>OU342955.1:10000000-20000000 GCA_910592335.1 Adalia bipunctata
TTATTCAGTATATTCTTGACTTGTCAGTTGTAAGCTCCTCTGTTATACTTTATCCAACAACAGTTCATTTTCTTTTCATAGACATCGGATCATCTACGAAGCACCCGTTTATACTGGATGTTATTGTGTATAATGAAAACGGTACACTTGTCTGTTGGCGATATAGCACGTCTCAAAGAAACCAAACACATTATCCCATCAAGTCGACGTCGTTCATATGACAAGACAAATATTTACCTTGAATTCGGAAGAGCGTTTTGTCGCTCCAAATGAGTTTCCATTTCCCGTCATCCGGTTCTTTCGGCGTTCAGAACTATCTTCGATCTTTCTCTCGGGGTTCCAAATAAAGATGACCATAAATAAAAACGCGTTTTCTCCTTGAATTTTCGATTTCTTCATTTTTTTTCAACGTAAATTTCATTTATTTCTTTTCATTTATTGTGAGTTATTGAAATTGAAACTGGCAAACATTTTATTTTTCATAACTCATATTACCACTTTGAGGCATCAGCTCACAGTCGATGGAAGACAATAAGGAATTTCCGAAAATGAGTTTGAAAAATGTTTTAATGATTCCATTACTCGTTAGAGACCTACCTCGATGGTCATACAGAAAACTTGGGCGAGTTCCACAAAGATTTATTGGAAACCAACGCGTAGTCATTTCGCGGGCTACGAAAGCGTCTCTTGAAAATGCCAATCAATGAAATGAATAACTTCAAGTCGTCGCCATATATGCCAATTTGAACATTTAAGTGTAAGCTGGAAATGCATACGTTACTATAGTCCGTTCAAATATAAGAAGGAGCTTTGTAAACAAACAGAATCGTCTGCTTTCCGCACAATAAAGCTCCTATTCGTCAAACGGTCATAACCACGCTCCCTTTTAACGCCCTAAAAGATTGCCAGGAACGGACTGTAGATGGTACTGGATAGAAATGATTCAATAATTTGAGTCAGCAATTCATATTATATGAACATAAACATTTTATATCCGACGTACCCTATTTTTTATTTTGTTTTGTTTTTATATTATTATCTACTAAATAATTTCTTTTTCGGATGCTCGAGATTGCGGCAAGGTATTTCCAGGAAACACCAGAGTTTTAGAGATTTAGGTCAGAATCTTGCAGGATTCCGATAAAGTAATTCCGGGAAACACCAGATTTGGGTCCTTTTCCCTAATGGGTGAAAGCCATCTTGATTTGCATGAATATCGAAGTTTTCAATTGACAAGACTCGTAAAAGATCTCTGTTCAAATTTATAATGGTCATTTACTTGTAATATATGTATATTTAGTTTCGGTCCAAAATTTTATATTATTTTGTACGAAGCTCTTTGTCGGTTGCTCAAGGTTCCGACAAGGTAATTCCGGGAAACAACAGATTTGGGTCCTTTTCCTTGATGGGTTAATTAAAGCCATCTTGATTTGCATAAATATCGAAGTTTTCAATTGACAAGACCAGTTTAAAAACCTAGAGCTACTGTCAAGGTCTAGGTGGTCAAAGTGTTTATAGATTTTGTTGTGAAAACTGTATTGTGTTGGAAAATCTTTTGACAAAGTGTATATAGTGTTTATAGAACAATGTCGAATTCGGAAACGGATACTGCATCTGAGGGTGATATGTGGGGACCACCAGGAAAAAGGTCACATTTCTCTGCCGAAGAGAAAGATTATTTTGAACATTTTTCGAAAAGAATTGGGAGAACATCCTGATTTATCGAAAAGAGACTTAGTAGGAATTGTTTCAAAATCCTCAGGGGTGAGTGATTCATCTGTATTCAGAATTCTCAGAGTATATGAAGAGAATACAACATTGACTGACGCCACCTAAGAGGAGAGCCCAATCGTTAAAAATAATCGATTCGGTTGACGATTTCGATATGAACCTTATCAGAAGAATTGTCCACGGTTTTTTTTCCGGAATGAAATCCCAACGATTTCTAGAACTTTAGAAATGATGAATGATGACGAAAGTTTGCCAAATTTCAAAAGAACAACGTTCTATAAATTATTGAAAAAAATGGAAATCAAGTTCAGTTAAAACTGAACGATTGTGTGAAATCTCCTCGACTCGACTCTGGACGGAAAGAAACTTTACGAAGGCCCTCCTACCGATGCGCCAAACATGTTATTATTGCTCTTTCTTACATTTGAACAGAGTATAGACACATACATATTTCATTTGGCCAGAGTCAAAGAATACTTATTCATTGCTTCCTTCGTCTTTGTTTTCTCTAGAAAATATATCACCACGCAAAATCAAGTCTTAAATATATCATACGTGGGTTGGCTGTGCTAACTAGAATATCCTATTTCCACAGACAACACATTGTCTTGACTTCACAGTAATATCGATTTTATTAACGAGTCACCGCAGTAACAAAATGGAGGCATGATAATTATTGAAGTTCGCTTGTGGTTTTCATCTTTGTGTATTCTACCTCACGTTTGGATATATCGATCTCGACAACCGAATTTCATTCAAGGGATGGGGCTTTGCAGTGGAACAGACAGAACGAAAGAGAATTCCGTATACATAGAGAATTATTAACGGGCGATTTATTTTCAATAGACTATTAAATCAAGCAGTGGTTCATTCTTGGCTTTTTTCCATTGGTCTATTCATTCCGTATTTTTGGCAATTCGTTTGACCGCGGCGTTTCTTTCTGACGTTTTGTAACTATTGAAATGAAGGAAGATTTTAGCAGGGCTCAGTACTGGATTGTTCCTGTGGCTTATTTTCACTTGTTCAACTTTTTTACATGAAATTTGTTTCAATCAGAAAGCTCGTGGAAATCAATCGTTGTACCGAATTCGTTGGACGAGATTGTTGAAAAGAGAAGAAGTATAAAAAACTTTAGGACTTCAATCAGTATCTAACCAACTCATAGATCCTTCCCCAATTCCAGAAACTCTAATGCCTGATCTCCCTTCAATGCACTCCCGATTGCATTATTCATCATGCCATTGTTCTCTACCCCACCCCTCCCCAAAGCCTCCGATTGACAAAACTAAGAATCGACGTCTCACTTTGGCTTCTGCCCCAGCATCCTCATAATTGAATTTGCGAATAAGTCGCCCAATCTCCACAATTAGAGGAGTCAGATACCTCGGCAACGTTATATAATTACCAATTATCCCTTTTTTGTTTTCCGCCTTTATTGCAATTAGACCCACTCGGAGGGGTTATTGAACACCGTTCAATTGGTTCTCGCTCGTTTATGAATGTCGCACGGGAAAAAGAAATGGAAGAAATGGGGCAGGAATTCAATCCGAGCGTGGCATATCGAAAGACTTGCCTTTTTATACCCCCTTTGGAGGAAATTAAAAATTTATGGGTAGTGAATGCCTGGAATTGTATGTACAGTGTGTTTGGGCATGACTTAGCGATAATTTAAGGGCATCAAATATAGGTACCTAATTTTATCGACAAAAACACCCACTCGAATTTGTGAAATGAAATAATTTTCATTTAAAATGTTAATTTTTGTAAAAAATCTGAAAACACCTAATATTTCCGAAAAAGTTGACGATAGGTATAGGACATTGTACATGAATTATGTCTAGAATTTTCTGAAGAATCCAAAAAATAAATAATATACGGGGGGTTGCATTTGAAATGAGAATGTTGGTATTGGCCACGGTCGCATGGCACACCCTATATAATTTCATAATCTTGAAAAATATGCGCATTTTAAATTACAAATCGACGTGTCCGAGCGTTTTTCCTAACACCCCCTCATTTATTCGTTATCGAATTTATTCCATTTGGCTGTTACACTCTGTATGTTAAGCTCTCCTTCTTTAATTCTGTTCGCCTGCTGTTTTATTCTTTTATTCTTTCATTTTTGATTCCTTCTTTTTCTTTGAGTCATTTGCTTTAAGCAATCCTGTTTGTGTTTTTCGTCCATCATTCATGATGTGTTAACCCTTGAGTAGCAGATGATGGATAACAATTTTTTTTTACTCGCAATTCATGGTTCTATTTATCCGGTACAGAACACACTAAAAAAAGGGAAAAAAGATCGATACGTCTCCTGTTCCAGCCCGTCAGGGCTCAAGAAGTCGTAAAATATCATAGCCAAAGACCAACCCTGTAGGTGTCCGATCTATCATTCGCCACCTGGTGGGTTTCAACCCCGAAATAATCACCACTCAAGACTCCGGCAATAATACTAGCGTTCACCCTCCGCGAACGTCTAGAAGGCCTGGGGAATTAGAGGTGGTTTCGCTCGGAGAACAGGTAATAATTTCGCAATATAAATTTTAATACATATTTATGAGACAACGAGTCTGTGATGTGGTCGTGCCGGCTTCAACCGAACTTGAACTGATTCGAGCCACTTTAAATCATAAAGATTTAACTGGCACCTTCCTCTTCCTGCGCTGTATCAACACTCTCGACCTCGTCGAGGCTAGCTTTAATGAATTTGCCGCATTAAACGAATTGAATATTCATTGGAGCATTGGGCCCGAATGAGGATTCACTCGC
The DNA here is from genome assembly GCA_910592335.1 of Adalia bipunctata. NCBI lineage: Eukaryota > Metazoa > Arthropoda > Insecta > Coleoptera > Coccinellidae > Adalia > Adalia bipunctata. The sequence goes on from OU342955.1 coordinate 10,004,498, forward strand.
TCCTCAAACTATTTTATAGGGTCCAAATCTCTCAAAAAATTCTCACTTGTCAAATTTAATCACAATGACAGTTGGCAATCCTTGCTTAAAGCTGACGAAATGGTATAGGTATACTCCATTCACCTTCATAAAGTATCCCGGTTGGCCATGACATTCTGACACATTTCACCGTGTATATTTTGAAAATGTTAGGTTATAGTCAAATTCCTGTCAGATAACTACGCAACGTCTTATCTATATAGCGGTCGTAGTAATTACGTATTTATCAAAATGTTTATTTACTTTGGGGAAATAATGAATTCAATAATTCCAAAGACCTGACGAATGTTGAAGAAACTTTTTTCTTTTTTAATTCTGGCAATATTTCACGTATAAAAACATGGTTGGAAGATTCAGTTATGCTTTTTTCTTGTACGGAAATCAAGAATCATGTTTTGAAATTTTACTGAAAAATAATGAACAGAATAGTTCGTTACTTTGTGATAGTTCATTCGAAAAAAGAATAAAAGTACTCGTATAACCCGACAGAAAAACTTCTAAACGAACAGACGGACCTGTGGAAGTCCCCAGTTTTCAAAATTCTCAAGAAATTAGCCTACAGAAGACACAGTGTCACAGTTAAACCTTAAAAGAACTAACTCCATTTATAAATTTCTTGGGAATCTATGTGAATGATACACTGAATTGGAAAGAACATATTTCTAAACTGGGATGCAGCTTAGCTTCAGTCATCTTTGAGTGTAATGGCAACGTCTCTGAGAATTATTTTGACATTGCCGATATTTCACGAGTGCTAACCTGCGTCAGTTTCAAGTAAAAAAACTTAGTAAACCTAAATCTTGGCCAATATTAAAATTATTAAAAACCAGCTATTTTATCGTTTATTTTGATTTTCTGATTTTCTTTTCGACTTGTTGGCACTTTATTTCAAGTATGTGTGTTTATATACATGTTTGTGATAATTGTGGCAATAAACTTCATTTATTGTTATTATTATTAAAATGCATTTATAAATAGTAATTTTCAATCAAGCTGAGTAATACAACATATGATTGAATAATAATAAAGATAATATACAGAGTGTAACAGCCAAATGGAATAAATTCGATAACGAATAAATGAGGGCGTGTTCAGAAAAACGCTCGGACACGTCGATTTGTAATTTCAAATGCGCATATTTTTCAAGAAAATAATATTATATAGGTTGTTCCATGTGACCGTGGCCAATACCAACTTTCTTATTTCAAATGCAACCCCCTGTATATTATTTATTTTTTGGATTCTTCAGAGAATTCATGTTCAATGTCCTATACCTATCTTTAACTATTTCGGAAGTATTAAGTGCGAGATTAAGTGTTTTCAGATTCATTGCAAAAATCAACGTTTTATATAAAAATTATTTTATTTCACAAATTCGGTACATAACACTTAAAACCTAATAAGTAATACTGATTATTTCTTAATTATTAAAAAAACAAGAAAAAAACATTAATGTTGACATTAAAGTTTTGTAGGAAATGTTCAAAATGCAAACAGAAAACGTGTTACTAAGGCTATGAGAATAAACAAATCTGTTTTTGTTTCTTTAATTTCTTCTCGGTAATGGTTTTTGCTCACTTTCTTCATATCAAGAGGTAAATGGGAAATAAGTATTGAGTGTAATGTATCGAATTTGTGAAATAAAATAATTTTTATATAAAACGCTGATTTTTGCAATAAATCTGAAAACACTTAATACTTCCGAAATAGTTAAAGATAGGTATAGGACATTGTACATGAATTATGTCTAGAATTTTCTGAAGAATCCAAAAAATAAATAATATACAGGGGGTTGCATTTGAAATAAGAGAGTTGGTATTGGCCACGGTCGCATGGAACACCCTATATAATTTTATTTTCTCGAAAAATATGCGCATTTAAAATTACAAATCGACGTGTCTGAGTGCTTTTCCTAACACCCCCTCAGTTATTCGTTATCGAATTTATTCCATTTGGCTGTTACACTCCGTATAATATGTGAAGATAATGATATAATTCCAACAGAAATTAATTATTTTGCAAGACTCCGAGGCCAAAATCTGAGGAACTTATTGGTGGAATTTCCATTTCATTGTACTGCTATTAATGTCATAACTTTCTAACTCGGAAATCAGAAATAAGTTCATTACGAATACATGTGGCCCCTGCCTTACGTCGAGAATCGAGGCTAACCATTGGCATTCGAATGAAATGTAGTAGATATCCTGACAGCGTTCACTACTTCATTTTATTCCTTCGTTCAATATGTGAGGAACCACAACAAACCAACTTATATGAGAGACCATAACGCATTTAGAACTTGAATAGTGCTTCATCTCAGGGACTGGCGTGTTGAGTTGACACTTCACACTTCAAGGAAGTGTGGAAGACATTCTGCCGCGGCAATAAAGTCAGGGTGTTGAAATTTTTATTTCACAGTCACATTCGACTGTTATTGCATTCAATAGTGCTGGTGTCGTTGACAAAAAACAACTGGGCTGTTTCCGGTTGTGGAATAAAATGGTGTCAACGAGTCAACACATGAAATTATTTTTAATATTGTCTGGAGATACTTCATTCCCCCGAAATCGAATTGAAACTGAAATATATTGAAATTTCAGCCATGATGAAATTGGAATGAAATTTGAGGATCCATCATCGGCTATCTCCATATCTGTATCAACTATTATTGCATGTTATTTCTGCATCTATTGGATTCTCCAATCAGTGAAAATCAGCAAAGAATACATCAAAGCGTGTCCATTTTGGCAGCGAATACGTTCGGGGAGGCACTAAAGCATTGTGAAGCGCTCGATTAAAATTCGAATGAATTTTCGTATTTACATAACGTTCAGTGAACACAGAGGAATGGACAATTCATCAAAAACGCATTATTTCGGATGATTTGTGACATGGAGTTATAGATAGGCGTGCGACACATTTCTATATGATATATTTCGAGCAATTATGATATGAAATTCGAATCGGAATTGAATAAACATCGGTTCGGATTCTGATTGAGCATCGATATTAATTTTATCTTTCCATTATTCAGGACTGCCATATTTTGACTCGCAAAATTCAGACAGAATCGATTTATTTTTCAATGTTACATAGAAATGTTTGGGAAAAATTCAATAAATGATGTTTGGTCACACCGAAACTTCGAGCCTCCGTGTATTATATATTTCATAACTCCCTTAATTTGACGATGACATAAAAATAAGAAGTTTTACACGAATCCATTACTACTAACAAATACGCTGAGTAAAAAGAACTCCATCAAAAAAACCTTGTAAGCATCATTATCGCTGTTATTATAAGCTTTGAAGCCGAGAAGATATTTATAACCACATAAAACCTTAATGAAATTAAATTTGTGAATGGTGTTTATAAAAAGCTGACACCTGGTAATATATCATCTTGCCACATCCCATAACTTAGTGGTATGTCACTATTTGTTATTCTGGATATCATATGTCAAAACGTTTCTTCGTATCTATATTTACATTCCTTTTATTTCCACTTCATGATTTACTGGCGAGGAAATAATTTAGATCATTCTATTCCTTCTGGATTCTCTCGTTTCCAAGGAGATAGCGGGATCAGAAAATGCAGAAATCCGGTCCGGCAGTAAATTTGCAGGATTTATTTGAGACGCTTTCGGTTGATGAGTTTTTAATGAACGCGATTTTGACATTCCGGCAAAAATATTATTTGCCTGGAATAAAATGTCGATCCTTTTGCGACTACTGCGTACTGTTCATTTCCTCCATCAGATTCTTTCGAACGTGATGTAATTTTTAAGTACTGTATTGAATTGAGATTTCGAAAACATTCAGAAGGGAAAATATAATGTCTTTTTGAAAGGATCTGTGAAATTTCAAATTAAGGATTGAGGAGTACGGATAACTTTTTTATACAAATATTCCACATCTTTTCTCTTTCATTTATTCGGTGTGAAGCGTTGAATCAATGCAACGAGGTGTTATTTATATGAAATTCTCCGATGAATAATGCAGGCTGTCTTCAAGATATTCAAAACACTCTTAAGCCACAAAAAACCGAATGACATAAAAATTCTTGACGAAACTATCCGAGAGAAAGGTTTCCTTGAACCCACTATGTAAACACCAACGGATTAGGCAATCCGAAAAGTAATAAATTCGTTGAAATATTCGACCACAAGAATGTGCTATCGGATCGAATCACCATGAACTGTTAAACGTGAAAGTTCCGACATGGAAAATAGTTAATCAAGATCGTACCTTTATAATGGGCCGACAATTTCCGAAAGGTATAAAAATAAATTGCGCTAATTTCATAGATTCCCATGCGAAATTTCAACCATGAAATATCGCTAACAAGGAACGGCTTTTTGTTTTAGATCGATTGAATTTCCAGCACCATGGACGTGACATTGCTCTAACGAGATCCGGATGGATATGTACGATGTCTTTCTGCCCTTTTTTAACGAACTAATTATTCGGTTCAGGACTTAACAACTTTTTCACTTCTCTACTTCTTTCGTTGTTGCAAGGCGAGGATATACGCCAGGTTAAATATATGTTCTCGCCATTGTTATTAGATTAGGTGACTGGAAAAAATTCAGCAAGAGTCACTGGTACGTGAACTGGTTTCTCTGAAATCAATTATAGCAGAAACCATTTGGTAATTGATGAGAATGTACTTTTCAATGTTGTAAGAAACTGAGCTTTCATTATTGATTCCTGTATTGGGAAGCAAGAGAACCAATGTGTTGTTGTCGTTATATTCAGGATATCTTTGGGATCTCGCAATTTCTATTCGTGATCCTTTTTTGTCGGTTAATTACCCTCCAAGTGTATAAGGGCAAACAACTGGGTTTTCAAAATAGTCAACAAGTATGGTTCAGTAGCTTTTCGTATTTTTCAACAAAATTCGACTTTCGTGCTATCTCATGAAAAAAAAAATGAAACAAAACTAATGATTAATATTGATAGTTCTCTCAGTCAACTCCTAGTCACGGAATGCCTTGCCATTGTAAACCAAGGGAATAAATCCTTTAGGTAAGAGACTTGCAGCGGTAAGGAACTAGCTTCGTTGAAACCTGCCTAGAGATTGGGTTTCATTAGATCTCTGGAACTGGAAGTCAAACTTTTAGCAGATTCAGTTCGTGACAGATGCCATAACTCATAAGAATCTGTCATAAAAATCAATGATGGCGTGACAGTTTTTTTAGAATCGTCCTATTAGTTGTCTCTGTCTCTTTCGATAGTGGTATACAGGTATGACTCAGTTAGAAACTCAGTTAGTGTCAGAAATAATATAAATGCTGATTTCTTTGATTGTTTCTTTTTGTCTTAAGTTTCTGTGGCAAGAATACCTGTTTCATTTCGATGGATAGTGTGGCCTTCTCCAGATGTAAGAGTGTGCAGCTCTGATCTTTGTTTCTTTTTTCGAGTTCCTAATGGTCTTCATGTTTCCCCAATGTAACTCTATCTACGTAAACATGGTGTACAGTATATGCAGTTCTTGGTATATTTATTCGTCGATTTAGATCATGTCTAGTTTAGTCATGTAGATAAAAAGACAAAAAACAAGAGATATCTCCATAGAAGCAGGCGAGGGAGCAGGTTCGGACAGAGGAATTTTCAGATTCACCTAGAAACTAGAAAATATTCTAGTTTCATTTTCTCGAAACAGGTGCATTAGGTATTCATGTAAAAATTTTTTGGTAAAATGACTGACATACATATTTTGATGAGTTCTACCATCTGTCAAAAGAAATACCTCACCTTCAAATACACCCTGTAATATAAAAGAGAACCTCGAAAATGAAGAATTAAAATTTGGACTTTGGGTAGTTTGCTGAAGAGGAAGAGGTAATTATGAACATTTCTCGAAAAGAACGTCCTGATTTATCGAAAAGAGACTTAGTAGGAATTGTTTCAATCCTCAGGGGTGAGTGATTCAGCTGTATTCAAAATTCTCAGAGAATATGAAGAGAATAAAACATTGACGCCACCTAAGAGCAGAGCCCAGTCGTTAAAAATGATCCATTCGGTTGACGATTTCGATATGGACCTTATCAGAAGAATTGTCCACGGTTTTTTTCTGGAATGAAATTCCAACGAATTCTAAAGTACTAGAAATCGTGAATGATGACGACAGTTTGCCAAATTTCAAAAGAACAACGTTCTATAAATTATTGAAAAAAATGAAATTCAAGTTCAGTTAAAAGGTTAAATTAAAACTGAACGATTGTGTGAAATCTCCTCGGTTCGACTCTGGACGGAAAGAAACTATACGAAAGCCCTCCTACCGATGCGCAAACATGTTGTTATTGCTCCTTCTTACATTTGAACAGAGTATAGTAGTACATATTTCAAAAAATCTAAAACAGGTCGCTGCAGTATGACTGTTCTGATGACGTGGGCGCAGAAGGAATACGCCGTGACCTCACCCTCCAACTGGCAATTCAGCCTTCCACGCGGGGCACCATTACGTGATAACGACGTCAGAATCTAAACATCCAAAACCCATTTCCAGAAAAAAAGTCCACGATAAGACCGCGTTGAAAATAAAGCACCCTCTAAATAACGCCATGGCGCCATTACACGGCTATCACATTCAAATTAGAATTTTAAAACACCCCACGTAACATACGTCGAGGAATAATGATGAGTAAATAAAGGTCTGTTGGTTGGAATCGTACACTCGGATGTGTGAGTCTTGTAAACTACTATCAAACCACACATCAATAACAACGTACATGATTCTCCACTTCGTGCCGTGAATTGGGTAGGTTATCATCGGATTCGTAGCCAAATAACATGGTGTTAACCGTCACTGGCGGCCATCATGATAGAAGGCGAGCTAAAATTGTATCCGTGGAAGATTCACAGCGTGAATAATGCATATAAAATTGCGGGGATGACGCTGAGTAATCATAGATCGCCTGAACGTGTGCGAATGTTTGGGTTCTAACGATCTCGATGATTAGATAATGCGAAAAACCTCTCGATTTCCTCTACGTCGTGCCAGTTATCATTAAGGTTTGATGAAGTTGTTGGAAATTACGATAATAGGAAATGGCCAATGATCTTTCACTGCCGAAGAGACAGCAGGATATCTAAAGTGACTACTTTCGATAATATATATATATATATTCTTTTGAATTAGAGAGCTAAAATAATACAATATATAGTGAAACAAAAAGGTCCTAGCTGAGGTTAAAAAAAAACGGGGTACCATAACATTCTGCGTATGATACTAGAGCTCAGGGAAAAACCTCAGCCGAAAAAACCCTGTCTCCCCGTAAAAAAAATAAAATAAAATTGTGTAGTGCGAAAATATCTGAATATAACATATTGAAGGACATCTCGTTTATCCAAACGGCTCTTCGGAGGTAGGATTTCCAAACACCCGAAAAAAACTCCAATCTGAAATAAAAAAAGGCAGAAGCAGACAAAAGAATGCAATTTATAACATAATGAATTTCATCAAATTGATCTAAAATTTTCAATCCATTGCAAAAATGAAATTGTTACATTGTGTATGGCTCTAATGCCATCTTGAAATTTATAAATCGAACAACTATTAATTAGGTGATCAATAGTTTCCTCTGCTTCACCACATTCACAATTAGGACTCTCAACCGAATTCCACTTGAAAAGCATACTATTGCAACGACCATGACCTGTTCTTATTCGATTAAGAAGGGACCATATTCTCCTGGGAAGATCAAAACCAGGAACTTTATTCGATGGATCAGATATTAGATCTTTATTAGACAAAAAACATGCATCCCATTCGGATTTCCAGATTTCTTTAACGTTGTAGTTCGAACTAAGAAAGTTATTCGACCATATAGGTTTACGGGATTTCAGTCGTGGAATTCTATTTTCTGGCACGTAGGAAAGTAACGAAAAAGAATTTGGAAATAAATTGAATTTATTCCAAGAATTCAGAGCTGCAGTCTGCCTACGAATATGGGGTGGGACTATATTTGATAGCACTGGTAGCCACTGAGTAGGTGTAGATCGGATGGTTCCAGTAATGATCCTCATTGATAAATTCAGCTGTGCGTCGATTTTCTGAACATGAACACTATTCAGCCAAACAGGGCAACAATATTCAGCGGTGGAAAAAATCAGGGCAAGGGCTGCTGTACGAAGAGTAGTTGCGTCAGCTCCCCATGAGGTACCAGCAAGTTTCTGCAGAATGTTATTCCTCGTTTTCAGGCTATCAATTCGTGAGAAGCAATTTTCTTTGGCTTAGAGCCATCCGAAAGGCGTTTTGATGAGGCTGAATATGAAAAATCAGCCTAGGAAATCTGTTGCATGTTATAGTCTATAAAATGCTATTTAAAATTTCCTGGTCACCAAGGAATCAAAGGCAACGAAGAGGCCAGCACACTAGCCTGGAAGGGAGCACGAACGTTATTTACTGGTCCAGAACTTGGTATAAGCAAACGCATCTATAAGGCAGTTTTTGCAGAAAGAAGAAACTGAAGCACCCTGGAGGAATCTCCCAGAATGAATCATTCCAAAAGGTTCCTTCAGCTTCCACACAAAACATTGTCTCCCTAGGAAGCATATGATGATCATGGTCTTATCAGAATGACGAGTGCAGTTTCTGTTTCTTCTGGTACATAATGCCTAGCCATTGCAAGCCTGCGCAAGAAATGTCTTGGACTTGAGAATTATAGGAAGAACGATGATTTATCCTCCTTGAAGCCCTCTCAGATACTGAAGTTCACTGGAGCTCTGGAGCTGGGGGGCGAGCTGTAGATATCGCAGTTGCAAAAGCAATCTCTGCTCTGGGACACAATTGACTTTGAGTTCGCGTGGAATAAAACCTTCTTACGAAACTATAAACTATGATATAGTCTTTAGAGTACTTCGTCAAGTGGTGTACACATACCATTTTTTGGAAGTACATGAATGAAGGTAATGAACATTGTTATGGCCAGCCAATATACTCGTGAACATATGTCCATTGAAAGATGTAATTCCGAGGTAGTGCAGCAAAAGTTTCCGATACCCATTCTGTACAAAGAATATACTACAGCTCAAATGGGCGCCTGGCATCATCTGCTGTTGAAGAATCCGTTCGGAGCAGTGATGAATCCATAATATTCATGGTCTCCTCTCCTTCCAGAATTGTGACTCCACGGATGCCGCCAACAAACAACAAACCGAATCAAAAGTTAATCCAACTCCTCATCCTCTTCCTTCAACCCTAATTCCGAAATCCAATTATCTTGTTACTTCCACTAACATGTTATTTTTGTGGATCCCAGACCATTTTTCGAAATTTAATTTCGACCTCATTGGTGTTTAACGACCTCAAATTACAGACTGGGAGACGAAGAAGGAATGAGTGTAATTTCTTTCACACTTTCGTCCATGTCTGGGTCTGTTAGATGTCAAGGTTGATGGCGAGCTTCAGAACGGTTGGTGTCTGATTGAGGTAAATTCTTGGGAGTATCGGATGGAATTGGAGCCCGATTGGATTGATCGGAATCCTGGTGGTTTGAAATTGGAGCTCGATACTTCGGCGGATTAACGTTGCCTAATTTCACGAAACGGTATTCACCACTTGATACCTCGCAGATGATGGGTTGGACTCACGAAGTACTCGAGAATTTTCACTGTTTTGACCTTCGTTTGATTTAAATTAGCCAAGGAGATTCATTTCTTCATTTCCAGCCTTTGGGCTTGAGATATGTGCCGTTTATTTGAGATTGTATGGTTGGGTAATACTTAAATGTAATGTGGTTTGTTTTTGTGTTAGGATATTTCAACTCTTCACAGTCCCCTGTTAATAAGTTCAGAAATGATAAACCCTTGTGTAGAATTTGTTCATAACATTCAAATTTCACGGGTGCATGATGCCCAGCTACAGCTTCCATAATTCTTCGTAGACAGTTCGCCTTTTGCTGTTTTCTTTCGGCATCCACGTTTCATTACCATTTTCCTCGAATAGATGTTATGCATTCCATCTTATTCAACCTCGGCGTCAACACCCAGGGGTAATTTTCGAATTAATAGGTGTATATGAGAGGAAAGCACATTGCGTTCTGCCCCAGCGACTCCAAACAAGAAGCAAGTATGTAAATCCGAAATCTTATTAAAGATAATAACGCTGGCACCGCCCAAAGGCAGCAGAGAAATAGGCGCGACATACATCATCCAGGCTATGTTCTTGCTTTTAATAACGAAAGGTGTTGCGTGTATGGTCAATTTTCTCGTTAGCATTTTGGAGTTATCCGCTCATTAACGAGCGGCCGGACCGGCCACTTAAAATTCATTTGGATATAGTTTATCATTTTAAACAACCTGTTAAGTTGGATTAATACTAATTCGGATCGGCAGTCGGCTGACGCCTTTAAATTTTTTTCGTACCCAAAGGCTTTGATATCTGATTCAAGACGTCGACAGCAATCGAGTTCGTTTTCTTATCTCAATCTGATCCGATGACATCCAGGATTCGGGAGAATGCTACGTTTCGGGAGATTGCTCCTACCTGCTTTTTATTGATGAAAAAAGCTTACAACAGAAGCAGCGCTCTGCTCACAAGAATTCTGATTGTAAGGAAAATCACAATCATGAGAACTAAGGACTGAACGAGAATAAATTCGCTATCGCAAAAACGCCTATATCTCTTGAACCAATTGAGAAAAAATCAAAATTTGATCATAGTTAGCATTGTTATGAACGTCAGAAATATGTGGATCATTTAATTCAATTACTTCATAGGATATTCTAATTCTCAGTCGCAAAACGTCAAGCGAAGTAAAAACACGAGAATTTGTAGTAAAACTTTTCAAAATAATCAAAAATGAAGCTTCAAAAGAATCGCAAAAGAGGCTCGCGTTTGTTCGGAAACGGTATCAAGAGTTGTTAAGCGCTTCAACGAAGATCTTACAATTAACCGCAAGGAAGGAACCGGGGGAAAAAAGGTGTTTCATAGCCCAAAAAAAGTGAAGAAAGCCATCAGCCTTTTTCAGAAGAATCCTAACCTTTCAGGACGGAAAAAGCCCAAATAGTGGGTTGTTCGCAGTCAACCTTTCAGAAAATCAAGTCGAGTTGTGGCGTACAACATACAGAGTGCAGAAAGTGCCAGACAGGAACGCTGTGTCAGGAATTTTATACTGCAGATTCTCGTGGAAATGTTGACGAACAATTTCGCGTGAGGAAACAAGCAAAGTTTCCTAAAAAATTCCTGGTTTGGCAAGCAATTTGCACTTGTGGAAAAAGGAGCAAATTTTTCGTTGGCCAAGGCTCTGTTGACTCGAAGATATACATCGAGGAATGCTTGAAGAAGCGACTTTTACCATTTTTACGTGAGCACGATGTGTCAACAATCTTTTGGCCAGATTGAGCTTCATGCCGCTACAGCAAGGCCACCAAGGAATGGTACGAAGCTAATGAGGTGGTTTTTGTCCCCAAAGAGACCAATCCATCAAATTGCCCAGAACTCGGGCTAATCGAAAGATAAGACTATAAGAACTCAACGAAAACATTAGCGGAATTCAAGCAGAAGTGGAAGACAGCATCACAAAAAGTGACTAAGAACACTATAAGAAGCATGATGGGAAGAATTCCAGAAAAAATCCATGAATTTTGTGAAAAATAGTTTTGGTTTTTTTATTGTAAAAACTGTTTCCATTAGAATTAGAAAATGATTCGATAATAAGTTTGATTTTCGAAATCGGTACAGTAGTTCAAAAGATTTAAGCGTTTTTGTGATAGCGAATTTATTCTCGTTCAGTCCTTAAAATGTCAATATAAATTTTGTAGAAAACTGAAAAGACTATTTTGATTTCCTTACCACAAGTCAACTGTTTTCTCTCGATCAAAGCTGAATCATCAGCATATGATAAAATTGATCCTTCCACTGGAACTAGGAGCGAACTCAGATATAGAATGAATATAATTGGGCCAAGTACAGTTCCCTAAGGAATGCCCATCTTAAATCCTAGTTCATTCCTCTCATTTGGTGCTTTTCGTTCAGATACCTCTCGAAAAATCCCAGAACACCTTCAGAAAGTATATTTGACAATCTGTTATGTCTTTTTTTTAGTGTTTTGAAATTGCGACGTCGGTAATATTTTCAAATTAGAGCTGGGATCATTTCGAACTGCTTCCATCCTTCTCCCAAAAGAACGTAAACAAATTCAAAGTCAACATCTTTTTTCGTGGCCCTTCAAGTAATATTATTCGTGACATCAGGTATAATATCATAAATATTGAACTTCAAGCGTGCGTCCTGTCTGAGAATAATGAACCATAATCGCTTGACGTTCTTCCTGTGAAGGGTGCAATTTCCGGTAGTTGGGGAACGAATTTTTAGGTGCAATACCTGGTATGCTACCAAAATGACTCACATCTTTCAGTGTCATGAGAACAATTAGTGGTTGATTATTCTAAATCATTATTTTTTGGAACGATATTGTCATTATTCATCGAAAAGGAACATTAATAGAGGAAAGTCACCAAATATGGAATACCATTTTGTTTTTGAGATATAAAAAAACTTCATATTGATTAAATCAGTTTAATGTTTCCACTAATCGGTCATACATTTATATGTAGTAATTAACAGCCTTTAATCAAATATATCAGTTATCAAATTGAAATCTAACACAAAAAACAAAATCACAAATGAGTAACCAAATATGAAATAGGTACCCATATATGGAATATAAGCATAAATCAACAAAAATGTACATTGATATTTTTGAGATCAATTAAATGAATATACAATATTGTGATAAATGAAAGAAGTTTCATAATTACTTGCAAAAGTCACAGATCCAAGTATCAAACTCTGGACCAGCACAATCATAATGTGCCCAGAGCCCACACATCAAGCATATTCCATAATTAGACACCGACGACTGTCCATATTTGGATTTTTATACTAGTTCAAACTCTTCCAAATATTTTTTCAAGTCACAATATTTTAATGACAAAAGATCACAAAATGGTGAAATAAAGATAATACCGATATACTAAATAGTATAACACTTAAGTTGACGAACATAACAGCTGGTAATACTCATTTATTACTACATTTAAAATTTTCTTCACGACAACAAAACAAAACACGACTGCCACAGGTTAAGCGTTCGCGCAATTGACTCGATGGTGTGAGTGCGATAGTTAGTTGACCGAATGAAACAGAAGATGGTCGAGTATTGCGTTTATTACTTATAGTCTTGGAGAAATGAAGATATTCCATATTAGGATACTATTTCATATTTGGCGACTTTCCTCTATAAAATTGATTTTTTTCATCATGAGAATCAAGGCCAATCCTTGACGTCATCACAAAAACAAAATCAATAATGGTCGAATAATACCTTGATGTGCAATATGCATGAATATAAAACTGAGTCAGACTATCTTATCCTACAAGTAGGTGGTAACATTTTTCTTATTCCGCCATATCTTGTTGTATAAAGTAGACATTGTTATTTATGGTCGAATTGAGCAACGTCTTCTATCATTGTTCTTTGGAGCAGCACCAACAATAGAGATCCTAGATAGCTAGGAGAATACGTATATAGTGCATTTCATGAACAGAACCTGACCTGGTTAGTACGTTGGCTTGATGTTGATTGTAACCGACAATTCGCTGGTGATAACAGACAGAGATTCTGTCGTTGCTCATTCAAGAAATCCATTCATAAAGATTTCATAAAATTTATTACCGAGGTCGTGGTGTTATCTCATTAGTACAAAGTCGTGAATTAGGCCATTCAGAATATTGAGATGCTGAGATTGCTACGGAGTTTCACAATGACGAACATCTATCTCAGCAGGTTCATATTTACTAATTTAAAGTACACCCGTTTGCTCATAAAACATGATTAATGCTTAAAATAATATTTTCAAGATTGCACTCACAGGTTGTAGAAGTTACTATGTGATTTGGCATGAAATTGATTTACTTGAATTTTTCTTATTTCACCACTCTTATGGGATCTGTATTTAGTTTCTTAGTGTCAAATTCAAAAAAGTGAAAAGAAAAGCTCTTGTTGAAAGTATGCAAAATCAGAAAATTTCACTTTAATTCTCCACCTCTGTTGACACTGAATGATAATAATTCTTAACACATTTACAATTAAAACAATGGTACACAACCTGTGAGGTGTAGGATATTCTAAATACATAATACGATGATAATGGCGTGTATATTTTTTGTTCAAATTGAAGCAGGTAGCGTTTCCGTTCCATGTGAAGTCATATTTAATCTACTGTTTAAATAAAATTCGAGCGTGCTTGGTGTACCTACTGTAAGGTATTATTTCCGGTTGAAGATAATCCGGAAATAGTGGATGTTCGCTAACATTGGCCTGAAGTGCTTCATTCGATATAAAGTTTTAATGTTTTTTATATAAAACCTGTATTTTTGGTGTATTTCTTCAATGTTCTCACAGGTTTTTCACAAAGTAAATATACTACAGATTCAGTTCTTCCATCTCTAAATATTCTGTCTCTTCAAATTTCCTACCAAGTTAGGTTTGATTGTTGTGTAGGTCATGCCAAGTGTAGGTACATGCAGAAGGCTTTTTGGAAATTTAAACTCTATGGTCGTATGGGAATTTGAAAAATCATTACATTACATGATGACTAAAGGTGATCACACAGCATCAAATCTTCTTATCTTCGAATATAAAAAATAAATTGTACGGATCTAGAACCGTTATTTAAATGAAAAGATCTACTAGATTGGCACGATCAATCACTGGAAGCTCTCACACCTTTCAACACTCATTGTTTCGGACAATTCGAAAAAACTTAAGTTCATTACGAAACGTTCGACGATTTTTCTCTCACGAGATATACTGCGGTCGAAGATGGCCGTTCCTGCGGATGATCTTCCCATTTAAGAAATTGAAACAGTTACATTTAATACCACAAATTGGGTGGCAGTGGTCCAAGCGAAAACGGGGAGACCGCAGAGAAGTTGAAACTTGATTTATGGCAAAGAGGACGAAATTGGACACTCTCTTGGATCTGGAGTTCTTCAATCTCAATGAACGTTACATCTTCTTTCGGTTGCTGGGTGATAAGTTCATGGTTCTTTTGAATTGGGTTGCTGTATTATTCTGTGAATATAGGGGTAGAAAAAATTAGGAATGTTCTTGAATTTGTTTCATTAAAACTGAAATTATTCAAATTTTGGTCGTTTGTTCTTGTACAACGCGAAGATTAGGCCATTTCTCATGCACTTCTCAGTCGATGAAATTCAGATCGGAAGATCTGTCTAAAAGCGCGGAAGATTAAAAACAGTCGGGACCATTCAATTTCACTGCTGATTAATGCGGAACGATTCAATGGTTCGAGAATAATGCGAAAAATAAGCTTATCATTTCGCTGGCACATAATTTGGAACAGTAAGAATAAGCCAACTGGGCGATTATGATTTCTTTCAAACGTTTCTGCCCATTATCAACGACCGGCATTCTTTTGTTTGTTGTTTGCTACGCCAACTCAGACCCTGTGCAATCTATTATGGCGGCGGAATATGTCATTGTTGGGGAAAATACAATGACTCTTTGGAAACAGAGGTTGGGGTCGAAAGCTCGGTCGAAAGTGAGTTTTTGTTCAACTATGTGGGAAATTCTGCTATTGAACTACAATAACAAATATGATTGTTTGTTAGTGGTTTGCTCAACTGCCAATGACGGTCCTCATACCAGAACATGAGGATAGATGCCCTTTGTTTCAGTTGATTATTTTCTGTAAAGGTAAAGTGTTGGGAAGTGGATGTTTAGTTCTTCAAACTTCAATATTCCTCATTTTATGATGATGCCAAAAGTACAAGTACATCTCATCAGCTTACGGCTAACCTACCTAGAGAGGTTATGATTAAAAGATGCTTACTCTTTTATTAGTTCGCCTTATATAAAGTTGAATGCATGCAAATACATTTCAATCCCATGTTCACTATTTACCGCCGAAGGGTTTGATTGATAACACCGAATTCAGTATTTTCCATGGTGAAAAGAGGGCAAAAGTGCAAAATTCTTCAACCAAATATCCATTTATAGTATACCGAGCAGCTGAAACCTCTCCTGCAGCAGTCGTTACAAAAATATTCGCCATATTGATACATCGAACGATACGTTGTGAAGTGCAGACTGGTGGACTCTGTGTAAACAGGTCCTGTCCCTTCTTGTTCTCCAGTGTTTATCGAAGTAATGCAACTCTGTCTTTTACTCCACGCCTCGGTGGCTAGAATGGACAGATGAACAAGCTGTAGCTAACGGTACCTGTCTATTTGATCTCTTCAATTGCCCACAAAGTCAACATTCCTTCCCAAATATCGTATTTCACGTCGGGCCTTCTGGAATATCGAGTGACCCTTTGTCTTTCAAGATCACGAGATATTCTTCGTTATAGGAAACTTCCGCCAGTCCATAAAAAGGTGTGCAGAGCACTTTCAAAATTATTCATTCGGGGCACAAAATGTCATCAGAAAAAATTAAAGTTATTCATGGATATCCAAAATACAAACAAAGTTAAAGGCTTGCCATTTGAAAAACTGATCTTATCACAATTTTTTGAGGTCATATAAAGTTTTCTCCATCAGGGATCTCGAAGGAAATCATGAAAATAAGTCTCATAATATTGAGAATTTCGTCTCCTCCTTTTCCTAGATGGGAAAACATGAGGTATGTATTCACTCTGAAGTAGAATGTTATTCCATTATCTTATCTACCGTGCTGTAATACAAAATGGGTTTTAAGGATGTCATCTGATCGTCAGAACCCAACAGCCCTAACGAACATCTTGACGATCACCAATAAATGCGGAAATATCTACCACGCACACATCCAATTAACTTCAGAGCGTACCTCATTAACAGCCAAGAGTTATTAGGGTGAATCTTGCCCCCGGTTCTAAGAATTATCGTTAAACTAAATTCGGTCTTTAATAAAAGTGTCAGGGTCGGTCTAAATATTTTTAAATTAGGCGATAATCTTTCGGGATATTTATGACTTTCGAAGTCCAATGAAAGAGAGAGGAAAGAGGTATTCGAAACTTCGGAGACCAGAATAATAGGAACAAGGGTCAGAATTGGGTTAAGGGTACACCTTCCAACTTGCCCAATTAAAATGTAGATATATCCGGGGATACGAAGTTTCGGTTGTTTTGACTTTCAAATCGTTTTTACGACTCTTCGTTAAATACTGCTTTTTCGGATTCATTCTGTATGCTATTCTGGTGCTGACGTAAAAAAGATTTTAAATTAAGGACCCCAATGTATTATTTTGGTGGCTATAAAATTTTTATTTCCTACGTTTAATTGACATTACTTGATTTATTGTAAGGATCAATAAGTTTCTGATTTAGCCACCGCTATCTTATAACCAGCTCTAAACGAGTTGTATCTTGAGGAATATAACCAATAAAATCGACATTTTCAAGATGATTTTGCATACCTGCTTGATAATCTTTCCATTTATAACCTTGTTATTAGGCTTGATGAAGAGTACTAAAAGTCATTTTATTTCTCAAATCTTCTATTGGAAGAAGATCAAGGAAAATATATTCTGCATGTTCCAAATAAGTTTTATAGATATGTAATTTCCATGAGTGTCATCGGCATACGAATCAGTTTCTTTTCATAACTGATCCGATACTGTTGTATACAGGGTCTTTCACGAGGAACCTCACCCATATTTATACGGGAAACTACTGAACGTATTTTCATGAAATTCAGCACTTATGAGTATTTCACGATGCTGATGAAATCTAAAATATTTTCAAGGCATGAGCACCTCCGGTTTTTCCGAAAATGACGTCAACTTCTGTTTTTCAAATTAGAACACCATTTTTTTATTGCAGAAATAGATTCCTTACAAAATTTCAAGTTATTTTGATGTAACATTTTTCAGTTTTGGTTGGAAAATTCTCTCTGAGCGGGAAAATTCGAAAAAAAAATCGAAAATAGAGCTCCGCTGAAACAAGAATAACTTCGAGGTTTTTTGATGGAAAATTTTCATTTTTCGAATTTTTCAAGATGTAAGATTGATGTATCCACTTTAAAAAACGAAATCGCGATTCATGATACAGGGGGTGAAAAAATCGCTTTCAAAGTAAGGGATGACAAAATCGTGAAAAATCAATTTTTTCAAATTAGAACCCCATTTTTTTATGGCAGATATTGAATCTACGTTAAAAAATAATGTGAGTGAATGCATCACACCCTTGCCCTAAAATGGATATTTTCTGAGTTAATATCCACTAATTTGAAAAAATTGATTTTTCACGATTTTGTCATCCCTAACTTTGAAAGCGATTTTTTCACCCCCTGTATCATGAATCGCGATTTCGATTTTTAAAGTGGATACATCAATCTTACATCTTGAAAAATCCGAAAAATGAAAATTTTCGAATTTTTTCGAATTTTCCCGCTCAGAGAGAATTTTCCAACCAAAACTGAAAAATGTTACATCAAAATAACTTGAAATTTTCTAAAGAATCTAATTCTGCAATAAAAAAATGGTGTTCTAACTTGAAAAATGGAAGTTGACGTCATTTCCGGAAAACTCGGAGGTGCTCATTCATGCCTTGAAAATATTTTAGATTTCATCAGCATCGTGAAATACTTATAAGTGCTGAATTTCATGAAAATACGTTCAGTAGTTTCCCGTATAAATATGGGTGAGGTTCCTCGTGAAAGACCCTGTATGACAGTAGAATATATTCATCTTTTCAACGGTAGTTTTCGAGTTAGAAATAGCATCGCAACTACCAATATGAAATGTAGTTTGGTTTTCGATTAAATTATATGAAATTCGGATAGTACTCATTTCTAAAAATATACGATAATGATATATGACGTTGTATGTAATTCAAAACTAATCAATACAATGGTATTGAGTTATTGTACAAATATTGCAAACGTTGAACTTTAAAGACCTTGAATATAATTTAAGTGGAATAAACAGTGCATAGTTCTGTGTGTGTACCATATTTATTTCTGACTCGATAAATTGAACACATACTTCTCTGTTCCATTTCTCAGGAACATAAAAAACGAAGCAATTATCACCATCAATGAATCATTGTTTATACTTATCCATGGAAGTGTTCTGAAGACATGCTCTTAGTAATTGAATTTCCTTTTTTAATTGCTTCCAGCTGAACCCGTTTGATGAATTGTTGTAAACAAATTTTTGCGTTTACACGGAATACGTTAAATACGTTCGCATTTCGCAAAAATTAGAATTCATTTAACGGGATAAACTCAATTACCAATCCATACACCATACAAAGAGACCATGTCACTTTCATAATTGAATCAAGTTGTGTTTTAACTCCACAAATAAAGCGTTCTTCTGGGAATTCGAGAACATTTCGGATAAGCACAATGCAAATATGTTCTAACTCAATCAACCAGAAACTAACTAAATTAAAAATAAATCTGTAATACAATTGAAGGATGAAAAATTACTAATGAAATTCAATTCTACCAATGACTCAATATTCAATTCACAACCTAAAGCGAAAATAATCAACTCAACTAAATAACTACGATGGAATAGAGTACAAAATCAAACTAGGACTCGGTACCGTTCAAATTATGCAAACGAACGTATCTGAAAAGAATAGAGAATCCCTTTTCGATTCCACTCAGTTTGGCCCTTTGTCGTCCTGCATAACTACGTTAAAAACACCCCTCAGTATTACGTATGCAACCCTAATCAACAAAGGGATAATCTAGTTAGAATGACATAAATAGCTGATACAAAAACAGCGAGCAAACACCTAAAACTACAGCTGACGCGTTCCGTACACTCCAAATACTGACCGAAGCTGTCGTTTTTCATCCCCCTGTTTATGAAACCAGCATAATGCGGGTATTTATGAAACTGATATTTATCTTCCGCCACGTAACTTGCTTCTCTTGAATTATTGCCGAGTCTAAATAAAAGCCAAAGAATGCATCGATGTTTAGATTGTGGAAATTATAGGGCAGCTCGATAAAACTACCCTTAAACGGTATATGTTTATGTATATTTCAACTAACCGCCACCTGGAGAGGAAGCCAGTTTTTGGAAGTGTGCTATTTGGTTAGCGTTTTGAAAGAATTAATAATTTGCGAAGTTGTAATGTCACCCTAAACAGGTAAGAACGGGTTTGCCACGCACATAAGGTATCCTGTTGTTATGTTTGGTATAAAACTAAATCTTCATGTAGAATATTCGTGTTATAGAAATTGAGTTTTTCATTACAGTCCTCAAGACAATGTGAAAATAAATTATGGTCTATAAACTCTAAATATAAAAAAATATACCTACTAACTGAAAATCCAAACTATTCATTTTATTCAAACCAATCTTTGTTGGAAGTATTTTTGTTGTTAAACTTTAAACCTCTATTATACAGGGTGAGTCTTCGACTTGTACATTTATTTTAACTGAAGATTCTTTAGGTCAAAAGAAACCTTTTTTTCATTTTCCATTTTTCCGAATTCGGCTCTGTCATTTGCCATTTGGCAAAAAAATTGGGCTGACTACGCCTCTGAAATGATCCTCTGGAATTGATGCAAAGTTCATATTTCACGATAGAAATTGAGTTTATACATTTAGGGAATACTCAAGTACTAACCTTATTGGAATAAAAATGTTGCAAACACGATAATTTCAACAAAAACATTTAGTTTCATCGGATTATATCTGCAACTAAAAAGCCACATTTCTCACATCAAAATAAGTTCCTTCTTCGATTTTTCTGCAGATTAGTTTGTAAACAATAATAACTTGTTTATATTCTCCTCGAAATTACCAAACAATATCATGAAAAAAGACTTTTTATTCAGATTTATTATCAAACAACCTAACCTGATCTAATTTTTATCGATTCTGTGAATGTTTGCACAGAAATTTCAAGAAGATGTTGTCAGCTTGCTGATATTTTCATTAAGGTTAAGGATTTGTTACGAAACATAGTATAAATCACGATACACTTGTGTACCGTGGTATAAATATCTATGAATTCTGCCGTTTCCATCATAAATCGACTTTGCCGCCAAATTTTACCACGCATGAATAGAGCGAAAACCGAAGGATTGGTTAGGTATCTGGAGGCCAACTATCAACAATAACAAACCAGAGTCTCTGAACAAACTGTAAACATTATGTGAAGTTCTGAATACATTCAGTGAATTATTGTTCTAATGTGATTATTATGTGAAGTGAATTAATATAATCTCAACCGTGTCGAGTTTATAAAATTCCAAGAGGATATTGTTCAGATAGAAACATCGACACAGATTATAAGGTATCATTTGATTTTTCATTAATTTCAATTCAATGAGTAGTTTGTATCGAGATTCATTATTCATATCCGAATTTTGTATTTCATCGACATTTAACTTCAATATGGACCGGTTACTATGAATTTTCAATAGAAACTGTGCGTGTTAAATCCTCCTTGGTGTTCAATTTTATCTCCCACATTTGTGGGATCTTATTATTAAAATATCTCGACAAAGTTGATAAATATTGTGACAACATTGTGAACTCGTTTAAAGACCAGAGAAGGAATAATATTCGATGATATTTAATTCAGAGATGCATTCAGATTATTCTTGAAATTAATGATTTTTTCGTCAAATTTGTCCGGGTAAAATTGGAAATAACTCGAAAACGACGCGTTTTATTGAAAAAAATAAGAATACTTTTAGTTTCTCAAATGATTGTTTCTTTCGAAAATATGAACCGTTTATCTTTTTAAAGTGGTTTTATGGTGTTTTAGCGTGTATTGATGAGTCGACTACCCTGTAACTTTTATACTAGTAGAGACAGTGGCGGATCCAGCTCTCGAAAAAGGGGGGGTCACGGTCAGGTGGATTACATACCCGCCAATTGATTTTTTTTATCAAACACAAGATTTGAGGGTTCGTCCAGTCCAGGGGGGGGGGTCATGACCCCCATGACCCCCCCCCTGGATCCGCGCTTGAGTAGAGATATTGAATAGGAATATGCACCATGAATAGAGTAAAAACTCACCCAAAATTCAGTTCATTCGAAATGACGGTTCCGAAGATATAAACAGGAAAGTGTTTTCGTCATGGATTTTCGACACCCTGTATCTTCGAAACCAAACCGAATTTTGAAAAATGGTATAAAGAAAGTGTTTCGTTGGATGAGAGGAATCTACAGTTGAAGTATATGTACAAGTCAAAGACTCACCCTGTATATGCTCTTGAACCTTTCATCGTGTAGAATAGCAAACAAAAAGGTTTCAAAAGAGATCTGTCAGTAACTTTTCGTATTTTCAAAAATTTGCAGGTCAAGAATTAAAAGAAACAAAGTGAAATAACACTAATAAAAATCTTTAAGAATTTTTCTAGCGTTTTTTCAAGTTCATTGAAGATTCTTGACTATCCTTTTTAGCAGAAACGGAGAAATCTACTGGTTCCTGAGAAAAGAGTCTTTTGAAATGGTTGTTTCAAAAACAAAAACCAGATTTTATATTGTTTATTCCAGATAGACCTGATTATTCTTTTGTCTGGGAATATAACGCTCTCTCGCTCGAATTTCTTCAGGTGTGAAAGTCGAAAACTGACTCACAGACCTTTTCCTTTCTGCTACACGATACCCTGTAGAGAAATACAACACTGCGCCCCGTCAAAAGAGACGGTGGAGACTCGAGTTCTGAGGAAATTAAATACTTCAATTCCGTGGTATTGGGTTACAATTTTCACGCTTTTTGAGAAATTTAATAGGGGATTTATAGGCATATCACCGTTTTCGCTTTTATTAGTTTTGACGTTTCAAAAACGCTCGAGGAGTTCTCTATGAGATAGATAGATATATAAAGTTTTTCATGATGATTGGATTGTGACACCAAGCCCCTTTATTCCGTTAAGGGTTTGGGAAAGGCATTATTTTTAATCAACTTACGAATGTACTTTACTCGATAATTTCAAGAAAGACGTAGAAAGTCCAAATAAAAGATTATTGTAAAGCAGGGTCTCCACTTGTGAAGGGTTAACTAAATAAGATAGAAGGAGAGACTTAAAAATATTTCATTTTCCAGTCAGCAACTGGATCAGTTTGTCACTCAAACCTTTGTCACTGTTGTTAGCCATTAGTTGTTTGCTCTTGCAGATTCTGAATGGATTTTGACCTGAATAGGAACAGAATTACAGATTCTAGCAGTAGCATCAATACGCATTTAAAGGTGCAGTTCATTATAAACCGATTTTAGGATAGGAGCGCCCAGGCTGAAAGGCCCTTCATAGAATCCAACCCTTATTTATTCACCTATTTGGGCCTTCCGAGTGGCAGGGATACCTATACCTCTCTTCACCCATTTGAAGCTTGAAACACAAACGGGTTTTACTTCGTACAATGTTACATAACGGAATTATCTTATCACACCCAAACATCTTGATACGAAGTGAATCTGTCCTGCTTTTTCTTCCCATGACGAATACGTTTCTCCACCCCTTCCAACCCTAACCATTTGACAGAGTGAATAATTTAAACTGCTAGTCGTGGCGAATACTCGTGAAATCAAATATATTTATGCGACGAGCTTATATGGAGCTCATAGTGGGGCGTTTGGATGAGGCAAAAACATGGTAAGGTTCTCCGCACAATGGCGTGCTTGTCCGCAAGGGTAACCCCTGTCAGGAATGGATGGATTTGAGTTCATTATTTGGTATGATATTAATTAGAAACTGATGTTCTAAGTTTATAGAGCATAATGATTTATGTGCTCTATGGAGATCGCTCCATTACTTTTTGTATTTCATCGACTTAGCTGAAATCATAGAAGTATTCTATTTGTATTCATTCACAAGTGGGGCACCAGATCAACCTTGAAAGTAGATCCGCAAGTCAGAGAATGCTCTCATCAACAAAACTGATTCCATGCATTCAATTTAGTTACATTCGTTGACAGGCTTCGAATAATTTTGGCAAGAAGGAAACTCCATCTAATGGCCGGTAGCTCAACTAAATAGACAGAGACGTTTTGTTATATTGCCGGGCTCTACTTGCCTGCAAACGCTGGCTTCGTAATGTTCCATGAATAGGACTCACACAGAATTTCTAGAAGTTAGGAGCGTTTTTATGAAATATCCTTGTTCAATTTTAAGTATGTATACTGATTTTGAGTATACTTATATGTTGATTTGGTAATGATAAATATGATTCGTTTCAGTTTAACTCCTTGGTTTGGATTCAACTGATTTTCCTCGTCATCAGACTGAATTTTTTCCGAAAATTCATCAGAGTTTACATTCGATAGCGGCGATAGCGCATTCATCATGGAAAACTATTCGGAAAACAGGTTCATGGTCAAAGAAAACCTGACGTGTGTGGAGATTTCAAATCAATGATAGACGTTAATTTTAGCCTACATCATCGACTTCATCAAGATCCAAATCAATTTGGAGACAAATCAGAACCTTCCGGAGATATAGGAAAAGCTGGACATCTCTGCGTATTCAGATTTCGTTGTAGACGACCCAATTGCCTCCTACTCCGATAATGTCTCATCCGAGACGCCCTTTAGGCCCTACGTCCTCGCTGGTGCTGCAAATCCTAGCGAGAAGGGTAAGAAAGGGTCCGAAACCGGCTGCTCATACGAATTTTACGTACAATACATTCTGACCACATCTATTATGCCACAGCACGGGTAGCCAGCTAAGGGTTACTGGTAAATGCAGGCTCGCCGATTCATATCGTCGACTAGCACAAAGCCAATTCGTGATTTCGGAGTGATAAGACTTGCATTTGTTGCGGAGGAAGTGCCATATGGGAAGTTATAGACCTATTTATTTCCGATGACAATGAATGGGTGGTGCGTATACGATTTGTTGCCTTGATTACGTCCAGTTTGAATGGAGAGAGCCTCCTAAACGGTATATTTGGACGTTTTGACGTCTACGTTTATCGAAATGGGGGCCTTTCACTGAAAAGGTTCGAGTGGATTGAGGGAACTTTTTTAAATGAAGGCAAATGAACTCATCAATCGGACCTCATTTCTTCAGTTCATCTTTCCTTTTTTGTATACAAGGAAGGTATATAATCGACATGGACATACTTCGTGGTGGTTATGAAAAATCGGGGCATCCATCTCGAACCTGTTATCGCTCAGTTTAAGCTGTTGCCATCCGTAGAAACCGGAGGTAAACTCTGCAATCCATTTTCAGGATGATAAAAAAGGACAAGCCAACACGCTCTGATGATCGATAGTTGCGAGGATATTGCTTTATGCTCGTGATAAATGACCCAGCAACGTATTAGTACATTTTTCTGGACCTCCAGTAATTACACATAGCAGCGGCACCGCAGTTTAGTATCCCGAAATGCTTCTTCTCCTCTATTAATGGATGGGGCTCCACGTACGCAACTGGAAATTTTCTAAGAGTTATTCAAACTCGTAATTATCAATTTGACTGGCTTAGTATGGTCATTATTCCAGGATAGACCGGACGCTTTTCATAGCGCTGATTTGGTTTTAACGCGCCGTGAAGTAAGGCATAAAAGACGATCGTTTGATATACGATAAAGGGAAATAACTGAATTAGGTGCAGTCCATCTTGGAAATTTGTTTCGTTTCACAGTACGTGCTTGGGCTTATTCTTTCAGTGATATCGATCTCACTTTTTTTAATCCGACAAAAACTGAAGCAAGGCTGTTATTACCAATACGGAGGCCAGTGGAGTAAGACATGTTGCTCTTGAATTATAACGTGAAGAATTATGATTATGCAGGAGGCTCAAAATGCCACTATCATACCTCATTACTATACTAGCCATAACGTATCGAATTCAAATCTTTATTGTACTTGTTGTTGAGAAGCGCCTTCAATTCTCGTTTCTATTAAATGAAACTCAACAGATTCGACAGCTAATTGAAAACTGCAACGGAAATATAAGAAGATGAGCTGTTAAGGAAAGAGGTATGGCGCCCCAGATAGAAATGATGTATACCATTGAATGGTACACTCAGAAAAACAAATATTTACCACAAAGGAATTTAGACTGTATGTAAGAAATATCTGTTTCAGTATACGATCCAACAAATTTTTTTTGAAGTTATGTTCTGGTTTCTTACAGCATTGACATCTTGATACTATATAGTTATAGTGAAGAGGGGTTACAGTCCACTGGGACCTTAAGGTCTATTGTGCCCCCTAACAGAGCTGTTATCATCGCGCCATCTTGAAATTCAATGAAAATTTCAGATTTTCCTAGTGACTTTTGTGTTGTATCTTGACAGTTGGTGACTGTTACGAAATTGACATTTCCAAATTGACGTGTGTTGAAAATTTATAGGATCGGAAGTCATTGTTGACAACCACGAAACGAAAAATATAACTGAAAACAATGCTGTAATGAGTTCATTACAGCACTGTTTTTAGTACTGTAATGAACTCACTACTATAGAAAAATATATTATAGAGTTAACAAAATATATTCATTGAAATGTCAAAAACATCATGAACATAACAAAAACATCATACTAGGTGGAAGGCTCCGGAGCAGGACTGGGAGGTTTTGGCACACCTGACGAAAATAATAGCACACTATCAGCTGATTGGTTGGTCTTGATAAGAATAAACTTGAGTTGAAATTTGTTACCACCAAGTTGAAACAAAAAATTAATTTCAGTATAAAAAAATCTCATCTATATTTTCAGAATTTTTTGTATAAGAGACTCAATAACAGATATTTTCATTTCGTACAGCATTGCCCCACAAAATTGTGTTAAATGCAAGGCATAAAGTTAGTTTTGTACGTCAAATTGATAAATGCACGTCATTGATGAAGAGGTAGAATAGTAACGGCGCCACAGCCGACCCCTGAGGAACACCCATCTGATTCATTCTGATCTCGCGTAATCAAAGATGCGGCGGCTAGGTCTTCTTTGTCTGTGCGGACAGATCAAAAAGTGATGATGGAAATGTTCTGTGATGTTCTCTAAGCATCCAATGATAATAATTCCAGCTTACCGCTCTTCAGATTTAGTGTTCTGTGGTGTTTTTCTTTCCATCATGTAATCCACGAATTCCATAGTTCCCCTCCCAAAGCTCCATCATTAATTCGAAGTTTCGAGTCACGCCCTAGGCTCAATTTTAAACTAGAAACTTGGGAACGATCGAGGGTGGTATTTTCAATTTTCACTGGCATATTTCAATTAGTAATAAGAGAACAATGGACCAAGGTTTAATCTGACTGCAATAATTAAATTTCTCGTAGTCAAGCTTGGCAGAAATTCCGCTTATTAAGGCGCCCCTTGTTCAGGAGCGTCGATCAGTGGAGTTGGAAAGGATCAAAGCATGCCTGTATTCTCATTCCTGCACACTGAAAGACGCTTTGTAGGGACGAAACAATGGCTGTAGACATAGGAACGTCTGATTACTTACTTAATTTCACACCGCTAAACTGCAAATCGATCCTCAAGGAATGACTAGAATCTCCCCAAAGAATTTTTGAGGACTACTCTGAAGAATTTTTGAGAACTACTCTAAAGAACTTTG
This sequence comes from Adalia bipunctata, assembly GCA_910592335.1. Lineage (NCBI taxonomy): Eukaryota > Metazoa > Arthropoda > Insecta > Coleoptera > Coccinellidae > Adalia > Adalia bipunctata. The sequence goes on from OU342955.1 coordinate 10,032,031, forward strand.
TCTGCAGAACTGTTCTGATGGAAAACTTTTCAGTTGTACCTAACTGAAGCTGGAGCGAATTTTGGTGGAGTTTTCAATTGAATGTCCCTCCTACGACACTGGAGCAGTCCTCATACAATATATTCCACAATTCGACGTGCAGAATGGGGAAGCCTAACGACTGGGTTTGTTCGATGTTATAGAAATCCTGTTGGAGTAGGAAGGGCGCTTTCGCTACAGAATCACGATCTCTAATAAAATAAAGATTCCAATTAACACAGCTGCGTACATAAAGCGGAAGTCCGTGCAGAATTTTGATTATCTGCAGTCCACCCTGCACTAATAATGGTGTTTTATTCCAGCTTCATTGTTCCTGTATAAACTTTGTAATTGATTAAATTTGGAGTCGGGAGCTTTGTTTGTGTTCGGTATGTTCCGGGTCAATATTAAATAGATTTATTCTTCAGTTTAATTGAAATGACTTGGTACGTATTGTGAATACCGGATACATTTGAGATGAATTTGTTTATTCGATATTTAACCTGGGTTTGTTGTTTCTGTTAAAATGTTTCATTGGATATTGAACGGTATTGAATGCTATTCAATTTCCATATAAAATGGAATATGAAACTTTTCGATGGAAAAGCAAGTGAAACAAAATATACCAATAAAAATACAAACATTCGAGAACTTTATGATTATTGATTATTTAAAATGTATACCTCTATCAGCCAATCTGTTGTGCTTTATCTGAATGGTTTCAATTGTTTAGAAGATTTAGTTTAGAAGGTTTATGAAAATTTCAACCGCTGTTCATGACTGTGAGTATAAAATAATATCTTACTAGCTGGCTTGGCGAACTTTGTTTCGCCTAAAAATTTTAGGCCCTAAATTATACTTAGGTACAGTGGATTTCACAAATCGTAATTACCGGTGATCGGAGATCAACGGATTGGTTCTCTGATTTTTGAACTGTCAAATCGAGTTGATTCTAGATCAAGCTCCGATCACCGGTGATTACGCTTTGTGAGACCCACCGTTAAAGTTGTAGGCAAAATTAAAGGCCTGAATATCATTTTAACTCCTCTTCATATTTAAGAATCGAACTGAGAATATTCAAGTATGATATTTTCATCCTAGATATCTATTTTCTTGTTGTCTGTCGGAATATACATAACCTCCACATTTCTCGCAATATTTGAAATTCCAGTTGGCGCAAGTGTACAACTCAATCCTTACCAAAAATTTGGCTAAGCTATTATACCCTTCCTCAGAACTAATATAAATCAAAATGTCAAGAATATAAACACAAATTATTGCTTGAATAAAGAACTATCGATGTTTACCCGCTCGTCTCGTTTTTTGATCTGGTAATAGCCTCCCATGTTATTTTACGTTTTATGAAAATTACACAGTAACTGTTACAGTGGTAATATAGTCACTGTATACCTACATCGCCATCTTATGGCGATAATATCAAATGTAGCACCTTCACGACTACGCTACAGTGTCTTATCTAGACACTGTAGACTACGTCATCAACCGTAGCGACACATAGTGGCCTTATTCGAAAGGAGCAAAAGCATTTCCTACATAAGCAAATTTTTCGTAGAATTTTTCCGAGTTTTAATGTATTTTATAATAACCAGGCCGTAGACGAATCCATAAATGAAGTTTCATAACAAACAATCCATCCGATCTCGAGTTATAAATGGTGTAACCAACATCTTCGTTTTATATATATAGATTACACTCAAAAAATTTGAAGCGTCAGAGAAGAATCTCCTGATGGCATCAAACGAAATTAGAGATAGATGATGCACCATTTCTCCAACGACTTCTTGCCAGGAAAAGTTATATCGTGAACTATTCAGTTTGATGAGGCAAAAAATAACGGAAGCTTTTCAGAAGATTCACCCTTCAGTGAGTTCGAACGGCAAACCGACGAAATATGGGGCGTAAAAACCATCCAGAGATATCTCTTTAGCAAATTAAACCACCATTTCATAGATATACTAGTTCAATATCCAACCTGGGACTACTTGGACGCAATAAGGCCGAAGATAAAATTTAACGATGTCATAAAGTCTGTTGTTTTTTCGAGAACATTGGATTATTACGATATTTCTTGCCATAGTTTCAGCCAACGGTCGACAGAATCGGAGGACGTGGTGGAATTTTATCGGTCAATGCCGATAATTTATTGGTTTGCAGCATATAAAGATTGAATACTATCTTTTCGACATGCACATACATGTTTTCTGGATGGAAATGATGTTGAACAGATTTTAATATTGATAAATCTCTTTATCTCTATAAAGCAGTTTCCCATTATATTATCCCTTTAATTCGGATGGAAATCCAATTTGTTTTTATTTTTTAATGATATTACAATTCCAAAAAATGAATCAAGAAAGAAATATAGATCTTTTTTTTTAAATCAAAGTTTATTGTGCTTCGATTTCGCAGATCATTAGCACTACGGGACGGTTACATCTCATTTACATTTACAGTTTATATTTCGAAAATCTATATCAAACCAAATATAGAATTCAAATTGTGTTGATCTTATTCGATGTTAAGGCGAATATTTCCTAAATAAACATTGTTGACGATAAAATTTAATTGGAACCAGTTAATCGATTTATAAGATACATTGAATTCGTTGGTTTCGATCTTTTTTGTTCTCTCCAGAGCACGATAAATCAAGTCAGACAAGAATATTATTAAAAGATGATCTGTTACTTTATTCCCTCTATAGATTATCTATTATGTAAATTCAATAAATGGGATAAGAAACTACTATGCAAAAAATATTCTTCAAATAAATTCATGGCCTGATGTACAGTAACATTTTACTTCACAGCACAGCACTCTAGATCCTGAATATATTCAAACTCTCGTTACATTTGGATGATCTGATTACTCCTCTTCATAATTTCGTTGAAATAAATATTGAAAATTGTGTTATTCCTATTTAACAGAATTTAATTGCATTATTGAGATTATTATACCCTGCACAGTTCCACTGGAACTCAGGTATTGACGTGACTGCACTTTCTGTGAAATCGACAATTCGTCACAATCAAAACCGCAACGATTTGTAAGATAGTCAATTCGATACAAAATGACCAAGCATTTTACCCAAGTTTCAACTTTCTCACGCAACTGATGAGAAAAGTAGTTCAGGGCGCAAAATATTACACAAAAATAAAAAAAATGGCTCTGTTGGACAGCAACTTCTCGGATATTGTGTTTTTCTACCTTTATATGATATTCTGTGATTTCTGATGACTAATGATTGTTTTTCTTTGCAGTGACATGTTCTAGAGCGATGTTCAAGAATGGAATAGCCAGATGCGACTGCCAGATAGATGGTACCGCAGGGTGATTGTGATATTATAGAAAATATGAATTCTAAAAAATAGTTTTTTTATAAACCCGATGGAGGGTCCTGATGTTCAGCTTATAATTGTTATCGATTTCGTACATACCGAGAGGACTGACTAATTTAGATACGAATCTTAATCAATTCCATGACATTTCGAATTTCAATATATCAATGTTCTTATATTTGCTTCATGAGCTTAACATTATAGATGTAAAATTTGTATGATTGAAACGTATGTTTTTTTTTCAATTCAGATCACAACAGATTCGCCATCACGTATTTGTAAAGTTTCCATTATCAGATAATTCAAAAATGAATTCCTCACGAATTTGTTGTGTTCTAATTAATCATTATTATGAAGGTTGTGATGATATGAACTACAACGATAACAATAATTCTTATTTAATTAGCAAGCAAAAAATTGAGACATGACTTGAAAGATGTATTCAATATTGTAAAATCTTTTTTTCACAGAATTTCGTATTTTGCTAATTGTGATCAATTGAATCCTATCATATTAGTTCAATAAATTGTATGTACATAGTCTGTAAATATTATTTAAAATATATTTTGATCAAGAATTCCAAAGCACTACCTACTAAATGTATATAGTATAACTAAATTATGCTTAATCTAATGATTGTAACTCGAATAAAAATTATTTAATTTTCAAAATATCGTATTTTTAATACAAATAACCTATGGTCCCAACAGAAAATTCAGGAATATTAAGAATTGCTCTGTGAAGCAGACTGGAATAATGAAAATTGAGGATCAATATTCAAAAAGAGAAAAGAATAAAATCAGCAAAAATAAAAATATTCAATGAGAATTATTGGAGTCAAATAGCACATGACAATAATTGAGGTGAAGTCATAAATCTAAATATACATATGTAACTTCCGGTAACAAGACAAAAATGTTCTGATCCTTTCAGCCATAAAACAGTTCATGTTCAATAAAAGACATCCAAAACAGCGGAAGGAAAATTAGTGAGAAAATAGTTATTGAAACTAAACTTTTTTTCCATGAAAAGAAACATGTAGTATTTAAGCTTTATCTTATCACAATGTAATTACTGGACGGAATAACTTCACAGTTACCATCTTTTTATTTTTGGGAGTAATTGATTTGCCTAGATTGAACTGTGTTTCTCAAAAAAACTTACCCTTTTCACATAGATATTTTTCATTATAAGAATTTATTCGATATTTCGAGAAAAAACCATCATGAAGAACAATGAAATAATCATTATGATAATTATAATAAATAAAAGACATTCAAAACATCGGAAGGAATATCAATGAGAAAATAGATATTGAGACTAAACTTTTTTTCTATCGAAAGAAACATGTAGTATTTAAGCTTTATCTTATCACAATGTAATTACTGAACTGAATAACTTCACAGTTTCCATCTTCTCACATTCATTTCCCAATAATTATTGATTTGAATATTTTCAATCCCCTTGTTCGTTATCCACAAAGAAATTAAAATAAAACCGTTGACATTCAAGTTTTTTTTCCTAGTTTCAGTAGCAAATGCAGCAGAGACGTAGGTATGAAAAATAAAAATAAATCTCTTTATTAAAACATAGGTTCTAGTATCTTTTCATAATAATGCAAGTCTCAACATCCGTTTACATGATGAATGTAATTGATTTGCCTAGATTGAACTGTGTTTCTCAGAAAAACCCACCTTTTTACATAGATATTTTTCATTATAAGAATTTATTCGATATTTCGAGAAAAAACCATCTTGAAGAACATAATACGAAAGTTAAATTCATGTTTTCAGATCAAAATGGTATCGACGTAAATAAACATGTACCTATGATTATGGTAGGACGAAAATAAAAATATGAAGTTAATTCGAAATTCAAAATTTTTTTGTGAATGAAACCGAAAGAGAAAGAAAAAAATGAAAGATCACAATATGATGAAGAAGATTGATTGAATGATACTGTATATGATTAATACAGATTCCAACAAGCGTGCAAGTTTGACAAATCAGCGACATCGAAGGCAAAACAAACCATTAGTAAGAATGGGAAATCCATATTTGATAAAGAAACATTTTTGTAGTTTGGTGGCAGTTTTCTCGATTCCTAAATCGATAAACGTGTCTTCATAATATATTCTAGTTAATTACACTATATGTTTATATATCCTGAACAAAAAAGACAAAAAAACTAAATTGAAACTTGTAAATAAAAAGATTCGGACAAAGTATGGTATATATAATTATATTTGAATGAATTTGATATTTATTGTTATTTTAGTCTTCTCCCTGATTGTGAGTTGAATCGATCCAATCTGTTGACCACTCGATAACAAGTTTTCCTATAGAATAAACTTCTTCATCATTCGCTCAGAACGAGCAGGAAATGTCCTTTCTACCTCACTGCTACCAACAAAAATGTCCTGGAAACAAAATAACAAAATGAAATCGGAAGTTCGAGTCAGTTGTAGTGAGTAGCACTTCTCTACGAAATATAATAAAAGCAACCGACCCGGAAAAGTTTTCCTAGCAAAAATGTCCGAGGATATTTCACAACTTGGAACTCAAATTCCGCCATTGTTGCCAATTTTTCATGTCATTTAATTTGAAGTAAATTTCTCTAGTGATATATCTACAGAGAAATCGCCGGACATATTTCAGCGTGGAATCTATTCCAACTTTGTTCTTTTTCCGGCTAAATGAAACGTTTTAATAAATTGGCCAGTTTTTCTTCATGATACAGTCCGGGTAAGAATGAAGATGAGGCGGTTAATGGATGAACACTAATTCTGCTGATTAGGTTTCATATCAAGTCGGGGATATGTCTGGTTGACAAACGATAATTATATCGTTTGAGTCTAGAGAAAAATTAGGCTGTCACTGCAATTGAACATTTTGAATAACACTGTGATAGGGGGTGATGGAATGGAAATAAGCTTATCTCTTATCTTGTTTGTGGTTCTCCATCTCCATTTACACTTTTTATTTAGTATTATTTGTACAAATTTGTCTCGAAACTGGGGCAGTTACGAAACAATGCTCATCAAATTTTTCGTAATGATTGCATGAAATTTGATTATACTGAGATATATTATTTTGAGTTTTATAGCAGTGAATTCCCACAACCTGGAAACTATCACCATTTGAGCAGCCTTAAAGTTTTCATGATTAGTTCTCGTTAGAACTGTGGCGACTCACAGTACACAGCGTGTGTAGCAACCTGCACAAGAAATCAGGAGAGTCTTGTGAACGGAGCTGGGATGAAACGTGATACTGATCTCGATGCATCCCTATAGGATCGAAACCATATCGAAATTTTCTGTTGGATCGGCGATGCTGAAAGCCGTTCGAAATTATTAATTGAGGAAGCTACGCCATATTTCACTATCAGTATGCCATATCGACTACCGCGATGTGAAAATGCCCTTTCCAGTAACAAAGACCCATAAATATCCCTGTCAATAACCAACAAATAGGAAGAGGAAGAAGAGAGAAACTTTCCGTGAAAGATTTATACCCTAACTCCTGCGCCTTCGGTTTTGACGAATAAAGGGGAACATATATTATTAGTTTTATGTTTATTTACTACCGACTTAGCCGAGAGTTGTCGTCGATGAATAAATCAAAATGAGCCTACGCACTGAAACGAGAAAAGTTTATTATGGGCCGATTGTACGTGGAATGGATTTTTTATCCACACCTATGAGGACGTGAAGCCATTATTTCGAATTGCAGTGTATTAGGAACTATATTTTTTGTTCAATGTGAACTGATATGTATACTCATACACTCCATTCACTTTTATAAAGTATCCCGTTTGGCAAAAATTAAGGTGTATCAAGTTTTTTTTTACTCAAAACTTACGCAGGTTGGCACTCGTGAAATTTCGGCAATGTCAAAATAATTCTCAGAGACGTTGCCAATTGTGATTTCTATTTACACCCTTTTAACTTTGTAAGTGGAGTTAGTTCTTTTAAGGTTCAAATGTGACAGAGGTTTTGCAGTACAACTACATTTTCATACTGGAGTATTTCAAATTGTGAAAAAAGGGATTCAAATTTTTTCTGTAGGCTTATTTCTTGAGAATTTTGGAAAGTGGGGAATTCCATAGGTCCGTCTGTTTGTTGGGAAGTATTTCTGTTGGGTTATTCGAGTACTTTTATTTTTTTTTCGAATTAACTATCACAAAGTAACGGACTATTTTGTCCATTATTTTTCAGTTAAATTTCAACACTCGATTCTTAATTTTCGTATAAGAAAATAGCATAACTGAATCTTCCAGCCATGTTTATATACGTGGAATATTTCGAGTATTAACAGAGAAAAAAGTTTCTTCAACATTCGTCAGGTCTTTGGAATTATAGAATTCATATAATATTTTCTCAAATTCATTATTTTCCCAAAGCAAGTAAACATTTTGATAAAACGAAATGACTACAACCTCTATGTAGACAGGACAACGTTGCCAATCGGGATACTTTATAAAAGTGAATGGAGTTTATTCAATTTGTTGAATGGTAGCTCTAATTCAGGGTGGCCAAGAGATTGACGTCAAAAAGGAAAAAAACAGGTCCGTCGTGTCATGGGCTATTCGAATCACCCCCATGTATGTTATGCGATTTTTCACGGTTTTCGAGTTATGATTTTTTTTATGAACTTTGAGAATTTTCGACTTGACCATCTTAAAAAAGATTTAAAAAAAAGTACAAGACTTCTCTGTGAAATTCTTTTGTAACTTAATCACCCTGAATTGTACTTTTATACATAGAATAACCAGATTTGTAACTTTGATAAAATTTATGGAAATGTTGGTCTCAAGTGAAAAAGTTACGTGAATTATGATCTGAATTTTCGAATCACAAATAAAAATATAAAAAGGCTAATTCAGGGTTTCTTAGTATGCTTAAAAACTGCGCTCAACAGTCAGCTTTTAGAATCAATGATAAAAAATGGTACTTCACACTCTACTTTTGCTAGAATTAGTCTTCAAAGTCATCGAGGTGGAAAAAATCAAAGAACTAGACATTTAGTACAAAATCATTTTTTGCCATTTTAAGATTTTTCTGATCAAGTGATGATAAAAAATGCTGAAAATTAATGAAAATTAGCTTTAGATGTTTGTCAAGAAAAATTCTAGATAAAAAAAAGAACAAGATATGTCAATAAATCACACATCATAATGTAAATAAAAAGAAATTTATTTATAAAATTTACAGTAGGTTTTCAATGTGGCCACCTCCAGCCCCAATACACATTCTACACCTTCTCAGAAAATTTTCTTTCAATCGCATAAAACCTGCCCTGTTCATTCTTAGGACACGTTCGGCTTTTTTCGAGAACCATTTTTGATTAACCACTTGAATGAACGATACCCGAACAGATGGATCGGACGCAGTCGACCAATCAAGTGGCCCCCACGCTCACCTGACCTTAATCCCATCGATTTTTTCGTTTGGTTAATTTAAGAGAAGCCGAACGTGTCCTAAGAAAGAACAGGGCAGGTTTTATGCGATTAAAAGAAAATTTTCTAAGAAGGTGTAGAATGTGTATTTAGGCTGGAGGTGGCCACTTTGAAAACCTACTGTAAATTTTATAAATAAATTTCTTTTTATTCACATTATGATGTGTGATTTATTGCCATACCTTTTTCTTTTTTTGTCTAGAACTTTTCTTGACCAACATCTAAAGCTAATTTTCATAAATTTTCAGCATTTTCTATCATATCTATCAGAAAAATCTCAAAATGGCAAAAAATAATTTTGTAGTTAATGTCTAGTTCTTTGATTTTTTCCATCTCGATGACTTTGAAGGCTAATTCTAGCAAAAGTAGTGTTAAGTATCATTTTTTATCAATGATTCTAAAAGCTGACTGTTGAGCGCAGTTTTTAAGCATACTAAGAAACCCTGAATTAGCCTTTTCAAATTTTTAATTTTGATTCGAAAATTCAGATCATAATCCAATTCACGTAACCTTTTCACTTGAGACCAACGTTTCCATAATTTTTATCAAAGTTTTACGAATCTGGTTATTTTATGTATAAAAGTAAAACTCATGGAGATTAAGTTTCAGAAGAATTTCACAGAGAAGTCTTGTACTTTTTTTTAATATCTTTTTTAAGATGGTCAAGTCGAAAATTATCGAAGTTCATAAAAAAATTCATAACTCGAAAATCGTGAAAAATCGCATAACATACATGGGGGTGATTCGAATAGCCCATGACACGAGGGACCTGTTTTTTTTTCTTTTTGACGTCAATCTCCTGGCCACCCTGTATTAGAGCTACCATTCAGCAAATTGAATGAGTGTGAAGAAGTGGATGTTCAGGAACAGAATAGTGAAAAATATCTGTTTTACTACTTATGCAGGAACTTATATCAGACTTTTTACTTTTATTCAATTCTTGTATAACTGATTGGTAAAATTTGTTTTCAGTTTCTTCATGGTAAAATATGTGCATAAATAATAGCCCGGGAGCCAGTGACATTTTTTAGTCAGTCATTTTAACCCTGGCCATAATTTGTATATAGCTTGATTTGGTTGTTTTCTTAGCCAAAGTGACCGTCAGCTGGCTCAACAGTGGTGGGTTCGCCAACGGGAGCAACGAAAACATGTAAAAAAAATATTGAGTTTCAGTCATTTTAACCCTGCTGAAATTTACAGAGATGGTAGTTTGTATAATTATTCGAATAAAAAAAATCGTCCGCTGGCTGTACGTTGGTGGAAAACCCGTCCGCTGGACATGGAAACTTGTAAAAAAAATTTTGAGTTTCAGTCATTTTAACCCTGCTGAAATTTACAGTGATGGTAGTTTGTATAATTATTCGAATAAAAAAAATCGTCCGCTGGTTGTACGTTGGTGGAAACCCCGTCCGCTGGACATGAAAACGTCCGCTGGACATGGGAACTTTTGAAAAAAATTTGAGTTTCAGTCATTTTAACCCTGCTGAAATTCACAGAGATGATAGTTTGTATAATTATTCCAATAAAAAAAATCGTCCGCTGGCAGTACGTTGGTGGAAAACCCGTCCGCTGGACATGAAAACTTGTAAAAAAAATTTTGAGTTTCAGTCATTTTAACCCTGCTGAAATTTACAGAGATGGTAGTTTATATAATTATTCGAATAAAAAAAATCGTCCGCTGGCTGTACGTTGGTGGAAAACCCGTCCGCTGGACATGAAAACTTGTAAAAAAAATTTTGAGTTTCAGTCATTTTGACCCTGCTGAAATTTACAGAGATGGTAGTTTATATAATTATTCGAATAAAAAAAGTCGTCCGCTGGTTGTACGTTGGTGGAAAACCCGTCCGCTGGACATGAAAACTTGTAAAAAAAAATTTTAGTTTCAGTCATTTTAACCCTGCTAAAATTTACAGAGATGGTAGTTTATATAATTATTCGAACAAAAAAAAGGTCCGCTGGCTGTACGTTGGTGGAAAACAAGTTTTCATGTCCAGCGGACGGGTTTTCCACCAACGTACAGCCAGCGGACGATTTTTTTTATTCGAATAATTATATAAACTACCATTTCTGTAAATTTCAGCAGGGTTAAAATGACTGAAACTCAATATTTTTTCTACGTGTTTTCGTTGCTCCCGTTGGCAAACCCACCACTGGTGCGCCAGCTGACGGTCATTATGCTATAAGACAAATACAAATTAAGCTATATACAAATTATGGCCAGGGTTAAAATTGGTCTCCAAAAACTATCACTGGCTCCCGGGCTATAATCCCTTCGCCGCTAAAACCGCGCACTAGTCCATGGTATGAGACATGAGTAATAAATAGATCAATTCCCAACCCCAATAATCATCCTGCTATCGAAATTTTAATCCTCGGATTATAGGTGTTTCGAAACAAGCTCTATTATGATCTCATGAATAGATAAGCATCGTTTCATGGAAAGCATCATTACAGACAATGCATATGAAGGCTTCCACTGGCTTGTCCTCCATTCCTCATCGAAGCATACGCAATTGGCAGCAGTTTTTCGGCAGGGCAGAGTGATTGATTTCTCCGGGGAACTCCACCCTCGGAACCATCAAGTCTGATTAAACCGCTCTGAAGCTGCCGATGTTGCTAGATTATCGACTAATATCTGGGCTAATGTATTTTTTATGTACTCCGGTGATCATTCCAGTCGGTAATGGCGGATGAAATCACCGATTGTCAAGTTAAGAGCAGATAAAGTGGGGTAATTGTATTACATCGGGATGAGACTACATCGATATCGATCAGAAAAAGTCATTATCTTATGGAATATATATTCCTCCTTCGGCGAAACGGGTAAACAAAGGGGAGGGCAGGATAAATGACCTCTCCTGAAGGCATGATTTCGCCTTGTAGGTAGGCGATCGCAAAATGCAAATATTTGTCTACGTTCGTATTTACTGACATGATGATTTTTCACCCGCGTCAATTTCATTACGTGCACTCTCAAAGTTCCTGAAATTTGGGGTTGATCTGGGGAAGTAGTATTGAAATATAAATGCGTTTGTTGAGCTGCATTCGAGCAGTCAATAGGATAGACTATACAGGGTGAGTCTTTGACTTGTACATATATCTTAACTGTAGATTCCTCTCATCAAACGAAAAACTTTTTTTCTATATCATTTTTCAAAATTCCGTTTGGTTTGGGAGATACAGGGTATCGAAAATCCATGAAAAAACACTTTTCTGTTTATATCTTCGGAACCGTTATTTCGAAAGAACTGAATTTTGGTTGAGTTTTTACTCTATTCATGGTGCATATTCCTCAATCGAAATCTATTCAATATCTCTACTAGTATAAAAGTTACAGGGTAGTCGACTCATCAATACACGCTAAAACACAATGAAACCACTTTAAAAAGATAAACGGTTCATATTTTCGAAAGAATCAATCATTTAAGAAACTAAAAGTATTCTTTCTTCTTCAATAAAACGCGTCGTTTTCGAGTTATTTCCAATTTTACCCGGAGAAATTTGACGAAAAAATCCATAATTTCAAGAATAATCTGAATGCGTCTCTGAATAAGATATCATCGAATATTATTCCTTCTCTGGTCTTTAAACGAGTTTACAATGTTGTCACAATATTTATCAACTTTGTCGAGACTTAAATTCAAACGATGGAAAACGTTGATGTGGAGATGTTTTAATAATGAAATCCAACAAATGTGGGAGATAAAATTGAACACCAAGGAGGATTAAATATGCACAGTTTCTATTGAAAATTCATAGTTACCGGTCCATATTGAAGTTAAATGTCGATGAAATACAAAATTCGGATATGAATGATGAATCTCGATACAAACTACTTACTCAATTGGAATTAATGAAAAATAATACGATACCTGATGATCTGTGGCGATGTTTCTATCTAAACAATATCCTCTTGGAATTTTATAAACTCGACACGGTTAAAATTATATTAATTCACTTCACATAATTATCACATTAGGACAATAATTCACTGAATGTATTCAGAACTTCACATAATGTTTACAGTTTGTTCAGAGACTCTGGTTTGTTATTGTTTATAGTTGGCCTCCAGATAACCAATCCGTCGGTGTTCGCTCTACGCATGCGTGGTGAAATGCTCGGTGAAATTCGCGGCAAATTCGATTTATGATGGAAATGGCAGAATTCATAGATATTTATGTTTCGTCTCAATGTCTCAATGAAAATAACAGCCAGCTGACAACATCTTCTTGAAATTTCTGTGCAAACATTCACAAAATCGATACGAATTATATTAGGTTAGGTTATTTGATAATAAATCTGAATAAAAAGTCTTTCTTCATGAGATTGTTTGGGAAATTCGAGGAAAATATGAACAAGTTATTAGTGTTTGCAAACTGAGCTGCAGAAAAATCGAAGGAGGAACTTATTTTGGTGGGAGAAATGTGGCATTTTAGTTGGAGATATAATCCGATGAAACTAACTGATTTTGTTGAAATTATCGTGTTTGCAACATTTTTATTTCAATAAGGTTAGTACTTGAGTATTCCCTAAATGTATCAACTCAATTTCTATCGAGAAATATGAACTTTGCATCAATTCCAGAAGATCATTTCAGAGACGTACCCAGCCCAATTTTTTTTTAATGGCTATATCTTTTCAACAGAGCCGAATTAAAAAAATGAGGTAGAAGCCATATTGTTTTGACATTTCTATTCAGTAAGAATTGACAAATTATCATGGAAAGGCTCACCCCGCAACGACGTTCACAAATTGTTGAAATTTTCAAAATCTGTGTTCTATTCGACAAATTTATAGAGCACTTCGTAAAATTTTTGGTTCACATAATCATCTATCAGAGAAGCGTATATTCTTCGAACTATTGAAACAGCAAGACAAAAAACTGTACCTACTTACAGAAGAAAATATCGCTTCTGTAATTGTTAGTGTTGATGAAGATCCAGATTTGTCTTTTCGTCGACGTTCACAACAAATTGAACTCAGTGCATCCACCACATGAAGATTTGTGAACATCCCATACAAGATCAAACTGGTTCAAGAACTAAAGCCACTCGACCATAATAAGCGTGTCGTTTGTTTGCTAATTGGGCCCTAGAACAGATTGAAGTTGATCCACTTTTAAAAAAAAATCAGGATAGAAATAATGGACTGATTTTGTTATATTATGCTATTATTTCATGAGTTTTTAAGGGATTTTTGAGCAGCAGGAATAGTTCATGGTGAAGGGGTGTATACAAGATGAACGGGTCTTTTTGTATCATCAACTTTCATATTTCAGAGTGATCAGCGTCCAGTTATGTCGAAAACTGTACTCGATAATGATGAAGTTTGAATTTTGAGTCAAAGTGGAGATTTATCGATAAGAATCTGCGGATCATCTATTATTTCTTCCGTACCATTGCCAGAATATACTTTCAAAGGAGCAGCATGGACTTTCCCTTAATTTTTCCCAGTCTAATTCCCAAACAAATGAGCTCGCTCTGTTTCCCTACCGACGGTGTAGCTTCCAGAGAGATTGAATTTCTCCATTGAACATCAAAAGAACAGTGGAAAAAGTTTCCAACAATAATTCTTTCGGATTGGATTACAAGAGCCCGAGAGACAACTTCGATATTGTTGTGAAGTTCGATAGAATGAGACGCCGTGGAGGTTCTGACGGGGTTACCCTAACTCAGGGATTTTTGGGACGTTCGAAACTTTCGGGGGTACTTTGAATGGGGATCCTTAGGCCGGGGATATGGACCAACTTTGATTCGGGATGAAGCTTGATCACATTCGAAATTTTATTATTCCGTGAGTCTGCATGTTTGCTTTCTGGCATAATGAGTGATAGATTTCTAATTCAACACATGACAGTTATGACTGTCATTATTTATGCCATTTTAGCATAGAACTTATAGTACATGGAATGATATTACCAGATCAAAAAGTGGATAAACATCTCAAGTTGGAGGAATACCGAAATTTACATGTTCCCATGGATACGACTTGTCACACCGATCAGAAGCACAGAAATATTTGCCGAAATGCCAAGTGAATCGGATCTTGACGATTAAATTCATAATATTTCTGTGTTTCTGTTCTATATGACAAGTCGTATCCATGGGAACATGGAAATTTCGGTATTCCTCCAACTTGAGATGTTTATCCATTATTTTGAGCTGAGCAACTAAGCTAATAGCATTCCATGTACTATAAGTTCTATGCATTTTAGTCAAGTGAACTAACAAATTACTAGTGAGTTATGTCTCAATGGTTCCATATATAAATCTTCTCGCGTGAATTATTTTGAACATAACACGCACTAGAACGAGGATGTATTGATATCTAGTAAGCCTAGACCATGCATAAACAAAATATTGCGATACCATATCAACGAACAATAACTTATTATGAGTGTCAGTATAGAATTCGACGTCAAAAAAGTAGACCAGAGTTACGCAATGAATTGAAAAAAAAAAGATGTCCACCGAAATTGTAAAAATCGAAAAATTGGAGTATCCAGCCATCATCAAGTACCTGTGTTTAAAAGGGTTAAGAGGTAAGCAGATTTACGAAGATATGCTTAAAACCCTTGGTGATCAATGTCCTTCGTATGCGACCGTGAAAAATTGGACTGCAAGCTTCAAAAGAGGTAAATTTTCCATTGAAGATGATGACCCGTCGAGAAGGCCAGTTTCTGTGTCAGTCCTCGAAAATATCTATGCAGTTCATGACATGATTTCATCAGACAGTCGAATTGGGCTAAAACGGATATCTGAAGCACTGAAGATTTCATACGAAAAAGCGTGCAAGGGTAGAAGCATCGCGTTCGATCTGTGCTCGATTTGAAAACGATGTAGACTTCTCAAACCGAATTGTTACTATGGATGAGACTTGAGTACATTTCTGCGATCCAGAAACAAAGCAACAATCGATAGAATGGCTACACTCTGGTTCTCCAAGACCTAAGAAGTAAGGTGTCCAAAAATCTGCTGGAAAAGTTCTTGCTTCAGTTTTTTTAGGAATGCCATGGAGTAATCATGATTGATTTTTTGGATAAGGGTAGAGCAATAACTGGAGATTACTATTCGACATTACAGACCACTCTACGAAAAAACTTGAAGGGAAAAGACGCGGAAAGCTATCCAGAGGTGTTTTGTTTTTACAGGACAACGCCCCAGTACACAAATCTCATGTTGCCATGCAAAAAATTCGTGATTTAGGGCAGAGCTGTGCCAAAGCATTGTGCTTTGTGCTCGTGAAAGCACTCGAAGCCCTTTTGTGCTCCCGAGCACTATGCTCCCAAGCACTTTTCAAAAGCAGTGCTTAGTAATCCCAAAAGTGCTCGGGAGCACTTTTGGGATTACTAAGCACTAAGCCCTGAGCCAATGTTGTACGAATTTGTTTTTACATCAATAAAATATTAAATTAACATTTCCTTACATGACAGTCAAATCCCAAAACTGTTTGGATTACAATTACAGAGAGATGATAATGAGTAAACTTGATCATTATGAAAGGAAAATTGAAGGGCCCATGTGTATTTTGTAAAATGGTAGTTTGTGCGTTGACAACTTATTAATATCAATAGAAAAAACAAAAGCCAATATTCTGATTTTTTTTCGTTTTCATCTGACCAAAGATTCTTATACATATAGACAAAATCAAAACGTTACATAGTTCATTGAGTTCTAATTTTGATACTTCTTCGTTATTTGTCACCGCGCGCAAAAATGTTTTGCAACTGGTTTGTTTCTGACAAATCAGTGCAAGAATTGACAGAGGAACATTTCCATTTTTCCTTGAATTTTTTATGTAATTTTGTTTCAAGGACTGGGCGTTTTCAGAAAAAAAGTAAACTCGAAAAATTCAGTTTATTTATGAATATTATCAAACAGAGAGATCCAGGAGCGAATAGCATTTTTCTCTTTCATTACCAATAAGAATGTATTACATATTATATTGAATCGAATTCAAATTTTTTAATATCACATACACCTATGCCAACAATTTCTTTTCCGATTAAAATAACCTCACTATCAATATTTCCTTTAAAAAAAGTGCTTAGGGCTTAGTGCTCGAAATGTCGAATTACTTTCACAAAGTGCTTAGTATTCGCGAGCCTTTTGTGAAAATAAGTGCTTTGTGCTCGAGACTCGGGAGCCTTTTTATTCAAGTGCTTAGTGCTCTGATTTAGGGTTAGAATTATTAGAACGCCCAGATTTGGCTCCGTCTGACTATCATCTCTTTCCTCAGCTGAAAAAAAGTTTAAAAGGTAGTAAATTTTCTTCCAACGAGGACGTAAAAAAAGCTGTGGAGGACTGGTTTGCAGAGCAAGAAGAAACATTTTTTTCAGAGGTCTAGAGACGTTGCAGGTTCGCTGTAATAAATGTATCCAATTAAGAGGAGAATATGTTGAGTAATAAAATATTTTGACATTGAAATTTTATTTGGTTTTAAGTAGGCTAAGAATTTTTCAATATATCCTCGTACCATGAATAATTTCAAATTCTCCGATAAAATCCCGGAAGAACCACCGAATCCGAAATCCAATTCATTTGTGAAATCTCCGACCTTTCCTTCCTCTCATTCGTACAGAAACGAAGCTCTCTATCCACGTTCTAACTCTGCATCGAACCGAATCCTTCACCTCATTACCTCAAATGGACCATGTGGTCATCCATGTACCTTCGAGACTTTACATCAAAGATACCAATCGATAAAAATAGCCTCACGCACACGACAAGCCGGACAAGGGTGCTGCGCAGAGATTGATCGATTGGCCGATTGAAGTGTCTCGAAGGACCCAAGCTAGATTAACGAAGGACGGGGTCTGCCCGCGACCAGATAGCGAAGTGAATCGTGTGTCGTCCCTGCTAGCAGGCCAGCCCACGGGCTTATCTTGGCGGTACGGAACGAGGTTCGTGAGACGAGATCGCCTTTGTCCCGGACGCTGGATGTGATGCCAATGTAATGAATTGGAGGATATTGTATGAGGATTTTATGGATGGTGATGGAATGGTGGCTCCATCGTTCGGGTTGACAAGGATGTGGGGTGATGGTTTGAAGAAAGATGCATGGCGATCTGGGATCTGTACGATTCGGTTTCGATTCTATTCACGAGCGCTCTATCGCGACAAGACGCCATCAGCCAAAAGTAAACAAAACTGGTGCCTTTGCGTTCGTTCATCCGTTAATGACCTATTGCTTCGTTGTGGAGAAAATCAACACAATCTGGCATCGTCTTCTCATACGTTCTATGATAAGAGTTCATAGAATATGGTTCGATGGGTAAGGTTAGGTCATTGACCTGTAATCATTCGACCTAATTTAATGGAGTGTTCGATTAGTGTAAAAACAATTCTTTTTGAGATAGTTTTGGGAGAAAGAGGAGAATATAAACAAGTTATTAGTGTCCACAAACTAATCCTGATGTAAATCGAAGGAAGAACTTATTTTGATGGAATAAATATTGGTTTTAAGTTGCAGATATAATCGAATGAAACTTACTGTTTTTGTTGAGAAATATCGTGTTTTTAACATTTTTATTCGAATAAGGTTAGTTAGTACTTGAGTATTCCCTGAATGTATAAACTCAATTTCAAACGAGAAATATGAACTTTGCATCAATTCCAGTAGATCGTTTCAGGGCCGTAGTTAGCCCATTTTTTTTTAAAATGGCTATATCTTTTTAACAGAGCCGAATTCGGAAAAATGGAAAATGAAAAAAGGTTTCTTTTGACCTCAAGAATCTTCAATTGAAATATTTGTACAAGTCAAAGACTCACCCTGTATATTATTTTCGATTAATTCAAAAGAGAAACAATTTACAGAGGTACTTTTCGGCGAATGAAAACTGTTTGATTCGTATAAACGTCACTCGAAACTCGCCAGTGAAAAATTAAGATGTGCATTACTCCTTACAGATGTAAGAAGAATCAATTCATCACCGAGTAGTCTTCATTCCGGTGAAACTTCATATCTTATTTCCCCGCACATTTCGCGTAAATTCAGCTCTCTTCCCATTTTTTCTTTTCATTCCTGGATTTCAGCGCAGAGTGAAACGACAAGAACATGTCTGAGAAGGATAAATCACCCCGGCAAACCGAATTAGAGAATTTCTCAAAGTGGAAAAGTTCAAGCTAACAAATGATCCTGTTACGAACATGCATATAAGTTGAGGCACATTCCTCAAAGTGAATTCTTAGCTGCAGTTTCCGTCTTTGGTATACCAAAAGCACGGACGTCGCTCCGGCTGAAGTCGAACATAAATAACAAAGAGCATAAAGTCATTTGTTTATAAATCCTGCGTCACCCTGAATATCAGAGTGCGTTGAATGGAGCTCGTATCGAATCTCTGCAGAAGACGTTGATTTGAAAGCATTTCTCGAATATTTCATATCTGGGAGTGGAAATTTATTTGCATCATTTTGACACGTTTCCAGAGTAAGAACTCATAGCAATATATGGATTTTACCTAGAGATACTTTTATTTCTATACAATATCACACACAGTATGTTGAAAACCCGGCTATGAGATGAATAATAATCAATGTTCACTGCACCTTGAATGACTGACAAATTGTCGATATAGTAAATAGATCTAGATCTCTAGTCCGTTCAAATATGAGAAGGAGCTTTGTAAACAAACAGACTCGTCTGGTTTGTGCACAATAAAACTGCTATTGGTCAAACGGTGATAACAACACTCTTCGACCGCCCTAAGAGACTGCCAGAATCGTACTCGGACTGTGGATGGTACTGGATAGAAATGATTCAATAATTTGAGTCAGCAATTTCTACATTAGAATTTTTTTCCTCAGAAACTCAAGTGCTAAATTTCTGTTATGATTTGCAACTGTCAGAAACATTTCATATCCGACGTACCTTATTTTTTATTTTGTTTTGATTTCATATTATTATTTACTAAATGATTTCTTTTTCGAATGCTCGAGATTGCAGCAAGGTTATTCCAGGAAACACCTGAGTGTCAGAGATTTGGGTCTGAAACTTGCAAGATTTCGACAAAGTAATTCCGGGAAACACCAGATTTGTGTCCTTTTGCCTAATGAGTGAAAGCCATCTTGATTTGCATAAATACCGAAGTTTTCAATTGACAAGACTCGAAAAAGATCTCTGTTCAAATTTATAATGGTCATTTACTTGTAATATCCGAAATATATTTAGTTTCGGTCCATAATTTTATATTATTTTGTACGAAACTCTTTGTCGGCTGCTCAAGATTCCGACAAGGTAATTCTGGGAAACACCAGGTTTAGATCCTTCCCCTTAATGGACTTAAGCCATCTTGATTTGCATAAATATCGAAGTTTTCAATTGACAAGACCAGTTAAAATACCTAAATCTACTGTGAAGGTCTAGCTGTTCAAAGTGTTTATAGATTTTGTTGTGAAAAGTGTATTGTGTTGAAAAATCTTTTGACAAAGTGTATAGTGTTTATAGAACACACTGCATCTGAGGGTGATATGTGCAGGGGACCACCACGAAAAAGGTCCAAAAGGTCGCATTTCTCTGCTGAAGAGAAAGATATAATTTTGAACATTTTTCGAAAAGAATTGAAAGAACATCCTGATTTATCGAAAAGAGACTTAGTAGGAATTGTTTCAAAATCCTCAGAAGTGAGTGATTCTGCTGTATTCAGAATTCTCAGAGAATATAAAGAGAATAAAACATTGACGCCACTTGAGAGGAGAGCCCAGTCGTTAAATATAATCGATTCGGTTGACGATTTCGATATGAACCTTATCAGAAGAATTGTCCACGGTTTTTTTTCGGAATGAAATCCCAACGATTTCTAAGGTTCTAGAAATCGTGAATGATGACGACAGTTTGCCAAATTTCAAAAGAACAACGTTCTATAAATTATTGAAAAAAATGGAATTCGAGTTCAGTTGAAACTGAACGATTGTGTGAAATCTTCTCGATTCGACTCTGGACGGAATGAAACTTTAGGAGGGCCCTCCTACAGCTGCGCCAAACATGTTATTATTGTTCCTTCTTACATTCGAACAGAATATACATATTAGGTAGTTATCCTTATCGGTGGATCTTTGCAAATCGGGTTATTTCATAGTCGAAATGTCAAAGTTTGATCCATTTTCCTGATGAAATGAGAAAATTATGGAAAATATGAATACCAAGTTATACTGCATTGACCCTTCCTCTTTCGATCCGTATATTTACATCACTTCCAGGATATCTGCGACAAAAGATTCATCGAGTTTAAAATTGCCCGTTTTGTTGGATTACTTCGTGAATTTTTGAAAAATACATCGCTTAAAGGATCGAAATTTAATCCACGTGTGAAATGATTATTTTTCTTTTCGACCGTATAAAAAGTTCCCTACTGTATCGCAGCTTTGTTGCGATTTTAAGATCCTTCTGGACCCTTGATATCGATGCAAGCAGGTTCCCACTGATTTTAAGCCAAAAATATCAAAAAAGAAATGGATATCGGAATGAATCTAGTTTGAAACAGAACAATTCCGATTGTAGATCATTGTCAGAAAATCTGGAAGCAACAAATGGATTTATTCCAGCCATATTTCGGAAATAATAACCCAAATGAAATATACACCCAATTAGAAACACCTGGCACTTGGTGAAGAAATTAAATCATTCCCTACGAATTCCAGCTGAAACCAACCCCTATATAATTCACGAAAGAATTATAATCCACCAGGTTGATCTGGTAGCAAATAATGGTCAGACCATTCGAGAAATACATTCTGATAAAAGGCATGGAAACTTTCGGAAGGGTTCTCTAGCATCGGTCCTTTTGTGAAGCACTAAATTTAGCTTAGATGATACCAAGCAGGTGAACCGGCAGAACATTCATCATTCGGAAAATGAGTTATGGCCTCTTGGAAAACTCAATGAACGTATTTTATGACAGGAAAATATCTTAGTCGGACCTCATAAATGTATGATACTTTTTTTGGGTGGCGTTTTTGTGTTACCGAGAAATTAAATGTCGGTCTCTTGTTACTTATGATTTATAATTCCTAATAGATTCGTCTCATATTACGTCCTTCGTTATTGTCTACATGGGTTGACTTGGAAGGGATGAACATTGTTCAAGTCAAGCTGCTTCATTCTGGGAGGCATGTCAGAATTGGCTTAAGACGACATTTTTAATACAGAGATTGTACGAGATAACGGTCGGTATTTTATACAAAGTGTTACGTAATTAATGGGTTCTATGGTACCTGAAGGCACTGGACTTTGTGGCGGTTCAGAAAAATAAGTCTTATGTTAAGTGAAACCCCTCGGTTTTCGAGACACTCAACATTTTCGAAAATTACAGCCTTTGCCACTGTTTTTGGTGGCAAGGCTCCAAATGAACGAATTTCATCACAATGTTTTGGATATGAAGCCTGGGTGGATGGATAGCACTTTTGTAATCAAGAAAAAAGCTACTCATTTTGAAATTTCAAATTTGAACATAGAAAGTGATGAATATCATGTGTGACAGATTGTTTGAAAGCTTTCAATACTACCTAGGAGCATAGATTCTAGATACTACTAATCTTAAAAAATTAAGAAATCATTTTACGTCTGAAAGAAAACACAGATTTTTCTGCAATTTTTTATCTATGTATTCAAAATGAATACTGCCGTGATAGTGAAAAAAATTTGGCCTACTTTCAAAAGTTTCAATTTCCTGAAACACTCATTTGGTTTAAATTTTTTTGTAGAATGACGGTGAATTTCGAGTTATATTTGAGAATTTACGGTATAAATCTATTTCTAACCGAAATTTGCAACATCCTGCAGGAGCAGAGATGTCAATTGGTCTAAAAATGTAAACCCATGCATTTTGGAAATTCTGGTTTTCTACTCTCACCATTATCTCTATTAGTAGGTATATGAGATGCGATGTTTTCGAGCCAACTTCATAAAAGCAACTTAAAGAAATGCTAAAACCTACTTTCATCAAAACTAAAGTTTTAGAAAAGAATAAAATGTGATTTTTGAAGAAAACCAATCTGATGATCTGTATGTACATCATATTCAGGGTTTTGAAAATGAACAACACACTGAGATTCTGAGCTTAAACCCATGCATTTCGGAAATTCTGGTTTTCTACTCTCACCATTATCTCTATAATTAGGTATATGAGATGCGATGTTTTCGAGCCAACTTCATAAAAGCAACTTAAAGAAATGCTAAAACCTACTTTCATCAAAGCTAAAGTTTTAGAAAAGAATAAAATGTGATTTTTGAAGAAAACCAATCTGATGATCTGTATGTACATCATATTCAGGGTTTTGAAAATGAACAACACACTGAGATTCTGAGCTTAAACCCATGCATTTCGGAAATTCTGGTTTTCTACTCTCACCATTATCTCTATAAGTAGGTATATGAGATGCGATGTTTTCGAGCCAACTTCATAAAAGCAACTTAAAGAAATGCTAAAACCTACTTTCATCAAAACTAAAGTTTTAGAAAAGAATAAAATGTGATTTTTGAAGAAAACCAATCTGATGATCTGTATGTACATCATATTCAGGGTTTTGAAAATGAACAACACACTGAGATTCTGAGCTTAAACCCATGCATTTCGGAAATTCTGGTTTTCTACTCTCACCATTATCTCTATAAGTAGGTATATGAGATGCGATGTTTTCGAGCCAACTTCATAAAAGCAACTTAAAGAAATGCTAAAACCTACTTTCATCAAAACTAAAGTTTTGGAAAAAAATAAAATGTGATTTTTGAAGAAAACCAATCTGATGATCTGTATGTACATCATATTCGGGGTTTTGAAAATGAACAACACACTGAGATTCTGAGCTTAAATTTCGTAAAAAGGAAAAAAAAAATTTATTTCTTGTTATAGTGAACAGACATGACATAGATATTTAAGCTGAATTAACCGCATCTACCGGACAACACCGAGACCATTCATTCCAGGCTCCATCAGCAAACAAAGAGCCAGGACTTGTCTTAACATATTCATAAGAAAATATACATCTGCGGCTTATAAAGGCAATGTATCCTAACCTACTCCTGCTGATCATATGAGGAGGTTCCTCCAATCCCTAAAGGACGTTCATATAAGTGGACAAGGCGAACGTAAGCCGAAGACTCGATAAACTTACGTAGTTTCAACCTCTACACCTCATATGATTAAAATCAAATCAAAAAATGAGCCCATACCTCCTCCAAAGAAAAGGAGAAAAGTCCCTATGGCATTATTTAAAGAAGACAATGAAGAAGAAAATGTTCCTTCCAACTTTCGAGATGATGAGGACGACTGTCCATCTGTCTATTGTTATGACATTTTTAACTGATTCAGATCGGGAAAAAAACAGTCTTCTCCAGGATAAGCCCTGGAAAAGACTGGTTACGATGCATTTGTCAAATATGGAACTGATACTTGTACCCATATTGATTCAAATTTTTATCTGATTCAGGTCATACCATACCTACAATTACAATGTTTAAAGAATCCAAGTGCAAGTCTACTGAGTAGCTTGGTAAATATCCACTCAGAACGAAGAGAAACTGATCAATTTTCCAATACCAGAAGTAACTGAATCTGTTGTTTTCCTTTTGACAAAACATTTTGGTTTTATTACAGATGAAAAGGCTTCTCACGGCCGAATGTCCTCCTTCAACATCTCAATAGCAGGCACCCAAACATCACGTTCACCACGGAAGTAGAGGGAGACGGTGCACTATCTTTTCTGGATGTATTGGTTACTAGGAAGCCCAATGGCTAATTTGCGACATCGGGAGTACGGAGAGGAGCACGGATCAAAGAAAACAGAGGTCATTTTCAACATCAAAAGTTCCCATCCTAGGATGAATATAGAGGCCAGAAAACCCAGGATACTCTAGATTTGAATAACCAACGTGAGATGTGATAATTTTCATGTGATTTTTCCATCAAGCAAATAAGCACATATCAAGTTAATCATTGTCGAAATCTCAGCACTGTTGGAATGACGCAGATCTGCCTACTGTAGGAGCTCACTATATGAGTTTCGGATATATTTAAAGTTACAGAACTGAGCTCTCGAACCATTGTCGAGTGCTCGGAACTTACGTCGAGTGTAATGAATGTAATGGAGGAATTCATATCGCGAACGATAAAACAGAAATTCACCGCTTGAAGCGTGAACGGAAAGGAATAGTAGTGAATTCAAAGCGTCGTCTTGTTTGGTCGAAAGTTCCAACTAATTTTCGTTTCGGTGGAATTATAAGCGCGTCTACTTAATTATACCAAACCTAATAAAACAGGTAGAGAGATTCGCATCTGCTCGAATTGAATGGGCTGCCAGAACTTGCACCGAGGAACGGATGCAGAAAGTATCTTGGAAAAGCTTGCCTTCCGGATATTAAGTAAAGCCTCATTTATTCCCGTTCTGTGCAAACGAAAACCTGAGCAAACAATCAGCAAGATCCTAGAAAAACCATTAGGTACCTACGGAATGAATGTATTCCGAAAATATTTCATCATGTTCTTCTGATGTCAAGAAGAATAGATGAAATGATTTATACAGGGTCTTTCACGAGGAACCTCACCCATATTTATACGGGAAACTACTGAACGTATTTTCATGAAATTCAGCACTTATAAGTATTTCACGATGCTGATGAAATCTAAAGTATTTTCAAGGCATGAGCACCTCCGGTTTTTCCGGAAATGACGTCAACTTCCGTTTTTCAAACTAGAACACCATTTTTTATGGCAGATATTGAATCTACGTTAAAAAATAATGTGTATGCATCACACCCTTGCCCTAAAGTGGATATTAACTCAGAAAATATCCATTTTGGGGCAAGGGTGTGATGCATACACTCACATTATTTTTTAACGTAGATTCAATATCTGCCATAAAAAAATGGGGTTCTAATTTGAAAAAATTGATTTTTCACGATTTTGTCATCCCTAAATTTGAAAGCGATTTTTTCACCCCCTGTATCATGAATCGCGATTTCGATTTTTAAAGTGGATACATCAATCTCACATCTTGAAAAATCCCAAAAATGAAAATTTTCCATCCAAAAACCTCGAAGTTATTCTTGTTTCAGCGGAGCATTTTCGATTTTTTTTTCGAATTTTCCCGCTCAGAGAGAATTTTCCAACCAAAACTGAAAAATGTTACATCAAAATAACTTGAAATTTTCTAAGGAATCTATTTCTGCAATAAAAAAATGGTGTTCTAATTTGAAAAACGGAAGTTGACGTCATTTCCGGAAAAACCGGAGGTGCTCATGCCTTGAAAATATTTTAGATTTCATCAGCATCGTGAAATACTTATAAGTGCTGAATTTCATGAAAAAACGTTCAGTAGTTTCCCGTATAAATATGGGTGAGGTTCCTCGTGAAAGACCCTGTATATTATATAGCGCGTTGCTACAAATTGTGTATCAGGATGCGGTTTATGTTTCGTCCCAGCATCGCTCACATGATTCATCTGATTGACTTTCCCTTGATACAACCGACCCTAGTAGCACTCATTATGGAGAATATATGAAAGAGTAGGTTTTTGATTCCATATTCGATCTGTTTGTTTATATCAAAGAATCATCAAATGAATTCTCTCCTTGTTACACGTTTCTTCTACAACTACGGCTCGTTTTCCTGAAATCGATGGCTCCATCCCTGCGTGAAGGACAAAATGAAGCGGGAGAAGGCATGAAAAAGGCCGGTTCGATAAATTTGCATAACCATCTAGGATCCTCGCAACGTAGGGGCCTCGGAAACAAAACAATTTCGGGTAATTTGTCGCGGAACTGTGCAGCATCTCTGAGATTATTTGGGGTTTCACGTTTTACCGAAAGTCCTGGGCGTAAACGGTAAAAGGGAATGATTAATATTAATCGATAAAGATAAGGTTAAGTATTAGGCCACCATTATCTGTGAGATAAATTTGGTAGGCTGGAGATGATTCTGAGGCTGCTCCTGAATGTAATCAGGTTTGCTGATATTATGAATTTCTGAACAATATCTTCGGTTTATTCGAGTGAAGATTAACCTACATTTTCTGGTAGAAGAAGGTGAAGGTCAAATAATTCGATCAATTGAGTTACATTAAAAATTATATGAGACTCGTCTGAAGAGGCTTTGATGATGGGAATTTTTTGTGTGAAAAATATATGTCTTGGAGACCTAAGAATACTATTTCAAGCCGGTTTTTCTGATTTTTACAAAAATGGGAGGTGAGCCAGACAGGGTATAAAAATGAATACGTTGTCGAAGAAACCTTCAAGAATTGCAGTGTTTTTGAAATTGGAGAAAGCCGAGCTCCACGTAGGTCACTGCTTAAGAAGGTCTTCGGCGACTCTTTTGGTCAATGCAGGGGCTGACATGATTACTTTGAAGCGTCACGGACCGTAGCAAATGTATGCCTAGAAGAATCGGGCAGAACAAACTGAAAATTGCAGATATGGGAGAGTCTAGTTCCAATGAACTAATGAATTTAACAATTATTTCAAATTCGAATCAGCGAATTCTGCTTGAAATAGGAATAAATAAATAAATAGAATCCTAAAGAGATGAAGTAGCGAAAGGGAAACACACTTTGAATTTGTAATTATATATTTTGACGATCGATTTCGGCACGATAGTGTGTTTCCCTTTCGCTACTTCATCTCTTTATTACCTAATAAACACACTAATGGAGAAATTCATCTACAAAATAGAATACTACTTTAAGATAATGTGAACTTGAGGTATAATCTGTTGCGTCTCACTTCGCAACTTCTAGACAAATTAAATGCCATATCCTTTGTCCACCAGAGAGAGCTGTCGCCTTTGAAAATTTTTTATGGATAAATTGATTTCAACCACTTTCATTCAAAGGAAATGAACCTCCTTTTTTTCCAGCATGTCTTTAAAACCCTATGTTACAAAAACAAGCTGTCAGTAAGGTATTAGTAATTATACAGTAAGTTGTAACTCACAAAAACACCTTGCTCCCTTGCCATACATTTTCATATAGAACGTACATTACATAATTCCTCCTTGCTATAACATTTTCATTTAGAAGGTTGAGTTTATAATTAGTATCACTTGGCTTCCTTGTTATACATTTTCATATAGAAGGTAGATCATAATTCTTCCTTGTTATACATTTTCATATAGAAGGTACATAATAATTCTTCCTTGCTATACATTTTAATTTAGAAGGTTTATAATAATATATAATTTTATACATTTTACTTGTGTTATCGTTTCGTGCTTGTTATCTAAGATGAGGTAACAAAAAAAATACAGTTTGTTGTTTGTCGAGAGTGCGTTCATATTCCACCACTTCCGCATCCTATTCGTTGTTGTTATCTAAGTACGGATAACAAGTGCAAGAAGAACATTATCCTGGTAAAACAATCAGAGTACAAAAATAAAAACAAAACATTCTTGATAAACTAATCAAGCTCATAACATAATCCATAACTCACTAGTCAGTCAGTGTTTTATTCAATAGTTTACTTGTCTAGAATGACATTAATAATGACAGTCATAACTGTCATGTATTGGATAAATTATTATCAGTAGTAATATCACAAGAGAGTCAGAATAAATTGAAAATAATTCGACAGATTTTAACAAACTTGTTGCCAGGCAATAGACACGAGAGCCCGGAGGGCTCAAGTGGCTATTGCATAGAACTTATAGTACATGGAATGCTATTACCAGATCAAAAAATGGATAAACATCTCAAGTTGGAGGAATACCGAAATTTCCATATTCCCATGGATACGACCGATCAGAAACACAGAAATGTTTGCCGAAACGCCAAGTGAATAGGATCTTGATGAATAAATTCATGGTATTTCTGTGTTTCTGTTCTGTATGATCCATGGGAACATGGAAATTTCGGTATGCCTCCAACTTGAGATGTTTATCCATTATTTTAAGCTGAGCAGCAAGGCTAATAGCATTCCATGTACTATAAGTTCTATGGGCTATTGCCAAATGGCACCAAGAGAAAATGCCTGGAGAATTATTATCTAATTTATCGAACTCTCGTGTGGTATTCGATGGATTATTTTTTGACGTTATTCTCTGACGTTACAATCAGAATCATTAATTTTTAAGATTTTATATTTTTATTCCAACAAATTTATATTACTCGACTCAATATAAACAGAATGAGTTATACAAATTAGAATGCATTGAAGTTTTGAACATGAAAAATACAATTTCTTCTGGAAGCCAGATGGTGTGTTTTCGTCGTTGAGTTTTATCATGTCCAAGATTTCTCGTCTGCTCAAACTTGCAGAACTTTATTTCCTCTTTTCGAGCTCTTCCTGTAATAAATTACGCTTGGTGTTTTTACCATATCTGGTGGATTTGAATTCGATATCATTGAATGGGTCGAATCTTCTATTTAATTGGTCGTAGTGCAACTCTCACATTCATTTTGCGGTTTTATTCCACATTGTCTTCTCCATTCTGTTTCTTCATATTGAACCCATAGTCCTTCAAAATAACGTTGTTTTGTTGTTGATGTCTTCTCTTCCAATTTGAAGCCCCTCTCGTCGCAAAATAATTGGCTTTGTTTTCAAATCGACGCGCTGCTTATTTTGGTATTCTAACATACACTTTCAATGATTATTTTATTTATATCATCGACTGATGATTCACTAAAACTTTTGGGATTCATTTTACGAATTTCTTGAAAATTTACGACAGACGCGTCAAATCCGTGGTCATGTGGTTGTCATTCAATAAAAACAATGTACATTAAATTATTCTCGCTGGAATAATGTAGGTAGATTCATAAATAAAGTACTTTGTCTATGAGTAGATTTCCACTATAATAATGTTTTGATTGGCTAGAACGTATATGAATTACTGAAATTGAAGATTTCTATTGGTTTCGAGAAACGTCAAAAAATAATCAATATAATTATTATTATAACTGTATGCGCTATTTGACACCACAAGTAGACGATCAGATTGTTTGCCAAAACATCTAAAATGGACAAAATGTATCAAAGCAAATTCTGACAGACGATCTGACAGACTGAACACGAAGAGATCATAACCTCTGCTCCCTCATTTGAGCCGTATCATTCTCGATATTCGCATGAGTATCCCCCCAAAGCAAACATAGAAGGTGCTCCACAACCCGTTAATTATTTCCGTTCATTCCGCATCCCCGAAGGGCCCCAAAACCCCCAATTTTCGGTTCAAATATCACGTCCGACTGATTAGAATATGTCAATCCATAATCTGCGACAAACCCCGCACTAATTCTCCCCCGCCGGGGGCCGGCGACGGGACACGGGCACGGCATCGCATTTCTGGGCCACCGAATCTGGCGGACACCCTCGGCGCTGTTTTGTCATTGTCACGGCGTCGTTGCGGACCGCCAGCGATGTCACCAACAGTCGCCGCCTGCTGCTGAAAAGTGCATACGCACAGCCGAATATCAGGCCGGAGTTCTCCCTCGGTTTCCGGGTTTTAATTATTCCGGGGACGGACGACAGGAACAGTTGTATAAACAGACGGATAACCGGGGGTGCTCAGTCAATTTTGCGGAGATATGCAATGGGAGTTTGTGTCGCGCAGAGGTGGGAAAGGTCGAGGCCAAATTGACATTAACCATTTTTGGTCCAATCGTCCTTGACGATATGAATAACCATGTGAAAAGTATGAGGTTGTGCCATTTCCTGGGTGATCAAGAATCAATGAAAAGTTAGCTCAGCACCTTCGCTTTTCCTTCTCAAGATGTGTCCCATTTTTCAAACCTGTGCTGTTGATATTTTCACGAAAATTCCTCAAATTGAAGAACCGGCATCAGCGTTCTTGGTACCACTTTCGTAGGGCTTCGACCTCAGGAATACCGTCGAAATCTTTCAAATTGCTCTTCTGCAAAGCGTTACGAGCTGCCAGAGGCTCTAGCTTGACCATACCTTCGCCTGCTAAAACCTGTTTGCCCCAAGAATCATTGCCGTGAACTCGGCCCAACTTTCGCGTCAAAATTTGTCCTCCAAACTGACACAAATATAAGTACTCTGGTTCGCGGTGTCCGCACTGTCTACGAAGACTTCATTGCTACATGAACCATTCATTTTGTTTATTTTGAAAGCTAATAAAGAAACTGAACTGACATTCAGTCGTTACTGCCCTAGAGCAGCGATGGGCTACGAATATAGATCGCGTATAGCGAACGTGACAACATGAAAGGTTCGCGGCGTTCGCCAATGTTCGCGCCATGAATATAGATCCCGCATAAGTAATTCAAATATCCTCGTGGTCCCCAGCGGTCCCACAAGCGAAATATCTCCA
The DNA here is from genome assembly GCA_910592335.1 of Adalia bipunctata. NCBI lineage: Eukaryota > Metazoa > Arthropoda > Insecta > Coleoptera > Coccinellidae > Adalia > Adalia bipunctata. The sequence continues at coordinate 10,063,120 of OU342955.1, forward strand.
TTCGGAGTATTTTGTAAAATCGCTGAAAGCTTGGTGCAGTATGTAGAAAGTATTGAAATACGCCATACGATAAATAAATAAATTGAAATAAGTGAATTGGCTTTCACTGCTTTCACACTGGTACTTGTTGCGCCTCACTTCGCAACATCTGGACAAGAAAAATTCCATCCCCTTTGTCCACAAGAAACGAGCTGTCTCCTTTAAAAAAGGTTGTATAGATAAATTGATTTTAACCATATGGGATTGATCACTTTCGGACTGCAATATTTTGTTCCATATGCTTTGATTAACAATACTACATTTTTGTTTAAGAACACCCTTTGGAGAGATGTTATCTATTGAAAGATTTCTCAACCCACTATAGTCAAAAATGGCAAATTAATGAGAGCACTTTGTTGGTAATTATACAGTCTGTTGTTTATCACAACAACACCTTGCTACCTTGCTATACATTTTCATATAGAAGATAGAAGAAACATCATAATTCTTCTTTGCTATACATTCTCATATAGAAGGTAGAGTTTATAACCCCTTCAAAATCATGAGAACCTGTAGTTTTCTCTGAACACCTAATGATCAAAAGCAAAGTTGAAACTTTCGTGAAAAAGACTTTTTAATAGGAGATGTTGATTTATTCACTGCTTTTCTCTCGTTCTTTTTTCTGTTTATTTGTTTTAGAACTTTTAGATATCAATTCCAGATATTTCCTCCAAATCGAAGAGGAAATTTGGTTTCAAACCTATCTTCAAAGATTTTATCTGTGGTCTTGTATCATAATGAATAATTTACGTTTACATGTCCTCTACTGGGTTCGGATAGGAAAAAAGATAACTCTTTTATTTTTCACGTTTGTTTTCGACATTTCATCACACTCGCAATATTGTGTGTCTAAAAAAGTCTCTACTGCTATCATTCGAAAAAAATATAACAGAATATTGGGGAACATCCTGAGCATATACGAATTAAATATTGGAACAAGCTGAGAAAACTGAGAGAGGTCATCTCTGTCCTTGCCAAAGGAGAAGTGATGAAGTGAAACTCCAGAGATGCCAACCGCATCACACCGGGTTCATACTCCTTTGGCAACTAAATCCCATTAATCGTCCGATGTCAACTATGGCGACTCTAATCCACATATTTCCTCGGATCCTCCCTTCCCTTTTAGGACATCAGGCAATATATCTTTATATCTTCCTGATAACACCCAGAAAATTCCACAATTCTAAGAAAGGCAGGCGTTTTATCGGAGAATCCCTATCTGGCAAGTTTATAAAGTGGAGAATCTGGAATACATGAGATCGACAAATGGGGGATGCACGGAGAAGCGTCCATCCGGCCAAAATATACGAAATTTTATTGCGGATAATAAATAAGATGAAGCACAATCTTCTCTACAATCTCAAGATTCGCATAAGTAATTTAATATACTTGAATATGTGAAGTTTTGTTCGAGGAGATAAGTGCCCTTACCATCCATCAAAGCTGTTTATATTCCACGGGCACATTGAAGATGTTTACTTGGAGAGTTCCTCTGCCGTGTACCAACGTGTCTCTTGCTGGCCCATTTATAACGTGCTACGTTGGACGAATGGAAAATCGTTTTAAATTCATCTTCCATGTATTTAATATTCAAACAGCGATATTCGAAAACGAAGCATGTAGAACGGAGCTCGCACACGGTAACGAAATTTTAATATCGCGGGATTTACTTTTTAATATTTTGTTTCTATTCAAATCTTGTGTGTGGTAGTTTTAGCGCATTGAATTCAATTATTTTTTTCGGTAACCTATGTGGGAAAATATCTTGATCTGTTGATTCAGCTGAATATTTTTTTTATCAAATGTGAAAATTTCAAAAACACGATCATTTTTAATGTGAGTGGTTCCTCTAGTTTTCTTGTACACTCACGTGCTTAATTTACTGCTTTTTTACGATTTTTGTACATATTGTTCGATCATTATCAAGAAGTTGCGAAAAGTATTAAGTGAAAACTGCTCTGGTGAGTAGAAATTCTTCACAATATGAGTTCAAGAACCTTCTAGTTATAACTATAATTCAATATTTTAAATCTTTTAATGTCATCAACATTCACTGAAGTTATTGAGATTTACATTAGAAGAGATGAAAGCTCCTTGTAAGAAGAAAATAGATCCAATGAAAAACCGATCGTTCGGATATTTCTATATTTATATAATTTTTAGGGTTCTGAAAATTAACTACACATTTAGATTCCCAACTAACATTTGTGAGAGGAAAATAACACTTTAGAGTATGAAAATCTACAAATCTGGAGAAAATTTCAAATATTATATAAAATAATTCAAAAATAGAGTATAGAGAAAGAAATAACAAAATTTAACACCAAGAATAAAACTCACATTACCACTCGAATATTTATGTCATTTTGTCCATGTAGCGTTATGAAACTAAAAATATATCGAATGATTACAAAAAGTATATTTAACATAAAAAAGCTTCGTGAATACAATGACAAATAAGCGGAGTTTGATATGAATGCATTAAAAATGAAAAAAAAGGTGAAAAATAGCCATTTCTCGTGACCCATTGCTTTCTGTTATTACTCATAACGACCGAATGAACTAGAGTAGTGCTTGCGAGTTTTTAGAGGTTTAATTGAAAGGGTCGTGTGATATGGTCGGTGGTTCCGCATTTGATACCTCCAAACTCAAGTTATGATGCCTATGTAATTTTGTACGTATTTCCCCTAATGGTCCGAGAGGCCCTACCATGACGTTTCAGCCATTAGCATCGAGGTTATCTAGGATTGTTTCAATTGTTGTTCTATCCCAGGCATATATTCGTCCAATATTGATCTATTCCTTGAAATAATAAATATGTACTTCATTGGCGCCGACCGAGTGGAGTTAGTTCAAGTGAACGAATCCATAATATGAACCGATGCATATGATACAGAATCCATGAATCTACAGCTACACCAACAGCTAACGATGCAGTCGATAGCGCGACTATTCAGAGTAACATAGATTCGAAAATAAACACTAGCATCGTTCATTTTCTAACATATATGGAACAATGTTCCATAATTGTGATGTTATATTTTGAGAACAGGGAGGTAACAAGATGCTTTGATAAGAATTTGATGGAAACTTGTTACACATTTGTGATGTAACTTAGTGACATAATTTTGTCCCCATAATTCGTTTTCTCTTGTTCAATCTTCAAAATATTCTTTTTGAATACCTCCTTCCTGAAAGTAAAAATTGTCCACATTTTATGTGATAATGAATGACGAAACAGCAAACCAACCAGAACATTGATTTTCCTATCCATATAAGTACCTTGAAACATGGTTTATATCCAGTTTCTCCCAATTTTCCATCTCTGATATTACCTTTTTTCCCAAAGGTCGACTGATGTGGGCAAAAGCACGGCATCCTATGCGGAAGTTTTGATTACAGCCAACCGACTCGGGTACAAATTGGCAGATGACGCATCATTTGTTGCAGATAAAGCTGCTATTAATCAATATTTCCAGAGGTAATTACCAAATGGTGCGATGGAATTCCAGAACAGTGCTATACACTGAGTGGAAGAGAAAACTCATTTTGTTTATCGTGAATTTCACTCACATCTTTATGATGTAATGCAGACAGAACTAAGAGAGAACTTAGTTTGATACCAGATATCTGTATGTATTTGATACGAGAAATGCGATATACATGTGTTGTAGATATATAAATTATATCTACACATGTTCCTATTCGATAATATCCAGGTAACATAAACAGCACTTTTTTTCATATTTGTGACGTAATATTTTGAGAACAAGAGCTTTGAAAGCAATGTAATATACATGGAAAATTGTTACATACTTGTGACATAGAATAATTGTTTCTCTTCAAAGAGAATTGTTTCAATGGTTGATTTTGGTTCCGAACACAACCATAATCCGTTTTTCCCTGTGCAATCTTCAAAATGTTCAACATAAGGGAGAACAAAATAGGGTAAATTCATTTTCACATGATCCGAAAAATTATAATCCTATCAGCGGAACTCTATGCAGTATAAATCTCTTCAACCACGTCTGCAAACAGATCCGTCAAGTTTCTCTTCATCCTCGAACATAAATAACCGCTTTAATTAAAACTCGCTCACGTCTCCTCTTGAAGATGACCAATTATTGCTGTGAGATCGTTTCGAACCTGGTGGGAGAGTTCACACGTTTAATATTTACCCAAAAAATATAGAGGGGTATGCAAATTTGCACTTTGAATGCTCGTAAGTGATGCTTTCCATTATGGCGGCGGTTGGAACTCATTCTGGTTATTTACATGTCTGGAATCTGTGCCAGATTTACATAGTAATGGAAGCTGCAGCTTCGGTTATATACAAAGGTTCGATTGTTCTCGGTTTGATAATTACAAAATCACCAGCTGCCGACAAGGAGGATTTTAGCATCTTGGGTTTATTATGGCCAGAGCTTAAAGTCAGTGGCGGGTTGATATATTGCAAATTGGAAGTGGATCGGTGGATGTTGGCCAAATATAGCCGCTTCCAGATTGTTTCATTTGAATTCATGGCGGAAAATAGTTGGTGGAATAGTTTTATAGAGTCCCTTTTATTTCATTCTCCATTCGTAGAATTGAAGATGACATTTCCTGGATAAATTGTCCTTTTTTGGAATTTTTTCGACTAAAATTCAGAGAAGGTGCTGTTTGACCCAAAGGAATATACCATCAGCTATAAATCTATTAACGTAGAAGATAACTGAAGACCTTAGCACACTGATGCCTCATTGATAGTGCAGAAGTATCACAAATCATCTATTTCAATTTAAAAAAAATATACCGATTACGACACCACGTCGAAACCAGTAACATAAACTCTTTCTCTTTTCTCTTGCGAATATCGAATTTGTTCCATAATTTAGCCGCGCACTGTATATAACTCTACATAATAATTCTTCACTATATATACATAAATGATTCTTTTGAAGTAGATAACTTGGATGAAGAACACAGAACAAATAATAGATCCGACCTAGAGACAGAATAATCTGAGTAATTTCAGGAATTAGTAATGGAGGACAAACGACAAATTCTAGTAACTGTATGGAAAATTCAGCAGGCAATTCATACAAAATGTAGAGAGGGATGGGACGCAGGAGTTTTGTTGGATAAACTTCAATAACATTTACCGTGTCCTGTCGTTACTTTCATCTCGTATTGATTAATAATTCAGTTCCTGCATTTTTCATGAGGGACACAATCCTGAGAAATTTCGATGCAGACAGAGAAACGCTGAATCCATCCTACTTATGATAGGAATACATTATTAATCCTTGCTTTCGGAGCTTTTATGGATCTTTTATCTCGAATTTTTCGGGGGTTGTTAACTTACGTACGGTTTTGCTCTTGTTTCACGGTGTGGGTGCTGAATATTTGAAGCAGAATCGATGATATGTCGAATCCGAATCTTGTTTCCTGAGAAACGATCGCATTCTCCCTCGAACGCAATCGAAAGAAAATTCGGATTGAATTCAAAATACCATTTATCGAATGTATATTCTGAGTGACATAAATAAAAAAATTTCAATAATAAATGTCTTTTGTCCACCAGAAAATAGCTGTCGCCTTCAAAACTGTTGTATAGATAAATTGATTTTAACCATTTGGGATCGAACACTTGAACTGCAATATTGTCCCATATGCCAATTCTCGATCCCAACAGATATCTGCAGCTCGATAATCACTATTCCTCCCCTGCACACGAAGTTTCAGAACCAATATAAACATGCATGCATTGGAGAATCAACAAGGTACGCATTATCCATCAAGTTAATCATTCACCAATTGTAAATTTCACGACTTGATTTTCTATAGCTGTAATCAAAATCGTGCCTTCACGCCGGGTACACCTAATTATATGCACCTTACACCCATGCACATGATATGGTGTAGTATAATTGCAATTTACTTCACCAGGAATTCATGTTCATCGGTTCTTGCGCTGCACTGACATTTGCGGAACGCGTTTTCAACACTTTCACGGGACGGTCGTGACAAGTGGTTGAAAGAATGCAGATCTAATTGTTTATTCCGTTTTGGCGTTTCTTCTGAATATTTGTTTTTATGATTCGGAATGATGTTACAGAATGGTGAAAGCGCCGCGTTAAGGAAGCAATAAGTTGATTCAAATATTTGTATTATTATTATTATCAAATCATTGATTTGAAAAACTCATTGGATTCTTCTGAGAAATGAAATAAATGATCTTCAAAATAAGGTGGCACTGTTCCCTATAAAAATTCTTGGGGTTGTAATACCTTCTCGTAGGGGGTAGTGTTGTAATGAATTGGAAATATTTTGGTTGACCAGTGTAGACTTCTGAAATTTATATTCACGGCTCCGAAAATTACTTTGTCGCTATCGGTATGGTACAGGATGTTGGCGAGACGATAACGATTGAAATTATTGATTTTCGGCTCAAGTTTCTCGACGATACCAGAAAATCGTTCGCCGAAATCGGTTGGACTAAATGCGTACGATAGCAGAAAAATTCGAGGCTAAAATCGTGGGATTTGCAACGTGGCAGTACCCGAAACTTTGATGGGAAACTGCGCCATCCTTTCAGAACCCACCCAAAGGGAGGTGGAAAGAAGAAAAATCTTTAATTGGATTGGTTTGTAAAAACGAAGAAGGAGAATCTTTAATCTGGTTTTTAAAGAAAACGAAGAAGGAAATCTTCAATGCGATTCGGAGACGAAACAGGCAGTAATTGGAGAAGCCTTAAACGGAAAGGACTCGAGAACGGTGATAGGGTAAATCATATTTTTGGTTTTTTTAGAAGGACGGTCTCAAGCGGAGACAGAAAAGTGTTAAGTCGAAAGTGAAAGGTTTTATTTTTATTGAAATTACTTAGAATTATTTAGATTGCTTCTCGTCGGTAGAACGAGAGTGAGATTAATCTGTGAAAGCGAGTTAGTGACGTGTTTTTGTGTTTCTTTTGTTTTTCAGGATATTTTCATCATTCTTAGGATTATCTGCACGAGAAAAAGGTCAGGTATTTTTGTTTATGCTTAGCTTGTGTGAGTATTGGGAGGAAGCTGCATGCAAGGCCAGATATCTTTTTAGAGTTCAGAATCTCGAAATCTACCACAATTTTTGAATTGTGTTATTTTTGAGATCTCTCTTGAGTATTCGGAAACTTGGGTTGTATTACGGAGAAAGATCCTCAAAATTCAAAATAACATTTTTCTTTGAGTAATAACACCCCCCATTGATGAAAAGCCGCTCTTCCGTTGAATCAGAAGGGGGGTGTTTTTCACAGCGTTTGTTATCAAATTTCGGTAATGGTGATAATAGGACAAGTATCGAAGGTGGCTTCTTGAACATCCTGTGTATAGGAAATTTCGAGATTCTTGATTTCGCGAACTAATCAAATCACCATCCAGCTCCTCCTTTGTCAAACCAAAATAAGCGAACAGTTTACGTCGCGAGTGGCGCTGGCGAATATCCCATATCATAGTTAGAAAAAATGTCGTGTCCTTTGTTGTGCATTTCAGCATCCGTTCCGGAGAATACAACCGGAGATGCGGCGGAGAGAACATACCCGCCGGCGTAGAATCGAAAGCTCGTATCTCTAGTTTTATTGCCATCCCTATTCAAAGTTCTGTTTTTGCGACAACTGGCCATTGTTAAGTTTTCCGTCGTCATGTTGAAAATCGGGACCGGGATAAATGGAAAAAGCGACTCGGAATGTCGAGATGGATTGCCCTTATTACTCTGAAGCTTGTATTAGGGCGCTTTCTGGCCAAATTCTTCCGGGGATATTAACAAAACTCACATGTGGACACTTTTCAACTTCACGAAAAAAAAATGTGTGGATACTGTTTGAGCCTGATTCATTTATCGAAAAGGTTTGTTTGCATATGGATTGGATCCAATCACTATCAAGATTTCAGCCTCTTTCAGTCCATTATCACAAGAAATATCCACAACTAGGTAATTGCCCCTGTGCATTTGCGAGAAAGTAAAGGGTCGGTGCCTACTTTCGTGGTCGCTGAATTCCCTATTAATAGCAAGTCTTCTACATAATATTTTTCCCAAGTAAGCCTGCTTCAAGCCAAAAGAAATAAAGATGATTTCACAACTTCCATCCAGAACCCCTTTGCTGAATTCACAACTCAGGTGCCTATTGGCCATCTTGAATTGGCTAAGTGACGTTCCATCGTACACAGTAGCAGATTAACCGGTTCAGAGGCTCAGAGGCAACTTGTGAATTATCACATTCACATGAGACGCAATTGAATAACAAGAGCCTCAGAGCAAAACTCAGATGTTGGAAAAAACACACCATCCGAGATTCAGCGTACTGTCCCTAATTATCTTGTCTGCCTGCAATAAATTTAGTCAAGGGTGGCGGCCGAATTCCAATATTTGCAATTACATCATAATTCAATAAATTTGTCGGCATTTCCTCTAAAATCTAGGAATGTGCTACAGAACGGCCGACCAGATGTTGATTCGTTTAGGGTTGTAAAGTGAAAAATACTTGTGCAGAAGTTCATTCATTGTATTGTTCCAGTAACTGAGCGTTTCTCAAGGAAAAAAATTCTCGCGAAGTGTCCCCCTTAACAGCCTTCTTCAGCTGGAACTTTACCTGGAAAACCTCTGCTCAAATACCTTCCCTACATGCCGAGTAGTTGACCTTGATTGAAATCATAAATCAAAATGCAGCAAGCAATCGAAAACTCTCTTGAATTCTATGAAGGCAGCATGCATGCAAAATAGTCAAACAGGCAATGAACTCAAACTTCAGTGAACTTTCCCTCATTTCGAGCCCAACGTCGTACTTTCAAAGCACCAGAATCGGCCAGAGTCAAATTCAAAAGTGTCCAGCTGTACGCTCGCGGAAAACAACTCGCGCCGAATTCATTACGGATAACGGAGAGTTTCAATTAGTCGCATTCAAATCAGATCTGAGGACCGCGTCATTTTAAACTCGGCTCCGATTCAACGGAACCTTTTTCAAACAACACAGCGATACATTCAAAGCTGTCTAATTCGAAGTTCATCCTCTACGGACAGAATGGAAACCAATTTGGGCGATTCATCCGCTGCTTCTTTTTTCGTGTCTTTTAGAGGAAACATGTGCCTCCAACTTCCTAATTAATTCCTATCGATGTCTCCATTTGGCCGGTCCTCGTTTTTGTTTCGGTTTGATGAAGAATCGTCATTGGAGCATAGGGATTCGCTGTGGTGCTTTGAGCGAAATGGGTATCCGCTTTTGGGGAGGTTGTTAACTGAAGCTGTAGGTAGATTTCGAGTGAATTTTCATTCGAAACCTCTTACCATGAAAAAAAAAACACATCATCTCCGTCTTTAATTCGAGAATTGGTGAGGCAAAAGTTCAGACAGTTTTTAATGAACGGGACGAAGATTGCATAAAAGATAGCAATATAATTTAAAACTGCCGTGGCAACATTGCAGAATGTAACTTTGAAATGTCCAGTGGCGTGGTGTTATCGGTATTGAAGAATGGAAAGAAAATTACAACTGAATTAACTCTTTTTTGGGAATTCATACAATGTTCCGAACATTGGATTCAGAGTAAGTTGAACAAAGTCAGCTGAATTTAGAGTTGATAAATAAATGTTCTTCCTCTCAATATCAGGAGGAAATTTGAAAAATTTGAAGAATCTACGCCACTGTTACTCAGAATGATATGAGTATGAGTTCAGAACATACCTGAGTGAACTCGAATTGGGATTCAACTAGTCCAATTTACCACAAATAAGACACTTCCGAACCAATTTTTCAACGTATTTTGTTGATCATATTGGAAAATAAATCTAAATCTCACTCTTCATACACAATAAAACGCGATATTGAGTTCACAAAACTGTTCAAGACGGGGCAAGTCCATAAGCCTAATTTTGTACAAAGCTTTATGTTTGACTGCAATGCAGAAATTTTATTTTCTGAAATGGCAATTAATATATTCGTCGCTTTATCACGAAAAACATTAAGTGTGCTTTTACTTTTCTTACGTAAGTAACCATCAGCGAACTTAGCAACCTCACTGAAAAAAGTTGTTTACTTCATTAATTCTGTGACAAACGTCATAATAATCCAAAAAATGGATAGTTTGGGAGAGGAAAGCGTAAAGAATTTAGCCGCAAGTGCCAAAGAATCTCTCCTACCCACTAAAAGTGCTTTTGAAAACTTGTATGCGTCCTATAACAAGTGGCGTGAAACGAAGAAAATTGCAAAATCGAGAGAAGACTGTGATAGTTGAGTCTAATAAAGTGGTGTTGACTACTTTATTGGACTCAACTGTCACTGTCTTCTCTCGATTTTGCAATTTTCTTCGTTTCACACCACCTGTTATAGGCCGCATACAAATTTTCATAAGCACTTTTAGTGGGTAAGAGAGATTCTTTGGCGCTTGCGACTAAATTTTCTGCGCTTTCCGTCCCGCACTATCCATTTTTTGGATTATTATGACGTTTATCACAAACTTAACGAAGTGAACAACTTTGTTGAGGTCGCTAAGGTCGCTGATGATTACTAAGGTAAGAAAAGCAAAAGCATACTTAATGTTTTTCTGTAATGAAGCGACGAATATATTGATTGCCATTCCAGAAAATAAAATGTCTGCATTGCAGTCAAACATAAAGCTCTGTATGCAACTCGGACATAATTAGGCTTATGGACCTGTCCAAATTAATGGCCTCTCTCGCTCTGCCATGAACTTTTGGACTCGTCCATAAAGACCTAATTTATTCAGGTACTTGTTACATACATAGCTATTTGATTTCGATTGCGTTTTCATTCAAAAGAAAATTCAAAGAACGTCACAGTTACCCAGTTTATTTTCGATGATTTTGAAAATTGGCTTCACTATTCATTATTAAAAGGCGCGTCTCTTTCTATTGTCTAAGTTTGAGACATATTTTCGCTGACACCAAATACCTCTTAGTAATTGAGTGAATGAAATGAAAATCTCTTTCAGAAATTTCTCCCATAACGAAAATCTTCTCTATTTTCCCCAGTTCTCTAACACCTAGAACAACCTAGCAAACCTCGTTGGGAATCCCTCAGGAGACACGTGCTTCTGCATATTTCCATTACTCCTACTTGCCAACCCAATACACTCCTCCCAAAGGCATGCAACATACAGTTAGCAGGTATAGTAATCTGAAGTCATTCGACTTTATATATGTGGAAAAGCTTCATTGTTTCAGGTAATGGCCAGCCAGGAGTCAGACCCTTCTCCCAATCGCCCGATAAAGCGTCCAACGAGCTGGCTGTACACATTATAAACTCCATATAATTTCTAGGATTCCGTGAAGAAAATGGACTCTAGTTCCACAATATACACGGGCAGCCGTTTCACGTTATGGCCACTGCAAGGCGATAACACATTTCATCCGGGCAAAGGCGTTGGGGCGATTTATGTACAGGGAGTGGAGGAAAAGGGAATTTAATGAAAAGGGACGATGAGTATTTTTCATTCCCGCATTTGTGTTCCATCCCGGTAGTCCCTGATGGGGTATTTGTTTCTTTATGTGTGGCAGTAAAAGAATGGATGTTTGGTGTCGTCATATCCTCTATCTTTTAGCTAATCTTTTTATTTGTTAGTTGGAGCTAGATGGAAAATTCTTATGTCCAATTTTCATTAGCGATTCAATACAAAATATAAGATTAGATGATTCCAGGCTTTTCAGTCGTGGTCTATCAGACTTCGTCAGTCTGCAAGCTTCAGAGCACGAATATTTTTCTGCTTAGGAATCTGGCGAGCTGTGGCTCAGAAAATGTTCTAAGAAGAGCCATGAGAGTTTTGGACAATTCAAATCATAAAGATCACTGTCGAGATCAAGCTATTACTAGTGGAAGTAACCACAGGGTGGAGTTGCTATGACTATTTCCCTGGTCTTAATTTCCACCAATCAGAAACGCGCAATTTTGAATCACAAATGGTTTCTAGATGGAAAAACTGTATGGCAGCAGCTGTCAGCAGTTTTTTCGGGTTTACCCGCGGCAAAACTTGACAGTTGTTGTCAACGAAAATTAATAATATCCAGAATAATCTGTTACTCATGAAATAGTCTTGTCAAATACCATTCAAGCATCTAATTTTTCCTGTGAAAAAAATCGAAAAAACACAATGCAAAGTAATATTTTTTTAATAAAAAGCATTCGTGCAGGTGCAAAAATCCTCGTCTTCGACTGGGATTATTGTTGCCACCAGCACTCATGCTTCTTGTTAAAATATTACTTAGCAACGTGTTTTTTCGATTTTTTTTTTTGAAAAATTGGATGCCCTTATGATATTACTTACGAGAAAATTTCTGAGTTATACGATTTCCAAAATTCGAAATGAACGTCATTGAAATAGCCTAAAATAGCCCCTGAATAGTTACAATATGTGAATGATTTTTTGTTGATTCGGAGTAACGATTAAGAACATCTGATTGCTTTCCTAAACCACCTCAAAGGGCATTAAAATATTAGGTTCACCATGTGAAATGAAGAAAGTTGTTGAGCTGCTTTAACTGGATGTTTTGGTTGCTAGAAAGCCTAATGGTAAACTAAGACACAAGGTATAGAGGACACCAACCAACACAGACAGGGAGTCCAATTACCATCCCCAACAAAAAATGGATATGCTCAAAATACTTGTAGGAAGTACTCGAAATATTTGAGGGCCTGACCATCCACAGTTGAATTGAAAAAACCATCAAACGTTCGAATATAAGAAGGAGCTTTGTAAACAAACAGAATCGTCTGGTTTACGCATAATAAAGCTCTTATTGGTCAAACGGTCATAACAACGCTCTCTTCGACCGCCCTAAGATCTTTCCAGGATCTTACTCGGAACGGACTGTGGATGGTACTGGATAGAAATGATTAAATAATTTGAGTCAGCAATTCCCACATTAAAACTTTTTTCCTCAGAAACTCTAGTGAAAAATTTCTGGTATGATTTGCAACAGTCATAAACATTTCATATCCGACGTACCCTATTTTTTTATTTTGTTTTGTTATATTTTTATCTACTAAATAATTTCTTTTTCGGATGCTCGAGATTGGGGCGAGGTTATTCCAGGAAACACAAGAGTTTTAGAGATTTGGGTAGGAATCTTGCAAGATTCCGACAAAGTAATTCCGGGAAACACCAGATTTGGGTCCTTTTCCCTTATGGGTGAAAGCCATCTTGATTTGCATAAATATCGAAGTTTTCAATCGACAAGACTCGTAAAAGATCTCTGTTCAAATTTTTAATGGTCATTTACTTGTAATATCCGGAATATATTTAGTTCCGGTCCAAAATTTTACACCAAATTTGGGTCCTTTTCCGTAATGGTTTACAGCCATCTTGATTTGCATAAATATCGAAGTTTTCAATTGACAAGACTAGTTAAAATACCTAGAGCTACTGTGAAGGTCTAGCTGTTCAAAGTGTTTAAAGATTTTGTTGTGAAAAGTGTATTGTGTTGGAAAATCTTTTGACAAAGTGTTTATAGAACAATGTCGAATTCGGAAACGGATACTGCATCTGAGGGTGACATGTGGGGATCCTGATTCCTGTTTATTGATTTTGATTTGAACACTTGTACCTATGATTGAAGACGTTTCCATAAACTTGTTATGTTTAAATATATATTTCACTTAGATGTGTTGTATGAATTGCATTCGTATAATAATATTCAGTTAAAACTGAACGATTGTGTGGAATCTCCTCGATTCGACTCTGGACGGAAAGTACCTATACGAAGGCCCTCCTACCGCTGCGCCAAACTTGTTGTTATTGCTCCTTCTTACATTTGAACAGAGTATAGTGAACCATCATCCCAAAGACTATGAGACAAGTGTCAAGGAGCGTCAAAGAAACAAGTGATCCATTTTATCGAGCTGTTATGTGAACAGGTTAGCCCAAACAAATAAATTTGCATCAATTTTTTTTCAGAAAACGCCAAGACAGATCAACTTTTTATTGGGAATATAATAAATTTTTCATGAAACAGAATTTTCAGTTCCATGAAACCAGCAACTCTATCCATGAAATCAGTTGCCTGTAACTCTAGTTTCTTGAAACTCGGTGGTCACGTCACTGATTAATTGAACTACCAGGTTTCATGAAACCAAATTTTTAGTCGGGGAAAACTTCTGATTTCTGAAATTTAAAAATCCTAATGAAATTCATTGATCTTCTTTAGTGACACACAATTTGCGAACATTTTTTCTTCCATGAAATTACATTAATCGTCTTCACATTATCCATCTTGTCCAAGAGATTTCCATTCAAATGTTACTCAACTGCAGTTCCAATCATCAATTTCATTATGCTAATTCTTAAGATAGTGGCAATCGACAGCCGTTGCTTGCGTTGCGTTGATTGATTTCATCCAACTAATCCCTCGATGCCATCCATCAACCTTGATTAAACGAGCCAGAAGCTGACGGTGTTGAAGGATTATCCACTAATATCTGAGCTAATGTTCTTTTTATGTTTCTCTACTACGAGAGAATTACCGAGTCTGGGTTCTATAGGGTGGATTTTCAACTACTTTGTCCTGAATAAAATATTATTTTGGGAAACTCCAGTTTATAATGAAAATTGCGACTGGATGTGTTTGGTTCATAAATTATCAATAAGCGAACTTAACTCCAGGACATTCTAGGAGAATTGTGCCTCTATTCCATATATTGGGTGTTTTTTTGAATGGTAAAACTTTAAATTGCAATAAAACACTTTCAAATTGATAAAATTTGTCAATGCTCACTGAACAGAAATGTCAAAGCACCATAGCTTTCACCTTCTGTCAAATCACAGTTATCCCTATCGAAAATCTTATCACTCTAAAAAAACAACCGATATTTTGTTCTTTTAAAACACCTTTTTTTCCAATTATTGCAAATTCATTCCTTTTGTATGAATCCGTAGAATGCATGATATGCATTTGTATATCAATCCAGACAAACCCATCAATAAGATCAAAATTTAATGCCCAAATTTTCACGGAATATTCACACAATGCTCCACAAACTGTTCAGTGCTGAATCATTCAATGCCAATCGATTTAAATTGGTTTGGAACGCTTAGCAATTCCAGTAACGAATATACCTGGTATATTTTACTAGCAGCCAATATGGAAATGGTGCTAATTACGTGATTTGCGCATGCATTTGAATTCGTAATGAGCTGATTATGTAGAATTGTCATTATCGCGGCCAAACAGTATCACTGGGAATTCATCTTGTTGCTTGGCATATGTCGCCTATCAATAACATAGTACCCATGAATGGATTACTGCAAACGGCGTATTTCATGACCTCATGCACGATTTATATGCTTTAATTTTTTGAACACAATAAACGAGGTCTATCCAGTAGGATACTTTTGCGAATTAAATTGACAGAAATAAATTGTACACCTTGGTGGAATCACCTCAAACTTCTTCAACAAATTTGGCATTTATCCATGGTATAAGTAGACGTTCTGTAGGGAAAATATTGAGATGTATTATGATATGTAAAAGAAACATTCCACATATTCCAACCCTGGATAAACGATACACCAATCCATAAAACTCTTCTTTTTGTTGATGTCCGTTTCAACCGTAAACTTCTCCGATGTAAAATAACGAAATTAGACCGGAATCCTAAATACCTCGGCCAAAAACTAACCGAATCAGTTCGAGAAAGATCCAAAGGAAGGGCTTCCGAAAAACGAGAACTTGGGATATCGTACATAATTCATCCACGAGCCTCTGGAGTGAGTAGTTTTCCTTCCGGTTACATTTCCACTCTTGTACGTCTTCCGTCTAGAGTAGTAGTGATGTGGGGGCCCCATCGAACTCCATGCTTTTTCCGTTTTTTGCTTACTGCTACGTGTCTTCAATACTGAACGCCACTCTGTTAATAAACCCCGAAATACTGGGATGTATTGATATCTAGTTATCCTAGACCAGTTCCCTGCATAAACAAAATATTGCGATACCATATCAACGAACAATAACTCATTAGAAGTGTCAGTGTAGACTTCGACGTCAAAAAAAGTAAACCAGAGTTACGCAATAAATTAAAATAAAGATGTCCACCGAAATTGTAAAAATTGAAAAATTGTAGTATGGAGCCATCATCAAGTACCTGTATTTAAAAGGGTTAAGAGGTAAGCAGATTCACGAAAATATGCCTAATATCCTTGGCGATCAATGTCCTTCGTATGCGACCGTGAAAAATTGGACTGCAAGCTTCAAAAGAGGTAAATTTTCCATTGAAGATGATGACCGATCGGGAAGGCCAGTTTCTGTGTCAGTCGCCGAAAATATCGATGCAGTTCATGACATGATTTTATCAGACCGTCGAATTGGGCTAAAACGGATATCTGAAGCACTGAAGATTTCATACGAACGCGTTCATCATATAGTTCCCGTCAATTTGGACATGAGAAAAATTTCTGCAAAATGGATCCCCAAATGTTTGAATGTTGACCAAAAGCGTGCAAGGGTAGAAGCATCGCGTTTGATCCGTGCTCGATTTGAAAACGATGTAGACTTCTAATTCTAAAACCAAATTGTTACTATGGATGAGACTTGGGTACATTTCTACGATCCAGAAACAAAGCAACAATCGATGGAATGGCGACACTCTGGTTCTCCAAGACCTAAGAAGTTTCGTGTCCAAAAATCTGCTGGATAAGTTCTTGCTTCAGTTTTTGGGATTGCCATGGAGTAATCATGATTGATTTTTCGGATAAGGGTAGAACAATAACTGGAGATTACTATTCGACAATACTGACCACTCGACGGGAAAAAAATTAAAGAGAAAAGACGCGGAAAGCTATCCAAAGGTGTTTTGTTTTTACAGTACAACGCCCCAGTATACACAAATCTCATGTTGCCATGCAAAAATTCGTGATTTAGGGTTAGAATTACTAAAACACCCCCCTTCATTACCAGATTTGACTCCGTCCGACTATCATCTCTTTCCTCAACTGACAAAAAGTTTAAAAGGTCGTAAATTTTCTTCCAAAGAGGTAATAAAAACTGTGGAGGACTGGTTTGCAGAGCAAGAAGAAACATTTTTTTTGAGAGGTCTAGAGACGTTCCAGGTTCGCTGTAATAAATGTATTCAATTAAGAGGAGAATATGTTGAGTAATTAAATATTTTGACATTGAAATTTTGTTTGGTTCTATAGTAGGCTAAGAATTATTCAATATATCCTCGTATTTCAATAAGTAACGGATGTTTGGGTCCAGAAGGTGCTTTGAAGATCTAACACAAAAGTAAATTGCATTGAACAAAAATGTTGAGAATGAATTAGAAAAAATAATTTGATAAACTTCAATTTTCTCTTACATCTGTTCGATATGCAGTTAAACTGTAGATTCTTGAGTTTGAAAAATTTTAATTAGGTATGCCCTATGAATTGATGTTCAAATTGTCAAGTATCAACATTAAAGCATGTACACCCTGTATGGTGGGTGATTCGTTTCCGGTCCTGAATGAATGGTTGTGATGTTTACAAACACGACGGAATCCAATGAACATCAGCATTTAATAATGAACCCAATATTATAAATTTGTAAAATATAAATCTCCGACGGCATGTGAATATTATTTATTCAGGGTGTTTTTCCAGATTGTTTTCATACATAACTGATGTGACATTGGACAGACATTTCGTTATGCGGCTATCGTAATTAAAATTTGGTATCATCCAGTTAATTTTCAATGAATTTTTATCAAATAGTGATAAACTGTCCCTATTGGTGGGCATTTAACCGTGAATTATACATAAAATAATGTAGCGCTCACATTTCCGTTTATACGAATCGATATCAGCCAAATTAATTCGAATACGATGGCGTTGGATGCTGTACCAGAGATGGAAATTGTTATTTGAATTATGCAGATTGCATCGAACGGGATTAAATGTTAGGTCACAGAGTGGGTTCGAATGACGCCCGAGGGACAAGCTATTTTTCGAAATATGGTGATAAAAGCTGTGGAATGCATACATTGATTAATTTTGAGATACAATGGGAACGTCCAAAAATATACACGTAAATCAGGACAGCTTTTAACACCTACTATCCAAACCCATGCGACAGAACAAAAATGACAGAGACTGTCGATCTCTTTCCCGATGTCCCTAGACCAAAAGTTGCTGTTGAAAGAGTCTGTCATCAAGAGTGGGCCAATGAAAATTGAGTTTCACGAAAATACCGACGAATTATTATATTCTTCAATCACTAACAAAATATGATGCTTATTATCGCTTATTCATATTAAACGAAACGGATACTCGTATGATTTTCCTGTTCGAACAATCTACTATAAAAAAACTAAATTTTGCCATTTCTTCAATTAATAAACCAGCGTATGCACCAAATAGACAGTTCAGAATCCATATAAAGCAATCTGATGTTCAACGATCGCAAGCTGACTGATGTAAGATCAAAAAGGTTCAAAACTGGTAACGTCCTTTGTACCGCTGCAATCCTAGAATTATAGATTTTGTCGAGCGAAATTTTTCGTCAAATATTTCTGCGTGAACCGCTTACTCAAATAAGAGCACTTTTATCGACTTCATAATCCGCGTCTTCTGGGTAATGGAAAAAGTCTGTTCGGATAATGTTACATTTTTACATAAGGAAAGCACAATAATAGCTTTCCGCCCGCTCACATTTGAATCGCAGTCTACTTTTTATACGAGGAAATGTTGGCAATAATTTTATTAAAATAACATCTTTCCGTAGAGATTGCGGAAATATGCTTCGAGGAAAAAGGAATGGCTCGAGCCAACCATATACGGGGAGAATTGGAAGTGGAGTTTTTATGGAGATTTTTTGTGGAAGGTTCGGTTCCATATAGCTCAGTAGATGCCCACCTTTGGTTGAGGACATTATTAATCTATCTCCATAGGAAACAAAGAATAACTCTCAATCATTCAATGATTTTTGAGAATGATTTGTATATCGAAAAGGTTGATTTGATTATCATTTGGGTCATTTGGTTACCAAAATCGTCCATGTAACCCGCCTAACTAATGAATTATTTCGTTTTAATTTTTTCGATAGTACATATTTCATTTTCGAGTTTTGTTTTGAAGCTCAGAGCACTCAAAGTATGGGTATTATGGATCACCATATTGAGTATTTTGAAAGACTCAAAGGGTTGAAGACATTATCGATTGAATAACACTATAAGATCCTCTAGGGAATTCGTGTTGATGGAAAATATGGGGTTTTTGAGGGTCATCATACCCTTTATGCATTTTTCACCCAAAAATTTGGGATTTTCGAAATCGATTCTATTGTTCCTAGAGAAACTTTAGACAATGCTGATTAACAATTGATTAACAATATACAATCCTCATGTGTATTCGAACGAAGAAACGGGAGCTATGACGATTTGAAATTTCCAATTTTTCGAAAAAATGCCATTTGACGGGTAAAAATCTAAACTATGATAGTTAGTGCCCTGGAAAGTCCTTTATTGAATAGAGCGACCTCAAAAACCTACATTTTGATACCAAAATCGTCCATGTAGCCCTCATAAATAATGAATTATTTCGTTTTAATTTTTTCGATATTTCATTTTCGAGATTTGTTCTGAGGCTCAGAGCACTCAAAGTATGGGTGATATGGATCACCAAAATGGGTGCTCTGAAAGACTCGGATGGGTTGAAGACATCAACGATTGAATAACACTGTTAGATCTTCCAGAGAATTCGTGTTGATGGCAAATATGGTGTTTTTAGGGGGTCTTACCCCTTATGCATTTTTGACCCAAAAAGTTGGAACTTTCGAACTCGATTTTATTGTTTGAAGAGATACTTTGGACAATGCTGATTAACAATATACAAGTCACATGTGGTTGTGACCAAAGAAACGGGAGTTATGACGGTTTGAAATTCCGATTTTTTTGAAAAAATGCTATTTGACAGGTAGAAATCTAAACTATGCTAGTTAGGACTCTGGAAAGTCCTTTATTGAATAGAGCGACCTCAAAAACCTACATTTTGATACCAAAATCGTCCATGTAGCCCTCATAAATACTGAATTATTTCGTTTTAATTTTTTCGATATTTCATTTTCGAGTTTTGTTCTGAGGCTCAGAGCACTCGAAGTATGGGTGATATGGATCACCAAAACGGGTGTTCTGAAAGACTCGAATGGATTGAAGACATCAACGATTGAATAACACTGTTGGATTTTCCAGAGAATTCGTGTTGATGGCGAATATGGTGTTTTTAGGGGGTCTTACCCCTTATGCATTTTTGACCCAAAAAGTTGGAATTTTCGAACTCGATTTTATTGTTTGGAGAGATACTTTGGACAATGCTGATCAATAATATAGTTATGTATCCCGAATCACAGGAAACCGCCGATACATGGAAAGTGCCAAGACTGCAAGTCAGCGTTCCTCTCCACGTGTCAGTGCAATAAGTGCAACGATCTTGTGACGCGATCGTGAAAAGTGAAACAGACACTTATCTTAGGATTAGTTCCATTCTAGCTTTATACAAATTCACTTGTATCAATTAGCTCTATTTTTGGTAACTCCGTATTCGAAAGCTGTAGAAGTATAACGTCATTTATTGTCTAAATCATTGTGACTTATAGTTCGAAGGAAATAAAATCTTTTTTAAAAACAGTCTTTTCGGAACGAATTTCATAATTGGCGCTGCGAACAGGATATCGCAACGGTTTTTCGGTTTTTCACGCAAAGATAGACTGAAAAATAGTGTCCACTAGTGAATACAAACTGTTAAGATTGTGTTCGAGGATCTCCGTTGAGTTTCAACTCTTAGTGCGATATCATCACCAACGAACAAACTTCCACCAGAAGGAAGAAACAAACCCACTTCCACCAGAAGGAAGAAACAAACCCACTTCCACCAGAAGGAAGACAACAAACCCACTTCCACCAGAAGGAAGAAACCAACCCACTTCCACCAGAAGGAAGACAACAAACCCACTTCCACCAGAAGGAAGAGAACAAACCCACTTCCACCAGAAGGAAGAAACCAACCCTTTTCCACCAGAAGGAAGAGAACAACTCCACTTCAACCAGAAGGAAGGATGCAATTCTTGGTGTAAGACCAATTTTCCAATCCAATTTTCCATTAAGTGTCTTTAATTTCAATGACAGACTCTCAACAATTTGAGATAATTGCTGAAGATAACGATACTTTAGAATCGCTTAATACCCAATCTATTCAAGATTTTTTATTTAGAAATAACCGATTTAGACCTTATCCTAGTAGAGTTTTATCCGAAATGAATCAAAACTCTTCTAACACACCGGCAAACTCTTCTAACACACCGGCAAATGATACCATGTCTCGTCAAGACCTCCAACTACTTTTAAATTCTATTCCAGAATTTTCACCTGGAAAAAACTTGTCTATTTTTATTAACGAAGTGGATAATTTAATAAATCACTTAAGAGGCAGATTGAATGACGATTTACAATTCTGTTTGAATTTCTCGATTCGTTCCAAAATCTTAAACGAAGCCCGAGATTTAATAGCGTTTCAGAATGCAACAGAATGGACGACTATAAGACGTACACTCCTTCAGAGGTACGGTGACCAAAGAAACGAAGATTTACTCGTTACCGCTGTAACACATTGCGTTCAGAAAAAAAATGAAAACTATCTCGATTACTACTGTAGACTGTCTAAAACTTTGAGCGACCTCCTCCAACATCTCTCTTTGAATATTGCAGATCAAAATTTATTAAAGTACAAACAATTCGAAGCTGAAAAACTAGCACTCAAAACTTTTCAAGTAGGTATATTAGAGCCTTATAGGAGCTACATTAGTAATTTCGAATTAGGAAACTTAGAGCAATGTATAAATAAATGTAAATTTTATGATAACAGGAAACAGGAATGGGAATATTCCGAATTTCTCAGGAAATCTCAAGAAAATAAGAAACATCCACCGCAAAACCATCTCAAACATAATCCAAATTTTAATAATCAACTTCAGAACTTCAGACACCAATTTCAAAATAATAATGATCAATTTCCAAATTTCAATAATAATAACAGGAATCAAAATCCCCAAAACATTGTTTTTCCACACAACCAACATGCTACAAACAACCAGAAATTTTTTACTAATAAACAAGTTTTTGGAACAAAACCAAGCTCCGGTTTTCATAAACCTCAGCAAGAACCAACACCAATGTCTATTTCAACTAGAAATACCAAACCGACGCCTATGTCTATTTCCACCAGAAATTCTAAATTTCCACAAAACAAACACCTCTTTAATGTTCAGTCAACATCTGAACACTTAGATGATCAAGAATTTGAATTTCAAGAACCCGATTATACGGAAGAAAATGACTTAGTAGAAAATAATGATTCATACGAGAACAATTACGAAATAGATGAAAATTTTCAGAATTGGCCTCACGAAAACCCAGAAACGTAAATCTTAATTGCGTAAAAGTTCAATCAAAATTACCGTACATTTATTTACCTAAAATCAACCTAAGAATTTTAATTGATTCAGGCGCTACAAATTCAGTAATAAATAGAAAACCAGCGTTCGAAAAATTTTTCAAATTTCTGTACAAGGAAAATTTTAGTGTTACCGGTTTAGGAACTACGATCAAAGCGGATGATAATTTAAATATTCCAATTTTATACGAACTAGGTATCCTCGACAATATTCACTTACATGTTGTCGATTGGCACAAAAATTTCGATGCTTTATTAGGAACATCAGACTTACAAAAATTAAATGCAAAGATAGATTATCAGAATCACATTTTGGAAATTAAAAATTTGAAAATTCCATTCATTCTTGAATACTCGTCCAATAAATTGAAACCTAATAAAACGATAGTGAAAGATTTTTTAAAAATTCCAGTATCTTTGGAAAACGGTGACGTTTTGTTACCCGAAATTAATTTCAAACAATTCTCAATCCCTGCATGTATCGCTAACGCAAAAAACGGATTTTGTTTTGTACCTATTTCAGAACCGATAAACGATAAAATAGAGATAAACTTT
This sequence comes from Adalia bipunctata, assembly GCA_910592335.1. Classification (NCBI taxonomy): domain Eukaryota; kingdom Metazoa; phylum Arthropoda; class Insecta; order Coleoptera; family Coccinellidae; genus Adalia; species Adalia bipunctata. The sequence goes on from OU342955.1 coordinate 10,086,152, forward strand.
TCAGAAAGAATACCCGTGAAATCAATATCTGAAACGGAAATAGCTGCCCCTCAGGTAGAAAATCACAAATTTAACCTTTCGAAAAACATCCGAACGACTCACATGAATTCTGAAGAAAAACATGAAATTTTAAAACTCTGTTCTAAATTCAAGGACATTTTTTATAACGAAAAATGTGATCTTACATTTAGCAATACAGTTAAACATCAAATTAGGACGAAAGATGAACAACCTGTTTATGTAAAATCTTTCAGACACCCCCATAGTATGAAAAATATAATTCAAGAACAAATTCAAAAACTCCTAGACGATAAAATCATACGCCCATCAATTTCTCCTTATAGTGCACCAGTTTGGATTGTAGATAAGAAAAAAGATGCTTCTGGTCAAAAGAAATATCGTATGGTAATTGATTACCGTCGATTAAATGAAAAAACGATAGAAGATAAATACCCTCTACCTCGAATCGAAGAAATTTTAGATAATTTAGGAAAAAGTTGCTATTTTTCAACCCTAGATATGGCAAAAGCATTTCATCAAATCGAAATGGATGAGAAATCCATAGAGAAAACTGCATTTACCGTGAATAATGGTCATTACGAATATCTTCGTATGCCTTATGGATTAAAAAATGGACCAAGTACCTTTCAACGCGTAATGGACAATGTACTTAAAGAATATTTACACAAATTTTGTTTTGTTTACATGGACGATATAGTGATATTTTCGAAATCCTTACAAGAACATACTTGCCATTTAAAATTAATTTTCCAAAAAATAAGAAAATTTAATTTGAAAATTGAACTTGACAAATGTGAATTTTTGAGTAAAAATGTTGAATTTCTAGGACATGTAATAACTCCTGAAGGTATATCACCAAATCCTTCAAAACTAAAAGCTGTTGAAAAATATCCTATACCACGTACAGCGAAAGAAATAAAATCATTTTTAGGCTTAATAGGTTATTATAGGAGATTTATTCAAAATTTTGCACATATTGTGTCTCCTCTTACTAAGTGTCTTAAAAAAGGAGCAAAAATAAAAATCGATGACCCTGATTATGTGAATGCTTTTCACCTATGCAAAGAATTATTGACGAATGCCCCAATATTAGTTTATCCAGATTTCAAAAAACCATTTACATTAACAACTGATGCTTCAAATGTTGCAATTGGAAGTGTGCTGTCACAATCCAATCGCCCAGTAGCTTATTACTCGAGAACTTTGAATTCTGCAGAGAAAAACTATTCCACTATAGAGAAAGAACTACTTTCAATCTTAGATTCGACAAAACATTTTCGACCATATCTCTACGGCCAAAATTTCACAATAGAAACCGATCATAATCCATTGGTTTGGCTTTATAAAATTAAAGAACCCAATTCCAGACTTATACGTTGGAAATTGAAACTTGATGAATTTGACTTCAACATTATACATAAAAAAGGAAAGGAAAATAAAGTAGCTGATGCCCTTTCACGAGTTGAAATTAATAATAGAGAAAACGAAGAATCCTTATTATCAGAACGTGATTTAGACTTCGAAATTTCATCTGTTTTACCTAACGTCAATGAACTTCCGATATTAAGTGACGAAGAACTCGAAAATATTCTGAACTCTCCAAACATTACCAATCAACAGAATGACGAAATTGATTCTAATGCAACAATTCATTCGACTCAAGAAGATAACGGAAAGGTTATTCCAATCACGGAATCTTCTGTCAATATTTATCCAAATAGAATTATTTTAAATATTGGCGAACAATACAAATTAAAATTCACCAAAATTTTCAAGAGAAACACATATAACATTACAATAAGACAAAATTTCATGAATAACGACTTTTCGAAATTTTTCGAAGAAATTTTCAGACCAAATGAAACATACGGAATATTTTTCAGAGACGACAAATTACGACTACCTTTTGTCAGATTTTGCAAAAAATCGTTCAATTACTCCGTTAAGCTTTTCATAAGCAATACACTCTTATTAGATGTACCTTGCGAAGAAAATCAAAGTGAAATTATTTCAGAATATCACGATAAAAACCACAATGGTATTTCAGAAACGTATAACCATTTATCGAAAAAATACTATTGGCCAAAAATGAGGAATAAAATAACAGAAATTATCAACAAATGCGAATTATGTCTACAATCAAAATATGAGAGACACCCCTACAAATTAAAATTTTCAGGTCCTCTCTTAGCTAAACGACCTTTCGAAGTAATCCACATTGACACATTCTCTTTCCAAAATTCTAAATTCCTAACAATCATTGATTTATTCTCAAAATACGCACAATCGTATCTTGTTAAAGACGGCACTGCTTTAACCATTCTTAATAAATTACGACATTACTTTGCACACCATAACATTCCACAAAAAATCGTTTGTGACGAAGGACGGGAATTTCAAAATAAAACATTTAAAGAATTTTGTAACTTGAATAAAATCAATTTACATTTTACAACAGTGAATAATCCAAGTTCAAACTCTCCAATCGAACGATTTCATTCCACAATTTTAGAAAAACTTAGAATTTTAAAATTGTCAAATCCAAATGAAAATCCTGCTAATCTCATGATTTCAGCAACATTGATTTACAATCAATCAATTCACTCAGCCACAGGTTATTCACCTTTTCATTTACTTTATGGACCTTATGATAAATTACCAGAATTTGACTTAACAATGACCGTTTACGAGCAATATAACGAAAAAAGAAAAAGAGAAATTTTACCATTTTTTGACCACATATACAAACGAAATAAAGATAAAGCCCAAAAAACATTGACAAGATTAAATGAGAATCGAGATGATCCTCCAATTTTAGAGCAAGAAGAAGTTTATGTCGAAAGAAATAGACCAAGAAAAACTGATCCACCTTTCGAAAAAATTACTGTTCAAAAACAAAATCAAAATAAAATCAGTGGTTTAACTACAAAATCCAGAGAAACCACAGCCCACATAAGAAATGTCAAAAAACTAAGAAAAAACGTTTGTTCTTTTCAGGATACTTCTAATCCTCCTAATTCAGACCCAAACGAAGCAGGCCCTTCAGGTCTTCGAAATAAAAAGTAATGGCTACTTCGAAGAACACTTAAGTAATGCCAAAATTCTTGACCACTATCATAATTTTCTCTTCTTCATGAATATAACCCATTTGAGAGATAATTTCGACCAGTTAAATTACAATTTCAACGCTATTCAGGAAAATCGAACAATCGACGAACTATCTCATAGAATTTATCATCAACTAAGAATAAATTTGGAACAAATTGAACAAATTTTACGTAAATTTGCAAACAGAAAAGTTAGAAGAGGTTTGGCTAATTTCATTGGAAAAGGTATCAAGTTTATCACAGGTAACTTAGATGATGACGATCTTAAAACTATCAATGAAAATCTAGAAACTCTCCATAAAAGTAAATCTTCAGAAATAGAAAGAATAAATAAATTAACTTCCTTTGCCAACCATTTATCACAAAGATATTCAGAAGATTTAGCCTTGTTAAATGAAAATATTATTCATACCAAAACTTTATTCAGAAATCTTACTTCTACCGAAGAATTTCGAATCATTGTAGAATACCAAATACTTCAATCCGAAACCCTTTTGAATACTTTACTCATGCTTGAAAGAACTATTAGTTTTGCAATGAAAGAAATTCCAAATTTAGAAATCATTAAAGTCGAAGAACTTATGTCCATTGGAGCATATCTTGAGCAAATTTATAAGACACAGCAGTTATCACCAATTGATCATGTTAATCTTTTTAAAATAATAGAATTCACAAAAATTTCTGTCATTGGAACGGAAGAAACTATTTCTTTCCTTCTCAAAATCCCAATCCTCAAACAAGTAATTGCTAACTATTCCCGAGTTTATCCTTTACCCAATCACCAAAATATTGCTGTGATCCCGCCAAAGATGTTTTCCATCAAGATTCACAATGAAGAATACTGGACCAACGAGCCATGCAAGTCTACATTGGGATGTTCCACGGTGCTTTGTCTCCAACCCCCCATCAAAGAAGCCTGCATGCTGTCAACCCCAGAACGATGCCAAACAACGCTCGTCAACAACGAGTTCACCATCATCTACCCTTTGAAGAATCATCAACTACTGACCCTCTTCAAGAAGAACCATACAATACTAGAAGATTGCAATGGCATCCTTTTCAAGAAATCAATCCAGGGGACCAACCTATTGAGTTCACCCTGCAAAATCATCATCGATGAAACCATATTCGACAACACTATTCCAGTTTTCGAAATATCCATCCAAAACGTTTCGAAAATAACTCTGAATTATACCCACAAAATCGACTTCCAATTCAGGCATCTAAAAGAACCTACTTCTATTCTCCAAGAAGCGGAAAGACTTTTGGACCAGCCTGTATATCTTCAACCCACAACTCAAATAATCCACCAAGCCACGAGTGTGTTATTGTTCTGCTTAGTAATGCTTGGAATCATCTTCTTACTGAGAAATAGAACAAGAATTGCTGAGTTACTTTACAACCCACGGAAAGTCATACACGTGGAAATCGAAAACACCAGAGAACCCTCAGATAACAGAGACGTTATCTCTTAAGGAAGGAGGAGTTATGTATCCCGAATCACAGGAAACCGCCGATACATGGAAAGTGCCAAGACTGCAAGTCAGCGTTCCTCTCCACGTGTCAGTGCAATAAGTGCAACGATCTTGTGACGCGATCGTGAAAAGTGAAACAGACACTTATCTTAGGATTAGTTCCATTCTAGCTTTATACAAATTCACTTGTATCAATTAGCTCTATTTTTGGTAACTCCGTATTCGAAAGCTGTAGAAGTATAACGTCATTTATTGTCTAAATCATTGTGACTTATAGTTCGAAGGAAATAAAATCTTTTTTAAAAACAGTCTTTTCGGAACGAATTTCATAATTATATACAACTCACATGTGGTTGTGACCAAAGAAACGGGAGTTATGACGGTTTGAAATTCCGATTTTTTTGAAAAAATGCCATTTGACAGGTGAAACTCTAAACTATGCTAGTTAGGGCTCTGGAAAGTCCTTTATTGAATAGAGCGACCTCAAAAACCTACATATTGATACCAAAATCGTCCATGTAGCCCTCATAAAAAATGAATTATTTCGTTTTAATTTTTTCGATATTTCATTTTGGAGTTTTGTTCTGAAGCTCAGAGCACTCAAAGTATGGGTGATATGGATCACCAAAATGGGTGTTCTGAAAGACTCGGATGGGTTGAAGACATCAACGATTGAATAACACTGTTAGATCGTCCAGAGAATTCGTGTTGATGGCAAATATGGTGTTTTTAGGGGGTCTTACCCCTTATGCATTTTTGACCCAAAAAGTTGGAATTTTCGAACTCGATTTTATTGTTTGAAGAGATACTTTGTACAATGCTGATTAACAATATACAAGTCACATGTGGTTGTGACCAAAGAAACGGGAGTTATGACGGTTTGAAATTCCGATTTTTATTTGACAGGTAGAAATCTAAACTATGCTAGTTAGGACTCTGGAAAGTCCTTTATTGAATAGAGCGACCTCAAAAACCTACATTTCGATACCAAAATCGTCCATGTAGCCCTCATAAATACTGAATTATTTCGTTTTAATTTTTTCGATATTTCATTTTCGAGTTTTGTTCTGAGGCTCAGAGCACTCAAAGTATGGGTGATATGGATGACCAAAATGGGTGTTCTGAAAGACTCGGATGGGTTGAAGACATCAACGATTGAATAACACTGTTAGATCTTCCAGAGAATTCGTGTTGATGGCAAATATGGTGTTTTTAGGGGGTCTTACCCCTTATGCATTTTTGACCCAAAAAGTTGGAATTTTCGAACTCGATTTTATTGTTTGAAGAGATACTTTGTACAATGCTGATTAACAATATACAAGTCACATGTGGTTGTGACCAAAGAAACGGGAGTTATGACGGTTTGAAATTCCGATTTTTTTGAAAAAATGCCATTTGACAGGTAAAAATCTAAACTATGCTGGTTAGGGCTCTGGAAAGTCCTTTATTGAATAGAGCGACCTCGAAAACCTACATTTTGATACCAAACTCGTCCACGTAGCCTTCATAAATTATGAATTATTTCGTTTTAATTTTTTCGATATTTCATTTTCGAGTTTTGTTTTGAAGCTCAGAGCACCCAAAGTATGGGTGATATGGATCACCAAAATGGGTGTTCTGAAAGACTCGAATGAATTGAAGACATCAACGATTGAATAACACTGTTAGATTTTCCAGAGAATTCGTGTTGATGGCGAATATGGTGATTTTAGGGGGTCTTACCCCTTATGCATTTTTGACCCAAAAAGTTGGAATTTTCGAACTCGATTTCATTGTTTGGAGAGATACATTGAACAATGCTGATTAACAATATACAAGTCACATGTGGTTGTGACCAAAGAAACGGGAGTTATGACAGTTTGAAATTCCGATTTTTTTGAAAAAATGTCATTTGACAGGTAAAAATCTAAACTATGCTAGTTAGGGCTCTGTAGAGTCCCTTATTGAATAGAGCGACCTCGAAAACCTACATTTTGATACCAAAATCGTCCATGTAGCCCTCATAAATACTGAATTATTTCGTTTTAATTTTTTCGATATTTCATTTTCGAGTTTTGTTCTGAAGCTCAGAGCACTCGAAGTATGGGTGATATGGTTCACCAAAACGGGTGTTCTGAAAGACTCGAATGGGTTGAAGACATCAACGATTGAATAACACTGTTGGATTTTCCAGAGAATTCGTGTTGATGGCGAATATGGTGTTTTTAGGGGGTCTTACCCCTTATGCATTTTTGACCCAAAAAGTTGGAATTTTCGAACTCGATTTTATTGTTTGGAGAGATACTTTGGACAATTCTGATCAATAATATACAAGTCACATGTGGTTGTGACCAAAGAAACGGGAGTTATGACGGTTTGAAATTCCGATTTTTTTGAAAAAATGTCATTTGACAGGTAAAAATCTGAACTTTGCTAGTTAGGGCTCTGAAGAGTCCCTTATTGAATAGAGCGACCTCGGAAACCCACATTTTGATACCAAAATCGTCCATGTAGTCCTCATAACTAATGAATTAATTCGTTTTGATTTTTTCGATATTTCATTTTCGAGTTTTGTTCTGAAGCTCAGAGCACTCAAAGTATGGTTGATAGGGATCACCAAATTGAGTATTCTGGGAGATTCGAATGGGTTGAAGACATTATCGATTGAATAACACTATTAGATTCTCCAGGGAATTCGTGTTGATGTCAAATATGGTGTTTTTAGGGGGTCTTACCCCTTATGCATTTTTGACCCAAAAAGTTGGAATTTTCGAACTCGATTTTATTGTTTGAAGAGATACTTTGGACAATGCTGATTAACAATATGCAAGTCACATGTGGTTGTGACCAAAGAAACGGGAGTTATGACGGTTTGAAATTCCGATTTTTTTGAAAAAATGCCATTTGACAGGTAAACATCTGAACTATGCTGGTTAGGGCTCTGGAAAGTCCTTTATTGAATAGAGCGACCTCGAAAACCTACATTTTGATACCAAAATCGTCCATGTAGCCCTCATAAATTATGAATTATTTCGTTTTAATTTTTTCGATATTTCATTTTCGAGTTTTGTTCTGAAGCTCAGAGCACTCGAAGTATGGGTGAAATGGATCACCAAAATGGGTGTTCTGAAAGACTCGAATGGGTTGAATACATCAACGATTGAATAACACTGTTAGATTTTCCAGAGAATTCGTGTTGATGGCGAATATGGCGTTTTTAGGGGGTCTTACCCCTTATGCATTTTTGACCCAAAAAGTTTGAATTTTCGAACTCGATTTTATTGTTTGAAGAGATACTTTGGACAATGCTGATTAACAATATACAAGTCACTTGTGGTTGTGACCAAAGAAACGGGAGTTATGACGGTTTGAAATTCCGATTTTTTTGAAAAAATGCCATTTGACAGGTACAAATCTAAACTATGCTAGTTAGGGCTCTAGAAAGTCCTTTTTTGAATAGAGCGACCTCGAAAACCTACATTTTGATACCAAAATCGTCCATGTAGCCCTCATAAATTATAAATTATTTCGTTTTAATTTTTTCGATATTTCATTTTCGAGTTTTGTTCTGAAGCTCAGAGCACTCGAAGTATGGGTGATATGGATCACCAAAATGGGTGTTCTGAAAGACTCGAATGGGTTGAAGACATCAACGATTGAATAACACTGTTAGATTTTCCAGAGAATTCGTGTTGATGGCGAATATGGTGTTTTTAGGGGGTCTTACCCATTATGCATTTTTGACCCAAAAAGTTGGAATTTTCGAACTCGATTTTATTGTTTGAAGAGATACTTTGGACAATGCTGATTAACAATATACAAGTCACATGTGGTTGTGACCAAAGAAACGGGAGTTATGACGGTTTGAAATTCCGATTTTTTTGAAAAAATGCCATTTGACAGGTAAAAATCTAAACTATGCTAGTTAGGGCTCTGGAAAGTCCTCTATTGAATAGAGCGACCTCGAAAACCTACATTTTGATACCAAAATCATCCATATAGCCCTCATAACTAATGAATTATTTCGTTTTGATTTTTTCGATATTTCATTTTCGAGTTTTGTTCTGAAGCTCAGAGCATTCAAAGTATGGTTCATAGGGATCACCAAACTGAGTTTTCTGGGAGATTCGAATGGGTTGAAGACATTATCGATTGAATAACACTGTTAGATCTTCCAGAGAATTCGTGTTGATGGCAAATATGGTGTTTTTAGGGGGTCTTACCCCTTATGCATTTTTGACCCAAAAAGTTGGAATTTTCGAACTCGATTTTATTGTTCGGAGAAATACTTTGGACAATGCTGATTAACAATATACAAGTCACATGTGGTTGTGACCAAGAAAACGGGAGTTATGACGGTTTGAAATACCGATTTTTTTGAAAAAATGCCATTTGACAGGTTAAAATCTAAACTATGCTAGTTAGGGCTCTGGAAAGTCCTTTATTGAATAGAGCGACCTCGAAAACCCACATTTTGATACCAAAATCGTCCACATAGCCCTCATATTTAATGAATTATTTTGTTTTAATTTTTTCGATTTTTCATTTTCGAGTTTTGTTCTGAAGCTCAGAGCACTCAAAGTATGGGTGATATGGATCACCAAAATGGGTGTTCTGAAAGACTCGAATGGGTTAAAGACATCAACGATTGAATAACACTGTTAGATTTTCCAGAGAATTCGTGTTGATGGCGAATATGGTGTTTTTAGGGGGTTCTACCCCTTATGCATTTTTGACCCAAAAAGTTGGAATTTTCGAACTCGATTTTATTGTTTGGAGAGATACTTTGGACAATGCTGATTAACAATATACAAGTCACATGTGGTTGTGACCAAAGAAACGGGAGTTATGACGGTTTGAAATTCCGATTTTTTTGAAAAAATGCCATTTGACAGGTAAAAATCTAAACTATGCTTGTTAGTGCTCTGAAAAGTCCTTCATTGAATAGAGCGACCTCGAAAACCTACATTTTGATACCAAAATCGTCCATGTAGCCCTCATAAATTATGAATTATTTCGTTTTAATTTTTTCGATATTTCATTTTCGAGTTTTGTTCTGAAGCTCAGAGCACTCGAAGTATGGGTGATATGGATCACCAAAATGGGTGTTCTGAAAGACTCGAATGGGTTGAAGACATCAACGATTGAATAACATTGTTAGATTTTCCAGAGAATTCGTGTTGATGGCGAATATGGCGTTTTTAGGGGGTCTTACCCCTTATGCATTTTTGATCCAAAAAGTTGGAATTTTTGAACTCGATTTTATTGTTTGAAGAGATACTTTGGACAATGCTGATTAACAATATACAAGTCACTTGTGGTTGTGACCAAAGAAACGGGAGTTATGACGGTTTGAAATTCCGATTTTTTTGAAAAAATGCCATTGAACAGGTACAAATCTAAACTATGCTAGTTAGGGCTCTAGAAAGTCCTTTTTTGAATAGAGCGACCTCGAAAACCTACATTTTGATACCAAAATCGTCCATGTAGCCCTCATAACTAATGAATTATTTCGTTTTAATTTTTTCGATATTTCATTTTCGAGTTTTGTTCTGAAGCTCAGAGCACTCTAAGTATGGGTGATATGGATCACCAAAACGGGTGTTCTGAAAGACTCGAATGGGTTGAAGACATCAACGATTGAATAACACTGTTAGATTTTCCAGAGAATTCGTGTTGATGGCGAATATGGTGTTTTTAGGGGGTCTTACCCCTTATGCATTTTTGACCCAAAAAAATGGAATTTTCGAACTCGATTTTATTGTTTGAAGAGATACTTTGGACAATGCTGATTAACAATATACAAGTCACATGTGTTTGTGACCAAAGAAACGGGAGTTATGACGGTTTGAAATTCCGATTTTTTTTGAAAAAATGCCATTTGACAGATAAAAATCTAAACTATGCTAGTTAGGGCTCTGGAAAGTCCTTTTTTGAATAGAGCGACCTCGAAAACCTACATTTTGATACCAAAATCGTCCATGTAGCCCTCATAAATTATGAATTATTTCGTTTTAATTTTTTCGATATTTCATTTTCGAGTTTTGTTCTGAAGCTCAGAGCACTCGAAGTATGGTTGATAAGGATCACCAAATTGAGTATTCTGGGAGATTCGAATGGGTTGAAGACATCAACGATTGAATAACACTGTTAGATTTTCCAGAGAATTCGTGTTGATGGCGAATATGGTGTTTTTAGGGGGTCTTACCCCTTATGCATTTTTGACCCAAAAAAATGGAATTTTCGAACTCGATTTAATTGTTTGGAGAGATACTTTGGACAGTGCTGATTAACAATATACAAGTCACATGTGGTTGTGGCCAAAGAAACGGGAGTTATGACGGTTTGAAATTCCGATTTTTTTGAAAAAATGCCATTTGACAGGTAAAAATCTAAACTATGCTAGTTAGGGCTCTTGAAAGTCCTCTATTGAATAGAGCGACCTCGAAAACCTACATTTTGATACCAAAATCGTCCATATAGCCCTCATAACTAATGAATTATTTCGTTTTGATTTTTTCGATATTTCATTTTCGAGTTTTGTTCTGAAGCTCAGAGCATTCAAAGTATGGTTGATAGGGATCACCAAATTGAGTTTTCTGGGAGATTCGAATGGGTTGAAGACATTATCGATTGAATAACACTGTTCGATCTTCCAGAGAATTCGTGTTGATGGCGAATATGGTGTTTTTAGGGGGTCTTACCCCTTATGCATTTTTGACCCAAAAAGTTGAAATTTTCGAACTCGATTTTATTGTTTGGAGAGATACTTTGGACAATGCTGATCAACAATATATAAGTCACATGTGGTTGTGACCAAAGAAACGGGAGTTATGACGGTTTGAAATTCCGATTTTTTTGAAAAAATGCCATTTGACAGGTAAAAATCTAAACTATGCTAGTTAGGGCTCTGGAAAGTCCTTTATTGAATAGAGCGACCTCGAGAACCTATATTTTGATACCACAATCGTCTATGTTGCCCTCATAAATAATGAATTATTTCGTTTTAATTTTTTCGATATTTCATTTTCGAGTTTTGTTCTGAAGCTCAGAGCCAAATTTACGCAATTTTTCACACATTGAGTACCTGCATTTCAATCGTTATTACTATTATTTTTCATGGGGGGGGGCCATGAAAAGAAGCTATATCCGCCCTTGCAGAAACAAAAACATCTTCATGAAAATCGAAACAGAAAAATATGTTAACAGTGGTTAAAAGTTTAGACACAACGGAAATGTTTTCACCAGTTGTACCTAACTCGCGCCGAATCAGCAAGGACAGAAAGACTAGGGACTGGTGAACAATGAAATTCACTCCAATTCACTCGATAGCACTCGAAACTCTCGTGTTATTCACGTCTGCCGATATGGAAATGCTTTAGGAAATCGGTATATTTCGAAAACGATAATCAGTTGTGTTTTCATTATTTTCAGTCAATTGAAATTTATAGGAGATATTTCCTGACACGTAGATTTGTTTGAAAAACAAACACACTGATCAATAATCTATCTGATGACTGATGGAACATAACCTATTTCAAAATTAAAAAGAGGGAAATATCATGGCCATGTTCGACTAGGTTATGTTTCATCACTGAGATCTTTTATGCCATCGTTGACAAATATTAATGATTTTGAGTTAGGATATTCCATGTAATGCTACACAACTGGAATACAGCAAATGGAGAGTATAGGGAAAGTGCCATGTAATGATAATTCGTTGTTCTTGAAAATTATTGTACCCAGGATATTGTCCGCAAATTTTCAGCGATACTCTACGCCGGAAAAGGGGAAAAATGTTTGTGGCTCCAGATTGAAAATGCGACGTTTCATTTCTTTTGCAGCAAAAGAGACATGATGCTCGACCTATTTTTATTAGGACGACAACTCTTTGAGATTCGAATTCGTTAGTCGAGCACCCCTTCTGTAGAGGTTTTGACACTTTTTATGTTGTTTTTCACTTCCCGCCTACCATGTTTTTATATTCAACGTTGATTTACAGTTTTTCAGCAGTTTAACAATGAAATTTTGTCTGCATAAAATTTCCATGGACAATATTCTCGGACAAACATCGTTTTCCAGTGAACACACAAACGTATACAACGGAGTATACAACAAACGTTGTATTTTTCAAAGAACGACACCTTTTTAAATCGTAAGGCAATACGTTTATTTCCGGTTTCCAAGTAACGTTACCTTTAAACATTGATGCAACGTCATTCGTCCGTTGTGAACATTGTTATTGTAACGATATTAAGTACGTTGTATTTCAGTCTCAACAAATTTCTTCAGACGTAAATGCACCAATACGGAAACCGTGTTCTTGAGTTTTCAACAAGGAAACAGATCCCATTGCTGTCACCATTTGTTATGAACCCTTTTGAGGGAAATGAATATTTCTTTTGTTTCAATTATTATTTTATTGCAAATCATGATGTCCTATGGATAAAACAAGGTTGTCGTCGAATGTTCTAGAATCTAGATGAAAGAGGCTAATAATCTACAAAACCTTGACACGAGTACCCTGATTTCCGCAGAATTTCCTTCTATAGTGTCGCAGCATCAGCGGAGTAGGGCGCCGAGTGAGTGGAAAGGAAACTATGAGAATATGCGGGCAAATCCCCCGCTACTTCAGTCAATCAGAGCGTGAAAACTGACACATTTACATACCACCCCATCAAGACAAGAGACAACGTATAAAATAGTGAAATTGCGCCTCTCGTATGCAGGACCTTGTTTTGCGAATAATACCCTGTTATATGTCTTCTCTCGTCGATGCCAGAGTTTCGCACAAGCAACCAATATAAGGGAAGGAAAAGAAAAACGACGCCAGTTGAAAATAAAATCAAATAGTTCTCCTTTTTCCTTTTTATCGAATGTAGGGAATGCGTAGAATGGCGTTGTTTTTGTACAAATTTTATCCTCCCTTGAAGGAAAAATTGCAAAATTCACTTCTCTGCGATGAATTTTAAATATACAGGGTTGTTCCGGGCGTACATCCCTGTCGAATGGATACTGGGACAGAAGGGTATCTGATCTCGCTTTTGGATTGATTATTCTGATGCTAATGAACCACGTTAGAAATAGAGGGGGGGGCGGCATCTAAAAAAAACAATTTTTCAGCATAGCACTTTAATGGTGACTTATGTTAACAAAAGAGTATCATATGAGATAACAAAAATACAAGAATCAGTAAATAATATAATGAGTTGTTTTCTTCCTATACCTACAATATCGACTGGAATTATCTTCCTGGAGCTATTGAATTAAACTCGGATTAAAGTTTTTATTTTCCAGCATAATTCTGGAATTTGCATTATTCTTACAGCAGTGGACGTAGAGAATCTGAAAATAAATTTTTGGTGAAGCTGATTTGCATCAATCGTAAATCAAAATCGCATTTTGCCGGTATCCATTTACGGGTAATGTAAACATATTGACGTACCGTGATTTATAATGGTAGGAGCTTAATGCAAGTTGCGGTATATTCTCCGTTTGAGCGCGTTATACCAATAATTTCATATTAACCCAATAACGTGAATCTGCATAGCAGTGGCTTTTACCTTGGTTAAGCAGAAAGTAATGACCAAATAATTGACAAGTTTCAATGCATCGCGCGCAAGAGAAATATGCCATCTACATACTAAACAATAGAGAGGCCAGAAAATTAATTGATACAAGGAGAAGCGCCTTGAATGAGGAAAGAAGCAATTTATCTGTGATGGCTTTATCAGCCAGAGCTTGCACATTAGTGATGTCACGCATGCAGATTGATCAAAAAGTTGAGTGCTTTTGTATTTTCATCATATTTAACGAAATATTTGTAATTATGAACACAAAGTGCGAGGAATCTTCACCTGAAACTTAGACTGATTTCTGAAAGTTGGTACCAAATATTAACTGGTGTTTGGACTATTTTTGGAATTGGATAGTACCAAGACTGACAGAGAAAGAGCAGGTATTTGAAGGATAAGGGATTCTTGCAGAGGCCAGAGAACTTATATTATGTGTGGACAAGGTGTAAAACTAGTATTTCAGTTGGAATAAAAACTGTTAATCATGAAAACCAGTTCATCAATTCTCAATATGATGATAAATTTAAATCTATCGCGGATCAAAGGACCAATGTTAATTATACGTACCTAGAGCTCTCTTGCAGAGAATAATGGACTGATTTAGAGGAAAGTCACCAAATATGGAATAGCATTTTATTTTTGGGATATAAAAAAATTCATATTAATTAAATCAGTTTAATGTTTTTACTAATCAGTCATACATTTATATGAAGTAATTAACAGCCTTAAATCAAATATATTAGTTATCAAATTAAAATCTAACACAAAAAACAAAATCACGAATGAGTAACCAAATATGAAATACGTACCCATATATGGAATAAAAGCATAAATCAACATAACAATAACAAAAATGGACATTAATATCTTTGAGATCAATTAAATGAATATAACATATTGTGATAAATGAAAGAATTCACATAATTACTTGCAAAAGTCACAGATCCAAATAACAGACTCTGGACCAGCACAATCATAATGTGCCCAAAGCCTACACATCCATCATATTCCATAATTAGACACCGACGACTGTCCATATTTGGATTTTTATACTAGTTCAAACTCTTCTGAATATTTTTTCAGGTCACAATATTTTAATGACAGAAAATCACAAAATGGTGAAATAAACATATCACCGATTTACTAAATAGTATAATACTTATGTATACAAACATAACAGCTGGTAATACTAATTTATTACTTACCTATAAAATATTCTTCACGACCACAAAACAAAACACGACTGCCACACGTTAAGCGTTCGCGCCACTGACTCGATGGTGTGAGTGCGATAGTTGGTAAACCGAATGAAACAGAAGATGGTCGAGTGTTGCGTTTATTACTTATAGTCTTGGAGAAATGAAGGTATTGCATATTAGGATACTATTTCATAGTGGTGACCTTCCTCTACTATTTCATATCAAAACGAAAAATGTTGTATGAGTTTTTATGATATACCAGAAAGTGAACATTGAACGAATGGTACTCACGGTTGACGCTGGCATGAGTGATATATCTGCTTATCTGCTTGCCTCGTGTATGAGTTATACTAATTAGAGTTATCTTTCTCGCGGAACGAATTCACGAGTGCACGTAGAAATCGAGGAATTCGGAAGAAACAATTCCCACAATTTCATTTTCACGATTCCTCCACATCGAAAACACAACAATAACTTTTTATGAAAAGGATACTCAACTGAATTCGAAATGAGGCCTCCAACGTAATGACTGTATATTGTAGTCTACACGGATTACCTATAGAACAATACGAAACACCTCTCAACAATTATCATCGCAGGGCTTATTCGGCGGCATGAATACACCCCCGTCTCCATTATAAGAAGGCTGGGAATTTCACCCCTAAATTCGTTTAGCATCCCATCAGCTCGTTGAGTGCCTTTGACAAGTCAAATTCGGTCTTTGTGATGTACATTCTTTGCGAGGAGAGGCGGAGAAAGATCGATAAGGAAACATTATGAGAGGATGGCACTCGAATATTACAAAACCAGAAGTCGGAAAATGAACAATCTACTTCTGGCCTTATTCGAATTCAGGAGCATCCAAGTCATACAACGAAAAGCTATGGGTAAATTGAAAGATAGCAGTAATAATATTTCATAATTGCAGATACACAAAACGAGGGCATTTATCCTCACACCACATGGATATTTCGTCTGGAAAATATATGAATATGCCAAAAGATACCTTCGGAAGATATCAATTTGAAATATTACATTGGGCATGAGATTCCTGAAGATGAATTAGAAAAATATGTCAACCAGAATGAGATATTAACCCTTATGAAGTGATAATTCATTTTTTTTATTTTATACCTATACAGGGTGTTCCACTAGTACCGCAGCGGACGATATACGCCTAACGGACTGAGTTTTGCAAAATTTTTTGATGCAGACTTGATATATTCCAAGAAGAGCACAACCTAAAAATATTATCGAATATATCGGGTGGCCCTCAAAAGAGGAATTGGGGGTGACTTTGTTTTTTCAAATGAGACACCCTATATTTAATAGTGTTTTTCCATTCTCTGAAACTTCCTGCATGCTTTCGTATACTTTTCACATATTTTTATTACACAGTTTTCGAAATATTGGCCATTTTGACAAAAAATTATACTTGTAGAGGCTATGTTATGCAATTATATTTCACGAACCCTTGCACATACCAATAAGGGCTTTATATGGATTCAAAGACAAGACTTCAAAGTATCCTAGCCAGCTATAAGAAAGCAGTTCCAGCATATGGAGTGTCCACAAAAAGGCAACCAACATGACGAATTTCAAATCGATTTTTCTTCATTTTTTCTAATGCAATGCATATAATTATTTTTCATCATTGTAATCACCAAAATTTTTCTTAATGGGATATAGGACTGCAATTTAAATACGCATCTATTTGTTAAGCGACGTTTCGACCATATATTTGATCTTCCTCAGGCTAAAAAAAATCACAGAATGTTCAATAAATCGAGACCACAGCATACATGTAAAAACAGACAAATTACTATGGTATGTACAATGAAAGCAAACATCTCAAATGTAAAAATTGACAATTAAAATATAATAATCTTGTATATAATTATATGAGACCTTCCAAACATTACGAAATTGCATACACAGTATTATGGTATAATAGAGACATCAAAAAGAAATGCATAATCGGATGAAAAACCAATTAATTAGAAGGATTGAAAAGATAAATATTGGCAATGTGAAATGGTTAATTAGAATTTCTGATATATAAGGGCCGTAGGCGGTCACTGAACTGTCAGGTGGAATCAATTTAAAAAAAAAACACAAGTCTTACATACGGAAACAGATCGAGTTTACGGGCTGCGATCGGAAAACAAAACAAACTATCGGCCCCCGAGCTCTCGTGTTTTTTGTAATATATTATTATATACATTACTTAGATTGATATTATTTGTCGTCTGTATAAAGATCATCTCACTTATACTTGTTGTTACTTGGTTTCTTGTAACCAGATTCTCTATCCAGAACCCCAACATTGTCAAAATCAAAAATGTGCCCTGTATCGAAATGATGTTGAGCTAGGGCAGTTTTTTCCTTTTTTATTCGGTTTATTTCACAACAGTCATACTTGTGTTGTCGTATTCTATTTTTTAATTTTTGTTTGGTCTGACCTATAAAACTTTTTTAAATTGATTCCACCTGACAGTTCAGTGACCGCCTACGGCTCTTATATATCAGAAATTCTAATTAACCATTTCACATTGCCAATATTTATCTTTTCAATCCTTCTAATTTATTGGTTTTTCATCCGATTATGCATTTCTTTTTGATGTCTCTATTATACCATAATACTGTGTATGCAATTTCGTAATTTTTGGAAGGTAGGTTTGTCTCATATAATTATATACAAGATTATTATATTTTAATTGTCAATTTTTACATTTGAGATGTTTGCTTTCATTGTACATACCATAGTAATTTGTCTGTTTTTACATGTATGCTGTGGTCTCGATTTATTGAACATTCTGTGATTTTTTTTAGCCTGAGGAAGATCAAATATATGGTCGAAACGTCGCTTAACAAATAGATGCGTATTTAAATTGCAGTCCTATATCCCATTAAGAAAAATTTTGCTATATAACAGCAAGGACGTTAATATATGATGGATTGTAATCACCATTCATTTTACTTCATTTTTTGTTAAAAATTATTCACTTTCCAGGTTCCATGCATTTAATTTAGATACAAATGTTGACTGTCTTCGAATAATTTCGCGCGTGCGTGAGGACTATTGGCAAGAAAGCTATTCCCTCTAGTGGTCGGTAGCTCCAATCAATTAGCCCGAGGCGTATTGTTATATTATAGCGCTTGACTTGCGTGCAGACGCTGGAATCATATATTTTCAAAAAAAATGCAGTTTTATTTAACTTCCATCGAGGGCTTGAATAACGTTCTGAAAATCTTGTACACATGCACCTACAACGTTGCAGGCACATTAATTCTTTATGCTTGAATTATGGTCAGCAATGAGCAACGTATCCAGTGATGGCAACAATGCTCATCGATTCCTCATTTCATTATCCTTCCTCATGAAATGAAGGCCCCCAATGTATCTTCATAGAATAATTTTCCCTCAGTATATTCCAATTCTCAGAAGGTAGGTACTTCAGAAAACACAGAAACTTATGTAATAGAAACTGGTCATCCTCGCAAACTTTCTGGAGGGTCGGCCGACCTTTCAGAACCTTAACATCAAGTCGTCCATGTATCCCGATTCGGTATCAGACTAACAAGCCGTTCGAAACTCACTAACACGGCCAAAGTTCTTGTCTTACAAGGAGCAGAACTGCTGGATCGTTACATGCGGATGCTCCCAGCGATGCGATATATTTGGTTTGCGACGACAAATGGAGATCTGAATATAATTTACAAGTTGTTAGCCTGCCGCTCGTCGAGCGAAACTAATTTGGCGCTAATTTATGCAGATCAAGACGGAGGTTGGTCGAGATCGCCAAGATTCGGCGAATCTTCAAAGGATTATAGTCTAGACGGAGGCGTTTCTTGTTTTGGTTCTGATGCGCAGTAATTGACAATGTTTTCACGCGAATCCACCAGGCCGTGAAGTGTTCTTGTTCTTACTGTCACTTCCTTCAGGGAAAACGCTAAACAGATTATCTAATCAGTCTATGGTGAATGCTTCATCTACTTGAAGTCTCTCCTTACCTATGGGATGATTTTGAAATGCGGCTCTTTCGCGAACTCCAATCGAGAGGTCTCTGAGATCGCTATGTGCTGGTACTGAGCGAAATTATATGTTATATAAACAGAATCGATGTTCTCAATTTTATCAGAATAATAATTTCTTCTTGCGACCTCTCAATATTACGAATATAACCAAATTCACATTACGAGCTCCCAAAAATATCTCGAATACCACAAGAATCAGAAAATTCCATTGCGAGATCCCAGAAATATCATGAATGCAACTTGAATAAGAAATTCATTTTGCGAGCTCCCAAAGATATCTTGAATATGACGATTTGCATTCGTATAGAACTCGTCGAAAACATCTCCTTATAGCGGGTGTTTTTTTTTAAAGTGATGCAATTTCCGATAGGGAAAACTCTGTGATTTGACAGAAGGTATGAGCCATGTTGTTTTGACATTTCTGTTGGGTAGAGTTTCAGTTAACCAACTGAAGAGTGGTTCAATATTATTTAAGTTGTATTATTCAAAATATAATCTTCTGAATGAAAATAAAAATAAGGCTAGTGGACTGTATACGTATATGAAATTAATTGAAACCCAACACAAATGAAAGGATAAATGCACCCAAAATAACAGAAGAAATATAGTTACCTATATCAGCAAAACAGGATCCTGTCGATGACTCCTATTCCAATATCAAGATTGATCGAGCTCGACAAACGAATATGGATTGAAGCTGACGTGAAAATCCGTTGCTAAAAATGTCAAATTGTGCACACTTATCCTTGTGGTATTAAAAAATTACCACGCCACTGGTAACAGTTTTTTGTTCGGAATAATTCGCACAAATGAAAGTTCTAAATGAATGTAATTCGATTGAATCGAAATCACTACATCACAGAAAAAACTGAAATTTTCCGAATTCACGAAAGGAAGCAGAAAATGAGCAATTATCGGAAGCAGAATTATTCACGAAGTCGATCAGTGAACTGATTTGAATTATGAAAAATGGAACAAATATGCGACATATGCTGCGCTCCACAGCTGACAAGTTCTTCTTGTCCATAAAGGATAATCCATATGGGAATTCCCCAGTATGGAGAAATTAATTTAATAATTCGAATTTTGAAAATTCAGAATAATTATTTTGAACCATTCAATTGGCGTGAACAATTTCTGTTCAGTAAGCATTGACAAATTATCATGGAAAGACTCAAGCCGCAACAACGTTTATAATTTGTTAAAAATTATTTGAAAAACAGTGTTTTATTCGCCAAACCCGTAGAGCACTTTATGGAATATATGATCGACATAATCGTCCATCAGAGCAGCATATTCGTCGAACTATCCAAAAATTTCGGACATTTCTTCTACTCGATGCAACAACAACAACAAGACAAAGAACTGTACCCACAGAAGAAAATATCGCGGCTGAGTGTGATAGTGTTAATGAAGATCCAGATTTGTCAATTCCTCGACGTTCACAACAAGTTGGACTCTGTGCATCCTCCACAAAATTCTTCAAAGATTTTAGTCTTCCTACACCCATACAAGATCCAACTGGTTCAAGAACTAAAGCCACTTGACCAGAATAGGCGATTTATTTAAAGAAAGATTTGGCGATAACATTATTTCCAGAAATGGTCCAATTAATTGGCCTCCAATATCATGTGACATCATAACTCCAATGGATTATTTTCTTTGGGGTTATCTCAAGTCATTGGTTTATGCTGATAAACCAGAAAACAAAAGACGCTTTGGAAACCAACATAATCCATGTTATTGCTGCATACGTTCAATAGTGAGATTATACAGGGTGTAAGGTAATGACATTTTCGAAAACTCCAAATAAATCAACTTTTTCAATCTGTTTTTTTGATAGTCTCAGTAAAAAGCTTGCTTTCGAAGCTTGAGGAAAAATAAACAAATAGACGCAAGAGGAACTTATAAATGCCTAGTCACACTTTGAACAATCGAGAAAATTGACCTATTGAACCTCTTTAGCGCTGAAAATGAATACCCCCGTTGAATCGGAGCAACATCAGAAATTGCATTACGCAAATGCAAATAAAAAAATTCCGGTCCAGAATTTGCATACATAACAACAACAATATTTGCCCATGTGTATAAATATCCATTCTAGTTTTCTTCTGAACGAACCTATCCAGTCGGACAAATGAATTCCGTTTCATATTGGAGCGAATATGCAAATCCAGGATAAATATTTGTTTTGCAAATTCATTAGGGTACTCAGTAGGCATGAATTATTATTCGCTCTGGCTGTTAGCGGTGTATGGGGTGGAGGCGCTCCCTTAACATAACAGGGGAGGCTAGTAAAGAAAACGATCGGGAACGGCCCAAGACTGTTTTCTTTGCTCATGGTGTGAGAAACTATATTGATGGATTTTTTATTATCCAGTTTAGTCACGTTGGATAGGGTACATTTTTTCCTTCCCCTTGTCCAGCAAACTTAATTTTTTTTTAAAAGCCTTTTGATGCCCCAAAAGAGCACCTTTATCGAAAATATAGACTGATAGTTTTAAAATAAGACAAAAAATCATAACAATAGCAGATCTGAAAAATTGAGGACATCATGTTATTGAGGATAAGAAACAGTGGCATAAGAGCAACTTGCAAGATAGAGGAAATTATCATTTGGGAAAAGCAAAGGAAATAATTGACCACAATTCTATAGCATAGATCAGTAAGAACGGAGACTCATAAAATCGACAGCCAAAAGAATAATCCACCTAATGGAGGTAATCTCAGCAATAAACAGACCCTCAGGCCCTCTTTTATTAGAGGACCAAGCTTTCCAATGATCTGGAGCTTCTGAGTTAGCCAGCTCCTTGCTCTAATTGAGGGAGCGGGGGTCAAGGTCAACAAACCATAACAAATTCCTGGAGAATCTGTTGCTGAACATGACAAATATTAAACATGGTAGGATTTCCTTCAAACAGTGTTGCTGTTGCAGATATGCCTCTGGTCCCACCTTGACGTGCATTCAAATCAAAATTTAACTACCAGTTCATTATAGTGAACATTATAGTTTACGACACGCATAAAATAGAATCTCGAGCTGAATATGAATCTGCAGGTCTGAAATAATTGTACTTACATGGTTGCATCTCATTCTGCCACTTGATTATCCGTACATCAAACGTATGAACAGGAGCTAAAGCCCTCTCATCACCTTTACGTGGCGTTTAGACGGCAATTAACGCTTTCAATGTTAACGATGTAATAACCGTTTCGTCCTGTCGTAATTTCGCCATTTAATAGGCGTCTCGAAGAATGAAATTCAAGATCGGCGATAACTTATAATTATTACATCCAGTTCATAATCAACCTGTTGAAGACCCCGATGCCCAGGCCACGTGATCTGAAATTATAGCAGTACCGCGTCAAGACAAACAAAAGTAACTGCCATGACGAATTATATGGTGAGCTTTTCATCATGATCGTTATTGTTCATTTTATATCTATCATTACAATCGGAATCCAATGGGTGCAATGGCTGAGTCAGAATGTTGAGGAGGGAAGTAGGGGAGAGCCTCTCGAACCGACACCAGACAGAAAAACAATTTCGATGAAATGAAAAAAAAAATCAGCTAGAAGATATTGTCACAACATAACTTAGAGTAAATAATTTTGCGCGTGCGTAATGACTAATGGCGAGAAGGCAATTCCCTCTAGTGACTGGTAGTTCCAACCAAATAGCCGAGGCGTATCTTTATAGCTCTCTACTTGCCTGAAGACGCTGGTTTCGTTTTGTTATGGCTTCCCCTATTTCAAACACAGAATTGCAGTTTTGTAGAAGCGTTATGAGAATGAATGAAACTGTAACTATTATTCAACTCAAATTAAAAAAAAAGTGTCCCTTCTGAGTGTAACAATGAGTTCAATTCTCAGATATTTGGCGATTTGACTTATTAAAGCCATTTCTCGATTTCATGAAAATATACCCGTCTACATGGAAATACATAAAGGATGTAAATCAACAAACATCATATGATTTATTCTCGTAATGATTATCACCATGCTCAAAAATAGGGATCAGTTAACATTTTGGTTATTTGACCTGGGTAATTTGCTTGGAATTATTTCGTAATGGGAATGAAGATAATGATGCCGAAGGCAGTGTGAGAAAACATTAGTTTTTTCGGTTGTTGAATTAAGATGGAATCCCGAAATTAATCGTTTCGTTTCATGTTCGAGTTAAACATCTTTAGTTTTCCACATAATGTAATTAGATGATTATAAGCAGTCGAAAATAATTATAGCTGAATTTTTCACAACATAATTTGGATGCTACTAATTTGATCCCAATTTATTTTTATGGGATTCACGACGAGACTTAATGACATAGAGCTTACGGGACCGAATAAAATCATGAAATGTATAAGTCAATCATACCTTGATATCTAATGTATCGCTAACAAATTAGGAAGTCTTCGAAAATTTTCAATTTTCTCTACCTTTGGTTGTTTGTAAGAGTGACTTCTTCGTTTCAAATGATAGTTTATGTCTAAATTTGTATTTATAAATATCTCAAAACAAAACTTGTCTGGATTGCAACTTATAGATTTTAGGTTTTTTTCATTACTATTTCTGAAGCTCTTGTGTTAGAGAATTGAAAATCATTAATGCTGGAGAACATTCAATGGCATATTGAAAAACGAACTTGGATGAGAATAAACGGATTCACTTGGCTATTAATTTAATCGATATGTAAACTTTATTAACTTCAACAAAACATATTGAAATTCAATATCTATAATAATACAGAAATTCATAGACTATTTCCCTTGTCTCTATTTCCACCAATCAGAAACACGCAATTTTGAATTACAAATGGTTTCTTGATGGAAAAGCTATATGGCAGCAGTTGTCAGCAGTTTTTTCGAGTTTAGCCGCGGAAAAACTTGACAGTTGTTGTCATCAGAAATTACAATAATTAAGTTTGTGATTTTGTTTTTCAGTTTTCAAATTAATACCTATACATAATGCCTGCAGAATAATCTGTTACTCATGAAATAGTCTTGTCAAAAAACATTCGGGCATCTAATTTTTCCCGTGAAAAAAATCTAAAAAACACAATGCAAAGTGATATTTTTTAACAAAAAGCATTCGTGCAGGAGCAAAAATCCTCGTCTTCGACTAGGATTTTTGTTGCCACCACCACTCATGCTTCTTGTTGAAATATTACTAAGCAACGTGTTTTTTCGATTTTTTTCCGGAAAAATTTGATGCCCTTATGATATTACTCACGAATAACCCCTGAATGTGCAAAATGAGATGGAAATATTCCGAATATTTATAGAATATCTATCCCATGTAGCATATTCCAAGAATATTTCCATATGAATATTCCAGGTATAGCCCTAGAAGAATAAATCAAAATGAATATTTCTCATAGAATGTCCCCAGAATATTCATAGGGTATTCCTGAAATATTCTGCATACAATATTTCTGGAATATTTTGCTCACATTATTCCTGGAATATCCCATGTGGCATATTCGTGGAACTCGTTGTTAAATCAAATTATTATTATTATTATCATACAGTTGAATATGCAAAATCTAAAGAGCTAATATTAGTTCTCGATAAAAAATCATGATGGCTAATGCTTTATTCTCAGCGAACTAACAGAACAAAGAGGTGGATGGAGATTGGAGAAAATCGGGTTCTCATCCACACCAAGCAGTATAAAACACCACAGCGGTCTTCATGACACTATTCCCTTTGAGGGGGCAGCGCTTGGCGGTACACAATAATGAGAAAAATGATAGGAGGCCATGTGTGATTGAGTGGTTATGGCAATTATTTTATATTTCATTCAGCGGCCTGTCCTGATGAAATATTGCCAATAGAGACCTATAATTTTCCGTCTGACATTGAAACAACGATGACATGCCGGGTACAAGACGCAGCGGTACGCCGCACAATGGACCATAAACGCTATGAGGAACGATTATGACAGGCGCTCATTCCAGTTCAGTGCAGGAATCTTACAACGAGCCCCGCTTAGGTGTAAGCACTGAAATAAGCAAGCAAGTCATTTTATTTTTGTTGTACGATGTGTCAGAAGAGGCAGTAACAGGTTTATAAACGCCGAGTCACTTCGCGGTTTGGCCCTCTTACATGTGATTCGGAGATAATTCATGTTAATATTGTCAGTCGTTTTCTTGTTCATTACTTTTTATTATACGTTTCTTAGTTCGTGTTTAATTCTTGTCATCATTGTTTCTGATGTGAAACAAGCAACGGTAATTCCGTTTCACAATCTGGAGGAGGTTCTCATAGATGATGCTAGGAAGATTTAACAGCGGATCGATCAATATTCATGGAATGTTCGGCAGTTTTCGATTAGTGTAATTAACGTTGTCTGGGATGTTAGAGAGTATTTGACATCGTAAATGGTTCATATAAATTATATATCTTCATATAATTGAATTGATGATAATTCTATTGATTCTCGTATCATGCCTACTACCTTATTGCAAGTAGCTGGTGGTTTGAAAAAATTGTTAGTCTCGATGTTAAGTTAGATAAACAAATACCATCAATCAGTCGGGATAATAAAAAAAGTACCTAATTGGTTCAGAATGATAGAGCTGATCAATTCAAAAATTACTGAGTCAGAGGAAGTCTTCTGCTGGGTTTGGGTATAATATATGAACGTTGGGTAATCTAACAGGCCCTACATTGGTCCTTTGAGACCGGGTATTAACAGTTATGGAGGATGCCATAATTGGACTATTCTAAATTGTGTCTTATTCGGTAGTATATTTGATTTGATAGCAGCATTCATGCGTTCTTTCAGGAATCTTCTACCATTAGCGGTGCTCTGAGTCTAGAGGACGTTAAGTGTCTATGCTATGTGAAAGGGCAGATTAAAAAAAGAATGCACTACCCAAAAATTCTAAGTAAATACCATTAAATGGTATACAAATGTTTTTTAAACCACGAAAGTGCCTGGAGCTGGGGTGTACGGGGCAAGAACCAAGTGTACACTATCGTTAGGCTCCGGAAAGTAGAGCTGTATCGTACAATGATACAAAGCTCCTCCTGATTCCTGAAGAAACAGAAATTTTTGATTTAAGTTTCATGGAAAATTTTCAATTTGATGTAAACTATTTTTCATACATTCGGAAGAGCTTTGTATCATTTGAAGATACAGCTTTACTATCCATTTCAGAAAATCCTCACTGCCCTGGAGCGAAATAACGATATTGCTCAATTTAAAATTTTTCTACGAGAAGTGGACATGTGCCGAAAAAAAAAACGCTGCAGTAATGGTAAATTATGGTAGAATCTGAAGCAGGTAGCAAACTTTTGAAAACGGAATGTACAGGGTGTTTTTTCAATCTGCAAATTCAATCTGAAATTATCACAATTCTCACCATGCATTTTTGAAAAAGTGTTGGAATTATTGAAAGTAGACAATCATATTGTTCTACACTGAAAATTTGATCAATATTGATCAAGCCATACCAAAGTTATGAAGGAAAGAAAAATCTGTAACAGAGCTGTTATCATCGCGCCTTCCCGTTCCAGAGATTTGATAAAACACCTTTCTGATAGTCAAGCTGTTATCAAAGCACTGAACTCGTATGTCATCGAAATTATATGAATTTTCAATGGAAATGTATTTCCATTTATCAAATTACGATTGATGAAGAACACAAGTATTACTTTCTTTATTGAAATAAAACACACAGCCGAATGAAAAATATTTATTCTATTCAACT
Organism: Adalia bipunctata; assembly: GCA_910592335.1. Taxonomy (NCBI): domain Eukaryota; kingdom Metazoa; phylum Arthropoda; class Insecta; order Coleoptera; family Coccinellidae; genus Adalia; species Adalia bipunctata. Next base: position 10,113,263 of record OU342955.1, read on the forward strand.
TTGGTAAAACCAACAAATTTACCTAATACGAAACACGATATGTTTCCAATTTGGAACACTGTTGATGGTATCTATGCTGTTGATGGTGCCTCTGCTGTTGATAACGAATTGAAAATATTTCACTTCGATTTCTTGATTCTACAATAGGAAAAGCTTTCCCAATGTGCTTTTTTGTACTTCTTCACCTCCTCTAGATTGAAAGCTTTTCACAGCACGCATATAGTGGCTAATATGACATAAGCTTCAGTGCAGAATTTTTGCACTCTTCGAAAAAAATTAATCTATCCTGAATAATAAATCTTTGTCGAAACACTTAATTTTTTTCTTAGAAAAAAATTATTTCGACATCCATTCAAACTATCTTACACATTCCAACTGATTAATTCTTCATTCATATAAAAGACTCAACTTCTTTTGTTGAAATCATTCGATTCACCTGATCATAAAATTCCCATGACGAACGTCTTTTCATGCTCTTTCACATGTTTTTTGAGATAAAAGAACAGATACCTGTGCTTTTGAATTGCATTGGACCATGGTGACCTTTCATATAGCTTTTTTATATTATGACATTTTATACAATATCAATTCTGAAGTGATATTTCCTACATTGACATCACAAAAAGGCAGTGGTTAATGGTACAATGAAAAAGATGTCGGGGACAATGCAAAACCCGGTATTCTCTTCAACCTCTATCGGTCCTATACCAACCATTCGAAATTCCGAAGTTATAACTAGTTTACCTGTTTGACACACAATAAATCACCCCCGTTTTATAGGAACTGTAATTTATCCAGAGATGTTTATCGCGGACTGGTGGATAAATCATTATTTCACGTTCGAGCGGTGTACGCATCCACATCGAGCGTTTTGAATAACCCCAGAAAATGTTGAAAACTCGATTAAGTGACAATTAGCGAAGACGATCCGTGAAACGATATCTCCCTAGAGGGTGATTAAAAATTCTGTTGTGGGGCATCCGATAAAAGCAGAATCGGGAAAACTGGCTTCAAGAGCGATAAATGGAAAATTGCCTTTACCGCAACTGAGAACGACGCTTCGTGTTCTTCATCGGTCTTTCATATTTATTTTTTCTCGGTTCTTGAAAAAACGGTTTGTCAAGTTCTCTTTCTACTCTTGAATCCTGTTGTTTTGTACCTAGGTTACCTTCTATATGATAATTTAATAGCAAGGGAGCAAAGGTGTCATGATTACGAATACAATAACTTTACTTTACCGACGATTATAAACTCAACCTTCCACATGAAAATGTATAGCAAGGAATAATTCTGATTACTAATGCAAAAACTTTTCTTCACTGATTGCTTGTCTCCCTAACATAGGTTTTCAAAGACAAGCTCGAAAAGGAGGGAGGTTCACTTCCTCTGAATAAAAGTGGGAAAGATCAACAATTTATTGGATGTCAGAATCACACAACGCCTCGCTAAGCCAACAAAGTGCTCTCATTTGAAATTTTGACTATAGTGGGAAAAACAATCAATCTACAGACAAATGAAGACGCTTCGACGACTTGCTACTCTCTCCTGACATGTACCTATTTCCCAGATGTAACTTGAACCGTCATGAATTCACCATATGTTAAATTTTATGAGCTTTTACTGCGAAATAAATGAACATTCATCCGACATGTCCATTGTTACCAAAAAACCGGATGAATCTCCTAAACTTGACCCAAATTCTTGGGTTTGAGAATCCTTTCAATAAGACCATAATTGCTCGACTATGGTATTTTGAACAAAAAACCAAAAATTGTAACAATAAAACATATGGGAATATTGACGTTTCAAGGGTTCGATCTTATACGGATAAAATCAATAAAACATTTTTAAAAAGTGGAAGCTCCTTTCTGGTGAACCAAGGAGACAAAATTTATCTGTTCCAGATGTTATGAAGTGAAACGCTACACCTGAATAATTATTTATTACACTTGTTGTTTTTTCTTGCATCGTTTCCTTTATTTTTTTACAGAGAACAATTAAACCAAAGCGAAAGAGTAATTTTTCATAATTCAGCGTTAATTCAACGCCATTGGTTTAGGATACCTCGTATTTATCTCGCTGAATTCAATTTCATATTCAAATATATCGATAACAAGCTTTTTATAACTTTAAATGTTTTAGAAATCGTAGCTATGTATTTTGTTATCTTAGAAACTAAATTTACTTTTTGTTAACATTTTCGAATGGAACCTCATTATTTTTGTATGAGACCGAATCTTTGATTCGAACGTTTTCAATTCCCTTGCCCACTTTTTATGTTCGTTAAGTGTTTAATTTTCGGAATTCCTAAAGGCCTTCATAATTTGAACTATTTGTAGTTATAATGATTCGTTATGTATCAAAAGCTCAAATCAATTCAATTGAACGAGTATTGAAAGCCATTCCTAACCACATATCCCATTAATTCCCAACATGTGGCGGTCAGAATATTGCTGCAAAACGTCAATTTTAATTCGGAACCGATTCGGTGTTAATTACTATCGCTCTAGGTGCACGCGGATTCTAATTAAGCATCGGAATAGAATGAATTGAATTCGATCAGGTTGGCTGGATTGATATCAGTTCGAGAACAACGCAGGTGGTAACACTGAAGGTGCGTCCGATTGGCACTCGTGAAAAGGCTTCGTTCATTTTGTGTGATTTTCGCGCAGCTGAGTCAATCGTGATTGATTTATAGCGCCCTTCATTTGGTGAAGCAATAACAGAAATGCTACCTTATATTGGTTATTGGTTTTTTCCATAAACACCGGCATTTCAAGTATCAAATGATGGGAAGAAGTTAATAATTAATTCTATTTGAAAAACCAAGCATTCAAATTCGAGAGGCTACTTTATCTTCATCATATATGAAACAAAATTGTTGGTTACACCATTTATATCTCAAGATCGGATAGACTGTTTATTACGAAACTTCATTCATGGATTCGTCTACGGCCTGGTCATCATAAAAAACACTTAAACTCTGAAAACTTCGATGGAAAATATGCTCATGAAGGAAATGCTTTCACTTCTTTTGAATGAGGCCACTAGATGTCGCTACGGTTAATGGCTCTTAATGACAGTGTAGCGTAGTCGTGAAGGAAATATATACTCCATTCACAATTATAAAATCACAGCTCTGGCCTTGGAAATTTGACACATTCCACTCTGTATCGAAGTTATGACGTTTTTCAAAATATTTTTATGTTCCAAGTCAACACTATGTTGCCCTTTCTGCATTCTTAGCGTATTTCTCAGAATGTGAATGAATTAGAAAAGATGTGATGGACGAAAATAATTAACGTTTATATGAATTGATAGAAAGGATTCCTTTTCTAGTTATTTGCATGAAAAGTGCAAGAGATCACTGTTGAAATATATGTATTATTTTTCGCCATGGAAAAAATTGCATTGCTTTCACATAATTTTCATATGCATGCTTGTGGAGATTTGATGTTTATTATTCTCTCGAACTGAAAGTTCAAGACTTGACGACATTCTATTTATTTGATCTTATGAACAAGGAGTAAAATATTTTGATTGTATAGTAATTTATTGAATTAAAAAATATTCATACATTACTTCAGAGTAGGTTTGTACAAATAAAATGGAATAGGTCAAACATGTTGCCGGGAAAAAGGCTGTTGAAAAACTGATGATTGAAATAATTCTTTATCACTAGCATACTCAAGGTCATCTATTCCGAGGAACATTTTGTTCTGTGAAATGTTTACTTCCAGTAAATGCTTCACATTTATCATTCACCTATTCTAAAATAAGACACAAACTCCTGGAATATGGATATGTATTCTGGTTCAATATAGCCTATTTCTACTTTCGGCAAAGGAATGAAAGCTCCAGTGACACATTTCAATTCATCGGAATCTGAATTCACCTATACTATGGAATGCAATATACCTAGTCATATTTCTTCTTTTTTCAGCTTTTTCGACGTGTTTTTCTTCTGAAACGTGAAAACGATCAACAATAATCATTTAGAGACCGATGATGGCCATCCAGAACCCGTTTAATTACGAAAATCGTGCAATTTTTTTCTGCAAGTTCTTTCCTCATAATTCCTCGAAAATTCTACCTGAACCATATTTTCCGGTCGCTTTCGACAGAAGATCGTATAAGGAAGCCTTTTTTTGTCCATTTGCACATACCAGAAAAATTTTGAGCACCAAAAACGATACCGAAACTAACCAAACTTCTGGGGGACCGGAATTTCGTTTGAAATCTTTCTAAACGGCCAGATACCGAGCCAGATACCTAAAAAAACTTCGTTATCAAGTGTAAAAAGGTCGATTTGTACCTACTTTCGCTTTATTTATGCTTATAAATCGATTTTTGGTCCAATTCAAATTTTCGCCCCAAAATCGCCGATCGATTCGAACTAACAAAATGTGGAAAATCTTTGATACTTTTACTTTGATGTTAACAGAAAAACTGGCATCATCGTTTTGTCATTAACGAAATTCTCTGAACGCGCACAGACTTTTCATCAGGTGCACCAACTCCTGAAAACGAAACCAAGGCCAGAGTTGTGATTTTATAATTGTGAATGGGGTATATTTGATATCATCGCCATAAGATGGCGATATTTACAATTACTGTATAATTTGCATGGAACTTATAATGATATGGAAGACTATTACCAGATCAAAAAGCGAGCAAACATCTCAAGTTGGTGGAACAGGGAATTTTTACCGAAATGTCAAGTAAATCGGATTTTGACGATCTGCATCAATCGTGAGTTGTCCATTTTCATCTTTTCTCTTCATTTCTGACATGTTTATGAATTTGGGTGATGAATATTATGTTCAACAATTATTGGGTATCGAGAATTCTTTTCAATGTCATCAAAATTTCGTATATTTTGATCTTCAATTTCGCCTAATTTATCTTCTGCTTGAATAAATAGCAACGCTGGGTTGACAGGTTATCGGAGCTTGATCTAGAATCAACTCGATTTGACAGTTCAAAAATCAGAGATCCAAGCCGTTGATCACTGGTTATTACGATTTGTGGAATCCACCGTTAGTATCCACGTTAGTGTCATTTTCAACTAATACTGAAATTCGACTGGAACTGTTTCATGAGGACCACCATGTTTATTTTATGGTTTTGTCCAAAAAGGATAAAAAAAAGATGTTCAAAAATTCTATCTCGCTGTAATTATCCGTCCAGGCATCGTCGTACGATAAAGCAGACGGTCCAACTTCATGATTTTCCAGCTCTACGTCGCTGCGAACGCGGGAGAGTCTCTTACTCAGAAATTTTCTGATCCCCTTGAAATTCAATCGCCGTAAAATTGATACGGCTGGTGTATTTGTTCAGTTGAAGACATGGAGAACGGGGAAGATTCACGATAGCGCTCGGTCGTGGAGAGGCTTACTGCCGAGCACTAGGTAACAGCGATTAAGCTTGAAGAGCGGAGGTAAACTAAGTATGAAGGTTTTCAGATAATAGGAAGGACATAAATTATGTCACGGTTCATCGAGTGTATCCTGAGATGACTTGGTGAAAGATGAAAAGAGATTGTTCGATGTAAATGAGACGGGCTCGCGGCTAGATAGGTCTACTCGACTCGAACTTTAATATATGTCCTTTATTCTCGCTTTTTCTTGGCTATGCTTCGCTCCTGTATATTCTGGAAATTGCGTTAGAGGTACGAACTCATTCAGTGGGTCAATGGGAGGTGAAGGGCTCTACGCTGGAACTTTGAAGTTGACACCTACTGGATTCTTGAGGGGGCAGAGATTTAATTAATTTTCACTCTCGTGTAAAGAGCTAACTATGAGAGGTTTCAAAATATCGTTAAGAGATAGTGGTATATCAAGGCTGAAAAAGGGACTTCGGTCCTACTGATATACGAAAAATGATCAGCTCTAAATCGAGCCACGTCCTACGTTTGAGCAGGACAATCTGATGAGTTATATGAACGGAGCCGGGAAGAAACGATAAACCCATCTATTGATTTGCTTCAGATTGGCTAGTAAGAACGGAGTCTGCGTGCAGTCACGTAGATAAACCTTTGACTATACCCGATAGACATCGCATTCCCTTGTAGAATCATAATTTGTTTTGGCTCCCACATTGAAAGTCATCACAATGAGTGGAACAAGGATGAAAGATGGGATCTCTTTGTTCGGCCACGTTTTGTGGCAACACCGCATAAATCCTTAACTTTGGATGAACATGGGCGTGCGATTTTAAATCACTTCTGCCGCGACTTTTATTGTTGTGCAGAATAATTCTTCCTTTCAATATATGTAGGTAATTTTATTGAAGATATTTCACAAATGAGAAGAATAATGAATTTTTCAGTGCTCAGCACTCTGAAGCTTTGGAAATGACTAATTTCAACTCGACAAAAATTAAATACTGGATTGACTCGGTCTTCACTTTATGGAAATTCCTTTTTATAGGAATCTTATGACAGCAAAACAATTGTTGTAATAAATAAACTAATCGGAGTCCAACACTCAAAGTTGCTGAGAGAAAGAGGCGGAAAGCTTGTAAGTACCTACATTTTGCGACAAGTTCGAACTTGTATCAGCGTACACGAACCTTTGGAAACTTGTTGAAGGAAAAAGCAAAAAAGTTCGCGTCTACTCTGAGCATGAAAAATTTTGCGGCAAATTTCGAGAAGAGAAATTTGAAATCGGAAAAAGCTACTACATATATGGCGAAACAATTGATTTTTGAATTATTAAAATTGAAAATAGACTAACTGATCATTTAATTCCTATCAAAATGAATTTCCATCAAGTGAAGATCGAATCACTCCAATATTTCAAATCCTGTTGTAATTTTGCTATTGAATTATTGAGAATATTGTGATACTTATTATTAAAAAAAAATTACATCAATTCTAAGTTCATTTACCGAATATAAATGTTCAAAAATAAATATATACTAGTATTGTCTGATAGTAATTACAAAAAACTTGGATTTTTGGCCAATCAACACGTCATTCTTTACAACGAGTATTTATGTAACGACCAACTGACAATAAATGTAGCAGAGACTATCTACATTGTTACAAAACAACAATCCTGACTGTGATATGAATTTGTAGTTATCCGAACAGATACAAGCTAAAAGCTTTCTTATTTAAAGTATCTACGCCACTGAATCATAAACAACCACCAAACTCCACCAAAGTTTCTCCTGTATTTCAACGGATTATTCCGGCAACGTTGGTTCATCGAGAACCACGTGTTGACTGAAGTATCTCTCCATCTCTGTTCAAACTGAAGTAGAGATAAGGGCGGTGTTGTCATAAATCTAACCTGAACTTCTTCGGTACAATATCCCTAGCATAATATAGTATAATCAACTATATTCTTTGATTTACTCATCAATGATATATCCTAAAAAATTGTCTCAATTGAAAATTACGAGATGTTATATATATTTAGCCTTGTAAATGAGATAAATAGTTTATGTGTATGTGCAGAGAAACCTACAATCTGCTCAGTTTAGCAACATGGACATATTGCACACGATTCTAGTGGACCAGTATAAGGTACAATCGACCAGCTCTAAGTTTCAGATGCGACACATTTTAATGTTAATAAAGGGGTCTCTATATAGTCTAAAGTGTATACCGGGATGAAGGATGTGGCTAGAATTAAAGCCTATGGTACCTAGGTATCACTTCGGGGGCGCCCCCTGCTGAACATTTGTTCAAGCGTAGGGCTGTGATTGTAGATTGCTGCATAGAATGTGGACAGTGAGTCGCCACAATATTTTATGATCGTTATTATCTCGTAGTATTTTATTGCAATAACCGCCACTAAAAACCCACATCTTTCGATATCCTTATCGGGTTCCTGAAGTAATTGTTAAGTTTGTTAATTCGCCGCTAAATATTCCATGCAGACACTATTTATTTCGCCCCACAATCATAAAGAGTGCATCCAATCGACTTCTTGTAGGTTGTAAAATTTAATGAAGATCTTAACGATACAAAGAGGATAATAATATAAATAGTTCGGCAACTTTAACGTGCTCTAAATATCGGCTGCCTGGTTCTCAGATAGCGCAGAATGCGAACGCCAGGGCCGTTTCTCGCATAGCGCAAATTTAATGTTGTTTGACACGAGCATAAAAATAACAAATCGTCCTTACCGAAGCACTGGCAGCTAGAAGCATGACGATAAAACCGACACTAAATTGTTATGTGGAATATACCAGTACGAGAACCCAATTTGGTATCTGTAGTGGTGAGACCGAATAACAATGTGTAAGGGGATAGCCAATACCATTATCGATTTTATGATTTATGAATATACAAGGTGATCCGTTTTTCCGAAAGGTTTGTCCACATATGAATTGGATCTATTGAACGAGGTATTCTGTGATAACATTCACCATTAAGTATTTTGCCCTGTGCATTGCTTAAGTTATCCGCGAAACGTGAAGTGATTTGAAAATGTTGCTTGTGCAAGCTCTCTTTAGTCAATGAGGTGGTAGATTTACCTTCCTAGGAAGAGCACGATATTGTATATGTATATTGAAATCAGGGACATTTAAGGAAGTTTTTGTAATGGTATAAATCAAACGAAATGAGATTTTGTCCCTGAACCTGAAAATTGAAATGATTATAATCTATGGGATAAACCAGAGGGACTTACAAAATCGTGAATATGACTGGTTTCTGATGTTATACGTCAGTTAAACTCCGTGCCTAAAAGGGAAGATTTAACCAGACATCCTTACCTGTCCACACCTGCCTGCTGGCGCGACTAACAAGGAAGTTCCTTCGAATTTAGCATATGCTAAAATACGTGTAACCTATAATTCGTTCGCAACATTCAAAATGAATATATCCTAACGAAGCGCAAAATTGGAGTTGAAGAACGTCTGGTAGACCAGATTGGAAACCTTAGCCAGTTAAATACGTTTCAACCACTACATGGTGAATCTTCTACTTGTGATTTTCGTGAACTTTCAAGAAATCTTTGGGAACTCGCAATGTGAATTTCTATTTTTTGATGCATTCAGGATATCTCTGGGATCTGGCAATATGAATTTCCTATTTTGGTTGCTTTCAAGATATGTTTGCTCCTGATGAAAATGTCTTATTCTGGTTACATTCGGAATATCGTTGAGAACTCGCAAGATGACTTTCTCATTTTAAAGAAATTGGGGATATATTTTGAATGAAGCGATGAGAATTTCTAATTCTGTTTATATCAGAGAGAACTGGCGAAAAAAATGAAATGGGAAATTGGCTTAGAGTAACATCACATAGCGATCTCTGGGACTTTCCAAAAAAAATTTCCCATAAGAGTCGCATTTTAACCTGTCACGGGTATTTCCTGGTAGAGATCAGGGAAAAAATGTGTGTGAAATTGAGGGTATATATAAAAAACGATTATTTGCGTACCCTCCTACGGGAAGAAAAACTGGACGTGAACAAATATGTGAAAAATGAAATCAATCCACATTCTATTATTGTTACAGTTGGAACAAACATCGAAATCGACTGCATAGAATTTCGTGAACCATTTTTCTGTCCGCATTTTTTTACGCGACCCATATGCCGTGTTTATTAAACATTCCTATACTTTTTCATTCCCAGTTCAGCTGGATAGTGGTAATTTTTCATTCACGCTCCTGAGGTTAACCCCAACCTAATTCCTGCCAGTACTCATAACTATTTTATTTTACCGCAGGATAGCCATCGGTGTGCAGAACCGCACTGAATGTGTTTTGGTCTGAAAAAGTGGATAGACACGGAAAAAATATTGGCGGACTTAGATTCACTAGACCTTATAGGAGGAAATAGTGATTTCATAGAAAGAACACATTGCTCTTTACTGACTCTTCACTCAATATTTTTGAATTGTCCTATGAAAAACACGAAAATAATTGCCCATTTTTTTGTCTATCCATTGCCCTATTGCCATCAGTTCCCCTCTGTTTGTTGAGTCAGTTCGGTCATCAGTTCGCCACCCTATTACAGTTCGCTCCGCCTGAACCAGCAACACACTCGTAAGCGCACGTTAATTTCGTATTCATAAAGTGAATTCGTTCCATGAGAAAAAAGACACTTATTCGTACACCAACACGAAGCCAGAAGAACAGCAAAAATATCTCGTCAAGTCAGATCAACCGTGACTCGTGAGAATACCATTCTTTTAGTGTTTACTTTGTGGTATATTTTCTCATACATACATTTATTTATTTAATTTTCGTTTTGGTGAATCAGTCCATTCTTCTATCCAAGAGCTACGTATAATCAATAATTCTAGTCATATATTTTTATACGAATAACATTGAAATCTAGAATTGATATCGCATTTGCAACTAAAAAAAATATCTATCCGTTTGGATGGTTTTACAAATTGTTATCCTAATGAATCACGTATCCATTCTGAATGTTTGTAAATAATATTTACACTTCCCTTTGGATTTTAATTTCAATTCCTTCAGCAAATATGATTCCAAACATTCCAGTCCAATTCGCAAATGACGAATATCGGGTATTTCGGCAGATTACGCTAAAATAGGATTATACGATGTGGGAATAGAAAGCAGGAAGGCAAAACACCTTCGTTCGCAATAAATATTCCATGTAAAGCCTGTGTGGAATTGTGCAAATACATCGGGAATTCATTGGTACTTGGAGAAAGACTTATACCATTGTGTTTGAATTTTTGACCTTAGGTGTATCGGTTACTTGGGATCATTTGAATATTTGTATCCAAATTCAGGCATAATCAGAGGGGGAATTCTTCGTTATTTGATAATTATTTCATCTCCTTGGGAAAATTCTACAGAGTTGTGACATTTCAAATCAAAATTGAACGAGAAGGGTCTGACAAACTCAAACTACGTACCTATATGAAAATCACGTAAAATGCCATCGGTTCAACAAAACGAGGAGGGGATACTTCCAATGAAATCATTTATGAATAAAAATTCCGGTCCAGAACAGTCACATCGAATCCAGTGTAGCAATTCCGTGCCGAATATCAGGAACAGAATTCGTTCACATTGTTTCAATTACATCTGGAAAGTTCCCATCGAGAATCATCCGGAGTGAATTGATTCCGTATGCGTACATGGACGAAATCCCGTATTTCGACTAACCTCCATCGCATATGAAATTCATAACAATGAGGCATATAAAACGGCAGGTGCTTCGGGTATGATGCCAAGTTTCCACGCAGTATGCCAACCCTTCCATCCAGTGTATTAAAATAATATACCTTCGATGTTTTTGTTTTCATAACCCTCGCGAATTCAACATCAAAGTTGATCTTTTTGTTTGGATGTTTCAAATATTCAACTTACTGGAAGTTTACTCTTGCTTTTTTTTTTAATTTCATTGTTTGGTGCAGTTCGGTTCTCTAGAAAATATGCGTGGAATTTTCTGTGACAATTTCATTGAGCAAACACAAGAATACGGTCCACACTTTTTCAGTTTGGTTTTATGAAAAAACAAATGTTTTCTGCTTTCGTTTTCAATGCTTCTCCAATCTTCAGCATGTCCTGTCTTTCCTACTCAGAATTCTCTAAGTGTTTCCACTCTTCTTGTGGTCTTGGGGTAGTTAATTGCATTGTACATTAACTGTAGATTGCTCTTATCGGACACTTTTTACCTATACCATTTCAAAATTCAGTTTCGTTTGAAAGATACAGAGAGTAGGACATCCATGAAAAAAAAGACTTTTCTTGTCATATCTTCGGAACCGTATTTTCAAATGAATTGAATTTTGATTGAGTGTTTACTCTAATCATAGTGCATGCATATGCCTGTATGCAATTGTTCAATTTTTCTCGTGGTATAAAAGCTACGACTCATAAATCCATGCAAAAATACTATAATACTACTTGAAAAAAATGAAAGGTTCATATTTTCGGAAGAACCAATAATTTGGAAAACTATAAGTTGTTTTTTCAATTGAATGCTTCGTTTTCGAGTTATTCATAATTCTATTCGATAAAATTGGACGAAAAAGTCATATATCTCGAGGATAATCTGGATCCTCCCCTGGATCACAAATATCACCGATTCTCAGAAAAATTATTTACTCTCTGATCGCACTACAAGTTAACAATGATGTCAGCATGTTTATCAACTTTGTAGAGACTAAAATCTCTATGATGAAGAGATATGTAGTAATCCCACAAATATGGAAGATAAAATTGAATTCTAAGGAGCATGAAATTATAAGTTTTTTAAGCACAGTTTTTATCAAGATTTTATGGTTACCGGTCTATCCTTCATGAAAATAGATGTCGATGAAATACAGAATTCAAATATATGATTGATGAATGTCAATACAAACCACGTAATTAATTAAAATTAATGAAGAATGAAATGATACTCAGCCCTAAATAATCTGCGGCGTGTCAGAGTACCAGCATTAAGGAAAATGAAAAGGCTGAGGAATTTGCGAAAACAGGTAAATCCTGTTGTACCTGAACCCCTGTGAGGTTCTGGAAAGAACCATTATAAGGCAGCGATTCAGCAATAGCATTTGCTCAACATGAAACTCTTTTGGAAAAGATCTCCAGGAATGACGCTAGAGAAAATAAGATTCGTGGAATTTTCGCCGTCTTACACAAAGAGCTCATACATCTAACTCATTGTGAGGCACTGAGACAGCTGACTGAGTACCTACTCTGAAACCAAATACCGTTTGTATCGAGTGGCTGAGTTAATAGAGAAAATTAACAGAAGTGGTAGATTACAAGGAAAAAGGTCAATTTGGTAGCAGTTCTGCTACGCTTTACGCTAGTCGATCGTTCTCAACAACTAGAATTAAGATCATATGATCTGACCAAGTACTCAAAAATGTTGAGTTTTCAGTATGATGAACTGAATCATGAGAATCTCTTGATATGTTCTCAGTCGAAATATTCAACGTCAGTTGCCAGAGAATAGATCTCACCAGTATTTTCAAATACTGAAGGCTTCCCCTGACCCGAACAAACACAAAATTCCTATTACCAAGCCCGGATCTAGCATCAAACAAACCCCACTTGCGATATAACCGTCTAGGTATCCGGAAATCCGGAATAATCCAAAAATCAACTTCAATCAACCCCTCCGAATTCCCTGTCACGTCTGGGGAGTGCATAAGAATCCGCCGGAAATAGAAACAAACTCAAACCCTTCGTCGACGTGACACGCGATTAAGTTTTGAATTATGCCTGCCGGTCTTTGGGAAAACTCACATCTGACAGAACGAAGTGGAAGTTATTCGAAATCGTCCTGATTTGAAAAGTTTCCGTAGTCGTACTTCTTCGGGGCCCTAATCCAGAGTGCGGATTTGACGTACGGACTAATGTAGAGATACTGGAAGAAGTGAAAGTCTCTAAGCACATTTAACGCTCGAGATGTCTTGAAATCCTCTCCAGAACTAGAAACGGCTTGGACACGACCTGTTCGAGGAATAAGTGGCCCGGGCTTGAGTAGTCTCCGGCTCTATGGAAAATGCATTGTGCAGGAGGGGTTCATTTAATTTCGCGGTAGATTCAGGGCCAAAACTGGCGGAAAGAATAAGGATTTAGTTATCATTTTTCATCCTTTAAATTGTCAATCTTACATTTGGTGGATCTAGTCCGTATCTACAGGCTTCTTAAAAAATTATCTATGACGATACTTGTCATACGGCGTACAAGTATTCAACAATTCATCCTAAACTGCTATTTCCGCAGGGATCAATTCTGGCTCCAACACTATTTCTACTTAACATCAACGATTTGCTGGAAGCAACTTCGTGTCCAGTGCACAGCTTCGCGGATAATAGTATCCTCCATACCGCCTTTTCTTCTAGGGCTCCAATACCAGCCCGCCAAATCAAAAACGAACGAGGAAGAAATGTTAACAACATAAATATGGACTTGGCAACAATTCTTGAATGAGGATCTAATAACTTGGTAGAATTCAACGCAAACAAAACACAAGCATGTCTTTTCTCTAGAAAAGCCGATTTTACTGTGCCCAGCATAAAATTGTCGGGAGTGACCATACCATTGAAGTCATCCATTTCGATGCTTGTCATTACTGTCGGCAGTAACCTTTCCTGGGAGAATCACGTGAGATCCATTGCTAAAAGTGCATCCCAAAAACTTGGTTTTCTGTTTCGTGCTAGGAGCTATTTGACCTCAGGTCAGCTGCTTATGATTTATAAGGCACAGATTCGACCTGTCTTGGAATACTGTTCCCATATTTGGAGTGCTGCACCTAAACACACCCTAACACTCTTGGATTCCGCACAAAAAAAGGCAATTTTTCTCGTCGGTGATGCCTCGCTTACAAGCTCGCTCACTTCTCTGGAACACCGTAGAAAAGTGGGCGATCTGTCTCTATTTCATAGATATTTCAATGGGCGATGCTCTTCAGAATTATCAGCAATCGTTCCCCCTCTAGCAGTCTCTTCCAGACTAACCCGTCAAGTTAAGTCTTCACACCCCTTCGTGGTAACTTTGGAGACCTGCAGAACTTCTTCTTCAAAGACTCGTTCATCCAAGGAACACATTGCCTAGGGAAGTGTTCCCCGAGGCAGAACACCAATTCCTACCTGCTTGCCCTTGGTTCTCACGATGTTCTCTGAACATTACAGGATATTCCTTTCCGTGAAAACCACAACATAAAAAAAATTTACTTGTGAATAACTTTGGTCACTTGGTTGTGTCTGCCTCAGTTTGCGTGATCGACAAGGCTTTGGCAATTGGGAATATGTTCATCAGATCCAGAAAGCATACCGCATTTCCTGCATTTGTCATACACGCCGATTGCCAACAATATTTCTTATAATTGCAACTTCTTCATACTCCATCTTGCATAGAGATATCATCCAGATTGACGATACAGTGGCTCTGCATTTAGCCACGACAATGAAGCCCTCAATGTATTTGGGAAATTCTTCGTTCGAGGATTGTTCTCAATATGTACTTCTGTATTTGCTTCTAAGTGAGCCCCTTTGTGTGTATGCCTTACATGGGTTTTCACCAGTGTCATCTTTGGCCTCGAGCAGCAGATATTTCTTCTAGGTTCGGCAGATCTTAGGATATATAGTTTTTTTCACTGTTGTAAGTTTGTCTTAAAATCTTAAATCTTAATCTTAAAATTCGAAAGTAAAGGTCAGAGCTGACGTAACCCAAGAGTTTTAGGCAACGATCTGGTTTTTGGCTGAAAGCTTGATGATGAGTTATTTGTTGACCCTGATCTCATATTCCGCAATGAACTTGTGCGACCAATTCTTTCATTTTATGATGGGCCTGGATCTTTACATGTCTATCCTTGCAAATCTCATGAAATTGTTTTTTAGAGATATCCATGTTATCTTTCTTGATGTTAATTGCAGCACATGTATCAAGAAGTACTTTCCTATAATAGGTATTTAGTCGACTGATGTGAAACAATGTTCATGTGTTTTATTGATGGTTTTTAAATTATAGCTGCTCCTGATGAAGGACTAAAATTGTCCGAAAGCTCGAGTTAAAAGAGAAAAAAGAGTACGCGTTTGTATTTCTTGACTGCCACCCAAATAGCCCCTATATCCGAAGTACTTTCCATTATCTCAACTGAAGGTGCGTACTGTTCCCTGTACCTATGTACATACGAGCGATTAAAGCTTAATTCAGGTCTGTATTCATTTTCCTACTCAGAATATAAGATAGTAAGTAGATTTAGTACCACACAAAACCATAGCGGTAATAGGGCTTCTCCTTGGTATGCTCCTTGATATTTTGATGTTTCCAGGATTGAGGCTATCATTCAGGATGTTGCATAATGAGGTTGAATCATCATCAAAATCACAGGGTTCAATGACCATTAACACAATTTTGATGTAACCTAAACACAAGCACTAAATGTAAATGTATATTGAGTTGATATTTCCTGTAGACCGGCCCTGTTCCCGAAAGCCTCTCGAAAACAGGATGGCTTGTCAAGGACTCGCATCAGAAACTTTTACTGAACACCCTCCCGTCTGACGATAAACAGATTATGAAATAAAATCGGTTAATGGCAAAGTGTTATTCTGTGAAGAGCTCAAGAAGGATGATTTCCACCTCGCTTGGCTATGAGAGGAATCAAAACAATTGATGTATAATGGGAACTGGAAATCGAGCACCACTCCTCGAGATTCGTCGAGATGGAAAAATCCTGAAAATAGTTAGGACAACTTCGTCTGTTATAATTGATTCATCCATAGAACTGATCCCTATCCTGAAATAAAACGATTATGAAGGATTAATGTAGACGAAAGCTTTGCCATTCTTGGAACTCTTTCTATAGGGATTTTGAAATGGGCGGATTGATCATCTTGAGTTGGATTTGAAAGAGCTTCTTTGAATTTTGGATATAATGGATGTAATTGAATTTTTAGCATCATTTCGCAAAGCTTTTCGATCTGTATGGGGATGATCAAATTGTCGAATGGATGAAATAAAGGTGTTTGAGCCTGAATCATAGTTCCAAAAGGTTGGTATGTATATTAATTGGGTCCAATGAAGTGTCACCGATCAGTAAGAAATGAGTAATTAACCATAAATTAGTTATTTTTCACTAGAGGTCAGTTGTTAATCCAATTTTGTTGGTCAACTCTTGTTGGTGAACCATACCTAGTCATAGATTACAACTGACCACTTTGCTCCCTTGCTATACATTTTCATATAGGAGGTACATTTAATCATTCTTCCTTGCTATACATTTTCATATAAAAGGTAGAGTTAAGAATTCTACACATATTACTTGCATAATCGTTTCGTGCTTGTTATCTATGTCGAGGTAACAAGAAATACAGTTTGTTGTTGGTTGAGAGTGCGTTTAAGATTCAACAATTTCTCATCCTAAGTACGGATAATAACTTATCGCAGTAATCATCAAGATAACAGTAGGGTGCTTACAGTTGAGTAAAGCCCCCTTCATCGGTTGTGCATTCACAACAGTTCAAGAAGACCATTATCCTGGTAAAACAATCAGGGTACAAAAATAAAAACAGAACAACTTTGGTAAACTAATCTGATAAGGTACGAAACAGTTTTGGGTACCTAGAGCTTAGTTCGAAGGCTGTACAATAATTTTCTATAAATAAAATACATATTTTATATTTCGTTGACCGATATCCGTAACTTTTATGGCAGTGTAGTATTTCTCAGTCGATCCAACCGAAACTATCGGACCCGCTCGAGAACGAATAAGCCTCAGAAATTCCGTAGCAAAAGCTGGCGTGAACTGGCAACAAGTTTGCAGGTGTGTATCAATTTTATGGCAGGTACAAAATGCTAATTCCATAAAACGAGCGCATAAAATATCGAAGGTGGTTTCGTGTTGATTAATAGGCCTCTTGTGAGCCCATTTTCAATTTATATTCCATACATCAGTCTTCAGTTCACTCATTTGAATTTGTTAATTGCCTTTTTCACCGATTTCAGACGTTGGGTCGTGTAGTAATTAGCTGACGCCGGTGTTTGCTCATCAACGCTAATTTCTCTTGATCTTCAGGTATATTGAGTGAGGAACCCCTGCAGCTATCGCTCTTTCATATAGGTATAGAACAAGAAATAATAAATGGGCATGATTAGGTTTGTAAGTACAATGAATTTATATTCGATTTGTGACTTCAAGAATTGAAGAAATAAATGAAATAAAGAGTTAACCCAAGGTCTTTTTGATTCATTCTCCGATATACACTATAGTATAATTACAATTGGAATCGATATCGTTTTACTTTGATTCAAGAATTGAATATTAATTTTTCAATACAACACTTTCATTATATTTACATGGTGTGTCAAATTATCAGGTTTATCAAACTTTGAAAACTGCAACCTCTTAATTTTTCAGTAATATAAAAGAAAACTCTTCGAATGGATTGAGAAAAAAGAGAAAACACCACTGACATTTTATTTCCAAAAACTCAATGTCAGCATTTTGCACTACAATTTCCACTAATAACGGTGGACCTCTTTATTCATGTTCAATTTCAAAATCTCAGGTGGAGTAACTTTGTCGACATGGAGAGGGATTGAATATATCGAGTAGTTTTTTTTTTAGAGTGATAGAACTTTAAATTAATAAAACACATCCAAATTAAGATTGGAGCCAGCTTTTTTTTATTTGAAAGATAATTTTGTGACATTTATGTTAAAAAAATAATTTCAGGCATATGTCCACCACTGATAATCGCATTCGACCAGACCAATTTTGGACCACTTTTTCTAATAAATTAGGCCTTATTTCAGCCATAACACGAGTTATTTTGGCTTCCAAAGCATCTATTATTTCTGGTTAATCAGAATAAACCAATGACTTGACATAACAATTGTTACGGTAGCAGCATGAGGTGTAGCACCATCTTGTTGGAACCAAAACACTTCTGGGTCGAGACCATTCCAATTTTGAAACAAATAATCATTGATCATCGATCTGTAACGAGCTCTATTCACTGTAACATTAGCATCGTTTTTGAAGAAATATGGACCGATAATGCCTCCAGCGTGTAAAGCACTACAGTGCATTTTTCAGGATGCAATGGAACCTGCAGAACTTCTAGAGGATTGTTTTCACTCCATATACAGCATTTCTCTTGTTTACGCAGCCGTTCAACCAGAAATGAACTTCATCACTAAACGCATTTTTTTTTGATAAAAAAGTGGATCAACTGCAAGCTGGTCAAGTGGCTCTAGGTCTTGATTCTTGAACAAGTTGGATCTTGTATGAGTGTAGACCAAGATCTTTACGCAAAAATCCATGTGGCGTCCAACTTGTCGTGAGCGTCGAGGAATAGACAAATCTGTATCTTCATCAACACTACCACTTACAGCAGCGATATTTTCTTCTGTACGTACAGTTCTTTGTCATGTTGTTGTTGTTGCATCGAGTAGAGGGAATATTGTCCGAAATCTATCGATAGGGCGACGATAGAGATGCTCTGATGGACGATCATGTACTTAAACCATAAATTTCACGAAGTGCTCTATAAGTTTGGCGAATAAAACACTGATTTTGAAATTAAATTTCAACAATTTGTGAACGTTGTAACGGCGTGAGTCTTTCCATGATAATTTGTCAATGCTCACTGAACAGAAATGTCAAGACAACAAGGCATCTACCTCCTGTCAAATCACAGTTATCCCTATTGAAAATTCTTTCACTCTAAAAAAACACCCACTACAACAAAACATTACAAAAAAAGTGAGAATAAAACTTAATCCTAGCGGCATACAGAAAAGTATACCTCTGAGCACGAACAAGCATGCTCTCGTTTTTCTTTTGAAACAGATTTCAATACTAATAGTAATTTGAAAAAGCTTCAGATTCAAATGAAATACGAATGAAAAAGATTCGAAAATGTTCTCACCAATATATCTCTCCTTGAAAAACATTGGAGAAAAATTAGCATTAAATATTCAAATCTTATAAAATCACCCTCAGAAATTCAGAATTAAAGAAGCAAATAGAAAATAGAGCTGTTAATCATCACCTTGTTGAACTTGAACACACTAGAGAATGCGATAAAAATCAAAGAGGCCTGAGATTTAGTATCGTGAGGAACATATATCAGAGGTAATTGGTTCATTAGAAAAAAAGGTTGAAAAAGCATATTAAAATTTGTGAAATGATTGTCGGTAGATATATTCATCTTGTGTAGTTAGAACGAAGTTACCGACTAATTTAACAGGCAAATGAGCTTGCTCGCGTGATAAACCGTACTTCTACTCCTCATAAAAGTTTAAGGCTTAGATCCTTCTGAAATATTAAGGCATCTCTGAAGAAATATAGCAGATAATTCTCATGTTATGAGCGTTTTTTACCGATATAAATATTTTATCATGTTTTTCCATAATTTATATGGAAATATTTTCCTCTCTTCGCTCGTAATTAAAATTGTTGAAACACTTATTTATGATGTGGTTAAGTGAGCCAACTGAGTCCAGATTTCATGGCCACAAATTCCACATATCATTCCAATTCTGATCCCTGTTTATGCATATTCCAAAACTTGTTGAAGTTAAGAGAAAAGGATATACAGGGTAGTCTTTGACTTGTATATATATTTCAACTGAAGATTCTTGAGGCCAAAAGAAACTTTTTCTCTATTTTCTATTTTTCCGAATTCGGCTCTCTTGAAAAGATATAGCCATTTAAAAAAAAATTGGGCTGACTACGTCTCTGAAATAATCTTCTGGAATTAATGCAAAGTTTATATTTCTCGATAGAAATTGAGTTTATACATTTTACATTATGACCTTATTGGAATAAAAATGTTGCATACACGATAATTTCAACAAAAACAGTTAGTTTCATCGGATTATGCTATCTGCAACTAAAAAGCCACATTTATCCCACCAAAATGAGTTCCTTCTTCGATTTTTCTGCAGATTAGTTTGTAAACACTAATGACTTGTTCATATTTTCCTCGAAATTCCCAAACAATCTGATGAAGAAAGACTTTTCATTCAGATTTATTATTAAACAACCTAACCTAATCTAATTTGTATCGATTCTGTGAATGTTTGCACAGAAATCTCGAGAAGATGTTGTCAGCTTGCTGATTTTTTCATTGAGGTTGGGGATTTTTTACAAAACATAGTATAACAGACGATACACTTGTGAACTGTGGTATGAATATCTATGAATTCTGCCGTTTCCATCATAAATCGACATTGCCGCCAAACTTCAACACGCATGCGTAGAGCGAAAACCGACTTATAGGTTATCTGGAGGCCAACTATAAACAATAACAAACCAGAGTCTCTGAACAAACTGTGAAAATTATGTGAAGTTCTGAATACATTTAGTGAATTATTGTTCTAATGTGATTATTATGTGAAGTGAATTAATATAATTTTAACCGTGTCGAGTTTATAAAATTCCAAGAGTACATTGTTTAGATAGAAACATCGCCACAGATTATCAGGTATCGTATTATTTTTCATTAATTTCAATTTAATAAGTAGTTTGTATCGGGATTCATCATTCATATCCGAATTTCGTATTTCATCGACATTTAACTTCAATATGGACCGGTAACTATGAATTTTCAATAGAAACTGTGCGTGTTGAATCCTTCTTGGTGTTCAATTTTATCTCCCACATTTGTGGGATTTTATTATTGAAATATCTCGACAAAGTTGATAAATATTGTGACAACATTGTAAACTCGTTTAAAGACCAGATAATGAATAATATTCGATGATATTTGATTCAGAGACGCATTCAGATTATTCGTGAAATCAATGATTTTTTCGTCAAATTTCTCCGGGTAAAATTGGAAATAACTCGAAAACGACACGTTTTATTGAAAAAATAGAAATACTTTTAGTATTTCAGTACAGGTAAAAGACTCTTTCTGTATACAGATCGAAAGAGGAAAGGTCAGTGCAGAATAGCTTGGTATTCATATTTTCCATGAATGTTCCATTTCTTCAGGAACATGGATCAAATTTTGACATTCCATCCATCTAAGATTTTATGCTTAGTTGGAGGCCAAAAAATAATTAATTTTACTAAGCCTGAAGTGACACGGCAAAAGTATTTTCAACAGCTCGATAAGTTTGATAGGTGATGAATAGTGGGCTCATATGTTTATCATTAAGAGAAGAAGGCACAAGAATACAAAGAAGTGTAAATCAAGAAGGCCCTAAACTGAGAGCTTGACAAGACGGGTTATAAGAACAGACCATGCCAAGTTCACTGAATATGTTTTTTTTCCTTCTCTTCAAAGAACATCAAAAAATTGGACTCATTGTAAAGATCCTCTCGGTAGCGAGAAACAGCTTTTGAATTTTCATTCGAAATTCAAATGAACTAACGCCACAATATTTACGATGACATGGTACGTGTTTCTCATGAATTCAAGTAGCGACTACCGTTGAAATTTTCAGTAAACATTCTCTTATCTGATTATATTACTGAATTATGCTTTGTCTAACGTTCATAAACAAATCCAGCCTGAAATTCGGAATGAACATGCGGCAAAATAAATAAAAATGCCCGGAAACAAGTCAGACTGCGCCCAGTGTATAAACAGTTAATCTGAAGTCTCCAACAGGTAGTAGTGGAGAGGAAATCCTGATAAAGCTCAATAAATTTCAGGCGTAACCTTACAGGCCACCCCAGGGGGCGACGTTTTTCATTTTGTTCATCTGCATAATGTTGTTCTCTTGTATATAACGAACTGCCCTTTATGAATCCCAAACTAGCCACTCTTTCATTTATGTGATAATTAGGCTAAATACAAATTGAAATTAGCTGTTGACTGCGGTTTTATGTGCTATTCATTCGTGAAATATTATCGGTAATTATTCATGGCGCTCAATTAGGATTTTGTAGAACGGAGGCATTGATGATTTTTTTAGGTTATTTGATGAGTTTTCAAGATCTAAGAGATAAGAGAATATTTCAAGGGTTCTGTATTGAAATTTGAAGAGATTTTTGCTGGAACTGGAAAAGATAACGTTTTATATTGAAAGAATAATTGGAGATTTTTGTCGAATCCTCTGTCACTTATTTCAAATGATAAATATGAAAATAGGAGGGAGTAAAATCCAAATCGAGTGATATTGATGAACATGCATATTTCTTCTTCTGAAAGGACTCGAGCTTTCTCTCGAGCACCACACAATCGACCAATATGTTTCTCGATGTTACAGCCAATCCCATACACAACAAATCTTTTCATTTCGGTGGCATGACAGTCGCCGGTCCTCATCCATAAATTAATCCTCAAGTAATGAACGCATTGTGCTCAAATAAGCATAGCTCATCTCGATCCTTCGACTTAATACTACTGAAGAAGCCGCAATTGAGAGATATATCTTAGGACTGTTCAAAATAAATGAAGAACGCCGTTCCGTGCGTATAAAATCTCATAATTTACGGCACATATTATTAGCATTAACAATGCGGCATGGAAAACCTTACAGGTTGCGTACCTCTAAGCCGACGTCTTGTGCATTTCAATCCTCTATATCCTATGGTAGGCTCTGCTATTGGGAGGAAAATATTTCAATAAAAATGAAGGGCGACCTTCCGTCTCGGCTGTGGAAATAAAATACGCCATTTCAGAGATGGTCAGAAAAAGTCAGGGTTGGATTTCAGGTTCCAGTGATCATTATCCAAAAAGGAACACCTTCTTGATGTATTCTAGGCTTTAGATTTAAGGTGTATTGTGTTCTCATCACAGGTAATATCGCCATAACGTTTACTCCATTCACTTTTATAAAGCGACCCGCCCCGGCTTCGCACGGATGCAATGCAATCCTCATAAACAACGGTAGTGCCAGCGCCGCACCGCTATGTCGCTGCATTTCAAATCTGTAATACCTTCGGAAATATTCATTTAAATTACATCATGTAAAGGGCCATATTGATCTATATTGAATGGAAAATGTATTTAAGGTACTTAATTGGATAAGGATTAATGCTGTTTCACTTATTAACTTCCTTAGAGTCGATTGCACCGTAGACAAAACTGTAGATTGAATCCGAAACCTCGATTAGTGTCTCTGATAGTCATTGACACTAATCGAGGTTTTGGATTTAATCTACAGTTCTGTCTACGGTGCAATGGGCCCTAAATAAGCCATTTTTCCCTAAAAATGTAAAGGATAAAAAATGGTTATTGTGGGTTATCCTCAAGAGATAGACATATACCATAGTGGACTATTTTGTTGACCTTTTTTAGGAGTACAATACCGAGTACATTATTTTGATTTATCTCGTGGGTCTCAGTCAGCGTTTGCAATGTAAGCGCAAAAAATTTGTTTATTTACGACATCACATTAGAAACCTGTAAATTCATCAGTGTTTCTCTACCACATTTTGCATGTATCATAAATATAAACCTTCCTCTTGAATAGCTTCATCTATTAAAAAAAAGCGTTTCAAAATCCGTTGCGTAGTTTTGAAGATTTAAGCATACATAGGGACAGACAGCGAGCGACTTCGTTTTATACTATGTACCTAATGTTACCGGTTGGCAAAGATTTAGGTTCATCAAGTTTTTTGTACTCAAAATTGACGTAGGTTGGTACTTGTCAAATGCCAAATAATTCCCAGAGACGTTGCCAATGCTAATTTCTATTCCCTTTTTTTCAACTTTGTAAATGGGGTTAGTTCTTTTGAGGTTTAACTGTGACACAGGTTTCGTAGTACCTACTACTACATTTTCATAATGGGGTGTTTCAAGTTGTGCAAAAAAGGATTCAAATGTCTTCTGTAGGCTTATTTCTTGAGAATTTTGGAAAGTCGGGAAGTACATAGGTCCGTCTGTTCGTTTAGAAGTTCTTCTGTTGAGTTATTCGAGTACTTTTATTCTTTTTTCCGTCGACCATAGAATAAAAGCTCATTTCAACGCACTCGAAATCATCCATTAATGACCTATTCTAATGCATGATTTCTTATTAATGCATGATTGTCATGGCAACCGAACATAATATTCCGTCAGAGCACTATCGAGCTTGGTTGGAAATCAACTTCTGTCACAGAAGAAATTTCAGGTGATACAAGTTGCAAAGTAAATAATACTTCAACCTCCACTTTCTCCACACGTTCCTTATGGGATATCAAAGGTAATCATATAAATGCAAACTAAATGTAAACTATTGAGAATGTCACAACATGTCCAATATTCCCTCTATGAATTTTTCGAATTGTTCCATAGTGAGCATAAATATTAATATATCGAAATGAACACAGAAATTATGTCAAATTTGTCTATTATGCAAAATAAAAATTCATTTCAATCGAGAATTCATATTCAATTCGTGATGAGGTCGACAGAAAAATCTTGTAATCAACTCGTTTATTAATTCAGCGATTACTGGTCTCAAACATATATTTCGACCATTAATCGCTGTCATTAATAAACTATATAGATTATTAAATAACTATTTCGAAAGAACTATCACAAAATAAAGGACTATTCTGTCCATTATTTTTCAGTAAAATTCAACACTCGATTCTTGACTCCCGAACAAGAAAAAAGCATAACTGAATCTTCCAACCATGTTTATATAATTAAATATTTTCAGTATCAAAAAGGAAAAAGTTTTTTAAAAAATTCGCCTGGTCTTTGGAATTATTGAATTCACATATAATATTTTCTCAAATTCATTATTTTCCCAAAGTAAATAAACATTTCGATAATTACGTAGAAAGGACAACGTTGCCTAATTATCTGACAGGAAACTGACTATAACCTAACATTTTCAAAATATACACGGTGAAATGTGTCAGAATGTCATGGCCAACCGAGATATATTATAAAAGTAAATGGAGTATAGTCTTCAACTTGCCCTCCAGTTATAGTGTTACTTCCTATCTTCTACAAGTTTCTTGTCCAGAGCGTTCTTTGCGTTGGCTAGCAATAGTGAGGAATTCATAATTGGCAACTTTGTCTAGCGTGTGAGAAATTACCTGAGGCCGGCCCCTGTATCCTAGGATAATATTCTCAAAAAGCCTTCTTACGATGAAAGGAATAATCCCAGGCAGCTGCTTTGCTCACTCATTTCTCAATATAATAACATTTTATTTAAAAAACCGATGGGGGTCTTTCTTTGACAGATTCGTTAAAATGGAGTTAAGAAACAAATGCTTCACGCACCGGCACCTCCGATGAATCGGGCTAAAAAGATCAGGCAACTGGACAGGTTTTATAAATATCGAATAACTTGAAGGGGATTTCGGCCATCCATTGAAGCAGTTGACGATGTTATGATCGTATTTTGTTTCGTGTGAAAATTTCCGAGATATTACACAATCACAATTTGATTCGCTCGAAGTCATAAACGACTGTTTAATAGGATGTTAAATTACGGAAGGAATCATTTATTTATTTCATGGCAAAAAGATTCATCAGAACCAACTGTCATAGTTTGATAGGTACCATGACATTGAAACCATGAGACTTTGATGAGTCCCCACAGTTAATCAGCTGAAGATTGGACAATTTTATTGTAGGACCGACAGTTGTAGAATATTGTGGACAATGTTGGGATAAAGTATGGATACAAGTAATTACCTATCTTTGAAACGAATCTGATAATATTTATAAAACTTTGTAGGCACTCACAATGATGTACTGAGTTGAAGAATAGGCAAAATTTTTCAATTTACACTAATGCAAATAACAATTCAAGCAAAATCAAATGTTCTATAGCAAATTGCTATAGATTGTGTACTGGGATAGAGTTTACGTTTCGTCCCAATTCCGCTCATTGGAATAATCAGATTGGCTCTTGCGAGCGGAGCCTCATGCGTAGGTGTTTATGTTGCTCTGCTCGAAAGGAACGTAGATACTGGGTGTAAGAACGTGGCCGATCGGACCGCGGTACCCAGATATTACTCAAATTGCTCCTGATTTAGGAAATAGAGTGACTAATAAGTGTCATATTGATACTTTTATCTGTAATTGGATGTCGTTTACAAGTTTGCTTGATCACAAATTCAGCTACTGTACTGCCTCTGTTTTTAAAAGTAAAATAATGGAGGCGCCGGGCATCGATCCCGGTACCTCTCGCATGCTAAGCGAGCGCTCTACCATCTGAGCTACGCCCCCTGATGAAAATAAGAGCTATCTTAAGGGCCGCCATGCAATTGTAGTAATTTACTTAAAATCAAATGAGTGCTTTAGTTAATCTTCACTCTTGAACGAATTCAGTAAAATACCTTTAGTGTTGAGAAATATTCAATAGAAGTATGGAATTAACATTAAGTGTTCATCCACAAGTTCGCCTCGAAATTAAAAATTTCCAATTATATAAATTTTCTCGCTTTCGCTTCTAAGGCTCCACGCTCCACCCTATAAGTCCTGGAAATACTGGAGAAGCATAACTCATCACAAGGGCTGAAATCGCGCCATTGTTCACTTAAATACAGGAGAGTTCTCCACAAATAGGCAGTATATATTTCAACATGAAGAAAAGTGCCAATGGGGCAGAAACTTTCAACAGTTGTGTTGGAAATTCTCTGGCAATTCCACGTGATGTTTATCTCGTGCCAGTGGAAAATTGATGAAGCGCATCTTGCGGAGATGAGGCGGAGTATATAATTCATTAAAAATTTTTATTAATGACCTCCTATCGGAAACTAGTGAACAAATTCGAAAAGTTTAACATGGCAATTTATCTTTGGGATTAACGAGCTCTTCGATTAGTTCATTCTTATCGATATGTTGATGGTAGAATTGGAAGTTGTTGCATTCCTGCAAGGAAAAGTCAATTCATCATGATCAGTGAATTGGAAGAGCTTGTCGAAATTAAGTAATTTTCGGATGAACGTGCTCGGTATCCAATGTATGCTCACTTCCAAACCTATTGATATTTTGATCTTAATATGCAGAGAGAGTCAACGGTACTTATCCATCGGTCGATAATAATTCCAAATTTCTAGATTGCCCAATAAAAAAACAAAACGTTTAAAAGACGTTCATGTAACGTTACTTTCGAAATTCAACCGAACGTTGATTAAACGTTCGAAATACGTATTTGATAAGGCTAATATTATAAAATATGTCCTCACATTGCTTCCTCATCGTATATCGATAAGTACTTTGGAACATTACATAAACGTTTAATACGACACCAAAAAACAACCTGAGATTACCAGTAGGTACACTGAGAAATATTTACACAAAACAGTGCCCACAGATTCACGTTTCGGCTCGGCTTGTATTTAAATGGAACAGCGACGATTACGGGCCACGAAGTAGCACGGATAACAATTCGCCTTTCGTATAAACACCTTCGGCATCAAGACCACAGTTAGCCTTCTCCCAAACATCCATATGACGATACTCCAAAAGAGGTTAAAGAACTGATAAAAGTCAACCGAAGACTAAGAAAGAACTACAGGATGTATAAAACAGATAATGATAAAATCAGACTAAACAGACATAGTCAACTACTTAAAAATGCACTGAGGGAGCTCAGAATGAATAGATGCATGGAAAATGCAAAAAAATTCACGTAATGAAAAAACTCAAATTCCACCACTGCATGGAATGGCATATTCAAAACGCGATAAATCTAACGCTCTTGCCGATACTATAGAAAGGGAGTCAAGAATAAATTATTGTGGATCACCACCGGATGACAAAATCCCTCACCCAACATCTACGGCAAAAATCAAAGAGATAATCAATAATTTGAAAACAAGAAAGGCTCCTGGAAAATATAAAATTACAAATCTCATGCTGAAGAAAATGTCAAAGAAAGGAACGGCAGCTCTCACTAGCATAGCAAATGGCGTGATGAGAACAGAGCACTTTCCGAAAAGATGGCAATCTGACGAAGTGATTGTTTTCAATAAACCAGGTAAAGACAAAAAGTTCCCACAGAACTTTAGACCGATAAGCCTGCTCCCAGCCCTAGGAAAAATTGTGGAGAGAGTCTTAGCCAGACGACTTAATGAAGAAACAGAAGCCCTGGTGACGATACCGAGTGAACAATTTGGTTTCCGAAAACAAAATTCAACTGAACAACAGCTCCTAAGAATGACCGAGTATATCACAGAAGGATTTCAGAATAAACAAGCCACAGGACTACTACTACTAGATGTAACCAGAGCTTTTGATAGAGTATGGTATGAAGGACTAGCATATAACCGCAGGTTATTCACCCAAGTTATGCAGAATAATAAGAAATTATTTGAGGGATGGGAACTTTTTTGTGAAAATAGGTGATGTTCATTCCACACTCAGATATTTAGAAGCAGGAGTTCCCCAAGGATCCATACTAGGACCGCTACTCTATAACATATACATACATGACATATCAAGAAATCCAAGATGCCTGCTTGCTCTATACGCGGACGGTACGGGCATAGCAATTAGGTACAGAAATACAAAAATAATTCACAAAAGACTTCAAGAAGCTGCAGATGATATCAGTCAATGATGTAACAGATGGAAAATCAGAATCAATGGAGAAAAGACTTAAGCAATACTCATTCAAAAAAAAAATGAAGATGGAATCGAAGATATCCATAGACAAAAATGAAATTGAATGGAAGAATGAAGCTAAATACCTAGGAGTAATATTAGACAAAGGACTAACGTGAAAACAGCACATTAATTATGCAGTGGATAAAACGAATGTAGTAATGAAAAGATTATACCCGATTATAGGCAGAAGAAGTCAAATGAACAGAAACACGAAATTGAGGATCATAAAAGCAGTCGCCAGACCGCAGCTAACATATGGATCAACAGCATGGGGATATGCAGCGAGAACCCATTTAAAGAGGATACAAAGTAAAGAAAACAAATTTCTGAGATGGGCATTAGATTAAACGCCCCCTGGTTTGTTATGGATGAACAAATCCGAAAAGACATAAAATGGGAGTCCATTACTATATTCATCAAACGAAAAGCTGCAAAAGCCTATGAAAGAGCTAGTGAACATCCAAATGACGACATTAGAAGGTTAGTTGACTATGACCCCGCTGAAGATGAAAAAACAGCGAGTATTTACCGCAAAAGACCTAGAGACCAATTGCGAAAATGAAGATATGAAACTCAACACTTAGTGAGAGATATCCAATTGAAGGATGAACACAAACACTCAGCATAAAAGAATGCGAAAGAGAAAATAACAGATAAAATGATGGAAGGTTTATAGGCTTATGCCCGGAACCAACCGCAAAGGAGGTGTTTAGTCGGCAAGAATCCGACACTACCCAGAAAAACTGGGTGTCTGATGTAAGATTCACCTCTTCTAGAACAAAAAAAAACCGCAGTTAGTTCGCAGGAGCTTCTGCTTTCGATATTATGCCCCATCACCAAGAAAACGCGGTTTTTACAGTACTGTTCCTGAAAGAATAGCTTAATATCCGATAACATTCTTAGTTTCATATGCCCTTCAGAAGTAGGCATCTCAAAATATTAAGAGATTCCTTATCGGATGTCGACATCCATGAGATTCACCGAGATCAAATCCGAATATATTAATATTCACATTACAACTTGTTTCCATTCTGCATGGCTACTTTCAATTAATCTTCCGGCTGGTTCTGATTTATTTTCGCAGTCGATGCATGAGTACCACACTCGACTCTATCAATTATGGCGGCACCGGCAACGGTTATCCTCAATTTGTTGACAAGAGCCGCAGGCTGATTGTTACACAAGCTAAGACGGACGGATGCGTATTTCGAAAGGCTTGTCTCATTTAACAGAATTCTTTTGATGGCAGATTTAGAACAATCAAAACAGGATGGTTGCCAACAAATTTGTACAATATAAGCTTATGGCTTGCCCTCCCAGCCCTGTTCTCTGATAGCTTGCTTTCTCACTAACAGTTCTCCCCATGAACCCAACGTTTTCATGAATTCTTCAATGATATTCGAATCTATTATTGCAATGAAGACATAAATGATGTAAATTTGATCATAATATCAATATTCTAACGAGGCTGAATCAATTATGATGATCTTAAAATCTATACGACTTTCAGATCGATCTATACATAATTACCCGATAATGCCATGATGAATGGAGACGTCTCAACCAGACAGATGTATGATAAATGAGTTTTCAATATAGCTTGCCAGCAGGCCCTGGCCTCGGTCCTATCTGTCTAACCCGACAACCTGTCTGCGAAAATTCACTCCCATCCGTTACACCAGACATGGAAATTATTTTCATCTCCATATGTATTACCAGCGGTTATTTTTCCCGTCATATTTATACGTGCCCCGTCAAAACGGGTCTCATCTTCCGAAAAAGGTTCATTTGCATGGAAGAAATTGTGGATCCCTTTCTGCGGCGAGAGCCAGCAGGCCGTTTAAGTGCACTCCTCGAAATTATCATTGCGTAATAATATGCTAATGATGGGTTACGGCTTCTCTTTCGTTACGCCGTTCGGCGTGTTTCGAAAATTGGGTGTGCCGCTTAGTGTTCTGCTGGGAAATTAGCCTATTGAAATGTTGAACCTTTCGGTGGCCCTACTGGCCTGAAGTTTTTCTGTCATGAGGAAGTGACGGCCATATAAAACAGATAATGAAGAAATCAGACTAAACAGACATAGTCAAATCCTTAAAAATGCACTAAGGGAGCTCAGAACGAATAGATGTAATAAGTAAATCAGTGAACTCAACACAGAAAACCACTCTGCATGGATAATGCAAAAAAAATTTACGTAATGAAGAAACTCAAATTCCACCACTGCATGGAATGGCATATTCAAAAAGCAATAAATCTAACGCTCTTGCCGATACAATAGGAAGAGAGTCAAGAATAAATTATTGTGAAGAAGACGATGAGGACCTAGAAGAATTAATTGAAGACAATGAAGAAGAAATTTAAGAAGCACCACCTGATGGCAAAATCCCTCACCCAACATCTCCGGCAGAAATCAAAGAGATAATCAAGAATTTGAAAACAAGAGAGGCCCCTGGAAATGATTAAATTACAAATCTCATGCTGAAGAAAATTTCAAAGAAAGGAACGCAGCTCTCATTAGCATAGCAAATGGCGTGATGAGAACAGAGCACTTTCCGAAAAGATGGAAATCTGCCGAAGTGATTGTTTTCAATAAACCAGGTAAAGACAAAAGGTTCCCACAGAACTTTAGACTGATAAGCCTGCTCCCAGGCCCCAGGAAAAATTGTGGATAAACAAAAGCCCTGGCGACGATACCGAGAGAACAATTTGGGTTCCGAAAACAACATTCAACTGAACAACAGCTCCTAAGAATGACTGAATATATCACAGAAGGATTTCAGAATAAACATGCCACAGGACTACTACTACTACTAGATGTAACCAGAGCTTTTGATAGAGTATGGCATGAAGGATTAGCATATAAAATGATAACCGCAGGTTATTCACCCAAGTTATGCAGAATAATAAGAAATTATTTGAGGGATAGGAACTTTTGTGTGAAAATAGGTGATGTTCATTCCACACTCCGATATTTAGAAGAAGAGTTCCCCAAGGATCCATACTAGGACCGCTACATACATGATATACCAAGAAATCCAAGATGCCTGCTTGTTCTATACGAGGACGATACGGGCATAGCAAGTCGGCACCGAAATACAAAAATAATTCACAAAAGACTTCGAGAAGCTGCAGATGATATCAGTCAATGGTTTTTTCATCTTCCGGAAGGTCATAAACTGTACCTAACTAATATCTAAAAGGTGACTCGGGCCGACTTCACCAAAATGTATTTCAAAATCGGCCACATCCTTTCGACAGAGTCGTGTAGATCCAAAACTCATGCTGCATACTCATCTTTACGAATTCTGAATAATTATCGAGCCACATTCGAATAATTCGCATCAACGCGCAACATAATGACCATCCCGTCATCAGGAATGAATCTAAATTTAGGTTCGTTCAGGTTTCATAAAACGGCATCGCCATCGCACCCTGTAACTGATACTGATTGGCGCGAAATTTCGCGAGAATCACAGCAATTACAGCATCAATCCGACTCGAATTCTCCGGCTCATGAAACCTGAAATTTACACAACGCAACGGTGTTTATAAAATCGAAATGAGGTAGTCGCTGTCCATCCGCCGACTGATTAGAGTCAGATCGGCGACAACAACTCAACAGATCGCGTAATAACAGCCGTAACACCTGTAAAATAGCTGTAACGACGAAATTTCAGGCCTCCCTGTCCGAAATAATGGATGGTTCGATTAAGGCGAACCCGAACCAGTTCGCTGATTGTGTACCAGGGGCGATCAATTGAGATTGTAACTCGATTAATCGTCAAAACTGGTTTTTGGAATTGGAATCTAATTGTCCACTGTGACACAGATATATGGCTTAGAATCTACCATTATGTGAGAAAATGATTATATTTTATACAGGGTGTTTCTGAATTCATGCGTAAACATTCAGGAGGTGATTGCTCGGATAAAATTAAGATGGGTCTTTTCTGTAACAAAATTTCCTCAGCCCATCCCTGTACGAGATATCACCCTTGAAAGGTGGTGACTGAAATTGAGTTTTAATTTTTTTTTCTCTTGAGATATTGGTTTTGGAAAAAAAATTAAGAATAAAATATTATTTCTGAATGAAATAAGGATTTTAAGTTATAATTTCATTTCATAAAACTTCATCTCGAAAAAAAGGTTTCGATATGAAATAAAGTGAGGGTTGCTAATTTCAACCCCGTATAATGTAACAAGAGTATTGAAAAAATACCTGTGGTTAGTCCTTTGCGAGTGCACGAAATTTACAGAATTTCAAGTTTCTAGCTTCACTGAAATTTCAGAACAAAATAAATTAAGTCACCACTCACCACCTTCTTAAGGTGATATCTCTACACATGGAGCTTCATTGATATTTCTATTGAGGGGCCGTTATCCTCTGGCCGACGGCTACGGCACCGATTCTCTATTCGAAAAGTGCCTTTCATTTTTCGAAGTTCACGCCCTCAATTTTTCACCTAAAAGCTTGATTTTTTTTAAGTTAAAGGATGTCTTGAGGGCACTCCAATTTGTGATCTTTTATAAAATTATTTTTTCGCACGAAAGAATCGGCTATGACACCGATTCTCCATTCAAAAAGTGCCTTTAATTTTTCAAAGTTTACGCTCCTCAATTTTTCACCTAAAAGCTTGATTTTTTCTTCAAATTGAAGTTGAAGGATGTCTTGAGGGCACTTCAATTTCTTTTTTTTGATAAAATAAATTTTTTCGCATGAAAAAATCGGCTATGGCACCGATTCTCCATTCGAAAAGTGCCTTTCATTTTTCCAAGTTTACGCCCCTCAATTTTTCACCTAAAAGCTAGATTTTTTCTTTGAATTGAAGTTGAAGGATGTCCTGAGAGCACTTCAATTTCTTCTCTTTGATACAATTATTTTTTCGTATGAAAAAATCGGCTATGGCACCGATTCTCCATTCAAAAAGTGCCTTTCACTTTTTCACGTTCACGCCCTCAATTTTTCACCTAAAAGCTTGATTTTTTTCAAATTCCAATTCCTTCTCTTTGATAAAATTATTTTTTCTCATGAAAAAATCGGCTATGGCACCGATTCTCCATTCGAAAAGTGCCTTTCATTTTTCCAAGTTCACGCCCTCAATTTTTCACCTAAAAGCTTGATTTTTTCTTTAAATTGAAGTTGAAGGATGTCTTGAGGGCAATTCGATTTCTTCCCTTTGAACAAATTATTTTTTCGCATGAAAAAATCGGGTTGAATTTCTATTTCTATTAAGGGGCCGTTATCCTCTGGCCGACGGCTACTGCACCGATTCTCCATTCAAAAAGTGCCTTTCATTTTTCCAAGTTCACGCCCTCAATTTTTCACCTAAAAGCTTTTTTTTTAAATTGAAGTTGAAGGATGTCTTGGGGGCACTCCAATTTCTTCTCTTCGATAAAATTATTTTTTCGCATGAAAAATCGGCTATGAAGAAAAAGAAGAAGAATTTATTGGTGTATACGCAGTTTCAAAAATTGCTTTCACCGATTCTCCATTCAAAAAGTGTCTTTCATTTTTTCAAGTTTACGCCCCTCAATTTTCCACCTAAAAGCGTGATTTTTTCTTCAAATTGAAGTTGGGGGATGTCTTGGGGGCACTTCATTATTTTGTCGCATGAAAAAATCGGGTTGAATTTGAGAGTCTATGAAAATTGACATCATAATCGTTTTCCGACGGTTGTTCATCGATTTTTTTCAGAAAATTCATTGGAGTGCCCTCGACAAATCAATTTTTTATATTGAAAAAAATCCATTTGTATAGGCGCTTAATTAATGCAAAAAATTATGGAAATACTGAAAACGCAGAGAACTGTCTGAAATTCCAGGAGAATAAAAAAAATCAAGCTTTCAGGTGGAAAATTGAGGGCGTGAACTTGGAAAAATGACAGCCACATTTTGAATGGAGAATTGGTGCCGTCGGCCAGAGTATAACGGCCCCTCAAGACCACTGTACCCACTGGAACACGATGGTCCACTGCGCGCCATTGCCAGTGTGTACACTGGTGGTCAATAGCGGCCCACACACGAACACTTCGGAGCGCGCATCAAGCATTTGGCGTTCCGGAGCGTCACTCCTCAACGATACACGCTGGAGTGTCGCTTGCCCACTAACGTACACAAAATATCTTGATTCTGATGTGACAGTATTGAATGTCACGTTCAAAAGTGATGGTTAGTGGGGTAGAAGTTTCCAAAATTGAAAGGTTTGGAGTGGCTCGTTGAGTTTTAGAAATTTCAAAACTTTGGAGCGTCACGCCAGAGCGCCACGTCAGAGCGCCACGCCAGAGCGCCGCGCCAAAGTGAAACGCCTAACCTTGGAGCGTTGATCGAACTAACCAAAACTTTTGCACGGGAGTTTGGAACGGTGCGCATCAAACCTTCGCTCCGAAGTGGTCGTGTGTGGGCCGCTATTGGCTCATTATAGCGAAATGGCTCAGTTATAAAAATTTCGAAATCAAACATGCTTCAGGACCAAATCTTCTAGATATAAGAAAATAGAATCATTAATAGTTGCTTCTAGAAGCTTTGACGGTTTTGAAGAATGTGTGCTGATCAAATTTTTCGTATACCTCTGGTACATAAACCGAATTAATTCGAAGTCGCATTCGTGAACGTGTATACTGTAATTCCCTACGTAATTGTGCGATTCGTTTCAAAATGCACGGTCATTTGCTCGCAAAAGCGAGAAGTTGAATGCAATCATGTTTGAATTTTAATTCGGATAAATGTACGGATCGTCAATTACGACTCGAAATTTCGTTTAGGATTTTTTGTCTGTAATTACATCAGGTTCACTGCATAATACTTCACGAATTGATGATGGGGTGATTCCACTTTACACTCACACGCCCTAAATTACCCTTTTCGTGGGCGTGTGAGGTCGGCATTATATTCAAATGAGCTCCATCAGAATTACTTTTTACTGAAAAAAATCGAATATCCGTAAAATCCAGTCCACAAAAGACTGGAACTTTGGAAGGAAACCAACGCGTAGTTTTTTAGCGGGTTGAGGAGGCGTCCATTGAATGCGCCGCGCATTAAATGAAATAAAAGCATTTCAATGAGTCCTTTATTACTAACTAGGTTTAAACTGGTTTTCACTAGAAGAACTACTTTAAGCAAATTTTTTTTACCGGTACGTGAATTTTAATGAACCACAGTGGGATTAATCTAATTATTCTGAAACTCATTACATCCCCAGCATAAACGAAACTTTTTTTCATCCAGCAGTAGGTATTCGGTGAAAAACGTCCAATCATTCCACCCCTGTTGACCAGAGCATCACGGCCCTAATTGACAAAAATTCTTTGTCGGACGAAAAAACTTTCATCCTCCTCCTAACAAGACTTGTCGTCGAAATTAACAAACCGCCAGCTGTTTTTCTGCGTTCATTATTACCGCTTATGCATTGTCTGTTATTCGTATGTCCATTCCTCCTCCTCCTCCGTTTAATAATTCATTTCTGCCAGGCTTTAGTGTCCTACGAAATTAATTGTTTTTCGGCATTTCCCGGCCGGTCAGAGTCGACAAGCCAGGAAAATGTCGTTTTCTGGAATTCATTCGGGTTAGACGTCAGGACCAGTATAATCCTTTGCGGAAAGACGTCGGAGGGAAGGTTTTTTTTTTGTCAGGAAATTCGTCCACTTGAGAGGAATGAGTGTTTCAACCCTTAATGAAGATAACCGGTGAGCGGTCTCAGGAACGTCAGATCTTAAATTGCATTTTTGACGTTGTTGTGGGCGACTGCATGTCCTGTCACTTCTGCGTTTGTATGAGAGGATTACCATTGGGAAATGTAGAGAAACTTGGAGTGCTCTCCGGAAGTCCTTATTCCGAGAATTTCATGCAGTTAAATTCAACTTAACACTGTCAGCCTTAAGATCGAATAGAAGATTGTGACATTTACCTACAGAAAACTAGGTTGAAATTTATGAAATTCATGGATTCCTACTGTAACTCAATGTAAGGATGACTCTGACTCACAACATTCATGTCGAATTACAAGATCGATTTATTTATTCATTTATTTATTTTATTTATTTATTTATTTAGTTGAAACAAAATTTACAATTCACATATTGTGCACAATACAAATCACCCTACGTCACATAAAGAGCAGCTTAGGAGATAATTACAACACTTAATAAATATATGAAATACCTCGATGACAAAAACCAAGGTAACCTGGTCATGACATGTGTGAGAAAATCAGGTATATTTGAAATTCCAATTTTGATCGGCGGAAGGAAAAATGTATCCTCCTTCAAAGAAAAAGAGACAAGTCCCTAGGGCATTATTCAAAGAAGACAATGAAGAAGAAAATGTTCATGGCAACTTTCGAGATGATGAAGACGACTGTCCATCTATCTATTGTTCTGGCCTTTTTTCCCGATTTAGATCGGGAAAAAACCCAGGATTAGCCCTGGGAAAGACTGGTTACAATGCATGCATTGGATGCATTGCGCTCCCGCATCTTGTGCTGATGTTCCTAGAAGAACCAAGCGTTTCATTGGTGAACTTTGTCAGTAGTTTTGTAACCATAAGTAGAAAACTACAGTTGCCTGTTGCCAGTATGTCATTTTGTCCATAGCATGCGGATAAAATGAATTTCGTTTATCCCAATTTATCTGAGGATATTTTATTTTTTTGTACTTCCATTTCATAAAGGTTGATAATATTTCATAAAGTAAGGACTAAGATCATAAGTGTAGAATATGACATTACTGTAATTCGCATCTTTCGACTACGCCTCTACAAGTTCCTGCGAAATAAATCATAACTGCCGCCCATTATTGAGAGAAAAAGTCAAGTTATGGGAAGATACTACAATGACCTAATCAAAATCAAAACAGGTTTGATTTCTATGTCAGTCTATTATGGCCTTTATCATAAACTCAATCTGTCAGAAGTTTTGAATAATGTTACTTCTGAAAGTTTTGAAAGAAGGAGACATATTTTATCTCTGAAACGTTGACTAAGAAAATTATCATTATTCATTTCCATCTTTTTTGTTATATTTTTTCATTTATTTGCTCGTTAGGCAAATTTTGTCAAAAAGTATGAAACGTTACTGAAAAGTTCATGGTCTATTGTGAAAACGCTGTTACTTTTCTGGGTACACTGCTTGTTTGTCCTTCTACACTTAGATTGATCCTCTTTATCGATATATACTAACTAATATGTATTGATATCTAGTTAGCCTAGACCAGTTCCATGCATAAACAAAATAATGCGATACCATATCAACGAACAATAACTTATTAGAAGTGTCAGTGTAGAGTTCGACGTCAAAAAAGTAAGCCAGAGTTAAGCAATAAATTGAAAAAAAATCGAAAAATTGGAGTATTGAGCCATCATCAAGTACCTGTATTTAAAAGGGTTAAGAGGTAAGCAGATTTACGAAGATATGCTTAATACCCTTGGTGATCAATGTCCTTCGTATGCGACCGTGAAAATTGGACAGCAAGCTTTAAAAGAGGTAAATTTTTCATTGAAGATGATGACCGATCGGGAAGGCCAGTTTCTGTGTCAGTCCCCGAAAATATCGATGCAGTTCATGACATGATTTTATCAGACCCTCGAATTGGGTTAAAACGGATATCTGAAGCACTGAAGATTTCATAAGAACGCGTTCATCATATAGTTCACGTCAATTTGGACATGAGAAAAATTTCTGCAAAATGGATCCCCAAATGTTTGAATGTTGACCAATAGCGTGCAAGGGTAGAAGCATCGCGTTCGATCTGTGCTCGATTTGAAAACGATTTAAAGTTCTTAAACCGAATTGTTACTATGGATGAGACTTGGGTACATTTCTACGATCCAGAAACAAAGCAACAATCGATGGAATGGCGACACTCTGGTTCTCCAAGACCTAAGAAATTTCGGGTCCAAAAATCTGCTGGATAAGTTCTTGCTTCAGTTTTTTGGGATTGCCATGGAGTAATCATGATTGATTTTTTGGATAAGGGTAAAACAATAACTGGAGATTACTATTCGACAATACTGACCACTCTACGGGAAAAAATTAAAGATAAAAGACGCGGAAAGCTATCCAAAGGTTTTTTGTTTTTACAGAACAACGCCCCAGTATACACAAATCTCATGTTGCCATGCAAAAAATTCGTGATTTAGGGTTAGAATTAATAGAACACTCCCGTATTCACCAGATTTGGCTCCGTCCGACTATCATCTCTTTCCTCAACTGAAAAAATTTAAAACGTCGTAAATTTTCTTCCAACGAGGAGGTAATTAAAGCTGTGGAGATTATTTTTTTTTGAAAGGTCTACAGGTTCGCTGTAATAAATGTATTCAATTAAAAGGAGAATAGGTTGAGTAATAAAATATTTTGACATTTGTTTGGTTCTATAGTAGGCTAAGAATTTTTCAATATATCTTCGTATATTTGTTGATTTAGGTTGTAGAAGGTAATTTACCCAAAAAAGAAGAAGTGTATAGATTAACTGGTTTTTACAGCATTTCGGGCCAATAGCTTTCCTTAATTGAAAATATCATCAATCGTAGAGTTTCTCAGAAGTATTCAATTCACAAAGACAGTATTTCCAATAAGCAAGATTAACTGGCTACTTCATCATCGAGATCTCCCGATTAACATATCGCGGCGTGATCTCCCTCGTTAAAAATCACCATCGCACCACCCAAGTCCCTCAGGTAAAAATCCCCCAGCCACACATGTCGATCAGCCGATATCAGGTGTCCCCCATAATCGAGAAATACAAACCGTGCAATCGAAATAATTGCGAAGCGGGCCTAATGGCCGTGAAAGTCCACCATCTCAGCCATCTTTCTTAATTAGCCTGCGAGATGATTGTCCCCGATATGCCACACGTAATTAAAAACCTATCGAATCGTCTGCGACGTTTCTGGTGGGGCCTTGTCACGGAACCTGCGATATTATCGTCGCGCGACTCCTCTGCCCGGTCGTTTAGCCCTGCCTGTCATCGGAGACACCTAGGCGCATCGACAAAAACACGTAATTCGATTTTCGAAACGGCAGTCAGATCGGAGAGCGAGGAATTTGTTAATTGGGCACCTTTCAGGTGGAAACCGTCGAAGAGCTTGATAATGTTTGTTTTCGTTCTGAAAATTGGCAGTCCGGATCTTCGGTTACACAATCTCCAGAATATCTTATATTTTGTATTAAATTCAATGAAAATATTCTAAGCATTATTTCCAGCCCATAGTTTGGGGCAGTTCATTTATAAATATTATAGTACGGTTGGTTTACTGGATTGAGCAATGAATATCACTTACCGCAATTCGATATGTCCGATTGACTGAAGTGTATATTCAGCTACTATGATTTTTGCTGGACGCTGAATGATATCGTCCTGATATATCGTTGTTTGAAGGAGGCTTCCTGGGAAATGGGGTTACATGAAAGTTCTCTATTGAAACTATCAATATTTTCATTCCTATTTGGAAGAACTGAAGAAGATCCGAACCTTTTCTCTTCGACTCTGTGGTATACAAAACAAAGCACTGCTCTGCACAACCTTAGTAACAAACCACGCGTTTTCATAAAGTGAATTCGTTCCATGAGAAAGAGGAATCTACAACACATACAAGAAGCCAGCAGTCAAGCATAATAGGGATGTTGACTATTTTTTGAAAGTGATTTTAATTTGTAGATAAGCCCTATACAAACACGAAAAAATATTTTCATGAAAAAATTGAGCAAATACCAATAAAAAACGCGTAAATGAAAATATTTTTCAAAATTCTCGCTGAAACGAAGTGATTATGATGACGTCACTATACGGTAAACAGACTTCGCTGTCTATCAAAGCGAACTGATATTGTGTGATTTCTTGCGAACAAATCGTTCGCGAAATAACAAATAATCGTGAAATAGTTCGC
Organism: Adalia bipunctata; assembly: GCA_910592335.1. Lineage (NCBI taxonomy): Eukaryota > Metazoa > Arthropoda > Insecta > Coleoptera > Coccinellidae > Adalia > Adalia bipunctata. Next base: position 10,154,068 of record OU342955.1, read on the forward strand.
TGGTGATACGTTTTGCTCTCTTCTGTTCTTCGTAAGTTCGTACTCGTGATGACATTAAGGTTATATTATAGGTTAGCTTGTTTACCGAACAGTGATGTCACGTATTCCAGTCACGTGATAAACGGTAAAAGATCACACATTTTAAATCGATTTTATTTAATTTAATGAGAGTAATAAGATCACTAAAATATTTTTTAGTATTTCAAAAACTACCTTCAATGTGGAAAACCTCAATTTATATGAATCTGTAACATGTGTCAACATCCCTATTATATTGTTTTCTTCAATTTTAATTCTGATAAAAATTGGTATATCAGTCCATTCATCTCAACAAGCTCTTGTTTAGGGTGTTTTTTCAGAGTGATAGAACTTCAAATTGGAATAAAACACATTTTAATTAAGACTGAAGTCAAAATTTTTTATATTTGAAAGATAATTCCACCACGACTAGCTCTGAGGACTCACATTCAACCAGACCAATTTTCGACCACTTTTTCGAGTAATTCAGGCCTTATTTCAGCAATACCACGAGTTATGTTGGCTTCCAAAGAGTCTACTGTTTCTGGTTTATCAGCATAAACCAATGACTAGACATTACCCCAGAGAAAATTATCCAGTTGAGTAATTTCGCCTGATCTTGGAGGCCAGCTAATTAGACCATTTCTCGAAATAATGTTTTCGCCAAATCTTTCTTTCAATAAATCAATAATTGTTATGGTCAAGTGGCTTTAGTTCTTGAACCAGTTGGATCTTGATTGGGTGTGGACCAAGATCATCATGGAAAATTTCCCATGTGTTGGATGCACAGAGTCCAACTTGTTGTGAACGTCGACGAATAGACAAATCTGGATCTTCATTAACACTATCACTTCCAGCAGCGATATTTCCTTCTGTACGTAAAGATCTTTGTCTTGTTGTTGTTGCTGCATCGAGTAGAGAAAATGTTGTCCGAAATCTATCAATAGTTCGACGACTAAGCTGCTCTTATGGACGATCATGTAAACCATAAATTTCACGAAGTGCTCTATAAGTTTGGCGAATAGAACACTGATTTTGAAAATTTCAAAAATTTGTAAACGTTGTTGCGGCGTGAGTCTTTCCATGATCATTTGTCAATGCTTACTGAACAGAAATGTCAAAACAACATGGCTTCTAACTTCTGTCAAATCACAGCTATCCCTATCGAAAGTTCTATCGCTCTAAAAAAAACACCCGATGCATTTAATGAGGGTTTATGTTTTGCTCATTGTGTGTCTATTTTTGTTACTCCGGTTTTCATTGAAAATACCTAGATTTTTTTATCCTAGATGCGAGAAAATATTTCATCTGAATCTAGCGACAATATATCTTAAACATAATGCAAACAAATTTCTTCTATTTAATATCAGCTCATTTATTTCAGTTCATTTCTAATTCTGAAGGTGGCTCGAAATAAAAAGCTATTTCTCACATCGTCATAGACCTGACTTCACTAACGACCTCATGAATTATATCAAATTTATTCTTTTACGTGAGAAATTTTCTGAGTAGCATTTATAGCGCTCTTAATTTCCTTCACAAATTGCCATTGAATTAGGGCCTAACAAGCTATATTTTATTTGTCTAACAGGTCTTGACTCCTCCTTCAACAAGAGAATTTTAAATAGGCTTGAGAAAATGGCGCTCATTTGTTATAATATGCAATTCATAACTTTGTAAAACAAGAGAAGGCGGCAACATTTAATGTGGGAAAATAAATAAAAATAAAAGAATAGATCGTGAAAAATCGTAATATTGTCGTAAGTTATATCATAAGGGCATCCAATTTTTCCGAAAAAATCGAGAAAACACGTTGCTAAGTAATATTTCAAAAAGAAGCATGAGTGCTGGTGGCAACAAAAATCCGAGTCGGAGACCTGCACGAATACTTTTTGTTAAAAAAATATTACTCTGCATTGTGTTCTTTCGATTTTTTTCACAGGAAAAATTAGATGCCCGAATGGTATTTGACAAGACTTTTTCATGAGTAACAGATTATTCTGGATGCATTATGTGCGTATTATTAATTTTCGTTGACAACAACTGTCAAGTTTTGCCGCGGGTAAACCCGAAAAAACTGCTGACAGCTGCTGCTATAAAGTTTTTCCATCTAGAAACAATTTATGATTCAAAATTGTGCGTTTCTGATTGGTGCAAATTAAGACGACGGAAATAGTCAAGAAAACATTGCTTATAAAAGATGAAATTGGAATAAAATGAATTTTCGAAGCACAAGTTCTGATTAAAACATTTGAGTATAACTCGAAATTATTCTAATAAAAGTGAGATATTTTTATTCGTGGATATTTAATGAATAACTCCGATTTTGCATTTCAACGAAATCAAGCATGACATTTGGAATTCTAGGTCTTTCTTTCGGAAGTTATAGTATTTTTGGTCGATCGGACAGACAGAATTGAATTCGGAGAATTCTACAAACATAGGTATTTGATAAATCTTGTTTCTCTCGTTTATAGAAACGAGCGTGCAATAATCAATCGAATATATCCATATATCGCCGCCACTGCAGACCTCTTGGAATTTCAAATGCTTGCCACGAGGGATTAATTATTTCTAGATTGACCGATGGTGCTCAACAACAACAGCCAAACTGGATCTGTGAAATTGTTCTTCGTGACCGAAGAAGGTGTAATTGGTTTTAAAATGAGCGTATTAAAAGTTTTATCTGCTTCGAAGCAGCCACCACAAAGGGAGTAAATTGGAGGGGGTTCGTGTTTAACTTTCGATGTGTTATAACGCTTTTTAGGGTCCCCCTGGACTTGATGCCAAGTCGGCTGAAAAAAACGAAATTGAATTGGAGGATATTTTGATACTCACGGAAATATCTGGCAAGATTCTCTCATGTGGGTCACCCTGTATAGTATTGGTAAGGAAGAAATGGAAATATTTTAAATAGATTCCATATCAGTAGATTCAAACATTTCTTCCGGTCCTTTTCCGTTTGTTTGTTTGACAAATATTATACTTATACATCAAAGAAAATGGGAACGAGAATACAGTACTGAGCAGTTTGGTCAACAGATATGCACAATACATCCATCCGACGTTCTTCCTGTCCACCACTGCCGCAGTAACCACCATACCATACAATTTCAAATCCAATAACGGCTACAATGGAGGAGAATTCTCCTTTCCAAACGGTCTTATTCAAACGTCATTTCGAATGAGTTCCCATTCGCAAACTATATGGCGAATATCGCGGTATAATTGTGAAAATATAAATCCCTAACAAAAGCTCAACACCGGCAGTCATTAACAATGGGAGACCGCAGGTTGACTGAAGAGATTCAATGGCTATTTAGCATTCCTAGTGCATCGAGATAAATTGTAAGCAAAGATGTATACCTCCATTTTCAGAACAACAATGCTCGTTTGCGGTGGCACAAGGTTTATGCTTGATATTTTTGACGAAGAATAATCTTATGAAATAAATAATTGCGGTGGACTCATAGATTTGTTATGCCTTCTTGGTTCATTCAGAAACTTCTTTGATGATTTTACTTGTCGGAGCTTCCGTACTTCTCACCAGACTCTTATTCATAAAATGTTCATCTCTGCGCAAAATATGCGTGAATTCAAAAATTTCAACTTGAAAAATGATCATTGGGTATGATATCCCAAAAATCATGTTCAAAATTAAACAACATTTTATTTCGATTATCGCAAACCATTTTCCTCAAAACTCTGATATTTTGGTATTCAATTTGAAACATGAGTTAATGATAAATTAACAATTGAGGTAGAACTAGTGTTCTGGTTTTATTTTTGTTCCCTGATAGCTTTAACAGGAAAATGATCTTCTTGTTGGTAGGATGCTGGTGATCCTCGTTTATCTCGATGATCGAGACTGTTGTGACTACACAACTGATGTAGGGGGTATGCTTAACTGTAAGCACAATATGGTGATCTTGATGATAAATGCGATAACTTGTTATCTAAGTACAGATAACTACGAAGAGGATGAGGAAGTGGTTGAACGCACTCTCAACAAACTCTACAAACAAGGTAACAAATTGTTACCTCAACTGAGATAACAAGTACGAAATAATTATACAAGTAATAGGTATAGAATTATGAAATTTACCTTCTATATGAAAATGTATAGCAAGGGAGCAGAGTGATCAGTTGTAATCTATAAATATGTATGGTCTACTAGCGATTTACTAACAAGTTGACTAACGAAAATTGATTAACAACTAAGTAATAGGTAACAACTCACGACTGAGTACTGACGAATTACTAACTGCTCGACATAGAGTTTCAAAGACAAGCTGGAGAAAACATGGGAGGTTCATTTTCTTCTGAGTGAAAGAGGAAAAGAACAACACTTGATTGGGTGTAAGAATCGAAAAAAGCCTTGCTAAGCCGCAAAGGTATACTCCCATTTGTCATTTTTGACTAGAGTGATAAAAACAACCCATTTCTTGAATTAACAGACCAATGAGAGAATCCTCGGACTATTGGGTATTCGATGTCTGGCATGTGTTCCCTAATGCAACTTGTTCTGCAATAAATCTGTCACCACTCACCATATATTCAGTATTGTGAGCTTATGCTGAGAAATTGAATGAAGGTTTACAGGACATGAATATTATCTTAAGAAACGAGATGAATATCCCAAACTTGAACTAGTATCTTGGGTTGAGAACGCCTTCAGTAGGTATCCCGTAAATCAGTCCACAGGGAGAATTGTAAATCAAGGCATATGAAACAAATATTGCAGTACAAGTGATCGATATGGTTTAAAATCAATTTATACAACCTTTTTAAAAGAGACAGCTCATTCCTTGTGGACAAAGGATATTATGTAATTTATTTTGTCCAGATGTTGCGGAGTGAGACGCAGCAATCCTTATCGGTAGATCTCTGCAAATCATTTGATTTTATAGGCGAAATGTCAAAGTTTAATCAATTTTCCTGAAGAAATGGGAAAATTATGTAGAATATTATTATATATATATTATTATTTTGCATTGACCTTTTCTCTTTCAATCCGTGTATTCACATCACGACCAGAATATCTGTGAAAAAAGTTTCATCAAGTTAAAAATTTAAGGACCTTTTTCTCTTCTTTCATGAAAATTTCTCTTTTTCCCGGATTTTTTCGCGATTTTCGCGAATATTTTGAAAGTACTTCTACATCGCCTAGAGAATCGATATTTCACCCACGTATGAATCGATTATTCCCCTTTTCCACCGTATAAAAATTCCTGAACTGTATCACAACTTTGCTGCGATTTTGAGATTCTTCTGGACCCACTTTTCCGACAGATTCCACAACGAATTCCATCATTTTATTCATGTTGAACGCATTTTATAGTCGTTAAGTTTCATTTTCAAATGGCACATTTTGAAATGATTTTATCAGTTTCATTATAGAAACGCCTTTATTCCCATTCGGTCGCAGCATCCAATAAATACCAGAGCGGCTTCCGTAAACATTGTGAACATTGCATATTCCTCCATTTCTGCAGTAACAATGGTTATTTGCGCTGTTCAATCGTCCGCTCAAAAATACAGTTTCCTTCTGAAATCTTCGACGTGTCGAATCCTCCGCACTTTTGTTCGAAGGAATTCGTCCATACTTCAGTGAACATCGCTGGTGTTTTCTTGTTTCCTTGAAAGTAAGCGATCGCTTCGACGATCACGAGGCTGCAACTTTTATTCGGAATGCATCACTTTATGGCAGGCGCATCAGGATGCAGAATTCGGTATCGCTGACTCCGGAAGAAATTTCGTTTCGTTTGTTACCTTTTGATCGTTTTCCGTTCACCGAGTTGCCTGATTTTTATTTTACAATTTGAGTAGAGGTTTCGTGATTGGGGGAATGCTCAGTTGAAGACCGTTGTTTTTACGCTTTGAGTCTTTTGTACCACCATTCATGTCGAAGACGATTGCAAGAAATTTACTGAGGGCAGACATTGAAAAAGTGATGAAAAATATCAGATTAGTCGAAGAAGTAATGGGATATGGAACTATCAATTATTTATCACTAGAAAATGCTGAAATTGAAAGACTGAGTAAATGATGAATGACATATCAACATATTATCGAGTGTTTTTTTCAAAGTGATAGAACTTTAAATTGAAAGAAAACATAAATTTCCGGCATAAATATGTCCATCACGACAGGTACGGGCTGAAGCCAAATTTTTGGAGGGGATAGCTTCGAAAATTTTTCAACTTCCTTTAAACTTTTTCAACTGCTTCGAAATTTCTCCAACTGCTTCGGAAATTTTTCAACAGCTTCGAAAATTTTTCAACAACTTCGAGAATATTCCAATTCACAGTTCAACATTGAGGGGTGGGGGAACTATCACTTGAAAAAAACACTCGATAGTTGAAAGAACCATTGATATCGGTGCAAGCAGATTCCACTTGTTTTAAGACGTTTTTCCAAATACACCGATATTATAGTATTAAGTAAATGAGTTCTTCGCCTTGAATCAAACGAACACATTTGTAGAAATTATTTATACTGAGTTCGTTAACTTTCAAACAGAGATTTCTTTCATTAATTTCGAATTAATTAAAATATGACAAGTTGAATCTATTTTCTCTACTTTTTGGGGTAGACGGTTCAGTTTGTTCTTCTGCAGAATTGAAGCAGTCAAAAGGTCTAACAACCAAACTCAATATCCTTTATTAATCGTTCAACTTGGAAATTAAACATATACGAATGAAGATTTGAAAATTATATCAAACGCTATTGCCTTTTTTTTTGGAGAATAAGGAAAGTTGATGGAAGGAAAAATCAAAACAGCTTCATTCCTTCGTTATTTCATTACTTTGCCTCTAGCTCATTTGCTTCCGGAGGTTGCTCCATAACGTTTCAAATTAACTTCGGTTCAAAAAACGGTAAAACTCATTCGTGACTTTTTTCTATTAATAATGGAGTTTTTATGTATTGGACTACAAGATTATAGTCAAATCTCGTTCGCGAAACTTTCCTTATTCCTCGATGAAACTTTTGCAATTTTCTTCCATAACGAATATCGATTTGGAAGCTCTTGATAAAGTAAATATTTATTCCTCGGGGTTTCTCTGTGAGGGCTCCTACTTCGATTGAATCAAGTCACGGGCTTTTTTCATGTCGGGCTAAGCTGATTTCGTGAGAATTAGAGTCAGAGTTTCCAAGGAGGGAAAAGAGATCAGAGAGTTTTTCAATCAAAGGCTGCCGTCAGAACTCGCTCGCATTCAATCGGATACCGATATAAACATAAATGAGAAACTTGGCGTGTTTAGCCGAACTGAAACTATTCTTCTCGTTGGAGGCGGTGGATAATCATCAATCCACGATATATCTATTCTAAGGAAGGGTCTATTCTAAGAAAAATATAAACTGAATCATTATATTGGGTCATTCTTTCCTAACCACTCCGAAAATTGTTGGAATTTTTCAAGATTTTTTGGAATTGTGCCTTCGGGTCTGAGCCTCTCAAGTTTCTGATTGATATCTGTCACCTATGCTCCTATGTTCCGAAGATTCGCATACTATTCTGGCAATTGATTGTTGTCAACTTGCTTTTTACCAGCTGCATGCGATTCTATTCAACTGTGAACCGTGGAGTTTTGCTTTGGGAAACCAAACAACTGTTGATGGCTCCTTTCTTTCACCTCAAGGAAATTTCTATATTCGGAATGATCCGAAATAGTTACCTGGCTAAAAAGAGCCTCTGGCTCAAAATTCCTAGTCAACGATTCACAATTTTATTTTATTGGTTGATGATAACCGAATGTCGTGTATTTATCGATAGTAGAGGGAAGTCACCAAATATGGAATACCATTTTGTTTTTGGGATATGAAAAAAACTTCATATTAATTAAATCAGTTCCATGTTTATACTAATCAGTCATACATTTATATGTAGTAATTAACAGCCTCTAATCAAATATATTAGTTATCTCATTTAAATCTAACACAAAAAACAAAATCACAAATGAGTAACCAAATATGAAATAGGAACCTATATATGGAATGTAAGCTTCAACATCAACATAACAATAACAAAAATGGTCATTAATATCTTTGAGATCTATTAAATGAATATAACATATTGTGATAAAGGAAAGAAGTTACATAATTACTTGCAAAAGTCACACATCCAAGTATCAAACTCTGGACCAGCACAATCATAATGTGCCCAGAGCCCACACATCAAGCCTATTCCATAATTAGACACCGACGACTGTCCATATTTGGATTTTTATACTAGTTCAAACTGTTCTAAATATTTTTTCAAGTCACAATATTTTAATGACAAAAGATCACAAAATGGTGAAATAAACATAATACCGATATACTTAATAGTAAAACACTTATGTATACGAACATAACAGCTGGTAATACTCATTTACTACTCACTACTAAAATTCTCTTCACGACAACATAACAAAACACGCCTGCCACACGTTAAGCGTTTGCGCAACTGACTCGATGGTGTGAGTGCGATAGTTAGTAGACCGAATGAAACAGAAGATGGTCGAGTGTTCGTTTATTACTTATAGTCTTGGAGAAATGAAGGTATTCCAGATTAGGATACTATTTCATATTTGGTGACTTTCCTTTATTATTTTTCAAATATCTCATGTCAATATAGGAGTTCTAAAACTGCTGGGATCCTCACAAAATACTTGGAATCCTGGTCCTACACCTCCAGAGAGGCGAAATCACAGCAAGCAATATCGCGCCATCAGAGCAATTGGAATTGATCACAAGCACTCAGCTCAGCAATTTAATTTTTCGCAGAAAATTCAATTTAACACCAGGCCTGACAAGCTCGTATGGGCCTAGATATAAAGTTAATTATGGCAGTGCTGCTTCTACAGTACGAAGAATACAATTCGAGGAAGACATTCCACTTCTAATTACATTCTCTATTCGATTTTACCCTGAAGAACGATAAATCATTCTCCCCTTTCTCTGGAGAGCGAAGAGGAGTGCGGGGGCGGCGCTTGGTACCGGAAAAGACACAGGCATGCACGATTACTTCTTTTCCGCAAATATATTCCATTGAGATTTCGATGAATTCCGTAGGGCGATTGGACTTGGGGGTACGCTTCAATTATGGATCGCGATGCAGTAGGGGTGGGCAATGAAGTATCGATATTCTGAAAGTATCGTTGAAGAATATGCCCTTGTGGATGGAATTGGATGCTACCATTGTAGGTTAGTCAGAATTTTATTGTTTACGCTGTCTGTATTTTTATATATGTTTTTTTCTTTGATGTTATCGAAGCTTTATCACATTTCGTCTCATAGTATTCATTCCAAATTTGTTGGAAATTCTTGGAGATTCCACTTTATTCTTATCGATCTGTTTTGGTTCTTCTTCGGTTCGAGGTTTTGAAGAGCGTTTGGTCTAAGGCAGTTTTCAGTTGTCTAATTTTCATAAGCAGGTACAAAATCTGTGCTTGGCACAATGGAATATAGCATTATAACAATTTAGTGATCTTATGGCTTTCATCTACCCCTTCTAGAGAAAAAAGTAAACGATATCTGCATACTTTTAGTGAATCTTCACAAGCTGAAATTAATGAGCCTCACAAAAGACTGCCTACGTCTCCTGCAATGCACGCAGCGAGCTATGGAGAGAAAAATGTTGGGGGTCAGTTTGAGAGATCATATGAGGAATGAACAGACCAGGAAAATAACCAGTGTAACGGATATAACCTAGAGAATAGCCAGAGTGAAGTGGCAGTGAATAGGACACGTGGCAAGAATGGACAGCAACACATGGACATCTATAGTTTTGAAATGAAGACCCTGGGAAAAGGAACGAAAATTGGGAAGACCATTGAAGGGATGGGCCTACGATATTGAAACAGCAGCGGAAGAAATCTGGAACCGAAAAGGGAGATAGAGATATCTGGAAAAACTTGATGTGACCTATCTCCAACAGTGAAGAAAATACGGTTTATGAAAAAGTAGGAGACCCCTTCCACTGACCTTGAAGTTCATCATGGGATAGATTATCACTATCAAGTAAATAAGCCCCGGAGGACTTGCTCATTCATCAACTAAGCGGATTCAGAAAGAGTCTCTTCAGGCCAATCCTCGTGGAGCTCTTTTAGTATCTAGATCACAGAGAATGATTATGGTCCGATAATTCGAATAATGCTACAGTTCTCTTTCAAAAACACCTTGTTTTTATCTAGAAGATGCTGGTGAAAAGAGGGCAACTCGCATTTGAAGAGTAGGAGCCTGTTGTTTAATGAGCAAGCCTTTGTAGTGTCTGCAGATAATTGTGAGTGGTGACCTTCCAGTTTTTTGCCCACCATACTATGCATAGATGGCACATACTATCGCCACCTAGAACCGAGTATAACGTCAGGTTTCAGCTTCCAAGTATGTCCTAAAGGCCTTTTGCTCGACCGTATGGCCACTGTGACCTTGGAAAAAAATTTGTCGACTAAGAGTAGAAGAAATAAACATCGTCTGATTCACTGTAGCGATAAATCGGAAATAATTTCACATTTTGTCATCCCTTGTGATTGGTTTTGGGGGTGAGCTTCAATCAGAAGCCGTGCTTAGGGATTGCAGGTTTATTGGTCTTATCACAGAGTCCGATTACGTTTCTACAGATGGAAGACATGGATGATTCGGGGGTGGAAGTATGTTCCTGGGGTTCGGAGCTATAAATATTCAGGATTTTATCTTATTCGGTGTGTCGTATTGTCCTGATGATGGGAGTTTCGAGAACACTTAACAAGCTCAGTGACTGAGGGAGAAGAATTTCATGGCAATTTCGGATTTCCCAGGAGATATGAGGATTCGAAGGAACTTTTTTCCTCCTATTGCAGCATGTTCACGTATTATGACACAGATGAATCTAGAATTATGGAGATGGTCTATTGTTTTGTGTCGGTTTTTATGCATCCTTATGTCAATTTTTCAGGCAGTCACAGTCAGTTTAAAATACTGATTAAAAGGAGCTTATTTCTCCACAAACTTCAGTCTGGACTAGTTGAAGTTTGTCTTCCTTTCCTAGACTTATAATCAATGAATTCATAAAGCGAAGCATTAACTTCACCTCTAATTTCCTTGAACGCTTCGAATTAAATCCTGAAGACCCCTCCTGCAACATATTACTCCGCTCAATTCCGATGATCATCCTGCAGGAATCTGTTGAAAAACCGCCGAACCAATACCTTCAACACATCCCGCCCGTTCATCAAATCAACGACTCCGACCTCACATAAAATCTCGATTGGGTTCACCTTATAATCCGTCTATAAATATTCAGGCAAACGGAAAAAAGAGGCACGAAATAAATCGCTAACGTTCAGCTTCATTTCCCGGCCACGTAGGACGCCGTAAGCAGTTTTTCTCGGTCGGGAAACGGGCGACTCATTGTTCCCAATTTGAATTCGGTTAAATGAAAAGGGGACAAAAACACTTTCGACCACGAAAACGAAAATTTCACGGATCAGTGGCGGTACGAGGTTGCCAGTCGACTGAATGGGTTCTTTAAGATGGGCAAACGAGGGTTTTGGTATGCGTGATGGGCTTTTTGATGTTTTCATTTCAATTGGATTTGGAGAAGTCATTATTTGGGTTCGAGGACTTCTTTACAGGATTTCTCGTCCTGAACTATGCACATGGTTGGACACTTAAGGCTGCAGTTTTCCTCAAGCTACAGTTCCTAACGCGTTTTATTCACTAGCATGTAGTCACACAATTTATTTTATGGGGATTTCACTAAGACAAGGGTGAATGATCAAAATCCCCTCCTCTGCTACTGCAACCAGAAAAGATCTTCCTGGTGGTAGCTGACCGAAGTTTTCAAGAATCAGTTTGCTTGAACATCTTGTCAAAAAATTTTTTTTTAAATTCATTGGAGTGCCCTCTACAAATCAATTTTCTATATTTTAAAGAAATTCCATTTGGATAGGCGCTTAACTAATGTAAAAAATTATGGAAATACTGAAAAGACTTCCAAAAAGTGTAAAATCGCAGAGAACTGTCTGAAATTTAAGGAGAATTAAAAAAAAATCAATCCTTCAGGTGGAAAATTGAGGGCGCGAACTTGGAAAAATGAAACGCACTTTTTGAATGGAGAATCGGTGCCGTCGGCCAGAGTGTAACTTCCGCTGAAGGAATGTTCTCAATATATTAAAGTTTGCTAATATATTCCAAAGCTAGATTCATCTTTGTGAAAACCTGATATAGTTCGACAATCTCCACTGACATTCGAGAAAAGTCAATCTTTTTGATAGACGATAGATGCATAGAAACACTGATGCAACGTTTCCTAACTGAAAATACGGTCCAAATATTGTAGGTCAAAACGGCCCTCTAGATTTTAGATCGGGTCCTACTTCCGGAATAATCCGCAATATCTCACGGCTGTGGCGCTATTGCGGCAATGGAAAATGTGGCTACCCCTTTCGGGAAGAATGAAAAGTAAGACCCCCATCTCAGATTTTAGATCGACAACAAAGTCTTGAACAAGATCTAATCAGTACCAACACTAGGTATTTTACGCATCTAAGATGGACATATAATGTAACAATAAAATAATTTCATTTCACACAGAGGATCGCCTATATGCTTTCTCAATTCATGATCGAGATCGATAAAGCGGATGTACCTGTTAATTATGAAATCCTTATCTGCACAGTTTGGAAAAGTAATTTTTCGACCATGAAATACAAACCTTTTATTATTTCAACGGATGGAATTGCATCAAAACTGATCCGTTTAAATGTCACAATACGTAATAACTTGATTATCCGGTAACAGTTCATTACAAATTAAAAACTGCTGCCCAAATAATATTTGTTGATGGTAGAAACTGGTTTTCGAATTCGCGATTTGGAGCAAATTGGAAGTATAAAAGATTCATTCTTATTTTCGAAAAGTATCATTTGCAGTGTTAGCACCACATTGAACACATTAAATCCAAAATGGCATTCAAAGTGAGTAAAAACAGAAAATATATAAATTTCTTTGAATAATGTAAAGAGTATGCATGAACTTATTTGTTTCATTCAAAGATCAAAATAACTTGAAGCAATTCACAGAATTGCGGTACAGCTGGTGCTATGTGTCACATATATCTTGAATTCGAAACAGATAAATCTCTTTATTATTTACTCTTTATTCAGTATAAGAAATTGATGTTTGAGTTATTGTGATGATTGCTTTATGTGACCTTGTTCTTTTACTGAATATTTTTTACAGATTGTAGTCCTCTTCGCCGCCTTAGCTTGCGCTAACGCTGGTTTCTTGGGAGCTCCAGCAGCTGTAGCTACCTACGCTTCCCCAGCTCTATCCTACGCTGCTCCAGCTGTAGCTGCTGTCCACGCTGCTCCAGTAGCCTCTTCATACTCCTACTCCAACAGTATTCAGTCGGCTCCAGTATCTTATGCAGCTCCAGCTATCTCATACGCCGCTCCAGCTCTGAGTGCAATCCACGCTCCAGTCGCCGTAGCTAAGGCCATCCCAGCTGCCACCTCATACGCTTACAACAATAAAATCTCCCAGTCTGTCGCCTATGCTGCCCCAGTTGCCACCTACGCTGCCGCTGCTCCAGTCGCTACCTACGCTGCTGCTACCCCAGCTATCTCCTACTCTGCACCAGCTCTGTCCACTGTGCACGCTGCTCCAGCTGTTTCTTATGCCGCATCACCTCTGTCCTATGCTTCTCCAGCTCTGTCTTATGGTGCTCCAGCTCTGTCTTATGGTGCTTCAGCTCTGTCTTATGGTGCTCCAGCCCTGTCCTATGGTAATTCAGCTCTTTCGTATGCTGCCCCATCAGCCTACGCTGCACCCTTGGCCCTTCAAAAGTACCATTTGTAAGATACCTAATGCGACTGTTTTGCTTTAAGTTTATTTATTTGATTGTATATGTATGTTAAAAATAAATTATGCATATTTCGAAATATTTTGTCACTCATTGTATTTTCCTAAAATTAATCGAGCAGTCGATCAAGGCTTATTTTTACAAAGGTGATTCCCAATTCAGGATTTGCCAGAGGGTGTTGTCATGCTCACTATCAGCCGGATATATTTGTAGCATGAATTTTGTCGAAAAAGAAATGAGTATTTCAATATATGGATAAATATACAATTTTAAATAGTCGAGACTAAATGCAGTTGTTCTCGGAGTGAAATCTCAAAATATCCGTTCTCATTCAAAATTACAAACCACCTCTTGCATGAAACTCAATTAATTTTATTCTCGATTAGATTCATACAGCAAGTCAGACTTTTTGTTTTTTTTTTCATGTCAGAAAGTTTCGCTTTATTTGGTTGATAAATTTTCCCAATTGCCTCATGCGGCAGATTTTGAGTGAGGTTTGAGGACATTTATGAGAAAATATAGTGAATAAAAACAGAGACTAATGGAAATTTATGTTACTCCTGCCAGACATCGTCGTGTGTGCAATACATTTCTAGATAAAAGAGACATAGTAAAATAATATTGTATATTGTATTGAGAAAGGAATTGCATCTAATTATTATTATAGTATAGTTGATATTATAAGGAAAAGTTATTGTACAAGTTTGTTATTGGTTTTTTCATTCTTCGTTTTCTCTCTTTTTATGACTTTGTGAATTTTTATTGTTGTTATAAATCTATTGCATGTAATTCAACGAATCTGGTGTATATGAAGATAATGAATAAATAATTAAAACAATATGTGAGCATGTTCTTTAGCTTTCAAAAAACCATCGAACAAAAAAGTTGTCTTCAATATCGCATCGTCAGTGGAATTTCGTAGGCTCATGTTGCATCGAATTCATCGAGAAAATATAAATAAGAATAGTGGCACAGTTCATTGAAAAGGAATCGAGATATGGTGGAATTTGCCATTCAACTTGACGTTAACGATTATATTTTCATTGTTATTATGGAATACAGTACATTTTGCTTTGGACGTGTTCATGTATAGAAGATTAAAACTCAACCCTTGATACAGGCTATTAAGATTTCTCGGGATATTTTGTTCAAAAACGCTGTTTTCCCCAGCTGAAATAATGACAGATGGTCAGCAATATTTATGTCGTTGATATAGAGGAGAAATAACACAGGACCCAAAACTGAGCCCTGTGGCACTCCGATAGCATTATTCCGAATGGCCGAATACACCTTTTAACTAATTGTTCAATTTCTATCAGAAAGCTGCGTTTTTGCGGATTACTCCTAACAACTCATCCGAAGAGATTTTTCAAGAGATATGATGAACCATGCAGTCCAACGCTTTTGTTAATTAGCAGAAAAATCTTTCTGACCACTTTTCTAAGTCAATGTGATCAATTACCTTTTCAAAAGGGCATTAAATGCATCAGAGGTCTAGGACGAAATGAATTGAATAGTTCGTATCTGAAAATCGTCCTTTGAAGCCCTAGAATTTGTTTTTTTCTGCAGTGGGATTTGGGATTTTCAAGTTTTGAAAAAGACAAAACCATGGTCGATATAATTCTCGTCAACACCTCTTGGTTCGATTATTGGATTAGAAATGTACCTTTATATGGAAGGACAAATGTGCCATGCATTATTTTCGAGAAAATTCCATACCTTTTTACAATCTCCAGTTATAAAGTTCATTCGGTTCGATCGACAGAATAATGTGACAAAACACCTTTTTTTCCAATTTTACACAGAGGATCGATTATATGCTCTATAGCGATCAAACAATCGTTTCAAAGGATACAATGTAGTATTCATGAAACCCTAAAGTTCGAAAAATATTCGACCATGAAATACATACCTTTGATTATTTCAACGGATGGAATTGCATCAAAACTGATCCGTTTAAATGTCACAATACGTAACAACTTGATTATGTTGTTACAATTCATAGCGAATGAAATGCTGCTACCAAAATAATGTTTGTTTATAATATGAACTGGTTTTTGGATTCTCGATTTGGAACAAATTGAGAGTATAAAAGATTGGTTCATATTTTCGAAAAGTATCATTTGCAGTGTAAGCTCCACAGTGAAAACATTGAATCAAAAATGGCATTCAAAGTAAGTACTGGAAATATACTATTCTACTTGCATAAGATATTTATGTAAAATATTTCTTTATTGTTGTATCAAGTGCTTTATTTTTGTGTTTTGAGAATAACAGAAAAACTAGGAGTACCTAACCAAAAATTTTCATCATAAAATGGAGGATGAGTTAAAAAAAATATGTAATAAAGGTAGTGACTTAGAGGACTAGGGAAATTAAAATCAAATTCATGCATAATTATTAATAATATCTTAGAAAATAAACAAAAAATTCGATGAAAGAGACTTTCTTCAATATTACTTCGAGAGGCTCAATACCTTTTTTGATTACATGAGGAGTGAGATAAATAAGAGGGCATCGATTGAGATTTCCGTATTTGTTTCTTTATTTCTGCCATTCGCATAGAGGGCGATTTTTTCTCTGAAATGGTTATAAAATATAGGTACATGTACGTGTAGATTCGAATTGAACTGAATGGGAGGAACGAGAAATATAAAGAAATAAGAACTCTACAGAAGTAAAGCCTTCGGCACATAATTTTATTCCGACAATGTATCTAAATTTAAAAAAAACATTGAATTTTAAATTTCAGATAGATACAGAATAAATCTCAAAATCACAACAGTCAAATATCACAATAATTTATTCTGTAACCGGTATAGGACAATTTATTTATATCGAAGTCATTGTAATGTTATCGTTATAATTCTGTACTGCCATCTGAATGATTTGAGAGTACGAAATATTTTTACAGATCGTAGTCCTTTTCGCCGCCTTAGCTTGTGCTAACGCTGGTTTCTTGGGAGCTCCAGCAGCTGTAGCTACCTACGCTTCCCCAGCTCTATCCTACGCTGCTCCAGCTGTAGCTGCTGTCCACGCTGCTCCAGTAGCCTCTTCATACTCCTACTCCAACAGTATTCAGTCGGCTCCAGTATCTTATGCTGCTCCAGCGATCTCATACGCTGCTCCAGCTCTGAGTGCAATCCACGCTCCAGTCGCCGTAGCTAAGGCCATCCCAGCTGCCACCTCATACGCTTACAACAATAAAATCTCCCAGTCTGTCGCCTATGCTGCCCCAGTTGCCACCTACGCCGCCGCTGCTCCAGTCGCTACCTACGCTGCTGCTGCTCCAGTTATCTCCTACTCTGCACCAGCTCTTTCCGCTGTGCACGCTGCTCCAGCTGTTTCTTATGCCGCATCACCTCTGTCCTATGCTTCTCCAGCTCTGTCTTATGGTGCTTCAGCTCTGTCTTATGGTGCCCCAGCTCTGTCTTATAGTGCTTCAGCTCTGTCTTATGGTGCTCCAGCCCTGTCCTATGGTAATTCAGCTCTTTCGTATGCTGCCCCATCAGCCTACGCTGCACCCTTGGCCCTTCAAAAGTACCATTTGTAAGATACCGAATAGAAATAGGAGATAAAGCATCTGTTTATCTTTCAATGTATTTATTTATTTGTACGTTTATTATCGAAATTCAATTTCACATATTATTTAAATAAATTTTAAAACGTCTTCGATGAAGTTTCATTCATTTAATTTTGTATTTTGTGGTGGTTTGTCTGATAATGTTGAAGAGGAATATTTCAGAATTAGGAAAAATATAAAATTTCTAAATCTCTCTAGACGAACTATACTCAGTTATGTTCTGAGTGAAATCTTGAAGAATCATCTCTCATTCGAAATTAAAAACCATCTGCCCTTGCATAAATCTCAATGTATTTGATTTTCGATTGGAGATCCGCACAGCAAGTCGGACTTCCTGTTCTTTTACTGGCTATATATTCAGGAAGTTGCGGCTTGTTTAGCTGGTAAATTATGCAAAGGGCCAGGCTGAATAGCAGATGCAGGATGCATCCAATTGCCGATGGACATGATTTTCCCGTGAATCTCGGGTTTAGTAGATCTTGAGTTTGGTTTGAGGAAATTTATGCGAAAGGATAGGAAAATAGAGGACAAGAGGGAATAGATGAAATATCAACATCCTAGAGGAAACTATTAGGAATTTATGTGATTTCTAGCTAACTTTGTTCTACCGGGAAATGAGAAATATTGATTTATGCCGAAAGGATTCCTGCAATTTCGAATGATGTGAATTTTTTATTATCCTTTGTTATGATTGATCTACATAACAGAAACTGAGCATCGAAAAGAGCAGACTTGGGAAGAAAACATCAATTTTCGTCAACTTTTATTATGACGTAGATAAATGAACAGGATATTTTATAAACTTATAATAAAAGGATTCAAAAGGAAATTATTTCACGGAGACAAATTTTGAAAAAAGAACGACAATAATATATGAAAATAAATTACAGAATATTGGAAAAAGTTAAGTTTGAGATACTGACAAAAAACCTTTTTCGGAGTCGGTGATCAGAAATTTCAAAATTGTTTTTCGATTGTATCTTCTTGAATAATTCCAGGGAGGTTTGGAATTTTTGATTGTACTGAAAGATGTGCCTATTTATTGAAGGGAGGAAAAATTTATATTCACCACAGCCATTACATATTAACGACATATTAACATCTGACATATTCGAGAAGAATGCTTATCGACCCTATTTAGCTGTAATCCCCCTCAAAATGCTTTTCCTCTGGTTACAATAACTAATAAATGTGGATTTTGTTCAGGGGGCAAGCACCCGGTATTCGGACATGTCATTGTGTCTCCTGTCAACAACAACCTTCCTGTAAAATTGGAAAAGGCCACGCTATTCAATATAATATGTGAGCCCCTGATATTGATTGACGTGCTGCCTGAATGCCACCGTGTCGAGTTCCGGACAATAGTTTCTGCTATTTCGGAACGATCCGTTGACAAGATGTAATTTTCATGTCGAATAACGCAATTACTGAAATTTTCGCCGACATTGAGGGCGATTTCCGAGCACGATTATCATTCCCTTTCATAAACCAATTTGTCAATAGTGCGGATCATTAGTCAGGGGAATTTTTATTTTTTGTAAAAAAAAGATTTCCATTATGTATGGCGGTAGTTGATTTTGTATTTTTTTATTTCAACTTGTTTGGAAATGAGTGTTTTCTTCTATGTTGAAGGAATCGAATTTTGTCTGAAATGTAGGGTAGTATATTACCCAGGAAGCACCCTTCCCCGCAAGATCTCTGAGTAGATACGCACTGCTACTCTGATGCGAACTCTTTTTTCGAACTCCCAGAGATCGCTCTGCGATGTTCCTAAGAGAATTTCTCAATTTGTTTTTTTTGTGAGCTCCCAAAGATGTCATGATTGCAATCAGAATGAGAACTTCCCATTGCGAGCAAGCAGGAATATCCTGAGTCCACCCAGAATGAGAAATTCACATTTAGATCTTCCAAAGATCGCTATATGATGTTCCAAAGCGATCAATTTAACGTTTAAACATCGTCCATTTTCTGTTTGTGTATTTAGCATCTGGGAAAAGACCTTCGTCTCGTTTCAATCTCAACTAGCTTGAGTTCATCTGTTGAGTACACGTGTCCGCGATGCAGGATATTGTTTAGATATGTCTTATAGTGATCGCTAATCTCCATTAGAGGAGAAAGCACCAGAAGAAGATATGTCTTAATAACAATACTAATAAGATAATTAGAAGTGGTGTTAGTTGATGATATTCAGGTGAAATTTTATATTGGTGTACCTACATTCTGAGGTTAATTTATTCCATTCTTTTTGAAAATTATCACAATCATTCAATAATTGATTTGTTCAATTATTAAATACCGTATTATTTTCAGAGAAGAAATTTTTGATTCAAATTAACTTTTGTGTGACACTGAAGTGTTTTTATTATGATTCGTGCTGCTTCGTAATTTCAGCATATATAATCATTATTATCTTGAGAATATTCAGATTCTTTGTTTTTCAATATCTTCTCATTCAATTTGTAGTGAAGATAATTCGGATGGGTGAAGAAAAACCCGATCTCATGAAAGTTTTTTCTAACTTCTTTCATTTTCATCTCCTGAGTGTCAAATTGGGAAAAAAATTAAATTCCGAATGTTGGATACAGTTTCAGTTAACCAACTGAAGTAGAAATTGTCGAAATATAATTTTCTGAATGAGAAAAAATAGGGCTAGTGTACTGTATATGTTAATAAAATTCAATTGAAACCCAACACAAATCAAAGAATAAATATACCCAAAATAACAGTATTAATATAGTTTTACCTATATCAGCAAAACATTCAACCGGATCCTGTCGATTACTCCTAATCCAATGTACAGAGTGATCGAGCTCGACAAACGAACAAATGAAGCTGACGTGAAAATCGATTGATAAAAATGTCAAATTGTGCACACATATCCTTGTGGAATTATAAAATAACCACGCCACTGGTAACAGTATTTTTGTTCGAAATAATTCGCACAAATGAAAGTATTTAAATGAAAGTAATTCGATGAAATCGAAATCACTAAAACTGAGATTCACAGAAAAAAACTGAAATTTTCCGAATTCACGAAAAGGAACAGAGAATTAGCAATTATCGGAAGCAGAGGTATTCACGATTAAGCTAATCAATGAACTGAATGAATAATTAAAATGAAACAAATATGTAACATATGATACGATCCACAGCTGACGAGTTCTTTTCGCACCTACATAAATGACAAATCCATATGGGAATTCTCCAGTATGGAGAAATTAATTTTAATAAAATGAGAATTTTGAAAATTCGGTAAAACTTATTTGAACCATTCACTTGGCGTGAACACCGAAATGGTATGACTCTGTATTTCTATCATTCATCACAAAATAAATTCACGATGTTTTTTCTTGATTTATAGAAACATAATAACAATTTTTCAAACCAAAATTCTCACTATATGAAATGAAGGATATACCAGATTAACATGGTAGATTATTTTGGTCGTGATATATTGAGCTAGTAAATTCCCCCATTCAAAAGTAGTAGAAAACAAATGTTCCTGCTGTCGCACACAAATCAAAATATCCGAAAGGAATCCTAATCCGATTAAAATCCCTAGGTCTCAATTTAGTGACATTGATACAAATCCAATTGGTTCCATCAATCCGAACACTGCACCAATTGTTAAGGCCCCAAATGTCTACCGACAGCGAACCAGACAACTTGCGGTTGGCCCGAGAAGACGGCCCTTTTGAAAAGTTAATACCACCATTCAAATGGCGTCTTGATTGACGGACCCCACTGTCTGTTCTTGTCTCCCCCGACATCTCGGTCGCAAGGAAGTGTTATCCCCTTCGTGTTTTTCTCCCCAGGTGTTAATTGGTGAAGGAATTCGGGCTGAAACATGTAAATCGCTCGGATGCAGGGCTGACAATATGGAGGCTTTGAAAGTTCCCGACATGTCTACCTCGACGCTGCATTTGACGTGAAAAAGGAGGTAATTGGATTTACTGGATTTAACTGTTCCACGTTGAGGTTACATTTTCCACCAGGGCAGATATTTTTATCGACTTTCAAATGTGTCAGGGGAAGTGGATTTCGATTCGTTCGACCGGATGTGTGATTTCGACTTCTTGCAGTTAATGCGATTTCTACTGGAATGTCAAAGGAATATGGAAGTAATAGATTGATTCTTTTTTCGTTAATTCATGGGGAATTTTCTGTTCCTCTTGCGTAGTTTGTACACGACACAGACCATTTAAATTATGATCTAATTTCATATAGTTTTCGAAATAACATAAGTTCACGTCTTGATATGCCGCCCGCCCTGAAGCACTACTTCAGCAAGTTGAGTCGAGAGGAGACCATTTTAGTCGCCACGAATGATGACAACTGTACTTGAAAGAATGGGCGTTGAAGCCGTCCGCACGTACAAGACTCTTGCTTGCGTGGGCAAAAAAGAAGTAAAGCTTGGGGTTCTACGAGGACCATATTATCATTATTTGATCTTTTGTTCTCTACCATACTCATTCATTCAACCCAAGGAGGTCGTCAATGGTGTTGATAAAACTGACAACATCTAACTGGTATAGGTCGGTGAAATCATCACAAATTTCTTAGACTGAGTAAGTCCAGGGGTGTTTCTCCAGAGGGTTATACTGTTATCCAACTCCAATTGTTGGACCGCTGCCTTATATTGGTCTTTTTCAAGCCCACAGAGAGGCCCAGGTCCACCTGGTGTTAAACTTGATATATTTTCAAGCTCATCGGCTTTTTCATTTTCTTCAACACCAAAATGTCCTGGCGCCCATAGTGGAGCCCCTCTCTGATTTCGATACATCGGTAAACCACATGGATGACTTTTTGTCCAAACGATCAATGACACTTTTTGCACTAGGACGGTCAGCTATGACCGTGGCCAAGGCGTTTAGGAATCGAAGATTGTTGTTAGAACGTCCGATGGTTTTGCCAAGAAGTTTTAATCCAGCTGATTCAATATTTCAATATCCTCAAGTGCCCAACCTGGTTTCCAGGAAGGAGCTTCTCGTTGAGGTATATTCTTATCACGTCCAGCAGGCTGCATTTTATCATATACAGGGTGAGTCTTTGACTTATATTTTAACTGTAGATTCCTCTCATCAAACGAAACACTTTCTTCCCATACCATTTTTCAAAATTCGGTTTCGTTTGGAAGATACAGGGTGTCGGAAATCCATGAAAAACACACTTTGCTGTTTATATCTTCGGAACCGTCATTTCGAATGAACTGAACTATTCATGGTGCATATACCTCAATCGGAACCTATTCAATATCTCTACTAGTATAAAAGTAACACGCTTGAACACCATAAAACCACTTTGAAAAGATAAACGGTTCATATTTTCGAAGAATCAATCATTTACGAAACTAAAAGTATTACTATTTTTTTCAATAAAATGCGTCGTTTTCGAGTTATTCCCAATTTTACCCGGAGAAATTTGACGAAAAAATCATTAATTTCAAGAATAATCTGAATGCGTCTCTGAACTAAATATCATCGAATATTATTCCTTCTCTTGTCTTTAAACGAGTTTACAATGTTGTCACAATATTTATCAACTTTCTCGAGAATTAAATACAAACGATGGAAAAAGTTGATGTAGAGATATTTTAATAATAAAATCCCACAAATGTGGGAGATAAAATTGAACACCAAGGAGGATTTAATACGCACAGTTTCTATCGAAAATTCATATTTACCGGTCCATATTGAAGTTAAATGTCGATGAAATTCGGATATGAATGATGAATCTCGATACAAACTACTTATTGAATTGAAATTAATGAAAAATAATACGATACCTGATAATCTGTGGCGATGTTTCTATCTAAACAATATCCTCTTGGAATTTTATGAACTCGAGACGGTTAAAATTATATTAATTCACTTCACATAATAATCACATTAGAACAATAATTCACTGAATGTATTCAGATTTCAGAACTTCACATAATGTTCACAGTTTGTTCAGAGACTCTGGTTTGTTATTGTTTGTAGTTGGCCTCCAGATAACCAATCCGTCGGTTTTCGCTCGACGCATGCGTGGTGAAATTCGCGGCAAAGTCGATTTATGATGGAAACGACCGAATTCATAGATATTTATACTATGTTTCGTAAAAAATCCTTAACCTCAATAAAAATATCAGCAAGCTGACATCTTCTTGATATTTCTGTGCAAACATTCACAGAATCGATACAAATCAGATTAGATTAGGTTGTTTAATAATACATCCGTAAGAAAAGTCTTTCTTCATGAGATTGTTTGGGAATTTCGAGGAAAATGTGAAAAAGTTATTAGTATTTACAAACTGATCTGCAGAAAAATCGAAGAAGGAACTTATTTTGGTGGGATTAATGTGGCTTTTTAGTTGCAGATATAATCCGATGAAAGTAACTGTTTTTGTTGAAATTATCGTGTTTAAACATTCTTATTCGAATAAGGTTAGTACTTGAGTATTTCCTAAATGTATCAACTCAATTTCTATCGAGAAATATGAACTTTGCATCAAATCCAGAAGATCATTTCAGAGACGTAGTCAGCCCAATTTTTTTTAATGGCTATATCTTTTAAACAGAGCCGAATTCGGAAAAATAGAAAATGAAGAATGTTTTCTTTTGACCTCAAGAATCTTCAGTTAAAATATATACTATGTACAAGTCAAAGACTCACCCTGTATAGATGTAAGGGAGTCAAATCGAGTATGACCTCAAGCGCTGCTGTAGGAACTGTGCGCATAGCTTCCGTGACACCAATAGGTACGCCTTTGTTGTTTCTGGTATAAAGATGATTTTGTGGATTAAGCCTCTTCTAGATGTACTATCTCTTTACTTTTGTCATGGGATCATCGTCACCGGACAGAAAACTCACGTGTTTCATCGTAGCCTATGGTGCCATTAATTTGGACATCACGGCGCCCGAGAAAACCACCGAATCCGGCATCGCCCCATCGATCACGAATCCCAGCTCCACTCCTCCACTCCAACCCCGACAATGCCGCTCATTTTTCCCGCATGCATGCCATACGTGAAGCAAACGTTGCCGCAACAGCACGTGTCATTGGTTTATTATTGCCGCTGATCGATGTCGGCGGTATGCGGTGTCGCCCAGCGTAGCCCATATCTGCCGTGCACAATGTCCTACGTGAGCCCCATCCGAATCTTCCGCCCGCAATACTAAGACATCGATCATTGCAATAAAATTTTTATTATGCGACCGTCCACGTCTACACGCCAGCCATGTTATTGCGTCTGGTACAGACCGAAGATGTTCCTGTATTGAATGCTGTGCGGAAGCGGGAGTAGATTTTTTGCGGAATTTCACACGTACGTGATGGACAACGCAGCTGACGTGGAAAAAATAGGCGGCTCTCGGATTTCGAAGAATTCGGGGGTTTACCGGCGGTGGAGTTGCCAGTTTTAGGCATTTGTTGTGAACATGGAACCCCGATATTTCTTCGAAACTAATGTATAGTGAAGATGATTAACGAACAATTTTATAACGAAGCGAAATTCAGTATTTCATTTGACGTATTCGAGGAAGGAATTTTGACACAAATTCAAAACTCTGTATTTTTGTTTTAGAGTATACATGAACTCAAATTGTAAAATATTCTCAAGCGGAATCTACTTCCTATTCTGCCGGAAACGAATGCAAACTTCGTTATTCCAAATGTAACACTCTATACAGATATGGTAAATGTAGTTGGAAACCCTGAGATTTCAGTACAAAATTCGAGCAGTCTTCTAGTCCAGTTGAACAGTGGAAGAATCGAAACCTCAGTGCGATTCTATATCAAATAAGCGGCTGGTCTAGTTTAATGGCAGTTTCGATCGTAGTGGGGATCGAAGATCGAATTCAGTCGCAATCCGAACTTGGATGCGATAGACCATACTGTTGTATGGTACGTTGGGAGTTTTACTTCTAATCTTATTCGATCCGTGGTCCTAGATCGTTGCGCTCTGGCATCCCCACTACAAACTGCCATAAAACTAGACCAGCCGCTTATTCGATATCGAATCGCACTGAGGTTTCGATTCTTCCACTGTTCAACTGGACTAGAAGACTGCTCGAATTTTGTACTGAAATCTCAGGGTTTCCAACTACAATTACCATATCTGTATATTCATACATATTTGAATTCTTCTTTCAATTCTGGCAATTCTGCACTGATTTGATGCATTATATGCGCATCCACTTCAAGCGATTGTTGAGGTATAGCCTGATTGTCAAATTTGTTGACAGAAAGAGTGTCACAAATGAGTGTTTATAGGCGACTGAAATTAAGATCGTAGCGCATGCTTTTACGTTGTGTCCTGGCAAAGAGATTCTGGTTTGTGTTGAGAGTTGTTCAAGTGAGGTACATTTTGAATGTGATTTGATTATGGACAATAAATTTATTGAACAGATGAGTCATTTTCTTATTGAATTAGTACTTATTCCGAGATGAAACTGAGTATATTGAAATACCTTCATGCTTCATGCGATATCTGGGAGGAACTGTTCTTGGAAGGGTATGAAAACTTTATTCAGGATTTTTTATTTGAAGATGAAGAATTAGGTGCACAACAATAGTGATTTATGATCTCAGAACAAAAATGAAACAATAACCTAAATGAAACACGTGTAATTCAAACTGTAAACAGCTCAAAAAATTTTTTTTCCATACCACTATAGGATTTTTCGCAGAAATTCGAAATCGCGAAAAATAGGTCATTTTTGGACTGTAGTATTTTCCAGAAAAATAGATTTATAGAGATGCTGATTTTTTTGTATATAAATTGATCCTTTGTGAATAAAAAAACCAATTTTCATCCATCAGAGTCGAACAGTTTAGATTTCCTGATTTTTTTCGCGAAGGTCCAAATTTTCCGATTTTTCATTGTTCGTAAATCAAAAACTGTTTTCCTCACGAAAGAACTGATTGGATTTTCTTTATCTACCTCCTCGAATTAGTAAATGGTGTGAGTATGAAGTCTATCGGAGCCAAAACATTCGTTAACGATAGAGGGCGTACTGCTTCCTGAGATTCTCCAAAATCCCTCATTTTAGGATTTTTTTGCAACAGAAGAAAGTGCAATGATACTGCTTCTTGTATAAATAATAAGGAAATATCATACAGGGTGCCTGAAACAGAGCCTCAATGAAACTATGAAATCTCATCTTTATCAAATGGTAACCATATAATTTTGTGAATTTTATGAGGGACCCGCCCTATTTTTAGACAAAAAATCACCCCCTTTTCACTACTTTGCATTTGGACTCTTTATACTAATTTACTATTTGAAGGATGGGTTTATAGCCAGATGAATCAATGCAAAGATAGGTTGATTGTTTTTGAGAAGTTTTCATTGAATGCTCTAATGATTTCGATACTGGAAATTACAGGCATGTATTTTCCCATGACAAGCAATATGAGAGTTCAACCAACAATTGAATCCTTCCTTAGTGAAAAAGAGACCAGCAAATGTTTCCTATGCGAAATTCGATTCATATCTCTTTGTAATCAAATACCGAGGTTAAATCCAAATCTGTCCCCATATCCGGCCGATTCAATCGGACAATGAGGCACTTAGTGGCAGGCTTCTGAAGAATGGACCCTTTGAAATATTAATCCGTCGACTCAAAGGATTCTTGATTGACAGGGTGTACCTTCGCTGAATGACGCCAAACTAACAATTTCATCACAAAGTGTATTAGGTTGTCCCACAATTGCAGATGTCTACCTCTGATTTGTCACACGTGCTTATCGAATCTAACCGTTTCTTAATAGGAAACTATGGATCCGATTCTCGTTGCTTTTCAGAAATTTTCTTTATTCAGAAGAATTAGTTCTGAAACCCTGACATCATTGTCGAGAATAATATAGGTTCAATGTAACGAAGAAATATTGATATACCGACATAACGTGCCGCCCGCCCTGAAGCACTGCCTCAGCAAGATGTAGAAATGGAACACAGTTTGATGAGAGGTCGTCGAATTGTGCCAGAGAATGTCGTAACCATATCAGAACGAACATTCATCGTCCGGAAAACCGATATAAAGCAAAAACACCGCCACAATTTCGAATACGAACCGAAATCCGCATTGTAACTATTTTCGGTATCGACATTTGCGATGCGACGTCATCCGGGATAACCAACTATTGTATTTAGTCGTCCAGTGGGTAAATTCGTAGCCGTAATTTAATTATTTGCCGCTCGCGAACGGACCGTGTCGTTATGTTCATTTTAATTTCGGTTGAGTTCAGGTCCACTGATTATTTTGTCGACGGTTTCAGGGAACCGTAAGATTAGCTCGTCGAAACATAGTATGTTTCCATTTGTGTCCGATTGATTTTTTAACATCTATCGGGAAATGAAGTTGGGCGTTTTTAAGAGTTGAAAGCGTAACTCATAATGAGAAAATTCATAAACAATAAATGAGGAAAATATAAAAGTAGTTTGTAGTAGTACAATCCACGTTTAATGCACTCACTACACAACATCTGGACAAAAATAATTCCATATCCTTTGTCTCCTTTAAAAAGGTTGATTTTGACCATATCCCTGTCAAAAATTTCTCATAGAAACGGATAAAAAATGTATGTACGAGAACTTATGAGATCCTAATTGAATAGTGAAACCGCAAATCCGTATAAAACCATATACGATATTCATCAGTATTTAATGGAGACTACAGATACACATTGCTTTAGTTTCTAATGGCATTTCCTAACGTAAATCATATCCGTTTCTATAAGCGATTTTAGCGATTCCTACATTGAATTGTCCTTGTTCCTACGAGTTTTCATAAGACTCTATAGTTTTCAAATGTGTTTGTCACGCATAAGACCTACCTGTTTTCAATGTGTTTTTACGCATTACTAATATCCGTTCCTACGAGTTTTGATAAGAATCTATAGTTTTCAAATGTGGTTTTCACACATAATACCTACCTGTTTCTAATGTGTTTCCACAGATAACTCATATCCGTTTCTACGAGTTTCTATAGGAATACATAGTTTTCAAATGTGGTTTTCACACATAAACTCTACCTGTTTCTAATGTGTTTTTACACATAACTCCTATCCGTTCCTGAGAGTTTTTATAAGAATCTATAGTTTTCAAATATGGTTTTCACTCATGATACCTACCTGTTTCTAATGCGTTTTTACACATTAACTCTTATACGTTTTTATGAGTTCTTATAAGAATCTATAGTTTTCAAATGTGCTTATGACACATTATACCTATCGGTTTTTAATGTGTTTTTACACATGCTTCATATCCGTTTCTATGAGAATCTATAGTTTTTCAATGTGGTTTTCACACGTAATATAATACCTACCTGTTTCAAATCTGTTTCTACACGAAATTAATTTCTGCTGTATGTTCTACGAGTTAATGAGGTTCGAAAATGCATGAGAATGTATAAGATTTTATATCCGTCACAAGTTATAAGGATCTATAGTTCTCAAATTGTGTTTCTGTGTTGTGGCAATTCAGAAAATTAGTACAATATGGTTTGCATGTGTTTAACCAAGAGGATAATAGAAGAGAATGTATGACATTGAAGTTAGAGTGAAAATGTAAATTCATATCGTACCATCACCGATATTCGCCAGAAATCATAATTCACAGTTAATCATTCGCTAATGAGAATTTGACAGTTGAAAGTTTAGTTGAAATATCTTCCATATGTTTCTAACTGAAATTTCTAGGATTATAGTAATACGTGTTTATATGGTTTTATATACCTACCTATGTTCGAACTATTGGTTGGATGGATTTATACAGTTGGAGTGAAAAAATTCATAGCGGCTTAAAATGTTTATTTCTGATGCGTTCATGAGATGCTTATAAATACACACTGAATTATTACGTATTTGACTGACCACAGTGACATTGACATTTCATAATTTCATTGAGGACAATATATGGAATAATTTTACAGAAGTAACTCGAGAAGATTACATAATTACGGAAAACCATACCTATTCATATAATTCCCATCATATTCCAGCTTGTTTCTACAATATAACCTCACTTTACACAAAATACAATGTTCTCTTTAGACCGAAAACACAAAATAGTCTTTCATAAAGGCACTGATGCATCACATTTTTATTCTAGAGAAAGGGAAATGAATTATTATTGCAATTTTCCAACAAATAAGAAATAAACATCTTTATACGTCAATTTACATCACACGTGTTTTACGGTGTCCACGCTCCACGGCGTCATAACCTGAACTTTCCGATGCGTGCGCCGGCCGCCGAATCCTGAAATCACTGTCCACTCACTCCACTGTGTACACAACATTCTCAATATTTTGCCACGCCATTTTCGGCGTTATCTGTCGATTTTTTTAGGCTTCGTATTAGGATAAAATGAGGCTTCTACTCTACAATTGGGGTTACTAATTTTTTTGCTATGAGTATTAGAGAAACTATGGGCCCACTAGTGTTCTCGATAAGATATATTCTTTATTTGTGTTGTCATCACAAGTTCTAATAGTTTCAATTGAATAAACCTCTGTTAATGCATTATGATAGATCCCCCTCCCTTCCACACAGAATCCGCTTTGAATGAGGAAGAATCGAGAAGCTCGCCTCTTCAACGAATTCAAAGCTCGCCTCTCTCAGCGGAAAATATCAAGAATTTCCCAGTTCAATTCAATTCCTCCCTCCGCTTATTTTGTTTTGAAAATCCATTTTCCTCTTCCAATCATATTCGCCTCTTGCGGTTCCAAATGAAACGCCAGGGAATAATAAAATTTCTACGATAAGTACGTGCGACATTTCGGGAACGACAAAGAGCGTCTAAGAAGTCGAAAGAAAGCTTTGTTCGGCAGGAATTGGATCGAAGATGCCGCCCGGCGGTGGATGCAAGTGAGGCGTCACGTGATCAACGTAATACAGATAGATGAAAGATGGGAAAATCATGGAGCGAAACGATCGAAATACAATTCCGGGAAATTGGAGTTTCACAGACTTCGAGGCGGGGTTTATCGACGTCATATATTTCTTATTATGCGAATTTGCGGATGATTTGAGTGAGACGTGGTTGCTGTGCAATCCTAAAATCGCACTGGATGCAACTTCTGGTTATATGATGAGATATTCTCTAGAAAATGCTATTTGAGTGCGAAACGCGAATCTACCTACAAAGTGGATGAACGAGAACGAATCCATGAGCTTATGACTTAACGTCAAGAAGAAGATGACAGTTGCAGTTGGAGTTCTATGGTTGCATATGCACGTATGCATGGCACAAGTACTGACATATCTGGCCGTCTATAGTCCATTAAAGTGCATAATTAAATCTCCAAATAAACGTACAAAAATTAGGGGAAGTACCTACGTACAAAATGAGATAGGGTTTCATTTCAGAGGCATAACTTGTTATTAGTGAATTCCAGTAATGTCATATTCTACACCTATGATCTTTATAACCTTTATGAAATAAAAGTACCAGAAAATATTCCTAGATAAATTGGGATAAACGAAATTCATTTCGTCCGCATGCTATGGACAAAATGACATACCGGCAACAGGCAACTCTAGTTACAAAACAACTGACAAACCCTCGGTTCTTCTAGGAACATCAGCACAAGATGCGTGAGCCTAATGCAACCAATGCATGCATCGTTACCAGTATTTTCCAGTGCTAATCCTGGAAAAGACTGGTTTTCTCCCGATCTTAATCGGGAAAAAAGGTCATAATAATAGACAGATGGACCGTCGCCTTCATCATCTCGAAAGTTGCTAGGAACATTTTCTTCTTCGTTGTCTTCTTTAAATAATGCCCTAGGCACTTGTCTTCCTTTCTTTGGAGGAGGTATGGGCTCATTTTTTAATTTGATTGCAACCATATTGAGTGTAGAAGTTGAAATTAAGTACGTTTATCGAGTCTTCGGCTCACGTTTGCCTTGTCCACTTATGAATCTTCCTTTGGGGATTGGAGGAACCTCCTCAAAGGATCAGCAATAGTAGGTTAAGATGCATTTCCTTTATTAGCCGCAGATGCATATTTTGTTATGAATATGTTAAGAGAAATCCTGGCTCTTTGTTTGGTGATGGAGCCTGGGATGAATGGTCTCGGTGTTGTCTGGTAGATACGGTTAATTCAGGTGAAATACCTATGTCATTTTGTCCGTTCACTGTATATGTCAATTTGTCCATAAAGCGTTATTAAACTAGAATTATATCGAATTGATACAAAAAGTATATTTAACATAATAAAAAACTTCGTGAATACAATGACAAATAAGAAAAGTTTGAAATGAATGCAATATAAATTAAAAAAAATGGTGAAAACTGGCTGAAAATTCGGCGCAATAAAAAAAAACTCGTGACCTATTGATTTCTGTTATCACTCATAACGACCGAATGAACTAGAGTAGCGCTTGCGAGATTTCAGAGGTTAATAGAACCCATTGTGTTGCACTGGTTGTTTAAATAAAACTTTTATTGCTTGTGGACGGTATTTATTATAACACTACAAACTTTTACTTTACACAATGGCTTGTAATATTACGGTCATTCGGAGCTAGACAACGTACGGCACTATCTCTGTCCTAACTTACGAGGAACTGAGCCACCCTGCGGTTCCTGTTGAGTGCTGCATTGGTAAAATAAAGCGCCGTTGCCTTGTTGCTGATTTGTACGTAACCCCATGCTCCGGTCGTGTGATTTGGTAGACAGTTCCGTATTTGATACCTCCATACTCAAGTTATGATGCCTATGTCATTTTGTACGTTTTTTCCCCACCTACTTGTTCATAACTCAAAGTTGATTTGGGAGAAAACTCAATGAGGGAGGCAAGAAAAATTAGGTCTCTTGAATCTGGGTCTCAGTCCTTCGGGAATCAAAGGAAACGAAGAGGCCAGGTATAGAGAAATGTACCTATAAAAAAGAGTTTCTGGAGAAGGCGAAAACCGAAAGCGAAACACCCTGTATCTGTGTATCTAAACCTCAGTAAGAACCAGCTACACCTCCTCAACGGCTTTCTTACAGGACCTGGTCGCCATAAGAAACATCTGGCGAGAATGAGTTTATCGGACACTGAAGATTTTAGATTCTGTGGAGAGGGGAAATAAACTCCTATTCACTCAGTCACTGAATGCCTTGCCATTGCAACCCGAAGGAAAGAATCCTTTGGGCAAGAAACTTGCAGGAGAGAGGAACTAGCCTGGTTGAAACCTTCCAAGATATTGGATTTCATTAGATCTCTGGAACTGGGAGGCGAGCTGTAAAGTGCGTGGTGGAAACAGCACTGTTAGGGGGCACGATAGAAATTAAGGTCGCAGTGAACTGTAACCCCTTTCTAACTATAACTATTTGGTCATAACACAAGCTCATCGGCAATAACAGTATAATAACATAAAATGAAAAGGAAACAACTTCATTCACTCACATCTGAAGCAGTTTCAAGGAATGGCATAGCTCATATGAGCAAATTCGCAATAAAGATCGACATGCAAAATTGAAATCCCCCCAATTTTTTCTACCCCAATGCGAAATTGGCTGAATTTAAAATGTAGCAAGATGTTACTCCCTCGCCTTGGAATGATTAAATTGAAGACACCCCTTGTTTTGAATCCACACTGAACTTCTTGAATTCGCGAAAATATAACGACGTAAAGAGAAGCGGATAAACTCCCGTCATGCAATGTCAAGACTGGGTTCTACACCGCAGCAAAAAGATTCACCCTAAATTTTATACGTATTGTAATGGAGAATTCCATTTAATATGGAGGATGTGGAGTTGTTTTGATATAACTTTTTTCGGACTTGTTTTCATTGTCTTCCATTTCCTCGAAAATCTGAAATTCATCTCGATCATAGGGAAGCCTGTGAAGGGTAAGAAAAAAGAAAAAGTGATTGAAAAATTGAGAAATGTGACACATAAATAACAAATTCTTCAAAAAAACAGATATCTAGTGGTCTGTGAACTTTTTTTGCTTACATAATGATAATAAAAATGTAATAAAAAAATATCATCTGAACGAGAAGAAATTCATTTTAACCGATACAACTATCGTTCAAATATTCACTAACACTGGAGCAATATCAACAGTAAAGTTCTAATCTTCTACAAATTCGAATTTATTTTCACACGATTCAGACCGAATAATATAAAACTATGTTTATTCTTACCGTTCTAAGGAATTTCTGTTACTATTAGTATTTATTTCGAAATAAGAATAAATAATGTGAATTAAGCACAATGCTCATGGTACCAGTTTGTCCCTCAGGTATTACCGAACTTGTATAAACCAAGTGTCTGAAAAGTGTCGTGACACCGCCCTGAAACTTTATTCTGAACGAATTTTCCTCTTGTGAATTGCTACGACATTCTTCCTGAGAATAAATTCAGCTCATTCATTCCGAATGCAAAATGTCCGACTCAACCTGGCAAGTTTTTTGCTTGGTATGCTATGTTAGTGGAAAAATAGTAGTGAAAATTTCGTTGAGGGATATTTGAATAAGATCTGATTTGAAATGAAACAAAAAAATAATAGTTTGAAACTATTGCACTCATCTGCTATGCAATGAACAATTTTATGGGCCATTATTAAATTAATTAAAATTATTAAATGCGATGTAGATAGTGTTTCATACCTTGATAAGTTTATCAAGGTGTTCTGGATTTATTTTTGTACAATGTTTTACCAGGATAATGGTCTTCTTGAACTGCTTCTAGTTAGTAGGATGCTGGTGATCACGAAATAATTATACAAGTATTATGTATACAATTATAAACTCTACCTTCTATATGAAAATGTATAGCAAGGAAGAATTATGAGCAGTTGTGATTTACAAAAACTGACTGACGATTTTGATTAAGAACTGAGTACTGGATAACAACTAAGTACTGACTAATTACTGGCTGCTTGTCTCTGTAATATAGGGTTTCAAAGACAAGCTGGGAGATTCATTTTCTCTGAGTAAAAGAGGGAAAGATCAACACTTGATTGGGTGTCAGAGTCGAAAAACGCCTTGCTAAGCCACAAAGGTGCTCTTATTTGTCATTTTCGACTAAAGTGGGAAAACAATCCATTTTTTGAATCTGAAGACCTATGAGAGAATCATTGGACTATTGGGTATTCGATGTCAGGCATGTGTTCCCTAATGTAACTTGTTCTGCAATAAATGTGTCACCATATATTCAGTTTTATTAGCTTATGCTGAGAAACTGAATGAAGGTTCACAGGACATGGTTATTGTCTCAAAAAACCAGATGAATTTCCCAAACTTGAACTAGAATCTTGGGTTGAGAACGCCATCAATAGGTATCCCATAAATCAGTACAAAGTGTTTTCAAACAAAAAACTAGAATTGTAAATCAAGGCATATGGAACAAATATTGCAGTACAAGTGATCGATACCTTAAAAATCAAGTTTTACAGCTTCGATTGACGATTACGCTGTAATCTACTGAGGAAGATTGATTGACCATCGAGCTTTTGATTGTAATATGTGTAAATTCTTCGACAGAGAAGGAAATACAATCTCCAAGGCACCTTGAACTCATTAGCAATCAGAATATTCAATAATTAGTAACTTCCTCACGGAGTATTGATCGCTCGCTTTCCCTAAAATTATACCCTCCAATGTCCTCCACTCCAATTTATTGCGTTTGACATCAACTTTCGAAATAAAATATACAACACGCTTGACGAAAAGCTTCATTCCACTGGAGTGGAAATTTGGACTGCCTATTCTCTCACCATGTTGAACAAACCAACCTGTTTTACTGTGAAATTTGAAGTTGGGAAGGATATAACACACTTCGAAGTACCAAGTTTATCTCTTTGCATACTGAAACGTAGTTCGAAAGTTTTTACGAGGGCGCCCTCATCCACACAACGCCGAAACCTCAGAGCTGCCCGATGCTTCTGAATTATTTCGAACTTGAACTTTACTTCTGAATGAAGCATTTGATGGCACGGACAGCGTTAATGGACACTAGACTTTTTCGTCAAAAAGTTCATTGAAGTTTTGTTCAGTTGACGTGATGGAAGGGCTAAATACGGGATGGCTCATATTTGTTGATGAGGGAGTTCATGATTAGCAACAGCCCTAACTGTACTTAGATAACATCTACGAAAAGGATGAGGTGGTGGTGAAATTTGAACGCACTCTCAACAAACAACAAACTTCAAATTTCTTGTTACCTTTACTTAGATAACGAGTACGAAAAAATTATACAAGTTTACAAACAAGTAATATGTATGAAATGTACCTTCTACATGAAAATGTATAGCAAGTGAGCAGAATGATTAGTTGTAATCTATGAATATGAATGGTTTACTAGCGATTTACAACTGATGTCGTAAAACGATCCCATCAACCTGTTTGTTGTTTTCCTGTTTGAATAATATAATACTTTGAAATAAGGACAATTATTAGCGAAGACGCTGACATTGTTATTGTTCGCTCCAATGCCTTCTGGCTAACGTACACATTTCGAAGGCCTATCGATCTATCAAAACATACTTAGCATAATCATGCGATATCAAATATTGATCATAAACGACGAAGCCCCTAGGGCTCCCTAACTATACATTTGCTATTGCAATGTGTAACAGGATTTGGCTCTGAATAGATGTCAATCAACGTGCAGTGTTTGCCACTCCGAAATCTCATTTCAATAATGATTATAAACGATGTTTAAATCCCTTGAATGACGTTTGGCCCGCTGCTTCGAAGGGAAAGCTTTCAGACTCTGATGTGATTACGACAAATTGAACATTTCCTTTGAAGCGTAATGTGTTTAAAGATTGTGACGCAGGTAGGATATATAGTTTTGGGGTTAATCGCATATCATGATTTCTCTGCTTGTACCACTTTGACAAAAGTTCTACCTAAATTCATATACAGGGTGAGTCTTCGACTTGTACGTATATTTTAACTGTAGATTTCTCTCATCAAACGAAAAACTTTCTTCCTATACCATTTTTCAAAATTTGGTTTCGTTTGGAAGATACAGGGTGTCGAAAATCCATGAAAAAAAACACTTTTCTGTTTATATCTTCGAAACCGTTATTCCAAATGAACTGAATTTTGGTTACTCTTTTTATGGTGCATATTCCTCAATCGAAACTTATTCAATATCTCCCCTGGTATAAAAGTCACAGGGCAGTCGACTCATCAATACACGCAAAAACACCATAAAACCACTTTAAAAAGATAAACGGTTCATATTTTAGAAAGACTCAATCATTTGAGAAGCTAAAAGTATTCCCAAGTTTTTTCGATGAAACGAGTCGTTTTCAAGTTATTTCCAATTTTACCCGGGAAAATTTGACGAAAAAATCATCAATTTCAAGAATAATCTGAATGCTTCTCTGAATTAAATATCATCGAATATTATTCCTTCTCTGGTCTTTAAACGAGTTAACAATGTTGTCACAATATTTATCAACTTTGTCGAGACTTAGATTTAAATTATGGAAAACGATGGTGTAGAGATATTTAATAATAAAATCTCACAAATATGGGAGATGAAATTGAACAGCAAGGAGAATTTAATACGCACAGTTTCTATTAAAAATTTATTGTTACCGATCCATATTGAAGTTAAATGTCGATATAATGCAAAATTCGGTTATGAATGATGAATATCGATACAAACCACGTATTAAATTGAAATTAATGAAAAATAATATGATACCTGATAATCTGTGGCGATGTTTCTATCCCTAAACAATATCCTCTTCGAATTTAATGAACTCGACACTACACGGTTAATAATATATTAATTCATTTCACATAATAATCACATTATTACAATAATTCACTGAATGTATTTACTACTTCACATAATGTTTACAGTTTGTTTATAGTTGGCAGCGCCTCCAACGGTAATTGAGATATACGCTATACGCATGCGTCGTGAAATTTCGCAGCAAAGTAACTATATTACGTAAAAAATCCTTAACCTCAATGAAAATATCAGCGAGCTGCAAGCTGACAACATCTTCTTAAAATTTCTGTGCAAATATTCACAGAATGGATACAAAATAGATTAGGTTAGGTTGTTTGATAATAAATTCTGATGATCCGAATGAAAAGCCTTTCCTTATGAGATCGTTCGGGGATTTCGAGGAAAATATGAACAAGCTTTTAGTGTTTACAAACTTATTTTAGTGGGTGAAATATGGCTGTTTAGTTACAGATATAATCGGATGAAACTAACTGTTTTTGTTGAAATTATCGTGTTTGCAACATTTTTATTCCAATAAGGTTAGTACTTGAGTATTGCTTAAATGTATCAACTCAATTTCAATCGAGGAATATAAACTTTGAATCAGTTCCAGAGTATCGTTTCAGGGACGCAATAAGCCCAATTTTTTTTTTCAAATGGCTTTACCTTTTCAACAGAGCCGAATTCGAAAAATGGAAAATGAAAAAAAGGTTTCTTTGGGCCCCAAGAATCTACAGTCAAAATATATGTACAAGTCAAAGACTCACTCTGTAAAGATTGGCAGGGCATAATGATAAAATAAAAAATAGGAGATTGGAAATGAGTTCCGAAGCGAAGAAATATCTGAGCCCTATTCATGATGGTCCACTTTTGTACGAGCAGAACCTCAAACATTGATATATAAAAATATATTGGAGAGAAATTGTGGAAATCCATTCAAAAACACCACAGATGATATCCATTACTTCTCCTCCTCGTTATATCTGTGATCATTATGAATTAAAGTCTACATTTTTCCAATTGATAGCCCCCCCTTCATCTATCCCAGCCCCTATTTGTCTGCACAGAAGGACCATCATGAGGAACATTCCATCTCGTGTCTAAAATACACAATCATGTGCAGTTAATGTAAAAGTCATCAGCGTCTCCCAAACCATAACCGATTCCATCTCCCCTTCATTAAGTAACTGCTGCAATATCCATCCAAAGCGGAATTCAAATCATGCCTGACATTGAAGTTGAAAAATTACAAACCTAAACGGCCCTACGTCCTAATCCCATCAGCGACATATCGGAGGAATGCAATAACAAAAATAGTCACAGGGGCCCCCTCGTCATTACTCAAGAGAGCCCTAGAATATCGCGAAGCATTTGACTCCGAAAGTCGCAAAGGGCTCATAAAGTGCATACCTCCTATGCGACGCGTTTACGACGAATAATTTCGTTTGATATTAGGACGGAATAGAAGAACGATCTGCGAAAGTGTACGCCAGGCTGACTGCAGAGGAAATTGAAATGAACGGTTTTCAGTTATTTCATTACTCGGAGATGGAAAATTCTGATACTTTTTCCGTTTGATGAATATTCAGAAAGACGATTTGGCTCGACCTGCGGACGTGCTCTACGGGATCTGCAGCAGGTGGAATATTTGAGTGCACTTAAGCACCTCTCAGATGCGAACACCAGTTGCATATGAGAGTCTTTTTGTGTCCCCTGAGCGAAAATATTTTTTCGTTTTTTGAAACTTTCGAAGCTGAGTTGAAATGTGCCAACGAAGAAGTTATTCATCCCACTTCATGTGAGAGGTTTCTCAGCAAGAATGATATGTTTTTGAAGTTGAACGAAATCCAAACTATCTGAGATACAGGGTGAGTCTTGGACTTTACATATATTTTAACTGAAGATTCTTGAGGTCAAAAGAAACCTTTTTTTCATTTTTCATTTTTCCGAATTCGGCTCTGTTAAAAAGATATCGCTATTTGAAAAAATATTTGGCTGATTACGTCTGTGATGTCATTCTCTGGAATTGATTCAAAGTTCATATTTTTCGATTGGAATTGGATTGATACATCTAGGGAATACTCAAGTACCAACCTTATTCGAATCAGAATGTTGAAAACACGATATTTCTCAATAAAGACACTAACTTAGTTCTGTCGAATTATTTCTGCAATTGAAACCCCATATTAATCCCACCAAAATAATCTCCTCCTTCGATTTTCATTAAGATCATTTTGTGAGCACTTATAACTTGTGTATATTTTTCTCTATCTCCCAAAACTATCTCAAAAAGAATTATTTTTACACTAATCGAACATAACTCCATTAACCTAGGTCATAGAATTCGTGGTCAATGACCTAACCTAACCCATCTAACCATATTCGATGACAGAGCTATCATATAACGTTTGAGAAGACGATGCCAGATTGTGTTGTTTTTCTCTTCAAAGAAGGAAGCAGTACGTCCTCTATCATTAACGGATGAACTAACGCATAGGCACTAGTTTTGTTTACTTTTGGCTGATGGCGTCTAGTCTCTGGAAATGCCATAGGAGTAGTTCTGATTCTCGCCGATAGAGCACTACGATCTTAATTTCAGTCGCCTATAACGGTGCGTACGACAAACTGTTGTTCCATAGACTGAACAGTTGGTCTGTGGTTGTTGAACGAAGCATGCGTATAGCGGCTTGATGGAGATTTGTCGATTTGTTATTTGTTTATTTACAGAGAAGAATGCGAACAGTTTGTGTGAACAGATTTTCAGTGGAAGTGAATTGATGTGATAATACCCGTGTAGTGTCGAGTTTATAAAATTCCAAGAAGATATTGTTAAGATAGAAACATCGCCACAGATCATGTAGTGTTAAGTATTCATTTTGCATTAATTTCAATTTAATACGTGGTTTGTATGGGACATTCATCATTAATATCCGAATTTTGTATTCCATTGACATTTTAGTCTCGACAAAGTTGATAAACATTCTGACAACATTGTTGATTTTTATAGATAATCAAAGAGTTTATGAATTTCAGCCATTCTGTGATATTATAAATCCAGGGAAGCACTCAGATTATTCTTATGATTTCTGATTTTTTGGTCAAATTTCATCGGGTAAAATTGGGAATAACTCAAAAACGACGTGTTTTATTGAGAAAACATAGGAATAATTTTATTTTTTTAAATAATTGATTTTTTCGAAAATCTGAACCGTTTATTTCTTTCAAGTGGTTTTATGGTATTTTTCCGTGGTTTTATGAGTGGGCTACGCTGTAACTTTCATACCAGGAGAAATTCCGAATAAGTTTTGATTGAGAAATATGCACCATGAATAGAGTAACCAATCAAGCAAAATTCAGTTCATTTGAAAGAATGGTTCCGAAGATATAAATAGGAAAGTGTTTTTTTCATGCCCTTTATCTTTCAAACGAAACCGAATTTTGAAAAATGGCATTAGAAAGTGTTTCCTTTGATAAAAGGAATTTATAATTAAAATATATGTACAAGTCAAAGATTCACCCTGTATAAGTGGAATTTTTACTTTAATTCAAAGTTCAATTGAATACCTACTACGACCCCATGTAAAAAAGACAACGTTGCTTAGTTATCTGACAGGAAGACGACTATAACCTGAAATTTTCAAAATATACTCGGTGGAATGTGTCAAAATGTCATGGCCAACCGGGATACTTTATAAAAGTGAATAGGGTACCTATATATGTGTCTGATGCTGCAAAGGTATGAGTAGAAAGCAAAACAAGTAATATAGCTTTCGAAAGTCATGAATTCGAATCAGCCTCATCCAATCCCTAAATATCCTGCATCATATCCGAAACCAGAGCTCAGAAAACTCCCATCTATTCGGTTTGATCTGTAATGGATCAGAGCTCTCAACCGCCCACCGACTCCGTCTCAACTCTCAACTCGCGCCCTGGACCGAGTTTCATCACAGTCTTCGCGTCAATTTGGAATTTATCAAACTTTATGGAGTCGTTTCTGTGAAAAATGAATATTGACAATTGAGATAGCTCTCGCAACGGCAACCCGCCATTCCGATAGTCCCGTTCTTTCCTTCCCGGCTACGAAAATGGCTTTTATTGTAAATGACTTTTTGTCGTCGTTGTGGAACGTGCGGCGAGAATGTCCTTCGACGGTTTCACACGCTGCGATATCGCATTTCGAGGATCTCGCGGAGAGAAAGCGTCAACAGGAATATCGGGATCGGATGTGTGGGCGATAGGAGTTCGATCGGATAGGTGCGGATAATCGGATGTGGGGAATTGGTTAGATGAAAAGGTTTCCTATGAGAGCTCTCATTGTGACGTATTGAGGACTTTCACAATGTTTGCGTCACAGGAAAGTTGGCAAGTTAGGTTTTCCAATCCTAGTCTGTATTAGAATGCTGTAACGGTTCAATTCTTCCTTGAAATGAACCAATTCAAT
Organism: Adalia bipunctata; assembly: GCA_910592335.1. Classification (NCBI taxonomy): domain Eukaryota; kingdom Metazoa; phylum Arthropoda; class Insecta; order Coleoptera; family Coccinellidae; genus Adalia; species Adalia bipunctata. Next base: position 10,195,614 of record OU342955.1, read on the forward strand.
TTTCCTACCATTTCTTAAATTTCAATCAAGCGTCCAAATTCAAATGTATCTTACTGGGCACTAACAGGTTCGCGGTCAGTTCGAGATGAATACACGATGTTTGACTACGTCAGTACAACTTGATGACAACCGTGACCATACAGCAAGCAAAAGAGCAATGAAACTTAATAATTTATATAATTTAGATAATGAGAAATGTAATAAAATGAATAAATTGAAATATAAAAATGAAAAATAAATATAAATAATAACAATGAAAAAAATAATTAATAATGATTAGGTTACGTAAGATGAAATAATGAAATATTTTGGGTGTTTGTAGAAATGAATCTTAAAACGTTAATGTGGTTTTCACAAATTTTTGCAGTTTTGAATAGATTGTCTTGTTGATATCATGAATTGACGTATTTCTTGATGTTTTAGGTATCGGGTGCACCCGATACCTAAAACATCAATTTGAGTTTCGTTATCGATATTATAATACTTGACGTATTTCTTGTTTATCTCCTGTGCTCTGTCGGTGATTCTTGTCTCTGTGTGTTCATTATGCGCAGATGCGTGGTAGTCAGTCCTTTGCCATCTTTGAACACGACTATGTGCTCTCTCTCTGCTGCTTTAGTTACCATATATGATATACAGGGTGAGTCTTTGACTTGTACATATATTTTAACTGTAGATTCCTCTTATCAAACGAAACACTTTCCTATACCATTTCTCAAAATTCGGTTTCGTTTGGAAGATACAGGATGTCGAATATCCATGAAAAAAAAACTTTTCTGTTCATATCTTCGGAACGGTTTTTTCGAATGAACTGAATTTTGGCGAAGTATTCACTCCCTTTATGATGCATATTTCCAAATCAAAACTTATTCAATATTCCTCCCGGTATGAAAGTTAAAGCGGAGCCAACTTATGAATCCACGAAAAAAATATATAAAACCACTTGAAAAAATAAATGGTTTATATTTTCGAAAGAACCAATCGGTTTAAAAACTAAAAGTATTCTCAAGTTTTTTCAATAAAACGTGTCGTTTTCGAGTTATTCCCAGTTTTACCCGATAAAATTTGACGAAAAATTCAAAAATCATAAGAAAAATCTAGATGCAACCCTGGCTTTTCAATATCACAGAATGGCTCAAATAACTGAACTCTATACAAGGTAACAATGTTGTCAGAATGTTTATCAACTTTGTCAAGAATAAAATGTCAATGGAATACAAAATTCGGATATTAATGATGAATATTCCATACAAATCACGTATTAAATTGAAATTAATGAAAAGTACTATGACAGGTACTTGATAATTTGTGTTTCTATCTAAACAATATCCTCTTGGAATTTTATAAACTCACTTCACGGTTATTATCACATTAATTCACATTCACTGATAATCTTTTCACATCAACTTTCCGCATTCTTCACTGTGAATAAACAAATCGACAAATTTCTATCAAGCCGCTATACGCATGCTTACTTCAACAACCACAGACCAACTGTTCGGAACAACGGTTGGTTTTGCGCATTAAGATCGTAGCGCTCTATCGGCGAGAATCAAAACATTTCCAAAAAGGCACGACAAGACGCCATCGGCCAAAAGTAAACAAAACTAGTGCATTTGCGTTAGTTCATCCGTTAATTCCTATTACTTCCTTGTGGAGAAAATCAACACAATCTGGCATCGTCTTCTCAAACGTTCTATGATAGAGTTCATAGAATATGGTTCGATGGGTTAGGTTAGGTCATTGACATCTAATCATTTGATTTAATTTAATGGAGTTATGTTCGATAAGTGTAAAAACAATTCTTTTTAAGGTAGTTTTGGGAGAAAGAGGGGAATATAAACAAGTTGTTAGTGCCCACAAACTAATCTCAATGTAAATTGAAGGAGGAACTTATTTTGGTGGAATAAATATGGCTTCTTAGTTGCAGATATAATCGAATGAAACTTACTGTTTCTGTTCAGAAATATCGTGTTTTTAACATTCTTATTCGAATAAGGTTAGTACTTGAGTATTTCCTAAATGCATAAACTCAATTTCAAACGAGAAATATGAACTTTGAATCAATTCCACAGTATCATTTCAGGAACGTTATGAGACCAATTTTTTTTTCAAATGGCTATATCTTTTTATCAGAGCCGAATTCGGCAAAATGGAAAATGAAAAAAAGGTTTCTTTTGACCTCGAGAATCTTCAGTTAAAGTATATGTACAAGTCAAAGACTCATTCTGTATAATTTTGAGTGGAATGTTAAAAGATTTTCATGAACTGTTCTGGCTGGTACACCAAATGTAGATAGGTTTTTTTGGAATCCTTTGGTGAGAAATCTACTGTGATCGTGTATACTATGTATTCTTAAGTACAATATATTTGTAGGTCTGAAGAAGTAGAAGGATACTGCTGCGAAACGTCGTTATGGATGTTTTGAAGCCTAGACACTTTGCAATTTTTATTCTCCTGTTTCCTGATATTTCTTGATGAATATTTCAAATTTTTCTGGGAACAAATCTTGTTGCATTGATGAAATATCGAACAAATATTTCATATTTTCTTCTGAAACGAAATACGGAGGAATGTGTAAATATTCCAACAAAAGCATTGTTTGAAAATTCCATGAAAAATGGTCGATTAACAGCTCTGATCTCCAAAATCGCCAACGGGAGATCAACCCTCTCATCCCCAGATTTACGCATTCGGACAGAAATCTCTACAAACCGAAAAATGATATCGGTCGCCACCCATACAGGGTTCATAACATCCAATATTTCCCGACAACATTCAGTTCAGTGCGCGCCATTTCAAACATTATGTCTGGAAAGTCAATAAAAGGCCTTTATGTTTCGAAGGGGACGATGCAAAACATCCCCCTTTGGAGAAACGTATTTTATCTTTCCGCGAGGGCATTTTTGAATGACCCAACGTAAATATGCCGTGTATGAAGTCAAATAATGCCCTACATGTGTACGGAGAGGAAGCTTTTTATTGCATTGTTGTGAAAAACGCCAGTGCGCGCCCTTTTCGGAAGTAGATAATGTGGAACGCGTGGCTCTCTGCGGATTTCTGTTCTCTGAATCGGATTTGGACCAGATTAAGCATTTGAAGGGTTTAATGTGTTCCCCGAAATAAAAGAACAGCATCTATTCGGCTGGACTTTCCTCTTTTGGATCTGAGTCAGATTTTCCTCATTAATTAGGATTTTACATACACTTTGAATATATCGATTTTCGCAGGACTCCTCTGTGAGACTTTCTACAATTGTAGTTGTTGCGTCTCACTACGGCAACATCTGGATGAAATGAAATTCCTTTGGCCATAAAAAGTGAGCTGCCTTGTTTAAAATAGATTGTATAGATAAATAGATTTTCATCAACATGGGATCGATCGCTTGTACTGCAATATTTGTTCCATATACCTTGGTTTACAAACTCGTTTCTGATTTGAACAACCTTTAGACTAATTTATGGGTCCTTAATTGAAAGTGTTCTCAACCCAAGTTAGTCAGGTCAAGTTTGTGAAATCCATCTGGTTTTTCGAGCCCATAACCATGTTCTGTGAACCTCCCCAGTTTCTCAGAATAAGCTCATAAAACTACATATACGGTGACACATTTTTTTTTTGTTCTAGAAGAGGTGAATCTTACATCAGACACCCAGTCTTTCTGGGTAGTGTCGGATTCTTACCGACTAAACACCTCTCCTGCGGTTGGTTCCGGGCATAAGCCTATAAACCTTCCATCATCTTATCTGTTATTTTCTCTTTCGCATTCTTTTATGCTGAGTGTTTGTGTTCATCCTCAATTGGATATCTCTCACTAAGTGTGGAGTTTTATATCTTCATTTTCGCAATGAGTCTTTTGCGGTAAATTCTCGCTGTTTTTTCATCTTCAGCGGGGTCATAGTCAACTAACCTTCTAAGGTCGTCATTTGGATGTTCACTAGCTCTTTCATAGGCTTTTGAAGCTTTTCGTTTGATGAATGTAGTAATGGACACCCATTTTATGTCTTTTCGGATTTGTTCGTTCCTAACAAACCAGGGGGCGTCTAATGCCCATCTCAGAAATTTGTTTTTTGTACTTTGTATCCTCTTTATATGGGTTCTCGCTGCATATCCCCATGATGTTGATGCATATGTTAGCTGCGGTCTGGCGACTGCTTTTATGATCCTCAATTTCGTGTTTCTGTTCATTTGGCTTCTTCTGCCTATAATCGGGTATGATCTTTTCATTGCTACATTCGTTTTATCCACTGCATAGTTGATGTGTTGTTTCCACGTTAATCCTTTGTCTAATATTACTCCTGGGTATTTAGCTTCATTCTTCCATTCAATTTCATTACTGTCTATGGATATCTTCGATTCCATCTTCATTCTTCTCGTTTGAAGGAGTATTGCTTGACTCTTTTCTCCATTGATTTTGATTTTCCATTTGCTACACCATTGACTGATATCATCTGCAGCTTCTTGAAGTCTTTTGTGAATTATTTTTGTATTTCTGTGCCTAATTGCTATGCCCGTATCGTCCGCGAATAGAGCAAGCAGGCATCTTGGATTTCTTGGTATATCATGTATGTATATGTTATAGAGTAGCGGTCCTAGTATGGATCCTTGGGGAACTCCTGCTTCTAAATATCTGAGTGTGGAATGAACATCACCTATTTTCACACGAAAGTTCCTATCCCCCAAATAATTTCTTATTATTCTGCATAACTTGGGTGAATAACCTGCGTTTATCATTTTATATGCTAGTCCTTCATGCCATACTCTATCAAAAGCTCTGGTTACATCTAGTAGTAGTAGTCCTGTGACACATTTATTGCAGGACAAGTTTAAATTGGGAAACCCATGCCAGACATCAAAAGCACAAGTCCAAGGATGCTCTCATTGGTCTGTAGATTCATGAAATGGGTTGTTTTTCCCACTTGAGTCAAAAATGACCACTTTTGTGGATTAGCAAGGCGTTTTTCGATTCTGACACCCAATCAAGTGTTGATCTTTCCCTCCTTTACACATAGGAAAGGAAACTCCCATTTTTTTCTCCAGCTAGTCTTCAAAACCCTTTGTTACAGAGACAAGCAGTCAGTACTCAGTTAGTTATTACTCAGTCAGTAGTTGGTCAGGTGTTAATCAGTTGTAAGTTAGTCGTAAATCAATTTTCGTCAGTCAACTCTTAATACACCATACATATTGGTAAACCACAACTGAGCATTTTCTTTCTTGCTATAAATTTTTATATAGAAGGTACATTTCATAATTGCATACATACCTATTACTTGTATAATTTTCCGTGCTTGTTGAGAGTGCGTTCAAATTTCACCACTGGTGTACAGTTTCTTCTTTTTGGGATCTGGCCCTTTATTTTTCCAACGGGAAGGAAAAACAGTGACAGTAACTTCTGACTACCATGCAGCTATGTTGAGAGACTTTGTTCAATCTAGACTCGCAAAATTCGAGCAAGAAATTGATATCTCTCTGAGAAAATTGATGAGTGCTCACACGTGATACTGCTTGACAATAATCATCTGCAGAACATGACACAGTATCCTGAGGATACTCTGTGAAGATGCCACCTGCTAAGCGATTTTGGGATTGTCCATTTGAAAAGCCTGCAAAACCTTGGCTCCTAGTTTCTGGAACCGAAGCAAGTGAGCCAGATAGCATCCAGAAATGTAGTGAAATATGTTCAAGTATAATCAGCTCGGAGTTGAAGCATAGATTTGAAGGTCGAAGTGCTTGCAAGGTTTGCATGGCCTTATCAACCCTCCTAATCTATCTATAATAACTAATTTTGTTTAACCTGGATAATAACTAATTAGCATCTAATTGAACCTTCTGATCAAAAGAGGAAGACTAGGTTCTGGAGACTGATCCAAGGACCCAGGACAGGCTAAGTCTTTCATCTCGTAGGTACTCAACTAGCTGGACCAAAAAAGTTCTCTCACTAAGGAAATGAGAACTGAGGATAATGACGGACAATCTCACAGGACGCTGTCCTGTAAATTATCATCTCCCGAACATGAGGAAGGTTCCTGATGATACCTGTCAAGAAGCCACCGAAACAGCTGAACACCTGAAGCTCGTAGAGGCTTTGCTAGGTGTTTTCGAGGCTTCACTTAGCTTCCTCGCCCCTCTTCAAATCTAATCTAATCTAACCTTCTAATCATGAATGTGAAATGAGAATGAGTCAGAACTACGAGAACTGATGGGAGAGTAGTAGATCATTCTAAACTGGCTGGATAACCGGTTGATATAGGTGAAACAGGGATCATGACCAATGCATCAGCCGATCAAGTGAACATAGCCACCGTAGGCGATGTTTTGGAGGAGGTGGAACATTGAACACAGAGTTTCTACCGCTAAAGGCAGGATCAATTGGAAGGTCTCGCATATAATAAGGATGTCATGGACAGCATACGGTAGGTTGAGCGATGAGTTAACATCTGAACTATACAACACAGTGTGGGAAAGCCTATCACAAGATGGAGGGACGAGTAACATTTTCGGTCAGGAAAAAGAAGGATGCAAAGAGCACAAAGTTGGTGGGAATAGGAAGAAACGGGAAGAGCCTTCAGTCAGCAGTGGATCCAGATAGGTAGATTGTGATCGTGAACTGAACCTAGATTGGCAACTCTGCATATTTGACATTGACAAGAGACTGGATAGAAACAGCTCAGGTATCCCAAATTGAATTTCTGTTTGCTTTCCCAACATTTAAGAATTCAGTTATGAGCCCATTCAGCTGTCCTACCATATACAGCGGCAATGAAAACAATACACGTATAAACCGAGATTGGTAAACAGAAATCGATCCATTCTCCAATACGGAGTTCAATTCTCGTCGCCGATATTCCCTCTCGACGCGGTCGTGTTTAATAATACAAATATGGCCAACGGAAGGATTTCACAGAGTCCAATCTCCACCGTATGAGCATCTTTTGATGTCTGTTCGGATTCCTCTCACCCTCTCGCAGTTTACATTCCGGCAGCTCATTTCGCTAACGAGTCGCTGGGAATTGTTCTTCGGAATGATTCTCGCACAAAGAAAGAGGAGGAGGATAAGATATTCAATTGAATCTAATTTTCGGGAGAGACGATCGTGGCAGGAAATGGAGTCAGCCTCTTATACTTCTCGAACTGGAGAGGCCTACGCTTGATTGAAAACGATTTAAAGTGTCATCATCAAGAGAAAATGCTTCCTGGAGTGTGCCTCTCAATTGGACGGATATTGTTAAGGAACCGTGAATTTCTTTAGAGTAACGAAGTTTGAAGGACTGTCAAGGAAAATTTTGCAACAGTCATGGTGTTTTGTGTTTTGGTGTTCTTCGATCTTGCTCATAACGTGAACAATAATTTGAGGAGCTGATTCAGCAAGCCTCACTACGTGTTTGGAAACTAGGAATTGCATATTCAGTACTAAAATAACACCTAGGAGTAACATACTTTTTCACGACTAGGAAGAAACAAATTCATACTGTGGTTAGTACCTACTGGTTGCCACGCTAATGTTGTTTTGAGTTTTGGTATTTAAAAAACTATCTAATAACGTTTATGAAATGTCAAAGCTGATACTTTGATTACCAATAGAGACTGCCAAGATCGTACTCGGACTGCGGATGGTACTGGATAGAAATGATTCAATAATTTGAGTCAGCAATTTCCACATTAGAACTTTTTTCCACTGAAACTCTAGTGCAAAATTTTTGTTATGATTTGCAACTGTCATAAACATCTAATATTCGACGTACCCTATTTTCTCATTTTGTTTTCTTTTTATATTATTATCTACTAAATAATTTCTTTTTCGGATGCTCGAGATTGCGGCAAGGTAATTCCAGGAAACACCAGAGTTTTAGAGATTTGGGTCGGAATCTTGAAAGATTCCGACAAAGTAATTCCGGGAAACACCAGATTTGGTTCCTTTTTCCTAATGGGTGAAAGCCATCTTGATTTGCATAAATATCGAAGTTTTCAATTGACAAGAATCGAAAAAGATCTCTGTTCAAATTTATAATGGTCATTTACTTGTAATATCCGAAATATACATATTTAGTCTCCGTCCATAATTCTATATTATTTTGTACGAAACTCTTTGTCGGCTGCTCAAGATTCCGACAAGGTAATTTCGGGAAATACCAGGTTTGGGTTTTTTTCCTTGATGGATTAAAACCATCTTGATTTGCATAAATATCGAAGTTTTCAATTGACAAGACCAGTTAAAATACCTAGAGATACTGTGAAGGTTCAGCTGTTCGAAGTGTTTATAGATTTTGTTGTGAAAAGTGTATTGTGTTGGAAAATCTTTTGACAAATTGTACATAGTGTTTATAAAACAATGTGGAATTCGGAAACGGATACTGCATCTGACGGTGATATGTGGGGACCACCACGAAAAAGGTCCACAAGGTCGCATTTCTCTGCTGAAGAGAAAGAGATAATTTTGAACATTTTTCGAAAAGAATGGAAGAACATCCTGATTTATCGAAAGGAGACTTATTAGGAATTGTTTCAAAATCCTCAGAGCTGTATTCAGAATTCTCAGAGAATATGAAGAGAACAAAACATTGACGCCACCTAAGAGGAGAGCCCGGTCGTCAAAAATAATCGATTCGGTTGACGATTTCGATATGAACCTTATCATGAGAATTGTCCAAGGTTTCTTTTTCCGGAATGAAATCCCAACGATTTTTAAAGTTCTAGAAATCGTGAATGACGACGACAGTAGGCCAAATTTCAAAAGAACAACGTTCTATAAATTATTGAATGAAATGGAATTCAAGTTCAGTTAAAACTGAACGATTGTGTGAAATCTCCTCGAGTCGACTCTGGAGGGGAAAGAAACTTTACGAAGGCCCTCCTACCGTTGCGCGAAAAATGTTATTATTGCTCTTTCTTACATTTGAACAGAGTATAGAGTGCCCTATTTGAGCTACAATTTTTAGTCACGATTTTATGTTATGAGTCGTTACACCAGGGTTTCTATGCATCTATTACTTGACGCTAACGCATGGCATTTATCGAAACTGTCGCCATCTATCCGATGATTCTAAAATTCTCCAGCTACAGTTTCTTTATTCTAGAAAAATTCAGTTTCATTTATAATGCACCAAAAATTTTTTTATTTCGTAAAAGTTTTCAATGTGCATTCTATTCTAATTTGGTGAGGTCGATTCTAAGGGATACCCATGCCGTAAAACGAAATAAGAAGACTGTGAACTCTTCGGATAAAATCAAACAACCTTTTCCCGTTCGATATGTTCCCGAAGGCCGGTGAACCTCCCTCATTCTGAAAGCATTCCAATTCCGCTCACGTTCCTGCATCATATTTTGATTAATTTCCGTGGAAATCGAGAAAAGCATTTTCTGTACTGCAGGGATCCCCGCTGAAATTACGTTTGTGTTGGCTTTTCCGGCCAAATTCTTCCTCAAACACTCCTAGATAAACATGGGAAAACGAAAGAAAAATAATCATTCCAAAGCCATCACGGCTGAAAATGATCAGTCTGTATTATTCAGGGCATATCAGGTAAGGTAAATATAATTTCGTTTCGAAACTTCATTAATTTACAGTATTCAAGTCGGTGATTTAATTCATTTAATTAAAATATAACGTACGGCTACTTTGTATGAATTAGTGCCTTTATATTAAAGTCAACGCACCCCTTTTAATATGATTTAAACCACTGGAAATTTGATATATTAACATTCATAACCTTCGGAATAACTCTTGCGGTTAGCCAGATAAACTAAGTAAGCAATATTTATTGCTATAAACGGTTGCTTTAATGGTCACCATTATGCAGCTGCAACAGGGGCGTCGTTTGCATAAGGGCAATGTGTTGCACCAATAAAATCGGCAGAATCTTATTGACTTAGTCGCTATTTTGGTATATCAAAAGAGCCCTTTGTTCAACATGTAGGTTTGTCTTCAATGGTAATTTTAACATTCTCATTTTAGCTGCTTATTTCCTTGTAATTGTACAAGCCCAGAGCAATTCTATTACATTCTATCTGATTTAATCCAACATTCGTTTCAAATAAGCAGTATTCACTATTTATCTATACCTAACAGCAACGATGTGTATTGGTCCTAATTGTTATATTTAAACATTTTCCTTATATCGCTCCAGAAACATCTCTTTGAATATTGAATATCTCATTCCATATTCGAATAATTACGTATACAGTTGCTCGAATACCTTCACACAGATCACAGGATTTACAGGACCCATTTATTGTTTGATAATTATCCTCATTCTGTGATTTGAAAATGTACTCGTTTTCATTTGTGTATTTGATTTCAATATAAAGTTTTTATAACCCATATACAGGGTGCCTCAGCAAGGCGTACGGCTAAAATAGCGTCTAAACTGTACCGTGTGTAAAAGAACTTATATGTCATGGTATGAGATTGACAAAAATCTACAAACTAAAAATTATTTTACATACATTGAGGATAAGCCAAACTTCTCATACTTGCAGAAAAATGTTGTTTATAGCTTGTTGACAATATGGAATAATTTAATTTAATTTCAAATATCGATTTCTCAGTTTACAGAAAAGTAGCCTCGAAAGTTTTTTTGTAAAGTAATGCTATTATAGCTCAAACGAGTACCTAAATGAAAGAAATTTTGAGGAACTGTAGTGTTCATATTTCTTTTTTTCTATTTGTTCTTTTTTTCTTTTGTAAATGAATTGTGTTGGACAAGATCAACACCTATATTGGTTGCAAGATAATTCTCTTTACACTCTTACACTCATACCTCGTTTTTTATATTTCATTATGGAGTTGCCACATAATTCGTATTTTTAGGATATTTTTAGTGTTTCAAGGGGTTCACCATAATTCTTATAGCAACCGCTGTGTTCAATCTAAATGAACGAAATTTTTACAGTAGTTAGCTTGAGGTATCAGCTTCATCATTCGGTAAACACCTGAGGTATTTTTTCTACACAGAGTGTCTAATACAAATTTACCACTTTACTCTAATCAAATATGAGATAACTCATAACAAATGGAACACCCTGTATTTTTCTCTTTCATGAAATTTGTTTTTCAAATGTCTACATTTTTCACAAAGCCAGTTAGGTATAGGGCATTCTCTGTAAGAAATGTAGACTAATTTTGACGTGGATTTCAATACTAGTTGAAAAGTAGTTCTCAAACTTAGAAATTACAAAATTGAGGACGACGGTTTGACATGAATAATTTAGCTACCCAATATTGATAATGTCATGTACGCCACTGAATATGGCTAATATATGTGAGAACAATTCGATAAAAAGCCCCAACATTGTGCGAATAAAACGCGTGCACCCCTATTCGATCCAGGGGTTGAACTATTGTTAGATTAACTCAAAACGGACGCGTGGTGTAACTAATGGATTAAAAGTTTTTTCGATTGGCTCAAAGTTTGTTTATTGAGTTTGGTGTTGATTTATACCGCCAGCATGCCACATTGGGACGTGTCGTGGACTAGCAAAGTAGATTATAGGATCTCTTATGTCATTTAGACGTGAATAATTGCAGAATAAGAGCCTAGTAATATATTAGTATGTTTAATAATGTGGGAACATTAGTTTTAATTCGGTGGGGACACGAGTCGAGCTCGTGCGAAGAATTCCTTGTAAAGAATCAGATTCATATCTTGGCGTACAAGGGCCGAATTGTCCTTCGTTCTGATTTAAGTTGACCAATAAGATCTACAAGAGCGTGTGTTCTATTGGTTAACGAATTTTTTAAAATTTGATTTAGTGCTCTAGAGGCCCAGGGCTTGAAATTTTGTAACAGCAGACAAAGGATCATGAAAAGTTTCTATGACAGTTACTGTAATTTTTTTTCGTGATTATTTAGTTGGTTTTTTGAACAAGCACATGCTAATCTATCTACAATATCAGTCAACGAAAGCTCAAAGCTCCTGACTTGACGTCAGGGCTTTATGAGAATACATTTTTTTGTACGACTTCCATTAAAAGTGAAACTTTTAATGACAGCAAACAATGTTGAAATTGATTGTTTACGTGGAAGCGTGTTAAAAATATTTTTAACATTAGTGTTAAAAATATTGTTAGCACTCCATTTTCTTATGATGAAATCAGATGAAAAAATTCAGATATTGCAAATTTTTATTATCAATACTTAACAATCATTACTAATGAACATTCATATTAATCGTAAAACTAGAACCATTACTAACATTAATGCCCTGTGATGTTAGGGAGCTTCGCAACACATTATTAGAATCCTCAGCACCATCAGTAGAAAATTACACAATTCTTCACGCCAACGGGCTCCAAATAATCCGAAAATAGTTGCAACCTTAACCATCAAGTATTTCTCGTCTGGTGCCTCATTTATAAACTTTTCCACCTGTTCGCGAGTGAGAATTTTCGATTTTTTGGGACGATGTTTTTCACTCTTCCGTTTTAAATGTGTTATTTCCTTAAAATATTTACCAACATCCACACCATTTTTAACAAGGGCGCTTGACTTTATCATTGAAAATTTGCTCCACAAAGTTGATGAACTCCATATTTTTAATTTTTCTTTTATGTATGCCAGGAAACAGGTTCACTGAAGTTCCCTTCTACATTTTTCAATTTACACCAGGCCAGGAAATTGTTATATGCAATATCGTACTGCTGAACAGATTTTTTAGGTAGTAGTTCCAGACTTGCTCTACTTGCAGACTCTTCAACAACCAAATCGTCACTTTTATTGATAATTGGACTCTCGACAAACATATTAAGCAGTTAAAAACCCAAGACGAAAATTGGACAGGAACGAAATTCAAATGACAGCGTCTTTTCTCATTTGTTAGTAATCATAACGTTGGCAACGTTTGCCATTCACAACAACCTTTTAATTATTTGAATATTAAAATGCATTTGAAGTTTATTGTCATTGCAAATTAGCCCATTTCATTATCAAACTAGTGCAGTTGTACAAAAAGCATTGTATGGTATTTGTGTTAAAAGTGATTTTATTATGTTCGTGAAATTGTTCAATTCGCGCCGCTCATTTCACTTTTTCACTCACAAAATAAAACGTCACTTTTAACACTTATATCATAAATAACTATTTCCTGAATCTAAATACCTATCTCATAATCTACTTCTCTGGACCCATTTCAGCCGAATTGCATTAATGTTCAGAGTTAAATTCCGGTCTTCTACATATTAGAGGTCCCATTCGTTTCATAGAAATGTGCTGCCTAGTCCGTTAGGAAGTAGGGTCGAAATAAATAATTTACATTTTCTGCACACCCAAATGTATTGAATTGTATATTTAAACAGCGGACACTAAATTCCTCTCACGTAAAGTTTGTTGAACAGTTAGTTACACAGCCCATCGAGCTGGCCCCGAACGATAGATGAGCTGGAAAAAGGCTCTGATGGACCCTTGCCTTTTCACCGCAAGTGGAGTTTCCTCCGATGCGAATGAAAGGAGAAATATAATCCTGCGGTCAGTATCGGTTTTCGAAATGGCCCTTTATCGGGTGAATACCAATAGTTGAGTTTATTCTAGTCAGAAGACGTATCTTCAAGTCGAAATATTGATTACCTTCGTCTTTCTTGTCGCTCTCTCGATTCCTGATAACAGCCAGTAGATTCGTTTATACTAGCTGGCCCATTGTTTCATTGATGGAAAAATTTGTGAACGAGAGAAATATCTAACTTTTTAAATACTTATCGCAAAATTTTCGAAATATTCCTGGAGAAACTTCCTTCTGACTTTCATTTCATGATAATCATAAACTGTAGCTCATTAAATTGTATCATAAATTTCCGGGAAATTGATTCGAAAATTAATTCAAAGCTGATGAGAAATTTGATGAGGAATTTTACACGGGCGCGTCTTAAGATGAACATGGAATTTCATGCTTAGTAATTGACAAGCTTCATTATCAAGTGTCATTCAAACTCCCACCAACCTGCAGTATTCATACTGCAATATACAAGTCCCTATTCAGCATGAGTATCGAAGTCCTTAGAAAAAGTTACCCAATGTGGTGCACATAATAGTATATTGTTCTATGAGCGGTAATGTAAGTCATAACACACGCAGATGAATTTTGCAGCCCGAGCCGTCAGGCGAGGGGAGTAATTCATCAAGTGTGTTATGACCATTACCGCGAATTGAACACTATACTTTATCTTCGATTTCTTCAGTAAAATTCCAATTAATCTGCATTTTCAAAATTGACAACAGTTGTCAAAAGCGATTTCTGTGGTCGAAAATCGAATCGATATCGAATCCCGTAGAAAACGTCGAAAATTCACGTTTTCCAAATGCAATTTTTGGATATTCAGACCTAAGAAAATGTAGAAATGGATGGCGAGAACTTCACCTTGATGTCTGAAATAGAGTTCCCCATTGACCCGGCTTTTTTATTCATTTCGTAAGCTACATTTTTCCTATTTGTATTAGAGTGAGTTATAGGTGTGAGTTATTATTACCTCACACTATTGGTTTATAGAGACTTTTACAGATCAAATTCAGTTGAATAATGGATATATTATTCTATGGGAGTAGATAAAATATTTCATACATTGTGTACCTGATATTCAATCGTTATTAACACCCCCCCATGAATTCTATATTCGCCCTTGCTCAGAGCACTCAAAGTATGGGTGAGTATTCTGGAAGATTCGAATGGGTTGAAGAAATTGTCGATTGTATAACACTAATAGATTTTCCAAGGAATTCCTGTTGATGGCAAATATGGGGATTTTAGGGGGTTATACCCCTTATGCATTTTTCACCATAAAAGTCGTTTTTTTCGATATCGATTCTATTGTTCATGAAGATACGTTGGACAATGCTGACTAACAATATTCAACCCTCATGTGGATGCGACTAAAGAAACGGGAGCTCTGACGATTTTAAATTTCCAACTTTTCGAAGAATGATATTTCGCAGGTGAAAAATCGAAACCATAATAGGTGGGACTCTGAAAAGTCTTTAATTGAATAGAGCGACCTCGAAAACCTACATTTTGATACCGAAATCGTCCATGTAGCCCTCATAACTAATGAATTATTTCGTTTTAATTTTTTCGATATTTCATTTTCGAGTTTTGTTCTGAAGCTCAGAGCCAGAGCACTCAGAGTATGGGTGATATGGATCACCAAATTGAGTATTTTGAAAGACTGGAATGGGTTGAACACATTATCGATTGAATAACACTGTTAGATTTTCCAGGGAATTCGTGTTGATGGCAAATATGGGGTTTTTAGGGGGTCATACCCCTTATCCATTTTTCACCCAAAAATTTGGGATATTCGAAATCGATTTTATTGTTTATAGAGATACTTTGGACAATGCTGATTAACAATATACAACCCTCATGTGAATGCGACTAAAGAAACGGGAGCTATGACGATTTGAAAATTCAAATTTTTCGAAAAATACCATTTCGCAGGTGAAAATCTAAACCATAATAGTTAGGGTTCTGGGAAGTTCTTCATTGAAGAGAGCGACCTCGAAAACCTACATTTTGATACCAAAATCTTTCAGGTAGCCCTCATAACTAATGAATTATTTTGTTTTAATTTTTTCGATATTTAAATTTCGAGTTTTGTTCTGAAGCTCAGAGCACTCAGAGTATGTAAGTATTTTGAAAGAATTGAATGGGTTGAAGACATTATCGATTGAATAACACTGTTAGTCCAGGGAATTCGTGTTGATGGCAAATATTGTGTTTTTAGGGGGTCTTAGTCCTTATGTATTTTTCACCCAAAAATTTGATTTTCAATCATTATTACCCTCCCCATATGAAAGAAAGTTAGATTCGCCTTTGTCTATAGATCTATAGTATATTTCCTTTTTTGTAAATTTTCATAATTTGTGAACATTATTGTCTTCATCTGTAACGCATTGTATCATATGTCAATGGACTAGTTGCCGAGAAACAATAATTTAAATTTAAAAAAAAAATTGTATCATAAATTTCCGAGAAATGGATTCGAAATTCAATTCAATGCTCCACCGAGTTTTCCGATCTGTTTAATATTCACTTTCTGAATTAGAAAACCGCAAGTCCTATTTGTTCGGATCTTGGACGAGCCAACCTGGCTGGAATTAAACGAAAGCCGGGAAGAAAACTCCGGGAAAAATTACAAAATAAGTCCTGATTTATGGGGAAACAGAAATAAAATTACAATTGCATATGAAACCTCAAACTGCGAAATTAGACGTAATTTCGCCTTAAACCCGCAATCTATTGAGAGCAGCAGAAAGTTTTAAGGAATATTTAGTAATAAATGTTGAATAACGGGCGCTCAAAGCAATTAATTCAAGCTAGACCGCCTGGAAACCTGGAACGTTATAACTTCGCCGGAGTTTTGTAAGATACGTCCCGTTCAGAAAGGTATGATCTCAGCAGAATGGAGTTTCAGTATTTTGGTTGAGACTGATTAATGGGATGGTTGTTGCGGAAAGAAAACTTTTATGTTAGTCGCGGCAGTTTGGATGTCTTCGTTACATTCAGCACTGTCATATTCTTTCATAAATTAAAAGAATTGAAAATATTCGGGCTTTATCAAAAGACTACAGTTTTGGTGAATAATCGAAATATGCTTAGTGGAAATAATAATTTTTTCTACATATTTCGAACTCTCTAATATATTCAGTAGGCACTAGACATAATATCCCATTAATATTCAGCCTTAAAAACTAACAACACAAAACAATTGTATATGAAGTGGTTCCCCGGGCTACAAAAAACAGCCAGATTCTCACAATTAATTAAACCGAAACATATTCATAGGCGATCTAATCGAAAGCAAGCGGTTAATTACACAGTTTCAGTAGTTCAATCCTGTTCTAAGGCTGCCAACCAGACTCGTACATTATAAGAGCCGTAGTTATTATGCACTGTTATAAGTTGAATCACATTTTCATTAGGTGCAAGAGAGAACCGAGGTATGGCAGCCTTTTTAACATATCAGGTTTGTCGATCTACATTTTGAATTATGAATGTAAATATGGATCTTCTTTTTATCCTCTGAATATTAGATATTTCGTGTTTTATATTTGTTTTTGCTGATGTGAGAGAAAAACAGAATTGAGAATACGGGGGCCCAATGGACTTATAATAGAAAAAGATTACCTATTTTTAATTTACTAATATTCAAATGAAAATATTCCATTAAAAAAAAAGCAACTCGTACCTGAGTTTCCTCTAATTCTAATGTGTGTTTTTTGTCTATTCACATTAAAAAGTTTTCTGATGTATAATATTTTTATTAATTTCAATAACTGCTGAATAATACAAATCAAGGAATGAACGAGACTAAATTCGCTACCACAAAAACGCTTATATCTTTTGAACCACTACTGGACCGATTACGAAAATCGAACTCATTTTCGAATCATCTTCTAATTCTAATGAAAACTGCTTTTACAATGAAAAAACCAAAACTATTTTTTACAAAATTCATGGATTTTTTCTGGAATTCTTCCCATCATGCTTCTTATAGTGTTCTCAGTCGCTTTCTGAGATGCTGTCTTCCACTTTTGCTTGAATTCCTCTAGAGTTTTGGTTGATTTCTTAGTCTTCTTCAATTCTCTTTTTACCAGGGCCCAATATCTTTCGATTGGCCTGATTTCTAGGCAATTTTGTGGATTGGCCTCTTTGGGGACAAAAACCACCTCATTAGCTTCGTACCATTCCTTGGTGGCCTGCTGTAGTGGCATGAAGCTAAATCTGGCTAAAAGATTGTTGACACATCGTGCTCACGTAAAAATGGTAAAAGTCGCTTCTTCAAGCATTCCTCGATGTATATGTATTTTCGAGTCAACAGAGCCTTGACCAACGAAAAATTTGCTCCTTTTCCCACAAGTACAAATAGCTTGCCAAACCAGGAATTTTTTTGGAAACTTTGCTTGTGTCTTCACGCGAAATTGTTCGTCAACATTTCCACGAGAATCTGCAGTATAAAATTCCTGACCAGGAAGTTGCGAGAAATCAGCCAAGACATAGGTTTCGTCGTCCATCACGCAACAGGAACAATTTTCCAAGAAATCTTTTTTTCATTTATTTGCTCTTGATTTCGCTTCTTGTTTCTTCACAGCGTTCCTATCTGGCACTTTCCGCACTTTGTATGTTCTTAGCCCACAACCCGACTTGATTTTCGGAACAGTTGACTGCGAACAACCCAGTATTTCGGCCACTTTCCGTCCTGAAAAGTTAGGATTCTTCTGAAAAAGGCTGATGGCTTTCTTCACTTTTTTTGGGCTATGAAACCCCTTTTTCCTCCTGGTTCCTTCCTTGCGGTTAATTGTAAGATCTTCATTGAAGCGCTTAACACCTCTTGATACCGTTTCCGGACGAACGCGAGCCTCTTTTGCGATTCTTTTGAAGCTCCATTTTTTATTATTTTGAAAAAGTTTCACTATTAATTCTCGTGTTTTCACTTCGCTTGACATTTTGCGACAGAGGCATGAGACAGAGGTTGGCCATGAAATTCTGACACATTTCACTGTGTTTAATTCGAAAATGTTAGGTTATAATAATTTTCCTGTCACATGAATAAGTAACGTTGTCCTTTCTACATAGAGGTCGACGTAATTACGTATTTATCGAAATGAAATGTTTATTTACTTTGGGAAAATGATGAATTTGAGAAAATATTATGTGAATTCGATAATTCCAAAGACCCGGCGAAAGTTGAAGAAACTTTTTTTTTGTTTATACTGGAAATAGTTCACGTAGGTATATTGAAGGTTGAGGGATTCAGTTATTGCTATTTTCTTTTAAAGAAATCAAGAATCGAGTGTTGAAATTCTATTGAAAAATAAAGGACAGAACAGTCCGTTACTTTGAGATAGTTCATTGGAAAGAAAAATAAAAGAACTCGAATAACTCGACAGAAAAACTTATAAACGAACAGTGGAATTTCCCACTATTTAAAATTCTCAAGAAATGAGCTCACAGAAAACATTAAAATACCTGGCCATGGCCAACCGGGATACATTAGAAAAATGAATGGATTATATGAATCATTTTCACGAGAAATCCTATCATTCCTGCTGTAGATCCAACCCTGCAAGAACGGCAGGAAATATGTCCTGTAGATAGAGCGTGATAATTTCTGTTCCTATCAAAATTAATACCTAATTTATAACGTTAGAATCGTTATAATTTTAACTGAACGTATGATTTATGGAACTCTGTTACGGTGTTTACAACTTTTCAATCTGCGTGTAACTTCTGGAACTATCTTGCGTGGCACACTAATTAAAACTTGTGAAGAGTTAAGGCAGATATTTCATTGAAATATTACTGTTATTAAGCAGTCTCTTGGAACACTCCCTCTAGATTCCACACGTCAGAAGGTGAATACTTCACGCCTAAATAACTGGATGTAGATGAAGGAGTTGGGGAATCAGATTGCTTAGATTGAGTTCTTCCGACTATTTCATGACGGTATTTTCTTCTGTTGCATTAAATTTTTTTTATAGTTACACGTTTCGTTCACAAAAATAGTCTTATTATTATTATTATGTACCTACCATATCAAATTTTGGCGATTTCTTCATGCATGAGAATGTGTTTTATTTTTTTGACCGGAAACGGTGCCTCGTACAGCAAAAAGTCAGGAGTCCCAATTTGCTCCTAATTAAATGAGGATTTGAATAGTATTCATTATTGAAAATATTTAGTCTCGCTGCAGTACAGACTCCACTGGTGAAATATAAAAGGAATGATATTATACAAGAAGTGCTTCTTGACGCTAAAACCTATATCTCAAAATTCATAAAAATATTTCAAGCAGTGTTAAAGTTATTAATAAAAATTTTTTTTTTATTTTAACACCCCGTATCTCGGAGAGGAAACATTTCTCGACATCTGTTTATATGACAAACTAGAGCTTATTTTTGATGTAGAATACGTGGTAAAAGTTTCTTGGTTACGATCTGGACCACCCTGTGTACAGAGTGTTTAAAACGGATCTGGCCAAATGACTTGATTTGAAGTAATATTATGAAGTATTAATATGTTTAATATCTTCTCATAGTCTGTGGGTACAAACCTACATAAAATTTACTTATGAAAATAGATTGTAAATTCAAATACCTACAAAAAAATGTTCATTTCTGAATATTTAATGTTGACATAATTCAGAAAAAGTTCCTGAGAGGTTCTTTTTCTGCAAGATCCTTCCGCTGATTCCAAACTCCTTGAGCTTTCGGTCAATTTAGATCAAAGGAACTCCTGAGTATTCCGTCTCAAATAAAACGACGTAAACTGAGATCTAAGTTTACGAAATATTTTAAAATACCCTTCCCTGATTCACTTGAAAGGACCGAGTACATAAGGATGGGACCATGCAGGCGAACCCAAAGGAACACACGCCCCTTCCTTTGAGATAATCCTGTTATACTAATCGACGATAAGTGGTCTGAAAAATATGCTAACTACTCTCTCCACCCCAAAGTGGGCTACCTCGTCGTGACTCATGCTTTCAACTTCGAAAAGGGTCGTACACATCAAACTCCATAAAGTGGAATGATCAAATAAGGTAGGAAGGGGCTCATTATCTGTCGCAGGGCCCCAGTGATCCCTCCGGTTTCCAATTAAAGACACAAATTGACCTAGACCTTCATTCTTCTCGCGGAAGGTATGGGCGAGAATTTTCTTTATAGTCTTCATGGTTCAACGGACTGCTGCTATCGATTTTGAATCATCGCTGCGGGAGTTTAATATTTGAGCGAAAAATTGCCATTTTCGCAATAAAATAATTTTTGAGCGAACAATCTCAAATCATTACCATATCTTCGGAACCGTTATTTCAAATGAACTGAATTTTGGTTGATTGGTTACTCTATTCATGGTGCATATTCCTCAATCAAAACTTATTCAATATTCCTCCTGGAATGAATGTAACAGCGTAGCCGACTCATAAATACACGCAAAAATACCATAAAACCACTTGAAAAAATAAACGGTTCATATTTTCGAAAGAATCAATCATTTTTGAAAATAAAAGTATAGGGGAGAGTTCCTTTGAATTGGACGGCCCATGAACCGGACACTATAGTTTTCTACTACACCCGAAAGTAATTGAGCATATTTTATGTGAATCCCATTTTCGCAACATTGAGCCACGTGTCTTGGCAAATGGCTGAATCTGTGGCTCGCATCTTGTTGACGAGGCATGCATTGAAAAATCCGTTGCCGGTAAATTACATATGTACGTACATTTGCGAAGTGAATAGCTACGTTTCTAGTGACGATAAGTTGCCGATTTTTTCATATAAACATCAAGTGATTACCCCTCATCAGACAGATATGTTGAATCGTTGATATAACCATTTGTAGAAATTATATTTTCAGGTTTTTTATAAAAACCACATATCCCTACTTGATGTCATCGGAAGAACATCCTACATGCGAATACTGCCCAGAACATCGATTGACTGTGGAACACTTCCTAACTCGCTGTCAACATTATGATGACATCAGACATCGAGTGAGCCTCAAAGATAATTTAAAAGACATCCTCAGCTCACCAACACAAATTGAAGCAGCAATAGAATTCCTGAAAGAAAGCCAACTGTACAATCATATATGATCAATACTGTTAATATCCATATTTTGTTAAAATTTTTTGTTCATCTGTAATGTAAAAATAGAATATTGTACTGTGTCAAGTCAATGGCCTAGTTGCCGAGACACAATAATTTAAAAAAAAAAAAAAAAAAAACATATCCCATGAATCGGACATAGAAAAATGACTGGAAATTGACGTCCAGTTCATGGGCTGCAATGTTTCCGATTCAAGAGAGATGTGAAAGTATGTAATGTAATTCAATATTTAGCATGGAAAATACTGTATGTTTTCTCTGTTTGGTGCTACTAAATGATTTCAACTATTCTCCTAGAACTATATGACAGTATTCTCATGTTTTTGTACCATTGTCCACTTCATGGGAATGACTCTCCAAAACAAGGGCAACATCCCATGAAATGGACATTTTATAAAATAAACTTAGACTTATTTTTTCGAGTGACGAGCTTTTCTCTTTCTAGCTTTTTCTGAAAAAGTGAATCCACAAACCTTATGCTCATATTATGACGGTACAATTTGAAACTTTCTCATTTGAAATAATATTTCACGCAAATAATAATTAAATTGTCCGTTTCAAGGGAACCCTCCCCTACATATGTTTTTTTCAAGAGAACGCGTCGTTTTCAAGTTAATCCCAATTTTACCCGATAAAATTTGACGAAATAATCTAAAATCATGAGAAAAATCTGGATGCTTCCCTGGATTTATAATATCGCAGAATGGCTGAACTTTATAAACTCTCTGATTATCTATATAAATTGACAATATTGTCAGAAAGTTTATTAACTTTGTCAAGACTAAAATGTCATTGGAATACAAAATTCGAATATTATTGGTAAATGTGCCGTACAAACAACGTATTGAAGTGAAATTAATGCAGAATGAAATGATATTAATGCAGAATGAAATGATACTTGAAACTACATGATCTGTGGCGATGTTTCTATCCAAACAATATCCTCTTGGAATTTTATAAACTCGACACTGTACGGTTATTTTCACATTAATACACTTTCACCGAACGTCGTCACATAGTTTGCATTCTTCCCTGTAAATAAACGAATCGACCTTTGTCTATAGTCTAAGAAATCGATAAATCTCAGTCCATCACGCCGCTATACGCATGCTTCGTCCAACAACCACAGACCAACTGTTTGATCCAAAAGGGAACGACTATACGTCATCAGCCAAAAGTAAACAAAACTTTGCCTTTGCGTTAGTTCATCCGTTAACGATAGGGGACGTACTGCTTCCTTGTTTGAAGAGAAAATCAACACAATCTGGCACCGTCTTCTCAAAAGCTCTATAATAGCTCTG
Organism: Adalia bipunctata; assembly: GCA_910592335.1. Classification (NCBI taxonomy): domain Eukaryota; kingdom Metazoa; phylum Arthropoda; class Insecta; order Coleoptera; family Coccinellidae; genus Adalia; species Adalia bipunctata. The sequence continues at coordinate 10,218,501 of OU342955.1, forward strand.
TCGTAGAAGATGCGAAAATGGGTTAGGTTAGGTCATTGACCTAGAATCCTATGACCTAGGTTAATGGAGTTATGTTCGATTAGTGTAAAAACAATTCTTCATTAGATAGTTTTGGGAGATAGAGGAAAATATGAACAAGTTATAAGTGCTCTCAAACTAATCTCAATGAAAATCGAAGGAGGAACTTATTTTGGTGGGATAAATATGGCTTTTTAATTGTTTTTTTTAAGAAAAAATCGTGTCTGTAACATTTTTTTTTCCAATAAGGTTAGTACTGGAGTATTTCCTAAATGTATCTACTCAATTTCAATCGAGAAATATGCTTTGCATCAATTTCAGAGGATCGTTTCAGGGGAGTATTCAGCCCATTTTTTTTCAAATGGCTATATCTTTTTAACAGAACCGAGTACGGAAAAATGGAAAATGAAAAAAAGGTTTCTTTTGACCTCAAGAATCTTCAGTTGAAATATATGTACAAGTCAAAGACTCGTCCAGTATACAGGGTCTTTCACGAGGAACCTCACCCATATTTATACGGGAAACGTATTTTCATGAAATTCGACACTTATAAGTATTTCACGATGCTGATGAAATCTAAAATATTTTCAAGGCATGAGCACCTCCGGTTTTTCCGGAAATGACGCCAACTTCCGTTTTTCAAATTGGAACACCATTTTTTTATTGCAGAAATAGATTCCTTCGAAAATTTCAAGTTATTTTGATGTAACATTTTTCAGTTTTGGTTGGAAAATTCTCTCTGAGCGGGAAAATTCGAAAAAAAATCGAAAATAGAGCTCCGCTGAAACAAGAATAACTTCGAGGTTTTTAGATGGAAAATTTTCATTTTTGGGATTTTTCAAGATGTAAGATTGATGTATCCACTTTGAGATTCGAAATCGCGATTCATGATACAGGGGGTGAAAAAATCGCTTTCAAAGTTAGGGATGACAAAATCGTGAAAAATCATTTTTTTCAAATTAGAACCCCATTTTTTTATGGCAGATATTGAATCTACGTTAAAAAATAATGTGAGTGTATGCATCACACCCTTGACCTAAAGTGGATATTAACTCAGAAAATATCCATTTTAGGGCAAGGGTGTGATGCATACACTCACATTATTTTTTAACGTAGATTCAATATCTGCCATAAAAAAATGGGGTTCTAATTTGAAAAAATTGATTTTTCACGATTTTGTCATCCCTAACTTTGAAAGCGATTTTTTCACCCCCTGTATCGCGATTTCGATTTTTAAAGTGGATAAATCAATCTTACATCTTGAAAAATCCCAAAAATGAAAATTTTCCATCCAAAAACCTCGAAGTTATTCTTGTTTCAGCGGAGCTCTATTTTCGATTTTTTTTCGAATTTTCCCGCTCAGAGAGAATTTTCCAACCAAAACTGAAAAATGTTACATCAAAATAACTTGAAATTTTCTAAGGAATCTATTTCTGCATTAAAAAATGGTGTTCTAATTTGAAAAACGGAAGTTGAAGTCATTTCCGGAAAAACCGGAGGTGCTCATGCCTTGAAAATATTTTAGATTTGAATTTAATAAAAATACGTTCAGTAGTTTCCCGTATAAATATGGGTGAGGTTCCTCGTGAAAGACCCTGTATAGAGTCGTGTATAACAGGTGTGTAATTTTTTTGAAATATTTCTTCGACAACAGATCATTGGCGATTTATCTAACAGATGCTGCCGAATTTTTTCTAAAGGCTGTTTTAATTCGTTTATTTTATTTTTTTTATTTGAATCAGAGTTTTTCAGATCAACAATTCTATCATTAGAATCTGAATATTTCAAAAATAAAACTACTCAAAATCCCAAAGATCCTGAGACATCCTTATTGATCCAAGCAATAAAATGGTTGAGCCATCTTATCGAAATGCACAATATTGCCTCTATTTTCGGAAGCCGCAGAACGACCAGGGACTTTTATGGCGCCGATATTAGCGCAACGACACGTGCGACACCCTGATGATTCGGTATCAGATCTCTGCAACCTCGATGGCAACGGTCCTCGTCAAAGCCACCGATAATGTTGCCACCGACGTGTTCATTTCCAGCGCCAAAGATCCAGACGAAAAGATGATAAAATTCGCCGCTAGAATTCCATTTGATGTCGGCCGAATGTGAACCGTTATTTTTAGTAAACTCACGTCGCGGCAGAGGGCCCAATAAAGGGATCAAATTAGGTAATATCGGGACCTTTCATGTTTTTTATTGCCTTTCGATGTCGCGTCGACTTCTTCTCGTCGGAAAATGATGAGAACAAAGGGAGTTCGTTAATATACGCAGAAGAGGAAACTTCTTGGAGCGGAATTTCCAGCGCTCATAACCAAGTTTTTCGGGGACTTGCAGGAGCAATTTCTCGAAGTATTCCGAAATTGAATTTCATAGGTCTGAACTCGTCAAAGACGAGATAGGGACAACTTTTCTCATTACTAGTCCTCACGCATGATGTATACAAGGTGATCGCTAATTTGAACGAATTTTTTTATACGTTCTCAATGAGGGCTTGAGTGGGGCATATTAAACGACGTAATTATGTATGTCTGCATCTTTACTCTTGTCCTTCCGAAAGTCATTTGGTAGAGGCATCGCTGAGTAGTCACTCGACAAAATGAAAATATGAAAAATGAAATATGTTGTCGAATACCTGTTTTCATCATCAGTTTGTTATGTTGCAAATGTTCCAGCAAGACACCAATGAAAAAATAATAATAATTATATCATTTATTTTCAGAATCATCATCATACAATTGCAATAATAAAATGAGTACAAGTCATAAGGAAATCTAACAATTAACAAAGCATACTACGGAGAAAAAAAAAAACATCTTGGAATTACCATTATGTTCTACAAAATCCTATGAATTCTTCAATGTATTATGGCTCAAAATTCAAATCAATTGCTTTTAAACACTGAAAAAACCAAACTAGTCGTATTTAGTACAGTCAGAAAGTGAATAAAGTAAGCTTCGCTATCAGATTTACAAAAAATTACCTGAACATGAAATCAGTCAGAATAATATACCATGCAAATTTCGAATCATTGCTAAGATATGGAATAATCTTCTGGGGCACCCCACAAAATTTGGAAGAAATGTTCTTGATTCAGAAAAGAATATGTAGAGTAATTTTCAACATGAAATATAAGTAATCCTGTAGAAGTATATTTAAACAAAACCATATGTTCACAGTTTATGGTCTTTATCTATTTGAGTGTTCAATGTTCCTACATGAAAACGAAGAAAAGTTCATGAAAAAGAATACCAATCATCAGCATGATACAAGAACTTTAAATATAAATCATTAAATCAATATAAACATAAATAGTGCCTTATTAATAATAATAACATATTTAATGAAAAGTTCCGAGAAAATTTCTCGTCACTTAGAAAAAAGAGTTAGGTATAAGCACGATAAAAATGTTTGAACACATTTCTTCATCATATCTAACCACAATTTTCATTCTCCATCGTATAATCATAAGAAAACATCCAGTCGAGATATTTCATCGATATGTCACGTATGACTGCAAGAAAATTTCGAATTCTGTAACGAATATTGCCTCTCTAAATCAAAAAAATACTTCAATCATCCTGTTGAAATAATTCGAATTTACTTTGAAGCAACCTTACGTTAGCTCAAATTGCTAGTGACTAATTTCATCGTGCTTTCCAAAAATGAAATTCAACGTAGTCTCAATTAGGAACATCTCCAAATGAAGTCATTAAACATATGGTTACCGAAGCAAATGAGATAATCGAATTCATTTTAGGGTGAATAACGACTATATGATCACAGTAATTTAGGTTTTTTATTTACTACCACGTTATTATTACTGCATTCACGATATAATGACTTGTTGGTAGATTCTAGGGAATATGATTTTCCACAAAATATGTTCCCACGAATTTTGTGTAGGATTGACAGTTTAGCCATATAAAAAATTCAATATATCAGAAGATTAGCAAACCGGCAGTATTTGTTCAGTATTATTGTAATTTCATGTATTGACCATACTTGGCAAAACATGATTTCTTGACCATGTGGTTAACGAGGAGGGAGGGTATAAATCCTTTTAAATTAACCCTTAGCGTCGTATACGTTTCATTTCACCTACGACTGAATCAACTAGTCCTTCATCTCGCATATGTTCATTTCGAACTGTCCTCTCTATCAGAAGGGTTGATGAATTTAGTCACAATAATACTGGTATATACTTCTACGTAATCCGAAATTTTTACACGATCTTCCAAAATTACTATGATCATAGCAAGGGCTCGAACAAGAACAATAATCCATTTTTCTACCTGACACCCCTTGTGAATAATGAAAATAATGAGGGAATTGGACTAGTGGAGATTTAATTCAAAAGTAACCCGCTGGACCGTGCTGCCATCGAAGGATAGTAGTGACAGATTGATAAAAATAATATTGGCGTTGTTACATAAAATTAAAGAAATCTCCCTACGATCATAGCTGCCAGATTATATCTTAGCAGAACATTATCTTTACTATTTGAAAACACCTGTATTGTGTAGGGGGTGAATTTGCCGTTTACACCTTGAATTATTTAATTATTGTTCAAATTTGCAACACATAAACGTATCTTGTGATTTTGGCAACATTGACTGTGGGAAATGAATCCCAATCTCGTTGCTAGCGAATTTGGCTACGTCTGTACACGATTTCACCTTCGTCCAAATCTAATCGCCCAATAAGATCTAATAGAGCGTGATTGTGTTTCCATGTATGGACGTAATGAAATGGGTGAAATCTATTGGTCAACTATTGTTTCAGCCCGCCAAATCCCTTGGAGCGGTTAACGTCCTCACTCCTCAGTGAGTTCTTTTAAGTTCGAAGAAATTTATGTACGTTTTGTTTACTTGGTGGCCCCGATGGAACGATGGATTCTTTCGTATACTTGTGAAGGAACCTCATTTCTGATACTAAAACCATCGGCATTTTGTATTAATTAGTAAGTGGTGAATTTTCGTTACTTTTTCTCATCAACCAACCTATTAGCATACTGAGTAGAGCGCATTATCGTCTAATTTCGTATCTGGAGGAAATATTTCCTTCTATCTCGGTGCCAGTGTGATTAATTAGTGTAAATTCCTTACCAAGGGGGAAAATCTAATAAAACAAAACCACGCAATATCATAGTCAAAGGGATAAAACCCGCTTCAATACATCAGATGTTTCTCGGAATGACGTGTAAGGGGAAGCGTTACAGTGGCGTCGATAAATGGTATGAACGTTAAGAAGCTCATGCTAAAACAACATGAAATATTGTGAAAACTTCATCATCTAAAAAAACAATGTTGGACGAAATCAGAAATCCAGACTGAATAAACCCTAAAAGGTATATTGTCCATAAAATTTTACAAAATCAAACAGAACATCAAAAATGAATAATGCTGGATTTCCATGCATCCGTCATCCGATGATACGATCGTCCGATAGTCGTTGTGATTGGTAGAAATATTCAATTTCGAATATTTCTGCCAATCACATGAGTGAAAACCATCTTGATTTGCATGAATATCGGAGTTTTCAATTGACAAGACACGGAAAAGATCTCTGTTTATGATGGTCTCTTTCTTTTAATATCCGAAATGTATTTAGTTTCATAGTTTTAGTCCATAATTTTTTATTATTTTGTAAGAAACTCTTTGTCGGCTGCTCAAGATTACGACAAGGTGATTCCGGGAAACACCAGGTTTGGGTTTTTCCCTTAATGGATTAAAGCCATCTTGATTTTCATAAATATCGAAGTCTTCAATTGACAAGTTAAAATACCTAGAGCTACTGTGAAGGTCTAGCTGCTCAAAATGTTTATAGATTTTGTTGTGAAAAGTGTATTGTGTTGGAAAATCTTTTGACAAAGTGTATAGTGTTTATAGAATAATGTCGAATTCGGAAACGGATAGAGATAATCTTGAACATTTTTCGAAAAGAATTGGAAGAACATCCTGTTTTATCGAAAAGAGACTTTGTAGGAATTGTTTCAAAATTCTCAGAGGTGAGTGATTCAGCTGTATTAAGAATCATCAGAGAATATGAGGAGAATGAAACATTGACGCCACCTAAGAGGAGAGCCCAGTCGTTAAAAATAATCGATTCGGTTGAAGATTTTGATATGAACCTTATCAGAAGAATTGTCCACGGTTTTTTTTCCGGAATGAAGTCCCAACGATTTCTAAAGTTCTAGAAATCGTGAATGATGATGACAGTTTGCCAAATTTCAAAAGAACAACGTTCTATAAATTATTGAAAAAAATGAAATTCAAGTTCAGTTAAAACTGAACGATTGTGTGAAATCTCCTCGATTCGAGTCTGGACGGAAAGAAACTTTACGAAGGCCCTCCTACCGATGCGCGAAACATGCTATTATTGCTCCTTCTTAGATTTGAACAGGGTATAGGCGGTCTTTTGAGTTGCAAAGTCGTCTGCAAAGAAGCTGGGATGCTAGTTCGAAACACCTTATCACTTCACAACGGAACAAGTTCTTCTCTTGTTTGGGGATCAACACCAAAAACTTTTCTGCTACATTCAAACTCGATACAGGCCAAAGCAGTAGGGCCTTCTGTAGGCCCAACCAAAAAAAGTGACATGCCACCTACACTATTTCCTTAAAAATGAGCTGCTGCCATATAACTGGAAATGCAGCGACCTCATCAAAGCAACCTTCAACTAATTTCCTGCTTCAGGCAAAGACGTACTACGCTCATGCACGCTGACAATCCTAGCGAACCGCTAATAACTAATAACACAAGGGATGAAGACGAGGCTTGTCTAAGGGTGGTTATACTACCTGCAGATTAATCCCGCCAGTTGAATTACCCCGTTTCGGAGGAAATGAAATATCAAATTCGTTTGTGGCACGTTTGCTCGAATCCCTAGGAGTGTGCAGCCGAAGGGGTTGCGGCAAGTAGGGGTAGCAGGTTGGAATTATTCGAGGGTGTTAATCGGTGTCGGATTTCTTGGGAAAAATCCCGATGACAAGGTGGGCGTTCCGAATTATGATGTCGGTATTATGGGATGGATATGACGTTTCGCGGGGTATATTGTTTCTTAATTGCAGGGCAGAGGTGTCTGAGAAAAGGCGAGAAGAAGCCATTGAGTATTTTTTTAGAGAAGTAAATCTTTTTTAGACAACGCTTTCGCGGTGGGGAATTATACCCAATGAAAGAGGGATCTTAATTAATAAGGATATTCTCAATAATTTGCAGGCAGGGTTATAGATAATCTTATCAAGAATGCAGAAATCCCAAAAGAAGTATCAATATTTTCGTCCAGGATGAATTGTTTTTCCGATTCAACTGAGAAATGTCCTGAATGATCTAATAATAGAGGAAGTTTGTACAAAATGACATAGGGTTTTATTTCAGAGGCATAATTTGTTAGTAGCGAATTAAAGTAATGTCATATTCTACACCTATGATCTTTGGTCCTTTTTTTATGAAATCTAATCAACCTTTATGAAATAAAAGTACCAAAAAATAATATATAGGTACTTAGTTAAATTGGGATAAACGAAATTCATTTTTTCCACATGCTATGGACGAAATGACATATCGGCAACAGTCAACTGTAGTTTTATACTTATAGTTACAAAACTTCTGACAATGTTCACCAATGAAACGGTTGATTATTCTAGAGACATCAGCACAAGATGCGTGAGCCCAATGCAACCAATGCATGCATCGTAGCCAGTCTTTCCCAATGCTAATTCTGGTTTTTTCCCGATCTAAATTGGGAAAATTAATACAAAAAGTATATTCAACATGAAAAAGCTTCGTGAATACAATTACAAATCCTAAGTAAAGTTTGAAATGAATGCAATATGAATTAAAAAAAATCATGGAAATATTAGGTTAGGATCATAATATGTTCTGTTAAATGAAAATATCTGACAATGAGTATTTATTTTTCTCTCTCACAGTTTTTCGCCCATGTTTTTTATCAATCGGTAAAGGAGGTTAAACAAAAAAGCTACCTTCATAGAGATGTATATCATATAATTTTATTTACTAACATTCGAAATAATGTTTTCAGAATGTTATGAAATGAATGGTTACGGTACAAATATCCAATTAAGATATTACATTCGAAAGAGTGATATTCCCTAATTAATCCTCGACCATGAAAAATTTGGTAATGAACTGAATTAAAAATAAAACATGAGCTTGCGTACTACTATCGTGTGCCAGGCTTCCGAATCAGAACTTCAAGGAGTAACGCCTACTTCCTGTAAAAACTACGTGTGATGTTCGTTCATTGCTTTTTAACGAGGTGATTACCATTATATTGCTGCTTTCCACTTAATAGCCATTCCTCACTTAGCTAGCAGGAGTTAATTGGACTGGAGTCATGTAGGTACAGGTGTCAAATAATGTTTTTTGAACATTGCTCGAGCGAGTAGAATATTTGCTCCAAAGTTTTCATCTTGAATTGAAATTCATTATGGAGAAATATAAAATGAAAAGACCCCACACTTTTCTTATGTAAAGTGGCGACCGGTCAAATTTTCTGAAAAAGTTGGTATGTTGTTGTACCAGGCTCAGTAACCAAAAGTGTCAATGGGCTCAACCCAATCCTATGGCCATTTTTCTAAATACGAGGTGTTGAAGTAGAAAATTGCCCAGATTTTCGGATTCATTTTTCATTTATTAAAAGTGAGATTGGATTCCTGTTGCATGCAGACGTTCACTACATATTCTAGTAATGAAATTAGTGGATACGTATGATTAAAAATATTCATATATACAAGGTGAATCACGAATATTTGACGGTAGTTTTTTGCCAAAATCCACTTTTTCTACTGTGACGTCAGGGAGGCATTTTTTTGAAAAGTTCTCTTCGATATAGTATTTTGACGAGAAAATATTGCACAGTACACATTTTTTATGCAGGGTGTTTCACAAGGAAATCACTAGACATAATAATTTTTTTCAAGATTAATTCGAAACCCTGTATTTATGGATTGATTTTTAGAAAAAGTAATACCACAAACATATGTGTGACTCTAATCTCCAAAATATTCAAGTTGGTTTATTCATAGGAAGGTATTCTATTTTGGGAAATGTACAAAAAACATGAACAGCCTGTATTCAGAAACTTCCTCGGTCAAATGTGACTATTTTCTCACTACACATTGAGTATTACTGATTTTATCAGTTTTTCCTTCAAATCGAAAAGCCGGAATGATTTTATGTTGCGCCTATGAGTTGAATATGAGTTTTGGTCAGATGTACTTACACGGAAAGATTCAGCTGAAAATATTTACTGTTACAGATTCACCTTGAAACTTTAAAATATTCTAGTTTCATTTTCTCGAAACCAGGGCATAATTCATAATTTTTTTTTTATTAAATGACTTATTTTGATGACTTCTACCATCTGTAAAAAAAAACCTCACCTTCAAATACATCCTGTATATTGTTTATTTCCTGGGAAATCTAGGGGGGCCAAGACTTGACGATATGTTAATGCCTTTGAAAGTAATCCAGAAGGAAGATGAAAAGCATAAAACCTTCATTAATTGAAAAAAAATAGGCTTCACTGACTAAAAATAGTGGACTTTATCAACCCAGTCTCCTCCGACCAAGTAGACACGCTCTGCCACTGTTAATACCTCAAGATTTGTTGATATCCATAATGAAAAATTGGGAAATTCGATACTAATTCTGAATCTATTCACGTCATCGGTAGACTTAGATTTCACCCTGAAACGTTCACAAACTACCTCCAAAATATTATTTTTTGCGGTGAATCGGGATAAGACATCAGTTATCAATGTTCCGGACGGCCAGCTTGTGAGAAACTCCTGCTCCGCATTCGGAATACCGTGAAGGCGAACGTTATGAAGCAATTTATCAAAACCCCAAAAACATCATATAAATATCACTTATCTGATTGGAATCGTCCGAACGCATCGGGACTTTCAACGTACAAAAACTAGTTATCAGAAAACGAAACGAGGTGTCATGGAAAAATTGTTTGGCCAGACATTTTATATAATAATTTATACGGCCTACCGGGTAACACCTACCAATTACCAGACCATTAAGGAGCGTACCCCTCCAGAGTCGCTAACGATCCGGCCACCTTTTGAATTTCGGTAGGATTTAATGAAGCCCCGGAGGAAGGAGGGGAACATCACTTCCGTTGAGAACTGGTCGTGGTTCAAAGAGCCCGCCATGCGTATTACCAGCCTTTTTGTGGAGCTCCAACAATGGCAGTTTGAACAATCGCATAGGTACTCCTTTATATTGTTTTCGCAGTCCTCGAATTATTGTTATATGGTACAAGAAATACTCTGTACATATGAAATTGATGTACTTCTCCATCAGCGTGTAGTTAAAGTATAATGTAAAATAAAGACACACTGGTTTTCTTAATCTTATCAGCTATCGATTTCATCAAAAATTATGCATTATCAGGCCGTTCTGAAAGGAAGACGATAAACATACAAATTAAAAACAATAAAATCTTTCCGTAACGAAATACAAGAACAAGCTACAGAATATGAATGCAGCATAAATATAAAGGTGTTTTGAATATTTCATCGATATTTGTAATATTATATTACATAAATTGAGTAAACATTTCTTTATCTGGGAGACATAATATGTAGAAACCATATACACATGCGTCGCTATCAAACTGCATAGAAAAAAGAAATGACATAGATCGTAAGTTTCTTGTTTTTGGCTGCTGCTTCTAAAGGATCGTCTTCAAAATATTATGAGATGAAAACTCTTTTATATCGTTCAATAGGTTATTGTCATCTTTTCTTTTTACAATTTCTAACTGTTGAAGAAGGGTAAATCTATAAAAATTTTTTCGTGGTGGAGAATATTGAGACTATGAATTGACGTCTTATGGTTATTATAGGAAAGGTGGTTTCCCATTGCTGAATGGGGTCTGTTCTTCACATGTTCGGAGAATTTTTAGTGGGAAGATTACATAGCAACTCTCGTTTCATCTCGATAAAACATTCGAGCCGGAAAAAAACTTTCAAGTTGGTTTTCCAGCGATAAAATTCTGGACGTGTCTCAAATTCGTAGATGGCTTCGGAAAGGAATACCATCAGAGAAAACAAATGAGATTTAGTTAATCTATGATGAATAATTATTTGTCAAATAGCGCAATACGTGCCCAATGTGACCGGCCTATTACTGTTGGACACATTTTCTCGTGAAATAGTCATGCCGAATACACGAGGATATATTGAAAAATTCTTAGCCTACTATAGAACCAAACAAAATTTCAATGTCAAAATATTTTATAACTCAACATATTCTCCTCTTGATTGAATACATTTATTAGCAAACCTGCAACATCTCTAGACCTTTCAAAAAATTTTTCTTCTTGCTCTGCAAACCAGTCCTCCACAGCTTTTATTACCTCCTTGTTGGAAGAAAATTTACGACCTCTCAAAATTTTTTTCAGTTGAGGAAAGAGATGATAGTCGGACGGGGCCAAATCTGGTAAATAAGGAGGGTGGTCTAGTAATTCTAACCCTAAATTATGAATTTTTTGCATGGCAACATGAGATTTGTGTACTGGGGCGTTGTCTTGTAAAAACAAAACACCTTTGGATAGCTTTCCGTGTCTTTTCTCTTTAATTTTTTTCCGTAGAGTGGTCAGTAATGTCGAATAGTAATCTCCAGTTTTTGAAAATGAATGCAGATTCTGTGTTTTATTCATCCTAAAAAAACGCGCAATTTGGAACACCCTTCATTATGTAATACAGGGTGCGGCACGGAGGATGGATGGTTTTAAAAAAATAATAAAAGCGTTAATTTTTACTCAAAAACACATTTATTGACGGAATCAGATTCTCAAGGAAATAGCATTTGAGACAGTCAAGTGTGGAAAATCACATCAGGCATGTGGTGGCCGAAATCGGTGATGCAGTGCTGGAGGCGCTCTTGGAAGTTCGCGTAGACTCTCTCCAACATCGCTCTCTCAACTTGGGCAACTTCCACGCGAATAGCCCTTTTCAATTCGTCCAGAGTTCGGGGCTTGGTCTCGTATACTCTAGCCTCACCGAACGATCACTGAGGCGAAGTGCAGCAGCATGTTTCCGAGCAGATCGCGACGGACTGCGAAGAATGGCTTGTCGAACGCGTTCAACATTTTCAGGCGTTCGAACTGTTCGCACAGGTCCTCTTGGTCTTCTGTTGATCAGTTCACCACGTCTGCGAAGTGATTCAACCCAACGAAGGATGGTGTTTCGAGAGGGAATAGCTCTATTCCGATGAATATGGAAATGGCGACGAAACTCACGCTGCACGACCGTGACTGACTCATTATTTCGGACGAAACTATCATAGGCGAAAACACGATGCTCCACCGTCCAAGGCTCCATGACGACAACTGGTAAATAAATGCTAGGAACACACGAGTCTAACGGCACCTTCCCCACTTCTCTCGTCCTCAGTGGGGGAAAGTTATGCCCATCTGAAAAACGTCCGCCCTCCGTGCCGCACCTTGTACTTTCCGGACATCCTGCATAGCTTCGAATAATCACAATGAGGACACTCCGAAAAAGTAACGCGAAAATAGACATGATTATATGCCTCCAGTCCCCAGAAATTTATCTTCATCATCCTTATCGGGATCATCAATACAGATCTGAGAAATAAAGCCCGAGCGTGAATGGCATCATTAATATCGCTGTCTTCCGTCTATCGATCTTTTCAAGTGACAAAACAAATATCCCTATCAACACTCAAGACTGAATGAAAAGCGTTTTCCAGACTTTGACAGACTATCTTTCTATATTGGCGGACATGGCGAACGCCTCACTTTGTAACGTTCGATTCTGAATCATGAACCCGGGATGCAATTTCGACATCGAAGCGGCGCCGAATTTTATACGCGAATAAATGAATCCGTAATTCGGGCATCGGATACCTTGTCGATGGACAGATTTCACGAAGATCAAGCTGATATGGGCTAGATATTGGTGAAAAGGATGGACAGGATGTGGTTTTTATCACTGCCACTGAAAATATTGTTTGCAGGACCTCCTCACGAAGGGGCGCCTAACCTAGGACCAAGGCTAACAGAGTAGCACCGAACGTAGGACGAAGGTTAACCATATTGCTGCCTTTACTGACCTGCCCTCTAGGTATCAGTGCTGTATTTATACTTGCATCAATTAAGGAATGAAATAATTCCATCGTGAGCTCAAGAATTCTCGAGAAGCTCGGCAATGAGCTTATAGGTCCGCAGTTCGAAGCGCTTTTGGCAAGCCGCAAGCGTCATACAGGCATATTTGGACAATAGAGAATTTCTACACGACACGAAATCGTCGACTAGAGAAATTGTATCAAAGTAAAACCCTACCATTCTGAGATGTTCTTGCTCCTTAGTTCAGTAATTTCTGAGTTATTTGAGATTTTCTGGATTTGCGTTGTCAAATTCATCTCATAATACAATCTCAGAAATTGATTGAGAAGTTAAGGAACATGACAAGGGGGAAATAAAAAGGATATGGAAAATTCCTGTCAGTAAGTCTGACAGAAGTACAGGTAAAATACGGGGATATATTGAAAAATTCTCAGCCTACTATAGAACCAAACAAAATTTCAATGTCAAAATATTTTATTACTCAACATATTCTCCTCTTAATTGAATACATTTATTACAGCGAACCTGCCACATCTCTAGACCTTTCAAAAGAAAACTTACTTCTTGCTCTGCAAATCAGTCCTCCACAGCCATTACCTTCTCGTTGGAAGAAAATTTACGATCTTTTAATTTTTTTTCAATTGAGGAAAGAGATGATAGTCGGACGGAGTCAAATCTGGCGAATAAGGGGGGTGTTCTAGTAATTCTTACTCTAAATCACGAATTTTTTGTTGCATGGCAACATGAGATTTGTGTACTGGGGCGTTGTCCTGTATAAGCAAAACACCTTTGGATAGCTTTCCGCCTCTTTAATCTTTAATTTTTACGCTTTTAGTCAACATTCGAACATTTGGGGATCCATTTTGCAGAAATTTTTCTCATGTCCAAATTGACGTGAACTATATTATGATGAACGCGTTCGTATGAAATCTTCAGTGCTTCAGATATCCGTTTTAGCCCAATTCGACGGTCTGATATTTTCGGGGACTGACACGGAAACTGGCCTTCCCTATCGGTCATCATCTTCAATGGAAAATTTCTCTTTTGAAGCTTGCAGTCCAATTTTTCACGGTCGCATACGAAGGACATTGATCACCAAGGGTATTAAGCATATCTTCGTAAATCTGCTCACCTCTTAACCATTTTGAATAAAGGTACTTGATGATGGCTCGATACTCCAAATTTTCGATTTTTACAATTCCAGTGGACATCATTTTTTTTGTCAATTTATTGCGTAACTCTGGTTCACTTTTTTGACGTCGAACTCTACACTGACACTTCTAATGAGTTATTGTTCGTTGATATGGTATCGCAATTCTTTGTTTATGCATGGAACTGGTCTAGGCAAACTAGATATCAATACATCCCCGTAGTTCAAATCGAGTTGAAAACTAGAGGAAAGATTGACTTCTCTCAGTCCAACAGTAGAAACCAAGGATCTCTGAGGTAGAAGCACTTTGGCTCTTATTACATTTGCTTTCGATTGACCTGAAAATACGGAGTGTCCCAATAAAAGACGTATTTAATATTACAGAGAGGCATTAATTACATATACATTTTTTCCTGCAGTGGTTTCTGGGCTCTAGAAGTGTGAGTTTCCAAATAATGCACAACAATGGACAATGGACATACAAGATGAACTTCTTTGTGATGTTTCCAAAAACTATTCACCAAGAAAAATTCATGGAATGGAATGTTACAATTCCATATCAGCAGAGAAGCAGAAACGCTTCAAAGCTTCTCGAACTCATCCTGTCCAACCCATTGGGATTCCAAAACCCTTCACGCAGGGTCCAGAATGACTACCTACCGAATTAATTCAGGGGAACAACAAGATGAACACTCGTGCATCCGGTAGATTATCATTCAGACTAAGAGGAACGAATAGAATTCTGATCCGTGCCTGATCCTGTTTGAATACGACATTAGATTACCAAGTGGTGGAAACCATTAATCTGTACTGCGTAACGTTTAGCAGGTGGAGGTAATGGGTTGAAATCGAGAAGGTGTCTCAATTATCCCAATTAGGCTGTAGGAGTTTTGCTATAGGTATCCATTTTGCGATGGAGCGTGTCTGTGTGCCGCATGGGGTGATGGATCGAGTCCGTGCCTGTTTGGGGACATTGTCTCATAATTTTTATGATTTATGGAGTCGTTGAACCAAGGTGTGACAATGTAGCAGGAATTACTCTTTCAATTAATCTCATTCGTTGTTGTCCGATTCGAGACAGAATCATTTTCGTATTACATACTCTGTTTTACTTCTAGAATCTAGATCAACTGTAGAAACATCATTCAATATGCTTGAAATATAAACAATAATGCCTTATAATGAAGAAACTCCATGAATTAAATTGATAAACATCTTTTGTTCCCATTTTTCTGAACGGCTGTCTTTAAATCTCAATTTTCACTGGAATTCGCGATAAAATCAGAAATAGTCGCAGATTCAAGACTGAAAAGATTTACTCTGCATTTCTCAGGAATCGTACACAGAGCCTTCAGTTCCTACTTTATTCATCAACAACATACTCCTCAATGAGAATGAATTAAACAAAGTCATACAGTACAAAACAATTCGTGAATACGTGAATGATGGAAACAGAAAAAATATAAATATTTATGTAACCGCCGCATTCACCAATTTGTACCGCCAATGTCAGGAGAGTTTGAAATAAGGAATGTCAAACCATTTTGTTATTAATACATTATAAAGGCTATTTGAAAACTCCAGGTCGTGAAGGATCTCGATGAGAGGCTAGTCCTTGTTGTAAAGAAAAGGTGCTGAACTATTTTGAAAATTTGAAAGTGGACTACGGTAGTGTGGTTATTTTTTTTTAACTGGTGCACAGATAGTTGAATTATATTTTTAAAACCATGATTTGAGCAAATTACCTTCTATATGAAAATGTATAGCATGGTAGCAAGGTGTTGTGTGATTCACAACTGATTAATTGACTTTATCTACTCCCACAGAATAATATATCCATTATTCAACTGAATTTGATAGGTTATAGTCTCTATAAACCAATAGTGTGAGGTAATATTAACTCACGCCTATAACTCACTCTAATACAAATAGGAAAAATGTAGCTTTCGAAATGAATAAAAAAGTCGGGTCAATGGGGAACTCTATTTCAGATATCAAGGTAACGTTCTCGTCATCCATTTCTCCATTTTCTTAGGTTCTTAGGTCTTTTGACGGGATTCGATATCGATTCGATTTTCGACCACATAAATCGCTTTTGACAACTGTTGTCAATTTTGAAAATGCAGATTAATTCGAATTTTACTGAAGAAGTCAAAGATAAAGTATAGTGTTCAATTCGCGGTAATGGTCATAACACACTTGATGAATTACACCCCTCGCCTGGCGGCTCGGGCTGCAAAATTCATCTGCGTGTGTTATGACTTACATTACCGCTCATAGAACAATATACTATTATAAGAAGATAAATTCATTAACCTGCCAAACTAAGTTCTTTTTAGTGGATGATGAAATTCTAGTACCGGCGCATACACCAATTTGTGACATCAGAATAATTCTATTTTCCGTCGACCATAGAATAAAAGCTCATTTTAACGCACTCGAAATCATTCATTAAGGATCTATTTTAATGCATGATTTCTTATTAATGCATGATTGTCATGGCAACCGAACATAAAATATTCAGTCAGAGCACTATCGAGCTTGGTTGGAAATCAACAACTTCTGTCACAGAAGGGTATATTGACAACTCCATTCGAAATAAAATAGACTGCAGAAGAAATTTCAGGTGAAAAAACTTGCAAAGTAAATAATACTTCAACCTCCACTTTCTCCACACTTTCCTTATCGGATATCATAGGTAATGATATAAATGCAAACTGAATGTGAACTATTTAGAATGTCACAACATGTCCAATATTCCCTCTATGAATTTTTCGAATTGTAGGGAGTATAAATATTAATATATCGAAATGAACATAGAAATTTACATTATGTCAAATTTGTCTATTATGCAAAATAAAAATGTATTTCAATCCAGAATTCTTATTCAATTCGTGATGAGGTCGACGGAAAAATCTTGTAATCAACTCGTTTATTAATTCAGCGATTAATGGTCTCAAACATTAACGCGCTCGCTCCGCTCACGCGTTAAAATATTTCGACCATTAATCGCTGTCATTAATATACTAGTTCATTAAATAACTATTAATGTTCACTTGGAACCAAGTGGTGGGATGAAATGAAATAAAGATTCCATAGAATAAAAGATCATTCACACACTGCCACTTAATGAGCTATGATGTATAATTTACCCACTTGCTAGGATAATAAGGATTTAAAAATCAAAATTTTCATTAAATTACCAACACTATGAAACAAAACATAGATCGTTGCATGTTCTTCGAGCTTCCAGTAGCTTCGGTACTCGTTATCGATAGATGTAGCGACAAAGAAGAGTAGAAAAATAAATAACGTTCGGTAAGCACAAACATCCTCAAGATCATTATATATTTCTAGTTGGAACGCTCATTTCAAATAAGGGAACCAATTTTGTATTCTGCAGCTTCACGTACAAGAATTCATCAGGAAAATGGGAAAATTCATCCGACATCAATCTCATCATACAGGAGGACGAAACAGCTCCTCCGATACTATTCTTCAAGGATATCTCTTTCCTCGTGCTGACGTCAATGTAGGAATAATTGGATGGAACAAATACTTGTTAGTCTGCTCCTTCGTTACGGTTATCACGGAGGAACGTGGAAATCTTCCACGTTCTCGCGTATATTGGAAATTCCGATTGGCCCCGCTCCCCTGATCCGAGGCCATTCTCGACAGAAGATATCTGCAGCCGAGATGCACATGTAATCTCCCTGTCTGGATATCCACCATCCGGAAGGTTCGGAGTGGATGCTGAACATTCGCTTGATGTCTTTAATTTGGGTGAAGTATGTCACTTCATTTACAAGCTACATCCGACTCGGTGTGGATCAGCTTCACTCAGTGCTTCCTTATCTTTCGGAATGGCTATAATCTAGTTTTTCGCTGACTGTTGGATTCGGATAATTTTACTGCCAGGATCTCGTTGACATTATGGACTTTGAATGAGTTATTTTTACCCGATCCTCCTGAGGTAGGTACATTTATCGGATGTCTGAGTCTTCTCGTTGACAGTTCGATAGAGAAACCATTCTTTATCACTTTAAATATTGTTGGCGATGCATATAAAGGGTATCGCATAGGGTAGACATCTTTCTAGAACCTCATCAGGAACATCCATCCGTTTTATTATCATTATATGATCGACTGGCTAAAGAAGAACCTAACAGAATTTCGACCAGCTCGAACTTTTGTACTCATACCCTGCTGAATCAATTCCAAGGAAGATCATCTACCATAATCATGAATAGCATGATCTCCCTGCGATTACATCGTGAAGTTCAAGACTCGGCTTGCCTTGGTGTGAGTTCCTGAGACAGGCAAGATCTGGGCACTTGCACACCATGTGCTCGGTTTCTTCTTCTGATTCTCATCTCATGGCCTATAAATGTCGTCTGCTGATTCGCCCATTCGATACAAGAAGTACTTTTACCGATCATGCTTTTTCAGCAGTCCCAAAATACACCGCAGCTCTATACCCTTCAGCTGGACGAGCTTCCTTTTGAGTGAGACTAGTGTAATCCGTATGAGTCGCTCATGTTGCGTCTCACTTCGCAACATCTGGACAAATTAAATGCCATATCCTTTGTCCACGAGAAATGAGCTGTCGCTTTTAAAAATGTTGTATAGAACTATTGATTTAAACCATATGGGATCGAACCCTTGAACTGCAATATTGTTCCATCTGCCTTTAGTTAAAATTCTCGCTCTTTTTCTAAAATTACCCTTTGTAGTGATTTATTGGTCAGCTTTTGAAAGATTTCTCAACCCAAGAATTTTGGTCAAGTTTAGGAAATTCATCTGGTTTCAGGTTCGAATACCAAATCGTCCAAGGTTTCTCTCATTGGTCTGTAGATCCAAGAAATGGGCTGTTTTTATCACTATAGTCAAAAATGGCAAATGAGAGCACTTTGTTGGTTTAGGGAGGCGATTTTCGATTGTGACACCCAATCAATTGTTGATCTTTTCCACTTTTACTGAGAGGAAATGAACCTCCCTTATTTTCCAGCTTGTCTTCAAAACCCCATGTTACAGAGACAAGCAGTCAGTAAGAAATGAGTAAGTTACCAGTAATTAGTTAATTGTAACTCGGTCAGTTTTTCAATCATTTTTTGTTAGTCAACTTGTTAGTAAACCATACCTATTCATAGATTTCAACTGATCACTTTGCTCCCTTGCTATACTTCTTCATACAGGGTGGCCAAGAGATTGACGTCAAAAAGAAAAGAACAGGTCCCTCGTGTCATGGGCTATTCGAATCACTCCCATGTATGTTATGCGATTTTTCAGGGTTTTCGAGTTATGAATTTTTTTATGAACTTTGAGAATTTTCGACTTGACCATCTTAAAAGAGATATTAAAAAAAAGTACAAGACTTCTCTGTGAAATTTTTTTGTAACTTAATCTCCATGAATTCTACTTTTATACATAAAATAACCAGATTCGTAACTTTGATAAAAATTATGGAAATGTTGGTCTCAAGTGAAAAAGTTACGTGAATTGGATTATGATCTGAATTTGCGAATCAAAATTAAAAATTTAAAAAGGCTAATTCAAGGTTTCTTAGTATGCTCAAAAACTGCGCCCAACAGTCAGCTTTTAGAATCATCGATAAAAAATGGTACTTAACACTCTACTT
Organism: Adalia bipunctata; assembly: GCA_910592335.1. Classification (NCBI taxonomy): domain Eukaryota; kingdom Metazoa; phylum Arthropoda; class Insecta; order Coleoptera; family Coccinellidae; genus Adalia; species Adalia bipunctata. Next base: position 10,238,450 of record OU342955.1, read on the forward strand.
TTGCTAGAATTAGCCTTCAAAGTCATCGAGGTGGAAAAAATCAAAGAACTAGAGATTTACTACAGAATAATTTTTTGCCATTTTAAGATTTTTCTGATCAAGTTATGTTAAAAAATGCTGATAATTAGCTTCAGATCTTGGTCAAGAAAAGTTCTAGATAAAAAAAAAGGTATGGCAATCAATCACTCATCATAATGTAGATAAAAAGAAATTTATTTATAAAATTTGCAGTAGGTTTTCAAAGTGGCCACCTCCAGCCTCAATACACATTCTACACCTTCTTAGAAAATTTCGTTTTGAAAATTTTGTGTTTTGTGCGATTAAAAGAAAATTTTCTAAGAAGGTGTAGAATGTGTATTGAGGCTGGAGGTGGCCACTTTGAAAACCTACTGTGAATTTTATAAATAAATTTCTTTTTATTTACATTATGATGTGTGATTTATTGCCATACCTTCTTCTTTTTTTTATCTAGAACTTTTCTTGACCAACATTTAAAGCTAATTGTCATTAATTTTCAGCATTTTCTATCATAACTTGATCAGAAAAATCTTGAAATGGCAAAAAATAATTTTGTAGTAAATGTCTAGTTCTTTGATTTTTTCCACCTCGACGAATTTGAAGGCTAATTCTAGCAAAAGTAGAGTGTTAAGTATCATTTTTATCAATGATTCTAAAAGCTGACTGTTGAGCGCAGTTTTTGAGCATACCAAGAAACCGTGAATTAGCCTTTTTACATTTTTAATTTTGATTCTACAATTCAGATCATAATCCAATTCACGTAACTCTTTCACTTGAGACCAACATTTCCATAATTTTTATCGAAGTTACGAATCTGGTTATTTTATGTATAAAAGTAAAATTCATGGAGATTAAGTTACAAAAGAATTTCACGGAGAAGTCTTGTACTTTTTTTTTAATATCTTTTTTAAGATGATCAAGTCAAAAATTCTCAAAGTTCATAAAAAAATTCATAACTAGAAAACCGTGAAAAATCGCATGAAGGTAGGTACATGTCATAATTCTTCCTTGCTTTACATTTTCATATAAAAGGTAGAGTTTATAATTCTATACATATTACTTGTATAATCGTTTCGTGCTTGTTATTTAAGTTGAGGTAACAAGGTAACGAAAGAACTTACATACAAGATTTAATCAGTGACATGAAAGTTATAAGAGTTTCCATAAATAAGGTTTCTGGTTGGAACTTGTGGTATACTCGTGATATGTCGTGAATTGAAATTGGATTCCTTGAAGATGATACCTTCAAAATGATCTGCTGGCACACTAATCAATTCCTAATCATTTTTTGAATACAGAACTGAAAATACTTCAGTGCAATAAATTACCATCTTTTGATATCCCAATTTTGGGATTTTCAGTATGTGTATGCGTACCTACTTCTCTTGCCAAAGATTCGGCTTCATTCTGTGAATAGCAGAATGTAGTCCATATCGATTTTATCAGATATGTACATGGAGCCTCCAGTCAAAGTAGGGAAAACGAAGTTCATTGATTTCTTTGTTCTGAAGCTGAAGCTATACGCGAGCTTTGAATGATGTGATGAGCGTGGAATGGAATAAATGAAAGACTCTCCAAGGAGCGTTTAGGTACTGGACGTAGAATAAAATGAACCCCAACACAGGATTTGATGAAAAAATCAGACTGAAATATTTCTGATTATTCCAACAAGTTCGCAACCTTTATTTTGTCCCTCTTGTAATAAGCATATATATCCGAAATTTCTCGCATCAATCCCCGACAAAGTTGAAGGGCTGCTTGTGTCAACATGTAATATCCATGGTAATTAGCGACGTCTGTGGTCCACTGCCAATTACAAAGTCCGGATCATCCGGGCCTTTTCAATTTATCACAGCGGACTCGCGGTAATTGCGCCACTTGTTTAGCCCACATCGACGCAGTTGCTGTTTGAAGTTAGAAAAGAGGGACGTTTGTTGAGGCAATTTTTGCGGATATGAAAAAATCAAGTTATGCAGATGACCGTCAGATGGCGATTTTGTACACAGCGGCGTTGGGCAGATGCAAGACAACTTACAATTTGATATTTTCATCCCTGAATTCATTCAATGAATTCAGGGGGAAGAATGTTAGGGAAGATAATGAGTTACAATTGTTTTTTTTTCATATACAAATTAAAACCATTCGTGTTCAAAATTCATTTATTTCTGTTCAAACTTGATACGACAAAGTTAATACTGCGAATGGACTTCGTGCGTGACAAAGAAGACCAAGAGCTCAGTGGTTAACTCACGCTCATCCACTCTATGATCTTGGGTCCTTAAAGAACCAAACCAAGGATTCCCCTACCAGTTGCCAAGTCATGGCCGTATTGCCATAAGTTCTAAAAAATGTAGGTGACATACGAGGATATATTCTCAGCCTATTATAGAACCAAACAAAAATTCAATGTCAAAAAATTTTATTACTCAACATATTCTCCTCTTAATTGAATACATTTATAACAGCGAACCTGCAAAGTCTCTAGACCTTTGAAAAAAAAAGTTTCTCTTTGCTCTGCAACCCGTCCTCCACAGCTTTTACTACCTCCTCGTTGGAAGAAAATTTACGACCTTTTAAACTTTTTTTCAGTTGAGGAAAGAGATGATAGTCGGACGGAGTCAAATCTGGTGAATAAGGGTGGTGTTCTAGTAATTCTAACCCTAAATCACGAATTTTTTGCATGGCAACATGAGATTTGTGTACTGGGGCGTTGTCCTGTAAAAACAAAACACCTTTGGATAGCTTTCCGCGTCTTTTCTCTTCAATTTTTTCCCGTAGAGTGGTCAGTAATGTTGAAGAGTAATCTTCAGTTATTGTTCTACCCTTATCCAAAAAATCAATCATGATTACTCCATGGCAATCCCAAAAAACTGAAGCAAGAACTTTTCCAGCAGATTTTTGGACACGAAACTTCTTAGGTCTTGGAGAACCAGAGTGTCGCCATTCCATCGATTGTTGCTTTGTTTCTGGATCGTAGAAATGTACCAAGGCTCATCCATAGTAACAATTCGGTTTAACAAGTCTACATCGTTTTCAAATCGAGCACAGATCGAACGCGATGCTTCTACCCTTGCACGCTTTTGGTCAACATTCAAACATTTGGGGATCGATTTTGCAGAAATGTTTCTCATGTCCAAATTGACGTGAAATATATGATGAATGCGTTCGAATGAAATCTTCAGTGCTACAGATATACGTTTTAGCCCAATTCTACGGTCTGATAAAATCATGTCATGAACTGCATCGATATTTTCGAGGACTGACACAGAAACTGGCCTTCCCGATCGGTCATCATCTTCAATGGAAAATTCACCTCTTTTGAAGCTTGCAGTCCAATTTCTCACTGTCGCATACGAAGGACATTGATCACCAAGGGTATTAAGCATAAGCATATCTTCGTAAATCTGCTTACCTCTTAACCCTTTTAAATACAGGTACTGGATGATGACTCGATACTCCAATTTTTCGATTTTTACAATTTCGGTGGACATCTTTTTTTTCAATTCATTGCATAACTAGGGTTTACTTGTTTGACGTCGAACTCAACACTGACACTTCTAATAAATTATTGTTCGTTAATATGGTATCGCAATATTTTGTTTATGCATGGGAACTAGTCTAGGCTAACTAGATATCAATACATCCTCGTAATTGGTGACGACAATTTCTCAAGAAATTAAGACCTAACTTCATCATTTCCTCAAGCTGAAAATGAGAAATGTAATTCAAGGAACATGATCTAATAAAGCGATGAAAAATTGAGCTCCTAATATCAGAAGCTGAATGAGCTGTTTGATCAGGGCAAATTGAATAGTGATAATAAACGACAGACTATCAATCTCATCGCCTTAATCGCCTTTGGAAAATACCTTTCAGGCTGTTCTTATCTCACGACCCGAACTCAGCTTAGCAAAAGTTAACAGGACCAGTGGGAACTCTCCTGTATCTCCTACAAGTTTGACATGGAAACCTTTCTCGAATGTAAATACGGGTCAAAACAAAGTTATACCAACGCGATATGGGTGATTATCTTGTTTGGGACCATTAATCATGAGGCTGAGGTCTGGATTGTTTGGAAACATGGCCTGGTTTTTCCTCTAAAGCGCTCCATACATTGGAGGATATCTATGGAGGAAAATCGTGAAATGAACTGGTTTTTGCACTAATATGAAGAATATTATAAATATGGAGATCGTCAACGTTCAACTTGAAGTAATTCATCGAGTGATAAATTGAAGGGAGATTTATACCTTATAGCCCACATGAATTGAAAACATTGGAAAGTGAAGTTAGATTGTTTTATGAAGAGATTATTATTGAAGTCTCATTAAACAATTACACACTATCAAAGAAATTTGAAGTATTTCAGAAGTTTAAGTTTTGAATGCTGTCATTTCGGATTCTTCTCTTAACAGTGGACGACATTCTTTACATGCTCAAGAATCCCTTCAGTTTCTTGTGATTCGTGGAATTTGCCATAAACTATCGGCCTATGCGTGTGTTCATCATAAAAAGTGCACCTCTATCAAGGCCAACCACAATTGGTTGCAGAATTATAATAATATAACAGAATCCATTTTGAATACTGCTAACTATCTAGTTAGCCTAGACTAGTTCCATGCATAAACAAAATATTGCGATACCATATCATCGAACAATAACTTATAAGAAGTGTCAGTGTAGAGTTCGACGACAAAAAAGTAAACCAGAGTTACGCAATAAATTAAAAAAAAAAGATGTCCACCGAAATTGTGAAAATCGAAAAATTGGAGTATCGAGCCATCATCAAGTACCTGTATTCAAAAGGGTTAAGAGGTGAGCAGATTTACGAAGATATGCCTAATACCCTTGGTGATCAATGTTCTTCGTATGCGACAATGAAAAGTTGGACTGCAAGCCACAAAAGAGGTAAATTTTCCATTGAAGATGATGACCGATCGGGAAAGCCAGTTTCTGTGTCAGTCCCCGAAAATATCGATGCAGTTCATGACATGATTTTATCAGACCGTTGGATTGGGCTAAAACGGATATCTGTAGCACTGAAGATTTCATTCGAACGCGTTCATCATATAGCTCACGTCGATTTGGACATGAGAAAATTTTCTGCGAAATGGATCCCCAAATGTTTGAATGTTGACCAAAAGCGTGCAAGGGTAGAAGCATCGCGTTCGATCTGTGCTCGATTTGAAAACGATGTAGATTCCTTCAACCGAATTCATGTTTCCATGCAAAAAATTCGTAATTTAGGGTTAATCAGAAAGTTTAATTCCATAAGGAAACATAATGATAGAATAATAATCGATTAATCAGATAATTCTGGCAAGTTCGAGACGGATCCATGGCGGTTGTTGATATTTATATCAATGAACGCGGTGTATCTGATTAATCGATTATTAATTTAGGGTTAGAATTACTAGAACACCCCCCTTTTTCGCCAGATTTGGCTCCGTCTGACTATCATCTCTTTCCTCAACTGGAAAAAAGTTTAAAAGGTCGTAAATTTTCTTCCAACAATGAGGTAATGAAAGCTGTGGAGGACTGGTTTGCAGAGCAAGCAGAAATATTTTTTTAAAGGTCTAGAGACGTTGCAGGTTCGTTGTAATGAATGTATTCAATTCTTGAGGAAAATATGTTGAGTAATAAAATATTTTGGCATTGAAATTTTGTTTTGTTCTATAGTAGGCTGAAAATTTTTCGATATATCCTCGTATATCTCTCCAAAGATATCGATTCGAAAAACTTGTGTTATCCCAATTTCATGATTCTGGTAAACATTCGTGGTGTATGGCTGAAAATTCGGTCGAATATTCATAGGATTGAAAATTATAAATGTAAATCCAAACATCATTTATTAGGTACATTAAAACAGAAATTATTACAGAATTTTCATCAAATTCTAGACACCATTTCTGGAATATCGCAGATTCCTATTCTCTATGAACATATGCGTCTGATTTTCAACATTCCAAATGCTAGCTACGGTTACATAAGTTTTTTCCTCGACATAAAAATATAACACCCATATCAAATTTCAAGTCAAAAATCTTAAACCCAACTCCCAAATTGAGAACAAATTAGAATGATCTCATGTGACATGAGATTCACTTAATCCTCTTATATTCAAAGGTGTTTCCAGCCCACCGGGCATAAGATGTCATTTCGTCAGATGATAAGATCTAATATTATTTGTCAGCTTACTGTCGGAACTACTCCATTTTTAAGGCGTACCGAATTGGATGTCTTCTTGAAATGTGATACTCCGTCTTTCTAATCTTGATTGTATTTTGTATTATTGGTGATGTTTTTTTACCAATATGTATAGCTAGGAAACGCGTTTGACGTTTTGAAAACTGCACTTTTCACTACATTACGTTTACCGTTCAACTTTACTTGCTGCCATCAAACTGTTTGCTGCCGTCATGAACATATTCGTAAATATATTCAATATTTCAAGTAGTGGATTATCAATGAGTTCCCTCTGAATTGCTGGAACATATATTTGTGGTATTCTCTATAATCCATCTCTTATGCGAAACACTCCTACACTAAGTGAACTGCTTTGGGATTTGTCTCTAATTAATGTAATCCTATAGATTATACTACCGAATTAGTCTGTCAACATTGATTAAAATCTACATATTATATAACTAATATAACCCACCTAAGCTTCTCGGATATAAGCTAATCACCTCTATAATTGAAAAATGTTGAAATACATCTGCGACTTTACGTTATACAGGGGTCCCTTATGATCGATATATAGGGATTGAGCTTTCAATATACATATTAATCATATTTTTCATTGACATTGTTATCAGCGATGAAAACATTTCTTGAAATATGTGACATATGAAAGAGAACATCCACTAATGTTCAGATTCATTCTGTATATGAAGAAGAACGACTGGAATATTCCTATTGATTGAAGGAGTCTTTAGGATTAACTCGCATAATTTATGAATCTTTTTTGGGTTTTCTCCTTCAATATCTGAGATACAATTTATAAAAAATATATGAGATGCAAGTATTTAAAGCAATGATGATTAAGACAGAAAAATCATGAAACATTACTACTAATCTACTGTGGCATGACGTCTCTGATGAAAAAGCTCCAAAACCATCAAGGAGACCGTGAAAGAGTTGTGGTCTTCTATGGAACTCTGATCCGACCTCAGATAAACCAAGACAGTTTCATTACCGGATGGGGCTTAAACTATGCAACAATGAAATACGGAACTACGAGAAAGCAATTTTCCGCAAGATTGCTTTCCCAAGAAATAATAAGAATATAAAAGAATGAATCCGCACGCTATCCGAAACTGAAGGCCATTAGTTTGTTCAGCTCCTGCTCCTCCAGAGTTCAATATTAATTCAAACGCATGCATATTAGAACTGATATATTCAGGTGGTATAACTTCTGTCACAAGATATCGAGTATACTACACCTTGGGGTGATATAGAGGAAGCAATGATTTGAATTAGGTTGGGAGGAACATATGAATTAGGGTTAATTGCACCTTCGAGTTTGTGGGTAACTGAACATTGCAATTAGTTCAATATGAATATTCAGAATACTGGAGATATTTCCTGAATAAATTCACTAAGTTCAAAATGTGACTCATCGGAAAACATCATTTTTTGTGAAAAATCAGCTGATTGTTCATTGATGAAATTGACAAATGAACGACGTTTTGAATGATCTAATGGCTTTAGTTCCTGTGTTATTCGAATCTTATATGCCTTCAGAGCTGAATCCTGGCGTAAAAAACGCCATGTTGTGGACTCACTAAGTCCAACTTGTTGTGAATGTCATCCAATGGACATTTCAGAGTCTTCAGCATCACTTCCACGAAGCAAATCAATATTTTCTTTTGAACGACCGCTACGACTGTATTTTTCACTTTTTTGGTCTTCCATCGAACCGGTCTCTTGAAATTTTTCAATAATTCGACCAAAGGTGATTTCAGATGGCAGATTAAGTAAACTATATAATTCACGTAATTTTCTAAAAACACTCATAACGCTGATTTTCATAAAATAATTCAATTACATATTTGAACGCGTTGTTGTATCGTGTAAGAAGCTATTTCATAAATGTCATACATCACACTTCTTAAATGTCAATGTCAGACGAATTCAGTGCGCCATCTATATTCTATTGATTCTAAAAAGGAACCGCCTCCACTTCAAGTGTAATTTCGGATACATTGATCCTTATATTTGGGTTCATTTCAACTCAACTCAGATATAGTTCACTAGATCTGTTTTTTTCTATTCTGAAATTAATCTATTCTAAAATTCCACTTTCCATTTGAATTGAGTTGATCCGCACTTCAGATGGTTAATTGAAACTCTATCCATCACCGACTAAGTTCGTAAATGGATAAAATCAGTCCAATGATACATGGGACAAATCACTTAGGTCAAATCACTCAGGAAGGACCAATTAGGTAGTAGCTCTCGTCAATTCTTGGTGGATATTGAGAAATAATGACCTCATTTTTAAAATTTTAAAAATGCTTCTCTCTAATCTCAAAATCCTGATGGAATGACGTAGACCATCCTGTATGCGTATAATTCTAGGAAGGATGAAAAATTCATTCGACCATTTAATGTCAACCCCTTCGGCAAGTACAATTAACACTGCACAAAATGAAGTAGCAACTTTAATGAGAAATAAGGCACGAGTGATAATTATTCTTAAGTACCGTCTTTACACGAGCGCTGAAAATGCTGCAGCCGAAATAAATTGTTTGTTTTCTACCTTGCCTAGACTTTCTCCATCTATCCTCAATTATTTGTTGAATTTCATTCATTTGCGATCCGATTCTCTCAACGAAATTTGACAATATTAAAAGTCCTGCTTGTCAATTATTTTCGAGTTAAAATTTGAATAAAACAATATCTGCATTTTGAGTTAAAATGTAATAGAAATTTACTTTCATCGATATCAAAGATACTCCCAACTATATTGTTAATAAATCTTTTTTTTTCTTCTCGAATTCATTTTTCTTTCCTTTCATGTATTTTTGGCTTTATTCGGTTTCATTTCACTTCGATGGCTGAAGCCATCATATAAGAAATATGAAAGACAAAAATTCTTATTAAACTAAAAAACTACAAAACCATAGATGAAACTCCACAAAAAAACACAAGACATCGCTTGATTCAGAATTCGTGAAGTTCTCTCACTTTTATGGATCGATTTATTTCTATACCGTTTGAAAATTGAATACCTTGTACCTTCCATGCTCATATCCTGCAAATATAGCTCAGCTGCTCAAATTGCCTATATCATTCATGAGTTATAGGATCCCTAGGAATTCGGATATAGCACAATGAGCGCTTTCATTAAAGGGATTATAACCACTCTACCTAATATCCCCATTTGGGAGACTTGTTTAGTTTAAATCGTTCTAAATGTACCTTTCCAAAAGCCGGAGTTAACTTGTTAGCCATTACTTCTGTTCTAATAGCGGCATGGAGCGTTTAGCATATTCATAGACAGAAATTTGAGTTATATCCTGAATTCATCTTCATTAATGCCATTTGGCCAGTAGGAAATCCGAACTAATGAACGATTCGGACAATAGAGATACCAATATTCTCTCATCTCTTCACCATTCTCTACGCAAAAAAAACCTATATGGTGCTTGAATCTTTCGGAGAAATTATTTACAGTGTGCTTCTTTATGAGCGGCGATTTTTTTTGAAATAATAATTTCTTCACATTATTAAGTCTTTTTCTTGACCTACTACGAGAACACATGTAACTATCAAGACAAACATCTAACTACTCTTGCATTGAGAGCCACAAATCCCAAATTCGATAATTTCAGGCTTTCTAATGATTTATTTCTGTCTTTTCTGTCTTTGCGTCTTCCATGATAGATACCTACCTATATTCATTTCCTTTTATCTTTTTGAGAATGTGTTCAAGATATTCTTGAATTTTGTCTCTTTTCGTCATCTTTAGATACAGATATTGGCGCATATAGATACATGTATCACATCCGAATTCAAGATTTTTATCGAAAATTGTATCAACTACTTTGAATTTCAAGAGCTTAAGTCAGCAATTACAAATTCCGCAGAGCATTTCCTGAAACAGTTGAAGGGTGACAATGGAGAGGATTTTCCCGAGGAAAGGTTATAAACGAATCAGACCCTCTTTCAGACCTCCCTAGATACTTGAGCCTGTCAGGTAGACAATGAATTAAATGAACAATTCGCCTAATGTTTCCGAAAAGGTTCTAATAAAATCATAGAAATTCCGATAACGGCAGCATTATACCGGCAATTTAAGGAAACCGAAAACCAAGAGAATTTAAATCGAATCTTCTCCAGTTGTGTCATCCTTTATCTTTGCGGATTCCACCCCTTGTCTTGCAAACCCTCCGATTCCGTTTTACCTTGATGTTATCAAACAATCTGAAGATTGTTGCCTCATCCCGCCTCCGGCAATTACTGCTTAGGCATTAAGATTGACTCAACTGGGGGAATTAACAAAATTGCCGGCGATTCAACGAGAAAAATATATGGTGAATTTTAATTCCATTCGGAATTAAGTATTGAAAATTCTGATCCAAATATTTTCAATCCTTTTTTTTTCATTCTCCATTTTTTCAAATTCGATATTTCTCAGTGTCAGATCATTATGTCTGTATTGATGATTTGCTCTCACTGTGAACACTCGATTTCCTTGAATCACTCAGGTCAGATCACATAAATCAAATCATACAGATCGAATGGCTCACATAATATCATATATGTCATATAACATAGGTCATTTCTCTCAGTTAGAATCACCTAGGTCGGATCACTCGGTCAAATCACTTAGGTCGAATCACCCAGGTCAAATCACAAAGGTCGAATAACCTAAGTCTTATCACTTAGATCCAATTATTCAGATAAAATACATAGTTCGAATCACGTAGGTCGAAAATCTTCGATCGATAAAAATGAATGAGTGAGCACCCTTTTGAAATTATTAGCCACGGAACTACCAGGATCCTCCAGTCCACTTTCGTTTGTCGAGCTCGATCACTCTGTTCATGGTAATCGGAGACAAGGTCAAGGTCCATTCAACCATTTTGCAGATATGGGTAATATTATATTTCATTTGTGTTCAGTTCAACTTCACTTGGAAACAGTCCGCTAGCTCAATTTTTTCCCATGTAGAAATATATATTTTCACTTTCCACATTTATACTAAATTGAACCGCACTTCTGTTGGTTAAGTGCACCTCTAACCAACACCGACTTAGTTCGTAAATGGGCTAAATCCATCCGATGATACAAAGGACAAATCACTTAGTTCTGACAACATAGGATCACTTAGGTTAGATCACTCAGGTCGCATCGCTCAGGTTGTCAGATCAAATGATATAGTTCGGGTCGAATTATGAAGGTCGAATATCTCCTATGTCAAATCACTTAGACCGAATATCACTTAGATAAAATCACATAGGTCGCATCTCATAGATCGAACCACATAGGTCGAATATCTTAGATCTAATCACCTAAGTCACTTGAATCACTTAGAGAAAACAGAATACTGAACTCGCCGATGATAGATACAGCTTTAATTCTTTTTCGGATAAAAATTACTGAGGGAGACTGCGGTGGTAAGATCAGTAAAAAAAAACATTAAAGGAAATCAAATTTTTTATTAAATTCACAAACTTTGAAAATTCGTATGTGCGTCTGTGGGCAAGCTTGAGTGATGAACTTATGGTGCAATATAGAGCGTTTATTCCTCTTCAGGACAAAAATTACTATAGAAGTCTGCGGTTGTGAGATCAGGAGAACAAAAATTAATCCGGAAAAAAATTCACAACTTTTGAAAATTCGTTGCTGTCTCTGTGGGCAAGCTACAGTCATAAAACTGTGGTTCAATATAAAGCCCTTCTTCCTCTTCAGAAAAACATTCTTGGGGTGTCTGCAGTAGTGAGATCGAAATGGAAAGAATAAAACTAGAAAAAAATTCGTTTTTGATTCATTAAATTTGAAAATTTGTAGCTCTGTCTGTTGGCAGGTTTAAGTAATGAAATTCTGATGCAATATGGAGCTTTTATTCCTCTTCCGGACTAAAAAATCCTCAACCAATGTTAGTACCTACACAAAACTAGTATTACACGGTTGAAATGCTCGTAATTTCTTTGTATGTCCTCTTAAGTCTCATGATTGAAATGTTCGTATTTTAAACTGTTTTAGTATGAATTTACAGGACATTTAATATATTTATATTATAAAAAATGAATCTACTAGGGCGAATGAGTTCATCGCATAGCTACAACGATTATCCGGTCTACAGTGTGTTTGGGCATGACTTAGCGATAATTTAAGAGCATCAAATTTACCTAATTTTATCGACAAAAACACCCACATAGGGGGTTCACCCCTTATTTTTGAAATAGCCGCTATTTTAATTTTTTTTTTATTTCAGTGGACCTTTTCAAATGATATGGATTTCTTTAGATATAAAGGTCCTACAGATGTAAAGACAATGTTTTTTGAAAGATTATACTACAACCTTATCATTATTAAAAAAGAACAACATGAAAACATTCAACTCAAAGTCATAAAAAAAATTTTGAAAAAAATTTTGAAAAAAATTTTAGTCGAAAAATCTAATGACTTTTCTAGTGAATCCTCGATAGTACAAAAACTAGCACATTGAAGTTAATTTTTTTTCAATGATCCAACACGTAAGGATATCAGCTACAAAACGACACCCACATTTTTTTATAAGTTACATAATTTGAGACTGCATTGATTTCCAGGGCCACAAGACCGTCATAAGGGTCACTGCCTGTCTACAAAGCAGAGGCGGCCATTTTGAGCAATTTTCATGATAAATTTGTTAGTTAAATCATTAGAAAAGATCAAAAGTAAAGCACTGAGTTTTTATTTCATTTTATCAATTTTCATAAGGGTCATGTCCAAACAGCAATAACTCTCAAATTATGTAACTTACATAAATGATGTGGGTGATGCTTTGTAGCTGATATCCTCGCGTATTAGTTCATAAAAAAAATCATTATTCAATATGCTATTTTTTGTACCATTGGGGATTTACTAAAAAAATGAATTGAACATTTTTGGGTTGAATGTTTTAATTTTTTTTTAATGAAAGGTGGTAGTATTATCTTTCAAAAACATTTTTTTACATTTGAAGGAACCTTATGTCCAAAGAAATCGATATAATTTGAAAGGGTCAACTAAAATAAAAAAAACATTTGAAATGGCGGCTATTCCAAAAATAGGAGGGTAAAAAAATCTGATGCCCTCAAATTATCGCTAAGTCATGCCCAAACACACTGTATAAGTTTCTGCGATAACTCATTTACCGTTTTTTCTCTAGAATTCTCAGCGAGTTCGAGAGAAGACCGGTGACCTCGCACGAGGGCAATCGAAGGATATAGCACACGCGTGCAGATCGGGAATTTGAATATTCCAGATCTTCAGGTCTCCTACACGTGTAGTAAGAATCGGCCTCATTTGCGAGAGAAAGGTGCAGATTCGACGCTCGCAAGCACGCTGTCTACCTCCGTTTGTTTCCTTCAAGTCTGTAATTAACATATTCAATTCACATAATGAATTTCGTGAGTGCATAAAGCGGGTATGACAATTACTCGAATTAGGCAGAAGCCAAGCCGGTCTCGTGAATTCAACGAAATTCGCTTGGATCTCGTCTAAACCGCATGCAAATCAGTGGGTTCCTCCGACTCAGCGGAATATTTCTCCGACATATCTTCGCGTGCTCGCGGGGATCTGTGCGCTAAATTTGCCATCGACTCTGACATAATAGAAGAGCGGGTTATTTATATTCCATTGCTTCGGTAAACATGCCGATATTGTTGTCGAGGATGCCGCATTCTTGATGTTCGTGATATCATATCAATTTTTATTATTTCTGAAATTGGCTTCCCGGGGAAAGTTATGGGTTTATTTTTCTCTTTTTATTCGGATAAGAAGCGGGGGTAATGCACGTGAGTTATGCCATTTTACGGTTTCGAGGAATTCGATTCTGCGTAGGCATTCGGACGTGAAGTATGGAATTTGTTTTGAATAGAACGGCGGGTATGACTTACACGACACTAGGTTTATTTGAATTTCAAATTTTCTCTTTAGCCTCTCAAAGGATATAGGCACATCCTTCTGTGTTCCCATGCCAAGAAGTCATAACATCGGCAACTACTGTTGGAATTATGACTTCGCTCAGGCACTCTGGCATTTTTGGAATTAGCATATGAGCTTTTCGATCGAAAGAACTTGGGAAATGACAAATAAGACCTTAAACACACACACATAAAAACATACACACTGTATGAGAAATTCGTGCAAAAATTCGATTAAGTCTTTAGGTGATGTATACACGATGATTTAAAAATTTATATTTCTATTCTCCATTCAAATCAAATTGAACCGCACTTCAGTTCGTTCACTGAAACTCTGCCCAACACTTTTCAATATGATAAATGGGCAAAATCAATCTAATGATACATAGCTCCTCAACCAAGAAAACACGGTTACGCTGATGAACAATAAAGTTTGTGAAAATTTCCGAAAACTGTCCACATCAAGTCAATTCATGTCACACCCTAGAACACTGACGATATCTGTGACTTCTTAAAGGACAAATGAGCCTTGATAAAGGCACGAATGCTGCCGAAACGTTGGTAAATATTTGTATCTAGAAGAATCGGAAGAATAAATAATAGTCCACATGCCTGATAACGTTTTAATTATTAATTAATCATGGATGAAACTGAAACATATGTTTTTTTATAAGATTTCATGCGGTATTTTTGACAGGGATCTTACAGAGCTTCTTGTGATGAAGTAAAATCTCAAAACCCGCCGATTACGGTAGCTCATGTACTCAACCAGAAGTTTCTCAAACTTTATACACGAACTCATCGTCTGTCTCCTCACAGCGTATTTTTCAAACATTGGACGTCATTCGACAGCCAACTTTGAAACTTGGGACTCCGCACGCTTCGACGTAAATAAAAATCATTTTAATTGTTGAACTTTGATGCTCGAAAAGTATTAGAGAGATTGCAGAGAAACAAAGTTCTAATATTTCCCATGAGCCCAGTTTTCCAACTGTGGTTTGAGCTTTGGAACGTGAGCTGTTTCTTTTCGTCGTAATCCTGCCAGTTCTCTTTGGAGGCTTTTTCAAAGTTAGATTAATAGAAGTGAGGTGGATCCCAGGGCGTGGATCATAAAATGTGTCCTGGAAAACTGATTCAAATAAGTGAATCAAACTGTTCTAACGCCTCTTCAGATGAAAATTGGATTTGTTTTTCGACAATGTGGGAAATTACGGAATGTCAGTGTCACTATGAACAATGACAAAATGACATACCGGCAACAGGCAACTGTAGTCTTCTATTTATAGTTACAAAACTACTGACAAAGTTCACCAATGAAACGCTTGGTTATTCAAGAAACATCAGCACAAGATGCGTGAGCCCACTGCAACCAATGCATGGCATCGTAACCAGTCTTTTCCAGGGCTAATCCTGGAGAAGATTGGTTTTTTCCCGACCTAAATCGGGAAAAAAAGTCATAACGATAGACAAATGGATGGACAGTCGTCTTCATCATCTCGAAAGTTGCTAGGAAAATTTTTTCTTTATTTGTCTTCTTCGAATAATACCCTAGGGACTTGTCTCCTTTTCTTTGGAGGAGGTATGAGCTCATTTTTTGATTTGATTTTAATCATATTAGGTGTAGAAGTTGGAACAAAGTACGTTTATCGAGTCTTCGGCTTACGTTTGTCTTGTCCACTTATATAAATCGTCCTCTAGGGATTGGAGGAACCTCCTCATAGGATCAGCAAGAGTAGGTAGTTCTACTTTGGCCGACGGCTACGGCACCGATTCAAAAAGTGCCTTTCATTTTTCCAAGTTAACGCCCTCAATTTTTCACCTACAAGCTTGATTTTTTCTTTAAATCGAAGTTAAAAGATGGCTTGAGGGCACTCCTATTTCTTCTCTTTGAAAAACTTATTTTTTCGCATGAAAAAATCGGGTTGAATTTGAGAGTATATGAAAATTGACTTCATAATCGTTTTTAGGCGGTTTTTCATAAATTAAAAAAAAATTTCCTCTACTTGTGGAACATAGGTGATTCCGTAACAATACGAAGCCATCGACTTCATGCAAAAAGAGCGCTATGACAATACGCCTTGGACTATTTGTTTTGAGCTACCAGCCTCTAGAAGGAATTTCCTTCTCGCCAATAGTCATTATGCACGTACAAAATTATTCAAAGCCAGTCAACAAATGTAACAAAATTGAAAACATGGAATATTGAAAGTGAATTAAGTAAGTGATTGTTATCTTTTCAGTTTTGTTGATGAGAGCAATTTCTGACTTCTATGTGAAAACCATTTTTAATCAACTTTATACTCATGCCAATCTACTTTGAGGGTAGATCTAATGGTCAGTTTTATTGAACTAATTCTTGTGGCAGCTTTTTCACTTTTTACCTATTTTGACATCTTCCATTTTTTCCTATTCGTTTATTCAACTGAAAATGCAAATCTGTCTACCTTAAAGATGGATCTATCTTCAAGATTAATCTACCTGAATAACTAAACTGAATAATACAGAGACATCCAACCCTTCTTTACCCTTTTGCGCCGCATATGTCCCACATCGTTCCAGGAGGACTCCCACCTCAAGTAAGTGCAAACAGCGTGGAACGGTGACATGTGGCAGACAGATTTCTCTTGCATGCATCCATATTTCCAATATTGATGATCCGTGAACTTCCGCATATATAGTCGACATCGACGACCCATTTCGGCGCCTATCATCTATCATGATAAGAAATACGAACGTTGGAACTCTCGTGTCACATGTCAGCTTTATAACGATGGGTACTCAATATCAAAAATTATGCTATGTAGAGGAAATGATTCCGCGATGCAGACGAGGTGCTCTGCGCTGGCTGATACAAGGATGTGCACGAGCGGTTTTATCTGGTGGAGTGTCAAGACGACATGATATTTGCGCCTTTCGAATCGTGTTTCCTGGCTTCTTCGGCCGATTGGTAGTTGTTGTATAGACAGTGGTGGATTAAAGATCTTTAAATTATTCAGTAGTCAATCGATACCCTTCTAGATGGGTAGACATATTGGGAAAGTCAAATTCGAGGTATTCAACGCAGTGTAATGTTTCACAACGAATTTAAATAGATCTCTATATAGTAGGGAAGGAATCAGAGGAAACGAAGAGGCCAAGACACTAACCAGAAAGGGAGAACACACTCTACTTACTGGTCCAGAACCTGTCGGTTGTATAGGCAAATGCATCTATATCTTATGGAATTAGAATAGGTTGTTTATTTTTATCTGAATTAGAATATTTTAGGAAGTTGATATTAGAATAAAAGTTTATATAAATCTAAATTTTTCATTTTGGACCCTCAATTGGGATAGAGTATACCGCGCGTATCAAAATTTAAATTTTTCATTGATTTGTTTGATTCCAAATTCATTCAATTCGTATTATATAAAGCTCACAAATTGGGAATCATAACAGTACCTACCTTCTATATAGCAAGGTTGCTATATAGAAGGTAGATTTCATAATTCCTCCTTGCTATACATTTTCATATAGAAGGTACATCATAATTCTTTCTTCCTTGCTATACATTTTCATATAGAAGGTACATCATACTTCTTTCTTCCCTTCTATACATTTTCATATAGAAGGTAGAGTTCATAATTGTATTGTTCATAATTGTTAAGTTAAAGCTGGATCTGCTGGCCTAACTCATCTCAACTGACCTCAGTTTTCATGAAACGAAAAAGCTTGCGTCAACAGTATTTGAAAATCAGGAAGAACCCCCAAATTATCTGATTGACGAGGAATTCATTGTGAAGAATCCCTGCCAGAACCATCAATCTGAAACCAATTCCCCCTTCATTTCCTCGACACGTAAACCCATTCGGTTTTTCCTTTTTCTTATAAATATAGGTCATCAGCATGCTGTCGTCATGTCACCGTTCGCAGTCGTGCGGTCAGCGGCGCAGCTATCGTCCAAATTATCGCATAGACCGCTTGGGTAGCACGGACAACACGTTTCGCTGCGAATCCGAGTGTAGTCGGGCGTTGCATGGCTCGCCTTGATTAATGAGGCCACAATATTGAAGGGTTAACCCTGTCAAAAAAGACGGATGGCCGGGTCCAGGCCAGTGTGCTCTTTGGATTTTTCAACCGGATATTCTATGCACCCTGCGAACGCGTCCAAATATAAATTTCTGCCAGACAGAAATGGATGATGTCGTCGCGAAATTGGCCAAACTGGACGAGCCATCCATATTGACCAGCTGATTTATTCATTCCCACTTGTTCCGCCGAAATTATATTTCACACGACGGCAGATGTACCTGAATGATGCGGATTTATCATGAGAACGAGGTGATTTCCGTTTTTTCGAATAGTTCAGAGATTTCCTAATACTCTTTTATTCCATTTGAAATCAAAAATTCAAATTCTGTCCTCTGTTTTAAATCATGTACACCTATCCATGTGATAATTGAACAAGAGCTCTCTTGGAGAGAAGAATGGAATGCTGTACCAATTCTTATTATACAGGGTGAGTCTTTGACTTGTACATATATTTCAACTGAAGATTCTTGAGGTCAAAAGAAACCTTTTTTTCATTTTCCATTTTTCCGAATTCGGCTCTGTTAAAAAGATATAGCCATTTGAAAAAAAATTGGGCTGACTACGCCTCTGGAATGATCTCCTGGAATTGATGCAAAGTTCATATTTCTCGATAGAAATTGAGTTTATACATTTAGGGAATACTCAAGTACTAACCTGATTGGAATAAAAATGTTGCAAACACGATAATTTCAACAAAAACAGTTAGTTTCATCGGATTATATCTGCAACTAAAAATCCACATTTCCCACACCAAAATAGGTTCCTTCTTCGATTTTTCTGCAGATTAGTTTGTAAACACTAATAACTTGTTCATATTTTCCTCGAAATTCCCAAACAATATCATGAAAAAAGACTTTTCATTCAGATCATAAGAATTTATTATCAAACAACCTAACCTAATCTATTTTGTACCGATTCTGTGAATGTTTGCACAGAAATTTCAAGAAGATGTTGTCTGCTTGCTGATATTTTCATTGAGTTTAAGGATTTGTTACGAAACATAGTATAAATCACGATACACTTGTGTACCGTGGTATAAATATGAATTCTGCCGTTTCCATCATAAATCGAGTTTGCCGCCAAATTTCACCACGCATGCGTAGAGCGAAAACCGAGAGATTGGTTATTTGGAGGCCAATTATAAACAATAACAAACCAGAGTCCAGAGTCTCTGAAAAAACTGTAAACATTATGTGAAGTTTTGAATACATTCAGTGAATTATTGTTCTAATGTGATTATTATGTGGAGTGAATTAATATAATCTCAACCGTGTCGAGTTTATAAAATTCCAAGAGGATATTGTTTACATAGAAACATCGACACAGATTATAAGGTATCATTTTATTTTTCATTAATTTCAATTCAATAAGTAGTTTGTATCGACATTCATCATTCATATCCGAATTTTGTATTTAATCGACATTTAACTATGAATTTTCAATAGAAACTGTGCGTGTTAAATCCTCCTTGATGTTCAATTTTATCTGCCACATTTGTGGGATTTTATTACTAAAATATCTCGACAAAGTTGATAAAAATTGTGACAACATTGTAAACTCGTTTAAAGACCAGAGAAGGAATAATATTCGATATTTAATTCAAAGACGCATTCAAATTATTCTTGAAATTAATGATTTTGTCGTCAAATATCTCCGGGTAAAATTGGAAATAACACGAAAACGACGTGTTTAAATGAAAAAAAAAATAAGAATACTTTTAGTTTCTAAACCGATTGATTCTTTCGAAAATATGAACCGTTTATCTTTTTGAAGTGGTTTTATGGTGTTTTCGCGTGTATTGATGAGTCGACTACACTGTAACTTTTATACTAGTAGAGATATTGAATAGGTTTTGATTGAGGAGTATGCACCATGAATAGAGTAAAAACTCAACCAAAATTCAGTTCATTCGAAATAACGGTTCCGAAGATATAAACAGAAAAGTGTTTTTTTTCATGGATTTTTGACACCCTGTATCTTTGAAACCAAACCGAATTTTGAAAAATGGTATAGGAAAAAAGTGTTTCGTTTGATGAGAGGAATCTACAGTTGAAATATATGTACAAGTCAAAGACTCACCCTGTATATGAATTAAAAATAATTCCACAAAGAAAACACTGAAGATCAGGGATCTTTGTCTTAACACTCCCATTGAATCGGGTTTTCCTCATCAGCGAATTTTTCTCCGTGAAAAAGTGGATTCACTCCTACTTTTTTCAATTTCTTTCAACTTTTCATTCGAGTATTATTCCTTGTGCAGTCCCTGCTGAACACAGAAATTACATTACCCGCGGAATAGATCCTGAAAAATACCCTCCATGTTCAATGCTCACCTTTGCCCGAAGATAGCAGCAATTCCAGGGCAGAATTCGAACTGTCACCCCTAGAAATCCGGCAACCTAACCTGTACGAACCCCCATTCATTTGCACGTACACTGCGTACCTAATTAAATGGAAAGTCTTCGTGCCCCACCCGGAGATGAAGCGCAATACTAATTAGCCTAATATAACACCCTCGGGCGCAGTAAATGAGAGAACACTTCACTCTTAGCGATGAAAAACGCAGGGGTGGTTTTCACAGTCAGGTAGGCTTGATCTCTCGGATCTCCACTTCGAAGGATATCAGCATGAGAGGTTATCCTCTTGGATCATCGTATTTCAGCGAGAAGTTTAACGATTAGGCATGAAATGAACCGCGATTATTTTTGGCGGTCTTGAGACGAGATGGGAAAGATAATTCTTTGCAGTTCGGGGATCGCCATTCTCGCTTTATCGGGGTTGGAACTAATTAGCGCGAGAAATTTGGGGATATCCGAGTTTGAAATATGAAAAGAGTTATTATTCATATTTCACTGTCGTAAGGAGTTACCGGCTTTTCAAACGAGTTGACCTAAGATATTGGGACGAATATTTTTTCTTTATAAAAGTGAAACGTGAAAGACCCTAAGCAGCGCAATTAATATACACACATCGTCAAAAGTCTGCCCCCCCAGGTTTTCCAAGAAATATATAATGAATATTTTCCTCTATTTCAATTGCAATACGAGGATATAATGAAAAATTCTTAGCCAACTATAGAACCAAACAAAATTTCAATTTCAAAATATTTTATTACTCAACATATTCTCCTCTTAATTGAATACATTTATTACAGCGAACCTGCAACGTCTCTAGACCTTTCAAAAATAATGTTTCTTCTTGCTCTGCAAACCAGTCCTCCACAGCTTTCATTACCTTCTCGTTGGAAGAGAATTTACGACCTTTTAAACTTTCTTCAGTTGAGGAAAGAGATGATAGTCAGACGAAGCCAAATCTGGTAAATAAGGGGGGTGTTCTAGTAATTCTAACCCTAAATCACGAATTTTTTGCATGGCAACATGTGATGTGTGTCCTGTAAAAACAAAACACCTTCGGATAGCTTTCCGCTTCTTTTCTATTTAATTTTTTCCCGTAGAGTGGTCAGTAATGTCGAATAGTGATCTCCAGTTATTGTTCTACCCTTATCCAAAAAATCAATCATGATTACTCCATGGCAATCCCGAAAAACTGAAGCAAGAACCTTTCCAGCTGATTTTTGGACACGAAACTTCTTAGGTCTTGGAGAACCAGAGTGTCGCCATTCCATCGATTGTTGCTTTGTTTCTGAATCGTAGAAATGTACCCAAGTCTCATCCATAGTAACAACTCGGTTTAAGAAGTCTACATCGTTTTCAAATCGAGCACAGATCGAACGCGATGCTTCTATCGTTGCAAGCTTTTGGTCAACATTCAAACATTTGGGGATCCATTTTGCCGAAATTTTTCTCATGTCCAAATTGACGTGAACTATATGATGAACGCGTTCGTATGAAATCTTCAGTGCTTCAGATATTCGTTTCAGCCCAATTCGACGGTCTGATAAAATTATGTCATGAACTGCATCGATATTTTCACAGAAACTGACCTTCCCGATCGGTCATCATCTTCAATGGAAAATTTACCTCTTTTGAAGCTTGCAGTCCAATTTTCCACGGTCGCATACGAAGGACATTGATCATCAAGGGTATTAAGCATATCTTCGTAAATCTGCTTACCTCTCAACCCTTTTAAATTCAGGTACTTGATGATGGCTCGATACTTCAATTTTTCGATTTTTACAATTTCGGTACTTTTTTGACGTCAAACTCTACATTGACACTTCTAATGAGTTACTGATCGTTGATATGGTATCGAAATATTTTGTTTATGCATGGAACTGGTCTAGGCTGACTAGATATCAATACATCTACGTATATTGGAAAGAAAATCTTTGTTACTCGTTGCTTTATGCAGGATGAGACAAAATAGGAAAAATGATAAAAAAATTAATCGATTATTTATTTTTGATTAATTATATTTACTCTACAACTGAATCCAAATTCAATAGTCCATATTACCACCTCTTCTTTCCATCAACTGCTCAATACGTCTTGGCATCCCGAGAATCAAGTTTTTCATGAAATTCCTGAAGGCTAAACTCAATTCCTGAATAGGAGTTTTGGCGATCCTTAGGTTATCCTATACGTGTTCAATTGGATTCAGGTCCGGTGAGTTTGCTGGCCAGTTCATTTTCTGGATATCGTTCTCTTGAAAAATGCTTTGAATCCTTCGTGGTGGGGCGTTATCATCCTGATAAATGAAATCATCCCCAAATTCGTTGCGTCGAGGAACAATGATTGGTTAATTGAGGTTTTCTTCGTAGATGGCACAAGTCATTGTTCGTTCAATGATTATGAGAGAGGTACCGCGACCGACTATTATACCTCCAGCACATTATTGTCCGAAAAAAGTACGTTACGCCATTGTGATGAAAGCCAGTCTTGGTGGTGTTCTGCCCATTGCCGACGGGTAGCTCTATGTCCAGGTGATAGCTGAGTTAAAGGTCTTCTTGCATTGAATTTTAGAAATAAACAATGAAGTTTAAACTTAGACTGGTCATCACATGTTAATTTTACTGAGCTTTCATGTGAAAGGTCACCACCAAAATACAAAGCAAAACTTGAACTTGATTTGTGTTAAAAGTCTCTCATTCCGAAAACTCGCTCGCTTGCAGCTCTTTCCAACATATCAAATATCCCACTTGTCTAAGTAATGTGAACCCTAAGAAGGTGTTGCTTTGCCACCTCATTGAATTGCTGAATTTTGCTGCCCCATAAAACTAGAAGGTGTTATAATTTACATATAAAACAGTGTTCGAATCCTGGTATGGAGCATACTGATCCTCATGATGTTCATCCAGATAATATCTTTTCATTTTACTCAGATAAGACGCTATCCCGAGCACAATTTCTGCGTACCTGTATATCCCAAAATTACCATCTCAGACACCTTTACTATCTTGTTAAACCGTAAATTAATTATAGCAAGATATGGCTGTGCACGGAGCGTGAATTCTAATGATGTGGTGATGTAGAATGCCCCTCTAAAATGGACCCATAGTTCACTTGGTCGGGTTGATGTAGAGCCCGACTCTAATTGATTTAAGGGTGATAATATTTGATAAGACGGAAGGCTTGTTAGCGCACCTCGATTCTTGCTTGAATGCATCTAATGTGCTCCTCCTGACCCGTTCCTGAAAATAGCCCTGCTCCCTGGGGAATAGGCAAGTCAGCGGAAATTCTGTCCCTAGCTGATTTGTTGGAATGAGATATTCTATACAAATAGAGGTAGTGAAATGAGAAAATTAGGATGAATCAACAAATTGATCATATTCATTGTTATAAGACATTTCCAAGAATGCATTCAATTTTTTACTTCACGAATATTTGTCCACTAATGAATTTTATCACGGAGATTTAACAGATACAAAGAACAGGATTAGAATAAAAAAAATTTCCTTGAATTTTTCTTGTCAGAATAACAATCAAAACATACAAAATATTTCCAATTCAACACATAATTGAACTTTTTAATATCAAGGCATATAGGCATTTACCTACGACCAGAAGCAAAAGAAAAAAGTTGATTACACACTCCAGTAACCTTTATTATTCGACTCTTGATATAACTCATCATGAATTATGCAGAATTTTTTTATGAGAGCATGTGAACGAGTCCAATATGACTTCATATTACATGCTTTGATGGCACATTACCTCAAACAAGCTCGTATAAATATTGCGAGAGAGGAGAATTTGAGTGAAGAATTCTTTTACGAGGTATGTCATTTATCCAGGAATGTTTACGTGAAAACGTATAGAGCCGACATTTGATCATTACTTCATTTCATGGCTTCATCAACACCGACTTTCGAAAGTATATTTTTATCTAAATTCAGCTACTACAGTGAGTCGGCTGGCCTAAGGTGCATCATTTTACAATAAATGGGGTGTGTTTGGGTGTTTTTTTTCACTCCTGTCACCGTAATTCAAATCAGAAATCTAAAACCTTCAGAAGCCAGTAAACGTTTCCAGCAGCAAACGCAAAGTCTATGAAAAATTATCGAATCTTTTTCTGAGGGAGGATGAAATTGAAGATATTTTTATTTGAATTAACAATATATTATGTTTCAGAAAATTGTCTTATCTGTATTCATTTAAGAAACAAATTTGTTGTTTCTAGACCTTTTCACTCACAAAAAAACCCACTTGCTTCTAATCAGAATAAAAGAATTGATTCTCTCCCAAATAATCTTCAAGTTGCACTATTTTCAATTATCGAGAACCGACCAAACTCAATTTCCAATTGGCACAGGTACTTCCTACGATTTACGCATTTTCCCTCGCGATGCAAATGTTGTGCTTCTTCACTTCACGCCACTGTCGGAATTCACCTAAGATGACGTGGGTTGTCAACTATTGGTTCTTGAAAAACCTATTATTGAGTGTTACCAGCGTTATCCAACTTGAAATATATTTATATAGGGTCCACAAGAAATTTTCTTTTATGTTCACACCAACACATTCTTTTCGCCACGATCAATGAGTTACCAATGCAGTAGTTTTCAATGCTGTTAAAAACAAACTTCCGCTGGATTCCGTTGACTTTCCTCCGGAAGAACATGAGAGCCACAGACATTTCCTTCATATAAGCTTGCACATAATGCATCAAGATTGCATCTGCGACTCCCTTGGGGGAAACAGCTGCACTGGCGTACACTCTCCACGGAGAAAACGTCGCTCCTTGGAGGTTTAAACTTGATACTTTCAGCGTACAGCTTCCTTCAGCAGGATTCATCCAAGTGCATCAACCACTTACGTGGCAACTATTTGCTGTTCTGTCTTTAGTAATTTGCCCTTCTAGAATGTTTCGACGCAGGGGCGTCTCTGATGAGAGGGAGAGGACTCGGAAAAGCAGATCGTAAACACAAATTAAACACTTGAATGGAAGAGTTCCAGAGAAATTTAACCACTGTTCTGGATCGTCCTTATGTAATTAATCGACATATTGCGGTTAACCAATATAGCAGGGACGAAATAAATGCTATTCGGGGAATAGCGGGGTTAAGTTCGAATCGGAAGAAAGTAGTTGGACAAGTCTCAAACGAAAAGGTTCTCAGTTGACTAGGGATCGGTTCTAGGGTACTTCACGGAAAAGTGCTATTCGGGGAATAGCGGTGTCAAGTGTTGAGTCAAAAGTTGAGGGTTTTATTTCTGAAATTAATCAGAATTATTCAGATCACTTCTCGTCGATGAAACCAGGAGTGAAATTGTTTTGCGAACAGCGAGTTAGTGACGTGTTTTTGTTTGTTATATCAGGATATTTTCATCATACTTCAGGAGGAGAAAGGTCAGGTAATTTTGTGTATGCTTTGCTCATTTGAGTATTGTTAGAAAGCTGCATGTAAAGCCAAAAACTTTCAGAATTTTTTACACTTATCTATCTGCTCACGCCTCAAGAGTTTCAATCGCACATTGATATCGAGAGGCCACCCTATCTTTCCGATGAAGAATTATAACACTTTTGAGGAGGATCATCATCCCCATTCCACACAGACCAGTCGTTACTCACCCCTAATAGCCCAGCATTTCCCATCCGTTGATTGCAGCCAATTCGAGGGAGCCCACATTGAGGGTGGATGCATTTTCTGCATATACGCCAAAAAAATGTCACAATATTTTTGGTGCATAACGAGGGAATGTTCATCATATTTATGTTTACTTCCTCGGCTCTGGGGGCACTCGAAAATTTATACGGAAAATTATTGTTGGTGACTCTCACGACGCAATTTGGATCTGGTCCAGGGGCGGTCTATTTTATCCGGGCAGCCTGCTTGATATACTGGCAATGAACTTCATGAAAATATTAAATGGAGCCCGAAAGTCGTTTTGGTGAACCAGGCCACGGAATTTATGGACAATTATGCTGGAAAATTGTTATTTACCGAAGGGGTCTGATGTAGGTGAACTGATATATGCAACGTTGGTCGGGTGGTCCACTATAATTTCGTAGTTTGAATTGAATACTACATTCACTTTTATAAAGTATCCCGGTTGGCCAAGATTAAGGTTTATCAAGTTCTTTTACTTAAAACTGACGCAGGTTGGCACTCGTGAAATATCAGCAATGTCAAAATATTTCTCAGAGACTTTGCCAATGCTAATTTATATTTACTCTTTTTTTTTACTTCGTGAATGGAGTTAGTTCTTTTAAGGTTTCACTGTGACACAGATTTTCTTAGTACTACTAAATTTTCATACTGGAGTATTTCAAGTTGTGCAACAAGGTATTTAAATGTCTTATACAAAATGCAAATGTCTTTTGTAGGCTCATTTCTTAAGAATTTGAAAAGTGGGGAATTTCATAGGTACGTCTGTTCGTTTAGCAGTTTTTATGTTGGGTTATTCGATTACTTTTATTCTTTTTTCGAATGAACTATCACAAAAGTAACGGACTATTCTGTCCATTATTTTTCAGTAAAAATTCAATACTAGGTTCTTGATTTCCGTACAATAAAATAGCATAACTGAATCTTCCAAACATGTTTATATACATGAAATATTTCCAGTATTAACAAAGAAAAAAGTTTCTTCAACATTCTCCAGATATTTGAAATTATTGATTTCACATAATATTTTCTCTATTTCAGTATCGTAATGACATTACGGCACTAAAAACAGTACTGTAATGAACTCATTACAGCATTGTTTTCAGTTATATTTTTCTATTTGTGGTTGTCAGCACTGGCTTCCGATCCTATCCAATTTCATGGTAATTATTCAGAACTGAAAGAATCGTGTTGGAAAAGTGAAAAAATTTGTACTTACTAAGTTTGGGTTCCAGATTACGAAAATGAAAACGAGAAGTCAGCAATCCCCTTAGTTTTTGCAAAAAAAATTCCAAATTTTCCGTTTGGAGGGTGAGGTTATACTTGGTTTTATTGCTAGTTTTCTTAATCAATACTCGTTGGAATTGTTTTATTTTTCAAACTCTGAGCCAAACTGCGGTACATTGAATAAGTTCA
This sequence comes from Adalia bipunctata, assembly GCA_910592335.1. NCBI lineage: Eukaryota > Metazoa > Arthropoda > Insecta > Coleoptera > Coccinellidae > Adalia > Adalia bipunctata. Next base: position 10,266,083 of record OU342955.1, read on the forward strand.
CCATAATGTAAAACATTTATATTATGTCCTACTTCATGAATATCGATTTATTCAAATATAATTCACAAATTCAATGCGTAATAAATCATTTCAAAATTCGAAACGTTCGATCTGTCAACTTTCGTAACAGTCACACCAACTGCCAAGATACATTACAAAAGTCACTAGAATGTATAATTTGAATTTTTCATTTGATTTCCACAGTTTTTTACAAAACTTGACTGAAATAGAGATAATATCGTTTTATACTCGTTGCAGAAGGCAATTCCAACACTCGTGAGTTCGAAATTCGCAAACGGGTTGGAGCCCATTTTACGACTAGTTTTAGAATATAATAAATTCACAAATTCATCATTTTCCCAAAGTAAATAAACATTTCGATAATATACGTTATCACTACAATATGTAGAGACAACATCGGTGCTTAGTAATTTGACAGGAAAATGACTATAACCTAACATTTTCAAAATATAAACGGTGAAATGTGTCAGAATGTCATAGCCAACCGGGATACATTATAAAAGTGAATGGAGTATATTCACACATTCTGGAATAATTTGTGCAAACTCTTAGTTCATCAACGTTTATCTACAAAAACCATTCGTTTATCTCAGTGCTGCACCTCTCAGTTTTCATGGTAATAAAATCAACAGATTCAAGATTCACACGAACGTAAAGCACCTCAAATGCTGTCGTTAGCACCTTAGCCAAGAAACCAATATCGCTATCCTCCACAAAAGCAAAACAAATCGGCCATTCTCCCTATCACCTCCGTTGAACGAAGCACTCACTTTCCTTCTACATGGATTTTCTCTCATAAACGAAAGGAAATAACCGTTTCCTCGCAATGGAATATATTCAATGAAGCATATGAATTTTAAGGTTGCCGATTATGGGGTAGAACCAATGGCATGCTTGAATTAATCCTTTTCAGCTATGTCGAACGTTGAGATGCCGTTCGTCTCTATCGTCCAACCTTATTACCATGCACGCTTTTTGGAGATGGGACCTCATATGGGGGATTAGGAAATGGTAATATGTGAGATGAAAGAAATTCGTGTGCTCTCGAGCATATGATGTTGAATTGTAAAATGGGGAAATTGCCATTAGCTGAGCTCGTACTCCGCTTGCATTTTCCATTATTGCGCAAGTTTTTCATGACCTATCCTCTTTCATTGCATTTTATATCTCGTACTTGGGAACTTTGATTCCACAATTTCTGTGAGATCACGAAGGACATATTCGAGATTGTGTTAGATGAAAAATTGGTTATGGTCTTTCAAGGATTCGAATGAACGTTGAATTTAGAAATATTGAAGTACGCTTTTTTGGACTGCAATTTAAATTTACAGTTTTGGCAACATACTGTTGTGGATATTTCGAATCTGATGAAGATAGATTTTGAAAATCTTGAATGAATGAAGTGAGTTTTTTTGACAAATATCTGAAAGCCTAAGATTTGTCCTATTCCTTCCCCAACACATGCTGAAGAGTTTTTCAAGGAGAGGTGGTATTTTGAATAGTCCCCTCTTTTCGGAAAACTTTTGGAGCTGTCATTTTTTGACATTTGAAAAGAAGAAACTTTTCCAATTTTTCAAAAGATACCATTTCACAGCTGAAAATCTGAACCATGATATTTAGGACTCTGGAAAATCTTTCATTGAAAAGAGCGAGCTCGAAAACCTACATTTTGATACCAAAATCGTCCATGTAGCCCTCATAACTAATGAATTATTTCGTTTTAATTTTTTCGATATTTCATTTTCGAGTTTTGTTCTGAAGCTCAGAGCACTCAGAGTATGGGTGATAGGGATCACCAAATTGAGTATTCTGAAAGATTCGAATGGGTTGAAGACATCAACGATTGAATAACACTATTAGATTTTCCAGGTAATTCGTGTTGATGGCAAATATAGGGTTTTCAGGGGGTTATAACACTTATGCATTTTTCACCCAAAAATTTGGGATTCTCGAAATTGACTTCATTGTTTGAAGAGATACTTTGGACAATGCTGATTGATAGTATGCAACCCTCATGTGGATGCGACTGAAGAAACGGGAGCTATGACGATTTGAAATTTTCAATTTTTCGAAAAATACCATTTCGCTGATGAAAATCTAAACCACGATATTTAGGGCTCTGGAAAGTCTTTCATTGAATAGAGCGACCTCGAAAACCTACATTTCGATACCAAAATCGTCAATGAATTATTTCGTTTTAATTTTTTCGATATTTCATTTTCGAGTTTTGTTCTGAAGCTCAGAGCACTCAAAGTATGGGTGATAGGGATCACCAAATTAAGTATTCTGGGAGATTCGAATGGGTTAAAGACATTATCGATTGAATAACACCATCAGTTTTTTCAGGGAATTGGTGTTGATGGCAAATATGGGTTTTTTAGGGGGTCATACCCCTTATGCATTTTCCACCCAAAAATTTGGGCTTTTCGAAATCGATTTTATTGTTCAAAGAGATACTTTGGACAATGCTCATTAACAATATACAACCCTCATGTGGATGCGACAAAAGAAACCAGAGCTATGCCGATTTGAAATTTCCAATTTTTCGAAAAATACATTTTGCTACTGAAAATCTGAACCACAATGTTTAGGGCTCTGGAAAGTCTTTCATTGAATAGAGCGACCTCGAAAAACTACATTTTGATACCAAAATTGTCCATGTAGCCCTCGTAACTAATGAATTATTCCGTTTTGATTTTTTAGATATTTCATTTTCGAGTTTTGTTCTGAAGCTCAGAGCACTCAAAGTATGGGTGATAGGGATCACCAAATTAAGTATTCTGGGAGATTCGAATGGGTTAAAGACATTATCGATTGAATAACACCATTAGATTTTTCAGGGAATTGGTGTTGATGGCAAATATGGGGTTTTTAGGGGGTCATACCCCTTACGCATTTTTCACCAAAAAATTTGGGCTTTTCGAAATCGATTTTATTGTTCAAAGAGATACTTTGGACAATGCTCATTAACAATATACAACCCTCATGTGGATGCGACCAAAGAAACGAGAACTATGCCGATTTGAAATTTCCGATTTTTCGAAAAATACATTTTGATAATGAAAATCTAAACCACAATATTTAGGGCTCTGGAAAGTCTTTTATTGAATAGAGCGGCCTCGAAAACCTACATTTTGATACCAAAATTGTCCATGTAGCCCTCGTAACTAATGAATTATTCCGTTTTGATTTTTTCGATATTTCATTTTCGAGTTTTGTTCTGAAGCTCAGAGTACTCAGAGTATGGGTGATAGGGATCACCAAATTGAGTATTCTGGGAGATTCGAATGGGTTGAAGATATTATCGATCGAAAAACACGATTAGATTCGCCAGGGAATTGGTGTTGATGGAAAAAATTGGGATTTTAGGGGGTCATACCACTTATGCATTTTCCACCCAAAAATTTGGGATTTTCAAAATCGATTTTATTGTTCATAGAGATACTTTGGACAATGCCGATTTACAATATAAGTACAATACTCATGTGGATGCGACTAAAGAAACGGTTGCTATGACAATTTGAAATTTCCAATTTGTCGAAAAATATCATTTCGCAGTTCAAAATCTAAACCATAATGGTTAGGGCTCTGAAAAGTCTTTTATTGAATAGAGTGACCTCGAAAACCTACATTTTGATACCAAAATCGTCCATATAGCCCTCATAACTAATGAATTATTTCGTTTTGATTTTTTCGATATTTCATTTTCGAGTTTTGTTCTGAAGCTCAGAGCACTCAGAGTATGGGTGATAGGGATCACCAAATTGAGTATTCTGAAAGATTCGAATGGGTTGAAGACATTATCGATTGAATAACACTATTAGATTTTCCAGGGAATTCGTGTTGATGGCAAATATAGGGTTTTCAGGGGGTTATAACACTTATGCATTTTTCACCCAAAAATTTGGGATTCTCGAAATTGATTTCATTGTTTGAAGAGATACTTTGGACAATGCTGATTGACAATATGCAACCCTCATGTGCATGCGACAGAAGGAACTGGATCTATGACGATTTCAAATTTTCAATTTTTCGAAAAATGACATTTCGCTGGTGAAAATCTAAACCACGATATTTAAGGCTCTAGAAAGTCTTTCATTGAATAGAGCGACCTCGAAAACCTACATAATCGTCAATGTCGCCCTCATTACTAATGAATTATTTCGTGTTAATTTTCTCGATATTTCATTTTCGAGTTTTGTTCTGAAGCTCAGAGCACACAGAGTATGGGTGATAGGGATTACCAAATTGAGTATTCTGGGAGATCCGAATGGGTTGAAGATATTATCGATTGAAAAACAGCATTAGATTCTTCAGGGAATTGGCGTTGATGGAAAATATGGGGCTTAGAAGCTTAGAGCACTCAGAGTATGGGTGATAGGGATCACCAAATTGAGTATTTTGAAAAACTCGAAGTGGTTGAAGACATTTTCGATTGAATAACACTGTTAGATCTCCCAGGGAATTCGTGTTGATGGCAAATATTGGGTTTTTAGGGGGTCATACCCTTTATGCATTTTCACCCAAAAATTTGGTATTTTCGAATTTGATTTTTCGGTTTATAGAGATACTTTGGACAATGCTATTATTAATTACCTCCTTCCATGAGTAGACATTGGAAAAAGTTACTCAATGTGGTGCACATAAAATATTTCATACATTGTGTACCTGATGTTCAATCGTTATTACTCCCCCCTCATGAAAAAAAGCTTTATCCGCCCTTGACGCCAAGAGGCCAGCGTTGATTCAAGACTCAAAGATAGAATTCGTGAGGCTATCGGGGACATAGGGAAGTCACTTTGCGATTTGGTTATGGAAAATTTCACGGAAATGGTATGGTCCTGTAGTCGTGGTCGTGTAGGTCATTTGGCTGATATTTTTTTCCATTTTTAAAGGCATACCTTCCTCCTTAAAATGAAATAAACATCCGATAATTCATCTAAAAAAGAGCATATTTCTTTGTATGTCAAAATAACACCCCTTATTGGAAAACCCTTTATATACTCAGATTTCAAATGGAAATGCAATACGTCTCTCGGGAAAATTCTTGACCCTCACTTTTCCGCCTTTATTTCGACTCCGGATGAGAAAAGAATCGTCGCCAGTAGATTAGGCGGCGCTTTTCTGAAAGGACTGGAATCTTCCCTTATTCCCGGACCCGTCAAAATTTTCCCCCGTATATCCCTCATATAGATCAAAAAAGTGGGGCAACGTTTTCAGAAAGGCCGGTAGTTGCGGTTTGTAAGGGATAAAAATCAATATCAAGACGAAGACAAGGCGGAAGTATGAAGCGCGAAGGAAACCGTGAAATTAGATTGCATATTGTTGTTATTTTAAGAATTAAATTTTGGGAAATACGAGGAAACGGAGATGCGTTTCCCGACTTTAACTCGGAGACGAAGTTGTTGACAAACCCGGCTGTACAAATAAATGATGATAATTGTTCCATCTCCGTAACATCGAGACGTCGTCAGAGTCGAGTCGAAACTTTGGAGGGTGTAGATGCTCCGGATTGAGGTAGATTTGTTGATGGGGACGGTGATTGTGTTGAATTACATTGTGATGGAGAGGAAACGATTTCCGTCATATTTGTATAATTCCCACTGTATTGATTTTTTTTATATAGGAAACTGCTTTTCAACTGGTGATTTTTTAATTATTTTCTTTTTGGCAACACTGATTTTGCCAGCTCACGCACGTTTCGTGTTTTGTGTCACTGTCAAACATCTTCAGTTTGGTCTATAATTTATCCATGAATTCTCTTACAAACGAACATCGCTTGCCAATCATTGAATTTCATCATCAAAATGCGTGCTCTGTTGAGGGTCTACGTCCCTGAATAAAAGGGAGTCAGAAAAGATTTATTTTTTTCTGATTGATGAAGGGATGTATGAGTGTATAAAGATAAAAATAATTAAAACAAATATTTTATAAGTATTGAATGAATGAAAAAAATATTCCCCATCATTTTTTCTTATTTCGTAACATTTCCACCATCAAAACGAACAAATATTTTTGTGTTTTTTCAGTTCAGTATTGAAGTCTATCATTTAGTTAATCGAATGTCTATCTAATTTTTCTTTCAGAATTTACCGTTTTTTTGTAAATAATATTACAACAATGTGTTGTTTTCGCGAAATTTATTCCCTTGAATTTTTCTATTCGAAATGATAAATATCCATTTTTATCAAAGACAATTTATTAGGGTTTGCTTTAGCCATCGATTAGTGAAAATTAATTGTTTCTTACAATTGTGGATTCTAACATGGAATTGAATTTCTTTTAAATGACACGCACAACAGGTATCTTCTCCAGATGACTGGTGAAGGAAAGAGAGAGTATTATACAGCCAGTGTGAGATCTAGTTTAGGGTAGGATTTCTTGTTATATTCCCTGAGCCCCAACATTTGTTCTATTAAGCTGAATAATCCAATAAATGAAAATTAATGCACTGCACTGCCATCTGGCGGTATACGTTTCCTATTTTGAGTCTAAAGACTCTAAATATAGTTCATCGTGCGCTTCTTCCATTTAATGGTCAGTTTAATCGACTCACTGAATCAGCTTATCGGGTTGTTGTGACTAATTCCGCACCAAATTTACATTGATGGACATTAAACCACCAACACGCCTATTTCAGTGTTTGAAGAACTCTCCGTCAAACTATGATTGTCGCTTCGGTCAACTCGGCGATTGGTGAACGGGGAAACGGCGCCTTAAGAAATGGTAATGTCTCAAGTGTTGGGTAGAGTTTCAGTTAACCAACTGAAGTATGGTAATTCTATTTTATTTAAGTAGAAGTTGTCGAAATATAATTTTCTGAATGAGAAAAAAATAGGGCTAGTGGACTGTATATGCAAATAAAATTTAATGGAAACCCAACACAAATGAAAGGATAAATGTACCCAAAATAACAATGGAAATATAGTCTTACCTATATCAGCAAAACGGTCAACCAGATCTTGTCGATGATTCCTATTTCCATGTAAAGAGTGATCGAGTTCGACAATCGAACATGAAATTATGCTTACGTGAAAATCCGTTGCTGAAAATGTCAAATTGTGCACACTTATCCTTGTGGTATAATAAAATAACCACGCCACTCGTTACAGTCTTTTTGTTCCAAATAATTCGCACAAATAAAAGTATTTCGATGAAATCGAAACAACTAAAACTGTGAATCACAGGAAAATCTGAAATTTTCCGAATTCACGAAAGGAAACAGAGAATTAGCAATTATCGGAAGTAGAAGTATTCACGATCAGGTTAATCGATGAACTGAATATGAAAATGAAAAATTAAACAAATATGTGAAATATGCGCGATCCACAGCTGACGAGTTCGTTTCGCACCTACATAAATGACAACTCCATATGGGAATTCCCCAGTATGGAGAAATTAATTTAAAAATTTGAAAGGAACGGGAATTTTGATAATTCAGAACAATTTACTTGAACCGTTCACTTGGCGTGAACAGCAAGTATGCCAGAGAGATGGATTCTGGAGAACAGAGTTGGATTAAAGACATTAAATACTCAAAACATTCTGAATACAACATGAAAACGTAGTAAATAATTCATTTAGTATAGGGAAAAACTTAGCGTTGTTTACTTGGGATATTTCCGTTGGAATCTTGGTGAGAGGTTTGGGACGTAAAAATCTAGGTTAGGCGTCCAATCCATAATCCATCCAAAAGTTAACCGATAAGAGCAGCAGTTTTCGCGGTGGCCATATCTACAGCGCCTCGATATCATAACAATCACTCCACTCTATATCGGCCAATAAACACTTCGGAAAATGGAGAGAAAGGTCTCGCGTACGTGCCTCAGTAGCTTTATCCCCAGCATCCTGTTCCAATTCCAACAAACCTCCATGTACGCGCCCGAACGCATGAAAAAATATAGGGGTTGATAATGCAAATACTTCAATATATTTGTGCGGGCACGAGTTCCCTATAATGGGAAAAGTTCTAGCTGGTCCTATCAGTATTCTGGTAGAATGAGGGACAGGGATTACGATAATCAGAAAAGACTCTATTTGGCTCGGATTCGTCCTCGCAATTATTCATGACGGACTCCAACGGAAAGAATGAAGATTGGAAACTTCTAATAGATGAAAATTGGATTTTAGAATTGGGGTTGTAGGGAAGATGTTGCTAGTTAGGGGGACTGCATTGGTATTCAATCATTCTACACGAGAAAAGTTTTGCTGGTTCCGTATTTATTCCGAATCTACGATGTTCGATTTCCACATCGAGGACTATAAGGTTAGAGGCAGTCGATGTGACCTCAACCGTTCCACTTACAGGGAAATATATTGATGAATTTTTTTACCTCACTGGTAATTTTAACTTAGAAAAGGCTGTGAAATGTTGAAACTGCACTAGAAAATTAATCTCAAACAAGACGCCTTGTAACATAAAACATAATAACTTTGTGAATAATATTTTAAATGAACAACACTGATATAAATATCTTCTCAAAAATTTTATTTCAATACTAATTGATCTAATCAGAACACGATGAAAAATTCTAAATTTCCCTCAAGATTACCAGGATATGAAACAAAATATTATAGCTCAAAAGCACGCGAAATATGCAAGATCCCAAATCAGTAGGGGAAGTACGTACAAAATGACATAGGATTTTATTTCAGAGGCATAACTTGTTAGAAGTGAACTACATTAATGTCATATTCTACACCTATGATCTTTGGTTCTTTCTTCATAAAATCGAATCAACCTTTATGAAATAAAAGTACCAAGAAATAAAATTTTATTAGATAAATTGAGATGAACGAAATTTATTTTGTTCGCATGCTATGGACAGAATGAAATACCAGCAACAGGCAACTGTAGTTTTCTACTAATAGTTATAAAACTTCTGACAAAGTTCACAAATGAAACGCTTGGTTCTTCTAGGAACATCAGCACAAGATGCGTGAGCCGAATGCAAGCAATGCATGCATCGTTACCAGTCTTCTCCAGGGCTAATCCTCGAGAAGATCTAAATCTAAATAGATAGAAGGACAGTCGTCTTCATCATCTCGAAAGTTGCTAGGAACATTTTCCTCTTCTTTGTCTTCTTTAAAAATTGCCCTAGGGACTTGTCTCCTTGTCTTTGGAGGAGGTATGGGCTCTTTTTTTTTATTCTATTGCAATCATATAAGGTGTAGAAGTTGAAACTAAGTACGTTTATCTTGTCCTCGGCTCACGTTTGCCTTGTTCACTTATGAATCGTCCTTTAGGGATTGGATAAACCTCCTCATAGGATCAGCAAGAGTACTTTATTAGCCGCAGGTGAATATTTTTTTATGAATTTGTTGAGATAAGTCCTGGTTCTCTGTTTGCTGATGGAGCCTGGGATGGATTGTCTTGGTGTTATCCGGTAGATACGGTTAATTCAGCTGAAATACCTATGTCATTTTGTCCGTTCACTGTATATGTCATTTTGTCCATATAGCGTTATGAAACTAGAAATATATCGAATTAATACAAAAAGTATATTTAACATGAGAGTGGTTGGCAGTTCCGCATTTGATACCTCCAAACTTTAATTATGATGCCTATGTCATCTTGTCCATATATGTAATTTTGTACTAATTTCTCCTACCCATTTTATAGTTTGGAATTTTTGCCGAAAGAGGTATTTTGATCTTTGGATTCGCCAATAAGATAATGTCACGGATCTTAACCGAATGCCGCTATTTTTGAAAAACTTGAATCTAAGTCATACCGCATTATAAATTCTGAACGATTATTACGTTTTTCTTGAATTCTACGTGCTTCTCTTACACTCTATACGATCCCAAGCTAATAACATGCATCGGACGTGTAACTTCAACAACTTGCATCTGAATATTCATGGCAAGCATGCAAATTCATTTTCCTCGTGGAACTTAATCAGCTTGCAGGAACGAAGTATTTTCATTAAAATACTATCTGCATTCGGAACGCAGTAAGGGAAATTAACTTACATCGATCCTCAATTAGGCCGAAAAAGTGCTACTTTTCACAGATGTGGTGTTCGAAGAGTAAGTACATTATGTTTGCGGAAATTATCGATAAAAAACTCGAATACTTCTGAGCAGAAGATTCTGTTGGATGTCATTTTAATATGAAACGGCAATTTGTTTCTAGAAGTAAGAATAATTTCAAAAAGAATTATTTATCAGTCTTGGACAAAGATGTATATCCTACTCGCATATGAAGGCTATTATTCAGTGGAATAAGAGCCACCATAACAAGTCCGTTGAATAATAAAGTTCTAAAATGAAGCCTGATATTGTCCACGCCAAGTGAACGGTACAAATCAATTATTCTGAATTTTCAAAATTCTTATTCCTTTTGAATTAATTTCTCCATACTGGGGAATTCCCATATGGAGTTGTCTTTAGGTAGGTTCGAAAAGAACTCGCGTCAGCTGTGGTTCGCATCATATGTTGGATATTTGTTTCATTTCAATAATTCAACATTCAACATCAATTCCAAATAGGACGAAATTCAGTTTCACCAATCAAATCGAAGCATACAAATATTCCCATCGTCTCTCATTCGATTGAGATTGAGTTTTCCGATAATCGTGATGCTCCTCTTGATTTTCTTTCATTTGGAGAATATTCCGTTTCAACGACTTCCCTCAACTCGCAAGAATAGAGTTTTATCTACTTGTCGTACGCCATACAAGATGAGGAAGCCGCATCGATATCCCTTGGGGGCCACCTCTTTTAACGACATGGTGGGCTGATAGTATTTATGACACAATAAACCCTGTTATTTCTGCGGGTTTCCTTTTTAATTTCTTCTCCTCTTTGTTCTGGAAGGGTTGAGGCCGCACTGGGAAAAGATAAGGAGTTGGCGACTGAAATCTGCCGTGGAATAATAACAGGATAGTGTTTTTGAATTCAGGGAAGAAAATGCCCGATTTTGAAGAATGTTTGTATGAGGAATCCAGAACAGTTGTGCAATCTTCACAGTGTAAGGAAGCATTGATAAAAATTAGCAAGTAGGTATACTCCATTCACTTTTATGATTTATCCCGGTTGGGCATGACATTCTGACACATTTCACTTCTTTCAAAACAAAACATAAAGTTAATTAATATAATACAAGGTATGTAGGTTTATCGAAACAAAATATAAAAGATGAATACAAAAATTTAACAAAGGGATAAATATCACCAAAATTCAAATACAAAATATGTGTCTCTAGAATATCATATCTGCAAATTTTTTATTGCGGCATCGAGCTTGAGGAATAAATAAAACCATCACAAAAGATACAAGTATCGTAAAGCTGTAAATCAGCTACCTACAACATAAAATTCCACTTAAAAAATTGATTATTTCTTATTTTGATATCAGCAAATTCTTTTATTGCAGAATCATAATCGAGACTACTCGTTATATCACTTTCGAAAGAAAGTATTCCTCAAAACTGTAGTCGATTTTCTGTCATAACAGTTCTATATTTATTTTTTATTAATGACAGTTTGGGAAACGAGCAAAAAATTCTATCAATTTCGAATGCTTAGCTTCACTCTGCTAGTCTGCTCTTCACTTTCCTTGAGCTTTCGTCTGTCAGACCTGGTGTCACGTCAATATTACATATGCAACTAGCAACTTTAATGATAAGAAAATGTTGAATTTTATCTTATATTCTGTAAAGAATAACGCAAAAATTCATTGACTTCGCTCTATTGAAATATGAAATCCGAACCGATGAGCTAATATATGAAAAATTATTATCTAATTGATACAACAAAAGAATGGTGAAATATGAACATATTATTGAACATAGTGAATGAGTCTATCGGAGATGATCGGAAGTCAAGAAAAAATTGCAACAATTAAATTGATAAATGTCTAAATATACATCCATATTTTTGAAACGAAATTATTTTTTTTGTTTGTCATTTCGTCGTACAAACACGTAGGTACAGGTTGAATCAAATAATTTCTGTAAATCGTATTTTGAATTTCCTTTTCCCGGTATTGAACTACTAATATGTCGTATGCCTTTTATCGAAAATGAATTTGACTGGTCTGCCTCATCTTCGCTCGAATTATGTTTATGCGGAATTGCCGAAAAATTGGAAGAATGTTATTTCTAGCATATGAAACTGCACTGTAAAGCTTACCTTCTAAATCAATTATATCGTTCAATGAGAGTACACGGATTTATAAGTCCAAACACAAACAGAAATAGTTCAATTCACCAACACTTCTCAGTTTTTCACAATATTTGAATCTTACACGTTATACGAAACTCGCCCGTCACTGTCAACACTTTTCGAATCTTGTGAAATGAATGTGAGAAAAAAATATGTATACCTAAGAACTTCTGCACAAGTATTTTTCACTTTACGAATCAACATCTGGTCGGCCGTTCTGTAGCACATTCCTAGATTTTAGAGGAAATGCCGACAAATTTATTGAATTATGATGTAATTGTAAATATTGGAATTCGACCGCCACCCTTGACTGAATTTATTGCAGGCAGACAAGATAATTAGGGACAGTACGCTGAATCTCGAATGGTGTGTTTTTTCCAACATCTGAGTTTTGCTCTGAGGCTCTTGTTTTTCAATTGCGTCTCAAGTGAATGTAATAATTCATAATTCACAAGTTGCATCTGAGCTTTTTATCAAATATCGTACAGTCTGACTATTTTTTTCACACTTACCTACATACTGAATTTTCATTCTAGAAAAAAAAATTCAATTCGACCGCCGGGGCCCTACGCTGCAGCGTACTACGCGTACCGGTTAATCCGCTACTGTACATAGGTACGTTTTTATCAGAATGTTTATTTACTTTGAGAAAAAAATGAATTTGGGAAAATTTTATCTGAATTCAATAATTCCATAGACCCGGCGAATGTTGAAGAAACTTTTGTTTCTGTTAATACTAGAAATATTTCACGTTCATAAACATAGTTGAAAGAATCAGTTATGCCTTTTTTGTACGGAAATCAAGAATTACTGAAAAATAATGGACAGAATAGTCCGTTTCTTTGTGATAGTTCATTCGAAAAAAGAATAAAAGTACTTGAATAACCCAACAGAAAAACTTCTGAACGAACGGACCTGAGAATTATTCGACATTTCACGAGTACCAACCTGCGTCAGTTTTAAGTTAAAAAACTTGATAAACCTAAAACATGGCCAACCGGGATACTTAATGATAGTAAATGGAGTATACAAAGCAAGTAAACAATCAGTTGTTCAAAAATCAAGAGAAGTATTTAGGACATTCGAGCATAGATGACATATATTGATCCAGTCAGAATATAAATAGCCTGCAACTCTGTCTTAAAGCCTGTCACTTCGTCATTACGTTAGAATACTACGCTATAAATATGTATTCTCCTTTCATAGGCTTCACTAGCTTAGCCGACTAAGTCACGGCGCTCAGATCTTCAGGATCATCTATTTCGGGCGTCACCCTGAAATCTTGAATAAGTGCAGTCCTGATAGATAGATAAAACAGATACAACCAACACACATCCTTACTCTGAAATAAGAACCACGATGGAATACGATCTTACGTGTTGAAAAAGGGCTGTCAAATATACAAAATATTGGATATGGGAAATGAGCAGGATTCAACCCTCTGTCCCTCTAGGAGTTTACTTCTTATAATTTTTCGTTGTTTTTCTCTTCACTTCATTCTCCTTACTTCCTGAAACGTATGACTGATTCAAAGAACCTTCATGCAAAATTCACGTAGAATTTTCCGAAATCGATAAATGCTAAGTGATACCTTCAAGTTCCAAGAAAAACCTGGCTTTTGCCATCGATTGATTCCTTTCTAACATAATCTGTGTTCCCGGAAGCTAGGACACTAAAACGCATTAAGTGGTTGAGAGTAGAATAAATATTTCAATCCCTCAACTACGCCACTGCATCCGATCACGGATTCCGTTCAGTGCATCCACGTGAATAACAAATGGGTATTATGGCGGAACTGGATTGAAATTCTTGCCGAAAATCCGGAGGAATGTCAGGAAAGCGGATGTGGGGGCAACTTGCATCAACTGCTGTATATATCTCAAAGACAGCGAAATATAAAGGGAATAATAAATCGGGAAATGTACGTCACAGATACAAGACACAGGCGAATCAGACTGACGTGGAATAACAATAGACATGAAGCGACTCTAACACAGTTTGAGTGATCAGAAAGTTTCACCTAGTACAGAAATATTATATTTCATTACTAGTCCAGAAATTAAGCTTTTTCCGGCACCGCCTCACACGGGAACTCATGGCGCACGAACGGAAGAAGCTTACTTTCTGGACTAGTAATGAAATATACTAGTTCCATAACGAAAACTGTGATAAATAATAACAATTTTTCGATCTCAGGTCTCCAGAATCGATTATTCGGAAAATTTTGTTGTATAGAAATTTGAATCTATCTCTTATTCTCAGAAATCAGATTTCTCAGGGAATTGGAATTAAATAAAAGGAATACCTATGATTTCAACGATATCAATGATACCAATATTCATATTTATTATTCATCCTCCAAAAATTCTAGGTCCGCTCTGTCAAATGGTTTCGAGTTAATTTTTTCTTAAAATAATCGCTTTCCGATATACAGGGTGAGTCTTCGACTTGTAGATATATTTAAACTGTAGATTCTTGAGGACAAAAGAAACCCTTTCTTAATTTTTCTGAATTCGGCTCTGTTTGAAAGATAAAGCCATTTGAAAAAAAATTGGACCGAATACGTGCCTGATACGTGTCTCTGAAATTGATTCAAATTTCATGTTTCTCGATTGAAATTGATACATTCAGGCAATACTCAAGTAATAACCTTATTTAAATGAGAATGTTACAAACATGATATTTCTTACCAAAAACACGTAGTTCTGTCCGATTATTTCTGCAATTGAAACGACATATTTCTCCCACCAAAATAAGTTTCTTCTCCGATTTTCCTGAATATTGGTTTGTAAACACTAATAACTTGTTTATATTTTCCTCGATACCCCAAAACTATATCATAAAAAATTGTTTTTTCACTAACCTAACCCAACTCCATTAACCTAGGTCATATGATTCAAGGTCAATGACCTATTTGTGGCGTGGTTATTTTATAATACCACAAGGATAAGTGTGCACAATTTGACATTTTAGCAATGGATTTTCACGTCAGCTTCATTCCATATTCGTTTGTCGAGCTCGATCAATCTTATTGGAATAGGAGTCATCGGCAGGATCCTGTTTTACTGATATAGGTAACTATACTTCACTGTTATTTTGGGCATTCATCCTTTCATTTGTGTTGGTTTTCAATTAATTTCATATACGTATACAGTCCACCAGCCTTATTTTTATTTTCACTCGGAAGATTATATCGAGGATTATATTTCGAAAAATTAAACTCAAATAATTGAACCACACTTCAGTTGGTTAACTGAAATTCTACCCAACACCAACTTTACCCATATTCTATGATATGTTCAGATAGGAACATCGCTACAGATTATTTAGTGCTAAGATAATTTTTTTTTCATTAATTTCAATTTAATACGTGCACGTATTACATGCATAGTGCATACAGACCATAGTTTGCATCGACATTCATCATTAATATCCGTTTGTATTTCATTGAATTTTTTTTCAATATGGATCGATAAGAATGAATTTTTGATAGAAAATATGCTCATAAAATGTATAATTTCATGCTTCTTAGAATTCAATTTCACCTTGCACATTTGTGGGATTTTATCATAACATATCTCTACATCGAACGTTTTTTCATCATATAGATTTTAGTCTTGACAAAGTTGAAACATTCTGACAACATTGTTAACTTGTATAGAGATCGGAGAGTTTATAAATTTCATCCATTCTGTGATATTGAAAATCCGGGGAAGCATCCAGATTATTCTTATGATTTTTTTTATTTTTTCGTCAAAATTTATCGGGTACCGTTGGAAATAACTTGAAAACGACGCGTTTCATTGAAAAACAATGGGATACTTTTATTTTTTCAAATGATTGATTCTTTCGAACATATAAACCGTTTATCTTTTTTTCAAGTGGTTTTTAAGTGGACTTATGTTCGAAGAATATGCACCATGAATAGAATTTTTTTTGGCTTCTCTGATAGTATAGGGAGCATTATTTTTTTTTATAGGCATAACTTTTTTTTCTTCGCTGTCTAGCGCATTCATACTGCCGACCAATAATCAATTGACTTTTTGCTGCCAGTAGTTTTACACCATAACCCAAAACATATGAAAGTGAGAAATGGAGAAAGCATTGCTTTGGGAAATGTGGAAATGAAGCTTTTATAAAAATCGGAGTTGAATCCTTGAATGCCATTCCGAAACAAACCATCACAGAATATCAATCAGCGCGAAGAATCACCGAATTGCCTCTGACATCATAAAAATGATGGAAAACAAAATGTGTCGGGTGCAGGAAATAGGTTTATCTCTTTTATTGGGCCGGCCAGGGAATACTGAATATTCCCTCATCGATTTTGCCGAACTTGCGAACGGCGAAAGTTTTCTGGGTTGAATTCTCAAAAAACTATTTCGAGAAAGCGATAAAAATATATAAAAAGGTTCCGCCAGCAGAAGAAATTGAATCATGGTGTCCTTATGTTTCCATTCGAACGTCAGGAATTATGTCGATGCGAATTGGCTCGCTCACAACTGTAGTTTTCGATTCAACTTTATTTCTCATAATCCGTTTTTTTCTTTCGAAAGTTATCGAAGTCGTTTGGTTGACTTTGTCAGTTTGAAATCGATCGGCAGCAGAAAATGGTTTTTGATGAATGCTGAAAAAATTGTATATCAATAATAAAATAAAACTCTATTTCTGAAGATGTGTAATTACCGATTTACAGAGCGTTCGAAGATTCCTTAATTTTTTTCTTTGTTGCTCTTCCAATTTTTAGATATTGATATTGAATTCGTAGGCTTCATTTTATGATTCACTTGATCCGAAGTTCCAATTGAATGTTGAAATAAAAAATGGAAAAAGCTATCAAGGAAAAACAAAAATGAAACATCACTTTTCTGTTGATCTGCAAGGAGGCTATTGAGAAAACAAATTTATAGGAAAAAACGCTTTATTTTGTCCTGCAAAAAACGCCCCTGTGTCTTGATACTGAAACAACATGCAAATATGAACAGAACGTCACATAACTATAACAGAGAAATTTCTCTACTTCTTAACGTTTTCAAGTTTTCCTATTTTTGTTACGTTGAAACTTGAGGATATTTCATTGTATATTTCATCGCTACGAAGTTTTTATTTATATGATCCACCCAATCCAAAGGCCTCAAGTTACGACGAAATTACTTTTCTGGAACGTGAACTTCGTCATACAAAACAACGCGAGGGAACAGCGCATGCAGACTTTAATAGCTCTTCAGCGAGCCAATCTATTACGGATTCCGAAAAAACCTTCTTCCCATTTTTCCCTTTTCCACAATACGTCGGTCTATCCTGTTTACCTTCCTGTTCATGTAGGAATGCTTCCAGGCTCAAGACTTACTATAAATTATTTTCAGAGATTTGCATCATAATGCCCGAGATATGAGATGAAACGAAATGGCCCGCAGCCATGTAATCTGCAAGAGCTATGCAGGCGGCACAGGCTTTTTCGTTTTAAAATTCATAACAACCTCATGAATCGACTTATTGCCAGTGAATTATGTATCGAGAAGGTTCTTTTGAGGATGGAGGTATGAATATATGAGTATGTCAAGGCTCAATTTCAACGGGTATACGACGGGATCTAATGGTGAATATTATTTCGCATACCATGACACGGGTGTTTTTATAACTGCCCCCCAAGTCTTAAGTTACTGTTATTTTGATAACGTTCGAGACATTTCATGATGTGAACTTCTCCACATGAGTTAGGGATATTGACTTAAATTGCAAAAAAATATAGTTAAAATAAGATTTTTGTGATGAAAATTCATATTTATGATTTCAAGTTGCAACTTAATTTTAGCCTGTAGGTCTGCAGCGTATACAGGGTGGTTAAGAAAAATCGAGTAAAATACCGAAATGTTATTCCCAGCGAATTCAAGCATTTTAAGACTATCAATACAATGTATGGCCTCCACGGGCATCAATAACAGCTTGACATCTTCTTTGCATACTACACACGAGGTTGTTGAACATTTTTTGAGGAATTTGGTTCCATAAACGGGGCAGAAGCTCTCTTAGATCATTTAAGGATTCTGGGGTAGGTTGATGATTATCTAATCTTCTTTGGAGCATATCCCATGCATGTTCTATGCAATTCAAATCTGGTGAGTGCGGAGGTATTGGTCAATGTGGAATATCAAGCTCCTCGCGCGCATTCTCAACTATGGCTGCACGGTGCGGTCTAGCATTATCGTTTAGGAATTGAAAATTTTTACCAATAGCAGCGTGAAAATTTGGCACAACATTGTCAATGACATGCTCCCTATAGTGTAAGGCGGTCATATTCCCAGGACAAATGTGTAGATCTGTGCGCCCGTTGAAACATATCCCGGCTCATATCATAACACTACCCCCTCGGAATGGATGGACTTCTCGGGCATAGCGACGATTACGGGGTATGCGTGGGATTGTCCATACCCTTATCCTTCGAGAATATGAGAATCGTCCATATCTTGATTCATCAGTGAAAAGGACACTACATTGATCGTTCCAATGGATATGTGGCCTTGCCTATTCCAATCTTTGACGCTTATGGTCACGTGTTAATGGAACTCCTCTTAATGGACGTCTTAGAACCTATATTCACTTCTCTTAATTGTCGTCTCATGGTTTCGATGGAAACTTGGACCCCATCTGCATTTTGAAGAGTATTCCGTAGCATTCTACACGTGGATGTAGGGTTTCTTCTCGCCGAAACGGTGATGAAACGATTCTGGGCAGGTTTGTTTTTCGTCGCCCATCAAGCTTTGGTCTTTCCAACACGAAACCTATCTCCCTGAACCTATTCCAAAGTCGAGATATCACACTTTGGCTGACTTGGAGCCTTTCCGCTACAACAACCTGAGTTAGGCCACCCTGTAGCATTCTGATAGCCCTATTAGCCTCAGCGTTTGTTAATTTACGTCTTGGCATTTTCAGAAAACTCGTTTCAAATCGGAGCCGTTGATAAACTGACTTCATTTCAAAATAAGAACATTCATGAAGCATATGCAAAGAACCGGACTTCAGAAAAAAAGGCGACCAGATTGACGAAATGTCTCATAGGTACTGATTTTTATTGGATCGATTCAAGTTGTTATTGAGTTTTAAATGATTTTACAGCGATTTTCTCGAAGAGTACATACTTTTGAAAACGATTGAATACGATATCCCTAACTCTTGTGGAGCAGTATGTAAGGCTTCAACACTCTATTATCTAGTAATAACAATTAGGGGAAAGTATAAAGCCACGATAATTGATCGTATGAATCACCCAAAAGTGGTGCGAGCAAGAAGGACTATGTGTCAATCCCTTGAAGATCACCCTCAATCCATTCACTAGAGGAAGGAATCCCATTACCTAGGTGTCAGACTAGATAGTATGCTCAACTGCAAAAAACAAATCGACAAAATTCTTTTCAACGCCACAGCGTCCATATGGGCATGCAAAAGGTTTTTTTGGAAAGACTTGATGGTGGCTAGAACCAGACATGTCACTCTGGTTCTACATGGCTATAGTACCCCCCATTGTCATATATGCGACTTTTAGTATGCTGGACAAGAACAGAAGAGGTGCCACGTGAAATCTTCTGCAAATATTGCAGAGGCTTGCTTTTGTCGGTGTACACAGCGCCTGCAATACGACTACCAGAGCAGTGCAAGTAACAAACTTGATATGTCTCCCCTACATCCTCATGCTCGGAAATGTGGTCTGCAAGACGCTTGCAGAATCTCATTAAACAGCTAGCTGCCTGGGATCTATGTCAATCCTAAATCTAATAGATTCGAACCGCCTAATGCCAATTTGTTTCATTTCGAAACACCCTTTGGGAGTTCTGAAACGTGTTCAATGTTTTTCCTATTGAATATTCTTTGATTTACTATTTTCAAGTAAGTTTCGCAGGCAAAATTGCCCCAATCAATTGAACTTCTTGGGAATTAACTGCAATAATTTTCCTTCAGCATCTGGCCCTCAAGCAGTCGGGATATAAACAACCAAACCTTATAACCCCAATCAAATCCCAACGGGAAAATTAATACAACAACTCAAAAATAATAACTCCAAACGAAACTACCTATTTCTACTAAACTCCGCTGTGTTACGGCAAATAACTGTTATTTATATAAACTGGATGCCTACTAGTGCAATACCCACGGCTTAAGTTCATCAGTATTGCGCAAGGGGGTTCATATATATACAAACAAACTTTGGACATTACGTGACGGTCCAAATTGTTCCGGAATGCCCGGATTCGAGATAATGTATGACCGGCTGCGACGTGCCTCGGAATGTACGCCACCATTACGGTTGGTGCGCGATGCAGGTAATTGTCATTTGGTGGCTGTACGATAGGTAAACGTCACAGGGTGACTGTGCTAGAAACCGCAGGCGGGGATGGAACGGTGGCGGGTGGCTTTCATCTCGATTATTCATCAGGAAACAGATGAGCGTGTATCGATTCAAATTATCTCATTCGCGTCCTTAGCAGTCCTGGCTTTCATCTTTCTGTGTTTCGCATTATGTCCTTCATGCTCATAGAATCTACGTCACGGATGATGAATGAGGTGGGGAGTTGGAGATGAATTGATCTGGCTCTATATGTAACGTTTTCTTTGTTATAAAAACGTCCGGGTTCAATAAACTATTTATTTACACCACTTATAACACTAATAATTAATAACTAATGAACTTATTCTAACAAAAGTCTGTACAATTTATTTCTACTGATTTATTTGGCACTATTTATTTCCACTCGGCGCTCGTCTCTAACTGAATGAATGCCTCCCGTCGATGCGCTACTTATATGTATAACGCCGATAGTTTCTCGCTAAGTCCGGGCCCGTCTGGAAACTTCGCGAAACATTCTCGGCCGCTATGACGCCACGCGTTTCCAGAAACTTCTCGATCGAGCCGTAGCGCACAGGGCCGTACTTGTCACACTGTCCCCTCCTTAAGCCTGTTCTGTCCCAGAACAGATCGCATGGATTCTTCAGAGGGCCGTGGCGAAATCTGCAGTCGGCTCCTTCTCTACAGTAGCCCATTTGATGGAAATAGCATTCTATAGTTTTGCCGGGGAGCTCGACACGATTTGGGTAGAAACTGCATACTAGGATCTGTATACCTGCCGTCTGGAAAATTACTTCAATCATGCTTCGTACTACCCTCCAATTCAGTAGATCCAGTCCACAACCAAGCTTGGGAACTGCTAGTTTCCTAACGCCGGAACGCTGAAGGTCTTCTTTCAAGCCATGCAGCGAGGTTCATAGGTTCTGGTAGGTGGGCTTCTGGAAAGAGTTCTGCTTGGTAACCAAATAGTAAATGAACCGACCCTCGGACTTCAATCTTAAACATTTCCCGACTCTGGGCTGCTGTCCCATTAGTTCCTCTTGCCGACCAAATTTGTTTTTGAATACTCTTGCTATTCCCTTACTCATACGTAAATCGGCTGCTACACAATGAGCAAGCGAGTATTCCTCGGGGACTGTGAACAGGTCCTGATGAACTTCCTGTGTGACGCCAAACCTTGCAATGCGTGTTCCCCCATAGGTGTTCATGAATTCCTGGAATTCGCAGCTTTCCTGTGCTGGAACCTCGACGAGACGAACTTCTTCTTCGTTCTGCGAAGACGCATACGGAGCCAATCGGTTGAAATGGACGACTTTCGGTTTTCCTCTGGGGAGCTTCCGTATTCGGTAAACTACATCATTTATTCTCTTCACAACTTCGTACGGCCCTTCCCAATGTCTCTGCAGCTTCGGTGAAAAACCTTTTCTTCTTTGTGGGTTATACAACCATACCAGATCTCCTGCGGTAAACCCACCTTCAATGGCCTTGATGTCATAGCGCATTTTCATCCGGTCACTTGCTTGCTGCATTTGATTACGCACCTTATCATGGATGTAGTCTAGCTTGCTTCTGAGATTACTAACGTAGTCCTCCCCAGCTACATCTTCTCCAGGCTTACACCCAAACTCGAGGTCGCAAGGTAATCTTATTTCTCGGCCAAACATTATATTGGATGGAGTCTCCTTGGTAGATTCTTGAACCGAAGATCTATAGGCCATCGTGAATAAATGCAAGTATTCATCCCAGTCCCTTTGATGGTCAGAGACAACTTTGGCCAAGTGTTTTCCCATAGTCCGGTTCATTCGTTCCACCATGCCGTCTGACTGAGGATGCAGAGGTGTAGTTCTGGTCTTACGTATCCCCAATGTTTTGCAAACCTCCTGGAATAACTTCGACTCGAAGTTTCGGCCTTGATCACAATGCAGCTCCAGGGGGATTCCAAATCTGCAGAAGAACTCTTTCACCAATTTGTCAGCTACTGTACTTGCCTCTTGGTTAGGAATACCGTACGCTTCCACCCATTTGGTAAAGTAGTCCATCGCTACCAAAATGTACTTGTTTCCATTGCCTGTTTCTGGAAAAGGGCCTGCGATGTCGATAGCTACTCGTTCCATGGGGGATCCGACGTTATATTGCTTCATTGGTGCCTTTCCTTTACCGTAGAGTCCGTTGGCCGCAGCACAAACTTTACATTTTCTACACCAATCCTTAACGTCCTTCTTACAATTGATCCAATAAAATCGCTGCCTAACCTTCTCCAGAGTCTTAGTAATCCCAAAATGGTCACCCGAAGTTCCATTATGTAGTCTGGTCAAAATGTCCGTTACCCTACTCTTGGGCACAATTAACTGAAGCCTCTGCTGAGATCCATCTTCATTTTCCCAACAACGTTTCAGAAGACCTTCATCGATCTTCAACGTTTCCCATTGGGCCCAATACGACTTGACATTTTGGCTCAGTCTGGATACTTCTTCCCATGTAGGTCGTCTGCCACTCTCCTTCCAACTTAGGATTACTCTCAGATCTGGATCTTCCTCCTGTGCTCGTCGAATTTCTGGGGGTAGCCAGTCATCTTCGATCACTGTGGTCCGCATCAAATTGGCTTTATCTTCCACGCGAGAGCAGTGGCTACAATTTTGGGGGCAAGGTCTTCTTGACAACGCATCCGCGTTTCGATGTGTAGCCCCAGCTCTGTGCTCAGTGTCGAAGTCATATTCTTGCAGCCTCTCGATCCATCTGGCCACTTGTCCTTCTGGGTTCTTAAAACTCAGGAGCCATTTCAAAGCAGCATGGTCCGTTCTTAGCAGGAATTTTCTACCATATAAGTATTTGTAGAAATGTTCTACGGCCTTGATTACTGCTAAGAGTTCTCTTCTGGTCACGCAGTAATTTCTTTCTGGCTTCGACAGTACCTTGCTGAAATAACCGATGACTCGTTCTTGTCCATCCTGAACTTGCGATAGAACGCCTCCAATGGCCATATTACTAGCATCGGTATCGAGCACAAATTTTCCTTCAGTTCTTGCGTAACTCAAGACTGGAGCTGTGACCAGAGCCTTTTTCAATCGATCAAAGGCTTCAGCGCAATCATCGGACCAAATGTACTCCTGCCCATCTTCCGTTAATTTTGTCAGCGGTTTGGCAACGTTGGCGAATCCAGGCACAAATCTTCTGTAGTAAGTGCACAAGCCTAGGAAACTTCGTAACTCAGTCTTGTCTCTCGGTATGGGCCAATCCTGTACCGCCTTGATCTTGTCTGGGTCAACTTTCACACCCCTTCGAGAAACTACGTGTCCTAAATATTTCACCTCTGCTCGAAATAGATGGCATTTCTTGAGACTTAGCTTCAAATTGGCCCCACGTAGTCTCTGGAAGACCTCGGATAGGTTGTGCAGGTGGTCTTGGAATGATTTTCCCACAACTATCACGTCATCTAAATACACCAGGCAAGTCTTCCAGGAGAGTCCTCTCAATATAGTTTCCATTAAACGCTCAAATGTGGCCGGAGCGTTGCATAATCCAAAAGGCATAACCTTAAATTGCCACAGGCCCGTTCCAATACTGAAGGCAGTTTTCTCTTTGTCTTTTGGATCCAAACCAACTTGCCAATACCCACTCTTCAAATCCAAGGTAGAGAACCAACGAGATCCCGAGAGTGTATCCAGTGTGTCATCAATTCTTGGTAAGGGGTAACTATCCTTTTTCGTAACTTGGTTGAGCTGCCTATAGTCTACACAGAACCTGGTGGACCCATCCTTCTTCTTTACCAGCACTACAGGCGATGTCCAGGGACTATTGGATGGTTCAATGACACCTTCTCTCGCCATGTCTTCAATGATCCGTTCGGCTTCTTCTCTCTTTGCCAGCGGAAGACGTCTGGGGTGTTGTCTGACGGGTTGTGCATCACCTGTATTGATTTTATGCTGCACAACATCGGTCTTTCCTGTTCTTTCGCCAGTGGCAAAGACGTCAGAGAAGGACTGAATCAATTTTCTGACTTCTGCCAATTGACACTGGTTAAGGTCTTGACATTTTGAAGTGAGGAGGGCGACCAGCTCTTCGGTATTCTTCTTTGTCTGCGGAACTTCTGCAGTACCCATCCCACCAGAAATATGGTACACTGGTACCCCATGTCCAATCAAGGTGTTCTTCTTCAGGGTGACTGGAAACATGTTTACATTTAGTAATCGGATGGGTATGCTGTCTCTTAACCTTACCAATGTCTTCCCTAGTAATAATCCGTTAGCTAGTATCCCATCATCTGAAGGCTCGATCATTCTAATGCAGCCATTTCTTGTAACATTATCACATTCACCAGTCACTATGCCTTCAGTCCGCCCTGGCAACGTGATATCCTCGGTCAGTCGGATCTGATATATCTTGTCATCTACATCATTGAAGGGAATCTCTTCAATTCCTAGCCGAAGAACATCCTTCTTCATATCCAGTTGGCATCCAAGTTTCTTTACAAGGTCCAATCCCAGGATAACTTCTTCTGTGATTTCGGCTACGAGAACTTCATGCTTGACTATCGTGCTTCCTAATTCAATGGTGGAGATAACTGATCCGTAAGTCGGTATTTCTTGTCCAGATGCAGTTCGGAGTTTGATCATAGCTGGACGACTCTTCAATCCTTCGGCTATTTCCGGACGCACAATGGTTCTAGTTGATCCTGTGTCCACCAGTATTTTTACACTGCGATCATTTATCTTTCCGGGAACAAATATGCTTGTTATATCTGTGGACATGATTCCTCGGATTATCACTTCGGGGGCATTTTTAGCCTGGGTCGATTTATGCCCCTTATCACCGACCCTTTTTAGTTTCCCTGATGCTGTGGCTCTTTTTCAATCCTTGGGCAATTTCGCTTGAAATGCCCACTTTTGTTGCAATACCAGCACACAACATCATTTTTCCTAGCATTCAGTAATCTGCTAACCTCTTCTCGGATAATTTCCTCCACAGGTCGGTCTATTTCTTGGACTTGTCGCACACGAAATTGTCCTCTATGCGACGCCTGTTTCGCTGCCTCGAATTCTAGAGCTTGAGCTAAGGCATCATCAATGGTTTTAGGGCGTGCAAGTCTCAATGCTTGTTGAATTTCGCTGTCCTTGATACCGTCGACAAACGTCTGGATTGATAGCTGTTCAAGGAAGCTGTCTGGAGCTGATGGATAAGCCAGCCTCACTAATCTGGCAACATCGGCCTCGAATTCCTGGAGATTTTCTCCTGTTTTCTGCACCCGGTTCTTTATTTGAGCATGATAAACTTGCTGTAGGTGAGCATCGCCATATCTCATCTGAAGTTTGGATGTTAAAACTTCATAACAGGCCTGTTGACTCTCCGGTATTGTCTGCAGAATGTTAAGTGCATCTCCTCGTAGAGCTATTATTAATGCTGTGGCTTTTTCGTTGTCGCTCCAACTGTTTGCCAACGCAGCAGCTTCAAATTGTTTTTGATATGTCGACCAAGGAACTTTTCCATCAAATGTAGGTGGCTTGATCTTCATTTTACCACTTTCTGTTATGTTTTCCGATTTCACGAAGCTATAGGATGGTGAAGTTTGAGTTTCTTTCCTATTTGATGTTCTTTTAAGTGAGTCTATCAGCTTGGTATGCTGTTCAATTATTCCTGATATTTCCTCAAATTTTCCATTGACTTCTTCAAATTTTTCTTCAACCTTATCGAATTTCTCATTAACTTCATCTATTATTACTTCCTTAATAGATTCCATTTTCTCATCCAATGTACTTGCAA
Organism: Adalia bipunctata; assembly: GCA_910592335.1. Taxonomy (NCBI): domain Eukaryota; kingdom Metazoa; phylum Arthropoda; class Insecta; order Coleoptera; family Coccinellidae; genus Adalia; species Adalia bipunctata. Next base: position 10,292,372 of record OU342955.1, read on the forward strand.
TTTGACTCACCAATTGTTCATTGTTTTCCTCCACCTTATTTTCCATTTTATCCATTTTTTCTTCCAATTTCGAGCTCATTTCTCGAGAATTCTCTTCCATTTTCAAGCTCATTTCTCGAGAATTCTCTTCCATTTTCAAGCTCATTTCTCGAGAATTCTCTTCCATTTTCAAGCTCATTTTTTCAAGAGCTTGCTTGAAAAATTCCATACTCGCCTGGTCCATTTTCTCTTTTTGCGATCTGGTAATCGGCATTCAAATCCACAAATCCACCCCACACCTGACACCAATGTAACGTTTTCTTTGTTATAAAAACGTCCGGGTTCAATAAACTATTTATTTACACCACTTATAACACTAATAATTAATAACTAATGAACTTATTCTAACAAAAGTCTGTACAATTTATTTCTACTGATTTATTTGGCACTATTTATTTCCACTCGGCGCTCGTCTCTAACTGAATGAATGCCTCCCGTCGATGCGCTACTTATATGTATAACGCCGATAGTTTCTCGCTAAGTCCGGGCCCGTCTGGAAACTTCGCGAAACATTCTCGGCCGCTATGACGCCACGCGTTTCCAGAAACTTCTCGATCGAGCCGTAGCGCACAGGGCCGTACTTGTCACAATTCGTAAAATATCCCAGGTGATATGACTCACATCCGTTTCTATAAGAGATTTCTGTAGTTTTCCAATGAGGTTTGCACACATAAAAACTACCTGTATCTGAAGTGTTTTCACACATGAATCATATCTGCTGTATGCTTCTACTGTTTGAAACTTAATGAGAATGTATTAGATTTTGTAACAGTTACTTATAAGGGTCTATTGTTCTCAAATTTGGTTCGCACAGATAACTCCTACATGTTTCTGTTGTCAATTCTCAGAATGATTACTATATGGTTTGCATATGTAGGTAATAGAAGAGGAAGTATGACATTGGAAATTAGAGTGAAAACATAAATCCATATAGAACCATCAGAGATATTCGCCAGAAATCATAAGGATTCATACATCATTTTAGTGGTATACTAGTAAGCCAGTAGATCTACCTTTGAAGAGAATTCGCATATGAGATATATCAGAAAAATCAAAAGATCGCATGCCATATAGATCGGAGAATTGGGTAAATGTACATTGATATCATTATTTGATGAAGTATTAGTTAGGTATATTCAGAGTAAATTGAAATTCATGAGCAAATAAATGAAAATGGAAGAAACAATTACCTGTTTATTCAGAAAAAAATATTCATTTATTATTCTCTAGAAGTAGACTGAATATAGGAAAATGTAACCATGAAGAATTAAATCATTTTTCCACAAACAATTCAAAATGTGTAATAAAATATAACCATGAGTAATTTTTCAGCTATTTTTATTATCATTATTGGACATAATTACAGTTCTCAGAGTTGAGCACTGCCAATTGTATAAACCATTATTTGGATCGATTTGAAACAAACATTCATTCAACACATATTCCATTCGATTAATAATAGTAAATTAAAACTTTCATATAAAATTAACACAATAATAATCAACACATAATACTATTTGATTGTAGGCTGAAAAAGACGATAAGAAGAGAAAATATGTGGATGAAAACATGATAATTATCAATTGAGTGAAATGATTAATAAGATTGTAGTAAATCGACATTATAACCACTACCTTTGCTGCTGATTGTGGTAAATGATATATATTAATGAGAATTTCTTAGAATATGAATTAACAATTCATTGCTGAATTATATGTACAAAATTTGAATCCCAGCTCATGAAGCGATCATTCGAATCAAATAAAGGATGCTGAACGCTGAAAATTTCGAAAAGAAAATTAGTTATTTCGACGCATTCATTTACGCACTTGAAACTTCCGTTGTATACTCAAATGGGTCGTTATAATATAATAAATAATGTATAAGAAATAATTAAAAATGAAGGAAATAATTTATTACACTTAGAGAAAACTGATAGGTAACAAACTACTTCATTCGATCTGCCCAGATTAGATCACAGAGATGTAACTAGTCATATGTGTTCCTTGTTTTGTCACAGACATGTTACAAGAAGACACAGTTAGAGATATGTCATGTCACATAGATTCTCTCTCGTCGTACTCAAATAAGGAACATTGTTACTCTTAAGAGCACACCTCTTAACGTTAGAAGTTGTTGTCAACTATTAAACTCCATCTTTGTTCATATCAGTTCAAAATTCAAATGTTTCAAATGTCCTGATTCAATAATTTCGTAAATCTCTCAAAGGATTGTTTCGGTCATGTTCATTACAGGACATTTTCTGAAAATGCAACAAAACAGATCCACGATATGAGAAGAAGATTCTCGATCTCAGAAAAAAAAAACCAATAGAACCATTTAAAACTGATCCTTCACAACGTTTTGGTCCTTCTTCAGGATTTTGACACCTTTAGTGACATCAAAAACCAACCTTAAGAATACGAGTATAGTCATGCTTCATAACACATGGCTTCGATTTCTTAAACCTTTAGATTTCAAATAGCTAATGTAGCTAGTACAAAAGTTGCTTTGAGGAGATGGTTCATGAAATGAAGAAAATGTGAGGACGTTCAAGGATTCGGCTCCATTAATTGAATGGGGTACTGGCTCCTTCACCATTTTGTTGATGCAGAACTGAAATACTACTTGAGAATAATCATATACCTGCAGAATTCCATTACTTCGTTTTATTCCACTAAAATCCTCATATTATCAGTTGAAAATCATACTGACTTCGAATATCTCTTCATACCTATCGAAATAAAATATAAAAATAGTAATTATCAATTCGGGAATGTTTAGAGATAGATGAACAGATATTTTCTTATATCGGATACCATTTGTGCAGGGCCGGATTAACCCCAGGGCAAAAAGGGCAATTGCCCAGGGCGAATTCAGAATTGGGGGCGAATTCATCAAGTTACTAACTACATACGGAAATCACTGAAATCGAGAAAAGCGATTCCAAACAATAGAAACATAGGTTTCGTTCCTTCGAACGATATCAGTCATCATTTACTTGCGCCTGCCCCTCGCATTTCGCATCGCATCCAAACGAACCGTCCCCCCCCCACACCGCCTCTTCGTGCCGAGCTTCCGCGCATATTCTATACACTCGGGTGACTAGTCATTATATGGTGAATAGCAAGCGCACGCATCGAAAACGAATTGTTGTGTGGAAATAAACGCTTTTGTAGTTTTGTGAATGCCGGTCATGTAAATTTATTTTATTGTTTCTGTTTGGTATCACATTTCTATCAGTATCATCGATTCACGTCACAATACATTTCGTTGGAGGGTGTATGAAAGCGATATCAAAAGAAAAAAAATTGTAAAACTACCTAGTGGTGAAACGAAGAAAAATGCTGTCGAATTTACTGGCGCAAGTCAAATGAAGATAACGGTTTTTTTTACTATCATTGATACCATGATTGCAGAGTTGAGCAGAAGAAAATGTGCCTATACAAGTCTGTCTGATGAATTTGGATTCTTGAATAATTCATCAAGCAAAGATGATGAAATAATATCTGATGCCAAGCAACTTCGTGATATATATAAGAATGATTTGAGTCCTGATTTTCCAGACGAATGCGTTCACTTCAAATATTTTATCCGAGGCATCGAAAATCAGAAAGCTTCGAAAAATCCAGAAATGATCGAGCAGGAAAATATCATTCATGGTGAAGAGGAATTTGAGCCGGAAAGTAAAATACCAATTTGGAAACAATTTTTAAATTAATTCGGAGAGAAAAAATTATTTCATTGTTTCCAAATATAGATACCATTTTGAGAATGTATATCTGTGTATGCCATCAACGAATGCTTCCGGTGAAAGATCATTCTCAACCTTCAAGAGAATAAAAAGTTTTTTGAGAAACTCAATTGGAAATGAAAAATTGAGTGACATTTCACTATTAAATATCGAAATTGAATTGTTGAATTCTCTTGATGAAACATGTATCTATCATTGAAAAATTCCTTTCGCTCAAGGCGAGAAAGAGCATTACCGTGTTCCACTTGTTATATTTTTTTATTTGAGTTTGTTCCTTATCATTGTGATGATTAATAATGTTTATTTCTATTTTTTCGTGACTGGCCAGTTCATCATGTATTTAACTTTTTAAGAACATTTGTTGCGTTCGTGAATTTTTTATGTCCCTTATATTTTTGTTGTTGAATATACTAAATGTATATGTATAAATTTTTCTTATAGATAAGTTGTTTTCCATTCCCCTTTTTTTCAACTGTATGAAATATCCGTATTTATTCATAATTTTTGTTCGCTCTTACTTTTCGATGTTCGTTTTTTATTATATGATCATTTTTGTAATGGGGGGGGCGAAAATTTTTATTGTGCCCCTGGCGCCAAGTGGTCTTAATCCGGCCCTGCATTTGTGACTGCTGACTACCCGGCCCTGCCTCGAGTGACTATAATTACAAATTGCAGCCCCTACTTCTGTGCCAGTAGCCACAATTTAGGCCCTACAGGTCAAATGTTTCAGAAACTTTCGAATCATCCCATATTTACGCGTTCTTGGTACCCAATGTTTCAAACGTTGAATTAAACGAACTGCATACCAGTATACATAGTGAAAAAATCACGTTTATTCCTGTGACGCTAATAGTTAAATCGCTTGGAAAACAATATAGGTTGATAAGAAAGGGGCGGCTCATGCTACGGAGGGAAAAAGAGATAGATATATGCTGTTTATTTCCTGGATTTCGGGTTAGAAAAAATTTACGCATTCTATTAATTGTCATAAAACACGAGGGGAGTCCCTTCACGGCTCCATTTTATGATTCTTTTACTAGGTTCTATCCAAGTCTGCTATCTTTAAATATTGTGTTGCTACCCAGTTGAGAAATATTCGTGGTACCCTTTGTTCGCTCGAAATGATCGTTAGAATGAATGTCAATTTTGGAAATAACATCAAGTTTCGGAAAAATGAATAACTTCGGTAGTGTAATTGGTAGCACATTGCGCTAGAAATTCGAGGATGCGTAGTTCGACTCCCGCTCGAATTGAAAACTTTTTCCGGAATTCAAAAATCCGTCTGAATACCGATTAATGGTTTTCTGTTATATACAGGGTGAGTCTTTGACTTGTACATATATTTTAACTGTAGATTCATAAGGCCAAAAGAAACCTCTTTTTCATTTTCCATTTTTTCGAATTCGGCTGTGATAGAGCCATTTGAAAAAAAAATTGGGCTCATTACTTTCGTGAAACAATTCTCTGGAATTGATTCAAAGTTTATATTTCTCGATTGCAATTGAGTTTATATATTTAGGGAATACTCAAGTTTTAGCCTTACTAGAATGAAAATGTTGCAAACACGATAATTAAAAAAAAACAGTTCGGTTCATACGGCATCCTGTTTCATGAGGCTTTTCAACAAAAAAGCCACATTTCTCCCACCAAAATAATTTCCTTCTTCGATTTTCCTGAAGATTAGTCCGTAAACACTAATAACTTGTTCATATTTTCCTCGAAATTCCCAAACAATCTCATGAAGAATGACTTCTCATTCAGATCATCAGAATTTATTATTAAACAACCTAACCTAATCTATTTTGTATCGATTCTGTGAATATATGCACAGAAATTTTCAAGGAGATGTTGTCAGCTTGCTGATATTTTCATCGAGGTTAAGGATTTTTTACGAAACATAGTATTAATATCTATGAATTCTGCCGTTTCCATCAGAAATCGACTTTCCCGCGAAATTTTACGATGCATGCGTATAGCGAAAACCGGGGGATTGGTTATCTCAAGTACCCTTGGAGGCGCTGCCAACTAGAAACAAACTGTAACCATAATGTGAAGTAGTAAATACATTCAGTGAATTATTGTTATAATGTGATTATTATGTGGGGTGAATTAATATACAGTAGAACTCCAATTATCCGAATTAATGGGGACCGGGACCCATTCGGATAATCAAATATTCGGATAATCGGAGTTTTTTAAAAAAATTGCCATTGGAGAGAAAAAAAGCTACGTTTTGATATTGCACTATTTTTTTATTGAATTAAATGAAAGAAACATGATATTTTCACATGTTTTAAACATGTTTTATTTATATGTACATATAAATAAAATGTACTTATGTACAAGTTTAGAAATAAAAATCATTGTTTTTCAAACATCTCCGTCAATGTAAGCAAACACTGGCTTCGCGGGGGGAAGAATAATAGCGCACTTAGATTTTTTTTGGACAAATTTTTTCTGAAAGTGATTCGGATAATCGGCGATTCGGATAGTCGGAGTTCGGATAATTGGAGTTCTACTGTAATATTAACCGTGTAGTGTCTAGTTTATGAAATTTCAAGAGGATATTTTTCAGATAGAAACATCGCCACAGATTATAAGGTATCATTTAATACGAGGTTTGTTTCGGCATTCATATCCGAATTTTGTATTTCATCGACATTTAACTTCGATATGGACCGGTAACAATGAATTTTTGATAGAAACTGCGTATTAAATGCTCCTTGGTGTTCAATTTTATCTCCCACATTTGTGGGATTTTATTATTGCAATATCTCTACATCAACGTTTTCCATCATTTGAATTTAAGTTTTCTAATGGTAACTGTAATAACGTTCAGTTGAATTTTGGTTTCAAAAGTAACTTTATGAAATTCTTAATTTCTAATCAACTCATCAACGGTATTTAAACGAGTATAAAACGTGTGTGTGTGTGTTTATTGGAACAGCACTTACGAACTAGTCCCCTCTCCCTTCAATATCATGCATTTCGCACAGATTCCATTGAATCCAACTGCATATTCGGATGTGCCAGGCGCTACTACAATAATCGGATCTCGCAAAAGCATCACCTACCAGATAGTGCAATGCGTTCAGAGCTTGACACTACCACACCACTGCGACATGTTGCATGAAGGTCTGCGGAAGCGTTGTCATCTGCATACTTTACGATGCCGAAGTAATTCGCAGCCATACTGCGGATGGGTCCATACGTGCGGTTAGAGATTTTTCAATGTTGGCCATAATGGACGCCAGTAATTTCGGATGTTTGACATACGTACAGATACGTATGAGGAATATCAGCTATTACCTTGTCTGTTTGTTTGAATGTTACTGAATATTTTGCTTATTTGGGCGCAATTTGCTAGACGTCAGTATTGAGATGTTAAGAGTTGTAGCGGTCCTTTTGATATCTTGTTCGATTTTGCACTTTGTTCCTATTTAATTAATTCGGCATCGTATGCGTGCTGTTGGTGGACAAAGAGCGAGCCAGCTGTCAGGATAAACGGAACAGAAAATTGTATAGAGCAAATTATACAGGGTGAGTCTTTGACTTGTACATATTTTTTAACTGTAGATTCCTCTCATCAAACGAAACACTTTTTTCCCATATCATTTTTCAAAATTCGGTTTGGTTTGGGAGATACAGGGTGTCAAAAATCCATGAAAAATTACTTTTCTGTTTATATCTTCGGAACCGTCATTTCGAATGAACTGAATTTTGGTTGAATTTTTACTGTATTCATAGTGCATATTCCTCAATCGAAACCTATTCAATATCTCTCCTAGTATAGAAGTTACAGGGTAGTCTACTCATCAATATACGCTAAAACACCATAAAACCACTTTAAAAAGATAAACGGTTCATATTTTCGTAAACATCAATCATTTAAGAAACTAGAGTATTCCTATTTTCTTCAATAAAACGCGTCATTTTCGAGTTATTTCCAATTTTACCCGGAGAAATTTGACGAAAAAATCATTAATTTCAAGAATAATCTGAATGCGTCTCTGAATTGAATATCATCGAATATTATTCCTTCTCTGGCTTTTAAACGAGTTTACAATGTTGTCACAATATTTATCAACTTTGTGGAGACTTAAACTCAAACGATGGAAAACGTTGATGAAGAGATATTTCAATAATAAAATCCCATAAATGTGGGAGATAAAATTTAACACCAAGAAGGATTTAATACGCACAGTTTCTATTGAAAATTCATAGTTATTGGTCCATATTGAAGTTAAATGTCGATGAAATACAAAATTCGGATATGAATGATGAATCTCGATACAAACTACTAATTGAATTTAAATTAATGAAAAATAATACGATACCTGATAATCTGTTGCGATGTTTCTATCTAAACAATATCCTCTTGGAATTTCATAAACTCGGCACGGTCAAAATTATATTAATTCACTTCACATAATAATAACATCAGAACAATAATTCACTGAATGTATTCAGAACTTCACATAATGTTTACAGTTTGTTCAGAGACTCTGGTTTGTTATTGTTGATGGTTGGCCTCCAGATAACCAATCCGTCAGTTTTCGCTTCACGCATGCGTGGTGAAATTTGGCGGCAAAGTCGATTCATGATAAAACGGCAGAATTCATAGATATTTATACTATGTTTCGTAAAAAATCCTCAACCTCAATGAAAATATCAGCAAGCTGACAACATCTTCTTGAAATTTCTGTGCAAAAATTCACAGAATCGCTACAAATTAGATTAGGTTAGGTTGTTTAATAATAAATCTGAAGGAAAAGTCTTTCCTCATGAGATTGTTGGGGAATTTCGAGGAAAATATGAACAAGTCATCACTGTTTGCAAACTAATCTGCAGAAAAATCGAAGGAGGAACTTATTTTGTTGGGATAAATGTGGCTTTTTAGTTGCAAATATAATCCGATGAAACTAACTGTTTTTGTTGAAATTATCGTGTTTGCAACATTTTTATTCCAATAAGGTTAGTACTTGAGTATTCCCTGAATGTATAACCTCAATTTCAATCGAGAAATATGAACTTTGAACCAATTCCACAGTATCATTTCAGGAACGTTATAAGCCCAATTTTTTTTTTCAAATGGCTTTCAATTCTTTTCAACAGAGCCGAATTCGAAAAAATGGAAAAGACTCACCCAGTATAGGTACTATAAAAAATTAAGAAAAATAATATTTAATTTCTTTAACAATATGGTGATTCAAGCAATGACTCGGTAAAATAAATATTCAAGTACGTCGTTTTCGCCGGCTGGTGCTATCACAGTATAGACTCGGGTATATGCGGATGCTGCCTTCACATATGTTATTCTGTGGCTTAGAGCAAAAAGGGCTGTGGTATTACTGGTATTTTCTACTTTCCATCCAGGCTGAACTAAGCAATAAGAGAGCAGAAAACTCCGATTCATTCCCATCAGTTCCACAATTATTGTTAACCCCGATGTCTCCGAATCTACTGAGAGAACCCTGAAAGATTTAATAAAGCGGAATGCCCAATATGGCGGCCGTAACATATTTCAGGGCGCCAAGGCGCAAAATTAAAATGTCAGTTGAATTTTATCCGATGCCAAATGAAATGTGGAAATGTGGTCACGAACCAGCTGCATTGCACTATAATTTTTCGGCACTCAGCACCTTATACAGAAAAATGTGTTTAACGATTTCGACATTTTCCTCTGTCTGCTGATATGCGAGGCCGATGGAATGCATGTGCCGAAATGGGGAAATCATCGGAATACCAAACGGAAAATTTGCTGAAAAGTTCTACTAATGCACTGCGCTCGTTGGCAGAAGTTCATTTTGGAGTTTTAATTTCGTGCATTCATTTTCTGAAAACTCTTCATTTATCCTTCAACAATTCAATCGATACAGTGTGAAATTGTTGCACCAATAATTTGACAGTTGGTGACGTTACTGCTGTCTTGTAACGTTGGCTTTCTGAATTGAGGAAAAAACTTTATTCATTCAACATTTTCTGAATTCGTCTCTGATGGAATCCTAAACTTATCAGACAAAAATAAAAAGGAACTATAGTTTTGACAGATTATGTCTGCAATCAAACAGCTATATTTCGTCCCGCAGCATAATTCCCTTCTTTGACTACTCAATCTAAATTCAAGAAAATTGATAATTCATTCATTCCTTGATATCCCGAAATTTATTTGTTGCGTTTCACTCAGCAACATATGGAACACATAAATTTCGTCGCCTTGGTTCACCGGAAAGGAACTGCCACTTTTGAAAACTGTTTTATTGATTTTAACCGTATGAGATCGAACCCTTGAAACGGCAATATTCCCATATGTTTTATTGTTACAATTTTTCGTTCTTTGTTTAAAAATACCCTTGTTCAACCAATTATGTTCCTATTGAAAGGTTTCTCAAACCCAAGAATTTGAATCAAGTTTAGGGAATTCATCCGGTTTTTCGGTACCAATAGCCATGTCGGATGAACCTCCATTCATTTTGCAGTAAAGGCTCATAAAATTAAACATGTGGTGAATTTATGGCGTTTCAAATTACATCTGGGAAATAGGTACATGTCAGGAGAGAGTATCAAATCGTCAAAGCGCCCTCATATCAATTGTTGATCGTTCCCACTTTCATTCTGAGGAAATGAACCTCCCTTATATTCGAGCTTGTCTTTAAAAACCTATGTTAGAGAGACAAGCAACCAGTAAAGTAACGTTTTTATAATAGTAATCACACATTTTCATGTAGGAGGCTGAGTTTATAATCGTCAGTAAAGCTTATAATTGTGGATCATCAAAGTAATAGTATTCGTAATCATAACACCTTTGCTCCCTTGCTATAAAATTATTGATCAATGTTGAAATACTTGAGCATCAACATTGCTTCAAAGTATTCAGACTTTGATTGACTTCTATTGGTAATAAACGTAATATATCGAATTGCTTAGGGCGTCATATCGAGCAAATTATATTGCCGGAACGATAAACCCCTAGTAATTGATTAATTTCGAAACAGAGGTGCACCTGCCTGCACGCAAGACTTTCCCTAGAAATTGTATTCTCAGATTTCGGGATTAGGGAGAGGCCATTCAGTTAATGCAATAAAGGGGCATTCCAGGAGTATCTTCGGACATTAACCGCTCTGGCCATCCAATAAATTATTATGGGGGAATATTTCAGTTGCGGGAATACCGGTTACAGAGCATGGGATTAGCTACACCTCCTTTTATGAAGGGAGAAAGTCTTCAAATATTTATTTAGGAAAGCAATATTTGGACATAGGCCTGATCGATTTGCAACGGAAAGCACTATATCGAATTGAATGGGGTATTTTCGATTACGCGATAATGGAATGGAAAAACATATTTCGTTCGTAAATCTCGATGATTTGTAAGGGGATACGTCGTAATAGAATTGATTGCCTCGGATTATCAGTTTCAAAGAATGTATCAGTTCCTTTCTTGCTTCAACCATTAGGGTAAAGTTGCTCAAGTCGTTCCCCCTAAGGAAAAATTGATGCAGGTTGGTACTCGTTAAATGTCAAATGATTCCCAGAGACGTTGCCAATGCTAATTTCTATTTATGTACTCCTTTTTAACTTCGTAAATGGAGTGAGTTTTTTTAAGGTTTAACTGTGACACAGGTTTCGTAGTACTACTAAATTCTAATACTGGAGTATTTCAAGTTTTGCAAGGAGTTTTTGAGAATTTTGAAAAGTGAGGAATTCCACTGTTCGTTTATAAGTTTTTCTGTCGGGATATTTGAGCACTTTTATTCTTTCCTCAAATGAACTATCACAAAGTAACGGACCATTCTGTCCATTATTTTTCAGTAAAATTTCAACATGCGGTTCTTAATTTCCGTACAAGAAGATAGCGTAACTGAATCTTTCAACCATTTTTATAAACGTGAAATAAACTGGTCCACATGTGTTAGGAATATTGACTTAAATTATATAGTTAAAATAAGATTTTTGTGATGAAAATTCATATTAATATGATTTCAACTCGCAAATTAATTTTAGCCTGTAAGTCTGCAGCATATTCAGGGTGGTTAAAAAAAATCGAGTAAAAAAACAAAATTTTATTCCCAGAGCATTCAAGCATTTTGAGACTATCCATACAATGTATGGCCTCCACGGGCATCAATAACAGCTTGACATCTTCTTTGCATACTACACACGAGGTTGTTGAACATTTCTCGAGGAATTTGGTTCCATAAACGGGGCAGAAGCTCTCTCAGATCATTTAAGGATTCTGGGGTAGGTTGATGATTATCTAATCTTCTTTGGAGCATATTCCATGCATGTTCTATGCAATTCAAATCTGCTGAGAGCGGAGGTATTGGGAAATGTGGAATACCAAGCTCCTCGCGCGCATTCTCAACTATGGCTGCACGGTGCGGTCTAGCCTTATCGTCTAGAAATTGAAAAGTTTCACCAATAGCAGCGTGAAAATTTGGCACAACATTGTCAATGACATGCTCCCTATAGTGTAAGGCGGTCATTTTCCCAGGACAAATGTGTAGATCTGTGCGCCCGTTGAAACATATCCCAGCCCATACCATAACACTACCCCCTCGGAATGGATGGACTTCTTGGACATAGCGACGATTACGGGGTATGCGTGGGATTGTCCATACCCTTATTCTTCGAGAATCTGAAAATCGTCCATATCTGGATTCATCAGTGAAAAGGACACTACGGCATTGATCGTTCCAATTGATATGTTGCCCTGCCCATTCCAGTCTTTGACGCTTATGGTCACTTGTTAATGGAACTCCTCTTAATGGACGTCTAGAACCTAGATTCACCCCTCTCAAACGTCGTCTGATGGTTTCGATGGAAACTTGGACCCCATCTGCATTTTGAAGAGTATTCCGTAGCATACTACATGTAGATGATTGGGGATTGTAGGGATTGGTGAAAATGGCGCCGACATGCTTAATGTGTTCTACCTCGATCAGTCGAAGTGTTGAATATTTAACGTGTTCCAAAAATAATGCACACTTATTTCACATAACCTGTGTACAATTAGAAACATCAGAATATGAATTTCTAAAAAAATCTGGAGAAATAAAGTTATGGAAATGTGGTTTATGTACATCATACCACATAACCTCAATTAATAATGAGAAAGTCTCTTCTTCATTAGCAAACAATTGCATGGAACATATTTCTAAAATGGTTAAATCCATGGTCGAAAATATGGGAATACAATTACACGGAGTAATCGATGAATTACGTGGCGAAGTCATGGTACTAAGGCAGGAGAACTTGCATTTGAAGACAATCGTGGAAGATTTCACGACACAAAAAATTCCAACAATTGCTTTACCAACTGAAAAACCAACAATTGAGGGTAGTATCAAACAAAAACAGCAAAAAACAAGAACTAAGGAAACTGATAATACGAAAGGAATTAATGCTGGTAAAAAGTGGTCAGATATTGTTTCCAACGGATCCGGTAGTAACAGTAATGAAATTGTTGCAACAAAAACTGTAACTGAAAATAATGAAAATGATGGATTTCAACCTGCACCGAGCAGGAAACGTAAGAATAAAAACCGTAAAAGTATCATAGGTACTGGAAAAGTTGATGAATTCAAAGCAAATATATTGTTTTCACATGCTCATATTAGTAATCTCAATCCTGATGTAACTGAGGAAAAAATCACCCAATATTTGAACAAAAATGATATAAAGGATGCAATATGCAAAAAACTAACATCAAATCGTCCTGAAGAGTATTCCTCATTCAAAGTATCGGTGCCAAAATCTTTGTTTGATACGGTAAAGGATCCTAACTTATGGCCAGAGGGTACAAGAATAAATAATTTTTTATTCCATCTTACGAAAAAACATCCACCCTCGGAAAGGTAAGAAAAATATCGAAGCAAAATTTACATGGAAAATTGATTCATATTAATGTTCAATCAATCAACACAAGTTATGTCAAATTGAATGAATTTGTAAATAACCATAATTGTCAATTTCTCGCTATCACTGAACATTGGAGGTCCAGAGAAGAACTAATTATCCACGGTATAACAAATTTCAAACTGGTCTCAGCATTCTGTCGAAATATCGGCGAACATGGTGGAAGCGCCATATACGTCAGAGAATGCCTCTCAAATGTATCCACTGAGTTTAAGGAATTGGTGCGCATGGGATCTTCATATTCTTTCGAATGTTCAGCGGTGAATGTGAAAAGTATCAATAATATTATTGTCGTATCAATTTACAGATCGCCGACAGGGAGCAGCAATATCGATGTATTCTTCGAGAAATTGATAACTCTTCTACAAAAACTCACCGATATGAATGTACTTTACCTAGTAGCGGGAGATTTTAATATTCATACTGAAGCTTCTGCAAATGATTCTAGCAAAACCATGTTTTTATCAATAGTTGAATCGTTCAACGCTACATTGGTGATAAATAGTCCAACTCGTAAAAATTCCTGTATTGATCATATAATAACGAATATTGAAAATGTATCAGGCTATACCGAACAGCCTCATATATCTGATCACCTCGCACAAATTGTTACATTTCAATATAACTCTTCTCTACCAAAAGAAACACTTGTTATTCGTCCAATACATGAAAATAATTTGTCCCAATTTAGCCACCGATTATCTCTGCTGACTTGGGAGGAATTGTACAGTATTTCCAGTGAAAATGTTGATTTACAATGGGAAAAATTCATTCATTTATATAAAAGGGAATTCGAACATTTTTTTCCAACAAAAAGAATAACTATTTCCAACAAAAGTAAATATAAACCTTGTCGAGATGAAGAATTAAAAGACCTGAAAAAACTCCTTGACATCGCCTATATCGTTTCCAATACCAATCAAGCTTTCCAGGAATCATATAGAAAACTCAAATCGAGATATGATTTTGTTCTGACGAATTCCAGGCAAAATTACTATTTTGCAAAATATACCAATTCCGATAACAAATCTAAAGAAATATGGAATATAATAAATGAGAGAACTGGAAAAAAATCCAAAAAATCTGGAATTGGTATGCCTGGTGCCCCTCAGACGGTGGTAGATGATTTCCATGTTCACTTCAAAGGCTCACTAAGAACTCAGTCTATTGCTCCACCACAAAATAAGAACAAAATAGTACGCAACGAGAAGTCCTTTTTCATGTTTGAAGTAACAGAAGACGAGGTCATCGGGGTTGTTGCAAAATTACCTAACAAAAAGTGCTACGGTCAAGACGGTATTCCAATTCTGATTATAAAAGAAACAATTCATATTATAATTCAACCATTAGTATACATATTAAATAACAGCTTTAAATATGGGATATTTCCAAAATCGTTGAAGATCGCTGTAATAAAACCAGTCCACAAGAAAAATGATCCGTCCGATATAAATAACTACCGTCCAATTAGTCTTTTGAACAACTTTGCAAAGATATTTGAGAAGATTATTTGTAATCGACTTCTGAGTTTCTTCAACAAGTTCAATATATTCAATAAACAGCAGCATGGTTTTACAGAAGGGAAAAGTACGGAGACGGCTCTCTATAGGCTAACAGAGATAATTACTGAGGGTCTGGAGGAGGATGACCTGCTTCTTGGTTTTTTCTTGGACCTGTCTAAAGCGTTCGACACTGTTGATCATAATATTCTCACTGAAAAATTAGAAATGTATGGTATAAGAGGCACCCAGTTACAACTTATAATATAATAATAATAATAATAATAATAATAATGTTTATTTGAGAACCTTTCTGACAAATAAACTTAATCACAGAGATAGGGAAATGAGGAGCTATTTACAAGAACGTACGCAGTATGTATGTATGACTGTACAGGACAAAGAATACATATCAGCAATATCCGAGATTGTTGAAGGAGTTCCTCAAGGTAGCCATCTCGGACCGATATTGTTCTTGATATATATTAATGAGATGCCAAATATTCTGCCGGAGCTCTCTGAATTTTTTATAAATTACGCCGATGATACTAACATCCTTCTTCGAGCAAAAACTCACGAAAATCTTCAGGACATTCTTAATACTGCGGCTACATCTATTAATTCTTGGTGTGTAT
Source organism: Adalia bipunctata (assembly GCA_910592335.1). Classification (NCBI taxonomy): domain Eukaryota; kingdom Metazoa; phylum Arthropoda; class Insecta; order Coleoptera; family Coccinellidae; genus Adalia; species Adalia bipunctata. Next base: position 10,308,216 of record OU342955.1, read on the forward strand.
CAAATAATTTAAAACTGAACTCTGAAAAGACAGAATTTGTTCATTTTGCACACAAGTTACGTAAAACAGAAGTATCGGATAGCTTCCTATTTTTGGGCAAAGAAATACAACTGAAGTATAGTACCAGCTTTCTGGGAGTTACTGTGGACCAACACCTCAACTGGTATGAACATATTCATCAATTGTGTAAACGTCTGAACACAGTTGTATATACCTTGCGAGTTCTCAAATCAGAATTTAATTTGAAATTCTTACAAACTATTTATTACTCGAACTTTCAAGCACTCATGAGTTATGGATTGTTGATCTGGGGCAGTGGTCAGGAATCAATTTGTGTGTTCAGAGTACAAAAACTTGCTATAAGATGTATGTTCAACTTAAAATTTCGTGAAACTTGTCGTGGAGTTTTTAGGAGAAATAATATTCTTACATTACCAGCGTTATACATCTATAAAAGTTTACAGTTTATTTTCAAGAATTCTCATTATTTCTATGATTTCAAGAAGACTGGTTCACATAATACAAGGCACAACTTTTACATCTATCCACGACACCATCTGGCTTCGACTGAGAGATCTCCTACATATATGTGCATAAAACTATTCAACTCGCTTCCGAGATACATCAGGGAAATACAAAATTTCAAGCAATTTCGCAAGGAGATATACAAGTTATTGATACACCAAGAGCCTTACAATATATCAGAGTTTATTTCTGCCGTAAATTCTTAGATTTTTTTCTTTGTTTCTGTTTTTGACTTTTCCCTATTTCATTATATAAATATGTAATGATTTCTGGAGAATAAAGTTTATTATTATTATTATTAGATGTAGGGTTTCTTCTCGCCGAAACGGTGATGAAATGATCCTGAGCAGGTGTTGTTCTTCGTCGCCCAACAAGGTCTTTCCAACATGGAACCTGTCTCCCTGAACCTATTTCAAAGTCGAGATATCACACTTTGGCTGACTTGGAGCCTTTCCGCTACAACATCCTGATTTATGCCACCCTGTAGCATTCCGATAGCCCTATTAGCCTCAGCGTTTGTTAATTTACGTCTTGGCATTTTCAGAAAACTTGTTTCAAATCGAAGCCGTTGATAAACTGACTTCATTTCAAAATAAGAACCTTCACGAAGCATATGCAAAGAACCAAACTTCAGAAAAAGGCGACCAGATTGACGAAATGTCTCATACTGATTTTTATTGGATCGATTCAAGTTGTTATTGAGTTTTAAATGATTTTACAGCGATTTTCTCGAAGATTACATACTTTTAAAAACGATTGAATACGATATCCCTAACTCTTGTGGAGCAGTATATTTCCAGTTTCATCAACATTCGCCGGGTCTTTGGAATTTCTAATTCTATGTAGAAAGGGCATAACATAACATTTTCAAAAATACACGTTGAAATGTGAATTTCATGGCCATCGGGATACATTATAAAAGTGAATGGAGTATATAGGCTGAATCTTTCAGTCGTACCTTTTTGAAATAAGGCTTCAGTGAAGCCATAAAACTAAATAAACATAATTAAGTTCGAGAGGGAGTAGAATAACCAATTGCATTAACAAAAGCAAAACCATAGTTGTTAACTGCTACGACTGTTATAACTGTTATTTTACATTTGTCCTTGATAGGTACGTACTGAAGTTGAAGTGCCTAGTTTTCTGTCTCAAATCAGAGCATTATTAATCTGTGATTATTGATGTACTGATGACATCTCATGATGTTTTGTGTATTATCCATCTGTAATGCATGCCAAGGGTTTTTATTTTGGGCATGCAACTAGTTGTTGGACCTATCCTATAATAGTTTTATAAGTAACGAGTTATTCATTTTACTTATATTTTTATATTTAACTTATACGTTAAAGGTGGTTGATCATCCTATTTTTCTTGCTTGGGAAATTAACAAGACGAGGAATCGGCCACTCCTATTCAAAATAAAATTCACCCCCACTAGGATGAAACGGCAGTGTTTACAAACACTTATTCTTCAGTTGGGGGAAAGTGATTTAACTATTTTTGAACCCAAAGAATTCGACACAATCTATTCAGCAATTATCTATTTCATCTCAAGTAGAGTAAAGCCGGATTCACAACATTTCGATGGGAATTCCATTCACAGTTCAATGATTTTCATCATGCATTGTGCATGGTGGAAATGGAGGTAGAGGAAAAAGCAAGGTCGTCTCTTGTACCAGTGCAATTCTAATGTGTGAAATATAGCGACAATTTCATCCTCTTCTGATGCACTGTTTTCATCATTTTTGCATGGGGCGGTAAATCAGGTAACCGGGTCTAGAAAAATTCCGAATTATTCGAATTTCCCAGGGGAAAGCGGTGGAAAATGGATTTTTTACAATATGGTTGCCAAGCGTATAGAAATACTTAGATTGCGAGAAACGGGTAGGAATTCGCTTTGATAATTTTCACAGTTGAGGAGATTCGGTCTCTAGATCCGTCGGGAATTCTTCTAGTTTATATTCGTTTTGTTGGAAAACTTCAGTTGAAGAAGGCGAGATTTTTCCTTTGAAAGAATGCCGTTTTAGATCATTCTGATGATAGTCGGCTGGAAATTTCATATATTGATTATTATTCAGATGGTATTACATATTCAAAATGCATAAACTCAGGTATTCGAGGAACTCCAGTACATTGTCATGTACGTGAGGGTTTCCTTTTTGGAATTTGGGCACAAACTAAAAAAAAGCATTCTATTATGACAGATGAAATAGCCTGAATAAAATGATATCGTTGTTGATGCTACACCTCAATATGGAGGCCAACGGAATCTATAAGCACAAAAACGAAATGAACAGGAAAGAGGAGACCATTGTTCGTGGTACTTGGTTGCCAGCGATCTGTATTGCTCAAGGACTCAACCTGTTTGAAGCGGAGGGAATGAACCGAGGGAGGGGCTGCTGCTATGAATACAGCGAAGGATCCAGTCACATCTCCAGTTCGGAGCAGTCATTCGTTGGGGTACTCTGACTGGGAAACCTCTGAAGATGCAGTTTAAGGTGAAATGTTAGATCAAATTTCTATTGAACCAGTTATAGAACTTCCGATAGGGATAACTGTGAAGTAAGAACAGTGGCGCACCGAGGGGGGGGGCTGTCGGGCTGCAGCCCCCCCGAGCTCAAAAATAAAGGATTGTTTTCGTCGTTTTCGAGTTTTTTTTAAGTAAAAACCTGATTACTCTCGAGCAGCCCCCCCGAATGAAATTTCTGGGTGCGCCACTGAGTAAGAAGCCGTGTTGTTCTGACAATTCTGTTCAGTAAGCATTGTCAAATTATATCATGGAAAGACTCACGCCGCAACAACTTTTACAAATTGTTGAAATTCATTTTCAATATCAGTGTTCCATTCGCCAAACTTTCAGGGCACTTCGTGAAATTTATGGCTTACATATACACTATACAGGGTGGCCAAGAGATTGACGCCAAAAAGAAAAAAACAGGTCCCTCGTGTCATGGGCTATTCGAATCACTCCCATGTATGTTATGCGATTTTTCACTGTTTTCGAGTTATGAATTTTTTTATGAACTTTCAGAATTTTCGACTTAACCATCTAGAAAAAGATATTAAAAAAAGTACAAGACTTCTCTATGAAATTCTTTTTGTAACTTAATCTCCATAAATTGTACTTTCATACGTAAAATAACCAGATTCGTAACTTTGATAACAATTCTGGAAATGTTGGTCTCAAGTGAAAAAGTTACGTGAATTGGATTATGATCTGAATTTTCGAATCAAAATTAAAAATGTAAAAAGGCGAATTCACGGTTTCTTGGTATGCTTAAAAACTGCGCACAACAGTCAGCTTTTAGAATCATTGATAAAAAATGGTACTAATCACTCTACTTTTGCTAGAATTAGTTTTTAAAGTCATCGAGGTGGAAAAAATCAAAGAACCAGACATTTACTACAGAACTATTTTTTGCCATTTCAAGATTTTTCTGATCAAATTATGATAGAAAATGCTGAAAATTAATGAAAACTAGCTTCAGATGTTGGTCAAGAAGAGTTCTAGATAAAAAAAGGAATAGGTATGGCAATAAATCACACATCATAATGTAATGTAATGTATGTGATGTAGCTAGTTTTCATTAATTTTCAGCATTTTCTATCACACCTTGATCAGAAAAATCTTAAAATGGCTAAAAATAATTTTGTAGTAAATGTCTAGTTCTTTGATTTTTTCTACCTCGATGACTTTGAAGGCTAATTCTAGGAAAAGAAGAGTGTTGAGTACCATTTTTTATCAATGATTCTGAAAGCTGACTGCTGAGCGCAGTTTTTAAGCATACCAAGAAACCGTGAATTCGCCTTTTTACATTTTTAATTTTGATTCGAAAATTCAGATCATAATCAAATTCACGTAACTTTTTCACTTGAGACCCACATTTCTATAATTTTTATCAAAGTTAAGAATCTGGTTTCTTATGTATAAAAGTACAATTCATGGAGATTGAGTTACAAAAAAAATTTCACAAATAAGTCTCGTACTTTTTTTTAATATCTTTTTTGAGATGGTCAAGTCGAAAATTCTCAAAGGTCATAAAAAAATTCATAACTCGCAAACCGTGAAAAATTGCATAACATACATGTGGGTGATTCGAATAGCCCATGACACGAGGGACCTGTTTTTTCCTTTTTGACGTCAATCTCTTGGCCACCCTGTATAAGTTCTAACACTAAAGAAAAAACCCGACATAAAGTTGTACTCAATATATTCGAAAAAATCTGCAAAACGTATGGAAATGTTTTAACTGATCGTAATTTGAAGGTATCACAGGATCAGTTTACTTCAATCACACCTGATGGTCTTCAAGTCTCAAGTTCTAGCATTATCGAATAATCTATTTAAGGAATTACGATCACTTTAACTCAATTTTCCAATAAGGAGCCTTAATATCGTTAGCGAAAATCTTCCGCAATAACTTTGCTCTCATAAGCAAATTCCATTTTGTTCGAATCAAATTTCCAAATAATCCAATCTCAGCATTCCAATAAGTAAATTATTCTTACGACATTCCTGAAATTGTTCATTCCCGTCTATATCCGCTTAATTTCATATTCCAGATTATGGCATTCCTTATACATAATATGTCGACTATGAAAATTCTTCCATTCGAAATTTAGGGATTGAGGAGATGTGAAGTGAGCTGATTATGTTGTTCAATAAACGAGCAAAAGTTTCTCAACTGCGAACATAGATGAAGAAAGTTCCGTCGGCTGAGCTTGGAAGTTCGGATGAACCAACCGAGGAAATTGTGGGCGAATGAATACACATAAATTGAAAACTTAGTTTTGAAGCAACTCACGCATGATGTAATGTTAAACTTCGAAATTTCCTGATATGAAGAAGATAAATAAGTTAGCTCTATTTTTTTGGCGATTTTTCGTCTTCTTGAATCATTCTTCGCAAATGATTCGATTCTAAGTCTATATGATTATGTTCCTTTTTAGGACCCATTCACAACTTCACCATATATCTACAGACATAAATTGCCATGGGAGCTTTATTTTAATTTTTTCGACGAAAGTTTATAGATACAAATAATCGAATTTTGAAAAATTTCACAAGTCATAGTCTTTGCAGGAACAGTATTTTTGAAATTTTTGTAGTTATATTTATATTCTTTTCACTATTCATTTCAATTGACCGAGTTTGTGACTGAATTGTTCATACAAAGTAATTGGATTTGTTGTAACATGGCTTGAAATAGTTTTCACCATATAACACTGAAATTTACAATCTACTTTCATGAAGTATTTTGAGAATTTTATGTACATACAAAATATGAGAATATATTGAACATATTGATTATTTCAAATCAAGTCGTTTGGCTTGAAATATAGAGGAAAGTCACCAAATATGAAATAGTATCCTCATATGGAATACCTTCATTTCTCCAAGACTATAAGTAATAAACGGAACATTCGACCATCTTCTGTTTCATTCGGTCTACTAACTATCGCACTCACATCGAATCAGTTGCGCAAACGCTTAACGTGTGGCAGGCGTGTTTTGTTTTGTTGTCGTGAAGAAAATTTTAAAAGGTTAGTAGTAGTAAATGAGTATTACCAGCTGTAATCTTTGTATACATAAGTGTTACTATCAAGTATATCGGTATTATATTTATTTCACCATTTTGTGATCTTTTGTCATTGAAATATTGTGGCTTGAGAAAATATTTAGAAGAGTTTGAACTAGTATAAAAATCCAAATATGGACAGTCGTCGGTGTCTAATTATGGAATATGCTTGATGTGTGGGCTCTGGGCACATTATGATTGTGCTGGTCCAGAGTTTGATACTTGGATCTGTGACTTTTGCAAGTAATTATGTGACTTCTTTCATTTGTCACAATATGTTATATTCATTTAATATTCATTTGATATTCATTTAATATTCATTCAATTCTTAAAGATATCAATGTCCATTTTTGTTATTGTTATGTTGATTTAAGCTTATATTCCATATATGGGTTCCTATTCCATATTTGGTTACTCATTTGTATTTTGTTCTTTGTGTTAGATTTACATTAGATTACTTATATTTTCGATTAGAGGCTGTTAATTACTACATATAAATGTATGACTGATTAGTATAAACATTAAATTGATTTAATTATTATGAAGTTTTTGCTTTATATCCCAAAAACAAAATAGTATTCCATATTTGGTGACTTTCCTCTAACTATAATTTTCACCATTCCAATAGAATGGGAAATAACGCACTCGAATTCATTTAGAATTTACCAACCAGTGGGGCCAATTCATATTCTATTCACTATACTCTAGAGCCATTCAATTTATAATCTCAAATAAAAATGTTCAATAACAAAATTCGATTACTGCAAGAAAGGAAAAGGGCAATGGGCTGAGGTCCCAGAGGGAAAATAAATCAAAAGATTGGAGGGTTTCGCATATCACCACTAGCACCGATAACATTTCTTGAGAGAAAAATGTTGGAGTTTGGTGAGTCATCATTATTGCTCTCACGACCCCCCCAGAAATGAAAGTGGTATATCCGTTTAACCGCACTCCAGGGGAATTACAGCATGAATTGTCGACCGAAATATGAATTGTTGAATGCACTCAATTAAATGCTTCTGTAGTTAAGTTATAGGTGAATCCTGTCCTACGAAAAATATGTATACATAATACAGGGTGTCTTACAAAACGGACCCAACGAAAGTTATTTTTTGAGCGCTTGTTCTACTGAAATGAGAGCTACATCATTTCATCAGCGAATCTACCTACAAGGAGGATTTAGAGTTATAGATTTCATATTCACGTATATCTAACTCGTTATGAGTGATGTGAATGAGAAGTCCGGACCAAATATACACTGGGGCTCTTCAAAAATTAATGTAACCTAAATAGGTCACTTACGTACCGAATATTATAAGGTGAATGAATATTAGGAGGGTTTACATAAAATTAGGTACATAAGAACGTCATTTACTTCAATTGAAGATGATCATTCAGTCTACTGACTTGTATATTCAGCCTGTATGGCTTCTGGCTGGAATTTGTGATTTAGACGTCTCTAATTTCAGGAATATGGCCGTTTCTGGCATCGTCTATTCCGAAAGCTCTATGAAATATTCATAGGGGAGTACTGTTTTGATTGTTTCGAATACGAAATAGGTTGATATAGCTTGATGTTTTATTTAATTGAATGAAAATCCTTTGTTTATAAGATATTTTCCCGAGGAAAATTTGAACAGATTATTTGCATTTACGGAAGTATCTTAGGAATAATCGGAGTAGGATTTTATTTTAACGAAAGAATAAAAGACACCCTTTCGTGTCACGGATGAGCATGATTTTATGAAATGGACTGACACACCTACATTCTTTCAGCATGTCAATTTTAATCGGATTTTCAAGTTATTCCTTTCGAATCAAAAATAAACAGCATCTGATGTGCGGATGAGAATATTATCGAACTCGTATTGCAACCCTACTCCCTACGAGAAATTTCCATCGTTATAACATTATGGAAACATCGAGTTTGAATTCGTCTAGAAACTCCGAATAAATTAGTTTCGAATTGACTCGAGCGATTTCGATAAGTCTTGGTTGAGAATTCCATTTTTCACATACAGGTGGCTCATATAAAACAGCCCTGCGGAATATATCCATAAGTTCAAGTTTCTCCGGGTGAGTCAATTTAGTTCTTGAATCAGTTAGAACTTGTTTGGGTGCAGACAAAGATCTTCACGCAGAATTTTTTATGTGGTGGATGCACAGGGTCCAACTTGTTGTGAACGTCGACGAATAGACAAATCTGGATAATCAGCAACACTTTCACTCGCACCAGTTATATTTTCTTCTGTACCTACAGTTCTTTGTCCTGTTGTTGTTGCATCGAGTAGAGGAAATGTTGTCCGAAATCTATTGATAGTTCGACGAATAAGCTGCTCTGATGGACGATTATGTAAACCATAAATTTCACGAAGTGCTCGATAAGTTTGGTGAATCAACACTGATTTTGAAAATAAATTTCAACAATTTGTAAACATTGCGGCGTGAGTCTTTCCATGACAATTTGTCAATGCTTACGGAACAGAAATTTCAAAACAACATGTCTTCTACCTTCTGTCAAATCCCAGTTAACCTTATCGAAAATTCTAACACTCTAAAAAAACACCCGCTATGAATCAGTCTCGAACTCAAACACTTGTTTTTCCTTCACCACCTGTCCTGGCTACTGTCAAAAAATTCAACATAACACTTCACATTATCATCGTTTTGTTCCGAGGTTGTTTACCTAGGTTGTTCTGGTTTTATTTTTGTACCCTGATTAGTTTATCAGGATATTGGATTACTTGCACTGCTTCTGGTTGATGGACTCTGGTGATCCACGTAAATGTCGATGATTAACTGTTATGACTTCACAACCGATGTAAGGGGGTTAGGGGGTATACTTAACTATAAGTACACCATGAAAATCTTGATTATTACAGCGATAAGTTGTTATCAGTACGAATAGGATGAGGAAATGGGGAAATGTGAACGCAATCTCAACAATAAACTGTATTTTTGTTCCCTCAACTTAGGTAACAAGCACGAAACGATTATACGACTATTATGTATACAAGTATGAATCTACCTTCTATATGACAATTTATAGCAGGGGAGCAACGTATTGTTATTACTAATTTTAGGACTTTACTGATCGACAATTATAAACTTCACTTTACTGACGATTATAAACTCAACCTTCTACATGAAAATGTGTAGCAAGAAGGAATTATGACTACTAATACTAAAACTTTTCTTTACTGATTGCTTGTCTCTCGAACATAGGTTTTTGAAGACAAGCTCGGAAATAAGGGAGATTCATTTCCTCAGAATACGAGTGGGAAATATCAACAATTGATTGGATTTCAGAATAGAACAACGCCTCGCTAAGCCAACAAAGTTCTCTCATCTGCATTTCGACTATGGTGGAAAAAAACAACCCAATATCTCAAATCTAGGCCAATGAGGGCGCTTCGACGATTTGCTACTCTCTCCTGTGCTTACCTATTTCCCAGATGTAATTTGAACCGCCATGAATTCACCACATGTTTAATTTTATGAGCCTTCACTTCAAAATAAATGAAGCTCATCCGACATGGCTATTATCACGGAAAACTCGGATGAATTCCCTTAACTTGACCTAAATTCTTGGGTTTGAGAAACCTTTCAAAAAGAACATTATTTGTTGAAAAAGGGTGTTTTCGAACGAAAGAAGAAAAAATTGTAACATATGGGATTATTACCGTTTCAAGGGTTCGATCTCATACGGTTTAAATCAATAAAACAATTTTTAAAAAGTGGCAGCTCCTTTCTGGTGAACCAAGGCGACGAAATTCATGTGTTCCATATGTTGCTGAGTGAAACGCAACAACCATCTTGTTTTATTCGATTTTAATTGATTTTTATCTGAGTATCATGTATTTAAATTTCTGGTGGACTGTATTATGTGCCAAACTATGTATTGGTATGCACATGCAATCCAATATTTATACAAGCGTTCAAAAATATTGAATCTGTGCAACAGAATGATATAGGCAGAAATCCAGCGTGAATATGATGAATATATCGAAACATTGACAGTTGACATAATAAAACCCTGCAAATATGATCGATTAAACGGAAAATTGGTCTATATTCCCCGAATAATTACCCCGTACGAACATCGACCAATTATATCGGAATAAATATTTCAATAGCTCCCGTCTAACGAGCCGAACGGACGAGGAATAAACTCATACATTTTTAAATGGAAGCCAATTTGAAATATTCAATTTCATCTATATTTTAACGACTTCGCTATTTTAAGCCCATCCGTTAAATAGGGCGTGAAATTGTCAATTAAGGCCTGTCGTTTCGCCCATTTCGGGTACGTACATTTCTGAATAACTAGTGGAATTACGTATAACTTTGAATGCATCTGTACAATTTGTATTGGTGCGCATTGTTACATATGCCGGAGTGGTCATTTTACCAGCTGAATTGATTATAATGAGATGTGACAATGTGGGTCACATCGTTCCACGGGTACATTTTCAATGGGGTTTGCGGAGTTGGGAGTTGTATTGCTGCATATATTGAATTCTGATTTAGCAATTCGATATAAATCGATTGTGCAAAAGCCAGCTGAGTTTCAATTATTGTAATATTGTTCGGACAACTGATAGGAGCAAGTTATGCATATTGAATCAGCTGAAATTAATCGTTTTATTTCATCATCAGTATCCTTCTTTCTATCCTGCTGTATGTTTTGGTCATTAAGTTTTGAACATTGAAGAAAAATTATCTCTATGCCAAACCTTAGACTTTACAGGGTGATTTTTTAAGTAATAATAAATCAGATAGCCTAACCAATATAGCCTTCTTGGAAAAAGACGAGCAAACAATTGAATTTGACTGAGCCAAACATGGCTTTACTCGTGGAACTCTGTAAAATTCAGTGGTATACTCGTCTATTTCAAAGTAGGCTTTGTTAGGAATTGTCATTCTTATTTTCATTGATCGAGTACTTTGCAAAACAAGCAATAACAATAAGGTACACTAGAATGATATATCGAAAGTCTGTTGTTTATTTGCGGCGAAGTTGACAAATAAACAGAGTAGATAATGAATGATGACTGGAGAAAAAGAATTTAGTTTAAAACTGACATATTCCCTCTATTGACATAGCCTACATGAAAATTATATCTTTAAATCTGATGTTTAGACAAAGAAACCTAGCTTTAGTCGTTGAGTTTGAATTTTATTCAATAACGGCAAAACTAATGATTTCGAATACATGAAATGTTTGGAACACTCGATCGGAATTACAGAATTATATGAATGCCATTTGAAGAAAATGAGATTTCATAATTTTATTGAGTTTCAGTTTGAAGCCCTGTTTCAGACACCCTGTATAAAATTTCCCCATAATTTATACACGAGGCAGTATCAGCGTACTTTATCCTGATGTTGCACTGGAATTTCAGAGATATGAACACTAATTTGTGACACTATTTCTGTCAACAAATTTGACAATCAGACTATAACTCAGCAATCGTTCGAAGTGGTTGAGAATATCATTCATCAAATCAGTGCAAAATTAGACGATACAGGGTGTTGCATATGAAATAACGAAGTTCACATTCGTTTCCGGTAGAACCGGAAGTAGATTCCGCTTGAAAATATTTTACAATTCGAGTTCATGTACTCTAAAACAAAAATACAGAATCTTGAATTCGTATCGAAATTCCTTCCTCGAATACTTCTTATGAAACACTTAAAATCACACTGTATAGGGTATGGTCTAAGTACCAAACCAAGTGATGAGTCTTCATCCTTTTGGATGTTACCCTGACATATCAATTATCAGTAGATATGTTATTATGAACTGGATTCATAATTCATCATTCAACAAATCTTATTCTTTCCTGTGAAATATTTTTGAGTTCAGAATTTAATTTAACATTATCGGTCTTCAAAAGAAAACGTCTTAAGATGATCGGAATTTCTCTTCAGCGATGTTAATAATACTTTTATTTAATTTGATAATGCATCATTTTACTATTTTAAAATATATTCCACGAAAAATCAAAAAAACATTCTTGCGTCTCACTTGGCAATATCTGGATAACATAAACTCCATATCCTTGTCCACCAGAAAAAAGCTGTTCCTTTAAAAATGTTGTATAGACAAATTGCTTTAACAATATGGGATCGAAACCTTGAACTCCAATATTCTTCCATATGCCTTTAGTTACAATTCTCGTTCTTTGTTTAAAAATACCCTTGTCGACCGATTTAGGGTCAGCTATTGAAGTTCTCAACCCAAGTATTTGGGTCAAGTTTATGAGATTCATCCGGTTTTTTAGTGACAATAATCCTGTCCTAAGAACCTTCATTTAGTTCGCAGTAAAAGCTCATAAAATTCAATATATGGTGACATTTATTGCAGTTCAAGTTACATCTGGGAAATACATGTCAGGAGAGAATAGCAAACCGTCCAAGGTTTCTTTCATTGGTCAATAGATTCAAGAAATGGGTTGTTTTTCCCACTATAGTCAAAAATGGCAAATGAGAGCACTTTGTTGGCTTAGCGAGGCTTTGTTCTATTCTGAAACCCAATCAATTGTGGATCTTTCCCACTTTTATTTTCAGCCCCTTGTGTAGCCATCTAAAGTTCGTATTGCATATGGGGACAAACAGAGAAAGAACACATACGAGAGATCCGGACAAACCGTGGGCCATGAATCAGGCCAAACAGCGTGTGTAATCTCTGAATTGCGATGGGTCCCCTAGCCGGGCTGAGTTAACACCATAATGTTTACCCGAAATAATTATATTAATTTATTTATATAACAATGATGGGCCATTGCATCCGAATAAATGAATAAATGGGGTAGTAACGAACGGCGTTAGCTGCGGTAGCGGCATTAACGTGTACAAAATCCGTATTCATGAACGATAAATTTTGGCGCTTATGTAACGCGAATGTAAAGCGCTCTTCATAATTATTGATTATGCATTCGGAAGTTTCGCCATAAAGGATTTAGTGATCCTCGACCTGCGACAGAGTTGGGAGAGTAAACATCGAAGTTTGGGATTTGGTGTTGAGCACGGTTAGAGCAAAAGCTCGGTATAATTTTCGCACATGAATATTTGCAGAAGATTCTAATTTCTTATTTGATGACGAGCTGTAGCCTGCAGTTTCACCCCCTCGACGACTCGTTCGTACAAGTAGGTTCACTCAGGAATCTCAAATGGCAGTAGGTGGTAGTGTGTTGAACAAATTATTTGTATCAACGAACTGATCTTCAGGCCAGGTTCGCCTATTCCACCGAGAAACAAAGGTGCCTAATTTCAGGAATATGGCCGTTTCTGGCAACGTCTTTACCGAAAGGTCTATGAAATATTCATCGAAGAGTAATGTGTTAATTGTTTCGAACACAATAAAGGTTGATCTTTGTGTATGAGATAGTTTTCGGTGAATGGGAAAATTATTAACCAATTTTTATTATTAACGAACTCATTTTCAGGACCATTGAAGAAGTTATTTGTTTTGGTCGATGAAATATGGCTTTTTAATTGCAGAGATATTGGGGCGAAACTTAGTATTTTGTTGAGAAATATCGTGTTTTTAACATTTTTAGTCCAATGAGGTCAGTATTTGGCTATATATATATATATATATATATATATATATATATATATATATATATATATATATATATATATTCTTTTGAATTAGAGAGCTAAAATAATACAGTACATAGTGAAACAAAAAGGTCCTAGCTGAGGTTAAAAAAAAACGGGGTACCATAACATTCTGCGTATGATACTAGAGCTCAGGGAAAAACCTCAGCCGAAAAAACCCTGTATTTGGCTATAAAGTACATGTATAAATTCAGTTTCACTCGAAGAATATAATATTCGAGGTATTTGCATTCATATCAGAGAATCGTGTCAGGGATGCTCTTGAACTAATTTCAATGTGCATTTCCAGTCATTTTCAGAAAAATTATATTTTGACATATTGGATTCTCGGATTCTCTAGTACTTCGTGTTTTTTTTCAAATTATTTCTTCATCAATTTATACCCTTAAAAAAATATTGAAAACTCAAAAATAATCTACCGAATGCAAACGATCAAAAGAAGCAGGAAATCGTGTGATGTCAGTAGTTAGAGAGATTTTTGATTAGTTGTACTCGTCATGACGTGCTGCTGATATAAAGATGACAGCATTGCCAAATCACAAAAAAAATTAGCCAGAGAAAGCCCTTGCTTTCATTTTCCTAATATTATGTATATTATGTTGATTTTGGGTGTTTTTCTTTTATCATCATGAGATTCTCATTTGTACTTCATAAAGCTTCATAATATCATTCAATTTACGACCTCCTAATTGAAGATAAAGAGGGTTCAAGTACGCAGATAGGTGAGAAATTAAATTAAAAATAATTATCCCTAGTCTACACAGGTAAGAATTGGTCTATACAGGGTCTTTCACGAGGAACCTCACCCATATTTATACGGGAAACTACTGAACGTATTTTCATGAAATTCAGCACTTATAAGTATTTCACGATGCTGATGAAATCTAAAATATTTTCAAGGCATGAGCACCTCCGGTTTTTCCGGAAATGACGTCAACTTCCGTTTTTCAAATTAGAACACCATTTTTTTATTGCAGAAATAGATTCCTTAGAAAATTTCAAGTTATTTTGATGTAACATTTTTCAATTTTCGTTGGAAAATTCTCTCTGAGCGGGAAAATTCGAAAAAAAAATCGAAAATAGAGCTCCGCTGAAACAAGAATAACTTCGAGGTTTTTGGATGGAAAATTTTTATTTTTGGTATTTTTCAAGATGTAAGACTGATGTATCCACTTTGAAAATCGAAATCGCGATTCATGATACAGGGGGTGAAAAAATCGCTTTCAAAGTTAGGGATGACAAAATCGTGAAAAATCAATTTTTTCAAATTAGAACCCCATTTTTTTATGGCAGATATTGAATCTACGTTAAAAAATAATGTGAGTGTATGCATCACACCCTTGCCCTAAAATGGATATTTTCTGAGTTAATATCCAAGTGCTGAATTTCATGAAAATACGTTCAGTAGTTTCCCGTATAAATATGGGTGAGGTTCCTCGTGAAAGACCCTGTATAGGCCGGTCTTCTTATTTAGGAAGCATTAATAATTATTTTTATTTTGAGAAGTGCGAATTGGTTGTAAGAATAATTATTGATTTGGGAACTGTGTACCTACCTAGGAGTATAGAATATAGAGTAGGTAAAGAATACTCTTAGACTTAACTGTAAGAAACGCCATTTTATAGTACGCAGAGAAGACGTCGAAATGTCGAATAATGACAAATATAGTAAGGTTATGTTTTTATTTTTAATTTGTAGGCGTGGTTGTCACATCAGTATTTTTATTTTCAGAGAATGAGTATTATATCAACTTTAATGAAAATTAAGTTGTTATATGAAGATGTTTCAAAAACATTATAGTGATCACATCAAATATAATGCGATTACTGAATATATTTATGAATAAATTCAGAGATTTAACAAAGACTTGACAACAGCGGCGTGTGTCTCAGTTACTCTGGGCTTTGTCCCCTCCATCACAAACTTCAACCAATCATATTACATATTGAGCCACTGAGCAGAGGGACGTTTTAATTCACACGTGTTGAAATCACATTTTCAATATCGAATAATTAATCAGTTCTTCAAAATTCAGAGTGAATAAATGGTTACAAATGTGTTATAAACTGCCCTTCATTTCGTTATGTGAAGAAAAGTGCATATTTTGAGGTACTGGAAATCCCCATTGTTGCTTATACCTCTCACGACTTCGGAGATATTTCGATGAAAACCCTGTAGTTGCAATAGAGGACATTTTTAGATGAATAAAAAATTATTGAATGGTTCGCAGAGTCAATTACCGTTCAGTAGAGATTTATATTCATCAATTGCATCTAGTCGTGTACTGCAAAAGAGCCTCAGTTTGATCGAAAACTCCCATCCACGAGTTACCGACACGAGAAAGCTCATATTTCAGAGACCCGTTGAAAATTCGAATCATAAGTTTTGCGGAATTTCAAATAAGAGCACGGAAAAAGTGGAGTGTTCTCAAAACTTCCTGATATTTATGAGAATTTTAATCGATTAAACATTATAAACTTTATCTATTCTTAGCTCCAGGCGCACTTGAAGAACAAGTACCATTAGGAGCCCTTGAATTTTATGAGTGCTCTCAATAATTTATTTAATCAGGATAATGTTACCGAAGGGTATCGGATATCCTTGAGATGAAATATTCAAAGGATTTTGAACAATGTTGATACTGTTCGAGACGGCCAGAGGAACTTTTGGAATTTTTGATAGCTCTTTCTCTCCCGGAGATACTTCCGCGTTTTCTCAGAGGTGTCATTGGTAACTTTTCATGTTGCCGTTTATGATTATCATTTTTCGTCATATGTGCGAAATTTCCCGTCTATTCATCAAACAAGTTGCGAAGTTTTACTCCTTAGATAGATGTTTTATCTTAGAGGTGAATATGGATCGAAATTTCAAATTTTGTTCTTCGAGATGACGAAAAAAACCGGTAAAGGTTATAGCAAAACGGTAGAAGTAGCGAAAATATGAATGCTAATTTTTATGCTCGGAAAAAAAATGCGATGTTTCTAATGCTTTGTTGCGTGAGAATATGTCTATCTCGTGTCAGTTTATACTCTGATTCAATTTGCATATGTTTTATTCCTTTATGGGCAAAAATATCTTGCTGAATGTATGGACGTAGAGGAAAAGCCAATCCCTATCTTTCCATCTCCGTTTCGGTAGTAAATTCTGATTGAAATAGCGATAAAACCACGATATATTTCGGAATGCCAGTTTTCGTAACCAACGGAAGTAGTTTGAAACGCCAATAATGGTTCTATATTCTTGTATTCCTCTATACGCGAACTAGTTGTAGAGGGCCGCAGTTATATCATTCTTTCGACGTCAGTAGAGTGCGCGGCTAGCGCCGCTGTCAGACTCAATGCAGTCTCACCATGGCCTAAGGTAAACTACGGCCACTCCAAAATTCTGAAGGAATTCAACCTCACCTTAAATAACACAGACTACACTAAACCCACCCCGATGTTCGACCGCAAGTTCTCAGTGGACATCCCGTCCAGAGAAAAGTGGACAGCGAACCTAGTTAAGCCAAATGGGACGCTCTTTTATACAGATGGCTCAAAACTAGAGGGAAGAGTAGGAAGTGGAGTCTTCTCAGAGTCCCCATCCCTCAACTTATCATTTCGTTTGCCGGACTACTGTAGTGTTTTCCAGGCAGAAATGGTAGCTATAAATGAAACAGCCAAATGGGTACTTCAAACAGGACTTGAGTCCAATGAAATATCTATTCTAAGTGACAGCCAAGCTGCCATCAAATCTCTAAACTCAGTCTACCTGACCTCAAAGGCGGCTATACAATGCCGTAGAGCCTTAGATGAGCTGGCGACTAAAGTAAGAGTCAATGTTGTCTGGGTACCCGGCCACAGGGACATAGCAGGAAATTGTAGGGCGGATGAGTTAGCTAGAGCTGGTACAACGCTCACAGCTATATCCGCTAATACTAGACCAGGGGCACCTATCGCTGAACAGAGGTTGCTCCTCCGGAAGGAAGTACTCCGCCTAACCAACCTCAGGTGGCGGGAGGAGCTTTCTTGCACTTCGTCAAGACAGGTATGGCCGGAGCTTAACCTGCGACGCACCAAAGATATTTTATCTCTTTCCAGGAACTCCATTGGAAACGCGATTGCGGCCATCACTGGACACTGGCTTGGAGGATGCCATGCTGCACGTATGGGAATCCTTCAACGCAACGACTTCTGTAGAAGCTGTCGAAACGAGGAGGAGGAAGAGACGATGGTCCACTTACTCTGCCACTGTCCTGCCCTATCCAGGAAAAGATTCTCGGCTCTGGGACAGGCCTATTTTGACAACCTATCCGATCTTCAGTCGGTTGGTGTCAAAAGCCTTATGCTGTTCATTAACAGCAGCTACTGGTTCTCACGGTAGTGGTGGGGGTGGTAACCACCCTAATACGGCATCACAACGGGCCCCTGGCCTATGTGGGTTCCATCCCGAACCACCGTGCTAACCTAACCTAACCTAACCTTCGACGTCAGTACCGTCAGATTTTCACGAATACGATGTGACAGATACTTTAGATTCACTGGAATTATTCATATACAGAGTGTAACAGCCAAATGGAATAAATTCGATAACGAATAAATGGGAAAGTATTAGGAAAAACGCTCGGACACGTCGATTTGTGATTTCAAATGAGCATATTTTTCAAGAAAATAAAATTATATTCCATATGTTCCATGCGACCGTGGCCAATACCAACTTTCTTATTTCAAATGCAACCCCCTATATATTATTTATTTTTTGGATTCTTCAGAAAATTCTAGACATAATTCATATACAATGTCCTATACCTATCTTCAACTCTCTCGGGAATATTAAGTGTTTTCAGGTTTTTCACAAAAATTAACATTTTGAATGAAAATTATTTTATTTGACAATGTTGATACATTACACTCAATACTTATTTCCCATTCACCTCTTGATATGAAGAAAGTAAGCAGAAACGCCTGAAATGTTGAGTAACGTTAGAAGACAATTCTACACCAGATTAGCATGTTGCCAAGACGTTCGCGGCGAGTATTTTGAACATTTCCTGCATTGATATTAATGTTTTTTTGTTTTTATTTAATAATTAAGAAATAATCAATATAACTTATCAGGTTTTGAGTGTAATGTACCGAATTTGTGAAATAAAATAATTTTTATTCAAAACGTTGATTTTTGCAATAAATCTGAAAACATTTAATACTTCCGAAACAGTAAAAGATAGGTATAGGACATTGTGCATGAATTGTGTCTAGAATTCTCTGAAGAATCCAAAAAATAAATAATATACAGTGGTTGCATTTGAAATGAGAAAGTTGGTATTGGCCACGGTCACATGGAACACCCTATATAATATTATTTTCTTGAAAAATATGCACATTTGAAATTACAAATCGACGTGTCCGAGAGTTTTTCCCAACATGCTCTCATTTTTTCGTTATCGAATTTATTTCATTAGGCTGTTACACTCTGTAGGTACAATCCACTGACTTTCATAATGCATCCCGGTTGGCCATGAGATTTTGACACAGTTCACAGTGTGTATTTTGAAAATGTTAGGTTAAAGTGATTTTCCTGTCAGATAATGAACTTTCGACATTGAGATCGAAATAAATAATTATTTATCAAAATGTTTATTCACTTTGGGAAAATAATGAATATGAGAAAATATTATGTGAATTCAACATTTCCAAAGACCTGGCGAATGTTGACGAAATTTTTTTCTCTGTTGATACTAGAAATATTTCACATATATAAACAATATAAACATGGTTGAAAGATTCAATCATGCTTTTTCTTGTACGGAAATCAAGAATCGAGTGTAAAATTTTACTGAATAATAATGGACAGAATAGTCTGTTACTTTGTGTAGTCTATTCGAAAAAAGAAAGTGCTCGGATAGAAAAACTTCTAAATAAACAGACGAACCTATGGAATTCCCCACTTCTCAAAATTCCCAAGAAATAAGCCTACAGAGAAGACATTTTAATACCTTTTTGCACACACACACAACTCCAGTATCGAAATGTAGAAGCACTATGAAACTTGTATCACAGTAAAACCATAAAAGAACTCCATTTACAAAGTTAAAAAAGAGTGAATAGAAATTAGCATTGCCAACGTCTCTGTGAATTATTTGATATCTCACGAGTACCAACCTGCGTCAGTTTTAAGTGAAAAAACTCGATAAACATAAATCTTTGTCAACCAGGCTATTTTATAAAAGAGAATGGAGTAAACTCACTTGTAAACGAAATACATAAAATAAAAGTAATATGTTTTCCGTTCCAACAATAATATCAAATGTGATAATCGTCACAAGGAACATTTAATTAAAACACTTATGCTAACAGCGACGTTTCGGAAATTTTATTTCCTTCATCAGGCCTCAGAAAAGCTGTAAAAATTTCATTCAGATTTCATAAGATCCAAAACGATACAGTATCCTGAATAAAGAATAATCCGTTTCTCGCCATAACCTTCATTTCATCGATTTCCTTTCAAGAATAATTTCCAGATCCTCCGGTCCTTTATTTCTGAGATACTCCTGGAACTTTCAATAGCAATGAAAGGTATCAGGATCAAGTTTTTTTTCTCAGGAATTGGACTACAAAGGAATGAAAGTTTTCTGCATACTATTAAATCCGCCTCAGAAGCAGCATACTCCAAGTACGTGCCTCCAATATTGAACTTGCTGAATACCCATATCCTTCGAAGACGCCTTCTTATTCCTTCTCTCGGCAATTCAATGAAAAATGCTTTCGGGGATGCTCTGAAGAATTACGTATGCGAAATGTTGCTTCCTGTAGTCAGTGACACAGTCTACAAACTGAGTGACAACGAAACCATATTATGTAGTTCTTTCGTTTCTCTACCTCTTTCAAAAATATGTTTATTCATGTCCAGTAATTTGTCTTTTTTCATGTTTACGAGTCTTATATTCCTTCAAAAGTTATGTAAAAAGCACCCTCTTGGTGATTGGACAGAAGAGCGGCTTTCCACCAATCAAGGGTGTTATTACTTAAAGAAAAATAAAAGATGTTAATTAAAATTTTGAAGTTCTTTCTTCCGACGGAAGAAAGTGTGGGATCGGCCCAACGCACTTGGGTCAGGTCTTGGTGTTTAAAATTATTTTCTAGGGAGAGGGATGGTAAATGAAACCTTTTAGATTAAATTTAAGACGTATATTAAATTCAAATCAAACCCAAACAAATTTTCACTGGTTAGTTATATGTGAATTCCAAATCATATAAAAATGAATTCAAATTATCAACAAAAACGAAAAGGGTTTGTCAAAATGACCCCAGAAATAATGATCATGAACAATCTCGAAAGAATTTACAGTATAAGGTAAATTTTCTATACCCAAATGATATGACGGAAAATAATCCTTCTTAAACTTTAATTTTACAAGGGGAAACTCAACAGTAGTTTCCACGTGATCTTTCAAATGAACCTGAGTTTTCTCAACAGAAAACTCCACTTAGACCTTCGACTACTTAAGGGTGATTACAAAAATAATAATACGCTTTAAAGAGGATACAAAAGAATTATGAAACTATGACTTGTAGAAGATTTCAGGACTCTGGACTATAAATATAATTTGGGCGGGCATGCGGCTGTCTACTAATTCTCAAGATAAGCTAAGCATAAACAATTTATCTGACCTTTTTCCGGTACCAATAATCCCAAGAATGATGAACCTAGGAGGATGATTCTACGACGATGTTTCTTTCCTGAAACAGACAGATTAGATGCGAACACGACACCCACACGTTTTCGCCAAATTGACTTTCACTCCCGAATATACCGACGATACGCGATCTAAATAATTCCAAATAATTTAGAAACTTTACTAACTTCGACTTAACACTTCTTATATATGTCCCAGCTTGAGACTGACTTATCAAAACTTTTAAAAGAAACCAAAAAACCAACGAGTTATCCAATCCCTGTCTTCCGAATAACTACGAAACTAAATTAATCCTTAAACTTTCCTTAAAACCGTATCAAACACATATCAAACGAGTCAACTCAGAATCTCCCCGTTTGAGGCTTCTGCAGTTACTCCGCAACTTCCAAATTAACTTTAATTGTTTTCGTTTCCACTTTGAAACCGTACTACCCTAGTACCCGAACCATATTCGCGAGCACTGGCAACCTATCCCGTTTAAGGTTTAACCAGCAACTGCCGTTTTCGTCTCCCGAATAACTGAACTCACTTTCGTCCGAAACTTCCCCGGCTACCCTATTCTTTGTTCCTTTTAGAAACCAATTAAATTAAAGGATTTTCTTTCGTCAGTACTTCAAAACCAATCAAACCAAAACTTCTTCCATCTTTGTTTTTATGAACCAATCAAATTAAAGATTTTTTCTGCTTCCCACCTTGGGAAACGCTACGTGACAATTCTCAACAATGCCTGCGTTGAATTTTATCTCTGTCATCGTGTGCAGTAATTGCAACCAAATTCGTGGGACAATTATAATTTATCATTTAGTTCTCTAAATAAACTTAAACTGAAAATCAACAATTTCGGTCGTTAACGTCTCGACAGAGATCCTGTGTGGGCTTGATAAACGATCCAATAATTTTTCTAACACAAGGCTATTAAATTTCAGAAGTTTAAATCGATCAATTAAATTATTGCGCTTTCTTTCGGAAGATTTCCCGAATAAAATGAAGGGTGTTGAAAATACCGGTGAATTATTATGGAAAAGAAAATGTTCGAGTCCTAATTTTAAAAGGGATATTCATTTCATTATTTCCAAGTTATCTCTCCTATTACAGTTATTTAATAGATAATTCTTCATATTTCTGTATTTTTCAATACTCGATAATTATCAGTTGCATTATTTTCTTGTTAAATACTTATATTGCACCTACAAGATTCACTTGGATTTTGAGAAGATTGTGATTCTAACATCAACGGAATTACAGCATTTTCAGTTATTGAAATAATTGATGATGTCTCATGTCATTTTAATCTTCGGGTGTGTTATTTTTTCAGAAATATTTCCAGGTTTATTCTATTTTATTCTTCTTTTCTATTGAATTCGATTCGTATCTGAATCGAACGACGATGACACAGCTCAGCCTAGCCCTAGAGCCACACGAATATCAGACGCTGAAACAGGAGGAATAAAATGCAGAAGATAAATTCCCCAATAAGTAGGCTCGTCCCACAAGGGGCTTTCCCCAAACTTCCCAGTGAAAAATGAGAGTAAATTTATTTACCTTATATATTTGAATTGTTTTTCTTCCATCGGGACGAAGCAGTTTATTGTATTTTGATATCGGCTTGCCTCAGAGCGCTTCTTTTCTAGATGAAACTGTAGTCAGGACCGTACTCAGCAAAATGGAACACCTGATCATTGATTCCTAATAGGCGATTTATTTCAAGTAGACTCCATGGCATCCTGACACATTTCTCCTTGTATATTTTGAAAATATTAGGTCAAAGTCATTCTCCTGTCAGTTGAACAAGCAGAGTATTCCTTTCTGCAAGTCGTATTGATTACGTATTTATATAAATGTTATTGACTTTGGGAAAATGATGAATTTGCGGAAATATTATGTGAAAATATTAATTTCTAAGACCTGGCGAATGTTGAACTATTTTCCCTGTTAATATTGGAAATATTTCATATACTTATATAAACATGGTTTGAAGATTCAGTTATGCTATTTTCTTGCACCGAAATTAAGAATCGAGTGTTGAAATTTTACTGAAAAATAATGGACCGAATAGTCCGTTACTTGTTGATAGTTCATTCGAAAAGAGAATGAAAGTACTGGAATAACCCAACAAAAAAACTTCTAAACGAACAACGAACCTATGGAATTCCCTCCTTTTCAAAATTCTCAAAAAATAAGACTTCAGAAGACTTTTGAATACTTTTTTGCATAACTTGAAATACTCCAGTACGAAGATATAGTATACTATGAAACCTTAAAAGAACTAACTCCACTTACAAAGTTGAAAAAAGCAGGTATAAACATTGGCAACGTCTCTGAAAATTATTTGACATTCACAACCTGCGTCAGTTTTAAGTAGAAAAACTTGATAACCCTAAATCTTGGCCAACAGGGATACTTTATAGAAGTGAATGGAGTATACCTCATCACTATACTGAATCATTGTTCACGCCAAGTGAAGGGTTTAAAATAATTATTCTGAATTTTCAAAATTCGAATTATTGAATCAATTTCTCCATACTGGGGAATTCCCATATGGATTATCCTTTATGTACAAGAAGAACTCGTCAGCTGTGGAGTGCAGCATATGTCGCATATTCGTTTCATTTTTCATATTTTTCATCAATCAATGATTGACTTGATCGTTGAATAATTCCGTTTCCATTGCTTGCTTATTTTCTGCTTCCTTTCGTGAATTCGGAAAATTTCAGTTTTTCCTGTGATTCGCTATTTGTAGTGATTTCGATTCAATCGAATAACATTCATTTAAAACTTTCATTCGTGCGAATTAGTTCGAACAAAAAGACTGTTACCAGTGGCGTGGTTATTTTACAATACAACAAGGATAAGTGTGCACAATTTGACATTTTTAGCAACGGATTTTCACGTCAGCTGCATTCCATGTTCGTTTGTCGAGCTCGATCCATCTTTACACTGGAATAGGAGTCATCGACAGGATCCTGTTGACTGTTTTGCTGATATAGGTAAGACTATATTTCTTCTGTTATTTTGGGTACATTTATCCTTCCATTTGTGTTGGGTTTGAATTAATTTCATATACGTATACAGTCCACTAGCCTTATTTTTATCTTCACTCGGAAGATTATATTTCGAAAAATTAAACTTAAATACCTAATTGAACCACACTTTAGTTGGTTAACTGAAACTCTACCCAACAATCATTTCTTCTCCTTTTGGGTCAAATTCTTCATCATGTCCCGTCACGGTCCTCACTCAAATGTTGAATATGGAGAATATTTACTAATAAAGCATCCTTACGAGAGAATTCTCGAACTACCAAAGAGATAAATAATGCTGGATATATTCTAGAAGAACATCCAATTTCAGAGTAAAAATATATGGGCAAAATTCTCACAAATTCCCCCTCTGCACCACCTTGCTTGCATCAGGACAATATAGCGGCGAAATGAGTCCCAGATCGTCGATTGTGGTTTTTATTCGGAGAAGACAAAATATTACGTTTCGATTCTGGATGAATTGGAATTCTGTCTGAATGACAGCGGTATTCTGTAGAATTGAAAAAATATTTTCATGCATTCCTGTCCGCTTTTTGGGACGTACAATGTGCAGATTTTATGCAAATTCTCAACACGGTTGGACTATCATAATATGAGGGATTTGGTGAACCTCACCGAATGGATGGTTCGACAAATATCGCGATAAATATCGCGAACGTGTTATGGGCTTATCTCTCTGGTTTTTGAAAGAATTCTTTCAAACCACAAGAGTCCATGCCTTCCGTATTCGAGTATTGCCAGTGAACAAACAAAGTTTTGAAATGTTAGATAGGATTTCATATCAAAATTATGGAACAAACTCATTTTCTCAGAAGAAAAATATTTGGCAACAAAATCCTGAAACAAGTCAATTTTGTTTCACTTTTACCAAATTTTTATGCATTTTTGAAGTACATATTTCTGTTGCACCCTTTGCCACCCTGTGTCTAAGTTTTTTGGATAGGGAAAGTGGGTTATGTGGTAGGTACTTTTTTGGAAAAGTCTTTGTATCTTCTTTGCAGGCGTGTAGAAATTTTCAAGAATATTTTTTTTTAAATTAGTTCAAAGAGGTTTTCAGTATGTACATTTTCTGTCATGGCTCATTTACTTTGAGACGATGTTACCTGATGAAATTTGTCACCGAATGCAAGTCGACCATTACAGTTTTGTTAATGCACAACATAATTTTGAATCGCACTATATACAGTGAAAACAATATAGCCCCCGAAACTGTTTTCTGTGGTACACTAAATTTCGACTGTTGAGTTTCAAAAAAACTGTCCCAAATCTATCTTGATGTTGGTCGAATAAAACACCTTCCTTCTAAAGAGAAATTTCTTCAACTTCATCAAAAGTAATTTTCGAAACACAGTATCGAAAACAGAATTGAATACTGCAACGAATGGATTTAACATGCCTGTTCGAAGATTGTAAATCCATCATGTGATAGATATACTTTCTTCGACTGTAATGCATCATTTACTGAGCTTTACTACTACGAGGATATTACAGACGCTTTGTTCCTTCGCTTTAACACACTTCGTCGATTTGTTTCTCGTGTGACATATCTTCGCTTGGTGAAACGTCATTAAGGCCTCGATAATGCGGTTATCTTTCAACCCATCGATCCTTTGAAATGAACAGTTCAGCTGAGTGATCTCGAATAATGAATATAAACCGAGGCGCATAAACATGACGATCGAAATATCGAAGAGCAGGATATCCATTGTATGGTACAGGTACGCTCGGTTCGATTCACGAGGTTGACTATACAGAGTGGTATATCATTCTTAATTTGTTCACAATAAATCTTAGATATCTGAATCTAAATGTAGGGCTTCCTACTTTCACCGGCGACAGGGAATCTCAGCAAATTAGCTAATGAGAAGCGGTGGAATTTGATGTGTTAGAATCTTTCGCTGTATCCAATTCGGTGGCAACGTCGACAAACCGTAAGGGCATGCGTAGAAGTGTTGCCAACGAAAGTACCAAGCTCTGACTAGAGAATTATTATAGATACTAAAGGTATGTACGTCTTAAAACCATGAATGAATCTGATTTTAAAGCCAAACTTCGCGCGTAGGAAACTCAGATTGTTTCGTAGCTGTCGGAACGCAGCTATAGAAAAAAAAGATGATTTCTGTTCGAGTTCTGTGGTTGTACCGAAGCGGGTGGAATCGACTCTGCAAAAGCCCTTTCTTTCTACGTGACGTTGTATCGTAACAAGTTCACGAAGTCTACGTGTATCGTTACTTCTGTTCATTACTATATTCCAGAGCATATTTTTGCGCATCACAAAAATGCCAGTGGTCTGATAACGATTAATAGACTAGATAACTGAGACTAAGAGATGGAGGTCATTCAATTTTTCTGCAGTAGAATGACATAACTATTCAGCTCCGCTATTTCTCAACGAAATTCCCAACGTCTGCCAAGAAGGATTCTTGTGGAGCGCCATCTGTAGGAAGGAGCGCAAATTGTTTCCTGCGAAGACTGACAGAGACACAGAAAATCGCCTGGGGCTCTTCCTTTATCCTCGTATTCTTACGTTATGTCTATGGCATAAACCCTCTCTACCCTTTATCCCTTTATACGTATGGCGGCAGCGATTTTCAGGGGGAAATTTCTTGGGAGAAACGTTTAACCTACGAAGTCGGGTTGATTCAGATGATAGCCTTTGGCTGTGCAGATAGAATTTCTGCTTTATTAAGCGGAAGGTCTTTGTGGTATCAGTGGAGTGCAGAAATAATGGGTTTTTTCATTTATCACGGCTAGATCTTTCTTAATTTTTCATATGATTGAAATTGGAGGCATATTTCGTTTCGCCATAACGGTCAATTAGGGTCTCCTTGAACTCGGTATGGTGAATGTGAAGAGTCAGGCTCAATGTTGACTCATAATGTTTCATATCGCATTGCTATAAGAATAAAATCGGGATAGGTATACGTCTCGTCCCAGCTCCACTCATTGGACTCGAATTGGCTTTTATGAGCTAACTCAGGGTTAGGGTTGCCTCGGAGTGTGCCCGGAGTTCTTCAAACTACTTAGTATGGTCGACAAATACTTCGATATCGAGGATTCATATCCAGTGAGCATTACACAAGATTGAGAAATGAAACAACAAAATGCGTCCTAAGCCGAAACTGTTTTGACTCCACTGATTGTTGCCAATTAATTGGATCTCTCGTGAACGACGTAGGATTGCGATATTATTTTAGGTCATCGAACACGCCCGAAATGAAATTTGTATCTGGTTCAAGAATTACCTGATTTCTTGATGCATCTTATCACTGATATCAGGGGGCGTAGCTCAGATGGTAGAGCGCTCGCTTAGCATGCGAGAGGTACCGGGATCGATGCCCGGCGCCTCCACAATTTTGGTCTTCAAGACGTTTCGATCATTTTGAACTTCATCAGAGTTTCTGGTCCAATCGCATCTACCAGATTCTGTGTGTTGAGTTGAAGCATCGGGGGGTGTAGCTCAGATGGTAGAGCGCTCGCTTAGCATGCGAGAGGTACCGGGATCGATGCCCGGCACCTCCATTTCTTTTAGCTTTATGTTTTCGAGATTCGTGTATATTTATTCAATAAAAAACAACATACGAGACCACTATGCAGATGGTGTGGTGATGTTCACAAGATATGGAACCAACTTGCGTGTTCCTCACCATAAGACAGCATTCTTCGGAAAAACTTCATGCTACAGAGCAATAAGAGCTTATCGAATGCTACCGCTTCTCTTCAAGAACAAGGCATCATCAATAAATCAAAAAAGGAACTAAGCCAGTGGATGCATCTGAAATATTTATATTCTTTTGCATTTGATGTCTTGATTTGTATTTCAATTATATATACTTTTTTGTCATCTCATTCTATTTTGTTTCTGTCTATATTTTCTTTTTTTTTCTGTACTTATAAATATATGAAGTGTTGTTATCCTTCAACCCATTTTTTATGACGTTGCTCTGTCTTTTGTAAGATTTCGTTGGCAATAAAGGACACTATTATTATTGTTACATATATTTTTGACACCCATTATTCAAGAGAATTCCCGAAGATACCTCAGGAAATCAGTGTTCGACTCGAAGGTTAACCCTTAGATTTTAGAATGTTCACGTTTCATTTCACGTTATTCCAGAAGCCTTCTGAAATATGACATTAAGGTGAGAAATACATAGAGACTGTTCCTACAGCAGGAATAATTAAAAATTGCCTTCATGGTCTCTTCAATGTGAAACAGTAGATAAAAGTTTCATCCGAGCTTGCAGATGTTGAGCGTGTGTGTCTCCCTGTCGACAATTAAAGTTTTATTGGGATATAAAAACGGTCCCAGACTGCGTAGAAAACGATTTCGTTGTAGGCTGCACACTTTGTGACACTTTGTTGTACCACATGTATTCTTTTTGTAGTTCATAAAAATAAGCTTCCCCGGGAAAATCAGGGGGAAAGACAGGAGACGTGATTTCATTCTACCCAGTATGTTCGTCTTAGATCCGAGATATTTCGCTTGCAATAATGAGAACTGAACTGGTTTTAGCAGGCACAGAAACATGAAAATTTGACGATTCTAGAATCAGAAAATAAAAATTTAGCATTTCAGTGTGAGCTTTCCATGTCAGTTTCAGATTCTTATATCGAAAAAGTTGATTGAAATACGTTGAGTTCCACAAAGACCACAAACTACGTTCACACATCACTCATACAAACTCACAAAGGCGTCGAAAGCTGAAAAATAACAAATCCCTTCAAGAACAAGAAATAAATAATAATTAAAAGCCAACTCGTTGACGTCTATCCTGAAAATATTTGTGCATAAGACCGCGGTGGTCTTTGTACTCGAACACAAAAGACCAAAACAGTGAAAAGAGGAACGTGCTGCGCCATAACAGAGTTAGATTTAACGAATGAGAATCGAGTCTGGCAACTGCCTGAATAAAAAAGTTTGACGAATATGATTTGTTCTTTGTGTGTAATATATGAAACTACCCTCTGCTCATATCGACTCCATTCTTGCGCTATTCGAATTTCAAAGCAGACATGGCTGGAGATTATTATTCATTCGATCTTTCAATAGTATGCTGATGGATTTAATTCGTGAATTCGAATGCATCTTATGTTTCAACGCTAAGGGAAACATTCATTTACAATGAAATTATATCACAATCTGTTAAAATCCTATAATAATATATGACTACTGCTACTAAAACTAATTGACTTTAAATGAAAGTAACTTGAATGAAATTAACAGCTAAGCTTTGAATAACAACGAAGTTGCAATCGCTTTTTCCTATATAGGGGAAGTATGCCTATGATGGCACCTTGCCATCACCTTGTTAATATCAACTGAATAAACTTATGTTCACTGAGGTTGTTCGCCAGATAGCATTAATGAGAGGTATTCGTAGTTACAACTTAATACGTGGCATATTGTGTCTTTTATAACAGTTCAATTATTTTGGTAAGTGTTGATGTATGATAATTATCTCCTTTATTTTTGTATTATTCGGATGTTTCACAACATTGTGTTAAAAAAAATTTACTTTCCTTTGAATGCCTTATAACAATGCTGTAAGTGTGAAGTTTGAGGTAATAACGTATTGTAATTGCCTTCTTCGGTTGGTTGAAAGATATAATGACATTTGTGCCTATGATGGCATAGTCAAAGTGTTCCTATGATAGCAAAGGGTGCCATCATAGGTCAAAAGTAGTTCATTGCATTGAATATTCTTTTTTTCTAAATCAACTAGAAGCAAGAGGCAACTTTGGAAAGTGGAAGATATATGGGGGCAGCGCTAAATGCTGTGAAAAAAAACATAATATATAGATATCTAATAATATTAATGTCAAAGAATTTAAATTTAGTTTTATGTTTTGTTATACTCATACGTGCAGGTAAACTCATCTGTTGACCTCTCAATTTTATTTTTCTGTGATGGGAGTGCAATTTTGTTTCAATGAACCAATTCAATAATTAATTTCTTTTCATTTTCAGTCATATGCCATCATAGGACATATGTGCGCCTATGATGGCATACTTGGCCAAATTTTGAAAAGTGCTGTCATTCATATCCTCCAAAATTTATACTGAAAATATACTCAAGAATGCATACTACATAATATGAGCATAAGTAGATCTATGAAATCGATTACCCAAAAAAATTTTCTTCCAATGAGATATGTGGACAATTCGTTAAGGGTGCCAACATAGGCACACTTCCCCTACAAAATTAAAAATGAAACAGTTTTTTTTTTAATAATAATTAAAAAAAGTCCGGATTGACATGTTGGGGCGTTTTTTTCTCCATGGCAACTTCAACTTCAATATAAAGAAATCACAGCATTCTCG
Source organism: Adalia bipunctata (assembly GCA_910592335.1). Classification (NCBI taxonomy): domain Eukaryota; kingdom Metazoa; phylum Arthropoda; class Insecta; order Coleoptera; family Coccinellidae; genus Adalia; species Adalia bipunctata. The sequence goes on from OU342955.1 coordinate 10,338,990, forward strand.
AGTGGCTTTCTACAGCTGCGTCTTACTCTGCAACATCTGGATAACATAAATTCCATCTCCTTTGTTCACAAGAATTGAGCAGTCTCCTAAAAATGCTGTATAGATAGATAAATTGGTTTTAACCACATGGGATCGAACCCTTGAACTGCAATATTGTTCCATTTGACTTTAGTTACAATTCTTGTTCTTTGTTTAAAATTACCCTTTCTAATGATTTATGGTCAGCTATTGAAATGGTTCTCAACCCAAGAATTTAGGTCGAGTTTGGGAGATTCATATGATTTTTTGAGACAGTAACCATGTCCTATGAACCTTCATTCAGTTCTCAGTAACAGCTGACAAAATTAAATATATGAGGACGTTAATTACAGTTCAACTTGCATTTGGGAAACACATGGCAGGATCGATTACCAAATCGTCCAAGGTTTCTCTCATTGGTCTGTATATTCAAGAAATGGGTTGTTCTTCCCACTTTAGTCAAAAATGGAAAATGAGAGCACTTTGTTTGTTTAGCTGGCGTTGTTCGATTCTGACACACAATCAATTGTTGATCTTCCCTTCGTTTATTCAGAGGGAATGAACCTCCTTAATTTTCCAGCTTATCTTTAAAACCTATGTTACAGAGACAAGCACTCAGTGAAGTCGATAATTAGTAGAGTTTATAATCGTAACCAGTAAAGTTTATAATCGTCGGTCAATTACCAGTTAAGTATTAGTAATTATAAAGTCCGTTGTGAATCACAACAACACCTTGCTATACATTTTCATATAGGAGGTACATTTCATAATTCCTTCTTGCTATACATTTTGATATAGGAGGTTGAGTTTATAATCGTCGGTAAATAATCAGTAATTAGTTCATTGGTCTGTAGATTCAAGAAAAGGTTTTTCCCACTATAGTCAAAAATGGCAAATAAGAGCACTTTGTTGGTTTAGCGAGGCATTATTTGATTTTGAAACCCAATCAATTGATCTTTTCCACTTTTATTCAGAGGAAATCAACCTCCCTTATTTTCCAGCTTGTCTTTGAAACCCTATGTTACAGAGACAAGCAGTCAGTTAAGTAAAGTATTAGTAATTATACAGTCAGTTGTAAATCACGAGAACACCTTGCTACCTTGCTATACATTTGCATATAGAAGGTACATTTTATAATTCCTACTTGCTATACATTTTCGTTTAGAAGGTTGAGTTTATAATCGAAGGTAAATAATTAATAATGAGTAAGTAATTATATCACTTTGCTCGTTTGCTATACATTTTCATATAGAAGGTACATCATAATTCTTCCTTGCTCTCTATTTTCATATAGAAGGTAGAGTTTATCATTTTATACATATAATAATAATAAGGTCTTTATTTCCAACGAAAACCTCAAGGGGAAGTTCACCAGAAGGTGCTCTACCACTTAACCCTTGTTACAAAAAAAATGTGCTGTAAAGTAAAGAAAACGTACAATCATACAACAGTGCATACAGAAAGAAAGTAAATACCATACGGAGACAATCAGAGATTCAAGTTAGCAGCGGCCGAGAAGGAAATCCTTGATCTTTTTTTTACATTTTTTTTTTGACGTGTATAATCGTTTCGTGCTTGTGATCTAAGTTGAGGTAACAAGAAAACGCACTCTTCTACTCTTCGTAGTAATCGTAGTTGTTATCTAAGTACGGATAACAACTTATCGCAGTAATCAGCAAGATGACCATGAGGTGCTTATGGTTAAGCATACCCCCTTACCTCGGTTGTGAAGTCACAACAGTTACTCATCGAGATTAACGAGTATCACCAGCATCCACCAACTAGAAGCAGTGCAAGAAAACCATCATCCTGGTAAAACAATCAGTGTACAAAAATAAAACTAGAACAACCTTGGTAAACTAACCTAGATACGAAACACATTCTTCGCGAGTAACAAGAGACGCTAACCGATAAACTCATATCCAATCCAAATTCCAACGTGAGTATCATCAAGGCGACCCTTGAAGAGATGCAGCAGGTGCGCATTCAAGCATGGGACCCCAATGACAGACCACTTTGACAAATCTGAACGACCCTCGATATCATCCAAATTGCCATATACGCCACCGTGTTATTTATCTATTACCATACACACATCATTGTACCCTCGGTGTGCCATCCTGAATCAATAATTATTGTTCACCATGTTGTATACATCATTGAGCAGCCATTATCAGCAGGATTCGGCTTTATGCCGAACAATGGACGGGACAATGAACGGCTATTTAAGAGGGTACACACAGACAAACGGCAGACGGCCTGTACATCCTCTCTGGTGACATCTTGGGACCCGCGCGCTGAAAAAACAAATGCAATGTACGTTTGGTCCCTTGTCTCGTCCTGAACGGCATTGGGATCTTTGTATGTTGGTCCTTCAATGGAGAGGAATTAAATTACTGAGGTAACAAAGGGAATTTTGTGTTCGAAAGAACCTGGAGTGGATGTCGACTACGCGGGGATATTTAGAATGACATTGGATTCCCGAGATTATATTGGTTCGGAGTATAAAGTTTCACTTCTTTCATTACGTGGAACTGACGAATAAATAGGTGAAACGAAATGTTAGCCATGCTGACTCCACATCTTCAGTACACACTACATAGCAAGATTTCTCAAACCAATTTGTTCCTGTATCAACAATAATATTATCATGATTAAGGGCATGATTATTTTGTATGTAGATATTGAATAATAAATGTCCGATATGTCAACAAAATTCATCTGGGTTTAATTCACTTCTCCCATAAATAAGATCCTATATAGCCAAAATTTTACCACTTATTATTTAATAGCCTATCCAAATGATTTTTTTTTCATATAGAAAATTGATTTGTCGAGGGCACTCCAATGAATTTTTCAAAAGAAATTGATGAACAACTGCCGAAAAACGATTTTGAAGTAAATTTTTATAGACTCTCAAATTCAACCCGGTTTTTTCATGCGAAATAGTTATTTTCCTATCAAGGGCGGAAAGTTGTACTTTCCCGCACTAGATTGCCGTTGGCAAGCAATCGAGTGCGCTCAAGATAGGAACAATATTTTTTCTACAACCGTATTATAAAATAAAAAAAAAAAATTCTACACAACTCGAATTTTCGTTCTGACACATTAAATAAGGAGTTTGGGATTCTATGCGGAAAATCATAGACCGTGACATAGAAATAAATACACAGATCCATGTATACTCCATTCACAATTATAAAATCACAGCTCTGGCCTTGGAAATTTGACACATTCCACTCTGTATCGAAGTTATGACGTTTTTCAAAATATTTTTATGTTCCGAGTCAACACTATGTTGCCCTTTCTACATTCTTAGCGTATTTCTCAGAATGTGAATGAATTGAAAAAGATGTGATGGACGAAAATAATTAACGTTTATATGAATTGATAGAAAGGAGTCCTTTTCTAGTTATTTGCATGAAAAGTACAAGAGATCACTGTTGAAATATATTATTTAATTTTCGCCATGGAAAAAAATTGCATTGCTTTCACATAATTTTGATATGCATGCTTGTGAAGATTTAATGTTTATTATCCTCTTGAACTGAAAGTTCAAGACTTGACGACATTTTATTTATTTGATCTTATGAACAAGGAGTAAAATATTCTGATTGTATAGTAATTTATTGGATTAAAAAATATTCATACATTACTACCACAGTAGGTTTGTACAAATAAAATGGAATAGCTTAAACATATGCTTCACATTATCATTCACCTGTTCTAAAATAAGACACAAACTCCTGGAATATGGAAAAAACCGATGTATTCTGGTTCAATATAGCCTTTTTCTACTTTCGGCAAAGGAATGAAAGCTCCAGTGACACATTTCAATTCTACCTGAACCATATTTTCCGGTCGCTTCCGTTAGAAGATCGTATAAGGAAGCCTTTCTTGTCCATTTACACATTCCAAATAAATTTTGAGCACCAAAATCGATACCGAAACTAACCAAACTTCTGGGGGACCGGAATTTCGTTTGAAATCTTTCAAAACGGCCAGATACCTAAAAAAACTTCGTTATCAAGTGTAAAAAGGTCGATTAGTACTTACTTTCGCTTTATTTATGCTTATAAATCGATTTTTGGTCCAATTCAAATTTGCCGTTCGTACTCACGCCAAAACTCGTGAAAGGAAAAAATGACACTTGCACGAAACTTCTTCTGGACGCCGAAGAACGGAAAAATAGGCGATTTCCTATCGATATTTCTTCCCAAAATCGCCGATCGATACGAACTAACAAAATGTGGAAAATCTTTGATACTTTTACTTTGATGTAAACAGAAAAACTGGCATCGTCGTTTTGTCATAAACGATATTCTATGTACGCGCACAGATTTTTCATCAGGTGCACCAATTCCTGAAAACGAAACCATGGCCAGAGTTGTGATTTTATAATTGTGAATGGAGTATATGCCAGTCATAATTTTTGAAGGATGTCAAGTTCTCTTTGCAGGCCCGTAGCCAGGAATTTTTTTCGGGGGGGGCTAAAAAATTTGAACCTATGGAAATGAAATAATTCATGATTGTCACAACGTATAACTGAACACATGCTTATTGATATTTTAATAATTTCGGGGGGGGCTTCAGCCCCTTAGCCCACCCCCTAGCTACGTGCCTGTCTCTTTGACAATGCAATAGTTTCCAAACGGAAATTGCATTAATAATTAGTTTGACATGGATGAAACTGCATAATTTGAAATATTTAACTCAATATGTATATGTATAAGTAGATTAGGAGATTTTATGTTAAGGGTATTATTCTACCCAAATTCAACACATATTTACTGTCCCGCACTAGTGCGGGAAAGTGACACTTTCCGAATCGAAAACAATGCGGGAAAGTAGTTAGTTAGGCCCGGTCGTAAAAAAAATAATTTTTTCAAAGAGAAGAAATTGGAGTGCCCTCAAAACAGCCTGAAACTTCAATTCAAAGAAAAAATCTAGATTTTAGGTGAAAAATTGAGGGCGTAAACTTGAAAAAGTGAAAGGCACTTTTTGAATGGAGAATCGATCCGGTACCGGTTTTTTCATGCGAAAAAATAATTTTTTCGAAGAGAAGAAATTGGAGTGCCCTCAAGACATCCTTCAACTTCAATAAAAAAAAATCAAGCCTTTAGGTGGAAAAATGAAAGGCACTTTTCGAATGGAGAATCGGTGCCGTAGCCGTCGGACAGAGTATAACGGCCCCTTACGACCCAAATCTGTATGCAGAATACAGTGTTATGACGTTTGTGTAATGCCTAATTCCAAAGAACGACAAGGAATGGACAAACCTGGGTTTTCGTCAACACTTTCGGCTACAGCAGCAATATTCTCGGCTGTTCTTGAGCGACGTTCACAGGTTTTATTCTTCACATCATTAGCTTGTCCCAACAGCTCAAATTTGTTTTTCAATTTCTGTATTGCGGTTTGACAATGTTCTTCATGACGATCCAAAAATTTTCTAGTTTCACGAATCGTCTCTGCCAAATTATTACCATTTTTATAGTATATTTTAATAATTTCGTTGTTGGTTACTTTTCAAATGTCACAAATGACAGCTTCAAAAGTGACATCTACCGAAAAAGCGGGTTATTCTATTAGGAGATATCATGTCTCATTAGAAAACCCTTCGAATGGATATAAATAGATGGAGATTTCTTGTCAAAAAATAGGGTGAATCTCACATATAAACTTTTTTTTTGGCCCCCCCTACTTAGGGGCCCCCGAAAAAAAAGTTTTCAATTGCTTTTTTGGGAACCCAACAAACTGACAAAAATAAAATCAAACACACATTTCATGGGAGCGACAAGGCGTTTGTGGTGTTTTTTTAGGATTGCAATTTTCCGGTATGAAATCAATAATCCACATTCTGGTCATTATTCTGCGTTGAAAGTCTAGGGTAAAAGTGGAACTCTGTGATTCATGACAATTTAAGGAATGTAAAGTCGCTTAAATCTCCGCTGCATGGGTCTGTACATCCATCCAGAACTGAGAATTTGGTAATACTCCGCCAGTCCGAATTCAGGGACTTGATGAATAGAAGGCATCACTTTTATCGGCCGAATTTAATTAAAGTCAAGAGAGACGTCACGATAGCATGGAATTAAAAAGCGGAGATTGTTAATTAAAAAGAAAAACTGAATGAATTGCCGCCATCCTTGGATGGAGTCCTGCAGCTTTCAAGTTCGAGCAGTTCCTAGAGGGAAACAAAAAGCGAATTTGGTTGACTTTTTCTCGGGAATTTGCCCGGTATTTAATAGTTTATAGTGGTTATTTAGACGTTGATGAAAGAAGCGAACGATGCAGAAAGTCACATGAAACGAACAAGTTTTTTTTATACTGCTGCTTTTCCACAATGAAGATGAAAAGAATTGTGCAACGCTCAAAACCAAAATGGTTTTCAGTAGAACAGAAACCACCCCTTCGTCCATTGTTCCTAGAAACACGAGGTTTTTTTTGATAACATTCACATTCACGTAATTGCCTCTGTGCATTCGCTTAAGTTATTCGCGAAACGTAATGACATAGTACTGACCTTCTTGGTCGGTTGACCACTATTGATAGGTTTTATAGGGGCTTGTTACGCGTAATATCTTCTCCAAATAAGCCACGGGTCCTTCAAGACGATATCACAAGTTCCAGCCGGAAAACACGCATCGGGGGTATCTACAACTTAGCTGATGGTGCTCTTTAATTGGCAAGTAACGTTCTTCTGTGCGTTATTATTATTATTATTATTATTTGAACTGGGGTCGTTTTGGCTCGTTAAGCCTTCCGAGAACTGCGACCATGTAGATCTTTTGTTCCCTACCCTACTCATTCATGGAAACCCAAGGAGGTCGTCAATAGTGTTGATAAAATTGGCAACCTCCCTAGGAGCCTTGGCCGTGACCTCATGGGTATCCAGGACCGGTTTCCCCATATGAATGGTTCTTAGTTCAGCCAGCTCTGGACACTTGCATACCATGTGTTCAGCTGTTTCCGCTTCTGATCCACATAGCCTGCAAATCTCATCTGCTGACTTTCCCATGCGGTACAAATGGTGTTTGTACCGACAGTGTCCCGTCAGCAGTCCTACCATCACCCGAAGCTCAGCTCGTGACAGCTTTAAGAGTTTCCTGGTATAGGTAGGTGATATCGTCACGAATTTCTTGGCCTGAATAAGTCCAGGAGCGTTTGTCCAGTAGGTTATCCTGTTTTTCAGCTCCCATTGCTGGACCGCTGCCTTGTATTGGTCTTTTCCGAGCCCACAGAACGGCTCAGGTCCAACAGGTATTTGCCTTGATGCAATTTTCGCCAGTTTGTCGGCTTTTTCATTTCCTTCAACGCCATAGTGCCCTGGTGCCCACAATAGAGTCACTTTATTGCCTCTTGCCAGTTGCTTTATGGTGTTACGGCATTCCCAGGTCAACAGAGACCCCTGGCAGTTTGATTCCAGGGATCTCAGTGAGGCCTGACTGTCCGTGATGATGTAGACATGCGCTCCCTTGAGGTTCATTTTGAGACACTCTTGAGCGCATACATAAACAGCCATTATCTCGGTCTGTAAGATAGAGGGCTCGCTTCCCATGGCTTTAGAGATCCTCAATTTAGGTCCATATACCCCAATGCCAGTGCCCCTCTCTGTTTTAGATCCGTCGGTGAACCATATGGATGACTTTTTGTCCAGACGATTTACGAAACTTATTGCCCTAGGACGGTCGGTTATGACCGTTTCAAAGGGCGTTTCAAAATCGTAGATGGTTGGCATAACATCCGATGGTTTTGCCAGGAGATTTGAATCGAATTGATTCAAGATCCTCATATGTCCAACCCAGTTACCGGGTAGTAGCTTTCCGTTAAGGGAGATTCTTATAGCTTCCAGCAGGCTACATTTCCTCACATGTAGGTGTAAGGGAGGCAAATCAAGAATGACCTCAAGCGCTGCTGTAGGAGCTGTACGCATAGCTCCTGTTACCCCAATACAGGCTAGCCTCTGCAATTTCTGCAGACGACTGCGTGTGGTAACCTCTTCGGTTTTTGTCCACCATGCTAGAGATGCATAGGTGACAATAGGGCGTACTACCGCTGTGTATAACCACAGTACCATTTTCGGTTTCATGCCCCATGTCTTTCCAAAGAGTCTTTTGCAGGCCCACATGGCCGCCGTGGCTCTGGAAAGAGTCTTGTCTATGTGCTTCCTCCAGTTGAGTTTGCTGTCCAGGATAACACCTAGATATTTACACTCACTAGAGAAGTTCAGAGTCTGGCCATTTAGGACCGGAGCCCTGAGGTTGAGATTTCTTCTTCTAGTGAACGGAATCAGTGTGGTTTTCGAGGGATTGACAGTTAGCCCTTCTTCCTCACTCCACTTTTCGATGATACTGAGAGCAAGCTGCATTCGGCTGCTTAATGAGCCTTCATGCTTGCCTCTCACTGTCACCACTATGTCGTCGGCGTACGCCTGGACGTTAAAACCACCCGCTGTGAGCCTCTCCAGGAGACCGTCCATGACCAGGCTCCACAGCAAGGGTGACAACACCCCTCCTTGAGGACATCCCCTGCATGTTAGCACGGTCACTTCAGTATCCCCCAGATAGGCTGTGACAGTTCGTCCTTTCAACATAGCTAATATCCACTTAACAGTGGCAGGTTCTACCCCTTTCCGTTTAGCTGCATTGCATATGGAAACATGTAGGGTGTTATCAAAGGCCCCTCCAATATCTCCAAACATTGCAAGTAAAATCTCCTTTGCATTGAGGGTGCCTTCCACCTCTCTAAGGAGCTGGTGAAGGGCGTCTACGGTAGATCTGCCCGCCCTGTAGGCAAACTGCATCTTGTGGAGCTTAATATTTCCCCTAATGCTGTTGTCTATTATTTTCTCCATAGTCTTCAGGAGAAAGGAGGTGAGGCAAATAGGGCGATAAGATTTGGGCTCTGGGGAGCCTTTACGACCCATTTTGGGTATGAAAACTACCCTTGCCTCCCTCCATATTTTTGGAATATAACCCCTTGCAAAGCTGGCCTTGAAGAGCTCAGCCATCGGGGGTATAATGAAGTCAACACCTTTCTGTAGCATGGCCGGAAAGATACCGTCCATGCCTGCTGATTTGAAGGGCTGAAAGCTTTTTATCGCCCATTCAATTCTTTGTGGTGTGAATAGTCTACCAGCTTTCTGAAGATCCCGCCTAGTGGGGTTATATGGTGCTTCCCCTTCGGGAACTTCATCATCGATGGTTGTTTGTTTGGAGCCTGTGCGTTATTTAGTGTAAACGCCCACTTCATTTCATTAAATCCTCTCTGTATTGGCCCACCCCAGACGCGGTTCTCATTTTGAGGCAGTAAATGAGGACATTTTGAAAAATTTTTTTTTCGTGAAATGTAAAGGACAATCAGATGCACAATTTAAAATTGTTTTCACATATATGGGGTGTTCGATAACAACGATATAGAGCATAGTTACACTTTTTCAAATGGAATACCCTATATATGAATTCAAAAATTGAATGGCAAGCTCAAATAATGATGAGTTTATAGAGACCATTTTATGCCTTAGAAGAACCATTGTAGAGAAAATGGCGAAAAATCGAAAAAAGGAGTATTTTTAATTTGCAATTAATGAATAAACCCTTCAAGCCAACGATACAGACAATGTTTTTTCGTGTAGGCATGTTAGCTATCCTTATGCAGAAGAAAAAGATTCAACTCTGGAATATACTGAGTGATCATAATTAGTGTTCAAACATTAACTACAAATAAGGGTCAAAAACTTTCTTATTTCAAATGGCACACCCAGTATTTCTGCACCTTGTTGAACGTAAAAATTAATATCTTCATTGGGTTTCCCTATACTTAAACCTAATAGTTTTCAAGTGATTTTTCGATTTTTAATTCAACTAGTTAACCTACTATTATGATAAGCGATATTCATAGAAATACTTGGAAATATTTGTGGGGAAATGCTTACAATATTATTTGAAATCTGAAAAACTCATATAAAGATCTCAATAATGGTGTTGCGGTCACGCAAGATTTATTATTCCTTTATAAATGATTATCTACTGTTTTTCTGAATATCAATTCTTTTTTCAATTATTTTCAAATTAATTTCGCCTAGAAAGTATTAAGTGTCATTATCATTCAATCTTTACCGGTACATGCCCTTAAATTTTTCTTTATTCCGATCGTTTTGAAGTTAAGCCATACGTTCAAAGAATCATGTAACAAACGATTGATTTAAATAAATATTTGCTCAGGCGATGAACCTGTGCTCCAGTCCAACATTTTCCCTATTCTTCACATTTTCAATATTTTGAAAGACTTTTCGAGATTTTCAAGAGAGATCTGTCATAGTGAACCTCTGGCCAGAGAGTGAGTTGAGTACCGAGTGGAACGAGTTTCACCAGCATAAGGACATTCAGTAGTAAGGTAGTATTTGAAGGTATTTTGTGAACATCTTTGAATCTTTGAGTCTACTAATACTCAATCCAACAATTGGAGATAGCAAGTATGAAGAATCAAAGGTTCATCGCCTGAGCAAATATTTTTTTAAATGAATTGTTTGTTACATGATTCTTTGAACGTATGGCTTAACTTCAAAACGATAAGAATGAAGAAAAATTCAAGGGCATGTATCGAAAAAGATTGAATGATAATGACACTAAATACCTTTTAGGCGAAATTAATTTGAAAATACATAATTGAAAAAAGAATTGATATTCAGAAAAACAGTAGATAATCATTTATAAAGGAATAATAAATCTTACGTGACTGCAACACCATTATCGAGATCTTCATATGAGTTTTTCAGAATCCAAATAATATTGTAAGCATTTCCCCACAAATATTTCCAAGTATTTCTATAAATATCGCTAATCATAATAGTAGGTTAACTAGTTGAATTATTTCGATATTAATTTTTACGTTCAACAAGATACAGAAACACTGGGTGTTCCATTTGAAAAAAGAAAGTTTTTGACCATTATTTGTAGTTAATGTTTGAACATTAATTATGATCACTCAGTATATTTCAGAGTTAAATTTTTTTCTTCTGCATAAGGGTAGCCAATATGTCTACACGAAAAAACATTGTCTGTCTCGTTGGCTTGAAGGGTTTATTCATTAATTGCAAATTAAAAATACTCCTTTTTTTCGATTTTTCGCCATTTTCTCTACAATGGTTCTTCTAAGGCATATAATGGTTTTTATAAACTCATCATTATTTGAGCTTGCTTTTCAATTTTTGAATTCATATATAAGGTATTCCATTTAAAAAAGTGTATCTATGGTCTATTTCTTTGTTATCGAACACCCTGTATATGTGAAAACAATTTTAAATTGTGCATCTTATTGTCCTTTACATTTCACGAAAAAAAAATGTTCAAAATGTCTTCATTCACTGCCTCAAAATGAGAAACGCGTCTGGGGTGGGCCACCCTGTATAAGTTACAATTATCATTTTTAGAGATAAAGAGGCCCAGCTTTGCCTCAATCGGGCCTGGGTGTCGAATTCGAACATAATGAAGGTATATCGAATAAAAATATATTGATAAATGTCATGGTTGAGCCATTGATTTTGTCGAAGTTGGTTTTCCTGGAAAAATTCAATTCTCGTTTCAGCCTGAAAAGTTCAATTTCCAGTCGAATGAAACCGATAAACGGACCTTGAAAAAACAGCATTTCCCGGATTTTTTCAGTTCCCGGTTCACGATGAAATTAGTGGTTCATTTCCAGCATAATGAAAAGTTTCGTCGAAATTGAATGGAAGTCGAAAGACAAGTAACGTTAAAGAATGTTGCCAATGTATATTAAGAGTGCTCCTCAGTTCTTGATTAAAACCGTCGAACTGGGGTTCAGATAATTAACTACATTTGCAAAAACGGCATTTCCATGTCTCCTCCCCGGCTTTTTAATCCATCTTTCGTCACGATCGCTTTATATTCAGGCTTTTTGGCGAATTTTTTCGTCACCCAAAAGTTTTATGGGCTTCCAGCAATTTACTCTTTGTTCTTTCTCCGGGGGACAATGTTCATTGATGCTTTTGGGGCGGCTTTTTCCGAGCTTAGAACAATATTTTCGGGAAGTTTTGAGGCGCATCTTCACAAAGGGTTATTATGCAGCATGTATTTATCGCTCCATCTGACCCTCGAAGGAAAACGGTTGTTATGTCCGAATAATATTGGAATTTCAACATGGAATGTTTTTCGTTTGTAAAGAAATTTGTATAGAAAGTATAGGAAATGATTCTTCGACTCGTACTTCCTTTTTACAGTAGTTTCTTGAGGTCAAGTGAAATCTCATTTCTTTTTCCCATTTCTCATATTCAGCTTTGTTGAAAAGAATAATGTTGCGTCTAACTTCGCAACATCTGGACAAATTGAATGCCATATCCCTTGTCCACCAGAAAAGCTGTCGCCTTTAAAAATGTTTTATAGATAAATTGATTTTAACCATATGGAATCGAATCCTTGAACTGCAATATTGTTCCATATTCCTTCAGTTACAATTCTCGTTCTTTGTTCAAAAATATCCTTTTTCCACTGATTTATGGTCAGCTATTGAAAAAGTTCTCAACCCAAGAATTTAGGTCAAGTTTGGGAGATTCATCTGGTGTTTTTTTTTGAGACAATGACCATGTCCTGTGAACTTTCATTCAGTTTCTCAGTATAAGCTCATAAAATTAAATATATGATGACGTTTATTGCATGCAGGATCGAATACCAAATCGTCCAAGGTTTCGTTCATTGGTCTGTAGATTCAAGAAATGGGTTGTTTTTCCCACTACAGTCAAAAATGGCAAATGAGAGCCATTTGTTGGCTTAGCGAGGCATTTTTCGATTCTGACACCCAATCAATTGATTTTTTCCACTTTTATTCAGAGGAAATTAACCTCCCTTATTTTCCAGCTTGTCTTTGAAACCCTTTGTTACAGAGACAAGCAGTCAGTGAAGTAAAGTATTGGTAATTATACAGTCAGTTGTGAATCACGAGAACACCTTGCTACCCTGCTATACATTTTCATATAGAAGGTTCATTTTATAATTTCCACTTGCTATACATTTTCATATAGAAGGTTGAGTTTATAATCGACGGTAAATAATTAATAATCGGTAACTGATAATATCACTTAGCTCCCTTGCTATACATTTTCATATAGAAGGTACATCATAATTCTTCCTTGCTATACATGTTCATATAAAAGGTAGATTTCATAATTTTATACATATTACTTATGTTATCTAAGTTGAGGTAACAAGAAAATACAGTTTGTAATTTGTTGAGAGGGCGTTCACATTTCACCATTTCCTCATCCTCTTCGTATTTGTTATCTAAGTACGGATAACAACTTATCGCAGTAATCAGCAAGATTACCGTAGGATGCTTATAGTTAAGTTCATACCTCCTAACATCGGTTGTGAAGTCACAACAGTTAATCATCGAGATTAACGAGGATCATCAGCATCCTACCAACAAGAAGCAGTGCAAGAAAACCATTATCCTGGTAAAATAATCAGGGTACAAAAATAAAAACAGAAAAACTTAGTAAACTAATCAAGATACGAAACAAATAATAATAATATGTATTTAATTTTTTTCTTCGGTTCGATATTCAGTAAAAAGGCATACAACAAAAGAAAACGTCATTCAAATTACAACTCAATCGAAAACTCACTTATAACAAATCTTATTTGAAAGCTATGTTTCAACTATTTTCTCGAATAAATAAACGATAGATGAATTATTTACTGCAACAGGAAGTGCATTGAACATTTCACAACCAACAAAATTAACTTGAAGCAAAAAACAAAAAAACTGACTGGAAAATATTGACCAAATGAGTTTTAACTTGTGGAAGCTAAATGTTTCATATGATTCCAATCCGTTGCCAAGTGTTAACTGATTTGGGCTATAATGGCTGTCTTTGTTTCTGAACTTCTGCCAAAACTGAGATTTCGAGGCAGAGTCTCAAGGTATTGCATAAGAATGAACTAGTCAACTACTCAACTAGACTCAAACCAATTATAACAATGAAATTTCACGTATGACTCGATATACCTTATCGAATTCCATTGATAAATCTAATCGCGAACTATTCAAAGCTCGCTTAGTTCCAATAATTGAACAGTGAAATCCAGATCAGGATGAGGTAGTTTCATTACTTTGATTAATATCTGGATAAATCGATGTTGCGTCAAAATACCGGGCAATATTAGGAAGATCAAAGGCATTATATATTACATACGGCTGGATAAGTCAATGAGGGATGATTATTATGATATGATAGATTGATCTATGCAAGTATTTTTCCGCTAAGGAAACAGCGTGCTTTTGGAATATGAATACGATAAGAAAACAAACATTTATGCTTCTGCCATGCATTACATGTATCCGATGTTTTTTTAGAATGATAGGATTTTCGATAGGGATAACTGATGTGATTTGACAGAAGGTGAAATTTATGGTTTAAATAATCTTCCATCAGAGCAGCTTATTCTTCGAACTATCGATAGATTTCGGACAAAATTTTCTCTACTCGTTGCATCAACAACAACAAGACAAAGAACTGTACGTCCAGAAGAAAATATCGCTGCTGTAAGTGATAGTGTAAATGAAGATCCAGATTTGTCTATTCGTCGACGTTCACAACAAGTTGAGCTCTGTGCATTCACCACATGGAAAATTTCGCGTGAAGATCTTGGTCTACACCAATGAAAGATCTAACAGGTTCAAGAACTAAGGCCACTTGACCTTAACGATTGATTTATTGAAAGAAAGATTTGGCGATAAAATTCTTCCGAAAAATGACCTCCAAGATCATGCGACATAATGGTTCATTTTCTTCGGGGTTATGTCAAGTCATTGGTTTATGCTGATAAATCAGAAACAATAGACGCTTTGGAAGCCAATATAACTCGTATTACTGCTGAAATAAGGCCTGCATTACTCGAAAAAGTGGTCCAAAATTGGTCTGGTAGAATGCGGTTCCTCAGAGCTAGTCGTGGAGGACATGTGCCGAAAATTATTTTTAAAACATAGGTAAATGTCATAAAATTCTGTTTCAAATAAAGGTTTCAATCTTAATTTAAATGTGTTTTATTTCAACTGAAAGTTCTATCACTCTGATGAAAAAACCCAATATTATACGTGTTGAAATATACATAACAAAACCAAATCTTTCTCTTTTCCCACAGAATGAAATATCATAAATACGCCTCAATCTTTATTCGTTATTTGGTTTATGTCTACCCCACACTAAAGTGTATATGGTGACATATTTAACTCATATCCCATATGTAACCTGATACTTTGGTATCATATTCCGTATTATGAATAAGAGAACAGAAATTATTCGTTTTAAGAAGTTAGTTATTCAGTTTTTTCTTCGAGTATAGATCGACCTCCTTATTATTAAATAATAAATAATAATATTGATTGAAATCAACCCTAAAGGAACTTATTACTCCACAATACGCAATCTAAACAATTCAATACAGTTTTGCGGTAATATAATAAATGATAATAAAATTAATGAATAGCCCGTAAGGTGCAATACAGTATTTTGTTGTTCTAAACACATCTGTATGAAATTTCGTATTCGAAGTAAATACCTCTCGACGAACAAGAAGATTGACAGTCTGCAGGATGTACATAGATAACGACTTCAACGAATAAAGAAAATTCGCGAACCTGAAAGCCGTTCAGAATTTGAATAATTGCGAAATCATATTATCGCCCACTTCATTATATCCCCAAAACTCGTCGATAATCCTCCCAATTCCCAATAAATGCCCATTCATATTTAAAATTCTCGTTCCCAGTTGCTTCCTTTGAATACTCAAAGGAAGAAGGAATGAATGGCTGCCATTGGCGTGCTCAATGATCTGAATGGAACATTGCCGTGTTCTCCATTGGCTATACGCGATGAAAAGGACCCCGTTTTAAGGTCCTGTATTTTCTATTCACCTATTCATTGGACTGCATAATGGATGAAACAAATGTGCCATCTTGATTTCCCGTCTGGTAGGTATATTGTGTGCTGGTTTGAATACGGAAGCACTCCATGAGGGAATTAAGAAAGGATGTGAGGTTCTGTTAAATTATGCGCGAGTTTAAGGGGATGCTGAAAGATTGTCTACGAATTTTAAGGGTACAATATAAACCGAGGGACTTAATTGAATATTTTAATCACGAAGATCAAGTTGATATTAAGAGATATTCTAGTGAATTCTTACACTGTTTCTCTTGCAGCAATCTTGAGAAATGTAAACAATAAATCCAGCCAAGTCAATGCAGATAAATGGTATATTCTACCCTTAGGTTTTGAAAGTAGCTCTAGGTTCAGAATAAGAAATGTCTGGAACAAGTGAAATTTTAGTTGCGGAGGTGCATAATTATTAAGCGAATTGAAACAACATCGCTTCAGGTGAAGAAAAGAAATTATGATTATTTATGTAATAAATATTTATCTTCGTTGATATTGGAAATTGTTCAGTTAAATGAGATTTGTGAAGTTACAGTATAATTGAGTTGCACGACTTGGAAATTATTCATATTTGGCGTGCCATGAGTGTCAAGACAATAATCGCAGTAATCGCACCCATTTTTGTAAAGTCTTGCTGATAAATCAAAATAACTAAATGAAATACTCTGATAGACAGAAAAGTGTATCTTTTTATTGGTCCATATGGAAGTAATTTTAGAAGCCATTTCCTATAGAGGGTGACCATAGGGTTCCCTAGAGCAATAATCCTCGGCTTCACAGTTTAATATATCACAATTACCTAAGTACCTACATTTACGAAGTATAGGTACTCAAGTACCTATACTCCATTCACTATTATAATGTATCCCTGTTGGCCATGATTTAGGTTTATCAAGTTTTTTTAATCAAAACGGACCCAGGTTGGTACTCGCTAAATGTCAAATGATTCTCAGAGTCGTTGCCAATGCTAATTTCTACTCTCATCTTTCTGTCGGTTTATTCAAGTACTTCAAAGTATCACAAAGTAACGGACTATTCGGTCCATTATTTTTCAGTTACATTTCAACACTCGATTCTGGATTTCCGTACAAGAAAATAGCATAAATGAATCTTACAACCATGTTTATATGCGTGAAATATTTTCAGTATTAACATTCACCAGGTCTTTGGAATCATTGAATTCACATATTTGCTCAAATTCTTCATTTTCCCAAAGTACATAAAGATTTCGATAAATACGATAAATACTACGACCTCTATGTAGAAAGGACAACGTTGCTTATTCATCTGACAGAAAAATGACTATAACCTAACATTTTCAAATTATACACGGTGAAATGTGTCAGAATTTCATGGCAAACTGGGATACCTACATTATAAAAGTGAATAATAACAGTAGAAGATGATGGCATGAATATCACATTAACAATTCAGGAAAATATTTTGAAGAGAATGTATAGCTGTTGATTAGGTTTTACAGGAACTTGGACTTTCATTTCAACAATAAAACTCTTTTCTTCTCGGTCAGTTTTTGTGATCTGGTTTGGATTTGGTCCTTTACAATGTTAAACAATGGTCAATGAGTTTCAATACATCACAGAAAATACAAACCAAACAACATTTACTTATAGTAACATATTGTCTGTTGCTTTATATTGTACCTAATTACTGTAACCATGTTTTGTTTTTTCGAAAGATGGAACACCAAAGAAATACAGAAATTAAGATAGTCGAATCCTTCAGACTATCTTAATTTCTGTAATACAGAAATTAAGTTGTGTGGGTTTGATTTCATGTGATTTTGGGATTCAGAGATAGGGTATTCCATACGATTCCTTGGAAGTATAATTAACATTTTGTGAACACTTTTTTCACCAAATATAGGTATAGCAAGCAATATTTATCGCTGATTTATGAACTGTTCAAGTAAACACCTAATATTTCCTTATTGTTGATCGTACAACGGAACTAGAATTCCGGAGAAGTCCTTGTTGATATCAAAATTTATAAAATATTTTTGAAATATAGATTCTTCGGGCATTTTTTGCCCCTTAGTGTAGGCAACATAAATTATTTGTATTTCGAATGTGGGATACAAGAGAGCGCTCCAGAAAACGATCGTTACAGAGTTCCGTATGTCGTTACCAACATCAGGCTCCCTAGCTTCTCAACGTTTCGAATAGATGTCACCTCGATTAACTTATTTCTACCATGACCTGATGCCCCTGATGGTCATTCAGCATTTTATCAGAGAATTGATATTGCAAAGAATTGAAGCCATTGAGACATTTCTACAAAATTAGGTTCTATTCACTATTAAAATTTGTTCGATTTAATCTGGAACACCCTGTATATTGGCATGTCCCACTTCACCGTATTTTGGAAACTCAATTTTTTCAATAGATAGTGCGACACTTGTCAAGTATCGTTGTTATTAGTAAATTGGTTGTACTCAGTTATTGAACATTAATCAAG
Source organism: Adalia bipunctata (assembly GCA_910592335.1). NCBI lineage: Eukaryota > Metazoa > Arthropoda > Insecta > Coleoptera > Coccinellidae > Adalia > Adalia bipunctata. The sequence goes on from OU342955.1 coordinate 10,357,432, forward strand.
AAGCAGTTCTGCACATCTATATGGGGATGATTCGAGTGAATTTCACGAAATGCTGTACATGATTAACTTTTAGACTTCTCTACAAGTATGAGACATTCTTTACTTGCTGCAGTATCATCCACATATAACGAATTGATATACAGAGCTTGAGAGCTTTGTGTATTACCTTTTAGTGGTGAGAAAATTCAAATTTTCCTATTGTTCAGGTAGAAATGTAACCAGTCGAAAATCACCAATTAATTCAATAATCGATAGAAGTAGAACCATAGGTGTATTGTATAGGTACTCCGGATAATGTTTTTTCTTGGTAGACCTTTCTGAAAGTCTACACAGGGTTTTATTGATGACAACTTTCACGTTCACTGCTGCGATACAGTGAGGAAATTTTTATATAGTCGAAAAGAGGAATAATCGATCAATACCTGGGTGAAAGTATTTTCAGAAAATTCTCGAAAATCGCGAGAAAATTGAAAGAGGAAAGGTCAAAGCAAAATAGCTTGGTATTCATATTTTCAATAATTTCTCCATTTCTTCAGGAAAATTGATCAAACTTTGACATTTCGCCTATAATATATATTTGCAGAGATCTACCGATAAGGATTACTACTAGGTAGATCTAGGGGCTCTACTAGTAAACGCACTAAATTTCTGGGTCTTCTGTACCTACCTATAGGCCTATAGCGATCAATTCTGTCAACCCTGCCTTAGTCTACAAGTAGGCTAGTAGTTGAATGATGCTCAACATTTCAAAAAAAGGATGAAAATTTTAATTCCTACTGAGTTTATGGCGGAAGCCAAATCTGAATAGATGAATTTATGGACATAGCATTTTGTTCACTGCAGGTGTATGGTCTCTTAAATTGCAAAGTAATGATTCCGCAATTCGTAATATGTTATTATTTATTAGCACTTGTGAAAAGCCTCGACGAGTAAACAAGTCATGACCGACGAGTTGATGGAATGTGGGCGGTAGATGAGCGCCCAGACTAGCCTCGGAGGTAAGAATCTTGCCTGAGATCTGAATGCGGCCATAAAAATTCATATGCTGTTGAAATTGGTCTGAATTTTTCATGAATATCTGCGGACTGGCAGCAACAGAGAGAACAAATGATTTGCAAAGAAAGAAAACTCTTTGTGACATAGTAGGTAATTGTAATCTACTGGGAGTCTTAGTTAATTATATCTCTTGCACTCAAATTTTCTTTTCATTACCCATCAAACGAAAAATTGTTTTTCGGCAACCGTCCGGGATGTACATACTTCCCGGACTAGGCCGGGAAATGCCTTCACTTCGTTTCATTCTTGATCATTACCATAGCAGCGAAATGACTGATGACAGTTCTGTTCTGTTTAATTCAAATAAGAATTAAAATATATAATAAAGAAATGTGTCGTCTCATTGATTTGTTATTCTATCCGGTTGCCGAAAAAATTTTGTACGCAACACGTGCTCTTCCTAGAATTTTGTCTACCTATTCGTTAAAAAAAAACTATTTTCCGGGCTCGTTACGTAAATTACTATTCTGTACCATTTTTTCGAATTGAGCTTTGCGCTAATGTTCTTTCGTAGGTGGGCCAATGATGGACCACGTTTTTGCAAAATTTTATAAATCAATTGTTCATAGGAAAAAAAATCGCTTTTTGAAAATCATGTTCAAGGGCCTTGTTGGGAACTCATATTATCGAGATTATTTTGATTTGAGGGAGTCGAAAAAGTATATTTTTTCTTATTTGTAAGAAAACGAAGTATAATTTCATATAAATCTTCATTTACAAAAACAATTTCGAACTCAAAATATTGCAAATGATACAATTATTACTGAATTTATTGAAACAATATATTCAACTGAGAATGAAGGCCTTATTAAGTCTTTCAAGAAAACTTCGATGCTATTATTATCTACCAACAAAATAATTCAATTTCCAATTATAAATATAAAAATTAATTATATGTTAATAAGTATAAAAATTTTGTTTATATGAATACCCAAATAATCACAATAAATAATTAAACTGAATGTTATCACAACTTCAAATAAAAAAATTACGGGAAATACGTACAAAACGACATATATGGACAAAATTACATAGGCATCATAATTTGAGTTTGTAGGTATCAAATGCGGAACTGCCTACCAAATCACACGACCCGAGTGGGTTCAATTAACCTCTGAAAATTCGCAGGCGCTACTCTTGTTCATTCGGTCGTTATGAGTGATAACAGAAAATAATAGGTCACCAGTTTTTTTTATTGCGCCAAATTTTTGGAAGAAATGGCCAGTTTTCACCATTTTTTTCATTTATGTTGCATTCATTTCGAACTGTACTTATTTGTCATTGTATTCACGAAGCTTTTTTTTATGTTAAATATACTTTTTGTATCAATTCGATATATTTCTAGTATTCTAACGCTTTATGAACAAAATGACATATACATCAGTGAACGGACAAAATGACATAGGTATTTCCGCTGAATTAACCGTATCTACCGGACAACACCGAGACCATTCATCCCAGGCTCCATCAGCACAACAAAGAGCCAGGACTTGTCTCAACAAATTCATAACAAAATATTCATCTGCGGCTAATAAAGGCAATGCATCTTATTAGATTAAGATGCATTGATGATCCTATGAGGAGGTTCCTCCAATCCCTAATGGACGATTCATAAGTGGACAAGGCAAACGTGAGCCGAAGACACGGAAAACATATACTTTTCAACTTCTACACCTAATATGATTGCAATCAAATCAAAAAATGAGCCCATACCTCCTACAAAGAAAAGGAGACACGTCCCTAGGGCATTATTTGAAGAAGACAATGAAGAAGAAAATGTTTCTAGCAACTTTCGAGATGATGAAAGCGATTGTCCAACTGTCTATTGTTATGACCCTTTTTTCCCGATTCAGATCGGGAAAAAACCAGTCTACTCCAGGATTAGCACTGGAAAAGACTGGTTACGATGCATGCATTGGTTGCATTGGGCTCACGCATCTTGTGCTGATGTTCCTAGAAGAACCAAGCGTTTCATTGGTGAACTTTGTCAGTAGTTTTGTAACTATAAGTAGAAAAATACAGTTGCCTATTGCCGGTATGTCATTTTGTCCATAGCATTCGGACAAAATGAATTTCGTTTATCCCAATTTATCTGAGAATATTTTATTTTTTGATACTTTTATTTCATAAAGGTTGATTAGATTTTGTGAAAAAAGGACCGAAGATTATAGTTGTAGAATATGACATTACTGTGATTCACTACTAACAAGTTATGCCTCTGAAATAAAACCCTATGTCGTTTTGTACGTACTTCCCCTATACTAGTGGCGCACCCAGAAATTTCATTCGGGGGGGGGCTGCTCGAGAGTAATCAGGTTTTTACATAAAAAAAAACTCGAAAACGACGAAAACAATCCTTTATTTTTGAGCTCGGGGGGGGGGGGGGGCTGCAGCCCGACAGCCCCCCCTCCTCGGTGCGCCACTGCCCTATACCTACCTATATTCGTTTATACCCAGATGTATTCACAAGTCAACTTAACTTCATTTAAAAAAACTTTGACGAGTAATTGAATCTGAAAAAGCATGGCATATCTACAGCCTTGGCCTTACATTTTTTTCTTTTTGAAGTCATTACCTGTTTTGTTCTTAGAAATTCTCGTTGGTAGATATTTGATCATATATGGAAATAGATTCACGCTTTATTAGATCTTATTGGGCGATTCAAATCAAACGAAGTTCACAGACGTCGCTGGAACAGCAAGCTATGGTTTGATATTTCACCACAGCGGTGCTGCCAAAATAGCAAACTTGAAACAGAATCTGTTGCAAATTTAGAAGAAATAATAAATATTGAAAGATTAACTAATCTAAGGTGTAAACAGGAAATTCACCCGTTACATCGTACCTGTTGATGTCTATTGGCGGAGAATGAAGGCTATACAAACTGGCAAAATCAGATCTCAGTCGGCGGGTTCATTGACAGCTTATACCACATACCCTGCCTCCAATTATAGCTGCCTCGCACGCAATTTTGACAAGTCTGCATTGCCGAGAAAAAAGCGAATTTATATCCGAATTAACGAATGTTATTTCATCCCGAGATAATAATGTAGGTGACACGATGCTGGGATTTGTTAATGGCCACCTTTATTAATGATAATTATACCCTGTTATATGCGCAAGTTCTTCTTATCGTGTTTTATGGACTTTTTAATGGTTCAGAGCGTGGATATTGGATAAATAAAATTAAATTCGTTTTTATAAGGGAATATTATTCTTGTTCATATGCATTGGTCGAATTTTATAACTCGCGAAAGTGAATCAGCAGAGCCAAGTATGCGAAAATTAGAATTGTTGGGTAGGTCCTACCGAAAAAAATCCTTTGATATTGGTCAATCATAATCTTGATAACTTTGAGGACTGCGGTTTTGAAGAGTTTCAGACCCGTGTGTCATCCAGTCAATGACGGCATTGTCCTGTGGGAGATTATCAAGAATGATTAGGGTTCCGTTGGAATGCAATGTTTTATCATCACATAGCACAACAGTCTGTTGAAGTGTCAATCTTTCCTCTATGGTTAGAATGTTTTTTAGGTTAAGGAATAATCTATGATGAGTAATGAAAAATGGTTGTACCTAATATGGTTGGAGATTGTAATGAAATAGAATAAAGTTATTTTTATTAAGAAGATTATTATTCAGAAAATAACATCAGCACACTGCTCCAAAGTATATTCAAAAGGGTTATGGGTCCAGGTCGTTTGCTGATTAATTGAAGGTAACCAAGATTAAAAAGGATGAATGCACGTGAGCAATTGAAATTCAACTTGAAACCCTTCTCTGGGGACAATTTTCTGGCCTGGGAGTTCAGAATAAGAAGCATCTTAAGGGAAAATGGAGTAATAAAAGCTATTGAAGAAGAAGATTTTGCGAACATTACCGAAAACGACGAAGATGAAGGAAGAGCTCAAGCCATCATTATTGCAGGGGTAGCAGATAGTCACTTGGAATATCTTAAAACACAGAAGACAGCCTACAATATGTTCAAAAATTTAGAAAATAGCTTCAAGAATAAAGGAGTGAGAAGCCGATTATTTATAAGAAGAAAATTAAACCAAATGAAATACAATGAACATGAATCATTAAATATGTTTTTAGTTAAACTAGAGGAATGTTTTTCTCAATTAGAAGAATCAGGAGACAAGTTGACTGATGAAGAAAAAATAAATTATATTTTATTGTCGATGCCTAAGAGTTACGACAATGTAGTTTCAGCAATAGAAACCATGGAAACACTGGAAATAACTTTCGTGAAAAACAGACTACTTGGTGAAGAAGAAAAAAGAAAGAAATCTGGAGATCAAGACGACAAATACCTGAATTGTGCATTTTCATGCTTTAATTGTGGAAAACCTGGTCATAAGAAGTATCAATGTCGAGCAACAAAAAAAGGACCCCCTTCTAGAGGAAAAGGACAACAATACAATAATTATGGTCAAGGTATGCAGAGAAGTACATACCATGGGCAGAGCAATGGTTATGGACATCCACAACAATCTGATTCGAGGGAAAGGTTCAAGAAACAAGGATGGGACAAACAAAGACAGAGCCAAGCACACACATGCGAAGAAGATGAAGTAGTTTTTATGACAGGTGAGAATTGTTCAGTGAATACTGTTGATTCACTTATAAATTGGTGTGTTGATTCAGGTAGTTCAGATCACTTAATCAATGATAAAAATGTTTTTGATGAATATGTAGAATTGGAAATTCCTAAAAGAATTGCATCTGCTAAAAATGGTATTTATTTAGAAGCATTAGGTATTGGAAATATTAGAGTCAATAATTTCTGTAATAATAATAAGGTTCCTGGAATAATTAAAAACGTATATTATGTACCAGATGTCAAGAAAAATTTATTATCTGTATCAAGACTAGAGAGCAATGGGTTGAATGTTGTTTTTTCAAATAATGAAGTAAATGCTTTTTTAAATAATCAATTGGTAATGTCTGGTCAGAAATTCGGTTCGCTATATATGGTAAACATGCAAGTAAGTAACAACTTTTGTGGGTATAATATTAAAGGTTCTGTGAACTACAGAGATAGTAGAGTGCAGCTCTGGCATAGAAGGCTAGGTCATTTGGGTTTTGATAATTTGAAATTAATGAGTAGAGAAGGATTAGTAGAGGGTCTTGAAGTTAGCCCAAAAGATTTTGATAATATTTTTTGTGAAGACTGCGTTTTAGGCAAACAAAATAGACAACCGTTTAATAGAGTAGGATATAGAGCGTCCAAACCGTTAGAACTAGTGCACACAGATGTCTGTGGCCCGATTACCCCATGTTCATGGGATGGATATAAATATTTTATAACATTCATAGATGATTTTACACATATGGTTATAGTTTATTTGATGAAAAACAAGAGTGAGGCATTTGATAAATTTAAAGAGTATTATTACTATGCAACAAATCATTTCGGAACAAATCTTTTGAAATTAAAATTAGATAACGGAGGAGAATATATGTCAAGAGATTTTCATTCGTTCTGTAGAAATAAGGGTATCAAACTCAATTACACTGTAGCCTACAATCCCGAGATGAATGGAGTATCTGAGAGAATGAACAGAACGTTGGTCGACAAAGCAAGGACACTACTAATTGATGCAAAACTTTCTAAGGAAATGTGGGGAGAAGCAATATATTTTTCAGCCTATGTCACCAACCGAAGCCCAACAGCAACAAAGAGTAAAGTACCAGTAGAATTATGGGATGGTAGAAAACCAAATTTAACTAATTTGAGAGTATTTGGAAGTACTGCCTACAAGCATATACCGAAAGAATTGCGACTTAAATTGGATCCTAAGGGAGAAAAATCGATGATGGTTGGATTTGCTCCCAATGGAGCATATAGACTATGGGATTCAGAGAAAAGGAAGATAATTATTGGTAGAACAGTTTTATTTGATGAAAATAAAAAGGTTGAGAACATTGTTGAAATAGAAAGTGGAACAAAAATCAATACAAGAAAGGAAAATTTAAAGGAGATCGATACTCAACAGGAAGAAAATATCTCTTTCCAAGAGGGAAATAGCTGTGAAAGGGAAAATGTAGAAGAGAATGTTTCATCAACAAAGCGTATAACTAAGAAGCCATACTGGCACCAAGATTATATTACTGACGATGAAGATAATGCAATGTTTGCTTTACACATAGGACAAGACTTGGAAACTCTACCTCAAACTTATGAAGACCTACAGCTAAGAGAAGACAGAAAATTATGGTTGAAGGCAATCGGGGAGGAATTTCAGACATTAAAGGAGAATGACACTTGGGAAGTGATGAATAAACCAAAGAAAAACGTTAAAACCTTAGATACGAAATGGGTTTTTACGAAAAAAGAAATTGGTGAAGAAAAGATATGTAAGGCAAGATTGGTTGTCAAAGGCTTCCAACAGAAAGACAATTTGGAGGATACTTATTCACCAGTATTAAGACTGCAAACACTGAGAATTTTATTATCAGTTGCTGTACAAAAACATTATATATTTAATCAAATGGATGTCAAAGCAGCTTTTTTGTATGGACGAATTGATGAAGAGGTATACCTTAAGCCTCCACAAGGTTCTAACATCGAAGAAGGTAAAGTATTGAAACTGAAAAAATCGCTTTATGGATTGAAAAAGTCTCCTAAATATTGGTATGAACGTTTCAATGAACTCATTTTAAAAATAGGTTTTAAAAGGTCTTTAAATGACTACTGTTTATTTTTGAAAAAAGATTTATATATTTTGCTATATGTTGATGACCTGCTAATTATAGGAAAGAACTTGAAAGATATAGAAACATTGAAAACAACTTTGTGTTTGGAGTTCAGGATGAAAGATTTAGGATTTAATAATCTCAAGTATTTAGGCATTTCAATTGTTAAAGAAGAAAGTAGTTTGTGTATACATCAGTCAGATTATTTAAACAGTTTATTGAAAAAATATGGCATGGAAAATTGTAAACCAGCTACAACACCGATGGATAATAATTTCATTTTAAATGACTTTAGTGAAGTAGATATGTCGCTTGAAAAGCCCTGTAGATCATTGATAGGATCATTAATATATGCAACTATAGGTTCTAGACCAGATATCGCTGCTGCGGTGTACTATCTCAGTAGATTCCAATGTAAACCTAGTAGAGATTTGTGGATTGCACTTAAAAGAATTTTACGATATATTCGCGGTACATTAGATTTAAAATTGCATTATAGTGTTCATGAAGAAAGTTCACCTTTGGTAGGTTATGCCGATTCTGACTGGGCTAGGGGAAATGACCGAAAATCTACTTCGGGATATGTATTTCAAGTTTTCGAAAATACTGTTGTTTGGAGATCTAGAAAACAATCAACCATAGCTCTCAGTACTGCTGAAGCAGAACTTATAGCCTTATGTGAAGCAAGTATGGAAGCATGTTGGATTGCTAAGTTAATGAATGATTTGAACATTAAAATAGATGTTGTGAAAATTTTTGAAGATAATCAGAGCACAATAAGTGCTGTCAAAAATCCGGATCAAAAAAGGTTGAAGCATATTGATGTTAAGTATAATTTTATAAAAGAGAAAGTAGAAGAAAAACTTATATATGTAGAATATATTAATACTAATGAACAATTGGCAGATATATTTACAAAACCTTTAAATAAAGGTACATTCAATTATTTAGTTGGGAAATTAGGATTAAGTAGATAAGAGGGAACGATTGAGGGAGAATGTTGAAGTGTCAATCTTTCCTCTATGGTTAGAATGTTTTTTAGGTTAAGGAATAATCTATGATGAGTAATGAAAAATGGTTGTACCTAATATGGTTGGAGATTGTAATGAAATAGAATAAAGTTATTTTTATTAAGAAGATTATTATTCAGAAAATAACATCAGCACACTGCTCCAAAGTATATTCAATACAGTCAAGAGCGAAAAACTGAATTCAGATAGAGTATTTATAATTGCTCATTGTCACCAAGATAATAACAGCAACCGTCTTCAAATAAAGAAAAACTCTGTGATATTTCAATGTTATTCCATGGTTCCCTTTTGGACCAATCTCACTGCCAATTTCAGGTAGAAAAATATTTGAGTTAACATAAAACAGCCAGTGAAAAGCTAACTAGGGGTAAGGCCCCCTCCCAGGTGAAGACTCTATTCGGTAAATAGAGTTATCACGCCATACTGTCCTTTGGGATGTCTCAAGAAATACGAGGTTTTTTGCGATAACATTCACAACTGAGTGATTTCCCCTGTGCATTGCTTAGGTTAATCACGGGACGTAGGAGCCTTCAATTGATTTGTATGGTGTTAGGTACATATTTTGATGATCCCAAATGTTTTTATGTGGAATATCAATTTTCTTGAACCTGGTTGCATGCAAAATGTCTCAAGCGATTAAAACTATGAGGAGTAGGTACCTAAGGACCAATAAAGCATCAGTTCCTGACCTTCCAAATCAGACTACGATTCCCATCGCGTCGTCAACAGCTTTTCACATTCGCTCTGGCATTTCAGTAACGTACAAATTAATAAGGATGACTCTTCGCTATCAGCCTTAATGATTGGAATTCACTCTGAGGGCATTCAACAATCCGACCCATCCTCTCAAACTTTAATAACGTCATGATCCGCTAATAACAAAGGAGAAAACCGGGAAAGAGCAGACTCCAGTACAGATAACTCGTGATATTTTATATTTCAACAAACGAGCTTATGTGTATTATATATAATTAGCCTCGAGCGATAATATAAATTATGATGTTAACTTTTTTATATTCAACGTACGCCTTTGATTTATATTTAGAGGCCAACGTCATGCTCATCTTGAACTTGAGGTAGAATGTTATGACATCCGCACTTGGTCCACTATATCACAATTATGCTACTGTGTACTGTAACCTAACCTTAATAGTGCATAATGAACATTCTAACTTGAGTACTGAGACAGATACAAATCTCACTTTTTGCTGGCTCTTTATACTTTATAGTCCTGAAGGTCCACATGACACCATAACTTGTAGTAGACTGAAATATGTTCCACAAGTTCAATTAAAAATAAATTTACAAACAATTGAGAATTGTGGATGGCCTTGTCTATTAGGCGAGTGAAAATATGAAGGGATTGGCATATAATATAGGTTGTGATAATTGCCAAAAACGTTTCATTTTTAAGAATAAACAAAACCACATTATAAAAGGGAACCAAGAAATTCAATAAAATACACAAAACACCTCTCTAACAACACACACACACACACATACACATACACACACGGTTTCAGTTTTGACCACAGACCTATCTATTTTAGACAAAGAACCATATGTTAATTGTTTAAGATCGATTTTAGCTGAAATTCGACAATGAAAGTACATTTGGCAAAATTATGACTCCATCGTTTCTAGGAAGAGAGATTAAATAGGAAGCCGTATACCCAATTAAGAGATCTCTGAAGCTCTTCATAAATGAAAATTATTTCGAACCATATTTTTGGCTAACATACAGGATTCAATAAGATACATGATCGTTCCGTGGGTTTACACAGGATCAGGTACAAAAAAAGTCACGTACCCCAATTTAAGATTAGCTACTGAGTTGTAAACTCAGTAAGTTTGTGTTTTCTGGCTGGAACTTGTGATATCGTCTTGAAAACTCGTGGCTTGAACCTATCAATAGGGAGTAAACCGACCACAAATGTCGAAGAACTTCGAAATCACAGAGCTATTTCGATCTTTTTTATTAGGAGACAGTGATATTCATTAGTCGAACAGAGATATTTCTGAATCTCCCAAAGATCATGAATTCATGGAAAAGTAAGTGAATGTAAGTAAGTGTATAGAGCCTCAAAACATTTTGGCATTTCAATATTTGCATATTATATTTTAGTCTGGATGAGCGGGAAAAATCCATGGAAATTCCTAAATAATTTGGAGTTCAGAAAGGAAAACTTTGGCAGATGTGTCTATTTTCGTGAAGGAAGCGGTTTTTTTCCTTCCGAGGTTAAAACAATAGGGAAAATTGTTCCTACGATCCTAATAAATATTCGAGACAAAAAAAATCAGTAGATTGTGATCGACCTGGGTGGATATTCAGTATGGATTCGTTCAAAGTTGCTTTTTTCGCTGTTGCAGTTCTGCTTCTTTTCGTTGCGATGGCAACAGCCGCACCAGTAGATACATCGAACCAGGTGATATATTTTATTATTTACTTTATTCTCGACAAAATTATTTTGATTTTACTTCATTCTCAATTAATATGATGAAATGGTGATTTCTTCATCGAAGTAACACAAATTGCTCTTTCTATGGATAAAATGAAAACATTCAGGGCTTTTTTTCTCGTTATTTTGTTGTCCTTAATTCTTTATCAAATTTACCGAAGAAGAAATACGAAATATGTGAAATTTCATTCAATTTATGTCAATAAGTCAATTTTCGCAAGGGCATCTAATTTTTCCGAAAAACATCGCTAAAACAAGTTGCTTAGTAATATTTTAACAAGAAGCATGAGTGCTGGTGGCAACAGAAATACGAGTCGAAGACGAGGATTTTTGCACCTGCACGAATGATTGTTGTTAAAAAATATTACTTCGCATTGTGTTTTTTTCGATTTCTTTCACGGGAAAAATTAGATGCGCGACTGGTATTTGAAAAGACTATTGCACGAGAACAGATTATTCTGCATGCATTATAGGTATTAATTTGAAAACTGAAAAACAGGTAATTTATTTAATTAAAAATACCACAAACTTAATTATTAGAATTTGCCGTTGTCAAGTTTTGCCGCCTTACACTTTTTCCATTCAAAAACCATTTGTAATTCAAAATTGCACGTTTGTGAATGGTGGAAATTAGGATGAGGGAAATAGTCACAATAGTTAAGTTGAAATGAATTGATCAAATGAAAAAACGAAGAAATTATATCAATCTCCAATCATGTAACGGTAAAAAAGTTCTCCATGGAAATAATTGGTTCAGAGATTTAACAAATAAACTTATGTTTTGCAGGAGGAGCAATCTTTCTGGATCGTTCCACCAAAGGGATTGGATCACTGGTTGAATGTTTTAGGAAGTTGAATAAATCTTTCTCTTGACCTTATGATTCGTTGAAGCGATAAATATAGAGAACATTACAAGCAATCCATTTCGTGTTTGAATTCTTGAAGGTCCATGACAATTCCCGTAAAAGAAATTGAAATTACGTCGAATCTGAATACGATACAACTTGTGAAGAAAAGTGATAAACCTTTTGAACAGGGTATGTGATATAGCATTTGAAAGATTTTGAGATTATCCCCATTCTCCCTATTCACAATTCATCAAAGGTTGCCGCCTTTTGGAAAGGATATTTTTCAGTAGATGCATCGAAATATTAAATTAAATATTAAATATTCTCTCGCAAATTACCTACACTCATTTTTTTGCTATTAAATGACAGTGAATCTCTGTGATATGAGCTCTTTCTGTGAAGCAAAAAAGAGGTTGAATTAATCTAGTTGATAATTTCAATCTTGGCACCATGAAATAAACTATTTGTTCATAGACATGTGTATACGAATGATGCTTGTAGGAAAATTCAGCGTATCTGGTTAAGATATCAGTTAAACCTATTCGAAAAAGCCAGCTTATCCAAGTAGCATCTGAGTGTGGTGTTGTAAATCATTACTCAAAAATGAATTTTATTTGCATAACTAATGAATCTGAAAGATTGTCCGGACAGGACCGGAGCTTTGAGAATTCGAATGTCTTTATATCAACTGACTTCTTCATGCAAGAAGACTTCAGCTGTGTCGGTAGTTTGAGAATGATGATACTAAATAAAATAAACGTTTATTCACCAAAAAAATGTGAATATCACGAAATTCAAGAGAAATATATGGACATAAACGAAATACAGTCCCACGAAGAAAATCTTGTTGCAGGAGAAAATAACATATAACACAGTTTATGTGGTAAATGTAAAGTTTCTTTGAAGGGCTATACAGGGTGTTCCTAAATCGAACGTACAAACGAAAAGGGGAGATCCCTTAAGTAAGTTTAAGAAAAAAAGTGCCATTGACATGGGGTCCCAAACTTTTCGTCTTCGAGATACAGGGTGTACTATAGGTTCATTAGGGAGTATTTGAAAGAAAGTTATGAAAACAGGTGGATTGGACATAAGTCATGGCCCGCCAGATCCCCAGACTAGAAAAGTTCAGATTTCTTTTCATACTAACTAGATCTCTATGACCACGGGAATTTCCAGTAGTGAAGTTTGTGATGGAGGAGACAAAGCCCAGAGTAACTGAGAGACATGCCGCTGTTGTCAAGTCTTTGTAAAATCTCTGAATTTATTCATAAATATATTCAGTAATCGTATTATATTTGATGTGATCACTATAATTTTTTTGAAACATCGTCATATAACAACTTAATTTTCATTGAAGTTGATATAATACTCATACTCTGAAATTACAAATACTGATGTGACAACCAAGCCTACAAATTATAAATAAAAACATAACCTTCTTATTTGTCATTATTCGACATTTCGACGTCTTCTCCGCGTTCTATAGAATGGCGTTTCTTACAGTTAATTCTAGGAGTATTCTATGCTCTATATTCTATACTTACTCCTAGGTTGATTCCTAGACACAGTTGCCAAATCAATAATTATTCTTACCACTAATTTTCACTTCTCAAAATGGAAATAATTATTAACGCTTCCTAAATTAGAAGACCAGCCTATATATACCAATTCTTACCTGTGTAGACTAGGGATAATTATTTTTAATTGAATTTCTCACCTATCTGCTTACTTGAACCCTCTTTATCTTCAATAAGGAGGTCGTAAATTGAATTATATTATGGAGCTTTATGGAGTATCTACAAATGAAGAGTCATGATGATAAAAGAAAAACATCCAAAATCAACATTATATTATGATATTATTAGGAAAGTGAAAGCAAGGGCGTTTTCAGGCTATATTTTTGTGATTTGGCAATGCTGACATTTTTTGTATCAGCAGCACGTCATGACGAGAACAACCAATCAAAAATCTCTAGCCACCGACGTCACACGATTTCCCGCTTCTTCTGGTCGTTTGAATTCGGTAGATTATTTTTGAGTTTTCAATAAGGGCATAAATTGATGAAGAAAAAATTAAAAAAAATCACGAATTACGTGAGAATCTAATATGTCAAAATATATTTTTTCTGAAAATGACTGGAAATGCCCATTTTGATTCTTCTGAGGATTTCGAGAGGAACGATCGAAATTTTTTTACGACAAAACTACATGAGACCGAAAAGTTTAGTATAACAAGAAAGCTTCTTTCTACATTTTTTCAAATTAACAGTTGTTCACCAAAAAAAAATTTCTGGAGGAAAACAGGTGACAGTGTTCCAGAAAAAATATCACCCTGTAGATCTGCTATCGAAATTGCCATGTCACGTGGCTTTCAAATGTAATTTCTATGCCAAATTTCAGTTGAATATCTTGTAGAGTGTAGATACTATGAGAAAAAAAATAGAAAAAAAAAAGTTCGACACTCTGTATCTCGAAAACGAAACGTTTGCGACCCCATGTTTATGGGACATTTTTTTCTTGAACTCACTTAAGGAATCTCCCTTTTTTGTTTGTACGTTCAATTTAGGAACACCCTGTATAGGTCTCGAGGTAAATGTAGCGTTCTCGATTCAATCTAAAAGCTTAAGCCGTTGAAGCTAATGATATTAATATCTAATAAGTTTTAGCAAAAACTTCAAACACTGGTTGAGTTGAAAATAACACTAAAAATTTATATCTTCAGTTTTCGCTTCAATTTACTTATTATTTCCCATTGCGCAACCTGTATATCAGGACCATAACCTTCATATTTTCTTCCGAAACACATGCTTCTCCTCCTATTCCTCCTCACACATCTCAAAATAACCGTACCTCGAGATCAGTTCAGTTTCATTATAATTATCGTGCCATCAACAATATGATCTTGCCATAAATCATTACGCCATACTAGCATCCTTGTGGACGATGTAATCACGATGAATCGATCTGATAGATCAGGTTCGATTGACATGAACCACTGAGCTGGCCACAGCTCGATTCATTTGGTTATCGCCTTTGAAAAATGACAAACAATTACAGATAATCCTCTGACTGGCTGGTAGCTTCTTCGCATTACGAAAACGTAATTATAACAGAGGTAGGATGACTTGACATGAAAACCCTTCATCTAATTGCTATTTCTGTAAGCATGTAGAACTGGATGGCGATCCGAAATGTGAACATTCTTGTCGGTACGTAGATTAGGATCTGCTATTAATTTAAATGTAATTTATGCATGTCAGGTAACATGCCTTGTTTGAGCCTTGTTAATAAAGTAAAGAGTGAAATTCTGTAGACCGTGATTAGCGATCCGTTTCCTCTATTTCAGAGATAATGCGCTACAAGGTTTTGGAATTAGACGATCGTGTAAGAAAGTTCCAGGGACCTTGTTTGCGGTACCTCTCTTCAATTAGGATCTTTACCTTAAACTTATTGCCGTATAGCTGTGGTTCCAACCAGAATATGTAAAAAAAATTAAAAAATACGATTCTAAAGGGTGTTTCAAATTGCGCGGTTTTCAAGAAATTTAAATCAAATAAATCAGTTTAAAATGAAAAAACACAATGTTTTTTTTTAAACATATTTTTTGCCAACCCTGGTCATAACTGATACTTCAATTACCAATAAAAAGTTATTGACAATGAATGCAAATTTTGTGTTTTCTTTTTCCTAAAAAATAACCGCGCTATTTGAAACACCCTTCAGTCTATTATAACTCAGCACAGAGTTGAGACCAATTTTTTCATAACGCTACAAAGCTATATCCTCACACAAAAAAATGTGGAGCAACCTATTTCAATAAAAACTCCTATCCCAACACACACAGGAAAACTTGATAATTAGACCAAAGGTGTTCAGTCGTTTCGAGAAAACCTTCTCGAGTCAACAAGAGCATTAGTGTCATTCATCATTCCCGATTGAAAAAGGAATCGTAATGCAGAAAACATCGGGCCCAAATTGAGAAGAACAGTTACAAAATACTTCGCAATGAAAAACAAATAAAGAATTTAGCTCTTGAAATTGCCGTGTACGTCAGTCTGACGTTGCATCGTCGTAATTTTAAATTGGTTTCGGAACATGTTTCCTAAAAATGCAAAACGAGTTCGAGCAAACCAATTCGTCAAAGTGAAATAATGGAATGTCAGCAGTTCAAGCAGTTGGGGCATACGGAATAGGAAATGAGAAGAGGAGATGGGGAAGGTGCAGACAGGACTGGAGTAGGCCCAACAAGCAGTTCAGGACAAATCTACAATTTGAAGACTTTATTTCGTAATCTATAAGGTCCGTCATAAGACACTTTAGATGTGAATGTCCTTAGGTGAGAGATGGTGAGATGGATCATTTGATAGGAAATTTGACAAACTTTCGATATTCATCCGATGCAAATCGTTTGTGATATACAAAAATCCGTTTCAGCAAATATTCTTAGCAACCAAAATTCGGTTTCAGAGAGAGAGACAGAGAGAAAAAGATGATAGGTTTAAATTTGCAGATATGCACATACCTCATGACATATAGATTTATGAGTCATCACTCATCTTTTTCTGGTTATGAAACCAAATGTTGAAGAAATGGGAAACACAAAATTTTTATTTGAATACATCATCCGCAAATGATAGTTCTACAGAGTGTAACAGCCAAATGGAATAAATTCGATAACGAATAAATGAGGACGTATTGGGAAAAACGCTCGGACACGTCGATTTGTAATTAGAAATGCGCATATTTTTCAAGAAAATAATATTATATAGGATGTTCCATGTGACCGTGGCCAATACCAACTTTCTTATTTCAAATGCAACCCCCTGTATTTTATTTACTTTTTGGATTCTTCAGAGAATTCTAGACACAATTCATGCACAATGTCCTTTACCTATCCTTAACTTTTTCGGTAGTATTGAGTGTTTTCAGATTTATTGCAAAAATCAACGTTTTAAATAAAAATTATTTTATCTCACAAATTCGGTACATTACACTTAAAACCTAATAAGTAATACTAATTATTTCTCAATTATTAAAAAAAAAAAACAAAAAAAAACATTAATGTAAATATAGGAAATGTTCAAAATGCCTGCCGCGAACGTCTTGGCAACATGCCAATCTGGTGTAGAATTGTCTTCTAACGTTACTCAACATTTCAGGCGTGACTGATCTAATCGCAAGCGTGATTCGGTTTTTTAGGTCGCCTAAGTTTAAGGGTTTCGTTTCGTATACAATACTTTTGACATATCCCCACAAAAAGATGTTTAATGGAAAATTGTAAAAAATCTGAAAACACACAAATATTTCCGAAAAAGTTGAAGATAGGTATAGAACATTGTACATGAATTATGTCTTGAATTCTCTGAAGAATCCGAAAAATAAATAATATACAGGGGGTTGCACTTGAAATAAGAAAGTTGGTATTGACCACGGTCGCATGGAACACCCTATATACTTTCGTTTTCTTGAAAAATATGCGCATTGAAAATAACAAATCGACGTGTCCGAGCGTTTTTCCTAACACCCCCTCATTTATTCCTTATCGAATTCATTCCATTTGGCTGTTACACTCTGTATGGTCTTTAAACATCACAATCGATGGTTATGGAGGCTGATAAAAAATTCTTTACATCATTCATACAAAGGGTTGATGAACTGATCAAACAATTCCCCGAAAAAGAGATAATTCCTGCCACCAAACATTGATGAATTACACCTGGTGCGCTTTTCAACCTTCAATTTACGAGAAATGCCGCGAATGTTTATTTAATTGTCAATGAGTTATTGGCCATGTCGATTTCGGACGATTTATTCACTTGCACACTCCACGATTTTATCTCGACGAAGAACAAAACAATATCTCTACAGAGATTTAATGGTTTTCCGCCAAATTGTTTCGGTGGGTTTCCGATTATTGGATTCTTTGTAGTGACTTATTTACTGGTTGAGATCTCAAGAGTGGATTGGGGATTTTTGTGAATTAAGATGGATTCCTCGCTAAGAACAACTACTATTCACACTTAATAGACAGCATAAGGCATTTCATTGAAGTATTCGAAGATCTAACTGATTTTTTCATCCATGATTTCAGAATCAATTTGATCACATCGCGATCATTTTTCTCGGGCTGCAGGTCTTCGGACAATAGCTAGTGGCCTATAATTTGAGCCTATCAAGACGTCATACGGTGTATTAATGATGATAGGCATTACCTAAACCAACGTGGCTACCGATCTTTCAACAACTTCCAAGAAAACGTTGATTAAAATTTTAATTGAACCATTTATCTCCAATGTATCTGGGCTGATCGAAATATCCTGTATCAGCATCGATTGATATATCTCAGGAAGCTCTCTTTTATCTCATTTTTTTTTCAAAAATATTCGACGGATTTTTGACATTGCCTCACAACGAACTGAAGGGGGTTTTTTCGAGGTATAGAATTTTAAATTGGCATTACTGTTCAATATGGCGACCGATTTAACAGCTGTCAAATGATTTATTATCAGTTTGTTTTGGCAATTCATCATTCAACAACGCTTGTTTGTTTGGAAGTTTGGGAAATAATCGACCTTGAGTCGAAAAATCGCGAAAAATAGGTCATTTTTGGACTGCCGTATTTCCCAGAAAAATTGATTTATACAGATTCTGATTTTTTTGCATATAGATTTCTCCTTTGTGAATCAAAAAAACTTATATTCATCCATCAGAGTAGAACAGTTCAGATTTTCTGATTTTTTTTGCGAAGGTCCAAATTTTCCGATTTTCCATCGTTTGTAAATCAAAAACTGTTCTCCTCAAGGAAGAACTGATTGGATTTTCTTAATCTACTATCTATTTTTTCGAAAAATCCAAATTTTTCCATACCTCACTTAGTATAGGATTTTTTCGTGACTGAATTGAACAACCATGATGTCCAGGAGCTGTGGTTCTAACAACACGGCGCAACAAGTCACACAGCTCGTGCCACAATCAATTTATTGGAACACACGTTTGGTGACCGCCTAATTTCACGTTTTGGACATGTGAATTGGCCTCCAAGATCTTGTGATTTAACACCGCTAGACTACTTTCTGTGGGGCTTTGTGAGTATGTAAAGTCATTGGTCTATGCGGATAAGCCACAATCGCTTGACCATTTGGAAGACAACATTCGCCGTGTTATTGCCGATATCCGGCCACAAATGATGGAAAAAGTCATCGAAAATTGGACGTCCAGATTGGACTACATCCGAGCCAGCCGTGGCGGTCATATGCCAGAAATCATATTTAAAATGTAATGCCTCAAGATTATCTTTCGGATAAATAAAATTCATGTCAATCGAATAATCCATCGTTGTTTTATTGCAATTTAAAGTTCTTTACCTTTAAAAAAACACCCTTTGTTTCTGGTAAAATGGCCATTTTTACGAAGAACAAGATAGAGTCGCTATAGGTTATCTTATAAGTCATGCTGAAGAGCAACTGAATGTCCCCTCAAACACCTCAATAGCAGGAAAACAAACTGTAAGTTCATCATGGGAGTAGGGGACAAGAAGAGAGACTTTCATTGTTAGTTGTGCATAGTTGCCAGCGATCTGCAATGCTAAACCAAAATTAGTCTGGAGCGGAAGAGATCAATCGACCGGCCACGTCGGCGATGGAGCTATGGGTATAAATATAGCGTTAGGTGAAATTCCCACAGGACTACGGCTAGAAAGCATGGAATATTCCAATTCTGAAAATGTTTTCAAATTCTTGAATTGAAGGGCTTAGAACATCTGCGAAGCTTGTGGGACAGCTGCGGCTGTGTGTGGAAAGGTCATTTCAAAAAATGATTGAAGAATCAAAAATGATTATGGATCATTTGCTGATTAATCGAATGAGGAATATTCCCTTCCATCCCACGTCCTTCGGAAGCAGCACCAACAGCCTCTTAAATTTGAATTTGTTGTAACAGATTTTTCAGCATCTCGCGGCGGAGACAATGGCCGAAATATTTCAGCTCCTTCCAGTTCGGAATCTCGATTCCGCTACAAGAAGGATAGGATCGAAGGCTCTCAATATGCTAATGATGGCTACGTTCGACTACATCAATCACTCAGACATTGACATGACAAATCACCCGATGCTTTGTGACGAAAAAGAGCACCGAAATGGTGTTGACCGCGCAGAAAGAGTTGTCTGAATCGGAGATCCTACGGCGACAAAGTGTGAGGAAACAGCCCGTTTACTGTTAAGCGGCTTATACAATCAAATGAGGTACTTAAGATGGCTTAGCTTAGAAGTACGGAGATGGGAAGTGATACAATAGGAGAATGGGAATTGATTTAAAGGTAGTGGTTGAGAAGTTTGAAACTTTCCAATCATTTCGTTCGATATTTCCAGCTTTATTCAATGACTTCAGTATGTATCTTAGTTTGTCCCCTATTTTTATCATAATTTGTTGTCATTTCATTGTTATCTATCAATAATTTTTGCTAAAACTTTTACCGCATCGTCTTTCTTTCTTAAGATCGATTTCAAGTTGTCGTTATTTTCATGTTTTTCTCAATGTTGGTATAATTTTCCAATATACTAGAAGAGAAACTGGGATAATGGGAATCAATAAAATTCACTATTTGGAAGAAGCCAAGCTAGTTCATGGGATCATAAATGGACATATCAAGATTATTAAGACAACAACAGCAGCTCACTTTAGCAGAGAAACTCATGAACATGGAACTAGATCACAGCAAGACACAATGTTCACCAATATCTGTTGGAAGTAGAATCTTTTATCAGCTTCCGGAAGCAATCAAGACTGTGATAATCAAGAGCAAATTCAGTAAACTTGTTATGGATTGTGTAAATAAATGTTTGTGATAATTAGAGACTTAATAATTCATGAAAATATGCAATGTGATATATTTTTTCTTTTTTCAATGTTTTTTATGTTTTGTTTTTTTAGAGTTTGTGGTCATCTGACCAATATATATTGTACTTGTAGGCCTTGTTATCAGTTACCAGGATCTGTTTTAAGGCCATCTGTAAATTGCTCAATGACTAAAATGAATGAATAAATAAACTACATAATATATTAGAGTCAGCGAAACCCGACAAGTCAAAATGCGCTTTTAATAATCCATCTCGCCAGATTGACTGGCCTCGTTCCGTGCAGCTTCACCTATCCCGTCCACTGATTTAGTCAATTGAAAAAACTGCGCAGTCATCGTAATGTGACTGGTATGAATGAACTTATCAATTATTCTGTTGAAGTCACTGTTTTATTCAGGTGAGAAAACCGTGAGCGCATGCATGATTAATGTTTAAATTATTTTTTTCATTAATAAAGTATTTAACGTTTTGTTACGCCTGTCAAATGAAATTGATTTTAATTAAAACTGGCTGTCAAATTTTTCAACTATATCCACCTACCTTAAGCGAGCCAAGAATTCGTGAGTGTGGCAGGACCGGCTAGTAGCAAGCTGATATTGATGTCAAACTTGTTATGTAAGGAGACGAATTGATAGTAATCAAGGGATTTTGAGGAAATCCTGGCGTCTCTCTGAATCCACTGAGTCAAATCAAAGAAGAATACTGAGCAACGATTATGTTATGATCAATATTTACTCATTAGCCTAAGTAAATTTCTAACAAAACCGTTAGCTATCGTTTTATGCACTATTTCTTTTCTCGTGAAATTCTTTATTTTTTGAAAGTGTGACTTATTGGTTATTGTTAAATTCCACCTGCTCGGGCGCCGGTCACGATGGTCTCAAAACTTTGTAACTCCTTCACGGAATCGTTCACTTTATATCATCAATTGGATTATGTATAATCCAAGAGCTTATCGTATATCAATTGGATTTTTTTCAAATAAAGATTTGTTTTTTGTCCAAATGTCCAAATTTCAATAACAGGTTATTCTACATACAAATCAAAGATAGTTGACCTTGTTAACCATTACATAGAAACAGGTAGGCATTATATTTAAAAACCACATTTGAAAATCTAAAGATCTTTATGAATCCTCAAGCATTCAACCCAGGAATCGCTTATAAAAACGGATATAAGTTGTGCGCAAATACACATTAGAAACAGGTAGGCATTATGTATGAAAACCACATTCGAAAACTATAGATTCTTAAAAGTCCTCATAAAAAGAGACAGCATTTAACACAGGAATCGCTTACGGATATGAGTTATGTGTTAAAACACATAAAAAACAGGTAGTTATTATTTGTGAAAACCACATTTGAAAACTATAGATTCTTATAGGTCCTCATAAAAACAGACAGCATTCAACAGGAATCGCTTATAGAATCGAATATGATTCACGTAAGGGAATGCCTATAGATACTGAATCAATGTGTATTTATAATCTCCATAAATACTGATAAATATTGTATAATATGGTCTTATACGGATTTGCGGTTTCACTATCCAATTTGGATCTCATAAGTTCCCGTACATACATTTTCTGAGATTCTATGAGACATTTTTGGCAGGGAAATATCGTGCTTTTTCGTCTACTTCGAATAGGCTGAATATTGAAATATTTATCGTTCAAGAATGATCATTAACCCTCTTCAGGATATTTGAAACATAATCTGGTATAGTTTGTTTCGCCTGAACCTCTCGAAATTTACAGATTCTGCCTGATCTTAAATTACCCCCTGTCCGGACCTGGGACATCCGAGCACAATCTCACATACTCGAGTGTTGAGACATAATGCCCCTTTAATTAATCATTTGTAGAGAGTGATCCGAAAAAACGATTTACCGTTTGACAACAATAATATTTAATCAAGATACGAGATACAGTTACCCGTACACACAGTCTCTCCACAGAACACGCATTCCTGAATGAGAGTAATACGAGGCTGTGTACGTGCTGGGGACATACCACGTTCTGTCACTTTTTATGAAGGGTTCATTACTTCTTTTTCGATGCGTAATATGTACAGGTTTCGGTGTGCAATAAGGCTGAAGACGATTTGGAAAAATGTTCCACAAACACACAGAGTATGAGGTGATATAGAATTAATTCTCCACGTTTCTGCGGCGTTAATTTACATTTCACATTATCTAAACAAATTCTATTCTCATCGTCCGAACGAAAAAGTCAACAGGTTCACGGAAATACAATCCAGACGACCTGGAAACGGAAACGTTAACTAAGATATACGGTACATTGGCAAACTGGGGGCGAAACAAATTGAGAAATACAAAGTTGAGGCAGAGATTTATTGAACCTGCGTTGCCGAGGAAATGCGTTATTAATAAAAGACTACCCTTTCTTCTTCCTTCCTTTGTAATTGCAATTCTTGGTTTGTGTCGCTTACTCTGTCTCATTTGTTTGAGATTATAGAGTAAAAGGAGCAATAATGTATAATCTTGTTTTGGATTAAGTTGCAAGTGGATTAATTGGACAGTTTTTTACTTTTCATAATAAGAGTGTCTGAAAACAGAGATCATTATTTGAAGCAGACATCATATCCCATCGTTAAATTTAGATACTTATATGAATATTGCCCCTAACGAAGCAAAGTAATTCTGGGCTTTAACCCTCAGCATTGGGGCAACTATTTTATCTTGAGCTTAGTTCAAAATTGACAAAGGTCTTATTGCAGCATTGTCTCTCCCTCAACCCCTTGATTTTCAAAAATTTCGGATGAATTCCACTATGCTCTTGAGCTGCAACAGAAAGATGGCAATTCAATTGAATTGAATAGTCCTCATGGAAATTTAACTCTTTAAAGAGTAACGATTTGTTTCTGAGTATTAATGATTTTTTCAGAATACCATCCATCAAAGCTTCGAGTATGTTTAGTAATCTTCACGACTGATATATCATAATTTTATTTTTAAAGAAACAATATTCTTCTATACTTACAGTGCGCGTCAAAATAATGGAACAAATTTATTTTCTCAGAAGAAAAATATTTGGCAACAAAATCACTTTTACCAAATTTTTATGCATTTTTGAAGGATTTTTGTGTCATCCCCATCAACCCTTTAAATTTTTTGAATAGGGAAAGTGGGTAATGTAATACTTTTTTGGCAAGGTCCATGTGCCTCATCAACAATGTAGGTATCTAAATAATTCTTTCTGAGCTCTGCCCAATGTTATTAGAAAAAAATTCTGCTTTGATTATTCATGTTCTTAAGGGCTCATTCATGAAGTGATGGACACATTCGTCATCATCTCATTTACCTAAAGGCCTCTGGAGGAGAGATGTGGCTTTTGCATTGATAAGCACTCAATTCTTATAGATATTTTCTTGTGAAGTGTACCTTCTCCTGTTTGCTACAGGACCTCTGAATTCATTTAAAATTTATTGGTAATGCATTCAACGAAATCACTGACATTGAGAAAGGCCTCAAAAAAAGTAAAATAGAAGTTTTCAAGAATGTTTTCACCCTATGTCTTCAGTAATTAAAGGGTAAAAACACGATTTTCGTCGAATTATTGAAGAATTTGGGTAGGAAAATTCCAATCAATGAGTGTTCCCCATATAAATGCATTCATTTTTACTACTTTCTCCATGATGATGTTGTTTTCCTTGATATGTATTTATCCTCAAGTGGTTGCAAACCACAAACAAAGTGCCTTGCAGTAATCATTATTATCTACTAGGAAAATTATTGTGAATAAAATAAGTTTCATCAATTTCATTTGATGTAATTTCAGAACGCGAGGACCAGGTGGGGGATTCAAACTGTTTAATGATAATGATGATCTTGATTTTTTTTTCATCAAATAAAACATAATGCACCCAGAGTAGGTAAAAAAGTTCAATTTAATCCTTATTGAGTATTGTAGGTATAATGAAAATGCAAAACTATTAAAAATTCTTTATTTGAGTCCAAGAAACATGCAACAAGAAATAATGAACATTCTGAAATTAAACCTACAACTGGACATAATAAAAATACCGAAATAAAAACTAAATCAGAAGCGTCTTAAAAAAATAATATGAGATCTTTAAAAAAAAACTCAATGCTGAATATGAAAACGCAGAACCTATTCCGCGGGCTGTGGGTGACAAGGATTCCCAATAATCTGATCAGCAATCCTGCTGGCCTCTCTCAGGCCGCTCAAAAAGGCACCATGGACAGTTGCCGGATAATTCCTGATGGTATGTTCACCCGCGAAGAATACTCTAGCTGGTCCAGATGTGACCGAAACTCCTTGGGCGTTTGGCGGAATCACAGGAGAGGCCAGGAGGTCATAATCGCTACCAGAACTGCCAACCGCGACGAAACTGTAGGACCCCCTTGACCATGGATCGGCCCTCCACCTGGTCACGATCGTTTCCTTCGGCTGAGGTACACCTGACTGGCCGAAAATTCCTCTCAGCACGGCGATACATCTGAAAAAAAAGTTATGCCATTTAGAACTTTTCTATTTATGTAGATTTATCATGCGACAGGAATATAATTCCAATGAAATCACTTGACTTTATGGTGTTCAAGAGACAGACAGAAAATAATATATGAAGTAGTTGATAACTCCATCAAAATTGAGAATCCTTGAAAGTAAATGTCATGAAATGCGTTCTAAGGGTTATTTTTTTTATACGCATCTCTCGGGAAAAGACTGCTTGTGGTAGGGTATTCCATAACCTTGCAGTTCGGTAAAGAAAAGCCTATTGATATAGAAGCCCAGTGAAGGAGTCCAGACAAGCTAAATCACATGATCTAGGTTGCCAATCAACTTGTCACTTTTTCAACATAACACATTCGTCCAATTCGCTTATATCTTCAATTTAGCACCCTCTGGCTACGTCTGTCTCTTATGTTGCAATGACGTGGAAATAGAAGTTATTGATTATTAAAAGAGTGAACCTACTAAAAACCTGGCTAAACATGCCAAAAGTCTTCGTAGAGAACGAACCAAAGAGCAAATATAGGTATGTGTGAGTATGGATGTAATAACAATGTTACAATGATATGCAGTCGCCCCTCCCCGAATTCGAGAAATATCTACTGACCTTCCAACAATGACATCATCAGTAACATTCTCCATGATGGCAGCAGCCTCGCCAGCGACCAGAGCCAGAAGTACTGGGGCTTTGTACAGGTTCCAGAATAGAAAGAGTTCACCGCGACTGGCAGTTGTGCTTCCAACGTGACCGAAGAGATTGGCTTGAGGGTTCCAGAAGATCCGTTCGAAGCACAAAACGACCTTGTTCAGGTTTCCAAAACCTAAACGCTGTATGGCGGAGGTCTTCCAGTCTGGAAGGGGAGGGTTGAATTGAACGGAATTGAGCTGACCGCTCGAGGGGGTAGCGCTCAGTTTTAGAACTCCGAGTGGTAAGGTGCATAGGACGACGTCAGCTGAAAAAAAAACTCGTTTAAATTTGAAATATGTCTAAAAATCATGACCAGAGACCAAAGAGACCTAAACCACGCCATATTGGCTCCCAAAATTGACTAATCTCCAAAAAGAATCAAGTCAATATTGGTGCTAATTCACGTCTTCTATGTCTTTCTTTTTGATTTGAATTATTTCACAAGTGAAAGCTATTTGTTCATTCTATTTTTAAAAATATAAGGCTTTTGCCAAATGGATAGTTCATCCCCAACAAATACGCAAACCTAAAAAAACTTCTCAAGTAACGAAACCTTCATAACTCGTTTAAAAAACAGGAAAATGTCGTAAGGCAATAGGGTTCTTTTCGGTTTTCAAGTAACGTTACCTTTCCACGTTGATTCATTGAAAACGTAGGTATTGAAACCAAAATTCTTCTGTAATTGTGCGAGGTATACTCCATCCACTTTTATAAAGTATCCCGGTTGGTCAAAATTCAGGTTTATCAAGTTTTTTCACTTAAAACTGACACAGGTTGGCACTCATGAAAGTCAAAATATTTTCAGAGACGTTGCCAATGTGATACAGGTTTTGATCTCTGTGGTCCTTGAGAATTGAATCGCGTAGAAAACGTCAAAAATTCAAGTTTTCCAAATGCACTTTTTGGATATTCAGACCAGAGGTAATGTAGAAATGAATGGCGAGAACGTTACCTGAGGGCCAATTGCACCGTAGACAAATCTGTAGATTAAATCATAAACCTTGATTAGTGTCTATGATAATCAATAGACACTAATCGAGGTTTTGAATTTAATCTACAGATTTGTCTACGGTGCAATCGGCCCTTAGTCTCTGAAATAGAGTTCCTGATCTATCCTTTATTCTTTTTATTAAATGCCTAAGCCATTTCATTTTTCATATTTGTATTAGAGTGAGTGCTCCTCATACGAAATATTTATTAGAGTGAGTTATAGGCGTGAGTTATTATAACTCATGCTTTTGGTTTATACAGTTTATACAGAGTGTAACAGCCAAATGGAATAAATTCGATAACGAATAAATGAAGGGGTGTTAGGAAAAACGCTCGGACACATCGATTTGTAATTTTAAATGCGCATATTTTCAAGAAAATAAAATTATATAGGGTGTTCCATGCCATGATTTTTTACAAAGATTAACATTTTGAATAAAAATTATTTTATTTCACAAATTTGGTACATTACACTCAATACTTTTTTCCCGTTTACCTCTTGATATGAAGAAAGTAAGCAAAAACCATTACTGAGAAGAAATAAAAAAAAACTAAATAATAATTCACGTAACAAGTCCGGAAAATAGGTTTTTTTGGACGAATAGACAGAATTCTATATAATATGCGCATTTAAAATCACAAATCGACGTGTCCGAGCGTTATCGAATTTATTCCATTTGGCTGTTACACTCTGTATGTTGAAATGTGTCAGATTGTCATGGCAAACCGGGATATTTTATAAATTGAATGGAGTATAGTTTGGTTTCCATGTTATCATTCTTTTACGAAAAATGCAAAAAAAGCAGGTTCAGAAATTTAAGAAATAAGGCGTTCAAAATTGACCGGTAGCATCTAATCATGAAGATTTCTTCTTCATAAACAAATTGTAAAAATCGCTTTGATTTGTTATCATCCCATAAAAAAGTGAACAAGGCTGTAATTTGTTGTAAATTTCAAAATCGACACTGAACTCAAAAACAGTGATACTTTAACCGAATATGGTTTTCAATTTTGTGATCAGTCTTGCAAGGATAATAATTATTGTTTCCTCTATTTTCATGAGAGTTATAAAGAAGAAAAGAAATTTCATTCGTTTATCCAAAAATACTTATTCATTAAACGAAACCGAACCCACTCATCATGCCGTGAATATTTTAGCAATTGTTATATGAATTCAATTGAAAATCCATTATCCAGTAAGTCGACATTCAAATCGGAAATGCGGAGTAATCACATGGTTCACGATATGTTATCCTCTGAATAAATTGGTCATTATCAATTTCCTGTTTCCCCGAGATTTCAGCAAACCTCGAATGAGGAAAAAAGTCTAGTTCGAAACAATTTCCTTTTCCATACCAGCAGTTTTCAATTTGAATCAAAACCGATATCACTCGTGTCAGCAGCATTCGCGAAAATGAAGAAGTTTCTGATAGCAGTAACTGTTGCATGTATCTTGTGTACTACATTCGGTGTAGAAAATGGGGAACTGGCTGTTCCCACAGGTGGAGCTGTTGTAGTGGTGGTAAGTGAATCCTTAGTTATTCAGTCGCTGTGTCAATATTTTCCAAAGATTTTTTCTTGACACTGAATATCCCTTCCAGCCCAATGTTCTCAATTCGTCAGACGCTCCAGTTGAAGTTGAAGCTGCTCCAATACCGAAATCAGCAGAACCAGCAGGAATATCTGGTGCCTCATGGAGCAGTATCTCACCAATTTCATTAGGAATAGCGGCCACTTCCTTATTTGTGATGAGCAGAATTTGAGTGATTTTAATAAATAGAAGAATCCAGCGTCAATTTTTTTCAATATGGTCGATAAAAAATATTCTAATTCCGCATAATTTGTGTTAAACTAACCGTCACAACAATGATAATATAGTAGATTCCATCTTATAGGTATACAGTTTTGTATTCAATGAAATTTTTGAGAAAATTCTTCCCACTTTTCCAGAATCAAATGGGGAATTAATCTGCATATTTTATTCACATTTCGACCTAGAATTGGAAAGAATATAAATAACGAGGTGTTTTTTCAATTCTCCATCGTAGACTTTCTTAGAAAAGTTCGATATTTGCGATGCTTTGAGTTGAAACTTTTTGACTTATATAACGTTTATTCCTTTTTTGGCATTCATCGAAAATTCAAGCTCCATACTGAATGGAGAAGTGATATTTGGAATATTTTGTCATATTTTTTCGTCTCTTCGAAGAATTAATCTGGTAGCGAAACGAGGTCTATACTTTCGGGTACTTCATAAGCCATTGGGCTCACATCATATATTTATAATTCTATGGCTCAGAGATGTGTTCTCTTCAATCCCAAGTAACATGTGATATTAGGGGTTATGTCTTTTAACAGCTGCAATCCAACAGTTGAATTTCAATATTCGAAAATTATAAAACATGATAAAATATATTCGCGGTCTATTGTGCTGTGACATTTTACTGCGCAAGACTTTTCTACACCAAATTTCGACTCAGTGACATAATTTCAAGGTCATTCTTCTGTATCGTGATAAATTTTGGTTGCTTCATCCTGCAGTCGGAAAATCTAATTTAAATCCAGGAGGAAAATGAAGCTCCTCTAAATGCATCATGCGCAAGTATCCTCAAGCCATAACTTAACAATCGTACAGAATGATAATCATTCAGCAGTCGCA
This sequence comes from Adalia bipunctata, assembly GCA_910592335.1. Taxonomy (NCBI): domain Eukaryota; kingdom Metazoa; phylum Arthropoda; class Insecta; order Coleoptera; family Coccinellidae; genus Adalia; species Adalia bipunctata. The sequence goes on from OU342955.1 coordinate 10,387,213, forward strand.
TAGAATCGTCAACCATTAACTAACGATGTCGATGCTTTATGCTTGGTCTTTTGATATATTGAACTGGGTATTCTGCAAACATCAGATTCAGTTTCCCTGTTAGGTGAATAAGAATGTTCAGCAATGAAAAATTCATGTATCGATGGGTTTCGATCATATCGATCGTTATTCTGCTTTCTGATCGATCGGGTACATTCTAAATACAAGTTTGTTCGTTGAAAATTACTGCTGTAAATTTTCGCAATGTGGAGAGTTGTACGGGAGGATCCTGCATAATCATGGTAGACAACGTCACCTGATATTCCTACATAGCCATACTCCATTCACTTTACTCTAGTTTTTATTTACTCTTTTTTGACTTTGTAAAAGGAGTTAGTTCTTTTAAGAGGGGTCTATACCGTTCGACGTTCAGTTCGAAACGCGATTCGGGATTTCTCACGATAGAGACCACCGATTTATATGGGGTTTTCACTATTATTCAATTTGAAGAGTTCTTCGAGTGGGAAAGTTCATAACTTTTTTTTGTCGAGTGAAAAAATGTTTTTTCGACGATATATTGGGAGTTAATTACCTTGAGTGTATGAATAGCTATATCGCACTTCTGATAGTTTCTTTCTAGATTTATATCTATACCTTTTCAACTTCAAATTGGGACTAATCACAATCAAATTGGAATTAAACAAACTCAAAATGAGAATATGCAACTTCAAATTGGTAAACGAAATCGAATTGGGAATAAATACATTCATATTGACACTAAACAATTTCATATTGAGAAAAGTCATTTCCAATTAAATTTAATACAAAAATATTGTCAAATAATGAATGTACCTATTGATCAGATCATTTTGAGTGTTTTGTGTTATAACTTATTCATTATGAAATATGAAGAGGTGCATTCAGAAGAGAAGATGCAAAAGAATTTGTGCGGAACCGCTTACGTGCTGCCTATAATATTTACCAGTCGCATGTGGTGTTGGTAGTAGATAATGCTCCTCTTCATGCAGGATTAGAAGAGGTCTTTAAGGAACCAGAATTTCAGGACAATAATCTACTCAGATTCAGTTCTTACAGTCCAACGCTGAACCCTATATAATTTGCGTGGTCAAGTTTTGAATCTGGAGTTAAAAGGGCAATGTCTACAAGGATGCTACAGATTTTGGCTGGTGAAGAAAGGACAGATCTTCCTCAACACCAGTTCCGCTTGCGTGAATTTGAAATTATATTGCGTGATAATATAAATATAATAAATATCAACAACTGTGCGCGATATATAGCACATATACAGCAATATTTTCCTGATGTTTTAAACTTAGTTGATATGGTTGTGTGATTTTCATTGTTGAAGAAATATTTTTTATTTATCGTATCGATTCTCACATTTATCAACGTGTTCATAAAATAGCATTATATATTAAGTATGTCAACACCTCTGCATTTTAAAAAAATGAAAAATAAATTTTTTCCTCATTTGAATTCTTAGTTACTTCAGAACAATTCTCTTGAACTATGAAATAAAACGGAAAATGACTTTTCTCAATATGAAATTGTTTAGTGTCACTATGAATGTGTTTATTTTCAATTCGATTGTGTTTACCATTTCGAAGTTGCTTATTCTCATTTTGAATTTGTTTATTCCCAATTCGATTTCGTTTACCATTTGGAAGTTGCATATTCTCATTTTGAATTTGTTTAATCCCAATTTGAATGTGATTAGTCCCAATTTGAAGTTGAAAAGGTATAGACATCTTCCGATTGCAAGTATTTCCGTTTGAAGGACGCTTGTACAGGAGCCTAACGATAGTGCATACTTGGTACTTGACCCGTAAATCCCAGCGCCAGCTCCTGTAGCGGTTTTGGAACCACCATTTTATGGTATTTTGTTTGGTGTATTCCCTTTCCCAATCCTCTCTTTTGCTTAGCAATGTACTGAAGTTTTTTTCAGTGCTTACTTTCTTGATCATTACATCACTAGGAAGGTTTGCAGATGAGGTATAGTCATTTAGAGAGGACCACGCTCTCTGAAACCTGACTCTCTCATTGCCTGCTCCCTCTCTAGATACTCTGAGGATGGCCTCATGGCCTACCCTATCAATCACTAGATGTAGAGGTGTGAGATCTGTGATGATCTCAAGTGCCCTGGTTGGGCACGTTCTCATAGCTCCCGTGATGCACACACAGGCAAGCCTTTGTACTTTGTCGAGCATTTTCCTCGTACTTGCCTGACTTGCCTTAGCAAACCAGGCTACTGCCCCATATGTGACTATAGGTCTTACAATCATGACGTACATCCATCGCAGTATTTCTGGGTTACAGCCCCAATTCCTGCCGCATAGACGCCTGCACGCCATCAGAGCTCTTGTAGCTCTGCCAGTAGCATTATCAACATGCTTATTCCACAGAAGTTTGCTATCTAGGGACCTACCAGAACCTACTTACGTTCTTACATAAAAAAATATTGCTCAAAATATATGTGTGGAATATTTTCTTTGACGGTAGCAAAAATTGGGCAATAAGAAGAAGCAGCTAGTAAAACATGTTTGAAGCATGGCCGTGAATACGGATCCTGAAGATGATATAGAAAGGACATGACGTAACATACAGAAAGTGTTCAGAAGAGAAGAAAAACAAAGAGCGTTGCTGAAAAAGGATGGCCAACTGAATTGAACTCCTATTGAGTAATGAACGGCAAAAAATACATTAGGAAGGCTACACTTTCAAACGTCATCCAAATAATGAAAAAGACCAAATAAGGAATGCGAATAGAAAGATTCTCAGTCCTTCATATGATGAGAGCCTTCTCCCGGACCGCAGCAACATAACCGCAATGCGGTAATGTAAAAATCTCCATAAACATCCCGCTCAGATCCCTCCAAGACGAATGTAGCAGCATTCGCATAAATTCCTCTTCAATTAGGTACGTAGGAGCTTGAACAATGCGCGTTGAAAGGAGGACCTGTCACATCCGATGTAGTCCAAACGAATGGTGGCCCCATAGCCCGTAAGTCTGGCGGAAGCGACTGATCTTCTGCTCTCCGCAACTAATGACCGCCATCTTTAATGGCTCGAATTGTAATTCCGGTGTTTACCGACTTTAATTGGCCGCGTCAGGGGCAGAACAACGCTTCGACGTCGTCCGAGCGACAGGATTTATTTGCGCGGTCGAGGCCACCCCGCAGATCGTTCCCACAGGATCGTCGGCCGTCGTGTCGTTACCTTGTTACGAACCGGGAGTGGTGGTAGTGGGTTCTATTGTTCTATCCTAATTGAGAGAGCGCTGCTAGGTTCTCTGCCTCTGATGTTCTGGGGATTTGAGGAGTTTTTGAGCGCTCGTAAATAGATCCATTTTGTATGTACATTGGCATTTGACAGTGAAATGAATAAGTGAATATGCATAGAAACCCTGGTGTGACGACTCCCTCCTGAAGATCGTGACCAAAAATTGTAGATCAAAAAGAGAAATGAAAAGTAGAACACCTACTCAGATTTTCGATCGAGAAGAAAGTCTTGAACAAAATCTAATCAGTGCCAACACCAGGTATTCTATGCAGGGATTCATATCGATTTGAATATCAGACAGGTGTGAAAAATGCAGCATGTTGGCTTTGAAGAAGATGGAATTGAATTTAGATCTGAAGACTTACCATGATATGTGTTTGTAATAGCTGGATTTCCAGGATTATAAACCGTTACTTCTACTCCACTGTGGCTGTATTCGACTTTCTTCACTGCTGCATTGAGTTTTATGTCAAGTCCTTCAGCAAGTGCCACTGGTACACATGAGTATCCGTTACGAACTGAAACGAAAGAAATAAATGAAGTGGTTACTATGCTCAAATTTTAAAACATAAAAAATTCCCATCCTGAAGATAAATTGGGGCGAAGAAAAAAAAAGAGGAATGGAAAGAAAAAAAAAGAAGAATGAAAAAAAAAAAGATTATTGATTTTTCAATAAGATATATGTTTTATATTTTCCCTCATGTTGTCGCTGTGGCTTTCAGATTTTTCCTGAAGAACACGTTGATATAATATTCAGTGAAAAAGATTGAGAATGTTATTTTCAAATAGAAGTCCTTATTTGATTTCACACAAATTCATAAGCATCAAGCTGTTATGACACTGCCGATGAATAGACATAAATAAATACTGCCTTGCTTTAAATACCTATTTCTTATTTCATACCTATAATGAAGATATGGGCAATAAAAGGTGCTCATAAAATCAGTTATGGATAAATTATTACGTAAAATACCGGTGTGTTCTACAAACGCAATCGGGACAGGCGACGCTCTGAAAAACGTGTGACTAATTTCGTATTAATTGAAATTATCACAGTTTTTTCGAAATTCCGCAGGATTCCCGTGAGAATTCTTTTGTTTTGTATCGTTAATGAGGTCACCTTTTGCAGTGTGCAAAATTGCGTTGTAGGGGACGATGACTTCCCGTTTTTCAAGACGTGAACAGGTGAACGGGGAATTTCTCGACCGTTAAATATATTGAGTGCAATAACACCGTTAATAACATTTTGTTCTTGTTGGTTCATTTATCTCCTACCCATTCTGTAACGATTTTTGCTGAATACTGCATTTATTCTACGTTTCAGGTTCCACCATTCATATTTTGCGGTAGTAACTCTCAGGTGTTCAAAATTCATATTCTTGATTTTAATACCACAAAGTTTATAGATACTGCGAATGGACTTCGTCAGTAACAAAGAAGACCCAGAGCTCTATGATTTACCTACTTTTTCAGTGGTCCTCCTCTCCAAGGGAGCAAAAATGTTTCCTCCATTCATAACTGTGGATCGACGAGCACATAGTTTCTTCGTCTTCATGGTTGGCTTCCCCAACTTTATAATCATCATCGATACCAACCCCGTAGTTCACGACTTTCCAGATGAAATTATCATTTCAAATCGAGGCGGGCATCCATGAGGGAATATAGATACACGAGTTGTGCATTTTTTACGGTTCCGAGGATGTCGGATAATACGCGGACGTGCTGTATAATCCGGGACGGAGAGTTTTATGGCGTCCCGCGAATTCGTGACCGGCTGCATATGGTAGGATGAGCACCACATGATGGAGAAGAAGAAGGCCCGAGTCGGACGTATTCGAGGTCTCAAACGGTTACGCTCAGTCTTCTCAATTTTGACACTCTTGGGCTTCTGAGTGCAGTATTGAGTGAAATAGTCTGACTGCAACGTTGCCAAGTCGCCATACAAAGCGGTATAAGGGCAACCTTTTTCAAGGTGAAGAGAACCACTGCTTAAGGATTTAGGGTCGGATTTAACCTCACTATTACAGGAGAACATACGAGTCGATAGGATGGAAATAATTTAGGTACATCAAACTATTTTATGAGGTCTTGAAATGAGAACAACACTACACAATCTTAGCAGACATATTTCTGGGCTCAAAATTGAAATAACTAAAATAACAAAGCACCTCATCATTGGCACTTTGTTATATCTCAAAGTCGAAACAATTAATAGAATCATTGTTGGAATATCAACGCTGTACAATGTCTCCATAACATGATGTATGCCTCTGACTCTCAAACAATACTGATTTATGTTCACTTCTGTTATACTGTATTTTGACTTTGTTCCTGAGGTATCAATAAACTTTAATAAAGGTCCAATGTGTCTGAAACATCAGTTTTATGACAACAAATTCGGAATACAAATAAAACTATCCCAATAACTAAAAAGTGTTTCAATGTTTAGAAAAAATAGAAGAGAATGAGAATCACAATACAGGGTCTTTCACGAGGAACCTCACCCATATTTATACGGGAAACTACAGAACGTATTTTCATGAAACTCAGCACTTATAAGTATTTCTCTCTGAGCGGGAAAATTCGAAAAAAAAATCGAAAATAGAGCTCCGCTGAAACAAGAATTACTTCGAGGTTTTTGGATGGAAAATTTTCATTCTTGGGATTTTTCAAGATGTAAGATTGATGTATCCACTTTAAAAATCGAAATCGCGATTCATGATACAGGGGGTGAAAAAATCGCGTTCAAAGTTAGGGATGACAAAATCGTGAAAAATCAATTTTTTCAAATTAGAACCTCCTTTTTTTATGGCAGATATTGAATCTACGTTAAAAAATAATGTGAGTGTATGCATCACACCCTTGCCCTAAAGTGGATATTAACTCAGAAAATATCCATTTTAGGGCAAGGGTGTGATGCATACACTCACATTATTTTTTAACGTAGATTCAATATCTGCCAAAAAAAATGGGGTTCTAATTTGAAATAATTGATTTTTCACGATTTTGTCATCCCTAACTTTGAAAGCGATTTTTTCACCCCCTGTATCATGAATCGCGATTTCGATTTTTAAAGTGGATACATCAATCTTACATCTTGAAGAATCCCAAAAATGAAAATTTTCCATCCAAAAACCTCGAAGTTATTCTTGTTTCAGCGGAGCTCTATTTTCGATTTTTTTTTTGAATTTTCCCGCTCAGAGAGAATTTTCCAACCAAAACTGAGAAATGTTACATCAAAATAACTTGAAATTTTCTAAGGAATCTATTTCTGCAATAAAAAACTGGTGTTCTAATTTGAAAAACGGAAGTTGACGTCATTTCCGGAAAAACCGGAGGTGCTCATGCCTTGAAAATATTTTAGATTTCATCAGCATCGTGAAATACTTATAAGTGCTGAATTTCATGAAAATACGTTCAGTGGTTTCCCGTATAAATATGGGTGAGGTTCCTCGTGAAAAACCCTGTATATTATAAAGATTCTCTCGTGTTTTTTATTCACATTCGTGATGTCTACATATCTGTTGAATTTTTTCGAAGTGCCTTTTTTTTTAGTTTTTGACTTGTCTGTCAATACTGATTCAATCAACTACAAAACCCTTCTTGAGTATACATAAACGTAGCTTGCCTACAGTACGCATGGTACCAACAGAACTATGAACCGTGCTACCCGATCATCGGGTACTTACACGAAAAAATACCGTCATGATCATGACAACAAAGTAACCTGTCTTCCACAGGTTATTTGCTGTACAAAACTATCTATTATGTCAATTATTGGGTGGTAAGAACATGAATCTACGTGGTGGTACAGCGGTTACGGTGTTGTTGATCCGAAACCATTAATTAGCAGCAACTGTCTCGGCTTACAGAAGCGGATGGGCTGCGAAAAGCACCCTAGGTTTGTCACTTGATTTTGATCATTCCTTTATATTCTCGAACTCGATAACGAAAGTTACTTTCTGAAGTTTCTGACTAGATCAGATAAGGCAGCAACTACTTTCGTCACCTACACCTTCAGAGGTGGTCGACTATTGGGTGCATCCCCAGAAAGGTGGTGCTGATGCATGTCTGCATCCGGTTCTCATCTAATGACGATTCCTATGAACACCCCCAGTGATTTAAGTCGAAAAAAAAAACGGTGGAAAACAAACTCGTTTTTGTGTAACACAAAACGTTCACTGTCACGCATCTCTGAACAAGCTGGTAAATGGCTGGCTATTTGTGTAATTGATACGACCATTTCTCATCCCAAACCATATACATATACATGTCATTTTTTGGACGCTGCACCCATAATGACTATACCTCCACGGAGACGAGGCCTAATTCGTCCGAAATGTATTTTTAATAGTTTCGGGTAATCTTTCAGTTTTGATCGGTGGGCACCGGATCTGGCGTTCTCGGGGGTTCTAGGAATTTTGGCCATGTGACCGTTTAGGCACGGACGGCCGACGATTAAGTCAGTCTACGTTGGTAGAAAAAAATCTGGATTATTTCACCAACGATGAATTAAAAACCAATGTGTCAACAAGGACAGCTGGGTTGTCGGGACCTTGAAGGTTGCAGAAAAGGTGGCTTGGAATTAGTTTGTTTTGAAGATATACAGAAAGAATACATTCAATAAAAAAATAAATTATAGTGAATAAGACATTATAATTATCGAAAAAGTAATGCGAGAACAAACTAATACCAAGCTTTATTCATATAATATAGGTATCAGGTGTTTTTTTAGGGTGATAGAATTTTCGATAGGGATAACATAACTGTTATTTGACAGAAGGTAGAAGCCATGTTGTTTCGACATTTCTGTTCAGTAAGCATTGACAAATTATCATGGAAATACTCGCGCCCGAACAAAGCTTACAAATTGTGGAAATTCATTTTCAAAATTAGTGTTCTTTTTGTTAAACTTATAAAGCCATTTCCGATCGAAATAATTTGTTTTTATTTGTCTTTCTCTACAGTTAAGTAGGTAGCAATCCCACTTATAGGCGATCTGACAATTTTTGATTGGCTTTTTTCAGTGTCGACTCATCAAAAAAATAAAGTTAAAATAAGATGTTTGTGATGAAAATTCATATTAATATGATTTCAAGTTGCAAATAAGTTTCAGCCTGTAGGTCTGCAGCGTATACAGGGTGGTTAAGAAAAATCGAGTAAAATGACAATTTTATTCCCAGAGAATTCAAACATTTTAAGAATATCAATACAATGGCCTTCACGGGCATCAATAACAGCTTGACATCTTCTTCGCATACTACACACGAGGTTGTTGAACATTTCTTGAGGAATTTGATTCCATAAACGGGGCAGAAGCTCTCTTAGATCATTTAAGGATCCTGAGTAGGTTGATGATTATCTAATCTTCTTTGGAGCATATCCTATGCATGTTCTATGCATTTCAAATCTGGTGAGTGCGGAGGTATTGGTAAATGTGGAATACCAAGCTCCTCGCGCGCATTCTCCACTATGTCTGCAAGATGCGGTCTAGCGTTATCCTCTAGAAATTGAAAAGTTTCACCAATAGCAGCGTGAAAATTTGGCACAACATTGTCAATGACATGCTCCCTAAAGTGTAAGGCGATCATATTCCCAGGACAAATGTGTAGATCTGTGCGCCCGTTGAAACATATCCCAGCCCATACCATAACACTACCCCCTCGATATGGATGGACTTCTTGGACATAGCGAATATTACGGGGTATGCGTGGGATTGTCCATACCCTTATTCTTCGATAATCTGAAAATCGTCCATATCTGGATTCATCACTGAAAAGGACACTACGCCATTGATCGTTCCAATTGATATGTTGCCTTGCCCATTCCAGTCTTCGACGCTTATGGTCACGTGTTAATGGAACTCTTCTCAATGGACGTCTAGAACCAAGATTCACCTCTTCCAAACGTCGTCTGATGGTTTCGATGGAAACTTGGACCCCATCTGCATTTTGAAGAGTATTCCGTAGCATTCTACACGAAGATGTAAGGTTTCTTCTCGTCGAAACGGTGATGAAACGATCCAAAGCAGGTGCTGTTTTTCGTCGCCCACCAAGCCTTGGTCAATCCAGCATGGACTGAGATATCACACTTTGGCTGACTTGTAGCCTTTCCGCTACAACAACCTGAGTTAGGCCACCCTGTAGCATTCCGATAGCCCTATTAGCCTCAGCGTTTGTTAATTTACGTCTTGGCATTTTCAGAAAACTGGTTTCAAATTGAAGCCGTTGATAAACTGACTTCATTTCAAAATAAGAACATTCTTGAAGCATATGCAAAAAACCAAAATTCAGAAAAAAGACGACCAGATTGACGAAATGTCTCATACTGATTTTTAGTGGATCGATTAAAGTTTTTATCTAGTTTTAAATGATTTGACAGCGATTTTCTTGAAGATTACATACTTTTAAAAACGATTGAATATGATATCCCTAACTCTTGTGGAGCAGTTTATTTCTTATAAACGAAACAGCCTCTGGTTCGTTTTCAACGAGACACACTCTACTCATATAAATCACAACCAATAAGGTTAACATGGTCTCCAACCATGACAAGACAAGAACCAGATTGTCAACTTCTCGTTGTAATTAAATCCGATTGACTTATTGAATAACACAAACAGTAGTTATTAATAACACCCATAATTCTCCACCGTACAGGTATCTCTTCCGACATAACAGTTCTCGAGCGCCCGAAAGATCAATCATTTCCCGTACAAATTTCAGTGGACATGAAAGCTCGCAATTTTTGAACCGGCCGCTCGCTGATCCGAAATTATTATACGTTTCACGATTCCTCAGACCCGTTCCCTGCGAGTCAGACGAAATTTTAATAGTTCGTGGCACTTGCCCATTACTTTAATTGGATCGTCGTATATAATTGTAGCGTCCGAGTTTCGTAATTACGGATTAAACAAACAAATGTATGAGAAAACCATCGAACTGAGATCCGGAGGATCGGAGGGGCGTGGGCTTAGAGACAATCGAGGACGGTAATTGATAGGGTGGTGCGGATTATGAGGAATGATGTGATGATGTGCACACATGGGCAGTGGAGTGCCGACTACAGAACAGAAAAAGGTTGTTACAACCTGAGTCAACTTTAGAATACCTTACTTATCGGTAGTTTAATGTTTTCATAAGGCACAATTTTACTATCCTGATTGTGGCTATGCGCTAAGATGGGACTCAAAACGTCATTCACGAGAGAACTTGAGATCTTTCGCGAGCGCTGCACTCCATTCCATTCTGGAAGTGCGTTCTTGAATAATCTACAAAAGTTTTTTTCTCAATTCAATAGCTATTTGTGGAGGAAAAAAAGAAAAACAAAGAGTAGTGGCATAGTGACATCTTCCACACTTGAATTTGCTGATGAGCAAATAAGCCTACTTCTTTCAAAGTTCTATCAGAGACAAATCAAATTTTTATTTCAAGTCATGACTGTTATACAGGGTCTTTCACGAGGAACCTCACCCATATTTATACGGGAAACTACTGAACGTATTTTCATGAAATTCAGCACTTATAAGTATTTCACGATGCTGATGAAATCTAAAATGTTTTCAAGGCATGAGCACCTCCGGTTTTTCCGGAAATGACGTCAACTTCCGTTTTTCAAATTAGAACACCATTTTTTTATTGCAGAAATAGATTCCTTAGAAAATTTCAAGTTATTTTGATGTAACATTTTTCAGTTTTGGTTGGAAAATTCTCTCTGAGCGGGAAAATTCGATAAAAATCGAAAATAGAGCTCCGCTGAAACAAGAATACTGAATAACTTCGAGGTTTTTGGATGGAAAATTTTCATTTTTGGGATTTTTCAAGATGTAAGATTAATGTATCCACTTTAGAAATCGAAATCGCGATTCATGATACAGGGGGTGAAAAAATCGCTTTCAAAGTTAGGGATGACAAAATCGTGAAAAATCAATTTTTTCAAATTAGAACCTCATTTTTTTATGGAAGATATTGAATCTACGTTAAAAAATAATGTGAGTGTATGCATCACACCCTTGCCTAAATTTAACTCAGAAAATATCCATTTTAGGGCAAGGGTGTGATGCATACACTCACATTATTTTTTAACGTAGATTCAATATCTGCCATAAAAAAATGGGGTTCTAATTTGAAAAAATTGATTTTTCACGATTTTGTCATCCCTAACTTTGAAAGCGATTTTTTGCGACAATTTTGCTTGTTGACGAAGCCACCGAGGTGAAATGGGCCTCATCACTCAAGATGATTTTTCGATGGAATTCCGGATCATTTTCATGCATTTCAAGGACCCAATCAGCAAAGACACGACGTTGTTGATGATCGTCCCGCTTGAGTTCTTGTGTAAACTAAACTTTATAGGCGTTGAGACCCAAATCTTTATGCAAAATACGATGTTATGACGTTTGTGTGATGTCTAATTCCAAAGAACGTCGAGGAATGGACAAACCTGGGTTCCATTCATATAGATGGCGTTGTTTTTTACTTGTCAAATGTCGAAAAATGACAGCTTCAAAAGTGACATCTACCGAAATAGCAGGCTATTAAAAATAACACCCCTTATTCGAAAACCCTCTAGTTAGATCAGTGAACGTGGCCTTATTCTTTCAACGATCTCATCTACCCTACCTGACACAGCACAATGGTCGACTCCCGGTTCGTTGTTGAGGAGGAATTTCGAACAAATTATTCCGCCTTTTAAATATCCTATTTACTTCTCTCAAACACGATAACCCTATCAAGATCTTCATGGAGCGTTCACAAGTAATGGGGAGGAGGCGACCATTGATTTATGGCGTTTTTTGTTTACATTGACGCCAATTAAAAGTAAAAAACCTTCTTAGTTAAGAGTGTACTCCTTATACATTCATGAATGTTTAATTAGACGCTCGTAAATCATGTTCTGTTAATCATATCACCTTTCCTTGAATTTATTCAAATATAAGAATGGTTTTTCGTCAGCCAACTTATACGCCACATGCTCGATCTTGAGAATATAAAATTTTATATTTTTTACGTATTTTCTCGTACACTGAGATGTATGATTTTGACGAGGGGTAAACCACAAGAGATGTTCCTGTAAAATGTAAAAAGACCCAGAGATTTCCGAGGATGTCCTAAGAGATGTAACAATTTGTCAAAATAAATCTTGGAAACAAATAAATGAATTATGATAAGCAAATATAAGAACAGAAAGATAAATGCAGGAAATTTATTTATCTAAACTCTACATACATGCAAAGGTTTACAACTGAGACTGAATTCACAGTCTAAAAATATAAGCATAAAATACAGGAAAAGTAACAAAAACAATATATAAAAATAAAATAAAAGATGATTAAAATGAAGATATATAGTAGCATATCACATTCAAATGATGCTGCTGATTTCTCATTCACTAAGTACGATTGATAAGATCTCGGAGTCTTCCTTTCGAAACGATTTTAGATCATTCTATCAGTGCGTTTATATAGATTTTTCTATCCAGGCTAGGCATAATTATTCATAAACAGATGGTGCATTTGGTCGTTATACCCTTAACAGAGACAACCCCATCTGTGCAGTGGTGAGGAATATGGAAATTTCCGAAGTTAATGCCATTTTAATGACAGAGTTTCCACGAAAATTGATGGAAGCTAGTTTTGTCCCAGAAAAAACTGTCGTTCTTCCAGACATGGCGTGCTCAAACACCATGGCGACCTCGGATTCTGTCTGGGCGCCTCGTTACCAGAATTACCGAACGGAGAAAAATTAATGTCTTTATAATTTCTCTCAACGATTACCGTCGCATTTCCGAATGGCCAGAGAACCATCCAATTGAAAATTGCGTCGAAAGACAGCCAATCAGGGCTTTCCGGGACCTTCCAGCCATTCCCCAGAAAGATGGTGTACAATTTCCGTTATCTGAATTCGCCGTATGTTGCTTAGTCGCCAGATAATGACTGTTATTTCGTGTGTGTAACGACACACTGCACATGGCGGACAGGAGAAGGCAGACATGCACAAAGACCAAATGTCTCCTCGTACAGCCTTCCCAGAAACCAACAAAGGGTAAGTGACAATCAAAATTCGCAGAAGGTGAAAATTGCACGTGTGGCGTGGCCGGGGCATCCGTCGCTTTGTTTGGCTGCGGAAGTCGATATTTTTTGGAATTACCGAAGATGACCTGCTGAAATTCTTGCATACACTATCTCTCAATGGAAACAGCCCAGAAAGAAATGTTGCAAATTTGGCCAGGTGGAGGAAGTTCCCATACGATTCGAAGCTCAATCTTTTTCAATATTCTTACCTCTTGAGAGCCCGTTCTTAGGTTGCTTGAAAGAAAAACCTCTTAGAACTGCAACCAGATTGACCTCAAGTTCTTATACCCCAATGAAACAATTTCCGAGGAGATCATCCACCAACCTCATATTTAGATCTCCTTGAAGCTCACGTAATCACATCGTGAGGATCAAACAAGAGTCGGCTTGCCTAGGAGTAAGTTCCTGAGGCAGTCAGGATCCGGGCACTTGCACACCATGTGTTTGGTGGTATCTTCCTCCAATTCACAAGGTCTGCAAATTTCGTATGCTGACTTGCCCATTCGATACAAGTGCTTTTACCGATAGTGCCGGTCAGCCGTCCCATAATACACCGAAGTAGCTGGACAAGCGAAAAGGTTTGAAGGGGTCTTGCAGTCACAAGAACCCATCAAACCTTTTCGCTTATTTTAGTCCTGGAGATCGTCCCCAGAAGAGCCCCATGTTCTGCATCTCCCCTTGCTGCAACGCTGCCCTAAAGTAGTTCTTTCCAAGGCCATAAAAGAGTTCAGGTCCAACAGGTACAACCTTTGATGCGCTTTTCGCAAGTGCATCAGCCTTCTCATTACCCTCAATACCTGGACCTGGGTCTCGTTACCTTAGTTGGGTTAAGTCACCTAGCCCAGCATTAGGAATCGCGGATTCAAATAAGGCTCGAAGTCTGTCCAAATGAAACAAGTATCCTGCTTAAAAAAAGCTATTTGCCTAACTGAAGTGAATATAGAAATTGGAGAGAATGCGGCAGAAGCTGTTCTTAGAACTCTTCAATTGGTGTTGGCGTGTAGATACTATAGTGCGTTCAAATATAAGAAGGAGCTTTGTAAACAAACAGAATCGTCTGGTTTGCGCACAATAAAGCTTCTATTCGTCAAACCATCATAATGACGCTCCCTTCGACCGCCCTAAGAGACTGCCAGGATCGTACTCGGACTGTAGATGGTACTGGATAGAAATGATTCAATAATTGGAGTCAGCAATTCCCACATTAGAACTTTTTTCCTCAGAAACTCTAGTGCAAAATTCCTGTAATGATTTGCAACTGTCATAAACGTTTTATATCCGACGTACCCTATTTTTTTATTTTGTTTTGTTTTTATATTATTATCTACTAAATAATTTCTTTTTCGGAAGCTCGAAATTGCGGTAAGGTAATTCCAGGAAACACCAGAGTTTGGATATTTGGGTCGGAATCTTGCAAGATTCCGACAAAGTAATTCCGGGAAACACCAGATTTGGGTCCTTCTCCCTAATGGGTGAAAGCCATCTTGATTGGCATAAATATCGAAGTTTTCAATTGACAAGACTCGAAAAAAATCTCTGTTCAAATTTATAATGGTCATTTACTTGTAATATCCGAAATATATTCAGTTTCGGTCCAAAATTTTATATAATTTTGTAGGAAACTCTTTGTCGGCTGCTCAAGATTCCGACAAGGTAATTCCAGGAAACACCAGGTTTGGGTCCTTTTCCCTCCTTGGATTGAAGATTTGCATAAATATCGAAGTTTTCAATTGACAAGACCAGTAAAAATACCTAGAGCTACTGTGAAGGTCTAGCTGTTCAAAGTGTTTATAGATTTTGTTGTGAAAAGTGTATTGTGTTGGAAAATCTTTTGACAAAGTGTATATAGTGTTTATAGAATAATGTCGAATTCGAAAACGGATACTGCATCTGAGGATGATATTATCTGGGGACCACCACGAAAAAGATATATATAATATATAAACATTTAATTTTGAACATTTTTCGAAAAGAATTGGAAGAACATCCTAATTCATCGAAAAGAGACTTAGTAGGAATTGTTTCAAAATCCTCAGGGGTAATTGATTCAGCTGTATTCAGAATTCTCAGAGAATATGAAGAGAATAAAACATTGACGCCACCTAAGAGGTGAGCCCAGTCGTTAAAAATAATCGATGATGACGACAGTTTGCCAAATTTCAAAAGAACAACGTTCTATAAATTATTGAAAAAAATGGAATTCAAGTTCAGTTAAAACTGAACGATTGTGTGAAATCTCCTAGATTCGACTCTAGACGGAAAAAAACTTTACGAAGTCCTCCTACCGCTGCGTCAAACATGTTATTGTTGCTCCTTCTTAGATTTGAACAGAGTACAGTCTTCATTCATCACCGAATATTGTAAGGCGTGTTATGATCAGGGAAAAGTTGCATCCTCTTTGTGGACAAAATGTATAAGTAGGTCATGTTGAAACAACGGTTGAAACAAAATTGAAACAACTCCAACAAAATGCACCGAATAATAGATTTATTTCGCTTGCAAGTGGCGTGCAGAGGCTTGTTTTACTAGGGATTAATATTTGCCATTTGTATGGTCCCACAACTGGGTGGTAATAAAAAGTTCTTTGAAAATTAGGTATGAATCCAAAAAAATTCGGCTCCCATTTTCAACAATTTCTTCTTTCTTTTTGTCGTTGAAAAAAGCCCCTAATGATGAATAGTCAACCGCCATCATACCGGCTGGAACTTCTGAGGATTTCGGGCAAAACCGGAAGCCATGTGAGAGCAACTGTTTTTCGGAATAAAAAATTAGGACCAGCCATGTCAGATATGCCCATTATATCGTGTCGCGCATCAAGAGCTAAGTACATATGTCGTGACGTCACGTCTTCAGACCAATCGCCTGTTAAGCTGCCGCTTCTAAACAATGTCGGTGGGCGGGAACATAATCCGTGGCCTCTGGTTACTCAACCATATCTCATGGTTCGTTTGCGCTCACGTTCAACGGCGATGCTTTTAACGTGTATTTTCAAGAGCGGTAATTAGATTTCAAGATATTTATTCATATGTGGACATGGTTTGAAGGAAATTGGAAATAATAATTCTTATTCATCCACTAAGACAATTTACATTGTGTTGGACAAGTCAGTTTTTACTTGATTGATCAACTTAATAATTTATTGAGAAATATATCACAATAATTAATATGCACATTTTCAACTTATACTGGTTCAAAAAATCTTAATTAATAAAACAGAAATCTAAAATTAGACATATTGGATGGTATTGATCTGGACAACGTTCACATTCAACAAGACGGCTATACGTGCCACAGAAGCAACGAACCATTGATCTTCACGGGAAAAGTTTCCGGACTATGTTATCTATCGAAGAGGTGATCACAGTTGGCCACCGAGATCTTGTGATCTAACACCTTGCGAATTCCTCCTTTGGGGCCTTGTGAAAGGAAAGGTCTTTGTCAAGAGCCCAGCGTCGATTCAAGACCTTAAATATGGAATTCGTGAGGCTATCCGGGCTATCGAGGACATAGGGCAGCCATTTTGCGATTTGGTTTTGAAAAATTTCATGAATTGGATATATGGTGTAGTAGTCGTGGTCATGGTGGTCATTTGTTCGATGTTATTTTCATTAATAACGGTATACCTTCTTCTTCTTTGTAATGAAATAAAAAACCGTTCATTCATCTAAAAAATGGCATTTTTCTTTGAAAGTCAAAATAACACGTCTTATTGGAAAACAATTTATAATGAATTCCAATGTTCAATTGCTTGAAACCAATCTACATGGAAAATACCTATATAATTGCAACAGTGGTGGGCAGATGAAAACTGCATAAACTTCATAGATATTATATGGTGAGTACTTCACACAATTCTGTGAAAAAAACACTGTATATTAACATGTATACTTTATGAACATTCACTGAAGCAATTAAAATAAAGATAATTCCCATATTTCCTCTTTATCACAGTAATGGCTTTCCAATTCTTTTCATTTAACAAATTCATCAATTCCCCATAAGCTCTACCCACAGGCAATAATTCACAACTATCCAATAAAAATTTTATTACTTAATAACAGTAAATTCCATGCAATAGTACATTAAGTCTGTACACTGAAAGAGTATTGTGTCGTGGACAAAAACGATAAAAATGTCCATTTCTGCTGCAGACAATAAAAATGGCCAGAAACGTTGAACTTAATTGAAAGCCGTGTAGAATGCTTCCTATCTACAATTTGCGGAATGGAAGTGGCAACGGAAAAAACGATTGTTTTTCTAGCGACTGTTTTTCAAGCGAACGGTTAATGTACATTGTCACATTTTTACGATTGGCTCGGAGCTATAAACTGGAACGGAAGATTTCAATGTTGCCATTTCACAATACAAGGGCAATAGCAGAACGTGTTGAAAATTCTAAAAGTCCTCAAGATATTGAAGCTATTCTCTCCCAGCAATTTAGAAAATATCATTAATATTCGATGCGAAGATTTCCTTTAAAGAGTTAAATTATTATCAATGTTATGAATATTTTTGTTTTATTCTTTATCAAATTGATGTCTGTCCCTATGATAGGTTCGGTTTAATAAATTCAATCACTTTTGAGATATATAGTTTTGTTTTGAAAAATCAACTATTATTCGTGAAGCCTCCATTCCACTAACTATCGATAGAATATGGCAACTTTCAACGCTTAACACAATACCTCATATGGAAAGAAAGAGGCAAGTGAAACAATTAGTGGCATAAGAATGTTGGAGGTAAAAAGCGAACAAGTTGGAGTTCATTAAATTGTTAATTTATATTGACACCAATGATGATCAAATCCGGTTTTCAATTAGTTTCATGGCCTCTTCGTTTGAGGATGGCTCGCTGAAATGAGTAAACTGAATGCCTTCACTGCAACAGAATGTCTGGTCGAAAATCTCGCATGAAATAAATGACTTCATAAAAAGTGTTCAGATTGCAGTGGTTTGCACTTAAACTATGTATGCACCTACTTATTTTTGTCCACAAGTGCACCATTTTAGCATGTAGATTCGTGTTATGGGTTTTCCAGTCAGAGGTGTTTTTTTGAATAGTCCCCTTTTCCGGTAGATGTCACTTTTGATATAAATTCACCACATGGTTAATTTTATGAGCCTTGCAAAATGAATGAAGGTCCATCCGACATGGCTATTATTACCGAAAAACCGGATGAATCTCTTGAACTTGACCTAAATTCTTGGGTTCGAGAAACCTTTCAATAGGAACATAATTGGTTGAAAAAGGGTATTTTGAACAAAGAACAAAAAATTGTTACAACAAAACATATGTGAATATTGCCGTTTCAAGGGTTCGATCTCATACGGTTGAAATCAATAAAACAGTTTTAAAAAGTGGCAGCTCCTTTCTGATAAACCAAGGCGACGAAATTTATATGTTCCATATGTTGCTAAGTGAAAAGCAACAAAAAGTCTGCAATAAGAATAATAAATGATGAGAAATTAAATAATTTTGAAGCGTGAACGGAAAATAAATAGGAAACTACACTGCGCAAAAAAATTAACGCACATCCTGAAAATCTCAATTTTAATGAAAGTTAACTCTACATTGACTTTATAACTTATTTTTTATGTTCTCTCAGGAAGGTTTCGAACGAAACAAGACACATAAAATGGAAGAAAAATTCAGGATTTCACCGAATCTTATGTGAAAGAAGAGAAATGAACAATTTTCAAAATACTGAAATGCTGATAAGTGATTTAATACTTGGTATTTCCACCCCTTGCGTTAATTACAGCTCGGCAACGACGGTTCATACTCAAAATGAGTGATCTTAAAATGTTCTGATCTAATCCTTTCCAGATTTGTCCGAGTTGGATTCCTAAGTCATTAAGAGTAGCTGGATTATTTTCTGAACTTCTCAGCCTTCTACTGAGGTTGTCCCAAACCTGCTCAATCGGATTGAGATCTGAACTTCTTGCTGGCCATTCCATTCGAGAGACTTCAACCTCTTCAAGGTACTCCTGAACGATGCGCGCACGATGGGGTCTGGCATTATCGTCCATGAAAATGAAATTTTCACCAATGTATGGGGTAAATGGCACTACATGCTCTTCAAGAATGTTCCTTATATACTTATCAGCATTCATAGCTCCATTATCAACGACCACTAGGTCTGTGCGAGCAGTCCTTCAGTTGTAGAATAAATTTGAGATTTCCATAAAGTGCGTTATTTTTTTTGCGCAGTGTACTTCTTTCAAATGCCAAGGAACTATTGAGAATTCTGCTGAATTTTCCAGAATCCCTGAATGGGAAGGTAATCCGCACTGATTATTGTATAGAACTTTCTTGAATAAGACACCGCGAACAGTGGTACCATAAACAGAGAGCTTCTAGCAAAAATCAGGACTGATTGCTAATTCATAGCCACTCGAACATAAAGCGAATTCCGCAAGTTCTAATACCATCGATGGCATCCAGATGGACGCTAATTCCACCAGGAAAAGTCGGCGGAATTATCTTATCTCCCTTGAATATGGAAACCGTCTGAAATTGATAAGGACACGTAGGCAGAAAATGCGAATTTACGCACCCATTCACCTCGTTCCTGGACAATCACTATTCCTAACCTCTCCGAGGTGCAGAAATAATCGTCTCATTGTGTTGGATGGCCTCAGCGTTTTGTGTCTGAGCCAGCTCCGCGTTGATCCCGCTTTATCGAATCTTCCTAGACATAAAATAGCCCACTCGGTATCTATTTAGTAAGGCGTGCGGATATACACACGCGATACAATTGTCTCCCATTTGGCCTGATCATCGATGCAGATAGTGGAACAAGTAGCATTATTCAAGATGGCGTTGTGATATCCAAAGTAGCCTATGCTAATGCACCTCGCGTCTTGTCACTTCTATTAGGAGATGAATTTATAACGAGCTCCGTGCTAATGGGACGACTGTGTTGAAGCTGACGTGTCCAACTTCATTTCGAACTTCGGCAGCTATTTCGATTTATGAATAACTTTGTGAGGTATCGACTTGTTTTCAAATGAGAGATGTTATTTCGAATAGTCCGCTATTAAGGTAGATGTCACTTTCGAAGCTGTCATTTTTTGACATTTGACAAGTGGAAACAACGCCATTAATAAGAATGGAACGATATACGCTTCAACAAGCGCCTCGTCGAACCGCAATACAGAAATTTATGGAAAAATTTGAGCTGTTGGGACAAGTTAGTGATGTGAAGAATAAAACGGTTCACGTCGCTCAATAACAGTCGAGAATATTCCTGCTGTAGCTGTAGTTCATAACTTTTCTTTTCCGTCGACAAAAAAACATAATTTTTTTTCACTCGGCAAAAAAAAAGCTATGAACTTTCCCACTTGAAGAACACTTTTAATTGAATAATAGTGAAAACCCAATATAAATCCGTGCTCTCTATCGTGAGAAATCCCGAATCGCGTTTTGAACTGAACGTCGAACGGTATAGACCTCTCTTAACATACACACATGACACAACCAAACTTATATGGAAGCACCCAGTATTAAGATGAAATATCATTTTGATATCTTTTTCGTTAGAAGCAAATAAAAAGTGCATGTGTTTTCTCACAAAAACAGTTAGGTTCATAAGCACTTGATAAGATTTGGCTTTGCAGTGTCGATTTTACCATTTCGTTCGAACGTCACAGTGAATTTATATTTGGTTTTAAAGTTTTAAAGAAAATGCCTTATGTGGGGTTATCGGAAGCCCAGAGAGGAAGAATTATTACTATGGCAGAACAAGGTATGTCACAAAGACAGATTGCAAGAACGGTGGGGGTTACACAAGGGGTTGTTTCAAAAACCTATGCAAGGTTTCTGGAGTTAGAAACCCTAAAGAATAGGCCGAGAAGAAGTCGTGGAAGAGTAACTACAGAAAGGCAGGATCGCTTTTTAGCCCAAACAGCAAGAAGAAATCCCGCAGTATCTCATTCAGAGCTTCAAAGGCAGTTTTTGCAAGCTACAGGTGTTAGTGTTTCTGTCGAAACTATCAGAAAAAGACTTCGCGCTCGGTAATTATCCAAGAGAAGAGCGTTAAGAGTTCCAGAACTATCAAGGCAAAATAAAGTTGACCGTTTTAATTGGTGTTTAGAGCATGAAAATTGGACTATTGAAGAAAAATGTCTTATTTTCGGATGAGACCAGAATTGGCCTACGATCAGACGACCGGCGTGTTCGCATTTTAAGAGCGATCCCTAAATACAAAGGAGGTACTGTAATGTTTTGGGGCGGAATTATGTTTGGTGAGGAAACTCCTTTAATTCCCATTAGACAATCTCTGACAGGGCCTAGGTATGTTGATCTAGTGCTACAACCTGTAGTGAGGCTCTGGCGAGGTGCTTTTGGAGATTATTTCCTATTGATGCAGGATAATGCACCTCCACATACCAGCAGAGTTGCAAAAAATTTTTTCGAAACAGAAGGTGTGACTGTTTTAGAGTGGCCTTCTTGTTCACCGGACCTTAATCCTATCGAGGACTTGTGAGATAGGATCAAAAGAAAAATTAGAGCTCGTCAAAATAATCCTGGTAACGCAGAGCAACTTATACAAGCGGCTTTAGAGGAATGGGCAAATGTTACAGGAGAAGAAATTAACAACTTAATAGAAAGCATGCCTCGTCGAATTCAAGCTTGTATCAATGCCAGGGGTGGTGATACTGATTATTGATTTGTTAAAATCGTTTTATTTGTTGTTCAATTCTCAGTTACATAAAAATTATTTTCAGAGAAATTTACACTTTTAATTTTCTGTTCTATTATAAAAATAATCTTTTAATAATTTATATTATTTTTGTGATAAACTTGCTTTGGGAAAACTGCTCTTCACTTTTCAGCGACTTTTTTTTAATTATAATTCGTTTTTTCCAAATAACAGGGTGATTCCATATAAGTTTGGTTGTGTGTAAATAAACATTCGATAATTCATCTAAAAAATAGCATTTTTCTTTGAATATCAGAATAACACCTCTTATTGGAATAACCTTTATTAAGATGGTCAAATATGCAGATAAATATTCGCAAATACCCGTTTTTTGTTGTCTCTTGGGCTGCATCGACAAAAGCATGTATAACTATTGCACTACAACTAAGACGTTTGCTATTCACACCCTCAAACTTCTCTGCACAAATTGGGCACGGAGGAGTTTACTCAAGCGATGCCATTCGTTATGCGCAGGCCACTACCCTTTTGGTCACACGCATGCGCTCCCTACTGTAAACTTACTGACATAGGCTGGTGCACAAACACAAGTAGATGAATCGAGTGATGAAGCTTTAGAGGGCTATATGAGGTTTTTATCTTCCTGTTTGAGGATGAAAGATTTTGTATTGCTCCATGATTCGTTTTGCACCTACCTCTCTCGATGGAGTATGGTAAACGACGTTGTAAATCTCCTTGACCTTGAACGGTACTCCAAAAATCAAGATAACCGCAGATCAGCTATCTATCTAACAATGGTGATTATGCAGCATAATGAGTACCGAGACTACCGAAACGTCCAGTGCATTTCTTTCTAGGAAACTCCGCCAATGAGGAAAGCGAGTATTTATCCGAATACCATAACTCAATATTCTCTCCTGCCGGCGCGTATCCGGGAATCTCAAAAAATCGTCGGTACCGCGTGCAAGGGGAATCCGATAAAATATAATGAGCTACAACATGAATAATATTTCCTACGCCGAGGTACAACAAAACAAATAGCGTGATCCGGGGAGATATTCACGTCCCGGTATCGGCCAGACCTCTTCGCTCTCCATGCACGAGTAAATAAGTGAATAGTACCCGCGAGAAACGACAATGTTGCCAACATGGTGTTTCTAATGCTGAAATTAACAACTATTGAAAATAATCTACCGAACCTTTCTTGGAAAAGATTTTCATCGTCTGTACGTGGTGGTGCATGGCTACAGAGCATAGCTTCATGATGAAGCACTTTACGTAGGTAGCTGAAACTCTTCAGTTAATGCAGCCACCGACCAATAAAGCCAGAGATCTTTTCAAAAAACTGGGAGGTGCACTGCTATCTTGAGAACTTTCGTGCCCCAGTCAGAGCTATCCCTGCCGTTACACTATTATTAGCATTTTCTACGGTGGCAACACTGGAGCGAGCGTGTGTAAACGGACAGCGGACACCGAGGAATAAGGACCCCTCTTCTAATTAACCGCTGACACAATCACACGGACAGAAGACACGCCAGCTCCCGAAAGGCATAAATCCGCAGCACGGTATCGGACGGCACAATCGAACCTCCCCCGACGAGGTTCGCTTCTCGTACCTCGGTGGTGTTAGAAAAATGGGGAAAATAACTGGCAGACGAAGGTGTAATGTGAGCGGAGTTTATGGATCAAACGGTGGCAACCTGCAGTTTCACACGCTCCTTCTGCGGGCTGCGGAAATGTGGGCGATTGGTCGTCTTCGGTGGAAGTTTACAACATGAAGTCAATCCATATTTTTTATGAGGAATTCGAAAGTGAATCGATCAAACGAATGCAGATGGTTATAAATTGTAATGAAGAAAACGACAGGCAATCATTATCATCAATATCAGACTTGTTATGTCCTATTTATTCGTACTTCTGTGTACACCTGATAAGGTATCACATTATTCCATCTCCAGAATCAAATATGAAGCACCTTTGAGAGGTCTCAACAAACAACAGACTGTAATTTTATTTTCACCTCTACTTAGATAACAAGCACGAAATAATTATACATACAAATATTATGTATACAATTATAAACTCTACCTTCTATATGAAAATGTATAGCAAGGAAGAATAATGATCAATTGTGATTCACAAAAACACAAAAACTGACTAACGATTTCGATTTAGAACTTACTGACGATTTTGATTAACAACTGACAAAGTCCTGGGTAACAACTTACGACTAAGTACTGACGAATTACTGGCTGCTTGTCTCTGTAACATAGGGTTTTAAAGATAAGCTGGAGAAAACATGGGACGTTCACTTCCTCTGAGTAAAAGAGGGAAAGATCAACACTTGATTGGGTGTCAGAATCAAAAAACGCCTTGCTAAGCCAACAGAGTGCTCTCATTTGTCATTTTTGACTATAGTGGGAAAAACAAACCATTTCTTGAATCTACAGACCAATAAGAGAAGCTTTGGACTAGGGGTATTTCGATGTCGTGCATGTGTTCCCTAATGCAACTTGTTCTGCTATAAATGTGTCACCATACATATAAACTGCTCCACATGAGTTAGGGATATTGACTTAATATTGCGAAAAAATATTGTTGAAATAAGATTTTTGTGATGAAAATTCATATTAATATGATTTCAAGTTGCAAATTAATTTTAGCCTGTAGGTCTGCAGCGTATAAAGGGTGGTTAAAAAAAATCGAGTAAAATATCGAAATTTTATTCCCAGAGAATTCAAGCATTTTGGGACTATCAATACAATGAATGGCCTCCACGGGCATCAATAATAGCTTGACATCTTCTTTGCATACTACACACGAGGTTGTTGAACATTTCTTGAGGAATTTGGTTCCATAAACGGGGCAGGAGCTCTCTCAGAACATTTAAGGATTCTGGGGTAGGTTGATGATTATCTAATTTTCTTTGGAGCATATCCCATGCATGTTCTATGCAATTCAAATCTGGTGAGTGCGGAGGTATTGGTAAATGTGGAATACCAAGCTCCTCGCGCGCATTCTCAACTATGGCTGCACGGTGCGGTCTAGCATTATCGTCTAGAAATTGAAAAGCTTCACCAATAGCAGCGTGAAAATTCGGCACAACATTGTCAATGATATGCTCCCTATAGTGTGAGGCGGTCATATTCCCAGGACAAATGTGTAGATCTGTGCGCCCGTTGAAACATATCCCGGCCCATACCATAACACTACCCCCTCGGAATGGATGGACTTCTTGGACATAGCGACGATTACGGGGTATGTGTGGGATTGCCCATACCCTTATTTTTCGAGAATCTGAAAATCGTCCATGTCTGGATTCATCAGTGAAAAGGACACTACGCCATTGATCGTTCCATGTGATATGTTGCCTTGCACATTCCAGTCTTTGACGCTTATGGTCACGTATTAATGGAACTCCTCTCAATGGACGTCTGCAACCTAGATTCACCTCTCTCAAACGTCGTCTGATGGTTTCGATGGAAACTTGGACCCCATCTGCATTTTGAAGAGTATTCCGTAGCATTCTATACGTAGATGTTGGGTTTCTTCTCGCCGAAAACGGTGATGAAACGATCCTGAGCAGGTGTTGTTTTTCGTCGCCCACCAAGCCTTGGTCTTTCCAACACGGAACCTGTCTTCCTGAACCTATTCCAAAGTCGAGATATCACACTTTGGCTGACTTGGAGCCTTTTCGCTACAACAACCTGAGTTATGCCACCCTGTAGCATTCCGATAGCCCTATTAGCCTCAGCGTTTGTTAATTTACGTCTTGGCATTTTCAGAAAACTCGTTTCAAATCGAAGCCGTTGATAAACTGACTTCGTTTCAAAATAAGAACATTCATGAAGCATATGCAAAGAACCAAACTTCAGAAAAAAGGCGACCAGATTGACGAAATGTCTCAAACTGATTTTTATTGGATCGATTCAAGTTGTTATTGAGTTTTAAATGATTTTACCGCGATTTTCTCAAAGATTACATACTTTTAAAAAAGATTGAATACGATATCCCTAACTCTTGTGGAGCAGTATATTTAGTTTTATGAGCTTATGCTGAGAAACTGAATGAAGTTTCAAAGGACATGGTTATTGTCTCAAAAAACCAGATGAATTTCCCAAACTTGACCCAAGTATCTTGGGTTGAGAACGCCTTTAATAGGAATCCCATAAATCAGTCCAAAGGGTATTTTCAAACGAGGAACAAGAATTTTGAATCAGGGCATATGGAACAAATATTGCTGTACCTACACTGATCGATCCCATATTGTTTAAAACCAATTTATACAACCATTTTAAAGGAGACAGCTTATTTCTTGTGGACAAAGGATATGAAATTCATTTTGTCCAGATATCAATATACCTTCCATAAATGTCAATTGGAGATGTCGAAAAGTCGCCACATGCTAACGAGCGATCCGAAAATACCAATCCAGTTTCCATGTCCCCCTTAACTCATCTCGTAACTATTCCTTTCTATACAGAACGCTGATCGTAATCGGAGCGACCGATACCCATATCGCATGTGTTATCTGAAGACATCTATTGAGCCGAACAGGGTTGCTTATCCACGGTCCAGAGATACGTGGCGTTCTCGAGAACGATGTCGTTCTCAAGTCGTCGCGATATGATCGGTGAAAGGGCTACCGACAGCGGTTCGAATACCTGTTTCGGCAGATGCCTTTTATCGATCGAATAGGTCGAAATTACTATTTCGAACGGCCACATCCTATATATTTCGATGTTTATGTGCGTTCATATGGTATTTCGCAATCATTAGTTGGTTTCATCGAGATGGCAAATGGAATTTGAAGAATAAATTCAATTTTTGACCAATTATTACGTTTCATTCTAAATGTCTGGATGAGAAGCATACGAGGATGTATTGATATCTAGTTAGCCTAGACCAGTTCCATGCTTAAACAAAATATTGCGATATCATATCAACGATTAATAACTTATTAGAAGTGTCAGTGTAGAGCTCGACGTCAAAAAAGTAAACCAGAGTTAAGCAATAAATTTGAAAGAAAAAGATGTCCACCGACATTGTAAAAATCGAAAAATTGGAGTATCGAGCCATCATCAAGTACTTGTATTTAAAAGGGTTAAGACGTAAGCAGATTTACGAAGATATGCTTAATACTCTTGGTGATCAACGTCCTTCGCATGCGACCGTGAAAAATTGTACTGCAAGCTTCAAAAGAGGTAAATTTTCCATTGAAGATGATGACCGATCGGGAAGGCCAGTTTCTGTGTCAGTCCCCGAAAATATCGATGCAGTTCATGACATGATTTTATCAGACCGTCGAATTGGGCTAAAACGGATATCTGGAGCACTGAAGATTTTATACGAACGCGTTCACCATATAGTTCACGTCAATTTGGAAATGACGAAAATTTCTGCAAAATGTTTCCCCAAATGTTTGAATGTTGACCAAAAGCGTGCAAGGGTAGAAGCATCGCGTTCGATCTGTGCTCGATTTGAAAACGATGTAGACTTCTTAAACCGAATTGTTATTATGGATGAGACTTGGGTACATTTCTACGATCCAGAAACAAAGCAACAATCCATAGAGTGGAGTGGCGACACTCTGGTTCTCCAAGACCTAAGAAGGTTCGTGTCCAAAAATCTGCTGGAAAAGTTCTTGCTTCAGTTTTTTGGGATTGCCATGGAGTAATCATAATTGATTTTTTGGATAAGGGTAGAACAATAACTGGAGATTACAATTCGACATTCCTGACCACTCTACGGAAAAAAATCAAAAGAAAAGACGCGGAAAGCGTTTTTTACAGCGTTTTTACAGGACAACGCCCCAGTACACAAATCTCATGTTGCCATGCAAAACATTCTTGATTTAGGGTTAGAATTACTAGAACACCCCCCTCATTCACCAGATTTGGCTCTGTCCGATCATCATCTCTTTCCTCAACTGTCAAAAAAATTAAAAGATCGTAAATTTTCTTCTAACGAGGTGGTAATGAAAGCTGTGGAGGACTGATTTGCAGAGCAAGAAGAAACATTTTTTTTAAAGGTCTAGAGACGTTGCAGGTTAACTGTAATGAATGTATTCAATTAAGAGGAGAATATGTTGAGTAATAAAATATTTTGACATTGAAATTTTGTTTGGTTCTATAGTAGGCTAAGAAATTTTCAATATATCCTCGTATATGCGGATTTTTGAAATGGTTCTGAGAATGAATTTTGTCCCATTTTCTTCAATTTCGATTTCGAGACCTCAACATCACGTTGAAAGATTGTGGGTCAATACTATTCTTGCCTCCAGACGAACACAATAAATGCGAGAACAACATGAAATATGATCACTACGAATTCACTATAAATCACTAACGAATCCAAACGAAATACTCTCTCACAATTTGCATATCGGTTAATTCGAAAATAATCGTTTCTCGTTAAACACTTCTTCGATCGTCCTCAGACGTTCAAATACATGGTATTGCATGAAGCCTGCGATTCGATCCTACTTCCAAATTATAGTCCTTGTTACGTCGAGGACCTCCATTAGAGCCTGACTGTCATTTTGGCCAGTGAAGATGTCCATTAAAATAACTCGTCCGTCTCAGGTCCCCGATCGTCTCATTGAAATATAATTCATTTTTTGGGTATGAAAAACCGGGCCGGGGGCCATGCACCTGACCCACATACGTGAGACAGCGAGGCCTGCCGACCAACCAGATTCGACGACTGGATGCGTATACGACAAATTCGCGTGGATAATGTGTGTGGTTAGGATTTTTGTCTGCGCAAGGGTTATAATTTTAATTCAAATTGGAGCTGATGCAGTTACAGTTGTATAATGAGGGGCAAATGAGGGGGCGTCTTTGGGGGAGATACGCATTCGTCATGTGGCGAGGATGGGCCCTTCGGGCGGATTAAATGAGCCAAAATGGAGGAACACTCAACATTATCATTCTAGAGAACATTAAAGAATGTGAAATAGGGGCTAGATTTTAGCTTTGACTTATGCATTCCAATCAGCTAGAAAATTTTAATTTTTGCTCGTGCTGCTCTGCCAAGTTTGTCTCTAGAGCTCAAATTCTCGTGGGCTCATCAAATATACATCTAATTTGTTTATAGTACATTCTTTAGATTTCATTAATGAAATTAATCATTTCATCACTCACACAGCCACTCGCCTACGTAAATTAGGAGATGATTCCTTGTCCACGAATAGGGTGGATCCCATACATAAACTTTCCACTTTAGAACCCCCTGCTTAGTAACAAAACCAAAAACCAAATTGAATTAAGCAGACATTTTATGCTAGCGAAATAGCACTCAAAAAAACTCTTGGTTATGTTCCTCCATGACTGCAAAAGGGTAGAAGAAGCCACCTCTGTTTCCAGTTTCAAGAGAAACTATTTTCCATATTAATATTCTACAATAAAAAAATAATTTCGATTGGCTTGACCCATTCTTAACTTAACAAACGAGGTCTCGTGTAATTCCTTGGTAAAGTTCAGATTTTTGGTATGGAACAATGCAGTATACCCATTATAATTTAAAATTAACAATATGTTATGGAGATCAGTTCATTGGTCCAAAACTTCTACGATATCGATAAACGATGATATTTTCAAGGAAGAATCTGAATAAGGGATAATTGTAGATGAGGTTGAGAAACTAGGTCTGCAAAATCGACAATAGTGGTCTACATCCCTGAAAAAAAAAGGGACTCAGAAACGATTTATTTTTTCTGATTGATGAAGGGATGTATGAGTGTATAAAGATAAAAATAATAAAAAAATGTTTATAAGTATTAAATGAATTAAAAGGATATTCCCCATCATTTTTGGTTATTTTGTAACATTTCCACCATCAAAACGAACAAATATTTTTGTGTTTTTTCAATTCATTATCGAAGTCCATCATTTAGACAATCAAACGTCTATCTCATTTTTCTTTTAGAATTTACCGTTTTTCTGTAAATGATATTACAAAAATGTGTAGTTTTTGCGAAATTTATTTCCTTGAATTTTTCTAGTCGAAATGATAAATATCCATTTTTATCAACGAAAATTTTTTAAGGTATGTCTTAGCCGTCGATTAGTGAGAATTAATTGTTTCTTACAATTGTGGATTATAAGATGGAATTGAATTTCTTTTTAAATGACACGCACTGCAGGTATCTCCTCCCAGATGACTGGTAAAGGAAAATTAGAGTATCATACAGCCAGTGTGAGATCTAGTTCAGGGTAGAGAATTTGCCTGTCCTACAATCCACAAAATTGCGTATTCCCCTACGAGAATAGCAATAAGACAAATTATACTCAATGTCAAACTATTTATTTAAAATTGAACTAATTAAACAATATTAATGAAAAAGTAAAATTAGATTTGCAGTGGTTGATATATTCAACGCAACAAAAACTCCACAAAATTGCTGAACTTGATTAAATCTCACTAAATTAAGGTATAAATTTGAAAGGGAATTCAAGTACCGTGGTTGTTATAACTGGCCAGTTAGTATCCACCTCAGTTCACAAATATTTACACTTACACCTGTAATAATTATGAACAGTATTGAATAATCGCAACCCAGTATCAATTGAAACTAGTAAAAAGGTAAAATTGTAAATTGGGCAATGTGCCACTACAATAAACTCAATTATGAGTCTGATAAAAGTTAGACATAAGTGAAAGGAGCCAGCTGTGATTGAGAGGTCTCCCCTGCTATCAGTTATTCATTTTCAACAGTAATATATTATAACCTAAAGCCAGTGCAAAGCACCGGTTGCATCAACCACTGAATGGCTTAAAGTAGAGACGTAGGTAGTACTTGGAACGTGGATGCCAAGCACTCGTATGCCAGGCACTTGGATGCCAGATACTTGGATGACAGGTACTAGGATGTCCGATACTTGGATGGCCGATACTTAGATGGCAGGTACTAGGATACCCGATACCTGGATACCCGATACTTGGATGACAGGTACTTGGCTACCCGATACTTGGATGGCCGATACTTAGACGGCAGGCAACTGTCTACCCGATACTTGGACCCCAATAAAACACCATAAGGCATTGTTCACAAAATTCAAAGGAAGTTCATACCTCTTAGGATGTTGTTCGAGGGGAAAACGATCTACTTTCCAAATTCTATACTTCCAGCAATTTTCCAACATCAATAATCGTATACAACTCCTAATGAAAAGACTGTTAGACAATGGTTCCATATATAAGCTCAAATCATACCTCTTTAGAGATTCCAGGTCTCATGGAAGAATATAATAATCCGTTCTAACAAACGTACCCTTAGATTAAAGCCAATATTCTCTATCCAGGGAATTAACCAAATTGAAATTATAATCGCCTACAACGAGGATGATTTCAGATAAAACTTCCAGAAAAATAATCTTCATTCAATTCGGCTTAAATCTTCCACAATTTTCCGAGAATTCTCCAAAAAGAGATTGCCTCTTTTTCACAGAGCAGCCAATTGTCAAACAATCCCTTCCTACTTCTATGACCGCACACAATACCACAGTCATCTCCACCACAAGCCATGAACCAGAATCAACCGGCAACGCCGCAAAATGTGTAAACTATCCCACAACAACAATTTAATTCAGGGTGCAAAATAATCACGTTACAGACTCTGTGGAGATTCCAAAAAGAAAACGGGAATAGAAGGTTAAATTTAACAGAAAACGGTAATTAAATGTGTATAGCATTTTTGGAGAATGAACAAAGTTTCGAAAAATGCCCCAATATTTTGTGATATATTTCAAAAAAAAAATTAAGTCGTAACCTAATGTCATACCGTATAATTAGGATGTTGTTATGCAAAACAGGAAAGACTTCTTCTCATTTCACAGAAGAATCGTAGAATCAGTGTTGACAACATGATGATACATAAATTTAATTCGACAATTTCACAGCAATCATCGCTAGAATAAACGAGCACGCAATGAGCGTAATTGCCATCATGACAACAAGGTGGTCTATTTCCTGAACCGCGTGAGTCCATGTGAGCGAGTAAAAACCCATCGCAATCCGCATTTATCAGTATTTCATTCCCCAGAATTCCGCCGATCCTGCGAACACGCATATTTTCCAATCTAGTTGACGCGAAATATTAACCATGACGTCGTGAGCAGCGGGGGCACCGCAATCCGAATCAACTGTTAATATCGCAGTGTCTCCTGCTCGTACGAGCCAGCGGCCTTTCATCGGCCCGATCTGCACGAAAACGCGTACCCATTTGCGGAATTTATCGCCTTTATTTCTCATTAACTTCTTTCGCCCGGTGCCGTTTCGGGGAAACTGAGATCCCGTTGCAATTCTCGTTGCGCTTTATCAATCCCTCACAACGTGATTATTAAGTGAGGATCACCCTCTGGGCCCGTGGCGTCCCACCGATTCTGGACCTGGAAGTGCATCAATCATGCGGCTAACATGCCATCGACGACTTTCGTGGCCCCTAAAGTCAATGGCGGAGATCGGCTCGGAGAACGTCGACCAGCGATAAAAAATGTGATTGAAAATATTTCCAGAGTTACATTATGAAAGAGGTGGTGTTTATCGATGTTCCCCCATAGATGGTGACTAGTAGAGCCCCCAAATCTACCTATTAAGTTAAGGGGACCTGGTACACGTCCGAGCTCGCGAGCTCCCCTCAAAAATTGGGCTTTTTATTTCCATGATAACTCAGTTCGTATGCGGCGTAGACCAACAATTTTTTTTTTAATTAAAGCTTAATCATTTCTCTAGAATGTGTATCACTCGCTTTTCTGTTTCTCTTCGTATATTAGGAAAAAAACCTGGTGAGCTGTAATTTCATGAGGATTTGGACAAACGATTTTATTTCCATGATATCTCTGTCAATCCTCGGAATAAATGTATGAAATTTTCAGGTAACATGCGGAATAATATTTTCCAGAATTTGTTTTGATCAGTTTTTTTGTTTATTGCCCCCTCAATTTTCACATGAATTATAAATTAGGAACTTTATTGGTTTTCCTAATATACGCAGAAAAACGGAAAAGCTAATAATACACATTCTGCAAAATATTATTCCGCATGTAGGTATACTGAAAATTTCTTTCTTTCCGTCCATAGTCGAATCGGGGAGATTTCACACAATCGTTCAGTTTTAACTGAACTTGAATTCCATTTTTTTCAATAATTTATAGAACGTTGTTCTTTTGAAATTTGGCAAACTGTCGTCATCATTCACGATTTCTAGAACTTAAGAAATCGTTGGGATTTCATTCCGGAAAAAAAACCGTGGGCACTTCTTCTGATAAGGTTCATATCGAAATCGTCAACCGAATCGATTATTTTTAACGATTGGGCTCTCCTCTTAGGTGGCGTCAATGTTTTTTTCTCTTTATATTCTCTGAGAATTCTGGATTCAGCTGAATCACTCACCCCTGAGGATTTTGAAACAATTCCTACTAAGTCTCTTTTCGATAAATCAGGATGTTCTTCCAATTCTTTTCGAAAAATGTTCAAAATTATCTCTTTCTCTTCAGCAGAGAAATGCGACCTTTTGGATCTTTTTCGTGGTGGTCCCCACATATCACCCTCAGATGCAGTATCCGTTTCCGAATTCGACTTTGTTCTATAAACTTTGTCAAGAGATTTTCCAACACAATACACTTTTCACAACAAAATCTATAAACACTTTGAACAGCTAGACCTTCACAGTAGCTCTAGGTATGTTAACTGGTCTTGTCAATTGAAAACTTCGATATTTATGCAAATCAAGATGGCTTTAACCCCTTAAGGAAAAGGACCCAAATCTGGTGTTTCTCGGAATCACCTTGTCGGGACCTTGAGCAGCCGACAAAGAGTTTCCTACAAAATAATTTGAAATTTTGGACCGAAACTAAATAAATTTCGGATATTACAAGTAAATGACCATTATAAATTTGAACAGAGATCTTTTAGGAGTCTTGTCGATTGAAAACTTCGATATTTATGCAAATCAAGATGGCTTTCACCCATTAGGGAAAAGGACCCAAATCTGGTGTTTCCCGGAATTACTTTGTCGGAATCCTGCAAGATTTCGACCCAAATCTCTAAAACTCTGGAGTTTCCTGGAATTACCTTGCCGCAATCTCGAGCATCCGAAAAAGAAATTTTTTACTAGATAATAATATAAAAACAGAACAAAATGAAAAAAACTAGAGTTTCTGAGGAAAAAAGTTCAGATGTGGAAATTGCTGACTCAAATTATTGAATCATTTCTATCCAGTACCATCTACAGTCCGTTACGAGTACGATCCTGGCAATCTTTTAGGGCGTTAAAAGGGAGCGTGGTTATGACCGTTTGACGAATAGGAGCTTTATTGTGCGCAAAGCAGACGATTCTGTTTGTTTAAAAAGCTCCTTCTTATATTTGAACGGACTATAGAACAAAATGAAATATTGCCACAATATAAATACTTACGCCCATGCTCAGGAAAATATTCTTTCGGCATTTTTTGGATTTGTTCTTTATTTTTATTGTGTTGTAGCTTTTATTTTTTTTAAAGGGCTTGTAAATTTGGTGAATAATTTGATTAGGAGCAAGGAGTAATGAAATAATTTTTCACAATACGAATAAAACATTCCATAGTCTTGTTATCTGATGGCTCTGACGATAACATGTTTAAAAATAAATACATATATCGAAAAACTATTTTCTTCAAACATGACCTCATAAGTTGAATATTCTTTATCGAAGAAGGCGTTATCAACATATCATTCAGGCCGAATCGAGAAGCCTATGAAACGCAACCAATGAGGCCCAATTATACCTTTTATTCCAAATCGATGGTACATTAACATTCTAATTCTCAGGTGGTCGTTCGATATTAGTAATTACAGCCGTGATCCTTGATGAAGAAGCTGGTCACGTTTCAAATGACCACTCTTGTCCATCATCTGGTTCGCGTTTTCTCATATTTAAGAATACCGCGGTTAACTAATTTATGTTATTACGTTACTACTTCTGTTTTATGTGAGAACAAGATCTCGTTTCATAAACCTTAGTCGTGGACCAAAAAACCTGTTCGACTGTCAAACATGAAATGTTAAAAGCTGCGTTTTTAGTTCTGTGCATGAACGGTGGTATCCTCTTGATTTATATCTGTTTTTGATGAGCTTCTGTTTTTCCGGTGAAGTAAACTGCGGTAGCTTGTATCGTTACTGAATTTGGGATTCAAAATCAAGAAATGTTGACCCAGGAAATTGAAAATCTTTGTTTTTATATATCAAACTTATTCGCAGTCAACAAAAACGAATAGTTGAAGATAATTCGTTTCTTCGCTGTCCTTATTAATAACCGAGTATTCTGCGCTTTCCTGTGCAATCATTTGTACCGTTGACGTTTTGAGTATTGCTTACGCGACATCCTAATGGTATGCATTTATGCAAAATGAATATCCTTTTTGTACGATCTCAAACGTTCCCTTCATCTCCTTTATTGCGAATTATTTTAATTATTCCCTGCATAGCACTCAACTACGTGTCTCTAGGAACGTTGCAGGTAATGATTTAAAGCAGACTGGGTAATGAGAAAATCTGATTATCAATTATGAACAGTTTTCGTTTATCAGCCTTCAGTTAGCATCTTGCGGAAAGATAATTGCTAGTTTAATCACCAATCGTATCAACTACTGTTGGTAGTAGTTTGAGGGGATAGATGCTAATTAATGGGTCTCATAATCTCTCGAATCAATTATCAATTATAAATAGACGTTATCCAGGTATTTTCAAATGGCGATCTCTATCAGTTGGCGATCCACCCTATACATTACACGTATTCAATTTCGCAAATGCTTGAAAATTATAAACTTTCCTATCCATCGAACTGATATCTAACCACGCGTGAGGTTTTCTCGCTTGGTCGGACGTCGGAGTCTCCGAATATTTTCGAGATTTTCGGGGTGAATACGAATATGGCAATAATGGTAATGATACCTGAGGGTAGAGGACTTTCTGGTGGTTCAGAAAAATATATTTGATTTTTAGGGGCACCTCGATTTTCGAAATATTCCAAGTTTTCGAAAATTCATACAACTCTTTTTGGTTTCAAGACTCCAAATGAAGGAAATCAAATTTTTGGGTAGCATTCCTGAAAAGACTCGTAAAAAAATGAGCTTTGGAATGTGGATTATGGTTTCTGGATCGCATGCATAGTTTTTTTTAACAAAGATCTAGCTCAAATATTATCATGTTTTGCAAATTAGAAAGAAACATGGGTATTTCGTTGGGATTCCGCAATTGTCTAACATAGTGTATTACCAGCACTTAATACAAAATAAATTTCTATAACAATCAGCTTTTTTATCAATTATCAAAGCCCTGAAATTTACTTCAT
This sequence comes from Adalia bipunctata, assembly GCA_910592335.1. NCBI lineage: Eukaryota > Metazoa > Arthropoda > Insecta > Coleoptera > Coccinellidae > Adalia > Adalia bipunctata. Next base: position 10,423,558 of record OU342955.1, read on the forward strand.
TACCTACATAGAAAATATTGATTTCACAACTGGAATGGTTATTTGGTCTCTTCTCTTTTATTATAAAATCTCACGCTTGTTTTTAAGTAATTAAGTAAATTTCAGCACTTTTTTAATTAATAAAACAGCTCATGACTCATTGCAATAGAAATTTATTTGAAACAGGCATATTGTTTCTTGATTTTACCCTCAAGAGACAATATTTCTTTACACCACGTCAAGAAAAAACAGAACATTTGAGCTAGTTCCTTGTTACAGAAACTATGGCGTCATATAATGGGGCTGTTCTGGTGAAGTCCAGTGTATACCAGAAGAGAATTCTGAGAGCAATTATCAATATCAAGCCAATGATTGTGTGAAAAGTTTCAGTGAATTAATTTTATAATAACCGTGTAGTGTAGAGTTTATAAAATTCCAAGAGGATATTGTTTAGATAGAAACATCGCCACAAATTATTTAGTGCTAAGTATCATTCTATTTTTCATTATTTTCAATTCAATACGTGGTTTGTATCGGCATTCATCCTTGATATCAGAATTTTGTATTTCATTGACATTTATTCTTAATATGGACCTGCAAAAATAAATTTTTAATAGAAACGGTGCGTATAAATGTATAATTTCATACTTCTTAGAATTCAATTTTATTTTCCACATTTGTGGGATTTTATTAGTACATACAAATTTCTACATCAAACGTTTTTCAATCATAGATTTTAGTCCTGACAAAGTTGATGAACATTCTGACAACATTGTTGACGTGTATAGAGATCAAGCCCTATTCCCGCAGGTTCGTATAATCCATTGATTAATCCACACTCTGTTTGGGCTATCCAACTTTAACATATTCGTATTCCACCTGAAATTTCTCGAAAATATGTGGAGACTGCGACGTCCGACTAAGCGAGAAAACCTCAGGTATAGGTAGACATCAGTTCGATGGAAAGGAATGAGGGATCACTCGCTTGATCGACCGTTGATGTTTCCATAGGGAAGGATAAATTCTGATAATTTTTGGAAAATCCTCAGTTTCTACTTCATCCTATCATTACTACAGAATACCAGCGGTTGACCTGAGGATGAAAACGCTCATATTTCGTAACAGCCGTGTAATTACTCCACCAAATAATGATAGGTCCGCTAACTGTCAATTCCACTTCCTTTGTGCTAACTGATACAGGACGTTCTCCGAACGACCGCGCTAGACGCAGGCAAGAGTGTGTTCGGTCCGAGAAAGGTGTTCTAATTTGGTATGCCGAATGAACAAAACAATCGAGATCGTTATCTCGTGTCATAGAACGTTGGCGATGTATTTTTCCAGCTGGAACTGTCGGAAAGGGGAAGAACTCGGAGAAATTTATAATTCCGTTCGTTTGAACAGTGATAAACGATACTAATTTGGGAGTTGTCAGATGATCCGCATTGGGTGGAGCGTTGCGGATGGTGAAGAAGTTATAGATGGTTATATAACGTAGGATCTGGCGCCTATCAACTTTATCGCAGTCAAGAAACTGAAGAATAAAGTTCAGTGTATAGCTCAGTATCCGAAGCTATCCAGTTATTCACCTTATATTTTATTTGAATAGGAATTTATTCTTTTGAGATATCTTGAATTTTTATACACCTTGAAAAATTTGGGTGAAATTACAAAAAATTAGTCCTCTAGTCCTCCATGTTTGTTTACAGTTCGCGCCGGTTGTCCCTATACGTATGCGTCGTCAACTTTCACAGACACTGACGTTTGAAAGATAGTTATAGTATGTTATCCAAAAAATCAACAAACTGGCATCTCCACTAAAGCTGTGTGAAATATTCATCGAATATTATTGTTTTGAATACAAAATAAGTTGATACAGCTTGATTAATCACAAATTGAATGAAGTATTTTTCTCTACAAGATATTTTTGGTATATCGAGGAAAATATGAACAAGTTATTAGTGTTCACAAACTAATCTTCAGGAAAATCGAAGAAGGATCTTATTTTGATGGGAGAAATATAGTTTTCCCTCTACCATTGTGATCGACGTTCCCTTGTATACAGACGTCCACATGAAAGATATGCTCAGTGCAATTTCCTGAATACTACTGGTTTCGTGGGAGGATCGATTATGGTATGGGGTGGAATATCTTTGACTGCTCGCACAGACCTAGTGGTCGTTGATAATGGAGCTATGAATGCTGATAAGTATATAAGGAACATTCTTGAAGAGCATGTAGTGCCATTTGCCCCATACATTGGTAAAAATTTCATTTTTATGGACGATAATGCCAGACCTCATCGTGCGCGCATCGTTCAGGAGTACCTTGAAGAGGTTGAAGTCTCCCGAATGGAATGGCCAGCAGGAAGTCCAGATCTCGATCCGATTGAGCAGGTTTGGGACAACCTCAATAGAAGGCTGAGAAGTTCAGAAAATCATCCAGCTACTCTTAATGACTTAGGAATCCAACTCGGAAAAATCTGGGAAGGATTAGATCAGAACATTTTAATATCACTCATTTTGAGTATGAACCGTCGTTGCCGAGCTGTAATTAACGCAAGGGGTGGAAATACCAAGTATTAAATCACTTATCAGCATTTCAGTATTTTGAAAATTGTTCATTTCTCTTCTTTCACATAAGATTCTGTGAAATCCTGAATTTTTCTTCCATTCAATGTGTCTTGTTCCGTTCAAAACCTCCTCGAGAGAACATAGAAAATAAGTTATAAAGTCAACGTAGAGTTGACTTTCATTAAAATTGAGATTTTCAGAATGTGCGTTGATTTTTTTGCGCAGTGTAGAACAACGCTCATTAACGTTCCTCGAAATCTCGAGGCCCTGCATGCTTACATCCATGACCGAGGAATAAACATGTCGGATGAAACCTCAACGCTGACGACTCAATTCCCATCCCACGAGATGACCCTCGAGAATCCTTCTCTCATAATCCAGGAAGCGTCCCGCGCGCCTACCCAGATGCAATAATAAATCCATCGGATTTATATCATGCAATTCCGCTGGAAATTCCAATGCGGCGGCGTTAGAGAAACATCTTTCAGCGGATTTATGCGCGGGAATCAATTTGCCAGTTTATTCCGTTCCGTTTATATTACACCAATATACACTCGACATGCGTGTTGACTGGCCGGGGCGTTGAAAAATCGGATTGTTTATAACTCGACGGGGCTGTAAGTTACCTGTCGGTGAATGAACATGTCCGCGCCACCAACTCAACGAACGCGAATATGCCCACTGCCATTGTTAACGCCTATTTGCCGGACGTGATTTACAATAAGGCGAAATTTCAGCTGGGAAACACGAAATGCGAGGGTACTCTCAAACCGGAGGAGTGTTTATGGGCACTCACTGTTGGCCCAATAAATATCTTGAAATATAATTCATCCGGGAATTACCTAGGAAACAAGCATCAGTCTGGTGAAAGAAATTATACAAACATCTATCGGTTTCCTTTTGATTTTTTTCCGGGACTACATACAGGACCAAAAAACCAAAAATATTGTAAAAAACACCCCCTTTGAGATTCGCCATAAAAGCAACTTTCCACCAATAAAGGGGTGTTATCACATAGAAGAAAAAAATATGTTAAGAAGATCAACTGAGAACCTTCCCGTTTATGGCTTCTCCAGCTACTGCCACTTCTTCGTTTTTGATAGCAATTCCCGATTGTGGCGTTACATGCAGTCTTCTAACAATAATCGAATAATCAATACATATGCAAGATTACCTGACCTTCCAGGATGATGAAGATATCCTAAAAAAAACAACAAAAAGACGGCACTAACCCGTTGTCCGCAGATTTACTTCACTCTCGGTCTTATTGACGTGACGTGATCTGAATATTTCTGATTAATTTCTGAACCTTCAACTACTGATTCAACACTTCATCTCTCTATTCCTCGAATAGCACTTTTTCTGTCTCCGCTTTGAGATAGTATTTCGAAACACTGAGTTACTTCTTAAATCTTCCTTAACCGAATCCTGAGTCAACTGAAAACCTTTCCGTTTAAGACTTCTCCAGCTACTTTCAACTTCCAATTCAACACTTCACCCCGCTATACTCCGAATAGCACTCTTTCCATCTCCGATTTGAGACCGTACTTCCAAACACCGAAGTACCCTAAAACCAAAACCGAGTCAACAGAGAACCTTTCCGTTTAAGGCTTCTCCAGCTACTGCCACTTCTTCGTTTTTAATAGCAATTACCGGTTGTGGCGTTACATGCAGCCTTCTAACAATACTCAAATAAGCCAAGCATACGCAAAATTACCTGATCTTTCTCCTTCTGGCAGGAAATCCAAAGGATGATGAAAATACCCCAAATAAAAAACAAACCACAAAAACTCGTCACTAACCCGTTGTTCGCACATTAATTTCACTCCTGGTCTCATCGAGGAGACGCGATCTGAATAAATCTAATTAATTTTTATATCTCTAACTTTCGATTCAACACTATACACCGCTATTCCCCGAATAGCACTTTTCCGTCTCCGCTTGAGACCGTACTTCTTAAAGACTGAATTACTCCTTAAATCTTCCTCAAAACTGAATCCCAAGTCAACTGAGAACCTTTCTGTTCAAGATTTCTCCAGCTACTGCCACCTCTTCGATTTCAATCGCAATTCCTGATTTGCCATTTTCCCGCCTCCGAAATCCGAGAGGGTGATTTAATTCATTTGAAATTTTTGGTTAGTAGCAATGTTGCAAATCCCACGATCTAGCCCTGAAATTTTTCGTTGTCGTCAGCACTTAGCGGCCATCCAGATCGTGAGACGATTTTCCGACACCGGCTGAGTTTCATGAGGAAACTTGACCCGAAAATCAATTAACCCTTTAGTTATGAGCGATAAATGAAATTTGAAGGAATACGATCCTCAGCAATAGCTGAAGATTATTGCAGCTACTATAATATGTTGGCGGTCAGCCGACCTGGCTCAACAATTTCGTCCTCTTCGCGCCTAAGAACAATAAATCCATTATTTATTCTTGTCGCTCGCCGTATTAAGCGACATTTCCATGCATCTGATAAGGGATACGTCTTGATATGCAACGCCTCGTCTTCTCTGTACTTCTTTTAATCATGCCAATGCACCAATTAATTTTTATGGAGTTATTAAGTTACCATAAAAGATCGGGGAATGTCTTAGTTTCCTATTCTCAGTCCACACTTTTATGGTGATTATGGTTTCTTCAGTGTTAATGAATACTCGGGATTCGCAATTAAGGAGCTCCTTTCCGATGGATATTTTTTCGAGAAACGATTATGACTGTTTTTAAATTGCTTCATTGGCCGTCAGGGCGCTCGCGCTGATGGATCGTTAGCGCGGAAACAGGTAGCTCTATCGACAGGAACGGCCCGGTGTGTTTGTATTCGCGTTTGAGAGACAGCTACCCGTTCGCCGCAGGGAAAAAATTGGTGCGCCCACGCTTTCGCTCATTAAGACGAGGCTATGCTAGAATGTAATTGGGCGATTTTTTGCGCTGAAGGTGATTCACGCTGATTATGAGCGGAGGAACGATTTTTTTCGGAGGGTAATGGACGGGTTGCGGTGATAATCGTTTCGTTTTCGGCTACCTAATTTCAATTTTAGTGTTTTCGATTTTTGAAACATCTGCTGCTTTCTTTGAAAACATTGATGAGTGAAAACACCGACTGAGTGATTGATGAATTATCGATATGGTCAAGAGTATCACAGCAAATTTCGATTTTCTCAAGACTTTTTCCAAAATCACCTAAAGGGTGTTTCAATAAGAGCGCAAGATTTCAGTGTGTAATGAATCGAAATATTTCGGTTAACCAATATAGACTCCTGAAATTTATATTCATTGCTACAAAAATTACTTAGTTGCTTATCGGTATGGTACAGGATGTTGGTGAGACGATAACGATTCAAATTATTCATTTTCGGGTCAAGTTTCCTCATGAAACTCAGACGGTATCAGAAAATCGTTCCACGAACTGTGTGGTCCCAAAGTGCAGACGACAGCAGGCTAAGATCGTGCAATATTGCAACTAACCAAAATTTTCATCTGAATTACATCCCCCTTTGGGAATCCACCCACGAGAGGTGGAGAAAAGAAATCTTTAATTGCTTTGGAAAACGCAGAACACGCAGTAGCTGGAGAAGCCTTAAGCGAGAAGGTTCTCAGTTGACTCGGGATCGGTTTTAGGGTACTTCAGTGTTTGGAAGTACGGTCTCAAAGCGGAGACGGAAAGAATGCTATTCGGGGAATAGCGGAGTTTATTTTTAATCGAAAGTTAAGAGTAGCTGGAGAAGTCTTAAACGGGAAGGTTCTCAGTTGACTCAGGATTGGTTCTAGGGTACTTCATTAGAATTATTCAGATCACGTCGATAAAACCGGGAGTGAAACTGTGCTGCGAATAGCGAGTTAGTGACGTGTTTTTGTTGAGTCCTGAAATCTCCCCAAGTTTTCGGTACTTTGAGTTGTGATGTTTTGAAATCAGCCCAAGATTTTGATGATGTTGATTTTCTTTCGATAATTTGAGTTTGTTTTGATAAGATAATTTTGATTCGATAATTCGATTTTGTCTTGATAATATGAATTCGATTTGATAAATTGACCAATTGTTTTGATATTTTATTCTTTAGACGTGATTGAATTATAGACAGTGTGTGTTAAACAGTTTATTAAAGTGCATATTTAGAGAACACCCTCTATAATGGTATAGGGGATGCTCCAGAGGTGTCCAAGGAATTACCCGAATTTCCTTGGATGTCCTGAAAATGTCGACTTACCCCTCGTTATAACCTGTAGGATTTGATGGTAAATCGAGGTTGTTCCATGAGAACAAACTCCTTATTTCGAATCTTTCAATTGAACTCTTAGAAATAATTTATCTTATTGTAAGAACAAACTATCTCGTTTCGTTCCCAAGCAACGTATTCCTTATACCCCTCCCTGACCTTCCAGTGGATGTACCACTAACAATGTTGTAGAAGATACAAACCAGCAAACAATGTTGTAGAATGTCGCTATCTATATCGCTGATATCTGGGGACAGTCTACCTTGTAATCTAATTTTATGGTTTATATAATTCCGCAACAACTGGACGGCATATACATCGCGTTGAAGATAGATCGTGTTCCCTGTGAAAACATCCTTACGACCGGTATAAAACCTTCCAGTCACCACCTACCAATGAACCGAAGAGCAATACGACTGGCGTGATATGTAAATCATAGATGGCGTGATAGTTTTCTTACGTCGTAAATAACACGCATAAATTGGCGGTGATTGGACAGAAATGATGGTGAAGGGACGCGACATATACTGCGAAAATTCATACCTATAAATCCGAGTGATTTGCGCGTTTTGCCCTAGGTGAATTCGCCCAGTTTCATATGTGGTTCGTTATTTTGTCTCCGGGAGGTGACTGTTTCGTTTGAGAAGTAATTATGGGTCCCTGGATAATTATTCATTTTCGAGTCTAGAACTCCGAGGTAGTTTTGAATGTGAAAGGCTAGAAATCACCCCGTAGTGATCCGTTTGACAAAAATGTGTATGCAAACCGTGATAATGATTAGTATTCGGCCTCAAACTGCAATGAATGGTTTTGTCAATGCACCAAATTCCATTGCGAATGCCTTGGATTGCAGAAATTAAATTATCAATGAAATATTTTTTACAATAATTCCACTTCGGAAATCGCAATATTGTATCCCGAAACTAGAACATAAATCTTCCTAAATAAATCCACATCGAACCAAAACGCCCCCATATACCATCTCATTACGCCGGGTACAGACCGGAAAATAGATTGAACCTATCAACATTCATAAACCAACAGAAAAATCTCCAATGAGATTTGGATCTTCAGATAAGAACAATTCCTCATTGCAACCTCGTAAACTATCCAATTAACGACCACCATTCGTCTAGCATTTATTTACATTAACCGTTCCTTAACGGCCCAAGAGATATGGACGAAAATGATTTATCTTGCCTGGGCGAAAAAAGTTCCGGACCAGCCGTGATGAATTTTAATTGAGCCGTTTCCTGATGAGCCTCTCGTTTTAAAATCCCGGTAGGAGCGACGCCAAATTGCGGGGATGTGCTAACGAATCGAATTTGTCTAAGCGCTCTGATTAATTGAGCTATCTGGGACGAGATGGAGCTAGTTAGAGAGCAATGCACCAACAGTACTCTAAGGGCTCCACACACTACGATGGATCTTGACGTTTTTGATTGCTACGATCCAAAACTTCTAGATTGCCTTTTGAGCCTTTGGAATGGCTTATTCCCCAGACATTGAGTCAGCACTGAGTGGACCTCTCTGCTACTGATCTCGTGTTCATTATGGACTATCCATTGCCTCATAAACTGATCTCAAGTCCCTCCAATGAAATAGCATTGCTTACTGCACTGTCTCGGCTACTGATCTCGTGTTTCAATAAGGTCCATTTGCACTGGGTCAGTAGCTGAGAAACTCCAGGAAGCAGTGTTGTTTCTTGGGAGTGACTCGAGATCAGTTAATGTGACAATGGATTGTCTCAATTCACAAGAAGCCAGTAGTCGAGACAGTCCTTTAATGGTGTCTTGTAAATGGTCCATCATTGCGAGAACCCATATTTTGGACTAGTATTGATCTGCGTGAAAACCGTCATGTTCCATCGTAGTCTATGGATGCCCTTAACGGAGAGGAGGCGTGACGTAATACTGGTATTAATTAAGTTAGAGGAATTGCTCTCTGCTCCTATGAAGTTTTTCTCCACGTACGGTCTTCCCAACTTAAAAACGTTAAGAACTTGATGGAGATGTACCTAGGAGATGATTAAATTCAATAAATTCTGGGTGGTACTAGGGATGTTATTAAAGCGTTTTTGTTGCTTTGGAATTCCGGTGGATGTTTGTATTACGTGAGTAAATATGAAGTCGTTTACGTTTCATAATTATGTATACTTCCTGCGATGCCTCCTTATCAGCTTTGATGGATTTGATATCGTTATATTTCAACCTCACTTCTTATAACCACAATCTTAACCCAGCTCCCAAGTACGGTTATCTGCGGTCCAATGACGTCACATAATTATAACCAACAAGAACCAAAAGCGTTTGAATGAAGTTGGTTTTCGATGGTATTTTCCACTTAGGACCAGGTTATCCGCTTGAAATCCACTATAGTTTGACGCGACTCACAGATGACCGTTTGGAAGTTGGATTTTTTCGACATTTCGAGACGTCACGGGTGACGTTACATATGGGTTAGAGTTCTTGACAACGGCAGTCAAAGTTTGACGCGACGCACAGATGACCATTTGGAGGTTGCGTTTTTTTTATATTTCAAAATGCGAATCTATCTTCAAAGGGAGATCTACCAACAAGGTGAATCTACTTAAAAAGTAGATCGCCAGGCCCAAAATAGTACACAAAAAAAATGTGGCATCGTTTTGAAGAATAGAAACCGTTTAAGATCATAATCAAGATGGCGGCTGAATGGAAAAAGTGAGGAAAAGATTATTGTTCGAAATCTTCTCCTTATCCTTCGAGTTTTTTTTATGTTGTGGTTTCAACGAAAAGGAATATCCTGTAATGTTCAGAGAACATCGTGAGGACCAAAAGAAAGCAGGTAAGAATTGGTGTTCCTCTTGAATTTCTGGAGGTTATATGCCTCGGGGAACACCTCCTTAGGCAATGTGTTTCAAAGCCTCGCTGTTCGTTGGATGAACGAGTCTTTGAAGAGAGATGTTCTGCAGGTCTCCAAAGTTACCACGAAGGGGTGTGAAGACTTAACTTGACGGGTTAGTCTGGAAGTGACTGCCAGAGGGGGAACGATTGCTGATAATTCAGAAGAGCATCGCCTATGGAAATATCTATAAAATAGAGAAGTGAGCGAGCTTGTAAGCGAGGCATCACCGACGAGACGAATTGCCTTTTTTTGTACGGAATCCAAGAGTTTTAGGGTGTGTTTAAGTGCAGCACTCCAAATATGGGAACAGTATTCCAGGACAGGTCGAATCTGTGCCTTATAGATCACAAGCAGCTGACCTGAGGTGAAATAGCTACTGGCATGAAACAGAAAACCAAGTGTTTGGGATGCACTTTTAGCATTGGATCTCATATTAGGAATTTTGAAATGACAGGAAGACATTCTTCTTGATTCCTATGGAGGCTTTGGTGAAGGCGTCTTCCAGATCAATTTTCCGCGCAGTATACCAACTCGACCGTCACAAATAGGCTGTCGTTTTCAAGCGTACCCTTCTATAATTAAAGGTGTGCCTGTGTTTCACGACCTAATCTGTCTTTTGAAGAAGAGTCGAAACAATGAACCACAATTCCATCTGGCGAATGTCCATCGTAAGTAAACCTCATAAAACTGTAAGTTCACCACCGAATAAATAACATCGAGTACCACGTTCCATTCCTCCTCACATAGATGGTACATCCACATCGACAACGCCATTCGTCAGCCTTCCGGTGGCAGCGCCATCTGTCGCTTACAAATGGTCATAGAACCACATTTTCGCGTTCATTCTTCCCCGAGCCATATCTCATGTGGGCTAACCAATTACCATAAACCGCCAGATCCTGAGCAGCCATCGACGCACCGAGCTTATCCACGTCACCCCTGTAAGTAACGACTGGCCGCTTGCAATTTACACTTGTCGGACACAAGATGCCCACCGTACCTCGCGATATATGTTTATCATTACATTGTTTCTGTCACATAAATTAATGTCGGGGCCAGTGGAGCATATACGGAGTACGGTTATGATTTGTGCGCCGCCATTTGCATTCGCGGATTGCGCCGCGTCCCAGCAAGCGTCGATATTTCATTGCGCTGCCCGGTGCTGGGTGCGATATTTCAATTCTTTTTCTTCGCTCGGTCGGCGGTCCCGGCGATAGACAGGGTGATCGATTCGAGGAAGAACCGAAGGTGAAGGCCGAGGTGTAATCGATATTTTCGAGGTGCTGGAAAAATATGGCATGGCAGAAATTGTGGTGTTGGTGCCATATCATAGAAGTATAAGTGTTTCGTTGTAACCAATATGTTCATGTTCGAAAGGTTTGTTTTATTGTATGAGCAGGCTGCATAAAAGTCTCCTCAGTAATCATATAACATAGGTATGAATGTTCTCGAATCGACAGCTCTAAAGTCAGGAAAGCTTGACATTCTCACACTTGGTCGTTGTATGTAATTGTAATGAATCGAAATATTGCGGTTAACCAATATAGATTTCTGAAATTCATATTAATGGCTCCGAAAATTACTTAGTTGCTTATCGGTATTGCACAGGATGTAGGCGAGACGATAAAAATGCAAGTTATTGATTTTCGGGTAAAGTTTCCTCATGAAACTCAGGCAGTGTTAGAAAATCATCTCAAGACCCGGGTTTCCTCCTGGTGCTGACGACAGCGGAAAATTCAGAGCTAGATCGTGGTACTTTCAACATTGCAACTAACCAAAAATTTCATATGAATTACATCACCCTCTCGGATGTCGGGGGCAGGAAAAGGCCAATCGAGAATTGCTATTAAAAACGAAGAAGTGGCAGTAGCTGGAGAAGCCTTAAACAGGAAGGTTCACAGTTGACTCGATTTCGTTTTTAGAGTTCTTCAGTGTTTTGAAGTACGGTCTCAAAACGGAGATGGAAAAAGTGCTATTCGGGGAATAGCGGGGTAAAGTGTTCGATCGAAAGTTAAAAGTAGCTGGAGAAGTCTTGAACGGGAAGGTTCTCAGTTGCCTCGGGATTCGGTTAAGGAAGATTTAAGAAGTAATTCAGTTTTTGGAAATACGGTCTCAAAGCGGAGACAGAAAAAGTGCTATTCGAGGAATAGCGAAGTGAAGTGTCGAATCGGTTGTTAAAAGGTTCAGAAATTAATTAGAAATATTCAGATCACGTCTCGTCGGTTAGACTGGGAGTGAAGACAACAAGTTAGTTTCGTGTTTTTGTTGTTTTTTTAGGATATTTTCATGATCCTTTGGATTATCTGCCAGGGGGAGAAAGGTCAGGTAATTTCGCGTATGTATTGCTTATTTGGGTATTGTCAGAAGGCTGCATGTAACGCCAAAAACATTTAGAGTCCAGAATCCTGAAATCTCCCCAAGTTTTCGGTTTCGTGTTGTTTTGATAAATCCCTAAGAGTTTTTATCTTTGTTTCGATAATTTGTATTATTCGATTATTGTACAAACTTATTCTTAGGCGTGACTGATTTATAGATAGTGAAAAAAACCGTTTTGAGTATTTATGGACTGACAAGAGGGAACGTACTCAGGCAATTGAAGTGAATATGTGATGCTCGACAGAAATCGTATCGTCCATTTGGAGATTTCACAGTTTTATTTCAGGACAAGAATAAAATTTCATCAAGGCGCTCGTTACATAACACCATTTCATTTATTGCATATCTAATGCGAGGCAAACAAGAAAGTGAGGCTTTACTACCCAACTTTTTACACATCCAATCTTCCAACCTAACTAGATGCATTAAATGAGTATTTTAATGAATATCGGTTTATGGCAGAAAATGTATATGGTCGGATTTGTACAAGTTTATTGGTTGTTTACTTATGAGAAAGAGCGATCTGAAAATTGAAATCCCCTCATGTTACTCCTCTCATACGTTTTTATCATCTAAACATTTATGTCTTGATGAGATGGTCAATGTGGTGAGAACAGACCCAACTGCATACATTCCTCGAGAAGAAGGAGCGCTAGAAATTTAGCACCTTAAATAAATATTTTCAGAGGAATGCACTGCAACATACATATAGTGAGCTTTACTTCAAGTGGTAGCAGTTTTCAAAACATCTGAAAGCATTATTTTATAATTTCCTTCTACTACGAGAACAAATGAGATCTCAAAAATGAAGAATACTATACCTTTATCGACTATGACACTTCTTTAATCCATACGGCCCAAATTCCAATCTAATGTCGTTACTCCTACTGTGTATTCTTAATTTGAGTGCAAGAAATGTGCGAATTGTGAATCAAACTATTCCGAACTATTCGATAGTTAACATTTTGAATATTTCAATGATAGTGCAATCAAATAGATCACCGAAAAATTAGTATATTAATGTCCTCGACCCTTTTGTTTATGATAACACAAATAACAAGATTAACCTATTACAAAATCATGTGACATAATGGAACGAATTAACTATTCGTTAAATGATTGTTTGATCGAAAAATAATGAAAACTTGAACGAATTCATAATTATTGCTGCAGGTATCAATAAATGGATACTTTCAATAGATATTGGGCAATGATAATGAATCCACAACATAACAATCTCGTTGCAGGAAAAAACCGTTTAACATTTCCTGTAGGCACCGAATTTGAATATTTCAATACATAAGCAATATCTCCTTACTCATTTGTCACTAGCTATCGAGAATTCCATAGAAAAGAGGAAGGAAAACAAGATCTAATAATAATGATATTCATTTGTTTCATAAAACGGAATTTATGTCATTTTCTGTAAAGTTTACAGTTCTACTCAATAACAATAAAAGATCAATAAATACAACAAGTACAAGCGGACAGGAATATTAATAGAAGCCAGCGTGAAACACATTCAATCACATGATATATAACATACAATAACAAAAAATCCTCGAATATGGACAACAAAAACTTAAGTCACAATTCAAGAGACTTCAGTAATAAAATCAATAAACTCGGCAACTGAATAAAAACTGTTTTCCAGAAGAGTTTCTTTCAGAGTTCTTCTGAAAATTGGCAAGATGTTCGACATAAGGCAACATATATTTTATACAATATAGATTTTCCAAATCTTGATAAGAAATTGCCAAAGCCCAGGAGTTCTTCAAGAAAATATCCGAATAACGGACCAATTCCCTACTCATCCACGAAAAGTGTTAGAGTAATGTAATCCAATAAAAGTTTATAGTGAATCATATCGAAAAAAATGTTAAACAAACTTGAAAAATATTTTTTCTAGGAAGAAATTTCAACCTTTTCTTGTGGAACAATTCCCATAAAGTTCAGAAATATTTCAACATCGCAACCATAATAATTTATGCCGCTCAACGGGAGAATTTGAAAACGATATTTCTCGGAATTGTCGAGTGTCAAATACTCCGGTGTACAACTCTCGTTCCATAGATCATCGTGTGATTGCATCGTGTCATACATAAACCAATAAATACAGGTTTGAAGTAACCACACATTCACTTGTTTGCTTCTTAGATTACCGAGATCGAAAATCGGTATTCATGAACGATTCCTGTTGTAATGATGCACCTTGTAATCTTCGACTTGACGCATAATCCACCGGCGATTTGTGCTCGCAATTCACGATTAGCGATTGTTTTTCAGTTCCCACCGACGTTCTTGGATTAATATCGAATTTCTCCTTCCCGCAAAGCGAATTGCACTTAGCCGTTGAACTCAGCACTTGCACTTAACACTTGCACTTAGCATATGCACTTCACACTTGCACTCAGCACTTGCACTTAGCACTCTCACCTAGCACTTGCACTTAGCGCTTGCACTTAAAACTTGCACTTAGCGCTTGCACTTAAAACTTGCACTTAGCACTTCCGGTTCAATTTGATTCGGCTGCCGCGAAATTCAATCAATGCATAGTTTGAGTTGGCATGTTGCAGTAGGTAAACGAATTCTATATTTAAAAAAATTTTGTATGCTTTTTGTGGATAGCGGATATATGCGCAATTTCATTGTCATCATTGAAACGGGCTCCTTCTTCATCTTTAGCCTTGTTAACAACCTTTTCAGAGGGTGAGGAGAGAATGTAAACCCGATAGTGAACATCCATGGACTCGGTACAATGGTACCCTGTTTCCATTATTCATGGGGAGGTTGACCACGGCAGTTGTTAATATTTCTCGGGAACATCATGTTGGATTCGTGTCAGATGAAGTCGTTAACTCCGGTACGGAAAGTGTCGATAGCACACGCAGCGGTGGTCCTGGCCATTTCTGACCAACATAGTTTTCTGCCATGGTCGGTATGAATTATGTGCACGCAAGTCCTGCGAAAGAGGACAGAAAGAACCACGACTCTGACAATGGCGACGAGTGTTTGAGAGATGAAAACATGGTAATTGGGACCGATTTCTTAGGGACTTAAGCATAATTCATTTGAACCATATCAACGTCTACACTACTGAATTAGGAATGCCTTATGGAGGACATATTCACACTCATCCATTGGCTTTATGGAAAAATTAACCTGAATATTCCCAAACTGATAATTAGTGATTCCTCACAATAAGTACAAAATGGACAGGAGCGGGCAAAAAGTT
This sequence comes from Adalia bipunctata, assembly GCA_910592335.1. Classification (NCBI taxonomy): domain Eukaryota; kingdom Metazoa; phylum Arthropoda; class Insecta; order Coleoptera; family Coccinellidae; genus Adalia; species Adalia bipunctata. The sequence continues at coordinate 10,438,815 of OU342955.1, forward strand.
CCAATGCCTTACCCTGCATGATTGCACGAGGCATAAAATGTCAATCTGTTCTCCAATAAAATACGCCCCAGTTTTAAAATAATTGCTACTTTCGTTATTGGTTATTTCTCGGCACAACCTTACAACCTCGTACAACTTTTCAACCTACAATTCCAACTAACAACCGGCACCGGGATGGAAAAATATAATTATTCATGGTTTGCAGCTACCTGTTATTATGATATGTAAGTTTGTAGATCGTGAGATATTCCCGTCGGAATTGGCAATTACCTGGTTTTTAAAGTGGAAGACAATATATGATTTTTCCATATTCTGAGGTTGCTACAAGTGAATATAAATATCGCCTTTAATAGTTTTTTGCATAGTTATGTATTCGATACGCGTTGTGTATGCATGTAATTAAAAGATAATATGTGTAGCAATAGCCAACAGCCTTGTGAATAATTGATTTCATCAACTGGATTCAAGAGAAGAATGATTTTCTGAATATTTTTGAATTTTGAATTATCTCATAACACAAATGTTTTTTTTCATTTCTTTTCGTTCATGAAGAACCGAACCAACTAGTATGAAATGGTAGGTTATGTTACGGTCAGCTTCAATGAAATACTTGCTTCAACAGGTTTAAATGAGAGAGGGATAGCGTGGAAAGAAAGATGGTATCGGAGCATCGAATTACATTAAGTTTGAATTCCCAGAACCTCCCTGAAAATGTTCCAGAAATCTGTATTTATGTCTTCAATACCTCTATTCGAAGAAATGTTCAGCGTGACAAAGAAAGGAAATCGCCATAATTACACTCTTACTTTGGACAGACAAATTATCAAATATTGATGTCAAAACAATTCAGATCCTTTGTTGTCGAATCCACCGTCTTCACTGTGAGAAGAATTGTGGACGAAACAAGAAAAGAATGATGTTCTCAGCTCCTCAATTGAATCGCATGATTCCTCGAACAAATGTCGGATGAAAAAAATCACGTTGATGCCACATAATGGTAGCGGATAATCGCAGAATCGTCTGATTCGAAACATGATGACTTTTTACGTCGTTCATACAGACGGATTCGTTGCTAATTTCTTTTTAATTTTGGCCGCAATAACTGGATCACAATCCGCATGAAGTGTGGAAGCCAACTGCATACTTCCAAGTGGCTACAGGATAGCACTCGGCCCGAAAACCATGAAACTTTTTCAGGTATGAGTGGCTTCACCCATCTTTTACTGATCCACGAGAGAAAATCTTAAGTAGGAGAAGATGTGGAATAGGAAGCTGGGGAATAGGATCCATATCAGTATACTGCTCCACAAGAGTTAGGGATATCGTATTCAATCGTTTTTAAAAGTATGTAATCTTCGAGAAAATCGCTGTAAAATCATTTAAAACTCAATAACAACTTGAATCGATCCAATAAAAATCAGTATGAGACATTTCGTCAATCTGGTCGCCTTTTTTCTGAAGTTTGGTTCTTTGTATATGCTTCATGAATGTTCTCATTTTTAAATGAAGTCAGTTTATCAACGGCTTCGATTTGAAACGAGTTAACTCAGGTTGTTGTAGCGGAAAGGCTCTAACGGCCGTTTTCAATAACCGATCTATCCCTCGAAACGGCCGATATATAGGTACTAGAGATCGAGCAATCTCCCGTTTTGTACCTGTTTCCGTTTCAATATTGTATCTACAGATAAGGATTCTTACTGGTCCTTGCGATCCATCCCTTGTTCCGAAAAGAGGTCAGATGGATAAGAACTTTCATTGTTTATGCGCCTACCTGCGTTTCAAAGAACTTTCACGTTAACCACAGATAGCCAGAAATATCTCTAGTAGCTCTGTTTGTTTATCTGAGGAGTTCGAGCAGTAAGGGGTAGAGATAAGCGTTGAAAATTGTTGTTAGTGCAATTCAGCGTTGGTTTCTTGACTATTTAATTATAAATTAACTTTAAAAAATGGATTATTTGAGTAGCGACGACAGTGAAATGGAATTATTAGAGATGATTGATGAGTTCGATGAAGAAAGTGAAGAGGAAGCATTTTATTTTTTTAAATTTATTTTTGAACAAATGTGATTATTTTTTCTCAATTGTTTTTCAGGAAAAAAGTAATAATGCAAACAGTACAACGTTCATGTAAAATTTTTACTGTTCTTCCACGATGTTGATAAATAAAATGAATAGAAAATTAGGAACGAAATTTTTATTTTATTTCACAATTCATTGCTAATACTATGAATCTAACAATTTTTAAATAAAACAAGTAGAACAAGAAGAAAATGATCTCCACAAAGTTTGCTACTTCTGGATGGAGTCCAATTCTTCCAGCGAACCGCCTTCATCCATAGCTTCAGGATATCTGGTCGTTTGAATGGAAAACTGTACCAAATGAATTTACTCTTGGTAGCCAAGTCGCTAATTATTCATCAAATAGCAAAATCTAATATTATCAATTCACCCGTGAAAATATATTTTCCGATAATCGTACTCGTTTTTGCATCCAAACGCTACACAAGATACCACCATTGTTTTTTTATATTCGAATTTCAAATATAGTTCAAATCGAAACTATTGCCGAAGCAATCAACAAATTACACTAACGCAATATGCTGCTTTACACGAGGAAGGAAACGGAACTAATAGCACAGTAGAACACAAACTTCACTAATATTGTACGTATTTAACAAAAAGAATCCCCAAACTAATTAATTTTCACTTAAAAGATAATTTATGCATACAACCGTAATTCATTTGACTGAGTAGGACAAAGACAGGTTACCCTAAATAAGGCTATCTCTGTTTCAGCTGCCCCTGTCTCACTTTACGTTCAAAAGTATACAGTCGGATCCGTTCCAGGTACAGAGTTCAGTGGATCTGAAGAGCTTCCTTCCTATCTATCCTTGTCTTGAGATAGATCAGGTTAAACCATGATTGTGAAATGCAAACCACAGACAGATAACTACAAGGATAGATAAGCCGACAAACCGGAGATAGCGATCTATCCCTTATCTTGGTTAGGTTATTGAAAACGGCCGTAAGTCACCCAAAGTGGGATATCTCGACTTTGGAATAGGTTCAAGGAGACAGGTTCCTTGTTGGAAAGACCAAGGCTTGGTGGGCGACGAAAAACAACACCTGCTCAGGATCGTTTCATCACCGTTTCGGCGAGAAGAAACCCTACATCTACGTGTAGAATGCTACGGAATACTCTTCAAAATGCAGATGAGGTCCAAGTTGCCATCGAAACCATCAGACGACGTTTGAGAGAGGTGAATCTAGGTTCTAGACGTCCATTAAGAGGAGTTCCATTAACACGTGACCATAAGCGTCAAAGACTGGAATGGGCAAGGCAACATATCAATTGGAACGATCAATGGCGTAGTGTCCTTTTCACTGATGAATCCAGATATGGACGATTTTCAGATTCTCGAAGAATAAGGGTATGGACAATCCCCCGCATACCCCGTAATCGTCGCTATGTCCAAGAAGTCCATCCATTTCGAGGGGGTAGTGTTATGGTTTGGGCCGGGATATGTTTCAACGGGCGCACAGATCTACACATTTGTCCTGGGAATATGACCGCCTTACACTATAGGGAGCATGTCATTGACAATGTTGTGCCAAATTTTCACGCTGCTATTGGTGAAACTTTTCAATTTCTGGACCGCACCGTGAAGCCATAGTTGAGAATGCGCGCGAGGAGATTGGTATTCCACATTCACCAATACCTCCGCACTCACCAGATTTGAATTGCATAGAACATGCATGGGATATGCTCCAAAGAAGACTAGATAATCATCAACCTACCCCAGAATCCTTAAATGATCTGAGAGAGCTTCCGCCCCGTTTATGGAACCAAATTCCTCAAGAAATGTCCAACAACCTCGTGTGTAGTAGGCAAAGAAGATGTCAAGCTGTTATTGATGCCCGTGGAGGCCATACATTGTATTGATAGTCTTAAAATGCTTTAATTCTTTGGGAATAAAATTTCGTTAATTTACTCGATTTTTCTTAACCACCCTGAATACGCTGCAGACCTACAGGCTAAAATAAATTTGCAACTTGAAATCATATTAAAATGACTATAACTATAACTATATTTTTTTGCAATTTAAGTCAATATCCCTAACTCATGTTGAGCAGTTTATTCAGGAAGTTGAGAATTCACCTGATGATATTGTGTATCTGAGATAAGTCAATGATTGTTTGAGTACGAGAAATAATTTCACAGCGGATATGCCGTACAGTAGTAGAAAGGCAAAGGTAGCCATTTCATGAAAGTTATATGGCGTGACAAAAAGGGGATGTGGCTGCTATCTGCAGTGTTCAAATACGTATGTCAATTAAGCTCCTGTTCAATAGAAACTTAAGGAGCGTGTTCAGTTATTTTCTCATTGATACTTATCTCACGATGTTGTTCAGCAATTCCCATGTTCTCATGAACTCTCAGTAGATGAATGTCAATCTTCGTGTGTAATGATGATGTAATGATATTGAGGCGAATATTATTCGCTTCATTGAGTATTTATTATAGATTTATTGGTTAGTGGGTGAACATGAGCTGTATTCACAAATTGTGAATGAAATGGTGTTACCATGTTAGAGGAGTAGCTGGTAATCTCGTGCGGAAAAGCTCAACACATATAAGAACATTCTGTGAAAGCCACTGCGCGACCAAAAATTCGCTCGATTCTGTTTTGCAACAGAAAAATCTGAGGTAAAATAGGAATTTCATTCCAGAAATGTCGTAGGTACACATTGCATAATATTCTGTGGATCGGATCAGCCATCATTATGCGATACATGGTCAGGCAGAGTACACTTCAAGATCGGGTCTCATTACCCCGGTAATGCGGCCGGTTCGGGAGCGTAACCCCGAGGCCGGTACCGAAAAAAACGGGTAATTTACACCCAATTAGAGACCGACGAAATTGAATAAGCAGCACCGAATATTTTTCCGTACACCGATTTCGGACAACCCGAGAGTCCGTTAACTAATCACGTCGGAATTTAATTTACTCGAGATCACTCTGGTCTCGAATTTCCGTATTATTATTGACGTTTAAATATTGGTCGCATAAACGAGGCGTGAATGTTTTCCCGATGGACCGTTTAAGGTTAACAGAGCGTTTATTTCGTTAAACTCAATTTTCAGCTTCGAGATGACGGTTATTACGATCTCATTTCTTCTCTTTTCTCACAAAACGAGGAGCGATTGGTTACTTTGTCAAAAAAATGGTAGACTTCCATCTCATCGATGATGATATGAATTGCAAGCATGCTTCCTTTCCTGTCCTCTTTTTTTAAGAGATGATGGCATTATAAGCTGAATTCATTCTCTCCACCTTCCTATCAGGATAATCCAACTCAGTTTTAAAATAATAAAACTTTATGTGAAAAATGTTTTCCTTTATTTCGGAGCATATCTGCATTCGCTCTGTACGACCTCTATTACCATACATACAGAGTGTAACAGCCAAATGGAATAAATTCGATAACGAATAAATGAGGGGGTCTTAGGAAAAATGCTCGGACATGTCGATTTGTAATTTTACATGCGCATATTTTTCAAGAAAATAAAATCATATAGGGTGTTCCATGCGACCGTGGCCAATAACAACTTTCTTATTTCAAATGCAAATCCCTGTATATTATTTATTTTTTGGATTCTTCAGAAAATTCTAGACATAATTCATGTACAATGTCCTATACCTATCTTCAACTTTTTCGGAAATATTAAGTGTTTTCAGATTTTTTTCAATTTTTTACAATTCTACATTAGACTTCTTTTTGTGGGGATATGTCGAAAGTATTGTATACGAAACGAAACCCTTAAATTTGGACGACCTAAAAACCAAATCACGCTTGCGATTAGATCAGTCACGCCTGAAATGTTGAGTAACGTTAGAATACAATAATTCTATACCAGATTAGCATTTTGAACATTTCCTACATTGACATTAATGTGTTTTTTTTGTTTTTTTTTAATAATTAAGGAATAATCAGTATTCCTTATTAGGTTTTAAGTGTAATGTACCGAATTTGTGAAATAAAATAATTTTTATTTAAAACGTTGATTTTTGCAATAAATCTGAAAACACCTAATACTTCCGAAATAGTTAAAGATAGGTATAGGACATAGTGCATGAATTGTGTTGCATTTGAAATAAGAAAGTTGGTATTGGCCACGGTCACATGGAACACCCTATATAATATTATTTTCTTGAAAAATATGCGCATTTAAAATTACAAATCGACGTGTCCGAGCGTTTTTCTCAACACGCTCTTATTTATTCGTTATCGAATTTATTCCATTTGGCTGTTACATTCTGTATAAAATGGCATTCAGTTTTACGAAATTCAGCTTCTAATCACTCACCTGACAAAGATATAATTTTTTCATTTTCCAGCTAAACTTTGAATTTATACCTGAAACGAAAACAGATGTTAGTACATTTATATATAAATAGAAATAACAAATTATCAAAGACAAAACAAATAACCCAACTTCAAAAACGTTCAACTGAAAAGAAAAGAACAAGTGAAAAAAACACCTCCTTAGAGATTCGACTTAAGAGCGGCTTTCCACCAATCAAGGGATGTTATCATTAAAAAAAAAAGATGTTGAGAATTTTGAAGATATTTCTCCTCAATGTGAGAACGGCCCGTCGCACCATGGACAGGACTTAGTTATTCTCCAGGGAAAAAATGGTGACTGAAACACTTCGAAATTGAACTTTAGACGTTTATTGGGTCGAAAATGAAAAAAACCGTTTTACACACAAACTATGGATCAATCACTTCGAAACAATAAATTTTTACAATGATAGCTCAACTTAACTTAGCAAAGTACTGAAAACTTGGGGCGATTTCAGGACTCAGGACTTGGTTTGACGTTTTGTGCAGCCTTGTAACAATACTCAAAATCATCTGACCTTTCTCTTTCTGACAGTTAATTCAAAGGATTATGAATGTATCCGTGAAAAAAACACGTCACGTTTTTCGCTGTTAACTTCACTCCCGCTCTTTGGCGAAGTAGCTTCCTATATCGCAAGTTAATCGACGAGACGTAGTCTAAAATACTTAATCAACTCTCAACCTTCTACTTCAGATTCAACACTTCACTCCGCTATTCCCTGAATAGCACTTTTTCCGTCTCCGCTTTGTGACCATACTTGCTAACTCGGAAGTACTTTCTAAATCTTCCTACAATCGACCCCGAGTCAACTGAGAACTTTCCCGTTCAGAATTCTCCAGCTACTGCCACTTCTTCGTTTTCAAAAGCAATTCGAGATTTTATTATTCCACCTTCAGAATACGGGTGTCGTAATCGTGTAAAATTTTCGGTTAGTTGCAATGTTGCAATTACCACAATCTAGCCCTGAATTTTACACTGCCTTCCCGACCATCCATGTCTTGAGACAAACCTCTGACACCGTCTCGATATACAATTTATTTTCGACTTCTCGCTTGCGTTTCATGTTGATCCGAAAATCAACCGCTGTATTGCTTATCTTCTCACATACATCCTGTTTCTCACTGTTCTCTACATTATTCACACAAAGTATAGAATTGGTTTTTTGTTTTTTCTTCTCAGTTAAATGTTTCTGCAGTTGGGTTTTTGAGTTGACCATTCAAAGCAACAATATTTAGCACATTCAACTCTTCGTCGACCTGAAGTGCCAAAACGATCATCAATGACCCCTTGATGGCGTTAGAGTCGCTAATTAGAATCCATTACATTGACTAATTAGCTGTATGTTTCGCTCCATTTTCCGCAACTTGTCGAACCGAGGGCCCGACCAACGAGTGGGCCGATCAAACGATCTCACGTCCTTCCGGTCGCTGTCGCGTCGTCGGCGTCGTACGACACGCAAAACAAATTAACGTACTCGCTACGACGTTGTTCCGAGGCGTCTGGAGCGGACGTTCTAACAGCGGGCGCGGAACCGGGGGCGGACGGTTGGGTTTCGATCACGACGACCCACGACATTCCGTACAACGTGTTCGGACGTGTTTGACATCGATCGCGCTCAAGGGGGGGCCCGCTACGAAGATACGTACACGTATATGGTATTGGTGGAGATGAAGAGAACAAAGGACTAATGCTGTATCGTGGTCGGGAAGATCGTCGTGAGAGGACATGAAAGTTTTGCTTTATGGGGGAGAAGGACTGTTGTATTGTATTGTTACAGCTGGAGAGTGGTTTGATTCAATCGGTGATGAAAACATTCCGGGAAATTGTGTATTGAATGTACATCTGTTTATGAATTCGGGTATTTTTTTTTCAATATGTTCCTTATACAAGTAATATGTATACAATTATGAACTCGACCTTCTATATGAAAATCTATAGCAAGGAAGAATTATGATGTACCTTCTATATGAAAATGTATAGCAAGGGAGCGAAGTGTTGCTGTGAATTACAAAAAATAACTAATTACTTATTGACAACTGGTAATTGACCGAGGATGCGAAGTGAGAAGCAACAGACAGTTTGACAGAATTCCAGAGATATCACGTCAGTTTGTCTGTTTTTATTCGAATAGAAGACATTGTGGGAAAATTCTTGAAATAGTATTCTCATAAAAGAGCAGTGCAAGTTGACAAAACTCACCAGAGCCCCAAGAAGCGATCTATAAAGGTAATGAAGGGCCAGAGAGCCCGTCGAATAAATCTTAATTAACACCATAAAAACCTCATTACCGAAAGCGGTCCGCCATTAAAATTTCATCTTTCAGTGTCGTCTTGACGCTGTGTCCGCGGTCCCGATATGATCTTTTAGCGCCCGGATTTCTTGGCGGCTCAAACGCAATTATCGTAAATTGATTTTTGAATGTCCGATTTTAATTTCGAGAGTCGCAGGATAAATTGCATCCCGTGAGATGTGATAGCATCGGGGTCCGCGATTTTGGGGTTTTTTGCTCTCGAGTTATTCTTCAAGGATGCCGCTGCAACGGCTCTCGGCACGCCGAATGTTCGGCCACGAACAGCCGGGCATGGTTGAGAGTTCCGTTCATTAACCTCATCATCAGAAACTAGGAAGATTGACATACATATATACGAGAATGTATTGATATCTAGTTAGCCTAGACCAGTTCCATGCATAAACAAAATATTGCGATACCATATCAACGAACAATAACTTTTTAGAAGTGTCAGTGTAGAGTTCGACGTCAAAAAAGTAAACCAGAGTTACGCAATAAATAAAGAGAAGATATCCACCGAAATTGTAAAAATCGAAAAATCGGAGTATCGAGCCATCATCAAGTACCTGTATTTAAAAGGGTTATGAGGTTGGATTTACGAAGATATGCTTAATACCCTTGGTGATCAATGTCCTTCGTATGCGACCGTGAAAAATGGGACTGCAAGCTTCAAAAGAGGTAAATTTTCCATTGAAGATGATGACCGATCGGGAAGGCCAGTTTTTGTGTCAGTCCCCGAAAATATCGATGCAGTGACATGATTTTATCAGACCGTCGAATTGGGCTAGAACGGATATCTGAAGCACTGAAGATTTCATACGAACGCGTTCATCATATAGTTCACGTCAATTTGGACAAAATGTTGACCAAAAGCGTACAAGGGTAGAAGCATCGCGTTCGATCTGTGCTCGATTTGAAAACGATGTGAAATTCTTGAACCGAATTGTTACTATGAATGAGACTTGAGTACATTTCTACGATCCAAAAACAAAGCAACAATCGATGGAATGGCGACACTCTGATTCTCCAAGACCTAAGAAGTTTCGTGTCCCAAAAACCTGCTGGAAAAGTTCTTGCTTCAGTTTTTTGGGATTGCCATGGAATAATCATGATTGATTTATTGGATAAGGGTAGAAAAATAACTGGAAATTACTATTCGACATTACTGAACACTCAACAGGAAAAAATTAAAGAGAAAAGACTATCCAAAGTCATTTTATTTTTACAGGACAATGCCCTAGTACACAAATCTCATGTTGTCATGCACAAAATTCGTGATTTAGGGTTAGAATTACTAGAACACCCCCCTTTTTCACCAGATTTGGCTCCGTCCGACTATCATCTCTTTCCTCAACTGGAAAAAAGTTTAAAAGGTCGTAAATTTTCCTCCAACGAGGAGGTAATAAAAGCTGTGGAGGACTGGCTTGCAGAGCAAAAAGAAAGATTTTTTTTGAAAGGTCTAGAGACGTTGCAGGTTCGCTGTAATAAATGTATTTAATCAAGAGGAGAATATGTTGAGTAATAAAATATTTTGACATTGAAATTTTGTTTGGTTTTATAGTAGGCTAAGAATTTTTCAATATATCCTCGTATCTAGTCCAAAACAGGTCTCATTTCAAGGAATCAAAAATATGCCGTTGTTACCGACGAATCAAAAAATGTAGCTTCAAATGAACAATCGTAACCCCGGTAGTTGCATTATAGGGGTTTTCTTTATGAATGTATCACATCTATTGGCTAATCATAATGTAAGGATCCATTAACAGGTGAACATGCGGCAGAAATTAAAGAGGTTATTCTTTGGACTATTTTAATACAATTTTGTCCTTCGATTATTTCTGAAAAAGAGCTTTATTGCGAAGGTATAGGGCGCAAAACATTGAAGTAAAAAAAAACAAATTTCCAGCACTCAATGTTCCTGAAAGACAATGTGCTGGACATGACAGAAAAAGATCCAGGTTCTTCTACGCGAAAACTTGCAAATACTTTGAATGTAAGTATTTGGACTGAGAGATGATTTGTTGTACCCTTACCAAAAGTTCCAACATAAATCCAGCAAATCTCAAATAACTCAGAAATTACTGAATTTAGGAGCAAGAGCATTTCCTAGTGCTATCACTATTTTTCGTCGAAGAATCCATAAAAAAATAGAGTTCTGATTTGGGAAACAGAAGTTATGGCCAATTGATGATGTTTATGGAATTTAAAAGATGCATGACCTTTCCACATTCTTCTTTTTTGATGTGATGAGAACAGTTCACACTCAGGATGTTGAGAATAAGGAAAATTAACATAATACTGACTTTTTCGGTTAGTTTTCGATATTTTGAAAACTATTTGAATTAATACAATAGTTCAAACAGAAATGTATTCAGCATTGAATACTTAATCACATCAGAAACGAAAAAATTGAAAAAAATATCTGTTTGAGAATTTCGAACAATATCATAATCCCAATTTTCAGATTTCAAATATGTCCAGTTCTCCAGAAACGTCTAATAGGCCGAGTGCCTATTAGACGTTTCTCGGGACACCCTGTACTCAATTCACCAACATTCAAACACACACAAGAAATAGTTTCCAAGGTTTCCAAACACAACCAGAACTTGTGAAATCAATTTCACCCTCTCGAATAGAAGCAATAATGCATATTTTGAAGTGATAACTTCTTGAACTTTGTTCTCCACGAATGAAAGGAATGAGAATAGAAGTTCATGAACAAAAGCACACGACTCGCAAAGCGCCCAAACTTGGTGGCTTGGACGCAATTTCGTCTCTTCGTCTTCAACATCGGTCCAGTTTTTTCGACACTGTGGATATTTGACGACAAGTTTTTGTTTTGGATGGTGAACGAACGTAACAAGAAGAACGCAGCTTGCGTGTCCATCACTAACATACCACCGCATTGGCGTGCACAGCTGTGAGAAAAATGGGATGTAGAATTTTGTTCGTGTAGGATATTTGTACCAACGTTATTTGAATATTTTGCAGCAGTTGGCCAGTGAGTACTGATTGAGATTTGGGCATCATGAGTAGAGAAAACTCTTCACCGAAATTCAGTACACGCGAATCAACATTTCAAGAAATATGGAGAAATCTGTTTTTTCATGGATTCTGTACATTTTCAAGAGGAAGTCGAAATTAGAAAAATTGTATAGGAAAAGCATGTTTCGTTCAACCTTTCTTGTCAAACAGATGGGGAGAGAAAATAGCTGTGATCAACAAATGAAAACAAGGAAAAAAATAACTTTTGAGAGTTTGATGAAGAAAAAATATTCACCACATCTGAAAAAATTTTATTTGTTTCAATACACTTACTATTTATGTTATGTATTAAGGATTTACGTTTTTGTTGAATATAAATTGTAAGATTTAGGCCCTGATACCAAAATATAAAAATTGTTGTTTAGGGGTCAGCAATAAATAAATGAAAAATTCTGAAAATTACAAAGATGTTTCTGCTTCTCATTTCTTGCAGAGAAGCTAATGCCCTATAAACAATGCGGTCGTAGGTATAACGTCGGCAGCAAACAACAGTCAGCGGTCGTTCTTTCTTCGTTCTCAACTGCGATCACTATCAGAAAATTGGTTAATTTAAAAAATTGATTCATGATAGAGGCGTTGCAGGTCGTTAGATTTTGGCCCACCTATTATTTGTTGAGGACGTAGAGGCATTCTCCTAGGGACACAGAAATGGTTACGAGAAGTGAATTTGGCTGGAATAATACCTCTTTGATCTTCATATCAGTATTGGATTGAATTTAATTCTGCCTGGTTTTCCCAGACAATCTAATTATTATCAATTGAAAATGGATGTTATCTAGGTATTTGAAAATGGCAAACAGTTGGCGATCTAACCTATCCATCAAACCTATTCGTATTTCGCAAATCCCAATACATCGAACTATCAATCCATGCCTGAGGTTTTCGCGCTTGGTCGGACGTCGGAGTCTCCATGTATTTTCAAGTAATTTCAGCTGGAATGCAAATATGGCAATGTTTTATTGACTCTAATGGATAAACCTCAGGGTAGAGCACCTTCTGGCGGTTCAGAAAAATTTTATTTATGATTACTAGTCCATCGATTGTCGAGATATTCGACATTTCCAAAAATTCATACCATTTCTCTGTGGCAAGGCTCCAAATGAAGGAATTTTTCAAATCCGTTTTTTGGATAGTAGTCCAGAGGATAGATGCTCTATGGAATGTGAACTATAATTTTCGAAGCGCGAGCATAGTTTTTCATGTACTGTTTATGTAAGTTCAACCAAACGTGTTCTGAAAAGATTAAGAAAAAACATGCCTGTTTCATTGAGTTTCCGATAGGATATTACTCACTGTATTCACAGAATTCAATACAAAATGAATTTATATTATTATGATTCGAGAGTTCTTTCAAATTAATAAAGTGCTCAAATATACTTCATAACTTAAAATTAATTCAAATATATTGATTGGGATTCGATAATGGAAGAAAAGGGGAAAAATAACAGTTTCAATTTCATCAAATTAAATTTAACTGAAGGTGTTCAAAGCGCCTCCAAATTGTGTTACTAAAATCAGCGATCTTTGAAGCAAGATCTCAGTACATGGACTGTGAAACAATGAAGATGCTGAAGAATTTTGTTCAATGATTAGACCTATTATAAAATAAATGAATAAGGGCCGATTGCACCGTAGACAAAACTGTAGATTAAATCTTAAACCTCGATTAGTCTCTATGATAATCAATAGGCACTAATCGAGGTTTTGGATTTAATCTACAGTTTTGTCTACGGTGCAATCGGCCCTAAATAGATAAACTATATTGATATAACAATGGTTCAAAGAAAAGCTATAAAACAAAGAAATAGAGAAAAGCAAATTTTAAGTGGTCACAAGACCATAACACCAACTCAGAATCCTTTAAATATTCAGAAACTGAGTAATAACCCTTGCTCCGTAGCATATTTTTTTTGACTAAATGAACATAAAAAAAATTGCCAACTTCAAAGGAGGCATTGGGGGGCCAAAATTGCCCTTGTAACTGGCTAGATTTTCGTCATAATCTCGTGCAAATGACAGAAAATAGAAAGGTTATGAACAGATCATCTTAGGCTCAGCAGAGGCCGAAATAATCTTTAAAAAATAAAAAGTAGCTATTTTTTGTAGGCCACAATGAAGCTTTAGCCATTACATCAAATTTTATGTGTTTTATTTCAGAATATTTCCCAGAACCTCATAATGAATCTACCAATTTTTTCGAAATACTCATCAAAGAAAGAGTAGTCAACTGAATACTAACTTTCGGTAATATTTTGTAATTGAGAAAAGAATCTTGCTTGTCTAATCATCGAAAAAAGCAACGGTATTTAAACGAGTATCATACGAGTGTGCTTTCATTTCGAAGAAAGGGTAATTGACATATTGCAACATAATTCTGAAAAGCAACAATATCAGCAGAAATACCCGACCTGTACCGTTATCTCAGCATCGAAACTAATGAAATATAAATTAACCGGTCAATTAAAACAACGTGAAATATATCATTTCTGTAAATCTGAAAGGATGATATGGTATTCCATGTTCCAAGCCGTTGCACAAGAAATATCCGAACATTATTCAATGGCGTTGCCTGCATGTGATCGAAAAGAAGGCCCGTTTAAGAAAAATCGAACGAAGTGGTAACGATGACGTGCGGTGTGAGATTTCCCTCCATCCGTCATTGTTAAACTTAAATTGTCGCGCATTTTTCACTTGTCGACGCTCAGCATCTCGACACCCATATTGTTGAGGTTGTAACGTGTGAATTATACGATGTGGACCAGATAAAATTGAATAATGAATCTGGATGTCCGCTCAAATTAGGAACAGGTCCGGCTCAGAACAACGCCACTGTTCAAAAAACAGTATCAACAGTATGAAAAGAACGAAAAATCAACCGTATCTACCAGACAACACCGAGACCATTCCTGCCTGGCTCCTTCAGCAAACAGAGAGCCAGGACTTGTCTTAACATATTCATAACAAAATATTCATCTGCAGCTAATAAAGGCAATGCATCTTAACTTACTCTTGCTGATCCTATGAGGAGGTTCCTCCAATCCCTAAAGGACGATTCATAAGTGGACAAGCCAAACGTGAGCCGGAGACTAGATAAACGTACCTAGTTTCAACTTTTACACCTAATATGATTGCAATCAAATCAAAAAATGAGCCCATACCTCCTCCAAAGAAAAGGAGACAAGTCCCTAGGGCATTCTTCAAAGAAGACAATGAAGAAGAAAATGTTCCTAGCAAATTTCGAGATGATGAAGACGCCTGTCCATCTGTCTATTGTTATGACCTTTTTTCCCGATCAAGATCAGGAATGGTGAACTTTGTCAGTAGTTTTGTAAGTAGAAAACTACAGTTGCCTGTTGCCGGTATGCCATTTTGTCCTTTTCATGCGGACAAAATGAATTTCGTTTATCCCAATTCATCTAAAAAAAAATATTTTTTGGTACTTTTACTTCATTAAGGTTGATTTGATTTCATGAATAAAGGACCAGAGATCATTGGTGTAGAACATGACATTACTGTAATTCACTACTAACAAATTATGCCTCTGAAATAAAACCCTATGTCATTTTGTACGTACTTTCCCTAACCAAACCTAAAATGTTATATTGTTAAGGTTAATTTATGTCATCGAATTCATAACGATATGAAAATGATTTTATGTTTCAAAATAATTCACCAAAAAGAAAATTTGAATTTATCATAAGTAATATCATAAGTGCATCCAATTTTTCCGAAAAAAATCGAAAAAACACGTTGCTAAGTAATATTTTAACAAGAAGCATGAGTGCAGGTGGCAACAAAAATCCGAGTCGAAGACGAGGATTTTTGCACCTGCTCGAATGCTTTTTGTTAAAAAAATATTACTTCGCACTGTGTTTTTTCGATTTTTTTCACAGGAAAAATTAGATGCACGAATGGTATTTGACAAGACTATTTCTTGAGTAACAGATTATTCTGGATGCATCTATGTATGTATTATTAATTTTCGTTGACAACAACTGTCAAGTTTTGCCGCGGGTAAACCCGAATAAACTGCTGACAGCTGCTGCCAAACAATTTTTCCATCTAGAAACCATTTGTGATTCAAAATTGCGCGTTTCTGATTGGTGGAAATTAAGACGAGGGAAATAGTCATTGGAATTGGGTGTTGCTAGTGCGGCTCTGGATTTTCTCATCGATGTTTCATGCGATAGGACCCACTAGGGGCATCAGCCGATTCCTTTACAAATAACTACCCAATGAATTATGGGAAATGAAAATTTGACCCGTGTACCGTCCAATTTTCAACGTAGGTGGTCGCTAAGTGAAGAAGTAGTAGACGTTTCACGAGGATTTGTACAAATTTTCAGTTATGTTTTATTAATAGTCGTTCTTTCGGGCAATTTATTATATTAAATCTGACGTCTAATACTCTCACAAGATTGGTAGCATGTGATGAAGAGCTAGTGAAGGAGCGATAATAAAACAATTGTGTTCGATTCTCCGGTGAAATTGATGCTGATGTTCTTATAAATCTCTGAAAAAAAAAGTGGACGAAGGAATAATGATTGGTGTTTCATTGGATCTAATGCTCTAATGTTCTAATGCTGCATTAATCTTTCTTTGGATATTCTTTCTATGGAAACATCTCTGAATGTCTTCTGGCTTCTCCGAGATTTCAATGATCCTGAGTATTTTTTTTTCAAAAGCAGATTCGCAAAAAGATTGACGAACACTCTTCCTGGAAAACGCTCAGGGTTCAGTCTTGGAGCCTCTATTGTTTTTACTCTTTGTTAACGACTTTACGTTTCGGTTTCCACCCTAATATTCTTTGCCGATACCTTGATTGCACTGAAAGCTATCACCATGCAGGAACTCAAAGCTCTCTGCAAATCTAGTATTCATAATTTTGCGCTGCCTCAGCATCCCGCCATCCAGGTCGTGTGACAAATCAGCCTGACACCGTCTCAACATACAAATTATTTTCGATTTCTTGCTTGCGTTTCAGGAGGAAACTTGATCCGGAAATCAACAGCTCTATTGCTTATCTTCTCATGTTGACTATGGCGCATTTATCGAGACCGAAGGACATGTCAATGGCGATGCTGAAGGTTCGCAGTGTATCTATGAGTGAGTGAAGCTGATTCATGACAATTCACATCCTGTCAAGGTTCGAGCCACCTAATCCTTGATACCCAGAGAGAACGAGAGTGTGAATGAAAGTTTCCGCTTTCTTCTGTCGCATTATCGAGTTCTTATCAAAAGGACTCTTGCCGGATGGGATAGGTTGCCGAGAGCTAGATTTGATAGTGTAATTCCACCTCAAGGAGCACGTCAACGCTCACTAGATGTAATCTGATGGTTTTCATCAATTTCAGATATGTAGAATATGAACTCATTGTTATGTAAATGCGACCATAATACGAACCGTCTTATCTTCTCGACTGGTTTTATTGTGTCCATAAATAACAAACGTAGCATGCACCCAACGTAGGCGAAGTTTATTACTAATGGCGATTTTTCATCCTTCGGCAATTAATTATAACATACACTTGGACATGCACGTTACGTTTTTCCTATTTCAAAAAGCACTGCTTCGTGAACGGCCGTTATTTTTGCCCCGCGTTGACATGAACGGCAATAAGTGATACAGTTAAATAATTTGTCATGGCTGTTGGAAAATTCATAGCGGCACTGTTTTATAGGTTTGATTTATTTGCTGATGAAGAGAATTAGGACTTGATGTTATGTCCTCCGAGCTTGAAGAAATTTGAATAATTCGAAACATATCACAAAACTTCTTACGTTGGAAAAAAATGTTCTGATCTGATTCTCTACATTACATTTTTGCGCTGAAATAAATGCAAATTCTTGCGCTGTTAAATCTATAGTTTTTTTAAGCTGTGACAGGAATATCCTGAAATGTTCAGAGAACATCGAGAAAACCAAGGAAAAAAAGGGTAGGAATTGGTGTTCTTGAATTTCTGTAGGTTTTATGCTTCGGGAAACACCTCCCTGATACCTAACCTAACCCAAATGTTAAATATTTTATTAGAAATGATTATTGAATTTTGACCTTACTGTATATAATTTTGATGAATGTTGTCATGTAAACGAGAAATAAACGAGATCATTTGATAGTTCCGACGAAAAAAGGGCTTTCAACTATAATTTCGATATAATTCGCAATAGATAAGAGAAATATAGATTAAAAAGATAACATTGGTCCTTCGAGTGTTTAAATTGAATTAGAGAAGAGAAAATGTCCTCTGAAGGAAGTATTTCCAGAGTTCTCAGATCCGGGAAGAAACTGAAGGCAGATGTCAAGAAGACAGAAGAAAATCTAATGTCAAGAGACAACTTGGACATGGAATCGAATAAATCCAAGAAAGAAAATAGCAAGAAATCTTCAACAAAGAACTCTGTAAGAAGAATGAAAATACAAGCGGAAATCGATGCACATGAAAAATTGGAAAAGATAGAAGAAGAAAAAGACAGAACAAAGATACAACGACTAGAAAGAATGCAGTGAAAAATAATGTTAGAATTGGAGTTGAAAAATGCTATGGCATCAGACGAATCTGAATCCAATGAAGAAAAATCTAACATTGATTTCGATGAAGTTGATAGTCAATTCAAACATGGACGAGTACAAAAATGGATTGATAATGTATCTAATTTTGAAAAACACGAAGGAAGGGAGAAGGATCGGGATAGGAGCAAGCACAGCTCATCAAAAGACGAAGATGGGAAAAATGATAAGTTTGATGAGAGTAATCCTGTGTTTGATAGAATTTTGGATGTAGGTAAGGGGTGATAACAGGAGGCGGATGTTCTTAAGTCCTTTTATTCATTAACCAACGTTTCGGCTGTACGTTACTAGCCTTCTTCAGGGTTCTACAATAGTAAAAAGTATATAGATTATAGTTATATTGGATGTGGCTGTGGTCTCACCGAATAGTGGACACGTGAGGGTGTTGTTTGATGATGCCAGTTTTCATCCAGTGTCTGCTGGGTGGCAACAGATCCCTGATTTTTATGACCGATCTGTTGCCACCCAGCAGACACTGGATGAAAACTGGCATCATCAAACAACACCCTCACGTGTCCACTATTCGGTGAGACCACAGCCACATCCAATATAACTATAATCTATATACTTTTTACTATTGTAGAACCCTGAAGAAGGCTAGTAACGTACAGCCGAAACGTTGGTTAATGAATAAAAGGACTTAATAACATCCGCCTCCTGTTATCACCCCTTACCTACATCCAAAAAAAAAATGATAAGGACAAGTCCAGACATAGCAGCTCAAAAGACAAAAATCGTGATAAGGATAAACATTCCAGCTCTAAAGATAAGGGGAAGATAAAAAACAGGAGAAAATAGAGGAACCGAAAGAAGAGGTTTTCGAACCAAAGAGAGATCCTGATTCTGCAGCAGATGACTCAGTTAACTATGATTCCATACTCGATGAAGATGATTTTAAATTAAGTATGAAGGAAGATGTTGATATCAAGAATGAACCTGATTCTCAAGAAGAAGGGGATGATGTGAATCTCTCCCAAGGTAGCAGCTGTGATTATACAGGGTGCGGCACGGAGGATGGATGGTTTTAAAAAAATAATAAAAGCGTTAATTTTTACTCAAAAACATATTTATTGACGGAATCAGATTCTCAAGGAAATAGCATTTGAGACAGTCAAGTGTGGAAAATCACATCAGGCATGTGGTGGCCGAAATCGGTGATGCAGTGCTGGAGGCGCTGTGGGCTGTGCAGCGGTCTTTCGTGTAAGTGTTGCGGATTCTCCGGGGTGTAACTGTTGCACAATGGCCAATTTGTAGGGGTGAAAGCGAAGATCCATATGCAAAATTCGCCTCACCGAACGATCACTGAGGCGAAGTGCAGCAGCATGTTTCCGAGCAGATCGCGACGGACTGCGAAGAATGGCTTGTCGAACGCGTTCAACATTTTCAGGCGTTCGAACTGTTCGCACAGGTCCTCTTGGTCTTCTGTTGATCAATAAATAAATGCTAGGAACACACGAGTCTAACGGCACCTTCCCCACTTCTCTCGTCCTCAGTGGGGGAAAGTTATGCCCATCTGAAAAACGTCCGCCCTCCGTGCCGCACCTTGTATCATGTCACAGTTCAGTAAAAGTGAGCCAGCTTTCGAAGAAGAAGATGATGAGGGGAAGCCTATTGTTGAAGAAGAAGAATCAGAAGAAGACACTCCCCTGTCTGCTCGTAAGTCAACCAGTAAAAGAAAAATGATCGACTCTGAAGAAGATGAGGAAGACATTCCACTTTCAATGAGGAAGAAACCTAACTGGAAGAGATTTCTGGGATGCACCTTTTCAGCAAATGATCTGCATGACTTTCTCAAGAAAGGCTTTTGCCAACAGTCACACCAAGCATTGAAATGGATGACTTTAACTAAGGTTTACTTAGGTTATAATAAGTGAACCCAAATGAAAGTCACTGACCTTATTCCCTAGCGAGCAGGTTATCGAATTGAGAGCACTTTTTTTCGGAAGCGACGAACCATTATTCTAATAATGCCACCCACTCCAATTTCAAATCCAGCCGAATATCTAGATATTTCCTGTCATTTACTACCTCACACTTAGTCAAAACCACCCAAATATATAATAAATTCGAAATGAATGATTCTATAAATGGGCCTAATGATCTATTGTTGAAGATCCCAGCACTTATTCTACAATTTATATGTTGCAAGAAAAAACGTTCAAGTCACTTATCCCAAAATGATTACAGCGTAATAATGAATACTACGTTCTCACTCCATGGAACCTGAGAAGGTATGGGAGGCTCAATTTCTTCTCAGATATAACTATGTGTATTTATTCCACGTGTTTTCTTCTCTGGCACATTCGCATGTAGGAACAGATTTTTGGTTCAATCTTTTTCAAGATTGACAAAACTAGGTGTATCAATTGGAGAGACCAGACGTCCTCTCAAGGTGGTTCTCATGGCGTCCAGAGACATCACCAATTTCAATAAGAAATTTTCATAATTAGCAACGAGGGGTTGATTCAGTTTTTCGTAATGCAGTCGAACAAGAAAACCTTTTGAGGCTCACTATCATGATGTACTTCACTCTCTTGTCCAATAGTCCAATTCTCTCGACGAAATAGATGATCCCAGAAGGTGATAGGTCTTAGGAATGATTTTGCTCGAGTCCAGAAGCTCAAAACCGTTTCTTTCTTCTGCAATTCAGTCAAATGGTGCCCTGTTATCTCATCATCCTCCATGCAGAACTTGCAAGTTGGGTTCTGGAGAATATATTACTCGTTTATTTGTCCGTTGAGTTTGCTGTGCATTGTAAAAGTAGCAGTGGACAAGTTTGAATTTGACCCATCCAAAAATTTTTTCTTTTGGTGGACGTACATTTCATGGTCTTGTGTGAGTGATGAAGCCTGGAATGACCCCTGCACCAACTTATTCTACTCTTCAGTCAAACAGTTGGCTATTGCAATCACTGTCTTAGGTCTTTGCACATCTGCTGGCAATGGGGCAGTCCATTAAAATGACACTTCAGTGAACTTTCAACTTTGTGATCAGATCAACTCAATGTTAATGATGAATACGTCAAGCTTTGGCATCTTGTAATGACAAGATGCTCCTTCAGAATTTCTGTTGAATGCAGTGTTCAATTTTCTTTTCCAGCTATTGATGTCTTGGTGAAATCGGACAGAGCAAGATAGTATCTTATCCTTGAAGAAAAACTTGGAAAGAATTCGACCTCTGCCGATATCAACCAAGCGAACAAGGCTCTGAAGAGAAGCTCCAAGAGAAGCGATGAAACCTGCACCCAAGCGATAAATCCGCGAAGAAATATGAAATATTAGGTGCAGTCAGTGCATCATCTCGACCCGTTCTCGGCAATAAATACGGCGATATGGCTGATCGTTTATGGTCGGCTTTGTGTCCCACCTTGACCACCGCCTCGGGCCATCTGGAAATGGACTCGGAGTTATTTGTCTAGACGTTTATGACCAGCGATTTTTTTTCTCGCGCTTGTAGTACCATCCGATGACCGATCGAATTAAGCTTTTTATTTCATCGTGGTAATTGTACCTAAAGATTAGATGGGGTTTGGTAAGGGTACGAGGCATTAAACTGGACATACCTTGCTTAAAACTCATCAAATTGAAAATTAACATTAGAGTTTTTACCATGAAGTACGGCAAGGACATTAAAATGGCTTACACGCCGTGGTAACACATTTGTTGGGCAAACTCGTTGCACATAAAGAAACCGAAGAATCAAACAAACAAAAGACACAAATGTGTTGTTACTCCGATGTGTAAGCTCCTGTTGGATTCCCTGGTTTCGCTATGTGAACAAGTGTGTCAAACAAATGTTGCCTCGCATATTACTTACGAGGGTATATTGAAAAATTCTTAGCCTACTATAGAACCAAACCAAATTCCAATGTCAAATTATTTTATTACTCAACATATTCTCCTCTTAATTGAATACATTTATTACAGCGAACCTGCAACGTCTCTAGACCTTTCAAAAAAAATGTTTCTTCTTGCTCTGCAAACCAGTCCTCCACAGCTTTCTTTACCTCCTCGTTGAAAGAAAATTCACTATCTTTTATTTTTTTTTCAGTTGAGGAAAGAGATGATAGTCGGACGGAGCCAAATCTTGTGAATAAGGGGGGTGTTCTAGTAATTCTAACCCTAAATCACGAATTTTTTGCATGGCAACATGAGATTTGTGTACTTGGGCGTTGTCCTGTAAAAACAAAACAACTTTGGATAGCTTTCCGCGTCTTTCCTCTTTAATTTTTTCCCGTAGAGTGGTCAGTAATGTCGAATAGTGATCTCCAGTTATTTTTCCACCTTTATCCAGAAAATCAATCATGATTACTCCATGGCAATACCAAAAAACTGAAGCAAGAACTTTTCCAGCAGATTTTTGGATACGAAACTTCCTAGGTCTTGGAGAACCTGAGTGTCGCCATTCCATCGATTGTTGCTTTGTTTTTGGATAGTAGAAATGTACCCAAGTCACATCCATAGTAACAATTCGGTTTAAGAAGTCTACACCGTTTTCAAATCGAGCACAGTTTGAACGCGATACTTCTACCCTTGCACGCTTTTGGTCAACATTCAAACATTTGGGGATCCATTTCGCAGAAATTTTTCTCATGTCCAAATTGACGTGAACTATTTGATGAACGCGTTCGTATGAAATCTTCAGTGCTTCAGATATCCGTTTTAGCCCAATTCGACGGTCTGGAGAAATCATGTCATGAACTGCATCAATATTTTCGGGGGTTTACTTTTTTGACGTCGAACTCTACACTGACACTTCTAATAAGTTATTGTTCGTTGATATGGTATCGCAATATTTTGTTTATGCATGAAACTGGTCTAGGCTAACTAGATATCAATACATCCTCGTATATCAGGAATATCACAGACAAGGGCAGCCATATGTCCTAGTAGTAGTCTCAGGATAGCAGCTCTCCATCTTCTCGAAGAGTTGGCTGCTGAACTCTACCAGAGAACATATCAGAAAGTATTTTGTTGAACAAGTTGCCTGTTAGGTATAAAGAAGCCTTCTGGAATTGTTAAAAGTTGGACCAATTACACCTTTCGAGTGATGGAGTGCTGAAACCGAATTTGGAGAAGTGGAGAACTTGCAGGCCAGAAGTCCATTTCGTCAAACCAGATTTCAGCAACAATAATTTTCTGCACGTTACGACCTGTCGTCATCCTTAACAAATATATGAAGTTATTATAACCAAAGTATACCCCATAAAATGAAGAAATGAACCGTTAAGTAAGTCACATTTTTTCAGTGACACGCCATAGAGCAAGGAAGAGACTTCTTAACAATGGCAGGTAACAAGCGGGGCCATATTTGCACACAATGGAACCACCGGGAGGACTGGGAATAAATCTTCTTCTTCTTCGTGAAGACACTAGCGTCGAGTCCGCGGTAATTATAGCGCGACACGGCCACTTCCTAATGTAGACACATTTTTACGATTGCGCCAACGTTCAGTATTTAACGAACATATCCCGTGAAATTCAAGTTAATTGTTGCCATTCTTCAGACGTTCTGCTTTTGGAAGAAGAAACTTCTCTTCGGCATCTGTCCATACATTATTCAGTCTGCAGGAATCAAGGAAGGGATGCCACGGCATGAGCAGGAGTTAGTAGGACTTCCTGCAAACGCATTTCTCGAGTACGAGGAAAAATATGGTGGAATGGGTACTCCCATAATCTGTATCGATTGAATGAAAAGAGAATAACAGTTTGATAGACTTCATAAAGAATTAATCGTCAAAAGAGCATCGCCCATAGAAATATCTTCAAAATAGAGACAGATCGCCCACTTTTCTACAGTGTTCCAGAGAAGTGAGCATGCTTGTAAGCGATGCATCACCGACGAGACGAATTGCCCTTCTCTGTACGGAATCCAAGAGTTTTAGGGTGTGTTTAGGTGCAGCACTTCAAATATGGGAACAGTATTCCAGGACAGGTCGAATCTGTGCCTTATAGATCATTAGCAGCTGACCTGAGGTGAAATAGCTCCTGGAACGAAACAGAAAACCAAGTTTTTGGGATGCACTTTTAGCAATGGATCTCACAAACGCTATTTACAATTATCTGTCTTCTGTGGACATCATTCGTTCCTTTCTTATACTGAATCTAGAGACTATGAATCTTTTCGGATAATTATTGTGGTAATCAATATTCATTCCGATAAAATAAGCGTCAATCCATCCGTCGCCTTTTCCAGAAGGACATTCCTAGCGAGTCCATCAATAATCGTCGAAAACATCCGAGCACCATCACCAACGATTCCATCAGAATCACAAGAATCTCATTATGCAGTCAGTTTTCGGAATGATAAATTTCCACGCGGAGCCGAGAAAGAGATGCGTGTCGGAAACCGATAAATCTCTGATCGCCATCCGATGCCGGAGTAGAGACATCCATTGATCATTTCTATTTAAATAATTAGTTTGGAAATTTCATTTCTCGTTTCGTAAAAATATAATAACTTATGTCCGGGAACGTAACAGTCAATAACTGCTTATGCAGATATAATATACAGGCATTCCATACCTCCAGCTAACAATATGTTATTCTCTCGCTCTCTGCCCACGTAGAAAGGCAAAACGGAGAAATAAGTCGAAAACAATTTCGAGATAAGGATAATGGCGAATTTCATTCTTTTCGCGATGGAACAATTTTACAGTTTGAAGCCATCCAATATCATTGAAATACATCTTGACAACACAATTATACCCGACACTGCGTGGGGCTGCTTGTACGCTGACGAGGTGAACAGTGACGGTCATGAGTCTCGCTCGGCGTAAGCGTGATCATTATTTGGTCCTTCGAGCCGGAAATATTCGAAACTTAGGTCGATAACGAATCTCTAGTTCATTTCATATGTATCCAAACATTCTCAAACCTCAAAACAAGTTCTTCCCCTGAGGAAAATTGGAATTGTGTGAGTTTATCCATTCAAAAGGTTGACTCAGCCAATAACTCGAGACCATCCTTTAATAAACCTGTCTCAGGAAATATCCCACTGCCTAATAGACAAGTACATCCTTGCATGTTGCATCTGCCCACGTATCTTCACGATACCGAAAGCAAAAATGGCAAATTACATACGGCAGCAGTTACATTCTATATTCCAGTACATCACCTGTTCTTTCATGAATCGTATCCTGATCGGGTATAAAGCGAGCTCGGTCGTTGTTGCTAACAATTGCTTTATAAAACTGGTAAATCACCTTCCTACTTACTGGCTGTCGTCCTGTTCATTATGGAACACCTTACTGGCTTGTCCGTTAATCACCTCACCCATCTTTCCAGATAGGGTTGATAGTATCTAGCAGGGATAGAGGGTGTCTTCACTGCCAGGCCTTCCTCGATAAATCTCTCTGAAGCATTTGCTCACCATTCCTCAACTGCATAACAATCGATCAGATTCAGTTTGAGCAATACATGCATGAGAATGAACTGATACAGAAGAAGGATCTTTTAGGAAGCTCAAACAGAAGGCATTTTTCAATGCGATGAAGGAAATTCCCTCTAGAGGACGGTAGCTCCAACCAAATAGTCCGAAGTGTTTTGTTGTTTTATAGTGATCTACTTGCCTAGAGACGCTGGCTTCGTTTTGTTACGGAATCACATAGGTTTCAAAAAAAGATCACCAGTTATTATTTTACCTGCATTTAGGACTTGTAGAAACTTTCTTATAATTGGTAGAAATTTCAAGAGAATTGACACCTTCTCCAGGAAGGTCAGTTATTCAAATCATTCCATTACAATTTCGGATGCTTTGTTTTTGGTATAACCATGTTGTTAGCTTTGCGAGACAGAAAGCCAGAGACTGG
The DNA here is from genome assembly GCA_910592335.1 of Adalia bipunctata. Classification (NCBI taxonomy): domain Eukaryota; kingdom Metazoa; phylum Arthropoda; class Insecta; order Coleoptera; family Coccinellidae; genus Adalia; species Adalia bipunctata. Next base: position 10,464,936 of record OU342955.1, read on the forward strand.
ATTTTCTGTGGAGAGCAAAAAGGTGTTTCCTAGCACATAGGTTTTCTCCCCTGAGAAGTCTCTACGTCTTGTGGAATCTTGAAGGTGCCAATCGTCTGTTGACGATGATCCAGTGGAATGCGAGAGCTGATCAGTCGCGCCTGCTACTGATGAAAAAGGCTTTCAGAGTCTGTATTTTGATGAGGTTGTACCTCAGCCCTTCAGGAAGGGTTCACAAAATCCCCTACTCTCTTTGCTACCTCCTCCTTCCAATGGTCGCATCGAAGGCCGTCAAGAACAGTCATCCAAATACTGCAACGAAACTTGCCAGCTGTTATAACCACGGTATTAACTAATTGAGATCGAGATGTTCTCCGGCCTTCCAAAAGGTTCATTAATCAACACATTGCATGTGAAATGGACGAAGAATCGAATCTCTTAAACAACCAAATTACCGCTGATTGCTGCTAAGTCAACATCCTATGATATTTGCAGAAGTTAACCAACTGCAATTGGCGAGAACAAGCATGCATCCACCTTTCCATTTCGCCAGACACGCAACTCAAATTTCCAATCTTGAGGATAATGAATTGCACTACTTCCTCAATAACAACAGAACGTTCCAAGAGCGAAATGACTCCATCACATTATTTAATATAATACAGACTGAAGCGTCCTGAGATATAGGTAGGCTTTAATTATCGGTGTCGATAAACGAGAAATTGCCGTAAGTTGTTGAGGATGAAAAACCGAGGCGACATAAGAGTAATTTTAATTGACTGGTCGGTTGAAATATTGACCGAGATCAAGCTCTCATGCGAAGTTGTAGGACGTTTAGGCCTGTTGCTTCAGACTCTGGGAGTACTATATGAATATTTGGTAAAGGTATGCGTATTTCTGATCCTTTTAAATTATTCGTCTTCATTTTCCTTAGGTTACATTCTTCTCAAGATAACGTGACATATATCTTCGGGAGAACTTCTCCCAAACCTCAATCTGGTAAAGTATTGCTGTTACGCAAGAAAGGAGAAATGCCCCAACGTTTTGGTTCGCACAAATTTCATTTCAAGGTTATTTGGAGCTAACAGTTCTCCACTTATTAATCAAAAATCCACCTGCTTCTACGAGAATGGCGAATAATATGTTCCATGTAAATAATTCACTATGAAATTTGTAATAAACATAAGAATAGTTCCCTCAAAGTGAACTTCATCGATTATTAACAAGAAATAACGAAATCCTTCCGATGATATGCTTTTGTCCAGCTGACGCATCCCTGCCAGATTTAGCTTCGGTTGACAGAAAACTGGCACAATCCTCTACGCCGCATTCCTATACCTCCCGCAAAACAGGCTCATCTCGTATTGAATTGTCCATCAACCAGCCTTTTCTTTATTCGAATACAATTAAAGTTTCGGCAAATAGGCCTGCTACAAAGGATGAATCCGCCAATACTGTGGGATGGACTTGAATCGAAGCAACGCGGTTCCGTTACTTGGTCCGTACTTTGCAACCAAGTAGGCTTTCGCGAATTAATGGATTCAACTATACGGATTATTTAGGGTTCACCTCAGGATCAGTAAAATGTTGATTCCTTATCCTGAGGCTTTACAATATTGTCGGCAAGAACTTCAATAGGCAGTGTTAACTGCACAAGAGCTCTCTTGTTGAGAAGAATGGACTGCTGTACCAATTCTTATCACCACGAGAATTAGACAAAAAATGTATGTACGCGAAACAAATACCCCAAACTAAACACAAAGAGAGATAGCGAACTGATAGCGATGTATTTGGTCGTTGTTCGACAAGCATCAGAAGTGTGATGAAGATAGGTTGAATGTTTTGTCGAATTCTGAAGGACTCAACAACATAGAATCGAGGATTGTTGTTAACTACTGAGTTCTCGATCTTCTTCGTTGACGTCCATCCGCAGTATGAACTTTGTGGTATTGAAAAATTAAAAAATATGAACAGACAGGATTCATCACCAAACTTCAGGAAATTTTGATTTCTCATAGAACTCAATGTCAACTCCACCTAAAAGAACAGTATGTTACCCCTCAATGAAAAATGTCAAGTTCTTAAGCTCCTGTTCTGCTCTGTTGAGAAAGTCACATCGGAGTTTCAAATAAAATATTTCACTCATTATTCAACAACCTTTCTCGGAAATAAGTTTTGTAGATGGGTATAACCTCATTTGCAATTTTGAGCGATTGGCAGATTTGAGCTTGAACAGTTTCCAAACCAATGTGGGGAGACGATAACGATGAAGCTATTGATTTTCGGGTCAAGTTTCCTCATGAAACTAAGATGGTTTCAGAAAATCATCTCACGACCTGAGTGCTCGGGATTAGAAGTCAGCGTAAACTTCAGGGCTAGATCGTGGGACTTGCACAGTTCAACTAACCGAAAATTCCATACGAATTACGTCAACCTGTCGGATTTCGGAGGTGAGAAAAAGAAAGTCGTGAATTGCTTTTGAAACCGAAGGTACCTGGAGAGGTCTTGAACGGAAAGGTTCTCAGTTCGGTTTGAGGAAGTACTTCAAAGTTAAGAAGTACGGTCACAGAGCGGAGACGGAAAAAGTGTTATTCGGGGAATAGCGGAGTGAAGTATTGAATCGGAAGTTGAAGGGAGTAGCTGGAGAATTCTTAAACGGGAAGGTTCTCTGTTGACTCGTGTTCGGTTATAGAAAGATTCAGGAAGTACTGCAGTATTTGGAAGTACGGTCTCAAAGCGAAACGAAAAATGTGGTATTCGGTGAATAGCGGAGTAGAGTGTTGAATCGGAAGTTGAAGGTCCACCTGAAATCTCCCCAAGTTCTCGGTACTTTGAGTTTGTGTTTTGTTCGATAAATCTCCCAAGAGTTCTTGATAATTCGATTTTGTTTCGATAAGTTGAGCGATTATTGTAAAAATTTATTCTTCGACGTGATTGATTTCTTGACAGTGTGTGTAAATTCGTTTATTTTATTCCAGTCTCAATAAACGTATTAAAATAAATCTCGTAGTGTTTAATGAACCACTCTTCTCCCTGGAGAATAAATAAGCACCAAGTGCTTTCCCTAGTGCGACAGGCTGTTTCCACTTTCTCCATTCAAGGAGAAACATCTTCGAAATTAACATCTTTTTTTTTCAAGTAATAACACTCCTTGATTGGTGGAAAGCCACTCTTTCGTCGAATCTCAAAGGGGGTGGTTTTTTTACACATCCCAATAGACTGTGACCCACTTTCGCGAAATCCGCAGTTGGGAAATTTACACCGTTCCAGACCATGTAACATTTTGAACACAAAATACACAAACCGCAGTTCGACCACGGCCCATCGAACGATAGCCCGAAGACCACCGCTGCTTTATGGTCTTTTAACTGCTGCTCTGCAAGCTTTGCCCGGCAATTAAACACCGATACAAAACACGTTATTTGCGCTTTGTGCGGACACATACGAGCCTCCTAACAACCTTATCGGACGCATTGCCTAATGAATTAATTAAGGATCGCATCTTGTGCCATAAGGTCGCCACCGCGCATTTGGAACGACGAAATAACTGTCCCACGGGATCTGAACTCGGCTTTTTCATGCGATCGCGGCCTTATACGAAGTGCGATTGACAGTGAAGGAGCCGCCGAGCCGTTTCTATCGTACAAGTTGCTGCTGATGGGTGGCATGAATTCGAAATGCCCTTCTCGATGCGTTCTGCTGATTCAATGGCGCTGGTTTGCGGAAAAAACGCTGAAACGCACGATTGATTTTCAAACGCCACTGCCATTCTTTTTCCACCACTTTATACTCTTGAACGGTACCATTCGTGTTAATTAAAAATTTCGCAAATGCCCCTTTAAATATTTCAATTCAATTCCTGTTCAGAACCAAACGGTCGGTTAATGCACATATACTAACTGACGAAGAAACTGCAACACCCGGAAGGATCCGTTTAAATTTTAATTTTTTTTTGTTGGTAAAACATAGAAAGTATAGCAAGCAGTAAATGATTAAAATTTGAAGAACAAAAATGAAGTGATACAATTGTTTTTAGTAAATTTGTTAAGAATGTATTCGTCCACCGCGGTTATCTATAGGTACTGTTATGATTTTTTTTTGTGACTTTATATTCCGAATAAATTGAATTTTGAATCTAACAAATCAATTAAAAATTTGAATTTTGCTTTTGCCCGGTAATTCTCTATCCCAATTGAAGGTCCAAATCAAAATTGAAAATTTTAGATATAAATTAACATAAATATCTATTTCAAAATAACTTATCTAATACAAAAATATAAACACTCATTCTATCCCTTAATTAAAATTTAACTAACTTATTTCTATTATAATTGTCCTTTCACTATATTTTTGGTTTATATTATTTCTTTTCAATTTCCTTCTTGACTTCCTTTATTTTCCCCAACTTCTCTTCTGAGTTTTCCTTCCCATTTTTCCATTCATCTTCCTGGCTCCTCTTTCTGATTTTTCAAATTTACTTCTTGGCTTTTCTTTCTGATTTCTCAATTTTACTTCTTGGCTTTTCTTTCTGATTTCTCAATTTTAACTTCTTGGCTTTTCTTTCTGATTTCTCAATTTAACTTCTTGACTTTTCTTTTTGATGTTTCCTCTCCAATTTTCTTATTCATCTCCCTGGTTTCCATACTTCAAAACATCTTCCACATCCTTGATTTTCTTACTCTAATCTAATCTATTCATAGAATCTATTCTCTATGTACAAACTTCAATACTTCAAAATAAATCTATATCTAGATCTTTCATTTTCAATTTAGCCTCATTAAATCGAATGAATTTTGAATTTTGTGAATGTACATGACGCCTAACATCAAACTGAGATTCACGTCTTTCTCCCCGACGTCGTCTTACCCTTCTTCGGCCATCATGTACACCCAAGGAGAATCGGGATTCATCAGAAAATACGACCTGATGCTATTCCACGTTCCGATGTTGTCGTTCTCTGCACCACTGTAATATTTGCCGGCGATGCTCAACCATCAGAGGTAACACAAGATGGGGTCGATTATGCTGCAGTCCAAAAGACCTTATCCGGCGGTAAACCGTTCGGACAGTTACAGGATGGCCTTGTTCTCCTAGCCACTCATCAGCCAAAGATCGAGTTGTCGCAAATAGGTCTCTAGTAGCCATAAGTCTTAGACGTCGATCTTGATCTTGATTTGTGCCACCTCAACGTCCGGTGCCTACTCTTCTTCCATTTTGGGTATTAACAAACCACACTTGACAACATCTCATAACAGTAGTTGGATTACTGTTCGTACGGTTAGGGATTTCTCGAAATGACAACCCCGTATACTAATAATTCGACCTCTTTCAAATTCACTCAGCTGGCGATATATTCCGCGTACACGTGCTTTAGGCATTTTAACAACAACTAAACATCGACTTTGGATCTCCTCGAACAGATGGTTTATTGTAAAGTTGGAAAAATTTGCAGAAAACAACTACAATTTTCAAGTAACAAAAAATGTTTACATGAAAAAACCTTCACGATTTTTCCCCAATTTTAATCATTAATGTACTCCTTGCTATACTATCTATGTGTTCAATGTTTTTTGTTTTATTATACAAAGTTTTCTACTGGAATAGGCTTTCCGGGCCGGTTACAAAGAAGAACCGGTCTATGATTTTACCCACTTTTTTCTGTGGTTCACCGAGAATTCCGGAAACATCCCTTGTCTACCTTTCTACCTTCTCTAAGCTCGCAATATACTCTCGTTTTCTTCCTAAAGTCGGACCTCGTTACATCCGTACCAAAAAAGTGTATTCGTTACGTGAGATAAGGACTCTACCTAGTAGCAGAAGCAGATACGTCACTTTTAAATCTGAACAACCGTAAGTACCATTCCTTCAGTGTTCACTTTGTGGTATTTATTTCTCTTTTATACATCCATTTTGTTCTTTAAATCTCGTGGCGACAAGAATTGATACAGCAGTCCATTTCTTCTCTCCAAGAGAGCTCCTGTATTTTATTCACTATGTTTCACCAGAAAAATTTAAAATTTAAAAAGCTCCTTCTGGGTGTTGCTGTTTCTTTGTCAGTTAGTATATTCTGAAGGTTAAGGGGACGTTAAACTTTGGCCGACGGCACCGCTCTTCATTCAAAAAGTGCATTTCATTTTTTCAAATTCACCTCCTCAATTTTCCACCTGAAAAGTTGATTTTTTTTTAATTCTCCTGAAATTTCAGACAGTTATTTACGATTTCACACGTTCTGGAAGTCTTTTCAGTATTTCCATCATTTTTTGAATTATTTAAGCGCCTATCCAAATGGAATTATTTTTTAATATAAAAAATTGATTTGTCGAGGGCACACCAATGAATTTTCTAAAAAAAATTGATGAACAACCGTCGAAAAACGATTATGAAGTCAATTTTCATAGACTCTCAAATTCAACCCGATTTTTTCATGCGAAAAAATAATTTTTTCAAAAAGAAGAAATTGGAGTGCTCTCAAGACATCCTCAAACTCCAATTGAAAAAAATTAAGCTTTTAGGTGAAAAATTCAGGGCGTGAACTTGGAAAAATGAAAGGCAGATTTTTTCATGCGAAAAAATTATTTTTTCAAAGAGAAGAAATTTGAGTTCCCTCAAGACATCCTTTAAATTCAATTAAAAAAAAAATAAAGCTTTAATGTGAAAAATTGAGGGCGTGAACTTAGAAAAATGAAAGGCACTTTTTGAATGGAGAATCGGTGCCGCAGCCGTCGGCCAAAGTATAACGTCCCCTTAAGGTTCAACTTCCGAATTGACAAATAGAGTATATCGTGTCCAACCCACTTGGAAGTTTAGAGGTTGTTTCAGATGGTCGACCAACTGTACATTATAACAATATCAAATTGGGCGATGTAGGTCAATAAAAACCAATTGGGTCTAAAATTCGATTGGTTCAAACCACAGCTGAGGGTTGGGATCGTACTAATAGTACTGAAAAAACAAAATTCATTTATCGTAACCCAAGTTCAAATATTATTTTTCACCTGCACATGTTACCGGTCATAAAGAAAAAGTGATTATTCATAGAGCCGTTTATACAGGGTGTCCCACTAGTGCCGCAGCGGACGATATACGCGTAACAGACTGCGTTTTGCAAAATTCTTCGATGCAGACGTGATATACTACAAGAAGAGCACAACCTAAAAATATTGTCGAATATATAGGGTGGCCCACAAAAGAGGAATAGTGGGTGACTTTGTTTTTTCAAATGGGACACCCTATATTCAATAGTGTTTTTCAATTCTCTGTAACTTCCTGCATGCTTTCGTATACTTTTCACATATTTTTATTCGACAGTTTTCGAAATATTGGCCATTTTGACAAAAAAATGATACTTGTAGAGGCTATGTTATCCAATTATATTTCACGATCCCTTGCACATACCAATAACAGTTTTATATGGATTGAAAGAAAACACTTCAAAGTATCCTACCCTGCTATAATAAAGCATCTTCAGCATACAGAGTGTCCACAAAAAGTCTATCAACATGACGAATTTCAAATCGATTTTTCTTCATTTTTTCAAATGCAATGCATATAATTTTTTCTCATCATTGTAATCACCATTCATTTTACTTCATTTTTTGTCAAATACATGATATGCATATCTCTAACGGAATAGGATTTTTTAGAGTTCTTCCTCCAAATTCACATTTACTTTCGAATTCAAAAAGCAGATTTGGCTTTTCTGTGGTTATTGGGAACTGTCAAATTATTCTATTCAAAATTTACATCATTGCAGCTTCAATTCAAATCATCATAGTTTTCACGGATTGGATGAATACTCACACAATGATGTAAAAATTCAAAAAATACCAATAAGTTTGAATGTACAAGTTATGAATTCTTCAAAAAAACGAGTTTCAAAACTTCAGGATACAAAAAAGTGCCCGCTCTTATCCTTATACAACTTTCTTCGAAAAAATTATATTTATAAGTTTCACAGGCCCGCACGCAGATCTCCGAGCTTGCAAGTTCAAAGCTTGTTTGAAATTTTCGAAAGATTCGACGTTCCCAGTAGAAACATAGAAAATCATCAAAAATGTATTTTGAAAAATGGGTACAGAAAGCAAGTTTCTGTCTTCAGTAACTGATTTCATCACATTTTTTAGTAGATACATCAAAACCTTCTAGTTCCTCATTTCGCTATAATATGAATTGAAGCTTCAATGATGCTAATTCTGAGTGGAATTATTTGACAGTTCTCAATAACCACAGAAAAGCCAAATCTGCTATTTGAATTCGAAGGTATGAAACATTTCGAAAAAGCGCTTAAAAATCCTATTCCGTTAGAGATATGCATATCATGTATTTGACAAAAAATGAAGTAAAATGAATGGTGATTACAATGATGAAAAAAAATTATATTCATTGCATTTGAAAAAATGAAGAAAAATCGATTTGAAATTCGTCATGTTGATAATCTTTTTGTGGACACTCTGTATGCTGAAGATGCTTTTTTATAGCTGGGTAGGATACCTTGAAGTCTTGTCTTTCAATCCATATAAAACTGTTATTGGTATGTGCGAGGGTTCGTGAAATATAATTGGATAACATAGCCGCTACAAGTATCATTTTTTTGTCAAAATGGCCAATATTTCGAAAACTGTCGAATAAAAATATGTGAAAAGTATACGAAAGCATGCAGGAAGTTTCAGAGAATTGAAAAACACTATTGAATATAGGGTGTCCCATTTGAAAAAACAAAGTCAACTGCTATTCCTCTTTTGTGGGCCACCCGATATATTCGAAAATATTTTTAGGTTGTGCTCTTCTTGTAATATACCAAGTCTGCATCAAAAAATTTTGCCAATCTCAGACCGTTGCGCGTATATCGTCCGCTGCGTCACTAGTGGGACACCCTGTATATATTACGTGTTAATGAATCGTCAACACCGTCACTCTCTTTCGTGCCTCGCTCCTATCAAAAAAAGGTTAAGATCAGAGCGATCAACGTCGTTCGTCCCAATTAGTGAGGCGATATAAGAAGACTCGCGCGTCGGACAACCACATGTTGAGCTCGAAGCGTTTATCCCGGAATAAAATTTTCATTTTATCGCCCATAAGGCCCATGGAGTTACGACGCCCGCGGCCGTCAAAAGAAGTGACAGCTGCGATACTATGGGCGTCAAGCGGCGCCTGACCCGTTTTTCTAGGCGAACCGCGTCGAAACGCTTATTGGCACTCAATTTGAATGTTTGACCGTTCGATAAATATCTGGATATTGATTGTGCCGCATCATGAGAGTGTAAACCTGCCGATCCAGGAGGGTAATTGAATTTTACGATAATGATTATGGCTTGATATGTACGTTATTACTTTCAGCGCGGAGCGAGTAATCGAGAAAGATGTATAGGAGGAAATATTCACGAACTCGAGAGTGATATTTGCACTGAGTTGAAGATAAGGACCCAAATAAAAAGTAATTCCGAAATAAGTAGCCAAAAACTGGAAGTATTAGGCATTCTAATTACCTGTCAAAACAAATTCTCAATATGGCGGCTGAGGGCAAACCATAGAACTCATAGTACATGTACTATAAGTTCTATGGGGCAAACAACGACTTATGCTTATGACACTTCAGAAAGTTGTTTGTCTATGGTTTGCCCTCAGCAGACGCCATTTTAGGTCACGTGATTTAGAATGCCTAATACAGTTCTAGTAAAAAATGAAGAAAACCTTCACCAAATAGTCTTTATAGAAAGAAATAGCCCCTCAAATAAGTGCCTCAAAACAGAAGACAATATCCAATTTCTCGATCCAAAACACGCAGATTGGGAAATCACAAAACACAATCTCGAAAAAATCAGAAGAAAAAGATAAAAATCATCAAAGACTCACACTATGAATTCCAAAGCTTCACCAAGAAATACGAAAACAAATTCCTGCTGACAATCCTGAAATCAAATGAATCCTTCCGGGACCTGACTATTTGTAGATCAAAACTAATATATGGATATCTATTCCCAACCAATCAATCTTCGAGGATATCAAAGATATGCGATGGAAGGCAGCCTCCGCCAATCTGATGAGTACTATGAACAGAGCCGAGAAGAAACGTTAAACCCATCCCTACAGTAACATGCTATGACACTTATAACAAAGGGAATTAAGACAATAACCGAATATGAGTGCTAACGATACAAATCTACAGATGGCACTCTATTAGGGTCGACTTGATAGATAAATCTGAATGCCGATTAGTTAATGGCATTAAATAGTTGAGCGTTTTATACAGTCGAAGGTAATAGGATTATACGCAACGGTCTTATATTATGTGGGAGATATATTTATGTTTTAATTCGATAAGGTGGCAATAAAAACGAATTATGTCGCGTATACGAGGTGATTACTGTCCCATGAATCGATCTCCAATGTGCTGGATAATGAAAATGTACCTATCAAATCTCATTGTACTCAACCAATACGGTTCACTTCTCGGAGCTTCAGAAAAGTTATTTATATGTTATTTTGTCTCTTTTATAGTACTTCATCCCAATCGTCTTCATTTGATAGGGTCGAAAAATGAGAAAAAAGTCCAAAATAGTTATTTATAATATGAGTGTTAAAAGTGACGTTTTATTTTGTGAGTGAAAAGTTCGTAAAATGAGCGGAGCGAATTGAACAATTTCACGAACAAAATAAAATCACTTTTAACACAAATACCATACAATGTTTTTTGTACAACTGCCCTATTTTGATAATGAAATGGGCGAATTTGCAATTACAATAAACTTCAATATTTCAATAAGCAAAAGGTTGTTGTGAATGGCAAACGTTGCCAACGTTATGATTACTAACAAATGGAAAAGACGCTGTTATTTGAATTTCGTTTCTGTACAATTTTCGTCTTGGGTTTTTAACTGCTTAATATGTTTGTCGAGAGTCCAATTATTAATGAAAGTGACGATTTGGTTGTTCCTGTGGATATTGAAAAGTCTGCACGAAGTGCAAATCTGGAACTCCTACCTAAAAAATCGGTTCAGCAGTACGATGTTGCATATAACAATTTCCTGGCCTGGTGTAAATTGAAAAATGTAGAAGAGAACTTCAGTGATGCTGTTTCCCTGGCATACTTAGAAGAAAATTCAAAAATATGGAGTTCATCAACTTTGTGGAGCAAATTTTCAATGATAAAGTCAAGCGCCCTTATTGAAAATGGTGTGAATTTTAGTAAATATTTAAAGGTAATAGCATATTAAAAACGGAAAAGTGAAGGATATCGTCCCAAAAAATCGAAAATTTTCACTCGTGAACAAGTTGAAAAGTTTATAAATGAGGCACCAGATGAGAAATACTTGATGGTTAAGGTTGCAACTATTTTCGGATTATTTGGAGCCTATCGGCGTGAATAATTGTGTAATTTATCAGTGGAAGACATCGAAAGAACAAATAAATCATTGGTTATACAACTTCAGAACACAAAAACGAAAGTCAGTCGTTCTTTCAGTATTATTGGAAAGTATGTTGACTATTTTCATAAGTACTTTGCACTGCGACCTTCTGTCATCAAACATCGTCGTTTTTTCCTGAAATACATGAATAATAAATGCACTGCCAATCCAGTTGGTATCAATACATTTGGGAAAATTCCATCTATTGTTGCCGAATTCCTCAAACTGCCAGAACCAAACAAATATACAGGACACTGTTTTCGAAGATCCTCCGCTTCATTGCTAGCAGAATCAGGAGCACATATTACGGATATAAAAAAACATGGTGGATGGAAGTCTACGACGGTAGCCGAGGGCCATGTTGATCATTCCATTGCATATAGAAATGTCATTGCTGAAAAAATTCTCCCAACCTCAACAGATTTTGGATCATCATCATCTAATATTGTACTTCCGGTTTCTAGAAGTACTGATGGTGCTGAGGATTCTAATAATGTGTTGCGAAGCTCCCTAACGTCACAGGGCATTAATGTTTGTAATTGTTCTATATAGTTTTACGATTAATATTAATGTTCATAATGATTGTTAAATATTGATAAAAAAAATTTGCAATTGCTGAATTTTTTTCATCTGATTTCATCATAAGACAATGGAGTGCTAAAAATATTTTCAACACTAATGTTAAAAATATTTTTAACACGCTTCCACGCAAACAATCAATCTTAACAATGTTTGCTGTCATTAAAAGTGTCACTTTTAATGGCAGTTGTACAAAAAATCTTTTTATTAATAATTTTCTTCTATCGGTACAATTCCCCTTCACAAAGTGGCGCCCAACGTGGGGTTGAAGATAAATTAGAATTTGAGGGTCGTTAGGACGATTGAAGTTTGCTTGAAATGAGACGAGCAACGATTGTAGCCTCATCCTAGATGACCTGGACGTTAAAAGTCGATATTTTCCGACTGAGACAAATGTTATTACAAAAATTGTCCTCAATACAAGTCACCTCGGATGTCCTGCTGCGACTATCTAGTCCCCAACGGGCGTCGTAATTTCATTGAGATACGTATTATCGACGTTTATTCGAAACGTTTGAACATTCAATAAACACCTGGATATCGATTGTTCGACACAGGAAACGTGTGAACTGTCCCATTGGACCCCGTAATTGAATTACATATTTATATATGATTATGTACTTCTCACAGCGTGGGTAATAAAATTGTTTTATTATGATTCGATGTATGGACGATAAAAATTAATCGGCTCGTAAAGATGGAAGAATTATTTCTTTATCTCCCGCGCGTCCGCCGTAATCCCACACAATGTCCACTCGATTTCTATTTCTAATTTGGAATTCAGAATCACACAGGTGGAACACAATAGAGATAACAAGAATCGGTTTTTGATTAAATGTGTTCCAATCTGTAAGAAATATTGCTATTGGAGACGATGTCGCGATGGTTTTATGGGTTTTCGAGCTGCGAACATCGAGTTGTCCGAATTTAAACGAGGTTGAAACGAAATTTATTCATGTCGTTTGTGTGAACCTGAAACGGCAACATTGCATATTTTATGGTCGAGAGTTCTGAACAGCGCGAAAATCTGAATCGACGGAAGTAACATTCTGAATAAGTTATATCAGGTTTTTTTTTTTGAATGATAGATTGGGATAACTGATACTGATGTGATTTGACAGAAGGTAGAAGCCATGTTGTTTTGACATTTCTCAGTAAGAATTGACATAGATGCATAGAATACCAGGTGTTACGACTCCCTACTAAAAATCGTGACCAAAATTTGTAGATCAAAACGGCACACTAGAATTTCAGTACTGGTGCTACTTCCGGAATAATCCGCAATATTTTACGGTCGTGGCGCTACTGCCGCAAAATAGCACGACCCCTTTCGGGAGAAATGTAAAGCAGAACAAATACTCAGATTTTCGATAGACAAGAAAGTCTTAAAAAAAATCTAATCAGTGCCAACACCAGGTATTCTATGCATCTATGAATTGACAAATTATCATGCCGCAACAACGTTTACAAATTGTTGAATTTATTTTCAAAATCAGTGAATTCGCCAAACTTATAGATCACTTCGTGAATTTTATGGTTTACATAATCGTCGATCAGAGCAATTTATTCGTTGAACTATCGATAGATTTGGGACAACGTTTTCTCTAATCTATGCAACAACAACAACAAGACAAAGAACTGTACCTACAGAAAAAAATATCTCTTTTATAAGTGGTGGAGTTAATGAAGATCCAGATTTGTCTATTCGTTTACGTGCACAACGAGTTGAACTCTGTGCATCCAACACATGAAAAATTTTGCATAACGATCTTGGTCTACACCCATACAAGATCCAACTGATTCAAAAACTGAAGCCACTTGATCAGAATAAGCGTTGTTTGTTTGCTGATTCGGCTCTAGAACAGCTTGAAATTGATTCACTACGTAAACAAGCAAAATTGGAGTATATTCAAAAAGCCTAATTGTCTTCAAAGTGGTGAACTAGGTTCGAACAAATACAAAGGTGTATCGACCTTCCTGAAAAATATTTCGAGAAACAATAAACCGATAAATTATGCAGAGCTAACCAATGTCCCCTTGGGGCAAACAAAACAATGTCATTTTTCCCTTATAATCGATAATCACTGTCTTTATCCGTGACACTCTCACCTGTCACCCATAATTTGATTAATAAGCTACAAGATCAACGGTGATACATGTGTGAAATTGATGAAACGATCCAGAATTTGAACCGTCGAAAAACGAGGAATCTTATACCTCCGGACCGGATCGTTTCCTAATTTGAATATTGCGACCACTATCTTCATTTTTTCCGCTGCCAAACGTATCTAGAAGTGTTTGATGATGCTACTCAATTTCAGTTTTGTCGACTGAGATTCAAATTATTATGGTCGTATATAAATGAAGAAAAAACATTGGTATGTTCAGGATTCGTCGTCTGCTCGGTTATTTATCATATCTGAGCGTTCGTTCCAACAGAGAATGTGTAAGAATTCGGTTGGTGAGAATTCCGATAGGGCTATTAGAAAACGAGACAACTTCGAATGCCTTCTCCATAAATTTTTGTAGAAGTTCCGTTGATTTTATGCTAGATTGTTTCATGAAGATGGGTTCAATGTTGGGTTGGAAGAACGACGCCAGAAAGAAAAACAAGAAGAGGAATTCGACGTCAGAGAGAAAAAAAAAGAAAAAACCTTGTGTAAGTTGAAAATAATAAAAAGGAAAACAAAGTAAACCTAATAAAGATTAATTGAAAGTTTGTACAGATAACAAGTGAATTTGAATTAAGAGAAAGCATACGAAGAACCAGCAGAAAAATATGAGAAAGAAAGCAAGTTAAAGCACTAAAAGAAAAAACAAGAAATGATGACAATGATGGTTAACAAATGGTTCACAACAAAGAAAAACAACCTTGAAGAGAAACAAACAACGAAAGAGAATATAGATAATATAGGAAAACCTGAAGGTGATGAGTTGTCTCATAAAGTTTGTGAAGTTGAAGTTGAGCTATCTGAAGAAGCAGAACATATAACTGTTTTTAAATGGAAGAAGGTTGGACAGGGTGAACCAAAAGGAAATTCGAAGGAAAAAGTTGAGGAATAAGAATTATGATGATAAAAACCCTCCAGCACCAAAAGAGCATGTAAAACAAAACAAGACTGTGAAAGGAAATTCGAATAATGACAAGAGTGATCTTGAAACTGATGAAGTTGAATGAATTGAGCGTCAACAATATTCAAGACTGATCAGGCTAAGAATAGGGAGTGAAGTTTCGGTGAAAGCTTCAGAATTGAAACTGCCTTTCGATTTGAAGTTTGCGAACGAAGAAACTCGTTGGTTATCGTTGTTTTATAGATTAACTAGCTGGCCCGGCGAACTTTGTTTGGACTGAGCCCTAAATGATACCTATATACTTACGGTGGATTTCACAAATCGTAATCACCAGTGATCGGAGATCAACGGCTTGGTTAGATTTCTGAACTGTCAAATCGAGATGATCCTAGATCAAGCTCCGATCACCGGTGATATGCTTTGCGAAACCCACCGTTGTATAAACTTACCATTGCTATTTTTTCAAGCAGGAGATAAATTAGGCCTTATTCAAAAGGAGGAGCATTTCCTACATAAGCATATTTTTCATCGCATTTTTCAGAGTTTTAATGTATTTTATAATAACCAGGCCGAAGACGAATGCATAAATGAAGTTTCATAACAAACAGTCCATCCGATCTCGAGTTATAAATAGTGTAACCAACAACTCTCTTTTATATATATATAGATTGAACCCTCGAACATCTTAGTAGATGACAAATAGTCATCAAATGAGGAGTCCTCGACGCATTTTGCCGATAAATTCGGCAAAATGGAAAGCAAGAAGATACCAACGAATTTGTGGAAATAAGTATCATTCTCCGATATCGAATTCTGCCCAATGTGACCAAACAGCGTTAGATTTTCGAACGAAGCTACGAGGAAAGCCGTAAAGACGTGGGCGAGTGCGAGGCGTAAACTCCAAACGCGCCCAGCACCTTAATATCTCGGATTATAAAGGACTTAATCAACAATCCGTCATATTGATGGACGAGAACAATCAAATCCGCCAAGGTGGGCGTCCCACATCGCGCCAGGGTCCGAATGAAGCCATCACGGGCAATAAGTGGTGAGATAGTTGCGGGTTCGAAGTGCCAACACGGGGATTTGTGCGAGTTCCGTAATCGCATCAATGTTTCCCGAGTTTATCTGCTGCCAACCATTATTCGCCCGGCCAGTTTTCAATTATCTCAATTCGAAGATAGGCCTGGACGCCTGATCGGAGAGCTTAGGAGAACGCCTGTATAAACTCAGCATAACTGATCGAGACCTCATATAATTTGAATGTGAGAAAGGCAAATGACATCTTCGATTTTTCACAAATATTGAATTTGAAGGACCTGGCTTGAGTGAATGATTAATTATCAATATAGTAAGGAGTACTCTTCATATCGGTGGAAGCAGAGTATCATTGTGTCAGAGCGATTCACTTAAAACGCAGATTTTGTCATATGTGTTAACTCGTAAAAACTGTTGTATGAAAATTTCAACTCGAAAATATTCATAATAGGTAAAAGAAAACACTATAGCAGATAAATTACTCAGGTGATTTTTAATCTCTCAACAGGTTTCGAGCTTATCTTCAGGAGTAATCACGTAAGTGAAGCTGAAAACATCGAGAAAACATAAAGAAAGCTCAAAAAACCAAAATAAAGCACAAAAAACAATCAAAAAATGAAAAAACAATCTAACTTAACGAGCAAAATGACATGACGGAATAATAAAATGAAACAAAAATCAAAATGAACAAAAACTGGTTAAAGAATAAAATTGGATGAAAATGGTCAATACAAAATAGTAGATATCGACCTGTTGAACAGAACTGGTAGAACGTTGAGTCTCTGCTGTTCGATCTCATTTGATTGTTTTGTTGGTTTGTTTGTTGCAGTTCTCGTTATTTTTGTTATATACTAGTTTCATGCTCTGTCAACTAGATGGCATGAAAGTTGGAATTGGATAATATTTGATGTTTCAGACCACCCCCTTTTTTCTGTGTTTTCGTCATTTGTGTTTGTTTCTTTGTTCATTTATATTTGAAATACATTAGTTCGTGCTTTGAGCTCCCTTTCAAGTAAGAATTTTCGAGAGGAATCATTTTAGATCATTTACATGACTGAGCGATTTTCTTTGAATTGTGCTTGAAGATTTTAATGTGAGTTTTCCATGACATTCTACCTTTTTACATTACTATTCTGTTCGCATTTTTGCACCCTCTGATTTTTTAATACTTCACCGTTTTAATGTTAATGACCGTTTAAAGATTTCATGTTACTGAACTTTTACTATTCTGTATTGACCATTTTCATCCAATTTTATTCTTTAACCAGATTTTGTTCATTTTGAATTTTGTTTCATTTTAATATTCCGTCATGTCCTTTTGCTCGTTAAGTTACATTGTTTTTCATTTTTTTTATTGTTTTTTGTGCTTTATTTTATTTTTTTGAGCTTTCTTTATGTTTCTCAATGTTTTCAGCTTCACTTACGTGATTACTCCTGAAGATGAGCTTTATTGAGCTCGAAACATGTTGAGAGATTAAAAATCACCTGAGTAATTTATATGGTATAGTGTTTTCTTTTACCTATTATGGATCGCCCAGATATCAGGACATTCACTTTAAATCGGAAATATTCAGCAGGAAGGATTCAGATTTACGGAATTGTGAATACTCCATATGATCCTTAGTATCATCGATGTGAATCAAGGAAATCTTGCTCTTAAAAAATATCCAATACTTACCCCAAGAAGTGAACAGTTGCATTCTCGTTTAAATGAAATGGCAATATCGTCTAGCAGAAATATCGAGAAGTGTATTTCAAAACCACCTACGTGAGAAAATTCCATCTGTCAGAACATTATTATCTCTCACCGATAGCGTGTTCTTGCTGGCTGCTACTTCAGAAACCAATAACCAAAAAAAAAATATGGAGCGTAAAATAGTCATTTTATAGTTGATAATTACAAGGTTTACCCGCTCCCATTTATGCGTCATAATTGCAATACACTACGAAACTAATTCGTTTTACTCAGTGTTGAGTAATGTTCAGTCAATTGTCTTTGGATACTCGTATGGAAAAATATTTATCGATATTTAATTGAGCGAAAATAACGTAGAGAAATGTTCGAAAATTTGCCTCGGGATCTCATTATTTCCGAACCTATATGTGTTCATTAGAAAGTTTTTTAAATGCATGTAAGCACGATTTTACGAGATAGAAATCATAAGCTCGAACGAATCTAATTGTTTTTACACAGCCTGCATATGGGCTTATATAATGTCCTTACATATTCAATCATTACCCAATGAACCAACAAGTCTGGCATAGGCTAATTGTTAACGAAATTCAAAGTTGCAATTTTAATGTGTCACGAATTCAATCATGAGTAAAAATGATTTTGGACACATGATAAGTTGATCTCAAATATTACATACTTTTAAAACGTTTCAGCATTATTATTTCAACATAACTAGTTGATATCAATAGGAATTTAGAATGCTCATACTACAGTAAATAATGTGGCACCAGATCTCACCATTCATTAAAATACCGAATGTGGATTATTTTCTTCAGTATTTACCCTCAATGCACTTGGTTATGTCGTGATAACTGGCAATGTTCAACTTTTTGTTGAGTTATTACAATGGAGCAATATTCTTCGTAGGTTGATATGTACCGCTACCTTGAGCCATATTCCACATCCTCTGCAGGAATATAATTCAGCTAAACAACCAGAGGCCATTTAATAATTGTTTAGGACTGACAACATAAACTTATTCGAAGAGTCTTTGTTCAAATAGTGTTGCATGGGCGTGCGTCTTCCTGTAGTTCTCTCAAGAACCAATAAAACCCAAAAATGTCTATACAGGGTGTCCCAGAAGTCGCGCACCCCATTGAGGGGATCGAAAGTAAAGAATATTCTAAGCCCAAAAATCCATGTTTGAAATTGTTTGATAACGTAGTTAATTAGTAATTAATTAATGAAAGTGACCAATCAGGAGCACCCTACAGAAGAATAAGTAGGCAGTGGGGACGCGAGAGTGAGATGCCAGTCTCGTTTTACTGCGTGAAAAGCCGGCACCAGCTATGGCGTCTCACTCTCGCGTCCCCACTGCCTACTTATTCTTCTGTATATCAAATACCATCGCGTCATCCCCTGCATGCGTAAGGGTGAGGAGGGGAGGATGAAGAATGACTAAAGTTATTTATGCAACTTTTTTCGAATCGAATATTCAGTCTCGCTCCAGATTGCGGAAGCAAGAGTGCGACAATAAACAATATTCACGTCAGTTCGCCAAATCGAAAAAACACCAGGAAAAGTTATATTTCTTTCTGGATCTCCGGTTTTCATTCAGCCATAAGGGGCTTTAATGACATGGTTCCCCTAATCCAACATATGCTGTACGCATCTGTTTGACTTTGAGAAGAATCGTAGGCTAAAACTAAATTGAAAGATTTCCTTTTCGCGATCGTCTAATATCTGGTTGGTTTGTTAATTAACAGATTATTAGAAATAAATTTGGTGCATTCCGACATAAAGTGGAGTAGGCCTTCTGGGGATACCACTTAAAAACAAAACGCGCCGAGCACTCTACCTACAGGGTGGTGTGGAAACGAGTCATTATCAGTCAGGCCATTTTTCTCTTACTGGAACATTCATCTCTACCAAATTGATTGCGCACTCCGACCTCGCACGCCACTGAAATGCAAAAGCAATCTGGGCGCAGAACTGCCTCATCTCCGTACGCTCGGTCGGGGACATAAACTACATTGCGAGATTCTTTAGAAGTTCGAGTTGCCTTTTAATAAAATTCCACATAAATTTCGAATTTGTGTGGCATCAAGACAAATAGTTACGAGAAAGTTAATTTCCATCCTCGAGAGCGATTTCGGAGCGCCGAGAATTTTATTTAATTCCACTTGTACATCACCAGTGCCGTTCATAAATTACCGAAAAACATTGTATGCACTAACGGCACTGCTCAGGGCATGATTCATTCGTTTGTAATTCGAAATGAATTCGAACACCGACTCTGCAGGCACCTGAATCCGGAAATACACGTCTGGGTAGAGGAGGGCAGCGCCAAAATGGGGTGTCCTGTACATAAATTGTGAAAATATATACTGTTCTTGTGCGATATTCTATCAGTACTGAGATTAACACACCTAGGGAACCCTACACCTTCCATCTCTATGGTGAGAGGGCATCCACCCTGTCGGATCGCGGTATTCTTGTCGGCGTGCCTTCGGGTCTGAGTCTCTCTAGTATCAAATAAATGCTGTATGGTCCACAAGGTATACCTTCGACCGACGAAGGGCGCAGCACAAGAACAAGAAGAAAATATCACATTTTTATTAATCGAATTTTCAATTTCGTTGCCATTAAGTCTAGACCAAAAGTTGAGTATTGTTCTTCAGATATTCAAGTCTTTCTGTGGCCCTAATCAATTTTCCGCTTCACACAGGAAGAAACACGTATTAAGGAACTCATTATTCGGGATGACCCTCTGATAAGCTCCTTTGCAAAAGCCTATTGAACTTTTGCCGATGTTCGGTATGGTAAAAGCGAAAATAATCCAAAATAAATATTGCCATATAAGTTGGGATTAAGTATCCTAAATGACACAAATCCCGATTTGTTGCAACCTGTACCCTACGAAAAAATAATCAAGAGGGTTTGTCGCGTTTTATGCAAATCGGCTATATGAATCACCTAAGGTATCTGGCTATTGCAATGCTATGAGTAATCCATGCGAAATACAATAGGTGTAGGCAATCACATAGAGACTTTGTTGCTTGTTTCTTCACCAACACTACCTCCTAACAGTCCTAACACTTACATCTGATTAACACTCACAATGAATGAATGCGAAATTTCAATCTCATGATTGTACAAAATGTGGGAGATGATAACGTTTATCAAATAATTAAGAAATAAAAACTTCAAATAATAAGGTTGGTATATTATGGCGGACATAATCGAAAAATCCGGCTCGAAGGACCAATGACTAGCATGAAATATTATTATTTGTAATTTCTTCCCGAAAAACTCAACACCACTTCACCTTAAACCATGCTTACTGTAGCATTTCTAGCTGCAATATCGAAGGATTATGCTTAGTCAACTGCAGTCAAAATAACGCAGTCGACTAGCGAAAGCCCCGAGTTGTATATTTTCAGCCCAAGAGGCGACCGACGTTAATAGAATTTCTGAAAACGAACATCGAAATTTCCGCTGGAAGGTTCAAAAGTAGGTGTCGAACAATAAATTCATATAGATTTAACTGGCACGTCCCATTCATTGTTACTTCCGATTTACGACCTTGTTCTCGTGATTTGCAAGAACTGCGCCTTAATCTTCAGTGTTACTGCGGGGAGTCAATTTGCCGTTAGTGGAACAACGATAATTCTTTTAGATCGCAAATCAATTTGAAATTCTTCATGATGGTATTATCATTAATTTTAAAAATATACTCGTCAATCTTGACGTTTCTACGTAATATTTCTTTGAACTCAAATGTTCAGAATTATGGTGCAAGCACTGATCAGATTTTTTTCGTCAAAATTGAGAATATAACGGTGGGTTCCACAAAGCGTAATCACCGGTGATCGGAGATCAACGGCTTGATTCTCTGATTTTTCAACTGTCAAATCGAGTTGATTCTAGATCAACCTCCGGTCACCACTTCAGGTGGCGCTTTTCACAAATTATGTTAGATTCTTATTGTTATTTCAAGTACATATTTGAATTAATTCCGGTGAAAGTGTTGTGGTAATAGTCGATAGTTCTTTCCATTCCATTCCATTCCATTCCATTGGGCGATAATACTGCCGCTATATGACGTTACCGCTTTGTAGGAAACCGTACCTTAAGGAGTATCCAAATATCCGAATGGTGCAGATTGTCAAAGGTCCTGTATCGGCATAAAATATCACCCCTCAATCGAGACGATTTTCAAGTTTCTCTATGAGTTCCAAGGCTTAGGTTCAAACTTGCGGCCTTGAGCCCGTCAACTAATTCCGTAATTCCCCCATCATCGTTGCCCATATTAGGGGGCGGGGGTGACGTCGAGCAATTAACTCCGCCAATCTGCTCTCGGTGATCTCGGCAGCGCGAGAGCCGAAGGCATTGTTAATTTATTTTTGCCACAGAGCCCTGGTGTTAATTGATGTGGCGCGCAGAAGAGCCACTATCGCGATATGCTAATACACCTCCCGTATCCCTGTGCGCTTTGCATAGTAACCGACAATTAGAACCGTATATTTACTTTTGTATCTTTAATTGTATAATTGATAAATTGGTGGAGAATGTATCGGTCGGCCTGTCCGACCTTCCTGTGTTCATTTGAATTCGAAGCGTTTCGGGACTCCATACCGGTGCGGTTTTGTGGGAGTTTAAACCTGTCCCACTCTTGCTATTCAATCGGGAACGATTTTATGTTCCTGTTCCTGTTGTGTATGTACCGTTTACTGGTATTCCCCTCGAAAATCTGGGTGGAATCGCTTATAGAAGCGATTCCTGTGTTGAATGCTGTCTGTTTCAATGAGGACTTATAAGGATCTATAGTCTTCGAATGTGGTTTTCACACATCATGTCTACCTGTTTCTTATGTGTTTTTACACATAACTCATACCCGTTTCAATAAGCGATTCCTGTGTTGAATGCTGTCTGTTTCTATGAAGACTCATAAGGATCTGAAGTTTTCGAATGAGGTTTCCTCACATGATACTTATTTGTCATTATTCTGTTTTTACACAACTCATCTCAATTTCTATAAGAGATTCCTGTCATGAATAATGTATATTTCTGGCAGGACTTATAACGATCTTTGGTTTCAAATGTAGTTTTCACACATAAAAATACCTTCCTGTTTCAAAAGTGTTTTCACTTATAACTCATATCTGTTTCTATAAGGGATTCCTGTATACAGGGTGAGTCTTTGACTTGTACATGTATTTTAACTGTAGATTCCTCTCATCAAACTAAACACTTTTTTCCCATTCCATTTTTCAAAATTCGGTTTCGTTAGGAAGATACAGGGTGTCGAAAATCCTTGAAAAAAACTCTTCATATCTTCGGAACCGTTATTTCAAATGAACTTAATTTTGGTTGATTCTTTACTCTTTTCATGGTGCATATTCTCCAATAGAAACTTATGCAATATCTCGCCTAGTTTAAAAGTTACAGGGTGGTCGACTCATAAATTCATGCAAAAACACTATCAAATCACTTGAAAAGGATAAACGGTTCATATTATCGAAAGGATCAACCATTTTAGAGAATAAAAGTATTCTTATATTTCTTCAATAAAACGCGTCGTTTTCGAGATATTCCTAAATGTATACGAAGAAAATTGAGGAAAAAAATCATGAATTCCATAAAAAATCTGAATGCTTCCCTGAATTGAAAATCATCGAATATTGTATCTTCTCTGGTCTCTTAACAAATTAACAATGTTGTCAATGTTTATCAACTTCGTCAAGACTAAAATCTTTATGTTGGAAAAACGTTAGATGTAATAATTGAATTCCGAGAAGCATGAAATTACACAGTTTATAAGCACAGTTTCTATTGAAAATTTATTGATACCTGTCCTTCAGGAAAATATCTATCTTCTTAACAATATCCTCTTAGAATTTTTAATCGACTCTACACTGTCTTCACATCACAATCATCACCTGTTTGCTTTATTCTCTGCAAGTAAATAAATAAATCGAATCCATGTAGAAAGGTTATCGCGTTTAAGCGTCTTTCATTGTATCACAGACTGGCCTTTGATGAGACTCTGGAAACACAGAACAACGGCTTGTCTTGCGTGGCGGCTACATCGCACTCGCAGCCGGCAGCGCACCGCGACTGAAATTTAGATCGTAGCGCTATATCGGCGAGAATCAGAACTACTCGTTTGGCATTTCCAAAGAGCAATGCGTAGAAGCCTTTAGCGAAAAGTAAACAAAACTAGTGCCTCTGCTATAGTTCTTCCGTTAACGATAGGGGATGACTGCTTTTTTGAGTTCGCCTTTACCATTGTTAATGAGAAAATCGGCAATCTGGCATCGTCTTCTCTAGAATTCTGTGAAATATCACAGAGAAGATGGATTAGGTTAGGTCATTGACCTCGAATCATATGACTTTGATTAATGGAGTTAGGATAGGTTAGTGAGAAACCCATTTTCGTTTCAGGATATCGAGGAAAATATGAACAAATTATTAGTGTTTACATGTTAACAAACTAATCTTCAGGAAAATCGACGAAGGTACTTATTCTGGTGAGATGAATATGGTTTTTCAATTGCAGAAATAATCGGACAGATGTTTTCGTTAGGAAATATCGTGTTTGTTACATTCTTATTCAAATAAGGTTAGTGCTTGAGTATTTTCTAATTGTATCACCCAGAACATCTCATAATCACCTCAATTCCAATCGAAAAATGTGAACTCTGAGGTGTTTGCAGAGAATTGTTTCAGGGGCGTATTAAGCCCAAATTTTTTTTTTCAAATGGCTACATATATCTCTTTAACAGAGCCGAATTCGAAAAAATGGAAAATGAAAAAAAGGTCTCTCTAGGCCTCAAGAATCTACAGTTAAAATATATGTACAAGTCAAAGACTCACCCTGTATTTCTGTGAGGACTTATAAGAATCTATAATTTTTAATGTGGTTTGTACACATAATACTTACCTGTTTCTAATATGTTTTTACACATAACTCATCTACTATACTGCCGTCAGAAGCAAGAAGGCAGTATCTCCAATGTTTACCAATTTCGAATTTTATCTTTCTTCAATTAAATATTATAGAAATATGAAATTCGGAAATGGTAAAAATTGGAGATACTGCCTTCTTGCTCAGGAATCTCATAGCCACCCCAAATTGATACTACCTGATAGAAACTCGTACACATACCTCGTATTCGGGAATGCTCATGAATTACATTTACTTATTAATCCTCATACAAATTTACAAAAAGTTTACATGTCTCGGATAACGTACGTATGGGATACAGCTTCTTCTCATAGATCCTTATGAAATCTCATAAATTGTCAATATTTTTTATGAGATATCAAGCGGTATTTCAGGTTGGGAAAGAATTTACTATTATTGCATTTACATTCAATTAGGTGTAATGAAGAAGATGAACAAAAATGTGCAAGTCTGAGTTTTATAGCTCAAAAAAACTATCAGAAGAAATGTTGTTGCATCGTGTATTGTGTCATAATGAATATTTATTATCAGGGAACTGCTGATTGAAGAAAAACACTTTTTGTTATGACCAAAACTTCGCAAAATCATTTTCGCTTCGTTAGGGCTATAAAAAAAACATCGATAGGTTCATGAAGATGAATATAAACACACAGTTGAAACGAAAATATTCGAAATAATATAAAACAAAAGAGACAGAGTACAATCAACAAAAATGACAACTGGTGACATTTATACCATTCCGAACATGGCGGCCACTGGAAATCCATGGATATAATAAGATTTATTTCAGGAGATCTATAAATGTGACAGATCAATAAAATGTTGATACAACTGAAGGTCCATTCACTGTGTGGTCTCCTTAGTCAGAAGCATCAGATTTGCCGTCATTTAAATTTCTCACTGAGTTCCGATAGCGATTTGACGAATGAGCTTTCTATTAGAAATAGCCCTAAGTACCTACAGATCGGAGAGAATCTCCGACATTATCTTACACGAAGTTCACCATGAAAAATTTGGTCAGTTAATCAACTAATGAAAATCAAACTAGAGCATTAATTAAGGAATGATAAACATCTTTTGAATAACATCCAATATATCAGGGAATAACGAAAACGCTGTTCGTTCGTGTGTGGTCCTCACAAAACCACACTCTGTTATGTAAATCATCTTAAATTCGGGCATGTTGTCGTTAGTCACACAGCGATGTGACAAGAGCGCCGTCACCCTGTGGCTTTAAAATGCCACCGAAATGGGAATATCCGACAGAAGTCGACCATTGTCCCCTAATGCCCCATTTGTCCGTAATGTGGGTATTCGAGAGTCTTAACGCTCGACGATACGGGTTACAATCAGGATATGGGTTTCGATAAAATACGGACCTTAAATTCTGATTTATGGGACCAAGACTGATCTTCTCGGCTCGAAAAGATAAACTTTGGGGAGTTGAAAGAAGCGGCTCAACTTGACTGCCACTGTGTTACGCTTCTGTTGGGATCTAGTAGATTGAAGTAAAATAAATTGTATTTTTGTGAGAATTTCGAATTTTTTGCTATTTCAAAATAAAAGAGTAGGTATATTACATCTCTGTGATGAAATTAGGGCAGATAAAAATAAAAGAACTTTGTTAAATATCAGTTTTCTGTAATGGCTCGGTAAAAGTGACACAACTGCATTATGGAACAGTAATATTCCTGTTCTATTATTATAGAACATGTAACATATGGAGAAATTTGTTCCGTATTTGTGATGTATTAGTTTGAGAAGGGAACAAAACATCATAATGAGATTGCAGTTCTATGATATAATATGATCAGATCAAATAAAGAACTTTGTAACATATCAGTTACTGATCCCATAATAGGGACAAAACTGTCATGTTTCCAAATTATATAAAGAACTTTATCTACTCCCAACTCCCATAGAATAATACATTCAATATCAACTGATTTTGAGCTGTAATACTTACTCTAATACAAATAGGAAAAATGAAATTGCTTACGAAATGAATTCAATTATTATAGAACATGTAACATTTGAATAACTTTGTTCCATATTTGTGATGTATCATTTTGTGGATAGAAAAAGACACTATAATGAGAAAGTCGCATAGATTCGCTTAGATTTCATATTATTTTGAGATGCATCATTGTGAGAACAAGACGCTTTGATAAGAATCTAACGTATATGGACACTTGTTCCATATAGTTGTAGTAGAAATGTATCATTTCGAAAACAGAAAGACAGCTTTTGATACACCTCTACTTACATACAGGGTGTGGCGTAATGAATGGACAAAATGGTACCTTCGGATAGAAGAATGAGTGACTGTTCAGGAAAATATGTATTATATTTTTCAATCCTTTTTTTTATAGTACTCTTGGATAGATGCGCTATAGAATGTGAACTATGATTTTAGCGGACCACGCATTGTTTTGTTTTAACAAATATCTAGCTCAAATTTCATGTTTTGCTTATTTATTTCCCAAGTTGAACTTAACCTCAACCAAATTGAGAAAAAACAAGCCTATTCCATTGACATTCCGAAATGGAATAATTTACAGCATTCAATATAAAATAAATTTCTTTGGCAATGCGTCAAAAGCTTCTCCTCTTAATTACAGCCCGTTCAGGTTATTTTATTACAACTACAAGTGTTCTGTACTCAACGTATTACCTACGTAGAGCGAGTTTGGACTGCACGACTTTAAGAATATGTGTTAATTGACAAGCTCCAAAATTTCTATGAAGAAGACCTGGTAAATACTGATCTCTAGAGGCTTTACCAATATGGCGATGTTCTGGTTTCCTTATCGTCGACTGGAGGTGATGAACACTGTATTCTCGGCAATCACTGTCTCTTAATAACTAATTTTCATCAAATGTCATCAAAAAATGGAAAATCAATTACTGTCCCCATGGTTCCTCTTCCAATATTTTATATTAAGTTCATGTTTTTCAACGCAAAAACGGAGATCAACTTCGTATTGGGAGCCAATCTAAGAATCATCAAATCATAATGCGTCTACATGCAATTGTGTTTGACCGACACAACAACAAGCTTAAAAACTGACTGGTTCACTCAGAAACGCCAAAAATTATTAAAATTCCTCATATTTATCACTGATCTATGACCTGTCTTCATTTTTTTAGATTTACACTAGTGGGATAATCACGTAGTTTGAATTGCTTGTGTGTTCTCTCCTTGTGACGTCTTCGTGACAAAATAAGTAACACATGATACATTTCAATGATGTAACGGTTATGTAACGTGGTGACCTGGGATGTGGATTCCAAGAAAAATACCTGAAAAACTTGTCGCCAAATTATCAGTTGTTGGCATATGTCAATGGCAGAGTATTGTCCCATTCTTTCGTTTTCAAGAAACACCATTCATTCGAATCTGTGGCACCATCTCGTAATTGCCACGCGAATCACCTGAATCCCACGAACCACGTAAAGCGCAAAGCTCGCATACGCTGCAGTTTATTTCCCGGCGATGCCAATTAGCAACGGCATATTTTCCCTCTCCGAGCAAACTACCCAGTTATAAATTATGCTAAGTGTTTTATCAGTCAGTCGCATGTTCGAGGCGAAAAGCGAGAAAACCGAACCCGATCTACATGGTTTTCAACACGGATCGGCCGCTTAATCCATATACGATCATATCTGCTCATCCCGGGGATTTTTAGCGGAATAAAAAAAGAAGAGTGGAAATCGTGCGAAACGGTCACGAACCGCTGTTGCCCGGTCGGGGAGCATATTAGAATATGCCATTAAATTGATCAGATATAATGAAAATGTGAACGGGTGCATTGTCTGCGGAGTTGAGTCTATTTTATGAAGGAATTATATCGCCAGCCGCTTAATCTAGTTCTTCTCACGAATGAATTTTAATACTTTTCGAAATACCTAAGCGAGGAACGTTTCGCCTTATCTGCTACTGCAGAACAAATTTATTTGCACGTTTATGCAGCTTCGAACAATGGTTCTACGTAAAAAGAGCATGCGCAAAGAACATTCGAACCTATCAAAGTTTAAACGTTTCAGGAATTCAATGCCAGCGTGATTATCTTCTTTAAGAGAAGTCCAAATAAATCATTCCATAAAAAATCAGGCCCAATTGAATATCACGTAGTTCTGACCCCTTGAAGTCAAATTCTATTCGAAGTATTGAATAGGTGCGGTCCTGGAGCAGTATTCTTGGCGAGTGATCTTTCGATGCGTATACGTTTTTCTGTTTTATCGTACATTTTGGTATTCATTACAGATGAGCATTATAACGTATACGTTTTGAAAGCGAGTGTTTACAGTGAGCCCTTTATATCATTCGTTCTCAGTAAAGTACTCGTTTCGTTGACGTAAGTTGGAAAAATATTTACATTTGTGGATATTTTCATGTGATTGTCAAAAAGATAGAGACATCATGGAGGAGTAATTGGTACAGTTGATGTTGATGAAGTATGAAGTAGTAGATAGGCAAATACAAGGTGCGGCACGGAAGGCGGACGTTTTTCAGATGGGCATAACTTTCCCCCACTGAGGACGAGAGAAGTGGGGAAGGTGCCGTTAGACTCGTGTGTTCCTAGCATTTATTTACCAGTTGTCGTCATGGAGCCTTGGACGGTGGAGCATCGTGTTTTCGCCTATGATAGTTTCGTCCGAAATAATGAGTCAGTCACGGTCGTGCAGCGTGAGTTTCGTCGCCATTTCCACATTCATCGGAATAGAGCTATTCCCTCTCGAAACACCATCCTTCGTTGGGTTGAATCACTTCGCAGACGTGGTGAACTGATCAACAGAAGACCAAGAGGACGTTATTCGCCCTCTCTTCCCTGGTCGCCTTATTTCCAGGTTTGGCGATGTTCATTGGCCTCCCCGGTCCCCAGATTTATCCATATGCGATTTTTTCTTATGGGGACACCTCAAGGCTAGAGTATACGAGACCAAGCCCCGAACTCTGGACGAATTGAAAAGGGCTATTCGCGTGGAAGTTGCCCAAGTTGAGAGAGCGATGTTGGAGAGAGTCTACGCGAACTTCCAAGAGCGCCTCCAGCACTGCATCACCGTTTTCGGCCACCACATGCCTGATGTGATTTTCCACACTTGACTGTCTCAAATGCTATTTCCTTGAGAATCTGATTCCGTCAATAAATGTGTTTTTGAGTAAAAATTAACGCTTTTATTATTTTTTCAAAACCATCCATCCTCCGTGCCGCACCCTGTATATAGAAAACGTGGAAATACATTGAATGATTTGAGTGTTAACATTTCATTCAAGTTGTTTCGGCTCCCTCAGGAATTGGTTCAATATCTCATAACAATAACCTCAATAGGAGATTAAGGTCAATTTTAATATTGAATTTTAATGCTGGTTGATACTTGTCCTCTTATGTTTTCAATGAATAATATACCTACGTATAAATTACTTGATATTTTTTGCCCTATTTAAATACACAAAATTTTTAATACATATTCATTGACAACAAAGAACATTGATAAACGTGTCCAATAAGAAATGAATAAAGAAGCATAACATTATTCTCAAAATAAAAAAATCATGGTATATTAACATGAAACAAGAAAAGGAGAAAAAGCAAACATTAAATTAGATGCAGTGAAGTTCTTAAAAAGTGGAATGCAAATACTCATGACAAGGTATCAGCGATTTTTTTATTGAATAGGCAATCCTCTCCTTAGCATTTGCTTTTTCTCTTTTGCACTAGCAATTCGTCCCCTTATCAATAATTTTTGTTTCATAATATTTTTTTTATTTCCAGTTTTGTGTCCATTGCACTTTGAAAGTCCTTCATTGAATCTAATGTATGCCTTGCTGAAATTGTTTTTCTTTTTTGGAATGAGGTTTCTGGTTGCGATATGATTAGGGCTCCTGTGGGATTCTGCAACTGGCTGCTAATTAATTTCTTCTTCCACTTCAATATCATTTTCCTCTTGGTTTTGAAAGTCAAAACAGAATGGACCAATATGTCGCACTCTTGATAGTTTCTTTCCTGGTTTATGTCTACGCATCTTTCGATTTAGTATTAAATGGTATTTTCGTAAGTAATATCATGAGTGCATCCAATTTTTCCGAAAAAAATCGAAAAAACACGGCTAGAAAACCTAGAATACTCTAAATTTGAAAACATGCTTAGTTTTATTATCGTAGGAGGCTATGCACATTAGGTACTATATTAAAAAAAGGTTCCGTTAACCACTGGAAAGTTTATTCTTTGGTGGTAAAGAATCCAAGGCATCTGATTCTAAATTCACCCTTAAATTAGCAAATCGATTTCAAAAGACTGCATTCCAGATTATACCGGATGAATCACAGTTTCAGCAAATTTCGTCACGAAAGATAAATGTAAATGAAAACATTTATGGCAACATCAATAAATTATTTCCAGCAGTAATGTCACATGAATGCATCGGCTTTTAAATACTAACATGATTCATGGCTCTTTCACGATATTGGCATTATAAGGCGTGAACTGGAAGGAAAAGGCTGTTGGTAGGATATTGCATTATCTATTTATGAATTCGAACTTAACTATGAAGCTATTCTGAGTTGGAATGATGGTTATGTTCAGCGATTGAGCTGGGATGAAACGAAGCGAATTTTTCAGGTTGAGCCATTTTTCGCACATTTGACGGCGGATTTTTAGATCTAACGGAAATTGTCCCACTTCTACTAGATATTGGCGTCAACTCTGTTTGGGTAGTTGTTCCCGGGAACTAGAGCATTAGCATTCATCCTGAACAATCAAAAATGTGTGATCATGGTAAAAAATAGGTAGGTGTCTATCATTCGAATATAGAATCATTGATTAGACATCTCGAAGACGAAAATAGTGTAGGCTCAGAAACGATCTATGTATACATAATAACGGCATTTCCACATCAGATCCCTATTACCAACAATTCGAATGTATACCTTATCGACGTCGTTCAGAACGATATTTATATGCAAAACGAGAGTACGACCTGACATGTTACATCCTTATTTGGTGTTATTAGAGGTGAATAACTCTGACATTTCTTCGGAAATACCATTGACTTAATGAGAACAGAAAGAATACGAGTAACGAGTTGTGTCCAATGCCATAGTTGTTAGTCGATCGGTTGTGTGGAAGACAAAATCAGTATCAGGAAATTGATGGAAATTAACATTTCTCTTACTCGTTTGGAGACCACCTCCGATTATTTTAGGTAAAAGGACGTCATCCCAAAATAAAAAATCTGAGTTCAATAACCCCCGTTGCGCTAATCTGAACAACAAACATTTATAAAATAATTCATACTTACGGGTATTGAAATACCTCTTTCTGCTCGTCCAACACTCAACAGTGGAAATACTTATCCAAGAGCAAATTCGATAATAATTAAATTCATCTCTTTGTAGAAGCGTCGACTAGACTGCATTGTAATAAGTATTAACATAATAACTGAGCAATTGTGAACGTACATATTATTAGGTAGTCAATGGGCATTGAATGCCTTTTAACTCCACCAGGAATGACAAGTGTCTAGGATTATAAATCTCTCGAATTTATGATTAATTTATCTTTCATACAATTCCGCTCCATTCTTAGCTATGGAGTGCCCTCCGTTTTAATTAAACGGGAGTGACGCTAGGGGGCGTTGGTTCGTCGACATCTATGTATGGGCATTGTGTTATGCGATATTTCTTTCGGTATTCTACCATTAGAATGAAGATATTCAGGTGGTATTTCGAGCATGAGACATTGACAAGAGATGTTTCATCATTTTTGTTCCCACCACTAGTACAACAGCAGTCAAAAAAAGTTCTCATTATACAGGGTCTTTCACGAGGAACCTCACCCATATTTATACGGGAAACTACTGAACGTATTTTCATGAAATTCAGCACTTATAAGTATTTCACTATGCTGATGAAATCTAAAATATTTTCAAGGCATGAGCACCTCCGGTTTTTCCGGAAATGACATCAACTTCCGTTTTTCAGATTAGAACACCATTTTTTTATTGCAGAAATAGATTCCTTAGAAAATTTCAAGTTATTTTGATGTAACATTTTTCAGTTTTGGTTGTAAAATTCTCTCTGAGCGGGAAAATTCGAAAAAAAATCGAAATTAGAGCTCCGCTGAAACAAGAATAACTTCGAGGTTTTGGATGGAAAATTTTCAGTTTTGGGATTTTTCAAGATGTAAGATTGGTGTATCCACTTTAGAAATCGAAATCGCGATTCATGATACAGGGAGTGAAAAAATCGCTTTCAAAATTATGGATGACAAAATCGTGAAAAATCAATTTTTTCAAATTAGAACCCCATTTTTTTATGGCAGATATTGAATCTACTTTAAAAAATAATGTGAGTGTATGCATCACACCCTTGCCCTAAAGTGGATATTAACTCAGAAAATATCCATTTTAGGGCAAGGGTGTGATGCATACACTCACATTATTTTTTAACGTAGATTCAATATCTGTCATAAAAAAATTTTGTCATCCCTAATTTTGAAAGCGATTTTTTCACCCCCTGTATCATGAATCGCGATTTCGATTCCTAAAGTGGATTCATCAATCTTACATCTTGAAAAATCCCAAAAATGAAAATTTTCCATCCCAAAACCTCGAAGTTATTCTTGTTTCAGCGGAGCTCTATTTTCGATTTTTTTTTCGAATTTTCCCGCTCAGAGAGAATTTTCCAACCAAAACTGAAAAATGTTACATCAAAATAACTTGAAATTTTCTAAGGAATCTATTTCTGCAATAAAAAAATGGTGTTCTAAATTGAAAAACGGAAGTTGACGTCATTTCCGGAAAAACCGGAGGTGCTCATGCCTTGAAAATATTTTAGATTTCATCAGCATCGTGAAATACTTATAAGTGCTGAATTTAATGAAAATACGTTCAGTAGTTTCCCGTATAAATATGGGTGAGGTTCCTCGTGAAAGACCCTGTATTCATGTTGCGTCTCACTTCGCAACATCTGGACAAATTAAATGCCATATGCTTTGTCCGCCTTTAAAAATGTTGTATAGATAAATTGACTTTAACCATAAGGAATCGAACCCTTGAACTGCAATATTGTTCCATATGCCTTAAGTTACAATTCTCGTTCTTTGTTCCAAAATAGCCTTTTTCGACTGATTTATGGTCAGCTTTTGAAAAGGTTCTCAACCCAAGCATTTAGGTCAAGTTTGGAGATTCATCTGGTTTTTTGAAACAATAACCAGGTCCTGTGAACCTTCATTCAGTTTCTTATTATAAGCTCATGAAATTAAATATATGGTGACGTTTATTGCAGTTCAAGTTGCATTTGGAAACACATGGCAGGATCGAATACAAAATCGTTCAAGGTTTCTCTCATTGGTCTGTAGATTCAAGAAATGGGTTGTTTTTCCCACTTTAGTCAAAAATGGTAAATGAGAGCACTTTGTTGGCATAGCGAGGCGTTTTTCGATTCTGACACCCAATCAATAGCTCTAATTTTCGAAATATTCCGTGACATAAAAAGCCATTTTATGTTATCTTTCAATTTTCACCGCCATTCAGCACACAACGTGAGGTTTGTGTCTGTGAATTCAGAAAATTATAAGCTTCAAGATCTCGTATTACCTCTAGAAACCCACTCACCATCCTTCCATTTTGTAAGTGACCCGACGGTGTGCCAATGAAGCGGGGTAACTAGGATATATACATGCTTGTCATGTTCGACCGTATCTCTCTATCTAGCACTTACAGCGAGATTGACGCTTTTTCAGCGGTTGTCAGAGGAATATGCACATGAAACTTGTAAGTATCGCTAAGATCAGTTTTGCCGGGTCAATAGAACCGTTTGTGTCATGACATATGGACCAGTTCTCTAGGTCTTGAATGGAGTTTAATAATATCAATTATTTATACCATTTCTTCCACCTCACATAGGACCGCAGTTAACCAAGCTTATGCGAACAAATGGTTGGTAAACGTTGTACTTTGGGATGAGACCTACTTCGCGCTCGACCCGTCCGCATAATATCTTTTGGGGAACAAGAGTGAAAGCCTCTGGAATTATTGACTTTCTGGGCTATACTGACAAAATAAGCGACTTTCCAAATGGAAGATTCCGACAGCGAAAACCTTCACAAAAGTAGGCCACCCAAGAAAAAAATAGGCGTAACATCGACCGTCGTATAAGTCGTGAGTGACACACGCAACACAGGAACCGATATCGATCATTCGGAGATGATAATGCAAACACGTTCTGCCATGCTCGCAACATCAGCCGAGGAAGATTTCCATCAATTGAATAGCATTTGAATGTATCGCTAATAGGCCTTGCCGCGAACTCTACATTGTCCTCGGATGTCGCGATATATTATTTCGTTGCCGGATCGGATCACTTTATATCTGGGATTATGCAACGACGTGCAAAAACCATAGGCAATGCAAATCACTCGATGCGGACTGAAGACTGAAGGGACATCGGTGCTGTCGCTTTATCCGAGAACGATGAAAGTCGTGGTGTCGATTGAGGAATTGCGTTCTATTTAAGAGCATGCCATATGCATTTTCAGATTACACTGCACGACAATCGAGATGGATATATTATATTTTTCGAATTCTGAAAGAACTTCAATTCTTGCTAATTGATAGCGAAATTTTTCGTCATGATTTTTCTTTCAAAAATATGAAAGTGGCTGTATAACAAAACTCCCACCGCCTGATTATCTCGAGCCATTTTCCTATAAAAACACCGATATTGAACTCAGTTTCCATATTGTATTTTTTGTTGAACCATACGACATTGGAGTTTTGGGTAATCTTGACTCTATATAGATGGCCAGATTTAGGTGTAATAAGCACCCCCTCAGAGATTCGACCGAAGAGCAGCGCACTAGGAACGGTTATTCTCCAGGGAAAAAGGTGTAAAATGAAACATTACGAGATTTCAGATGTATATTGAGACGAAAATAAAAAAACGGTTTTACATACTACCTATTAATAAATCACATCAAAAGATTAAATCTTCACAATTATTGGTCAGCTTCAAAACAGAATCAAAGTAACAGAAAACTTGAGATTTCAGGACTCTGGACTCAAGATGTTTTTGGCGTTACATGAAGCCTTCAAACAATACTTAAATAAGCGAAGCTTACTCAAAAATATCTGACCTTTCTCCTTCTGGTAGTTGGACCAAGGGGTGATGATATATTATTTTTTTCTGATCGGAACAATATTGAGCAATATCGCCTTAGTTACCATATGTCATAACACACTAATATTTCCCAAGGGAAATATGAAACGTCAAGTCATATTTCCCTTGGGACAATATGATATATTTATATTTTACTATAAAAAATCTTTCATTTATTTATTGGAAAAAGAAAAGTGCAATTCTTGAAATTTCAGCTAAAGGTATTGTAACCAGATGCAAATGATTAAATATCTTGTTCGCAATTCGTCATTTGGAGCTTCTCTCAAGAATTTCTTGATCTCCTCCCGAGCCAACACTGCTGATTGTTTGGGAAAGTATCCTTTATTTTTGTTTTCAACAAATGCTTCCACTTCATCGAATATTCTGACTTCAGTTTTTTTCTTCAAATGTAACATTGACCTTAGCATCGATAATTTTGGCCATAACGTGTTTGGTGAATATTTCTGCAAGTAGGGATCGAACAAATTAGTATTACATCAAAAATATCAAGAATCAGAGCAACATACCAAATCTTCAAAATATGCTAACAAAATATTTTCGTTGACACCGTCCACCAAATATTTTCTTCTCCACTACTGAAAGTCTTTATACGCTTTATTGTAGGCAGTGTTAGATTTCTCCGAAACCAAACATTAACGGGCTTTTGCCGCTTGAGCTTCCACGTATTCTGACATTATTTCAGCAATTTTATTTTTGACAAGACATGAAAATCAAAACAGTCAACTATGATTTTCACAAACACTGCCCATAGCAACGTTTAAAATCCAATGAATTCGAAAATTTGCAATCTAATATTAATTTTTCCATTTTCAGAACAATAATATGTTTCAATCAGAAAAAAACTATTGATTACAACACGGGAAATATGAATATATTTCCCTTGTTGTAATAATAGCTATAAAAAAAGCGTTACTAACCCGTTGTTCGTTATCAACTTCACTCCCGGTCTTTCGCCGTAGTCTAAAATATTTTAATTAATTCTTTGACCTCTACAAATCTATATTTCGTCACTCCTCGGACCTAATACTCAATCATCAACTACCGATTCAACACTTTACACCGCTATTCCCCGAATAGCACATTTTCCGTCTACGCTTTGAGACCTTACTTCCTCTGAAATACTTCCTAAATCGATTCTGAGCCAACTGAGAACCTTCCCATTTGAGAATTTTCCAGATGCTGTCACTTCTTCGTTTTCAAAAGCAATTAATGATTTTTTTTTCTCAACTCCCCTGGGTGGATTCCGAGAAGGGTGTCGTACCCGTATGAGGTTTTTCTGTTAGTTCCAGTTCCTGCGCTCTAGCCTTGAATTTTGCGCTGCCTCAGCATCTCGCCACCGTGTGACACGTGAGACAAATCACCGTCTCGATATACAACTCATTTTCGAATAAAGAAAAATGATGATATGAGATCATCAGCTCTTTAAAATTATTTTCGGTCTCTTGCTTGTGTTTTATGAGGAAACTTGATCCGAAAATCGACAGGTCTATTGCTTATCTTATCGCATACATCCTGTTTCTCATGAATTGAAACCCGTCTGCAACAAAGTATTATTCTAAAATATTAATAGAAATTCAGAAGTATAATATAGATTAACCGCAATATTTCGATTCATTATATAGGCATGGAGGCTGTAGGAGGCGCGATGAGAACAGCTCTGTTAGGGGGCACAATTGACCTAAAGGTCGCAACTATATGAACTATAGGCATGACTTCTGTCAGAATTTGAGACCACTTCTGATGCAAGTTGAGCTTTCTCTCAGAGCACTCGAGCTATCGATCTTGTTACAACACGGTAGCAATTAACATTCAGTTCAACAAACCACTTCGAAAAAAAAGCGAAAGAAAGACCGTTCAGCCGTCAATAGAACACTGATTTCTTCGACGGCTTAATTTCCGATCAACATCGCCATCAAAACATTCCACAGCCTGATGGACCCCATCAGTCCATTTCTGGCGGACATATCTGACAGGAGGCGTGATTTCGAATTATCATACCCGAAAAAAATATTCACTCCTCTCTCTTTTTTCGTTACTGCCTTTTTCGTATTATCGCCGTATGGCAACGCCGTTCATCGTGAACACCCAAAGGGGTATATTTATACTTGGCTGTCGCCGTCAACAGTCTCGAACATGGCACTATGTGTTCTTATTTGTTATTTTAATGACGGGCGATGCTATCGGCGTTGTCTGCTGTCGCTCCGCCTCGTCTACATGTCATGTATTGCACTGGATGCATTTTGTACATCTCCATATTTTTGCCGTGTTCTATCATATCAGCTCAGATAGAGTGAGATCTGAGAGTTGGTTATTGGCACTCAACATATGGCGAAAAAGCGTTGAAAAAAGATAACTCTCCTCTTCAATTCTTTCAATTAACACCAAACTCGAGTTGAATACCTTTTTCATCAAAATCAATCGACAGGTTCCCACCTCGAGATCATAAATAACCGATATAGATCGCGTACATCCGATCGATGATCCATAAAAAGTGCCATAAACGAGAGACGATCTATCTAATGAATACAAATTCGGGACGATATAAAATCGGCCGTAACCGGCTCCCTCAGAGCGACAATTAATTTTTCGAATTATTCACTTATCTAAATTTATTCATCGTTGACAATGCGATCGAACGAGGGACGGGAGAAATATGGCCGGAGAGATTTATCGTTTTGTCGATTCCGCGAATCTTCGAAACCAGATTATGGGTTTCGGTTTTCGGACCAACCGATGCTATGCAAATTGGACGCGTTAGCATATTGATGGGTTTTGACAGCAGGAATTCCTTGAAGGATTCCGAGGAAATCATTGAAAACCGTTTTCTAGAAACAAAATACTAATTTGATCATCACAATATCGGAGTTTTTGAAATATTCGTAATTTGCTTTTACCAATATCATTGGTACTGTTTACTATATCGATAATTCATCATTTACTCGTCCCTCAAATTCAATATTTTCTAGTGGTAATTTCTATACTGCAATATCGAAGGTTTTAAGAAAATGGCTTTTCGAGTTGAAATTTGATAATAACAATATAGGGAAAACGTCTTAAGTTAATCGAAAACCGATACCAATAGTACTCTTAATTATATTAAAGGGTTTTAAGTAATTCATAGTACTGGAATTCTATCCTGAATTGTCAATTATAAAACGTTTCGGGTACGAGCCCTTTTTCAATCTGAGATTCATAAAATTCCTATTAGATAGAGTTCTGTTACCTGTAGAGTTTCAATCTAATTCTTCTTATCATCTGTCTCTTCAAGTTTCTTCATTATATATTCTGTGGTTAACTACTAAACTGTCACTATTGATTTTACTCTGTGTTGCCTTTTTCTCTCTCTTCGGTATTAGCGATGAGTAAATTTCGTTGTTTCGTACCTAGATTGTTCTGTTTTTATTTTTGTACCCTGATTGTTTTAAGAATATAATGGTTTTCTTGCACTGCTTCTAGTTGGTGGATGCTGGAGATCCTCGTCGATCTCGATGATTAACTGTTGTGACTGCACAACCAATGTAGAGGGGTATACTCAACTATAAGCACCCTATGTTAATCTTGATGATAACTGCGATAAGTTGTTATCCGTACTTAGATAACAACTATCGAGAAGATGAGGAAGTAGTGAAATGTGAACGCACTCTCAACAAACAATAAACAGTAATTTTTTCTTGTTTACTCAACTTAGGTAACAAGCACGAACCGATTATACGAGTATTATGTTTACAAGTATGAACTCTACCTTTTATATGAAAATGTATAACAAGGAAGAATTATGATGTACCTTCTATATGAAAATGTATAGCGAGGGAGCAAAGTGTTGTTGTGAACTACAAAAAACTGAATGAAGGTTCATAGGTCATGGTT
This sequence comes from Adalia bipunctata, assembly GCA_910592335.1. Classification (NCBI taxonomy): domain Eukaryota; kingdom Metazoa; phylum Arthropoda; class Insecta; order Coleoptera; family Coccinellidae; genus Adalia; species Adalia bipunctata. The sequence goes on from OU342955.1 coordinate 10,504,703, forward strand.
ATTGTCTCAAAAAACTAGATGAATCTCCCAAACTTGACAAAATTCTTGAGTTGAGAACCTTGTCAATAGCGGACCATAACTAAGTCGAAAAAGGGTATTTTTGAACAAAGAACCAGAATTGTAACTAAAGGCATATAGAACAATAATGGAATATATGTTATTGGTTCTTTTGTTGTGCTATGGTAACTAAATGAGTTGTAAAATTTATGTGTACGTTGTTTTATTAATTTTTTCATCACATTTCCCCAAGAAATTATAATGTATTCGTACGAGGAATGAATTCCTGCATATTTGCCACATCTCTAGGGAATATCCTGTATAACGAGAAAGAGGGTGCGCCAGAGATGTCAGGGGATGTCCAGGGAGGTCCTTCGACAAGGGGATGCCCCCTTGGTAACCGGTTGGCCTCTCGCTTTTCTAGCATCGAGAGAAAAGCGAGAGCTACAGAGCATCTAATCCAAAATGCTATGCTGTGCTTGAGCGTAGCTCATGGTCTCATAAATGGACACCAGCTAATGGAATCTGATGGAAATTTCGAATACACTGTATTTATTTACATAATAAAGATGCGCCCGATATGAGAGTGTTGAAGCAAAGTGGAAGTTCCGTAATCATCATCGACAATACGCAATACGTTACTTTTATGACCCGGTCATTCCGGCATAATCTCTCGAAAAATGTAGATTTGACGTGGCCAACTGTCCGGCCACAATTAAAACATCAAACGCGTTTAAGTTGGACTGACATCTTGACAGCCGAATTTCACTTCTTTTTCCTTCTACGACGTCATTAGCATATTCATAGTCCGTCATATTTGAGCGGCAGGAATTTCGAACAGACGGAATCGGTTCTAATCCGGCTTTGTTGAAAAAAACCGACACACTCGACAACTTTTACGTGGGATTAACGCTACGATGTGCCGTTCTGCTCTGCTTCAAATTGGGGCCTCGGTTTTTTTGGGATCTAGGAAATGGGTCAGATGGACAGATCGAACATGAAGATATCAGGTTCTCGCCTCCGTGGAATATTAAATACGAAAAGAAATGAATTGTTTATTTTCTTCTGCTAGGAGAATAATGGCAAAAAATCTAGATCTTTTTACGCTCCAGTATTGCTTTGAATATCTCTATTTGCGTATTTTAAGTGCGTATTCTGCTTGTTTTGATGTTAATGACAATAGACATTAATTAATTGATATCAATGAGTCTTTTTGAAGTCGGGATAATCAGCAGGAATTTGTTTCGGATTGTTTGCATGTTGGCTCCAGAATAATATAGATTATTTTCACGGTACTGGATTTTCTTACTTTTGGATGCTATAGATCTTTCCATTTGCCACTAGAATCCGTTCCGAAGCTGTAGATATCCGCAGATAGCGATAGATTCTGATATGAGCTTGAAGCTAGAGAATCTGAAGATCCTTAACTGGCACAGGATTCTTTTTTGCTCTGAAAGCTAAAATCTTCTTGGCTCTGGAGGCTGGAAATTTCGTCGCTGGCTGTATTTTCTTGTTGGTTCTGAAAGATGGATCTGAAAGCTGGAGAACTTCATCGCTGGCCTTGATACTTTTGATCCTTATTGGCTGTGGTTGGAAATTGTCTTCGCTTAGGTTGAAACCTTCTGAGAGGTGGAGATCGTCTAAGCTGGCACTGGATGCTTTTTGTTTGTATTTGAACATGTTATCGAAGGTTGTTCCGAATCTTCAGCCATCCCGAAAAACCATACAATATTATTTCTCCTAACTAACGAGAAAAACGACGAGTTGTAACATGAAAACGAAAGAAGCCATTAGTTATGAGACCTCGTTGCATCTTGTCTTCTCTGCGTAATGATCATTTCAGAGAACTATTCTGAGAGGTTCTATAAGCTTGTCAAAAGCAGAATTTACAATCAAGGAAATTCAAGGAGAATGTAGAAGAGCTAACGAATTCCTGTTCATATTATTATACAAACCATTAGAAACTTGGACACTGTGAGGCAGCTGGAAATAACAAGTAAGACTCCCGGTCTTTTGCAACGTACCTTCATATCGCAAGTTTATCGACGAGACGTAGTCTGAGATATTCTAATTAATTTTTAACCTTCAACTTCCGAACCAACACTTTACCTCGCTATTTCCCGAATAGCACTTTTTCCGTCTCCGCTTCGATACCGTACTTACTAACTCTCGTGGGTTGTCAATTTTTATCTTTTCTCTTCTTTTTTGAAAAGTTTTTCAATTGCTGTTTGAAGTACCTACTTCCTAAATCTCCCTATTACCGAACCCCAGCAAACTGAAAACCTTCCTGTTTAAGAATTCTCCAGTTCACTTCTTCGTTTTCAAAAGCAATTCAAGATTTTCTTTTTCCGCCTCCGGAGAAGGTGCCGTTATCGTATGAAATTTTCGATCAGTTGCAATGTTCCAGTTCCCACTATATAGCCCTGAATTTACGCTGCTCTGACACCGTCTCGATATACAATTTATTTTTGATTCCAAAGTAATATTCGAAGCCATGAATATAAATTCAGAAGCCTATATTGATTAACCCCAATATTTCGATGTGTTGGTACATTCTTTCCTTTCTTCTTTCGCCCGAAGATGAGCACCTATCAATTTCTGGCAAATTGATTTTTTAATCTTTGAAGAAATACCGGAGCAGGTTTACTTCAGCAGCTGTCCGAGCTTACCTATCTGATAGATGGACTTGACATTTACAACGTCTAAATGTGAATGATGGAACTTTTGAAGGATGTAAAACATTCGGTTCCAGGAGACTCTTTTTCAAATTTGTTTAAGAACCTAACCTGATTTATTTATGATAAATGTTGGTACCTGTTTTTTCACCACCTTTAGTTGAAATTTTCTTGCCTCCGCCCTAGTCCGTAAAGAATTCACACATCACATGCATCGAAATTTTCCGCTCAGATGATTTAATTAATTTTTTTATGTTCCAGGTGAGTCGAATTTTATGGAAGAAGTCGTCGCATAGCACGGTCGTGAAGGTGAGTTCAAGCGAGAATAACTCATTTTTTATAGTCCGTGGAATTATTCGAAGTGTCACGCGAACAATATAAAATGAGTTACAATATTGGATATTATATTTCACATTGGGAAACCTACATATTGCCGTATAAAACTCGAATCGGAACGGGGATGGAATCAAGTAGCCGATATTTATGTCGTATCGTTCCGGGAAACATGAATTTAATTCTGTACGGGACGTGGGGTTTATAATGGAACGGTCGAAACCAAAGAGAAGATATTCAATAATGTTTATTACAAGGACTGAAGTGGGTGGTATTTTCAAGGAGCGAGGCTAGTTGAATGTTCTCTAGAAAGCTCGTATTTTTTGGGTACGTATCGTGAGTCAGACAGAAAGGCCCTTCTGGTCCAGATAACCCACAACAAATTTTTCCGTTTTCAAGATGAATATTCAACTTGTACAGTACAATTTCAAATGATTATTTTCTTCTGGAAAATTATCATACATAGTTAAAAATCGATCGAATAAATAGTGAAATTATTGTAATAATACACTAGAGAATGGGATGAGTTTGCCTTAGCATCAAAAAATAATTTCTGTTGAAAATTAAAATTCTAGGAGAAGCGACACATTAATTGATAGCAACACAGTCAAATTTATAATGCTCGTTCGGGAACCCTTCTAAATTGCACCACCTGTTCTTAACAAACGGCTGTTTATAACTGTCGAGGGTGCATCCAATAAATTTTCATTAAAATTCGCGTCTCATCTGATTGGAAAGGATTCCCGAAATGCATATACAAGCGACAGGTTCGGATGGGTCCTCAGTATTTCAAGAATGTCTCACTAACTTTTTCGAATGGAAGGCCTGAAATATTCATTTGGGAAATGCGGACTGACAACGTAATAAATATCGGACATTTTTTCCAGTCGAAGTGTTTATTCACATAGCTCTGAAGCAGTAGTTATTACATATCTATAAAGGCGGTTATTGTTTATCAGTTTATCACATACAAGTTTACGCATTTTTCAAAAGCGAAAACTAGTAAATTGAGGAAAAATTCCATTAATACAACACCTAATTCAATCTTTTCTTGTTCCTTTTTTTGGCAAATACGTCCAAGTGTGGAAGGGCAAACTGAGGCTTTATCCCAAAAAGTTAATGCGATGACAAAATAGACTCAAAGTTGTCAGAAAAATTATGATAAATGATGGCACTTCTCTACGGACACGAAAATCGTCTCTGTTTTCAAAATTACAAAAAAAGAACCATTAGAACTTGATCAAATTTCAAGCAGATTCTTGAGTTTGGCAGATGCCATTACGCCAAAAAAAAATTTGTTAAATTTCTTCAATGTAAATTTTCAACATAAATTATACAGTGTGTTTCGGTATGACTTAGCGATAATTCAGGGGCATCAAATATACCTAATTTATTGGCAAAAACACCCACATTAACAGTTAAAATTATTTTTTTTATTTTAGTTGACTCTTTCAAATAATATCGATTTCTCTGGACATAAAGGTCCTACAGATGTGAAAAAATGTTATTTGAAAGATAATACTACCACCTTTTATCAAAATAGAACAATTTGAAAACATTCTACTCAAAAATGTCATAAAAAAAATTCTTAAAAAAATTTAGTCAAAAAATTTACTGAATTTCCTAGTAAATTGTAGACAGGCAGTGGCCCTTATGACGACTTTTCTTGTGGCCCTGGAAATCAATGCAGTGTCTGCTCTTATTTTGTTCGCGACAGTCATTATTTTTTGCACCAGTTCTTATCTGGTGTTTGGAACTGTGGAATATGCCCTTTACTTCATCCATCCCCATAAAAAATAGTCCAGCGGTGTTAAGTCCGGAGAGCGTGGTGGTCAAGCAACTGTTCCACCACTGCATTGATTTCCAGGGCCACTGCCTGTCTACTTAGCAGAGGCTGCCATTTTGCGCAATTTTTATGATAAATTTGTTAGTTTGATCATTAAAAATGATCAAAAGTACAGTAGGTACTGAGTTTTTATATTATTTGATCAATTTTCATAAGGGTCATGTTCAGACAGCAATTAATCTAGAATTAGCAACTTACAGAAATGAAGTGGGTTTCGTTTTGTAGCTGATGCCCTCGCGTGATACTTCATTGAAAAAAAATTATACTTCAATGTGCTAGTTTTTGTACTATTGAGGATTTACTAAAAAATTCAGTAAATTTTTTGACAACATTTTTTTTTCAGAATTTTTTTATGACGTTTTTGAGTTGAATTTCTTCATAATGTTTCACTTTAATGAAAAGTGGTAGTATTATCTGCCAAAAAACATTTTTTTCACATCTGTAGGACCTTTATGTCCAGAGAAATCGATATCGTTTGAAAGAGTCAACCAAAATAAAAAAATTAATCTAAACTGGCGGCTATTCCAAAAATAGGGGGGTAAACTCCCCAATGTGGGTATATTTGATGCCCTTAAATTATCGCTGAGTCATACCGAAACACACTGTATACTCATACACAATAATTGGCTTATACTTCTTTTATCCTTGTGGCTTTTCTCATCGTATTCCAAACAAATAAAAATCATCAGATCATTTCAGAATTTTTTAATGAAGAATATTTCATGTCCTTGATGTCCCCCTTACGAACATCATTTGTTCCAAATACCCCTCTTAGTATCAGGATCATTCGAAAGATACCGACTTCGGTTTCATTCTCGCGATCTTATCTGTCGCTCTCCAAAAGGACCCGCGGCATTCCTAGAAAGGGATAGACGAATGTTGAGCACTCCATGGTGGATGCCTGGCATATCTTGGCAATCGGGGCCTATTTCAGATGCTTATCCACCTGACCGAGTGGCAATCAGAAGACGAAACGGCTTGTAAAAATGACGTTTTTTTTGTCAGTGAGGAACGGTGGTGTCGCGGTGACCCTGGTGAAGGTAGCTCGGGCCTATCGCTGGAATTTATGAATATTTGAAGGTTGTTTAGGTGTCGATTATTCGGGAGAAAAAGTTGCGATTTTTATGAAGCAGGTTTGGGGAATGCGTTCGCTAATATTTTCTCATCATGAGGAATTGTGGTGTCACCATGAAGATTGTAACGTTATATTTTTCCTGTTTGTCTAATTAAATGAAAATTCTTCAAGATTTAGCTTTGGTATCATGGGCCTACTCTGCGAGTGAGTTTTCATTTTTCTTTCTAGTTCTGAAAGGTGAATTTTGGATGATTTTTGTTAATTTTCTGGGACCAGCGTTCAAAAGAAAAAAAAAGTCGTAGTTATTTGTTGATGAAGGCGAAATAATTATTCGAAACTGAGGAGTACTCGTAGCATCTTCAACGCGATGCTTTGAAAAAAATATGGAAAGAAATACACTGGCCAAAATTTTCAGTAGTAATATCACAAGAGATTGAATTTCCGTGATAAGTCTATCGATTTTTTTTCAAACGAAAATGAGTTGCTTGGAAACAGCACGAGTCCGTAGGACGAGTGCTGTTTCCAAAAAGCAACTCTTTTGAGTTTGGAAATAAAAGATAGACTTATCACGGAAATTCAATCTCGTGTGATATTATAAGACTATTTCACGAACGAAAAGAAAGGTCAGAAACTTCATATTCGAGAAAATCAATGAAAAACATGTAAAATTGACGTCTACAATTTATATTTATTAGTTGCAAAACCCTTGATATCCATAGTTCAAACACAGATTAGTCTGGGGTTCAATCGCTGAAAATACCGAAATCGTCAGACCAATCATAATTCACTACAGTTGGTATTTTCGCGATAATACGAGCGGTCTTCGGACTGTGATTGGTCAGTTTTTGAAATGAGTGAAATAGTCACTGATATATATCTCTTTCATTTCTACAACTCGTCAAAGAAACATTCAGTGTTTAATTGATATTTACCTCGCCAAGACGCATAAGATCAAAGTGTGCGATATGCTGTTCGGTAGTCATGGGGAAACTTGTCCACAAAGAATACTCATAACTGGCTTTTATAATACCACGTTGTTGGTTGCATTGTTCCTGTTGTTCCATGTCTATTCGTAATCTTGCGGTGTAAATTACGAGTTATCTAAATCTGCGTCGACAAACGTACAATCGTAGTCGGTTATGAAAAAATATTCAACGACTTGCTTAGGGCTGATGCAGTCTCAAAAACATAACAGTCCTTCATTTCAGTGGGTTTGAAAATATCAGTCAGAGTTTCTTTACTTTTATCAATCGTGCATGCTCAAACCGCAGCCCAACATTATTTTTGATAAGAAATTGAATTAAATCTTTCAAAAATAATCAGCCTATTACTTTGTAGCAGGCATATGAAGGGTCCTGCAATAGTGCGTTCTTCTTCCATAGCTGCCGAACCAGACATCTCAGAGATTTCGTTGGAAAGTAGACCTCTTGTACCTTCATTTCTGCATCTCAGGAAATTATTTTCTGATATGCAGGGTGTCCCCGATAAATGTTATTCAACAAATGGATTTTTTTAATGGATCACCCCATATATTTTCACATATTTTCAATGACCCTCATTACCTCTTTCATGACGCAAAATCTTAGGAACATTTTTCCAACAGTTCAGATCTTATTCGAAGAAAACTGCATAAAGGTGAGGGAAAAGCAGTTCAGTAAAAGTCTTCTGACGATTTCCAGAAGCGATAGTAACATGAATTTGAACTAAAAGTTTTTTAATTGAAGGATTTGCCTTGATATGGTTCCTAAACGATCTACCTGTCATATACAGGGTGTCCGTTATTAAGGTCCAAATATGAAGAACTTCAAATTATTATTTCTCGATTTTTTCAAACGGAACACCCTGTATTTTTTTCCACCAAAATGTCGACAATTGAATATCTTACATTTTCTCAGAAGTAACCTCAGAATTATTTTAACTCCCGCATCCAGCAGACACGAAAAAAGATATCGCAACTGGAAATTTTATTCAAATAATAACATAATATGAACTAACGGACATTCAAAAGAGGTCAAACAATGAAATAAAACTAAATGAATAATTATTGACAAATTTCCAAACATTCCGAGAATCATACTTCCTGAGCATCATCATAAAAATAATATTTCTTTATATTCACCAATCATTATATCAGTTTTTATCGGCTTTCCAAAAAAAATATTGATCAAGACAGAATCAAGTTATTGCTACTAGAGCTCAAAGATACTTTCGGATACAAGTAAATCAGTATGAATTTCTGTTTCCTATCGGGATATTGGGCAGCATAAGTTTGACTTCCTTAAAAGACAAGTTCTGTGGCACTGCCCTAACATGAAAATCATATTAACCATCCTATTTTTTCCAAAAATTCATACTGATTCACTGTATTCGAAAGTATCTTTGAGCTCTAAGTAGCAATAACTTGATCAATATTTTTTTTGGAAAGCCGATAAAAACTGATATAATAGGTTGAATACGTGATCAATATGTATTGCTTGTACGGAAAAGAAATATCATTTTTATGATGATGCTCAGGAAATATGATTCTGGGAGGGTTTTGAAGTTTGTCAATAATTATTCATTTAGTTTTATTTCATTGTTTGACCTCTTTTGAATGTCCGTTAGTTTTTATTATGTTATTATTTGAATAAAATTTTCAGTTGCGATATCATTTTTCGTGTCTGCTGGATGCGGGAGTTGAACTGAGGTTACTTCTGAGAAAATGTAGGATATTCAATTTTCTACATCATTGTGGAAAAAAAAATCAGGGTGTTCCATTTGAAAAAATCGAGAAATAATAATTTTAAGTTCTCCATATTTGGACCTTAATAACGGACACCCTGTATATGACAGGTTGATCGTTTAGGAACCATGTCAAGGCAAATCCTTCAATTAAAAAACATTTAGTTCAAATTCATGTTACTATCGCTTCTGGAAATCGTCAGAAGACTTTTACTGAACTGTTTTCCCTCATCTTTTTGCAGTTTTCTTCGAATAAGATCTGAACTGTTGAAAAAATGTCCCTAAGATTTTGCGTCATGAAAGAGGTAATGAGGGTCATTGAAAATATGTGAAAATATATGGGGTGATCCATTAAAAAAGTCATCCATTTGTTGAATAACATTTATTGGGGACAACCCTGTATATCAGAAAATAATTTCCTGAGATGCAGCAATGAAGGTACAAGAGGTCTACTTTCCAACGAAATCTATGAGATGTCTGGTTCGGAAGCTATGGAAGAAGAACGCATTATTACAGGACATTGTATTATTCCTCATCTTCTCGGAAACGCTTGAAGATCCAACGTACAACGAAATGAATAACACCTCCACTGGCAATTACAAGGAAGATCGAAACTGATAGCCAAAATGAAATACCGACCAGATCCGCCATCGCGACAAGTTTCATGAAACGCCAACAAAAACCGCGAAGATACTTCCTGACAAACGCTGAAACCCGCATGTCCATATGTAATAGAGACACACTCATTAAATCTTGGTGAACACACGTGTGGTCACGTCATCTCAACATAAACACTACATCATAGAAATCGTCCTTACAAGGAGTATAATTTTCGTCCATAAATCCATCTCCCCGCGGTGTCGGCGGGAGGAAAAAGTCCGGCCGCATAAATGCCGCCGCGACTTTCAGCTCGTTTTTAATCGGCAATTATCCGTCAATCCGATCCAGTCCCTCTCGATGCGACGGAACAAGGAAACGCGAAAACGATCATTTAATGGGAACACTCCATCATTGTGTGTTTTGCATTCACGGCATAATAAATAACTTGTTTTAGTATATTAAGTTGAGAGATACGCCGCATTTAATAGCAGTCATAACCATAAATATCGGCGCTGAGGAGATATCCCGATATCTTTATTGGAAATATGACACGTTTGATTGCGAATCGGGTTCCATAAAAATAAGAAACTAGTCTGATACGTGCGTGCATCTCACGCTGCATGGTGGAGCACTGACGATCGAAGAGGACAGCTGCCACCGCCTTCCATGCTGCCAAGCAACGAACCAACATGTGGCGAAGCAGCACTCAATTTTAGGTTTAACTGTTTATTCATTATGAAATCCATGGAGAACTGGTTGAAAGACACATCAGAGAAACCGGAGGGTTAAACTGCTGGGTACAAAATCGAAAACGTCCAGGGGATGTCCAGGAGGTGTCCAGGGATATCCAGGAATGTTCGAGGATGTTCCTGGATGTTCGTGGATGTCCGAGAGATTTTCGGGGATATCCCAGCATTTTATTTCTCAGTTCTCGGAGGTTATTCTTTATCATTCACAGAAGCTGAGTCCTTCTAGTTTTAATACCACAAAGTTCATACTGCGGATGGACTTCGTCGGTAACGAAGAAGACCGAGAACTCTACGTTCTCGATTCTATGGTCTTGACTTTTGAGTCACCGAGAATCCTACGAACATTCTCTACATGTTTTAATAAAACTTCTGTTACTCGTCTAGCAACGCTTTAGCAAAGCTTCAGTTCGCCACCCTATCACAATTTACCTAATATTCTTCCCCACGCCGGAACCCGTTAGGTTCGTATCAACAAAAGTGAAGTCGTTGCGTGAGATAGGGGCTCTACAATATACAAGGTGCGGCACGGAGGGCGGACGTTTTTCAGATGGGCATAACTTTCCCCCACTGAGGACGAGAGAAGTGGGGAAGGTGCCGTTAGACTCGTGTGTTCCTAGCATTTATTTACCAAAAGTTACGGTTTGGTGCGCTGTATCGCAAACTCGCATCATTGGCCCTTACTTCTTCGAAGACGTTAATGGTCGTGCTGTTACCGTGAACTCAGAGCGGTACGTCGAAATGATCAACAACTTCTTTATCCCCGAATTACGACGGCAACGTGTTCCAATCCGACGTGTGTGGTTCCAACAGGATGGGGCGACCGCCCACACAGCCAGAGCATCAATGGACGTTATTCGCCCTCTCTTCCCTGGTCGCCTTATTTCCAGGTTTGGCGATGTTCATTGGCCTCCCCGGTCCCCAGATTTATCCATATGCGATTTTTTCTTATGGGGACACCTCAAGGCTAGAGTATACGAGACCAAGCCCCGAACTCTGGACGAATTGAAAAGGGCTATTCGCGTGGAAGTTGCCCAAGTTGAGAGAGCGATGTTGGAGAGAGTCTACGCGAACTTCCAAGAGCGCCTCCAGCACTGCATCACCGATTTCGGCCACCACATGCCTGATGTGATTTTCCACACTTGACTGTCAATAAATGTGTTTTTGAGTAAAAATTAACGCCATAAAAACGTGGTTTATTTTAATTCATTTATTGAAACATCCTAGCTTTCGAGCCCTGTCGGGTTCTTCCTCAGGGAAACTGAAAATACAAACACAAACTGTGACAAAATTTCCCATATCTTACATTGTCACTTACTCAATTAAAATTAAAAAGCCTCGCCGTAAGGGCAACAATGATTTTTGGATCGCAGAGTCAAGAGTTCAAATAAAACCGATATATTTTCTCCTAATTAGACAATTGGAATAGTCGATAGCAGTACATAGTTAAAAATTAACGCTTTTATTATTTTTTTAAAACCATCCATCCTCCGTGCCGCACCCTGTATAAGTACACGAGGCAGGAAACAAGTCAGAATTACCGTAAGTTCCATTCCTTCAGTGTTCGTATCAACTGGTACAGCTGTCCATTTTTCTCTCCAAGAGAGTTCTTGTGATTAACAACCACTATGTCTGTTATTTTGGAAAAACGTCTCGATTATTATTATTATTATTATATAATCGGAATTTGCTATCACCGATATCAATGGTACTGTTATCCATATCAATAATTCATCATTTGCTCAAATTCAGTTTTTCCGAGTGATAATTTCTACAATATCGGAGGTTTTATAGGAAGATGGCATGATATAATAGCGTTTGATTTCACTGATATCAATGATACCATTGAGTTTAAATATACAAAGAGGTACATCGCCCTTGAACGAATTGAAGCTGTTTTCATTTGTAGTTCCTTCTGTTGTTCATGATGATACTCATAACTATATTGAAAACTCATCAATTTATAAATTCTCATAATCCTTGCTGTCCAATATTTTCAAGCCTGTGCTCTATACAGGGTCTTTCACGAGGAACCTCACCCATATTTATACGGGAAACTATTGAACGTATTTTCATGAAATTCAGCACTTATAAGTATTTCACGATGCTGATGAAATCTAAAATATTTTCAAGGCATGAGCACCTCCGGTTTTTCCGGAAATGACGTCAACTTCCGTTTTTCAAATTAGAACACCATTTTTTTATTGCAGAAATAGATTCCTTGTAAAATTTCAAGTTATTTTGATGTAACATTTTTCAGTTTTGGTTGGAAAATTCTCTCTGAGCGGGAAAATTCGAAAAAAAATCGAAAATAGAGCTCCGCTGAAACAAGAATAACTTCGAGGTTTTTGGATGGAAAATTTTCATTTTTGGGATTTTTCAAGATGTAAGATTGATGTATCCACTTTAAAATTCGAAATCGCGATTCATGATACAGGGGGTGATAAAATCGCTTTCAAAGTTAGGGATGACAAAATCGTGAAAAATCATTTTTTTCAATTTAGAACCCCATTTTTTTATGGCAGATATTGAATCTAATTTGAAAAAATTGATTTTTCACGATTTTGTCATCTCTTACTTTGAAAGCGATTTTTTCACCCCCTGTATCATGAATCGCGATTTCGATTTCAAAGTGGATACATCAATCTTACATCTTGAAAAATCCCAAAAATGAAAATTTTCCATCCAAAAACCTCGAAGTTATTCTTGTTTCAGCAGAGCTCTATTTTCGATTTTTTTTCGAATTTTCCCGCTCAGAGAGAATTTTCTAACCAAAACTGAAAAATGTTACATCAAAATAACTTGAAATTTTCTAAGGAATCTATTTCTGCAATAAAAAAATGGTGTTCTAATTTGAAAAACGGAAGTTGACGTCATTTCCGGAAAAACCGGAGGTGCTCATGCCTTGAAAATATTTTAGATTTCATGAGCATCGTGAAATACTTATAAGTGCTGAATTTCATGAAAATACGTTCAGTAGTTTCCCGTATAAATATGGGTGAGGTTCCTCGTGAAAGACCCTGTATATACTGCCTATTTTCACTGATCTGGAATGCCAATGAACGCCAGTAGTGTTCATACGATGCCAGTTGTTGTAGTCAGTCCACTGGCATCAAGCAACTGTCCTTACAACTGGCATCAAATAAATGCTGCATTGCGCACACTTTGAGCAAGTATTAAACATTTAATCCCCGAGCGGTAGAAATGGCGTCAAATTTGAATTTTCTAAGCTTGTTAAGCACTTTTTATCAAAGTAGTCAGTGCACATGTCTACTTCGAGCCGATAACCATTTCCGCCCGAGAAGATTGTTCACCCATTATTGCTTCTCCCACATTCGCAATGATAAATGCAAAACATTGGCATACGAAAACAGTGAATTTCCGATTACTAATCCAGCTGTCGCCAGCAACTTTATAGCCCTACCGTCGTTATAACTTAGTTACTGCAGTTCAGAATCTATGTATATCTATCGACAACTTCTACCTAAGTTATTATGATTACTGTCGAAGTAGGTAGTATGTATCTCTATTCATGAAGTTCGATATTTCTGTGGCCATAACCATATCGGGATCAATTTATTTGCCAGATTAGACCGTTAAGCCTAATACTGTCAAAACTGTATCGTAAATTGTGCCGTTTATCAATCCGCGTGACATTTTGATAATTTCGCTACTATTTGAGCGGATTCGCTACAGCTGCTGATCAATATTCAGCAATGATATGGTGGATTATCGATAGTTGTCGGTGAAGTAGAGCGCGCCAATCCATGAAAAAGGTCGAATGAATATTACGATTTTAAAAGGTCAAAAGAACAATCACTTTCCTTCGAGGACTCCTGATCTCAATAATAATATTTTCATCGTGTTGTTTTTATGTAGGAATAACAAAATGCGTTTTTGTAGTTGTCATAGGATGAGCCTAAATGGTGTGATTGATAGTCGAGAAGTGCATTCAACTCTCAAGACGGTACAACCATTTTCCGAATATTTCATATCATAAGGACTGAACGAGAATAAATTCGCTATCACAAAAACTTTTATATCTTTTGAACCACTGGACCGATTTCGAAAATCAAACTCATTTTCGAATCATCTTCTAATTCTAATGAAAACTGTTTTCACAATAAAAAAAACCTAAACTATTCATGGATTCATGGATTTTTTCTGGAATTCTTCCCATCATGCTTCTTATAGTGTTCTCAGTCACTTTCTGAGATGCTGTCTTCCATTTTTGCTGGAATTCCGCTAATGTTTTCGTTGATTTCTTAGTCTTCTTCAATTCTCTTCTACCAGCGCCCAATATCTTTCGATTGGCCTGAGTTCTGGGCAATTTGGTGGATTGGCCTCTTTGGGGACAAAAACCACCTCATTAGCTTCGTACCATTCCTTGGTGGCCTTGCTGTAGTGGCATGAAGCTAAATCTGGCCAAAAAATTGTTGACACATCGTGCCCACGTAAAAATGGTAAAATTCGCTTCTTCAAGCATTCCTCGATGTATATCTTCGAGTCAACAGAGCCTTGGCCAACGAAAAATTTGCTCCTTTTCCCACAAGTGCAAATTGCTTACCAAACCCGGAATTTTTCAGGGAACTTTGCTTGTTTCTTCACGCGAAATTTTTCGTCAACATTTCCACGAGAATCTGCAGTATAAAATTCCTGACCAGGAAGTTGCGAGAAATCAGCCAAGACATAGGTTTCGTCGTCCATCACGCAACAGGAGAAATTTTTCAAGAAATCTTTTTTTTAATTTCTTTGCTCTTGATTTCGCTTCTTGATTCTTCACAGCATTCCTGTCTGGTACTTTCTGCACTTGGTATGTTCCAAGCCCACAACTCGACTTGATTTTCTGAACGGTTGACTACGAACAACCCACTATTTGGGCCACTTTCCGTCCTGAAAGGTTAGGATTCTTCTGAAAAAGGCTGATGGATTTCTTCACTTTTTTTGGGCTATGAGAACCGTTTTTCTTCCCGGTTCCTTCCCTGCGGTTAATTGTAAGATCTTCGTTGAAGCGCTCAACAACTCTTGATACCGTTTCCGGACGAACGCGAGCATCTTTTGCGATTCTTTTGAAGCTCCATTTTTGATTATTTTGGAAAAGTTTCACGTTCTCGTGTTTTCACTTCGCTTGACATTTTGCGAAAGAGAATTGGAATATCTATGAAGTAAATGTTCCACATGTTTCTGACGTTCATAACAAAGCTAACTATGATCAAATTTTGATTTTTTCTCAATTGGTTCAAGAGATATAGGCGTTTTTGTGATGGCGAATTTATTCTCGTTCAGTCCTTTTATCAGAAAAATATTGAATTCTGAACATTATTTGGTGATATTTCACAGGTTTCTTGTTAAAAAGGCCAACTAGTTTCGATTTTGTTTTGAAATCTTCATCTGGGCTCTGAAATGGAACAAAATGAACAACAATAATTTCAGATGTTCGAAACTCCAATGAAAAGATGAAAACCCCATTTTTAAAAAGTTTTAAAATACACAAATAAACAAATATACAAGTGAGGCAACAGGTTTGAAACATTGTGTGAATTTTTGACTCACATTTTCACTATGTATGGTTCCGTTGTCAATTATTTGGATGTCAATAATTAAAATTTTGGAAAGGATAACAACTGCTCGCATTAAAGATTTCCAAGAAATTGATGTCATCAAATTAGATGGAGTATACGGGGATTGTGATGACAATTTACAGATTTAGGTCAAGAAACAAACTCCCATATATCTTTGATTTTTTCAGTTAAATAATAATATGCGATATTCCGATTTTTCAAACCCGTTTTCTCACTTGCATATTTGTTTATTGGTGTATTTTATAAGTTTTCAAAAATAAGGTTTTAATCTTTTGATTATAGTTTCGAACATTTGAGATTTTTGTAGTTTTATGGTGTTCTATTCCAGAGTTCGAAACTAGTTGGCCTTTTTTTCAAAAAGTTGGTTTTGTGAATAACCCGTTGACTTAGAAACCTGTGAAATATCACCGAATTCATAATCATAGGCTGATACGTGATGTTGTATTATCTGAGATATACGGCCCGGGTTACTTGATCCTGCCTTTGTCATGAACAAGTCAGACGTTGTAATGCACTTAAAATTTGCCTATCGTATTGAGTTTGTTGGTTGAATTTAGTCAGTTTCTATTTGAGATGGCTTGGACTCTATGAAAAACCTGCTGTGACAGTGCGGAGAAAATTAACTAGTCCTGAAAATATAAATCAACAAGTCCTGTCACCTGCATTTCAATGGTTATTACCATTTCAATCCCTTTCCGAATCGGGAACTCATCAAAAGCATCATAAAGGCTCAAACACCTTCTATACTTCCAGTTATTTCGTATTTTCATTTCACACTCCACAATTAAACTCAATTAAGTGAAACTACATTGGTAAGAGTCGTTTAAAAGACTCTCCTAGTCCAGCTTAATTTGTCCAGGAAATGAGACATTCGTGAATACAATTCATTCCCCAGTACTGAAGAAGTTCTTCGATTTGCCAAGGTCAAGCCACCAGCATATTTTACGTCATCCGCCCCGTATGAAAGAATGTCCAATTTCATTTTGAAAAATCGGCGTCGTTAATCACCGGTAATGAAATGGGACAGAGAATAAATGTCTCGTAAATAACAACATACGATATATTGGATATACAAAGTATCCCATCGGTTTTATTTAGTGCGTGTCTTGCACATGGAAATAGTGCCTGCTTCGACGATGGTCATCCCGCATATGCAGTGTGTGGATGAAAAGAAGAAAAAGGAGGTTAGATGTTAATAACCACTAGCTGGATTCTCCCATAAAAAGGTTTTGTTTGAGGAAGGTGCTGGTCATTCGGGAATTAAATTAAACGATGAGGCCAATATTCTTGTCAAGAGAGGGGCCTCGAACGCCAGAGACTGGCAGGAGTGACTATTTAGCGTTCAGGTCTTTTCGACTAAATAATTCCAACTTCAACTTCTGATTCAACACTTCAACCCGCTATTCCCTGAATAGCGCTTTTGAGACCGTACTTCCTAAAAAAAACTGAACCTGAGTCAACTGAGAACCTTCCCGTTTAAGACTTCTCCAGCTACCCTTAACTTCCGATTCATCACTTTACCACGCTATTCCCCGAATAGCATTTTTCCGGTCTCCGCTTTGAGACCCTACTTCCAAACACTGAAATACCTCCTAGATCTCCCTGAACCGAACCCGAGTCAACTGAGAACCTTCCCGTTTGAGCTAGGCTTCTCCAGCTACTACCTTCGCTGCTCCGTTTTCTAAAGCCAATGAAGAGTTCTTTTCCCCCCTTCCGTGAATGGCTTCCGAAAATGTATCATAATCGTCTGAGCTTTCTGGGCATGATCTTAGCCTCGCAATTCAAAGAAGAAGAACCCATCAAATTCCCAACTCACTAATCAGGTCTTTCACTGATTAGTGCATGACTATCCATAATTATCAATTCATTATGAACAATTATTCGGTGAGTAACATCGATTAAAAATAGTAATGCTTGATAATTCCGTAACACAACGTGACATTTCCATCAATTATAAGATTTTCTGTCCTAACCGCTAGTTGGAATCTCCAAGGAATAATCGAAATTTCAACCAAAATAATGAGTTGCTGCAAGAATACCGAACAAATCGAATCGAAATACAACTTTTATAGCCAATTAACGTTGCACTCAATTATATTTCAATATTACTCGTTATGTTCCGACATCTATAGTGATGTTGCATTAAGATACAAACATACGTTGACGTTCAACTTCATTATTGTGCTTTTGCCATCGGAGATCTGAGAGCAAATTGACCCATCCGTTATTTTTCAATATCGCCGTAAAACCCTCGGAAATTGTCCGCATAATTGGATATAGGTGTTCTCTTATTAAAACTGAATTAATTTCAAATTTCTCTTTTTTTCGACTGCATCCTTCGAAAGAATGTAATGTCCTATCTTCTCCGAAATAACGTTGAGAATCTGAGGACGATCAGATAAGAAACGATAATTTAATTGTCACTAAGCACATAAAGAACCAGTCGACTCTCGATAAGGAGTAGCCAAAATCGTAGCCTGATATCGTTTCAATCCGATGTTGCGACTTTTTATGAATCAGTTGGGCCGAAAAAAAAAAATTTTTTTTTTCATAATCAGAAGTAATTGAATATTATGAAGATTTTCCAATAATAGGTGTTATTTCGACTTTAAAAGGAAAATGCCATTTTTTTAAGATGAATCAGTTGTTTCAAATATATCCCTTGTCCACAAGAGTTGTCGTCTTTCGAAAAGTTGTATAGATTTATTGATTTTAACCATATGGGATCGATAACTTCTGTGCTGCAATACTTTTTGTATGCTCTGATTTACAATTCTCGTTCTGTGTTCGAATACCCTTCGAGCATATTTATGGGACATCTCAACCCAAGAATTTAGGTCAAGTTTGGGAGACTCATCTGGTTTTTTGAGAAAATAACCATGTCCTGTGAACCTTCATTCAGTTTCTCAGTATAAGCTCATAAAAATAAATATATGGTGACATTTTTATAGTAGTACAAGTTCCATTTGGAAACACATGGCTGGCATCGAAAACCAAATCGATCAAGGCTTCTTTCATTGGACTGTAGATTCAAGAAATGGGTTGCTTTTTCCACCATTGTCAAAAATTGCCAATGAGAGCACTTGTTGGCTCAGCGAGGCGTTTTTCGATTCTGACACCCAATCAATTGTTGATCTTTCCCACTTTTATTCAGAGGAAATGAATCTCCCCCATTTTTCAGCTTGTCTTTGAATTCCTTTGTTACTAAGAGAAGCAGTCAGTCAGTAATTAGAGAGTCAGTTGTAAATCACAACAACACTTTGCTCCCTTGCTATACATTTTCATATAGAAGGTACATCATAATTCTTCTTTGCTATACATTTTCATATAGAAGGTATAGTTTATAATTACATATCACTCGTATTTATTCGATGGTCAGTAACTGCAAATATCCCAATTGTAGAATGAGAATTCAACAGATACCCATTATCCTTCGACCTGGCAACACCGCCAAGGCCCGCAATCTTTTCTGGATCTCTCATATCGCCGAATAACGCAAACATAAATCGCGGTCGGGCTAAATCCGAAAAACAAGAGAGTGCGAAGGCCAGTTTTTTCGAGATGAAAAACAGACGGCTTTCGAACGAGAACCGTGTCGAAAAATAATTGGACCCCAAAAAATGTGCGAACTCCGAAAACACGCCAGGACTTTGTGCAACCGGAGAAGTCCGAAAGTCTTTTCGATGACAACGAGAAATTTACTGGTATCCAGTTTTTGTTCGGATCTCGTTCAAGGGGGGTAATTGGAAACGGTTTCGGGAATATGGCGGACGGCTCATTGTTTCCGCATTCACTTGCAATTATTTGTGTACTTATATCTCATATTATATGTATTGTTTTATGCCACTAAAAGAGACTCCCTGACCCAAATGCGGGAGGAAACACCGAAGCTCTTCATCAATAAAAATTATTGTTACCATGTTGGCGTTCATAAGAATTCAGTACAGGACACTTGCATACCACGTGTTCAGCTGTTTCCGCCTCTGATCCACAGAGCCTACAAATCTCATCTGCTGATTTTCCCATACAAATGATATTTCTAACGACAGTGCCTCGTCAGCAGACCTACCATCACCTGAAGCTCAGCTCGTGACAGCTAAAGGAGCTCACTGGTATAGGTCTGTGAAATCATCACGAATTTCCTAGACTGAGTAAGTCCAGGAGTGTTTTTTCAGAGGGTTGATCTGTTGTCCAACTCCCATTGTTGGACCTCTGCCTCATATTGGTCTTTTCCAAGCCCACAGAAAGGCTCAGCTCCAGCAGGAATTATCCTTGATGCATTTTTCGTAAGCTCATCGGCTTTTTTTCTTTCCTCAACACCCCAATGCCCTGGCACCCTTAATAGAGTCACTTTATTGCCTCTGGCCCGTTGCTTACTGGTGTTACGACACTCCCAGGTCAGCAGAAATCCCTGGCAGTGTGGTTTCAGGGACTTCAGCGTGGCTGTCTACCTCTTTGAGGTAAGAAAAAGATGGTTGATCACCTGATCGTGATTCTCTCGCTTGGTGAGACAGCAAGAATGTTCTGTTCGGGTGCCCAAAAAGAGATGTTGCTTAAACTGAAGGAGCAGTACCTACTAAGACTCTCCTTATCCTATATCCCTTTTCAGGTTAGGTTTCTACTGCATTCCCCTTGACATATCTCCAGTTGAACCCATCTAATCAGATACTACAAGTTCCGACGAAATGCATTCATAAAAAGAAAATTATCCTCAAAATATGCAAAGAATCCATCATTCCCTAACACCAGAATTCCACTGGACACGAATGCTCGTGCAGGTTCCCAATCTATGCCCCGATAAAAATACCTGACCGATGAGTTCATCCAATCACTCTCGATTTATGGGAAGATGGCCCGGCATGCATAATTCGACGGTTAGGCCGGTAATTTTCTAATTAAAAATGAAATCATTGCTCGCAGACAATGAGGATAACTCGATAACTGCTTCTCATTGTCTACCTCGACTAGGTAAACATTACGAAAGGAATGGCCACGAGCAATCGAGCTCACTCGGAACCGACTCTTTTAATCAGTCTCGTTCGAGAGTGATGAATGCGGCGGCGATGCCAGATCTTTCAGAAATTAGCTACTTCCTAGGATTTGACCAGTTCGAGACCTTGCCATTTGATGATAAGTGGAACCAAAATCGAAACAAAAAAGGACTGAGAATACCAGGTTGGATCAAACGAGGCTCCCTGCAAGGATACGAAGAAAAGGATCTCAACAGAACCAATTTTAGGATAACTAATCAGAAAACCCCTACAGATACCTTTAAAGAGCAGCAGTATACTCAAAAGAGACCTACACATGCTGAGTATTGTCACAAACCCAACCTGAAGGCATAGAGCATGACCTTAGGCAGAACAAGAACTATGTGAATCTCCTGCAGTTGGTGAGCAGCATTGACAACAAGATAAAGCTACATGAGAAATACGATGTCAGAATTGCCAGAGCTGATGAAAATGAGGAATCTGATGCAATTCACTTGATATAGTTAAACGCGACGACAGAAGATTGGTAAGAGTTGTGACAGGCTTGAGCCTTTAGCAGCTAAAGTAAGTGATTTCGATTCAATCGAATTACATTCATTTAAAACTTTCATTTGTGCGAATTATTTCGAACAAAAAGACTGTTACCAGTGGCGTGGTTATTTTGTAATACCACAAGGATAAGTGTACACAATTTGACATTTTTAGCAACGGATTTTCACGTCAGCTTCATTCCATATTCGTTTGTCGAGCTCGAGCAATCTTTATATAGGAATAGGAGTCGTCGACAGGATCCTGTTTGTTGATATGTAGGTAACTATATTTCATTTGTTATTTTTGAGTGCATTTATCCTTTCATTTGTCTTGGGTTCAATTTCATATATACATACAGTCCACTAGCTCTATTTTTTTCTCATTTAGAAAATTATATTTCGAAAATTAAACTTAAATAATTGAACCACACTTCAGTTGGTTAACTGAAACTCTACCCAACACGTTTGTCAGCTAAAGTTTAACTGATCTGAGAAACAATGATTTCAGCTCTTGAATAGTTGTTTAACCATTTTGCACAATAGTTTGGAATAGCAAGAATATTGGAATTGAAAACGCTGGCTGGAGTATATTCTTTTCACAAATCTGTGCCATTCGCTTTCCACGTATGTCGAAATGCAAAAAAATGCAGAAACATAACGGTATTCTCGACGAATAAGTAGGGCTCATCAACCCCATTTATTTGTGTCAGAACCCGCAACATAAATACTCATGATACGGCTTTATCTTCCAAACACCAGTTTTATTTCTATAGTCCCATAACAACAATCATTTTCTCAAGCAAAAATCGCGGAAAAGACTATTTACACCTTTGTTCTCCTGAGAAAACGCAGATAACCGGTAAAGATATGCGTGTGTCCAGTCGTACAACATAATTTATAGAAGCATTCATCACCTTTCACCCACTATATGCATACGAAACTCTTGTTCATACCTCATCATCTCGACTCGACCGTAAAAATTAGACCGAACCAGATTTTTCCCTACTGAATCACGGCAACGATCGTAAAATACATCACGAAGATCTTATCGCTCGGCAACGTCGCGAACAAAGAAGAGCCAAGACCGTTCTGGTTTCTTCCGCCCTTGCATCCGCGCCTCTTTACACGGTCATCTCGAGAGTTACAGAGGTCAAGGGGGCCAGAGGTGAGTGGGGAGCGGGAGAGGTGATGCACGAACAAGACGCTGTAGCCCAGTGTCAAAGTTGCCACTAACGTCTTCGCGTCTGATGGGAAAGCTTCAGATGTGTCTGGACCAAAGTGGACTCAGACCAAAATTTGATTACTGAAACGTTGCTGGAATGTTCTTGGTCTGCTGGCAAGTGGATTTGGCAATGCCTAAACATGATAGTTATGATTGTTGTTCTATGGAATTGATACAACCGTTCTCTATTCAAGACATGCAATAAAATATAAATTGTGAAGATTAAATAGAGAAAGAAATTACCTAACTTTTGCAACTATTCACATATTTACTTTTCCAACAAATAAAGACATAGAAAGTAGTGTTTGTTGTTTGAAAACCAAGTCCTACCGAATCCTTTTGTGACTTCGTTTGGATTTGTTTGAGTTTGTAGAGAAATTAAATCTTGTTTATGCAGACTGCACTATATTCAAAGGAAAAAAATGATTCAGCTATCATCTGCAGCAGTTTGGCATAGACCTTGAACAAAACCCTACGAAGTCTGTCGGATAGGTCTAAAAAAAAGTATACAGGGTGGCCAAGAGATTGACGTCAAAAAGAAAAAACAGGTCCCTCGTGTCATGGGCTATTCGAATCACCCCTATGTATATTATGCAATTCTGCACGGTTTTCGAGTTATGAATTTTTTTATGAAATTTGAGAATTTTCGACTTGACCATCTTAAAAAAGATATTAAAAAAAAAGTACAAGACTTCTCTGCGAAATTCTTTTGTAACTTAATCTCCATGAATTGAACTTTTACATTAGGTTTTCAAAGTGCCCACCTCTAGCCTCAATACACATTCTACACCTTCTTCGAAAGTTTTCTTTTAATCGCATAAAACCTGCCCTGTTCTTTCTTAGGACACGTTCGGCTTCTCTTAAATTAACCAAACGAAAAAATAGATGGGAGGTCAGGTGAGCGTGGGGGGCCCCTTGGTTGGTCGACTGCGTCCGATCCATCTGTTCGGGTATCGTTCATTCAAGTGGTTAATCAAAAAATCAAGTGGCCCCCACGTTCACTTGACCTTAATCCCATCGATTTTTTCGTTTGGGGTTATTTCAAAGAAATTGTTTACGCCCGAGAGTGTTCGAGCTGCGACTGAAGTTAAGAGAAGCCGAACGTGTCCTAAGAAAGAACAGGGCAGGTTTTATGCGATTAAAAGAAAATTTTCTAAGAAGGTATAGAATGTGTATTGAGGATGGAGGTGGTCACTTTGAAAACCTACTGTAAATTTCATAAATAAATTTCTTTTTATTTACATTATGATGTGTGATTTATTGCCATACCTTTTTCTTTTTTTTTTTTTGAACTTTTCTTGACCAACATCTAAAGCTAATTTTCATTAATTTTCAGCATTTTTCATCATAACTTGATCAGAAAAATCTTAAAATGGCAAAAAATAAATTTGTAGTAAATGTCTCTAGTTCTTTGATTTTTTCCACCTCGATGACTTTGAAGGCTAATTCTAGCAAAAGTAGAGTGTTAAGTACCATTTTTTATCAATGATTCTAAAAGCTGACTGTTGAGCGCAGTTTTTAAGCATACTGAGAAACTGTGAATTAGCCTTTTTACATTTTTAATTTTGATTCGAAAATTCAGATCATAATCCAATTCACGTAACTTTTTCACTTGAGACCAACATTTCCATAATTTTTATCAAAGTTACGAATCTGGTTTTTTTTATATAAAAGTACAATTAATGGAGATTAAGTTAAAAAAGAATTTCACAAATAAGTCTTCTACTTTTTTTTTAATATCTTTTTTAAGATGGTCATGTCGAAAATTCTCAAAGTTCATAAAAAAATTCATAACTCGAAAACCGCGAAAAATCGCATAACATACATGGGGGTGATTCAAATAGCCCATGACACGAGGGACCTGTTTTTCTCTTTTTGACGTCAATCTCTTGGCCACCCTGTATGTGCTACTGTTTGTAGTTTGCTCACTTATTGACAAATATCTTAGAAGGATTCAACAAGGTCATTCTTCTGAATAAATAATTCCCTGTGATTTTCTTCTCTTATAAGGCAGGTGCTTGATAACTTGAATCACATCCGCAAAATATTATTTGCTAATTCTGTTTGCAATAAAATTTTCATATAAATTGCAGTCCTCATCAAAAAAAACTTCCTTACCAATAATAATTTATTATCAAAATTTGATTACTGAAACGTTGCTGGAATGTTCTTGGTCTGCTGGCAAGTGGATTTGGCAATGCCTAAACATGATAGTTATGATTGTTGTTCTATGGAATTGATACAACCGTTCTCTATTCAAGACATGCAATAAAATATAAATTGTGCAGATTAAATAGAGAAAGAAATTACCTAACTTTTGCAACTATTCACATATTTACTTTTCCAACAAATAAAGACATAGAAAGTAGTGTTTGTTGTTTGAAAACCAAGTCCTACCGAATCCTTTTGTGACTTCGTTTGGATTTGTTTGAGTTTGTAGAGAAATTAAATCTTGTTTATGCAGACTGCACTATATTCAAAGGAAAAAAATGATTCAGCTATCATCTGCAGCAGTTTGGCATAGACCTTGAACAAAACCCTACGAAGTCTGTCGGATAGGTCTAAAAAAAAGTATACAGGGTGGCCAAGAGATTGACGTCAAAAAGAAAAAACAGGTCCCTCGTGTCATGGGCTATTCGAATCACCCCTATGTATATTATGCAATTCTGCACGGTTTTCGAGTTATGAATTTTTTTATGAAATTTGAGAATTTTCGACTTGACCATCTTAAAAAAGATATTAAAAAAAAAGTACAAGACTTCTCTGCGAAATTCTTTTGTAACTTAATCTCCATGAATTGAACTTTTACATTAGGTTTTCAAAGTGCCCACCTCTAGCCTCAATACACATTCTACACCTTCTTCGAAAGTTTTCTTTTAATCGCATAAAACCTGCCCTGTTCTTTCTTAGGACACGTTCGGCTTCTCTTAAATTAACCAAACGAAAAAATAGATGGGAGGTCAGGTGAGCGTGGGGGGCCCCTTGGTTGGTCGACTGCGTCCGATCCATCTGTTCGGGTATCGTTCATTCAAGTGGTTAATCAAAAAATCAAGTGGCCCCCACGTTCACTTGACCTTAATCCCATCGATTTTTTCGTTTGGGGTTATTTCAAAGAAATTGTTTACGCCCGAGAGTGTTCGAGCTGCGACTGAAGTTAAGAGAAGCCGAACGTGTCCTAAGAAAGAACAGGGCAGGTTTTATGCGATTAAAAGAAAATTTTCTAAGAAGGTATAGAATGTGTATTGAGGATGGAGGTGGTCACTTTGAAAACCTACTGTAAATTTCATAAATAAATTTCTTTTTATTTACATTATGATGTGTGATTTATTGCCATACCTTTTTCTTTTTTTTTTTTTGAACTTTTCTTGACCAACATCTAAAGCTAATTTTCATTAATTTTCAGCATTTTTCATCATAACTTGATCAGAAAAATCTTAAAATGGCAAAAAATAAATTTGTAGTAAATGTCTCTAGTTCTTTGATTTTTTCCACCTCGATGACTTTGAAGGCTAATTCTAGCAAAAGTAGAGTGTTAAGTACCATTTTTTATCAATGATTCTAAAAGCTGACTGTTGAGCGCAGTTTTTAAGCATACTGAGAAACTGTGAATTAGCCTTTTTACATTTTTAATTTTGATTCGAAAATTCAGATCATAATCCAATTCACGTAACTTTTTCACTTGAGACCAACATTTCCATAATTTTTATCAAAGTTACGAATCTGGTTTTTTTTATATAAAAGTACAATTAATGGAGATTAAGTTAAAAAAGAATTTCACAAATAAGTCTTCTACTTTTTTTTTAATATCTTTTTTAAGATGGTCATGTCGAAAATTCTCAAAGTTCATAAAAAAATTCATAACTCGAAAACCGCGAAAAATCGCATAACATACATGGGGGTGATTCAAATAGCCCATGACACGAGGGACCTGTTTTTCTCTTTTTGACGTCAATCTCTTGGCCACCCTGTATGTGCTACTGTTTGTAGTTTGCTCACTTATTGACAAATATCTTAGAAGGATTCAACAAGGTCATTCTTCTGAATAAATAATTCCCTGTGATTTTCTTCTCTTATAAGGCAGGTGCTTGATAACTTGAATCACATCCGCAAAATATTATTTGCTAATTCTGTTTGCAATAAAATTTTCATATAAATTGCAGTCCTCATCAAAAAAAACTTCCTTACCAATAATAATTTATTATCGGAAAATAATTCTGTGATATTGAACCAATCTGACTCTAATCCTAGTTCATTCGAGTTTTATTCAAAATAGGCGCCTTGAGTATTCAAATTGTCAGAGCTGTCGTGTTTCTCGCTCATTACTAACGCAAATTAACCAATTAAGGCGACGTGGTTGGAAATATTCAATAAAATGCGGATAAATAACAACGTTCGTAAGAATGAAAAGTACCGAATTTCAATTCCTGTGAACATGACATGGTGCTTCGTAACTCTTTTCATCCAGTCATGCTTATTTGAATAAAAATAGTGTCGGTATTTATTATTTGAATGTTGTTTTCCATGGAAAAGATTGAGTAATAACTCAGCTAATAGGCTGCCCATTCTAGCAGCAATTCATGTCCATAGAATTCAATGTAGGTGAGACATTATTTTGAGAGACCTGTATTATGGGATCCTCAGATCACCCACTAATCAAATACAATAAAATTTACTCATTCTGTGAATCTATATAGGGGGTGAGTCTTTGACATTCTGTAGATTATTGAGGCCAAAAAAACCTTTTTTCATTTTCCGTATCCCATTTTTCCATATTCGATAAGGTTAAAAAGATATAGCCATCTGAAAAAAAATTGGGCAAAATACGTGCCTGATACGATTCTCTGGAATTGATGCAAAGTTCATATTTCTCGATTGAAATTGAGTTGATACATTTAGGAAATACTCAAGTACTCAACTCATTTGAATAAGAATGTTACAAACACGCTATTTCTTAACAAAAACACTCTGTTTTGTCCGTTTATTTCTGCTATTGAAAAGCCATATTTCCCCCACCAAAATAAGTTCCTTCTTCGATTTTCCTGAAGATTATAGTAGGTGAACACTAATAACTTGTTCCTATTTTCCTCGATATCCCAAAAATATCTCATAAACAATTCTTGTTTAGATAGAAACATCGCCACAGATTATTTAGTGCTGAGTATAAGTATATTTTAAACTTGATGAGTATTTCAAAGATGATAGCGAATCATTTTCATCAAAAGAAGACCTACAACTGCTGATTCAAAGCCGTCTTATACTTATAGCTGAATTACGGAAATTGCGACGGATCTCGATTCTCATCATACCGACTTCTGAATAATATATCGGCATCGTCTTGACGTTTTGCCATATTTTAAGTTGACGACAAATAGTTACCTCGTCAGATGCGATGTTCCTATTTCCAATGGTAATTTATACCATGTGGATGCTCTCCGTACGTCAGATGGATCGCGTCTCGGATAATCGATAAGCCAATCGAAGGAAAAAAGGATTGCCCCCGGTCATATATTTATGAAATTTCCAACATCCGGACGAAGAGGGATCGTCTGTCGTAAGCGCAGTTTCAGTCAGTTAACACGGTATCGGATGAGCGCATCTTTTAGAATTCTCTTTTCTCAGGCTCAGAAATAAGTTTTTAGGCACTAGGCTTGAGCGAATTTTCGATATGGTTAAGAGTATCATCCATGTATTGAAAAGGCACAAAAAGAGGAAATAGGATAGAGAGGTACCTACTGCTACCTGAATCATAGAAACCTTTCCTCTTCTTTGGGTGGCGATCCCTCCTTTTGCTGGCTCACCAACCAGGAACACTTACCATACTTTGGGAAAATAATGAATTTGAGGAAGTATTATGTGAATTCCAAAGACCTGGCTAATGCTGAAGAAACTTTTTTCTCTGTCAATACTGGAAATATTTCAATTATATAAACATGGTTTGAAGATTCAGTCATGATATTTTCTTGTACGGAAATCAAGAATCGAGTGTTGAAATTTTATTGAAAAATAATGGACAAAATGGTCCGTTACTTTGTGATAGTTCATTCGAAAAATGAATGAAAGTATCTACTCGAATAACCCGACAGAAAAACTTCCAAACGAAGAGAAGGACCTATGGAATTCCCCATTTTTCCAAATTCTCAGGAAATAAGCCTACAGAAGAAGACATTTAAATACCCTTTTGCACAACTTGGAATAATCCAGTATGAAAATGTAGTAGTAGGTACTACGAAACCTGGGTCACAGTTAAACCTTAAATGAACTAAATCAATTTACAAAGTTAAAAAAGAGTAAATAGAAATGAGCATTGGAAACGTCTCTGAGAATTATTTGACATTTCACGAGTACCAACCTGGGTCAGTTTTGAGTAAGAAAACTTGACAAACCCAAATCTTGGCCAACCGGAATACTTTATAAAAAAGAATAGTATAGCAGGTTATAGAGAAATGGAAAAAACCAGAGATGGAAAGAGAGAGTAGCTCCCTCGGCGGACGGGTTTCGATCATTCCGTCCAATAAATCTCGACTTATAGAACAATAGAAGAACCGTCGATTCCAGTTTGCACTACACCACCGTTTAATTAATCGCAACCTTTTTCGTCCTAACATTTCAATGCTCCTCGTCGGGTTTTTATCGTCTAATTTACACACAATCCTTCGGGTTCCGCGGAGAATCTCACCGCGCGTCCGTTGGGCGCAGAGATCCCGCGCTTAGGAATGCGGTCCGGTCGGTAATTTGGTTCACAACTTTACCGGCAACGCGAATCATGCGACCTCATTTCGCCCATTTTTTTCGCCAAAATGTCCGTCCGATTTCGGAAATTTCGATTTATTATCCTTGCAATTACTCGCTAAGACTTTCGTTACGTCGCTTTTGATGCTCAGATCATCTGTAAGTATCTTCCTTAAATGTTCTAAGACTAGCCTAGTGTGAACGCACTCTCAGCAAACAACAAACTGTATTTTCTTGTTACCTCAACTTAGATAACAAGCACGAAACGATTATACAAGTTATATGTATAAAATTATACATTCAACCTTCTATATGAAAATGTATAGCAAGGAGGAATTATAAAATGTTGTGATGTACCCAGCTAGGGTTGGTTCGACCAATCGTTATGCAGTCGAAGGATGGTGAATAAATATAAAATAATAACAGGCAGACTCATCAAAGAGGTTTATTTCTTAACCATACTGGCACAGATGATAATTCACATTGAATGTAATTGTTTACTACCGACAATAACTGTTGACTAAAAAGCAATCAATACGTACACGCTTCTCCCAATGAATGTCCCTAGCCAATTGTTATATATATATTTTATAAATGTTTACTTGTTTTAATAACATCATATTTGATAAACATAACTGGCAATGGTGAGACCTAGAGCTCTGGCTTTACGTGCTGCTTCAGGTCTAAAGGGAGGTTGAACCATCCTTGTAATCTCAGTTACGAAATATACAGGTTGTTCATACGTACTACACCTTCCCTCTTTGAGAGAAAAAAAAATTATTCTATAAAAATGTAAAAATATTTTTTTTACTTATCTATAGCTTAATATCTATATCTTTAATATCCGTCTCAATGGTCTTAAATCTACAAAGTTTAATACGATATTTACCTAAACTAATTTTTACATCGGTCTCTTAATAATTCTAATCACTTGTTATGAGAATTACAATTCTTTTCTTTTCAATTTTTACCTTCACCAAGTTTTCTCTAGCATTTTTCAATGCCGTTTGCAACCTATATTTTAATTCAATCGTAAAGTTGTCAAAATTGCAGATTGGATCTACTTTGCTTTTTAAATTTTGTGAAAAACTACTAGGTTTTCTGAAAATTAAACTAAACATGTCTGGATATCCACAGGTTAGAAGCATGTGGACATCGTTCAGAATGATTTGCCTTAATCTTCCATACGCGTTACATCTCGTAATTAATTTTGGGGATGTTCCTAGAATTTCATTCTTATAATTTGAAAACATATTCAAAAATTTTATATTGCTAGCTAGCTTTATGAGGAACAATTCTAACAAATTATTTTCTGAGCATAAATTTTCCAGTTTCCTCAACGATGTACCTAAGTCATACGCCGATCGGATGTCCTGGTTAATGAAAATAATTCCTGAATTCACATTATATATTAAATTATCATTGTAATCCTCTGAATGTTGATTTTTCAAATTATGAAATTCTTTTTCTGAAAGTGGTCTTTGCTCAATACTTTTACTGGACGTTTTTAAAACTTCGACAACAACAAGGTGATCAATTCTTCTGCCATCGGAGGCATTCGTCTCGTGTAGAATTCATTTTAAATACGCGATGAGGCATTTATGCTGAAAAAAATTTCTGAAACTTATACATAATGAACCTTGAAGTTATACTCTTCTAAAATCAAACGGAATTTGGTCGATCTACTAGACTGATTATAATAATCATATTGAACAAATAAATCCGAGGTGTTGTTGTTTTCAGAATGATTCGTGAACTGTCGACCTTGACCTGGTGCGTAACTCTCTTACGCTGGTATGAAATTTTGTTTGTTGGTCAGTAGTCAGGACCTCGATTTGAATGGTACGAATTTTTTTTCCGATTAAAATCATTATGATTCACTTGCGATACTTTGAGAAAATTTGGTTCCGACTTGACAATTTACATAATTTGTTGAATTTATATTTTTGACTAATTCATTATTTACTCATTTATTTTCGTACGAAATAAACAGGTTGTTCATACATACTACAATGTACCTTCTATATGAAAATGTATAGCAAGGGAGCAAAGTGATCTGATTACTGACTTATTACTCTACTTTTACTGATTGCTCTGTAACATGGGGGTTCAAAGACAAGCTGGAAAATAAGGGAGGTTTATTTCCTCTGAATGAAAGTGGGAAAGATAAAGAATTGATCGTGTGTCAGAATCGAAAAAAGCCTCGCTATGCCAATAAAGTGCTCCCATTTGCCATTTTTGACTATGATAGTGGGAAAAAAACCCATTTCTTGAATCTACAGACCAATGAGAGAAACCTTGGACGATTTGGTATTCGATCCTGCCAGGTGTTTCCCAAATGCAACTTGAACCTTTTCAATAGCGGACCATAATTCAGCCAAAAAAGGGTATTTTTGAACAAAGAACGAGAATTGTAACTAAAGGCATATGGAACAATATTGCAGTTCAAGGGTTCGATCCCATATGGTTAAGGCAACTTATCTATACAAAATTTTTAAATGGAATTTATTTTTATGGAATTTATCTGATCCAGATGTCGCGGAGTGAGACGCAACAACAGCATTACATAATAGGGAAAAATTGACGAGAGGTAATTTTTTTGATCTTCAATTCGAGTCATCTTTTTCTCGGTATAATCTTATCAAGAGCTGAATCAATAATCATATAGTGCACGAGGTAAACGAAATATCAACACAAACTCCTTATAGCTAACGGAATTTTTAATTAGAATCCTGAGCAAGTGGTCCGATTGATTCATTACTCTCGTTGACATGTGGTCTTTGTTTTTGGACCTGGGTGTCCGAACGTTCTTGACGTTTACTAATTAGAAACGGAAAAAATGGGTAGGACCGTGTAATGTTCTTTTCGTCGATACCCGCGACGATGCCACGATATATTAATCAAATTGTCGGTTCAGCTGACAGGCTCCTACATGAATTTTCATATTGGCGAGACTCGTTCTCTCCCTGGCACCTCCTTTTTCATTTCACTCTTTGCTTTGGTAACGTGATATTGGGCGTGGTTCAATCAAATCCATAATACACTGAATTATTTGTGCTTCCCTGAAGATTTTTGATACAGTCATTTTCGTGTTCATAGTTTTAAATTAATGAAGAAAAATTTCAAAAAAAAATAGAGGCGAATTTTTTCTCCAACCGGGTATTTGGTAAGTGGTCTAACCTTGTGAACTCAGTTTCGACAGTTTATGCCATCGCATGCATAAAATCTGTATTGTTCTCTTTCACCAGAATATGAGTACAAGGAAGTTCAAAAAAGCATATCCTTCGAACGGATTCTCTGCTCCAAATTGTTCGTGAGAAAGAGTATTCCACCTATAGAAAAAATGAATAAAATTCATTCCGCCTCTAACTTTTTCACCCATCCTCCAAGTGTACAGTTTCATCTATAAGGTCGTAAAAATTTATTGTAAATTAATATACTCTTGTGGTGATGCTCCTTCTAACATTATTCGTGATAAATAACAGTAATGTCCCAGCGATACTAGTTATCTACTCTCAACAAATCGCTAATAGTCGATTATAATCCATCATCAATTATAGAGTTTTCATTAATATTCAGCTCAATTCACTCAAATAACGGAGATAATTGACCTATTCGGATCGTTTAGTTGAAATAGACAGAACCGCACATCGAGTACAGGATGCAATCAGGAGAGAACATTCTGCATCGATCTGATATGTCAATCTTTTCATGATCATATTCGAATGAAGCCTTCGTAAACATAGAACGCTGCCACGTGTCGTATCGACGAGACGTGATCTAAATGAAATCAATTTCTGCAAACCTTTAAATTCCGACTCAACGCTTCTCACCGTTATTCCCCGAATAATACTTTTCTGTCTCCGCTTGAGAACGTACTTCTGAAAACTGTAATACTCTTTAAACCTTCCTTAAAACCGTATCCCGAGTCAACTGACTAACTTCCAATTCAAACTTAACTCCGCTATTCCCCGAATAGCATTTTTTTCGCCTCCGCTTTGAGACCGTGCCTACTTCCAAACACTAGAGTACCCTAAAAACGATCCAGAGTCAACTGGAACCTTCCCGTTTGAGGCTTCAACAGCTACTGAACCTTCTTCGTTTTCCAAAGCAATTAAAGATTTCTTTTTCCCAACCTCCGTGGGTGGATTCCAAAAGGATGATGTAATTTATATGAAATTTTTGGTTAGTTGCAATGTTGCAAGTCCCACGATCTAAGCCTCGAATTTTTTGCTGTCGTCTGCATTTAAGGACCACACAGTTCGTGGAACGATTTTCTGATACCGTTTGAGTTTCATGAGGAAACTTGACCGAAAATCAATAATTTCAATCGTTATCGTCTTGCCAACATCCCGTGCCATACCGATAAGCAACTAAATAAATTTCAGAAGTCTATATTGGTAAACCGAAATATTTCGATTTATTACATGGAGGCGATGACATAAGAGTTCAGTCCTTTGATAGCATCTTGACTCACACTGAGCCAAAACTAAAATTCTCTGCAGGAAATTATTCTTCAGATATAATCTCCCTCAACAAGAATGACCCTAGGACAAGGTCATACATTTCCTTCAATTCGAAGCAAATTTTCTTCTTCAAAATCGCTTTATGTTTCTTCCAAAACACAGAAAGCTGTATTGAAACTCCTCGATTTAATCGGAATTTTCTGAACCATGATTGAAAACGTTATAAACTTTCGAATTGAGATATCCGAAAATAAAATACCTGAACAAATATCTCATAATTTTCTCATGGCGGACAGGCATATAATTACGTATATGAATTCTGGTACAGTATGTAATTTCAGCATCTAACAATCAGTTACCGGAGTACCGATGATATTTAGCGTGGTTTTTGTCTGCGGACTAACGAGCCACGAAGACTCGCAAGACATTTACCCTGCGCTGAAATAAAGATGGTTATCGAGCCAGCTAACAGATCTCTCCTATGGAGAATCAGATGCAGATTGGTTCATTACCGATACAGGTGTTTATTTTGCTGTAAACAATTTATGCATATTGTCGGGTAATGCATATAATCATATGCTGATTGGGAACCTGCAGAATGCTATGCGAGAACCTCCTGTGAAACGTTAAACCTGCAATGATAATTATAGATCGATACCACTCTAAAATGTCAGATACAATTCATCATAACTACTCGCAATGTAAATGGTACCCAGTTAGAAAGGACAGAACCCATAATATGTACGTTGAGGGCTGTGCATTTGTTGTTGCTGAAGAATTATTATGTTAGTTATAATTCTCGATGATTTTCTCTTGTGGTTATTCATTTTGTCGATAACTATTGTCTACGAAAGTTCCAACTGTTTCAACTTGTAAGAATTTTTCTTGGATTTCGTTATTTCATTTTAAAAGTTGCACAATTTTAGTTCAGCCAGACAAAGATCTTCTTAACATATGGGTTGTTTAGTTCTGATGGGGATCTCTTGTAAAGCAGATAGAGTTTAGGCTTTCTGGTCAAATGCACAAAAAATAGGTGCATATTCAAATTCTCTCCTATTTCTACGAATAAAAAGTTTATTTTTGAGAAACTTCGATGAAACCATATAAAGTGCTTTGTGACTATAGTCGAGCACAAAATGTCGACTTTTATATGGTAATTATATCAAGTTACTGCTGTTAAACCTCAGTATACCCACTGTCAAAATAAATTATCAATTCCGAACTCCTTCTTAACTTCGTTATCTCACGTAGAAAAGTTTTCAAACGTCTTCCTTCGAGTGAGTTAATTCTTTCGAGGAAACAAATAAGAAGGGTCGCTCTCTGAATATGGCATGGCCAAAATCCTCCTGATCCTGCATTCATTCCATGCAATCTTTCCTTGTCAGGAAATGTTCCTTTTCGCCATCGGTCTGTTTTAGGCGAGAATAAAAATAATAACCACAACCGAAATGAACGGCCAGACATCGTCTACGTACACGATCCGGGCATGTTACGGCTCTCCCTAAATGGTGAAAACGTAGAGGACGTGAAATACGTGTTGTCTGTGGAGGCCCTGATCTTCGGCACCAAGCATACAAATAGCTGGATTTATAGAATTTTTTCGATGAAGCATCGTTGCTTCGGCATTCGGTTAGAAAAACCTGACATAGCCAGAGACAATGGCATGTATATACTTTGAGCTAGTGAAATTCGCCCACAAATGGCGTACAAATGCTTGGTTGAGTGTTTGGTTCAGTTGCAGTGGATCTGCAAAGTCGTGTTAATTGAATGGGTAGTGAATTCACTTGAGCTTTTGTGAATTAAAAAAGAAAATGGAATGAGAAGAAATTTCAAAATTGAAATTGCAGTGTACAGTTCATCATTTCCACATGATGCATCCAAGAATGCCTTCGTAAACTTCTGCTTCCAATAAACTAATCCAGATGGGGAAAAAACAATTCAGGGTGACTAATATTCGTTTCAATGAGATCTGAGTTAGGAAGAGTTTTCTCGACACACACTTTCAGTGTTGGTTTCAAGATTCAAGTAGAGATTGATTCGAATAAATTTATATACCTTGTAATCTCCACAATATTCATGTTGTGTTGCATTTTGTATCTCTCCAGGAATATTCAATCGAATCCTGTGATGGCTTTAGTCTTGGTGTGTTATTTTATGAGTTTCCCATAGCTTTGTCTATCTCCTTATGATAACTGTAGTATGACTACACTCCTGAAAGATCCAGCATGTGGGAACAATCTCTTTTGGCATTCTAATGATTTCCTATCATTTTTCCTTTCAAGGAACTACCTGAATGAGTCAGTTCACTCAAATTCTGATAGGGGAAGTCCTTTTTGTTACCAAATCAGATAATGAAAGCAAGAACAAGGAGGTCTCGTTAGTCTGGATTCCTGGTGACTCAGGAATCTAAGGAAACGAAGAGGCCAACTCACTAGCCAGAAAGTGAGCACAAACACCTTCTTGAAGTCCCCTCAGTTACTGTTGTTTATTGGAGCTCTGGCGGGCGAGATATAGATAAAGCAGTTGTGAACAGCTCTGGATTTTAAACCAAACTTCAAATTATCGAATCAGAATGAAAAACAAATAGAAGATAGTTTCGTATTGAAATATCACAATTTATCCATAAAATTGAAATATGCTCACGAATTAGAGAACAACAAAACGATTGGTGTAGAAAAAAGATTACTATCCTCTAATCTAACTGGACAAAGATGCCAGAAACCAGCTACTTGAAATGGTAATTATCGGAGCCTCTAAAAAAGTTACAGCTGGTCTATTGAGTCTGCTTTGGTGCAGTGGCATCACCGGTTTGGTTAGGTCAGTATTACTTCTTCAGCTACGACTAACATAGTCATATTCCACCAAATCAAAAGACCGTTTGGTATAGAGGATGAGGCAGCTGGACATCTAATGTTCGAGTGTGAGACAGTGACATAATCACTGTCTCAGAGCTCCACGCTATCGATATATAGTACGAAAAAATCATAAAGCTCAAAAAAATTAACGCACATTATGGAAATCTCAAAGTTATTCTACAACTGAAGGTGTTCTCAATGATAATTATTTTTATCAGAATTATGCATGCATATGTTATCCACTTTCAACTTTTTTTTTTCAATACAGATGTTTTTCTCCCAGCAGGAATAAAAAAAGATGATATTATCAGATTTTGAATGTATTGGCTCCATTCTAAAATCAGTTGTTCTCGATCAATTCTAGTGATCAATAGTTTTTCTTTCGTCTGATTTTCTATACTCGATCGCTATGCAACGCGAAACACGCAATTTGACCCAAGAGGAATGTGCCCAAGCGGTAGTTTTGCGAGAAGAATGGTGGACATACACAAGAATTGCAGAAAGGTTTGGAGTTTCCCATACAAGTGTGTTCAGAATGTTGCATCGATTCAGGGAGACAGGTATGAATGTCCGAAGACCAGGACAGGGTAGACCACGGGTAACAACTGCCATTCAAGAACGTTACTTGAGAGTTTCTTCGTTGAGACAACGGTTTGCAACCGCTCGCCTCCTTCAAAATCAGCTTGAGCAAACTCATGAGATGCAAATTAGCACTCAGACAATAAGAAATCGCCTCAGAGAATATGACTTAAGGCCTCGTGTCGCGGCAAGAGGCCCAGCTCTTACCCCAGCCCATCGAAGGGCGCGTTTGGATTTTGCGAGAGAGCATATCCATTGGGAAGAGGCCGATTGGGAAAGAGTTCTCTTCACAGATGAGTCCAGATTCTGCCTCTACCATTGTAATCGACGTTCCCTTGTATACAGACGTCCACATGAAAGATATGCTCAGTGCAATTTCCTGAATACTACTGGTTTCGGGGGAGGATCGATTATGGTATGGGGTGGAATATCTTTGACTGCTCGCACAGACCTAGTGGTCGTTGATAATGGAGCTATGAATGCTGATAAGTATATAAGGAACATTCTTGAAGAGCATGTAGTGCCATTTGCCCCATACATTGGTGAAAATTTCATTTTTATGGACGATAATGCCAGACCCCATCGTGCGCGCATCGTTCAGGAGTACCTTGAAGAGGTTGAAGTCTCTCGAATGGAATGGCCAGCAAGAAGTCCAGATCTCAATCCGATTGAGCAGGTTTGGGACAACCTCAATAGAAGGCTGAGAAGTTCAGAAAATCATCCAGCTACTCTTAATGACTTAGGAATCCAACTCGGAGAAATCTGGGAAGGATTAGATCAGAACATTTTAAGATCACTCATTTTGAGTATGAACCGTCGTTGCCGAGCTGTAATTAACGCAAGGGGTGGAAATACCAAGTATTGAATCACTTATCAGCATTTCAGTATTTTGAAAATTGTTCATTTCTCTTCTTTCACATAAGATCCGGTGAAATCCTGAATTTTTCTTCCATTTAATGTGTCTTGTTTCGTTCAAAACCTTCCCGAGAGAACATAAAAAATAAGTTATAAAGTCAATGTAGAGTTAACTTTCATTAAATTTGAGATTTTCAGAATGTGCGTTAATTTTTTTGCGCAGTGTATATGACATAGGGCTGCTCTTTCCTGGGTGGTTCTAAAAAGAGGAGGATATCATATTTGACCAATTCAAATTCCACTGCAAGTGATCCTCTGATCCTCTAAACCCTGTATCGTATTCAGAATCCAAGCTGATCGATAGGAAGGATAATCATCGTTTTCAGATGGTATAATTCGCCCATCGCATACCTCGTGCAGGTCCGAGTGCCGCCGCTGGCCCAAAAGACAGAGTTATCGCCAAAGGACGTGCAGCTTATTTATTCTCGCCACAAAATTACGATCGGCCAGTTCTAGTTTACAGCACTTGCCCCCTTCGCAGTTGTTTACTTAGCAATGGCCTGATTTCGTGGGAGAACGATCTCCTCTTCTCGCGGCCCGCTTCGGCGGTCGTTCTTCAGATGGACCAGCGCACCACGAGGCAAATTGCATTATTCTTTCGCCTTATTTGTACGAATCGCCGTTCCCGTGCATTTGTCACTTCTGCTGATGAGATTTGTTCGGCATTCGTTGCGCTTCGTCATAATTTAACGCCTCGGACCGATTCGCGTTTGGTTTCGAGCACCGGCACGATTTTTACGTACGGTGGTAATAAATTGGTGGTAGATTTATGAGATCGGTTCAGTAGGGATATCCATCATAATTTCGTTGAGCAGCTACGGACAAGGCAGGGGTGGCGTTGAGGGATTCGTTCTTTCATTTCGAGTGGCATCATCGGAAACGTCAAGAATTTCCAATATCTAAATTATAAGAAGTGACAATATTGGCACTGTCACACAAAGGTGAGGAAGTGGAGAAATGTGAACGCACTCTCAACAAACTGTATTTTCTTGTTACCTCAACTTAGATAACAAGCACGAGACGATTATACAAGTAATATGTATAAAATTATAAACTCAACCTTTTATATGAAAATGTATAGCGAGGAAGAATTATGATGTATACTCCATTCACAATTATAAAATCACAACTCTGGCCTTGGAAATTTGACACATTCCACTCTGTATCGAAGTTATGACGTTTTTCAAAATATTTTTATGTTCCAAATCAACACTATGTTGCCCTTTCTTCATTCTTAGCGTTTTTCTCAGAATGTGAATGAATTGGAAAAGATGTGACGGACGTTTATATGAATTGATACAAAGGATTCCTTTTCTAGTTATTTGCATGAAGAGTACAAGAGATCACTGTTGAAATATATTATTTTTCGCCATGGAAAAAAATTGCATTGCTTTCACATAATTTTCATATGCATGCTTGTGAAGATTTAATGTTTATTATCCTCTTGAACTGAAAGTTCAAGACTTGACGACATTTTATTTATTTGATCTTATGAACAAGGAGTAAAATATTCTGAATGTATGGTAATTCATTAAATTGAAAAATATTCATACATTACTACCAAAATAGGTTTGTACAAATAAAATGGAATAGGTCAAACATATGCTTCACATTTATAATTCACCTGTTCTAAAATAAGACACAAACTCCTGGAATATGGAAAAAACTGATGTATTCTGGTTCAATATAGCCTATTTCTACTTTCGGCAAAGGAATGAGAGCTCCAGTGACACATTTCAATTCATCGGAATCTGAATTCACCCACTGTGGAATGCAATATAGTCATATTTCTTCTTTTTTTTCGACGTGTTTTTTTCTGAAACGTGAAAACGATCAACAATAATCATTTAGAGACCGATGATGGCCATTCAGAACCCGTTTACTTACGAAAATCGTGCAATTTCATTCTGCTAGTTCTTTCCTCATAATTCCTCGAAAATTCTACCTGAACCATATTTTCCGGTCGCTTTCGTTAGAAGATCGTATAAGGAAGCTTTTTTCGTCCATTTACACATTCCAAATAAATTTTGAGCACCAAAAACGATACCGGAACTAACCAAACTTCTGGGGGACCGGAATTTCGTTTGAAATCTTTCTAAACGGCCAGATACTCAAAAAAAAACTTCGTTATCAAGTGTAAAAAGGTCGATTAGTGCTTACTTTCGCTTTATTTATGCTTATAAATCGATTTTTGGTCCAATTCAAATTTGCTGTTCGTACTCACGCCAAAACTCGTGAAAGGAAAAAATGACACTTGCACGAAACTTCTTCTGGACGACGAAGAACGGAAAATAGGCGATTTCCTATCGATCGCTTCGAACTAACAAAATGTGGAAAATCTTTGATACTTTTACTTTGATGTAAACAGAAAAACTGGCATCGTCGTTTTGTCATTAACGATATTTTATGTACGCGCACAGACTTTTCATCAGATGCACCAACTCCTGAAAACGAAACCATGACCTTCTATGTGATTAAATAAAAGTGAATGGAGTATTATACCTTCTATATGAAAATGTATAGCAAGGGAGCAAAGTGTTGTTATGAATTACAAAAAATAACTAATTACTCATTCACAACTGGTAATTGGCCGACGATTATAAACTCAACCTATATGAAAATGTATAGCAAGGTAGCAAGTTGTTGTTGCGATTTACAACTTAATAATCACCGACGATTTTGATTTACAACTGAATCATTACAGTTCTATTCAAGAACGTCGCCAGAGGGGGCAGGGATAGGCAGCTGCCACCCCCCTAGAGCTCAAAAATCCCTTAAAAACTTATTAAATACTAGCATAAAATACGAAAATCAGTTCATTTTTTCTATTCTGATAGTTTCCCCCCCCCCTAGCTCAAAGGCTGGCGACGCCCTTGGTTCGATTACTTTTCTTCACTGACTCTTGTCTCTGTAACGAAGGATTTTAAAGACAAGCTGAAAAATAAGGGAGGTTCATTTCCTCTGAATAAATTTATTCTGGTGACAATGCATCATGAAATATTTGTTATAGAAAAACACAAAATGGCGGATGAGTTTTATAATTATGGTCTGATTCCGTTCAAAATGAGTATCGGGGGGTTTTTCGACAATGATGATTCTTCGGTCAAAATTGGAAAATTTAAGATGGCGGCTACAATATGGCAGACGAATTTTGTAATTATGATCCGAGTCCATACAAAATTGGTATCTGGGGGTTTTCTGGGACGGAAATTGCGATTCTTTAAAATTGAGGAATTCAAGATGGCGGCTTCAAAATGTCGAATGAGTGTTGTTATTATAAAAGCTTGTCTTTGAGAATGTTTCTTCAATTATAGCTTGTTATAGTGAATATTAATAATTTCAATGCGTTGTTGAACCGTCTATTGTTCCATTATCATTAATAGCGTAGTTTCTACGTCAAAAAAATTTAAACTTCAAAAGTGACATCTACCGAAATAGTGGGCTATTCAAAATAACACCCCTTATTGGAAAACCCTTTATTATATAGGTATACCGAAAATAGAATCCACGTTCGGTTGAATTTCGGTTTGGAAAGTACCGATAAAAAATTCAACTTTTAACGTCTAGTCAACGTAGCAACAACATATAAACGTGTATTTTATTGGGATTTGTTGAGAACTTACCAGATCACAGCAGTATTCTATGACCCATACTGCATATCCCAGCTCTAACAAAAATTCCGCATCCTTCCAACAATCCATCAAAGGTCTCAAAACCCAGACAGTCAGACGGGCAAGTGTTGAAACGAAACAACAGTTTTTCCGTTCACGATTTTCGACCAATCTGCGCCTATTATCGCTAATGGGGAAATAAAACAGTTTAGTAATTACAAACTAAACGCTGATGAGTTAACAACATACGTACACGTAGGAACGAGGAACGAGAATACACCTCCGCGGACCGCGACCTTCGTAAGTTCAAACTGTGCCGCGATAGTTTTTTTTTTTACTTATTAATAGGCGGTAATTTTTTAGTGTACACGTTCCAGCGGCCGAAAGAAGGAGCGTTCGGTTAGATAAATTGGTTCCGAGTGATTGATGAGCATTTGTTAAAGGTATGAATAGCAAACACAAAACAAGTATTCTCTGCATAGGGCCAACATTATTACCAGACGTCACAAGAGCCCTCTCGAGAGCAGACGTCAAGGAAGCCGACGGCGCACCTCTGGAGCTTGTACGGATGAATTGGTACTCGAGATAGGAAAGGGGCCAATCGCACATGTTGAAACTGGGAGAGCGTTGTTCTTCGAGTGTCGTTATCGTTGGGATAATTAGATAATCGATTTATCTTTATGGCCTTTCAATTTGGGAATGACGTGAAGTGTTCGTGATAGGACTGTGAGATGAGAAACAGGTTGAGTATGCAAAATGGGAGGACTGCTTTCCGCCATCTGATATGAGATTGAAGAAGAAAACTCGGTCATTTCTCCTCGAAGATATGAGTTTGGTTCAGAAAATTCTTTGTCGTGAAATTGTTTCAATTTTATGGATAAATTGAAAGAAATAAGACACAAATCATTTCCCATTAAATAATGAAAAATAAAATGATTTGTGTCTTATTTCTTTCAATTGTATAGGTACCTAGCTGCCTTCTCAGCTTGATGATTTTATTTCATCATTTTTCTTTATTATGGATAAATTGTGATATTTCGAAATAAAACTCTCCTCAATTTGTTGTTTATTCTTTCTGATTCGATTGTTTGTAGGTAAGGTGGTTTTGTGTCTCACTACGTAACATCTGGACAGAATGAATTCCATATCCTTTGTCCACAAGAAATGAGCTGTCTCCTTTGAAGGTATAGATCAATTGATTTTAACCGTATGGGATCTATACTGCAATATTTGTTCCATATGCCTTGATTTACAATTCTCGTTCTTTGTTTAAAAATACCCTTTGGACTGATTTATGGGTCATGGATTGAAAAGGTTCTCAACCCAAGAATTTAGGTGAAATTTGAAAAATTCATCTTGTTTTTTGAGTCCTGTGAACCTTCAATCAGTTTTTCATCATAAGCTCATAAAACTAAATAGGATGGTAAAACATTTATTGCAGAACAAGTTGTCACCTACCTTCACCGGAATGAAATTTATAATCACCTTCTCTTATAAGGGAATTGATGAAAAACAAAAAGTGAAATTAATGTTGATTGAAAAATGCTTTATATAGTATTCAGGAGTTTTTGGCTAATGCTATCATTCAGGTCTTGTTTATCACTGTTGTCAACCTTTGTTCTATTCTTATTTTGCTTCCCAATAATTATATTGGTTTTATTTCATTTTTTCTCGATGACTATACATTTGTATGATGTCTTGAAGGGGAAATAAATTATTATTACTTTTATCCAAAATATATCCTTTTTCCTACTTCAGACAATTATAAAGAGATTGACTATCACTTTGTTATTCTTTTTCGAAGCAATTTTGTCGCAAACATTTCTCAAATCTTCAGAATTGATAATAATTCAAGTTGAACCATATCTTCATCGGTTCATGGTATTATGGTACCTAGAGAATGGAATAATTCGAGGCAGAAACATCATGAAATGGCAATAAAAACAACCCCTACCTAGGCAAGAAAATACTTCTTCAGAACTAGAACACCGCATGTTAAGGGTCTACGTCCCTGAAAAAAGGGAGTCAGAAACGATTTATTTTTTTCTGATTGATGAAGGGATGTATGGGTGTATAAAGATAAAAATAATAAAAAAATATTTTATTAGTATTGAATGCATGAAAAGGATATCCCCCATCATTTTTGGTTATTTTGTAACATTTCCACCATCAAAACGAACAAATATTTTTGTGTTTTTTCATTTCAGTATTGAAGTCTATCATTAAGGAAATCAATCGTCTATCTCATTTTTCTTTCAGAATTCACCGTTTTTTTGTAAATAATATTACAACAATGTGTTGATTTCGCGAAATTCATTTCCTTGAATTTTTATATTCGAAATGATAAATATCCATTTTTATCGAAGACAATTTATTCAGGTTTGTTTAAGCCGTCGATTAGTGAAAATTAATTGTTTCTTACAATTGTGGATTTTAACATGGAATTGAATTTCTTTTAAATGACACGCCCTGCAGGTATCTCCTCCCAGATGACTGGTGAAGGAAATAGAGAGTATTATACAGCCAGTGTGAGATCTAGTTCAGGGTAGGATTTCTTGTTATATTCCCTGCGCTAAAGAATAAACGCTAAAGACTCTAAGTTCAAACAAAGACGATCACCAATCCACGATATTCAAAACTGATGATTAATTACATCATATAAGAGCATACATTCATTGGCAATTTGTATAAGGCCCGGGCTACTTTATCAATCTCTCCCGAGCTGATGGAAGCTAGTTGTCCAAAGCTGTCCCTCGGAAATTATTCTCTTCAGTCAGCGGTATCAGTGGTTAAATAAACAAAACAAGACTTTTATCTGAAACGTTTCAGCGCGAGTCCAGCTCACTTAAGAGATGTATAAATTTTAAGGCTAAACCCTCCCATTCAACTTCGTGGCTGCGGTTCTGAACCGAGCCGGCGGTCAGTGGCGGAACCGCGGAAGCCTATTACTATCATTCTATGAAATTTGGCGAGGTTTACACCTTTTTTCAAATACATTTTTGTGATTTGACATTTCACATTGGAATGAGTTTTGTTAGAGTTATTTTTGAATTGCAATATGAGAAATCATGGATAAACTACACTGCGCAAAAAAATTAACGCACATTATGGAAATCTCAAATTTATTCTACAACTGGTGGTGTTCTCAATGATAATCATTTTTATCAGAATTATGCATGCATATGTTATCCACTGTCAACGTTTTTCTTCAATACAGATGTTTTCTCCCAGCAGGAATAAAAAAAGATGATATTAGATATCAGATTTTGAATGTATTGGCTACATTATAAAATCAGT
This sequence comes from Adalia bipunctata, assembly GCA_910592335.1. Taxonomy (NCBI): domain Eukaryota; kingdom Metazoa; phylum Arthropoda; class Insecta; order Coleoptera; family Coccinellidae; genus Adalia; species Adalia bipunctata. The sequence continues at coordinate 10,549,473 of OU342955.1, forward strand.
TGTTCTCGATCAATTCTAGTGATCAATAGTTTTTCTTTCGTTTGATTTTCTACACTCGATCGCTATGCAACGCGAAACACGCAATTTGACCCAAGAGGAATGTGCCCAAGCGGTAGTTTTGCGAGAAGAAGGGTGGACATACACAAGAATTGCAGAAAGGTTTGGAGTTTTCCATACAAGTGTGTCCAGAATGTTGCAGCGATTCAGGGAGACAGGTATGAATGTCCGAAGACCAGGACAGGGTAGACCACGGGTAACAACTGCCATTCAAGAACGTTACTTGAGAGTTTCTTCGTTGAGACAACGGTTTGCAACCGCTCGCCTCCTTCAAAATCAGCTTGAGCAAACTCATGAGGTGCAAATTAGCACTCAGACAATAAGAAATCGCCTCAGAGAATATGATTTAAGGCCTCGTGTCGCGGCAAGAGGCCCAGCTTTTACCCCAGCCCATCGAAGGGCGCGTTTGGATTTTGCGAGAGAGCATATCCATTGGGAAGAGGCCGATTGGGAAAGAGTTCTCTTCACAGATGAGTCTAGATTCTGCCTCTACCATTGTGATCGACGTTCCTTTGTATACAGACGTCCACATGAAAGATATGCTCGGTGCAATTTCCTGAATACTACTGGTTTCGGGGGAGGATCGATTATGGTATGGGGTGGAATATCTTTGACTGTTCGCACAGACCTAGTGGTCGTTGATAATGGAGCTATGAATGCTGATAAGTATATAAGGAACATTCTTGAAGAGAATGTAGTGCCATTTGCCCCATACATTGGTGAAAATTTAATTTTTATGGACGATAATGCCAGACCCCATCGTGCGCGCATCTTTCAGTAGTAGGTACCTTGAAGAGGTTGAAGTCTCTCGAATGGAATGGCCAGCAAGAAGTCCAGATCCCAATCAGATTGAGCAGGTTTGGGACAACCTCAATAGAAGGCTGAGAAGTTAAGAAAGTCATCCAGCTACTCTTAATGACTTAGGAATCCAACTCGGAGAAATCTGGGAAGGATTAGATCAGAACATTTTAGGATCACTCATTTTGAGTATGAACCGTCGTTGCCGAGCTGTAATTAACGCAAGGGATGGAAATACCAAGTATTAAATCACTTATCAGCATTTCTGTATTTCGAAAATTGTTCATTTCTCTTCTTTCACATTAGATTCGGTGAAATCCTGAATTTTTCTCCCATTTAATATTTCTTGTTTCGTTCAAAAACCTTCCTGAGAGAACATAAAAAATAAGTTATAGAGTCAATGAAGAGTTAACTTTCATTAAAATTGAGATTTTCAGGATGTGCGTTAATTTTTTTGCGCAGTGTATATTTTTCAATTTTGTGGTTGATTTGGGGATAAGCTTTCGCAATTGAAACATATTTAGATACTACCACTATTGTCGGTATCGACAATGACATTTCGATCTGTAATTTCTGACCCCGCGAGCTGGGTTTTTTCTCCGCCCATGGGGAAAAATCATAGCTAGCGGGGTAGCCGGTAGCAGCGATAAGTGGCATCTCATGTTCCTCCGATCACGTAGCTTCGTTATTACCGGGATCGCTGAAAAACCACCAGACCTCTCGAATTATGTTACCGTTCCTTTATTCTCGAGTTAGCGAGAAATTTAAGGCCATTTTTTCAGGGGACTCCGAACAGCGAGAAACGTAGACGCGATAGATGCGCGCTAATCGTTTTCGCATACTGGGAAAGTCCCTATCGGGTGGCAAAAAGGGAGAGGATTCCGTCGTAATTGGTTTGATGGTTATGGAAAAACCGAGTCGCACTCTCGATGGCGATCATAAATCTGGCATGGACAAAAAGCAGTGTACGCGTTGTGTTGTCGGTCTCGGTAAAAAGTTAATCTCTGTTGTGTCAACTAATATTCGCAACGTTCCACTTTCGATAGGAATTCCGAGAATATGCACTTTTTTCTTGGCTTATTGAATAGAGGCTTACATGCAATGTGTCTTGGTGTGAATTCGAACAGGCTTCAGGCAAATTTCGACTAAAACCACAGAAAAACCTCCCTGAAGCATTTCACGTTCATATCTACCCAGGAGTGGAAACTCAGAATCTTCGATCCAAGAACAAATTTCTGACGACATTAAAAAGATCATCTACCATCCTCATAAATCGTATGATCTCCTTCGGAGCTTTCTCATCGTGAGAATGAACAGTCGGCTTGGCTAAAGCACAAACCCTATACACAAAGCCTAGAACATGATAAATGGCAACACCGCGCGGGGTCCATAGGATTTCTAACCCGGTAACCCCAGTCGTCTCACATCACATTCATCGTAGTGCTTCCGTGTTAGTGCAGGTGCAATAATATTAGGGTGAAACGTGATAAACTCCCGAAAAGTGTGTTTTTCGATTTGTGATATTGTATTGCAATAGTATCTAAATAATTGTTTTGTTCTTTGGATTACTTTGCAATCTGGTGAGAGAAGAGAAGATAAAGTTCATTTTCAGTCATGGTTAGGAAATGTTTTTTACGTTTCTGTAATAGTAATGATTCTTCTGCAATCGATGGCTATGTCAGTTGTTTTGGATTCCCCAAAAATGAAGAACGGAAGCTTTTATAGCTGAAATCCATACCGCGCAAAAATTTCATTCCCACCGCGAATAAAGTTTGCCAAAAAAATTTTGAATTGAGGATTTCTTATTCATTTTGGATACCTATTACCTTCAAAATTGTGAAATACCATTAAGTTTAAATATACATAGAGGTACATCGCCTTTGAACGATTTCATGCAAAAATTTTTGGCAGTTCACTGCCAACTTTAGTGGTGGCACATAGTAGCTACTGAAGGAACTATAATCTGCTAAATATTCATTACAGAAATCTGAAGGATATTTATTTTCCTCTAGTTCTATGGATCAAAGCCAAAAAAAATTGTCGTTTTATTGCATCCAAAAAATCAGGTGTGATGAAATACTAAACATCTCACATTTCTTACGCCGGTCCTGATCGTCGTCGCATTCGTCTTAGGAAATAGTATTTTATAGTTCAGCTACTCACCGCCAGATGCGAGGGAAACAAATTTTCGATTGTCTGAAACACACTTGCCCCTCTATGAACGGGTGAAAGATGTTCCTCTATGTACATTTAAACTCAATGGATATACATACTTAATTCTGCGAAAATTTATGTATCAGGATCATGCCGCTTATTCAATTTGAAAAAAATGTCTTGCAGTATACCTATCGTTAATAAGAGCTGAAAAGAGTACTGAAGTGGACAATGTATATTTTGATAATCTCCAGAGAAATGGTATATCAATAGTCATCGATTCTGTGAATTTCATTTTCGTACATATGTGATAAATTTTGCAGTACATTCTAAACGATTCATAAACTTTCTCCAAATTTTTATAAAACGTGAATCAAAAATCTATTTAATGTCAACTGACGGTAAGAAGCATTGAATTGGATTGATATTATACAGAATTTTTAGAAACATGCAACAACAAAGTTATAACTGAACAACGCGAAAAAAGCGAAAAAATCTTGAAGATAATCGTAGCATACCATTCATTAATAAAAAATAGTATGTCGGATACTTTGAAGTGAAAGATGAATATTTCAAAATTTTCATTCAATGATTATTCATGTTATTGTTATCGTTGGAATTTATGTTATTTTTTAGAGTATTTTTTTTCCTGGAAAATTTATTTGAGTTCAATTTAAGAAGTGTATGAATGAACTTGGGCTACCAACCATCCAGGAATTAATTTCTATCTCAATTCTCGCTCAATAATTTTGAATCATTCCAACAATTTCATTGAAACATTTTTATGGCAAGAGATGGCCCTACACCTTCCCGTGGTTCTTGCTGAACGATAAATCGAATAATATAATAGCAAGCTTATACAGGGTCTTTCACGAGGAACCTCACCCATATTTATACGGGAAACTACTGAACGTATTTCATGACATTCAGCACTTATAAGTATTTCACGATGCTGATGAAATCTAAAATATTTTCAAGGCATGAGCACCTCCGGTTTTTCCGGAAATGACGTCAACTTCCGTTTTTCAAATCAGAACCCCATTTTTTTATTGCAGAAATAGATTCCTTAGAAAATTTCAAGTTATTTTGATGTAGATAACATTTTTCAGTTTTGGTTGGAAAATTCTCTCTGAGCGGGAAAATTCGAAAAAAAAATCGAAAATAGAGCTCCGCTGAAACAAGAATAACTTCGAGGTTTTTGGATGGAAAATTTTCATTTTTGGGATTTTTCAAGATGTAAGATTGATGTATCCACTTTAAAAATCGAAATCGCGATTCATGATACAGGGGGTGAAAAAATCGCTTTCAAAGTTAGGGATGACAAAATCGTGAAAAATCAATTTTTTCGAATTAGAACCCCATTTTTTTATGGCAGATATTGAATCTACGTTAAAAAATAATGTGAGTGTATTCATCACACCCTTGCCCTAAAATGGATATTTTCTGAGTTGATATCCACTTTAGGGCAAGGGTGTGATGCATACACTCACATTTTTTTTTAACGTAGATTCAATATCTGCCATACAAAAATGGGGTTCTAATTTGAAAAAATTTATTTTTCACGATTTTGTCATCCCTAACTTTGAAAGCGATTTTTTCACCCCCTGTATCATGAATCGCGATTTCGATTTTTAAAGTGGATACATCAATCTTACATCTTGAAAAATCCCAAAAATGAAAATTTTCCATCCAAAAACCTCGAAGTTATTCTTGTTTCAGCGGAGCTCTATTTTCGATTTTTTTTTCGAATTTTCCCGCTCAGAGAGAATTTTCCAACCAAAACTGAAAAATGTTACATCAAAATAACTTGAAATTTTCTAAGGAATCTATTTCTGCAATAAAAAAATGGTGTTCTAATTTGAAAAACGGAAGTTGACGTCATTTCCGGAAAAACCGGAGGTGCTCATGCCTTGAAAATATTTTAGATTTCATCAGCATCGTGAAATACTCATAAGTGCTGAATTTCATGAAAATACGTTCAGTAGTTTCCCGTATAAATATGGGTGAGGTTCCTCGTGAAAGACCCTGTATTCAAACACTATTGCATGAATATTGAGATAATTGGAACTTTTCCAAACATTATTTTTTCGATTTATTGACTAAGTAGGGCATTATTTGGTATTTTTATAGGTATCCCATAAGAGGAAATTCGTTTAATGATTTCGCAAACGTATGAACAGTGTTATACATTCAAAAATCATATATCCCGCGCTACGTATTCGAATACGAGTAGGCCTCCGATAGCGGAATCTGAGCGCAGTTGTCAACATGTGTTCGGCGGTTTCATACTCCTATCAACATAGCCTGCAAATTTCGTCTGCCGACCATCCCATTCGCTATGGATAAGATTGGCTTCATGAAGTATTCAGGGCACTGTTTCAATTGAAACCGCAGCACCAGAAGAAAGTAGAACCCAATGTTGCATGATCCAAAAATTCAGGGTGAACCAACAATGGTTCCTACGTGAAGATACTGTCAGAAACCAATCTTATGATCGTGTAGTACGTCTAGGTCTGTTGGTGATATTGCAATCAACAAGACAAAACAGTAATATCCTAAACTATGCGCTTCATGCATGCTAAAAGCTACAACAAATGATGTATATTGCAAACGTTGATTTTTTTTCCACTCAATTCATGGAGAATTCCAACATGAACATGGTAGAAAGCCTGCATCTTCCCGTACCATTAAGACCTGCTGCAAACCGTTAAATTATCTGTAAGCTCTCGAAATTACAAGATTAGTCGAAGTTCCTACTTAGACATCAACATACCAGCAGCACTGGACCACCTCCCATATATCCCCAATGACACATAACAAATCAACTGAAATTTGTTTTGAGAGAGAGAAGCACCGATCTATTAGGATATTCGAATACCTCAGAAGTATGTAAGTTGTAAGTGTAAGCGTAATATTTCATGCAGAGGCCTAGGAAGGACAGTAAATGGACGATAAATTATTAAATCCAGTATACACATATTAATCATGTAATTTAAGATTAATAAATACGAGAGTGTCGTCGATAAATTTTTCGGTATAACAGGTGTAAATTACATGATTAGGTTTGTCGCGCAGTTAACCGGTATCATGATTTACTGATAACGTGGCGATTCTCAACTTGCAACGCTTGGAATCGTGGGCGATGTACTGGTTTTGTTCATCTAACACTTCTCTTGAGCCCACTGGATTCCATCGAACTACTGTTGATGGCCATTACGTAGAAATAAACACGATAGAGAAAAGAGCGAAATAAAAAGATCTGGAAGCTGAAAAACTGGTTTGCAGTTCAATTTTGATCAGACTAACATCCAAAGATCAATAGAAGGGTCCTTCTGATGAGCAAACTTGTAATAACAGTTAATTTTTCTTGGCTTTCGAGCCACACTGTGACTTCGGTAGTTCCTTTAGAACCTTGAAAGAAACCAGAACCGATCCAAGACTCATTATCCCTAAGCAAGTCTACCCCAAGCCAGAAGAGAAATCATTCGATATCAAAAGCCATCAGCAGAGTTACAACCTCTGTAGATCGGTCACCTAAGTGTCTCCTCATGATAAGATAAGTGATGTTTTTTGCGTTTTTAATACTTTTGAGACCAATTTAGAAGGAAAGCCACTCCAACAGAGGTCTCAACATTTGCGAATGATTCAACAAGTGATGATTGTTGAGGGGTCACGTAGTCCACTCGCATGGCTGCATTTATCCTGGTAAATTCCATCCACCGCCATAATATGGGAGGCAACAGACCCATAGATCTCCAGCCAAACGTCCATTAATTTCGGTTCATGCTTACCGTAAATATACCGCATGTTCGTAGAAGTCGTTTCGATGCTGCATCGTGAGCCACTGCATAAAATAAAGATGAACACGAGAAGCGGTCGTTTATTCGGACTACTAGATGGATTCAGCAGAACGATGAATATTTCACAGAGGTGAGCGTTGACGTATTTGGCATTTCTGTAATTGCTGAATATGTAACTCCTTCTCGCTGTTCGCAAAAGGACAACAGATGACTATCGCTGATACGCGGCCAAGAAAGGTATTTGTTCTATGAGTATATCGGGAATGCCGGACACTGGTGCTTGGACTATAGTTCGTTCAAATATAAGATGGAGCTTTGTAAACAAACAGAATCGTCTGGTTTGCGTATAATTGGTGAAACGGTCATAACGACGCTCCCTTTCAACGCCCTAAGAGACTGCCACTTGCCAGGATCGTACTCGGAACGGACTATGAATGGTAGGTACTGGATAGAAATGATTCAATAATTTGAGTCAGCAATTCCCACATTAAAACTTTTTTCCTCAGATAACTCTAGTGCAAAATTTCTGTTATGATTTGCAACTATCATAAACATTTTATATCCTACGTACCCTATTTTTTATTTTGTTTTTATATTATCATCTACTGAATAAATACTTAACGGCTTTTACAAACACAAAGACATCCACAAGTATACATGGCATCAAGATACAAGACAACTTAAATCAATTATTGACTACATAATCATCAAGCAAAGGTCAAACTGGAAGATAGAGGACACCAGGGTTTACAGGGGTAAAGACTGCGGATCTGACCACTATATCGTTAAAGCAAGGGCAGTTATTCCATTCAAGATATCTCCGCACGAGCCAAATGACACCAAGGTCGATGAAACAATAAAGACGGAGATATATAACGTAGAGAGTCTATATCACAGCAGTACCAAATTTCTATATCAGGCCAGATTAGATCAAAAACTGGATCAGCATTTTCTTCACCAAGACTCCAAGAGTTTATATAATCATCTGGTGAACTCAATAAAAAAAGCGGCAGAGGAAGCTCTGGGAATAAGACAGACAAAGAAACATAACAGTTCAGTTACTTGGAACATGGAACTCGAGGAACAACGGGAAATCAAACAGGCAGCTTATCAAAAATGGCTCAGCAGCAAAAAAGACTCTGACCTAGAGGAATATAGGCAAAAACGAAACAGCTTCAAGCGAATGGTCGCTGAAAATAAAAATATTACTTGGGAGAGAAGATGCAAAGATTTGAACACTTATATTGGTGGAACGAAGTCATCTGAGGCCTGGAAATTGATCAGAACGCTTAAGAGCGATACGAATAATAGGGGTGATCTTCAATTGGTTAACATCAATAAATGGAGGGCTCACTTTCAAAAAGAACTAAATGAAGACAGAGATGAATATAAAACATCTTCACCTAGAAAATATCAAGTAGAAGGAACCTATGTATGTGTGACTGAAGAAATTCTAACGAAGATGGTCAAAGCAATGAAAAATAAAAAAGCTAGTGGCCCGGAGGGGATTCCAGCTGAACTCCTAAAGAATGGAACACCAAAATTGATGAACTTGATGGCGAATCTATTCGAGAGATATGTGAATGGTGAAGACATCCCCGAAAGCTGGAAAGAAGCGTGGATCACACCAGTACACAAAAAAGGACCCAAAGACAACTGCAACAACTACAGGTGTATATCGGTCATAGGCACAATGAACCGACTATATGGAAAGATACTGAAGACCCTTGTCGAAGAAGAATATGGCCCACATGAACTTGAGGAACAAGCTGGATTTAGAGTGGGGCGCTCTTGCATGGATCACGTCTATACTCTGACACAGCTAAATGAAAAAAAAGTAGCCCGGGGACGAGAGGTACATCTGGTGTTCGTAGACCTAACTAAAGCATACGATAGTGTGCCAATAACGAAGCTCTGGAATGTGCTAGAACAAACTTCTATAAACAGCACACTTATAAAAGCCATACAGCAATTATATAGGAACTCAAGATCCAAAATCAAAGTGAGGAATCAAATATCTGATGACTTCCCTGTGACAAAAGGATTACGGCAGGGCGATAGTTTGTCCCCAACACTTTTTAAAATATACCTAGACCGAGTACTCAAGGACTGGCGAAGATCATGCAAAGATATGGGTATACCTGTCGCCGACGGGTATACCCTATACACACTACATTTTGCAGATGACCAGGTCATATTTGCCCAAGATGAGGACGATATAGAATTCATGGCCCGAAAACTCATTAAGGAGTATGAAAAGTGGGGATTATCTGTTAACACATCAAAGACCCAATATATGTGTATTGGAGGAGATAAAAATGACTTGGTGTTAGAGAGCGGATTGACCATCAAATCTTGTGAAGAATATGTATACCTTGGAACGCTCATAAGCAATAGTGGAAGAACAGAAAAAGAAATCCAACAACGTATCAACAAAGGAAAAAAAATTGTCGGGTCATTAAATTCAGTACTGTGGTCGAAGGAAATCTCTAGACAACACAAAAGAGATATTTACAACGCAACATTGAGGAGCGTGGTATTGTTTGGATGTGAGGCTTGGCAGTTGAGCAAAGTTCAGCAAAGTCGTCTTCTGGCGCTGGAGATGGATTTCTGGCGGAGATCGGCAGGAGTCTCGAGGATACAAAATCTTAGAAACGAACGGATTAGAGAAATGATGGGTGTGGAAGCAACAATAATAGATGACATAAAAAAGGCTCAACTTATCTGGTACGGACATGTACAGAGGATGTCAGACGAACGCATTCCCAAACAGCTGCTCAACTGGGTACCTCCTGAGAGACTCAAAAGGGGCAGACCGAAAACAACTTGGCTGCAGGGCATTGAGAAAGCCATGTCAGAGAGGGATTTGAGACCAGGAGACTGGTTGGATCGACGAAGATGGAAACTAGGAACCGGAAGGCGGCTAACGCTATGAACCCGGATATATATATATATATATATATATCTACTGAATAATTTCTTTTTCGGATGCTCGAGATTGCGGCAAGGTAATTCCAGGAAACACCAGAATTTTAGAGATTTGGGTCGGAATCTTGCAAGATTCCGACAAAGTAATTCCGGGAAACACCAGATTTGAGTCCTTTTCCCTAATGGGTGAAAGCCATCATGATTTGCATGAATATCGAAGTTTTCAATTGACAAGACTCGAAAAAGATCTCTGTTCGAATTTATAATGGTCATTTGCTTGTAATATCCGAAATATATTTAGTTCTCGTCCATAATTTTATATTATTCTGTACGAAACTCTTTGTCGGCTGCTCAAGATTCCGACAAGGTAATTCCGGGAAACACCAGGTTTGGGTCCTTTCCCTTAATGGATTGAAGCCATCTTGATTTGCATAAATATCGAAGTTTTCAATTTTCAATACCAGTTAAAATACCTAGAGCTACTGTGAAGGTCTAGCTGTTCAAAGTGTTTATAGATTTTGTTGTGAAAAGTGTATTGTGTTGGAAAATCTTTTGACAAAGTGTATACAGTGTTTATAGAACAATGTCGAATTCGGAAACGGATACTGCATCTGAGGGTGATATGTGGGGACCACTACGAAAAAGGTCCAAAAGGTCGCATTTCTCTGCTGAAGAGAAAGAGATAATTTTGAACATTTTTCGAAAAGAATTGGAAGAACTGATTTATCGAAAAGAAACTTAGTAGGAATTGTTTCAAAATCCTCAGGGGTGAGTGATTCACCTGTATTCAGAATTCTCAGAGAATAGAAGAGAATAAAACATTGACGCCACCTAAGAGGAGAGCCCATCAGTCGTTAAAAATAATCGATTCGGTTGACGATTTCGATATGAACCTTATCAGAAGAATTGTCCACGGTTTTTTTTTTCCGGAATGAAATCCCAACGATTTCCAAAGTTCTAGAAATCGTGAATGATGACGACAGTTTGCCAAATTTGAAAAGAACAACGTTTTATAAATTATTGAAAAAAATGGAATTCAAGTTCAGTTAAAACTGAAAGATTGTGTGAAATCTCCTCGATTCGACTGTGGACGGAAAGAAACTTCACGAAGGCCCTCCTACCGCTGCGCCAAACATGTTATTATTGCTCCTTCTTACATTTGAACAGAGTATAACAATGGTAGAAAATGGGTAGACTTAATAAAGCATATTCCATCCTGAATATCAATTTTTTACATCGACAACTGGCTAAACTGAATGTCACTATAGATTATTTTGTTAAGGTATGACCTTGTCAAAACCATTGTAACTGGCACCCGAGCATTTTATCAACTGCACAGGATGTTACGACCTTGAAGCCATTCCCTCTAAAGAAGGATCTCATGAACATAATCTACATATTATTTATTTCAATCAGATGGTTTTGATTCCTTTTTACGAATTCGCACTTCTTGAGGGGAGTGTGGTATCACATGCACGAAACGAATTGGAAAAAAACTTTTTGGAGCTTTGAATGATGCTGTTAATCCTGACATGCCTACATGAGGATGTCTGATTCCAATAGCCAGTACATTAAAAACTATATGATTCCAACCTTTCGCCGACCTGATAAAAATGTCCAGAAGCCTGGACATTGTGACTACTTCGAAGCAAGCAGTTAGATTTTTCTTTGTTCTCCATACGATTTATGTTACTTTGATAGGGATTTTTTCACCTAAAATCTATTTTTGCGTGTTAATCAAGGGATTCTCAATAACATCTTTTATTTTCTTATAATGGAAATTGCGACATGGTCTCTAGAAAATATCCATAAAAAACACAATGAAGGTTAGTTCATTCATTCCACACTCCACACCCATTTAACGAAATTTTTCTGCACGTCAAATTCAAAATAACTTGAATTACACCTACGTTCGCAATTTTTCATTAATCTTATCGTCATAAGTATCTATTAAAGAGTATAATGGAAGAAAAAACGGTCAACAATTGCCCAAACGGAAAAAATGGAGAGATCCGTTGGTTGATCCGCGGTTAATCAATCACTCAACCACCAAATTCATAAATGCTCGCACCTGTTGCCACGAAACATCATCAATATTCAGCAACAATAGGATACTGAACAAAATAGCTGCGCCCACTTGTATGTACCTATTTTTCAGTTAGGTCGCTCAACGACATTATGTCACTATCGAATCTTCTCAGGATCGTCGAATTTCACTTGAACGCACCTGCGATGGGCCGTTGCCGAAAGAGCTGAGAGGAAAGTCGGTATTCGACGAATTCTTGTTGAACAAGGTATTGTACCAGCTTATTTGTGTTTGTTATTTGGTGAAGACCACATTCATCACGACTTGTCGATTGGGTATTTATCTCTAGAGCACGAACCTCAAGTTTCGGATGGTAATTTTTGGGTAACGAGATGAAGCGATCAAGACAGATTATAGGCCCGTCGACGGACCATTTTCTCGACGTACCTTCGTTTTTTCCTCGGCCACGGAGGAGGACCGTTGAGAACAGACAGAATAGTTGAACCTTCTGGATGGGCCGAAGTTGTTATTGATGAGATTCGGCCTCTTTCTCATGAATCAACGGAGAGAGGTGCACTCTTTGAATCCGATCGATTTTCAGTACAATAAGACGCTTCCGATTCATTCCCTCAGAGACTCAAACTCACCAGGCTTTGATGGTCCCACTCTTCCCTTTTCCATCGCAGTTTTCGGTTTTTTTCCTATATCCCCACGATAGAATTGTTTCGCGCCGAAAAGTCCCGGAATTTAACCGTTTCCGAAGTTTTTTGCATTTTTCGCGATTTTTTAAAACATACTTGCTAGCGGCGGAGATCCGTCGCCACATATACTCGAAATATTTTCAAAAATAACGAAAAACGTCGAAAACGGTCGAATTCCGGGACTTTTCATCGCGAAACACTTTCTCATTTTTTGCACTTTCTCCGTTTGAAAAAAAAATTCTCGCTAGCTGCGGTGGAAGCGAGCGTTGTTTCTCAAATGAGGCTCTTGCGCAGCAGGTCCAAAAACGGCGCCTTGCGCCATTTTTCCTACTTTCCCGACCCACTTTCACCAAAATCTGATAATTTATGGTCTGGAAAAAAAAAACAAATTATCACTATATCAATTTATTTTTGGCCCCGCGGCACAGCATCCCCACCCGAATTCGAGAAACGATGCTTCTCTTGAGGGCTCCGGCAGGGAGCCCAGCGGAATTATTTTTTTCGGACTTTTTTTCAAAAACTTAACGAAAAGAATTTTATTTGTTTTTCATTTGTAAACATCAGTTTACAAAAACACAATATTAATCAAGAAAGTTTATTTCATCGAGTCACTAACTTGTAAAACTGACAGTTAACTGTTAACAGTTAATTTTTACAAGTTAGTAGTATTATTTACATTAGAAAATTTTGTTTTATCGTCTTATATGTTGAAAATCATGGTACCATTGTTATTTCCAGTACCACAGATTTTTGATGATGAAAGAGTTGATACTGATGATGATGAACCATCTGTTGACTCAGAAACTGCTGAACTCGAGGACTGCAGAACATTTGTACTCTCCTTACTACCAAATAATTTGCTAGACATTTCGATTTTTTTTTTGACCGAATCATCGACATAAGTCATCGCAATTTCGGTGCTCTTCCACCCTCCTGCACGCTTTAGTGCTAAAATATCTCCACCCGAATCCGCAACCATAGTGGCTCCAGTTCTGCGAAAAGAGTGGCCGGTGTATAACTCTGGGTCTTTTAAACCTAAATATTTCGCTATTTGCTTTGGGACACCACCAATAGTGTGCTGGCCAGCAGTCGGTATGTCAAAAAAAATTTTAGGCTTTCTGTTCCAGGAGGCCGAAGATTTACATATTTTCTGTATAACATTCAGGGCTTGAAGCTGCAGCCATCATCGGTTATGGTGAATCTTCTTGTTGTTAATTTTTTTGTTTGCCGCAATGTCACAATAACGTATTTTCCCATATCTTCTACATCATTCATGAGAATTTCGTCACATCGACAACATCAAAAAATCCCAAATATTGTTAGAATTTTCGCCAGCAACCACTGGTCATCAGGAACATGTAAAAGAAATTGTTCAGCCTCTTCTTTACTTAACACCTTGGCCTTTTTTGGCGTATAACGCTCATTTTTTCGTTTCAGAAACGCTATTACCTTTTGAAATCTGCAAATGACAGCTAAACGTCATATTTTTCAATAAATTTTTTAAGGAAAACAAACCTGCGAACAGGGGCATTTTCTTTCATTTCCAAGCAGCTTTTCAGCATAGACCATTTTGCCCATAAAGTATTAGGGCTGAATATAGCTGATAGTTGATTCAAGTAGACCAACAAAACATCTTCAGTTACCCCAATCACACTATTTCTGTTTTACCACTTTTTGAAGTCGTCGTATTCTCGCTCGTACCTTGAAGCTGATTTTGCAGGTAATAAACTTGATGCTACACTGCTGGCTGCCTCAATAATTTCTTTTGGTACATTCATTTTCGCTTTCGCCAAAACAAATGTAAAGAAAAATAAACAGACATGTTCATGGCAACGCTTCCATAGCTTACGACATTTGCGACAAATTATTGAGATTTTTTTGGAATTTATCTAACCTTTTTACAAATGAGAAACAAATAAAATATAAAACAATACACGCAAGGTAACGGGTTTTACTCGCTCAAGGAGGTAACTGACTCGCCTGCGGCTCGTCAGTTATATCCTCCATTCGCCAGTAAAAACCCTCTTACCTTGCTAGTAATGTTATATACTATTTCGCGATGGAAAGTCCCGGAATTCGACCCTTTTCGACGTTTTTCGCTTTTTTCACGATTTTTTTAACAATACTTCCGGAAAAACGGCGCAAAACGCCATTCTCGACACCTCGGCGCAGCCGCTCTCCCCATGTTCAAGATGAGGTGTTTTTTTACTGTTTGTTTGAAAATTATCCTGCTCTTCCTTGTCAGCACTCGTGCATGCCAAGCTCACGAAAAGCTTCCTCCAATGTCGAAAAATTCCCCTCAACCTTCACATTTTCTCGAACTTCACCACAACTTTTAGCGATGGTATGAATCCAGATCTTGAGAAAAATCTCCAGATATCACACTCGTGTATCACCGTCGATTTGTACGCCTCTGACCTGTCATCCCAATTTAATAATAGACCATCGACAAAAAATATATGATCGCGACCAAAACACTATAATTATACGTAAACATGGCGTCCCCACATATTGAAATGGGTCTACTTGGTGCGCACTCCCGACCAACTCAAGAGAGAAAGCTGCAGGTAACGGCACAGCGACTACTTTAATGCCAGGGTAGTCCACTTGGTTATAAATCACCCTCGATGGTACACACAAGAATGCAGGACTTCCTTGGACATGTAGGCAAACTTTGAAATATGAGCTTCGGTACTGCGGTATAATTTTCTGACTAATGTTATGGAATACTTGAAATATATGGCAGTAATTAGTACGTGAGATATCGGAGAACAAGATACGGATGTGATGAGAGAAATTGATAAAAACGAAGTCAACAACAGAATGAGAAGCAATAATTAAATATTATCGTCATTTGGCTAAATCTGTGATTATATACGATGTGGTGAATCTATTCGCTCAAGAGTCTTTAGCCTTCAAAATAAGAAACGTATACTGCCAGATAGCAGTGCTGTGCATTAATTTTTATTTATTGGATTATTCAGCTCAATAGAACAAATGTTGGGACGCCGGGAATATAACAAGAAATCCTACCCTGAACTAGATCTCACACTGGCTGTATAATACTCTCTCTTTCCTTCACCAGTCATCTGGGAGGAGATACCTGCGGGGCGTGTCATTTAAAAAAGAAATTCAATTCCATGTTAGAATCCACAATTTTAAGAAACAATTAATTTTCACCAATCAACGGCTAAAACAAACCTTAATAAATTGTCGTTGATAAAATTGGATATTTATCATTTCGAATAGAAAATTTCAAGGAAATAAATTTCAGGAAAACAACACATTGTTGTAATAATATTTACAAAAAAAAAACCGGTAAATTCTGATTTCATCATTGAACTACACTGCACAAAAAAATTAACGCACATTATGGAAATCTCAAATTTATTCTACAACTGAAGGTGTTCTCAATGATAATTATTTTTATCAGAATTATGCATGCATATGTTATCCACTTTCAACGTTTTTCTTCAATACAGATGTTTTCTCCCAGCAGGAATAAAAAAGATGATTCTATCAGATTTTAAATGTATTGGCTCCATTCTAAAATCAGTTGTTCTCGATCAATTCTAGTGATTTCGTTTGATTTTCTACACTCGATCGCTATGCAACGCGAAACACGCAATTTGACCCAAGAGGAATGTGCCCGAGCGGTAGTTTTGCGAGAAGAAGGGTGGACATACACAAGAATTGCAGAAAGGTTTGGAGTTTCCCATATAAGTGTATCCAGAATGTTGCAGCGATTCAGGGAGACAGGTATGAATGTCCGAAGACCAGGACAGGGTAGACCACGAGTAACAACTGCCATTCAAGAACGTTACTTGAGAGTTTCTTCGTTGAGACAACGGTTTGCAACCGCTCGCCTCCTTCAGAATCAGCTTGAGCAAACTCATGAGGTGCAAATTAGCACTCAGACAATAAGAAATCGCCTCAGAGAATATGATTTAAGGCCTCGTGTCGCGGCAAGAGGCCCAGCTCTTACCCCAGCCCATCGAAGGGCGCGTTTGGATTTTGCGCGAGAGCATATCCATTGGGAAGAGGCCGATTGGGAAAGAGTTCTCTTCACAGATGAGTCTAGATTCTGCCTCTACCATTGTGATCGACGTTCCCTTGTATACAGACGTCCACATGAAAGATATGCTCAGTGCAATTTCCTGAATACTACTGGTTTCGTGGGAGGATCGATTGTGGTATGGGGTGGAATATCTTTGACTACTCGCACAGACCTAGTGGTCGTTGATAATGGAGCTATGAATGCTGATAAGTATATAAGGAACATTCTCGAAGAGCGTTTAGTGCCATTTGCCCCATACATTGGTGAAAATTTCATTTTTATGGATGATAATGCCAGACCCCATCGTGCGCGCATCTTTCAGGAGTACCTTGAAGTGGTTGAAGTCTCTCGAATGAAATGGCCAGCTCTTAAGAAGTCCAGATCTCAATCCGATTGAGCAGGTTTGGGACAACCTCAATAGAAGGCTGAGAAGTTCAGAAAATCATCCAGCTACTCTTAATGACTTAGGAATCCAACTCGGAGAAATCTGGGAAGGATTAGATCAGAACGTTTTGAGATTACTCATTTTGAGTATGAACAGTCGTTGCAGAGCTGTAATTAACGCAAGGGGTGGAAAAACCAAGTATTAAATCACTTATCAGCATTTCAGTATTTTGAAAATTGTTCATTTCTCTTCTTTCACATAAGATTCGGTGAAACCCTGAATTTTTCTTCCATTTATTGTGTCTTGTTTCGTTCAAAACCTTCCCGAGAGAACATAAAAAATAAGTTATAAAGTCAATGTAGAGTTAACTTTCATTAATATTGAGATTTTCAGAATGTGCGTTAATTTTTTTGCGCAGTGTATGACTCTATATCTACAGTTTTCATTTCTGCCTCTGATCTTTTCCTTTCCTATCATCACGTGCTTGCAGAGTCCCTTTGCCTCCTTCTTCATTTTTAACTTTTCCAACTGGACTTTCAGTATTCTATTGAGCCTGTATTGCTCTTATCGAGCTTGCTGTTGTTCTAAGTCCATCTTTTGCTCTGGGAGATCTTTTGGGGGTTTGCCAGAACTGATCTGGAGTCTCATTCGACTCTTGTTAGTGTCATTCACTGCAGCTGTCTTTCTCTGCTTCCTTGCACCATGAAGAGAGAGAAACACAAAAAAAACTTCAAGACTGTGAGATCAACTCTCAGATCAGTAAAAAAACACAGGAAATGGCTGAAGCGACTATATCTTCTTCAGATAAATGAAAAAACGACTACACCCGATACGGGATCGAACAAGAAACAATATAGCTCGTAGCCAGAACCAGTTCTACTTGCAAATATCGGATTATTTTCGTTTTATGTGTTGGCAGAATCACCTCTCGGCCGCGGACATTCCGCTCGCCGGATTCATATTCATCATCCGTAAATTGAATCCGAGTGAAAGATAGATCCGAAGATATCGGACGGGGCACCATTACAAAAACACGATCGCCGGGCAATATTCCCGACGTTATTTATACGAATCCCATATAATTTCGCCATTCTCATGCCCGTGCAGAATTTCCATTTAAACAGTACAGAAATTATCCAATAAACTCAGAAATGAACGGTGGTTCGCTGAAGTTTATGAACAACTATACCATCATCGGTGACGTGGTCCGAGCTCGTGGGCAGCTCTACAGGGGGGCCGGGGGGAGTGGACAGACCGGTCGGCTGGGCCCGATCTCAGATACTGCTTTACAGCCCAAGTCTTGGAGTACATCATCGATCCATTGATTAGATATCCGTTCATATGCGCCTCAAATATGTGTGAAGAGTACTTAACGTTAATTCCATGTGTTAGGGTCCTCATTAGTTTGGCCATACGATTATCATTTCTCAAACTGGATAATTGGAAACAGAGTTTTGCAAATACGAAATTGGATGTATAAACAATATTCGGTGAACCTAGCCAATTATTTTCCATGCAGCATTCTGTAAACACATTTTACTACCCTTCAACAATTTCATCACTGATACGAAGAGTTTCCTAGCTGTTCGTAACAAACTGATCACTAGAGGTATATTCACTCATATTTGTGCTTTTCATCCAAAGTTTATAGGCTTTTTTGTATCATTAAATACCAGTGAGTACATACATATCAGATAGAATAATTTGATTCACTAAGGTGTCTATAAAACACTCATAAACAACTTCACACTAGAACCGGTCTGTTATATTGATCCTGCTGGTGTCAATTCTCATTTGAAATTAATTAACCTTGTCCACATAAAGTCAGTAAGTACAGATGCTTTCAATAAAAATTCCCGTTGTATTTATGAATCTACTTTCTCTGCCTGCTTTGTGGGTATTTGGATACCATGTCTTTTTACTAGGTGTACATGAGAGTCTCTTTCCTATTTGCCTAGGATGATTCTTCTTCTTTCAAACCATCACAAGATTATATGTGGAATATTATTTCACCGAGTATGTATGATATTAGATATCTGTAATTTATTGATTCTATCAAAGGCCCTTCACCCAGTGTGATATTATTTTTGTTGTAGGTCTAGTTTATTCGTTTCTCATTTTTTTTGCTCTTATGATCATATGATAAATTTTCCACTTTGTGTAGAATTGTAACAGTGGTTTATTACGAATTTTCATATAACTGAAAGATATAAACATGTAGAGGTTTGCAGAATTTTTTTCTGCTTCAATTCTAAATATTTTTTGTACATGTGAATAACAACTAGTTGACATATACAGGGTGTTGGGTAATTCGACGTGAACCTTGAAAAGGGATATACTAGACGTCATTTGCAGTGAATTGCGTCGAGTGAAGCATGGTCCGAAAATCTATGGTTACGAAGATATGGCGATTTTTCAATTTTTTTGAAATTTTCTGCTTCGTTATCGAAACTTATTAATTTTGTGAAAACTACTCGACTCTAAATATTCAACGAAAATTTTTTTCCAAGCTGAGGAGATGGTCCTCATTTCTTGCGAAAAAGTATTCACTAAAAATTCAGTTAACCCGAGATATAGAGGGTCATAAATGGCTGCACCTGTTTTCCTCATAAAATCTTGATAAAACAATTGAGAATTACTCGAAAAAAGTATTATGAACTTGGTGTACAAATGTAAGGAAACACTTCCATGTTTCATCAGCTTTCCAAAAAGGTACATAATGTCAATAATTTCTTCATGCAATCTAAAAATATGGCCGGAAAACCAAGCAGACAACAGACTTTTTCGAGTCATTCAGATATCCTATTATCCTTTATTTCACTCGACGTGATTCGTAAGCTGTAAGCGGGCCATGGTTCGATCACTAAATGACTCGAAAAAGTCTGTTGTCTGCTTGGTTTTCCGGCCATATTTTTAGATCGCATGAAGGAATTATTTACATATGTACCTTTTTGGAAAGCTGATGAAACAGGGAAGTTTTTCCTTACATTTGTACACCAAGTTCATAATACTTTTTTTGAGTAATTCTCAATTGTTTTATCAAGATTTTATGAAGAAAACAGGTGCAGCCATTTATGACCCTGTATATCTTGGATTATCCGAATTTTTAGTGAATACTTTTTCGCAAGAAATGAGGACCGTCTCCTCAGCTTTGAAAAAAATATTCATTGAATATTTAGAGTCGAGTAGTTTTCACAAAATTAATTATTTTCGATAACGAAGCAGTAAATTTCAAAAAAATTGAAAAATCGCCATATCTTCGTAACCATAGATTTTCGGACCATGCTTTACTCGACGCAATTCACTTCAAATGACGTCTAGTATATCCCTTTCCAAGGTTCACATCGAATTACCAAACACCATGTATGTATTTTTTTATTGATAGTTTTGTATAGTTTAATACTGCTTTTAATTCTAAGTGAATTTTCTGCATATTTTGAAGATGAATCATGGCAGCAAGCGCCTCGCTTGAAATATCAAGATAAAAAAACAAATCTTTGCTCTGAATGAGTAATTTGTAATGTGCAAAGCTAATTATATTTCAGGTTTTTTTTGTTGGTATGTAGGGTGAAAAATAAAGAACAATATAAGAAGTTTCAATTTTTTTTATTTCATTCTTTCAAAATTATTTGGGCATGCTGAACCCGAATATTCCTGTTTTCATACAAAAATCATATTTTATTTCTGACACGTTAATTTTCAAAATTAGTGTTAATGGGAAATTCAGTTGAACACCATTTCCATTGGTTGAATCAAGTCCTCGATTCAATAAGCATAAGCATAATAATTGAACCCAACACTCTTCATTTTAGCTGAACGATGTCAGGATGTGCCTTACACTTAGAGTACGTCAAGGTCATCCTAATGAGGAACGAACAATAGTTATTTTTCCGAAGTATATCAATAGTTGCGTGGTATAACCACAAAGAGTTCTCAGAAATCGAGATATCATAAATTCAGATCGTAAGTATAGGCAACGTTAGACTCGAAATTACAGGTTGTCAAAGGCATCCGGCTGAGTTCAATCTGCCCATTTTCTCTTGACGAACTCGTGTAGGCCATCCTCCAGACTATCCGACTAGACTTGCAGAGCTGCCAAAATCTTATCGAGAAAATATTAGGTCTGCATTTAAATGACGAGTTGTTGCACGCTACTTCGATTCAGAGAATATTCACCGCGAAACAATCATGGGATTATTTTCAATGTTACACTGAGTGTATGAGAACAACGCACCTATTCATTGATGGTAGTTGCATCTTCATCACTAATACGTATCACGTCTTCAGTGGACACCTCAACGCAACTTCTGTGGCGAATACTAATAGGAAAATTGTTCGTGGAATTTGAATTCAGTGCATAAGCACGAAATATATAAAAATCTATAGTGAAGTAGTGGACTGAACTCAGTCTTCATATTTATTGCCCTAATGCGTCGAATTTCATTTCTTTGCAAACAGGAACTGAGTAACATGTACATTAAACATCGATTTTTCTCAATATGAATTATTGAACCAATGTCATAATTTTGAATAATTACGACTTGTTATCAGCTAACACAACTTCCCCGAGAACTAAGAGACATAAAACACGTGCTCGAATGGTGACCACCTAGTTACGTCCTAAGTAGAGCAATAAATCGCAATTTTTCTTAGGGTATAGGTCTTGCTTTTGAACCTATAGACTGAAACAAAGAACCCAATCATAAAACCACCAGACCCATATTTACGGTTCATTAAGCGCTCGTATTGTCGTCGATAAGTACCCACACACCCAGTGACAACGAATTTGCGCTCCCATCATTCAACCACTACGGACACCTCCGCCCATATTTTCAGCGAGATTAATAACGATTTTATCTCACGCAACATCTGCAGGGATGGCAAGATTCAAGGATATATCGAGAAGTTCATGAAGCAATACTGTGCTTCATTATCCCCTTGATCTCCCTCTATGTCCCAGAAGTTATCCCTAATTTATTTCTTTATTTTGAAATGGTTTACTGACCACAACTGCATAGATCGACAAGAACGAGAATCTGCAGGACAGTTATCATCTCCGAAAAAATTCACTGTGGATACGTGGGTTTTAACTGAAATGATTTTGCAGACACGTGCTAGGTCGCGTTTATGCGAATGATTTGTTCGAGGGTGTAAGAAAAAGGCGAACTGATGGCACAGTTTGACCGTAGCCATAGTCCGTTCAAATATAAGAAGGAGCTTTGTAAACAAACAGAATCGTCTACTTTGCGCACAATAAAGCTCCTATTGGTCAAACGGTCATAACCACGCTCCCTTTTAACGCCCTAAAAGATTGCCAGGATCGTACTCGAAACGGACTGTAGATGGTACTGGATAGAAATGATTCAATAATTTGAGTCTGCAATTCCCACATTAGAACATTTTTCCACAGAAACTCTACTCTAGCAAAATTTCTGTTATGATTTGCAACTGTAATGAACATTTTATATCCGACGTACCCTATTTTTTATTTTGTTTTGTTTTATATTATTATCTACTAAATAATTTCTTTTTCGGATGCTCGAGATTGCGACAAGGTTATTAATACCAAGAAACACCAGAGTTTCAGAGATTTGGGTCGGAATCTTGCAGGATTCCGACAAAGTAATTCCGGGAAACACCAGATTTGGGTCCTTTTCCCTGATGGGTGAAAGCCATCTTGATTTGCATATCGTTTTCAATTGACAAGACTCGAAAAAGATCTCTGTTCAAATTTATAATGGTCATTTACTTGTAATATCCGAAATATATTAAGTTTCGGTCCGAAATTTTATATTATTTTGTACGAGACTCCTTGTCGGCTGCTCAAGATTCCGACAAGGTAATTCCGGGAAACACCAGATTTGGGTCCTTTCCCTTAATGGGTTGAAGCCATTTTGATTTGCATAAATATCGAAGTTTTCAATTGACAAGACCTTTTAAAATACCTAGAGCTACTGTGAAGGTCTAGCTGTTCAAAGTGTTTATAGATTTTGTTGTGAAAAGTGTATTGTGTTGGAAAATCTTTCGGCAAAGTGTATATAGTGTTTATAGAACAATGTCGAATTCGGAAACGGATACTGCATCTGAGGGTGATATGTGGGGACCATCACGAAAAAGGTCCAAAAGGTCACATTTCTCTGCTGAAGAGAAAAAGATAATTTTGAAGATTTTTCGAAAAGAATTGGAAGAACATCCTGATTTATCGAGAAGAGACTTAGTAGGAATTGTTTTAAAATCCTCAGGGGAGAGTGATTCAGCTGTATTCAGAATTCCCAGAGAAAATGAAGAGAATAAAACATTGACGCCACCTAAGAGGAGAGCCCAGTCGTTAAAAATAATCGATTTGGTTGACGATTTCGATATGAACCTTATCAGAAGAATCGTCCACGGTTTTTTTGTCCGGAATGAAATCCCAACGATTTCTAAAGTTCTAGAAATCGTGAATGATGACGACAGTTTGCCAAATTTCAAAAGAATAACGTTCTATAAATTATTGAAAAAAAATGAAATCCATTACGATTGTGTGAAATCTCCCGGATTCGGCTCTGGACGAAAAAAACTTTACGAAGGCCCTCCTACCGATGCGCCAAACATGTAATTATTGCTCTTTCTTACATTTGAACAGAGTATAGACGAGTAGCAGAGGTGTTATACAACCAGGTAGAATCTTTTGTGGGGTTCTGCGTGACTCAAGACCTTAGAATCGAGAAGAGTGGGTTAACCACTGAGCTCACGGTCTTCTTCGTTACCGGAGAAGTCCACCGCAGTATGATCTTTGTGGTATTAAAAATAAAAATATTAATTTTCAATAGGGGGCATCTTGAGATTAGCGCCCAACGCTTATTCAAGCTAGTCACTGTGATGATGTTCCCTTCACACCCTATGATCATTTCCCATTCAAACCGAATGATCTCGGCTTTATCATTCCATCCAGCTTTTCGACTTTAGGATTCGTCTGACCAGAAGTATACAAGCTTCGAGTATATGTGTCCCCTGCTTACTAGATTATGGTCCCTGCCCACGTCGGCCGTAATTAACAGGCGATCCCCGAGATCATGCCACATCGTGTGTACACAAACAATAGGATGTAAGGCTTCATAGGTGAACATCTATTCAGCTGATTAGGGAACACGGGGGCGTCTCGAGTCCCATTCATTCGAATTCTAAGCGGCTGAATAAATGACGTGACACCATTAACCGATTTGATGAAAAGACTGCGTGTGCATCGCGGTCCGTCGTCATAAGGCACACACAGACCGTCCAATAAATATGAAATAGTGGACTATTGTTTCAGGGAGCCCGGCTCTCGCCGCCTCGCCTCGTTATTTTAGCCGGCAACACGTACCGTCGGTCGCTTCTATAACAAGCATCAACGAGCCAACCGACCAACAGGACTATGATGGATCGTCTCCTCTGGCCCCGTGTACTCCGGACCCGCGTGTGTTGGCTGAATGTTAATATCGATTTCGGATGGCCAGAAATCATCCGAGTCCAGTGAACTCCCTTAGGCGCGACGACGATCGATATGTAGGGATGGCAACGGAGTTCTTCGATGTGCCGAGGACGTAGGTTCTCTTCAATACCTATGTCTTGAGATAATCGGAATTAGCTTGCACCGATATCAATAGTACTCCTAAACATGATGAGAATTTATCATCAATGAATTCCAATCCTCCGTGAACAATATTTTCGAGTTAAAATTGGTTAAAAACGTCTTGATGTAATGGAACTTGGCTTTCACCGATATCAATGATACCAAAAACGGTATTGATAATTCTGCATTCAATAAAGTCCTACTATCCACATACCGTGTTTTTGGAAAATCGGAATTTGAGTTCATGATGTTTCTTTTCGAATATTGAAGCTTTATTGTTGAAAAAACAATTTCAATTACTGAAATAATAGAAGAATTCTATGACCGAACCAAAGTTTTCAGATTTGGGGAATACTGGATTCAGAAAATTGCTAGAAACGGCGCGAGGCGCCGTTTTTGGACCCGCGACACAGTCGCACCCCCGATAGAGTTCACAAAACGGCGCCTTTTTTGGAGGCTACCTCAAGAAGTTTCAACTTTTGCGAGTATTTGAATGCGAAAAGTGCCAAAATGAAATCGGCCGAAAACCGTCCGCTCACGAAGCCCAAGGCTCGACTCGGGCGGGGTCTGCGAAAACTTGGAGCATGTCATCGGAAAGAGGAAGAGCGGATGCGTTTGTTTGGCGTATTGTCATCGTCATGTCTCTGGGTGTTTTCAAACTCGACTCTCAAGCCAACGAAGTTTTGACGATTCCGAAAAAAATATTTGAACTTAATCGATCACAGAAATTTTCACAGAATTATAGGTTTGGGGGAGGAGTCAAATAACATTGTCCGTCTCTAGCCTCTACTTTTTTGACTTCTCATCTCAATTGGAGAAGCGCTAGTCAACCAGGCCATGGTGAATCGATCGGAAGATATGGTAATCCGAAGGAGCAATGTCTGAGCTGTACTACAGGTGGAGTAGGACTTTCCATTTGGGCGTTTCTAAGTACGTCTCTTGACTATTTTCGCAAGTTTCTCTTAGGTTTGTGATGGATCTTGATCGAGCCTCGCCTCTGATTCTTCATCCATAATTTTTGGTGGCGCTTTGGGTAGTTTTTCGACTTCCTAATCAAAAAGGCCACTTTTAAACCTAGCAAACCAGCTCTGACACGTTCGTTCAGATAGAACATCGTCACCATTAACTGCCACTAATATACGATGATTTTCAGCAGATTTTGTCTTCATATTGTAATGAAGTAGTTACTCCAGGGAGCAGGGAACAGGGAGATTTCTCCCTGCAAAAGCACTAAAAATTCAAAATGACGGTGTTTCCAGATATAACAATGGAATGATTAACTAGTAGCGATATCTGAAATCTTGATAT
Source organism: Adalia bipunctata (assembly GCA_910592335.1). Lineage (NCBI taxonomy): Eukaryota > Metazoa > Arthropoda > Insecta > Coleoptera > Coccinellidae > Adalia > Adalia bipunctata. Next base: position 10,575,281 of record OU342955.1, read on the forward strand.
CTAAGCCGCACGAACTTATTTATACCTACTCATGATATTTCTCGACCCAAATTATTTGAATATCCTTAACTCTTGACGAGCAGCTTACTTTTCACTGAAATTTCGATTAGGATTTCGTTACTTCTTCACGGTTCTCGGAGGCGTTTATCCATGTTGTCATCACTAGGTCAAGGAATGCTGAAGCCTATCTTCATTTACATAGATCTTTCGATTAGAAATCTTCCCAGTCAACCTTCTCCAATAATAGCCAGAAGTGGCAAAGACAAATTCAGCGAAACACTCACGGCCAAAACCATAAATAACATGTCCTTCCAGAAATATTTCCAACGAGCAAATCGAAAAAAAAATTGAATGAAGAGGACGCTATCCATCCTCCACGCTGCATACGATTCCCAACGTTCACCGATCGGCAATAAATAACACCCGGTATATAAGATTCGGGCCTGGTGACAATGTAAATAAATACATATAAATAATCAAGGAGTCCGTTAACACAATGGAGTTGAAATTAGTATTTGCCTACCTGGCCATTATCGCGTTATTTATTACCGAATATGTCCGCCCGGTCGCTATTGAAAATCGAAAAGGTAGGCATTACGTATGGGAGGACCCCAGACGAGAGGCCCCATTGTACGAGGGGGACCCTCCCAAAAGTCTGATCATGGGTCTCTGGATATCCGACGTAAGGTTATCCCAAATTGATTCGTTTCGACCAAAACCACTTCCGAAATTGATGAAAAGGTAAAATAATTGAAAACATAGGTATAAGTTAACAAAATACACTTTGTACGTTAATAAATTATTCAAGAATATCGAAACGTTTTTTCATATCTCTTCCTGATTACGAATCATTTTGCAGAATCAGAGAGTGAATTTACCGCTACTGTTGATCATTGCTCGCAGATATCTGATTTAAGACTTAATAAATCGAACAGGTTTCGTCTTCAGCTAATTCTTTGTTATAGCCGTATAATTCCATGTACCACCTACTGTTTAGATAGATAGTTCTAAATCCCCGTGACTTGAAGAGAATATTCAATTTTTGTTAAGAATCATGCAATCAAATAACACCAGTGTATGAGTTTATTTCTTTTCAGTTATGATTTCCATCAGTGACAATGCTTTCGATTCAGGAAATCTCAGAGGAACTTACTCGGAAAAGAACATCCGCTGCGCAAAAAAATTAACGCACATTATGGAAATCTCAAATTTATTCTACAACTGAAGGTCAGGTCAGAATTATGCATGCATATGTTATCCACTTTCAACGTTTTTCTTCAATACAGATGTTTTCTGCCAGCAGGAATAAAAAAAGATGATATTATCAGATTTTGAATGTATTGGGTCCATTCTAAAATCAGTTGTTCTCGATCAATTCTAGTGATCAATAGTTTTTCTTTCGTTTGATTTTCTACACTCGATCGCTATGCAACGCGAAACACGCAATTTGACCCAAGAGGAATGTGCCCAAGGGGTAGTTTTGCGAGAAGAAGGGTGGACATACACAATAATTGCAGAAAGGTTTGGAGTTTCCCATACAAGTGTGTCCAGAATGTTGCTGCGATTCACGGAGACAGGTATGAATGTCCGAAGACCACGGGTAACAACTGCCATTCAAGAACGTTACTTGAGAGTTTCTTCGTTGAGACAACGGTTTGAAACCGCTCGCCTCCTTCTAAATCAGCTTGAGCAAACTCATGAGGTGCAAATTAGAGCACTCAGACAATAAGAAATCGCCTCAGAGAATATGATTTAAGGCCTCGTGTCGCGGCAAGAGGCCCAGCCCATCGAAGGGCGCGTTTGGATTTTGCGAGAGGGCATATCTATTGGGAAGAGGCCGATTGGGAAAGAGTTCTCTTCACAGATGAGTCTAGATTCTGCCTCTACCATTGTAATCGACGTTCCCTTGTATACAGACGTCTACATGAAAGATATGCTCAGTGCAATTTCCTGAATACTACTGGTTTCGGGGGAGGATCGATTATGGTATGGGGTGGAATATCTTTGACTGCTCGCACAGACCTAGTGGTCGTTGATAATGGAGCTATGAATGCTGATAAGAATATAAGGAACATTCTTGAAGAGCATGTAGTGCCATTTGCCCCATACATTGGTGAGAATTTAATTTTTATGGACGATAATGCCAGACCTCATCGTGCGCGCATCGTTCAGGAGTACCTTTAAGAGGTTGAAGTCTCTCGAATGGAATGGCCAGCAAGAAGTCCAGATCTCAATCCGATTGAGCAGGTTTGGGACAACCTCAATAGAAGGCTGAGAAGTTCAGAAAATCATCCAGCTACTCCTAATGACTTATGAATCCAACTCGGAGAAATCTGGGAAGGATTAGATCAGAACATTTTAAGATCACTCATTTTGAGTATGAACCGTCGTTGCCGAGCTGTAATTAACGCAAGGGGTGGAAATACCAAGTATTAAATCACTTATCAGCATTTCAGTATTTTGAACATTGTTCATTTCTCTTCTTTCACATAAGATTCGGTGAAATCCTGAATTTTTCTTCCATTTAATGTGTCTTGTTTCGTTCGAAACCTTCCCGATAGAAGATAAAAAATAAGTTATAAAGTCAATGTAGAGTTAACTTTCTTTAAAATTGAGATTTTCAGAATGTGCATTAATTTTTTTGCGCAGTGTATTTGATTTCGTAACAATACGAAGCCGGCAAGTGGAGCTCCATACCAATACGCCTTAGACTACATATTTGGTTGAAGCTACAGGCCGCGAGAGTAAACTGGTGGATCCTCAGAATATAAGTTTAATTTAAGTATTTTGATATCAAAACTTTGTGTATTGACATTGAATTGAACTCGTTACATAATAAAAATGCTCAATTGAAGCCTACTCAGTTTTCCTCTAGCCAATCTGAAAGAAAAAGAGTTGATTGGGTTGATATCGCTGTCCGATTCATTGAAAAAAACCATCAGTTCCAAAGATCAAACGAAAATTATTCAAGATGTCAGACCGTCGAGATGCGTGTGGAATTCTACTGACTTCGTCAAAGTTGATTGATTCTGCCGCTTTTACTACCATGAACTCCCACAGCCGATAACTAGTTGAAAATTATTCAGTTAACCGTGTGAACGATAATAGTGTTCATAGATCGAAGACGAACGGACGGACGATTATTATTCAGTACGCGGGGGCAGCGCACAGAAGAACCAACAACAACACCGGCGGACCACTGAACCGCCGCAGAACAATGTGCGGGCGCCGCCGTTCAAAGCGGCTGCTACGCGTCATTACTGTTATTCAGGGTAATTCGATAAATGGCCACGTAGCGGTGCGGCGTGCATAATTATGATAGTAAAACAGACACATTATCACATCGTATGCTCGGTCAACGTAATAAGCGGGAAATTTCAGTAAACAACTCCGAACCCCGATACTGCATCAGCAGGAATGACATATCCGAAGTGAGATCTCCGTTCTGCGGGGCTAACTTCATCGCTCACGTTGCTGAATGCTGAAAATGGTGCCAGTTCTTCGAACGGAGGATAAATAGATAGAGTGGTAATTACATGTGAATTGTATGTACCTTGCGATATAGGCTTGTTTTCGAATAGATGCAAAACAGCATCTTTATCAGTGTCTTTCGGGCTTTGAATTATCGCGTTGTTTCTTACGGATGATGAGGGTTTAGATGTTCGAAGAGTGGTTATGATGATATCCGTAAGGGGATTTATCGTTCAGAAGAGATGCAAAGGATTATTTCAACTGATATAACCGCAAACGTAAAGACCTGTACTGCGTCATTAGACCCAAGAGCATACCAGGAAATTGTCACAAACCTGACAGAAAAACTCAAGTTACTTTCATATTTCGCATTTCGAAGTCTATCAAAAGTAACTTGTAACATTAGTTTCACTAGAAGAGTCCAAAGCATACTCAACCCTGTTGCCCGAAAAGAATACAACAGACTGAACACTGATGTCAAGATAACCCTTTCCAATTAGCGTAATGACAGATAGCAAGATGAATTAACCTTGCTTGAAACAGAAGAAAGCTTCTTATGGGGAATTACTAAGGACCTGAGCTCAGGCAGAGGATCCCATCAATTTTTGGCTTACATCCAATGGTCTATGCAGATGCAGAGAAAGAAGAACTGTTTGTCTATAATTCGGAAAGACGTGTACCGAAGCAAACGCTGATATGGATGTCATGAAGTATATCCGCATTAATCATGCAACAAACCGTCCAAGAGGTAGAAAAGATTGCCAGTACCAGAAAAGTTAAGAAGCCAAATCTGCATCTGCGAAAAGTCGTAGTACCATTGACCACTATCACCCAAGCTTTATAAGGATTGAGGCATTTCACTAAAGAATAGCAGAAGGAAAACTTTGTCTCCATCCTAAAATCAGCAAAGGAAACTCATGAAACTGCTACACGCATATAACAAATCACAGGAATCCACTTATCCGTGAGGCTTTTCTCTTCGAGGAAAATTCACAAAGGACGTTCCGAAGACCCAAAATGACAATTCTGATGCCTTAAGAAGCAACATCGAAGAACTGCGGGAGCTTGGACTGCTACTCCCAGACAAAACTACGGGCTCAGGCTATGTCTTAGACTCAATCCATCTTCTAGAATCTAAACCTACATCTGAGATGAAACTATCAGAGTTGAAGCAACAACAGACAGCTTGCCTAAGTGAAAAAGAGGAAGAAGTCCTGTGTCTTGGCAAAAGGTGAACCAACGTTTACTCTCCTTCGAAGAATATGCGCCAAGAACGTTAGAAAATCTTGAAATGAAAGTTCTGATGTCTGGAGATGTCTCATCAAAGATTTGCGGGAACCCCAAGAGAAGAAGTGGGAATCCCAGACAAAACCACTGGCTCTGTCTTAGGCTCAGGCCATTGCAACCAAACCTATGAAAAATAGGAAGAGTCCTACACGTCCTGGCAAAAAATGATCCAAATACTGCCTACTCCCTTTGACTACAAATAATATGCGCCAAGAACGTTCTAAAGATCCAAAATGTCAGTTTTGATGCCTTAAGAAGCCACACCAAAGAATTGCGTAGACTTAAAAAGAAGCACAACTAGGATTGGGTCTCCCGGACAAAACCACCAACTCAGGCTCTTTCTTAGGCTTAGAATCCAATCAAACCTACACCTGAGATAAACCTTCAGAGTTTAAGCAGTAAGAGACCTCTTGCCTAAGTGAAAAACAGGAAGAACCTAAGAACACTGTCTATATAAATTTCCACGAAAAAGTATTCCGACCTACATTGCCTTGGATCTCTCCAATGTTGAGAGTCTATTGCTTAGTTCCAGTTTCTTTGTCGATTAGAGCCACATAACGTCTTTCAACTGGAATAATAAAATGTCTTATGAAATGAAGAATACAATGTTAAGATTCCAAGAATCGTAATGCCAGCAAGTCTTAGGCTAAGCAAAACAGACAAGGGTTAAAAATGCACCAGCTACGGAGGAGCACCACCGTCTTTCTGAGAAGCCAACCCGTCCGGCAAATTAAAATTCGTATAAATGAGCGAAATTACATCTCAGAACCGAACCATATATTACGGGAAATTACAGCATTCACTTAAACGAATTAAATTTTATGTCCGAGATCATCAAAAGCGACATATTTATGATAATTGAATGAATAAAATGTAATCCGAGACGACTTTTTGGCTTTTTTTCTTCTCCTATTCTCTCTCCCGACGGCCGTAACGCGAGGTCGTTTCACATATTTACGATTTCTGAAATAATTTGAGCGCGGGCCGTGGCTCTTTCTTCCTTCCACCTTTATTGGCTCGGGCAGGTTTGGGCGACACCGAACGAATGGGGCCAACTTGTCACCCGGCTTGAATTTAAAGGACTATTTTAATAAACTGGAAACGTATAAACAAACATTCCTCGACACTAATTCTTCTTTAGTATTTTTATGGATCTCCTAACATTCAAACAGAAATAACCGGCTATGGACAATTTTCCAGTCGAGGCATCCCATATTCTTCTTCTCAATGATGGAATGCTTCTTGCATCACCAGCACCATTAGCATATAAAGTATGCCAGAGGTAAGATTATACAGAAAATGTTAGACTTCCTATTACATAGCGACATCCCAGCGGCTTCTCATAGTTTCAAGTACACTGGGTGTTCTATGAGAATATTTGGCGGATTATAGCTGCCTCAATTTCAAAGATTCTTCCTCATGCAAACCTCTGTCTAACTCGTTTCTGTTCGAATATTACAAGCATCAAAAAATTTCGATCTATTCTTTATTCATATCCGGTGAAATACACGTTTAAATACGGTTAATTCGGTGATTAGACGATACTCGTTGAGTTTTTCAACGTTACTTTTGAAACCGAAATTCAACCGAACGTTTCCTTATAGGGAAATGTCTGGGACGGCGTCGCGAAAAAGGGAAAATGCGTAAATAGTAGAAAGTACCTTGCGTCAATTGGCAGTGAGAGTTCGGTCGGTTCTCGCAAATTTTAGTCAAAATTAAAGGTGAAATAGAAGTTAATGTGTTGGGGCGAGTTTCAGTTAACCAACTGAAGTGTGGTTCAATTATTTTAAGTTTAATTTTCCGAAATATAATTTTCTGAGTGAAAAAAGGATAGAGCTTGTGGACTGTATAATGTATATGAAATTAATTGAACCCAACACAAATGAAAGGATAAATGCACTCAAAAATAACAGAATAGAATTATATAGTTACCTATATATCAGCAAACAGGATCCTGTCGATGATTCCTATTCCAATAAGATTGATCGAGCTCGACAATAGTATATGGAATGAAGTTGACGTGAAAATCCGTTGCTAAAATGTCAAATTGTGCACACTTATCCTTGTGGTATTATAAAATAACCACGCCACTGGTAACAGTTTTTTTGTTCGAAATAATTCGCACAAATTAAAGTTTTAAAAGAATGTAATTCGATTGAATCGAAACCACTAAAAATTGCGAATCACTGGAAACTAAACTTTTCCGAATTCACGAAAAGGAAGCGGAGAATTATCAATACGGAAGCAGAATATTTCATGAAGTCAATCAATGAACTGAAATTAAAAATGAGAAGGAAACAAATATACGACATCTGTGCTCCACAGCTGACGCGAATTCTTTTCGCACCTAAACAATGATAAATCCATATGGGGATTCCAAGCATGAAGAAATCAATTTAATTATTCAGAATTTTGAAAATTATGAATATTTTATTTTAACCGTTCACTGGCGTGAACATAATGAATCCATTTTTTGTTTAGCTACGTTTTTGATGAGTGTTCGGTTGGGTAAGAAACAAAAATTCAATAATTTTATATTATATTATATTTGAAGTTTAAAGCGTACCTGTACCTACTAGCAGACCAACCTTTGTTCGTAAATGTTTCACAGAAGTTCATCTTCCAAGTATTTCATTCTGAGTTTAAGGGCAGTTTTATTAGCATAGATTCATATACCAATCCACACAAGATTTATCCAGAAATAATTCTGAGATTTCAATTTTATCTTTGTCTTCTATGATATAAAATCTATTGCATTCCTTCTCAAAATTATTACACCAGTGCAAAGCACTTGACTGTTTTTCAAACTTTGGAAGAACAGATCTTTCAGCTATTTTTTTATGCTATGATCTTGTTTTAGTTTAGTTCCTTGCACGAATTTTTCTAAAATTTTTAATAATGGTGAATCTTCTCTAACTGATTCTGTGTCATTCACTTTTGTGTTTGAAATTTCTTCCAAAAATTCTTCCTCAAAAATCGTATTTCCTACCTCATCCAGGAATTTTATCCTATTTTTTCTGTATTATTATTATTATTAACAAAATGTTTTTTTTATATTGATACGTTCTATAATTATTCATATCTTATACGTTTGCTCTAGACACGACTGACATTTTTATAAATATCTGACTGAACATTTCTCTTCTTAAAAACTTCAAAGGACATTCGAGCAATTTTGAAAGTGGAATAATATAGTGGCAACTTCAATATTAACTAAAACCTCATTCATGAAGATTTATTCGATGAATAATCAGTATTCGAAAATTTGATATTGATATTCAAGAAGAAAAATTTCAAATAATCAATATTCCGGTAAAGTATTGCAGTTTGGGTGGCCTATTAAATTCGACACGATCGATAAGAGAAATCACACCCATTTGTCAAAATTTTAGTAGAAATTACCATAATTCGTGTGGGCAATCGAAAGACATCTAGCTCCTGTTCGAATTTATATTATGTTTTCATATTTCATATTCTATATTCAACCACATCATTATGCTCTACTATAAACTAAATTAAATCGAGCCATGAAATAAAATCCATTCGAAATGTTTTTGATCGAAGCACAAATATACATATATCAAAAAAAAGAATTGAGAATTGATGAAAATTTATGTTTTCTAGATGAAAATATCAAAAAATATATTCAGATCTCTCATCTTTCATTTTAAATTTTAACGACAGATGATTCTCCTTTGAGTTTTTATGTTCCCAGATTTGAGCCATATCATTGAGTCAAACAAAGCACAGTTCTTATAATTGAGACATAAAAATACATATTTATGCTAATAAAGGAGATTCTGAAAATACCAGCATTCATCCTCTATCTGAGGAGGACATGGAACTTTGATCATCTCACGAATTGGACATGAGTCGGTAGTTAAATCTGATATCGCTCTCATCTCCAGATATTTCGAGTTCAAGACCATAAAAATAAATGAGATTTGCCATATCCAACGAGAGTCTAACTAGGGAAATCAAGTTGATTGGGTACAGGAAATGAAATGATCATCAAAATTCTCTCATCAGAAAAATTATTAATTAGTAGAAATATTTTATGTCCAGAGAAAGTTCATGTACGCATTTCATGCTAGAAGAACCTGTGAGAATATGGAAAAAGTTTCACATATATTCAGTTATCTACACAATTGCAAAAACAGATTGGTCCTTTTAGTTAACCATCTACAGACTGAACTATACAGACTTGAATTTTTCCATAGTCATAACGTGTTGCTTTAGATAGAGATGTATACCGGAATGAATATTACGTTTCGTCCCGGACTCATCAGAAATAATTTGAGATATGTTGACGAAACTGCAAAATCCGATTCCTTTGTGCAATGAATACAAGACAGCATTTCCAAACCCGTCTTTCTCATTTCAAAATTATACCCATGTCCATACATATCTCAAGTTGTCAACACAAATATTAAGGCCAATTTGACCCGATGACTGACGACCTGCGTCCAAGAATCTTATTCGAGCATTATCAGACTCCTTGCCACATGAAAAACGAGGATTTAACAAGAACCCGTATAGTAAATTAGGGGTATTTCTTTAATGTATTTAGAGGAGGTACCCTGTTCTTCCAGTGCCATTACACGGAATAAAAATGCAATCTCTGCCGTCTCTATATAATTTAACGAATTAGTATAAAAAGTCGAATCAGTTTTTATGAGAACAGATTCCCTTCAGCTTGATGACTTTCACAATTTGAATCTCGGGAGATTCTGAAGATTATTCGGAGGTTTTTAGGGCGGAATAAGTGCCAGGTTGCGATGGTTTTTGTCGTCTCGCCGTGGTTGTAGCCTCGTACTCTTTTTCTCCGAAATTCGAAATTACTTGATTAGGAATCTACCAATTTCGGGGGGCTCATATCATTTGGATGCATCTTCATTTACGAGTGGGGAAAAAGCAAAATTGTAGAAAATGTAGAAGGTACATTTCATAGTTCCTCCTTGCTATACATTTTCATATAGAAGGTTGACTTCATAATCTTCAGTCAGTAAAAGTAAAGTTAGTAACAACAACACACAACACGTTGCTACCTTGCTATACATTTTTATATAAAAGATTGAGTTTATAATTGTCGGTAATCAGTAATAAGTTAGTAATTATATCACTTTGCGCCCTTGCTATACATTTTCATATAGAAGGTATATCATAATTCTTCCTTGCTATACAGTTTCATATGGAAGGTATAGTTTATAATTTTATATCTTTTAATTGTATAATCGTTTCGTGCTTGATATCTAAGTTGAGGTAACAATAAAATACAATTTGTTGTTTGTTGAGAGTACGTTCACATTTCACCGCACTTCCTCATCCTCTTCGTTGTTCGAAACACCCTCTGTGTTGGTACTTTGTTTAATTTCCTATTTATATTCTCTATTATTATGTAATTTTAATGTATAGTTTTAATTGAAGATTGAATGAAAATTTTTTCATGTTGTTTTTTGGGGCTTATCTGTTTTTCCAAAACATATACTGGGTGCCTTTGCCGCACGTAAATTCTGTAGTTGCGAAGGAAGAAGTAATACTTTGCGCACTTGTTGTATACCTATTGGTTAATTTCGAAAATATAGCGACATTACGGGATAAAATACGTCAAAAGGGAAGAGTGTACACCGAACTGTTTAGTCCATGGAAAAGTTATACGTACACGGAAGCCCTAAATCTTCCATGAGGTAGAATTCGCCCAGTCCAATTGAACAAATGACAAAATAAAATACAACTCACTCCCGAAGGCATCGAATTCCAGTTTAATATGAATACGACGCGATAAATTCCGGTGAATTATGACCAAACCCGATGTTTACAAAATGTAAAACGAGAAACGTTCCAGCCCAAAAAATATTCGCGAATCCCAAGTAGCGAAAACAACAATTCTATAACGTATCGGATACGATTTATCAAGAAAATACAAAGGAAGAAATATTCCCGGTCGCATAATGCGTGTCATAACCATGAGACCGCTGCGCGGCACAAATAAAAACATCATTACCGAAATTGCTAATGCCCGAAAGTGCTAGTTGATAGTGGCCGGAGTGACGAAGTTGCCCCGACCGGCGTTGTAAATCGAACTGGCAGGGGGTAGGGTTTCGGGCGTCCCGCTGGGCGCCAATAACTCACCACCGCAGCCAGTGTCCCAACAATTATATTCAAATCATCCTTTTGACCGCACGAGGTTTCTTCTCATTTCTCATTGAAGGCGGACGAGGCATATCTGGGGAAATTATTCTTTTATGAGGGTGTCGTGAAAAGGGGCAAATGAGTACGTGTTGGAACACGTACTGGGTATCCCAAATTCGTTGTCCAGTGAGAGGATCTCAGAAACCCGATGGGCTATAGTCCGTTCAAATATAAGAAGGAGCTTTGTAAACAAACAGAATCGTCTGCTTTGCGCACAATAAAGCTCCTATTCGTCAAACGGTCATAACCACGCTCCCTTTTAACGCCGTGAAAGATTGCCAGGATCGTACTCGGAACGGACTGTGGATGGTACTGGATAGAAAGGATTCAATAATTTGAGTTAGCAATTAGAACTTTTTTCCTCAGAAAATCTAGTGCAAAATTTCTGTTATGATTTGCAACTGTCATTAACATTTTATATCCTAGGACCTACCCTATTTTTGTTATTTTGTTTTGTTTTTATATTATCATCTACTAAATAATTTCTTTTTCGGATGCTCGAGATTGCGGCAGGGTAATTCCAGGAAACTCCAGAGTTTTAGAGATTTGGGTCGGAATCTTGCAGGATTCCGACAAAGTAATTCCGGGAAACACCCGATTTGGGTCCTTTTCCCTAATGGGTGAAAGCCATCTTGATTTGCATAAATATCGAAGTTTTCAATTGACAAGACTCGTAGAAGATCTCTGTTCAAATTTATAATGATCATTTACTTGTAATATCCGAAATATATTCAGTTTCGGTCCAAAATTTTATATTATTTTGTACGAAACTCTTTGTCGGCTGCTCAAGGTTTCGAGAAGGTAATTCCGGGAAACACCAGATTTTGGTCATTTTCCTTAATGGGTTAAAGCCATCTCGATTTGCATAAATATCGAAATTTTCAATTGACAGGACCAGTTAAAAAACCTAGAGCTACTGTGAAGGTCTAGCTGTTCAAAGTGTTTATACTTTTCGTTGTGAAAAGTGTATTGTGTTGGAAAATCTTTTGACAAAGTGTATATAGTGTTTATAGAACAATGTCGAATTCGGAAACGGATACTGCATCTGAGGGTGATATGTGGGGACCACCACGAAAAAGGTCCAAAAGGTCGCATTTCTCTGCTGAAGAGAAAGAGATAATTTTGAACATTTTTCGAAAAGAAATGGAAGAACATCCTGATTTATCAAAAAGAGACTTAGTAGGAATTGTTTCAAAATCCTCAGGGGTGAGTGATTCAGCTGTATTCAGAATTCTCAGAGAATAAAACATTGACGCCACCTTAGAGGAGAGCCCAGTCGTTAAAAATAATCGATTCGGTTGACGATATCGATATGAACCTTATCAGAAGAACTTCTAGAAATCGTGAATGATGACGACAGTTTGCCAAATTTCAAAAAACAACGTTCTATAAATTATTGAAAAAAATGGAATTCAAGTTCAGTTAAAACTGAACGATCGTGTGAAATCTCCTCGATTCAACTCTGGACGGAAAGAAACTTTACGAAGGCCCTCCTACCGATGCGCCAAACATGTTATTATTGCTCTTTCTTACAGTTGAACAGAGTATAAAACAAAATGAGTGGCACATTTTCGGGCTCGATTTTTGAGATTATCATTTTGGTGAAAACCGCAACCTTCTAAGTCCTAAATTTCCGAGCTATTAGAGAAAATTGGAAAATGGCGTCAAATGAGAAGTTCTTAAAACTTCTTTATTACTGGTATTATAAACATGGAACAATAACATTATACAGGCACTTTTTTCAGTAGAAAAAATGAGGGGAAGGAGAAATTTTCAGTTGGTATAAACCCAAATCTTTCCAGTATTTTCCACCATATGGTTGAAGTTGAAATGGTCACATTACTTCAGAAGCTCCTCATCTATTGAGATAAAAATCATTGTGAAACAACTTTGCCGTTATTGAAGCAAAACTTCGTCTTCTTTAAAGTAGAAACTCAATTAAAAATGAACTAATTCGGAATTCGATAACTGAGTTATACTGAAGAATTCCATCGCAGAGGTTTCGGCACTAATTTTATTCATCATCTAGAATTAACATCATCCAAGACAAAAATGAATTCTTTCTTGGGACACATGTTCACAGTATATAAAAAATCAAGCTTCCAGCCCCCCTTCTCATACCAAAACAAGCTGAAAAACATCCCACAAAAAATGAACCTCATCGAGACCGCTCATTATTGATTCATTACATTAATAAATACCCGCTTTAAATTCGAAATTATAAATTCGACTTTCAATTTCGTCTAACCGCTGGAATTAGCAGCGTACGAAAATCCGGAGATATCCATTTCAAAGTAGGTGTGCATTTAAATTGACCGAGACGGAGTTGAGGATACAATTTTAATTATTGGTTCGAAAAAATAAACAGAATGTTTGGGAAGTCGTGAACAATGGAAACCTCAATTAAGGCATGATTTCATCCAGGTCGTTTTCGCTAAAAGGGGCCAGATTTATTTAGCGAAACACAGTGGTGGGACCGCAAATTGTAGGTTCGGTAAACCATTCTGGAATAGTTACCGGGCAGACCAAATTAAAAAAGAATTAATTTGGTGGGAAATGACTATTTAACATTTAATCGGTTTGGGTTTCTGCTATAATTTGACTATTTATTGATGGTGATCGAAAGAATCGAGATTTATTAGCACAGAAGAAATCACTTGAAAAGATTCAAATTTTGATGAAGTGGAATTTCGAACAACAAACTGAAGATAGTAATCCCCCTCTAACACTGAAACTTGGAATAATAAATATACCAAAGACCAAATACACACATCGTGCCCCCGCCTCCTCAGGTTCCTCAATAAATAAACAATCCATTTTCTGATAATAGATAATGAGATAAATATAATAATATAAATTCAAAGGTCAACGACTGTAAGTGTCCAAAGAAGAACCATAATTTGTCGTGAAAAGCAAAGACGAAATATCGAACAATAGTTCTAATAATACACTATGATTATTGTGTCCTCCACGATTCAACCAATGAAAGAAGAAAAATTGAAAGTAGTAAAAGCAACACAAAAACCATCCAAATCATACTTGAAATTTCCATATATTTAAAGGAGCACTCAAAAGAGGAAATTACGAATTGGTTTCTTATAGCATGAAAACTGTTGCTTCATTATACAGTAAAATTAAAGATAATATTGATAGAAAACTTAGATCAGGCGTGATATACGGGATTCCTTCTTTGTATTGCGATAGGATGCATGTAGTCCAAACTATACAATATTTACAAAGTAGAATTAAGCAGCACAAATATGATATAAGAGATGACAAGAATAGGGAAAAGACACATGAGTTCCCATTTTTTCAAAGATGACCATTAACTTGATTTTTCAGGTGTAAAAGTCTTAGATAACGAAAAACATTTTAGAGATGATTCATATTAACATCAATAACTCGTTTAATTTTAGGTCTGATACTGAACACCTAAGTAAGTTGAATAATTTCATTCTGAATAAGTATTTGAGATGGAGTTGATTTTTGTGAATATGTTTCTCTGAGAGGAAAATAAAAGAGGAAAGAATTGTTGTTCTGCGGTTCGTGTTTGACATTTTATGACTGGACCTCTGTTTGATGTTATTTTGTTGCTTTCTGATGATTCTTGGTTCTTGAGCGTCCTGTCTAATGTTTTTGATTTTAAATAAAGTTGTGAGTAGAATCTTAGGATTGATGACTGATGTTGCCTTTCAGTTCAGTTTTTTAGATCTTGTAAAACTCTAGTGTATAGAGGTAATTTTCGTACCATTATGCTGTGTATACAGGGTCTTTCACGAGGAACCTCACCCATATTTATACGGGAAACTACTGAACGTATTTTCATGAAATTCAGCACTTATAAGTATTTCACGATGCTGATGAAATCTAAAATATTTTCAAGGCATGAGCACTTCCGGTTTTTCCGGAAATGACGTCAACTTCCGTTTTTCAAATCAGAATACCATTTTTTTATTGCAGAAATAGATTCCTTAGAAAATTTCAAGTTATTTTGATGTAACATTTTTCAGTTTTGGTTGGAAAATTCTCTCTGAGCGGGAAAATTCGGAAAAAAAATCGAAAATAGAGCTCCGCTGAAACAAGAATAACTTCGAGGTTTTTGGATGGAAAATTTTCATTTTTGGGATTTTTGAAGATGTAAGATTGATGTATCCACTTTAAAAATCGAAATCGCGATTCATGATACAGGGGGTGAAAAAATCGCTTTCAAAGTTAGGGATGACAAAATCGTGAAAAATCAATTTTTTCAAATTAGAACCCCATTTTTTTATGGCAGATATTGAATCTACGTTAAAAAATAATGTGAGTGTATGCATCACACCCTTGCCCTAAAATGGATATTTTCTGAGTTAATATCCACTTTAGGGCAATTAAGGATGTGATGCATACACTCACATTATTTTTTTAACGTAGATTCAATATCTGCCATAAAAAATGGGGTTCTAATTTGAAAAAATTGATTTTTCACGATTTTGTCATCCCTAACTTTGAAAGCGATTTCTTCACCCCCTGCATCATGAATCGCGATTTCGATTTTTAAAATGGATACATCAATCTTACATCTTGAAAAATCCCAAAAATGAAAATTTTCCATCCAAAAACCTCGAAGTTATTCTTGTTTCAGCGGAGCTCTATTTTCGATTTTTTTTCGAATTTTCCCGCTCAGAGAGAATTTTCCAACCAAAACTGAAAAATGTTACATCAAAATAACTTGAAATTCTCTAAGGAATCTATTTCTGCAATAAAAAAATGGTGTTCTAATTTGAAAAACGGAAGTTGACGTCATTTCCGGAAAAACCGGAGGTGCTCATGCCTTGAAAATATTTTAGATTTCATCAGCATCGTGAAATACTTATAAGTGCTGAATTTCATGAAAATACGTTCAGTAGTTTCCAGTATAAATATGGGTGAGGTTCCTCGTGAAAGACCCTGTATGTGTGTTCATTTTTGACTTTCAAGCCTGATGAAGCAGATGGAAATCTGCGAAAAGTCGCCAAATATATTGTGAGAGTTTTTCGATGTTTGTTCTTCTTTCCACTAGGAGTCTTTTCCTTTCTTCTTTTATTTGTTAATAGTTCTAATTTTGTTTTATACCTCAGTATTTATTTGAATTCATTATTGCTGTTATATAGTAGGTGCTTTGCATATATCATTAGAAAATGGAATAAAGATGAGTCTCCTATCAAATCATCAATTCATATTCATAACATTGGAGGACCGGAAAGTAATGACGGGTAATATTATAGCAACGGATCCCAGCAACAGAATCATGCACCGGCAACGCCGCAGCATTTTTTATGCTTGAAATGGATATCTTTTCACAGTAGACCAAACAGAACTTGTTCCGAATTTCAAATTACTTCTTGTCGAGCAATCATAAAATCAGAAATATTTCCAGAATTGAGTTGTAAACCATTTCTATACCTCGGCAAAAAATTATCATCTCTGATCCCCTACATCGCCTCGATTCCAACGATTCATTTCATCTCCATTTCTCCATAACCCGTTCTCCTAATGAATCAGAAAAATCAATTGAATATTTCGCCATTTGCTCACTGTTGATTAAACTAACCATTTACAAAATCACATGAATCGTAATTTGTCGGCCGATAATTCTTCGTTTCGACCGAGTAATTCCACGCTTTCATGTTCGACAATCAAGGCTATCTTCTGCTCATTAATATCTTTCTACTTTCCCATCTAGCCACCCATATGTACCCTAATGACAGCTCGTTAACCGTTCCTGAATATAAAATATGGACGTAGTAATTAAGGGAAGGCGTCACCATCCGGTAGCAGAAGAAAAGTTCAACTGGGAAGAGGTTCGCAGAATTGTTCCGACTCTATTGCCGGTTATTGCTGGCTCACACGCGCCCGCATGCCTCAAAATCTTGGACATAGTCATTCGACTATGCATTTTTCTGGTCCACACTTTAGAGTTGACAAACATTGTTTTGTTTGATAAGGATTATGGCCAGTGACAGTTGTTGAATGTTGAACCTATAATACGCCGAATGTCATGATTGTTAAATGCTCTCTACAAAATAGCAAGACTATTTAGAGTCCGTTCAAATATAAGAAGGACTAAGGAGCTTTATAAACAAACAGAATCGTCTGGTTTGCGCACAATAAAGCTTCTATTGACCAAACGGTGACAACAGCGCTAGGATCGTACTCGTACGGACTGTGGATGGTAATTTCTTTTTCGGATGCTCGAGATGGCGTCAAGGTAATTCCAGGAAACACCAGAGTTTTAGAGATTTGGGTCGGAATCTTGCAAGATTCCGACAAAGTAATTCCGGGAAACACCAGATTTGGGTCCTTTTCCCTAATGGGTGAAAGCCATCTTGATTTGCATAAATATCGAAGTTTTCAATTGACAAGACCCGTAAAAGATCTCTGTTCAAATTTATAATGGTCATTTACTTGTAATATCCGAAATATATTTAGTTTCAGTCCAAAATTTTATATTATTTTGTACGAAACTCTTTGTCGGCTGCTCAAGGTTCGACAAGGTTATTCTGGGAAACACCAGATTTGAGTCCTTTTCCTTATTGGGTTAAAGCCATCTTGATTTGCATTAATATCGAAGTTTTCAATTGACAAGACCAGTTAAAATACCTAGAGCTACTGTGGAGGTATAACTGTTCAAAGTGTTTATAGATTTTGTTGTGAAAAGTGTATTGTGTTGGAAAATCTTTTGACAAAGTGTATATAGTGTTTATAGAACAATGTCGAATTCGGAAACGGATACTGCATCTGGGGGGAATATGTGGGGACCACCACGAAAAAGGTCCAAAAGGTCGCATTTATCTGATGAAGAGAAAGAGATAATTTTGAACATTTTTCGAAAAGAATTGGAAGAACATCCTGATTTATCGAAAAGAGACTTAGTAGGAATTGTTTCAAAATCCTCAGGGGTGAGTGATTCAGCTGTATTCAGAATTCCCAGAGAATATGAAGAGAATAAAACATTGACGCCACCTAAGAGGAGAGCCCTGTCGTTAAAAATAATCGATTTGGTTGACGATTTCGATATGAACCTTATCAGAAGAATTGTCCACCGTTTTTTTTCCGCAATGAAATCCCATCGATTCCTGAAGTTCTGGAAATCGTGAATGATGACGACTGTTGGCCAAATTTCAAAAGAACAATGTTCTATAAATTATTGAATAAAATGGAATTCAAGTTCAGTTAAAACTGAACGATTGTGTGAGATCTCCTCGATTCGACTCTGGACGGGAAGAAACTATACGAAGGCCCTCCTACCGCTGCGCCAAACATGTAGTTATTGCTCCTTCTTACATTTGAACAAAGTATAGCATGACTAGGACGTGCCCAACTAGGACACTCGACAGCAACGGAGTTCAAATAAATTCCTTTCTTTCTTTCACTTCGACACATACTCATTTGACGAGATTGATCCAAATCGAAGAGCAATCGATTATGCAATAGGTGTTCCCCAGGGTTGCGTTATTGGGCCATTCATTTCAATTCATTATTCGATTACAGCAGAGAAGGTGATCACGAACCATAAAAAATAAAAAATCGTCGCTAAAATTCGAATGACAATGACAGTCCAGATCCGTTCAATCGTCAGCCCACCCTGCACGCACCGACAATCGCCCACTCGGAGAGTATTGACCAGTTGACCACGTATCCATTTCTCGCCTCGTTACTTATGCAGAAGAGAACAACCACGCCATCGCCACAACCGGGGTATCGAACATCAGTCTTGATCTTGACCAAGTGCCAGGCATGCAACAATATCCAAGAGAATTGGCTAAATTAGCCAAGACAAACTGCCGGCCGTAAATATCGGCATGCATGTATGCATTTCATCAGTCACACTCGCGTTTCGCAGACACCGCAGGTGGTCGATGATTACCGTGCACCAATCATATTTTTCGCATTTTAGGGTGTAGGCTGTGGTGACCACGGTCACAAGATAACCTCCTGTTGGGACTGGAGACCTTCTATACGGAGGACAAAGTGTCTTCGGGAAATAATGGAATTGGATTGTGATCGAATGACCGAATATTGTCAAATACCAAAGAATTCAGTACACTTCATAATAAGATAATGTGAAGAAAAAGTCGTTTACATCCCTGCCAAAAATGTCTGATAAAAATTTATGTACGACAACTTATGAGGTCCAAATTGGATAGTGATTACAGATACACATTGCTTTAGTTTCTAATGGCATTCCCTTACGTGAACTACATTCCTTTCTACAGTGTGTTTGGGCATGACAATATACCTAATTTTATCGACAAAAACACCCACATTGGGGCTATTTTTGGAATAGCCGCCATTTTGAATTATTTTTTTTATTTCAGTTGACTTTTTCAAATGATATCGATTTCTTTGGACATAAAGGTCCTACTGTTGTGAAAAAATTTTTTTTGGAAGATAATACAACCACCTTTCATTAAAGTAGAGCATTATGAAAAAAATCAGCTCAAAAACGTCATAAAAAAATTCTTAAAAAAAATGTAGTCAAAAGATTTACTGACTTTTTTAGTAAATCCTCAATAGTACAAAAACTAGCACATTGAAGTATAATTTTTTCTCAATGTAGTAACACGCGAGGACATCAGCTACAAAACGAAACCCACATAATTTCTGTAAGTTCAATAATTTGAGAGTTATTGCTGTTTGAACATGACCCTTATGAAAATTAATAAAATAAAAACTCCAGTACTGTACTTTTGATCATTTTTAATGATTAAGGTCGCCGTTTGAAGCGCGTAGGAAAACTCAACCGATAGAGGCGCCACCGTGCAATTTATGGAATATCTCCATACATTATCTCTACGAGTTCTATGAATATCTCTCTTATTATGAATGAAATGTACAATGGCGCTCTCTATTCGAAAATCGCTGAACTATGAAATTAGTGAATATGTGGGTAAAGAAGGAACTTCTTCCCGCTAAAATTTGAATTTGGCCATTCTCTGCCAATTCTGTATTTCAAGTTGTTTTTCTGAATGAAATTATCTGTAGATTCACTTTTAATCGGAAGTTGAACTATTTTCATGGGTCCTTCGTTTGAAATGAAAAAGAAGCATGAGTTGGCTCATTTTCTTCTATTTTTCAAAGAAAAAAATGAACTGTTGAAGTGCAATTAATCTCAATTATCTCATTAAGAACTCCAATCCTTTCTGAATTTACCCACAAAATTTCACTTCTCAAACCATTTTCAAATGCAACTTGAAATAAAACACACTACATTGAACGCCCACCTTAAACTAACAAATTATCATTTCGAACAATTTTATGATAAATTTGTCAGTTTAATCATTTAAAGTGATTAAAAGTACAGCACTGAGTTTTCATTTCATTTTATCAATTTTCATAAGGGTTATGTTCAAACAGGCAATAACTCTCAAATTATGTAACTTGAAGCAATGATTTCGTTGTCGTTTTGTAGCAGATATCCTTGCGTGTTCATTGAAAAAAATTATACTTCAATGTGCTAGTTTTTGTACTATTGAGAATTTACTAGAAAATTCAGTAAATTTTTTGACTAAATTTTTTTTTCGAATTTTTTTATGACATTTTTGAGTTAAATGTTTTCATATTGTTCCACTTCAATAAAAGGTGGTATAATTATCTTTCAAAAAACATTTTTTTCACATCAGTAGGACCTTTATGTCCAAAGAAATCGATATAATTTGAAAGGGTCAACTAAAATAAAAAAAATTATTTAAAACGGCGGCTTATCCAAAAATAGAAGGGGTAAACCGCCCAATGTGGGATAAAATTAGGTATATTTGATGCCCTCAAATTATCGCTAAGTCATGCCCAAAAACACTGTATGAGCGATTCCTATGTTGAATGCTCTCTGTTTCTACGAGGATTTATAAGAATCTATATTTTTCAAATGTGGTTTTCACACATAATAAGTAGATACCTTCCTGTTCCAAATCTGTTTTTACACATAAACTCATTTACGTTTCTATAAGCGATTCCTATGTTGAAATACTGTCTGTTTTTACGAGGACTCATAAGAATCTTAGTTTTAAAATGTGGTTTTCACGCATAATACTTACCAACCAGTTTCTTCTGTGTTTTTACTTTTTACTCAAAACTATTTGCTGTATGTTTCTACGAGGTCATGTGATTCACATTTAATCATTTTAGAGGTATCTAACCGCTAATGAAAATTTGACAGTAACATCAACTGTTAAAAAGTTTACTTAAAATTTAAAATATAGTCTTCATGTTGCTAACTGAAATTCCTAGTATTATAATTTCATTTTTTCATATGGTTTCATATGTTCCAACAAAAAGGGTTCATAGCGAGTTTTAAAGTTATGAATGTTTATTTCTGATGCGTTTCTATGAGATCTTTATAAAAACTGAATCATTTCGTATTTGACTTTTTTGGATGTTGAAATACTGTTATGCATTTAATTTTGTTCAATTTGAAAAAAGAATGGAAATTTTTCTTCTAGTCCAGCTTGAACTGCTTAATTTACTGGGGTCAGTATTACATTTCCACAATACAGATAATACCCAATATCGAGAATGGATACCTTCCATTCGCGGTATTGACTTATGAAAAATGACCCATTAGTTTTTTAATGAGAATTTCGGCCGTGTGCACTCATTTGCATATCATGAAAACACCTCTTGGAGTTTTTTCGAGAAACGGCAGATATAAATCAAAACATAATTTGGACACTCCCAGAAACCGAATGGCGATTATCATACCCGAAGGTATGGAAGTTACGAAAAATTTATGACAAAAAGAATATAACTGTCCGCATCCATCAAGACATGCAGCGAGAGTGTGTGGATTCATGCCCAAAAATAAACAAAGAACTGCAGCGAGATACTCTATGCATATCTTAAGCATAAAGATTAAATATGTAATGAGATGTTGAACCGAAAAACGAGCAAATAATAAATTTCAATTCGCAATCCTGCCAGTATAGTTCAGGACGAACGGACAAGAGAACAGGCTGAAATTGATTTTTTTATTCTCACTCCAGAAGCAATAAACATCTGGTTATATAAACACAATAAATCAAGTGAGATTTTTATAGAAAGCGGATTATCTTCTTGAAAAAATTCTAGGCCAAGTAACCCGCATTTCAACTCTGAATGAAAACTAGGTATTTCAAAAGACATTCAAAATCTACACTAGAAGTGGAAAACTGATGGATAATCTAATAGTGAAATGCAAATTATGGATGATTTTCAAATATCGAAATAAATATTATTCATTTGTGATTTCGAAATAACAAAACGAATGTATAATAAAAAATAACAAAATAAAGATTTGAAAATCAAATAAGGAAATGATGCTGATTCGTTTGTGAATGAGTGAATAGCAAGTTTTAGAATATCGAATGAAAAAATTATTGTTATTGGTTTAGATATTCTCCACAAAAGCAAGACAAGGGTGGTGTTATAACGAAATTATAGTGTTCGCAAAAAAATTTCGAATGATTGTCATTCGTTTAGAAAAACGAAGTGCAAATGATGATGGATGTTGTAATAACCATTAATTTGTGTACCAAAGAAATACAAATGATCAAAGATCAAATAACGAACTAATTATCAATCATTTATGTACTGCAGTGTTAGCAAATGATGATTTATGATCAAATAAAGAAATGATGAATGATTTGTACAGTGATGAAAATCAAATTATGAGTGATCAAATAATGAAAGAATTGTGATACTTTTATGCATTTAGGAACAAAATCCTTGTATTTGATTTGTGTCTTGAATAAATGCAAATTGTGGATGATCCAATAACGAAATAATCACGATGCGTTTATGCATTTACGAAGTGCAAACTATGGATGAGGTAGTTATAATGATATTATTGTGAATCATTTGTTGGATACTTCAAGAAACATCAAATATCATTACTCCAGATTAAAGATATCAGCACGACTGCCGCTCAGAGTTCAAAGAAACTATCGGCAGTAAAACGAGCAACAGAATTCCTCAAACCCGTACAAACCAGAAGGGATCTATTTTTTTCATAATTACGTACGTTTCACGGTAGACTCGCTCTCCCTCCTTCCACGCAGGTTAATCTACTTACCTATCGGTTGGTCTATGAATTTCGATCGGAAAAAGGATAATACGTTACGCATCGTCAGTCAACATGAAGAGGGTTCATCTAGATGGCGACGGGGGCTAATTAACGTCCTTATTAAGTATCGCATCGACGGCGATGCGAGCGGTGCGCGTATGAAGCGGCGACACCTGGCGGCTCGCTGTCGGAAATTGTCCCGTCAATCAAGCGTACAATGGTGACGGTCTATGTGGTATTGACACCCTGCAGATCGGATATTTTCGTAAAGGGTATTGTGTGGGGGAGAGAAGTAGAATAGGTGAAAGCTACTTGATTGCTTCTTTTATGTAGGGGGCAGTTGAGATGTTATATATTCATACAGTTGCACACAATGAGTGTCGAAATCCTTTCGCAGATGTACTGAAAGAGTTTTTGTCGAAATCGTATGAATTCATAAACCTTCTATTGAGCTTTCATGAAAACAACAAAATCGAGCTGAAGTTCTTTAGAAAATATTGTAGAAGATATCATTTCACGGAAGAACGTCCAGAAGAAAATTCCCAAATATTTGAGGGCCACAGCATTCAGAAATATGGAATCACTCACGTGTAGTGTCTAGAAGATTTCGTAGACGAAAAATTGTCACGATTTCAGTAGGATAAAAGTAATTAATGTTTCATCGTTAAAACAGACGGCAGCAAACGAAGAAGTAAAGAAACAAAACTTTTTTACATCTTTGGAAGAAAGCACGATTCGTAAAATTATAAAATATATTTATATATTTTTTTTTCAATTTTATTTCCTCAAATTTTATTTATGCAACATATTCCTGATATTGGAATATGCCACATCGCGTAGCAGTGTTATCGAATTGTGCATTAACTTGAAAACTTATTCAGAACCCACCCAAACCCAGCTCTGAAAAAAACTGTCAACACAGATACCATCTATCGATATACACACAACCAAACTTATATGGAATCACCCTGTTATTTGGAAAAAACAAATTTTAATTAAAAAAAGTCGCTGAAAAGTGAAGAGCAGTTTTCCCAAAACAAGTTTATTACAAAAACAATATAAATTATTAAAAGATTATTTTTATAATAGAAGAGAAAATTGAAAGTGTAAATTTCTCTGAAAATAATTTTTATGTAACTGAGAATTGAACAACAAATAAAACGATTTCAACAAATCAATAATCAGTACCACCCCTGGCATTGACACAAGCTTGAATTCGACGAGGCATGCTTTCTATTGAGTTGTTAATTTCTTCTTCTGTAACATTTGCCCATTCCTCTAAAGCCGCTTGTATAAGTTGCTCTGCGTTACCAGGATTATTTTGACGAGCTCTAATTTTTCTTTTGATCCTATCCCACAAGTGCTCGATAGGATCAAGGTCCGGTGAACAAGAAGGCCACTCTAAAACAGTCACACCTTCTGTTTCGAAAAAAAATTTTGCAACTCTGCTGGTATGTGGAGGTGCTTTATCCTGCATAAATAGGAAATATTCTCCAAAAGCACCTCGCCAGAGCCTCACTACAGGTTGTAGCACTAGATCAACATACCTAGGCCCTGTCAGAGATTGTCTAATGGGAATTAAAGGAGTTTTCTCACCAAACATAATTCCGCCCCAAAACATTACAGTACCTCCTTTGTATTTAGGGATCGGTCTTGCAGCTTGGAGCCTAGCTTGCCTCCCTCTACCTCTTAAAATGCGAACACGCCGGTCGTAGGCCAATTCTGGTCTCATCCGAAAATAAGACATTTTTCCAATCTTCGATAGTCCAATTTTCATGCTCTAAACACCAGTTAAAACGGCCAACTTTATTCTGCCTTGATAGTTCTGGAACTCTTAACGCTCTTCTCTTGAATAATTCCCGAGCGCGAAGTCTTTTTCTGATAGTTTCGACAGAAACGACAGAAACACTAACACCTGTAGCTTGCAAAAACTGCCTTTGAAGCTCTGAATGAGATACTGCGGGATTTCTTCTTGCTGTTTGGGCTAAAAAGCGATCCTGCCTTTCTGTAGTTACTCTTCCATGACTTCTTCTCGGCCTATTCTTAAGGGTTCCTAACTCCAGAAACCTTGCATAGGTTTTTGAAACAACCCCTTGTGTAACCCCCACCGTTCTTGCAATCTGTCTTTGTGACATACCTTGTTCTGTCATAGTAATAATTCTTCCTATCTGGACTTCCGATAACCCCACATAAGGCATTTTTTTTAAAACTTCGCAAAAAAACAAAATATAAATTCACTGCGACGTTCGAACGAAATGGTAAAATCGACACTGCAAAGCCAAATCTTATCAAGTGCTTATGAACCTAACTGTTTTTGTGAGTAAACACATGCTCTTTTTATTTGCTTTTAACGAAAAAGATATCAAAATAATATTTCATCTTAATACTGGGTGATTCCATATAAGTTTGTTTGTGTGTATTATGCTTGTTGAGAACATTTTTGTATCTGAAGGATAACACACAAAACGATAAAAAGGCAGGGAACAATAAATCAAGACAAAGAAAATCGAGGATTTATGTCCTGAATGAACCCTCGGTTTGTTTGAATCGAAAACAAATAGGATCTACCCTCTCGACCTACCCCAAAACCCATCAAATCCTACATAATACGATAAGTACCCCTATGAAAGATACGGATTAAACACACCTCAATCGTACGATCACATATTTCATTCGGAACCGTACGGAATGTCAAAACAAAATCCATCTTCACCAGATGGTCTGGAGCCCCAACAACCCTGAGACTGGATACGTGACCTATGAGACCCCCACAGCCGACCCCACTAACCCCACAAAAAGCCACCCTGTTGTATTAGGTTAGGACCCTGAAAAAGACAGTTTGTAACGCCATTAATCACGTTTTTGCACACGTTCGTGTAGAGGTTCAATATTCTGTGATGAAATATTTTGTGGCAGTCAAAGAAAACATAATTATAAATTATAATAGTAGTCGACATTCAAAAATTATACATAGCTGTGGATATTAACTCAGAAAATATCAATTTTAGGGAAAGGGTGTGATGCATACACTCACATTATTTTTTAACGTAGATTCAATATCTGCCATAAAAAAATGGGGTTCTGATTTGAAAAAATTGATTTTTCACGATTTTGTCATCCCTAACTTTGAAAGCGATTTTTTCACCCCCTGTATCATGAATCGCGATTTCGATTTTTAGAGTGGATACATCAATCTTACATCTTGAAAAATCCCAAAAATGAAAATTTTCCATCCAAAAACCTCGAAGTTATTCTTGTTTCAGCGGAGCTCTATTTTCGATTTTTTTTTCAAATTTTTCCGCTCAAAGAGAATTTTTCAACCAAAACTGAAAAATGTTACATCAAAATAACTTGAAATTTTCTAAGGAATCTATTTCTGCAATAAAAAAATGGTGTTCTAATTTGAAAAACGGAAGTTGACGTCATTTCCGGAAAAACCGGAGGTGCTCATGCCTTGAAAATATTTTAGATTTCATCAGCATCGTGAAATACTTATAAGTGCGGAATTTCATGAAAATACGTTCAGTAGTTTCCCGTATAAATATGGGTGAGGTTCCTCGTGAAAGACCCTGTATAAGTTTGGAGAATAGAACACTGACTTTGAACATAAATTTCAACAATTTGTAGGCGTTGTTGCGACGTGAGTCTTTCCATGATAATTTGTCAATACTTACTGAACAGAAATGCCGAAACAACATGGCATCTACTTTCTGTCAAATCAAAGTAATCCCTCTCGAAAATTCTATCACTTAAAAAAAAACACTCGATACTTGAGGTGGGCGTTCAATTTAGTGTGTTTTTATTTCAAGTTGCATTTGAAAATGGTTCCACTTTGAACTGAAATTTTGTGGTTGAACTCAAAAAGGATTGGAGTTCTTAATGAAATAATTGAGATTCGTTTCATTCAAACATTTCATTTTTTTTCTTTCAAAAATAGAAGAAAAGAAGCCCACTTATGCTTCTGTTTTATTTCAAACGAAAGACCTATGAAAATAGTTCAACTTTCGATTAAAAGTGAATCTACAGATAATATCGTTCAGAAAAACAACTTGAAATACGGAATTGGCAGGGAATGGCCAAATTCAAATATATGGCGGGAAAAAATTCCTGCTTTACCCACATATTCACTAATTTCATTTTCTAGCGATTTTCAGATAGAGAGCGCCATTGTTCATTTCATTCATAATTAGAGAGATATTCATAGAACTTATAGAGATAATGTAAGTTCTATGGAGATATTCTATAAAATGCACGGTGGCGCCTCTATCGGATGAGTTTTCCTACGCGCTCTACCTTAAACTAGAGCTTTATCATTAAGTTACGATGCTTGTATTTCGAATTCAGAACCAATCGATTTTCCTGAATAATCCGACAAACACGAAAAAAGTCAGATTCACTTGGGACATATCTGGCAACCCCTCGACAAGCCCTAGGGGTGTCCGAAACGAAAGCCACCCCACTAACCCCATAAAAGAGCCGAAACCTGGCTTCCACCGCTTTTTATTGGGACACCGAAAAAGACAGTGTGTAATGCCATTATTCATGTATTTGTTAAACCTCCCTGGCTGTTTGTTGTCGTCATTCTCCACGGTTTTGTGGACTTAACATTTCTGGGAACCACCCAGCGAGAGGTACGCAGGGTGCCGATCGGTTTCGGTTTTGTCAACTTTTTATGATGCATTACGAGCTTCAGCGAGATGAAGAATGCAGGGAACGAAGAAGTCAGGTAGCTAATTGTCGTGTAGGTTAATATTTAAACAACGGCGTTAATTCCAAGGACTTAGGTCTGTGTTCTTTGGAGACTTGGTCTCGACCGTTGTTCAAACAGACCGTAAGAATATTATGTTACTTTATGTCCAAGATTTATCTTCGAGCATAAGCCGATTTTCACTACTGTTAATTTTGGGCAGTAATAAAATGAGGCTGTCAAAGTTAACATGCCCATGTCAGAGTGAAAAGATACCCACATCTTCGATTAATCCACAAGCTGGATGAAATATTTTTATTGAGAATGTCTCTGAGTAGGTACACCAGAAGCCGCATAAAATTGAACCTCGTGAAATTGGTAAAGGTATATAGGGTCCTGCAATAGTGCGTTCTTCTTCCAAAGCTGCCGAACCAGACATCTCAGAGATTTCGTTGGAAAGTAGACCTCTTGTACCGTCATTTCTGCATCTCAGGAAATTATAATCTGATATACAGGGTGTCCCCGATAAATGTTATTCAACAAATGGATGATTTTTTTAATGGATCACCCCATATAGCTTCACATATTTTCAATGACCTTCATTATCTCTTTCATGACGCAAAATCTTAGGCACATTTTTCCAACAGTTCAGATCTTATTCGAAGAAAACTGCATAGAAGTGAGGGAAAAGCAGTTCAGTAAAAGTCTTCTGGCGATTTTCAGAAGCGATAGTAACATGAATTTGAACTGAAAGTTTTTTAATTGAAGGATTTTTGCCTTGACACGGTTCCTAAAAGATCAACCTGTCATATACAGGGTGTCAGTTATTAAGGTCCAAATATGAAGAACTTGAAATTACTATTTCTCGATTTTTTCAAATGAAACACCCTGTATTTTTTCCACAATAATGTAGACAATTGAATACCTTACATTTTCCCAGTAGTAACCTTGGGATCATTTTAACACCTGCATCCAGCAAACACGAAAAATGCTTTCGCAACTGAAAATTTAACTCAAATAATAACATAAAATAAAACTAACGGACATTGAAAAGAGGTCAAACAATGAAAAAAAACTAAATAAATAATTATTGACAAACTTCAAAACCTTCCCAGAATCATATTTCCTGAGCATCATCATAAAAATGATATTTCTTTTTCGTACAAGCAATTCATATTGATCACGTATTCAACCAATTATATCAGTTTTTATCGGCTTTCCAAAAAAATATTGATCAAGTTATTGCTACTTGAGCTCAAAGATGCTTTCGAATACAGTAAATCAGTATGAATTTTTGTTTCCTAGCGGGATATTGGGGAGCATGAGTTCGACTTCCTTAAAATACAGGTTCTGTGGCACTGCCCTAACATGAAAATCATATCAACCATCCTATTTTTTCCAAAAATTCAAACTGATTCACTGTATTCGAAAGTATCTTTGAGCTCTAAGTAGCAATTACTTGATCAATATTTTTTTTTGGAAAGCCGATAAAAACTGATATAATAGGTTGAATACGTGATCAATATGTATTGCTTGTACGGAAAAGAAATATCATTTTTATGATGATGCTCAGGAAATATGATTCTGGGAAGGTTTTGAAGTTTGTCAATAATTATTCAATTAGTTTTATTTCATTGTTTAACCTCTTTTGAGTGTCCGTTAGTTTTTATTATGTTATTATTTGAATAAAATTTTCAGTTGCGATATCATTTTTCGTGTCTGCTGGATGCAGGAGTTGAAACAATCCTGAGGTTACTCCTGAGAAAATGTAAGGTATTCAATTTTCTACATCATTGTGGAAAAAAATACAGGGTGTTCTATATGAAAAAATCGAGAAATGATTATTTTAAGTTCTCCATATTTGGACCTCAATAACGGACACCCTGTATATGACAGGTTGATCGTTTAGGAACCATGTCAAGGCAAATCCTTCAATTAAAAAACTTTTAGTTCAAATTCATGTTACTATCGCTTCTGGAAATCGTCAGAAGACTTTTACTGAACTGCTTTTCCCTCACCTTTTTGCAGTTTTCCTCGAATAAGATCTGAACTGTTGGAAAAATGTCCCTAAGATTTTGCGTCATGAAAGAAGTAATGAAGGTCATTGAAAATATGTGGAAATATATGGGGTGATCCATTAAAAAAATCATCCATTTGTTGAATAACATTTATCGGGGACACCCTGTATATCAGAGAATAATTTCCTGAGATGCAGAAATGAAGGTACAAGAGTCATTAGCGGCCTTTACACATACACGCTTTCCGTACGGAAAGGCCTGAAATAGGAAAGAGCGAAGTAAAGCGCGTATGTGTAAAGGGCAGGATTGCGCTTTCCCTATGCATTTGCGAGATGGTATTACTCGCACGCTTTCCTCGAAGTCCCAGGAGTGTGGGAAAGCGTGTATGTGTAAAGGCCGCTATTATTAGAGTCTTGATTTCATAAATAATACAAATATAATATCACAAAGAAATACATTATGCATAACTATACATTTCCATATAAAATCAGTGAAATTAGTAGAAAAATTAGTGAAAATAAAATAGAGAACATGAAATGAATACAGAACATAACTACTCAATATATCATCAGATATAGATTTCAGCATGTGATGTTCAGAAGCATCAGTGAAATTTGTGCTGATTTGTATCGATTTTTTCCTTCTGACGCTGTTTGGTAAAAATACATGAACTCAGTGGAATGAATAGAATAAAGAACTTATTCACATATTTTAAATCAAATACGTGACGTATCAACTCTCACACAATTTTCTACGAGTTGGTGTTCAAAGAGCAGGAGCAAATGCTTAATTTTATCCTATAGTGTTACTGAAAACCGAGAAGGGCAGATGATGAAGGGCTTCTGTTCTCGTACATGAGCTAATGCCAATCCAGAAATTAGAAACGGTGAAAAAGGACTTCCGATGGAATCAAACCCATAGGTGGGAAGAACTTCTATTTCTGACTTGTGGTCACGAGCTTTCATCTATAGTTCAACCTATTTCAATGATTAAAAGTTTCTTACAGTTTTGTATTGAAAACTGAAAAGTTCAAGCAAGATTTTATAATATCTTGAAATGATGAATATATTCCAAATGAATTCGCATTTCAAATAGAACGTTTCTAGGAACCAGATAAATGTTCAGAACACTATATTTTCAAAGTGATTCATAAAACCGCAACAAAATTGAATTTGGTCGCTGATGCTGATCGTTTCTAAGAATATCGAAACGGATGAAAATCCGAGTACCTTCTAAATCAGATCGGTAAATGTTAATGACAAGTCATCAAGATGGAAAGGTTAGCTGTCATAACATATCGTAGTTATCTCTATTCTTCGTCGGAATTATCGGTCTTTGTTGCTTGAATGAACGCATACCTTGGAAATGAGGTGAGGGCAATTTATTTTCACTTAAAGTTCATTCTTCGTGAATTGGAATGATGATAGATGCATTAGGCAAACAAAAATATCAAGTTACACAACCTCGGCGTTTTCGTCTAGTCCTCAACAACGAATTATGGTGAAGAAGATGTAACAATCGTACGATGAAGAGGCCCAATATCGAGAAGGCATTATCCTCAATTAGAAATTCGCGAATCGATTCAACAATAGTCAACAAAATCAATATTTTGAATGTACTCCATTGTTCACCAGTTTTTGATCATTTTTTTTTCGAGAAGAAGACAATTCTCCTTGAACGGTTGATATTTTAAGACAGCATTTCGTCTAGGATCTCGAAGAACAGCTTATTGTTAATCAAATACAAGTATTACAAACATCCCTCATGTCGCAATGAGTGAAAAAACCAACAAAAAAGATTCAAGAAACCAAATGCTCACTCTATAAGGTTTTACGTAGACAGTTCGAAGGCCAATATCAGGTAGTTGCGACAACGAAGAGTTCAGATGAGGATGATGAGATGAAACCCAAAAAACTTCCTTTTTTATCATCCCTAAAGTAATAGGCTCATCCACCCTTGAAATTGTTCCTTTACAAGGCGGTTCCAAATAACAAATTTCTAGAGATAGCAATTTGCACGTTCAGAGCGTACCGAAAAGATTTTAAATATTAGCTAAAAGCACCCAGTGAACTACCCCACCCACCAATTAGCGAAAGAAAAGGTTCCTACCTACCCTTACCTTATCTGTAATACTACCCTTTAGAACCTAGATGGATGTTTATGTTAATAAGATGCTCAAATAACAGGACTTGAGAATTTTAAAATGCAACGTTACTCAAGGAGATTATCAGACACACTTTGGGTGAAAATTGAGTATCATGAAAGGGTTAAAAATATACATTAAGTTTTTAATATTTAAGGGTAGGTGGTTACGATCAAAGTTGCCGCAGTTTGAAAGCTATTAGTTCCACCTTTAACCAGAAAACTATTCCATTTATGTACTAACGGTTACAACTTCTTAATAACCATTAATTGAACAAAAATTCACTAGTTTAAAATTACTATTTCGTTTTTCGAAACGATTTACTCTGGTGGGTAGGAATTTGGAAGATAAGCATGCTCAATTTCGGGCATTGACTGAAATTGTAATTTACTCAAAATATTTATATTTTTTTTTCGATTACAAAAACTTATAGAGCCAGTTTTTATCGGGTGTACTCATTTTTTTGTCCGGCTGTGTAAAAAATTGTAATTTTTTTTCAGTCTGTATTTCCTTTCCAATAACATCAAATGGTTTCACGCCATTGGAAATCGAATTTTCATTATGCCAAGAAAGTTTTATGCCAGCAAAGCTTTAGAAATGCTTCATGCTGGTTGGACACAAGTACAAAGGCCAGTATCTTCAACGCCGAATTGTAATATCACTTTTACTTTGCCACTGGAACAGCTCTTCAAATACCCTGAAGTGGAAGATCGCATTCTACAACGGCAGTTGAAGACCTCTTTTTTACTGTTTCGATGAGAAAACAGCCTTCCAGCACTTGCAGGATGACGAGTTGAAGCCTTCTAGATGCCACAGTTACTTCCAAGATCCCTTGACCTAAATTTAATCGAGCAGGCTTGGTACCAACTCTAAGGAACCCTTGATACCCACATACCACAGCTGGAGGAGGTTCAACAGCTCCAAGATTTTTAGCCAAAACTTTGGCAACAAATTGATCAGAATAATGTCAATGACTTGGTTGAAAGCTTGCAGGGAATATAGCAAGCAGTTAATGATGCACATGGTGGTGATACTTCGCATTGAGTGAATCAACATGTCTATTTTTGCACTGTGTATTATGCAATAATAAATTTATCGAAGTACATGATGATTGAAGTGGTCTCGACAGCTATAAACGAACCATCGAATTATTACAAAATCCAGTCGAGTTATCAATTACGTAGAGAAAGTAGCGATGATTTCTCGAAAAGTACCAGCTCAAAGATCGATAGAGGCGATACTGTCCATCAAAAATTCCCAATTTTTCCCGATTTCCCCTCACGATTTTAATTGGATTCATTGAAAATTCACAACACACTCGCACAATCAACAACAATGCATTTAATTGAACCATAGCGCAAGAACTGGCGAGAAGATAAGAGCGAAGCCATTACCTTATTAACGCGGCTGTCAATTTATTCATTAGCCTTTTTCTGGAACCGACCGGTTGCTTAATATTCTAATAGAACCAATAAATATTGCCCAATCGGTCCTTAACTGATCGACGCTTAGCGGTCCATGGTATTTTGATGTTAATTGACAAGTATGAAAGGTCACGCTGCGAAACAAGAGTACGGGCTTCGGGGTAACGTGGCATGTTTACACAGAGAGGAACGTTGCAGCTCCCACCGTAAAGGCTCCACACACGCGACGAATTACGACTGGAAGCAATATCAATGGAGATAAAGGAGGTTGAAATGTGAAAAAAACTGAAAATCCATTTTTTCCTGAGGTTCATAAACGACTTAATAACTTCGGTGGGTTTACACAGAATCATGGACAAAAAAACATCACTTACCTCAGGTGAAAGGTGGGTGATCAGCAAGGTTGTAAATCTTATGATATGGAATAGATGACTTGACTTCTGATATCGTTTTGATATAACTTTCTGGCTGGAGGTATGCTTGCTTGGGGATGGAATTACGCAAAAACATTTATTCAATCAAACGAAATTGAAATATCCGAAACTGATTTGGATTTGAATGAAAACTTGCAAATCTCACTCTGGGGTTAGCCTCTCCTAGGAGGAGATCATGATGTGAAATGTAAAACATTCACCCCGGTTGCCCATGATTTAGGTTTTTCAAGTTTTTTTACTTAAAACTGACGCAGGTTGGTACTCGTTAAATATCAAATATTCATCGGAGACGTTGCCAATGCTAATTTCTATCCACTTTTTCTCAACTTTGTGAAAGGAGTTAGTTCTTTTAAGGTGTGACACAGGTTTCGTAGTACTACTACATTTTCATACTGCAGTATTTCAAGTTGTGCAAAATGGTATTTATTTCTTGAGAATTTTGAAAAATGAGGAATTCCATAGGTCCTCCTGTTCGTTTAGAAGTTTTTCTGTCGAGTACCTGCTTTTATTGTTTTTTCGGAAGAACTATCACAAAGTAACGGACTATTCTGTCCATTATTTTTCAGTAAAATTTCAACACTCGATTCTTGATTTTCGTACAAAAAAATAACATAACTGAATCTTTCAACCATGTTTATATACGTGAAATATTTTCAGTATTAACAGAGAAAAAAGTTTCTTCAACATTCGCCAGGTCTTTTGAATTATTAAATTCACATTATATTTCCTCAAATTAAATGAACATTTCGCTAAATACGTAATTACTACGACCTCTATGTAGAAAGGACAACGTTGCTTATTCATCTGACAGGAAAATGACTATAGCCTAACATTTTCAAAATATCCACGGTGAAATGTGTCAGAATTTCATGGCCAACCGGGATACATTATAAAAGTGAATGGAGTATATCTATAATTTCTTGCGAAAATTACTGTCAAATTTCATTTGATTCTCTCAGATCCTTCCTGGAAGTTTTTTCGTGAATCGTTGTGTATGGGGCCCTTAACCCATGCGTAGCCGATTTATCGAAGTTTTGATTAATACCATCAATTCAATTAGGCAGAGCGAGAACTGGCACAAGTAATGAAAGTGTTGTTTTGAAATCGGTAACGTAGATTGGGTGTGATGAAAGTGATAATATGTTGAGATTTCTTGTTGATGCAAGGTGGTAATCAACGTCTATCGCTGTGATGGAGCATTGAGTGACTTAACAATAGAGAATGGTGTGAAATAATCGAATCACTGCAAAATTTCGGTCCCTGAGGTCCATATATCTTCTTCGAGTATTATTCTTTGTGATTATTGAATAGGGAGTCATCCTGGTGATCATTATTATTTTAATAGCGCGGTCCACAATGTGCTCTTCAGCGAGTTTAATTTTTGAGCTGTTTAAATTGGCTTCTGCCTCCAAGTCGAATTTTGTAATCGAATTTCATTATAACGAGCTCTGAAAAACTTGCTCATAGACTATCAACGATTGCAAACCGTGATCAGCTTGAGTAAAATGAACGAGTACAAATGTGAGATATAGAAGTATCTAAAGTAATCGAAGTCCTCCTACAAAGGTACCTTTTTTTCCATGTAGGGCACCATAAAATGTATTTCAATCACGGTGAATTCTTTCAAGAGCTCTTTGGCTAGGTGGTCTTGCAGTTTCATTTTTTGAGCTTATATTGAAATCTATTCTTTCTTCATCATTTTCTTCATATATCTTCTCGAATATTTTTTCAGTTTCATTAAGTATTTTTAGTTTGGTGTTTGTAGGTTTACCTCTTCTCCTGTCAATTTGTAATAATAATAATAATAATGGTCTTATAATAATGCCTGATCATCATATTCCAAAATGAGGTAGCTCCCTACGAAATAACTTCTCAACCTATATCGTTAATTTTTCTGGAACAGACGCAGTTTGCGTGCGTTAACGACCATTGTGCATGTCCACGAAGTCGGTGATAATGATGGATATCAGTGCCGTCGAATTTAATTTCGAAGGTTTATTGTCGAGGAAGACACACGTCGTCTTCGTTGGGTTCTGTTTCTTAAAGAAATTGGGCACGGTATCGAGAGACACGCAGGGTTTTGGACACTGAGGAGGAGCTGCTGAATAGAAAATTGACTGCTTTCCATGAATAGATGAAGACACGAAATTTCGTCTTCAAATTCCCTCAGAATGTTGCAGAAAACCTGTCGGGGCTCTGCTCCATCAAGATAAATAGTCTCTTATTTAACGGAACGAATTCACTTTATCGATACGAAACTAACGGGTTCCGGCGTGGGGATTGATATGTAGTCATTGCTTGACAAGTAACAGAAGTCTAATATACACTGCGCAAAAAAATTAACGCACATTATGGAAATCTCAAATTTATTCTACAACTGAAGGTGTTCTCAATGATAATTATTTTCATCAGAATTATGCATGCATATGTTATCCACTTTCAACGTTTTTCTTCAATACAGATGTTTTCTCCCAGCAGGAATAAAAAAAGATGATATTATCAGATTTTGAATGTATTGGCTCAAATCTAAAATCAGTTGTTCTCGATCAATTCTAGTGATCAATAGTTTTTCTTTCGTTTGATTTTCTACACTCGATCGCTATGCAACGCGAAACACGCAATTTGACCCAAGAGGAATGTGCCCAAGCGGTAGTTTTGCGAGAAGAAGGTTAGACATACACAAGAATTGCAGAAAGGTTTGGAGTTTCCCATACAAGTGTGTCCAGAATGTTGCAGCGATTCAGGGAGACAGGTATGAATGTCCGAAGACCAGGACAGGGTAGACCACAGGTAACAACTGCCATTCAAGAACGTTACTTGAGAGTTTCTTCGTTGAGACAACGGTTTGCAACCGCTGGCCTCCTTCAAAATCAGCTTGAGCAAACTCAAGTCGTCGTTGATAATGGAGCCATGAATGCTGATAAGTATATAAGGAACATTCTTGAAGAGCATGTAGTGCCATTTGCCCCATACATTGCTGAAAATTTCATTTTTATGGACGATAATGTCAGACCCCATCGTGCGCGCATCGTTCAGGAGTACCTTGAAGAGGTTGAAGTCTCTCGAATGGAATGGCCAGCAAGAAGTCCAGATCTCAATCCGATTGAGCAGGTTTGGGACAACCTCAATAGAAGGCTGAGAAGTTCAGAAAATCATCCAGCTACTCTTAATGACTTAGGAATCCAACTCGGAGAAATCTGGGAAGGATTAGATCAGAACATTTTAAGATCACTCATTTTGAGTATGAACCGTCGTTGCCGAGCTGTAATTAATTGTAACTGTAATTATGTGGAAATACCAAGTATTTAATCACTTATCAGCATTTCAGTATTTTGAAAATTGTTCTCTTCTTTCACATAAGATTCGGTGAAATCCTGAATTTTTCTTCCATTTAATGTGTCTTGTTTCGTTCAAAACCTTCCCGAGAGAACATAAAAAATAAATCAAAAAGTCAATGTAGAGTTAACTTTCACTAAAATTGAGATTTTCTGAATGTGCGTAAATTTTTTTGCGCAGTGTATAATTACAGGTGAAATGTTCTGTGTGGTTCTGGGTCCTTCAGACCACAGATTCGGGGAAAGTCATAGTTCTAGGTATTCTTCGTTAGAGACGAAGCCTATTCGCAGTATGAACTTTGTGGTAATAAAAAATAAAAATATGAATTTCGAACACAACATATTCGAGAAATCTTCAAGAGCTTCGGGATCAAAAACGACGCAATGAGAATTTCCAATTCTGTTTTATCAGAGGAACTCGCAGAAAGAATTTATTGAGAATTTCGGGTAGAAACAGCACATAGCGATCTTTGGGACCTCGCATAAGAGCCGCAATCCCTCAGAGATCTCGAGTTTCTTGGACGGAAAGTTGAATAGTTGGAAGACATGAAAAAAACTACGTACAAAAAAAGAAAGGCCATCATTCTACTAGAGGAATATAAAAAAATCGAGCATTTGTATGAGCTCATCGTTTCTGATTGATGTTATTCCGAAAGAAATAGAATAAATTTCAAGAAATATTAGCGCAATTTTGGTTTATTCGAGAAGTCCCGGTAATTTTTGTCATGTATTTGTGAATTACTGTCACTGCTGCAACTGTTGAGAAATGGCCGGAAGGAAGTAGATGGATATTTTACAGTGTGTTCTCTTCAAAGTTTTTCAGCGTGTCTGTAAGTAAACCATTTCGAAACACTTGTAACTCTTTGTGTAATCACCGTGTAAAAAATGGTAGAATTAAAAAACTATCACTGGATGTTGCTTCTATAAATTCTCACACATTTCTTTTACTGTAGGAAAATAAATTCGCTTTCGTTGTTATTTATGTAATGAAGGTTATTTTTTTCAAGTATTTTTTCAAGTGAACAATAATAAATCTGGGTATTATAAGAGATTAGGAATTAAATTGCTCGCCTTCGTTTCATAGTAAATCCCACCGGTGGTAAC
Source organism: Adalia bipunctata (assembly GCA_910592335.1). Lineage (NCBI taxonomy): Eukaryota > Metazoa > Arthropoda > Insecta > Coleoptera > Coccinellidae > Adalia > Adalia bipunctata. The sequence continues at coordinate 10,613,434 of OU342955.1, forward strand.
AATTTACCAGATGACAAAACATTTTCTTAATATTATCCCATTTCCGTTTGATATTACAGATACTATTTACCACTCCAAATAGCTATTGTTAGCATTAATCTAATAGAAGAATGAAACGCAACGGATTCGTGTTTTTCGTCAATAAAAAAACGTACTGTCGACTCATCGTCAGTTACTTGCTTTCGGAGAAATGAAAAGAACGCAATCACATCGCCCTCGGTGTTAAACGGAAGTCGAACCGTCCATCGCCTCCTCTCATTTCAATTCGATACCAATCGTCATTTCACGAAAATAATTAATATAATGGTTTTCGTTCAACGAGAACCGAACAACGGAAAAAGCCGCTAATTCTTAGACGAAAAGGAGCGCTCAATCAATCGAACAAAACACCCGCCGTTGGATGGTACGTCCGCATTTTTTTTTTAATTTAGTAATTTCCGATTTGTCTCAGACGCGTCGCAGCTGGGTGGATAGAGAGTTCGGTGCCGAATGGTGAATCGAAACCGATCTCGGGTTCCATTGTGTTACTGGGTTTTTTTGGCCGCCGACTTTACGGTTAGACGTTAGATTGGAATAAGCGAAACAGAACGGGGAAGGTTGAAATGGAGGAAATGATGCGTCGATGGACGAGTTCGGAGGTTTGTCGCTACGGATGTTGTTATTTAATTTTTTTTTCGACCGAAACCGAGATGTGGGAAGTGCATCCAGGAGCAGTCTGAAGAAAACAAGTTATTTTAGATGAGAGATCGATCGACATTTTAGGTGTATCAATATGAAGAAAAGAACCTTTGACTCAGACAATAATTACCAAAGGCAAGAAGAATAAGAAACTCGATCAGCTACATCGCACTAACTGATAGAAATATCAACAAATGCCTTGTTCTGAATTGATCTATTCAAACCATCGTTCAAAAAAAAACCAATAAAAGTGCAGTTCTTGTCGAAGGGCAGTAGATGCTTACTCATGTTTCGATCTTTCTATATCTCGTCAGAGCAATATGACCCACCTCCGACAAGAACAAAATTGAACATTGGTCCTAATTAATCACTTCTAGAAGTCACTATTGTCGCCATCATTGGTGCTAGTGTTGTCAGGGGGTTGTAATGGCCCAAGAGACACAAGCATGACGTATTCATCGTTTCAATTCAGAAACAAGGATTACTAATATGATTTTTAAATCAAAGTGTTTGTTCAATATTGATTCGTCTTGTTTATAAACCTATCCTTGAAATGGTAAATATACAGGGTGTTTCTGAATTGATGCGAAGATTTAAAAGGGGATTCCTTGTTCAAAATAAAGGGTACCTAGTTTGTTATATAAAATGATGATTTTATTTTGTATTTCAAAAACTAAAAGCGATGAAATGATGATTTCTTGATATTTTTTCATATTTCTAGAATGAGTGGAGGGGGTTGAAGGAGACTACCCCTATCGTTTTTGTTAATTAAATTCAAAGAAAAACTTACGCAACTACTTGGATAGAATTAAATTCGGACAGTCTGATTTGTTTGAAAACTTTTTTATTTCTTGTATTTTTCTCGTAAAGTCTACGGTTCTGAAATGAAAAAATTTAATGTAAATCAGTTCTAAAATAAATTGACCTTCCTCAACACGTAATGATTTACATTTTATTTTTTTATTTCAAAACGGTACATTTTACAAGAAAAATACGAGAGATGAAAAAGTTTTTAAACAAATCAGGCTATCCGAATTTAATTCTATCCAAGTCGTTGCGTAAGTTTCTCTTTGAATTTCAGTTTTCCGCCATCTTTGAACCGCGATATCTCCCTAACGTTTTACTTTTGACCCAACATTTATATATCAAACTACCCTTCATTTTGAACAAGGAAACAGCCCTTGAAAACTTTTTCATCTATTCATAAACACTCTGTATTCTCCATTATCTCTAACCGAGTCAAGTTGTTCCAGGTCAACTCTGTTTTAACGCAGTTTGAGTTCATCACCAAGAATGTTTCTGTGCAAAATAATCAATAAACCTGTCCCCGAAAGAAAAGAGTGTCAATTGTACTTCTCGACATGCAACATTAAGAAAATCCAACCAAGTACATCACGAGGTATCGCAGTAATATCTCCAGTATCCTTAGGGTCTCTTTCACCACTTGCTGATAAAGTTCCGGAGAAAATATCTGCTGGATGAATTTGTCGATAATATTTCTGTTTCACCGCTCAGGCCCCGAAAAAAATTTCTACCAGATAACTATCTGATTCTAACGGGACGTCGGTTTGGCAATGTCGCGTATATGCGTGCTACTAGTTAAAAAAACTCAGAGGGGGTCATTGAAACTTGTGCATTTATGTATTGTGATGATTTGTGCATACAATCAGAATTTTTGTAAACAATCGGGCTAGGAGGTTAATCAGACTTATTGTTGTAGTTTCATGAATAAATCTAAACCTAAACTTTTTATCGCCATATTCTGGAAAAGCATAAAACCAAGTTATGATTCCACAGTGCAAAGAAATCCACTAACTCGTCATCTAAAGTCAAAAAAAGATTCATTTTCACACTCGCGCCATCTAGATTTGCGCCTATCATGAAAACAGTTGGGTAATCCACCGGCTAAAAATTCATCAGCAACGTGATCCAGGTGACAAACTATCCGGCAGTTTATCGGCTAGAGTAACACAAATATCATTATTGTCATACAGGGATAAAGTATGAAACCAAATGAAAATCTTCAAAATAAAATGAATGATATTTATAATGAACATATCTCTGTTGAATTCCAAAGCTTCTAATCTCACCTGGCCACATATTCATCCTAAACAGAAAGAATGGAAAGGAATTTCCGTGAAATACTTCAACAGATATTGACTAAGGATCAACGGTTGAGGTTTACATAATTCTCATACTAACTACAATAACCCAAGAGTTCCCCGAACCACTCTACCAGCATATTTATCTAATTTTTGGCTTGGTTTGGGTCTGTGACAAGGCGGAATTAGACGGCGGTCAAACTCTGCGGTTGATTAGCAAATCGGGAAATGCGAAAGACCCTGACCATGTCAAATAATATTGTCATTTTATTGTGCCCGTTCGACAGACCGCTGTCACTCGGAAATTTTAATCGACGATTATTTCGAGCGACAGTGACTACCTGGAAGTAATAATGGTTAATAATTTAACGTAAACATACTCGGTTTATTCGTCAGAGCCCGAGTAATTCGTTGAAAATTGTTTAGTAATGCGCTGATGCGGTTGACTTGGGATCTGTGACTGTGGGAATAGGAGCGGGAAAGTGGAATGTCGATTTTTCACGCCAACCTTGCTTCACTTTCTACCAAGACTATGACAAAACGAAAAAAAAATTGAGAAAATCGATCTGGCAAGCCTTAGACCTCAGACGTTTCATTGGAATAGAAAATTTCTTTTCTCTTTTCGACCTGAATGATGATAAGAGAAAATCCTTCAGATCTCTTAGGGTAGAATTACTGTAGATCCCAAATCGTATTTTGATCATTTTCCTTGAAGAAGTTTATTTATATGAATCTCAGCTTCGAGAAGTTTATACTTTCGAGGTATGGATTTTTGTTAGATACCGACTTGACAGAAATATATGAATTATCTCAATCATAATTGCAGCCCCAATAAAATTCAGCATCTTACATAAAAGTTTTCATCACAGCTGTCTCCATATTTCAGCACCACTAACCTGCAAATAAAAAAAATTGGTTAATAAAACGAAAACGACTTCATTTGGACAAAAAATAGATAATGACCATTTTTATGGTCAGTATTATTCATTCATTATTCGCGACAATTTCTACGAAAACCTGGATGGAATCTCAAGTTCAAGCTGCTTTTAAATTATCTTCGGGATGTAAGCATTTAGTTATAGTTTCATTAAAACGAAAGAACAGGGTAAAATCACCAGGGAAAAATTTTACAGTCGGACGTTAAAACTGAAATCTCCGTAGTTTATAACTTTTCGACGGGTGGTTTGAAGATATAAAATGGCTTTATTTATTTTCGACATGGGTTTCAGGACATATTGTGGAGGATAAATTTTTAATTACTTTGTATCTTCCGTTCAGCCCATGACGGGGTATAATAAAATTTGATGAATGTTCATATAGCGTTGCCTCATTTTGGTAAGTTAGTTTGAACTCGATATATGAATTCAAGAAAAGAGCTGAAATATGTATTTTAAAATTCGTATACTAAACTACTGAATGACGCACATTCACATACAATTGGTTATGGGCCTAGTATTTCTCAAATTGAATTCAATTGAAAATTGAAAAAAAAAGTAAAGAGGATTCAGTTAGTGAGTGTTTGAGATATTCCTGATATTTAAATGACCTGGCAACATATCTCCAAAGCTCTTTTTTTCTCAGCTTTTCGTGATTGTTCATGTCTCAGCAGTGCAGTGGAGAAACATATGAAAAACCACAAAAATGTGAGAACAATGTGAATAAAGATTTTTTGTACAACTGCCATTAAAAGTAACACTTTTAATGACAGCAAACAATGTTAGAATTGATTGTTTACGGGGAAGCGTGTTGAAAATATTTGTAACATTATTGTTAAAAATATTTTTAGCACTCCATTTTCTCATGATGAAATCAGATGAAAAAAATTCAGCAATGGCAAATTTTTATTATCAATATTCAACAATCATTACTTATGAACATTAATATTAATCGTAAAACTAGAACAATTACTAACATTAATATCCTGTGACGTTAGGGAGCTTCGCAACACATTATTAGAATCCTCAGCACCATCAGTACTTGTAGAAACCGGAGGTACAATATTGGATGATGATGATCCAAAATCTGTTGAGGTTGGGAGAATTTTTTCAGCAATGACATTTCTATATGCAATGGAATTATCAACATAGCCCTCGGCTACCGTCGTAGACTTCCATCCACCATGTTTTTTTATATCCGTAATATTTGCTCCTGATTCTGCTAGCAATGAAGCGGAGGATCTTCGAAAACAGTGTCCTGTATATTGCCTTGGTTCTGGCAGTTTGAGGAATTCGGCAACAATAGATGGAATTTTCCCAAATGTATTGACACCAACTGGATTGGCAGTGCATTTATTATTCATGTATTTCAGGAAAAAACGACGATGTTTGATAACAGAAGGGCGCAGTGCAAAGTACTTATGAAATTAGTCAACATACTTCCCAATTATACTGAAAGAACGACTGACTTTCGTTTTTGTGTTTGGAAGTTGATTTATTTGTTACTTCGATGTCTTCCACTGATAAATTACACAATTCTTCATGCTGACAGGCTCCAAATAATCCGAAAATAGTTGCAACCTTGACCATCAAGTATTTCTCATCTGGTGCCTCATTTATAAACTTTTCAACTTGTTCACGAGTGAGAATTTTCGATTTTTTGGGAGGATATCCTTCACTTTTCCGTTTTAAATATGCTATTACCTTGAAATATTTATTTACTTATATCCACGCCATTTTTAACAAGGGCGCTTGACTTTATCATTGAAAATTTGCTCCACAAAGTTGATGAACTCCATATTTTTGATTTTTCTTCTAAGTGTGCCAGGAAAACAGGTTCACTGACGTTCCCTTCTACATTTTTAAATTTACACCAGGCCAGGAAATTGTTATATGCAATATCGTACTGCTGAACAGATTTTTTAGGTAGGAGTTCCAGATTTGCTCTTCTGGCAGACTCTTCAATATCCACAGGAACAACCAAATCGTCACTTTTATTAATAATTGGACTCTCGACAAACATATTAAGCAGTTAAAAACCCAAGACGAAAATTGGACAGGATCAAAATTCAAATGACAGCGTCTTTTCTCATTTGTTAGTAGATAATCATAACGTTGGCAACGATTGCCATTCACAACAACCTTTTGATTATTTGAATATTAAAATGCATTTTGAAGTCTATTGCCATTGCAAATTCACCTATTTCATTATCAAAATAGGGCAGTTTTACAAAAAACATTGTATGGTATTTGTGTTAAAAGTGATTTTATTTTGTTCGCAAAATTGTTCAATTCGCTCCGCTCATTTCACAATCTTTTTCAGTCACAAAATAAAACGTCCCTTTTAACACTCATATCATAAATAACTATTTTTAACCATCCTGGGGTGTTTTAATATTTTACATCTACATATGAAACTGACATTTTAATTATGTCAGATGTTAATAATTGAATAAGCCTAGTTGGTATATAAAATTGCGTTTATTTTTTCCAAGAATCGACAAAATCATTGAGTATCATATTCTTCAAGATTGAAGAAAGAAGATAATGTGAGCTCTCCGACAAGTAGTTTATTTCAGAATGAACCAGCAAATTTCTAATAATACAAGAACATTTCAAAACAATTCAACGGAACAAAACCAAACAAAAGGCGGCTATTCTTCGCCAGAACGTGAAAAATTTCACTTCGTGCAATAAATATCTTCTCGCACCACGAAGAAGATGAAGTCTTCACAATATCTTACGACTTCACAAAAATAGGTCGTCTCCAATAGAAAACAATCCCCGACTGTGTAAATAAAGAAAAGGCAGTGGAAACACGGCAACGTTACAGAAAGACAAATGGCAGAACAGGTGAAGTGAAGCCATAGAAAGCGGGCACAAATTGAAAGCGTCTAATCGTGGCGAAGAACCATTCATAACCGCCGTTGTGAGAGCTTTTGTTCAGCATTTTCCTTGGTTGCTTGCAGCGGTCACTGCTTCTATGCAGGGTCCTCTTCTGACGCATATTCACAACCGTTCCTCAAGACCCAAACACTATCGGAATAGGTTCGTAAGTAAATATCGGGGAGGCGTTGAGGCTTCTGCATTTTTCACGGTCGTTAACAATGGAGAAATGACGCTTGAAATCGACCTGAAAATTCGATCGATCCTCTTGGAGCGCCACTGGCTCGGATATAAGTGGATAACTTTGTTATAATCCCATAAAGTTGGATATGAATGCTCCTTTGTCAGATTCACTTCTTCCAGTTTATTGAGTACGATTTATGAGCTATCACTGGATTCTTTATAAACACACGGTGAGTACTATGCAGCTCCTTTGTTGTTTTCATTTTATGTTACGAACAGGAGAAAATAGCTTCCCATAAAATTGACTTTATGTGTTATGGCGTAATCAATTTGATTCTTTCTATATTTGGGTATCTTCCATGTGTTTTTTATTACTGTTTTTTCAGTCCTTGTTTTGTTTGTTATACGAACTCGCTGTGTAATTTATTAAATGAGACATTATGGAATAAAAATTTGATAGAAAGTTTGTGAATTGTCCTTCATATACAGTTCTTTTACCTTAAAAAAGATTAAAGTGTTATAGGTCCCAATAAACATACAAACGTAGAAAAAACGTTGTATTTCTCTAGTGAGGATACCTTTCAAACTCGTTGAAAAGACGCTAAATATCGTGCACTCTCTTTTGTCCGAAAAATCAAGAAATGTATATGAAATAGCGTTTAACCGGTACGAAGAATGGTGTTCAACTAAGAAAATTTAGAATATCATACATGAAAAAGTATTTGTTTCGTAACTAGGTTGTTGTAGCTTTATTTTTTTACCCCGATTGTTTTTTCAGGAAAATGGTTTTCTTGCACTGCTTCTGGTTCATGGATGCTAGTGAGCCACGTAAATTTCGATGATTAACTATTGTGACTTCACAAACAATGTAAGGGGGTATACTTAACTATAGGCACCCTATGGTAACCTTGATGATTACTGCGTTAACACGTTGAGTGCCATGTGAGACCACATAGGTATCACACTTTTTTGGGAGCGGCGAGCCGCGTGAGACCACTCTGGTCTACCGACCAACGACGCATAGTTATCTAAATCGCGTATTTCTCCAGTGGCCTGCGATATGATGCATTATGTTATTATCTAGGAGGGTTTGAGTTTTTTTATGTAGTGAATATTCTGTTAGCAGTATCTCTATCATGTTTTGGTAGCAATTAACACATCGCCGTATCTATATTTTGTGCATTTGTTCTCATTTTTTTTTTTAAATTTTGACAGAGCTGTATCCATTTCGGAATCAGACGTATCTTCATCTGGATGTTATTCATCTGCTGAATCATCACCAACAATCGGACTCAAAAGAACATAAAAAAAATGAGAACATTGATGTTCCATATATTAATTTCATTCAATTGAACACCAGAGAAGATGAATATGCAAAAAAAATCGTGGCCACTGGGTCAGTTTTTTCAGAAGTTATGGTGGCACTCAACGTGTTAAGTTGTTATCAGTTATCAGTTCAAGTATTATGTATACCATTATGAATTCGACCTTCTATATGAAAATCTATAGCAAGGAAGAATTATGATGTACCTTCTACTACAGGGTCTTTCACGAGGAACTTCACCCATATTTATACGGGAAACTACTGAACGTATTTTCATGAAATTCAGCACTTATAAGTATTTCACGATGCTGATGAAATCAAAAATATTGTCAAGGCATGAGCACCTCCGGTTTTTCCGGAAATGACGTCAACTTCCGTTTTTCAAATTAGAACACCATTTTTTTATTGCAGAAATAGATTCCTTAGAAAATTTCAAGTTATTTTGATGTAACATTTTTCAGTTTTGGTTGGAAAATTCTCTCTGAGCGGGAAAATTCGAAAAAAAAATCGAAAATAGAGCTCCGCTGAAACAAGAATAACTTCGAGGTTTTTGGATAGAAAATTTTCAATTTTGGGATTTTTCAAGATGTCAGATTGATGTATCCACTTTAAAAATCGAAATCGCGATTCATGATACAGGGGGTGAAAAAATCGCTTTCTAAGTTAGAGATGACAAAATCGTGAAAAATCAATTTTTTCAAATTAGAACCCCATTTTTTTATGGCAGATATTGAATCTACGTTAAAAAATAATGTGAGTGTATGCATCACACCCTCGCCCTAAAATGGATATTTTCTGAGTTAATATCCACTTTAGGCAGCAAGTTGTTGTTTTTCCTAATTTTAAACCTTTTCTGATTGATTGTCTCTCTAACATAGGTTTTTTGAGACAAGCTCGAAAATAAGGTAGGTTCATTTCCTCTGAATGAAAGTGGGAAAGATCAACAATTGATTGAGTGTCAGAATCGAACAACGCCTCGCTAAGCCAACAAAGTGCTCTCATTTGCCATTTTTGACTATAGTAGGAAAAACAACCCATCTCTTAAATCTACGAACCAATGAGGACGCTTCGACGATTTGCTACTCTCTCCTGACATGTACCTATTTCCCAGATGTAACTTGAACTGCCATAAATATCACCATATATTTAATTTTATGAGCTTCATACTGGGGAAAAATCAATGTTGAAAACATGGTTAATGTCTCCAAAACAACCAGATGAATCTCCAAAACCCAACCCGAATTCTTGGGTTGAGAAACTTTTCAATAGGATCATAATTGGTCTAACAAGCTATAATAAAAAAATCATTTTTTAAGACAAGCTTTCATAATAACAATACTCATCCGCCATTTTGAAGCCGCCATCTTGAATTCCTCAATTTTGAAAAATCGTAATTTCCGACCCAGAAAACCCCCAGATACCAATTTTGAATAGAATCGGATCATAATTACAAAACTCGTCCGCCATATTGTAGCCGCCATCTTGAATTTTTCAATTTTGACGGAAGAATCATCATTGTCGAACCCAAAAACCCCCAGATACTAATTTTGAATGGAATCGGATGATAATTACAAAACTCATCCGCCATTTTGGAGCCGCCATTTTGTTTTTTTCTATAAAAAATATTTCATGATGCATTGTCACCAGAATTATGTACACCTGCCAAATTTCAAATCAATCGGACGATTAGAAGTGTGTCATATTCAACTTGCAAGATTTGATTACAGACAGACAGACAGACAGACAGACACCGGGACAGGTGAAACTAAATAAAAGCTTTTAAAAAGGGTATTTTTTTTAACAAAGAACGAGAATTGTAACAGAAGGCATATGGGACAATATTGCAGTTCAAGGGTTCGATTCCATTAAAACAATTCATCCAACAATTTTAAAATTCGACAAGTCCTTTCTGGTGGACAAAGAAGAAGAAATTTATGTTATACAGATGTTACGTGAAGTGAAAAGCAACAGTATTGTTGGCTTGAAGTATTTTCCCATTCAAAATAAACTAGCGACCCGCCCCGGCTTCGCACGGATGCAATGCTGATACTAAATAATATACCTACCAACTACAGAATGTTCTTATAAACAACGGAAATGCCGGCGCCGCACCGCTATGTCCCTGCATTTTAAATCAGTCATATCTTCGGAAATATTCATTTAAATTACATGCTGTGAAGGGCCATATGGATCTATATTGAATGGACAATGTATTTAAGGTACTTAATTGGATAAGGATTAATGCTGTATTGCTTAAAATAACCTCCTAACTAAGCCATTTTTCCCCGTAAAATGTAAAGGATAAAAAATGGTTATTGTGGGTTATCCTAAAAAGATAGACATATACCATCACAGACTTTTTTTGTTGACCTTTTTAGGAGTACAATACCGAGTACATTATTTCGATTTATCTCGTGGGGTTCAGTCAGCGTTAGCAATGTAAGCGCAAAAAATGTGTTTATTTACTACATCACATTAGAAATCTGTAAATTCGTCAGTGTTTCTCTACAATATTATGCATGTCTCATACATATAAACCTTCCTCTTGAATCACTTTATCTATTGAAAAAAAGCGTTTCAAAATCCGTTGCGTAGTTTTGAAGACTTAAGCATACATAGGAACAGACAGCGAAAACGACTTTGTTTTATACTATGTAATGATGGTTTCGTACATAGTTAGGCCTTTTGAATAAACTTTTTTGATCTCACCAACACTAGTTTTTTTCCATATTTTATTGAAGTGTTGATTCGGGACACCTTTATAAGCACTGTTGCGAGAAAAAAGCTTCGACTCCAAAGCACCACAACTTCCCACAAGCGACAATAACAAATCGAGACGGTCGACAACAGGAATGCCTCAAAAATCGTTGCGACAATTCCCACCGTCCCATATTCCATTATAATTGCACACACCGGCCAATTCGGGCTCATAACTCCCCATCGCGAGACCGGGACTGTGGCCGCGCATTATTGGCCAATTAATAAGGCCGGTCGGAATCCGACTACACGAAAAAGCCATCTTTGTGCGAATATTAAAACATCCCCGCGCTGGAATGGCCGGGCCGAATAGGCCAGTTAAGATAGCCGTAATGGGCAATCATATTTCAGAGAGGCAGCTCGAAATGCTACGGAGGCCAAACCTGCTACTTTTTTCGGCGGTTCCTGTAGCGCGACGCTTCGGCAGGCAATCGAGAACGGCTCAAATATCAAGATACAGGGTGTTCCTGAATAAGTGTATCAACGGTCAACTTTAGAAATTCGTTTCAGAGATCCAGAAGGTCAAAATTTATATTTTTTCAGTTTTTGCTAATATCTCAGGAACCGTTTGAATTACAGGATTGAGTTTCTGTACACACGTTGTTACTAATAATAGCTACTTTCTTGCACTTTACTCGGTTTCATTAGACGTGCCAGTGGCGAAGATATTGAATTTGCACAAAGGTGTTGCCCCCCAACTTTTAGACCATCGTGTTCCGTATTTGGCCCTGTTCCATCGATCACCAGACCTTTTTTTACCGCAACTCCTGAGAGAAATTGAGGCTTCTTCAACAATCTCTTCGAAAGTATGCAGAGCCTTGTCATGTTTGGTTGATTTGCACCTAAAACTTTAAAACTCACAGTCATGAGTTAGATAAGAATTCCTGAATAATAATTCATTTTGCACGTTCGTGTTCAATGACTAGTTCCTCCAAAAACCATTTCCAAATGAACGATAACAAAAAAGCATGAAATGAGATTTACCGCGAAAAAATCTATACTTAAAAGCGAGCGTAGGAGTAATAACTGAAGTAGTAACATAAAGCAAATCTCATGAATACTTAAATTGGAAATTGAAAAAATGATTCATGAAAGTTAATGTTCCACATCGTTTTACGTCAAATCGATTAGGCGCTTTAGTCGTTTGAGTCATTCTCAGGCAGGTTTATGAAGAGGTTGGATGAGAGATTGCAATACAAACCTGATGAAAAAGAAGAAATTAGAATTGACAACGGCTCTGAGAATTACTTTGACATTGCCGATACTTCACGAGTGCCAACCTGCGTCATTTTTGAGTAAAAAATTTTGATAAACCTAAAACCGGGATACTTTATAAAAGTGAATGGCGTATAGCATTACCAAACTAATAATAGCTCATCCATCCCAGAATAATGATCAATAGACAGACCATAAAATTCCTAGATTCATTATCATGGCACCGATAAAAGTAAAGGTTTGAATTTCTTAAATTGAAAGAAATATCATCACTGATTGAAATCGAGATTTAAATCAATGGATAATATTTGAAAAAATGACTTGATCCACAGCATAATGACAAAACCTCTGTGTGTACATTGAGAATTCAAAATAATAATCAAAATAGGAATTCATGTCCGTTAGTACCGTCCACTAGGGACATAAATGAATGAGAGAAATGGACTAGCAAAGATCTAATTTCTAATTTGGAAATTAGATCTTTGCTAATCCATTTCTCTCATTCAAAATAATAATACAATGACGAAGAACTATGGTTTGTGTTGACGATATAACAGCCTGTCATAATAAAATGACGTCTTGCCGAATAGAAAAATACAATTTTTGAAAGTTGTTTGATTGAGAATTTTATTCTGGAGAGGAGCATTTCTTGAAATGAAAATCAACATTATTCACACATTTCCACAGAAAATCCAACACTTGAAATCTGAGAAGGAATGAGAAGGATATATTAAATATTTTTTTCTCTGAACACAACATTGAAAAAAATAAAATCTGTTTATTCAAAATATTAATCTTTATTGATCACAAAATTTCTTCTCTTCTATTTTTTAATTCACTATGAATATGTCATTTCATATATTATTGTCATGTATTTTTGTTTTATTTTAAAATGTTGTTAATGTTTCTATCAATTTTATAGGTTTCAACTTCAACTGGACACTTTTTGGTATTTAAATAAAAAAATTAATGAATTTGTCATAAAGCACAGGCAACAATAAAATTTCACCCAATATTTATTGAAATTGTCACGATATGATCGAATTCTGACAAAACACCTTTACAGAACTAATAAAAATAAATCGTTTGAGTAAAAAGAAGGCGACTCGAATAAAAAATTCTATTTTTCCCGAACCCATGATGTCTCTATAATTCTTCTTGGGATAGAAAATGATAACTAGATATTAAGATCTAAAATGTTGTTTCATTATTTTTCAAACACTATTGAAAAATTCCTAGTCAAATTCCTATTAACGAGTTAAATTATTTGCACCAGAAAAAAATTCGAACAGGAAACTAGCCTGCTTTTATTGATTCCTCGTGAATACTGGGTGTACCAATAAATACTAATACGTAAGTACTGTTATGGTTCAAAATATCATTTCAAAATTCATTCCGATCTATTGAGGCCAAATTAAAACTGAAAGATTTAGAAACATCATTTGAAGTTTGTACATAGAAAATAGATTCTGTGAATAGTTAGGATTAAATTAGAAAAATCAAGAATGTGGAAGATTTTTGAGGAAGGAAACCAGGGAGATGAAAAATTGAATTGAATTGAGAAATCAGAAAGAAAAGTCAAGAAGTTAAATAAGGAGAAATCAGAAAGAAAAGCCAAGAAGATAAATTGAAAAATAAGAAAGAAAAGTCAAGAAGATAAATTAGGAAAAATCAGAAAGAAAAGTCAAGAAGAGAATTGAAAAATCAGGAAGAAACGTCAGAAGATAAATTGGGGAAAATAAGGTAAGTCAAGAAAGAAATTAGGAAAAAATATAACGAGTAGGTACTAAGAAGATTGATACTAGAAAACAGGAATATAGTGAAAGGACAATTATAATAGATATAAGTGAGTTTAATTTTATTTGAGGGATAGAATAAGTTGTTTATTTTTTTTTGTATTTGGATAAGGAAGTTAATATTATTATTAAATTTGATATAAATTTAAATTTTTCAGTTTAATTTGGACCCTCAATTGAGATAGTTTACCGGGCATATCGAAATTGAAATATTTTTTTAATTGATTTGTTACATTCTAAATTCATTTTATGCGTATCATATAAAGGAATCATAACAGTACCTATAGACATTTTCAATCGAGAGAAGAATCTCCCGTACTCTTTTCTAAATCGGAGATCCGCCAGATTTTCCCTCTCCGCCGCTCGCGCGCGAATTCTTCGTGCCAAACCAGCCGCTGTTATTTGTTATGAGGTTTTCCTCACCCAGCCAGAATGCAAATTTTACATGGTTGGTCGCTTTTGTGCACCTTGTTCGCATATAGAGAATACGACGAATTAAGGGGGCCTGCGGAGAGGACCCAGAAGGTAACCAGTCGGTTAATCAGGGCCCATCTCGGACCCCAGAACCTCATCGGACGAAACACATGGTCCGTGATCCGATTGATTTGACACCAATAACTACCTGCAGATAAGACGCCGTCGATCTTTGTTGGTCTCTGATTCTTTCATCCCTAAAGCATGTCATTAGAAGTGCGTTACAATGGATGTAACGACCGCCTTCGGAGTCCTGGCGAGCGTAGACTTTAATGAGCGGTCAAGGCAGAAAGTCATGGGAAAGTTGGTAGGTGTGGAAAGTATCAGTAAATTTTTCCAAATTGGATTGAACATTTTCAAACGTTGTATTCCCATCTACTCTTGATGAACCTACAAACACCGAATCATGTAAATAATTCGATTCTGAGGTTCTTTCAGCTGTGACTTCAATGAGCGATGAAGACAGATAATTACCCATGAGGAAATTCTCGTGAAAGTAGTCTTAAATTTGTTTTTTTTTAGAAAATTAATTGTTCTCCGAGAAACTATGAAACATTTCCAACGCATTTTTCAGATACTTATAGTTAAAATGTGAGATTTAATATCACCAAAAAAAATAAATATGTTCCATTGTTAGCGTCTTCACGAAATAGATCAATCAGAGAACACCATTTTCTAAGTATAGGATTAAAGGCCAGAAGTACTTCTCGGTCGCTGTTAAATTTTTGTTCCCTATTTTAGTTTTCGTTTTATTATCGTTTCAATCACTCAATCAAAACATTCAGTCATAATAATCATATATGGTGATTTTTTGTTGTAATTTTGATTAAAATATTTCAATAAGGTGATGAAAATATGTCATACTTTGAAATTTAAATTTTGCTAGTATTTATCTAAGTTATTCAGGTAAAATGGTAAAAATCTGGCCTTTATCATTAGACATTAACATCGATAATAATATCAAAATATTTTTTGAATGATTTTGCAATTTGGAAGATAGTTGTAGATACAATCTTCTACTAATAAATGAAATTTAAATGTCTGTTTGTATTCTCGTAAAACTGATTTTCTAGTTTGTTGAGATAGGTACGTTATCTGAGCAGCAACAAGCATTAAAATTTGTTTTGTTTGTCTTTTAGAGAGCCTATAATCTCAGAAATGGTTTTGATTCGAATTTCAAGAGACCTCAACAGTTGGACAAGATTGAAAACAATTTGAGTGTGAGTATAACTCAAAAACCATTCGTCTTGAGAAGTTTCAACGAAATTTCTTTCAGACAAAGTCAAATCCTATTATCTTTTTTGAGTTCATATGAATCAAAAATGAAATAGTTGCCATAGCAAAAAATCAGCTCATTTTCCGAATAATTTTTAGAACTTTATAACTTTTTCAATAACTCATTAAAAGAAATGGTTCAGTGCCATCCGAAGCCAATAAAAAGGATTGAATGGAATTACTTTCTATCCAAAAATACAAACTAATAATTTTACTATGAACGTTGATGCAACTACGGGCCCACTAGTCAGTACTTTTGAATAGGTACTATTTGAAAATTACAAATTATTTTGCGGTCGACTTTTTTATTGTTGTTCGACTCCCAGACATCATGCAGAAAAAACAATTATTATATTTCCAAAATGAAATTTCAAGCGAGTATTAACGAATGAATAAAATAAAAAGAGATGAAACGTAAACATATGATAATATTCCTTGGTAATTAAATTCTGAAAAACTACCTATATCAATTAGCAAAATATAAATAACGATTACAATCAAAAAAATTTCAATATTGTTCGAAAGATATTTTTGGGGAAGAAAAATTGTGTCCACCTTTTCCCAGAGATATGTCTTTCGACAATATCAACGAATTGAATAATTTACCAAATCGGTAAATCGAAAATCTACTGTTTTCCTCAAATCCTGTTTTTTTTTCGAAACGAAACTAGATTCAGCTTGTCAATGACTTAAAATTTAATTAGGTATCTTGAATATATGTCAAAAATGTATTGATAATTTTGCTAGAGTTAAAAAAAGTTTTTACTTCTAAAGAATTCAAAATATGCTATAATGAAAATAAATATCAAAAATATAATATCTAATATTACGGTGAAATGTTACGACCATTCCACTGAAATTAAAAGAAACGTTTTATTATCCATAATAAAATCAGCACATTCGATTTCATCGACCACAAAAAGCGATATGCAAGATATATCAACTGGATGATTAACTCGAAATGAGTACAATTAAATCCGCTCCAGCCGATAACAGCCCATCGAAATTTCGATACGTATCACAACGACCGCGCACAAAATCGGAACGCATCGAAATCACTGGAAAAACCAATTCCGGCTCAGATAGCACTCTTTCCTTCGAACAATATCGCATGAAAACCTGAATTCGTTAAAAATCGGTACAATCGCGTTCGACACAATGGTCGCGAGCTTGCAACGCTCTTTCAGGGCTGAAACTTCTGCGAAATTCAGCCGGGGACACAAAGTACATACTCATTTTCCGCCAAGAATGGGAGTCTATAAAAAGGAAATGAGGAGCTTTCGCGAAGCTCGTCGACTTCGAGTACTAAGTACCGGAGTCGAGAATACCGGACAAGAAGGAACGCGGTTCGGTGAAGAGCGCGGAGGGTGGAGGGGCGCCAAAGGCCCGCAGAGGCATTATAGCGGGCGAGGACAGAGAAGAGGGAGTCGATCCGAGAAGTTCGTGGCCTTGTGAGCTGGTGAGCGCAGTCAAGCACCGGGCTGCGATCGAGACGGTAACGGCATGCAACAAGACATCGTACGTGCCACGGCTTACAATGGTGTAGCTTTCAGTGCGTCGTCGGTACCAAGAAATGGGCACCACCGTCGTTTGTGCGGTATTGTTCGGAGCCGTTTTCGGGGTGCTATCCGCGTCCCTGAGCAAGGCGCTTCGATATCAGGCGCCCGACGAGTGCAAGTGGGTTGTCGTCGACTCGGACGTCGAGGACGACGTGGCCTTAGTGTGTAAACTTCGCACCATTAACAGTGAACTCGAAAACACCAACTTCAGTGTCATACAACCGCAGCATACGGTGCGTTTACGGTTAGAATGCAGCGACGGCCTCTTCTTTCAGAGCTCGCTCAGTGCGGGCAGCTTCAAGCCGTTAGTGGAACTACGCGAACTATCCATAGAATACTGCAAAATAGGGAATCTATCCGACGGCGCGTTCAAAGGACTCAAAGAACTTCGGAATCTGACGGTCCGTACGCACAACACGGACTGGTCGGCGATGGCTCTGGAAGTCTCGCCGGACGCTTTCGACGACGAGCTCAGGAACCTGGAGCGGCTGGATTTGGGCGAGAACAACATGTGGAACCTACCGCCGGGAGTGCTTTGTCCCCTGTACAATCTACAGGTGTTGAACTTGACGCGAAACAGGTTGCGAGAAGTGTCCGATTTCAGATTTTCGAGCAGTCCGTCCGACAGGTGTAACGTGAATCTCAGACTCCTCGACTTGTCCCGGAACAAGATCGATAAGTTGTCGAGTGGACAATTTTCCGGGTTGACGCGGTTGCAGAAGCTGTATCTGCAAGGGAACGGTTTGACCAATATCGCCGACCGCGCGTTGGAGGGACTGGTCGCCCTCAACATCCTCAAAGTGTCCGATAACAAACTAGTCAGTCTACCCCCTGAACTTTTCTCCGATACCAGAGACATCCGAGAGTTGTACCTCCAGAACAACACGATCAACGTTTTAGCGCCGGGTCTTTTGAACGAGCTTACACAACTTTTGGTTCTCGATCTATCGCATAACGAGTTAACGACCGATTGGATAAACGCAGGTACTTTTACCGGCCTTGTTCGACTGGTGGTACTCGACATTTCGTACAACAAAATATCGAAACTCGAACAGTCGTTATTCAGGGATCTATACAGCTTGCAAATTCTCAGATTGAACGATAATCAAATCGAGAACATACCAGAGAACACTTTCTCCGCTCTCTACAACCTTCACACTCTTATTATCTCGAACAATAAGATTGCTAGAATCGACGGGGATACCTTCAACGGATTATACGTTTTATCTCTCCTCTCGTTGGACAACAATAAAATAGCGTGGATCCATCCGGAAGCTCTCAAGAATTGTTCCAGCCTGCAAGATCTGCATTTGAACGGCAATAAACTCTTGCAAGTTCCCGAAGTGCTCAACAACGTTCCCAGCCTGAAGACGTTGGATCTGGGCGAGAACCACATCGACACCATAATTAACGACACCTTCCCGGAGATGAAGTCGATGTACGGTCTCAGGCTGACGGAAAACAACATCGGGAACATCTCGAAGGGAGTGTTCGAGAAGATGCCGTCTCTGAAGATCCTCAACCTGTCCAAAAACAAGATCCAGAAGATCGCATCGGGCGCGTTCGACGTCAATATCAATCTGCAGGCGATAAGGCTGGACGGCAACTATCTGACAGATATAGAAGAATTATTCGCCAAGTTGCCGCATTTGGTATGGCTCAACATATCCGACAATCATCTGAAATGGTTCGATTACGCCTTGATACCGACCGGTCTGCAATGGCTCGACATACATGCAAACCAAATAGAAGAGCTGGGGAACTATTTCGAGATCGAATCCAGCCTGTCGTTGAGCACCTTCGACGCCAGTTCCAACAAACTCACAGAGATAACCGGAAGTTCCATTCCGAACAGCGTGGAGGTTTTGTTCCTAAACGATAATTTGATCTCCAAAGTTCAATCTTACACCTTCTTCAAAAAACCTAATTTGACTAGGGTAGACCTATTTGGAAACAAAATAACCAGTTTAGACCCAAATTCACTCAGAATATCCACAGTTCCTATCGACAAACCGCTTCCTGAATTCTACATCGGTGGAAATCCGTACAGGTGCGACTGCACCATGGAATGGTTGCAGAAAGTCAATGTCGGGAACCGCGTAAGAACCCAGCCTAAACTGGTCGACTTGGAAAGTATCTACTGTTCCTTGTTGTACAACAGAGGAAGAACTTACGTTCCTTTAGTGGAAGCAGCGCCGTATCAATTCCTTTGCACCTACGAAACCCACTGCTTCGCCCTATGCCACTGTTGCGATTTCGACGCCTGCGACTGCGAGATGACCTGCCCGACCAATTGTACTTGTTATCACGACCAATCTTGGTCGGCCAACGTTGTGGATTGTTCCTCCGGCGGCTACGTGGCTAAATTACCCGAGCAGATACCGATGGACGCAACTCAACTCTACCTGGACGGTAACGACCTCCGCTCGTTAAACAGTCACGCATTTATCGGCCGCAAACGACTCAAGATCCTCTTCCTAAACAACTCAAACGTCGAGCTGATACAAAACCGCACGTTCAACGGACTCCTAGAACTCGAACTGCTGCATCTGGACCAGAACAGGATCGGAGAACTTTACGGGTACGAGTTCGAGGGACTGACCGGACTTCGAGAGATTTTCCTGCAGCACAACCGGATTTCCCACGTCCACAACCAGACTTTCCACGGACTGAGGCAGCTGAGAGTGTTGAGAATGGACCACAACAGATTAATAACTTACAACGTGTGGAACCTGCCGACTACCCTTATAGAGGTCACCTTGGCGTTCAACCCCTGGTCTTGCGATTGCGAATTTTCGGAACGCCTGAGGGAATGGATGGTCCGTAGTGCCGGAGTCACAGACATCGCGTCGGTTCGTTGCATCCACAACGTAACAGACATCGATTTTTACGATGAGAACGTATTCGCGGAGAATTCCGACAACGGCTTCAATATAAGCACGGAAAACGGTACTTTATGCACGGGAATAGCGATTGATAACTCTGTGAACGGCAACTTGACCGCTACGAAAACTATAATCAAGAAACAGGTGATTCAGGACTATCTGCCGCTTTTAGTGGGTACCCTCACAGTGTTCGCGGTTATCGTCCTGCTGACCTTGATCATTTTCATATTCAGGCAGGAAGTGCGGGTGTTTTGCCATTCGAAATTCGGCATAAGGCCCTTCCATAGGTCCAGTGAACTAGATCGCGACGACCGTGAAAAACTTTTTGACGCTTTCGTGAGTTACAGTTCGAAGGACGAAGCTTGGGTGGCGGAAGTTTTAGCCCCCGCTCTAGAACCAAACTACAAACTGTGCCTCCACTATAGAGACTTTCCAGTAGGATCCTTCCTCGCTGACACCATCGTGCAAGCGGTCGAATCTTCCAAAAGGACTATAATGATCTTGTCGGAAAATTTCATTAAGTCTGAATGGTGCCGGTTCGAGTTCAAATCGGCGCATCACCAAGTCTTACGCGACCGTCGGAAAAGACTAATCGTCGTGCTCCTCGGTGAAGTGCCCCACAAAGACTTGGACCCCGACATCCGACTGTACCTCAAAACCAACGTGTACTTGCAGTGGGGCGACAAGCTCTTCTGGGAAAAACTCAAGTACTGCCTGCCGGACGTGCCAAACAACCAACGCCTCAGGAGCTCCGTTCGAGGTCCTCACGTCCACCATCATGTCCACAGGCATAGCGCGAGGGGGCAACCGCCCAACCCCCCTGGAAACGCGGCCAGGACAGTTGCGATACACATCTGATACCCAGAAAGACTGTTTAGTGCGACTTAATTATCAATGTCAACCAATTGTGATATTTCGAGAAGCAGACTGTGAGTGCAATTTGTGTGAAGAATGTGATAGTCAATTTTGGGGACGGAGGCCGCGTATGGAAGAGTGTCGAATGAGTGTGAATGGGTGCGAATGTGGAGAAGAAGGTCCTCCTGAACCGACCAGTGCTCCGGACTTACAGAAATCCAGAGCTTTTAACGATCGCTGTAAATACGGACTTGTATAGCTAATAATAGGTAAACTGTATATCTGAAATTCTGTAAATAATTTATATATATTTTATGTTATTTTTGGCCACTATTTATTGTAAAATTTTCGCCTTTCATGTCCTGTACGTACTTCGACGATGAGAATTCGAGGTACATTAGTATTTTTTTACTGTGAGAAAGAAATGAATTTTTATATCTACTGAAATACGCTAACGCCTTCAAATATGGGAATCTAATAAAACGTCCTTTTTATTTCCATAGTTTCATTGCAACCTTATGTCCTATCAGGTATTCTAGAAGATATAGGGGAGAATACTGGATTTATAAAGTTTAAAACATTTCAATATCAATTTGATGATTACGAACAAAAATTCCTCAAATTCGTTAAAAACTTCGTCATACATAGTGAAAGTAAGACTATACATTATGTATTTATTTCAATACCATTTTGGTCCATCTAGAAAATGAAAAAGTCAATATATAAACAAGGCAAACTAAAAAGTCCATCTCTAAAAGTGACTGTTTCTACTAAAATCCTATTTTATTTGGGAAGAAAAGAGATTTCACTCCTCAGTCACTTGAATTTCATTAAATTTGCTATACAAACCTCGAATGGGCTAAATTAAAATAAGGATACATCTCAAACAGCTGCAGTATTGGAGGAAGAATTATTATATTGTAAGTAAATATTTTTTCCATTCTCTTGACTGGTATCAATAAGAATGTCACAAAACGTACATAGTTTTTCAACATTTAACATTCTTGGCGTGAGGTGAATTTTTTTGAATCTTATAAGTGCAGCTTATCCGAGTAGATACTAGTAGTATTTTTTTTATGTTAGAGAACTATGAAGACAATAGGAGCTTTGTGCAGAGGAAGTGTTTGTTGAAAGAAACTGATCAAATGAACTTCACCGTCAATTGAATCAGTTACTCCTATTTAATCTGAAAGAAGTTCATTATACTCCTTTAAATATCATCAAATGAGAGGAGGAAGATCATTATATACTCCATTTACTTTTATAACGTATCCCGGTTGGCCAAGATTTAAGTTTGTCAAGTTTTTTTTCTTGAAACTGATGCAGGTGGATACTCTTTTTCAACTTCATAAATGGATTTAGTTCTGTTAAGGTTTAACTGTGATACAGGTTTCGTTGTACTACTACATTTTCATACTGGAGTATTTCAAGTTGTGCAAAAAGGTATTTAAATGTCTTCTGTAGGCTTATTTCTCAAGAATTTTGAAAGGTGAGAAATTCCATAGGTCCGTCTGTTCGTTTAGAAGTTTTTCTGTTGGGTTATTGGAATACTTTTATTCTTTTTTAACACGAACTATCACAAAGTAACGGACTATTCTGTCCATTATTTTCCAGTAAATCTTCAACACTCGATTCTTGATTTCCGTACAACAAAATAGCATAACTGAATCTTCCAACCATATGTGAAATATTCCTCTGTAGAAAGGACAACGTTGCTTAGTTATCTCAGAGGAAAATGACTATAACATAACATATTCAAAATATACTAGGTGAAATATGTCAAAATGTCATGGCCAAACAATACATTATAAAAATGAATGGAGTATACATCATATCTATTCGCCAAAAAAACAATGAAAATACAGAGGAATTTGTCGGAGTAATATTTCACTCAAATATGTATATTTCTTATAACCATTTCATCACTGACAATGATGATACAAAGAAAGCTGGAATACCTTCAGTTTCAGTTATGAGGTATAGCGGTACCAAACCACATTTTCTTCAAAACCTCAGGTATATTCGTTACAACTGGAAGGAAGCACGTAAATACTGAAATGGTTAGGACGATTAGTTCCGTCATTATTCGTACCTGTAAAATTCACAAATTGGATTTTTATGACCTCTTGTCGATTTGCTTGACAAAGAATATTTTGAAATGTGGTAGAGGGTTGTTAGAAAGTGACACCTCGAAATATGCCTACGCAGGTGGTAGCCCACCTTTATCATCATTCTTAGGCATTGTCAGTCGAAATGGTTCGGACAAGATATTTAGTTCCTCTAGTGTAGATTTCTGAAGAAATCAAGTTCATTTATATTCCTCGAAAGCAACAATTGTCAAGCATACCTTTGTATTGTTCGGAATAGAACAGAAGTTTTTTCATGGTCAATATTTTCGTGTTGAAGTTTACTACAATTTCCGTGTTTTTGAAAAAACGTCTTGCAAAAATCGGAATTGGCTTTCACCGATATCAATGGTACTATCACATAAATGATTACTCATCACACAATAAAGTTTAATCATTGCTGTTGAATATTCTCAGTTATAAATAATTTTACTATTATACAATATCGTCATTTTGGGAAATGTTGAAAAATGTTAAGGGAAAAAGTTGTTTCGTTCGATGAGATAAATCGGCAGTAAAAAAATGTAGAAGTCAAAGTTCCATTCTTTTAAAAACAGTTTCGACAAAATAAAAAAAAAGTTAAGCCATTATAAGGACTGAACGAGAATAAATTCGCTATCACAAAAACGCTTATATCTTTTGAACCACTGGACCGATTTCGAAAATCAAACTCATTTTCGAATCATCTTCTAATTCTAATGAAAACTGTTTTTACAATGAAAATCCAAAACTATTTTTTACAAAATTCATGGATTTTTTCTGGAATTCTTCCCATCATGCTTCTTATGGTGTTCTCAGTCACTTTCTGGGATGCTGTCTTCCACTTTTGCTTGAATTCCGCTAATGTTTTCGTTGATTTCTTAGTCTTATTCAATTCTCTTTTTACCAGGGCCCAATATCTTTCGATTGGCCTGAGTTCTGGGCAATTTGGTGGATTGGCCTCTTATGGGGACAAAAACCACCTCATAAGCTTCGTACCATTCCTTGGTGGCCTTGCTGTAGTGGCATGAAGCTAAATCTGGCCAAAAGATTGTTGACACATCGTGCTCACGTAAAAATGGTAAAAGTCGCTTCTTCAAGCATTCCTCGATGTATATCTTCGAGTCAACAGAGCCTTGGCCAACGAAAAATTTGTTCCTTTTGCCACAAGTGCAAATTGCTTGCTAAACCAGGAATTTTTTAGGAGACTTTGCTTGTTTCTTACGCGAAATTGTTCGTCAACATTTCCACGAGAATCTGCATTATAAAATTCCTGACCAGGAAGTTGCGAGAAATCAGCCAAGACATAGGTTTCGTCCATCACGCAACAGGAAAAATTTTTCAAGAAATCTTTTTTTAATTTCTTTGCTCTTGATTTCGCTTCTTGATTCTTCACAACGTTCCTGTCTGGCACTTTCTGCACTTTGTATGATCTAAGTCCACAACTCGACTTGATTTTCTGAACGGTTGACTGCGAACAACCCACTATTTGGGCCACTTTCCGTCCTGAAAGGTTAGGATTCTTCGGAAAAAGGCTGATGGCTTTCTTCACTTTTTTTGGGCTATGAAACCCCTTTTTCCTTCCGGTTCCTTCCTTGCGGTTAATTGTAAGATCTTCGTTAAAGCGCTTAACAACTCTTGATACCGTTTCCGGACGAACGCGAGCCTCTTTTGCGATTCTTTTGAAGCTCCATTTTTGATTATTTTGAAAAAGTTTCACTATAAATTCTCGTGTTTTCACTTCGCTTGAAATTTTGCGACAGAGAATTGGAATATCTATGAGTAAATGTTCCACATGTTTCTGACGTTCATAACAAAGCTAACTATGATCAAATTTTGATTTTTTTTCTCAATTGGTTCAAGAGATATAGGCGTTTTTGTGATGGCGAATTTATTCTCGTTCAGTCCCTATTCGAAACATTCACCTTCTCAAGAGTTATCTCAATTTTCTCTAATGGACATCAATATTGCCGAGCATCCAGCAGTGAAATTATTAGTTTCATGGATTTCGAACAAACATTTAAATCCAATGGTAGGAATAATTATTATTTATGTCTGCACCGTGAAAAATTTTCGAATTGTATTTCATTCGAAAATAGAGAGATTCGAGTCATGGAAACGTGAATGGGCTTTTCCTTTCGTGGAATAAAGGGCAACACTAGAAAAAACTGAACTTCCTGCAATGCAGTAATTTATATTTTACAGCGTCTCATGATTGTTTTACTGTCTCCACTTCCTGGTTCTGATGGTTGTAGATGTTTTACGAGGTAGTTCGTTTCGCGATTGCTCCTTGTTTTAACTTCGAAGGATATTTATGTGTTTACCTTATTTTCAGACGAGACAACTATTTAGGTTCAATGTATTTCTCGTTGCTATTGCTATTAATTAAAGAAAGGGTCTACAGACATGTATACAAAGTGGAGCATAACATTTTCATTTGTTATTTCTCTCGTTAATTGCTAATAATATTTTCGTGTTGAAGTTTTCTTCTTCGGAAACTTGTATTATTTTAAATTCTTCAGAAAGAAAAAACAATAGGGATTGGAGAAGCTGCTGGAAATATTCTTTTCTCGGTTCTAAATATTTTCTACATATAATTCTCATAACAAACATTCTATAGAGCAAGGGGTATATCTTTAATTATTTATGAATGAAATGTGTAAGATTTTTTTTGCAGTAGTCTGAAATTGATGTTCCATCGAAAAAAATTGATTCTCTGATTCTCCTCTGGTTTTTGATTACTCCACATTCTCATAATTTGCTAGTTGAGAGAAAGATGAAACTGAGAATGTTTACTAAGAAAACACGGAAAGCTATCCTATGACTATAGAGGGTGAGTCTTTGACTTGTACATATATTTTAACTGTAGATTCCTCTCATCAAACGGAACACTTTTTTTCTATACCAGTTTTCAAAATTCGGTTTGGTTTCGAAGATACAGGGTGTCGAAAATCCATGAAAAAAACACTTTTCTGTTTATATCTTCGGAACCGTTATTTCAAATGAACTGTATTTTGGTTGAGTGTGTACTCTATTCATGGTGCATATTCCTCAATCGAAACCTATTCAATATCTCTACTAGTATGAAAGTTACAGGGTAGTCGACTCATCAATACACGCTAAAACACCATAAAACCACTTTAAAAAGATAAACGGTTCATATTTTCGAAAGGATCAATCATTTACGAAACTAAAAGTATAACTATTTTTTTTTCAATTAAACGAGTCGTTTTCGAGTTATTTCCAATTTTACCCGGAGAAATTTGACGAAAAAATCATTAATTTCAAGAATAATCTGAATGCGTCTCTGAATTAAATATCATCGAATATTATTCCTTCACTGGTCTGAGTTTACAATGTTGTCACAATATTTATCAACTTTGTCGAGACTTAAATTCAAACGATGGAAAACGATGATGTAGAGATATTTTAATAATAAAATCCCACAAATGTGGGAGATAAAATTGAACACAAAGGAGGATTTAATACGCACAGTTTTTATTGAAAATTCATAGTTACCGGTCCATATTGAAGTTAAATGTCGATGAAATACAAAATTCGGATATGAATGATGAATCTCGATACAAACTACTTATTAAATTGAAATTAATGAAAAATAATACGATACCTGATAATCTGTGGCGATGTTTCTATCTAAAAAATATCCTCTTGGAATTTTATAAACTCGACATGGTTAAAATTATATTAATTCACTTCACATAATAATCACATTAGAACAATAATTCACTGAATGTATTCAGAACTCCACATAATGTTTACAGTTTGTTCAGAGCCTCTGGTTTGTTATTGTTTATAGTTGGCCTCCAGATAACCAATCCGACGGTTTTCGCTCTACGCATGCATGGTGAAATTTCGCGGCAAAGTCGATTTATGATGGAAACTGCAGAATAGATATTTATACTATGTTTCGTAAAAAATCCTTAACCTCAATAAAGATATCAGCAAGCTGACAACATCTTCTTGAAATTTCTGTGCAAACATTCACAGAATCGATACCAATTAGATTAGGTTAGGTTGTTTAATAATAAATTCTGGTGATCTGAATGAAAAGTCTTTCTTCATGAGATTGTTTGGAAATTTGGAAGTTATTATTGTTTACAAACTAATCTGCAGAAAAATCGAAGAAGGAACTCATTTTGGTGGGATAAATGTGGCTTTTTAGTTGCAGATATAATCCGATGAAACTAACTGTTTTTGTTGAAATTATCGTGTTTGCAACATTTTTATTCGAATAAGGTTAGTACTTGAGTATTTCCTAAATGTATCAACTCAATTTCTATCGAGAAATATGAACATTGCATCAATTCCAGAGAATCATATCAGAGACGTAGTCAGCCCAATTTTTTTTTACTGGCTATATCTTTTTAACAGAGCCGAATTCGGAAAAATGGAAAATGAAAAAAAGGTTTCTTTTGGCCTCATGAATCTACAGTTAAAATATATGTACAAGTCAAAGACTCACCCTGTATACGTGTGAAGTCTACTAATTATTGAACAGCCTCGAATTTTTGGCTTGTCTATAGCAAAAAATGTAAAGATGCATCAATTTTTATTCCAACGCCAACGCAACTCGAAAAAGCTTGAAATATCCGACAAAAGTCGACACAGTCTCACCGTTTTCATGGGAATGAAATGAGAATTCGAATCATTGACTCGAATGATACAAACGAGAAAGGTCGTGCATTCTCAGCTAGTGATTATTAACTGGAAATAATCGGACGCGTTATAAATTTCACCTTTCCGACCGGCAATTCGAACCATTTCGAAAAACCGGACCCTACGGAATACCTCGAATAATTAACGTTATTTGCTCTCTGTCTGTCGGTTCCAGAACCATCACCTCCTCTGTAATTTTCGGGGCACTTTAAATGCAATACTTTGTTTTGCGATAAACGAGGGCATGTGGTAGAACGAGAAACCAGATACGCGGTGCGTCTTGTGAATGGTCTCGTCCTAATCCGTAAAGTGTCAAAATACTCTATGACTTTTATCAGGTTGTCGAGGAAATGGATTCGGTTGACACACATACGAAGCTTTTTAATTATTTTAAAGGGCTTCTGCTAGTTCGAGGGCCTTTTCTTTCGGCATTTGATGATATTTTGAAGCAGGTATATGTTAGGTAGTATCCATCTTGTTCAATATTTCATTGAGTTGAAATTTGATACAACAATATTTTTGTGTTCTTGTGGAAAAACGTCTTGGAATAAATCGAAATTTGCTTTCACCGATATCAAGAACACTATTGAATATACAGGGTGTTGGGTAAACACGCGGCAAAAATTATTCCTTGAACTATTTAAAGGATATTTTATTTTTAGATAATTTTTGAGGAACGCTTTGTTGCGAAAATATAGGACGAAACAAATTTTCAACAAATAAAAATTTAATCAGTTGTAAATCACACAACACCTTGCTACCTTCCTATAAATTTTCATATGGAAGGTACATTACATAATTCTTCCGTGCTATACATTTTCATATAGAAGGTTGAGTTTATAATCGTCGATCAGTAAAGTTCGTAATTAAGTAAACTTTATAATTGTCGATCAGTAAAGTAATAGCATTCGTAATCATAACACCTTTGCTCCCTTGCTATAGATTTCATATAGAAGGTAGATTCATACTTGTATACCTACATAATAATTGTATAATCGTCTCGTGCTTGTACCTAAGTTGAGGTAACAAGAAAAATACAGTTTATTTGTGAAGGCCTTCATCAATATATGTATTCCGATCATTTGACATAAGCCATCAACGGAACCAAGTCAGAGATGACTAGAATTCTTGCGTAGCTCATTATATAAGAATTATCGTGGCCCATCGTGTGTCATATAATAACCGTGAATAATCTATCCATAAAATAACGCCGTACCGTTATATTTCATATTTCGGACGTTTATCGTTTGTTGTATTTCCCGAATACGCCACGGAGATTATAGATTTTATAGAGTTATAAAAGTCGCGTCTCTTCATCGCTCGCGACCGAAAACTGTCACTTAGTTTCGGGTTTTCGGACGTGCGGGAGTCTATCGGGTTCGTTGATCTTGAAATTGTTTCGGGGAAGCCGACATCGGCCAAGATGCCGAGAAAGGCATTGTTTCTTCGGTCGACGGAGCGAATTCAACGATATTTTCTATGATCGATTTTCGCCGACGCTGTCACGCGAACTAGAAGGGGCGATTGTTCGTCAATCGGGACTAAAAATCGTCTCGTATGAGACGAGTGAAGAATTTGAATAATCCGCGACAAATCGGCAATACGCATTGTTTGGAAAAGAGGGTTAATTGAATGCGGAAATCATATGAATTAGCAGAATATTGCTCCATTCATCTTTCAAAGAGTATTTTCTATGGCGATAGTTGCTGCTGTCAATGTCTAATTGTGAAGGGTTACGAATTCATGCTTCTTCTTCTTCTTGTGTGGCGCCCATTGTCACCCGAACGTATGCCATATTCTTTCGTTCTCTTCCTGTCTACAGAGTGTAACAGCCAAATGGAATAAATACGATTACGAATAAATGAGGGGTTGTTAGGAAAAACGCTCGGACACGTCGATTTGTAATTTTAAATGCGCATATTCTTCAAGAAAATAATATTATATATGGTGTTCCATGTGACCGTGGCCAATATCAACTTTAAATTTCAAATGCAACCCCCTGTATATTATTTATTTTTTGGATTCTTCAGAAAATTCTAGACATAATTCATGTATAATGTCCTATACCTATCTTCAACTTTTTCGGAAATATTAAGTGTTTTCAGATATTTTACAAAAATTAACATTTTGAATGAAAATTATTTTATTTCACAAATTCGATACATTACACTCAATACTTATTTCCCATTTACCTCTTGATATGAAGAAAGTAAGCAAAAACCATTACTGAGAAGAAATTTAAAAAAAAACAAAAACAGATTTGTTTATTCTCATAGCCTTAGTAACACGTTGTCTGTTTGCATGACAATAAGTGATCAGTGTAAGTGCTATTGTCTTTTGAATTTCGATAACTGTTCGTAATAATATTAGAAAAATGGTTCATTTAACACAAAAGCACAAAATAACCATTCTTTAAATGATTGGTTATGGAGATTACACACGGACACAAATGCTTATTTCACGAAAAATTTCCAAATTTGCCGACTATATCCCAAGGAACTATGTATTAGCAAAATAGAAAAGCAGTTTCGAGAGCTTGGTCATGTGAGACAAATAAAAAAAATGGTGCCAATGCAGTAAGTGATGATACGAAATTGGATATTATGCTTGAGTTTCAAGAAAGCCCACATAATTCTGTTCGAAAAGTAGCCCCGCTGTTCACCGTCAGTCACACGTCAATATTTCGAATATTAAAGGAAAGTAAGATGCATCCCTATAGAATGATGGCAACTCAGGAGCTCATAGAAGACGATTTCGATAGGAGAACGAATTTTTGTGAGCAAATGATGGCAATGTTAGATAACAATGTGATCCAATCCGAAAATGTTTTGTTTTCTGATGAGAGTACATTTACACTACACGGTCATGTTAATCGTCAAAATTGCCGCTATTGGTCTGATGAGAATCCTCACTGGATGAGAGAAGAACATACGCAATATCCTGAAAATGTTTATGTTTGGGCAGGAATTGTTGGAAATCATATCGTAGGTCCCTTTTTCATTGACGGCAACTTGAATGAAGAAAAATATTTAGAAGGTCTCCAAAATAAAGTCGTACCAACTTTGATAAACTTATATCCTGATCCAGCAAATCCACAAGTTCCTGCCAATATAATATGGTTTCAGCAAGATGGAGCACCACCCCATTACCAAATCAATGTCCGGCAGTACTTGAACCAAATTTTTCCAAATCGGTGGATAGGGAGGCGCGGATCGATATAATGGCCAGCACGATCTCCTGATCTGATACCATTAGAATTCTTTTTGTGGGGATATGTCAAAAGTATTGTATACGAAACGAAACCCTTAAACTTAGACGACCTAAAAAACCGAATCACGCTTGCGATTAGATCAGTCACGCCTGAAATGTTGAGTAACGTTAGAAGACAATTCTACACCAGATTAGCATGTTGCCAAGACGTTCGCGGAGAGCATTTTGAACTTTTCCTACATTTACATTAATGTTTTTTTAAATAATTAAGAAATTTTCAGTATTACTTATTAGGTTTTAAGTATAATGTACCGAAATTGTGAAATGAAATAATTTTTATTTAAAACGTTGGTTTTTGCAATAAATCTGAAAACACTTAATAGGTACTTCCGAAATAGTTAAAGATAGGTATAAGACATTTTGCATGAATTGTGTCTAGAATTTTCTGAAGAATAAAAAAAATAAATAATATACAACTTTCTTATTTCAAATGCAACCGCATTTGAAATAATATATAATATATATATAATATTATTTTCTTGAAAAATATGCGCATTTAAAATTACAAATCGACGTGTCCGAGCGTTTTTCCCAACACGCCCTCATTTATTCGTAATCGAATTTATTCCATTTGGCTGTTACATTCTGTATATAAAGGTCTGGCATTTCATAAACCCATGGCTCTTATTATTTGAAATGCATGGTAAACCTGAAAAAGAACCGTCTCCCTTTCGAAAACGACTACAGTTAATCTCTTTAAAAATAATGAATAACCCAACTGTTACAGCTCAAATGAGGTCAGCAATCAGCATACACGGCGTTCCCCATTCATTAACCAAACTGCATTTCCCGCAGAGCTTACACTTCACTTTTTGCACGTCAACGAGGTCCATTTGGCATGCAGCAATTACTCCCGCTTGAGTTGGCCGAGGCTTCTTCATTTGGCCTTTGCGGTCCGGTACATCGCGATTATGCAAATTTTAATTAAATATTTACTTGTGCGTTCACAAGAATCGAATTGTAATTTCTCCGCTGAAAAACGCCGTTTGTTCAAGTGTTTTCTGGAGAGGAGAGACGTGTCCGTAATCACCGGACATCATCTAACAATGAAACGGTATGAAGAACAATGTTGTCGGCGCGTTTTATGGCCCTTTTGTCGTAGGGATCGTGGCACATGGGGGTGGAAGGTCAAACATAAATTTTCGAGGGTCATGGAGGTGAGACTATGTGGATGGACACGTTCGTTTTTGTTTTGGTAACGAGGTGAGAGTCGGTTGGAAGTTGAGTTTGTTCGGACGCGGCGTTTGCATCCATGCGAAGTTGCACCTGTTGAAAACTTGTCAGGTTAAATCCGACCCTCAAGTCGTTAAGCGGTAGTTCTTCCTCCCCTAAAACGTTGCCCTTAAATCGCGCATAGGCAACGGTACAGTCGGATCATTTCACAAGCCGAGCTTGAACCTAGGAGTATAGATAACTGGAGGAAAGGCTTAATTCGCTCGGCAGACCATTTTGGGCTGCCTATGACGGCGGAGATTAGAGTTTCGTGTGACGCCCGCTAGAGGAACACTGTGATCGTTATGGGAGCTCTACATTTGGAAAGAATGTAACGAGGCTGTCATTGTTATTGATACATTCATGCTCCTTTTTGATTGAAAATCGACTTCGGCAAAAATTCCAACCTTGAAAACTAGTAATGTCTTGAGATGTTTATTTTACGTGGTTCGAAGCTTTGAAATTGTTCACAAATTAATCATATTTCAGGTAACAAGGTGTCATTTTTGAGTTCAATTTTCTGGTGTCTTTTTTGAGTTTGATTTTCTGGTACAGTTTCAACTGATGTTAAAGGTTAATTCCATTATTATTCAACAAGAGTGTTATGAAATTGATCTTCGTTATTCAAGCTGTGTCTCAATCTTTCTCTAAGACAGAAATTAAAAAATATTTCTTGTGTATATAGTGAGTACCTATTTAGCGAATATTTCGAAAAGTGGTATTCAGTGGCTAAGTTCTGAGGTTAAATTGATGATATTTCAAAAATATCAAGATGTAGAAATGATACTCGTACAAGGAAATTCATGTTTGTTGGCCGCACATTCAGATCATAGTTTATGGTAGATGTAAATCTTTTTGTTTGGTCCTTTTCTAGTATGTTTTCATGAGAATAAAGAACATTCAGGACAAAAATTTATTTTTTCATGAATTTCATTGAATTCTTCGTGATTTTTCGATCCAATAAAAAGGGGATAGGCCAATTTATACACCTAAATTTTAGAAACTCGACACTACTTTGTTAAAAATACATTAATTCACTGAAAGTTTTCATGAGACCGAAGAAATATTAATCAGTTTCACATATAACAACATAACTCTAGATTTATTATAATGATATTGTAACTAATGGTAACTACAACAAATAATCATTAAAGATAATTCAATTGTTTAGTTTCATTTTATTTTGAAAAGATAATATCGCTATAGCCTGGTAACGACGTTGGCGCACCTCGTGACCGTGCAACGAACTACCAAGTCCCGCCGTCTTTGGCAGTTCAATAATGTACCGAAGCCTTCTCTCCAGTTATCTATGCTCCTATCTTGAACGTTGGGCCGAAGCGGTGTATTTCACCAATTGAAAATGTCAAGCTTCACGATGACAATGTCAAATTCGACATATTCACATCGGCGTTGCCATCTCTCAAAATTTGATTGAAAATGATGTCAGAAACCTGTTGGGATTCCGTGGTATCTTCAACAAATTCTCAATCTGAATGTTGCGAGAGTTTCAGCGAAAGATAAACGCAAAATTATCCTGTGCCCTGCTTTCAACACTAAAGAACGTAACGTGCAAAAGATCATCGCGCTGAAAAGGGTATACTATCTAATCGAGAATGGCTGCGGTATCTGTGAACAATGACGAAATGACAAATATCAACGCCGTCAATATTATTATCCCAAAGTTTATAGACCGTGTCAGTTTGTTCCTCGAAGGGAAATTGTTACACGGTCTTGCGGTTTCTCGGAGAACACAGAAAAGAAACGATAACGCCTTCCTGTCTCGTTCGAGAAACTCAGTTATTTGTAATTATTATGACAGCTTGTCGTTCGCGGTTTTCGATAAGATTTTTTCGGAATTGTCCATCGGCTTAGAAATGAGGTGATGTTGTTTCTAGGAAACGACCTCTACAATCTGATGCTGAGTCCGCCATTTCACCTGAGTAGAACTGTGATATGATACAGGGTTACCCACGGTCGATGGCTCCTTTGTCGCTCACGGAGAGTAAAGGTGGATTTATACAGCAACTAAAATAAAATAAGAACTAAATTAAAATAAAATAAGAAATAAGAGCAGACAACATAGGTTTATAGAGATCACTAGAATAAAATAAGAAATAAGAATGAACCAATCAAATCGCAGATTTTTTGACAATGACTTTTGTGTAAGTTTAGAAAATCGCCTATTCCGCCTTTTATTCAAGGCTTGTCATCAATAACAACATCGCTCCCATCATGATTTCCTGGTCATCCATATTAAATATATCATCAATAATGATTTAAAAAATTATTCATTCAATTTTAGGTTAGAAAACTAGAACTTGTCAAAAGTATCAATACGGAAAAGATTGGGTAGTGGATTTAGGTCATGCGCACTATCATTTTCCAAATAAAATAAGCGAAAAAGATAAAAGTTGACCATCTCTTATTCTAATTCTTATTCCTTATTTTAGCTTATTTCCTGTATAAACGCTGTCATTGAAATGCATGAAGTGAACATTCTTATTTTATTTTATTTTAGTTCTTATTTTATTTTAGTTGCTGTATAAATCCACCTTTATAACTAGAAAGGGGTTACCGTGGTGACCTTAAGGTTTATTGTGCCCCTAACAGAGCTGTTCTCATTACGCACTTTAGACCTCGCCCTCCAGTTTCAGAGATTCAATGAAATCCAAAATCTGGGAAGGTTTCAAGGAGGATATTTCCTCACTCCTGCAAGTTTCTTGCCCAAACTATTATTTCCTTTGGGTTGCAATGTCAAGGCATTCCGTGACTTAAGGTGGATTTATACAGCAACTAAAATAAAATAAGAACTAAAATAAAATAAAATAAGAAATAAGAGCAGACAACATAGAAGATCACTGGAATAAAATAAGAAATAAGAATGAACCAATCAAATCGCAGATTTTTTGACAATGACTTCCGCCTTTCATTCAAGGCGATAATCGCAGTACTTGTCATCAATAACAACATCGCTCCCATCATGATTTCCTGGTCATCCATATTAAATATAATTATCAACAATGATTTAAAAAAATACTCATTGAATTTTAGGTTAGAAAACTAGAACTTGTCAAAAGTTTCAATACGGAAAAGATTGGGGAGTGGATTTGGGTCATGCGCACTATCATTTTCCAAATAAAATAAGCGAAAAAGATAAAAGTTGACCATCTCTTATTCTTATTCTTATTCCTTATTTTAGCTTATTTCCTGTTTAAACGCTGTCATTGAAATGCATCAAGTGAACATTCTTATTTTATTTTATTTTAGTTCTTATTTTATTTTAGTTGCTGTATAAATCCACCTTAAGTGAATAGGAGTTTCTTCTTCGTCTCCAAAGAATCTACATTCTTCAGTGTCCGATAAACTCATTTTCACCTTATGCTTTCTGAGGCGTCAATGTCCTGTAAGAAGGCGATGAGGAGGTTTAGTTGGTTGTTACTGAGATTCAGCTTCTTTTTGGATCTTGCCGTTTCAAAGTTCCAAAGGATCTTTTTGGAGTGATACCCTGGGAGATTACGCCAGTGTTTCCCTCTCGGTTTTCTCCTTCTCCAGCTCTTTCTTATAGGTGCATTTCCCTATGCCACAGAAAGGTTCTGGCCTCTCTGGCACCTCATTTTTCTTGCTTACCTCATTGAGTTTTCTCCCAAATCAGCTTTGAGTCAATGACATAAAAGCTCAGTGTTTGAATAGACTAAGGATCATTTCGAAAACTTGGTTTCTTCAATAATCATGCTGGTCTATGGACCAAAACTATTTTCATAGATGCTCTATTTGAAAAACTCCCCAGTGTGTTTGAATCGAACTTTCAAAAAAGCCCATTTTCACAGTTAATCTGGAAACAACAACCACTCAAAGAGCGAGAATTCCAAATTACGATTTTTTTACTATTGAAGTAAAGTTAGACCTGCCACGTCAAATAAAATATTATTGAGAAACTTGACAATTCTGGCTGCAACACTATTTCTACTTCACATCAACGATTTGCTGGAAGCAACTTCGTGTCCAGTGCACAGCTTCGCGGATGATAGTACCCTCCATACCGCCTTTTCTTCTAGGGCTCCAATACCAGCCCGCCAAATCAAAAACGAAGAAATGTTAACAACATAAATATGGACTTGGCAACAATTCTTGAATGGGGATCCAATAACTTGGTAGAATTCAACGCAAACAAAACACGAGCATGTCTTTTCTCTAGAAAAGCCGATCTTACTGTGCCCAGCATAAAATTGTCGGGAGTGACCATACCATTGAGGTCATCCATTTCGATGCTTGGCATTACTGTCGGCAGTAACCTTTCCTGGGAGAATCACGTAAGATCCATTGCTAAAAGTGCATCCCAAAAACTTGGTTTTCTGTTTCGTGCCAGGAGCTATTTCACCTCAGGTCAGCTGCTTATGATCTATAAGGCACAGATTCGACCTGTCCTGGAATACTGTTCCCATATTTGGAGTGCTGCACCTAAACACACCCTAAAACTCTTGGATTCCGTACAAAAAAGGGCAATTCGTCTCGTCGGTGATGCCTCGCTTACAAGCTCGCTCACTTCTCTGGAACACCGTAGAAAAGTGGGCGATCTGTCTCTATTTTATAGATATTTCCATGGGCGATGCTCTTCTGAATTATCAGCAATCGTTCCCCCTCTGGCAGTCTCTTCCAGACTAACCCGTCAAGTTAAGTCGTCACACCCCTTCGTGGTGGTTGGAGACCTGCAGAACATCTCTCTTCAAAGACTCGTTCATCCAACGAACAGCGAGGCTTTGGAACACATTGCCTAGGGAGGTGTTCCCCGAGGCATATAACCTCCAGAAATTCAAGAAGAACACCAATTCCTACCTGCTTGCCCTTGGTTCTCACGATGTTCTCTGAACATTACAGGATATTCCTTTTCATGAATTTCATTGAATTCTTCGTGATTTTTCGATCCAATAAAAAGGGGATAGGCCAATTTATACACCTAAATTTTAGAAACTCGACACTACTTTGTTAAAAATACATTAATTCACTGAAAGTTTTCATGAGACCGAAGAAATATTAATCAGTTTCACATATAACAACATAACTCTAGATTTATTATAATGATATTGTAACTAATGGTAACTACAACAAATAATCATTAAAGATAATTCAATTGTTTAGTTTCATTTTATTTTGAAAAGATAATATCGCTATAGCCTGGTAACGACGTTGGCGCACCTCGTGACCGTGCAACGAACTACCAAGTCCCGCCGTCTTTGGCAGTTCAATAATGTACCGAAGCCTTCTCTCCAGTTATCTATGCTCCTATCTTGAACGTTGGGCCGAAGCGGTGTATTTCACCAATTGAAAATGTCAAGCTTCACGATGACAATGTCAAATTCGACATATTCACATCGGCGTTGCCATCTCTCAAAATTTGATTGAAAATGATGTCAGAAACCTGTTGGGATTCCGTGGTATCTTCAACAAATTCTCAATCTGAATGTTGCGAGAGTTTCAGCGAAAGATAAACGCAAAATTATCCTGTGCCCTGCTTTCAACACTAAAGAACGTAACGTGCAAAAGATCATCGCGCTGAAAAGGGTATACTATCTAATCGAGAATGGCTGCGGTATCTGTGAACAATGACGAAATGACAAATATCAACGCCGTCAATATTATTATCCCAAAGTTTATAGACCGTGTCAGTTTGTTCCTCGAAGGGAAATTGTTACACGGTCTTGCGGTTTCTCGGAGAACACAGAAAAGAAACGATAACGCCTTCCTGTCTCGTTCGAGAAACTCAGTTATTTGTAATTATTATGACAGCTTGTCGTTCGCGGTTTTCGATAAGATTTTTTCGGAATTGTCCATCGGCTTAGAAATGAGGTGATGTTGTTTCTAGGAAACGACCTCTACAATCTGATGCTGAGTCCGCCATTTCACCTGAGTAGAACTGTGATATGATACAGGGTTACCCACGGTCGATGGCTCCTTTGTCGCTCACGGAGAGTAAAGGTGGATTTATACAGCAACTAAAATAAAATAAGAACTAAATTAAAATAAAATAAGAAATAAGAGCAGACAACATAGGTTTATAGAGATCACTAGAATAAAATAAGAAATAAGAATGAACCAATCAAATCGCAGATTTTTTGACAATGACT
The DNA here is from genome assembly GCA_910592335.1 of Adalia bipunctata. Lineage (NCBI taxonomy): Eukaryota > Metazoa > Arthropoda > Insecta > Coleoptera > Coccinellidae > Adalia > Adalia bipunctata. Next base: position 10,651,744 of record OU342955.1, read on the forward strand.
TTTGTGTAAGTTTAGAAAATCGCCTATTCCGCCTTTTATTCAAGGCTTGTCATCAATAACAACATCGCTCCCATCATGATTTCCTGGTCATCCATATTAAATATATCATCAATAATGATTTAAAAAATTATTCATTCAATTTTAGGTTAGAAAACTAGAACTTGTCAAAAGTATCAATACGGAAAAGATTGGGTAGTGGATTTAGGTCATGCGCACTATCATTTTCCAAATAAAATAAGCGAAAAAGATAAAAGTTGACCATCTCTTATTCTAATTCTTATTCCTTATTTTAGCTTATTTCCTGTATAAACGCTGTCATTGAAATGCATGAAGTGAACATTCTTATTTTATTTTATTTTAGTTCTTATTTTATTTTAGTTGCTGTATAAATCCACCTTTATAACTAGAAAGGGGTTACCGTGGTGACCTTAAGGTTTATTGTGCCCCTAACAGAGCTGTTCTCATTACGCACTTTAGACCTCGCCCTCCAGTTTCAGAGATTCAATGAAATCCAAAATCTGGGAAGGTTTCAAGGAGGATATTTCCTCACTCCTGCAAGTTTCTTGCCCAAACTATTATTTCCTTTGGGTTGCAATGTCAAGGCATTCCGTGACTTAAGGTGGATTTATACAGCAACTAAAATAAAATAAGAACTAAAATAAAATAAAATAAGAAATAAGAGCAGACAACATAGAAGATCACTGGAATAAAATAAGAAATAAGAATGAACCAATCAAATCGCAGATTTTTTGACAATGACTTCCGCCTTTCATTCAAGGCGATAATCGCAGTACTTGTCATCAATAACAACATCGCTCCCATCATGATTTCCTGGTCATCCATATTAAATATAATTATCAACAATGATTTAAAAAAATACTCATTGAATTTTAGGTTAGAAAACTAGAACTTGTCAAAAGTTTCAATACGGAAAAGATTGGGGAGTGGATTTGGGTCATGCGCACTATCATTTTCCAAATAAAATAAGCGAAAAAGATAAAAGTTGACCATCTCTTATTCTTATTCTTATTCCTTATTTTAGCTTATTTCCTGTTTAAACGCTGTCATTGAAATGCATCAAGTGAACATTCTTATTTTATTTTATTTTAGTTCTTATTTTATTTTAGTTGCTGTATAAATCCACCTTAAGTGAATAGGAGTTTCTTCTTCGTCTCCAAAGAATCTACATTCTTCAGTGTCCGATAAACTCATTTTCACCTTATGCTTTCTGAGGCGTCAATGTCCTGTAAGAAGGCGATGAGGAGGTTTAGTTGGTTGTTACTGAGATTCAGCTTCTTTTTGGATCTTGCCGTTTCAAAGTTCCAAAGGATCTTTTTGGAGTGATACCCTGGGAGATTACGCCAGTGTTTCCCTCTCGGTTTTCTCCTTCTCCAGCTCTTTCTTATAGGTGCATTTCCCTATGCCACAGAAAGGTTCTGGCCTCTCTGGCACCTCATTTTTCTTGCTTACCTCATTGAGTTTTCTCCCAAATCAGCTTTGAGTCAATGACATAAAAGCTCAGTGTTTGAATAGACTAAGGATCATTTCGAAAACTTGGTTTCTTCAATAATCATGCTGGTCTATGGACCAAAACTATTTTCATAGATGCTCTATTTGAAAAACTCCCCAGTGTGTTTGAATCGAACTTTCAAAAAAGCCCATTTTCACAGTTAATCTGGAAACAACAACCACTCAAAGAGCGAGAATTCCAAATTACGATTTTTTTACTATTGAAGTAAAGTTAGACCTGCCACGTCAAATAAAATATTATTGAGAAACTTGACAATTCTGGCTGCAACACTATTTCTACTTCACATCAACGATTTGCTGGAAGCAACTTCGTGTCCAGTGCACAGCTTCGCGGATGATAGTACCCTCCATACCGCCTTTTCTTCTAGGGCTCCAATACCAGCCCGCCAAATCAAAAACGAAGAAATGTTAACAACATAAATATGGACTTGGCAACAATTCTTGAATGGGGATCCAATAACTTGGTAGAATTCAACGCAAACAAAACACGAGCATGTCTTTTCTCTAGAAAAGCCGATCTTACTGTGCCCAGCATAAAATTGTCGGGAGTGACCATACCATTGAGGTCATCCATTTCGATGCTTGGCATTACTGTCGGCAGTAACCTTTCCTGGGAGAATCACGTAAGATCCATTGCTAAAAGTGCATCCCAAAAACTTGGTTTTCTGTTTCGTGCCAGGAGCTATTTCACCTCAGGTCAGCTGCTTATGATCTATAAGGCACAGATTCGACCTGTCCTGGAATACTGTTCCCATATTTGGAGTGCTGCACCTAAACACACCCTAAAACTCTTGGATTCCGTACAAAAAAGGGCAATTCGTCTCGTCGGTGATGCCTCGCTTACAAGCTCGCTCACTTCTCTGGAACACCGTAGAAAAGTGGGCGATCTGTCTCTATTTTATAGATATTTCCATGGGCGATGCTCTTCTGAATTATCAGCAATCGTTCCCCCTCTGGCAGTCTCTTCCAGACTAACCCGTCAAGTTAAGTCGTCACACCCCTTCGTGGTAACTTTGGAGACCTGCAGAACATCTCTCTTCAAAGACTCGTTCATCCAACGAACAGCGAGGCTTTGGAACACATTGCCTAGGGAGGTGTTCCCCGAGGCATATAACCTCCAGAAATTCAAGAAGAACACCAATTCCTACCTGCTTGCCCTTGGTTCTCACGATGTTCTCTGAACATTACAGGATATTCCTTTTCGTGAAAACATCAACATAAAAAAAAGTTCACTCCCGGTATGGAACTCCCACAGTAACTCTACCCTACAGCTGCAGATTACTCCTTGTGAAAAGTTAACCAATTCCAAAAAAACCATCTTACCATCTTGGCTTTAAAACCTGAGAACTCTCACTGTCTTAAACGGGTATTTTCATGATATTCCTTCTGGAATGTCCAGACTTCCAAAAAAATCGAGCGTTTCTCGGTTATTGCAGTGTAACATGTCATGCAGATAAAGAATAAAGATGGATGGCTATGCTGTCGAATTGCGACACGAAAGATTAATTTCTCTATCCACGAAACCATGAAGGGCTCGGAATATCTTGACCCAACGAATTAACGGTACCCCGAGTATCGGTTACATAAAATCCTCAGATCTACAACCCGATATCCAGAAATCTACGACAAGGAGGCCCTCCACTTATCAACGGCAACCAGGACCAAACGATAGAACACGATCAGGTGCTCGCAATACACAGCCGGACCGAAAAGCTTTCTCGTGTTCTGGTCGTTGTTGCAGATGAACGATGTGCCGGTCGTTAAAAGCCGCAACGACGGGTGAAATTTACAGGTAGGGACGCAATAGCGAGCACAATACGGTATAATTTGCATTGCCGGAGTCAGCAGGATGCGTATAGGTTCGCATCGAAGTGTAATAGTCCATCGTTTCCTATTATGTCGCTGAAAGGAGAGAACAAGTAGAGCTTCGGTCGAATCCATAGAACAATAGGTATGGAATCCAGCATTTGCGAAAGCTCGGCTAATTGATGGTATCAATATGTCTACCATTGGATTATATCGGATAATGCATGTGCATAAAGTTAGAGAGACAACCCTAGCTCATCAAAATCGGAATAGATTTGGCCGTTTTTATCCGTATATATGGAAAAAATTGGCCGCTCTTGACGAAAAATCATTTGAACGTTCTGCTTACTTGATATCATACAGCTGAATACATATAAAACGAAATGATTTCATCATCGAAAATCATATTTTTTGCAGATTATTCATCCGTTAATTATCTGTGTTGAGAAAAAATTTGCCGCTTCAGTTTTTTTTTAACATTAGAAGTTCTGCTTGATTGATATAAAGTCAGCCAAACAGATCCATAAATTAATTTCAGCAGTTATCAGAATAGCTTGTATTCTGCCGATTTTATCCGTTGATCACCTGTGATCAATGCTGAAAAAAATTGGCCGCTTGTATGGTTCTATAGCAGAATAGAAAAATTTTGCCGTTTTGTTTTTGAGAGAATGATTTTAGCAGTTATATCAGTGGCCCAAATTCTGCCGCATGTATACGCTAATTATCCGCTATGAAAAATTGGCCGCACTTACGGATACCTAGCAAAATTGCAAAACCAAAGTTCCATGATTTCAATGGATCTGGCCGTCGGAAAGTAGCTCAAATTCTGTCGCATGTATCCGCTAATTATCCGCTATGAAAAATTGGCCGCATTTACGGATACCCAGCAAAATTGCAAAATCAAAGTTCCATGATTTCAATGGATCTGGCCGTCGGAAAGTAGCTCAAATTCTGCCGCATGTATCCGCTAATTATCCGCTATGAAAAATTGGCCGCTTTTACGGATACTTAGCAAAATGGCAAAAACCCACTATTTCAATCGATCTGGGCCCGTATTCTCGACAAGGGAGTTCGGTGCGTAGGTATACGTTTTTTATGCATAAATACAATTCAGAAAACGTATACGCACCGAAAGATCACTTGTCGAGAATACAGGCCCTGGCTGTTGGAAAGTACATCACAGGCATTTTTCTTGAAAACTGCATATTATATAGTTTTCAATCCTTCAATTATCCGCGAAGAGAAACATTTCACCGCAATTTTTTTCATTACGGATATTCAACGGATAGAAACGGAAAAGTATCAGCTATACTGATCATTGCCTAAATCCTTTTTCTTATGATATTCATTTTGCCAAGTTGATATTGAGTTAACTGAATATCCTAAGCTTTTTATAGAATAAAGGCGGCAAATATTTTCTTTTCACGAATGATTGAATGGTGAAAAAATATAAATTCTTTCCAAATCTCATCCATATGATTTATACAATCTCCAAGAAAAATGTATCTCACGGCTAGATCGATTGAAATCATGAAAATTCTGTTTTTGCCATTTCAGTACGGAAATACGGCAATTTTTTTCATCGTGGATAATTTACGGATAATGAACGGCAAAATATAAGCTACTCTGATTATTGCTAACATCCTTTTCAGTATGTATTTGCTAAATTGTTAACAACTTAGTTTAACTAAAAAAAATCGTTGATATTTTTCTTTTCGCGAATGATTAAAGGAAGAAAAACTAGACTTTCCTTCTGAATTTTCTTCATCGGATTCGCATAGTATCCCAAAAAATGCATGTGACATTAGCTCCGACCGACAGATCGATTGAAATCATGAGAGTTAGCTTTTTGCTATTCCGCTGCGTATCCGTAGCGGCCAATTTTTCATCGCGGATAATTAGCGGATAAAAGCGCCAGAATATGTGCTACTCAGATAAGTGCTCATTTTCTGGAAATGTGTTTCATCAAGTTGAAATAAAGTCACTAAAAAAATATATGTGATATCCGTTCTGACCGCCAGATCTATTGAAATCGCGAGAATTAGCTTTTTGCCATTTTGCGGCGTATCCGGAAAGCGGCAAATTTTTTACCGCGCATAATTAGGGGATAGAACTGACAGAATATGAGGTTTTTTCTGGATGTGTGTTTTGCTGAAATGATATAAATCCACAAGGACTATTAATTTTTTCGTAAAAATATTCACGGCGTATTTTCATCACGGATAATTAACGGATACAAAAATATGCTCCTCTGTTCAATGCCGAAATAATTTTTGGCACTATAAATATTTGTGTTGATATCAAGTTAGGTGAACATCGGATTTATTTTAAAACAAGAGCGGATAAATAAAAATTAAAAACCTTAATCCATGCGCTAGAATTATACTGACGAATTTATATTCATGAATACTGTCTTATACAGAAACAAGAACAAATTTTCTAGTTTCATGCATTCCATGCTGTTCTTATCCATTTGCTCTAGATTCCACGATGGATACAAAGGTATAGCAAGTAATCTAATTCCCAATATAATTACACCTGACACTTCTTCTATGTCAAGACGCTAGAAAAACGTATAAAAAGCGGAATGTCATGCCTCAATGGCGCAATAACAATCTACCGACCGTGAAGTGTTGGTTGTGTACTTCCGTGGTTGGACCGTTATCAACACCACACAGTCCCACACAAGCAACAACGTTATTAAAAGAAAGATATATGGTCCAAAAGGCAGACAGGCCGATGTGTGTGCGTGAGTGAGAAAATGATAGGGCCTGGCGCCCAAAAATCGTCTGGATGGGTACATATGTCTGGGTGGATGTTTGTACGGGTAGAAAGAAATTTCCACCTTGTCTACGCCGCAGCACCATCTCATTTTCGTCAGAAAAATTTGACGAAGCGCACACGGATTTCGAAGACTAGATAGAGACTTCTCAAATGACCTATATTCTATCGTGTCTAGTCGGATTATTTATTCAAATTTTATCATCAATATCATGGATAATTAGCTATGAACGAAATAGATTTTTTGGAATTCGTATTTTATTCCTATTCATCATTGATACCACCAAGCTGATAATCAAATGGATTCCGTCGCTAACGAAGAAGAGGTAGCACAATAGACTGGAACCCCTCTCTTCATTTAGCACGCCTAAACCTGTTAGCAACAAGAATGCGAACCAGCAGTCGCCTGCTAAACCTTAGTTTAAACCCACGCATTTCCATAATGTGAATTCGTTTCGTGAAAAAAGGACTCTAATTCGTGAGACACCTACACGAGGCCAGCAGATATATCTCTCAAGCCAGCACCAACCGTAGGTTCCATTCTTTCCGTGTTTATTTTGTTGTTTATTTTTCTCATACATACATTTATTTCTGTAATAAACTCTCAATCTCAAATTAGTGTCATCCAAGAATGATATCGAAAATGAATTTGTGGCAATAGGACAAATGAATGCTCAACAGTCTTCGCAGCAAATATTTAGCGATGTTTCGCAGATTCACATCTGCTTCATCAGTCCTAGAATTGAACAAAATGACACAATATGAAATATAAACAATTTCAACACACTATACAAACAATGCAAATAAAATACCTCTATCTGCCAGAAACAGGAAGATCTCCAAATGTACAGCGAAATAAGTCGAAACAACAGCATAAATTTTCACAGTGATAATAAATAAATAAAATTAATTACAACAATCATCAATCATAACCTACAGTTAAAATGATGTAATAAATAATGTGACGGCTCTCCAACTTTCTAAACATTTAATTCTTCCCCTTACTTTTATAGTTGTTCAATATTGAGTTGTAAAATACACTGAGACGATTTGTGTCTGATCTAAAATTTACGGAATTATTCAAGTTGATGTGAGTCATCTCCAAAATATTTTTTTTTTTAGGTCGTTCTTCACTGTCAAGAATTAACACATTTTTAAAATCGAACCTATGGTTTTCTTGGAAATAGTGTGAGCGTAGTGCCGCTTTCTCTTTGTTATTTATATCCCTCACATCATATTTATCTTGTTTTATTATGTTGCACAAATTCTGTCTAGTTTGTCCGACATTTTCGCACAATCTGAACATGGAATTCCATTTATTACTCCGGATTTTCGATCTATTTTAGTAGCGTCTTCAATATGGATGTATAATGTCCCAACAGTTTTCATGTTATAGAAATCAAAGTCCTCATTTTCTCTTTTTAAATGTCTTTTTATTTTTTGTGAAAGATCTGGGATATAAGGTATATTATAATAAGTTTTGGTTTCTTGACTATGTTTTCTTTTTTGTTCTTAATTTTCATTAAAATATCAGAAACTATCATGTTTATAAAATGTTTGGGTTATCTGTTATCTTCAAGTATGCTCTTTACTTTCTTTATATTCTGGCTATGGTATGTGCACAAGTTAATGGCTCTGTGAAGCAGGTTCCTGACAGCATCGATCTTATAATTACTTTTCTCTATTTCAGTATCGTAATGAGTTCATTACAGTATTAAAAACAGTGCTGTAATGAACTCATTACAGCATTGTTTTCAGTTATATTTTTCGTTTTGTGGTAGTCAGCACTGGCTTCCGATCCTATCAATTTTTAACACACGTCAATTTGGAAATGTCAATTTCGTAACAGTCACCAACTGCCAAGATACAATACAAAAGTCACTAGGATGTATAATCTGAATTTTTCATTGAATTTCAACAGTATTTCACGAAATTTGACTGAAATAGAGAAAATCTAATACTCGTTGCAGAATGCAATTCCAACACTCATGCGTTCGAAAACTCGCTCCTTCGTCGCTCGTTTTCGAATTTCGCATTCGTATTGGAATAGGAGCCCATTCTGCAACTAGTTTTAGAATATACTATTTTTCGACTTAATTTGCTGCACATTTTGAGATCTTGCTATTTGTGGTATATAGAGGTATTTTATTTGAATTGTTTGTGTAGTGTGTTGAAATTGTTTATATGTTATATTGTGTAATTTTCTTCAATTTTAGGCCTGACGAAGCATATGTGAGTCTGAGAAATGTAGCTAAATATATGCTGTAAAGACTATTGAGCATTCATTTGTCCTATTCCCACAAATTCATTTTCAATTTTATTTCTGTAATTTTCGTTTCGACAAGAATCGGTAAAACAGTCCATTTTTCTTCCTAAGAAAGCTCTTTGTGAAATTACCACAGATAAATGTTGCATTCGTTTCACATAACAAAGGTACATGCTGGGGATGCTTCACAACAAAATAACCGATTTTTTTTTTCAGTTTAAGAGGAGCTACTGTCGAGAAGTCTCAATGACGATGTTCCAAACGGATTTCAGTTGGTCACAGTGGCCGATCACTCGAAAACCGCTCACTAATTTCAATCCTTATCATCACCCAGACAATTTACATAAACAATGCCTGCGTTGGAAAGCAAAAGTGTTTTCTCGCTACATTCGGCGTTCGGAACAAAGAGAATCTCACGCATCATTATTTCAGAACTTCTATATGGTCAATTGAGTGGAAATCACCTCTAATTGCTAGGTACATATACGTTCTGGAACAATACCTATTCGCCTCAAGTTTAAATTTCATTCAGTTACTTCCATCTCATTAAATTCATTACTCAAGAGCTTACACCCAGATACTTTTCGTCATTAAATGTTCATTTCCCAATGCTACTGATCTTCTGAGTCTGATTTCTTTGTGTATCATCGGAAATCTGAATAGACTATTGGACTTTATCTATCAATCATGAGAAGTCAGAATTTTTAATGTCTTTATTGCGACAAAGAGAAGATATTAACTATGTCGTAAAAAATTGTATCATCAAATTTAATAGCAGGGTTTAGGCCCAGATGGGGTACATTAAATGTGGGAAGAATTGTGATACCAATGTCGAAAATCACTCTAAAATGAATATGAAAATGGTTGTCATTAGTCATATAAAAAGGTGGATGCTAAATGATGGGATTTCAGGAGAATTAGAAAGAAATGGCTCGGAAAGCAAGAGATACAACTTCAAACCGAGCTTGAAACTATTATCACACAATAACTATCAGCAAGGTTATGAAGATATCTTCTTCTTTAGCTGGCGGGTTTCAGTTATTTTAATGGTCTTGTCCCACGCTGTCAAATATTAAGCAAAATCATTATCCATCATACTTCTATACGAATTTAGTCTATAAAGGAAAAAATAATCAAAACACCTTGCATTGCTTCATACCACATTATAAGCTGAAATAATCGAAATAACCTTATTGTACCACGAACAAAAGCCAAAACCAAATTCAAAATATTCAATTATTCCCGGTCGTGAAATTTAAATACATCCTGTGCCATGTTCTAGTTCTTGTTCCGACACTTAAGAACAAAATTGTTCTGAAAGAATACCTGTGAAAATGGCTTCCGGTAACTAGTTCCTTCGAATGTCGAATAAATAACATACCTAACTCGACTCAAGCCTGGGCATCAACGGAATTCGAAACATAATTAATGTGTAAAAACATGCAATTAGTAAAATTTGATGATAAGCCCACTCACGTCGTATAGTCTCTTGGAGAATGGGGTCAGGAATATCCATTTCTGTGAATATTGAGTTAATAGCGGGTCACGCATGAGACCGAATCAATTATTATACACATGTGAAAGAAGCTCGGACCGATATTAATACGTGGTTGATATTCTCTAGAAGAAAGAAGAAAAGATGGCCGATTAGAGGTTCACTATTGAGCTTTCTTTCTGTAAATTTCCCCAATGGTATCAAACAATATACGACTATAGATCGATGATTACCAATTTCTTTTGACCTAAATTGGACACCAACAACAGGTGGTTACAACAAGACGGAGCTTCGTGACACACAACTCATGCCACATTGGACATTAGGCATGCGACTTGAAAGTCATCTTATATGGAGGGGGTGCGAATTGGTCTTGGAGATCCTGTATTTAAACTTGTTTAAACCCTTTCTTGTGGGGTTTTATCAAATCTGAGATCTATACGAATGAGCCACAAACCCCAGCGGCCCAAAACATTTTCTGGCAGAACAGTCAAAAACCATGAAAATTAAGTTGATTTTTATGTTCTGTTTTTTCTTTCATGAATGTAATCCTTGAGTGTTCAACTATTTCGGATACTTATAACTTTGTATCTTGTGTTCACAATTTTCTTTCCTAATATGGAAATAAATTTTATTTATGTTCTGTTATCAGTTAATTAAATAAATGAATGAATGATGGTATTATTCAAAATATATTTGTCATAAGTTAAATTCATTGTGTAATAAAGAAAAATTGGCTTCTGTATCAAAAGTTGTTTTTATTCAACCTTAAAAAAATATCCTTGATAAGCAACCCTGGATTTGGAAAATTTAGAACAATTTTTCGAACTAAATTTCAGTGAATAAATTTTGAAATCTTGAAAAGTTCATTTCACAATTGAACTCATAAGGTCGAAATATCAAATATGATTATTTCATTTTCTTGAACAGAAATAAAAACTGACACGTGAACATTCGACGAGTCGAAGTTTGATTCAGAACTCCTTCATGCTACGGTATTTTTTATTAGATTGAGTTACAGGAACGTGAAAATAACCTACTTGCTCTCTGGGAAATGTAACCTTCAACTCACTCACCAGAATTCCTTGAATTTGAACGGAACAACAAGTTCAGACATTGACACAGGATATCTACATCATCAAGAGTTACTTTTGAACTTATTTATTCTCGTATTGCTCATAAGAAATAGATTATTACTTCTGAATCTATATTGAACTTGAGAAAGTACCAAATAACTTTTGGACCTAAATGCTCGTCAAATTGAGTCATTTGCAGTTTGTATGATTGAGTTTTAATAAACCTAAAGGAAGAACGCCCTTAAACGAATGGAAGCTAAAATTTTTGGCCGTGAAGTGGCGGCACATAGTAGCTACTGAAGGAACTATAATCAGCCGGGACAGTCTGGTCAATTTTGTTAGCTATTCATTTACAGAAATCTGTAGGATATTTATTTTCCTTTATTACCATGAATCATAGGCAGGTTTGGATTCGTCCAAATTATATATCTTCGTTGCAAACGGTGTGAAAGAGAGGTCATGTAGATCATTTGAATCGCAATAATAAATAAATCAGGCATTCGTGCCCAGCCTGCTTAGGAAATAGTTCTTTATAGTTCAGCTACTCACCGCCAGATGCGAGGGTAAAATACTTCGATTCTCCGAAACACTATGATCGAGAGAAGGAACTACAACTGAAAGTGGCTTTATTTCGTTCAATGACGTTGTTCCTCTAGGTATATTTGAGCTCAATGCTCGTATGCTGGTTCTTTTTTGCTGCTAACAAACTCGCGAACTTTTCAGGTTCAGGAATAAGTTACACCTGTGTACAAACCATATAGGATGCTTCAATTTAAGGGTTAGGGTAAAGCTGCCATTTAGAGGAAAAACAAGTTCATTTGTCATAAGAATATAGACTGAAGGAGAATAAATTCGCTATCACAAAAACTCCTATATCTCTTGAACCAATTGGGAAAAAATCAAAATTTGATCATAGTTAGCTTTGTTATGAAAGTCAGAAACATGTGAAACATTTACTTCATAGAAATTCCAATTCTCTGTCGCAAAATGTCGAGCCAAGTGAAAACACGAGAATTTATAGTGAAACTTTTTCAAAATAATCAAAAACGGAGCTTCAAAAGAATCGCAAAAGAGGCTCGCGTTCGTCCGGAAACGGTATCAGGAGTTGTAAGGCGCTTAAACGAAGATCTTACAATTAACCACAAGGAAGGAACTGGGAGTAAAAAGGGGTTTAATAGCCAACAAAAAAGTGAAGAAAGCCATAAGCCTTTTTCAGAAGAATCCTAACCTCTCAGGACGAAAAGTGGCCCAAATAGTGGGTTTTTCGCAGTCAACCGTTCAGATAATCAAGTCGAGTTGTGGGCTTAGAACATACAAAGTGCAGAAAGTGCCAGACAGGAACGCTGTGAAGAATCAAGAAGCGAAATCAAGAGCAAAAAAATTAAAAAAAGATTTCTTGAAAAATGTTTCCTGTTGCGTGATGGACGACGGAACCTATGTCTTGGCTGATTTCTCGCAACTTCCTGGTCAGGAATTCTATACTGCAGATTCTCGAGGAAATTTTGACGAACAATTTCGCGTGAAGAAACAAGCAAAGTTTCCCAAAAAAATTCCTGGTTTGGCAAGCAATTTGCACTTGTGGGAAAAGGAGCAAATTATTCGTTGGCCAAGGCTCTGTTGACTCGAAGATATACATCGAGAAATGCTTGAAGAAGCGACTTTTACCATTTTTACGTGAGCACGATGTGTCAACAATCTTTTGGCTAGATTTAGCTTCATGCCACTACAGCAAGGCCACCATGGAATGTTACGAAGCTAATAAGGTCGTTTTTGTCCCCAAAGAGGTCAATCCACCAAATTGTCCAGAACTCAGGCCAATCGAAAGATATTGGGACCTGGTAAAAAGAGAATTGAAGAAGACTAAGAAATCAACGAAAACATTAGCGGAATTCAAGCAAAAGTGGAAGACAGCATTCCAGAAAGTCACTGAGAACACCATAAGAAGCATGATGGGAAGAATTCCAGAAAAAACTCATGAATTTTGTAAAAAATAGTTTTGGTTTTTTTAATGTAAAAACAGTTTTCATTAGAATTAGAAGATGATTCGAAAATGAGTTTGATTTTCGAAATCGGTCCAGTGGTTCAAAAGGTATAAGCGTTTTTGTGACAGCGAATTTATTCTCGTTCAGTCCTTATTTCCTAGCGATTATAGGGGATTTTTCCATTTCACTCTGCAGATGAAAAACCGAACTGTTGACAGATACCAATTTGCCAGTTTTAGCTTCGAGAAAAGTTGGCTGTTTATCCACGAAGTTCATTGAATTAATAACCATGCGAGCTAACAACGTAATGATCATACAACCGTCTAACTGTAATAAATTATAACATAAGGCACCATATCATTATTTACTTCAGGTCGTAATAATTTGTTTCAGGATGTCTTTTCGACTAGGACGAGATCGCTGTCGATATTACCGATTGAATATTTTTATTGCGACGATAACTCAAACGAAATTGAATACTTCACGGTATCATTGCCTGAAAAACACGATTAATCAGCTATTCCCCAGTTCCACTTAGATTTATTGAGATATCTGCGGAGATTCTAATCGGGTATTCATAAAATAACGAAAACAGTCGGTGAACTGATGAGAACATACTCGGGGCGACAGCACGATGCTTGTTAGGTTCTTCGGATCTGCTCATAAGTACGAAATAAATATACTAACTGACAAAGAAACTGCAACACCCAGAAGGAGCCGTTTAAATTTGAATTTTTTTTGGTACATTTACAGAACAGAAAATGCTCATTTCTTGATAAACCAAGGGGGGGCAAGACTTTTGACGATGTGTGTAGGTTCGACACTTCACCAGGATGAGAAAACCGATTCTTTTTCCACCAACTTTATCGTCTTCACAATCTCATCCGGCTCGACTAGACGAGGCGAAATGCAAGCGTCAGATATACCAACCAGCCTGCTCTATCGGTGCAATTTCGAATCGAACCCGAACGAGTTTGGCTTCCCCTGCTATTTTAATTGTTACCTGTACGTCAGCTGACAGCGATATTGTTAGTCCATCACCGTCTGGTTGCAGATCAGGTTGGCGTTGTGAAGTACCTTCGGAATGCGATTCATCCTAGTTTGCCTTCGTTAAAAGCGGGTATTTAATGAGACGGTTTCATTTTGATGAACTAGTCGAATTATTCGCACATCGTTGCATCAGGGGACACCCGGAAATTAACTTCTTGAACGCATTGATTCCCAAAATTATTGCTCCTAGACTTGCCAACGTTACAAACAATAAGTTGATTTTTTGGTAAAATAATCCGGCTCGAAGGACCAATATTTGATCTATTAATTGTGCGTTCGTGTCGGTATCGCACAAATCTACAGCACGTAGTCTGACGAAATATTCGTTATTTGGAAGTTTAATTTTATTATGAACTAGCTGGCCCGACGAATTTTGTTTCGCCTAAATGATACTTACGGTGGATTCCACAAATCGTAATAACCAGTGATCAACGGCTTGGTTCTCTGATTTTTGAACTGTCAGATCGAGTTGATTCTAGATCGAGTTCCGATCACTGGTCAACCGGTGATAATGCTCTGTGAAACCCACCGTTGCTATTTTTTCAAGCAGGGGATAAATTAGGCGAAATTAAAGTTCAAAATATACGAAATTTTGATGACATTTTTATTTGCATGAGAATACCCAATAATTGATAAACATAATATTTATTACCCAAATTCAAAAACATGTCAGAAACGAAGAGAAAAGATGAAAATGAACAACTCACGATTGATGCAGATCGTCAAAATCCGATTTACTTGACATTTCGGTAAAAATTCACTGTTCCACCAACTTGTGATGTTTGCCCGCTTTTTGATCTGGTAATAGTCTTCCATATTATTAGAAGTTCCATGCAAATTATACAGTAATTGTAAACATCACCATCTAATGACGATAATATCAAATATATTACCTTCACGACTACGCTACAGTGTCTAGATAAAAGCCATTAACCGTAGCGACACCTAGTGGCCGTATTCAAAAGAAGGGAAAGCATTTCCTTGATGATCATATTTTTCATCTAAGTTTCCAGAGTTTTAGTGTTTTTTATAATAACCAGGCCGTAGACGAATCCAAAAATGAAGTTTCATAACAAACAGTCCATCCGATCTCGAGTTATAAATGGTGTAACCAACAACTTTGTTTTATATATAAAGATGACTGTGACACGTTGCAACTTGTTCAGTTCGCTATTGGCGAAGTTATGAACAATACAATTTAATTTTGATTGATTTTCTGTAACCGGATATTTTACCAGAGATACATAGAAACTCTTGTGTTGGAACTGCCAACTGAAAGTTGTGACCAAAAATTGTAGATCTGTACAATATTCTTGATTGTAGTTTTTGGACCGGTTTTTTGTTTTCCGAAAGATTTGTTCACTGTTTTTTGGGAAGTATCTAGTTTGATTAAAAATCAGTTCCTCTTATATAGGTCGTTTGTATGAATGGCCTAATTGTGAGAAAAAAACGTGGTTGATCAGCAAGGCTGTAAATCCTCTGATGTAGATTTGCTTGACATCTTGATTATTCTGATTTGAGGAAAGCTTCCTTAGGGATGGTAATACGCCGAAACAATCATTAAATACAACGTAACAGAACTATCTACCTGGATCAACAAGAGTGAAGGCTTATTCTCCCAATCTGGAGAGAACCGAAAATATTGATTAAATATTAGCTCTATCGGTGGCGGCTGTGTGTTGGGTTCAGGATCAAACGGGAACCATCGAAGAACATCGAAATCGCAGAGATGGACAGAAGAATATCGTTCTTCTCTATTTGAGGTATGTGATATTAATTGGACCCGATATTTCCGATATTTGAATCATACTCAGTCAATCAGCGTATTCTTGGTGGGCCTCTTTATCACAATATGATTTGATATCAGGCATCAATAATCTAACAATAAGTAAGTCTTTTCACGATTTGATTTAATCATTCTACTTTCCGACTCTGAATTAGAAGCGGTTTTTCTACAGTGTGACCTTATTTGTACCCATCATACTAGTTTTCTAGAACGGTAAATTTTTCTGAATGGGCAATGTACAATGCTCACAATAAATAAAGGATTTTATCTATGACCGTAACTGACGCTTTCACAGCATGTTTACATTTCCAGAGATAGTACCATAAAAGTAAATGAATAACAATTAAGATAAACAATACCTGCGGAACACTCCAATTTATTCATTTATCTTTATGATGCCATAGTTTCGGCACCTTGTTCATGCTTGTGAAACGCTTCCTTGCATGGTCACTACCAAGAAGAAAAAATGTATGGAAAGTGTATTTTTCCACATCATACAGACTGATTATTTATAAGTTTGGTTGGAGTATATTCATCAGAAAAGAATCAACAATTCAGATCATAAAAGATAACACCATTCAGTTCTCAAAAGATGATTGGTAAAACACCACATACCTCATCTTTATTATCATATTGATACCAGTTCACGAAAAAGTGGCCCCGAAATTGTTAAAACCAGAAATAGCAGCGCCAACCTCGATTCAAATGGTGGACAAGTTCACCGTTCACTCTTGCACTTCATTCACAACGACCGTGAATAATTCTTGTTTGTTTTCTGTGGCAATAGAGCGAAAAATTCAACTATTCACTATTGTCCCGGCGAATCTAATTTCAACGGAATATGGGACACGCATATTTCCTTCAATTATCTCCGTGTTTTGATTTTCGTTCACGTTGGCAGACCGAAAACCGCAGCTGGGACTTCCGAATAATTCGTCCATTCATTTTATGGCTTTATGTGGCTTTGAATGGAAAAGATTGTGTTTTACAGAGACAGATCTAAAAATAACGGTACAAAAACCAAGCACATACTTTCTTTCATGTTACTTTATAGTTTATACAGGGCGTTTCACGAGAAACTGGACAAACATATACAGGGTCTTTCACGAGGAACCTCACCCATATTTATACGGGAAACTACTGAACGTATTTTCATGAAATTCAGCACTTATAAGTATTTCACGATGCTGATGAAATCTAAAATATTTTCAAGGCATGAGCACCTCCGGTTTTTCCGGAAATGACGTCAACTTCCGTTTTTCAAATTAGAACACCATTTTTTTATTGCAGAAATAGATTCCTTAGAAAATTTCAAGTTATTTTGATGTAACATTTTTCAGTTTTGGTTGGAAAATTCTCTCTGAGCGGGAAAATTCGAAAAAAAATCGAAAATAGAGCTCCGCTGAAACAAGAATAACTTCGAGGTTTTTGGATGGAAAATTTTCATTTTTGGGATTTTTCAAGATGTAAGATTGATGTATCCACTTTAAAAATCGAAATCGCGATTCATGATACAGGGGGTGAAAAAATCGCTTTCAAAGTAAGGGATGACAAAATCGTGAAAAATCAATTTTTTCAAACTAGAACCCCATTTTTTATGGCAGATATTGAATCTACGTTAAAAAATAATGTCAGTGTATGCATCACACCCTTGCCCTAAAATGGATATTTTCTGAGTTAATATCCACTTTAGGGCAAGGGTGTGATGCATACACTCACATTATTTTTTAACGTAGATTCAAAATCTGCCATAAAAAAATGGGGTTCTAATTTGAAAAAATTGATTTTTCACGATTTTGTCATCCCTTACTTTGAAAGCGATTTTTTTACCCCCTGTATCATGAATCGCGATTTCGATTTTTGAAGTGGATACATCAATCTTACATCTTGAAACATCCCAAAAATGAAAATTTTCCATCCAAAAACCTCGAAGTTAGTCTTGTTTCAGCGGAGCTCTATTTTCGATTTTTTTTTCGAATTTCCCGCTCAGAGAGAATTTTCCAACCAAAACTGAAAAATGTTACATCGAAATAACTTGAAATTTTCTAAGGAATCTATTTCTGCAATAAAAAAATGGTGTTCTTATTTGAAAAACGGAAGTTGACGTCATTTCCGGAAAAACCGGAGGTGCTCATGCCTTGAAAATATTTTAGATTTCATCAGCATCGTGAAATACTTATAAGTGCTGAATTTCATGAAAATACGTTCAGTAGTTTCCCGTATAAATATGGGTGAGGTTCCTCGTGAAAGACCCTGTATAACCGTGTAGTTGACACCGAGAAAGTCATTTTTGCCTTATGACATATACCCCGTTTTCGACGCATAAGCGAAGTTTAATGTCAACTTTGAGCAATATTCTGTGAACTGTGGCAAGTTATGCGTGATATTTCAAATAACGGTTTCTGGTCACATCTTAGTATTTTTTCAGGGCAAAATTTTCGGAATTTTTTATGGTCGAACTATCTTTAATTTTGAATACTTGGGTAGAAACAGAATTAAAAAATATCAATTGGTTTTCTTTTTGTAGCCTTCCAAAGATTACGCTCGGTGTACTTTCTTAATTTTCATTTGAGAAACTGGAGGCCGTACGAAGGTCAAAAATAGGCTGCCAGAATGACTCGGATAAAAATATGAAATTATAAACCAAAAAAAATTTTGTTCAAAAAACTTTAGTAGGAATCGAACTCTGTGAGTATGAATTGGGTTAATTCTAATCCTATAAATCTTCGTTACCAAAGCAACACACGTTAATCGAGAAGGTAGAGTTCGAACCTTACCAAAGTTTTTTGGGAAAAATAAAAAAAAAAAATTAAATTTTTTTTTATTTTTTCTAATTTGTTTTATTTTTCGAAAATTTTTTTTTGGTTTATAAATTCATATTTCTACCTGGGACATTCTAGCAGCCCAGCAGCACAATTTTGGCCTTCGTACGGCCTCCAGTTTTTCAAATAAAAATTATGAAAGTACTCTGAGCGTGATCTTTGGAAGGCCAATTGATATTTTTTTATTCTGTTTGCACCCAAGTATTCAGAATTGAAGATATTTCAACCGTGAAAAATTCCAATTGGGCAAATTTTTTTTTCACTGAAGACATGTAGAAAAAAGTTGAGTTCGAATTTTGAAAAAAAATTTTCACGGAAAATCTTAGAAAATCGAGTACGTTGAGATTATGCTTTCCAAATTGGCAACCGAGAAAAAAAATCCAACTTTGCAGGTTTTTCCGCCATTTTGCAAAATTCTACACCACAACCCTCATATCAAATATCACGCATAACTCATCATAGTTCACAAAATATTGCTTAAAGTAGATATTAAACACCCTGTATCTCGCTTATGCGTCGAAAACGGGGTAGGTATATGTCATGAGGCAAAAATGACTTTCTCGATGTCATCTACACGGCTATATATGTTTGTCCAGTTTATGGTGAAACACCCTGTAGAGAAATTTATTTGAAACAATCGTATGCTAAAACTTACTAAAAACAATTCTTCAAAATCCCATTAAAAGGCAAACAAACACCTGGCTTTTGGTTTCACAAATTTTAATGAATTCTGAGATGCCAATTTTGAATTGTTTGCATTCTTGATTATTGATGCTGATTTCTCGTTCTTGAGGTGAAACAATTCAATATCTCAATAAAAGGTGAGAAAACTCATTGCCGTTGATAAACTCTATTCAACGGAGTAATAAACAAATTTTGCAATTAGTGCTACCGTAAGGGCCTTCACAGAACTTAGTCCGCACCTGGTTTTATCGACCCCGATGGGTTCCATCTTGTTTTTCTCGAATTGAGGATGCTCGAATCGCTTTTTTCCCACAACCGCCTTTCCTAACGAATAAAATTCGGTTATAAATACCATTCCTGTTATTGTAACAATAATGTCATTGTCGTTAAATGTCCTGACCAGGGCATCATTTCGAGGCATTCCAGTTCCTTTCGTTCATGTGTAAATGGAGTTTGACTCGAGAGTGGAGCAATTCAAACGACACAAAAACCTCGTAAAATGGTGTCTCGCGGGACTAGCGTCGTAAAGAACGTTTCTTATAGGCAGTCCTGCCACCATACAAACTCCCTTATTAATTCCGCTCGAGGTTATTATTTTTTAGTGCAAATGTATCGTTCCGATCGGTTTGGAGGGGGAAACCGGAATGTTTTTCGAATGTGCAATTTCGCACAGGTTATCGAACTATCGGTTTTTTAATTAGTTCCAAGATTTTTTGTTATTTTTCATGAAGATAGATTCGGAAGTCATGGAAGCCAATTCAGAGATTTGAAATTCACGGTTACTCATGGCACATTGAGGCCTTAAATATCGATTGGAATAAGGCATGAAGTCTTTGAAACCCTTGCCAATTTACATCCAAGCAAAAGATTCTTCATTTTGAGTCCTAAAGCAGTGTTTTGATCATTGTACACTGCGCAAAAAAATTAACGCACATTATGGAAATCTCAAATTTATTCTACAACTGAAGGTGTTCTCAATGATAATTATTTCTATCAGAATTATGCATGCATATGTTATCCACTTTCAACGTTTTTCTTCAATACAGATGTTCTCTCCCAGCAGGAATAAAAAAAGATGATATTATCAGATTTTGAATGTCTTGGCTCCATTCTGAAATTAGTTGTTCTCAATCAATTCTAGTGATCAATAGTTTTTCTTTCGTTTGATTTTCTACACTCGATCGCTATGCAACGCGAAACGAGCAATTTGACCCGAGAGGAATGTGCCCAAGCGGTAGTTTTGCGAGAAGGAGGGTGGACATACACAAGAATTGCAGAAAGGTTTGGAGTTTCCCATACAAGTGTGTCCAGAATGTTGCAGCGATTCAGGGAGACAGGTATGAATGTCCAAAGACCAGGACGGGGTAGACCACGGGTAAGAACTGTCATTCAAGAACGTTACTTGAGAGTTTCTTCGTTGAGACAACGGTTTGCAACCGCTCGCCTCCTTCAAAATCAGCTTGAGCAAACTCATGAGGTGCAAATTAGCACTCAGAAAATAAGAAATCGCCTCAGAGAATATGATTTAAGGCCTCGTGTCGCGGCAAGTGGCCCAGCTTTTACCCCAGCCCATCGAAGGGCGCGTTTGGATTTTGCGAGAGAGCATACACTCAAAAAAAGAAATTAGTGGAATTTCCTGTTAATTGGATTCCTGTAACAGAAAAACTACTTTTGCTGCAGAAACTGGAAATTTACTGCCCACCCAGCATTTCGATTCCTGTTAAAGTGTAATATGCCGCTGAAACAGAAATTAATGTAGGGTTTGCAGGAATCATAACTTAAGAATTCTCTATAATGATTCCTGTAATGGGGAAAAATATTTTGTAGATGCTGCTGGGTTGAAATGTGAAGAATAATGGAAATTGTAGTAAATAGTAACGCTAAACTGAAATATGACATCGTAAGAATGGTACATTCATGAGAATTTAGGAATATTCTTGTCCAGACATGTATGTGGCTTGAGCTTGTGCAAGTTTGCGATTCAGTTAGTGCTAGTAGTTATTCGTAGGTACTGTTAGTTGTGGTGTTCAGTGAGCTGGCATTGCTGGCAATTGAGGAAGTTTTCTTAACAATGAATTTTTTCAATGATGGCGATTGTGACTTATGCTTAGGAAGTGCCATTTTGATTTTGGATGCCCTTATTGAGTTAGAAGTGGAAAAAAATTCAATCGACAATGGAGATATCGCTGGATATCTCGAAAGCTGGGACCTAAGGTCCTAAGCCAGTACATTTATATATTTAGACGTAAGTTGTAAATCTGTTTTATGATATAAAATATAAGCCGATATACTGTGAATGTAGAAGTGATGATTATTTTTTATATATATGTATGTATAAATATTTCATAAAAATAAACTCATTTTTATAATTACCTACATATTTCTTCATTAGTTCCTATCTCGGTCCCACAAAATTGAAAGATTTTAATAAATTCAATTTGACTGTTTTATTCAATTCATTTTTAATTATTTCCTTTCATGCTGTATAAGTCTATACATTCAAAATAGAGGTTTCTCCCTTGTTATTGTTACATAATGTATATCCTAAAATTAATTGAAAATATCAGCTTTTGTTATAGAGATATGCTTTTTTGCAAGTAAGTTTGAATTGGTTGTGTTAAGAATGGCAAATATATCGATCTTTGCAGTACAGGAAAGGCCTACTTCGTTCAATGATATATCGATATATGTAATGTATAAATAACAACAAATTCCAGGGAATTGAACAAAAAGTAAGTTGTATGGTAGAGGAAGTTCCTGATTTATTTACCATCCTATAAATTTAGGAGAACAAACAGTCAAAAATGAAGATTTGTATTATCAAATGTAACTACATAATACAGTGAAATCGAAATTTTTCTGCTCATATATCACTGGAATATTTTGTTGCACAAAACGAATAGTACTGTGATACATAATATACACTTCAGTAGATTAGATTGAATTTACAGGAATAAATTCCTGTTCTCTGTAAAGAAATGAATTCCAGTATTTGAAACAATTCATTTCCATTGTAATAGAAACTGTTCCCTCAACAGGAATTGAGGTAAAGTAATCGTGTGCTGAATATAACAGGAAATTACTTCTGTGCCTATTTATAGTAGAATTTCCTGTTCTACTAACTTTATTTTTGTAAGGGTTACAAGGTTATTTTTCTGAGTGTATCCATTGGGAAGAGGCCGATTGGAAAAGAGTTCTCTTCACAGATGAGTCTAGATTCTGCCTCTACCATTGTGATCGACGTTCCCTTGTATACAGACGTCCACATGAAAGATATGCTCAGTGCAATTTTCTGAATACTACTGGTTTCGGGGGAGGATCGATTATGGTATAGGGTGGAATATCTTGACTGCTCGCACAAACCTAGTGGTCGTTGATAATTGAGCTATGAATGCTGATAAGTATATAAGCAACATTCTTGAAGAGCATGTAGTTCCATTTGCCCTATAAATTGGTGAAAATTTCATTTTTATGGACGATAATGCCAGACCCCATCGTGCGCGCATCGTTCAGGAGTACCTTGAAGTCTCTCGAATGGAATGGCCAGCAAGAAGTCCAGACCTCAATCCGATTGAGCAGGTTTGGGACAACCTCAATAGAAGGCTGAGAAGTTCAGAAAATCACCCAGCTACTCTTAATGACTTAGGAATCCAACCTGGAGAAATCTGGGAAGGATTAGATCAGAACATTTTAAGATCACTCATTTTGAGTATGAACCGTCGTTGCCGAGCTGTAATTAACGCAAGGGGTGGAAATACCAAGTATTAAATCACTTATCAGCATTTCAGTATTTTGAAAATTGTTCATTTCTCTTCATTCACATAAGATTCGGTGAAATCCTGAATTTTTCTTCCATTTAATGTGTCTTGTTTCGTTCAAAACCTTCCCGAGAGAACATAAAAAATAAGTTATAAAGTCAATGTAGAGTTAACTTTCATTAAAATTGGGATTTTCAGAATGTGCGTTAATTTTTTTGCGCATCGTGTATTTTGATAGGATACTTTTACAAGTATCATCTTCTTTCAAAGCCTTGGCCGTTTCAACAACTACGCACGCTCTGCTCACAATAGACAATCTGATGGCTGTGAGCGAAGCTGGGAACTTACTCGACTGGATTGGTGCAGAGAAGAGCTAAAATGGTACTGGTACAGAGAATGGAATACCATTGTCCGGGACATTATGGGAAAAAGATTACTTGCATCCTCCACGGACTCTAGCGGTCCCTTCTGACAGCAAAAGAAATCGCGGAGGACCAAAGTGAAGGATTTTTTTCATTTGGCTGATGTTATTTTTCATTATTAACGGTATACCTTCCTCTTTATATTGAAAAAACCTCCGATCATTTATCTAAAAAATGGCATTTATCTTTGAATGTCAAAAAAACACTTCTTCTTGGAAAACCCTCTATTATTAACTCCCTCTATTATTACTCAAACCTGAGACATATGTATAAAAGAATTGTTGTCATCAGTTGATTAATACAAGGTGTTTTTTTTCTTATGACATTTTTCGTTATGAACATAATTTCGCCTGTGATTTCACAAATTTACTCTTTCCGTGGAATCTGAATATCTTATGTTATATGTTGGCTTTGGCGCGCCAAAGATGCGAAGATTGAATTCTGCCGTTTAGAGACAGCCCGCATTAATGAAACCAATAAATCAGCGGTTATCAGACCTCGTTCAAGTGACACGAACACAATTATGTGTTAATATGCTGCATAAAAGATACGATCGGCTAATAAACCGGCAATAGCGTCATTAATTATTACATTAACATTTTCAATGAACTGATTAATATTGTTATGTGGCTCCGAGATACGACGAATGTCTCATTAAATCCACAAGTTGATTCTTCAATGCCTTACAGATGCCAAAAAAGCACGGGTTCCTATATGGACTAATTATGATGTCTTACTCTGCGGATGGTGCTGTCCCTGGCATACGAGGTCATCTACAGCTGCATAAAATAACAGAATATCAAATACAATGATTTCAAATCCTTCGACATGGTTCAGAATGTAAATGATTGTACTGTTTCAAAATAAGAACTCACCCAAATGTCTATGAGGATTTTTCGATGAAGAGGTTTGAAATTAAAGAAACATCGGAAGAAATTGTTTTCTTTTGATCGAAAATGGAGGCATGAAGGCAGTGTGTTTAACACTACCGGTTTATACCCCGTATATTCTCCATAATCTTTGTATATTTTATGAGCTTTTGAATGTATCCACCTGAACATATTTGCGCCGTGAGTGTCTTGAAGCTTTGAATGCGCCAGTCAGATTTAACAACTGCTTCAGAAAAACGAAAAGAGACAATTCAATTTCGGAATTGAAGGGATACTTCGCGGTAAGAACAAGCGACACATACGGCAATTAGGCTTCTTGATCGTTTTTTCGACTGCCATTTAGGCGAATCCGAATGGTAGCAGCTACTTGGGCCAATGGCTTCCGAGTATGCGAGGAAAAAGTTGACATTGCAGTGACCGAAAACTGGAAGAATAGGCTCAGCTTATCGTTCCGTGTAAGTCAGTGCCGGATCTAGCGATGTTTCAGATTCAATCTCACATCAAAGTTCCCCATCTTTTGACTCTTCCCTTTTCGCCAGACTCGTCCTCATTAGGTGCTTCCTGAGACGGATTGTGGGCTCCCTTTTCCAATCTCCTCCAGTGGCTAGGTTTGTTCGAAACTAGTTTTTTTTATCATCTTGTTACTGAGAAAGTTTGCTTTCGTCTCCTTTGTTCACCAAAAAGGAGCTGCCACTTTTTAAAAATGTTGTATTGATTTAACCGTATGAGATCGAACCCTTGGAAGGCAATAATAATCCTTTATGTTTTCTGGTACAATTCTCGTTCTTTGTTCAAAAACACCCTTTTTCGACAAATTGTGGTCCTATTGAAAAGTTTCCTGACCCTAGAATTTAGGTCAAGTTTAGGAGATTCATCCGGTTTTTTTGTGAAAAGAACCATTCATTTAGTTCTTAGTAAAAGCTCATAAAATTAAACATGTGGTGAATGTATGGCGGTTCAAGTTAAATCTGGGGAATAGGTACATGTCAGGAGAGAGTAGCAAATCGTCGAACCGTCCTCATTGGTCTAGATTTAAGAAATTGGGTAATTTTTCCCACTATAGTCAAAATGGCAAATGAGAGCACTTTGTAGTCTTAGCGAGGCGTTCATTCTGAGGAAATGAACCTCCCTTATTTTCGAGCTTGTCTTTGAGAACCTATGTTACCGAGACAAGCAATCAGTAGTAGTTTTTTGTATTGGTAATCATAATTCCTCCTTGCTACACATTTTCATGTAGAAGGTTGAGTTTATTATCGTCGGAAGAGTAAAGTGAAGTTTTTGTATTAGTAATCATAATTCTTCCTTGCTACACATTTTCATGAAGAAGGTTGAGTTTTTAATCGTCCGTAAATAAAGTAAAGTTCTAAAATTAGTAATAACAACACTTTGCTCCCTTGCTATGAATCATCATATAGAAGGTAGATTAATACTCGTATACATAATATTTTTTATATAATCGGCTCGTGCTTGTTACCTAAGTTGAAGATACAAAACACTAGGGTTATTCCCAGATATTTAGCTTCATGATGTCTTCATTCAGAGAGGGATCTCATAGGTTGAAGTTTCCTTTTCTAGATAAATGGGATCACTGTGGTCTCTTGGTTGGGTTTATGTTCAGCCCCACCAGTCAGCAGCATTGCTCGATAATTCTGAGGCCCTCTCGCTTTCAAATAGGGGATATATACGAATAATGTTCAAATGAGAACCATTTCAGTATAGATAACCTGCCATCTCAAGGATAGATTTCATTTTCACATCATTTTCTTCGTTGAATGCAAAATACAAATGGAAAACATATCTACTACTACTAAATGGATGAAACATTTAGGATACACAAGGTTAACAGAAATCAAAAATTCATTTTTCAACTGGAATCAATCAACATAGTCGAAATCTTCTTGTTTCTCGTTATTAATTAAATTAACCCAAATCTGAATGATCTGTGGCATCCTGTGTCTAAAATTTCCAAGTTTTCAATGTTAATAAAAATCACTAAATTTCTTAAATCTACCTGTTCTGAGGGGAATCAGAATATTCATCAGAGTCAAAATGAATGGAGCCAACTCTACCATATTTTGTCAGAGAGTTTTTATCCAGGCTTCTTGTCTTTATCGTTAAGGATTCACAAGCGCAATCAATTAAAATATATGTTGCGTTGTAACGCAGCAGCGATTTCTACAAAAGAAAATTATTTATGGCATTGAATTATTTATTGAATAGTGCGTAAAAGTAGGGCAATTCCATAGGAATTACCAACTCATTCCCTTGTTGGTATGGTGTTAATTCTCACCCATACCAACGTGGCAGTTCTTCCTTCCGAAACAACCTTGAGCTATTTAGCTTTGCAACGAGGCTCTCGAACATCATCGGCAACCTCTGAACCTGTGAGAACATTATTTTCAGCGGTTCTTCGTTCATCGCCGTTTGCTCAGTGAACAATGTTCCCTAGAAAATATGGGAGTACTGTTAGTCGGTACCTTGTAAGGCCTGCTCACCAGCATTTGTATATAGTTGTAATAAAACTACTCCGCAGAATGATAAACAGTGTGTTTCCTGCACAGATAAACTTTCAGGAGTTCAAAGCTATTTTCCTCGCGAACGTTTAAGCTTCACTCGTATATTCCCTGATAATTGCAACGCTGTAGTTATGTAACCGCAAGTGTTACCATGTTTAAGATACGAGCTCGTTCACTTGCCATCCAGTGGAGGATGGTACCTGTTTTGGATTTGTTACCTTCAATAACGATCTTTCGCATTTTACTGCAGAAGACTCTTCCTGTTCGAAATATGTTGAGAATTTCATATTAGAAGGCATCACAGATGACCATGAACGTAATAGTTTGATCTTTTCCTTCTTGATCTTTGATGGGAAATCCATTGGCATATGAAGAGTGTTCCTAAATTGGAGGTACAAACGAAGAGGGGAGATTCTTGCATTCTTAAAAAAAAGTCCCATAAACATGGGACAAGATTTTATAAAAAAATTTGAAGCTTCGCTTTCGGATATACAATTTTCATTCAAACCAGTTGCTAGTCATTTAACATTTCCTGTGTCTGCCGATTGTCTCGAAACGCAATGACAATCGACACAAAAATGCAAATATCTAGATAATGTCAAAGTTTATTCGCTCAATCAAGAGCCGGTCGATTATTCAGCTACCCATATCGGCCTAGACAGTATAAGGTGAACGTTTTTGTCGGGAGACATGCGGGAAAATATGTCATAAACGTGCAACCAGTCTCAAATGGTAGGTATATAATGCCAATATAACCTATGAACGTTCCTTGCCGTCGAAGAATTATAAATCACGAGAAATTTCGCAAACAAATGTCACGAGTCAGCGTAATGTCAACGTTAGTAATGCCAGTATTGCAAAGCTAAGTCGATACATTTATCCAAATCTGTAGCGGAATTATAAATGCGATTTCGTGTTTTCAGGATTGTAATGGAATTGAATCATGTTCGAGTCTTATGTTGAAATAAGACCATTTACCTCAAGAGCTTTAAAATGCGATCATACGGAATATGAACACCTTTAGACCAGATTGATGGCACGCCACTGTAATTTTGTTGGTGGGCACTCTACATGGATGAAAGTGCTGAAAAATGTATAATTTCACTCCCAAAGACAAAGAAAAGTCTTGCCTCATGGAGCTTTTCCCAAAATTGTTATCTCAGTTTTAAAATAATTCAAGAATAGGATGGTTGTTTCTGATGAAGCCTTAAGCCCTATTTATGGTTGTTTAGGTTTTCCTCTGCAAATTGGAAGATTTCATCGAATAAAACCCAAATTGTGACCAAAAATACTGCAGTGAAAATGGAATTACTTCAGGAGTACCACAAGGTACCGTGCTTGGACCTCTCTTGTTTAATTTATTCTTAAGAAGCCTATTGAAACTGAATAACAAGATGAGACGTTCGAAAGGAGGTGATTTGAGATCCATTGACTAGTTTAATATTGAGAAAACACAAATTATTTTGATATCGTCATTGATAAAATAGGATAACATACATCATATGTTTCAACAAAACAAAAAGTATCATTCACCGACTCAGATATATAAGAAATAGCATAAGTTCCGCTAAAAACCAGCAAACGTTTTATGACCCGTTGGTACTACCTCAGATTTCATACGGTACAACTATAAATGTAAAAATTTATCAGAAAAGAAATAAAACATAATTGTCCGATCGAAAAAGGGCGAACATAGATAGAGAAGGTGGACTTGTGGAAATCTAATTCAAAAGTAAACCATTCGTGCTGCCATCGGAGAATGGTAGTGACTGACTGGTTTCTGCTTGTATATTGTATTCATACTAGGCCATTAATTCTTTCACACATGCATAAAAAAGGTTATATTTATTGCATTCATGGAAACTAAGTCACAAACAGAGTCAATAAAATCAATGAAGATGGCTGACGGTGAACCATGGAGTTTCAAAATTTCGAAAAGTCTAATATTACAAAATAATAATATAGATCAACTTCGAGTCTCAACCGAAGAAGCATTCAGAAAATGAATGAATGAAATTACTACTTTCTATTCAATAAACACTTTTCTTTTTTCATCCTATTCTAATTTAATTGATTTCAAGTCAATAGAGATATTCGAAACAAATAATCTATTCTTCATATCTTCAATCAACTGTATTCACAATCCATAAAGATATTTATGAACATGAATTACCATTTCCATCAATTACAACAAATGCAGGAACCGAGATGGAAAAGAAAATTCAAATGAATTGAAACTGGCAAAAGTGATCGACATAAGTCAGACTGCATTGTATCTATTTATAACAAAACGAAACCAATCGCGGTCCCTTGTAAGGATATAAGAGTTCCGATATGACTAATTTCAGCGAAACCCATACGACGGCAAAGTCGGAAATCTCGGAGCAGAATGGAGAACACTAACTATCCTATAATGAATTCGATCTAGAAGAGGCAGCAAAGAAACCGATCGCGTACGTGATATAAATAATGAACAATCAACTCAATTAATATCGAATCTGAATCTAATTGAATCACTGTGAGAGAATCGCCAAGGGGGGACAGTCTGCAGTCAAAGTTTTCAAGGGCACAAGGCAGCTTGTTTCATCCGATTATATGATTTGTTTGGAGTCAGTTCTTATGTATCAAGGAAGGATCGCAAATTGATCATTTAAAAACAAGACTCAAAGAGCGAAATCCTCTTCGTCCCTAAGAAATCCTCCTTATTCTTTGAAACTTGATAAATCAACTAATTTTGCCCTCCTAAATCTTTTGTTTTCACTGATACCTGTAAGTGCCATCGCTGACCGGCTAAACATCTGTGAAAAATTAAAAAACACTGTGGTATTGGTATATAGGATCACACAGGTCGGTATCACAACGAAAGGGCGAGGAATCCGTCTTCGTCAAAGCTACTCGTGGAACACCTCAGATTGGGGTGTTATCCCCCTCCTATGGAGCCTGGTAGTGGATGAACTTCTACACAGGCTAACGGAGCTTGGCTTCGAATGTGTAGGCTATGCTGACGACATAGTACTAATAATTAGAGGCAAATTCGAAGGCACTCTTTGCGACCTATTGCAGAAGGGCCTTAGAATTATTGAGCAGTGGTGCTTGTCAGTGGGGCTGAACATCAACCCAACCAAGACCACATTGATTCCGTTCACTCGAAAAAGGAAACTTCCAGCCATTAAAACGTTAGTATTAAACGGAAATATCTCTCAGTGGGGGTCTGAAGTCAAATACCTAGGAATAACACTAGATAGCAAATGTTGATAATGCTACTGTTAGAGCTATAAGAGCTCTGATGGCATGCAGGCGTCTATGCGGCAGGAATTGGGGCTGTAACCCAAAAATACTGCGATGGATATACGTCATGATTGTAAAACCTATAGTCACATATGGGGCAGTAGCCTGGTTTGCTAAGACAAGTCAGGTAAGTACGAGGAAAATGCTCGACAAAGTACAAAGGCTTGCCTGTGTGTGCATCACGGGAGCTATGAGAACGTGCCCAACCAGGGCGCTTGAGATCATCACAGACCTCACACCTCTACATGTAGTTATTGATAGGGTAGCCCATGAGGCCATCCTCAGAGTATCTAAAGAAGGAGCAGGCAATGAGAGAGTCAGGTTTCAGAGAGCTTGGTCCCCTCTGAATAACTACACCTCATCTGCAAACCTTCCTAGTGATGTAATGATCAAGAAAGTAAGCACTGAGGAAGAAGAACTTCAGTACAATGCTAGGTAAAAGGGAGGATTGGGAAAGGGAATACACCAACTACAATCTCAAAGAAAATACAATGAAATGGTATACAGATGGTTCTACAACCGCTACAGGAGCTGGCGCTGGGATTTACGGGACAAGTACCAAGTGTGCACTATCGTTAGGCTCCTGTACAAGCGTCCTTCAAAGGTAAATACTCGCAATCGAAAGATGTCTAGATATAAATCTAAAAAGAAACTATCAGAAGTGCGATATAACTATTCATACAGATAGTCAAGCTGCTATTAAAGCACTGAGCTCCTACGTTATTGACTCAAAGCTGATTTGGGAGTGCCGAAACAAACTCAATGAGGTAGGCAAGAAGAATAAGGTCTTTTTAATCTGGGTTCCCGGTCATTCGGGAATCGTAGGAAACGAAGAGGCCGATACACTGGCCAGAAAGGGCGCACAAACGCCACTCATTGGTCCAGAACCCTTCTGTGGTATAGGAAAATGCACCTATAAGAAGGAGTTTATGCTGAAGGAGAAAACCGAAAGAGAAAAACTCTGGCGGAATCTCCCAGGGATGGATCACTCCAAAAAGTTCCTCCTTAACTTTGAAACTGCTAGATCCAAAAAATATCTGGATCTCAGTAAAAACCAACTTCACTTACTCACTGGCTTTCTCACAGGACATTGTCGCCTAAAGAAGCATTTGTTGAGAATGGGTTTATCGGACACTGATGAGTGTAGAGTCTGTGGGGAGGAGGAAGAAACTCCTATTCACCTGGTTACGGAATGCTATGCCATTGCAAGCCAAAGGAAAGAGTGCTCTGGACAATAAACTTGTAGAAGTGTGGAGTTATCCTCCTTGAAGCCGTTCCAGATACTGGATTTCATCAAAACTCTGGAACATGGAAATTGGTACACTTATTCATAAATGAAATTAATTTCGGAATAATAGATATCGCGTTCTTGACTGTAAGCGTCCAAACGCTGTAGAATTATTATTGAGACTATCAAAAATTATGTGTAAAGAATCATTTCAAAAGCAATCAAGATCCTAATTTTTCCGATGATTGATTCGTTAATGACGTGAATAATGTTCGTTTTTCAATAACATGCCTCAATTATCGTTTAGATTTGCCCCTATAAAAGATCCACAGGAATAAGCTAGAAAATATTGAGTTCAATACACGAAACACTAGCTCAATCTGAAACATGTCGACTAAAGTCATCAGTTTTTTGACAGTTATTGTCTTCATTTCTTCGGCCAAGGTAATTATTCAACATCTTTTTATTTACCTATGATTTTGCGTAATTCGTTACATCTGAATGTCCTACCTACTCTTAGAATTCCTAGATAAATCAATTGAAGACATGCATTCAAAAAGAACCTTTCTTCATTCTCCATTTATCCGAATTCAGCTTCGTTAAAAAAAATATAAAGATATTGAAAAACATTCGGCAACTATACTCCATTCACTGGCCAAGATTTAGGTTTGTCAAGTTTTTTTTCTGGAAACTGACGCAGGTTGGTACTCGTGAAATGTCAAATAATTCTCAGAAATGTTGCCACTGCTAATTTCTATTACTCTTCCCTAACTTCGTGAATGAAGTATGTTCTTTTGAGGTTGAACTGTGACAAAAGTTTCGTAGTAATACAGTAGACTCTCGATATAGTGAACTAATTAGTGCACGCCCAGTTCACTATTTTGATTTGTTCACTAAAACGAAGTTCAAATGAAACGATATAGTTTACTGGAATGAACAACAGTTTATTGACTTGATATCATACAAAAAAAGTTCCTACTACCTAAATTTGTTATTTCAATGTTTTTTTCTCAAAAAATGAGGTGATTTTCGTTTGTTTATGTGATTTCTCTACACCCATCTGAACCATTGTATGTCTCAAATTATGTAGGACTAGTATTGTGGAGTAGTCAATACGATTTTGATTACCGTCCGTCCACTGTATCACCTCATTTAATGATTTTAATGCAGCAGTTGTCGTAACGGCTTGTAGATTATTTCCAGAATTATCTGGTATATCATTGTCCTCATCACTTTCAATGAAAATTTCAGCTTCCTCCACATCTTGAACGTAATCTCTGTTCCACTCATCAATATCAGCTTCTTCAATTTCAACATCAGGATTTACATGACGAAGCAAAATTTGAATTTCTGTCGTCACATGGTCTATTTCCTTATTACACCATCGCAACTTTAATACAGATAAGGGAATGTCATCTTCATCATCGAAGTCTGGTGTTTCCTCCAATGGCGATAGTATTTTACTCCAGCATTTCTCGATAACATCGGGGTTCAAAGAATTCCATGCCAAAATTAAATTAACAATTGCATCTTTCAAAGAGAGAGATTTTAGAGCCGTTCCGATACAGTCTACGTTGTCATTTATGATGCGTGACAACAAAGTCTTACGGTAGAATAGTTTTGTTAGCCTTATCACATTCTGGTCCATAGGCTGTACCAGTGGTGTTATATTAGGTGGCATGTACATAACGAAAATTGAACCATCAGCACTTTTTAAGTCCTCCGCTGGCGGATGACATGGCGCATTGTCCAGCAAAAGAATTGCTTTAACAGGAAGTTTTTTGTCAGTCAAGAATTCTTGAACCTAGAAAAATGAATCCAGCTCAATACCCTCAAATTTCAAACTAATGATGGCAACTCACCTCTGGAATAAACATCTTAAAGAACCAATCCTTAAAAATGAATCCAGTCATCCAAGCTGTTTTAGAATTTCTATAATGTACAGGACAATCGAAATTACGGAATGATCGAGGATTTCTCGCTTTCCCGATGACTAGTGGCTTCAATTTATGATTGCCGGCTGCATTTGTACAGGCTAAGAAGGTAACTCTCTGCTTTTCTGTTTTTCTTCCGGGAGCTGTCTTTTCCTGAGGACCTACATATGTTTTGTCTGGAAGCAATTTCCAGTATAGGGAAGATTCATCAGCATTATAAATTTGCTCCTTCAACAGCTGAAGTTCATCCACTTTTTCAAAAAAAGCCTTTTTGAATGGATTGACCGTCTCACTTGCAGATGACAGTTTTTCTCCTGAGATTTTGAGATAACGAATCCCAAAACGTTTTTTGTATCTTTGTAACCACCCGCTGCTCGCATTGAAACATGGAGTCTCTTTATATTCTTCGTGCAATTTTTTTGCTTTTTCTTTAATCATGAAACCTGTGACTGGAATATGTTTTTCCCTTTGTTTCAAGAACCACCGATACAAAGCTTTTTCCATTCTAGGGCATTCAGAAGATCGTAGTGTTTTCATTTTTCCTGGTCCAACGTAGGTATTGCTGATCTTCTTCAGAATATTCACTCTTCTATTCCGAATTGCACAAATGGTAGACTTAGCCACACCATATTTTTTCGCTAAAGTTGTCACTCCAACACCTTTATCTAACTGTTCGACTATTTCCCCTTTTTGACTAAGCTTTAAATGAACCCTGGCCATATTTATGCCTACTCTAAAACTGGACAACAATTTGATACCGCGTACTCAACACAAATGATCGAATGTAAATTAAAGAAAACGTTTCCATGATATTCTTGTTATGACTTGTCGAATTCTTCAATTTCACTATTCCGAGGCTTCGGTTGTTCACTGCATAGGGTACCAATGCAAATATTTATCTGTTCACTATTTGGAGTAGTTCATTATAAGCATTGTTCACTATTTCGAGAGTCTACTGTACTACATTTTCATACTGGAGTATTTCAAGTTGTGCGAAAAGGTATTTTAATGTATTCTTAAAGCTTATTTCTTGAGAATTTCCGTGAAAGTGGGGACTTCCATAGTCCCATCTGTTCGTTTAGAAGTTTTTCTGTCGGGTTAATCGAGTACTTTTATTCTTTTTTCAATGAACTTTCACAAAGTAACGGAATATTCTGTGCATTATTTTTCAGTTTAATTTCAACACTCGATTCTTGATTTCTGTACAAGAAAATAGCATAAATGAATCTTCCAACGATGTTTTTATACGTGGAATATTTCCAATATTAATATTGGTGATAAGAATAAAAATTTTGTTATAACATTAATAATATTTCCACTTCCTACAAAGGAACTGCAAAACAAAAAAAGCAATAAAAGTTTGCTCTTCTGTTGTTAAATAATTAGCAGTTCGTGTCAAAATGGACTAAAACATGGGAACGAATTTCAGGCAAAGACTATACAGCTACTGAGCCGATCATATTGTGAAAAATATATAAAACTCCTTTGCTATTATTCCTCTCAATCATTTCACAGGCCGGCTTCAGAGATGACATGGCACAATTTCTGACTCCGTGGATCGACGCAGCTGCTTCTGCGAAACCACTTCTCGATTTGGTCCTCGATGAGATATATTTCCTTCAGAAGGACATATTTGGAATTGAGCCCACAGTATTGAATGCCATATTTCAGAACACCGAGCAAAAGCTAATCTCCATGGAAGAAAAAACAGAATCCGAACAATCCAAGGCTTGCGTCCAAGGATTCAGAAACGTCCTCAAAATGGCCTCCGAGAAATACAAAACAGATGGTTACTGCTTCCAAATCCAGCAGAAGAAAGCAGAGGAAATCGTGGTGCCTTTGATCGAGGCAATATTTCCTGTTGCACCAACTCCAGCTTGTCCAGTTCCAATTCTATGCCAGTTGGACTTGATGAATTTCAGCGTTAGGAAAATGAGGGATTCTGTTGGTGTTCTGAAACAACTGCATAGCCTCGTCATCGGTCTCATGAAATTCGTCGTTTATTACAAGCCTGAGATCATATCTTGTAGGAAAGACTCTAGCGATTACAAGGATCTTACATCTGCAATCTTGAAATTGGCTCCAGTTTGTAATAATCTATAAGAAATTTCACTCTGACTTAATAAAAATTATGAACTGACTTTTCTTTTTTACATCTCCATAAGCATCCTATTGAGTTGATGACCATATTATTATGTTCACACTGATTGAAGTGGATGATTTAGTATGCAATGATGTTAATTTTGGAGGACCCCTGTCACGAACGGGAAGGCCAAAAAATATTTTTTTTAATTCGCAAAATTGGTCGACCTCGTGAAAGATCGGAAGAGGACCTTGGCTATGTTAGTAACGATCTTTACAAAGTTATTCTAGCATTTGGTGTCATTGAAAATGCAGAAGTATTGTATTTTTCGAGATTTCGAGATTAGTTGTCGGTCGGTAACAAATTACTAACAGCTCTTTTACCTTTTCTGCAAAAATGACGAGTCTTACATTTCTTTCCCAAAATTTTTGAACTAATGGCTTCACTGTGAGTTGAAACTACGGAACCACTAGTCATTGGTAAAGAGAAATATAATATCATAAGACTATATAAACTATAAGGGCAGGGTGTGAATACCATGATATACGCGGATTAACCTCTGATGCTGATGGAGGGAGCTGACAAAGCTGACGATGGATAGATAGAACTGCTGGTGGTGAGAGGTCAACTGCCAGTTGCAAACTACGCCATATATGTGAGGCACCGAATTCTTTGGGACTTTCACACACAGGAACGAAAGAACACCAACTTGTTTGAAGAACGTCGAACAACCGAAAGACCTGAATAAGCGTTCTATGAAGGTGAAAGATAGAAGAAGGTAAGACAGACATTGAGAACGACACTAAGACGACTGCCAGAGGTTGAAGAGATTGTTGGAGACCAGTGGAGGAAGAGAGAGGAAAGAATTCGATCTACGAATATATGATGAGCGTTATGGAGTGGAAAAAAAATGAAGATAGGGGTGCTCAAGACGCTTTCACATAGACATCATTGAGAAGGGCTCTGGGACAACTGCCAGAGGTTGAAGAGATTGTTGTGGAATAATGGAGAAAGAGAGAGGAAAGAATGCGATCTACGAATATTTAGTGAGAAAGAGAATAGGGATGCTCCAGAGGCTCTCACCTAGACTTCACTGAGAAGACAACTAAGACAACTGCCAGAGGATTGAAGAGATTGTTGGTGAATGGTGATAAAAGAGAGAGGAAAGAATGCAATCTATGAATATATAGTGAGAAAAAGGATGAGAATGCTCTCACCTAGACATCATTGAGAAGGGCTCTAAGACAACTGCCAGAGTTTGAGGAGATTCTTGGTGAATAGAGGAAAAAGAGAGAGGAAAGAATGCAATCTATGAAAATAGAGTGAGAAAGAGAATGGAGTTGCTCAAGAAGCTCTCACCTAGACATCACTGAGAAGGGCACTAAGACCATTGCCAGAGCTTGAAGAGATTCTTGGTAAATGGTGGAAAAAGAGAGAGGAAAGAATGCCATCTATGAATATATAGTGAGAAAAATGATGAGAATGCTCAAAATGCTCTCACCTAGACATAATTGAGAGGGGCTCTAAGACAACTGCCAGAGTTTGAAGAGATTCTTGATGAATAGTGGAAAAAGAGAGAGTAAAGAATGCAATCCATGAAAATACAGTAAAAAAGAGGATATAGTTGCTCAAGAAGCTCTCACCTAGACATCACTGAGAAGGGCTCTAAGACAAATGCCAGAGTTTGAAGAGATTATTAAGGAATAGTGGAAAAAGAGAGAGGACAGAATGCCATCTATGAAAATACAGTGAGAAAGAGGAAAGAGTGCTTAAGAGGCTCTCAGCTAGACATCACTGAGAAGGGTACTAAGACAACTGCCAGAGGTTGAAGAGATTGTTGTGAAATAGTGAAGAAAGCGAGAGAAAAGAATGCGATCTACGAATATATGAGCGTTATGGAGAGGAAGGAGAAAGAGGATAGTGGTGCTCAAGAGGCTCAGACCTATACATCGGCAAGGAAAGGAGGTCCAGCTGGTGCAAGCTCCACATAAACTCATAGCATGGCACCACCAAGCTGTGAGGAAGAGTAGTAAAGCTATCGGGAAGAACACAGTATTACCAGCATATCTTTTTATCATTATTAGCCAGGTGTAAGCAATATTGGATGTATTATCAATACTTGTGCTATTGAAAATCAGCCAGAGATATAATTAGGTTCCCAATTTGGCAATTGCCCGAATTTAAAGCCTTCGTTCAGAGGCCGTAACTCCCAAATTGCGTACGATATCGTCGGAATTCTTTCGAACGAACCTAACATCAGCTCGCCCGTTAATAAGCAATAATCGGATGTGAAATGAGTGATCTCGATAAAACGGGCGAATATTCATACCCGAACGCAGTCGAGATACTCCAGACGAGCATGAATTCCATATCCTGCCGAAATCTACGTACTGCCCTCTGCGTTTCGGAAAACAGCCAAACTGTCCGGTAATTAAGTCGGTAAATCGTGAAGAGTTCGTGTACGGTAACGGTACGTTATCTGAAGAGGCTGATAAGTTTATGCGGACGGAAATTCGAGGCATCGCCGGACCCCCCGATAAAGGGGGTCAGCCATGGGCCGCGACAGGAATTTTCATCGAAAGCAATCAATTTTATCTGACTTCATCGGAACTCTTCATGAAATTTTAAGAGATTGTTCGGAGCTTGTATGGTTTTACCACCGGTTCGGAATTTCAGAGCATTTCCGTGCTCCGAAATATACCGGGAATGTGAAATTAAAGCAACACAGTGTTGAGCCTGCAAAAACAGTGCAGCAAAAAATTTTGTGATTAAGTTTGATTTCAAATAAGAAGAATTTCAGAGTTGTTCGTTTGTCATGGTTAAATTATAGACCAAACTGAAGATGTTTGACAGTAACACAAAATACGAAACTTGCGTGAGCTGTCAAAATCAGTGTTGCCAAAAAGAAAACAGTTAAAAAATCACCAGTTACAAGGTATGTCGTTTCAACCATAATCACCAGATAAACAATAAATATTTCAATACGCTACAAGAAAACCTATTTTTATTGAACTCTGAAATCTTGCTCTCTTAATACCCTTTACATACAAATTTAAATAGCGAACCTATTAAGATGTTACTAATTGGAATTTTTATGCAATTTCAGAAGGAATACTCACTCAGCAAATGTTTGCCAGCAACCTTCCAAGATCATACAGGGGACTTACCTGTAAAAAAATAATACATAAAATAAATTCGTTTACTCAAAAATCATATCGCGCAATAAAAATTAACGGATTTTCGATTTCCACACGAAAAATGGTTTTCTGAAATATTTATTAGTGTTGGTATTCTTGAGACAAGAATGCAATGTAAATTCTCAAGAGGCTGGCTTATTCTAACTGGATTATGTACCTTTTCCCACAATACATGAAAAATTGGAATTTTGAAACATTTGTGCACTATTAGCACAAACTAACATAAACAGCCTCTAAAATCTAAATTCAATGAAATCTGAATTTCTAATAGCGTTTTAGCGAGTGGTATTCAAGACGTATAATTAATATGCCTCAAAAACAAATAAAAACGCAACGAAATTATGTGATAATTTGGATCTCTCCCAGCATTAGAATACGTAATGGTGTGTTTTACATAATTCAAGAGCATCAAGATCTATCTGCAAGGCACGACATAAACCGGATGTGATATTTCAATATCGGATATGCGATAGGTGGAACTACCGACATTTTCGAGTAGATTTTCTTCAGTTTGAGACACGAAAAAAACAAATGCGTTGCAAGACATTGTTTTCACACATGAAAAAGCTCGAGAATGTGAGAATTAAATATATGTTACTCTTGTTTTAGTCAGAGTATTATCGAAATCTGAAAATAACACCTATTCCTCAAGTTTGTGAAAGAGCGAGACGCATTTGAACTCTGATCTCGACCATTTACGACTGCATCGAGTTTGTTATGCTTCAGTGAAGATATGTCTAGGATAAAAATCATAGAGGAATGCACAGAGTCGAGACTCCCGTGCTTGGAGATTCGAAGGTTACTTGCAGTATGAGTCGTGAACTCGATTATTAAGATAGATTCAGGAAATTACGAGAAGAGGGAATTCCGAGTTATGATACGCCGACTTCAATAACATGCTCGTGAAGAACTCTGACGAAACATTGAACTTACTGATTTTTAAATTTTAAAAACCTATTATTACTGCACTTTTATATTTCAGAAATGTACTCCGTTGATGTACCTATAGTTTATAGTGAAAAGGGGTTACAGTCCACTGCGACCTTAAGGTCTATTGTGTCCCCTGACAGAGCTGTTATCATCGCGCCTCCTACAGCTCTACTTCCAGATCCAGAGCTTTGATGAAATCCAGTATCTGGGACGGCTTCAACGAGGAAACTCCCCACTTCTACAAATTTTTTGTCCAAAGCACTCTCACCTTTGGCTTGCAATGGCATAGCATTCCGTAACCAAGTGAATAGGAGTTTCTTCCTCCTCCCCACAGGATCTACGCTCGTCAGTGTCCGATAAACCCATTCTCAACAGATGCTTCTTTAGGCGACAATGTCCTGTGAGAAAGCCAGTGAGTAAGTGAAGTTGGTTTTTACTGAGATCCAGATATTTTTTGGATCTAGCAGTTTCAAAGTTCCGAAAGAACCTTTGGGAGTGATCCATCCCTGGGAGATTCCGCCAGAGTTTTTCTCTTTCGGTTTTCTCCTTCAGCATAAATTCCTTCTTATAGGTGTATTTTCCTATACCACAGAAGGGTTCTGGGCCAGTGAGTGGCGTTTGTGCGCTCTTTCTGGCCAGTGTATTGGCCTCTTCGTTTCCTACGATTCCCGAATGACCGGGAACCCAGATTAAAAAGATCTTAATCTTTTTGCCTACCTCATTGAGTTTGTTTCGGCACTCCCAAATCAGCTTTGAGTCAATGACGTAGGAGCTCAGTGATCTAATGGCAGCTTGACTATCTGAATGAAAAGCTATATCGCACTTCTGATAGTTTCTTTCTAGATTTATATCTAGACATCTTCCGATTACAAGTATTTCCGTTTGAAGGACGCTTGTACAGGAGCCTAACGATAGTGCACACTTGGTACTTTTACCGTAAATCCGAGCGCCAGCTCCTACATCGGTTTTAGAACCATCTGTATACCATTTTATTGTATTTTCTTCAAGATTATAGTCGGTGTATTCCCATTGCTAATCCTCTCTTTTGCTCAGCATGGTACTGAAGTTTTTCTCCATGCTTACTTTGTTGATCATTACTAGGAAGGTTTGCAGATGAGATGTAGTCACTCAGAGAGGACCAAACTCTCTGATTCCTGATTCTCTCATTGCCTGGTCCTTCTTTTGATATGCTGAGGATGGTCTCTGATGTACCTTATATAAGGAAGCAACGTTTTGAAAGAATCATGCAATCAAATGACCCCACTGTGAGAGGTAACTTCTTTTCAGTAATGATAAACATCAGTGACAATGCTTTCCATTTGAGGATATTTCTGAGACGCTTTAATTTTTACATTCAGAAAAGGGCTTGATTTACTTAAGATCAGTGTAGATATTGAAAAGTATCTAACAATGTCTTAATGACAGGTGATTCCGTATCAATACAAAGCCAGCGCTTAAGGCAAGTAGAGCGCTATAACAATACGCCTCTGACTATTTAGTTTGAGGATATGAAGGAAGAGATAGTTTCTAATGTATTTGGGACTCCTTCTACATAATAGCTTTTAGCTCCAGCCACTTTTAGTTTGCTCCTCAGTGAAGTAACCATTTTTATTGGTTCTGGCCTATAAATAGGACACTTGCTCCTATTCTGTAAACAAATCCAATATCCCAACACTTATATGGGGAGACAGAGTTTTTGCTGAGGTTTTTATCAGTGCTCTTGCATCATACGCAGAACTGTATGATGCCCGGTTCAACATTCCCTCTGCTAATACTGAGATTAGGAGCGGGAAATAAATCAATCTCTTTATTGAAAGATCTATTCCTTGTCGCCTTTTCATTACACATGCCATGATGTCCAAAACAAATATGTACCTACTGCTCTTTTTCATAAGAATATATATTTTAATTGAAGCACCATTTGCGAACTGACACGCTTATCTCTGAAGCATCCGAAAATCAGTAGATGAATATTTCTGTCAAGTCCACCACGGGCCAAAAAAATCACGACAGACATCCAAATTAAAACAGGCTTTGGTTCAGGCTTCATTTATATGCCTCATTGGTCCAGAAAATGATAGAAGATTCAGGAGTAAACACATATCTTTGTAGGAACGTGCGTTATTATTTCGCAGACTTGAACTTTCAAATAGGCCAAATTGAGAGTGTACTATGGGGGTTTCGCAGGGCTCTGTTCAAGGGCCAACAGAGTTCTGAAAAAGACGCAAATGCTGAGTAAAATGTAGAATTCCATTTCAAAAAATGAATATTTCAGTCGGCCTTCTCGAGGAGATCAGAAACGAGCCATAATTCCTGACGTTCAAGCGGCTTTATTTGCATTCGAAGAGTACCAGGCCAGAACGGAGACAGTTCACGATCTCTCGCTCCCCTTTTCCCGTGATTTACTGTCGAATATATTATTTGAAATGATTTCGAAAGACCAAGTCGATGAATATTATCAGCGCAATATTCTAGCGTACCCTATTCGAATGCATCTGTTTCGTTTGCATTATTCAGGAACGCGCTGCTTATTTTTTCGCAATTATAATAGAAAGCTATATTAGATTACGATATGAATGGCACGGTTGGCCTTTAAACCATTGTTTCCTTGCGAGACTGGTTCTTTGCTGCTGCATTGCCGGCGGGTTTGCAACGAAATGTTTTCCACAAATTCACCGCTGTCCGTTCCTCACAGTGCAGGACGCCGTACATACTGAAATATGCTGGAAGCAAATATACAGACAGTCCATTGAAAACGGGCCAGAAAGCTCGTAGGGTAGTGAAAGCAAAGGAAGGTTTGGAAAATCGCTCCGAGAGATGGATTTTCTCCTTCAGAGAATTGGCATCTCTCAGAAGAGTTTTTCGTTGAATTTTTGAATACAAATCTACCTATACGGAGAATGAATCTTCCTACAAGGTAAGGACTGAACGAGAATAAATGCGCTATCATAAAAACGCTTTTATCTTTTGAACCACTAGACCGATTTCGAAAATCAAACTCATTTTCGAATCATCTTCTAATTCTAATGAAAACTGTTTTAACGATAAAAAAACCAAAACTATTTTTTATAAAATTCATGGATTTTTTCTGGAATTCTTCCAATCATGCTTCTTATAGTGTTCTCTGTCACTTTCTGGGATGCTGTCTTCCACTTTTGCTTGAATTCCGCTAATGTTTTCGTTGATTTCTTAGTCTTCTTCAATTTTCTTTCACCCGGGCCCAATATCTTTCGATTGGCCTGAGTTCTGGGCAATTTGGTGGATTGGCCTATTTGTGGACAAAAACCGCCTCATTAGCTTCGTACCATTCCTTGGTGGCCTTGCTGTAGTGGCATGAAGCTAAATCTGGCCAAAATATTGTTGACACATCGTGCTCAAGTAAAACTGTTAAAAGTCGCTTCTTCAAGCATTCCTCGATGTATATCTTCGAGTCAACAGAGCCTTGGCCAACGAAAAATTTGCTCCTTTTCCCACAAGTGCAAATTGCTTGCCATACCAGGAATTTTTTAGGAAACTTTGCTTGTTTCTTCACGCGAAATTGTTCGTCAACATTTCCACGAGAATCTGCAGTATAAAATTCCTGACCAGGAAGTTGCGAGAAATCAGCCAAGACATAGGTTTCGTCGTCCATCACGCAACAGGAAAAATTTTTCAAGAAATCATTTTTTAATTTCTTTGCTCTTGATTTCGCTTCTTGATTCTTCACAGCGTTCCTATCTGGCACTTTCTGCACTTTGTATGTTCTAAGCCCACAACTCGACTTGATTTTCTGAACGGTTGACTGCGAACAACCCACTATTTGGGCCACTTTCCGTCCTGAAAGGTTATGATTCTTCTGAAAAAGGCTGATGGCTTTCTTCACTTTTTTTGGGCTATGAAACCCCTTTTTCCTCCCGGTTCCTTCCTTGTGGTTAATTGTAAGATCTTCGTTGAAGCGCTTAACAACTCTTGATACCGTTTCCGGACGAACGCGAACCTCTTTTGCGATTCTTTTGAAGCTCTATTTTTGATTATTTTGAAAAAGTTTCACTATAGATTATCGTTTTTCACTTCGCTTGACATTTTGCGACAGAGAATTGGAATATCTATGAAGTAAATGTTCCACATGTTTTTAACTTTCATAACAATGCTAACTATTTTCCCAATTGTTTCAAGAGATATAGGCGTTTTTGTGATAGCGAATTTGTTCTCGTTCAGCCTTTATATGATAGAGCAAACATGTCTTCAAGTCATCTGACGATGTGTGTATAAATATGGTATTCATTTATAACAAAAGCATTCTTACGGTAGCTGAAAAAGTTTCGGTCTCTAGCGATGAAATCCATTCATCAAAAAGTGAGATTTATCTATCCAAAGCGTTAAATGGAATCACCACGAGCAAATCAGATTAATAGCAGCCAATCGAATTCAAACAA
The DNA here is from genome assembly GCA_910592335.1 of Adalia bipunctata. Lineage (NCBI taxonomy): Eukaryota > Metazoa > Arthropoda > Insecta > Coleoptera > Coccinellidae > Adalia > Adalia bipunctata. Next base: position 10,695,683 of record OU342955.1, read on the forward strand.
TAAATAACGCTGTCGGTCAATAACCGTTTACTGTAATAACAGCATAGAACAAAGCATAAATTACCGGTTGTTTTGACCTTTACTAATATAATTTATATCAATTTCGATATGACATTCTCCAAAGTAGTTATCTCGCAGCTGTTTGCAGTACAACCATGCAGTGCAATTAAACATGGCACGCTGATCCGAGATTGGCGAATTGCAGAGAAAGTACATCTTCGAAATGTTCTGTTTCTAATCTCTATTGTGATCAGCTGACTTCAGTTCCTTCACCACTCGTTGCAGCGAAATAAATTGCGTTCGCCGTCATTTTTTTCCCGGTTGCACTTCATGCAAGAATTTCGAAAGCGCGAACCGTAGGAGTATACTTTATACGCTAACAACTCATCGGTTCGTGAGAAATGAGTATGTCTTTATCCATCCGTTATTACAGCAAACAGGAAAGGTCCAGTCAATTAGGATTCTTCTGAAAATGCAGAACTTTTACCATAATTTCCAAAATGCTTTGTAATTTTATATGAGTATCTATTTTATATAATATTATTTTATTTCCTTCCACATGCATTTTTATAAAAGCTTGTCTTCAAAAATATTTTTTCAACTTTATCTCTAGTTACTTTTCAGTTTTATTGCCTTTTTTATTTATTCCTCGTTTCTGCTTTTCACAACAAAATTTTGTATTGTTACCATCTGGGGATTTTGCGATGGTCTCATTCTAAATCAGGAAAGGAGTCAAAGTTCAGAAATATCTCGGAACGCTCACTCCAACTTCTGTCCGACGGAATCATCTTATATATACAAAACAAAGTTGTTGGTTACACCATTTATAACACGAGATCGGATAGACTGTTTGTTATGAAACTTCATTTATGGATTCGTCTACGGCCTGGTTATTATAAAATACATTGAAACTCTGAAAAATTTGCTTGTGTAGAAATAAGGCCACTAGGTGTCGCTACGGTTAATGGCTCTTATCTAGACACCGTAGCGTAGTCGTGAAGATAATATATTTGATATTATCGCCGTAGGTATCATTCAGGCGAAACAAAGTTTGCCGGGCCAGCTAGTAACAAATAAAGTCAATACCACCAGCTCCCTAACCATTAAGAATTCCCCGTAACTATTCCCCTATTGTAGATCACAGAAACATTCTTGGAGGTCCGACGTACTCGACGCTTGCTGTATCTTCGTCTACCACCGCCATTGACCAGTATATCTGGACGGGCACGAACTTCGTGCACATTTTAGCCGGCAAGTTCTCACACGAGGTATACGCTCAGACATCCACTCGAAATCTTGGCCTAATCGATCACCGTTTCATCAGGTCGAACTGCTTGGTCCACCTTGCATAGAAAGGTAGAAAGCACCATGAAAATGTTTCAGTATTTCAACGCGGGTTTTTGCGATCGACGTCTTTTTCAATTCAGTCAGTGACCGTTGCATCCGCGGTATTTTTGTCGTTGATTGATGGACCTGACAACCGTCGGTAATGACGTGAATACTGCGTGCCCAAAATAAGAAATGAAATTAAAAACGCAGTTGCTTTCTTAACGTTTTCAATGCATTTCTAACTAGAAACCTAAAATCAGACAAGATAACTTCGAAAAAGATGAAAGATACGAGTTTCTAAGCCCAAAGTATTGAGATGTTGAAATTGTTTATGATTTGCTTCAAGGTAGTAAACAAATTCGTATTCAATGTTTCACATGCACACATCTAGCAGGTGATAAGTTTGTTGTTGTTGCTGATCCCATGATCAAAATGCTAAATGTTGATAGAAACATTCAATAACAGCCTAGTAGCAAAAAAACACAAAACATTAACATTAAACAAACTGATAAAAAAAACAGAAACATCTCAATACTTAATGAAGTATATAAATTTCCAGATGGTTTTAAGGCTATTCATTCAGTATCCGATTCGTTTCTGCGTTTCATGCATTTCAAGGACACAATCAGCAAAAGACAAGACGTTCTTGATGATTGGCCGGCTTGAGTTCTTGTGTTAACTGAACTTTATAGGCCTTAAGACCCAAATCTTTATGTAAAATACGGTGTGATGACGTTCAAGGAATGCCTTATTCCAAAGAACGACAATGAATGGGCAAACCTGCATTTTCTTCAACACTTTCGGCTACAGCAGTGATGTCTCGGAGTATTTTCTTCTTGTCAAATGTCAAAAAATGACAGCTTCAATAGTGACATCTACCGAATAGCGGGCTATTCAAATTAACACCTCTGATTGGAAAAACCTCTACGTTTTACCAGAAAAACTCAAGAATGGTGAAGCGCTTGGCTTTCCTTCGCAGCGCATTCTTGTGCACCCATAGCATCCGCCAGTTCTCCCAAAGACCGTTGACTTCATCGCTACGTAGAATCGCGGTTGGAGCGAAACTCCCAACACTTAGCATACGAACATGTCGAGTCCATTGGGCGGGATAGCTCGTGATCGTTCACGTATAATTATCGAAAGAACTTAAAACAAACAAGTACTGGTTGACTCTCTGACCCCCCCGACTGACGACCATGTGAGAAGCCACGAAAGGGCAGGACGGGGTGCCCAGAAATGGTGCACATCCAGTCAAGGTCGATCATTGATGCTCCATGAATTATTTCGGAGTAGTATTCGGGCCTTACGCCAAATACTCAATATTGTTGTTGTTGGGCTCCTTTTTTCTTGGAAATATCAATGAGGTTCACGAATGGCCTGGCACTCCTGCCACCTTGTGTTTTGGAGGCCAATAATTCTTCTGCCATAAAAGGCACATCAACGCCATTGATTCTCTCTTCTGTGGTATCAATAGCTTTATTCGGGTTCAAACCATTACTGTTCCAGGACTGTCAGGAGTTTGCGCAATGGAGTTGAACGTGTTCGGGTTCTCTTCGGACTGTTTGAGGACTGTATTGTTTTGCGTTCGAGTTTTTCCTGAATCGTCCTCGGACTGTTCTTGAACGGTCCAAGAACAGTACCTACTCTCGAGCAAGTACTGTTTTAGGATTTTTCTTGGCGCATGGATTTTTAACGAAACGGGTATAAAATTAGGTTATGTTATGACAAAGATGAAGGATGAAGAACGACCATCTCACAGATATCTTTCATATCTTGTTTCGCTTTCTCTCTTACCTGGATCGTTCGGGTTTTTTTTAAACTTGAACCAGTCCTAGAACAGTTCTAGGTATCGAAAAGAGTGCGCATCAGTTCGGCGCAGTTCGAAGACAATCCTAGGACTGTTCTGAAAATTGTAACCCGAATAAAGCTAATGTAACCGTTTTCAAATCTCAGTTAACGACATATTTGTCATCCATATTCTTTAGTTGTCATCTACTTATGATCAAGTTTAACATTGCCGTGATAAAACTGTTTTCTGAAGTTCGAATTGCTTCAAACAATGATTACACATTGTTCACACGTTTGCGTTTTGGAGGCCAATAATTCTCCTACCATAAAGAGCTCACGAACGCCATTGATTTGCCCAGAGCCTTTCTGTGGTATTAATATAACAGTTTTCAAATCTCATTTGACGACATATTTATCTTTCATAATCTACTTATGATCATGTTTGAACATTGCTGTGATTCACCTGTTTTCTAAAGTTCAAATTGCTTCAAACAATAATTGAACATTGTTCACACGTTTTCTTGGGAAAACTTATATTGCTCCATCAAAAAATTAGGTGAATGAACATCGACTATCCTCTTACATTTGTCACGCTGTGTTTTGGAGACCAATTATTCTCCTACTATCAAAGGCACACGAACACATTGATTTGCCCGGAGCTTTTCTATGGTATGAATATAACAGTTTTCAAATCTCATTTGACGACATATTTGTCTTTTATATTCTGTAGTTGTCATCTACTTACGATCATGTTTGAACATTGCTGTGGTATACCTGTTTTCTGAAGTTTAAATTGCTTCAAACATTCATTGAACATTGCTCATACGTTTTTTTGGTAAATATTATGTTGCTTTTTCAAAATGAAGTCAATGACCATCGACTGTCTTGTCTCTCCTGTGACCTTGTACTTTGGAGGCCAATAATTCTCCTGCCATAAAAGGCACACGAACGCCATTGATTTTCCCAGGGCCTGTCTGTAGTATCAATGTAACAGTTTTCGAATCTCATTTGACGAAATGTTCATCTTCCATATTCTGTAGTCATCTACCTATGATCATGTTCAAACATCGTTATGATTAACCTATTTTTCGAAGTTTAAATTGCTTCAAACGATTATTAAACATTGTTTACACGTTTTCTTGGGAAATATTATGTTGTTTCTTCAGAATGAGGTTAATAACCATCCACTCCACTGTCCTGTCATACCTGCCACCTTTTGTTTTGGAGGCCAATAATTCTGATAACAAGACAACATGAATGTAAATTCATAAGAATTAACAGGTCAAAAACTGTTGATAATGTAAATCCTCTTATGATTGTGGGCTTCTTTTCTTCTTCTCATCGATCTACGAATCCCTACGTTGAATATTTTCGCGAACCAACAGAAAACAGCCATTCATTATCTGCAATTTTTAGTTATTATATTTGTAATTATGATTTTGCAACCACAATGAATAAGACTGTTTCAAATTAAAGGTGATTAACATTCAACACCATTACAAATGTTGAATTGTTCCAAAAATAGACAATTTCTATTCATACCACAAATTTCTCAATGTCAAAAGTAATAGCTTTTAATGACTAAGAGAAATATTCAAATGCGATAAATGTTTCCTGCTATTAATATTATTTTCTGTATTCAAATTATTATAAATAAATTCATATCAATGTTTGTGGAAAATCCACCGATTATAAATCATGGTGAAAATGAAAGGCAGTGGCGCCATCATGAGAATTATTTTTCATTCACTCCGAAGTTGATAATGTCATATTTCGAAAGTTTGGTAATTCATTAACAAAATGTATGTGCTGTTTGACTTTCAATAACTATCCTTCAGAAAATTTAGAACATGGTATGGGAAATTTTCAAATTGAAATATGATGAAGTCAATGGAAACTTATCAAACTCTCAAATGCTCTTTCCCAATAACTTTGGACGTGGGATAATGAAGTTCTACAGATTTGCGATATGCATGCTATTGAATAAATTAAGTCTACTTAAAAAAATTATATGACATAGCAATAATTTTCATTCATTCTTTTAGCGTTTTAAGTATCAATCAATCATGATTAAGTTGACCGCAATATTTTTGCGGAATATTGGCATATTGCAACAGTGTTTTTCTTCATTATGTTATTTCGAGAAATAACCAAATGACGCGAATTGTTCTCCTCGTATCTACGCCACTGCACATCAAAACGGACGTATTCAATCAATTTTATTTTGTCATTTCAATGATATCTCCTATTGTTCAACGATGCAACTCGTTGTTTTGGCTTCCTTAAATATGGAAAAAATGTGTGCTTTATTGTATATCCTGTCCAGTGTTACCAACAGATATGTTATATTCAGTAGTTATTCTAGCACTCTTTGTGAGTTCCGGTATTGCTCCTGAAACTTTGTACCCGCAGAAATAGTTTACATTTTTTTCGATATTCCAGGTTCAACCCAAGGAATAATCAACGGGGATCCCTATTTTTGTGTACCAGCTGGAATATGTCCAATGACAGGAGGAGGTATTGATCCGAGAATCATAACACCGGTGAGTCTTCTTGTTGATTTTGATTTTCGTAAAATTCCATCGATTGTGAGTAAATATATTTTTTTTTCAATTATTCGCTGCAATATGCACTTGTATACTTTGAGCTTCCTTAAAATTCACCTCCGAGGTTTTTTTGTTTAGTTTCAAGCTCCGCACTTCAACTTCGCGCGACCAGGAAGAGATTGGGTAATAGTTTAGTACATTTGGGATTTTTTCGTTGAAAAATGTGTTTTTGATAAAAACAATTAACAATTCTTTCATATGAATAGTAAATGGACAAAACTGCATTCAAATCATAGGAGAAATCAACCAAGCAATCTAAAATATTGAGTGTTTTTTTATGGAGATAGAATTTTCCATAGGGATAACTGTGTTTTGACGAAAAGTATAAGCCCTGTGGTTTTGACATTTCTATTCAGGAAGCATTGACAAATTTCATGGAAAGACTAACGCCGCAACAACGTTTACAAATTCATTTTCGAAATCAGTGTTGTATTCGCCAAACTTTATGGTTTAAATACATTCGTTCAACGATAGATTTCGGACAACATTTTCTCTACTCGATGCAACAAGACAAGAACTGTACCTACGTACAGAAAAAATATCTCTGCTGACAGTGATAGTGTCAATGAAGATCCAGATTTGTCTATTCGTTGATGTTCACAACAAATTGGACTTTGTGCATCTACTATGGAAAATTTTGCGTAAAGATCTTGGTCTACACCCATACAAGATCCAACTGGTTCAAGAACTAAAGCCACTTGACCATAATAATTTATTTATTCAAAGAAATATTTGGCGATAGCATTATTTCGAGAAATGGTCCAATTAATTGGCCTCCAAGATCATGCGACATAAATCCAATGGATAATTTTCTTTGGGGTTATGTCAAGTCATTGGTTTATGCTAATAAACCAGAAAACCATGTACGCTTTGGAAGCCAACATGACTCGTGTTATTGCTGAAATAAGGCCTGAAATACACGAAAAAGTGGTCCAAAATTGGTCTGGTCGAATGCGGTTCCTCAGAGCTAGTCGTGTCAGAAATTATCTTCAGAACATAAATTTCATAAAATCATTTTTCAAATAGGAAAAAAAGGCCTCAAATCTAATTTGAATGTGTTTTATTCAAATTTGAAGTTCTATCACTCTAAAAAATAAAAAAACACCTTATACATATAACACAATTATATGCGTTGAAAGAAGCATAGACAAAGAACAAAATCTGTTCAAATATCGACGTAAAGCAAATCTGGTAGTTCAATTACTGGAATATTTGTTATATTCAAAACAACCATATAAATTCCAACCCTACCTCATTCAAGGTTCGACAGAAACATGAAGAATTCTGAATTAATAATCCTACAGATATTCCGTAAATAAATTACCATCATCAAGTTAATACCCTGTTTGTATCTCCCAGAAGTCAAAGGCGGGTAATAACAGTTTTACCGTAGGTATCACATAATGATAGTTTTCGTTCCGACAAATTGATTTTAATTATTCTTCTACAGGATGGATCACCAATTCAACCAACATCTGGACCAGGTGGTGGCCAGTGTCCATCGGGGAGATACGTATGCTATGCACAAGGAAGTAACAGCAATTGCGGTCAGAGACTTGTTACTAGCACAAACACCGGAGATGGTGAAGTGCAATATGATGGCGCTTATCCATGGCTGGCTTATATGACTGGTTCTATGGGAACGTATATAGGGGCTGGTTCTCTACTGAGTCCATACCATGTGCTCACTGCGGCTCATAAAGTCCTTGCCTATGTGTGAGTACCTTTAGGTGATTTCTGCTTTGATATTATGGACCCACTGTGTGTCAATGTTTCGGGGAGAACCGAGAATGTATGCTGGAATCTTCAAATTGAGTCAAAAAGCTACCTTGGTGATATTTCCAGGTCGAACCCATCACAGCTTACCATCATTATGGGAGTCAATGATCCGAGAACCATCAGTAATAACCCAGCAGCTCCTAGATCCTCAGCAGCGCAGATAACGATATTCAACAGTTCAACATATAACAACAACACGCTGAAGAGCAATCTTGCCATAGTCCGACTGGCGAATCCCATAAGCCTCGTGAATCAAAGGTTAATCAATACCTTATGTCTACCACCCTCGAATGCAAACGCCAACACATACGTAAACCCTTCGCAGAGGTAGGTATCCAGAACTAAATAACATTTCCAAATGTTTGGTACCTTGGTAGCTTTAGAAGAATTCTTGGTAGTACCACCGTGTGTGAATTTGCAGATGTCTAGTTGCTGGTTGGGGTCAAATTCAACCTTCAAACCCTAATGTGCCGACAAAACTGAAGCAGGTCACAGTGAACACTGTGGATATAGACACGTGCGAGAGAGGCTTTAATGGAACAGTTAATACTAACATGTATTTGGATAAGACAGGGGGACAAATATGCGCTGGAGGTGAAACCCAGAGAGATGCCTGTTATGTGAGTATGCACTTTGAAACGGCAGCATTAGACCATCAGAAAAATTTAGAGGCCTAAGAGAATTTCGTCACCTGTATGAACTAATCTGAGGTCACTATTACGTAACTTCTCGGTGAATGCATTTCACTCGGCATTACTGTAATTTGGAGAGACATCAGCGGGAGAAGTTGAAGAGGATAATCACCAGTTAGTGAATATGGTTTCTGTAACACCTCAAATATCTGGCACTAGGTCTTCTTTATTGTTTTCTCTATTCACAACTAGCGACCCGCCCGGGCTTCGCACGGATGCAATGCAATTCTTATAAACAACGGTAGTGCCGGCGCCGCACCGCTATATCCCTTTTAAATCTGTAATATCTTCGGAAATATTCATTTAAATTACATGCTGTAAAGGGCCTTATTGATCTATATTGAAATGTCAATGTATTGAAGGTACTTAATTGGATGAGGATTAATGCTGTATTGCGGCGTAAAATTACTTCCTAAATAAGCCATTTTTTCGTAAAATGTAAAGGATAAGAATGGTTATTGTGGGTTATCCTCAAGAGATAGACATATACCATCGCGGACTTTTTTGTTGACCTTTTTTAGGTGTACAATACCGAGTACATTATTTTGATTTATCTCGTGGGGTTCAGTCAGCGTTTGCAATGTAAGCGCAAAAAAGTGTGTTTATTTACGACATCACATTAGAAACTTGTAAATTCATCAGTGTTTCTCTACAATATTATGCATGTATCATACATATAAATCTTCCTCTTGAATCACTCTATCTATTAAAAAAAAGCGTTTCAAAATCCGTTGCATAGTTTTGAAGATTTAAGCATACATAGGGACAGACAGCGAAAGCGACTACTGATCTCATTTCTTCGGCACATTCATGGCAAGTTACAACAGGTCGTATTTCACGAATTCACATGAAAGAAGGACTCGAAGGACCCCGCACTTTTCTTATGGCAAATGGCGTTCCGTCAAATGTTCTAATTTTTTGGTATAATGTAGTACTTGACCTACTGATCAAAAGTGTCCTCGGCGCCAACTCAATCCTTTGACTAGTTTTTGAGATACAGGGCGTTGAAGTTGAGAATTACCCACTTTTACTACGCGCCTATCTCGAAACAGAATCGAATGAAGTTCAATTTTTTCACGAAACCTTTCATTCCATCCCCAGGGAGCAACCATATGACCGAAAATCGTTACGAATACAGGGTTATCCATAATTGAATGCAAGCCCGATTTTGAAAGTATAAAATATGTCAGTTCCAGAGAGAAAACGTTCGCAAAATCAACTATTACACTAGATATGTTGTTACATCGAAAAAACCTGAAATACCCAGAATTCATACTGGGTGATCCATTCTTATAGAAACTATTCACAATGAAGGTTAAGTGGACACCCTGTATTTTTGGGTTGATTTGAGGTGATTGTTTGATTTTTCCAGAACACATCATCATGGACTTCAAATAATACAGGGTGATTCAGTCATGAAATAAACTGTGAACCTCACGAAAATACCCAAAAACCACCTTATTTTTTCATCACCCTCTATTTCAAGATTAACTCCGTTGAGCTGGGAGTTTTCTTTCACCACTGTACTTGATATAAAAACATCGATACGACTGAGAGTTGGTGCCATGGACTCTTTTGATCAGTAGGTCGAGTACTACATTATATCAAAAAATTGGAACATTTGACGGAACGCCATTTGCCATAAGAAAAGTGCGGGGTCCTTTGGCCACTAGGTGGAATGAATAATGGTTGAGTTCTCCTCAGTATGCGATAGAAATAGAACGCACTAGTCATCAAGGTTTCAATGAAATGATATTGACCATATTAGGCATACTATAAATTAACCTTAGAAGTTATGGTAATATCATACCGAATGTAAATAGATAGTGAGTCAACAATTGACTGAAATGGGATTGTTCAGCAGATTTCTGATATTCAAATGAGACATGAAGAAGTTTCTTGATTCCAAAATATTCCGAATTTTTCTCCACTCAGGTTTCAGTACCTTCTCATGATTTTGATCGACGTGAGACAAGATATGCTGAACGAATTATAAATAAGCAAAAAGTATTCTGAGAGGTTCTAACTGAAGGTTTTTTCACAGCAAGATGGTGGCGCACCGCTTACGTGTGGCGCAGGAACTTTGTCATCCAGATTCACCGCTTCTGGCATTGTTATTTGGGGTAAAAGCTGTGGACAACCTGGCGTATATGGAGTCTACACAAACGTCCCTCCCTTCAGAGATTGGATCGTCCAAACCATAACGCAGCCAATACCATAAGCCTTGATAAACTCTAGCACATAAGGAACTACCGTCCGATCGATAAGAATTTTTAATTTTGTACAAAGGTTTTGTTGTAAAAAAAATCAATAAAAATGTGAAATATTTCTTTCGAAGTTTTTTCCCAACCAAGAAAAGAATAAAAGCATTGTGTACGTAAGGCTGGTCCACATAAAACCCTCCAGCCTAATATTATCGCTTATGATGATCAAAACTCATTGAGAATATTTTTAATTATATTCTGTTTTATGAAATGATCGAATGATTTTTTGTGTAAATGCTAAATAATGGCATCTGAGCATTAGCTAAGATTAGCGTTTGTTATGGACGTAAAAATGGATCAGTTCCATGGGGTAATTTTAATCATCCATTTTCAAACACGAAATATATAAACTTAAACCGAAATTATCTGCATCATTATAATTTATTCTTTGAAATAGGCGCTATTACATTGAATAGTCAACCAGAGGGGACTTCCCAAGAATAATGGGAGCCTCTACTATTAAAAGTCATTAAACCATTCGGTATTCAGCGACGAAAATGTAGTAAAAAGATATTAAACAATATTAATAAGGTATTTCCCGCGATTATAAGCAATTTATGATTACCTGTTGGAATATTTATGTGAAAACTCTCCATTTAAAATCGTTTAAGATATGGTAGGGTATTTGGATCAAGGTCACTGTACACTGGCGTATTTCAACAGATAGGAAATACGCAAGCTGAAGCTACAAAAACACCTGAGCAGTTGATGAAATTCATATGGAATTAGTAATCTGTCTCCTTGAATGGATACATGGTTCATTAACGCCTTCTCATGAAATTCATTATCTTTTCTGGCAACGTTATATTTTGTGTTAAAGTATTGATGGAAGATGATGAAAATTTTTATTTTTTTTTCCCCAAATTCAGCACCATAATAAGAGGCAGTCTCGCGAAAAAATAGTCAAAATGGGCTTCAGGGGACATACAAATACAAAAGTTATGAAAATATTAAGGTTAAAATAACAATAACTGCAGGTTTTATTCCGTCATGTTTGCACTTGAAATGCTACATTTTTTTCTGATTTCTCTAATTTACGAACTCAACCGTGGTGTTTTCTCCCAAAGTTATCGTGTTTACGCTTCGCCAGGAGAACAGAATTGAATTTGGCAAAGAATTCTTCATCACTGCCCAACTGACTCTTTTCCATCGGGACAAGTGCGCAGAAAGGGATTTTTCGTGACTTTTGAACACTCTTTATCTGAAACTAAATGCAGAAAAATAGCATAGAAAAAAGAATAACGTTAGGTGATTGGATCTACAGTTGAAAAATATGCACAAGTCAAAGACTCACTCAGATATGAAGTAGATAAAAAAAAAATTTAATCCATAAGTGGATAACTAACATATTTAGTTCAATGACACCTAAAATTACCGAACGACTAAGTTATTTGATCAATTTTTGGTCTAAACGAAAAAAAATAAATTGAAATTGTACGTATGTATACAGTATGACCGGACACCCCATTATAATGATTTGTTCTGACTACACCTTCAGCCATGAATGACGTATTTTCCGTTGAAATTATAGGTTGTTTACTTTTATAATAGTAGCAGATTCAATGTCATTATTCCCAATTCATACATTTGCCACACGAATATATATATAAAATGTGAGCGATAGAGAACGTTTTTTTATTATTTATATAGTGTTTTTATGATGATAAGGTCAAAGGATTTCCAAGAAGAGTTCGTACTGATAATAGTTCTCGTGGCAGTCATTATCAAAGGTATGTAGAACTGATTTTTTGGCTCATTAAATAAAAACAATGAATATCCTTTCTATTAACTGAATTTTTCTGACTTACGAGTATTAGTACCTTTGGTAGTGTTCGGGTTTCTATTAAGTTTTAGGTGAATATTTAGATTTTTCCATAAGGAAATTGTCAAACCAATCTCAATGCGATTCCACGTTTATCAATATGACTTGACAATCCAAAATATCATTCACTCAGCATCGGTTCATCTAGTTTATTTGCTATTCAGATGGTATTTTTTTGTCATCATAAAAAACTGTTAGTGCAAACCCCATCTCATTCCTTGTCAAACTCTATTAACTCAGAATCAGTCTACTCAATATCAAAGCCATTTTCTGGTATAAACCGTGTACGTTGAATGTACTCATCATGTTTTTAAGTTTACGGCTATTTTGAAAATATAAAGTGAATTATCTATTATAGATCCTTTTATATGAATCTTCGTACAATCATACAATTTTTTTCAATTCAAATACCAGAAGCCACAAAATTTAAAAAACGTCAACGAATAATCTAATTCACTTGTTGAAAAACTATGTACGTCAAAATATTTTCCCTCCAATGATACATTAATCTCTCTTTCAGTTGATGGTCAGGGTACCATAGATGGAACTCCAAATGGAATACCATACTTTTGCGTTCCTCCTGGTATATGCCTAGGTGGAATAGACCCAAGAATATTGACACCAGTAAGCCAAATTTCGGAAATAATCAAGAATGAATTTGTATACTCAAAGTATATTTCGCACATTATTTTCTTATTCGTTGATGGCTACCACTATTATGATATTTGAAAAAAGTTTAGAATAATGAATGTTAGACAAAACAACGCATGAAAAAACGACTAGCTGTAGCAAATACTGGTGAACTAGTTAATCCATCTTTCGGGTAGATTCATCTTGAAGATAGATCCACCTTTAAGGTAGAAACAACTTGCAGGTAGATTCGCCTTTTTCAATTCAATTAACTTATAGCAAAAAAATAGCAGCTGTAAAAGTGGAAAAAATTACAGCAGCTGCCAAAGGAATTGGTTTAATTTGAGCCTTTCAGATTATTTGAGAGAATTCGATACATACGTTCTAGGCCAAGAGTCTAAAGTTGATTAAGAATGTACTTCACAGAGAAGTCTGTGATTGCTCTCATCAACAAAACTGAAATGATGACAATCACATAATTCACTTTCCAAATTTCATGCTTTTAATTTAGTTACATTTGTTGACTGGCCTTGAATAATTTTGCTATAAATTCCGTAAATTGGCCGGTAGCTTAAAATAAATAGTCCGAGGCGTATTGTTATAGCGCTCTACTCGCCTGAAATACGTTTAGTATATAAAATAAAATTTGGTTGAAATTTTTATTTAAATATGAAATAAAATAAACGTGAAATTGTCTTCGGCATCATGTGATGTTTTTCCTCTGAATATTCATTTTGAGAATGTGCTAATCCATGCTGTCTTCGTAAGCGTGTTCAACTGTGAACTTGACGCATTCTTTTCGAATTCAGGACGTCCCCGATATGGCAGTCGACCAAGAATTACAAAAACTAGTCGACGAAGTCTTCTATAACAAAATATTAACAGTAGGTCACATTTCGAACGATATTTCTCGAATACAAGTGTCTTCCGTAGGATGGAACGCCGACTCCAGGAATAGTTTCTTGTCCGGCCGGAAAGATTCCTTGCTTCGCACAAGGCAGCGACAGCAGTTGCGGCCAGAGAGGACCCAACAAAGGAGAAGCGGATGGATTGGCTGACTTGGACGCCTACCCTTGGTTGGCGTATCTTGTGGGTCCGGGCGGGTATCTGGGAGTTGGGTCACTCCTGAGTCCTTACCATGTCCTGACCGCTGCACATAAGGTCCTTGCCTTCGAGTAAGTTATCCTTGATCCATAGACATAAAGATCTAGAGTGTGACTTAGTAGGGGTGCTATGAGAGTTTTAGGTAAAGCGTCAAATGGCCCTGTTGTTTATTACCTATTGTGACAGGATATAACAGGTTCAATATTTTCAATTTCTGAGATTGCGCATTGAGAAACCACTGATGTAATCGGATATTATACATCAAATTGAACTAACGCCGATTTTTGTCCACAGGTCAATGCCAGCCCAGCTGACCGTCTACTTCGGAGTCAGTAACCCTGCAAATTTAGGAGATCCCCCCAAACCGAATTCTACTGCTGAAAAGATTTTCATACATCCCAATCATAACAATAAAACACTTAAGAACGATATTGCAGTTGTCAGGCTGCTCAATCCAGTAAGCTTATTGGATCCCAATAAAGTGAACACCATTTGTTTGCCATTGGGAACAGATACGAACACCACCTTCACAGCTAAACCCCAGAAGTGAGTCGAAGAGTTTATTACATAATGTAATTCATTTGTAGTCAAAAATTGATTTCCGGTCAGAGACAGTGCCACCATACACCGAAGCCCTGTCCGCTGCTGGATAAGCTTCTTTGTGTAAGACGGCGGGAACTCTACAACAACAAATCTTTTCGCTTGTTTAAGTCTTGGAGATCTTCTTCAGAGGAGTGTCATGTTTTGCATCTCCTTATAACGCTGCCCTATAGTGGTCCTGTCTGAGGGCTCAGAAAGGTGCAAGTCCAATTGGTTTAACCTTTGATGCACTTTTCGCAAGTGTATCAGTCTTCTCATGGCTAGTTGCTTTATGGTATTGCGGCAGTCCCAGGCGAGCTCTGGTAGATTGAGTACTGGTAGATCAATACCAGAGCTCTTAGTGCTGATTGACTGTCTGCTGCAATATTTATGCGCGCCCCTTTAAGGTTTCTTTTCAAACACTCTTGGGTGCAAGCAGCACTATTTCCGCCTGTAAAACAGAGGGTTCTTGCCCTATGGCACGGAAAGTCTCAGTTTGGGACCATATATTCCTATGCCTGTTCCCTCGGCAGAATTTGATCCATAAACTGTGTCAGGCCTCTTGAACGAGACCACTAGCGCTCTTCTACGACATCAATCGTTTGAATAGCGCGCATTATAAAAGAGGAAGTAACGCCCTATAAACATAAATGGAACTTTTCCAATAATGAACAAGTCAAAAATTGGGACTATGCAGCATTGTGAGGTTCGCACCATTAGAAGTCTGTCAAAGCCTTAGCATCGTTGTGAAAATTATGTCGAGCTGAAAACAGACTATGATTTCCGAGTTTGTGTCAGGTTCTTTCAGAAATGTTTCAAAGAATTTCGTTCTTTCTTTCCACTCACTTCCGTAATATTTGCAGTTGTTTGGTCTCTGGTTGGGGTCAGATACAGCCGAATAATACAGCGGTACCTACTCAGCTCAAGCAGGTGAACGTGAAAACAACAGACATAGACACTTGCGAGAAAGGTTTCAGTGGCAAATTGGATACAAGTGTATATCTTGATAAAGTAGGAGAAATATGCGCAGGAGGAGAAGCTCAGAAAGACGCATGTTTCGTAAGGATACACTATATTTTTCGTATAAACTCTATTTACCATAAGATCCCTTTCTGGTCACAGCGTTTTCCGGAAAAATCGTACTCTCAGAAATATTTATATGGACTGTTTTATATGAATGAATAAACCACACTAAAAATTAAAGACAAATCCATCCTTCACAGCGACAATTAAGACCATTACAGTCACTGACAAGAAAACACAAAAACAAATATTCTTCCAGCAATTAGAAATCATTCAGAATTCAAATTTGCCAAGAATACCAGATTTCAGGCCAGTTAACCCTTCCGAAAAGAAAATTGTAAAAGGAACTTTTATATGTTGCAGCAAGATGGAGGAGCTCCCCTGAACTGCAAAAAGGAAAATGCTTCCGTCTTCACAGTTGCCGGCATAGTCATATGGGGCAAAAGCTGCGGTCAACCGGGCGTGTACGGAGTATACACAAATGTCCCAACTTACAGAAGTTGGGTCGTGTCTACAATAATCCAACCGATACCATGACATTCCGAATAAATCAATATTTTTTCGTTAAGTAGATAATGTAGATAGGGTAGTACAATATAAGAACCAAAAATCTAATGGAGATGAAAGAAAATTTTCTTCCTCAATTCAGAATTCATACCAAATCACCAGATTAGTTGCATAGTTTGGCAATGACATCGACATCACCTAATTTGAGTATCATGCTTCAATGTATCAGAAAACGATATTTTTCCCGTTTAATCATTCAGAGCTCAATGAACAAATTTGAAAGGAATATGATTTGTTCAAATCAGTGGCGTCGATAGGTCACTGGAAAACTCGCTTGAAAGTGAAAGTTTCATGCATTGTTGATTCAACTGTTTATTGACTTATTTCAAACCAATTTAGAAGTGTTAAGGCGGACTCCCACTACTCGTTTATTTGGCAAGTACGCAATTATTTGCGTACTTGGCAAGTAGATGAAGTTTCGAATTTGAATGACAAGATTGACAAGTATTGGCCGAGTGAACCACTCCCACTACATGCCAAATATAGGCAAGTGGCAAATATTTGCCGAATACACGAGTAGTGGGAGTCCGGCTTAAGTCTCAATAAGAGCGAAAATGCCTTTCGGAACACTCTCACCATTTCTCAAGAGCTTGTGATACCTCCCTGCTCATCGAATTTCTATATCGTTATATACATGTAGGGATTTAAACTCCAAAAAATTATTCTCGATTCATTGATACTTCATTATAGGATAAACTTCCTTCCAAATTTCGTCCTCAATTCGAAATCAATACAGGATATTTGCGGTGTTCCTTAAGGGTCGGTTCTAGGATCACTATTATTTATTTAAGAAGCTTCCGATCAGCCTGGATTGCTCAAATTATCCTTTTCTATGAACGCTGGCGGCTCAAAAATATTTATACACCCTAGAGATGACAAGGATTCCTTAGACAAAGACCTACCACTCATAATTTGATGGATTGAAAGCTCTCAATCCGGAAAAATGTATGGGTCGAGGATTCCTAGGCAGCAGTACACTATAAAGGACATTTCAGAAACCATTGGTTAAATAGTGACATAAAATAACATAAAGGACCAAGAGAAATTTTATCAATCTTGATCTAAATTCTGTTGAAATTTGTAGATATCGTATAAACAACTTTCATCATGTGACAGGGGAAAATTTTCTTTCTCAAGTCTTGAATCATTCATATGTAGTGGTGCTTTTCTTTCAAGAACATTTTGCACCGTACATTCAAGTTCATGAAATGTTACACTGTGTCTGTTTTCGAAAAGTTTGAAAAGACTTCCGAGAAAAATAGATGTCTTACAGAAGGACAAAACGAAATTAAGCCTACAATATGGCAAACCTTAATTCGTTTTCAGTTCAGAATCGTATCCTTACTGGTACGCCACTGGCTTCCATCAATACACTTCAAATTACAATCCATGAATGCACAAGTTCAAGTTTTTTATAACTCGGAAGTTTATAAAATGGTCAAATTTGTGATCACAGTATTCACTTTGCCAAAATTAAACGATATGTTACAACACATTTTTACGTTTTTGTTCAGTTTGCATCTCAGTGGTAGGTACTCTTTAAGCTTACATGCGAAATATATATTGTATACATACAGGGTGTAACAGTCAAATAAAACAAATTCGATAACGAATAAATGAGGGCGTGTTGGGAAAAACGCTCGGACACGTCGATTTGTAATTTTAAATGCGCAAATTTTTCAAGAAAATGATATTATATAGGGTGTTCCATGTGACCGTGGCCAATACCAACTTTGTTATTTCAAATGCAACCCCCTGTATATTATATATTTTTTGCATTCTTCAGAGAATTCTAGACATAATTCATGCACAATGTCCCATACCTATCTTTAACAATTTCGGAAGTATTAAGTGTTTTCAGATTTATTGCAAAAATCAACGATTAAAATAAAAATTATTTTATTTCACAAATTCGTTACATTACACTCAAAACCAGATAAGTAATACTGATTATTTCTTAATTATCAAAAAAAAACAAAAAAACATTAATGTCAATGTAGGAAATGTTCAAAATGCTCGCCGCGAACGTCTTGGCAACATGCTAATCTGGTGTAGAATTGTCTTCTGAAGTTTAAGGGTTTCGTTTCGTATACAATACTTTTGACATATCCCCACAAAAAGAAGTCTAATAAAATAATTGCCATTTGCAATGTTAATATTTGTATAAAATCTGAAAACACTAAATATTTCCGAAAAAGTTGAAGATAAGTATAGGACATTGTACATGAATTATGTCTAGAATTTTCTGAAGAATCAAAAAAATAAATAATATACAGGGGGTTGCATTTGAAATAAGAAAGTTGGTATTGGCCACGGTCGCATGGAACACCCTATATAATTTTATTTTCTTGAAAAATATACGCATTTAAAATTACAAATCGACGTGTACGAGCGTTTTTCCTAACACCCCCTCATTTATTCGTTATCGAATGTATTCCATTTGGCTGTTACACTCTGTATAGTACTCAAAACGAGTGAGGCTAACCAATTCGTTTCTGAGACAATACTTGAGTGGTAGATATATTTGTCGAAACCTATTTATTTTGCAGTTAAAGGACAAGGGTTACTTCCCAATGGAGATCCTTACTTTTGTGTTCCACCTGGTATATGTCCTTATTCTGGAGGGATCGATCCGAGAATAATGACACCAGTAAGCAAACTGTGAAATTTTAACCTTATATAGCAATCAATGCTTTCCCAATACCAAGTCATGCAGATAAATAGTGAATTCAGTTAAAAATAAGGCTTTCATTTTCACATATTATATCGAAAAAGATGTTTTCATCGTTTTGAGTGACTTAAAGTATCCTGCACCGAATTTTTCATCATGTTCTCATCCAAGACTTTTTGACAAAGAAAATTTTTTTCCCAATAACACCACACCCAAAATCTTCTTTTGAAACTTCAATTTTCAAGCTTAGTTGTCTGATTAATCAAGTTCATCAATCCTCAGAAATAATTTGTTATGCTCATATGACGTTTTTGACTTCAGGTCGATAATGAGGTCAAAGAAAATTTAACGAATACCGAAAGGCTGATACAACAGGTCTTCTTTAACAGAGCATTGACAGTATGTCATCAATTTTCATATTCTCCTCATTTTTCGATACAGAAAAAGTTCGCCATATTATTCTTCACTATTATAATCATAGGATTAGAACGATGAAGAAGATAATATGGTGAACAGGTCCAAATTGATAATCGTGTCCTTCTTTATATAGTCTGCAGGAAATTATCCTGGTTTGGTTACATGCCCAACCGGAAGAATACCTTGCTATGCGCAAGGCAGCATGAGCAACTGTGGTATGAGGTTGGTGAGGATTCCCAACCCTTCCCCAGATGGTGAAGCCCCTTATGGTGCTTACCCCTGGCAAGCGTATTTGGTGGGACCAAGGGGAAACTTCATAGGTAGTGGATCGCTTATTAGCCCTTACCATGTTCTCACCGCCACCCACAAAGTTCTACAATATGCGTAAGTTAGTAGCAGTCGCATCTTCAAAGACCACTTTAATCTGCAATGTTCTGCAGGAATAATGCATCGCAACTAACAGTGATAATGGGTGTAAACGACCCGGCAAAGATAAATGCAAGTAATCCAAGATCAATGTCTGCTCAGATCTTCATATTCAATGCTTCAACTTACAACAATTTAACATTGAAGAATGATATAGCCATTGTGAGATTGGCAACCCCTATAAGTCTGCTAGGGACAACTTCTGTTAATACGATATGCCTACCACTAGCTACTTCGAATGGCACGACGTACATGAGACCCCAAAGGTAGGAAGAGTTCGGTACTGATATATTTTTGCGCTGGTACTCAGGTCGTTCAATGTGGTCGAACTTCGTTTCGAATCTAGATCTCATCTAGGTCCACTGTCAATCTCATGTTTTTCGTTAAGTTTGGTACATGTACTTATTGCTTTCATCGTACTTCAACGTTAACTTGGAAACGAGCTACGACCTACGGAGTTTTGAACCTTGTATCGCAATTTTACGATCTTAGGTAGTACTAGAGGCATATCTTACAACCTACGTTGCTGTGAGCAGAGTTCCAATGACTGTTATTTACCAATATTTTTCAATGACACAGTTTCTCAAAGTTATTCAAATAATTGCAGGTGTTTGGTATCTGGATGGGGTCAAACCCAACCCAGCCTAGGGGCAGTGCCAACAAAACTGAAGCATGTAGCCCTCACAACGACTGATATAACCACATGCGCAAGGGCATTCACAGGAATAGTGGACACTGCAACGTATCTGGATCAAACAGGTGGCGAGTTATGCGCTGGGGGCGAAGCTCAGAAAGATGCCTGTTTCGTAAGCATCACATCATTTAAACCTACCTGCGATCATTTTCTTTACAATTTCAGCAAGACGGTGGAGCCCCTCTTACTTGCGGTGCAGGCACGACTGCTTCGAGGTATACAGTTGCCGGGATTGTGATATGGGGAAAGAGTTGTGGTCAACCTGGAGTGTATGGAGTGTACACCAATGTGCCAACATACAGAGCATGGATAATTAGAACTATCACTCAGAGAATTACATGAATTCGATTTTCTGATGTTTCAATAGAAATAAAAGAAAATTTATACTGAGTATATTTGTTACTAGTTACAACCTATTCAGTGTTCTCTTTAGGAATAGCGTCCAATGATTTCGAAGGAGTTTCATCAAGTGAATATTATCTTCCTTTTATCTTCATCTTCCTTATGTATTCGAGGAGCAATAATGGGAACGATCGACGGAAGATGACGTGTACCTTTGGCGATTCGTACGGTTTCATCGGCCGAATTGTCATCGCGATTTTTTGCAGAGAGTTCTCGAGAAATTGGACAACATGAACTGTATTTTCCGGCCATAATAAACTCCGGCCATTCCTTGTAACACAGTACTTGTTCCAAATCGAAATTTATGGCATACGGTAAGTTTTTTGCCGTCGATACACAGGTACGACCATCGCATGTTTGGGAAGTTTTATCTTGCGAATTCGGATCTTCGGCAATAACGGTCCGCAGATGTAAGTATTTAACATTCTGCATCAAGCTCCTAACTCAATTCTTGGCGGTACCGTCTCTCCATCTTTGATGGAGACAAGGTGATTGTGACCGATCGCATCAAGCCTGAACAACCGAAATTGGGTTAACGTCGAAAAAATTCACGAAAAGTTTATATCCATCAAGTATTTTATAATTTTTCCCCTAGATGAGTCGTGTTTTGGTGGAATTTGCCACTGTAGCAAATGTGGTCTTATACCTACTCTTCTCATTATGAAATTTGGTCTTTTGGTGTTATTCATGTAATCTTACCTACAGTGGCGGATTTACGATTTCAGGGGCCCTACGCTTCAAAACTTTTGGGGCCCGCTTTGAAACATTTTCGATTTTTTTCAAAAGGATTTTTGAGTTAAAACTCACTTCTTTAAAAACAAGACATGAAGTTTATTAATAAAATACAAGGTATGTATATCAAAACAAAATATGAAAGATAAATAAAAATCTTAAAAAAAGGGAAACATATCACAAAAATTCCAATACAAAATATCTCTAGAATATCATATCTGCAAATTTTTCATTGCGGCATCGAGATTAAGGAATTAATAAAATCATCACGAAAGATACAAGTATCGTGAAATTCCACTAGAAAAATTGTTTTTTTCTTATTTTAATATCAGCAAATTCTTTTATTGCAGAATCATAATCGAGACTGCTCGTTATATCACTTTCGACAGCAAGTATTCCTAAAAACTGCAGTCTATTTTCTGTCATAACAGTTCTCAATTTATTTTTTATCAATGACAGTTTGGAAAATGAGCACTTTGCTTCAAAACTTGTAATAGGTAGCGTTCCAAATAACTTTAAAGCAATATATAAATTGGAGAATACTTCTTTCATTCTCTCATCATATTATTTTCAACATCTCTAAACAACTAGTAATTTTTTTTGGTTTCAAGAGTTTAGGATATTTCTTGAATTGAGATGCTTCGCTAATAATTCCCTCCTCAAGGTCTTTTTCATAATACTCCAAGAGTGTTTTAAAACTCTCCCTATCAATATTATCTTGCGAGAGAAAAAAATATGCAGACCTAAGAACTTCACTTTACATCCCTAAACGAATCAACATCTTGTCGGCAGTTCTGTAGCACATTCCTAGATTTTAGAGGAAATGCCGACAAATTTATTGAATTATGAATTGTAAACATTGGAATTCGGCCGCCACCCTTGACGGAATTTATTGCAGGCAGACAAGATAATTAGGGACAGTAGGTACGCTGAATCTCGGATGGTGTGTTTTTCCAATATCTGAGTTTTGCTCTGAGGCTTTTGTTATTCAATTGCGGTTCATGTGAATGTAATAATTCATAATTCACAAGTTGCCTCTGAGCTTCTTATAAAATATAGTACAGTCTGACAATTTTTTTCACACTAACAGACTGAATTTTCATTCTAGAAAAAAAAATTAATTCGATCGATGGGGGCGCCTATGGACCTCGGGGCCCTACGCTGCAGCGTACTAAGCGTACCGGTTAATGCGCTACTGCTTATCTAACCTAATCAATCCTAACCTATCCTATTAGGCAATCCAAAGACCTGTCAAATATTTTTCGAGGTAAGTGCTGGTGGTCCAACATTGAGACTTTAGCTTCGATCATGTATACATTAAAACCGTTTATTTGCTCGAAAAATTGTTTAATGTGAACAATTTCTTGATATTCCTAGTCAATCTTATTCTTATGAATATTAGACCAGTGGGAAATATGGGAAGTACATTTTCAATGAAAATAAATAAATGTGTGCCCAAGTTGTATGTGCAAGTGCGAGTCGTTCAAATTAAGAGGATTTTATGGAATGTTTTGGAACACCCAGTGTGTGTAACTTGTTGTATTATCCTTATTATCCCTTATTATCATTATTAAGTGACTTACCAGGAAACGAAGGGATATTTGGTCAGCAGTCATCAAGACTTGACAAAATCGAAGATAGGAAACTGAAGTAAATATTTCTTCGTAGTCACTGAAATATGCAGTACTCAGACCATGTTTAAATGTAAAACTGATGAATATTAAGATTTTGTGTCATAATATAAAAGGATAAAGAAGTTACAGGTTGCAGTGCTATGATAAATTTTCTCCTGCACTTCCTCTACAATCTTTGCGGGCTTTCAATACCAAGTATAAAGTCGTGATCATATGATTGAGTGAAATTTTCTTTCTCTATGTAGCTTCAGGATATTTTTTGATACTATAAATCATAAAGACTCACTCGTTCACTCATAAAATAATAAAATTCCTCATATTTATCGCAAACCAGGGACCTGTCAGATACGTTTTGGGGTTAATAGTGGTGGAATAATCACCTCAACTGAGAATAAAATTGTGTCCAGAGGCTGTCCACAGTCCGAATGTAACAGAAAATACTGGGTACCCTTTCAAGGAAACCATTCACTGACACCTCCGCAAAAGAATAGTGTTACGTCAAATGTAACACATTATACGTGGTTGTGTATGTGTGTTTGCCTGACTTGATTTCATCGGGATCAATAAGTAAAGAGAATAAAAAAGTTCACACGTTTTATCAAGACAAATTCGATTGAAAAACAGCAATATCCAATCCATAGAATCAACATTAACTCATTTTGTCGAAAAGTGAAATTTCTGTACCTATGATGTTTAATTACTGTACTTCACCTAGAAATGCCTGAAACGATAAATATACACCACACAGTGGCATAGTATAGGCCAGTCATTAAAGTAATTATATCGTAATTACCGAGTGAAATATGTGCTTGAGAACAAACGGAAAATAAAAACCTTCTAATTAATAAGGCGTCATAGAACTAACGCTCAGTTCTGAACAATCTTGTTATCCAGTTGTCTAAACCGAAATTACATATCTGGTGGTCATTCGAGCAGTTGTTTCTTTTCTCGGTTCTATTTCTCGACGCGAAATAATGATATCTTAATGATGTTTAATTATAGATATGTACCTGAATCACCAGGAAATATCTTGAGGAGTTGTTTGAAAATGTTGCTTCAAATAGAAGGATAGAAGGTTTTTTCACCTACATATGGCTCCTTACGCAATGTAGGGATTTTCTAGTCACGAAAGAAAGTAGAAGCAAAGTCAAGTATGACCAACTTAGCTTCAGTAAAAGGAGTATATGTATTATAGTATGCCATAGTTATCTCTTAGCTTCTCTTAGAATCCCCAGAATATGAGTTGTAACTATAAAGTGAAAGTTTCGATGGAATTCCGAATCAAATCAAGTTCTACAGAAAATCGCTGACACTCAAACCGCCACAGGTTGTCTGGTAGTGTCGTGAATATGTGTCATGTAACAACTTATAATTTTTCTTTCAAACTACAACAACATCCCTAAAAGGCAACGAAACTGAATTTATCTAGCACGAGATATCTGAAATAATCAACGCAAATGTTATTCTGAATAGCCAACAATCCTTCATTCTGAACTCCACCGGTTCTATGAAGAAACGTCAAATATGCCATTCGAATCATGACAGGATCAAATGAATAATAATGTGTACATACTCGTATGAGGTATTAAGTAAACTCTACTACAAACGCAAGTTGTCGGACAAGTACTGGAAGAGTTTTCGATGTACAAAAATATTTGCCTCAATTCATTCAAGATGCTCATTTGATGTAGGTACACATAAACGGGGATAACAAAGCAAATGTAGGTTCTTTTAAATTTTTTCAAGTTACATTATGCTGGCCAACAGTTGAATTAAATTCTAAACTTATTGAACATTAAGCGACAGAACGCGTACCGAGTAAAAAATTCCTTGCTTTCACAAAAAAACACAAATAATAGAATTTCCTTATGAAATATCAATTAGGGAAAAGTGGAGTCCTTATAAGAAATCCAATTCAAGGTCATTCATTAGACAGGGTTGAAGGGAAAAATTGAAATAAAAATCAAGGAAATTAATTAAATATATTTAAAACAACGAATTCAGCATATAAACATAATAAATTACATAAGGTGACACTAATCTAGAAAAAAGTCCTCCACTGGAAGCTATCTCGGGATTAGAATGTTAGTGGGTTCTCCCAATGAGTATACCATCCTCCAGACTTGCTATAGGTGCTTGTAGTGCACATCAGTGATCAGCCATCTGATTCTTTGCAGCTCGTGTACCCCCTTCTTGGCAGATCTTCTGGTTTCACCAATATAAACTAATAGACAATCATGACGAGTTTGCTTGTAGACGGCTTGTGAACTGGAGTCTACAAGAATAACGCAACATTCGTCGGTGTAGAAGCATCAAGAACTGACTCATAAAGTAACGCAAAAAATTTTCGCGAGCTACGAAACTATAAAAGCGTACCTCAAATGCGTCCTCCAAAAGAATCGCAAAAGAGGCTCGCGTTCGTCCGGAAACGGTATCAAGAGTTGTTAAGCGCTTCAACGAAGATCTTACAATTAACCGCAAGGAAGGAACCGGGAGGAAAAAGGGGTTTCATAGCCCAAAAAAAGTGAAGAAAGCCATCAGCCTTTTTCAGAAGAATCCTAACCTTTCAGGACGGAAAGTGGACCAAATAGTGGGTTGTTCGCAGTCAACCGTTCAAAAAATCGGGTCGAATTGTGGGCTTAGAACACACAGAGTGCAGAAAGTGCCACACAGAAACGCTGTGAAGAATCAAGAAGCGAAATCAAGAGCAAAGAAATTAAAAAAAGATTTCTTGAAAAATTTTTCCTGTTGCGTGATGGACGACGAAACCTATGTCTTGGTTGATTTCTCGCAACTTCCTGGTCAGGAATTTTATACTGCAGATTCTCGTGGAAATGTTGACGAACAATTACGCGTGAAGAAACAAGCAGAGTTTCCTAAAAAATTCCTAGTTTGGCAAGCAATTTGCACTTGTGGGAAGAGGAGCAAATTTTTCTTTGGTCAAGGCTCTGTTGACTCGAAGATATACATCGAGGAATGCTTGAAGAAGCGAATTTTACCATTTTTACGTGAGCACGATGTGTCAACAATCTTTTGGCCAGATTTAGCTTCATGCCACTACAGCAAGGCCACCAAGGAATGGTACGAAGCTAATGAGGTGGTTTTTGTCCCCAAAGAGGCCAATCCACCAAATTGCCCAGAACTCAGGCCAATCGAAAGATATTGGGCCCTGGTAGAAAGATAATTGAAGAAGACTAAGAAATCAACGAAAACATTAACGGAATTCAAGCAAAAGTGGAAGACAGCATCCCAGAAAGTGACTGAAAACACTATAAGAAGCATGATGGGAAGAATTCCAGAAAAAATCCATGAATTTCGTAAAAAATAGTTTTTGTTTTTTTATTGTAAAAACAGTTTTCATTAGTATTAGAAGATGATTCGAAAATTAGTTTGATTTTCGAAATCGGTCCAGTGGTTCAAAAGATAAAAGCTTTTTTGTGATAGCGAATTTATTCTCGTTCAGTCCTTATTTCCAAGATTTCTATGATTTTAGTGTGATATAGCTCAATCCAAATAGAAAAAAGTGGTACAGGGAATTCGGAAAAGAAATCCTCCATACCGAACGTGACATTTGGAAGTAGTGCAACGTGTTCATACAGCTGAAGCACATACGACCAGATTAATTCATAAATTATTTATCAACCAGTGCCCACCGTTCGAATCGGCTACCGTAGTCGTAATTTAAAAATACAAAACATTCGCGAAATAATGTATGTGAACGTATTGTTAGCGGTGCCCGCAATTTTTTTGCTTCATTTCTCGTCCGCAATTATAAGACCGAGATTCGTAAGTACCGACCGGTAGGTAGGCCGAATATCGTTACGAAATCGTGAAGGAAACAATCGTTCGTAATTCACGATGATGCAATGCTGTATTATACGGCGTATGGGATGTTGAGACGGAATTCAATATTTTTCAAAAAAAAATGGTCAGCCCCCGCCAAGGTCTTATTTAAGGGTGATATTCATTATTTTAATTTTTTCAATAAATAATCTCTATCCAAAAGCAGCAAGGATAAAATATACATCTCCGTCCTCATTAAATCAAGATGGATCTGAGTCTTAAGGAAATTATAATGAATAAAATAAATAAATAATGAAAGATACACATACGCACACCAACACACTAGAACGGTTACGTTTAAACGAAAATACAACAATATAATTTACGTTACAATAACTGTTTTGGACCTAGGTTAGTTTACCTAGGTTGTTCTGGTTTTATTTTTGCACTCTGATTAGTTTATCAGGATAATGGATTACTTGCACTGCTTCTGGTTGGTGGACGCTGGTGATCCACGTAAATTTCGATGATTTACTGTTGTGACTGCACAACCGATGTAAGGGGGTATACTCAACTATAAGTACCTGTCCACGCTAAGTGAACGGTTCAAATTTATTATTCTGAATTTTCAAAATTCGAATTATTAAATTAATTTCTCCATATTGGGGAATTCCCATATGGATTATCCTTGGTATACAAGAGGAACTTGTCAGCTGTGATCGCAGCATATGTCGCATATTTGTTTCGTTTCCATATGATTTATATTTTTCATTCAGTTCACTGATTGACTTGATCGTGAATAATTCTGCTTCCGATAATTGTTAATAATGCTTCAGTTTTTCCTGTTTGTAGTGATTTCGATTCAATCGAATTACATTCTCTCAAAACTTTCACTTGTGCGAATTATTTCGAACAAGAAAAACTGTTACCAGTGGCGTGGTTATTTTATAATGCCACAAGGATAAGTGTGCACAATTTGACATTTTTAGCATCGACATTTTGATTGAAGATTTCTATGTCAGTGGATTGGAGGAAGGAAGCCACAGTCATGGTTGTTTTGAAGCTCAAAATGTCGATTTCTCACAAAAAAACATGAAAACCATGAAAACACCACTTCATTTTCAAATACTTAGTTGAGAATATTTCGAGAACTAATGCATAAAATGAAAAAACAATTACTGTGCTGAAATCAGTATAAAAATACCTTTCAAATGAGGTATCACTCACCTCATCTTCCCTATTCAAAAATTGGGGTGAGGGTTGTAGTAGCAAGGGTTGAAGCGCTATGCGTGCGTAACCTACATCTTGAGTTGTCCCCCTCGAAACAGAAATCGACCTGTCCGAGCATTTCTATCGAAAAAATTTATTTCGTCTGTAATCTCGTCTGTTTCGTTTTCAAATGGCCACCCTGTATATATATACAGTCCACTAGCTATATCTTTTTCTCACTCAGAAAATTATATTTCGAAAGTTTAACTTAAATAATTGAACCACACTTCAGTTGGTTAACTGAAACTCTACCCAACAGTACCTTATGGTGATTTTGATGATTACTGCGATGAGTTGTTATCAGTACTTGATAACAGCTACGAAGGGGATGAGGAAGTGGTGAAATGTGAAGCACTCTCAACAACAAATAAAGTGTATTTTTCTTGGTACCTCAACCTAGGTAACAAGCACGAAACGATTATACAAATATTATGTATACAAGTATACATCTACCTTCTATATGATAATTTTATAGCAAGGGAGCAAAGGTGTTATGATTACGAATACTATTACTTTACAATCGACAATTATAAACTTTACTGATTGCTTGTCTCTCTAACATAGGTTTTTAAAGACAAGCTCGAAAATAAGGGAGGTTCAATTCCTCTGAATAAAAGTGGGAAGGATCAACAATTGATTGGATGTCAGAATCGAACAACGCCTCGCTAAGCCAACAAAGTGCTTTCATTTGCCATTTTGACTATATTGGGAAAAACAACCCAATTTCTTAAATCTAGACCAATGATGATGCTTCGACGATTTGCTACTCTCTCCTGACATGTACCTATTTTCCAGATGTACCTTGAACCGCCATAAATTCACCACATGTTTAATTTTATGAGCCTTCACTGCGAACTAAATGACGGTTCATCCGACATGGCTCTTTTCATAAAAAAACCGGATGAATTCCCTAAACTTGGCCTAAATTCTTGGGTTTGAGAAACCTTTCAATAGGAACATAATTGGTTGAAAAAGGTTATTTTGAAACAAAGAACGAAAAATTGTAACAATAAAACATATGGGAATATTGCCATTCAAGTAGCGTAGCACGTAGCCAGTGCAAAGAGTTTAATGTCTGCTCAAATGTAGTACATATTTGCATGAGGAGATGCAAGAACCTATTCACAAAAGCGGGTACAAATGTAAAACCTCGGTGTTGATGTGGGCACTTCCGAAGCAATAATTATCGTGGATTCAGCGACAACTAGGACAAAGAGTACCAATAAATCTTCGACCTCTCTCGAGAGAGAAACATGCGGACGACGCCAATGCACGTAATATGCAATATGCATACCCCATTCAGAGAATAATAAAGCGGCGATCAACAACCCTGATCCTTCGGTTGTTATAAAGGCGCACGCGGCTATCGACCATCTAATATGGTCTACCCAGCGTCCGGTATGACCATTACTTTTACATTAATCGGACAAAAATATCGGCATGATTAACGGCACTCGCATGGTCCGCTGACCGCCGTATCGGTATTTAGATGCACGGCAATAATGCGACAGGGCGAAAACTCTGCCAGCGGCTTATGAAATCGGTTCTCTTGTTGTTCTTCTTCCATCATACCAAGCAGACATCGTGACGGCGGTTAACAACGCTGAAACTTTGCTGGAATTGTTCACACTATGATTGGAACCTACACACATTTCAGAACGATATTCAATGGACCGATTATATCTGCAACTAAAAAGCCATATTTTTTCCACCAAAATGAGTTCCTTCATCGATTTTCATTAAGATTAGTTTATGAGCACTTGTAACTTGTTTATATTCTCCTTTTTCCCCCAAAACTCAAAAAGAATTGTGTTTACACTAATCGAACATAACTCCATTAAATAAGGTCATAGGATTCGAGGTCAATGACCTAACCTAACCCATCTAAACATATTCTATGAAAGCTATCATGGAACTTTGAGAAGACGATGCCAAATTGTGTTGATTTTCTCTTTAAACAAGGAAGCAGAAGGTCCTCTAACATTAACGAATGAACTAACGCAAAGGCACCAGTTTTGTTTACTTTTGGCTGATGGCGTCTTGTCGTGCCTCTTTGGGAATGTTCTGATTCTCGCCGATAGAGCGCTACGGTCTCAATTTTAGTTGGTACGCAAGACAAACCGTTGTACCATAGACCGAACAGTTGGTCTGTGGTTGTTGAACGAAGCATGCGTATTGTCGATTTGTTATTTGTTTATTCTCAGTGAAGAATGCGAACAGTTGACGTGAAAAGATTTTCATTGAAAGTGAATTAATGTGTAGTGTCGAGTTTATAAAATTCCAAGAGGATATTGTTTAGATAGAAACATCGCCACAGATCGTGTGGTGTTCATTCTGCATCATCATTAATATCCGAATTTTGTATTCCATTGACATTTTAGTCTTGACAAAGTTGATAACATTCTGACAACATTGTTACCTTGTATAGAGTTTATTAATTTGAGCCATTCTGTGATATTAAAAAGCCAGGGAAGCATTAAGTTTTTTTTATGATTTTTTATTTTTTCGTAAAATTTTATCAGGTAAAATTGGTAATAACTCAAAAACGACGCGTTTTATTGAAAAAATATAGGATTACTTTTATTTTCTAAAATGATTGATTCTTTCGAAAATATGAACCGTTTATCTTTTTCAAGTTGTTTTATGGTATTTTTTCGTGGGTTTATAAGTGGGCTACGCTGTAACTTTTATACCAGCAGAAATTTCGAATAAGTTTTGATTGAGTAACATGCACCATGAATCGAGTAACCAATCAACCAAATTTCAATTCATTTGAAATAACGGTTCCGAAAAAAGTGTTTTTTCAGTGGATTTTCGACACCCTGTATATTTGAAACCAAACCGAATTTTGAAAAATGGTATGGGAAAAAAGTTCCGTTTGATGAGGGGAATCTACAGTTAAAATATATGTACGAGACAATGAATCACCCTGTATAGTATCCCTTGTTCTGAATGTGATATGGTGTATATTGGTCAAACTAGGCAGTATTTAAAAAACAGAATAAAACAACAAATCTATGACTTGAAAGATGTATAAAATAAAGAAAAAACAGCCCTTTGCTCACATAATTTCAATAATGGGCATATTATTAATTTTAGTCATGTCAGGATTTGTTATAGGAAAAGAAATTTCAAGAAACGAAAAATTTTAGAAATGTTCTATATAACTTTATTAGAATCCATGAATTTTTCAACGGATACAGAGCATCTAGCCTCACATTATAGTTCTAACATTTCAAAATATAAAGACCTAAAAAGAAATAGTTAAGATTTTAATGACTAGATCAATAATATCCGATATCTTGTATAGTCTACTAGTTTTGTATTCCTGTTATGCAGGCTGCTATTTGTACTCCTTGGACAATGTTCAGTTGGATGTAATCCTTGTACATGATCTGTGATCTACGTCTGTGTTTTTATTCTTTGGTTGACATTATTGATTGTAAATTTTGTTAACGTTACCTAAAATAGAGTTCTTTTGGGAGCTGTGCTTATTTCGATTGCTTTATATTGTTCATGGTGTTACTTTTTAATTCGTTGAGTTGATACAGTTATTTGATGACTTTTAATGAACTGTATACATGTATGTTTCTTTTAATAAATTGTAGGCCTAAAGAAGCAGAGGGACACCTTCGTGAAACGTCGTCGCCACGAATGTGAAAATACTTGAACATCCGTTTCTTTCCTAGTCCTTTTTCCTGCTTTTTATTGAATTCTATTTTCAAAATGCGGGCTTTTGTAAGGAACAGTCCTGTTCCCAAACGTCGGCCAGAAGATATTGTAAAGAGGAGAATTAAATTATGTCTAATTCCTGATACCTGTAGTTTCATTTAATTTTTAACTGTTATAATTACTCGAGTGCATTGACCCAATATTGAAAATACTGCAGAATGGTACAAATTATGCAGGGAGCTTTTAAAAGTTCGAAATGTGTTCGAATATCTTTCGAAAACACTACAATATTTAAAATTTTTATGAACTGAATTGAAAACTATTAAAAATATAAAAGTTTATCGAATCTTAATTATAATGCACATGCCATATGGTCCTTCCTATATTGACAGGAAATGTGATGATTTAATCGATCTTCTCCGATCTATTCCCCTCCAAAAGCGTTGTAACCCTCAATACCATACTCATCCTTACCAAAATTGTTCGATCAAGCCTCCACATCCTTTTCATTTAATCCGATACACATCCATCATTAAAATATGATATTATCATCACTTTCTTCTCCGTTATGCCCCCAGACGCAAAGGATCGCTGCACGGCAAAAAATCCTATTTATCCATAATGTTTATTCAATTATATACTTGGCCCGTCGGCAGTCAATTAAAGCGATTGACTCCTCTAACAATGGACGAGATGGTTCACCAAATGACACGTTAGTATATGCGTGACGATCTTCAAGAGCCATCGGACGCAGTAGCGTAGCTTTAGGGTCCAGTTGAAGAGCTCAAGGCAAGCTTGATTGAAAAGAGGAGAAGGATGTTTGTGGTAGCATCCCAGGTTTTAAGAATGCAATTTTGTTCAGTTGCACAAAAGGTCATTCTTATTTCCAAGGTTCAGGAGAGTTACGCATATAAGACACCTGCTTATCCATGACATATGTTTCGTGAAGATACATTTTTACTGACAACTAGAGCATGTTCCCTCTTCCAATCGTGAAAGAAGCACTCAAGCATTTAAAAATACCTACCATTCAGAACTCCACATTGTTCACCAGCTGATACCATAGGGGGAGACAGTAACATCTAGAGGCATAACCTCTCCTTGCCCCCAAGACAAGCAAGGCTCATTTACATGATATATCTCTAGTCCTATCCTTCTCAAGAAGAAGATAATCACAGAGTGGAAAGCATATCATGTTGGGTCTGCGATCAACCTCCTCTGAGTCTGTTGTATCTTTTTGAGACAGCATACACTTACGATAAGTAAGAATGGCCTATCCAAGAATCTGTTTTTTGGTGGCCTAAGAAAGAATTTGAATCAACTCCACCAAAACCCTAGAACATTGAGCTCCAGACGATGTTTTTGTCCCCGAAGGCGTCGGCGCCGCTGGAGTGGGTGGAAGAGTCTGTAAATCAACTGCGGGACGATTGCTGATCATTAATCACCTCTTTCCAAATAAACAAGCGCGTTTCTGATTATAGCAATCGAACGTTTGTAAATATCTCAACGGGCCGCCCAATCCGTGTACCTGCCCGGTCGCTCTGACTTGGCACTTTTCGCCGCGAAAAAACTAATATTGTTAACACGAATTCCGGCGACGATACCTCAATACCTCATAACGGAAAAAGTTATCAGACAACGCAGTCGATGAAGACTCTTCAGTTCTCTAGACACCATATAAGAGATAAGCGTCAGAGAATATCGAGGCACTTCAAGAAATCCCTTTGATCAAGCTTCGCGTTTCCAGGTAGGTGCTTCCCGTTAAGGGATATTCTTATTGCATCCAGCAGGCTGCATTTCCTCAAATCAAGTATGACCTCAAGCGCTGCTGTTAGAGCTGTGCGCATAGCTCCTGTGACACCAAAACAGGCCAGCCTTTGCAGTTTCTGCAACCGGCTGCGTATGGGATGGCGAAGATTTGTTCAACGCCTTGAAAGCAACCAAATGAAACTGCACTTTCATTTGGTTGCTATCGTTGGTTGGGTTATGTGGCACTGATGACGGCATTACAAGCAAAAAACCGTTCTGTCTCTACCCTCCTACGATGGCAGCACGGTCCAACGCTTTACTTTGGAATTAGATCTCCTCTAGTCCAATTCTCTCATTGATCATGTTGTCTCTTTAACTCTTTTTATTAGTAAGAGGTAATAATTGGTCAGCAGTGAAAGATTAGTTCATATACTGTTCCACAAGAGTTAGAGATATCGTATTCAATCGTTTTTAAAAACATGTAATCTTCGAGAAAATCGCTGTGAAATCATTAACTCAATAACAACTTGAATCGATCCAATAAAAATCAGTATGAGACATTTCGTCAATCTGGTCGCCTTTTTTCTGAAGTTTGGTTCTTTGCATATGCTTCATGAATGTTCTTATTTTGAAATGAAGTCAGTTTATCAACGGCTTCGATTTGAAACGAGTTTTCTGAAAATTCCAAGACGTAATTTAACAAACGCTGAGGCTAATAGGGCTATCGGAATGCTACAGGGTAGCTTTACTCAGTTTGTTGTAGTGGGAAGGCTCCAAGTCAGCCATAGTGTGATATCTCGACTTTGGAATAGGTTCAGGGAGACAGGTTCCGTGTTGGAAAGACCAAGGCTTGGTGGGCGACGAAAAACAACACCTGCTCAGGATCGTTTCATCACCGTTTCGGCGATAAGAAACCCAACATCTACGTGTAGAATGCTACGGAATACTCTTCAAAATGCAGATGGGGTCCAAGTTTCCATCGAAACCATCAGACGACGTTTGAGAGAGGTGAATCTAGGTTCTAGACGTCCATTAAGAAGAGTTCCATTAACACGTGACCATAAGCGTCAAAGACTGGAATGGGCAAGGCAACATATCAATTGGAACGATCAATGGCGTAGTGTCCTTTTCACTGATGAATCCAGATATGGACGATTTTCAGATTCTCGAAGAATAAGGGTATGGACAATCCCACGCATACCCCGTAATCGTCGCTATGTCCAAGAAGTCCATCCATTCCGAGGGGGTAGTGTTATGGTATGGGCCGGGATATGTTTCAACGGGCGCACAGATCTACACATTTTTCCTGGGAATATGACCGCCTTATACAATAGGGAGAATTTCATTGACAATGTTGTGCCAAATTTCCACGCTGCTATTGGTGAAACTTTTCAATTTATAGACGACAACGCTAGACCGCACCGTGCATAGTTGAGGAAGCGCGCAAGGAGCTTGGTATTACACATTTACCAATACCTCCGCACTCACCAGATTTGAATTGCATAGAACATGGATGGGATATGCTCCAAAGAAAATTAGATAATCATCAACCTACCCCAGAATCCTTAGATGATGAGTGATGATGAGAGAGCTTCTGTCCCGTTTATGGAACCAAATTCCTCAAGAAATGTTCAACAACCTCGTGTGTAGTATGCAGAGAAGATGTCAAGCTGTTATTGATACCCTTGGAGGCCATACATTGTATTGATAGTCTTAAAATGCTTGAATTATCTGGGAATAAAATTTCATTATTTTACTCGATTTTTCTTAACCACCCTGTATACGCTGCAGACCTGCAGGCTAAAATTAATTTGCAACTTGAAATTATATTAACATGAATTTTCATCACAAAAATCTTATTTTAACTATATTTTTTTGCAATTTAAGTCAATATCCCTAACTCAGGTGGAGCAGTTTATATCAGAAAGTTTGATCATTTTCAAGTGTAACCGTGAATTTATCTCGTTAGATTGAAGAACACAATAATTTTCAATACAAATATGATCATATAAAAATCGAAAACAAAATAAAGTCTCCTTGGCCTTGAAACGAAAATCCATTTGCATGATGTCTTTTCTTTCGGTTGCATAGTTTCTCTAATGACTTATCCCGACTTGATCGACGTTCCCAAATATAATTATTTCGTAGCGGAATAAAATAATTTGTTCAGTTTAAAATCGCATTAAGGATATATAAACAATAACCGAAAACGAAGAATAAGGAACGGGGCCATCGCTGGATATCATCAAACTGCCTGGAAGCTCAAAACAAAGGAGAGGTACAGAAAAACATCGACAGGACTTCTAGGAAATTCATTCGAATTAATTCTACAACCGCTCATTTCGCCTGTGAAGAAATATGTTTTTAGAAATTGCCATTTTCCACATTGACATTAAAATGATAAGAATCAGAGTAGGGGTGTTCAATTGAGAGATGGAAGTATCATTAGTGTCCCTTAGTTTTTAATTCGTCGAAGCTCTTGATGGCATGATATCTCCTGGAATAGAATAGATGATCCAGATAAAGAAAACATAATATTCACAAAATTGCTTTGAACTTCCATATTATCTCTAAGCTGACTTTTTCATCAATGGCGAATTAATTGAAATTGAAGGTATTTCTTATACCATGGAATGTGGTGATTATTTATTATCATCACGAAATCGTTCCAAATGTCAAGGATGTACAATTCTCAAGAAAAGCCTTTATATTCAGAAAATTATAAGAAAAATCTCGAATGAATTGATTCAGTCTGAACGAAACCCTCAATGGACCCGAAATTGTAACATATGGTGGAGTGTCGCAGGGTATGATTCTAGGCCAATATTTTTCTACTCAGCACTGTTTATGTGAATAAACTAGTATGGGCCAGCAGATCGACCTTTTAAGTAGTTATCCTCGAACTCGGGTGTTTTAATAGGCGAAATGTCAAAGTTTGATCAATTTTCCTGTAGAAAAGGGAAAATTATGAAAAATATGAATACCAAGCTATTTTGCATTGACTTTTCCTCTTTCGATCGGTATATTTACATCACGGGTAGGATATCTGTGAAAAAAGTTTTATCGAGTTTAAAATGGCCCTTTTTGTCGGATTTTTTCGCGATTTTCGCGAATTTTTCAAAAATACTTCTACTTCGCCTAGAGAATCGAAATTTCACCCACGTTATAAACGACTATTTCCCTCGTCTTAATTTCCACCAATCAGAAACGTGCAATTTTGAATCACAAATGGTTTCTAGATGGAAAAACTGTATGGCAGCAGCTGTCAGCAGTTTTTTCGGGTTTACCCTCGGCAAAACTTGACAGTTGTTGTCAACGAAAATTAATTATACATACATAGATGCATCCAGAATAATCTGTTATACTCAGGAAATAGTCTTGTCAAATACCATTCGTGCATCTAATTTTTCCTGTGAAAAAAATCGAAAAAACACAGTGCAAAGTAAAATTTTTTAACAAAAAGCATTCGTGCAGGTGCAAAAATCCTCGTCTTCGACTCGGATTTTTGTTGCCACCTGCACTCATGCTTCTTGTTAAAATATTACTTAGCAACGTGTTTTTTCGATTTTTTTCGGAAAAATTGGATGCACTTATGATATTACTCATGATTATTCCTCTTTTCGACCTTATGAAAATTTTCTCACCGTATCGCAGCTTCGCTGCGATTTTAAAATTCTTCTGGACCCACTTTTCGACAGATTCCCTCGGGCCGGTCCACCGAGTTACAGTTTTAGTATAGTAAGATTTATAGAATATAAAGTCATCGATGTTATTTTTATGAATAAAGTTCTTCTGTTGATTCTAATATGATTTTCCCTATTCTGAAAAAATATAAGAAAATTTGGAGTTCAGAATAGACTTCATATCATTTTATCAATAGAAGTTTAATTCTTGAAGAAGTTCCTGAGTTTCTTCTGTCCAGAAAAAATAGGTGTCTTCTTAATCGTCTTAGGACAGGTCAATAATGTTCTGTATATAAATTTACAGATGGTTTTAAGGCTATTCATTCAGTATCTCATTCGTTTTTGAGATGGGACGGTACCTTCAAAATATTTTGAATTATATTAGTTGATTTTCCTTTCTTATTTTTTCTCCCTTTATTTCTTGATTCAGATGATCACAAAATGCTTTGGAGGAAGGAAGAATAATTTGTAGTTTGAGAAGGAGATGTCCTTCAATATAAATATCATCTTCTCCAGGATAAGCCCTTCAAAAGACTGGTTACGATGCATGCATTGGGCTCACACATCTTGTGCTGATGTTCCTAGAAGAACCAAGCGTTTCATTGGTGAAATTTGTCAATAGTTTCGTAACTATGAATATAAAACTACAGTTGCCTGTTGCCGGTATGTCGTTTTGTCCATAGCATGCGGACAAAATGGATTTCGCTATTCCTAATTTATCTAAGAATATTTTATTTTTCGGTACTTTCATTTCACCAAAGATCATAGGTGTAATAATAATAATAATAATAAACCCTTTATTGCCAGAACTTTGTCATTTTGTAAGTACTTCCCCTAATACCATGTACAAGGAAGCCCCCTTCAAGCCACGAGATATCAAGGTGATATCACAAGTTTCAGTCAGAAAATACACACCTGCTGAATTAACAACTCAGTAGCTAATTATCATCATCAATTAAGGTAAGTGACGTTCTTTTGTACCTAATCCTGTGCGAACCCACCGATCGTCAATTTAAACCTCTATATGAGCGGTCTATTGTATGGATTGCAGTAATTCTAATTTATAAAGAGCCCCAGCGTTCTTTCAATTGAGTCTTGGGCTCCTCATTCAGTTACTCTGTGTAATTTCCGATTTGATTTACGAATCTTCAAACAAGAGGTTACTATGTATGAATGACATAACCATAGAGGAATTATCAGATAATGATTTTCACGTGGACCATTATAATTGAAATCATACATTACATCAGTAATCATGCATGAAACAGAGAACCTCCTATTCGAATAACCTCGAATTTGCCATGGAAAATTTTCGATCTCATCAAGTTCGCAAGGTCTCCATGCAATTATTTTTCATTAAAAACTACAAAACCGCTCATTTTGAAAACTTTAATGTTTATGATGAAACGAAGTATTCCCCGTGGATAATTTGAAGAAGCAGGAAGTAAAATAGGATTACTCCATTCACTTTCAGTTATCCTACAGAAATGTCGAGCGCAACAACTCTCGCAGATCTCAAATCCTTCGTTTTCGAAATAATGAAGGCGAAGGGGATTTCGGACTACGAAATTCAGGTGGATGGCCACTCCGGTAAAGGTGAAAACTACATGGGCGAAGTGACGTTTTTCTATGTAACTCCAAAGAACAACGGAAGCAAATACGCCATGGTGATGAAAACCGCCAAGAGATCCGAGGAACTGAGGAAGACTGTGGCTGTCGAAACTGCCTACAGGAGAGAATCGCTGATGTACTCCGAGGTGATTCCGGAGATCGAGAAATTCCTCGAGGATGTCAATTGCGAAGTAAAGGTCGACTTCGTGCCGAAAATTTATTGGATTTGCGACGAGCAAAACCGTGAAACGATAATTATGGAAAATCTAAACACTAAGGGGTTTAGGCATTGGAACAGGAGATTACCGATGGACATGAACCATGCACTTTTCGTCTTGAAGTATCTGGGTAAATATCACGCCACCACCATGGCCATGAAGATGCTGAAGCCGGCTAAATTCGAGAAAGTGACGGGACGTTTGACCGGAGTTTGGCAAGAGTTTATGAAGACCATAAATGGAAATGCCATGTTTGGAGCCAGCTTCAGGAATGCTGTGAAACGATTGGAGGAAAATGGAAGGAGAGACTTGGCTGTCAAGTTCGAAGCTATCGAAAATCGAATCGAGGAAATTGTAAACGGTGAAATTCCGCTCGAAGACAGAATTGTGATCACCCATGGTGACTGCTGGATGAATAACATCATGCTAGGATATGAGGTAACTAAAAAATTCAAAATCTTCACTTTAAGCCGGACTCCCACTACTCGTGTATTTGGCAAATATTTGCCACTTGCCTATATTTGGCATGTAGTGGGAGTGGTTCACTCGGCCAATACTTGTCAATCTTGTCATTCAAATTCGAAACTTCGTCTACTTGCCAAGTACGCAAATAATTGCGTACTTGCCAAATATACGAGTAGTGGGAGTCCGCCTTTAGGTTGAGACAATGATCTTTAGAAGATCATACAAAATTATATTTTGTGAATAAAATTAATCTGACAAGACAAACAAAAAACCTAGTAAGTTCACGTGATTGAAGTAGTTTATCTACTCCTATAGAATAATATATCCATTATTCAACTGAATTTGATCTGTAATAGTCTCTATAAACCAATACTGTGAGGTAATAATAACTCACGCCTATAACTCACTCTAATACAATTAGGAAAAATGTAGCTTACGGAATGAATAAAAAAAGTCGGGTCAATGGGGAACTCCATTTCAGATATCAAGGTAACGTTATCGGTTATCGCCATCCATTTCTACATTTTCTTAGGTACGAATATCCAAAAATTGCATTTGGAAAACGTGAATTTTTGACGTTTTCTACGGGATCCGATATCGATTCGATTTTCGACCACAGAAATCGCTTTTGACAACTGTTGTCAATTTTTGAAAATGCAGATTAATTCGAATTTTACTGAAGAAGTCGAAGATAAAGTATAGTGTTCAATTCGCGGTAATGGTCATAACACACTTGATGAATTACACCCCTCGCCTGACGGCTCGGGCTGCAAAATTAATCTGCATGTGTTATGACTTACATTACCGCTCATAGAACAATATACTATTTTTGATTTGGGACTGAAATATAGTAAACCATGAATTGTGGATAACCAGCTTACTGCATTCACAATATACTGCTCCACAAAAATAACCCTTTCTTAATAGACTTGAAGTAACGTATGGTCCTAAAGTTTTGGGAAAAATTTCACCTGGTCTGATTGAGATGCAACGTGTCAAGGGAATTATTAGGCA
Source organism: Adalia bipunctata (assembly GCA_910592335.1). NCBI lineage: Eukaryota > Metazoa > Arthropoda > Insecta > Coleoptera > Coccinellidae > Adalia > Adalia bipunctata. The sequence continues at coordinate 10,736,306 of OU342955.1, forward strand.
AATCGAAAATAATGGTCCCTTGTCTGTTATTTGAATTTTGATTCATACTAAGGATAGTTAAGTTAAATTGTTGAATAGTTTGATAAAAATATAAGATTATTTAAGTCAGAGTTATATGCTTTTGAAATTTTTCCCAAAACTTTAGGACCATACGTTAGTTGACAGGAACTAGGAATCGGGAATGATTAACGAACCTTAGCTAATGCCGACGTTTCGCAAATATATTTTTGCTTCTTCAGGGCTAAAATAGAGACAATATCATTCAATAAAACACAAAAATAAAAATTTGAAAACTAACACATTAGACTAAATAACAACAAAATCAAACTTATTATCAAATTCCACTTTTATTTAGTCTGATGTGTGAGTCTTCAAATTTTTATCTTTGCGTTTTATTAAATGTTGTCTCTGTTTTGGCCCCGAAGGAGCAGAAATATATTTGCGAAACGTCGGCATTAGCTGAGGTTTGTTAATCATTCCCGATTCCTAGTTCCTGTCAACTACTTTAAGTATATTAATCAAGGAAGTCATATATCTATTAATTTCTTGATAGAGCACGCATTCTAATTATAAAATTCAATTATTTGCAAGCGTTTTTCGTTTGTGAGTCGAATCATGGTTAAATTAAAGACCAAACTGAAGATTTTTGACAGTGACACAAAACACGAAACGTGCGTGAGCTGTCATAATCAGTGTTGCCAAAAAGAAGATCAACCGTTACATAATTTTATTTATGTTCACGATTATTCGATTTCACAGAAAGAAGAGTCCTCAACACCTTCAAAACTATGCTTCGTGGATTTCCAGCTATCTTCGTACGACAGTCCAGTCAAAGATCTGAGCTACTTCATCTACAGCGCTTGCGACAAAACTCTCTTAGACGATTTCGATCTTCTCCTAAGAAAGTACCACTCCTCCTTATCCGAAAATCTGGAAGCCTTAGGATGTAACGTTGACGACATCTTCTCCTATACCCGCTTGAAGGAACATTGGAAACAGTACGCCAATTTTGGTCTGATTTTGTCCACGTTGATAGTTAGAGTCGAACTCCTAGATTCAGAAGAAGCTCCCGATTTGAGCGAGATAACGGAATCTGGAGCTGACATTGCCGAGAGCTTCAATGGCACGATCAAAAACCAGGAAGAGTACGACAAAAGGATGTTGGATCTCCTGACACATTTCGGAAACAATTTCCTATGAACCGAAATTTTAAAAACTGTAAAAAGTTGTTATATGAGTGCAATAGGATTTCTAAATAAACAAGAAGATAGATTTGAAGTCCAACAATAGTTGAATGGGCATTTCCAGTCATTTTCAGAAAAAATATATTTTGGCATATTGGACTCTCACGTAATTCGTGACTTTTTTTAAATTTTTTCTTCATGAATTTATACCCTTAAAAAAATATTGAAAACTCAAAAATAATCTACCGAATTCAAACGATTATAAGGAGCGGGAAATCGTGTGACGTCGGTGGCTAGAGAGATTTTTGATTGGTTGTACTCGTCATGACGTGCTGCTGATATAAAAATGACAGCATTGCCAAATCACAAAAAAAAATAAGCCTGAAAAAGCCCTTACTTTCACTTTCTTATTAATATCATAATATAATGTTGATTTTGTATGTTTTTCTTTTATCATCATGACATTTTCATTTGTACTCCATAAAGCTTCATAATATCATTCAATTTACGACCTCCTAATTGAAGATAAAGAGAGTTCAAGTAAGCAGATAGGTGAGAAATTCAATTAAAAATAATTATCCCTAGTCTACGCACGTAAGAATTGGTATATATAGGCCGGTCTTCTAATTTAGGAAGCATTAATAATTATTTTCATTTTGAGAAGTGCAAATTAGTGGTAGGAATAATTATTGATTTGGCAACTGTGTATAGGGACCATCTGATCGTCAGTCGACTTAACCTAGGAGTACAGAATACTCCTAAACTTAACTGTAAGAAACGCCATTCTATAGTACGCAGAGAAGACGTCGAAATGTCGAAAAATGACAAATAAGAAGGTTGTTTTTATTTATAATTTGTAGGCGTGGTTGCCGCATCATTATTTGTATTTTAGAGAATGTGTATTATATCAACTTAAATGAAAATAAAATTGTTATATGACGATGTTTTAAAAACATTATAGTGATCACATCGAATATAATACGATAACTGAATATATTCATGAATAAATTCAGAGATTTCACAAAGACTTGACAACAGAGGCGTGTCTCTCAGTTACTCTGGGCTTTGTTTCCCCCATCACAAACTTCAACCAATCATATCACGAATTGAGCCACTGAAGTCACAGCAGAGGGACGTTGCAGCACACGTGTTGAAATCACATTTTCAATATCGAATAATTAATCAAATCTTCAAAATTCAACGTGAATAAATGGTTACAAATGTGTTATGAACTGCCTTTCATTACGTCATGTGAAGAAAAGTGCATATTTTGAGGTAGTGGAAATCCTTATTGAGTGGGTCATCCATCGTATCTTCCATTACCATTAATGTAAAATTTCATACTAACACTCCATCCACTCTTAGAGATTCATCCAACAGGAACATCCTTGAATGGAAATGGAACTAGAAAATTGCCGAAAACCATATGTTGACATCTTGTCCACGCAACGACAAGAGTTTCCCAATTCTATCGCCCAACCTAAGTTCCAAAAATTTCCCAAAAGCTCACCCATGCAAACAACAAGAAACCCTCAAAGGTTATTAGTCCGCTCATCGGAAATTCCTGTTTGTTGAAGCTTATATTTCTTCACTCTCTGGTAACCAATGTAGCCAAGCAACCATGCCAGGGTCACTTTGCTGTGGTTGACATAGACCCACACAAGTTTGGTGTTAAACTGTATAGTAATAAGTGCTTTCACTGCTGTCTTACTGATAAAGATGACACGAGACATGATTGCCTATGCTTTTGTTTATCTTAAGGTAACGAGAATTATTCAATTAAAGACCGGCTGTCGGGAGAAGATCTCCTTTCATCATCATTCGAAAGGGAAGAGGAAATAGAACATCTGTGTTCAATGGCTCAAGGCCAAAGTGTCCTGAAAAGCTCAGTTTGAGAATTCAGAATCAAACCAAGAGATTCAAAATCGATGGATGATGAGGTTGATGCTCTTAAATCCAATGAAAAGATGAATCCTTCATTAAACTTTCATCGAAATGAAAAACAAAGCACGAAATCCGCTTCTACTGGGGTTACCAATAACGGTAAAATGATGAATGCGTGACCAATAAGTAGTGTAGCAATTCTTATTCCATGAGCTGCCACTTATGCCAACTTGACATTCAAATCGCTCCGTCCAATTTGCGAACTCAAGCAATCGGGAGAAATGAGTGCGCGCATTAATACGTTATTGAGCAATTTCATTAATTGAGGTGTATACTTTACGGGTCGTTCAATAATTTACACCTCTAATTGCGGATAAATATTTAAGGTTGTGAGTAATCGTAAATTTCGCGGTAGTCTGCAGCGGCGGTGAAATTATCATTTAGCAGGATTGTCTCAACCTTGCAGCAGGAAGCATAGTAGGTGTTGCGTCTCACTACGCAACATCTGGACAAAATAAATTCCGTATCCTTTGTCCACAAGAATGCAGCTATCTCTTTTAAAAAGGATCGATCACTTATACTGCAATATTTGATCCATATGCCTTGATTTACAGTTCTCGTTCTTTGTTTAAAAACACCCTTTGGACTGATTCATGGGATAACTATTGAAAAAGTTCTCAACCCAAGAATTTAGGCCAGGTTGGGGAAATTCATCTGGTGTTTTGAGACAATAACCCTGTCCTGTGAACCTTCATTCAGTTTCTCAGCATAAGCTCATAAAACTAAATATATAGTGACACATTTATTGCATAACAAGTTGATGCACAACGTTGAATACCCCATATCCAAAGTTTCTCTCATTGGTCTGTAGATGCAAGAAATGGGTTATTTTTCTCATTATAGTCAAAAATCCACTTCGTTGGATTAGCGAGGCGTTTTTCGATTCTGACACCCAATCAATTGTTGATCTTTCCCACTTTTACTCAGAGGAAATGAACCCTCCTTATTTTCCAGCTTGTCTTTAAAAACCCTATGTTACAGAGTCAAGCTGTCAGTTGTTGAGCAGAATCGTCGGTCAATTGTCTGTTGCTAATCAGAATCGTTGGTCAATGGGGATTTCCAGTACCTCAAAATATGCACTTTTCTTCCCATGACGTAATGAAGGGCAGTTTATAACACATTTGTAACCACTTATTCACTCTGAATTTTGAAGAACTGATTAATTATTCGATATTGAAAATGTGATTTCAACAAGTGTGAATTCTAACGTCCCTCTGCTGTGACGTCAATGGCTCAATGTGTAATATGATCGGTTGAAGTTTGTGATGGAGAGGACAAAGCCCAGAGTAACTGAGAGACGCGCCGCTGTTGTCAAGTCTTTGTAAAATCTCTGAATTTATTCATACATATATCCAGTAATCGTATTATATTTGATGTGATCACTATAATGTTTTTTGAAACATCGTCATACAACAACTTAATTTTCATTTAAGTTTATATAATACTCATTCTCTGAAAATACAAATACTGATGTGACAACTACGCCTACAAATTATAAATAAAAACATAACCTTCTTATTTGTCATTGTTCTACATTTCGATGTCTTCTCTGCGTACTATAGAATGGCGTTTCTTACAGTTGAGTCCAGGAGTATTCTATATTCTGTATTCTATACTCCTAGGGTAAGTCAATGCTTGACGATAAGATGGTCCCTATACACAGTTGCCAAATCAATAATTATTCTTACCACTCATTTGCACTTCCCAAAATGAAAATAATTATTAATGCTTCCTAAATTAGAAGACCGGCCTATATATACCAATTCTTATCTGTGTAGATTAGGGATAATTATTTTAAATTGAGTTTCTCACCTATCTGCTTACTTTAACCCTCTTTATCTTCAATAAGGAGGTCGTAAATTGAATGATATTATGAAGCTTTCTAGAGTACAAACGAAAATGTCATGATGATAAATGAAAAACATCCAAAATCAACATTATATTATGATATTATTAGGAAAGTGGAAGCAAGGGCTTTTTCTGGCTAATTTTTTTTGTGATTTGGCAATGCTGTCATTTTTATATCAGCAGCACGTCATGACGAGTACACCCAATCAAAAATCTCTCCAGCCACCGACGTCACACGATTTCCCGCTTCTTCTGATCGTTTGAATACGTTATATTATTTTTGAGTTTTCAATATTTTTTAAGGGTATAAATTGATGAAGAAAAAATAAAAAAAATCACGAATTATGTGAAAATCCAATATGTCAAAATATATTTTTTCTGAAAATGACTGGAAATGCCCATTGTCAGTTGTGATCAGTTCTTAATCAAAATCGTCGGTCAGTTTTTGTAAATCACAACTGATCAAAATTCTTCCTTGCTATACATTTTCATATAGAAGTTTATAATTGTATAAATAATACTTGTAAAGTTATTTCGTGCTTGTTATCTAAGTGAAGGTAACAAGAAAATTACGGTTTGTTGTTTGTTGAGAGTGCGTTCAAATTTCACCACTTCCTCATCATCAGTTGTTATCCAAGTAGGGGATACGAAAAACAGTGCTGTCTCCCTCTCCCATTTAAAATTGTATCTGCTGTTCAATTTTTTACACTGCGATCTGTTCTGGTCAACCATTTTTGGATAAAATTTTAATTTCAAGGTCACCTTCAAGTTCACTTCAAGGTCAAATTCTGGAATTGCTAATGGTAGTAATGGTGGTCAGAAGAGTTTTGCTGTCGCATCATGTATAAGCAAATTGCAAGCATAGTACTCAACATGAAGTCAGGAAATGTCGAAAAATGGAATGAATACTCGCTTACGAACTCTTCTCCTAACAAAATTGATGGTGGGACCAGTATTTGGCATCTTCATTCTAGATCCCTGTCAATATCTGTCAGAAGATGGATGAAAAAATATGAAACATGGTTAAACGTATCATTGGGCCAGGCGGCAGCCAGTAGTAGACAGATATCGAACCCGCCAATGATTGTGCCAGTTCCAATTATCTGTTCTCAGCCTCGCGGTAGATGCAAATGCTGCGTTTGCTGACTAAATTATTCATCCCGTATACCTAAAATAATTATAGAGCAGCATCGAGCGGGGAAACTCCTATTACCCGGCCTGGCAATACTATTTCACAGTAATTGCACCTTATTACAAGCTCCCTCTTGTGTTTGTCTTTATAATTAATATCGCCTTGTTAATTGCGCCGTATCGTCTCATTATCATACAGCATTACATTTGATTGAGGGGATAGCGCAATCGTTTATAACGAGAACGATCGCCTCTTGGGCTTGGAAATCCGATCTCATTGAATACCGCCATGCATCCCCCTCCATGGCATGTCGATGTTTGATGCATACTAGAGCTAGATGGGATTCCCATAATGATATTCGAAATTCATTTTTCATTTCAAACACCTAAACATGTATACTGTGAATGTACTCCGTCGATAGCAAAGAAGACCCAAAAAGCAGCTCTATGTGTTGAGTCTCACGACAAGATAAATTCCATATACTTTGTCCAGAAGGAACGGGCTGTCTCCTTCAAAAAGGTTGTATAAATTGATTTTAACCATATGGGATCGATCACTTTTGTAATGCAATATTTTGTTCCATATTATGCTTTGATTTACAATCCTCCCTTCTTGTTTAAGAACACCCTTTGGACGGATCTATGGGTTATCAGTTGAAAGATTTCTCAACCCAAGAATTTAGGTCAAGTTTGGGCAATTCATCTGGTTTTTCGAGACAATAAGCATGTCCTGTGAACCTTCATTCTGTTTCCATGCATAAGCTCATAAAACTTTATATATGGTGACATTTTTATCCAAAGATTCTCATTGGTATGTAGATTCACGAAATGGGTTGTTTTTCCCACTATAGTCAAAAATGGCAAATGAGAGCAATTTGTTGGCTTAGCGAGGCGTTTTTCGATTCTGATTGTTGATCTTTCCCACTTTTACTCTGAGGAAATGAACCTCCCTTATTTTCCAGCTTGTCTTTAAAACCCTATGTCGCAGAGACAAGCAATCAGAAATTAGTGAGTAATTAGTTAGTTGGCACTCGGTCAGTTGTTAATCAATTTTTGTTAGTTAACTTATCAATAAACCACACCTATTCATAGATCACATCTGATTATGCTGCTCCCTTGCTATACATTTTCATATAGAAGGTAGATACATTTCATAATTCTTCCTTGAAGAACTAACTTCATTCACCAAGTTATGAAAAGAGTAAATAGAAATTAGCATTGTCAACGTCTCTGAGAATCATTCGACATTTAACGAGTACCAACCTGCGTCAGTTTTAAGTAAAAAAACTCGATAAACCTAAATCATGGCCAACCGGGATGCATTATAAAAGTGAATGGAGTATAGCTCCAGTTTAATAATTCCTAGTTTCTGCATACCTTGCAACGTTCGAATAGCTATTGGGAAAAGTAGAATTCGATAGGTGGCGCTCTGAAATGTCAATGTCATCTTAGCAACGAGTAAAACAAATCAGATGTCGTATGAGCCCTTTGATATTGAAGTGGTTTTATTTTGCTGTTTTAGTTATTTTCAGTGTGTGTTTTGTAAAACTTTTGGTATTTCTTTGATTGTGCTTTAGTGCTTTGTGTTGTTAATCTAAATTTTGACTCCCAATATTTTTATTTTTGGAGTAATAGGTATGGTTGATGTTTGTGAAAAGTATAACAAGCGTTCAATTAACTGTTTAGTTTTAGGTCTGATTTCGTGTTTTTATTTCATTTTTGATATAGTCATATATACAAAAGTTGCAGGGAAGGTACGTTCGTATTGAGTATCATTTGAAATTTTTAATACCGACTTATTTTCTCTTCGTTTTCTGGGACATACTTCGTGGCTTGACTGTGGTAGTTTTAAGGAAGGTACTGCTTTTAAAAGAAGATACTTTTTTTCACTAAGACCTGAAGAAAATGTTACTCATTTATATATTATTCACCTTCAGAAATATTACCTATACCATCCACTATTAACTTATAACTATGTATTACACACTTGGTACTAACCTTGACTAGTCTTCCCTTTTAAAATGTAAGGAACACACGGACATACTATCTATAACTGGTTTCCCCATTTTTAGTTTCATTGCCCAAGCCTTTTGAGATATATTTTCCAGAACTCCAAACGCATTTTCAATATTTACCATTCTTCCCATGGGAGGAAATTTATGGAAAGATAAATCGGGATTTTTCCCCTCACGGCTAGTGCAACCAAATACAGAACAGTTTCGATTATGCAGCGACATAATTCAAAGTATAAAACTTTAAAAAGGTACAAAAAAAATCAAACTTGATTTGCAATGAAGACAAAAAACAGAATAAAAACAATGCAATACGAATTATTTTACTCGTTGCTTCAATTACAATTTTTTTCCGCCAGAGGTCTCATTGAATTCTACTCCGCCCAATACATTTCATTCGCGAACACTCCGGACCGAATGACAAATATGACATTTCCGACCGTTTCAACGCAATAACCTTCTCGTTGCATGCGCCACATGAAGTTATGATTTGTTGGATGTACAACCCGTGATCATAAATAAAACAAACATTCCACCTAGTAGTAATTATCTATTAGTCTGCCAGGACGGACTCTATGACAAGTTCTTCGGTAATTAATCTACTTTCGCTAATGACCGGGTTCGAACCTGGACTCGGTGAATAATTATCGAGATAAAAAGCGCTTATTTGTACGCTAATGCGTTCGGGCTATCAACGTGTTGAATATATAATTAGAGACTTTCGTTACAGCGAATCTTATTTTCAGCGGAAACCGGCTCTCAAAGAAGGAATGGATCGCGACCATTAAATATTTACATACATTTTCCATGAAAATCACACCAGTATGACAAGTGCTTGAAAAAATGAAGACGGTGTTATCCTCTAATGGGGCAGAAACTATTCGAATTTGCACCTTATTTTCTAATTACTTTGCAAAAATTGAATTATTTTTCTTCGTTCGTTTAATGACACCAATATCCTGATGACAAGCACTCCAAGTAGTCCAAGAGAGAATAGAATACTGCAAAGAATAACAGCTACACGCTCTACTGTGGCTTTGAGAAAGTGTTCATCTACGGCAGAATGAATAGCTACACCTCGTGTTGGAAAAACATCTTTCATGTTCGCCTTCCATTGTATTCTCAACATTATTTTTCTAATTCCGTATCAGATCAACGATGAACACACACTAACATGAATCCCTAAGAAAATCGTGTTGGGCCTGGATCAGGGGTTCTGCGGTTCTGCCGATCTCAGTGCCTGTTGGTTAGACGGTTGGAGCGAGTCTGAGTGCTAATTTGCACCTCATGAGTTTGCTCAAGCTGATTTTGAAGGAGGCGAGCGGTTGCAAACCGTTGCCTCAACGAAGAAACTCTCAAGTAACGTTCTTGGATGGCAGTTGTTACCCGTGGTCTACCCTGTCCTGGTCTTCGGACATTCATACCTGTCTCCCTGAATCGCTGCTATATTCTGGAAACACTTGTAAGGGAAACTCTTCTTCTCGCAAAACTACCGCTTGGGCACATTCCTCTTGGGTCAAATTGCGTGTTTCGCGTTGCATACCGATCGAGTGTAGAAAATCCAAACGAAAGAAAAACTATTGATCACTAGAATTGATCGAGAACAACTGATTTTAGAATGGAGCCAATACATTCAAAATCTGATAATATCATCTTTTTTTATTCCTGCTGGGAGAAAACATCTGTATTGAAGAAAAACGTTGAAAGTGGATAACATATGCATGCATAATTCTGATAAAAATAATTATCACTGAGAACACCTTCAGTTGTAGAATAAATTTGAGATTTCCATAATGTGCGTTAATTTTTTTGCGCAGTGTATTTTTGCATCTGCTGTCCACCTGATATTTTTCCAGGAAACTGGGTTGCTTCCAGACTAGATTCTCACTCTTTTGTTATACCAATTTTTTAATCCTTTACTCGGTGTCAAAAATGTTGTGCAATAATTGGCAAAAAAGTCACAATTCCCTACCGATTTCGAGACACTAGATACTAAGCGAAAAATGATTGAGACCTCTAGTTTTTCTTCCAAAATTATTGGACCTAATAACACAGTCACCTTCGTTGCCTCCTAGGATGGTGCAAATAAAATAAACACACACACCTCTGTCGTCTTTTGGACTATTTTCTAACGACCGACTAATTTGTCGGGCATGACGACAACATATGGTTTATTCGCGTTTTGCATGGAACGCCCCCTGAAATTGCCGAATCATTCATCATAATTTAACGGCACAAAAAAGCGACTGTCATCCTACGTAAAGGAACCCATCCTACCTTGGACATTTTCTGTTGCCGACTTGGTGATATCGCTGAAAAATTTGCAAACGTAATAATATACACTTTGTAACCAATTCTACATCACGAGATCTTAGGAAGACCAAGGATTCAATTATAAGTCCATCACTCGTAAAAATATTGTTTACTGTTTCATTTTGTAAAGCTCTCCCGAAATAACAATTATTCGACAGAGCATGTCCAAACCTTCAATTTATTTTCATATTTGAAAAACTGTATGGATGTTTTAACAAAATTGACACCTATTTCCCTATGTTGATATAAATCTCTGGATAAGTTTTCCACCTGTCGGCAGCTACAGGGTTCATTCAATTCTTCCTTGCAGTAAAATGTATTGTTAAAGAATATCCTATCAATATGAACTGATTAAAGATCTCAGACACCCATTTAAATCATAGAAATTGGATTATAATTTGGAGTGCTAAAGATGTTAACGTAGAAAGTATAGTGGTTTCTAGAGGCAGAGAAGATTTAAAGTATTTGGGTTATTTTCATTAAGAAAGGTTTATACCGTTCGACGTTCAGTTCAAAACGCGATTCGGAATTTCTCACTGTAGAGACCACCGATTTATATGAGGTTTTCACTATTATTCAATTTGAAGAGTTCTTCAAGTGGGAAAGTTCATAACTTTTTTTTTTCGTCGAAAAAAACATCAATTTCTTTTTCACTGCACATTAATTTTTTTTTCACTCGACGAAAAAAAAAGTTATGAACTTTCCCACTTGAAGAACTCTTCAAATTGAATAATAGTGAAAACTTCATATAAATCGGTGGTCTCTATCGTGAGAAATCCCGAATCGCGTTTTGAACTGAACGTCGAACGGTATAGACCCCCCTTAATTATTTGTCTCTAGAGATTCTGGGACATAATAACAACTTTAACATCAAGTTGTCTAGATAATGTCTAATTCCGCCATTTCCCGAGAGGCAATTGAACAGCCCCCAATACATTTCTTATTAATTATTGGAAACAATAAAACCAGAATATTTATCAGTTCACGTGGGTCGTATTATTTCACATAAACCAGACATTTAAGCGTAACGGCATCGGAATAAATTGCAATAACAAGGAACAATTGTTTATATGCGCGAGAATAACCCACGTGGCTGGGTCTTATTATCCCATAAACACTGCGGTCGCCATACTGGCCATTGTGCGTACACCCCGAGCAAAGTCTTATTATGGACTGAGGCTACGGGCCCCATTCGCGGATCTCCCGCGATTTGTTGTGGCTCGTTACGCCTGTTTCCCGTCAAGAACTATCCCGGGTGACATTTTATATTAGAGGAATTACCATATTCAAATATACAATCGTATCAAGAAAATACGGGGCTTGGAAACAATAGATTTGTTTGTTGTTTCACGGATGAACTTTTATATTTACATCCATTCTAAATTTCCAGTTATTTCGGATAACTGCCATGGAATGCCAGTGAGATGCCCGACCAAGACGGTCCTGAGGATCTGAGCGCCGTGACTAAGTCGGCCCGGTTACGTAAGGGATATAGGTACAATTTGGGCGTGGTTATCTTAACTCAAAAACTATATCGAATGAAAGGCTGGATACTGAGATGCAGGCTAATTATTCTCTGAGAACAGTATCAACTGATTTACTGGAATATAGCCAAAACCTGCTCTTCATTCAAGATCTGATAATGTCTTGATTAGTATCTGTCACCAATGCTTATATGTATGTTCTAAATATTGTGCGTGATATCCTACAAATTTGCTGTTCAGCCTTCCTTGCACTAGCTAAATTTTAACTGTAAAGCCGAGGGTTTTTCCTTTGGAGGCCAACTGGCCGTTTTCGTTTTCCCTCTGTAAGGAAACCATTTCCACATGGACCAATAAAGGTATAATTCCCTGTATCTGAATCGAGTGTTTTATTCATATATTTTTAACTTATCTTTCCCATTCCATATTTCTGAATTAGTACTTGTTGCGTTTCACTTCGCAACATCTGGAACACATAAATTGCGTCTCCTTGGTTCACCAGAAAGGAGCTGTCACTTTTTGAAAATATTTTATTGATTTCAACCGTATGAGATCGAACCCTTGAAACGGCAATATTCCCATATGTTTTATTGTTACTGTTCGATATTGAGTCGAAATGCGGATTTCTTTATTCATGCGGTTTATGCATTTTCGGACAGACCCGGTAGATTGCTGTGAAATGATGATTTGAGAGGATTTTCCACATATTGAAATCCCTTCTTAATTCCTATCACGTTCCCATCCCCTCCAGATTTTTGAATCACTTTGGTTTTCCGCATCGACGGCGTACGTTCCCGGTCTTACCGCAATTTAAAAGGGTGTTAAAATTCGCATTTTCGCATAGACATTATTGGTTTACACTAGTTTTTAAGTTGGTGAATAGCTGAGAGAAAAAAGACTCATCGCTAGTTAAAGGTGAAGAAGACAGTGAAGTTGGGACACCGCAAGTTCAGAAATTGGTGTGCACAGTGCAGAACAGGCAAGGAAACCACGGTGAGTCCTTCTTCCTCTTTTGAACTTTCCTTTATTTCTTTTGTTGTTCCTGGTAGAAATTCCTCTCAGATTATTCAAATCTTGTTCGCGTTATTGTTCAAAGATCTTTTATTCACAATCGTATGTGACGGAGAAGTCCAAATAAGTCTTAAAAATAATACATAGTCCACTGCAAAACAACTTGAATAAAGAAGTTTGGATTGATCCGTAACAGTTACAATTTTTCGTTCTTTGTTTAAAAATACCCTTTTTCAACCAATTATGTTCCTATTGAAAGGTTTCTCAAGCCCAAGAATTAAGGTCAAGTTTAGAGGATTCATCCGGTTTTTTCATGAAAAGAGCCATGTCGGATGAACCGTCATTTAGTTCGCAGTAAAGGCTCATAAAATTAAACATGTGGTGAATTTATGGCTGTTCAAGTAACATCTGGGAAATAGGTACCTACATGTCAGGAGAGAGTAACAAATCGTCGAAGCGTCCTTATTCGTCTAGATATAAGAAATTGGGTTGTTTTTCCCACTATAGTGAAAATGGCAAATGAGAGCCCTTTGTTGGCTTAGCGAGGCGTTGTTCGATTCTGACACCCAATCAATTGTTGATCATATTCACTTTTATTCTGAGGAAATGAACCTCCCTTATTTTCGAGCTTGTCTTTAAGAACCTATGTTAGAGAGACAAGCAATCAGTAAAAGTAAAGTTTTGTATTGATAATCATAACACCTTTGCTCCCTTGCTATAAAATTATCATATAGAAGTTAGATTCATACTTGTATACATAATATTTGTATGATCGTTTCGTGCTTGTTACCTAAGTTGAACGAACAAGAAAAATACAGTTTTTTTGTTGTTGAGAGTGCTTTCACATTTCACCACTTCCTCATCCTCTTCGTAGTTGTTATCAAGTACTGATTACTTATCGCAGTAATCATCAAGATAACCATAGGGTGCTTATAGTTAAGTATACCCCCTTACATCGGTTGTGAAGTCACAAAAGTAAATCATCGACATTTTTTTTCTCCATTATAGAAATAGAATAGAAACATTACATAATCCTCTTGATTGCATAGGTAAGTGCAATTTTCCTTCGGTGTACGAAGAGCAAAGTTTATACATATACCAAGAATTTCCCTATTCGCAAATATTACTGGAGACCCAATAGAATAGAACAACATCCGTTTCCGTTCCATGTGACCTTCTTGTTCGATAGGTTACAGTGGTTACACAATTCCCATACGTCTTACCTTGCACGTGGGTAAGATACATACAACTTTAGATGAAACCAAGAAATAGTTTCGCAGGAACCAGAAGAATCGGATAAAATGTTTCAAAAATAAAATCATACATTAGTGGTTTTCTTTTATACAGGTCTCTGACTTGTGCATATATTTTAAATTCAGATTGCTGTGGCAAAAAAGGAACTTTTTTTCCATTTTTCCGAAGTCGGCTCTGTTAAAAAGATTTGAAAAAAATTCGGCCAAATACGTGCCTTATACCATTCTCTAGAATGAATGCGAATACATATTTTTTGATTGAAATTGAGTTGATACATTCGGGGAATAGGTACTCAAGTAACCTTATCGTAAAAAAAATGTTGCGAACACGATATTTCTTAACAAAAACACTTGGTTTTGTCCGATTATATCTGCAATTAAAAAGCCATCTTTCTTCCATCAAAATGAGTTCCTTCTTCGATTTTGTTTGTAAACACCAATAACTTATTCATATTTTCCTGGATATCCCAAAAATATCTTGTTAAGAAAGGTTTTTCATTCAATTCGTGATTGGTTGAGGTAAATCAACCTATTTTGTATTTGACACAATCAAAACAATAATCTTCTATAAATATTTCATAGAGCTTTCGAGAAGACGTTGGCAGCTTGTTGATTTTTCGGATAACATAGTATAAATATATGTATATGAATTCTACCATTCCTTAATATCAGGAATCGGCCAATCTCAAACGTCAGTCTCCGTTCATAATAGCCAATCGGATGAGTCCTTTGAACGAAGCCTGGATAAAACGTAAACTTCATCCTGAAGCAGAACCAACATCCCACATTTTCCGAAAAAAATATATATCACTATTCGAAAAACGATCAACAAATCGAAAACAATCTAAATTGGCTGGGCAACTTTCTGACGCCTAGTTCAGTGGACGTCGGCGTCGACTGCTAGCACCATCCTCATGACATGAATCACGCGTTGTAATGTAGAACGCATAAAGTTCGAACAATCGATTCACCGGTTCTCGTGTTCGTAATTACCCGAGGCAGCGTATGTGTTCGGAAATCAGCAGGTCCGTTCATCTCGATAATTTGTATTCGAGAGATGTTCCCATGGTCCTGGTCAGGGCCGTAACTCATATCTCCTAAAAATGATCATAGCCGTAGCATTCGGAAGGTTGAGACGGGCAATCGCCAACTTAACTGGCATTATTTTCATTTTATTTATTATCGTTCATTCAAGATTGAAAATCTTATGCGGTATCATTGCCATAGTTACTTGTCAGAGTACTGAACACACTTCCAATATCGATTGAATGAGACTGAATTAATCAGTTAATATGACAGTTAACCCATCTTTACCAGAACTTATCAAAGCATCCCAACAAACCTAACTCAATCAAGCCAACCTAACCAAATCAAACTCAACCTTACCAAATCAAACCTAACTTCACCAAACCTAGCCCAACATAACCTAACCTTAAGTAACCAAACCTAACCTAACGTAAAGATTTAACTTAATTTACCAAACTGAACCAAACCTACCGCGTTTTTTTTTCTTCGGTAATGAATTAAATCTTCTATTCCTAGCAATGGCTTTCAACTAAAACTTAATATACGTATTCCATCTCAACTCTAGTACAGAGCAGTAAAACTAAATACACTTCAACCTAGTATATAGTATGTTTTATATTGATTTGTCTTCATATGCTCGCAGTTTCAAAGAATTCTAAAAACTAGTGTGTATTATTCCTTTAGCATTTTATTAATATTTTTTCCGTCGACCATAGAATAAAAGCTCATTTTAACGCACTCGAAATCATCCAGTAATGACCTATTTTAATGCATGATTTCTTATTAATGCATGATTATCATGGCAACCGACCATAAAATATTCAGTCAGAGCAATATCGAGCTTGGTTGGAAATCAACTACTGTCAAAGAAGGGTACATTGACAACTCCATTCAAAATAAAATAGACTGCAGAAGAAATTTCAGGTGATATAAGTTGCGAAGTAAATAATACATCAACCTACACTTTTTCCACACGTTCCTTATCGGACATCATAGGTAATGATATAAATGCAAACTAAATGTAAACTATTCAGAATGTCACAACATGTCCAATATTCTCTCTATGAATTTTTCGAATTGTTCCATAGGGAGCATAAATATTGATATATCGAAATGAACATAGAAATCTACATTATGTCAAATTTGTCTATTATGCAAAATAAAAATTTATTTCAATCCACATTTCATATTCAATTCTTGATGAGGTCGACGGAAAAATCTTGTAATCAACTCGTTTATTAATTCAGCGATTAATGGTCTCAAACATTAACGCGCTCGCTCCGCTCACGCGTTAAAATATTTCGACCATTAATCGCTGTCATTAATAAACTAGTTGATTAAATAACTATTAGTGTTGATAGTTTTATTGTTACAAGTCATAAAAACATGTCGCAAATGGTCATAACCTCGAAAGTGTTTCCTAGCTTGATATTTTTTGAGTTTATTGTTTACTTTTAGTATTTTCTGATAATGTTATTGTCCCCCCAAGTCCACATTTTGTTCAGCTGGGTTTCCTACCCAATCTTCAGTCGGTAGTTTGTGTGTTCTGAAATCTCCTAATGGGAAGAGACAGGAAAGGGAAGTGATTTGCTGTGGACAAAATAATGGAAAACGATTAGGAGATTTCTGTTGATTAATGGTAATAAATTGTTACATTAGTAGTTAAAGTATGACTTTTTGTGGGCGGACTACCTAACCAAATCAAGCGAACCTAACCAAATCAAACTCAACCTAACCAAATCAAACCTAACCTAACCAAACCTAGCCCAACATAACCTAACCTAACCTAAAGTAACCAAACCTAACCGTACGTAACCATTTAACTTAATTTATCGAACTGAACCAAACCTACAGCGTTTTTTTTCTTCGGTAATGAATTAAATCTTCTATTCCTAGCAATGGCTTTCAACTAAAACTTAATATACGTATTCCACCTCAACTCTAGTACAGAGCAGTAAAACTAAATACACTTCAACCTAGTATATAGTATGTTTTATATTGATTTGTCTTCATATGCTCGCAATTTCAAAGAATTCTAAAAACTAGTGTGTATTATTCCTTTAGCATTTTATTAATACTTTTAGTGTTGATAGTTTTATTGTTACAAGTTACAAAAACATATTATCGCAAATGGTCAAAACCTCAAAAGTGTTTCCTAGCATAATATTTTTTGAGTTTATTGTATACTTTTAGTATTTTCTGATAATGTTATTGTCCCCCCAAGTCCACATTTTTCTCAGCTGGGTTTCCTACCCAATCTTCAGTCGGTAGTTTGTGTGTTCTGAAATCTCCGAATGGGAAGAGACAGGAAGGGAAAGTGATTTGCTGTGGACAAAATAATGGAAAACGATTAGGAGATTTCTGTTGATTAATGGTGATAAATTGTTACATTAGGAGTTAAAGTATGACTTTTTGTGGGCGGACTGAATGTTTAAGTTTAATCGAAAATTACAAGGGAGCCAACAACGATAGAATTAAGAGAATATTCTCAAGAAAGATTGCAGCGGAGCTGATAGACCCCCAAGAATTTAAAACATTGCTGTGGTGACCTACTGACTTGTGGTCGTCGATGTTGAAGTTTGACCACTATAAAATCTTCAACACTGACCACCTCAAAATCAGTAGGTAAACACAGCAATTGAGTTTTGCAACCTTCTAAATCTAGAAGCTGCACTACAATCTTTCTTGGAATTATTCCATTAATTCTATGTTTGCAGAAAATTTTGCTTTGTTTTATCCAGAGTAAAATCTCGCCTGAAAATGTCAAATATTCAGTCTCGCCGCAAAATGTCACACTTTTACCCCAGTAAACAGTATTAGGTACTATTCACTCGCATATTTCAGTTGATTCCTGATGGCCACTAACCATAAAACTTCCGCATATGGTTCATCAACCACAAAATTCAACAAACAATCCCTTTAAGCGTCAATATCAATTCGCATAAAAAACCAACATAAGACGCAGAAACTCTTGGTACTCACCGCTTGGACATTGCCATCTCTAGCTACGGCACTGACCTGCAAAAAACAATTATTCATCAGTAATTATGGAATGCAGACTTCGTTACTTCATTCCGATGGCAATCTCTTCCAATAACTCGGTTTCATCCCAAAAATTATAAAAAAGTCGTGAATCCGAACGCGATCGCTATCGGCATTAACCGTTGGATATTCCGGTAAACGCAGCCTTATATTAGCGATACCAAGAATTCTCGACTTTCTCAATTAAACAGACATAAATCTTGTACGTAAATCAATCATGAGCAACAAAGAAAAGCGAACAAAATAAAAAAATTAAATTTTTTATTTCTTTCCAGAGGATGAAAGTTCTGAATGACCTCGAGGTTATTCGAATCGGTGTCGAAAACCACAAAATGTTTCAGTTACCTTTTTGAATATAGAATCCGGGGAGTTGCTTTCGAACAATCCGGATAAAAGACACAAAATGACAAAAATATCAAACATATTCAGTGATAAACTAGATATCAAGATGGGAATACCTCAGGGAAAAGTACTTGGTCCAATTTTATTTATTTATATCGAAATACACTCCTTAAAATTCAAGTGGAAGGAGGGTACAATTTTATTTAATGCTGATCATAAAGCTTTGATCATAAAAAGTGAAAGATAACTTGAGTAGAGCCATTAAAAAATCAAAACATGGCTTCACAAATATAAACTGTTTCTATTAAAAAAAAAACAAAATACATATCATTTTCCTTGGCAATTGCTTCACGCCTCAATTTTTTATCTATTTATCTTTAGAAAGGAACAAACGATAAATATTTAAGCTTTTTTTCGATCAATATCTCAAATGGAATTATTGTCGATAAAATGAACCGTTTTCGAAAAAAGAAATTACAAAGATTCTTAACTATGCAGTTTTGGCACAGAAAGGCACGTTAGCAAAAATTATTTTTCAGTAATGTACTCTCACTAAAGCTTGCAACGATTGAATATAAATACGCTTGTTATAAATAATCATTCAAAAACTTCTTAAGAGTACATTTCTAAAAAATTATTTTTGTTTAGGCTGAAGGACCTCAGGTCGATGGCCGTGAATAAACTTTTCTTCTTCTTCTTCTATTTTTGTTAACCTGCCAAAACTGCATAGTTGAGAATCTTTGTCATTTTATTTTTCGAAAACGGTTCATTTTATCGACAATAAATAAGAGTACCTTTTTTAGCTGATGTTGGGAGCTTTTGCACACTTCTCCGAATCCGTAGCCAGAGGAAATAAAAACATGAATTATAGAAAACATTCTATTCTTCCACAAAAGAATGATCTTGAACAATAAATCCTAATATTTTGTGATGAGATAAGAATTTTTTGTTGTTGCCTGATTTCAAAAGTCCATTTTTTCAACACACTAGAATCATATCTTTTTGCTAATTCGAATCTTCGACGCTTAAGGCGTCATCAAACTAACGGGCTGTACAAGAAAAAAGTAGACCGTCGCCATAAAATAGAACTGTTTCTTCAGAACTCGCGCGACAACGCTTTTTTGTCGGCTAGTTTATCGACGCCGAGGTCGTCAAATCCGTTCCTAGTGTTTGTCTGCGCTGTGTTCCGACTAATGTATTATGTAATACACGAGATGAACAAGCCAGGTCAATATTTATTGGCCGTTCCAATGTCTGTTTTCAGAATATCGCCACAGCGGGCGAAAAGCAATTAAAAGTTTCCTTCAGAACAGTTTCAGAGTGCGCTACGACGAAGTTGACGGCATGTACGAGGGATACTCAAATGAAATTGTAATTAGGTATATATTAATCCTTTTTTCTGGGCTGGTGGACATAACCCAAAAAGTGGAAATCATGGTTCTCCGAACAAACATTTAGCACAACGGTTAGGACTCAAAATGCCAAAGTTGCCAGAATGGGGATTTCCAGCACCTCAAAATATGCACTTTTCATCCCATGACATAATGAAGGGCAGTTTATAACACATTTGTAACCATTTATTCACTCTGAATTTTGAAGAATTGATTAATAAAAATATTGAAAATGTGATTTCAACACGTGTGAATTCAAACGTCCCTCTGCTGTGACGTCAGTGGCTCAATTTGTAATATGATTGGTTGAAGTTTGTGATGGAGGGGACAAAGCCCAGAGTAACTGAGAGACACGCCGCTGTTGTCAAGTCTTTGTAAAATCTCTGAATTTATTCATAAATATATTCAGTAATCGTATTATATTTGATGTGATCACTATAATGTTTTTGAAACATCGTCATATAACAACTTAATTTTCATTAAAGTTGATTTGATACTCTGAAAATTCAAATAATGATGTGGCAACCACGCCTACAAATTTTGAATAGAAGCATAACCTTCTTATTTGTCATTATTCGACATTTCGACGTCTTCTCTGCGTACTATAGAATGGCGTTTCTTACAGTTAAGTCTAGGAGTATTCTATACTCTATATTCTATACTCCTAGGTTACGTCAACGACTGACAACTATACACAGTTGCCAAATCCATAATTATTCTTACTACTAATTTTCACTTCTCAAAATGGAAATAATTATTAATGCTTCCTAAATTAGAAGACCGGCCTATATATATACCAATTCCTACCTGTGTAGACTAGGGATAATTATTTTCAATTGAATTTCTCACCTACCTGCTTACTTGAACCCTCTTTATCTTCAATTAGGAGGTCGTAAATTAAATGATATTATGAAGCTTTATGGAGTACAAACGAAAATGTCTCGAGGATAAAAGAAAAACATCCAAAATCAACATTATATTATGATATTATTAGGAAAGTGGAAGCAAGGGCTTTTAAAGGCTAATTTTTTTTGTGATTTGGCAATGCTGTCATATTAATATCAGCAGCACGTCATGACGAGTACAACCAATCAAAAATCTCTCTAGCCACCGACGTCACACGATTTCTCGCTTCTTCTTATCGTTTGAATTCGGTAGATTATTTTTCATTACACCGCACTGAAAACCCTATCATAACATGTAGATTTAGAACATCGAAAATGACTCTTTTCCGTGCGGCCGCACCGCAAAAAGTTTTACGGTGCGCTGAGGCATAGATGCATCCTATGATTCCTATGCTGAGACACAGAGCAACGATTGCGTGACAGTAGATGTCAGTGTTTTGAATAATTAATGTTTCACAATATCGAAATGCTTTCTGCTGAAAATTTTTCCCGTGTTATTGTTTTCAGAGAGGTGTAATGAAAAATATCGTTCATTACACGTCCAGAAAGGCTTTTTCCGTGCTTGCACGAGTTCCCGTGTTCGGCTCCGCCTCACACGGGAACACATCGCGCGCGCACGGAAAAAGCTTACTTTCTGGACTACACCATTTCCAAGTGTATTTCAGAAGGCGTCAATTGTATTTCAGAAAACATCACTTGTATTTCAGATTAGTCAATTGTATTTCAGAAAGCGTCAATTGTATTTCAGATTAGTCAATTGCATTTCAGAAAACATCAAATGTATTTCAGATTAGTCAATTGTATTTCAGAAAGCGTCAATTGTATTTCAGATTATATCATATGTATTTCAGAAATCGTCAATTGTATTTGGGAAATGGTCATTCGTGTCCCGAGACTGAAAGCGAGATGACTGTGATATTTGGAAAATCGGTTTAAGATGGCACAAAAAAGAAACTGTAGAAAACTTTTATTCGAGCATTTTTCAAATATTCGCCACAACTGTTTTCTGGAAGACTTTGGGGTTCGAGGATGATTCATGGAGCATGGGGGGATTGCCTCTGGTAGATATCGAACGAAAAACCGAAGATAAAAAAAGATTAAAGCAGTCCTACAGTCAATAATGAATACAATTATTATAAAGAAATAACGCAACACTTCAGCATAGCTCTTCTTCAGCTGCGCGCGCGACACGTGCATCGATATTACCTATACGTTGGACAGAAGGTTTGGCCAACGTAAATTCAGTACTCGTCAAAAAATATGATAAAATCTGGATGTCCAATACATTGGACATCAGGAATCTGAAATACATATGATATAATCTGAAATACAATTGACGCTTTCTGAAATTCAATTGACTAATCTGAAATACATTTGATGTTTTCTGAAATACAATTGACTCATCTGAAATACAATTGACGCTTTCTGAAATTAAATTGACTAATCTGAAATACAATTGACGCTTTCTGAAATTCAATTGACTATTCTGAAATACAATTGACGCTTTCTGAAATACACTTGGAAATGGTGTAGTAATGAAATATACTACATATTTGAGTTTTCAAAAATTGCATCGAGAAGAGAAAATGTTGTCCTAAATCTATGGATAGTTCGACGAATAAGCTGCTCTGTTGGACGATTATGCAACCCATAAATTTCACGGAGTGCCATATAAGTTTGACGAATAAAACATAGATTTCGAAAATAAATTTCAACAATTTGTAAACGTTGTTACGGCGTGAGTCCCTCCATGATAATTTGTCAATGCTTATTGAGCAGAAATGTCGAAACAAGATAGCTTCTATCTTCTGTCAAATCACAGTTATCTCTATCGAAAATACTATCACACCAAAAAAACACCCGATAGCTTTAGAAGTCCTTGAAACCGAAAGGGAATTTAACACGATAAAATCCCGAACAACTGCAGAATTCCGTCTAAATAATTGGTGGATAAAAAGCAGACAGACGCGATAAACTGAAAACGGTTCAGAAAAGAATGTGGAAATAATGTTCTCGTAATTCGATCTGTGCCAACAACAAATCGTTCAGAAGATAACTTTTCAGACAAAAAATTCTCGGCACGTTCAATTCAATTTTCCCTCGAAAGTACCCCTGCAAAAACTCCCCGATTCAGAAGTCGGCAAATTTCATAAATGTATCGAATTTCAGACGGGGCCGATCGCGAGCAATGGGAACCGGGCGTGCATCCCGATTCCGAACACAGAACAATATTCATGAATCCCTGACGGCCTAAGTGGGTGTTTGGTGACATTTCAATCGAATCAAAAGCGCTGCCGCTGCGAGGCGTGGCGGCGCGACCGTCCCGATAAGAAAAAGAAACGATCCTTTTCTTCTTCTTCCCCCCGGTCTTCGATAACCCTTTCGCTCCGCGCTGAAAAACGGGGTCGCTCAAAGGAGGCCGCTCTCCTTGCGAACCTCGCTCTCTTCCGCCGGTAAGGTACGTGCCCCGATTAATGAAGAGATAATCCGCGGAATATGAGCAGCGTGCGCTTATAAACTGGGGATTTGATGGAACATGAAACTCATCAGGAACTGTCCGATCGGAATGGTGGCGACACCGAGATTCGACTGGTCGACTATCTTCCACTTTATCAGGTCACTGCCAAAATAGGTATTACTTTTCAAATATATAAAATATGCATTGAATATTCATTGGAAAAAATGAATGTAGGATTTCATTCCGATTAAATGTACATAGTTGTTAAATTTCTCTGTTATTTCTTAATTTCGTGTGTGGGGCGCTTTATATTGTGCCCAAGATAAGTGTGACACTTTTACCATTTGATGACTTCCATGTGTAAGCTTTCGAGTCCTGAATGTGAAACCTTTATCTTATAGTTGAAAAGAAGATCAATATGAGATTTAACAGTTGTGCCATTTCGTAGATAAGATGAATGGAGCAATTTAGGCTCAAGTGTTCCTTTGTAGCTTTTCATCCCTCAGTGGCCTCGGGCCACCAGAGTAGGATAATTCGTGATGCTTAAAGAAGCACTTGGCACTTGCTTATTTCATTGGCTTAGGTCGGATAAGAAGTAACACCTCTTTTCTCAAATGCAAATTGGGAGCGGAACCGAGTATCAACGTTACGGGCATAATTGGGGTAGTGAAGTTAGTTGTGAGTTGAGTACAGAGTCCGTAGAGAGTTAAGACGGAGGTGATTATTGCCATTAGAGACGGAATTAGATCAGACGATACCAGTAAGTGCGGATAGATCGTAACTGAACGTGTATTTGTCGAAAGTAATTAATATAAGAAGTATAATGCACAAGTGTAGATTATTGTGTAAGGACTGTAAATAAACTGTTTATAGACAGTTTGCAGGAAGACGATAGACGTAAAATATTGGTTTGGCAGCCAAAGCGGAGGTCATATTCCTAGACGACCGAAAACAAACCTACATGAATATGGCATTATTCTGCATTAAAAATATATAAATTTGATATCAAGATCAAAAATCTAAGAATTTCTTCAAAATTGAAATGACTCAATTCTTTCAATCAGTTGTCGATGTTGAATGAAGTCTGTATGTTATGGAAGGGTTGGACATAACATTATCAAGGTTATGAATATAGCATTATGATCAAAAGTATGCAACCTCCTCAAAGTTCATATTTCTCGATTGAAATTGAGTTAATACATTTAGGGAATACTCAAGTAGGTACTAACCTCATTTGAATAAAAATAATACAAACACGATATTTCTCAACAAAACACTTAGTTTTGTCCGATTATATCTGCAATTAGAAAGCCATACTTCTCCAATCAAAATAAGTTCCTTCTTAGATTTTTCTGAAATTTGTAAGCAAAAATAACTCGTTCATATTTTCCTCGATATCGTAAAAATATCTAATAGAAAATGATTTTTTACTCAATTTAGATTAATCAACCTAACCTTACCCATTCTGCATCCAAAACAATAATCTTCTATTAACATTCCACAGAGCTTTTGAGTGGACGTTGCCAACTTGTTGATTTCTCGGATAACATAGTATGAATATCTATGAATTCTACCATTCATCAATATCAGGAATCTACATATCTCAATCGTCAGTCTTTGATCTGCGAAAGTTCACGACGCATGCGTATAGCACAACCGGCGCGAACTGTAAATAAACAAAGAGAAAATCTTTTCTAGAGCTCTGTTATTATGAAAGGGGAAAGTGATTATTTTTGGCGACTGAAATTAAGATTGTAGCGCTATATCAGCGAGAATCAGAACTACTCTATGGCCATTTCCAAAGAGGAACGCCTCAGCGCCATTTGCGAAAAGTGAAAAAACTAGTTCCCATGCTTTAGTTCATTCGTTTACGATAGGGGGCGTACTGCTTCCTTGGTTTCGCCTATAGGTGTTTTTCTTTGATCTCGTGACTTTCAGTGAATTAATGTATGTAATATTAACCGTGTAATGTCGAGTTTATAAAATGTACGTGTATAAATTGGCATATTTTTTGTGCAGAAGTTTTTCATTAGTTGGTAGTTGGTAGCAAATCATCACAGAGGACATTTTAAGATAGAAACATCTCAGATTATTCAGTGCTAAGTATCATTTTATTTTTCATTAATTTCAATTTGATACGTGGTTTGTATCGACATTAATCATTCATATAATTCAATTTCGTATTTCATTGACATTTATTTTCGATATTTTGCTGAAGGATGGACCGGTAACTATCAATTTTCAAAATGAAAACTGTGCGTATAAAATATATAATTCAATGTTCCTCAGAATTCAATTTTATCTGCTACATTTATGGGATTCCATTATTACATATCTCTACACTTTCGTTTTGCCATCATTCAGATTTTAGTCTCGACAAAGTTGATAAACATTCTGACAACCTTGTTAACATAAAGTGCGATCAGAGAGTTGATAATTTTTCTGCGATTCGGTCATATTTAAAATCCACGGAAGCATTCAAACTATTCTTGATATTTATGATTTTTTCGTCGAATCTTATCAGATAAAATTAGGAATAACTCGGAAACGACGCGTTTTATCAACAAAAAAAATATAAGAATACTTTAATTTTTTAAATGATTGATTCTTTCGAAAATATGAATCTTTCGTCATTTTCGGGTAGTTTTATAGTATTTTTGCGTGGATTTATGAGTCGGCTACGCTGTAACTTTTATACAAGCTGAAGATTTATTCATTGATGTAAATGATAATATTGTTTTCGAAACGTTCACCGTATGAAAAGAAGTGTTTTTTTCATGGATTTTCGACAACCTGTATCTTTCAAACGAAAACTAATTTTGAAAAATGGTAAAGAAAAAATGTGTTTCGTTTGATGGGAGGAATCTGAAGTTTAAATATATGTATAAGTCAAAGACTTACCCTGTATATCTATATGGTGCGAATAAAAAAGTTTTCCGTCATCCGATTAGGATTCAGACCGTCCGATGCCTTTTTATATGGAACAGGACGAATTCCGCAATGTTCTAGGATTATTTCTCACGTCAAATCGACATTACGATCGCCCCCCTAGCCCCCTCGAATCGGTACCCCGCCGCGCGTCCCGCTAACAAGTATTTCAGCATTTTTCAACGATCTCAGTCCCGAGATTATTCCTCGGATTATTCCATCGGATCGTCGGACAAACGCAGGACACGTAGTACGCGTAATTCTATCAAAGTAAGCGGCGTCCGTCCCATGAAAATTAATATTTCGAATGACGTCTGGTACGTTGCTGCATGATTCCCATTAAACTTGCATGAACATATCGTGTATTAGATATGTGTGCACGTCATTTTTCCGCGACCAGGTATTTCTCGAGAGAGAGACGGTCTTTGAAATGCAATGAGGACGATCGGTTTGTATTCCGCAGGTTATGGGAGATGTGGGTAGGACGGGAAAGATTGTCTGGATGTTTTTCTGATGGAATATTTGCGTCGATATGTTTTCACTGTTCTGGTTTTATCGGTTCTTTATCCTTATACGCAACTTATGAAGCGTTGTGCTTCGGGGACCATGTAGTTTTGAAACGTGATGGCAGCCACAATCCAAATGGTAGAAATGTCAGTAGCTGTCATTCGAGTTTCTTTCAAACTAATTTCGCTATTTCCATCACACCCTATGATGAATAAGAGCGTATTTATTAAGGATCTTAAAATGGTATAGTACTTATCAAGCTTTCACAACTACCATACGAGAAGAAAATTTGAGGTGTCGCCCATGTCAGGCCCGGATCTAGGGTGAGGCAAGCGGGGCTCTTGCCCTGGGCGCCAGCTTAAGGGGGCGCTAAAAACAACCAGAGGTTAATTTTTTTTTATTTTTGATTTTCTCGGAAAAAAATATTATTAAATATGACCCGACTCTGAAGTGCCATCTTGACCACTCAAAAAAAGGACAAACATCCTATCTTCCCAAAAATATGCAAAATGAAATTATCGATTCAATGGCCACCAAAGTTCGGAATAGCATTATTAATGAGATCAAGGAGGCCAACTATTTCACTTTTATGTTCGACTGTACCCCAGATGTATCTCTCACAGAACAAATGAACCAGGTTACCAGGTTATACGATATTTAAAGAGAACGTAGTCTGGATATGAGATAAAGACAAAGACTTATAATACTAAAAATAAAGGAAAGTTTTATTGACTTCTTAAAAGTTGACAAGCTGGCATATATATAAAGAAGTCCAATTCAGAATTCTACACTCTCTGAATCTTGTGGGTGTCCATTCGTCTTTATCATGTTCAGAAGCAGTAAATTTATTTGGTGTTGTACAAAAACTGTATTGTTTTTTGTTAGTTCAACCACACGATGGACAATTATGAAAAAGTGGACGAAAACAAATTTTAAAGGAAGTACCCAAACTAGATGGACTAAACATCAAGCTGTTAATGCCTTGCTCAATAATTTACCGGGAGTTGTGAAGGCTGCATTAATCCTCACTAGTCGCAGAATACAAGTATGAAGCTGGTCATTTGCTTCATGCTGTGATGGATTTTAGATTCATACTGAACCTAACAATTTGGGATAATATTCTGCGAGAGGTCAATATGGTCAACGTGGAAATTCAGAAAGGAGATATAGTTATTTCACGTTCATTATCGTTCATGCAAGGTCTTATGAAGATCTTACAAGGAATGACAGGAAAACTTATTGAAAACTGGATCTCGGAAGCTACACTTCTTTCAGAAGAATTGGATGTGGAGACAATTCTTAGAAACAAACGTGTTTCCAAGAAGAAAAAGCAGGTTGACGAAATGTGCGATGATAATTCAAGAACGGATCTAGTTGGTTTATTCTCCGAGGAAATTAAGGTTGTTTTCGACAGATTATTGTCAGAAATCAAAAAAAGATTAGAAAGCGCAGAGAGTCTGCATACGAATTTCTCATTCCTCAATGGCCATGCCCTTTTGAACATGCAAAAAGGGGATCTGCAGAAAATGGGACCCTTTTTGCGCAAAAATATTGAAGAGACTTGAATGCAGTTGATTTTTGTTAGGAACTAGCGGTTTTCAAAATATTCCTGAAATTAGTGAAAGATCGACTTCATTAGACCTGCTACAAATTCTTCACAAGCAAGATCTGAAAGATGCTTTCCCTTATAATGTCAGTATTGCTGACATTATATAGAATATAGTGCACATTGCCTACCACGTCTGCAAAATGTGAAAGCAGTTTCAGCAAATTGAAAATAATAAAAAATTATTTGCGTTCCTTAATAAGTCTGAAAAGTCTCTATGGCCTCTCGATCTCAGCTATAGAATACAAAACTGCTTCCGAAACAGATTTCGAGGAGCTGATAGATGCGTTCACGGAAAGAAAATCACGCCGCGTGATTCTATGTGGAGAAAAAAGTCCAATTTCTTTCCTTGTGATATTTTCCTTATTATTAGTTTTTATTTTCATTATTCATTTGTATTATTTATTTTTGTTTTTTCTATGAATTCATATATGTACATATTAAACAGATGGGGGGGGGGGCGCAATCATGAATTTTTGCCCCGGTCAGAAAAAATCGTAGATCCGGGCCTGATTTTATGTTACCAATGCGTTTGAGTAATCGATGCTTGTTTCATGTGAACCAAATCCTCCGCCATTTTGCAACTTATATAAATATGTACCTATTTGACTTTTAAGTTCATAATTTTTAAATGAAGATTAATTACTCTCAACAAACGGAATACTTTTTCCCTAACCCTTCTTCAAAATCCAGCTCCGTTCAAAAGATACAGGGTGTTAGAAATCCATGAAAAACACCTCTATCCTCAAATCATCGGAACAGTTAACTACTTGTACAGGTTGCGGCGTTATGAACGGATACGCTACATGCGGATAGAGGATTTTGTGGCGTTTCAGATAATATGTTGTATGTTCAGTAAAAGTCCCTCGATTTTCGAGATATTACACATTCTTTTTTTTGGCAAGACTCCGAATTTTCATGGATAGTATTCCTGACTAAATGCGCTATCGAATGTAAATCATGATTCTTGGGGCGCATCCATAGTTTTTTTTTCTGAAAAAGGTCAATATCTAATTTCATGTTTTTCTAATTTTTTTGCTGAATCTAACCTGACGTGGTGTTGAAAAATATATGGTCACATGAGTGCCAAATCGAGGAAAACCATGTTTGTTTAATTGAAATCCCGAAATGGTATAACACACTATATTTCCAGCATTTGATATGAAATAAACTCCTCATACAATGAATCAAGACCTTCTTCTCTTGATTACAAAGGTGCTAAAACTTACTTCATGACTTGGAATAAACAACAGGTAAAATAAAATGATTCGCAACAAAATATCAATAAAATTAGAGGGTATTGAGGAATTATTTATAATAGTTATGAAACGGTTTGCTCTCCTATGAAAATGATTTACAATTCAAAATTGTCTAAGACTGTATTATTCGAACCGGAACTACTTTCTTGTGAAATCGTCAGATTCTAATAAGAAGATTCCTTTGTCTAGTCACATGAACCAAGTATCGATTATCCAAAGACGCATTGGCAACATAAAATACCTTCACAACGTTCAATTAAAAAATTCCATGTTGAATAGCTGCGAAGCAACGAAATATTTTCATGACCGAAATAACTTTCCAAACCGATAAATCACCATGAAAAGAACCTGAATGAACTGGGGCACGTATACGTCTAACGTTACATGACAAATTGAAGGTATTTATCTCTGTTTGCATGACAATCACTTAACATTTCGTATTATAGAACGGTTAAGCGAGAAAGTACATCAAAGCAAAAGCCTTTGAATATCGAATTGTTTCAATTTGGGGCGTGCCGAATAATAAAATCGAAGTCAAGTACCCAAACAACACATCGTAGTCAATAGCTGAGTAGAATAATATGTAAAATTTGAAAAGGTTGCTATGCTTCAATAGACAATCAACAGTTACTTTCAAAGGTCGCCGGCAAAGTTTGTAAGAAGACGTGAACACACTTTCCAAATCAAATTGTGTTCTTGTGCTTATCGCTCTTAAATTCAACACGTTTTCAATGGAATATTTCCGATGGCATTACATAGAAGTATAGAATCATCAGCAAATGTGATATGGAACAAATTCAAGTTATGTGTATCCTACTTCTCTAAATGATCTGAGAACGAGGAAGTTCAACGTTCAGCTCTAGAATTAACGACAAATCGATTTACCCGAGACCGACTATTATCTTCCAAGTAAGCCGTTGGTTCTCCCCACTCGAAGAAAAACACGGTACAATCTCGACTCGCAAAAAAGTGTGATTACGATTTAATTACAGCATATCTACATTTCGAATGAAACGCTAAAAACGACAAATTACAACCGGGCTGTCAGCCCGCAGGATATCTCTAGGTGACCGCATCTCATTTTCCGGACTGACGGTGTTGCCAGATCACGTAACCGAATTCTTCCCAACTTCAAAGGGCCATATCAGTTTCTTACATGTTTGATCTATAGCTGTTGAGTTTCATCCCTCAACGGAGCTGGCTTTCCTACGGCACAAAAAAATCATATGAACAAGAAAGCATGCCTACTAAAACATTTTCTGTCCTCCAACTGAAGCCAAGTGATCATTCAGTCACAAATTCACTGAATTATGATAATCAGAATGTTTCTTTCCCCAAAGAGAAATCTCTATTTTTTCAGGATCTTTTCTCTTGAAAGATTTCATCCAGGCTTCTTATATTATTATTATTATTATTATATTTATGACAAGAGTTAAGAAAAATTCTATAAACTCAAAGAAAATTAAAAATAAATACAGATGCACATAACTAGACAAAAAAAAAAGTATATCTCCTTTGAGGACTCATAAACACTCCTGTTTAACATGTAAGCTGATGGACTTTTGATGAAATACTGCTAGGCACAAAAACATACAAACAGAATGATCAGTAACTTATACAGGGTGTAACAGCCAAATGGAATAAATTCGATAACGAATCAATGAGGGGGTGTAAGGAAAAAGGCTCGGACACGTCAATTTGCAATTTTAAATGCGCATATTTTTCAAGAAAATAAAATTATATAGGGTGTTCCATGCTACCGTGACCAATACCAACTTTCTTATTTCAAATGCAACCCCCTGCATATTATTTATTTTTTGGATTCTTCAGAAAATTCTAGAAATATGTACAATGTCCTATACCTATCTTCAACTTTTTCGGAAATATTAAGTGTTTTCAAATTTTTTACAATTTAACATTAGACTTCTTTTTGTGGGTATATGTCGAAAGTATTGTATACGAAACGAAACCCTTAAACTTAGACGACCTAAAAAACCGAATCACGCTTGCGATTAGATCAGTCACGCCTGAAATGTTGAGTAACGTTAGAAGAAAACTCCACACCAGATTAGCATGTTGCCAAGACGTTCGCGGCGAGCATTTTGAACATTTCCTACATTGACATCAATGTTTTTTTTGTTTTTTTTTAATAATTAAGAAATAATCAGTATTACTTATTAGGTTTTAAGTGTAATGTACCGAATTTGTGAAATAAAATAATTTTTATTTAAAACGTTGATTTTTGCATTAAATCTGAAAACACCTAATACTTCCGAAATAGTTAAAGATAGGTATAGGACATTGTGCATGAATTGTGTCTAGAATTCTCTGAAAAATCCAAAAAATAAATAATATACATGGGGTTGCATTTGAAATAAGAAAGTTGGTATTGACCACGGTCACATGGAACACCCTATATAATATTATTTTCTTGAAAAATATGCGCATTTAAAATTACAAATCGACGTGTCCTATCGTTTTTCCCAACACGCCCTCATTTATTTGTTATCGAATTTATTCCATTGGGCTGTTACACTCTGTATAAAAATCTGTATTTCTTTTTCGTTTTAGGCAATTTGTTGTGTACTTGACTACAACATATTATCAAAGCATGATGAGTCAGTATGGGATTTAAAAAACAGGTTAGGATTCACATGAAATAATTTATGACATAAACGTTTCATGCCTATGGGAATTGATGCATGGAACACCTGCTTAAATTTTCTTGTCGATCGAAAATCTGTGATAGGGTCCTACTTTTCATTTATCCCGAAAGGGATCACGCCATATTCCATTGCCACAATAGCCGAATAGCGCCACTACTGCGAAATATTGTGGATAATTCCGGAACTAGGACCCGATCTACAATCTACAAACGATTTTTAGTAAGTAGTGGTAGGGTTTCTATGAATCTATCTATGAGATAATACAACATGGCAGAGTGAGACATATCTAATCTGCCATCAGCACAGATCCTAAAGGTATGAAACCATCTCGCAACTCTTAACAGAATTGGATGTAGTAAATTTCAAGAAGAATAGATCACGATGGAAAATTGTGCTTAAGTTAAGTCAACAATTTTCAATGGCACAAGAAATGCCTGCACACATTATTGCAGCGTTCAACAACAACAACAACAATGTATTTATTCTCAGAATCATCATAATACAATAATGAAATGAAAACAAGTCGAATAAAACATAATCAACGCATAATCAACTAAAATATGTATTAACAATTCTCCTATATTCTCGATGTATTGACCTTTTTTGTCTCTTTAACATTAGTTCAGTTGCCAATTTAAGTTCAGTTTCGCCTTTGGCAGTGCAAGAACAATCGAATGTGTTTGGCATAATCCTTTATCTGATGGACGTCTACTTGGAAGATGTCCCGAGCGTATGAGAGAAACCCAGATGGTTCAACTTAAAAAAGCGATAGTAGTGCGGCTACTAAAGTCTTTTGTTTTGAACAGGAGATAACTGGTGATTTCCCTGGCAGATTTGGTGTTACTCTCTACAGGTGTCAATGTAATTCTTCCTGTTTTGGTCTCTTAGATCTTCAATGGTTTCGGCTACAGATTCCTAAAATCAAGAATTATTAGAATCTTCTTCATTCACCTTTGGAGATGCTACCGCAACGTGTTCATTGGTCAGTGAGGAGCTCTGCTTCGATTCAGTCTTTGAGTTTTCTGTGGCAGTAAGTACAGTTCCTTTGAAAGAAACTACGGCCAATCGACTTATTCCCTGAAACCATTCTTGCGGAGCATACAGATGCTCTCACAGTAGCAGAAAAATGATCTTTGATAGATCTACAACCGGGGAAAAATCCTTAAACCCGGCAACGCTGCTGACGATCCGCTGCCACTGCCGAACAATTAACGGGGCACAATGGATCCCGCAAAACTCAAAAACGCCCGTCTCGGCCTCGGACACCTCAGCGGACCGTTGGAGCGTTAAATAATCCAAAACGACTACCTGAAGTGAGTCGTCGTCGTCATCTTACGTTTTGATACACATTCGGATCTGGAATAATTCGAGTGGATGGAATGATACGCGATGAGAAGAGATCGGAAAAAGCGATACGGCGAGATGCCTCGATTCTGATGCGAACCGGTAGCACAGGATGGTCGGTAATAATTAAATGATGCCGTTGAAAACGGGCAAAGGTCTACCCGCTGACTTTGCGATGAGATTCAGCAAGGGAGGA
This sequence comes from Adalia bipunctata, assembly GCA_910592335.1. Classification (NCBI taxonomy): domain Eukaryota; kingdom Metazoa; phylum Arthropoda; class Insecta; order Coleoptera; family Coccinellidae; genus Adalia; species Adalia bipunctata. The sequence goes on from OU342955.1 coordinate 10,770,153, forward strand.
TTGTGGCTGAATGTTTTAATATTATAGTAAAATATTGAGCCACAATACCCATCACAGTAAAGTTAGTCAAGTGAATCCTGCCTTTGAATGATCAACCAGTTCTATTTTACATATATGTGCCATCAGCCCACATTGACCTGTCACAATGCTGACAAGAGACTTTATTTTTGATTGGTGCAATCCTTAAATTGAATTGGTCAAGGTTGGGTTCGAAGTCAGGGTGACTCGGTATCCATATTATTGACCCCAGCCTTTCGATTTACAGCTGTTGAATTCAAAGTCTTTTGAAGCTTCCAGGCAGTCACTACTTATTTTGGTATTACTGTGATGCATCCGCCAATATATCAGCAGTTAGATATAAACTGCTCCACATGAGTTAGGGATATTGACTCAAATTGCAAAAAAATATAGTTAAAATAAGATTTTTGTGATGAAAATTCATATTAATATGATTTCAAGTTGCAAACTAATTTTAGCCAGTAGGTCTGCAGCGTATACAGGATGGTCAAGAAAAATCGAGTAACGGGTCGTTTATACTAACCCGTAACTTAAACTTTTCCCTTACCCTAAGAGTTGAAACATAGAAATTTCATGCTATGGTTTATACTCGAACTTTAACTTATTCCCTTAAAGAGAACAAATTTTAAGGGCATAAGTTAAGGGAATAAGTTACGGGCCAGTATAAACGACCCGTAAAATAACGAAATTTTATTCCCAGAAAATTCAAGCATTTTAAGACTATCAATACAATGTATGGCCTCCACAGGCATCAATAACAGCTTGACATCTTCTTTGCATACTACACACGAGGTTGTTGAACATTTCTTGAGGAATTTGGTTCCATAAACGGGTCAGAAGCTCTCTGATCATTTAAGGATTCTGGGGTAGGTTGATGATTATCTAATCTTCTTTGGAGCATATCCCATGCATGTTCTATGCAATTCAAATCTGGTGAGTGCGGAGGTATTGGTAAATGTGGAATACCAAGCTCCTCGCGCGCATTCTCAACTATGGCTGCACGGTGCGGTCTAGCGTTATCGAAAAATTGAAATTGAAAAGTTTCACCAATAGCAGCGTGGAAATTTGACACAACATGACATGCTCCCTATAGTGTAAGGCGGTCATATTTCCAGGACAAATGTGTAGATCTGTGCACCCGTTTTCAACATATCCCGGCCCATACCATAACACTACCCCCTCGGAATGGATGGACTTCTTGGACATGGCAACGATTACGGGGTATGCGTGGGATTGTCCATACCCTTATTCTTCCAGAATCTGAAAATCGTCCATATCTGGATTCATCAGTGAAAAGGACACTACGCCATTGATCGTTCCAATTGATATGTTGCCTTGCCCATTCCAGTCTTTGACGCTTATGGTCACGTGTTAATGGAACTCCTCTTAATGGACGTCTAGAACCTAGATTCACCTCTCTCAAACGTCGTCTGATGGTTTCGATGGAAACTTGGACCCCATCTGCATTTTGAAGAGTATTCCGTAGCATTCTACATGTAGATGTAAGGTTTCTTCTCGCCGAAACGGTGATGAAACGATCCTGAGCCTGAGCAGGTGTTGTTTTTTGTCGCCCACCAAGCCTTGGTCTTTTCAACGCGGAACCTGTCTCCCTCAACCTCTTGCAAAGTCGAGATATCACACTTTGGCTGACTTGGAGCCTTTCCGCTACAACAACCTGAATTAGGCCACCCTGTAGCATTCCGATAGCCCTATTAGCCTCAGCGTTTGTTAAGTTACGTCTTGGCATTTTCAGAAAACTCTTTTCAAATCGAAGCCATTGATAAACTGACTTCATTTCAAAATAAGAACATTCATGAAGCATATGCGAAGAACCAAACTTCAGAAAAGAGGCGACCAGATTGACGAAATGTCTCATACTGATTTTTATTGGATCGATTCAAGTTGTAATTGAGTTTTAAATGATTTTACACCGATTTTCTCGAAGATTACATACTTTTAAAAACGATTGAATACGATATCCCTAACTCCTGTGGAGCAGTATACTTCTAACTAGGTTTGGCATGTTGTTCCAGGCTCCGTGAAATGTTGACCCTGGGTATGCTACCATAGATTCCTGCACCTGTACCTTCAGGAATTTTGGAACCATCTGTGCACGAGCCTAGATCGGTCTTTGACAGAGCATCAGCGTGATCCAATCTTCCTTTGTGGTCTTGTGGAGATGATTTTCTGGAAGTTTCGGCCGAGGCTTGTCAAACTAGGCCTTAGATCTGAGTGCTGTGTGTAAGAAGATCGTCCAGTATCCCGTAGCTTATCATTTCTAGTCCCATTAGCGGATTATTAAGCATTTGGTGAAGTCCATTCCGCCTTTCTTTCTAAAAATTAGGAAAGAGGTGGTAAATCTAGAGAGAATCTCATAGCTACCGTTGGTGTTGTAGGGAAGTCCCCTTTACTTGCTACGCAAGCCTGTCGTTGTTGTTGTGGGAGTTTTTGTTGGCCTGTGGATAAGATTCGTTGTCCGATCAGTAAAACCTTGCACCGTTTCAACACCAGTTAGACGGTAAGAGTTAACCGTAAGAGTACAGAGAGGTGAAGCATGCCTCAACCTTGCAAATATCCAAACCATTCCTCCCCTGTCCAAAATACCATCTTCAGACTGTCGCACCTAATCCAGACCGACCTGTACACGTCGGGGAACGCTCCCCAATCGATGGGACCGTCCGATAACGCAAAACGACCGCGCAACCGGTTCGGGATTGAGAACTATGAGCGCGACATCATTAATAAATTTATAAAACTCATAAGCAACTGTCGGCGGCTTTCACCTGCCGCCTCGCGGAGACGGGATGGCTTGCGTGCCGCCGCGCGAGAGACGGGGAGGGGGCAGAAACGGACGCGCCGCGAACCCTTTCGAAACGTTCGGCTTCAGCGCCGCTGAACGTTCCACCGTCTTTTTTGCGAGCGGTCTGAGAATTTCGGGGCTCGGACCGTGTGACGCTAAACGGATCGGTGAGGAAGATCCGGACGGAGTGATCGATTTATCGGGACGATGGGCTGATAAGATCGCGTAAAAACGCTGGAAATGTCGCACGGGCTCAGTTCACACTATCTGACTGATTAGATTTTCGGAAATGAATGCAAAGTTCATATTTCTCGATTGAAATTGAGTTGATACGTTCAGGGAATACTCAAATACTAACCTCATCGGAATAAAAAATGTAACAAACACGATATTTCTCAAAAAAAATCACGATTACTTCTGCAATTTACCATATTTCATCCTTCAAAATAACTTCTTCCTCCCATTTTCCTGAAGATAAGATAGTGAAACGCTCATAATTTGTTCATATTTTCCTCGATATCCCAAATATATCTCATAAAGAAAGGGTTTTCATTCAATTCGTGATTAATCAAGCTATATTATTGTTATTATTATGTATTAGGGATAATCTATTTTGTATTCAAAACAATAATCGTCCATGAATATTTCACAGAGCTTTTGAGAAGATGTTGCCAGCTTGTTGATTTTTCGGATCTAGGACATCTAGACTCTAGAGCCATGTTATAAGAGGGGAAAGATATTATTACAGGTGTTTTTCTTCGATCTCGTGATGATTATGTGAAGAAATAATATAATACCGTGTAGTGTCGAGTTCATGAAATTTACGAGTATAAATTGGCATATTTTTTGTGCAGAAGTTTTTCCATAATTAGAAGTTCCAGTTAGAATTTTGCAAATTATCACAGAGAATATTGTTCAGATAGAAACATCGCCACAAATTATTTAGTGCCAAGTATCATTTCATTTTTCATTAATTTCGATTTAACCCTTTCAAGCTTAGTGGTATACTAGACATACCACAACTATAAGATTCATTCTCGATTCAAAGCAGAATCGAAAATGACTCTTATATTAATTAACTATAAGATTCATTCTTGATTCAAAGCAGAACCGAGAATGAATCTTATAGTTGTTGTATGTCTAGTATAAGTTGAGCTTGAAAGGGTTAATAAGTGGCTATTGACATTCATCATTTATATATCTGAATATTGTATTTCGTTGACATTTATTTTTAATATTTTCATGAAAAATGGACCTCTAATAATAAATTTTTAATAGAAACTGTGCGTATGAAATGTATCATTTTATCTCCCATATTCGTGGGATTTTATTATTGCATATCTCTATACATCAAAAGTTTTTCCTTCATAGAGATTTTAGTCTCGGGTTGATAAACATCCTGACAACATTATTAACTTGTAGTTCTATCAGATGATTAATAATTTTTCTACGATTCGGTGATATTTAAAATCCAGGGAAGTATCCAGATTATTCTTGAGACTAATGATTTTTTCGTCAAATTTTATCGGATAAAATTAGGAATAACTCGAAAACGACACGTTTCATTAAAAACAACATAACAATACGTAAATTGTCTAAAATAATTTATTCTTTCGAAAATATGAACCATTTATTTTTTTCAAGTAGTTTTATAGTATGTTTGCGTGGATTTATGAGTCAGCTACGCCGTAACTTTCATACCAGAAGAAATATTGAAGAAGAGTTGAATGAGGAATATGCATCATGAATAGAGTGAACATTCAACCAAAATGAAATGACTGTTCCGAAGATGTGGAAAGAAAATTGTTTTTTTTTCATTGATTTTCGACACTCTGTATCTTTCAAACGAAACCGAATTTTGAAAAATGGTATTGGAAAAAAGAGTTCCTTTGATGAGAGGAATCTACAGTTGAAATATATGTACAAGTCAAAGACTCAACTTGTATGAAAATTAAAATTGATTTTCTGTGTGTACCAAATATACTGTTCCACAAGAGTTAGGGATATCGTATTCAATCGTTTTTAAACGTATGTAATCTTCGAGAAAATCGCTGCAAAGTCATTTAAAACTCAATAACAACTTGAATCGATCCAATAAAAATCAGTATGAGACATTTCGTCAATCTGGTCGCCTTTTTTCTAAAGTTTGGTTCTTTGCATATGCTTCATGAATGTTCTTATTTCGAAATGGAGTCAGTTTATCAACGGCTTCGATTTGAAACGAGTTTTCTGAAAATGCCAAGACGTAAATTAACAAACGCTGAGGCTAATAGGGCTATCGGAATGCTACAGGGTGGCCTAACTCAGGTTGTTGTAGCGAAAAGGCTCCAAGTCAACCAAAGTGTGATATCTCGACTTTGGAATAGGTTCAGGGAGACAGGTTCCGTGTTGGAAAGACCAAGGCTTGGTGGGCGACGAAAAACAACACCTGCTCAGGATCGTTTCATCGCCGTTTCGGCGAGAAGAAACCCTACATCTTCGTGTAGAATGCTACGGAATACTCTTCAAAATGCAGATGGGGTCCAAGTTTCCATCGAAACCTTCAGACGACGTTTGAGAGAAGTGATTCTAGGGTCTAGACGTCCATTAAGAGGAGCTCCATTAACACGTGACCATAAGCGCCAAAGACTGGAATGGGCAAGGCAACATATCAATTGGAACGATCAATGATCAATCTCATGAATCCAGATATGGACGATTTTCAGATTCTCGAAGAATAAGGGTATGGACAATCCCACGCATACCCCGTAATCGTCGCTATGTCCAAGAAGTCCATCCATCCCGAGGGGGTAGTGTTATGGTATGGGCCGGGATATGTTTCAACGGGCGCACAGATCTACACATTTGTCCTGGGAATATGACCGCCTTACACTATAGGGAGCATGTCATTGACAATGTTGTGCCAAATTTTCACGCTGCTATTGGTGAAACTTTTCAATTTCTAGAAGATAACGCCAGACCGCACCGTGCAGCCATAGTTGAGAATGGGCGCGAGGAGCTTGGTATTCCACATTTACCAATACCTCCGCACTCACCAGCTTTGAATTGCATAGAACATGCATTAGATAATCATCAACCTACCCCAGAATCCTCAAATGATTGAGAGAGCTTCTGCCCCGTTTAGGGAACCAAATTCCTCAAGAAATGTTCAAGAACTTGTGTGTAGTATGCGAAGAAGATGTCAAGCTGTTATTGATGCCCGTGGAGGCCATACATTGTATTGAAAAGTCTTAAAATGCTTGAATTCTCTGGGAATAAAATTTCGTTATTTTACTCGATTTTTCTCGACCACCCTGTATACGCTGCAGACCTACAGGCTAAAATCAATTTGCAACTTGAAATCATATTAATATGAATTTTCATCACAAAAATCTTATTGTAACTATATTTTTTTGCGATTGAAGTCAATATCCCTAAATCATGTGGAGTAGTTGATTTCCCAGATTACATAGAGAATTTCATGCTCAGATGGCACACTTCTAATAGCTACGGGATCTTGGGCTAACGGGAAAAGTATCATCTGCAGCCTGCAGCCCCTGACAATAACCTGCCACGTGCATCAATCAATCCGACAAGTCCAGCCTTGCCTCATCCTGCACGACTCCTTCATTACCGCCGTCATATCATTCGAACATCAGCGTACCGGCAGTTCTTTCTTCAATTGAATCGCGGTTTTAATGATCTTACGAAGTACGTCTGAATCGAGAGCTGATTGAAACCCAATCAGCAGCATCGACGAGATGTTTCTTCGATCTTCAAACGGCCCAGGCGCCTACGGAGCGTCTCGGGAAGTCCTTTCAATACCGTGGACAATGGCCGCGAATCAATTATGGTGGCAAATCCGAAACCCGGCATTGATTGGACGAGATATTAATTGCCAGAAGCTCGATGGGGGTTTATTCGGAAAGCCGGAGGTATCGAGATGGATCGTTTCGAAACAATGAGAATAATAACGATTATTATTGGATCGAAATGAGAATGGCAGTCGTCGAAATCGAGGCAGATGAACCGATAATTTCTCGAGAATGTATCATTACGCCGTTTCGGCCCGGTCTGAATCGGGCGGTAATTTTGCGCAAATCGCGGGGCCGATCACGAAGCGAATATCGACAGTTGCATCTCGCTGAGATACGGACGCATTCGGCATGTTCCAAACAGGCAGCACAGGTTGATACGTTAATTTCATTCATTTCAGCCTTATATGTAGATGAATAGGAAGTTTATATCTTTTCTCCTTACAATTTTTCGATAAATCACCACATGAGCTGTATTTCTTCAATTATACCTCAGAATCATACCTCCGTTCAAATACAGGGTCTTTCACGAGGAACCTCGCCCATATTTATACGGGAAACTACTGAACGTATTTTCATGAAATTCAGCACTTATAAGTATTTCACGATGCTGATGAAATCTGAAATATTTTCAAGGCATGAGCACCTCCGGTTTTTCCGGAAATGACGTCAACTTCCGTTTTTCAAATTAGAACACCATTTTTTTATTGCAGATATTGAATCTACGTTAAAAAATAATGTGAGTGTATGCATCACACCCTTGCCCTAAAATGGATATTAACTCAGAAAATATCCATTTTAGGGCAAGGGTGTGATGCATACACTCACATTATTTTTTAACGTAGATTCAATATCTGCCATAAAAAAATGGGGTTCTAATTTGAAAAAATTGATTTTTCACGATTTTGTCATTCCTAACTTTGAAAGCGATTTTTTCACCCCCTGTATCCTGTATCATGAATCGCGATTTCGATTTCTAAAGTGGATACATCAATCTTACATCTTGAAAAATCCCAAAAATGAAAATTTTCCATCCAAAAACCTCGAAGTTATTCTTGTTTCAGCGGAGCTCTATTTTCGATTTTTTTTTCGAATTTTCCCGCTCAGAGAGAATTTTCCAACCAAAACTGAAAAATGTTACATCAAAATTACTTGAAATTTTCTAAGGAATCTATTTCTGCAATAAAAAAATGGTGTTCTAACTTGAAAAACGGAAGTTGACGTCATTTCCGGAAAAACCGGAGGTGCCCATGCCTTGAAAATATTTTAGATTTCATCAGCATCGTGAAATACTTATAAGTGCTGAATTTCATGAAAATACGTTCAGTAGTTTCCCGTATAAATATGGGTGAGGTTCCTCGTGAAAGACCCTGTATAAGGAGCTGTGTAAACAAACAAAATCGTCTGGTTTGCGCACAATAAAGCTCCTATTGGTGAAACCATCATTACGACGCTCCCTTTTAACGCCCTAAGAGACTGCCAGGATCGTATTCGGAACGGACTGATAATGGTACTGGATAGAAATGATTCAATAATTTGAGTCAGCAATTCCCACATTAGAACTTTTTTCCACAAAAACTCTAGTGCAAAATTTTTGTTATGATTTGCAACTAACTGTCATAAACATTTTATATCCGACGTACCCTATTTTTTTATTTTGAATTGTTTTTATATAATCATCTACTAAATAATTTCTTCCGATGCTCGAGATTGCGGCAAGGTAATTCCAGGAAACACCAGAGTTTTAGAGATTTGGGTCGGAATCTTGCAGGATTCCGACAAAGTTATTCCGGGAAACACCAGATTTGGGTCCTTTTCCCTAATGGCTGAAAGTCATCTTGATTTGCACAAATATCGAAGTTGACAAGACTCGTAAAAGATCTCTGTTCAAATTTATAATGGTCATTTATCTACTTGTAATATCCGAAATATATTTAGTTTCGGTCCAAAATTTCGTATTATTTTGTACGAAACTCTTTGTCGGCTGCTCAAGGTTCCGACAAGGTAATTCTGGGAAATACCAGATTTGAGTCCTTTTCCTTATTGGGTTGAAGCCATCTTGATTTGCATAAATATCGAAGTTTTCAATTGACAAGACTAGTTAAAATACCTAGAGCTACTGTGAAGCTTTAGCTGTTCAAAGTGTTTATAGATTTTGTTGTGAAAAGTGTATTGTGTTGGAAAATCTTTTGACAAAGTGTATAATATATAGTGTTTATAGAACAATGTCGAATTCGGAAACGGATTCTGTATCTGAGGGTGACATGTGGGGACCACCACGAAAAAGGTCAAAAGGTCGCATTTCTCTGCTGAAGAGGAAGGCATAATTTTGAATATTTTTGGAAAAGAATTGGAAGAACATCCTGATTTATCGAAAGGAGACTTAGTAGGAATTGTTTCAATATCCTCAGGGGTGAGTGATTCAGCTGTATTCAGAATTCTCAGAGAATATGATGAGGAAAAAATATTGACGCCACCTAAGAGGAGAGCCCAGTCGTTAAAAATAATCGATTCGGTTGACGATTTCGATATGAACCTTATCAGAAGAATTGTCCACGATTTTTTCCGGAATGAAATCCCAACGATTTCTAAAATTCTAGAAATCGTGAATGATGACGACAGTTGGCCAAATTTCAAAAGAACAACGTTCTATAAATTATTGAAAAAAATGGAATTCAAGTTCAGTTAAAACTGAACGATTGTGTGAAATCTCCTCGATTCGAAACTTTGAAGGCCCTCCTACCGATGCGCCAAACATGTTATTATTGCTCTTTCTTACATTTGAACAGAGTATAGTATGGTAATTTCCTTTGAAGAATTACAATAATGGCTAAAGGCCTTCTACACATAAATGCCCCTGCCCCTGCGTATTAGTCAAGTCCCCGCGTGAAGAAGAAGGCGGGAGTCTTTTATTTTCATGTTCATTGCAACTCCTATTGATAGGATCTATAAGGAACGGAAATCAAGAATCGAGTGTTGAAATTTCATTGAAAAAAAGGGACAGAATAGTTCGTTACTTCGTGATAGTTCATTCGAAAAAAGAATAAGAGTTCTTGAATAAGCCGACAGAAAAACTTCTGAACGAACAAAACGAAGGAACTATGGAATTCCCCACTTTTCAAAATTCTCAAGAAATAAGCCCATAGAAGACATTTAAATACCTTTTTGCACAACTTGAAATATTCCAGTATGAAAATGTAGTAGTACTACGAAACCTGTGTCACATTTAAACCTTGAAAGAAATCCATTTACGAAGTCAAAAAGGGTAAATAGAAATTTGCATTGGCAACGTCTCTGAAAATTATTTGACATCTCACGAGTACCAACCTGCGTCAGTTTTAAATGAAAAAACTTGATAAACCTAACAAAATCATGACCAACCGGGATACATTATAAAAGTGAATGGAGAATATTATAATCTTATCACTCTTTGAGCAATATATATCAATAATAATTATATTATTAGACATTCAACAAAAAAGAAATCGATCTATTCTTAAATTGAGATTTAGATATTCAATGATGCTTTGGTTACATTGTATTGATAGTCTTATAATGCTTGAATTCTCTGGAAATAAAATTTCGTTATTTTACTCGATTTTTCTTAACCCCCCTGTATACGCTGCAGACCTACAGGCTAAAATGAATTTTCAACTTGAAATCATATTAATATGAATTTTCATCACAAAAATCTTATTTTAACTATATTTTTTTGCAATTTAAGTCAATATTCCTAACTCATGTGGAGCAGTTTATTTCCCAGATTAAATAGAGAATTTTATGCTCAGATGGCACACTTCTAATAGCTACGGGATCTTGGGCTAACGGGATACATTATAAAAGTGAATGGAGAATATTATAATCTTATCACTCTTTGAGCAATATATATCAATAATAATTATATTATTAGACATTCAACAAAAAAGAAATCGATCTATTCTTAAATTGAGATTTAGATATTCAATGATGCTTTGGTTAGGGGCGAAAGAATTGAAATGAAGGTACCTTTTCACTCGGAAAAATAGATCTTATCACTTCATATCTAAGATTGAATTTTGAATGTTTATTGATCTCGGAATCGAACAGAGCTATGGTATTTTATTCATTCTATTCAATAATTTTTATTGGTACAAGAATACGAATTTTTATTCGGGTGAGGAATATTTTTTCAGCCTGTGTCTGAAGAGGTCTGAGCGTTAAGTGATCAAACCAGTTGAAAAAATAATAAGGATTTCATGGGATAAGAAATGAAAACTACAATTGGCCTAATTATTTATTTATACAGGGTGAGTCTTTGACTTGTACATATATTTTAACTGTAGATTCCTCTCATCAAACGAAACACTTTTTTCCCATACCATTTTCCAAAATTCGGTTTGGTTTGGGAGATACAGGGTGTCGAAAATCCACGAAAAAAACACTTTGCTGTTCATATCTTCGGAACCGTTATTTCAAATGAACTGAATTTTGGTTGATTCTTTACTCTATTCATTGTGCATATTCCTCAATCGAAACTTATTCAATATCTCTCCTAGTTCGAAAGTTACAGGGTGGTCGACTCATAAATTCATACAAAAACACTATCAAATCACTTGAAAAGGATAAACGGTTCATATTTTCGAAAGAATCAACCATTTTAGAGAATAAAAGTATTCTTATATTTTTTCAAAAAAACGCGTCGTTTTCGAGTTATTCCTAAATGTATACGAAGAAATTTGAGGAAAAAACCATGAATTTCATAAAAAATCTGAATGCTTCCCTGAATTAAATATCATCGAATATTGTTTCTTCTCTGGTCTCTTAGCAAATTAACAATGTTGTCAATGTTTATCAACTGAATTCCGAGAAGCATGAAATTACACAGTTTATAAGCAAGTTTCTATTAAAAATTTATTGATACCAGTCCTTCAGGAAAATATCTATCTTCTTAACAATATCCTCTTGGAATTTTTAATCGACCCTACACGGTTTTCACATCACATATCACAAGCATCACCTCACACCTGTTTGCTTTATTCTCTGCGAGTAAATAAATAAATGAATTGAATCCATGTAGAAAGGTTATCGCGTTTAAGCGTCGTTCATTTTATCACAGACTGGCTGGCCTGTGATAGTGTGATGTGATGAGACACAGAACAACGGCTTGTCTTGCGTGGCGGCTACATCGCAGCCGGCAGCGCACCACGACTGAAATTCAGATCGGCGAGAATCAAAACTACTCGTTTGGCATTTCCAAAGAGCAATGCGTAGAAGCCTTTAGCGAAAAGTAAACAAAACTAGTTCTTCCGTTAACGATAGGGGACGTTCTGCTTTCTTGAGTTCGCCTATACCATTTTTTACTGAGAAAATCAACACAATCTGGCATCGTCTTCTCTAGAATTCTGTGATCACTATCATAGAGCCCATAGAGGAGATGGATTAGGTTAGGTCATTGACCTCGAATCAGATGACTGATTAATGGAGTTAGGCTAGGTTAGTGAGAAACTAATTTTTATAAGATAGTTTCAGGGTATCGAGGCAAATATGAACAAATTATTAGTGTTTACAAACTAATCTTCAGGATAATCGAAGAAGGAAATTATTTTGGTGTGAGAAATATGGCATTTCAATTGCAGAAATGATGGAACAAAACTTAGCGTTTTTGTTAGGAAATATCGTGTTTGTAACATTCTTATTCGAATAAGGTTAGTGCTTGAGTATTTTCTAAATGTATCACCCAGAATATCTAATAATCACATCAATTTCAATTGAAAAATATGAACTTTGAGGTGTTTGTAGAGAATAATATCAGGGACGCATTTAGCACAATTTTTTTTTTCAAATGGCTATATCTCTTTAACCGAGCCGAATTCGGAAAAATGGAAAATGAAAAAAAGGTTTCTTTAGGCCTCAAGAATCTACAGTTAAAATATATGTACAAGTCAAAGACTCACCCTGTATACACATTGAAACACATTCTTTCAACATTTGTGATTATTTTTATTAATCATAGGCAGTTCACTTTTCTCCTTTTTCCAATTCTACGAGTTCTCATCGAATTCGTACATGAAATGAATCCCGAAAATTTGAAACTGTAAATCACTAAATGGAATAATATATGGCAGAATCAATTCGTCCATTTTCGGCCCATTAAAAAGCGCCCAACAAAGGGACCGGGATGTCAGGAAAGCGTCTCGCGGAAAATTTATAATAAGGTACCCACCTAACGATCTTGTTAGTGTCCAAACATGGGGCACCAGGATTTAGGTACAGCTTAATAGAGTCGACGATATTCCATGCAAGTTCGGGAGATGTCCGACATTCTTTCTTGTGAGTAGTTATTGGTAGATATCGAAAAAAATACGAAATTCTAGAGTGATCTTATGCATAAATCAATTCATCATTGTGATCACAATGCTGTGATTTGTGCAGAATCGAGGTTGGAAGATTTTTTCATATTTTAGGACGGTGATGATTCGTCTGACCTAAATCATATGTTGACCAACCTGTCAACAATATGAATTAAACCCAAACATTACAATATCTGCCTCGACTTGCCTTAAATTCAAATTTTACATCAAGCGTGAAGTGAATAAGAATTCGAAAAATATCAGTAATAGGCACAGAATTTGCGATGTCTCCCGGACCGTAACGAGGCATTTAATCGGGGAGGCATCGCGCTCTCGCCCGCGCCATATCGGTCGGGCATCGCGCCAAAAAAGCAGAGGTCGCAGTCTCGCAAGAGAAAATAAAGAAAAAAACGAAATCGTGAGACGGCTTCGGTTATCGAGTCAATTATCTTTTTCGATCTGCCAGTGGGCCCCTATGTACAACAACGTACCTAAGTTTAAAAAAAATACGGCTGGATCGAAAAACTTGAACAAAAAATGTCCGCAGACATTTGAAATGTCACTTACGTTCAATCTGCTTATATTTCTTTCACACAAGACTCCACCTATTCCTATTTAACCATTATTTTCTGTACATGGCGTGAAATGTCATCGTTTATTTATGAAAACAATGAAATATCAGCGAATGTCATCCAATATCATAGATTATTCAGGTAAACAATGGAGTATCAGCAAATGTCATTCAATATCATCGATTATTCAGGTAAACAAAGAAAAATCAGCGAATGTCATCGATTATTTAGGTAAACAAAGAAATATCAGCGAATGTCATTCAATATCATAGATTATTCAGGTAAACAAAGAAATATCAGCGAATGTCATGCAATATCATCGATTATTTAGGTAAATAAAGAAATATCAGCGAATGTCATGGATAAACATCGATTATTTAGGTAAACAATGAATGTCATTTAATACCATCGATTATTTAGGTGAACAAAGAAATATCAGCGAATGTCATGTACCTAATATCATCGATTAATTATGTAAACAATGAAATATTAGCGAATGTCATTCAATATCATCGATTTTTTAGGTAAATAAAGAAATATCATCGAATGTCATGCAATATCATCGTTTATTTAGGTGAACAAAGAAATATCAGCGAATATTTTGAATCACGGTATTATATCATATTGGGAGAAATTTACATCCTAGTTTCTTAAGAATCCCGAAATCCTAAACCCTACTTAATGTTCTCAGACTCACTATAGTTCGCAATGTTCCCCCATAAATCAATGCAAACTGTAAACTGCGAGTTCCGAAAATATCACCTACCTGTTAAATGGTTCCCGGTGAATTCGAAGTCGTCGTCTTGATCCCAGTGCTTCAGAGACAAGTTAGATAGAGGGGTTGCATTTGCGAACTCCAAATTCGCAAAATGCCAATCCAAAATCTGCCGATCCTTCGATGATAAGTACACATCACTGAAAATTGAAGAAAAAAATGACGTGAAGTCGGTGTTAGGTAGACTCGCATTTTTCCGTTCAATAAATCAATTGAAAACAATTTTTGACAACTGTCAAAAAAGAATTTACAGCAGGGGTCGAAGAAATTCCAACGATACGGGATCATTTGTTATAGAAATATTAGAATTTTGTAGATTATTTGCTACAATTTTATATGCTTGTGGTTATGCGATTCGTAAAATTATCTCGAAAACAAAATAAGGGCTCAGTAATATATATTTAATGAATATACAAAATAATAATTCTTTGTTTCAGTCCTTAAATCAATAAAAAATACTGGTAACAAGGCCTAAACCCCCAATTAGCTAAACCTAAACAGTCCTTTTTAGTGAAACAAAATCAAATATAGAAATAAGTTAATTGAGCTCCAACTGTTTTTTAAATTATTTCACAATCACAATCAGTCATCCTTAGACAAACAAACTAGTTTGGGCCCGGCGATCTACTTTTAAGTAGATTCATGTGAAGGGTAGATTCACCTTTTAGGTAGATTCGCACATATTTTGTTGAATCAAATTCCAACAATTAGTAATTGTATAATTATGTATCAAAGCACTATATTCACCTTGGTGGAGATGCTTCCAAGTCCTTCAATTTTTGTTCTATTTCTTTGGCTTGCTCTTGAAGTTGATCCCACTGCTTAACATAATCGTTAAGATCCTTCATTGCACTTCGATAGGCAAATTCAAGCTCAATATTTTTTCTATCCATTGCTGCGTATTCCTTCACTTTAACATTAGCTTCTTTTATTTGGGATTTAACATCCACCAGAGATTTTTGGTTCAAGGTCAGCTTTTCCTGTAATAAAAATCATCTATAATCAGTGAAATGCTCGAAAATTTAGGTTTTGAGAATTATTTTACCTGCAGTGAAATCATAGCTTTCAAGTGTTGTATCTGCTTTTCTTTAACATGTTTTTCTTGCAGCTTGATGACCCATTCTAAGGCTTGTCCCAAACTCACAGGTTTATTCCCAGCATAATTGAAATCCAACTGGTGGGATAAGTATGATGTAGCCTCCAAAAGTCTATTAAATTCTCTCTCAACCATTTCGTCCTTATCTTTATCTACAGTTACGCCGGTAGATTGGTATAGTGGACATTTTTGCCTGATTCGATGCAACTCCATATCTATTTGCTTGCTCAGGGTGGTAACTGGGTTCCCACCTAGACCTGTTACAACCATTGCTCCGAGATCAGCTATGTAATTTCCTGAAGTAAAATAGTCGTAAAATAAATTAAAAACAGATGCTTCTCGTTGTACCTTTACGAAACGTTGCAATTCTTCCACCGACCCTATCTCTGGACTCCAAAACAATTACTTCCAAGCCGAATTGTTGCATTTGCTGGGCAGCGGCTAGACCAGCTATACCTGCACCAATTACAATAACCTGAAAAAATGGCGGAATCAGTAACTGTATCTGCCTTCCGAGAAAGTTTGTTACCTTTCCGTACTTCTTCTGCTCTATTGGTTTGATTCTTTTGAATATACCAAAATTAATGAATCCATTTCTTTCCAAGAATGCATGAATTCTCTTTACCAAAGCTAAGTCGCTATCATAAGGGGGTTCTAATTTTTCTATAGCATATTCTAATACAAGTTGCTGTTTAGGGTTTTCCAGCCACATTTGTAGAATTCTGTTACGAATATTAAGATAGACTTTCACTGTTTGTAAAGCTGCCTGGGCTATGTCTGGAAAGCATGCTGCTTCCGTAGATGTTAATTTATCAAAAGGCATTCGGCTCTGAAACGCTGCTCCTTCAAGACCTGATCAAACAAAGAATTAGATCAATAACTGTCGGAATCCACCAGTTTTTAATTTACCTGAAAATAGATCTCTGATTACGGGATCATCAGGTTCTGATTCTAGATCTGGGTCCTTTTTCTTTTCATCGTCCTTTTTGACATCATCTTTTTTCAGATCTTTTTTAGACGCTTTAGAAGTATTCGCATTTGAAGCTAATTTTTTGTCCGGTGTAGTATTTTTTTTGTCAGATACAGAATCTCCTGTGTTATCTTCAGAAATTGTAGGTTTATCATCATTTTCCTTCAAGTCAATCTATAAAACATATAAAATGAAAGTCGAATCTTAAATCTTAAAGTTTCATAGTTTATAAGAACCTTTTGCTTCTTCCTTCGGCTCATCTTAATCAATCAATATATATTCTTATACCACAAAATGTGCCTTCAAGTTCAATGTTTTGATTTTGTTGATCTTGACAGGTAAATTTCTAAGGTTAACATAAACAAATCCAAAACACAGACGGATATTATCTGAACACTGAAAAAAGGACTCTTCTTCAAGTCAATCTAGGAATGATCATGTTCCATTAACAAAGCTTTCTCGCTTTTGGAGAATGGAAGCTGCAGTCCGTTAGCTGAGTTGGAGAATTCGTCACCAGGGGACACTCTAGAGAATAGGTCGAAGGAAATGCGTTAAGGTCATCCTACCTTTTCTATTTCACAATTAAATCCGGGCGAATAGAGTGGGAAATATTTTTGTTGTTGCCTGAGCGACAGAGACCCACGGAGATAAAATGAGATTGAGCTCCAGTTTAGTGATAACAGTGAGCCGTAGAAAGAGAAAAGATGTTTCAATCAGCTGTATTGTGTGAGGGATTCTTTGTTGAATAAACAAAGGAAAGAACTGAATTTATACCGAAAATGGTTCACATCTTTCGGAAGTTCGTCGGACAAAGTGTTTTCTTGTGATTTTCCACAGAAATTTTCCATGAAGTGTCAATGTCCTAGTGCTGATCTGCGCAAAATATTTTTTTTAGAAGGTGAGATGAGTGAAAACATAATATCGGAAAATACCTAGTAAATGAAAAACATTTCATTCAGAAGAATGTTCAAATACCTACCTCCAGGACATGGGCGCCCGCAGAAATTTTTCTCAGGGGGGGCCAAAATTTTTCTCAGGTGGGGCAAAATAAAAATTATTGAAATATTGAGGGTGTTAAGCTGAAAAACGATAAGGCCATACAAATCTCAGGGGGGACCATGGCCCCCCCTGCCCCCCCCTGCGGGCGCCCATGCTCCAGGATACGTTGATTGGACAGTGGATACTGTATTTCGAATAAAAATTATTTTTTTATGCAAATAATATAGTAAAATACCTACTTCAGCAAAACCTTTAGAATCAAAAATTTGTAGATCATAATATCATATATGTCTATACCAGATATTTGTCAATTTATTCCCAACATAAATGTATATGTTACACACTGTAGTAGGTATGTATATAGATACCTACCTGCTGAAATGAATTCCACAATAAATAAAAGTATATTTTGGTCATATAATTCAGTGATACAAAAATTTGTGAATTTTTCACGTCTTCAATTTAGAGCGCTCAACAAAGAGAATTTTTTTTTAAATCATATCGGAACTCCATATCGCAGAAAAATGTATGGATCGTTTTGATAAAAAAAACTTTTTTATGAAGATGTGCTTTCATAATCATAAAATTGTAAAAATTCGATATTTCAATTGTGAAATGTTTGAAAATATTTTCTCGTTAATATTATTCTCACACCGAGCTAGCTTATAGGTATACATCCATAGGAATTTGACCAGAATATGAGATCGGTAGTACTTGATAGATTCAAACTTTATTGACTCACAGTCCGCTTCACCCGATATAGAATCTATCGATAACGATATTGTTCATTGACGACCTCGCTAACAGGTTTTTGACCTAAGTACGTGAATATTCAAAGAGTATATTCATAAGGATGGAATAAGTCGAATATGTGCCTATGTGGTATAATATCTTGTATATTTATTCGTTCAAACTCACAACATGTATATATAAACACTAAACACAACAAATTTCGAGTTTTTTCTGGTTTTTGTACGTATACAACCAGTTTTCTGCATTTCGTTCATATCAATCCTGCCCTCCATCTCATCAATAATTTGGTAGGATAAAAACAACTTTCCTATCCACAAATTTAATAATGTTTATTCACTCTCGCCTACACGCATCTCAGGCGTCAAAGCATGAATTTTGGAGATATCTGAAACATAAAATATCGGTACCTATCAGGAAACGTGGACGAAAAATAATCAACAGATATGTCCTACGTCTTTCAAAATAAACTGCTCCACATGAGTTAGGTAAAATGAGATTTTTGTGATGGAAATTCATATTAATATGATTTCAAGTAGCAAATTAATTTTAGCCTGTAGGTCTGCAGCGTATACAGGGTAAGAAAAATCGAGTGAAATAACGAAATTTTATTCCCTGAGAATTCAAGCTTTTCAAGACTATCAATGCAATGTATGGCCTCCACAGGCATCAATAGCAGCTTGACATCTTCTTTGCATACTACACACGAGTTTGTTCAACATTTCTTGAGGAATTTGGTTCCATAAACGGGGCAGAAGCTCTCTCTGATCATTTACGGATTCTGATGGTTTCGATGGAAACTTGATGGACGCCATCTGCATTTTGAAGAGTATTCCGTAGCATTCTCCACGTAGATGTAGGGTTTCTTCTCGCCGAAACGGTGATGAAACGATCCTAAGCAGGTGTTGTTTTTCGTCGCCCACCAAGCCTTGGTCTTTCCAACACGGAACCTGTCCTGTCTCCCTGAACCTATTCCAAAGTCGAGATATCACACTTTGGCTGACTTGGAGCCTTTCCGCTACAACAACCTGAGTTAGGCCACCCTGTAGCATTCCGATAGCCGTATTAGCCTCAGCGTTTGTTAATTTACGTCTTGGCATTTTTAGAAAACTCGTTTCAAATCGCAGCCGTTGATAAACTGACTTCATTTCAAAATAAGAACATTCATGAAGCATATGCAATGAACCAAACTTCAGAAAAAAGGCGACCAGATTGACGAAATGTCTCATACTGATTTCAATTGGATCGATTCAAGTTGTTATTGAGTTTTAAATGATTTTACAGTGATTTTCTCGAAGATTACATACCTACTTTTAAAAACGATTGAATACGATATCCATAACTCTTGTGGAGCAGTATAAAAAAATTCCGAGCTTTCTCCGTCGTCCAATAGGAATTTCACCTGATATTTCGCCTACAAATGCGGTAGCCATCTTCAGAGGTATCTAGGTCATAGGTTGTAACCCGAGGATAGATTGCTCCGAATTGACGTTAGATTAGACAACGGCCAGAAAGCCCGGATTCTCTTATTTTGCAGTTGGATCTGGCCCTGAAAGCCTTATTCATAAAGATATATGTTTTTCACTTCGCAAAAGTGACCTTTAACTTCTTCAGCCCTATAATTTATTCTTAGCATAAAATACAATCACGCTGTACAAACTCAATATGGGTTGGCAAGATCTATAAGAGATATCTAATATTAATATGTTATAATTCAATGATCAATTGCACTAATGATATTTGAATCATCACGAAAGAATCAATTCAAACTTTAGCAGTTTTCAACTGTAAAAATATTAGCGACTAGGTATGCCCCTAATGAAGGAATTATTTTGAAAAATCACTTTCAATTGAATTATTTACAAGCTTATGAAGAAAATTATCTTAGAATTTTCTAAATTTGTATTATTTTATTGCGTTGTTACTTCATTTTCAGTTTTCTCTCTTTAAGATTCTTCAATGATTTTTTCAGCTAGTATCAAGATGGATAGGATAAGGAATAGTGCTAAAATGATCAGGGAAAAATGGAAAACACAGTTCAACCCACCAGACGATTTAGAAAACGAGAAACAATACAAGGAAAGATGGAGATCGATATACATAATTTACTTCACGATGTTTTCCATGTCTTTAGGTTTTAGTATTATTGTCACAGGTGTATGGCCTTACCTCGACAGGGTGAGTTCAATCTTCAATTTAATTTGTATTAAGGTATTATTTTGTTCCTAGGATGTTTTTAGTGCTTTTGCAACACTTTACTGGAAAAATAGTTCGTACCCCATTAGAAATAAATTTCTTGAAAATCTTATGATATTTTCTGGAATTTTTCGCATGTTTTCACGTTAATACTGATTTGAGGGAAATCATTGTATCGAAATTCTGCAAACGTCTGGAAATAGAGATCAATATCTTTATTTTTATTCGCTGATTCTTTTTTTTTTTTCGGAATCCCGGAGTAGATTTTAAATCTCATTTAAATAATAATGGACGATCATTACTCATATGGTAATAGTTTGATTGATACACTCCTAATGTGGGTGTAGATATAGGATAGACTGGATAGGCATCCTAAAGATTGCTCCATTTCGTTTTGAAACACTGTTCGACTACATAAATATGAACATCCGGCGAACTGCCTTCAACTAAATTACTTTCCCTGATCTGCTGTTGATTAGAACCAAGAGGAAATATCCGGTTCTAAGGAAATAACATCAGTACAAGAATTCCAACAACATGTATCTATCAATTATATCATTTTGGTTACAATATATATTTTCCCGTAATTTTTGTTACTTTGTTGGGTATGTTGTGCATAATTCAGTCGATCTTGTACCTACCTGTTTGTATCTCTTGTTTTCGATAAAAAAATATTTGTATTTAATTGAAAATACTGAAGCAATTTTTGACATCATCGACTTGAAAGCGATTCATAATCAAATAATCTCAATGTGATAAATCACAGGAATATTTCGAATATTTTTACTGGTGCGAATGACTACGTTGGCAGTGAAATCGGAACGTTTTATGTAAATTGCAAAAACGAAACGAGGTCTTCGAAAAATCGAAAACAATCAACGCATTTCATGGCCTTCAAAAAGTCGAATTTGTCTCTATGTAAAGGTTGACTTCTGGCAAGGTATATTTGCATATTTCATTGGGAGCAAGTTCAATTGAAGACACTGTTTTATTTCCTACGGACAATTATACTCAATTTGCCTCTGTGACAATTGAATCACTGCATTATAGGCGCTAATCAGCATAAAAGACAGAATATTCAGGACAAGATGAGTTTTTGCGGTCCAAGAGATTATTTCAATGTAATATTGTACCATTCATATAGAAATTTATTATTTTAATTTTCTTGAATAAGGTTTTTTTTCTGCTATCAATCTAAGAAATCGTCATCATTTACCCTTTTTAATGAGATGTAATATTTATTTATCGACCACTGTGGATATGATAAAAATGAAAGGAATAAAAACTGACAGTTGTACAATTTATTCTCGGATAAATAGGTATTTGAAAAATGAGTACTTAGTTCTAGTAGAATAATGTTGAGGAGCAAATTACCATTTCTGAGGAGAAAATAAAAGAACAAGATCAAATGGTGCAAACTCCAAGAAGAAAATATTTGCCAACAGATGTGACCCATAAACGGTTTCTTGTGAAGGCGTTGATATTTTCCAAAGATGATTTTTTATAATATTCCAACCTTCGAGGATATTTGAACAGAATTTGCAATACAGAAAGCTTTTGATGAAGATCTAGGGAATAGCTCATGAGGATTATTATGCTATTTATCCAACTAGGAAAATTTTTATATTGTCATTCCATTCTCGAAAAGCAAACAAGGTATTTCGATAAACGCAGTGATAATTTAAAAACCATTATAACTAAACAAGTTGGCTAATTCTCGTTTGTTACCTTGTAATTGTGATTCATTTGTATATCTGATCTATAATAAACAAAACATGTCATTGAGAACTCATAAATACTCAACTCAGATTCTTGAAAGTTGTTAAGAAGATATTCAAAATGCACTCAAAATTTTATAAATACATAATATAAGTAATCTAAGTGAATCCTTTTTGCAGCGAAATAATCAAGCTTTACTCAAGTGAATATTATCACTTTTTAATACCAATCAGTTTTAATCTGAACACGCACTTCTAACGGAACGTATAGTATCTACTTATATTCGTCATATCTGGTCAGAAACTCATACAATGAAAATTCTGGTGACACATTTTCCAAATCCAAGTACACATTCGAATAGGAAGAAAGATTATAAATAATCATCATGGTTCAATAACATCCTGAAGGTTGACCAGGTTGACCTGTGATATTATATTGTACATGGTACGGGCAAAAAATGTTCGAAAGCTGAACAGTATCGTAATTCGTTTATTGCTCACACCTTGCGAGGAGGAAGATTTTCCTTTTCCATATTATTCTGCTAATTTGATCGATTGTGAATAAAATTTAAATGGATAGTCCGTCTGTAAATTATACGCAGAGCTCCCTTGGAGAAAAGAATGGACTGATTTGCCTATTCTTGTCAAAAAGTTAAAGAAATGAATGCATGTATGAGATTGAATAATATACCACAAAGTGAAAACTGAAAGAATGGTTCTCACGGTTGATTCTGGCTTGAGAAATATATCTGCTTGTGAGCTAGCCTTGTGTGAATTAGAGCCCTTTTCTCTCGAAACGAATTCACTTTATGGATACGGAACTAACGTGTGCTTACGTGCGGTTAACTGGCTCAGGCGAGCGAACTGTATTCGAACTTAGCGAACTGAAATAGAGTGCGAACTGACTGGCAAGAGCCGTGGCGAGAAGAGAGAGAGGAAAGGGATTTTCAGTTGATTGTGGTACCTCTATTCTTGAATTGTAGACCACAAAGTCGAAGAGAGGGGGTAAACCACTAATGTGGTTGAAAGTTAAAAGCTATTTCAGGTTCAAAATTTGACGACTACAGTTATAAGATCAGAATGATTAGTATATTTTGTCAAAGAGCAAGAGCGCAGAAACACTCTTGGAAGAGGTTGTTCAATTCCACAATTGTTTTTGACTATTTCCATGGGCGCCCGCAGGGGGGGGCAGGATGGGGGCCATGGCCCCCCCTGAGATTTGTATGGCCTTATCGTTTTTCAACTTAACACCCTCAATATTTCAATAATTTTTATTTTGCCCCTCTGAGAAAAATTTTGCCCCCCCTGAGAAAAATTTTGGCCCCCCCTGAGAAAAATTTCTGCGGGCGCCCATGACTATTTCCACTGCTATATTTCAGTTAGATCCACTTGCTGGCAAGGAATTTATGGGATATATTGTTGCTGCAAATCCCTTAGCCCAAATGCTATTTTCGCCATTGGTGGGATGGTGGAGTAATAAATTAGGATACATAAGGATTCCAGTTGTGATATCACTTATGATTTTTGGAGTTTCGAGTGCTATGTACTCATCTATAGAACTTATAAGTGACAATAGGAAATATTTCATGCTGGCATCCAGGTTTTTAGTTGGCATCAGTTCTGGTGAGTAGATACCAGTCATCTTAAATAGGATTGCTTAGCTTTGCTAACACTGTATAAATCATAAATCGATGAATAATAGAGCTTACAGAAAAGATCCTATTGGTTCTTCATCTGAATAATGTTTAATATGCAGTATTCTAACATTTTGTATGTTGGATGACATTCATAAATTTTCAGCAAACATTGCCATATGCCGCTCCTACCTAGCTGCTGCCACAAGGTACGCAGAAAGAACAGGAGCTGTCAGCATGATATCCCTTGCTCAAGTTATTGGTTTCATAATGGGACCTGCAATTCAAGCTTCCGTAGTACCACTTGGTAATGATGGATTCTTCTTGGTGAAGAACAAATTGAAACTCGACATGTACACAGCATGTGGATGGATAAGCGTGCTCATTGCCATCATCAACATATACATGTTTCTTCCTAACGTCTTCATTGAGCACAAAATAGCAGGAAGGGAAGCCATGTTGAAGCAAAAGAAAGACAATGTGAAGGACACTTACAAAATGCACAAACCGAGTTACTTCGCTACTTGGACTTTGATAGTCGCCTTTTTCGTCATCGTCTTCAACTTCATGTTACTAGAAACGTTGGCAACTCCCTTGACGATGGACCAATTCGCTTGGTCCAAATCGGAATCGTTGCAATACACGGGAATACTTATCTCTGTAGGAGCAGTGATTTCAATTTTAACTTCCCTAGCTATTCCACACCTCAGTAAGCATTTCTCCGAAGTGAAGATAATGGTTTGGGGAGGATTCTTCTTTATGGCTTTAGGACGAGCTATCTACATCCCCTTCAATAACGATCCTCCCCTAATGTACGATAACGACCTAAAATTGAGTCTTACCTTCTTTTGTGATAGGACAATCAAAAACTCTTCGTTCGACGTAACAAAGTTTGACGTAAGTGAGTTGGATGTTTTCAATTTTAATATGACTGGATTCCGCGATCTAGAGGAGACCAATAGGACTGTGGAGTTGATCAAAAGGGCAACCTTGAACTGCGGTGATGATTTGTTAGGGTGTCCTTCGACGCAAGGATGGTGCTTGGAAACCCCTGCTTTAACCATTACGAATTTTGTGATCGGCCTTCTGCTCACGACTTTTGGATACCCGATGGGGATAACTCTCATACAGACTTTGGTTTCGAAACATCTTGGCACTAGACCACAGGTGAGTTTCTTAGTTCATTTTAATTTCGTATAGATTCAGAGAGGCTGGAAGACACTAAGGACCGGTTTTATAAAGGGCACGTTCAATCCGAGGTTACTCAAACGAGGATTGGAAGTCAACCCTCGGTTGAAAAAAGTTCGGTGTTATAAACGTCTTTGCGGCCCCGGTTGAACAACCTCGGATTGAGATCGCTTTTTTTGGGTTGGCTAACCTGAATCTTATTCCTCGAAGTATTTTGGCACGTTTTTTTTATACCATGTTTGGATAAATTCAATAATCGTAGTCTAATAAAGACAAAACAAGAAGCTAATTCGAATATACCCGTGTTTTGTGACAGTCACGGCAGAGAATTTAGAGAAATCTGATTTCCTACATCAAAACAAATTATGTAATAAAAAAATTTGTAATTTATGAAATGAGGACAGACTTCGTACGAATTTTTTCCACCCGAAGCTATTGCCAAATACGCTCTAGTCTTTATCACTTTTGTCAACTTATTCGACTCGAATGATCTGTACTATTTTGATATTCTGAAAAGTCTCATCTCAAACTCTTATGCCAAGTAACCAAACAAAAGCTAGGATAATACAAAACATCCAATGAAATTGCATTAACATTAGTCAGTCGTACAAGGATGTAGTTATATTTAGGATAGGAACAAATCATTCTTGATCTTGTTTGATTGAGTACATGATATACACATTACACATTAAATTTAAAGATAGCATTTATTATTAACTATTCAGGTTGAAAGTCATGAATAGAATCAGTCTAGCAATATTAAGCAGAACTCCGCAAGTCACAAAAATAATAGTTGTTTTCAAATGTAATCAGATCCCGAATGAAAAAATGGGAAATGTTCTTTCTCACGCCAGAGGGTCTTTAAATTCAATTCATAGTTCATATGTGAGCTGCATTGAATAATTGATCATCCATTGATCTGCGAGATTTCTGTGATGAGAATTACCAAATTTATAAGCTCAGCAACTTGGAAATTCGAAGAAAAGTAATCCTTTTCACATTTGAAGCATTCAGCATTTTCCCAACCCATTAAAATAAGCATGCACCTGTACCTACTATATGTAATAATAATCAAGAAATCCTTCTAGAACGGTGAGTGAGCTCCAGCAACACGGTTCTAATACACCGAAATTTTGCTTGGCATTTTGATAGAATGATAAAATAAGCACTAGAATACTTTTTGATATTGTCCAAAGTTCTAGACATTTCACGACTTTTTTCTGATGTTGATTTATGTATACCACAAAAATCTTCGAAAATGTTGACAACTCTGAAAAGATTCAGCTTATTCGGAGTAATTTCATCCACCCGATAAAAGAGTTATATTATTTGACCAAAATGTCTTCTTCGTGTCATCTTCGAAGTGGTCGAAAGGGAATGTAAAATCATTCGATTATTACCTACCTTTCTTATTCACTATCGTTACTATCTTTTGAATGCCTTGCATTTATTTCATTATTATCATAACTAGAGTCATTTTCGTTATATTCACACAGGAACCTGACAGTTCTATCTCTCGAAGATAAGGCACAAAAATTCAATTTAGGAATATTTTTCCAAACACCAAAGATGAATTATTAATACATAGCAAACCTACAGAAGACTGTGATTAATATCAGGCATTCTATCAATATAATATCATATAATATTTTCATTCCAAGCAACTTCAATGTGCCAAAACAAAATGTTTTGTTCTGTTTTTAACATAAAGTGAGGTTAGTTGTCGGCCATCTAGAAACGTCAAACGTTTCAATCCTCGATTCAAATCTCAAACGGAGCTATATTCACCGGTTGAGTCAATCCAGGGTTGAACCCGAGGTTGGATGTTTATAATACGGAAATCGACATTCGACGACGGATTTGATTGAAATTCTTTTATAAAACCGGCCCTAAGACCTTCATGTCGTTATCTTCGGTGTCCCATTAAACATTCTAACATGAATTTTTTCCGTGTAGGGTGTTTGGATGGGTTTGCTCACCGGGGCGGGTTGCTTGTCCAGAGTACTGGGTCCTGTATGGGTAACGCACATTTACGAGGAACTAGGAACAATTTGGACATTCGGTATCACAACAGCAATGATGATCGCTATTCTCCTTTGGTTATTTTATTTCGAGGATGACATAACACCTGCAGAAATCGTTGCTATGTGCGAGGAAGAAGGCGAAGAATTAAAGGATATATGCTCTGATAAAGATGAGAAAGATCGAGAGAATCATATATGAAAATAAAGTGATAAATTTTATGTTATTGGTATCATGGCCTTATTTACCAAGGGGTTTTTCACTCGATAATAGTATAGGTATCATTCGAGGAGCTTATAATGATGGCACGCATATTCACGTGGATGAATTTCACTAAATGAGGCGTATCCGAGTTTGATAAAGCATCCAAATGAATATATGAGCCATGATATACGAGTATATAATACTTAACTTAGTCCACGAGTCTTAATTTTCAAAGGAATTTCAACTATATTTCTAAGAACTGCCGACAGATTGAATTTACAATTCTTAGCACACTCTGGTCGAAAAAAATTATAGTAGTTCATTCAATCCCTAATATTTTCAATAAAAAAATTTCATTTTATTTCTTTAACTTCTATAATGTTCTTCAATAGTCATGGACAAAAGCATAATATGCCGAATGAAAAATGTAGCATATATTTTCTACTGGTTTTGAAATTTTTAAATAAATTCGCGCCTATATTATTATATCCTATGGTCGCTACGAATGCTGACTTTTTTCCTCATAGAGATTGAAGCTTCAATCTCCAAAATGTTAATGAAGAGGAGAAATTAGATTAGAGTCTTTTAGTATTTATTTTTATAATATAGGTATATTTACATATATAAATATAAGGGGTTCTGTGCCACACATTATTAAAAAGATTGTTCATGATAAGATATATAAATTTGTTCACTTGTTCATATACCTACCTTGCCTCATGCTCAGTATTTACCTACTGCTATCTTCAATGTTCACTCGATATTTGAGTCAACTATGACATTTCTGCTCGGTATGTTGTTTTTGTTATTCACATTATATTTTATACTTTTTTAAAATAGTTTATTGATTGACCCTTACTCTTGTTGTACAAAGTCGAGCCTCGATTACCGATGATTTTCCCAAATAAATTGAAATAATTAGGATATAAATGAATTTGAATTGAAGACTTGGAAGATCCCCAATATTTCTTTTTATTGAGATTCGTTTGTAATTCATATTTTCTAGGTCATAAGGTTGAATATTGAAGTACTGATTTTTATATCTACATAATTGTTTTGCATCCGGTTTATAATTGAATAATTTTTTTTTATTTCGGACCTATTTTGTCAGTTTATAAGGTTCATTATAGGTAGTATAGAGAAGTAATTAGCACTTATTTATTCTCAATATTCAAGTTTCTCATCAGGGATTTCACAAAATCAAAAAGGTCAAAGAACAATTGTACCGAGAACAATTTTGAAGTTCTAGCTGGCGTTGAGTGATATTATAAAATAGCAACTTATCTGTGATCACATTGTCTTCAAAACCAAACTGAAACTAAGAACCTTTGAATACAGGACGTCAAACTTCAATCAAAACTCCAATAAATGTCCATTTTTAACGCATATTTCGATTCTAAGAAATGAGACAGCACGTGCTGAATAACCAATCGTTAAACAGATTTACGCGGGATTTACAAATTGTTTGGAAATCGTTACCTATAGAGCAAGGACGTATTTCCGAGTAAATTCGCACTTATTCCACCCCTATATAGAGTTTGGCGTCCTGTTTTTTTATGTTCAAGACTGAAACTCATAAATAAAATTCATATGTGTACTTTGCTGATATGAAAAGCATTACATGCCAAATCAATTTATCGAGAACTACACAGAATAAATTCGTGAGGTTTGTTGATGTTTTGGAGGCTCTGAAATGTCCACAAGTTATATATTTTAGAGGTAGAAGCTGTTGTTCATATATTTGATACATAAATCTATATATTTTGTGATATTCGAAAACTTTACCGTACATATTATTGAATAAAGAATGGATGTAAACGAATTAAATTTTTTTCTAATTTTCTCCTCTTCCTAAAAACTTCCTCATTATGAGATATTTTCTGCCTCTTCTATTGTATCAGGAAGCTTGATACCCTTGGTTTCTGGAAGAAACAACGACAAGAGTCCAGCTATTCCCGCCATTGTAGCAAACATAACCATTGGAAGAGGTGTCCATACTTGAGCCTGCAATATTTTTCATATTATAATTTGATGTGTCCATTAATCATGGCTGATTACTCACAAGTAAGGGTATTTGTGGACTAGACATTGAGCCAAATCGGCCAATTGTTGAACATATGCCCATTGTGGAATGTCTCAAAGGAGTAGGAAATGATTCACTAGTTATAATATAGATCATGAAAAATGCTGCAGTTGCTCCGAATTTTCCCAAGCAATAAGTAAATAAATATAATACTGGAGAAGCTGAAAAGCGAATATTATAATGAGTAGATTCTTAGGTATAACTTCAGTCAACAAGAACAATCTAATTATAGAAAATTAAAAATAATTGTACATCTGTTTGCAAAACTGTCTAAACCATTCAGAGCTTCTCAAAGGCGTCTGGCTTGTTTCTCTCAAAAAAAAACCGTAGTATTGGGTGTATACGATTTGATAAAACGAATAAATAATCAAATAGAATATATGGAAAGTGCTACTTACATTCTGAGATGAAAACAAAACAAATGCAGGCCAAAGATGTGATTAAATACGAAAAGCAGAGTGAAGTACGACGTCCAAATTTGTCAACAACATAATTGCAATACCAGTAAGCTGGCAACTCTGCCAAAGCCAAAAGCGTAAAGTCTAAGTACTTATTGCCATATAAACTGACTGAATTCATGATGATACCATAAAACAGGAAGGCACAAGTTACCCAACCAAAACAACAGTTCGAAAACCTCCAGAATAGCCGAGGGGACCTGTAGATATCCGAAAATTTAATTGTGGTTTGTGCAGTTACAGTAGCATAGTGAAGTTTGTTCAAAGTGTCTTCTGTTAAATGTTTCCCATTCATTTTCGCCATATTCCGAAGAGCTTCTTTAGATTCCTCCAACTTATCCTTGCTGAGCATCCATCTGAGTGACTCAGGAAGAACACAGTATAAGAGTATGACTAGAGCGCATGGTCCATAAGCGAGATATATTAGTGATCTGGAAAAAAACACATTTTTTCTAAATATCTTGCTTAAACAACTTCTAGACTTATGTTGATTGGAGGATTCTTTCCTCTTTTGATTGTGGAAGAGCTATAAGAGTCAGAATAAACCATAATATAAATAAGAGAAGAAGACTTGATAAACATATCCACAGACCTCCAGGACTTGCACGACCACGCTATAATAGCTATTAAAACTTCCCCAAAAGTGGAAGCGTAACTCAGAAAACTACCTATTAGAGCCCTTTTTTCCGGTACTACAAGTTCCAAACCTGGAATGAAGGAGAGTTAAATATTTCGTAGAATATTAATCTTTTCGAATCATAATCACCTATAATGAACAAGCAAGCACAAGTTCCAGCACTCGACATAGCTTCAAGTAATTCGAACATTAAGAACCACATGAATGATGGAGATAGGGTTTTTATCAAACCAAGAAAGCCACATCCACTCACTCCGAACAGAAGTAAACGTTTTCTTCCGTATCTGTTAAGAAAAATTATAATTTTTTGCTTAAGTAATATGATACTTACCTACTTATCCGAAATGAAACCAGTTACGAGTAACCCTAAGAACATTCCTATAGTATTTGTGGTACCAACAAGACTCAACGCCCATCTTTTATCTTCACACAAAAGATTGAACTGGAAAAAACGGAGTTATGTATTTTTGCTCGATGGAACAGAGGCTTCATCACTTCTCTAGCTATGAAGAATTCTTCGTCATTGAAATGAAATGTAGAGCACTCAACGATGAGGGATTTATTGAACGCACTCGAGGAACAGTTGCCTTCAGCTGTACCCCCGATTTTACTGTACATCAAGCATTTTTTTGGTTTGTTAAGATAGTTGTAAGGAACCATGTTTTCAAGGAGATCGGGGTTAGCTACTAGCTCATCTTCACATCCTGGAATGGAGCACCTAAAATTAAAAATGCGTACTAAGGGGATAAAAGTTTAAGTACTGTCCTGTGTCAAGAAAATAATGAGTTATCGCTCAGTAAAACATCATATTCAGAAGAAGAAGACCTTTTCAACAACATAAGGCACAACCCACTTTCCCTTTTCAAATTTAAGGGGTTGGGGTGCCGCACAGAAGGATGAAATGAAATGATGATGGTTTTTATGTTAGAAACCCTCAAGACCAAAACATACATAAACCTACTCACCTATAATCGGTATCCATAGATGTGAAAACGTATGCGAAATGGGTTGCAGATTGTAAAATTGCCACTAAAGTTAAACAACCCAACACCATGATCTGATGCTTTCCAATACCACCCATTTGGTGGATTATATTATCCAATATTTCATCACCAACGGTCATTTTGCTTGTTTTTTCAAAAAAATTTATGCTTGGAAGTGAACACTCTGGTCTCTGGATAACATGTGATACCTACATCTAATCAAAATGAAAACAGAGAGCTCTCCATTAGTCTTCATTTATTCTATTAAGAGGATTAAAATTGGGCACTGGGCAGGATGTTGAATCTGATCCAGTGGTTCTTAAACTTTGAATCACCAAGACTTTACTGGGCAGGGTTATATCTCTTATTGAATCGATGCCGAGAAATGTCCCATATATGCCTCAACAGTGTCACAACTGCTTTCACTTAGGAAAAAAGACCGAGAATCTTTCTGGTCTGTCTTTTTGAGTTACGGAGTAGCAATTTCGCAAATACTTTTTATCTCTATCCTGAATAAAAACAATAATTCCAGTAATTACCTCCAAATAAAACATATTTCCTATTGTTGGAATGTGAGAGAGTATGGGTGATGTTCATGATAAAAGTATTAACATTTACGACTGCAATATATGGCAACCAAACATTACAAATTCAAAGTGGTTAACCTTTGGGAATTGCCAAATTTATCCACAATAAGGAAAGATGATTTCAAATGAAAAAATCAAGGTTGAACGAGAGACAACCAGGTTGTCTCTGGTTAAACTAAGGAAAATTGGCCACTTTGATTTTATATCATAACAGGTGTTTCGCTCGAAGTCGGTCCTTTCCTCCTGAATAATAAACGTTTTTTCACGTAATATTCGGCTCTGAATATCGAACATAGGTCAATTTATCTGAAAAGTGTAAAATAATTACCAATGTCGATTGGACAAGGCAATTTATAAAAATACTGCTCCACAAGAGTTAGGGATATCGTATTCAATCGTTTTTAAAAGTATGTAATCTTCGAGAAAATCGCTGTAAAATCATTTAAACTCAATAACAACTTGAATCGACCCAATAAAAAGCAGTATGAGACATTTCGTCAATCTGGTCGCCTTTTTTCTGAAGTTTGGTTCTTTGCATATGCTTCATGAATGTTCTTATTTTGAAATGAAGTCAGTTTATCAACGGCTTCGATTTTAAACGAGTTTTCTGAAAATGACAAGACGTAAATAACAAACGCTGAGGCTAATAGGGCTATCGGAATGCTACAGGGTGGCCTAACTCAGGTTGTTGTAGCGGAAAGACTCCAAGTCAGCCAAAGTGTGATATCTCGACTTTGGAATAGGTTCAGGGAGACAGGTTCCGTGTTGGAAAGACCAAGTCTTGGTGGGCGGCGAAAAACAACACCTGCTCAGGATCGTTGCATCACCGTTTCGGCGAGAAGAAACCCTACATCTACGTGTAGAATGCTACGGAATACTCTTCAAAATGCGGATGGGGTCCAAGTTTCCATCGAAATCATCAGACGACGTTTGAGAGAGGTGAATCTAGGTTCTAGACGACCATTAAGAGGAGTTCCATTAACACGTGACCATAAGCGTCAAAGACTGGAATGGGCAAGGCAACATATCAATTGGAACGATCAATGGCGTAGTGCCTTTTTCACTGATGAATCCAGATATGGACGATTTTCAGATTTTCGAAGAATAAGGGTACCCCGTAATCGTCGCTATGTCCAAGAAGTCCATCCATTCCGAAGGGGTAGTGATATGGTATGGGCCGGGATATGTTTCAACGGGCGCACAGATCTACACATTTGTCCTGGGAATATGACCGCCTTACACTATAGGGAGCATGTCATTGACAATGTTGTGCCAAATTTTCACGCTGCTATTGATGAAACTTTTCAATTTCTAGACGATAACGCTAGACCGCACCGTGCAGCCATAGTTGAGAATACGCGCGAGGAGCTTGGTATTCCACATTTACCAATACCTCCACACTCACCAGATTTGAATTGCATAGAACATGCTCCAAAGAAGATTAGATAATCATCAATCTACCCCAGAATCCTTAAATGATCTGAGAGAGCTTCTGCCCCGTTTATGGAACCAAATTCCTCAAGAAATGTTCAACAACCTCGTGTGTAGTATGCAAAGAAGATGTCAAGCTGTTATTGATTCCCGTGGAGGCTATACATTGTATTGATAGTCTTTAAATGCTTGAATTCTTTGGGAATAAAATTTCGTTAATTTACTCGATTTTTCTTAACCACCCTGTATACGCTGCAGACCTACACGCTAAAATTAATTGGCAACTTGAAATCATATTAATATAAATTTTCATAACAAAAATCTTATTTTAACTTCTTGTTTTTGCAATTTAAGTCAATATCCCTAACTCATGTTGAGCAATTTTCAAGAGCCTTATTAAATGTGACTTAGAATGGAATATTTTTGACAGCTGATAAACCATTAAAATCAACTATACCCTTTTTCTTACAAATTCGAACCCCCAAAAACTGTATGCTTTATACTCTGATGAAGTCTTTCAAGTATTAAAAATGAACATGAGTCAGTTCCATCAAAATAGAGTAGAAAATGTGTACAACCTCCGAGTTTTGCATATTTATTTTTTTTTTATAACTGATTGGGTTTGTGGGGTGATAAATAATGGGAATCACTTCATGTAAAATATATTGCCTATATCCAATTAAATTATCATACAAATTATAATCAGAATTTAGAAAATGTTCTTCAAAACGAATCCTCTTCAAGAAATATTCTCAGCTTCTTTAATCGTATCAGGTAATTTGATTCCTTTAGTTTCAGGAAGAAGAAGCGAAAGAAGCCCCGCTAGTCCTGACATAATTGCGAACATAATCATAGGAAGTGGGGCCCAAACTTGACCCTGAAATAATATTTTTCAGTAAAAGTATAGTTCTTCTCATATTTATAAATCTTACCAGTAGCGGTATTTGTGGACTAGTCATGGAACCCAGTCTGCCGACCGTGGAACATAGTCCCATTATGGAGTGCCTCAAAGGTGTGGGAAATGATTCGCTAGTTAAAATATATATAATATGGAAGGCAGCAGTAGCTCCAAATTTTCCAAGACAATAAACGAACAAAAACGGAACTGAGGAAGCTGAAAAATGAAAATGAATTAATTGAAGTCAAGTGACTTGAATTTTGATATAAAGTCTATGAGCAGTTTCTACCATTATTGTTTTAAAAGCATTGGTAGTGGTAGTAGCTGTTGGAATTTTTTGTGCCTTGAACCTGCCATGACATAAATCTTCCTTACTAAATAGTTCAAATGTACATCTCACCTTGTGGGGTGAAAATGAAACAAATGCATGCTGCAAATGTGATGAAATACGAAGCACATATCGAAGTGCGTCTCCCCAACTTGTTGACCAGAAAATTGCAACTCCAGTAGGCCGGTATTTCCGTCAAGGATATCAAAATGAAGTCTAAGTACTTATTGCCATAAAGGCTAACTGAATTAAGGGTGAGGCCATAAAATAGGAAAGCACACGTGATCCATCCAAAACAGCAGTTTATGAACCTCCAAAACAGACGTGAAGATTTACATATTTCTGAGAAGGAAACTGAAGTCGGAATAGTTACAGTAGCTTGTTCTAATTTATTAAGTGTGTCTCTGGGTAGCTGTTTAGCATTGAGCAATGCCATAGAACGGAGTGCTTTCTTGGACTCCTCTATTTTTCCTTTACTAAGCATCCATCTGAGAGACTCGGGGAGGATCCAATATAAGGTAATGAGTAGAGAGCATGGTCCATAAGCGAAGTAAATCAGAGTTCTAGAAATAAAACGAAAAATAGCATGTCAGCAGACTTATTGCTCCTTTCTACCATTGAGTATAAATCTAAGATGAATATTCAATGAAGACAGGTGAATACGTTTGCAGGTGTTTTGCCTCTTCAGAAAGTTGTGACCTTAGGATTTGGGCTTATCGAAAACCAATAAAAAATCACTTAATAAATTTCTTACATGACTGCCATGAAAAATTTTCCTTTTATTTGACTGCCATTCGGTTTTCTCATAGTAGATGAAAACTTACATACGTTATATGAACCTTTCAAATTAGTGCCTTGAAATTAATGGAACTCCCTTGTAACTTATTGTCAAAAAAGAAACAGAAGGGGTTTTTGCTCTAGAGTTTGAAATAATCTAACCCAAAAAAAGACAAAACCAATCCTGATTCTAAATGCAAGGTTGAAAACACATCCAATCAAATTTTTCTCACTCACCTCCAAGATTGAGTCCACCAAGCTAAAACAGCTATCAAAACCTCCCCCATGGAATAACAACTATTAAGAATGGTACCTACTAGCGCTCTTTTTTTAGGTACTACTAACTCCACTCCTGAAATTGACGCAACTCTCATTATATACTTTTCTTAAATCATTCACCTTATTTTTCTACCCATAATGAACACGCATCCACAAGTGCCAGCACTGAAGATAGCTTCTGTTAGTTCGAAAAATAAAAACCAGTAGAATGAAGGGGATAGGGTCTTTATCAAACCAACAATTCCACAGGCGGTCATCCCTGTCAGAAGTAGTTTTTTTCGGCCAAATCTAATGAGGAAGAATAGGTATATAAATACCATCAAGAATATACCGGGAATTGATTATTTCAAAAGCCTACTTTTATAAAACGCATTGAAATGAGTCATGATTCACGAGTTTGACATAAAAAAAAAATTATATTTTTTCACACTGTATGTAGTAGTTCGTCAAGATACGTACCTATCTGAAATGAACCCGGTTACCAATAATCCCAGAAACATCCCAAATGTGTTCGTAGTTCCAACTAGACTCAAAGCCCATCTTTTATCCTCGCATAAGAGATTAAACTGAAAAAATATGCTTGCGATAAGAGCATTCCGAAACGAATATGTACCTTTCAAACCTCTCTTGCAATGTAGGAATCATTGTCATTAAAGTGAAAACTAGAACACTCAACAGAAGAAGACTTATTGAAAATCGATGAAGAGCAAGCAGTTTCTGATGAATTCTCTATTCTGCTGTACATAAGGCATTTTTGTGGTTTGCCCTGGTCGTTGAAAGGAACTATATGACCTAGTAGATCTGATTGTTCAACTAATGCCTCCTCGCATTCTGGAATCAGGCATCTGAAAGTAAGCAAAAGATTGGTCACTGAAAGTCAATGCTTTGAGTGCTTTCAAACTTTGTCGAGAAACATCCGATATTTCTCATATTTTTGATTGTGTGAGTGATTTCTAATTGTTATTTTCTATCTACTCACCTATGATCTGAATCCATTGATGTGAAAACATAAGCTATATGCGTTGCTGAATGAAGAGTGATAACAGAAGCTAAACATACTAAAATAATCACTTGTTGCTTTCTTATTCCACCCATCTGGAGCAGTATATCATCCAGAATATCGTCGCTGGCAGTCATTTTGTTCCACTTTTTTTCGAGAAAATACTTTTAAAACCACACAGACCTCTTTGCACTGCTGCCCTGTAATCTTATTGAATCACAATGGTAATGTGGGACTATTCTGTTAATCTATTATCATTTATTCTATTAGGAATATTAAGTTTGTACAGGAAGTAACATCTGGATATTCAGTTTTACTATGCTCATGTCGGACATAATGGCCACGTTCAAAGAGACACGAAAATGGAAGAGCATACCAACATTTTCCAATTTCCAGACTCCTAACTTATTTCACCGCGCGAAAAATTTATCGAATGTGCCATCACAATTTTTTGGAGCATGGTTAAACAAATTATTTTTTATTCTAGTACTTATTTCTTATGGATTTGGGCCGACAATTTAGAATTATAGAAAAAATAGCTGGAAATACACTCTCATTGTGTAAGAAACAACTTTTTATTCAATTAAATTATTAAATATTTATAGGAAATGTTACGTAGATACTTTTATCACTTAACTAAACCACATTTATATACAATATGCAAAGTATGTGAACAGCGGCGGCCTTACCCATTGCGAGGCTCCGGGCGGCAGGTCTTTGCGAGGCCCTTTGTCTTTCGTGAAAAGTATGTGATTCGAAATTAACTCGAGTCGTTTGGTTTAGGTTTTTTTGTCATGTTTGACGAAAACTGCCCGAGTTTTACGAATAAATAAATTTTGTGTTTTGAAATACATATTTCACTTAGGAAGATTCACAAATTCAACAAATTCGAAGGAGATGAATTTCGAAATTGATGTTAAAATTCAAAATTGATGTTTTTAATTAGAGCACAATAATCCAACGAATGAGCTACGTCATTTTCTATTGAAAGAAAAGCAAGGGCTGAAAGCCGATCTCAAACGAGTTTTGATCATTTTAAGCCTCGGAAAACTCCTTTCAGCAGGCGCAACTATAACAGGTGTGGTGGCAATAATTCTCAGGAAAATTTCGATATTTATTTTTTCTCTTATGTATTTCAGCACCGAGATAATATCGTCGTTTCTGTCTACACACTGATGAACATATGCAGTTCTTCGTATAATTCATCTCCATCAATATCACATGATTCTCCTACTGTCATGGTGGACATTGCAAGTCGCTGCATTGCTTCAGCGAAGTTCACTATTATTGATTTCCTTTAATTTTTTTTATTATATGAAACCAATATGCTCTCGTGCTGTTTAAGTGCCAGAAACCTAGGAAGGCAGCTTGTGCGCAAATTGTCGACAATGACATAAAAATAATTAATTTTGAAAATCTCTTCCACATTCAATCCATCAGCTTCATCTTCCCCTCATAATCAAAATGCATTTTTTTACAACGTCCTCTAACTTCTTTAAATTTTCCTTCAATATCATTTTCCTCAGTTATTTCTGTCGCTGTTACAAGGGATGACAAAGAGAGTGTACAACTTTTGTAGCAACTCAAAAAAAAGATTTTGCTTGCAAATTCACAATAAATCCCTCAAAAATTCAATTATAGCTCGTGAAATTACTATAATTATGAATTCCACGTTATAGCTTGTAGTTTTAATCTCATTTTTTACAGTCAAAAAAATAAATACAAATGAAAATTCATTCAGACTCTCCTTTCTCTTACTTTCCTTACTGCCTCATCCAGAATTGATTGCCAGCGGCTTGAAAATGTTTATAACTAAAGAGTTTTCCAATAAGAGTTGTTATTTTGACATAAAAAAAATGCAAATTTTTAGATAAATGATCGGATCTTTATTTCATTATGAGGAGGAAGGTATGGCGTTAATAATCGAAAATAACATCATGCTGTTTAAGTGCCAGAAACCTAGGATGGCAGCTCAGCTTGTGCGCAAATTGTCGGCAATGACACAAAAATAATTAATCTTGAAAATCTCTTCCACATTCAATTCTTTAGCTTCATCTTCCCCTTCATAATCAAAATGCATTTTGTCACAACGCCTTCTAACTTCTTTAAACTTTCTTTCAATTTTGCTCACTTATTTCTGTCGCTGTTACAAGGGATGACAAAGAGAGTGTACAACTTTTGTAGCAACTCAAAAAAAGATTTTGCTTGGGCACAAGATGATGCGGCATCTCCTAAGATGAGATTCCAGCTATGACTCCCACAAGGTAAAAAATAAGCAAGAGGATTAATTTCAAGAATACATTTTTGGACACCACTTCATAGCATGTAGTACGATTGTTCGCAGCACAACGCCAGTCGATAGATGGCCCGAACTTATCGCGAAATCATACTTCTTGAACAATTCGAATGAAAATTTTCACAGTGAAGAAAATTTGCTTGGGTTCTTGCGCGAGGCCCCTCCAAGAGCGAGGCCCTGGGCGATTGCCCCGTTCGCCACCCCCTAAGGCCGCCTCTGTATGTGAACATTTTAACCAAATATTAGCTGCACAACACACTCATACACATAGGTAGGTATAGAGAGTGAGTAAAAAGCATAAAATTCATATTTTTCACATTCTCATTTTTAATACATATTTGTATTTACTTTCATGTAGGATAGTTGAGTTTTTTAAATGGCAACCCTAACTTTTTGTGTCGGAAATGTTGAGAATGATTTGATCATTGATTTGGGATTTTTATCCACTTTTTATTAATTTGATTCTCGAACTGAGACCAAACAAATTCACTTCTGGACATTTCACATTCAAATTGAGAATGATCTATCACAAATTGCACATATTCAGATGCACAAAGAATTGGATTGATTGACGACTATTCTAAATTTAAATGTTATGTCTCAGTTCCATTTTGTTTGGCCTATATTTGAAATTGTTAGTTCTCAATTTGATTGTAGGGAGTTTCAATTTGATGTTGAAAATGTGTCGAACTCAAATTTTGTCACGATCAAAATACTTTCTCTTTACTGGTCGAGTGACAAAAGTTCAGATTCTATTTCCTAGAATATGTATGTTCTAATTGGTTTAATAAAAAATGTAATGGTTTTGTGCTCTTATAAATGAGAAATATTTAAAGTAAGATCATTAAGAAAGATTCCATGCTCCTACCCTGCCAATATAGGTATGTGGTAGTGGTACGGTACATATTATGTACATGGTACCATTGAGTATTCGCAAAGCAAGATTAATACGTATTGTAAACATGAGATACAAGACAACATTTCTTGTATCATATGCGTGCAGCAACTACTAATTCACATTAGCGATACAATAACGAGAAGAAGAAGTATCTTTATCTTACCTAATAATACGAAGAAAATGGACTAACATTGCACACTTATCAGGTATAACTGATGATGTCGATTTCATGACCACTTCGAATACAGGGTTACGTTGACCTATTATAGGTACCTACTTATCGGTGGCAGGTAAAAAAACGGGGGGTAAAACCACGGGCGCACTCATTATTTAATTTCGGGGGGCTGAATCAACATGTGACGTTCACTTAAGGGGCCTTTATACGTTGGCCGACGGCTACGGCACCGATTATTTTCTCCATTCAAAAAGTGCCTTTCATTTTTCCAAGTTCACGTCCTCAATTTTTCACCTAAAAGCTTGATTTTTTTTTTTAATTGAAGTTGAAGGATGTCTTGAGGGCACTCCAATTTCTTCTGTTTGATAAAATTATTTTTTCGCTCGAAAAAATCGGCTACGGCACCGATTCTCCATTCAAAAAGTGCCTTTCATTTTTCCAAATTCACGCCCTCAATTTTTCACCTAAAAGCTTGATTTTTTTTAATTGAAGTTGAAGGATGTCTTGAGGGCACTTCAATTTCCTCTCTCTGATAAAATTATTTTTTCGCATGAAAAAATCGGCTACGG
The DNA here is from genome assembly GCA_910592335.1 of Adalia bipunctata. Taxonomy (NCBI): domain Eukaryota; kingdom Metazoa; phylum Arthropoda; class Insecta; order Coleoptera; family Coccinellidae; genus Adalia; species Adalia bipunctata. The sequence goes on from OU342955.1 coordinate 10,810,617, forward strand.
CACCGATTCTCCATTCAAAAAGTGCCTTTCATTTTTCCAAGTTTACGCCCTCAATTTTCCACCTAAAAGCTTAATTTTTTCTTTAAATTGAAGTTGAAGGATGTCTTGAGGGCGCTCCAATTTCTTCTCTTTGAAAAAATTATTTTTTCGCATGAAAAAATCGGGTTGAATTTGAGAATCTATGAAAATTGACTTCATAGTCGTTTTTCGGCGTTTGTTCATCAATTTTTTTTTAATTCATTGGAGTGCCCTCAACAAATCAATTTTCTATATTTAAAAAAAAAAATCCATTTGGATAGGCGCTTAATTACCTAATGCAAAAAATTATGGAAATAATGAAAAGACTTCCAGAAAGTATGAAATCGCAGAGAATTGTCTGAAATTCCAGGTGAATTTAAAAAATAAATCAAACTTTCAGGGGGAAAATTGAGGGCGTGAACTTGGAAAAATGAAAGGCACTTTTTGAATGGAGAATCGGTGCCGTCGGCCAAAGTATAAAGGCCCCTTAATAAACAAAAGACTATATGTGATTTGTGCAGTACCATCTGATGGCAATATGTGCTCGGCTTATTTTTCATTAGAACGCTATCCTACTTAAGTATAATAAGTACCTAGTTAGAGCAGAAATCACTGTTTAGAAATAATCAAATGGTACCAAGGAGAAAATAATTATATTTTTGGTGTGTTTCTGTAAGTTATAGGTATATCTAAATAGAAATTTTCATATTTCGCTATAAATGTCTTCTCCAAAACATCCATAACTGGCCAAGGCCCGTTTATCCATATATAAGGCACCGTAGGCATCAACTGATGCCTAGAAGGGCCCCCAAGTAGACTTGGGGCCCACGACACGAAAAATAGATATTGTAAATGTCCTTTCGATGGAAAATTATTTATGATGAAAATTTACCTACAGAAGTAACTCACTTTAATTCTTTTTATTTTTCGAATTAGTAACTCATATCTGCGGCGTATTCATTATCGGCATATTTATTATTTATTGCCCTTTCAATGTGTAGATAGGTATACCTACAGTGACTCTTGTTAGAGTCACTGTAGGTATACAGTGACTCTTGTTAGAGTCACTGTAGGTATACCTACAAATAATACCTATCATGACAACATTATGTCGGTATTTATGATTCTGACGTGTTTTGAAAATTGAAAAAGAACTACTCAAAAATAGAAAAATATACAGAATGATGTTGAATTTTATATGCTGTATTGTATTGTGAAAACATTCAAGAAATTCAGTACATTTCGCATATCGTTTTCATTTCCCCAGTGACTCATGAAACCGAAGTGGACGGAAACTTAATTATCAGTAGAATTGGGGTTATATTTCAATTGGGTCTAATATCCCCATTTTCTTGGATTTATCCACCTATGATGGGACCAGAGATGTGACTTATCTGAGATACAAGTATCTGAAATACAGATACAAGATACAAAATACGTATTTGTATCTTGTATCTGAAATACTTTTTCGAAAATGAATTTTGTATCTTGTATTTAAATACCTCTTCTTTGGTATCTTAGTATTTTGTAGATACTTTGTTTGCTAAGATACTTTTAGTAATAGATAACTGATTCTATTGTGGCATCTCAAGCGTCTCTTGGGGCTAAATTGATAGATGGCGTGGCAATTATTTCTTTCTATAAATTGTAATCGGCTACGCCCCTTGCTTGATTTGTGTTATTTTCAAATTATTATTTCACAACTGTGTTTGAGGAAGACACGTAAATGTGTGGTCGGTCGTCCGAAACTATGAGAAGATTGAGTCTTTTCTTGAGCTTTGACTTTTTCTTAACACCATTCAACAGTAAACAGTGATTTTGCCAATCACTACACTGCCACAGTTTGTAAACTGTGACACTGCTAATGGCCAGTTGCATAAAACTTAAATCTGCAGTTCAACAACTTGTTGAACAAACTCTTGAGAACAGTCTGAACTGGTTCGCAAAAGCAATTTCAAATTTGCTTCTCTATTTCGCGCTTGCGCGTATAATACTATTTTTCTTCTTTTCATGTCAGAAAAACCTTAGGGGAAAAGTAGAATTCGATAGATGGCGCTCAATGACATTTAGCAACGAGTAAAACAAATCAGCTGCCGTAAAAGCCTTTTGATATTTAAGTGGTTTTACGGTGGTACGGAAAAGACACTTTCCGCACGAGTTAGGAACAATATTTTTTCTACAAGCGTTCATACGAGATCGATTTTATTTCAACACACTGATTAAATTCGATTTGATATTTATATTCAAACAATTTCATACTAATGACAATTGTTAATTCACATGGAGTTTCCATAGTATCCACTTTCCCGCACTCATTTTAGTTTAGGTGTCACTTTCCCGCACTAGTGCGGGAAAACTCGTTTTTCTGCACTAGTGCGGGAAAGTGACACTTTCTAAACTAAAATGAGTGCAGGAAAGTGGGTAAAGAGTGTAAAAACGCACGGTCGTAGAAAAAAAGTATTTTATCTATGAAAAGTATTTGAAAGATACATATCTTGTATCTGGTATTTCAGATACCATTCCAGAAAGTTATTTGTATCTGGTATCTGAAATACTTAATTTCAAAGTATTTTGTATTTTGTATTTCAGATACTTTCTTTAAGGTATCTTGTACATCTCTGGATGGGACATTGCTGTCAGAGTTTTCGATAGATCAAGAATAATCTCATTATTTTCACCACTTTCGTCTAGATTTTGAGCGCTCGTTTTTTTTTAGACGAGGGCTAAATCGTTTCTTCCCAATTTGAATTCATATTCAGACCTAGGTACTTGAAATTTTCAAAACTGCTTACTTAATTTCGTCCTTGTTTTGAATGATCCATTTCTTGAGGATCAGAATCGTGAAAATTGCTTGTTTTTTAGCTTTATTCGGGGTGAAATTGGAGAATTGAACATTTCTATTCTATAACCATCTTTATATTTTGGTCCTCTATTCATTTTTTATTTAAGGGCTTTTTTTTGAATGATAAATGAGATTCAAAGGATCCCGGTGAGCTATTATGTATTGGTATGAAATAAAATGCAATAAATTATAAATATTTTATTAATGCTCCCAACAAATATTCCATATATTACAATACAAATTTCAGCAATAAAGTAAAATTATCAGTGAGACCTCGCAATATCGGAGAAAAATCGCAATATATCCTCAATTGTGAATTCAAGATTTATTAAAGAACCAGGATAACATTGCTGTATGAGGTCTTCCAACATTTTATACTGTCTGATAAATTCTTCCTGCATAGCTCTCCAAACAACTTGCAGCAAATTCTCCTCTTCTGAAAGATGCTTCTCAACCTTTCGATACAAAGATTCCAAACCTTTTTTCACCTTAAATCATTTTTTTAATTACACGATTTCAAAAGAAGGTCTAACGTACCGTGCTACCAGGATACTGTTGAATAACTTTCCTCAGTTCTTGTTTATTGAAAGCTAATTGATAGCTGACCTCAGACATTTTGACACCACTTGCTACTCTTGCTTGAACACCTTCGAAAAAATTCTGAAAATTCAATTACATAAAATATTATATAGTCTCGCACTGGATATATTTACGTTCAATTTCTCTAGAGGTCTTCCAAAATATAGGGTTACATAGGCTTGTAAGGCGTCATTGTATTTTTGTTTAGCTTCTTTCCTTTGTGAATCCAGTACTGATATTTTGAGTTGCGATAGTAAAGAATATAAATGATGAAAGTTCTCTGAAAACAAACACAAAAATTTTGAAATATTTAATTTAATACACAAAAAAGCTGCCAATAAAACTTTTATGCAAAATCGAATTATACTCTTACCCATCTTTACAACTTGAGGAGGAGTCTTATTATGCTCATTGGCATGGACAGCTATATATTCAAGCATTGTATCCACTAATCTTGTATACCATTTTTCCAAATCGGCCCTTCTACCGCTCTTCAATAAACAGTCTGCATGTGTTGCAAACTCCTCCAAATTCGACACATAAGCTAATATGCCACATTTGGCTTTTCTTGGAGGTTTATACTCAGCGATTGATTCTATTTGATTGTGCATGAATTGATCGAGAGATCGTTTTACCTCAATAAGAAGAGAACCGATGGTGTTGCTGAGGAACGTACTTTTAGCAGTCATAACATGATCGTTCAATCTCACAAGCACATACATGCAGTAACTGTAATTGAACAAAAATAGTTAAAAAGCATTCCCCCCCTAATTTTATGCTCACAAACTATCTTGTTTCTTTATGTGATCTATTAAGTTATCCAATTCACTTTTCATGCACGAAAATAAGTTGGTCATCATGTTCCTGACATCTTCATTTATTTGTTTATCAACTTTTCTTTGAGGTATCGTTTCTGTATGGATCTCAGTTCCATCTAAAGTGGTGAGGGTATTTTTTGAACTTGGACTGAGCACATCCAACTGAAAAATTCAGTTATCAATTACGATTTATAGTACAAACGTTAGAGTACCTGGAAAAAATTGACGCAGAACATTTGTTCTTGAAGGCACACAGGTTCCAATTGTGTCAATACTTGATCTAATATGTCATCATATTTTCTTCTATCACTTGTTGATATTTCTAATGTCCATATATCCCTATCATGTCCTAACAATGAGGTAGGAGAAGCCAAAGTTGCAGACACTAAAACGAAAAGTTCTGCTGTTAAACAACAAACTGTGCTGAACAAAGGTTTAATTGTGTTTCTTCATTTTATAAAGAATGAATTGTGCCATTATTAATTGCTTTTTGTTTATTTCACAATGTAAGAAGTAGTTTGATTTTGTTCGTTAGTAGAGCATAGAGACAGATGCAAATAATGAACATACCCCCTATTTTATCTCCAGCACTCTCGAACAAACTTTTCAGATTCAACTCATAAAGTTTCCCAAATGAATCAGTATACACATTTTTCAACTGTCTATAGGATTTCTGATCCATCACTTTCAACCAATGCATTAATTCTATATAAGAACTCAAGTCACTATGAATGTTACTATGTAGAGGCATTGATATGCCATCCAATTTTCCCTTATAGTTTCCATAGTGGATGAAGAGGTTGTTGAGTTGTCTTGAAATGCTTCGAGCAAACATTTCTTTATATTTTTCGAAACGCCTCCTCTGTTCTTGCACTGCGCTCATTTGCAGTAACGCTTTATCTATATCAGAATTCATGGCGTCTTTTAGAGCATTTCCAGCTTCAATTGCATTTTTCATTCCATCAGGAGTGGTGAAATCTGACTCTTCTAATATTTTTTGATGTTTTTGAGACAGATTTAATCGAGTCTGAAATAAATTTTTTACCTCTTACCTTTCAGTAATATTCATAAAACAATTCACATTGACACATAAAATTTTGAATAACGACATTTATTGACGAAAAGCCCTTATACAATGTTCTTACTACTATTTTTTCCAATTCCTCAAGGAGTAACTGATTATTCCTGTTAGCAATAGAAATCATTGAATTTTTCTTCTCCATTTTTTCCATAGTTTCCTTGACATGACAAAGAATTTCATCATATGAATCGAGTAGAAATTCCAAGCGTTCAGCTTCTTCAATAGCTTCATTCAAATTTTTCATCAATTCTTCAACTTGTTTTTCCGAAGCTAGTACACACTGAACATTTTTCTCATCCAACATTGATAGCTCCTTCTTTAGCAGTTCCATAAAAGCTTCTGCATTACCAATGCTGAACTTGCACTCTTGCATCAAACTGAAATCAAATGGAATTTCCAATATTCTTGATATTCAATGTCTACAAACATAATGTAGAGTATTCAGAAATATTCAAGGTCAAGTAGATTTACACCTTTGGAAAGCAGTGCTTAGCTTACATGCTGAATATGAATGCCAGTGATACTATTTTCAAAAAAACTTCAGCACACTTGATCTCAAATTTGTCTGAATGCCCGTAATGCACCATTACTTCATCAAGTCCTCCTGTTCTTTTTCTGTGATAGCCTGAAACACATCATCATCCTCATTCTCCATTTCCATCAAATCCGAATTTTCAAATTTGTTTTCAGGCGTCATTGCATATTCGGCAATCCAAGATACAGGAACATTCTTAAATGTAGGCATTTCTTTGAGAATGTGTTTTTTAGCCTGTCTCCATAAATTGTAAATGAAAGATTGTCTTTCCTTGGTATTCGAAGCAGTCCATCTATAGACTTTATCAAAATGCATGTCAAATTCCTGAGTTTCTGGTGAATCATTATGACCGTCCAGAGATTTCAGTTCTGCCAAAGGCCAAGTTCTCTTACGTTTAAAACTATGCTTATCAGTTTGCTTTATCTGGACTATTGTTATATTTATCGGTACGCTAGTACTGCTCACTATACATAGGAAAGATGATTTCTTTTTTTTCAAGTACTTTCCAACATTACAACAAGTAATCAGTCTTTCCTCGTTAGATTCAAATACTTCCTTTTGTAAAGTTCTACTTATTGAAGTCATAGTGAAATATTGGTATTATAGGGCTCTAAAACGATTCTCCTTACTCAATATTAGCAGAGCATTGCTTTAGATATAAATTTTGAAACGCCCTAAATAAAATTGTTTTCCATTCTGACATTTCCGTAGGAGAGGTTAGGTTAGGGTTGTGTTTATTTCTAGATTTCTATGATATGTCATTGAATTGACAGGTCAATCTATGAAATTAACCTCATTCCTTTACTTCACACCCCGACACCCGTCGAAGTTGCAAGGTGGTAGCTTTTTCCCTTTTTCACATTTTTCACCAACACATCTGAAAAGAAAATATTTTGGAAAACTAAAATGCAAATTCCACCAGTTTTCATTGACGTCAATCCTGAAGACCAAGTACTAATGTTAATATTAATTACATTGTACACTGTTAACTCCATATTTTTACTAGGCGTTGGAGCTTAGGTCGTACTTCAAAGGGTTAGGAGCCGAAATATCAGAGGAAAAATCAGCTAAGGGTATTGAGGATGATCTCCATAAAATAATTGGAGTTTGTGAAGCATGTTTCAAAGAGGAAAACGAAAACGAAGTTGAAATGATTCTCAATGATATTGTTTCCATTATGATTTTGGTGAGTAATAATTAAATGCCAAGCTCAAATAATAATGATTCGGTGGACTCATTAAAAATTGTTACTCAGATTCCCTTAGATAGATGCGAGAGCATTATTATGGCCTTCTGTGAGAAACTGAGTAAGGCTCCAGGCCAAAAATTAGGAATGATCTGTTTGAAAGTGTAAGTTCGTGTTATATGAAGTAAGGTTCAGATTGTGTATAATATCATTCTTAATTGCAGTCTTTGGGTCCTCTTCCAATGGTTAGATGAAAATTCTCCAATTCGCTATAACGTATACTATCATATTCTCTTGATTGCTGAACAGACTGCCGAGGTTAAATCTGTTTATAAGGACATGGACGGTCTTAAACAATTATTCAGTCAGTGTCCTCCTTCCAATGAACAACTCCAAAAACTCTATAGACTATTACATGATGTTCTATTAAAGAGTAATGAAAGGTAATTCTGATAAAATGATTCCTCATCATATTTCTATTGAACTTTGAGTTAAAAATATCACGTCTATTAACTTTTTCAACAGTGAACAAGCTGCCAAGGTGATGATAGAACTGTTGAAAACATACACTGATAAGAATGCTTCTCATGCTAGAGAAGATGCCATTCGTTGTATTGTTTCTGCTTTAGCCGACCCTAAAACTTTTCTGCTGGATCCTTTACTGTCTCTGCAGCCAGTGAAGTTCCTTGAGGGTGAATTAATACATGACCTCCTCAATATCTTCGTCAGTGAGAATTTGACTGCTTACCTCAAATTTTATAATGAACACAAAGAATTTGTAACATCTCAAGGACTGAATCATGAGCAGAATTTGCAAAAAATGCGTTTGCTATCTTTCATGCAGTTGGCAGAAAGCCAGCCTGAACTGAGCTTTGACCTCATCGAGAAAGAATTGCAGCTGAAACCTGAGGAAGTTGAAGCATTCATTATAGAAGGTAAAACATTCGAAGTGATCTTGTTTTACGCATTTGATCATTACAATTTTTTCAGTATTAAAAACTAAACTGGTTAGAGCAAGAATGAACCAAGCTGCCCGCTCAGTGTATGTCACAAGTACCATGCACAGAACATTCGGAAGAGCCCAATGGCAACAGTTGCGGGATTTACTTTATTCTTGGAAGTCAAATCTTAGTTCAATTCAAGATGGCATGAAACATGTTACACAAACACAATTGGAATTACTGAGCCAAAATCAATAAAGCATATTTTGATATATTTTATTTTTTTACTCATTTTACCCGATACTGAAATAGAAAAAGACAGTGATCAAATTGAGAATTCCTTTTTCTCATAATCAACTATGAGACGAGCTATAATGAAAAATAACTTAAAGACAAGCTTTTGAAATAACACTCATCCGCCATTGGATCATAATTACAAAACTCATCCGCCATTTTGTTTTTTAATAACAAATATTTCATGATGTACACCTGCCAAATTTCAAATAAATCGGACGATTAGAAGTGTCATATTCAACTTGAAAGATTTGATTACAGACACCGGGACAGGTGAAACTAAAAGCTTGTAAAAATACAAACAATTTTCAATCGTAATATTGGTAACATCCGCTGCAGACAGTATTTTCATTAAAAAGGGATCCTGTTTGAAAAATAGATTTGATCAGAGAGGAAAAACTACTACTTGTTCAATTTACTCTTACAAATAGAAATAAAAATCTTACGAAGATGTGATTTTTATTAATGAATAATTTTCAAGTTGAAAAGTGATACATTTTTCTCATTAAATTTTTATTTTATATACAATATGGATTTACATTAATTATCAGTAATAATGATTGGCCATAACTAAAATCAAGTTTGTATAAAACTAAATTAACTAAATAGTATTATTTTAATCAATCCTCACAGTAAAATAATTATTCTTCCCTATAGGTAAAGGGGAAAAAATTAATGACAATATTTTTCTGAAATAAACCTAGACATACAAGTGTTATTTTCAAATATTACTACTCTTTTATTGGATAGATCCAATTGAAGGCTGCAAACCCTGTTTCCTATCATTTCGAAACTGAATACTTGGTTAACTGAAAAATATATACTGAATAGAACTGATTGTGCATAAATTATGGCCTCATTTTAGCACCACTAAAATTTTGATCGATAAGGAATTCATTTAAAATTTGAGAACCTTCCATATAATTCATGTAGTATTAAAAACTAAGAACTCTAAAGATTCATAGATTGTCAATACTAATTAAATCGTTTACTTGGTTGAAATTGTGCAACTTTAACATTTTTCTGAAAGTTCATATCTTAACGAATAATTATTGAACATTTCAAAAATAATTCCCTCGCATGCACATTTCATATGGACATTGAACAAACTTAATTTATTGCATTGATATCTTTCAGAATTTATTCCTCAATAATTTTATCAGTACGATAAGCTTTATCCTCAAGAACTCTTCAGAGTACCTAATTACCTATTGTTAATTATAATTCAATTAAGGATATAAAAATAATGTTGAGTTCTTTGATAGAAATAATTTCACATTTCCTATTATTTTTTCCAAAAGTTTTAATTTCTACTGCAAAAAGCAAAAACTATTAATACCTATTGGAAAATTTTAGTCAGGAAAATCAAAGGAAACAATAAATAATAATTTAATTGTAAGTAATTTTTTTTGATTGCAAGGAATTTATAAAATTTTTATCGGAAAATTGATTTTCCGCTGCCTTATTTCCAATAAGGCCCTAGTTTCCTGTCTGAAATTTTCTAGAGGAAAAAAATACCTTAAGAATCGCACTTGAAATGTTCATATCATATAACAAGTGACAACAGTTAACAATGCAAATTTGTTGTCTTTTCGAATTATACTATCACATTTCACAAAAGAGAAAAATGCGAAAGCAATGCATGCTTGACGCCCTTTTAAGTGATTCAATCTTCCATATTCCACTAAGCTTACACACTATTGTATTTTGTAAATAAATCTAATAGATATGTTGAGTCCTGACAAGAGAAACCTGGTTAATCTCGTTATATTTATCAAATGAGTTAAACTAAATATTCAAGAGTTCAGTCAAATGGAAAAAATTAAATTATTGGTCAACTCTCTTCAATAGAAGACTGATGATTTTTGACTAGAATTTTGAAATATCCTGCAATTGATTATTCATTGGTCAATATTCAGTTCTTTGAAATATTAAAACATGAAAATCAAATAACCATCCTTACTTTTTGAAGTGACCAATAACTGTATGTTCAAAATACTTAGAATATATAAACGGAAAATTAATTTCTTCATCTCTATCGACAAAGCAGGAAGAAACGATATGTAATCGATAATACAAACTTAAAACTGTCAAAAGATAAAACATGCAAAATATCCTATTTCTAATACTTTCAACAGCTTAGTTTTTGTCATGCCTTGGTGATTCAAAAGTTGGTAAGAAAATGCAGAGAGGGGGAAATATATTCAAATTAATGAACGCAACTCATTACAGGAAATTTTATATCACCTTATTCAGAAGTCATTTAGTGAAATCGAGCAAATCCAGAATAATAAGATTTGTATTACCTGAGTACCAAAAAATATTCATTATTTTTTGTATAACCTTTTCAATTAAAATCGCAAAATAAATAAAATGAGTTGAAGATATCCATCTTTTATTAAAATTATAAGTATCCACGGATTGCACTAAAATATATAATTATACAAAGTATTTTAGAATTATTTTAAACATATAAAAAGTAATAATTGCTTTTTATGTATATGAATTTCCAAAGATGGTCAAGACAAATTAATTAAATATAACAAAATTTTTTAATTTGTTGGTCAACTCACCATCATAGAAAAAATTATCAACACCACCTCACAATATCAAGATCATAGAAATGACAGTTTGGTTCTTTCCACTAAAGTTATCAAAAGACTAATTTCCTCTCCTCTCAGCATTTCAAATCACCTAAAATTGCGTCAAATGACTGATCCATGAATATATAGATCTAATCAAACAGTCCAAATCTGAAGGTGCTTATAAGATGGAACACCTTAGTCTGAATGGTCCTCGTCCATGTCCCACAATATATTTATGGGGACGTTTACTTCTGCTGTGCTTGTCCTTTCTTATTTCTCTCACTAATGTGTAGAAGGCGTCATCTACCCCCATTCGTGTTTTAGCTGATGTTTCTACGAATGGTATACCATATTGCTTAGCAACCTAAAATGGCAGTAAGACAGCATGGTCATTTGATTGCCAGTTTTGCGAATAAGATAACTAACAGAACCTAGTGATATATTTCAACTGATTTGATTTTCGTTTTTGAATTGCATAAGGGCAAATTGTAGTCATCTGGTAAGAAACAATAGTACTTGGTGCTTCATCGTTGGAAAATTTGTAAAAACACATCAACCTATTTCACTGTCAAAAATATGACACACTCATATATTACTCACCTCTTTAGCTTGATTCATGTCTACTGCCCATGAAGTTAAATCACATTTATTTCCAACCAATACCATAGGTACTTCTTCTGCATCCTTCACCCTTTTAATTTGTTCCCTATATGTTCCTATATCTTCAAAACTTTTGGCTGAATTGACAGCAAAAACCAATAGAAATCCTTCTCCTGTTCTCATGTACTGGTCACGCATAGCACTATATTCTTCCTGACCTGCTGTATCCAAAATATCTAAGAGGCATGTTTCACCATCTATAACAACTTGTTTTCGATATGAATCTTCTATTGTGGGATCGTATTCATCTACAAAGTGGTTTTGAATCAGCTGTATTGTCAAAGCTGATTTTCCAACACCACCAGCACCAACAACTACCAATTTGAATTCAGTCATCTTTTCAATTGTTTTACTAGTAATAACAGAAATTATCAACACTTTTATGCTTAAAACAATCTAATTCTTTCCTGTCCTATGGCTGCATAATCATAGGTCACTCCATCAAGTAACAAACTCCTGTTCCACCACCATTCGTTGTAATATTCTCAATTGGGTGTAATTAACAATAAAGTAATATCACTAATACGCAACAAAAGTCATTAATAGAATAAATTAATATACTCAATTCTAAATACTTCAATTCAATCAGACAGAAATGGTGATTGGTAAAATAGGAATAGCAATAAGATAGATTCCAAGATCACGGTAAACAATTCATTGGTGCGTCATGGTGGAGGAGGGCATAAATGCAGGACGTACCTCGCTTCGGGCATGTTCGTTACCATAGTTCGTACGTGTTCGGAACGCCTACCGAACCGAGCCGACTTAGCGGGAAATTTCAAATTCCTGAACACCAGACCAGAGTGAACCAGATATTATGCATTGAGATATTTTACGGTAGCATACAAGACAGTATATACGCTATACAGGGTGACTTTTTAAGCGTTTCATTAGACGTATTCGAGGAAGGAAATTTGATACGAATTTAAGATTCTGAATTTTTGTTTAAGAGTACATGAAAAATAATTTTATATTGAAAATTGGGCTCGACAAATCATAACTGAGAACATTGCCACAAAGATTGAATGAAAAATACAAACTGTTTCGGTCTTCATTGACCTCGTCAGCGTGATACGGCCGTTCGATAAACGAATGACAATCACGGACAGTTTATATTGTATACCGATGTTACATCAAAAAACTATTATGATTAATAATGGCTGTTTGTTGATGCCACAAAAGATCCTGAAATGGTCTCTTTTATGATATCAATTTCTTCTTGAGTAGGTTTCCCAACTGAATTGATATTCCTTTTCCTCCTTTTCTTAGTAGAAAAGAAATTGTCCTGTTTTTGAACTTTTTTATTGGAAGGTTCATATACTTCTGATGTTTGTTCAAAATTTCTGATTGAAGTCAAAGCACTTGCAGATTTTATGGCATTCAAATGTTGCTGCATAAACTTAAACTGAGATTCGTTGTAATCATTGTTTTCAACTTTGTTCAATATTTCTAATAAAGAAGATATGACTTGGCTTCTCATTGAGTTTAAATCACCTTTATTATTAGAATTAGCAGCAGAAATATTTTCAGCTAAGTGCTCGACTTCTTCAGTTGGAATGGGAATGACTAATTTTTCAGTATTATTACTGAAATGTTGGCAGAAATAATGTATGTGCTTGCACAACACAGCTTGTATGCAATAATTGTTGCAACTACATTCGTAATTATGAAAGCATATATTACAAAAGTGGCACTGAATGCTACAGCACATATTATCAGATTTTTTTTCACCACATATTCATGATAAGGGTTTTTAGTGGATGTGAATTTCCAGCAATTAGTCTCAATATTTTCAACTGGTATTTAATGCTGATTTATGATTCGCATGTATTATTGTGGTATGATTTGTATTCTCACCTTTAACAAGTTTGATTAATCTGTCTACAGATTGATCGCGCAGAAATTTCAATAATACATGGAGTGTTTTATCAAGTCGTTTGATTTTTTCCGCATTCAGATATGTATATTTTATGACCTTGTGCATCGCTTCAAGGTGCATATTGGTATTTACGCCAGAAAGCTGCCGGTAACAATAAGCCCATTGATGGGAATTGTAACAATAATTGTTTATGAAATACAAACCAAATTCTTTCGACAATTCATTGTTAACTGTTAAGAATTGTTTCTTTGAAATTGAACAGGGCAATATTGAATTCATCCAAATTCGAAATGCTTTGTACATATTTCAGAGATTTGTACACCCATTTTCTTGTCTCCAAATCGGCGATTTTATTCAAATTGTTGCGCCAGGCACGATCCAAGTGCCAGGAACAAAATAACTGGCTTCTTACAGCACCCATCACCACACGCCATGCATTATAGAAGACAGGGGTTACATCTGTCATGAATATTTGAGCTGTAATAACTCCAACAGTGTCTTTTATTTTTTGAAAAAATAATTTGAAAATATCTGTATCCTTCCGATTAGTGAACATGAAGGCGATCGGGAAGCCTTGTTTGAATTCATCGATCACTAAAAGTGTTGTCAGCTCAAAATCATAGGCATTCAGCCCATGGGTGCTATCTATGCAAATAATATTATTTCCAAATTTTCTTGCAAGGTCCCTCTGAGTGCTATTCATGAAAATAAGACAAAAATCTTCGGTATTCAATACAGAATCCGGACAAAGTAAATTTTGTTTTTTATAAAAAATAACTGGATTTTCTTCATTTCTTCGACAGTTCTCAACCCAAATATTGACACTCTCACAGTCTACTTCATGGTAGCATCCTTCCATTATATTTATTTTAAACGAGTTCTTGACATTGTGCACATCTTGAAGAGACAGTAGATCACTTCTTTTCAATTGACTATTTATATTGTCTCTTACATTGTCCAGTATTCTGAAAAAACATATCATATAAATTTTAATATTGTATACAAAATTATCTGAGTAGGTGTGTATATGTATAACATACTGGTTGTGTTTGAACCCAGCATTATAAGGGATTTTTCAAAATTGATCTGGGCACAACTCTCAACCTCAAACTTGTCTTGAGCCCTCACTGAACAACTGGGCCTTACTTGTAAATTATATATTCTTGTTATTGATTCGATAATTAAGCTTACGCACACTTCATCAGTTGTAAATATTGCTATATATACATATATACTCACTTTGCTGGAGGTACTCCTAAAATTAGTTTTGATGCAATATTTTGGCGATCTGACTCAAGCATCTTCAGATGCTGTATCTCATTCTTATGACCATAATGATGCTTGAAATATTTTACAGTACATTCATCAGTTCCTGCATTTCTAGACACTATAATCTGGCTCGTACATCCACAGTTTATTTTTGAAATACCTTGGCTCTTCTGTGATCTCTTTCGATCGGTTGTGATAACCCGAGCCATACCTGATTAGCATCCATAAAAATATAAAATATAAAATTTCAAGTATGGAACATCATTACCTGAGCGTATACAATCAAAATAAATTCTTTCTTTGCCTCCATGATCTTTTTTTATTCCTGTGTTCCTAATATATTGTACTTGCAACATCTTGCTTTCGTTTTCCAACCATGTTTTAAAATCTAAGAAGTGAAGAGAAATTTTCAAATTGATGAAAAAAAGATTATCCTTCCATAATCTACCCACCTTCATAGCTTTGGAAGGTCGTTAGGGTAAACTCCACAAACTTCCCTTGATTGTGATCATTACTCAAATGGTAGCCGAGATCACTATTTAACTTGTAAGAATTGTTGCATGATCCTTCCGAACACAAATATTTTTTATCTTCTGAATCATTCTGTTTTTTCTCCGATGACAATCCATGAATGTTTTTTTGATGTCTATTAAAACTAGATTGGGTGGAGAAAGGTTTCCCACAATGAGGCACCAAACAGGTAATAAGAGGCATTGCTAGAGTCGCTAGAGATAAATTCACAAGCGAATACTATCGAAACACGCAATTCGCAATATGAAATGTAAATTTACCACAATATATTACTCCAAGCTCAACCCTTAACCACAAATTGATTATACATGTAATAATAATAATAAGAAAATAAGAGAATACTAGTTGTCTCTGTCCTTAAAATATCTCAATAATATATCTGGTTCACTCTGGTGTTCAGGAATTTGAAATTTCCCGCTAAAACGGCTCGGTTCGGTAGGCGCAAAGATTCTTTGGGTAGGCGTTCCGAACACGTACGAACCATAGTAACGAGCATGCCCGAAGCGAGGTACGTCCTGCATTTATGCCCTCCTCATGGTGGTTGATTCACGGTTGCAGAAATTGATAATGATCAGAGATATTTCTGCTCTTCTTTTTTCTGAGAATAAGAATCGATGAGCAAATGAATTCAAATAGCCCACACAACAGCCCGGATTTCAAAAACCATTTCGTTTGTAAGAAATAAGAAAATATAAACTCAGTGGCGCACCCAGAAATTTCATTCGGGGGGGGCTGCTCGAGAGTAATCAGGGTTTTACATACAAAAAAAACTCGAAAACGACGAAAACAATCCTTTATTTTTGAGCTCGGGGGGGGCTGCAGCCCGACAGCCCCCCCCCCTCGGTGCGCCACTGTATAAACTGTATTTTTCAATGCTAACGAATACGAACATGCGCAACAATTATGCGACAATTTCAGATCCGTATCAGTTAATTTGGTTTATCAATTTTGAGATGGAAATCATTGAACATGGAAAAGCGAGAAAATGCCAATAATTTTATCGCATCACAGGCTTCGTTGAAATTTAAATGCGTTGGAACTCTATTCTTATTGTTGATTTGATGTTATATTTATTTTTTATGTAAGGCTGATGCACACTTGGTCAATGGTTATTAGTTGATAAAAGCAATAATAAAAAACTGTTACTGATACTATTTTCGAGTTTTATTTTGGATATCTCAAAAAAGGTGAGTATAGATTTTTTCAAAAGTCTATGAGGATTCCTAAACCCACAGCAACGAAAAATTAAAAATGGAAAGAATTATACAGATATAACAGCAACGAAAAAAATAAAATGAGAATGAGACAAACGTAAGAAAGAGGTTTCTTCGACAATCTGTTGTTCTATGATTGATTTAAATTATCCACAATGAAGATAATCTAATTTGTGATCTAATTCAATGTTTCAATATCAAATACCAATAATGTTGAAGAATCCGAAACCAAAAATTCCACTCTTTGTCTATGAACATGTAGCTTTGTACAACTTTCCTGGAGTGATTCATGGTTCATTGCTTGGCCACTTATAGTTGGCACCCTTAAGTTTGATAATTGATGTAAATGGTCCAGTCCGTTTTTAATTTAGGATATCGGTAGTCTGATGAGACTCAATCACTGTTGTCGATGAACTAAGAAAATTCGTGTGCAATTAGAAGAACAGGAAACGAAGTTTGTACTTATTAACATTTTAACCAGGGCGGTATATTAGTGCAGCAGGAATGATGTGAGTTAATTGTAAAGCAGCGGAAACGGTTAAGCTTTGTTTGAGCATGTAATTATTTTTCATTCATTCACTTGTCCCGATTATTGAGAGGGGGCGTCCAAACACGGTGTCCAACATGAAAATGGTACAATATGAGGTGTAGCAATGAGGATCGCGTGCTGTAAATAAGGATCATGGCTTATGGCGCTCATTGCTATCGAAGGACATGGATAATACTCTATGATAATTGATAATGATAAGTGTGTCGCCGATTATTGTCTAGTTTCGCGACAAAAAAACGGTGCGAATAAGTATCTATATTTTTAAGAGTACATTTCCTTGTAGAATGGTCTGAATGTTCTTTTGTGCTAACGAATATTCTATGCCATTGGAATGTAAAATTATTTTGAAAGATTTAAAACCTTTATGAACCTTTTCATTAGATCGCCTCTTCAAAGCTCCGCCATCTAGAAAAAAGTTTCAACAATTTTTGTGCCTTTTATGCATGGTTCCCTCAGTCTTTTACTACATATATAGTACTTGAGACTCCTTGAAAAATTATATTCTTCGTTCTATATTATACTAAAACGGAAGCTCTGTGGTCCGGCCCGGGGAATCTGTCGAAAAAGTGGGTCCAGAAGAAGCATTAAAATCGCAGCGAAGCTGCGATACAGGAAAGAAATTTTCACATGGTCTGAAAGAGGAATGATCGATTCGTACGTGAGCGAAATTTCGATCTTCTAGGCGACGTAGAAGTATTTTAAAAAAATTCGCGAAAATCGGGAAAAAATTCGGCAAAAAGGGCAATTTTAAAATCGATAAAACTTTTTTCACAGATATCCTAGCCGTGATGTAAATATACGGATCGAAAGAGGAAAAGTCAATGCAAAATAGCTTGGTATTCATATTTCCCATAATTTTTCCATTTCTTCAGGAAAATTGATCAAACTTTGACATTTCGACAATAAAATCACCCGATTTCTACGATGAGGATAACTACTTAAAAGGTAGATCTGCTGGCTCATACTAGTAATAACTATAATAAGCCGAAAATACATAAAAGTAAAATTCTGAGCTAGAATCATTTGAAAACTTCTGAAACAGTGAAACCATGGCACACATGCTACCTTCTGTTATGAGTGTTGGCGCCCGCAGAAACCGTCAGAAATTTTTCTGAGGGGGGGCAAAAAAATAGAAAGTATAATATTGGGGTGTCGTGCTGAAAAACGATAAGGCCATCAAAATCTCAGGGAAGGCATATATTAATAAAATTGAAATTTTCTCATATTTTTAGAATGACTGGAGGGGGTTGAAGTAGACTACCCCTATCATTTATGTTAACTAAATTTGAAGAAAAACTTACGCAACGACTTGGATAGAATTAAATTCGGATAGCCTGGTTTGGTTAGAAACTTTTTCATCTTCTATATTTTTCTCGTAAAATGTACTGTTTTAAAATAAAAAAATAAAATGTAAATCAGTTCTAATATAAATTGCCCTTTCCGACACGTAATGATTTACATTTGATTTTTTTATTTCAAAACGGTACATTTTACGAGAAAAATATAAGACATGAAAAAGTTTCTAACCAAGATAAGCTATCCTAATTTAATTCTATCCAAGTTGTTGCGTAAGTTTTTGTTCAAATTTCATTTTCCGCCGACCGCCATCTTTGAACTGCCCTAACGTTTGACTTTTGACCCAACATGTATTTAACAAACTATCACTCTTTGAAATCTTTCGCATCAATTCAGAAACACCCTGTATAACTCCTATTCACTCATAATTAATTTTCCGTCTACTTCGGTTTCATGATTACAATGCATGATATAAGAAGTATTCTTGTATCATTGGCACAATAAATTATATACCTGTCGTTTATTATTATTATAGAACTTGTTCCTAAGTGGGTAAAAATTATTCAGATAATATTTTTTTTTGCATTTTTGCAGCAACTGTTGTATTTTTGGATTCTGCCTGAACAGAAAGATCTTTTTTGCATAAGGTAGGTATTGTATATATATAACCATTGTATAATGTTCGCATTTGCAATTTAATTCCAGTGCCGCTATCACCAGTCATAAGGCCTAGTTTACAAGGCATGATTTTCTGTTACAGCAGGCTTAGCACGAATTTAAAATTTCGAAGGAGTTCATTAGGCAGTTATCACGTTTGAACCGAGTACTCTGCGCAATGTGGATCACTCTTGGGTTCCGTGCGCCAAGAGAGCGAAATTTTGAATTTTGACGCAAAGTTTCGTACAGACGAAATAAAAAAAACAATTTACGCGTACCGGCAAAAAGGCAAACGATTCGATTGAAAACTGTGCTGTTTGAGTTTTTCGTGAAAATGAGCGCTGGTTTGTTATGAAAATGAGATCTACTTTGATACTCTTGTGTTTTGTGCTAAGGACAATACGCGCAAACTTGGATCTTCTAGATTTAGATGTGCAAAATGAGTGTACTAAGCACTGCCCAGTCCAGGTATTATTTTGACCTTTTTATCTGACCACAATAGTAATTAAAAGTTTTCCAATGAGCTAATTGCACGTACACTTAGTGTAGGTCACTTTTTTGAAAAATATCTGCTTAAATTCGAAATTTCCCCAAAAACCGTCTTATACAAAAAAAATCAAAGCATCAAACGACTCTATTCGAAAATATTTGGATTAGTTACAATCTACATATTTTACTAATTGCGAAAAGTTAATTTGGCAAATGAATATTTTTACTTTATTGTTATCTCAATTTATTTCGCAAGAAGTTGAATTGAATAATCATTATATTCTTACCTTTTTGTTTATTCTTAGCAGCGGCTTCAAAATCTTAAATTGGCGCCATACTTATGCCAATAATAAGATAAACACAAATTTTTAAAAATTAAAGTCGATATCTGATTTATCTGCAGATCTTGAAGTCATCTTGCACTAATTGGATTTTAATTAAGTAAATATGTGGATCAAGCACGTGTTTAATTGGAATTTTACTTTGCAGATAATTAAACTAAACATCAGCAAATTTTTGACATCGAATTTCAAAATTGGAAGAAGTCTTGAAATAATTTATGCGATATCTGTTTCTCCCATTAATCAGTTATTATAATACATATTATGGAATAATAGTTCCAAATCTTTTTTTTTGTGATACTATTATTTTAGTAATTTTTTCGATTCTTTTAGCTATGTTACAAAATAAATAAACGAGCAATCGGATTATCCTTCATTGAAATTCAAATATTCAATGCTGCGAATATTGTTTCCCAAATAGTTTATAATTTTTTTTAAAATATCAATATATGAAGGTACGTTTGCAAATTATTCGATACTATTTCATTAATTAATTATTAATTCAAAAAACTTTAGACTCTTCGTGGTGGTTGAAGTTTAAATTTTGCACAATCCCTTTTCATTATTCAGGTATTATTTTGAAGGGCATAGAATGTCTTGAAGGTTACAGCCAAATCTCCTCAGACAGTTCACATATTTTGAAAAATATTTCTAATGAACTCCATATACATTTATCGATGTGGTGTGTATGAGTGTATGACATTTGACCAATGACCGTTGATTCCCTAAATGTTTGTAATAACATCTCGCTTGGTGTGATAATTTTATCTTACTTTTGAATTGAATTATTATTGTTCAACACGATACCCCTATTTTGCGTTTATTATTCAAGTTTTTCGCCTTATTCCTTTAAGACAAAATAACAGCTTGAACTTTAATCCTATTATGTTCGATGAGAGAGTTGTTCGAAATTAAATGAGTTTTTTCTTCGACAAAACTTTTCCACTTCATAGAAGCAGCAAATTTATTTCTTGTCGTTACTACTCATGATGTGAAAAAATTTAATGCAAGGGTCAGATTTGAAATAGGTACCTACCAACGATAAAAGAACCTATTTGGAAATGCTATAAATAAAATCAAAATGTGTTTTATATTGAGGCGAAGTGAAATGATCAAATCCATGATGAAAATAGTGATTGTAAATGCACAAAAAGAATGCGAAGCCCATTATCGATAACATTTTTCTCGAATTTAGCATTGTGACAGCTTCAAACTATTAAAATTTTCTTCTCGGTCATAACCTTGCGTCAACATTGGTGTTCCATGCCACATCTGAAGCACGAGCTGAAAATTGGCGAGAATTTAATCGATTAACACAGCTTCTTGTAAAGGCATCAACGAATAATTCGTTCAAGGATTCCAGGATATTGCACTTGAGAAAATAATAAACGATTACCACATGTAGAAAGCCATGTGATATGAGGGGCAGAGATTAATTAAAACAATGCAATGTCCCTATACAGAACCGGCATAAAATATAAATCCTCGCTGAAAAGATTCATATGGATTGAATGCCAAATCAGAAATAATTGATATTCAAAAGATGTTCTATTGCCTACTCGAAGAACTGTTCCTACTCTAGATTATTCGCAATGTCCTCTAAATACCATAAACGGGGGAGCAGCCAGGGGGGCGGGGGGCCTGCCAAACCATCCCCCTGTGATTTTTTACATACATGCTTGATGGACATTTTTTATTTCCTTGTCTACTAAGATTTTTGAATAATTATATATTTTTTGGAACTTCACAGATTATACAATATCTAATGATTAAAAGTATATTTTTTCGTAATTTAAAAGACTTTTACAATTTTTTTTCAATATTGCATATTACAACCGCCACATCTGAAAGGTCATTCTCAAAATCAACGTATTTCATTAGACAGACTGTAACAGCCAAATGGAATAAATTCGATAACGAATAAATGAGGGGGTGTTAGAAAAAACGCTCGGACACGTCGATTTGTAATTTTAAATGCGCATATTTTTCAAGGAAATAAAATTATATAGGGTGTTCCATGCGACCGTGGCCAATACCAACTTTCTTATTTCGAATGCAACCCCCTGTATATTATTTATTTTTTGGATTCTTCAGAAAATTCTAGATATAATTCATGTCCAATGCCCTATACCTAGTTTCAACTTTTTCGGAAATAATAAGTGTTTTCAGATTTTTTACAAAAATTAACATTTTGAATGAAAATTATTTTGCATTTCGCAAATTCGATACATTACACTCAATACTTATTTCTCATTTACCTCTTGATATGAAGAAAGTAAGCAAAAACCATTACTGAGAAGAAATGTTGAGTAACGTTAGAGGACATTTTTACACCAGATTATAGCATGTTGCCAAGACGTTCGCGGCGAGCATTTTGAACATTTTGTTTTTTTTAATAATTAAGAAATAATCAATATTACTTATTAGGTTTTAAGTGTAATGTACCGAATTTGTGAAATGAAATAATTTTTATTCAAAACGTTGATTTTTGCAATAAATCTGAAAACACTTAATACTTCCGAAATAGTTGAAGATAGGTATAGGACATTGTGCATGAATTGTGTCTAGAATTCTCTGAAGAATCCAAAAAATAAATAATATACAGGAGGTTGCATTTGGAATAAGAAAGTTGGTATTGGCCACGGCCGCATGGAACACCTCATATAATATTATTTTCTTGAAAAACGTGCGCATTTAAAATTACGACGTGTCCGAGCGTTTTTACCAACAATCCCTCATTTATTCGTTATCGAATTTATTCCATTTGGCTGTTACACTCTGTATATCTGCTTAGCACCAAAGTCAGATTGAAAGGTAAATTTTAGTCCAATTTCATATGCAAGTGCAATCAAATGCTGAATTTTCTGCTGTGAAACCATCGATTGATGTGAGTATTAACTCAGTGGCAACAAAAAAGATTATTTTATTCACAATGAACAAAGAAATACATATCTGGAACATGTTATATTATATGAAGCAACCTTCCCATACTTCGGCTCTGTTATGCCGCATTTCTGTCACGATGAGGGTTTCTGATGGGTTTAATGAGTCAAGTGGACAATCTTAGTTCCATGCACTTGAAATTTTCAGCTGCAAAGGCTATAATAACATTAAACGCAATCTTGACGTAGTTTCATTCCACTCACTCACTTCACGCTCATTGGAATATAACATAACTAGGCTTCTTGAAAAGTTTCCAAAGGGGAAATGGAACGACATGAATGAATGAGTCGAAATATGTTTATTTTTCGCTATTATCTCCTTTGAGTTAATGAAAAATTAGGGGTTTTCAGAAATCCCCAAATTCAGTTGTTTCAAAAGGTCACAATTTCTTTTTTTTATTTATTGAACTGTAGACCACAGAGTCGAAGAGAGTGGGTGAACCACTGATGCATGTGCAGATCTTCTTCGTTATCGATGGAGTCCAGTCGCAGCATCAACAAATATGAAAGAAAATATGAATTCTGAACAATATTATAAGGTAGAACTGTGCGCCATGAAAGTAATTGAAGTTGAAGAATATGCTTAAAAGTTAAAAATTCAAGAATTTTCTAGTGTGAGCTAGAATGATTGTTAATTCAGATTATTCTCAAAACTATAATATTAAAAATTTTATTAGCATAGCTATGTTGAAGAAAAACGGAATTCTGATGAAAGATGAGTGATCATATCACATTGATTTATCATTTTCCACATTACATGCATTCGCGCCTTTCGAAATATCAAATTTTGTTTCTAACTGCATTACGCTGTGAATCATAAATAGGTCGTGAAGTTCATCTCCTTATTCATCATTTCGAGAGCAATTGACTAAAAACAATTTGATTATACATTTTCACAAAATGATCAAAAATAAGATACCTATTATGTTGATATACAGGCATTGTTTATAAAATTTAAAATTCATGAAACATTTTGGGTGTAAGTAAAACTTCAAGAGATCTCAATAAATATCATATTCATGTTCTGATGGTGTTGTTTGCAAATTTTATTTAAAAACAATTTTATCCTTTCTCCTTCTCCGATAAGAAAAATTAGTGTAGCTACATTGAAAATTGATTTGAAGAAGCATTTGCAGTATCTTTCCATTGAAATCATAACAAATATCTGTTTATAGCCATTTCAATTTTTACATACGAATAAGAAGAGTTATCAATGAGAGGAAACCATGAAATGTTACATAAAACACTGTATGAGTTGGCCTGTAAGCTGGTGACAGACACTTGACTCGGTTATTAATTCGCTATCATATGATTGTAGCATTATTTTGTAAATAGGTTCATTATCAAGTATAATATAGAAGAATTACATTATTGATCATGATATTTTATCGTTCAACGATATTCCTTCGATTGCATTGATTGTTTCTTGTTAAACCAACTTATTTTGATAATGTATAAGGAATTCAGGAATAAGCATTATTTTTTTTTTAATTTTGACGAAATCGGAATAACTCTTCTGCTTGATCGTTCACGAAGTGCATTTCTATACTTTTTCAGCATCAATTACGGTGCTGTGACTTTGTTGTTCTTTCAGAATTTTGTTTGAATACAGAAACATTCAGTTTTATTTTTGTACTAAAACTTTTATCTTCAGTATTTACTTTTTTATAGAGAAATACCATAACAGGTCAATTTTTATTTTAAACTACGCAATTTTTCGTTTATAATTGAGCAGTTTGTTATGCAGCCTCAACAATAAATGAAATAATGAAAACTTAACTGGCATTTTTCAATGAATTCAATGATTAGAGAACTCACATACCGAAGGGTGAAATAAAATAGTTACATATACATTTCAAACTTGATTTTGAATTGCAAATGAGTAGGTATGTTTATCTTTGACGAATATGCACCCATACAGGTATGTTTCATGGTCTGATTCAATTTCGTAATTAACATTTACAACCAATGAAAATACGAATGACCGGGAAACTACCGAAAAGTTCTCACATAAATTATCCTGGCGCTTTCCAGTTTTGCTTAATTCTTGATTTGATTGCTCGATGTTCAAATTTTGCCCAAAATTACGAAAAGTTACTGACAACTTTGCTGAAAACGCAGAAACTCTTCGGGTAAAGTAATTGTTATATATTTGTAGATTTAAGTTGTGGAAGGTGATTTACACAAGTAAGGACCTAGGACCAGTAGGACCAAGAAAACATTATATTCCTCGACAAAAATTGACCTTCAAATCCATATAAAATCCGATTATCGAATATTGAATTTCTGTTCCATTCAAATTTCCTCTATGAGGTCGAAATCTCTCAATCAACTTTTATTGTCCATTTCACGCTTGTGATTTTTCGGCAAACGGAAAAGGGCGTGTAGAGGAAGTACAGTTAGGTGCCCATGATGGTTGAAGACACGGTGTCAGGTGGTGTACCTGTTAAGCTCGAGATTTTGTTGTTTAACCAAGTAATCAACCCCTTCATCGGTTCAAATGAGGATGTGTACTGTCTGAAGGACATCAACGTAAATATTTGCTGTTGGAATATCTCAATGTTCGAAGGGGTTAGATACACTATTCAACCTGAAAAAAAAAACCATTTTTTTCCTAAATCGATGTACATTGTGCTTATGCATGACAGTAAAACCGTCAGCACATGGAATCATGATAGACTCAAACCTCATATACAAGGCAGGATTTTCATATCACAAATGGTGTTTTCATAGAAATAACTTTCCAAGAATGAATTCCACTTATTTCATTTACGATTATTATTGTGTGGTCGCTTCATCAGTCACCAACAGTGATGAAGCAATAGATTTTATTGTTTCCGGCGCCAATCATAAATAATTTTCTTGCCTGTTTCCTATCTCAGAAGATATATTTATGGAAAATTATAAGGGTGACTTTTATATCGCCTATTCCTTAATTGCTTGACCGTTAATTATAAAAACCAACAACTAAAAAGGATACTCTAGTTAAGAAAAATTGCTTTAATAAAGCCGGAAAGCAGACATGATGGTCAATCTGGAACACTTACAGCTCTCCCCCTATAAATAATAGGAGAAGATATGGGGTGTTAATTGGATGTCGGATATGACATGTAATTTGGATAAAATAATAAGCTACCCCTATTTATGACACTCTGACCAACCGAGCAATTGTGGAATTGAAATTTCGTATCTTCAAATGACAGTGCAGAGTTGCTCAAAAATAAGGATAAGATACAGGGTGTGGCGTAATGAATTATTAATATGGTACCACTCTTTACGGTGGCAAAGCTTCAAATGAAGGAATTTTTTCATTCTGTTTATTGGATAGTACTCCTGAATAGATGCGTTATCGAATGTAAACATTGATTTTTGGGGCCCATGCATCATTTTTTTTAAACAAAGGTTTAGCCCAAAATCGAGTTTCACATAACGTGGTTTAAAAAAATATGGTCACCTGATTGCCAAATCAAGAAAAACCATGCCTGTCTCGTTGAGATCCCGAAATGCTATTTGAATTAAATACAAAATAAATTCCTATTTGAATGAATCAAAAGCTTTCAATTGAGCTCTTGACCCATTGTAATGGAAATTTATTTTGCACAAATACTTGAATTACAGTGAGTTATAGCAATTCGGGATCTCAACGAAACAGGCATGGTTTTTCATAATTTGGCAATCAGGTGGCCATATTTTATTTTATACCACGTTAGATTGGACCAAGGAAAAAATAACCAAAACATGAAAGTTGAGCTAAATCTTTGTTTAAAAAAAACCAGGCGTCCGCCCCAAAAATCATAGTTCACATTCGATAGCGTATCTATATAGGAAAATTATCCAAAAAACATATTGAAAAAATTCTTTCATTTGGAGTCTTGCCACCTAAAATAATGGCAAAGGGTGTAATTTTTTTTAATTCCCGAAATTGTCGAATAACTCGAAATTATTTTCGAACTAATTATTGGAACTAACTGCCAAAGTTTTATGTTTGAGTTAATTATTCAAATGAAAAGAAGACACTTCTGTTTAATTGGATCTAAAGTTAATGAACGCCACTCCAGAAAACAATTTTCTAGAATTTATTAATCTTCGTTTAACCAACATTTACGAAAGAAAGTAACAAATTATTGACTTATTGGCAGATTGGCTCCTTGTGCGTATTCAAAACATACAAATCATTAATTTACGTAATTTAACATGCAATTATCATAGATAACTGCTAATGGACTGATAATATGTATAGGTATGAGAGGTCAGTTATCATTTAGCACTTTTACATCAATTATCATTTACCAAATGAACTTTTTCACCGAATGTTTTCTCATCAGACTTTT
Organism: Adalia bipunctata; assembly: GCA_910592335.1. Taxonomy (NCBI): domain Eukaryota; kingdom Metazoa; phylum Arthropoda; class Insecta; order Coleoptera; family Coccinellidae; genus Adalia; species Adalia bipunctata. The sequence continues at coordinate 10,837,655 of OU342955.1, forward strand.
TGTTACAGAATTCAACGGATTTGGAACACTACGATTACACCTGCGACGTCAAGTGTAACGAGGAACAGGTAGGTGAAATAAGGAAATTGGAAGGCCACCATGCGTTGTAATTACTTCCTTCCCTCTTCCTTTTTCTTGTCCATTATATTTTGACCGTTGGATTGAATGGCTACATGGGAATATTAAAGGAACGAAAGGGTTGGACTTCATCAAAAATTCATATAATTTTTTAGGTTATTTCAGGGTCCCTGGTTTCCATTAAATTGACAATCAATTTCCCGAAAAAAATCATGCCCACAATATTCGGATAGTTTAATCGATTGAATTAACAGTACTTTCGATATTTTGCTTAATAAACTCTGTTATGAATCTGATTTGATTTCAAAAAATAATATTGAATAGATATTATTTTTTTTGTCATTTCATACCAAATAGAGTTACGTTACCTTATAACCTCAGCTGATTAAGAATACCTTGATCGATTTTAAAAATGAATCTTTGAATTTCATAATCAGTTGTCGACTTCATAATGTTTTCGAAGTCTTGTCGCATGAAGTTCTCAAAATATTTTATATAAACAGTTCCAATTTTGGATAGAGTAAACCAATTCGGGAAGAACAAAAAACTCTGTCAACAATTTTTTGTAATACCTATCTTCAAATACTTTCACAAATTGTTAAAAAAAAGCAAATCAACATCATAAATTTCTACAAAAAATCAAATTATTGAAGAAAATAACAGAAATGGTTGGTAATGTACCGTAACTATTTTAATTTTTTGCAATTAATTTAGTATTCATGTAAATTTTGTTGAATTCCCATTTTTGGATATCCCTAAAGCTGCCTGCTTTATATTTCGAAAATTAATCATTATTTTTTCAATTGAATGTTGCCTGTACGGATCTGTACGAATTTTTCGTGAAAAAGCGTCAGAATATCGAGAAGTATTCTGTTAATTTACCATTCAGAATCTTCACTGACCACAGATCCGGTTCCGCTGTCCCATACGAGGCAATGTGTCATCTGATTTCATGAAACCGTTCAAATTCTACCCATCAGATCAATCTGATCACATTCCAATGCATTTCCGCAAGCGTGGGAAAATCAGACAATTTTCAAACTATAGGAATTAAGTTTCACCTCTTCTTTCGCAAAGGTGTAGACTACATTTACTACCACCATTATACTGAACTATTTCTACCCTAATGGTTGATGTTTTTTTTTTCATTTGGTTCGAGCGATAGTATCTTATATAATTTGTATGCATAAAATTTTCAGTGCGGGTTGAAATGAAATTTATATGTATAATTTTTGTTTGTTTTTTATATACAACATGGTTATGTAAAAAATCTATTTTTTTAAATCAAATAAAGAATTGATTGAATTGCATTAAAATGAATAACGTCAATTTCTGGAAAATCGCATAGTCGAATAATCACATAAATAAACGAATAATCAGATACACCGCGTTCATTGATATAACATATCAACAACCGCCATGGATCCGACTCGAACTTGCCACAAATTATCATCCAGGGAACCTCATCGAAGCGGGTAGAAGTCGACCTAGGTTTCGATCTTTTTAGTGATCTCATCAGGACAACATAACCCTACTACGATGAAAATTGAAGTGGAACGGAGGTCCTCTTAACAAAACTAGATGAAGTCTTTAAGGTACAGTGTACGTCAAGGCGACATCTAGTCAAGAATTAGACCAACAATTCCCTCTCGCAGTCCTGGACGACGATAGATGGCATACCTCTCATTTGCCCCTTCAGCGAGCAGGAATGTGAAATCCACATAATTAAAAACCTGCGAGCTAGGAGCGCGAGAATCGTTCGTGTTTCGCGGCGTTTCACCAAAGCCCGTATCAACATAAACATAAAGTTTCGTTCCATAAGGAAATATAATAGAATAAACGAATAATCAGATACACCGCGTTCATTGATATAACATATCAACAACCGCCATGGATCCGACTCGAACTTATAACATAAATATTTTGATTTTTCATTATATCCTGAAATATGAGACTGAATTACTTTTTTTTCTATAAAATTTTTGAGCTTCTTTGCCATCAGCTTATTCATTTCACTCAAAAAGTTTTTCTAATAAATACAACTAAAAATGTAGGTATGTTACGGTAACAATATCAAGATTCCTATTTGGTCAATATATCTCAAATTCTGTTGAATTTAAACAAGCGCTTCTGTTCCCTATCGAATGTAAAGAAAACCTGATAAACTACTAAATATAAAGGTTTCTTTATAAAGATTCTTAAATACGTCGATAAAAACATTTGAGCAATAATACAATTGTAGAAATCGTAATATTATGTGTCGTTGTGAACACAGTCTTTTAAATATTCTTCATAAACACTTTGTGCTATGTACACAATACTGCTGTGTTTGAAGTAATGCTGCTTTGATTCTGTTGATACGTTGTACAATCAATTTTCAAACAATAAAATCAACGGAGACTAGCCAGCAAAAAAAGCATTAACAAGATATTGAGGTAAGTCTTGTTTCTCAAAGTAATTTTCCAATTACTGCTACATGAATCGTAATTATTTTGTACCAGACTGACGTTGAATTCTTCAGGTCAACGAAGTAACAGCATTTATGACCCTTAGCGCCTCCTAGATAATGAAGGCTCCAAGAAGCTATATTCATTATTCTTTGTTTATACGTTTCGAATTTTTATGACGATTACTTGACACAATCATTCACATTGGGTTATGGTAAAAGTGTTTTTATCGAATTTCAAAAAATGATAATTCGTTTTTATCTTTCCTATATTCAATTTATCGGTGGGAACCAATAATTGCATCTGGATTATCCAGTCGTTGACAATAATTTCTCAAACTTTCCAATCAATTTTATTCGAGAGAGGTTATCCAAAAGACAGACATTTCTGTTGTTGTGATCTGATTTTATACAAGTTGTGTGAAGTGAAGCATCACAATGTCCTTGATGAGATATTTATATTTGAATTATTGTATCGTAAATATTTGTTTATTATACAAGAATACATTTCAGCTTTTCAAAGTTGTAAAAAAAATGTTGATTACACTGAATATACATCGTCATAAAATTTTTCGATATCTCCAAAATTACAAAATATAATTGAATTCAGCTTCCAGGAATGATCTCAATGAAGAAAATTGAGTTTGACGCTTACTGATCAAATAACAAAAAACCAGTAAAAAAAGCTTAAAGTTCTATATTTGCAAAGAATTAAATAATATAGTTACATAATTTTGAAGTAGATTTCTACTTTATTCTATTTTAAGAAAATGATCTTGGTAAATGCACACATTTTATCGATGTCGCCAAAAAAAGATGACATAAGTATCTATCTATGATGCCCTTTCGGAATGTAAATTGTAGTAGGCGTAAAGCGTGTCTCTGCCACTTCAACTTAACCAACTAGATTGAATTATGTGGAACTAGAATGGCACAAAATGTCCTCGGACACAGTGTTTATGATCGTTCAAGTCGCATCATAATTAACTATTATTGACCTCTCCACTACTTCACTTGGAGTCCAGAGAATTGTCTCGAGGTTTATCATTTCAAGTACGAGATAAAAGACTGTTAAACAGAGAGGATTATACGAAACCTGACGAGAAACAAACTCATTTTTGCGCCAATCGGCTGATGGACATACAGAGTGTAACATCCAAATGGAATAAATTCGATAACGAATAAATGAGGGCGTGTTGGGAAAAACGCTCGGACACGTCGATTTGTAATTTTAAATGCGCATATTTTTCAAGAAAATAATATTATATAGGGTGTTCCATGCGACCGTGGCCAACACCAACTTTCTTATTTCAAATGCAACCCCCTGTATATTATTTATTTTTTGGATTCTTCAGAGAATTCTAGACACAATTCATGCACAATGTCCTATACCTATATCTTTAACTATTTCGGAAGTATTAAGTGTTTTCAGATTTATTGCAAAAATCAACGTTTTAAATAAAAATTATTTTATTTCACAAATTCGGTACATTACACTTAAAACCTAATAAGTAATACTGGTTATTTCTTAATTATTAAAAAAAAAACAAAAAAAAACATTAATGTCAATGTAGGAAATGTTCAAAATGCTCGCCGCGAACGTCTTGGCGACATGCTAATCTGGTGTAGAATTGTCTTCTAACGTTACTCAACATTTCAGGCGTTTTTGCTTACTCTCTTCATATCAAGAGGTAAATGGGAAATAAGTATTGAGTGTAATGTATCGAATTTGTGAAATAAAATAATTTTCATTTAAAATGTTAATTTTTGTAAAAAATCTGAAAACACTTAATATTTCCGAAAAAGTTGAAGATAGGTATAGGACATCGTACATGAATTATGTCTAGAATTTTCTGAAGAATCCAAAAAATAAATAATATACAGGGCGTTGCATTTGAAATAAGAAAGTTGGTATTGGCCACGGTCGCATGGAACACCCCATATAATTTTATTTTCTTGAAAAATATGCGCATTTAAAATTAGAAATCGACGTGTCCGAGCGTTTTTCCTAACATCCCCACATTTATTCGTTATCGAATTTATTCCATTTGGCTGTTACAATCTGTATATTCTTTCGAATAGGAGTAGTACAGACTCACAAGAATCAAACAATTGTATAAAATGAAAGATTAAACTGTTTCCCGCTTGAAACATAGTATTAGCAGGGTAAATGTAAATTAAATATACAATTCTACATATTATTATGATAAAAGAGCACAGATGAAAACCTCAGCAAAAACTCTGTCTCTGTCTCCCGTGTAAGTGTTATTATGATCAAAACAGGACAATAATCTTATTCTTCAGTGTAAAAATAGAATTGTACAGTTAGTGACGTTATGATTTCTTGAGAATTCGAATCCTGGGTTCCTATAATCTTAATTGACTGGCTAACAACGTAATTTAGAAAACTCCCTGGCAACTGGATCAGACAAAACAAAGATGGCCAAACTCCTCAAATTAGACGATATTAATTAATTCGCTGATTCGTAAATTGATTTTAATTGATGCGCATTCCAACAACAAATGTATAATGTACATTCTACCGTTATCTCGTATGCAGTTACCTACGGAATAATGGAATAAGTTACCGAAATTAATATTTATTGCATTCGCTTGGCTACGTGATAAATTTATCAGTGAAATCATTCACATTAAATTCGGTCTGCTTCACGGTGGTATATTATATGGACAGTATATGGACCAATTATGATTGTGGATTTTTTTTAATTCACCTAACTTTTTAACGAGTTCCACAAGTTATCGTAAAAATACGAATTATTACCTGAAAGCTTCATCAAAATTTCACTCAAGTTCAACCTTATCAATAATTCTGATGTGAATAATCGAGTATATCTCCTTAAAAGTTAACATAATGAAAATGGGTTCGAACAGTTGAAATTCAACCTCTGTGAAGAGTGATTGTGGAAACTCTATATCCACCACTTATTTGTAACGTGTATGGGGCACCTTATCAAGTTTCCTACGAACATAATATGGTTTCGCCCACTGGAACAGTCAGAAACCAAGTTACCATTGTTATTCCGAAGGTTTTTTGAAAACATACCATATATGATAAATTCATTATGTTTTGCGGAATTAAGATGGTTTTGAATAAGAAAGAATAAGAGGAATATGACCAATTCATCAGCCTCATATCATTTGATGCCACTAATACGAGGATATATTGAAAAATTCTCAGCATACAATAGAACCAAACAAAATTTCAATGTCAAAATATTTTATTACTCAACATATTCTCCTCTTAATTGAATACATTTTTTACAGCGAACCTGCAACGTCTTTAGACCTTTCAAAAAAAATGTTTCTTCTTGCTCTGCAAACCAGTCCTCCACAGCTTTTATTACCTCCTCGTTGGAAGAAAATTTACGACCTTTTAAACTTTTTTTCAGTTGGGGAAAGAGATGATAGTCGGACGGAGACAAATCTGGTGAATAAGGGGGGTGTTCTAGTAATTCTAACCCTAAATCACGAAATTTTTGCATGGCAACATGAGATTTGTATACTGGGGCGTTGTCCTGTGAAAACAAAATACCTTTGGATAGCTTTCCGCGTCTTTTCTCTTTAATTTTTTCCCGTAGCACTGGTCAGTAATGTCGAATAGTAATCTCCAGTTATCGTTCTACCCTTATCCAAAAAATCAATCATGATTACTCCATGGCAATCCCAAAACACTGAAGCAAGAACTTTTTCAGCAGAATTTTGGACATGAAATTTCTTAGGTCTTGGAGAACCAGAGTGTCGCCATTCCATCGATTGTTGCTTTGTTTCTGGATCGAAGAAATGTACTCAAGTCTCATCCATAGTAACAATTCGGTTTAAGAAGTCTGCATCGTTTTCAAATCGAGCACAGATCGAACGCGATGCTTCTCCCCTTGCACGCTTTTGGTCAACATTCAAACAATTGAGGATCCATTTTTCAGAAATTTTTCTCATGTCCAAATTGACGTGAACTATATGGTGAACGCGTTCGTATGAAATCTTCAGTGCTTCAGATATCCGTTTTAGCCCAATTCGACGGTCTGATAAAATCATGTCATGAACTGCATCGATATATTTTCGGGGACTGACACAGAAAGTGGCCTTCCCGATCGGTCATCATCTTCAATGGAAAATTTACCTCTTTTGAAGCTTGCAGTCCAATTTTTCTCGGTCGCATACGAAGGACATTGATCACCAAGGGTATTAAGCATATCTTCGTGAATCTGCTTACCTCTTAACCCTTTTAAATACAGGTACTTGATGATGGTTCGATACTCCCATTTTTCGATTTTTACAATTTCGATGGACATCTTTTTTTTATTCATTGCGTAACTCTGGTTCACTTTCTTGACGTCGAACTCTACACTGACACTTCGAATAAGTTACTTATTGTTCGTTGATATGGTATCGCAATATTTCGTTGATGCATGGTACTGGTCTAGGCTAACTATACATATCAATACATCCTCGTAGAAGTAGGTATGTATTCGGAAGATGAAATGTTCATTCGGGGATGTAGAATCATTGAAGTGGCCAACTAATTCTCAGCTTCCTCATTAACGTACACCGTAAATACAATACAGTTGGTGAGCCTTAGTTGTGGACCCTCCTGAATTCAAGCTAATGGACTTTTTCTGGTTGAGAACTAATTTTTCAAGTTTTTCCTAAGTTTGAAAAAATCAATTGCCATTGTATAGGGTTTTTATCGGAATTTTTGTTAGGGTAAAGGGCAAAACATCCCTAGAGAATAAAAACTGCAGGGAATCCTGTCTAATATACCTTCTGCTTCTTGACATGTGCATATGCTACTACATACTTAAGATTAGTCAAGATCCACATGGCCCAAGTGAAGATTGATAAATTGCTCTCTTATACACCAACTCCTGTGATAAAGCGCATGATTTGGATAATCATAGGTCAATTTCAAAAGGGTTTACGACATTCCAGAACACCCAAAAAAACGATATCTGTTCTACTACTTTCGATAATTTTGGTTATCAACGTTTGAAGAGCTGTTTACTTCTTACACATGTTACACGTCTAATAGTTGCGGTTACCCTTATGATGTCTGGTGTCTATGCCTTGACGGTTTGGGGTTTCTATTTTGACAAGGATGGTTCTCTTTTTCAAGAGGGACATAAATTAATTCCTAGGAGGATGCAGGTCTAGTTTGAAATTAGGGGCTACCAGTGTTCTGTTAATTTTCTTATCACCGCTCATAGCAAGGAATTACTGCTACTTCTGTTTCATGTTATCGAAGAAAAGATTTTGGAAGCACACTCAATGATTATTTAATGGGTTGCAACATGATTAGTATACTTCAAAGAATTATAAATGTCTTTCAAAGGAATTGTTGAAGCAAGTAGAAATCAAAATATATCCAGAAAATTTGAAAAAGGTGTGCAAGACATAAATTAACGTCAAAGATTTTTTAAACTTTTATTTGTGGTTCATAAAATAGTAATACATATTCCTCGGAATTAACTTATTCATACTGAGTGAAAAGGAAAGACTCCATCATAGTTGTGGATAATTGAATCCCACCAATAAATACTTCTTTCCCTCGGTTGATGAACTTTTTACAATAAGAGAAATTGAGAGGAAATTGGGCCTATAGACGTGAGACTGTCACATGTCACTTGGTCCAGAACGGATGCTGCAATTAGAATGCGTATGTCGCAAAACGAACCACTGACCACTTTCCCACGATGAAGGTTTGAACAAGCAATAATATTTTGTACGTAGATGCATTTCGTTTACGACGAACTCATTCGGTCAGATTAAAATAAAATGAACAGAGTTCAACAGACATGCCAGTTAAATAGTCTGGACGGTTAATTCTTAATTCGGAATCATTTATGGAAATTTGTCAGGAGCAAAAATAAAAGTTGGGTAATGAAATTGCAAATAACTTAATTAATAATAATATTTCTGATGATAAAAGTTAATGGATATTTGTTTGAGATTACTTATTTGTCTGTACGACTGTTTGGTTACCGAAAATTTTAAGTTTCTAGCTTTATCTGTCCGAGATCTATCGTCTTTACGGCAGGACAGAATTGAATTTGACGACGAATTCTTGATTTTATTCTTGAACTCATATATTCAATATTCTTTCCATTTTGCATCGACTTTATATAAACACTCGAGTAACGATATTGAAATTTTGGATTCTTGAGTTCCAGATATGCCTTAGTCGATACCGGTATCAGTTAATAATCACTATCATAACTATCATAAATACATAATTTCATACATTTGTTGAGCCTATCCTCCTGTTAAAAAAGAATGAGATATTCAAAAATGTATTTTTTTCAGTGTATAAAAGGGTGCAGATTATGGAAAGATGCTCTCAGTTCTACTTGCCCTAAAATTTGTGTAAGTATTTTGAATTTAAAACCAAAAATGTCTCTGAAAGTTGCTCCAAATGCTTGAAAGCGCAAAACTTCTGCTGGTTGGACCCACTAACTATCAACTATACTCCATTCATCTTTTATGAAGTATTCCGGTTGGCCCTGGCATTTTGACACATTTCACCGTGTATATTTTGAAAATGTTAGGTTATAGTCAAATTCCTGGCAAATAACTAAGCAACGTTGCTCTTTCTACATAGGGATCGTAGTAATTACGTATTTATCAAAATGTTTTTTTACTTTGGGAAAATAATGAATTTGAGAGAATATTATGTGAATTCACTAATTCCAAAAACCTGGCGAATGTTGAAAAACCTTTTTTCTCTGTTAATACTGGAAATATTTTACATATATAAACACGGTTGGAAGATTCAGTTATGCTATTTTCTTGTGCGGAAATCAAGAATCGAGTTTTGAAATTTTACTGAAAAATAATGGACAGAATAGTCCGTTACTTTGTGATAGTTCGTTCGAAAAAAGAATAAAAGGACTCGAATAACCCGATAGAAAAACTTGTAAACGAACAGACAGACCTTTGGAATTCCCCAATTTTCAAAATTCTCAAGAAATAAGCCTACAGAAGGCATTTGAATACCTTTTTGCACAACTTTAATACTCCAGTATTTCAGTATGTACCTAGTAGTACTGCGAGCACTGAATTTACAAAGTTGAAAAAGTGTAAATAGAAATGAGCATTGGCTACGTCTCTGAGAATTATGTTCACATTGCCGATATTTCACGTGTGCCAACCTGCGTCAGTTTTAGGTAAAAAAAATTTGATAAACCTAAATCTTGGCCAACCGGTATACTTTATAAAAGTGAATGGAGTATATGCCTCGTGAATAAAATACAGGAGCTCTCTTTGAGAGAAGAAATGGACTGCTGTATCAATTCTTGTCGCTACGAGATTTAAAGAATAAAATGGGTGTATTAAAGAGAAATAAATACCACAAAGTGAACACTGAAAGAATGGTACTTACGGTTGGTCAGATTTAAAAGTGACGTATCTGCTTCTGTCTGCTTTCGTAGGTGTTGTACTGGGTAGAGTCCTTATCTCACGTAACGAATACACTTTTTTGGTACGAATGTAACGAGGTCCGACTTGGGGAAGAAAACGAGAGTATATTGCGAGCTTAGGCGTATCGAGGTTGCGACGTGGCAGTGGATGAATTTTCACTAAACAGGTAGAAAAGGGATGTTTCCGGAATTCTCGGTGAACCACAGAAAAAAGTGGGTAAAATCATAGACCGGTTCTTCTTTGTAACCCACCCGGAAAGCCCATTCCAGTAGAAAACTTTGTGGTATAATAAAACAAAAAACATGAATTTTGAACACCTCGTGTATACTTCAAAGCGTTTGGAGCAACTTCAAGAGATATTTTCATCGCATTTCCCATATATTAAATTGTCCAAAAAGCGACTGCGGAGAAACTAGATTTCGGACTAAAACCATCTTAAGAAATGTTAAACTACATGTTATCATCTATCAGTCACCGCAATATTATTTGTCAAGCTTTGAATTCATAAAAAAATATTTCGAAGTTTTTCCGGATTTTCTAAGTGGAAAATACACCTATCTAGTCGTTTGAAAAATTATTTTGAAGGCATTACAATTTAGACCGAAACAATTTTTTCAATACCCGAGAGAGACTTTGAAAAAAACAAAAAATGTGTTCATTTACGAACTATTTCCTACTTCTTCAAGTAAGTATATGCTATTAACGTTTTTCAGCACAACACCCTCAATATTTCAAAAATTTTTATTTTGTCCCTCTGAGAAAAATTTTGGCCTCCCCTGAGAAAAATTTCTGCGGGCGCACATGTGAAGTAGATGATGCCAAAATATCATTTCTGTTCCTTTTAGAATGGCTTCACTAACAGGATAAAAACAAAGGACTACTACTGCGTTACTGGGTGTAACGCGGCCGTCTCTGCCTATTTTACCCTTCTAGCGGAACGTTTGGGCACTCCACCACCCCCAGCCCTGGTGGCAGACTCCCTCAACTCCACGTCACTCAAGTTGGAGTGGAATTTTCCAGCGGGAAGGAGGAAAGGTTTGACTTGTTACATCCAGTGGCAGTACGAAGAAAGATCAGAGAACTGGCAAAATTGTCCGAATATTACTTGGAATTCGGAGAATACTGTGGCCTTCGTGGATAACTTGAGGCCATATACAAAATACAGGGTGAGTCCTCAATTTTAAGTTTTGCAGGAAACATACGAACTTAAAATAACACTTTGCGACGTTTTCAGAACTATCCGAATAACATACGGATATGGTTTAACTTAAGGGCTGAACGAGAATAACTTCGCTATCACAAAAACGCCTATATCTCTTGAACCAATTGAGAAAAAATCAAAATTTATCATAGTTAGCTTTGTTATGAACGTCAGAAACATGTGAAACTTTAACTTTTACTTCATAGATATTCCAATTCTTTGTCAAGAGAAGTGAAAACATGAGAATTTATAGTGAAACTCTTTCAAAATAATAAAAAATGGAGCTACAAAAGAATCGCAAAAGAGGCTCGCGTTCGTCCGGAAACGGTATCAAGAGTTGTTAAGAGCTTCATCGAAGATTTTACGATTAACCGCAAGGAAGGAACCGGGAGGAAAAAGGGGTTTCATAGCCCAAAAAAAGTGAAGAAAGCCATCAGCCTTTTTCAGAAGAATCCTAACCTTTCAGGACGGAAAGTGGCCCAAATAGTGGGTTGTTCGCAGTCAACCGTTCAGAAAATCAAGTCGAGTTGTGGGCTTAGACTTAGAACATACAAAGTGCAGAAAGTGCAGAAAGTGCCAGACAGGAACGCTGTGAAGAATCAAGAAGCGAAATCAAGAGCAAAGAAATTAAAAAAAGATTTCTTGAAAAATTTTTCCTGTTGCGTGATGGACGACGAAACCTATGTCTTGGCTGATTTCTCGCAACTTCCTGGTCAGGAATTTTATACGGCAGATTCTCGTGGAAATGTTGACGAACAATTTTGCGTGAAGAAACAAGCAAATTTTCCTAAAAAAAATCCTGGTTTGGCAAGCAATTTGCACTTGTGGGAAAAGGATTTTTAGTAGGCCAAGGCTCTGTTGACTCGAAGATATACATCGAGGAATGCTTGAAGAAGCGACTTTTACCATTTTTACGTTAGCACGATGTGTCAACAATCTTTTGGCCAGATTTAGCTTCATGCCACTACAGCAAGGCCACCAAGGAATGGTAAGAAAGCTAATTAGGTGGTTTTTGTCCCCAAAGAGGCCAATCCACCAAATTGCCCAGAACTCAGGCCAATCGAAAGATATTGGGCCCTGGTAAAAAGAGAATTGAAGAAGACTCAGAAATCAACGAAAACATTAGGGGAATTCAAGCAAAAGTGGAAGACAGCATCCCAGAAAGTGCCTGAGAACACCATAAGAAGCATGATGGGAAGAATTCCAGAAAAAATCCATGAATTTTGTAAAAAATAGTTTTGTTTTTTTTATTGTAAAAACATTTTTCATTAGAATTAGAAGATGATTCGAAAATGAGTTTGATTTTCGAAATCGGTCCAGTGGTTCAAAAGATATAAGCGTTATTGTGATAGCGAATTTATTCTCGTTCAGTCCTTAGTAGATCATTCCATTCATAAACCAGGTAACCATTTTTATTTCAGTTTCGAGTAGCCTTGATTCCCATATTCCACGGCCAGCCGATTCTGTCTTCGTCCAGCGTGGTGATCAGCACCCTTGCGTCGGGACTTCCAGAATCAAGACCGATCATTGTACGGCACTCAGCGGTAGATTTCACTAGGATAAGCGTACGCTGGGAGCCTGGGCCTTTCCCGCATGGACCCCTCCTCTCATACGTTTTACAGATCACCGATAACAATCCCCAGGTTCATTCAGAAGTCAAGGTGTGCCCCCAATATATAAACTCACTCTAGCTTCCTTACAGTTTTCTTGTGACAATGGCTTTTGTTGAATGCGTTTCTTGTTTTTTTAACGATATGCATATATTCGGGCTTTTGAAATTCCATCTCGAAAGCGATGTTTTTTAAGTAGTTCTGTTACTATTTTCTTCGTATATATTTAGACATGGGATAATCCCAGCCCAAGAAGATACTTATACTTCATCTTTTTCTCAACTTATTTCTATTCTTACGCTTGTTATACACTGCGCAAAAAAATTAACGCACATTCTGAAAATCTCAATTTCAATGAAAGTTAACTCTACATTGACTTTATAACTTATTCTTTATGTTCTCTCGGAAAGGTTTTGAACAGAACAAGACACATTAAATGGAAGAAAAATTCAGGATTTCACCGAATCTTATGTGAAAGAAGAGAAATGAACAATTTTCAAAATACTGAAATGCTGATAAGTGATTTAATACTTGGTATTTCCACCCCTTGCGTTAATTACAGCTCGGCAACGACGGTTCATACTCAAAATGAGTGATCTTGAAATGTTCTGATCTAATCCTTCCCAGATTTCTCCGAGTTGGATTCCTAAGTCATTAAGAGTAGCTGGATGATTTTCTGAACTTCTCAGCCTTCTATTGAGGTTGTCCCAAACCTGCTCAATCAGATTGAGATCTGGACTTCTTGCTGGCCATTCCATTCGAGAGACTTCAACCTCCTCAAGGTACTCCTGAACGATGCGCGCACGATGGGGTCTGGCATTATCGTCCATAAAAATGAAATTTTCACCAATGTATGGGGCAAATATGGCACTACATGCTCTTCAAGAATGTTCCTTATATACTTATCAGCATTCATAGCTCCATTATCAACGACCACTAGGTCTGTGCGAGCAGTCAAATATATTCCACCCCATACCATAATCGAACCCCCCCCCCGAAACCAGTAGTATTCAGAAAATTTCACTGAGCATATCTTTCATGTGGACGTCTGTATACAAGGGAACGTCGATCACAATGGTAGAGGCAGAATCTAGACTCATCTGTGAAGAGAACTCTTTCCCAATCGGCCTCTTCCCAATGGATGTATGCTCTCTCGCAAAATCCAAACGCGCCCTTCGATGGGCTGGGGTAAGAGCTGGGCCTCTTGCCGCGACATGAGGCCTTAAATCATATTCTCTGAGGCGATTTCTTATTATCTGAGTGCTAATTTGCACCTCATGAGTTTGCTCAAGCTGATTTTGAAGGAGGCGAGCGGTTGCAAACCGTTGTCTCAACGAAGAAACTCTCAAGTAACGTTCTTGAATGGCAGTTGTTACCCGTGGTCTACCCTGTCCTGGTCTTCGGACATTCATACCTGTCTCCCTGAATCGCTGCAACATTCTGGACACACTTGTATGGGAAACTCCAAACCTTTCTGTAATTCTTGTGTATGTCCACCCCTCTTCTCGCAAAACTACCGCTTGGGCCCATTCCTCTTGGGTCAAATTGCGTGTTTCGCGTTGCAAAGCGATCGAGTGTAGAAAATCAAACGAAAGAAAAACTATTGATCACTAGAATTGATCGAGAACAACTGATTTTAGAATGGAGCGAATACATTCAAAATCTGATAATATCATCTTTTTTTATTCCTGCTGGGAGAAAACATCTGTATTGAAGAAAAACGTTGAAAGTGAATAACATATGCATGCATAATTCTGATAAAAATAATTATCATTGGGAACACCTTCAGTTGTAAAATAAATTTGAGATTTCCATAATGTGCGTTAATTTTTTTGCGCAGTGTATTTGAAAAAAGCACGCGAAATTAACAAAATAGAAAAGTTCGCTGCAAATTTTGTGACATACGATAAATGTACCATAATATCTAAATCAGATTGGTGATCTCTATCTGCCGTTTAAGTATTACTGTCACCTAATAAAACACCCTGTATGAGAAAATTTACCTAATACAATACACAAACATAAACAAAATTCAGCAAATTCGTAGTAAATTTCGGGTTGTTTTTGAATTGGTAAAGGAATAGACACGGGATTGAAATTTTTACAGAATGATAAGAATTTTATCTGTAATCGATATGCTTCACTCTGAGAAGAAATAATCAAATTGTTCGTCTTGTTTCCATTCAGTAATCTGAATTTAAATACCGAAAAAAGTTGGGATTCGAAATACTTCAAATTTTTTATCGAACATTGCACAAAACAAGTCTTACTTTCCCTGTGCTTTTCACAAGAAATGTCAACTTAATCTTACAATAGCACATCTTAATGCTTTTTTCTATAGACCAGTTAGCACCCAAAACTATATCAATTCTTGAGCACCGAATAATACTTTTCTTTTTTTAATGCCTTCCATTGTCTGAAAGGAGCTGGTGAGTAAAGGTCTCATCAACGGAAAAACTTATTTCATCTGCATTTCTCTATTTACTCCTGCACGAAACCTTTTAGCTTCATCTTGGGTGTTGACTTTCTTAGTCTCTTCGAAATGAGTTTGTTCAACCACGATATTTCTGAGTAAAATAACATTGCCCCTATAATACCATTGAAATGTATTCATATGATGCATGAACAATTACTTTAATAAGCTATCTGAAAAGTATTGAAAATTCACTCAAATGGTGAACACTTGAAGATAAATAATAAAGCCTCATATTTAGCACTTATCTGTATCCAAAAATATGATCACTTTAACAATATTTCTAAAAGTTTTGAGGATTTCATTTTTATGATCTCATTTTTATACCGTATAAATCTCAATTTGCACCTTTTTTCTATGCCAAGATAAACTAAGCTCATTCCCTGAATATTGAAAAAATAAGATCTTTTAAACTAATTATAGCATTATAAGTTCGTGACAACACCACTAGGAAATTTCATATTTTTATCGATTGATTCAGAATCATAATCATTAATTGCTTCTGATAATCTATTTAATTCAACACTCAGTCACATCGCAATAGAAGTTTTAATTAGTTTCCACTGAAGGCCATAGTCGTTAAAGGATACTTGATTAAAGGTACTCAATTAGAGGATCAGGTTAAATCGATTTCTTATATCGTATCCGAAAACACTATTCTATAATAATAATATAATAGCTATCAACCAGAAATGAACACAAGATTGTTCAATTCTCTTCGAAATCTTTCTGCTCTTCCAATAATATATGCTGATGATGAATGAAAATTTTATTCAAATCATAAATATCTTCAAGTCTTCACCCGTTGTCGCATTTTCCCTTTTAAATCAAGTAACACATTCATCATCGAACAATTATTGTTCATAAATGAGGGCTGACAATTGTTGCTAGAATATAAAAATATAAATGATAATTTGTTTCTTCCTGGACCACAGACTTTCAGATTTGGCAAAAGTGGTCCGAGAATCTTGCCTCGCGTAGGGGTGGTTTTTCGGGGTTCAAGGGACTTGCTAGAATATACAACTAACTGGGTATCGTTGAAAAATGTATCATCCTCACCATCACCACTAATCAAGGTACCTTACAGAAAGGGGCAATGTAAAAATGGAAAATTAAGATTTAAAATTAGAGCTCATTTCGAAGAGTACTTCCTTCGGAACCTATTAAAAATGGCTTTTCTTATATAGGAAATTCCCGCTGAGACAAAGTATTACTTATTTAGGAATTTGGCACCTAATACAAATTACAATGTGTCAATAAGTATGCGAAACAATGTTGGTATAGGACCTGCAGCACAAGTAACAATTTCAACACCACCTGAACCTTCTGGTAAGAAAGACTGTTTTTATTGTAAGACGCTTATTAAGTTTGATCCTCGACCATCTAAATGTATTGGCATTCACTCGTTAGAAATCCATCGTACACTGAAGTTAAATGATACTTTTGATTTCTAGTTCATTATCTACAGAAACATTTTTTCTTTCCTTTACAAACAAACATCTGGACAAGCCGTTACTTTTGTTACCTACCTTCTGGCGTAGGTTTGAAGAATCTGATTTTTCATTACCTCACACATAAATTGTATTTTAATCGAGAAAGCTCAAACCTAAGGATGTATTTATTTTCCAGCAAGACATTCGAAGAAGCCTATCCTCATACTAGGTACAGAACACAGTGTCATCAAACAAGGTGCTCACATTCTAGACGAACCTGTAATTTTATACGAAACTGAGAAACGAATAAAAGGTAGTAAATCCTGAGATTTTTAGCGAATAAATTCACTTCAACTCAATTTTTCAGGTTTGGCCGTCCACATCAGCAGAAAGTTGCTTTTTGTGTCAGAATCTGATGGTCATGTGGCCAAAATGTCGATGGAAACGAATATTACAACATACATTCTCAATCCCGATCAAATTAATTTCATGCCTTTAGACTTATCAGTGGATTGGCTGAACGATCAGCTCTATATACTGGGTGAAATCAAGTTCAAGAAAATGCATCAAATAGCACGTTGTAATCTTGATGGTAGCGGCCTTACTGTAGCCATAGCCGGTCTTCCTATAAAGCCGCATTGTATGGAAGTGGATCCTTACAATGGGTAAGAGTTTAGTATAAGAAAATGAAGAAAAACTTTATATGTAGAATTCATAATGATGTGCTTATTGGAGTACAAAATATTATTATTTCTACATCATTCCTTTTTTCTTCAAGGTATTTATTCTGGGCAATACAGGGTAGTTTGAAAGGAGGTATTCATAGGTTGGATCTTGCGGATATTAGCAATGGAATAAGACATGAAGTAAAACCGGAAATAATACTCAAGGACGAAAACCTAGGAGCTTTCACCTTAGATCATACAAACTTCAGTATTCTAGTTTCCAGACAAAGAAGTAACACCATCATTTCCATATCCCTGGATGGGTAAGAAAATCAACTCAAAGCAATATTTCTTCGAGAATATGATGTTATGGACTTGCAGTACCAATGCAACTTATTTACCGTTGATTTTAATAATTTCAGAAAAGAAGTATTCGACATGAGACCTAAAGTGATCAAATCCAAAATGCACAAAGTGATTTCTCTGGCTACAGCCAACAAGATCTTCTACTGGACAGACGGAGTCAATATCTTTTACGAAGAACACAGAAACGCTTATTACCACAATTCATATCCTGATTTATCACCCCGAACATACCATAAGGTTATAGTGAATTTGGAGAGTTCACAGCCCATTCCGATTCCTGTGAATCCACCAAGACATTTACAAGCTATGTTTGGTGCCCACTTTGCCAAAATAAGCTGGGAAGCTCCTCACTTGTTGGATGGTCAGGGTGAGTCTTCAAACTATCCCAAATTTTTGAATTTTCACAAAGAATATTTTTCTAATAAAATACAATTTTCTTTTATCTTCCAACTATCGTTATTTTCCAGGTAGAGGTGCTTGGCAAAATTGGTCGTACGAGGTATCATTAAAGAATACGATAACAAATGAAAGGACTGCTATGAAAGAGATCAATGGTAGCTCTTGCACTGTTCATAGCCTTGTAGGAAACTCAAAATATATGATAAGAACAGCAGCTTACACTTCTTATGGAAGAGGACCATGGTCGAGAGAGTTCATTGGAGCCACTCTGTTGAATAAAAAAGAACAACCCTTCATACTCTGGGCAGCAGCTGAAGGGATGTTAATGTCAGATCCAACTGGTCAGAAGGTGAAGACCATGATACATGCCGACGAAATGAAGAATTTTTTTATAACAAATATAGCTTGGTATCACCAGCACATATACCTGGTAACGAATACTTCGCAAGTTTTTTGGTATGATACTACTACGCGTGATCTGAAAAAACTCATAGATTCTGTTGGCAGTATCGGTATAGACTGGATTGGGAAGAAACTGTACTGGTCCAATCCCAAACAACAAATGGTGAGTTGAAGATCATTGGGCAGATCGAAAAATTTCACTCTACTCATTTTTTGAACTTGAATTCATGCCTCCCCATTCATTTCTAGATGATCAGAGGAAATCTTAACGGAACTCAGCAGGAACCACTAAGTATATCAGCAGTAGCAAAAGAGCTGGAGATAGATTCTGTTAAGGCTTATATTTATTGGTCAACTGGTTATGCTGTTGAATGCGCCCATCTCAATGGAGCGGATAAAATAGATTATAGAAAAGCCAAATTCTTCTCTGGAAAGCAAGGTGAGCACCCAGAAACTTCAGCAGGTCATTATCTTATGAAAAATTATATTTTATAATTTTATAATATTTTAAACTTTAGTTATGGGTTTAACCCTCGACATGGACCACAAAAACCTCTACTGGATCGTCAGAGGATCGGAGGGATCAAACTTATACAAAGCACCAATGGCGGGTTACATCGATACGAAGCATATCACTGTTGAAAAAGTGGCCAACTTACGGAATCCTCTGGAAGGACCCTTATCATATTTCCACAACAGGCTTCTTTGGCTCCAAGACGACAAGACTGCTGTTGTGAGCGACCTTTTGGGCCAAAATATTGCTACCCTCAAGGAAGCAACCATCACAGAATTGACAACAGTTTACGTCGTGGATCCTACTTTTTACAAGCTGTCAGAAACAGGTAAGCGATTGGGGCATATATTCAATTGATGGTGTGGTATTGTACGATATTAAAAAATTTACATTTCCATCAGTTCGATGCATTCAGCTCCTTATACAGGATTGAAACACAGAAAATATATAGCTAACGATTCAAAGAAAAATCCTAACACCTTGTTTGTGACAACGCTGTTGAGACTCTGGCACAGACAGAGTCTTTCTCTTGGAGTCACGAGTCCAATGATTCCAATAATCAATATTTTTCCAGATAGAATTAGGGTAGAAGACATCGTGGTCATTCCAAACAGTGTGCAAAGGAACACAGTTAACGTAATAGGAAACTCTGAGTCGTTCAATGTTTCATGGGATCCAGTAGACAATGTTAACTATGGTACTGTCTTCTACGAAGTACAAATAGATAACCTATCCCATAATAACTCCACTGTGAGTATCAATGAAGAATAGACCTCTAGCCAGCTACCAGGTTCACAGCAGTAGCGTCATTATGAGTTTTTGATTTTGCAGGTGATAACAACCCATCCCTCTGTTAAATACTGGCAGAAAGTGACACCCTACACCAAACTGAATATGTCCATCAGAGCTTTCACTTATTGGGGAACATCGCCAGAGATGAAAGCCAACATATTTTCTCCACCATCAACACCATCGGAACCTAGGAACGTCAGGAGTTATGTTCAGAACATGATGGACAACGAGAACAACATCACAATAAGGTTCAGATGGGATAAACCTTCATATCCAAATGGAATAATACAAGGATATAGGGTTTTCTGCTGGTATTACCACGAAGACTCAAAATTTGATATTTGCCAAAAAGTTATAAAACGACCGGATGAGAGGGAGCATATTGTCCAGAATCTAAGCAGAAATAAACAGTATTATTTTGAGGTAAGAAAACGAATAAATCAGAAAGAATACAAATCAGTACTGATCTCATCCACAGGTACGTGCCTTCACGAACATTGGAGATGGGAAAATGTCTGAACCTCTCCTAGTAGACTCCAAAGATGAATTCCCATTACCAACCCTTTTGATAGCTTCCGCAGATTCGATCTTCGTGCAAGACATTGATGCCAACCAAAATTACTCCCTTCTCCATGGCCTGAACTCACCGATGGAAATGGGATACTTAATGAAAGAAAACAAAATATTTTGGATAAACGAAATGAAAGAGCTCTACATGTACACCACAACAACCTTCAACAAGACCAAGATACTTGACATTGGCGGAAACGCGACAGGGCTTACAATAGATTGGCTCGAAAGAAGCGTGTATTTGGTGGTTACAGAAGGCGGGTATTCTTTAATTCTCAAAATAGATTTGAATCTTTATGAGAAGGGACTGTTGCAACCTGTGGAGGTATTGAGGAGACCCTTCAACATTTCGAAATTGGAGATTTCACCGTTCACCAGAAAACTGTATTGGATTGAAGTGGAAGATAAAACTTACCATAGACTCATGGAGAGCAGCATTGATGGGAATAACATCTTACAATTTTTCTCGAGATTCGATAGAACTAAAAGGTCTACAGATGAGATTAAAGAGGAGTGTGATTGTCCTTTGAATCCCGTGGTCGAACATTCATTCTCGATTGATCATTCAAATATCAAACAGAAGCCTTTATTCACCTTTATAGACGGTTCTAAAAACATTTTGTCATCTGATAAAGACGGTTGTAGATGCGACGTTATAGCGAATTACTCGACAGTAAGCAACTATTTGCCTGTGCAGAAACTGAAGTCTGATTTTGGGTCTTTATATTGGACGAACCAAGAACAAGGAAACCTTTATGTATTGAAGCGTCAAAGGCAACCAACGATCGTATCTAGAGAAGTGAGAGCGTTGGACATATCCATATTTGGACATCATATTCAACCACATCCACATAAACAATGCTTGGCTCCAAAACAGAATAACGAATCCAGTGTTATCCTGAGGAGAAGAAAATCTTCATCGATGTATTTAATACTCCCAGACCACAATATTCATGATAATTGTTCAGGACTTTCTTTGGCAACTGTTGAATACACTGTATGCTACAGCGAAAACTCAAAGAACTGTAATGCATGCATCGGGGATTGTCAAAGAATAAACACTTTCAGCAAGGAAATCGAAATACAGCACTTGGAGCCTTATACCAAATATAAAGTATGGGTATCTTACGGAAATCATTTCACGAAACCTGATGAAAAAGTCGTTGGGCCACCAGTTGTACTCCAAACAGCACCAGGAGGTGAGTTCTCATCATTTGAATCAATTTGCATATTATATCCTGATCGAATAATCAATGAATTTGGGTAAGCTATCTTATGTTCTTCTTTCAGCTCCTTCAAAACCTCTCGAAGTAACAGCAACCGTTCTGAATCCAACATTAGCAGAAGTCACATGGAAATCTCCTCTGAAACTGCACGGAGAAACAGTTTTCTATGAAATCCATTGGCAAACAGAAGGCACCAGGTCTGGTGTTAGAAAAAAAGAGGAACAACCTGTTCAAGAACACCAAACAACAGAAAACAGACAAAAAATATTCAGATCCATCTTGCACAAACTATCACCAAACGAGACATATACAGTGTGGGTCCGAGCTTACTGCGAAAACAACGAAACATCAAGTGATAGTGAGAAAGTGAAGATAGTCACTTATCCAGAGCCATCTGGGATCGTTTTGTTGAATAAAACATCCCAAACAATGGGTTTGTCGTGGAGGATTTCACCACATATTGAGAGTGCTAAAATTCTATACTCGTCTCCAATATCAGATCATTGGCTTGAAGCCAAATTTTCGGAACAGGAAGGTGACGAGTTGTACTTCAACGTACAAGATTTGAAACCAAAAAGCTTCTACAGGTTTAGACTGAGCTTGATATATGAAAAATACAAAACGGCATTCTTATGGCCTTTGGATTCGAAATTCACTTTTGAAACTCTCGGTAAGTGATGCCTAAATTTACGAATACACTTTCTATAGCTGTTTTATGTAGGTGATAGACCTTCACCTCCTGGTATTCCAATCATACAATATTTGAACCCCAATGAATATAAAATATGGTGGGAAGCGGCAAGGGAAAATGGGGCTCCGATTGAGTTGTATCGATTGGAAGGTTTGTTGCTGAAGCATTATCGTACCAAAAGAAGTACAAACCGAACTGTTTTCTTCTATACTGCACCATCAATAATTGAAGAAGAGCCTGAATGGAAAACCTTTTATAATGGAACAAGTGAGTTAATTCTGAAATGATCAATGAGTGGCCCTGTCGAAATTCAGATATAACTTAACTATTTTTTATTTAGACACTTCATGGATAATAAATGGCCTTAGCGAAGACTACAAATACGTGTTCAGAGTTTTGGCTTTGAACTCTTTCGGATGGAGTGATCCGAGCACGGAGAGTATCGAGTTTGATTTGAATGAAACAGCAAGATTAGCTGATAAACAATCGGCTATGACGGTGGTTATTATAGCCACTGGGATCACCATAAGTTTCATTTTGGTGGTGGTAATCGTGATCATCTCTTGTAAGTATGATATCAATGTTATTTTCGCCTTCAATCATAATAATTCATTTTGCCATCCTTAAAGAATTGCTTTGACTTTATCAGAATATTTCGTTCCTCAGTACTATGTACCAGCAAAAAGAAAGAACCCCAAGTCATTCACATACCAAGAGCTCCAGATGTGGAACTCGCCACTCTTCGAGAACTACCTAGACGAGGTGTGCACAACACAAACGTACTATACGTCTCCACGCAACCAACACCTGAAGAAATAAAACTTCTGCCGCACATCAAAAGGTAAAAGGGAAGGAATAATTTCACCTTGAACCTGATAAACCTTGGATTTTATCATTTCAGGGAGCAAATCACCCTCACCAAATTTTTGGGAAGTGGTGCCTTTGGAGAAGTGTTCGAAGGCAAAGCAAAGGATATTCCAGGTCACAAAAAAGTCGCCATCAAGACTTTACGCAAAGGGGCGTGTGATCAAGAGAAATCGGAGTTTCTTCAAGAGGCCCAACTGATGAGTCATTTCAAACACGAGCACATTTTAGAATTATTAGGAGTTTGTCTGGATAATGACCCGCATTTCATCATAATGGAACTGATGCAAGGGGGAGATTTGCTGACTTACTTGAGATCTTCAAGGAATCCAGTGGTAATGTGTCCATTTCACTACCTTGATCACCCAGTTATAAATTACTATTCTTCCTCACCTGTGAATTACAGTGATATCGATTTGAATTTGAATTGAATGCGGGAAGTGACCAATTACTACACTAGTGCGGAAAGTTATTAAGTACTTCCCTCACTAGTGCTGTAATGTATAAGTAAGCCAAACATTTCCTAATCGATTTCTCTTTGGTTTTCTAGACAAACACCCCAATGCTAACTCTGATTGAGCTCCTGAAGATGTGTGTGGACGTAGCTAGAGGATGCAGATATCTAGAAGAAATGCATTTTGTACATAGAGACTTAGCTTGCCGTAACTGCCTCGTATCTTCGACAGATCCAGAGATGAGAATAGTCAAAATAGGTGATTTCGGTCTTGCCAGAGATATCTACAAGAACGATTATTACCGCAAAGAGGGTGAAGGACTCCTTCCGGTGAGATGGATGGCTCCAGAATCTCTCATGGATGGGGTGTTCACCTCGCAATCCGATGTATGGGCTTTTGGGGTGTTGTTGTGGGAAATTATGACTTTGGGTCAACAACCTTACCCTGCTAGGAATAATCTAGAAGTATTACACTACGTTAAGAGTGGGGGTAGATTAGGAAAACCAGTGGACTGTCCGGTTGAGCTGTAAGTAACACATTGGCCAATATATAATTTGCGACATTTCAACTTGTTATTTATGTGTAGGCATTCTCTGATGCTCCAGTGTTGGTTGTTTCCCCCTGATTCAAGGCCAACCTTCAAATATTGTTTGGAAGTTTTGGAAGATCTTCATCAACAAAACTTACGGAACCCTAGGACGGGCGCCCATGAAGGCGAATATATCAGTACTGTACCTGAATGTGAGTTGAACCAATTTTTTGGCATGCAAAAGTATCGAAATTATACAGGTGTTTTCAAAGGGGGTTCTTTTTAACAGGAGGTGGAACATATCGTAACACATTTCACCAAAAATCACCTATACAAATCAACTCCACATTTGTGGAATTTTATTATTACATATATCTTCATTAAACGTTTTTCCATCATTAAGATTCTAGTCTCGACAAAGTTGTTCACTTTGTATTTAATATCCGGGGAAGCATCCATAATATTCTTGATATTTATGAGTTTTTCGTCAAATTTTATCGAATAAAATCAGGTATAATTCGAAAACGGCGCGTTTTATTGAAAACAACATAAAAATACTTTTATTTTCTAAAATAATTGATTCTTTCGAAAATATGAACCCTTTATCCATTTCGAGTAGTTTTATAGTATTTCTGCGTGGATTTATGAGTCGCTTACGCTGTATAACTTTTATACCAGGAGAAATATTTGAATGAGGAATATGCACCATATATGATAGAGTAAACAATCAACCGAAATTCAGTTCATTTGAAATAGTAGTTCCGAAGATATGAAAAGAAAAGTGATTTTTTCATGGATTTTCGACATCTTTCAAACGAAACCGAATTTTGAAAAATGGTATCGGTAACAAGTGTTTCGTTTGATGAGAGGAATCAACAGTTGAAATATATGTAGGTACAAGTCAAAGACTCACCCTGCGAAAAAGTTTAAAGATGAAGTCATAAAAATCATAAATTCATAGGTAAAGTTCCAGATTACCTTGACTTATGGTCATTGACAGCGCGCGGAGTTCTATTGACGGAAAGAGTCAGAGCAGGTCCGTATTTTGATTTTACGAAATAGAATGCGATTTCAATTTGCTATTATCTTCGTCATCTGGATAGATAAAGGCGTTTTCGGGACAATTGATTTTATTTTATTGGGCTCTATACCTCCTGTTAAAAATGAAAACTCAGCTTTAAAAACACCCCGTATACTTTAAAATGAATGTGCGAATAAAGATTCCTTGTTATGAATTGATGAACTTTGTTTTTAATATGAAATTCGCAGAATGGCTTGTTTTTTTTAGCATGATGTGGAATATAATAATAAAATAAATGAAATGTTTCCTTATTGATGCGAACGATTTTATGAGATATTTTTCTTCGACAAAAATAAGTAGTGTTTTGTTCTAAAAAGCCCTTCCCTACAAAGTTACAGTCTTTTAAACTTCTGGGAAAAATTGTTCTTATTGACTTTTTCCTATGTTGAACGATTTAGAAGAATAATATTTGGCAAAAAAGCTAACGCTCATTATTATTTTTGGAGTTCCAAAATGTTGTCACAAAGTGGTCGAAAAAAATTAATCTCTACAATATTTCGCATCAGAACACTTGTATATTTCAACATTTCTCATTGAAAATTTTATTTGTGAAGAATGTATGCTCTATGTTTGATATACATACCTACTTATGTAATGAAATTGTTTAAAGCTTTTGAATAATCATACATAACTAATCTGATCATTCGTAGCATGTTAATAACTCATCCTCGGAATGCAATTGCTTTCAGACATGTGTGGAGTAACCAATGCCGTTTATTTCCAAGATATCAATCACAATGCCTCAGGTAATACCCTCTTTTTAAGGGAAGAAAGTTATATTATTAATTGCACAAAATTGGAAATATAAGAGATCGTTACCTACAGTTCAACAAAAGGAAGTGTTCGGTTGGAATTGAAAGCTTATTGATAAAAGAGAGAGATACGAATAATTCAGAGATATAGGTATAAATGAATCAATCGATTAGGTCACCCTTTTTAGCAAAAGCACATTAAGTAGTCCCTCCCAAAATCTTCCTTACCACATTAGGTACTTACTTTTCACAATATTCGCAAAATATAATGAAAAAATTTAAAACTCGTGAATATCATTATAACAATTTCTCTGAATAAAAACAATGTACTCTGTTTGATAGAGCCCTTATGCATGTACATACCAATAAACCGCTTTCGAGTTATTAATGACCTTAGCTTCAAAGCATAACTGAAAGAACTGTACGATCATAACTGCACATAACACTTATAAATATAACCCTTGTAGTTACCTAATTCCTACTCGCAATTGTTAGTATTTGCACTCTATAAGAATAACAACGTTTAATCCAGATACTTCATGGAAGAGTGATCAAGAGGAAGACAAAGAGAAGACCCCTTTCCTGATATCTCCCATAGGAAACTCCGATCTAAAATCTGCAGAAAGTGTACCGAAATATTTAGAACTTTTATGTGACCCAGCCAGTTCCTTAGAAAACGAAGGATACGAAATACCAAATCAAATGATAAACGACACATTGGAGAAGAAGGATTTTAAAAACACGCCGTCAAATAATTCGAATACAGTTGAAGAGACGAACAAATAGATCAGAAAAGTGATGGAGGAATTATAGTAGGTATACAATTCCACAGAATTCAAAAAATGTTTGTTTCGTGTTAAATGAAATCCAGAGAAAATAGACCGTCAAGAATTGTAGGTACAAGTTTTCAGCTATTTTCTGAATGACTTTCTAAAGTCGTTGGTTGTTATTGAATGTTTTGTACAATATCGAAAATAAATTTGTACATATTATTTATAAGATACAATTCCATGAATAAAAGGACATTGAGGGCAAGTACAATCTTGCGAGGTAAATTTTGCGGAATTGTTCATTTGATTTATTAGTTTAATTATTGCTGTAAATAATTATTATTTTAGAGAAAGATTTTATTGAATTTATATATTTTACAAAATGAAAGAGATTAAAGCCAGCATTCTATTGGTTTATGTTTATTATTGGTGAATGATAATTTATTGTTATGCATGAGTGGATTAGTGAATTGTTTGTGAGACATTTTGTAGAAGCTTTAATTTTTGCCGAGAATAGAATTGGAATAATATTCCTGATATTGTCTAAAGAATGATTATGCAGAGAATGTATATAAAAATATTTGTTGTATCGATTTATTTCTGTTGAAATGAAATAGCTGTAATAAAATTTCACATTGATTCTATTGTTTATATGGAAAAAGGGTGCTGTGCGCGTTTCGCGCTTTTTCCTACGGAAGAGAGTGTTAGCATTTTGCGAAATTCCTGTAACTGTGGAATTTTGAACTAAAAGGTCTCACTGATTGAAAATTAGTCGTCAAATTCATCCGAACAGCCGTAAACACGATAACTATAAATACTCAATAAATGTCAAGACCACACGCGCACCCTGTAGGTAGAGTGTTCGGCGCGTTTTGTTTTTAAGTGGTATCCGCAGTAGGCCTACGCCTAAACCATGTCAAAAAGCCAAATTTATTCCTAATAATTTGTAAATCAATAAATTATTAGAGGAACGCGGAAGGGAAAAGTTTAAATTTATTTCTAGCCTACGATTCTTCTCAAAGTCAAAAGATGCGTATAGCATATTGGGGTTGTAGGACAAGGAAATTAAACAAAGAACTATATGTTGTTTAAATTCCTTGGTTGTAGCACGGACTTCTTAAGAGTTTAAGAAGGCCGTGGTTGTAGGGAACCGTTACATTCGCCATTACAGTTTTTTGAATATGATCTTGACATTCATGACATTGAAATTTTGAACTACCAACATAACAATTATTAATATTCCAACAAAAAAAGCCCCTAAGGCCGAAAGAAAATCGTAAATCCAGTAAGAAATATCCCTTTATTCACATTTTTCCTTCATTTTTCGAATCACGACGAACGGTTTCCGCATTTATTGGCGCATAATTGTGGAGCATTTATTGGGGCATTCGAAATGCACAATGGTAAAAATGACGGTAGTTAAAGGTAGGTACTTACTATACTTGTTGAGTGAAATTCACCTCTCGCATCTTTCATCTGATCCCTCACTTAGCAAGTTGTACTTAGTTATATTAGTACCTATAAGCAGTTCAAGTATAAACCCATTATCTTTATTGTCATGGAGATGAATAAGGTAGGTAGCGAAAAACCATTGCGTATAGTGAATTACTCATAAAATTATATTAAATTTAGGTCCTGTTTTTACTATTCAGAAATGTTTCTGCAGTCGGGTTTTTGTTTATTTTAAATTTAGTTTCTTATGGAAAAGGAATGTTGGTTTTTGCGAATTGTGATTTTTTTGTTTTAATCAGTTGCTAAAAATATTCAGGAAGGCTTAGCAGCCCTTTAGTCAAAACTGATAGATCCATCAAATATGAAAATTAGAAATTGAATTTTTATGCAACCAATTGTTAAATTTCTGAAATTTGTCAAAAGGAAATTCCAGTTGTTTTATATATTATATTTTATTCCAACCTAAGTCTTATATTACAACTATTTATGTACAAAATTATAATAATTGCAGTAACAATGGGAAAATTATCAATAAATTCAATCCCCATACCTTACATCAAAACAAGGAAAAAAACTACTGAATAATCCTCAAGTATCATGTTCTTCTTTTTTGACCTTCACATCCTCTTCTTCCAATTTGACGTCATCATCTAAAGCATCATCTTTACTGTTCTCATGAAGTAACACGTATTCTCTTGAACTGAAGCCAAATTTAATAACATCTTTTTCCAATAATTCGACATATTTTTTTGGTTCGATTTTTTTGTTGTTTATGAAGGTTCCATTAGCAGATTCAAGGTCTATCAAATAAGGCCTCACTCTTTTACCAACACTACCATCATCACGTGTGAATGGAACCAAACGATATTGAAGAGCAGCATGTTGTTTAGAACATGACGGATGATCAACTGCCAAATCTACAACTTTCCTTTCTCTTCCAATCAAATAGGCACTCTCTCTATGAATATATAAAGTCTGAAGTGCTTTCTCTCCTTTGAAAGGATATAATCGCCATCTACGTTTTGGTTTTCTAGCTTCTGGGGGTTCACTATACTTAATCACAACACCTTTATAGGTATTTGTTTCTTCAGTCAATTTTCCTGATAGACCAAAATTAGGCTTCTGTTTTTCTCCAGAAGGTTTTTCGTTAGAGGTATTCTCTTCTGCTTTGCCCCATTTAGCACTGGCATGATCAAATGATTTACTTCTACTTCTATTATTTCTTCTACCCCTGTATCTACCAGGACTTCTCTGTCTACCTCCTGAACCATTTCTATCCCGTTCTCTATCATTTCTACCAGGTCTAAAAGAATCATTTTTTCTTCGATCATCACCCCTGTTACCATTACGGTGCCTGTCGTTTCTAGCAACATTTCTATGTCTGTCCTCTCTATCTTCATTTCGGTTTCTAACATCATCTCTATCGTCATTTCGGTGTCTCTGATCTCGGTTTCTTTCTTCTATCTCATTACTTCTTCGGGATTTATCATTTCTACTTCTACTTGGTCTTCTTTCACTTCTTTTCTCATCTAGTCTTTTATTATCTTTGTGATCTCTTTTGTACTTCTCAATTCGTCCTTGCTTATTTCCATCTTTTTCCTCAAACTTTTCCTTGTTCTGTTTTCTCACTTTAGACTTGTGATCATTTTCAGAATCACTAGAACTAGCTGAATGCTTCCTCTTTTTATACTCTCTACTGGATTCGCTACTGGCAGAATCTGATGAGCTACTACTAGAGCTTGAGGAATCTGATCTGCGTTTTCTACTTTTTGAAGACGACATTATTTCAACAGCTATACACCAATTATAAACAATTGAATAATCGTTAAAATTCGTAGCACTTCACAATACTCGGAACTCGGGGGTAAGTTTGAATAACTTAATTTCAACGTCGACGAAAGAATAAACACAATTATTAATCTTCCAATATAACTCTTCACTTTGCAAACTGCAAACAATCTGTAGCAAAAGTAGGGTTATGTGAGTTATGTCTTATCTGTGGTCTCGTCATAGAAATATAAAAAATGATTCTGCGGTGCCTGCGCCGAGTTTAAATCTATGGACTGTAGTTCTGCACCTTCTCTGTGCTTTGAAGTTCTGTGTGCTTTGACCATAGATGATTTTGACAGGGAATGAATTATTCTATGGAACTTTGCATTCAGAAAGGCTGGAATTTCACAAGAAAGTAAACATATGTTTCCTACATATTTTTAATTGGTAAATAAAATATTATTGGCTGATTGACTATTTTGAAATGGCTTCCAAAGTAACATTTAAAATTACTTTGACGTCCGATCCTAAATTACCATTCAAAGTATTGAGTGTTCCTGAAAACACTCCTTTCACAGCTGTCTTGAAATTTGCGGCTGAAGAATTCAAGGTACCCCCAGCAACTTCTGCGATTATTACCGACGATGGAGTAGGAATTAACCCTCAACAAACCGCTGGTAAGTACTCACTCTCACTGTATTCTGTTGGGTATTGTGATATAATTTTAATCATTAGTGTTGAATAATAAAATCCTTCCTAAGTTTGCATATACATTTCTGGAATCAATTTGAATATGGTTTGGAAGTGTATTCCGTTCATATACATTAGATTCATTTCAGGAAACATCTTTTTGAAGCATGGTTCCGAGTTGAGACTAATACCAAGAGACAGAGTAGGATATATTGAAATTGTTAGTATTACGAACTAATGAGAGTTGTTAATGTTTAAAATAAATATTGTACTTCGATATTATTCCATCATCAATATTTTATTTATATACATATTTTATTAAATCGTTTACAAATTAAACTCAGCAAAGATTTGCATTGAATGTTTCCCTACTTGTTTCTTCAAAGCACCTTATCATTTTTTCCCTAGTTTCTGCTATGAGATCGTCCATCATATCAAGAGATTTTCCTGCCACATATATGGGGGGTAAAACAGTAAGCACAATTCTACCTGTAATATGTTATCGACAAAAGTATTTTTGGCACTATTGTATATGTGTATCACATTGAAAAGTAAACCATTGCATGGAAGTATTCTGTTTTTGATTAATCAAGAGGTTAGATAATTCTCGATTTGTTGAATACATATAGAATAAAAAACATTCTATCACACAAATCCTCATTCAAATTTGTGCAAAGGATTTGAATGATAATTTAACTCCAAAAAATTTCTCCACCAGAACAGAATTGATGCAAATATTTTTTTCTATTTGAGATAGTGTATACTTTACCTCTATGAAAATGTTTATTATCATGATCCAAAAAATTATAATAACTGAATACTATAGGTAACAGTGGTATCTGTGCAGATAGAGCCATGTGAAAACCACCTTTTTTGAACTCATGAATTTTTCCATCACTCTTCCTGGTGCCTTCAGGAAATATCCATAATTTCGCCTAAAATTATAGGTTTTGTGATATTTTTTTTTTTCATTATTGACGAACCAAAGTTTCAGTGGAAAAAATCAAATTCTCTACTAGAAATGAAATTGAAGAACATACTTTATCTTTTTTCCTTATTTGAAGTTCTCTGTTCAGTATTTGTTGAGATTCCTTGCCTTTTGAGCGAGGGATGAAAACAATACCTGTCAGCCAAAGGAACAAACCAAAGGGCCACGCAAACTTCAGTTCCTCCTTTGCAACAGCAGTCCCTCTTTTGAGTGAAGGCCATAGGTAGAACATTCCTAAGGAAAATTCCAACCGCATTCTCTTATTTTTTTCTTCTGACATATGATACAAAGATATCCAAAAGTGACTATTTCTGAAGGAAACTTTCTCGTTTTCGTATCTGATAAATAAATTGTGAGGTCTCTCGTTTTACCCCCTCCTCAGAAGTACCATCAGCGCTCTCACCCCACCTAGTCTCTGACTCCATCAGTCCCCACCCCAAACTGTTATAAGCCAGAACAACAATAGGAATTCGTTTCAAATTAAAAAAATCAGAGTATCACCTAGGAGCATAGAATTGTTCTATGCTCCTAGGTATCACCATTGTTTAAACTCACCAAGGACATCTAGTGAACTCTGGTGATTGGCCATAACAATGAAAGATTCATCCTTGGAAAGATATTCTTCACCTTTTACTACCCACTCTATTCCAATGATAGGGGAAATTATCCAACACGCGCGAGAGAAAATACTGAAAACACGCTCTTCAGCAATTATTGGCAATAATAATTTATTGAGGAACTTACATAAGATTGTTGAGATTGTTAGGTCTGAATATAGCCACTGGCAATAAAATTATGGATATAGCTGTACACATAAAAATGAATATACCGAATTTGCAATAATATCTAAACTTCAAACTTATTAAGTATAAAAATAATAAAAGAAAAACTAAAGTTATGCATATATAAGCAGTACTATCCATTGCGAATCAGCACTAATAAGCTAATAATAAGTTGAAGTATTGCCTACTGAGAGATGAACTTTCGCTTTCCTCATCACATCAGTTTCTCGTTAGATGAGGTGATTATTGATCATGCGAATTTATCTGAAGGTATAGTATTTATTTTTATTTGATAAAGGAAACTTATCAGATTTATCTTATTTTTTCATAGATACACCTATATATTTATACAAATATTATGCACTTCCTCGAAACCATTATTAACTATGATAAGTAGTTTTGGAAATGAGGAATGTTGTTGACCTTCAAATAATAAATCGAATTTTTGGGTAGCTAAACTTGATTGCAGTACAAATATAGGATCAAATTCTGGATGAAATCTTCGGAAGATTATTATTTTTGTCAATCGGTATGGTATTTATTTTTTCACTTGTTCATTAAGTGCCTGTTTTTTTAAACGAGCAATTCTGTATTGATTCAAAATTGATATTCGTTCATTATTAGTAGTCAGGTACACGACTTCCGGTCAAGGAATCTCCGATTTTAATAGGTGGCGCAGTGGCGGATCTAGTGGGGTGGAGGGTTAGAATTAAATTATCAATCGTTTTGTGGGGTCTTCCAGTTCTTTAATCTATGGGGTCTTCTGATCTTGAGCTGGAAGGGAGAATGTCAACCTGTCAGGTTAATTTTTGTTGGAGTGAGTGGTTGGGTGTTTTAAAGGTGCGATTAAACACACGAAAA
The DNA here is from genome assembly GCA_910592335.1 of Adalia bipunctata. NCBI lineage: Eukaryota > Metazoa > Arthropoda > Insecta > Coleoptera > Coccinellidae > Adalia > Adalia bipunctata. The sequence continues at coordinate 10,870,946 of OU342955.1, forward strand.
CAAAACTTTATTTGAACAAAGGGAACAAAGGGGATCCAAAATGGCTGAAGTAACGCAGTATATAACACGAAGTGGTTCCAACTGTTGATAGCCAGTGACCTGGCGTACTTCTCGCGTACTTCTTTTCTTCGTTCTGCCCCTGGCCCTAAGGGATGCGCCGGACACGGGGTGGTTCTCAAGCTATCAGCTGGCTCCACCTAGCGGTAGGTTGGAGAGGACACGAAGATATTCTACACTCCCTCCCTTCGTGTCGTCCCGACTGGAACCGCATCACTGCGCCTCTGATCTTCCATCTGAATTTCTCTTTTCATCTGAAGGATTTCTGGCTGTATTGTCCAGGTGATGTTTCGACCCATCTAAAAAAGGACATATACATATATTTATATACAAAACTCTGAGAAACATATGACATCTGACTACTCATCTGCTGTGTTCCTAATTTTGTTCCTGAGGTGTTGAAATGCATTCAAGGCTAGAGGCTTCGTCATGATATCAGCTTCGTTTTCCGACGACGGTACCCAAGCTACATTTACCTTACCTTCCTGTATCAGTTAGTTCTCTGAATTTGAAAATTTCTGTGAATCGTCTCTACATCATCGTCGAAGTCTTTCAACTTGTTGCTCCCATCCATCTGAGTACAGTGAATGGCTGACTTATTGTCGCACCATACATTTACCTACCGGGTATAGGGTTTTGCCTATCATTTCTCTGACAGCTTTGTCTAATGAGATCAACTCTTGACATACGTCTGTCATTGCCACGGTTTCAGCTCGACATGTGGAGTAAGTTGGCCGTCTTTGCTTGTGACTCCTCCAAGTCCACCAAACAATTTAATGATATACCCACCTGTAGACGATGACTCACTACATTCACCAAAGCTGGCGTCTGTCATAGCCTGTAGGTCATCTCTTTCAGCTCTGAAGATTAAACCTAAAAAGTTTTTGGGTTCACCCAAATCTTTCATCTGAAATACTGAACTTAAATGTTCTTAAACCTCTCTGATTTTAAATATTAAAAGTTACTCAAAATCTAAATCTCTCTGATTTTGTTGCTGTTGTTGCCTGCCAGGATCATGTCGTCCACATAAATTACCAATATAACCATCTGATTATTTTTTTTTTGGCGTAGGCTAAGCAACCAAAGCGTCTGATTTTGTCTGATAAAGCAAACCTTCTCTTCTTTGCCTAGCAGATTTCTGGTATGCAATAAGAAGTTCTCTGAGCAATCTCCTGCATCGCTTTTTCTCTTCACAGAGTATGCTTTGGCATATCTGGAATAGTCGTCATTTAACTTTCTCTAGTAGTTGCTCTGACTTCTGAAGTATTCTGAGATAGCTCAGTGATATGTGACCTAACTTAATATGTCACATCATTCCCTCACTGGTTGGAGGTTTTGCCCTCACTTCTGATATTTGTTCTGACGGACTTTGCAAGACCATCAATTTTTTTTCTGTTTCCGTCAAAGTTGGAACCTATATCTTCTGATTGTTTTGGTTCTTCGGAAACTTGGACGGGCATGCTATTCTCCCTCCCAATCTCAGCCGGATACTCTGAATTTCTTTTACTGATTGTGTTAGAATCCATAATCTTTTGGTCAAGTTCCATTATGTCCGTCTGAGATTGTTCAAGCAGCTCGTCCACAGTACAGATACGAGCTTTGCAGGAAAACCTTGTCTCTGAACGTCTTTTGAATTTGATCTTCGCTCTGCTTCTTGCTCTGACAGATTTGTTTGAAAGAGGTCGTAGAGGCTGTCAGCATGTCTTTTGACACAGTCTTCTGAATTTCTATGCAATCGCATAGTTATGATATCATCTGATCTAGTTCATACTGCTGCCTACTGCCTGAAGGTGCCCTATCAAACATAATAAGGAAAATATTTCTGATGCGTCTAGGTGGTGTGTAGCCCTGTTCTGAGTTCTTCTGAAATTGTAAACATTAATTCTGATATTCTTGCATTATAAAAAATCCTCTGATTCTATTTTTGTTCTCTCTGAAGAAAACAAAAAATAGCCAGATCTGGTTTCTCTGATATAATGTTCACATTCTGAATAAATAGAAAACACTTTATTTTGATTTTTATTCCCATTTCTAGTCTTATCAACATTTTGTTGTAATTTCTATTGGGAACACTCTGACTTTGATCGTCTGAAATCTGCAAGGTTATCAAACATACATTTTGAAGAAACATAAAAATTTCTTGGCTTCTCTCATATATTAACTGCACAGCTAGCTAAGAAGAGGAGCGAACAGAAAAACTTACGCAATCTTTCAGTATACACATGCTCCCTCCCTCTCTAAGAAGATGCACTGCTACCTACTCATTACGAGGGAAAGGGGCGATCGCACACATGTATACTGTTAGATGGCACAAGGTAGACTGTCGTTTAAAAACAAAAAGAAAAAAAATCCAAAGCACTGCTTTTGAACTTTATCTTTTGTTTAGTGCTTCTATTTAATTCTGATTTATGAAAGAGACATTAGAGTATAATTATTTATACACAGGTACATCATGCACTTAGTTGATGTACAGATTTTGTGAAAATCAAAATTGGGCACTGCCTCAAAATGATTAACACGTTGTATACTCAATCTTTTTTTTTTTTCTCTCACATCCACTACACGACCTGTATTTTAGCATTTTCATTAGAAAAGTAAAAATTTATTTCCCTTCTTTTATTTAAAAAAAACAAAATATATCTTCTGATAAATTTTTCAATAAACTTCTGATAAATTTTCAATAAGCCTCTGATTAATTTTTCAATAAATTGCTCACAAAAATTTCAATCTGATGAATTTTCAATAAGCCTCTGAATAATTTTTCGATAAATTTCTCAAGAAAATTCCAATCTGATGAATTTTCAATAAGCCTCTGATTAATTTTTCGATAAATTGCTTAGAAAAATTCCAATCTGATGAATTTTCAATGAGCCTCTGATTAATTTTTCAAAAAAACCTGAAAAAAATCCTGAAAAAAAATCCTGAAATAAATCCAATCTGATAAATTTTCAATAAGCCTCTGATTAATTTTTCAATGAATTTTTTAAAAAAAATTCCAATCTGATGAATTTTTAATAAGCCTCTAATTAAGTTTTCAATCATTTCCTTAAGAAAATTCTAATCTGATTGATGTATTTTCAATAAGCCTCTGATTAATTTTTCAATAAATTTCTTAAGAAAATTCCAATCTGATGAATTTTCAATAAGCCTCTGATTAATATTTCAATGAATTTCTTAAAAAAATTCCAATCTGATGAATTTTTAATAAGCCTTTGATTTAATTTTCAATAAATTTCTTAAGAAAATTCCAATCTGATGAGTTTTCAATAAGCCTCTGATTAATTTATACATTTTCGTCAAGTACTTGATGCATAGTCATCTATGTTTCTGTACTAATTTATAAAAATCGAAAATGCTCAACGTCTATTCCGTCTGATATGCTTCGATATTACTAATTTATTCATCTACATCTGACTGAATAATTATTAAAATATTCATTTTGTGTAATATGATTTCGAGCATTTGTACATAGACAAAATATCAATTTTGTTGGAAACCACTTACTTTGTTCTTTGTTAAATTATTCGTCTGAATACTCTGAATTTTTGATAATCCTTGTTCAAATTTTCGTCAATTAAACACAAGCGTGGCACATAACCTGTTGGAGTGAGTGGTTGGGTGTTTTAAAGGTGCGATTAAACACACGAAAACAAAACTTTATTTGAACAAAGGGAACAAAGGGGATCCAAAATGGCTGAAGTAACGCAGTATATAACACGAAGTGGTTCCAACTGTTGATAGCCAGTGACCTGGCGTACTTCTCGCGTACTTCTTTTCTTCGTTCTGCCCCTGGCCCTAAGGGATGCGCCGGACACGGGGTGGTTCTCAAGCTATCAGCTGGCTCCACCTAGCGGTAGGTTGGAGAGGACACGAAGATATTCTACAATTTTTATAACGCTTATGACTCAATTAGCGAGTTTAGCGTATTCATAGCCGTCCTAAGCTAAACACATGGAAGGAGCGAATGGAGAAAACGGATATGTATATTTGCCCATTTGCCGAACGCTGTTAAGAGAAAGATATAAGCATGTAGTTCTTTTATTTATGGACATGAGTTTGGAAACTTATAGTAACATATAATGTAAGTTCTATGGCGGTAACCTATCCAAGTACCAGTACTAAACTCCATCAAGGCTGTTAATATGGAGGGTACCCTCCATAGCTGTTAACCATGGTTAAACTGCATGCTGTTAAGAGGGGTTATACCGTTCGAAGTTCAGTTCAAAACGCGATTCGGGATTCCTCACGATAGAGACCACCGATTTATATGGGGTTTTCACTATTATTCAATTTGAAGAGTTCTCCAAGTGGGAAAGTTCATAACTTTTTTTTTTTCGCCGAAAAAACATATTAATTTTTTTTTCACTCGATAAAAAAAAAGTTATAAAACTTTCCCACTTGAAGAACTCTTCAAATTGAATAATATTGAAAACCCCATATAAATCGGTGGTCTCTATCGTGAGAAATCCCGAATCGCGTTTTGAACTGAACGTCGATCGGTATAGACCCCTTTTAACGATTTTTTTCGGAAACACATTTTATTTATTTCGTTGATGAACTTCAGAAATTCCAGTCGAATTTATCTTCAATCATGCACAACGCGATCTTTGTGCAATACAGCTTGAAATTAAACTAAAACTCAATCGTATATGTAGCTGTTGAAATATTGGAAAAAAATTCAAAATCAATAACTTCGCAAACACTGAAACACCGATGCAATTAGACCTCAAACATAGCATGATTTTCTCAAAACCTAGGTCTGTTGCTGACTTCACATTCGTTCTTGAAGTCAACCAGTTTTTTCTTCATTATTTTGCAAATTTGGGGACTATAAAATTGATTACCTAGTTTATCATCACAGTGAACTTAGGAAAAGGAAAAGCAAATAATAAACATGCACTTTGAAAAAGTAATACTTATTTATTCAAACAAATGGTTTACAAAGAGCTATGTTATGATCTATTCCACAAGATACTTCTTTTACAGTACCACCCAAACAAACCTGAAATATGATCAAATTCAATGTAGATTTTTCATTAGAATTAGTATGAAAGAAACTCACCCTGAGAGGAAAATATTGGTCTTTCTCATGTCCTAGACCCAGACATCCATTTCTATTCCTTCCCCAAGAATATAAATCTCCATTTGTGGTTATAACTGCAGAATGACTCACCCCACTGAAAATTTTTTTCACAATATTATCTGGTTGAAAATCGTTCAACCCAAATAAAACTTCTGGAATTTTAGTTGGTTTCAAGGAATTTTGAATATTTGGTCCAAATCCCAAGAGGCCAAAGCCCCAAGAATAAACTTGATGTTCTTCTGAAATGGAAATGACATAATTCAATATTTCAGATTCAGATACAAATTTACTGCAAATAAGTATTTCAAAATCCTTCAACATTTTATTCCTCAAACTGAAAGCATTTTGAACTTTCTCAAATTAATTAGACAATCCAGAACAAGTGATTATTCCACCACTGTTAACCTCAAAACGTCTCTGACTGGTCGCTAATTAACGGTAAGTATGTGAAATTTTATTATTTCAAACATTTTATGAGTGAACGAGTGAGTTTTTATGATTTGTAATATCAAAAAATATGCTGAGACAACACTGACGAAGAAAATTTTACTCAAATCATATGATCACAACTTTCAGTATTGACTTTGTTAGTGATGTAAAATTACTTCAGTCACAGTACTCTTGTTTTTTATCATGATTAAGAGTCAGGAATGATATGATATGATATATAAATAAAATAATTCGTTCACCAAGTTACTTAATTTCATTGGATTAAAATTCCTACCATTCAACGCCATGCAAGAAGAACCTCCAGCCGCTATATCAACAATCCGTCCTAGTGGTTTCAACATATTCATGTATGTTGGCAAGTTAACTTGTTGGTCATTGCTAGCCGATGTCATTTGTCCATACTCTGTATTACCCCATCCAAAAACATCTCCTTTTTCTAAAAATTGTAGTATCAAATAATAGATCTGTATTGAAAATGGTACCAAGATTTATCGAAAGATATTACCATTTAATGCCATCACAAAGTCACATCTTGAATTTAATTTCACAATCTTCTCAGTACTTATGTCACCGTTTACTTTTGAAAAAGTCGAAATTATTTCATAATGTCCAAGTCCTGTTTGACCATCAGCTCCCCAGCCACAAGAATAAACACCCCCATCTTCAGTTAGAACTAAACTAGAAATCAATTCTTAGAACAAGGTTTATTTTATATCTGCTAACTTTTCAAATCAAGCAACTACCTATTCAGATACAAGCAAAAATAAAGTACAATAACAAAAATCTTAGGTTACTTGCAAACGCAAAAGATATATTACATTACCTATGATCTTGACCGCATTCAATATCCACTATTTTTTTTCCATCAATATTTTCAATGTGATGAATGTAATTGCTTTTAGAATAGTCCTCATCCTGAATAATAGGTCTTCCACACTGGCCATATGCATTATTTCCAAGAAGAAATAAACCTTCATGTGTTAAAATTAAGGAATGTGCTCTACCCGCAGATATTTTTTTAATTTCACATTTAGTGGTATCCTTAAAAGGAAGGGGAATAGGTTTAGGATAAAATAATATTTCCAGAGGTTTGCCTTGTCTAACATCATGATACCCTATTTGTGAATCTGTATTTAATCCAGTTCCATATAGCATTTTATCTGGTTCTTTAGTATTTATGCTGAATAATGAAAATCCAAAACCACATGCAACTTGTTTCACCTAAAAAATCAATTATTTGGAGTCAATAATCACTTTGTGTCATTATATCAATTAATGAAAGGATTATAGAAATAATTTTTTCAAAAAATGTTGAAATAAAGCTTTCAGTCACCTCATTTTTTTCCCCAAATCCCATTCGTTTAGGTCTACGAAAGTCCTTAATTGAATCGAAATTTTCAGTACTACGAATATAAGGAATACCAAGAGCACCAGTTTTTGTATGACCCCAAACGAATATTCGATTGTAGCTTTTCTTACTTGTTCCATATTCAAAAGCTGGAAGTTTCAAAGAATGAAATATTATCCAATAACTAGTTGAATTCACATACTTGGAAGCTTTGAAACTTCTTCGGGATTGCTGTGGTAGTACTTATGAATAGAAAATCTAACTCTTTTACTGGCGAACCTACGGATAATGCCATTCAAGCTAGCCATAAGGAATTTTATATTGAATTGAATGAGTTTTTTGTATATTCTTTACTTTTGAAATATATATATATCGTTTTGTGAACACTGAGATAACCTCACAGTTTCTGTCGAACCGCAGAATTCCTCCTTCAGTAGTTCGAAAGTTAACTCTTCAATAGTTCAATTCGTAACAAAATTTGAAAGAAAATTCCAGAGATCTCCATTTTCATTCAAGTCAATATCATCACCTTGTTTTTTTTGAAATAGCGATTTTTGAAGTGGAGTTGAATAAGTTTTGATTTGAATAATAACAGCGAACATCTACCCATTGTGTAATAATGGAGCAAAAAGTCGTTGATGTATGTGTTTATCAGAATTCCAATGGAAATCAAAAATAACAATTTTTCTTTCAGCTGAAAAAAGATATTTCTGAATTGGAATTACTTCTTAAACAAGCTAATAGACAGAGAGTTAAAGATGTTTTAAGTATAGAATTGAGGAAACTGGTGTCAGAACATGTTAAACTTGAGGAATCATTGAAAAATCAACAATCTACCACCTCCAGTAACACCATTGTGCAAACAAATAGAAGATATCAAGTGAAGCTTAATAATTATGGTAAAATTGAAAACTTATAAGTATTTCATTAGACTAGGGCTTGCTGACATGAAGTGTCCATACTCCATGGAATTTTCCGTACTATTTTATTATATTTCAGCTTGGGATCAGTCTACAAAATATGTAAAATTTTTTGTTACCATTGAAGGAGTTCAAAACATTCCTTCGGAAAATGTTGTGTGCAATTTCACACCTAAATCTCTTGAATTAAACATAAAAGACCTTAATAACAAGGATTATTTATTCACAATAAACAACCTCTTGTATGCAATTGATCCAGTCAGTAGCTCTTGGAAAGTGAAGACAGGTATAATATTTCAGTCCTACAAATATAGTTGTTGCTGGTATTCAGACGATTAATTTCAGATATGGTGGTCATAAATGCATTTAAGGTGGATTCTACGAACTGGTCACATGTTACTGAGATTGAAAAAAAAGTCAGTGACGCTAAGGCCAAGAAATATGATGTGGATAAATCTAATGATCCCAGTGATTCCCTTATGACTTTAATGAAGAAAATGTTAGTACACTCTTTTTCCTCTCAAAATCCAATCTTGACTCATTATCATTTGTAGGTATGATGAGGGTGATGATGAAATGAAGAGAAGCATTGCTAAAGCATGGACTGAAGGTCAAAATAAGAAGAATTCATTGGATCTGTGAAATAATTCCATAAACATAAGAAAATTGTATTCATTTTACTTAAAGCATTCATTGTGAGTTAAAATCATTATTCATAATCAATCATTCTGAGCCCCTACTTTCTGAAGTAGATAGACAACTGTGTTTTCTTCTGAATGCTTGTTCAGCTTGTTGCTATAAAATCAAATGTAATGTTTGAAATCAATGTTTAATTTTTGTAATAAAATTACTACTAAGCATTTTCTATGGTTTTATTTCAATTCCTTCAGTAACTCAGTGAATGAATTTGAAATCCAGAGAAACTATCAAATTTCTGAACATTGATAAAGACTTCATATGAATAACTTACATACCTTTTAAATCTTGTAGAAATGACAACTTATTTCTTACATGTTGATTATGAGGATGCAATAAAGTATGGCTGGTATTCCATAAAAATTTATTACATTCAAAAAGTGTGAATATGTATCAAAATATATACTTATGTTACATGAATCCCAACCAGTTTAAAATTCATACTGGACAATTTAAATTCTGAAATTGATCTTTTGAGTGCACAATACCCACGATCAAAGGTAATGTGTGTTATGTGAGAAAAGACATCCAAAAATACAATGGCTACTGACAAATATGACTATTATAGACTAGACACAACACATTTCATTTGGTTATCTGAATGGAATTAAACTAATCTTTGGTATGTCCAATATAAAAAAGAATCCAATCACAAATTTCAATTTTAGTGTCGTAAAAATCTTAGATTGCACTTATTGCGTTGAAATCGATAGGATTGAATACCTAAGTGAATAAATGAGGCATATTCAACGTAAAACCAAAAACGAGATATTCGATATAAGTTCAAAGATAATTATTATATAATAGACAAATTACAATCTCATCGAAAACAGTAATACAATATCTCGAAATATTATATACAAACTTAAAAACCTGTCGAACTTTTACATTCTTTATTCACTTCATGAAAGGTAGTACTAATTTTCTGATACGTTTCTTCCTTCAATTTATCCACGTCATCCAAAGTCATTCCGCAAGTTGATATAGGTGGCAGTACAGTTATTATAACAGTTCCTTGAATGAAAAAGTATGAAATTCATTGTGAAGAGATTATTCTTCACAAAAAATTATTTATGAATTAAAATCTAGAGTATTCCGGGTTTACTAGCACTGGTCCAATAGGAATTTCTAATGAACCACGGCTAGAAAACCCAGAATAATCTAGATAAAAAAAAAAGATTATTTAATCTGTATCGAGGCCTACCTTGGTCGAAACTTTTCTTTTTGTGGTCCATGAAAGAGTATTGATTAAACACAACAGGCAGAATAGGTAATTGTGCATTTATTGCTAAGTGAAAGGCACCCTTTTTGAATGGATGCAATTGTCCATCTGAGTATCTTTTACCTTCAGGATAGATCCAAAGTTTCGTCTGTAATTGTATAATTACAACATTCATGACTTCAATAAATATTCAATTAAAAATCATGGTTTCATTCAGTGCGGACTCTTATAGTAATAAACAATAATAGAAAAAAGTAAAACAATATCATTTTGTTAAAAATCATTGGAATCGGACAATGAATACTTTTGCGATAAGATTATCTATTCAAAAAGAAATGAATTATTTCTTTTCATATCTTATTCGTTCCATAACATTATTTTTTTTGTTTATTATTCTATTGAATTAATTCTTTCATAATATAATCGCAGTTATAGTCGTGTAATCAGCTCGGAAATTACCGATAAAACTATAATAAAGGAAGGTACAATAATTCAAATAAGTTGAATAATTTTCATCATAAAAAAGATCAATTGGCTGAAACATTGTGTGTTTTTTTTGAGCAACAGTAGAATATCAAAATCAAAGAAAATACCTACCTATATTCTAATGGAAAATCAGAAGAAAAATTCTTAAGGGGAAGTATCACCTTTTGAATCATGGTAAATCTCCATTCAAAAAATGGTCTCTTTATTTCACGAGTAACTACCCTGATTTACGACGTAGAGACTTGATTTTTTTTTAAATTGAAGTTGAGGAACGCCCCGAGGGCAAATAGTTTTCTTTTCTTCGATTTGATGAGTTTTTCATTGAAAAAAACAGGTTGAACTTCAGCGTTTTGGAAACTACACTTAATGATTTTTCTTCGACGGTTTTTCATAATTTTTTGGAAAAAATCGCAACTATTTGCCCTCGACAATTTAATCTTCTATAAAATACAAAAATAGGTAGGTATATAACGTAAAAAATATTTGAAAATAAGTGAATTTCACATAAAAAATAGAATAGCAGTTCAAGAGACATCAGAGGGTTATATATACTAAATGCTTAGATTAGCAGCGGTCATATTTAATTATCTAGATCAAATCATTCGACAAAATCAATCATTTGCTCAAAAACTAATTGAAAAATGCATGTTTTCCATAGAACTCATAGTACTATATAAGTTCTATGATGTTTTTCCATCCCGGTATTGCGGAATACTCAAATTTGTTTATAATTACATAGTCAGGTTGGCCGAGCGGTCTAAGGCGCCAGATTTAAGCTCTGGTTCTCGAAAGGGAGCGTGGGTTCGAACCCCACACCTGACAGGCTTTTTTTATTTTCTAATAATGAAAATATCAAGAAATCATACATACTAATCAGATATTAATTAAAAGTGTATGACAACGAAAAATAAAAGAAACGGAAGAAAAACTATTCATTGTAGTGTTTGAGGAACAATGCCTAGGTGTGTAGGGCAGGATGAATTCAATTTGGAACCCAATTTTTTCATTCCTAAATCAACGAGATCTTTGAAATCTTGCTCTTTATGATGGGAATAATAACTATTCTTTTTAAAATATAATTTCTGCTGATTATTCAACGTGAGACAAAGAATAATTAATGATATTGTGAATACAATAATATGTAAACTGAAGAACAGGACACAAAAAATATGGGAGCCTTATTGTAAAATGTAGTATTCATCAGTATATGTATTGTATAACAATATTTTATGTAAAGTTTACTGTGAGAATAAATGATGAGAAATTTGCTTGACAATTCAAGTTCATGCGATCTGATTTTCATAATGGGAAAAATCTTGAAACAAAAATTCCAAAAAAAAATTGATCTCTGCTCCCAGGCTTACTTTCAACCTGCCTTTCATTCTCACGAAGATAACTAGATCCGATGAGTTGAGATATTATATTGAACGCAATGCTTTCTCAAATTAAACGTCCTAAAAAATTCTCTTCAACAATCCATAGTGAATTAAAAAAACATGTCTATTTTTCTGTAGTTGTGGAAATTCTAGCAGAAAATGATTGGGTTGGACCTTAAAAACAATAGAAAGACTTTTCAATAGTCTTAGGGTTGGACTCTTTCATTATAAAAAGTCCATTCTCGTACCTACTCTTACAAGGTTTATATGAAACTTTCTCTTTGTACGATTTGGACAAATTATTTGCAATACTAAGTTTTCACACACATTAGCGATATTCCGAAATCTACTCGAAAATGAAGATTTACATAAAATGGACAAGTGAACGCGACAAGAATACTCAATTAAGACAGAGTCAAGCTCCCAAAACAGAAGAACTTATTGATTCGTTTTCGTTTCAATGCCGTAACCGAAACAGAAATGGCACAAAGTGAGGTAAAGAATGCTAATCAAATAGGTTCGTTACATATATATCCAATTGGTCAAGATTGTTTCATCGTCTATGTTATGCTTTGAAATATATATATATTTAATTTTTCTCGATGCTTTACCCTGTATACTGTAAAACTTCGAACAGAATTTCCGATGAATTTTCAAGATAGAACTGCTATACATTGGAAAGGGGTACAGTGCGACTATATCACTATATTGGTAACAAGCAGGCCGTCCCAGCTTCGCCCGGGTAGAAATTTGTTTCACGCGGCGGTTTCATCTTCAACGCTTCAACCTGTCATATCTTTTGATGTACTCGTTGTAATTGTATGATGTGCAGGGCAATTTCGTTTTAAATCAAATACGGGGGATAAATAACGTATTAGGTTGAATGCGGATCAATACCCAATTCATAAAAACACACTCCCAAATAGTGCATAATTTTGGAAAACACCTGATTACCATAAACAGGTAATAGCTTAGCAAGTCGATCTTGAGAGATAGATATGTGCTATCGCTGACTTTTTGTAGAACTGTTTAAGAGGTAGGTACATTTCCGTCATTCATTGTATCCACGTAAGTCTTACGGTTTTTGCAGCGCACGAGAAAATAGCTGATTATGGCTGATTTTTTTGTAAATATTGAAGTTATAGTAGGTATCCAAAGTTTTTTCGGGTGAAAAGTATAGCCTATATGTCACTCAGGGATAATGTACGTAGCTTTCTAAGGGTGAATGAATTTCTGAAATCGGTCCAGTAGTTTTGAGCCTATTCGTATCAACACACTCAAAAATACAAATCTTTCCTCTTTATTTACAGATATAGTCACTGTAGAATGGGGGTGGCATCAGTGCCATGATTAAGTTTTCTCACATAATCATCAATTTTTTTCAAAGATGTTATATTACAAGGTTGTGCAACCGGAAATCTGAAATATTGTTCATCTACATGAAAATAATCCCTTCTACCTATACCTACCAAGAATTAGTAAAGTCGTTTTACTCACCTTATTGCTTTTAATACTTGCACAGGCTTCAGACATGATCTTTTTGGATTTCTCGGCGTTAGTTCTAGGTATGAAAATCAGCCCAGCTAGCCACGCCCCTAATCCAAAAGGCCATACATAGAAGACTTCCTTCCTTGATATAACAGTGCACTTCCCCATAATAGGCCACAATTTGAACATCCCTGTGTAAGGATTAAACAAAGGATCCATTTGAATTAACAATACCACAGATGGAAAAATTGATAGATTCATATTATAATCGAACCCTAGTAAGAACAATTAAAAAAAATAAACAAACTCCTAATTGCAATCATTTATCCACCGTTCTGAGTAGGTGCTTCCACTAGAACTTAACTGCAGAATTTTACTTGTTCAAGAGCATGAAGTTAATCATAAGCTCTTCTATATTAAAACAAACAGGGTGTTTTAAAAGGTGACGGGTTCAGTACCAAAATGGTTGAACGCGATAGCTACGAATTTGAACAAGCGCGCAAAAGATCCCTAACCACAGGTTATAGCACGCAACTAATAGGTCAAATATGTGATTGAAAATTGTTTTTTATCTTGAAAACGGCCACATAATAATAATTTTATTCAACAATATATAATCGCATGGACTGATGATTGTAAATCATCTTTATATTCTCTAAATTTGAATATCGGCTTTCATGCTATATCATCGATCGTGTCCCAAATTTGGTTAGAATATTTATCTAAGAATGTTTTTGACATAAAAAAATCTGAGGACTTATTGGAATTTTAAAGACTAGAATAACTCAATATCTTTCGTATGAATTTAGAAACACCCAGTATAATAATGCACACCGTATGGTTATATCCCTGTTTTGAGAATCTATACAGAACAATAGTTATATCTAATCTAATTACCTATTGAAGGTGCAAGAACTTGGAGAAACATTGACTCTTCATTCGACTCATTATCGATTATCGAGAATTCAATAAGTAAACACTAATTGTATTCCGAAATGAATGGAATTTTGTTCTTAAGATATGTATTTATATCTACCGATTGAAATCAGGAGTGATGATTATATCGAAATTTTGAGTATTTTGAGACTGTTAAATTTGGCTAACCAGGCCAATCAATCTACAGTTCTATGTTCAGGATTGAATTTCTTAATTGTTGAAATCAACTGAAACTGATAATGACCTTTCAGTAATAAGTCGTTTTTATAAGGCTATAATGTCATTCTACACCGCTCAATTCATAAATTCAAATGGATTTAACTATCAAAATGTATTTTACATGATTCTACTCTTTGGGAACTAGTCTTTTCATGAATAATAATGTGATAAAATCCATTGAGTGGACGCAGTCTCGGTTTTACTATTTTCCAAGCAGAATCTTTCTTGATATAATAAAAAAATGTAGAAAATTGCATTTTTGTCGGAAACAGGATTATCTTATTTGTTTTTCAGATTGAAAAAATGATAACTTATCGCATTCATCATCAGTACCTATTCATAAACATATGAGATCGGTTTTTGCGGAATTAAATGTACAGGTACAGTTAGGTAATGAAAAACTTGAAATAATGTTAAAATGTTTCATTTTCCTAATTCATGAATTATCCATATTTTTCAACAATAAAAAATCATAGATACTATTATAATACTTTTTTGGAACACCCTGTATATTTTATTCTGAAATGGGAACACCAGCCCAACTAAATCAAACGCAAAAAAATCGGCCCGTGTACAAAAAAATTATATAACTTTTTTAACGAAAAATTGAAAAAACAGCTGTCGAGAAACTGAGTATCTATTTTTTCAAGTAGAGGCCATATTTCTCAGTAATACCGCCATTGTTGAGGAATGTTTCCACCCTGTATAATGAATATACATAAGTTCTTGGGTGGGACCGCATATTAATACTAATTTTAATATTAATAATAATAATAATATATGAAGTTTAGAATATAAAATTTTTATGATGTTTTGGTCACAAAAATCCCGTACCGTAAAGATCGATCATCTCAAGAATATGCATCCCCTAGGTAGTATTTTAATCCTTATGAATTATCTAGTGTGCGTTCGTAAACGACAGCTCTTTTATCGATCTACTAGCGAGGTTTATATTAAACTCTTGAGGTAATCCACCAAGGTTAGGGGTTAAAGCAGAGGTAATACATCGAAAGGCATTATTTTAAAACTGTACGAAATGTTTTTGGTGAGCATGGGACCATTAAAACGGTGAAATGTTTTATACGCAACTGTACATTAGTCAAAATCACCTTCGTATTCCATTGATAATCAATCAGTTTAGTTATTTATTTATAGTATGTTTTTTGAGAAACATTTCGAGAAACGGAGTTGATTGAATTCACGCTCATTTTTTTGCGCATTGATCAATATCGAAATATTTAATAGAGTCACTCAAAAAATCGTTATCATCGTTTGAAAAAAAATTTTTTTGGTTAATAATTTCGTATTTTTATCAGTCATTCTGGCAGCCCATCAGCACAATTTTGACTTTCGTGCGGCCTTGCCCTAAAGTGGATATTAACTCAGAAAATATCCATTTTAGGGCAAGGGTGTGATTTATACACTCACATTATTTTTTTAACGTAGATTCAATATCTGCCATAAAAAATGGGGTTCTAATTTGAAAAAATTGATTTTTCACGATTTTGTCATCCCTAACTTTGAAAGCGATTTTTTCACCCCCTGTATCATGAATCGCGATTTCGATTTTTAAAGTGGATACATCAATCTTACATCTTGAAAAATCCCAAAAATGAAAATTTTCCATCCAAAAACCTCGAAGTTATTCTTGTTTCAGCGGAGCTCTATTTTCGATTTTTTTTCGAATTTTCACGCTCAGAGAGAATTTTCCAACCAAAACTGAAAAATGTTACATCAAAATAACTTGAAATTTTCTAAGGAATCTATTTCTGCAATAAAAAAATGGTGTTCTAATTTGAAAAACGGAAGTTGACGTCATTTCCGGAAAAACCGGAGGTGCTCATGCCTTGAAAATATTTTAGATTTCATCAGCATCGTGAAATACTTATAAGTGCTGAATTTCATGAAAATACGTTCAGTAGTTTCCCGTATAAATATGGGTGAGGTTCCTCGTGAAAAACCCTGTATATGTTTGTCCAGTTTATGGTGAAACACCCTGTATTTAAGTATTGAATTACATTTTTGAGAATCGCCTATTTTTCAAAGTTTTACTTAAATCAAACATGTATGTTAATTTTTCCAATTTTAAGGTCCTCATCTTTCAGGATAATTTTTATTTCAGATTATTTTTTATTATTCGTTGAATATAAAAAAAAATTATTCCGTAAATTAAAATAATTTAATTGCTAACTCTGTAATTTTTTTTTTATTGAAATTATCTCTATACTCACCAAGAACATCCAAAATGCTTTGGTGATTTGAGACGATAATAAAAGATTCATCTTTTGAAATATCCTGAGTATTTCTGATTTCGTACTGTATTCCTAATAATGAACTGATAGGACCGCACAAATGAGATGCTATGCTAAAAAAATAAATATAAGCAGATGTTCCACAAAGTCAATAAAAAATACTTACACTAGATTTTTAACATTTTTTGGTCTACAAAAAAGTAACGGCATCATACATAAGGAAATGAACATGCAATAGGAAATATAAGTAGTGAATTTCAAGTAATACCTAAAGACATGACTTGTTTTATACAATAAAGGTAAAATTAAAACACATGTAGCTAAAAATATTTCCGTATATGATTCGATCATAATGTTCGCTAAGGAATATAATGCCGCAATCACGAAACGCGTACAATATAAGACTACATTATCAGGGTATACTCAATTCAATTTAAATTGAATGAAATAGGTTTAAGGTTAGGCAACAAAACAAAATCGATAACGAACGTCAAATTTGTTTGTTTTGGGTTGAGTAGTAGCAAAGAGTAACAACCTAGCTGAACCAGAGTAAATGCTCTATTGTAGTAGTTCAATAATCCAAAATGTCTGTTACAGAACCGAGTCACTTTATGAATTGAAATTTTGAAATTATTTCAAATCTTATTTCCGAAAATATATGACTATCTACGTCTTCTCAAAATTATTTATCACTTTAATAAAATACACATCCTGATCTAGAATCTAGCGTCTCTTGAAAGACTCAGAGAAATTGAGCTTAACCTAACTTAAATCTAAGAAGTCTCAGCAGAAATGTCAGAATTTCTGAGACCTGTCAGGCAGTTTGTTTATTAATTGGAAGAAATGAAAAAAGATAAACATGAAGGGTTCAGATTCTAGTATTTGTCAAGTTGAGTAGAAAGTGAAAATGTTTCATAAAGAAACGTTTCTGAAGCCCCAACAACGATTAGATTTGAAATGGTTAAAACTTGATATTCCATCGCTCTTTAGCTGTCAAGAAAATTTAATAAATGACTGGAATGAATTGGTATTGGATGGAGAACTTACTGGACCTTTTTCCGATGAATTTGTGAATTGTGCAGGGGTTGTAGCTAAGAAAGGTGAATTGGGGAAGTTTTATTGTGGCCAGAAAGTATGTATTCATCGAAATTTGCTCGATAGACCTGCTGGAAAACGTTTTCCTTATAGGTTTTAACTTGTGCTTGCTGTGATGGAATTTGTGGCCCTAGTAATGGATGCAATTGCCAATCATGCCAAAAGCTGGATGCAGAGGAAGCTGAAAGGAAAAATCAGTTGAAGGAAAGAAATCCTTTACCTCCAGTGGATGCATATCTAAGTAGATGGTCTTGGGGTCCACAACCAAGTAAAATCCAAAACCATCTAACACTATACTTGGTATTATTTCTTTACTAATTTTTAGCTATAAAGCAACTGGACGAATGTATGGAGAGTCTCAATCAAGAGGTTAAGAATATTTGCTATGAGGCCTTTAATTCAACACTATCGATTAGGAGACTACAATGCCGTCTGATACTCTTCAAGAGATTTTTTATATCTTTAAATCGATTACCCCAACAAACTAGTTATACTGAATCTGCAAGTGATAAGCTTGATGTAGCAGAAACGCCAATAGTAAAAACTAGAATAAAGGATTCCTCTTCCCAAAATCCAGTCACCAGCCTTGCAAGGGTTGGTTCGAGAGCTGCCCTCAATTTTTCCTTTGCATTTTTGAGGAGAGCTTGGAGATTAGGTATATACATTTTTGTTCCGAATTATGTATCTACTCATAATAATATTTTCTAGGAGAAGATGTAGATCTATGTAGTGAACTTTTAACAGAATCCCTTGAAGCTTTACAATTATTACCAGCAGCTACTTTATTTGACGAGAAAACAGTTTCACCTGTTTGGTTGGAAGTTGTTGAAAGGTCAACGAAATTCTTGAAACAGGTTATAACTGGGTATAATATTTGAGGGACATTTTGCTTGGATTAATTTCTTTAATCGTTTTTTTTGTTAGGGAATTGAATAGTTCCAGACAAATCTGTAATATTCCCAGGGAGGATCAACACACTTCTTTGCTTTTGCTCTTAGAAATGGCATTACAAAGAGGAAAATTGAGTTCTTTTCTCGAAGTAATTCTTTTATTGTTAAATTTGTGGAATAAAAGAGCAAATTTGAGTGACAATAGGTTAGTATCAACCCGACAAGAATTCACAAAAAAATAATGTTTGCCACTAGAAAAAATGAATCATGGTTTTAGTTGTCCTTTGATGAAAGTTCCAGTTAAATTATCAAGGTCATGTATTTCAGGACAACATCTGAGGTAGCTAGTGCACCTTTGCTACCATTCCTGAAAAAATTCGTGGACATTGAACCATCCAATAACTCCACCCCAGAATCAGAAGACCCTCCCAGTTGTACTAAAATTTGTTTGGACCTTGTGTCCCTCCCAGATGACGATTCTATTGAGATCGATTTGCGACAAGCTGCTGTGTATCTTTTAGCGTACTTGGACAGGCTTGCATCACCACACATTGTTCCTTTGTCATTCAACAAGGTAAAGAATTTTAAAGAAAAAATAATGGAGATGTAGCTTTTCTTTTCAGTCATCTAAAAACAACCAAAAGTTTTGGGGATGGGGCATAGGTTGTTGGTTGAATGGCAATGGTCCTGTGCTTCTAGATTGGATTTCAGAATTAAATGTTAAACAGATATGCTGCTCTGAAAGCACCATTTTGATTTTGACTACCACAGGCAATCTTTATAGAGTATTTTATAACTGTGAGACGATGTGTCCTCTTTTATATGATGGTAATTACTTTATTTGCTCGAAGTGATTTCAGTTTTTATATTTCATATTTACAGCATTTAAAGACAAAGAAGTTATCAAAATTGCTTCTCATTTAGAAGGAAATAACTTCATGGCACTCACTAAAGATAATGGAGTATATTCTTGGGGTTCTGGAGAACATGGTAGATTAGGTGAGTTCGCCCAGTGTTGCTAATTTGCTAGAGGAATTATAGTTCAAATTTATCCTTCGCTTTTCATTATCTAGAGGAACTCAAAAACATTAGAATTGAAATGAAACACACTGATATTAGGTCATCCAACGACGTGTCATTTATTTTTTGAGGTTAGCGCTGGTGGTCAAATAAAAGAAATTTAGCTTTGTATGTAGATATTAAAACATGTATTTGTTAGAAAAATTGTTTTATGGGGACATTTTTTTTCATATATTCAGTCAATCCTACTCTCAGGAATATCAAACCAGTGAAAATTGTTTTGAATTAAGTGCATTTTTTCAAAAAGTAGTATGTGCAAGTCGTTCTAATCAAGGGGTTTTTTTTGAATATTTTTGAAATTTGGCACAACATTTTCAATGACATGCTCCCTATAGTGTAAGGCGGTCATATTCCCAGAACAAATGTGTAGATCTGTGCGCCCGTTGAAACATATCCCGGCACATACCATAACACTACCCCCTCGGTGTGGATGGACTTCTTGGACATAGAGACGATTACGGGGTATGCGTGGGATTGTCCAGACCCTTATTCTTCGAGAATCTGAAAATCGTCCATATCTGGATTCAACAGTGAAAACGACACTACGCCATTGATCGTTCCAATTGATATGTTGCCTTGCCCATTCCAGTCTTTGACGCTTATGGTCACGTGTTAATGGAACTCCTCTTAATGGACGTCTAGAACCTAGATTCACCTCTCTCAAACGTCGTCTGATGGTTTCGATGGAAACTTGGACCCTATCTGCATTTTGAATAGTATTCCGTAGCATTCTACACGAAGATGTAGGGTTTCTTCTGGCCGAAACGGTGATGAAACGATCCTGAGCAGGTGTTGTTTTTCGTCGCCCACCAAGCCTTGGTCTTTCTAACACGGAACCTGTCTCCCTGAACCTATTCCAAAGTCGAGATATCATACTTTGGCTGACTTGGAGCCTTTCCGCTACAACAACCTGAGTTAGGCCACCCTGTAGCATTCCGATAGCCCTATTAGCCTCAGCGTTTGTTAATTGAGGTCTTGGCATTTTCAGAAAACTCGTTACAAATCGAAGCCGTTGATAAACTGACTTCATTTCAAAATAAGAACATTCATAAAGCATTTGCAAAGAACCAAACTTCAGAAAAAAGGCGATCAGATTGACGAAATGTCTCATACCGATTTTTATTGGATCGATTCAAGTTGTTATTAAGTTTTAAATGATTTTACAGCGATTTTCTCGAAGATTACATACTTTTAAAAACGATTGAATACGATATCCCTAACTCTTGTAGAGCAGTATATTTTCTCTTCACTAAAAGTAGCGATCATGTGATTGAGTAGTATTATCTTCGTCAGTGTTTTTTATATAAAAAAACATAAAAACTCACTGGTCCATTCATAAAATCCACAATTTCCATTATATTTATCGCTAACCAGCGACCTGTCAAAAATGTTTTGGGGTTAACACTGGTGGAATAATCACGTGGTTCGGATTGCCTGATCACAATAAAAATAAATTGATAAACATGAAATTAAAGACAAAAATTATTTGTTTGTAAAATCTCATTTTTACTCACTTGAGCTCATTCTACATAATTATTTTCATTGTACAAAAGCTTAGCTTGCTCATGTCAAGTTCATATTTGACCATTGACTCTATTTCTCCAAATTGCTTATCCTTACATAGGCCATGGTGACAACGTTTCAAGAGAACAACCTACCCTCATACAAGCCTTTAACAATGTTCATGTAGTGGACATCGTTTGTGGTGGTTCCTATAGGTGAGTCATCAGATTTTTAGTTAGGAATTGTACCATTTCAAATGTTAACCTCCTCAGTGCTGCTGTTACATCGAGTGGCGCCCTCTATACATGGGGCAGAGGAAGCTATTGCCTCGGACATGGCTCTTCCGAATATGTCTCAATACCCACAGTTGTGTCTGCTCTGAGTGATCAGCATGTTGTAAAAGTCGCGTGTGGCTCTGGTGATCCCCACACTTTGTGCGTAACTAGCGAAGGAAAAGTTTACAGCTGGGGATGGGGAGACTTTGGAAAGTTGGGTCGCGGAGGACTGGATGGATGCAAAATGCCCAAACTCATCGATAAATTACAAGATGTAGAAATTGTTGATGTGTACTGTGGAGAACAATGTAGTCTTGCTCTTTCGAAAGATGGAAAACTGTTCAGCTGGGGCAAGGGGGAAGGATGGAGGGTTGGTCATGTCAAAGAAGAACCTGTCAGGTATTAGACACAACATAGAGTGGACAACTTCATCTGTTATCTCAATTAGAGCTTCTCTATAACCTGAAATGGAAATTATACTAAGGCGCCTATACTCGGATTATAACTTGTCAGTTCCTTCTCCCAGGATTGGCAGGGAAGTGGAATTACATGGAACTATACTTACTACATCTTCACTGCGAATCAACAGTGCTTGATTGGTTGATAACTCTTGGAAACTTTGGGCTTGGAGAATAATTGAATCGAATCTACTAAGAACTTAAGCTGAAAATATTTTTGACTCTATAGGCTAGTCCGAAAGAGGCGAAACAAGATACCACCTACGTATAGCAGAGTCAATTCCTCCAAAATATGAATCATTCTCCTAGCCAAAGTTCCCAAGAATAATCAACCGAACGGGCACTGTTGACTCAACAGCTTCACTCTCGTTCAAAATCGCCGCTAAAAAACTTTCAGAATAACGAAGTTCAGAAAATGATCATTTGATGATGATTAGTTCTAAAAAAGACTTACCTTTTTTGATGCTGGTGAAAAGTTCTAATTGAGAAAATGGACTTGAGTTTGTCCCTATTCTTAAGAATTTCATCTGAACATTGATTGAATGGGTGGTCTTTGATCGATTTCAGATTCCCTGAATTAGTAGAACCATTACAAGACAAATTTGTTGTCTCTGTTAGCTTGGGACTAGATCATGTTATGGTACTGACAGAGAAAGGAGAGGTTTATTGTTGGGGTAAAAACGATAATAAGCAGATTAATGATAGTTCGGACACTTTTATCCAACGACCTACCCTAATAGAATCTCTCAAAGGTGAAAGAATAACAGGTATCTGTTGTGGCCCGAATCAAAGTTTTGCTTGGGCAGATACGAACTTCACTAGCGTGAAGTTATCAGTTCCTTTCGTCATTGATCTCAACGAATGTACATTTAAGTAAGTGATTGAGTGTTTCTTTAAGATGGGACATATATGAGAATATTTCGTTTCTAGTTTAATAGATCAGTTATTGGAATATGTAGTAATGAGCTGCCATTCACTACAAGTGAAAGAGTGTATCGCTGTTTCAGTATTGAATCTGCTTCATCTTCAGGTAGGTATATTTGTTTTATGTAATTGTGGTCTTATTCAGTACATACTGAAATTCATCGTAGTATGTGGCATGGTATGCAGATAACTCTCTTTCCATATTATTCTTGATCAAACATCGTTTTCACCTTAATCATAGAGTATTCTTCCAGTTACACAGTATTATTAGCAACAATGTAAGCACAAGGAGTTTGAATCTTGGTGCTGGCAGTAAGCTTTTATCAAACATAAAATCGCAAGTGGTTTATCTGGCTAGTGGGGCAAACATACCACCAACGATTCAAAAAGCTGCCCAAAATGCACTGCAAGCAGGTTGGAGCATATTGTTGCCTACCGCAAACGGTAGAGCGAGGACTCTGAGTTCCCTTCTTCTGCACACAGGTAAAAAATGGCGCTTTGATATTTTTTTCGGATTCAACTTTGATACAATTGGTCCTCAGACGTTGAACCAAAAATGTGCAAAACAGGCCATCGTTTCATGACGAATTTGCTGGTTTGGAGCTTAATGGCAGATGGAGGGCTCGAAACGGCTCTTCAGGAAGCTCTCAATGCTGAACTGTCGGATCTGCCTGAAGTAGATGAAAACTTGGACCAACCTTCAAGTCACGTCACGATTCCTCTTCTGTATCTTGTTCGGCAGTTGATAAGGTAAAAATTTAGAATATGAATGAATTGTCATCTAAAAAGCCTTATTTTGAATCTTTCCAGAAATATAAGCACTCTGACCCAGAGTTCCTTGAAAGAATTC
Organism: Adalia bipunctata; assembly: GCA_910592335.1. Lineage (NCBI taxonomy): Eukaryota > Metazoa > Arthropoda > Insecta > Coleoptera > Coccinellidae > Adalia > Adalia bipunctata. The sequence goes on from OU342955.1 coordinate 10,894,554, forward strand.
GGTACATCCAATAAGTTTTCCAAAACTTCCTCCCATTCTCCGAGCCTCAACTTGCTGCTGAGATTCCAGAGGCTGTTGATCGGAAAAATATATTCTCAGGATCAAGCATGCCAGGAAGCAGCACAAAACCTACTGATGAAATATTTGGAATGTTTCACCCATCACATCACCACCACCTTGAACCAAGCTTACGATATAAGTATCTTGAGCAGCAAAAACTTCATGTGTGTATTGCAGATCCTCAAAACCGATATTGTGGGTGAGTGCTGATTTTATTGTGGTTGTTGGTTTTTTCTCAATAATCAATGATAGTTTCACACCATTAATCAATTTAGTGAATTATTTGCGGTTACGGTAAAGCCCCGCCCTTGTGAGTAAAGCACTGCCTAACTTTTCTCGAAACAGAATCACCCATTCGCATTTACTTACTCACTCACCGTTAGTCTCAAGAATCTACACTTGAAATATATAAACAGAATTTACAATTTTTTCTTTATTTTATTCTAATAGGTATGTTTCTCAATTTTGTGCAGAGCATTTAGTAGGTAACCTAACTGCAGTACAAGAATTCATGCTTAAAATCTCCTTTATAATTTTTAATTAACTGAGTACATGATAATACACAATCAGAAAATAGCTTCTATAATCGACCTGGGCACAAAAGTAATTATTTTAAAAATACCCTTGATCAGTTTATAAGGCAAAGATAGAATGAATCGTATCACCAAAAAAGGAGTTTGAACGATGTTTATAGGTATATGTAGCAACTTTCCCAAAACTTTACCGGGTAGCGAAAATATGAATTTGGCGACGTTAAATGGGACTTTCGCAACAGTATGTAAGGCACGGGATGGTAGACGGATTATATTCAACATCATTGTCATCCAGAACCGGTTTCCCAGCAACGATATGGGCAGGAGAACCAAACCCAACCTGTTTGCCACTTCCATAATGAACCTGCGAACAACAGAAAACTAAAAACTGCGAAGAAACATCAATATAGCAAATGCACAGCCTTAAATCTCACAAAAAACATAACTGTGTATCTGACTGATAATGCATAGTAAGCATGCGCAGTTCGTAAATCGGTTCTCTATGGATATATCTGGTAGCATGATACATGTTTCCTCGTATCATGATTCAACCTATCCCATTTTATAACCTACTATAACATTATTCTGGGTCTGAGCAACCTTCAAGGAATGCATTCTTTATAAAATGAGTATGTTTTTTTATAAATGAAAATATATTTTAATTCACAGGAAAAGCAATTTCAGAATCATATGGAAAAACAAATTTGATGAATCTACCATATTATTCGTAATTTTTGTTCTCATCGTATAGGTTCAAAACAAACGGCTACATTTGACATAATTTCCAGGATACATGTATCATTTTCGTGTAAAGATCAAAATTAATTCAAAATTCGAAGAACATGAAGTGGACTAGTCTAACAATTAACAAATAATAATAAATGCAGTTAAATAAATGGTCAATAATATTGATTATGAGACAATTGGAATTCGAAAAATTATACCTGTAGCCATCAGGATATCCAGCAATTATTATTTTTATCTATTTATATTTTGTTCCCTCTTATTCATATCTCTTTATTTCTTTCATTTACGTTATTATCAGAAACATTCTGATAATCAAAGAATAATTACCTTGGAGATGAAAAGCTCTATTTCTTTATGATTTACAGTGAAACCACACCAAAAAATACGATATTTCAAACACTGTTCGATGAGTTTTACTACAGGACGTACCTCACTAACATGAAGATAAAGAATAATGCATACTTGGCGTCTTATCATTCCGTTAGTTATTTGGCCAATTATGTAATTTTTAATAATTATTGGTGTTTCGTGATAGTTAAGCCAAAAACCGTTCTAATATATAAAATCGAAAAATGTACGCAATATGGACATTCATTTGATCTCAATTGATCATTGATATTTTTTTGAATTGTTCAATGGCGTTGTTAAAAAATTGATTTTTTAAATTTCTGATTTGGGTATCATATACATTTTTCAGTTGTGAATGAATTACTTTTAGTAATGCTTTTGGATTAATGTTATATTCTTCACTGCTTCCATGTCATCAAACACAAATAACCTAATTTTGATTCGTATTGTATATAGCTCGAATTTTTTTTCTTTAAATTTTTTTTTTTCCGAATTTATATGAAAGGAACAAGTGTGAATATTCACTCCCCATAAGATACTATACATGTTATCGTAAATTAATCGTGAGTAATTATAATCGTCACAAATTCCGTATGTATTCACCAATCAGCCTGCATTTTAATTATTTGTTTAACGTTTTGAGTCGTTTGAAGTTTCTCTATATCAGTAATAATCGGTAAATTCGATATACGTGTCGTCGGCTGAAAAATAAATTTATGATGAAAGGCTTATGATTAAAGCTAAAACTGAATATTCAATATTTCACAATAAGTGCAACCATATAGTAAATTCCTTTTACCGAAGAGTGATCAATATCTCATAAGTTGTTTCGGACACATTTGAATCCATCTTGGCTGAAATACTCTTAAATCACAAGGTGTTTTATACATACTAATTTGATCAAGCTCGATTTGTAGCGAAATCCATAGCTTTAATTTACTTTTAGCCCGGGAGTCACATTATTATTGATATGAATATCATGAACCATTTCACCCAAAATCGCCCATCAAGAGATGGCGAATAAAGTGATGACAAGTAGTTTGGATTTTCAAAATACCAATTGAAGATATCTTTCAAAAGAACTTGTATTCACCAATAAAATGGATTCAAATTATTCACGATATAATTTTAGAAGAGTACTTACTCGGTATCAGGATATTTTGGGACCTCGTTCATCTATAGCCAACCTATTCAAATGATTAGAAGTTCCTTACATCAGAATTCATCCCAATTGAATTTTCAGAAAACAAAATGTTCATTCCCGGCTTGAAATTCGAATAATACAGGCATCCTGACGCATGATGTAGCCATATTTAGAACAAAAACAAACCTATCTATGCTAATTCATTTGTAATGTTATAAGGTGCTCCCGTACACCTATCTCATTTCGATTTATTATCGCCAATTAGAAATTGACCATTAAAAATTCACTTTTTATTGGTCATCTCTTTACGTTGGGTCAATTTCTTAAATTCAGATTATTCACATTTCAATGAAGGTTTGTATGTGAAATGCAAATCATACCAGTTTTATCACTTTTCTAGTAAGTCTGTGATATTTTAAATTAGGGTAGTGATACAAATGAGACGTTCATGTCTTGTTACTGCTTCATTTCTATTGAAATCAATTTTTTTATTGATATCTTTATTTTATCCAGCACATAAAATCTTCCAATAATGCTGAATAAATATTCAGCTTAACTAAAGGAAGCTTCCATTTCAGGTTTTCTATTGCCAGAATTGATTGTGAGCCTAATCCTACTTGAACAAGAGGTGGAAATGTTCTTGTGCTCCTTGAATTGGCTCAGTGTATTCGACGAGCCTTTGAAATCATTGGACAAACTATGCAGGCTCATTCAAGATGTTGAAGCTTTCGATAACGACGACATCTCTTGGCCTGGCGTAACTCAAAACCGACCAGTTTTGCCTCAAAAAACGTTGGATGACCTGCCTCTAATCAGAAAGGCTGATTTGGAAAACCATAACAGAGATGGTGGATTGTGGGTGGTACTAAACAATAAAGTGTATGATATTCAAGACTTCAGGTATAATGGAAATGAAGGGGAAGGAATGGAATTTCATTCAATCTCAATTTGCAGATGCGATAACACGGCATTCTCCGAACAATTACAGAAAAATGCAGGAAAAGACGTTACACATATTTTAAATGCCTCCCCCCAAAAACACTGTTTGATACAACTGATGGAAAGTTATATCGTTGGTAATTATTGCCAGCCTGAACCTGAGATTTCCTGTAACGACTTGGACTCTTTACAAATGTGTTCAACTATATTGGACACTGAAAGATATTTGGGGTATTTGCTAGGTTTGCACTCTCACAATTTGCGCCAAAGCATACCTCTGCAGCAAGATGAAGTTTTGTCAAAAGAATGGTTGAATGCCGATTTTCTATCAGGAGGTTTGCAGGTAAGCCATTCAGAATCATGAGTTTTTGCAGAATAATCGACAAGAATAATACACCGACTTCGCATTTATGATTGATGTAAAATGCTATTGAAAAAGATCATGATCGTCGTTTATTGAAGAATAAGTAGATATTATTCTTTATTTTTTTTTCTGCAGGTTGAGCAACCTCCGAGTCCATTTGAAGAGGAAAAAGGCGATTCGAGAAGTACAAATTCAACAGCTGATAATACACCAACCGAACCAAAAGTCAATATGAGCCAAAAGTTTCTGAAACATTTTCAGACACCGTTCGATAGAATCAATTCCTTCATTAATGCTTTAGCTGAGAGCAGATTATCTGTGAGCAGTCTTACTTTTTCCTTTTTTTCTTTAATGATGTCCTACTTTTAATCTTATTTTGAGTATCAGTAGGTACTCAATTAATTTCTTATTGTAGTACTATATTCCGCTTTCAGGTTAGATTTACTAATTATCTTCCTTCCGAATATTTTTATTGGGACACTTAATTTTTTTGAGCTTTCGTGTTCATCAATTTGCAATATAGTTCCAATCATTCGCACGTTTTTTTTTGATAAAATCGATTGGTATATTCCGCATTGTCTCAATTGGAGATCATACGAAGTAAAACTATTAGAAGTTATATGGAAACCAATCCAGAAAAAGTTGGTTCAATTCATTGCTCCAACAATTATATCTTCGTGTATTCTCTTGGCTTGATGGAACAAAAAGAAAAATAAAAACTTCAATTTATCTGCCGACGTTTCGTGAAATTTATTGACATCTTCACAGGCTGAAACCAAAACAAGAGACATGATGAAAAAGAAACAAAAACAAAAAAGAAAAATATACTGATCAAAATTGAGGAACTACAATATTAACAATCAAAAAACAATTATTAAAAGTGGACGGATTAAAATTAGAAATCACAATAAAAATTCGAAATGATGGACAGGAAAAATTATTGGATCAATGGATAACATTCCAAAAATTTTTTCTGCCAACACACATTTGAGATGAACTGACATTCTGAATGACAGAACTCCGCGTGAGTATGGAGGTCAGTTGTGCCAACTTAGCGATAAAAAGGATTTCCTCAACACCTTCAGGCGTGCATTTTAAATGATCAATTTCCGGTACTTTCTCAATGGAATGCATTTTTCATGCATGATGAATTTTTCGAATCGCTTCATTTATTCATTACATGTTTTCTGATTAGGACCCATATGTGATAGCGTACTTAGCCATTGTAGAACAACATTCCAAGCAGAATAATTTCTTGACAAGAATGGATTTTTCATTTGAGCATCCCATAGAAGAGATAGCTAGGGTGTTATATGCTGTTTTAATAAAACATTTGGGATTGGGATATATACTACTGCCAATCTTAGATGCATGTAAGTGGACTAGTAATGATTTATCCCAGTAGCATATGGAATTTAGTAAATAATTATGGTGTGAACATTGATATCCTAATATACCAATCATATTATATAAAATTGAAAGCTGATATTCATTTCTCATACAGCAATGCATCATTTCTGATATGGCTGTCATTTTGATACATCCCAGTAGCAAAGTTTACTATCCCATCGTTGTATGTATTTACTTATGGGGTATAGACACCAGTATTCCCTTTCAGACACATCTCAACCAAATGACGTAACAAGAATGCCCAGAGCTCTTGGAGAGATGATAAAAGCAGTACATAACCTCCAATGGACCTTGATAAAAGCCAGACAAGAACATAACAAAAGTTACAAGGAAATTTGTATACCGTTATTAGAGAAATGCAGATATCTATTTTATGAAGTTAAACCGGCCATAAGCGTTGAAACTGAAGCTTTCAAAAGGGTTAATATTTTATACAAAGAACCTCGAGTAAGGACCCTGGTCAAGAAGGTTATAAAAGATTTGAAATGTGGTAGTCATACATCCGAAATACAGAAACCAGAAGATATAGTGAATGCAACAATACAATCGCAAAGTTTAGACAGGCATAAGTCAAGTGAAGACATCAGCAAATCTTCAATGAAGAGGACCTGTTCTGATGGCAAGGTCAACGAATCCAAGAGTGAAACTGACGACGTAAATAACGAAATCAAGAAAGCCTCGGCTGAGGGACGAGCACTGGTAGATTCACTGAATTCCAATTCCTCAAACAGCAAATGCGATCAGAACTTCACAAAAAATTCGGAGCATAAGACTGAAATTGAAGAAAAGTGGAATGTTGAGAATATGGAACCAAAGTTGGAACAAGGGGATACCGTTAAAGAAAAAAAATCGGATAACGAAATCGCCTTACAGAATATAATAAATAAATTGACTGAGAAGCAAATGAAGAGAGTTGCGAACGAGAATATTGGACTGATTAACCAAATAATTGAATTTGTTCAGACGAATTGCGATATTGAGAGTCTACGTAAAGCCATGTATTGTCAGGTGAGTCAAGATATATAACATATTTCGAAGCTCTCAATAACATTTTCGAACAGTAAGGCTTAGTGCTCAGTAATCCAGATCAGTTTTTTTTTTATCAAAAATTGGGCATTTGGTATGAAAAAACTGTACATAGTGTTTTATTAAGATTATTGTCCATCGCCAGCATTTCTTTTCAGCAGATACCTATTCGAAAAAACGCTTCATATTTCGAAAATGAGAACTTTTGATTTATTCGTTATTTATTTCTTTATTGTATGTCACGTGTTCTTACCCTTTTTTCTTTTTCATTGTATGTTGAATTCTCCATTTGAATGTAGCAATGGTTTGTAGGTTAGACGGTATAAAATCCGTAAGGAGGGACTAGATCTAATGAAACACTTGATCAACAAATCTGACCTATTGACGTCTGTAAGATATGGGATATTAAACGGTTATCTAGGTTTGGAGAAAAGAACCAACAATATGTGTCATTGCTTGGACGATACACACCTAGTAACCCCTTATTTAAAGACTGAACTGCTGCTGGCCCAGCTAGCTATTACTGAGTGGTGCATTGAAAATCTCAGAATGTACGTTTTGAGAGATACCATCACGAAAACAACTAAAATGAAAGTACTTAGCGCAAAAGTCACTCTCAACTTGGGAACGTATTCGCTATTGCGGGATATACCTAGAGCCAGAATGCTGTTGTCCATCATAGGAATGTTGGCGTCCAATAGATATATCGCACTCGAATTGAGTCCTTTGGTAAACAGCGGAGTGATAAGCTCTGTTTTATCGCTACTGAAGCAGACTGGGTACGATCAGAGCATCGTGAGAAAAGTATCTGAATTTTACGTACTCTACGCCGATATGATTGAAAGCAATAAACCGAAGAATAGTGTTTTGAGCGGTCCAGAACTTGCTAGTTTGATGAAACTGGGTACCAAGGTTGTGAGGGGCGCTGATTGGAAGTGGGGGGATCAGGTGAGTGTTGAATGATTCCAACGCATAGTCCTACTGTTTTATCGCATACAAGACTCTTCACTATGATGACAAACTTTTATTCGATGATAGGATGGGAGTCCTCCTGGGGAAGGGAGAGTAGTTGGAGAACTTGGCGATGATGGTTGGGTCAGGGTAGAATGGGCTAACGGTACAACCAATAGTTACAGAATGGGCATTGAAGGAAAGTATGATCTAACTTTGGCATGTCCACCATCTCCAGTAACAACTGAATCTGAAATGGAGGAACCAAGTGAAAAAGGTAGGATATTGTTGAATTAGCTCACCAAGACTGATGTTGATGTGCTATTCGGTTATGTCTTTCTAGGTTCCCAACTTGTCAAAGACAATCAACTTATAAAACTCATAAGAACTTCAAGCATGAACTTTTTACGTAATATTGCTATAAGTGCTGGTTTATCAGGTTCAATCCTACATCCAAGTACTATGCATGGGTTAAGTAGCCTGTTTTGTTCTACTTTGAATTCATACAGCCAGGAATGGTGCTGCTTGACCCTCATAAGAAGTATTGCGCAGACACCGCAACTTTGTAGAGCCTTCAGCACGAAACCATGGATAAACATGTTACTAGACCTTTTTTCAGCTGGTTCTAAAGGCGGAAATGAGCACAATTTGCCGAATCAGGTTAGTCTAATTTGGTGTAAGGAAATGAAGATTTTGCTAAGAATTTCAGCCAGAGAATACCAGCAAACTTCTCGAAAACCCTTACAAAACACCGAAAACAATTAATTCTTTCAGATTTTGGCTGTACGTTTACTTCAAACGATATTGGTACAATGGGATATGGACAATCCTGAAATCACACAATTACTGGAACGACTTCTCAATATTCTTGGTAAAATCATACTGACTTGCGTGTACGATACCGGCAACAAACCAAGTTCATCAACGAAATCCCTAGTATTGCTTACACAGTCTCATAGTAGCACTCTTGCCCAGGAAATAATCAACTTGCTTAGACTTCTGCATACTTTCAATGGTTGGAATCAAGTCTTGAACTCTATGCTTATGCATAAACTGAACCTTGCGGCATACTTCCTCAGCGGCAATTGTTTCCAGCCTGTAATTAATGATGGAACATCAAATGATCAGCAGCATTACTCTGTGATCGCTTGCTTGAATATTATCGGAGCCTGGGATTTGAGGCCAAGGATAGGCGCTGTGATAGAAGTGGATAATGTACAGGGCACTGTATTTAAGGTATCTCCTAAAGGTAAACTATGTTTACAGATTCACAATAGTGGAGAAATTAAAAAAGTACCAGTGAGTAATCTGAAAGTGCTGCCTGCTTTAGAGTTTAATTTTGACAAAATGCCAATTAGCGAAAACTTTGTGAAAACTTGGGCCTCTTTGGTGATGTATCAGTCGAGTTCTTGGAATTCTCAGGAAAAGAAATTTTCTCATGGTGAGTGATACACAACCTCTGACCCTACTTTCCCTAATTTTGTCATCATTAGGCCTGATCAATGTTAACTATCTACGAAATCAACAATACACTCTCAGTGCCTTGAATGCAACACGAATTCTCCAAACAAATCAATATAAATTGAGGAAAGTTCTGAAGTTTGTGGTCAATGGTATGGATCAATCTCAAGAGCAGCAGTCCATCGAAGAAGAACTCAATCAACAACCAGTGCTTTTAATTCAAAAAATGCTGGTTAAAGCCACCCAACCCAGCCCCCTGAAACCTGGTTTTACCCTAGAGGAAATGCAATTGGCAGCTTTGAACCTCAGTCAATATTTGGCTGCTGAAGGAATATTCGACACCCCTTCATCGAGTGTAGTCAATGAGAAAAACTCGTTTAAGAACGGTAACAAATGCAACAGTGAACTGGCCACACCAAACAGTGAAAGCTCGGTGAGGAGTGTAGTTAGTGAAAAGACTAACAAGCGAAGGGAGATGGAGGAAGACCTTCCCTCTCATCCTCTGATCTCGCCTATCGTTGAGATGGGATTCACAAAGAAGGCAGTTGAGAACGCCATTAAAATTTTATGTAAGTTTCTTCTTTTATAAAAACAAGAATCGAATATATTATATTCTTTAAAAAAGTTTGGACTCTGGATTTGCTCAGCACAAAATATAGAAGAAATACGCAATGATCAGGTATTCAACTACTTTTCGCTTCATTTTTCTCGATCTCCTCGGTACCCCTCACTTACTTTCTCAATCTGTGGGAGGACAAATTGACTTATTCCCAATTATCCCCAACAAATTGACTAGTTGGAAGACTTGATCATGCATCGTATATTTCTGACATATTTTGAACCAGAGTATATTCAATCGTTGAAATGCATAAGCGTTATGAATTGGAAATTTCATTCCTTACCTTTACCTGTGAAATGAGGTGAGCAGTTGTTTTTCTCTAATTTCTCAGCAATAGAAGGAGATAATATCACAAATCCGGAATCAGTTGTGGCTTGGCTTCTAGAACATCCTAAAGTTGCAACTTCAGAGAGTGAATCCACTAGTTCTGTTTACGAATCAGACACTGAATCTGTATCATATGCTGATGGAGCATGTGCTCAGTCTTTGGTACCATATGTAAGACATTATTCTGATTATTTGAACTTGAGTCACTCACTGAGTGAATATGTATTTGTAGAATGAAGAAAATTCGTCTAAATCTCAAACATTCTGTAGACGGTCTCAATTCCTATCGAATGATGAATATGCGATGTACGTCAGAGATAATGTAGAAGTGGGTATGTTGGTCAGGTGTTGCAAAAGTTATGAAGAAGTCGAACTGGGCGATATTGGAAAAGTGGTGAAGATAGATAGGGAAGGGTTACATGACCTCAATTTACAGGTGAAATGGCTGATTTTCAATTCACAATAGAAATAAAATGAATAATTAAATATTCATTTTTTAAGGTAAATTGGCAACACCGGTTGGGAACATATTGGGTCAGATTTATACATGTAGAGTTGTTAGGATTTCCCCCTTCACTTCCTAGTCCATCATCTATTAAGGTTGGAGATAAAGTTAGGGTGAAGCCAACGGTAACAACTCCCAGGTACAAGTGGGGATGTGTAACTCATGAAAGCGTTGGCGTTGTAACTGGTGAGGAAGTCACTTCGGATTTTTTTCCAAATTTCAAACAACCTTCTTTCAGCAATTTCTCCCAATGGCCACGATTTGACTGTAGATTTCCCGAAACAGCCCAATTGGACTGGATTGATTTCAGAAATGGAAATTGTTCCTTCTTGTCATGAGGGTGTTTTTTGCAATAGTTGTTGTATGAAACCTATAAGGGGACCTCGATTCAAATGTAAAGTTTGCGAATCTTTCGATTATTGCGAAAATTGCTTCTACACCAAAAGAAACCACAGGCATTCTTTCAACAGGATAAATGAACCAGGTGAACAGAACTTAGTTATTCTTCCTGCTTCAAGCTAGTCACTAGTCACATAATAATAGCATTCGGTGTTGAAAAAATTAATAAATAAACACTCATAATGTGAAAGAGGTTCCAATATCTATTGGTAGTTTTATGTGCTTCGTTATTCTTAGGATCCCCTGAAATTCAAGCTGGTAAACCAGGTAAATATTATCGACATGACATTGAAGCTGACGGCGTCGTTTTGACCGAATGGTATAGATGTGTAAGAACAACTACTGTATCATCAAAATGTGGTCTAATACTTGATATAGCAGGTTCTGTATGGCAGAGTTGCGGTGCCCAAGGAAAGGTAAAATAAATTGCCAATTGCAGGATGTGATTCTAATATAACATTTCCATTAGCACTGGATAAGACTGGAAATATACCCAGATATCATAATAAAGTCATTAAAAATGGGAGTTGATCCAGCCGATAACAGTTATATGCCATCCTCTGTTATTGTAAGTGGTGGGACTAGTATCAGTTCACTCACTGAACTAAATGTTGTAAATATAAAGAACCATGATACAAGTGTCGTGTTGTTATCTAATATGGAAAAGGTACTGAAGTTGGTTAGTTAATGAGGAGCGAAAACTAACTCACTAAATTTCAGCACTATCCACTAATTGAGATAAGTATTGTCAAATGTAGAAATAATGGAATAGACTGCAAAGTACACGGAATGTCCATTGTTGGAACGAAGAAACAAGCGTTTGGGGAACTAAGAACGTCAGTTTCCTTCTTGGCGAATGACTGGGATCTTGCCCAAGAACCTGCCCCCACTAGCGCTCTTGGAGGTATCTTGATCTCAAATTTCTATTATCGAAACTGAAAAGCATGAAATCATTAATATTATTTTTTTAACACAAATCGAAGTCAATGCACTGGAATTCTTTGTTCAAAATTCTATAAAATCGCAAAACACTTGAGATGAGATTAACCGATATCTCTAAACTCTCCGAGAGTGTAGAGAACAGTTGCGCCAACCTAGGAGCATTCTATGCTCCTAGAGCCAACTAAGTTACCAAAAAATTCGACAATCCGTTTTAGCTTTTTAAATGATCACATTCCGGTACTTTCCCAACTAGATGTATAATTTCACCATATTATATCATAATTCAAGGACTCGATAACAATGGAGAACCTTCAAATTGCAAAGTTTATGTATGGGGGCTGAATGACAAGGATCAGCTCGGAGGAATGAAAGGATCAAAAGTTAAACTTCCACTTTACAGCGACTTCTTGAGCGAATTGAAACCATTGAGTATAGCAGGTGGTTCTAAATCTTTGTTCGTGGTATCTCAAGAGGGAAAAGTAAGTGTAATATTTTGGTATATTGTGTACATAGATGATACCTTGCTGTCAAATCTTGTTTATCCCGAGAGAGAGGTTCCATTGTCTTTTTTCAGTTATACGCTTGTGGAGAGGGTACCAATGGTCGCCTTGGCCTTGGTCATAACAACAATGTTCCGTACCCTAGACCTATTCCCTTCTTGAGCCAATATGTCATCAAAAAAGTTGCGGTTCATTCTGGTGGAAAACACGCAATGGCTTTAACTTTAGATGGAAAGGTGTGTGAGAAATTATCCGGGGAATATAAAAGACTTAGTCGCAATTTTTTTATCAGGTATTTTCCTGGGGCGAAGGTGAAGATGGCAAACTAGGGCATGGCAACAGACTTAACCTCGATAAACCCAAGATGATCGACACTTTAAGGAGTAAAAAGATAAGGGAAATAGCATGTGGTAGTTCTCATTCTGCTGCCATAACTAGTAACGGAGAACTATACACATGGGGACTTGGAGAGTACGGCCGTCTTGGACATGGTGACAATGTTACTCAATTAAAACCGAAAATGGTAAAAAAAATTGGTTCAATTTGTTCTTCCCTGGTAGTTTCACTACTGAGAGAACGTTTATTCTTTTAGGTTAAAGCATTGGCTGGACATCGTGTAGTACAGGTAGCATGCGGCTCAAGAGATGCTCAAACGTTGGCCTTAACAGACGAAGGTTTGGTATTTTCTTGGGGGGATGGTGACTTCGGAAAATTAGGACGTGGAGGATCTGAAGGATGCAATGTTCCACATAATATTGAGAGACTTAATACACTGGAAGTTATTCAAATTGAGTGCGGAGCTCAGTTTTCCTTGGCTCTCACTAAAAAAGGAGAGGTATAGATCCGATGTACCTCAAAACCTTAGTTTAAATTGCGTATATAAGAATGTTAAGACCACAAGTATTCTTTATTTTCAGATATGGACATGGGGTAAAGGGGACTATTTCAGGTTAGGTCATGGAAACGATCAGCACGTGAGGAAGCCTACTGTAATTGAATGTCTTAAAGATAAGCAGATAATTCATGTAGCGGTAGGTGCTCTGCACTGTTTGGCAGTTACAGAGAATGGACAGGTTAGTTTCAAATCTTAACTTTTTATTGAAAAGAAATATTTTATCTTCATTTATCATTGATCAATCTGGACTTCTGTTATTGATATTTGTGTCTTAATTTATTTAATTTAACACACTATGAAGCGACGTTAATGGAATATTGGAATTGTTCCTGTTGTATCAAAATGACGACTAATAGTCATATTTCAAGTTTGGTTCGGTGTCTTTATTGACATTTTCAGGTGTATGCTTGGGGTGATAACGATCATGGTCAACAAGGAAATGGATCGACAATGGTAAATCGAAAACCAGCTTTAGTTCACGGATTCGAAGATGTACATATTAACAGAGTAGCTTGCGGCAGTTCACATTCCATAGCCTGGACGTTACAAGATACTCAGAATAACTCGAAAATAGAACCAGTCATATTTCCTGTCGCGAAAGATCCGTTAGGATCCTCCATATTAGGATTATATGACGGCGAAAAAACCAATTCCAGAAACAATAAAAATGCACCTACTCTGTCTTCGATTGTTATGTCGCTTGAAAGTAATACGGCTAAGCAGCAGGCCCTCCAGCATATTTTAAATGCCATGCATATTCACCAGCTTAGACAAGCAGTTGTCAAGGCACTTCGTAGTCACACCAATATGAAAAATAATGAAACTAAAGTGAGTAGGTTTGAGTTTTACTCTTCCGAATAATATCTAGACATGTAGTAAATTTGTATGTAATAATCTTTATTGAGCAGATTCAAACACCTGATGTTAATCCTGTGAAATCGTGTACAAATTCGATCATTATCAGTAATACTGAAATAGCTCTTGGAGGTGGAGAAGCCCCAGTATCTTTTGCAGAAATGGCTGCCCTGAATGTAAGTCCATAACTGCTAGTATTCCAAATCAAAGATATCAGGATTTCAAATATGGAAATATTAAGATCCTCAATCATAAATGAAAGTATTGTTTTCAAACTTTTGTTGTTTGTTGTTTTTGTTTTCATTGTTCAATGACTTTTTTAATTTCAATTATGTCCATTATCACCTTGGTCACTGATATTTCCTGGAGTCTATTTTGAAGTTCATCTATTATGTTTTGAATATCTGATTGGGGATTTTGTTTCATTGCTCCACCACTGTTGTTTTGAGAATAGAGCATAAATTCATATGTCTATTTCTTAAATATTATCTAGAGTCATCCGACAACCCCTGAAACAGAAGAAAACCAACTAGCCTTGATGCAGTCCATGACAGCCAGTAGTTGTTCCGCTAGTTTATCTTCTAAGCATTCCAGAATGTCAACAAGTGCAATGTCAGTTATAGCTGCAACTCTCACCTCACATGCAGAAGTAAGTAACTTAACTTAACTTTTGCATAAAAAAGTTCATCATTTGATGAAACTTCATAGAAATGAATCCCTCTAGGTTATTGGCGACGATGGTGGAAGAACTGGTCTTGACGATTTCACATCCTTACTGAATGAAAGTGACGCTCGACTCCTTGTAGATTTACTGAAACTAGCAGTAGCCGATAGGGTAGAAAATGATCAGTCAGAAGAAATATTATCATCAATTCTTATAAGTGAGTTTGTGGAATCGATTCAGGTTGAGAAGTATTACATTAACTGAATATTCCAGCTATGGGTAGTAATAATCCTTCAGTAGGTGCCATGTTACTTGAAATATGTATAACTGAATTGGAAGACACGTCAAATAGTACCCAATCGCTGATCAGTGCTCCTCGTCCTGTCGTTCAAGAATCTAGTCATCCTTATGTCGACGATGTTACACTTAAAGGTAAGTTAAACCAGGAATTTATGTCTATCCGGAACATAGAGTGGTTTGATGATGGAATGGAATTGTTTCAGGGCATGTAAGACTTCCTGGGGCAGATGCTCTAAGGGTAGAGTTCGATTGCCGTTGTTCTACTGAAAGAAGACACGATCCTTTGACAATCACTGACGGAACAGGTAGAATTGTTGCTACAAGATCAGGAAGAGAACGCGCTGAATGGTCTTCAGAATTGAGAATACCTGGTAAATATCAAGTGAACATAGTACATCGTCATCTAACGAATTTTTAACAGGTGATGAATTACGTTGGACCTTCACTAGCGACAGTTCCGTAAATGGTTGGGGATGGAAATTCACAGTGTATCCGGTTACATCAAATCACGGCACCAAAGAACTAGGATCAGACAGAGCTGTCTTGAGTCAACCATCTATGGACATGGTTATGAAACTACTCGATCCAAAACTTTATCAGTCAGCAAATTCGCTCCTGATGTCTAGGTTAGCCGCAGCTTTGGCGTCTTGTTCACAGTTGAATTCCCTGTGTAAGTTCAGAAATGTCTCTTTTTCGTTGGTGAATATTTCCGATATTTTTCATATAGCTGCTAATCAGAGGATGTGGGCAATAAAAAAGTTGCACAAACTCTTGATGGGAACAGAAGATAATCCAAGAGAACCAAATCTTCAGGTACAAATACTCAAAGCACCCGATAATGCTTTAGAAGTGCTTTTTAAAGCGCTTCCGAAAGCAATATTGAGGCAGTATGAGTATGAAGACATTTCTGTGAGAGCTGGTTTGCATTTGATGCATTCCGACTTTTTCAAAGTGAGTTGATTGATTTTGAAGCATTTTCCCAATTATGGATGATTTTCATTTTAGGCATTGATAGCCTTAGCTTGCGACCTTGAAATGGACCAATGGGACCAAATCGTCGACAATCATAAATGGTCTTGGTTCAGACGTTACTGTTCAGTAGCGAGAATAGCTAAATCCCTGATACATCGCACCTCCTTACCTATAACATTCTGTGAAGATGTTAGAAAGAAGTTATCCGAAAAGGATTTCGATAGAGGAGACTATTGGGATCACGAAAAACACTCTGTCTTCAAGAAGGAACACGATGAACAACTCCTCATCTGGTTGAATCGGTAAGTCTATAACTTTCACTTAGAAAATGTTCTTATTGGATGTGTATGGATGAAGGAAACCTGAAGATTGGACCTTATCTTGGGGTGGTTCCGGAACAATTTATGGTTGGGGTCATAACCACAGAGGGCAACTTGGTGGCATAGATGGCGCTAAAGTGAAAGCACCGACAGCTTGCGAGGCTCTGTCGTCTCTGCGACCAATACAACTACTTGGCGGTGAACAAACTTTATTTGCTGTGACCACCGACGGAAAAATATACTCGACAGGTGAATTCAAATGGAAAATAAGATAGAAATTAATTGATTCTCTAATACCATTGAGTTTAAATATACTCAATGCTAATACTGACTTCTACACTCAGGTTACGGTGCAGGAGGTAGGTTAGGTGTAGGAGGTACTGATTCCGTTTTGGTACCTACTTTGATAGAATCAATTCAGCATATATACGTCAAGAAAATAGCGGTCAATTCTGGAGGAAAACATTGCCTCGCTCTTTCTTCAGATAGCGATGTATATTCTTGGGGCGAAGGAGATGATGGAAAACTTGGCCATGGAACTAGAACGTGAGCATTGGTGGCCATTTTCCTGCATTCCATCCAATAAATACCTATTTACAGCTCGTGTGAAACACCAAAACTCATTGAAGCACTTCAGGGTTATGAAGTGATCGACATAGCGTGCGGAGGTGCTCATTCCGCCGCCATCACAAGTTCTGGACAGCTGTTCACCTGGGGCAAAGGAAGATATGGTCGACTGGGTCACGGAGATAGTGAAGATCAACTTAAACCTAAACTGGTAAGTATGGAAACTAATTCTTCATCAGTTCAAACTTATAACGCTCGAGGACAAGCGCGTATAAAGGAAAAAAAATGAATCCTTTATAGGTAGAAGCTCTCTTGGGATATAGAGTAATAGATGTAGCTTGTGGCTCAGGGGACGCCCAAACCTTATGTATAACTGACGACGACAATGTGTGGTCTTGGGGTGATGGTGATTACGGAAAATTGGGTAAGAAGAATTCTTCTAAATCTTTCCATGAAAATTATATTCAAACTTTAGGTCGAGGAGGATCAGATGGATGCAAAATACCAATGAAAATAGAGAGTTTAGCTGGTTTAGGGGTCGTCAAAGTTGAGTGTGGTTCTCAATTTTCAGTTGCTCTTACCAGATCGGGAAGTGTTTACACTTGGTGGGTTTCACAATAAGGAATAAACGAGAATAAATTAGCTATCACAAAAACGCCTATTTCTCTTGAACCAATTGAGAAAAAATCGAAATTTAATCATAGTTAGCTTTGTTATGAACGTCAGAAACATGTGGAACATTTACTTCATAGATATTCCAATTCTCTGTCGCAAAATGTCGAGCGAAGTGAAAACACGAGAATTTATAGTGAAACTTTTTCAAAATAATCAAAAATGGAGCTTCAAAAGAATCGCAAAAGAGGCTCGCGTTCGTCCGGAAACGGTATCAAGAGTTGTTAAGCGCTTCAACGAAGATCTTACAATTAACTGCAAGGAAGGAAGCGGGAGGAAAAAGGGGTTTCATAGCCCAAAAAAAGTGAAGAAAGCCATCAGCCTTTTTCAGAAGAATCCTAACCTTTCCGGATGGAAAGTGGCCCAAATAGTGGGTTGTTCAGAAAATCAAGTCGAGTTGTGAGCTTAGAACATACAAAGTGCAGAAAGTGCCAGACAGGAACGCTGTGAAGAATCAAGAAGCGGAATCAGGAGCAAAGAAATTAAAAAAAGATTTCTTGAAAAATTTTTCCTGTTGCGTGATGAACGACGAAACCTATGTCTTTGCTGATTTCTCGCAACTTTCTGGTCAGGAATTTTATACTGCAGATTCTCGTGGAAATGTTGACGAACAATTTCGCCTGAAGAAACAAGCGAAGTTTCCTGAAAAATTCCTGGTTTGGCAAGCAATTTGCACTTGTGGGAAAAGGAGCAAATTTTTCGTTGGCCAAGGCCCTGTTGACTCGAAGATATACATCGAGGAATGCTTGAAGAAGCGACTTTTACCATTTTTACGTGAGCACAATGTGTCAACAATCTTTTGGCAAGATTTAGCTTCATGCCACTACTGCAAGGCCACCAAGGAATGGTACGAAGCTAATGAGGTGGTTTTTGTCTCCAAAGAGGCCAATCCACCCAATTTCCCAGAACTCAGGCCAATCGGAAGATATTGGGCCCTGGTAAAAAGAGAATTGAAGAAGACTAATAAATCAACGAGAACATTAGCGGAATTCAAGCAAAAGTGGAAGACAGCATCCCAGAAAGTGACTGAGAACACTATAAGAAGCATGATGGGAACAATTCCAGAAAAAATCCATTAATTTTGTAAAAAATAGTTTTGGTTTTCTTGTTGTAAAAACAGTTTTCATCAGAATTAGAAGATGATTCGAAAATTAGTTTGATTTTCGAAATCGGTCCAGTGGGTCAAAAGATATAAGCGTTTTTGTGATAGCGAATTTATTCTCGTTTAGTCCTTAATTAACCTTACACTTTTTTCAATTTTTCAAATAACAAACAATTTTCGCAGGGGTAAAGGGGATTACCATAGACTGGGGCATGGTTCGAGTGATCATGTGAGACGTCCAAAAAAGGTTTCAGCTCTTCAAGGCAAAAAAGTAATTTCCATTGCTACTGGATCTCTGCATTGTGTTGCTTGTTCAGATGAAGGAGAGGTGTTTACTTGGGGTGATAATGATGAGGGCCAGTTGGGCGATGGTACAGCGAATGCTATACAAAGGCCGCGACTTGTTTCTGCGTTACAGGTATTTGAATATAATGAAAGATGATTTGATGAGGTGTTCGATGCTGTTGAATTCCTAAATTGTTTTTTAGGGTAAAAAAATCACCAATGTGGCTTGCGGTTCTGCCCATACTTTGGCCTGGTCAACAATAAATGCCGGTTCATCTTGCGCTGTTCCAGTCATCACACCACTGGAATACGATCTTCTTCAGGATATTCCTTCTACAGTGTTGCACAAGCGACTCATATTGTTGCATCACTTTTCTGAGTTGATTTGTCCCTGTATAACCATGTTCCCCATCACTGGTGCCGAGTCGTTGCATGAGCTTCGTACCATTTTGATTTACTCCATAAAGGAGGCAACTTTCAGGTAAGTGTAACTGTTTCGACAAAGAAGAAGAGTTCTATTTTTCCCTGATTTTTCACAGAAAAGTTGTTCAATCTACCATGGTCAGGGAAAAACACCATGGTCCTATTATTGAACTAAACCGAATTCAGGTGAAAAGATCTAGATCTAAAGGAGGACTTGCAGGTGTTGATGGAATGAAATCGGTATTCGGCCAAATGGTCCAGAAATTACCTTTATTGACATCAGAAACGTTAGCTTTACCGCACCGCGTCTGGAAGGTTGAATTTGTTGGTGAGTTATTAGGAATATATTACAGTTCGATTGAAATGTATCGTAGTAGATCTGACAGGAGGAAAATAATATAATATCTACTTTTCGTCTTGAAATTTTACCGATTATAAGCTCGCTCGCTTCCACTTTCGTTTATTTGTGATCTGGCTCAAAGGACCAATGAAAAATCCGTATGAGAATCTATACTAAAAAGATATTATTGCTTCAGTTGCTACACTTTCCAAATATGCAATTCAAGAAGAGAATAATACTGAAGATTTACGGAACAATAAACCATGTAGCTCGGGTTTTGTATTTTTTCGCTCTTCAATCTCTTTTGCCGCGAGTGAGATTTCGGTAACTAGTTGTTATAGCCTCTCAGTATAGCGAGGCTTGAAGAGGATTTTGGGATTATCCACTCCTCATGTTACGTTTTTTCAGGTGAAAGTGTTGATGATTGTGGAGGAGGTTACAATGAAAGCATAACTGAAATGTGCGATGAATTGCAGAATGGTTCGTTACCTCTTCTTATACCTACTCCCAATGGTAGAGAAGAAGCCGGTGCTAATCGCGATTGCTTCATACTGAACCCAACTGCCAAAACTTGTCTTCACTTAAATATGTTCCGATTTCTGGGTGTACTAATGGGTATAGCGATCAGAACAGGTATATCGCAATAAAATATCACAATGTAGATTTCTATCTTACTTTTTTATTTAGGCTCTCCATTGAGTTTGAACCTAGCTGAACCTGTATGGAAGCAATTAGCTGGAATGGAACTAACTCCAGCAGATTTAACAGAAATTGACAGAGATTATGTACCAGGCCTTCTCTGTATCAGAGATATGGGACCTGAAGAACCTCTGTTCCAAAATTTGGAAATGCCTTTCAGCACTCCTTCTTCTTGCAGTGTAGACATTCCACTCAGTACAAAATATAAAAAGATTACATATGAGAATAGATTAGAATATGTTCGTCTAGCTTTGAACTTCAGGTATTGTTAGTTGATATTTCTTTTTTTTTCAATTTTACAGTATTTCTTATTTTAGACTGCACGAGTTTGATGAACAAATAAAGGCGGTTCAAGATGGTATGTCCAGAGTTGTGCCTGTTCCTTTACTGTCTTTGTTCAGTGGATACGAACTAGAAACTATGGTTTGTGGTTCGCCAGATATTCCATTATCTCTGCTGAAATCGGTAGCTTCATACAAAGGTGAGTATAAATATTGTTGGCATGAAGTGAAGTGAAAGATACAAATGGTGAATAATTAATACACTAATGGTTCTTCCTAGGGATTGACAGTTCATCACCACTCATTCAGTGGTTCTGGGAAGTCATGGAGGAATTTACTAACCAAGAGAGATCACTGTTTTTGAGGTTTGTATGGGGCAGAACCAGGCTTCCCCGCACAATCGCTGATTTCAGAGGGCGAGACTTCGTCATTCAGATACTGGACAAATACACTCCTCCAGATCATTTCCTTCCAGAAAGTTACACATGCTTTTTCTTGCTTAAAATGCCTCGATATTCTTGCAAGGTGAGAACAATAACAGTCGTTATTATTATAACTTGCAAACGGTGACCTTGAAATGGTCTTCTCTTACCGAAATTTCTTGAATTTTCAGCATGTGCTGCAACAGAAGCTCAAGTATGCTATTCATTTTTGTAAATCGATAGACAAAGATGAATATGCTCGAGTGGCTATGGCTGGAGATCTAGCCGTGAGTTCGAGTTCGGACATAGAAAGTGATCAGGAGATGGACATTAGTAATTAATTTGCATACAACGTCTCATATTCATTCTTTTGATCTATGTATCGTACCTATTTCATTTAAATATATTTCAAATTCTTCGAATTATGATGTTTTGATAAATCTTCTCTATATTTTCGAAAGAATTATGTAATCATACAACTTTTGATTTGGAAATCGCTGCCAATTCATGCTTCATAATTTATTGAATCGTGAATGCAATTTTTTAATCTGTAAATTATTCCATCAGTATAATGAGTAGTAGAATTATTAGGATAGTAGTCCGCGATTCAATTGAAAACTATTTATTGAATTATTTTAAGTTTTGATAATTTTGTATTATCGGCGTTTCAATGAAAATATTTCTAGTCAAATAAAATTTAAATTAAAATGGCGAAAACTGCTTGATCTTGAAATGTAAGCGTTCTCATTTGAGAAATATAAGCACAAGCTATGTGTCACAAAACCCTATCCACACATATAGGCATCTGAATAAAAACAATGTTGAAACTAAAATGAAATTATTTCATATTATTATTTCTGTAATTTCGAAGAAATATACTCTTTATAACAACAGAAAAAGGATTTTCATTGCCCAACCCTTAAAGAAGGAATTCCAAAGATTTATCAATATATTTCATTACACTTTGCTAATAAAACAAATACAAAAGTATTAAGGGCTAATACTGCATAGATGCAGCCATTGAAGGCCTCCCTCAAAGTCTTATAATTTATTAAATATTGACACTTGATTTAACAACAAATCATTTGTATAACATTCAAACAAAACAGATCCAAGAATATAACTTTCAAAGAGCAGCTATAACTTCGGTCAAATCTAAACTTAAATAAAAATTCAACGACTTTCAAAAGATCAAAAATGCAACCAATATATAGATTATGGTATTGTCAATTTAACCATATTTTTTTTTTCATAATTTCATACAACAGTAAAAGAGAACATAAAAAATTTGGATATTTTTAAGTACAGTAAAAGTAATAGAATCACTGGGAATAAACTTGGACACCCTGTATTAAGATAGGATGAATGTTGCAACAAGGTACTTATTTCCTTTAATCCATCAAAAGTTACATCCATATAAGTCGTTTTTCCACTTTAGATAATACACGACAGCATCCTATAAAAGTGACTCGTAACATGGAAGATATGGGAAGATTTGTCTACGAGTTCTGTATAATTTGCTATAGACACTGATATAACTTTCTAGATTAATAGTAAACGTTGACAGTCGATAACATTGAACAGCATTTTGTTTATAAAAGTATAAAACACATTGACTATAATACTGATGCAACGATTTATCCACCAATTCGTATTAGATGCAGAGATAATTTCGATATTCATCGTACAAGTATGAGATAGAACTTGATCCCAGATTTACATGTATATAAGCCTAAAAAATTGGCACTATAAAAATAAGAATTTTCGCTCTACTTAAATGTAAATAAATTAAAAAAATTGTCACTGGAAACTATTTACAACAATAGTTCCATTTTCTATATCTATATTCATATATTATAAAAACAATTTCAATCTGATAGAAGTATCTGTAATTGAGAACAATCTTCGGTCATACTATTGGAATGATTTTCGTACTTGGTTTATTTTTATTGCATCAAGTGCCCTTATATTACGAGTACGGAATTATGTCGTTGAAAACATTAGAGCCACCAGAAATGTTGATAATTTTTTTCGAGAAAAATGGCTCAAATTGAATGAGAAAAGCTGCAATATATAAGTATTGACCAAAACAGGAAACACATATTAATTGCGAACACAAAAATATGTGAAAAATATTTTCTGAAAGACATTTTATACCACATATTTGCAGAATAACATACCAACATTTGCGGGTTCAAATATTGCAAAATTCTCTTGCGTCACTTTCAATAAAATATTGAAAAAAATCGGTTCAGCTTCGAATTGCGGTAATTCTTTCGTTTTCAGAATTTTCGGATCAATTTCTCATGAATTCATGATGTTGAAAAGGTGCGAATTGTGAAAAAATTTACCTTTCGCAAGTTCAGTATTTTGAGTTTCTTTTAAGTAATATAAACTTCAGTCTGTGGCAATTTCATAAATACAAGTTCTCGATGTTCTCTGCGTTGATGATTCACTCCGTTCCATTCATTCAAGGGAAAGGCAAGTGTCCAGCACTATCCTAACTAAGTACAAAATTGTTTCACTTAAAGCAACTAGTAATAAGCAATACTGTCTGTAAATATGACCCCACCACCGAAGCTTATAAGGCACTTTTTAGTGGTCCCCCCGGAGGAGCTCCATCAGTAAGTTGAAGCTGGGCCCATCCCCATCTTTTGATTTTATTGTGAGCATTTCCTTTCCAACCTGAAATTTGTTTTCTATCATTTTTCATCCCCAATCATATTTTCATTTAAATTCAATTATATCATTGAGTTTAAATATACATGTATATTTAAACTCAATGATTATATTCAAATTGGGCTAATAGCCTTTGCTTATATCCAAAATCAAATTTATTTGAAATCTTCTCGTATAATATGCTTGTTTGAGCCTGATTCGAAGTTCTAAAAGTTTCACATGATCAAAAGAATTGACCACATTTTGTGGAATAACAGAAAATTTAATAAGATCTTCACCTGACAAGTTCGTTGTAGTTCAGGTATTCGCAGTAACAATTCCCCAAACTTAGAAGGACTCTCTGGATAATGAACTAGGGTGTAATCTTGCAAAGCTTTCAATGCTTTCTCCTGGGATATTCTAACCTTTTCCGCTTCCTTCAATTCCGAAGTATCTACGAAGAGAAGTTGAAATTATCATAAAATCTTTTTACCTGACAATTAGACTTACCAGAAGTTAAAAGAAGGATAACTTTCATGGCAATGTATTCGTACTGGTCTACCCTGAGCCTCCTAAGTTGTTCTGTGAAATTCAACATTCTTTCTATACAAGCTTGCATACCCATATCCCTTGCTTGACTCAAGGTGATACTTTTACCGAGAGATACCCTTATTTCTCCGGGTGTTGTCATCGATCGAAAACAGCAGGAGAATAAGAGAAGCTCACACCATGAATTTATCAGAAGGCAAATTTGATCGTCAATCTGAAAAAACACCAAACAATAAGAATGCAAAATCAACTAAAAGTATCGGACGTACCGAAATATTTTTGAATAGTGGTAGACTTTTACACCATTTCACAATCTTATACAGTCTATGATCGGCTATATTGCACAGGTTTGCAACAAAGTCAGGACTGGTTTCAGTTGAACCTGCCAGCGCTGTACCGGCAAGAAGTGGATGATTGGCCAAATTATGCACTGCACCACTTCCTCCCTCTTTACCCAAATGTCCTTCCGTGTTGAGTTGATGAAGTTCAGATTCGTTGTAATGCCAGAGGTGCTCCACATCCATTATTTCCTGAAATGAAAATGTATAGTGTGCAAAACTTGAAAAAAATTAACAAGATTATGACTAAGTTTAATATTTAAAAACACTGAACTCATATTCGTGAATTTCAACTAGAAGTAACTGAACTGAAGAACTTTCCAATCTAAACGGGAAAGCCTCAAAGCATATTTTGCAACAAGAATTACCTGTAATAATGGAGGGACGCCTTTAGAGCCTGGAACAGCATTCCGTCTATGATTACTGCTACCAAATTCTGGAGGTTCCAATTTCACTGTTAGAGAATGTTCGTTCATATTATGCCGTAAATCCGAGGCACTATTTCTAAAATCGGAATGATGTGTCAATGATGGCGGGAGAGAATAGGAACACTGGTACGTTGAGCGACCACCCCTTGTTCTGTCTTCTCTGATGGCTGCAAAAAACGGTGAATATTTTGCAGTTTATCGAATTTTCAGCACTTTTTTCGAAAGTGGAAAAATGTTAATTGTGATGAATTTATAATGAAATCACAAAAAAAGTTGTTACATAAAAATCTTGTGAAAATAATTGAAAAAAGTTACTAAGTATATTCCGACACTTTATGGCAACAGAAAGTAGGGCTTGGATTAACGTAGAAGGTTATGCACAATAATTTTTTGTGCATAGTCCTTATATAAATTAAACTACTCAAGTAAAGTTTTTTTGGCATTGAACTGAGTCTCTAAGTATTAAAATCACTTCAATTGCTACCAACCAAGATTCGCAACTAAAAGGTAGCGAAAACAAAAGCGCTATTTCGTGTCTTGGAGAAGCCATTAATTAATTCTTCCAGTTCGATGTATATCTAGTTTCATTAATTATTTTTTCCAAGGCACTCCTTCGAACACCTGATACATAATTATATGGTGTTAGCTGTGAGCATTTCATGACATGAAATAAGGATCGGATCACATTCGGCGTCCATTTCAAATTATCAACCAAGTTATTTTTTGACAAGGTCCCTTTCTCGGTCTCGGATAGTAAATGAATTTATATCTGAATTTATTACGCCGAAATCTCGTTCCGATATCTTGGGAACCGGGTGTTATTATTTTTTTTCTGTCCTGGGGGTTCCATATATTCAGTTTGGGAGGTCCGAAATTCTTTCCTTCTCTTGCATCATCGATAATTGATGAGATAATGCGGAGAAAGTCAAGGTTGCGAAGGATGAACAACTGGAACTTAATATCGGTTGGGAGAACGGCATGAAACTAATTAGATAATGAGATTGATGACATCATTTACTGTGATGGGCATTCGATTTTTGCTAATTCAATTTGTTCAGACTGATTTCAGGAGTAAATCTAAATCCCCTCATTTTTACCTTTTCAACTTAGAGAGGGAGAAGAAGCATAAACGTTATATTACATTCTCGAAGCACCGCTGCTGCAATATCCGGCATTATGAATAGGTGAAAATTGAAAGGAAAAAGCTTCAAGTGTATAATCGGTGAAAATCAAAAAAGTAATAAAGTTGATTTTTAGCAAAAAGCCAAGATTTTTCCAGATATCTCATAAAGAAAAATGAAATCTGAGAAATCTCTTCAAGTTATATAACCATACATTATACATTTCCCAAATCGCAATTGAAAAACTATAAGATATTAGTTTTTCATGTGAAATAACGAGTAATTTGTCCATTAATTCACAAAAGCTATTTATATTCATCCGAGAGAAAGAGCTCTAGGACGTCTTTCGATTCGAGCCAGGGGAAAAACAGATTCATCCATTCATTCACGAAGTGCCACAGGGCAAACAATTATTATTGAATGAGAATCAGCATTGAAACGTCCACGTTTCAATTAATATTGATATATTATTACACCTATATGAGAAATTTTCTAGGAATTTCAACAATCATTGGAAGCTGTGAATATTAAATTTAGTGAGTAGATTTTTAGGTCTTGTATATTCAAAGTAATGGAATCAAACATTTTGAAATAAAAACAATAAGCAATCCATAAAAAGGATCCTGTGGATCTTTCGGCAGATCAACTTTTATATGGAGCCCTGCTATATACCACTTTCAACCCTACCCTCTACTGCTCTGAGTTGTGACATTTTCACGTCACTGCGAAGTTGTGATCACGTCAGTCACTGACGTCAGCCCAGAGATCGGATGACGTACCCAGGACGTCATTTGGCGAGTTGGTAGTGTCACAGAATACCTAACTACACAGAAGCGTCACTCTATGGGATGACGCTTCTGCCATGCTAGGTAGTACCTATGTCAAAATTAAATTTAAACTTCCTGATGGACCGCTGAAGTTTGTTTTTTTTGGAATGATTCTGATTGTTCATAAATCAAAAACTAAAAATCCTTTGTTATGTGAACCATTGACCATTCTAATCAAATTTGAGGCTCCAAAGTGACATATTATGTACTACCTAACAGAGAATGAAGGTCACGAAAATTTGCCCCTTGACGATCAAAGTGCCGACGCTTACTGACGCTTCTGTGTAGTTAGGTATTCTGTGGTAGTGTATCATGCGCTACGTAGTTTTGAAAATCAGCCGATTTTGCATGCAAATGGTTTTCCGCAGAATTATTCTTACCTTCTAACTTCATTCCGCACTGCAAACACTTTTCGAATCTGCAGGCGGGGCATTTTTTCCTTGTCGCCACCGTAACTGGGCAAGACGCGCCTCGCAGACAGACGTAGTTCTTTCGGTTTTGTACTGTTCTCTTGAAGAAACCCTTACACGATTCGCAGCTGAAGATGCCGTAATGAAAGCCTGATATTTTGTCGCCGCATATGGGACAGGGGCTGTTGATCAGCTGCTGCCTTGATATTCCGGGCTGCGCGGGCAGTGAGGTGTGCAGTAAGCCAGTCTTTTCTTCTACCTCGTCCAGGCCGTCATTTTCGTTCGTGTACGGCGAGGGCGAGTCTTCTTGGAGGCTGCGGTATAGTACGTTGTGATGTAAGGGGCTACCGTGGACGTTGTGCATATGACGACCCTGTATAGGAAAAAACTTGTGTCACACGCGAGACAGAAAGTGTGTTTTAGATTCCTTAAACGATAGGTCCGACAAGAAAGCACATTACAAAAATTATTCATAATTGTACATAAAATAAAGTCATATTTGAGGCTCTTTGAGAAAACGCAATGAGTTTGTGCAGACTGAAGACACTATAGCACAGTATAACACTAAAATAGATCAAACTGATTGATTAAAATACAAATTATTTGATCTACTATTTCTAACTGCAAATAGTTACTCAAGTAGTTCAAATTGTTCAGGCATTAAGTATACCTTTACTTTCATGCTTTCGGGTTTTCCAATGAGATGTAGCCATTTTGTTTATGAATAGAAACGCAGCCTCTTGTCAGTCAAGTTTCATCATAGAGAAGTTTACGAGCGCAGTTTCTGTGTCCATGGCGCAACGACAAAGTTCTTTTTGAATTATTGAAAAGCGAAAAACCAAAAGAGACAACCGTTACAACGAAAAAAGTGACCTTGTGGTGTGTAGCTGTGACTGGAGTTTTATTCAGATACAAATTTGTTATGTCTTCATCAAAAAACCCTTTACAAACCTGTATAGGACTATGAGTTGGCGAAAACTGTTGCGTTGGCGACACTGAAACGGAAACACTAGAGTAGCTGCAACAACTGGAATGTGAGGCGTCACTATTGTTCCGACTCAAATTGGGGGTTAAGTTTATGTGTCTTTGAGTGAGGGGACTCTGATTGGGCGAACTGAACACACTGTAGGCGGAATGGATAGCGGAGTCGGGACTAGGGGTGGGTGGAACGTTGAGGGCCTTGTGCATCATGTCCTTATGGCTCATCATCGGTACACCGGTGATAGGGTGACGTTGGCCTAATAGGGGCGAATGGCTGGGGGTGCTGTGGAGTGAATAATTGCCCATTGGTGGCTGCTTTAACCTCAATATGGGGCTATCCTTGGTGTCTACGATGATGGTCGATGTCTGTTTCGATTGCTGGGATATCGAAAGGTTTTCGGGGATCTGAAAACAAAATATGTAGAAAATAATCCCGTAGTTCAATTTTCCTGTAGATCAATGCGTAGCAACGTATTTTTACCTGATGCGTAGATTCCTCATCCACGCACATATTACTGTCGTGGTCCGACAACTCCCCCTCCCAAGACATCGGCCGCGGTGGATGATTTTCGCCATCTTCTTCATGCTTTCGACTGCGCATGTTCACGGAAGCACTGTGGAACTCTATGCGGGCAACTTCCGCATCTGTGCCGTCCGGCGGTGGTTCCCCGGACGAAGGGGTGGAGGCAGGGTGCGGCTGATGGTAGACGTCCACATTGATCGGGGTGACGGATATGTTTGGAGACCTCATCTCGGCGGCCATGTTGTATCCACTGTCTCAGCTGATCCCACTCTGGGGCATCGTGCTACCTGGTCCGTACCACATCCACTGAAACAAAAATATACGTCTTATTTTCTGACAATGAAGACTTAGAATTTTATGATGAAGGCTTTCAAAATTGTAATAGGAATTTCACCTAACGTTTCGCCTTCTGCAGTAGGCATCTTCAGAGGAATCTCCGGACCGATTCGGAGCAGTCAACCGTCGGGGTACAACCTCTGTTCGAGAAACCTCTGAAGATTTAAGTGTTCTGCAGTTTTAGGGATCACTCGACATGTGGCCCGAAAGGCACTGCGGTTTTCGCAAAATACTTAGAAAAGACCTGGCGAATGTTGAAGAAACTTTTTTCTTTGTTGATACTGGAAATATTTCACGTATATAAACATAGTTGGAAGATTGAGTTATGCTTTTTTCTTGTACGAAAATCAAGTATCGACTGAAACTTTTTGACAGAATAGTGCGTTACTTTTAGATAGTTTATTCGAAAAAAGAATGAAAGTACTCAAATAACCCGACAGAACTTCTAAAGGAACAGAGGGACCTATGGAATTCCCCACTTTTCAAAATTCTCAAGAAATAGGATGACAATAGACATTTGAATACCTTTTTGCACAACTTGAAATACTTCAGTATGAAAATGTAGCAGTACTACGAAAGTACGAAACCTGTGTCACAGTTGAGGTGGGCGTTCAATATAGTGTTTTTATTTCAAGTTGCATTTGAAAATGGTTTCAGTTTGAGAACTGAAATTTTGTGGGTAAACTCAGAAAGGATTTGAGTTTTTGATGAAATAATTTAAATCGATTTCATTTCGAAAGTTTATTTTTTTCTTTCAAAAATAGAAGAAAATGAGCCAACTCATGCTTCTGTGTTATTTCAAACGAAAGACCCATGAAAACAGTTCAACTTCTGAGTTCCGATTATAAGTAAATCAACAGATGATTCCGTTCAGAAAAACAACTTGAAAAACGGAATTGGCAGAGAATGGCCAAATTCAAATATATGGCGAGAAAAAGTTCCTGCTTTACCCACATATTCACTAATTTCTTAGTTCAGCGATTTTCGGATGGAGAACGCCATTGTAAATTTCATTCATAAGGATAGACATATTCATAGAACTTATAGTGATAATGTAATTTCTATGGAGATATTCCATAAAATGAACGGTGGCGCCTCTATCGGATTAGTTTTCCTACTCGCTCTGAACGGCGACCTTAAACCCCAAAAGAACTCACTCCATTTACAAAGTTCTTTGGGATCTATAATCAATGTGAATGATACAATGAATTAGCAAGAACATATTTCTAAACTGGGATGCAGCTTAGCTTCTGTCTTTTATCTTTGGGTGTAAAGACAAGATATCTTTATAAATTCTCCATTAAAACTATCTATCATGCAGTATTCGAGTCGAAAGCATTGGCAACGTCTCTGAGAATTATTTTGACATTGCCGATATTTCATGAGTGCCAACCCAGTTTCAAGTTAAAAAACTTGATAAACCTAATTCTTGGCCAACCGAGAGTCTGCTTCCTCTTATCTGTCTGAAAAGACGCGTTTGGTCTTTTGCAGTCGATAGCATAACCTCCACTGCAGGAATGTTCAACTTTATTCCGTACTACCTGAATTATTTTTTCGCGGATTAACAAGTTGCAAGAATGTGCCCTTCTTACTGACATGTGACTCATATCGGCAAAGCCGAACCGACGACGACCAGTTACAGATTCCAGATCGCATCAGGCTGCATGTCCGAGAGCAGGGGGAGCGGGCAAACAGGAACTCCACCCTGCATTCCTGCCATATCGAAGTTGCAAATAACTCCGGTGGCCTGCGAGAGATCCGTTCTTACGTCGCAACCTCACATTCACATGCATATCTGCATGTAGTGATTAAGTGATTACATTAATAACCGTCTTGCATCTCTGCAGTCGCTAAGTTGCCAACCTCGCGTCGTAAACACAAACGTTCACTCGACTGATTCATAAAGAATACCGTTTTACATTCTATTTTTTTTATTTCGCGATTCCATTCAAATGAATCAGAAACAGGTTGAATTTTACGATATTTTCTCCTCCATTCGACTCCTCAGTAAACGTTTATCGAAAATAATAAATATACAGGGTGTTCGATAGAGGAACCGACGAAAATTTTCTGTGTATTGGTATAGGATTGATTGTAACATTTTATTCAAATAAACTTTTGTCCTAAGTGTTATAGTTTTTGAGATAGAAATTTGTTTCGGTTTCAGTTCGATTTTTTCGAAATTTCTACAAAAACCTCTACTACTATTTTGTTTGCAGCTGTATGTGCGTCAAACTTTCTGTGATGTATTGCCTTACAGGATGAGTCATTCCTTCAGTCATAGAGTACCCAAGAATTTAGTTATAAGACTTCAAATTCCCAAAAATAATTTCAAACAGTAAATCTCAAAACGTTTTTATTTTTTAGAAAAAAAAAACAAAAGCGCCAGTGGGCAAACTCTATGGTTTATCCTTTTTCTAATGATATGCAGATAAGGACACAAAATTATTTCTTTAATAGTCAGAATGCGTCAACTGATGCGATGATAACAGCTCTGATAGGGGGCACAATAGACCTCAAGGTCGCAGTGAACTGTAACCCCTCTTCACTATAACTATATCCTCTTTCTAATGATATGCAGATTAGGACACAAAATTATTTCTTTAATAGTCAGAGTGCGACAACTGTTCAAAAGAGGTAGTAAATGAAAAATTCATTTTTTTTTTATTTATTTTTTAAACACTTTTTTATACTTATTGATATCATTATTATTATAATGCCGCTTTTGGTTTTTTCTAAAAAATAAAAAAATTTTGAGTTTTACTGTTGGAAATTATTTTTGGGAATTCGAAGGCATATAACTCAATTTTTGGATACACTATGACTGAGAGAATGATTTATCCTGTAAGCCGTAAGGCAATACATTACAGAATAAAATACAGCTGCAAACAAAATAGTCATAGAGGTTTTTGTAGAAATTTCTCAAAAACTATAACACTGAGGACAAAAGTTCATTCGAATAAAATGTTACAATTAATTCTACCAATACACAGAAAATTTTTGTCGGTTCCTCTACCTCTATATTGAAAAAATCTTCCATGCTGGCATAAAACCAGCTATTTGATAGTATAGTACTTATTCAATACATCAATAGTAGGTATATTCTAAAACTAGTTGCAGAATGGGCTGCTATGCCAATACGAATCGAACGTATGAGTGTTGGAATTGCATTCTGCAAAGAGTATTGGCCGATAATTTCTCTATTTCAGTCGAATTTGTGACTTGTGTATTGTATCTTGGCAGTTGGTGACTGTTACGAAATTGACGTATCTTGAAAATCGATAGGATCGGAAGCCAGTGCTGACAACCAAAAAACGAAAAATATAACTGAAAACAATGCTGTAATGAGTTCATTACAGCACTGTTTTTAGTACTGTAATGAACTCATTACGATACTGAAATAGAGAAATTACTTTTTCCCCTGGTCATATCAACATTGATGTCAACTTATTCTTTTAACAAATTCAATATCTCTACACTTATACAGGGAGACAGAGCAAAAACTGTGTGTGACGTATTTATCTGAGGTCGTATATCATACATAGAATTTTACGAGCTCAGTTTACATTTTCTCAGCTGAGATTCAAAGCGGGAAACAGATTGATTTTTGGAAGAAGACCCAAATAATGAGTGGTCAACCCGCTCTAAGGTCTACAGACCTCTTCTTCTGAACTTCGAACAGTGCACATCCTGACTTCAATCTAAGACCTGTCTGTGCTTCAATCGTCAGAAACTAGCACGCATTTGGTTACTAAATGGAATGAAAAAAAAAACACGAGGTCAACTCAAAAGAGCCAAAAAAAAACGCATATGAAATTCATTGTGGTAGGTAGGTAGATGCATAAAAGTAATGTTTACATCCGGTGACCAAGTCAAAACAAATGTGCCGGCTACAGTCTTGAAATCTGATTTACGTCCTGACCCTAACCTTTACAGTCTGGAATGGCACCAATCGGCATGTCGAACAGAATACATTAACCAGAATTCATTTCGTTTTGATGGCCTGCTCTGCTGATTGGATTTCATAAAAATTTCATTGGCGGTCATTTTACTGTACGGAATACCGAAAAGGAGAAGACAAACCAGTATATGAAGCGAGGATGATAATTGAAAGAAAAATGTATGTCGATACGAATGGAATTCTTGTTCTCTTGTTGGTATTGAAAAGTTGAATCCACCATTCTTGACTATATTACTATTTGCGCCTACTGCTCTTTATCCGCAGCCATTATAATGCTGACGAAGATGTTAATAATAGAACTGATTCTAAACTTGTTTCTTTGTAGCTGTAAATTATAATTTAATAAGATCAATGATATCTAATCGATTAAAGGCATTATTTTCATGATAATAGATAAATTCATGATAATCTTTAATAAAATACCACTACTATTTTTTTCTCATTTTCACTGAGCAATCTGTGCTGATAATTTATGTTGCATGAGATCAATGTTAAAACTCTGTTATATCCGTTGTCAATTTTTTTAATCTTTTATTATTCGGAGAACCCAATTTTGTTATCAGTTGTTTCCAAAAATAGCTTAGTAATCAAAAGGATGAAGGAAGTCTAATAACAACAGAGTAAAAAAACCAAGATATTTGCACCGAGTGATATGTCCCGTAGTTAACTTTCCATAGCAATATCCTAACATATAGATGCATAGAAATAGGTATTTCTATGCATCTATATCCTAACCAAAGATCAGGCTCATTATTCACTAAACCAGCTTCCAAGCTATGTACATTGTTCAATCCAAATTATGATACGTTGTAAATCATTTCATTGTTGAACGATACGGAGTGTTCCAGTTTTCTCGAACATATATATAAAGTTGTATCATAAATAATGGCACTTAATCGGGCTGTTGTATTTATAGATACAAATGGGCGCGAAAATTGCGCTTTAGATATTGCAAGTAACAGATTTATAGATTCGCAATGGGTTTATTACCACATTACGCGTGAGAAATATAGAACACTGAATCGTATAGAAGGAAGTAAGCATGTATAAAAGGTGAAATTAATTCGAAAGAGGGTTGACGCCTGGTTCTTTGAACGTAGAACTTGATACTTTTCCGGAATCATTACACTAAATTTGAGATAATTCGTGTGATTGTAAAGTAGGCTTTAGAGTTTAGAATGTAAAAACTAAACTCATGCTCAAACTTTGTAAAACCGATAATGAGGAATATTATGTAGGTACTAGTATAGGCCAGCAGATCTACCTTTTAAACAGTTATCCTTATCGGTAGGCCTCCGGTCGCGGAATCTGAGCGCAGTTGTCAGATTGTGTTCCGGGCTGTCTCTATAGAAGGCTGTGGCCAAACTCTGACAGCTTACAGCTACAATGTCAAATAGTTCTCTGTGATCTCTGCAGATCGGGCGATTTTATAGGAGAAATGTCAAACTTTGATCAGTTTTCCTGAAGAAATGGGGAAATTATGGAAAATATGAATACCAAGCTATTTTGCGTTGACTCTTCCTCTTTCGATCTGTATATTTACATCACGACCAGGGTATCTGCGAAAAAAGTTTTATCGAGTTTAAAATTGCCCTTTTTGCCGAATTTTTTTAAAATACTTCTACTTCGCCTAGAGGATCGAAATTTCGCCCACGTACGAATCGATCATTCCTCTTTCCGACCGTGTAAAAATTTCTCTCCTGTATCGCAGCTTCGCTGCGATTTTAAGATTCTTCTGGACCCACTTTTTCGACAGGGGCCGGACCACAGAGTTACCGTTTTAGTATAATATAGAATTATGGAGCGTTTGAAAGATGCTGGGCGTAGGAAATAGTTCAAGGTAGGAAACGATCGAATTTATGTGTTATTTCGAAAGTTTTTATTTTGAAGAGATAAAATAAATTTGGAAGAAAATTTACACAATTTTATTTTATTCACAATTTCCTGATCATTTTTAATAATATCTTGTAACTTCGTTGTATGCGATTGTGTGGTGGTAACTGCCTTTGTTATTTCTTCTTTTTCTCTTGTGCTAGATCATAGAGTGTTCTTTTATTTGTGTTCTCTGTATCAGAGAAAGTGAGTCGAATGCCTCTATGACCGTTATCTGTCATCACCCACATCATTACATCAAGACTTCATTCATGGAATAATTCAACCTGGAAGAAAACCAACTATAACTCCTTTAGTGGAACAATGTCATTAATGTATCTCTCCAGTCTGGAGTTTTTCCGGAGAGTCTAAAGTTTGCATTAATCAAACCATGTTTGAAGAAGGGTGATCCTGAATCCCTCGACAATTATAGGCCGATCAGTCTACTGAGTGCCTTTTCGAAACTCTTTGAGTTGGCCGTCTCTAGGCAAATTGTCAGATTTTTCCTAAACCACAATCTTCTAAGCAAGAGCCAACATGGGTTTCTCAGGGGCAAGAGCGTTGAAACTGCACTATTTGAGCTTACTCACTTTATTTACAGCTCTCTTGATGAGGGAAACATGGCCTGTGGGGTTTTCTTGGACTTGTCCAGGGCATTCGATTGCATTGACTCCAAAATACTCCTGATTAAACTTGAACACTATGGTATTCGTGGCACTGCTCTAAACTGGTTCCAATCCTTCTTGGAAGGAAGAAAACATTCAGTAAAAATAAGAGATGAAAGAGGGAACTGCGTGCGGTCGAGTGCTCTGGACGTGTCCTTGGGAGTTCCGCAGGGCAGTGTCCTTGGTCCATTAATCTTTATAATTTTCTTGAACGATTTTGCATTACTTGCGGATCAAGATAATACTATCATCAACTATGCTGATGATAGTACACTACTTCTTAGTGCTTCTAATTTCCCCGAGCTTATATCTAATGCGAGCTCTTTGATGTATTCAACTGAAAATTGGTTCTCAAATTCCAGGCTGGTGATAAATCCTGACAAAACTAATATGGTCTTGTTTAAAGTTAATCAAGCCTGGGCTACACCAGACTACACAATGCTTAGTCAACATAAAATAAAATTCTCCGACCACGTGAAATTGCTGGGAGTTATCATCGACGAGACATTGAAGTTTAACTTCCATATTGATTCTCTGTGCTCAAAGTTGAGTCAGACTTGCTATGGCATCCGGGTTTTGGCTAGGCATGCAAACAGCAATATTGTTAAGACATTCTATTATTCCAACTTTTACTCTCATGCTCGCTTTGGTATTATTCTCTGGGGAGGCTGCAGCGAAGCGGACAGAGTATTCAAAATCCAAAAAAGGGCCCTCCGTATCATGACAGGACTCAAATACTTGGACTCATGCAGAAACCGTTTCAAACCACTTGGGTTATTCACCATTCCTGCATTATACATATTTGAATGTATTAAGTTTGCCTTCCGAAATAGGCATTACTTCACTGAATACAATATACAGCACTCCCACAACACAAGACACAATATAAACTATAGTGTGCCAACACACAGACTATCGTTTGTTGAAAGAGGTGCCCTGTTTGCATGCATTAAATTTTTCAACAATTTACCTCCCTATTTGAAATCGTCCCCAGACTTCCGTACAGTGAAGAAACCACTCATCAAACTACTTTGTGAGCTTGAACCATATTCAATTGGTGATTATTTGGCACGGCAGTATAGATAGGCATAGATACTTAGTTAATTCATTGTTAATTCATTGTATACTCTTTGTGACTGGCTTGTACATTTTTGTAATGCTATAAGTGCAATAAATTATTATTATTATTATTATTATAATTAAAAACCAAACGAAAAGTCGAAAAAGCGTTCGACTTCACCTTGTCACTCGCCTAAACCATTTAAAATCAATATTTTCATCTGTATTTCTGCAAATCCCTCCTACGAATTCATTATTTAGCGATTAGAGGAGTTTCGAAACGTTTTATGATGCAAGAGCGGTGTCCCAACAGAAGAAATATCATAAATTTCAAGAGGCGATCGGAATACCGCCTCTAGGGTCAGCCGGCCTTGTCAAAAAGAAACCAGTTGACGACAAATATCGACCGCGGTTGGTGCCAGAATATTATGGAGTAACATTTGAATATGGACTGGCCCTGGCGAATTTTAAGAAATGACATATCAACAAAGAATTCGAAAAAATATTACATGCTGCTGGATTAAAATTTGTTTTCCAAATGCTATCTACCAGAAGCATGTAGGTATACTGACAACAAAATCCACTCTGAGATTAAAGCATTTGACAACTCACTTCTTCGATGTCCGATTCTATGGTTGTCGGGATATATAACTCGTCAAAGATAGATCAGTAGAAACTAAAAAGTCAATTAGATTTTGTGTAAGACTTTCTTGTCGAACCGATACGAAAGATGTCGACCTATTTTTCCACAACCACAAACCTTTATGGCATTCAAAATACATCACATTAGGTATAATAGACATATGAGTTGAATGGGAGAGTAGTATTCTACACTTAGACCATAGAAACTCTTTCTATGGTCTAAGTATTCTACTTATTATTTCCATTGCGTCAGGTAAAATAATTGACTTTTATCGATTAATGGGCTTTCAAGTCCACATATTAATTGTCTTCGATTACCTACCAGTCCCTTTCTAATAAAGTAACGCATCATCAAATATTATTTCATTGATAACATCAGTCACTTGAGTGTGAATTATGGAATAATCCCATATGAACTGTCGTTATAAATGACAAGGAAAACAGAACGTGGTAGTTTATAGCCAAAATGATGATGAAACACCTTCATCAAACTGACCATATACCTTCTGTATGGTTCAAGTTCACAATGAATATTTATTTGGTGGGTTGTTTCTTGAACCTTTTATTTTGCGCAAGTTCACTACGTCAAGAAAACCCGGTACAACTAGACATCGTGGATGTCTTCGTGAAAAATCTGACTAAAATTATGAGGATCGATCAGATGTGGGCGATGATGCACGACAATACGTTTCCCACAAAAGACGTA
The DNA here is from genome assembly GCA_910592335.1 of Adalia bipunctata. Lineage (NCBI taxonomy): Eukaryota > Metazoa > Arthropoda > Insecta > Coleoptera > Coccinellidae > Adalia > Adalia bipunctata. The sequence continues at coordinate 10,932,702 of OU342955.1, forward strand.
ACCTCAAAACTCTTGGTACACATAAAATTTCCAGTTTGTGTTATAAACGACGATCTACCCTTCAACAAAACTTTTCTGAATCGTAAGACATCTGCCTTGATTGTCTTCATGAACGACACAAGCATAGCCCAGTTGAAACAAATGTTGGAAGGCGCTCTTCAGTTGCATCTGTACAACCCAAATGTGGAAACAGTCGTCACTCTATGCTCCAAAGTGGAGACCACAGACTTTTTGTCTAACTTCATGGACACAATATGGAACTACGGAGTTACTTGATTGATGGTGATTTTGATTGGAGATAAATTGAGGATGTTCAGCTACAACCCTTTCCAGAAGAAAGTCAGAGAATTATTTGAACTAAATAAAGAATTATCGTTTCCAGAATATTTGAACAATTTTGAAGGTTTCAACTTGAGGGTATCTATGTTCGAACAATGGCCTAGAATTAGTAAGTTTGGAAAGAGCTGGAAGGGTGAAGACAACACCTTGCTCCACATCGTTGGCAAACTTCTCAATGCAAACATAACCATAGTCCACACGCCAGCAAAAGAAGGCTATGGGGGAGCTTATCAAAGCATCTTGAACAAAACGAGCGACTTCTGCTTCGTCAAATTCTTACAAGTTTATGAATTCGATGAAGTGGAATTCACCAGGCCTTTGGAATTGAATTCAATCGATTTATTTGTTCCAAGTCCTAGACCAATTCCAACATACCTTACTATATTCATGGTCTTCAATGCAGACAAATGGGCTGTCGTTGCACTTATGTTTGTTGTATTCATTGCAGCATTCAAGTGGTCCAGTGGATACTTGAAGGGTTGCAGAAAATACAGACTTGGTGAAGTGATAATGATGACGACTTTGATAACCTTGAACCTAAGCGTGAAGAGCTTAGTGAGGGTACCGAAAATGTTGAGGCTTATACTTTATCCCTACATCATAATCAGTCTTATAGTATCGGTTGCTTTTCAGAGTAATTTGTTGACAAGGCTTCAGTTCATGTTCTTTTATGACGGAATTCAAGATTTGAAGGATTTAGGTCTGTCAGGATTTCCAATATACACATACGTACACTTGCCATACCCTCCAGCGGAGGTAATAAGAAACCAAGTGATTTCAGTATCGAGCATCAACTACTCTGATATAACCCAAAATGGCACAAAAATGGTGGCGTTTGGTCTGCCGTTTTCCAAGAAAAGATTACGACCGAAAATAACTGGAAAAAGCCCTTTCAGACTTTACACAATAGATCAAACCTTAGCTCATGGTTACGGGGTGTATATGTTTCGCAAACATTCGCCGTTTGTATACAAGATCAGCAGGGTGATGGCGAAAATACAGCAGTACGCTCTAACGAGTTCCCGAGTGGTCGATGATACTCGCACAATTGTCGATGATTACAGCGCTGAAGACTTCGATAAGGAATTCCTTACTCTCTGGGAGATGATCAGTGTATTTTATATTTTCATTTTCGGCACGGTCCTTGGAATTTTTTCATTCTTCGTGGAGCTTCATTGGAAATAGTCAATTTTTCCGTCATGATATTAATTAGATTTAATTGCACCACCAAAATATAAATTTCACATGGGAATTCGAGAATCAACACATATACAAGTACAAATACTCTAAAGGTTTCACAAAAATCAAGAAGATACTCGCAGAATAAAAATAATTATCTCTGAACAAGTTTTTAAATCTTATCCTTGTACGATCTTAGAATGGGCATTTTTACAATGATGCTTTTTCTAAATCATAGGCTACTCAGTATTCAGTCTCTTCATCTTCAAATCAATTTTCGAATATTGGGGCAATGTTGTAATTACTATTAATCAATATATTTCTCAGAAATGATTGCTTACTCTATTTTCTATGCTTCAATTATATAACAATTCTGTGCCTATGCAATAGAAGGAGGGTTCCTTTAACCCATAGAACTTATAGTAACTATAAGTTCTATGCTCCCCAGAACACAAACGTCAAAGATTGGCTGGAGACTGCTGGACGTCTCCAGCATGCCGAAAATGTGTAGATGCAGTGGATAATAGTAAAGAGCAGCAGCAATGCAATCTCCCTAGTTGTAGCCCCTCCTGCAAGAGTCATACTCAAGGTAATGCATTATTTTAACTGCAACATGGCAGACAAATCCATGAGCCCATCGTTCAACAATACGTACTGCTACAGCATAATATGTCGTCGACATAGACTACATAGAGGATAGAGCATGACGTTTGTGATCGCTAGGTGGCAGGTCTTAAACCCGAGGTTAGAATGTTGAGAACGACCTTGAACAGGTTACGACATCTCGATCGGAATTTCCGTAAAATTCGGAAAACAACCGTCACACGCCGCAAAGCCAGAGCAAACGGCGACCAAATATGCTCGGCGAACTGGAAATGCCAACCAGAAAATTGGGCTTGCTGCATCGGGACGAGCAGAAAGACAAAAGACGCGAGGAAAGAGAAAGAAGATCCGTTCAGATGTCCTCGTAAGGTCGAACGCTGGCATTAAAATAAGATAATCGCGTCTAGAGATGGGTCGCGAGGGGGCGGGCGCGGTCGGGGACGGCCAGCATTCAGGAAAAGATTGGACGAGGCCGAGCCCGCGTGCTGTTGCGTTTGTGTGTGTGTATACACGCCGCACCGCCGCATTCCACGGCAATTTACCGAACGAGATATCCGCCAAGAGTTGTACTGGCAGCTCGATTGCTTTGCCGTCACGCAAAAAATCGTATTTCGCTACGAGGGTCTGCTTCTTCTCGTTCTTCGCGAACAGGAATGAACGCACAGCCGGTAGACATGCAGATATCGCAATTATGCAACATTTAGGCCAAGCAAAAAAAGGCTTTTTTTCACTCGATTATGTCCCCATCCAGGCAAAAACTCTCCGTGGAACTTTTAAAAAGAAAAATAGTGTCAAAATTTCCAAATTTCTGGTTCATCAATCAATACACCATTTACTTTTTTTTATTTAACCTTTTTCTGGAGGTGACAAATGTGTTGAAAATGTCAAAGTTGCTCCAAACACTTGAAAGTGTGCTCGAGGCAGAGTCAAGCTCTGGCTTGTACTCCCACTACCGCTACATGACTGTGACTCGTGCGTACTTTAAGCGTTTGGTGCAACTCCCAGTGACAGTTTCAACACATTTCTCACCTCTCAGGTAAAAACCGAAAAAACACATTTCTTCTCAAAATTATGCCAGAAATCTCCTCTCTTCATTTGTACCCCCAATTAAGATACTTCCTGTATCGATTCCGAGGATACTACAGTCGCCCGAGGGAATATTGGCGAGAGAAGTAGTCATAAAAATATCAGGAAGTTTTTTTTACAGAAAGAGATGAACTTATATGTCGTTACCTAACTTAAAAGTATAGAAAAAATAATAGTTGATGAAATTTTTGGCTTTGGGCTGCTCAGCCAAGCAGATTGTTCCTATTGATTTGCATGAGGACACAAACTTCCCGCCAATGGAGTCCGTCAGTGCAGCCTCTTGATGACACACAAGGAAAGCCACAGATCACAGGGACTACAAAATTGGGAACGAATATCAGAAACAGACTTTTTGTGTCATGCCCTAAACACAGACAAAAAATATAGAAAAATTAGATTCAAACTCATCAATACGATTCAATTCATCCATTCTTCCAGCTTCAGTTTTTGCGCCTCACTTCTCAATATTCTTCAATATTGTTTTTTTCCTTTGAATCTATATTATTATGATTGTGAAAAACCTAGAGATGAAGGCAATGGAATGGAAACAGCGCAAATTGCAACATTCTCGCATAAATATTTACGTGTACCACTATGTATGGTATACGGTAGAACTGAAAAGGTCAATAAGAGCCTTGAAAAGTATAAGAGATTCTATAATTTCTGTATGGACATGAAAAGCGGTATCGTGCAGTATTAATTTACACCTGTAACCTTTGCAATATTCAAACTGACTTCTTAAATCATTCATTTAATAAATATGACGGACTTCATTGCTTCAAGATATTATTAAACATCAATGATCACCACATGCTACATGCGTGTGTGTATGGGAATTATAATTTTGTATCGAGTTGTAAGTGAAATATAAATTTTTTGTCCATTAATGATACAATTCAGTTGTTTTTTGAATACATCTCGGACAACAGCTTTTTTTTTAATTACTCTTAATTGGTACTCGGTCAATAAAGATGAAAATATAGTTCATCACTATTTCAAATCACTATTCAGAGTAGCTCTGATATTTTCACTAGAAGCTACGCAAAGATTCTTGATTGCATGAGTATGTATCACTAGCTGGCCCGGCGAACTTTGTTTCGCCTTATTCAAAAGGAGGAAAAGCATTTCCTACATAAGCAAATTTTTCATTGAGTTTTTCAGAGTTTTAATGTATTTTATAATAACCGTATAATAGCCGTAGACGAATCCATAAATGAAGTTTCATAACAAACAGTCCATCCGATCTCGAGTTATAAATGGTGTAACCAACAACTTTGTCTTAAAATATAGGAATGTGCGTGAAAAATCTAGACCTTGTATAAATCTCTAGAATCAATCACAGAACCACACAACAATGCGAAAAAATGCGCTTACGTAACATTCTACAGCATAGATCAAGAGCGGTGTCGAATCACTTCATAAAATCAGAAGCTGCTAAGATGTGATGAAATATTTTGTCGGCTCTTCTGCAAATCGTGAAACTCGCCATCGCCAAAAATCGGATGAGGACGACCATGGCAATTTCGGTCGGTCAGAGTAGTCGGCAGTCGAGATCGAAACGAATGATTTTATAGTTAGTCATTTCCGATGTGTTAACTGGCTGTAAGATTTCACCTGGGTGGCCTTTATAGTTTTTACACAACAATTGGGTTTCTCTTTGCAATGAACTGACTGACTCGTTCTTTTCATATGCGATTTTTGACACGAGGTAGCATTTTTAGTTCATACTTAGTAGGTCATTTTTATGGGGATTGATATATTACAGTGTCATCAATTATTTCTATTAGATAATCGGATTTGAGTCCACATCGATAGAATACCTTATTTTTTTCAACAGTTTCACACGTCGGTAGTTATTGTTTAGGGCTCACCCTTAGAGATGATGAGTTAGGTTATCTTTTAGTTCAAACGCCTCAACATGGATATAATGGAGATGTAAGGTTTGGACTCAATTATGAGTCAGTAAAACTGACCCAAATGCAATGTACATCATGTTACAAAAGCTTGTGTTCCTACTGAAACAATAAACAAAAGAATAAGTGACTGAGATCTAAATAGAGAGTAGTGCATGTTTTTCAGGGAAATAAAAATTTGGGGCAAGGTTAAGTATCCAGTCGTGACAAAGACTCAATCGTGATCAACAATTTTTGATTTTGACATCAACTTTTAGTCTGGTAATGTACAGATGTATAGAAAAATTAGAAACCTCAGTGTTGGTACTGATTGTATTTTGTTCAAGACTTGAAATTTGAGATTTCGACCTCTTCATATCTCTCGAAAGAGATTTGATGTCATTCAAAATATAAACATGAGGTTTTTTCTTCAGAATAATTTTTTTGGATCTGTTATTTTCGATCCTCACTTCGATAGCACCCACGCGATCTAGTATAAAGGAGTGAATCATGAACCCGCATAGCGGAAATCGTTGGACAGCCTTCATCTTGCTCATTAGATTCTTGGAGGGGATTCGAAAATAGAAAAAACCTATGTGTGAAGTTTTGGTGCCAAAAGAAGAATTCATGGAAATGATCTGAGTCATGTTTTAGTATTGTCAAGGATATCCCATCTCATATATTACTGTATTCTATATTTCAATACACTGGGTGGCCATCTGAAACAGCCTTTTCCAGGAACTGCTTCAATATTTCAGAAGAACACCTCTAAGCGATTTTCTAAAAATGTTCTTAAATATCGAGATGAGATTTTCCCGTCTGAATATAAAACGTATTTGCAGTAAAACCGTCTATAATGGTATTCCATGGTACTTATGCGTTCGTTGAAAATACAATTTTGCTAAATGTTATGATTTGGTCGTCCTATTCCAAAGATTTATTGGAAACATTGAATCCCAGATTGTTAAGTAAATTATAAACCCATTAACTTGAGAGGGGAATGAACTTTATTGATTAGCAAGTGGATAGTCTCAATGGACCATCAATTTTCAAATACTTTAATCGCCATAACTTTCATAAACGATAGACTCTATAGAATACAGATGTTCCCATTACCTGTCTTCACCTAATCATGTTGCACAAGACAATTTTTAAGGATTGCACTTTCGGTTCCAGAAAAAACTAAGCGGATTGAGCAATAACGCTCAGATTGTGAAGGACATGTTAACATTTCAGATTCAATTATGTCAATCTAGTTCGACGCTATGAAAAAAAAGAGACAAACATGATCCATTCTATCTTTCCATAAGAAAGATGCTGGGGATCAAATGTTAAATCAGGGAGTAAAAACCTGGTTATGAAATATTTAACGAGTTCTACTTCAAGGAAATATGAATGTGTTCTCCTACGTTTTTTTCTTTCATCATCAATAATTGCATTCTTAAGATGACCACAAAGTGTGAATCTTAATTTTTTTTATGTACAGGGTGTATTTGTATTGATGCGTATTTTCAGTGGTGGTTTTTCAACGGAAATTGAGAGGGGGTCTTTCATACAATTTTTTCTTTTAAGCTCCCGACCCCTACCAAGTTACTCACTCTCCCCGTCTGAAATAAAATACGAAACTAAGAAATATTGATAATCTTTATTCTTACCTACCTAGTTTCAAGTCGAAAATTAATTGTAAAAGTAACAATAAGTATAAAATGATATGAAAAATGTTATTATTCTCTGAGAAAGTACTTCCTTGAATAAAATTTCAGCGGGTTATAAGGAAAATTGTGTAATTTGTGTTCATTTCAATGTTTATTATTAATTTTTTCTTGTGACACGATCTACACCTTTGGGTAAATTATGTAAACAAAGATCAAATAAACTATATCTATCTATTCTGTCTCCCGAAAATTGGCATAGACTCACTACATTGATCTTATGGTTGTCCAAAACGTAGAATTTAGCATACTGTTTACCAAATAAAATATCAGCCAAGCCCTTCTCATTTCATTCACATGAATTAAACATATACAGTCCACTGAAGTATTCTATGAATTAATACATTTAAATTATTCATATCTTTCATGAACAACTCTTCATTTTTCACGTCAAGTAGATAAATATGTCAGCCCAGTATTTTTTCAACTAAACTTGCGGATCTGATAACAGAATATTTTTTCCGGTTTGAATTTATTGCATTGTTTTATATTCTTGTAACGATTTTATTCGTTTTATCGTATGACCTTGAGAAATATTTTATCATAATATGACAAATTGACGAATTGAATAATGAAAATATATTCTAGTTTTGGTAAGTGTAGAAAAATGTCCCCTCTGCTTCATAATCAATACAAATTGTCTGTCAGTTCGTACACGATAGCTTGAAATTTTCAGGTTAGGTTCATGTTGAAAACATTCCTAAGGGTAGATGAGGGGCGGTTTGTGCTCTTACCCCGTCTTGTTATCAACCAATTTGCCTGAGGATGACGCAGTAGTTCTATACAATACTAAAATGGTAACTCGGTAGACCGGCCCAAGGGAATCTGTCCAAAAATGGGTCCAGAAGAATCTTGAAATCGCAGCGAAGCTGCGATACAGTGGAATTATTTTTAAAATGCGAATCTTTGCTCTACATTGATCTGCATTCAATATTGATCTATTTAAAAGGTAGATCTACGCGCTCTACTAGTTCTATACAATACTAAAATGGTAACTCGGTAGACCGGCCCAAGGGAATCTGTCCAAAAATGGGTCCAGAAGAATCTTGAAATCGCAGCGAAGCTTCGATACAGTGGAATTATTTTTAAAATGCGAATCTTTGCTCTACATTGATCTGCATTCAATATTGATCTATTTAAAAGGTAGATCTACGCGCTCTACTAGTTCTATACAATACTAAAATGGTAACTCGGTAGACCGGCCCAAGGGAATCTGTCCAAAATGGGTCCAGAAGAATCTTGAAATCGCAGCGAAGCTGCGATACAGTGGAATTATTTTTAAAATGCGAATCTTTGCTCTACATTGATCTGCATTCAATATTGATCTATTTAAAAGGTAGATCTACGCGCTCTACTAGTTCTATACAATACTAAAATGGTAACTCGGTAGACCGGCCCAAGGGAATCTGTCCAAAAATGGGTCCAGAAGAATCTTGAAATCGCAGCGAAGCTGCGATACAGTGGAATTATTTTTAAAATGCGAATCTTTGCTCTACATTGATCTGCATTCAATATTGATCTATTTAAAAGGTAGATCTACGCGCTCTACTAGTTCTATACAATACTAAAATGGTAACTCGGTAGACCGGCCCAAGGGAATCTGTCCAAAAATGGGTCCAGAAGAATCTTGAAATCGCAGCGAAGCTGCGATACAGTGGAATTATTTTTAAAATGCGAATCTTTGCTCTACATTGATCTGCATTCAATATTGATCTATTTAAAAGGTAGATCTACGCGCTCTACTAGTTCTATACAATACTAAAATGGTAACTCGGTAGACCGGCCCAAGGGAATCTGTCCAAAAATGGGTCCAGAAGAATCTTGAAATCGCAGCGAAGCTGCGATACAGTGGAAAAATTTTTATACGGTCGAAAAGAGGAATTCGATTCATACGTGGCTGAAATTTCGATTCTCTAGGCGATGTGAAAATATTTTTAAGAAATTCGGGAAAATCGCGAAAAAATCCGACAAAAAGGGCCATTTTAAACACGATAAAACTTTTTTTCTACAACCGGGCCTAACTAACTACTTTCCCGCATTGTTTTCGATTCGGAAAGTGTCACTTTCCCGCACTAGTGCGGAAAAGTTACTTTTACGCACTAGTGCGGGAAAGTAAATATGTGTTGAATTTCGGTATGATAATACCTTCAACATGAAATCTCTTAATCTACTCACTTATATATTCAGTTAAATATTTCAAATTATGCAGTTTCATCCATGTCAAACTAATTATTAATGCAGATTTCCGTTTGAAAATTATTGCATTTTCAAAGAGAACTGACATCCTTCAAAAATTATGACTGGCATACATGGATCTGTGTATTCATTTCTATGTCACAGTCTATGATTTTCCGCATAGAATCCCAAACTCCTTAATTAATGTGTCAAAACGAATATTCGAGTTGTGTAGAAGTTTTTTTTCATTTTATAATACGGTTGTAGAAAAAACATTGTTCCTATCTTGAGCGGAAAGTACTTTCCCGCACTCGATTGCTTGCCCGAACTCCGCTCCGCGTCGTTCGGGCAACGGCAATCTAGTGCGGGAAAGTGCAACTTTCCGCCCTTGATAGGAAAATAACTATTTCACAGATATTCTGGCCGTTATGTAAATATACGGATCGAAAGAGGAAAAGTCAATGCAAAATAGCTTGGTATTCGTATTTTTCATTATTCTCCCATTTTTTTCAGGAAAATTGATCAAACTTTGACATTTCAAAGTAAAACGATATCGATTCCAATTATAACATTTCGCCTATAAAATCACCCGAGTACTACGATGAGGATAACTCTTCCTTTGTCTAAGGGATAACTACTTAAAAGGTAGATCTGCATCTGCTGGCCCATACTAGTTTTACAGAAGGAGGATAGGTCTACACTAACATCGGTATAAGTACAGGAATTCCCTACAAGTTTTTTTTAGAATATGTCAAAGATACAGGAAGACTGGATGTAGCAGCCCCATCTGAATAATTGTATTGATCAAAATTCAAAAACCCCTTGACATGAAGTCGACGTCAACCGAAATAAATCCATCAAGACATGTTCTAGCAGTTTGCAAATTAGTATTGAGCCTCTGGGTGTGGATAGAGTAAAGTGTATTACATATCACTCAAATGATTGCCTATGTGTGGGTTAACAACAAGTAGAAAATATCCAAGGTTCCTTTGCAACACCTAGACTACAATCCGAAATTCTTGGAGCTCCTACTTTGGTTGATAATACGGATCGCCTTGAAAATTAAGTCAGTTGCATGTTTTGTTACAATTTAGGCGAGCAACACTTTTTCTTTTCTATTATTCCGACAAATAACGACTTATCAACGTGAACGTATCTGCTTATTCAAAACGGAACACGAACTCAAGGATGCCCGACAACATCTTACATGACAATCGAGGTTTCGAAATTTCAGCGAATATGCGAACGCAATTTTTTATTGGAGCAAAATAATCGAAAAAAAAAAGTGTTTCAAAATTTTAGTTTTCTGTGTAAACTCGTAATACGTTAACGATATTGGCGATGATGACATATTCCAATTTGGTTTGATATTATTGAATCAGGGAGCTACTATTTTACCTTGAAAACATCATTTGTCCACTTCCTGTCATATACCTTTCGGAATTTTCCCTGTGGACTGAAATATTGCTGCTTTGCGATGCCCAACAAGGGAAATCTTGACAACACAAGTAAATAAAATATCTTGTGAGATTCAGGATTCGGCTATTTCAAGTCTGAAAGTATAGGAAGACAATTATTAGAAATGGAAATAAAAAACGAACCCAAAAAAAAAGATCCAGAGATTTCTCTTGAGGCCTCAGGTCCCGAGAAAGTAAAGCTAAATAATTAATTCCTTGCAATAACTGGTTTAGGTTTTTCACGTATTGTCGTTAATTGTTCTTGAATCCAGCAGTAAAATTGATCACTAGCGCACAAAGCATGTGTGGATTTAAGAGGTGGAAAGGGGCCAAATATTCCTTCTTTGGCTTCGATCACAACGGATAAACATCATTCGAATTGTGTGTGCCCCCTTGGCAAAATATGGTTGAGCTCTGCAAAGTAAGAGCACTTGATCGTTATATTACCTATAGATCACATTGCTAAACACGGCTAACCGAGTCTGTTTTAGTGAATCATCCTGTAGAGTTGATGAATATTAACTAACAACAAAATTTCTGCAAACATAGATCACGAATAAAAATTTATTAAAACAAAGAGAAAAAACATCTATGTGAACAACAATAAAAGCTAAATGAATATGAACGCTACTCTGTTCAAATCTAAGGAGCAATAATAACATGTTTGGCGCATCGGTAGGAGGGCCTTCGTGAAGTTTGTTTCCGTCCAGAGTCGAATCGAGGAGATTTCGCACAATCAACATTTTTTTCAATAATTTATGAACGTTGTTCTTTTGAAATTTGGCAATCTGTCGTCCTCATTCACGATTTCTAGAACTTTAGAAATCGTTGGGATTTCATTCCGGAAAAAAAAACCGTGGACAATTCTTGTGATAAGGTTCATATCGAAATCGTCAACCGAATCGATTATTTTTAACGACTGGGCTCTCCTCTTAGGTGGAGTCAATGCTTTATTCTCTTCATATTCTCTGAGAATTCTGAATACAGCTGAATCACTGACCCCTGAGGATTTTGAAACAATTCCTACTAAGTATCTTTTCGATAAATCAGGATGTTCTTCCGATTCTTTTCGAAAAATGTTCAAAATTATCTCTTTCTCTTCAGCAGAGAAATGCGACCTTTTGGACCTTTTTCGTGTTGGTCCCCACATATCACCCTCAGATGCAGTATCCGTTTCCGAATTCGACATTGTTCTATAAACACTATATACACTTTGTCAAAAGATTTTCTAACACAATACACTTTTCACAACAAAATCTATAGACACTTTGAATAGCTAGACCTTCACAGTAGCTCTAGGTATTTTAACTGGTCATGTCAATTGAAAACTTCGATATTTATGCAAATCAAGATGGCTTTAATCCATTAAGGAAAAGGACCCAAATCTGGTGTTTCCTGGAATTACCTTGTCGGAATCTTGAGCAGCCGACAAAGAGTTTCGTACAAAATAATATAAAATTATGGGCCGAAACTAAATATATTTCGGATATTACAAGTAAATGACCATTATAAATTTGAACAGAGATCTTTTTCGAGTCTTGTCAATTGAAAACTTCGATATTTATGTAAATCAAGATGGCTTTCACCCATTAGGGAAAAGGACCCAAATCTGGTGTTTCCCGGAATTACTTTGTCGGAATCCTGCAAGATTCCGACCCAAATCTCTAAAACTCTGGTGTTTCCTGGATTTGCCTTGCCGCAATCTCAAGCAATCTCAAGAAATTATTTAGTAGATAATAATATAAAAACAAAACAAAATAAAAAAGTTCTAATGTGGGAATTGCGGACTCAAATTATTGAATCATTTCTATCCAGTACCATCCACAGTCCGAGTACGATTCTGGCAGTCTCTTAGGGCGGTCGAAGAGAGCGTCGTTATGATGGTTTGACCAATAGGAGCTTTATTCTGCGCAAACCAGACGAATTTGTTTGTTTACAAAGCTCCTTCTTATATTTGAACGGACTATAGTCTCCAACACAATTTCAATCACACCTTTGAGTCTTTCATAGGTATACACATGCAGCTTTATTTCATTGTCCCTTCTCGAAATCTTTCTGCTGTGGAAGAATTCCACAACAATTTCAAACGGTTATGAATTGAGTATACGTGAAAACGTCACATACCGACGGCGAAAAATGAATGGTACCCGTCAAAGCATATGCGTTGAAAATAACAAAAGAGAAATAATTAATTCCGGCCGCTGGACAGTCAACCTTTCGCAAAATCATACGTCGTTTGTGAATTCGCAAAGTTCGAACATTGAATTAATCAATGAATTTTCGACCATGGTAATGAGAAATGTAATATGCAAGCGATAACATCTCGCTTATGAAAACTGAATGTCTAATGACGCAAAAAGGCGGATATGAATAGCGAAATTTTGAACGTAAGTTATATTCGTCCTCGAGTTTGTTTGCTTGAATAGATAAGCAAAGACGCATTATACCAGGGATATTCGAAACAAGATTGAAAAAAAACGTGATTTCAACAAAATTTATCAAAAATGTCTCACTACACGACATCTAGTTCGGAGCAGTCAATCGTCGGGCCACAACCTTCGACCGAGATACCTCGGAACATGCCTATCGCAGTTGTGGAAGAAACATTAGGTGGACTTCCTATTAGACCCGGATAAAGCCAGGAATTCTATAATAATGTTTAAGATAAGTCAATAATATACAAAGAAAGAAAAATATAACAATATAGGAAATACAACATCAAACAGTACTGGAAACTAAAGATATGGAGTACAAAAGAAAATCATCAGTACCTACTATAATAACAATTATCAGTTAAAATAATAGACTGAGCATCCCATGCAATTTGGAAATAGAAATGAAATCACCAATTCTATGACAGAAACAGTTTTTCGAAATAAAATTCACTTAAGGGCCGATTGCATCGTAGACAAAACTGTAGATTAAATCAACAACCTAGATTAGTGTCTATTTATTATCATAGACACTAATCGTGTTTAAGATTTAATCTGCAGTTTTGTCTACGGTGCAATCGGCCCTAAATGTTGTTTTTAACGCTTTTCTGGTTCAAAACTATAAACAAATGCCATTATTTTCGATAGTTTGATTTTAGGAGTATCATTGCAGTTTTTGTTTATTGTTATAATATGTTCTAATACAGAGTGTAACAGCCAAATGGAATAAATTCGATAACGAATAAATGTTGGGAAAAACGATCGGACATGTCGATTTGTAATTTTAAATGCGCATATTTTTCGAGAAAATAATATTATATAGGGTGTTCCATGTGACCGTGGCCAATACCAACTTTCTTATTTCAAATGCAACCCCCTGTATATTATTTATTTTTTGGATTCTTCAGAGAATTCTAGACACAATCCATGCACAATGTCCTATACCTACCTTTAACTATTTCGGAAGTATTAATAAGTGTTTTCAGATTTATTGCAAAAATCAACGTTTTAAATAAAAATTATTTCATTTCACAAATTCGGTACATTACACTCAAAACCTAATGAGTAATACTGATTATTTCTTAATTATTAAAAAAAACATTAATGTCAATGTAGGAAATGTTCAAAATGCTCGCCGCAAACGTCTTGGCAACATGCTAATCTGGTGTAGAGTTGTCTTCTAACGTTACTCAACATTTCTTCTTACTTCTTAGTAATGGTTTTTAGGTTTTTGCTTACTTTCTTCATATCAAGAGGTAAATGGGAAATGAGTATTGAGTGTAATGTATCGAATTTGTGAAATAAAATAATTTTCATTTGAAATGTTAATTTTTGTAAAAAATCTGAAAACACTTAATATTTCCGAAAAAGTTGAAGATAGGTATAGGACAATGTACATGAATTATGTCTAGAATTTTCTGGAAAATCCAAAAAATAAATAATATACAGGGGGTTGCATTCGAAATAAGAAAGTTGGTATTGGCCACAGTCGCATGGAACACCCTATATAATTTTATTTCCTTGAAAAATATGCGCATTTAAAATTACAAATCGACGTGTCCGAGCGTTTTTCCTAACACCCCCTCATTTATTCGTTATCGAATTTATTCCATTTGGCTGTTACACTCTTTATATAAAAGTGCAGAGATAAATAATATTATGTAATTGCTTTGGTAGGGCAGGGTATGTTTAAAAAAACATCTACCGATGCAGCAGGTATTTCAGAACGAGTGATTTCGAAAATCTATGCAAGTTTCATAACCTTACACCCCCTAAATATATCTATTCATCTTCATAACCTAAAAAGAAGACGAAGTAGAGAGGTACTACCGAGCATGAAGACCGTTTTTCAGCTAAAATATTCAGAAGAAATTCACCGGTAGCTCATATCAAGACGAGGTATGCAGATTTGGTTCTACATCCCATAATACAACCTTGGAGGGATCGAGGGATGATTTTGTGTAGTATGAATGCTATCAGAGTCACCAAAAAGGGATTGGAGTTGGAGGGGGTGACAGTTTTAGACTTATTTTGGTGTTCCCTAGCCTTGCTCCCACTGAACATTTGAAATAAGTTGAAGAGAATAATGGAGCTCATCAAAACAACACTGAAACAGTTTTAGAAGAAAAGGTAGTCTCCCCTCTAGAAAAATTTGACAGTCTGATAGACAGGATCAAGATAAAAGGTGGAAATACAGATGATTTAATTCTTCAAAATATATTAATAGATTCCTTCGAGTCTCCAGATCTGAGAATCCATCACCACGTTTACATTATAGAGACAACCTCCTCTTCCTTCAGTACCAAGATAGAACCAAAAGCTCTGAAATGAAAAACCATCTTGCCGTATTGACCAACAGTTTAATGGGCTTTGGAAAAACTAAAAAGTAATTCTGCTGCTTGATGAAAAGCCTGCAAAACCACTGAAACTCTGATCGAAGAAACCGAAAATGCGACAAATATTAATCAGCTCTTAAAGAGCTCAGTTACCGAACAAAGCGAATAACAAACCGTTAGTTACATTGTATCAATACAGAATAACTCTATTATCTTACAGGAGATGCTAATTGTGAAGAAATCGTTGCTGATAAACTCGGCAAGTTCAAGGCTCTCCCTCGGGTCACGTGTTCAAACGCAAGGTCATCCGTCGAACTGGAATGGAACCACCGATAACTGTCGACGCGGGCGGTATCGTTCGACCCAGAGGGTCCACACTCGACGGTCGGAGGGTTGATAGGACGAGGGGTGAGGCGGAAAACGGCGAAAATCGCGACAGGTGGCCGGACGGCTATGGGGGGCTGGTCGTACCGTGAACCACTGTCGCTCGAGCTTCGTCACCGGCGCCCAAGACACCTGGTTCAACACTACGAGCAGTCGGTTAGCTGGCGGACGAACGGAAAACAGAAGACAAAAACAGAAACACGCTCACCTTAGTTTATTTACCGCAAGACAGGTTACGGCTGCTCGGAAACGGTCGGTCTCCCGAACGAGTTAGAATTTTCAATACCGCCATACTTGCTTGCATCTCTCTGCACGGTGGTACTAGCCAGACGAGACGGTTCCGATGTTGTCACTCATGCGGCCTCCCGACTCTTGTTCTCAGTCATGTAAAGTCTCACATTAGGGGCGATATGATTCAGAACTTCATGGCAGCCATATTTGAAAGGGTTGAGCTGTCACTAGATGCCACTTGTGATAGATGAATCATAGATGCATAGATTTCTATGCATCTATGACGAATCTATCACTATCATTTGTGCTTAGATAGGTATTCTATGCATCTTTGTGCTTAGAACCACAGAATACTCAACTAAAGGTATTCTGTGTTAGAACAGTTCTACCACAGAATACCTAACTATTCTGTGGTTCTACCTAGGAGCATTCTATGCTCCTAGGTTCTACGTTATCTTTGAGAGGCTTGTGGTACTCATAATCTTCCTCCTGTGGCAGCTCTAATACGATGCCAGAGCGTCAATACAACAAAGAAAACCAACAGAATAATGAAGCTGGAAGTGCCATGGTGGCATGGTATACAGCAGATGCAAATGGATCAATTGATCGACGTTCTGAAGAGTTTAGTCTTTCAAGAACTACATCTTGGCGTATTTTGTGTTTTGGCGTAGGAACTGAAGTCCCTTGACCATCATAAGCGTACAGTCTTCTTTTCAGATGAAGCTTATATTAGGCTTTATGAACAGACAAATAGTGGTTTTTGGTGTGAAAAATATATTCATGCATATCCTTTCGCATCCATGAACTTAATTGGTCTCATTCTCTGCGCACAATTGTATGTCATGATGGAATTTCAAAACGAGAATGATCTTAAGGTATTACGATAGCTTTCGAAAGGAAGGAAATAGAGTTTTTGATATCAATGGGGTATGCAGCTCACAACAATACATTTCTGTTCATTTTTCAATATAAATAAATACAAGATCCACGATGGCATGGATCATTTCAAAGAAAAAAGAAATTTACAGATCATATTTATTGCTATTAATTTTTAATTTTTCCACATTGGGTAGGGGGAACAGCTTCCCCACCTTACTTAAGCCTTTGCTTGTAATGACTACAAAATAACAAGTGAAATTCTAGGCAAATTCTTTTGAATTAACAAACAGATGTTGTCTGATCTCCTTTCTTGAAAGTGTATGTATAAGTTGGGAATTCCAGTGGCTTGGTTCCACTGTATTAAGAGCTGATTTTCGTTTATTTAAGCATTTTCTCCAGTACGACTCTGCCTTTACAACATGTCTCTTATAGATATTGGGATATGGAAGGAGCTTCGGGAGAAGGGCTCATAGATCTGGAAGAAGAAGAGATTAGAGTAGGAGTACCACACAGTTCTGCTAGAAAGATGCCGCACCGTGTTTTGCGAGCGAAAAAAAATTAAAAAATTCTACGATTTGTTTTGTTCTACTTCTTATTTTTCCTCACTTGGGGAAAGACGTATAGATATTGACAATTAAAGTGAATTTCTTCAACAAAGAAATCAATACGCAAGCAGTGCTTCTCTATACGCGCTTAATTTCTTCATTGAATATGTTATAAAGTAATGGCTCCTAGCGCCATCTTGCTCAAACATAAGGAAATGTTAAAACACCAATTTTTCACCCAATGAGAAGCCAGCAGATGAATAAATAACGGATTGAAAATTCGTTCAAACATTTTTCCCGAAACTATGGCAAGCTAATAGTCTTCAGATATCACAACGTTATCATAAATTTCTTGACGTGTCGCGAGACAAAGAATGGCCCTCACGACTAGTCGTCGGGAGGAGTAAGATGTTGATATTTGCAAGCATAATTCCTCAAGGTCATGCGAAGAAGATTGTATGAACTGTCAAGGTGAATGGCCAATTCATAAAGTGTGTACTCGTTTATTCGCCCGGTCCTTGTTGAAGAAGAAAACGGTACTACCAATTTTCAGAGAACGCAGTATCACAAATAGGTACGACCAGAGGATTAGCAGATCGAAAACATAACTTTTCATTTAATATTCTCGTGAAGAATCTTCGATTTAATCAATATAGACTTAACGACATGGGGTTTCTCAAGTAGAGATAACATGGGATGAATTTAGTGAAAAATCCAGAAATTACTCAAATATGATGCATAAATCAATTTTTAGTGAAAATAGGTCTTATGTCTATTAAACGTTTATTGATTCACATTTCTCATACAACCTATTTTCACTTTGGAGCGCTCTAAAATAAAGGTTCTTCCATTGGAAAAGAACAATCAATTTTGAGAGGTTAAAATCACCCTTTCTACGAGATTACACAAATACAAATTCACGTCGAAACATGCCTCCCCATAGAAAATCGACCTGGTTTGAGAAATGTATTCGATCTCCTTTCATGAGGCGCTCCAAAGAGAAAATAATGTGATATTATCTATATTACATTGCTGGTACAATTAGATTTTCAACTAACGTTGCATTCCGCACAATTAAAGAAAATTAACTAATTGACAATTGTAAAAAATTATTATGTAGTCATCTCACGAATTGTCACTTGTCAAGTTGACAGTTTCTCAATCGCGTCTGCGATTCCTCATCGTTGACAGCACAGGTTGACAGGTCAAACTCAAACAGAAAGTAATCTTTCACAACACAACAAGTAAATGCAGCAAGAAGCTATGTAGAATACACAGCTTAGCCGTGAATATTTACATTAAATTAATTAAAGGAATTGAAATTGACAGAGGGCAGACGTCCTTGAGCCGGTCCTGGCTATCACGTGAGTGACCCTTCTCTCGACCTTCAACGTACGTTGTGCAACTTTGAAACTGGACTGTATAATTTTCTGGTTCTGAATACTTATATTAATTCTGTTCTGAGCCAACTTGATATATCTGTCAATTTCTTCTATATCTAATCTATCTATACTCCTATGATGAGTATATAGACAAAATTATAATGAACACAATAGCAAAATCATTTGAAAAACACACTTACCCCTACAGTGATCAAGAAAACTGGCACATTTTTCTTTGGTATTGAAGGAATTGTGAGCATACTCCATTCACTGATTAAAATGCGAACAACTGTTAAGTAATACTCTTATTAATTTTCGCTTTCACAAATACAATTTACGTACTTATGGCACACCTCAGTAGAGTTTATTGACACCGTTCTCACTTAGGAGCTCAGGTAATGTTATTTCATTAGGAACTCGAATCTCGACTTGCATTTTTACGTTGAAAGCAAATGATGAAGGGGGATAAACTCCTCGATTTAAAATTCCAAACATATGATTCTTTACTCCATAAGATGGAATCGAAATTCGTCATATTTCGGTTTAAAATAAAAAATTTATACAGCTTATACACAATTTCAATGAACCATGATAAAAACAATGGAAATCAAATTCGTATGCGCGTGCGTCATCGGAACAGCAGGCAAGTTTGACAGTAGACTACCGATGGCGGGTGATTATGAATTTCATTATCGATATCAATACCATTTCGGTTTTAATATCTCATGCTTAGATTCTCGTCGATTTATGAGATTTTAACCTGTATTGGAATCTTCGATACTTTCTGTACATTAATTTAGATTACCAGTTGAAAATGAGTAACAACAGTGGTACTACTATTGTAGTTTTTACTTACCTTTAGTTTGTAACTCGATTCAGGTATCTCGACTTCGATGAAAATCAAAACTGAAGAAAATCTATCGGGTAGGAAGTCAAATTTACTTTGTAAGTTCATTATGTTTTTGTTTACGCCACTCTTTATTTTATGGTATGCTTCAAGTAGGTATCCACAAGAACTTTAATAATTAGGTAAATGATTGGAATAAAGGAACGTATTGTTTGATTTATTGAAAAACAATAATTCCATCTATGAATGCTCGCGAAAAATTATCTGAGTCAATTTATTTCAAGTCCTTTATTTTTAATAAAAAAAATTACTCAATTGAATTGAAAAAGACATGACTTTTTGTATCAATTTTATTTTACAACATAAATACAATAGAGATTCTCTTTAATTGTTCAACACCAATAGAGGGGGGTAGGTATTTGCGCTAATTATACAAAATTGAAATACTTGTGCGATCACTACCAGTTTAGATGTAAATATCAAGAAATTGAAAGTAACTTATTCTAAATTATATAACAACCACAAAATTTGTACTTTGTAAGATATTGTGAAGAGTGTGCATACAATTATTAATAAGACGAAGACCCATTATATGAGAACTTAAAATACTCATGCAATAATTTTATTATTTCTATGGTAATATAATAAAACATATTAATTCCGTTAGTTCAAAAAATACATGTCTTAAACATACCCAACAATATATTCTGATAAATAATTCTTGAAATGAATACTGCATGCAGAAATCGAATAATATTCCTATAAAATGTACTTTGATGGAAGAAAAATTGAAAATGAGAACCAGAAAAGACAAGGATATATTCAACATCACTTAACTTTTTCAGTCTTGTAAGAATGTCTGAATTTGTACGGGAAATATATCCAAATATATAAAAATAAAATATAGTATGACTAGCGACAGGTAAGTTTGGATATGGTATATTTTTGTCAACTTACACCTATGAAATTGATTTCCGCAGTAACCAATAAGTTCTTCAAGACATTGTTCATAATCTTCATCATGCTTTCCAAATACAATATCGTAATTAATAATTTGACGACTTGCTTCAACTATTGCCACATTCAAAAGTTCATGAATTTCAATTTCTTAAGAAAATAATTGGTCATTTTCCTGTATAGATTCCACATTTGACGAAAAGTTCAGATAAAGTATAGAGATTCCTTTTGAATAAATTTCATCTTCAAAAACATTAAGTACAAAAATAGACTTCCAGTACGGTATCTTTCGATTATTAGTTTCCAAGACCAATCAACATTTTTCTTAATCCAAATTAAAATATAGGGCATAAACATTTGAAACAAATTTATAGAGATTCACTTCGATCATAAATACCAGCGATATCTACAGTAAAGCTTCAACAATTAAAAATAGAAAGGAATTTTGGCACTGTCAAGTATTTTCTAGAATGGAAATAGAGAGCACTTATATATTTTCTGTCATGGCTCATATTCAGTCGAAGTAACCATCAAGTATTTTTTACAACTTTTAGAATTATAAAGTATGACAAAATCCCTTCTGAAATCTTTGTAAATATGGCACACCAATATAATACATATAATATGATTCTCTAAATAGATCTATATAGAGATAAATTTATATATAAACTTATACATATCTATTTGGTACAGGTTCAGAAAATAAATTTTCACAAGAAATTTCCCAGGCGCAAACAGAAAAGCAATTGGGCTTGACAGCAAAAGGTTTGTATATAATATTCGATTATTTGTTAAAGCACTTCAAATTTCAAAAATGCCCTAGCGGATAATTGAACTTTAAAAAATTCCAAATTGCCAAAGTAAATAGTTTTGAGGTCAGCCTTTTATCTATATAAATCCTTGAAAATACATGTTTTCAACCAATATGAAATGAATTTCTGCACAGATTCCCAAATTATACTTACAGCGAAATTTTGAACGCTAGAACTGATAGAGAACAACATATGGCATATTTTAAACACCTGTTTCGAGGAAATTAAAGAAAGCTACATTGATGGAAGAGATCAAAAAGCAGCTAATGTCATATTTAATCTAAAATTATTTATGATATGTATTTTAACATATTTCTCTTTCAACATATGTCGGCAGAGGGTTTTATTCCTGATGTCTAGCTCCAAAATTGAAAGGTTATGGACAGTTTTCAAAATGTCAATTTCTGCCTTTGAAAGCAAAAAAAGAACTTGAAAGTGTGCCATATGCTTTTCTTCACCTTCCTAGTTTTCCAGATCCACACAACCTGTAAATACTCAAGAAATTTCTGGCATAATTCTAGAATGTTTCTCAAAATATGATTTCCTGTTGAAATTGTTTGCACTTGGTTTTAAACACTGGGATATCTATTAAGAGTTTGGTATTTGGAAAGATTATTTGATGTAATATTACATCATTTTCATTATTTTCCAGAAGTGAAGTGATTCAGCAAGAAAAATGATATAAATTGAGTATAATGGAGTAATTTTGACATTCTTCAATGAAGAACTGTCAATATTGTATACTAATTCATCATGTTCCTATCAAACCTTCACTAGAATTTCATGTAATAACTATTCCTTTCAGTTATTCAATATCAGATCCTTGTCTGATAAAACAGTATATTTTGTAATGAATCTTCAAATTACCAAACTCATAATGAAAACGGAATAATGTTGAAGCAATTAAGCTTTGTATCTGTTAGCCTTACTAGACATGTACGCTAGTACTAGAGAGAATACCAATGCTACCAATTGAATGAACAACACACTCGCTAATATACCCAATATAATGTAAGCATTCTCATTTATTGTTGAAATCACACTGTCATAACAACCTCGATCATAAATCACATTATAATCAACTGAACCCCTGATTCTTGGGACAACTGTAGCTTGTTCGCAATCTGTATAAGTTGCTTCTGGGCGACAACAGCTTTCTGGAATTTTGTAAAAATCGGTATGTGATGTTATGGTGTAACTGAGTTGTCTATTTCCTGCCCAGTCCATAGGTTTATCGGCACCACAGCATTCCAACTGTAAAAAATATGAAAATTTAGAAACAAATATAATAATAATGTTAAATCAAAACTCACTTTTTTCTGGATTGTGTCGAAAATCAAAGTTTTATTTGTGTTATCTCCATATTCTTGTTCAACAGTCATCTTTATGGACGTATGAATTTGGATTTCAAGAGAATTAGCATTGGCATAAGCCCAAATTGCAGCAGCCCATTCAACAACACATACCATCAGTAGAAGAGAGAAAAACTAGAAAAGAATAAATAAGCCGAATGTTTCAAGAATGAGAATTGACTCTTTGTACTTTCACTATTGATTTTAATGCTACTCACTGTAATCAGAAGACACTGGCTGTTATTTATTGTTCCATATATTCCAATGAAGGCTACCAAAACCAATACAGCTGAGGCAATCAAAATGATAGCCACTGAGACTATGAAATTTGTACGATCTTGTGGTAAAACAAATTCTGAATCAGCAAGGAGCCATAAGCAAAATATGGAAAATGCGCATCCCAACAAACCCCAAATCTTAAACAAATAAAATTTGAATAGTTTCATTTAGAAGCATGATTTTGAATAAATAACATATTCAAAATATAGGTATACATCCTGAAACAATATCCTCAATAAAAATTGCCAAGAAAATTTACTTTTTCAAATTCAAAACAAAGTAATTCTCGAATATAAATTGACTATTAAATGCGGATTATTTTTAGATATTACCTATCACTCTATTCATGTTCATACATATTCTCTTTGAATACAAAATAGGAGCGATTATAAAATCTGTTGCAAATGCAGATAAAATTCAAATCATAGTTAAAATTAAACTGAGATTCATATCAATCTTTATTGAAATAAAAATCATTACAATTTTGATACAGCAAAAGATAAAAAAATGAAATCAAACTCAGTTCTTTAGATTGAAAAACATTTAAAAACAAATACTTACCCCGAATAATATATTGAATATGATCAATAAACACTTAGTGAGGGCATTACAAAAACCCATTTTTAAGAAATGCCGAATTCAATCCTAAACTACTGGCAAATACTTTCAATTAAATATTAATTTATAACAGCTATCAATCAATTTACAAATTATCTCACGCACGTAAATAAATAATAAAATATACACAAACTCTGAAATGTCAAATTGATGACGTTTTTCCATAGGTACATAGAGTAGTGGTAGGGCTAATAAATTTGATGAAATGGATGAAAGATGCAAAGAATCAGTATTTTATGATAATGATATTGCACCCAATTAAACTGTTTTTGATTGTAGTATCCTTTAAATATGTATTGTATGTGTTGAGAAAAACATTTAGTAATCTATGACTATCATGGATATTCTGTGGCTCGAGGTGAGGACTCGAGCGGGAGGGGAGACAACAGGTCTGTTTGATATTCGGCGGTAAAGGAACGGTTGTTGTTATCCAAATCACGGTTGCTATATACAGCTACCTGAGAGGGCTCAGGCATATATAGCGTGATTTTGGACCGCGTGTCGTATTTATGTGTGTTAGACCATTATTTTATATCTGTGTGCAAAAACTTCATTAAAAACTAAATCTGTGAAAGTCTTATCTATTCAACCCACGTATCCGCCCATCCATCCTACAACTCAGAAGTGGGATACGCACGGGTTTAGATAGGATAACCTATAAGTTCCACGTGTAGACAATATAGTGACCACAAACTTTATTCGCGAATTGACTCTAAAAGTGCACGTGTTCGTCCATCCTACAACGCGAAACGGATACGAGTGAACATATGGAAGTGTTTGAATAAGGATTTCCAGATAGGAAACAGTTCAAAATGGAAGAAAAAGGTTCCGTGATGTCTGTGCTCGATGTCGTCAAGTTGGCCGGTGAATTATTCCTAGAAAATGGAACCCGATCGCCAAGTCTCCAAGCCAGGTTGTCTGCGCTATCCATGGAAGACGCCTTTAGGGTTGCTTTTGCCGTGAAATCCTTCGAAATGAGCCGCAACTCACAAGAATCGGCCTTGTCACTTGCGGCCCAGTTATGTTCAACGCTGGATCGTCAATGTTACAGTCAAGTGCAGAGAGCAGTTCCTCCGACAAGTGAAGTAACAAGTCCCGTGCATGAAAAAGAAGATAATGTCGAGATTGCTGTAGAAACAAATACTGCTGCCGGTGAAGAAGTAGATGAAAAAGAAGATGATGTGATTGATGAAGAATCAAATACCGCTGACGATGAAGAATTAGAAGAAGAAACTGAGGTTGAATTAGGGATCCAAGAGGACGTCAAAAGTGGTAGTGAAGAGGAATTGGAAAAAATCGATCAAAAGATTTTGGAAGTAAAGGAAGAGGATCACAGAAAATTGGGAAGAAAAAGAAAGAAGAATGATCGTCTAAACTTGAAGAAGGTGATCACAGGCGATAGTGCTCCAGAGGAAGAAGAGGAAGGATTATTTGAGCTGAAAGAAAACAGTTGTGTGATGAAAATTTATAAAATTACGGATCAGACTCATGAAATTTCGGCAAAATCAGATGTAGACAGTGACGATGAAGTGCGTAATGACAATGACATTGAAAAACCACGTGTTCGCGATGCATGTAGGCTGTCTGCTTGTGACTGTGAAGGTAAACTCAAAATGTCTAAAACCTATGAAAATGTCAAGAATGAAGTGCCTAATGTCAAGAAAAAAGTGATTCGGAATTTCAAAGAACTGTATGGAAATCTATTATGTGACATGTTTGTGTTTAATAACTTTTTGCTGGCTCCCAAGCCACCCGATTATATTTCGAATCAGATTATGCTTGTGTTTTTAAGGTTAAGTCATATTTCGAGCTGTTAGATTATATTTCTATTTTATTTAGGTTAAGGTATATTTAGTGTTTTAAGGGTTGGCTAATGCTTCTGTTTTTTTTTGGTATTGTGAGTAATAAACTCCAATTTTTTTAATTGTCCTTTATAACTCAGTCAGGTATGGCCGAGTTGTAGTATCCTTTAAATATGTATTGTATGTGTTGAGAAAAACATTTAGTAATCTATGACTATCATGGATATTCTGTGGCTCGAGGTGAGGACTCGAGCGGGAGGGGAGACAACAGGTCTGTTTGATATTCGGCGGTAAAGGAACGGTTGTTGTTATCCAAATCACGGTTGCTATATACAGCTACCTGAGAGGGCTCAGGCATATATAGCGTGATTTTGGACCGCGTGTCGTATTTATGTGTGTTAGACCATTATTTTATATCTGTGTGCAAAAACTTCATTAAAAACTAAATCTGTGAAAGTCTTATCTATTCAACCCACGTATCCGCCCATCCATCCTACATGATAGTAATAATTTTTGTACGATGTTATCAATGAAATCCAAAAATTTGAAAGTTTTCAGATCCTGTCTTTTGTCCCATCGAGCAACCGTAGAATTGTTGTGACAGATGGCCAAATGAACTAAAAAATCTCCCAGGTTGTCAAAAATCAAAATGGAGGCTATCCTGTCAAAATGTACAATCGAATTCAAAATGAAAAACAAACAAGCTTCATGAGACGGAAATGATTGGTCGTAGCTAGTTATTGAATATGGTGAACTCTTATTCAAGCGTCTACGGAATTATATTAATTATAATATTTGCGAATAAATCACCCCCAATATTAAACTATCGGTTCCAACCATATCTCGAGCGAGGCGTCCTAAATGCTATAGCAGTATAATAACAACAAACCGGAAAAATAGTAAATGGTCCTCTGAAATACACACCAGGAGGCAATAAACGATGGAGCAAGATGAGGAATATGTAGATAAATCATCTGAAGTAGGAAAACTAATTCTTAAAATTAATCATTTGGAAAAAAGACCTACTTTGGATAATTCCCTCGGAGAGGTATTATTGTCCAAAACATATAAATCGAACATTCTCTATTTAATTCATTTTAGGTTTTAGATTCATTTTTGCAATCACTCAAAAGATCAGAAAATTTCCTGAAACATGGAATCTTTAAGATCAATTTTGCAGAATCTGCTCTCCTTTTACAAAGTTCAGCTTTGATATATAGTAAAAAAGTGGATCTCTTATGGGACATGATAAATGACTATCAAAAGCGTCTGATATCTTTTAAAATGTAAGTCCAATAATTCTTTTGAAGGAGCCTTATGATAAATTTCGCTTTTGGGGTGTATGGACCACAACAAATATTTTGCTGATTATGATTTTTTTACAGAGAAGATAATGAAATTGAGCTCAAAAGAATAGAAGAAAGGGAAAGGAAATACCGGAGAAGAAGGAAACCTATAGAAACACCTCTAAATAAAGAACAGAGCAAATCTAAATCCTTTCATGTAGATTGGGAAGAAATAAATAACTTTCAACATTTGCATTGCGAGAAAGATTCCAAATTATACTCAGATTGGTATAAAAAAATGGTTTCTAAATGGGACTTACAACCTACGCCTAATAGTAAGAAAAGTTTAGCTGACAAGCAAGTACAATTTCGAAGTCCTGAAAATGCTATATTCGATCAGGACCAGGATAATGAATTTGTAGTGTACACGTCCAAAATGGAATCCGTTATTGGATTAGAAGAAGTGCTTCTACCCAACAAACCATTATTCAATGATTTTTCTTTCAAACTCTACAGTGAACTTTACCTAATTCCGAAATTCCTTGAAAGTTATCGCTTTAGTTATGAAGATTTGGATAAGCATTCATTAGATGCCGAGAAATACATTGAGAATTATAAGGATAAATATTTTCGTAATAGTATTTGTGACGAGAGTTATAAAGAAAGTTTCCTTATGAAGGAAAGTCCACAAAAATTGGGGAGGATAAGTGTATGTTCTACAGTTGTGTCCCGACTTGACATGTCAGACTTGGATAATATTTATGTGAAAACATGCCAGGTAAATTTGTTAAGATTGTCGATCAACGACATGAGTAGATTGTCTAGACCGTCTAGACTCGATATGTTAGAATTTGATAATATTAATAGGAAAAAATGCCGGGTAAATATAGTGCGATTGTCGCTTGATGACCTAAGTAAATTGTCTAGATTATCTGTGCATGAACTGAAGAAATATTGCAGCAAAGAGAAAGATTCTCAATTGGACAATTTTCAGGAGAATTTAACAGATGAAAAAGTTGGTATTGATTGTGATTTCACCAATTCTTCACCTCATTCATTAACAGGAGGGAAGGATGTGGAAGATAATGTTTCTTTAGCAGATAATTCGTTGGAATCCATCGATTGCGAAGGCGATAAGATGGTAAATAAATCTGGAAGAACTCTCAGGTCGGCGTCATTGAAGAAAATTATAGAACCTGAACCTAAAACTAAGTCTACAGAAGCTCAGGCCAAAAAGATTAGAGAGAGGAGAAAATCAGACGATGAGGTACGTTGTCTTTCAAAATTTCATTCACTTTTATAATGTAATGGGTTGGTACCCGTTAAATGTCAAATGATTCTCAGAGACGTTGCCAAAGCTTATTACTATCTACTCTTCTTCCACTTTGTAAATGGAGTTAGTTCTTTTAGAGCCGATTGCACCTTAGACAAAACTGTAGATTAAATCCAAAACCTCGATTAGTGTCTATTGATTATCATAAACACTAATCGAGGTTTCAGATTTAAACTACATTTTGTCTACGGTGCAATCGGCCCTTAAGGTTTGACTGTAACACAGGTTTCGTAGAACCACTACATTTTCATACTGCAGTATTTCAAGTTGAGCAAAAAGGTATCTAAATGTTATCTGTAGGCTTATTTCTTCAGAATTTTGAAAATTGGGGAATTCCATAGGTCCAAGTATTTTTATTCTTTTTTTGAATGAACTATCACAAAGTAACGGACTATTCTGTCCATTATTTTTCAGTAAAATTTCAACACTCGATTCTTGATTTCCGTAAAAGAAAATAGCATAACTGAATCTTTCAACCATGTTTATATACATGAAATATTTCCAGTATTAACAGAGAAAAAAGTTTCTTCAACATTCGCCAGGTCTCTAGAATTATTGAATTCTCATAATATTTTCTCAAATTAATTATTTTTCAAAAGTAAATAAACATTCTGATAAATATACTCCATTCACTTTTATAAAGTATCGCGGTTGGCCAAGTTTTAGGTTTATCAAGTTTTTTTATCTGAAAAAAATCGCAGGTTGGCACTTGTGGATGACATTAAGTCAATGAATAAATCTTGGAGACGTTGCCGACGTTTATTTTTCATTATTAATTATTAATTGTCAAGCCTGGAAACTAAGAATTCCGAAGGTAGTTTCGATAAAGCAGAGGCTAAGTATCAGGAAGTGCTATTTAGAATTGAAATCTGCGCATTCTAGAAGTAACCCTGATATTTTTCTCAAATTCATTATTTTCCCGAAGTAAATGAACATTTTGTTAAATACCTAATTACTTCGATATATGTGTAGAAATGGCAACGTTGCTTGTTCAACTGACAAAAGAATGACTCTAACCTAACGTTTTCAAAATATACACGGTGAAATGTGTCAGAATTTCATGGCCAACTGGGATACTTTATAAAAATGCAGTATATTTTAATATTCTTCAGTATTTGATATTTTGGAATGCTCAGTTTGTTCAGATGTTCTTGATTCGTTATTATTAGATCCCTGAGAAAAGGAGAAGATTGTCTCAAGCGGCTATAAGGAAACTTGCAACTGGTATAAGTGTGGATTTGGAAAAGTTTAACTCATTTTTCGCTGCCCATTATCAACCAGAAGAAGGAGAAGGTCAGTAGCCTATACTCAAATTGATATTTGAGAAAAGCCTCGTTTAAGTAAAAAGAGCATGTTGGGATATTCATCTGATTTTGTTTTTAGGACAAGTGGAAATTCAAGAGTTCTTATTCGATGATCCGATCGATTCTAGCAGTAGAATAGGACTGGAAGATGAACTTCCGTTATCGCAGCTGTCCGACCATCCGATACTATGCACTCAAGACAGTGGATACGAATCGCATTTTCAAGAACATGAAGATACTTACGTAGACGACATAATTTCGCCCACATCTGAACTAGACAAACAGATGCTAGAGGAACCGTTAAGAGATGAATCATTCACGGTTGGAGATCAGTCGGAGAAACCCTTATACCAAAAGGTATATGAGTGGAAACAATACATGTCTGAGAAATTCAAGGACATGAAAACTGCAGATTTTGATATTCACAAATATGGATCGAATATAATGGAAAATTTCGAGGTAGGTCGACCTCAAAAATTCAGCGATATAGTCAAAGGAAAATCAGCAGCAGAAGTAACAAGATTCTTCATTTCGGCGTTGCAATTGGCGAACACAAGCAATGTGGAGATCCAAGGTGTACAAAGCGGTAAATTATCAAATGAAACATTCGAATTGAAGTTGATCAGTAAAGAGCGCTACTATGATCGGTTGAAAGATTACATGGCTCCGTCTGAACAAGATTATCATGAACGTTTGAGCTGTGCAAATAAAATGAGTAAAAAACGCCCAGTTGCCTCTTCATCTGGAGAGTCAAATAATTATAAGCGTAATAAATTTGTATAGATTCCACCTCTGTAGATTTAAGAAAGATTGTAAAGAAGAATATTTTTATTACTGTTGATGTTTTCAAAGTTTGCATTTAAATTTATTTTATTTCAAGGAAAATACAGGGTCTGTCGATACTGCTTCGTTATTCACACTAGATTTCAGTTTTCTGTACAGAGAAACGTTCATTATCTAATCGAACCTTCAGCCGTAAGAAAGTTCGAAATTCTCTACTCTATCGATCATTCTTGAAGAAATTGTGCAGAATGCTATACATAGAGTGTTTTTGAAGGTAAGTCATTTTTAACAGTAGGAGAAACTCGTTCGAATATTTCATTGAAAATCGCATGTATAAAAGTTTCAAGATAACAAATTCATTCGAAACAGATCTGTACTTCTCTTTTCAGTGAATTGAATACGACTTCAAGGTATGAAAACTTCGCCATCTTGAAAGTTTTATATAGGCGGTTCTGGGTGAAATTTTTAATGAATTCTTCCTTCTCACCTTTGAAAATCCGTATCATTGGATTTCTGTTGAATGTTCAACATTTCTTTACTTTTGAATCTGATAATTAAAACTTATTATTTTCTTAAAATATCCAGACATCATGAGTGAAGTCGATCAGGTTATCGGAACTTTGATCTGAATTTTTGAGGCGCTTACTGTCTAAATTGTGATGAATTCACAATAAGAGAAATATCCATCTTCTGTAGAAAATTTTTTGTTTGGATTGCAACAATTATTGTGATAGTTGGATTTATTTTTTATTTTTCCACAAGTCTTATGCATCTTAAAAAGTTTGAATTCTGGAAAAATAGGAAACGAAAAATTTTGAAAAAATCATATTTATTCAATCAATATGAACTGAGTTTCATAACCCGAGGAATGCCAGTAATTTATTTCGTCACATTACTTTCAAGGAGAATTTGAAGAATGTACTTCCAAATCAATATTCGTAACGTTAAATATGAAAACAATCCTTTGGGTGTTCTTTCTTTGATTCATTATATGCTCTCGGTTTTGTTATGGAAAAAAAAACATGAAATTATTCATTGAAATTTTATAGTCTCGGCACAAACTGTATTTTCTTACTATTGTTCAAAGTATACTGATTGTGCTTTGAACATGTAGAGCTGTATAATTTAATGAAGTTTTCAATTTGGAGATGCTTGAAAATCTAACATTATTCTCATATTTTGTAAAGAATTTTCCTTATATCCATTAATTTATCCAATATTTTGCTAGCTTTATTTTGAAAAAACAATATCTCTGTTATATTGAAGGAAATTTCAGATTTATTTCATTTAATCCAAAATGCACTGTGATAAAGTACTGTGTAAAATATTTCTGTCTAAAGTACAAGAATTGATGATGTTCAAATGTTTTAAACTTAGAATTCCCAAGATGATTATTATTCCCAGTGTTGCAATGGCCCACATATTAAAATAATATCCATTTGAATTTAATTTAAGAATTTTCTTGTAATGATTACTACAATTGTTCATTTTCACTAGCTTTAAGTCACAATGAATTTATTTTAAATATTCATATGGTTTTCATCATATTTTTATAGATAATTATATCGTGAAAATAAAATGTACATATAACATGGTGTATCATATTCGTTTTAGAATAACACTAAGACAATCTCCAGTGGAGATTATAAATTCTGTATTGGAGATTAATTTTGTAAAGAGGGTTTTTTTAATAAAATTTAAATGGAAAATGTTGTTTTTCAATCAAACTGACTCTGAATTTCTAAAATTTTAAATATCTACCTGACACATTACATACATTGTAATATAAAACAGACCGCAATGCCTATGAAATTCAAATGAAATCGAAACTTCTTAATGAAAGTATTAAGTTTTTATGTAGTGCACAAAATTATCAGAAAAAGCTTTTTCGGTTGTTCATCAAGATTCGAGATCTATCAGGAAAACCAAATTTCGATATTCTGACCCTAAAAATTTCTCTAGGATTTTCCATTCTAGAGTGTTTATGGCCAAACGGATAGTAATTAATTTGACCGCGGATTCCTCATCAACGAGTCGAACCTTATCGTGAAGGTAGAGTGCTCGACTACTTGAACAAACTCAGCCAAGGCAATATAAACGATAGTTGAAGCACTCGTTTCCACACCACCCTTTAGGTAGAATGCTCGGCGCGTTTTGTTTTTAAGTGGTATCCCCAGAAGGCCTACTCCACTTTATGTCGAAATGCGCCAAACTTATTTCTAATAATCTGTTAATCAACAAATTAACAAGATATTAGAGAGTCGCGGAAAGGAAAAGTTTCAATTTAGTTCTAGCCTACGATTCTTCTCAAAGTCAAACGGATACGTACAGCATATGTGGGGTTAGGGGAACCATGCCATTAAAGCCCCTTATGGCCGAAAGAAAATCGGAGATCCAGAAAGAAATATCACGTTTCCTTGTAATTTTTCGATTTGGCGAACTCCGACGAAAAGAATTTTTATTGGCGCAATCTTGTTTCCGCTTTTTGGTCGCATACGTTTTTCCGCATTATCCAGTTGAACGAATTCCACCAAGGGAATATGAACGCGATAGTTAATTTACTGTTTTCTAGCTTTTCATGTTTCCGCATTTTCGGCGCATACGTTTTTCCGCATTATCCAGTTGAACGAATTCCACCAAGGGAATATGAACGCGACAGTTTATGCACTCGTTTTCGCACCACCCTGTAGGTAGAGTGCTCGGCTACTTGAACGAATTCCACCAAGGGAATATCAACGCGATAGTTAATTTACTGTTTTTTAGCTTTACATATTTCCGCATTTTCGGCGCATACGTTTTTCCGCATTATCCAGTTGAACGAATTCCACCAAGGGAATATGAACGCGACAGTTTATGCACTCGTTTTCGCACCACCCTGTAGGTAGAGTGCTCGGCTACTTGAACGAATTCCACCAAGGGAATATCAACGCGATAGTTAATTTACTGTTTTTTGGCTTTACATATTTCCGCATTTTCGGCGCATACGTTTTTCCGCATTATCCAGTTGAACGAATTCCACCAAGGGAATATGAACGCGACAGTTTATGCACTCGTTTTCGCACCACCCTGTAGGTAGAGTGCTCGGCTACTTGAACGAATTCCACCAAGGGAATATGAACGCGATAGTTAATTTACTGTTTTCTAGCTTTTCATGTTTCCGCATTTTCGGCGCATACGTTTTTCCGCATTATCCAGTTGAACGAATTCCACCAAGGGAATATGAACGCGATAGTTAATTTACTGTTTTTTAGCTTTTCATGTTTCCGCATTTTCGGCGCATACGTTTTTCCGCATTATCCAGTTGAACGAATTCCACCAAGGGAATATGAACGCGACAGTTTATGCACTCGTTTTCGCACCACCCTGTAGGTAGAGTGCTCGGCTACTTGAACGAATTCCACCAAGGGAATATCAACGCGATAGTTAATTTACTGTTTTTTGGCTTTACATATTTCCGCATTTTCGGCGCATACGTTTTTCCGCATTATCCAGTTGAACGAATTCCACCAAGGGAATATGAACGCGACAGTTTATGCACTCGTTTTCGCACCACCCTGTAGGTAGAGTGCTCGGCTACTTGAACGAATTCCACCAAGGGAATATGAACGCGATAGTTAATTTACTGTTTTTTGGCTTTACATATTTCCGCATTTTCGGCGCATACGTTTTTCCGCATTATCCAGTTGAACGAATTCCACCAAGGGAATATGAACGCGACAGTTTATGCACTCGTTTTCGCACCACCCTGTAGGTAGAGTGCTCGGCTACTTGAACGAATTCCACCAAGGGAATATGAACGCGATAGTTAATTTACTGTTTTTTAGCTTTACATATTTCCGCATTTTCGGCGCATACGTTTTTCTGCATTATCCAGTTGAACGAATTCCACCAAGGGAATATGAACGCGACAGTTTATGCACTCGTTTTCGCACCACCCTGTAGGTAGAGTGCTCGGCTACTTGAACGAATTCCACCAAGGGAATATGAACGCGATAGTTAATTTACTGTTTTTTAGCTTTACATATTTCCGCATTTTCGGCGCATACGTTTTTCCGCATTATCCAGTTGAACGAATTCCACCAAGGGAATATGAACGCGACAGTTTATGCACTCGTTTTCGCACCACCCTGTAGGTAGAGTGCTCGGCTACTTGAACGAATTCCACCAAGGGAATATGAACGCGATAGTTAATTTACTGTTTTTTAGCTTTACATATTTCCGCATTTTCGGCGCATACGTTTTTCCGCATTATCCAGTTGAACGAATTCCACCAAGGGAATATGAACGCGACAGTTTATGCACTCGTTTTCGCACCACCCTGTAGGTAGAGTGCTCGGCTACTTGAACGAATTCCACCAAGGGAATATGAACGCGATAGTTAATTTACTGTTTTTTAGCTTTACATATTTCCGCATTTTCGGCGCATACGTTTTTCCGCATTATCCAGTTGAACGAATTCCACCAAGGGAATATGAACGCGACAGTTTATGCACTCGTTTTTTCACCACCCTGTGGGTAGAGTGCTCGGCTACTTGAACGAATTCCACCAAGGGAATATCAACGCGATAGTTAATTTACTGTTTTTTGGCTTTACATATTTCCGCATTTTCGGCGCATACGTTTTTCCGCATTATCCAGTTGAACGAATTCCACCAAGGGAATATGAACGCGACAGTTTATGCACTCGTTTTTGCACCATCCTGTAGGTAGAGTGCTCGGCTACTTGAACGAATTCCACCAAGGGAATATGAACGCGATAGTTAATTTACTGTTTTTTAGCTTTACATATTTCCGCATTTTCGGCGCATACGTTTTTCCGCATTATCCAGTTGAACGAATTCCACCAAGGGAATATGAACGCGACAGTTTATGCACTCGTTTTTGCACCACCCTGTAGGTAGAGTGCTCGGCTACTTGAACGAATTCCACCAAGGGAATATGAACGCGATAGTTAATTTACTGTTTTTTAGCTTTACATATTTCCGCATTTTCGGCGCATACGTTTTTCCGCATTATCCAGTTGAACGAATTCCACAAAGGGAATATGAACGCGACAGTTTATGCACTCGTTTTTTCACCACCCTGTGGGTAGAGTGCTCGGCTACTTGAACGAATTCCACCAAGGGAATATCAACGCGATAGTTAATTTACTGTTTTTTGGCTTTACATATTTCCGCATTTTCGGCGCATACGTTTTTCCGCATTATCCAGTTGAACGAATTCCACCAAGGGAATATGAACGCGACAGTTTATGCACTCGTTTTTGCACCACCCTGTAGGTAGAGTGCTCGGCTACTTGAACGAATTCCACCAAGGGAATATGAACGCGATAGATGATGCACTCGTTTCCACACCACCCTTTAGGTAGAGTGCTCGGCGCGTTTTGTTTTTAAGTGGTATCCCCATCAGAAGGCCTACTCCACTTTATGTCGAAATGCGCCAAACTTATTTCTAATAATCTGTTAATCAACAAATTAACAAGATATTAGAGGATCGCGGAAAGGAAAAGTTTCAATTTAGTTCTAGCCTACGATTCTTCTCAAGGTCACACGGATACGTACAGCATATGTGGGGTTAGGGGAACCATGCCATTAAAGCCCCTTATGGCCGAAAGAAAATCGGAGATCCAGAAAGAAATATCACGTTTCCTTGTAATTTTTCAATTTGGCGAACACCGACGAAAAGAATTTTTATTGGCGCAATCTTGTTTCCGCTTTTTGGTCGCATACTTTTTTCCGCACTATCCAGTTGAACGAATTCCACCAAGGGAATATGAACGCGATAGTTAATTTACTGTTTTTTAGCTTTTCATGCTTCCACATTTTCGGCGCATACATTTTTCCGCATTAACCAGTTGAACAAATTCCACCAAAGGAATATGAACGCGATAGTTTATGCACTCGTCTTCGCACCACCCTGTAGGTAGAGTGCTCCGAACGAATTCCACCAAGGGAATATCAACGCGATAGTTAATTTACTGTTTTTTGGCTTTACCCACATATTTCCGCATTTTCGGCGCATACGTTTTTCCGCATTATCCAGTTAAACGAATTCCACCAAGGGAATATGAACGCGATAGTTTATGCACTCGTTTTCTCACCACCCTGTAGGTAGAGTGCCTGGCTACTTGAACGAATTCCACCAAGGGAATATAAACGCGATAGTTTATGCACTCGTTTTCTCACCACCCTGTAGGTAGAGTGCTCGGCTATTTGAACGAATTCCACCAAGGGAATATCAACGCGATAGTTTATGCACTCGTTTTTTCACCACCCTGTAGGTAGAGTGCCCGGCTGCTTGAACGAATTCCACCAAGGGAATATGAACGTGATAGTTTATGCACTCGTTTTCGCACCACCCTGTAGGTAGAGTGCTCGGCTACTCGAACGAATTCCACCAAGGGAATATCAACGCGATAGTTAATTTACTGTTTTTTGGCTTTACCTACATATTTCCGCATTTTCGGCGCATACGTTTTTCCGCATTATCCAGTTAAACGAATTCCACCAAGGGAATATGAACGCGATAGTTTATGCACTCGTTTTCCCACCACCCTGTAGGTAGAGTGCCTGGCTACTTGAACGAATTCCACCAAGGGAATATGAACGTGATAGTTTATGCACTCGTTTTCTCACCACCCTGTAGGTAGAGTGCTCGGCTACTTGAACGAATTCCACCAAGGGAATATGAACGCGACAGTTAATTCCATTAAGGGAATATGAACGCGATAGTTTATGCTTTCGTTTTCTCACCACCCTGTAGGTAGAGTGCCTGGCTACTTGAACGAATTCCACCAAGGGAATATGAACGTGATAGTTTATGCACTCGTTTTCTCACCACCCTGTAGGTAGAGTGCCCGGCTACTTGAACGAATTCCACCAAGGGAATATGAACGCGACAGTTTATGCACTCGTTTTTTCACCACCCTGAGGGTAGAGTGCTCGGCTACTTGAACGATTCCACCAAGGGAATGTATGAACGCGATATATTATGCACTCGTTTTCACACCACCCTGTAGGTATAGAGTGCTCGGCTACTTGAACGATTCCACCGAGGGAATATGAACGCGATAGTTAATTTACTATTTCTTGGCGCTACATGTTTCCGCATTTTTGGCGCAATCTTTTTTCCGCATCATCCAGTTGAACGAATTCCACCAAGGGAATATAAGAACGCGATAGTTTATGCACTCGTTTTCGCACCACCCTGTAGGTAGAGTGCTCGGCTACTTGAACGATTCCACCAAGGGAATATATGACCGCGATAGTTAATTTACTGTATTTTGGCGCTACATGTTTCCGCATTTTCTGCGCAATCTTGTTTTCGCTTTCTGGGCGCATCCTTTTTCCGCATTATCCAGTTGAACGAATTCCACCAAGGGAATATATGAACACGATAGTTTATGCACTCGTTTCCACACCACCCTTTAGGTAGAGTGCTCGGCGCGTTTTGTTTTTAAGTGGTATCCCCAGAAGGCCTACTCCACTTTATGTCGAAATGCGCCACACTTATTTCTAATAATCTGTTAATCAACAAATTAACAAGATATTAGAGGATCGCGGAAAGGAAAAGTTTCAATTTAGTTCTAGCCTACGATTCTTCTCAAGGTCACACGGATACGTACAGCATATGTGGGGTTAGGGGAACCATGCCATTAAAGCCCCTTATGGCCGAAAGAAAATCGGAGATCCAGAAAGAAATATCACGTTTCCTTGTAATTTTTCAATTTGGCGAACTCCGACGAAAAGAATTTTTATTGGCGCAATCTTGTTTCCGCTTTTTGGTCGCATACTTTTTTCCGCATTATCCAGTTGAACGAATTCCACCAAGGGAATATGAACGCGATAGTTAATTTACTGTTTTTTAGCTTTTCATGTTTCCACATTTTCGGCGCATACATTTTTCCGCATTAACCAGTTGAACGAATTCCACCAAAGGAATATGAACGCGATAGTTTATGCACTCGTTTTCGCACCACCCTGTAGGTAGAGTGCTCGGCTACTCGAACGAATTCCACCAAGGGAATATCAACGCGATAGTTAATTTACTGTTTTTTGGCTTTACCTACATATTTCCGCATTTTCGGCGCATACGTTTTTCCGCATTATCCAGTTAAACGAATTCCACCAAGGGAATATGAACGCGATAGTTTATGCACTCGTTTTCTCACCACCGTGTAGGTAGAGTGCCTGGCTACTTGAACGAATTCCACCAAGGGAATATAAACGCGATAGTTTATGCACTCGTTTTCTCACCACCCTGTAGGTAGAGTGCTCGGCTATTTGAACGAATTCCACCAAGGGAATATCAACGCGATAGTTTATGCACTGTTTTTTGGCGCTACATGTTTCCGCATTTTTGGCGCAATCTTGTTTCCGCTTTCTGGGCGCATACTTTTTTCCGCATTATCCAGTTGAACGAATTCCACCAAGGGAATATATGAACGCGATAGTTTATGCACTCGTTTTCGCACCACCCTGTAGGTAGAGTGCTCGGCTACTTGAACGATTCCACCAAGGGAATATATGAACGCGATAGTTAACTGTTTTTTGGCGCTACATGTTTCTGCATTTTCGGCGCAATCTTGTTTTCGCTTTCTGGACGCATACTTTTTTCCGCATATTCCAGTTGAACGAATTCCACCAAGGGAATATATGAAGGCGATTGTTAATGCACTCGTTTTCGCACCACCCTGTAGGTAGAGTGCTCGGCTACTTGAACGATTCCACCAAGGGAATATATGAACGCGATTGTTAATGCACTCGTTTTCGCACCACCCTGTAGGTAGAGTGCTCGGCTACTTGAACGATTCCACCAAGGGAATATGAACGCGATAGTTAATGTACTGTTTTTTGGCGCTACATGTTTCCGCATTTTTGGCGCAATCTTGTTTCCGCTTTCTGGGCGCATCCTTTTTCCGCATTATCCAGTTGAACGAATTCCACCAAGGGAATATATGAACACGGTAGTTTATGCACTCGTTTTCACAACACCCTGTAGGTCGAGTGCTCGGCTACTTGAACGATTCCACCAAGGGAATATATGAACGCGATAGTTAACTGTTTTTTGGCGCTACATGTTTCTGCATTTTCGGCGCAATCTTGTTTTCGCTTTCTGGACGCATACTTTTTTCCGCATATTCCAGTTGAACGAATTCCACCAAGGGAATATATGAAGGCGATTGTTAATGCACTCGTTTTCGCACCACCCTGTAGGTAGAGTGCTCGGCTACTTGAACGATTCCACCAAGGGAATATATGAACGCGATTGTTAATGCACTCGTTTTCGCACCACCCTGTAGGTAGAGTGCTCGGCTACTTGAACGATTCCACCAAGGGAATATGAACGCGATAGTTAATGTACTGTTTTTTGGCGCTACATGTTTCCGCATTTTTGGCGCAATCTTGTTTCCGCTTTCTGGGCGCATACTTTTTTCCGCATTATCCAGTTGAACGAAGTCCACCAAGGGAATATATGAACGCGATAGTTTATGCACTCGTTTTCACACCACCTTGTAGTTACAGTGCTCGGCTACTTGAACGATTCCACCAAGGGAATATATGATCGCGATAGTTAATGCACTCGTTTCCACACCACCCTGTAGGTAGAGTGCCCGGCTACTTGAACGAATTCCACCAAGGGAATATATGTACGCGATAGATGATGCACTCGTTTCCACACCACCCTTTAGGTAGAGTGCTCGGCGCGTTTTGTTTTTAAGTGGTATCCCCAGTAGGCCTACTCCACTTTATATCGAAATGCGCAATCTTGTTCCCGCTTTCTGGCCGCATACTTTTTTCCGCAATATCCAGTTGAACGAATTCCACCAAGGGAATATAAACGCGATAGTTAATTTACTGTTTTTTGACGCTACATGTTTCCGCATTTTTGGCGCAATCTTTTTTCTGCATTATCCAGTTGAACGAATTCCACCAAGGGAATATATGAACGCGATAGTTAATGCACTCGTTTTCACACCACCCTGTAGGTAGAGTGCTCGGCTACTTGAACGATTCCACCAAGGGAATATAGAAACGCGATTGTTATTGCACTCGTTTTCACACCACCCTGTAGGTAGAGTGCTCGGCTACTTGAACGATTCCACCAAGGGAATTTATGAACGCGATAGTTAATGCACTCGTTTTCACACCACCCTAGCTGTGGGTAGAGTGCTCGGCTACTTGAACGATTCCACCAAGGGAATATAGAAACGCGATTGTTAATGTACTCGTTTTCACACCACCCTGTAGGTAGAGTGCTCGGCTACTTGAACGATTCCACCAAGGGAATATATGAACGCGATAGTTAATTTACTGTATTTTGGCGCTACATGTTTCCGCATTTTTGGCGCAATCTTTTTTCCGATTTCTGGGCGCATATTTTTTTCCGCATTATCCAGTTGAACGAATTCCACCAAGGGAATATATGAACGAGATAGTTTATGCACTCGTTTTCACACCACCCTGTAGGTAGAGTGCTCGGCTACTTGAACGATTCCACCAAGGGAATATATGAACGCGATAGTTAATTTACTGTATTTTGGCGCTACATGTTTCCGCATTTTTGGCGCAATCTTTTTTCCGATTTCTGGGCGCATATTTTTTTCCGCATTATCCAGTTGAACGAATTCCACCAAGGGAATATATGAACGAGATAGTTTATGCACTCGTTTTCACACCACCCTGTAGGTAGAGTGCTCGGCTACTTGAACGATTCCACCAAGGGAATATAGAAACGCGATTGTTAATGCACTCGTTTTCACACCACCCTGTAGGTAGAGTGCTCGGCTACTTGAACGATTCCACCAAGGGAATATAGAAACGCGATTGTTAATGTACTCGTTTTCACACCACCCTGTAGGTAGAGTGCTCGGCTACTTGAACGATTCCACCAAGGGAATATTTTAACGCGATAGTTAATGCACTCGTTTTCACACCACCCTGTAGGTAGAGTGCTCGGCTACTTGAACGATTCCACCAAGGGAATATGAACGCGATAGTTACTCGGCTACTCGAACGAATGTCGGAATACGCCAAATTTGTTTCTTATAAACGACAAACAGAATATTATTCGCGCACATTTTTTTCCGCATTTAATGGAGCATATTTTCTTCAAGACCGGTCGATCTTTCTCCTTCGCCAGAATCTTCCTGCTGACATTAATGACAATAATATACCTGAAATAAACCACCACCAAAAACCCTAAAAGTAACTCACATTGATGCTTCAAACTGTTGACTTTCCGCTTTTGGTCCATCGATGGCTAAAGTTGAGAATAGCAACCATGAAATCCCAACTCAGCCCGGAAAGGCCAAGGGTTCTCTGGGACCTACCTTCTCTTCCACCTGAAAAAATCTGGAAAAAAGAAACGCTACCGCTAACTATTTTTGCCGCACACTGGTTACTCTGTTTTTGGCGCATACTTTTTCCGCATGTTTTCGCTAAGACATTTCTCCTTCGCCAGAACCTTTCGGACATTAATGACAATAATATACCTGAAATAAACAACTACCAAAGACCCTAAAAGTTACTCACATTGACGACTCGCTGTTGGTCTGGTCCATCGATGGCTAAAGTTGAGAATGGTATCCAGGAGATCCCTGGAAGGGTCAAAGTGTTCTCTGGGACCTACCTTCTCTTCCACCTAAAAAATAGATCATTGTCTCTTGTAGTTTTGTGGTGTTTGCTACCGATTGCGAGAAATAAATTTTCTCTTCTTGAATCTTTTTTGGAGAAAATCAGCTTCTAGTAATAATCGATATATATGCACGGTGTTCTTAAATTGAATAGGGGAAATTTCTTGCATAATTTTAAGAAAAAAAGTCCCTAAAAATATCGCATCGATTTCGAGATACAGGGTGTACTTAATTGTTCAGATTTCTTTTCAAATATATCCATGAATATATTATAAATGTTGAAGGATATTTTCCTGAGAATTC
This sequence comes from Adalia bipunctata, assembly GCA_910592335.1. Taxonomy (NCBI): domain Eukaryota; kingdom Metazoa; phylum Arthropoda; class Insecta; order Coleoptera; family Coccinellidae; genus Adalia; species Adalia bipunctata. Next base: position 10,974,645 of record OU342955.1, read on the forward strand.
CAACGCCCGGTATATTGGAAATGATGCCCCCAACTGCCAGCGTGAATATTGAATTTTCATCTTGAAATTGATATTTGCAATTGAGAGTGATTGGAATTTTGGAAAATTCGGAATATTTTCTGAGAATGATCTTTCATGTTTGAAAAAAAGCAATTTCAGTACTTACAATTTCATTAAGAGAATATAGAAAAATTTGATTTTCCCATTGTTTCCATATTTTGATGGCGGTGCAATATTTATGAACATTCAATTTCCTTGAAATTTTCAGTATGATAGTTATCAATAGAATATTTGGTCCATATTTGCAGCCGACATAAAATTTGAAAAATCACTGATACAGCCTTGGCTTAGATCAAATTGTCTCTGTTGAGTGATAATTTTGTATGAGGGAAATACGAAATTCAAATGTTTTGTTCAAAAATTATAGCTATAGGCCTTATACTTCTGCAAATTAAGTGTACAAAAAGATGGTTCATATTTTAAATAAGTAATCTTTATATAACTTTAAATCAATTCCATTTTGAATTCAATAGAAAATTTCACCAACAATAATGAATCATTCAATTTTGTCAAGCAATATTTTTAATTAAAATTTCTATCTAATAATGAAAAACTGCGATAGTAACTAAGGCAGATAAGAAAAAAGGCCAAACGACATTTTCTTCAAACATCGTTTATTTGAGCAAAAATGCAAAAATTTAATTTGGACAGGATTGAATCAGTAATTTTTCGAATTAAATGTAACGATGTGTGCCAAATTTGGTTCAAATATCTCCAAGGGGTTCGAGTTGTTATGAAAAGTAAAGAACGATCTTATTTGAGAATTTCAACACCCAGTATCTTTGAAATAAAGCGCTCAAGGGCCAGTGTTGATTTGCGATTTTCGTTTTGAAATAAATTTTCCTATCGATTGTTGAATTCTTATTATTTTAAGATATTTTCAATTGGAAGTAATCAAAAGTTCATTAAAAAATATGAATATTTTCTTAGAATTATTTTTCAGGTTTGAAAATAAGCCATTTCAGTATTTGTATATAGATGTACTCACAATTTTTCGAATGAATCAATCCATTTTTCACAGCACTAATGAAGTCAAATAAGCCACCATGCACTGAAAACACAAAACACACACGTAGAAATTTTCATCGGACCGAACTAACGCACTGGAACGCGAGCGATGTTTGCAAGTGAAACTCTTCATGGCGACTGACTCAGCCGGTCCCTTCAACACTCCTTTAGAACTGGTCGAATCCTTTTACCTCTTTGCCTTTACATTGCCATGATTCACTAGAACTAGTCAACGGCGTGACTCCCATGATTCACCATGCTTGTATAACACGATGAGTTGTTTCAGATATACAGGGGTCGGTCAAATTTTTAATTTCCCTACATTTGTGCTCATTCAGGATTTGAATATGGAAAAAATATGTTTTTTTCATTGTTTCGCCATTTTGATGGAAATACACAATGTTAATGAGATTGATAATTATGAATAGTAAAGTTTCTTTAAATTTTCATTATGTTATATTATCATATAGACGAATATGGTTTATATGCATCTAAAAAATCATTTCCGTCAGTCTCAAAGTTAGATTGTTTTTGTGACCGCATTAGATTTATTATTCCGAACATCAAAAAATTAAATTAATTTAAAAAAATTTCTCAATGAACATTTCTAACTCAAACAAAAAAGTATTTGGATATTTTTATTTTGAACGACTTAGGAATTGACCTTTCATATACAATAAAAGGAGAACTGATCTTAAAACTTCAGATTCTGGTTGAAAAAATAGGAATCAATTTATTCTGTTAAATAAAGCTTTTTCTTGATCAGAGTTTTTATGGAAAATAATTCGTTCAACTGAAGATCTTATTTCATTATAATCATTTGTTGAAAATTTCCAACTTCCAAGTGAAGTGAAAACTTTTCTGGAACTCTTGAGAAGTCAATGAAAAAAACATGTTTCGTGGATATAGATAATGAAAGGATTATCTTTGAAGCAATGTATAATCTTACTGCTTCAAGAAATCATGTTCATCACAAGTTTATTCATGTTTTAATAATCATGGGATCACACAAAATTGTATAGTTTTCAGTTTATACATCATTCTTTTCATTCAGAATAATTTATAATGTCCTATGTATGTTGTATAAATTATTCCTACCAACATCTAGTTTTGTTTCTCGATCCCATCATTTCCCATCAATTCGGACACGTAAATTACGAATCTGTAATTAGAATTCTCCTGTGACGCGTAGTTTGGGAAATAATCGACCTTGAGTCGAAAAATCGCGAAAATATTGGGACACGTTGATTATGAATCTGTAATTATTATTCCTCCTGTGACGCGTAGTTTGGGAAATAATCGACCTTGAGTCGAAAAATCGCGAAAAATAGGTCATTTATGGACTGCCGTATTTCTCAGAAAAATTGATTTATACAGATGCTGATTTTTTTGCATATAGATTGATCCTTTGTGAATAAAAAAAAACCAACTTTCATCCATCAGAGTCGAACAGTTTAGATTTTCTGATTTTTTTCGCGAAGGTCCAAATTTTCCGATTTTTCATCGTTCGTAAATCAAAAACTGTTTTCCTTCCATGGCCCACCCTGAGATTTCGATGTCCTTATCGTTTTTCAGCACAACACCCTCAGTATTACAATAATTTTTATTTTGCCCCCCCCCTGAGAAAAATTTCTGCGGGCGCCCATGTACTAACGTTTTCATCATTAAAACAAAGAGTTGTCAATGTTGTCATTGTCAAAAATTATGACATTCGATCTATATTCTATGGTCAACAAAGTCAAAATGTCAAAGCTGATTGCTGTCGTTTATTCATAATCATTTATGTTTAATAGAAGTGAAAACCGGAATTTTTGAAAGCTCTGATGAGTTATAAAGTTGGAATGCTTGTTTTCATTCGAAGTATATTCAGTTAAAGGTGTTGTCATCGAAAAACTTCGTCATTACCATTCTTGCCTAATAACGAACTTTGCTTCAAAAAAATCATGATGGCTGAGTCGGATGCAACTGTGGAAGCTACTAGGAGATTGAACGTAAAGAAACAAACTTTAGACGATGCTTATGCAGCGCCCGCAAATTTTCTAGAAATTGATGTTCTGGATCCTGTCACAACAATTGGAGTTGGCAAAAAAAGATTCACAGATTATGAAGTCAAAATGAGAGTGAGTTAATCCACCCCCTTCAAAATCTAATTAGGATAATTATTTTTAATGTTTTCAGACAAATTTACCTGTATTCAAAATCAAAGAATCGAGTGTAAGAAGAAGATATAGTGACTTTGAATGGCTGAGGAACGAATTAGAACGTGATAGCAAAATTGTAGTTCCTCCTTTGCCAGGTAAAGCATGGAAAAGGCAGTTGCCTTTCAGAGGAGACGATGGTATATTTGAAGAGGATTTTATAGAAGAGAGAAGGAAGGGATTGGAAGTATTTATTAATAAGTGAGTATCTGGATTTTCAAGCAATATGAGAGGTGTCATCATTCGGAATATTGTTGAGATTATGTGAGTCATGGATGAATTGCAGTCTAAGAAAACAATTTTTTTTCAGGATTGCTGGACACCCACTTGCCCAAAACGAGCGTTGTTTGCATATGTTCTTACAAGAACAACAAATTGACAAAAATTATGTTCCAGGTAAAATTCGCAATACATAAGCAAAATGAAGATATTAAATTAAATCACTACATTATTCCTAAATTTAATTACATTCGTCCTGATTTGAATGATATATATCTCATTGGCAATTATAAGTAATAATTAATTGTGATGTCCATTTTTCATACCCTGAAGAAAAGTATTGATTTTTATACTTTTTGATGTACAGGAGGTTAATGAGATTTGGATATTTAGATACGAAACTTTTATTGAAAAAAATTTCAGCACTACACATACATGTTAAAACATTTATTTGCTCATAAAATCAATTTGCTTCAATTATTATTCTCCTTATATTTTATAATGATATTTTGTTTTTTATATTTTGTGATTTTCGAAGACCCAATATATATTTGTTGGTAAATATTAGGCTGAGTTTTCAGTGGTTCTCTATTTATACAAATGGCCTTCAAAAATATTGAATCTCTTAACAGTTTCCAAGAAAGAAGAATATTCGAAGAAAATTGATTCTTACATATTTAGAGTAGCATCATACTTGTTCAAAAAAAACTAAAATAAAAATAAAAATTCTTCTAGTATAGTATGAGAAAATTATTTTTGGGATATATTCTATTCCTTGCTTTATTATTATAATTGTAAAATATATTTAAGGTATTATAGATCCAGATGTCATGTTGTATTACTCTAATAAATTTATTTATATCACTTCTTCCTGTTTTCTTCATATAAATAAAAAATCCTCTACCTGTCAACATCAGGTAGAATGTCTTGCTTCTCAATAAATATATTCCTTTAAACAGTGATTGGAGAAAGGAATCAAAGTTGAGTGAGTAAGGGTTTAAAAAATGTGCTTCCATCATTTAATCATTTACTGTTTTTTTTTAGATTTTCTTTCTCTAGATGTAACAATGTCTTGCCATGTAGATTGGAGAGCCCTAAAAAGAGTCAAGATTCTTACCATGGAGCTAGAAGCCCATCGGTAAGTTATTGAGAATTATATTCAATTTAGTGGTGCCAATATTATGACAGCATTTATTCATTCAATCTATTGTATAAAAATGCTACCATATTTGGCAAGAGAATCATCTTCAAACTAAATGCTCAATGGTATGTCTTGTATCTAGTATTATAAAACAATACAACACTCATTGAAGTCTGAGAATGTGCTTTTATCACCAGGTACACACATTTTTTCTGAATTCGCAATCATCACAATAAATTGAGGAAACAACTCCAATTTAAGTTGAAAATATTTCACAACTAACAATTTTGAATTTATCTGGTGAAACAAAAAATGCATAGAATACTTGCTTCTCCTTAGTTTTCTATGCATGTTGGGTACCACATAGATGCATAGATTCTATGCATCTACAGTACCACTCTCGAACAGTGATCTCAGATTGGAGATCTGTGTTCTCTCTCAATTCCATTGGTGAAAATATCATTCAAAATTAACAGAATTGTAAATATTACGTCAAATTTTTGTCTCTGTGAGTTCATCCATCATTCTACAAGTACATTAATCTATTCTAAATAAAAATTCAATGAATGGAACTGCACCTGCATTCTGCATTCAGATCAGCAGTGTTTGGTAAGAGGGCTCTGAGTATCTCTGTTGCTGGTGAAACAATCACAGAAATAAATTGTATCTGGTCTTCTGGTATCATATTTTCTTTTTCTCTATCCATCATTGATAAGGGTATAATTCCCAATTTCTTTTCGTGATCTCCTTGATCATAAAACTCCCCTGCCGAAAATGTTATTGAAGATTTAATTCAGGTCAATCTGCATGACATCCCTCGCAAAACTTACGATATACATTTTCAGTGATCCTTTTAGCAATAGAAAACGGTTTGCATTGGCCCGAAAGGTCACAAACAGTCATAAACAACCCTTTCAATAAACTTCTATGTGTGGTATTTGTGATCTGAAATGACCCATCATTTACAATAGTAAATAACGATTTTCTGCACTTGAAATGTTGTTGAAGATCTGTTGAGAGGATGGCTTCTTTGATTTCCTTTAGAAACATTTTGAAAGATTTATCGGTGTAATTGAATATGTCGTAGATCTGAAAATGACTATATTTAGGACAATAAGTGCTCACAAAATTCGGTAGAAACTGGTTGAATTCATCGTTGCATCCAGCGAAAATCTGGATATAACAATTTTTTGATATTTTCATATTGAACTTTTGTTATGTGTTTTACATCAGTAATCTTGGTGTGTGAACTATTGACCTACAATATCTTGATATTCAATGAATAGAAGTCTTTGTGTGTTGGTTTTTAATAGCCGATTTGTTCTTTGGCGGAATCTTCAAGATATTCTTATCTTTTTTTGAGGTCAAGACTATATGAAAATCGATATTTCCATCAGACAGCAATAGTAAACATGAAGAAAGTATATTATGCGATCAAAACGAAATTAGACAAAGTTAGGGCATGATAACAGAATAATCTACTTTTGAATCAACCAGATATATGGCCTTCGTGGTTCTTTTTAGTCTTGGAGCCCTTTGAACTATGAGAAGACGGTGTTCAATTGCATCTTCAGTTTCTCATTCGGCAGTAGATACTAATTAAGAGTTTTTCTTGAAAATAAATAAACACGCTTGGGATTCTTCTGCTCAATAAAATATTCACCTGTAATAACCTGACGGTAACATCATAGTGATGATTTTCCCATGGTGAATCGTGGTACAGTTGATACACAACATCATTAGTGAGCATCAAAAAGTTATTGGTACATCCTCCATGGTCAATATCATGGCAAATTGAGGATATCAAAAGAGCTTTCATCTGAAGAAGGAATTTGTTACTAAAGATAATCATCTAAAAGAATCAATTTTATACCTCCATGTGAGAGAACATGAACTGATTCCTTTTCAGAATGTTGTACATACAGTGCATGAAGTTGAAAGCATGTTCGAAATTATGATACGGATTATTTCTGTACAATCTTCTTGCCACCAACATGAAATTCATCAGATTGTCATTGTTGATGTCGCCGCCCTGTCCAATGAGATCTTTGATCATATGTGCGGCCAGATAGGGTGCATAATGCATTGTTCCATCGGTAATGTACCACCTGAAACTGCGAAATAACAGACTGATTAGATATTGAAAAAAAAATGATATGAAGCCTCTTTTTCATCTATTTTTGTTGTGAAATTTCGAAACAGTTTCGTGATACAGCTAATGCTAATTTCCAGACTCATTTTTAAATTACACGTTATACTTACTCTAAAAAACGAGATGGAGCACCTATGTTAATAAATCTGGGATTGAGCTCGTGTTTACATGGAACCAACAGCAGATTCAATGCTCTTTCATCGATCTTGTTCACCAGATTCTGAAATTTAAAACAAATTTTATGTGTTTCAATCCAGAATAGGCCAGTGGACTGATCTTACCAATCTTTTAGACCTTTCAACTAAGATATTATACTGTAAACAACAGGAAGCGTATATGCCGAAGATTTTTAAAATTGCTTCATCGTTCTTTGTGAAGTATCCATACCTTTTATTCAATAATTTGATAATGCCTGAAATGAATTTAAAGGGTCAATTGCCTTCAGCAATGAAAAACACCTACTTCTAGTTAACAATAACATGATTTCACTCAAACTTACCGACAAGTCCATGATGACCTGATAGAGGCATGCAGAGCATGGACTTGATGGTCCTACCAGTTCTCATTTCTGGCTCTTTACCGATTCTAGGATCTTTGGAAGGGTCTTTCACGTTGATCGTAAAGCCAGATTTAGCGGCCATGCTTACAATACCTCTCTCTTTACTCAAGGGCTTCACCTTCATATTTTTCTTGATGAGTTGAAAGTTGTATTCGTCCAATCCTTCCTCGTAAACATCAGCTGTTAGTTCCACTTTACTTTTGTCGATAACGTAAAAAGAACCTCTTCCAACGTCTATCGTTTCTTTTGCTAATGCCTGAATAAATATTAGATTTGTGGTAGATATTGATAGAGTTTAGTCGAACTCTGAAGATGTATAAATATAGTTTCGATGTTAAGGAGAGAAGAGACTCACGACAAGATCAGTTAACATCTTGCAAGTCGTAGTGGTTTCTTCGTAATAAGAGCTGGTGATTTTGAGCAACTGATCGTGTAGGATCTCTTGCTTTTTCATGGCTATCCTCTGCAAATTCTGATGTATGGCGGCTCCCATCCAACCGGAAAGGACCACGACGATTTTGAGGTCATTCTTGCCGAAAGGTTGGTCGTATTCCGATCTGATTAGTTCGAAAACGGCAAAACAATCGCCGTCCGGTGTAACCACTGGCACGCACAAAACAGATTCGGCTATGTCGTCTGCAAAAATTGGTAAAAATACTTATACTTGATCTCGAAGCGAAACCAGAGTTTTGTTTTTGCTTCGGGCCATTGGAAGAAGTTTCAAGTAGGCATTTGGTGAACAGAAAAGATTATATCGAAAAATGCTCGAAACCGTTTGTAGGACACAAAGGGAGAATAAAAATAACATGAAAGAGAACTCTTCGTACTCACTGTGGAAGCCAGTTCCCTTTGGAAATCTGGGATCAGTCTTGATATCCTCGACCATTACATATTCCCTATGGAAAGCAACATGAGCTGCTATGGTTTTGCCGTCTTCTATTTGAAATCGATAATGAGATGGTATTATGATCAACTGCTGTCCTGTCAGTAGGTACATTCCGCCAGATCCTACTTCAACGATATATACGGATACTCCTGTATTCAGATAATGATTGAAGGTTTATTACTCATATATCGCCAAAGAGCCAGCCCTTAGATAAGCTATAAAGCCTGAATATATCTTCTATAGCTTGACATCAAATTTGCCTGAATCTAGATTCATGTAAATGCAAAAAATATGGTGATCATTCTGGGAATTGCTATCAGAAACAGATCAATGCTGTTAAGCCAGACCTACTTCTGCTGGACAAGGAGCTGAAGGAGTTATTTGTCGTGGAATTCTCCTCCCCTGCTGAAAATAATGTTGTGATGAAAGAAGAACAGAAGAGGCAAAAATACAAAGACCTTATGTTCGAGCTTTGAACTTTATACCCAGGTCATAAAATTAGGATGGTTGTACTAATCATAGAATGTCTCGGTGGAATGAGAGCTAACTACGTAGATGAACTGAAGATCATTCCGGTCTGCAGATCACTGGCCGAGGTATTGGCGCACAGAATGCAGAAAGCAGTTTTGCTCCATATCATCAGGTCTCATGAACTCTAGAAGCCACTTGCAGCTCATCTCTTTTGTTAAGGGACGCTACGAGGGCAGGATGAAGAACTTCTCCATGGAAAGTGTGAGGGGTTTTTAGTGAGTAGCCAAACAATATCTTGGATTCTCACACTACCGAGGGTGCGGCCCTCTCGGCGCCCATAAAGGGTCTTCCCCTCACACGGACATTAAAAAAAAATAATAATAATGGATCCTTATAAGTGACTGCTATAAAATCTTAGACAGCATTCATCGCAGGAATCTCTTATAGAAACAGAAAAGAGTTATGTTTAAAATCACATCAGAAACAGGTAGGTTTTATGTGTGAAAACCATCTCCCTGGTGAAAACCACATTCGAAAGCCATAGATCCTTTTAATGATTATGAAAACTCATATATTCTAATTTATTTTCTAACTGCATGACCTCATGAAACACACAGCTTCATCACATGAATCTTTTACAGAAACGGATATGGGTTATATGTGGAAAAACACATCAGGTAGGTAGTATATGTGTGAAAACCACATTTGAAAACTATAGATTCAGATTCTCTCAAGTGACTTCTATACAGCATTCATCACGTAAATCTCTTATAGAAACGGATATGATTTACGTTAGGAAATGCCATTACAAACTAAAGCAATGTGTATCTGTAATCTACTTTAATTACTGATCATGACGGAAGAACACTTCCGCCATGATACTGATGAATATCGTATTATATTATGTATATGTTGCATACGGTTTTGCGGTTTCGCTTAAATTAGACCAAAACTGTGGATCGATGTCTTCGGTATCTGTTACCTATATCGCGGCGCGAACTAGCAAAGTTCCTCTTTGGAACTAGCATCTTAAGTTACTCAGAGAAATTCGTGTATATATTAGTATATTACCAAGTATAATTGCTGCAATTCCCACTATCAAATTTTTTATTTAGTATATTACCTATAGCATTTGTGGTAGTTTTCAAAATTTCTCCAGCTTCCAGTAATAAGACATGTAAATCAGGGTTATTAGCTGAAAAATCGGTCAACTCATTCAAATCAACACTAGTTTCGCTAGTATATCTTCTGACGAAGTCAGTTTTCTTGTCATCTTGCGTTTCGGACTTGGATCTTCTGGATGTTTTGCTGTTGTAGGGCGCTATGACATTTTTCGTAGAAAATGTTTTTGGGAACAATCGCATATATTTCTTCTTGAACATTTTTGTATCTCTTCTTTATAATATTGAAGTGACAGTATGTGTCAAATCCTCAAAAATCACAGTTCTAGAAAAGACGTAAAGGTATCATAATTTCTGAAGTGCAGTTTGGTATGGGGAACTACGCCATGAAACCTCTATTTTTCGAATTGACGATTCTCGGCAAACATGATTGTATTTACTTCAATTTTGCATAAAGTAATCATCTTCGAAAAACGCAAATTTTCCGAAATATATGTGAAAAATTTGAAATAAAGTACTCCAAAATGTTCCGATGTTATTTTTGACCATACGCCACTCTCAGGGGACAAACCTCAAATTCGGATTCAGCACTCCAAAAAACATATAGAACCGTTGCAAAAAATCGTTATCATCGTGCCATGAGACGATCGGAAACTGTTTTTATCCGGAAGCGAAGCACACATGCGTACGATTCAGCATGTTCCAAATTTCAACCCTGATGAAGTAAAACGAACAGATTTAATAAGTTCGAGTTTTTATTTTCATTTTTAATCACATCAACAGATTTTTATAGAAAACTGAACTGAAATATTACAACGCTAGGAAAAATCTCACGCTTTAATTTTGTCCACTACCCTTCAACCTAAATCATGTTACTCTTTACAAACACAGAGGAATTATTGTTTACATTATTGTATCTGATTTTAAATATTGTCTATTTATAAGGAATATTTCATAACTACTAGCATCGTCTCTGATGCATCAGTGTGAAAAGGAATGTTTACTATTCCTATTTTTCCTTCAATGTCTTAAATTACTGATACTCCTGTTGGATGTTTCGTTAGTAGCCTAAAGTGATTCTGCAGAATCATACAAACATTACAATTTCTTATTAATAGATTACAGTAGAGTATCACATACTTATACGGTTTGAAATATGGCACATAATACAAAATTCTCAAAGGTTTTAGAGAAGGTACAAATAATTTATATTTTTTCAGATAAAGGAATCTGGAACATCCAGTATTTCAGTGGTAACTTGATTTTAGAGAAGGTATATCAGCTTTGTTATAATACTGCATTCAATGTTCAAATTAATGTTCATTGAGTGGATTCACACAGGAGATTGGGGAAGAAAAATTTTTATTAGCTGAAACAACCAAACAAAGCTGCTATTTCATTTTCTCCATATAAATAATCTTTTCGTTGCAAATAGAGGCTAACTTCACTATTAGGACCCGCCAATTGATATGTATTGTTTCGAGTACAAATGGAAGAACTGATTCCAAAATGTAGAGCTTGATATTTTCCCTCATTTTCAAATGATTTTAAAACAAGGACAAAAATATCGTATGGGTAATTCAGGTTGAATAAAAAACTTACGAAAAGAGAAATTTATAATGAAATTCAAATATTTTGCAATTTTGGAGTATACAGAAAGTCTGTTTTTCAATTTTCTGTTTGTTTCGAGTATACGACACAGATTTTTTTTTTTGTTATTACGAAAATATTCTTTTACTTCGAACGATGATTTTCATTGGAAACATCGAATTAATAGTGAGTTAAACTATCATATGATGACTTAATTTTGTTTGAAATACCTCCAGATCATTTTTATTGAATTTTTAAGTATTTAGAGATTTTTGTCATTTGGTGTTACTCTTTCAATTAATAGCAAGGGTTATTTTTCACATCAAACCTGTTATCTTGAAAACAGTTCTGCTATACCACTTGCACAATCTTATTTTTTCATAAGATGAAGAATTTTATCACAAATAAATATTATTAATTGAACCAAAAATGCTCACCAGTGATTTTAACTTTATCAACACCAGCGACATAGGTCATAACATTTCAATTTTGTTCTCATTTATCTTTGAAACTTCCCACAAGCCATTGACAAAAATGTTGGTAACAAACCCCTCACGACTAATTTCAACATTACTCGAGAATCACAGTCAGAAATCACAACAAATATAAGAATTTATAATTACAACAGGCTTCAAAGATAAATGAAATTACACTAACATTTTCCTTTTCAGATTCGTCTTTTTTTATTTTCCCCTTTTAAATTTTTTTTGATTTTTATTTTATTTTCTCAATTTTTTTTTCTTTACAATAATCAGGGTTTCGTTCTACAAAATGTAGATATATAGACATTATTATACATATATACAGAAAAATAGGTAATCGCAAGCAAATATATAACTCTTCACTAGCTTAATATTTCGGATAATTTCACCTTTCTCGTTCGCGATTATTTTTTTTCCGCTAGATCGATTCTTTATAAATATTTCGACCAGGTAATGCAGCCTTTTTTGTTTTTTTTTTATCTTTTGCGATAATTAAAAATATATAGATATATATCTGAACACATAAAAAACATCACAAATTTTAGTATCAAACGTACGTTTCACTTATAAATCCATGAAGATTTCACCCTCCAGAAAAATAAATACTTTCAGGTAAACCACCTCGTCTGTGAAAGACTAATATGAAGGTTTTTTGCCTATGAACACTTCACGAATTTTATATATATCACATACAAGAATTTACCATGATAAATGCCTCTCAAAGGACCAACGTTTCAATTCAATGTTCATGGAATGTGAAGATAAATGTTTACGATGGAAAAATTCTGTATGATGTATAGATAAAACGCACAAAGAATTACTGTAAACGCCTCGTGTCAATCAGACTTAATGCCGAACTTAATACAAATGAAGGAACTTGTCGACAAAAGTCTAAGTACTGGTTTCATAGACTCCATCACATAAAGAAGGTTCTGTCACACGGAAAACATATGGACGTACAAAGTTCTTTGGTTCGAATAGAGCACTAGGAGAATCATCTTTGGTTTGTGGGAAAATGCACCGGAAGAATCATGTTGAGGTTCTTGGTTCTCGACAATTCCCAGTACGAATACATGAAAACGTCCTTGATGAACTTGAACTTGTCCATGTCAAACACCGATCTAGCAGTGTTGGAGAGATTGAAGGGCTCCTCGATGCAAAGATATTTCCATTGGTTCACGTCGTTTTTTGGCGATTTTTGGAATCTGCACTCATCGATAGGCAACCTACTGCCTGTTCTTACCGATATGGCGAATTCCGCAAAGTTAAAATGAGAATAGTAGTTCAAGAATCCAATGAGTAAGTCCCCAATGCAGTTCATGTTGTCTGATTTGAAATTCCTGATGAATTCGATGTCTTCTTGGACATCCGTGCTGGTCTCCACCGACGAGTTGAATATCTCCGGTACCAGCCCATGCAGACAGGGCAGAACTGGGGGTGTGACGCCGCCTGAAACAGATTTTTTCTTTCAAAAAGTTGTAGCCATCACAAACGTGAAATTCGCCAGATACTCTAAGAAGTTTCCTTGGATGAATAATTTTCGTACACTCACATTGTAAATAGTTTATGACCATGAGGGCCAAGGAGTAACTGGATATGGTCATGTTCTTTGCATCGTTGATGTTATTCGTCTGAGCCCATACCTTGATGATCACGACCAAAGCCCTTACACGCCAGTCAAGTCGAGCGTAACAGTGGAGCAGGTGCGTATTGTGAATTCCAATGCTGTTGTTACAATTCAGATCGATCTCAAAACCAGTTGATAGATCCTTGAACTTTAGGATGGGGACTTTCGCCACTATGAGCTCAACATCCTTAACGATTCCTGAAATTCATTTTTCAATCATTCAGTCGCCACACCATATTGTGAATTGGGATGGATACTCGCAAACATTCCTCTTTTCAATTAGAAAAGAAGATAAAAATCATTTCGAAAGCTCACCATCATTTACAAGAAGGTTCCTGACGTGGTCCAAATGAGTGAGAGCATCTATCCTTGGATCATTAACAAAAGGTTTAGTCAATAGGCACATATCAATATCGCTGGTTTCTAGTCCAAAACCGGACATTGTTGAACCAACTATAAACAAGCCATAACTGTCTAAGCAATTCTGAAAAAAAAAAAAACTATTGCTGGAACAATGAGCAACTTAAGCAGCCCTACAAACCTTAATTGACAAGAATATAGTTTTCCAGGTCTCCAGTTTGCTAATGTAAGTACTTTCTTTTTGTGCCTTGCTTAGGTAAACGTCCCAAATAGCTTGACTAAGATGATCTGAAGGACCTCCGTTCAACAGCATTTCAGGATTTGGATCGATCTTCATCAGGTATGCCCTAGACTTGAAACGCTCCATGAGGCCGTAAACCCTCCGTGTGATGTTATCCACTGCATAACTTTTGTATGTGTTCTGTTTCGACCTCAAGGAACTGTTTGTGTAGTAACTGAAACAGTAACTTTGTTCTCACAGTTATTCACTTCTTTCCGTTGACTTATGGAATAGTAGCCAGCAGGCCATTCAAAGCATCATGACAGAAACAGATTTGTCCATTTCTCACAATTTTTTTGGTTGATTTTTCGATTTTCGCGATCTTTCACATAAACTTTGGTTTGGTGAATTTTTTTTTAGTGATTGCGCTATCTGGACTAAATATGATAGGAGTCTGTGTCCAAAAGTCACTAAAGCGCCATCTATCAATGACATCTCAAAATGGCTATTTGACTTAGTGTCATATAGAGCCATCTTAAAAATTTCAATTTTTATATCAACATCAAATATCCAAGGAAGAAGTTAACACAACAATTAATTCCCCAAGGTCATTATGAAAATTGACCACCCTCCTTATAGCCAAAGATAAAAAACTCACAAGATATTTGCTACTTCACTAACACCCTAAGACCCTCCACTGCGTATGCAGAAAATATTTAAATAGTCTCACCGTTTATTTCTCAGATTTGTATTTCCATTGGGTTGATCATAATAGCTAGGCTGATACACTTTGGGGGAATGGCTGAATTTTCCTGTTGCATATTGATCAGTTTTTCCATGTTTAATATCAGTCTTCGAGTTTAATTCTGTAAAGAATGGAATAACTGATATATCAAGAATAAAATTCAAATGAATATAAATCCATGAGGAAATATAGCTCGAAAATCTGTAAACATTTAGTAATGAAAACACAATATTAACGAGAGAATTTTGATGTTCATAAAAATGGAAGTCACACTTACTGTTTGACTTATCACTACCTTTATTTGCCTGCTGAACACACTTCGTTGAATAGAGAGAAGATCTGCTGCTTTCATCACTTTCATACCCTTTCGGAGACCCTGCTCTCACATCGGACCTGATGTCTTTGTTCTTTCCACCATACTTGCTGTCTAGTTTCTTGAGTATTATATTATTCTGATAATGGACAATTTTGTGGGGTGGTGGTGGCAAAACGTTTATGGGCACAGTAAAAATTTGAGTGTTTTGAAAATTGACATCCAAAGGTGACAGGTTTATTTCTTTTGAGAAGTTGTTATTCAACCCATGGTAATTCTCTAATTCTCTGTAATTTTCGTAATTTGGCATATGGAAATTCGAAGATAAGGCATCGTACGCCAATTTTTCATTGATTGCGTTTATATTTTGCGAAACTGGGGTCTCAACAGACATCTCTTTCCGGTCGTGATGTACCTAGCAGTGTCCAAAAACTTTTCCTGACTTTTTTTCACTATCCCTAACCATTCAACGTCTGCCGGCTTTTTTGTTCACCTAAATTATATCAAACATATAACAAAAAATTGACGTTTTTCTTGTAGGTTATAAAAATTCAGCTCACAAAAACTGCAGACCACACAAGTTATTCTCAATTGAGAATTTCCCCCTTCAGCTTCAATTAAAGAAATATTACCGTTTAGTTTATCGCCATAATGTAGTTGCCACCTCTCTAATGAATTTAATATCAAATCTCTTCTTAAATAAACACCAATTCTTGTACCGCTTGATTTCTCAAACGCTTGCGCGAGAGAGTTATTTTCTTGGAAATATAAAAAGTTTCCCTTTTCGAAAGGACTTGCGCTCCTTCAATTTCACAAGAACTGTATTTCGTTACGAAGTTTTCAGATTTTTTGGGCCTCATCGGTTGAATCATTATTCTTGCGACCAGTCTAAAATTAGTAAAACATTTTATTTATAATTGATTTTCAAATTTCCCATGTGATGTGGGGAAAATTTTTCCTTTGAGGGATATACTTCATTTCTATATCACTGCAAAAGGAGTTTAACTCTTATGGACAAGTAAACACGTTTATTGAACTAATTTCACCGTCTTTTTTTCAATATAATCAGAGACATAATAATAATCTCATCTATCAAGCTAACACTACCCTAATTCCTAATACTCTTACAATGTTGCCTGGAGGATGCGTGTTACGGCTTGTTTTTAAGACGGCTGTGTCAAATGTCAAATCGACCATATAGGTTAATTGTTAATTTATAATGTTTATAAATAAAAGGGGGCCGAAGAGAGTTGAGGTTGATTTCTGCAGACTGCATAATCGTATGAAGTGAGATAACATTGTCTCTGCATAATACACAATGGCTTCATTTTGGAGTAACACTGTCCCTAGAAGCAATAAGTAAGATTTTTATGATATTTCATTGGGCTGGTTCTATCTCGTGTTATTTCGTTATTTGCTTTCCAAATGTTGTATTCACATTCGCCGGTCAAGGAATCATAGATAAACAAGAAATGAAATAGGCAATAGGCATAGAGGACTGTACCCTATACCACAGTATAGAACCCTATATCCTATATCACAGTATCGAACCCTATACAACAGTATAGGGTGACTATACAATCAATTTATAGGAAGTAGAATTCAAAACCTTGTACAAGGAATTGATTAATGATTCAAATAATGGTCACTAATTCTAACTTATACATTTCAATAGTACATGTTTTACTTGTTTGAATTCACCGCTGTCCTCTCTAGTGTCTCTGTTGGCTCACTATGCTTCAAGCCTCAACGTTGCAGTATGAATTGACTAATTTTTTATTCGACTTGTATTAGTTGTGATACATATTAATTTATAGACTTGACGAAGGCATTAATCTTCTGAAATTGGTCACTTTGGATAGTTTTCATTTCATAATGCTAAAAATTCAATCTAAAGAAGCTTTCACAGACAGAGACATTGAAAAATTGGTTGAAAAGATAAAATTGGACGACATCAAAATTAAACAAATTATAGAGAGCATTTCATATTTACACAAAAAATTGTCCAAGATTGTATTGAGACCAGCAGAATTAGAAAATGCTTTGATCAAAAATTTTGATATTGATGAAGATAAAGCTCATTTGTGGATACAGATATGGGCAGAAGATATAAGCCAAAATTTCAATTTAGAAAGTGAGTTTAGAAATTATCAAGGTCGGCAATGGGGTAATGATATAATTTTCTAGATATGAGTGAACTCCAGAATATAACCTGGGAATTAAACTTAGAAACTGCTTCAACTTTATTCAGGAAAGAAGCAATACCTACAGCAACTTTACAATTAAAGGGTTCTAATAATGATACTGTTCTTCGTTTGGATGAAGATGAATTAGCTTATTTGTACAGTACTTTGGAAAATATACAAGCCCAATTGGATATGTGAATGGTTATTCAAACCCATTTATGCATTAAATGAGTTTTTTCGAAGTTGTATAAGTTGGTGCAAATAATAGTTTTTATTTTTATAATGTACCAAACTATAAAGGATAATATAAGAGATAATTTATTTTTAGGTTGTTTATTCTCTACAATACCTAAACATCTGAACTGTCTTATCTCGAATTTCCATTTCTGTCCTAATCCAGTAATTCATCTTTTAAATTTGCAAACTAAACTCTTATCATATTGCCACATATTATTCTTGTATACATATGGAGAAAAAAGGAGCAAATTCAATGACACTAATGTGTAGAAACTCTGGTTTATTCAAAACAAAAAATTAAATCATATTTCATTCGATATTTTCTATTGCAATTTGTGTTTCTGTATTTTTTTTTAATTATGTAATGTTTCATTCTGCTTGAATATTTGACTTTTACATTTACACAAAAAAGGTATCAGGTAACATGGAAAATAACGAAATTATATTATCAAATTAAAAATTTGATTTGGGGGCGCCCCATTCTGCTCGAATATTTGACTTTTACATTTACACAAAAAAGGTATCAGGTAACATGGAAAATAACGAAATTATATTATGAAATTGAAAATTTGATTTGGGGGCGCCAAGTTGGTTTTAACCTAGGGCTTACAATAGCCTCTAGGGCTTACAAAAATCGGATTTAATCTTCCCAACACAATCATCATGGGATATAGGATCATCTGGATTTAGATCTCTTGCCAATAAGCACCCAATAACTGTTTCATAGTGAATAGCATTGAGTCCATCTTTGGTGTCGGTAACTTTCGCTTTGATATCTCCTTCTTTGAATCTATGACCAGCCTTAAGCATTTTAGCGGACACAAGACATTTTCCTAGTTTCAACCAGCATGCTCTTTCAGATGGAGCTTGAATTTTTTTTGGTTTTCCCATAGCCAATTCGAGTTTCCTCGTTTTCTCTACCATTTCTCGAAATTGTTCAGGCATCAAAGAACAACAGTGGTCCGACCCTTTTTGGAGATTATTGAAAGTTATGTGTTTTTCTATTATCTGGAAATTAGGAGATTGAACTATTAATTGATACTTCAATTCCAGCCACGATTTCTTATGAATATAAAATGTTTCGGTCATTATTGCTCTGTTTACCCGCTTTTGTTACTATGATGGACAGGCATCATTTTCCCGAATGTCTGTAATTTTTTATTATTCGTACTTTCTGGGACAGGCTGAATACCTATGCGATTGAAATTTATATTAAGGACTGAACGAGAATAAATTCGCTATCATAAAAACGCCTATATCTCTTGAACCAATTGAGAAAAAATCAGAATTTGATTATACAGGGTGTTTGGTAGCTGGGTGCAAACCTTTAAGGAGGTGATACACTAGCCCATGTAGAACATATTCATACAAACATTTTTATTTTCTAGCGCGTTTTTTATTTTTAAGGGAACTTTTACGATTTTTAGTACAAAAACCCAAAATTGGTCAATTAAATGCTAATAACTTCTAATCTTAACAGAAATGTCCGGTTTTTTTCATTTATTTTAGTAGTCTTATGTGTCCCCAATCGTACTAAAGTAGTTTGAAGCACCATTGTATCCAAAAAAGTTATGTACAGAGCATTTAAACTTTACAAAAAAAGAAAGAAAATAAAAAATCTGACCTTTGATGCCAATTAGAAAAATAAATAAAATACATACAGGTGTTCAGACACTTTTAAAAACATGCGTAGTTATTGCTCTTTCGTTTGAGGTATCATTTATCTAGCTAAGTCCTAAACTTTTTTAATTAGGGTACCTGAACCAGTTAAAGGTCGTAAATATGGATTTTTTTGGAATTGAAGAAAAAAATGTTTTGTACTGTAAAAATTTATTGTTGGTGTTCAAAATGTCCTCCACCATTGCGTATACACTTTCTAGAACGATTTCGTACTTCAGTTGTGGTTACTTTCATTTGCATTTCCTGTTTCATAATTTCAAACGGTGCCTCTACTCGCTGAAGTAATTTAATGATCAATATGCATAAATATTTTGCAATAATTATGTTATTTACCCTTGAGAATTTTTCAGTTTAAAGGTTTTCGAGCTAAAATTCATTCAAATTACTTTTTTTTTTTATTTTTCAAATATCCATATTTACAACCCTAAACTGGTTCAGGCACCCTAATTAAAAAAGTTTAGGACTTAGCTAGATAAATGATACCTCAAACGAAAGAGCAATAACTACGCATGTTTCTAAAAGTGTCTGAACACCTGTATGTATTTTATTTATTTTTTTAATTGGCATCAAAGGTCAGATTTTTAATTTTCTTTCTTTTTTTGTAAAGTTTAAATGCTCTGTACATAACTTTTTTGGACACAATGGTGCTTCAAACTACTTTAGTACGATTGGGGACACATAAGACTACTAAAATAAATGAAAAAACCGGACATTTCTGTTAAGATTAGAAGTTATTAGCATTTAATTGACCAATTTTGGGTTTTTGTACTAAAAATCGTAAAAGTTCCCTCAAAAATCAAAAACGCGCTAGAAAATAAAAATGTTTGTATGAATATGTTCTACATGGGCTAGTTTATCACCCCCTTGAAGGTTTGCACCCAGCTACCAAAAACCCTGTATAGTTAGCTTTGTTATGAACGTCAGAAACACGTGGAACATTTACTTCATAGATATTCCAATTCTCTGTCGCAAAATGTCAAGCGAAGTGAAAACACGAGAATTTATAGTGAAACTTTTTCAAAATAATCAAAAATGGAGCTTCAAAAGAGGCTCGCGTTCGTCCGGAAACGGTATCAAGAGTTGTTTAGCGCTTCAACGAAGATCTTACCGCAAGGAAGGAACCGGGAGGAAAAAGGGGTTTCATAGACCAAAAAAAGTGAAGAAAGCCATCAGCCTTTTTCAGAAGAATCCTAACCTTTCAGGACGGAAAGTGGCCCAAATAGTGGGTTGTTCGCAGTCAACCGTTCAGAAAATCAAGTCGAGTTGTGGGCTTAGAACATACAAAGTGCAGAAAGTGCCAGACAGGAACGCTGTGAAGAATCAAGAAGCGAAATCAAGAGCAAAGAAATTAAAAAAAGATTTCTTGAAAAATTTTTCCTGTTGCGTGATGGACAACGAAACCCATGTATTGGCTGATTTCTCGCAACTTCCTGGTCAGGAATTTTATACTGCAGATTCTCGTGGAAATGTTGACGAACAATTTCGCGTGAAGAAACAAGCAAAGTTTCCTAAAGAATTCCTGGTTTGGCAAGCAATTTGCACTTGTGGGAAAAAGAGCAAATTTTTCGTTGGCCAAGGCTCTGTTGACTCGAAGTCGAAGATATACATCGAGGAATGCTTGAAGATGCGACTTTTACCATTTTTACGTGAGCACGATGTGTCAACAATCTTTTGGCCAGATTTAGCTTCATGCCACTACAGCAAGGCCATCAAGGAATGGTACGAAGCTAATTAGGTGGTTTTGTCCCCAAAGAGGCCAATCCACCAAATTGCCCAGAACTCAGGCCAATCGAAAGATATTGGGGCCTGGTAAAAAGAGAATTGAAGAAGACTAAGAAATCAACGAAAATATTAGCGGAATTCAAGCAAAAGTGGAAGACAATAATATCCCAGAAAGTGACTGAGAACACTAAGAAGCATGATGGGAAGGATTCCAGAAAAAATCCATGAATTTTGTAAAAAATAGTTTTGGTTTTTTTATTGTAAAAACAGTTTTCATTAGAATTAGAAGCTGATTCGAAAATGAGTTAGATTTTCGAAATCGGTCCAGTGGTTCAAAAGGTATAAGCATTTTTGTGATAGCGAATTTATTCTCGTTCAGTCTTTACGTATATGTATAGGTACGTTGTAACTTTGGTTTTTTTGTTTTGTGTGAAATTACATTTTGATTAAATGCAGAGGTTTTTTCCTATTTTTCAAACCAAAAATAACAGGTAACATTGAAATAATTGAAGAATCAGAATATTTTATTAATTATCAAAAAAAAATTATTTTATTTGGTAGAGGATTGCCAAGATGATATTTTTGGCCTAGGGTATATAAAAATCGTATCGATTTGCCCCTCCACAGGCATCAAAAAATATAGTGTCATCTGGATTTAGATCTTTTGTCAATTTAGTGCCAATGATCTTCTGAATGTAAATAGCACCGAGTCCTTGAGATTCAACAACTTTCGTTTTAATATCTTCTTCTTTCAATATATGGCCCTTCTTCAGCTTTTTAGAAGCCACAAGACATTTTCCTCGTTTCAAAAACGCTGGGTATTCACAAGTAAGTATTTTTTCTTTCCGTATTCCCATAGCCAATTGCATGATCTTCGTTTTCTCTTTCATTTCACGAAATTCATGAGGCAATAGAGAACAGTCGTCTGATCCTTTTTGGTGGTTATTTAAAGTTAAATGTTTTTCTATAATCTGGAAATGAGAACTATCAATCTCTAGCTAGTTCTAGCTGATTTCCGATAAATATCAAATGCTGTATTTGAATGATATTTTTGTCCCAGAAACACTTAACAATTACGAATATGATTTCTTACAACTGAATTAAAAAAGAGTAGATATTACAGTGATTCGACATGGGCATAACCATAATCAAACTAACAAATACTCCCTTTGGAATGCTGCAACTGTTAGGTACTTATTTCTACATTAATAAACCAACAAAACAAAAGTTCTTACTCTTGCTCCTAAGACTGTGGCAGCTATGGATACATCTATGCCAATTTCATGTCCAGAATAACCAATTATGATATCAGGGAATTTTTCTTTATAAAGCTCAATAACTCTCAAGTTGATATCTTCGATAGGAGTTGGATAAGCAGAAACGCAGTGTAGCAATGCAAAATTGTATTTTCCGTTCTTTTTCAAGAGTTCATATATAAATTTAACATGACTAAAGGGAAGCATACCTGCAAATCAAACATTCTTAATGCTGTTAAGTGCGACCCCTTAATTATTCTTTAAACTTGATTTATTGGCAACAGAATTATTAATACCGAGTATTTTAAAAGATACGAGTGTCCTTTTGAGATAAGGTAAGAGGAAAATAAACCATTTAAAAATGATGAAGCAGAAATTCATGCCATTATTTCTTAAGGGTGTAACACTTATTGAAGAAGAAATTCAGCTTACCGGTAGATATCACCAATGGTATGGGAGACTTTGCCGCTATTTTCAATAGCTGGACGTTGTTAGCATCTCCTGATCCAAGTTTTATAAAGGAGACATTGATCTTCTCTAAAAATCGAAATGATTCGATGTCCATTGCGGAAGCGCTGAAGAGAATGTCTCTACTGGCTGCGTATCTTTGCAACTCTATAAATTGATCACATGTGAATTCAAGCTTCTGTTTGTGTTCTCCGTAAGTTTTTCCGAAAGAATTTGGCGAATCGTAGACCTTCTCCAAAACCTGCTTGGTGAATTTTTCACTTAGATTTGTTTTTTGGAATTTCACGCAGTCTGCTCCACATTCCTGATGGAAGAAGTTCAGTTTTCAGTCCGACCAAAATCGTATTTCCCAATAATTTCGGTTCCACGAATTCATTCCTGAGATATATCGAAAATAATAATGCAAGCCATAGACTTATCTTAGGATAATAAGTCTATGATGCAAGCGTACGCCCTTACCTAAGGGGCGACCTTACTGATCAGTTCAAACATCAACAGGAGATTAAAAAAAATTATAATACATATTGTCCTATAAACATAAACTATATGGTCCTAAAATATACCGTGAAGAGAATACATTTGGTTGAATAATAATACCTACATATGCAAAAAGGACACATTTCTACAAGGGAAATATTTTTTTCTATCAAGTGTTTCAGGCTTATCCATTCTTTCTAGGACACTGGACACTTCTTGTTTAGTGTTCTCGAATCTATACTTTTATTGCGCCTCAGTTAAAATTCTTATTTAAAATGAATACAAAAATGATCAGAAAATTTTCTTTCTCTAGGAACTTATGGATAATGAAAATAATATTTAATATGTGATATTGATAATAGATTTTTTCATTCCTTTATTATGTTAAGTTCAATAAAAAATTATATCATCAAGTTTTTAAATCGATAAAAAGGCCATTTCTTTTTATCATCCAAAGCATTAAGCAAATAAACCGAAAAACCCAAAATTAACTTTACTTAAGGTTTACTTACTTTAGCATCATCTATAAGTTTTTTGGCGATATCGATATTGCCTTGATGGTTTTGACCAATTTCTGCGATGAAAAACACAGGAAATTCTTTTCCAATATTTCTGTTTCCTCTAGTTACTTCAAGAAAAGGTCCTTGAGTTTCTTCCATTTTCTGCATTTTCGAGTACAACTTTGGTAGGACGAGGGCACATTAAGATTAAAAATGAATCCATATGCCCTCATTCTTGTTAATTATTTTCAATCATTCAATATGACGATACAATTTCTTCGACAGGGACGTACTTCAGGATATTTTGAAATGATTCTGACTATTCGAAGAATGTAGAAGTAGTAGTCAATCGAATATTCGAAGGTGTAGGGCGTCTTTTGATCTTTGAAAATGCAATGACTCAAGAAGTATTTAATTATAAATCTAAAGATGAAAGTTTTTGGGATCTCCAATGAACTTCTTAGGCAACACATTAATGAGTTGTAGTATCAAATGTTGCCTATCGAAAAAGACTTTTCAGTTGTAGTTGGAAGATGTAAGTATAGATGGCTTTGGTCGAAATCAGTCTGCTTAGCAGTGACATTTATGACGTAGGAATTTAATTTTTCTTCAGTTTGGTGGAAGTTGGAAGTGGAAATTGGAAAATCAAATAACAATAAAAATTTGTAAACGTATGTCGATGTGATGTATCTCGATTCATGACAGTGATGTGATTGTAAAAATAAAGTGAGTTAAATGTTTGTAAGTTGTGATACAAACGAAAATCTAATAGTCAATTAAAGTGGAAATAATGCAATGTTTTCCATATTTCTTTAAATTAGTATGGGTAAGCAATAACTTCTATTACACTTTGACGTTTACAACTTTATCAACTTGATATGAATCATAACTCTTTCATTTCCAGTCGAGTTTCATCTTCCTGGAACAAAACATTCGAAATTAATGAAAGAAGGTATCACCCTTTTATGATGAAAATCTTTCTGACAAGTCCAATGAGAATATTTTATTAGATCTGAAGTCGAACTAAGTAGATCAGAAATGGACAAAGACACTCCAGTTATTTTGCGAAATAAGAAAGATTCCAAGAGGATACGACAGTGCAGAGTCGTATTCAGTTACAAACAAGACCACGAAGACGAACTGAATTTGAATGTGGGTGATGTAATCGAAATATTAGGGGAAGAAGAAGAGGGTTGGTGGAAAGGTGTATTGAATGGAAAGATCGGGGTTTTTCCTTCGAATTTCGTTGAAGAAATACATGTTGATAAGTTGAAGAGTAGCAAGGAAGATTTGAACATATCTAGTGAAGGAGATTCTAGTTTCACGTTGCCTCTAAAGCCTGGTTAGTTTACTTAATCTTATCAGTTGTTTTCATTTGATTAGCAGGATATATCTTTTCAAATAATTTCTTTACAATATCTTGCCCAAAAATGAAATTCTTTCCCATTCAATAATGCTAGGGAACGGTATGTGAATTTTTTATTATCGATTCTTTAATGAATATTTTCTGATAATGTTGTTTATTTTCAAGCTAAAATTTTGTGTGAAGTCAAATACTCCTATAAGGCACAAAATGAGGATGAACTTAGTCTTAGAGAAGGAGACGTCATAACTTTACTCAGCAAAGACGGACAAGATCCTGGCTGGTGGAGAGGTGAACTAAATGGGGCTGTTGGTGTTTTTCCTGATAACTTCGTAGTGATCTTACCGCACAATCATGAAAAAGGTTCCTCTGAAAAGTCCCCAGTACATGATCCGCATGCAGTCAGAACGAGTTCTGTAGCTTCACAACGAAAGAGTTTAGATAACAAATTGCAGAATCATAGTGAAAAAGTTGACAGTTTAGCCCAAGGTGATATTAAAACAACCCCTCCAACAGTACCCAGTAAGAAGCCAGCTATTTCGGTCAAGAAATCTCCGAGTTCGAGCGGCGGTTTGTTCTCTGGAATCAAGAAGAAAATCGTGGATGTTGTTGATGGAGCAACATCAAGTAAATCCTCATTTACTCCTCCGAAAGTTGATAGTGAAAATAGTGAAAATGTTTTTGATCAAGTGGAAAGAGTTTCCCTTCTGACAGATGTGAGGGCTACGAGACCCAAAGCACCGGGTGAGTTATTTTAATTCATTACTTTTGAATTTAATTTTTGAAGAATTCTAGGTTTATTCTTTCTATTATTTATCCATGTGTCTTGAAAGCACAGACACCCAATTCATAAGTACCGTGTTTCATTTATTAAATGATTTCAGATTTATAAATTCGGGGGGAGAGATTTTTTGGTGTTTATTTTAATATTTAATCCCTCCATTTGTCTGATGATTTGGCAGACATTTCATTTATTCTATTTCAGAAATGTAGGTATCAAAATTTGTTTTCATTCTCAGTTACGAAGCAAACATGTTAAAACAACTTCAAAAATCTCTATTTTGAGTGAGGTAGATCATTTTCATTCAAATTGATTGGCAAGTAAGGTAAACTTGTGAAATGTAAGGCAGATATGAAATAAAGCATTCTAATTATTTGCTACACTTGTAGATTTTATTTCTTGATCTTTCATGAAGAATTAAACTGAATATCATTTGATATATTTGATATTCCATAATAAAGACCATTTATTATTATTATTGTATATTATTGTCTTCACTAGGTGCCTATTCTTCTAAATTATTTTTCTACAGGAACTAAACCGGTTGCACAGTATTCCTCTCAACATTTATTGTTTCTAAATAACTAAATATATTGACAGTGTTCATATTTTTTGCCAATTAATTTTTGTACATTCCAAATTTCTGTCAATTCTATCTAGGTCTTGTGGAATCTGTCAGTTCATACGAGTTGAACTTTATATTCTTTTTTGCTTGCAAAAATTTATCAATTCGGATAACATAAAATCAGTCTCCATCAAAATTTTTATAACAAATTGTTGAAAATCCCGTTGTATATTGCAGTTGATGTAGTTTTACATGCTTACAAACTATTTAAATTTTATCCCTAGAGTCCTGAGCAGTGAAAGTTCAGCAGTAGCTTGCATAAATTAGCGAATTTTACAGTTATTCAATTTCCTGAGTTGTACTGTTAGCGTCTGTGCCATTCTTCTTTGTAGGAATAACCGACCGTATTGTGACCATATTCGAAAATAACCTTAATTAGGACGTAATTAGAAACTGCAACAGAGTTGTCTAAACTAGGCGCACTTGATTACAGTACCAAGAAATGGCGGGCGTTTCAATTACCATGATTAGCAGCAAGTAGTTGAATTAATACAGGGAAAACTTTAATAAACGCTTTATAATTCATGATCATAATTAATGGTGACTGTCTGGGTATTTATTACGCGTGGCAACACGCCATTGTATTAAATCAGTTTTGATTGTTTGGGGAATTCACGCATCCAATGAATAATTTTTACGAATTTCAAACCAGGTGATATTACGAGGATATATTGAAAAATTCTTAGCCTACTATAGAACCAAACAAAATTTCAATGTCAAAATATTTTATTACTCAACATATTCTCCTCTTAATTGAATACATATATTACAGCGAACCTGCAACGTCTCTAGACCTTTAAAAAAAATTGTTCTTCTTGCTCTGCAAAAAGGCAGCTTTTATTACCTCCTTGTTGGAAGAAAATTTACGACCTTTTAAACGTTTTTTCAGTTGAGCCAAATCTGGTGAATAAGGGGGGTGTTCTAGTAATTCTAACCCTAAATCACGAATTTTTTGCATGGCAACATGAGATTTGTGTACTGGAACGTTGTCCTGTAAAAACAAAACACCTTCGGATAGCTTTCCGCGTCTTTTCTCTTTAATTTTCTCCCGTAGAGTGGTCAGTAATGTCGAATAGTAATCTCCAGTTACTGGTCTACCCTTATCCAAAAAATCAATCATGATTACTCCATGGCAATCCCAAAAAACTGAAGCAAGAACTTTTCCAGCAGATTTTTGGACACGAAACTTCTTAGGTCTTGGAGAACCAGAGTGTCGCCATTCCATCGATTGTTGCTTTGTTTCTGGATCGTAGAAATGTACCCAAGTCTCATCCATAGTATTATTATTATTATTTGAACTGGGGTCGTTTTGGCTCGTTAAGCCTTCCGAGAACTGCGACCATGTAGATCTTTTGTTCCCTACCCTACTCATTCATGGAAACCCAAGGAGGTCGTCAATAGTGTTGATAAAATTGGCAACCTCCCTAGGAGCCTTGGCCGTGACCTCATGGGTATCCAGGACCGGTTTCCCCATATGAATGGTTCTTAGTTCAGCCAGCTCTGGACACTTGCATACCATGTGTTCAGCTGTTTCCGCTTCTGATCCACATAGCCTGCAAATCTCATCTGCTGACTTTCCCATGCGGTACAAATGGTGTTTGTACCGACAGTGTCCCGTCAGCAGTCCTACCATCACCCGAAGCTCAGCTCGTGACAGCTTTAAGAGTTTCCTGGTATAGGTAGGTGATATCGTCACGAATTTCTTGGCCTGAATAAGTCCAGGAGCGTTTGTCCAGTAGGTTATCCTGTTTTTCAGCTCCCATTGCTGGACCGCTGCCTTGTATTGGTCTTTTCCGAGCCCACAGAACGGCTCAGGTCCAACAGGTATTTGCCTTGATGCAATTTTCGCCAGTTTGTCGGCTTTTTCATTTCCTTCAACGCCATAGTGCCCTGGTGCCCACAATAGAGTCACTTTATTGCCTCTTGCCAGTTGCTTTATGGTGTTACGGCATTCCCAGGTCAACAGAGACCCCTGGCAGTTTGATTCCAGGGATCTCAGTGAGGCCTGACTGTCCGTGATGATGTAGACATGCGCTCCCTTGAGGTTCATTTTGAGACACTCTTGAGCGCATACATAAACAGCCATTATCTCGGTCTGTAAGATAGAGGGCTCGCTTCCCATGGCTTTAGAGATCCTCAATTTAGGTCCATATACCCCAATGCCAGTGCCCCTCTCTGTTTTAGATCCGTCGGTGAACCATATGCTCATCCATAGTAACAATTCGGTTTAAGAAGTCTACATCGTTTTCAAATCGAGCACAGATCGAACGCGATGCTTCTACCCTTGCACGCTTTTGGTCAACATTCAAACATTTGGGGATCCATTTTGCAGAAATTTTTCTCATGTCCAAATTGACCTGAACTATATGTTGAACGCGTTCGTATGAAATCTTCAGTCCTTCAGATTTCCGTTTCAGCCCAATTCGACGGTCTGATGAAATCATGTCATGAACTGCATCGATATTTTCGGGGACTGACATAGAAACTGGCCTTCCCGATCGGTCATCATCTTCAATGGAAAATTTACCTCTTTTGAAGCTTGCAGTCCAATTTTTCACTGTCGCATACGAAGGACGTTGATCATCAAGGGTATTAAGCATATTTTCGTAAATCAGGTTACCTCTTAACCTTAACCCTTTTAAATAAAGGTACTTGATGATGGCTCGATACTCCAATTTTTCGATTTTTACAATTTCGGTGGACATCTTTTTTTTTAAATTTATTGCGCAACTCTGGTTTACTTTCTTGACGTTGAACTATACACTGACAATTCTAATAAGTTATTGTTCGTTGATATGGTATCGCAATATTTTGTTTATGCTTGGAACCGGTCTAGGCTAACTAGATATCAATACATCCTCGTATCACCGAAAAATACTCTTTGATTTTTTATCAAAACCCTTTTTATATGGATCCGTACAACTGTCGTACGGAACCCTTATAGGATCACCTGTTTGCTATGGAGCTTAGTGACCCAATGAGTAATGAAGAACGAAAATTCCGAAAAATGAACATAAATTGATTTTCCAGTAAAATTTTTTGAAGATTTTGTTTATTTTTGTTGTTTATTTTCACTCATTTTTATTCCTTCTTAGTGATTTTTACGGGGTGAAGTGAAGCTAGACTCCGCCTCAAATGTATTTTTGCAATAAAGACATTTTTATTATTATTAATTTTCGATATTCTACCTGACAACTTTATTTTCAAACTGTTATTTTTGAATGTTTACAGGAATGAGGTGAAATTTGGTGAGTTTTCAGCGCCAGCCTAGATAATAGATAATTAGATTATGGTTCGTTTCGAGAATTCCAAAATACAAAAAAAAATTTTTTAACATCAAGTTGACTTAAATACTTTTCAGCGATGTGCATAAGCTGCGACAAACCTGAGCTTTTTTGACGGATTTAGGTGTTTCCGCAAGAACTAAGTTGTTCTTGTGGTTCACAGACATGAGCTGAATTTTGTATAAAAAAGATCAGAAAAATCGTTGGCAAATTTCGATCGAATTCCAATTTCATCACCCTTGTTTACTCGACGACAAAATGTGAGATGATTACGCCTTTATCAGATTTTTATCTTAATTGTGGCAGGTATGATTCATCGCTTCAATCAATCGTCAACCATTTAACCATTCTATAGTCGTGACTTCATCGCAACAGGTTGCTAGCATCATCGCCTGAAATATTGGATAGAATCCTCGTTAAATCTGCATGAATATTACATAACATTTCGTTGTGTTGAATCATCACGAGAGCGACGACCAAGCGTAGTAGGGGCATATGTTTGTGGGTTTGTTTTTAATACAGTTCTATGGCCTACATCCCTCAGACAGGGTGGCCAACTGAAAACTCTCATACACCCTTTAACATTATGTTTTCAGTTGGTCACCCTGTAAATAAACGCCCTCATACCTTTGTATTTTCCGAATATTCGCAGAATTAAGAGGTGAACATTATGATATTGTCAAAATGTATTATTCCGCGACCAAAATGAAGATGAAGAAGAAATTACTTTCTATGGTGGAAACTTGCTACCACAAACCTCGATTATCTTTGGTTTTCTGTAGAAAACGCTTCGGTTGAATACGTTCTGATTAAACTATTCCCAGGTGGTGTCCCCCTTCCGTGAAACAGACTTTGGAATGGGAATATTCAAAGATTATGCCTCTAATTGATCTGCAATGATCTTGCACAAGCGGTACCCATCTGAACCGTTAGATTTGACATGGTAATATTAAGCGCCAGATGGTCTCGGGACATTGGCCGTGGGGGCCATCAAGTTTCCATGTCTGATTCGTAAATCAAGTTTATTTTTCGTGATGAAAATGCCTCTTTTAGAATGAAACCGCAATATTTTGTATCATATTAGAAGCAAGTGTTCCATACGGTTTTATTGGCAATAGTCCGGTCGATGAATACCCAAAATTATCAAATATACACAATAAATTATGAATAATTGTTTTAAGTGAGAGGAGATCCTCAAGAACGATATGCCAAAAGTCTCCAGGGGGACAACAGTTCTATGCAAAATGAATGCCAATAATACTAGTTACTACAAAACATGTTCCATTTATATTTTCGCTAGGAGTAGTATTGAGGTAGATACAAATGGCTGGAATGCTGGAAATGATCAGAAACCATGCTTTACTTGCATCCAATTCTTTCCAAAGAAATAATATATACAACTTGAAAAAAAAATCATTACAAAGATGCGGTGGCGGTGATATCTTTTATAAAAGGGAGGGAGCGATAAAAAAGCCCTTTTGTTTGACATACTTTATTATTCTTACAGGTTATGAAACCAGATATCTGCACGAGCGCTTTTTATGGTTATTCCATGTAACAATGCACCTGTCCAAGTCATCTCCCCTTTATTACTCATTAGCACTGAAGTGGAGACCCTAATAATTCCTTTTCTCTATGACTCTATGCCCAGTTTCCGGTATAGCCGAACGAATACTAACGCATGCTCAGCTTCGGTCGAAGGGTCCGTAGAGACACAACGGTCGCTGGCCGATAAATCCTGATCTCGCGAGGGCCATCACCTCGTTGAACTTCCCGTCTAACTGTGACTCACCCACGCCGCCAGATCAAAACGCAACGCTTTCGTCGCGAACGTGTGGGATCGAGTATGTTTCTAGGTGCACAGGTTGGCGAGCATCTCTCGAAGAGGCAAAGTAGGTGATTGGATCAGGGGGGCGTTAAATCATTTTTACATACGAGGATGAACTAGATCGGTGAAGAAAGCCGTCAAGTGCTATTTGAGATGAACGAGATGAGAATTTCACACGTCTTGTTGATCTTCTGAATGTGCTGCAGATAGATTGAGAAAAACTTAGTTGGAATTTTATTCAACAACGTCAAATATATATTTTGAGGAGTAGTGGCTTACTTGAATTGTTTCAAGTTCAACAACCTCTCCAAATTTGGTTCCATGTTTAAAGATGGTAACTCCGAGTTCATTTTCTACTCAAAGTTCATTTCTGTATTCAGAATTCAATATAGCAATAAAGAAACAACAGCTTCACAAAGATAAAACGGCAAAATAATCCTTTGGCTTTGCTTTTATTTATTCATATATATTATCATTATACTCTTACAAACACATTAGAAATGTAATTACATGTTAAGAGACATTTAACCTATAAAATCTCTCGATTTGTAGAGATCTAACTACTTGATAGGTAGATCTATGCGCTCTACTAGTTAAATATATGATAACTGAATAAGACTTTCGTGAAGTGCTTGTCGGAACATCTATCAGTTGTTTTACTGTTTGTAGTGGTAGTTCAACAAGTCTTGTCAATTTTCAGCAAAAAGTAGGGGCGTATTTCATATATTTTTGGTTCAAAACCCTCTTTTCCTGAGTTATGGGCCTTTGGAGAAGTATAGTTTTTATTCGTTATCTTTACTGCTATCAAAAACAAACAACTGTTAATATACCTCAATCTCTTCGCGTTTAAAATTTTCTAGAGAAACCCCTCTGTGAGTTCGTTCATTCTACAATGGAATTCCGGAATTCGAGAATGCTGTGTATGAGGAAGAATTTTCACAATGGAAACGGCTAATTCAAAGCGGAAACGTCTTCTGCAGGAACCGAATCTGACAATGCGCTGATTCAAATCGTAATCCGTGAAAATATTCCTTTGTTACCTGTGTGTGTGAATTCATTCGAGGTGAGGAGGAGGAAATGTTTCAGTTAAGGCGGTTTCGGTAACATGGAATTTTTTTTTGGCATTTTTCACTCGAGGGGTCTATTTACGTTTTAGCTCCATAGTCTTGCATGGAGGCATCCATTTTTCTGGTAGTTTGATTAATTTCATTTTGGGGTGAGTGGAAACATATGGCAGAACTAGTAGAGAAATGGGATATCTGTGAAAAATTTTTTATCAAGGTTAAAATTGCCTTTTCCCGGATTTTTTCGTGATTTTCGCGAATTTTTGAAAAATATGTTTTGGACAAAGATGTTGCACGTATACAGCACCAAGAATATACCCTATTGTGCCAAAGGAGATAAGACAAATAAATAATCAGAATATTTTCAAAAAAGAAATTAAAAATGGCTTGGAAAAGAAGATCGATCAAGGATTCATAATATTATCTACTCTATTTGAAGTGGACATGAATATTAACCGATTGAGAGACAGACCATTGACAGATATTACCGATAGATACAATAAATCAAAATGTTGAGACTGAACTAAAATCTAGAATTATTACACTTTATTAATTTGAAATGCATTTAAATTTTATTTTGAGTTTTTACCGTATGGGAACAAATTTTAATCTTTAAAAGCTGTACACACTTATCATTGTAATAATTAACTCCACAGTTTACCAGAGTTTATATCTGTAGTATCAATAAACTCTACTATTATTATTATTAAACTATCCTTCGAAACATAAACTTGAGAGATGCATTTTTTTTTGCAGCAGGCAGGCGACCACCCAGCATGGTGTTCAAGGAAGAAGAACCGCCCATACCCAACGGGAACGCACCCGTCGATCCCCTGAACCTAGATATGGTATCCGAACTCACAACTTCAGCATCCTCTGACGCAGAAGGCTCCGAGGTCAAACCGAAACTGAGAGAATGGGAGAAGCACAAGGCCCCGTGGCTTGCCGAGATGAAGCTCAACCAAGCCAAGAGGACATCACCGTCCCCGGGAGCCCCCGAAAATCGCCCCAAATTCGCCGCCAGCGAGAACAAAGAGGAGGAACAGAAGCCGGAAGTCAAATCATCGAAGCCCGAATCGGAGATGTCGAAGAGCTTAACTTCCATCGGCTCCACGCCGTTGAGTTCCAAAGTTAAAGAGAACGATAAGGTACCCCTTAGACCAAAACCCAACCTTCCTAACATACCACCGAGTCAGCGACCAGCTACTATTCAGTCCGTTTCCCCGGTGATACATTCTCCGGAAACAGTCCAAAAACCACCCACTCCCACTCATGTAAAAGCGTCTCCCATCCCTAAAACGTCTCCTTCCCCTTCGGTGATCGCTAGGACGGAGAGAAGCTTGTCCAATGAGATTAAAACCATCGATCAGGATGTTACAATCACCTTCAAGCAGTACACGGAGCTTGTGGAAAGGATTCACAAGCTCGAATTGCTGGTAGAGAAACAGAACGTGATACATATGGCAGCGATTGATGAACTGAAAGGTAAACTACAGCTGGAGACGGAGCTGAGACATATGCTTCAGGTACAGTTGGAAAAAGTCGCCTCTCAGAATCTGATGCAAGTTTGAAAACTTCTTCCAGCCGAGTCCTAACAGTTAGGAGCACGTATTCTGCGTTTGAGAATTTAAGTCGCCTTTTCTACTAGGACTACTGTCGACTTCTCTTGACTACATCAGTTGTCAAAATTATACTCGGACAGATGAGGTTTCCATTTATGCGCAGCCTTTGTTAAGCTGTATTTGTCACAAAGGTGACATCGATTTGACAACTTTCCTCTTCCTTTAGATTATCCAATAGGAAGTTACATTCGTTTTTGTAACATTCAAACTCGCTGAGGAGTGAATTGAACAGTCAATTCTCATCAGTGCTTTGGACTCGGCTTATAACTTTGAACCTTTCCTGCTTTTAGACTATGCAATCTAAATTTATCGTATATTTCAATTTTTTACGTGCCATGTTACCAAGTTGGCGTTCATCTATAGTTTCTCCCGTGGTCACTCGAGATGACTCATTCATTGAAAGATTCCAAAACTTGTAATTGTGAATTACACTTTATGTGTATTGAGCCTACTCC
Source organism: Adalia bipunctata (assembly GCA_910592335.1). Taxonomy (NCBI): domain Eukaryota; kingdom Metazoa; phylum Arthropoda; class Insecta; order Coleoptera; family Coccinellidae; genus Adalia; species Adalia bipunctata. The sequence continues at coordinate 11,009,345 of OU342955.1, forward strand.
ACCATTTTGCACATCCAATAATGTACAAAGATTCGACAGGTTGCTAAGGAAAAATGAATAAAGCCACCGTAATTTCAAAAATATTTTATTTATATACGTTTTTATCATTATTCATTCATTTTTTCACAAATTGTATTTATATATAACTTATTTTATTTATTGTATAGGGGATACCTACTTAAATCGTTTTCTGGTTGTGCTTTTTTGTTTTGAGGTTTTATTTCTTCTTGTTTGCTCAATAATTTCTTATTGTCTGTGGAATCAGTTAAATTCTATTTCAGTTTTCAAGAAACAATTTGAATATATAACAAATTGAAGAAGTCCTCGGATATAATACCACCGGTACTAATTTGGTGCTTTAAAAATGTAGCATTTCCCAAACTCGAATTGATTCCAAATTTTTCTATTTAAATGATTCCTTATTAGTCTTGGAAAATTGAAATTATATACAATTCTACTTAGTTTATATATTTATTGCATTTATATAACGTTTTAAACAGTATTTTATTTCTTCGTAAGTGAAATTTATTTCAGACCTTCATCCAAAGCAGTCTGATAATAAGAACTGTATTTTCTTGTATCATCATTCTGAAGGAGATTCATGTTAGAAATGTATTGTACCAAGTTTCCTCTGCAAGAAGAGTGACTTGAAGAAATTAATACTTTTTAATTATCGTAGGCATCAAGTGGAAACCTCGTTCCTGGAAATGAACCTGGAGGAGTCTGGTACGGTGGAGTCCCATGGGAAGGAAAAATAAACATACACATATATAATGTTCTGTTTATTGTTGCTACTTTCATAGGTCTTCTCATATCTGTTTTGACTTACTTCTGGGGAGAATATTATGGTAGAGGGTATTCGTTGGACACAGTACTTACAGAGATCAATTGGCATCCTTTGCTGATGGTTGTTGCCTTCACCTTCATGTATGCCCAAGCTTTATTATTCGATCAGACTGGCAGAAACTTACCACAATGGTGTGGGACTTTCGTACCAAACAACGATATATTCTGGTTCACCCTAATCATCAAAGTTTTCTGTTTCATCATGGTGGTGATGGGTTTACATGCAGCTTTCGATTATGCAACCTATCGAAATCCTTCACAGCCCCATGTTTACTCTCTTCATTCTTGGTTAGGTATCGGTTCCGTTGCTCTGTTAGTCCTGGATATTCTGGTCGATTTTAAATGGTTTTTTATTGATAAAATTCCAGATTTTAACAGGGATGTACTTGTAATGCTTTCTTGGATACTGGGTACAATGACCTTTCTAATGTCCGTCAATTCTTCAATCCTTGGTTTGTTGGAAAACGGCCTCTGCTTGTATCGTGGGGAATACAGTGATTTACCTCATGGAGCGATATTGTTGAATTCTATTGGTTTATTTATTCTTGTGTTTGCGGTTATGGTTATGGATTTGTCGAGGAAATTGCGTGAAATAGGAAATTTTCCCAGTGATTCAGCAATTGTAATTTATAATGTTGAAGCGTTGTAATTAACATTCCAAAAAGATTTTTTTATTATTTATGAAATTGTAAATATATATATTTAAGGTTAATTATTCTTATTCAAATATTTTCAGAACCATCTGGTAAAATATTCTTAATAAAAACTTATGTGAACCTCCTTCAGAAATAGTTTTACATTAACTCAAATCTGCCATAGGATTTATTAAAAAAAATTATTTTCTTACACAACTAGCAGTAACTTTATCTGGTAGTCAACTAACACGAAATAACTTTTTGTTAATGAAGATATAATGATTGGAGAATATATCTTTATTCAAACATAAAATAAGTGTTAAAAAAGTTACAATGAATTATGTTCATAAATAATAGTGATAAAGAGCTCAAACTTTTGTTGCTCTCAGAGTGATTGGCTGAGTTACGGCGTACGTATTGTATATACCCCTAAGAGATAAGCTTTTACCTATATTATATTTTACAACATTCCAGATGTATATAACTATTCGATGAAAAAATGTACTTAGAGAGCGTCGTTGATTTATAACAATAAATATAATTATATATTTTGATTTTCGTTTTATTCCATTCCCAATTACACACAGGAGTTCAAGAAAATTACCATAAAAATCATGGCTACTTCGAAGATACATGCAAAAAACAATGAAAAAACAAATAACAGCAAAACAAATTTCATTTCAATATGCATCAAAGATTTTTTCTTCATTTAATGCGATTTGATTCAAGCTGAGAGAGACTTGGTATTTTTGAGTGAGAAATGCCTTCTAGAGTATGTACTTGAGAAAGAAATGGTAAGTATCATTTTTCACCTTCTTCAAGTTTCAATGTGATTGAGTGACACACGGTAGTTCTTTCTGTTTTTCAATATGGAACACTAATTTAGAAATTTGGTTAATAAATATTCGAGGTATACTGGGCTGGGAACTTTTGAGTTAAAGCTTTGGAAGCTGTGCACAGGAAAATAGACTTCTGGTTTTATTGAACACTCGTAGCTCAACTAAGAACTTCTAGGGTGCCTTTGGATGACTTAGAATCCATGGAAACGTGGAATATGTAATATTTACTGTCAACAATCAACACACCATTTTTTAGCTGTCATTTATGTGTAAAATTCATTGGTGCAGTCAAGATAAAATGAATCGCTCCGTTAATCGACAGGGTTCTTTGGATTCCTCGGATGTATCAGACGACGAACCTTGGACTATCTGGAAGGTATGCAAGGGAAAAACCTCTGAAAAACTCCTACACAATCGCACAGATTCGTATAAGTTAGCTTTTCCATTACATCGTAAAAACTTAGGCAAAGAGAAGGAAAATCACAATCCTGATACCAGAAAACCTGCAGTTAGGAAGACTTTAACAGAACGACTTTCTCACTCAAAAACCACAAATCTTGAACGTCCCAATCCCATTCCACACCAGAAAAGACAACCGGGAAATGATAATATTAAAAATATCAAAAGTAACGAAATGGATCAACCACAGCCCTTCAAGAATAAACTGTCCGTGGCATCCATTTACGCTCCAAAACGTACAAACAAGGCACCGGAAGCTACGCCAAGGAAAAAGAAATCTCCTTTCTGCAAGCAACCTCTGCTGTCCAGACGAATTCAGGATTTTATGGAAAAGGACGAGAGGGTCAGACAAAAAGTTTCTTTTAGTGACTACGTGAGACTCAACGATAAGATGGACAAGCTTGAACTTATCATTTACAAAAACGAGGCCGATTTGTCGGAGGAATTGGACGAATTGAACGGGTCCTTATTACAGGTAACTTGATAAAGTTTCTTTCGGCACTCCCATTTCAGCTTTGAGTCGATGATATAGGAGTTTAGTGCTTTGATATCAGAAAGAATAACTATGTCAAACTTTCGAAGTTTATGTCTACGCATCTTTCGATTGCAAGTAAACTGCTCCACATGAGTTAGAAATATTGACTTAAATTGCAAAAAAATATACATTTACAATTACAATATTTCCCTACTGTGTTTTGTGCAACAAATAAACTTTATAAAGATAAATAAAACACTTTGTTCATCCCAAAAGTTGAAATAAGATTTTTGTGATGAAAATTCATATCAATATGATTTCAAGTTGCAAATTAATTTTAGCCAGAGAATTCAAGCATTTTAAGACTATCAATACAATGTATGGCCTCCACGGGCATCAATAACAGCTTGACATCTTCTTCACATACTACACACGAGGTTGTTGAACATTTCCTGAGGAATTTGGTTCCATAAACGGGGCAGAAGCTCTCGAAGATCATTTAAGGATTCTGGTGTAGGTTGATGATTATCTAATCTTCTTTGGAGCATATCCCATGTATGTTCTATGCAATTCAAATCTGGTGAGTGCGGAGGTATTGGTAAATGTGGAAAACCAAGCTCCTCGCGCGCATTCTCAACTATGGCTGCACGGTGCGGTCTAGCGTTATCGTCTAGAAATTGAAAAGTTCCACCATAGCATCGTGAAAATTTGGCACAACATTGTCAATGACATGCTCCTAATAGTGTAAGGCGATCATATTCCCAGGACAAATGTGTAGATCTGTGCGCCCGTTGAAACATATCCCGGCCCATATCATAACACTACCCCCTCGGATTGGATGGACTTTTTGGACATAGCGACGATTACGGGGTATGCGTGGGATTGTCCATAGCCTTATTCTTCGAGAATCTGAAAATCGTCCATATCTGGATTCATCAGTGAAAAGGACACTACGCCATTGATCGTTCCAATTGATTTGTTGCCTCGCCTATTCCAGTCTTTGACGCTTATGGTCACGTGTTAATGGAACTCCTCTTAATGGACGTCTAGAACCTAGATTCACCTCTCGCAAACGTCGTCTGATGGTTTCGATGGAAACTTGGACCCCATCTGCATTTTGAAGAGTATTCCGTAGCATTCTACACGTAGATGTAGGTTTTCTTCTCGCCGAAACGGTGATGAAACTATCCTGGGCAGATGTTGTTTTTCGTCGCCCACCAAGCCTTGGTCTTTCCAACACGGAACCTATCTCCCTGAACCTATTCCAAAGTCGAATTATCACTCTTTGGCTGACTTGGAGCCTTTCCGCTACAACAACCTGAGTTAGGCTACCCTGTAGCATTCCGATAGCACCATTAGCCTCTGCGTTTGTTAATTTATGTCTTGGCATTTTCAGAAAAGTCGTTTCAAATCGAAGCCGTTGATAAACTAACTTCATTTTAAAATAAGAACATTCATGAAGCACAAATGCAAAGAACCAAACTTCAGAAAAAAGCCGACCAGATTTACGAAATGTCTCATACGGATTTTTATTTTGGATCGATTCAAATTGTTATTGAGTTTTAAATGATTTTACAGCGATTTTCTCGAAGATTACATACTTTTAAAAACGATTGAATACGAAATCCCTTACTCTTGTGGAGCAGTATATTTCGGCCTGAAAAACCATTTAACACCATTTAATGCGACCATAGACATATTTTCCTTAGTTATAAGTCTATGAACGCGACTATAGCTTGTTTGTGTATTACAAGTGCATCTGGTCTACCCCGACAGGGCTAGAATGTTCTGGCAATTCAAAGGAAGAGTCGCGATCTAGATCTTTCCTCACAAGATGCAGCAGTATTCGCCGCATAATTGACATATTTTTCTTTATTTCAGGAGAACTTTCAGCATCCTAATCCTGATCCCTCAGCTTTCCCTCCTCCCATTCCAAGAGTACGTCGACTCCAAATCAACACTGAGATACGCCAATACCATTCTCTGTACGGTGTAGTCACTGTTTTTGGGGTTATGCTCATTGCCATGACTTACGTCTGGTTGTCACACTACAAAGGCGGACTGACTAAGATGTTAAACATGCACGTTCTGCTTGCGATGATCGGCTTCTTCTTCCTGAGCTCTCAGGGCATTTTAGTTTACCGTACCATGAGATACATGGCAAAGGAAAACTCTTCCAGAATCACGTGGAAGGCCAATATAATTCACACATCTGTTCATATCGTTTCGGTGGTGATATCTTGTGCCTCCATAGCAATGGCTTTCTGGTCGCGTGGACCATCTGAGAATTTGTACACTCTCCACTCTTGGATTGGAATGGTTACTTTCGTGTTTTATATCCTGATTACTCTCATTAGTTTGCTTTATTTCCTTCCTATGTTTACAGAAAGCATGACTAGGATTTGCTTACCGATTCACATTAGTTTATCTTTATCATCATTCTTCATGATTGTTTCTTCCTGTCTGTCTGGATTTATGGAAGAAGCTACACATACTTTGGGTTGCAATTATTCCGTGCTACCAAAACAGGGAGTGTTGCTGAATTGCATTGGGGTTTTAATGATGGTTTATTGCGGCTTTTTTATATACCTCATACAAACGGTGAAGGATATATGATGCAAGGATTATGTAATGTATATGATTTCTTTATCCATGAAAATGCTCGATATGTTAATTATTGTTACATTCCCCAATAAATTTTATCTTTTATTTTACTATATTTTTTTTCTTCTGGAAGTTGATGTCAAAGTTGTGTTAATCTTCTTCCGATTTGATTGATCTCCTACAAAAAAACATCATCCATTTGTATACCGACGCTTCATTTGTTATTCATGTACTGATACGAAAGATTAGTCTTTTGTTCCTTTCGAAGCTTTTTGCTTCTTGGCTTCGACAACTTTAATTTCCGTCAACCGAGTGTCATTTCAAGTCGGAGGAACCAAAAATTACATGGTGATTGTTTCGTACCTTGATTGATTTATCAAGGTTTTATTTTATTGTTTTATCAGGATAACGGTCTTCTTGAAATGCCTCTAGTTGGTAGGATGCTGGTGATCCTTGTTAATCTCGATGATTGAGACTGTTGTAACTACATAACTGATATAGAGGGTATACTTAACTGTAAGCATACAATTATGAACTTTACCGTCTATATGAAAATGTATAGCAAGGAAGAATCATGATCAGTTGGATTTTGATTAAGAACTGACGAAATACTGATCAACAACTGATGAAGAACTGATTAAGACCTCAAAGCTTGTCTCGGTAACATAGGGTATTTGAAGATAAGCTGAAAAATAAGGGAGGTTCATTTTCTCTGAGTGACAGAGGAAAAGATCAACAATTGATTGGGTGTCAGAATGAAAAAATGCCTCGCTATGCCAACAAAGTGCTCTCATTTACCATTTTTTACTCATTTCTTGAATCTACAGACCAATGAGAAAATCTTTGGACTTGGATTCTTTGATGTCTGGCATGTGTTCCCTAATGCAACTTGTTCTGCAATAAATGTGTCACCATATATTTAATTTTATGAGCTTATGCTGAGAAACTGAATGAAGGTTCACCGGACATGGTAATTGTCTCAAAAAACAGATGAATTTCCCAAACTTGACCTAAATTCTTGGGTTGAGAACCTTTTCAATAGATTACCCATAAATCCGTCCAAAGAGTGTTCTTAAACAAAGAACGAGAATTGTATATCAAGGCATATGGAACAAATATTGTAGTAGATACAAGTGATTGATCTATACAACCTTCTTAAAAGAGACAGCTCATTTCTTGTGGACGAAGGATATGGAATTTATTTTGTCCAGGTGTTGCGTAGTGAGACGAAACAGTGTTAAATCTGGCAAATAAGGTAGCACCATTCGCGTTTTGTGATCGATTCATACAAACAACACCTATCAAATTCCTCATAACGTCCGAAAATATTAGGTTTCATCGGTATTTGATATCGAAGGCCTTCAGAACGAAGCAGATCTTCGCACACTTGACGATTGCTCTTTATACCACTCGTGTGCTCTGGTTTCTGATAGAGGAGTGTCCCTGAATGGTTCCAGCAACATTTAAGTGAGTAAAACGCTACATGAAATTTCTTTTGCAACACAAAATTTCAAACAAACTCAACAGAATCATTCACTACAAGATTCGACAAACCACAATAACTGGCCTGCTGCGAAACAAATACTAATGGACAGATCCCGCTCAAATTTGACATATATGTCATTTGGATTCAAACATACCAACTTAGCAAAGAAAAACAGACCCGTTTTACAGAGGTTCATTTAAATTACAATTTCTCTGTATTTTGTTATTATTGCTGACATGTAGGATATTATCGACCTTATCTTCATTATTGAAAACTTCTTCAGAAGATATGTATGTACAATGATTAGTCACAAGGGAAAATTCAGAGTAGGATCTTGGGCTAAGAAAGTAGCAACTCATTTTTCATCGATTCATGGGAATGTTTAATTCAAAAAGCTGCTTCCTAGGTCCTTTCTCTTCACTCCTCTCTGACCTTTCAGGTGCTGGACTCATCTCCATGAGATTATTTTTGATAGTTTGAGGTTTGAGGAGACATTAACAAGAAAAACCTGCGAATAAAGATCCTTTTGGAGTCTAAAAAATCTCTGAATCGAATAAACCACAAAAGAAATACAGAGACAGTTGTTAATTCTATTGCTTCTCGGTCGTCTTGATATCTCGTGCACGGAACAAATTAATGGATTTTTATTTGAAGAAGAGTTATAGAGACCGTGGCTTGATGTTTGTACCTACATTGCAGACCGAATTTCCTTGAAAGATAAGAACTTTTCGTGGATGAGCATCATTGAGAACTGAGTCTGGGAGACAATGATTGTTGACAGGATGCTCTCGAGAATATTGAAGGTTGTTGACCAAATAGAGGACTGTTCATTGAGTTTTTGGGTCTTGTCGGATATAGAAGAAATTCTGTGACTGTATTAGTTTTGCTATTGATGAGTTTTGAACATCTCAGATGTTGGTAGCGAGCTCATCAGAGGAGTAATTTTGTTCTAATCGCTTGGGGTAAATAGATTGAAATTCACATCTGCCATTTTGAATGTGAGACTATAGTTACTGGCCAAAAAAGAAACACTCTTCGAAGTAGGATTCCCACTGTGCGAAATGCAATTTGTACACTGCAAAATCATGTGTCCTATAGGTTGAATGGGTTAGAAGAGTAGGAGGAGATTAATTCCTCTGGGGTTAATCGGAAAAGCCATAAGGGGCGCAATCAATTGTAGCGCGAACTAGGACAAGTAAAAGTAACCCTTACCCATCCACCTGTTGAGGTAACGGAACGATACAAATAGCTATGGTGACGTCAGCGTGGGTTAATTGTTAACCGATGCTGCTGGTTTCCATGGCTACCCGAAGCCGGGTAGCAGAAGGGGATGCGAAAAGCAGATCGTCCAGATAACCGGCAACTCTCCTAGGAGGTGCTCGCGAACGGCTGTCTCCGAGGTTTCTCGATGCGAGCGAGTGAAACACGCGATGGGTTTTCCGCGGGAAACTGCCTCGGCTCGTCGTCGGTGAGGCTCTGATGGAGGAGATCGGACGCGGTCGAAGGACCAGATGTGAACATAGACGTTTTTGAAAATTGTTAAGTAGTTGTTAAGTTTGCGCGATGTTGATGTTGCTCATTTGTTGGAACACTCGGTATATTCTATTCGGTTGTTGATAGTAGGTGAGTGTTGGTTGTGCAGAAAGTTGAATCATGAATTTTATTTATGAATGAAATGGGAGAAGATCAATGAACGAACTGCAGGTGCAACTCAAGAGCACACAAGAGCACGTGGTAATTTTATGATTCGGGTTGAAAATTCTCCAAGCATACCTCGCACTCTTCCCATTTGAGTAGCACAAATCGATCCATTTCTCACATTCTTGAATCCAGAAAATTATTTTCACCGAGATTTTCACTCATAAAATGAATAATAATAATAAGCTTTATTGATCCATTAAGGATAAAAAAAAATAAACAGCTCCGCATGAGTTAGGGATATTGACTTGAATTGCAAAAAAATATAGTTAAAATAAGATTTTTGTGATGAAAATTCATATTAATATGATTTCAAGTTGCAAATTAATTTTAGCCTGTAGGTCTGCAGCGTATACAGAGCGGTTGAGAAAAATCGAGTAAAATAACGAAATTTTATTCCCAGAGAATTCAAGCATTTTAAGACTATCAATACAATGTATGGCCTCCACGGGTATCAATAACACCTTGACATCTTCTTTGCATACTACACACAAGGTTGTTGAACATTTCTTGAGGAATTTGGTTCCATAAACGAGGCAGAAGCTCTCTCAGATCATTAAAGGATTGTCGGGTAGGTTGATGTTTATCTAATCTTCTTTGGAGCATATCCCATGCATGTTCTATTGTTCTATGCAATTCAAAACTGGTGAGTGCGGAGGTATTGGTAAATGTGGAATAACAAGCTCCTCGCGCGCATTCTCAACTATGGCTGCACGTTGCGGTCTAGCGTTATCGTCTAGAAATTGAAAAGTTCCACCAAAAGCAGCGTGAAAATTGGGCACATCATTGTCATTGACATGCTCCCTTTAGTGTAAGGCGGTCATATTCCCAGGACAAATGTGTAGATCTGTGCGCCCGTTGAAACATATACCGGCCCATACCATAACACTACCCCCTCGGAATGGATGGACTTCTTGGACATAGCGACGATTACGGGGTATGCGTGGGATTGTCCATACCCTTATTCTTCGAGAATCTGAAAATCGTCCATATCTGGATTCAACAGTGAAAAGGACACTACGCCATTGATCGTTCCAATTGATATGTTGCCTTGCCCATTCCAGTCTTTGGCGCTTATGCTCACGTGTTAATGGAACTCCTCTTAATGGACGTCAGAACCTATATTCACCTCTCTCAAACGTCGTCTGATGGTTTCGATGGAAACTTGGACCCCATCTGCATTTTGAAGAGTATTCCGTAGCATTCTACACGTAGATGTAGGGTTTCTTCTCGCCGAAACTGTGATGAAACGATCCTGAGCAGATGTTGTTTTTCGTCGCCCACCAAGCCTTGGTCTTTCCAACACGGAACCTGTCTCCCTGAACCTATTCCAAAGTCGAGATATAACACTTTGGCTGACTTGGAGCCTTTCCGCTACAACAACCTGAGTTAGGCCACCCTGTAGCATTCCGATAGCCCTATTAGCCTCAGCGTTTGTTAATTTACGTCTTGGCATTTTCAAAAACTCGTTTCAAATCGAAGTCGATGATGAACTGACTTCATTTCAAAATAAGAACATTCATGAAGCATATGCAAAGAACCAAACTTCAGAAAAAAGGCGTCCAGATTGACGAAATGTTTCATACTGATTTTTATTGGATTGATTCAAGTTGTTATTCAGTTTTAAATGATTTTACAGCGATTTTCTCGAAGAATACATACTTTTAAAAACGATTAAATACGATATCCCCAGTTCTTGTGGAGCAGTATATGTATGGGACAAATCAAGATAAGTACAAAATTGAATATAATTCAAGATTAAAATACCTAAACCAGAATCCGGTCATCAGCCAAAAATTCTCCAACACTGTAGTAACAATTTCACAGCAACTAACATTTAATTAATTTTTTAAATTTAGTTCTACCCAACAATTTAATAGCTTGTGGTACATGATTATAGAGAATTATTGCTTGATAAATACAAGATGATTTAAATTTAGAAGTTTTATGAGAAGGTATGCACAAAGTACTCTTATTTGTCTTCTGATTCACGTATTACCGAAGTGAGTGTGGCAGAATTTTATCGATTCCATGCTGCATCTGTATGGATGGAGTATAAAGGCCTCTTAACTAACATTCGTACAATAAATTGTTTTCCGAAGCTGTAGATTGCTTCTTAGTTCTTGGATTGATGTCATAATGGTTCGAATGGATCTTGATTGTGACCGGAATGAATTGGGAAAATATGGACACTATATATCCCCTCGTGCTTCGCCTATTATATTCTATAAAGGGTCATTCACGATCACGAAACATGGCATTAGGAATTGTCATTTTTTCAGAAATCTACCCATTCGCAATATAATGCAAGAAGTTTTATTTTCGGATACTTTAGCTTAGATCTTAGAAGTTGCATCACTTTGAAAATGAATTACGTATTTCCGATGCAAATATGAGAAATAAGAAGGTTAGTATCTTCTCAAAAATTTCTGTAGGCTTTGGAGAAATGATAAGGCCCATAAAATACAGCTAAAAACATTTGGATAAATAGGAAATCTCACAAGGAGTAATATGCTTAGCAACCTTCATTAATTCTTGGTTGGATCGCATCAATATTTTGGTTTTGTCCAGTTTGATCAAAGTAATAACACTTTTAACACTGATACTTCCAAAATAGACCAAGAAAGACTGTAACCTAAGCTTTGATACAACCCGTTATAGGTACTTCTGTTCGTTTTCATAGTAGCACGATTACATCACATGTAATGTAAAGGTTGATTCTCATTAGACGTGCCAGGAACCGAATCGGCAAGTGCAAGGCACATGCTCGGCGCGAGCAAGATTTCTTGAGGCCATTCTCACTTTCGTGCAAGCCAAGCGCTCGGCACCGAATCGGCAAAATATCTTTTTCATTGATCATATGGTTTTTGTGTGGTTAACACACTGCAATAGGCTTGCCGTGTGTTAAGTAGGTTTCAGCTTTGTGAAAAGTGAAATGTTCCCGACTTCTACGTTAATAAAAATTGCTCTGTTGTTAGATGAGGAAGAGCTTGAAATGAACAATTCTAGAAAGAGAAAAAGACGTTTTTGGGTACATAAAATGCTAAAAAAACGAAATGAAGAAGGAGAATTTGCAACGTTGCACCCAGAACTTTTAGATGACCAGACAAAATTTTTCCAATCATATAGAGCTTCATTTTCTCTAACATATTCGATAAGGATTTCATCTTCTCCTAATGAAAAAGTGTCCTTCTGACGAGACGACATATTCACTCTTGTCACCACTACACTCCCAAAATCCTAGGAACGCAAATACTACCAAGCCGGTAACGTATTCACACTTGTCTGAACCTGCACGGAACATGCTCGGCAAATATTGTTTCAGAAGAACCCCGCGGGCAAAGGCCGTCGCTTGCCGAGACGTTGCCGGCATAATGTGAATTTAACCACACAAAAACCATATGATCAATGAAAAAGATATTTTGCCGATTCGGTGCCTTGCCTGTGCCGAGCGCGTGGCTTGCACGAAAGTGAGAATTGGCCTTAATAGGAATAGGTTGATTCATTGGTTGCGTTATTGTGACGAATTCGAATTTTTTCAATTATAGTAAAAACAAAACAGTTTAACTTATAACTATCTAGTATAAAAGATGGTTTTTTTATTCTTCCGAAGTATGTGATCAGTTTCGATTTTAAAATGTCGTTATTTGCGAAGGTAAACGAACAAATTTATTTTGTTTATATGTATTTCTTTGTTTTCTTCAAAACGAATCGTTAACAAAATTTTATCAAAGTGTTTCGTTTGAATCAGAATGAACGAAATGACAATTTTTGCAGCATTTTGTACCCCGCAAGCTATATGCTGTGATACTTCGAGTGAGATGTCATGTCGTTGTGACGACCCAGCTTGCTCTCACCTGGTCTTAGCAGATGCCATCAGAGAGGCCTCCAACCTTACCGACCTGGAAAGGGTCACCATCTTGAAGGTGCTAGGGAGGGACGAGTTATTGAGAAGGGAGCAGGAAGTGAAGGTTATGTAAGTATTTGATTTTTCGTAATATTCTGGAGTAATTTGGAGTCAAGTTTGGGAGATTCATCTGGTTTATTCATTCGGTTCTCATTAAAAGCTCATAACATTAAATATATGTGACGTTTATTGCAGTTCAAGTTGCATTTGGGAAATACATGTCAGGATCGAATATCAAATCGTTCAAGGTTTCTCTCATTGGTCAGTAGATTCAAGAAATGCGTTGTTCGATTCTGACACCCAATCTCTTTTATTCAGAGAAAATGAACCTCCCTTATTTTCCAGCTTGTCTTTAAAAACCTATGTTACAGAGACAGCACTCAGTAAAAGTCAGTAAAGTAAAAAGTAAAGTTAGTAATCAACAACACCTCGCTACCTTGCTATACATTTTCATATAGAAGGTACATTTCATAATTCCTCCTTGCTATACATTTTCATACAGGAGGTTGAGTATATAATCGTCAGTAAAGTGAAGGTATAATCAGTAAACAGTAGAGTTCGTAACAACAACACCTTGCTATACATTTTCATATAGAAGGTTGAGTTTATAATTACAGAGAAACGGTTTTTCATTGATGAACATGTGATTTGCTCGCCTTTTTCAAAATCAGGCAGTAACTTGGAATGAAGTTTCTTTAATTTTCGATGAGAAATCATTTTTAATTTTCGTAAGCAATTTGTTATCCTAACAAAGAGAATCAAACCTTCTTTTCTATTCGGCATCTGTTATCAAAATATATGTGATATTAATGGTCGAGAAAATTGTATGGATTTTGTTTTCAATATAAATGAGAATAACACTGAATGAAGAGTATACTGTTATATAGTATTGTTGAGTAGGGTTGGATGGAAATTTGAATCTGATACTCATACATTGCTTTTGTTTACTTTCGATAAACCGCAATTTGCATGGACTGTTTTGAAATGCGAAACTGCACTTCATTCGGCCAAAGCAAACAAGTGCGCAAAATATTCAACATCTATTTGATTAATTTAACAATTCAAGTGAATATCAATTTAATTAATTAAGTTCATTAATCTAATTCATTCAATTAATTTAATTGATTGGATAAACCTAATAAATTGAATTAATTCAAATAATTTGATTAATTCAATTAATTCATTAAATGTGATGAATTTAATTAATTCATTCAATGTGATTAATTTAATTAATTCAATTAATTTAATCAACCCAATAAATTTAATTAATTCAATTAAGTCAATTAATTTAATCAATTTGATTAATTTAGTTTATTTAATCAATCAAATTATTTTATTGCAAAAACTGTGAGTGTTGAGATACAATTTTCCAACTAACTTGATGAACATTAATCTCATCTTCGTACCTATGGAAATATGGAAGTATACATTTTCGAATAATGCTTTCCGTTGTTCACAAGTCCAATCAACTAAATAACTCAACATTATACGATCTTCCAAAAGTTTCTCATTATTATGAAAGAAAGTATATTACACTCTTAGCAGAATTATTAAAATGGGAATGTGACCGTTTTTATACCGCAATAAATCGGCATCAAGAATCAATTAGTGCTGATTGACAATGAAGATCGTGGTGAAACGACCAATTTTATTCCACCATAAAACACCCGCAGCCATATCTAATGGCATGTTGGCTTTATGGATGTGAAACCCATTTCTTCATTGTATGAAAGCGATCATCGAACGAAATTTCATTTTATTTTTTATTGGGGAAAAAGTTTGGATGATGAGAAGGTACGATTTGCTTTTATTCGACGAAGGATCGCTGTAACCAAAAGGTGGAGGATTTGCTAGGTATCTCATAATATATTTTCGTCTTTTTGAGTCCACTGCAAATGTTGAGAATTCCGCAAAAGATCGAGTATTCCATCTCTGGTCTTTAAACGAGTTTACAATGTTGTCAGAATATTTATCAACTTAGTCGAGACTTAAATTCAAACGATGGAAAAAGTTGATGTATTTTAATAACAAAATCCCACAAGGCACAAATGTGGGAGATAGAATTGAATACCAAGGAGGATTTAATATGCACAGTTTCTATTGAAAATTCATAGTTACCGGTCCAAATTGAAGTTAAATGTCAATGAAATACAAAATTCGGATATGAATGATGAATCTCGATACAAACTAGGTACTTATTAGATTGATTAATGAAAAATAAGATGATACCTTATAATCTGTGGCGATGTTTCTATCTAAACAATATCCTCTTGGAATTTTATAAACTCGACACGGTTAAAATTATATTAATTCACCTCACATAATAATCACATTAGAATAAAAATTCACTGAATGTATTCAGAACTTCACATGATGTTTACAGTTCGTTCAGAGACTCTGGTTTGTTATTGTTTATAGTTGGCCTCCAGATAACCAATACGTCGGTTTTCGCTCTATACGCATGCGTGGCGATAAATTTCGCAGCAAAGTCGATTTATGATGGAAACGGCAGAATTCATAGATATTTATACTATGTTTCGTAAAAAATCCTTAACCTCAATGAAAATATCAGCAAGGTGACAACATCTTCTTGAAATTTCTGTGCAAACATTCACAGAATCGATACAAATTAGATTAGGTAATTAATTCTGATGATCTGAATGAAAAGTCTTTCTTTGTGAGATTGTTTGGGAATTTCGAGGAAAATATGAACAAGTTATTATAGTGTTTACAAACTAATCTGCAGAAAAATCGAAGAAGGAACTTATTTTGGTAAGATGGATGTGGTTTTTTAGTTGCAGATATAATCCGATGAAACTAACTGTTTTTGTTGAAATTATCGTGTTTGCAACATTTTTATTCGAATGAGGTTAGTACTTGAGTATTTCCTGAATGTATTAACTCAATTTCTATCGAGAAATATGAACATTGCATCAATTCCAGAGGATCATCAGAGACGTAGTCAGCCCAATTTTTTTTTAAATGGCTATATCTTTTTAACAGAGCCGAATTCGGAAAAATGGAAAATGAAAAAAAGGTTTCTCTTGGCCTCATGAATCTACAGTTGAGATATATGTACAAGTCAAAGACTCACCCTGTATATAAATGAATAGATAACTAACGTTACAAAAAATATACGAGTTTTTGGGTATTTAACAAGGCCCTAAGACATGATTACAAGGAAGTCCTTTTTACCAATACTGATCTGAAAAAGAATAAAAGAACTGAAATAAAAGTTAATAATTTTTTTCTTTTTTCGGATAAATAATTGAATTACAACGACGCGCGTTGCGACCAATTGTGAATCGGTGATGGGGTTTTCGTTTCGTTCCGGCCTCGCTCACAGGAATCTTCAGATTGGCTATTTTGGGCGAAGCTTCCCCAAGACGTAGATGTCAAAGCTGCCCCACTCGAAGCGAGCCCGCTCACAGAATTTTCAATCTGTGAGGTATTTTAATTTTTTTCTTTGCGTTTGTCATTGCTTCTTTCGAGGATAAGTTGTACTAACCAAATGGCAAGATGTCGACAGATGAAGCAAAGAAAGAGAAAAAAATTCCATTATAATTTTGGACGAAAAATGATCCTGCAGAGTGAGCTTCTTTGATTGACTTTTTTACATTACTTCAACCCCATAAATAATACGGTCCATTGAATCCCGAACCAAGTTATTAACTGAGAATCGTGGAAATGGCCACAGAATTCGTCATGCCACATTCAGTCATCAGAATATCTATCCTTTTCATCGACCAGTTCAATAAACTACCCTTCTCAACCATACCCACCTTAATCCTTTCTCCAAGCCCGCTTCAACGCGACTGGTCGATCCTCCCGATAAGTTACGAAGTCCCTTCCCGACTTCACTTCGTGAACCTGTCTTAAGTCGGATAACTGGACCTTGGATTGGACGGGCCTGAAACTTACAATAATCACCGAGACTGTGGCGCACCGATCAACGTGAAGTCTGTTAAATCAGCCGGTGGATGCAAGAACAAGGAATTGCCATCCTAATCAGCATCTTTTTTATGTTTGGGACATCAAAGTGTGTGAATAGAGGTGAAAAAATGGTTCCGGAGGGTGTAGTTTGATATCGTTGTGGTACGGTGTAAAGTTGAGCGGTTTCTCGCTTGTTCCATCGTCGATATCTCCGGTTCCAGAGTTGTATTCGCCCTATAAGGATTGTTTAGACTGGTGGAGAACCAACTGTCAACGCAGGTATGTGAATGTGTCATTTCAAAGTTGCTTAATGGGTTCTTGCCTGATTCAATTCACGCCAAACTTATTCGAAAGGAATTCTCAGAATACATCGAAACTAAGACTTACATTCCCTTAAAATGACAGAACATAAAGAAGAATGAAACTACCTATGATATCTTGGAGCGATGCCAAATCCTAAGCTTAATCTAGGCAAAAGGAACGTCTTGTCGAATATTCATTTTGGTTGGTTCTCCAATGACACTTGTTACCTATTCTAGGAACGACCTCTTCCAGGTACCATTCGTCGGTCAACAACCCGAAAATTCGAGCTAACAATGTACCTTCATGCGGGAATTACACATTGTTCGCTTTATTATCGTTCCCATAGAGACCTGTTATGATGATACACGGGGTCAGGTCACCAGACTCACCGGATTCGATGCTGGTTCCTCGTTTTGCACATTTCTTGAAGAACGGTGACGTCGGGTCGTGTGGTTGATGCGGTGAATGTCACCTGTTTTAGTGTGGATTGGGAAATGTTCATGTTTGCCTTTGACAGATCATACGATAAAGTTTAATTAGGTGCTTTGAACTCAGACTATACGAAACACTGTTTGTTGGACTGGTTCGTTTGGAACTTAAAGGTTGTTTTCGGGTTTTACCTACCTTAATTATATCAGATGCTAGCTGCGATCTCAACCGTGTTGTGATTATTCAGTGAAATTCTAAAATCCAAGTTTCATCAAGATGTAACAATCTCTGTGACCCAGGCTCGAAGTAAACATGAAAACTCATTTAGAATCGATCATGCAGTTGAAGAGATTAGCGAAACAATTTGTTCTACTTTGTACATATAGTGAGATTTTCATTATTAAGTTCGATGTAACGAGGATATAAAGAAAAATTCTTAACCTACTATGAAACCAAACAAATTTTCAATGTCAAAATATTTCATTACTCAACATTTTCTCCTCTTAATTGAATACATTCATCACAGCGAACCTGCAACGTCTTTAGACCTTTCAAAAAAATGTTTCTTCTTGCTCTGCAGACCAGTCCTCCACAGCTTTTATTACCTCCTCGTTGGAAAAAAATTTACGACCTTTTAAACTTTTTTTCAGTTGAGGAGCCAAATCTGGTGAATAAGGAGGATGTTCTGGTAGTTCTAACCCTAAATCACGAATTTTTTGCAAGGCAACATGAGATTTGTTTACTGCGGCGTTATCCTGTTAAAACAAAACACCTTTGGATAGCTTTCCGCGTCTTTTCTCTTTAATTTTTTTCCGTACAGTTGTCAGTAATGTCGAATAGTAATCTCCAGTTATTGTTCTACCCTTATCCTAAAAATCAATCATGTTTACTCCATGGCAATCCCAAAAAACTGAAGCAAAAACTTTTCCAGCAGATTTTTCGACACGAAACTTCTTAGGTCTTGGAGAACCAGAGTGTCGCCATTCCATCCATTGTTGCTTTGTTTCTGGATCGTAGAAATGCACCCAAGTCTCATCCATAGTAATAATTCGGTTTAAGAAATCTACATCGTTTTCAAATCGAGCACAGATCGAACGCGATGCTTCTACCCTTGCACGCTTTTGGTCAACATTCAAACATTTGGGGATCCATTTTGCAGAAATTTTTCTCATGTCCAAATTGACGTGAACTATATGATGAACGCGGTTGTATGAAATCTTCAGTGCTTCATATATCCGTTTTAGCCCAATTCGACGGTCTGATAAAATCATGTCATGAACTGCATCGATATTTCCGGGGACTGACACAGAAACTGGCCTTCCCGATCGGTCATCATCTTCAATGGATAATTTACCTCTTTTGAAGCTTGCAGTCCAATTTTTCACGGTCGCATACGAAGGAAATTGATCACCAAGGGTATTAAGCATATCTTCGTGAATCTGCTTACCTCTTAACCCTTTTAAATACAGATACTTGATGATGGCTCGATACTCCAATTGTTCGATTTTTACAATTTTGGTGGACATCTTTCTTTTAAATTTATTGCGTAACTCTGGTTCACTTTTTTGACGTCGAACTCTACACTGACACTTCCAATAAGTTATTGTTCGTTGATATGGTATCGCAATATTTTGTTTATGCATGGAACTGGTCTAGGCTAACTAGATATCAATACATCCTCGTAAATGATTGAATTAAATTTTATCCTTTCAAATCCCTTTTTACGACTCCTTGTCACATTTTTCTTCACCTCTACCTCTTGAGCTGCTGAATATTTTGAATGATTCGAATTCACCATACCAGGCCTATAAAGATTTGTTATTATATGCAGAAAATCTAGGTGAATCACATTTTCTTATATGTACAATGAATGTACGAAATGATGTCGTTTTCGTTTGAAAGTATGAAAAAAGGGGACTTGGTACATGTCCAAGCTAGCGGGCTCCCTTCAAAAATTGGGCTTTTTATTTCCATAATATCTCAGTTCGTATGCGGCGTAGACCAACAATTTTTTTTAAATTGAAGCTTAATCATTTCTCTCGAATGTGTTCTACTCGCTTTTCTGTTTTTCTTCGTATATTACTTAGGAAAAAAAACCTGGTGAGCTGTAATTTCATGAAAATCTGGACAAACGTTTTTATTTCCATGATATCTCTGTCAATTCCCGGGATAAATTTATGAAATTTTCAGTTTACATGCGAAATAATATTTTCCAGAATGTGTATCGATCAGTTTTTTCGTTTATTGCCCCCTCAATTCTTAAATGAATTATAAAGTAGGAACTTTATCGGTCATATTTTCAACCAGGTTTTTTTCCTAATATAAGCAGAAAAACGGAAAAGCGAATAATACACATTCTGCAAAATATTATTCCGCATGTAAACTGAAAATTTCATACATTTATCCCGAGAATTGGCAGAGATATCATGGAAATAAAATCGTTTGTCCAGATTTTCATGAAATTACAGCTCAACAGGTTTCTTTCGTAATATACGAAGAAAAACAGGAAAGCGAGTAATACACATTCTAGAGAAATGATTAAGCTTTAATTAAAAAAAAAAATTGTTGGTCTACGCCGCATATACGAACTGAGATATCATGGAAATAAAATGCCCAATTTTTGAAGGGAGCTCGCGAGCTCGGACGTGTACCAGGTCATCAAGAAAATTAACATTAACGGATCATGAATGTATCATAAAGTATTATTCTGCGGAAATAAAAAAGTAACCGAACAATGACTTCTGCGAAAAAGCCTAATCTTCTTCATGAAATTAAATATAAGTAAACAAATACTGGACCAAAATATTTTACAGAACATAAATAAATATATTGTAAATGAAGAATTTTTCTGCCGAAACAAAAAAATTAACTGGCAAAACCTGACCTATTACACGTTTCTAGCTAGAGGTTGATTTTCAAGTAATTTGTCAAATTTAATATCCATTTTAGCCTACTTCTTCATTTGCCTTATTTCTGTCGGCACTTTCAACAACTTTATGGGATATTCGCATCACATGGCGACGCCACCTGCTTCTTTTTAGTCTCTTCGTCAAAGTGGCTTCTCGGGTAACGGTATTGCAGACGGTGTATTTTATTGGATGCATTTCCTGTGTCTGCTTATTGTATCGATATTCAAATATAAGGATATATGTTTTCCTCTGTCTGGTCGAACTCAAATTGAATGAGAAGGAAAATATGATGGGAGCATCGTTTGGATTCCAGGAAATTACTTCAACATGCTTCAAAACGATACATTTGTAATATTGTCATGGATTCCCCGGAAAACCCATCACTGCTTTAGTCGTAGGACTCGTAGGTTAAGGGTGTCCAAAAAAAAAATGGAGTATTCATTTGATCTCCATTGCCACAAGTTTATAAGTAAGGTTGATTTGTTTTCAAAATAAATTACAACTTATGCTGATTAATATTTTTGATCCTTTTTTCTTTTGTTAATCACCTACCACAATCTAAATTAACAAATATAAGTCAATTTAGAAAACCTATCCAAGTGTGAAAGGACAAAAAATTATATTATTTTTTCAAATGTACCTAATGCCTTTTTAATTCTCTATTATAATAGAGAGAATTGAATGCTTCTTATTTCTGTTTATACTTAACTCGAAGTATAATCGAATATTGTCTATTCTCTGTTGATTCAACTGAAAATATATCAGTGATACCAAAATGATAAAAAATTTTATATTTTCTGAATATTCTTTAGAATGTCCTCAAATTTGGGCGTTTCAAAAGCGTTATCTATATCCAGTGTTCAGTGTTGCCTTGAGAATTCGGGATGTAAAAAGCTTGCTTTGGGTCATTTTGGTCCAGTGGACGTTATCGCAATGATCGGTATATTCTCGCAACTTCCCGAAAGTCACGACCAGTACACACCGCACCAAAAAAATTCTACATTAAATATCGCTCTCTATTCGATCCTTTGTGTATTGTGAGCCGAGGACTAATCTGGCATCAAATCTTATTCGCTTTGCACGAATTATACCATTGAGAAACCAAGAGGTATACCGAGTCTATCAATTAAGGAACCTTGGGAAAAAACGATCCCATTGAACTTTGCCGTCATGAAATGGATGCAATTTCAATACAACTCGCATGTGAGATTTGGGTGCTGAGAGATTGAATTTTTTGCTGATTATATTGAGGATTTCGATGTCCTTGTGTCCGGAAAGATACATTCAGAAGAATACGTTGTATTTCGATTTATTTTTCGATCTATACACGAATATTTTACGAAATATCTCAATGGGGATTTCCAGTAACTCAAAATATGCACTGTTCTTCCCATGACGTAATGAAGGGCAGTTTATAACACATTTGTAACAATCTTTCACTCTGAATTTTGAAGAACTGATTAATTATTCGATTTTGAAAATGTGATTTCAACACGTGTGAATTTAAACGTCCCTTTGCTGTGACGTCAGTGGCTCAATTTGTAATATGATTGGTTGAAGTTTGTGATGGAGGGGACAAAGCCCAGAGTAACTGTGAGACACGCCACTGTTCTCAATTCTTTGTAAAATCTCTGAATTTATTCATAAATATATTCAGTAATCGTATGATATTCGATGTGATCAATATGATGTTTTGAAACATCGTCATATAACAACTTAAATTTCATTAAAGTTGATATAATACTCATTCTCTGAAAATACAAATACTGATGTGACAACCACGCCTACAAATTATAAATAAAAACATAACCTTCTTATTTGTCATTATTTGACATTTCGACGTCTTCTCTGCGTACTATAGAATGGCGTTTCTTACAGTTAATTCTAGGAGTATTCTATACTTCTAGGTTACGTCAACGACTGACGACTATACACAGTTGCCAAATCCATAATTATTCTTACCACTAATTGCACTTCTCAAAAAGAAAATAATTATTAATGCTTCCTAAATTCGAAGACCGGCCTATATAGGTATACCAATTCTTACCTTTGTAGACTAGGGATAATTATTTTTAATTGAATTTCTCACCTATCTGCTTACTTGAACCCTCTTTATCTTCAATTAGGAGGTCGTAAATTGAATGATATTATGAAGCTCTATGGAGTACAAATGGAAATGTCATGATGATAAAAGAAAAAAAAAACAAAATCAACATTATATTATGATATTATTAGGAAAGTGAAAGCAAAGGCTTTTTCAGACACCTTTTTTTGGGATTTGGCAATGCTGTCATTTTTATATCAGCAACACGTCATGACGAGTACAACCAATCAAATATCTCTCTAGCCACCGACGTCACACGATTTTCCGCTTCTTCTGATCGTTTGAATTCGGTAGATTATTTTTGAGTTTTCAATATTTTTTTAAGGGTATAAATTGATGAAGAAACAAAAAAAAATCACGAATAACGTGAGAATCCAATATGTCGAAATATATTTTTTCTTAAAATGACTGGAAATGCCCATTTGAGTCAAAAGTTGTCACTGTCTGTCATAGTGAATCGAAATTAGAAGTGCACGTAATCTTACAGGGGAAAGCAAGGTATGTCAGTTCCGAAGTGAAAATAATTACGTATGATTATCTTCTACAGATCGACGAATAAACACGAGTTTTGTTCTGTGTAGGTTCAGGATATTGATGAATTCTTAATTGACCATAGTATATTTCAAGATTAGTAAGTTTAAACGCGTGTAACGTTTGCTTAACGCTCCAGTAGATTCTCAGGATTTTGTTCAAGATAGATGGTACAGCTTATACTTAAGAATGTTTTCTTCCTGTACTTATTCTCTATATATAAATAAGGGTCCCTTTTCTCACTGAACGAATTCACTTCATGGATACGAAACTAACATAAGCCTATGTGTGGCTAACTGGTTCAGGTGAGCGAACTATGTTCGGACTTAGCGAACTGAAGTAGAGTGCGAACTGATGGACTGTGGAGAGGGCCGTGGCGATTCGACGAGAAAGAGAGGGAAGTCCAGTTGATTATGGTACCTCGATTCTCGAACTGTAGACCACAGAGTCGAATAGAGTGGGTATACCACTGACGTGTGGATCTTATTCGTTACCAACGAAGTCCATTTGCAGTATCAACTTTGTCTCATCCAATATGAATGAAAATATGAATTCTGAACACAGACAATAAAAAATTTTTGGATAGATCTAGTTCTCGTGCTAAAAAAATGTTATTATTATTTATGAGATTATGAGTTTAAGCTATCTTTTCTCTCATTCCTCTGGAATAGTATGATTCGTTTGTAAAAGATATACATTGTCAAATTTCCAACAGGATGAATAGAGATGATTATTTTTATAACTTCTGGATTTTTGTTGCCCGCATATGTTTTAGTTCTGAATTGATGCGAACATTTTTATGAGTGAATGCTTAGGTTTTTTCAAGTAGAGAATTCATATAAACTCAGTTTCCACGATACAAAGTGTCCATGTAAAAAGTACAAAATACTAAGAGTTCATTATTGTTGAAAGTTGAAGAAGCATGGCATTGCATCGCCTTCCTTGAAGAAGACATTTCTTAGGGATTTTTCTCAGGAATAAGTGGGCAAGAAACGATAAAGCGTTCAAAATCGATTCCTTGTTGAAAACTTTTATGTCGTTGTGTGGGAGTTCCTATATTCGCAGAAACGAGAATAACCGCAAACTCCTTAGAAGTTCTGCAATTTCAGGGAAAATAGTTCATTTCGTTTTTCACTTACTTATTCCAGTGGAAAAAATTGTGCAGTCTCATAATATCTCGATCTTTTTGGGTTTTTTTGTGGTTCATACCTCGAACCTCGATTCTTGAACTGTAGACTGCAGAGTCGAATAGAGTGAGTAAACCATGGATCTTCTTCGTTATACCGACAAAGTTTATTCGAGTATCAACTTTGTGGTATCAATTCTGAATAAAAATAAAAATACGAATTCTGAACAGGAGGTGCACTCTTTTGTTTCTACTCTCTGCCAACAAATGCAGAATGCTTTATATTCTCACTGAACGAAATCGTTCAGCTTAACGTTAGAAGTATCCTTAAAAACACACTGTAAACATTTTTGAACCAACGAAAATCACCCTTGTTTCATGTATTTACGAGAATTCCTTGAACAATAAATAAAACGGATAAAACACTGTTTTCTCATAACATTATTTCTTAGTCATAAACATTGTTTACGACCTAACAAATCGATAGAATAAGAATCTCGTTCTCTCGAAAAATGCGCCATCACTCGCTGCGTCGACAAACTCAGGGAGTCCTGCCTTCTAAAAGGTCAATTTCTCTCATTCTGGATTCAGATGATGCGGAAACGAAAGAGGATGTAAACTGTCCCGAAGCATTTTGTCGGCACCAGATTCAACAGATTTCACTGTCACGATGTCGGCCATAACTTTATTTCTCAATGAGGAGGACCAGGGGTAAGTCAGATGCTTACGACGTATGGCAAATAAATGTTCTCGTCGGAGTTCGGGGTGATTTATCACTTTCAATATTGCTTCTTGTGACTAACACCGTGGAACATTATAGGGTACAAACTGTATGATTCAGTGCTGGAAGGGCATAGTGTGTTGGTAAAATTAGGGCTTCTCCTAAGAGCAGACTCCTTCAAACCTGCTCAGGGTCCAGGGTCTCAGAAGTTGTTACGTAGAAAACTCTATTGAACCTATCAATAGGAGAATAACTGTAGAGTTATATGTTCTTTTAAGGTTGATTTCAATCAAACACAGATTTCTGAATAATCGATTTATTCAATTTAACAATAAGGAGGTCGATTTGTACTCGATGAAGCACTGAATAACTAACTGCTTGAATCATTTCGGTTCCCTAATTCATAATACAAAATATGCCTTCACGAAAGTATCAGGTTACATATGGGATAAGAATTAAATCTGTCACCATATACACTTGAGTGTGGAGTAGACTTCAACCAAATAACGAATAAATATTGAACCCTATTTATGATATTTCGTTCTGTTGAAAAAGAAATTTGGTTTTGCTATGTATATTTCAACACTAACCGAACACGAAACTGAACTGCCGCGCCTTTTGAGTTCCTCATATAACTTGAGCAATCACTTGGTTGTGACTGTTTCTTGGGATGATCTTAGAATGATCTAAGGGTCTTTCACTACCACCTCGTTCGTAGGCATTTTCAGGTTCCGGAAGAAATATCGGATCTACGTTTGAAGTCACTGAATATTTCGTTTCCTCATTTTTGAACCTTTCCGATATACAAGGTGAGTCTTTGACTTGTACATAAATTTCAACTGTAGATTCCCCTTATCAAAGGAGACACTTTTTTCCTATACCATTTTTCAAAGTTCGGTTTCGATTGAAAGATACAGGGTGTCGAAAATCCATAAAAAAACATTTCTGTTCATATCTTCAGACCTTTATTTCGAATGAACTGAATTTTGGTTGATTGTTCATTCTATTCATGGTTTATACTCCTCAATCAAAACTTATCTGTAATAATGAAATTCCACAAATGTGGGAGATGAAATTGAACACCAAGGATCATGAAATTATACATTAAATACGCACAGTTTCTTTAAAATAAAATTTATTGTTACCGGTCCATATTTAAAATAAATGTCAATTAAATACAAAATTCAGATACAGAGTGTAACAGCCAAATGGAATAAATTCGATAACGAATAAATGAGGAGGTGTTAGGAAAAACGCTCGGACACGTCGATTCGTAATTTTAAATGCGCATATTTTTCAAGAACATAAAATTATATAGGGTGTTCCATGCGACCGTGGCCAATACCAACTTTCTTATTTCAAATGCAACCCTCTGTATATTATTTATTTTTTGGATTCTTCAGAAAATTCTAGACATATTCATGTACAATGTCCTAAACCTATCTTCAACTTTTTCGGAAATATTGGGTGTTTTCAGATTTTTTACAATTTTACATTAGACTTCTTTTTGTGGGGATATGTCAAAAGTATTGTATACGAAACGAAACCCTTAAACTTGGACAAACTGAAAAACCAAATCACGCTTGTTATTAGATCAGTCACGCCTGAAATGTTGAGTAACGTTAGGAGACAATTCTACACCAGACTAGCATGTTGCCAATACGGTCGCGCTGAGCATTTTGAACATTTCCTACATTGACATTAATGTTTTTTTTGTTTTTTATTTAATAATTAAGAAATTATCAGAATTACTTATTAGGTTTTAAGTGTAATGTACCGAATTTGTTAAATAAAATAATTTTTATTTAAAACGTTGATTTTTGCAATAAATAAAAAAAGGTTTACTTAGGCCTCAAGAATCTACAGTTAAAATATATGTACAAGTCGAAGACTCCCCTGTATAATAAGGCTCGAACATATCTGTCATTTCCACACGTGGGACCACATCAACGACGACAGAGTAAAATCACCTGCTCGGAAATCCTGCATGTTGGTTTATTTTTTCTGCGTTACCTTGTTGTCCATTCATTTACGTAATCGAATTTTCTACGCTTCGCGTGTTACATATATTCCACCTTTCATTTCGACGATACAGCGAGTTGGTATCAGATGCATTTGGGCCATACATATTGTTTTTGCTTTTGGGAAAATGAGACAGACAATGGGAAATTCATTTTGTTATCTCAGGAGTTCTTTTGTTTGGGATTTGTCACCATTCGCAGTTGGAAATGACGTTTGCTACTTTTATATAAAAGGGCATGTTTTGAAATTGTTGTACCTACCTATACGATATTTCTCATATTATAATAAGAACAAAATTCAATGACATATTTCGAAATTAGAATATTCCTAGCCACCATCCAATGGAAATTTCACCTAAAGCTTCGTACACAACTGCGGTAGGAGAAGCATCTCGATCGGAGCTTGTAACCCGACGATTGACTGCTCCGAATTGATGATGTTAGAGGATCTATCGCAGTATTCATAGACGCAATCCCACTGCCGGAGTGGCAGTCCGTTTTAGCATTGCAGAACGCTAGTATCCAGGCACTCTGAACCTTTTTAGACTGTTTTTTGTGTCTCTAGATTTCGATGGCCTCCATATTCATCCTAGGATAATAACTCTACTGTAGGAAATGACCTCGTTTGAGCAATCAGAATGTTATGACCATCCATCGATGCTTGTTTCGCTAGTGACTAGGAGAACGTGCTCTTTTCCGAAAAGCAGATGTTGTACAAATATGGTCATAGTTCTTGGCATTTGCCACTAAATAAACTCCTCCACATGAGTTAGGGATATTCATAAGTAATTATTCATAAGTATTATTAATTTTCGTTGACAAAAACTGTCAAGTTTTGCCGCGGGTAAACCCGAAAAAACTGCTGACAGCTGCTGCCATACAGTCTTTCCATCTAGAAACCATTTTTGATTCAAAATTGCGCGTTTCTGATTGGTGGAAATTAAAACGAGGGAAATAGTCACTTAAATTGCAAAAACAATATAGTTAAATTAGGATTTTTGTGATGAGAATTCATATTAATATGTAGGTCTGCAGCGTATTCAGAGTGGTTAAGAAAAATCGAGTAAAATAACGAAATTTTATTCCCAGAAAATTCAAGCATTTTAAGACTATCAATAGAATGTATGGCCTCCACGGGCATCAATAACATCTTCTTTGCATACTGCACACAAGGTTGTTGATCATTCCTTGAGGACTTTGGTTCCATAAACGGGGCAGAAGCTCTCTCAGATCATTTAAGGATTCTGGGATAGGTTAATGATTTTGCTAATCTTCATTGGAGCATATCCCATGCATGTTCTATGCAATTCAAATCTGGTGAGTGCGGAGGTATTGGTAAATGTCGAATACCAAGCTCCTCGCGCGCATTCTCAACTATGGCTGCACGGTGCGGTCTAGCGTTATCGTCTAGAAATTGAAAAGTTTCACCAATAGCAGCGTGAAAATTTGGCACAACACTGACATGCTCCCTACAGTGTAGGGCGGTCATATTCCCAGGACAAATGTGTAGATCTGTGCGCCCGTTGAAACATATCCCGGTCCATACCATAACACTACCCCCTCGAAATGAATAAACTTTTTGGACATAGCGACGATTACGGGGTATGCGTGGGATTGTCCATACCCTCATTCTTCGAGAATCTGAAAATCGTCCATATCTGGATTCATCAGTGAAAAGGACACTGCGCCATTGATCGTTCCAATTGATATGTTGCCTTGCTCATTTCAGTCTTTGACGCTTATGGTCACCTGTTAATGGAACTCCTCTTAATGGACGTCTAGAACCTAGATTCACCTCTCTCAAACGTCCTCTGATGGTTTCGATGAAAACTTGGACCCCATCTGCATTTTGAAGAGTATTCCGTAGCATTCTAAACGTAGATGTAGGGTTTCTTCTCGCCGAAACGGTAATGAAACGATCCTGAACAGGTGTTGTTTTTTGTCGCCCACTAAGCCTTGGTCTTTCCAACACGGAACCTGTCTCCCTGAACAGATTCCAAAGTGGAGATATCACACTTTGGCTGACTTGGAGCCTTTCCGCTACAACAACCTGAGTTAGGCCACCCTGTAGCATTCCGATAGCCCTATTAGCCTCAGCGTTTGTTAATTCACGTCTTGGCCTTTTCAGAAACTCGTTTCAAATCGAAGCCGTTGATAAACTGACTTCATTTTAAAATAAGGACATTAACGAAGCATATGCAAAGAACCAAAAACTTCAGAAAAAAGGCGACCAGATTGACGAAATGTCTCATACTGTTTTTTATTGGATCGATTCAAGTTGTTATTGAGTTTTAAATGATTTTACAGCGATTTTCTACATACTTTAAAAAACGATTGAATACGATATCCCTAACTCTTGTGGAGCAGTATATAAAACGTATTTGTGGTGAACAGAATGGCTAGGATAATTCTGGTTTGGACATCCTGTATGTAATTTAGTTGTTGACGAGTTGAAGACTGGTTGAAGACCACGTTTGGACACTATATTATAGACTTATTGCTGCGTACAATATGTTGAAATTGTACATCCAGATTGAGGCCAAAATTATATTCAAACATTGATGGCATAAAGTTATCTTTCCAAAAAAGCCAGTTTCTTTGAAATAAAAATTAATCCTCTTTGTTTCGTTTCAATGTGATCTTGTGAATCTTTGAAAAAACCTTTAGTGGGTATGTTTCATGCGAATGTCAAGGTTTAGTTCAAATATGATGAATCTTAAGATTATTGTTGACACCCAAACCAATTTCTACCGACCGACCGAGAAACTATGGATCAAATTGTCATTCCACATAACAAATGAGAGCAGTCCTTTCTCTGAGCCGTTAGTGAACGTAGGTACTGCGAGATTCCCAATCGAGATCTCATTATTGAGCAACTTTTCACGCCTATGCCTTTCCACCCATTCTCCGGCCTACTGTCAATTATGAAATGCCACACAATGCCTGCTACCATACCTGGTTCACCACATGAATCACCACCACGTCTTCCCAAGGCACCCAACACCAATCAGTCTCGAAGAATCGTTGCCCATGTCGATCGGAAATTGCTTCTTTATCGATGAAGAATCTGGAGGTTTTCGTGCAGGTTCTGCTTTTTTGGAGATGTTTTGTGGCGAGAGTGGTGAAGGGCGATCTGTACATGTAAATCGGCAGTGGATTATTTGGCTCGTAAATGATTGGCATGATTTGTTGTTTGTTAACCTTGCTAATATCTGTTTAAGTTTACATTCATACATAATAAAAAATTACACCTAACCAAAGTATTAGCAGGCCTTCCTTTCGTGACAATAAGTTCACTTACAATAATTAAAATATGTCATGAAATTGGCAATGTGAAATCTTAATCAAAATATATCCCATTTCAAACAAAAATGGTTCACAAGATTTTGAAAGTGGCGTATTTTTGTTAGGACATCCTGATCATATCAAAAACCTCCAATCTGAAGTGCCACTAAGAAAATAAGACAGGGCAGAATCGCACTAAAGATATTCGAATTATTTTCGATACGTCCCTGTACGTGGCAAATGCTCAGGACAAATTGAGGACGATTTTTACAGTTCCTTTGTCAAAATGAAGCCACAAATTGAACTTTTGATTGCGTGATTAATTAACACTCATCTTTATGGTTCGATTCTCAACAGTGCAGGAAATATTTCGTAATTCACATATGAGGTAAGAAATTTGATTGAAGTTTTTTTTCATTCACGCGTTGCTTTCATTTCATTGTCTCAATTAACGTGAAGAAATTCGCTTTTATTTATTCAAACTCGTAAACTTCTGATACATGCGAAATTTGAACTCTTGCAGAGCAAGAAGAAACATTTTTTTTGAAAGGTCTAGAGACGTTGCAGGTTCGCTGTAATAAATGTATTCAATTAAGGGGAGAATATGTTGAGTAATAAAATATTTTGACATTGAAATTTTGTTTGGTATAGTAGGCTAAGAATTTTGCAATATATCCTTGTATACCTACTGACAAAAGAAGTTTCTAAATGAATTCCACTCAACTTATGGACGAACATACTATACCAATGAATACCAATAAAAGCGAATATTAGGCTGGACTACAATTCAAATTTTACGCACATTCCCAGTTCATTCCACTAGCACTTCCTGGTCAATATCTTCCAAGATGGAAGAAAAGCATTAATCTTTTCTTTTCCTCCTGACGTCCATTGAACGTTTTTCCGATTAGATGGGTTCCTAATTGAATTGCAGCACCGTAGGCCAATCAAACTAATGCTGTGGAATAATCGAATGCGGTAATATCTAAACCGAATGCTGATGTTGAAAGCTCGGATACTTATGCATCAGCTCGAAATCTGTTCATGTATGTGGGACACTCGTTGGCGCATTCTAATCAATCGAATTAATTAGATTCAAAATCTGCGGTGATGTAATTCATTACGGATTTACCTACAAATGGTGATATGGTATTAGGAACAAGCTGAATAATGTGGTTATTATTAGAATTTCATTGCAGTAATGACTCGACTGCTTTCTGGTCTCATAAACAATAGTATCCACTATACAGGGTGGTTCAGACCGTTACCAAGAAATTTAAACCACGTATTTCCCATCGAAAATAAGTCCTAGTTTGTTATATAAACATATGTCGAGAAATGTTTCCTCTCCGAGATACGGGGTGTTAAAGTTATAGAAAAAAAATGTTTTTTATTAATAACTTTCACACTGCTTAAAATACTTTCATGAAATTTGAGACATAGGTTTTGAGCTTCAAGGGGCACTTTTTGCATCATATCATTTCTTTTCTATTCTACCAGTGGCGTCAGTACTGCAGCGATACTGAATATTTTCAGATAAAAAATGATACGACACTGGTTTTTCCGCCAAAAATAAAAATTACTATTTGAATCCTTATTCAATTAGGAGCAAATTCGGTCTCTTGACTTTTTGCTGTACGAGGCACCGTTTCCGGTTAAAAAAATAAAACACATTCTCATGCATGAAGAAATCGCCAAAATTTGATACAGCAATAAAAAGCTTACTACGGTTTTGTAGCAATTTTCTAAGATTAGATAAATTCAACACACACCCAACTTCTATTTTTAGGGTAGAATAATTTGATTAAAAAACTTGAATGACAGTTTTAGTTTCCAATTACTCGTTTCAATACAAGCTTACAAAACCGTAGTAAGCGTTTTATTGCTTTATCAAATTTTGGCGATTTCTTCATGCATGAGAATGTGTTTTATTTTTTTAACCGGAAACGGTGGCTCGAACAGCAAAAAGTCAAGAGACCGAATTTGCTCCAAATTAAATAGGGATTTGAATAATAATTTTTATTATCGGAAAAACCAGTGGCGTATCATTTTTTTATCTGAAAATATTCAGTCTCGCTGCAGTACAGACGCCACTGGTAGAATAGAAAAGAAATGATATTATGCAAAAAGTGCTACTTGACACTCGAAACATATGACTCAAATTTCATAAAAATATTTCAAGCAGTGTGAAAGTTATTAATAAAAAACATTTTTTTTTTATAATTTTAACACCCCGTATATCGGAGAGGAAACATTTCTCGACATATGTTTATATGACAAACTAGGGCTTATTTTTGATGTAGAATACGTGGTTAAAATTTCTTGGTTACGATCTGGACCACCCTGTATAGGGTATCAGAGCAGCTTTTTCGTCGAACTATCGATAGATTTCGGACGACATTTTCTCTACTCGATGCATCACAACAACAAGACAAAGAACTGTGCATTCACCACATGGGAAATTTTGCGTAAAGATCTTGGTCTACACCCAAACAAGATCCAACTGATTCAAGAACTAAAGCCTCTTGAACATAACAAGCGTCGATCGTTAGCTGATTGGGCCCTAGAACAGCTTGAAGTTGATCCACTTTTTTTCATCGAAAAATTGTGTTTAGTGATGAAGCTCACTTCTGGTAGAACGGCTACGTAAACAAGCAACGATTGCCATTTATGGAGTGAAAAAATAATCCTCAAGGGGTTTTGCAGCTTCCATTGCATCCTGAAAAATGCACTGTATGGTGTGCTTTACACGCTGGAGGCATCATCGGTCTATATTTCTTTAAAAACAGTGCTGGAGCTAATGTTACAGTGAATGGTTCTCGTTACAGATCGATGATCAATGAATATTCGTTTAAAAATTTGAATGGTATCGACCCAGAAGTGTTTTGGTTCCAACAAGACGGTGCTAGACCTCATACTTCTTCCGTGATAATTGATTCATTAAAAGAAAGATTTGGCGATAACATTATTTCGTGGAATGGTCCAATTAATTGGCCTTCAAGATCATGCGACATAACTCCAATGGATTATTTTCTTTGGATTTATGTCAAGTCATTGGTTTATGCTAATAAACCAGAAACAATAGACGCTTTGGAAGCCAACATAACTCGAGTAATTGCTGAAATAAGGCCTGAGAGAAAAAGTGGTCCAAAATTGGTCTGGTCGAATGTGGTTAGGCTCAGAGCTAGTCATGGTGAACATATGCCGGAAATTATTTTCAGAACCTAAATGTCATGAAATTATCTTTCAAAGAAACAAAAAATGGCTACAATCTTAATTTAAATGTGTTTTATTTCAATTCGAAGTTCTATCACTCTAAAAAACACCCGATAGTTTGAGTGGTCAATTAAACTATTAATTGCTTCCAAATATCGGAAAATTCGACCATAATCCACATCAGATCCAGCAGTTGAAATCAATTTCAATTTTGATCGAGTAATCCTAAGTTTAATTCTGACCGAAATGTGCAACCGCTAAATCTGCACAATCTGGAACTCTGGATCTAATCCAGCTGGACATTCATCTGCATTATCAAATTTAATAAAGTTCCATTATCCCGCTGCTCCTTTTAACTGCTTCATCTCCTGGTAAATAACCAAACTTATTATTAATTGTTCTTTGCTTTCAGGCATCTCAAAGCTGAGCTGCAGAACCTGAGGAGGAAGGGCGCTCTGCGTCCTTCGACGGACTGGGAGAAGGCAGGACCGGACCCTGATCGTTGCTGCGGAAGGTGCAGGGTCGAACTAGGCAGGGTAATAAACAGGGGGGCGTATTGCAGGGCCTGTCGACTGAAAGTGTGCAAAGGATGTAGGGAGTATTCTTATAGGACGACTGATTGGGTTTGCACGGTTTGCCACAAGAGGATGTGAGTAGGTTTTAGTTGAAGTTCAATTTAAATTATAATAATACTCATTTATTTACCAAGATAACACATAATAAGCATTCGAACAATAATAAAAACTATTCAAACAATAGAAGGGTCATTGCAAACTTGTCAAAAAGAAAAAAAAAGAAAAACAACAGCTTACTAGAAAGTATCTGAGAATAATTCTGTAACTGATGAGTATGGTTTCATTTGGAGCTAAATTTCATGTATTGTTCTCTTGAAAGCTGATTCATTTGTGATGTTTTGGATGCCATATGGATTATGGAAGGTGATACTACATTAGTCATAAACTGAGCAACGACTTAAAGTTGGAAAATTACATTGTTGTTAGGGACTTTGCTCAGCAAGTTCCTGGCCACATGAAAATTGTAAATGACTAGCTCAGTTTTTTGTTCAGATATAGAACATGCTCGCTCCAATTTGAAGATCTATTGAGTTTAATTCCCAAACATTTAGTGACCTTGCCAATCTTCACATTTTTATTATTGTATTCTATGAACTCTGGAACAGGACAAGGAGAGTGGCTCGTACTGAATAATATGGATAATTTTTATTATGAATTATTTATTATGAACCATACACAACTGCGACAAGATTGTTAAAAAAGAACGTTAAAACATAATGGTTAGGTAAATTGTTTTTTACAGGTTAAATATCAAATTATTGAGATATACTCCATTCACTTTTATAAAGTATCCCGGTTGGCCAAGATATAATAATGGCACAATAATTCTCAGAGATGTTGCCAATGCTAATTTTTATTTTCTCTTTTCAACTTTGAAAATAGAGTTAGTTCTCTTAAGGTTTAATTATGACACAGGTTTCGTAGTACTACTACATTTTCATACTGATGTATTTCAAGTTGTGAAAAAGGTATATTTAAATGTCTTTTTTAGGGTTATGTCTTGAGGATTTTGAAAATTCGGGAATTCCATAGGTCCGTCTGTTCGTTTAGATATTTTTCTGTCGGGTTTTTCGAGTACTTTTATTCTTTTTTCGAATGAACTATTATATCTCAAAGTGACGGACTTTTCTGTCCATTATTTTTCAGTAAAATTTCAACACTCGATTCATGATTTCCCTACAAGAAAATGGCATCATAACTGAATCTTCCAATTATGTTTATATACGTGAAATATTTCCAGTATAAACAGAGACAAAAGTTTCTTCAACATTCGCCAGGTCTTTGGAATTATTGAAATCACATAGCTACATAATATTTTCTCAAATTCATTATTTCCCCAAAGTAAATAAAAATTTTGATGAATACGTTATCACTACGACCTCTATGTTAAGAGAACAACGTTGCTTAGACAGGAGAGTGATTATAACCTAACATTTTCAAAATATACAAACACGGTGAAATGTGTCAGAATGTAATGGCCAACCGGGAGAATGGAGTATACAGAGTGTAACAGCCAAATGGAATAAATTCGATAACGAATAAATGAAGGCGTGTTGGGAAAAACGCTCGGACACGTCGATTTGTAATTTTAAATGCGCATAATTATTAAAAAAAACATTAATGTCAATGTAGGAAATGTTCAAAATGCTCGCCGCGAACGTCTTGGCAACATGCTAATCTGGTGTAGAATTGTCTTCTAACGTTACTCAACATTTCAGGCGTTTTTGCTTACTTTCTTCATATCAAGAGGTGAATGGGAAATAAGTATTGAGTGTAATGTATCGAATTTGTGAAATGAAATAATTTTCATTTGAAATGTTAATTTTTGTGAAAAATCTGAAAACACTTAATATTTCCGAAAAAGTTGAAGATAGGAATAGGACATTGTGCATGAATTGTGTCTAGAATTTTCTGAAGAATCCAAAAAATAAATAATATACAGGGGTTGAATTTGAAATAAGAAAGTTGATATTGGCCACGGTCATATGGAACACCCTATATAATATTATTTTCTTGAAAAATATGCGCATTTAAATTTACAAATCGACGTGTCCGAGCGTTTTTCCCAACACGCCCTCATTTATTCGTTATCGAATTTATTCCATTTGGCTGTTACACTCTGTATAAGAACTACAGTTAACCGTTGGATAAACTGCAGCCGGAAATAGTTTAGGCTCAAGAGCCGTTGAAACTTCGAGTCCATCTGTCTTGGATTAGAACTTAAAAGACGCGATTAATTCAGAGACATACAATTAGCAGATATGGAAGTCAGCCCTTCTAACGAGTTCTCCCATTATCGTCCTGATCCTACCTACATACGATGAAATCGCTCTTAATCTGAGTGTTTGGTTAATCCGAGAGGCAATCTCTGACCCCGGTTTTCCGTTCCAGGGAGATCCAGGCAGCGAGCGGGGAATGGATGAACGAGTTCGTACGACGCCCTAGCCGTCGGCGGGACAATCGGGTCTACGTGCCGGCGGCAGACATCATCAAAAGGACGATCCGCAGGTCCTGGACCATATCCAGTAAGTGTCAAAGTTGTTTTTAGGTAATTGTTGCTCGTTTGGACGATTTTTCGGGATTTGTTTGCACTGTTAGGAAGCTGATGTGATTTTATGTGATAACTAGTTAGTAGAGCCTCTAGATCTACCAATCAAGAAGTTATCTTCGTCGGTAGATCTCTGCGAATCGGAGGATTTTTAGGCGAAATTTTAAAGTTTGATCAATTCTTCTGAAGAAATGAGGAAATTATGGAGAATATGAATACCAAGCTATTCTGCATTGACCTTTTTCCTTTCAATCAGTATATTTACATCACGACCAGGATATCTGTGAAAAAAATGTTATCAACAGAAACAACACAAGAGCTTTTTTTATCGGATAAATTTCTTTTTGTAACGAAATAATTTTGCCAATCAGTAATTATACGAGAAAACCTGACATGAAAAAATTGCCAGACCGAAGGTCGAGTGAATCTGTCAAATGTCAGTTTTTCGAGCAAAATTAGGTACTGATGAAAAAATTTTGAGTTAAAAAGAAATTTATCTTAAAAAGAAAAGCTCGAGTGTTTTTTGGCAAGATAAATTAACGACCGAATATATGAATGAAGAACAACAATAATTACCTATATTGATACAGGACAGACATTAAAGTGGCGTTAGCATACTAGATGTAGAGGAACAGGCGTTTTTATTGGTGATAAAAAACGATGCACCTTTTTATCGCTGTTAAAATGACAAAACAGTAATCTCTTAATGACACATTTTATTTATACAGGAGTTGATTTATCGTGTTTAAAATTGCCCTTTTGCCGGTTTTTTTCACGATTTTCGCGAATTAAAAAAAAAATACTTCTATATCGCCTAGAGAATCGAAATTTCACCCACGTATGAATCGATTATTCCTTTTTCAGACCGTTTAAAAGTTTCCTCCATGTATAGCAGCTTCGCTGCAATTTCAAGATTCTTCTGGACCGACTTTTTCGATAGATTCCTTCGGGTCGGTTCACAGAGTTACCATTTTAGTATAGTACCTGGAATAAGTATAGTATATCACTATTCACTAGTGTGCTAGTTGATCAACCTTGAAGGTAGATCCTACTTTTAGGTAGATTATTATTTTTAATTTCCAAGAAATTACTCCGAATGTCAGATAGAATTTGGAAGAAATGTCAATTGGAAATGTGAATCTTCTGAATTTTGGGTATGTTCCGAAAGTGCCATCGTGAATTTATGCTTATGATATTCTCCGAATATCACAAAGTCAAGCTCAGTATTCAAGCCTAGACTGAAACTATTATTATATGAATTCAAATTATGCATAAAAACTTGGTTTGGCTTCGAAATAACATTATACCCGTATGCAAAACAACCTACGTAACAGAACATGGCCAAAACATGGCGGAGACCGAACAGCTAATCGTTATGTCAAAATATTCTGTGATCGAAGGTTTGTTTACAAAATGTCGAATTTTCTATCTAATTTTCCAAGAAAATTGCCCAACGTCAGGAATCGAAAGGCCAATCGGGGGCTGACCAATTCTTCCTCTTTCGATTCGTATTTAAAACTCCCGGCTAGGATGTCTGGAACAAAAGCCTTTCGATGGAATATGTGGTAATTTTTCGCTATTTTTGCTGAATTCACGATATTCGATCTGAAAATTAACTTACTTTTCGACCACGTAAAAAGACGAAACAAACCTCAAAAGAAGCACCGGTCCTTCTACTTTCTTTGTCTATATCGTTTTTCCTCTCCTGTGGCCCATTTTCCGAGCTAGGGCCCTTTCTTCGGATCTACTTTTTGACAATTTAGGCCACGCCCCCAACTATTTTCTGGACAAAAAAGTGTAAATACGTTTAGTATATAGAACAACGGCGTGCAGAGGATGACAAAATTTTAATTTTAGTTTTATAGACAGTGTTTCGGATTTTAGAAGAGTTGGCCGAAGGAAAAACGAGCTTTGAACCTACTTATTCTTTATTGAACAGCGTGTTTTCCTTTCTGGAAAGCAATCCCGATATCGAACTCTGATCAACTGAAGCGCAAGAGGCGCACGATTCCTCTACAAAAATCCCATCAAAATGGAAATCGACAGACTATCATCACCACAAGAACCTCTCCTCTCGGCTATTCTCGATGTCAAGCGATAACGTCGGCATGCATCAGCGAACGTATTGAAAACTGCTCATTGTCAGGTTTACATCTACTGCATTCGGGATCGATCTCCGATCGGGCATTGTAGACACTTCTGATAAGTCAACTTTTGTTCGACCACGTCTATTCCTTCGGCTGTAGGTTCAGGTCCTAGTCTCCTTTGTCTCCAGACTAGACAGCGATTGGAGAGAGATTTTATCCAGGAGTTCGGTAAATACGCGAAAGTTTGAGTGAAAAGTGGCATTGTTCACTGAGAGAATGGATCGAGTTTTTGATGGCCGAGGGCGGTGGGGCGTAATCGTGATATTTAAGATCGTAGAGATGAGAAAGAGATGTTGCGGAATCGAAAATAAAATCTAGTAGACAGGATGCACAGCGATTATCGTTTCTGGAATTCTTTTCTGGAGAGGGTTTTGACACAGAACAAGCTGCCGAAATGTGCATCGTTGAATTTTATTTATCTACAATTGATTAGGCGAAGTTATCCGTCAATATATAGAATTATAAACTCTACCTTCTATATGAAAATGTATAGCAAGGGAGCAAGGTGATTTTTCTTGTTACCTTTACTCGGATAACAATCACGAAATAATTATACAAGCATTATGTATACAATTATAAACTCTACCTTCTATATGAAAATGTATAGCAAGGGAGCAAAGTGTTGTTGTGAATTACAAAAAATAACTAATTACTTATTGACAACAGGTAATTGACCGACGATTATAAACTCAACCTTCTATATGAAAATGTATAGCAAGAAAGAATTATCATCAGTTGTGATTCACAAAAACTAACTGACGATTCTGATTAAGAAGTGACGAATTACTTATTGACAACCGATAATTGACCGACGATTTTTATTGACAACTGAGTAATTACTGATGATTCTGATTAACAAATGATAGCTTGTCTCTGTAACATAGGGTTTTTGAAGACAAGCTGGAAAATAAGGGAGGTTCATGTCCTCTGAGTAAAAGAGGGAAAGATCTACAATTGATTGGGTGTCAGAATCGAAAAACGCCTCGCTAAACCAACAAGGTGTTCTCTTTTGCCATTGTCGACTAGAGTGGGAAAACAACCCATTTCTTGAATCTACAGACCAATGAGAAAGGCTTTGGACTCGGGGTATTTCGATGTCTTGCATGTGTTCCCTAGTGCAACTTGTTCTGCAATTAATGTGTCACCATATACAGGGTGGCCAAGAGATTGACGTCAAAAAGGAAAAAACAGGTCCCTCGTGTTATGGGCTATTCGAATCACCCCCATGTATGTTATGCTATTTTTCACGGTTTTCGAGTTATGATTTTTTTTATGAACTTTGAGAATTTTCGACTTGACCATCTCAAAAAAGATATTGAAAAAAGGACAAGACTTCTCTGTGAAATTCTTTTTGTAACTTAATCTACATGAATTGTACTTTTAAACATAAAATGACCAGATTCGTTACTTGATGAAAATTATGGAAATGTTAGTTTCAAGTGAAAAAGTTACGTGAATTGGATTATGATCTGAATTTTCGAATCAAAATTAAAAATGTAACAAGGCGAATTCACGGTTTCTTAGTATGCTTTGAAACTGCGCCCAACAGTCAGCTTTTAGTATCATTGATAAAAAATAGTACACAACACTCTACTTTTGCTAGAATTAGCAAAAATTTCACAGAGAAGTCTCGTACTTTTTTTTTAATATCTCTTTGAAAATGGACAAGTCGAAAATTCTCAAAGTTCATGAAAAAATTAATAACTCGAAAACCGTGAAAAATCGCATAACATATATGGGGATGATTCGAATAGCCCATGACACGAGGGAGCTGTTTTTTTCTTTTTGACGTCAATCTCTTGGCCACCCTGCATTTAGTTTCATGAGCTCATACTGAGAAGCTGACTGAAGGTTCACAGGACATGGTTATGGCCTTAAAAAACCAGATAAATCTCCCAAACTTGACCTAAATTCTTGGGTCGATGAACCATAAATCAGTCCAAAGGGTATTTTTAAACAAAGAAAGAAAACTGTAACTCAAGGCATATCGAACAAATATTGCAGTACAAGTGATCGATCCCATATGGTTATCTATACCTACCACCTTTTTAAAAGAGACAGCTCATTTCTTGTGGCCAAGGGATATGAAATTTATTTTGCCCAGATGTTGCGTAGTGAGACGCAACACTTCCCAACCTAGTATCAAATATATATCTGGGATGTTTTCTGTTTTTCTCTCTACAAACATTTCACGTGTTGAGAATGTTGACGTTCCGGTCTAAGAAGCAGGAAAACCAAACCTAGCGGGATATCCCGACACTGTGAAGCAGTAGGATTGAATCGTGGGAAATGCTACACCCCCTATCGAGTTTCAGAGTGGTTCGTATGACGTGCTGCCGAAATGACGATCTAGGAGTGCTGTAGCTCAATTGTGCAACAAAGGAACAGCGCGAACCATAAATTTTGCCCTGTTGTGTGGAAAGTGGACGTAAATCGTAATCCAATATGATCCAATGAATTTCTTCGCTTTAGGACGGCAGTGATATATTGTCAGCAGCATATGAGGTCAAGATGGCGAATTAATGTCTGGCAATTTGATTATTGAGGAACCAGCTTTTCTAAAATTCATTGATGAAGGCTTTCACGGCCGGATTAAACTTCAGAATTAAAATATTCATAACATAAACATAAAGTCCGTTGGGAATCCTACAGTCTTGAAACATTTTTAAAACAAAACTGTTCGAAATTTCTGTTCAAATGGACAGTTCGTGTTTTGTTTTTACCAGTCTGCTTGGTGGAAACCCGGCATAAGGGAGACATTCAAGAGTTCTTCATCGCGACTTCCAATCACGAAGGTATCATCCATATACCTCAGCCACTCGGATAGTTTCTTTGGGGCTGATTCGATGGTGTTCTTTTCGAATTTTTCCATGAAAAAATTAGCAATGTCAGAAATCCTTTGGACCCCGGGCGGTGTTGCCACAAATTATGTTCCAAGCTTTCTGTCTAGAGGGTTGTGGTAAGAGTAAGCGGCTGTTTGTCGACATATTGAGCAGAATCTTTGATGAAAGCTTCTGTGAGGCCTCAACATGATTGTAAGGGTCACCGCCAGATCATATGGTGCTCACTAGATATACAGGGTGTTTGGTAATTCGACGTGAACCTTGGAAAGGGATATACTAGACGTCATATGCAGTGAATTGCGTCGAGTAAAGCATGGTCCGAAAATATATGGTTAAGAAGATATGGCGATTTTTCAACTTTTTTGAAATTTTCTGCTTCGTTATCGAAAATAATTGATTTTCTAAAATCTACTCGACTCTTAATAGTCGATGAATATTTTTTTCAAAGCTGAGGAGATGGTTCTTATTTCTTGCGAAAAAGTATTCACTAAAAATTGAGATAAACCGAAATATACAGGGTCATAAATGGCTGCACCTGTTTTCCTCATAAAATCTTGATAAAACAATTGAGAATTACTCGGAAAAAGTATTATGAACTTGGTGTACAAATGTAGGGAAAAACTTCCCTGTTTCATCAGCTTTCCAAAAAGGTACATATGTCAATGATTTCTTCATGAAATCAAAAAATATGGCCGGAAAACCAAGCAGACAACAGACTTTTTCGAGTCATTTAGATATCGAACCATGGCCCGCTTACGGCTTACGAATCACGCAGAGTGAAATAAAGGATAATAGGATATCTGAATGACTCGAAAAAGTCTGTTGTCTGCTTGGTTTTCCGGCCATATTTTTGGATTGAATGAAGGAATCATTGACATATGTACCTTTTTGGTCCACAAATCGCCGTAGCCTCTTCTCTCTCACAGAGAAAGCCCGAAATATTCTAATTTTGAAGATTCATAAAATTCTTGCTTGTCGACCTTGCTAGCTCTCGTTCTATTATGAAAGATTTTCATTATATTTCTTATTATTTCTCTTATAGGTATAGATATTGTTATCAAAGGAACAGAAAGAGGATGGGATAATGAAAATGTGAATGCAGGCTCATTATATCGGATGGAATCTTGAATAAAATTCATACGAGTTCTTTTCTTTCTTTCCAAATACCAATTTCTCTATTACAACGTGAAATAATGATTCTAAATATCAGTTCAATGTTCGAAGATATACATTATTTTTCTCCTCAATTTTTTGGTATTCATCTTATGTAAATTTTTCCTAATGTAAATAATAAATTTGGGACTTTTAAACAAAAATCTATCGACCCGTGTGCGAAAAATAGGCAATCAGATAGGAGTGACAAAAAAAGAGGGCAAATGAAACAATTAAATTTTGACAAAGCCAAGTACAGACTCATATATCAATATGGTTGAAATGAAACATGCTAAATACTCAACTTTCCAACAATATAAATATCAACAAACAACAATGCCATTTCTGTACTTGCCATACTATTGAAACTAACACTATACCTTTTCAACTTCAAATTGGGATCTATCAAAATTAAATTGGGAATTAACATATTCAAATACTTTCAAATTGGGAATAATCCATTTCAAATTGAAACGGCATATTTGAACCTATCCAACATTCGAAAAGTGTAAGAAGTACTTAAAAAATTTCATATTTGTGCTCAAACTCTCATATTATCAAAAAAGGTCAAAACATCAGGTATGAATCTCTGGATATGAGCCACATATCTTGTACAGGTACTAACTGTAATGGTTCATGGTTGATACATTTCTTCTTATCAAATTTTTCGTTCTTTGAAGACGAAATTCTGTCTGTGTTATGTTTCCATTGCATACCGCAATTACCTGCTTTTTCATTGAATCTGCAGCTTTCTTCTCTGTATAAGGCATGATTATGAAAAGGGAATTGTAGACTTATCGTTCGTTAGTTACTTTGGACAAATTTGAGTGTTAATTACGTATCGAGTAATTCAAAGATCTGATGCAGATAGGAACGGATGTCATTCCAATATGAAATTGATTATTCCAAGCTGATTTTGATTATTTCCAATTTGAAAATGTTAGTTCCCAATTTGATATGGATAGTTCCCAATTTGAAGTTGAAAAGGTATAGTTCTCTTTTTTCGAAGAAGAGAAGATGCCGACTATAGTTTCGGTCTGGTTATGCCTTCGACAGAGCAACATAACCCATTTCCGACGTTGGTACTTATATCAACAAATGCGGATATGTATATTGCAACACTCCATTGTCAACCTTCATCAAAGCAGACGGTGAATCAACCCTCATACAACCAATCATCCTAATTGCCCAGAAAAACCACAAAACCCTAGCATCCCCATCTAATTGGATCGAACGTCGCTCCTCTAAATAATCCCCACGTCATTTCCAGACCCGTCGTCACGATGGAACGCTCCCCGCACCACGCCCGAGATGCGCCTCTACAACAGCCTCCCCAGAGGCCAGGACATAAACAACTACCCGTCCCTCCAGCAGCACCAGGAG
Source organism: Adalia bipunctata (assembly GCA_910592335.1). Classification (NCBI taxonomy): domain Eukaryota; kingdom Metazoa; phylum Arthropoda; class Insecta; order Coleoptera; family Coccinellidae; genus Adalia; species Adalia bipunctata. The sequence continues at coordinate 11,053,520 of OU342955.1, forward strand.
TCCGAACCTCACAAGAAGCCGCTCACCGTCGACTGCTCGCCGCCACCGAAACATTCTCCCGCTCGACGGACGCACTCGGAGGACGTCTACCCCGAGAGGACGGACGCCGAAGACTCCTCCAATCTCCTTACGGACACTGCCGAATCATCATCGCCGACGCCTTCGAAATCTCCGACGCCATCCTCGCAGAGGTCCCCCAGGATAAACCCGCTGATCTTGTACGCGCAGAAAGACAGGACGACCAGGAGTGGTAGGAAGAAGAAGGCGGATTTGACCAAGAGCGATACCGTCTGCGAGGGGAGAAGCGAGGGTGTTGAGGAGGGGGTTAAGGTGGAGAAGAGGGTCAGTTTCGATAGCTGCGCGAGGAACCTGGAGGACATGCCGCCTAGATCGCCAAAAAATGTGAGTTTTAGTCAATGAATTTTTTTTTTTTCGTTGAAAACCTAAATTCTTATATTTGCCCTCAAAACAAAGTTAAACTCCATGAGCATCAATAACTGCTGTGCAATTTCTTGCTCAAATTGCTGCCAAAGATTTGGCGAAAGATTCCGGAGATGTTTAAGCGTTTCCCGCTGTGGTTTCTGGGCATCAAGTGCTCTCTGTAATTGGTCCCATGCTCAATGATAACAATCTGAATAAAATTTGTAAATCCAAATGTCTGAAAAAACTCTGGAAACCCTAGAAAGACAAAACAAATATTAAACAGTATCCGTTTCCGAATTCGACATTGTTCTATAAACACTGTATACACTTTGTCAAAAGATTTTCCAACACAATACACTTTTCACAACAAAATCTATAAACACTTTGAACAGCTAGACCTTCACAGTAGCTCTAGATACTCTCTGTATAAAAAGTACCCGGAAAATGTTATTTAAATGAACCGCCAAGAAGGAATCGGTAATTTTTTTTTTCTTAAAGTTGGTAGGACCTTCCTTTATTACCAAGCCAAATTTGAGCGCGATCTGTCAACTAGTGTGTTTACAACAGCTGTCAGTATCAGTCGACCTCAAAAGTTCTCTGCGAATTTTACAATGGAAAAAATAGTTGATCAAAGAGTTTGCCTCAAATTTTGTCTTGCAAACGAATTTTCTTGTGCCGATTCATTGAAAATGTTAAAAAAAGCCTTTGGTGATAATTGTATGTCAAAAACACAAGCATACGATTGGTACAAATCATTTTAAGACGGTCGTGAGGTGGTCGAAGATTTGCCCCGTTCTGGACGGCCTTCAACGTCAACAACCGACGATAACATCATCCAAATCAAGAATTTAGTGCTCGAAAATCGTCATTCAAGTGTTAGAGAGTTGGCTCGAGAGTTGAGCATTGATAAAATGACCGTTCATAACATTTTGACTAAATGTTTTGTGTATGAAACGCGTCGCAGCAAAACTCGTTCCAAAAGAGCTGAATTTTTTGCAAAAAGAGCATCGAAAGCAGGTCTCTGAAGACATGCTTTCTCGATAAATACCATCGAACAACCGCCGTATTCACCTGACTTAGCTCCGTGCGACTTTTTTCTATTCCCAAGACTCAAATTGCCCCTACGTGGAACGCGTTTTGAGTCCATTGAAGCCATCAAAACAAATTCGCAACGAGAACTGAAGGCCATACCTTTGGCGGCGTATGAGCGGTGCATGGAAAAGTGGGTTCGCCGATATCATAGTTGTATTGTGAGCAATGGGGACCATTTTGAAGGAGACAAAATAAATATTGATGATTAAATTTAAATTTATGTGTTTTTTTTTACAATTCCGGGTACTTTTTATACAGAAGGTATTTTAACTGATCTTGTCAATTGAAAACTTCGATATTTATGCAAATCAAGATGGCTTTAATCCATTTAGGGAAAGGACCCAAACCTGGTGTTTCCCGGAATTACCTTGTCGGAATCTTGAGCAGCCGGCAAAGAGTTTCGTACAAAATAATATAAAATTAGGGACCGAAACTAAATATATTTCGCATATTACGAGTAAATGACCATTATAAATTTGAACAGAGATCTTTTACGAGTCCCGTCAATTGAAAACTTCTATATTTATGCAAATCAAGATGACTTTCACCCATTAGGAAAAAGGACCCAAATCTGGTGTTTCCCGGAATTACTTTGTCGGAATCTTGCAAGATTCCGACCCAAATCTCTAAAACTCTGGTGTTTCCTGGAATAACCTTGCCGCAATCTCGAGCATCCGAAAAAGAATTTTTTAGTAGATAACAATATAAAAACAAAACAAAATAAAAAAATAGGGTACGTCGGATATAAAATGTTTATGACAGTGGCAAATCATAACAGAAATTTTGCACTAGAGTTTCTGAGGAAAAAAGTTCTGATGTGGGAATTGCTGACTCCAATTATTGAATCATTTCTATCCAGTACTATCCAAGAGAGCGTTGTTATCACCGTTTGACCAATATGAGCTTTATTGTGCGCAAACCAGATGATTCTGTTTGTTTACAAAGCTCCTTCTCATATTTGAACGGATTATAATAGTTTTCAAGCTTTCTTCATATTTCTTGTGCGTGGTTCATCTAAGACAGTTTTCAAACTTCTTGAAGCTTGGTTTCTATTGCATAAAAATGTCTTCGCCTCACGTAAAATAACTGATGAACATTTAAAAAAGACATTAATCATTGATCTTCCATCACAATTCACCATGATTCATCCACTAATTTCTTCTTTTTGCCTTCCAGACGATCCCTCCACTCAACAAAGCCATTTCTTTGACCGACACTCCCCCAAGTCGTATACCCCGTCGATCACCAAACTACCTCCAAGCCGCCAGGTCCCTCCAAGAACGCGCCGCCACCATCTCTGGCGACGATTACTCCAATCTTGCCAGAAACTCTGCCTCTTCTCCAGAAACCTCGAGTTCGGGAGGCACGGGAGGTACTCGGGAGGAGCGGGAATTCGTGGAACTCTGCGATATCGAACCTTTGAGCGGTACAGTCTTCAGGAAGGTGACTGTTAGACGTAGGAGGCAGGATATGAGGAAGATGGCCGCCGTGGATAGCGGTGAGTTTGGTGGAGGAACGATGCATGAGTTGTCTTGTATTTTTGCATGGAGGTAATTTACTAACTATTTGATTCTGAGCTGCGGTAAGTTAGATTAGGAAATCGGCGGAGCCTAGTCCTGGAAGCACCAAAACTGAATTTTTATTACAGCACACCAAGAAAAAAATCTATGTAAATATTAAATAACCATATAGACTGACAGGTACATTGATGAACTGGCTGGTCAACAGAAAATGAAACAGAGTCATTTTCAGGAAATCGTCAACACCCTTTTTCCTATTTTTGATCAGACTACTTTCAACGACGGGAAAATAGAATGAAGGGCCTTCAATATAAATTTGACGTGAATGCTGTGATGTATTGATGTTTTTGGTTAGAGAGGACCAGACTCTCCGACTTTTGATTCTCTCGTTACTCGTACGTTTTTATTATGGCTTTCTGAGCCTAAGTTAAGTTCCCATAACTCCAGTGAAGCACACCCTGCACACCCAGTCTATTATCTTGTGAAGCAAGAGCGTTATTCACTTCCAAATTTCATCCATAAATTGCGAATAGTCTTCATGGAAAATATACTGCTCCAAAAGAGGTAGGGATATCGTATTCAATCGTTTTTAAAAGTATGTAATCTTCGAGAAAATCGCTGTAAAATCATTTAAAACTCAATAACAACTTGAATCGATCCAATAAAAATCAGTATGAGACATTTCGTCAATCTGGTCGTCTTTTTTCTGAAGTTTGGTTCTTTGCATATGCTTCATGAATGTTCTTATTTTGAAATGAAGTCAGTTTATCAACGGCTTCGATTTGAAACGAGTTTTCTGAAAATGCCAAAACGTAAATTAACAAACGCTGAGGCTAATAGGGCTATCGGAATGCTACAGGGTGGCCTAACTCAGGTTGTTGTAGCGGAAAGGCTCCAAGTCAGCCAAAGTGTGATATCCCGACTTCGGAATAGGTTCAGGGAGACAGGTTCCGTGTTGGAAAGACCAAGGCTTGGTGGGCGACGAAAAACAACACCTGCTCAGGATCTTTTCATCACCGTTTCGGCGAGAAGAAACCCTACATCTACGTGTAGAATGCTACGGAATACTCTTCAAAATGCAGATGGGGTCCAAGTTTCCATCGAAACCATCAGACGACGTTTGAGAGAGGTGAATCTAGGTTCTAGACGTCCATTAAGAGGAGTTCCATCAACATGAGACCATAAGCGTCTAAGACTGGAATGGGCAAGGCAACATATCAATTGGAACGATGAATGGACAATCCCACGCATACCCCGTAATCAACGGGCGCACAGATCTACACATTTGTCCTGGGAATATGACGGCCTCACACTAAAGGGAGCATGTCATTGACAATGTTGTGCCAAATTTTCACGCTGCTATTGGTGAAACTTTTCAATTTATAGACGATAACGCTAGACCGCACCGTGCAGCCATAGTTGAGAATGCGCACGTGGAGCTTGGTATTCCACATTTACCAATACCTCCGCACTCATCAGGTTTGAATTGCATAGAACAAGCATGGGATATGCTCCAAAGAAGATTAGATAATCATCAACCTACCCCAGAATCCTTAAATGATCTGAGAGAGCTTCTGCCCCGTTTATGGAATTAACTTCCTCAAGAAATGTTCAACAACCTCGTGTGTAGTATGCAGAGAAGATGTCAAGCTGTTATTGATGCCCGTGGAGGCCATACATTGTATTGATGGTCTTAAAATGCTTGAATTCTCTGGGAATAAAATTTCGTTATTTTACTCGATTTTTCTTAACCACCACGCTGCAGACCTACAGGCTAAAATTAATTTGCAACTTGAAATCATATTAATATGAATTTTCACCACAAAAATCTTATTTTAACTATATTTTTCTGCGATTTAAGTCAATATCCCTAACTCATGTGGAGCAGTTTATTTAGTGACAAAGAATTCTCGGTATTAAAATAAAATTCGTGCTATACCCTGTAGAAAGCAATGAATAGCTGCTACATGCTTAAGGATCCTCAATTCGATCACAATATATTGTTTCTGGCGAATAATGCCATATTATCTCCCTGACTACCTGTCCCTTCAGGTGATATTAATACTCAATATTAACGCCCTCGAACAATATCCAGAACACCAATCGATCTTGCCGGTATCGTCTCCCGAACTGGTGGCTTCAAAGTTCACCCATCAATTTCAAACAACTCTCTGATCACGGTACACAAACAAAGGGGAATATCAGGGTTCTCCAATCTCCGAAGGTATTTACATTCCAAATTCATTTTGCCTGCTCTTTTGTTCGAAATTAGCTAGGAATTGGATGATTAACGGAGTGATAGGCTTCCAGAGGGAGTGCTCTCTTCTGTTCCTGTAGGGAGAAGGAAGTACTCTAGGACTAAAGAAGTTCATTCACGAGAAGACTTTTCTGGAGATTTGACCAATGGCAGGAACTACGTCTGGACGATTTGTCGACCTGTGTTTCTGAAAATGTTGTGGTCCATTTTTAAAAAGTGGTTGAACTTCTTTTGGGAAAAATATAGGTTACGTATTAGATTTCTTAAGTTTCTGTACACCAAATTTGGTTCAAATATCTCCAGATGTTTGGGTGAAGCAGAAAAACTTTCATATGATGTGTGTCCATCGTATTGAAACCTTCAATTCATCGAGGAAAGAATAATTGACCTCCTGAGACACCAAATAGGAAAAAGGATATTCTTAGAAGAAATTTCAAATATACGAGGATATATTGAAAAATTCTTAGCCTATTATAGAACCAAACAAATCTTCAATGTCAAAATATTTTATTACTCAACATATTCTCCTCTTAATTGAATACAATTACAGCGAACCTGCAACGTCTCTAGACCTTTAAAAAAAAATGTTTCTTCTTGCTCTGCAAAACGGGCCTCCACAGCTTTTATTACCTCCTCGTTGGAAGAAAATTTACGACCTTTTAAACTTTTTTCCAGTTTAGGAAAGAGATGATAGTCGGACGGAGCCAAATCTGGTGAATAAGGGGGGTGTTCTAGTAATTCTAACCCTAAATCACGAATTTTCTGCATGGCAACATGAGATTTGTGTACTGGGGCGGTGTCCTGTAAAAACAAAACACCTTTGGATAGCTTTCCGCGTCTTTTCTCTTTGATTTTTTTCCCGTAGAGTGGTCAGTAATGTCGAATAGTAATCTACAGTTATTGTTTCACCCTTATCCAAAAAATCAATCATGATTACATCATGGCAATCCCAAAAAACTGAAGCAAGAACTTTTCCAGCAGATTTTTGGACACGAAACTTCCTAGGTCTTGGAGAACCAGAGTGTCGCCATTCCATCGATTGTTGCTTTGTTTCTGGATCGTAGAAATGTACCCAAGTCTCATCCATAGTAACAATTCGGTTTTAGAAGTCGTTTTCAAATCGAGCACAGATCGAACGCGATGCTTCTACCCTTGCACGCTTTTGGTCAACATTCAAACATTTGGGGATCCATTTTGCAGAAATTTTTCTCATGTCCAAATTAACTAGATATATGATGAACGCGTTCGTATATGAAATCTTCAGTGCTTCAGATATCCGTTATAGCCCAATTCGACGGTCTGATAAAATCATGTCATGAACTGCATCGATATTTTCGGGGACTGACACAGAAACTGGCCTTCCCGATCTGTCATCATCTTCAATGGAAAATTTACCTCTTTTGAAGCTTGCAGTCCAATTTTTCTCGGTCGCATACGAAGGACATTGATCACCATGGGTATTAAGCATATCTTCGCAAATCTGCTTACCTCTTAACCCTTTTAAATACAGGTACTTGATGATGGCTCGATACTCCAATTTTTCGATTTTTAAAATATCGGTGGACACCTTTTTTTAATTTACTGCGTAACTCTGGTTTACTTTTTTGACGTCGAACTCTACACTGACACTTCTAATAAGTTATTGTTCGTTGATATGGTATCGTAATATTTTGTTTATGCATGGAACAGGTCTAAGCTAACTAGATATCAATACATCCTCGTGATACTCCTTCCAGCTGGCCCTATGATGGTTTAATAAAAACCGGAATCGATCGCCAAAGAATAAATTTTCAAGAATAGACACATAGGCAGTGTGTTTATCGATGCCTTACCTATTAAGCTCTGGACATACGATGGAAGCATTCATCACCAAAAAAAACTTGAAGTCTCTACAGAGCTGTCAAACTGTAGAACCTACTTTCATCTGATGTGTGTCCACAGTATTGACACAGGAAAGAATAATTGATCTCCTGGGACACCAAATAGGCGGCAAAGGTTTGCTTTTTACCCAGGTGGTTCTAATCAAAAGAAGGAAATATCCGAGGAAATCACGTAGGCTTTTCCTTTAGGATTTCCGGTGTAAATGGCTTCCTTTAGGGGAGTTTCGGACCGCGATTCAGCTTTCCGATTGATGTTAGATGTAGTCAACAGCATGGAGTTTGTGGTCAGTTGTTCCTTTATTAATGGCCTTGCAGCTGATACGAGGGGCGTGATGCAAGGTTTGTTTGGTGTTTCTTGGCGAAACGGTAATTTATTTGGCGGCTTCCATTGGCCCATTTAGGAATAAGGTTACTTTGGAATAATTACAGGGAGAAGTTTCACAGTCGGAGCAGCAATGTATATAAAGTATCCCGGTTGGCCAAGATTCGAGTTTATCAAGTTTTTTTACTAAAACTGACGCAGGTTGGCACTCGTGAAATATCGGCAATGTCAAAATAATTCTCAGAGACGTTGTCAATGCTAATTTCTATTTACCCTTTTTTAACTTTGAAAATTGAGTTAGTTTAACTGTGACACAGGTTTCGTAGTACTACTACATTTAAATGTCTTTAGGCTTCTTCCTTGAGAATTTTGAAAAGTGGGGAATTATATAGGTCCGTCTGTTCGTTTAGAAGTTTTTCTGTCGAGTTATTCTAGTACTTTCATTCTATTTTCGAACAAACTATCACAAATTAACGGACTATTCTGTCCATTATCTTTCAGTGAAATTCCAACACTCGATTCTTGATTTCCGTACAAGAAATTAGCATAACTGAATCTTCCAACCATGTTTCTATACGTGAAATATTTTCAGTAAGTTTATTCAACATTCGCCAGGTTTTTGAAATTATTGAATTCACATAATATCTTCTCAAATCCATTATTTCCCCAAAGTAAATGAACATTTTGATAAATACGTAATTACTACGACCTCTATGTCTATAACTTCTATTGCAAACTTTAGCAAATCATAGCTGTGCTAATTCTAAAAAAATTCCCTTTGAACGTAGAAAGTACGAAATAACCGGTTGATATTATTATTACATTCAGAGTTGAGGTCTTAGAAATCACAGTTTGAGGAAAAAACTAGGTATTTACGCTGAAAATATCCTTCACATGAAATATCAATTTGTCGTTAATACCAAAGAGTATAATTAAAACGTTATCAGGCAAGTGGACTATTATTTATTCTTCTGATTCTTCTAGATACAAATATTTACCAACGTTTCGGCAGCATTCGTGCCTTTATCAGGGCTCATTTGTCCTTTAAGAAGTCACAGATATCGTCAGTGTTTTAGGGTGTGACATGAATTGACGATATCTGTGACTTCTTAAAGGACAAATGAGCCCTGATAAAGGCACGAATGCTGCCGAAACGTTGGTAAATATTTGTATCTAGAAGAATCAGAAGAATAAATAATAGTCCACTTGCCTGATAACGTTTTAATTATTAATTAATCATGGATGAAACTGAAACATATGACCAAAGAGTATAATTTTTCACAAACTGTTCATTTTTGTGCGCTTAATCTTCTGGACAAGAGCGTTATCATTTTGCTCGAATATCTGTAAACGTGGAATTTTGAATGGAAAATGTAATTTGTGAAAGTCTTGGAACTTTTCTCTTACTCGACTAACATCTCTCAAAATACGATTCACGATTTCGCAGATGACGAACATTCTATCGGTTCTGTTCATCATCAACTTACTATTTTCGCTGCTCCAAATTGATCGTTCAATTGCACACTTCAAAGTTCCTCAAAAATCTACGATCTGCTACCTAGTCCTTTCAATTTTCCAGCTCGGGAATTAGGTATTCATCCGAGTCCCGAGTAACGAGAGTAGTGGATAGCAGGTGTGCAGATCCTCCCAACCAATTACTGATGTATTAAAAGTTGCCTATGTCGCATCTGGCAGTATTGTGTCTTCCCCGAGTGAAGCGAGACACACACTACATGATTTATCGTGCAATTTTAATATTCATTTTTCTTATATCGATCGAATTGAATTTTTTTATTGCGGGATAGGCGTACATGTATTCAGAACCTAGAACTCAGCTCTAGGCTTGTACTGCTCATTTTTGCCTTCGAATTGATCTGACCTAGGCTAATATAGGTACCCAAATTAGTTACAGGCAGAGAATAAATTTGACGAACGGAGACAATCTCTCGAAGGGTCGAAAGCGTATCATAGACGAACACCAGGTGAATTTAATGATACAGGGATTTATATTCCACAGTTTGATCGCCTGCGGTGATTCATTGTTGTGCAGATATGAGCGATCGCACAAATCTCGACATGGGTGGTGTTCTTGGTTGATTGCCGTGTCGTTCTACAGGTAGAAATAATCGAAGTGATCGGTGAATTACCTGTGGTATCGTTTCCTGGGCCAGTCAGTGGGAAGGTTCGACCGATAACTCGAAGTTTATGTATTATGCATGGGAATGGAAATTATTAAGTACGGAGTTTCACGACTCGAACTCACTGACGATCTTGGAATGAATCTGAGGTAATTAGCTGGTAATTTACGAAATGAGTCAATTTAATTTTCGTGAAGACAATAACACAAATGGAACAATATGAGTTTTGATCTGATAACTTGCGAAAGTCGTCATTGCAATTAAATCTGAGAATTGAGAAAATTATTGTGGATAGGATGAAAAAATTCACGAATATGCCATCAAGATATGATAATTGATATAAATAATATAATTTGTCATACATTTCGAGTGTTTACTAGATAAAATTATATCTTTAGATGATTGGAATGGAAATAATCGATAGTAACTGATAAAAACACCATAATTTCTAGCTCACGTTGATGATATTTTTAAGGACATCCACAACATAATGATTTCAAATTCAGGCTTTGCACATAACAAATGCAAGACCACTAGAAAATTGTTCAGAATTTTTTGAAAACTTATAGAGGCATCTCATTTTAAATTTAATTTTTCCATGTTTTTCCAAAAATTAAAACCACATCCATTTTTATTAATCATCAAAGATTCTAAATGATCCAAAAATATGTACATACTGATATCCTATGTACCTACCTATATATCGTATTTGATAACAAAATATTAGCAGTTTTGTATGTATCACAAAAATTAGAACACAAAGATTGATATTGATTTTTTTATCGCGAAATGGAGCAATAAAATAACCATAATATTTCAATGAACTTTGTTCCTCATCTCCATTATTCATCATCATCACCTGATATGAAAATAATACTCCACGTCACTGCCTATCCGTTCCTCAAGAAAGGATCATTTGAATTTTCAGTCGGAACATTTGAAGGACTTCCGTATTATTAGCATTTTGTTTCGCAATAGCGTTGAGAGGATTCCTTTTGGCCAGTTTTATTTAATTATATCGACTTAACAAGCAGCAAGATTGGTGAGCTATAAAACGTGAGTTTAAGGAGTCAATAGACCAGAAGATGTGGTTCATATTGACTTTACAGACGAAATACGACTCAAATCTCGGAATAATTATGGCATTTTTGGGATTACATAGGAATAGATGAAGAAGACCAAATTTCCCACTCGAAAAGTGTATTTATTTTAATGAAAATTTTACCATTGAATGCCTATTCCAAATTGAGAGACCACCCTATAACGAATTCACACATTTGAACAACATTATTCAATAATTCCCCAACACTTTTGAAAGCATTTACAATAATTACCATTGGATATTTTAGGTCAATAAGAACTATGTTGAAATTTCATTCTGATTGTAATTTTACCTCAAATCTGTAAATTTACCATCCATCGATATTGCAGAAATTTGTGAAAAAATGTGAATCTTTACAGAGTGTAACAGCCAAATGGAATAAATTCGATAACGAATAAATGAGGGCGTGTTGGGAAAAACGCTCGAACACGTTGATTTGTAATTTTAAATGCGCATATTTTTCAAAAAAATAATATTATATAGGGTGTTCCATGTGACCGTGGCCAATTCCAACTTTCTTATTTCAAATGTAACCCCCTAAATATTATTTATTTTTTGGATTCTTCAGAAAATTTTAGACATAATTCATGTACAATGTCCTGTACCTATCTTCCACTTTTTCGGAAATATTAAGTGTTTTCAGATTTTTTACATTAAATTAACATTTTGAATGAAAATTACTTTATTTCACAAATCGCATGAAACACCCTATATAATTATATTTTCTTGAAAAATTTGCGCATTTGAAATTAGAAATCGACGTGTCCCAGCGTTTTTCCTAACACCCCCTCATTTATTCGTTATCGAATTTATTCCATTTGGCTGTTACACTCTGTATGTAAAACTTTGTAAATTCTTGGTGAATTTTTGTAATTTTCAAGAAATTCATAACGATCCCTTCAAAATATTCAGTTACATACTACATGTTGGTGGAATCACAGTTTATTATAATCGTGAATGATATGCAGTTTTTTGTAATTTTCACCCATTTTTCACAGTGCCCGCGAAATGACCGTTGTGAAGCTTTGTTTCATGCCAATATCCCACTCTTGATCTTAGAATTTTTACCCAAAATCTTCTTTAGATATTTATGGGACAATTTGGTATTTTATTTGCGAAACACGTTGTGATTTTTGCGTTAATTTTTAGTCGAATAACTTTTTTAAAGCTGTGTTTTATTCCAAAATCTCTTTACCACTTTTGATCTTAGATTTTTCACCAAAAATCAAGTTTAGATATTTCAAGGATAATTTGGTATTTTATTTGAGAATCACATGTTGAGTAAAAAAGTGATTTTTGGGTAAATTTTCAGTAGAATCATTTATATAACTTTCGTAAATCTGTGTGGTATTCCAATATCCCTTCTCTATCACTTTCGATCTTAAATTTTTTACCCAAAATCTACTTCAGAGTGATTTTTGGGTTAATTTTCAGTCGAATCATTTATATTAATGCTTTTGTATAACATTTGTTAAGCTGTGTTTTACTCCAATATCTCTATATCACATTCGATCTCAGGATTTTTAACAAAATCTGCTCTGGATATTTCAAGGATATTTTGGTATTTTATTTGCGAATCACATGTTGAGGAAGAGACTGATTTTTCGTTTTATTTTCAGTCGAATCATTTATATAAATGCGTTTATTCAACTTTTTGTTAAGCTCTGTTTTATTCCAATATCTCTATATCACATTTGATCTTGAATTCTTTTCCTAAAATCTATTTCAGATATTTCAAGGGTAATTTCGTATTTTGTTTCGGAATCCCATGTTGAGTAATCGAGTGATTTTTAGGGTGATATTTAGTCCAATCATTTATATAACTTTTGTAAAGTTGTGTTTCATTCCAATATCTCTATACCACTTTCTATCTGAGAATTCTGACGCAAAATCAACTTTAGATATTTCAAGAATAATTTGGTATTTTATTTGCGAATCCCATGTGTAATTGAGTGATTTTTGGGTTGATGCTTAGTCGAATCATTTATATAACTTTTGTAAAGCTGTGTTTTATTCCAATATCTCTATACCGCTTTCGATCTTAGAATTTTTACCCAGAATCCACTATAAATATTTCAAGTATAATTTGGTATTTTATTTGCCAATCACATGGTGAGTAATTGAGTGATTTTTGGGTTGATGTTTAGTCGAACCATTTTTATAAATGTATTCATTTATATAACTTTTGTTGAGCTGTGCTTTATTCCGATATCTCTATATCACTCTTGAATTTTGATCTTGGAGTTTTATGCGAAATCTTCTTTAGATACTTCAAGGAGATTTGGTATTTTATTTGCGAATCCGATGTTGAGTAATTAAGTGATTTTTGGGTTAATTTTCGATCAACACATTCATTTAAATGGCTTGATTTTTAGTATACAAGGTGCTGAAGTTCTTATTATTTTTCTGTTCTTATTTAACACCTCATCCATTGCACCCTTTAGACTGGTTTACTAACTTTCACATTAGCCTCAATATTTAGAATGAATTTTCTATATCTCCTCCCTGAAAAAACTTACACCTACAGCTAGAAAATGTTTACAATCATATCTACAAGTGATGTAGACTAAGTACGTTCTTGTTCGACTCGAGTACCTCGTAAAAGTAGAAAGGCACGTACCAGTAGACCAATAGCTCATATCGGATGACACCCGTAACCTCGCCAACTTGCAATAACAATAAATAACCAACAACTAACCCGATCCCCAGCGATATCCGAATAACCCAGTCGAAGGCGTCTGCATATGATATCACTAACAAAATGTTGAGTTCACTTCTCAGAGTATGCCCATAACAACCGCCCATACAAAGTGGGCGCTCAACTAACCTGGTGGAGGTCGAAATCGATCTATATATCCGCAAATTCACTCTGTATGTCTCCAACCAGGTCGTCGTCGGTACGAATCGGACTCCCAGGACGTCCTCACCCCCGACAACGACGAGTACCGACTGGTGTTCATCAGTAGTGACAGTTCGTCCAAGGAGGAAGATTTGGACGATAACGACAGCTCGTCCACTGCTTCCAGTTTTCCGATAGAAGAGTGCGATTGGGATTATTTCGAACCTGGTGCAGTGACAAGGCCTGTGTTGAGTTTAAATTCTCCGTTCAGTTCCCCGAGGGTGTACCGTAGGGGTCTGTTCGAGTCCCCGATTGGTTCTCCGTTGGTTTATAGAAAGAACGTGAGGGAGTCGGATACAGGGACAGATGACGATTACGCGAGGATAGATACAGGGTCTCCGGCGTCTTCGGATAGTATCTATGCTTCTAAGAGGGATTCTGAGGAAGATAAGGGGATGGAGGACGTAGCGTTACAGTGCAAGCATAAGGTGGAGAAAGAGATACCGCTGTGTCAGCGCTGTGGGGCCTCGACGCAATATATTCCGATACCAGTTCCCGTACCGATACCGGTGCCGATTCCAACGATGTGGACGGCGCAGGAAGCCATGAAATTTTACGCCGCTCAACCAGGAAGCGAACAGGCGGCGCTGGCCAGGCTGAGGATATTCCCTCGTAACTTATGGCCGTTTCTGAACACCGCGGCCCTTATGTGGCCGCTGGTAGCCGGCGCAAGCGAGTCTCTCTCGACACAATTCAACGATCTCGAGTCACAAACCGTGGTAGCGCAGGCAGTCGTGCCAAACGTCGAGTATGAAACGGTAACGTCCTCGAGAGTAGATATGGACGAGAGCGATGCCATCGCGGAATCGTCACAACTCCCGCAGGATGACGGCGACATATCCGGGTATCTGGAATCGGAGAACCGATACGACGATTCTTCGACCTCATCGACCGAAACCGACGATTCCGAATACAACGAACGAAGGAAAAGTTGCGTTACCAGAGTGTATAACGTGAACGGTAGAGATGGAGCCAGAGAAAGCGACGACGCTCTTCCTAGCAGCAATCTCAGCAGTTGCGACGAAGAAGACGGAAGAGCGTCCCGCGAAGACTTAACATCCTCCTGCACTTCCGACACCGACAGCGATGACACTGGCACCGACCAGAAATCCAAGAAGTTCTCCAAAGTTTTCGTAGTGAACAAGGACATGGACTCCTCGTCCCAACGCTCCTCTTCCAGCGACACCGACACTTCGGACAACGACACAGACACCGAACTCGATTGCACAGTCATCCTTCAGAACGTCAAACCCATCCCGGAGGACTCCCTGGAGGAAGCCGAAGAAACCGAAACCAAAGTGGTGGAACAGCCCGGAATCCCAGAAACGAGCGACAAGGAGGACCTGGAGGAGGACAAGACGGAGGGCTCGAGCGGGAACCTCTCGGACCTACTGACGCCCAGCGAGCCGGAGGAGACGGTGGAGCTCGACGACCGGCAGGACGCGGTGTCCAGCGAAGCGAACGACGACGTGCAGATCCGGTCCGAGGGAGCCGTTAACGTGGTGGGGGAGTTTGTGTCGGAGAAATCGTCGTCGTCTTGTTGTGGCGGCGTGCGGGCGTCAGCACCAGGTGTCTCAGTTACCTTAGAACCGACGGACGGGAGTGGCGCGGGCAGGCATGCTGCAAGGTACACGAGTCTCGTGATGATTACGCAGGAACCGTCCGCGGCGCCGTATCAACAAGTGAGCGTCGTGACGTCCGATACGACCAGGTTCGTGCTGGATAACGATGTTGTGGTGCAACATACTAATTGGCAGGAGGAGGGCAGACGCCGCTTCGAGGATGGTCCACCAGGTGAGTAAAATTGGAGTGGGGATTTGTTTTGATTCGGAAGGGACTAGAGAAATGACGTTTCGTTCGATGATGCTTACAATCATTTTATTTGGTTCTTTTAAAGACGAAAATTCACTCATTTTTCGATATCTCTATTTAACTGGACATTGCCACTACCCTTACTGTATATTGCGAAGAGTAAAAGCAGTGGCGAGAATTCTTCAATTTAAAATTGCGTCAAATAATGTTTCGCAGAAATATTCATCTATAAATCCCTCCAGAAAGTAAGCAAAAATAATGTGAATTGAATCGTTCTAGCTACTCATAATTGGTCAAAATAAAAAGGATATAGATTCATAATTTCACGAGCTGTCAAACAATATATTTCTTCCAAAGCAACATAATATTTGTGAATTTTGGATTTCGCTTTTCGATCTTCAAATCCTTCATCTTATTTTTTAATGTTATTCGAAATACGAAATCCCGCTTAGTGTTAATTGATATCAAACAACACTTTCATGTCAACATTAACACGTGCGGTGTGAAAAGGATTTGATTTCAAACGCCCCCTTTTTGTTTGCTCGCTTTCTTATCACAATATTATGATCCGTGGATTTGAGAGTTAAGGTTTGAATCATTTCGAAGTAAGTCGTTCTCTTATTTTTAATTTCATCGAATTACCAACAAGATCCTTGGGCAATCTCCACGGAATAATCGAATGCTTCCTTTGTGAAACCGCGTTGTTGAAATTCTAATTATTGAATTGAAATAATCCGGTTTCCCATAGGACAATTTGTAATGGCGTAGTTTCATAACTTTCGATTTATAGATAGGATACGTTTCAAGAAAGTTTACATTGCTTTGCTATGAACAGGATAGTCAGATTTGTGGTATTGGATTATAGGGATTTTATTTTACCTGAGCTGAATGAATCATACATTTTAAAATTTGTTGCCTTTCAAAGGTAAAGTCGAACTAAAGTTACTTGAAGAGTCATAAATACTTCCACACGAATATTCCTTTGAAACTGGCAAAATTTGAAAGGAACATCTGTAAGAAAGATTTATGACTCTTCCAAGTGAGTTTAGGAGTGCTATACAAGTTAATAGTATCTTCAAAATTCATAGAATTCATCAATACCTAATAGATAAATATTGAAAAAAAAATGTGTATTCGTTATTGGTGTAGACATATTATTTTCTCCTTGAAACAATTTCATAACGTTTTGCTACGTATTGTACTGGAGCCTGACATTTAGCATGGTACATTAGGAAATAGTAACCTGAGGCATGTAAGGAATATGCAAAGAAATAATGAACTTGAGGATTTATTAGATCACTAATACGTCTATAGGGATCAAAATAATCTTTTTTCTTTATTTTCCTCAAGTATTGTAGGTTTGTTCATCACGTTTTGGCGTCATTGTTTCAGTTTACTCGATATTTAATTGTTCGAATGGTCATGAATTATACTGATAGTATTGTCTGAGTTTATTGAGGAAACATCGTTCTGTATGAATTTCCCAATGTTATTGATGAAATAGAAACAGTATTCCACATATTTCTTCATTATTTATTTTACCCATTAAAAAATTATCATTTTCAAAAGCAGGAGTTTTAAGTTGTTGAAATTTCAAGATTTCTTGATTTGTATCTATACATGAAATTGGTATTTTAATACACCCTATGTCTGTCTGTCGATGTCACTTTCAATTTCCTCCTAATATGGAGACAAATAATTGAAATATGGATCATAATATATGCAGTTTCTTGACCGAATGGCGGACTAATATCTTAAAATCAATTTTGATTTGTGGAAATTTTGGAAAGAAAATTAGAAAATTAAAAAAAGTGTAAAGCATGTGGCATATCAAATGAAAGCTCCCATTGTGGATTTTAATGATTACGTACTTCTTCAGGAATTCTCAACAGACTATTATTCAAATCATCTATAAGGGATCACAAAACGAATTACGAATTCTATATTTGTTATTTCGAACATTTTATGTAAGCTGTTTACCACCATTATGGAAGGCTTTCTGTTTTGTTATTGCCCCCTTCACTGAATATAAATCACACCCAATGTTATTGCAGGAAGTCAATCCCTTTAATCCCTCGCATTTGAAAGGCATTGTACTCAAGAACCTTGAGGTAGACTGTGAACGACAATGGTGAATTTCGCAGAATGCATCAACCAAACGACTCAAATTCTTAGCCACTTATCTCAATATTCACTTTCTACCGCCTCGTTCACAACTGGAAAACAGTTAATGCTTTCGATTTGTCCCTACTGTGTGACGCTAAATTGAATATAAAAATAATAGTTGATTGATCTTCCAAAACTAGTTTTTTAAACTGGTACTTTAAAAACAATTCGAAAGAATCTTTGATAACACCAAAAACTTTGTGATACCCTACAATTTTTCGTATCTGCTGCCGTTTTAATGGAAAAAATGTTTCAAATAATCAGCGATTATTTTTTCGAAATTTCTGTATGATAACAAACGTTGTTGAAGCTCTATTTTGGCATGCATGATGTATTGTCAAACTGTACTATGCACAAATTAAACTCATGTTACATTTCTATCGATTCCTGGTTGTACCTAGTACATCTTGGTGGAGAGCTGGTACGAATTTATATCGTAAGACAATTTGGCGTCTCTAGTCTAGTATGTGCTATTGCTAAGATATAAAAGAACGTTACATGATTTATAACCTGATTCCTGATTCGCAGTTATATTTTGTACGGTATTCCTACAAGTGTGAAACCTTCACGAACAGTTATATAAGACGTTTGATAATTGCAATACTCAGTATTTTGGTGCTGTATTAATTTGCACGACTTGATTGAAAGATCAACAGGGAAATTCATTTTGGTAACTGAGATGACTCCATGAACGTACTGCTAATTTTTTTTTGTTTATGTATTTTTGAGATTTATTGGGTTGGAATAAACTCATAGGTAGCTACGCTGTTAACTTAAAACCTCAAAATATAATGAAACAGCGAGAACTGCCAATTAGAAAAGTAATGATCATAATGACAAATAATGTGTATGACACTATTTACTTGAAGATAAAGTACCTTTCAGAACTCTCAGTTAATAATTATTCGAGATTTCTTCAAATTTCTAATGGACTCTTGGGCTACAAAGACGGACTTTCGAAATTATTTGTTAATCAACACTGTTTTGAAGATTTGCTCGAGACAAAAATTGTTCTATTGATTATGTTTCAAATATCGGTAGAGAAAACCCTAAAAACCCACAAGAAAGTATGATTTAAAAATTGGAAAAAAATCAACCATTTAATTCAAGTCGATATAAAATTATTTGTTTCTGCTCCACCGTATTTTACTAATTTAGTTATTAGTCATAGATATGCTAGAACTACGGTGGAGGTTCATTGATATGTGAATTATTAACATTTTTCCAAGGTTCCTGATATAAAAACGTGCTTTGGGTTTCATTTCACTTTGGCTTCAGGCGAATATTCATATCAACTGTGCTGTAAAAATAGGTCAAGATTCTGATTACACGATGATCGAACTCGAATCTTTATTCAATAGAAATATAGAAAATAGTTTCATGCTCCATAAGTTTCTTAGATCAAAAGTATCTTTTAACATTGGCAAACATGAAGTATTCTTCACCTAGCTGCCACACCTAGGCGATTTTAGCAAAGCTAATATTTTGACAATCACTAGTATAATCGAGATTGTAATGCAGTGTGTTTCTAAATTCATCAGGAGGTGATTGCTCGTGTGAAATTAAGATGGGTCTTTCCTATAACAAAATTTCATCAGCCCACCCCTTTCCGTGATATCACCCTTAAAAGGTGGTGACTAAAGGACCCCGCACTTTTCTTATGACAAATGGCGTTCCGTCAAATGTTCTAATTTTTTGGTGTAGTGTAGTTCTCGACCTACTGATCAAAAGTGTCCATGGCCCCAACGCCCCCAACTCAATCCCATGACTAGTTTTTGAGATACAGGGCGTTGAAGTTGAGAATTACCCACTTTTACTACGCGCTTATCTCGAAACAGAATCGAATGAACTTCAATTTTTCTCAAGAAACATTTCATTCCATCCCCAGGGAGCAACCATATGGAGGAATATGACCGAAAATCGTTACGAATACAGGGTTATCCATAATTGAATGCATGCCCGATTTTGAAGTATAAAATATGTCAATTCCAGAGCGAGAACGTTCGCAAAATGAATTATTTCACTAGATATGTTGTTGTTACATCGAAAAAACCTGAAATACCCAGAATTCATACTGGGTGATCCATCATTATAGAAACTATTCACAATGAAGGTTAAGTGGACACCCTGCATTTTTGGGTTGATTCAAGGAGTTTGTTTGATTTTTTCAGAACATATCATCATCGAATTCAAAGAATACAGGGTGATTCAGTCATGAAATAAACTGTGAACCTCACGAAAATACCCGAAAACCACCTTTTTTTCATCACCCACTATTTCAAGATTAACTCCGTTGAGGTGGGAGTTTTCTTTCACCACTGTACTTTATATAAAAACATCAATACGACTGAGAGTTTTTATCCACTTCCTATGACCGGATTTTTTTTTGTAGGTAATTGATCAGTAGGTCGAGTACTACATTATACCAAAAAATTAGAACATTTGACGGAACGCCATTTGCCATAAGAAAAGTGCGGGGTCCTTTATTTTTTTTCTAAAATTTTAGTGGAGCTAGAAAATTGAAATTTTGTTATTTTCGTGCACTCGCAAAGGACTAACCACGGGTATTTTTTCAATGTTCCTGTTACATTATACGGTGTTGAAATTAGCAACCCCCGCTTTATTTCATATCAAAACCTTTTTTCGAGATGAAGTTTTATGAAATATAATTATAACTTGAAATCCTTGTTTTATTTAAAACAATTTTCAATTCCTAAATTTCTTTCCCGAAACCAATAGCTAAAAGAGAAAAAGCTAACCTCAATTTCATACAGACAATCACCTCCTGAATTTTTTTAGAATGAATTCCGAAACACCCTGCATAATTTTGCAAGTTCTTGATTCCCGAATTCATTGCCAACAAAGTCATTGTTTTCTTCAACATATCACACAAATTTACCAGTATGAGGAATACATCTGAATGAAAACAACCCGATTCAAAAATAGCATTTTATTTCCTCGGCTTCAGTTCGAAATCAAACAATAATCGAAAGCAGCACAATAACGTACAAAAACTTATACATCTATCGTTTCGGAGCAGTCTTGAGTAATCGAACGTTAAAAAACCGAATTCCTCGTGATCAGCAAGACCTGCGGTCTCCTTCTTGAGATAACTGTCCGGTTCAGTCCAGAACGCTCTATGTCGCAGTCGATTGAAGCCTGTAAAATTCATAATAATGTCCACCTTTCTCTATCAGCTCGTTGTGTTTTCCCATCTCGACAACTTTTCCCTTGTCCAACACGCAAATGATGTCAGCGTCTTGTACTGTTGTCAACCGATGAGCTATGACAATGCAAGTTCTGCCTTTACTGGCTTTGTCCAAAGCCTCCTGCACTATCTGCAACATGGGAATAACACCCACGCTTTACAAAAAAAAATGACGGATTGGATTTCGTTTTACCTTCTCGCTCTCGTTGTCCAAGGCAGAGGTTGCTTCGTCCAACAGCAGGATTTTTGGGTTCCGTACGAGAGCTCTTGCTATGGCTATCCTCTGTTTCTGTCCGCCAGAAAGTTGAGTTCCTTTGGCACCTAGACGGGTTTCGTAACCCTGAAATTGGGAAATTATTCGAGAAGTTCAAAAAACCCAAATCATTTCCCCCTTATCAAGGTGAGAGTGACGTTTCAGAGAGATAGAAATTAGGACAGAGACATCTATCCACTAGATTCTCATATCGTACTACTATTCAAATGATTCTTCTTAAAAAAAACCAACCAAACTTACCAGGGGAAGAGCTGTGATGAAGTCATGTATGTTTGCGTTCTTGGCAGCTTGAATAATATCGCTCATGGACGTCTTCTGGTTTACTCCGTAAGCTATGTTCTCGGCTATGGTCAAATCGAATAAGTTAGGTTCTTGAGATACAATGGCAAACTGTGATCTCAAAAACTGAAGGTCCATAACACTTATATCGGTATCATCAATGCTCACTTCGCCAGCTGTAGGATCGTAGAATCTTTCTAAAAGCTGGATTATGGTACTTTTTCCACATCCGCTGGACCCAACCAAAGCTATGGTCTTTCCTGGAGGTATCTTGAGATCTAAACGTCTTAGGATTGGGGTGTCTTGCCTTGTAGGGTATGAGAAATACACTTCGGAATATTCTATTTCGCCGATATCCTGAAAATGAACTATTATTCTTCTTCCTAAGGGATGAAGAGTCTTACCCATGGTCTTCTTGAAGCAAATTTCACGTTCTTTACTTTGGGGCGTCTTTCTAGCAGAGCGAAAATGCGTTTTGATGCCTCTATGCCCTTCTGGAGGTTTGGTGCGAAAGCGAAAGCATTTCCAAGTGCCCAAGAACCATACACCACTAATTCGCAAACTCTGAAATTAAACAGTTCCAGCAATTTTCTTTGGAAAATTCAATTTCTACACACTTGAGAACCGTTCCATAAGGTATGCCTTCATCAGCAACCAATTTGGCACCATAATACATCCCTGCTGAATATGAAAAATACACCAAACTTCTCGAAAACCCAAGCATGAAGGAACTAAAATGCGATTTTCGTTTTGCCATCCGCGCATAAACCTTCAACTCTTCGTTGTAAAGATTACAAATGACTCGTTCACAGCTGAGGGATGCTACAGTCCTGATGTTTCCAATTGCTTCTACTGCAATCTGGAATATTCAATTTAGAGTGGAAATGAATGGTACGAATGTTGGCTATATACTTTCATGTTTTGAAAGGAAAATTTTTGTTTGAGAAAGGATGACCCTGTATTTATTGAAAAAAAACTTATTGAAATAATGTTTTATTATACATACTTCCCCATAGCAACTACATGTTGGAGTCATTTACTCTTTTCAGATTGAAAATTGCTTACAATCTTCATTTCGAAATTTTTCCAGTTTCTCATACTTTTTATGACCTTTGGATAAAAACAAGATCTTTCTTACCGCTGCAGATTTCTGGAGTTGGTTATCTTTCAGACTCGCATCCCCATGCATGACCTGTTGTTCGAAATATACTCCAATGAAAATGAGGGGTACGAAAACAATCATTACTAGAGCTAGTTTCCAGTGGAAAATGAGAGCCAAAGTGTTTGATATGATCAGCGTGCAAAGGGATAGTAAAATGGTACCCACTGGCGTTCCAGATACCTGCGAAAATTCAGAAAATATATGTAATTGAAAGTTAAATTATTAAATTATAAATTTGCATCAGAAGATGGACTGAATCACATTTTCCTGTATGGAAAAATTGAAATTTTCCCATTTTGTTTCCATTGATATCGAATTATGCAATTCAAATTTGGTCTGAAATTATTCATTAAATACCCACATAAAATCGGTATGCACGGGTCAAATTCAATTTAGGATCCCGTTATGGGATTATGAGTTCCTAAAGTTTTTATATTTGAATAATCTGGTACAGACTCACCCCTTGCATTTCTGAAGAATCACTCGAAAGTCTGGCACACAAAGCACCGACTCCATTTTCTTTTCGGTCGAACCAACCCACTTCCATGTTAAGAATGGCGTCGAATAATCTTCCTCTTATGCGAATTGACAGGTTCTCGCCAACTATCCCAAAGGAATAAATCTGAAGGAAAAAGTGTATAATTTGCAATGAAATTTCATTTTATTACAATACTCTTCAGATCAAATACTCTTCAACCTACAAAGTGGTATTTCTAGTAATTCACCTGTATGATGTACACCAATAACGCCACTATAGCGAGGAGTAAAAAGAGTAGGCAGATAAGGCTTGCCGACCCATAAAGAGCTTCATCATCCTGTTCCGCTAAAATCTGAAATAATATTCGAATCAAAGGGATTTTTCACATTATGAATGCCTTTACTCACTCCAGCAATTTCTCCAAAAAGTATTGAATAAGCTGGCAGTGTGCATCCAATGACTGCAGATGATGCACATCCCACGAAAATCCAAAACCATTCAGGTTTATTGATTTTCATAACTTTCAGGAATGTTGTAAACGAGCCGTACTCCTCAAGAGATACGCTCTGAAATAGTGATATGTGCATGTCATTTTCTAGATCGAAGCAACGAATAATATTGTTGCTAAAGTACAATATAATAATGCAGACAAGAAATTCTTCAATCGATATGCCATATAGTCTGAGTTGAAACATCTCCTTGGCCTATTTTTTTTGGTAGTGCTTCGCAACGAACTTAATAAACTTACAGGTCTATGTTTGAACTTATGTATATTCACTCCTGAGTCCCTCCTGTATCTTTCATCTCGAGACTGGATTCCGTTATCAATGAAGTCAATAATTTTGTCTTCGCTACCTGTAATCAACAAGCTCTTTGAAGTTTACTGGAAGATTCTAATAATACTCTAACTCACTTTCGTCAGCCTTGATGTGATTTAACTCTTGGGATTTTACCAGGTTGTAAAAATGACCTTTGGAGTCTATTAGCTTCTGATAAGGCCCCTCCTCTACGATTTCGCCTTTGGAAAATACGAATATCCTGTTGACGTTTCTCACCGTGGACAATCTGTGAGCGACTATGATTGTGGTACATTCTGTACTCACCTAGGAGAAGAAGGACTTGAATGAGAGACATCATTTCAATGGAATAACGAAGTTTGAACAATCTTAAAACATCTTATTTTGCATTCAACACCTCTTTCTCCCTTGGATCTAAAATTTTACTCACTGAATCCAGAGCTGCCTGAACCTCAGCTTCACTGGTGGTATCTAAAGCGGAAGTTGCTTCATCCAACAGCAAAATGGAGGGTTTGCCAACTAAGGCTCTCGCAATTGCTATCCTTTGTTTCTGTCCTCCAGAAAGCTGAGTACCCCGTTCACCAATTATAGTGTCATAACCACAAGGCAAACTTTTGATGAATTTGTGGACGTTTGCCCTTTTTGCCGCCTTTTCTATGTCTTCTTGAGTAGCCGACAGTTTTCCATATCGAATATTCTCAGAAATAGTGGTTGCGAAGAGAGCTGGTTCTTGTCCTACAATCCCGATTTTAGATCTGAGCCACATTAGGTTAAGATCCTTTATATTGGTGTTGTCCAAGGTAACCTGCGATAACAAAGTAGCAAGTAGTTTCAAGCTATAAGTTGAATATACTTGTTAATCATTATTTATTGGGGTATTTAGTTGACCTGAATACACCTCTACCTTTTCGACCAATAAAAGCCTTTATGGCTCAGGGTTATGCTTAACCCTTCAGCCCCATCCTTTTGCTTCTCTAGGTCCTCAATATTCAGTTTCTTGAGCCTAGAGTCTCTTATATATCTTATTTGATCTACAGATTGCCAAGATGGCAGTACCAATTAATCTAGTGGCTATACTTACTTCTCCTTCTAAGGGATCATAAAACCTCTGCAACAGCTGTATACATGTCGATTTCCCTGATCCAGACGACCCAACAAAAGCAACGCTTTCTCCTGGAGCAATTTTGAGGGTGACACCATTCAGAATCTATAATCCAGAGACTTTGAGTATTCAGTGATCGGAATTTGAAGTGAACATACCTTAACATCTGATCTGGCGGGGTACCTGAAGTGCACACTGTGAAAGCTGATTTCTCCCTTTATAGTCTTGAGACGCATGCCTCGTTGGTGAGGTGTGTTTATCTTCGGTTCGCTGTTTAGCACTTTGAAAACTTTACCTGCTGCTCCGCATGCCGATCCGAAGATTTGGAAGTAGGGGGCTGCTGAACAGAACATCCAGAAACCTATGAAGGTGTCACAGAATACCTACAATTCAATTTTAATTCGTTACATTGGTACCTTCTTTCAAAAGATTTTTCAACTCACTGTTATAACAACCATGGCGTCGTAAGATTTCTCTTCCTCTGGCAAATGCCTATCATCTATTATCATCTTGATCCCAAGGTAGAAGGATGCTGAACATCCGGCATATACGAAGAACCATAGAAACCCATTCGACAGTCCGTTCAGAAAACTTTTTTTTATGTTACAGTCCTTATTGTTCTCCAAGGGTTCCATGTACCTCTTCAGTTCCTTTTTCTGACCGTCGAACGCAATAACTGTTCTGATTGCGGAAAAGACCTCTTCGGCTACGGCACCAGCTTTCGAATGGGACTCTGCTTCTTTGTTGGAGTATTTGGTTGAAACCTAAAGGGGACACACCCATGTAGTAATTATTGAGGATTGGCTAACGCTGAATTGAAAACTTTCCAATTTTATGGCTGGAAATGAGAAGAGTTGGGTCATTCCGTATATAAATTCATTTTCTTACCCACGAAACTAGAGCCATTATTATCGTGGAGAGTGGAAGTGAAATGGAGCAAATAAGGGTCAGTTTCCAAGCCAGCACCATCGAATAAATCAGACTAGAAAGGAAAGCTGTTTCGAAGTAAACGAATTGCGATACTTTCTCTCCTATGCCTTCTTCTATCTTCGCCAGATTCCTGGAAGTGAAAGATGTAATACAAATGCTTTCTCGCTTTTTTTTCAAGTTTTACTCTGAGAAAATTGTTGCAAAGTCTCCTGTTCTGTTCAGGTCGTACCAACTAATGTCTTGAGACAGCATCTTCTCCAGAAACATCTTTCGGATCTTGTAAGCCTGTGGAAGAGTATTCATAATATTGTGATCATTTCAAACTGAAGAATCCTGAGCTATTTATTTATAATATTAGTTTGCTCCTTGATTATTTATTTTCTTTCGAAAAATTTTTTCCAATGAAAGGATTGATTTTGAAAACCTTCAATACATAGTGTGTTTTGTAACTAGTGTGCCAAAAGATCTTCTTTCTAAAAGGTAAGCTCATGGCATTGATGACTCTGTGGCTTCTTCAAAAATAATCCTCTGAATTGATTGAACTCAAGTCGAATTTCAATGATTTACCTGTCGAACACTGCTGTAAGTAAACAGGACCCCTGCTATGTATTGACTCAATATGGTCACCAAACCCAAACCAACCCCTTGCATACTCATTAGAAAAGCGCCATCCAATAGATTTTCTCTAGCTAAATCTCTGTCTTCTGATGATATCGAAGTATTGCTAACTGCTACTACATAAGTCACAAAATGGCCTGTAATAATGCCGTATAGGACTCCGAAGTACGTCATGCATAGAGCACAGCAAATTGAGCCCAATACACCAATCGCAATCAACAACCAGTCCAAACATGTTGCACATTTAAACTGTGAAGAAAAATAATTATAATTTTTAATGGTAGATTTATCTCTATTAGAAGACCAATTAAAAAAGAATTATATAAATAGGAATTTAAATTTGAATATCAATAAAATTGCAGTGATTTCGTGTTTAATAATTAACTTAAACCCAAAGTTTTGTTAAATTGTTGTTGTAACTTAGTAGAAGTTTTCAGCAATAATTTCGTCAGCTTTGTTTTTAAATCCATATTTACAAGATCAACTCAGAAGTTCGAAACGAGATACATTATAGTTTACATGCGATGCTAGTGATGCTACCAATTTTTTCATTTTGTGGTTGGACGTATGGATTGTCTACGAAATTACGTAATATAACCTTTTTCAATTTTAGAACACTGCCTTTTATCGTAACCTTTTTTTTTTCGTGCTCTGTCTCTTAACAAAGCTGCCAACTATTACCTATTTTCTATAATGAAAGGGTGCTTCTCTCATTAATATTCGTAAAAATTTTAAAATTAGAAAACTTCATGTAGAGGTTCTGCATCTTTTAACCGCAACAAAACTCATGGTAAGGTAACGAACAACAAACTCAAAGAGTGAATGCTAAAATTCTTACCAGCTCCCAATAATAGACACTTTGATCCTCAGCTTTTGGGTTATCTTTTTCTGGGGTTTCTTTGCTGGAAAATATTGAGAAAATTAGGTGCCATTACACTACGTCAATGTATATTTTCTTTGAAACAAGTTATTTGCGCAAAGTTTCACTTATTGAAAGAAACATGGAACAAAAATTACAAAACATTAAAAATAAAAATAGAAAATTAATTGATGAACGTTCATGTCTTGATGAAGGTTGACCTAATGCAGAAGGGAAGTATTTTTCTCGACCTATCCATCAAGAACAAAACCGTAGCATTGGGAAGCAGCCAGTGAATATATGTATATGAACAAAGTTTTTCGAAATCTCGTTCACCTGTCATCTTCGAATTCCTCATCAGTGTCGGGCACAAATTCAAGCACTGGGCGCTTTTTGACATCGTAAATATCATAATCAGAGTCACTGTTGTAATCGATGTACGATTTCCTGCGTTTTCTTCTTTTGTTGGACAATTTCCTTGCGTTATTTTTCATCTCTAAGTCTATAGAACACGAAACCTAACCAAATACTAGTTTGAAGAACTTAGGTCTTTGCTTAGCGATGCAAACTTTAGATCTGGTTTCAGTGCAGCATTCGCACTTTTAAATTGTTCTCGATTTAACAAACATAATAAATATTCTCAATCACATCCTATTATGCCAAATCAATACGTCATTGAGTCCGATTTAGGAGAATTAGTTGTGGTTCTCCTAGTTAAAAATTAAATATTCAGATGGTCTTACGTGTGCAAATTGATCTATCATTTTCACATTGGCTGAGAAAATTGATAATGACAAGCTGCATTACTCTTTGGAAATTTGGGAGGAGTTCTTTTTCAGTCAGAGACTAGAGTAATTTTATCCATTATCAGCGTTGGAATCTCCTCATTGTAGTAGGTTCAGATACTTTTTTTGATGGAATAGAAAATTCCAAATTTCAAATTTCGTCAAATATATCATGAAAGCTGCAAAATAATGAATATTTGCAGCAATCAAAGAACTGTTTGTTGAATTAAACAATCAAATTTGTGTAGGTATGTTTCAATTTTTATTGCAAGAAAATACTTACTATTGGAACCAAGTAAATTCAATGTTGAAGCAAAATATCTCTGGTGAATATAGCAAAAAGTTTCTTCGAAATTTTATGATTCGTATGATGTCCTCACCTCGATAAAAAAATTTTCAGATTTGCGCGCTTGAGAATCATCGCCAAACATCTGAACCAACTGTGCTCAACCTCTTCTTTCCCACGAAACTGTTATTTCCACCTTTTCAGACAAGGTATAATTATTGTTTGCTTCAATTACGCCTCAAGTTTATACATTGAAAAAAAAATTAGGTGCTTATACTCATAAAGTTTGATAAGAACACTAAACATATCAGGGGCAATGTGTCAATTTTGTCTGATATCTATCAACATGAGTTAGTTGTGTGAACTCAAACGGTTAAAGCATAAAAAAAATGTTAAATGAAACATAAACAAGTCGATATTTTCCATGACTTCATTTGAATGTTACCCTTGCGGTGAAAAAAGTATGGAATTTTTCAATTTTGATTTTTGAGTGAAATTTTGGTGAGAAAATTGGATTTTCCCCCTTCTCAGTGTACACTTAGTTCAAGTACACTGATTGGTACTTCAAATGTGAAGCTCTCACCATGGGCACAAGCTATATTTTTCATTTCATTTTAGAGTTGCATGAATAATTCGAAGAAAATATATGCGAGAATTTGGCATTTCCCCACTGTATCTCTGAAAATGTTGAGCTCAAAATTTTGAAAAGGAGTTCTTTCCATATCACAAGAGATCTATAAAAAAGGGAATCCTTCTATTCAATTTTCTATGTTCAATTTTCAATGAATTGAATTCAATCAAAATTTTCACCATCAAAATCAAAAGCGTAGGCAATCGTTGCTAGGGAAATGAACAACAAACATTCAACAGTTGAGAAATTTGAAAATTCATTCGAGCTATTCAATTATTCGTTCTTCAGACAATAAAATAGTAATTTGGCCTAAGAAACTTATTCAAGATTGAGTGTCCTCAAGATTAGACGACCAACTGGATTGTGTACATTGAAGTTTATAATAAAAAATACAAAAAGAAACCAGCACCAAGTATTTTTGAGTTTATGTGTCATTGAATGGATATACCTCCTCCAATCGAATTCTACTCGCACCTGACATTGCTTTTCAAGGAAAATGCTTTTCAAAAAAATAAATCATGACCATTCAATTTTTTTTAGGAATCACAAGAAAAAACATGTTGGTTTATACCATTTAATGGTGACCGATCACTAAGAAACTCGCCAATTTTCTAACACGTTGCCAGTTTGATCCCCATATCAAAATTTTAATCAGAAAGATCCAAAGCCAAAGCAAGTCCTTAAAATAGTCAAACTCAAATCTTGATTAGTTTATTCTTTCCAAAAGAAAATAGCCACCAGTACAAATATTGCATTGCTTAGTTTTTGGTCGATTTTGCAATTGATTGATTAAGAATCCACTATAATTGACTCAACGTGGTTAGAAAACTGCTACATATTTAATTACCAACAATTTTGGATGAACTCACAACTCAACTATTCTATCACGAATCATTATTTTCTTCAATTGTGATATTCTGTAAATTTTTCAATGATTTCCGCATATAATTCGAAGCTATCCATCCCAGTGATGCAAAGGAATCAACATCATTGAACGAAACGTAAAACATTCTCGAGTCCCTTCTGTTCATTTTCGGTTCCAGCATTCGATTTCACTAACTTTATTTTCTTTTCATTTGAAGATCGTCCTCAGCATTCTGAAAACGTAACTGTGATAACAGGAGCAGAAACGTTGTCTGCGTTTGAAGAAGGTCTAGCGGACGATGACTCATGGGTGGAGAACATCAGCCATGACGAAGACGATTTCGGACCATCTTCGATCACGGAGGATTCTTCTTCTGGTGAAGAGGTGACCCTTACATGCTCTGTGGCGGTCGACAATGAGGACGAACTCCGAGGCTACCACAGAGCCGCCATAGACTTCACTCTTCACACCATCGTGGAAGAGAGTTGCGAAGAAAGTGAAGTGGAACAGGCTTGTTCGATGAAAAAGCAACGACCAGCGTCAGCTACAGACTTGGAGAAATACTTCTTCTTCGGTTTAGGAGATGGGAACACACCTTCCCTAAGTACTAACAGAGAAGATGCTTTTTCAGAAACTAGTAGTGTGTACAGTGAAGGTTTGGACTCGATTGGTGGTCTTGAAGATCATCAGCAGAACGATCCTTGTGATTCTGCTGAGCTGGCGTCTTCTAGGCTAGAGAAATATTTTCTGAGCGGTTTTATGGGCTTCAACTCAGAACGTAGAGACTCTGACGGAAGTGTTGGTAGTGATAGTGAGGGCAGACCCAGCCCGGAACAACGAAGAAAGCGTTTGGTGAGAGCACGAGGAACTGGAAGATCTCATTCATCATCACTGGACAACCTCTTATCCAACCCTGAACTGTCAGGGAACGACCAACCTAACGAACCTTCTAATGACTCAGAAAATACGTCCAGTTCAGATTCTGACACTTATGACGAAACAACAACCTTCGAAAAAAGTGACGGACAATTCGACACTGTTAAAAGAAAAAAGAACAAAAAGCAAAAAGGATCAGATGAAATTAAAAGTTTAGAAATAACACAAGAAGTAAACGAACTCAACAACTCCGGAGAAGAAGACGAAGATAGAAACAAAACACCACAACCTGAAAATCATCACACAACGAACCTTGTAAATAACAAAAACCAACAAAGTCGTGATAGTGGCTTCATAGGCAGCTGCGATGATCTGCTCAAGGAGCAACGAGATCCTAGCAACGAAAACATTAACAAAAATGAACTGAGAAAAGAACTGGAAAACATAATGGAAGAGAAAAAGGAAGACAGAGTTTTACAACAATCGGTTCCACCAACGACAGCACTGACCAGAAAAGACAGTTTCAACAACTGGAGTTCGGACGAAGAAACAAATCTGATGATGTGTAAGATGCGTCAATTTTTCAAAACCATGATCGCGAACTCTCAGTGTCCATCTTCCAAACCTACAACCCCAAATTTAAGCAACAGAACATCACCCATCTTTCCTAGTCCTCGACTGAGAAATAGATGTAAGCCACCACAACTCGTCTACTTCGAAAACGAGCTCACAAGACTTATGAAGACAGTGCCAGGTATCAGAGACGATCAAGTGCGGGAGATTGTGGAGTATCTGAGCAGCGAAGATACCTGGAGTGATTCATACGATTCGTCCGATTACACCAGTTCTGATCTAGAGGGTGCTACAAACAAATCTGCCTTGCAACAGCAGATTTCAGACAGTTGTAAGCAGATTATCAATAAGTTTGATACCTTGGAAGATGAAGAAGGGGATGAAGGTGACGGTGGAATTATCAGTGAGAATTTAGGTGGTAATAAAGAGACATCGTTCGTCTACCAGAAGCTGGTAGCGTCATTCGAAAAGATGGCTTCAGGTGACAATGAACAAGAGGCACCAAGATCTCCAACCAGCTCACCCACCTTGATAGCGAGAGTAATGCATCACATAGGAAGTAGGTTAGTGGCTTTGATGCACGAAGTGTCCAGTGGTGAGAGCCACGCTAGCAATAGTCCCAAAGCAAGACATTATCATAGGAGATTGCAGCAAAAATTGTCCAACGCTTCTTCCACCACTACGGATGACGATAGTACCTCCGATACGAACTTAAAGGATACCCTGAGTGCCTTAGAAGATTCTTTCTCGTACAATGTTTTGCCAAGGAGTAAATCTCATGATTTACTGATGGGTGAAACTAAAACTTCGAACCAAACCGGTAGTGGTGATATAATAGTGGAAGAACGTGAAGCCAGTGATTGTGAAAGGTTCAGTTGGAGGGGTAGTTTCGAATCTGCACTCTTGGCAACAGATTCGAGGAATAGACTCTCAATAATAGGTTCTGAAGGTTCGGCTTCAGCTTCAGCGTTAGCGATAGCGGCAAAGAGGAGATCAGCAGGCGATTTGATATTCAGTCATAAGAGTTTGAGTCGCGAACAGCTGGATAGGGTGAGGAGCTGCGGAAGTATAGGAGGAGCGAGCAGCGAAGACAAATTGTGGGTTTCAACAGCGACGCGTCCAAACAGAAGAAGATCCAGCGTGCCAGACGCTTCTTGCGGGTCTGGAGGATCAGCAGACGGCGAAGATGACGAAGAGGAAGATATCGGTAGTAGTTTACCGAGAAATTTGCAGACAGGTGCCGGCACCACTAATTCCCTTCCTCGTCTTCCCACAACCACGCCTCCAAGTAGCATGCACAAGGCGCAAAGTCATCATTTCCTGCCTCAAAACGTAAAGAGTGCACGTTATAGACCTCCGGGTTTCAACAGGCTAAACACGTCAGTTCCTAAACGCGCGGTGTCAGCTCCTGGCTTACAGCCGTCCCACCAGAGACGTGGGCGTAGATCTCAGCAGAGTGTTCCCAGTGGTGAGTTCATTTTTATTTTTTATGTATTTTTTGTTACAACTAACATCAGAATGGTGATTCCAACCATAACTCTATTACAAGCTTTCGGATTTTGTTCGTGTACGAGTTGTATGTACTCCTACGTTGGATATGTTACGGCGTTGATTGTAAAGTATCACTTCTGCAATTCACACAGTGAGTATAGGTACAGTAGTCGATTTTTCGATTGAATTCTGAATACTATAGAGTGTAGAGTATCGCTTAATGTTGTCTCATGAGAGAAGAGGGCAGTAGATGCAGTATTTAGCTTTGTTTTCATTTAATGACTCGAGAGGCTTTTCAACAATGACTCTTGGGTTTTTCGAGCCCCAGATAAGACAATTTTGCCTGTTGACGAAGCCACCGGGGTGGCTTCATGGCCTCATCACTCAAAATGATTTTTCGATGGAATTCCGGATCATTTTCATGCATTTCAAGGACGCAATCAGCAAAGACACGACGTTGTTGATGATCGGCCGGCTTGAGTCCTTTGTTAACTGAACTTTATTAGACTTAAGAACCAAATCTTTTCTTTATGCAGAATACGGTGGAACGACGTTTGCGTAATGTCTAATTTCAAAGAACGAGAAGGAATGAACAAACCTGGGTTTTCTTCAACACTTTCGGCTACAGCAGCAATATTTTCGGCTTTTTTTGAGCGACGTGAAGGGGATTAATTCTTCACATCGCTAACTTGTCCCAACAGCTCAAATTTTTCCAATTTTCCAAATCCTATATTGCGGTTCCACATGGTGCTTCACGACAACACAAAAATGTTGAAGCTTCTCTTTCGGTTCTCTATTAATCTCTCATGAACCACCTTATTTGGTTTCAAAATATTTTTGAAAGATATACAGGGTCCTGCAATAGTGGGTTCTTCTTCCATAGCTGCCGAACCAGACATCTCAGAGATTTCGTTGGAAAGTATACCTCTGGTACCTTCATTTCTGCATCTCAGGAAATTATTTTCTGATATACAGGGTGTCCCCGATAAATGTTATTCAACAAATGGATGATTTTTTCAATGGATCACCCCATATATTTTCACATATTTTCAATGACATTCATCACCTCTTTCATGACGCAAAATCTTAGGGACTTTTTCCAACAGTTCAGATCAAAAAGGTGAGCGAAAAGCAGTTCAGTAAAAGTCTTCTGACGATTTCCAGAAGCGATAGTGACATGAATTTGAACTAAAAGTTTTTTAATTGAAGGATTTGCCTTGACATGGTTCCTAAACGATCAACCTGTCATATACAGGGCGTCCATTATTAAGGTCCAAATATGGAGAACTTAAAATTATTATTTCTCGATTTTTTTTAAATAGAACACTCTGTATTTCCACAATAATGTAGAAAATTGAATACCTTACATTTTCTCAGAAGTAACCTCAGGATTATTTTAACTCCCGCATCCAACAGACACGAAAAATGATATCGCAACTGAAAATTTTATTCGAATAATAACATAATAAAAACTAACGGACATTCAAAAGAAGTTAAACAATGAAATAACACTAAATGAATAATTATTGACAAAATTCAAAACCTTCCCAGAATCATACTTTCTGAGCATCATCATAAAAATGATATTTCTTTTCCGTACAAGCAATATATATTGATCACGTATTCAACCTATTATATCAATTTTTATCGGCTTTCCAAAAAAAATATTGATCAAGTTATTGCTACTTAGAACTCAACGATACTTTCTAATACAGTGAATCAGTATGAATTTTTGGAAAAAATAGGATGGTTGATATGATTTTCATGTTAGGGCAGTGCCACAGAACCTGTTTTTTAAGGAAGTCGAACTTATGCTGCCCAATATCCCGATAGGAAACAAAAATTCATACCGATTTACTGTATTCGAAAGTATCTTTGAGCTCTATAGTAGCAATAACTTGATCAATATTTTTTTTGGAAAGCTGATATAATTGGTTGAATACATGATCAATATGAATTGCTTGTACGAAAAAGAAATATCATTTTTATGATGATGCTCAGGAAATATGATTCTGGGAAGGTTTTGAAGTTTGTCAATAATTATTCATTTAGTTTTATTTCATTGTTTGACCTCTTTTGAATGTCCGTTAGTTTTATTATGTTATTATTTGAATAAAATTTTCATTTGCGATATCATTTTTCGTGTCTGCTGGATGCGGGGGTTAAAATAATCCTAAGGTTACTTTTGAGAAAATGTAAGGTATTCAATTGTCTACATTATTGTGGAAAAAAATACAGGGTGTTCTATTTAAAAAAATCGAGAAATAATAATTTTAAGTTCTCCATATTTGGACCTTAATAATGGACGCCCTGTATATGACAGGTTGATCGTTTAGGAACCATGTCAAGGCGAATCCTTCAATTAAAAAACTTTTAGTTCAAATTCATGTTACTATCGCTTCTGGAAATCGTCAGAAGACTTTTACTGAACTGCTTTTCCCTCACCTTTTTGCAGTTTTCTTCGAATAAGATCTGCACTGTTGGAAAAATGTCCCTAAGATTTTGCGTCATGAAAGAGGTAACGAAGGTCATTGAAAATATATGGGGTGATCCATTGAAAAAATCATCCATTTGTTGAATAACATTTATCGGGGACACCCTGTATATCAGAAAATAATTTCCTGAGATGCAGAAATGAAGGTACAAGAGGTCTACTTTTCAACGAAATCTCTGAGATGTCTGGTTCGGCAGCTATGGAAGAAGAACGCAGTATTGCAGGACCCTGTATAAAAGTGTGCATCTTATGTTCTTGGTACTAGAGTTCCTTATCAATGTTCATTTTATTAATGTAAAAAATGGTTTATTTGAATATTGAAATGAGGAGAATAATTTTGGCTTCTGCGAAAAAGCAAAATCATAGATTTTATGAATCAATAAGCATTATCCCAAGTTGATCAAGTTATGGGATAAAAGTAAAAACATCGTCTACTTCTTGCGTGGGAATATTCGAAATTGATGCAGCTACATCAATAATATTTTCATTGTGGTTCCCAACACGAGCTTGTCCAAGGTTGACCTTTGAATAATGACTGGATTTCACCGTAAATTGTTTATAAATAAGAAACGATTCAATGATTCATTTTCAACGCTCTCCATTACTCTTTAGATCCGTATAGAAAATATTCTTAAACGCTCATTGAGATACGGAGTGTCTCCTGAAAACTCCAGCAGTCCTGCACAAACTTAATGGCTAGGAGTAGGACCATGAATTGTAATGTGGCGCCACCTCGAATAAAGTTCAGAGTAGGTATCGCCCGACAATACCTGCATTATGTCGTTATCGTTTTATGAAACCAAATACAATTATTTCATCGGATATCATTATTCAATCCAGTCGCCACCTCTTCGTCAAAATAATAGGACATCTGAAGGAAT
Organism: Adalia bipunctata; assembly: GCA_910592335.1. NCBI lineage: Eukaryota > Metazoa > Arthropoda > Insecta > Coleoptera > Coccinellidae > Adalia > Adalia bipunctata. The sequence continues at coordinate 11,089,720 of OU342955.1, forward strand.
CGAACGGGCGGCGACTTGGAAAACAATTCCTTTGTTCTATTGTCGTAAGTCGTGACTTTATGAATATTGCAATTCACCGAACTAGTGTACGGTTGAACATTATGCGCCGTTCTGCCATGTAGGCATTCCTGGGCAGGCAACATCGCCACCATCTTATGAAAGGTCACATTTATCGCTTACCTTAACTCGGCTCTCATATTTCTCCCAGACGAGCCGTAACAGTGAAGTCATTCAAGATGTTGAAGGAGAAATTTCAGCCACATTGTAGGTTTCTGCAAGATGGGACAGACAACAATGGGGGCATTTCATCTCGATACACAATGAGATAAATTCGATAAATGCTGGCTGTTACAGTGCGAACTCTATCTGAGATGATGCCCCATTACTATTATGACCTGTGTCATATATTTCTATTATTTAGTTCACTCGACAATGAAAGCTTTTCTTTTGAAGGGTTTTCCAATAAGATATGTTATTTTGACATTCAAAGAAAAATGTCATTCTTGTTTCGAAACATGCCAACCCTGCGAAATATAAGGTCCAATGAGCCCGACGGTCCATAAACCGCACCCAACTGTCACATGTTGAGGATAGAGACGCTTTTCAACAATAACTCTTGGGTTTTCCGAGCTCCAGATGCGACAATTCTGCTTGGTGAGGAAGCCATCAAGATGGAAATGGAATTCCGGATCATTTTCATGCATTTCAAGGGCCCAATCAGCAATGTTGATGATCGGCCGGCTTGAGTTTTTTATAAGCCTTAAGGGGACCTGGTACACGTCCGAGCTCGCGAGCTCCCTTCAAAAATTGGGCTTTTTATTTCCTTGATATCTCAGTTCGTATGCAACGCAGACCAACATTTTTTTTTTAATTAAAGCTTAATCATTTCTCTAGAATGTGTATAATAATAATAATAATAATAATAATAAAGGTCTTTATTCCAGCAAAAGTTACAGATTTGATATTGCAAAAATTGTACAGTTTGGAAAAGGCGCATTTCTGTTTTTCTTCGTATATTAGGAAAAAAACCTGGTGAGCTTTAATTTCATGAAAATCTGGACAAACGATTTCATTTCCATGATATCTCTGTCAATTCTCGGGATAAATTTATAAAATTTTCAGCTTACATGCGAAACAATATTTTCCAGAATGTGTATTGAACAGTTTTTTTGTTTATTGCCCCCCCAAATTTTTTAATGGATTAAAAAGTAGGAACTTTATTGGTCATATTTTCAACCAGGTTTTTTTCCTAATTTACGCAGAAAAACGGAATGCGAATAATACACATTCTGCAAAATATTATTCCGCCTGTATACTGAAAATTTCATTTATTTATCTCGAAAATTGACGGAGATATCATGGAAATAAAATCGTTGGTCCAGATTTTCATGAAATTACAGCTCACTAGGTTTTTTCCTAATATATGAAGAAAAACAGAAAAGCGAGTAATACACATTCTATAGAGAAATGATTAAGCTTTAATTGAAAAAAAAATTGTTGGTCTACGCCGCATACGAACTGAGATATCATGGAAATAAAAAGCCCAATTTTAGAAGGGAGCTCGCGAGCTTGGATGGACGTGTACCAGGTCCCCTTAAGACCCAAATCTTTATGCAAAATACGGTGTAGTGACGTATGTGGAATGCCTGATTCCAACGAACGATGGGAAATGGACAAACCTGGGTTTTCTTCAACACATTCGGCTACATCAGCAATATTCTCGGCTTTTCTTGAGCGACTTGCGAGGGTTTTATTCACTAACTTATCTCAACAGCTCAAATTTTTCCGCCAATTTCTGTACTGCGGTTCGACAATGTGCTTCACGACAACACAAAAATGTCTTCTGCTAACTTAGATTTGTAGCGGGAAACAGATTTTTTTCTTTTATACGATCTGTTTCTTGTCGCCATTTCTTCACACGTACCAAATGCCATATGTTGTTTGATAGAAGAAAAAAAGTTCGTTGATTCGACAATGAAAGCTTTTCTTGTATTTTTCGAAATCAATTAAATTGAATGGTCTGATGACGATATAACATCATTAGAATCCACCATTGGAAAGGCTTGAAGAAAACAGCATTGTCGAGCAGTTTCTCATTGAAAGCATCAACATTATGTGTATCTAACAATTCGATATGAATATTTTATGTTATCACTCGGAGTACTTCACGTAGGTACCGATTTTTTCAGAAAACCTCCAGTACATATTTCCGAAGAAATCTATCGATACGAGCTGAATAGGAACAGGTTTACGATGTTGCGATCTGATAATCACTCATGAATTTTCACAGAGCGGTCTTCCTCCACTTTCTCTCTCTTAGTGCGCACTTTCATTCACGATATCGAGAATATCCAAAGGTGCGATGTATCGAATGTTGAACATTGTGTCAAGGTTACTTTGTTGGCATATAAAATCGCAAAATAGATATGGCGGATGCGAATATTTTGAAATCAGTTTACTCCTCACGCATCCGCCAAATATCGGATCGTTCTGACAAATCCTGAGTAGCTTGAGAAAAAATTGAAGAATGACTCCAATTAAGCACTGTTATTTCAGTCATTCCACTGGAGACAATCGGATGGCAATTTTTTCGTGTCGTCACTCGTGCGTGTCTATTTCAGTGCGGAGTAGTAGCATGTAGTTCACCTTCAACTTGTATTTAATTGCAGATTAAATCGTTCGAGTTTGCGATAAAGTAATGTTAACGGTACCGAGATCTAGTTACAAGGTGGCTGAACTGAATAAAATCGAAGCTGTATGCTTCCATTCAAGATACACCTAATGTAGTAGGACCTGGTGTAATCAGAAACAATGGTACTCCCACCATTGTTTTTAGGTGAAATCAGTTGTTACTGCCGTATTTCCATATCATTCATTCGAGCATAAATTAATTCAATTGCTTTATGTAGATCGATGAAAGACTGCAGGGATACTTAAATGTAAGGACATAAACATAACAAACTCTTTAGTCCAATCAACGAAGGAAAATTCCATGGAACAAATCATGTATCAATCAGAGAGGCCTTAGGATTTCAAATTGCATCACTCTGGTGCTGAATATATCAAAATTGGTATAAATATTGTAGTAAACAAACATGTTTTTTATCTCTTCGGTTGTGTTTTTCATTTATCGAAAAAAGACAAATTTGGGGTTTTGAAGTTACGCCACCCCAGATAATAATTCCAATTATGTTATTAGTAGACCTATTCATCTTAATTTTCTCGTCAACACAATATAACTTGCAACAATTTTTAATTAGAGTAGGCGGATTCTCCAGAGAACTAAGTGAAGCTTGATACCGGCATACAATCGAGTTTTATACCATAAGTATCATTAAATTAATTGCATACATGCCTGTGTGCTCTCCTAGACCTTCAGATCACCCAGTTTATTGGATAACAGCTGTAGTCTTCAGAGGACGTTGTCCTGACAGTTTAATCATTATTGAGTTATCCTGTAACGTTATACGAAGCTTTCTACACCTAAATGGATTTGCCATTACAGAGGGTTCGTCATTGATACTTCACTTTAGTTCGCACATCGATTGCATTGTTGTATGATTACATATTAGGAGTCTGATGTACGCACCAACAAAATTGCGTTGTGGAATTTTAGAAGAGATAGTGTAAAACTTAATTCCTATTAAATGGTATCCAAAATTTTGGTATAATTTCGATTCTCTGAAACACAACTACGCCACTATGAACGGAAGAAGGAACTACAACTAAAAGTGGCTTCAATTCGTTCAATGACGTTGTTCCTTTAGGTATATTTAAACTCAATGATATTACGAAAAATGTATGAAATAGTGGAAATTTTGACTTCATTATTAGACTGAAATAAACGATATTCATAATATTCTGAATAAATTTCGATTATTACGAAGACAAGTGGTGTTCAAATCTGATTATGCTTGTCGTTTTCGAACGGATGTATGTGTTTGATACCTTTAAAATCACTTATGAGTGCAAGTTTTGAAATTAGCAAAAAATATCTCATATGAGACAAATAACAGGTCTTGGAGCCTTCTGAGCATAGGTGTGTGAAATAAGAATAATATTCAGCTACCCAAACAAGTTATTCTGATCTAATCTAATTATTCAATCCACTTTCTTCCAACTAATAATAAAAGCCTGGAGGCCTTAGTGGGAATCTTCAGTAGAATATGTGATGCACTCTACATTGTGCATATCCATACATAGAATTTACGTATGTAATGTATTAAGGTGGGTTTATACCTGGCTATAACTGTTATTAATGTGGAAATGAGCAGTAAGCTTCCGTTTTCAGTATGTCTATGAACATATTTTACATAATTGCATGTAGATAGGTACATCTATAATCGATTATGATTTGTGTTTTACGATAGAAATTGGTTACATATTAGGTTCACGTACTCAGGTTGCTTTCATTCGTTGCCAGTATTTTTTTAAATTTTGTTCATTATGCAACGATAATCACTAAATTTGATAGAGGCGGAATGGGCTCAAGCAGAAGTTTCACGTGAAGGAGGGTGAACCTTGAAAAGAAGGACTTTATGAAATGTAGCAGCGTATGAATTTCGATGTGTGTTTTTGCTATATATCTTTTTCTGGTACCAAAGCGCAGGGGGAATTACGTTCATAAAAAGGGATAGGCAGCCGAAAATAAGATTTATCGAATGTTGTTTTGAGCTGTTATTGGGCTATCGATTTATATCCTTCTTTATATTTGCTTGCACGCCTGAGGGCATCAAGACTTCGGCAGGAAATGGCGTAAATAGATTTTCATATCGGGCTATATTCTCAGATAATGTATAATATAGAATTCTCGTGTTTTCCTGAAAGCGAACAGAAAGGAAAACTCAAAACACCATCTATAATACTAGATTTTAGTAGACGGAAATGAAGGAGTACTCGAAATTCAGAAAAAATATCGCTTGATAGCTGATCTTTCGGATTACATGGTAGATATAAGTATATTTTTTCAACTGTAGTTTCTTGAGAAGAAATGGAACCCTCTTTTAATTTTCCATTTTTTCGAATTCGGCTTCGTTAAAAAGATATAGCCACTAAAAAATAAGTAGGCTAGTACTCATATTTCAAAGAACGAATTTTGTTTTCGAGAAATTTACTAATATTAGTGGTCCACAGCAATGAGGATTGATTATGATTCAAAAATCTGACTGACGACAGGAAATCATGTTTTTCGACGATATTTCAAACAATTCAGGAAATGTCTTTGAATTTACAATTTTTTTGGAAAATCTCAAAATTGAATTATTGAAACAATGAGGCCTGAATGGGCTCTTTTTTGCTATGATTTTAAAACAGAGGATTCTCAAAATTTTAACATCGTTTCACAGAATATTACAAAATTTTTATAACATAAATAAATAACTTTTTTTTCATTAAACGTTTCAACAATAACACTTATTAATGAGCATTGGTGAAACTACGGGCCCATTAGTCATTATAAAAAATGTACCTATCTATTTCTGTCAATACCGTAAAACCTATTGATGTTCCTAAGCATCTCTTATACCATCTTTAATTAGACATTCATAAGGCATCCAATTCAACATTTTTTCACATTAATATTAGGTATATGGATTCGACCTACATTTTTCATTCCCCCTTATATACACATAAATTTTTCTTTCTGGAGAGATTGGTTAATACCGATGTCAAAGAGAATTAACAGATTCTTTTGTTGAGGAAGCCTCTCTTTGATCCTCTCTAGACTAATAGGGGTTGGAAAAAAGGGAAAGAATATTATCCCATTCCTTATAACCGAAGGGTTTTGGTTAGCGAACCTGAAAATGCAGTTACTACTTTCGTCTTTTTGTCGTTTCTTCACATAGTTTTTATGCAAGTAGGTATCTAATAACAAGAGTCCTTATATTTTATATTGAAAATTTCTGAAATTCCATATTTTTTTACCAACAACAGCTGTTCGAACTTATTTGTTTCGCAGATCGCTTAAACAGAACCACACAAAATTCTGCCGAATTATCGAAAAAAGTTCCAATGTTTCTGTAACAAATCCGGTTTCATTGACGATATCTTTGACAACCGCTGTGAAATGTTTATTGATGTCAAAAATTTTTTTAATTGATTTCTTGAACTGGAAAACACAAATCTGCCTAAATGAATGCTTAAAATCACTCGAGGTAGTTCAACGAAAGATCTCAAATTTTATATTCCAGTATGACCATTTTCTCGATTTTATTACCCTAGCAGGAATTTGGCATATCTTCTGGCATCCCTCCCATCCCCAAACTCAATTTCATCCCTAAAATGAATCGTTAATGAGAAACAGTCGGTGTATATTTTCCTGGTAACGATGAAGGAAAACCTGAGTTTCGCAACGAATCATTACGGTGAGATACCTTCTAACTTTAATTAATACATGATCGTGGCGTTATATCAAATTGTTATGTATACGGGGAGAGTAATCCATGCAATATTTCATGCTCCAAATGGAATACAGAACGGTTACCGAATAACTTCTTGTCTCTCTTGGATATTCACCATTCCATAATTGTAACTTCTACGGCAACACAACACAAAATATTTATAGTGTGTCTGGGCATGAATTAACGATATTTTAAGGGCATCAAATATACCTAATTTTATCGACAAAAACACCCACATATTTTTGGAATGGCCGCCTTTTATTAAAGTAGAACAATACGAAAACTCGAAAATGTCATAAAAAAATTGTTAGAAAAAATTTTAGTCGAAAAATTTACTGAATTTTTTAGTGAATCCTCAATAGTACAAAAACTAGCATATTGAAGTACAATTTTTTTTCAATGAACTAATACGCAAGTATATCAGATGCAAAACGACACCCTTATCATTTCTGTAAGTTACATAATTCGAGAGTTATTGCTGTTTGAACATGACCCTCATGAAAATTGATAAAATAAAATAAAAACTCGGTACTGTACTTTTGATTATTTTTAATGATTGAACTAACAAATTTATCATAAAAATTGCATGGCCGCCTCTGCTTTGTAGACAGGCCCGACTATTCATTGTAGCAACAAAAAAAAAAACAGTTTAGGCCGCTCGCGTAACGGTGATATTCGCACAACAATAACTCTCAAATTATGTAACTTATTTATTTATTTATTTATTTAAGAAATAAACGGGTCATACCCTTTTATACAATAATAACAAACAAACACGAGTAATCGTGTGCAACACAATGAAATGGAAAAGATTTACAAATTTCAGTATAAGCAAAATGATAACAAAAAGCAGTAAACAATACCAAACCCAAACTGAGGCGAAACTTGAAAGGCAGAGCAAAAGAAAAGAAGAATAAAACATTCTCAAAATTTAAAACAAAGTTCACGCTACGATCGCCCGACATATCTCCCCCCTTAACCTCGACAAAGACCGATCAAAAAAGTCAACTCCTGAGACAGAGGCAACGTTGACGTGACTGCTAATCCTTGGAACAGGAGAGTTTTTAGAGTAATTAAATTTATAATTATGTATATGAAGAAGAGTTCTACCCCTGGTTCGCCTTATAGAAATGATGTGGGTGCCGTTTTGTAGCTAATATTCTTGCGTGTTAGTACATCGAAAAAAATTAAACTTCGATGTGCCAGTTTTTGTACTATTGAGGATTTACTAAAAAATTCAGTGAATTTTTGGACAAATATTTTTTTAAGAATTTTTTTATGACATTTTCGAGTTGAATGATTTCATATTGTTCTACTTTAATAAAAGGGGGTAGTATTATTTTTCGAAAAACATTTTTTTCACATCTGTAGGATCTTTATGTCCAAAGAAATCGATATTATTTGAAAGGGTCAACTAAAATAAAAAAATCAATTCAAAATGACGGCTATTCTAAAAATATGGGGGCTAACCCCCCAATCTGGGCATTTTTGTCGATAAAATTTGGTATGTTTGATGGTAAGTCATGCCCAGACACCTTTCATTTACATGAATGATTTGTAACGTCAAATTTTGTACCATTAGTTCAATCATTTCTGTTGGTTGATGATTCTTCACCTCTTTGAGATTTTGGTTTTGTCTAAGATTTCGGTTATGGTAATGTTTTTTCAAGGCATGGGTGATGAGGTATGGAACCTTTTCTTTTATAAGTTGGACCTGAGCTGAGATCCTTAGTTTTTGTACGAGGATCGGAACATCTTCCTTCCACATCTCATCTAATTCCTCCTTTGTTTCTACTGTAAGATGGAGAAGAGTTTCTCTCTAGTATTGTAGACACAAATATTTTGCATATACCTACTTCGTGAGATATGCTCTCTTGTCTGTTTTTTCATTTTATCAATCAATTTCTGAGATTGTTTCTTTCTTTTTTCCTCGATAGTTTTCATTTTAAGTTCTTCTCTTATTTGTATGTTTTTCACCTACCATGGGCACCTATTGATGATGTGATCAATTGGGGTGAACTCTGAAGATGTTTTTTCATGTTACTTTCCACGTTGTTCCAGATGGCACTGGCGTATGTGATTCCTGGTATTATCACTGTCTTGATTATTATTACTTTATTTTCCAGAGACAATTTGCTCTTTGCATTGAGTACAGACTCTCTTGTAGTTGTCTCGTTTTCTTTCAGTTGTTCGTGGAAGATTAGTTTTTCTTCCAGTATCACCTCAAGAAATTTAGCTTCTTTATTCTATTCAATCTCTTCTTCTTTTTTCATTCTACTTCTTTCTCCTCTTGTGAACCTCGTTGAACCAAAAGGAACAGTATCTGTTTTCTTCGAGTTGATTTGTATCCTCAATTTCTATGAAAATATTGAGCAGTTGTCATAAAATCGATCCTTGTGGTACGCCAGCTACAATTTTTCTTATCTATCTATTTTATATGAACCCTCGGTTCCACATTTTGTCTAAAACCTTTTCTATGTCCAAGGGAACGGCTCCTGTATTTGTTAATTTTCTCTTTTATTTCCTCTGACCAGTTGACAAGCTGTATAATTGTCTTTCCTGAACCCGAACTGGGGATCGGATAGTATTTTGTTGGATTCTGCAAATTGGTCTTCTGTGTAAGGTTTCTCAAATGGGGCGATCCATCTACAGGGTGTTCCAGTTATAGAACAATTTATGGTACATATTTCATCCACCTGCGATAAAAGACTCGTAAGTGATCCTATAAGGATTCCAAATCTTAATACTGAACCCAAAAATAGGGGATTGTAATTTGAGATAATTGAGTTAGGAAGACTTCGACAACGGTCTAGCTTTGGGAAGTTTCGCGACTGTCTCAATTGTTTCCTATTATGAGGTTATCAAACCGAGTCATTTATGAGAATAAGCTTGTGGTTACAAGCCTGCGGTAGGTATAGTTTGAGTGCTTCAAAGGAGGGCGCAGCCATGAGGAAGATAATGCATGTTAAACTGTTAGGTTAGGCACGAGGTTAATTAAACTTCAAGATAATTACTTTTCTTCGTTAATTCGAGCCTTTTTGGTAATGAAAGTACGAGTTTGGATCTAATGGCAGCAATATGGGTGATAGCCTCATCACATCCAGATGGCATTGTTTGATTTCCTGTAGCATTATTTCTCAACATCACAAACACTAGAGATAAATTCTCGCTCCTTCTGAATAATGAAAAAGAATCGTAAAATTACGAAACTACCGGAAATATCGTTCGTGTGCGAACGTCTCATTAGTCTCCATTATTTGGGGATGCATGGGGTAAAGTAATCAGTGTTTACAGAGGGCGCATTATTACTGATTAATTCAATATACTTCGTCTGTTTCACCCTATGTGTACTTTGTTTTTGTTGATTGAGGGGACACGAGTAACCAAACGTATGAATAGTTCTTTTCAGGTATATCCAAAGGAACAACTTGTTTGAAATATAAAAAATTGAGGTAACCATTTTTTTTTTCAATTTTACAATTTTGTCTTGAGAATTTTCATCAATATCTGATTCTTTTATTTGAAATATGTGTTCGTTATTGGATTATCGAAGTTCAAATATATTTCGAATTTCTATAATTTCTGTTAAAAGAATTCAAAGAAAACTGGATGTGAGCAAAATATGAAAGATAAAACAATGCCAAATAAAAATAATTTGTAGCATTTTGACGGAATGAATTAAAAATTTTAATAGTAGGTACTAATATTTATATTCATTGAAGTTATGTTGAATTTCGATAAGAATATAATTATTTTGAAATTTCCACATTTCTCGAATCACCAAATAAGCACAGATCCCATTGCCCCCATTCTGCGGACGGCTATGTCTCCATTTCGTCGGCGAATCTCAAAAACTAATTTATATTTCAGGATGTTCTTGAAACCGAATGTTTATAAACAATTTTAATTGAAGATATAAAGCGCTTGATTGTAGGACATTCTTCCACACTTATTTTTTACTTTCCATATCAAATCTTATTTTTTCAAGAAGATACGATGTATTTTATTAGAATAATATAATAAAGATGATGTATTAGGATATTCCTCAATATTTCTAACACAAACCTCGATTTACACTATTTACAGTTACAACCACAAATTTTCCATATGGGAAGTATGGTCTTGTAACATATAGTTTCTTTTCATTATCAATCCGAAAATATTGTTGTTTTCAAGTTTGTTGCAAAAATAAACATCAAAAAATTAATACAATACACTCAATTTGAAAATTATGTTAAAAAATAAATGAACGAACTATCGAATATTTTCAAACAACCTTGTACCAAGGTCCCTTGGCATTCGTAGAATCCGATATGTGAACACCGAAGAAGTCTTGAAATTGTCCAGTTCTACTGAGACCCAAAGTTACGTAACAATTTCGAAAGTTGCTCCCACTATACGCGGTTTATCTCAAATAGTCACAGATAATTATCCTACTCATTTCCAATAGCGCTTTGATTTATACCCGAACCTGTAGTCAATCGAATTCTTCATTCTCCAATACAGAATATTCTCAACATTGAATCGTTTGTGCCTTCATAAGAATGTGACAGCGATAAAATCATATTTTAACGAGTCTCACTAATAGTTTTTGAATAATTTCCTGTAGCAAACGGACACCGTAATATCGGTTTATACTCAAGTTAAATCGGTCGCTAGTCAATTCAACCACTTCCCTTTATAAATAACACATTGGCAAGTTTTATCGAAGGAAACAATATAAAAACTAATCTGTCACATGATTAGTGGTGTGCCTTGAAGGTAAACTCCGCGACTGGTGAATTTTGACAGTGTACCTCCACGTCGAAATGCCGGAGGACCTTGTCAAAAGCACCTCCTCCCAAAGGTCCAACCCCAGGGTGTTGAGGAGGGTGAAACCAGTGCCTTACGAGTGTTGCGGGGGTGTGTGCAGTTTCTTGAACTCCGGGTTATTTTCACTTTGTTGTAACGGTCAGAAAACTGCAGGGAGGAGGAGGAGTAGTGTTTATGTCCCTAGGGCTCAAGAGACGGAAGTTGAGGAGGATAAGAGTGATACTGAAGAGCCTCAGCAGGTATGCAAGCAGGATGGTGCTTAGATGATTTGGACAATATTGTGCTGTGGATATAAGACATTTAAGTCTATTCAATCACCGCATCTTGCTCACTACTTCCTTATTTGTTTTTAAAGAGAAAGGTACTTCTTCAAAGAAATGAAATTCCAAAAAATTTCCACGATTTGAAATATGCATCAACTGAAAACATTCCTAATCAATGGCTTTTCCAATGCAAGATTTCGTTCATGTAAAGTCGTCAAACTATTGTTAATTTTATATAGTATTGTCAATAGACTAAGTATCAACATAGATACGTAAATAGTTTCTTCTGCAATCCCTTGAATTTTGTCACAACCCTTTGTTAGTTCTCAAAATTGGTTTACAACTTCAACGCTTAACATTTCATAAGATTGTTCTATTGATGCATTATTTCCTGCGAGTTACAAGCTCATTTTAAAAGCTACGTTGCGCTTGTTAGAACAAATTGTTTTTCATATCAATTGAAACATAAAGCCATTTTAAATTTACAATTTTCAAGTTGGCAAAAATTTTCAAACCGTAGTATTCATACAGAGTGTAACAGCCAAATGGAATAAATTCGATAACGAATAAATGAGGGGGTGTTAGGAAAAACGCTCGGACACGTCGATTTGTAATTTTAAATGCGCATATTTTCAAGAAAATAAAATTATATAGGGTGTTCCATGCGACCGTGGCCAATACCAACTTTCTCATTTCAAATGCAACCCCCTGTATATTAGTTATTTTTTGGATTCTTCAGAAAATTCTAAAAATAATTCATGTACAATGTCCTATACCTATCTTCAACTTTTTTGAAAATATTAATTGTTGAGTAACGTTAGAAGACAATTTTACACCAGATTAGCATGTTGCCAAGACGTTCGCGGCGAGCATTTTGAACATTTCCGAAATTGACATTAATGTTTTCTTTTGTTTTTTTTTAATAATTAAGAAATAATCAGTATTTCTCATTGGGTTTTAAGTGTAATGTACCGAATTTGTGAAATAAAATAATTTTTATTTGAAACGTTGATTTTTGCAATAAATCTGAAAACACTTAATACTTCCGAAATAGTTGAAGATAGGTATAGGACATTGTGCATGAATGAAGAATCCCAAAAATAAATACTTTACAGGGGGTTGCATTTGAATTAAGAATGTTGGTATTGGCCACGGTCACATGGAACATCCTATATAATATTATTTTCCTGAAAAATATGCGCATTTAAAATTACAAATCGACGTGTCCGAGCGTTTTTCCCAACACGCCCTCATTTATTTACTATCGAGTTTATTCCATTTAGCTGTTACACTCTGTATAAAAGGACAAGTGATCTTTCAATTGAGGCAAATCTCACCCCCTATTCGCCATTAAAAATTTAAAGTTGACGAGATTTCGGCATACAATTCTGCTCAAAATATGTCCCCCTCCAAATAAAAATTGACTTGTTCCGGCATTTTCTCTGAAAACATCCTTTTTGCGACATAATTGCCATGGCAAGTTTTAAATTATCAACCTGTATACCTAGAGTTGAAAGACACAACCCCCTCTTCTTTATCTTTTGAGAAGTCGTTGAATATTTGAATCATGATACTGTCCACAACACAATATTACCTAATTAAGTTACCATCATCCTGTTGCATTAAATTATTTGATTCGAACAAATGAAAATATTCATTCAACCGATCCTCCTTGTTTATTTAAGAATTAATCGAACCATTTGTATTTATTCTGTGGAGATAATTTATACAATAAAATCATCAATTCAATTCCTTTATTATTCGTTGTATCAGATAGAAATCGTTTGGCCGCATAATGGAATAATTGTTGTATCCATTTTCAATGTCCGATATAAAAATTCGTCAATATTTAAATAAGTAGTTACCCTGTTTCTCACATGTTGAATACAAGAGTTTGATATTTGTTTATGTATAAAAACATGCCTATAAATTCATATCCCAAATTTGGTTTCATTTTTCTATGAAACGAAAAAAGTTTTTCATAATTTCGAAATGAATTCACAGTAACATAATTAATATTCGCTGAACATTTTGTCCAAAACGTTTGTACACGTTGTTTCTAATATAATCAGAATTTTTTTAGAATTCTCCTCTTCTATATTTCGAGTTCATATTCCGACCATTTCAGTTCGAACATCCCGCTATCATACCGGTGTCCCAACAAAAGACTCCACCTTTATGAAATCATTTAGTCTTGGGACACTTTTGGTCTTGATCATTCTTTCTTTTCACTAAATTGTCTCGATTGAATGAATATTTTCGTGAGGTATTTGTACCTAGAAATCGTTGCATAGAAAACTGTATAGGTTCCAGAAACTCCCAAACGTCTGATAAAGCCAAACAGTCAAGACGGCCTCACAGAAGCAGAACTTTACGCATACGACAGGGGATTTGAAAGCGAATGCAGCTATGAGACCACCACAAAACAGAATTTCGTTACATCTTTCGACATTGAATCAAATGACATACCTGCAAGGACTGAAACTGAAGAATTTCCAAAAGAAGAAGGTCCAGAAGAAGAATGTCCAAAAGAGGAAAATGACCACAGGGAAGACGATGCATCTGTTTTAACCGATGACACTAGCGCTTCCGTTGGGGATGGAAGCACAAAGAAGAAGAAAAAAAAGATACTGAACATCCTCAAAATTGGAAAAAATAAAAGGAAAAACAAGGATGGGGTCAGCGTCACCAGTAGCGCAGCCTCTTTGACTTGCTCAGAAATCTCAGAAGATCCAGGGCATCAACACGAAATCCTGGTTGAAAGTACCATCCTGGAGAGTACGCAGATAATTGATGATGACAAAAATATTGACGATGCTTCTCATGATACTGATACTGAAAAAGAAAAAGGAACGACCTTATCTCGGAGACTGCGTTCTGTTTTTACATCAGTGCGAGTCAAAAAAGGTAAGAACAACGATTTTTCCGAGCATGCCGAAAAAATAATCCCTTTAGGTTTAGAAAATGAACCTAAACCTGAGGAACCTCGTTCCCAAGATCTAGAAATCAACCTCCAAAAGAAGCCTTTCTGGAGAACATTTCCTAAGAGAAGCAAGAGCAAAGGAAAACATGCTAGTAAAGATGTTGTTGACGGCATAAAACCAGAACCAACTAAAACCGAAGACAAGGTGGAAATTGGGACAGACGCGTCCAAAATATACGGACCAAATCCAATAAATGACGAAGCTCCAATTGTTGAAAAGAAAAAGACACTTCTAGGATCCCTCAAACCCAAGAAACAAGAATCGTCTACTGGTCAAGAGCCAGTAAAATCGCAAAAGCCTTCCTTGTTCAGTTCTTGCGTTAATTCCGACATCAAAGCTGAAAACCAAAGAAAAAATTCCACTGACTCTATTGAAGTCAAGACAATTGTCGATGAAGACCTCGAAAGTGACGGAAACACCATAAGGATTGTCAGGAATCAGTTTTTTCCTGCCGAAGTTCATACTACTACTACTGCTCGCCATCTCAATAGTGGCGATGGAAATAAAGTTCTTGAAGTGGATTCTGATAAGATCCTTGAAATAGAAAACTTGGTTGAACAAGATGGAATAGATACTTCCAATAGAAGGGAACAAGAAAAACATGAGGACATTTCTCAAAGTGAAGGAGAAAGTGAGGATAAGCTTCAAGATGACCCTGCATCAGCTAAAATATACGGTGTATTCGAGAAAGAAGATTTCAGTGAATCTCTGCATACTTTAGTTGATGAGGAAGGCAACAATCATTTTTTATTAGCTCCTTCAAGCGCAATCACTGAGATATCTTCGGAGGTAGAAGCAGAAGAAATAAAAGAAGATGAAAAATCAGAGAGTTGTGAGAATGATTTACCTAAAGGAATGTTTCGGAATTCTTGTAGATTATCGATCGAAGGTTCAGACTGTAATCAAGAAATAGTGGATGAACATTGCCAGGAAGATGTAAAGCAAGAAGTATCATACGAAGAAGATGTTTCGAAGGACAAAGATGAACTAGATGAGGTGGTAGATATCGTGCCTAGTGAGAATATAAAATCTTCTTCCGAAGAAGAAACAGAAGCTGTAGAATCCAAATTCCAAAGTGAAAAGATACCATCATCCTCTGAAGAAGTTGTAGATGCTGCTGTATCACCAGGTGAAAATATAATATCATCCTCTGAAACTTTGACGGAATTTAAGGTGAATTCAAACAAAATCGAAACGTCTACCGACACCCTTCTAAGTCCTGATAAAGAATCTGTTAACTCCTCTTGGATAGAAGTAGCAAACATAGAAGATCTGAATGAATCCAAATTCAACTACATCTACAAAACAACTCTGAAATCGGTTCAACGTGGGGGAGCTTCATCGCCACAAGAAAATGATGTGCCTGACCCAAAAGAAGATGAGGGTAAAACTGACAATCCTGAACTGAGCTTGAAGCAGCTTGAAAACAGTTGTGAGAATTGCGGGAAGAGTATTGCAGAAGAGAACCAAGCGGAATCTGAGGAAGAAAAAGGAATTGCTAAATGTATTTGTACAACCTTAACGAAACCGAGGCAAAGTTTGACAGAGATTGAAGAAGGAAGTGTCAAGAACAAAGTCGATGCTTTCAATAAATCGAAACACCCTATCATTCTCCCCCTTACTACTGTCGATGTTGTGAAGAAAGGTAACGAAAATACAATGCTAAATTATGCTTCAACTCATTGTATAATATAATGATCACTTGATTCTTTTGTTATTTTGGACTCAATAACATTTTTCAACTCGGTAAGAGATTTAATTGAAAAGGATTTAATGAAAGAAATTTCATCACGTGATGAATTCAGGTTTTCAACCATACATTCATAGTTGCAGCCTTCTTCAAAGAGGGTGTTCCGATTAAAACACGTTTAAACGGTCACACAATTGATTTAATTTGAAATTATTCGGACCCCTCAGTTTTTGCATGCTTTAGGTGGTACATCCTGTATATACAAAGTGATTTTTGTATTTCATGATGAATCTCCAAATGATTTATAACATTTTTCGAATATAAAAATTTCACAAATTGGAAATTCTTAAATCAATGATCGATAAGAAACTTGTGGATCACACTGTATATTTAAAGAACGTTCCGCGGAATCTGCTACTACCAACCAGTTTATCATGATTAATTTGGCTACAGGCTTTTCATTTTTTCAATTTAAACATTGATCATTTGTTTTTGTATGAGGACCGGAATTGCTTCCATTCGCCTCTCATCTCATTTTCCACTTTTTTCTACTGTGTTTAATTGAGAAGTTCACTTCTCGTTCATTTATTGTTAGCTTCTGGATTCATCGGTAGTTGGCACTGCCCGAGGTACTTCCTCTTGTCAGTCTTTCTGTATGGTTTCTTCAATATCGCTTTTATTTCCTTGTTATCATGCTCTTTCATATCTTCGATCATCTTCTTGGCTTGTTTGTTTACTATTTCCTCTATAGTTTCGATTTTCAGTTCTTCTCTGATCTGTATATTACTCATATACCATGGGGCACCTATTGCTGTCCTTATTACTCTGTTCAATGTTCCTTGTAGCTCTTTCTTCCTATAATTATTTTCAACATTGTACCAGGAGACGCCTGCGTACGTTATGCTTGGTATAAGCACTGTTTTAATTATCTTCAGTTTATTTTCCAGAGACAGTTTGCTGCTTTTATTTAGGAGCGGGTATAAACACCCGTGAAGTTGCCTAGTCTTTTTCCTATTTTCTTCCAATTGCTTACTGAAGCTTAGTTTTTCATCTAGAATTACACCTAGATATTTCACTTCTTCTTTCCATTCAATGTTCTGGTTTTCTATCGTGAGATTTCCAGCTTTTTCTTTCTTCGAGTTCGTTTCGTTAAAGAAGACTGCCACTGTTTTCTTTGTATTAATCTTAATTCTCCATTTTTTGAAGTATTTCATCATTCGGTCTATATCTGTTTGCAATTGTTTCGTAACCGATTTACACATTCTTGAAGAATAGTAAACGGCAGTATCATCTGCGAACTGGGCTAACTTGCATCGTATCATTTCTGGTATGTCCGACATAAAAATGTTGAATAACAACGGTCCTATGACCGATCCTTGTGGTACGCCGGCTTCAATCTTTCTTCTTGTGGATCTTGTTCCATCTATATTTACTTGGAATTTTCTTTCTTCCAGGTATGATTGAATGATTTTGATCAATTTGGTCGGAAATTTGTGCATCTTCATTTTGAATATCAATCCTTGATGCCACATCTTGTCAAAGGCCTTTTCTATATCCAGAAAAACGGCTCCAGTGTTGGTAGATAAATTCATTTTTTCCTTTATGTCTTCTATTATTCTAACCAGTTGTTGTGTTGTAGAATGCTTTTTGCGGAAGCCAAACTGGTGATCAGGTATAATCTTATTGGTTTCTGCGAATTCCGCCAGTCTTCTGTAAATTACTTTCTCTATGACTTTGCTTAAAGCCGATAGTAGACTTATTGGTCTGTAATTTGCTGGGTCATTTTTGTCCTTTCCTTGTTTCCTTATCAAAATTGTGTCTGCTGTTTTCCATCTTTCTGGAAAGTATCCTGTTTTCATTAGAGCCCTGGCTATTTCTGCAATTTCTTCGAGCGTTTCCTCTGGCAGGTTTTTGAGCGCTTGATTCATTATTCCGTCTACTCCGGGTGCTTTTCTATTTTTTAGGTTCCTGATAATGTCGTTTATTTCTTCTTTGGTTATTTCCTGTAGTTGTTCATCTGGTTTATCCGGGCTATCCGTTTTCGCTACCTCTTCTACCAGTTTGTTGAAATTTTCGTCATCACATTTCAGGTTAGGCTTGAACTGTTTTTCTAAGGAATCCGCGAAAATCTCTGCTTTTTCTTCGTTTGTTGCTGCAACATTGTTTCCCTTCTTCAATATTGGTATTTTCGTTTTCGTCTTCTTTCCGGTTAATGCTGAAGCCATTCTCCATAAAGACTGATCTTCCGTGTCCAATTCTTCTAATTTTTTGTCCCATTGTTCCGTAAATAATTCTCGAACTCTGGATTTCACTTCGTTCGTTAGTTTGTTCAGTATAGTTTTGTCATCTGGGTGTAGTGTTTTTCTATACTGCTTCTTAGCTTTCCTTTTTTCCTCTAGTAGTACTTTCACGTCTACAGGTAGAGGAGTCTTCTTCGGTATTTGTTGCACTTTAGTCGACTGTGCTTGTGCTTCTATAATTCTTGTCTCTAAATCTTCAACTGCTCCGTCTATCTGTCCTTTATTGCTTATTTTCAAATTTCTAGTTTTGAAAACTTCTTTGAACTTGCTCCAATTTATAGATTTTCTATCGGTAGGTAGTTTATCTGTTTTGATGTCCAGGGTCAGGATCACTGGGGCGTGATCCGAAGAAAGGTCCATCATGGTTTCTATTTCGAAGTTCATCGAGACGTTTTTCATTATTGCTATATCCAACAAATCCATCGTTCCTGTGGCTCTGTTAATATGCGTGGGATCTTTTGGACCTACAACTACCAATTTGTGTTTGTCCGTTATTCCTCTAAGCTTCATCCCACTTTCATTGGTTTTTATGCTGTTCCAGTCGGGGTGTTTCGCATTAAGGTCTCCTGCAATTATTGTTGGTCTGTTACTCTTGAAGAAAGCAGTTATATCTGCTTCATCAAATTTGCTCTTTGGAGACTTATACACAGAGTAAATGTAAATTTCACCTTCTTTTGTTTTTACACTAACACCTTTTTCTTCTATATTATTAGATGTGATTGGTGGTAGTTCCTGGTGACTTATACCCCTTTTCACTAAGATAGCTGTACCTCCGCATCTTCCGTGTTGTCTATCACTTCTGTAGGATTCATAGTTCCTAATCTTGAGTAGTTTCGTCGGCTTCAACCAGGTTTCACCTAACAGTAGAATATCTATTTTATTTTCCTCCAAAAAGAGGGTTAATTCCTGTTTTTTCTGATTTACGGATTCTGCGTTCCAGAACGCAATATTCAAACATTTATACGGCTTACTATCCATTTACTTTCGTTTAAATAATTTGATCAGTTTGTCCTGCTCATTTATAAAGGCCATCTTCTGTTCAATTGTGGAGTTCGTTGCACACAGTGTGAGCGTCATTCTTCCTAGAATGACGGCTAGTTCGTCTTCTGGTTTGGTTTGCCTAGGTTCTTTGGCTTTCACGTTTTTCTCTTCTTTTTTGGTTTCCTTTTTCTCAGGAACAATCTCTTTTTGCGGTGGTTTTTGCTTATTTTCTTCGTTATTTGTTGTTTTGTGCTCCATGCGTTTTGCCCAGATATTGTCTTTGGGCAAAGGTGCTTCCTTGAATTTCTTCTTCGACACTTCCGGGTTGTTGGGGTTCTTCGTACATTTAATATATGACGAAAGGTGGTCCCCACCACAATTCGCGCATTTCGGTGACGTCGTTTTTGGTTTCGGGCACTCTGAACTCATGTGCCCATCTCCACATTTCATGCATTTGAACGCAGCATGACAGATCCTCTGCGCATGTCCAAACAATTGGCATCGGTGGCACTGTATGATCTCACTTCTTAATCTTAGGCTTTCCACTTGCACGGATAGCCCACAACAAAATTCCAGTTTTGTGAATATGGCTTTATAAGCCTTGTCAATTTCCACTAGGACAAGTGGGATAGGGAATCCCTTTTGCCCCTTCATCCTAGTTACCTTCGTTACGGGGTAACCTTGTTTGGCCAAATCATTCTTAATATCTTCCTCGGTGATTTGGATCAAAACACCTCGGAGAACTACTTTTAATTTCTTCTCACTCTTAAGCTCGTAAGCATGAAATTGCTCTTCTGTTTCTTTAAGGGCTCTGTACAAGTTACGATAATCCCCTTCTGTTTTGGTTTCAAGTTGAACACCGTGACCCACTACCTTCGACTTTTTCACTTGTATATTTCTCCTCTGTATCATCTCGTTTATTTGACCCCACCTCGAGGGATCTCTGATTATCAAGTGAGCTATTCGCTCACTTTTCACTGGTCGATCCATTTGAGGTGTAGGTTTCTCCAAAGTCTTCTTTTCTTTGGGCACATCCTGGTCAATCCTGGTTGAATCCTGGTCACTTTCCTTTGTCTTCTCTTGGTCCTCTTCGATATCCATCTCGTCGTCGGATAATATATCGTATCGGTTAGATACTTCGGTCTTCCTATTATCACTGTCCTCACTATTTAGCCTTGGTCGTTTCACAGTTTTCTTCGGTTTCTGAAAAGCCGGTCCGTCATTTTTGTCCACACTATCACTGCACTTATTGTCACTTTCACCAACTTTCACTAATCGGTTCTTGAGTTGACCGAATAAATCTTCCAAGTCGTAATCATTTTTCGCCAGTACTTCCGCTAGGTAGACAAATTCAGCAATGACCTTCTCCATTGTGGAACCAACGATCTGAGATCTGGACTCGACACACTTCAATTTAAATGCAGAGCCTATCGGCTCACCAATGTGAAGTTGACGGAAATTTGATTTTTTTTCACTGCTGTGTTTTGGAAATTCGAGATTGCTATACTTTTATCAATTCAATTTTGGATTCAGGAAGAAGGAAAGTTCATCTGAGAACTGATGTTCCAAGGTATATTCATATCTCCGATATGAAAATATTAATTGGATTAAGATTCTAGAGTTTCCTCTATAAAACATCGAATAAGTGTTTAAATACTGTCTGGAAGCATATAATAAACAAACTCAACATCTAGATACTTAGGACATGTTGAGAAACTCGAGACCTCAATATACTTCATCCATCACTAAGTTTTTGACTCCGAAACAAACGCCAGAGAAAAAATTCTTGGTATATTAAAAAAAAGCTAAATACTCACTCGCAGCATTCCTGTAAGCTTTTCGCTGAATTCAATTCGAAATGCACAATGAAATGCTTTGGACCGAACACGGAAATTAATATTATCGAATCCAATAACGAAGGGTTATTCATTTTCAAAGGATTCATTACGATTGATAGAATGAGAGAGATGTAATGAGAAATAATCAAATTCCAGCAAATGATGCCACTCATGTTTCTGTTCTTGAATCAATGAAGACCAGCGGCATTATTGGTTTTTCGATTCAATTATGAAAGTGCATTAATACATTCAATGCTGTCTATTTTAATCATAAGATTCGAATATGATAGTCACTAGTGATCCATAGGATCATTTTGTCCCAAATTAACTCTAAAATCAGAATCAAATCATAACCTCGTTTCGTTTGAATGAATACAAGTTCGGTTTATCTTTCAAGAAATAATAGAACAATACCACAAGAAGAAAATTAGCAGCCATAGGCGTATGCCTGAGGGAGCGTTGGCCTTTCATGCATATTTCGTTGATTTTACCTTTCCATAAGAATGATTGGTTCAATTCGTCATTCGCCAGACTTTAATAAATGTTAATCCCAGTGAAAATGATTGGCGACCGTGCTAATTACACCTTCTGTTTATAACGAATTTTTCATTTAATCCTATTTGATCAGTCGAATTTGTGCAAAGCGTTTTTTGCCATATTCCCCCGTTAGGTCAATTCGATAATTTATGGAATTCGCAACCGATTTGGACAGGTGGAAATTAACGAAATTATCGTCCTGGAAAATATTGGAGAATGTGCCAAGTAATGTGAATAATTCGCTTGATGTTTCATTAACACGGGATATATTTATTCTAAAACCGCAGTCAATTATCGGAAAATATTTATCGTAAATGGATTTATCATTGGTAACGTGATATTCGATATTTTCCTGTGAAAAGTTTTCCTAGAGTGAAATAAACCCTGGGTTCGAATTTTTCCAGAAAATGTTTCGTACACACTTTTCTTTTGATCTAAATAAAACGTTGCCTTTTTCCTGCTTCAATACTTGTTACCACCAACTAGTCTATTATGATGAATTTGCTTGGAGGCTTTTCAATTTGCATGCGTAGGCTATCGGGTCTCGGGTCACTAGTGTGAAGTTGACGGAAATTTGAAATTTTTGCTGCCGTGTTTTGGATATTCAAGCTCTACTTTGATCTATGCCATTTTTTGTATTCAGAAAGAAGAAAGTTCATCAGAAATCCTTGTAGTTTCCTTGTAGATCAAAATTTGCAAAGGTAGTATGAGAGCATACGTACATTTGATCAGTGGAGTTGGTACATTAGGGCTATTGCAATTGGAAGACAAAATATTTTCGAATATGTAATATGACTCCAGCTGACTCTTTTTTCTTCCCCAAACTCAAACTGCCACTTGAATTAACCCATTTCATTCGATAGAAGATAAAAAATAGAGACTTTTCCACAACTCAATAAGTAGAAATCAGTTCAGATGAAATGAGTTCTTTTTGTGAATAAAAAGAAAGTAGGATTTACTTTTTCACCTTATTCCTTCTTTGGTGTCAAAAAGACAATAGTACCATCAAACCTCGATCTAGTAACATTTGCAATGCTTTGCTAGCGACTAATAATTTTATAACTAACGTGATATTCGATATTTTCCTGTAAAAAGTTTTCCTAGAGTAAAATAAACCCTAGTTTCGAATTTTTCCAGAAAGTGTTCCGTATACACTTTTCTTTCGATCTAAATAAAACGTTGCCTTTTTCCTGCATCAATACTTGTTACCACCAACAAGTCTATCATGATGAATTTGCTTGGAGGCTTTTCAATTTGCATGCGTAGGCCATCGGGTCACTAGTGTGAAGTTGACGGAAATTTGAAATTTTGCTGCCGTGTTTTGGATATTCAAGATGGCTATAGTTTTATCTATGCCATTTTTTGTATTCAGAAAGAACGAAAGTTCATCAGAAATCCTTGTAGTTTCCTTGTAGATCAAAATTTGCAAAGGTAGTATGAGAGCATACGTACATTTCGATCAGTGGAGTTGGTAGGTACATTAGGGCTATTGCAATTGAAGGACAAAATATGTTCGAATAGGTAATATGACTCCAGCTGACTCTTTTTTCTTCCCCAAACTCAAACTTCCCCTTGAATGAACCCATTTCATTCGATTGAAGATAAAAAAAAGAAACTTTTCCACAACTCAAAAAGTAGAAATCACTCCTGATGAAATTAGTTCTTTTTGTGAATAAAGAGAAAGTAGGATTTACTTTTTCACCTTATTCTTTCTTTGGTGTCAAAAGGACAATAGTCCCATCAAACCTCGATCTAGTAACATTTGCAATGCTTTGCTAGCAACTAATAATTTCATAACTCTTATTAAGTTTTTCCTCATTTCATTCGATATTTCAGATGACGTAACGATATCAGAGGCTCATTCTTCTCCTACCTTGGGTTCCAAAAGCAAGAGTGCGACGCCTAGCCCCATCGCTGTGAAGTCTAGAAGTGGTACTCTTTCTAGCACAAACTCGGAATGGCAAAATCCGGAAGAAGAAATAGACCGTATGATGCAAGGCAGAGGAAGTCTTTCTGGACTTGGAGTAAGTATACTGTTTTGTGGAGTACCGCAAGGGATCTATCTTGAACCACTGATTTTCTGGGCCCCAGTTTTCACACCTTTTTGTTGCAGTTGAGGTCAGATTCTATGGCCAGCGTGTACTCTGGTGTTGGAGAAGGAAGATATGGCACAGTAGCTGTGAGAGGCCAGGTTGAATTTGGTCTTCAGTATAATTACAAAGCGGGAGCCTTGGAAATTCATGTAAAGCAATGCAAAGACTTGGCTCCTGTCGATACCAAGAGGAACCGGTCTGATCCTTACGTTAAGGTGAGGTTCATCCTCAGAAGTAACGACAACAAGATGAAAAACCATTTGTTTCAGGTCTACTTGTTGCCCGATAAATCGAAAAGCGGAAAAAGGAAAACGAAGGTGAAGAAGCACACGCTAAATCCTGTTTTTGATGAGACACTCAAATTCCACATCTCGCTGAACGGTCTTGAGACGCGCACCTTATGGTTGACTGTATGGCATTCGGACATGTTCGGCAGAAACGATTTCTTAGGGGAGGTCATGATGGCTTTAGAAAATAAAGTGTTCGATGACCCAGCCCCCGTGTGGTACAATCTACAAGAGAGGGTGAGTTATCTTAAACACCTTTGAAATAAAAGCTTTCGGAGATCTTAGTGAAGATTCGGCAGACCCAGCACTTCACTCTAGAAATGACATCATTTTAAGGCTCAAATATGATGGAAGTCTACCTACAAAGAGACTATCAGTTTGTGTGATGATGAATAAGGTTTCCAGGCGAGATAATTCATTGTGTTAGCATTTGCAGCGTTTTCTTTCCAATTTGGATTCTTTATTCGCATATGTAAAGGCTCAGAAGATTATCATTCTATTTGCTTTCAGACTGAGCCGTTTGACGACACGATATCTTTCAAAGGAGATATAATTGTATGTCTGAAGTTCGTGCCACCAGATATGACGGTGCAGAAGAAGGGAAAAAGATCAAGGGGTACGCTTCACGTCTTGGTCAAAGAGGCCAAGTATCTTACTGCCTACAAAGCCAACGGTACATCGGATCCATTCTGTAAAAGGTAGGTTCCTGATAAACTAAGATATCCAGTACTGGTCAAATTTGAATGACCAATCATACTTGTCTAGTGTATATCCCGAAGTTAACAGTCGGATTTTTCATTTTCAGTTATCTCTTGCCGGACAAAGGAAGAAACTCCAAACAGAAGACGCCTGTAGTGAAGAAGACCGTCAACCCAGTGTGGAACCATACATTCATCTACGAAGACGTTACATTGCAAGAGCTGGCAGAGAGGTGTCTGGAACTGACGGTCTGGGATCACGACAGGCTTGCTAGTAACGAGTTTCTTGGAGGAGTCAGGTTTTCTCTAGGTACCGGTGAGTGTTTTAAGTGGTTTGAGGTTATAATGTAACATAACATATGTGTGGTGGACCATATTGGTGTTTGTTCAAGTCTGTGCTGGCGATTTCATACAGGTTTTGGTTTTTCTCATTTTTCACGCTGTTCTTTTGCTCCAATCGTGCCAACTTACTGAAGATATTAAGTTGAGTACGAAATATTCTTGAAAGCTATGGTGGGAGGGTTCATTGTTTCGGTTTTTGGTGAAACTTTCATTGTAGTCTATCGTTGTATAATTACAACTTTCGTCATACCGCTTTACGATATTTAACCTCTAGAAACACTACCCATCGTCAATAAACGTGGTAATCGATAATCTTTTTACTCAAGGAAGAAAAATTTCAGAATTTTTGTCGGTATCGAAAACGTTAAATACCTCGAATTCTGTTAATTCAGAAGGAAAAATTAGAAATCGGCAGCAGTCAGGCTTGAGATGCTTAGGAACGGGTAAATAATAGCGGTTAGAAACCAAGAAGCATTCTAAATTCATCTTTTCTAGGTAAACATTATGGCAAACCTGTGGAATGGATGGACGCTACCGGCAAAGAGCTATCCCTCTGGAAGAGTATGCTGGAGAGGCCGAACTTCTGGGTGGAGGGTTGTTTATCCCTGCGTCCTTCTCTGGACTGACGAACATCGTAAAAAAGCGTCATGACAAATATTCCTATTTTCTTCTTTTCCATGTAATTATTCTTCTATTATCTTATGTATACGGATGGTGCCAGAATATGGTCTGTTCAAGCAGAGAGCTCCAAAGCAATTGTATGTATTTTTGAAAACATTCTTTCCACTTGTTTATATTGTATTTATTCGCGTTTTCTTGTTGAAAGTTTATTTTATTCTAATTTAGCTTCGAGTCTCAATCTTTGTAAATGTTTTGTTTTATATTTTCTACGATTTGTGTGTTGGGTAAATTTCATCTATTTTCTGTTATTTTTTCGATAGAATTTTTGGCGCCTTGCTTGATCATACTGTGATATAAGTGGCACACTGTATTTATTGTAATCCAATATGTACATGGGTTCGAGAACCGCAATATTTTAAATTGTAAGTAATTTTTTACTATAGTACTTGTATGTATGCCAGAACTGGCGGATGTTTTTTCTTATGAACCAAGAATATTTTCATATATAAAGAATGTTGAATGTTTTTAAAAAATGAATGATTTCTATCCATTTAGATTTAAGTGTTCAAATGGAGCTTCCTTTCCCACTAATAAATATTATATGATCAATAATGTTAAAAGTTTTGTGGATTTCAATTTTTTTTAGTGAATCTATTGTCTGCAATAAAGACTTGAAATCCTATTGTTTTTTGTTCTGACAACGTGAATTTACTCCGAAAATATATTTGAGCACTTTTTGTACTTCAACAACCAATTTCAGAATAAACTGCAAGTATTCATTTCAAACCTGATTATTTTCGAAGAGGCTGTTCTAATCCCCTTGGCCTTCGGAAAAGATATGCGCCAGCTGCATATTGTGAGGGAATTTAAAGCTAGTAAGTGAAATAGGAATAAAATAGAAAATCAATACTGAAACATTTATTGAATCGTCAACAAATGACACATAATTCAGAAAAAAACATATATTCTAAGGCTCCCAGGCTCATCAGAGCCTATATCAAATTAAAGTGCTTTGTTAAAACAATGATCGATAAGTTACTGAACTTAATGTTCAATATTCCTTGAAAGTATCTTCTTATAAGATGAAACTTATGAAAATACAAAATCACTTATAGACTATAATACAATACTCTGAAGTTGTCCAGAGTATAAAAAATCGTAAAAGAGCAGATGAGCTTTCGAATTACTGCAAATTACTTTCTAGAGACGGATCGGTTTGCGGTAAGTTTTGAACTAAAATTATCTGGACTCTGGTTTGTTTTGAGGTGGTCGGAACATTTTCATCTTTTTATTAGCCTTTGATTTTGTCTTCGTGTTTGCTTGGAAGGATTGCCAACTGTCCACACGATTCTGTCGTGATTCCTGTAAGGTATGATGATTAGATTTGTTTCAATGAAATAGGAAATATCTAAACTTGCCTCGAAATTTTTCTGCCATTCCTTTTGAGCTTTGTTCATTTCTTCCTCCTCAATTTCAGCTTCTCTTTTACGTTTTCTTTCTTCTTGGTCTCTTTCGGCTAAATCTCGTCTTTTTCTCTCCATGTCGGCAAATAATTTCATTGTCAATACGTAGATGGCATGTCTATAATTTTCTGGATCATCTTCAGGTATTTTATCCTTACCTTCTTTCTTTGCCTTTTTTCTTTTTTCAGCCAGCTAAGGTAAGAATTTCATCAATAGGGTTATAGTATAGAGCGCAGAATGATTTATGCTTACCATTATGTCCGTTCTTCCTTTAGCTTCTTCAATAACTTCCATACACTTTTTCCTAGTGACCTCATTCTCAAGAATCTTCCAGGCTTTGTTGACAGCTTCGAAAGCTTGCTGAGCTCTATCGGCGTCATCTTGATTTTTATCAGGATGCACTAAAATAGATAACCTTCGATATTTTTTCTTTACTTCGTCGATAGGCAATTCAGGGTCAATTTGTAAGACCTCGAATGGATTTAAATTAAGATATGTGGATCCAGGCCTCAAAAGACGGTCTATTTGTTGTTTTGATGTCAACACTGAATCTCGCTTTTCAATTTCTTTTACCTAAATCAAATTGATAAAGAACGATTAAATAACATATTCCATCAACTTACCTCCGTGTAGAAACTCTCAAATCGTGTTTCTTCATCTTTATGTTTGGAAGAATTTGCCTGCATAATAACTTTTTTGGCGAAAATCTTAGTTTACCAAACAATTTTCTTATTTGCAAAGTATCATAGAATTTCTGATTGACAGAATTGGCACGAAAAACAATGACATTGACAAGTGGCATATTTTATGTCATATGTCATTTAGTTGTCAAATGTGTGAACAACTATAAAACAACTTTAGAAGCAAATATATTCTCTGTAGAATATCTTTGTTTGGAAGTATGTATAAAAATATGCAAGATCTTAGTACACTGTCTCCATCTACTTGCCAAGTCCAGAAGCGAAACGCGCAGCAATAAAATATTATTCAGATGAAATAAAATATTCTGCAATATTCTCATATATGATATACGGTGGATTATTTGAATAATAGCACCATACACTCATTCGACAATTGAAAATATACTATAAATTTACGAATTATGATCAGCGTCATCTGCTTTTAACACTAAGAAACTGCGACAGGTTGCTACCCACATTACAAGAACTTTGTAATGTAAGTTGCATAAACTGTCGATACAAATGAATCTATAAAATATGTGCGTTTGCGTTTCATATTATACCTTCCATCACTTCGATATTTTTATCAAGCGAGTACAGTGACTAGATCTTTATACTTTTGAATGAGCATCCAATTCGTTAATATAAAACATGAGTAATTCGTGGAAAACCGAATGGTGAATCATTTATATGGTGGATGCGCAATTATAGAATAAAAGAAGGATTATGTTATGGTGTACTATATATCATTCAAGAGTATCAGAAATCATACCCGGTGAAAAAAAAGTGAGGCAAAGATAGGGAAGAGATAAATGACAGGTCTTCAGATACGAAAAATTAGTTGAGGTGGATAAGCGCATCCACCAAATTATAACCTCATCCAATTGAGTCATTACAGACATTCAGCATTTATATTTGGTATTTGGTCAACGACAGTCGGCACAGGTTATTATGGCATTGCATTGTTTCATTTCTTCACATTATGATAATTTGATATTGATGGATTTCTGCAGAAATCAAAAGATTTCATCAGAATCTTGATAAATTAAACATTTTCGGAAGTAGAACCAAGGTACACACTACACATTTTCTCAATTCCTGATTTATTTTGAATTTTCCTTTGTTTTCTTCTCCTGTGGTAAGGCAATGAAACTTCAATCGAATGAATTGAAACTCATAAATTTTCACTGCACCGTATATGACCAGGGTGAGAATGACAAATTGTCTAGCTAGAACTTACCCCGATCAGATCAGATGGGGTTAAAAGCTCCGAACTTAAAACTTGAACCATCGCAATCGCCTTTGCTGGCGCGTTAAAACTTGAGCTATAACTTTGCTTCAATCTTGGACATAAATGAAGATGAATTGTGGCGAAAGCCATTACTGAAATTCAGTTGCAAGCAAGTTTGGAATGTTTCTAGTATTTTATCTAAATAGGTGCCCTTATGTGACTCGTCGTCATCTCCCTCTTGCGTGCATTTCTTCGCTTTCTATTCACCGCCCCCAACTAAGTTTTACGGAAGTATGAAAGGAATTTTTCGTGATAGAATTATCGATAAAAGTTTGATCAGTTGTGATGACTACAGTTTGGTAATTCCCTTTTCCCTTGACTATTATTAGTAGGTAGGTACAAGGTACAAGCGGATTTTCAGAAACTTCACAGATTATAATCTAGAAAAATCAATCTTTAGTCGGTAGACGTAAGAGAGAAAGAGTAAGACAGGGAATCTTTTATAAACATAAGAATACGGAACATCATTTATGGCCACAAAAGAAGACGAATTTGGACGATTATTGAAACGAATTTCTCATAGAATAAAAAGATGAATGATGTATGAGTGTATAAAAATAAATAAAGGGTGTTTGGAGGGTGAGTAGCCATAGGTAAATGGTGGATAGGTGATGCTCTTGGCTACTTGTTGCACCTAATAAAATAACATTTTGCCCAAAGTTCAAGGTGTTATAGTTTTTTTGCCATTTTTCTAGAAATTTCCCATTTTTCTCATTAAAATCTTGAATTTTTTTAAATTTAATGCTCGAGGAGTATTGCCAACCGATTATAGAGAGAGCACGCTATTTTTAGCTGTGTTAGAATGAGAAAGAAGATTTTACCTGCTCAATGAAATAGTTTTGTCGTCACCCTTTTAAGGCATCCTTGAAGACAAAACGGTTTTTTGTTGAGTTATCTGATTATTAATGGTACATGTTATATACCATTGCAAAGAGTATAAACTAGAGATGTTTTTAAAACCATTTTAAAACCCCACACTATGTAATTTTTTTTTATTTCACTTTGTAAAGTGGACACAACATTATTTTTTTTTTCATTTTGATGATACGACGCTGTCAGGTTTTTTGAAGACATTTGTATGAAATTATGATTCAATCTGAATAAGACAAGGCTAGACTAAAAAAATGAATCATTTTATAGGCACCTCGAGCATTAAATTAAAAAAAATTGAAGATTTTAATGAGAAAAATGGGGAATTTCTAGAAAAATGGCAAAAAAATTATGACACCTTGCACTTTGGGCAAAATGTTATTTTATTAGGTGCAACAAGTATAGCCAAGAGCATCACCTATTCACCATTTACCTATGGCTACTCACCCTCCAAACACCCTGTATAATAAAAAAGATATTTTATAAGTATTAAATGAATGAAAAGGATATTTCCCATCATTTTTGGTTATTTTGTAACATTTTCACCATCGAAACGAACAAATATTTTTGTGTTTTTTCATTTCAGTATCGAATTCCATCATTTAGAATTTTAGATAATCAAACGTCTATCTCATGTTTCTTTTAGAATTTACTGTTGTTTTGAAAATAATATTACAACAATGTGTTGTTTTCGCGAAATTTATCTCCTTGAATTTTTCAATTCGAAATGATAAATATCCATTTTTATAAACGACAATTTATTGAAGTTTGTTTCAGCCGTCGATTAGTGAAAATTCATTGTTTCTCACAAATGTGAATTCTAAGATAGAATTGAATTTCTTTCAAATTACACGCCCCGCAGGTATCTCCTCCCAGATGACTGGTGAAGGAAAGAGAGAGAATTATACAGCCAGTGTGAGATCTAGTTCAGGGTAGGATTTCTTGTTATATTCCCTGCGCCCCAAAATTTGTTCTATCAAGCTGAATAATACAAAAAATACAAATTAATGCACTGTACTGCTATCTGGCGGTATAAGTTTCTTATTCTGAAGGCTAAAGACTCTTGAGCGTTTATAGAAATAAAGTTTCAACTAAAACTGAGCCGTTTTTGAACGCTTTGCCGACAATCCAGCCACAGGAAAGCGCAATCCTAAAAGTTGGTATTCCTAGTTCGTTAATCATCATCAATCTCCATAGTATTAATCAACGAAGTACATCCTTCGGGATCTCCTCCCGCCACCAACCCCCTCATTCCCGAAATGGAGTGCCAGGACCTGGCAAAAATCGCAATCGAATTACCGAGGCCCCCCTTCCCGGATTAAGATTTACAGGAGTCAAGTGGTCCTTCACACGATGTGTTAGACCTTACAGTTGCCGGGGCTATTAGTTCGTAGATGGCCCGCTACACAGCCCGGACACAAATTGGCCGTAAATTGAATGCCCCGGACGATAAATCCGCCGGCGCGACGGTAACGCATCCTGGCGTTCGCCGCGCGTGAATTATCGCTAAGTGGATTTATTTTATGGATCGGGTTTTTGTGCTAATGAATTGAACGTTTTTACCAGGCGATCTCGGACGCTAAATTATCAGGTGTCCGTGAGGGGGCTGCGTTAGAATTGATTCCGGTGGTAATTGCCGGTCAGTTTTTGCCGGAAAAACAGTTGCGATTTATTCGCATGCTAGCTTTTTGCAAGTACTCGCTTGTGGCGGTGCCTTTAAGAGCTTGTTATGGGCATTCCTAACTATCACGGAATAGGATGACCGCAGATTCGAAATAATTAAAAAATTTCTGCATACAGGCTGTCCTGTCAAGCCGAAGAATGATCCGACCTCACATGCTTCGAATGGGGTGCAAAATATACTGCTCCATAAGAGTTAGTTTAGAAGTATGTTATCTTCGAGAAAATCGCTGTTAAATCATTTAAAACTCAACAACAACTTGAATCTTGAATCGAACCAATTTAAAATCAGTATGAGACATTTCGTCAATCTGGTCGCCTTTTTTCTGAAGTTTGGTTCTTTGCATCTGCCTCATGAATGTTTTTATTTTGAAATGAAGTCAGTTCATCATCGGCTTCGATTTGAAACGAGTTTTCTGAAAATGCCAAGACGTAAATTAACAAACGCTAAGGCTAATGGGGCTATCGGAATGCTACAGGATGGCCTAACTCAGGTTGTTGTAGCGGAAAAGCTCCAAGTCAGCCAAAGTGTGATATCTCGACTTTGGAATAGGTTCAGGGAGACAGGTTCCGTGTTAGAAAGACCAAGGCTTGGTGAGCGACGAAAAACAACACTTGCTCAGGATAGTTGCTACGTCGAATGCTACGGAATACTCTTCAAAATGCAGATGGGGTCCAAGTTTCCATCGAAACCATCAAACGATGTTTGAGAGAGGTGAATCTAGGTTCTAGACATCCATTAAGTGGAGCAAGGCAACATTATCAATTGGAGTCTGTTGAGTGATTGCATCCATATTATACATAAGTTCAAATTTGACGATGTCAGCATTTTGGACGTTGAACCACACTACAGCAGAAGACTGATAAGTGAGATGGTCCACATCAAAACAAACAACACTGTAAATTTCAGGGAAGACACTCAACATCTTAGTGTGATATACAACAATTTAATAATAAAGAACGATAGGGTTACATAGAAGATGTGGT
This sequence comes from Adalia bipunctata, assembly GCA_910592335.1. NCBI lineage: Eukaryota > Metazoa > Arthropoda > Insecta > Coleoptera > Coccinellidae > Adalia > Adalia bipunctata. Next base: position 11,122,535 of record OU342955.1, read on the forward strand.
ATATTTGAACCAGACTGTGGTTATATCACCTCTTCAACTCAGTTATAAAAGTTATGAACTGCACTATATTTTATTTCATGACTTTCAAAGTATTTTATATTTTATTGACTTTAGTCATATGTATTTTTCAAAAAATTTTAAAAGATTTTTATGTGAACTGTGACTGTTTTGTAAATGTTGATTATGACCGCCGAGACCATTTATTGTGAGAAAACATATTTTCCGAGCAACAGACATAAGTTTGATAATATAAACAAAATAACCCTACTTTCGGCTGAAACTGCGAAGCAAGATTTATTGTAAAAGAGAATATATTTTTGATATTGTAACGAGGTGAGTGTTAGATCTGCCTATTTTTGTTTTTATTGTGTATCTTGATTCATGTCATTGCAGCCTTGAGAAAGGACCAATAGTGTCCGAAACGTTGGCAAAGTTATAAATGGTTTGAACATCTATACACGGATTTTTATTTTCCAAATTCCTGTAATCATTTTAAAAAAATTATCAATTGGAACGATCATTGGCGTAGTGTCCTTTTCACTGATGAATCCAGATATGGGCGATTTTCAGATTCTCGAAGAATAAGGGTATGGTCAATCCCACGCACACCTCGTAATCGTCGCTATGACCAAGAAGTCCATCCATTCCGAGGGGGTAGTGTTATGGTATGGGCCGGGATATGTTTCAACAGGCGCACAGATCTACACATTTGTCCTGGTAATATGACCGCTTTACACTATAGGGAGCATGTCATTCACAATGTTGTGCCAAATTTTCACGCTGCTATTGGTGAAACTTTTCAATTTCTAGACGATAACGCTAGACCGCACCGTGCAGCCATAGTTGAGAATGCGCGCGAGGAGCTTGGTATTCCACATTTACCAATACCTCCGCACTCACCAGATTTGAGTTGCATAGAACATGCATGGGATATGCTATAAAGAAGATTAGATAATCATCAACCTACCCCAGAATCCTTAAATGATCTGAGGGAGCTTCTGCCCTGTTTATATAGAACCAAAGTCCTCAAGAAATGTTCAACAACCTCGTGTGTAGTATGCAAAGAAGATGTCAAGCTGTTATTGATGCCCGTGGAGGCCATACATTGTATTGATAGTCTTAAAATGCTTGAATTCTCTGGGAATAGAATTTCGTTATTTTACTCGATTTTTCTTAACCACCCTGTATACGCTGCAGACCTTCAGGCTAAAATTGATTTGCAACTTGAAATCATATTAATATGAATTTTCATCACAAAAATCTTATTTTAACTATATTTTTTTGCAATTCAAGTCGATATCCCCAACTCATGTGGAGCATTTTATTTGGAGTGATATGGCATCATTTTTACTAGAAATACGTACCTTCTTTCCCATTCCTTATGTCATAGTAAAAACTACGTTAAATTAAGAAGTTTTGAACGCAGCTTGAACATTGGCTGAGTCTTGATGATAAACTTGAATTTAAGTTCACTCATTGGCCAAGAATATGTTTTGGATTTTTCTAATTGAAGTTTGAAATTTTTTCTTTGTTGATAATGTTTATTCAATTATTCATATTTTATCAATATGTTCTTTTTCGATTCCTTTAATATTTTCATTATCCACAAGGTGGATAATTATGGAACAAATTCATTTTCTCAGAAGAAAAATATTTGGCAACAAAATCCTGAAACAGGTCAATTTTTGTTTCACTTTAACCAAATTTTTAGGCATTTTTGAAGAATTTTTGTTGCACCCTGTGCCATCCTCATCAACCCTCTAAATTTCTTGACTAGGTAAATAGGCTCATGTGATACTCTTTTGGCAAGGTCTTTGTATCTTGTTTACAAGCGTGCAAATATTTTCAAGAAAAATGTTTTTTTGAAAAATTAGTTAGTTCAAAGAGGTTTTAAGTATGCGTGCACTTTGTCATGGGTCATTTACTTTGAGTCGATGGTACGAAATTTGTCACCGAATGAAAGTCGACCATTACAGTTTTGTTCATGCACAACTTGCAACCCCTTTCAACCCCCTCACGTAAAATTTATCAGGAATTATCGTCTCAAAGTAAATGAGCCATGATAAAGTGCACATGCTGAAAACCTGTTTGAACAAATTGAACAAAAATTTTTCGTGAAAATTTCTGCACGCCTGCAAAAAGTATCACATTTTCCATTTATTTCAAGGCATGTGCTTCAATTTTATTTTCCTTCAAGGAAAATGAAAGATTCAATTAATTCAATTCAATTTTTATTTTCCAAAAATGCACATTACATACATACGATTAAGAATCTAGACACCTAAGTATTACTTGTGTTTTGTCTATTTTATATAAATATACTATTAAAAAATTTTGTACCACAATGATTGAAAATAATCTAGATTATTGTGAATAAACTAAATTCGAGAAATTGCACGGAGAACATATCATCAAAAGGTGAAAATTATACCACCTACTGACAAATTTAAACTCGATCAGATAAATTTCTTGAATTATTGGGAAAATATGTATTTCAAAACATATTCAAAGAATTATTTGAAATTTGTTATTTATTTCACAGAACATAAACCGAGAAAGAAAACAGAAATCCGAATTTGTATTGCCAAATTTCAATTCTTCAATTCTCATTCATGTTGGAGACGACCAATCCTCAAGACAATTAAGAAACGATTAGTGTTACCTCCAGAACACCATATACCTTTGAATGTTATCTGAGCAGAATTGATTCTTTAGACCGTAAACTTGAATTAGTAGAGATAACTTTTTCAGTTATAATCACATTCAAATGAGAAAATGAAGAAGAAATTACACCTGCTTCTTTTAAATTTAACGAATCGTTACGCAATATCCTGTACTTACAAGAAGATATTAGGAACTTCATCAACTACAAAGAATTTCAGATTTTAAGCCCTTTTAATGATTATTTCTTCACTTCGGTGATGTATCAATAATGACGTTTCGGGCTTTATGATTTTTTTTTCTGAGAAAGAATATTTGTTTCGACAAATCATTTTCGAAATATTAGGGAATTGATAAGGTTTGAAATGTTTCTTTCAAAAATAGTTTCGGGCTAAATCAACGGTGTACCTATCAGTTTTAACAACAAAATAATCATCTAGAGATTATTTCACCGAATGGAGAATTCGGAGAAATTAAATGAGTGGATATTCGAATATTGCTGAAGACTTTTTGGAAATTTGACAATTGAAAGAAAAAACTATAACTTAAAGATTGCAGACATACTTTTTTTGTAGGAATTCATGATAATTCGGATTAGTTGGAATCTTCAACTACATGTTAAGAAATTTTTTCAAATTTTTGAGGAAATCTTGAAAAAAATCGAGTCGAACCATGCACAGTGTGGGTTTTCGAGGTTGAGATGAATGTTCATATTCTCAAAGTATTGAGTTATTAATAGTTCAGTTCTTCAGTTTTGAGTCAAAAAAAATATTAATTGGTGAATAATGATAATATTTCTCTAGGAAACTGAAGAAATCAAACGTTTTTATAATATCTAAACTCAAAATAGCACGCAACTATAGTGTATCTTCAAACTAATTTTTTTATTATATTGCGAGTATAAGAACTTTCTTCATATTTTTTCAAGAATTTTCATCTTATAGTTGGAGGGGCAAATCCCAAAAGAGGAATTAAAATATAAATTCCAATTCAGAACGAAAATTTTGAGTAGCTATTGTGATTATGTGCATTAATTTTTTTCTTTTATGCGTCCAATTCAAATTTTTGCATTTTTAGAGTATTTGGTAAAGAAAACACTAAAGTAACTTGAAAATTTTATAAATGTCGTGCTCATAGTGCCAATTTGAATTCGCAACTCTGACACATACTGACAGATATGATGACAAAAATTAAATTCGAGGGGCTCAATCTTCATAATATGCATGTATAGCTTGAGTGGATTCGATTTGTTGATAATTTTTCTATTCATCAGTATCAAAGCCAATGATGTCTCACGATATAAAACATTTTCAATAAATTTGAACAAACATCGTGTGCGCCAATTTGATAATATTTTCCAAATTTTCCCATAATTTCCGTGTAAATAAATCCGACAACTCAATTGTTATATTGAACCTACGTGTTCCAAGATTACGTCGCTATATTGAATTTGAGAGCAGCGAATGGTAAGAAGAAGAAAAACCGCCAAAAAGAGACGTCGGTAAAGAAGTGCGCTACCATAAAGGGTGGGTGTCGAAAACCCAATTAACTCAGGTGTACTCGATATTAATGTCACATGCGATTAACGAAGTGTGCGTTACACAAGAGAGCGTACGCGTGTAACCTTTGAGAGCGCATGCCCGAGTGGGCATGTCCCTTCCGAAATAGCCAACAACCAGAAACTAAACTTGGATCCAAAATTGCGCTCAAACGACGCGCGGTTGTGAAAGAGAAACGAACTACGATCTCGGTCCTCGATCACGTGCTACTGCGTCATTGCGTATGTTTATCTCCTGTCCTACTACCGCGAGAAGTACGCCGCACACAAATACGCGTTTTACAGGTGTGAAATGAGCACCGACTTTGCGGAACTCACCCTCACGACACACCAGATCCCGCAGGATTTTTCTCAGTGAACTTGGTGTCCGTGCTTATCAGGATTGTGACGTAGCGTTAATCAGAGATGACTTGTTGAACTGTGCCGCGAGAATCTGTTTTGTGATTTGGCGCTTCAGGTTATTACGACGCAGAATAAATTTAGCTGGTCCGCATAGCTATTTCTAACAGTTGTATAACCTGTTGGTATTTCAGTTACCTAACCGTGAATGACATTTCTCCACATTTCTATGATCGGGGGTGCGTTACAGTTTGGGAGTGTTTGTGTTGAAACATAAAATTTGGAGGTATCACAGATTATTTAGTTTTTTAGTGAGTGCGTTCGAAAAAAGCCGCTTTGATGAACGGGGAGGCTTTCAATAACTGGACGGTGCCTGGCATGAGTATGAACATGGTGAAAATGGAGCCTCTACAAGAATTAGACGGTTTTGAGCCTCAAACCAGAGCTAGATCCAACACGTGGCCTTTGCCTCGACCTGAAAATTACGTCGAGCCTGGAGATGAAGGCAGCAACAAGTGCGCTGGATTACCAGGTCCGACTCAGGCTATCTCACAAGTACCGGCTAAAAAGAACTCCAGCAGGAGGAATGCTTGGGGTAATCTTAGCTATGCAGACTTGATAACACAGGCCATAACATCATCTCCGGATAAGCGACTCACGTTGTCGCAGATTTACGAGTGGATGGTGCAGAATGTACCTTACTTCAAGGATAAGGGTGACAGCAACAGTTCAGCAGGTTGGAAGGTGAGTGGAAAACGCCAAAACATATTTATAGGATTCACCTCGAACAGAGTTATCGGAACATGTGGAACATACCCATTGCTACCGCCGTCGACGTCATAGCAATTATTGGGGAGAATGTCATAATATATTTGTTTACTTCAGAAACACGTCAATTTGAAGAAAAAAGATTATATTTCAGAGTCGAAAATAAGATAAATAAAATATAACAAGAGAAAAACATATCAGATTCTATACTCATCACTTGATTGGGATTCAGTAAATTGCGCTTAAGCTTCGCTCTAAAATTGGCAACAATTTGAAGAGCAAGTTTTCCTAGATTAAATTTTGGTAGGGCGTAAGCTCAGGAAAAGTGACAAAGGATTTTTCTTTTTGATGGCTCGTTTTACTCAAACGGGGGATATTATAATAATTTCGTCGCGATGTATGAGCCTGGAAAAGTCTCAAACATAGCCTAAACAAAAATTTGTGATTGCTGTGATTCTTTCATAAAAATAATAATAATAATAATAAGTGAAATTGCATAATCGAGATTTCATTCAGGATATTTTAATAATTTGATTCATAATTTATAATTTTTGCCATCGTCAGTATTTTCTTAAATTACTGAATAATTTCCAATTATGCAGAGTATCGGTGATTTCCAGTGCTTCCACAAACGGCGCAATTCGTGTCGTTCCAAAGGGGGCCGATACTGCTCTGTTGAATTCTCTGCCTCTTCATTCATTTGCGCGCAAATTGCTGTGATAATGATTAGCGCGCTTTGGAGGTGTTCGAGGCACTGTATGTTGTGGTACCTTGCACGTGGAAGTCAAGGTTGCCGATCGCTGAGCGCCACTATGTTCCCAGAACAAGGCCAATCAGCCGATATTATGGTTTGCTGATTCTTGTTTCACTACCTGTTGAATTTTCCCGAAGCGTGGAGGTTCCGCCTGGACGCCGAAAGTTGGAGTCCCTCCACGAACTCTCCAATCCGTAGAAACAATGGTTCCGGTTGACGCGGAACGCGTCCTTTTTTATTTTATGGTTCGGTAGGGTTGGTAGTTCATTCGACAAAGGGTATTCTTTGGTTTGGAGTCGTATTCGCATAGATGCATAGAAAAATGTGCGATGTTCATGAATAACGATGGTTTATGCATATACGTGATTCACATTTCAAAACTTCCTGTATGAATTTTACATGCCAAATGTTCAATGGAAAATGGAATGGATATCTACATACATATATTTCTGACATTGGTACACTAGATGCTAAAACCGTTTCTGAAAAATAACATTATGTCTTTCTGTGTGTGTGTTCATAAAGTCTATATGACTGCATCTTCATCCACAGCCTAACCAAGCCGAAATTAGGATTGATAATATATTCGGAAGAAAAACGATGTTTTTCAAAATTTTGTTTCAATTTCGTGCACTGTTCAAATATTTTTGTTCCATTAATATGGTGTAGTTGGTTTGCTACGGAAAAATCATAGATGGTCAATTCACTGCAGGTGAAATTTATAACATAAAATTTTCTCGAAAATGCGTTCAAGACGTCCAAATTTAGCTGTTTCACTGTTTCATATTGAGTTCGTAATTATATTATGAGATTTTTCTCGGAAAAATATCACTGGGAGGGTGTTGATGAAATTTTTTTTTGAACATACGCTTTCATTACATTAATTTCTTGGAAGTTGAAGATACGAACATTAATTCAGAATACGTGCAATATCACGATAATGATATCTATTTCTACCTTATAAAAGTGTACGAGACTAAATCTATTTGATCAGATTAAAGGATGAAAAATTTTGTCTTTCATTTCCTTCGAATGGAATTTTCCTTCCTTTCATTCATTTCTATCTACTTGATACTTACCTCCTGAATATCTTATCAATTTATAATGGCAATCACTCGAGTATCTGATAATTTTTATGGCGGAATATAAGATTTCAGATGCCACCATCAGACATTGAACGATAAAAAACATCGAATCTATTCGTCATATGATGAATATATATAAAACTGAATGAAATAGAAAACAAATTTTTTCTCATCATTTTCCAGCAACAAGAAAATGTGAAATACGTCAAATGATTGAAATAATGAATGAGGTTATGTCAAAAATTTTCGATTCATTCGATTTTAGGTTGATTTTTCAATTTATAATGGAACGAAAAATGGGAAAAAAACCAAACTATCACAACGAGAATATTTATTTAGTTCATAGGGAAAATGTTGAAATATTCTTCACTCGAGCAGCCTATAATATTTCTACCCAAAAATTTCATTTGGAATTATATTTTGTTGAAACTTTCAATTCATTATATCATTATTATTTGTTTTTCATTGAAATAATGTATTAATTTGGCTAACCTAGAAAGAATACAATTATTTTGGCTCAGGAATGATAGAAAATGGCTTATCGCAATTTTTTCATTTATTTAAATGTAGAATATTTATGCATATTGAAATATTTTCGTGGCGTCACTGATGATAATTTGGCGAAGAATATCTTTTTTGGAAAGTCGATAAAAAGTGGCAAAAAGTGGGTTCCATGTATATCATGGAAAATTCCTAGTTTTCCTTCAACACGATGGGAAATATCAGAATGAAATAATCGGTGCGAACTTTGAAACTCCATTAAACAAATTGGAACAATAACTTTCAACAATACCCTGGATTCCTGGATATTTACCAAACTTCCCAATACTTACCTACTACTTGTTTGATTTATACTTGGGAAATCTCAAATTCCTACACGGCCATTATATATAAGAAATTACTCAATTCATTATTTTTTTTATTTCCGCTGTTTACTGCGAGCAATAATGAAATGATAGGAGTTTATTCAAATTGATCATTCTTCTTGAATTGAGAGACGCATTTACAAGATTCTCAGTAATAATGGATCGATATTCGAATATCTTAGTGTAGTATTATGGAAAAAGATTTTCATGCAGGATGGTAACTCATGAATTCGCCCATTTTCAGAATAGAAATAATATGTATTGAGCAAGATTTCAAATTTAATCTTATCATTCTGTATTTGCTTAGTTTATAATAATATAGAAGATAAAAAATCCACTGGTACTTAGAGAATACTGAGAATATACTGCAAATTACGTGGAAATGTTACATGTTACCCATTGATAAAAAATCAGACTACCCGGTATTCAAGTTCGTTTTTGTTCATTTTCTATTTTCTGAGAGATGAAAACGGTTATTATTCATTTCTAGAAGCTTTTCATCTATTTTTCTTTTGGTTAATTCTACCTAGTTCAAAATTTGATGTGAGCATTGTTGTGACAGGTGACAAAATTCCACAGAGCAATTTTGCTAACATTTTCTAAGGCCTAAGAATGGGGAGACGAATTTTTTTATTTACAGGAAACGGTCTCAACCACCCACTATCGAGGTGTCAGGAAATTTTCGTGGTGAAGATATCTTCGTATTGTTACCACAAATAAAATAACCAATTATCGTGTTGTCTTCTAGATATAAAACTATGTGAACCAAACCGAATCTGATAGCTGCGGCCACAACTCGACACCGGCATACCTATAAATACATAACAGCACTCACGTATTCACACAAATTTCAATATGTATGAATGCAGTTTACGATCTGAATTCAACTGTCACTTTCAGGAATTAGGGAAATCGATCTAATGGGTATTATATTCAAAAAGACTGCGCCAGTGACTCGACCAGTGATGACTCAGTATGAGAAAATCCGAAAAAAAAAGACCAAGGTTCGAACCTTGGGGCGCCCCATACAAACTGTTTTATTCATAATTGGAAATGTTCAATTGTTTGGAAAGATGATTACTGTAGAAAGGAAAACTCAGTATTTATTTTGGGATTCAAGCTGTTATACTTGTTTTACTACCCATATTTTCAATGCTTGTCCATATTACAAGAAGATAGAATAGATTCACGTCATCAATACCTTAACAATTCGAAATATCGCGGTCTTATTGTAGAGCTTGTAACATTAATTTTTGGCGCTCAATCATGAAGACCATTCGAGTCGGAAGTATGAACTTCATCATGATTTTCAATCGAGTTTTCAATCAACTTTCTTCTAATTAGGATGGTGAATCTGCAAACGAAATCACAGGCCGCTAATCCCTTATTTTTCCATTGTATTGGTCCGAAAAAGGAATACGGTTTCCCTTTGTTTGTCCCGATCTCGGTTTCCATATCGGCTTGCACCCTTCAATCTGCAATACCGTAAAAAGCATATGCTCAACCCTTGCAAATATTTTTCCTACCTGACCGGTAGATGATTGATGTGTCCCTGCATTTGTTCTTGAAATAGAGGGTGGAGTAGCTGCCCACAAAGATAGAACGAGACAGTTTTGTGATTACCCATATTTCTGGGAATTGTACCTATTTTATTTCTGGATCTATTGAAAAATGAATCTTTCAATCCGATGATTTCGTACAGATATGAATTCAACTAACTTTATAAAATAGGGGAGGATCTGTTAGCACATTTGTGGCTAACTGGTGAATGTTTCTTCATGAAAATTTCTATATCTGCTCTTTTCAATGCAGATGTCCCTTCTACTGTCTTATTCTTCTGAGTAGTTTTGTGGGTGAATGAAAATCAAACAAGCGTGAGTTTGATGACGACATTGTAATGAATCCAGAGCTTTTTTCTGAATCAGAAATGTGTTAAAATTCAATTCATTGCTTGAAATATTGATTTCATAACTGTGGGTTTTAATAATGAAAGAAAAACAGAGAAACTATCAATTTCAAATTATTTATCAAATTAAATTTAACTTGAGGTGGATGCGACTTTTTCCCTAAATGAAAAATTATTATTACTTACACTTGGAACGATGTATAGAGCTTGTATTTTCTCAATTTGGTGCTCAGGTGACAATATTTAAAGGGGTGTAATTCTTTCGAATTTACGAAAATGTCGAATACCTCAATAACCGAGGACCTTGAAATCAAATATTCCTGGGTACTTTTCCTTAGGTGACATATAATCGGTCTGGATAACAAAGCATAAGTAGCAAAAAGCACTCCATTCGAAATTAGTTTTTTAACAGTTACCACTTATTTATTATCCATTTCTTGTCGAGTTTGGTTCACGAACGCTACGCTCACGACGAATAAAGTTACGGTAGGTCTCGCTAATATGCAGTAGCAATAACATCTTAACGACCTCTGTAAGCCCACAAAACCAAATATTTACTTTTGATTATTATCCGTTACCGTGTGTCGAAAACAAGAAATAATCTGCATTATGAGTTTTATCGCTCATGACAAATTAGTTTTCTGAATTTGAAATTTGCGATGCGATAATGTTTTTATGCGTTATCAACATAGACGCTACAATTCTCCACCGTTTAGTTCGTTCTACTAGCAGAGGCATGAATTTTTTTAGGGGGGGCCGTGAATAGATTTAAAATTTTTTACCAACGTTAGAGAACTACTTGAGGGAATAAAGAGTTTTATCGAGTTGAAAATTCCTGTTTTCGCCGGATTTTTTCGCCATTTTCGCGAATTTTTTAAAAATACTTCTACACCGCCTACAGAATCGACATTTAACCCACGTATGATAATAATAATAATAATAATAATAGTTTATTAATCCTGTTAGACATTTTACATGTATAGGACAAGTCAATTATTCAACACTCACAATTTATCGGAAAAATATTCACTAACTGAGTAATAACATTGTTCTAACAGTTTAACTTTAACTACTTTCTTAAATTCCTTAAGACTAAGCAATTGCATTCTCTTTGGAAGATGATTGAAAAGCTTCACACACTGATATAATGGGGACATTTCAAACTTACTAGTTCTGTGCTTCGGAATGGACATAGTTGTTTCATTTCTAGTGTTATAATTATGAAATACTGACAGTTTCGTTATACGGTGTTCATTCTCTTTTGCATACAAGAGGCATCTAAAGATGAAAATTGATGCAACAGTTAAAATACTGTAATTCTTAAAATAAGGTCTGCATGATGTTCGAGGTGCAATACCGAACATCATGCGCAGAATACGTTTTTGAGCTATGAACACTCTACTAACATCAGATGAATTACCCCATAACATTATATTATAAGAGATGTGGCTGTACACTAGACTGTAGTATACATTCATTAGTGACTGTAGGGGAATCGAATTTCTAATTCTACTCATGGCATAAAAGGAGCTATTCAGTTTCTTGCAGACATAATGTACATGCGAGGACCACTTCAGGTTCTGGTCTAGGTATATTCCCAGAAATCTGGAACTCTGCTTTGCTTCTATTACACAATCCGAATACCGTAAAGTTAATTTATTGATATTATCATTCATATTTTTGAAGTGAATGCATTCTGTCTTGCTGATATTAATCATTATGTTATTTTGACGGCACCAGTCTACAAAACACTGTAACAAAAGTTGACATAGATTCTGCAATTCAACGAACGTTCTGGCAGTAATCACAACCGAAGTATCATCAGCAAACAAAACTAATCTCAATATGTTCATGAGATGATTGAAATCTGTGTAACCTGATAACGAGAAAAGCATGTTCATTAAATTGACAGGTAAGTCATTGACAAACAATAAGAAAAGAAGCGGCCCAAGTACAGATCCCTGAGGTACGCCCAAATTAATGTTCTCTTCTTGTGAGAAAGAGTTGCTGACCTTGACTAGTATAGTTCTACCTTCCAGATAGCTACGAATCCATGCAAGAAATATACCTCTGAACCCAATATTGTAGCATTTATCGATGAGGAACTCGAAGGAGAGGCTATCGAAAGCTCGCGACAAGTCAAAAAATAGACCCGCGACAAACAGGTCTTTATCAAGGCAATCATGCACAAACTCAACGAATGATAAAGCTGCTGTGCAAGTTGAGCGACCCAACCTAAAACCATGCTGTGCACTGTCCAATATATTGAACTTGTCTATATAGTTCATCATTCGGTTATAAACAACTTTCTCAAACACCTTGGAGAAGGCACTTAGAACTGAAATTGGCCTGTAGTTAGCAATATCATGAATATCATTTTTTTTATAAATGGGCAAAACTATGGCTTTCTTTAAAAGATTAGGAAATACGCCTGTACTTATTGATAAATTGATGATATGGGCGAAATGAGGTGCGATTTCAGTTCCTATCTTTTTCAACACACGAGCAGAAATATTATCAATTCCAGAACACTTGTTATTTTTCAAGGTATTTATTACATTGATCACTTCGTGGTCCAAAACTGGCTGGAAAAAGAAGTTAAAATTCAAAACTGAGGAGGTTGTGCAAGCACTGGATGAAACGGAACCATAATATTTCCTCAGGGCACTTTCCGTTACCGAGGAAAAATATTCAGCAAATATAACCGCCAGATCTTCATGGTCGGCATAAGATGTACCATCAATAATCAATTCAATGAATGGATTATTCCCCTTTTCGACCGTATGAAAATTTGAACTTTTGCATTGATGGTAAAAATGTGAATGAAGTTTCAAATAAACGATAAATCCATATAAACCGTCAAGAGATAGATAAATTAACCAATAAAAATAACGAAGACATGATAAATACGCTTGTTAGCGAACTCTATTGCGTTTCTCAATGAATCACGATCTATAACCGATAGAATTTTCGTAAATGAAGTTGTAAACAACGTGAATACCACAAACAAATTCCACGAATTCTATGCAGACACGTGTAGCTTCGTCATTCGCAATATCAACAATCAGATTTTTTCCCTTTCGCGATTCTTCAGTTTGTTTGGAATCCGTTCCATCGGACGATAATATTTTGTTCGAAAGTTCTAATTTAGACGACGTGAACGTGGGAAGGGGACATATTTGTAGTTTCTCCTGATCGAAATAGTGAAGCTGCGTCATACGTGATGGCGGAACGTATAAAAGAGGGCAACGTAGATCGATTAGATAAGAATGCGATATGGGTAATTGGAATGAATAGCGAAACATGCGATGGGTATACTGTTGAACGATGGTATATTCTTTTTTCATCCAGATGATGCTTATTTGGAACCGAGTTTGGAACTGACCTGCCTTTAATCCATTCATTTTTATTTGAAATGCATACACTTAATTGGTCAATATTGGAATTTCGTCAAGATTAACTCTGTTTGAAGGTGTAATTCTCATACCGCGTCAGGCGTGCGCGTCAGTCGCCGTGCGTTTGAAATAAAAGGGAATGACTACTCGGCAATAGACGCGTAATGGGAACACTTCCACTGTATCTATAGCAGTTCTGTTACGGAAGACGCGCTGCGTCTGACGCGCATGTTAGAATTAAACCTTTAAGGTTTGAACAGCTGTGACCGGTGACACCGTTGTGGTACTAGTGTTACTACAATAATCATTTCCCCTTTTCCTATTTTCTTCCAAAGGACGTGAAGGATAGATATCGAAATGATGAATTCATCCATCCTCAACTGACCTCTTCACACAAAAAAGACTGTGCTAACGGCAATAGTAGATATTTTATTGACATCGTTTCAGTTGGCCCAATAAAACTTCTTCTTATATCAATAAATTATTTTTGGAGTAATTAAATTCAGATAATTCATTGAATAATACGGCTGTCATTCAATTATAGTCAGAATAATATTGAAATAAGGAAGAACTGCATATTCGATAAATAAGACTTCTATTTGAATGAATCGATCAGAATAATATTGAAATAAAAAAGAGCTATATTTGCTTTGAATACAACCTATATTTGAATGAATTGATTCATTTCATTCAATAGCTGAAAAAAGTAACGGAAAAATAACTAGATTTATTCCAATGAAGCCTATGATTGATTCAAAAATAGTAAATAAAGCTACGAAGACGACTGCATCAAGACAAGACGCGACAGGATTTTGATTTAGTATTTAGTTGCGTGTTGCGTGTGTGTGTTACTGCGAAGAAAGAGTTTGAAAATGGAAGAGTCGCTATTGAATAAGTGGGGAATGGAATCTCTAGTTCCACATTTTCAGGGTAAGTAACTTCATATTCATATAAAAATGTCTTAAAGCCTTCCGTTTTATTGTGAATGTGTGCCATAAACGAAAGACAATCTAATAATGGTACTTATTTTACCGATAGTTGTTAGGATGTTAGCTATTTCAACCCCTTAAGTTCACATTTGGTGCGCTTTCGAAGGAGGGACATCCAATTTCAAGATTAAATTGAACCAAATCTTAGTGGTTGCTTTTGATATACCTGGGCCTGTTTCATAAAACAAGTTATAAGTTAACAGGCAAATATTCTACGAGTTGTAAGTTTTTTGTCCAATATCCGCTCCATAAAAATAACTAACTATGAACTAAGGTGACAATACCGATTAAATTAATTCGTAAAATTGTAATCCAACTAAAAGTGGGAGCAGTAGGTATTTGGTGAAATTCACTTGTTTTCAATGTGCATTACAACTACCTTTACTTGTAAAATTGTAACTTGTTATTTCTACTGGGTATTGATCATAATTAGTTCATGTCTCACAGTTATCCACTTCTTACAGAGTTTGATGTTAGTAAAAATTTTATCAAGTCTCTAACATTCATTCTATTTTCAAACAAGGTTTTGCTTATGTAGTTTTTTGAGGTTTAGAAAATCGAAAAGAAAAATATCCCTTAAGATCCCTATTTAATATTGTCACTTATTATCACAGTACCATAACTATGTTCAAATTAGAGGAAATAAGTTATTGTTTTGTTATGAATATGTTACTGTTTACTTATTGTTATTGTGTTCTTGAGATAACATTTATGATTTTGTTGATAAAATAATAAACAAATGTGAAACATTCAAAATAGTTTTATTTGATACATCTTATCATTCAATCAATAAATTAAAGAGTTAAATTAACAATAATAAACTTTCAATTCAAATATAGTAAAATATTTCTAACGACTGCATCATATTGATTCAATTGATGTAATTTTTTTTCCCAATATGAAGTTTATTTAAATCGAAATCAAGCATTCATTCTTTTTACAGTAAACTACCTTTCAAGAAATTACATCTTGTTTCAGTTTTAATACTGCATTTAAAACAATCCAAATGTATACTTATTCACTAATATATTTATTTTCCTGAAATATTATAGTTAATTGATAGAAAAAAAGTTGGGTTTGTTTCAATTGTGTTCTTTCATTGAAACTAACTAACGCTTTTCTTGTCTCAATTATAGCATTTCTTTGAATACTTTCACTGCTTAGATAAAATTAATGAGACCTATAATTGAATCAAAAATAGGCAGCATTGGCATAGGAAGAACAAGATAAGCATTGAATTAAATATAGTAATCATTCAGGAATAGGGAATACAGTATATCATTGATTCAATGGTTATGCCATTGTTTCTACTAACAGTGTTTTTTGTGTGTTGTTTGACAAACATCAGAATGTCGACTCGGCTGATGTCTTTGCGAATAGAGCTGATTCAGAGTGTGCCTTTACCCTAAGGGCCGGTTTTATAAAGGGCACATTCAATCCGAGGTTACTCAAACGAGGATTGGAAGTCAACCCTCGGTTGAATAAAGTTCGGTATTATAAACGTCTTTGCAGCCTCGGTTGAACAACCTCGGATTGAGATCGCTTTTTTTGGGTTGGCTAATCTGAATCTTATTTCTCGAAGTATTTTGGCACGTTTTTTTATACCATGTTTGGATAAATTCAATAATCGTAGTCTAATAAAGACAATACAAGAAGCTAATTCGAATATTCCCGTGTTTTGTGACGGTCACGGCAGAGAATTTAGAGAAATCTGATTTCCTACATCAAAACAAATTATGTAATAAAAAAATTCGTAATTTATGAAATGACGACAGACTTCGTACGAATTTTTTCCACTCGAAGCTATTGCCAAATACGCTCTAGTCTTTATCACTTTTGTCAACTTATTTGACTCGAATGATCTAAGTTTGTACTATTTTGGTATTCTGAAGAGTGTTATCTCAAACTCTTATGCCAAGTAACCAAATAAAAGCTAGGACAATACAAACCATCCAATGAAATTGCATTAACATTTAGTCGTACATGGATGTATTTAGAATAGAAACAAATCATTCTTGATCTTGTTTGATTGAGTACATGAAATACACATTAAATTTAAAGATAGTATTTATTATCAACTATTCAGGTTGAGAGTCATGAATAGAATCAGTCTAGGAATATTATGCAGGACTTCGCAAGTCACAAAAATAATAGTTGTTTTCAAATGTAATCAGATCCTGAATAAAAGAATGGGAAATGTTCTTTCACACGCCAGAGAGTCTTCAAATTCAATTCATAGTTCATATGTGAGCTTCATTGAATAATTGATCATCCATTGATCTGCGAGATGGGATCGGTGCCATCATTTCTCTAGAGTGTATTTGAAATTTTCTATGATGAGAATTATCGAATTTATAAGCTTAGCAACTTGGAAATTTGAAGAAAAGTAATCCTTTTCACATCTGAAGCATTCAGCATTTTCACAACCCATTAAAATAAGCATGCACCTGTACTATGTAATAATAATCAAGAAATCCTTCTAGAAACATTGAGTGAGCTCTAGCAACACGGTTCTAATACACCGAAATTTGGTCAGTCAATACAACCTTTCCCTTGTTAGTTGCTTTTCCTGTTGATTGTTTGCCATTTTGATAGAATGATGAAATAAGCACTAAAATATTTTTTGATAATGTCCAAAGTTCTGGACATTTCACCACTTTCTGAATTTTTCCTGATGTTGATTTATGTATACCACAAAAATCTTCGAAAATGTTAACAACTCTGAAAAGATTCAGCTTATTCAGAGTAATTTCATCCACCCGATAAAAGAGTTTTTTACTTGACCAAAATCTCTTCTTCGTGCCATCTTCGAAGTGGTCGAAAGAAAATGTGAAATCATTCGATTGGTATCTTTCTTATTCACTATCGTTACTATCTTTCGAATGCCCTGCAGTTATTTCATCATTATTATAACTAGAGTCATTTTGGATATTATATTCACACAGGAACCTGGCAGTTCCATCCCTCGAAAATAAGGCACAAAAATTCAGTTTCAATTTAGGAATATTTTTCCAAACACCAAAGATGAATTATTAATACACAGCAAACCTACAGAAGACTGTGATTAATATCAGGCATTCTATCAATATGATATCGTATAATATTTTCATACCAAGCAACTTCAATGTGCAAAAAAAAATGTTTTGTTTTGTTTCCAACATAAAGTGAGGTAAGTTGTTGGCCATCTAGAAACGTCAAACGTTTCAATCCTCGGTTCAAATCTCAAACGGAGATATATTTACCGGTTGAGTCAATCCAGGGTTGAACCCGAGGTTGGATGTTTATAATACGGAAATCGACATTCGACAGCGGATTTGGGCTCAACCGAGGATTGAAATTCTTTTATAAAACCGGCCCTAAAGCCGGCCATAGACATCGTTATTTTTCATCCGTTTTCCTCGCCGCGATTCGAACCGCCGAGTCATATCGCAAAACTGTTTTGCCCACACACTTCGGTAAATTCTACCCGTTATTTCACTGTCGTTCACGATTAAGCACGTCATGAAGAGGAAACATCTCTTAGCAGTGGCGGCCGCGGTTTCGGTGCTGAATAAAAAAGAATCAAATTTATTCTTCACTGTTTTAATATCAGCGCCTTCCTTCCAATTCATGATATTTTTTCATTAATATTACATAACCTTCCCTCTTCTTGTTTCTATTCCTGTATTCTGCTGATTTAATTCGCCATAGACAAGGATGCAACCTGTCCAAATGGATGAAATCCACAATTAATTGTTTATTCGCCGTCTTCTGATCCATCCCGGTCAAAAATAGTGATAGAAGAAGTGATTAAGAAACAGCAGAAGTAGACGCACTTGTGGAGAGGACGCGACTTGTACTACGCTAATGGAAAATAACCGCCGATTCTCAACGAAATGCCCACACACAGTCGGTTTGGCACGACAACCGATGAACCGTCGTGACAAAAATCAAGCATCGGCAGATATTTGTACCGACGATTCGTACCGACGGTTTTTCGCCATACACATCGGTTTTTGGCGCTTTTGCCGGGACGGTTCGTATCGCGGCGTTATAAACGGATGAAAAATAACGATGTCTATGGCCGGCTTTAGGCGTGTGGGTATCTTTAGCAGTGTAGCAGTGGCAAAAACAACACTTTTAACTACTTGAAAACGATCGCTTCAAAAATCAAAATCACTGGATGACAAATCCCGATTATTATTCCGATTCTTTGTTATTCCAGATCGCGAATTTTGTTCAATAACGATAAGAGGTTGACAAATCCATTGTTTAAAGAGTTGATCCGGTCGTATGCAACCCTGACCTGCCGTAATGCGGGAATGTTTGGTTTCAATAAATGAATCACGCATAGAATGCACTCGTTTGCCGTTTTTTTATCGTTGTTACCCAGAAATTCATGAATACACAGCTCTAATCCACTTGTGACGGGGACTCATGTGAGGAGGCTTTGATAAAATCGCATTGAAGAGATATTGTCGGTCGGTTCACAGGAATTCGGATGCAAAATGATGATGCATTAATGACACCTACGCAGTTTGTTTCATGGGAACTATGAGAGCACTTCTGGGTTGTTCACTATCTTCCACTACTCAAACAAATCGATCTACTAGTAGCGTTTTTCACAAAGTGCACTCAGCGCTGATCGGAGAATCACGGGATTGATCGGAAAATCAAGTCGATTCGACAGTTCAAAATTCACATTTGATTGGCAATCAACTTATTTTAGAATTGAGTGAGATTTGTGAAACCCACCGTAGGATTGTTCGAATATATTCCTACTGACATTAGGCTGGAAAAATTAGGTATTTAATTTTATTGGGATAGTCGAATCAAAAAAAAAAAATCGAATAAAAAAAAATACATACTTTTATTCAAATGCACTTAAGAGTAAAAACTAGTTAACTGAATAGTCTGACGTACCTATACCCTGTTGTGTACAAACTTACGCGACAAGCTTTTGACTCGTAACAATTTAGTTGATTGATCATTTTTCGCATTTGAATGTTTTTCCTTATTTTTTTTCTCCACTTCAAGTTTTGGTTTCTCATTTCTAGTCAGAATTTAATTTTGGTCACATCCATAATCTTCTACCACAAAAATTCTTGCAAACCAATTTTCCATAGAAATCTGACCATGATTATAAAAACTTGCCCGCCATCTTGGTTTTGTAAATTTTAATAAAAAAAAATTAGCCTTCAAAAACCCGAATTATTCTTCTGAATAAAATCGCAAAGTTCTCGAGCTGTATTTTGGAGCAAACATTTCAGAACCGCCATTTTTCAGCAGCTATTGTCAATGTGCCGATTTTGACGAAATTATTCTGATTTTCAATCAAAATCATAATCTTCAACATGAAAAGCCCCTTCATAATCATTTCCAAGAGCATCGGGAAAATTAGTCCGCCATATTGGACTATAATCACAAAACCCATCCGCCATTTTGGAGCCGACATATTGAATTTTACGGTTTTAGTAACAAAATCCTGATCATCTATCAGATTCATATTCTCCGACCTCGTAACTTCCTACATACTACTCATTTGTGATAGAATCCAATCATTCAGAAATAAGTACGCCATCTTGATTTTAGGAATTTGGGGCAGGGTTAAAATTCACTTGAAAGATTTGACCAAAACAAACATGGGTTTACATCGAACATACACAAACATTGCAAGTTGAATAAAAGCCTGAAAAAAAAACTTCCAGCTAAATTTACAAATTTTAAGTGTTTTCCTCAATAAAAAATATCTCGATTTGGAGTTAACATCTGTGAAAACATCTTCGACTGCGCGGTCATGAGTAGCTTTGGTAGTCTAATTGGAGAAACATCAGACCGGTTATCTGAAGATGCGAGGTTCGACTCCCGCCAGACCTGAAAACTTTTTCCGGAATTCGAATACCGATTAAAAATGATTTTCAATAATAAATATAGCTTCAGTTTCTATATTTCTCATTTTGAGACTAGCAAGAGAAACGTTAAAAGGTTTCGACGATACATTCCACATACATTTCAAACAAATATGAAATAGCTTCAATAACCTCATGTGGATTCGCCTGTAGGTACATCATTTAAACGTTGATATTCATTTGGCCGATTGACCTTCGTACATATCATAAATTACTAAACGATTTTAAGCATATGCATGGCAGCATTGATATTTTTTCATCCAAGGTTTCCATGTGAAACGACTGTGTACGAGGGTAATCAGAAAATGAACTTGGAATGATATGAATCAGTGCTACTGATATGATAATTCAATTTTGAAAATTTGAAGCTGTTGATAAAAAAAGTGTAACAAGAGTATTCGACGCTTACACACCTTCGTTGCTGAAGATGAAATCACCTCAAGTACTTTATTTCATTCCTCAACTCAGTACTAGCCCTATCAACTCATTTTCAGATTGAAATTGAGATTTATTTTCGGTAAGCAAAGACTTTATCGAAAATGAATTATAAAAAGCAGATAAATACTTAAACGTCGAAAAAAAGAGTTAAATTCTGTCATATATTATCTACTAATAACAAGTGAAAATCTACAAATATTCGGAAGGAGCTGTCATAAAATATACCTACTGAAAAACAATAGTATTTCAATCAACGATTTCTGAAATTGACTCTACTATTGAATGGGGATTTCCAGTTCCTCAAAATATGCACTTTTCTTCACATGACGTAATGAAGGGCGGTTTATGAAACATTTGTAACCATTTATTCATTCTGAATTTTGTGATTAATTATTCGATATTGAAAATGTGATTTCAGCACGTCCCTCTGCTGTGACGTCAGTGGCTCAATTTGTAATATGATTGGTTGAATTTGTGATGGTGGAGACAAAGCCCAGAGTAACTGAGAGACACGCCGCTGTTGTCAAGTCTTTGTATTTATTCATAAATATATTCAGTAATCGTATTATATTTGATGTGACCGAGATGTGATCACTATAATGTTTTTGAAACATCGTCATATAACAACCTAATTTTCATTAGAGTTGATATAATACTCATTCTCTGAAAAAAGAAATACTGATGTGACAACCAAGTCTACAAATTATAAATGAGAAGAAATAATAATAAGCCTTCTTATTTGTAATTATTCGACATTTCGACGTCTTTTCTGCGTTCTATAGAATGGCGTTTCTTACAGTTAATTCTAGGAGTATTCTATACTCTATATTTCATACTCCTAGGTTGGTCCCTATACACAGTTGCCAAATCAATAATTATTCATACCACTAATTTTCACTTCTCAGAATGAAAACAATTATTAATGCTTCCTAAATTAGGAGACCGGCCTATATTTACCAATTCTTACCTGTGTAGCATAGGCATAATTATTTTTAATTGAATTTCACACATATCAGCTTACTTGAACCCTCTTTATCTTCAATCAGGAGGTCGTTAATTGAATTATATTATGAAGCTTTATGGAGTACGAATGAAGAGTCATGATGATGGAAGAAAAACATCCAAAATCCACATTATATTATGATACTATTGGGAAAGTGAAAGCAAGGGCTTTTTCTGGCTATTTTTTGTGTGATTTGGCAATGCTGTCATATTTATATCAGCAGCACGAGTACAACCAATCAAAAATCTCTCTAGCCACCGACGCGACGTAACACGATTTCCCGCTTCTTCTGATCGTTTGAATTCGGTAGATTATTTTTGAGTTTTCAATATTTTTTTGAGGGTATAAATTGATGACGAAAAAATTTAAAAAAAATCACGTGAGAATCCAATATGTCAAAATATATTTTTTCTGAAAATGACTGGAAATGCCCATTGACATTTTCGGACTCCAACCTCCTGTTTTCTAGAAATGAACGCTCGAGATATTTTACTGTTATTCGTGGTCGAGTCGAAATTATTTGCAAATCTTACAAGTGGTGTTTTCATTCGAGTTCACTCCGAAACTACCCTCCTTCAATATGAGCAGCGCAAATTGAGCCCTCGCGACGGAGAAAAACCGACTCAAATTTCCACAACTCGAGGAAATAATATCCGACAAAGATTTACGTACAGAAACAGGAGATGTATATTTAACTCGACATTGTAGTACTCCAACTCCTCGCGTTCATCCCCCCGAGGCGTTTATACGTTGTGATGATAATTTTGACTCGCTCGAAGAACAAGACAAATATTGATGCTCCCCTGTTTACGATCCGGGCAAATGTTTTATTTTACTCTGGTAGAGTTTCGCGTAACCCCTGGCCTTTTCGAAGATTTGTAAAATTTACGTTGAATAAACGGCATATTTAAATGGAAAGGTAGGATCAGACTGTGATTTGGCAACGCAATCTTCAACTTATCATTTATTTCTTGAGAGTGCTGAAGAGTTGTAAAAATGGCATTTTTTACCAATAATGTCCATCTTCTGAAACCAGATGGAAGAATGAAAAGAAAATAGCGTTTTCGGTTTATTGAAAATATTGCTCACAGCCAAATTCAGTTTTCTCCCTGCTTCTGCTATTCCTGCATGCAAACTTTGTTTTTCTCGGACAGATAGAGCTATTCACTTGACGTTTCTGCATGCCTTCAAAGGAAAGCATATGTCGGTGGCCATCACTCAAATTTGGGACGAACCAATATGTCATCTCTATACAGACAGATGGAAGTGCTTCAAGGAGGTTATTGCGATCCCTCTTCCATCTTATTATTATTATCCCAATAAGGTAGATGTAGTTTTATTAGAATATCCCCTTAGGATGGCCTCATTTAGACACCCTCCTTGTCTTATACCACAAGCCAGGCGTCATAGTCCACTTCTTTTAGCTTATTGGATTGGAAGTCATTCCTTCTCTATTGCCACCTGGTGGCTCCTTATTTCTTGATGCAACTCCAGATTTTAACAGTAAAATTTCACCCTACATAGCAAAAATTCCCAATAAGTTTCATTGAATCTTCGAGGTTTTAGGAAAACCACATTCAATGTGAGTGCCATGGGAAGTCAATATTCCAGTTTGAGTCCTAATTCTTGTATGGAAATTTGATCATTAAAGACGATAAACAGTTTATTAAATCAATAAAAATTTAATAAGTGGCTCATTTCCATCTTCTGCGTTGTTTCCTGCTCAAAATAAGTCGAATGAGATTACAATTCGTACGTCGTAAAACTTCGATGTAAATTGCCATTTGATATCAGCGAAATTTAAGTAGGTAAAAAATTGGCGTGTAATTTCACACAGTCGGCAGATTCCTGTTGGTATTCTGTAGAGGAAGTTCATTGCGATATGAAAGTGCAATGAGTAACGATGGACTTTGCCCGGTGTTTGCATTCGATAGACTGCAAAATTGAAAAATGCTCAACCTTCAATGTGTTCGACTAAAGACGATTTAATGCGTTTTGTCTCCAAGCGCATTTTCAATCAGGTGATTACCTGGTTACTCGAGAGATTTTTCTCACATTTCTGTTGAGTGGCACGACGAAATTATGTTTCTTGATATTCTTCTTCCTTGGACTATGGGTGATTATACGGGCTGGTTTCAATATCGAGTGTTTTTGCTTAAGGCGCTACAATAGGAGCCCAACCATGAGCACTTGGTGCCAGGCCGAAATATTCCTGTAGCTGTTCCTGTTTCGGTTTTTGAACCATCTATGTAACATTTTATGTTTTTTTTTTGGTAGTTTGAGTGATGGAATCTCTCTTCTATTCTTTTCTTCTCACTCAGCAAGTCAAGCCATTTCCAATCGTTATTTTACTGACCATTTCGTCGTAGAAAAGGTAAAGGTTGAAATATTTCGGAAATTACTAGCCTTCAGCCACAGATTTCAACACATATATTTTTCGGAAAAATCTATATGAAAACATGAACTAATTTCAAACTGAGATAACAATTTTATCTACCCAGTTCTCGCTTCGATATTATAAAATAAAGGTTGTTGTTAAACATAATTTATGACCAGATAACATTGATCATGTGACCTGTACTTGAATCCGAAACTTGATGCGTTCATATTGATTTTTCCTATTCAATTTCAACAGCGTCAGATACAGCTGGACCAAAATAAAACTCAGAACCTTATGAATTTGGCACTGATATTAATGTTTCTTTTTTGTTTCAGGTGAGTAACAGCTGATAATATCTGCGAATGGGTATGGTAAGATGAAAAGATTTATAAACGGTTTCCTATCAATAAAGCAAAATGTCTTTCGACTGTGTGGTGGGTGTTGAGATCTTTCATAAAAACTCTCACATCCGTCCATAGAGCCATTGCTGATTGGGAAAAGTTTTGCTGATAAAAGGGTTAAATGTTGAGGCTACTGTCTGCTCAAGTACTGCCCAATTACAGTCGGTTCGAAGATGTCTTCGTAGCCAATTCAGTGGACACTAGACAATAAGTATCATGGTACGCATGAGCCTCCAGAGCATTTCTCGAAACGGACATTTGGAAGACTCCTATTTTGAGTCAGTGGTTTTGGAGGCCGCGGAAAATGAGTATTTATCGCGATAAATCAGTGTTACCAACGCATCGAAACCAAACCGAACACCAGGCCGTCCACCAATCCGCCTTATCAAAGTCAACCGACATGGCAACCGCGATTCAGTTAATAGAAAGCGCACACCACGTGATTAGATGATAACCCCCCGGTTTAAGTTGCTCCAAACTGTATGATAAGATATCAAGGAGACTCGGTTCTATCATCAGCACCTCCTGGAGCAGCACGAGAAGGACGGATAGATACGAACTCGAGAAATAGCAGTCCAACTTATTACGACGGGTTCAAATTATTTAACCCGTTCTCCAACAGTCGATCTTCGATCTAATCGGTCTGTGTTCGTCATTTGCACCAAGAGAATATAACATTTATCCAGTAGATGCACAGAAGGAATTGAAAAGTGGAATTTATTTATTTCCATCGAGGAATCTTGATCCAAATTTAGGGTATTCTCTAGTGAGAGTATTACAGATCTAGCAATTGGAAAACATAAAGATCAGAAACTCTGAAAGCAGCAGTTGCAGAATATTTGTAAATGAAGACTGCTACATCTTAACTTTTGATGTACATATGGTTCAAATGAAAAAAGTATTTTCGCAGTAATAAGAATCAACAAAGTATGTGGGCTCAGTATAGTGACTTAAAAAAATACTCCTTTACATGTAACAAAACAATAATGATCAATTCATCATTAACTCGATGATGGGTAGCTCTTTCGCAAAACAGGTGCGAAATTATCCCAAATTGTAGGAAACCTCCAACAACGTTGATTTTATAAATTGGTTTCCATAAAAAACCCAAGCAACCTTTGAGTCAACATTTTAATTCACTTTTTTCATTCATATCATCATATATCTAAAAATAATACAATAATCTTACAATTCGTAGTAATTAGTATGCTTTTTTTGTAATTGCAATCAATTACTTTGCCTGGAATTGAACGAGAATATAATTCATTTTGCATTAGTTTCTATTTCGATATGGAAGGTAGGTACATAGTTTTTTAATTTTGGCATATGAATTTAGAATATCTGCCACTTAGGAACGACTTCACCCTTCTTATTGTTGTTATAATACCTTAAGTACGTAAAAAGTTTTGTAGATCTCGTTAATAATGGTCTTATGCTTAAGACCAAACCTATTCTATTCAGGGTGTTCCTAAACTGAACGTAAAAACGAAATGGGGAGATTGCTTGAGCAAGTTTAAGAAAAAAAGTCCCTTAAACATGGGGTCGCAAACATCAAGTACAAGAAGCTCTGTAACATGGATATCTTTTGAACAAATTCAGCATCACTACACATATACGGGGAGACAGAGTTTTTTCAGAGG
The DNA here is from genome assembly GCA_910592335.1 of Adalia bipunctata. Lineage (NCBI taxonomy): Eukaryota > Metazoa > Arthropoda > Insecta > Coleoptera > Coccinellidae > Adalia > Adalia bipunctata. The sequence continues at coordinate 11,148,606 of OU342955.1, forward strand.
TTTTTATCTGTTCTCATGTGTCATACGCAAAATTGTATGGTACCCCGTTCACATTCCCTCTGCTAACACTAAGATTTGGATCGGGAAACAGATTGTTTTTTTTTATACAATCTGTTCCTTGTCGCCATTTCTTCACACGTGCCTTATGCCATATATTGTTTGATTTAAGAAAAAAGTATGTATTACATACTCTCTTTCAAAAGAATATATATATATATATATATATTGTGAAATAGGTTAAGGGATGTCGACCAAGTATCAAAAGAATTAGATGTTTACTCTTTAATCATAGCCTAGCTTTCGAAACTTTCTGTTTCTTCTTCAGGGCAACTGTAATAGCAAATAATAAAATAAAAACAATGTCAGTTTGAACTTCGTTAACTTACTGAATTTTGAGGTTAAAGCAAATATAAAATGATCATAACTAGTAGATGTCTTCTCCAAATGGTAACAGTTTATGCTATTCTAATTTTACGAGCCGAATATTCTTCTTATACAAAAATTTTTTTCTCTTCTACTACACTAACTTAAATTACACAAAAAAAAGGTCAAAATCTCAAGAAGTCAATTTTCTAGAAACGTCAGACCACAGAGTACAAAACAATCACTTCAACTTGACAAACGACATTTAACGACAACTTCATCCATCTACAGGACCGTCAAAAAATGGTATACCGGAGTACTCCAATAAGTAGGCATATATTGGACTTAGGTTTTGTGTGTCCGTTTTTTTATTAATTGAATTATCTCGATTGTTTCTTATATGGATCATTTCCAAAATGCATCGTTTCTTGTAGTTGTTGTTCATATCTAAAATTCTTGCATTTTCTAGGTCTGCAGTATGTGAATATCGATTGGCGTGAACAGATAATGCACATCTAGGGTCGTTTCTTTTTATGTCACTCTTGTGTAGTGCCAATCTTTGTTTCAAGTGTTGGGATGTCTGACCAATGTATGTCTGGTGGCAGTCTGAACACTCTATTTCATATATGACATTTGATTTTAGATAATTTGGTATAGGGTCTTTCAATTTCGAGTAGAGTGTTGAAACTTTCTTCTTTGACTGGGGTACAATCTTTACGGAACTCAAACCCAGAAAACACTTCCTTATTTTACCAGTTAGATGTTGTATGCTGGGTAGGCTACGATATCGAATTGGTTCATTGTTATCTAAGATTCCCAAATCAGTATTCCTGGTTGGTGTTTCTCTTGCAGATGACGAAAAGAGCAATTTGTTTAACATTGCTTTGGGATACGAGTTGTCTGATAGAAGTCTGAAGAGTTTTTTTATGTTGGTATCAAGGAACATAGGATCACATATTCTCTCTATTCTGTTTTTCTGTTCTCTAATGAAATTAACCTTTGTGTTTATCGAGTGGTCTGATAAGAAGTGTATAAATCTACCTGATGAGGTCTCCTTCCTATACCAATCAAGTTTAACTCTGTTTCCCACCCTGCACACTCTTGTATCGAGAAATGGGACGGAGTTGTTGTCATCCTCCATCTCGACAGTAAACTTAAGATTTGGATCAAATTCATTAAATACTTCTAAAATTTCATTTATCCCTGATGAAGGTAGGGATATGATCAGATCATCCACAAATTTCTTAATGAAGCCTAATTCAAAGGTCAATCTCGGTATACAACTGGTAAGTAGGTAATCCATGACATACAGGGATAAAATTGGGCTGAGCCTGGAACCCATAATGCATCCAAATATTTGAAGGTAATACTTTCCATCAAACATGAAGTATCCCGAATCTATAAGAAACGTGATTATCTGCTTGAATTTTTCTTGTGGTATCGTGCAGTGTTCACTTATTTTATCCCAGCTATTATCCAATGCAGCAAGAACGAGTTCTCCAGAAATATTCCCAAACAAATTGACAACATCTAGAGAGATCAAAACATAGTCTGGTGGTAGTTCAAAGTTATTGATCTTGGCTGAGAAATCAAAGGAATCCTTGACATAGTAACTGTTGGTGTCATCATAGGCTGATGTCAGAACTTGAGCTATATACTCAGACAGTTTGCAAGTTGGACCTTGTACATCCGAAACAATTGGTCGCATTGGAATATTTTCCTTATGGATTTTTGGGTTACCATACATTCTCGGACTAGTCGAATTATATGACTTCATCTGCTTGGCCTGGCTGCTGCTTATTATCCCTTCAGTTTCTAGTGTGCTAATGATTTTGTTTGTCTTGGTCTGGATTGTGGATGTTGGATCTCTGGGTACCTCTCTAAAGTTGTCTGTGTTCACAATTTCATACATTTTGGCAAAGTAATCTGTTCTGTCCATGAGTACTGTCACTGAACCCTTGTCACTGTCGAGCACTAACAGTTGGTCGTTTGTTTTGAGAAAAGATTTTGTTATATTGTATAATCTCCCTATGTAGTGGTTATTGTTTCTATTCTTGTGTAGTTCACTGGTGATTATACTAGTAACCTTGGCCCTGAGGGTGTTTCTCCTGTCTTCTTCAACCAAATCCAATATGGTCTCCACATCGGCTATCAGATCTTTTATCTTCACCTCCTTGAGGTTAACAGGTATGTTGAATTTTGAACCAAGTGACAATGTGATTTTAACTTCTGGTGGTATCTCAGTTCCAGTTAAATTCTTGAACCACCTATCCTGCACCCCAAAGTCAACATTAAAAGATCTTTTTTGGAGATTTCTTATTTTGTTGAGGTTTTTTGTTTTGACCTGATGGAAAGTTCTATTGAACAAAATTTGTTGACGTCTGAAAAATTCTTGTAGGGTAACCGATGGTATTATATTCTTCAGTTTTTCATTTATGTTGCTGTTTCTCTTGTTTGTGTGTGTAATTTTCAATTGTGTGTGTTCGATCTCTAGAGATAGTAGTTTCCTTGTCAAATTAGTGTTGAAATTCTCAATTTTTCGGTTGAATCTACTTCGATTATGAAACTCAAACAGGCTGAGGACGTTCTTAACTCCAGCTCCTATATGGTTGGGTATTAATTGTTGTCTCTTGCACTCCAATAAGAATATTCTTCTGTTCAGTAAATTCGCAAGTCTTCTGCCATTGCTACTCCACTCCTTCATTAATTCTGATGTTTCTCTGCCATAAAGTGATGACATCTCTTGAAAGAATCCCATGTTGATAAGTAATATACAATTAACGGTCGTAGTAAGTATTAAGTGAAATAGGTTAAGGGATGTCGACCAAGTATCAAAAGAATTAGATGTTTACTCTTTAATCATAGCCTAGCTTTCGAAACTTTCTGTTTCTTCTTCAGGGCAACTGTAATAGCAAATAATAAAATAAAAACAATGTCAGTTTGAACTTCGTTAACTTACTGAATTTTGAGGTTAAAGCAAATATAAAATGATCATAACTAGTAGATGTCTTCTCCAAATGGTAACAGTTTATGCTATTCTAATTTTACGAGCCGAATATTCTTCTTATACAAAAATTTTTTTCTCTTCTACTACACTAACTTAAATTACACAAAAAAAAGGTCAAAATCTCAAGAAGTCAATTTTCTAGAAACGTCAGACCACAGAGTACAAAACAATCACTTCAACTTGACAAACGACATTTAACGACAACTTCATCCATCTACAGGACCGTCAAAAAATGGTATACCGGAGTACTCCAATAAGTATATATTGGATTTGGTTGAAGAAGACAGGAGAAACACCCTCAGGGCCAAGGTTACTAGTATAATCACCAGTGAACTACACAAGAATAGAAACAATAACCACTACATAGGGAGATTATACAATATAACAAAATCTTTTCTCAAAACAAACGACCAACTGTTAGTGCTCGACAGTGACAAGGGTTCAGTGACAGTACTCATGGACAGAACAGATTACTTTGCCAAAATGTATGAAATTGTGAACACAGACAACTTTAGAGAGGTACCCAGAGATCCAACATCCACAATCCAGACCAAGACAAACAAAATCATTAGCACACTAGAAACTGAAGGGATAATAAGCAGCAGCCAGGCCAAGCAGATGAAGTCATATAATTCGACTAGTCCGAGAATGTATGGTAACCCAAAAATCCATAAGGAAAATATTCCAATGCGACCAATTGTTTCGGATGTACAAGGTCCAACTTGCAAACTGTCTGAGTATATAGCTCAAGTTCTGACATCAGCCTATGATGACACCAACAGTTACTATGTCAAGGATTCCTTTGATTTCTCAGCCAAGATCAATAACTTTGAACTACCACCAGACTATGTTTTGATCTCTCTAGATGTTGTCAATTTGTTTGGGAATATTTCTGGAGAACTCGTTCTTGCTGCATTGGATAATAGCTGGGATAAAATAAGTGAACACTGCACGATACCACAAGAAAAATTCAAGCAGATAATCACGTTTCTTATAGATTCGGGATACTTCATGTTTGATGGAAAGTATTACCTTCAAATGTTTGGATGCATTATGGGTTCCAGGCTCAGCCCAATTTTATCCCTGTATGTCATGGATTACCTACTTACCAGTTGTATACCGAGATTGACCTTTGAATTAGGCTTCATTAAGAAATTTGTGGATGATCTGATCATATCCCTACCTTCATCAGGGATAAATGAAATTTTAGAAGTATTTAATGAATTTGATCCAAATCTTAAGTTTACTGTCGAGATGGAGGATGACAACAACTCCGTCCCATTTCTCGATACAAGAGTGTGCAGGGTGGGAAACAGAGTTAAACTTGATTGGTATAGGAAGGAGACCTCATCAGGTAGATTTATACACTTCTTATCAGACCACTCGATAAACACAAAGGTTAATTTCATTAGAGAACAGAAAAACAGAATAGAGAGAATATGTGATCCTATGTTCCTTGATACCAACATAAAAAAACTCTTCAGACTTCTATCAGACAACTCGTATCCCAAAGCAATGTTAAACAAATTGCTCTTTTCGTCATCTGCAAGAGAAACACCAACCAGGAATACTGATTTGGGAATCTTAGATAACAATGAACCAATTCGATATCGTAGCCTACCCAGCATACAACATCTAACTGGTAAAATAAGGAAGTGTTTTCTGGGTTTGAGTTCCGTAAAGATTGTACCCCAGTCAAAGAAGAAAGTTTCAACACTCTACTCGAAATTGAAAGACCCTATACCAAATTATCTAAAATCAAATGTCATATATGAAATAGAGTGTTCAGACTGCCACCAGACATACATTGGTCAGACATCCCAACACTTGAAACAAAGATTGGCACTACACAAGAGTGACATAAAAAGAAACGACCCTAGATGTGCATTATCTGTTCACGCCAATCGATATTCACATACTGCAGACCTAGAAAATGCAAGAATTTTAGATATGAACAACAACTACAAGAAACGATGCATTTTGGAAATGATCCATATAAGAAACAATCGAGATAATTCAATTAATAAAAAAACGGACACACAAAACCTAAGTCCAATATATGCCTACTTATTGGAGTACTCCGGTATACCATTTTTTGACGGTCCTGTAGATGGATGAAGTTGTCGTTAAATGTCGTTTGTCAAGTTGAAGTGATTGTTTTGTACTCTGTGGTCTGACGTTTCTAGAAAATTGACTTCTTGAGATTTTGACCTTTTTTTTGTGTAATTTAAGTTAGTGTAGTAGAAGAGAAAAAAATTTTTGTATAAGAAGAATATTCGGCTCGTAAAATTAGAATAGCATAAACTGTTACCATTTGGAGAAGACATCTACTAGTTATGATCATTTTATATTTGCTTTAACCTCAAAATTCAGTAAGTTAACGAAGTTCAAACTGACATTGTTTTTATTTTATTATTTGCTATTACAGTTGCCCTGAAGAAGAAACAGAAAGTTTCGAAAGCTAGGCTATGATTAAAGAGTAAACATCTAATTCTTTTGATACTTGGTCGACATCCCTTAACCTATTTCACTTAATACTTACTACGACCGTTAATTGTATATTATATATATATATATATATACTTCCTTGTATATATATATATATATATTGAAGTTTGAAATTATTTCGAGTTTTTTTTGGTGAGCAACTGCTGATTTGAAAAAATGTATAAAGTTAATATACTAAACTCTTCGGTTTCTTGTAGTTTTGTCGTATCAGCTACCGATTTCGAGAAAAAAATATTCAACGATTCTCTAGAAATCCTCGGAAAAATTGATTTTATTTCGAGAGAATCGTTCAAAATTTTTTTTTCGAAATCGGTGGCAGATACGACAAAACTACAAGAGACCGAGGAGTTTAGTATAACAACATAGCTTCTTCTCACATTTTTTCAAATTAACAGTTGCTCACCAAAAAAGAAAATTCTGAAGGAAAACATGTGACGTGTTCCATAAAAAATATCATCCTGTGATCTGCTATCGAAATTGCCATGACACGTGGTGAGAATTCTCAAATGTAATATCCATGCCAAATTTCAGTTGAATGTCTCGTGAAGTGTAGATACTATGTTTTTTCGTAACAAAGTTTTGAGAATATTTCGTAAGGTGATAGATGGAATTTCATTTTATCTTTTGTTTATGTTAACTTTATTAGGTACTGCATTTTTATAAATAAGAAATGTATTCGGTGGATATACTTTATATATAGTAGATTTTTTTTCAATGTCGTTGAATAAATCTGGAAATTTACTTTTGTTTTATCTTCTTTCATTATAAACTCAAGTGCGTTGACCAAATATTTCAAATATTGCACGATGTAGGTACTCATTATGCAGGGAGAAATAAAAATGAATTCGTATTGATAGACAAAATTTGCCATCTCAACATTCAGGAGTGAATATGTCATATTTACTTCAATAGAATAGTATAAAGTTATGAATTTCTTTGTGAGAATATGATCGTACTTCATTAAGGGATATTTGAATACTTGATTGCGGAAATTGAAACAATACGAAGCCAGCGTTCGCGCTATATTATAACAATATAATATAACAATTTCGACAGCGACCAATTTCATTCCCATAATTCCACCTTGAAAGTGGATCTATGTTGAAGATGGACATATCTCAAAGGCGAATCTACCTAAAATATAGATCTACCTACAATGTTGATCTGCTGGCCCACTAGTTAAAACTAAAAGCGAATAAGCATCAGAGTGATCCCGGATTGTAGCAACACTTCAAATTTTACACATGAGTGATTTTGATTTATTCTCGCTCATTTAATCGTTGGGTTTTTCCAACTCTGTTTAATTCGATTACCTTATCCAACAGACGTAGCAACGGCTACCGAAGTGGAGGAAGTGAAACATTCGGATATGGGCCATTAAACTACGTGGGAATTTGTGCGTCATTGAAACTTCGTTATTCCGATTTTCCTAAAGACTATTTTCGCAAAGGAGGTTATTACGGAATCTTTATTCAACGAATGGATTATTTTCGATTGTACGGTGATTTCTCAACAGGCCACGAAATTGTATTACATTCATAATTGATGAAGGAAAATTTTTTTCTTTCATACAGTGTGCGTCTCTTTATTATTTGAAATTGGTTGGATACATTTTGAATCAGACATAACTTATTTTCACACGGATGAAACCTGAAGTTTTCAGTAGCGTCTCGTGTGTCTTGAATACCTACGCGCTTTGTGAAACTTGCCGAGTGACACCTGGGCAGGTACCAGGTGAGAAAGGTAACTAAAAATAAGAATTATTTAACTTAAATTCTCATGGCTGATTTTTTTACATGTCATGTAGAATATTATTTTAAAGTAATATCATAAGTGTCAGACACTTTTGATGGACCAGAGCTTTTGTCAGACGCTTTTAAGCTACCCAAAAAATAAATGAACTTTACTTATTTTCACATGTCTGATTTTTCAATATGTTATTGAAGTATTTATTTGAAAGTTTTTTTCAATCAGTCAGACAAATTAGAGTGACCAAACATCCCCTAAGACAAAAGTTATTCGGCCAGAAGTATGAGGGCGAGAGCACTATGCATGCGCTTCAGAGTGATTGAGACGTCCATAATAACTCGGTTCCTCTTCTTAAACTCACCATATGTTTCAATCTACTGTGTAGGTGCTGTTTGCATGTAATATAACTCATATTTATATATACAGAGTTCGGATATAGGGGCTATTTGGGTGGCTTAAACAGAGTGTAACAGCCAAATGGAATAAATTCGATAACGAATAAAAGAGGGCGTGTTGGGAAAAACGCTCGGACACGTCGATTTGTAATTTTAAATGCGCATATTTTTCGAGAAAATAATATTATATAGGGTGTTCCATGTGACCGTGGCCAATTCCAACTTTCTTATTTCAAATGCATCACCCTGTATATTATTTATTTTTTGGATTCTTCAGAGAATTATAGACACAATTCATGCACAATGTCCTATACATACATATCTTCAACTATTTCGGAAGTATGTATTTACTGTTTTCAGATTTATTGCAAAAATCAACGTTTAAAATGAAAATTATTTTATTTCACAAATTCGGTACATTACACTTGAAACCTAATAAGTAATACTGATTATTAATCTTAATTATTTAAAAAAAAATTGATGTCAATGTAGGAACTGTTCAAAATGCTCGCCGCGAACGTCTTGGCAACATGCTAATCTGGTGTAGAATTGTCTTCTAACGTTACTCAAAATTTTTTCTCAGTAATGGTTTTTGCTTACTTTCTTCATATCAAGAGGTGAATGGGAAATAAGTATTGAGTGTAATGTATCGAATTTGTGAAATAAAATAATTTTCATTCAAAATGTTATTTTTTGTAAAAAATCTGAAAACACTTAATATTTCCGAAAAAGTTGAAGATAGGTATAGGACATTGTACATGAAATATGTCTAGAATTTTCTGAAGAATACAAAAAATAAATAGTATACAGGGGTTTGCGTTTGAAATAAGAAAGTTGGTATTGGCCACGGTCGCATGGAACACCCTATATGATATTATTTTCTTGAAAAATATGCGCATTTAAAATTACAAATCGACGTGTCCGAGCGTTTTTCCCAACACGCCCTCTTTTATTCGTTATCGAATTTATTCCGATTGGCTGTTACACTCTGTATACAATAAATATAAGTTATATTACACGCAAACAGCACATACACAGTAGATTGAAACATATGGTGAGTTTAAGACGGGGAACCGAGTTATAATGGACGTCTCACTCACTCTGAAGCGCATGCATAGTGCTCTCGCCCTCATACTTCTGGCCGAATAATTTTTGTCTCAGGGGATGTTTGGTCACTCTAATTTGTCTGACTGATTGAAAACAACTTTTAAATAAATACTTCAATAACATATTGAAAAATCAGACATGTGAAAATAAGTAAAGTTCATTTATTTTTTGGATAGCTTAAAAGCGTCTGACAAAAGCTCTGGTCCATCAAAAGTATCTGACACTTATGATATTACTTTAAAATAATATTCTACATGACATGTAAAAAAATCAGCCATGTGAATTTAAGTTAAATAATTCTTATTTTTAGTTACCTTTCTCACCTGGTACCTGCCCAGGTGTCACTCGGCAAGTTCCACAAATCGCGTAGGTATTCAAGGCACAAGAGACGCTACTGAAAACTTCAGGTTTCATCCGTGTGAAAATAAGTTATGTCTGATTGCTCTGGGATCTTGGACTATTACCAGAGATAGACGCATGCGCCGTGCACCAGAAAACTTAGATCTCTGTATTTCGAGTATTTAGAACTTGAGACTCCTCACAGTGTGGATATTTCCTTTGGCTTGACCACTAGGAAATATTTCTCCGGTCTTATATTAGGACCCTGTGGTACTCCACATTTGAGCGACTTATATCGATTTGTTTCATTCTAAAGTAAAGACCCATTTTCAATTTATTTGTGGACAATATGTTTGGTCCATGACTTTTTTCTTGGACCAAAAGAAGAGGAATTCATTTGATCTTCTTCAAATGTTAACTATGGTTTCTCTATCCATGGAACGTTTATGTATATTAGCCAATCACAATCATATATGAATCGCCATTGTTCCTATTACGAAATTCCTGCGTCACGACTGAAACTATTATACAATATTGAGCTTGCGTGTAGCGCAAAGTTTCACGATTCGTAAATCTTGGAGGAATGGAATGGAGGTCAGTACCGCACGTTGATTACCGTTGCTGCGTACTGGCCAGGTACGAATTATGTTCCTGATCAATTTCACCTTCACCATGGTACTTTGAACTCGGTAAATGGTTTCTGTTTCGACTCGAGGCCGCCTGTAATTGCCCCGTCTAAAAATATTTCATTCTTATTTGAGCAGGTCGGAGAAGCGCCTACGTTAGAATTTTATTGTATTGCACAATAAAATGATTATTGTAGTGGATATGCTCGGTTGAGTGGTAAAACCAGCAACAGTAGGAACATTTAAACTTATTTTCTCTGAGAATTGAACGCAGTTCCTCGTCAATTAAAGGACCCCGCACACTTACTTAGGAAAAGCGGGTCCAGTGAATTTTCCCCATTTTTACATATTATATTTATATCAACCTTAAGAACAATATATCAGATTTTCACGAAGGTCTTACATCCGGTTTGTTCTATAGGGCGTTCCAAAATTGCAGCTACGGAAAAACGAATCTTCAAATTTTGATGATAATTCTTCTAATTTTCAGAATTTTATCATGATGCCTTGGGTTCTGAATAACAAGATATCACAGATATCCAAACAGCGCCCATCACGTTAAGTTTCGTTATACAGGCTGTTCCATGAAGCTGTATAAGTAACTGAATGTAACTTTGTTAGTGACTTTGGGACCACCCTGAGTTTTTCAAAATATGATACCATGATGTATGTCCACCTCTGTAGGAAGTTTCATTAATGTACAAAGAACAGTTGCAAAATTATTCAGGTTTAAATTCGGATTTCATACAATTTTTCTTCAAAAGTTATCTGTAGCTGAGATTGCTGTCAAGGAATATAGGTTTTCATCCAGTATAATTATTATGATAGGTATTGACGGTCGGTCCAAAGGTGTTTTTATGCAGAAATTTACAGGATGGACATAATTCGGTGTCACTAATCTCCTCATTTAGCAATTTCAAAATCTGTTCCAGTTTGTTGTATCTTTGAGCACTCTAAGGATACATATTTTTTTAAATATTATACCATAAAAGTATGTCGACCTTTGTGAAAAATTTCACTCGTGTATAAATAATTAAAAGATTGTTGCCAAATCATTCAGGTTTTAGTTCAATATACACCATTACTTGAAATAATAATTATCAACAATTTACATAAAAATGTATTAGCACAAAATATGAAATCTATTAATTCCAATCTTAAAAAAGGGTTATTAACAAGACTGATTAAACAATTGAAAAATTTAACAGTTGAAAGACTGAAGATTTCAGCTTTATATTTGTTACACCTCTATATAATCTAGGACAGTTACTAAAAAAAGTCATGGAATAATCACTCCTGTACTCAAGATAGAATTCAAGAGTTGAGTAGAGGGGTACTTAATATTTCGCATATGTCGTATCCAAGAAACCAGAGTACGCTTGTTATGTGAGAACATGTCCCCAGGGTTCTGGCTCCAGTAATGGTTTATATTGAACTGAAACCTGAATGATTTGGCAATAATCTTTTAATTATTTATACACATTTTTCACAAAGGTCGACATACTTTTATGGTATAATATTTAAAAAAATATGTATCCTTAGAGTGCTCAAAGATACAACAACCTGGAATGATAATACTGTTTTTCTATAAACAGATTTTGAGAGAGCGAAATGAGGAGATTAGTGACACCGAATTATGTCCATCCTGTACATTTCTGAATAAAAACACCTTTGGACCGACCGTCAATACCTATCATAATAATTATACTGGATGAAAACCTATATTCCTTGACAGCAATCTCAGCTACAGATAAGTTTTGAAGAAAAATTGTATGAAATCCGAATTTAAACCTGGATAATTTTGCAACTGTTCTTTGTACATTAATGAAACTTCCTACAAAGGTGGACATACATCATGGTATCATATTTTGAAAAACACAGGGTGGTCCCAAAGTCACTAACAAAGTTACATTCAGTTACTTATATAGCTTCATGGAAGAGCCTGTATAACGAAACTTAACGTGGTGGGCGGTGTTTGGATATCTGTGATATCTTGTTATTCAGAACCCAAGGCATCATGATAAAATTCTGAAAATTAGAAGAATTATCATCAAAATTTGAAGATTCGTTTTTCCGTAGCTGCAATTTTGGAACGCCCTATAGAACAAACCGGATGTAAGACCTTCGTGAAAATCTGATATATTGTTCTTAAGGTTGATATAAATATAATATGTGGAAATGGGGAAAATTCACTGAACCCGCTTTTCCTAAGTAAGTGTGCGGGGTCCTTTGTTGATTTGATACAGGGAATACTCAGTTAAATTTTCACCATTACTTAGGGATCATCTCCTGTTTGAATTTATGGTTATGGCTGACAGAAATCATCTCCATTTGCGTCGTGATGATTGAATCATTTTTCTCCATATATCAAACCTAGGTTGACTTCCCCAACTCTTCTATAACTTGAGGGATACTATGGGATGAAAGAAATCTCTTCACATTCGTTTTGCTGCCAATTTCTACGTCGAGAAATATACTCGGAACGGAAAAGGGACGTTCTGGGAACCCAGCCGAGTATAAAAACTCCCAACAATATGGTAACCTAGGATACTGTCTTTATTGGGCTTCGACAGACGAACATTTCTATACGTCCGTTGGATGTTAATTGGAACTCGAATACAGGGCATGCCACTTCAATCCAGGCATTTTCAACGAAAAATAATCTCTTTATTCCTTCATATCTTTATCAAGGACTAACTGGCCCGCGGCGAACTTTGTTTCGCCTAAATGATACTAACGGTGGATTCTACAAATCGTAATAACCAGTGATCAACGGCTTGGTTCTCTGATTTTTGAATTGTCAAATAGAGTTGATTCTAGATCAAGCTCCGATCACTGCTCAACCGGTGATTATGCTTTATGAAACCCACAGTTATTGTTTTTTTAAGCAGGAGATAAATTAGGTGAAATTGAAGTTCAAAATATACAAAATTTTAATGACATTGTTTTTTGCATGAAAATAATTCTCGATACCTAATAATTGTTGAACAGAATATTTATTACCCAAATTTAAAAACTGGAAAACTCACGATTGATGCAAATCGTCAAAATCCGATTTACTTGACATTTCACTGTTCACCAACTTGAAATGTTTGCCCGCTTTTTGATCTGGTAATAGTCTTCCATGTTATTATAAGTTCCATGTTTTAGTGTTTTTTATAATAACCAGGCCGTAGACGAATCCATAAATGAAGTTTCATAACAAACAGTCCATCCGATCTCGAGTTATAACTGGTGTAACCAACAACTTTGTGTTATATATAAAGATTAAAACGACTTGCTTCTTTTTGAAGACAGCACAATATTGGAGCTTCCTTTTTGTTGCTACATAGTAGACACTTTTGATCAGTTCCTCTTCAAACTTTTACTAACACGTTACATGAATCGCTCTGTATGGCCCAAAAAACTTTTCGTTTTCCTATCGACCCCTAATAGTATATTTGATATTCATAATTTTGAAAGAAAATCTCAATTCCAACTAATGAAATATCCTTACAACCAATTACAGTAAGTATAGCCTTATATTCTTCATGAATCCTCTGAAAGTCTTGACAATATTTGCGTCATTATGTCAGTAACTTTGGCTTTATGGTATTGCGGCATTCCCATTCGAGCCCTCAGAACTGGCAGTTAAATTCCAGAGATATTAGTTCCGATTGACTGTATGTTCCGCCCACGACTTACTGCCCTGTATTTGGTCCTGAAATCTAACTCGGAGAGTGGTACTGGCAGAGGAGTATATGAATCCAAACTGAGGCTATTCATGCCCCTCAGGATTCGAAACCTGTATATTTCAAGCAGAAGTCAGAACTGACACCTCAAAGTGGCACATGTCTATATTATGATGACGCAAAAACAGGCCATGCTGGTATCCTATAGTTCCCTGCTGATCTGCAGGAATGCTTCAGTGTCATAAAGCAACACCGTGATTTTCCTAAGAAGGCTCTGGCGTTGTGGTATTGAGAACTGAAAAAGCTGATGCATTTGGAAAAGAGCATCAATGGTATCACTAACAGAACTCCACTGTAGAATCTCACAGGGCAGCTGTCAATTTTAGAGCGCATTGTTTGGAACCATTGTGATGACTGATGAGGCTGCTCAAGAATAGTCTATCTGGTGCAGACTCGTTCACATAGTTTATTCTGATTCGAAATGACTGGTTCATGAATTTTCCTCAAATGTCATATATTATACGGATTAAATATTCGATAATTTCGAATGTAAACTTGTTACCCATATGGGGAAAGTAACGCCTCGATTTAAAGTTGAATGATATTTCGGTTCTCGAGGAAGTACTTTCATTTTCATTCTGAAAGGTAGCTGATGTAAATTCCTGCAGAATTTCAGTAGGTAGTGCCCTTGACGTCCCGATTATCGTCTGCGGGCATATTTGTTGACCAAAAAACAACCATATTGCTCTTGTTCCGAAATAAATTTTGATCAGAAAGTGGATTTTCGGAATTCACATCGAGAACATACCGGTTGTTGTTTACTCCAGACGTTGGCTCAATTCAAGTCCAATTTAACGAATTCCAAAGAGGTGTTCGTTTTTTTCGAACATAATATCTTATAGGATAGAAAATTCCATGCTTTCAACACATGTCATCTTTCGAGTATTGAACTATTCGAAAAATGCGAGTTCCTTGCATTTCGATGCCCCAAAAATAGAGTCATGTCCGAAAATAGGCTGCCGCTTCGTTTTTCCTCAATAATTCGTTGTAAGACGTAAAATTTTCCATTTAATAACGACTCGAATAATTTATTATTCCAGTTTTTCCGAAAATCCTCGCTTATTCCTGGCCGTTGCAACGCATCCCGTGGTCTGGAATTCATCGAGAAGGTGGCTAAGTTTATTTTCGGTACTATTAATATAGAGTCAAGTTGCATGCCGCTTGCCAAAAAGCGGCAGCCACATTCTGATATAATTTACGAACATCTACTATATTGAAATCGAACGAATACAGAACAATGTTGCCAAGGGAATTTTATACAACACTTTTCACTAAATTTTGTCAATTCGGTTTCGGCTATTTGCTTCAGGCATAATGAACCATTCACACTAGGCCAGTAGCTGGGAAAGTCAAATAAGACTGCTATTTCAATGGCATAGCTAAGGGACAGTTGAGAGAACAGTTGATTGTCCCCATTTACACGAGGCCTTCATTTCATCGAACTGTACCCTTCTGCGATGTACCATTGACATTGGTCATCATTTTATGCTTCAGAAATAAAATGTAAATTTTTCTACTCTGTTTCTTTTTCAATGTGGCACCCTGTATTGGATTCTGTCGAGTATCTGTTTGAATACTGGGTTTATTACGCCTCCACAAACTTGGCATAAAACAGTTTTCGGCAACTATGTTAGCGCCAAGCACCGCCAAAATTATTAATAAAGTCTCGGTTGATATTTTTGAACCTAGTAAGCTGGCACTCCTCTATCGTTGAATTACGTTGTATAACTTCATAGTAAATACTACAAAACAATAACATATGATTTTCAAGGCCTGCAGAAACTACTCTTAATTGACTGAAGTCCTTAAATAAATGGGACCGAACTCCGGCTGATTTCACAGACGCTAATGGCAGATGTTGACGAGATGTGGACAATATTACCACAGCAGTATGGTTAAGGCTCGAACTCATATTTGGTGCGTATTTAAGTCGCCAAATGTGAATGTCGGTATTCGGTTACTGGACGAGAGTGATCTAGATTCCTCGATTTTGTTGTTTATCAATAAGCCGAACTTACAACTTTCAGTTGTCTGTTTTCATAACAGACTTGTCTGCTCTCTGGCGGTCACATTTTTCATTCAAGCGAAAGGAAACACTCTTTTTGAGAGTGGAAAACGTTTTTCCCGGAAACTATTCATCTATTTTTGTTTAATCACCTTGAAACAGCTTTACCAATCATAAGGGTGAAGAATAGTAATGAAAGAAATCTTCATGCATATGTACAATCATGAATACTATAATATATAGTTTAATGAATACATACATTGATTTTCAAAATTACAAGTGTGAATAATAATTAGTATTATCTTATATGAGAATATAAGAGGAGGAAACATTGATTCCTAACAGGAACTTCAATAAAGTAACTTGATAATTTGTGAGCTCAAAATTATTCATATAATCCACTGATCATTTTGGGATATCCTTTACCAATAGAGCTTGTTGAGGTCATTTATGGACGTGTTTTGATTTCAGTTCCTACTATAATACTTCATAGCAAGCAGCTCAGGTAGCAAAACTAGAGCATCAGTTACAACTATAGTCCGTTCAAATATAAGAAGGAGCTCTGTAAACAAACAGAATCGTCTGGTTTGCGCACAATAAAGCTCTTATTGGTCAAACGGTCATAACAAAGCTCTCTTCGACCGCCCTAAGAGACTGCCAGGATCGTACTCGAAACGAACTGTGGATGGTACTGGATAGAAATGATTCAATAATTTGAGTCAGCAATTCCCACATTAGAACTTTTTTCCTCAGAAACTCTAGTGCAAAATTTCTGTTATGATTTGCAACTGTCATAAACATTTTATATCCGACGTACCCTTTTTTTTTGTTTTGTTTTTATATTATTATCTACTAAATAATTTCTTTTTCGGATGCTCGAGATTGCGGCAAGGTTATTCCAGGAAACACCAGAGTTTTAGAGATTTGGGTCGGAATCTTGCAAGATTCTGACAAAGTAACTCTGGGAGACACCAGATTTGGGTCCTTTTCCCTAATGGGTGAAAGCCATCTCGATTTGCATAAATATCGAAGTTTTCAATTGACAAGACTCGTAAAAGATCTCTGTTCAAATTTATAATGGTCATTTACTTGTAATATCCGAAATATATTTAGTTTCCGTCCACAATTTTATATTATTTTGTACGAAACTCTTTCGGCTGCTCAAGATTCCGACAAGGTAATTCCGGGAAACACCAGATTTGGGTCCTTTTCCTTAATTGGTTGAAGCCATCTTGATTTGCATAAATATCGAAGTTTTCAATTGACAAGACTAGTTAAAATACCTAGAGCTACTGTGAAGGTCTAGCTGTTCAAAGGGTTTATAGATTTTGTTGTGAAGAGTGTATTGTGTTGGAAAATCTTTTGACAAAGTGTATATAGTGTTTACAGAACAATGTCGAATTCGGAAACGGATACTGCATCTGGGGGTGATATGTGGGGACCACCACGAAAAAGGTCCAAAAGGTCGCATTTCTCTGCTGAAGAGAAAGAGATAATTTTGATCATTTTTCGAAAAGAATTGATAGAACATCCTGATCTATCGAAAATAGACTTAGTAGGAATTGTTTCAAAATCCTAAGGGGTGAGTGATTCAGCTGTATTCAGAATTCTATATGATAATATTCAGTTAGAACTGAACGATTGTGTGAAATCTCCTCGATTCGACTCTGGACGGAAAGAAACTATACGAACGCCCTACTACCGCTGCGCCAAACATGTTGTTATTGCTCCTTCTTCCATTTGAACAGAGTATAGGGTGCAAGCTCATTGCCTTGACTTCCTCTATCATGGTCAATGTTGGGAGACTGTGGCACAGTCCAGGTCTCTATGACTATGAAAAACAGAGAGTTGATATAATTGGTAATTTCTGACGCCATCTTTATTTTATCGGAAATATCGATTGAAAGTATAAAAATTCCTTCGGCTGTCACGTCCAACTGTCAAGCAATAAATTTCCTCAGCCGAACCAAGTGAATTTCAAGAGCACATTACCGATTAGGTCCGCATTGACATTGACTTTCATAGCGAGTCTCTGAGTAGCACGCATAGTCAATCAAATAGAAAAACAATGGCTCGTTATACCAGAAAAACCTTGAGGACGATTGTACGGGTGCAAAAATGCACCTTTACGAATCACAATGCGCGATCACAATACCGGTATGCATAATTTATTGCCGCACTGCATCTGATATGAATTTTTGAACTCGATACGTGTTCTTTTCAGTACGCAGAGCGTTTATTGTTTCATAGTTATTCGCGAGAAATTATGCATGAAATTTCGAGATTTGGCGATAAAGGCGTTTCGACATTACCGACAACGCTACCATAGTTTTGTCTTTATGTTGATAGTAATGACGTGATGATTGGCTACGATGAAAATGTTCACAATAAAGCAAATGTAACTCAGAAAAAAGAAGTTGAATTCTTGTTTTGGAATTAGAGACATAAATGGGGCAGACTCATTCTGATGTCAGGATCTTTTCCAAGTAGGAAACTATTTGTACAGAGATATGATACTCCCCTAGACGTCCACCTAGAAGCTGATATCCACCCCATGGCCAACGCGGATCAGCATACGCAAATCGGAACGAATAACACTGACTGATCGCGTCACAGCGAGATCAGACATGCCGGACACTAATTAAAGAGGAAAGGACTGCGCCGTCTAATTGACAGTTTGATTACATCACACGTGACCGCAGATCCACCCCCTCCCACGTCAAAGGGTTGAAAGAGGATCTGCGTGGATGTTGTCGAAATCTGGTCGTCGCATGCCGATGTCGATGGCCAGCTTAATCCGGTACAAAATAACGTAGACCGGTGGGATTTGGAGGTTGTGACACGACACAAGAGTTGTTGATTAGCCGCATACTGGGATGTACGCTGGCATTCGGGGTTTATTGATAGACGTCAGTGCGTTTCGACGAATGGGGGTAGGGAAGCAGGCCCGATGGAAATTTTTGCTATCGGGTTGAAAGAGATCCGATCCTTTTAATACCAATTCATTTTGTAATTCCCAACCTAGGATGAAATACCTCGAAATTTTTTTTCACAACCTAGCCAATTGATGTGATTATCAAAAAATTCGACGTCTGACTCGAGCTGACCATACTATACCGCTAAGAGATGTCAACAAAGCTTTCGTTCATGATGGAAGTCCGCATTCTGGCGGAATGTCAGTAGAGAACGACAGGCCAAGTTATTCCTCTCATAATACACGAGGCAAACCAGAAATGTTCTCTCCCTCAGCAAAAAGAACTGAGGAAATTGACGGGTCAACTCACGAGACACTGCCTGTGAATTGACATCTGCGAAACATGGGAACAGTTCCCGATGATGCCTGTCGCTTCTGTCAAGAAGAATCTGTGACAACCGAACACCTGATTCGCGATTGCGAAGCTGTACATCCAAAAAGGCTACAACACCTTTGTCCATGGTTTCTGCATTCTGCCATCAAAACAAGTAATGTAGGGGAAGTACGTACAAAATCACATAGGGTTTTATTTCAGAGGCATAACTTGTTAGTAGTGAAGCTCAATAATGTCATATTATACAACTAAGATCTTTGGTCCTTTCTTCAAAAAATCTAATCAACCTTTATGAAATAAAAGTACCAAAAAATGAAATATTCTCAGATAAATTGGGATAAATCAAATTCATTTTGTCCAAATGCTATGGGCAAAATGACATACCGGCAATAGGCAACTGTAGTTTTCTACTTATAGTTACAAAACTAAGTTCACCAATGGAACGCTTGGTTCTTCTAGGAACATCAGCACAAGATGCGTGAGCCCAATGCAACCAATGCATGCATCGTAACCAGTCTTTTCCAGTGCTCATCCTGGAGAAGACTGGTCTTTTCCCGATCTGAATCGGGAAAAAAGGTGATAACACTAGACAGTTGGACAATCGTCTTCATCATCTCGAAAGTTGCTAGGAACAATTTTCTTCTTCATTGTCTTCTTCAAATAATGCCCTAGGGACGTGTCTCCTTTTCTTTGGAAGAGGTATGGGTTTTTTTTATTTGATTGCAATCATATTAGTTGCAGAAGTTAAAACTAAGTAGGTTTATGGAGTCTTCGGCTCACGTTCGCCTTGTTCACTTATGAATCGTCCTTTAGGGATTGGAGGAACCTCCTCATAGGATGAGCAAGAGTAGGTTAAGATGCATTGCCTTTATTAGCCGCAGATGAATATTCTGTTATGAGTATGTTAAGACAAAACCTGGCTCTTTGTTTGGTGATGGAGCCTGGATTCGATGAATGGTCTCGGTGTTGTCCGGTAGATACAGTTAATTCAGCTGAAATATACCTGTCAGTTTGTCCGTTCACTGTATATGTCATTTTGTCCATAAAACGTTATAAGACTAGAAATATATCGAATTGATACAAAAAGTATATTTAACATGAGAAAAGCTTCGTGAATACAATGACACATAAGTAAAGTTCGAAATGAAAATGCAATATAAATGAAAAAAATGGTGAAAACAGGCCATTTCTTCAAAAAATTTGGCGCAATAAAAAAAATCGTGACCTATTATTTTCTGTTATCACTCATAACGACCGAATGAACTAGGGTAGCGCTTGCATGTTTTCAGAGGTTAATAGAACCCACTTGGGTCGTGTGATTTGGTAGGCAGTTTCGCATTTCATACCTCCAAACTCAAATTATGATGCCTATGTCATTTTGTCCATATGTCGTTTTGTACGTATTTCCCCTATAGCTTCCTTGGAGGTAGTAAAGAATGGTGAGCAGTGAACTGGTGAACAGTGCGAGGTTGCATGGTAGATCTTTAGGTCAAAGTTCTTGGGAGGTTTGCATGGCCCTATCGCCCTTCCTTCAATGTAATCGTAGGCAATATTGCTCTGTGGAATAATAAGCACTGAAAAATCGGTAGATCTCTCAGTGGCGCCACCTATGACGCCCATTAAAGCTAATTATAAATGACTCTTTCGTCGAATTTCAAGGATGGGTCGAGAATGTTTGGCCAAACTCAATCGTTCGAATAAGAATGCGGTTCGAGTAAAATATGCCGGTTATAAAATGAGCAGAAAGCGTAGGAGTAGGAATCTTATTATCCTGCAAATTTTCACCGATTCCTTTTGATCTATTGATGAAGTTCTTCTTCATGGGATAGAAAACGCCCGCCCACATTGGCTCCGTTGATTTTGTCGAGGGAAAATTGTGTTATTATGCTTGTTAAATTTATACCAGAGAAAGAAAATCATCTCCTTTCTTGATCATTAAGCGCTCTTCTAAAATATTCATTTACATCTTCTTGTGTTTTGGATCAAATGGAGTTCATGTGGGTAGATGCACTTTTGTTCCACTATTCCGCTATTCTCACAAAATTTAAACCAAAAAAATGGGAAACATGATACCAAAAACTGTGCGTACTCAATACAACTTGAGTGTGATAGTGGTGATGCACGGTGCACAGTTGTCATGAAAAGTGAAGAGTTGTTGAGAAATATGCGATAAGGCACTGTTTTTCATAGATGACCGAAAGCAAAGTTATATGGTACTTATCCAACCACTCATTTACTACGCATCTCTCCATCTCGAAGGACAGTGAACCATCATTAAAGCCGATGTGGATGCATACCATACGCAGGCTATACATACACCTTCATGCGTGAATTCAAATGAAGATGTTTCGATTTGATTGAGTAATTTACGACGTAAGTCGAAGCCTGCCAGCCCAAGGTGATTCCCAAACGAAAGAATAGATGCTTTAATAGCAGGTAACCTTGGGATTTCGTAATGGGTATGATTTATAGACAGGATTTCAGATTTGGGAGATGAACACTCCGAATTTGGGAACTTGGGAGTGAGAGAGATGGATCATACGAATCACGAGATGGAAAAATGCATGGAAAATTTTAATATAAATTATGTATACTCATTTTTATACACTGATGTACAATGGAATAATTTTGTCCTGAGAGTAATTCTTGCAATAATTAATCTACAACATAAATTATTCATATTCTTCTGTCTTAAGTACATGAATTTTCATCTGTTTCGTTTTGGAATTGGGAAATCCTAAATCTTTGAAAGGATCTGTGGACTTATTGTGAACTATACGACCAATACGTCCCATAGTTTTAGTAATTGCTCTTTTTGATGATAGTTTTGAAAACTAGAAGAGGAGTGATTATTCTAGAAGAAGCATCTCTCGTATCGGCTATGGATAGTAAGAATATGATTTCACCGATATCAATGATATTAATATTCATGTGGATAACTCATCATTGAATATAGCTAATTCCTCTCCGTCAAATATCTTCGAGTTGAATTTGAATAATACAATACCTGAATTTTCTGGAAAACTTTTTGAAATAATCGAAATTAGCATTTCCCAGTATCTATTATTCTCTCAACAATACAGATTGTAACAGCCAAATGGAATAAATTCGATAACGAATAAATGAGGGGGTGTTAGGAAAAACGCTTGGACACGTCGATTTGTAATTTTGAATGCGCATATTTTCAGGAAAATAAAATTATATAGGGTGTTCCATGCGACCGTGGCCAATACCAACTTTATTATTTCAAATGCAATTCTTCAGAAAATTCTAGACATAATTCATGTACAATGTCCTATACTTATCTTCAACTTTTTCAGTGATATCAGATTTCTCACGAAAATTAACATTGTAAATGAAAATTATTTTATTTCACAAATTCGATACATTACACTCAATACTTATTTCCCATTTACCTCTTGATTTGAAGAAAGTAAGCAAAAACCATTACTGGAAAGATATGTTGAATAACGTTAGAAGGCAATTCTACACCAGATTAGCATATTGCCAAGACGTTCACGGCGAGCATTTTGAACATTTCCTACATTGACATTAATGTTTTTTTAATATTTAAGAAACATTCAGTATTACTTATTTGGTTTTGAGTGTAATGTACCGAATTTGTGAAATAAAATAATTTTTATTTAAAACGTTGATTTTTGCAATAAATTTTAAAACACTTAATACTTCGGAAATAGTTAAAGATAGGTATAGGCCATTGAGCATGAATTGTGTATAGAATTCTCTGACGAATCCAAAAAATAAATAATATACAGGAGGGTGCATTTGAAATAAGAAAGTTGGTATTGGCCACGGTCACATGGAACACCCTATATAATATTATTTTCTTGAAAAATATGCGCATTCAAAATTACAAATCGACGTGTCCGAGCGTTTTTCTCAACACGCCCTCCTTTATTCGTTATCGAATTTATTCCATTTGGCTGTTACACTCTGTATTTTCCTCTCTGTCGATTTTTGAAGATTACAATCATGCAAGGCTACACATTCACAGGTCGTTCGGGTTCAAATAATACGAAACATGGAACTCCTTTTCATCCACGTGCATCTCAAAATCCAATACATACCGTTTAGTAATTTTACGACAGGTGAAAAGAACCGTTAATGAATAATGGATTGAATGCTCTCATTAATCTGACATGCGAAAAAATAATATTTTTGTGTATCAATTCGATCAGAATTTGGTGACTATAAATCAGAAACGTAAACAAACAAGATTAGAAAACATGTTTGTTGTCGTTTCGAGCATTTAAAGGTCGCTAAACTAACTGTTTGTCATAACATAATATGCGAATTAATTAATGGCCTCAGAAAATGCCACCGCATTTTTGCTTCACGACCTCTTCTAGATGAAAGCATTTAGTACAGTTTTCGAAAAATTCTCAGAAACGTTCGAAGGTGAACCTCTTTGTGGATTGTTTATATGCGAAGTTGTTGCAAGAAGTGTTATGCAGAATGTGCTAACTCATTCAGGCATCCTTCGTGCTGAAAAACAGTAATTTTCACCTACACATGGATCGAAGAGATGGTATCCCACGGGGATCCGTTCGAGGACTAGCATTTTTCGGTAGAAAATGAAGTCTATTTTGAATTTGCAACGGAAAGATTGCTGACGACAAAATGGTTTTAATAAATAGGTCTATTCTTGTCTACGTCAGTTATTTTTTTTAAGAAGAATTATTCTTGTTAAAGAAAAGCTACATTGTACCCTGTTTCCATAAAAAAACGTAAGCCTATCTTCTGAGGAAGATAAAAATGGAGAGACTAGAGGAAGGTAGAGACAATAAAGCGTCACTCATAAGATATCAAGCAGCTTGGCATCAAGAAAGTGAGCCCACATACTCTAGAGACTATCTTGTATTTATTTCATGCAGGTTCTTGAATTGGTGACAAACTCGGTGACAAATGAAGCCAATAAGTTGTCCAAGGCTGATTTCGAACAACAGCTCAAAGACTATGTCTATAAAGGTATTATTTGGTAAATTGTGGCCCTTCAAAAGGAAATAATACAAAAAAAGATGTCGGTAGCAACAACATCAACGAAAAAGTTCATAGATAATTGCAAGCCGATATGTGGAGCTCACTATATCCAACCCAATGTAACCTTCAACGTGCCAGTGTATACTGTGAGCATATTCAATAATTTTAATGTTGTGCTTCCAAGGCAACGAAAACGTATGAATTGTCAGCACATTGCTGATCAATTATTTTTCCGAACCAGGAATGGCACCAAGCCACTTATCTCGTGACCCTTCGCTTGCGCAATTTCGAAAATTCGCAGAGGTCAGCATGCGCAACAGAGCAGCGTTCGTTTTAAAATCGAAAAGGCACGAATACGCCAGACAAATAATTCAAATTGGTTTTAATTAGCTAATAATAACATCGAAACCCGTTTTTATACATGTCGAGTGAGATAACTACTGGTTTGATAAATGATGGAATTTTCCAGATACCCCGCTTTATAAGTTCGACGAATCGAATACGATGTTGACGGCCGTGCAGGAAGTGCGGAGAGTTCGGGTGTCCCAGAAATTATGCATATTTGTGTCGACGAAGTTAAGATATATTTTGGAGTTACTCGATATATTTAGCACATTCGTGTTGAAGATTAATCCTCTCTTTAACTCTGAAATCAAGTAGTTTTCGAATAGTTAACATAAATGATTTAATTAATAGCATTTAACATCAATGGCCCTTCGAGCCGGATTGACGTAGGATTGGAATATGAGCACCAGAATATACAAGTGGAGCTTGAATGAACAGGGAAATATCTCTACAAAGTTCCATTGCTGGAAATCCATTGAAAATTCGTGTTCAATACATTTTTTACGATATATTGTTGAAAACTGCGCAACTAAAAAAAATTATCCATTCGAGAGCCTACGTTTGCTGGACTTTACATCCATAAAAAGACTTAATAGGCCCATTAGAACAACCTTATCATCGAATTCTGCCGATACATTGGTATAAAAGTTATGGCTATAAATTTCTGGGTAATAAATCAAAATCGCCTAGTCCAACGTATTCGTCCTTGCCAATCCGGTTTGTACGCTGTTCGAAACTAGTACTACCTATAGTGACGTAGATACATAGAACACGATTGCGTTTCACAGAAATACGAAATAATGCGGAATAGTTGGAACCGACGTACGGTCGGTCGACCTTCTATGGATTGTGACGGGTTCCAGATCGTCGAGAGGAATGGGTAGGTCCGAGATTCACGACTCTTTTGGCATTTCGGATCTGGCTCTCGGCAACAATGGATTTATCGGTCATGTAGGAGGAAAAAGGCTAATAATTTGAATCTTTAATCATCCCAAAAAACTGTTTCGAATGAAATGGTGGCCCGACCTTTAGTTCCATCGTCAAGTATACTGCTGCACAAGAGTAAGGGATATCGTATTCAATCGTTTTTAAAAGTATGTAATCTTCGAGAAAATCGCTGTAAAATCATTTAAAACTCGATAACAACTTGAATCGATCCAATAAAAATCAGTATGAGACATTTCGTCAATCTATGGTCGCCTTTTTTCTGAAGTTCGGTTTTTTGCATATGCTTCATGAATGTCCTCATTTTGAAATGAAGTCAGTTTATTTACGGCTTCGATTTGGAACGAGTTTTCTGAAAATGCCAATACGTAAATTAACAAACGCTGAGGCTAATAGGGCTATCCGAATGCTACAGGGTGGCCTAACTAAGGTTGTTGCAGCGGAAAGGCTCCAAGTCAGCCAAAGTGTGATATCTCGACTTTGGAATAGGTTCAGGAAGACAGGTTCCTTGTTGAAAAGACCAAGGCTTGGTGGGCGACGAAAAACAACACCTGCTCAGGATCGTTTCATCACCGTTTCGGCTAGAAGAAACCGTACATCTACATGTAGAATGCTACGGAATACTCTTCAAATGAAGATGGGGTCCAAGTTTCCATCGAAACCATCAGACGATGTTTGAGAGACGTGACTCTAGGTTCTAGACGTCCATTAAGAGGAGTTCCATTAACACGTGACCATAAGCGTCAAAGACTGGAATGGACAAGGCAACATATCAATTGGAACGATCAATGGCCTAGTGTCCTTTTCACTGATGAATCCAGATATGGAGGATTTTCAGATTCTGGAAGAATAAGGGTATGGACAATCCCACGCATACCCCGTTATCGTCGCTATGTCCAAGAAGTCCATACATTCCGAGGGGGTAGTGTTATGGTATGGGCCGGGATTTGTTTCAACGGGCGCACAGATCTACACATTCGTCCTGGGAATATGACCGCCTCACACTATAGGGAGCATGTCATTGAAAATGTTGTACCAAATTTTCACGCTGCTATTGGTGAAACTTTTCAATTTCTAGACGATAAAGCTAGACCGCACCTTGCAGCCATAGTTGAGAATGCGCGCGAGGAGCTTGGTATTCCACATTTACCAATACCTCCGCACTCACCAGATTGGAATTGCATAAAACATGCATGGGATATGCTCCAAAGAAGATTAGATAATCAACCTACCCCAAAATCTTAAAATGATCTGAGAGAGCTTCTGCCCCGTTTATGAAATCAAATTCCTCAAGAAATGTTCAACAACCTCGTGTATATTATGCAAAGAAGATGTCAAGCTGTTATTGATGTCTGTGGAGGCCATACATTGTATTGATAGTCTCAAAATGCTTGAATTCTCTCGGAATAAAATTTCGTTATTTTATTCGATTTTTCTTAACCACCCTGAATACGTTGCAGACCTACAGGCTAAAATTAATTAACTATATTTTTTTGCAATTTAAGTAAATATCCCTAACTCATGTGGAGCAGTTTAATAATGCCTCCGCAAGTCTACACCAGTGGTTTCGAATTTTTGGACCACTGCTCCATCCTTGAAATCATGGGAGTCTCTTGCCCATACCTACCACAGAAAGTTTCTGGGCCAGTAAGTGAAATTTGGACTCCCTTTCTGGCCAGTGTGTTGGCCCCTTCGATTCCTTTCATTTCTGACTGACAAGGAAACAAGACTAATAAGACCTTGTTGATCTTGCTCCCTTCGTTGTTCTTACCTACTTTGGGCAGTGATAACTAATACGTTAAAGATCTGCACCTTCATTGAAACGATTGTTCATTCTTGAGTATAATTCAATCTGAGAAGTTTCCAATGATTGAAATTGATACCAGAATACCGTGTAGTGACAAAAGGATCGGACGTGCTTAATGGACAGTTCATAGTGAAACTACAAATGTCCAACACAATCCGCCATCGATATGGTCGGAATCGAGCATGTAGTTAACCCGATAATTAATGTCGCATTAGCAAGTGGAGCATGCTGATGGAAGCGATATACACATTACGGAAAAATGACGTGAGAGGCTGACTAATAGGTAAGCTCGGATAATCTAGCATAGAACATCGGCTGAACTGGGGGTTGGTAATTGAATGCATAACGTAATTGAATACATTATCTCTTAATCGGCGGGGTGGCTCTGCTGGACGATAATATCGGTTTTTTTACGACTTTTTACCAGAAATGAATACCATTAAACGCGTTTTATCGGCGTTTTACGAGAAGACATACATTAATACTGATTACGGATTCTTCATTGGATCGAACCATAATGGTAGAGTGATTGATTAGTGGAATTGTCAATAAGGTTCTCAGCTCTAGAAATCACTCACATCTTTCTTGAGGAGGTTTTCGCACAGCTGAAGTCATCTTTCGATTCGTCGGATGAAACACAGTCAAGATCACTTGAGCCAATCTCCTTAATTTAGCAGACGATTCTAACAGCATATAATCGACATTGAAGAATACAAGAAGCCAAATGATTTATGTAGACGAAAATTCCACAAGATCATGTCACAACTTGAGACGCAGACATTATATGAGGAACAGGCAGAAGATTTCATAATGGTTAAGCTTTGTCCACAGATGGAACACGATGGTGTGGACCAGAAAAGAGTCAATGGAGTATCGTATATATCTGAAAACTCTCTGGATACCTTTAGGTATCAGCCTTTTAAGTTCGCCCAAGCACTGTGAGCTGATAATAATCGATTTCAAGGCAATCAATTCAATGGCCTTCTAGATTTCTCGCGAGATCTGCTCAACGCAATCCATCCTAATGCTGTAATTAAGTTTAATGGTCGTGTACATTCTATTCGTATTTCGGAGGATTTCCGGTATCCACTAGGTATTATGCCAAAACGTACAGGCCATTAACCGACTTCCGCGGGTTAATCAAGGTATTAGGTTGATCCTAAATTACGTCTACTGTCGGACTACCGACAGACGAGTTGACCACTGAGATAAAGCAGTGTTACCGATTCGACGTAAAGTCACCCTTATCGAACCACAAAACTCTGAATAATAAAAATCCATCTCTACTTGAATATAAAAATATACAGGTAATTTATAGGTTCGCTTCGAACAGAATATTATCCTATGGAACACAAATCTAAGGCAACAACCATCAACTCCACTCCAACTTTAATAGAATAATATATTTCCCCAATGAAATCTGGCTGTGCGTGGTCACCTTTAGCGTTCTCTACTCACAATGATATACAGAGATACATACATATCTAATCAAGTGCGTTAACCTGTTTATTAATAAAATTAATACAGCCTCAGTGATGAAATGGTTTTATTTCACTTCGATAAGTATTTTAATGTGAAACGGTAAATGCTACTTGCTGAGGCTGTTAATGACTGAAGCTATATTTTATCTTTCCAAGAATGTGACGGCCAAAAGAGCATATCGATTATCGCTTGGGCATATCCATGGTTGCTGATGCTAATCATTTCGATTTCTTCTCTACTGAATAAGGATCTATGAAACTTGTATTACCTACTGATTCTTGAAACGTCTTGGCTTCTATGTTTCTTCTTGGACGTAGGCAGATATGTCTTTGCATGAATTGTTGATGTCAAATCAAGAATTTGGTTTTACACCTTTAGGACTCTTGACGAATCGTTCTTCAAATATGTCATTTTCATACTGGATAGAACACATTGTATAGTTCCTCTTTATAGATAACTAGCGACCCGCACCGGCTTTGCACGGATGCAATGCAATCCTTATAAACAACGGTAGTGCCGGCGCCGCACCGCTATGTCCCTGCATTCTAAATTTGCAATTATTCATTTGAATTACATGCTGTAAAGGGCCATATTCATCTACACTGCGCAAAAAAATTAACGCACATTCTGAAAATCTCAATTTTAATGAAAGTTAACTCTACATTGACTTTATAACTTATTTTTTATGTTCTCTCGGGAAGGTTTTGAACGAAACAAGACACATTAAATGGAAGAAAAATTCAGGATTTCACCGAATCTTATGTGAAAGAAGAGAAATGAACAATTTTCAAAATTCTGAAATGCTGATAAGTGATTTAATACTTGGTATTTCCACCCCTTGCGTTAATTACAGCTCGGTAACGACAGTTCATACTCAAAATGAGTGATCTTAAAATGTTCTGATCTAATCCTTCTCAGATTTCTCCGAGTTGGATTCCTTAAGTCATTAAGAGTAGCTGGATGATTTTCTGAACTTCTCAGCCTTCTATTGAGGTTGTCCCAAACCTGCTCAATCGGATTGAGATCTGGACTTCTTGCTGGCCATTCCATTCGAGAGACTTCAACCTCTTCAAGGTACTCCTGAACGATGAGCGCACGATGGGGTCTGGCATTATCGTCCATAAAAATGAAATTTTCACCAATGTATGAGGCAAATGGCACTACATGCTCTTCAAGAATGTTCCTTATATACTTATCAGCATTCATAGCTCCATTATCAACGACCACTAGGTCTGTGCGAGCAGTCAAAGATATTCCACCCCATACCATAATCGATCCTCCCCCGAAACCAGTAGTATTTATGAAATTGCACTGAGCATATCTTTCATGTGGACGTTTGTATACAAGGGAACGTCGATCACAATGGTAGAGGCAGAATCTAGACTCATCTGTGAAGAGAACTCTTCCCCAATCGGCCTCTTCCCAATGGATATGCTCTCTCGCAAAATCCATACGCGCCCTTCGATGGGCTGGGGTAAGAGCTGGGCCTCTTGCCGCGACTCGAGGCCTTAAATCATATTCTCTGAGGCGATTTCTTATTGTCTGAGTGCTAATTTGCACCTCATGAGTTTGCTCAAGCTGATTTTGAAGGAGGCGAGCGGTTGCAAACTGTTGTCTCAACGAAGAAACTCTCAAGTAACGTTCTTGAATGGCAGTTGTTACCCGTGGTCTACCCTGTCCTGGTCTTCGGACATTCATACCTGTCTCCCTGAATCGCTGCAACATTCTGGACACACTTGTATGGGAAACTCCAAACCTTTCTGCAATTCTTGTGTATGTCCACCCTTCTTCTCGCAAAACTACCGCTTGGGCACATTCCTCTTGGGTCAAATTGCGTGTTTCGCGTTGCATAGCGATCGAGTGTGGAAAAACAAACGAAAGAAAAACTATTGATCACTAGAATTGATCGAGAACTGATTATAGAATGGAGCCAATACATTCAAAATCTGATAATATCATCTTTTTTCATTCCTGCTGGGAGAAAACATCTGTATTGAAGAAAAACGTTGAAAGTGGATAACATATGCATGCATAATTCTGATAAAAATAATTATCATTGAGAACACCTTCAGTTGTAGAATAAATTTGAGATTTCCATAATGTGCGTTAATTTTTGTGCGCAGTGTATTATAATTTTGAAGAAATAAAATGAACTATCATTATACCAGCTTGTATTTGAACTGCTCTTCATAATGATGTTTTGGAAAGTGTCTGGGATTTCAAAAAACCAAATATTTCAAATTCTGTTGCGTCAATTTCTTGGAGCAGTGTATTTGACAGATTGACTTGACATTTACGGTCTCGACGCCTGAAAGGTGCCGAGTCTCCTTACCATTTAATGTCCCAATAACACCATAGATTTTATATCCAATAAAATCGTCATCGGAGCGAAGACCATTTATCCCATTACCGGATCCGAATGTAATGTCACTCCGGGACCATTAACCGGAGGCAGAGTCGCGGCCGCGCCTCGCGCCATCCCACCGCTGCACCACTTTATATTCAAATTTGGAGTAATTGAAATGCAATTTTCCATTTAAAATTTAATGCTGACGGTCGAGCCCCTACCAGTATCTTTCGGATTGAGAGCTGGTAATTCTTCTTTGCATATTAATGAGACGATGTGAAATGATTCACGGAAAGCGATCACGATGCCGAGGCATCGCCTGGTACTGGCCGGTCGCCCATCTTCTCTCCTTCATTCTTTATTCATTACTCGAATTTACTTAATTGAAGGTCGGACAAGGGGTCTTTCTTGGTCAGGCACCGATACAGTTGCTCCTATCGCTAATTGAGCCTTTGGATTATTCATTCGTTCCTGTCGGCATACTCCATTGGCCGGGATGTCATGGATTTGTTTCTTCAAAGAGGATTCAACAAATTTGATTCAAAATAAAACATAGAAAAATTGAGATATTGTGCCAAAATTACACTGCGATATTGTAATTCGAATAAACCGCTGTTGACAGATCTATTACTCTGTTCAAATGTAAGAAGGAGCAATAATAACATGTCGGTAGGAGGTCCTTCGTAAAGTTTCTTT
Organism: Adalia bipunctata; assembly: GCA_910592335.1. Classification (NCBI taxonomy): domain Eukaryota; kingdom Metazoa; phylum Arthropoda; class Insecta; order Coleoptera; family Coccinellidae; genus Adalia; species Adalia bipunctata. The sequence continues at coordinate 11,180,367 of OU342955.1, forward strand.
CCGTCCAGAGTCGAATCGAGGAGATTTTACACAATCTTTCAGTTTTAACTGAACTGGAATTCCATTTTTTTCAATAATTTATAGAACGTTGTTCTTTTGAAATTTGGCAAACTGTCGTCATCATTCACGATTTCTAGAACTTTAGAAATCGTTGGGATTTCATTCCGAAAAAAAAAAACCGTGGACAATTCTTCTGATAATGTTCATATCGAAATTGTCAACCGAATCGATTATTTTTAACGACTGGGCTCTCCTCTTAGGTGGCGTCAATGTTTTATTCTCTTCATATTCTCTGAGAATTCTGAATACAGCTGAATCACTCACCCCTGGTGATTTTGAAACAATTCCTACTAAGTCTCTTTTCGATAAATCAGAATGTTCTTCCAATTCTTTTCGAAAAATGTTCAAAAAAATTATCCCTTTCTCTTCAGCAGAGAAATGCGACCTTTAAGACCTTTTTCGTGGTGGTCCCCACATGTCACCCTTAGATGCAGTATCCGTTTCCGAATTCGCCATTGTTCTATAAACACTTTGTCAAAAGATTTTCCAACACATCAATACACTTTTCACAACAAAATCTTTAAACACTTTGAACAGCTTTACCCTCACAGTTAGTAGCTCTAGGTATTTTAACTGGTCTTGTCAATTTAAAACTTCGATATTTATGCAAATCGAGATGGCTTTAAGCCATCAAGGGAAAAGACCCAAACCTGGTGTTTCCCGGAATTAACTTGTCGGAATCTTGAGCAGCCGACAAAGAGTTTCGTACAAAATAATATAAAATTATGGACCGAAACTAAATACATATATTTCGAATATTACAAGTAAATGACCATTATAAATTTGAACAGAGATCTTTTTCGAGTCTTGTCAATTGAAAACTTCGATATTCATGCAAATCAACATGGCTTCCACCCAATAGGGAAAAGGACCCAAATCTGGTGTTTCCCGGAATTACTTTGTCGGAATCTTGCAAGATTCCGACCCAAATCTCTAAAACTCTGGTGTTTTCTGGAATTACCTAGCCGCAATCTCGAGTATCCTAAAAAGAAATTATACAGTAGACAATAATATAAAAATAAAACGAAATAAAAAAAGGGTACGTCGGATATAAAATGTTTATGACAGTTGCAAATCGTAACAGATATTTTGCACTAGAGTTTTTGAGGAAAAAAGTTCTAATGTGGGAATTGCTGACTCAAATTATTGAATCATTTCTATCCAGTAAGTTCCATCCACAGTCCGTTCCGAGTACGATCCTGGCAGTCTTTTAGGGCGGTCGAAGAGAGCGTTGTTATCATCGTTTAACCAATATCAGCTTTATTGAGTGCAAATCAGACGATTCTGTTTGTTTACAAAGCTCCCTCTTATATTTGAACGGACTATAGTTATTCTTGTCTTTAAGCTCGTTGACGAGTGGTCTTGCAATGATCTGCCGAAAAAAAAGTGCTTGAAAGTTACCATGTCAGCCTAAAGGGCGCTGTACACTCATGGAGCGAATCAGGCCAAGAACTCTTGCTGTGGACTTCGGGACAAACTTCATCCTTCACACTCTCACATATATTTGCACTTTGATTCACGGCGTCCACACTTTATACCAAGACTTTTGGTCTGTACATATAGCCAGCTGTAGAATTGGTTCACACTGATGATAATCAAGAAATTCTAATTCTACTTCATTGCTACCTTAATCCGTATGAACCTAACCAAGCGCGAACCAAGGAACCATCCACTCACGTTGTCGAACTGTATGTTCGCGCCGTGATGTAGAAGCCCGCATATGGGACAGACTGAGATCTCCAAATGGAAGTGCAGAGCATGTGAAAAATGGAATGGGAAGTCATGCTAGAACAGGAGCAATCAGCGAGAACCTACCTAAACAGGTAACAGGAAATTCAAATCTTCGTCCAACAGAGAGGAAATCTTTGCAAATGCAAAGTCAGTAGTACGAGGAACTGCCTAAATAATTCGAAGAGTTATATAACTTGTTTTGGCGAGTGAATTTCATTACTGCCCCTTTTTTGTTTTCCATACTTTTTTCTCGATAAAGATATAATTTCGAGATAATTTGCCCACCTAGATGAAGCAATTTTGTTTCAATCACAAGAAGTCATGCAATATTGATTCCATCTCATTCGGCATACAAATTCCACATTTCGACCCTTATACGGGGAGACAGTTTTTGCTGAGGAATTTCATGTACTTTGACTTCGAAATTAAGAAATGATCAACAAAGCGCACACAGAACGTGGAGTCTTCTCAACGCTCTAGGTCTAGCTAGAGCCTAATCTACTCTATTAATTAGTCCGTTGGAACAGGTTCCATGACGCATGTTGATGGAAAAACCGCACTTCAATCGATTTTCAATGTAAATCAGCGAAAAAATGTCATTCATATTTGTCTTTATTACGATAATTGCTAATGAATAACATTAATTGCTCGGAAAAAGTACACGTGTCGTTTCCAATCTCCAAGGGAGCCTAGATTGGCTCACCCGACTACTGTTGCGCTCAATGAACGGTGAGCACAAAGTTTTTCAACAAACATTCTTGGCGTGTGTACTTGTGTGTGGTGAAACAACCTCATTAAGCCAAAGATCGAGTTACCAGGTTCCCAGGGTAAAGGCGCCAGTTCGCACGAAGAATGATACTGAACACCAAGACCAGAGACAGAGACTGAAGACCGAGACCAATACCAAAGATAGAGACTGAAGACCGAATTCACTACTTGACCATAAGCTTAGCGTGGAGACCAAGACCAGAGGTTATAAAATTCATAAAATAATCTGATAGTGTGATAGATGTGGATCACTTTGAATAACCAATAAAAATCTTTATAAACCGTTAACACATTCAGATCGAACTCAAGTGAAACTCAAGTATTGGAAACGGAGGCAGCGAGTTATTTAATGAAGATTCAATGCTTGGTCTTTCCAACACGGAACCTGTCCCCCTGTACCTATTCCAAAGTCGAGATATCACACTTTGGCTGACTTGGAGCCTTTCCGTTACAACAACCCGAGTTAGGCCACCCTGTAGCATTCCGATAGCCCTATTAGCCTCAGCGTTTGTTAATTAACGTCTTGGCATTTTCCAAAAACTCGTTTAAAATCGGAGCCTTTGATGAACTGACTTCATTTCAAAATAAGAACATTCATGAAGCATATGCAAAGAACCTAATTTCAGAAAAAAGACGACCAGATTGACGAAATATCTCATACTAATTTTTATTGGATCGATTCAAGTTGTTATCGAGTTTTAAATGCAGCGATTTTCTCGAAGAATACATACTTTTAAAAACGATTGAATACGATATCCCTAACTCTTGTGGAGCAGTAAATTTGTTATATTACATGGTAGAGGAGAGTTGGACAAATAATCCCTTCAAGTAGATTGGGAAAATTCTCCAAAGAAAGTGACCTTCAATCGAAACATCAGGTGTTTAAAGACCCTAAAACCGCAGCGAAATGTTCAAATTTTCCCCCGAAACGAGGTTGGTCGCCGAACATCCGAACCGACCAAGTGACCCGATAAAAATCTCGGTACGTCCAGCACGTCGCTGTCGTCATATGGTATCGCATGACCGCAGCAACGCCCATATAAATCTCGAACGCGCTCACGGGCCTTGATATCTCTTTTCTGGTAGCGGGAAAGGGCGAAAGACAGGCGGTCGGAATGATGCAAGACCCCGTAACGAGCTAACGGTACCCGGCATCGGTTCTTTATTTTGCTCATCTCCGACAGCAGCGGCCTTCAGCGTTCACCAGACCGATAAATTCGACCTCTGCCGCCTCTTTCGTGGCCGCTGCTCCAGGGCACAACACAAGACCAACCTAGATCGGCGACATACAATGTTGCGGATTCTTAACGCGTGTCGTAATGGTAAGGTAGGCGCTGCGCGTGCCATTTCTCGGCAGGAGCAGTCAGAGCAGGCATTAGGGCTGGAAATTTTTGACGAATATGTTCTGTATTTTTAATTATTTATGGCCTTCACTGCAGAGGTAAATACGAATATCCGTCCTCTTCATTTCGACCATGGGTCACTTCGCCCAAAAAAGGTTAATAAAATATTAATTCTTGAAGATAGTACTGAAATGAAGTATTCTAATCCTTATATCCTTGTTGCAATACCAATAATATGATTACATGAAAAAATCATTGGATGTTATATTTAGGTGAAGGTATATACGATGCCCATATAGAAAATAACGCACCACGAATTCTACCCACGAGTGTCATCTTCGATCTACCCACAGTTGTCATGTGGGGGAGTTCAGAAATTTATAGAGTGAATCTTTCCTAATTGTGTTCGACATTGAGATCAGATTTTCTTCAGATAATACTTTTATCGGTGTTCCACTCGAATAAACGTGGATCCTTTTCACATTTAATTGATTTCGTTCGTGAAGAAACAATAATTGCACATTAAAACCATATTCAGGCATAAAAATTATATTGATTCTCTTCACAACCTTAACTATAGAACTGAATCTCAGTTGACTACACCAATGAAATCGAAATTTATATCTAAAAACTTCATATTCTTAGAAATGTTCGTACCAATCGTGTATGTATTGATCAAATTAATATATACTCGTCGCTCTAGAAAATTTAAATCTTGTTCATATTTTTTTTTTCTTTTTCTTCTACTTTTTATGACAATTCATGATTTTTTTTTGTTACAGGTAAGTCAATCGAGAAGGAACTATTCCTTCGTATCCCTAGAGCTCATACTCCATGAAAAGTAAGTTTTTTTCATTCTTTGATAAATGCGAAAGCCAAAGATTCAATTTGTTGGCAGATGATTGAATTCTGACCAATCGCTATCAGAAATTTGATTTGTACATCCCTGAAAATTTTTTTGTGATATGCATAAATGATTTTTCCATTACAGTACTAAAAACAGTCCTGTAATGAACTCATTACAATACGAAAATAAGGAATTGAATTGCATATAACAATAATTTCAATGAAACAATATTAAATTACATATTGATAAAACATTACCACACGACCGTTTTTTGTAGGAGAAACAGATAAATTCTTTGACAGATTCGTTGTGAAAATAGCTATAACAATTTTTGTTGTCTCCCAAAGTTTGAAAACGGACACTTATACAGGGTCTTTCACGAGGAACCTCACCCATATTTATACGGGAAACTACTGAACGTATTTTCATGAAATTCAGCACTCATAAGTATTTCACGATGCTGATGAAATCTAAAATATTTTCAAGGCATGAGCACCTCCGGTTTTTCCGGAAATGACGTCAATTTCCGTTTTTCAAATAAGAACACCATTTTTTTATTGCAGAAATAGATTCCTTAGAAAATTTCAGGTTATTTTGATGTAACATTTTTCAGTTTTGGTTGGAAAATTCTCTCTGAGCGGGAAAATTCGAAAAAAAAATCGAAAATAGAGCTCCGCTGAAACAAGAATAACTTCGAGGTTTTTGGATGGAAAATTTTCATTTTTGGGATTTTTCAAGATGTAAGATTGATGTATCCACTTTGAAAATCGAAATCGCGATTCATGATACAGGGGGTGAAAAAATCGCTTTCAAAGTTAGGGATGACAAAATCGTGAAAAATCAATTTTTTCAAATTAGAACCCCATTTTTTATGGCAGATATTGAATCTACGTTAAAAAATAATGTGAGTGTATGCATCACACCCTTGCCCTAAAATGGATATTTTCTGAGTTAATATCCACTTTAGGGCAAGGGTGTGATGCATACCCTCACATTATTTTTTAACGTAGATTCAATATCTGCCATAAAAAAATGGTGTTCTAATTTGAAAAACGGAAGTTGACGTCATTTCCGGAAAAACCGGAGGTGCTCATGCCTTGAAAATATTTTAGATTTCATCAGCATCGTGAATTTCATGAAAATACGTTCAGTAGTTTCCCGTATAAATATGGGTGAGGTTCCTCGTGAAAGACCCTGTATAGATTCCGACACATGGATTTTTAGTTGTGGAAGGCAATACCCCCAAAAAGTATCAAGATAAAATAAAAGCTGTGAAAAAGACAATAATAGACAATTGGGGCGAACAGAATATGCTGGCAGCACTGCCGATACAAGTGTCAACCTTGTTTATTGATTTTCCTATGTGGTTTATCAATTTTCCAATGTGGTGTTTCCGATTTTAACAAAACTAAGATTTGTATGTATTGTAGTGTTTTTAATCTTCCAAAAAGGATGACGATTTCTCTCATCCTTGGCCTCGGCCCATTCTATCATTCTATCATCTACCATTGAATGTTACTATTTAGATGACAGCCCTGTAGAAAGAAACACCCCCATCCATACCGTCATATCCGACGGATGGGCTTTCGAAATCGCTCGAGCGAAAAAGAAAAACTCCTAAAGTCCTAAAGAATTGCGAAATTGGCGTACTAATGGAATGGAGAATAAGACGAGAAAACGAAATACCCGATTCGGGAACTTTTAAGGTCCCAGATAACACCGTTAATATATTATACATATCCCGGAAAATGAACGTCAAATGAGGAAAATTGAGAGCTTCCGCTGGGGGATGAAAAGCCGTGCTGCGATCCCTTGGCGACATATTGTTGAGGAGCTGAAAGGGCCGGCGGCGAGAGGGAGAGTCACGTGGGGCGTTCGAAAAATTTCGAACCGTATTAGGATTCAATAAGCTCTCATGAATCCACGAGGAAACGTTTGGTTTTAACTTCAACGAAAAGAATAGCTCAAGCAACTGTATGAATAATAAAGGGTTTTCCAATAAGAGGTGTTATTTTGAATAGCCCACTATTTCCAGCTTTTCGTTTGATGAATGTAATAATGGACTCCCATTGTATGTCTTTTCGGATTTGTTCATTCCTAACAAACCAGGTGGCATCTAATGCCCATCTCAGAAATTTGTTTTCTGTAATTTGTATCCTCTTTATATGGGTTCTCGCTGAATAGCCCCATGCTCTCGATCCATATGATAGCTGCGGTCTGGCGACTGCTTTTATAATCCCCAATTTCGTGTTTCTGTTCATTTGGCTTCTTCTGCCTATAATCGGGTATAGTCTTCTCATTGCTACATTCGTTTTATCCACTGCATAGGTACTTAATGTACTGTTTCCACGTCAGTCCTTTGTCTAATATTACTCCTAGGTATTTAGCTTCATTCTTCAATTTAATTCCATTATTGTCTATGGATATCTTCGATTCCATCTTCAGTCTTCTCTTTTCAAGGAGTATTGTGTGACTCTTTTCTCCATTGATTTTGATTTTCCATCTGTTACACCATTGACTGATATCATCTGCAGCTTCTTGAAGTCTTTTGTGAATTATTTTTGTATTTCTGTGCCTAATTGCTATGCCCGTATCGTCCGCGTATAGAGCAAGCAGGCATCTTGGATTTCTTGGTATATCATGTATGTATATGTCACAGAGTAGCGGTCCTAGTATGGATCCTTGGGGAACTTCTGCTTCTAAATATCTGAATGTGGAATGAACATCACCTATTTTCACACAAAAAATTCTATCCCTCAAAGAATTTCTTATTATTCTGCAAAACTTGGGTAAATAACCTGAGGTTATCATTTTATATGCTATTCCTTCATGCCTGTGGCTTGTTTATTCTGAAATCCTTCTGTGATATACTCAGTCATTCTTAGGAGCTGTTGTTCAGTAGAATGTTGTTTTCGGAACCCAAATTGTTTACTCGGTATCGTCGCCAGGGCTTCTGTTTCTTCATCAAGTCGTCTGGCTAAGACTCTCTCCACAATTTTTCCTAGGGCTGGGAACAGGCTTATCGGTCTATAGTTCTGTGGGAACTTTTTGTCCTCACCTGTTTTATTGAAAACAATCACTTCGGCGGATTTCCATCTTTATGGAAAGTGCTCTGTTCTCATCACGCCATTTGCTATGCCAGTGAGATCTGCCGTTCCTTTCTTTGACATTTTATTCAGCATGAGATTTGTAATTTTATCTTTTCCAGGAGCCTTTCTTGTTTTCAAATTATTGATTATCTCTTTGATTTCTGCCGGAGATGTTCGGTGAGGGATTTTGTCATCCGGTGGTGATTCTTTCATTTCTTCTTCATTATCTTCAATTAATTCTTCTAGGTCCTCATCGTCTTCTTCACAATAATAAAATTCAACAATCTCGGACAACCCCCGTATATGGCGGAGACTCCCCCAGTCACGGAACCAGGTACGCCTCCCTCTGGAGCTGCCCAGACTCTCGGGATTTCCGCAAGCGGGACGTTACGTTGGCGCCAGGAACCGGAGAGAAGATGACTCGCGCCTCCGCCTAATCGGATTTGCGAATTGTCTATCCGGACTCCGCGAGAAAGGAATCCGCTTCTTGTAATGGCTAATGGAGACGCCAGTCCCGAAACATTGATGTATGTGCCCGGCCGACAGGTTACCGGTAGGGGTTTTTATATCCGCGGACCTGGAAAGTTTCGGCTGGATGTCGACGCCGTTGACGAATGTTCCAAGTTTTCGGCTACGGGGACGATGGATGATTGGGGTGCGCAGAAAGATGGTAGAGAGCTTTTGATGATCGTGCAGGACTGGATAGATCACTATCGTTCCCTACACTTGAGTAATAGAAGGTTTCAATAAAGACTGCTACTGATTCTCGGGACCTATCATTGACTCCTAAAAAACTTGATAAAATCTTATCCTGATAGTCCAGTCATCTTGGTAGTTTCACCTCGGAATGTGAGATACCCAGCTGTATATTTGTATAAACCTTTATTTCGACACCCTAAAACATGTCTCAAAACCTGCAAATTGTAAGGTGACCGCGTCTGTCAAAAAATAAGGTCAAAGGTCACAAAAATCGATTTTTTTTTGACGTTTTTTGCAAATATCTCGTTTTCTATGGGGTTTACGGGATTTGTATTTATTATCAATATTATAGAAGATAAAATTCTCTACAACTTTTGTCTGAAAATTTTTTTTATACGTTGAATCGTTTTTGAGATAGAGGGCTGTGAGCGCGCAATGTTTAACTATATAGAGGATCTTTAAAGGTCAACCGGTAGGTCCGATCAAAAATATGTCTCAAATAGTTTATAAAATGTTTAGAAATATATAATTATAAATTATTATAATTTTTTTCGAAAAGTACATTACAGTTAATGTTTTTTTATGACTTATCTATTGTTGATTAAGTATCAACGTATTTAATCACACTTACCTGGTTGTGTACTTAGAAGTAACGAAGGCAAATACCTAAATTATTTTTAATGTTAATCAAAGCTATACTAATTACTGAAATAAGTAAAAATGAAGAAATGAAATAAATTTCTAATTAACGTTTTTTTTGAAAAATTTTTAATCGATACATTTATCAATATAAACTAAATAAAAAGAATAATTATTCAAACAACGACAAACTCTGATTTTAATTTTTTTCTTCTTCCTCATTATCATCGTCTTCTGGTTGAATTTGCGCTTCTTCATTTTCTTCTTCAACGACATTTGTCACTAGGTCTTCCATGATGTCAGGGTCAAAGGTCCCATCTTCACTGGCATCACTCTGGTATGGCAGAGCATTGAGACAAGTATTTTTGTTGCAATCTTGTAATAATAGTTTTATCATCTGGCACATATCCTGTCAAGACATCTTTAAGCTCTTTTAGTGTAAATTGTGAATCGTTATTATTTTCAATATAATTGAAAATTTCAAACATAGCTTCAGTTACTTGATTATCTTGACGAAGTTTCTGATGAGGCGATGATGATGATGTTTTACTTGAAAAATTTGTGAAGCAAGTAGCATGATATTTAGCTTCAGCAGCAATCATCACCACGTTCTTCTGCTTTTTTGATCACAGATTGTTTGAATTCAAGAGTAGGTACTCACTTTTTTTATTTTACGTCGGTATTTTTCCTTTTTCTTTATCTCTACGGCCTCATCAGCTGTTTCACCACAAAATATACATTGAGTCTTAAAATCAAACACTTCACTTCGTCTTTTACAGGGTACAGATGGGGAAGCAATGCTTTCCCCTTTTTGTAATCGCCGTTTTGCAGCTTGAATATAGTTTTTGCTAATGTAAACACTTCGGCATTTTTCATGCACTTTTATAGAGTTTACGGATTTTAAACGATCAATGAGGCCATCATTTCTTTCGATACTTGCCTTTCTCAAAGTCTTTAAGCCGCGCACTACTTCAACTAATGCATCTTTTGAATCAGAGTTATTACATATAAAACACACATCAGCCATAATTCTTGAAATAGTACGTACGTAGTTACCAAGATACGATTTAAATTTACGAATAACCATGGTCACTATAAAGTGGTTCCTTGATGAAGAAAACGGTCGAAACTCTGACAAGACAGCGCTCACTGCCCTCTATCTCAAAAACGATTCAACGTATAAAAAAATTTTTGAGACAAAAGTTGTAGAGAATTTTATCTTATATGATATTGATAACAAATACTAATCCCGTAAACCCCATAGAAAACGAGATATTTGCAAAAAACGTCAAAAAAATAAAGGCTTATACAAATATTCAGCTGGGTATCTCTCATTCCGAGATTCTTACCTTATTTTGACTAATATGACTGGACTATGAATCCATTGATCGAAAAGAAGAAGCCTCTTCTCTATGGCGGCTTTCACACCAATTGAATAGGCGACGCAAACATTTGTGGGACACAGAGGCTCCCATAGGCATAACTCAAAACTTTTAAGCCATTGCTTCTATTTTCTTGGCATTTCGTTTGCCAATTTTGATTCTTCTTCATGTGAAAATTTAATGATTTCCATCAGTGCAATGAAGCAAAAAAAAACGCGAAGTCAATCCATTATAGAACAGTCCATTCTGCCTTTTGTTTACCAGGAGGGTTCGGAAAAATCACAAATGACGATTCATTCTCAAGATATGAAGCAAATGCGTCTCAAATTATCCTTCAGTCGATGGAATTTTAAGGTTCATTTAGAAATTCGAGTCTAAAGGTGAAGACGAGAGATACCTAATGTTCTTCAGAAATTAGCTGGTTCTTCATGAGATGTTGATGCCATTACTCTCTGTACGGCTGCTTTAGGCTTGGATTTGACTGCTAAATACTGGTTGGTTTAACTGCTCATGTCCATAAAATTGATGGGTAGCTTGATGTTACTATGAGGATTATTAGTGGGACCATTAGATCTACGCTTTAACTTGGTTACCAGGTCTTTGAAACATAGTACGCCCTTTAATTCGTAGACAGATTGCTGCCATTAACAGACACAAGACTTGCTAGATTTTAGTCTCGAAAACCTTTATGGATAAATAATTTCCTCTATTCTAAGAAAAGTGATGAGCAAATTATGATTATGATTTTTTCCAACCAAAGTTTATTTCTTGACTCTTCTAAAATAGTTCCTGTTTTCATCTGTCCAGGAAGAATTCGTGTCTTTTGAATCGTCTTAGGACAGGTCATGGTCGATGCAATAGTAACCATTGGAATTGATTGGAATTGCAGTGGTAGTTTTAAATGTGAGTGTGGTGATGAAGAGCCATTCATCTTTGTGCAGGTTTATAGCGAAATGGAACTCTGGTATTGATTTAGTTATTGCTGAATGCCGCTAAGAATGAGATATATCCCAGAAGTGACTGCTGGAAATGATAAGTCAAGGTTAATGTTCCATTTTGTTCTTGCCGGAAGTAAGTTGAGTTGATCTGACGAGATCTATACCTTTTCAACTTCAATTTGGAAACTATCAAAATCAAATTGGAAACTAACATATTCAAATTAGGAATAATCAAAATCAGATTGGAAATTATCAATTTCATATTGGAATGACATCCATGTGAATCAGATCTTTGAATTACTCGATAAGTTTACAATTCCTTCTTCATAATCATGCCTTATATGAAGAAGAAAGCTGCAGATTCAATGAAAAAGCAGGTAATTGCGGTATGCAGACAGAATTTCGTCTTCAAAGAATGGAAAATTTGATAAGAAGAAATATATCAACCATTACAGTAAGTACCTGTACAAGATATGTGGCTCATATCCAGAGGTTCATACCTGATGTTTTGAACTTTTTGCATATGAGTTTGAGCACAAACATGAAATTTTTTAAGTACTTCTTACACTTTCTGAATGTTTGAATATTAATAGTTTTTTCATGTTTCATCAATATGAAGATCTTCTGATCACGCCTGATCCTGATTTACATAGCCACGAATGGCGTTTCAATTTGAAATTGATTATTCCCAATTTGAATGTGTTTATTCCCAATCTGATTTTGATGTTCCCAATTTGAATATGTTAATTCCAAATTTGATTTTGATAGATCCCAATTTGAAGTTGAAAAGGTAATTATAATGACAAGTTTGAGTCTATTTTGAAAACGCAGCAACTTTTTGTGGCGAATTATTCGATTGCCCTTCTACCCTCGATAGTTTTTTCATATTTGTTGATTTCGGTTGTGATTTTCCTAAAGAAGTACCATGAAATAAACAGAACCTTAGATCATTTGGTCAAATAATCCAGTTTCTCGGACCCACAAGTGCCTTGCGACAGTTTCACTGTCTCCCGCGTGTTAAACAACCGGAAAACAATCCAAACGATGTCTCTCCTTCCGTGCCGACGCATCCGTCATCCTCACCCATCGGATCGATCTCCGCTCGAAGGACCATCGCATATTCTTCGAGGATCCCGAGGACCCGAAGTGAGAGTGACTCACCCCGCACGGCTAATGTATTAATTCCGCGTTACGTGGCGCTGAGCGGCAAATTGCTTTCGACGGCGCTGCCGGCACTGGCGCCAGGTATCCTTGGAGACGGCGACCGCCGCTAGCGTCGCCTGGCAACCCTCCGACCGTCGCTACGGGACCGCCGCTCAGCGGACGTCCACGACGTCGCTCCCGTATGGCGAGATGCGAGGACTCCGGAGGGAGAAAAATCTCTACCTGACGGTGAAGACGGCGAGTAGATGAAAGGAGGAATTTAATTTCTACTCTATATGGAATGAATGTCGATGTGGGGTAAAAGATAAATGGATCTTAATGACTTATGACATAGGAAATGTCATTTCCTTAATACACCTCGCCTACTCGATTTTCAGCGCGAAGGGCGCTTTGATCTCATGGCGCCGATCACACCAAGAATTCTCCCCATAAACATATCTAAAGTACGCAATTTTTCCTGAATTGTGTATCCCTTCAGCTGCATATCCCCTAAACAATCGAACGTCAGCTGGCGCAACGTTCCTCTTTGCCCAAAAATCACATAATAACCCCAATTCCTATTCAATAATACGCAATGCTCTGGAGACCATTCACTGACCAACCCTTTCGCCGAATACGAATTACCCATTTCTTCGAATTCAGTGAAGGGCGCATAGAATCGCAGATGCAACTTTGCATTCGCGTTTTCATCGGCAAAGTGCCCCTTGGCTATGTCGGCGAACGGCCAAATTCATATGCATGACTGCCCCATCCACAGTCTATTGTGGTCTACGGTCGGCTGGCATTGAATTCGGATTTGTGTCGAATTGTCGTGGGTGGTTGGTTAATCCTTTTATTCGCATACCCGCCTTTGTTCGAGACCGAGGCAGCGAAGGGTAGGTATAGGGTACGGCGTTGATTGAGCAGATGCTTCAGATCAACTTCAATATATATTTATGGAATGGTGTCAGGGAGTGATGAATATATTAGTTCAGGGGTTTTTCTTTCAATTTCTGTCATGACGAAGAAGACTAAACTCCCCTAGATAAAATGACAGATCTCATGGCTCAATAGCCCGCTAATTAATGCTATTGGACCTTGAACAAGATCAAGGGATTTACAGTTGAAATGTTAATTATCTGGTATGATCTACGCTTCTCAGGAACAGAAGAATCATTACTTGGAATAACGGACCTGATCTTGAAGATCTTCCCATCAAGAGAACACTAATATAAATATACTGCTCCACAAGAGTTAGGGATGTCGTATTCAATCGTTTTTAAAAGTATGTAATCTTCGACAAAATCGCTGTAAAATCATTTAAAACTCAATAACAACTTGAATCGATCCAATAAAAATCAGTATGAGACATTTCGTCAATCTGGTCGCCTTTTTTCTGAAGTTTGGTTCTTTGCAAATGCTCTATGAATGTTTCTTTTTTGAAATGAAGTCAGTTTATCAACGGCTTCGATTTGAAACGGGTTTTCTGAAAATGCCAAGACGTGAATTAGCAAACGTCGAGGCTAATAGGGTTATCGGAATGCTACAGGGTGGCCTAACTCAGGTTGTTGTAACGGAAAGGCTCCAAGTCAGCCAAAGTGTGATATCTCGACTTTGGAATAGGTTCAGGGAGACAGAATCCGTGTTGGAAACACCAAAGCATGGTGGGTGACGAAAAACAACACCTGCTCAGGAGTCAGGATCGTTTCATCACCGTTTTGGCGAGAAAAAACCCTACATCTACGTTCAGAATGCTACGGAATACTCTTCAAAATGCAGATGGAGTCCAAGTTTCCATCGAAACCATCAGACGACGTTTGAGAGAGGTGAATCTAGGTTCCATTAAGAGGAGTTCCATGAACACGTGACCATAATCGTCAAAGACTGGAATAGGCAAGGCAACATATCAATTGGAACGATCAATGGCGTAGTGTCCTTTTCACTGATGAATCCAGATATGGACGATTTTCAGATTCTCGAAGAAGAAGGGTATGGACAATCCCACGCATACCCCGTAATACACAGATTTACCAATACCTCCGCACTCACCAGATTTGAATTGCATAGAACATGCATGGGATATGCCCCAAAGAAGATTAGATAATCATCAACTTACCCCAGAATCCTTAAATGATCTGAGAGAGCTTCTGCCCCGTTTATGGAACCAAATTCCTCAAGAAATGTTCAACAACCTCGTGTGTAGTATGCAAAGAAGATGTCAAGCTGTTGTATACAAAATGCTTGAATTCTCTGGGAATAAAATTTCGTTATTTTACTCGATGTTTCTTAACCACCCTGTCTACGCTGCAGACCTACAGGCTTAATTTAATTTGCAACTTGAAATCATATAAATATGAGTTTTCATCACAAAAATCTTATTCTTACTAATTTTTTTTGCAATTTAAGTCAATAGCCCTGATTTTTCACCAGAATCGGCTACAGCTCATTCTTCTTTGAATAACCCACACTGCCACTGAAGACCAATCCTGTCTTTCAGCAAGTTATGTACAGATTGAAGCTGATGGAGTATTATCATTGTCTTTAAATATTGTAGCATTGCAGCACCAATATTTATTAATCTCATAGTCCTTTTGGCTTTGAAATTTCGATGCAACGTGTTTTCATCTTCAATTTATTCTGGTGATTCTAATTCTCGTCATTCTACGTGGGACCAAGACGTCTTTTATAAGAGTTCATTCTCATTAGATAACAATCTCCTTTTGATTTTTGGTGCTTTTTTTCATTCTACAAGATGGAATAATGGATATAATTCTGATTTGTGCATAGTCTCTTGTGATGCTGACCCAAAACTCTCTCTTTGATGTTTTGAGTGGTTTCCCACAGTCGGCATGAAGAAGAATTTGCATAAGATGTTATATCTAGTCCTCTCATCATGTATGAATTAAAATCTGCAATCGAATGTACGAAATCTAGAAAGGCTGCTTGGTTTGGAATTTATCCATTTGCAGTTTTCGGGACACCAACAAAAAAAATACGGTATAACTCATAAAACAGCAAGATCACTGTACAGTTTAGAAAACAAACGTTACAATCGAATCTATCCACTTCAAAGTTGAAAAAACCCCCGAATTCGTCCAGAAAGTTCCTCGTTGAAACAAAAACGCTTCCTTTACCATCTACAAAACTGAGATATATTGCTCTCCTACCTCGGGAAAGATCAAACAAATACCTACGACGAAAATACGGCTCGAATTTCACCGTCGCAAATTGATTGAAGCCGTATTTGGGTCAGTATTTCCCGCGACATTTTCCGTGAAAATCAGGGGCTCAGCGCAATTGGGAAACTCGGCACTTGCATCCTTGAACGTGTTGTTGCAGTTTTTCCATTCGCATGTTGATACCGCTCTGGGATTTGCGTTCAACCCGATTCATCATTCAATAGGGCCTGTTTTGACACGATTTGGAAGGTCGGATGGAAATCCTAATGATGGATTCAAACTATGCTCAATATTCTACAGACAATTTGGGGGATGAAAAAATGTTGTGTGCAAAAATCCAATCACCCAGATAATTCTGGATAAATCCCTCATATCTTCACTTCTTCTGGCCAATCTCAGTCTTCACTACAAACCAAACTTTATAGCGATGACGTACGGTCATTTCGGTATCTTATCAACATTTAATGGCTCTTCCTCTTGTTACCAATCAATGAACAGACGCCTGCTGTCCTTCTAATGGCTTCCTTTACAAATCTCATCAAGGGACAATTATTTTTATTGCCTCTTTTAATTTGGTCTCGATTTGTATGCAGTTTTGGTTGATGTGCTCATGTATCGGACATGAGATTGATAGAATCAGATAAAGACACTGTTGGACGATATGTTAATTGGTGACATCCTGTATTATGTCGTAAATCTCTTGGACCTCAATATACCATAATACTATCTGACCGATGCTATACATTCCTGATCCAGTATCGACATTGATTCCATGATGTCATTTGAAATTTATCCAAAGTGATTTTATGATGGCAACCTTAGATATATCACCAACTTCCCATAGAAAAAAAAAGATTCCCCAGAGACAGCACTCTCAGTGAAAGATGTAGGTACATAATAGAGCTCCTTACAATATGCATTGAAACAACTTACTCCAATCTCGAGAACAATCCTAGCAATTAGAATTTGGCGTGGTCATGAAGTGAGAGAAGGGAATTTTCATTCGTCTTCTGGAAGTAACATCAGCAATTGAATAGGCTGGGGGAGACAGAAGAATCAAGATTGCCGAAACACTTCTTGAGATCAAAACTACCAGGTCCAACAGGAAAGTGTGCCAAAGGTTGCCAAGGAAGAACAATGTACAACTAGGGAGCTGAAGAAAGCAGCTTAAATCGCTGTTACATCTGATCCAATCTAGTAGTGAAGCTCTTATGGATGCCTTCAATAAATACATGTGTAGATCAAAATCTGTCGCAAAATGTGACTGATAAAATCTGAATATAAGGAAGAATAAAGGATACCAAAAATCCTTTATAAACGGTGGAAAATGCCGAAATATTTCTACAAAAAAATTTGCCATCGTTAAGAAAAGGAAAATGCAAATATTTCATTCGTGAAAGATTTATGTTTTTACAGTTCATAAGACTTTGCAACTATACACTATAACATAACAGTGTTCACATTCTTCTTGTTTTATCTCGATGCTCTTGAATCCCTTGACTAACCATCCCTTGTTCATTAAACAATGGACCTAAATAAGGCAAAAGATATAAAACACTCATCCCAGGTAATTAGCAGCGCGCTGTCGAGGACCCAGCGAGAAAGAGGTGTCCTAGAAACGGGACAGTGCACCCTGTGGAAGCAGCAACAAGTGGATCGTCACTGGGGGTTCGTTGAAAGGGTCGTTTCAACGTCGTTTGCCACTTTTGCTCCTTTATCAAACGATTGCAATACGCTCCCAGTTATTTTCCGTGATAGGCTCTTGGTTCAACTTCGTTTTCAGTGTTAGTTTCAACAGAGATTATCTTCAAATAATTATTTCTCGAAGGTTCTTGATCGGGTATCCCAGGAGTCACTGAGGTTTCCTATTTTTGAAGTTGTTGATGGGTGACTGTTTCATCCTTCCATTGAAAATCAAGCAACCTCTCTCTATGTATGGTTAATATATGCTCATTGATGTTCCAAGAAGATTTCGAACTAGTTGGAAGGTCTCTAGTGTGGAAAATTTCATCAATTCTAATGGGATTCTTCAACTCAATCGGCATCGTGGATATATCGAAAGGTCAATAAATCTTGAACCCAGTCCAATTCGTATGTTAATCCTTTATTAATTATGCAAATAAGAATTGCTACACCACCATCATCATCATTCGGAACTGATTTAACGAATCTGTGGCATTGATGACATTTGGAACAGGTACAAGGTTGGCTCAAGAAATGATGCTTTTGGTGGCCGCTGCACACATTTTTCAGTAGGTTTGAAGACCTTTCTGGTCTTTCGCCAGAAATATTATCTTGAAATTCTCTTCGAGAGTTGTCTAATCAAGGGAAGAAATTCTACAGTCTCCAAATAGTAAAATAAATGGTTATCTTGTTATGGTGCTGCTGAAGAACTAACCAACTGCATGGTGCATCTCAGTACAGATATTGCTGTATACCTACATTCCTACCTATCCACAATAATACTGATAGGTCAATAACCTTAACATTGATATTGTTCTGAAGAAGAAGCAATAACCTGCGAAATCTTAGCGATCAAACCTTTATTAACTGTATTGAATACCAATTGGAGGAAAAGTAGTTTTTAATGACGTCTGAGGTAGGGTAATATCAAAGAACTTTAAATAAGTAGATAACTTGGCTAGCATGTTCCCACCGTCTCTCGTATAAAGCCCAGAAGCCACTGGAGCTATTAATAAAAATCGAGACGTCACAAATAAGATCTTCCAAATTATCCCATCGCCTGTCATCGGTCGGCAAATAAACGGAAGATCTTGGTCGAACTACCGTAAAAACTCGATCTATATAGGAGCTGTCCACTTAACAATGAAGTATGGCCGGCAGTTCTAAGAGATCCGAGATACTCTCGGTTGAAACACTTTCTAAAACCGCACCATACCCGCATTCCTTCGACACTTCAAGATATATCATTGGCTAACCACGTGCGCGCTCTCGGATCCGAATTTATGGTGTACGTTAGGCTTAATTTTTCGCTCTGGCGCCTACTCGACCTAATTTCATCGAGACAACTCTTTTTTGGCGATCAGTGTTGCAAGATGGCACCCGTCTGAGAGGTGTGAGGTTTCATGTTAGAGGAGATCACCCTATATTGCTTCGCCAAAAGATTTCTTGTCAGAATTATGGATATGGCCTTGGTCATAGACTGTTCGCACCTAAACATGGCCTGAAATTATTGGATGCTGTCCAAAAAAGAACAATTAGTTTCGTTGCTTATGTCTCGCTCACAAGTTCACTCAAACGAGTTTTCTGAAAATGCCAAGACGTAAATTAACAAACGCTGAGGCTAATAGGGCTATCGGAATGCTACAGGGTGGCCTAACTCAGGTTGTTGTAGCGGAAAGGCTCCAAGTCAGCCAAAGTGTGATATCTCGACTTTGGAATAGATTCAGGGAGACAGGTTCCGTGTTGGAAAGACCAAGGCATGGTGGGCGACGAAAAACAACACCTGCTCAGGATCGTTTCATCGCCGTTTCGGCGAGAAGAAACCCTACATCTACGTGTAGAATGCTACGGAATACTCTTCAAAATGCAGATGTGGTCAAAGTTTCCATCGAAACCATCAGACGACGTTTGAGAGAGGTGAATCTAGGTTCTAGACGTCCATTAAGAGGAGTTTCATTAACACGTGCTCATAAGCGTCAAAGACTGGAATTGGCAAGGTAAAATAACAATTGAAACGATCAATGGCGTAGTGACCTTTTCACTGATGAATCCAGATATGGACGATCTTCAGATTCTCGAAGAATAAGGGTAAAGACAATCCCACGCATACCCCGTACTCGTCGCTATGTCCAAGAAGTCCATCCATTCCGAGGGGGTAGTGTTATGGTATGGGCCGGGATATGTTTCAACGGGCGCACAGATCTACACATTTGTCCTGGGAATATGACCGCCTTACACTATAGGGAGCATGTCATTGATAATGTTGTGTGAAATTTTCACGCTGCTATTGGTGAAACTTTTCAATTTATAGACGATAACGCTACTCCGCATAGTTGAGAATGCGCGCGAAGAGCTTGGTATTTCACATTTACCAATACCTCCGCACTCACCAGATTTGAATTGCATAGAACATGCAATGGGATATGCTCCAAAGAAGATTAGATAATCATCAACCTACCCAAGAATCCTTAAATGATTTGAGAGAGCTTCTGCCCCGTTGAAGGAACCAAATTCCTCAAGAAATGTTCAACAACCTCGTGTGTAGTATGCAAAGAAGATGTCAAGCTGTTATTGATGCCCGTGGAGGTCATACATCGTATTGACAGACTTAAAATGCTTGAATTCTCTGGGAATAAAATTTCGTTATTTTACTCGATTTTTCTTAACCAACCTGTATACGCTGCAGACCTACAGGCTAAAGTTAGTTTGCAACTTGAAATCATATTAAATATGAATTTTATTTTTTTGCAATTTGAGTCAATACCCCTTACTCATGTGGAGCAGTTTAATAGTCCAAGCGCCTCCAACACACTTGGAATGACGACCACAGGATGCAGCTTCCATGATATCGAAGGAAGAATGATCTAAACGGAGGAAACTCGAAGCAGCCTTCATGTTGAATCAAGATATAAAATTAATGAATAACTGACACTCGTATGAACAAGACCCAAACAGAGTAGAAAATTGACTTCAACATATTCCAAATGAAGTTGCATTAAAAAAATCAACTTCTTCGGAAGAAAGCTTCCTATTGATGCTGAAATATCGTGACGGTTCTTGTCAGTTTCTGATGGTCATGTTGAGGAAGCAAATTTAAATTCTGAAAAAATGTTACTGGGACGATTCTTAGCGTTTGCAGGAAGGCCATTTTGAAACTGGAATGAACATGTCGAAAAGTTTCAGCTTTGGTGCTGAATGTTTTTCTACAGCAGAACCTTCCAGAGGTTCTCCAGCTGGAAGATTCACGTCAGTGATACCAAATGGAGTCTACGAATAATGTTCAGCTAGAAATTTTAATAAATATTCTTCATTTTCATCTTGGAATGCCTGAGGAAATCGGCCCAAACCGGTTCGTTCGGACATTTTTCCATCCGACTTGATGGTTACCTCCAACGGGACGCCCACGCCTCCACTCCTGCTCGTCTTTCCGCCGCAGGACGGACGCGCGGATAATTGAAAACGGCCGGTCGAAGAGTTAATTCTTCCGACATTGAGATAATCTGCGTCGCGGAAATCCGATCGGCCGGGTCCTAATTAAAACGGACTGGCGGACAAGAAAGCGTCGATATGTCTTGTCTCTCTCCGCCGACCCGATCCCTCCGCGCCTCCCCCCCGGCGGACCTGTTAATTAGAGATTTCCTGGAGCCGTGGACGCGTCGAGATTCTTTTCTACGCGATCGACGAGATTCGAGAGATCCAGAGGACGCGATGCGGACAGTTCCGATCGATTAAACCTGCCGTTCGAACTGGATTTCGTTTCACGGAAAAATTCGAGATGTTTACGCTGGGTCCTTCAATGATATCATCATTGGGAAGCCAGGTATCTCTGCTGACCTGCTGCAATAGGCCAGAGGCAATAAAGTGACTCTACTTTGGGTGCCAGGGCATTTTCTTGTTGAAGGAAATGAAAAAGCCGATGAGCTCGCGAAAATTGCATCAAGATTAACACCTTGTTGGACCTTTGCCTTTCTGTGGGCTTCGAAAAGACCAATATCAAGCAGCGGTCCAACAATGGGAGTTGGACAACAGAATAACCATCTGGAGAAATAATAATAATAATAATAATAATTTTTATTGATCCCTCAAGACACTTACGTGTATAGGACAAGTCAAATATACATACATTTCAACTTTCATTTACAATTTGAGGATAATCTCTGTGAAATTCTGCTACAGAATAATAACATTTTGATGACAATAATATTCTTACTTTGTTCTTAAATGCTAATATGTTGAGAGATCTCATAAATTTAGGAAGGTTATTATACATTTTAATACTCTGGTACATAGGAGATTTCTCAAACTTGTGAGTTCTGTGTTTGGGCACAAGTAAAACATCTTGATTCCTTGTTTTATGTTCGTGATTATTAGATAACTTGGTCCATTTCTTTTCATTTTCTTTAGCATATAGCAAACATTTAAATATGTATATACATGGCAGTGATAGTAAATTATTCGCAATAAAAGTTGGTCTGCAAGATGTACGAAAACTAAGGTTGAAAATTCGACGAATGATACGCTTCTGAGCTATGAAGGCTCTGTTGAAGTCAGTGCAGTCACCCCAGAGCAAGATGTTGTAGGAGAGAAAACTGTAAACAATGCTATAATAGACCTGAAGCAACGAGCTGAGTGGCAGCATATCCCTCACTCTGCTGATGGCAAAAAATGAGCTGTTGAGTTTTTTACAGAGCATATCAATATGCGTGGACCAGTTCAGGTTTCTATCAATGTATATGCCCAGGAATTTACTATTTATAGCAGAAGTTATCAAAAGGTCTGAATGATAAATTTCCAAAGTGTCAACAGGATTACTTTTGGATCCAAAGTGAATGCAAACTGTTTTATCATCATTCACCACTACTCTATTCAACTGACACCAACCAACAAACAGGTTTATAATTGCCTCGCACGCGCAACGAAGCTCCTCGCAACTCCGCGCCGAGACCACAATGAAAGTGTCATCGGCAAAGAGAACCAGCAAAAATGTGGCCAAGTTAATAGGTAAATCATTTATAAATAACAAGAAAAATAGTGGTCCCAGCAAGGAACCTTGAGGAACCCCACAATCGACATGAAATTTAGTCGAATAGGTGGAACCAATCTTTACGCGCATAGAACTCTGATTGAGATAACTACGCAGCCAATCAAGAAATATACCCCTGAACCCCAAGCTGTAACATTTACTCAGAATGAATTCGAAAGAAAGCGTATCGAAGGCACAAGACAGACTCCTGGACTTACTCAGTCAGAGAAAATCGTGATCATTTCACCGACCTACACCAGTAAGCTCCTAAATGGTAGGTCTGCTGACGTGGCACTGTCGGTTCAAACAGCACTTGTACCGCATGGGAAAAACATTGTTATCATGCGGCTGAGACACTTGAAAGCAGTTATACAACAAACATGTTCATAATGAAAGAAGACTCCCCAAAGAAAGCACACTCAGTGAAAAATGTACACATGGACGTCATAATGGGCTTCTTGCAATATGCATTAAACCAACTCATAAAAAGCACTAATAACATTATCCATCAAACTTATAATTGTGCGAGAATTGAACAACGAGTAGAGGCCATAAAAAAGGTGCATAGATCATCATCTCTATTTTATCACAAAACACACAGTTCCTTCTCGAACATTGTTGCAACCTTCTACGACTTATAATGTAATGAGTAGTACCGCGAATCAGCTAGACTTGGTTGACGGCAGTGACATTTCTGAAGTTGAAGCTATAAACGTAGTCGTTAATGAACATTCCCCGTAGGATTTAACACTCAAGGAGTCGCTGCTAGTGCCATTTTCGATCGTTAGCTCTTTAGTACTTCGAGTATATAACTTTTCGATTTGGCTATTGAGCACGAGGAACGAATACGGTTTGATTGATGATCAGTTTGAGGAATGTTTCAACTTTGTGTCTGTTAATACATTCATGACCGTAATAATTGATCAAATATGCTTGCTGACAACTTGCATTATGGTTGATTTTCAACATCATTATTACTTTGGTCTTACTTTGGTGAACATACTATATTTTAATTTAATCTTGCTTTTTTGGTAATTTTTCGATGAAAATAATCGCTTAAAATCTATGAGAAGATGATCCCTCAACAGAAGGGGGCTGTAGCCTGAAGAAAAGAAGAATCATCACTTGGAACTTCGTGAAAGGATATTTTCAGCAGGTGAAATATTTCTTCACTGCTTGCTTTCCTTTTTTCTTGGTTCTTTTCACTTCTTTTTTTGAAAAAGCTTGTTTTCAAATACACTTGGAAGATCGGACCTGATCAAAAAATCCTGCCGATCCAAGAGAGAGAAGGCACTTCGTGAAAGGGTATTTTCAGCAGATCAAATATTTTTTTACTGCTTGCTTCTCTCTTTTTTCTTTGTTCTTTTCACTACTTTTTAGAAAAAGTTTGTTTTTGAGTACAAGAAGCTCTGTAACATGGATGCCAGCCAATTTTTCGAACAAATTCAGTATCACTACACATACCTATACAGGGAGACAGAGTTGTTTCAGAGGTTTTTATCTGTTCTCGTGTACCATACACAGAATTGTACGGTACCCCGTTTACATTTTCTCTGCTAAGACTCAGATTCGGAGCGGGAAACAGTTTTTTTTCTTTTATACGATCTGTTTCTTGTCGACATTCTTTCACACGTGCCATTTTGTCATACAAATATTGTTTTATTTGAGAAAAAATTATGTGTTACTCTCTTTCTGAAGAAGATATAGATAGTGTGGAAAAATGGTTTAATTTAAAGAAAATATGCATACAGAAAGTTTCTTTCGTAACTTTGAGTAAGGGTCTTTCAAGAGAATCAGTTTTAGCACCTCTTCCTCTCAATTACATATCTGCAGATTTGAATATTCTTGAAAACTACTTGTAGCGTTCGTGTCCTAACCCGAAAAATGCCAAGGTTTCTCTTGTTTATACAGGGTGTAACTGAATAAGTGTAAAACATTTAAGGAGGTGATTCCTCATCGAAAAAAAGATAGGATCTTTCATATAAAGAAACTTCACTGGAGCATCCCTTGTTAAGATACAGCCCCTTAAAGGGGGTACATAAAATTTGTATAACAATTTTTTTCACAAGCACTGAAAAAGTTACAATATTGAAATTAACCTGAAGTTTTGTACTACCAAAAACTGGCAAAATAGTACCAAAAAGACACTAACTACAAAATAACAATAAATCCAGTTCGCATTTATGACGATGTATCTCTGTAGTTGTTCGTAAAATAATGTTTTGCTGCTTACTGGTTTATTTTGGGCAAAAAACCCAAGAGACATTTTTTGTTTAGAATGAAACAGGCTATCGGAAATAAATTTTTAAATGGTAAACAAATAATAAGACAAAAAGTTACATTGGAAATAAATTTTAGGGGTTGCGTTTTTCACCCCTTACAACCATGGGGTAAACCAAATAAATCACTGGCTAAGTGTCTTTTTGGTAGTACAAAACGTCAGGTTAATTTCAATATTGTAACTTTTTCAGTGCTTGTGAAAAAAATTGTTATACAAATTTTATGTACCCCCTTTAAGGGGCTGTATCTTAACAAGGGATGCTCCAATGAAGTTTCTTTATATGAAAGATCTTATCTTTTTTTCGATGAGGAATCACCTCCTTAAATGTTTTACACTTATTCAGTTGCACCCTGTATTTGAATAATCATCAAAAATATGGAAAATGAATCTTCCATAATGATTTTTTTAATGCTGATCTTTCGCTGATTCTTTTCGGATCATCCCCCAAAACCAAGCCTAAATTTCAGTCCCAGGTGCCATGACATTGATGGGATCTCGCATGCTATTGACGTATCAAGCCGACGGAAAACTGAATTTCTGCATGGAAATATGTCTGGACGTATGCATTTCATTCGGGACCTTTCATACGCAAACGGGGTCACGTGACGTCACGGGGGGTTTCAAATTTAATTGTACGGTGCGTTTGACAGTTTCCAATGGACATTGTCGAATGTGGACGTTGAAACGAGCACCTTATTTTATCCGCATGGGTTCCGATAATGGCACGGATGTTCTGGCATTGATATGCAATCAATATCGCGATACGCGAAGGAATCGGGTAGATTGTTCTTCGCAGATATCGAAATATCTATTCAGATTTCGTTGGGTTTATGACGAAGAAAATCGAAATGATATGGGTTGATGGTTATCTCGTTTTTGCCGAGGTGATTCTTTGATTCTGCCGTTTGGTGGGTCAGGCAGCGACGAAAATCATCTAAAGCAACTTGTGGAAGGTTATTTATTTATCCAGATGAAGGATCAGGAGAAAACATAAGACATACTGCAGTAGTCATATTTTATATTATGTACTTCATTTTCAATTAATTTCTATTCATCTA
This sequence comes from Adalia bipunctata, assembly GCA_910592335.1. NCBI lineage: Eukaryota > Metazoa > Arthropoda > Insecta > Coleoptera > Coccinellidae > Adalia > Adalia bipunctata. The sequence goes on from OU342955.1 coordinate 11,206,230, forward strand.
TGCTCTTATATGTATAAACGTTTATAAATGACTCAATCAATATCATCCGGTATTTCTTAAAAATACTGATCAATTCGTGTGAAGAAAAAGTTTAAGCTCACATGTTCCTGACTCCATAATCATCGAAATGATTCCTCTTGATCCAGATCCGGAAAATAGGCGCCAGTGTTGAAATAATTGCCAAAATCTACAGACTTCCTGCATAGAATTCTTGATATGATTCCATTTGAAAAATCAATATGAAGGCGTAGGAAAATTTCTCGTGAAGATAACTCCGAGATGCTCATTTCTTCTTGACTAGTGCATTCACTTCTTATGAAGATTTATAAGAAACACGAACTATTTTGACCACCAACACCATATCTCATTGGGATGAACTGCCAAATATTACCTAGTTCCTTATTTCTCCTGACGCTGCTTCAAATAAGTATACATACTACAAATGCAGTACCAATATTCATACTCACCACCAAATCCATTCCGCCATATTAGTTTCCAAAAGGAAACAAACTGCTTAACTGATATTTGTACCATTCTTTGAGTTGTAGTTTGCTGTAATGAACTCATTACAGCATTGTTTTTCAGTTATATTTCTCGTTTTTTGTTTGTCAGCACTGGCTTCCGATCATATCAATTTTCAACACACGTCAATTTGGAAATGTCAATTTCGTAACAGTCACCAACTGCCAAGATACAATACAAAATTCACTTGGATGTATAATCTGAATTTTTCATTGAATTTCAACAGTATTTCACGAAATTTGACCGAAATAGAGAAAATATCGTCTGATACTCGTTGCAGAATGAAATTCCAACACTCATGCGTTCGAAAACTCGCTCCTTCGTCGCTCGTTTTCGAATTTCGCCTTCGTTTTGGAATAGGAGGCCATTCTGCAACTAGTTTTAGAATATACTATTGCAGATGCGATTATATCATTTCCTCAGTAACAAAAGTGCCTTCTAGGATGAATAAAGAACTTTTTGTAGAAGCCATTCAATCGTAAACCATATAATTTTATGAATTGAAGCTTTTTCTTGTGTTCAACAGGGTTCAATGATGGAAAGGGCGGTGATAAAATATCTGTTAGGCTTAATTTTTTTCATGTTGTGGTTTATCTTTATCAACACCATTTTTGGTTTCATTTCAAGTATTCGGTACGATTTTCTGTATTGATATGATACCTATATAATTTTTAATGATAAAATTTTCCATTACAGGTGAGTTATTGCCATAAGTTACTCATATTGGAACTTCTACGCAATTTGACCATTTGTGAGTATACATCTTCCATATTTCCGTATTTAGCTGATTATCATTAGAATGTCGTGATTTGAAATTTCAAGAGAATGCTTCTCCAGCGAAAAAATTGTCAGGGGTTTGCACTTCTTCTAATGAAAGTGAAAGATGTAATAGAAAAGGAATGAAATATTCAGGTAGCTGCCTATACAGAGTGTAACAGCCAAATGGAATAAATTCGATAAAGAATAAATGAGGGGGTGTTAAGAAAAACGCTCGGACACGTCGATTTGTAAATTTGAATGCGCATATTTGACATTAATGTTTTTTTTTGTTTTTCTTCTTCAATAATTAAGAAATAATCAGTATTACTCATTAGGTTTTGAGTGTAATGTACCGAATTTGTGAAATAAAATAATTTTTATTTGAAACGTTGATTTTCGCAATGAATCTGGAAACATTTAATACTTCCGAAATAGTTAAAGAAAGGTATAGGACATCGTGCATAAATTGTGACAAGAATTCTCCAAAAAATAAATAATATACAGGGGGTTGCATTTGAAATGAGAAAGTTGGTATTGGCCACGGTCACATGGAACACTCTATATAATATTGTTTTCTTGAAAAATATTCGCATTTGAAATTACAAATCGACGTGTCCGAGCGTTTTTCCCAACACGCCCTCATTTATTCGTTATCGAATTTATTCCATTCGGATGTTACACTATGTATTGCCTACTTTCATGTATGAAGGAATGAATGCCATCTCAGAAATTCACTGACTAATCGCAAATTGACCATTCCAATTGGTCTCAGACACATATTCTGCATAATATCTGAACACTCGTTCTGCTTAGGCGTTAGCTTTATCATTTTTTTACTTAGCACATTTCCACTCATAGTACCTACTTCACACCAAGCAGAAACACAATTGCCATTAAGACAATAACCTTCAAAAATGATCTTCGAAATACTGATAGTACCTACTGGATTCTTGGTTAACTACGTTTTGACCAAGCACAACGTATTTCCGATGAATCGTTGATTCAATATACATAAATATGATCGTCACAAAAGTTATTTTATTTCCTCTATCAAGAAAATTACTCAGAATTTACAAGAAGAGCATTTCACGCATTGCACGATGTCTCATCAATACTGAATTTATGCAACCCAAACATCAAGGGATGATAGCCTCCTATCGCCGATTGCCTGCATGGTCATTCAAATTGAAACTCTTCTCTCTTTTACGGTCGCATGTTATGGTAGTTTTAAGGACTAGATTATGAATAGGATGGATGCGAAGTGTCTTCAAGGGGTATCGGTTTAGCTCTTATATCTGCATGTGAATTCGAATCATTTTTGAGTATTTGATGCCGAGGGTGGATCTGACTGGAGCATTGCTTCTGGATTCTAAGATCAGTCGTCATAGGAGACAGTATATTCTAACACCTGCACCTCCCTTGTATCGGATATACTAAAAATACAGCCGGTCAATGTACATCCGTTTGTATTAATCAACCTTTCTCATTACCGCGGTCGACATTAGTACCAATCACGAAAACGCAATTTATCCAGCATGTAAATTTCAATCAGCCAGGTTGGCAAACATTAATACCGACGATGTATCAAAGACGGTAACGTTCACTTTGACGACGGATAATTATAATTGATACGGCCGCGAAATGATTTACTTTAACGGGCGGTTTGTGTAAATCTTTGTGATGGATGAAACGAGAGTCGGGGGCCTTTTGGAATTCGGAATGTACATTATTGATGCCGTCCGTATTTCATCGTAGTCAATATTAATTTCTTTCGTTTGCTGACAGCCCGGTGTGTCAATACGTACTGTATACAATCCGAATATTCAATTCATAACTTATTCGAAATATTAGGAACTTTGGGATATTCGAGAAGTTGTAATTTTCTCCAGAAGGATTAAGCAAATTTGCTACGAATAATTACCACATCCGACTGTCCAAACTGTATTCATGCACTGACAATTCTGTCAAAAAATTTCAATTCCATTTTGTTGGATTCTTATTTTCTTCTTTTCATTTTATATTATTTCATCTTTCAGCGGCAAATACACTGCGCAAAAAAATTGACGCACATTCTGAAAATCCCAATTTTAATGAAAGTTAACTCTACATTGACTTTATAACTTATTGCGTTAATTACAGCTCGGCAACGACGGTTCATACTCAAAATGAGTGATCTTGAAATGTTCTGATCTAATCCTTCCCAGATTTCTCAGAGTTGGATTCCTAAGTCATTAAGAGTAGCTGGATGATTTTCCGAACTTCTCAGCCTTCTATTGAAGTTGTCCCAAACCTGCTCAATCGGATTGAGATCTGGACTTCTTGTTGGCCATTCCATTCGAGAGACTTCAACCTCTTCAAGGTACTCCTGACCGATGCGCGCACGATGGGGTCTGGCATTATCGTCCATAAAATTGAAATTTTCAACAATGTATGGGGCAAATGGCACTACATGCTCTTCAAGAATGTTCCTTATATACTTATCAGCATTCATAGCTCCATTATCAACGACCACTAGGTCTGTGCGAGCAGTCAAAGATATTCCATCCCATACCATAATCGATCCTCCCCCGAAACCAGTAGTATTCAGGAAATTGCACTGAGCCTATCTTTCATGTGGATACAAGGGAACGTCGATCACAATGGTAGAGGCAGAATCTAGGCTCATCTGTGAAGAGAACTCTTTCCCAATCGGCCTCTTCCCAAATGGATATGCTCTTTCGCAAAATCCAAACGCGCCCTTCGATGGGCTGGGGTAAGAGCTGGGCCTCTTGCCGCGACACGAGGCCTTAAATCATATTCTCTGAGTCGATTTGTTATTGTCTGAGTACTGATTTGCACCTCATGAGTTTGCTCAAGCGGATTTTGAAGGAGGCGAGCGGTATCAAACCGTTGTCTCAACGAAGAAACTCTCAAGTAATTTTCTTGAATGGCAGTTGTTACCCGTGGTCTACCTTGTATTGGTCTTCGGACATTCATACCTGTCTCCCTGAATCGCTGCAACATTCTGGACACACTTGTATGGGAAACTCCAAACCTTTCTGCAATTCTTGTGTATGTCCACCCTTCTTCTCGCAAAACTACCACTTGGGCACATTCCTCTTGGGTCAAATTGCGTGTTTCGCGTTGCATAGCGATCGAGTGTAGAAAATCAAACGAAAGAAAACTATTGATCACTAGAATTGATCGAGAACATCTGATTTTAGAATGGAGCCAATACATTCAAAATCTGATAATATCATCTTTTTTCATTCCTGCTGAGAGAAAACATCTGTATTGAAGGAAAACGTTGAAAGTGGATAACATATGCATGCATAATTCTGATAAAAATAATTATCATTGAAAACACCGTCAGTTGTAGAATAAATTTGAGATTTCCATAATGTGCGTTAATTTTTTGGCGTCTGAAAGAGGTGCAAAAATGGATTCTCAGTAACCATGAGTGTTGAGATAAAAACAAACGAAAAAAAATATAGAAAACAAAATCCAACAGAAAATATACGATGAGAAAAGTTGTTATTATTATTATTGAAGATGGTAGCGTCATTGAACAAAGAAATGCTTAAAAAATGTTTGTTGTTGGGATTACTATAACTTGTTTCGATGAATTACAATGTTTATGTTTTATGCCCATTTCTACTACGTCTATTGATGACACCAGTACGTAAGATTCAGAAGGATAAACATAATGTTTATTCACATCAGTTTATTGTTGCTGTTCACCAGGAATTATCACCTATTATGGCGAATTCATAATGAATCATTCCGGTTTAACGATAGCTAATCAATTCGCAATCAAGCTTCAATGTATATACTTCAGCCAGTCAAAGCGCTACCAGTTTGATAATTCCCATCTCGAAATCAACATAATTCTTTCGTCACCCAAGAGAGCGACAATATTCTCATAACATAATCATCACGTGTTTTTTTTCTCGGTATAAAAAATCCTTTGGGCCTCTGGTCGCAGATGCGTCTCAAGAATTCACTGCTCAGCGTTCCTGCAATTCTCGGCCTTGTTACGTAACATCGGGTTCAGGGAAATCTATTTCTGTCGCGAATTCCGTTTATCTTGTTCCGCGGACACAGAAGCGACCAAGCCTGCTCGATACACAAGAAGGGGATTTTGCTTCTTTTGGTAGATTTGAGGAAAAACCGCCATTGGACGAATTGATGCATAAGAATGGGTTGAATATTATCTTTTATCCGTGATATTTCAAGAACGAATCGGAAACAAGTTCGCTTATAAAAATTGTTCAAAATTAACCTAAATGTCAACTGTCAAAGAGCTCACAGAACATAGATCATTACCATTCACGCGAATTCGGAGATGAATGTCCTCCGAGTTCATTCAGAGACAGGAATAAATGAAGAGAAAGAAATGAACAGCCTCAATCACAAAACTTTTACCGTTCAAGTCACCTTCCATCCAACAAACCTTTCAGGACGTATTGATGCGAGGTTCCACTCATTGAATTCGACTTTCGGAGTGTAACGGTACCAGTATTGTGCCTTTCTGATCTGACGTATCGGTTAAGGAAGCAGGTTAATCCGAATCGCGATGGTTTGGGTCCAAACTTGACCCAATATCGTGAAGACCTTATGCGGCCGGTCGCGTACAATGAGGCGATGGGATGCATTTGCGATTTCATACTCCCACGATTCACAATGGTCCAGTAATCTGACCATCTGCCCGAGATTCAGGTATCGATTGTTAACCCCTTCGGACTTTCCCACGTTATCGTTGACAATTTGCGAAAGTGTAACCAGAAGCTTGGGAATTATTAGGGAAGAGTTCTCAGTTCTCTTTAGATGCAGAGGAGTATTGAAATGAAAAAAACGTCGGTTTCAGACTATCAGTTTTCGTTCAGTTTGAGCATAATCAAACAAAAATACCACAATATTAATGTCAAACTCAGAATTAAGAATATTTTGCGTTGTTCTGAGCTTAAATCAATAAGTAATTTCTGGCGACCGAATCACAGGTAGGGGAAGTACGTACAAAATGACATAGGGTTTTATTTCTGAGGCATACCTTGCTAGTAGTGAATCACAGTTATGTCATATTCTACAACTAAGATCTTTGGTCCTTTCTTCACAAAATCTAATCAACCTTTATGAAATAAAAGTATCAAAGAATAAAATATTCTCAGATAAATTGGGATAAATGAAATTCATTTTGTCCGAATACTATGGACAAAATGACATACCGGTAATAGTCAACTACCTACTTATAGTTACAAAACTACTGACAAAGTTCACCAATGAAACGCTTGGCTCTTCTAGAAACATTAGCACAAGATGCGGAGCCCAATGCAACCAATGCATGCATCGTAACCAGTCTTTTCCAGTGTTAATTTTGGAGAAGACTGGTTTTTTCCCGATCTAAACGGGAAAAAAGGTCATAACAATAGACAGTTGGATAATCGTCTTCATCATCTCGAAAGTCGCTAGAAACATTTTCTTCTTCACTGTCTTCTTCAAATAATGCCCTAGGAACGTGTCTCCTTTTCTTTGGAGGAGGTATGGGCTTATTTTTTGATCTGATTGCAATCATATTAGGTGTAGAAGTTGAAACTAAGTATACATTTATCGTCTCTTCGGCTCACGTTTGCCTTGTCCACTTATGAATCGTCCATTAGGGATAAGAGGAACCTCCCCATAGGATCATCAATGCATCTGAATCTAATAAGATTCATTGCCTTTATTAGCCGCAGATGAATATTTTGTTATGAATATGTTGAGACAAGTCCTGGCTCTTTGTTTGGTGATGGAGCCTGGGATGAATGGTCTCGGTGTTGTCCGGTAGATACGGTTAATTTAGCTGAAATAACTATGTCATTTTGTCCGTTCACTGTATATGTCATTTTGTCGATAAAGCGTTATAAAACTAGAAATATATCGAATTGATACAAAAAGTATATTTAACATAAGAAAAGCTCCGTGAATACACTGACAAATAAGTAAAGTTCGAAATGAATGCAATATAAATGTATATTATTTTCTGTTATCACTCATAACGACCGAATGAACTAGAGTAGCGCTTGCATGTTTTCAGAGGTTAATAGAACCCACTCGGGTCGTGTGATTTGGTAGGCAGTTCCGCATTTGAAACCTCCAAACACAAATTATAATGCCTATGTCATTTTGTCCATATATGTCGTTTTGTACGTATTTCCCCTATATTTGTCAAGGTCATGATGTTGGCCCTGATGAACATACTTTTTTCTGCTCAGCACCACTATTTAGTTGCCTAGTAATTCCTCTAAAAATCAAAAATAGGAGTCACCTAAATTTGTCTCGAGAATCTGTGACCAAATTTGGTTGCATTAGTTCCGGGAGACCCTGTATAGTATGAAAAAATTCAGTGTGAATTGAAATGACGATTTCGATCAATTGATTCACAAGTTGGCGAATAAATGAAATGTATGTTGCGCTTTCAGAACCTAATGATGATAAAATGATGGCATTCAATGTGATATACAATATTGAAATGGAATCTGTTACAACAGATAACCCAAATATTTCAAAACAACTGAAGACAATAACAGATCGAATTTGACATGTGTTGTGTCGAATTGAGATAGATATTTATTTAAAATATGAATGCGTAGTTACAGTTCCTCGAATAGCGAAGGATTTATCATCAATATTATACTCTAGCTGATTTCAAGCGGATTATTTTTAACAGTTTTGTGTAGAGAAACATGTCTCTAAATCCATTTGGTGAAAAAGTTGAAGAAATCGATTTCTCGAATATTTTCTATGATGAATTTCGAATTTAGGGCCGATTGCACCGTAGACAAAAGTGTAGATTAAATCCAAAACCTCGATTAGTGTCTATTGATTATCATAGACGCTAATTGAGGTTTAAGATTTAATCTGCAGTTTTGTCTACGGTGCAATCGGCCCTTAGATACTTATACCACAGAATACCTAACTACACAGAAGCGTCACTCTATGGGATGACGCTTCTGCCATGCTAGGTAGTACATAATATGTCAAAATTAAATTTAAACTTCCCGATGGACCGCTGAAGGTTGGTTTTTTTTGGTATGATTCTGATTGTTGATAAATCAAAAACTAAAAATCCTTTGTTATGTGAACCATTGACCATTCAAATCAAATTTGCCGCTCAAAAGTGACATATGTACTACCTAACAGAGAATGAAGGTCACGAAAATTTGCCCCTTGAAGATCAAAGTGCCGACGCTTACTGACGCTTCTGTGTAGTTAGGTATTCTGTGCTTATACAGCGTGTATTTTAAGGTGAGGCTTTTGACAGTTGATAGAAGTCTTTTTACGGAAAATTTCTTATATGAAATGTTCAATTTGAAAAAGTTATAAAAAAGCGGTATATGAAAAAATCATCTGTTATACGCACTGGAATTTTCTTGCAAATTTGTTAGATAAGAACACAAAAAACAAGAGATGTTGACATCTACGGAGGAGCAGGCGAGGGAGCAGGTTCGTACTGAGGAATTTTCAGATTAACATAGAAACTAAAAAAAATTCTAGCTTAATTTTCATTGGCATAATTCATATAAAAAAATTTTGGTAAAATGACTTATTTTCATGAGTTCTACTATCTGTCGAAAGAAAAGCCTCATCTTAAAATACACCTTGAATATGAAATGTTTTCTCGGCGAGTGACGTTCTCATGAAAATCCTTCAAGGCTAAAAAAAATAATCTTTTTTATGCACAAAAGCCGCACCGTCTTCGTATTTTGAAATCCAACAGTGGACTATATCAAACGATATAATCTCCTTCTTGATCCTCTTTTGAACATCTTTTCGATAGTATCTCTTCCAAGGATCATGTCCTACACCTTATGGGTCCTAAACTGAGAATTTCCGTGCCAATAGCACAGTACATCGTTGCCCCTGCTGGCCTCATTCAAAGGCCCTTGCGGAATCGCAGAAAGACAAGACCCGTTAGGATCACCTCGGGCACGTGCCCTGGCATCCGTTACGTAACCCACTACGTCGTGCGGTGCGATAGGCACGCAGTAAAATGTTTTACAACCCTCCGGAAGCGATGGCGTCATCACGTGATCGTAAAACACAGGTATCGGAATGATGCGGCACTGACCTACAAACCTGTTGATTCTGCACTTTCCTTCTCTCTTCTACGCTCGCGTGGCTTCGTCGAAGTAGGCGATGTGGAGCAGGGACGTATCGGGGTTGATTTGGAACGAGGGCAGGGATGAAACTGGATACTGAAGCAAAGTCTGTAATGAATGCTCGGAGATTATTTTTGTCCCAGGGGGTCATCAGGTCAGGACGAAGAGAACGCCAGAATAAAACCATGATGGAGTAAAAGGTTCTGACGTTTTGGATAAGCCGTCCCACATTCAGTTTCATTAAGGGAGCCTCAAAGGCTCTGTCCATAAGGAGAACCAATTCTTGGATAGTGTTACCCTTCTTTGTTTTCCATCTGTTGCCTCTAAAGAGGCCTCTGATGCCTCTCCTCCAACGAGTCAAGCTGCCTTTTGTGCAAGAGAGATTCTGAGATTTCGTTAAACGAAGATTGGCTTCCTTGGCAGATAAAGACTACATAATCGCCATCAGCCGACAGATCTTCAAATCTGTTACTTTATATACAACCAATTCTCGGAATCCTTTCCCAAAAAGGCAGCTTCAGGAGACATACCAAAAGGAATCCATAGGACAACCTACTGCTGCCAGGAAGCTTCAGCTAAATAAGTTGTTCAGTATCTGAAAGAACTCTAGGCTCGAGAAAACTGTATGGTATTATTTATTTAAAGAAAAAGGATGGCACTAAAGTATATATAGCCTCAAAGTGAGCTTTAAAACATCGATGTAGAGGTAGGAGAGTTGCACTCCAAAGATTTTCATACTGGAGTCAGAAATCAACATTAGAAAACCTTGCAAATGAATGCACTAGCTGGTTAAATCCAAGAATCCCATCAATTGATAATCCAGTTTTATGTTGGCCATCCTTTATATTTCTTTATTTGCAGAGGATGACATGACGTTGAGATTAACATGTCCTCTAAAAACATATATCTAACCTCATTCATGCAAAGACGAAGCATCGTCAGTTCTCTTGAAGCACAAATTGTGCAATTCTTATTCTCTCCACAAAATATTCGAATATTCTACATACTGATCTGTGCTTCGATCGCATGCTGTGAGCATGGGTGTATTAGATTACATTCAATATGGCTTAATTTCAAGAAAAACGAGTGAAACGTCTCAGATCTCTGTGTTAAATCAGAGTGACAAAGATCTTCCACTTGATTTATCTTTATCGACAGAGTTATTCTTTAGTTAAGTTTACATCTTCCTAATCAATTTGTAATCACTTTGCTATTGAATTTTAGATTCACACAGTGGATAACTGATTTCTCCTCCAAGACGGACGTTCTACTACGTAGGCCGAAAAAATCAATAACTGAGGCAAATATTATTTTATGGCGAGCCTCCAAGATTGTTTATATTGAGAAAAGCACAGCAACACAACTGCCTAGGGGGTGGTTGGAATTTATTTTGTGCTTAATTTGCTATGAAGGAGTTTGAATTTAAGACAAAAATAATGTCATGTTTATTCGTTGTTTCAGGTTTAACGTTTAACGAGAATCGTGAAATTGTTTCTGTTGTTTCATTTCTGAATTCAAAATAATTACAAAATTTTTATCTCAGTGGAATATGGAACATGCAATGGACTGTAAAGAACCACCCTCTTTTCGCGCTCAAAAAAGACGGGAATTGAAAAAAATTATACAGATATCTTGTACACATGAATTATCAACATTCTTACTGCTTAAGACTACTTTACATGGAACAACCAGTTTACATTAAGTACTGTGTTTATAGTAGTGAGGTGGATGTCATTGAATAAGTCCATCGCTATATTTTAGCAGAGCATTTCGATATAATTGTTGTGGATGGTCGTAAATGCATAACTACCGCATGCGAATTGTTATAAACACTGTTATTTAACGAGAATCGAGTATGGTTAAGTGAATGGTTGGCAATGTAGATTTAAGATCATTGCAGAGCACTTCGTATAACTTGGTTATCGAATTTCAGCTTGTAGAGTGGGTGCAATCAATCAAATCAAGCACATATATGAAAAATAAAAGTGAGAAACAAAAAAATTTTGATCCCTTCAATAAAAAATATATAGAAATGAGCCACTTCATCAAGATTCCCAAAGAACTCCATTTTTGCAATTATTTTGTAAAAAATTGACACATGAAAATGTCAGTCTGTGGAATAGGAGCCGACTATATTTTTCCAGATGAATAATTAGTGACAGATTATAAAACTACAAGTGTTATATGGCACAGGAATGAGAAGTCCCTCCAATTATCTCCGCCACTGGAAGAAATTTTTATTTTTGTATCACAAAATAATTTGGCTTATCATTACATAGTATAAAGCAAAGTCGCTTTCGCTGACGTCCCTATGAATGCTTGAATCTTCAAAACTACGCAACGGATTTTGAAACGGTTTTTTTTAAAGATAAAGTGATTCAAGAGGAAGGTATTATGTATGATAAATGCATAATATTGTAGAGAAACACTGATGAATTTACAGGTTTCTAATGTGATGTCGTAAATAAACACATTTTTTTGCGCTCACATTGGAAACGCTGACTGTACCCCACGAGATAAATCAAAATAATTTACTCGGTATTGTTCTCCTAAAAAAAGTCAACAAAAAAGTCCGCGATGGTAGGTATATGTCTATCTCTTAAGGATGACACACAATAACCATTTTTTATCCTTTACATTTTACGGGAAAAAATGGCTTATTTAGGAAGTAATTTTAAGCAATGGGTACAGCATTAATCCTTATCAAATTAAGTACCTTAAATACATTGTCCATTCAATATGGCTCTTTACAGCATGCAATTTAAATGAATATTTCCGAAGTTATTACAGTCTCAGAATATTCCCAGAATAACAAATCATACAATAAAAGCAGAATTTCATGTTCTCCAAACTACTCAGTATTTTACATTTAAATCAAGGATATATTCTTGTAAATAAATTTTAATACTTTTTTTCTGGCAATTGAGCTCATCTCCTAAACTTAAAGTCTAGGTGTGAACAAACTTTCTAGATTCAAATAAAGCTATGCGATGCTCGATTAGCGCCAACTCAGTAAAATGAATTATTCAAATAAAACAAAAATGCAAACAAAATATAGACTACAAATCAGGCAAATATTGACCATATAAATTAGAAGAAATTCTAAATCAGGAAAAAGAACACGCATCAGAAACCCTCAACTGACGTTTTCTATAACAAGACCATTCAATTCAACCTATAGAATAATGTCCTGGAATAAATTAAGGTTAAATCCAGAATTTAATGAACAAACAAACAGCTGTCCTCCTATAATCAGTTACAGAAATTTCAAAATAAAGCATTTTCTGCAGTTTATAAATTTCTTCATATTTTTTTCTTCGACTATTCAAGAACTGAGGGCTCAACTGAATCAAGGAATATCTGGGATGAGTTTTCCAAAAATCGAAAACGACTTGCTCATACACGACCCCTGCACCTTCACCATTTTGTAACACGACTTGCGAAGGTATATTTGAATGTTTCCAGCACTGCAAGTAGATAGAAATGATAAAGAATGATATTCTCCTCTCCTTATCTTAATTTTTTCCAGGATCACGTTCGAAAAATTCATTTTATCATTCATTTCGTGCGCCGAGAAATTACTTCCGAAATATTTCCCTGTAAATCATGCATGTCAAATAAACGTTTCCGATAAATCTGAAAAACCCAACCATATGATTACGTCCAATAGTTCAATAGGCAAACATGGATTGAAAAATGCCGTTTACCTTGCGTTAATAGCAAATCATTACAAAGAACCCGATATGTCGTGTTCGAAAGAACTACTAAAACCCGATCTATACGTCCGGCGATTTAACGGGGGTTGCGTTTAAAATGAACAGCTCATTTCCGGTATGAAATATTGAGGAGGTGAAATATTGGAATGTCGATTTCACGATAGGAAAATTAATAGGAGTGATGGAATGGCGTGATTGCTTAATTTGTTGTTTTGACTTCTTGTTTGGAAAATATACAGCGTGAGTCTTCGAATTGTACATATATTTCAACTGTAGATTCTTGAGGCCAAAAGAAACATTTACTCCCATTTTTCCGAATTTGCCTCTGTTAAAAAGATATAGCCATTTGAAAAGAAATACGTGCCTGATACGATTCTCTGCTAAGACCTTTAAATTCATATTTCTCGATTGAAATTGAGTGGATACATTCAGGGAATACTCAAATACTAACCTTATTTGAATATGAAAGTTATTTCCTAACAAAACCACTTCGTTTTGTCCGATTATATCTGCCATAGAAAAGCCATATTTCACTTATAACTTTATCCATATTTTCCTCGATATCCCAAAAATATCTCATAAAGAATGCCTTTCAATCAATTTATCAGAGTTTATTATTAATCAACCCAACATACCCAACCCATTTTGTATTCATACTGTGAATATTTCACAGAAAGTTTTGTGTGTATGTTGCCAGCGTCACCAATATTCCTGAAAGCACGCAAGACACACCGTAAGATCTATGAATCGACCAATCTGTAGCCGACGTAATCAAAGATTGAAGTGATAATGTTGTACGTAATATGACGTCTGTGAATACGTTATGCATGTGTATAGCGACCACCGGCACGATCTCCAAACAAAAATGGAGGAAATATTTTCTATAGCTATTTTGTTATAAAAGGGGAAGATGAGTATTTTAGGTGTTTTTCTCCCATCTCGTGATGATAATGTGAAGTGAATGTAATATTAACCGTGAATGAATGTAATATTAATCGTGCAGTGTCGAGTTCATAAAATTCCAAGAGGATATCGTTCAGATAGAAACATCGCCACAGACCATTTAGTGCTAAGTATCATTCTGTTTCAAAGTTTTTTCATCATTTAGATTTTAGTCTCGACAAAGTTAATAAATATTCTGACAACATTGTTAACTTGTTTAGAGACCAGAGTAATAATATTCGATGATTTGTGATCCAGGGAAGCATCCAGATTATTCTTGAAATTCATGATTTTTTCTTCAAATATCAAATCCACCGTATACAATTAGGAATAACTCGAAAACGACTCGTTTTAATGAATTAACATAGGTATACTATTATTTAAAAAAATGATTGATTCTTTCGGAAATATGAACCGTTTATCTTTTTCAAGTGGTTTATGGTATTTTCTCGTGGATTTATGACTCGGCTACGTTGTAACTTTCATACCAGGAAGATTATTGAATCAGTTTTGATTCAGGAATATGTACCAAGAAAGAGTATACAATCAACCAAAATTTAGTTCATTTGAAATAAGATACGAATAAAAAAGTGTTTTTTTCACGGATTTTCGACACTCTGTATCTTTCAAACGAAACCGAAATTGGAAAGATGGTATAGGAAAAAAGTGTTGCGTTTGCTGAGAGGAATCTGCACATGAAATATATCTGAAAGTCAAAAACTCGCCCTGCATAAGGTGGTAAAGAAACTTTTGTGAATCAGTTATTTTTCTTCTGAACGCTGCTTCCATTTCAATTCGTACCAACTCCATTGGATAATCTTGTATAGGCTGATTCTGTAACATTTCAATCTTCACTGTACAAAAATTTAACCTTTTTCCTTATTTCTGATATCACAAGAGATCAAAAATGAGTTGAAAGCTTAAAAGCTCCTTGATGGAACTGGTCCAGCTTTCACTAACCCGATGAGTCATATCACGTAAATAGAACAATATGACTACAATTTTCGGGTCGCATGTACACTGACCCAATGTGGTGATAAATCAATGAAAAAGCCTTCTGAGCGCCCGAACAGTGCATAAATAAATTATGGATGCATATAAGACGATTACGTTCTGAAATGTTGGATTAACATCTCTTTTTTTTATCTACCCACGCTGTTCGCGTTGACGTGTACCGGATTTATGTGACGACCCCATATAAATTTTGACGTTTGACAGCATGCATGTTCCAATTGTTCTCGTGTTTGGTTTATCAAGGAAAGCTGCATATAGATTAGTTCTTCATATAGATTAGTTCTTCATATAGATTCTTGAATATGTCATGTACTATAGTTATAGTTTGGGGTTGCATTCCACTGTGACCTAGAGGTCTATGGTGCCCCTATCAAAGCTGTTTTCGCAACTGAGGTTTCCACAGCTTGCCTCCAGTTTCGGAGCTTCAATGAACTCCAGGACGTCCAATCCTCGTTCCTCCTATGATTCTCTTGTCCAAGACATTCTTTCTGTCAATATCCAAGGTACTACATATACAGGGTCTTTCACGAGGAACCTCACCCATATTTATACGGGAAACTACTGAACGTATTTTCATGAAATTCAGCACTTATAAGTATTTCACGATGCTGATGAAATCTAAAATATTTTCAAGGCATGAGCACCTCCGGTTTTTCCGGAAATGACGTCAACTTCCGTTTTTCAAATTAGAACACAATTTTTTTATTGCAGAAATAGATTCCTTAGAAAATTTCAAGTTATTTTGATGTAACATTTTTCAGTTTTGGTTGGAAAATTCTCTCTGAGCGGGAAAATTCGAAAAAAAATCGAAAATAGAGCTCCGCTGAAACAAGAATAACTTCGAGGTTTTTGGATGGAAAATTTTCATTTTTGGGATTTTTCAAGATGTAAGATTGATGTATCCACTTTAAAAATCGAAATCGCGATTCATGACAAAATGGATATTTTCTGAGTTAATATCCACTTTAAGGCAAGGGTGTGATGCATACACTCACATTATTTTTTAACGTAGATTCAATATCTGCTATAAAAAATGGGGTTCTAATTTGAAAAAATAAATTTTTCACGATTTTGTCATCCCTAACTTTGAAAGCGATTTTTTCACCCCCTGTATCATGAATCGCGATTTCGATTTTTTAAGTGGATACATCAATCTTACATCTTGAAAAATCCCAAAAATGAAAAATTTCCATCCAAAAACCTCGAAGTTATTCTTGTTTCAGCGGAGCTCTATTTTCGATTTTTTTTCGAATTTTCCCGCTCAGAGAGAATTTTCCAACCAAAACTGAAAAATGTTACATCAAAATAACTTGAAATT
Source organism: Adalia bipunctata (assembly GCA_910592335.1). NCBI lineage: Eukaryota > Metazoa > Arthropoda > Insecta > Coleoptera > Coccinellidae > Adalia > Adalia bipunctata. Next base: position 11,222,618 of record OU342955.1, read on the forward strand.
TTCTAAGGAATCTATTTCTGCAATAAAAAAATGGTGTTCTAATTTGAAAAACGGAAGTTGACGTCATTTCCGGAAAAACCGGAGGTGCTCATGCCTTGAAAATATTTTAGATTTCATCAGCATCGTGTAATACTTATAAGTGCTGAATTTCATGAAAATACGTTCAGTAGTTTCCCGTATAAATATGGGTGAGGTTCCTCGTAAAAGACCCTGTATAATGTTTTATTGGATTGATATCGGATTCACCAAGTTCCTTTTGTAGGTCAGAATAAGACAAGAATTGTTTCTCTGTACATCAAAGGATTTATTATTTTTTACAAAAATATCTACAATTACATACAAGAATGTTGATCTTACCTGTAAATCAAAGAAACAACATTCAATGTTATTATTCACAATGTTAAAATTTGGATGAAACTGTTTTCAGAAGGTCTCAGGTACAATTAATGGATAAAGAATAAACTGTGTCGACTCCATCGATTTCCACATTCATACATTATCATTGAACTGATTGACCTAATTACTCGCGCAAAGCCATTGAACTTGAACAAGAGATATTACAAGTAGGCATTTCTTACACATATTCAATAAATTATTGTAATGAATTCTTTATTACGAGGTGAACATTTTTCTATGTGTCTTGGTATATCTACGAAGTTATTCTCGCAACTGCGACCCAACGCTCGACCTACCCATCACGCCAATCAGCGTCGCAATCCGAAGCTCGTACGTCTCCAAGTGCCTATTAAAAGATCGCGCGAAGGTCGCCGAAAATTGTATAGTCTATTCCGATGCGCAAAATTTCGACCGATACCCCTCCCACGCTCGCATGCCCAGGCTCATCGCACCGATGACCGACAGACCCTGTCGAAAAACGTTCTCCAAATTCGGCCCTGACCTCGCCGCTGCACTCGGCGTGGGCCGGAACCCGGTGCAGAAACCGCGAGATGCGATCATCGTCGTGGATGGCGGCGCACGAAACGCTTAAGCCACGTGACGGCGAGCTGGCCAACCGAGATTTCGTAGAGGATTCGCGTTGTCCTAGGTCATAGATGTCTAGATGCGATGCACCGAGGACATGGTTCAAAGTCACCGGGTTTGAGGCCCAGGAGAGGTGTCAGATTATGTAGAGAAAACAGGAGTTACTTCTCAGGGAATCCTAACATTTTGGTTGATGTACTTCAACTGCGGTGTGGCAGTTCGCAATGGACCTAAGATAAACTGCTCGTCGAAAATTGAGGATATTAATGTTTTCCGAGGATTATCAACTTCAATAATTTTTTCCACATGTCTCTCAGAAAGTTCATAAGGCCAATACAAATTTTATCCAACAATAATGCCGACAGAGTCCTTAGAATGCTTCTGACAGGTCGACCACAAGTGCAAGTAGCCGATTTTTTCAATGTTAGCCAAAGTCTCGTTTAATCTCACGGTACTTTGCCTCTGGGACTGTTAATTGAAGACCCAGAAGTAGTGGACTACGTGCTATAAAGCCTGCAGAAGACCGGTTTTCAAAATCTTCTGGTGAGAAGATAGTACTGACATATTAGTACTGCCAAGAACACTGACGTCATAGGCATGTGATGAAAGTAATCAATCTAGCAGGGGGCGCCTGCTAGAGAAAACCAGGTTCTCCAGATCTTGCATTACCTCCAAGATCCTGTGAGCTACGTCTTTTCCAGCACGCTTGAGATCAATTATCAATAACCTTCGATGCCCAAAGACCTAATCCTCAAACGCTTTAACAGCTTTTTTGCCACAACTTTGGCAACAAATTGAGCAGAATATTCTCAATAACTTGATGGAAAGCATGCAGAGAAGATGCCAAGTTATTGATGCACATAGTGGCCTTATTATATTTTGGAAAGACATTGAAATCAATTGGAAAAAAAACTGCATTTTACCATTTTAATATAACTCCTCAACTAGAAGCGTTTAGAAGCGATTTGAAAAAAATTTGGTCTTAAATTCACACCATGTTGCGTCTCACTTCGCTACATCTGGACTACAATCTTCCCTTCTTGTTCAAGAACACCCTTTGGACGGGTTTATGGGTTATTTGTGAACCTTCATTCAGTTTCTCAGAACAAGTTGCATTAGGGAATAAATGCCCGAATACCCCAAGTACAAAGATTTTCTCATTGGTCTGTAGATTGATGAAATGGGTCGTTTTTCCCGCTATGGTCAAAAATGGCAAATGAGAGCACCTTCTTGGCTTAGCGAGGCGTTTTTCAATTCTGACACCCAAACAATTGTTGATCTTTTCCACTTTTACTCAAAAGAAATGAACCTCCCTTATTTTCCAGCTTGTCTTTAAAACCCTATGTTACAGAGACAAGCAGTGAGTAATTAGTCAGTTGTCACTCAATCAGTTGTAATCAGATTCGTTGGTAATTAATCAGTTGTTAAACAGTTCTTCGTCAGCTTTTGTAAATCACAACATAATTCTTCCTTGCTATACATCTTCATATAGAAGGTAGAGTTCATAATTGTATACATAGTACTTGTTTAATCGTTTGGTGCTTGTTGTGTAAGTTGAGGTAATAAGAAAAAACGGTTTGTTGTTTGTTCACATTTTACATTTCACCACTTCCTCATCCTCTTCGCAGTTGTTATCTAAGTACAAGATAAACCTAACAGCCTTGATAAACTTATCAAGGTAGAAACACACCATATACATAAAGAAGTACCCTTCTACTGGACATCCACTCTGGAATTAAATGTGCATAATTCTGCATCACACTGTATTTATAGGGTCCCCTTTGGTTTACCTCAACTGGTTTTTGAGCGTGTTTTGCTTATTGATGCATAACGTCCCTTGAAGTTAACATTTATAAGACTATTCGCCTGATCATTGTTGGTTGTTTTAAAAGAATTACGTGACTGATTTCATTTTTTGTTGCAGGTGAGTTGATCGATGCTTTTCTTCAATTTCTCACATTTGGTAAGTCACTCCACAGTTAAGGGCAAAGAAAAAATACCTACCGAAAAATCAAAAGCCCACTTTGACGATCGCTTGAGTGCAAGAGTTATTGTGAAATTCTCCAGAAATACTGATTTTTAGTTCCCTCAAAAAACTATAAGTAAGATGATTTCGTGAACTTGTGACAACATTCCATAAATTTAACTGAAATAGAAAAAAAATATGTTTGCATATGAGCTTGTGAGGTACTTTTTGATATAGGTCTTGAATGGTGATGAAGAAATGTCAGAAACTTCGTTTTATTAAAGTCGTGAATCAAGTAATCTCTGATCTGAAGAAAAATAACTTTTACTAAACCCTTGAATGACTCAGGCCACTCGTCTTGATTAGTTTTCAGATTTTTCGGTGGCCAAAAAAGTGCATATCTCATTGCTAGTAAAACCGTTTTCCAAAGCTATCAGGCACCTATTATGTTATCAGCTTAAAGTATGATTTTTTCATTTGGTTATCTAAAGAACTACCATAATGAAAGAAATTGCCCATATAAATGATAATTGGGTACTGAATTCGGCGCAAACCATATTTCCTTCGAATTTTATGGAATAATTTCATGGATACGGTACTTAGACACGAAATTCAAGATACCAACATCGTTTATTAATGCGGCGCCTTTTTTTTAACTCGTCTGGTCCGGTTTTTTCAAACCTGCCCAGTTCCATACCTGCTCGGTGCCATCTAAAATATAATAGGTAGTAATAATTGGATAAAAAATTGCCGTGTAGGACCAGCTTTCAATGACATCCTAATATGATGCCTTGACGTGTCATTGTTCGGTCCTCTCAGAGATGCTGAATTATGAATATTGTGTCACTCGATTCTTGGAAGTCAGAACCCACATTTATATGATTGTGACCTCAGCGTCTTGCGTCTTGCACTAGTGTGTCTATTTTAACTCTAGTTTCTTCAGATCAATGGAAACTTTTTTGGTTGAGGAATTGTTCACTTAAAAAAATAAGAATAAATTGAAGACTCAACATGCATGTTTTATTTTAAATGTCATCACATTCTAACGGAAGTGGCAAGAAAGCATTGCACATAAATGAATGGCAGATATAAGTAAAAAAACTCTGGTTTCGTCTTCACCACCTGAACATAACCTACCGTGGTGTTACCACCTTCATTAGCATAAACTCCGCATCGGAGTCCTTCTAATCGTGCATCCAACGCTAATAATAACCGAGTTCTGCGTCATCGGTACAAGACAAGCATTATGATCCAATTATGCTCTTAGGTGTGTCACGGTGTTCGTTGCAGATCCGAGTCGGTTCAGCTACCACCGCCCCTGCCACCCCTACATTTCTGTCATTAACGAGATAATATTTATACGCTCATTAGGCAGTTGCAAGATGCTGCTGACAGTTATGTGGCACCGTCTTGAATTGAAGGCAGGAGGTAGTCATAACCTATACATCCCCGTTAATCGGGCGTATGAAGGCACTCTTTGGCCTTGTCGTCTTCCTAGACGATGCTCGGGAAAGAGTATTTCAAAGCTTCGTGAAACTAGCGTTACATCTGAAGCTTGTAGTATCGCCCAAACGATTAATATACCAAGTATCTACCTTTTGGCTGATATCTTACTCTGTGACTATACGTTACATAGTATGTTCAATTAGGGGAAGTACGTACAAAACGACATAGGGTTTTATTTCAGAGGCATAACTTGTTAGTAGTGAATCACAGTAATGTCATATTCTACAACTATGATCTTTGGTCCTTTCTCCACAAAATCTAATCAACCTTTACGAAATAAAAGTATCAAAAAATAAAATATTCTCAGATAAATTGGGATAAACGAAATTCATTTTGTCCGCAAGCTATGGACAAAATGACATACTGGCAATAGGCAACTGTATTTTTATACTTATAGTTATAAAACTACTGACAGAGTTCACCAATGAAACGCTTGGTTGCCCAATGCGTGAGCCCAATGCAACCAATGCATGCATCGTAACCAGTCTTTTCCAGTGCTAATCCTGGAGAAGACTGGTTTTTTCCCGATCTGAATCGGGAAAAAAGGGTCATAACAATAGACAGTTGGACAATCGCCTCCATCATCTCGAAAGTTGCTAGAAACATTTTCTTCTTCATTGTCTTCTTCAAATAATGCCCTAGGGACGTGTCTCCTTTTCTTTGGAGGATGTATATTTTTTGATTTTATTGCAATCATATTAGGTGTTTAGTTGAAACTTAGTATATGTTTATCGTGTCTTCGGCTCACGTATGCCTTGTCCACTTATGAATCGTCCATTAGAGATTGGGATAGGATCATCAATGCATCTTAATCTATTAAGATGCATTGCCTCTATTAGCCGCACATGAATATTTTGTTATGAATTTGTTAAGACAAGTCCTGGCTCTTTGTTCTGCTGATGGTCTCGGTGTTGTCCGGTATATACGGTTAATTCAGCTGAAATACCTACGTCATTTTGTCCGTTCACTGTATATGTCATTTTGTCCATAAAGCGTTATAAAACTAGAAATATATCGAATTGATACAAAAAGAATATTTAACATAAAAAAAGCTTCGTGAATACAATGACAAATAAGTAATGTTCGAAATGAATGCAACATAAATGAAAAAAAATGGTGAAAACTGGCAATTTCTTCCAAAAATTTGGCACAATAAAAAAAACTCGTGACCTATTACATATTTTCTGTTTTCACTCATAACGAACGAATGAACAAGAGTAGCGCCTGCGAGTTTTCAGAGGTTAATTGAACCCACTCGGGTCGTGTGATTCGGTAGGCAGTTCCGCATTTGATCCCTCCAAACTCAAATTATGATGCGTATGTCATTTTGTGCATATATGTCGTTTTGTACGTATTTTCCCTACACATATTTTCTAAACTCGGTTTGAGGCACGATCTAACAGGAATTACGCTATTGTCATCCTTCTGAGTCTTGCTATTGCCGATTTCTTCATGCAAAAATTCGAACAGAACGCCACTGAAACAGCCCCAAAGAATCTTATCAAATGACTACCATATATGAACAATACGTGATTTGAAGTCACAGAGAGTAAAACTTAAATGTATTCATGAAACACCTAAAGAGTAGGTATTCAGACATTGAGTGAAAAGAGATCGTTTATTGTCTTTCCTGGATTTCATGGAAGCCTTATGACAAACTAGGTTTAAGGTTTAAATAAAAACCTATCCACAATGACACAAGGAGTCCAATCACCACCTCCAACGAAACAGGAGTGTGATCAAATCTTTGGTAGCGAGAATGTTGATATTCTGAGTTTTCCAGCGAGGAAACAACACAAAATTCTTTCCAAGGCCACATGGTCATGCAAAAGACTCTTTGGAAAGACTTGGGGGTAAATCCAGACATGCTATTCTGGTCCTACACGGCTATAGCCGCCCCTTGTATGCGTCTTCAGTATGGTCGACAAAAACAGAAGAGAACATACCCAATTGTCTGCAGATACTGCAATAGACAGTCAATCAGCATTAAAAAGCTCTGGAATATAACTGCCAGTACTCCGTGCTTACCTGAGAATTCCACAATATGATGAAGCAACTGGCCAGAAACAAAGAAGTGACGGTCTTATGGCTGCCAGGGCACTATGTCATTGAGGGTAATGAGAAGGCTGGTGCATCAAAGTTAAACCTCTTGGTGCTGAACTCTTCTGTGGCCTTGAAAAGGACTACTATGGGGCAGAGTTACAGCAATGGGAGATGCAAAACATGACACTCCTCTGCAGGAGATCTCCAGGAATTAAACAAACGGAAAGATTTGTTGAAATCTCGCCGTCTTACACAAGAAAGCTTTTCCAGCTGAATTATGATCATCTCGTTGTGATTGCGAAAGCTCCTATGGAGATCATACAATTTCTGAGAGTGGTGGATGATCTCTTCGGAAACTGATTCAGTACGGTATAAGAACAGAAGATCTGTTTGCAGTTCTGCAAGGTTCTTCTGTAGCCAATGGACATCAGTGAAAGACTAGTTATTTCAATTATCGAAAGATATTATCCAAGGATGAATATGAAGACCAACGGAATTTATAAGCACACAAACAGCACGAACTCATTTTTAATTTTTTGATAATCCTTGCAGTTATGGTGTGTATTTTTGTTTAGACACAACAATGCCAAAAAAAATTACCATTTTTCCCTCGATCACAATCGCATTACGTTAAAAATTACAATCGGCTTGTGCCTGTTTGCACTCGACGTGTGTAATTACAAGGAATTATCGAAGTCCGGTCGGCACTTAACCATTACTTTTCCATTTATTAAACATTTCCGTCAATTTCCTCCGACACTGGACATGAATCGAACATTAGTTATGATTTGTACCCATATATTGGGGTTAAGTGAATTTTAATTTTTAATAATAATCGCCTTATTGTGTGAGCCGAACAGACGGACGGGCAGACTTGACAGCCGAAACAAATCGGTGTTTCGCGTCGACCAGTTTTCCATATTTTTCACCTTATCATTTATTGAAATAGGGCTATTATGACCTTAAGTGGAATGAGGGTCGATTAAGGCCTTTCTCCATCGATCAGTTCGTCCCACACTTCAATCGAAGGAAGAAGGATTGGCACTCATTGCTTCATACTGTTACAATTGTTAGGAAATGGAAGAATTACGGAATTCAGAGCTTCTAAGGGTTCCCACACACTACCCGAAATCGTCAAAAATTTCGATCCTCAAAATCTGAACTGAGTGTAATCCTAATTCAGATCCTGAAATGTATTCTGCATGCGATCTTCGTAGCAACTTGATTCGAAACCTCCATCTTTTATGAATCGTTAACTATTCAAAGTAATGCTCTCGTTTTAATGTTCAGAAAGCACTCGCGTTACGGAAAATTTTCATCAATTACTACCAAAGATTACGCTTGTCTGAAGGCATAAAACGTTCGACTTCGTTAACCTAAATATTTCCTGAAGCTTAATTAACTCCGTGGATTAACATGGTCTCGAGCGACTTGATGTCTTAATATATCATATTTGAACGTACCGCCCGCTGCAGGCTCATCGATTTTTCTTGTTGCCCCCGTACATTAGAACCTGTAATTTCAGTGTTGCGCAACGAACCGGTAAAGCTGCATCTACCTTTCAGATAGATTGGCGTTTTTCATTTCATTTTTCAAGGAACCAACTGAAAAATATTTGACAAAAACTGTCAATGAAAACGTCAGAGATCCTAAAACTCATCATGCCGGCTATGACACCTCAGAATATCTGAAATTGTCAAACTCTAAGATATCTACAATTCGATAAAACAACAAGATTTCTTGGATTCTGGTTAAATGAAAATTTGAACTCGACAGAACACATTCAAGTATTATCAAAAAAACTCTCAATAACGTGTCACCTTCTGAGGTTAATAAAACAGTATTTGGACATAAAATCTTTGAAAATAATCAGAACTCTTTCGAATCAAAATTGAGATATGAGATTCTATTTTATGATACGAGCTCAAATGTAAATAATGTCTTCAAGATCCAAAAGAGAGCACTAAGAATCATCCTTGCAATGAAGTCAAAAGACTCTTGTAGAAGTATATTCAAACAGAACGGCCTTTTAACAACAACTGCTATTCACATACAGGTGAACATACTTTTTCTTTTCAAGAACAGACATTATTATACCGAAAACAGAAGTCAGCATTACAATACAAGAACATCACAGATTTTGTACCCAGCACACAAGCTCACAACAACAGAAATAAGATATTTCAACCATTGTCCTATAGAAATCCGAACAGAAACCAATATTAATATATACGAAAGAAAAATCTTCGAAATGCTTCTTGAAATGGAACCATATAGCGTCGAGGAATTTTTTATGCGTAACCATCCTAGATAGACGTAAAGTTTGACACAATTTCACTTCTAATTGTTTGCTATGTCATGTAACATGATGATTTGAAATGAAGAGAATTATTTATGTATTCTAACATCCCTGCACTATCCAGGCATTTTTCATTTCAAGAAACCAAATGGAGATTGACAGCATTGACAGCAACTGTCAATGAAAAAGTCAATGATCCTAGTTCGTTATTCACTGAAATACTGTTTTTTTTTTGATAATTCGCTAGAACTCTTTGAGGTTCGCGTAACGCTTTCTTGTTCACACTTGTACGTAAGTAGCTTGTATACCTCATCGGTTGTTGAACATCAAGACTATTCTAAGATCCCTGCACTATCCAGATTCTCTGTATTCTCTGTATCCTGGAGTGAAAGATAAACCCAAGAATAGCATAAAATTATTTCTTTTTCTTCACTCCCCTATAAAAACTTGTGATCAACCGCAAGGTTATCATTTGATATTCTGTACCTGATGCTTAGCTACTGGATAATTTGGGTTGCTTGCAGCTATCACGAGCCACTGCATGAGATCAGTAGCTGACCCATTATTCTACCTCAGATTCACCGAACTGTAAAACCCAATCTTCTTTCATTCCTGCATTTTATGATAATGACCATGATTATTCATCATGGCCAAAAGTGGTTCAGACAGAATCACACTTCTACCTCGTGGTATCACCGGTCGATAATCGCTGGGAACGCCATCTACCTGACCGTTCCAGCTGACGCTCGACGATCTAAACATAAACGACCTTGCCCGCAGAACAAACGGAGCCATCTGAATCTAGATTCATCTTCCAAGGATAACTTGGTCTCATTCGCTGTTGCATATTATTATCGATCATAACCCAGATAGGTTATTATAGAGGCTGTGTGTTGATTCAGAATGAAGATGTGCATGGAATTAACTATTTCGTCTTTCGAGGAATTGCTGATTGACCAATTGGAAAAAAGTGCTGTGATTTTTTTATATTTTCTAGAAGTGATTCGGTTGGTTGCTGGAAGTCTTCAGTCGGAGCAGGATGTAGGAAATGCCTTGGGAAATTTCAGAAGAATGTGGTTGGTATTGAATTTATAAAGTGGTTCCTGCATTCGACATTTTATACAGTGTCCCTACATTTTCGATTATCTTTATATATAAAACAAAGTTGTTGGTTACACCATTTATAACTCGAGATCGAATAGACTGTTTGTTATGAAACTTCATTTATTATATTCATTTATTATTTATTTATAGTTTGAAGAGACCTTGTTATCCTTGTCTGGTTCACTCAGTTTTTCACTCCACCTGCAGCTAGGTGCTTAGGAAGCAGCTTGACTCGCAGAATAGATCACATCAAAGGTTCATCCCCACACATCTTTGCAAAAGCTAGTTTGAAACAGTCCAAAAATTTCTGAACTTCTTCCACTTTTGTGGAGCAGTATGTTTCTGCCTGGAAGAATCTCAAACAGTGAGGAGAGGAGCATGATTTTACCCAGATCAAGGTACCTTCTTAATCTCACTCTTAAGAAGATTTCTAGTTTCCTTTTCGGTTTCCTCCTTTCTCTGAAACCTCTTCTTGTAGGGTAGGTGCATCCTTCCATACCATATAAACTTTCACAGTCAATGAAGGTTGTCTTATTCCTTTTCTGGGCAAGTGTAATGTCCTCCTCGTTTTCTTCGTTTCAGAGTGACCAGGAACCAGGTTTGAAGAGACCTTGTTATTCTTGTCTGGTTCACTGAGTTTTTCACTGCATTTCTATATCTTCTCGAATGGATGGCATGAAAGCTGGGTGCTTAGATATAGCAATTTGAATGGTAGAATGGATAAGTTTAACACTCAGAAATGCTGAACTCAACTTTTGTAGATCAGTACATACAGGAGTTCAACTAGAGCTTGGTGAGCTTTTAGTGCCAGACCTGAATACTCCTGCGTCTGTTTCTCTTGGGGCTTCTGAGTCATCTGTACACCATTCAATGGTATTTCTTTCAAAAATGTGAATGGTGGATTCCTTTCTTAGTCTTTAATTCTTCCTACATAGCACGCTGGCATCCCAGTGAAGCCATTTCCAATGATAATTAATACCGATCATTTCGTCGCTGGAAGGATTGTCGTTATTCATCGGTACAAATTGAACCTACTTTCAAGGAAACGCTAATTAGGCTGTGCCTTCAGAAAACCCCCTAGTCGCTCGGAATCGTCAGAGTGACGCCGTCTGATCCCCGGGTCACACCTTTTTGCCTCAGCCCGAATTATCTTTGCGACTACAAGGAGCTTACCGCCGACTGAAACATCTCGCTATCCCCTTTGAAGTTGGCAGTAATAATTAATAACCGGGATAGAGAGGAAGGAAAGCCTGGAAGAGTACCCGCTAATCGATGTTCTTACAGGGGAAGTGATTAATGGGCATCGCGTCCCTACGAGACTCCTTTCCGTGCCCCCTTCAGCATAAAAATCTTTGGGGATGACGGGATTTTTCGCGTGCATGTCACGATGACGTTTCACTTCTAAGTGATTTCGCGGCAATTTGAGGAGATATCGGAGCGATGATTTTTTTCTGGGCGAACAAATTGGTTAAGGGTGTCCATAGACGTACGATATTACTCGGAAATATTGCTGCGATTTTTATTGATCGTGTTTAGAAGTATCAAGTTTCTCAGTTAGTTTTTGATCTTGGAAGAGAGATGTTCTCTTCAGCTCCATCTCGCCACATCGCGACTGTTGCCTTCATATATCGGGTGATTTTTGAACTGTCAAATCGAGTTGATTCTAGATCAACCTCCGATCACCGGTTATTACGCTTTGGTCGCTTTGTGAAACCCACCGTTAAAGTTGTATGAACTTACCATTGCTATTTTTTCAAGCAGGAGATGAATCATGCAAAATTAAAGTTCAGAATATACAAAATTTAAATAACATTGGTATATACATGAAAAGAATTCTCTTTATTTGAGTGGTACTTGTTCACGCCAAGTGAACGGTTCGAATTGATTGTTCAGAATTTTCAAAGTTCTGATTCCTTTTAAATCAATTTCTCCATACTGGGGAATTCCCATATGGATTATCCTTTATGTACAAGAAGAACTCGTCAGCTGTGGATCGCAGCATATGTCGCATATTTGTTTCATTTTTCATATTTTTCATTAGTTCATTGATTTACTTGATCGTGAATAATTCTGCTTCCGTTAATTGCTAATTTTCTGCTTCCTTTTCGTGAATTCGGAAAATATCAGTTTTTCCTGTGATTCGCAGTTTGTAGGTAGTGATTTCGATTCAATCGAATTACATTAATTCAAAACTTTCATTTGTGCGAATTATTTCGAACAAAAAAAAACTGTTACCAGTGGCGTGGTTATTTTATAATACCACAAGGATAAGTGTACACAATTTGACAGTTTTAGCAACGGATTTTCACGTCAGCTTCATTCCATGTTCGTTTGTCGAGCTCGATCACTCTTTACATTGGAATAGGAGTCATCGACAGGATCCTGTTGTCTGTTTTGCTTATATAGGTGAGACTATATCTCTTCTGTTATTTTGGGTACATTTATCCTTTCATTTGTGTTGGGTTTCAATTAATTTTTTTACATATACAGTCCACTAGCCCTATTTTTATTTTCATTCAGAAGATTATATTTCGAAAAATTCAACTTAAATGAAATTGAACAACACTCCAGTTGGTTAACTGAAACTCTACTCAACAGTACCTAATTGTTGAACATATAACTTTTTGTTTCAATGTATTACAGTACTCTCATTGCAGTACTTTGTGATGAACGACACCACGAATGCAAATATAAATCACGATCACTGTATGAACCACTTTAGTTCTGGAAATACAACGCTGAAAATTTGAATTAAATTATATAAACACAAATTATTGCTTGAAAGAACTTCACCAGATTGAAATAAAAATTATAATTTGTGAATATCACTACCAGAAGTGGAAAAAACGGAATTTTTTTAATATTCTCAATTTCGGATGATCAAAATCTAATCAGTGCTCACACCATTATGTTAGACATCTCAGCCTTGCTGCTCAGCTTAAAATAATGGGTAAATATCTCAGTTAGTGGAGCAGCGAGATTTTCATGTTTCCATTGATACAAGCTGTCACACAGATCAGAAATACAAAAATAATAAATCAATCACTAAGTATGGGCAATTTTGGATTCACTTATTTCCGCAAATATATTTAATACCCAAACAGAAATTCAAAAACATTTCTAAAATATAGAGAAAAGATGAAAATGGACAACTTACGATAAAAACTGATAGTCAAAATCCGATTTACTTGACATTTCGGTAAAAATTCACTGTCACATCGCCATCTGATGGCGATAATATAAAAGATAGTAACTTCACGACACATTAACCGTAGCGACGCCCAGTGGCCTTATTCAAAAGGAGAAAAAGCTTCATAAGCAAATTTTTCAACGAATTTTTTAGAGTTTTAATGTTTTTATAATAACCAGACCGTAGACGAATCCATAAATGAAGTTTCATAACAAACAGTCCATCCGATCTCGAGTTATAAATGGTGTAACCAACAACTTCTATCACTTAAAAAAACCGATAAGAAGAAATAATTCTCAAACAAAAGTTGAGAAGTCCTGTCAATATTACGTTATCGGGATCACCTCGTAGCTCAATTACTCCCAATCCATTCTCTTGAATAACAATTACCCGAATGGCGTGGAGGTGTTCGCTCATAAATCCCACAGAAGGGATCATAACTCAGCGAAAATTGAAAGAGAGGGACGAAAAGGCGAAGTCGTATCCGCGGCAGTGAGAACGAAAATCAAGATAACTGTAATTTGGCAAATTAGCGGCTTTCCGAAGAGAGCGCCACGTTAATTATCCGTTTAGTTCTCCTGCTAGGGGTTGGTGGTGGGCGAGAGCGAGAGGAGTTAATTAACGGTTGGGGTGGATCGCTCTCACGGGGTTGAATGCGATGTTCCGGGGATTACGAAGGAAGCATCCCGATTCGGGTACTTAGATTCTATTGAGAGTTAGGTTGGGGGGTTGGGGGCGAGGGTGAGGAATGTTTGGAGGGTTACCTGACGTTTCCATTTCATTAGGGCGGAATTCGGAGTGGAAGACGCGAATGTATGGCTGCGCTCTGATATGAACATACTGCTTCAAGAAATTTCAATGTCGATATCTTTTCATCTTCCTGATATTCTATTTCGATAATTTTGTGAATAATTGCTTCCTTTTATATCAACAAGCCTACTAGAAAAGGGAAATGATCCAAATCTTGAAGGGCCCAGTCAAAAAACATCTAATCGTCGGTATAATCTTCTACGATTTGTCTACATTCTTTCCAGTTACTCAATGAGGATAAAACCTCCTCTTTTGGTCAAATGAGCTTCTCCATAGCAATTTTTCGGGACACTTGGAAGTCTTGGGGAGCTAGATCTGGTGGAATTGGCATTGCCAAGACGGCTTAGTCAGCCATTGCATTGTCTTAATGAAAAAAAGGTCTCCTTCCATGAATCATCACCTTCAGCTGGAACAAGAGGTTGAAATAATATTCTTCATTAATTTTTTTCAACACTTCGCAAGTAGTTGATCAACATGATTGTTTAGCAGCCCAGAAAATTAATTCCAAACCTTTATTTGACTGATTAGTAGCCGAAGTACTATCCCCAGTCTACTCCTCAGTTTGTTGTAGTAATTCAACCACAGTAACAAAGCCTACACAGAACACAACTGCTTCTCCGAACTCGTACAAGTTACAAGCTTCGAAGCTTGTAGTTTCTGAGGGGTCTCCTCAGGAGACCTAGAAGTAATCAGTATAATCAATATCAAACTTGCTTAACTTGTAGTAGGACTCTGTCTATCTGATTTGAGTCTGAAGCTTTTTTGAGTCCTCAGATCCTAAATGATATTTCAGATGTCGATACCAATTCAGAATTTGTTAAAAAAACGCGCGAAAGCTCTTGATCTTGTATATATTTTTTTAATTTGAAACATTTGTTTCTGATTTTGATTGTTGTTGATTTTAATTTGAATGTTTCTGTTTGAAAAGCGGTTTTTTCTGCAGTTGAATACTGTTCTGTTTGGTTTGATATTTCTCATGTCCATAAAATTGATGGGCAACTTAATATTTCTATGAGGATTATAACTGAAACCATTTAATATACTCCATCAGCTTGATTACCAGTTCTTTCTAACATAATGCATTCTTATATTCGTGAACAGGTTGCTGTCATGAAGTCTTGGGATAAATTTCATTATTTTCTAAATTCATTTCCTATTATAAGTAATATGCCAGATACAAGACTGCCTAGTTGAAATCTCGAAAGCCTCTATGGATAAATAATTTCCTTTATTCTAAAAAAAATTATGAAGAAATTTGGATTTCGGAATGGACTTCATATGATTTTTTCAATAGAAGTTTAGTTCTCGATACTACTGAGAGAGTTCCTGGTTTTCATCTATCCAGAAAAAATTGGTGTCTGTTGAATCGTCTTAGGATAGGTCATGGTCGTTGTAACAGTTTGCTTTTTAAATGGAATGCCATTGATAGCCCGAGATGTGAGTGTGGTCATGAAGAGCAAACTATTGACCATTTGATCAATAATTGTTCAGTATATATAAATTTCCAGGTGGTTATAAGACTATGCATTCAATATCTGATTCTTTTTTTAGATGGGTCGGTACCTTCAAAACAATGTGAAGAAATATAAGTTGATTTTACTTTTTCTTTTTTCCTCCCTTTGGTTTTCGTTTCAGATTATTACGAAATACTTTGTCAAACACATTGGGGGAAGGAACAATAAATTGTATTTTAAGAAGAAGATGCCCTTCAATATACATAAATATCAGCTTTTCTGTTATCATCCTATTATTCTTAATCGGATAGTTCTCTTCATGACGTTACTAAATGGCGTATGCGCTAGTACTAATCTACACAGAATGAAGATTGAATAATTCTTCGAAAATATTGATAAATGAAAAAGAAAAATGATAAGGGGCTCTTTTTTAATGATTCGGTTACTAATATAGTCAATATATCCGAAGAGAAGAAGGCTTACACTCCAATAAAATCTACTTCCAGCATTTCGAATAATGTGAATCTCAGTTGCTTCTCTATCGATGTGAAACGATCTGAATAACATCACTTGTGGAATTCTCGAGGGCGTGCCTTGTCAAGTTGTTTTATCCACTCGCGTTACGAAACCTCAAAATCCATATGCACACAAGTCGTCAATTAATGTTAACCTGCAGCATTATGCTTATCGAGCTGTGAGATCTGATTTATCCGTACGCAGTCTGAGAATAATTGAGAGAAATAACAGGAAATGTCGTCTTGTTCAGGTTGTTGGAAAGTAATATCTTTTGATCAAGAGTACAGTAGTCATTTATGTTCCATAAGATGTGGAAAAAGCTGTATCTTTCGTTCTTTGAGTGTATATAAATTTTGGGAGCGAAATTTATTCAGAGTTCCACCCCTACCGGATATATCTCTAGTTACTTTTCATTTTAAATCAACGTTCACTATTCACCAGTCAATATTACTCAAGGCTGAAAACCCTATCAGTTGGTATGGTTCGAAAAATGTCATTCCAGGAACGTAGAGGAAGCAATATCGAATTTAATAAAAATTTCAGACATCCCGAACAAAATTACCTTGCATACGTAAGTTACGCTTCTTTGAGAGATGGATTAATATGCAACATCATCCCGCACATACATTCTATGTTATGAGAGAGGATGCAGAATTCTTTGAATAACATCGAAATTTCGTTTGGAGTCGATATTGAACTATGATATGTGGCTCTATTTTTAATAATTTTACAATTTATCTTGCAGTTGAATGCACAGAGGAATACATTCATTTCGCTTCAAATATGAGCTAGCAATACTTGTTTTACTAGGAGTTTTTTTACGTTTGCTTTGTGAGAAGCATTTATTCTTTTCAGTTTTCGGTGTTTTGTACTTCCTTCTCCTCTTTCTTCTTTTCATTGTCTTCTCTCAATTCATGAGATATTTTCTCTTGTCTGTTTTTCTCAGTGGTTTCTTCAGTACGTCTCGCAATTGTTCTTTCTTGTGTTATTGTATTGCTTCTTTCAGTTTCTGCGTGAGTTTGTCTACAATTTCTTGAGCTGTTTCTATCTCAAGTTTTCTTCTGATTTGTTCGTTGGTTATATTCCATGGGGCTCCTATTGTACGAGTGCTTCGGAGTTTTTATTTCTGCATAAGTAATACTAGGAATACTTGTTCTCCAATGAGAGTTTGCTCTTCACGATCAATATCAATTTATTGCTTGCCGGATCCATCTACATTTGTCGCTCAACAACTCCTTATTGATATGAATATCTACTGGACTCAGATCCCTCCTCCAAATGACCTTTTCATCCTTAAATAGCAGAGTCGATACTCACTAACGAAAAAACCTTAAGACTGAACACATCCCGAAAGTTTATCCTCTTGAACTCATCGAAATGTGGAATGCAACCCGGATCCCCCTATCCCACGGGATTTCGACGAACTTTCTGTGCGAGTTCGGGGAACGAAGGGTCAAACTGTTGGCGTAGGTCGTGTGCCCCCGGCGCTGTCCTTGAACCCCGTCCGAATTGTCCGGAATACGTGGACGTCCAGCCTGTTCGCGGCTCATTTGCGCCGCGGGCACGTCCCAGTCGAGGATTTACGGCATTTTTATTCATGGGCAGCGGTCACACCCTGCTTAGCCGTCGGGGATAGCCGGATCTGATGCAGAAAGGTCCTTGGTATTCGTAGAAACGACTGGAGAGGCAAATCCAAGGCGTGACGCATTAATGTTCTGTGCCTTTCGAAGGATCTTCCCATTGAAGGTCCTACCGACTCAGAAATGGATTTAAAATTGAATCCGTTGTTTGAAGGAGTCCAATCTTAATTTCAAGGTTGCTGTAAGGTCAAGTTCGTTAACATCCAATTTTGAATGGAGTTGCATTTTTTACGAATGAGCGGAATACGTTTTCGATTTTTGCTAGATGTGTAAAAAAAAACTCACACGATATCACTAAACTTGTTTCCTGGCAAAACTTTTCGTAATCAACTCCCAGCTGCATAGATACCGATTAAAATAATCGAAAAGTGAACAATCTACAGAAAAAACGTAGTTTCCCACTGAAAAACCCCAAACCGAATCAAACGAACTTTTATCGGCAATTCGGCGACAGATAAGGTGCGGTAAACCGTAGATAAACCGACGAAATACGACGCGTCTTGACGCTTTTGATCTAGCCTTCGCGTAACCTCAAACTTGGTGGTCGGCGACATCAATCGAGTCTAATCAAACCGCTTCGACAGATCGTCATGACCTCAAATTCTCAAGGCTTTGAGAACTTTCGTTTATCTGCGGATGGCGGAGTCGCATCCTGGTGGATAGACAGATATATCTTGGGGAACTTGAGGTCGCGATTAGTCCCGTACTCAGGTGGGACGCCAAAGCGATAGGAGAGCGATTTTTTCTTAAGAATTATTTGAGATTATTTCCAATAATGTTCATCCGCAACACAGTTTCTCAACGGCGTGCCTTCGAGTTGGAGTCTTTCTAGTATTACATTATTTTTAATTTCGGTACACTTGTATAGACAGGTGAACAAAGGTGACGCAATGTTCTTGAATCTAATTCGAAGAAAGTATCGAAAATGTTATGAAATACACGGCGCAAAAAAATTAACGCACATTCTGAAAATCTCAATTTTAATGAAAGTTAACTCTACATTGACTTTATAACTTATTTTTTATGTTCTCTCGGGAAGGTTTTGAACGAAACAAGACACATTAAATGAAAGAAAAATTCAGGATTTTACCAAATCTTATGTGAAAGAAGAGAAATGAACAATTTTCAAAATAATGAAATGCTGATAAGTGATTTAATACTTGGTATTTCCACATCTTGCGTTAATTACAGCTCGGCAACGACGGTTCATACTCAAAATGAGTGATCTTAAAATGTTCTGATCTAATCCTTCCCAGTTTTCTCCGAGTTGGATTCCTAATTCATTAAGAGTAGCTTCTCAGCCTTCTATTGAGGTTGTCCCAAACCTGCTCAATCGGATTGAGATCTGGACTTCTTGCTGGCCATTCCATTCGAGAGACTTCAACCTCTTCAAGGTACTCCTGAACGATGCGCGCACGATGGGGATTATCGTCCATAAAAACGAAATTTTCACCAATGTATGGGGCACATGGCACTACATGCTCTTCAAGAATGTTCCTTATATACTTATCAGCATTCATAGCTCCATTATCAACGACCACTAGGTCGGTGCGAGCAGTCAAAGATATTCCACCCCATATCATAGTCGATCCTCCCCCGAAACCAGTTGTATTCAGTAAATTGCACTGAGCATATCTTTCATGTGAACGTCTGTATAAAAGGGAACGTCGATCACAATGGTAGAGGCAGAGTCTAGACTCATCTGTGAAGAGAACTCTTTCCCAATCGGCCTCTTTCCAATGGATATGCTCTCTCGCAAACCTTCGATGGGCTGTGGTAAGAGCTGGGCCTCTTGCCGCGACACGAGGCCTTAAATCATATTCTCTGAGGCGATTTCTTATTGCCTGAGTGCTAATTTGCACCTCATGAGTTTGCTCAAGCTAATTTTGAAGGAGGCGAGCGGTTGCAAACCGTTGTCTCAATGAAGAAACTCTCAAGTAACGTTCTTGAATTGCAGTTGTTACCCGTGATCTACCCTGTCCTGGTCTTCGGACATTCATATCTGTCTCCCTGAATCGCTGCAACATTCTGGACACACTTGTCTGGGAAACTCCAAACCTTTCTACAATTCTTGTGTATGTCCACCCTTCTTCTCGCAAAACTACCGCTTGGGCACATTCCTCTTGGGTCAAATTGCGTGTTTCGCGTTGCATAGCGATCGAGTGTAGAAAATCAAACGAAAGAAAAACTATTGATCACTAGAATTGATCGAGAAAAACTGATTTAAGAATGGAGCCAATACATTCAAAATCTGATAATATCATCTTTTTTTATTCCTGCTGGGAAAAAACATCTGTATTGAAGAAAAACGTTGAAAGTGGATAACATATGCATGCATAACTCTGATAAAAATAATTACCATTGAGAACACCTCCAGTTGTAGAATTAATTTGAGATTTCCATAATGTGCGTTAATTTTTTTGCGCAGTGTATTATAATTTGAAGGGCTATGGATCCAACTGAAAAGAATTCGACAGTCAAATTCGATCTGCTACACAGGTGTACATCGCAGATTTGAATACATGGTTGATCTTCAAGATTTCAAGAAGATAAATAAATAGTCGCGCCACAAAAAGTTCTGGATGAAAAAAGTTACTTTGATCCAGAAAAAAGAATATCATCCTGTAGATTTACCCGGCAATCGATATGTTATATGATGTAAATCTTGAGATGCAATATCTTTGACAAATTTCAGTTGAATAGTTCCAGTTATGCAGATGCTACTAGGAAAAACTCTCACGCACACCAAGTATGGAGAAGCCCTAATCGCACGAGATAAAATATTTAGTCACGCGGAAAAGTGATTGAATTTCCAGCTGAACCTCGTACATCATCAAGTCTCCCACGTGCCTCTCTGAGAAACGAATATCGAATTTTTCCGATGAGATCTCTCATCGGACGAGTCACTCAATTGAGATCAATTAAAGAGGTTAAGTAGATGTTAATGGAGGTTGGTGAAATGTCGAAGCAATTAGCACGGTGGGGCCACCGCAAGTGTGTGTGGACGTCGCAGTCGTCGGCACGACAGGACGATGCACCGCATACTGCGAGGACAGTGCATTGCACTGCGAGGATGATATCATCATCGGCGGCTCTTAAAGTTTTAATCGCGTTTTACGAGACCGCGAACGAAGAGATGGCTTTTTACGTCCCACCCATCGAATAAAATCGGAATGATAGGTTTGGGAGTGAGATACGAATCGTCTAGGTCGACAGGAGTATGTGCAAGCAGATTATGAATTCCCAACCTGAATTTTTCGGAGCTGTTCAGCCAAACTCCTCTTATACTGCCGAAATATGAAAAAGGATAAGAACAACTTCAAGCCATCAATTTCCACGCGGTCGGTCACGACTAGAATCTTACCCTCCTTGGAAGGGTGGATATTGGTATGTTATACGGAAAAAGCTTCTACATTGGGGTCGCTAAATTACTGTGGGGGTTTGGAACTGCCACTGGTTCGTAGCACATTATATCTCGGCGTGGGGTCAGGGCCCCGGTTCGGGGGTCCCGCTTGATGCATTCGATGTCAGCAGAAGAGATAATGTTATTCGAGTGGAGCAATCGGAAGAATTACTTACAATACGAATTATCTCGTAGATATGGATGCTGGGGGGATCAAGGTTCGATTTAACGGAGATGTATGTGAGGACCCGATAGATTTGATAAGGAAGAGTACAATGAATTGGAGTAATAAAGTGTCTTGGGGTTGAGTAACGATGTCTACATGGACAGCTCGAATGATTGAACGCTCCAATGAAGACGTAGTGGGTTCATTCCATTCTAGATAGCACACACGGAAAATTCGGGTTTTAGACTTCAGATAGAACTTCAAATTGAAATGAAACACATTTACCTAAATAAAGGTTCATTCATTCATTTATTTTAAAAACTCCAATACAAATAACCCTGTTAGAGCCAGTCAACAAGTTGATAAAGCTAATTACAATGTGAACAACAGACATAAACTCATATACAATCATAAGCATGACAATACTAACAAGACTTTGCTATCAAATATTTCAAAATTCATTCAAGGAGTAGTACGGTCTTTCCTTCATATAGTTGAAAAGCACTCTTTCCATCTTTTTCAAAGGCAGCTGTTTGATCGTGTCAGGTATTTTGTTGTAGATCTTCACCAGGGTATATACAGGGTCTTTCACGAGGAAACTCACCCATATTTATACGGGAAACTACTGAACGTATGTTCATGAAATTCAGCACTTATAAGTATTTCACGATGCTGATGAAATCTAAAATATTTTCAAGGCATGAGCACCTCCGGTTTTTCCGGAAATGACGTCAACTTCCGTTTTTCAAATCAGAACACCATTTTTTTATTGCAGAAATAGATTCCTTAGAAAATTTCAAGTTATTTTGATGTAACATTTTTCACTTTTGGTTGAAAAATTCTCTCTGAGCGGGAAAAATCGAAAAAAAAAATCGAAAATAGAGCTCCGCTGAAACAAGAATAACTTCGAGGTTTTTGGATGGAAATTTTTCATTTTTGGGATTTTTCAAGATGTAAGATTGATGTATCCACTTTAAAAACCGAAATCGCGATTCATGATACAGGGGGTGAAAAAATCGCTTTCAAAGTTAGGGATGACAAAATCGTGAAAAATCAATTTTTTCAAATTAGAACCCCATTTTTTATGGCAGATATTGAATCTACGTTGAAAAATAATGTGAGTTTATGCATCACACCCTTGCCCTAAAGTGGATATTAACTCAGAAAATATCCATTTTAGGGCAAGGGTGTGTTGCCATAAAAAAATGGGGTTTTAATTTGAAAAAATTGATTTTTCACGATTTTGTCATCCCTAACTTTGACAGCGATTTTTTCACCCCCTGTATCATGAATCGCGATTTCGATTTTTAAAGTGGATACATCAATCTTACATCTTGAAAAATCCCAAAAATGAAAATTTTCCATCCAAAAACCTCGAAGTTATTCTTGTTTCAGCGGAGCTCTATTTTCGATTTTTTTTTCGAATTTTCCCGCTCAGAGAGAATTTTCCAACCAAAACTGAAAAATGTTACATCAAAATAACTTGAAATTTTCTAAGGAATCTATTTCTGCAATAAAAAAGTGTTCTAATTTGAAAAACGGAAGTTGACGTCATTTCTGGAAAAACCGGAGGTGCTCATGCCTTGAAAATATTTTAGATTTCATCAGCATCGTGAAATACTTATAAGTGCTGAATTTCATGAAAATACGTTCAGTAGTTTCCCGTATAAATATGGGTGAGGTTCCTCGTGAAAGACCCTGTATTGGTGTTATGTCGCATGATCTTTGAGGCCAAATTATTTGACCATTTTTCGAAATAATGTTATCGCCAAATCTTTCTTTCAATGAATCAATTATTGACGCTTATTATGGTCAAGTGGCTTTGGTTCTTAAATCAGTTGGATCTTGTATGGGCCTAGACCAAAATTTTTACGCAACTTGTTGTGACATTGACGAATAGATAAATCTAGATCTTCATTAACACTATCACAGCAGCGATATTTTCTTCTTCACGTACAATACTTGGTCTTGTTGTTGCATCGAGTAGAGAAAATGTTGAAATCTCTGATGGACGATTATGTAAACCATAAATTTAACGAAGTGCTCTATAAGTTTGGTGAATAAAACACTGATTCTGAAAATGAATTTCAACAATTTATAAACGTTGTGTTCGGCGTGAGTCTTTCCATGATAATTTGTCGATGCTTACTGAACATAAATGTCAAAACAACATGGCTTCTACCTTCTGTCAAATCACATCGAGAATTATAACACTTGAAAAAAAAACAGCCGATACTTTAATCAGTTCATTATCTTTCATATACACAAAATTCTAAGATGTTTACTGTTAAGTTTCCGTTCGTGTATGTTCAATTTGACACCTTTCAAATTTAAATCGATTATGTGGGGTGCTGTTCGTTTGTTTCCAAAAATTTTTATTTTATGACCCTTATGGTTCAGCATATCTAATGATGGCAGGATATTTTGCCAAAATATATATTTTTCTGTAAGGAAATGATACTTTCAATTGAGGCAGACTTTTATTTTCCAATCCACATATTCTTAGAGAATTGCTAAACTTTTTTTATCGAAAACAGTAACAGGTACTGAAAAATTGCAGTTGATTAATATGTTTACAAAAGAAAGGAAAACCGATAAAAGTTTGGGTTAAAAACTGGAACAATGCATTTGAAAAAATATGATATAAACTACAAATGCGATATCTTCACCAAATTTCAGCTTTCTTGGTAAATGCACCCTTTTACTTCAACACTCCGTATCTCAAAAACGATGCGCTTGCAGAGCCATGTTTATGATATAATCATTCTTGATATCATTGAAGTATTCGCCCCTCTTTTCTTCACCGTATATTCTTCCAAAAAATATTTATTTTCTTTCATGAAAAGTTCGAAGAATGAGAAGGCGGAACATTAGAGATGTAGAACATCGAATCTTGCTCATAAACGTCAAGACATTCGAAACCCAGCAGAAAACGATCAACTCGATACGTTTTTCCAGCAAACAATCTGAATCATCGCGTCATATTCCATACGTTTGCCACGCGATAATCTAGAGGCCCGGGGATTCCCACAAGATAACGACGAATTCCCGAAGTCTCCTAATCCCTAATGGTCCCCGCTCGTTACGGTCGCAAGGAAAGGGATGAAAGGATAAGGGCGCTGTCATTTTCCCGTCAACGCGACGGACAACTTTCCACCGACTCATTAGTGGAAAAGCTCCTTCTGACGTTTTTATCGATTTCACGCATCGCGGTCGCCGATGACTGATGAGGTCAGAAAAGGAACGAGACGGTTTGAGGTCTCGCGGGAAGGGTCATGCCTGTCGGACACCTGTATTAACCGCACATTAAGGGTTATCAATTAGGATGATGATAATGTTTGGTACATGTGTATATGTGGTGTATTCGTCTGTATTATAGGGATATTTTGGGTCGGACAGGTGGTAATTTTAGGGAATTATATAGTCGTTATCCGTGAATGATCGTTTGGAATGTAGATACGTGTGGAACTACGTAGTTGGACACCTCGATGATGATGGTATGGGTTAAAAGTTGCGTTATTCTAACTGAGAACTATATGATGGGGTCGATTAGATGTAGGAAAACCTTTTAGTCTGCGACTAGATTGACCTTTTGCTCATATACCCTACTTAAACCCCGAGGAGATCATGTGCTATCCTCATGAACCGTATGATCTCCATTGGAGCTTTCACAATCACATCTAGAGGATCAAGATCTTGCCTTGGCGTAAGATCACACTTGCACACCATGTGTTCAGCGGTCATCAGTCCCACAATACACTGCAGCTCTTCCGCGTTAGCTAGACAATCTTCCTTGGCTAAGATGGCGAGAACTCTACCAATCTTCTCGCGTGTTTTAGTCCTGGAGATCTTTTCCAGAAGAGTATCATGATTGGCATCTTCCATTGACGCTATCCTTTTGTGGTCCTTTCTAAGGCCACAGAAGGGTTTAGGTTCAACCTTCAATGTTCTTGTCGCAAGCGTATCGACCTTCTCACTCCGCTCCATGGTACTGTGCCCTGGCACCCATACAAGAGTCACTTTGTTGCCTCTGGACAGTTGCTTCACATGACGAATACTGGGTAAACAAATGAATGTTTGATTCTCCTTTCTTCACTAGATATATTTCGAACAAAAATATTCGGCATAACATAAAAATTCATGTTCAAATGGGCGTGAATTCAATGTACATCCCGCATTTTTTGGGAGCAGTTTACTTTCATTATATCAATTTAGACAAAAACTCTTGTCATCACCAACATAACCCCACTTATTCTAAATCAGGCACGCCATGTTGAAAAGAACAACGTTATCAAAAGCAGCGTGAATAATTCGAACAGCGATTACTTGAATTTGTTTCCGGTCAGTCAGGAAAACCCTCCTGATTAACAATTTAGGTTTCGTGCTTGCTACCGTGACCATTTTCCTTGGAACGATATCGGAAAACGGGATTTTTCCGAGGAAAAGACTACAGCGATGTAGCCGCTCGTGGTTTTTAATATTTACTAGCTGGCCCGGCGAACTTTGTTTCGCCTAAATGATACCTACTTACGGTGGATTTCACAAATCGTAATTACCATCGCCATCAAGTGGCGATAATATCAAATTTAGTACCTTCACGACTACGGTACAGTGTCTAGATAAGAGCCATTAACCGTAGCGACACCTAGTGGCCTTATTCAAAAGGAGGAAAAGCATTTCCTACATAAAAAAATTTTCATAGAATTTTTTCAGAGTTTTAATGTATTTTATAATAACCAGGCCGTAGACGAATCCATAAATGAAGTTTCATAACAAAAAGTCCATCCGATCACGAGTTATAAATGGTGTAACCAACAACTTTGTTTTATATAATAGATTTCCAACCATAGAGTTTTTCCAATAGGAAACAGGATTGACAATTCGTCATCTTTTTATGGCGACCCTCAAAGAGCCATCAATACCGAAAACCACCCTTAAATACCTCCAACCGTTAATCGCCTCCCACTCATATTTTTTCAGCTTCCCTCCCTCGCACGTATCTCTGAAAAAACCGAGAAATATCACGTTTTAATGTACGGATCTCGGAAAAGCCCGTAACGGCATAACTCAGTCGATCCGGGCAATTGGAAAGCGCTTACCTCGCTGCTTCCTGGGCCATAAAATCGCGTCCAAACAAAATTGATACAGAGACGCCTCCAAGCGGTTGACAGTTGGCGCCCAGTCTGCCGGTAGGTGAGAGCTGTGGCGGCAAGGGTTGGGGGCTGGGAGAGGGTCGTTAGCAGAGGAGGATTAAGAATTTTTCTTGGTTTCGATAGAGGCACAGACGGAAAGACTGTTTATGTTCTAAAGGGCGCTCTACACTGAACTTGGCTTAGACTTCCTGACAAAACGTATCCTCCACACTCTCTTATATTTTTCGCACTTTGGTTCGCTGTGTCCACGATCTCGTAGAGGACTATTTAGAAAGCTATGAAATGGCTTCACTCTGATAATAATCAAGAAAGTCTAATTCCACGTCATTGCTATGATAACCATTCAGTTTAGCCAGTACATATAAAGATTGCTCTAATGTACCAGTATTAACTGGACACTGTCCTATTTTTTTCAGTGCAATAAATAGATCAAAATTCACCCGATACCATGTACAAATGCCACCCCATATAAACGTTATTCCTGCAGACCAACGTTTCACGAAGCTTGAAGATGCGGTTGATGCTTCATATCACCAAGTAAAGTAACAACCCATGTTTGATTCAAAACCTGCGTGGTCTTGTCTATAAAGCTTATTCTCCTCTTGAATAGCTCTCTAGATGGTTATAAAAATTATGATGATTTCTGCATCGAAACTACCATGCGGTGTAGATGTAACTATAGAAACTACCCGTGAATTGCTGTCTTTTCCCCAGATATACTCAGCGTAGCACAAGAAGAAAATGATTTCATTAGAAGATATTTCCTTCTAGGAAATGAAGACATACAAAAAGTAAAGTGGATAATCAACTCTTTCGGTTGCCTTCATTTCATATCGTAATGAACCATCTCTACCTCAGGTCACGATCATGTACCTACTAGTTGATATATCTCTCAATGTAAGGGAGTTAATTTTTCACCTTTTCTCTACAGTATTCTAGATGATAAAATAGTTCGACCACTAGTAGAGGCTCTAATCTACCTATTACGTAGTTATTCTTATCGGTAGATAAGATCGGGTGTTTTTTCAGGCGAAATGTCAAAGTTTGATAAATTTTCCTGAAGAAATGAGGAAATTATGAATACCGAGCTATTTAGGATTGACCATTCCTCTTTCGATCCGTATACTTACAGCACGGCCAGGATATCTGTGAAGAAAGTTTTATCGAGTTTAAAATTGCCTTTTTTGCCGGATTTTTTCGCGATTTTATCGAATTTTTTGAGAATACTTCTACATCTCGTAGAGAATCGAAATATCACCCACGTATGAAACGAGTATTCCTCTTTTCGACCGTACAAAAATTTCCTCAATGTATCGCAGCTTCGCTGCAATTTTAAGATTCTTCTAGGCCCACTTTTCTGACAGATCCCCTCGGGAAGGTCCAGAGAGTTACCATTTTAGTACAGTACAGAAATAGAATGATTTCTTTTAATAATTTTTTTATTATCTCATCCCATACCCATGCACACCTTTTTTCCGCCATCAGGCGGTTTCCTATCTTCCGTCGGAGGTGGTGAAGGCTGGCACCCTCTCCAGGACATCAAATTGGCGGCGCATCGTCTCGGCGTCGCCAAGAAAGTCCTGGCGCCCGCCCCTCACTGCTCACTTGATCTCTTAATCCCGACATACGTGTTGGAAATTAATCACCCCCCCGTATATGCCCGACGCTGCCGCCGCCGCCGTGGCCCCTCCAGGCACGTCACAATCCTTTGGCGAATTATTCATTAATCTATGTGGATTCTTACGCGCGCTCAGCAGTGCGCGGAGTAACATTAATTGGCTGGCGCGGCGGGAACGATTTATAACGGGAGGTTTTCGCTAGAATTGATAATTAGGTTTTAATTAAAAGCTCTTAGGTTGATTGATGAAGGCCTCGGCAAGTTTTGGTGGCGTTGAAAGGTCCCAGAATGGGCGACAAAGTGGGATTGAGGTGTCGAGTCGGTCGACAGTGGACAATGGCGGGAATGTTTCTCAACTGCCTTAATCACTAAAGCGAAAGACTATTAATGCTCTTATAAAATTGTAACAGATATTTTTCGTATATCGAAGTATTTTACAATGGTTGGTACTTTTATTGGGCCATGTGGAAGTGGTTTCGAAAATAACTGGTCCCAAAAAACCCTTGACTTCACTACAGCAAGGACGAAGCGCATTGGCAGCAATCAAATCAGGATAAATACAAGTATTGGCGAAAAAATACGTCCTTCTGCTCTATACAAGGTCTTTCACAAGGAAGCTCACCCATATTCATACGGGAAACTACTGAACGTATTTTCATGAAATTCAGCACTTATAAGTATTTCACGATGCTGATGAAATCTAAAATATTTTCAAGGCATGAGCACCTCCGGTTTTTCCGGAAATGACGTCAACTTCCGTTTTTCAAATTAGAACACCATTTTTTATTGCAGAAATAGATTCCTTAGAAAATTTCAAGTTATTTTGATGTAACATTTTTCAGTTTTGGTTGGAAAATTCTCTCTGAGCGGGAAAATTCGAAAAAAAATCGAAAATAGAGCTCCGCTGAAACAAGAATAACTTCGAGGTTTTTGGATGGAAAATTTTCATTTTTGGGATTTTTCAAGATGTAAGATTGATGTATCCACTTTAAAAATCGAAATCGTTATTCATGATACAGGGGGTGAAAAAATCGCTTTCAAAGTTAGGGATGACAAAATCGTGAAAAATCAATTTTTTTATGGCAGATATTGAATCTACGTTAAAAAATAATGTGAGTGTATGCATCACACCCTAAAGTGGATATTTTCTGAGTTATTCCCAAAAAACTGTTTTTCGTCTTGAATTTTCAGCTATTTCTTTTCCCTTCACGCCAAAAAGATGAAATTTTCAGGAACTATTACTTAAACCATGTTTTAGATTTTACTACCCTAATATGCAAGAGAAAAAAGTCACAGGTTGTTCCTAAATAGATGGCAAATTTGGATTCGAATTTGTATCGGAAACCTCTTTATTTCAACTAATCGGCCATCGGTTTTCTCTCCAGTGATAAATAAATAATTCCTTATGAACCATATGCAAAAACTTACCATGTTTTACATTCTTTTTTTAATGATAGATATCATTAATTACATCTGCCAAATTTCTCTTTATTCAGTAGCATTTTGTGTTTACTATTAATTTGGTGATAATTCGTATTAAGTTATAAAATCGATCACTATGTGAACATGGTAAGTTTTTGCATATGGTTCATAAGGAATTATTTATTTATCACTGGAGAGAAAACCGATGGCTGATTAGTTGAAATAAAGAGGTTTCCGATACAAATTCGAATCCAAATTCGCCATCTATTTAGAAACAACCTGTAACTTTTTTCTCTTGCATATTAGGGTAGTAAAATCTAAAACATGGTTTAAGTAATATTTCCTGAAAATTTCATCTTTTTGGCGTGAAGGGAAAAGAAATAGCTGAAAATTCAAGACGAAAAACAGTTTTTTGTGAATAACTCAGAAAATATCCACTTTAGGGTGTGATGCATACACTCACATTATTTTTTAACGTAGATTCAATATCTGTATCATGAATCGCGATTTCGATTTTCAAAGTGGATACATCAATCTCACATCTTAAAAAATCCCAAAAATGAAAATTTTCCATCCAAAAACCTCGAAGTTATTCTTGTTTCAGCGGAGCTCTATTTTCGATTTTTTTTTCGAATTTTCCCGCTCAGAGAAAATTTTCCAACCAAAACTGAAAAATGTTACATCAAAATAACTTGAAATTTTCTAAGGAATCTATTTCTGCAATAAAAAAATGGTGTTCTAATTTGAAAAACGGAAATTGACGTCATTTCCGGAAAAACCTTGAAAATAT
This sequence comes from Adalia bipunctata, assembly GCA_910592335.1. Taxonomy (NCBI): domain Eukaryota; kingdom Metazoa; phylum Arthropoda; class Insecta; order Coleoptera; family Coccinellidae; genus Adalia; species Adalia bipunctata. The sequence continues at coordinate 11,252,679 of OU342955.1, forward strand.
TTTAGATTTCATCAGCATCGTGAAATACTTATAAGTGCTGAATTTCATGAAAATACGTTCAGTAGTTTCCCGTATAAATATGGGTGAGGTTCCTCGTGATAGACCCTGTATTTCCAGGTTCTTTCAAGAAAATTCATGGAATACTCCAACAAATAGTCCTACACAAACTCGAAAATGCAGTTTCCACTAAATTATTGGATTCGTAGAACCTCATCTCCTTGTAAATCAGCTTTTACCCCTGTTATCCCTCTTATGCATATACCTGATAATAATACCCACATAAACTTTCCAACTTTTCAACTTAACCTCCCCGATATTCTGATATTCGGACTTGAAATACTCCCCATTACGTTCCGAACTTCGTAGAACTCCTATCCGCATCATTCTTCGATAGTTTTACTCATTTGAATCCCTAATTTTTGTCTACGTTACTCGTCGCCCCTTTTAACGACCACTGTGTCCTCAATTCTAATGTGAATCTTGGGCGACAAAGTCGTTCAACTTTTGGCTTTCATATTTAACGCGAAAAAAGTTCGGGAAGTTTTTTTCTATTCATGATTTTATTTCGGAGCGTTGGAGTTTTCTCTTTTGTGATGTATAGTATGATCAGATCCAAATGATGCACCTGAATAATGTGGCAGCGTAGTTTTTCTTCGAGACTTTCTATCGGTGAAAATGTAGGTAGGTACGTCGAAAAATCGCAGAGAATCGTATTAGTGAATGAAAAGGTTATATCTCCTACTAACCAATAATTTATGTATAACTAAATGGAATCAATCGAAAGGTACTTTCATTATTAACAACATTTCCTCAGTGAGCATCCACAACATTAGTGAATATATTGACGTTTATCATACGTCAGCGACTCAGTAATTGCGTTGAGAAAAAAATCGTAATCGTCTAATGTTGTCATGACCTTCAGTGAAAAAATCTCATGGTATTCAAGGAACGATACTGACCTTTCAATGGAAAGGTGATGTGACAGTTAAAATTGATGATGATAATTATTAAATATAGCCTAATAGTGTCAGTTTATGGACTTCGTCTGTTAGTTGATCAATTGGTTGGTCAAGAATTTAAAGTATTTCGAACCAATAAGAACTTTATTATTGTTATATACATTTTGTCTTCTTCCTTCTTTTATACAGGGTGTTTTTGAATTGATGCGAAAGATTTCAAAGGGTGAAGGGTAGTTTTTTATATAAATGTTTGGTCAAAAGTCAAACAAAAGGGAAATATCTCGGTTCAAAGATGGCGGAAAAATTATGTTTTTATCTTGTATCTTAAAAACGAAAAGTGATGGAATGATGATATTTTATGGAAGTATTACTATTATGTTAACACACTCTCTTGATATTTTTTCATATTTTTAGAATGAGTGGAGTTTTTGTTAACTAAATTTAAAGAAAAACTAACGCAACGACTTGGATAAAATTAAATTCGGATAGCTTGACAATATTGGAAGTGTCTTTTGAAAACAACATCAACATTTCATTTGTGATAAGTTTTTGTTAAAACTGAATTTACTGCGAGCTCCGACTAAAAGAGCGTGAAGAATGAAAAAAATACCATCATCCTCAACATTTCGATAGGTCCCATCGTAATATTTCCGTAATCCAATGATGGTAATGCGAGTGTGTCATGTGTGGACAGAAGAAGGTGAACGAACAGGAAGAAGATCGACTGTTCAACCAAGACGTCAAGATAAGTGCTTAAAACAATCAGGACACATGTTGAATCCGGCCCTGCAGCTCAGGAATCTTCTGAATAAAGTCCTCAAAAAGGACCCCCGCCTCGATGTCAGGCCTAAGTGCCGTGTCGATCCTCTGGATTCTGCACCGCTAAGCGTATAATGAAATTGCGCTGACCGCTGACCAAGGACCCGACGGCCGTCGTCGGCGTCGGTTTGCAATCGACGGAGAATAGGAGCGCTATAGCAGCCGTCCCGGCGCCCGCCTAGCGGACAGGTAGATGAGCGATGTTGCCGGTAGCGAAGTGGGAGGGTAAAGCAGAAAAATTGCAATTGGAAAATTGGAGATATGACTGAAAGGGGATTTCTTCGAATGTCATAAGGGATTCGTATTTTTTTAGCGACTATCAAATACTGAAGAACTAGTTTCTTTTCTTGGAAATTGATTACGCAGGCTGATCTTTGTATATTGTCGGGAAGATATTCGAGGTGTTGTTCTGACTTGCTGTGTTGTGCCAGAGTAATACCTATAGATGATAATGGGTTTCACAATCAAAGCATAGGGGAAGTACGTACAAAATGACATAGGGTTTTATTTCCGAGGCATAACTTGTTAGTAGTGAATCACAATAATGTCATATTTTACAACTATGACCTTTGGTCCTTTCTTCATAAAATCTAATCAACCTTTATGAAATCAAAGTATCAAAAAATAAAATACCCTCAGATAAATTGAGATAAACGAAATTCATTTTGTACGAATGCTATGGACAAAATGACATACCGGCAATAGGAACTGTATTTTTCTACTTATAGTTATAAAACTACTGACAAAGTTCACCAATGAAACGCTTGGTTCTTCTAGGAACATCAGCACAAGATGCGTGAGCCCAATGCAACCAATGCATGCATCGTAACCAGTCTTTTCCAGTGCTAATCCTGAAGAAGACTGGTTTTTTCCCCCGATCTGAATCGGGAAAAAAGGGTCATAACAATAGACAGTTGGACAATCGCCTTCATCATCTCGAAAGTTGATAGAAACATTTTCTTATTCATTGTCTTCTTCAAATAATGCCCAAGGGACGTGTCCCCTTTTCTTTGGAGGAGGTATGGGCTCATTTTTTGATTTGTTTGCAATCATATTAGGTGTAGAAGTTGAAACTCAGTATGTTTATCGTGTCTTCGGCTCACGTTTGCCTTGTCCACTTATGAATCGTCCTTTAGGGATTGGAGGAACCTCCTCATAGGATCATCAATGAATCTTAATCTATAAAGAACATTGCCTTTAGTAGCCGCAGATGAATATTTCGTTATGAATTTGTTGAGAGTCCTGGCTCTTTGTTTTGCAGATGGAGCCTGGAATGAATGGTCTCGATGTTTTCCGGTAGATACGGTAAATTCAGCGGAAATACCTACGTCATTTTGTCCGTTCACTGCATATGTCATTTTGTACATAAAGCGTTAGAAAACTAGAAATATATCGAATTGATACAAAAAGTATATTTAACATAAAAAGGCTTCGTGAATACAATGACAAATAAGTAAAGTTCGAAATGAATGAAACATAAATGGAAAAAAATTGTACAAATGATGTTTTCTCCGGTGCCTTGTCAGCAGACTCACCATCAAGCTCAGCTCGTGACAGCTTTAGGAGCTGACTGGTAAAGGTCGGTGAAATCATCACGAATTTCTTAGACTGAGCAAGTCCAGGAGTGTTTCTCGTTTCTCGTCGAGTACGGCCCTGTGTCCCAACCCTCTCGATTTGAATCTTTCGCAACTTTTTCGATTGGAGGGCATTTCCGTCGACCCGATCCCCCGTACAAGCGACCGAGGATGGATAGATAGGAAACGGCGCCTCCATTCCTGGCGCTATCCGGACGTTTTTCACCTCAGCAGTCTGAGGTGCTGGCCAACTTTCTCCACCTCGATGCCGCCGTAAATCAGACGGGAGGGATCAGACTTGGAGGACCTGATGGCCGCAGGTGGGCCATAAACGCTCTCCTGATATACATAATTTAGACATTAGGTCCCCGCTGTTAGGGCAGGGAAGAGGTATAATAATGTGTGATGTCGAAAGCTTGAGGAAGCTGCATCTTCCGGTGATTTTAGCGATTGGGGAAGTTTCAATTGAGGTGATCGACGTTCACTGAAGTATTTCACTCTTTTTTTTGTTCTAGAAGAGGTGAATCTTACATCAGACACCCAGTCTTTCTGGGTAGTGTCGGATTCTTACCGACTAAACACCTCTCCTGCGGTTGGTTCCTGGCATAAGCCTATAAACCTTCCATCATCTTATCTGTATTTTCTCTTTCGCATTCTTTATGCTTTGTGTTTGTGTTTATCCTTCAATTGGATATCTCTCACTAAGTGTGGAGTTTTATATCTTCATTTTCGCAATTGGTCTCTAGGTCTTTCGCGGTAAATTCTCGCTGTTTTTTCATCTTCAGCGAGGTCATAGACCTTCTAAGGTCGTCATTTGGATGTTCACTAGCTCTTTCATAGGCTTTTGCAGCTTTTCGTTTGATGAATGTAGTAATGGACTCCCATTTTATGTGTTTTCGGATTTTAACAAACCAGGGGGCGTCTAATGCCCATCTCAGAAATTTGTTTTCTGTATCCTCTTTATATGGGTTCTCGCTGCATATCCCCATGCTGTTGATGCATATGTTAGCTGCGGTCTGGCGACTGCTTTTATGATCCTCAATTTCGTGTTTCTGTTCATTTGGCTTCTTCTGCCTATAATCGGGTATAATTTTTTCATTGCTACATCCGTTTTATCCATCGCATACTTGATGTGCTGTTTCCACGTTAGTCCTTTGTCTAATATTACTTCTAGGTATTTAGCTTCATTATTTCATTCAATTTTATTATTGTCATATCTTCGATTCCATCTTCAGTTTTCTCTTTTGAGTTTTGAAGGAGTATTGCTTCACTCTTTTCTCCATTGATTTTGATTTTCCATCTGTTACACCATTGACTGATATCATCTGCAGCTTCTTGAAGTCTTCTGTGAATTATTTTTGTATTTCTTTGCCTAATTGCTATGCCCATATCGTCCGCGTATAGATCAAGCAGGTATCTTGGATTTTTTGGTATATCATGTATGTATATGTTTTAAAGTAGAGGTCCTAGTATGGATCCTTGGGGAACTCCTGCTTCTGAATAGCTGAGTGTGGAATGAACATCACCTATTTTCGCACAAAAGTTCCTATCCCTCAAATAATTTCTTATTATTTATTCTACATAACTTGGGTGAATAACCTGCGGTTATCATTTTGTATGCTAGTCCTTCATAATTGAGGTTCAGTGAAGGATTTCACTCTTTATATGTACGATATAATGAATGGTACAGTGTTCTGAAGAAAATTAGTATCGGAATTCACTCCTCCCCATCTGGCAGATCATTCATAAATGCTAGAATTGTAGAATGTTATCTCCATGTAATTTCGTTCTTTTTCTTGACATTTTTCTTTTTCTTTCCAGAATTCCATCAGGCACAATCTGTCCTTGCACAACAGATTCATGAGGGTGCAAAATGAAGGTACAGGCAAATCCTCTTGGTGGATGATCAATCCAGACGCAAAGCCTGGAAAATCAGTTAGGAGGAGGGCAGCATCGATGGAGACCAGCAAATTCGAGAAGAGAAGAGGGAGAGTGAAAAAGAAGGTGGAGATGCTGAGGAATGGGGTTCTGCACGACACAACTCCTAGTCCCAGCTCCTCCATTTCTGAAGGTTTAGATAAGTTTCCAGATTCTCCCATCCACAGGTGAGTCAAAATTTTGGGTATTTAGAAGCTTGTGTCCCAAAAAAATGTTAATATCAAAAATGATGTACCACTGAAAGTTTCATTTCGAAAGCGGGGACATTGAAGAAGTCATTTCTCTTCTCCTTTTTTTTTGTCCAAGAATTTTGAATCTTATAGACATCAAAAACTTCACGATAAGCCTATAACCTTATCGTTTTTCACATGCATTTTATTGGGACAAGTCTTGGTTGGAAATTTAGCAGTATCAAGTCGTGAAAATATAGTGATATCAAAAACTCTGATGTTCCTTACTCACGAAGTGGTATAATTCGTAAATGTAGATTTATTAATGTATGTAATATGTATACTCCCTTCACTTTTATATAGTATCCCAGTTGGTCATGAAGTTCTGACACATTTCACCGTGTATTTTGAAAATGTTAGGGTACAGTCATTTTCCTGTCAGATACATACGCAACGTTGTCGTTTTTACATAGAGATCGTAGTAATTACGTATTTATCAAAATGTTTCTTTACTTTGGGAAAATACTGAATTTGAAAAAATTTTATGTGAATTCAATGGCGAATGTTGAAGAAACTTTTTTCTCTGTCGATACTGGAAATATTTCAAGTATTAATAAACATGGTTGGAAGATTTAGTTGCTATTTTCTGGTACGGAAATCAAAAATCGAGGGTTGAAATTTTACTGAAAAATAATGGACATAATGGTCGGTTACTTTGTGATAGTTCATTCGAAAAAAGAATAAAAGTACTCGAATAACCCGACAGAAAAACTTCTAAACGAACAGATCTTCCATGGAATTCCCACTTTTCAAAATTCCCAAGAAATAAACCTACAGAAGGCATTCCAATACCTTTTTGCAGAACTTGAAATACTCCAGTATGAAAATGTAGTATTACTACGAATCCTGTGTCACAGTTAAACCTTAAAAGAACTAACTCCATTTACAAAGTTAAAAAAGAGAAAATAGCATTGGCAACATCAACCTGCGTCAGTTTTAAGTTAAAGAACTTGATAAACCTAAATCATGGCCAACCGGGATACTTCATAAAAGTGAATGGAGTAGGTATAGTTGATGTGGCATTCCATGATAGATTATGAATTGAAATGAAACAAAACTATCATTGGAATTGTCCACATTTATTTCTGAGAATTCCTTTTCTCATCAGTCTGACATCGAACATAATCAGTAGAAAAGTCCATAGACATAGACTAATTCAAAAGTTTGGTAGCTTTATTCTTACTCGATCAATTTTTGTACGAATTTGTTATTTCTATTATCTTATGTGTAGTTTGTTTCATTCAATATTTTCGTTTTATTTTTTTCATCTTGAAATTATTCACAAAATTGAGTTTAAATTTCGTTGAATATGTGAAATGATACAGATACGTGATTTCGCGCTCATATTCCTTCTTCACCTCCCTTTATTTATGAGTAGTAGCAGTTTATTATCTTCTCGAATACATATATTCCGGGAAGATCAGATTGATTTGCTCTGATTTGGCGAATTTGAAATGATCCTAACCTAATTCTGAAAAGATGTAGTTTCGTCTAGAAAATTGGATTGACGTGAGATAACCGAGGTAGTTTCAGTAGCAACTTGAGTGTTCACTCCCACCTTGACCGTTCGTTCTAAATGATGACATTTCACAGAGTAAGAATAAATCGAACGAGGAATTTCTCAGAAAGCGCGTTGCCGTTAAGGGTACAAGTATTTGAATACTACTTTCCTACTGGCAGTGGCTTTCAACAAAGTCCAGACTTCAGACCAAGAGCCTCCTCGAACACATCATCTTGCGGAAGGCTTTCACCGATTCCTTCAGTGGCGGAGTTGGAACCTGAATGGGGCTCACCGAAGTACAACACCAACTATAGTCCAGAACTAGGGAATAACTACTCTCCGGACACTCTGGCTGGCAACCTGCAACAAACCATGAAACTAGACACAGACTATATAGGGTGAGTTCATTTTTTTCCTAACACATCATCCGGTGCTGCTCAGGGTTCTGTTCTGGGGCCTTTACCCTATAGAAGACTCACCTGGTCGCATTTCAGTTGCAATGTTTGTCATTTTTGTGATTTGGGTGAGGGTCGTAAGGACCAATGATGTTGAGCTCATCAAAAGAAAACAGAAGTTGTTAGTTATGAGCTATTTCATTTGTTATTCATCGCGAATAATTCTCAACTCTAATACTCTGTAATAATATTGCGAATAATGAAGATTTCAATCCTTTTTCAGATACCTGAATGGCCATACACCAACACAGCCGCCTCCTCCACCACCCCCATACACAGCCCCTTTCGATAACTTCCCAGGAAGAACCTTACACGCCACATCCCCCTATGGAGTTACACAGTGTCCAGTCCACAGAACGCAAAACTGCCTTTGCATGTCTATAAAAGTCGAGGTAAGAATCTGCATCGGTTCATCGAATATATTATTGGCATCGAGACTGAACCATGGGGTACCCCGTTAGTTATGAGTTCGCGGATAATTACTAGATGATTAGTTATTTGTAGTTTTACATGTAAATGGTCTGAAAAGCGTCCTCGTTTAACAGCTAACTAGATGATTGTTTCATCTAGTTATGAAAGAATTGCCTCGAATCCACTGATACTAGGTAGTACCTTGTAATTACGATGAAGCGCTTCAGCTCCCGTTCTTGGGAATAGTGCGTACAAATGATTCATAATGATGGTAATTACAGAGTAGAAAAGACGTAATTACAACGCTGCGCAGGCTTTAACCAGATATAATTCAATTTCAAGATAAACCCGATATTATGCTTCGAGAAGCGGAAAATCGTTCACTCTCTAAAATCCAGTTTGTGACATAAAACATCAGGAAATGCAGTTCAAAAAATGAATAATGTCGATGTAAATTTCGATTGCTCTGTTGCAATAAATTCTTAATTGCCCATTCGACAAAGTTTTGGCCAATTTGGTGTGTTCGACGTACCCTCATTTTCTTTCATTTCGAAGTGAATAAATGAGGTTGTATGTAGCAAACAACAAACTTTATCTCTATTTGGTTCATTAACATTTCTGATCTCGATAAACGTTATAGATTGTGAAATATCTGGGCGGGTATTTTAATTACGATTTTTTCTATGGAAATGAAGCGGGTTTGGCGTTTTATAAGGAAGCTTATGATAATCTTGGTGTGTTTCGAATTTATCTCTCCATCTTTTTCTGAAGGCAACAGAATTCATCTGGCCGATCGTAATACCGAGGAGTAAAACTTGTTTTGGGAAAATTAGATTGAGTATTAAGTATAGTTTGGGATTGTCAATTATTCAAAAGTAGTCTCAATTCATTTCTTCAGATTAACATACGGTATAAGAAAAGTGGGTGCAGGCATTGCAATATCAATTGATATTGGAGTTGTGCAGATAGCGATTATATAGAGGGATAATCATTGGTTGTTGAAGTTTCCCAGGAGGAAGAATTTCCATTTTTGAGAACATTTTATACAATACAGATTCGATCAATTTTTTTTGCAGAGGATGTCACCGACGGGAATGTCACCATCCTATCCTCACTCAGAACCTTCTCCAGACCCCTTGGGTAGCCAGTATATGCTCAACAGGAACATGTTACCAAGGCCGCCCTCTCCAAGTCCCCCTCTTACCCCGCAAGCGACACATACCGGCATTGCATCCACCATGATGGGCCAGCTTATGGGAGCGCTCAACCAAAACCAGTTGGACGACCTGAGCATAATGGAACTCCATGGAAGTGAGTAACTGCTTTTGAAACATTGTTCTGGATGGTACTGTTGGTTTTGGAAGAACTTTCAAGTTTTTCATCACTTTTTCGCATTTTACGGTTGGGGAATTGAAATTTAAAATCAAAAGGTAATTCCTCATTTTCACCCTCAGGCTTCGACTGCAATGTGGAGGAACTCATAAAGCATGAGCTCAATATGGACGGCAGCTTGGATTTCAACTTCCAGAATCAACCCCAAGGAGTCCCCCTATCCCAAGAAAGCCAGACGGGGTTACCTGCAAGTCAAGCAAACGGCCCCCCATCTTACCCCGCCTCAGTGACGACTGTAACGACGCCGTCTTGGGTGCATTAGCGATAAATGGTGATGAAGGTGAGTTTCCGATCAAATAACTTGCTTATTGCGGGAATTGACCGAAATGCTTCTCACCAATGTTGTAAAAAAAAATTAAAATGAAAAATGATCAAAAAAAAACAGAGATTGTCAGTTTCGTGAAATCATCACGATTCCGAAGCAGAAGAAGCTTCTCTTTGGATTTTGTAAATTGTATATTTTGTAGATATATTCGAGCAGTAAATAAAATTTATTCTTCCATTTTTTTAAATCCTCGAGTGTCTATTATATCTTAAGATATTATCGAATGACAGCCAGATTGATGAACCGTCCTTTCTTTCACCAATAAAAAAATTTATGTTGAGACACCCCACAGCTACCCCCATTCGAAAGAAATAAAGACCCGGAGAATGTGCCACCATATCAATATCGATAAAACTATATCGACTGTGCGGACGATGCATCGACGTCATAACGACTCGATTTACATTCTTATTCCCTCGACCCACCCTTAATTCCCACCCCCGGATCGTCGTGAATTTTTTCCTAGACCCCTTAACGATGCTCGCTCCTAGACGATGCCAGTAATCAAATTTCTATCGCGCGAAATTGAATATAAAATTTGAAGGGACGACGACGCTGATAAGTTGACAAGTGCCCCGTTTGAGGTGCATAATTGAGCAGTAAAATGTGTGGCGGTTTGAGTTAAACGACGTCGGCTGGGAAATTATTAAAATTCGATGGAATCCCAAGTTTCCACCCCCTATTTAACGTTGAATCACAATGAATGGGGGACGAGGAGTAATAAACTCATAATCCAGGTGTACTCGCGCTGATATTATGGAAGAATTTTTAGTAATTCTTCATCAAGTATTCAACTTTTTGCGAATGTCATCTGGAACATCTTCACACGATGTCAAAATTCGATCTTTATGGTTCTAAAAGAAACGAAACGCAATTCGCGTACTGACACACCATAGGAGAATTTTATTCCACTCCGGAACCGTGGTCGTCACCCTCGATGTATACAGGGTGTCCTACGGTCGAGTGCTTATTAGACGTTTCTGAAGAACTGGACATATTTGAAATCCGAAAATTGGGATTATGATATTGTTGGAAATTCTCTACAGACCTAAAATATTTTTGGAGCTTGGGCACTTCAAGTGGAAATAAATTTGTTCGAAAAATATTTTTTTCAATTTTTTCATTTCTGATATGATTGAGTATTCAATGCTGTATACATTTCTGTTGAAACCATTGTATTCATTAGAATAGTTTTCAAAATATCGAAAGAAAAACCTGAAAAAATGTCAAATATTCATAGTCAGTGTCATGTTCATAATTCTTATTCTGAACATCCCGAGTGTAAACCGTTCTCCCAAAGTCAAAGTAGAAGAATGCAGAAAGGTCATACATCTTTTGAATTTCATGAATATCATCACAGGGTGTTTCAAATTTTGTGTAGAAAACTGTGATCGAAAATTGGCCATAACTTCTATTTTTCTAATTAGAACCTATTTTTTTATGATTGCGTTGGATTCTGCAAAGAAAAATAGTGATATCACTCTCAGATGTTCTTGCTCCTAAATTCAATAATTCCCGAGATATTTGAGCTTTTCTGGATTCATGTTGTAAGTAGAGTTGATCACACGATTCGTTGACAAATTTTGGGGATCAGTGTATCAATTGTGAAATGAAAGTTATGCAGTATATTGATTGGCATGAGCCCAAGAATGGCTCTGAAATTATATGCAGTATTGCCTTTCGCGATGCGAATAATAGTTAAGTATCTTATAGAAGGAGAGCTCCCTCGACAAATGAGCGAGGGATTATTCAGAATGCTCGCGCAAGCGATTATTCATTATATGCACCCCATTTATTCAATTGATGTTAACTTCAAGAGTCAGGCGGACCGGTTGACGCGTCGTGTCGCCCGAAAAGAAAATTTAATTTTTTAACGAGGCCGTCAAGGATAAAATCGCTGCTACCAATGTGGCCATTATAAATGCTAATGACATCAGGAGATTCATTGTGGTTGCCAAGTCGTCCGTCTCTCGAGGAAGAATGTTGGGGGGTTTTAATAATTTTCGCCTCATTTTGGTGGCTTGCAGTTTTGGCGTCTTGATAAAGATGGAGACGTCCACATTGAATTATGTCGGTGGCGTAAAAATTTCATGGGAGGTTGAAAGAGTGACATAAATTAGATTTCTAATTCAGCTCTTTCTGCAGTTTCGTTGAATGATGAAAATGCGGATATATGCATCCTACAAAATATCCATGAGAATCCTTCGAACGAAAATCAGTTTTCCGTCAACTTCACATGAGAACATTCAATTCTGAACATTCCTTTTATATTGTTGATACTTCCAAAGCCACCAATATACGGGCATAGCAATTAGGCACAGAAATACAAAAATAATTTACAAAAGACTTCAAGAAGCTGCAGATGCTATCAGTCAATGGTGTAACAGATGGAAAATCAAAATCAATGGAGAAAAGAGTCAAGCAATACTCCTTCAAAAGAGAAGACTGAAGATGGAATCGAAGATATCCATAGACAATAATGAGATTGAATGGAAGAATGAAGCTAAATACCTAGGAGTAATATTAGACAAAGGACTAACGTGGAAACAGCACATTAAGTATGCAGTGGATAAAACGAATGCAGCAATGAAAATACTACCCGATTATAGGCAGAAGAAACAGAAACACGAAATTGAAATCATAAAAGCAGTCGCCAGACCGCAGCTAACATATGGATCAACAGCATGGGGATATGCAGCGAGAACCCATATAAAGAGGATACAAAGTACAGAAAACTAATTTCTGAGATGGGCATTAGACGCCCCCTGGCATGTTAGGAATGAACAAATCCGAAAAGACATAAAATGGGAGTCCATTACTACATTCATCAAACGAAAAGCTGCAAAAGCCTATGAAGAGCTAGTGAACATCCAAATGACGACCTTAGAAGGTAAGTTGACTATGACTCCGCTGAAGATGAAAGACAGCGAGAATTTACCGCGAAAGACCTAGAGACCAATTGCGAAAATGAAGATATAAAACTCCACACTTAGTGAGAGATATCCAATTGAAGGATGAACACAAACACTCAGCATAAAAGAATGCGAAAGAGAAAATAACAGATAAGATGATGGAAGGTTTATAGGCTTATGCCCGGAACCAACCACAGGAGAGGTGTTTAGTCGGTAAGAATCCGACACTACCCAGAAAGACTGGGTGTCTGATGTAAGATTCACCTCTTCTAGAAAAAAAAACTTTCATACTGTCATTGTCAATACCAAATCCACCAATGCGTATCATGCATTCGTACATAATATAGATGCAGAAATGATAACAGTTCACCTTCAATCAAACACCCCAACCCTGAGGAATGTAACGTACCCAAATGTGCCTCAAAAGTTCAGTTAATTACCAAAAAAACTGCAATTGATTATTGACGTGAAGAAAAAAATTATTGCTTTTTTTCACTCTTATTACGGTCACGATCCAAACAAATCAGAATTCTAATCTCGAAAAATACATTCGAGAAAAACCGAAAAGCGTACCCTAGAATTCTATTTTCTTCTTGAATAGAAGTTTTCTCTATTTCAGTATCGTAATGAGTTCATTACAGTACTAAAAACAGTGTTATATTTTTCGTTTTTCGGTTGTCAGCACTGGCTTCCGATCCTATCCATTTTCAACACATGTCAATTTCGTAACAGTCACCAACTGCCAAGATACAATACAAAAGTCACTAGGATCTATAATCTGAATTTTTCATTGAATTTCAACAGTATTTCACGAAATTTGACTGAAATAGAGAAAATATCGTATAATACTCGTTGCAGAATGCAATTCCAACACTCATGCGTTCGAAAACTCGCTCCTTCGTCGCTCGTTTTTGAATTTCGCATTCGTATTGAAATAGGAGCCCATTCTGTAACTAGTTTTAAAATATACTACTCATGACTACAAAACCACAGATTTGATCGACATGAAATTCACATTTAGAGACATTCAAGCTCCATTGGAAAATCTTGTGTAGATCGCGAAACCGAATCAAAGAAAATTCTGACGAATTATCGAAAAGGAATGTTCATTCTTCTGGTGACACGAAAATCAAATTTCCGTCGACTTCACACTAGAACATTGAAAAATTATTTCTTCAGAACCTACCAAAGCAAAAAGCGTACCATTAAAATAGTCATTGAATAGGTGGGAATACTGTAATTTATTGGTGACGTGACAAGATTCAATAAACAAATAATAAAATGTTCTAATCTTTTTTTCTACAAATACTATAGTTGAATAATTCAGCAAAATCTTGCCCCGATCGCAAAGCCCTCATCAGAAATCAGATAATAACATTCTAGCCAATTATCAGAAAAAATTCCAAAATTTTTATTACAACAAATCATTAAAATTTCTTGGCCAAGATAGCTTCAATTGATTGGTGACTTGAATTTATTCCAGAAAGAATAAAAATTTTATATCATTCTGACAAGAAATTTTCCTCAACTTTGTGACACTTTCAGTTCGTGCTTATATTTATACGAGTAATTCTAATTGTTTCATATCTAACTGTTGCATCGAAACAGCGAAGCAAAAAACTCTTGATCAAAGAGTTCAACGAAAATCAGTGTTCCGTCAACTTCACAAAATAACATGGAATTCTAGACATTCCTTTTATGACGTTGCTCCTTTAAAAGCGAAAGAGACATAAAGTCTACAATGGTCAAAAAAGCATGAATTGGTTGGTGACGTGGATGAGTTTTGAAGAAGGAATATAATCTTCTAATTTTTTTGAGCGCTAGCTCTACTTGAACGAGGGCGACATTCATTAGTCGACAGTCGTCAAGATATCTGCATTTTTCAAATTTTACGCTAGGAAAGGCGAGAGGAAAGGTTTCAGACGATACGTTTCGACTGATAATGAGTCCTTGTCACAATTCAATTCTGTCCGTCCGTCCAGCCGTAAACACGATGAAACTGAAACGAAAAACCTAAAAACTTTAAATTTTTGAGATGAGATGTTTGTTAATTCGATTGGGGGTTCCGTGTATGTTGCCATGTGAAAATTTGTTTTGAATCAATCCAAGTAAAAGCTTTTGCTCTGACGACATTTGACAGAGAACGAAGATTTATCTTGAATTGTTCCATCATACATATTTTGATTGATCAATTCCAGTGAAATTCATCTCCAGAATCTTCATTTACATATCTGACAGAATTTCCGAACTCATTGAAATACACGACCCCCAAAACGACCTACCCTCATCCCCTGCGAAACACGACACCCCGAAAGATCGCTCTAACGGTATGCACCCCAACTCCGGGCCCATTTCAAAAATTCGGACATTAATCTCGGTTAGAGAAGTGCGCGAAACAAATCGGCGATGGCGTCGAGACGCCCCGGACATCCATCACCAACGTCCCGACGACGGTTGCCCGTGTCAGCGCGATTCTGCCGCGAGGGTGACTCCGAAGAATTAAAAATTGCCAATTTGCATGATTCGAGTTTGATTCTATGGCGCCAGGAGCGGCCTGAACGCGTCTGTGGTCTCGGAGTTAACAACCGCGCGACGACGGAACGATAAAAAAGGGGGATTCCCGCGAGATTTCCTAGCTTTAGGAGGATTTGAGTTCCTGACGGACTGGCTTGAAAAAGTTACGACTTTTCTTAGAGTCTTTTTTAATCTTTTTTACGCGCTTGCTCCTGCGAGCAAGACCGTTATCATTTCGCCTAGATATATGATTGGTTGGTTTAATGATGAAGAATCCGTGGTCATCTGCAATTCTGTCCGTTCGGACGTGAAGACGATTATTTCCGAAAGAAAATCGAGAATATTCCGAATTTTTAAAAATAATTTTTCAGCAATATTTGCTTGTAAAAAAAAATTTCCGATGGGTTACCTACTTGAACTAGAAAATGCGAACCTACCAACAAGATCGGTGAACGAGCGCTTAAAAGCTCCCAATTCCAGGTGCATGTTCATTTCGGTTCATTTTTTACCCTAAGTAACCCACCAATATCGGTGCCCTTGCTTTCCGTAACACTTATTCATGTCGATATACGTTTTTACGAGGATATATTGAAATATTCTTAGCCTACTATAGAGAAAAACAAAATTTCAATGTCAAAATATTTTTTTACTCAACATATTCTCCTCTTAATTGAATACATTTATAACAGCGTACGTGCAACGTCTCTAGGCCTTTCAAAAAAATGTATCTTCTTGGTCTGCAAACCAGTCCTCCACAGCTTTAATTACCTCCCCGTTGGAAGAAAATTTACGACCTTTTAAACTTTTTTTCAGTTGAGGAAAGAGATGATAGTCGGACGGAGCCAAATCTGGTGAATAAGGGGGGTGTTCTAGTATGAGATTTGTGTATACTGGGGCGTTGTCCTGCAAAAACAAAACACCTTTGGATAGCTTTCCGCGTCTTTTTTCTTTAATTTTTTCCGGTAGAGTGGTCAGTAATGTCCAATAGTAATCTACAGTTATTGTTCTACCCTTATCCAGAAAATCAATCATGATTACTCCTCGGCAATCCCAAAAAACTGAAGCAAGAACTTTTCCAGCAGATTTTTGGACACAAAACTTCTTAGGTCTTGGAGAACCAGAGTGTCGCCATTTCATCGATTGTTGCTTTGTTTCTGGATCGTAGAAATGTACCCAATTCTCATCCATAATAACAATTCGGTAAGAAGTCTACATCGTTTTCAAATCGAGCACAGATCGAACGCGATGCTTCTACCCTTGCACGCTTTTGGTCAACATTCAAACATTTAGGGATCCATTTTGCAGAAATTTTTCTCATGTCCAAATTGACGTGAACTATATGATGAACGCGTTTGTATTAAATCTTCAGTGCTTCAGATATCCGTTTTAGTCCAATTCGACGGTCTGATAAAATCATGTCATGAACCGCATCGATATTTTCGGGGACTAACACAGAAACTGGCCTTCCCGATCGGTCATCATCTTCAATGGAAAATTTACCTCTTTTGAAGCTTGCAGTCCAATTTTTCACGGTCGCATACGAAGGACATTGATCACCAAGGGTATTAAGCATATCTTCGTAAACCTCTTAACCCTTTTAAATGCAGGTACTTGACGATTTTTACAATTTCGGTGGACATCTTTTTTCAAATTTATTGCGTAACTCTGGTTTACGTTTCTACACTGACACTTCTAATAAGTTATTGTTCGTTGATATGGTATCGCAATATTTTGTTTATGCATGGAACTGGTCTAGGCTAACTAAATATGAATACATCCTCGTAGCATTCAACATACCTAAACCAAGAAAAGCAAAAAGCTTTCGATCACTTGGGTCACAGAAAATCAGTTTTCCGTCGACTTCACACTAAAACATTGAAAAATTGTCCCGTTATTCCTTTAGAACCTACATTAGCGTAAAGCTTACTATTGAAAAGTTGAATTAATTGTTAAGAATGCTGCAATTGATTGGTGACGTGATGAACTTCCTTATCTTTTAGAATGCTCTCTGATAATACCAGGGCTATATAATTTGGCTACGATATCTGTATTTTTTTGAGTTTTGATCCAGGAGAAATCTGAAATAATATGGTTTGAATCATTTACGACAAATCCGTGGCACAAATCAATTTTGTCCGTTCGTTCAGCTCTAAGCATTTGCCACTCCTGAACGAACAATTGGTCTTCGGAAGGAGAATGAAGTACTCAAGCAACATGCAAATTTCTGCAAAGATCACTGAATCTGAACCAGATAAAATTTCAGCCGATTATCAAAAAAAATCCCAATATTTCTGTTACAACACATATGAGATCTTTGCTAAATTCGGCTCGAATTCCTTCTCATCTGTAAATTTTCAGGTGTTTTAAATTTTCTAGGTGTTATTAAATTTAACTAGAGGTTTGTACGGACAACGAAACACCTTCATGAATACATTGGCATGAAATCGAAATGAGAAAAATGAAGTTGACGGAAAACTGATTGTCTTTGAATCTTTCAATCGAAAGTTTTTGCTTCGCTAGGTTTATATTAATTAATATTGGTATTTCACAATACAAATAGAAAGTACTGACAAAACACAAAAACTTAGCATTGATGTAATAGTTGAATACGAAAAAATGAAATAAAAAAATGACATATTATTCGATTAATTTTCTGAAATTATTCGCATGAATATGAGCTCAAATATCCGATTTTTTTTATTTGCCTGCTGATCATTCTCCATTGTGGGACTAAGCATCAATCCACTTCAGGAAACCGTCATCGTTTCTCCTCAAAAATCATCCATTATTCGGAAATTTCGATGAAAACATTTCAAAGGGGTATTGTTTCCCATTGTTATGAAAACTGATGAAATTCCACTACAATTAGTTACAAGAAAACATCTTTTCCTCGGAGACACCCTCATCTCAAGTGCCCCACCCTAATCCATACAAAAAGGTTCAAGAAACATAACAACTTGTACAGCATTAGCTATTTGATAATCCCCTTTTTACGGTCGGTGACCTCTTATGCAATTCGTGGGATATTCACCAAACTTCGCTCAAGAAGGGGGCAGACGCTCCAAAAAATGCTGAGCAATGTTATGACGTGTAGTTTTCAGCAAGTCATCGCAGGCTGCTGAAAGATATGCGCGCATTGTGATGAGAACTCATAAATCGTGAAACAGGGGAATAGATAGTTTTTTTTTCTTTATTCGCCGATGTCGTAACAATCTACGGCTGCACTGCTGAACCGTGAAAACTGTTGTAAAACACGATTCGTAAATACCGGACGTAAAGAATTCGCTGGACGTGCTCGATTTTGATACGGAGGTATTCCTTATTCTCATGTAGAAGGTTTTTTTTGGGATTTTGTCGAATGCAGCCTTCATCTTGTGGGGGAATAAGGGAACGCTGATTGATGTGGTTTTTGGATTTTGTAGAGCTTGATCGGTGGATCATTTCTGGTTTGTTTGGAGCAAAATTATAGTGGAAAAAGTGGAATATGGTTCTGCTAACGAATTTTAATTCTATCCCCCATTGTTGACTGATTGAAGCAGACATTTCTATTCACAGTGAATGTTTAACTTGTCTTAAAAAAGAAACAGTTAGGGGCTAAATGCTTCGACAATTAATTAGATAAATAACTATTATTTAAAATCCAAATATTCTTACATTTATTCGATGGTGGAGGTGCAAGGTATACCTTAGAACCGGCGACTGCACCATTTTGCAATTTGCTTGAGTTTTATTTTGAAATTGAGTGATCATTTGAGAAATAATATTAATGAAAGGACAAAATTTATTTTTCCAATTGAACGAACTTATAACAATTATAAAAATGTCTTCTGGTTGATCGTAAGGTTAGTATTTATCAAGTATAATCATTTTTTGTCCATGTGCGTCGAAAATGCAAAGGACCCCGCACTTTCCTTATGGCAACTGGCGTTCCGTCAAATGTTCTAATTTTTTGGTATAATGTAGTACTCGACCTACTGATCAAAAGTGTTCATGGCGCCAACTCAATCCTATGACTAGTTTTTGAGATACAGGGCGTTGAAGTTGAGAATTACCCACTTTTACACGCGCGTATCTCGAAACAGAATCGAATGAACTTCAATTTTTCCCAAAAAACATTTCATTCCATCCCCAGGGAGCAACTATATAGAGAAATATGATCGAAAATCGTGACGAATACAGGGTTATCCATAATTGAATGCTTGCCCGATTTTAAAAGTATAAAATATGTCAGTTCCAGAGCGAAAACGTTCGCAAAATGAACTTTTTCACTAGATATGTTGTTTTTCATCAAAAAAACCTGAAATATCCAGAATTCATACTGGGTGATCCATTATTATAGAAACTATTCACAATGAAGGTTAAGTGGACACCCTGTATTTTTGGGTTGATTTGAGGTGTTTGTTTGATTTTTCAGAACATATCATCACGGACTTCAAAGAATACAGGATGATTCAGTCATGAAATTAATTGTGAACCTCACGAAAATACCCAAAATTCACCTTTTTTTTCATCACCCTCTATTTCAAGATTAATTCCGTTGAGGTGGGAGTTTTCTTTCACCACTGGACTTGAAATGAAAACATCAATACGGCTGAGAGTTTTTTATCCACTTCCTATGACCAGATTTTTGCTGGAATAAGAATAGAATAACATAAATGAATAATTTTCATATTACATAAAAAAAATCTGGTCATAGGAAGTGGATAAAAAACTCTCAGCCGTATTGATTTTTTCATATCAAGTCCAGTGGTGAAAGAAAACACCCACCTCAACGGAGTCAATCTTCAAATAGAGGGTGATGAAAAAAAAGGTGAATTTCGGGTATTTTCGTGAGGTTCACAATTTATTTCATGACTGAATCACCCTGTATTCTTTGAAGTCCATGATGATATGTTCTGAAAAAATCAAACAAACACCTCAAATCAACCCAAAAATACAGGGTGTCCACTTAACCTTCATTGTGAATAGTTTCTGTAATAATAGATCACCCAGTATGAATTCTGGGAATTTCAGGGTTTTTCGATGTAACAACAACATATCTAGTGAAATAGTTCATTTTGCCAAAGTTCTCGCTCTGGAACTGACATATTCTATACTTTCAAAATCGGGCATGCATTCAATTATGGATAACCCTCTATTCGTAACGATTTTCGGTCATATTTCTCTATAAGGTTGCTCCCTGGGGATAGAAATAAATGTTTCTTGAGAAAAATTTAAGTTCATTCGATTCTGTTTCGAGATACGCCCGTAGTAAAAGGGGGTAATTCTCAATTTCAACGCCCCTGTATCTCAAAAACTAGTCATAGGATTGAGTGGGGCCATGAATACTTTTGATCAGTAGGTCGAGTACTATATTATACCAAAAATTAGAACATTTGACGGAATGCCATTTGCCATAAGAAAAGTGCGGGCTCCTTTCAATGACTTTCTCTTCAGTCTGTTTTTCGTTTTCAATAGGATTGAACGATTTTACGCAATTAAAAATCGAATTTTCTTCACACGAAAACAAGTTTGATTGGATGACGATGCCAACAGAGCTCTTGGAATGCACGTTTGGGTACTCTGGAGGTACCATCGCTATGGTACTGCTTGTCAAAGATCCAGAAGCGTTAGACCACGTGCTACAAAGTGCCGAATCTTTTTCTGTGTACAGAAAACCACTTCTTGCCGTATAATAACATCGAACCGATACCCAGGAATTCCCGACAGCGTGCAACAAGTGGAACTCGACTCGTTGCGGTCTGGATATCGCGCCCTGTTAGAATTACTTTGTTTTGTCCGACCGACCCATTGTTTGTACAGCAGCGGGCGTAGCGTGAATTGTGGAGGCCGGAGAGTCATGAATGGGCGCGCTAACAACCCGAAAACACTTGTTACGTCGCCTTTTTCGCGTTTGAATAAAATATAAACAACGCGGAGTGAGGAATGGCGTTGCATGTTTACATCTTTCCGTTTAGCTGGCTCGCCAGGAATTTATTGGCAACGTGTGGAGCGTGTGTCTTCACCAGTTGAGATGAAGGTGTTTTTATCCTTAGATTTAGATTGGTCACGAGAAGGCATAGCAATTAGGCACAGAAATACAAAAATAATTCACAAAAGACTTCAAGAAGCTGCAGATGATATCAGTCAATGGTGTGACAGATGGAAAATCAAAATCAATGGGGAAAAGAGTCAAGCAATACTCCTTCAAAAGAGAAGACTGAAGATGGAATCGAAGATATCCATAGACAATAATGAAATTGAATGGAAGAATGAAGATAAATTCCTAGGAGTAATATCAGACAAAGGACTAACGTGGAAACAGCACATTAAGTATGCAGTGGATAAATCGAATGTAGCTATGAAAACACTATACCCAGGCAGAAGGAGCCAAATGAACAGGAACACGAAATTGAGGATCATAAAAGCAGTCGCCAGACCGCAGCTAACATATGGATCAACAGCATGAGGATATGCAGCGAGCACCCATATAAAGAGGATACAAAGTACAGAAAACAAATTTCTGAGATAGGCATTAGATGCCCCCTGGTTTGTTAGGAATGAACAAATCCGAAAAGACATAAAATGGGAGTCCATTACTACATTCATCAAACGAAAAGCTGCGAAAGCCTGGCTATGAAAGAGCTAGTGAACATCCAAATGACGACCTTAGAAGGTTAGTTGACTATGACCCCTCTGAAGATGAGAAAACACCGAAAATTTACCGCAAAAGACCTAGAGACCAATTGCGAAAATGAAGATATAGAACTCCACGCTTAGTGAGAGATATCCAATCGAAGGATGAACACAAATACTCTGCATAAAAGAATGCGAAAGAGAAGAATAACAGATAAGATGATGAATATCAATGACTGGTCTATCAAGTGGAAGATCGAGCTCAATGGACAAAAGAGCCAAGCGATATTACTTCAGAAGTGGAAGAAGAGTGCAACCACCAACCGCGAGGTTGGTGGAGAAGAAATCGAATGGAAAGCCATAGATAAATCCAGGGCTGCAATGAACAGACTCTACCCACTCATAAGTACCAGCAGCCATATGTCTAAAGAAACGAAATTTAAAATCATCAAAGCCATTCATAGACCTCAACTGACCTACGGATCAGAGGCGTGGAGATTTGAGTCAAAGAGCCATATGGAAAGAATACAAACAACAGAACATAAGTTACTACGTTGTGCTATGGACGCACCTTGATTTGTCTGAAACCGACCAGATTTGAATTGGATAATCATTGTCGAATTTATGATGAGAAATGCTAAGAACTTATTCGAAACAGAGAAAGCACATCCCAATTAAGAACTCAGGAGATTAGTGGACTATGACCCGAAGGAAGATAGAAGAAGAATGGATACATACAAAAGGAGACCAAGAGATCACTTGATTAGTGATTCATAGGAGTATGTCAACTTACTAGAACGATTAAAACAAGAGAAAAGGTCACTATCAACGCAGCACAATAAAGTGCGTGAATTAACAGTCAAGAAATAACACGGTTTGAACATGAATCCCCGAACTGAGAAGAGGCAGATCCGGTTTAGTGAGTATTCGAGCTCAGGAGAACAAGAACCCTCACACTGTTCCTCGGGAAGAGTGGTTCGTCCATATCGAAAATCGAGGGACTTTAACTAAACATAAAACATATCTTCCGTAGGCAGCATTCATCACGCCACACCTTGTATCTATATCGTTTAAAGGATGATTAAGGTAGGATACATAAACTGCGAAGAAATTTCTGTGTGGGGGCCCGTAATAGGGGTTCCGGCGATCTTTGTGACTGTTTGTTAGACGACTGTGAAACGTCTTATCCACTGACGCTCAAAAGTTGTCTCGGGTACTTCAAATAGCTTGGAAATCGAAATTAAATGGTTGCATTTCAGTCCCTGATGGTCAATTTGTGGTTGCAGAATTACGAATTTCTCCGCATTTAGGCTCCCACAGTTCCACATCAAGATGAAAAACCCCATCATTCAACCTCTCGCGAACCCGACACGGAATCAACGCTCTTTCGTCGGAAAAACCCCGACGCGTAAAAATTACCGTCGCTACGACCTGAGCTTTAATAAATCGCGCATCGGGCGGTAATGGGAACAATCGAAAGGCCGCTGCCGTCCCCGGCACGATAAATGACAAACGGTTTCGGATTCTAACGACGTCATCCGGGAATACGACGATGGCTCCCCCTGTCGGTCGTCGGTCGTAATTGATTGCCTCGCATTGTGGCCGCGCGGGCGAACGTCGCGGGCGCCGCTTTCAATCGGATGTTCTTTCGTTGTCGAGGGGCGGGCTTGTTAGCGGGGACGGAGCGATATCTTTGTATGTAGAAAGTTGCAGTTTTTGCTCGAACGACGGAACTAAGGGCTGGAGTATGGTTGGTGCAATTTCTTTCTACAGCTTAAGAAGTAACTTCACTAGGATAAGCCGAAACATGATTCGAAGTGTTACCAATAAAAGGCCATGTCGACTCTCTTTCGAATAAAAGTCTCCTTTTGAATAAATACCGTAAATCCAACGTTTTAGCCCACACGAAATCGTGCTGTATGAGCGCACGAACCGAATAACTATCTTGAAGAACTATGAGTTGTTTTTTTCATTCAAAAGGTGCTGTCCGCCATATTCAGCTGTCCTGAAAATTACTCCGATATGAACGAAAATTCTTTTCTTAGTGAAACTTCGACACGGTTATTTAAAAGAGTATATTTTTGAATATGAGCAGCATATTCGACTGTATTATCTGCTTTCGTCTTTTGATAATCAAGTGGCACTTAGAAATATTGTAAAATCAACATATACATGGCTGAGCTAGAAAATCTTAACTCAACGAAAATCAGTTTTCCGTCGACTTCATTAAGGAGAAACAATAGCTAGACATTTGGCTTAGGACGACAATACCAAATGAACAAAAGCTCCCAAGACTGGCCGCGTATTTCTCAGGATTTCAGAACAAACAAGCTACAGGACTTGTACTACAAGATGTAACCATAGCATGGCATGAAGGACTAGCATGTAAAATGATAACCGCAGGTCGTCTACCCAAGCTATGAAGAATAATAAGGAATTATTTGATGGATAGAAACTTGTGTTGCTCATCCTTCACTCAGATATTTGGAAGTAGGATTTCCTCAAGGATTCATACTAGGACCGCTACTCTAGAATACATTATATACCAAAAATCCAAGAAGCCTGCTTGTTTTATACGCAGATGATACGGGTAAAACATTAAGGCACAGAAATACAAAAAATGATTCACAAAAGACTTCAAGAAGCTGTAGATGATATAAGTCAATGGTGTACCAGACGGCAACTCAAAATCAATGGAGCAAAGAGTCAAGCCATTCTCCTTCGAAAGAGGAACTGAAGATGGAATCGAAGATATCCATAGACCATAATAGAATAGATTGGAAGAATGAAGCTGAATACCTAGAAGTAATATTAGACAAAGGACTAACGTGGAAGCAGCGTATTAAGTATGCAGTGGATAAAGCTTATTTAGTAATAAAAAAACTATTCCTGGTTGAAGGCAGAAGAAGCCAAATGAACAGAAACACGAAATTGAGGATCATAAAAACAGTCGCCAGACTGAAGCTAACATATGGATCAACAGAATGGGGCTATGCAGCGAGGAACCATATAAAGAGGATGCAAAGTACAGAAAACATATTTCTGAGATGGGCATTAGACGCCCCATGGTTGGTTAGGAATGAACAAACCCGAAAAGACATGAAATAGGAATCAATTATTACATTCATCAAACGAAAAGCTGAAAAAGCTTTTGAAAGAGCTTCTGAACATCCCAATGACGACCTACGAAGGTTAGTTGATTATGACCCCGCTGAAAATGAAACAACAGCGAGAATATACCGCAAAATATCCAGAGACCAATTGCGAAAATAATCAGGGATCATGTCTTTTCCAAATTTCCTTCTTCCTGATTATGTAATCAAGAATCTTGAATCGACTGGTAGGTAGGTAATTATTTTCACGATGTTAATCATCATTGTTGATCAATTGATATGCAATGAGAAAGACTAGATATTAATTTATTCGATCTCACCCCAATTTTTTCATGTTGTCTGGTGAAGTTGACGGAAAACTGATTTTCGTTTCTTCATTCCGTATTAGCTTTCTATGTAGAAAGTTGCAAGTTTTGCTTGAATAACGAAACGAAGGGACTGGAATATGGTTGATGCAATTTCTTCATAAAGTTTAAGACGAATCAACTAGTATGAGTCTTAACATGATCCTAACTGTTACAAAATAAGGTCATGTCGACTTTGAAAACAACTCTCCTATGTTAACACATTTTACATCTATCACTTTCGATCCTCCGAAGTAAGAAGGTTTTTCAGGCTCAAGTTCGAAGCCAGAGCGGTCACCTATTTAGATATTGAGGTCGCTCATAACTATCATTGCATGACAACAATAAAATCTTACTATATATAAGAATTACTGGCTTTGAACGGCTAATTCATGTATCTTTTTTTCTGTTCTTCGGTATTTGTTGTTTTGGGTATTATTTTCATGATAATGAAATAATCCTAAATACTGTTGGGAGAAAGGTACTCATTTTCACGATGTTAATCAATTTATATGCAAAGAATAAAACCAAATATTAATTCATCTGCTCTCAGCTAAATTCTGAGATGTTAATACTTCAATGAAACACAGTTTTTGCTTAACAGCATTTTTATTTGATTTTCTCTATGTGGCATAAACAGTATATTAACAAGGGGAAATACAAATGGATATGTAGAAGCAGATTATTTTATACAATCAGCTCCTAATCTAGAGATTTTATCTAATATTTTTCATTTGCGAATTTTCAGATGTTTTTGATTTTCTAGGTTCTAGGTAAATTTGGCTTTAGGTTTGTATGGTCAATGAAACACAGTTACTCCTCTAGTGATGGTGGCTAAAAAACTTCAAGTGTTTGGCTTTATATTTTGTCTGATGAAGTTGACGGACAACTGATTTTTGTCTCATTCACTAAGAAATATTTTTTCTTCTGGAATTTCACATTCACATTGGTCATCCCTTAAATTTCGTTAGTCCCTTTTTCCTTAACACCAGAGGATTCTATGATATAATATAGAAAAACCCCTACCTCCTCCTATACTGACATTTTTCTCAGAACATCCTGAAGACATGGAGAACTCCTCTGGGACTTCTCCTAAAAAGGGAGTGGGTATAAATTAGAATTGCCCGCTAGATTGATCGTCCGATGCCGAATTCAAAAGAATCGCCGGACAAGCAGTTGAGATGAGCGATGACTACGTCTCCTTCCCCCTGTCTTTCGCCCCATATATCTCAATCTCCTCCCGCACATCTCTATATATCAATTTATCCGTCTTTTCCCTGGTTTTATACATCGACATTAATCTTTGTGAGTGCTTCGCGGGACGTCCTCGCTTTATATAAACTTCCGCCGGTATAAACAGACATCCCGATGTCTGGCATTATGCAAATTCGTCATAAGTGAATCCGATACCTACGTGAGATTTTAAACTGCTCCTCCGGATTCGGAAATCTGACAGATTTATGCCGTTTTTCGCGTGGAGATATTCGGAAAAATGAAAGATGACGGGGATGTACTTCGGCAATAAATTTTCGGGAGATCGGTACAGTTGTACGGTTCCGATTCGTTATGACGTTAGTGAATTCGTATTTTTATTTTCGACGTATGTGCATATGGAAAACAACGCCTTGATGGCGCTTCCGACTCATTGTGCATTCTCTTCATCATTGAAGGATACATGTCACTTCTATTCACCCACATTTCAATCTGAAATACGTACCTTACTGTGGTTGAATTATGTGCAAATTATGTGCAAACCCAAATTTCTTATACACTCGCCAATATTTTTTTGATTGAAAATTGTGCTAGCTTTCCGAACAAGCTAAAGCCATTCTCACTGGATAACTTTTCCCTCGATATCAAAGAAATGAATGCTGAAATTATGTGCATATTCTGGGTGATTCATGTGCGGAATTATCGAATATTTCCATATTGTGAATTATGCTTGCATCATTATCCATTATACAGGGTGAGTCTTTGACTTGTACATATATTTTAACTGTAGATTCCTCTCATCAAACGAAACACTTTTTTCCTATACTATTTTTCAAAATTCGGTTTGGTTTCGAAGATACAGGGTGTCGAAAATCCATGAAAAAAACACTTTTCTGTTTATATCTTCGGAACCGTTATTTCGAATGAACTGAATTTTGGTTGAATTTTTACTCCATTCATGGTGCATATTCCTCAATCAAAACCTATTTAATATCTCTCCTAGTATAAAAGTTACAGGGTAGTCGACTCATCAATACACGCTAAAACACCATAAAATCACTTTGAAAAGATAAACGGTTCATATTTTCGAAAGAATCAATCATTTATGAAACTAAAAGTATTCTTATTTTTTTTCAATAAAACGCGTCGTTTCCGAGTTATTTCCAATTTTACCCGGAGAAATTTGACGAAAAAATCATTAATTTCAAGAATAATCTGAATGCGTCTCTGAATTAAATATCATCGAATATTATTCCTTCTCTGGTCTTTAAACGAGTTTACAATGTTGTCACAATATTTATCAACTTTTTCGAGATATTTCAATAATAAAATCCCACAAATGTGGGAGATAAAATTGAAATTAATAAAAACTGAAATGATACCTTATAATCTGAGTCGATGATTTCATCTAAACAATAGGTATCCTCCTGGAATTTTATAAACTCGACACGGTTAAGATTCTATTAATTCACTCCACCAGAGACAACCACTCCACATAATTATCACATTAGAACAATAATTCACTGAATGTATTCAGAACTTCACATAGTGTTTACAGTTTGTTCAGAGACTCTGGTTTGTTATTGTTTATAGTTGACCTGCAGATACCTAACCAATCTTTCGGTTTTCGCTCGACGCATGCGTGGTTAAATTGGCGGCAAACTTGATTTATGATGGAAACGGCAAATTCATAGATATTTATACCACGGTACACAAGTGTATCGTGATTTATTCTATGGTTCGTAATAAATCCTTAAACTCAATAAAAATATCAGAAATCTGACAACATTTCCTTGAAATTTCTGTGCGAACATTCACAGAATGGATACAAAATAGATTAGGTTAGGTTGTTTAATAATGAATTCTGATGATCTGAATTAAAAGTCTTTTTTCATGATATTGTTTGGGAATTTCGTGGAGAATATGAACAAGTTAATAGTGTTCACAAACTAATCTGCAGAAAAATCGAAGAAGGAACTTATTTTGGTGTGAGAAATGTAGGTTTTCAGTTGCAGATATAATTCGATGAAACTAACTGTTTTTGTTGAAATTATCGTGTTTGCAACATTTTTATTCCAGTAAGGTTAGTACTTGAGTATTCCCTAAATGTATAAACTCAATTTCTTTTGAGAAATATGAACTTTGCAACAATTCCAGAAGATCATTTCAGGAACGTATTGAGCCCAATTTTTTTTTTCAAATGGTTATATCTTTTTAACAGAGCCGAATTCGGAAAAATGGAAAATGAAAAAAAGGTTTCTTTTGACCTCAAGAATCTTCAGTTAAAATATATGTACAAGTCAAAGACTCACCCTGTATAATTCATTCAACACTCGATTCCAATGAAAAAATTACTGTAATTACGTGCTAATTGTGTTTGATTCAAGTGCAGTATCAGTTCCTCTTGTGCACTCCTCAATGGCTTGTCAAATTAGCACAATTCTCATTAACTAAAAATTTATCTTTAGATTTTGATGCAAAGAACCTAATTTTATGTGCAAAGATAGTATTTTTGTGCATTCACCTATAATTTGCCAGAAAAAGATAACACAATTTCTTATGCATAATTCGTTGATCACTCGGTTACAATAAAACGCAAACAAATGCTGCACATAATTTCATCATTTGCTTCATCAAGACCGAAAAACAAATAACTAAGATATTGAAAATTTTTGGATTGAGTGGCAAGCCAGCACATGAAGAAATTATTGACGAGAACAAAAAAAGGCTTCGCACATAATTTGCACATAAATCATACATAATTACAGAAATATTTGAGGTGGCATTTGATGATATTTTTGGGCTTGTTTTTCGATCGAAAGGGTGGTTCAAATTGAGCGGGTTTTTTAGAATAAATAAAACACATAATTTTCATTCATTTTCAAAAACTTTTTATTGGTAATTGAAGTATCAGTGATGACATTCATGTACGGAAAATAATATCTGCCAAATGGCCTCCTCTTGCAGCTCTACAGACGTCCACTCTTTTGTTAAAATTCTCAATGATATTTTGACACTAATGACACTAAAAATTTCATCCTTTAGTCCAGGTCTTCAGGAATCGATTGTGGATTATTCTCATTGACCTGACTCTTCACATAACCCCAAAGAAAATAGTCTAACGGTGTCAAATCACATAATCTTGGTGGCCAATTGAAATAACCGTTTATGGAGATTATTCGTCCAGGAAATTTTGGTCTCAATAAATCGATTGTGTTATTTGCAAAGTGAGGTGTAGCGCTATCCTGCTGAAAACAAATAATAATTTAGTAATAATATAATTTATTCATCGAATTTTCAAGAGTTTCAATGTATTTTATAATAACCAGGCCGTAGACGAATTCATAAATGAAGTTTCATAACAAACAGTCCATCCGATCTCGAGTTATAAATGGTGTAACCAACAACTCTGTTTTATATATATATATACACAGATTTAATCTTGAAAAACTGCGCAATTTGAAACACCCTCTACTTGCAAACTTAACTCAAGATGAATTAATGTCTTCTGTTCATCAACCTTCCTCTCCATAAATCCACGAACTCACAAAAACAAATCAAGGACAGAAATCATTAGAAGTGTTCCTTCGCCCAAGAAAAACCCGATGACGAATGTCGGCTGCGATCAAAAACTGCCCCCAGCCTAACGAATAGACTCCATCAAAACTTTTCCTCATTAAACTAGAAATAGAAATAAGAGCTCGGTCCGACCAAAATGTAACGGAAATATCTCCCCATCTTGCCGTTGAAAATTAATCTTTCCTTTTGCCTTAAGGAAAAACTGCGCGTTTTCGGTTGATTCCGAATTGATCCCGATGATAGGGTCGCCTTCAATTGAACTTTTATACTTGCGGAGATTGGTTTATGGGGCTGGAATTGTTGGTGGAACAATAAGAGAACGACGATCTGGGAAGTTTATTCGGAACAGAAGATAGGAAAAACTTTGTTTTATTGTACGAAAGATAACCCATTTCTGCGAAAGCGATATCGGACATATCGCTTTTGCATCGTTGCTGATGAAATTATCGCAGATGTGGAGTCCGTATGTGAATCGAGGTACATTTATTTAGATATGCAACAAAATCTTCGTCAAAATTACCAAGCTTTAGAAATTCAATTTTTTCCGATTTACTGCCTAGAGTTTAAGATAATAATTCCACCCCTACACGGAGAAAGAGCAATAGCGGACTGGATCGAAAGAGGATCGAGAATTAATTACAGAATAGATGATTATAACGAAGACCTGGTGTTTAAATAGAACAACAAATTAACACTCCTGATGAATTGGAATAATTAGATGAATCAGTCACAGCATTGGAGAATGCGATTATGAAATCCTACGAAGAGAGCACGGCTAGAAAAACTAAACCTACTCCCAAACATCCATATGGCGCTACTCCAAAAGAGGTGAAAAAACTAAAAAAAGTAAAGCGAAGACTAAGAAAGAACTACAGGATGTATAAAATAGATAATAATGAAATCAGACTGAATAGACATAGTCAAATACTTAAAAACGCACTAAGGGAGCTTAGAACGAATAGATGGAATAAGAAAATCAGTGAACTCAACACAAGACCAATCTGCATGGAAAATACAAAAAAATTCACGCAATGAAAAAACACAAATTCCACTACTGCATGGAATGGCGTATTCAAAAAGCGATAAATCTAACGCTCTTGCCGATACTATAGAAAGAGAGTCAAGAATAAATTATTGCGAAGAAGACGATGAGGACCCAGAAGAATTAATTGAAGATAATGAAGAAGAAATGAAAGAAGCACCACTCTCACCCAACATCTCCGGTCGAAATCAAAGAGATAATCAACAATTTGAAAACAAGAAAGGCTCCTGGAAAAGATAAAATTACAAATCTCATGCTGAAGAGAATGAGAACAAAGCACTTTCCAAAAAAAGATGGAAAACTGCCGAAGTGATAGTTTTCAATTAACCAGGCAAAGAAAAAGAGTTCCCACAGAACTATAGAACAAAAAGCCTGCTCCCAGCCCAATTGTGGAGAGATTCTTAGCCAGACGACTTAATGAAGAAACAGAAGCCCTGAGGAAGATACCAAGAGAACAATTTGGACTCAGAAAACAGCATTCAACTGAACAATAGCAGAATGACAAACTATATCATAGAAGGATTTCAGAATGAACAAGCCACAGGACTACTACTACAAGATGTACCAGAGCTTTTGATAGAAATTGGCATAAAGGACTAGCATATAAAATGATAACCACAGGTTATTTACCCAAGTTATGCAGGATAATAAGAAATTATTTGAGGGACAGGAACTTTTGTGTGAAAATAGATGATGTTCATTTCACACTCAGATATTTAGGAGTTCCTCAAGGATCTATACTATAGGACCACTACTCTATAACATATTCATACATGATATACCAATAAATCCAAGATACCTGTTTTCTCTATACGCCTAGCAATTAGGCATAGAAATACAAAAATAATTCACAAAAGACTTCACGAAGCTGCAGATGATATCAGTCAGTGGTGTAACAGTTAAGCAATACTCCTCCAAAAAAGAAGACTAAAGAAGGAATCGAAGATATCCATAGACGACAATGAAATTGAATGGAAGAATGAAACTAAACACCTAGGAGTAATATAAGACAAAGGACTAACGTGGAAACAGCACATTAAGTATTCAGTGGATAAAACGAATGTAGCAATGAAAAGACTATCCGATTATAGGCAGAAGAAGCCAAATGAACAGAAACACGAAATTGAGAAGCAGTCCCCAGACCGTAGCTAACATATGGATCTACATCATGGGGCTATGCAGCGAGAACCCATATAAAGAGGATACAAAGTACAGAAAACAAATTTCTGAGATGTGCATGACGCGCCTCCTGGTTTGTTAGGAATGAACAAATCTAAAAAGACATAAAATGGGAGTCCATTACAACATTCAGCTAACGAAAAGCCGCAAAAGCATATGAAAGAGCTATTGAACATCCAAATGACGACCTCAGAAGGTTAGTTGACTATGACCCCGCTGAAGATGAAAGAAGAGCGAGAATTTTCCGCAAAAGACCTAGAGACCAATTGCGAAAATGAAGATATAGAACTCCACACTGTTCCTCGGAAAGAGAGAGAGAGAGATTCCACCTGTGAAAAAAAAATATTTGGATTGTCCCAATTAGAAGTTATCATTAAAAATCTACGACTATCCAATTTGCAAAACGATAATAGTACATTGTTTACCGAGTAGGAAAAGCGTTACATTCCTGGACGATTGTGAAAATTGCTAAGTCGAGGCGCAAGCCGAGACTTGGCAACACAGAGTCCAGGAATGTGTGTTTTCCTACGAGGTGAACATACTATTTTTCCGCAAATCGTTTAAAATTCGACAGATTCCAATTAATTTTGATGAAATCGCTAATTATTTAATTCATAAATAAATGATGCTTCGAAATTCGTATTGAATTTGGTTACGTTACTATGAAAACGTACTCATGTTGAATTGTCAAAGTTGACGCATATAATTAATTCAATTGCTAGTGTTTTCGAATTTAAAACAGTGTAAAATGATAAGTGATGATGAATTTGCTATTTCTGGGACTCCTCCAGAGCTGGTTGATGCAGTGAAAATACTACTTCTTTAGAATAAGTGCCGAAGGAATCATAAGAAAAGTTCGTATATGCATATGTAGAACCAACTGTAAGGAAATATCATTTCCTTACAGTAAGGAAATGAACATTTCCTAACAGTTAGGAAATCTTGACATTTTCTATGACCAATTTTGACTGGAATGTCAAAATTTCCTAGCGATTTGCGGAAAACCATTTTGTTCGGCAAACTCCTAGAATTGAAATATTCGAAAGGTATTGAAAAATAGAATAATGTCTACTTAATATGAAAGACTTATATTCTTACTATTCATTTGAATCTGCGACTTTCGGATTAAACATTTTTCTATTTTCAGTTTTTTCTTTTACTTTTACTCATTAATTTCTTGATGATCTATGATCCAACCCTTATTGTTCTAAATATCCATTAAAAGTATAAAAAGTGCATCAAAATCAAGTTTGACAACGCTCTATCTAAAATTCCGCACGCAGTGAATGCTTTAGGAGGACTCAGGCAAGAAAGAAATGGCCCACCCTGTACACAGTAACTTCCCCAAGTTCTAGACCACGATTTCCTACCGAAACCTGCTAAATGCATCCTGCTCCCACCCACGCACAAGCGAGGTTTCATTCCTCCCCGAAAGCTTTCACTTGCCGGTCCGCCTCATCCATCGCGACGGCGATGCTGCAGGCGCCACGTCCCGGCGCCGCCGTCGGTCGGCAGCGTCCTTACTTTTTACTACGCCGCCCCTCGGCCCAGCGAACGAAGAAAAACCGCCCATTATTGCCTACAGTTATCTTAAGAAGCCACAATAAAACTGTCGTTTAGAGAGTGACTCCGTCGTTAATAACAATTGGCTCTGTATCGATTCACGGGTCGAATTAGGTAGCGAACGATGAAAATTCCTAGATGGACGCAGTTTCGATAAAAAAGTTTTGATATCGAGGGACAGTGGATGGGAAATTTCCCCATCGGTTTTATGTATATTGCTATGGGTAAAGTTCAAATTGGTCCACCTTATTTTGTGTAAGGACGGTGGGTAGATTACCGCAGATATGGAAGCGAACTTCGGCAGTTTTTACTCCGAAAATGTTGTCAGCAGGCTCGTCTTGCGGAGTTTTTACGAGTTCTACTCAGTCTAATTTTGAAAAGATCGTATTCAAATCAGGTTTTGAAAAGATTGGTAGTCGAATTGAGATGGAAATGAACGGAACAATCGGGAAAAACTTAATATTTAGCCATTTTCGATAATTTATTCATGATAAAAGCAACGATGAAAAAATGAGTTCTGCAATAATCAGAGTAGCTTATGTTTTGCCGTCTTTTATCCGTTACTTATCCTAGGATCTCGTAACAAATTGACCCAAACCCAATTCTCATCTTTTCGATGTTATTCGAGATACAACAAACGCTAAAAATATCGAACACATTCAGTTCATTCTCTGGATATTGTTCTCTAAAGAAGAAAGATCCACAAAAACAGATTTTATTGAGTCCTTCTGCAAACCTTCCAGATTCTCGAAAGAATGTCATGAATTTGTTGATAAAATAACAGGAGTTATGCAGAGTGTAACAGCCAAATGGAATAAATGAGGGCGTGTTGGGAAAAACGCTCGGACACGTCGATTTGTAATTTTAAATGCGCATATTTTTCGAGAAAATAATATTATATAGGGTGTTCCATGTGACCGTGGCCAATACCAACTTTCTTATTTCAAATGCAACCCCCTATATATTATTTATTTTTGGTTTCTTCAAAGAATTCTAGACACAATTCATGCACAATGTCCTATCTATCTTTAACTATTTCGGAAGTATTGAGTGTTTTCAGATTTATTGCAAAAATCAACGTTTTGAATAAAAAATATTTTATTTCACAAATTCGGTACATTACACTTACAACCTAATAAGTATTACTGATTATTTCTCAATTATTGAAAAAAAAAACAAAAAAAAACATTAATGTCAATGTGGGAAATGTTCAAAATGCTTGCCGCGAACGTCTTGGCAACATGCCAATCTGGTAAAGAATTGTCTTCTAACGTTTTATTCAATTTCTTCTCAGTAATGGTTTCTGCTCACTTTCTTCATATCAAGAGGTAAATGGGAAATAAGTATTGAGTGTAATGTATCGAATTTGTGAAATAAAATGATTTTCATTCAAAATGTTAATTTTTGTAAGAATTCTGAAAACACCTGATATTTCCGAAAAAGTTAAAGATAGGTATAGGACATTGTGCATAAATTATGTCTAGGATTTTCTTAAGAATCCAAAAAATAAATAATATACAGGGGGTTGTATTTGAAATAAGGAAGTTGGTATTGGCCACGGTCGCATGGAACACCCTAAATAATTTTATTTTCTTGAAAAATATGCGCATTTAAAATTACAAATCGACGTGTCCGAGCGTTTTTCCTAACACCTCCTCATTTATTCGTTATCGAATTTATTCCATTTGGGTGTTACACTCTGTATGTATCTGTTTCAATGATTATTTTTATTAATCAATGATTGTATCTGTAATCTAATTTCTTTATGTGAAAAACTTTTAATTGCCTATGATACATAAAGATGAAAAGCATTTAGTATCATTGTTCTGAAATGAAAAAATAAATGAAAATATATTTCCAGTCAGTAGTTTTATTGAGAGTATTTCATCTTAGACAATTCACTATAGATTAAATGTGGAAGTAAAATATAGTTTTTCACCCTTTATTTATCTGTGAAAAGTAAAGTTTTGCCACTTTTGTTTTTGAAGAATATTGCGTGCTTCATGGATTGATATCAAATTGACAGGTTACCTTTCCAAAAAATAATTAATAATTTTTGATAAATTCACAGAAAACCTTGAATTTACCCTTCCCTTTGGTGAAGAAGAACCCTCAATCCAATTACTGATACGCTTCGTAAAAACTCTGAACAAATACTCTGCACATCAAACTTTAATTCCATGAATAAACAGTGAAACTCTCGAGGTGGAACTCCTAATAAAAATTCACATTTCTCACAACATTGAACCCAAAATAAAATATACGATTTATTGCGCGTATCGTGTACCCTCATTTGAATTCTAGATGCGGAAATTATGCCATATCTATGGAAAATACAGAGGAAATCAGTTCTTCACGATACAGCGTAGGTTTTCTCGTTCCTTTTCCTCCTTCAACTTTCGAAAGTTACTGTCATACAGGATGTGAGAATTTCACTTACATGTAAATCTTACGTTGGACATATCTCTTGCATATCGGTAGAATTCGAACAATAATATAGGTTTATATTTTGCGGTTTGGATATGCAAATTATACGGGATAGATCCCTGGATGTCGTTTCACTGAAAATACTTGAAGCTATTGGTTTCGGAGAATCGTCGAAAAGCACAAGCTTTCGAACTTTTTAACGATCTTTGGATACCTGTTGTTTGTGAACCACTCGTTAAAAGCTATTGTTCTTAACTGCACTCGTGGAGTGACTTTTGTTCATGAAATTCTCCCTTTAAAAAAAATGAACATGAATCTTGAAATAATAAGCTCGTTCATTTCATAAAAAGTAGGTACTAGGCATTCATACATCAACAACAATTTTCAAAGAATATACAAATTGTGATGCATTTTATTTTTCATGAATATCGTTGAAAGCCCTCTATTGAAGAAATTGATTTCAGATCTCTCCAACTATTCCTACCATAATTATATCATTTCTCTCTCATAAGTATCATCTAACAAGCCTGAAATACCTGACAGATTTCCCGCAATTGTCCCATTATTGAGCTTTCGGCTCTGCCGTCTCCTATCTGAAGTCGTAAAGGTAGAAACCCATTTGTGGGAAAGCGATTCTCGGGTTCTAGATCGACCAAATAATTATTTCGAAGGATTTCAGAGGGAAAAGAAGAATCCTTACGTGAACATCGACGTACTGAGAGTCTGGAATAGGAAGGGGAGAAATTTTTACACAAAGGATTTTTTCAGTTGTGTCGTGACCCGATTTTTGTAAACATATGGATTCTTCTTATCATGG
The DNA here is from genome assembly GCA_910592335.1 of Adalia bipunctata. NCBI lineage: Eukaryota > Metazoa > Arthropoda > Insecta > Coleoptera > Coccinellidae > Adalia > Adalia bipunctata. The sequence continues at coordinate 11,289,600 of OU342955.1, forward strand.
GAAGATTTGAGAAGAGAATTTTATCGGGCACTGAAGACCATCACCTTCACAGAAAAAAATATTTCCAGAATCAAAATTACAAATTACAATCAATAGCGATAATGCCAACTACAATGTAAGAGGAAAGAAAATTGATGTTTTAGGTATCGGGTGCGGTAATCACACATACATCAGATCAATCTCTTCTTAACATACGTTGTGAAACCCTTTTGTGATGTCCGTACATGTGTTTCTTCCTTCCTTTATTATTGGTGGTACTTTTGAAGTTGATTTTCGAAGTGTCTTAGTAATTTCCATGAATGGTCAAATAAGTCGTTGTGTTTTTCAAAATTTTTTCGTGTACTTTTTCACACGCTACCGCATCATTTCCTTGAAGATGGTATATAAATCGCTATCTAAGCAACATTTCATTCCATGATGTCTTTCATTGCATCTCATTGTACAAAAGTACTGATGTTTTATTAGAAAGATTTACATTTTTTTCCAACTATAACTTTATCGAATTGACATAATTGCTATTTTTCCGTTTCAGGATCGACATGAACTAGAGCTTTTTGAAGCGTAGCAGAGTTTGAGAGATACCTGTAGTCCATCAGCCATATTATCTGTTGAAAGAAAAGTAAGGATGTAATGTTGTTATGATCTCGTGTTATGCTCATCAATAAATATTAATTGTTTGTACAGAAATATTCTATATTTGCTTACTTTTTTATGTTCCGTGAAGGGAAACTTGTTGAATATAAATGTAAAGTTACGTTCACATCTTGTAATTCTCATTTCTTAGGTGCCATTATCAGATATAGATGTGTTTGTTTTTTTGTACTTGTGTCCGTTGAGATCGAAAAAGAAGAATGTTCTTTTCCAAATGACTTTCGATGACACCAATAAGCAAATATTTTTGAGTGTAGAGATTTGCATTCTGGACAACCTTAGTTGGCAGCTAAGGAGGACATTTTTGTTTTTATTAATAGGCAAATTTTTTAAATTTATAATGTATATTATAAGGCCAGATTATTATATATAGTGTAATATAAAGAAATAATATAACGAAATATAGTGGAGAAGCTGCATTGCCACTTGGTGAAAAATGATGATTAAATTGTTGTACATAGATTTAGGTTTTAGGTGCTTTGCGTACCTCTTGTTGATTTAGTTTTAAATCGTAGGTAGGTTTCGGAAAGAAAAAAGGACGAAACAAGATATACGAATTTTTTAATAGTTTTAGTTTTCGAATTTTATTACCTTATACACATCAACCTGTTTTGTATTTCAAATGAATATTTCGTTATGGGCTGTCCTGAATATTTTTTCGAAACCTACCTTTTTCATTCATTGTTTTATTCGCCATATCGGTTCTGGTCATTGATAGGTCTTTTTCGTTGGTTGAGCGTCATAGTTTCATTAAATTTAATTTTTTACATGTAGATTGTAGAAAATTGTTCGATGTATTAATAGAGAATGATTTTCAATGTCCCTAAAAGTCGCCTAAATTCATTGTAATTTTATTAAAACAACAATAATTTTTTTCTGATTCTGATATTGTTTTGGTTCATTCTATAAATTCACATTTCATTTCCTCAAGATTTCATGTAATGAAGTTTTATTTTAATATGTATTTTATGAATGATATAGTGTAAATATTAATTTGTTTTAAAATTTTTATGAAATTCTGGATTTGTTTTTCATTAAACGTCTCCAACTTAGTCAATTAAACGAAAACAAAAACAAAGAAGTCAATTTGTACAAACTATTTTTCCAACCTACGACGTAATCTACGAATCAAATCGACAAGGCTAAAGCACACTTGTGCGAATTCTCATTGAGGACAAATTTCTGAAAGTATATACACAAGTATGCACACTGAGGTTGAAGAAACAACGAAATATTTTTTGTGATCGATGAATTTGTACTGAAAAAAATCCAAACATGTTTTTGAGTGTTTCGAACGTAATAAAACTGAGTGTTAGTCGAACACTGTACTTATGGAACACGAGCACTACAGTGCACGTAAACAGTGAAAGCTATGTCGGGTGCCTCCATTTTTTCCTCTTTTGAAATATGCGACACATGAATACTAATTTTAAGAAAATTATATATGAATATTATAAATTCACATATTGCTGTTCACAAAAATAAATACTAAAACCTTATCAATCGTTTATTATTATTTTTCTTCCTGAACTTCCTAAGACTTCTCTTAGGAAATTTTGCTTGAACTTATTTCCTTTCTGAAAATTATTAATTATCCATATTTTTATAATCTTTCACAACCTTAACCTATCAATATATTACTGAAGAAAATCTGAACAATCGAAGATGAGAAAACGAATAGTTTTCCACTGGTTACTCCTCTCATCCAAACCCTTTCAATTTGTGAATAAAATAGATTAAACTTGTGAATTGTATATTTTTAAAGTTGACTGAAATAATTAATCTTTCAGACAGAATTTTCCTAAGATCTTAAAAAATCCAGAAGAACAATTGGCCATTGGTGAAACTACGGGCCCACTAGTCAAGCTAGATGCTTGACACCCAATTATGTCCATCCTGTACATTCCTGAATAAAAACACCTTTGGACCGACCGTCAATACCTATCATAATAATTATACTGAATGAAAACCTATATTCCTTGACAGCAATCTCAACTACAGATAAGTTTCAAAGAAAAATTGTATGAAATCCGAATTTAAACCTGAATAATTTTGCAACTGTTCTTTGAACATTGATGAAACTTCCTACAGAGGTGCACATACATCATGGTATCAAATTTTGAAGAACTCAGGGTGGTCCCGAAGTCACTAACAAAGTTACATTCAGTTACTTATACAGCTTCATGGAACAGCCTGTATAACGAAACTTAACGTGGTGGGCGGTGTTTGGATATCTGCGATATCTTGTTAATCAGAACCCAAGACATCATGATGAAATTCTGAAAATTAGAAGAATTATCATCAAAATTGAAAGATTCATTTTTCCGTAGCTGCAGTTTTGGAACGGTCTATAGAACAAACCGGATGTAAGACCTTCGTGAAAATCTGATATATTGTTCTTAAGGTTGATACAAATATAATATGTAAAAATGGGGAAAATTCACTGGACCCGCTTTTCCTTAGTAAGTGTGCGGGGTCCTTTCCTCTCATTACTGCACACTGGTCTACTATGTGTGGAAGAACTGAACTAAAATTCTGCGCTAAATTCTCACATCGTCAGAAATCAACTGAATAGACAGCCAGTGCTACCAACATTACTCATCAACTCACCTACCAAACCTTCTCACCCCACTAAAAATAGTGAGGACATAAAAGAAGCTCCACTTGCAGCACTAAAACTGCATCATCAGAGATCGCCCAAGCGCCCATTTTTCTTCCTGCTCTTTCAAACGGTGCCCGAATAATCAGTCAGCGTCACTTCCGCCACAATGCCGACGTTCGGGCTTTTGTGGAGCTGCATCCCGAAGGAAGCGACGCAAGACTAAACGCGGGCGTCAGGGCGGATGGAGCGGGCGTCCCTTAATTAATCGGCTAATTGAAAACTTGCGGAATTTTTAGCGACTGTCGAATGATTTATTGCTGTAGGTGAAGAAAATGGGGGGTGTCTTTTGCAACGTGGATACGCATAAAAAACCGGATGTATTGCAGAGGAGATAAGGGAAGTTTCAGGCGTCATGTTGTCTGTCGACAGTTTGCAAGTTCTCCCCATTTTCGACAAAATAAACCCAGACCAGAACGAGTGAAAACGCTGTCTCAGGATCCTAACAATAAGTACTTCTACGAGTACTAAACCAATCCTCATCCAACCTACAAAATAAGCTTTTACACCCCTAGTTCGAGTTCGAACTTTTCCAAAGTTTGGGAACCGAGGACAGGCAGAAAGTCTAGGAGGCGAGACACGGTTAGGTGGATTTAATTAAAAATTCGACCAAATTCAATTTCCATAAAAGCTGTAAAGTGGAATATGAGATTCTTTCGGTAACTTCCCGAGACGATAAATCTGACCTGGGGATGGGGGTGAATTAGCCACCATGATGTGGACTGAACTTGAGTAACCCCCGGGAAAGTTCATGAGGGATTTTCGAATAAGCATTATGGCTACCGGAAATGGCGAATTTGGGTAGGTTAAGACAAATGGGCGCTCGGAAGGTTATTTTCGATCGAAGAAGATCAAATTCCGTTTTTTTTAGTCTATACAGTTTCTTATACATGACGAGAAAATCTTTAAGAGTCTTTAGCCTTCAAAATAGGAAACGTTTACCGCCAGATGGCAGTGCAGTCATTATTTTTTATTTATTGGATTATTCAGCTTAATAGAACAAATGTTGGGGCGCAGGGAATATAACAAGAAATCCTAGTCTGAACTAGATCTCATACTGGCTGCATAATACTCCCTCTTTCATTCACCAGTCATCTGGGAGGAGATACCTGCGGGGCGTTTCATTTAAAAGAAATTCAATTTCATGTTAGAATCCAGAATTGTAAGAAATAATTAATTTTCAGTAATCGACGGCTAAAACGAAACTTAATGAATTGTCTTTGATAAAAATGGATATTTATTATTTCGAATATAAAAATTCGAGGAAATAAATTTCGCGAAAACAACACATTGTTGTAATATTATTTACGAAAAAACGGTAAATTCTAAAAGAAAATTAGATAGACGTTTGATTAACCGAATGATATACTTCAATACTGAAATGAAAAAATACAAAAATATTTGTTCGTTTTGATGGAGGAAATGTTACAGAATAACCAAAAATTATGGGGAATATCCTTTCAATTCATTCAATACTAACAATATTTTTTTTTTATTTTTATCTTTAAGTATACACTCATACATCTTTTCATCAATCAGAAAAAATAAATCATTTCTGACTCCCTTTTTTCAGGTACGTAGACCCTTAAGAATTTGAGCAGAGGAAAGGAGGAATTAAATATATTGCAGAATTCCCGAATTTGATCGAGCGGTTTAACAATTTTTTTTTCTTCAGGATATCAATTCGTTTATATGAATGCCTGACATTCCTTATAAAGCTACTACTGAAATAAGTAATAATACGTAATGATACACAAGGTGTATATGAACAGTTGCGAAAAAAATTAGGGAGTAATTCCTTGTCGAAAAATAGGGTGGGCCTTTGATATAAACTGTTTTTTTAACCCCCTTCTCTTAGTGACAACCCCCTTAAAATGACGCCTGCATACAGTTTTCAATTTTTTTCCTTAAAAACTAAAAAACTTCGAGAATAAAATTGAGCAGACATTTCATGCGAGCGAATGGCACTCAAAAAAATTTTTAGTGGTGTTTCTCAATGATTTCAAGTGATTAAAGAAGCCACCCCTAAACTCTGTTTCGCAAGAAACTTTTTTCCAGATTTATATTTAACAATAATGAATCTTGGATGGCTTAATCCATTTTAAACACAAAAGTTCTCTTGTAGTTAGTTCAAGGTTTCAGAGAAATTGGAGAATTCAAGTTTTTTTTTAACGTTTTCAATTTCAGGTTTTTGTTTCGATCGATTCATTATATTTCTGTCGAAGAATATGAAAGATAATTGTGAATAGAATGAGTTTTATATAATCGATGAATATCGATAATGAAATAAATGTTTCTATACAGTGAAGGATTATATTCTCAGGGACGCATTTTGAAAGTTTTCTGCAGGTGCTAGAATCCTAGTTTAGGCACTGAAATCATTGACCATTCACTTATTTACGAGCAGGGATAATAATATGGATAAATTTCCATTTCAATTTCTTGTTGCGATAAAACAACCCCTCAAATTGAGGAAACCCTACATTTATTGTAATGAGAATGAATGAAAGCCACCCGATGATGACTGATAGATACGGTTTTACATACATTCAGGAATAAGATAATTGCAATTTTTTTGAGGAACATTCTACATTTCTTCTACAAGTAAATGTAGTAAACAATGAAAACCCTAATTATAGGATACGATCCAAAAATATTTCTGCGAAAAGTATATTTTTAAAATAGAAGACTTGGCAAAAACTGCTTCTGGAATCTGATCAACCATTACCATCTATCTTTCAAGCTCAGAATGAATAGAATCTTGTCGAAATTCGAAGCGAAATCTATCTCATTCCTGATATCTCGAATACTACAGTTTCCAAACCATGAATGAAATTTCTTCCAGAAATCCTGCTGGGAATTGTGAGAACCCTTGCAGATCCCTCCTGAGAATCAAGAATTCTTTTTTAGAAGAAATCAACCGACAACCAGCCCTCCACATCGATTTGAAAACTTGGTTCTCCCCCCGTAAGATGTCACTTTCTCTTCCAATTCAAACCTCATGAATCTGCGCAACAGTGTTTTCTGATTGGTATTATCCTCATCCTTATTTTCGGGTTTCTCAGGACAACTCTTTAGTCCTATCGGGAATATTTTGGCTGACGGTCAGGATTCATCAGAGTTTTCAATAATACACGGTTAGTTAACGTGCTGTTGTGCTTACATAACTTTTTACGGGGGAAATAGTGGTAAGTTACAAATGCCGCAACGCAATTTTTTTATGTTCATGCGATAAACGACTGTTTTTTGTGGAGTTGATAAGAATGATTGTTGTCGAATGGCACGCAACAAGGATTTCTGGAATACCAATTTCTTGAACTGTATCAAACACGAAGAGACAGTTCTCAAATGCATTTGAATCATTTGAAATTGAGTTGATTATACATACAATTATTCAGAGAATGGAATCTTCAGGAAATGGCACTGTTGAAAGCAAATGAAATTGTTTGAAAAGAGGCAAGTCGAACAATACCACAATTCCCGAAAGAATTAGATACAAAATCGTATCTAATTTTTTAGCTTTAATACATATCATGTGTCATGAAAGATATACCTGACTTCATCAATCACAATGTTTACACATAATCCTCGTGTATTCGATTTAATTAAAATTTTCTAGAACTTCGAGAATGATTCGAAAAGTGACCCACAAGAGCTCGTAGATGCTGAGGATACTGAGATGAGTTTAATCTCGAAGAAATCGAGAACAGATATTCAATCACCTACGAGAACTTTTAACATTTATTGGTGAAAGAAGCTGAAATTTCTGAATGAGTTTTGGCATAAAGCAAAAATTTGCATTTGCACTCTGTATCGAATATTGCAAGATGAAAGTTAAAAAAATGGGGAAAGAATATTAGGGGATAATTATAAGGAAGTGTAGCATCAGCATGTTGAAGTCACTCAGTAGTATAAACTATACGAAGAATACCTTCATTTTGATGAAACAAAATGGAAACAGTTTTATGGGGAGAAATCCTTCATTTGTATATTTATTTGTGTCGAACAACCAACAGTTAAATAAATATGCCTATTGATAATCACAAAATGGCGAATTCGCCAGTGTCGATGGTCCACTGAAGTTAATTATAAACGTTTCTATAACAAAATCACTTTTTTGCCATTTCGTGATCTAATGTGAATGAGTCCACAGATACATAATGATATTTTAATTTGGGAATTTCATCCTTGATATAGCTTATTTTTATACCATGCTGTTTCATGTGGCAATATTATACTTACGAAAATATCCGAAGAAAATGATACATACTAAAAATTTATATTATAATAAATGTATTCCCAATGTGGAGTGTGAACATTTACCGTTTCGCATTGAAAGTGTGTGAAATAGTTATTAGTTACCATAAGATATCATCATTTTATGTTGTCTATAAAACAGTATCTGTTTCATTCCTCTACGTGGACTATAAAGAGGATTATGCTTTTTTGCGATACTGGGAAAAGGTGATAAAGGGCAGATAAAAGCAGATATCCTACTATGATACTGCAAATATACGAATAAAACAGCCCATCCGGTTCATTGAGTTGTAAAATTTTATATTGAAGCTCCTGGGTATGTATGTTTCACATGCTGCAGATTATTGATAGTTCGATATTATGTCATCATAGATATGAAAGCATTGAGAATTTTTTTAAAAACATGGTTTTATTGGTAGTTATCTCCCTACAATGTGTGGAAACAGGTTGGGCATATTTTGATGCCACCAATTTTGATGTCAGAGATAATTCCACCAGAAAAAATTGGATCTCTGGTAGAAGGCAATAAGGGACCAGGTCAACTATACTCAGTTCAAATGTAAGGAAGGAGCAATAATAACATGTTTGGCGCAGCGGTAGGAGGGTCTTCGTGAAGTTTCTTTCCGTCCAGAGTCGAATCGAGGAGATTTCCCACACTCGTTAAGTTTTAACTGAACTTGAATTCCATTTTTTTCAATAATTTATAGAACGTTGTTATTTTGAAATTTGGCAAACTGTCGTTATCATTCACGATTTCTAGAACTTAAGAAATCGTTCGGATTTCATTCCGGAAAAAACAGTGGACAGTTCTTCTAATAAGGTTCATATCGAAATCGTCAACCGAATCGATTATTTTTAACGATTGGGCTCTCATCTTAGGTGGCGTCAATGTTTCATTCTCTTCATAGTCTCTGAGAATTCTGAATACAGCTGAATCACGTACTCACCCCTGAGGATTTTGAAACAATTCCTACTAAGTCTCTTTTCGATAAATCAGGATGTTCTTCCAATTCTTTTCGAAAAATGTTTAAAATTATCTCTTTCTATTCAGCAGAGAAATGGAAACTTTTGGACCTCTTTCGGGGTGGTCCCCACATATCACCCTCAGATGCAGTATCCGTTTCCGAACTCGACATTGTTCTATAAACACTATATACACTTTGTCAAAAGATTTTCCAACACAATATACTTTTCACAACAAAATCTATAGACACTTTGAACAGCTAGACCTTCACAGTAGCTCTAGGGCTTGTCAATTGGAAACTTCGATATTTATGCAAATCAAGATGGCTTTAATCCAATAAGGAAAAGGACCCAAACCTGGTGTTTCCCGGAATAACCTTCTCGGAATCTTGAGCAGCCGACAAAGAGTTTCGTAAAAAATAAAATAGAATTATGGACCGAAACTAAATATATTTCGGATATTACAAGTAAAAAACCATTATAAATTTGAACATAGATAGATCTTTTTCGAGTCTTGTCAACTGAAAACTTCGATATTTATATAAATCAAGATGGCTTTCACCCAATGGGGAAAAGGACCCAAATCTGGTGTTTCCTGTAATTACTTTGTCGGAATCTTGCAAGATTCCGACCCAAATCTCTAAAACTCTGGTGTTTCCTGGAATAACCTTGCTGCAATCTCGAACATCCGAAAAAAAAAAATTTTTAGTAGATAACAATATAAAAACAAAACAAAATGAAAAAAAATAGGGTACGTCGGATATAAAATGTTTATGACAGTTGCAAATCATAGCAGAAATTTTGCACTATAGCATTTCGAACATGTCAATACAGTGATTTTATTTGTATTATTATCCTTATTAGTCTGAAGGAAACAAATTCATATATTCGTTCTTCAACTGCGATTTTTTTTTCGTTTTTAGAAATTATCTCCACTAAACTTAGATTGAACGAATTCTGAATAAGAATGTTAAAATATACAACATTATCTTCAGCGAAGTTTTATAAATATCGTCCTGATCGTTTAAAGTTTTTTACTTGATTGCAATCTTTATACCAGTTCTGTGGAGTGAAGACTCAGTTATGAAGCAATCAAAGGCACAAGGCACAAATGTACCATATACATCCAAGAAAAGTTTCTCGAATGCTGATACCTAACATATTTCCGAACATCCCTAATCTCAAACGGCATTCCTCATCAGCCATTTCAACGGGAGACGAGCGATGAAATTTTGATAAACCCGAAAGGCTCCCGAAGGCACGCAATGAAATTACAGCTGCTTGAATATTTGATGTGGTTACATTTCCCAGAACTGTGAGCGGGCAACCTTCGAATCGAACGCTTTTTTTATCATTTTGGTTATAATATTCCTTTTGATGAATGACGTGCCAATGGAGAGTGGTGAAATGCCTGTTGGATGTGAACATGTTGAAATTCGAAAAGCTTTTGATGATCTACGAGTTACATTGCTTATTCATTGTTGTGCACTGCAAAGATTTTTCGAGATTTCTGCGGAACCTACAAGGACAGGTATTGTTTCATATTGCAAGTAATCATACAAGAGCTCTTGGTGAGAAAAATGGACTGCTGTACCAAGTCTTATAACTACGAGAACTAAAGGAAGAAATTAATGTATGAGAAACAATATCACAAAGTAAACACTGGAGGATGGGTACGGGTACTTATGGTTGTCTGACTTGAAGAGATGCATCTGATGGTTTTCTGGCTTCGTCTAGGTGAACTGAATATGGTTATTTATGATATGAGTGTTGAAAGTGACGTTTTATTTATATTTTGTGAATGAATAAGTTTGTGAAATGAGCGGAGCGAATTGAACAATTTCACGAACACAATAAAATCACTTTCAACACAAATACCATACAATGTTTATTGTACAACTGCCCTATTTTGATAATAAAATGAGCGAATTTGCAATGACAAACTTCAAAATGCATTTTAATGTTCAAATAATCAAAAGGTTGTTGTGAATGGCAAACGTTGCCAACGTTATGATTACTAACAAATGAGAAAAGACGCTGTCATTTGAATTTCGTTTCTGACCAATTTTCGTCTTGGGTTTTTAACTGCTTAATATGTTTGTCGAGAGTCCAATTATTGATAAAAGTGACGATTTGGTTGTTCCTGTGGATATTGAATAGTTTGCGAGAAGAGCAAGTCTGGAACTCCTACCTAAAAATCTGTTCAGCAGTACGATATTGCATAAAACAATTTCCTGGCCTGGTGTAAATTGGAGAATCTAGAAGGGAACTTCAGTGAACCTATTTTCCTGGCATACTTAGAAGAAAAATCAAAAATATGGAGTTCATCAACTTTGTGGAGCAAATTTTCAATGATAAAGTCAAGCGCTCTTGCTAAAAATGGTGTGGATGTTAGTGAATATTTTAAGATAATAGCATATTTAAAACGGAGAAGTGAAGGATATCGTCCCAAAAAATCGGAAATTCTCACTCGCGAACAAGTTGAAAAGTCAATAAATGAGGCACCAGATGAGAAATACTTGATGGTTAAGGTTGCAACTATTTTCGGATTATTTGGAGCCTGTCGGCGTGGAGAATTGTGTAATTCATCAGTGGAAGACATCGAAATAACAAATAAATCATTGGTTATACAACTTCCAAACACAAAAACGAAAGTCAGTCGTTCTTTCAGTATTATTGGGAAGTAGGTTGACTATTTGCACTGCGCCCTTCTGTCATCAAACATCGTCGTTTTTTCCTGAAATTCATTAATAATAAATGCACTGCCAATCCAGTTGGTATCAATACATTTGAGAAAATTCCATCTATTGTTGCCGAATTCCTCAAACTGCCAGAACCAAAGCAATATACAGGACACTGTTTTCGAAGATCCTCCGCTTCATTGCTAGCAGAATCAGGAGCAAATATTACGGATATAAAAAAACATGGTGGATGGAAGTCTACGACGGTAGCCGAGGACTATGTTGATCATTCCATTGCATATAGAAATGTCATTGCTGAAAAAATTCTCCCAACCTCAACAGATTTTGGATCATCATCATCCAATATTGTACTTCCGGTTTCTACAAGTACTGATGGTGCTGAGGATTCTAATAATGTGTTGCGAAGCTCCCTAAAGTCACAGGGCATTAATGTTAGTAATTGTTCTAGTTTTACGATTAATATTAATGTTCATAAGTAATGATTGTTAAATATTGATTATTATTGTAATTGCTGAATTTTTTTCATCTGATTTCATCATAAGAAAATGGAGTGCTGAAAATATTTTCAACACTAATGCTAAAAATATTTTTAACACGCTTCCACGTAAACAATCAATTTTAACATTGTTTGCTGTCATTAAAAGTGTCACTTTTGATGGCTGTTGTACAAAAAAGTCTTTTTGACTCTTGGATCGAATTCACTATATGGATCCATAGGTTTAAACTGAATGTTTTTGAAGGCACGTGCTAGACGCCGTTCATGTGAATAACGTGTTTGAAAGAGCAAGAGACAGAAGAACTGACGGTGCTTTATGACCGTTGCTAGAGGAGAAGTGGAAGTGTGATGAACAGGTAGAATGTTTTGTGGGGCTTTGGGTAACTCCTTCTAGAACTCCACACCACAGAGTCGGAGAAAGTGGGTAAATCATAGAGTTCTGGGTCTTCTTTGTTACCGACAAAGTCAATTCGTAGTATGAATTTTGTCGTATTAAAAATACAAATATGAATTTCGAACAGTAAGGAAACTCCCAATTTATTTTCAACATTGGCAGAGATTTAGTACACTCTGTATACCTACGTATGGAAGCGAATATTCCATCAGCGAGGATACATTCTAGCATTCCCTCCCCCTCCAAGATATTTCAGTCGGGCTACCTTTCTGAATTCCCTAAGCCCCCTCCATTTTCCCGTATCTGCACCAATTTTCGAGGCAGCCGACTATTAGCACGTCAGGAATTTCAATCAAGGAACGGCCGATGAAAAAGTAGCCCACAAGATAAGCCACGAAATTGGGTCGGCAACAAATTCATCACTCACCGTGCTGGATTTGCGGACACTGCGTTGATAGAAATTAAACATCCACACGCTGAAAGAGCCGAGGGTGTTCGTGGTGCTTTATTCCAGCCGACGAATGGAGAGCTGGATTTGGCACGGTCAGCTCTTTCGCGATGTGTCAGCGATAACACGGGGAAAGAGTTTCATCGGGATGAAATGTTGAGGCTAAGGGATATTTACTCTTGTATTTCGATGGGAACACATATACTCCATTCACAATTATAAAATCACAGCTCTGGCATTGGAAATTTGACAAATTCCACTCTGTATCGAAGTTATGACGTTTTTCAAAATATTTTTATGTTCCAAGTCAACACTATGTTGCCCTTTCTACATTCTTAGCGTATTTCTCAGAATGTGAATGAATTGGAAAAGATGTGATGGACGAAAATAATAAACGTTTATATGAATTGATAGAAAGGATTCCTTTTCTAGTTATTTGCATGAAAAGTACAAGAGATCACTGTTGAAATATATTATTTTTCGCCATCGAAAAAAATTGCATTGCTTTCACATAATTTTCATATGCATGCTTGTGAAGATTTAATGTTTATTATCCTCTTGAACTGAAAGTTCAAGACTTGACGACATTTTATTTATTTGATCTTATGAACAAGGAGTATAATATTCTGATTGTATAGTAATTTATTGGAATATTGGATTAAAAAATATTCATACATTACTACCACAGTAGGTTTGTACAAATAAAATGGAATAGGTCAAAAATATGCTTCACATTTATCATTCACCTGTTCTAAAATAAGACACCGATGTATTCTGGTTCAATATAGCCTTTTTCTACTTTCGGCAAAGGAATGAAAGCTTCAGTGACACATTTCAATTCTACCTGAACCATATTTTCCGGTCGCTTCCGTTAGAAGATCGTATAAGGAAGCCTTTCTTGTCCATTTACACATTCCAAATAAATTTTGAGTACCAAAATCGATACCGAAACTAACCGAACTTCTGGAGGACCGGAATTTCGTTTGAAATCTTTCAAAACGGCCAGATACCTAAAAAACTTCGTTATCAAGTGTAAAAAGGTCGATTAGTACTTACTTTCGCTTTATTTATGCTTATAAATCGATTTTTGGTCCAATTCAAATTTGCCGTTCGTACTCACGCCAAAACTCGTGAAAGGAAAAAATGACACTTGCACGAAACTTCTTCTGGACGCCGAAGAACGGAAAAATAGGCGATTTCCTATCGATATTTCTCCCCAAAATCGCCGATCGATACGAACTAACAAAATGGGGAAAATCTTTGATACTTTTACCAAAGATTGATCTTTGACTTTTACTTTGATGTAAACAGAAAAACTGGCATCGTCGTTTTGTCATTTACCATATTCTATGTACGTGCACAGATTTTTCATCAGGTGCACCAATTCCTGAAAACGAAACCATGGCCAGAGTTGTGATTTTATAATTGTGAATGGAGTATATATGATGTGAAACAAACAGCCATATGAAGGGAATACCGGCAACAGAGAACAAGTTCTGCGGTGGACGCACGTTGGTTTGTCAGAAACCGACAGATCCATCGAGATTTGAATTGAAAACCATCGCCGAATTTTTGAAGTGGAAAGCTAAGAAGTTATTCGGAAGAATAACGAAATTTTATTCCCTGAGAATTCAAGCATTTTAAGACTATCAGTACAATGTATGGCCTCCACGGGCATCAATAACAGCTTGACATCTTCTTTGCATACTACACACGAGGTTGTTGAACATTTCTTGAGGAATTTGGTTCCATAAACGGGGCTGAAGCTCTCTCAGATCATTTAAGGATTCTGGGGTAGGTTGATGATTATCTAATCTTCTTTGGAGCATATCCCATGCATGTTCTATGCAATTCAAATCTGGTGAGTGCGGAGGTATTGGTAAATGTGGAATACCAAGCTCCTCGCGCGCATTCTCAACTATGGTTGCACGGTGCGGTCTAGCGTTATCTTCTAGAAATTGAAAAGTTTCACCAATAGCAGCGTGAAAATTTGGCACACCATTGTCAATGACATGCTCCCTATAATGTAAGGCGGTCATATTCCCAGGACCAATGTGTAGATCTGTGCGCCCGTTGAAACATATCCCGGCCCATACCATAACACTACCCCCTTGGAATAGATGGACTTCTTGGACATGGTGACGATTACGGGGTATGCGTGGGATTGTCCATACCCTTATTTTTCTAGAATCTGAAAATCGTCCATATCTGGATTCATCGTCGCCCACCAAGCCTTGGGCTTTCCAACATGGAACCTGTTGCCATGAACCTATTCCAAAGTCGAGATATCTCACTTTGGCTGACTTGGAGCCTTTCCGCTACAACAATCTGAGTTAGGCCACCCTGTAGCATTCCGATAGCCCTATTAGCCTCAGCGTTTGTTAATTTACGTCTTGGCATTTTCAGAAAACTCGTTCCAAATCGAAGCCGTTGATAAACTTACTTCATTTCAAAATAAGAACATTCATGGAGCATATGCAAAGAACCAGATTGACGAAATGTCTCATACTGATTTTTATTGGATCAATTCAAGTTGTTATTGAGTTTTAAATGATTTTACAGCGATTTTCTCGAAGATAACATACTTTCAAAAACGATTGAATACGATATCCCTAACTCTTGTGGAGCAGTTCCATGATAGTCATACGATAGCTTCAAAATGTTTCCAGCTTCCATACTTGTATCATTAAACCACATAACCAAATGCGTTTCTCCGCCTCAAATTTCATCACAAAGTTGGCCTCGCCACATCGTAACTACGTAGACAAATGGAACCTACCCCACAAACGCAACCAGATCCGCAGGATCAAACGGTCTTCCTCCACTATTTCTCGGTTAAATTAATTCATACCTTTGTCGTAAACGGAGGGATATAACTACTGAATCACAAAGCATTAGGATTCTTCATATCCCGAACAAACGTGACTTTGTTACCGGATTTTGGGGGCAGTTCCTATTCGGTTGCAGTCTCCGTTTTGCGTTGTTTTATTTACAGAACGAACAGGCTTGCTTTCGATTGTGGAATCTGTGCGATTGAATGCTCGTATTGTGTGGAGCATTGGATTAATTTATGCGAATTAGAACCTTTGAAATCGAGTCAAATAAAATTATTTTGATTTTGCTCAAACTGATATGCTGTATTTGGTTTTGTGATACCCCTAAGGCATAAGGAATTTGCACCGTATTCAAATTGATTGTCGTTGAATGAAAAACTCAGTTGTCGTTAAATTTAGAGTGAATCAATTAATTATTGATTCCATGAGTTAAGCAAGATCAATATACCAAATAAACTCCGTGGCTTTTGTGTCAATGTAAATGATTCTTCTAATTCGCAAGGAAATTCTAAAAATAAATATGGGTAAATACACGTGAAAACGTACACTCCACTACTGGTTTTTCGAAAGTTCTGCCCCTTCAAACCGAAATTTTCACTGCGTAACTGTAGAATACCCAAAACCTAAGTTTTAAGATAGCTACTGCTAAATGGCGGAGGAACAGGTTACAAAGGACCCCGCGCACTTACTTAGGAAAAGCGGGTCCAGTGAATTTTCCTCATTTTTACATATTATATTTATATCAACCTTAAGAACAATATACGAAGGTCTTACATCCGGTTTGTTCTATAGGGCGTTCCAAAATT
Source organism: Adalia bipunctata (assembly GCA_910592335.1). Lineage (NCBI taxonomy): Eukaryota > Metazoa > Arthropoda > Insecta > Coleoptera > Coccinellidae > Adalia > Adalia bipunctata. The sequence continues at coordinate 11,305,810 of OU342955.1, forward strand.
GCAGCTACGGAAAAATGAATCTTTAAATTTTGATGATAATTCTTCTAATTTTCAGAATTTCATCAGGATGCCTTGGGTTCTGAATAACAAGATATCACAGATATCCAAACACTGCCACAACGTTAAGTTTCGTTATACAGGCTGTTCCATGAAGCTGTATAAGTAACTGAATGTAACTTTGTTAGTGACTTTGGGACCACCCTGAGTTTTTCAAAATATGATACCATGATGTATGTCCACCTCTGTAGGAAGTTTCATCAATGTACAAGGAACAGTTGCAAAATTATTCAGGTTTAAATTCGGATTTCATACAATTTTTCTTTAAAACTTTTCTGTAGTTGAGATTGGTGTCAAGGAATATAGGTTTTCATTCAGTGTAATTATTATGATAGGTATTGACGGTCGGTCCAAAAGTGTTTTTATTCAGGAATGTACAGGATGGACATAATTCGGTGTCACTAATCTCCTCATTTCGCTATCTCAAAATCTGTTTATATAGAAAAACGGTATAATCATTCCAGGTTGTTGTATCTTTGAGCACTCTAAGGATGCATAATTTTTTTGAATATTATACCATTTGTAAAAAATTTCACTCGTGTATAAATAATTAAAAGATTGTTGCCAAATCATTCAGTCGTGTTAATAACCCTATTTTAAGATTGGAGTAAATAGATTTCATATTTTGTGCTAATACATTTTTATGTAAATTATTAATTATTATTTCAAGTAATGGTGTATATTGAACTGAAACCTGAATGATTTGGCAACAATCTTTTAATTATTTATACACGAGTGAAATTTCTCATAAAGGTCGACATACTTTTATGGTATAATATTTAAAAAAATATGCATCCTTAGAGTGCTCAATGTTACAACAACCTGGAATGATAATACTGTTTTTCTATATAAACAGATTTTGAGATAGCGAAATGAGGAGATTAGTGACAGCGAATTAAAAACACCTTTGGACCGACCGTCAATACCTATCATAATAATTATACTGAATGAAAACCTATATTCCTTGACAGCAATCTCAACTACAGATATGTTTTAAAGAAAAATTGAATGAAATCCGAATTTAAACCTGAATAATTTTGCAACTGTTCCTTGTACATTGATGAAACTTCCTACAGAGATGGACATACATCATGGTATCATATTTTGAAAAACTCAGGGTGGTCCCAAAGTCACTAACAAAGTTACATTCAGTTACTTATACAGCTTCATGGAACAGCCTGTATAATGAAACTTAACGTTGTGGGCTGTGTTTGGATATCTGTGATATCTTGTTATTCAGAACCCAAGGCATCATGATGAAATTCTGAAAATTAGAAGAATTATCATCAAAATTTAAAGATTCATTTTTCCGTAGCTGCAGTTTTGGAACGCCCTATAGAACAAACCGGATGTAAGACCTTCGTGAAAATCTGATATATTGTTCTTAAGGTTGATATAAATATAATATGTAAAAATGGGGAAAATTCACTGGACCCGCTTTTCCTAAGTAAGCGTGCGGGGTTCTTATCATGTGCCGATTGCTAAATGGCGAAGGCGCCTGTTACAAATTATTATGTGCTGATAGCTAAATGACTAAGGAGCAAGTTGTAATTTGGCAACTCGAATAGTCGTATAATTTTGAGTCGGAGCGTATTCAATGGATACATCCCTCTGCGTATGCGATCAAAGGATGTAAAGAAAAGTTGATGAATCGATTCCATTCAATTAACGCCAAATATTCCCTGTCTACTGAAATGTCCTACCTACGGAGCCGTCAGCTCTCGATTAGGAAGTTCCGTCATGGAATTCATAGTTTTTCCAATACAAAAGCGATCCATTTCTCACTCGGAATCGAAGAACAATAACCCATTCCGCCGAATATCCCGAATATTCGCTTCCAGAGCGACTCAATTCAGATCCGCGTCCAAAAAACAGACGACGAAACAACAGCGAGACTCCCGAACGAATTAATTTTCCCTGTTCGTAATTCATCTTCGGCTTCGCGGAACCCGAGAAATATGGTTCCCGGAGGAGAAAACGCTCCTTGAAAAATGACGCAATTGGAGAGGAAATATATCAAAGTTGCACAGACCGGCTCGGGAGTCTACCAACGTCTGGGAGAGCCCTTCACTCTTCCACAGAGGCAACCTGTTGAGGACGTCGGAAGGACAAGAAAAACATTCAAACATGCACGCCTTATGAATTTTTTATGGAAATTCTGTACGTTTATCGGATAAGGATCTTGAGGAGCGGATTTATCATGCCCAAGAAGTAAGACTCTGCATATTACTCATTCTGAAAGCAGAGAAACATTTTTGTCAAAAGAACGGATTAGTGAAATGTTGTGACTGGAATGAACCTCACAAAATTCGCCTACTATTGCGGATATGCTAAGAGATTTGACATATAAATGCAATGAAGAAGACGACAGACTTTAATATAATATACAGGGTGAGTCTTTGACTTGTACATATATTTTACCTGTAGATTCCTCTCATCAAACGAAACACTTTTTTCCTATACCATTTTTCGAAGATACGGGATGTCGAAAATCCATGAAAAAAACACTTTTCTGTTCATATCTTCGGAACCGTTATTTCGAATGAACTGAATTTTGGTTGAGTTTTTACTCTATTCATGGTGCATATTCCTCGATCGAAACCTACTCAATATCTCCACTAGTATAAAAGTTACAGGGTAGTCGACTCATCAATACACGCTAAAACACCATAATACCACTTTCAAAAGATAAACAGTTCATATTTTCGAAAGAATCAATTATTTAAAAAACTAAAATTATTCCTATTTTTTTTCAATAAAACGCGTCGTTTTCGTGTTATTTCCAATTTTACCTGGAGAAATTTGACGAAAAAATCATTTATTTCAAGAATAATCTGAATGCGTCTCTGAATTAAATATCATCGAATATTATTCCTTCTCTGGTCTTCAAACGAGTTCACAATGTTGTCACAATATTTATCAACTTTGTCGAGATATTTCAATAATAAAATCCCACAAATGTGGGAGATAAAATTGAACACCAAAAAGGATTTAACACGCACATTTTTTATTGAAAATTCATAGTTACCGGTCCATATTGAAGTTAAACGTCGATGAAATACAAAATTCGGATATGAAAGATGAATCTCGATACAAACTACTTATTAAATTGAAATTAATGAAAAATAAAATGATACCTTATAATCTGTGTCGATGTTTCTATCTAAACAATTTCCTCTTGAATTTTATAAACTCGACACGGTTGAGATTATATTAATTCACTTCACATAATGAACCACATTAGAACAATAATTCACTGAATGTATTCAGAACTTCACATAATGTTTACAGTTTGTTCAGAGACTCTGGTTTGTTATTGTTTATAGTTGGCCTCCAGATAACCAATCCTTCGGGTTTCGCTCTACGCATGCGTGGTAAAATTTGGCGACAAAGTCGATTTATGATGGAAACGGCAGAATTCATAGATATTTATACCACGGTACACAAGTGTATCGTGATTTATACTATGTTTCGTAAAAAATCCGTAACCTCAATGAAAATATCAGCAAGCTGACAACATCTTCTTGAAATTTCTGTGCAAATATTTACAGATTCGATACAAAGTAGATTAGGTTAGGTTGTTTGATAATAAATCTGAATGAAAAGTCTTTCTTCATGATATTGTTTGGGAATTTCGAGGAAAATATGAACAAGTTATTAGTGTTTACAATCTAATCTACAGAAAAAATCGAAGAAGGAACTTATTTTGGTGGGATAAATGTGGCTTTTTAGTTGCAGATATAATCCGATGAAACTAACTGTTTTTGATGAAATTATCGTGTTTGCAACATTTTTATTTCAATAAGGTTAGTATTTGAGTATTCCCTGAATGTATAAACTCAATTTCTATCGAGAAATATGAACTTTGCATCAATTCCAGAAGATCATTTCAGAGGCGTAGTCAGCCCAATTTTTTTTCAAATGGCTATATCTTTTTAACAGAGCCGAATTCGGAAAAATGGAAAATGAAAAAAGGTTTCTTTTGACCTCAAGAATCTACAGTTGAAATATATGTAAAAGTCCAAGATTCACCCGGTATACAGGATGAGTCTTTGACTTGCGCATTCTGGTAACAAAAATCCATGAAAACACGCTTTTCTGTGCATATCTTCGGAACCGTATTTTTTTCTCATTATCTCTCACAATATCATCAAAAAGAACGGATACAAGAGTATCACCAAATTTCCTGTTCGTTCAGACCAATGAATTCCTCCAATCACGGCGAATTCTTGGTAGGATGGACTGTTTCCTGATTCCTGTCTGCAAAATCGCTGTGCGAATCAATCAATGATCAGTTTGATACCCACTAATGGTTGGTAACGGTACTCATCAGCTCGCAAGACCACTCAAACAATGTAACGGAGTAGGTAACTCAAATAGCCGATGTAACAGCCGATCAATTCGGATGCCTGTTAGGTCTTCCGACAAATTGCTATTCAATCGTGTGACAGAGGTCGACGTTATCGTTCGGTTTCTGTGCCATCAACAACTTACATGTCTGGAGGTGGAGATAGATTTTCGTTACGTAGGAAAGAAAAAAGATCGGAGAAGGAAAATACCTTCTGAAAAACTCATGAACAGAAGAGTATGCTCATGAGAGACTCGTCTTAAGAACTGATTTTTTTTCATTGTGAAGCTATTGTGTGTAATTTTTTTTATATACTTGTTGAATGAAGTCATGTTTTGAGATTGAAATATTATCATTTCGGTATCTCTTTCATTGTCTCACTGTTTACAGATAGGTATGAAATGTTAAAGTGCGAGCACATCTGCCAGCTATTTGAGTATATCTTTCTCAGAGCGGTTCATTTTCGAGAATAGGAAGAATATGGGAGTTGATTATCCCAAGAAAAGGATAAAAAATTAATTCATTGCTTTGTTGAATTATTTTTTCGAGGTTTAAAACAGACAAATACTTGTATAAATAGAAATGAAAAAACCTGGATTTGGGGAAAACAATGGTTGCTGTGTTCCTCAACGATAAATTCTCTTTATCGTTTTCCTCTTGAGCTGGCCTTGTCAGGGAGTTCAGCTATTCTGTCTGTTCCGCAAAAGCGTTAAATCCACCGGGAAAAAAGTCGCAAAGGGCTGCTATATTTTACGAATTCGGAATATACAAAGTGACATCAAGCTTTCGCAACCTAATTTTGGTGAGTTTATCTGCTGAAAATGGAAATAACCATTTTCATCTTTCTGCCTCTTCAATGTCACACCAATTTTGAATGCATTCTTTCATTCCGTGTCGATTATAAACTAGCCATAAAGAATGAAAAGAATAGGCACTTTTAATGAATAGGTATCGGCATGATGAGTACAATGTTGGGAATTTTCCTGATGAAATCAAATTTTAACTGTCGTCCTACTAAAACAAGTGCTTTATCATTGAGAGTATAAGATAACGCTGGAATATGTATGAGATATGAATATTTGCTTTGTGTTTATAATTAATTAATTTCTTTTCAGTCATTCCTCACGTATAATGGGAAGAGGGGACAAAAGAGGAAGTAGTCATAGATCCGATAGTGGTAAGTCAAATACAACTGGCGATGCTTATAGTTCGTCATTTAAGGTATTTCAAAAATTAGATTTTAGGACAATGATGACACCTCTTGTAAAAACTGTTCCTTTGATATGTTGGTTTCAACTACACCTTAAAAAAAGATGATGACATTCCACGATAACAAAGAATTTTCATTGTTCATTTTAAGAATAGCAACTCAGTTTTTCCATGTTCTAATATGAAGTCGACGGAAAACTGATTTTCTGTGAATTCAGTGAACGAAAAGTTTTTGCTTCGCTAGGCTTATGTTAAGAGCTATCCACATATAATATGAACGACTATGTGGAAAAAAAATACGAATAATACTTCATTTAACGTATTTCAAAGTAAAGGTTTTAGTAGTAAGTTTTTTTCTATGCCTGTAATACCTTCCGTAAAAACTGTTGGTATGCTGCGATGTTGGTTTCATCTCCAGTTCCAATAATATACCTACTGACAAAGAAACTGCAACACCCAGAACGTGCTGTTTAAATAGCAAGAAGTAAATGATTAAATTTGGAGAAAAAAATCGTGAAGGTTTTTTCATGTGAACAAGAAGAAATAGACCATCTTATTGCATCAATGCCAAGACGTGTTTGGGAGTGTATATACATAATCGCGTTGGACAAACACATTATTAACAAATTTATTAAAAAAAATTGTAAACCCTTCGTTTTTTAATTTTAACAGCTCCCTCTGGGTATTGCAGTTTTTTTTCAGTTAGTATATAAAAGAAGATGAAATTTTTCGAAAATAAAAAGGTTTATTTGTTTGCGTCAAGGGCGAAACCATACTTGAATCATTGTAAGTGGAACATCCTGCATAAAGAAGTTCCAATTATTGCCAATTTCCTAAGATTTTGTCAAGTTCAACATTCAATTCGTGAAAGAAAATGCACTGTAAAAAGGTAAAAAGGCGTCTACGGTACATAAACATAAGTGGTGGTTCTGAAAACCCTAGATCCTTTATTGAACCTGACGAAATGGCTTTTGAAGTCAGGAAAATAATCTCGCGGCAGTTTCCCCTCATAAAGAACAAGAAAAGCCGCCTGGACAATCGTATTGTACGGAGATCTTTAGCAGAAGTCCCAATTAGATAAATGAGCTCCGAAGAGCGCAGAACCGGCCATTCAATTGTTTCAGTCGCTGGCCCCACTCTCTGAGGAACAAAGAAAAAGTGGTTAACAGAATTAATTTTCAGACTTCCGAACGTCTTTTCACGCAAACGTTAAACTTTATTCATCGATATAATTTTCGATTTCACCCTGATTTGGCAACTAAGAACGGATCAGTAATTTCTTCTTCATCTCTCATATTCATATATTCATATTCATTCGAGTCTTTGTAACCAACAGAATACGAAACGTGACTAGTTGTCATTTCAATTTCGTATAGTCTGGCATTATGGCAAAAAACACGTCTTAAAAATGTTTTGTTACCATAAGGAATGAAAAAATAAATCATTTTGTTATTCAGACTCTTTCTGGAGAATATGACACATACATATAAGATCATATGCAATTTGCCAATTCAACATTATTTTAAATAGGGAAAGTCCTTATTATAGATTGTACGCGCTTTAATAACTGTCTCATAACTTGCAATTAATCATTCGTTAATTTGTCATGACTACAAATTCTGATGAGAGTACTGTAAAAAGAAGAAGCGGAGCATAAAAATATTCAGTTAATTTTTCAATTTCAAGCTGTGCTAATTTCAATTTCGTGAAGTATTCGAAAGAAGAAGGTCAAAACCTAATTTCGTTTATTGTTGGAAGACATAATGAACGCAGCAAATTAAAAATCTCATTTCCCGGTGAAATGAGACGATTTTAAATCCTATTCCGAATCTTCTTCTACATTGCTATTGTATTGAACTTCCAATATAACTTGATATTTCGGCTTATTTATTGTTTTTCTTTGGTGAATGATAAAGGTGTCAATAAAACCTAAATAAGTGCCCCGACAACGGTGATAAGCTTTAAAAAAATATACTTATACCTACCTACAGGTTTTCTGGAATTGGTAGTTATCCTTTATATGAAATTATACTCTGATTATCTGCTACAGGACATTCAACTTCATCAAATATTCTCGTTATGAGGCTTTAATTAAAGACATTTCCAAAATTGGAAAACTTTTTGGGTTTCATATTTTCTCAATTAGTCCGAGATTCGCAATGTAAATTTTAAACTTTAATAAGGTATAATCTAAATAGCTCAATGCTGACTATGAAATCGTTAAACTCATTGGAAAGATAAAAAGAACCTTATTGAATTGGATTTTGATTAAATCACATCGAAACATTCTCTTCTTTATGAAAAATCTACGCTCTTGGCCATACACTATGGGTCCATATGGATGCATCATGTCATCCCGATAGAATTCGTTGTTTCGAAATTATTGGAAAAATAATTCGCCTTGTTACAAATTTTACTATTGCACCTAAAAATTTCAGGACTCTAGGTCTTCTCTTTCACAGGTTATCTCTTCAACTTCGGGTCAGACGGACAGACAGCAATGTTAATTCGGATTCGTTCTCATTGAATTCATCCCAATTGATAAAGACTACCCTCGGCTCGAAATTTGACTACTACCATTTTGTCGAAATGATATAGCCCTCGAATTAGTAATGCGAGAGCTGTTTCTTTAATTTCTTCACGTCACCAATCAATTGCTGCATTCTACAAAATCATTCGGACACTTTTAAGGTACGCTTTATGCTTCGGTAAGTTCTGAAGGAATATGGTGACAATTTTTCAATGTTTTAGTGTGAAGTCGACGGAAAACTGATTTTCTGTGAATTCAGTAATCAAAAATTTTTTGCCTCGCTAGGTTTATTTTCATATCTTTTCAAGTATCACAATACGAATGAGAGTATCGGAAAGCAGTGGCGTCGATATGGGTGGGTATTAGGAGTAAAAATGAAGAGACATTCGTTTTCTGAAAGCAAAATTCTGAAAGAAGTAATTAAGATCACCTAGAGCGATTTCAAACAAGATAATTCATTTAATCTGACTCAATGGCAGTTTTTTTAAACTTTTCATTGAAAAATGTTCTTTGGGGCATCGAAATATTCCTCATAATAAATAATTCTACCATGGCGATATTCCAACTTTGGAAAAAACAAAACAAACACATAAATAACATATTATATAAAATCATTACAGCTTCAATGGAAGAAATGAGACGCAAACACACTTTTGGATGTATTTAATTATATTTGGTCGAATAACAACATTCTTATAACGAAATTATGTCATATATAATATCACAGCTAGAATAAAAAGATTTATTCGGAATTTATAGATATAATATTTTTATCTGGTTTTTATTTCTTCGGTATTTGATTTATAGTACTTCGTAGCTACTTCCATGGCCTTCTCCACGAAATCTGCGCGACAAATGTTAGAATTCCGCACTTCACATCCCAAGTTTCCGAAACAGTTCTGATTAACACTTCCGTTAGATATGGAACAGCAGGATAAAATAGCCCAGGTACATGCACTTGGTGTTTGAGAACCAGACAAGTGGAAAGGGAACCTAGAAATTCCCATATCGTCCCAGTATTCTTGATTTGAGGGAATCATGTTGTCTGGTAACAATTCACCGTTCTTGAGAAACGAAGTTGAGGCCTGAGCAGCATCGGGTTTTCTATAGGACGCTCTCGAGAATCTCAAAGTTTTCTCATTGTTCGTACTACGATAAGGTTTCAGGTCCCAAATAGGTTTTTCAGGTTCGCTTTTTTTTTCTTCGCCGTTGTACATTACCATCATGTCGTCGTCGTTCGTAGCAGGTTCTGTTGGTGGACTCATTGTGTTGGGTACCCTGTCTTCATTATTCAATTTCGAACCAACTTTATCTAAATACGTATATTGAGAATTGTAACTCATCACACTGCCATCGAATCCTTTTATCGAAAGAAAATATGAACTGTGTTTAGGATGGGCATTCCTTCTCCAGATGTTCGCATTTTCTGTTTGTGGCCACTCCATCTTATTCTTTGTTGTGTGAGGAAAGTAGCTTCTCTTCAATCGAATATCCCTTTTCGGTACCATTCCCTCATTTCGAAGACTTCCATATAGCTGGCTGTTCGTCAAAATTCTGCAACGAAATTAGAAATATATTTTCACTCAAAAACAATAAAGTACAAAATAAAAATATTACAAATCTTCTAACTGAAAATAATGAGTTAACAGGTCAAAAGTTTCACTCACCTCAGCAGATCGATATCTGTATTCAATTGTTGTAATTCATCATTAATATCTTCAACCCTGGGTACTTTGGAGTCTACCACATCTTTCTTTGGGCGATGTTCTTCATTTGATGAGGAGCTTTGGACGTTGATCACTCTACAGGTGATACAACTGGCCAATGCGAGTGTGATGAATATTTTGTGGAAAGAAGTCATCCTGGAAAAAATTGGATCCAATTATTAATCGAAGAATAAACGAAATCAGAAAGAAGTATGGATCAACAATATAATAAAAAAGTCCAAAAAATAACTCATAGGGAATTGATTTCTAATTTATGGACATCAAATATGGCACAAAATAAATAAGGGAATTCCATTGAAAATTATAATATGAAATACACGAATGAATCTAACTCACCTTTTCTTGAATTCGAAGTATTGATTTTTACAAAATGGGAAATTTCCAAAAATCACAAGTTCAGAAATTTGACTCTCTCGAATTCGTTGTGTTAGCAAGCGCTTATACTTTCGTACTGATCTGAAACGAAGTTTTTGGGAGTTTATAAAGCAGAAAAATTAGGAGAGGATAAGCCGAAATAGTTCTGAGTAATGAATATAATCATGCTGCTAATCTATTTTCTTTAGAAAAGATGGGATGCTGACGCCAGTTACCTAATCTCTAAAATGGATAAGTCCCTACCACCCCAGGTGGTGGCGACCTATTGTTCAATCTTGAAGTGCCTCTTAATGACCCCTGTACAGATAGGGTAGACCTTACGTAATCTATTCATCTGATATGAATAAACAAAGTGTCAGATGTAATAAAAACCACGTTAAAGTTTTGAAATATTTTTCACGGAAGGAATCCGTTTTTTCCACATTTGAATTATACAGAGTGTAACAGCAAATGGAATAAATTCGATAACGAATAAATGAGGGGGTGTTAGGAAAAACGCTCGGATACGTCGATTTGTAATTTTAAATGCGCATATTTTTCAAGAAAATAATATTATATAGGGTGTTCCATGCGACCGTGGCCAATACCAACTTTCTTATTTCGAATGCAACCCCCTGTATATTATTCACTTTTTGGATTCTTCAGAAAATTCTAGACATAATTCATGTAGAATGTCCTATAACTATCTTCAACTTTTTCGGAAATATAAAGTGTTGAGTAACGTTAGAAGACAATTCTACACCAGATTAGCATGTTGCCAAGACGTTCACGGCGAGCATTTTGAACATTTCCTACATTGACATTAATGTTTTTTTGTTTTTTTTTTAATTGAGAAATAATCAGTATTACTCATTAGGTTTTAATTTATTTATTTTATTTATCGTATTACTCATTAGTACTGAATTTGTGAAATAAAATAATTTTTATTTAAAACGTTGATTTTTGCAATAAATCTGGAAACACATAATACCGAAATAGTTAAAGATAGGTATAGGACATTGTGCATGAATTGTGTCTAGAATTCTTTGAAGAATCCAAAAAATAAATAATATACAGGAGGTTGCATTTGAAATAAGAAAGTTGGTATTGTCCACGATCACATGGAACACCCTCTATAATATTATTTTTTTTTTTTTAAATATGCGCATTTAAAATCACAAATCGACGTGTCCGAGCGTTTTTCCCAACACGCCCTCATTTATTCGTTATCGAATTTATTCCATTTGGCTGTTAAACTCTGTATGATACTATTGTCTAAAGTATTGTTTAATTATAGATTTCATGATTTTTCGAAGAATGAAATCTTTTGAAGCGATCTAGTCGACTAAAAAAAACCATACACCCTTCAAAGAAATTGAAAAAAGATGTCGAAGAAATCAGCAATGATTCCTGATCTAACCTTTCTGGTTCTGGAATTGCGATCTCAACTAAACACTCAATTCTCCATAAAAATGCAACACGATCAAATTCGGAATTTCGAAATGATCGAAAAAATAAAATTTCTAACGGCCATAATCAAGGAACTCCTAGGCGAATTCCGCCCAGTAACGAATTTATGGCAGGTTTCTCAATTGCGATTCACTATGGTGTCCAAAATAACCCTAGGGGTCACCCCAGGTGACCTTCCCAAAAAAGGAACAAAAGTTATATGTATTTACGCCACAAAAGTAACTTTGAAAGAATACAATTTTTTTTTGGAATTCATTTGGTCAATTTCATTAATTCATATGAGGAATTTTATCCGAATTCGACAACTAGTTTCGATATTGAATAATTTTCCATGAATCGTTTACGTTCTGTGATCTTCACGAAATTCTGTCAGCTTATCACCAAACAACCCTATCGGATAAGTATTTGAAAATGTAAAGACGAACTTCTTCTTCGAAGAGACCAGACAGACAGAATTAAATTTTACTCGGATTCGGTATCATCGAGTCCAACCTAATCATTCATGAGTACTCTGGGCTCAAAATTGGATGATTACAGACATTTTGGCCTCGTAAAAGGAGTGATCAAAAAGATTAGAAGATTTTGTTCTTTTTTTGAATGACTTCACGTCACCAATCAATTGCTGCGTTCTGAGCAATTTATTGATCATTTTTATAGAACGCTTCATGCTTCTGATGTAGGTTCTAATGCTAATGGATAACGTGATAATTTTTCAATGTTCTAATGTGAAGTCGACGGGAAACTGATTTTCTGTGAACTTGGTGAAAGAAAGTTTTTTGCTTAAGTAGGTTCATGTTGAGATCTATTTACGTATCACAATATGAATGAGTGTTACGGAAAGCATGGGCGTCGATATGGGTGGGTTACTGGGGGAAAAAATGAAGAAGCACCTGATTAGATTCGAATTTTCTAGTTCAAGTAACCTCATGAAGAAATTATTCGGCAGGTAACAATATTATGTTATGCTGAAATGAAATTTTCGCATTTCCAAATTCTCAGAAAAGTTATTGAAATTACGTAATACGATTTCAAACAAGCAAATTTAGTTATTCAGACCTAATTACTTGAACTGAAAGGATACGGACTTATCAGTTGGATTATCTATTTAAATTGTTAACGTTGTTCTTCTGAAGATAAAGAAGGGAGTTTGTAAAACATGAAGATTACGAAGAAATGATAGATGTCTTTGAAAGACCTTATTTCCGCCGTAGTTATATAATTAGCTTTTTTGTTACTACAACAATGCGTAAAGTAGATAATGAGCATTTCTTTGTTAACTTCATGTTACACAGACTCCAATCTTTGTCGCCAGGGGAACAACGTCAATTATTTAAATAGATTATCCTACTGATAAGTCGATATATCCTTTCAGTTTGTCATTAAGTCAGACTAACTAGATTTGCTAGTTTGAAATAGAGAAATGAAATAGGTATTCTGACTATGCCTTCTAGGAATTATTGGGTTTCAATAAAAGTTATGTTCTTTTTTATACAGAGTGTAACAGCCAAATGGAATAAATTCGATAACGAATAAATGAGGGCGTGTTGGGGAGAACGCTTCCACACGTCGATTCGTAATTTTAAATGCGCATATTTTTCAAGAAAATAATATTATATAGGGTGTTTCATGTGACCGTGGCCAATACCAACTTTCTTTTTTCAAATGCAACCCCCTGCATATCATTTATTTTTTGGATTCTTCAGACAATTCTAGACACAATTCATGCACAATATCCTATACCTATCTTCAACTATTTCGGAAGTATCAAGTGTTTTCAGATTTATTTGCAAAAATCAACGTTTTAAATAAAAATTATTTTATTTCACAAATTCGGTACATTACACTTAAAACCTTATAAGTAATACTGATTATTTCTTAATTAAAAAAAAAACAAAAAAAAAATTTATGTCAATGTGGGAAATGTTCAAAATACTTGCCGCGAACGTCTTGGCAACATGCTAATCTGGTGAAGAATTGTCTTCTAACGATACTCAACATTTCAGGCGTGACTGATATAATCGCAAGCGTGAATCGGTTTTTTAGGTCGTCTAAGTTTGAGGGTTTCTTTTCGTATATACAATACTTTTGACATATCCCCACAAAAAAAAGTCTAATATAAAATTGTAAAAAATCTGAAATCACTTAATATTTCCGAAAAAGTTGAAGATAGGTATAGGACATTGTACATGAATTATGTCTAGAATTATCTGAAGAATCCAAAAAATAAATAATATACAGGGGGTTCCATTTGAAATAAGAAAGTTGGTATTGGCCACGGTCGCATGGAACACCCTATATAATTCTATTTTCTTGAAAAATATGCGCATTTAAAATTACAAATCGATATGTCCGAGCGTTTTTCCTAACATCCCCTTCATTTATTCGTTATCGAATTCATTCCATTTGGCTGTTACACTCTGTATAAGCGTTATAATGAATATATTTTTCAAATAATACAGGGTGTTTCATTGGTAAATGAACGTGCACTATCCGGCGGTGAAAATCCCAAAATGATTCACTTTCACGAGTCAGTGCTCTTTCGAAATTTGTCTCCTGAAAGGCGCCATAGATGGACAGACAGAATTAAATTTTACCTCGGAGTCATTATCACATCCATATTTTATTTGTTTTTTTCAATATCACTTCTTAGCAATTTATTGAACATTTTTATAGTGCGCTTTATGCTTCGGTAGATACTGAAGAAATTACGCGATAATTTTCAAATGTTCTAGTGTGAAATGGACAGAAAATTGATTTTCTCTTAATTCGGTGATCGGAATTTTTTTGCATTGCTAGGTTTATGTTGAGAGCTATTCACGTATCACAATATGAATCAGTGTTCAGGAAAGCATGAGCGTCGATATGTATAGGTTACTGGGGGTAAAAAATAAAAAAGCATCTGGACTCAGAAACTTTTAATTGTGGGTTGTATCGCATTTTCTAGTAACCCATCGCAGGAAAATTTTGACGAGTTCCGAAAAAGAAATTGTCTTGACCTCATCATTAAAGCCTCTCAGGTACTTTCAGGAATTTCTGTTTTTAAAGAGTAAAATTGAATATTTGATGGTATAGTTTTTGTTATTACTGTACTTCCGGTTTCGACTGAAATACTTTTCTTATTCAAATGGGACCCCAGACACCCTGTATATTTTGGCGGATTCAGAAGGACCTTAATATTTATAATTTCTACAAACTGAGTTCAGTAGAAATAATTTGTGAAAACGAGAAATTAATTAATTCATTGTTCTTTAATCCTCTTTGAATTTTTTTATTCAAATGATAGTTATTGTAGGAACCTAAAAGATAATAAAAAAAAATATATGGAGAAAAACTGTTTATTTACAATATATACAAAGACAAATTTCAAATTTCATTTACTCATATGAAAACATCATATCATTCAAATACTATAGAAAGAATGTACTAAAAGTAGAAAATAACATGAATTTTCGAATAATACTTCAAAACATCATAGCATCAATTTGATATTGTGGTATAGAAACCTTCAGCTACCTTCATTGCGATCTCAATATAGTCCGGCCTACAAAGCTCATAACTCCAAAACTGTTCATCACAACCTAACCTCTTGAAACAGCTTTGGTTTATGTCTTCGGTTGTTGCTGCACAACAGGATAATATAGCCCAAGTACAAAGGCTCGGTTTGGGAGAGTCAGGCATGAAGAAGGGAAAACTGGGTATTTCATTCCTTTCCAGAAAATTCTCCGTTATATAGACCATATTTTCCGACATTTTGTCCACTTTGAGAGATGATGGTGGTGCTGTAACTGTTGCAGAATTTTGTTCAGATGCTCTGGAAAATCTTGAAGGCTTGGCATTGTTTGGACGATAAGCTCTGATGTTCCAAATAGGTCTATCAGAATCATCATATGTTCTTGCACCTTCAGGAATCACCTCATCATCGTCAATTCCCTCTCTATTCATGTTTTTTTCTGAGGATGAAGGTGCCACTAGGGATGCATCATTTTTTGTTGTGTTTTCCTTCTCGAATTGCTTAAGTATTTTATACTGGGAGTTGCTGTCTATGGCACTACTGTCGAGACCGTTCACCGAGACGAACTGATCGGGATTGGAATGTGATCTCCAACCTTTTGAACCAATTTGCTGCCATTGCCTCCTATTTTCAGAAGTGTAAGGGGTGTAGCTCCTTCTCAATCTAAGAAATTCCTTCATTGGTGCTCTGGAATGTTGGGGCGCTCCATATGAATTTTGATGTTTCAAGATCCTGCAAAGAAAAAATCAATAAGTTTGAAAATCCTGAACCACTTAATGAAAACATTCATATTCACTTAATTTATAGGAGGATAGAGTTCAGATACAAAAATTATGGAATTTATATTTACCTCCTCAGCTTGTCGATTGAAATGAAGAGTTCACTTTTAGTTTCATCGTCATGGGAAATGGATGATGCAGTTCCTATCAATTCATTTTCCGAATCTGGATTCCTCTGGGATTCAGAATTGATCGATCTGCCGGTGGTATAACCGACAATTGCAAGCGCAATCATTATCTCGTTTAGAAAATGCATTGCACAAAATGAAATTTGATCAGTAATATTGGAATAAATTGAGACGGAGCTTGTTATCAAAAGTTAAAAAAGTTTGGAACTTGAATAATTAATAACTATTGAAAATATTTACACGTCAAAGGATGAAATATAGAATGAAAGATTTAAATTCTCAAAAAAAACTTTTCGAACTCAAAATTTCAACTCTTACAGCCAACTACACTTGTGTCATACTGAAGTTAAATTTTCGTTTCTCGTCTTTTTAAAGCAAAATTCTAAAAGGAGTAATTAAAATTCCGAAATGCCATTTCTAACAAGCAAATCCAGTTAATCTGACTTAATGACTTCAACTGGAAGAACACTGACTTATCAGTAGGATTATCCATTTAAATAATTCAGGTTGTACGTCTACAGATAATGATGGCAGACGGAAGATAACGAACTATTGATTTCTTTGAAAGGACCTAATTTTCACCCCAGTTATGTAACTAGCTTTTTTGTTACTACAGCAATGGGTTAAGTAGATATTGATCATTTCTTCGTTATCTTCATGTTACACAGACTCCCAACTTTATCTTTTAGGGATCAACGTTGATCATTTCAAAGGATAATCCTACTGATAAGTCGAGATCCTTTCAGTTCAAGTCATTAAGTCAGACTAACTGGATTTGTAGTTTGAAATTGCCTTATGTAATGGATATTTCGACTGTTCCTTTCGGAATTATAGAGTTATCATACTATGTTCCTCATTTTATGAACGTTATGATGAATATTTCATTCAACTCATACAGGTTTTTTTTGGTAAGTGAATCTATCAAATATAGGTGAAAATACCAGAAATGATCAATCTAATCAACGCCTTGGCTGAGATTTTTAATTTCTTATATCTTTTGAACCACCCAGTAAAATCCAGTGTTATTTGGAACGTATGGCACTTGTACATGTTAGTTAGTTTGAATTAAATGTTTCCCGAATTTTTGATACAAAAATGACGTGTCGATTGATGGAATCTGCTTATCCTCATCAAAAATTTTCCGCCTTTTTCAAATACCTATCTATTTCACTCAAACTCCAAAATTTCAATCTTGAATCTAGCTTGATAAAAGTCCCATATTTTTACGATACGGATCAGATTTTTAAATCAATTCGAAAAAGAGTCTATTGACCTGTGTACCTATTCCTAATATCAATCGATTTTACTTGGTGGTTCACAAGGTATGAGAAATTGAAAATATGGTGATTACTTAGACCACCCTATATCTCGGTTATGGACTTCATTAGACTTGATTAGACTCATACTTTTTTGGGGTGGTCTAATGTTCCACCTCGGGTTAACGTATGTTCATTTATTAATTAAATACCCTGTATAGTCGACCTAATTGATTTTTACACGCTTTTTCTTATGGGCAAGAGCCTCTTCTTTTTTTGGGTTGATACTGGGAATTACTAGGTTCTTTTTTTCTTTCTGCCATAATTAAGTTTCTTAAAATCCACTAGATACGAGTTAATGCAAAAAATGCAATTTGATTTTATATTTCTCAAAACATCAATAACTACAATTCAACTCGAAAATTTAGGGACTCTAGGTGTTTCGAAAGTTATCTACTCGACTAGATGGACGAACAGAATTAAATGAGGGAATCATCATTTATTTTCCGTTTTATGAGATGAAATATTGGAAAATTGGTGGTTCGCAAACATTAGCCAAAATACTGAAAAAAAAATGTAAAACTCACCGCCACGCAAGTTCTGCCCACGCTGAACTCTACTCTTTCCATTCTTTTGTATTAATTATTAGAGTGCTCATAAAAGCTTTGGGTACGAAAAGCAAGAAGGAAGTTTTTCATCAACATTTTATTCATAATTCATTTCCGATTCACAAAGTTTCAAATTACAGTAATTAGGAATACATTTTTCTTTGTATTGCTTCTTTGAATAGTTATATAACATATATATTAAAATTTCTTCTTATTCTTCTAATTAATTATCATTGGGAATACGTACATTCTGTCAACAAATAGAAAAATATAAATATGAAATTATATGGAGTTATCCAGTTACACTGACTTAATTTCTAAATATACCTACATAAAATATGATTTAATCCTAATTTTATCACAATTCAAAGTTGAAAAAATAAATACTGATTACTGCTTTAAATCTATTAAATTAATCCATATTTCTTTTAGTTTTATGTTAGGAAAAATAAGTCGAAATAAATTCAAGCCAGTTGAATGTATTAGACATCTTAGAACAATTCCAAGGGGAAACATATTTATTCAATTAAATATTAATTAGAGTTAGGGCATTCAATTTTTTGGCACATCTATAGAGGGATTCATCAGTATGACACAAATATAATAATGAAATGCATATCATTCGAAAATTTTCAATACGAGCTTTGTGGATGGATCGTTTAAATCGAATGTGATCTCCTGAATTAACGATGATTCTGTATGTGCTACAGCAAATGAGTGCACTCCATCTGTAGGTGCATATTTTGATGATCCTGGACAAAGTTGTAAGGCTAAAAATGTATGTAATATTATTAAAAATGTATTTTACGATGTTTGGTGAAGAATAAAGTAATATCTTACAAAGAAAGGACAGATCATGTTCTAACACACTATTATCTTTCTAAATGGAACAAATCTCGCAAAGGCAGTGTGATCTTCGGAAGAATTCATCCAAAACTGAATATACTTTCATAGAAACAGCACCTTTCTCATTTGTGGTCACCCCATTCCTCCTTTTAACCCCCTCAAAACCTTGAGTTATAATAATTCAATGCTGTTTGGATAGCAGCTTTCGCATACTCTGTATCACAAGGGCTCACATCCCAGAAAGGTCCACCACAACCTAGCTGATCAAAACATTCGTAACTTATGTCCTTTGAAGAGGTCGAGCAGCAAGATACAATTGCCCAAACGCACTTGCTGGGACCTTGTGGTCTTGGTATAGAAGGAGGAACAGTTGCTACATCATTCTCCGCTGTATTTCCGTTGTTCTGGCTGTCTGTTTCCTTGTGGACTAGAGGAGGTACTGTCGATGTACCCGTCATAGGTTTTCTCGTTGGTGGCATAGAAGGTCTTGGAGTTGCCCTGCCTGGATAATAGGGCCCATTATTGTCCCAGATTGGTCTGTCATCGTCGTCGTTGTCTCCAAAACGATCATCAATAGGCATCATTGTTGTTTCATTCTTGGGGAGTGGAGGAGCCGTGGTTGTGATAGGGGGTAAGTAGGTGGGGCCCACATAGGGAGGCTGTTGTGGAGGGATCGGCACGCTATGGTAGTACGTGCATGGGGGGTAGTAAAGAGGAATTCTACCGTCATATCCGTAAATAGGAACGAAGTAAGGCCTTTGGATGGGGTAGAAACTAGTTCTCCAAGTGTTCAGTCCTTCAAACTGTGGATATTGGAGTTGGTATCCGGGTTCGTATGGTTGGTAGCTACGTTTGGGTCTACGGTCGCTTTTCTTCCATGGTAGATTCTTTGGTTTTGTTGGGTCTTCTTCGTTTTCTTTGGTTTCTGTTCGTGTGAGAAGCCTGTAAAGAATTGGTGTTCTGGAGTTCGAATCATATTTGATTAATTGCTTGTTCCTGTGAACCAGAGCATCATAAATTTGACCTTATGTCTGCAATTGTTGAATTTTGAGAATTTAATTCAATTGTCCCTTTCGAAAGTGAAGTTGCAAAGTCTTGATGTTCTCAGATTACGTTCGAGGACCAAATTTCTTCGATAAATTCGTAAATGGGCTAAATCGCTTTCAATTTTAGAATTTTCGTCCTAATATTTCGAAGAGTACATGCGATGGCAAAAATAAAAAAAATTAATAAAATGAGTAACAAAAAAAAATGTCGTTATCATACTAAGGGATAGGTAATCCGAATTTTTTTTCATCTGAAACTGAAAGCTCCAAACTTTCTGTATTGGCTTCTACAAATTTCTATGAGACTCAAAGTTTCGGAGCTGCCATTTCAGAATATCGCATTTAGAGTATTTAGACTCATCTGAACAAATTCATATTTGACTGATTGTCACCTCTTTTTCCGAAAAATTTGGATTACGAAAACCTGAAATTCCACGGAAACATCTTCGATTTTAATTGCAAACATCCCCATTCGATCTTACGAAATGATAAGAAGTCGAAAGTCCCCTTTACCTCATTAGACCGCCGTCTATGCCCACTCGATGTGTTCTATCTGTTGCATCTCCGCCTTGGGAGAATGGGGCAACCCCCAAACCTCCTATCTCTTCACGCTTCGGGTATTGATCCCCTTCTGATCCGGCACTTGGAGTGGAGATGGCTTCGCCGCTATTACAAACGGCGACGAGAGCTAGTGTTGCAAGCACCATGTTGAATAGGAACATCCTGGAAGATTCATTACGTTAAAACCCTACAAGTTTAACACACTCTTTGTTATTTTTCTATCAGTGCAATCATGAAATTTCGATTTGAAATATCCTCATTGTGAATCCATCTGAATTCATTCTACAATTCAATGAAGATTTTCCAAGTCGTCTTTCCGACATCATTTTAGACGCTCTTTACAAGGTGTTCCCAAATAAGTGTATCAACGGTCCACTGTAGATTTCACATGCAAAGATAACATTTTTTTTCATTTTTTCCTACGGGTCTTCGTTTCAGTTTTTTGCTAATATCTCAGGAACCGTTCGAATTACAGAATTGAGCTTTTGTACACACATTGCCATTATAATAGCTAACAATTCTGTAGTTCGAACGGTTCCTGAGATATTAGCAAAAAACTGAAAAAAATATGCCTAAATTTTTGACACCCTGTATATCGAAAACGAAGACCCGGAAGAGGAAAAAAAATATTATTTTTCCATGAGAAATCTACCGTTGATCGTTTATACACTTATTTAGGAACACCCTATACTATCCACTGCCAAGTGTAATTTGAATGATTTATTATTGAATCGTTATGAATTTTCAAACAAGAACGAAGAACAAAACTTCGACAACCATCAAATGTATTATTTTGAAATCAATTTAATAGTCTGCTTTGAATATAATCAATCTGTAGGCAAAAAATTTTATTTACGAAAGTATTTCTTGTGATACTATTTGTATTTTGTGGTACCATTTCCTGTACAATGCAAAAATTGATTTAGAATACATACGTTGAATAATAAATATCACAAAAATAAGCTTCACCACTAAAGCCCACCAACCACTACAGTCCCTGCACTTTCTTACTACTTATCGTAACTATGTTTGGTTGTACTGACTGGTTACAGTTTTCGAGCAATCGATATGACGGTAATGGTGGAAATAATGAAATAATTGACGATGCAATTGGTGCATAGTGAAAATATATTTACAATAACGAGCACTTAGGTGGATAATGTTACATTAGCGAATATTATGTCTGGTCTGGGGATATTCTATTATACGGAGTATTGTTCACTTAAACAAATAATGATCCTTCAAGTTTGGTTATTCATCAT
This sequence comes from Adalia bipunctata, assembly GCA_910592335.1. NCBI lineage: Eukaryota > Metazoa > Arthropoda > Insecta > Coleoptera > Coccinellidae > Adalia > Adalia bipunctata. Next base: position 11,327,502 of record OU342955.1, read on the forward strand.
TTATGTAGAATATTCCAATATCAGAACCGAAAGGAAAAAGCCATGACTGCGAACATACTTAGAGAAATCAATATGATTCAAGATTTCAAATCCTTCCAGTTAATGTCATTGATTCGTTTGAGAAAAGACTCTGCCTCTTGAAGACTGGCTCCAGAAGTCTTCCTTCATAGAGATAATGTTCAAAAACCGCCTGTTTCTAGAAGTCACAACAGAACAAGTCCTTCGGTTATCTTAATCTTCCCAAAGTATCAAAACAGTGTTAATGACCTATCCATTAAGTAATGAATCCATGCATTGTATTATTTTTTTCGGTATGCGGCACAGAGGAAAGAAGAAGGTATGCGATAAATTGAATAATGAGCTCAGACATTAAGTAAGTGCTTCGCATTTAAAGAAATTATGATAAGACTGAAAGGTTCAGAAATATGTCTCCTAACGAAAAAATTGCATGACTTAGCAACTCGAAGAGTAATAGTGATAAGGAATGAAAATGTTCATGGAAACCGCCAATTTTCAATTAAAATTAATAGAAATTAATATGGATCTTTTTTAATTAGAAATGAAGAAACACTGAAACCAAGATTTTTCAAAATTTTCAGCCCTCATAATCAAAGACACCTCTATTCTATTCAGAGATATATTAGACTCCCAGAAAAACCTAAACATTTACAAGAACACTCAACCTTAAATTGAATCCTGGTTTTCCCAGTAGAAACAAATAATGTGATAACACATTTAAAACTATCACAAAGCGTTACAAATCAACCAAACCGAATTGGTTATGGTTACTTTCATAGAAACGAACATGCAAAATATCTAATCTCGCACGAACGGCAAATTGAAAGGAGCAAATGTGACACAATGAGATCATCCTCGTACGTTGCACGAGCGAAACATCCGTCGTCTCAATATGCAAATTTTACGGACAGTAAGGGCTCTCACAGACACAGCGGTTTTCGCCGAGTCGACGGCTGAGTTTGCTTCTGTGGGACGAGTCGGCTTGGGCGGCGGTGTGTGGTTTCATAGCGCAAAAGCACAGGCCAATTCCGCCGACTCGGGGATTTTCTCGGCCGCCGACTCGGCGGAAACCGCTGTGTCTGTGAGAGCCCAAAGACGACGAGGTGAGAAAATTCGTTTTCAGAGCGCGAAGTGAGATCTCGGTGATGAAACTGTTAAGTTACCAAATCCGTTCTTGTCTTCGTTTTTCCTCCTCGCTTTTTAATTATATCCGGTGGTGACATCGTATTGTTTCTTTTATTTTCTGGTTGCCATGGTGCCCCCGTGATCGGAATTGAGGATTCCAGCTGTATTATGGTTTCAGAGGGTATAAGCTCTCTTGAGTCATGGTTTAGCATCCTATAGTCGATGTACGTAAGAAGACTCTTGTGAAATGAGTCTAGTAACGATGTCAGGTGAAAATTTCGATACTTGTATACTCCATTCACAATTATAAAATCACAACTCTGGCCTTGGAAATTTGACACATTCCACTCTGTATTGAAGTTATGACGTTTTTCAAAAAATTTTTATGTACCAAATCAACACTTTGTTGCCCTTTCTACATTCTTGGCGTATTTCTCAGAATGTGAATGATTTGGAAAAGATGTGATGGACGAAAATAATTAACGTTTATATGAATTGATAGAAAGGATTCCTTTTCTAGTTATTTGCATGAATAGTACAAGAGATCACTTTGAAAAATATTATTTTTCGCCATGAAAAAAAATTGCATTGCCTTCACATCATTTTCATATGCATGCTTGTGAATGTATATTATCCTCTTGAACTGAAAGTGCAAGACTTGACGACATTTCATTTATTTGATCTCATGAACAAGGAGTGAAATATTCTGACTGTATACTGTAATTTATTAGTTTAAAAAATGTTCATACATTACTACCACAGTAGTTTTGTACAAATAAAATGGAATAGGTCAAACAAATGATTCACATTTATCATTCACCTGTTCTAAAATAAGACACAAACTCCTGGAATATGGAAAAAACCGATGTATTCTGGTTCAATATAGCCCATTTCTACTTTCGGCAAAGGAATGAAAGCTCCAGTGACACGATTCAATTCATCGGAATCTGAATTCACCTACCGTTGAAAGCAATATAGTCATTTTTCTTCTTTTTTTATTCTTTTCGACGTGTTTTTTCTGAAACGTGAAAACGATCAACAATAATCATTTAGAGACGGATGATGGCCATCCAGAACCCGTTTACTCACGCAAATCGTGCAATTTCATTCTGCAAGTTCTTTCCTCATAATTCCTCAAAAATCCTACCTGAACCATATTTTCCGGTCGCTTTCGTTAGAAGATCGTAGAAAGGAAGCCTTTTTTGTCCATTTACACATTCCAAATAAATTTTGAGCACCAAAAACGATACCGAAACTAACCAAACTTCTGTGGGACCTGAATTTCGTTTGAAATCTTTCTAAACGGCCAGATACTTAAAAAAAACTTCGTTATCAAGTGCAAAAAGGTCGATTAGTACTTACTTTCGCTTTATTTATGCTTATAATTCGCTTTTTGGTCCAATTCAAATTTTCCGTTCGTACTCACGCCAAAAGTCGTGAAAGGAAAAATGACACTTGCACGAAATTTCTCATATCGACGGTAAACTTCTTCTGGACGACGAAGAACGGAAAAATAGGCGATTTCCTATCGATATTTCGCCCCAAAATCGCCGATCGATTCGAACCCACAAAATGTGGCATACCTTTGATACTTTTACTTTGATGTAAACAAAGAAACTGGCAACGTCGTTTTGTCATCAACGATATTTTCTGTTCGCGCACAGACTTTTCATCAGGTGCACCAACTCCTGAAAACCAAACCATGACCTCCTATGTGATTAAATAAAAGTGAATGGAGTATATGAGCGTACGATTTTTCATTTTCAAGTTGTACCAACCTAAAAAGTTATTCATGCGTCAAATTCAGTCTTCCAAAATTCGCATCGTTCAAACGCACTTAATTCCCTTTTCCCAATACGTATCAAATCCTTAACAAGAAAACGGATTGTCAAGAAATGATACCCATCAATAAGCTCACGCAGAATATGAGCTCATCGTGCATATAAAACCCCCTCTAACCTAGAATATGGAGTCATAAGGAGCTCCAGCTTTCCTCGGGCCATCTGGAAAATTCAATCTCTGGAAAATCCACCCTTGACATATTCAGTTTACATCTGTGATACCGCAAAATCAAACATCTCCTACTCGGCAACGAAGTGATATACAATTACCCTTTTCCTCGAAGCAGGAGAAAATCTCTGACCCGATGGAAAAACCCTTTGTGCGGACGTTTCCCGAGGAAATCCGTTCGGCCCTCTTCAGTTATTCGAGGATTAGGATGGGACGGTCTCTTGAGGGACCTTTCCATCTGCAGGTAGGAGTTTTCAGGTTAGCAGGACGAGGACAGTGATTCGGACGTTGTTACAGAATTTTTTCGTTCTTCAGAATTTTTTAATTTCAAAGAGCAGATTTTTGACTTCAACAAGATGTGATATTGCTGAGATCTTAGGTTTTGTATAGGATTTGGAATTTCTTCCTCTCACCTCTCTTCTCATTTTTATTATTTCTTCTACTGTTGGAAGAGACTTCATCTTCTCTATAATTTTCTACTTGATTTGAAATATTTTTCATATACATACTTCGTTAAATAAATTCTCTTGTCAGTCTTTCTTTTCATAATATTTTATATTTCGTCGTCGTCATGTTCCTTCATTTCTTAAATCAACTTCTGAGATTGTTTCTCTGATATTTCCTCGATAAATGCTATTCCGATTTCTCCCCTTTTTGGTTCGTTTTTCATGTATCATCGGGCACCTATTGATGATCTGATAAATCTGTTGAGTGTGCACTGAAGATCTTTTTCCTATAGCTCTTCACGTTGTTTCATATTGCACTGGCATATTTGATGCCTGCTATTATCCTGTCTTGATTATTTTTACTTCATTTTCCAGAGACAAATTGCTGTTAATCAAGTTCAGACTCCCATGTAATTGACTAATTTTTTCCAGTTGTTCGTGAAAAATTAGTTTTTCGTCAATAAGATATTTAGCTTCTTTTTTCCATGCAACCTTTTGATCAACTGTCATTTTATTTCCTTCTCCTCTTGTGAACACCGTTAATCAAGTTTTCTTCGGACTGGTTTTAATTCTCCATTTCTTGAAATGTTCCATTATTCTATCGATATCCATATGTTGGACGCTAGTTACGAACAAACTCACTCTATTGGTGTAATATACAGAGTGTAACAGCCAAATGGAATAAATTCGATAACGAATAAATAAGGGGGTGTTATTTTATTTCTCGAATCCGATACATTACACTTATACTTATTTCCCATTCACCTGTTGATATGACGAAAGTAAGCAGAAACCATTACTGAGAAGAAATTTAAAAAAAACAAAAACAATTTTACACCCGATTAGCTTGTTGCCAAGACGTTCGCGGCGAGCATTTTGAACATTTCCTTCATTGACATTAATGTTGTTTTGGTTTTTTTTTAATAATTAAGAAATAATCAGTATTACTTATTACGTTTCAAGTGTAATGTACGGAATTTGTGAAATGAAATGATTTTTATCTAAAACGTTGATTTTTGCAATAAATCTGAAAACACTTAAAACTTCCGAAATAGTTAAAGATAGGTATAGGACATTATGCATGAATTCTGTCTAGAATTCTCTGAAGAATCCAAAAAATAAATAATATACAGGAGGTTGCATTTGAAATAAGAAAGTTGGTATTGGTCACGATCACATGGAACACCCTATATAATATTATTTTTTTGAAGAATATGCGCATTTAAGATTACAAATCGACTTGTCCGACCGTTTTTCCCAACACGCCCTCATTTATTCGTTATCGAATTTATTTAATTCGGCTGTTACACTCTGTATAGCTGCATCGTCTGCGAAGTCTTGCACATTATCATTTATGGTATGTCTGATATGCAAATATTGAACTGTAGTGGCCCTAAAACCGATCCTTGTAGTACGCCAGCTAGAATTTTTCTAGTCGTCGATTTGGTGTTGTTTATTTTCACTCAGAAAGAGCAGTTATCCCCAAATACCTACTTGGGCAGATAACTCTTAGAAAAACATTAAAATTTCAAAATATCTAGGATGCGTTTCCAGCAGAGCATGGTTGGTTGAAATTTATTTCAGTTTGAATTTTGTGAAATTTTTCATGTTGTGCAATGGTTTCATTCTTAAAAGCTTCTTCCTCTGCCTCCTCGGCCAAAGAAATCGCAAGTGGAGCAGTTCTCAAATTTTCATCACAGATGAATCCTCCCAACGCACGCTCATCGGGTGGCATCTTGCTAGTATAACCCCCAGCGCGCACCGATTCAGATTACCAGCAAGGATAACCGGAATATAACATGTAATTCACTGACGGAACATCTCGCAGGACTCGGCTCGCGCAACGATTAGTTTTTCCGCCGGGAAAATCACTTTTCCGAGTTTCCAATTTTCGCGTTCGAATCGGGGCACCGGAAAGAGGTCAACTGCTCGCTCCCGAAGGGTTACACGCCTCGTACACAAATTCCTGATTTTTCCTCATGGAAATGCTGATTGAATTTTTTGCGAGATTTGTGGCGTTTTGTTGACATGTAGGTATGAATGTTCGTCCATATAAATTTTGCGATTTCATAAAGAATTATTTTATATGTATTTGTGGTGATTATGACTCTTCTGGAATGATTATGTCCAGTTGGAACTTTCCGGAATCAGGGGCGTCGATAATTTTTTTTTGTGAAAGAATTAAAAAATAAAAGATCAATATTAACTTGATATATTTCGTAGAATTTCGGTAATTCGATACTTTTTCAATTATGGTGTCTCGTTATTGTAAATGAATTATGTAATTTGTTTTAATCTCATTTATCTTACCTGAAAAACTCTACAAAGGTACACATATTCAAAAAAAGGGATTTTTCAAAGATAAAAACCTAAATTCATTCATTGACTTTTTACGATATCGATCGAAGTTCTGATGATTTTTTGCAATAATATTGACATTAACATTTTTCGAATTTCAATTCAATTTGATCGAGAAAGTAATTCAATGGTATATTTCAGGAAATGATGAGAAATTAAAATATTCAAGCATACAAAATGTCGAACAAATCTGTGTGTTCATTTGTTCAAACGAATAATCACGCCAGTGGCATCATGCTTCACCAATATTATATGAAAAAGTCAATCCCTCTGATCCTGGAAATGAAAACTCTTTTTCCGTCAAAATTCTTTTATTCCAATAAAATCAATAATATATTCCTTGATTATATTGATCAAATTCTAGGGAACTCCGATAATAAAATTCCTGTTCAACAATAAAACCTAATTGGTTGATGAAACTGATATGAAAATTCAAAAGAAACCGACACCTTAAATTGAAATCTATCATAATTGCCGAAAACCGTTTTCCCCAATCAATTAAACGTTGTTGTTGCAATAAAAGCCAATTAAATTTCATCGCTCCAATCTACTGGAATTGAACGGAGGAAGATTTAAAATTTCGAACATTGCATTGGCAACTCTATAATTTGTCGTTTGTTGGAATCGACCAATTAACCCGAATATTCCACAAAAGATGAGTCATGAGTCTGCTATTTTGGGATATTTTATCATGTACAAACAATTATGGGTTAGTTCTTCAATCTCATAAAAGCTGAAATTGTAACTCAATTGGTTGAAGAAATTGATCAGATGGCACGGAATATGAAGATTTATTGAATTTTTTTACAATTCAGATGCCAAGTCGAATTGGAATTTGGGCTAGTAACGATTTTAATTCTTGAAGTCTAATAAAAATCTGTAATGAAAGTTATTGGAAGGAACAAAATTCGCGTTTATTGATACCAAGAAATTTTACATTAGCTGTATACATCGTTGAATAACTTAACTTCAAACAGATGAAATTTCTGCCGATGAAGACAAAGTTACATGAACATTAAAACAATGATCAAAAAACAACATTCTCCAATACAAAAATATGAAAAACTGAAAAAAATATAGCAAAGAATAATAAAACATTTCCTTGTGAAAAATGAACTGTAGTAACTTCTGGATTTGCCAACTACTTTCGATTTCGAAACCACGGTCAGTTGTGACAGGCAAGATGCAGTGGACAACATAAATCAGATAGACAGAACGGGCAGCCATATGGTACACTGATGGATCAAAATGAAAAGCAGAGGTGTATATGGTCCTAAACTGAGCCTCTTTGTGTGAATAGGACAAGAATCCTCCATTTTACAGACGTAAATAATGGCTTTGTATGCGTGCACCCAATAGTGTTTGAAAATAAACCTCAAAATATAGCAACAGACAGTCAATCAGCACTAAGAGCTCTGGAATCTAAGTGCCAGTGCTCAGTGCTCACCTGGGAATGCAGCAATATCATGAATCAACTGGCCAGAAGCAAACAAATCTCATGCTGAAGAAAATGTCAAAGAAAGGAACGGCAGCTCTCACTAGCATAGCAAATGGCGTGATGAGAACAGAGCACTTTCCAAAAAGATGGAAATCTGCCGAAGTGATTGTTTACAATAAACCAGGTAAAGACAAAAAGTTCCCACAGAACTATAGACCGATAAGCATGCTCCCAGCCCTAGGAAAAATTGTGGAGAGAGTCTTAGCCAGACGACTTAATGAAGAAACAGAAGCCCTGGCGACGATACAGAGTGTACAATTTGGATTCCGAAAACAACATTCAACTGAACAACAGCTCCTAAGAATGACTGAGTATATCACAGAAAGATTTCAGAATAAACAAGCCACAGGACTACAACTACTAGATGTAACCAGAGCTTTTGATAGAGTATGAAGGACTAGCATATAAAATGATAAACGCAGGTTATTCACCCAAGTTATGCAGAATAATAAGAACTTTTGTGTGGAAATAGGTGATGTTCATTCCACACTCAGATATTTAGAAGCAGGAGTTCCCCAAGGATCCATACTAGGACCCCTACTCTATAACACGTATATGTTATAGAGTAGTATACATGATATACCAAGAAATCCAAGATGCCTGCTTGCTCTATACGCGGACGATACGGGTATAGCAATTAGGCACAGAAATACAAAAATGATTCACAAAAGACTTCAAGAAGCTGCAGATGATATCCGTCAATGGTGTAACGGATGGAAAATCAAAATCAATGGAGAAAAGAGTCAAGCAATACTCCTTCAAAGGAGAAGACTGAAGATGGAATAGAAGATATCCATAGACAATAATGAAATTGAATGGAAGAATGAAGCTGAATACCTAGGAGTAATATTAGACAAAGGACTAACGTGGGAACAGCACATTGAGTATGCAGTGGATAAAACGAATGTAGCAATGAAAAGATTATGCTATAGGCAGAAGAGGTCAAATGCACAAAAACACGGAATTGAGGATCAAAAAAGCAGTCGCCAGACCGCAGCTAACATATGGATCAACAGCATGAGGATATGCAGCGAGAACCCATATAAAGAGGATACAAAGTACAGAAAACAAATTTATGAGATGGGCATTAGACGCCCCCTGGTTTGTTAGGAATGAACAAATCCGAAAAGACATAAAATGGGAGTCCATTACTACATTCATCAAACTAAAAGCTGCAAAAGCCTATGAATGAGCTTGTGAACATCCAAATGACGACCTTAGAAGGTTAGTTGACTATGACCCCGCTGAAGATGAAAAAAAAGCGAGAATTTACCGAAAAAGACCTAGAGACCAATTGCGAAAATGAAGATATGGAACTGCACACTTAGTGAGAGATATCCAATTGAAGGATGAACACAAACACTCAGCATAAAGAATGCGAAAGAGAAAACACAGATAAGATGATGGAAGGTTTATAGGCTTATGCCAGGAACCAACAGCAGGAGAGTTGTTTAGTCGGTAAGAATCCGACACTACCCAGAAAGACTGGGTGTCTGATGTAAGATTCACCTCTTTTAGAACAAAAAAAAGATTTCTCCCTGTCTGATACAAGGAAGCTTGTATAGATAGCTTGTATTGAATAGTTTCGATGCATTGTGGGACTGCTCAACAAGGCACTATCGGTATAAGTATCTCGTGTATCGAATGGGCGAGTCGGTAGATGGTAGACAAAATTTGATGACTTCACGAATCGGAGGTAGAAATAACCAAACATATGGTGTGCAAGTGCCCGGATCTTGCCGGCCTCAGGAACCTTCACCTTGGTAATCACTTTATATGATCCATGAGAAGAGGAATGAAACAATCAGCAGGAAAATCATTTGCACCCACATTTAAGCAAACAAGGGCGATCAAACTACACCGTGCCCAAACCCGAAGTTTCCAACTTATGAAGGATTCCAGTGAACCGGATTCGAATCCATAATGCAAAGTTAAACGATGGAGCGGCTGTGCTTCCAATAATGGAAACTATATCAGCTTATTATCGTTTAATCTTTCCCAATGTCTATCACAGCAAAACCAGACAAATAATCATGATTAATCGTTCCCTCGTGCAAATGGACCTTCATCCCATAGCGTACCATCTGGGCGAATTTTAAATACGGCTTCGGAAGAGTTTTTCCTTGCGTCGAAGTTAAATCCGACGGAATGAAATTTCCGAATCGGCCTCTTTGAATGACGCGAAGCAATATAGTCAAATCCCTAGTCCAATTTAGGGAAACAATTCCCATTTACTGTTTCCAATATAGCGGAGTATGGCTGGTTAAACGGGAAACTGAATGGAATTCCTTGATTCACGCGAGGAAACCGAACGGAGATGAAAATTCGGTTTTTCCGCAGGCAGCTACGCCGAAGCCGTTTCTTTTCATGCCGAATTTCGAAGCGGCTCACCTACCTCACTTGTTGCAATTGGCGGAACAATATGGAGCTTTCGGTTTTCCCTCAACTGTTCCCAAGTTTGTGTGGACACAGGTCCTTTGTTTTCTGCCATTCAACAGAAATCAATCCGGCAGTTTTTGTAGATTCTAAATTATTTATAGAAATAGCGTGAAACGATTCAGTCCGTACTTTTTGAGATGTTTCGAAGAAAAACAGAAATATAGAACTAAACAATCCTACATCGATTTTGTTATTGCTGACACATTGGTTTTCATCTAACCTCCTACAGGTTGTAATGGGTTATTTTTTAGCAACACTGATTTTGACAGCTCAGGCACGTTTCGTGTTTTGTGTCAATGTCAAGCATCTTAAGTTTGGTCTATGATTTAACCATGAATCGTCTTTTAAATGAACAACACTTGTAAATCACTGAATTTCATTATCAAAATGCGTGCTTTGTTAAGAAAGTTCCATTTTGGTCAGTTTAATCAACACACTGAAGCAGCTTTTCGAGTTATTGTCTCTGAATTTCGCACCAAATTGAAATTGTAGGACTTCAAACCACAATTTTAAATTCTCATGTACCTATATACAGGGTGAGTTTCTGACTTGTACATATATTCTAACTGTAGATTCCTCTCATCAAACGAAACACTTTTTTCCTATACCATTTTTCAAAATTCGGTTTGGTTTCGAAGATACAGGGTGTCGAAAATCCATGAAAAAAAACACTTTTCTGTTTATATCTTCGAAACCGTTATTTCGAATCGATTGAATTTTGGTTGAGTTTTTACTGTATTTATGGTGCATATTCCTCAATCAAAACTTATTCAATATCTCTCCTGGTATAAAAGTTACAGGGTTGTCGTTTCATCAATACACGCTAAAACACCATAAAACCACTTTAAAAAATTAAACGGTTCATATTTTCGAAAGAATCAATCATTTCAGAAACTGAAAGTATTCATTTTTTTTCAATGAAACGCGTCGTTTTCGAGTTATTTCCAATTTTACCTGGAGAAATTTGACAAAAAAATCATTAATTTCAAGAATAATCTGAATGCGTCTCTGAATTGAATATCATCGAATATTATTCCTTCTCTGGTCTTTAAACGAGTTCACAATGTTGTCACAATATTCATCAATTTTGTCGAGATATTTGAATAATAAAATCCCACAAATATGGGAGATAATATTGAACACCAAGGAGGATTTAACACGCACAGTTTCTATTGAAAATTCATAGGTACCGGTCCATATTGAAGTTAAATGTTGATTAAATACAGAATTCGGATATGAATGATGAATCTCGATACAAACTACTTATTAAATTGAAATTAATGAAAAATAAAATGATACTCTATAATCTGTGTCGATGTTTCTATCTAAACAATATCCTCTTGGAATTTCATAAACTCGACACGGTTAAGATTATATTAATTCACTTCACATAATAATCACATTAGAACAATAATTCACTGAATGTATTCAGAACTTCACATAATGTTTACAGTTTGTTCAGAGACTCTGGTTTCTTATTGTTTATAGTTGGCCTCCAATTAACCAATTTTTAGTTTTTCGCTCTACGCATGCGTGGTAAAATTTGGCGGCAAACTCGATTTATGATGGAAACGGCAGAATTCATAGATATTTATACCACGGTACACAAGTGTAGCGTTATTTATACTATGTTTCGTAAAAAATCCTCAACCTCAATGAAAATATCAGCAAGCTGAAAACATCTTCTTGAAAACATTCACAGAATCGATACAGAATAGATTAGGTTAGGTTTTTTTATAATAAATTCTGATGATCTGAATGAAAAGTCTTTCTTCATGATATTGTTTGGGAATTTCGAGAAAAATATGAACAAAGTATTAGTGTTTACAAACTAATCTGCAGAAAAATCGAAGAAGGAACTCATTTTGGTGTGAAAAATGTGGCTTTTTAGTTAATCCGATGAAACTAACTGTTTTTGTTGAAATTATCGTGTTTGCAACATTTTTATTTCAATATGGTTAGTACTTGAGTATTCCCCAAATGTATAAATTCAATTTCTATCGAGAAATATGAACTTTGCTTCAATTCCAGAAGATCATTTCAGAGGTGTAGTCAGCCCAATTTTTTTTTCAAATGGCTATATCTTTATAACAGAGCCGAATTCGGAAAAACGAAAAAAAGGTTTCTTTTGACCTCAAGAATCTTCAGTTAAAATATTTGTACAAGTCAAAGAATCACCCTGCATACCGACAGGCCCGCTTCGATTGACGCATTGAAGCATTTATTCGTGAGATACTGGCCAAAATGTTGAAAAGAGTATGCTGCTTTCAACATTTGCATCAAATAATGTGTACCGTCCTATCGTTTCAAATAAAGATATACATTTTTCACAATTTTATGTGTTTTATTCATTTGATATAGCTCTTAAAAAATCGCCCATTGGCATAGATCTTCGGGTCTACTAACAACCAAATAACGAACGAATTGATCATTCAGGCAGCTAATTGCTGAAATCTTTGCACGAATTGCCCCGCAAAAAATAAATTAACCTATCGCAATCCAAAAGGAGTCATTAAAAAATGACTGTGTTATTTATTATTATCGCTATGGTTTTTACGTGACTAAATCGTTAAGCGTGAAATGTACAGTCTCTTCGGAACCATTGTTCTTCCTCCATTACCTACTCCAAAGGTTCTTGAAGATGAGGTAAGAGAAGGAAATTAATCAGTCATATTTGATGGTTCACAATTCGCGATTAGTAGGTCGAAAATAATGGACGAATTATGGTGTCAAAAAGGAGCACCATTAGAAAGAAATACAATTTTGCATGAAAAGATCAGGGTCTGATGAACAATTAGCCATGGGGGTTCATTTGCGCAAAAATTGTCCTATTTTTGGCAATCGTTTTCAAATGTCAGAATAATCATTCAACATGGTTACGAACGATAGGAGTTGGCATTCAGCTTATTGAATCAATTCATATTCTCAGATTTTCGCATGTATGGATTAAATCCCAAATAAAAGAATCGATTAGAAAAAGAAAGGATAGAGTACAACCTGTATCGTTTTTGTTTCGAAATAATCATGCAGAAGGTATCTCATAAATCAAATTGTGCCTCAAGTGACCTCAGATTCACGTACCCATTCTGAGAGACCCATATTTCGTATCGAATATTTATAAGTCGGCTAAGATAAAAAAGGGAGTTTTCGCAGATCGATACCTGTAGAGGCGGACACGTTTCGTGAATATATCTTCCGCTACAGGGTCTGAAATTTCGTGACTCGGTTATATCCAAGATATCTGAGTATGGCCCCCATTCAATCAGTCGACTGATCAATTTGGGGAATTCAGACGATTGAATGAGTCTGAAAATAGAGGGCGGAAAGATTGTGGATCAAGACAACGGCATTGGAGAATAGATGAATTGTTGCGTACAAGAATTATGAAGCAAGCGTAATTCGAAATCAGAAATTCTGGGTGAATTGAGTGCATTGAAAGAATTGAATCCATGTCGTCAACTGAAATTAAAAATCTGCGAAAAACACCTTAAACTCACTGTATCTTGCTTAATTTTCGAAAATGCGGTATACAGGGTGTCCCGGAAAATGTGAGAAATCTCTCTGATTCAGACAAAACATAAAAAAATAAGATGACAAGTTCCCATCATTTTTTTCCTAGCGGCCCTCCCTACGGAGATACGGCCTCCCAATGACGTCACTGGAAATCCATTTCCTGCAATAAATTTCAAACTACTCAATATAATTTTAAGAAAATTTGATAAGATGAACAGTAAAAAAGACTTCTTGAAATACTGCCCTCAAATTCAAATTAGCTCTTTTTGTTTACCAGAGGCGGACTAAGTTGTACATTTTAGTGCTTACATTTTCAACACCCTATATGATAGAGAGTCGAAAAAAACAAATTCGTATAGCTTGAACATTGAGCTAAAAAAAGTACTCCTATTTATTTTCGATAAAATGAACCGTTTCGAAAAATGAAATTACAAAGTTTCTTTACTATGCAGTTTTGGCACAGAAAGGCACGTTAACAAAAATAATTTTTCAGAAACGTATTCTTTAGAAGTTTTTAACTGATTATTTTTAACAAGCGTATTTATATTCAATCGTTGCAAGCTTTAGTGAGAGTTCATTTCGAAAAAATAATTGTTTAGACAAAGAAACCTGGCTTTAGTCGTGAAATTCGAATTTTATTCAATAACGGCGAAACTACTCATTTTAAAGACATGGAATGATTGGCACACTCTGACTAGTTTTTGACGAGCAATCGATCGGAATTATAAAATTATATGGTTCCGATTTGAAAAAAATGAGATTTCATAGTTTTATTGCTCACTTTGAAGCCCTGTTTCAGGCACCCTGTATAATATTTCCTCATAATTTATACAAGAAGCAGTATCAGCGTACTTTCTTTTGTTTCACTGTTGCAAAAAAAATTTCTTACAGTGAGGCATTTTGGAGATATTAACACTAATTTGTGACAGTCTTTCTGTCAAAAAATTTGAGGATCAGGCAATAACTCAACAATCGCATGATGCGGTTGCGCATATCATACATAGAATCATTGCAAAATGAAACGAAGAATTCAAATATGTATGAATATACAGGGTGTTACATTTGAAATAACGAAGTTCACATCCGTTTCCGGTAGAACCGAAAGTAGATTCTGCTTGAAAATATTTTACAAATAGAGTTCATGTACTCTTCAACAAAAATATAAAATTGTGAATTTGTATCGCAATTCCTTCTTCGAAAACTTCTAATGAAACATTTAAAAAAATCACCCTGTATGTTTATCTCTAAAGGTTAACCCACAATACCATTTTTCATTCTTCACATTTTACGGGAAAAAATGGCTTATTTAGGAAGTTATTTCAAGCAATACAGCAATAATCCTTATCCAATTAAGTACCTCAAATACATTGTCCATTCAATATAGATCAATATGGCCCTTTACAGCATGTAATTTAAATGAATATTTCCGAAGATATCACAGATTCATAATGGAGGGTACCACCGTTGTTTATAAGGATTGCATTGCATCCGTGCGAAGCCGGGGCGGGTCGCTAGTTTGAAATAAAGGAGAAAAAATTCATCTCATTTCCAGAAAATAGATTGTTTATTTCTTGACAAGGTGCCAAGACTTTTGAAGATGCTTGTATGTTTCTTCAAATTATAGTGAAACATTCTGTGAACAGGTTCTGTGAAATCTTCTTCAAATCTCATGAATTAAAAGGATAGACAATAGGAAGACAGACATAATTCATAGGGACTAAATCAAATAACACGTTCTGATATCCATCAATTTAAAAATGATATAATTGGGGAGAACCTATCTGGGAATCCATTAGGTATAAAACATTCATTCATCGAATCCATTATACAGAACTTGAGACCTAAATTTCACAAGCACTCCCCAAAACAATCCCGCACACGAGACCTGAACAGAATTCGCGAATTCTCATCTGAAATCACTCACTCTGCCTTAATTGACAGCATTGCCTCACGCTTCTCTTCAGTTACGACACAATTATGGGAGAGCAGAAGCTCGCTAACTTCACAATCACTATTGAACAGTCTAGTTTGATGCGTCCCAATATAATATCCCGAGCTTCTCGTGAGATACCACCGATTACTCATTCTCTCACATCCATAAGGTACCCATGGAGTAACTGTGTACATACACGAACTTGGGCCATCTATGAGATCAACCTCGATTTTGACGTCATTGGAAAATCGAACTTTGGGAGCTTATCGATGGAACTCATCTGGAACAAGATGTTGGTGATGATGAATGCTGGGAAAAGGATTGGGGAATTCCAAAAGTGCAGATTGCAAAACCTTTAAAGGGGATATGAAATCTGTGATGAAGCGCTTTCATTATCCTGAAATAATAATAACAGTTCTTTATTGCTATCGCGAATGAGCTTTGACCATGGGTTTTTCGGCCTGTTACATATCTTTTCATGACATAAATCGAATAATGAATTTCTCTATATCAGTGGATTTTTTTCATTTTTTTTGTTCTAGAAGAGGTGAATCTTACATCAGACACCTTGTCTTTCTGAGTAGTGTCGGATTCATACCGACTCAACACCTCTCCTGCGGTTGGTTCCGGGCATAAGCCATCTTATCTGCTATTTTCTCTTTCGCATTCTTTTATGCTGAGTGTTTGTGTTCATCCTTCAATTGGGTATCTCTCACTATGTGTGGAGTTTTATTCTTCATTTTCGCAATTGGTCTCTAGGTCTTTTGCGGTAAATTCTCGCTGTTTTTTCATCTTTAGCGGGGTGGGGTCATAGTCAACTAACCTTCTAAGGTCGTCATTTTGATGTTCACTAGCTCTTTCATAGGCTTTCGCAGCTTTTCGTTTGATGAATGTAGTAATGGACTCCCATTTTATGTCTTTTTGGATTTGTTCATTCCTAACAAACCAGGGGGCGTCTAATGCCCATCTCAGAAATTTGTTTTCTCTACTATCTTGGATTTCTTGGTAAATCATGTATGTATATGTTATAGAGTAGCGGTCCTAGTATGGATCCTTGGGGAACTCCTGCTTCTAAATATCTGAGTGTGGAATGAACATCACCTATTTTCACACAAAAGTTCCTATCCCTCAAATAATTTCTCATTATTCTGCATAACTTGGGTGAATAACCTGCAGTTATCATTTTATATGCTAGTCCTTCATGCCATACTCTATCAAAAGCTCTGGTTACATCTAGTAGTAGTAGTCCTGTGGCTTGTTTTTTCTGAAATCCTTCTGTGATATACTCAGTCATTCTTAGGAGCTGTTGTTCAGTTGAATGTTGTTTTCGGAACCCAAATTGTTCACTCGGTATCGTCGCCAGGGCTTCTGTTTCTTCATTAATTCGTCTGGCTAAGACTCTCTCCACAATTTTTCCTAGGGCTGGGAGCAGGCTTATCGGTCTATAGTTCTGTGGGAACTTTTTGTCTTTACCTGGTTTATTGAAAACGATCACTTCGGCAGATTTCCATCGTTTTGGAAAGTGCTCTGTCCTCATCACGCCATTAGCTATGCTAGTGAAAGCTGCCGTTCCTTTCTTTGACATTTTGAGATTTGTAATTTTATCTTTTCCTGGAGCCTTTCTTTCAAGTTATTGATTTTCTCTTTGATTTCTGCCGGAGATCTTGGGTGAGGGATTTTGTCATCCGGTGGTGATTCTTTCATTTCTTCTTCATTATCTTCAATTAATTCTTCTAGGTCCTCATCGTTTTCTTCAGAATAATTAATTCTTGACTCCCTTTCTATAGTATCGGCAAGAGCGTTAGATTTATCGCTTTTTGAATATGCCATTCCATGCAGTGGTGGAATTTGAGTTTTTTCATTACGTAAATTTTTTTGCATTTTCCATGCAGAGTGGTGTTAAGTTCACTGAATTTCTTATTCCATCTATTCGTTCTGGGCTCCCTTAGTGCGTTTTTAAGTATTTGATTATGTCTGTTTAGTCTGATTTCATCATTATCTGTTTTATACATCCTGTAGTTCTTTCTTAGTCTTCGGTTGACTTTTATCTGTTCTTTAACCTCTTTTGGAGTATCGTCGTATGGATGTTTGGGAGTAGGTTTAGTTTTTCAAGTTATTGTCCACTTGCTTCTACTCTGTACTGGTTTTCATTTCCTTATTGGTTTTATGCGTCTGTCAGGTGTGCCATGTATATCCTCTTGTCTGTCAGGTTCTTCGTTTGCTTCTTCATAATGTCATATCGATTTTATTTTCTGTTCTTTTCTTATTTCTTATTTTCAATGTTGTTCCATATCCATATTCTACTATCCTGATGTTTGTCAGTCCATCTTTGTTTCATCGGTTTCTGCCAAAATAGATTGCAACTGTCTTCTTCTTGTTCATCTCGATTCTCCATTTCTTGAAGTAATCACTCAAGCGGTTTACGTACTCTTGTATCCTCATTGTGAAGCTTTTTCTTTGCATGTTCGAATAGTACAGTGCTTTGTCGTATATTTTGCTAAATTTCATCTCGGGTACCTTTATCTGCCATGTAAATATTGAACAACAGCTCGGTGAATTTTTGCCACAACTTTGACAATAAATTCAGGATATTCTCAATAAGTTCGCGGCCAATTTGTGTGGAGTGTGAATTTCGGTTTTTGTAAAATTTTATTTCATTTTTGGTGTTGTTAATACATAATTTTTTTGAAATCTCATTATTCTAACCTGAAAACTTCATATATAAATTTTTGAAAAGGAAATTGAGATTTTCTGAAGTAGACCACATATTAATTTAATATTCACAACGTTTGACGACCACTATTTCTAATTTTTTCAATATTAATATGTTGAATAAAAAAATAAATCTATAAAAATTTTTTTCCGAAAACTTTCGAGACATATTTTCTAACTCATAATTACACTTTCTCATCATTTCGAGAGTTCAATTCGTAGAACGAATCCACAAAATCCGCAGAATGATCAGAATTCCAAACGACAATCACCTGTGATCGAAGATATCATCTTTTTTTATTCGGGTCAAATCGAACTATAAATTATCTGGAAATAAGACCGCATATTTCATTACTCAAGCGACCGCAGTTGTAAATTGCAATTTATAAAACCACATCCTCATCTTATTAGCATATTATTGGATCGACAGGCTAAGGAAGGAATTGAAATAACCAGAAATCGTTCAGTACTTCATTTAGCGAATGCATAGGATTGTGGTCACTGAATTCAGGGTAATCTTCAATAAGGAAATATTCTGTATGGGCAACCACCTTTCAACTGTATATAAAACACAGGTTGTTAGACACTAATCGGCAAAAATAGAATAAAAGGCATCATTTCTCTCAACATTTGTTGGGTAAATTTTCAAGGAAAAAATTATAATCCTCTGATTTTTTAATAATTGTTGAATTATGTTACTCACAGGAAGTTATAGCGAGAAAAACGTCAACCTTTCAAGTACTCCGAAACTATTAGTTCAACTAGAAAAAAGTTTTGTTGCCAAATATAATTGTTCCATATTCTGAACTGTATAAATCTGAATTTGTCCATATTATGCTGTTTCTCAGAGCGGAACTTATTTCATGTGTGTAAAACCAAGTACATCGAGTAAACATTATTCGACACATCGTTGAATGTGCTAATGCACTGGCTTGTTTCTGCAGAGACGTACCATTGAAAATTTTGGAGTGATTCAATCCAATTCAATTTATTTTTCATTCGTCAAACATTTCCTCTCCAGATCTTTTCATTCTTAATGTAAACTTATTTCATGTGTGTAAAACCAAGTACATCGAGTAAACATTATTCGACACATCGTTGAATGTGCTAATGCACTGGCTTGTTTCTGCAGAGACGTACCATTGAAAATTTTGGAGTATTCAATCCAATTCAATTTATTTTTCATTCGTCAAACATTTCCTCTCCAGATCTTTTCATTCTCAATGTAAAGGAAAATAAAGATGGTTCAGTTCTATTTAACGATATTTTCAAAGATAGGTACAAATACATCCACAATATAGTTTCAAGAATGAAGACCTGATGTATCATCATTGATCCATAGCAGGTATAGACTGAATGTAGTATTTCATTTTCCTCGTTAAAACTCAACTTTATCCGCATAATATTGGTGCGATGGCCGCTATTATCTGCCTGGAAAATCTAACCGGAATCCCGAATGATATTGCAACTACATCCACCGTTCATAGATCTCGGAATTCATCTCTGCCTTCCAAAGTTTAGAGGGAACTTTATCATTAAACAAACAGAAATGATACATCACTCTGGTGAACAAGGAATATCATTCTTCTTCGGGAAGCATCATTCAGCTAGAACCTTTTGACGTAAATACGACTCAATTAAATTTACGTTAATAGATATCTTCGAATGATTCATCGACTACCTAGAAACTTGAATGATTTTGATTTTACCCAGAAGTAATTATAACGTGAAGGACCAAGCACGTCGTGGCTTTACTTGGTATTTGCAAGAGGCAGACTGCGAGGTACCAAAACGACAGGAATAGGCAGTCTATACTGAAAGATTATTTCATGCATGCCATGTATTGAATAAAATAAACGTTTGAGAATGACGTCTTGAATAACAAACTTCCCAAAATTCGTAGTATGCTACGAATTTTATATAAATAATGTAGATATTATAATATATGCCATGATATTTCGAACATTTTTCCATTCGTTTTTAATATCAAATGAGCTTTCTACCTGATTCTTCTCGATGACTTATTTATGGTTCAATCTGTTGATTAGGTTGGGATTTTCTTCGACAAACTTCCTGTTACGCAATCGCAAGCATCTATTGTGTTTTTTATGTTAAAGATATAGATTAATTTTATCTACTGACTTACATCAGATTGATCACAATAATTGCAATAATGTGTTTCGTTTGAAATATCACAAACGAAAAAATGTATTCGCAAATAAACATGACAATGATAATACACGCGACAGATATATTGGTTTTTGGTCTATCAAACCCCTCCTCAGTGACCCCAAGAAAATGAAGTGGACGGAAAACTGATTTCGGGCAAAGCTCTAGTAATGACGGAATCTAATTGGATATCCCAATTTTGAGTCTATATGGAGTGAAATTTTATTGGAACTTTAACCACCTGAGTCTATTTCAGAATTTAAGATGCCGTATGTTCATTTCACCATAATTTTCTGGTTATTATTCGCACTTTTGTGGGTGTATAAGAAAGAGAAGATAACAAAAGAATTATGATGTGTCTGATAGAGAAGAAAATTATTGCACTCTCCCTTTCATTGGACTAATTAAATTCATGAATAATTCAATCCGAGTTATTTTTCAATCTTTTCTCTTCATATTGAGAAAAATTCTTTGCATTTTCAAGATATCATTAAAAATATGTTCATTATCATAAGACAGGGATTGGCTCACTTTTTTGCATTAATAAACCATTATTTCAAGTCGAATATCACGTCTGGGTTGAATAATTTACATCAAGATAGATGTAAGATTGATTAACACCTACAAATAAGAAAGAACCACTAATGGCAACTATACTAATTGATCTCATAATCGTAAGACTATCATTTGCACCAAAAGTAATGAAGCAGATAATTCACAATGGAGCTCTAGTGAACTTGTAGCCTCTGAATTCCCACAAGCAGAATAATTGCATTCTTTAAGTGAATCGTTAATGATTAAGAAGAATCTGGTGCGAAGAAATTCATTTCTGGAAGAATTAAATAAAAAAAAACGGAACTGGAACTGAAAGGATGATATTTTTGAGGAAAAATACAATGACGGAACTCCGGTCTTCTTCCGGTTCAACCGGAAATAACCTCAACTTTGTTCGTTCAAATAGCACACCTGCATATATTTTTCAGATTTTGATAGATCTTGTTATTTCCAATTCGTACTGGACTCAGAAGAAGAAAGAATTGAAAGCACTTGACATTTGCAAAATATCTGATTTCAATCACTTAACTGTTGTGAAATTTTATAAATATCATTCCTGTATATGAAAAGCATGTGTTGAAATACTCGAATGAAGAGGACATTCTTTGAATTGGCTTCCGCATTGTGAGATTCAATCTTGATCAAAAGTATTCACTAGTGCTTTATTCATGGATTGATATGAATGCAACAACTGAATTCGAAATATGAAATCATATTTTTCCAGCATAATGCAACACGAAATCGGGGAATGCAAGAGGCAATTACTTTTATCGGGACGATCTGAATTCAATTGGTTCTAATAAACGACGTGATTCTTATTCAACCAGTTGTGGGAGTGCTTCTAAATTGTACAAGGAGTTTTCGTTGGAGAATGGTGGTTATCATCGGTTTTTTCATTCAGTATTGGAATTATCAAATTAATGATGCTCGATATACAGGCTGCGTCTACGACTCGTACATATAAAGGGTGTCAATTAAAACTTAACCAGACCAAAGTTGGGATTTTATTTTATCGACGTTCCCTAATAATCAAATAACCATTATGAAAGTATACATAAAGGGAAAAATACCAATCTGAACGTATATAAAGGGTGTTTCAATAAGAGCGCCAGTTTTTAGTGTTCAATAAAACATGGTTTTCTGTAGCAAAGGATTGAAATATTTATTCATTTCGAAAAATAGCAAAATGAGGCTCAAGAAACTCTGTTATCATAGCACGATAACGTTCGCCATGCACTGCTACTGTTTTATTTGACAATCTGGACGCGTCGTTCTACCTTGTAATGCTCCATGTTTGCTAACTCCCATCTGTCAACATTCGATCTGTCAGGTCCTAATCATTTGACATTAAGACTGTCAAACATGGCGCGAAATTCAAATCTTGCGCTCTTATTGAGACGCCCTTCAGTTCTTGTGATCAAATTCATTTTTCCTAATTCAGATCTTTTGAGGGAGGTGCGTAGGCAAAATATTATGTATTAAATTGTATTTTCCGTCGACCATAAAATAAAAGCTCATTTTAACGCACTCGAAATCATCCATTAATGACCTATTTTAATGCATGATTTCTTATTATACATGATTGTCATGGCAACCGAACATAAAATATTCCGTCAGAGCACTATCGAGCTTGGTTGGAAATCAACAACTTCTGTCACAGAAGGGTATATTGACAACTCCATTCAAAATAAAATAGACTGCAGAAGAAATTTCAGATGAAAAAACTAGCAAAGTAAATAATACTTCAACCTCCACTTTCTCCACACTTTCCTTATCGGATATCATAGGTAATGATATAAAATGCAAACTAAATGTAAACTATTCAGAATGTCACAACATGTCCAATATTCCCTCTATGAATTTTTCGAATTGTTCCATAGGGAGCATAAATATTAATATATCGAAATGAACATAGAAATTTACATTATGTCAAATTTGTCTATTATGCAAAATAAAAATTCATTTCAATCGAGAATTCATATTCAATTCGTGATGAGGTCGACGGAAAAATCTTGTAATCAACTCGTTTATTAATTCAGAGATTAATGGTTTCAAACATTAACGCGGTCGCTCCGCTCACGCGTTAAAATATTTCGACCATTAATCGCTGTCATTAATAAACTACTTGATTAAAAATAATTCCTCTATCTGGATCTATTTCTATCTTTCAATTTAGCGCTTGTTTTATTTGGAAATCTGTGCAGATATGTTCAACACACAGAAAACGAAGTCTCAAACACCTATTCACGATTAACTTAGTCCTTCAGGCTACCTTTCAAGGTTCCTTTTCACCCTCGTAGGCAGGCAGATCCGTAGATGTGCCGATTTCAGTTATGTGACTTGGGCATCAGTGACGCTGTCATATTAGCGGAAATAATGTCTCAGCCGTGTTGGCACGGTGAAAAAGGACGAAACTGGCTTCAATTTCACAGTTGAAATGGTTTCAAATAGTGACAGAGCGATACCGCACGTCGACGTATGCCTTATCACTTCATGCGAGATTGAAGCATCCTATTTCGGGCTAAAAATGACCTGGTGCTTAACGCAGACAATTAGTGACTTTACACTCCGTATATTTCAACATGCGGCTCGGTTGAAACGAGTTTAGGTGGATTATCAGTTTATGAAGTTCGTGAAAAGCATCAGCAAAAGCGAAGGCTTATTGGTTAATTCGTGAAAATTCCATTTTTGTTCACATTCTGTTAGTGATCAAATTCTGAAAAACCTCTTTGAAATTCTTTCAACCCATTCAGGATATATATGACGAGAATACTAAGTTCATATGTATTTATTTACCAACAGTGAAGCCTGATATTTTTCGAGAGGACAGGAAACCGAAACCTAGGTTTTCATCCAATGATTCATTCGAATAACGTCAGGACACGTCGTCCTACCGGGTAATGCTCTTTGTTTACCAACTCCCATCTGTCAACTTTCGATCTGTCACGTCATAATCATGTGACATTACGATTGTCGAACAGGCGCGCAATATAAATCGTGCTCTCTTATTGAAACACCCTTTATAAATCATATTCAGGTCTATTCATAGATACCTACTAAAAATATTATGATTATCATAAAAAATATTTTTAATAGGAAGAAAAGATTTTAGCGGCATGCAGACAATTTTTTAAAATTCCGGAAAAAGTCACACACCGTGCAGGAATTGAACCTGCGTCTCCTACTTTCCGGGTCGGGGCTCTTACCAACTGAGCTAACAGTGTGTGTGATACTTTTTCCGGAATTCAATATCATGAATTTCATGCCGCTAAAATCTTTCCTTCTAATTGAATTCACAGACGATAAACTCATTCATAATATATTAATTCTCGGCTTAGTATTTCATCATTGGTCGGAATCCAACATCCGACTTAAACTGAAATCGAAGAAATTCGATGAAATAAAGTGAAGGATAAAGGAGTCCTCTGGCTAATGATGATGAATCAGTGCTCCCCACCTAGGAACCCCCCTCTCTCACTTCATATGAGGTGAACCTCATTATATTGAATTCCGGAAAAAGTATCACACACACTGTTAGCTCAGTTGGTAAGAGCCCCGACCCGGAAAGTAGGAGACGCAGGTTCAATTCCTGCACGGTGTGTGACTTTTTCCGGAATTTCAAAAAATTGTCTACATGCCGCTAAAATCTTTCCTTCTAATTGAATTCACAGACGATAAAATCATTCATAATAATTTTTAATAGGATTTCACGTTCAATCTTGGGAATCCCTCTTCTGTTCAAGGACAGCATTTATATTCCTTTGTCAGTCCACGAACAGTTAGTCATAAAGGTATATGCATATAATACTTGTCGTATTGAGCAATGCGTTCATATTGATCTGTATTCATACCAGCATTTCGATACAATTTAGATTTATGAAAAAGGAATCGATTCTTTCGAGCTTTTTATGGCCCATTCCTTTTCTGTTGCCGAAATCTCAATTTGGAATAATTCGTTCATATAATAAACACACCTTAAGAGGAATCAAAAATGGATAAACCTATTGTAATATTTATAAGCATCATATCGAATGTCTCGCATCACTCATGTTGAATTTGGCACTCCTTGTCATACTAGGTGTACCGGGTGATTTATAAGGTCAATACAACCATATCTTATTTCTTGACATGACAAAGTTGGCTTAGACCTTCAAACCAGAACAATTGTTTTCGTTCTGCGATAGCTAGTAGAAATGACATTAATACAACTCCATTCAATGATGATTAATGGTATCGGAATTTTTTGGAGGAATTCATTCCAACGATTAAGTCATGTAAATGAAGTGTTTGGCATAGAATAAATCCCAAAATTTGCAAATATATCTCAATCCTGATTATCGTATTCAATTAATATTGAAGTCATTCTTCAATTGATGATGGCTCTTTTGTGTTAGTTCAACTAAAAAAATGGGGAAAAATGCTTCAAATCTCTTGACTATTTATTCAACAATCCAATTGTGAATTGAAGAGTGAATGCTCCAACATTATCTCATTGAAAGTAGGAACATGTGATGTAAAATCAATGGAAAGAAGAATTTCTCCGTTTATCATTTCAAATATAAATGTTATCCAAAGTATTCACGAGCTTCTCGAACCGTTGATTTGTCTCATTAGTAATTATTCAAAATATAAAAAGTAAATTGTTTCGACACGAAATATCCGTTCGATTGGTTTCAATACTTTCCAATAGAATGAACTGCCCATTTCATTCCAGAATAAAATTAAACATACAATCCGATAAATTCGCCATGAATTTGAATAGGACACGTTATTATTCCAGGGGTTGGATTGCATGCATGGTAGCACCGTACAATAATTAAAACTGACAGAGGAAATTCACATAATCATCACAATATTCCGGATAATATTGTTAGGTCATGTGCAAGTCAAAATCGTGAAAATTCGAGAAAGGGAATGAAGTTATAAACTCAATGAACGAATATTAATGATACGAACTGAAAGAGCGAGAGGACTGTGCAGAAAGCGGAACTTTTCCGCATGAAAATCTTTTAAAAAAGCTGTATAATCACAACTTCTGAACGTATAGGGAAGTTCGTGATTTTTATGTGATTTTATCAGGCAAATCAATGAAATAATGGATATCATCGCGCCATCATCGCGCAAGCCCTTGCTTCAAGTCATTGCTTTTATAATTTATACGCTCGACGTTAACAATGTTATCATTATTTAATTGAAAACAGGAATTCGGAATTATATCTCGAAATCTCATGGTTGGTGTGGCTTAAATAAACACAAAAAACGTGAAAGAGTGAAAAAATTAACATTTCAAATCACTAGTAAAATAACAAATATTCCATTCATTATAAACATAAACAGTATTGGGATTGTTTTGCATTTACTTCAAGGCAATACTTGGATTATTATTCAATGGTTTTGGCAACATTTTTCAGGCAGTTCATGTGTATTCATTTGTTCAAAGCGTAACTCTAAACGACAAATCTTGATATCCAAGATGGAACATAACTTATTTCACAATTAGGCAATCCAAACCACGTGTTTTTTCCAGCATTGTCAATCTCAAAACGTTTCTGACACGTCGCTGGCTTGCAGTAAATATGAGGAATTATTATCTCAGGCATTTCATGACTGAACAAGTGAGTTTTTATTATTGGAAATATCAAAAAATATCCTGAAGCAACATGCACTGACCAAGAAAATTCCACTCAATCATATGATCACAACTTTTAATATTTGGAGAAGAAATTTTCATCAGAGCACTGTACCTGTAACTTCTTCATCCTTTTAAATGATATAAATTCAAATATTCATCAGTTTTACATTTCACATGAACTGAATACTGCTTATTTCAGTGTCTACGAAGAAATATTCACTTTAGTTTCATCGATATTGTCAAGTATTGATGACTGCTGACCAAATTTCCCTTTGTTTCCTGGTAAGTCACTTAATATGTGTATAATACACCAAGTTACACACACTGAGTGTTCCAAAATATTCAAGAAAATCCTCTCAATTTGAACGACTTGCACATCCAACTTTGGCACACATTTAGGGCATTTTTTTGTTGAAAATGCACTTAATTTAAATAATTTCCACTGGTCTGATATTCCTAAGAGTGAGATTGACTCGAAATACCAAAAAAATTTCCACATAAAACAATTTTTCAAGCAAATAAACGGTTTTAATGGCTACATGATCAAAGCCGGATTCCCATTGTTTGACCACTAGTACTAACCTCAAAAAATATTTGACAGGTCGTTGGATTGCCTAAATTAGGCAATCCAACGACATTTCAACAGCCTGTCGAATATTTTCTGAGGTTAGTGCTGGTAGTCAAACAATGAAATTCAGCCATATTCATGAAGATACTAAAAAGGTTTATTCGCTCGAAAAATTGTTTAATTGGCACACCCACTGTGAGTAACTTGATGCATTATCCACATATCTCAAGTGGCTCACTGGAAAACAAAGGAAAACATGTTCAGCAGTCATCAAGATTTGACAGAATCGAAGATTAAAACTAAGAAGAACATTTATCATAAAAAAGAGTGAAGACGTTACAGGTTACAGTGCTCTGATAAATATCACTTTCGTCTACATTCTCTGCGAGCTCTCAATACTGAAAGTTTTGAGCATATGACTGAGTAAAATTTCTTCATGCTTTCTTATGATAATTCTTAGCAGAATAACCCATGGTTATACTCAAAAAAAACATAAAATAATAAAATTTATTGTATTAACCGCTGAACAGTGAACTGTCAAAAATGTTTTGAGGTTAACACTGGTGGAATAATCACGTGGAAGGTCTAATATCAAGAGCGTCATGACCGAAATGTGGATTATTGAGAAACTAGTCTGCTTCTTTGATTTCAGAGCGTCCTACAGACCGAATTTTTGAGTTATTTCAAATATAACTTCCCCATTCGTATTCAAATGCACAGAATATCCTACAAGATAATCCATGAAAAATTGGGCGCCCAAATTTCTCATCGAAGTTTCAAAATAACTCTCGGCAAACTTCATTAATACGCGCCAAGTTCGTCTTCACAAAGTATTGTTAGCGAGTTTGCAAGAGCGGCCCCCTACTAAATCACATTATCAGTAATTATTTCATGCCTAGGATTTGGAATAATTAAGAGGCTTTCACAACCGGGGCAGCAACGCGTTAAGTAGGACATGTTTCACCCCCAACATCATCCATGGACCTCGCCCCAGCGCTGGTAATCTCTTCGGCTATGCGCCAAACTAATTCCAGATCTCCCGATTGATAGCCATGCAGATCACGATGCTCGATTTCAGCGTTCCTGAATTCTAATTTTAGGAATTAGCAAGCAACACGTGCTCCTTCATCCTTTTTTTAATCAGAGGAGGTTAAGTGACTTGGTTATGCAGGTGGCGCTGTTAGTAAGTGAGGTTTCGTTTTTTTATCTGGGGTCTTTGGGGGTTCATCGATAAATGTTTATCTCGGACTTTAGGGGTTTCAACAACTCAATATTCGCAAAACTAGGGGCGTCTGTCCTAACGTTTGTGGATTTTGCTTCATTCAAACGCCCAAAATTTTAAATAAACAACCTAAAGACCCAAGGCGAGTGTAAATAGACCACACTAAATGGAGGACTAGAAAATTATGGCTGGCGTACCACAAGGATCGATTTTAGGGTCACTTCTGTTCAATATCTTCATGCCAGACATACCAAAACTGATTAGTTTCGAAATAGCCCAACTCGCAAACGATACAACTATAACTCCAATAGAGTGGAGAAGTTCGTGACTAGCGTCCTTCGAAAGGATATCGACAGGACTACGAATTACTTCATGAAACGGAGGACTGAAATCAAGTTGACGAAAACAGTAGTTGCTGTTCCTTTCGGTGCAACGAGGTTCACAAGAGAAGTGGGTAATATAATGATAGAAGATCAAAAGTTTGAATGGAAAAAAGGGGTGAATATTGGAGTGATACTGGATGAAAAACTAATCAACAACAAACAACTGGGAGAAAACCAGAAGAAAATGAGACGATTACACGGATTCTGTACCCGCTCCTCAGTGCCAAAAGAAGATTGTCTCTGGAAAACTCCATCCTTTTGTAAGCTTCTTTATTTCGATTCATAGCCTCATCTGTCTTTTTTGGCGTCATTTCTCGATCAAACGCAAACCTTCAACCTTGGATGGAGAAAGAATGGAAGACAAATATTTATTCGGCTCAACAGCAATGAACTAATTTCAACTTCAAAGATCGCATCTCAGTGATACTCGTAAATTCGCTTACACTGAATGGATCCTTCCCATCAAAGTTCCTGATATAAACTGACCCACCAAATCCGGATATTTATCAATAAGCGATTTCCATCATGCACAGCGAAATCGAGTTTATTTACGCAAATGCGTGTTTTCATTAGAGAAAGATTAAAGCCGATTCCAAAACCTCGGAAATCGAAACCGATAAAATCTGTCGGTTTGATTCATGTTATTGAAATCCGATGGATTGCAATGAATAATCATTTGCCATTGTAAAAGCCAATTTATTGGCATCAGAGCCAATTCGACGACACTCTCAATTAGAAATACGTGTAATTAATACTTATAATCGGTTGTAAATTTCACGAGTTTTGACTTCCTCAAAGGTAGGGATGTAGAATGTGAGGAAATCATTTATCCACTTAACAGTTGGTAGAATTGAAATTGCGGCAAGGGCCTTCTTGGATAAATAAATTATATTTTTGTGAAATTGTTCAAACATATTTGGAAATATCATCACATCATTATTCCGCTCCACCATTATCATCATTATCAATTCCCGAGGAGATCATCTTACATCCTCATAAATCGTATGATATCCCTAGGATCTTTCTCAATCCTATCGTGAGGATCAAGCACGGCTTGCCTAGGCGTAATGACAGAGGCAGGCAAGATCAGGGCACTTGCACACCAAGTGTTAGGCGGTTTTTTTCCTCCGGTTCACATAACCTGCAAATTTCGTCTGCCGACTCGCCTATTCGAAGAAGTATACAGTTCCACAAGAGTTATGGATATCGAATTCAATCGTTTCAAATTTTCTTCGAGAAAATCGCTGTAAAATCATTCAAAACTCGATAACAACTTGAATCGATCCAATAAAAATCACTATGAGACATTTCGTCAATCTGGTCGCCTTTTTTCTGAAGTTTGGTTCTTTGCAAATGCTTCATGAATGTTCTCATTTTGAAATGAAGTCAGTTTATCAACGACTTCGATTTGAAACGAGTTTTCTGGAAATGCGAAGACGTAAATTGAGAAACGCTGAGGCTAATAGGGCTATCGGAATGCTACAGGGTGGCCTAACTCAGGTTGTTGTAACGGAAAGGCTCCAAGTCAGCCAAAGTGTGATATCTCCACTTTGGAATAGGTTCAGGGAGACAGGTTCCGTGTTGAAAAGACCAAGGCTTGGTGGGCGACGAAAAACAACACCTGCTTAGGATCGTTTCATCACCGTTTTGGCGAGAAGAAACCCTACATCTACGTGTGAAATGCTACAGAATACTCTTCAAGATGCAAATAGGGTCCAAGTTTTCATCGAAACCATCAGGCGACGTTTGAGAGAGGTAAATCTAGGTTCTAGACGTCCATTTAGAGGAGTTCCATTAACACGTGACCATAAAAGTCAAAGACTGAAATGGGCAAGGCAACATATCAATTGGAACGATCAATGGAGTAGTGTCCTTTTCACTGATGAATCCAGATATGGACGATTTTCAGATTCTGGAAGAATAAGGGTATGAACAATCCCACGCATACCCCGTAATCGTCGCTATGTCCAAGAAGTCCATCCATTTCGAGGGTGTAGTGTTATGGTATGGGCCGGGATATGTTTCAACGGGCGCACAGATCTACACATTTGTCCTGGGGATATGACCGCCTTAAACTATAGGGAGCGTGTCATTGACAATGTTGTGCCAAATTTTCACGCTGCCACTGGTGAAACTTTTCAATTTCTAGACGATAACGCTAGACCGCGCCGTGCAGCCATAGTTGAGAATGCGCGCGAGGAGCTTGGTTTTCCACATTTACCATTAACCCCGCACTCACCAGATTCGAATTGCATGCATGGGATATGCTCCAAAGAAGATTATATAATCATCAACCTACCCCAGAATCCCTAAATGATCTGAGAGAGCTTCTGTCCCGTTCATGGAACCTAATTCCTCAAGAAATGTTCAACAACCTCGTGTGTAGTATGCAAAGAAGATGTCAAGCTGTTATTGATGCCCGTGGAGGCCATACATTGTATTGATAGTCTCAAAATGCTTGAATTCTCTGGGAATAAAATTTCGTTATTTTCCTCGATTTTTCTTAACCTCCCTGTATACGCTGCAGACCTAGAGGCTAACATTAATTTGCAACTTGAAATCATATTGATATGAATTGTCATCACAGAAATCTTATTTTAACAAATTTTTTTGCAATTTAAGTCAATATCCCCAACTCATGGGGAGCAGTTTATTTTGCATATCCCGTTGCTGCAACGCTGCCTCATAGTGATCCTTTCCTAGATTACAGGGTTCATGTTCAACGATGCACTTTTCGGAAGTGCATCAGCCTTCTCATCACCCTCAATACCATAGTACCATGGCACCCATAAGAGAGTCTTTTTGTTGCCTCTTACCAGTTGAACTTTCAAGAGCAAACTAGACTGTACAAAACTCAAGTTTGATGTGGATCATTTTTTGAGGTTCACAATCATGAGGTCATCACTTTTGCAAGATACAAAACTGGACCAGAAGATTTTTTTACAATCCTCAAATATGAAATCGAGCTCCTGATGATGTCAGTAAAAGTCGGTCAACAACTACACCTTCGTGTTTTCCTTTTCCGGAAGTTGAAGAACCGTTTTGGTTTATCCGAGACGGACACCAGTCCATGTCAATGGCATTGACTCAGCCTTCGCACATCTCATTCGTATTGTATTATATTTGCATTAATTGTGGTCGAGGAATGTTCACAACTTTAAATTAGGTACATTTTGTAACATCCATGGGTGATAAGATCTTTAATTCGTCTTTATTGCCTCAGCAATGACATACCCAATTTAACATGGTCTTTAATGAATTTAGGAATAGTTAGAATCAAGAACAATGGATAAGTTCAATGCCGTAATTCGTTACGCTGAGTGATAACTGAATTCACAAATTTTCATAAAAAATAAAACAACCTCTTAGATTCATACAATTCAATATCAAACTAAGATGTAATCAGATCACACAATATTTCACAGAAAAAAGATATTCATGATGAAACTTGCACAATTTATTGGTAGTTCTTTTTAAGGGGAAGTTATACTCTGGCCGAAAGCACCGATTCTCCATTCAAAAAGTGCCTTCCATTCTTCCAAGTTCACGCCCTCAATTTTCCACCTGAAGCTTTATTTTTTTTTCAATTCTTCTGGAATTTCAAACAGTTCTTTTCGCACTTTCTGGAAGTCTTTTCAGTGTTTCCATTATTTTTGGCATTATTTAAGCGCATATCCAAATGGAATTTTGTTCTTCAAATATATAAAATTGATTTGTCGAGGGCATTCCAATGAATTTCCAAAAAAAATTGATGAACAACCGCCGAAAAACGATTATGAAGTCAATTTCCATAGACTCTCAAATTCGACCCGATTTTTCATGCGAGAAAAAATAGAATAAAAAAAAAGAAAAAAAGGAAAAAAAAAGAGAATGAGTTGGAGTTTCCTCAAGACATCCTTCAACATCAATTTAAAAAAAATCAAGGTCTTAGGTGAAAAACTGAGGGCGCGAACTTGGAAAAATGAAAGGCACTTTTTGAATCGGTGCCGTAGCCGTCGGCCAGAGCATATCCTCCCCTCAACGAAAAGTCTTTTGCATGCAATTCTTAAAAAATTTCATTAATAATGATTTGGAGCTTGAAATACTCGATGATATCTTATAATATCACTCACAATCAATTTTTGACAGAGGGCGTGATTATCAATACTCACGATTCCACTTGTTGTATTATGGGTGATTATCTCATACAATGAAATAATCTACAATTCTTCATTTCCTTATATCTTCTGAATCCATTCAACAACACGAAGTAACTTACATATTATTCGATAAGAAGTATTCTTACACAATTATAAGAATAAAACTGATTATGTTATCAAGTAGACGAAGTTTATTTACGGAGTGATAGTATTCTAGGTGTTCTGTCATGTTCTACTAGCTATGTAGATAAAAGCTCAAGCTCCTTCGCAAATCTCATTTGAAAATCGTAAAGCGTTTGAAAATCTTGTCGTTAATGTTGAGAAACAAATTGAAAAATAAAACGAAAACTACACTCATAAGTGCCCTTCTGATTCACATCTTAGTCACATTATTCCAATTTCCCCACTATCTATCGACTATTTCATATAATTCTGTATCAAAAGAAGTTTGGGAATCCCTAGCTAAGAAACCGTTCTGTTTACTATATGAATTCACTTACATTACTCTGTAATAAACACTCGTCGTAAGACGATGGCACCGTTTAGGAAACTAACGAACTGTAGATATATCTCTCTAAACAAGCTGCAGAATCGACTTAGTCGAGTAAAACAATGTGAACAAAATGAGGCCAACTCAACATCCACTGCTCTCCAGAAAAATCAAACAGACATTAAATAGATTCATTCAATAGTCGGTTTGTTTACGTTCACTGTGTCACATCAAAACAGTCTTTTCACGATTCACGAGAACATTGGCACAAAATCCAACGCGTTCGTGGAATCACCTCGAGAGTTATGAACCCGTTTGGTTGTCCCCCATTCTGTACCATGGTAAAATCCACGTGGGGGGACCCATTTCGCTACGACAGAATCAGTAAAATTGTGAGAGGAAGAGACGATGGAGTTGACAGGCCTGTTATTATCGATGTCGTGCTTATTTATCGGTTTAAATGCAGTCGTTAAGAATAGGTTATCACCGTTTATTGATGAAGAATTGAATATGACAAGGCATAGGAGCTATCGAACTTAAATTAATTTCTATATATAAATAATTCATGAAAATATTGAAGATACCAAAACCAACGTTGCCCTATGGAATCCTCCTTACGACGTAGTCGCTACTTAATGAAAGAGTACCCCTGACCTCTAGTGTTCAAACAGATAATCAACAATTTGAAAACAAGAAAGGCTCCTGGAAAAGATAAAATTACAAATCTCATGCTGAAGAAAATGTTAAAGAAAGGAACAGCAGCTCTCACTAACAAAGCAAATGGAGTGATGAGAACTGAGCACTTTCCAAAAAGATGGAAAACTGCCGAAGTGTTTTAGAAACCAGAAAGTTCCCTCAGAACTATAGACCTATAAGCCTGCTCCCAGCCCTAAGAAAAATTGTGGAGAGAGTCTAAGCCAGACGACTTAATAAAGAAACAGAAGCCCTGGTGACGATACCGAGTGAACAATTTGGATTCAGAAAACAGCATTCAACTGAACAACAGCTCCTAAGAATGACCGAGTATATCACAGAAGGATTTCAAAATGAACGAGTCACTGGACTACTACTACTAGATTTAACCAGAGCTTTTGATAGAGTATGGCATGAAGGACTAGCATATAAAAGGATAACCGCAGGTTATTCACCCAAGTTATGCAGAATAATAAGAAATTATTTGAGGGATAGGAACTTTTGTGTGAAAATAGGTGATGTTCATTCCATACTCAGATATTTAGAAGCAGGAGTTCCTCAAAGATCTATACTAGGACCGCTAGTCTATAACATATACATACATGATATACCAAAAAATCCACAGAAATACAAAAATAATTCACAAAAGACTTGGTGTAACAGATAGAAAATCAAAATCAATGGAGAAAAGAGTCAAGCAATACTCCTTCAAAAGAGAAGACTAAAGATGGAATCGAAGATATCCATAGACGATAATGAAATTGAATAGAAGAATGAAGCTGAATACCTAGGAGTAATATTAGACAAAGGACTAACGTGGAAACAGCACATTGAGTATGAAATGGATAAAACGGATTTAGCAATATAAAGACTATACCCGACTATAGGCAAAAGAAGCCAAATAAACAGAAACACGAAATTGAGAATCATAAAAGCAGTCGCCAGACCGCAGCTAACATATGGATCAACAGCATAGGGCTATGCAGCCAAAACCCATATAAAGAGGATACAAAGTACAGAAAACAAATTTCTGAGATGGGCATTAGATGCCCCATGGTTTGTTAGGAATGAACAAATCCAAAAAGAAATGGGAATCCATTACTACATTCATCAAACGAAAAGCTCCAAAAGCCTATGAAAGAGCTAGTGAACATTCAAATGACGACCTTAGAAGGTTAGTTGACTATGACCCCGCTGAAGATGATAAACAGCGAGAATTTACCGCAAAAGACCTAGAGACTAATTGCGAAAATGAAAATATATAACTCCACACCTAGAGAGAGAGAGACATTCAATTGAAGGATGAACACAAACACAAGCATAAATAATGCGAAAGAGAAAATAACAGATAAGAAGATGGAAGGTTTATAGGCTTACTAGCGAACCACCCTGGGTTCGCACGGATGCAATGCTGATTCTAAATAATATATCAACCTACTATAGAATGTCCTTATAAATAACGGTAGTGCCGGTGCCGCACCGCTATGTCCCTGCATTTTAAATCTGTAATATCTTCGGAAATATTCATTCAAATTACATGCTGTAAAGGGCCATATTGATCTATATTGAATGGAAAATGTATTTGAGGTACTTAATTGGATGAGGATTAATGCTGCATTGCTTAAAATAACTTCCCAAATGAGCTTTTTTTCCTGTAAAATGTAAGGGATAAAAAATGGTTATTGTGGGTTATCCTTAAGAGATAGACATATACCATCGCGGACTTTTTTGTTGGCCTTTTTTAGGTGTATAATACCGAGTACATTATTTTGATTTATCTCGAGGGGTTCAGTCAGCGTTTGCAATGTAAGCGCGAAAAAATGTGTTTATTTCCGACATCACATTAGAAACCTGTAAATTCATCAGTGTTTCTCCACAATATTATGCATATAAACCTTCCTCTTGAATTAAAAAAAGCGTTTCAAAATCCGTTGCGTAGTTTTGAAGATGTAAGCATACGTAGGGACAGACAGCGATAGCGACTTTTTCATACCATGTAATGATGATGCCCGGAACCAACCGCAGGAGAGGTACATATTTAGTCGGTAAGAATCCGACACTACTCAGAGAGACTGGGTGTCTGATGTAAGATTCACCTCTTCTATAAATAAAAAAAAATCTCTAGGATCCACTTCTATTTGCAACGTTGCCATCTTTGGTACTCTTAATTATCTATTTACAGGTATAAGGCGCTTTTGTTTCCGTGTTTTCAACAGACATCAAAAATATCACCGACAGCGGGCTCAGGGCCGACCCATTTGCGCTCATCCAGAACTGTTGAATCCCCCATCCAATTTTGGGAGTATATCAAACCTCCATCCGCAAGCCCCTAATCTGCCACTGTTATCTGGTCAATTCGGAAAGGCGCAGGGAAAACGACAGCTGCCTGGGACCGTTCCCGTTTTCACATGGCGAGAAAAAAGTTGTCGCAACGTCGCGTTCCAATTTGAGGTAAAAGCCCTCCCTTTTCGGATGCTCCAGTTCTCCTTCCCGAATCCAGGCTTTGAAGTGGTAGTTTATGTATCGCTTAACCCGAATACCGCCATCGAGGCGATATCTGGATCAGATCCCGTTGTGACTAGCGGACTCGGTGGCTGGATATGGGATGAATGATGGGGTAGTTTTGCCCGGAGGACGGTGTCGTTTTTGTGGCCAGTTCTGGGGTGAATATTGGTATCGGATATTGTGCCTAGTAGTTGATGATGGCATTTTTAAAAACTGTTTTCAAAGAAAGTACCTATGAGAGTTGAGAATTCGATCGGTTGAAGAAAAAGGCCAGTAGCAGTAGATTGCACGGTTGTACTAGATGCGTCACATGCAGAAGCTTCATTGCGAACTCAGATCAGGACACATTAAATCTACCTTGACTGAATGGTTTTCATTGAATCACGTCCGAAGAAATTTGGACACGATTTTTTCATAAAACATAAGATTTGGCAAAGGTATTGAGACAGAATGTTAAACTCATATATCTAATAATTCCTATATGGGGAATGATCCAATCAAAACTGAAGCTGGGTTTTGGTAACAATCCAGATCTGCGCTTGTGCGGCAATATTGAGAATAAAAATATTTTTTTAATTCTATCTCTCTCTGACACATCGTATTATGTCGTGAAACGTAAGTCATTCTTTACTTCATGTGAATAGTTTCGATCGTAACCTCACAATTTATTGTCAAATGTTTCAATCGCTCTATTTCGTTTTCTTCAAGTCCTTAATATCATTGTTAAATCCTATTTATATTCTAAAATTGAACTGAAAGTATTTAAGTGACATATTTTCATTCTGGATATCTATTTTCTTGTTGTCTTTCAGAATAAACATAACCTCTAAATTTCTCGAATTTTTTGAATTTCCAGTTGACGCAAGCGTACAACTCAAGCCTTACCGAAGATTTGGCTTCCCTTTGTGACTTTGAAAAGCAGGGGTATAATCCATATTGGTATTAGTAGATATATGGTTAAACTGTTCAGATTAAAAATAAAGATTTCTTCCCATGAAGCGAGGTGAATCAGCGTTTTCTTGGAAAATATTCAGTTACAAGCAGACCGTCCCAGCTTCGCCCGGGTAGAATAGTATATTCTAAAACTAGTTGCTTAATGGGCTTCTATTCCAATACGAATGCGAACGCATGAGTATTAGAATTGCATTCTGCAACGAGTATTAGACCATATTTTCTCTATTTCAGTCAAATTTCGTTGAAATTCAATGAAAAATTCAGATTATACATCCTAGTGACTTTTGTATTGTATCTTGGCAGTTGGTGACTGTTACGAAATTGACATTTCCAAATTGACGTGTGTTGACAATTGATAGGATCGGAAGCCAGTGCTGACAACCAAAAAACGAAAAATATAACTGAAAACAATGCTGTAATAAGTTCAATACAGCACTGTTTTTAGTACTGTAATGAACTCATTACGATACAGAAATAGAGAAATATGTTTCACGCGGCGGTTTCATCTTCAACACTTCAACGTTCCATATCTTTTGATGTACTCGTTGTAATTGTATGATGTGAGGGACAATTTCGTTCTAAATTAACTACTGGGAATAAATAACGTATTAGGTTGGATGAGGATCTATACCCAATTCATAAAAACACACTCCCAAAGAGCGCATAATTTTGGAAAACATCTGATTACCATAAACAGGTAATAGCAAGTCAATCTTGAGAGATGGATATATGCTATCGCGGACTTTTTTGTAGAACTATTTAAGAGGTACATTTCCGTCATACATTGTATCCACGTAAGTCTAGGCGCGCACCGAAGTGGCGTGGCTGTGGTGTGGCGGTGGTGTGGTAGCGAGATGGCGAGCTGCATTGCTAAAGCACATGTAAACATATCTAGCTACGCGCACAGAAGTGGTGTGGCGGTGGTGTGGTGGATGCAACACGGCGTGGTGCCACACGGGTGCCACTAGTCTCGAACATGTTTAATTCTCGAGTGGCAAGCATGTGGCAAGCGGGACGTCACCACATCGATTCGGCTTCTAATTATATATTATTTCACGAAATTATAAATAATATATTATAAATCTGTATATTATTTTTAAAAATAGAGTGGGTTTCTATTCTAAGATGCGAGACGACGTAGTCCTCGTAGAGAAATATAATGTTATGAGTAGTCTTTCCTTCGGATACACACATTTTCTGTAGTTTGTATCCTTCTTCTGGAGCATAGGTCGCACTTTTTTAACCAACTCAATGAATGTCTCTTTCCTCATTCTATAAAATATTTTGAATTAATTGCCCAAGTTGAGATCTCTTTTGAAGACATTGAATATTCCATATCTTCTGTTCTGTCGCCACAAGGGATGGACCCAATATTTAACTGTTCTCTTTTTTTTTCGTACCTCAGCATTCATATTTAGATGTTGCAGATAGGCAAGCATATCTTCATCGGACGAACTCATTTCGACAACTGATGAAGTGGTGCCATTTGCCATTTGCCACTTCAGTGCGCATTAAACCACGTCCTCACCATTTCGCCACCTATCCTTCACCATTCAGCTCGCCACATCGCTACCACGCCACCGCCACACCACCGCCACACCACTTCGGTGCGCGCCTTGCCTAAGTCTTAGTCTAGGCGCGCACCGAAGTGGCGTGGCTGTGGTGTGGCGGTGGTGTGGTAGCGAGATGGCGAGCTGCATTGCTAAAGCACATGTAAACATATCTAGCTACGCGCACCGAAGTGGTGTGGCGGTGGTGTGGTGGATGCAACACGGCGTGGTGCCACACGGGTGCCACTAGTCTCGAACATGTTTAATTCTCGAGTGGCAAGCATGTGGCAAGCGGGACGTCACCACATCGATTCGGCTTCTAATTATACTACCTATTATTTCACGAAATTATAAATAATATATTATAAATCTGTATATTATTTTTAAAGATAGAGTGGGTTTCTATTCTAAGATGCGAGACGACAAGGAATTTAATATAAAATTCGTAGTCCTCGTAGAGAAATATAATGTTATGAGTAGTCTTTCATTCGGATACACACATTTTCTGTAGTTTGTATCCTTCTTCTGGAGCATAGGTCGCACTTTTTTAACCAACTCAATGAATGTCTCTTTCTTCATTCTATAAAATATTTTGAATTAATTGCCCAAGTTGAGATCTCTTTTGAAGACATTGAATATTCCATATCTTCTGTTCTATCGCCACAAGGGATGGACCCAATATTTAACTGTTCTCTTTTTTTTTCGAACCTCAGCATTCATATTTAGATGTTGCAGATAGGCAAGCATATCTTCATCGGACGAACTCATTTCGACAACTGATGAAGTGGTGCCATTTGCCATTTGCCACTTCAGTGCGCATTAAACCACGTCCTCACCATTTCGCCACCTATCCTTCACCATTCAGCTCGCCACATCGCTACCACGCCATCGCCACACCACCGCCACACCACTTCGGTGCGCGCCTTGCCTTAGGCAAGGCGCGCACCGAAGTGGTGTGGCGGTGGCGTGGTAGCGATGTGGCGAGCTGAATGGTGAAGGATAGGTGGCGAAATGGTGAGGACGTGGTTTAATGCGCACTGAAGTGGCAAATGGCACCATTTCATCAGTTGTCGAAATTAGTTCGTCCGATGAAGATATGCTTGCCTATCTGCAACATCTAAATATGAATGCTGAGGTTCGAAAAAAAAAGAGAACAGTTAAATATTGGGTCCATCCCTTGTGGCGATAGAACAGAAGATATGGAATATTCAATGTCTTCAAAAGAGATCTCAACTTGGGCAATTAATTCAAAATATTTTATAGAATGAAGAAAGAGACATTCATTGAGTTGGTTAAAAAAGTGCGACCTATGCTCCAGAAGAAGGATACAAACTACAGAAAATGTGTGTATCCGAAGGAAAGACTACTCATAACATTATATTTCTCTACGAGGACTACGAATTTTATATTAAATTCCTTGTCGTCTCGCATCTTAGAATAGAAACCCACTCTATTTTTAAAAATAATATACAGATTTATAATATATTATTTATAATTTCGTGAAATAATAGTATAATTAGAAGCCGAATCGATGTGGTGATGTCCCGCTTGCCACATGCTTGCCACTCGAGAATTAAACATGTTCGAGTCTAGTGGCACCTGTGTGGCACCACGCCGTGTTGCATCCACCACACCACCGCCACACCACTTCAGTGCGCGTAGCTAGATATGTTTACATGTGCTTTAGCAATGCAGCTCGCCATCTCGCTACCACACCACCGCCACACCACAGCCACGCCACTTCGGTGCGCGCCTAGACTTACGGTTTTTGCAGCGCACGTGAAAATAGCTGATTTTAGCAGATTTTTTTGTAATTATTGAAGTTATAGTAGGTATATTTAATTTTTTCGAATGAAAAGTATAGTCACTCAGGGATAATGTAGCTTTCTAATGGTGAAAGAATTTCTGAGATCGGTCCAGT
Source organism: Adalia bipunctata (assembly GCA_910592335.1). NCBI lineage: Eukaryota > Metazoa > Arthropoda > Insecta > Coleoptera > Coccinellidae > Adalia > Adalia bipunctata. Next base: position 11,368,335 of record OU342955.1, read on the forward strand.
AGTTCTTGAGCCTATTCGTATCAAACACACAAAAATACAAATCTTTCCTCTTTAGTATCGTTATTATTGAAGTTATAGTAGGTATCCTTATTCTATTCGGGTGAAAAGTATAGCCTATGTCACTCAGGAATAATGTAGCTTTCTAAGGTGAAAGAATTTCTGAAATCGGTCCAGTAGTTTTTGGGCCTATTCGTATCAAACACACAAATATACAAATCTTTCCTCTTTTTAATAAATGTATAGATATGGACCTTGATTCTTTGTATTTTTCGAGTGTATGTATTCATAAAGAAAAAAGTATGTGAATGAGCCTATCAGATCCAAAAGTAAGGCAGTTCATTCATAAAAATTAAGGTATTCAACAGCATATCTTGAGGATGGCTTACAGTATCCAATTTTCTTTCTGATGTGAAGTTTATCGATATGTTTCAATCTCGAAGATATTTGGACTGACACATTTATAATGTTCCTTGGAACTATCAATACAGTCGTCTCAAGTATTTAATTCAGATCAAAATATCTTTTACACGATACCTACTAATGGGATTTATAGTTTTGGAGTTGTTGTTGGAGGTTTAATATAATAAATTACAACGATCCAAACCAGCGTTTCTAGAGAATCTAAACTTCCTAAACTGATGTATCGAACTCGGTATCGAATTAGTTCACTCTCATGCAGAAATTCGACGGAATGAAATTTTTACAAAATTGAATCTGAATGTAGTTGGATCATTATCTGATCATTCTTTTTGTTGCCTTTCCTTACAATATACATCTCATGTTTACAGATCAAATCGTTCATTTATGGCACTCAGAAGTTTGAAATAAACAAAATTTTTATGGAAAAAACAAAAAACCCGACTACAAAAACATTCAACTGAAACGAAAAGAATAAGACCTATTATACTGGATCAATATAATGTGTGAATAATGAATATAGGATGGCACTACGCAATGTTCTCTACTGAAATATAAATATCCCGTAAATGTATTGCAGGCATGGACAAATGAAATTTACATATTGAGAAATTTAAAATGGATAGTTTGTCCTTCCCTGCAAGAATGCCCTCAGCTTATTGTTGATGTTTAAAATTCCAATTATAATTTTGCCAGAGAAGAATGAAGATTAGTTGACTGGCTCTCAATCAGCTCAACATCTAAGTGGACGGTCTGAGCAGATATTTAGAAGCACTAGCCTGAAGTAGGAGCTTTTGCTTGCATTATTAAATTTATAGACAGATCAGTCAGCCACCCAGATAATTTCTTTTCTGTAGTGTCGATTCCATCGAAATATTTTTTTTTTCAAATTATTGAAATAAATATTCAAATTGCTATAACTTCGAATGTTTCAGGTTGATTTTGCATATTTGAGGACTCAAACGGCGCATTTTGACCTCAAACTCAAATTTTCAAGACCCTAAGTCTATTCCTTCATCAGTTATCGTGTAAGGAAAGACATAATTGAATTCGAAAACGAATTCTTCATCAGTGAATACAAATCAATCATCTGAGGCCAATTTCAGCACGAAATTGATCAATCACAAAATATCGCTCTCGTTCTTACCGAATAACCCCACAAAAAGTGTTTTGAGAATGAATCTACAGATCAAAAACCTCCAAAACGTCTCATTGATTCCCCAGATTATATCTGCTGGAATTTATTTTCAGTTCCTTCATTTTCAATTAGTGGAAAACCAAAAGAGGTCGTAACAAGACGTAAAATCCACCCCAGAATAACTTCTAGTTCGAACTTTTCCTCGCAAAAAATCTATTACGGAAGCAAGCTCCTGGCCTGGAGAAACTCCTGTGAAAAGTGCCTCAACAAACGATTTGTATCAATCGGAACTTGTTGAATTTCCGGTGAATTTCCACTTTTCGTCGGCACGCATGCTGAAGTTTCCCGAACAATGTGTAATGAGATTATTTTCATTTTCCGATACGGTGTTCTCTCGGGAAATGCCCGATTCGAAAGCTTATTCTTATATAAATTGCATGTATGCAATATAGATTAGTTTCTGTTGTGTTTTAAGGGGTAATTTGTGTCAGGGCAGCTCCGGAAATTGCTTGATAAATGGCGGTCTCTGTATATTAGTCCGTATATCGATCAGATTAGATTTGGAAGGACCTGGATCCATCATTCGGAATCAATAGACACAGTTTCTTGAAGCTGATTCTACGTATCGTCGGTTCAACACTTTTTCAGCAGATCGTAATCAGTCGACAAAAAAGTGCCAGAGCAAAAGAAATCAATCGAAAAAATTTTGTTGAATAAAATGGGATTTTTTTTCAATACCTTGCTAGTATTTTATGTGGCTTCAATCATACTACAAGAAAAAAAATGGAACTTGATACATCTAGTGCATTAGAAGTTTGCCTTCGTCTGACCACACAGAACGTAGACTGAAAATACTAAAACCGTCTTTCTGAGAAGAAGGAGAAGGAGAGAACTCTTCTGATATTTCCTAGTACTATTCATAACGATACAGAATTGGAGTTGACGTATCCATCAACAATACACAAAGAGTAATGATGAATCTTCCTTCTTAGTCCTTCAATTCAATCAATCCTTTCATAAATTGCAAATCAGGATCCAAAACAACAGATTTGCATATTTTCTAGGAACTCTACGCCGCTTATGTTAATTCAATGGTTATCCAAGGGATAACAATCATAAAGAAACAATAAAGCCATTCATTCAACTGATTCATCTTCTCATTGTCAGCTCCACAAAGAAGATACCGATCAGAATGGTTTACTCTTTGATTTGGAATTTTGCAGAAACCGACAGTTCCGGATGGAAATTCTGAAATTGGCGTCACACACTAAAAATAAGGACTTATTGCACATTTACACTCGTATAGCTCTCGAATCGAGCTGAAACGTCTTATCTTTGGAGCAATTATCCTTGCGTAGGAATTAAGAATAAGCAGCTATCATTCATTTCGAATAATGACGAATAAACCAAATATGAAGATTAGGAACGCTTCGGTTTTGAGTTGTATTCAGATACAAAGATCTGAAGCTTCATGCCGCTGCTACAATTCCTCATATTTGGGTTATACACTGCGAAAAAAAATTAACGCACATTCTGAAAATCTCAATTTTGATGAAAGTTAACTGTACATTGACTTTATAACTTATTTTTTATGTTCTCTCGGGAAGGTTTTGAACGAAACAAGACACATTAAATGGAAGAAAAATTCAGGATTTCACCGAATCTTAGATATGTAAAAGAAGAGAAATGAACAATTTTCAAAATACTGAAATGATGAAAAGTGATTTAAAACTTGGTATTTCCACCCCTTGCGTTAATTACAGCTCGGCAACGACGATTCATACTCAAAATGAGTAATCTCAAAATGTTCTGATCTAATCCTTCCCAAATTTCTCCGAGTTGGATTCCTAAGTCATTAAGAGTAGCTGTATGATTTTCTGAACTTCTCAGCCTTCTATTGAGGTTGTCCCAAACCTGCTCAATCGGATTGAGATCTGGACTTCTTGCTGGCCATTCCAATCGAGAGACTTCAACCTCTTCAAGGTGCTCCTGAACGATGCGCGCACGATGGGGTCTGGCAATATCGTCCATAAAAATGAAATTTTCACCAATGTATGGGGCAAATGGCACTACATGCTCTTCAAGAATGTTCCTTATATACTTATCAGCATTCATAGTTTCATTATCAATGACCACTAGGTCTGTGCGAGTAGTCAAAGACATTCCACCCCATACCATAATCGTTCCTTCCCCGAAACCAGTAGTATTCAGGAAATTGCACTGAGCATATCTTTCATGTGGACGTCTGTATACAAGAGAACGTCGATCACAATGGTAGAGGCAGAATCTAGACTCATCTGTGAAGAGAAGTCTTCCTCAATCGGCCTCTTCCCAATGGATATGCTCTCTCGCAAAATCCAAACACGCCCTTCGATGGGCTGGGGTAAGAGCTGGGCCTCTTGCCGCGACACGAGGCCTTAAATCATATTCTCTGAGGCGATTTGTTATTGTCTGAGTACTGATTTGCACCTCATGAGTTTGCTCAAGTGGATTTTGAAGGAGGCGAGCGGTATCAAACCGTTGTCTCAACGAAGAAACTCTCAAGTAACGTTCTTGAATGGCAGTTGTTACCCGTGGTCTACCCTGTATTGGTCTTCGGACATTCATACCTGTCTCCCTGAATCGCTGCAACATTCTGGACACACTTGTATGGGAAACTCCAAACCTTTCTGCAATTCTTGTGTATGTCCACCCATCTTCTCGCAAAACTAACGCTTGGGCACATTCCTCTTAGGTCAAATTGCGTGTTTCGCGTTGCATAGCGATCGGGTGTAGAAAATCAAACGGAAGAAAAACTATTGATCACTAGAATTGATCGAGAACAATACATTCAAAATCTGATAATATCATCTTTTTTTTATTCCTGCTGGGAGAAAACATCTGTATTGAAGAAAAACGTTGAATGTGGATAACATATGCATGCATAATTCTGATGAGAATAATTATCATTGAGAACACCGAGGAGAACACCTTCAGTTGTAGAATAAATTTGAGATTTCCATAATGTGCGTTAATTTTTTTTGGCGCAGTGTATTTTCAAATAATCTCATTCCTAAATATTTTTCCTACTTCTCTCATTGGAATGTTTCAAAAATATTTTGTTTAGAATTATGGTTCGCTTTATTTTATGTAACGAGTGGATTGACAGGAAGTGTGGAAAGAAAAAAAATTGCAGAAAAATAATATTTCACTCAAGTTCTCAGATAGCTCATGAGTTATGTGTAAAAACACTACAGAAACAGGTAGGTATTATGTGTGAAAACCATATTAGGAAACTATGATTTTTATAAGTCCTCATCGAAACAGACAGCACAGGAATTAATAGTTAATAGAAACGGATATGAGATATGTGTAAAAACACATTAGAAAGAGGTAGGGATTATATGTGAAGACCACCTTTGAACACTATAGATTTTTATATAGGAACAGACAGCATTCAACACAGGAAACGGATATGATTTACGTTAGGGAATGTCATTAGAAACTGCTGAATATCGTATATTTTTTCTGTTCAACTACCCAATTTGGATCCCATAAGTTGTCGTACATAAATTTTTTATCAGGTTCGATGAGACTTTTTTGGCATGGTCTATCAACTCCTCAAATGTTCAATTTTCAGAATATTATACTCTTAAATATTGGAACCAGAAGGAAAGTTAAGCCTATAAGCTTAAACTAGAAGTTCAATCCAAACGGGAAAAAATACACCTATAAACATGCTTTCCTTACAACCATACCTCTTGGTCAAAAATGGTCCTGGTGTTAAGCACAAAAGAAATCCGGTATTACCAATAAACTCTTGATGATCCATCGTGAGAGCACAATTATGTACATGAGATGGCTTAATGTTTCCACTAATTAGAATATTTTCGTGACCAATCAGTTTCTCGACAACGTTCTAATGCAGTTTTGAAAACGATTCGCAAATTTGCCTTGACATTTCTGTAGACTATAAACCATTATTGACTCGAGCGAGATTCAATAGTGGAATAATGTCTGGATTTTATTGACGTAGTGTCTTTATTGATACTTCCCATACTTATACCTTTTGAGGGATCGTATTCAAAGCAATCGAGGTAGATTGAGGATAATTACACTTCAAAAGATTTCATCGATCTTTTGTTGGGATGCACAATGAGCTGTTGGCAGCTGATGCAGTGGCTCCATAATGGACAAAATACATGATGAGTACTAGACTTTTCTCTATTTCAGTATCGTGATGAGTTCATTACAGTTCTAAAAACAGTGCTGTAATGAACTCATTACAGTACTGTTTTCAGTAATATTTTTCGTTTCGTGGTTGTCAACAATGACTGCCGATCCTATCAATTTTCAACACACGTCAAGTTGGAAATGTCAATTTTCGTCAGTGAACCAACTGCCAAGATACAATACAAAAGTCACTAGTATGTATAATCTGAATTTTTCATTGAATTTTAACGAAATTTGATTGAAATAGAGAAAATATCGTCTAATACTCGTTGCAGAATGCAATTCCAACACTCATGCGTTCGAAAACTCGCTCCTTCGTCGCTCGTTTTCGAATTTCGCATTCGTATTAGAATAGGAGCCCATTCTGCAACTAGTTTTAGAATATACTATTCTCACTCAATTGATGTTGTTTACACGTATTAACAGACAAAAAGCTGGAAGAAAGTATGGAATCAATTTCGGAAGCACTGATAACATTATTTTTGAAATATTCAGAACGTGAAATTTCAAAAATTAATAACTCCAAATCCATTAGGCCAATTTTGCCCATTTAAGAACTCAAATTCGAATGTTACCTGCAAATTTTATAAGTTTTGGTTTATTTTCATCGAAAGTTTTTATGTTCGATGAAAGAGCTTATTCCAAACAGATTTGCGACAAAAAATTATATAAATAGAATAACACACGATTCAATGAAATTAGCAGCTTCTGATCAGTAAAAATAATAATAATTTTACATTAAATACCTAATGTTGATCAATACCAATATCCTCATAAAATCAGACCCACGGAATCCACTACTTGTCGACTACAAAATTCTAGATGCTTTCTACAACTTGCCAATCATAATTCAATGGTTTTCTTCTTCTCATTTTGTTGTTATTATCTTTGCAATCATTGAACTGTCCTATACATTGAAAAAATGTCTGACAGGATATAAATATTATTATTATTATTCACCCCAGATTACGGCATCTATAGAGTTCATATATCTTGTAGGAAAATTGAGAAAAATTTTCATTAAGAAGGTTCTCCTTGAGCCCCAAGTATACAAATATTGCTGAAGTTTAATCGTAATTTGGCTATATAACATTCAAAGTTAACCAGTCTGTGTTATTTATCGTCGTCCTCTTGCCGTTCCATCTTTTAACCTGGTCATATTACCTTCATGTATACCTTACAATATCTACTGAAAACTTACTAAAATCTTGCTTAATAACTTGGGATATTCAACATCTAATTTCTTATTTCACTCATTCCAATCTAACCGCGTCAATAAAATTAATTCACTCATTGCACATACTGTATATTGATGAAACCGCATTTTCAAGATTAGGAACATAAAATTATTGATCTTGATTGTCCATCAATCGCTTTCAATATCGTAGCCATTTATCGTGATTTAACAATAGTTAATTGCCGTGTATATTGCTTAAGCATCGAAATATCCGATCATTGTACAAATTCAAGGTTCAATCGATTCTCTTCCGGTACAACAGAAATTATTTTCGTTTCGACTCCCGGATAAGGTGAACGAATTGTTAGATTATTTGTGGGATTACTCTAATCGATTCTTTTACGTTACCTTGGAGGTATAGGAGTTTTTGAACGATCTTCAAAATCTTAGTCCTGTTCTGAACAGGCAATCCTACTGACCTCAACAACAGCATTTTCGAACATCATTTTTTTCAAATTCCCAGTCAACAAAATCAATCACTTACTCTAATTAAATTGAGCCTAAATAATGAGAAAATACAATAACAGAAAACTCTCATTCACAATAAACACGAGTTCTATCGGCTGTTTTTTTAGGGTGATAGAATTTTCGATAGGAATAACTGTGATTTGACAGATGGTAGAAGCCATGTTGTTTTGACATTTCTGTTCAGTAAGCATTGACAAATTATCATGGAAAGGTTCACGCCGCAACAACATTTACAAATTGTTGAAATTTATTTTCACAATCAGTGTTCTATTCACGAAACTTATAGACCACTTCGTGTAATTTATGGTTTACATAATCGTCCATCAGAGCAGCTTATTCGTCGAACTATCGATAGATTTAGGACAACATTTTCTCTTCTCGATGCAACAACAACAAGAGAAATAAGAACTATACGTACAGAAGAAAATATCGCTGCTGTAAGTGATAGTGTTAATGAAGATCCAGATTTGTCTATTCTTCGACGTTCACAACAAGTTGGACTCTGTGCATCCACCACATGGAAGATTTTGCGTGAAGATCTTGGTCTACACCCATATAAGATCCAACTGATTCAAGTACTAAAGTCACTTGACCATAATAAGCGTCGTTTGTTTTCTTATTGGTCCCTAGAACAGCTTGAAGTTGATCAACTTTTTTATCGAAAAATTGTGTTCAGTGATGAAGCTCACTTCTGGTTGAACGGCTATGTAAACAAGCGAAATTGCCGTATATGGAGTTCTGCAGGATCCATTGCATTCTGGAAAATGCACTGTATGATGTGCTTCACAGGCTGGAGGCATCAACGGTCCATATTTCTTCAAAAACGATGCTGGAGCTAATGTTACAGTGAATGGTGCTCGTTACAGATCGATGATCAATGATTATTTGTTTCAAAATTTGAATGGTATCGAGCCAGAAAAGTTTTGGTCCAAGATGGTACTACACCTCATGCTGCTACCGTTACAATTGATTTATTGAAAGCAAGATTTGACGATAACATTATTTCGAGAAATGGTCAATTAATTGGCATTCAAGATCATGCGACATAAACCCAATGGATTATTTTCTCTAGGGTTATTGTTATTGTTATTGCTGAAATAAGGCCTGAATTACTCGAAAAAGTTGTCTAAAATTGGGCACGTCAAGTGCGGTTCCTCAGAGCTACTCGTGGTGGACATATTCCGGAAATTATATTCAAAACATAAATGTCATAAAATTATCTTTCGAATAAAAAAATTACTTCGATCTTAATTTAAATGTGTTTTATTTCAATTTGAAGTTCTATCACTCTAAAAAAAAACCACCTGATATCACGTAAACATTCAATTCCAATCAAGCAACACCTATTCCTAGCCCGAAGGCTAGAAAGGAACTGGTTCTAAACGTAACCCCCTGTATATTATTTATTTTTTGGATTCTTCAGAAAATTCTAGACATAATTCATGTACAATGTCCTATACCTATCTTCAACTTTCTCGGAAATATTAAGTGTTTTCAGATTTTTTACAAAAATTAACATTTTGAATGAAAATTATTTATTTCACAAATTCGATACATTACACTCTATACTTATTTCCCATTTACCTCTTGATATGAAGAAAGTAAGCAAAAACCATTACTGAGAAGAAATTAAAAAAAAACAAAAACAGATTTGATTATTCTCATAGCCTTAGTAACAGCTCTGTCAGGGGGCACAATAGACCTTAAGGTCGCAGTGAACTGTAACCCCTTTTTACTATAAACTTTTACTATAGCCTTAGTAACACGTTGTCTGTTTGCATGACAACAAGTGATCAGTGTTTTTTTTTTTAATAATTAAGAAATAATCATTATTACTAATTAGGTTTTGAGTGTAATGTACCGAATTTGTGAAATAAGATAATTTTTATTTAAAACGTTGATTTTTGCAATAAATCTGAAAACACTTAATACTTCCGAAATAGTTAAAGATCGGTATAGGACATTGTGCATAAATTGTGTCTAGAATTCTCCGAAGAATCCGAAAAATAAATAATATACAGGGGGTTGCATTTGAAATAAGAAAGTTGGTATTGGACACGGTCACATGGAACACCCTATAAAATATTATTTTCTTGAAAAATATGCGCATTTAAAATTACGAATCGAGGTGTCCGAGCGTTTTTCCCAACACGCCCTCATTTATTCGTTATCGAATTTATTCCATTTGGTTGTTGCACTCTATATATGGCAATTTATTCCTGCCATATTATCCCGAGGGTCCAAATCAAGAGAGTTGCAGTCAAATTGCGAAGACAAATTGAAAAAGTAGTAGAACTAAAAATGAATTGTATCAAAGCAGCATTTCCGGATTTATAGCTTATCTGAAAGAGAATATTTTCTTGATTGCTATGGAGGGAATATTCCATGATTTTCTTCGGCTTCTTTTTTGAAACAACATGTTGAGGAACTTCGATAAACCGTTATCGAAGTCAGGAGAACTTTCAAGTCGCACCCATTGTACCAATCTTCACACCAAAGATATTAAATTTGTACTCCACTTTTCACTCTCTCCATTAAAGAACCACTCACCGTAAACAGATGATGATCAATAATACCACACACATAACCTGAAAATTCTGAAAAAACTACCCCATAAAAGTCATCACTCACGCAGTTTATTGACATAAATCGACGGGGTCGAAACCACCGAAAAAACAATATTTCATCTGTTCCCCAATAAAAAATTCCCCACAAAAGCATCATTATACCCCGGAAAAAAGGCTGTACAGTGGATATCGAACCCCGATCCAGGGTTTTAAAAATCCCGTATCGTTCCATTCCAATTTCCAACTTTCCGACGTCCGTCACGTCGAATGACATAGTCGAATTGATTAATTTTCACGGAAAGCACCCGAAAAGCAACAGGTGCAAAAAACAATTTCGTTTAAAACGTTAGCGGACACTCTAGCGCCTCGTAAAAGTGCATACTCGACGTTCCGAGCGTCGTCGGCGTCGGCCAAATTGCAGTTGGTGCGCCGCTTTTATGGACCGCTCGGATTATTAATGCTATAAAACTATTCACTGACGTTCCAATCATGCGGGTGTATGGATGGTCCAGAATATGATGCAATTGAAGTTTGTTTCCCCCGTACCTACCTATTTTCCAATTTTTGTTTTTCTTGGTATTGTAGGGATCTACATCGCCCTAGCCGCTCCTCGTTTTCGCGTAGATGGCGCGTGATTCTATTCCGCCTCAAGGAAACGGCGGCACCGATTTTAAGTACCGTGTACCTTACTTCATCGATGCGACAGAAGCCCTGGCGACGATACCGAGTGAACAATTTGGGTTCCGAAAACAACATTCAACTGAACAACAGCTCCTAAAAATGACTGAGTATATCACAGAAGGATTTCAGAATAAACAAGCCACAGGACTACTACTACTAGATGTAACCAGAGCTTTTGATAGAGTATGGCATGAAGGACTAGCATATAAAATAATAACCTCAGGTTATTTACCCAAGTTATGCAGAATAATAAGAAATTATTTGAGAGATAGGAACTTTTGTGTGAAAATAGGTGATGTTCATTCCACACTCAGATATTTAGAAGCAGAAGTTCCCCAAGGATCCATACTAGGACCGCTACTCTATAACATATACATACATGATTTACCAAGAAATCCAATATGCTGCCTACTTGCTATATACGCGGACGATACGGGCATAGCAATTAGGCACAGAAATACAAACATAATTCACAAAAGACTTCAAGAAGCTGCAGATGATATCAGTCAATGGTGTAACAGATAGAAAATCAAAATCAATGGAGAAAAGAGTCAAGCAATACTCTTTCAGAAGAGAAGACTGAATAGGGAATCGAAGATATCCATAGAGAATAATGAAATTGAATGGAAGAATGAAGCTAAATACCTAGGAGTAATATTAGACAAAGGACTAACGTGGAAACAGAACTAGTGTTGGGTACGTCTTACAAGAGGCGGCTCACTTGTCCCGTACACGACGAAGAAATGTAAGAGCAGCTCATTTTTATAAACTGTACCACTTCAATTCGAATGTCCCACTTAGTCTGGAATCCTCGATGAGGCCCAAGCGCCCAAGAAGCAATCGAGGAGAACGGGACAAATGGATCCGAAAGAGGGGAAGGGACAAGATCGACAGAGGTTGTATGATGAGGGATTGTACCTGAGTCCTGAACTACTGAAGAGTTTCATGACTCATAATACACAGATACAGATGTCATAAATTATGGAATTACGGTTGGTTTTATGGGGCGGCATCTTTGGCGCCTCTTACCGAATATGCTGGGATTTTGTAGGAGTTTCCTTTGATTTTCAACTCAACAGAAAATCAATTTTATTCTCCATCATTGTATGAAGAGAATATTTATTCTTCAGAGAAGGATCAAAATGCTCAGATCTCGATTATATCCTTCTATTTATTTACTAGTATCTCATGACATTAGAGTGTTAATCTTTCCGATTGAACAATAATTATTAATTATTATTGAGAATTCTGTTCGACACAGATAAAGAAAAAATAGTGAGCATTAATCGTCGATTCGACGAAAAATTGAACGAATTATTATTATTATCATTATAAAAGGGCGAAATTGTTTCTTACTAACCAAATTAACAAAAATTATTAAATACATATATGAAATCTCCGTAATAGTAATACTCAATAAATGACCCTCATAAATGTTAAAATTGCGAATTGCGATGAGCCATAAATAACCAATATACCTCGTCGGCATAATGAAGTCCCACAAAAAGAATTCAACCCAAATTTTTCGGCCTGTAATCTAAAAACTTGCTCCGGATCCGGAAACTACCCTAATTCAAAATTGCAGCAATTCTGGGTTTTCCAAATTCGTTTTTTGTGCATTTCATTGCTTCAACTCAGTCGACGTTACCCTCCTTTTGCATCGACTTATTTGAAGTGTAACGAGTCATCGAGACGGTCAACGACGTCCGTCGTCAACGTTCCTACCTCTCCTCAACTACCCGTCGTCAGTCTGTATCTGTGGTAGTACATATTTTGTCCCGACTCCCTATCGCGTCATAAACGCCTCGCCTCATGAACGCCTCGCCTCATTTGAAGTGGTACACTGTACTGCTTCAGTACAAAAATGAGGCGCCTCTTACAAACTCAATTTTGAGACGTGTACTACCCAACACTAAACAGAACATTAAGTATGCAGTAGATAGAACGAATGTAGCAATGAGAAGATTATACCCGATTATAGGCAGAAGAAGTCAAATGAACAAAAACACGAAATTGAGGATCATGAAAGCAGTCGCCAGACCGCAGCTAACATATGGATCAACAGCATGGATGCAGCGGGAACCCATATAAAGAGGATACAAAGTACAGAAAACAAATTCCTGAAATGGGCATTAAACGCCCCCTGGTTTGTTAGGAATGAACAAATCCGAAAAGACATAAAATGGGAGTCCATTACTACATTCATCAAACGAAAAGCTGCAAAAGCCTATGAAAGAGCTAGTGAACATCCAAATGACGACCTCAGAAGGTTAGTTGACTATGACCCCGCTGAAGATAAAAAAACAGCGAGAATTTACCGCAAAAGACCTAGAGACCAATTGCGAAAATGAAGATAAAAACTCCACACTTAGTGAGAGATATCCAATTGAAGGATGAACACAAACACTCAGCATAAAAGAATGCGAAAGAGAAAATAACAGATAAGATGATGGAAGGTTTATAGACTTATGCTCGGAACCAACCGCAGGAGAGCTGTTTAGTCGGTAAGAATCCGACACTACCCAGAAAGACTGGGTGTCTGATGTAAGATTCACCTATTCTAGAACAAAAAAAAAACATCGATGCGACGGGAAGAATTAAGTCACCCGCGCATCACGTCTACAGTAGGCTCCTACCAAGCTTTATTGATACTTTCAAAGGTAGGAGCTGGAACGAAACTTGAAATGTCCCTTCAAACAAGAGGTTTGTGGTACCTCACATCAAACATCCACACCGAAAACCCACAGTATACGCCCATTCTCTTTTATAATGTATCCCGGTTGGCATGTTAGGTTAAAGTCAGTTTCCTGTCAGATAAATTAGCAATTAGCGTTGTCCTTTCTACACATAGGTCGCAGTAATTACGTATTGATCAAAATGTTCATTTACTTTGGGAAAATCATGTATTCTAGAAAATATTATGTGAATTCGATGGCCATTTGATCCCATCAATAAAAAACAGTTATCTATCTATTATGTGAATTCAATAATTCCAAAGACCTGGCGAATGTTGATGAAACTTTTTTCTCTGTTAATACAGGAAATATTTCACGTATAAAAACATAGCTGGAAGATTCAGTTATGCTATTTTCTTGTACGGTAATCAAGAATCGAGTGTTGAAGTTTTACCGAAAAATAATGGACAGAATAGTCCGTCCCTTTGTGAAAGTTCATTCGAAAAAGGATTAAAGTACTCGAACAACCCGACAAAAAAACTTATAAACGAACAGTGAATTCTCAAGAAATAAGCCTACAGAGACATTTAAATACGTTTTTAGCAACGGTCATACACCCGGTCTTCAGTTCGCCACCCTATTACAGGTCACTTCATATTCTTCCCCACGCCGGAACCCGTAAGTATCGGACCTAATAAAGTGAATTCGTTCCGTGAGAAGAAAGACTATTCAATACACGAGGACAGAAAACCAGCAGCAATTTTCAGATGACAAACCTTACAACTTCTCCGTGAAACACCTTTGATAAACTTCCGGCCGATCCATTTTTCCATATTCAACTTGCGAACCACGAATAGTTCGGAATTCAGTCCCATTCCACGTATCCTAAAGTTAGCCCTGTTCCACATCGCACAGTAACGTTGCGTTCACACTTCCCTAACTATGTCGAATTTTCCCTGGCAAAGCCACTTCGAATTTGGGACGATCAGGTAAAGTTTCGGAGCAGCAGAAGGTATCCATCCACTGATAAATTCGTTCAATTCTTGCGAGACAATGTAACGTTGTTTTGTTGGGGCAAATCAGAAGTTGGGAATGAAGGGAATGGTCAGTGCTGTCAGTTGGATCAGTTGATTGTGTCAGGGGTGGACAGGAAGTCTGAGAAGCAGCCAACTCTGTTCGTGTTAGTTTACAGTTTAATCAAACTTTTACGAATGGCGCGATTGTAATGATCTCACAATTGGTGTGGATGATTATATTCAATGAATTTCGAATACATTTCCATTTTCTTAACTTTCAAACATTTATGGGTACAATGTAGGTACAATAACTATAGGTACAAGTATTATGTATACAATTATAAACTCTACCTTCTATATGAAAATGTATAGCAAGGAAGAATAATGATCAGTTGTGATTCACAAAAACTGACTTACGATTTTGATTAAGAACTGACAGCTTGTCTTTTGTCACATAGGATTTTCAAAGAATTCAACAATTGATTGGGTGTCAGAATGGAAAAACGCATCGCTATGCCAACAAAGTGCTCTCATTTACAATTTTTGACTTTAGTAAGAAAAACAACCCATTTCTTGAATCTACAGACCAATGAGAGAATTTTTGGACTTGAGGTATTCGATGTGTCACCATATATTTAGTTTTATGAGCTTATACTGAATGAAGGTTCACAGCACATGGTTATTGTCTCAAAAAACCAGATGAATCTCCCAAACTCGACCTAAATTCTTGGGTTGAGAACTCTCTCAATAGATGACCCATAAATCAGACCAAAGGGTGTTTTTAAACAAAAAAAGAAGGTTGTAAATCAAGGCATATGGAACAAATCTTTCAGTACAAGTGATTGGCCTCATATGAAATCCCTTATAGATGTTTACTACAGTCTTTGCTACTCTCACATGTCCTATAATATATTAGTATGGGGTAGTTCATCTGAAATAAATAGAGTCTTCATTTGCCAGAAGAGAATAATCAGGCTAATATTTAATTTGCATCCGCAATCTTCTTGTAAACCTGTATTCATTGCTAACAGAATCATGACATTAGCTTGTGTATATATATATAGGTGTTTACTTTATGTAAAGGAAAATGAGAAATGTATGGTGAGATTGTCTAGCAACCATCACTACTCCACAAGAAATAATGATACACTAATGATACCAAATCATAGAACATCTAGATTTGAACATTCACCCTCTTATCAGAGTATAAAATTTTTCAATAATTTGCCAATTTCTA
Source organism: Adalia bipunctata (assembly GCA_910592335.1). NCBI lineage: Eukaryota > Metazoa > Arthropoda > Insecta > Coleoptera > Coccinellidae > Adalia > Adalia bipunctata. Next base: position 11,383,983 of record OU342955.1, read on the forward strand.
TGAAAATATTGAATCCAACCAAATTCAAGAAAAGCATAAAAGATCTACTGCTTACTAGAGGTTATTATTCGGTATCAGAATATTTGAATGATCAATCATTGAAATCGTGTGGAGATGTGACATTTGATAATAACTAGTTTCTTTTTATGATTAATTTTGTATACACATACTGACTTGTCCTATACTTCACAGTCTTAGAGGATCAATAAACTTTATTATTATTTATTATTATTATTATTATTATTGTTCAAAATCAATTTATACAACCTTTCAGAAGGAGACGGCTCATTTCTTGTGGACAAAGGAGATGGAATTTATTTTGTATAGATGTTGTCGTAGTTAGACGCAGCAGTAGACCCAAAGTAAGGGAACTCTGAGATAGTTAAAAATGATGGTAATCCATATAGGTCGCTGGCATATGAATTCAATGCGGTAAAGAAAATGTTAGGTTGGTTTGCTGGAATGAGCAAATACCATCACTCACCACAATTTGATATGTTTGATTGTCTGAGGTGTGAATTCAGCTACTGTGGTTTCTGATGGATGATACGCCCTGATATCTCATCGATTGAGGAAAGCTTGTAATGCAGAATGTCTTCCTGCGTCTTATATCAAGGCTGTGGCAGCGTTGCTTTTTAAATATATAAAACAATATATTACCCGATCAGGAAACTTCATATTCAGCGATAATCCGAATAACTCCTCGATTGAACAATCCATCAATTGCTCCAGAATCCGTTCGTATTATGCCGGCTCGTACATCAGCCATCCAAGTGGCAATTCACAGCAGTGTTACCAACCGTGTAGGCGTATAAATCTTGTCGATCGGGTCATCAATTCGTCTCTTCAACGCGAAACGGCAGCGAAGATAGGACGAAATGATGCTATTCACAATAAAATTTAAAACATCGAAAAGGTGTTAGCCGATATACACATCCATTAATAATCTTTCGAATTTAGACTCGCGCTTTTTATCGATGGGAGCAATTAATGGGGTCGCTCGAAACGTTATCCGTTGTGTTCGTTCGTAAATCGATACCTGTACTCGAGTATCCGGATAGGAGTGGAGGAATGACGAATATTTCGGTGATTTGTGAGGGTTGGAAAATCTGAGGCCTAAATCTCCACGGGCCCACGGTTCTGGATTGGATGAATACTTTTATTTTTCCATACGAGTTCAGAAACAGAACGACTAAATGTCGAACGCAGACAACTCTCGATAAAACAGACAACTCTCGATTGTAATTGGCTGATGTAGACGCAGTATGCAATATCTACTGACGTTGATACTTTTTGGTACCAACGCATTCGCCAATTTGAAAAAATCATGATTGGCTAAGGTTGCTCAAGTCGTACCTACCCTTTGAGCTAAGGAAATAATGCTGTAATATTTAATGGCATCCAGATAAAACAAAAACTTCCACATGAATATAACCTCCATTTACTTACCTTTCAATCGCCATTATTGTTAATTCAAGAAACTTCTATCAACATAGATATTCTTTTACTTTTTTCAAATGTATCTTCGGTACGAGTAAGGCGTCTACTCGCCTAACTCGTACCTTACTCGTACTCATGGGCGCCCGCAGGGGGGGGCCAGGGGGGCCATGGCCCCCCCTGAGATTTTGATGGCCTCATTGTTTTACAGCACAACACCCTCAATATTGCTCTCTAATCTTTATTTGGCCCCCCCTGAGAAAAATTTTTGCGGATTTCTGCGGGCGCCCATGCTCGTACTTAGAAAGATACTTCAGTGAAGAAATTAAAAGCTCCATTGTAAATAGCACAGAAGGCCATGAATTGATAGAAATTTTCTACGATTATACAGAACATTCTACGAACATTATACAGGTCCAGATCGTAACCAAGAAATTTCAACCACGTATTCTACATCAAAAATAAGCCCTAGTTTGTCTTATAAACATATGTCGAGAAACGTTTCCTCTCCGAGATATGGGGTGTTCAAATTATAGAAAAAAAATTGTTTTTCATTAATAACTTTCACACTGGTTGAAATACTTTTATGAAATTTGAAACATAGGTTTTGAGCGTCAAGGGGCACTTTTTACATAATATCGTTTCTTTTCTTCTTTACCAGTGGCATCCGTACTGCAGCGAGACTGAATATTTGCAGATAAAAAAAATGATACTCCACTGGTTTTTTCGACAATGAATTAGGAGCAAATTTGGTCTCCTGACTTTTTGCTGTACGAGGTACCGTTTCCAGTAAAAAAATAAAATACATTCTCATGTATGAAGAAATCGCCAAAATTTGAAAAAACTCACTAAGGTAGTGTAGAAATTTTCTAAGATTATATCAATTTTGGCGATTTCTTCATGATTCTTCATGTCAAATGATCTAAACTCTAAATTGTGATCTTTTTTTTATTAAATTTATGTGTCTCGACTGCGTGGGTCATTGATACGGTACAATCTAATTTTCACAATAGGTGTAATAAAAAATTAAAAAATTTTCAAAATTGTGATCTATATGCCTAATTTCAGTTGAATACCTTGTGAACTACAGATACTATGAGGAAAAACTTGAAAGATAAAACTTCAACACCATGTATTTCGAAAACGAAACGTTTGCGGTTCCAAATGAATGAGACTTTTTTCCTTGATATTATTCAAGGAATCTCGACTTTTCATTTGTACCTCCAATTAAGGAACCCTTGTGTCTGGCCGACCTTCACCTAAAGGGAACGAGCAGTCACAAGGTTATAAGTTAGCAATTCGTATTCAGATGCCATGTGAACCAAAAACATGAGTGCCCTTGTTCATAATTCTTAAACTTTTCTTTTTTTTTAGCATCATCCAACTTAGTCGGCAAATTCACCCAAAGTGTTCGAAGGATAGTACAAGACGTTAAAGATGAAGGTACAGCCAGTGGATTAACGAAAGAAGAAGTGATAGAAACCAATGAGAGACTGCGAGCGGTTAGAATTCGAATGGATGAGTCCTACGATATGGCCAAAAAAGCTTTAGTGGCTCTGATGGGCAAGTACAATGATAGCAAAGGCGTTCACAATGTGTTCCAGAGGTACAACTTGCTCAAAGCAATGATAAAGGTAATTTTAAATTTTGAACTCAACATGAATGAAGGTTTTTTCAAACCTCAGTTCCCACTGTACCTAATGAAAGAAATTTGTAAATCTGTTGAAGCTTGTACCTGCCTCGCGAACAAAAATTCCTCCGTATTTTTCTCTTCCCGCTTACCAGCTAATGGTCCGACGCAAATACGAAAAATTAATTAACTAATTCCATCATGAACGCCCACAGAAACCTCGTTGTTGAAAAAACACAAAACGCGAATATTTCTCCCAGGAAAAAACTCTCCAATTTGTGCATGAATATTCCCCAATTAATGACCCTTACCCTCGGCTCGTTCTAATGGCTGATGCTCCCATGGAACGTTCACACAAGCAATGGGTGCTCGCAGGGGAGCCTAGCCCCATTAACTGTACTCAGGACCTGAAATTTCACTATCTCTGGCGAGTATTAAGATCGCATTATCATACATGAAGGCTGAAAGGAAGGAGATAATGAATTTTCTTGCGCCACGACACAAAGCCCATATTTCGTTAGATAATAAATTAATTAAATTCGACAAAAATTGATACAATAGGTATTATTATTTGAAGATCAGAAATGGCAATGGTTCCTGAAATAAAATGGCCAATTCAAAATGATTATTTGTTCAGTGGTTAAGGTGGGCGTTCAATGAAGTGTCTTTTCATTTCAAGTTGCATTTGAAAATGGTTTCACTTTGAGAACAGAAATTTTGTGGGTGAACTCAGAAAGGATTGGAGTTCTTTATGAAATAATTGAGATTTATTTCATTCAACAGTTCATTTTTTTCTTTCAAGAATACAAGGAAATGAGCCAACTCATCCCTCTATTTTATTTCAAACGAAAGACCCATGAAAATAGTTCAACTTCCGAATTAAAGTGAATCTACAGATTATTTCATTCAGAAAAACAACTTGAAATACGGAATTGGCAGAGGAAGGCCAAATTCAAATTTTAGCGGGAAAAAGTTCCTGCTTTATTCACATTTTCACTAATTTTATAGTTCATCGAGTTTCGAATAGAGAGCGCCATTGTACATTTCATTCATAATTAGAGAGATATTCATAGAACTTATAGAGATAATTTCTATGGAGATATTCCATAAAATGCATGGTGGCGCCTCAATCGGATGAGTTTTCCTATTCGCTCTGAACGGCGACCTTAGCGGGACCTGGTACACGTCCGAGCTTGCGAGCTCCCTTCAAAAATTTGGTTTTTTGTTTCCATGATATCTCAGTCCGTATGCGGCGTAGACCAACCATTTTTTTTTTAATTAAAGCTTCATCATTCCTATAGAATGTGTATTACTCGCTTTTCTGTTTTCTTCGTATATTAGGAAAAAAACCAGGTGAGCTGTAATTTCATGAAAATCTGGGGCAACGATTTTATTTCCATGATATCTCTGTCTGAATGTATGAAATTTTCAGTATACATGCGGAATAATATTCTGCAGAATGTGTATTATTCGTTTTCCGTTTTTCTGCGTATATTAGGGAAAAAACATGGTTGAAAATATGACCAATAAAGTTCCTACTTTATAATTTATTTAAAAATGGAGGGGGCGATAAACAAAAATAAACAAAAAAACTGATCATGAAACATTCTGGAAAATATTATATCGCAAGTAAACTGAAAATTTAATACATTTATCCCGAGAATTGACAGAGATATCATGGAAATGAAATCGTTTGTCCAGATTTTCATGAAATTACAGCTCACCAGGTTTTTTTCCTAATATACGAAGAAAAACAGAAAAGCGAGTAATACACATTCTAGAGAAATGATTAAGCTTTAATTCAAAAAATAAATTGTTGGTCTACGCCGCATACGAACTGAGATATCATGGAAATAAGAAGCCCAATTTTTGAAAGAAGCTCGCGAGCTCGGACGTGTACCAGGTCCCCTTAAACCACGAAAATTCCGTGATTGATGCTGACTTGAGAGATATATCTGCTTGTCTGTTGTCCTCAAGTATTCGTTGTACGAATTAGAGTCTTTTTTCTCACAGAACGAATTCACTTTAAGGGCACACGTGAGTTTTTAAATGAGGTTTCGAAGGCGAATGTTCAGATTCGGAACTAACTTGCGGGTACTTGCGGACCTCTCGGTTAACTGGTTTGGGCTTGCGAATGGAATAGGTGTGGCTTGTTGCGATTTCAGCCTACCTCGATTTTCGAAAACTGTAGACCACAGAGTCAAAGAGTGTGGGTTAACCACTGGGGTGTGGATCTTCTTCGTTATCGGCGAAGTCCATTCGTATCAACAACTTCGTGGTATGAAGTACGAATGAAGATTAAAAGTACGAATTCTGAACAATACAAGAGCTGAAAAATGAATCGTTTAATGAGTGCGCATTTGTATAAAAAGCTATGTAGATCTAATGATTCAAATTTTTATTATAGGAAGTGATCCGGTTAGAGACCCAATACTGGACCTTGGTGGACATACCGAAGCAGGAAAAGCAGGAGACGGTTCCTGCGTTCGTTCTGAGGGCCTGTGCAATCATGGAAAAGACACAGAAATCTGGCGAAGGGGTCAAGACATCAGCTCGACTGGCCGAAGAGGCCCAGGAGAAGAGGGAGAGAATAGATCGTTTGGAAGGTCGGTAACGCAGTTATGAAAGTTTACTAGGGGTTGAAAGGGGACTGATGATAGTTTATGGGAGGAAGAAGGTGCGTGAATTGCTGTGAGAAAAGGGCTTGTTTCTCAGTCCGTTCGACGGGTAATTTGCGGGGGAAGTATAGGGACAAATTTCCATATCGTCGAATTTACGTTTGGCAACATGATTTCCCTATGTGGGGGAACTAGTGGTGTAATGAATTTGAGAAACTGAAGATTCAATTATTGGTTGGGTATAAGCAATTGCTTCGGAAATGTTTCAAATAGATTGATCTAACAAATTGAACCTGTTCCACTCATATGAAGACATCAAAAAGTTTTTCTTTTTCAGATATGACGACGGCGCAAATAGAGGCTGAAAACACGCAAATGACAAATGATCTCTACAGATTACTTAAGAAATACTCTGGCTTAAGGAATCTCATCAGACAACTAAAGGTATGTTAGGCTCAGCCATCGCTACTTACAAGCCGCGAATTTACTCATTTGGCAATGCCGCGTGTCCATCTGAAGAGTATTTCAATTTGCGCGGTTTTTTTTTAGAATAAATAAAACACATATTCTGCATTCATTTTCAGAAACTTTTTATTGGTAATTGAAGTATCACTTATGACATTTATTTACGAAAAATAATATCTGCCAAATGGCCTCCTCTTGCACCTCCACAGACGTCCACTGTTTTGTTGAAATTTTAATGATATTTTGACCTAATTGAGACTGTATTCCACTAATGACACGCATTATTTCATCCTTTAGTTCAGGAATCGATTGTGGATTATTCTTACAGAACTGGCTTTTCACATAGCCCCAAAGAAAATAGTCCAACAGTAACATAATCACATAATCTTGATGGCCAATTGACATCACCGTTTCTGGAGATTATTCGTCCACGAAATTTATGTCCCAATAAATCAATTGTGTCATTTGCAAAGTGAGTTGTAGCGCCATCCTGCTGAAACCAAATGTCCTCTAGAGATCAATATTCATTCATTCAGGTCACGAAAATTCGATTCCCACCATTGACATTGACAAAATGTTACAGCTTCACCAATCACCAGCAGCATTTTCAAAGAAGTAAGGTCCAATTACACCACCTGACCATAATGCACGCCAAATAGTGACTCGTTTAGGATGCGTAGGTTTCTCATGAATAATTCGTGGATTTTCCTGACCCCAGATATGACAATTTTGTTTATTAACATACCCACCAAGTTCAAAATGTGCCTAATCGAAGAACATGATTTTTTGAGAAAAATCAGATGGCTGTTCATTGATGAAATTGACAAATGAACGACGTTTTAAATGATAATGATCTAATGGCTTTGGTTCTCATATTATTCAATCAGAGCTAAATCCTTGTGTAAAATACGCCATGTTGTAGACCCATCAAGTCCAACTTGTTGTGAACGTCTTCTAATGGACATTTCAGGGTCTTCAGCTTACACGAACCAAATCAATACTTTCTTGTGGACGACCGATACGATTGTATTTTTCACTTTTTGGTCTTTCACCGAACCGATCTCCTGAAATTTTTCAATAATTCGACCAATAGTGCTTTCAGATGGACGATTATGTAAACCATAAATTTCACGTAATTTTCTGAAAACACTGTTCACAGAACGCTGACTTACATAAAATAATTCGAACGCGTGGTTGTATCGTGTACTTAGCCATTTTTTTAATTGTCATACACCACACTTCTAAAATGTCAAAATACCCAGACGAAATCAGTGTGCCATCTATATTTTATGCATTCTTTAAAACAAACCTGTAGAAGAACTGGCTTTATGATTTTGTGATCTTTTTTCGCAACATTTTTTATTATTAACAGTGCCAATTGGTTTTTTCGGTGTAAAATCACACACTGATACATTTCGAAGTTGTTACTACACCTCCATCTGTTTAATTTTTCCACTTGCATTCACCCCAGAATACGAATTCTACAAGAAGTGAAGAGCCCAATATTTAACAATTATTCGCAAGCTCTCCAGTTCGGCAAACAGACTAACCAATTTCAGAAAATAGGTCGGATGAGGAAGGCAATGTGGAGGCAAATTTACTCAGACTCAAGTGATATTTATGTTGATTAGAATTGGGATATATCGCCCTAAACAGCGCTTCATTTCCGGTTCGCATTGTATCCGGATTAATAAGTGTGGCTGGCTTGAGCGAGGAGGAAAAGGTAGTCGATTGACCATGTAAATTGAGATTGAAAAGCTCTGGGCAATTGTATTAGTTAAGTATTTGGGGAAAAACTTGCTGCAGATGTAAACTAGCTTGATGCAGATATTACAATTGGCGCCCACGCTACGGTTATAAATACCAGAGAGGCATCAAATTGCAAAAATATTCTGAATATTAAACTCAAATATAACATTAAGAACATACTCCAAAAACAGAAAAATTAACAACCAATGAAAACAACTTTAAATTAAATATAAAATAAAAAAAAGTTTGCATTGAATACCGTGAATGGTTACTGCAAAACCAGAAAGGAACAAGAAACAATACAGCCGTTACTTGCGAAATATAACGTTTGTGAATTTAATTATGAGTTCGAACTTTTTTAATTTCTTCATCATTGGCTCTTGTAATTTGGGATCTCGAAAGATTGAAAGATCCTCTTTTTCAATAATCAGCATTTCTTCATTTCATTTTTAATTCAGTTTCTTACAAGAGAAGCTGCAAATTTTGCCTCGTCAAAAGTTTGTGAAAGCATCAAACTACGACACATTTTGCCAAGGATTGTTCAATATTTGGGGTTCAATTTTGAAACTAATAACCGGAGTATGTTTGACCATGAACTGCTGAATAAAAATTAGTAGATACAAGCAGCCTTGGTATCGGAAATAGGTAATTTATTGATAGATCGGCATTAATTCATAATGCAGTTCGCCAGTGAAACTGAATGATCAATTTTTTCATTTCAGACTGAATACACAAACGCTAAAATGTATCCAATGGTTCTACGTTATACGATGCTCAAGGATATGATCAAGGACATCCTTCTTCATCCCGACTACATGGAGGTGTGCCATGAAGTGGACGCCTAGCCAAAATCGTTCTCCCTTTCCCCAAGGGAGGAACCATCAGTTAGTCGATAGTGAAGAAGTGTTTTCCTTCCAGCCAGAAAAGCTGATCGCCAACGCAAAATGTAAAGGGGTTAGGTTTGAAATCGACTGCTTAGTGTTAACGGTCATTCTGTTGGACTTTTGAGAAGTATATTACTGAGATTTGAGGGCTGGTTCTGAGTCTGAGAGAAGCAAATATACTTTTCAACAAATCGAGATGGATTGTTGTGCATGGAAAATTGTGGCTATATTTGTATAGATATTTAGAGTTAAAGAAGGTAAAAATTGGTGTTTGTTGAACAAAATCAGTTGAAGTCTTCGTTAAAGTGAATTTATAATGGTCATTTTTGAGTTCACAGTCGTCCATTCTTTTAAGTGGTTCACTGCCATTTCACATGGATAAGTAGTTATGAAAATCTTGTTCAAATCAAGCATGGTGTCTGAAAAAACTTTTTGTATTACAAATATATATATTTTTTATGGTTGTAACCTTTTAATTTTCGAAAATATCATTTCAAAATGATTCACAACACGAAGATACTAACTTATCATTGATCTCATGGGTATCTTCGGATATATTCTCTGAATTTAAAACGTTTTGAGACACCCTGTTGTATTTTTCTTTGTGACCTATGGATCATATTCATAGGAAAGTAATGCCAAAACAAACGAATGCTGTTTGCTTATTATCCATTTCACTATGGTAACTTTTTTTCATAATCATTAATGAATTTAATTTAGCTTCCACGACAATAAGTAAGCATCACAGCAAAAATTAACTTATTATCTGTGATTTTTCTATGAAATTGATAATGGAACCCCAAGAACCCAGTATAAATGATAGGAAAATTTCCTGAAGTCATTTTTGTAACTTCCACATATCTAAATCACTTCCTCATCCTATTGATATGCAAAAGTACCTAATTTCATAAAAAAATTGTTGACTGTTTAATAATCATAATCATATCAATATTAGTCAGTATTAAGTGGTAAATGTATTGGAAGAAGCTAATGAAACTGCTGGTATAAATGTCTAAGCTAAGATAATAATCGTGCCCCCAATTGACATGAATAAAACGGAAATGTTATAAAGCTGTTACGCTTATTAATAATTTAATAATATGTATAGAGAACATGTATGTGTTGAATATGAATATGATTTGAAAATTTTCGGTGTTATCCAATCCCGAGATTCTCAACTACAAAGGACTCCTCATCTTGATTTTATATTCAAAACTGAAAAATATAACCTTTTGATGTGCTTTCGAAGAAAAAATCAGCTGACAGTCAAACAGGGTTTACTACTAATTCAAAAGAGATCAATTATTTTGGTTGATTGAATTGAATTTAAGATTCTGATGAGTTTGAAAAAATGATTATTATATCATTAAATATATAGGGTTTACTGTGAACAGAAAATATCTTTGATACGTATTGTTAAGTTTCAACGGGGATCAATTGAATTCAAAACTTTCGGCTAAGATGTCTACAAATAATTATAATTTTGTAATGTGTCAAATCGTGTGAGATATATATTATATATAATTATTTATTGTAAATGTATTGATGAAATGTTGCTTTGTTAATAAATTTTTGTGCATTAACGATGTTGTTTCAATGACCTCCTGGATATGGTTTCAGTTTCATATCACGAAAACTATATTTATATGAGCTATTAATAGTCCTAATTAAAAAAATAATAAATTTACTGTACCAATAGGTAGTTAACTTTTGATGTTCCTCGCATGTTTCAAATATTTTTAGTCGAGTAGTTAAGAAATTGGGGAAGCGAATTACATTTTTGCATACAAGCAATCACTCTCCGCCTCAAATTCTTCCAGAACACTTTCAAAATTGTTTTCAACCTTGAAACCCTATGTCTTGGAAATCTATTTGTTACACCTACTCGAGAACAATGTATATTCAAAAAAGAATTATGATATGGATATTTTTACTATTTTTTTTTTGTATGGAACAATGAAATGTAAGACGCAGCTAGATTCTATTTTATTTTTAAACATTTTTAAAACGAAATATACATTACTTGGTTAATAGGTTTTTACTACAGTGACTTTATCAGACATGTTTGATAGAGTCACTGTAGTTTTTACTAAATTATGAAGGGACTATTGGTAATATTTTTCGGAATTCCGCCATCTTTTGGTAATAAGACTCGCGTCAATTTCTGAATTGAGTCCAGCGGCGTAGCTACGTGGGTGCAAGGGTGTGCAGTGCACCAGGGCCCCCGACCTTAGGGGCCCCCAAGGCCCCAAGCGCTGACCACCGTTTTTACCACATTACAAGATTTGTATAATTTTTTCGGAAATAGCATCAAACGTTGGTATTGTCAAAATTCACTTGTGAATCGGACCTCTCTGAAAAAACTAAATCCGCTTAGATGGTCCAGTAGGGTCAACACAATTTCAGCAATTAATCTTCGTTTTTTGATATCATTCGTGCATTATCAGAAATTATGAAAAATTCGTGCAAAGATGAGCGAAGCCAAGCAAAAATAATAAAAAAAAAATGTTGAATTTTGGATTTACTTTTCTCTGCGATTTTATGCACATTCTTATTGATATCAATTATGCATCTTAAGTATTACAAATATGCGATATCAATTTGGACGACGTATGCAGAGCTTATAGAAGAGACGAATACAGAGATAAAAATTTATAGGAGTGACTTCGAGTCCTTCAAATGTGAGCCTAGAGAAAATGCCATAGCATATGGTATAGATCCCCATTCCGAAGAAAAGAGACAAAAAAGTTCAAAAACATTTCGATGAATTAGCTTCCTTCTGATCACCGATTTCGAAGTAGGTAAGAATTGTTCAAAATGAATATTTTCTATAGAGTGCTCGATACAATAATTTCACAACTAAGGGGCCGTTATACTCTGGCCGACATTCATTTTTCAGTTGTTTGCTACCGCAGGAAGGGCTATGTGGCACTGATGACGGCTAACAAGTTCACGCCTTCAATTCTTAACCTGAATGCATGATTTTTTCTTCAAATTGAAGTTAAAAGATGTCTTGAGGGCACTTCCATTTCTTCTCTTCGAGAAAATTATTTTTTCGCATAAAAAAATCGGGTTGAATTTGAATCTATATGAAAATTGACTTCATTATAGTTTTTCCCGGTTGTTCATCAATTTTTTTAGTTTTATTCAAAAGAAATTCCATTTAGATAGGCCCTTAATTAATGCAAAAATGGAAATACTGAAAAGACAGAAAGTGTGAAATCGCAGAGAACTGTCTGAAATTCAAGGAGAATAAAAAAAAATCAAGCATTCAGGTGAAAAATCGAGGGCGTGAACTTTTCGAATGGAGAATCGGTGCCGTCGGCCAGAGTATAACGGCCCCTCAAAAACACGTTTCGAGGGTATGACTGCAGTCAACAAAATTTTTAATTTTCTGTCACCCTCATTTCTGTTAGATGAAGGAGAAAAAAATGTCATTCAAAGCTGCGACAAATTTCAAAGTAAATATTGCGATATGATAGGGACCAATTTTTCGATTCAATCTCTTAATATTTATCACCTATTTCTACTTGAATTGAATAAGGCATGGACAATTCACGAATTCTGATGTATGAAAATACATAAAAAGGAATTACGAAATGCGATCCAACAGAAGTATTTACAGCAATATTACTATTCCATAAAATTACGGTCATCTCTGTAGGAGTCGAAATATCTTTCAGCAAATTAAAAATAATAAAAAATTATTTGAGGAACACTATGGGCCAAGCTCGACTGCGACAATTATCACTCATTTATTATATCAATTAAAAATGAAGCTGCATCAAGTCTAGATTTGAGTAAAGTCAATGAATCTTTTGCAGAAAAATGAGTCTCAAAGGTTGTAAACATATTTTTCCCGAAGAAATCAATGACTTCAAATTTAGACTTGATGGACCTCTAGGTTTGAATCCTCAATAATTAATTTAAATGAATTCCTTAAATAAGTTATTCTTATTGTTATTTTGCCAAATAATCTAACATATCAATAAAATAAAAAGTGTTTTCAAAGTTTTTTTTTTCATCCTCCTAAATATAATTAATCTAATATACCTACTACATAAATAGACATTTCGAATGACCTATTTCTTTTCATTACCTAATGAGTAATGACAGCATCATTTATTCAAGTATACTCCTCAATTGTACCTTCAGTAAGTAGCTCTGCTTCTTCGAAGTATTTATATTTCGACTTGTTAAAAACCAAACAATTCATTAAGGGGCCCTTCTCCGATATTTGCACCAGGGCCCCTGACTATCTAGCTACGCCACTGATTGAGTCAAAAAGAAGAAACCTGGGGAGAAAATTTCTGCCATCTTCAGGCACCCAGAAAAACTCTACAAATTTTAGGGTGATTTCTGTGAAGCCAGGATGAAACTTCGGGCGTTGTGCATCAGATGTCACGGTTATAGAAACCTTTTTGGGCCCCGAAGAGCGCGCGCGCAGCATTCAAAATAGAGACCGAAAAGCGGGAATCTTGTACCGGTTTGAAGTCCGTTCTTCTCTTCCGCCGCATGTCATTTGTTTACCGGCAACAAACGAAGGTAGGTAGATCTACCTCGTACGGAACCCGCGCGAAATGGAGTACGCGAAGGTGTGAGCGAAGAGACGGCGTCCATAGAGCAGTGCGAGTGCGGAAAAATGATAATACGCGAAATCGTCAGTGATCCCTGCGGTCTGTGAAAAAAAAAATGCCGTTCGTACAACGAGTCGTCGAGCCCAAATTTTTGAGCAAGACGACTCTGTGGACGGAGGATGGAAAGCCAAAAGTGGACGATGGCGAATTAGCCGCGGTCACTAACAATACCTTGAGCAATGCTCTTCGGCAACTCTCGTCCTTGCTGATGGTCGCGGATGACATCTTCTTGGATCTGGGCAACCAGTTGCAAGAGATCAACAGGAGGTCGGAAGCTCTTAAGATCAGGATCAATCTTGTGGATAAAAAGGTGGAGGAGTTCGATCCCAAGCGAGTACCAGTCCGTAAGTACCGTTGTACCACCTTCAAAATCTGAAGACATCTTCAGGTTGTTTCAAATGTCGGCAAATAAAACTTGTTCTTCGTGTTGATTCCTGCACAAGAAGGATGTTTCACACTACTAGAATAAGATTATCGCCAATCGCTACGACTATAATTTTAAATTTATTTGCTCTTCGGTATCATGAATGCAAAAACAAATACATATACAATTAGACAAATATGGGACATATTTGATAGGTACTCAACAGATGTATTGAATCAATCTATTTTTATCAAGAACAAACATCAGTGATCATCATCAATAAGTAGTAACAAACGTTGCACTAGAAACTGGTTGAATTTCTATTGAATAAGTTGTCGGTGAGGCTCAGATAACGAAATCCGTTAATACTCAATATGTGTTTGATCCAAACCATGAAATAACTATCGAGACAACTATTTCATTAATAGTTGTGCTGAAAGCTTTACATTTACAGTGGATAGCTGAGTTAATTTTGAATATTTCCGAAAAAGTACTAGCATTTTGAAATGTTGATTAACTGGGCTCACTGTTTATAAAAAAAAATCAAAAAACTGAAACTTATACAAGCCCAATTTCTGCATATACCTAAGTCAGTTTTCATTCAGAACTTTCGATCTAAGTTCCATATGAAATAACAAATGACGCAAAAAAATACCATCATCAGCCGGCGTTTATTTATTTAGACTTATGTTCATTTACAAAATAAAAACCCAGTTGTCATTTGCCAAATTTTTTTTGGTTGGACAAATTTTAAAGTTCTGTTTTGTGGTTCTGCAGATGTTCTTACTATAAATTGCACTATTTTGTACGAGTTTTTCGAATTTTTCTCAATCTCCTCTTCATTGTCAGTTATAGTTAACCAATTTAAAAAAAAAGTATACTTATAATGTTAATTTGCCTTAGGGCTTAGATACTGACGTTACCTCACTAATTCAAACAAAATCAATTGGAATAAGAATCATTCTAAGGCAGATTCTGATATAGGAAATAGATTTGAAATACCTTGGAAAATGGTTCACTTAAAGCACTCAACTGATGTCAGGTGCATTTGAGTGTTCAGCCATATTTTCAACATTCAACATTTTCAAAGCTGTCAGAAAAATTGCTTTATCTTCGGAAAAAATATAGTTTTTCATCTGTTGTACACTAAAATATTCGAAGTCTTTTTGATAATTATTCTTTTTCATCTTCTCTATATTTTCGTATTCATTTTTGTGTAATTAATTTTCTCGGTTCTTTCGACTTATAAGAGGGCTATAGCATGTCTGATGTACTTATGTAGATTTCAGGATGTATCCTAGAATTGTTTCTCATTTCTCTAAATGGCATTGAAATCTGATTTCGTCTTAGTCAAAGTGAAATAAAGAAATAAAATAGGGGTCAAAGAAACAGCTATATACAATTGAAAGTCTACTTACCTGAAAATCTTTCAGGTGGAAGAAGTAAACTTCGACTTTATTGTACAGGAAAAAAATTGTTAGTATTTTTTTTGTTCATCTTCGAAAAGTTAGGTGTTCATTGCCAAACTGAAACTATTTTCTGATTCTTCCTAGCGTCTGGTTAGTCTCCGAAAATATTTCTGAGAAGGATAACAGATTTTTATTTGAACGCGTAATGTTTTTTTTCTCAGGGACATAAAATGTTTTTACTTTCGAATATTATCGAAATGGAGCGAAAGAAACCTAACCAGAAGTTAACTGCAAATCGATCTTAGCTAATCTAACACATTTCCAGAACTTATAAAACCTACAATACCCCCTCGAATCAATCAAGCATGACTTCAAACAAGTCTCTTTCTAAGCCGACACCATTTATCTACACTCTTACACAAAAAAACACCATGAAAACTGAGAATTACCAGGCAGACATTACCCTTTCATCTCCTCGAGTCATCCGATCTAATTGAAGTGCACTTTCTTACGCTATATCTCAGCTAATGGCGTTCTTTGAGGAGGACAAAGACGAGATTGCATCTCATAATACCACGTTTCTTGGATTCGTGTTGATCCAATGGACAGAGAGTTATTAATCTTGAGAGGCCGCCTAGATAGACCACGATATTGTTTCTTCACGATATCTTGGCCGAAGAATTCCAAGAAGACTAATAAGAAACGATCTCAAGGTAAGAGAAAAGGCGAAGGTCATTTTCGTGGATTGAGCGGTTTAACAATGGTTGCTCTGAAGGAGAACGATGATAATCCACTTTGACGAATGGCAACAAGAAATTTATGTGTAAGCCACCAGGTATCATTAAAGTTGTGCAGCGAGATATCGGCAGCACAGAAGGATATTCGTTCCTTCTCCTACCACACAGCAAATCCTGGTTTGTTGCTATAAAAGGCTGAATATACTTGGGGATGTGCTACACAAAAACTTCATATGGATTTCTTCTAAATTCGTATGCAGAATAGTGGCAAAGTTTTTCATTGTCTCTCTACCAAATGGTCAAGGTGACATTACCAGAGGAAATAGATTAAAGTGTCTGAAAATGGTATAATTTTCACGTCATCAGTTGTACAGGAAACGTCTAACGTTCTGTGGCACATGTGGCATGTAGGTTAGTGTTATTATACCGTGCCACAAATTGGTCGACTACTAGAAAGGCTGCGAGCGTGGGTTCCGTGAAATCGTTGCGGGTTTCTTTATGACCCCAAACGCAATATTTTCGTTCCATGACGCTGATTACGCTCTGCGACTTATTGGAATTGAATTAGGCGTCACGGGCATTGAATTGTTGGTAGAATTGAAGTTGAAGAACGGGAAAATGTATCTAGGTGACAGATTTGTGATTCGTGGGTTGCCACTAACTTCTTTCATATTTGTGTGCAGGGAGGTACAATTGAGTCAAGGCTTGATGATTTTATTTTTATGCTGCTGGTCGTTTCGTCGATCTTGCATACCAAAATGATGACCACCGGACACAGGGGGCTGTAACTAAGCAGAGGGGCTCAAATAAGAAAATTTCATATGGAAGACCCACCTTATTCTTTGACAAGGAATCACTACATTCTATAAGCTTCAATCCAGGTGTTATTGATCATACAACATTCTCATGTAGGATTCTTATTCTTTCCAAAGCTACATACTATACAGAGTGTAATAGCCAAATGGAATAAATTCGATAACGAATAAATGAGGGCGTGTTGGGAAAAACGCTCGAACACGTCGATTTGTAATTTTAAATGCGCATATTGTTCAAGAAAATAATATTATATAGGGTGTTCCATGTGACCGTGGCCAATACCAACTTTCTTATTTCAAATGCAACCCCTGTATATTTTTTATTTTTTGGATTCTTTAGAGAATTCTAGACACTATACATGCACAATGTCATATACCTATCTTCAACTATTTCGGAAGTATTAAGTGTTTTCAGATTTATTGCAAAAGTCAACGTTTTAAATAAAAATTATTTTATTTCACAAATTCGGTACATTACACTTAAAACCTGAATAGTAATACTGATTATTTCTTAATTATTAAAAAAAAACAAAAAAAACATTATTGTCAATCTCGTTGTCAATGTAGGAAATGTTCAAAATGCTCAACGCGAACGTCTTGGCAACATGCTTATCTGGTGTAGAATTGAATTTTTTTTATTTCTTCTCAGTAATGGTTTTGCTTACTTTCTTCATATCAAGAGGTAAATGGGAAATAAGAATTGAGTGTCGAATTTGTGAAATAAAATAAGTTTCATTAGAAATGTTAATTTTTGTAAGAAATCTGAAAACACTTAATATTTCCGAAAAAGTTGAAGATAGGTATAGGACATTGTACATGAATTATGTCTAGAATTTTCTGAATAATGCAAAAAATAAATAATATACAGGGGGTTGCATTTGAAATAAGAAAGTTGGTATTGGCCACGGTCGCATGGAACATCCTATATAATTTCATTTTCTTGAAAAATATTCTCATTTAAAATAACAAATCGACGTGTCCGAGCGTTTTTCCTAACACCCCCTCATTTATTCGTTATCGAATTTATTCCATTTGGCTGTTACACTCTGTATACTTATACCGTCATCATATTTTTTCAGAAAATATTAATCTTTCGTTATAAGCGTTAATTCTACTATACAGGATATGAAGCATTTCACAATATGTTACAGATTCAAAAGATATTTATAGGAATAAGTAACGCCCATTCATGAATCCAGTATCCACACAACATATTTTTCAAGTTGTTTCATTGTCCTTGTAGGCTTCCCCTAATTCAACCCAGTTCAATTCTACCTGGCCAACCCCTTTCTAATCCTACTAGAATCCTTTTTATTATCAAACCGGTGCCATATGATTCGACAAAAACGAAGAACACGATTGTGGTTCTCAAAGTTGAGGATAATTTATCTCAACTACATCGTTTAATAACATCCGCTCTTCCTAATTGTTATAATTATCTGGGAAAACAGTTTCAACGACGTTGAAACGTCGTAAGTTTGTGTATCAGTGTATAATTTTCTGGGTATGTTACCAATTAATTGTATCAGTATCAACGCTGAAATTAATTAAGGAAAATTAGTTTTCAGACTGATTTTCTGCGTTGTATATCTACGGACAAGATAACTGTGTGAGACTTGTTTTGTACAACATTCGTAGACGAAGGAAGAAAATCATACTCCAGTTGAATATGGATAAATCAAGCAATGGTTCTCCCTGGAATAAATTCCACTCTTTTTTTTACATTTTGCTCATTTTGTTTACACATTCCTGATATAAGCATCATCAGCCCTCTCATCACTCCGAACGAAATAATTTAAAATTACCGTGACTCCCCCTCCAATACCTCACCCACTTACGAATTTATCTTGACACAAAACATTCCTCCTACTTGACTTTGAAATACTTCGCAGCCCTTGATTTCATCATTGCAGTCATCGCTTCAAGAATTTTAAACATCTTTCAGGCGACAATTTTATCTCGCACTTCCTCGAAAAACTCAGTTATATTTTAATACCACGCGTCAGCTCCAAGGTGAATAGGGTTCGTTATACTAAATTTAGAAGGAGGGTGTCATTCACAAATACTTTTTTGGAGGTGGAGATCCTGCCCCAGGATGAAGAGGATCTGAAGAAAAATTGGGTAGAGTTTCATGATCAAGAAAATTTGCGAGCTCGTATATCGAGCAAAAACTTACCATTGAGATTACATTTCTTGTTAAAATGTCTAGAAAAAGACGTCATGATGAATTGGACTGATTGGATTAACCACTGCCAACACATTTTTACAACAACATATGTACTTGTAACTTCGAAAATAGTAGAAACTTTTTGACTATGCCACGCAGCATTTCCACTTCAAAATTATGCATCACTAATTATACAGGATATTCCTAAATTGATGATATCAAGAATAAAAGTCTCATAAACCTGGACATTTCCAAGGGTTTTGGATTTATTCATGTCTATAAAGTTAGCAGTGCCACTTGCCAGAAATTCAATATGCTAACTTAACGTTATGTTAGCAAAGCCATCCCGTAGAAAAAAACTAAGGACGCGACAAATTTTTTTCTTTCACGACAAATTCTCGACAATTAATGCAATAGGTTTTATTGAATTTCTCGCAAGTGGCACTGCTAACTTAATAGACATGATTTATTCAGAGTTTTCTGCATTTCTCAAGATATGAGTTTGAATCTATTCGTCAAAACTAATGATACATCCAAGAATTTTCGAAATTATGCCGAAGTCTTTGCCCAATTTTTGACTACTGGTGACGCACCACAAGAAAATTCTAGACGAAACACGACGACACTGGTACTTAAAGGTAATAGATCGAGTAATAGATACACCCTTTGTATATTCTTATTTTTACTTTCATCTACGTTCTGACAGATACAAATACCTTTTCACACATTCCACCTTCCCCAACCATTCACCAATAAACTAAGTGCAAAAACCGGCAATGAATTGTGCAAACGAAAAGATCCAAAATCTATCCTGTGGAGTGAACTCCTCGGGTCATTATTCATCCATTCTCTGTCTGTCTCACACGTCCATCAGTCACCTTTCTCTATATATCCGAACCGGAAGGAGTCTTCGGCCCCAAAGTCTACCTCCGGTTTTTGTAACCGTCGACAGAAGGGCCTAACGTCGAGGAATCCCGCCGAACACGCGGGGAAACGAAGTCACGTGACGAGACAGCTGATGGGAAGTGCTCAGGGGACGACAGGGGATATCATACCTTTGGATATGTTTTTTGCTTCGACCCTCGATCATTGAAAACAACTGGATTCATCCAGGGGTGTTTTTGAAAAATTAGAGTTTCGATTGAGGCAATCGAGGAACTGGAAACCAACAGAGCATTATTCGAAGCAACAGATAGAAAAAAGAACCACGAAATTAGAAGAATTAATTCCAATGAGAAGAAAAGCAAAGAAAATTTTCAACAGAACATTGGCTTCACAAGATGAAACCGAATTCAAGAAACTGACCTCAAAAAAACTCTTGAAAAACCCCAACGACAAAAAAACCACGTCGAAAATGCCAACCAATTGAAAATAACTACGACTCTTTCAAGATCAAGAACACCACCAATAATAACGGAAAAAGAATTTAAACTACCGAAAAGAAAACAAAGAATGACTTTCAAACACGCAAACCCAAAAAAGAAACAAAATTTGACAAAGAAGTCAGAAAGTACATCTAGAACAAGTGTTTTGGGAACTTTGAAGATCAAAACTAAGAAAAGCACCAGAAAGTGATGAAATAAGTAATAAAAAGATCACAAACCTAACCGGCGAAGCAATAAAGAAAATCACAAAAGGAAATAATCAAGATAATGATAATATTCTAGCAGCAAAAGAACGAAAAGAATAATAATGTAGAATCGAAGCACATCCAAAGTAACGCAAAACAGATTTACATCAAATTTTCACCGATTTAACGACCAGAAAGTGAAGAGAGACTAATTCAAAGCCTTGTGTTTGAACACACCTTGATTAATGTTATAAAATTTTGGATGATAATCAAAACGTTATTTAAACGGCTTATAAACCATGATTAATTATAATAATGTGAAACTATACACAACACAAATGACAGTTAAATTTGTATCATTTTGAATATGGCTTCCATAACGTTTTTAGGACGTATCTCTCCCATTGCAAAATATTAGAGATTGTAGATATTGTAAATAGTTCTGAAGCAAATAAACTAACGTCGAACAAATGTTTTTTTTTCATTTTCCACTCCTCATACCTTGGGGAGGAGATGAAATAGGTGTTACCAGTTTCGTAACAACCTGCATAATCAATCATTCAGGGTTACACCGTCCAAAACTAATCCATCTCACACCCATATACAATCAAAACAGATCCAATACATTTCACATGCCCACATGGTCATTCTCACAACCCAAACCCAGCCAACCAAACTGACCGTCTACTGTCGACTTCAAACTGTGTTAATTAACCGACAGGTAGGCCGGTGATAGTATACCGAATTGCGGTGGTATTTTACAGGTAGAAAGAATGTTCTTTTATGTTCCACCATGTCCAAGCTCCATTCTTTATTCACTGGTACTTTCAATGGCGTTACGCTGCCTGCACCCATGGCAGAACATGGCGCATCACTTCCGTTTTTACTGAATACTACCATGCTGGTCCGATGTCGGTAATGAAAGCATATTAGAGATGGTCCCAAAGCCTTCTGGGTTAATTAACTGTGTGGTTAAAATAATGCGAGAGGTGAAGTCATGCTCTGCGCTGCTATGAAAGTGGAGATGAACAGATTGTTCTATCTGAAAGGATAAATCTCTTTTCATCCGCACAGTATGGGCCATTGGTTGATTCATTTATCTTCGACCAACTGATGTGATCACTTTCTCCCAATAAATCTTTCAGTCGCATATTGAAAGAGATATGAAATTTAGGTGGAGTCTGGCCGATTTCGTTTCAAAGCCATGATTCCATTTTGGTTATTCATTTGGATGAACGTAAAAGGGTTTCTTTACGCTTCATTCGCGAAATCTTGGGATACTTGTGAAAATCTACACTATGACTTCGAGGAAAGTGCCTTCTTCGCAAATTGTGGTCATATTGTTTGATACAATTCATCATTTTACCTTTTATCCATTTGAAGCGTTGAGAAAGTCTGAAATGGCACTGAATTAGTATATGCTCTTGATTAATCCGATTTGTCCTGATTAGACAGAGTGCTGCGTGTCGATAAACCTTCGAGTCGATTGAGAAACATCATATTACCCCCGTTCTATTTTTTTAAGTGGTTGATATTAGTTTCTTGACCAACTGGGGTTATTACGTTTCCCAACCTAAGAAAAATTAAATAGTGATCTAACTGGATAATCTATACAAGTTTAAAACTACATTATTTGTAAAGTTTGCTCAATATAAAATGAGTAAAATCATTGAGTTTAAATATACATAGAGACACATCCCGGTTCAACGATTTGAAGCTGAATTTAGTGTAGTTCCTTCACCGGTTCATAGATGCATAACTGTGTTTCAGAGAAGCAAAAAATTTTTCTCCGGAATCTGGCGGTAAGTAGCTGAACTATGAAGCACTATTTCCGAAGCCGAATGCGATGACGATCAGGACCGGCGTCAAAAATATTGGATGTTCAGTATTTCATCACCTGATTTTTTGGATGCAATAAAACGAAAATTATTTTTGATCTTTCATGAATATAAAATACTGACGTATGAAAAAATAACGAACTGAATAAAACTCTTTGGACTCTAAAGCGACGTTTCGGAGTCATTATTCGTCTCAGGCTACAATGAAAACGAAATGAACAAATTAACAGTATGTGTATGTAAAAGTGATGTGAACAAATCCAAAAAAAATTTTTTGAAAATGACTTTATAAAACAATTAAAGATTCAATAAGGATACACTTCGCGCCGAAATTCCCTGTTTGAGGACTGACTAGACCAGTGGTCGGCAACCTTTTGAGTCGGGAGAGTCAAAAATTTACAAAATTTCCAAATTTTTCAAGAGCCACAAATTTTTTTCTCCCCAATAAACAGTATTGGCAAACACAGAGTGCTTCTTAATTGGAGGTTAAAATGAAGAGGGGAGAATATATGAATAATTTTATATGAAAAAGTCTCATAAAAATGTGTCCGAAAACATTAAATTTCGTTTTCGAAATACAGGGTGTTTTTTTCTCATAGTATCTGCCTGTGGTATGCCAATTTCGATTGCAAACCCACCGGGTGATATTTCTTTCTGTGATACTATCCCCTGGTTTCCTCCGAAACCTTTCTTTCTGGAGTCACTGTTAGTTTGATAAAGAGTGGAAAGAAGCTCGGCTGTTATACTAAACTTTATGGTCTCTTGTAGTTTTACCGATTTCGAAACAACATTCTGGTCGATTCCTCAGAAAAATTAATATTATCATAAAAATCCAGTTAGTATAATCAGAACTATTCAAGTCTGGAGATCTGGCAGGCTCTTACTAATGTCAGGTTTTCGAGAAAATCGTTTTTCTCTAAATCGGTAGCAGATACGATAAAACTATAAGAGACCATAAAGTTAAGTCTAACAACAAAGCTTCTTTTTACAATTTCAAACTTGCAGTGTCTCACAAAAAAAAAGTTCTGGAGGAAAACAGGATAGTGTTCCAGAAAAAATATCACGCTGTAGATTTGCAATCGAAATTGGCATGTCACATGGTGTAAACTCTAAATGGTAATATCCATGCCAAATTTCAGTTGAATATCTTGTGAAATGCAGATACCTTCTATGAGCAAAATAACTGAAGAAAATTCAAATTTCAACTCCATGTATCTCAATACGAAACGTTTGTGATTCCATATTTATGGGACTTCTTCTCTTGAAATATGTTTGTACCTCCAATTGTACACCCTGAACATGGCATTATTAGATGATGATCAAATAAATAATACTGGCGTATGGACTCCGCAGCTTCACCTCCAAGAATAAAAAGCCGCATGGCGCAATTGGCTTGCGAGCCGCAGGTTGCCGACCCCTGGATTAGACTATTTTTGGTACATTTTCACCCCTCATTTCCTACCTGAGAACAATCCTTTGGAGAAATTCATGGCTAATAATTCATCATTATTGATTCATACCGTTTGTAAAGGAGATATATAATTTGGATAAATCCGACCCTGCCTACGATTCATAGAACTAGAGGAAAATGAATATCCTACAGATTTCTGTAGTTATAGAGTGACAGAATGGATCGGCAGATTATAGTTCCTTTAGTAGCTACTAAATGCCGCCACTAAAGTTGGCAGATTCGCAAGAAAACTGCCATAAATTTGTGCATCAAATCGTTGAACTGGGTTGTGCCTCTATGTATATTCAAACTCAATGGTAAAATTAAGTTTTATCAGGAAGTGATCACAAATTTACGACTTGTGTTGCTTTGTAATGTAAACTCATTTTCCATCTGTACCAACAATTTCATATTCATCAAACTCGAGACATTTTGTGTCTTACAATTCGATATATACTCTGAATCAAATAAATGAACTTCACTGATATGTCTTATACAAGTTTCTTCAGTTGGAATTATCATTATTTTGTGGACTTATTTCCTGCTTTTCACAAACTTTGTTATTGATATCTAGCAAGCCTACGTAACCACCCGAATCACAAAAGACCAATCCTTTACACTAACGACCGTCCGAAAAAAATCAGTTTGAAGCAAGCCTTAATGACAGTGGACGTAACTTGATCCTGCCAAGATGAAAGACCTGCAAGTTGAGAGCATTCCATACCACTCCTCGTCCTTATTAGGATCTGACTTGAGTACAAGACATACCAAGAAACAAAATAACACTCTGGTAGGTATAATTTTCTGCCATATGGTTGTGGAAAGTACCACGTAAGTCGAGGACGGTGAACTGGCCGTTTCTTACTATTGCCAAATAGCGTTTTTGATAGCGAAACTGCCTTTCGTTTTCGACAATAGGTTGCTAAATAGGAAAATGGTTCAAGAAATAGATAAATCTTTACGTACGTAAACCTAAATGCACCCTGAGAAATACAGTTCATGATATTCCTCGGAAATGAAAAAAAATGTGTGAAATAATGCACAATGTCCCTTTCGTATATTGAATCCCAATACAGCTTTCTGGCACTCGAATGGTCATGAGAATATTTTATAAGAGATAATTCATCATTTCATGTCCAATACAAACTCGATCATCCCTTTTTTCCCATTCTGCTTCCTATCTCAAGTCGAATTTATTGCCAATTTCTTTTTTGAACTGAAATCAAAGGAGTTCACGAACATAAATTTTCCGCAGGAGCAGTGTTGTCGGGAAAAAAGTTGGCCGATGTTTACGCTCCGAGGCCTTTTCCAACAACGGATGAGTGTCGATTGCTTCGCAATAAATTTTCACTTCGGACAACTACTTCGTTTGCTGCTTAGTGGCAGTTTCGTCGTTGAATCTTCGGGTTGCAGCAAGGAGGAAACTAATTTTCGAACAGTTTATCAACTGAACCCTCGAAGAGAGAACCTTATTTACGGCGTGGTTTTCCGCAATGTTCCCAGAAGTTTTGTGGAAGAAAGATACCGGTTAGCGAACTTGGAAGTCATTATTTAATATAATATGCTAGATTTTTTCGATTTGCCTCGAATTCGTAGATAAAACTCGAGGACCCATTCGAACTATAATCAAATTTTCGTAAGGTCATTCATCCTTCATGAGTTCTCTGGAGGGAAACGCTTGAGCTCCAACAGAAAGAGAAATGACCGTGACATACTCATGAGCGCCAACTTTAATCTCCTCATCTGCAATGATTAATATCAAGATCACGCTCCCGGTGACATAAGCAAAGTAATTAAACTCTTGTGAGTCGGAATTCGCAATAAATTCAGCAGACTTCAAGCCTCGTAAAGCTGCGAAGTTATGAGATATCGCGATGTTCAAGGAAATCGTCGAAATCTCGTAAAAGTGCTACAAAACCCATGTTGAGTTATTGTACGAGAGCTTGGAACATTCCGTCTTGATGTCCTTGAATGGTAATCATGAAAATAGTTCTTTTAGATCTCTGAACTTTCATCTATATTCGCCATTGCGTAAAGAACTACTCAACGTTTATACTCAAATCTAGCATGAACAGAATGAACAGATGGAAGTTTGTATGACGCACCCTGTATACAGGGTGGGTCTTTGACTTGTACATATATTTTAACTGTATATTCATTTTCCATTTTTTCGAATTCGGCTCTGTTAAAAAGATATAGCCATTCGAAAAAAAAAATTGGGCTAATTACGTCCCTGAAATGATACTGTGGAATTGATTCAAAGTTCATATTTCTCGATTGGAATTGAGTTTATACATTTAGGGAATACCGAGGGGAATACTCAAGTAGGTACTAACCTTATTGGAATATTGCAAGCACGATAATTTCAACAAAAACAGTTAGTTTCATCCGGCATCCGGTTTCATGTGGCTTTTCAAAAAAAGCCACATTTCTCCCAACAAAATGAGTTCCTTTTTCGATTTTTCTGCAGATTAGTTAGTAAACACTAATAACTTGTTCATATTTTCCTCGAAATTCCCAAACAATCTCATGAAGAAAGGCTTTTCATTCAGATAATCAGAATTTATTATTAAACAATCTAACCTAATCTATTTTGTATCCATTCTGTGAATATTTGCACAGAAATTTTAAGAAAATGTTGTCAGCTTGCTGATATTTTCATTGAG
Organism: Adalia bipunctata; assembly: GCA_910592335.1. Taxonomy (NCBI): domain Eukaryota; kingdom Metazoa; phylum Arthropoda; class Insecta; order Coleoptera; family Coccinellidae; genus Adalia; species Adalia bipunctata. The sequence goes on from OU342955.1 coordinate 11,410,419, forward strand.
GTTAAGGATTTTTTACGTATGTTACATATGTGAATTATGATATCTAGTGCGCATCATATGTATTTGATCGGTGTTAAATAAAGAGCCACCTAGTCAATACGATATTTAATTATTCCCAAATATTTAACAATTTGGCGACGAGGATAAAAATTTGTAGTATAGTTTCTACACAAAAGTGAAAGTTTACCTTGTGATTAATTTAATCATGTCGGAATCCGACGCAGCGAAGTCACAAACCATCACATTGATTGGACATCTTAGAGAATTCGACGTGCATAATAATGAATGGTCAATCTTCAAGCCACGTTTGGACAATTTCTTCGACGCAAATACAATTGAAGACGAGAAGAAGAAAAGATCAAATCATTATTAACATGCGAAAAAATTTTGATAGCATATAATACATCACTCCCATTGAAATTAGCTGTTGATGCATCAGAATACGGTATTGGTGCTATTTTAAGCCATATAATGAAGGATAAATCAGAGAGACCTATTGCGTATGCATCGCGTTTACTCAACTCTTCAGAAAGAAAATATTCTCAATTTGAAAAAGAGGGCCTAGCCATTATATTTGGACTCTGCAAGTTCAACCAATATTTGAATGGGAATAAATTTACATTGGTAAGCGATCATAAACCATTAGTTCACATTTTCAATCCCAATAAAAATTTACCTCAATATGCGGCTAATCGAATACGTAGATGGGCCGCGATTTTGTCCAACTATGATTATAAAATAGAATATGTCCGAACAGACAATAATCCAGCAGATTGTTTATCACGGTTACCAGTACCAGAAGATATAAACTGGATAGACACAGAATTCAACGTTATAAATTTTTTATATGATTCAGAACTCAATATAAATTTCAAACAAATAAGGAATGCGACTAAAAATGATGAATTTCTTCAAGAAATCAAGAAATTTGTACAAACGAATAAATGGCCAGCTAAGGTTCATAAAGATAAGCGTTATAAACCATATTTATGTAAAAGATTCGAATTGTCGATTGAATCAGAATGTTTGTTATGGAATAATCGCATAATTATACCTTATGAATTACAACAGAAAATTCTGCAACAAATACATTCGACACATCTCGGAATGGTGAAATTGAAATCAATAGCAAGATCTTATTTTTGGTTTCCAAATATAGATGCAAATATTGAGAAATTGGTAAACTCTTGCGAAATTTGTAAGTTAAATTCGTCAAATCCGCGAAAATCTGAATTACATCCGTGGCCTTATCCAGAAAAACCATGGCAACGTTTGCATATAGATTTTCTAGGACCTTTTAAAAATAAAACATTTTTGATAATAGTTGATGCTCATACGAAGTGGATTGAAGTTTTTCCTATGAATAATATTACAGCAGAAACTACCGTCAAAATGCTAAGGTCAACATTTGCTCGATTTGGTTTACCTGAACTAATTGTAACTGATCAAGGAAGACAATTAGAGTCTAATGTATTCAAAGAATTTCTTGAAAATAATGGTATAAAATATATAGATGCTCCAGCTTACCACCAAAGTTCTAACGGTCAAGCAGAGTCATCAGTGAAAATTGTTAAAAATCATTTAAAGAAAATATTAAATACGATATCAGATGATGTTGATACAATTTTGGCAAGATTTTTATTCGACTATAGAAATTCAGTTCACACAACAACTGGTATGAAACCATCAGAATTAATGTTCAGGCATAAAATTAACGATAGATTTAGCCAATATTTACCACATACCGATCTATCAGAAAGGGTAATTAAGAATCAATTCAAACAAAAGAATTATTATAAGGGTAATAGAAAATTTTCCTTTTCCAATGGTGATAATGTTCTAGTCAAATCCGTAAGAAACAATAAAGAATATTGGGAGAAGGGAATAATAAAGCGGAAAATAGGAAGCGTTATTTATGAAGTATTTTTATATAGGATAAAAAATCATGTTAAGAAACACTTAGATCAATTAAAATATGACCACTTAGCAAATATTCCACTTCCATTAACTAACAATATCAATAATTCTCCAAAAATAAATAGACGTGTAAGTTTACCTATAGCTTTAAGAAAAGGGAAAAGAATTGTGAAGCCGATAGATAGATATGGATGTGAATAATATAGTTATTTTATATGAAAATTTGATAAAATTTGTATTATTATGTATATAAGTATAATGTAAACAGTAAAAAAAAAATTGAAAATGATTATGGGAATTTTTATATTAGGTTGGATTTAATTTTGTGATTTAAGAGGGAAGATGTTACATATGTGAATTATGATATCTAGTGCGCATCATATGTATTTGATCGGTGTTAAATAAAGAGCCACCTAGTCAATACGATATTTAATTATTCCCAAATATTTAACAACGTAAAATAGTATAAATATCTATGAATTCGGCCATTTCCATCAGAGATCGACTACACCGCGAAATTTCACGACGCATGCGTATAGCGAAAACCGTTGGAGGCGTTTACAAATTGTAAACATTATGTGAAGCATATGGGAAGTCAATATGAGCTAATACATCTCTCACTCATCCTCATGCGTGCGGATAATACCCTCGCGCTCTAAGCCATAGAGGCATTAAAATTGAGTTTGGGGGATGATTGGCTCCTTGGATCGGTCTGTCTTCTTGTAAGAATTAACGTGAAGTTAAATATTTTTTTTGAGACCTTTAAGGCGTCTGTTAAGCAATTCGGCCGACGGGAAGGGTCTGCCATTATTGCCAATATAATGATATCTGCAAATTGGCCGTCTGAGCAAGGTAGCCGATAGGCATGTGATCGTAGTACATACTAACACTATTCAATCGTCCACATTTCGTTCATCAGAAAATACGTGACGTCTGGCGGCCCTGAGATCTTGCTCTATGAAAAGCTAGCACCGAAAATTCGTTTGTTACAGGTGTCGCGCATTCAAAATTTCGTCGACTTCAGAATAATTGGTCGATTGAATGCAATCCCCAGTAACAATACAGCCGCTACTTAGACAAGGGAAGCGTGAATCGAATGTTTTTAATGAACCTCTGGACAAATAGAGAGAACTATTCGTTTCCTTTCTTAAAAGAGTACTGTAACTGACTTGAGAAAATCCTAGTCGAGTCATTCTTCGAAATAAATGTTGATGTAGATTCACCTTGCTTTTCTTCCGAGAAAAGTCTAATGTTTCCAATACTGATTCATTATTAGCTGGTCCAAGTTCTTTCAGGCGGAATGTTAAATGTGGTTTCAACAACTTTAATTAAACTAATCACATAATGGAATCTTGACGTCAAATTCACTTAAACCATGTATGAGAACACATGACACCCCTTAAGCGGTTCCTCGTGACAAGATAGATCTTCAAGGACGCCTATGGTGAGGAATATACGTTTGATAGGTGGGCTGAACCCTTGGGCGATACAGACAGGCTCCTCAGACCTTCTTTTTAGGCCGCCAACGATGCACTTGTATTCTTTCTGTAGTTTTAGTCGGTGTTGGTGCCGCACATCCGGTCAAAAGGTCCATGGTTTGGATATGTCAAGTATTATCGACACATGTGCATTTAAAACTCCTTGGTCGATAGCAATGTGTTATAATAGGGATAGTGGAAGTCCTTTCCGATTTTGCATAATTTTAATAACTATTTCCAATTCTGAACTTGTGAGTCATTTTTCGAAGAAGAACTAAGAATACACTGAGAAAAAATTCTCATTATCCCGATTATAATTCTCATTGATTTTATAAAGCTATCTTCATTAAATAGGTGACCATTGGACGTCCCATAACTGTAATGAAACTCGTTTCATAAAAATGGATTTGGCTTTGCTATAGAAACAATGAAAGCGTTTCATTAAAATAATGGTTAAGTTCAATAACCTCAATGAAATTTCATCATGAAATTAATGAAACCTCCTATTGAATTTGTTAATGCGAGTTATAAATTTGATTAAAAAGTATTCTCATCTTGATGAACACTCCTATTAAATTTAATGAACTGAATAATATTTTCAATTAAATAGTATAATAAAATTGATGTAGCCACCTTCTGAATAGTATGAAGTGAATTTTAAAAATAATCGTACTGCATCATACATTCAGAATTTCAGTTTCACTATTGTTTTGAAGATAGCACATTATATTTATTAGACATCATGCTTCAATTCAAGAATGAAGAAAAATTGATTATTCTGCAATATGAAGAATAAAATTATAGAAAAATACTATGGAATAATGAAAATAATATGGAAATTTACCATAGAATTTAACGATGAAAATGAGATAATATGTATAGGCTTGTGATGAAGGAATGATATAATCCTAAATTAACATTATAAACTCCAGTTTATTTAACAATCAAAGTAGGTACTTCTAAAACTCCATAGCTATTAACAATGAAAACCCAATTCATTTCTATAACTCAAAACATAACAAACAATACAATTTCAGTATTATGAAACAATATACATGTCAAAGCCTTGAGCATTCTCTTCTGTAGAATCCTATCGTCCGGTAAAATGAAACGGAAGGATTCCTTATCCATTTCTCCTTCTGAAAACTAGAAAATATGCCATAACAAACTCTACAGTACTCAAGTAGGTATTCAATTGGTATGAAAAATGTCACCTAATTTCAGCAGTATCGGCTCTATGCCTCTATTCAGTGATCTCAGCTTGAGTGGAAAATGAAGTTATTATAAGCATTCAATCAGTTTTTCATTAGTTATTATTGAAAAGATGACCTTGCTCACATATATGTAATTTCTAATGTAACTTACCTAAACCGAGATCAAATTAGATCTTAAGCTTCAAATTCACACGCGTGCACAATTAAAAACCAACAGAGTAACGAAATAACCTCTTGTGACGCACTTCCACGACTTTGTTGTTAAATGAATAAGAAGTGACGCCAAGCCATGTTCATCCCCACTCTATAAAATGTTAAATGCAATGAAGCGTCACATAAAAACAATAATGCTATTTTTTCAGCGCAGTCAGAATGTTTATTGAAATAATAGTAAAATTTTGAATGAAACAGGAAGTTGTCTTATATTATCCCTAACATTGACACTATAGGATTTGTCATTATTCCAATTAAATTGATAACAATGAGATAGAACTTCTAATGAGAATGAAACGAAAACATTGAAATGAGCAGACAGATAATCGAAATAATTAAATTTACTATTGTAACAATTATGTGAGAGTTAATAAAGCTGTTTCATTAGAATCAAAATGAACATTTTTCTCAGTGTATTCAATTTTAAAAATTGGTTAACTGGTTTTCATGAAAACGTTCTTTGAATGATTTTGAATTTTAACAAAATTCCTATTTTTGAGGGAATGAAAGGAGATTGAACTTGTCAGTAACTTCTATTTATTCGATATGTTTCTAATAAAAATGAAATGGAATAAATTGAAATAATAAATGCCTCCGTTCTCAGAATTACACGAGGAATTATTATATTGTTGGTTATTAAATTTCTTGTAGATTTTACTCTGAGTTCTGCATTAATTATTGATTGTAGTCCATTCACAATAGGAGTTGCATGCACCTTATTTATTTTTCTGCTTGTTAACGTCCTCTTCACTCATCTAGAAACAAATGTGCCTTCTTGACCCAAAAAGCTGCAGATTCATTGCGTATGCAATGGCTCATTGTTCTTCGACTTGCTTACCGCGTTGCCCAGTTGACCTACCCTCGTTCTCACGATTCTCAATTCCATTCAACCAGGTCTCGTGCAATCTCGAGAAATAAGCACTCACTAAACATTCCTGCGTAACTTCGTCCCTAAACTTGAAGGTAAAACTCGGAACAGGTTATCATCTTATCTTCTTCTTCCAGTGAAGTGGGTGGACCACCTCTGGCGCTGGTTCATGCGGCCGAATTTTAATTGGCGTAATCCGAGGTGTGAAGACCCTCTTTGTGGTGACCGATGATGATTTTGTCTTTCAGTCGGGATGAATGAAAACCAACATTGATAATTTTGATATTTCGATTGTACAGTAAACAACCAAACCATTTCAACAATGGCAACATATCGAAACAATATTGGTCAATTTTGGACACAGCATATTCTGATGAATAGTTATCAAAACATAACAATAATTAGTTTCGAGACTTCTTTCATTCTACAAAATGCAACAAAAAAATTTCCCCTGGAATCAAGTAGTGACATTAAGAGTACGAGTTGGTTCAAAGAGAAATACCCTCTGATCTTTAACATATGTTTCATTCAAAGAATTTTGACACATGATATTTCACATGTCACCTTCTTCAGATGTCGAAAGACTTTCATGGAAGTGGCAATCGTGAATCTAACAAAGAACTCTCACAAAAGAGTTTGTTGACATTCAAGAAGCTGTAAGATATGTTCCCTCAAATGGAAAGCACGACTAGAGAAGATATATCACTATCACGTTTATTATATCTTCTTGGTACTGTTTTCAGCATAAGATAACGCTCGTCATCTTCGCCATTTCGTGCATTACTACTCAACCTCCATACTCAAATGTAGGACAGATGGCATATATTTGATTGCGCACCCTGTATCAATATGCCTACCACTCACCACACATATGAATCAATATTATTTGCATTTATTTTTGCGGTGCCTCGAGATTGGGAAGCAAGCACCGGAAATTCATTGGTTATGACAGTCCAGCAATCAAAATTCCGTCAACTTCAGTATAATTGGTCGATTAAACACCTGCTACATAGGGAAATACGTGGAGATCCATCAGTTAAACCATTATTAATTGGGAAACAATGATTACACTCAAGTTGTCAGAGTATTAAGATTCGGAATTCTGCATTTATAAATTTTGTGCGCTATTTTCACATGGGTATATCAAGTTCACTGTGATTTATAGAATATTATACTTCATTCCTGATGATACATTCGCCCCAATACCTCAATAATGCATACAGGGTGTAATGAACAACTTCAACAGAAGCGAAAAACATTAGGACCCATACAAATAATATTTGCAACATGTAGTTCCCGAAAACTCATCAAAAAAATCCCACAAAAAAATTTAAAATAGTAAAAATTCAAATTTACGATTGGTATGCAAAACTGAATGGTGAACGCCAACTCAACCGCCCCAAAAATGAACCGTTAGGTTAAAACGTCCAACTTTCCTGATTGCCGTCCATTTCCACCTCCCCCTCTCTGAAGGATGCTGAAAGGGTCAATTTTAGGATTTATCTCTGGCCCTTATCGCACAACTCCGCTTCATAATGTCGGAAATGAAAATTGAAAGTGAAATTGGGGATTTCTATGGAACAAAGAGGCGCCAAATGTTCTTCCTCCATGCGAATATTCGGCCTCATATTTCTCCAGTCTGTGGCTTATTGCGGTTAAACCCAGTTCACGAGCAACGTCTTATGAAAGGAATACCTAAGGAATATTAGGGGATTTGTCGAATGCGGAGAAATAGAAGTCGTAGATTCCAAGAAAGGTTCATTAGAATCTACGTAAATGGAGTCTAGATTATAACAGCCATTGGGAGCTATTCAATATTCAAATTATTCCAGAAACTTGATAGTTATTCTCCTAACAGGTGTGTAAAGTGATACTTTTCCCCAGGCATATAGACAAGACACTTTGCGCACATGTTGAATAAAAAAAATTATTACAACAAAAATAAATAATATTTAATTGAACTACATATATTACAAAAACTTACATAACATTAAAAATAATAATAGGGAATTGAACAATTTTCGAAGATCAAGGTGGACTGCATGCCTCAAAGTAGTACTTTGTATAGGTTCGTAGGAAAAAGATATATCATGCTTCAAATGAAACTTTTATTTTTCTCAAGTATCATATGCTTCAGTGTTTCATTGTTTATTTCTCAATCTCATTCTATTTTTACTCGTATTGAAAATAGATAGATAGGTACTTAAAAATTTATAAATTAGTACTCCAAGTCAACTGTAGCTTGAGCTTCAATTTTAGGGCACATAAGATATAATTATGTACTTCGTGACCCTATAAAAGATCATTTGCGTTTTATGAATGGTTTTATGGCAGACCTAATAAGGCCTATTAGCAATAATATCTACTTATTACTTCTATCGATCTTAGATTGTGATTTCCTCTGATTGCACTGACAAATCGAGAACTGTTACTTTGGAATAATATATGTAATTAAGATAGCACCATAATTGCCATGAAATAATAATCAGCTGATTTTTTTATATGGGTACAACATTTCACTTTTTGAGTTCGTTCTACTCAAACGAGGGCAATAACAAATTTGTTATAATGTCTGTATTTTGAGCCAGAAATGGTCACATGGGGAATCCGTGGTTAAATTCAATTATGTCCGTCCGTTCTACTGCCAACAATATAACTCTCGAACGGAAACACCTGAAAGTATATTTTCTTCATATTCTATATAATCATTCGTAGTTGTTAACGATTTCGTTTGATTTCTGACATCTGCATATTCACACAGGACTTTCAATCGAAAAATCAATCTCAACTCTTGTTGAAATTTCTAGTGAAAATGATACCGATACTATAAAAAATCCTAATTCGCACTCTGCAAATGAATCGTGGGAAAACCAACAGAAAGCAGTCGACCTTGGACATTATATGACGAATGTAACTTCATGGCACTAATAGTACATGCTCAACTGTTTGTTTTACCTGAGAAAATGTAAATATAACGTAATAAAGATAAGTGCTATGATATGCCCATAGGTAGAGGTCAAGGAAGCCAACTTTGAACACCACTAGGTACTATTTTATAACTAGGAACTATATTTATTTCTAGAAAATATGGCCATCATTCGTTCAGTCGAGTTTTTGAGTCAATTTCGAGTTTATTTTACATAGTGAGTGGACCCAAGTCTTCAAAAGGAACCATGATCATATTGTTACTAACAATTTTATTCATATGATTTGGTAGAAGTTGTCTTGCTATTTTTCCTTCGAAAATGATTTTTACCTCCGCACGAAAATTCGAATAAAATCCAATTTTCCGCTTTAGTGATTGATTACCTGAAGCCGAAAGGTGTGAATTGAATTCCCTCTTGTCCGAATGATGAGGTCTATAGAATGTATCGTGAATTAAATCAGTTAAGCTCACACAATATCCTTCGAAGCCCAGAACGTTCTAAACGGATGGATTATGAAGCATAAGCCTCAATGATTCCCCTTCCTCCTGTCCTGTGTTCCACATAATCCTGGCTTATGAATACATTAAAATTATTTGGGCTATCGCAAATGGATTTCTTGATTGGGCCTGCCATTTTTCGAACCATTAAGTTTCAACTACCCTTCATGTTTTCCTGTTTGTAACATATCTGAGCTGAACCACAAATATCCTCTTGGATCTTCTTATTCTTCCTCAACAAATCTTCGAGAATTCTTTTCGAGACAAAAAACAACGAAACGAAAACATGGGAAATGTTTGTGGTGGAAAAAGCTTCGTAGCTGGTTAACAAGACATTTTTAATGATTTATTAGAAGAATTTGGAGGTAGGAACAGATCCCTGTGGAACACCATCCAAAATATGCATAATTGAAAGCTTGGCTCATAGTACAAGTAAGATGTGTTTAAATGAACTTTCATCATAAGATCAGTATTGCCATACCTGACTTCGCGATGTGAATTCCGATACCATCGTCACACCAAGACTTGGGCAAATTGCCAAGGACCGTTTGTTCGCTTCCGTTCTTCTGGCGAATAAATACCGTCAGCATCGATCGATAACTGAATTGACTGGCGTTCTTCGCGTAGGTGTTAGCCAATTAACCTATAACCGATATCGTGTAGATCTCAGTCTTTCATACACTTCCGACTGCTTCGTCTGATAAATGGCAACGTTCATTCATGGTTGAAGGTAATGAAGTTTGCGATTTATTACCAATGCAGAGGACATATATCTCCGTTATCGATGGCATTCTTGTTGGGTGCATTGTTATTTGCACCCTGGGTTGTGCTAGGAGGGAAATATTAATCAAATCGTTAGTAGAATTCCAAAAAGGAGAAACCTTGTCTCTTTTATTTTTCTTCAGGCGCAAGCGACTAATTTTCTTCTCCTAGGTTTTTCATGTGATGAATTTCATGATAAAATGTGTCATTATTGTTCATATTCTTGTCGGTGAAGAGTTCCAGTTGCTTTGAAGTTGATGGAAAGAACATATTGTCCCACAGCAACATTTTTCTCATTGATAACGTGAGATGACTAAATTCTTCAAACCTCTAGTGAGTTTGATATACTTAAGAGTCACAGCATAGTATTTCGTTTCATTCTACGTAATGTTGGACAATCCAAAAGTTTTTTGTGATAAAATAATATGAGAAATATAATTTTATTCATATAAAAATATTTGTAGTCCAAATTGTATGTGAAAGTATTACAAGAATATGCAGCATAGTAAGCTTTTTTACTGACATATCCTTTAAACACAAACAAGAAACAAAAAATTATATTATTGATGTCGATATTTCTTTTTCGCTACTATGATTCAATTTCCAAGAACTTCTATTTCATACTTTATTGTTTATAAAAGACGTTGATGGTGTTCATCTAGAGTCGGCAGTTTCATTTGTCTTCTGGCCTATTGAATATTCATGAAATAGGTACAACAGATTTCGTCATGAGATGGCTGTCTGCATAGGGTTCACCCAAAATGCATTGTCAGCTTTACGATTAAGAAAGTTTATAGTTTCATAAATCTCGCGAAATAAAAAATATGCTTGTGCGGCATCCTTCATTGTATGTAAATCACGTCTTCGCAACGCAAGTATATAAAAGACAACATCGTAAAAATTCTACTTTCATTTTGCTTTTTCGATATGAATATAAATATCATATTTCGATACCAACTGGAGAGAAAGAGAGATAGTGTGCTATCTTGGATTTTTATCGGACTGTCTGGTCTGGTATAAACGAGTGTCTGACTGGAATTATAATCTTAGATTGGCTGACAAATGCCAGATGAAGACAAACAGTTATTCTTATATTATTTATTTATTGTATTGTGATTTTAAAAAACTTCGAGGTGTAGAACCCTGTTGAATGAGTTCAGTAAACATTTTTTTACTCACTTCAATGTAAAAAAATTGTCTGCTTCACCTCAGACGTCATAGACTTCTCAAACGAGAACGCATTCAATAAACTCAACGATTTTCTGAGGGACCCGACATGGGAGGAGGCGAGTTGAAAATACAGGTAGCCCATGTACCATCGCCATCCTGTAGTAGCATGAAATTGAATCACGTCCGTTCGTTCTTCTTCCACTTGGCTTTAAAAGGCACAAAGTTGAAAGTATCGACACGTACGATCAACATGGCGTATGCTCGAGCTTGGGGTCTGCGTACGAAACAAATTGGCAATTCACCATAAGATCAGGCATCAACAAGATATTGTGTACGCTGAATTTGTGCAAAATAAGGTTTCCCTGGAGGGATTCATGCGAATTTCATGCACCGCCGTTTCGCTCGATTGGTATTCGTCAGGAGATGCACCAAAGAACCATAAAAAACGATTCGATGAGTCTGGAAGGAAATCATCCGACTCATTCTATGAGGGATGCTTATAGATGGTTGGTTTGAACGGTTTCGATTTATAGATTCGGTGAAAGCACCTTTTGAATCCACTAGATCATACGATAGTCACCAGAACTGCTATTAGACACTCAGTTTTTGAGAAGTTTTCTGGGCTTCCATCCTACCATTTTGAATACTTATGAGTATGATGGATAACCTATCATGAAGAGGGTCTCAATGATGGAATTGTACAAACGAACAGACTGTTAGATACTCAATATTCAGCGTACTATCTTCAACAATTAACTCGCACCGGCTCACCAACAGTTGCTGCACTTCACAGTATCGCTTTCAAGGGGTGCACTTGACAATAAGGGCAAGGTAAGGGCAGATGTGCATACCTCCTTTGTCAGTCCACTCCCCTAGATAATTTTTATTCTATTGTACGACAGTATCAAAATAAAATCGTCAAAAACAGCGTCAGCATATGACCCGGATTTGAGGAACATGTGGTTTGAGCATCGACCCTAAGAAAGGATCATTAAATAGGTGAAGAACAGTGATTGTGAGCATATGGAAGCGTTTATTTTTTACAGGAATGGGGGATGCATTTTTATATGGAAGGAGTATATCGACCCTTCGATTCAGCAGGAATATTGATGATGAATTAACGAAAAAAAAGATTTTTCACTTTCATATATTCATCTCGAAAGGGATGAGAATCACAGGGTATTCCCATTCTCTATTCGAACTGAATCATGAAGCATTATGTGCTAAATGATGAGATGTAGCAGGGTTCGATGGAAGCTATCAAATTTTATTATTTCGTTACTCTCGCACTGTGAACCAGACAAGCTCAGGGCCTCTCTCCAAAATCGATTTCAATATCGTTAAATGTGATTGGAATTCGTGAACGAATCGAGATAGCAATAATAGGCTGCTGTCTGATGGGATTTTTCATATTTGCACGAACGGTGCATTGGGTATTGTATGAAGGCATGCGTATTTATTTCTGAAGGTTCTTTCACACCCTGTTCTACTACTACTAGATGTAACCTGAGCTTTTGATAGAGTATGGCATGAAGGACTGGCATATAAAATGATAACCGCAGGTTATTCACCCAAGTTATGCAGAATAATAAGAAATTATTTGAGGGATAGGAACTTTTGTGTGAAAATAGGTGATGTTCATTCTACACTCAGATATTTAGAAGCAGGAGTTCCCCAAGGATCCATACTAGGACCGCTACTCTATGACATATACATAGATGATATACCAAGAAATCCAAGATGCCTGCTTGCTCTATGCGCAGACGATACGGGCATAGCAATTAGGCACAGAAATACAAAAATAATTCACAAAAGACTTCAAGAAGCTGCAGATGATATCAGTCAATGGTGTAGCAGATGGAAAATCAAAATAAATGGAGAAAAGAGTCAAGCAATACTCCTTCAAAGGAGAAGACTGAAGATGGAATCGAAGATATCCATAGACAATAATGAAATTGAATGGAAGAATGAAGCTAAATACCTAGGAGTCATATTAGACAAAGGACTAACGTGGAAACAGCACATTAAGTATGCAGTGGAAAAACCGAATGTAGCAATGAAAAGATTATACCCGATTATAGACAGAAGAAGTCAAATGAACAAAAACACGAAATTGAGGATCATAAAAGCAGTCGCCAGACCGCAGCTAACATATGGATCAACAGCATGGGGATATGGAGCGAGAACCCATATAAAGAGGATACAAAGTACAGAAAACAAATTTCTAAGATGGGCATTAGACGCCCCCTGGTTTGTTAAGAATGAACAAATCCGAAAAGACATGAAATGGGAGTCCATTAATACATTCATCAAACGAAAATCTGCAAAAGCCTATGAAAGAGCTAGTGAACATCCAAATGAAGGTTAGTTGACTATGACCCGCTGAAGATGAAAAAACAGCGAGAATTTACCGCAAAAGACCTAGAGACCAATTGCTAAAATGAAAATATAAAACTCCACACTTAGTGAGAGATATCCAATTGAAGGATGAACACAAACACTCAGCATAAAAGAATGCGAAAGAGAAAATAACAGATAAGATGATGGAAGGTTTTTAGGCTTATGCTCGGAACCAACCGCAGGAGAGGTGTTTAGTCGGTAAGAATCCGACACTAGAAAAGAGTGGGTGTTTGATGTGAGATTCACCTCTTCTAGAACAAAAAAAACACCCTGTTCTGCTAACGTGAACTATTTTCCTTTTCAGCAAATACTGTGTTGGCTGCCAAATTTCATTATTTCTTATGAGAATTCTGCGAATTGAACTAAATTGAATTCTAAAATTTTTTTGCTTTCTGAAAAGTCCTAGAGCTCGATCGACAGTCCATTATGGGCGAAGTCTAGTGAATTATCACAGATTATATAAAATGTTATAGAAATTCAATGATATGATGCCAAAGCCAGGTATACAATATTTGTTCACCTGGGCCTTATTACATGTTAGAATAGACATAGTCCCTAAGCTCCCGATCAAATATGAGACCCTGAATAAATGAATCCTTTCATGGCTGTTAATCCCTCCCCGCGGACTATGACATTCAGCCATGACCGACAACCCCTATTAACGAAGTCACCTATGCGTCGTAAGAATGCCGACCTCTAGTGCTTGGGAATGGGATCTTTTTCGGATACACACAGGCCCCTTTGCTTCCAAAATACCCGTCTGAAGGACGCACGAGGTGTTATTTACTGGCTGTTAAATATGCATTGGACTCTTGAGAATAATGGAAAGTGGCATTGTGATTAGGTGTTCTGGAGAAGGTCTTTAAAAAAATCACCAAATTCCCATTGAGATAGTGCAAATTAAGGATTGTTGAAGAAATTATTCACGAGAAGGCGACTCCCAAATTTGAGTCGAATTCAAATAGTTTTTTCTTGTTATAGAAAAGGAGAATCTTTACATGAGACACCCAGTCTTTCTGTATAGTGGCCGATTCTTACCAGGGCCCCCGTAAGGGCTACTGGCGCCTGTGTGCAAAAAAGAATTTTGGCGCCCCTTAAGGCATTTTGAATATTTTTATTTATGAGGTGGGTAGGTAGCTAGGTGCTTGAAATAAATCGAAAAACTGAACTTTAAAAGTCAAAAACTAGATATTTCTTTGTAGACTAAAATTTAAACCAAAAAAAAACACAACAGAATAAAATCATAACGAAATAAATAACTCAAAATAAATTTTTGTTCACAACCACTTTGAAGTATTTCCTTGACTAGAAGGGTACAGACACTCTGTTGATAAATACTATAAAATAATCCAAAACTAAAAATCACATCTTTTTTGGGAACAAAAAACAGAAATATTGGGTAATGTATACATATACAGAGTGTAACAGCCAAATGGAATAAATTCCATAACGAATAAATGAGGGGGTTTTAGGAAAAACGCTCGGACACGTCGATTTGTAATTTTAAATGCGCATATTTTTCAAGAACATAAAATTATATAGGGTGTTCCATGCGACCGTGGCCAATACCAACTTTCTTATTTCAAATGCAACACCCTGTATATTATTTATTTTTTGGATTCTTCAGAAAATTCTAGACATAATGCATGTACAATGTCCTATATCTATCTTCAACTTTTTCGGAAATATTAAGTGTTTTCAGATTTTTTACAATTTTTTACAATTGTATTGTATACGAAACGAAACCCTTAAACTTGGACGACCTAAAAAACCGAATCAAGCTTGCGATTAGATCAGTCACGCATGGGATTTTGAGGAACGTTAGAAGACAATTTAAGAGGGGTCTATACCGTTCGACGTTCAGTTCAAAACGCGATTCGGGATTTCTCATGATAGAAACCACCGATTTATATGGGGTTTTCACTATTATTCGATTTGAATAGTTCTTCGTGTCGGAAAGTTCATAACTTATTTTTTCGTCGAGTGAAAAAATAATTAATGTTTTTTTTTTCAACGAAAAAAAAAAGTTATGAAGTTTCCCACTTGAAGAACTCTTCAAGTCGAATAATAGTGAGAACTCCATATAAATCGGTGGGCTCTATCGTGAGAAATCCCGAATCGCGTTTGAACTGAACGTCGAAGGGTACAAACCCCTCTTAACACCAAATTAGCATGTTGCCAAGACGTTCGCGGCGAGCATTTTGAACATTTTCTATATTGACATTCACGTTTTTTTTGTTTTTTTTTTAATAATTAAGAATTAATCAGTATTACTTATTAGGTTTTAAGTGTAATGTACCGAAGTTGTGAAATAAAATAATTTTTATTTAAAACGTTGATTTTTGCAATAAATCTGAAAACACTTAATACTTCCGAAATACTGAAATAGTTAAAGATAGGTATAGGACATTGTGCATGAATTGTGTCTATAGAATTCTCTGAAGAATCCAAAAAATGAATAACATACGGAGGTTGCATTCGAAATAAGAAAGTTGGTATTGGCCACGGTCGCATGGAACACCCTATATAATTTCATTTTCTTGAAAAATATGCGCAATTAAAATTACAAATCGACGTGTCCAAGCGTTTTTCCCAACACGCCCTCATTCATTGGTTATCGAATTTATTCCATTTGGCTGTTACACTCTGTATATTCATATGAAAATCACTTTCTACTTATACTCAGGTATCTTAAAAAATATGCAGGTACTTCTTTGAAAAATACCTAGTTTACTTCCTCATAAAATCAAAAATAAAAGTTAGGTACAGTAGAAAAATAAAAAATTGCTTTTATAGTAGATATTTTCCTAGACTTTGCTGTTGCAAATTCATCAATTACATCGCTAAAATTGATACCATCAAGAATTTGCGATTTTTGACCCAGGATTTTGGCGCCCCTAAAAGGATGGCGCCCGTGTGCATTGAACACTTTGCACACATGGTAGCGGGGGCCCTGATTCTTACCGACTAAACACCTGTCCTGTGGTTGGTTCCAGGCATTTGCTTATAAACTTTTTTTTTTGTTTTAGGAGAGGTGAATCTGACATCAGACACCCAGTCTTTCTGGGTAGTGTCGGATTCTTACTGACTAAACACCTCTCCTGCGGTTGGTTCCGAGCATAAGCCTAAAAACCTTCCATCATCTTATCTGTTATTTTCTCTTTCGCATTCTTTTATGCTGAGTGTTTGTGTTCATCCTTCAATTGGATATCTCTCACTAAGTGTGGAGTTTTATATCTTCATTCTCGCAATTGGTCTCTAGGTCTTTTGCGGTAAATTCTCGCTGTTTTTTCATCTTCAGCGGAGTCATAGTCAACTAACCTTCTAAGGTCGTCATTTGGATGTTCACTAGCTCTTTCATAGGCTTTTGCAGCTTTTCGTTTCATGAATGTAGTAATGGACTCCCATTTCATGTCTTTTCGGATTTGTTCATTCCTAACAAACCAGGGGGCGTCTAATGCCCACATCAGAAATTTGTTTTCTGTACTTTGTATCCTTTTTATATGGGTTCTCGCTGCATATCCCCATGCTGTTGATCCATATTATGTTAGCTGCGGTCTGGTGACTGCTTTTATGATCCTCAATTTCGTGTTTCTGTTCATTTGGCTTCTTCTGCCTAAAATCGGGTATAATCTTTTTATTGCTACATTCGTTTTATCCACTGCATACTTAATGTGCTGTTTCCACGTTAGTCTTTTGTCTAATATGACTCCTACGTATTTAGCTTCATTCTTACATTCAATTTCATTATTGTCTATGGATATCTTCGATTCCATCTTCAGTCTTCTTTTTTGAAGGAGTATTGCTTGACTCTTTTCTCCATTGATTTTGATTTTCATCTGTTACACCATTGACTGATATCATCTGCAGCTTCTTGAAGTCTTTTGTGAATTATTTTTGTATTTCTGTGCCTAATTGCTATGCCCGTATCGTCCGCGTATAGAGCAAGCAGACATCTTGGATTTCTTGGTATATCATGTATGTATATGTTATAGAGTAGCGTTCCTAGTATGAATCCTTGGGGAACTCCTGCTTCTAAATATCTGAGTGTGGAATGAACATCACCTACTTTCACACAAAAGTTACTATCCCTCAAATAATTTCTTATTATTCTGCATAACTTGGGTGAATAACCTGCGGTTATCATTTTATATGCTAGTTCCTCATGCGATACTCTATCAAAAGCTCTGGTTACATCTAGTAGTAGTAGTCCTGTGGCTTGTTTATTCTGACATCCTTCTATGATATACTCAGTCATTCTTAGGAGCTGTTGTTCAGTTGAATGTTGTTTTCGGAACCCAAATTGTTCACTCGGTATCGTCGCCAGGGCTTCTGTTTCTTCATTCAGTCGTCTGGCTAAAACTCTCTCCACAAATTTTCCTAGGGCTGGGAGCAGGCTCATCGGTCTATAGTTCTGTGGGAACTTTTTTTCTTTACCTGGTTTATTGAAAACAATCACTTCTGCAGATTTCCATCTTTTTGGAAAGTGCTCTGTTCTCATTACGCCATTTGCTATGCTAGTGAGAGCTGCCGTTCCTTTCTTTGACATTTTCTTCAGCATGAGATTTGTAATTTTGAATCGTCTGCAGCTTCTTGGAGCCATTTGTGAAATATTTTTGTATTTCTGTGCCCAACTGCTATGCCCGTATCGTCTGCGTATACAGCAAGCAGGCTTCTTGTAGTTTTTGGTATATCATGTATGAATATATTATAGCGTGTCGGTCCTAGTATGGATCCTTGAGGAATTCCTTCTTCTAAATATCTGAATGTAGAATGAGCATCATATATTTTCACAAAAATGTCTATCCCTAGAATAATTGTACTCAATAGTTCTCAAGCTTAGTCCTCGAAGAAAACGGTCTTCCCACCATCTACCCTTCGACCAGTTCTTTGTTGCCGGTTGCCGCCCTAAAAATTCCAAAGACCCTCCATTCTTGTTTGCCGATCTTATTACACACGTTTGTTCACGTCGCAACGTGCAAAATGGAGCATAACGCCAAACGCATTCATGGACGGAACATCCGAGCATAGCAGACGTTGAATCAATCTATCGTAGAGCTGTGATCCTTCATTATCACCATGACGTCCGCGATTGAGAGGACAAAGAAAATCGGAACAACGGGACTTATGGGGCTTTAGATGCATGCTGGGTGCGGACCCTGTGTAAATGGCCTAATTTGGGGTTCCTTTCATAGGCCGCAATTCGATTGTAGGTTATGTAAAAACAGGAAATCATGAAACTCATGTCGGGGGCTTTGTAATGAGTTTGTGAATGAATTTGTTAGGGAGGTGTTTGTTTGCTATTCAGCGGAAATGATTTTTATTGACTCCAATGTAGGTTAGACTTCTCTTTGAATTGGGGTGCGGACGGAATATTTGTGGATTTGGAAGTAAAAAGAAAAGAGCATGTTTTTTCTTAATTTGTAACTCAGGTTACCATATTTTTTTACACAAGGTAGGGTTAAATTTAGGAAAAAAATAAGCAATGAAATTTGAGCATGATCTGTAAAAAAATAACATGAGCTCCAAAAATCATAGTTTGCATTCGATAGCGCATCTATCCAAGAATACTTTCCAAAAATCAGATTGAAAAATTTCTTGCTGCCAAAAAGAGTTGCAAAGGGTGAATTTTTTTCGAATATCTGGAAATCCGAGAGATAATCTATTCATTACGCCATACCCTGTATTCTGTATTTCACAAGTCCGAGTAATGAAAATTCAAACAGTGCTCCTCCAAAGTCCACAGAGCCGAAACCAATATGCCCCAATCGTTTATGGAACAAAGAATTCATTATTTGTGTTTTGGATGTAAACATCATTAATACCCAGTTCACGGCCTAGTTTTTCAGGAACGAGCTCTTTATTGTGTTATAAATCAAATCTTTGACTTTTATTTATTTGTAAACAGTCGTTCTGATGAAAGCTAATAATTCATTTATCGAAGATTATGGACTCGATTTAGATCCGTGGAATGTAGTTCGAAAAAACTTTGTGAGCTTCATCAGTCCAGTGAAAAAGCTGCTCTTCTACACGTTCCAACAATATTTGTTGGTTATACCCTTCTTCTGATAGTTAATTGGTTGATTTTTGAAGAAAAATGTATCGTTTCGGATTAGTGGACTGTACAGGGTCTTTCTGAATTGATGCGGAAGGTTTCAAGGGGTGAAGCCTTGTTCAAAATAAAGGGTAGTTTGTTATATAAATGTTGGGTCGAAAGTTAAACGTTAGGGAGATATCGCGGTTCAAAGATGGCGGATTAATGATGTTTTCATCTTGTATCTTGGAAAAGAAAAGCGATAGAATGATGATATTCTATGGAAGTATAACTATTATGAAAACACACTTTCTTGATATTTTTTCATATTTTTAGAATGAGTGGAGGGGGTTGAATAGACAACCCCTGTCATTTTTGTTACCTTAATTCAAAAAAAAACTTACACAACGACTAGGATAGAATTTAATTTTGATAGCCTG
Organism: Adalia bipunctata; assembly: GCA_910592335.1. NCBI lineage: Eukaryota > Metazoa > Arthropoda > Insecta > Coleoptera > Coccinellidae > Adalia > Adalia bipunctata. The sequence continues at coordinate 11,430,339 of OU342955.1, forward strand.
TTTGTTTTGGTTAGAAACTTTTTTATCTTCTGTATTTTTCTCGTAGAATGTATCGTTTTAAAATAAAAAAATAAAATGTAAATAAGTTCTACAATAAATTGCCCTTTCCCGACACGTAATGATTTACATTTATTTTTTTTAATTTGAAACAGTAAATTTTACGAGAAAAATACAAGAGATAAAAAAGTTTCTAACTAAATCAGTCCTACCGAATTCAATTCTATGGAAGTCGTTGCGTAATTTTTCCTTTAAATTTCATTTTTCCGCCATTTTTGAACCGCAATATCTCCCTAACGTTTGACTTTCGACCCAACATTTATATAAAAAACAACCCTTTATTTTGAACAAGGAATTATTCTTTCCCATCAATTCAGAAACATCGCGTATAATGTTATTTCTTGCACTGGTTAATCAAATGTAGAATTGAATAAAGGTTATGTCAAAATGGAATATTCATGAACATAATTAAATTAGGTTATGTTTCTTCGTGACAATTATCACGAAGATGTCTATACGCAGAATTATTTTGAAAGAGATAGATTATTGTCATTGTCACATCAAATTTGAAATTGTTATGTAACAAAGAATACGAACATCAACTTGAAATTTAGAAAATGAACGTTAAATTATTAACTTTGTAGATGACTCTCTGAATAATCGATATCTGGATTCTGAAAAAAATCACTGCAAACTCCCACTCAATTATTCATTATGTTCTCAAGGTGCTATTATTGATTCACGAAAAACCGAAATACAAAACTTTACCCGCTTAAGCCTTGAATATATCCAACCGACAATCATAGAGATGAATTAGACACAAACACCTTTCTTTTCTCGTTCTTCATCCCTATCGCCGTAGAAAATGGGATTTTTTCGCTAAATTTTTGCACTAATGGCACCTTATGTTCTCCTGAATTCCCAAATTAAAATATTTATAAGAAACTCCTGTTTAATTCCGTTGCTGCTTTCCATTCGCTCTGCTTTCAGACAATTAAGTGCTGATTAAAAATCCCGGTCTGGATTATTTCACGAAATGGTGCTTTACGTCTTAATTATTGTGAAAGATGTGACGTGGAGCTCGGTTTTAATCGTCCGAACAACAAATGAAAACGGCCCTGCAGTTTGTAATTAGTAGAAATGAACGAATTTAGACGTTTAAGACCTCGTTTTTTAGCGATCAAAGTGTTTCTTTAGAAATTCTCGAGGTGACATCAAAGGGAATATACACTGGATAACATGTAAACTTGATATAAATCTGAGGTCTGAAAACTGATGAACGTAATGCAGACTAATTAGAAACATTGAGTTATCAATCATGAATTCCTCCTTGTTCCATCGTACAATTCCTGATAGATTTAAGAAGGATGGTCACAATTTATTTATCGATAAGAGCTCTCAAAAATAATTGCCAGGCTTTCGTAAGCTCACAATTCGAACTCCAATTGTGTGAAGTATTTGTTTAGTTTTCTACGGTTGTAACGTTTGTCTTCTTCTGTTATTGTCAATAGACATAGTGAGTATATTCGTTATCTCTGAACAAATATTTTATTCTGGTCTCTATCAAACATCGGAATTCCGGCACTCCTTGTGTGAAAGTGGTGTTCAATATAAATTAAACTTTATTTACATTTTCACGCGCTTGTTTCTTAATGGACAAGAGCGTTATCACTTTGCTTAAATGTATGCAATTCTGGAATTTTAAAATGATGTAGAAATTGTCGTAAAATTCAATTTTGCCAATGATTACCTACTTTTGAAATAGAGGGGCATAGAATTTTGAAATTCTCATGATAGTTATGGATAGTTTATAGGCTAGGTTGTTCTCGTCCCCTTCATCAAGTTTCCTTCGGTACTCCTTTATCAGCTTTAAGTCCATAGGAGCACATGAAAATCGTCCTGAAGAATCAATAACGTATTTCCATAATTTTATCTTATCAGGTATGACAGTTTGATATGATTAAAATTCAACACTGCAGGACTAAGAAAATGTATCATCATTAATCATCCAAATACATCACTGTTTAATGAACCCCACAGCTCATTTTCGTACATCAAACTGCGATATATCAAAGAAACAGCTGCTCGGAACATAACCGAGCACCCCTCCGATTCCGAAACTGAATTAACTTTAAATTCGTTACAAAAAGTGATAAAACTCAAGCAGGTGTAAGTAATACCCCCTGCGAAAGACGAACATCCCTCCTTTTATTCTCCTTGGGCGAACCGCTCGTCCTCTCCGATTTTAATAACAATAATAATAAAATTCGCAGTTCAGCCATGCGCGAAAATCTCCTGATTTTGCCTCGGTGAAATTGATTTTTGATTGAAAACGGGGAAAGTCGTCTTATGTTGAAAATTGGAGGGCCAAAAAATAATTATATTTATGATGATATTATAAAAATATAAAAATTGATAATAAGTGATTATAACAACAACTTTTCCTAGAGTGTCTTCCGATTACCCCATCACCCATGGGGGTGATTTAGATACTACTCAATTAAGGTATCAAAATTTCTGTTCCAGACACATAAATGAACATAATAAAATATACAACAGAGGCAACTCTCTGATACAACGATCGGCACATCAACAAATCTTTTATAGAGCGGAAAGAAAATATAATCTTCTGAAAATATCCAATTCAGTTCTTTCGCTTTTCCACCGACAATGAAAAGTTGTCATATAAATGTAAATGTCTGGCTGAGATTCTCCAACAGTGAAATCCCATTCAAGAGTTTCGCTTGGCAGAAATGAATATAATCCAAGTTTGAAAACTTTCATGCATACCTTTTTATTTGTACTTGAATATTTCATGAAGGAATTTTCTTCCACTCATCACAGTTGGATTCGTTTTCCATTCATTTCAACTGGCGAACACAATTTCATAAAAAAAATTATTATACCTACTATTTCTTACATATTTCTTTTTTTTTCAGGTAAGTGCCAATTTTCATTTCGAGATTCTTTCTTTGTTGCACATTGAGTAAGTACACTGAGTTATGACAACAATTCTAATTAATTATGTCGAACACAACACTTTGTTAATCTCTCATATGCAAATGGACTATCATTTAACCACGAATTTTATCAGCCCCTGTAATAATTTTTCTTTAAATAAATCATTTATTCGACGTGAAAAGCATTTTTTCCCAGCTTTTAGGACAGTATCCTTTCGAGTCCTCCGTACAGCCTCAGTGTCTCTCGTCTCAGCCACTTGGTCGCTGTTAGAATCACGCCTGTTGCAAAAATGCAAATCCACACAGTTAGAGGCGACAGCAAGGTGAATAAATGGCCAATACGTGATGTTATTCCATATTTCATAAGCTTCATGTAACCAAAACACGTGAAGACAATTACACTAATGACAGCCGTATTAGACACGAAGTATGTGGACTGCAGAGGAAGAAGAGTTGTACCTCTTGAGCTGATTGAATATTAGATTCGCCGTAACGTTTTACGAAGATCGAATGGGGAATAATTATGAAGATTTACAGTACATTCGCAAATAACTCAAAACGATTCATTTCCGGATTTATTGAAGATATTTCAGGTTATAATGCATGATAATGTGGTCAACAACCAGCATTATTAAATCATACGTTTCCACGTCTTCATCGAATACGAACATACGGCTAATTAAGTTTTCGCAGTTCCTTTGAAGGTCTTGCCATAAAATTATATGAAAAATTCCCAACCAGTTAACAGACTCATTAACCGATCACAAAGGAACCCGTGCTTCGTTAAATGGACCTTTATGATCTAAGAGGTAATTAAAAGCGAGACTGTAGGTACAGGGGAGGCGTTTTTGCAATCTACCATATTGACTAGATTAGCAGATGAATATTCTTTGGAAGCGTAACGAATAAAATATAGTTCTCCACAAGAGTTAGGGATATCGTATTCAATCGTTTTTGAAAGTATGTAATCTTCGAGAAAATCGCTGTAAAATCATTTAAAACTCAATAACAACTTGAATCGATCCAATAAAAATCAGTATGAGACATTTCGTCAATATGGTCGCCTTTTTTCTGAAGTTTGGTTCTTTGCATATGCTTCATGAATGTTCTTATTTTGAAATGAAGTCAGTTCATCAACGGCTTCGATTTGAGACGAGTTTTTTGAAAATGCCAAGACGTAAATTAACAAACGCTGAGGGTAATAGGGCTATCGGAATGCTACAGGGTGGCCTAACTCAGGTTGTTGTAGCGGAAAGGCCCCAAGTCACCCAAAGTGTGATATCTTTGGAATAGGTTCAGGGAGACAGGTTCCGTGTTGGAAAGACCAAGGCTTGGTGGGCGACGAAAAACAACACCTGCTCAGGATCGTTTCATCACCGTTTCCACGAGAAGAACCCTACATCTACGTGTAGAATGCTACGGAATACTCTTCAAAATGCTGATGGTGTCCAAGTTTCCATCGAAACCATCAGACGACGTTTGAGAGAGGTGAATCTAGGTTCTAGACGTCCATTAAAAGGAGTTCCAATAACACGTGACCGTAAGCGTCAAAGACTGGAATGGGCTAGGCAACATATTAATTGAAACGATCAATGGCGTAGTATATGATATATATAGATATGGACGATTTTCAGCTTCTCGAAGAATAAGGTTATGGACAATCCCACGCATACCCCGTAATCGTCGCTATGTCCAAGAAGTCCATCTATTCCGAGGGGGTTGTGTTATGGAATAGGCCGGGATATGTTTCGACAGGCGCACAAATCTACACATTTGTCCTGGGAATATGACCGCCCCACACTATAGGAAGCATGTCATTGACAATGTTGTGCCAAATTTTCACGCTGCTATTGGTGAAACTTTCCAATTTCTAGACGATAACGCTAGACCGCACCGTGCAGCCATCGTTGATAATGCGCACGAGGAGCTTGGCATTCCACATTTACCAATACCTCCGCACTCACCAGATTTTAATTGCATAGAACATGCATGGGATATGCTCCGAAGAAGATTAGATAATCATCAACCTACCCCAGAATCCTTAAATGATCTGAGAGAGCTTCTGCCTCGTTTATGGAACCAAATTCCTCAAGAAATGTTCAACAACCTCGTGTGTAGTATGCAAAGAAGATGTCAAGCTGTTATTGATGCCCGTGGAGGCCATACATTGTATTGATAGTCTTAAAATGCTTGAATTCTCTGGGAATAGAATTTCGTTATTTACTCGATTTTTCTCAACCACCCTGTATACGCTGCAGACCTACAGGCTAAAATTAATTTGCAACTTGAAATCATATTAATATGAATTTTCATCACAAAAATCTTATTTAAACTATATTTTTTTGCAATTTAAGTCAAAATCTCTAACTCATGTGGAGCAGTTTACTTGAATAAACGAAACTCATGTCTAGTCTTGGAGTTTTCTTCTAATTCAATGATGCCATCATTTTATTTAAAGGCGTTACTTCATTTAAAATGCCTTCCACTTAATCGATAGTCAACAGAAAAAAAATCAAAAATCGAAGTACAGATCAAATGTCACTGTGTCATTCGCATCAAGTCGGCGGTATTTTGCAGGATTTAATTACCGAATTTCTTTACCGGTCACATCTTTCGAACAAAAGTGTACAACGGCACGAAGAGCCTGCTTTGTTATTGCGGTTTTCGTGGCGGCATCTTTGACGGACGTGACCGGGTTCATTCCTCCCGCACCCTCTTTTTTACCGCGTCGTCAAACTCGATATTTTTTGCACGTCGATTCATGGCAACGGCCATCCGGTCCACGGAAAAATGATGAAAAACGGCTGGACGATATGAGTGATACTCGAAATTTGAAGTGTTTCCATCGAAACCTTTTTTCAGATCGTCGGAGCACTTCCTGGATTGGTTTACACTTTTACAATCGGGGGATGTTCAGGGGGTGTTGAGTTGTGAAGAGGTCTGGGATAATATTGCCGAAGACTTTTTCGTGATTCTTGGGACTGGCGGACCCAGACAGTTTTTCAGGGGGGGCATGAATTTTTTCAGGAGGGGTCAGAATAGTTAGAATTTTTTTACCAACGTTATAGGACTACTTATAAAGGATTTCGAGGTCCAAGGGGCCCCAATGCCCCCATCCCTGTGTCCGTCTGTGATTCTTGGGGGTGACACGATTTGGTATTGAGAGGAATCAATGTTTAACCCCATCAAAAAGGTCTAATTGAAGTTTGAAAAAGTTATTTTCCATTTTCGTTTTATTTGGACAGTTAAATTTCAAAAGTTACACACCATGTTTCTCATTGCATATTACTTTCACAGCAGAATGAATCAGTCAGTAATTTAAAGGCTTTTGTTCAGAATTCGTATTTCTATTTTTATTCATACTTGATACCACAAAGTTGATACTGAGACTGGACAGCCCATATCAATTCAATTTGTGGCGATTGTGGCATACTTTTCCATCTCATCCTTCGAAATTTACAGACATGGTGACTACATGATTTAGTCCTCGTCTAAGAGAAACGAGCACTCAACAATACCATTGTATTCAAGAAATTAAAAGTTGTTCTTCTTTCGTTTTCCTGTCTCCATCTCTGAGCAAAATCATGACTACGCCCTTGTTAACAATCGGTTTGGGAATATACCAGAATTTATAATCCATAACCAGTGAAGTCGCCGTTCCATATATACCCTCCTCCCTTTTATTGACTTCGCGTAGTCATTCAACTCATCAAAATGCAGACGACTATATCAGAAGCCAGGAGTAAAGTCATTGATATACAACAACTTTTGACAGTTTAACAATGTGATAAAACTATTCTGTTTGATACTTAATTTCAAACAGGATAAAAGGAATTGAAGGAATATTGCAAAGTGATAAAGAAAAATTGCAAGGTCAATAAGCAATTATTGAAACGATGGCGATGATGAAAATATCATATTCGAACTAATACAACATATACAGAGAGTAACATCCAAATGGAATAAATTCGATAACGAATAAATGAGGGGGTGTTAGGAAAAACGCTCGGACACGTCGATTTGTAATTTTAAATGCGCATATTTTTCAAGAAAATAAAATTATATAGGGTGTTCCATGCGACCGTGGCCAATACCAACTTTCTTATTTCAAATGCAACCCCCTGTATATTATTTATTTTTTGGATTCTTCAGAAAATTCTAGACATAATTCATGTACACTGTCCTATACCTATCTTCAAATTTCTCAGAAATATTAAGTGTTTTCAGATTTTTTACAAATTTTTACAATTTTACATTAGACTTTTTTTGAGGGGATATGTCAAAAGTATTGCATACGAAACGAAACCCTTAAACTTAGACGACCTAAAAAACCGAATCACGCTTGCGATTAGATCAGTCACGCCTGAAATGTTGAGTAACGTTAGAAGACAATTCTACACCAGATTAGCATGTTATACCAAGACGTTTCTAGCGAGCATTTTGAACATTGCCTACATTGACATTAATGTTTTTTTTTTGTTTTTTTTTTAATTATCAAGAAATAATCAGTATTACTTATTAGGTTTTGAGTTTAATGTACCGAATTTGTGAAATAAAATAATTTTTATTTAAAACGTTGATTTTTGCAATAAATCTGAAAACACTCAATACTTCCAAAATAGTTAAAGATGGGTATAGGACATTGAGCATGAATTGTGTCTAGAAATCTCTGAAGAATCCAAAAAATGAATAAAATACAGGGGGTTGCATTTGAAATAAGAAAGTTGGTATTGGCCACGGTCACATGGAACAACCTATATAATATGCGCATTCAAAATTACAAATCGACGTGTCCGAGCGTTTTTACCAACACGCCCTCACTTATTTTTTATCGAATTTATTCCATTTGGCTGTTACACTCTGTATAAATAATAAAGAACAATATTAGCCCTCTATTTCAGTATTTCTTCAAGAGAGTACACGAAAATCTGTATCAATTTGGCACTCAAATCGTGCCAAATTTCAATCGTCAGTTTTACCAAAAAAGAACATGAATAAAAAGTAAATGGAATCCTTCTTATCGGGTATCTGAAATAACATTTCGAAACATGTATTGGCTATCGAATTCCTCTTCCAGACTGTCCCGAAAAGGTTTCACCTCCTCGATTTCAAGTACTCGTTGCCGAACATTATCTTTCCTATCCACCCACACCTAAAGTGAATCCTTATTTTTAATTAAATGTCGGAGATTCCATTGTATCCGGTAACGACAGCAATTTGTGGAAGAAACACGAAATGGGTGGGCAAACTTATTCCAATGAGGTACGGCTTTGTCTCCGACTAGGGAATGTCGTATTTTTTAACCAGATACTGGAGATCCTTCAGTTTAGATCCTCAAATGAAATTTCCAACGTCCATTGTTTCTGAGATCATTTGAGAGGAGAGGAATGTGTAAATTTGTTAACTCATAAAAACTCTTGGCCAAGAACAGTACTCTGAGGTACTCCTCACTGTCTTAAGTCAACGTTATAAGACCCATTAGATTTGTCTAAAGCCACCACTGGATCCAGATATATCTAACCACATTCCAACTTCCAACAAATCTACAAGACTCGTTAAGGATAAACATAACCTATTCAATATTCTGCTGGTGTGAGGAATGTGAAGATCTGATAACAAGACTGTGATAACAGAATTATTCACCTGAAAATATTCAATATCAAGTGAATCCGAGAGCAGCCATAATTATATGCAGTGTTGAGGCATATTTAATTGATCGTAACCAATGAATATCGAGACGGAGATGCAACAAGAGATTTCTCCACTTAACAGGACTTTTTCTGTGGTTGGTCTCGACATGGTCAACTGTCAGTTCAGGTGATTTCATGGGCTGTCGCTCTGGTTTTATAGGACAAGATAAGAGATCTTTCAACTGCAGAAAAGATAATTATTTGTCACTGATGAATAATTTAATCAGGGATTATTAGATCTACACAACATCTTATTCTGAATTTTAAAAGCTTAGGAAACATGTTCCAATAATAATTAGTCTTGAGTCATCAACATCTTGAAGAATCCTGCAAGAATAATATTCATTCTATTTTCCTTTGCAATAATTGAATCTTTTAATTCTCCCCAATTTGAAAACGGGAAATATGAATGAATCAGTTATTTCTTTCGTGGCTGCACCAGGAAAACATCGTGAATGCGATTTTTTCTCGAGTAGGACAAAAGGCCAGTTTCTTCATTGGGTCACAGAGTATTCAGCACAGTATTTTTACTTCCGCATTTAGGCGACACTCCCAAAGCTGAAACAATGGACAGCAGTTCGAACTGAACGAGAAAGCTGACTGAAACTCTCCTTGACTGATGAGTCGTAATTTATTCGAAACAATGACTTGACCCTCCAGGTTGTGGAAAACTTGTTTCGTCAACGGCTTTTTTGAACCATGGTTTCAGTTAATTGAACGGAGTTTGAATAGAGTGTGCTGTAATCGTGCAAGCCTAATAAAATGGATAGTTAAAATAAACTGTGATATTCCAATTCATTTTCAAAACAGCAACTAAGTACACATTAACAGTTCTGCACCAAAACATACAGAATTTCAAAAACATACATCGAAATGGGGGTGTTTCACGACTGTTTCAATTGAATAAATCAAGCCTTTAGTTACAAAAAAGAACTATTCATTCGCCTTATGGAAAAATCAACTCATGAATTAAAAATCGAAATTAAAGCACTCTTGTTTCAAATCAGATGAGATAACTGACTGAAACCATCAATATTTACTAGCTTAAATCGATTTATATCGTTATCAACCTGAATAAACAAACTTGTCCGTGGAATGGCGGCAATAATATTCGCTAACTACTTCCAGTCAGGACAATCCATCCTTCTGTACTGCGTTTGCAGTTTGCATATCTCAATCCTTGCAACAGATAGTAAATCCAAGAACCTGACAGGTTCATCTGGTGCAAATTGACAGGAATGTCGACTTAAAACTTCATAATTAATAACATTTCCAACGAGCAATCCATTTAATTCAATAGCCTTAATCGTACGTCAATTAAATGCGTCAGTGGTAATTTTTTTTTGGTTGAATATACAGTAGGTGAGTACCAGGTGTATCATTCAGTAGTTAGTTGGACGTTGACTGCTTATTATTCTGGTTAATCTTCGTTAATTTCACCTGCGATTTCGGAATATTTTATAATGGGTTCATCGGAACTGATCCTTGTCGATGAGAAGAGCAACAGAAGGAATTTTTAATGAATTATGCAGTCTTGATGCATACCAAACAGCATCTTTAGTTCAGGAAACTTCCAAACAAGTTAACTGCCGATTAAGTACTGAATCCTCTAAGGCTCTATCTCACAGAGAAGTCAGAGATTACTCTAACCAGCAAGAATGCAATGATAACAATCACAAAATTCACTTTCCAGATTCCAGTTATTTAATTTAGTCACATTTTTCGACTGGCTTCGAATAATTTTGCGCTTGCGACAATGACTAAAAAGGAAATTTCCTCTTGTCGTCGTATTGTTACCTGTTTCAAAAATAGAATGGCAGTTATGCCTTTTATCTCACATTGTATAATAATTGTGAGAAAGAATAAATACATTACTAGCATTTCACTTCCATTAAGGATCATCATTCTATTTCAGGATTTTAATTTTTTTAAATTTTTCCCTCATTTTTCGGTTGACACAATTCAGATGGCATACAACGGAATCAATGTCCGGACCAGAAATTGCTTCTTTCAATTGAAAACCATAATGGATACCAAATAATTACATCCTCTTCTTCCCCCTTCTTAACCAGATCGTTTCTGTGTCCTCATCCCTGATATTTTTTCTCAGAAACGTCTCCTTGAAGAGAAATGTCTCCTTGGAAAATAATCGAAAGATTATCCGATCTATAAATTACGGTTGTCGGCTGTAGAATGTTGATTGAATCTTAAATCTTGGTTAAGAAATGGGAAATATCTCCTTGTGGGTATTACCAGTGTATTAGTTTTAATGTATGCGTTTGATGTCAGGTAATAACTACCAAATATGCATAATATGCGACGGTTGTTGCTTCACTGTTTGCGGCTTATCTTTGTCCATATAAAGGCAATCTATAATTTGTTCATTCGTTCACAGAACCGACTCTACGTACACGTGGAATAATTGAATGAAAAATATGGAGGGAGCATAACATCTGATGCCTTCGATCAGTTGAAAACTTTAGTTTTCCTTGCAGGGGAATATTAACCGAAATTCTATAACAGAAGTTTTATTGCGAATGCAAATAGAGCTTAGGGAAATGACCACTCGGTTTTATAAAAGAACTTCGTAGTCATTGTAGTATAGTATCACCGTGTTGAAGAGGGGAACAAGTATGCAAATTTAGACAGAACCGGACCAACATAGAAGCTTGGGTAGAGGATCGATAATTTTATTAATACAGTCTTTGTTATACAGAGTGTAACAGCCAAATGGAATAAATTCGATAACGAATAAATGAGGGCGTGTTGGGAAAAACGCTCGGACACGTCGATTTGTAATTTTAAATGCGCATATTTTTCAAGAAAAAAATATTATATAGGGTGTTCCATGTGACCGTGGCCAATACCAACTTTCTTATTTCAAATGCAACCCCCTGTATATTATTTATTTTTTGGATTCTTCAGAGAATTCTAGACATAATTCATGCACAATGTCTTATACCTATCTTTAACTATTTCCGAAGTATTAAGTGTTTTCAGATTTATTGCAAAAATCAACGTTTCAATTAAAAATTATTTTATTTCACAAATTCGGTACATTACACTTAAAACCTAATATGTAATACTGATTATTTCTTAATTATTTGAAAGAAAACAGAAAAAAACATTAATGTCAATGTAGGAAATGTTCAAAATGCTCGCCGCGAACGTCTTGGCAACATGCTAATCTGGTGTAGAATTGTCTTCTAACGTTACTCAGTATTTCAGACGTGACTGATCTAATCGCAAGCGTGATTCGGTTTTTTAGGTAGTCTAAGTTTGAGGGTTTCGTTTCGTATACAATACTTTGACATATCCCCACAAAAAGAAGTCTTATGTAAAATTGTAAAAAATATGAAAACACTTAATATTTCCGAAAAAGTTGAAGATAGGTATAGGACATTGTACATGAATTATGTCTAGAATTTTCTGAAGAATCCAAAAAATAAATAATATACAGGGGGTTGCATTTGAAATAAGAAAGTTGGTATTGGCCACGGTCGCATGGAACACCCTATTTAATTTGATTTTCTTGAAAAATATGCGCATTCAAAATTAGAAATCGACGTATCCGAGCGTTTTTCCTATCACCCCCTCATTTATTCGTTATCGAATTTATTCCATTTGGCTGTTACACTCTGTATACAAAAATGTCTAACAAAAAATTTTTCGAAAATTCGGCTGGACTGACGAAAAAAATTAAGCCAGGGTTTCATTTCAATGTTCAAATCACTTTCTCCAAAAGAAGGTTTATCGAAATTACAATTATTTGAGAGCTCCTTCGGAGGCATTGGGGATTCACCCAAGAAAATTCGAGAATCCTCCCTCAAACTCAAATAATACTTTCTAATCAGAACTACATCCAACTCGAATCGACAAACTTCGATATAGCCTAACAAATTTCCTAATTGCTCTCTCTACCCCATCTCGACAATCTGATAAAATTACTTCGGCCAACTTTTCCGGCCCAAAAACCGTAGATAACCGTCGATTACTTCAAACCGGCGGGTTAAAAACGACTCCAAGCGGTCTGAGTTTCCCACAAGATAAAACCACCATAATTAGAGAGTGGAAGTGAAGTAAGATGCGATTCTTTTTCGAAAAAATAATCCGCAGGAAAAGTAACCCAATATTCCTGCGACACTCGATCCGTTTGTTGGCGGTTATTTAACCGTTGCGGCTCGAGAAATCGGAGTGTGAAGTGTGATACTAGGTATATACCAGGTAAGGGTTTCTTGATGAGGTGGTTGAGTCATTATGCTGGAGGATTCAGATAGGGTTTGAGGGTGTATGAGTTTTTTTTGTGGGTTATCAATAAATGTAATTGGATAACGTTTTCATTAGGTAATATTGTTCAAGCCGAATGAATACCGCATTTTTCGTGTCTGTTGGATGCGGGGGTAAAAATAATCCTAAAGTTACTTCTGAGAAAATGTAAGGTATTTAATTGTGGAAAAAAAAAACAGGGTGTTCTATTTGAAAAAATCGAGATATAATAATTTTAAGTTCTTCATATTTGGACCTTAATAACGGACACCCTGTATATGACAGGTTGATCGTTTAGGAACCATGGCAAATGGCAAATCCTTCAATTAAAAAACTTTAAGTTCAAATTCATGTTACTATCGCTTCTGGAAATCGTCAGAAGACTTTTACTGAACTGCTTTTCCCTCACCTTTTTGCAGTTTTCTTCGAATAAGATCTGAACTGTTGAAAAAATGTCCCTAAGATTTTGCGTCATGAAAGAGGTAATGAAGGTCATTGGAAATATGTCAAAATATATGGGGTGATCCATTAAAAAACCATCCATTTGTTGAATAACATTTATCGGGGACACCCTGTATATCAGAAAATAATTTCCTGAGATGCAGAAATGAAGGTACAAGAGGTCTACTTTCCAACGAAATCTCTGAGATGTCTGGTTCGGCAGCTATGGAAGAAGAACGCACTATTGCAGGAACCTGTATACTTTATCCAGGAAAGTTCATCAACCAATTCGAATATAATTTTTTTTTAAAGTTCATCACACTTGGTTCGGATAATTCTTCAATGTTCAGGATAACTGAAATCATGCGGCAAACAATCCTCTAGTATAGACAGCGGCAGTATCGCATTTGATTCACTCATACTTGAAGTTGACGGAATTTTGAATTTTTGACTGAAGATTATGAAATTGAACAGTTTCCTATGAATTTTGCGTGCATGCTTCCAAGCATATTCAATAAATTGCACAAATGATGGCAACAAGACACATCAAATTGACTTGTTTTATAACACAGCTCCCTCCAAAACAGAATTGCAAGGCTGTCGTTGAGCGGAAACCAAAAATAGCTCCTTGCCAGTTTGATAAATAGATCCTAAAGAATTGTGGCATCAATATCGATTATTTCGCGAATAAAGCAGTCGTAAAGAACGCACGTGCAAAAGAAACGGTCAAATGTGAACATCTGTTCTTCAGCTCAACCCTGGACGTTGAACGAGTGTACTAATGATGACCACTGCCCTTATCAACCCTTCGAAACAGGGTATGATTCAGCCATTTTTGAAGAGTGTAGATATTTTCATACCCAAAGATGCTAGTTTATTCGAAAAAGCTTATCCCAGTTTTTTTTATATTGAACATATGGTTCCAATGTGCTCTTCTGGGGTAAGTTACATGTCATGAACTTAGCAATTCAGGATGATGATTTTAAAATAAAAGGCAATATTATTACGATTGTTGGTACTAAGCATATTGTTTTTTCTTCTTGTCTCATTGGAGGTGTATATACAGGGTCCTGCAACAGTGCGTTCTTCTTCCATAGCTGCCGAACCAGACATCTCAGAGATTTCGTTGGAAAGTAGACCTCTTGTACCTTCATTTCTGCATCTCAGGAAATTATTTTCTGATATACAGGGTGTCCCCGATAAATGTTATTCACCAAATGGATGATTTTTCAATGAATCACCCCATATATTCTCACATATTTTCAATGACCTTTATTACCTCTTTCATTGCGCAAAATCTTAGGGACATTTTTCTAACAGTTCAGATCTTATTCGAAGAAAACTGCAAAAAGGTAAGGGAAAAGCAGTTCAGTAAAAGTCTTCTGACGATTTCCAGAAGCGATAGTAACATGAATTTGAACTAAAAGTTTTTTAATTGAAGGATTTGCCTTGACATGGTTCCTAAACGATCAACCTGTCATATACAAGGTGTCCGTTATTAAGGTCCAAATATGAAGAACTTAAAATTATTATTTCTCGATTTTTTCAAATAGAACACCCTGTATTTTTCTCCACAAAAATGTAGACAATTGAATACTTTACATTTTCTCAGAAGTAACCTTAGGATTATTTTAACCCCTGCATCCAGCAGACACGAAAAATGATATCGCAAATGAAAATTTTATTCAAATAATAACATAATAAAACTAACGGACATTCAAAAGAGGTTAAACAATGAAATAAAACTAAATGAATAATTATTGACAAACTTCAGAACCTTCCCAGAATCATATTTCCCGAGCATCATCATAAAAATGATATTTCTTTTTCGTACAAGCAATTCATATTGATCTCGTATTCAACCAATTATATCAGTTTTTATCGGCTTTCCAAAAAAAATATTGATCAAGTTATTGCTATTAGAGCTCAAAGATACTTTCAAATACAGTAAATCAGTATGAATTTCTGTTTCTTATCGGGATATTGGGCAGCATAAGTTCGACTTCCTTAAAAAACAGGTTCTGTGGCGCTGCCCTAACATGAAAATGATATCAACCATACTATTTTTTCCAAAAATTCATACTGATTCACTGTATTCGAAAGTATCTTTGAGCTCTAAGTAGCAATAACTTGATCAATATTTTTTTTTTGGAAAGCCGATAAAAACTGATATAATTGGTTGAATACGTGATCAATATGAATTGCTTGTACGAAAAAGAAATATCATTTTTATGATGATGCTAAAGAAATATGATTCTGGGAAGGTCTTAGAGTTTGTCAATAATTATTCATTCAGTTTAATTTAATTGTTTGAACTCTTTTGAATGTCTGTTCGTTTTTATTATGTTATTATTTGAATAAAATTTTCATTTGCAATATCATTTTTCGTGTCTGCTGGATGCGGGAGTTAAAATAATCCTAAGGTTACTTCTGAGAAAATGTAAGGTATTCAATTTTCTACATCATTGTGGAAAAAAATACAGGGTGTTCTATTTGAAAAAATCGAGAAATAATAATTTTAAGTTCTCCATATTTGGACCTTTTAATAACGGACAGTATATGACAGGTTGATCGTTTAGGAACCATGTCAAGGCAAATCCTTCAATCAAAAAACTTTTAGTTCAAATTCATGTTACTATCGCTTCTGAAAATCGTCAGAAGACTTTTACTGAACTGCTTTTCCCTCATCTTTTTCAGTTTTCTTCGAATAAGATCTGAACTGTTGGAAAAATGTCCTAAGATTTTGCGTCATGAAAGAGGTAATGAAGGTCATTGAAAATATGTGAAAATATATGGGGTGATCCATTAAAAAAATCATCCATTTGTTGAATAACATTTATCGGGGACACCCTGTATATCAGAAAATACTTTCCTGAGATGCAGAAATGAAGGTACAAGAGGTCTACTTTCCAACGAAATCTCTGAGATGTCTGGTTCGGCAGCTATGGAAGAAGAACGCACTATTGCAGGACCCTGTATTTGAAGTGCCCTAGGAGGTAAGGCATAAGGACATGTTGGTCACCAAGGTGCCATCTCATGTTGTTTTGAGTCATGACCCATCACGTGGAGGTTGAATTTTTTTTTTTGCTAAATGTGGAATCAACGAGACCATGGGAAATAAAATAAGTCTAGTAATGTTTCCAGTAGAATAACCCCAATTGAGTGAGAATTATTTCATTTCCAGATGAAGAAAGCGAAATATAACCATCAGATTAATAGAATGCAATAAGCCTAGAGTCGAACTAATACCCCATATATGTTAAGAACGCGAAGATGAAAGTTGCCTCATAAAATTCAACATATCTGAGTTCATAAACCAGGAAATTGTGGCATTAAATCACAACCGTGAACCATCGTTAGCCAGTCGAGCATAAAAACTTATATGAAATTACTTAGAACAGGAATAGCCAGCAATAAACACATAATATCTTGTAGAGTATTGTAATAATGAAGGTGATTTGTACAATCATCTTGATCACGACATTCGATCTAACGATGGTCAGAAAATTAATTCCCTACATCTTCAGTAATTATCGTTAGATATAGGATGAGTAAAAAGTAATGCTCAAAATTTATACCTTCAGTATCCACCATTTGCTAGAAAAATACTCGAACAGGTCAATTTTTATAATTACTCAGCTTTTCATGTATAACCAAGCAGTTTGTCATGCACCCTTTACCAGGAGGCTAGTGAAGATCTTTGAATGGAAAATGGTTCATACATCTGTTTAAGAGTTACGTGTTTAGGTTTTTTGGAAAATTTCTGCAGTGTAAAAAGTCTTTGTTTTGGTTGTTCATACGCAACTGAAATCCATATTAAATTTATGAAATTAGTCTTCCTCTCTAGTTCTTCTACATTTTCATCACTGCTCATCCAATAACGACTCGTTCGGTGAGATGATGGTGTCTTAAATCATTCCAACGAATTAAAATCACTTCGTAATGGCAGTAATCTCGTTTTTGGATGAGGATATACAGCAGATTGGGTTTATTGAATTAAGGAGACGAATTTCTATTAATTTTATAGTCGGGGAAGATGAGCATACTGCTTTAATTGAATTAGAGGATGACCAGCGATATCTTATCTGAATGATCAAGAATTAGGGTTCACTGCTTGGTCAGAGTCAATAACAATATGAACAAGAAAGAGAGGCACCGCATAGGGGCTAAACCCTCTAGTGGAAAGTTCTTGAAGACTCTCTGCTAAGATGAGGAGATTTGTACGAATCTTAGACATCTTTTTTTGATCTTTTTATTCACCTATCGTTCGTGTGGGCTTCAACTATAACTTCGAATGTTCCGTACTTTTAAACATCACGTTATGATTTTGCTATCGGCTAAGAATAATCAAAAACAACCTTATGATGGTGTTTATTGGTATCTGTTCCGGGTAAATATATTTACATTGAATCTAACGATATTTTACTGCTATATGTAATGACACCCGTCTAATGTATGCATATAAATCAATATCATTCATCTTCAAGTGAAGAAATGTTTACAGTCAGTTCTCAGATTCATAAAATTTTATAGGAAGAGAAACGACCAATCCATATCCGTCTAGATGGCATCATTCTTGCCAATTCCACTCAATAAATGATCTGTTCTCTTGATTAATCCACTGCTCTGAAAGCGGAAATGTTTTCACGTCTCCCTCAATATGAATAATGTGCTTTGTTCGAGCATTATTGAATCCTGTCATAGAAGACTACGGTTTGCATATTTTCTACCGACTGCAACGTTCTATGGCGTCTGCTGTGCATGCCAACTCATTACTTTCTTACTCTGGAGATCATTATTATTATTATGAAAATTATATCCTGCAGATTTTGCCTCAGGGTTCCGTATTATGATGATTGCTGGCTAGTTTCATCCGAAATGACTGATGAAATTTTATTTATTTCTATTTTCAATAATAATTTTATTTTGGAATTCTCATCATGATGACGAGCATTTTATATTTCAATAGGCAATTGTACATCGCACAAAATGATCTTTGAATTTAACGAAGTAGTTTCAAATGATATCAGAGAATTGTGTCCTCAAAATCATCTCGATTAACCAACCAAAAACTGTGTTTAAACTTTAAAGATGAATAAGTACTTCCTATTTAATTGTCAGTATTTGACAAATCAACAAATCGTAGATTCCGCCTGTCTTGACCTAAACTACACCTTCCAATTCTGTACCATGTCTCTCCTTCCAATGCCGAGGAATTGTGGGTGTATCAACTTATCCATTTTTAATAAAATGACCGTTAACGTCAAACTATATCATAAATACAGAACCAACCATATATGTACCTCATTAAAAATGAAAAGAATATCAGTTGGCTCATGCATGGCATAATTTTAATTGGCAGAGGTAATTGAATCCACAAAGAACGAATGAATGATATCATATTGGGAGGAATAATGTCATGAAAGTGTTGAGGTTGATGCCCTCGAATAGGAATGGAAATTCTCATATTATCTAATCTGAACGTTGCTGACATTTATCTGTTTTTTTCGTATTTGAGTGAGCATAGCTTAATGTCACATAGCTAAATATGGATTCAGATCTGATCACCTTTTTCCATTTATGTCATAATTGGTATTGTAACTCACTGTCTGAGTACCTATTATTCAACTTTCGAGCTAGATCAAGGATCTTTTATAGATTTAGGAACAACAATAACAATAGGTTCTCGAAATTCAATAAATTATAATATTTTCCATATCAGTTTTTCATTTTTAACATGTTCGTTTGCAGTTTCATTGTTCTTGTATGAAAAACCGGATATGCTTTCCCGTTCTTCCCATTTCTTCGTTATGTAATTCTCGAACAAGTCCATTTTGATTTCAAAACACCCACTCCCTTCGAGATCATTTCACAACTCTATTTCAGAGTTCGCTAAGCGCGAAAACATTTCGCTCGCCTGCATCCGTTGGCCGCATTCAAGCGCACGTTAGTTTCGTATCCAGTGAATTCGTTCCGTGATAAAAAGGACACTAATTCATATAACACAAAGACGAAGCCAGAAGACCATTTATTTCTTTGATTTTCGTTTTGATAAGAATTGGTATATCGATTAAATCGTTTCTCTTGGTGAGAATGACTAGAGATGTTGATAGGACCGCCTCTGCTGTACATGGTCCAATTCCCAACAAGACCAACTGTAAAAGATTCCAAATTAAATTTTCTCATTAAACCAATCATATCTCTCAACGCGAATCCCTCATTCCACCTTAACAAACTTCAAAAAAAAACTCGTCAGAGAGTACATTGCCGATATAATGAAGCAATAACTGATTTTCGCCTCGTTACGTTCCTTCTTGTTACGCTCCCATTCAAGAATTCCTCGGACCTACTTAATGAATGGTGTACACCTTGAGTTTTGCCGGTAGTTCTGAAGACAGGTGTAATTCGAGAGAACATCTGCAAGAATGCCTAAGAAGATACCGAAATTGCGCATACGAGACTGCCTCTGGTCTGCAAAATCTCTGTAATTTTACATTTCTTCTTGTGTACGTTTTAATTTGGTTGCCGAAATACCAGTGGCGGTGGCTTTATAATAATATTTATTGAAGTTGAAAATTAGGACAAGTCTTTCTCATACTTGAGGTTCAGATCCGGTCGGTGCTAAAACTGCTAAGATTTAAGATCGTCACTTTTATAAAGTATCCCAGTTGGCCATGACATTCTGACACATTTCACCGTGTATATTTCGAAAATGTTGGGTAAAATAACAACGTCCTCTCTACATAGAGGTTATAGCAATTACGTATTTATCGAAATATTCAATTACATTGGGAAAATAATAAATTCGAGAAAATATTATGTGGTTTCAATAATTCCAAAGACCTGGCGACTGTTGAAGAAACTTTTTTCTGTGTTAATGCTGGAAATATTTCACGTATATAAACATGGTAAAATTGTAAAATTTTATCCCATGAATTACAGTTACAATAACCCCATAGACAGCACTAACAGAAGTAAATTCGAGTGAAATCGATCTTTTCAATTTTTCATATTAAGTACATTGTTTTTTAGAATTTGTCATTATGTTGAATACATTTAAAATCAAAATAAAATAGAGTATGTAGAAAATGAGTGGATATTATGTACACACTTTGGTGTTGATGGATTTTTGTTTGTTTTATATGGGTGGTTGGGATATCTTCATGAGTGTTAACTCATGAAATATTTCCTGATATAAATTTTGTGGAATGGCCTGTCCGTTTGAATCATAGACTAATAATATAAGATAATATCTTATATTATTAGTCTATGGTTTGAATCTATATATATATATAACAGAGTTGTTGGTTACACCATTTATAACTCGAGATCGGATGGACTGTTTGTTATGAAACTTCATTTATGGATTCGTCTACGGCCTGGTTATCATAAAATACATTGAAACTCTGAAAAATTCGATGAAAAATTTGCTTATGTAGGAAATGCTTTTCCTCCTTTTGAATTAGACCACTAGGTGTTGCTACGGTTTGCTTATGTAGGAAATGCTTTTCCTCCTTTTGAATAAGGCCACTAGGTACTATATTTGATATTATCGCCACTAGATGGCGATGTATACAATTATTGTGTAATTTGCATAGAACTTATAATAACATGGAAGGCTATTATCAGATCAGAAAGCGGCTAAAGATCTCAAGTTGGTGGAACAGTGAAAGTTCACAGGAATGTCAAGTAAATCGGATTGTGACGATCAGCATCAATCGTGAGTTGTCCATTCTCATCTTTTCTCTATATTTCTGAAATGTTTTTGATTTATGTTTGGGCAATAAATATCTTTGCGGAAATAACTAAATTCAAAATTGTCCATAATTAGTAATTGACATATTATTTTTGTATTTCTGTTTTGTGTGACAGCTCATATCAATGGAAAAATGACAGTTGACAGATGACGTTTGCCAGATGGTATTTGACAGATGATATTTGACAGATGGCATTTGACAGATGACATTCGACAGTTGACATTTGACAGATGACATTTGACAGATGACATTCGACACATGACATTCGACAGTTGACAGATGACATTCGACACATGACATTCGACAGTTGACAGATGGCATTTGACAGAACTTTTATTATGCCTAATTTATCTCCTGCTTGAAAAAATAGCAATGGTAAGTTTATACAACTTTAACAGTGGGTTTCACAAAGTTAATCACCGGTGATCGGAGCTTGATCTATCAACTCGATTTGACAGTTCAGAAATCTAACCAAGCCGTTGATCTCCGATCACTGGTGATTACGATTTGTGAAATCC
Organism: Adalia bipunctata; assembly: GCA_910592335.1. Taxonomy (NCBI): domain Eukaryota; kingdom Metazoa; phylum Arthropoda; class Insecta; order Coleoptera; family Coccinellidae; genus Adalia; species Adalia bipunctata. The sequence continues at coordinate 11,451,968 of OU342955.1, forward strand.
AGCGTAAATATAGGTATCATTTAGGCGAAACAAAGTTCGCCGGGCCAGCTTGTAAATAAATAAATAAATGGTTTGAAGATTTCTTGTACGGAAATCAAGAATCGAATGTTGAAATTTTACTAAAAAAAAAATAGTGGACAGGATAGTCCGTTACTTTGTGATAGTTCATTCGAAAAAAGAATAAAAGTACTCGCATAACCCAACAGAAAAACTTCTAAAAAAACAGATGGACCCATGGAATCACCCACTTTCCAAAATTCTCAAGAAATAGGCCTACAGAAGACATTCAAATACCATTTTGCACCACTTGAAATACTCCAGCATGAAATGTAGTATTACTACTGTGTCATAGTTAAACCTTAAAGAACTAACTCCTTTTATAAAGTTAAAAAAAATTAAATAGAAATAAACGTCGGAAATTATTTTGACATTGCCCATACTTCAGGAGTGCCAACCTGCGTCATTTTTGTGTGAAAAACTTCTGATTGTCAGGGAGTAGATACTTATGTAATACTTTCGAGGGTTGGATCCATAATAATAATACGATCTCCACAAAATAAATCAAAGGAAAACCACAAAGTTCTCTAGGAACGTAAATCTAAATAGGAATTATGCTCGGTTGAATCGGTGTAAATATTTGGATGTTGAACGTGTGCAAGCCATGAATTCAACCCAATAGTGTTCATATTTCATCGAATTTTATTGTGCTCGGAGTTATGTTTGTTTTGGTTTAATTTCAACTAGGGTTTGATGGGAACAAACGTAGATGGAGCATTGACCTTAAACTTGAAACATTTTATTTCCTGTGTTTGCATTGTAATGAATGGAGTTTATCGATTCATTTATGGGATTTTCGATTAAGATTGAAGCCGACAAATGGGGTGAGAAGATAAGATTTAGATATCGCGAGATATAGAGCATTCCTTCAAATACCTCATTCTACAGCTCCACCCAAATCAAATTTCAATCATATTTATATGTTCAGTATTCGAGCATGTAGCTTGAATTGGTAGATACGTTATTCTTCATATAATAGAGGAATTCCATCTACATGATCTCCCTTCCACACCGTTTGTAACGAAGATATATAATTTGGACGAATGCTACCCTGCCTATGATTCTAGTATTAGAGGGAAATAAAGATCCTACAGATTTCTGTAAATGAAAGCTAACAAAATGGACATGACTGTCCCGGCAGATTATAGTTCCTCCAGTAGCTACTATGTGTCGCCACTTTACGGCTAGAAATTTCAGCTTCAATTCGTTCAAGGGCGTTGTTTCACGGGGTGTATTTGAACTCGATGTCAATTCTTAGTTTTGAAATATTAAATAAAAAAAAATTTTGAACGGATGAAAATATCCATGGAACCTCAATTTTTTCCATTAAGTTATGTTCATGACCGACCGGATTGAAAGAACTGAGTTTGGTCACCGTTTCGTCATCAGTGAGTCGAACCCTATCGTTTGGAAGCCTCCCTGGCTCCAATTTCGAAAAATACAGACATCGTGCAGAAATAATATAACTAATTAACTATACTCTGTTCAAATGTAAGAAGGAGCAATAATAATATGTTTGGCGCAGCGGTAGGAGTGCCTTCGTAAAGTTTCTTTCCGTCCAGAGTCGAATCGAGGAGATTTCACACAATCGTTAGTTTTAACTGAACTTGAATTCCATTTTTCTCAATAATTTATAGAACTTTGTTCTTTTGAAATTTGGAAACTATCGTCATCATTCACGATTTCTAGAATTTTAGAAATCGTTGGGATTTCATTCCGGAAAAAAAAAACTGTGGACAATTCTTCTGATAAGGTTTATATCCAAATCGTCAACCGAATCGATTATTTTTAACGACTGGGCTCTCCTCTTAGGTGTCGTCAATGTTTTATTCTCTTCATATTCTCTGAGAATTCTGAATATAGCTGAATCACTCACCCCTGAGGATTCTGAAACAATTCCTACTAAGTACCTTTTCGATAAATCAGGATGTTCTTCCAATTCTTTTCGAAAAATGTTCAAAATTGTCTCTTTCTCTTCAGCAGAGAAATGCGACCTTTTGGACCTTTTTCGAGGTGGTCCCCACATATCACCCTCAGATGCAGTATCTGTTTCTGAATTCGACATTGTTCTATAAACACTATATACACTTTGTCAAAAGATTTTCCTACGCAATACACTTTTCACAACAAAATCTATGAAAACTTTGAACAGCTAGACCTCACAGTAGCTCTAGGTATTTTAACTGATCAATTGAAAACTTCGATATCTATGCAAATCAAGATGGCTTTAATCCATTAAGGGAAAGTACCCAAACCTGGTGTTTCCCGGAATTACCTTGTCGGAATCTTGAGCAGCCGACAAAGAGTTTCGTACAAAATTATATAAAATTATGGACCGAAACTAAATATATTTCGGATATTACAAGTAAATGACCATTATAAATTTGAACAGAGATCTTTTTCGAGTCTTGTCAATTGAAAACTTCGATATTTATGCAAATCAAGATGGCTTTCACCCATTAGGGAAAAGGACCCAAATCTGGTGTCTCCCGGAATTACTTTGTCGGAATCTTGCAAGATTCCGACCCAAATCTCTAAAACTCTGGTGTTTCCTGGAATTACCTTGCCGCAATCTCAAGCATCCGAAAAAGAAATTATTTAGTAGATAATACGAGTAATTTAAAAACAAAACAAAATAAAAAATAGGGTACGTCGGATATAAAATGTTTATGACAGTTGCAAATCATAAAAGAAATTTTGCACTAGAGTTTCGGAGGGAAAAAGTTCTAATGTGGGAATTGCTGACTCAAATTATTGAATCATTTCTATCCAGTACCATCCACAGTCCGAGTACGATCCTGGCAGCCCCTTAGGGCGGTCGAAGGGAGCGTCGTTATGATGGTTTGACCAATAGGAGCTTTATTGTACGCAAACCAGACGATTCTGTTTGTTTACAAAGCTCCTTCTTATATTTGAACGGACTGTAGCCCTCATTTAGGTACTGATGGAGCTTTGAAAATGCGAATTCTTCAAGTTGGGTTGAAAATAATATTCTCTCTCTACGACCTTTGGTTCGCGCCTTCGCTAATTTATTAGTTCCTATAAAATATAGCCTATCTCGAATTCCATAGTTGGCAAACAATTCTTTCGTTCTGGGCGTGAATCGGGCCAGTAATTCACTCATTTCGCCACGATAAACCGGATTCTTATTCAACAGAAACATTTTGGCGTTCTGACAACAATCGTGGCGATCCCTTATCTCCATACCCGAAACGATCCATTTGTCAGATTGTGTAAAGCGGGGCCACGACTCGTCCAGATCACGAGACGGCAGAGCGGAGACGCTCCTCTACTAACCAGAGAAGGCGAAGTGGACGGAAAGCTGAATTCTAAGCCATTTGAGATTACAATACGCCGACCGATACGAGAGGACAGAACAAAGGATTTGTGGGTTTATGCAAGATGGATTTGCATATAGCACGGTGTGGTACCTAGAGAACGTCTGTCACGTATGTGTATGCAGTGACAGTCGGTTTCTATGAAGGAGTCAACGGTATCTGACGTTTGATGACCCTTTATCTGGAGGGAAATTATCAATATTTGTTTATGGGAAGATAGGGATCGAACAATTGGCTGAGTTTAGTGTTCAAAAACAGATTATCACTCCATGTCTGGAATGAGACCATAGATTTTCGATGAATGACTTATTTCGTTAAGAATTGAATCGCAAGGGCACAGGAAATAGGAAAAATTGCGGATGAAGATTTGGATTGATACAGCTAATAATTATTACTGATCGTTATGTTGTAATTGACAGATTTTCTGAACTTTCAATTATCCTTATGAAGTACGATAGTGGATAAGTCCTTTTCGTTTTTTTGAACGTGGCGACCAACTTGATTCATGCTGTGTTTGTCGGTAATTATTGACAGTTAGAGACTTATTTTTTCATATCACCCTGACACCTAAAAAACCGAATCACGCTTGCGATTAGATCAGTCACGCCTGAAATTTTGAGTAACGTCAGAACACAATTCTACACCAGATTAGCATGTTGCCAAGACGTTCGCGGCGAGCATTTTGAACATTTCCTACATTGACATTAATGTTTTTTTTAATAATTAAGAAATAATCAGTATGACTTATTAGGTTTTAAGTGTAATGTACCGAATTTGTGAAATAAAATAATTTTTATAAAACGTTGATTTTTGCAATAAATCTGAAAACACTTAATACTTCCGAAATAGTTGAAGATAGGTATAGGACATTGTGCATGAATTGTGTCTAGAATTCTCTGAAGAATCCAAAAAATAAATAATATACTGGGGGATTCATTTGAAATAAGAAAGGTGGTATTGGCCACGGTCACATGGAACACTCTATATAATATTATTTTCTTGAAAATATGCGCATTCAAAATTACAAATCGATGTGTCTGAGCGTTTTTCCCAACACGCCCTCATTTATTCGTTATCGAATTTATTCCATTTTGCTGTTACACTCTGTATAATGAAATAAACTTTCGATCATTTATCTAAAAAAAATGGCATTTTTCTACAAATATCAAAGTAACACCTCTTTTTGGAAAACCCTTTATCACAGTGATGTTGGAGGTGTTATAAGTCAAGCACAAAATGACCTCACATACCGTTAAACAAAAAAGAAAGTTCTCACTTCTTGAAGAACGCAGTTTCAACATTTTTACGACTCTTCGGTAACAGAATCACCATTTCGTAATCCTCATAATAAATAATTTCGTGTGGGCACTCAACAAGCCATCGTCAAGCGAGGAGACTCGTCTCTTGACAGGTGAACGTTTCATGTCTGCACCGATAGGGCCGATATATACTTCGATAAATCCAGTAATTATTACCTCAGGGTCGACTTTAATGCCGGCCATGAATTGGGGATTAGATATGCATAGTTTAGATCTGTCGGATTTATGGCAGCTTGTAGGTGTGTTGACGATAATCCAATTATGTTTGATGTGGTTATGCGGTGTGCAGAAAAAATGGGGTTGGCAACAGGATCATTTGTAGAACTGTAACTTCTTTAGTATTTTGATTTTTTTTTCAACATCAGTCTAAACATCATATGTTGCGAAGAGAATCTTCATGTTCCATGTTTCCCTGTTATTCCCGTGTTTTGTTAAGGACAACACGAACTTGCGGCGTCAAAATACCGTCACAAAATAAGCTGAATCCCGAGTTTTCGGTACTTAGCCGCGGTTTTTCGTTCGTGGAACTGGAAAACGTCGAGTAATGTTTGGGCAGCTTCTGTTGGCTGTAGCGATATGATCATGTTTTCAGAGAGGACGTAATTTGAATGCTAATTTCCCTACCGCATTGTACGTGATGTAAATACGAACGAACTATGCGGAAAATATGTAATAATTAATCATTGGTGGACTAAAATATGATCCAATGGGGTAGTTCCAGTATTGTTCGGTTCAATCGATGGTTATCCGAAAAAAATTTGATATTTTATTACAATTTGTGGCAAAGGTCTATAAGCATTCGTATTGTCTCTCGTCAGCGTCTTGCTATGTCTAATAATTGCTGCTTGAAATGTCCCTATTTTGAGTCCTGGAAATTCGAAACGCATTCCTTTACAATTGAAGTAATTTGAAATTGCTTGGTATAAGTTTTTTATATCAAAACTGTGATTGAATTGTCGTTGAATTCACACAGAAAGGGCTCCCAAAAATTATGCCCAAAGTAAGTGTGCCGAAACACTCTTATTTCTAGATTAAGTGAATAACTAATCTCTTTCTGCTTTTAAGTCACAACAGTTTTAAGTAGGCGCTCTCTGAAAGATCTATGAATAACTGTATCTTTAATCCGAATATAAAATCATTAGACATAACATATTCACCATTAATTAGTTCAAGAGAAAGTTCCATAAACTATTTCCTGAAAGAATCTTAATAAGCGAATGCAGAATAATATACACTGCAACACAGCACAGCCTCATTTTACTTTTTTCCCTTTTTGACGTACATCCTTCTATCTTTTCCCAGCTTCCTTCTGTTTTTTGTCCTCTTCCTACGCTTCCAGCTAGTTTTCCTGTTTCTCTATGAGCTCGAAATAAACAACCTTGAACTTACCTGTACGTTGACGAAAATAAGATGCGTCAACAGCTGCATATTTTAATAATTTCTCGTGTGGGCATATGCGTTACTTCTCGCATGAAGCAAGTGGGAGGACTCAAGCTCGTTGACGATTGATGAGGGTTCATCTGGAATTCTGAACTTTCTTTTTGACCGTTCTGTCAACACAGTTCATAATGAAATCGGTACTTTAGCTTGAAGACAACCTCAAATTATCACACAATATTCACTATTTTTTTGGTTCCTATCAGAAACGCCGATGGCTGTCATTTTGAAGAAGATTAACATAATTTTGTTAGGAAAATTTCCAGGGAATTTTTGATCTGGTTATGTGACAAAAACTACGTCACAAACAAATCAATTCCACAGCTTTTTCTAATGGATAGCAAGGATGCATGCAAGGATCCACCTATAAAGGCATCGCCCTTCGGTCCAGCTTTTATTAAAGTCTGAAGAAAGCCCCTTTCAGACGTTTATTCAGATCATTCCGCCGGTTATAGCGAATCTGAATTTAAAGTGCCTCTTAGTCGGAATCCCAAGGACGAATGGCTCATTGGTAAAGGCAATATGAGGATGGAAAGTGGATTACTAATAAGGTCACGTCAATTTGGACCGTTGTTTTCGATTGTCAGCAACCCCAGTCGATATTTCGGTAGCACTGAAATGTTTGCCTATACATTCGCAACAAAAGAATGGGGATTTTAGGATCAACTGAGCTGGAATAACGAAAGGTTGTCGGTTGTAGTCAAGCAAATGAGTTGACCCATTTCAGCGAGTTATCTTTGTTTTCGGAAAACGAATTTGTATTCGAAATAAATCATCTGAAATTGATCGACTGTGAATGCTCTGCAAGCGGATAACTTTTCATGAATAGAGTGATGATCTCAAGAAATATCAAAAACAGTGATAGAATCTCAAATTGACAATTCAATCATGTATATTGTTGACAGTTCACGGTAACAATATGGACCATAACTGGTCAAAACGCTAAAATGACCCTGTCCGCTATTTGGTTAACAACGCTGATTTATTATTCGTTTAATTCCAAACTGCAAGAAGTTTCTTCTTGCAAAGAGCACCAAGCTATTATTAGAAGTTAAAAATAGCCCTTTTAAGACCTCAATTTGGCTGCGAAATATCACACTGACGAAGCTCTGAGTGACAGCTCGAAGTTTGAGAAAACAAACTGTTTAATTTTCTCGAATAGGACTACGACGAAAAGGATGAAATTACTATCTAATTATAAGATGATCAGTAATCTTGTAGTGTATTCTTCATTTTATTTTATGTATAAGACAGCAATAAAACAACCATTACATTCTTTCACCTGCAGCTGTACCAAAACCGATGACAAATTATATGAAGCACATGTTGGAAAGAGCTACATGATTAATACCTACGTATTCCCCAAGTTCGAAAAATGTTGAGCACGAGCTAAAACTTTTGAACCGGAAATATTCATCACTCTCTTCCAGGAAAATGTTTCATTATAATCCCAATAGACTTAAAGTTATGTGTAATGATTGATTACCATATGCTGAACATACTTGATCTGCTATTTGAGACGTATGGATATGTCTATTCTTTACTTTGTTCTTTCATTCAGATTTTCTCACTTTTATCAGTCATGTTTGTAGATTTCACCAGAAATACAGGGAAGATTTATGATGTTTTAAGTGATAACATTTTGTCGATATTAGTTAGTGCTATGAAAGTTAATAACCAGAAAATTATTTTTATCCTTTCAGAGGAAAAAAGTTACGAAAATACAGATTCATGAGTTGCAGAATTGTTTTCGTTTTCTGCATAAATTTCAAATCATGATTATCAAAAAGACATTCTTCCTGAAAATTCAAAGTAATATTCAACCAGGTCTGATATCATTTCACTAAATTTCATTTTGTCTCAAAAATTAATCTTCAAAACTTGTCTGTCTCTCAAATTTCTTGCTGGCCTGTATCGAATATCCAAAGGCCTTCAGGCATATGGCACAGGCAATAGGATCCTTCTTTGTGTTGACCATACCATTATAGTTCTCAATAGAACGTTATGTAACCATTTAAAGCCACAACAACAAAAACCATATGGATGGATACCGAGAAATACTTTTCTCGAAGTGCGGGATAAAAACAGGTAGCGGCTGTGTTATGACTACTGTATTGAATAATGCAATCGATTCATGTTCGATCTTGAGTTCTACGACCCCATACAGAGGCGTATTGATCTCCGACTTCACATCAACTCATTCAGCTCTAAGAAATGGATGGAATGAAAGTTTCGATAAAATGATCTGAAGTTTCTCTTTTCTTGATGGAGGTTCTTGGATTCTCAACATGCATTAAGAAATACACACAATCGTTCTTCTCGAAAAATATATCCTCATGTCAACTAGTCCAGACCTGTGTTTTCACTCAGCATTCTGAGAACACGTATATGCAATAATATGTTATCAAATTGTGCTCAAGTTATGTTGTATATTTCGATTGGAAGTATAAAATATCATTATACAACAATTCATTCAAATAATATTAGAGTTTTGAACTGATTTAGAAATATCATGGATTTTTCTGAGTGAAGATATCCATCCACTGTCTTCAAACAGTTGAGCTTTTTCGAGTTTTTCACTCTATCGGAGTATCGAACATCGGAGCTTCAACTCAACAAAGTCGAAATAATCTTATTGGTGTTCAATACAGATTACAATGATGTACCTATATCACACTCATCATTCCAATGGGTTTTATGTTTTATAGTCTACAAGTATCAGTCTTTACAAAAACAAGTGCATTTCTCGATTTTTATAATCGTGAAATATGTTATTAGATCTATTAGAATAATCATGTTTTATTGGTATATGATAATATATCATGTATTCAATATAACCAAAGATTAATAGGCACTTGAAATGCATGTCTAGTAATCAGTATATTCCTGAGATAGAGGAAATGTAACAGAAAATAGTTAGTCTCTTAGAATTGTAGTAAGTAGTTGTGATCAAAATTATCTTACTGATTAGTCTATTTGAAAATTTATCAAATGGTATACACCTCTCAAGAGTTCTTTCATATTTATACATTATGAATTCCCTGTCGATCTCTCAAAAAGTTCAGTTCAGATAGCAATTGGAAGTGAAAGTATTTGAGTATGTTTTCAGCAATGCCTGCACGTCATTTCATTCTTTTGGCTTTGTGTTCGTGGAACTGAAATTATGATGAGGTTGATTTTAAGGAAAACATGATATTTCTCAAATAACTAAAACCCTCATACTCCTCCAAATAAAAACAATTGGGTTCCTGTTAATTGGCGTTTATGACTCAATCAATTATAAATGATGGAGGGAGGTTCATTGAAGCGAATAAGTTCGAGAATCACCCAAATTTTCTGTTCAAATCGACATAGGTACCCTTTTTATAATTACCACTATCGTTCGCTTTTAACAACCACATATTGATATTGATAGCTTTTTGATTAAGAAATTGGAACATTATTCATCACTGAAAATACCCATAAAAACGATACTGCTAATGGATCCCGAATGACTAATTTTCAGGCACCTACCCACAGCATTGAGAAAAACATCTGCTTCTGGTATCGATAAGTCAAAAGCAGCAGCTGATTCGGTAGTCTTTGTAAATTAAACTAGCTTTTGTGGGTGTTTATGAGGATGATTAGATGAAAGGGAAGAGATTGAATAATGGGTTCATTTGTAAGAAATATTTTAATAGATCGGTTTTTTGGCAATTACCTATCAATATTCAAGACCATGTGCTTGGTTTGTTTGGATTGCATTTCTAAATTTTTCTCCCCTTGTTGAATCTTTTTCTGATTGTGGTGGGAGTTTCATAATTATATTCATTTATATTATGAAACATTGATTATTCGTTAGAAACAGATACAGCCCTTACTCGTCTATTACAGCTGGCTGAAAATTTAATTGACATGGCTCTTTGAGTTACCTTGAAAGTAGGAATAAATGCATAGTAGATGCGAAGTACATGAGCAGAAGCTCCCTGGTTCCACCACCAATAAATCTCCACAGATGATCGTTCGGGAACCTTGAATTGGCCATTGTTCATCCCTTACAGAAAGATCACCCCTCATATTTTTCGTGTTCTTCTGAAAACCGCTCACCTCATGAATTAAACACGGTACGTTTCTGTAAACAGATACACCTCATTTATATCTGGAAAGGATGATGGATACAGGGCACATGGAACAAATGAGCCGAAATCGAGAAAGGAAATGGCGACCTCTTGCACGATAGGTTGGATTGATTGTTCGGTCCATTTCCAGTGACGGGGAGCGAAATAAGATTCAGAACACGATGTTTTTGTGTTGTGAATGAAGTTGAGGATCACATTGAGTTCTTCTGGTGTTTCTGTTATGAAATTAAGGCGTAATCTTCTAGGACCAAAGGTAGATTGGTCGATTTTCAAAGCATCTGGCGTTAATGCAAAATTGGTATTATCTGACAAACCGCCACAGCCTCCTTCAGATGCAGTTGTGAAGTGGTGAAACGGCATTGGATACATTGACAACGAAAATGCAACTAACCATCAGCATAACTACCATTTCCCCCTAAGGTTTCGTAGTCAAGTACATGAAAAATGCAGATTTTCAGATAAGTTGTCATGTTTGTTTTTGTATGTAAACTTTTTGTGCCTTTGGAATCTTGAACAGTATTCTATCTGTTTTAATTTTGGAGTGGATACTCAAGGAAAAGACAAGAAGCTAGGATAAAAACTTTCAAGAAAAAAGATCCTTACATAATAGAGGAAAGTCACCAAATATGAAATAGTATCCTTATATGGAATACCTTCATTTCTCCAAGACTATAAGTAATAAACGGAACATTCGACCATCTTCTGTTTCATTCGGTCTACTAACTATCGCACTCACACCATCGAGTCAGTTGCGCAAACGCTTAACGTGTGGCAGGCGTGTTTTGTTTTGTTGTCGTGAAGAAAATTTTAAAAGGTGAGTAGTAAATGAGTATTACCAGCTGTTATGTTTGTATACATAAGTGTTATACTATTAAGTATATCGGTATTACGTTTATTTCACCATTTTGTGATCTTTTGTCATCAAAATATTGTGACTTGAAAAAATATTCAGAAGAGTTTGAACTAGTATAAAAATCCAAGTATGGACAGTCGTAGGTGTCTAATTATGGAATATGCTTGATGTGTGGGCTCTGGGCACATTATGATTGTGCTGGTCCAGAGTTTGATACTTGGATCTGTAACTTTTGCAAGTAATTTTGTAACTTCTTTCATTTATCACAATATGTTATATTCTTTTAATTGATCTCAAAGATATTAATGTCCATTTTTGTTATTGTTATGTTGATTTAAGCTTATATTCCATATATGGGTTCCTTTTCCATATTTGGTTACTCATTTGGGATTTTGTTTTTTGTGTTAGATTTTAATTAGATAACTAATATATTTGATTAGATATCACTACATATAAATGTATGACATTACATTAAACGGATTTAATTGATATGAAGTTTTTTCTTCATATCCCAAAAACAAAATGATATTTCATATTTGGTGACTTTCCTCCATGGATGTTTCTATAAAACACGTTTTTCAATAACGTACTTGGTTTGTAGACAGAGCAAGTATCTAGGTATTCAAAAATGAAGAATAATAGAATAGTTCAGCTGTGGACAATCAAAAAGTATGTTTTACTGAGTTTTATTGTTCGATGATACATCTGCAAAATCTTTCCATTCTACGCCTCTGTTGTGGGTCCACTTCACATTTAATCCGGAAAAGGAAACTCCTTTAGAGCCGGTTCCTTTCAAGATAAGCTTTGATGCCGAAGATGGAGTTACTTGCCCAAGTTCATCTTGCACTTCTCCGAGAATAAACTGTTATTCCTTCGGTAGTTGTAGACGGAAATCCCTAAAGTTTTTTCACAAAGACTCGTTTCAGTTTGTCGGCCTCTGGAAAGTAACGGATAGTTCCCTAGGGATTTATTGGAAGAAAACAACACCAGGAGAATAGTTAAGAGAAGAATGCATCAATGTGACGTTCAGTTATTTCACTTTCTTGTGAAAGGAAACGAAAAATGATTCAATTAATATTGCTACAGAATGTTGAGACTGAGTCTCGAGAAACAATAAGGCAAAAGATAAATATTATAAAATTCACAGATAAGTGTTGCAAAGTGAATGTCAAGAAGAAAGATTGTGAGCTGTAGAAAAAAATTATTATGAACCCGGAAAGCATTAACTGACTTCCAATTACACCAGGCAATTCGAAGACTAACACAAAGCTTAAAATTGCTTACAGAGACAACAAACAATCAATTACACCTCTATTCACCATGGTCTTCAGCGGCAGCCTAATCATCGCTTTTCCCACCGCTTTTAAAGCCATAAAATGAAGGATTCCATACGGTTTTTTGCCTTCTCAATAACTTGGGTTTGTATCGGAATGAAAAGTCTTCACGCTAGCTATTCTCCTGCCAGGATTCTGCCTTGTGTCCTTATAGGGAATGTTACACAAGGCCACTTTTGCGTGCCTTAAGAAAGAAGGGTTATTGTACGAATAAACTTCTTCGCAGAACTCTAGAATGGCATAGGGGCCATCAGTCAAGGTATCTTCGACCTGTCGTAAGTGTTTATGGCTCATGGGAATGTTTAATTCAATTGATGCTGGTAGTTACCTACAATGGCGTTTTCTGTTAAATGAAAGTGGGCTGTGAAGGACTTGGCGATTCACTCGGAATTCATCAATCCTTGTCTGGAGCCAGTTTGATGATATTAAGATAAAAATGGTCGCAGCTGTCAAAGTTAGAGATCGAGGTAGGAACAAAAACAATGCAAACTGCATCAGTTATTGATTTGATATACATTTTGATCCTGAAAGCGTTCATGGTGAGTGATTCGGTATACAATACAGGACTATTGCTGACAGAAAAAACTTCAGGTAGAATGGAACAATTTATCCAACTTTTCTTTCATTGAAGAAGGGTTCAAATAGACTTGGAATCTTCAGAAATTTGAGTAGAACCAGCAGACATGAAAAATGATATCGCAACTGAAAATTTTATTCAAATAATAACATAATAAAAACTAACGGACATTCAAAAGAGGTTAAACAATGAAATAAAACTAAATGAACAATTATTGACAAACTTCAAAACCTTCCCAGAATCATACTTCCTGAGCATCATCATAAAAATGTTATTTCTTTTCCGTACAAGCAATACATATTTATTACGTATTCAACCTATTATATCAGTTTTTATCGGCTTTCCAAAAAAAAATATTGATCAAGTTATTGCTACTTAGAACTCAAAGATACTTTCGAATACAATGAATTAGTATGAATTTTTGGAAAAAATAGGATGGTTGATATGATTTTCATGTTAAGGCAGTGCCACAGAACCTGTTTTTTAAGGAGGTCGAACTTATGCTGCCCATTATACCGATAGGAAACAAAAATTCATACTGATTTACTGTATTCGAAAGTATCTTTGAGCTCTAGTAGCAATAACTTGATCAATATTTTTTTTGGAAAGCCGATAAAAACTGATATAATTGGTTGAATACGTGATCAATATGAATTGCTTGTACGAAAAAGAAATATCATTTTTATGATGATGCTCAGGAAATATGATTCTGGGAAGTTTTTGAAGTTGGTCAATAATTATTCATTTAGTTTTATTTCATTGTTTGACCTCTTTTGAATGTCCGTTAGTTTTATTATGTTATTATTTGAATAAAATTTTCAGTTGCGATATCATTTTTCGTGTCTACTGGATGCGGGGGTTAAAAAAATCCTAAGGTTACTTGTGAGGAAATGTAAGGTATTCAATTGTACACATTATTATGGAATTAAAGACAGGGTGTTCTATTTGAAAAAAATCGAGAAATAATAATTTTAAGTTCTTCATATTTGGACCTTAATAACGGACAGCCTGTATATGACAGGTTGATCGTTTAGGAACCATGTCAAGGCAAATCCTTTAATTAAAAAACTTTCAGTTCAAATTCATGTTACTATCGCTTCTGGAAATCGTCAGAAGACTTTTACTGAACTCCTTTTCCCTCACCTTTTTGCAGTTTTCTTCGAATAAGATCTGAACTGTTGGAAAAATGACCCTGAGATTTTGCGTCATGAAAGAGGTAATGAAAGTCATTGAAAATATGTGAAAATATATGGGGTGATCCATTAAAAAAATCATCCATTTGTTGAATAACATTTATCGGGGACACGCTGTATATCAGAAAATAATTTCCAGAGATACATAAATGAAGGTACAAGAGGTCTACTTTCCAACGAAATCTCTGAGATGTCTGGTTCGGCAGCTATGGAAGAAGAACGCACTATTGCAGGACCCTGTATATAAGTAAACTATCAAGTCTGAAATATGTAATTGCAATTCTGTAGAAGGAGCACCAATAGATTTGTCTTCATAACAATCTGCGTAACATTCTAGCGTCGTTTTCTTTGTGCTCACAACGGCGAAGATATTCGTCTCGCCATTTTTTATACAGTCATTGGAAATGCGATTTTTCGCTCCAGCTAACCGTGTTGATTTTAGCCTCACTAGATAACATCGTATGGTCCGTGATTTTGAAATGGAAAACTTGTGTTCAACTTTATCCACGGAAACATTTAACCATCATTGCGAAAATTTATGGTAGGAGATAGGTACCCCCCGAACTATCAAGTGCTTTTCACACCAATATCGGCTTTTCGTTTGAGAATAGCTCAAATCCCCTTCTCTTATGAGAAACCAGGCTCGAATCTAATGTTCAAAAGCTTTTAGGCGCCTTATCAAATCATACACAGAGGAAGTGCCCTCAGACGTGACGAAAATTATTAGTTTACTCTCTGTCCGACGTACTGACATGTTGTGGAGGTGGATTAAGATTTAGACCCCCGGTATGGAAACCATTTTCAATAAGACGCCCTCAACTTGATATACATGCAATTATAGCGCCCACTACAGCAAATTGTGGCCAAACAAAGAAGGTATATCGTGGAATATATCTTGAAATCGGTGTATGCTAGCGGTTGATGAATTGCAGATTGGAATTATTGATCGTCATATTTTATGGTCAGAAAGGTTCAGGTTTTGTTATTCCTTTTTCGAAATTTTTCTTTTCACTTTTGAAAAAGAAGTACTTTCAAATAGTTATCTGTATGTTCCAAATGATTTGGTTTTGGAGATACTGTAGATCAAAATGTCTACATTTATTCAAGATTGAAGTTTACTGAGCCTATAAAAGTTGAAAGTTCAAACGCTCGAGAAAGGCGAAGACTTTCTCTTAGGTACAACGACATAATCGCTACACGATAATGCCTATTACCTTTACGAAGCCTGAGAGATCAAAGGAAACCCAATCACCGTTCCCGTTTCATTCTTTCATTAAAAATCGATTTCCCATCAACAGAACGTCAGGGAAAACAAAAAGGTAAACATTTGCCTTCATCCATCATTTCGCTATTTCAACGTCGTCCGTTCGACCTCTTCATGGGTCGGTGTGTGGGCCCGCAAAGCTTTAATTCGCTGTGAATAATCGAGTGTGCCTTGGGTGATCGATATCTATTAATGGTCCATTGAACGCTGGAACAATAGCGGGTGATAATGGCAATCCTGAGCGATGCGGAATTTAGAATCGGTCTGATTGAATCCGATCGGTAATTATTATTTGATTCAGATGAGATATTTCCGATTCTACTGTGGTTGTTCCGGTTGATAAACTGTATATAGAGAAAGAACCTTTTGTATCTCATTATAACCGAATCTATGTGACGATTTGTCAACTAAACTGGAAGGGACCTTTCTTTTCTGAAAAATTTCGTTGTATTTTTGGAACCTCATGACTTCAGATTGAATGATAATACTATGGAGCTCAAATTCTTAGGATGAGAGGAGATTTGAGGCATATGCCACTTCTAGATATTCATGATTGAATCTGGGAGATGGTCAAAGAAGCCTGTCGCAAGTTCAATTCAAGAAAGGAGACCTAGTTTGGTTATATAACCAAAAACCGTATACTCTGGCCGACGGCTACGGCACCGATTCTCCATTCAAAAAGTGCCTTTCATTTTTCCGAGTTCACGCCTTCAATTTTTCACCTAAAAGCTTGATTTTTTTTTTAATTGAAATTGAAGGATGTCTTGAGGGCACTCCAATTTCTTCTCTTTGATAAAATTATTTTTTCTCATGAAAAAATCGGCTACGGCACCGATTCTCTATTCAAAAAGTGCCTTCATTTTTCCAAGTTCACGCTCTCAGTTTTTCACCTGAAACCTTGATTTTTTTTTCAATTGAAGTTGAAGGATGTCTTGAGGCACTCTTATTTCTTCTCTTTGATAAAATTATTTCTTCTCATGAAAAAATCGCCTACGGCACCGATTCTCCATTCAAAAAGTGCCTTTCATTTTTCCAAGTTTACGCCCTCAATTTTTCACCACAAAGCTTGATTTTTTTTAAATTGAAGTTAAAGGATGTCTTGACGGCTTTCAAATTTCTTCTCTTTGAAAAAATTATTATTTCGCATGAAAAAATCGTGTTGAATTTGAGAGTCATAATCGTTTTTCGGCGGTTGTTGATCAATATTTTTTAAATTAAAGCTTAATCATTTCTCTAGAATGTGTTTTACTCGCTTTTCTGTTTTTCTTCGTATATTAGGAAAAAAACCTGGTGAGCTGTAATTTCATGAAAATCTGGACAAACGATTTTATTTCCATGATATCTCGTCAATTCGCGGGATAAATGTATGAAATTTTCAATTTTCATGTGAAATTATATTTTCCAGAATGTGTATTGATCAGTTTTTTTGGTTATTGCCCCCTCAATTATTGGTCATATTTTCAACCAGGTTTTTTTCCTTATATACGCAGAAAACGGGAAAGCGAATAATACACATTCTGCAAAATATTATACTGAAAATTTCATACATTCATCCCGAAAATTGACGGAGATATCATAGAAATAAAATCGTTTGTCCAGATTTTCTTGAAAATACAGCTCACCAGGTTTTTTCCTAATATACGAAGAAAAGCAGAAAAGCGAGTAATACACATGCTATAGAAATGATTAAGCTTTAATAAAAAAAAAAAATTGTTGGTCTACGCCGCAAACGAACAGAGATATCATGGAAATAAAAAGCCCAATTCTTGAAGGGAGCTCGCGAGCTCGGACGTGTACCAGGTCCCCTTAAGAAAAGATTATCACCAGAATTGATGAGACCTTGGGAAAGTACTCAGAGATCTTAAGAATGAACCACGTGGTTTGAAGGATTCAGTGGAAACTTAGAACAAAGCTAAAAGAGTTATTCACTTGGACAGGAATCACATCGAAGAATTCAGAATCCTGTATCTGGTCCTGATGCTCAGATTTAAAATGGGAGTAATTTTTCGAATATAGAGTTCAGATCAAGGGAAGAAAGCTAGGAAATGTATTGAAAATAATGTAAATAAATATAGAAACATCTCAAAACTCCTTGTTATGAAATTAATTGAAACATTGTAACAGGAAATAAAATCTTATTCAAGAGAGAACTGCAAAAAGTTGAGCTTACACCACTCAGCTGAAAGACCTGAATCGGTTGAAAAATAAAACGTTATGTGAAACAGGATATCAGTTATTAATTGCCAAATATGATGAACAAATGTACAGTAATCAATTCTTTGCATTAAAAAAGAATGAATAGGGAGCTTAATTTGAAAAAATCGAGAAATATCAATTTCAAGTTCATCAAATTTTGCATACAATATCGGACATCCTGTGTATGCCAGATTAATCTTTTAATCATTCGTAACCAAGAATTCGTATCACATTCGTGTTTCGTCTTGTTTTTGTCACCATTTTAGGTCTTTTAGTGGAGTGATGTGCCTCATTTATATCTGATGGGGTCCAAAGTTTAATCGCTATGACTTGGGTCCCCAACAGGACCTCGGGAAGTCGGTACTACTTTGGGAAATCACTAGTTTATATGATCGTCCTCTCTAGTCGGTGGTCAAATTAATCTTCGATAATCTCTATAAATTTATCAACTACCAAAACTGATCTTCAACTAACCAAACTCAATAATTATCCTCTCAGTTATCTCCTTCACCGAGAAAATTTTATCTAATCTCCTCAATTTTTTACAGCGGAAAGCGACATATGCACGTTCGCCTTGCGGAAAAACCACTTTGCCAGTCAGCACAAGTTTTCCGCCAACTTATTCTGCTCGGATACCAGACCTGCAGCCTTGAAGGCCCTGTATTCCTCTGCAGCGAAGACCCCAGTGACCACCATGAGACAGTTGGACCGATGGCGAAAAGATGGACACAGATCGTCGAGGTTCTTTTTGTGTACACCAGTTTTGGGGCAGAAGAGGAAGAGGATAAAGTGTAATGGCGACATCGACATAGAGACTAGAGTGGTGAGTAAACATCCATTAAATTCAAGTTGAATGAATTGGAAGAGACCAAAATTATGCACCTGATAAAATTTGTTTATTTACTATCTACCAAATGGTTTTGGAATTTTAGGTCTTCTAAGATTCCCTCAACATTTCCAAATTTTCCAGTTTTGCGGAAAAATGTGTTGTTCAGTTGCCATACTGTGGGTTTTCCTGATATCTGATCTGTTTGATCTCAGTTTTCCAGGCGTCTGAACATGCCACACACGTTTACTAACATCCAGCCCACTCCTCCTCTTATTATACATAGAAGATAAATTACCATTCAAGAGGTCTATTATTAGATCATAACTGTTATACCTGATGCGTACAATGTCAATGTCCACATTAGTGATGCTATGAAGTTCAAGTCTAGACAATGGTCTTCCTCTCTTCATATCGCCGATAATTTTTCATGTTTCATCCAACTAGGCACTTCAAGATACTTGAATAAATAAACTGCTCCACATGAGTTAGGGATATTGACTTAAATTGCAAAAAAATATAGTTAAAATGAGATTTTTGTGATGAAAATTCATATCAATATGATTTCAAGTTGCAAATTAATTTTAGCCTGTAGGTCTGCAGCGTATACAGGGTGGTTAAGAAAAATCGAGTAAAAAGAAATTTTATTCCCAGAGAATTCAAGCATTTTAAGACTATCAATACAATGTATGGCCTCAATAACAGCTTGACATCTTCTTTGCATACTAGACACGAGGTTGTTGAACATTTCTTGAGGAATTTGGTTCCATAAACGGGGCAGAAGCTCTCTCAGATCATTTAAGGATTCTGGGGTAGGTTGATGATTATCTAATCTTCTTTGGAGCATATCCCATGCATGTTCTATGCAATTCAAATCTGGTGAGTGCGGAGGTAATGGTAAATGTGGAATACCAAGCTCCTCGCGCGCATTCTCAACTATGGCTGCACGGTTCAGTCTAGCGTTATCGTCTATAAATTGAAAAGTTTCACCGATAGCAGCGTGAAAATTTGGCACAACATTTTCAATGACATGCTCCCTATAGTGTAAGGCGGTCATATTCCCAGGACAAATGTGTAGATCTGTGCGCCCGTTGAAACATATCCCGGCCCATACCATAACACTACCCCCTCGGAATGGATGGACTTCTTGGACATAGCGACGATTACGGGGTATGCGTGGGATTGCCCATACCCTTATTCTTCGAGAATCTGAAAATCGTCCATATCTGGATTCATCAGTGAAAAGGACACTACGCCATTGATCGTTCCAATTGATATGTTGCCTTGCCCATTCCAGTCTTTGACGCTTATGGTCACGTGTTAATGGAACTACACTTAATGGACTTCTAGAACCTAGATTCACCTCTCTCAAACGTCGTCTGATGGTTTCGATGGAAACTTGGACCCCATCTGCATTTTAAAGAGTATTCCGTAGCATTCTACACGTAGATGTTTCTTCTCGCCGAATGGTGATGAAATGACACTGAGCAGGTGTTGTTTTTCGTCGCCCACCAAGCCCTGGTCTTTCCAACACTGAACCTGTCACCCTGAACCCATTCCAAAGTCGAGATATCACACTTTGGCTGACTTGGAGCCTTTCCGCTACAACAACCTGAGTTAGTCCACCCTGTAGCATTCCGATAGCTCTATTAGCCTCAGCGTTTGTTAATTTACGTCTTGGCATTTTCATAAAACTCGTTTCAAATCGAAGCCGTTGATAAACTGACTTCATTTCAAAATAAGAACATTCATGAAGCATGCAAAGAACCAAACTTCAGAAAAAAGACCACCAGATTGACGAAATGTCTCACACTGATTTTTATTGGATCGATTCAAGTTGTTATTGAGTTTTAAATGATTTTACAGCGATTTTCTCGAGGATTACATACTTTTAAAAACGATTGAATACGATATCCCTAACTCTCGTGGAGCAGTATAGTTGAATCTGAGTTTCTACTACTTTAACCTCAACGGTATGAAAAAATGCAAATCTCTTGAAATTTACACTCCTGCTTCAAATTAAGAAATGTACGTTGTTCAGCGTGGTATCTTACAGAATTTCTGATGAGGGATTGCTTTGTTGTAAACTCATATGGCACGAAAAACGAAAATTCCCTTCCATTTATTTTAGTGGACCCGTTAAAACATCACCACTGGCACTACCATCCAAAAAAAAAAAGAATTAACGTAAAAGTAGTAGCGATAAATTCAAGACGACATGCCGGCAAATGTCTCTGACCGAACACAAAAAGAGCCGCTCCGAAAGAAACCCATTACGTCAGGAGAATAATATCAGCTTAAATAGATAGATGAAATCCGGAAACAAAGCTCTAGTCAGGCCTATATTCGTGCATTGTGGAACAATGAATACAAGCTGAACATTGGTAATGACACGTTATTAAATTGTTTTGAATGTACACTGCCAACCGTTCCATTGCTCTCAAAGGAAATTTGGAATATGAATGCGGATTCAAGAACACAAAGGCGTAAGGATGTGACTCCTCTTTATGTTTTATGTAATAAAGACGAAATTATACCATTTGACTGAGAACTAGTAGAGCCCCTAGATCTACCTATCAAGTAGTTATTGGTATCAGTGATTTCTGCAAATCGGGTGATTTTATAGACGAAATGTCAAAGTTTGATCAATTTTCTTGAAGAAATGGGAAAATTATGGAAAATACGAATACCAAGCTATTTTGCATCGACCTTTCCTCTTTCGATCCGTGTATTCACATTACTGCCAAGAAATCTGTGAAAAAAGTTTTATCGAGTTTAAAATTGCTCTTTTTGCCGGAATTTTTCGCGATTTTCGCGAATTTTTCAAAAATATTTCTACATCGCCTAGAGAATCGAAATTTCACCCTCGTATGAATCGATTAATCCTCTTTTTAACCGTATAAAAATTTCCTCACTTCATCGCAGCTTCGCTGCGATTTTAAGATTCTTCTGGATCCACATTTTTGACAGATTTCCTCGGGTCGATAGGACAATCTTTTTACTGTTCAGATTTTATCCACGGGGTCCTCAACTATAGCGAATTTTCTTTCATAAAACCTTTCAGTTCCTTATTTGCTTTTCCAAAGAATTGAATATCGATTACTTTTCAGCCTGCGGCTGTGGAAGAATTGAGAAGATGGACATCAACGGAAGCTCTTGGTGATATAACAGTGACCCCTGACTGCCCAAACAGGATACCTCCAAACGTATCGCAATGTGGAGAAGATCTTACAGATGGAACTGTTATATCAGATGATGAAGCAATTGACCACAAGTTGCCGTCCCCAGAAGAACAGGTCCAAGTTGTGGCCCTCAAGTAAGTTTGCAGAAAATATAACTTTTTCCACTTGAAATGAAAATAGATTTTCGAAAACCTTGCCCACGAGTAAAATGAGTGAGAAATGAGAAGTCGAAATGTTTAAAAGTAACAACCTGGCTAGATTCCTAAAACTTTCCAACCAGCACATAAAATAATCACTTGACCTTGAAAAATCGATACCAGCATGAAACGCAATAAAGAAATTACCTCAAACATGATCAATCTAACATAAATACAGGCAGGTGAAATAGCAGCGGCTTCTAGTCCTCACATTTCTGAATCAAACCAAACATACAGCGCCATCTATCTGCAGGCTCCTCAACTAAACCCTATATTTTTATCCAGGTTCCCGTCGGAAATAGTTTCGGTTGATATTTCCGGAAAAGCCTTCGACCGGATGTCCGTCCAGCGCCGCTCTTTGATGAATGGCGAAGTTCCAATGAAGGATGGGGATGCGGAGAGGAAGAGAACTAAATCTAGGAGGCCTAGGAGCAAGAGGAGGAACACTCTGGCTGGCACGGATCAGAAGGAAATAGAAAATGCGGTATCTGCAGGGTGAGTTTGATTCATCGGGGTGTCCCATAAAACTTCATATAACTTGTCATCATCACGAACGAGGTGTTTGTTGTTTGAAATTTTTCTCCAAAAGATGTTTTCTTGTTACCTTTAATACAAGAAAATCCATATCTTCAAGTATCTTATGGGTCTCGATTTCGAAATACAGAGTGTTCTCTTTTATGAATAAGTCACCAATTAATAAACTGCAATTCTTAAATTGTCTCTTTGCCTTGATCTGTTTTTATATTAAAGCGATTGTTTAAAAATTTGTTTAAAACCTGAATAAAACCTCTTTCGTACAAATTAAATAATTACCAATAGAATTGGAATCAGCAACTTCAACTGATTGATTATTCTACCAATTTTTACAGAAATTATATACAGAGTGTAACAGCCAAATGGAATAAATTCGATATCGAATAAATGAGAGCGTGTTGGGAAAAACGCTCGGATACGTCGATTTGTAATTTTAAAAGCGCATATTTTTCAAGAAAATAATATTATATAGAGTGTTCCATGTGACCGTGGCCAATACCAACTTTCTTATTTCAAATGCAACCCCCTGTATATTATTTATTTTTTGGATTCTTCTGAGAATTCTAGACACAATTCATGCACAATGTCCCATACCTATCTTTAACTATTTCGGAAGTATTAAGTGTTTTCAGATTTATTGCAAAAATCAACGTTTTAAATAAGAATTATTTTATTTCACAAATTCGGTACATTACACTTAAAACCTAATAAGTAATACTGATTATTTCTTAATTATTAAAAAAAACAAATGGTAAGAGAATAATATATGAATAATATAATCGAAATCAAGATATGTATTTGTAACTTTTGTATTTGTAACACTTTGTATTTCGAGATCAACTCGGAACAATCATTTATAAAATGCATCTTTTCAAACATGCCAAAAAAAAGTTATTGAAATTGTAACAATCAATTTAGGCTCCTCTTATTTCAAATTGTGTATTTGATAAATATCAGTAATATAGAAATTATTATTATTATTAAGACATCAAGAGGAACGCTTACATATAAGTAAAATAAACACAAAATTTGCCACTAACACTATCGATATGATAGTCTGCTAAACTAACATGAGAATGGTTTCAATTTTTTTCGATTTTTGCAACACACACAATGAGAACGCAAGTAACAAAATAGAATGCAAGCATCAAACACCAGCTTCATTAAAACTCACATTCACTAACTCAAATTAACTAAAGCTTAACTAATATAATACAAAGAAAAGCTAAAACATCAAATCATCATCCTGTACAACACAAGTTTTACAACGCATATCTCAATAATACCAATTAATCAACAGGGAATCGAAACCATCAACATCGGCGCAAGAATCCACAGATCCACCAATCAAGTCTACCGCAAGAAGCAAAAGCAGCGACCTCTTACGTACGAACAGCAAGAAAGAATCCCCAGAAAACAAAAAATCTCACTTCAACACGCTGAAACAATGGAGCAAAAACAGATACGATAAAATCATGAACAGGAGCAACGAAGACAAAAATAAGGAGAGGGATATTGACGAGTTCAATCTGTACGAAACGGTCACGATGAAACGGAGACGGAATGTCGATAAGAAGACCTCGCATCAACGAAGTGCTTCAGCTTCATCTTCAGAAAAATCCAGTGTTAACCTGCCATTGAATTCCGGACTATCCAGTGTGATGAACATAGCGGTGAGGTTGAGGGAAAGCTCTCTGCAACGACGAGAACGTAGGAAAGGCAGAAACAAGGATGAACCCCATTCTTCCAGTGGCAATTGGAGCGCTAGCTCGGAGAGTGGTAGAAACTCAGCTGGTTCTGAGATAACAATATCAACCGCTCAACCTAAATCAACAACTTCGGAAGCTACATCCAATAATTCCCTCAATGTTCCTATCCCAAGTTCGATATGCAGCAGAAGAAGATTCATAAACGCATCAGCCTCCAGCAGCGTCACCAGTGAAGGAACTTTGACCCCAGATATTATCCACGATCTTCACGAAGATGGAGAAACAAGTTCAGTATACTCCTGTGATACGGAAGGATATTACACATCCTTCCATTTAGATAGTGGTTTAAAAACTCTCAAAGAAGAAGAGCTACCAGCAACTCCATTGCATTCGTCCAACAGCGTCGATACTCCGTCCAACTCAGCTGAAAATGAGTACGAATTATTCGGAAAAGGTTCCACTTCCACCACGACAAGCTCTGCTGGTACCGTTTGCACCACGTTGAAGGCTTCAGAAAGCAGTCGGTCACTCATACTTGGCCCAGCAGTTCCCGAACGAAAGAGCTCACTCGGGAACAGATCGCCAGGAAGTTCTTTGGAAAGAGATGCGTGCAGCGAGAAGACCGGCACTGTTAAAAGAAGTCCAGCGACGACCAAAGCTCTTATATCCGGAGAAGATAAGAGATCAGATGGTGGTATATCACCAGATAGCGGCCACAATACTTCAAGCTCACCGATAGAATCTACCAGTAGCCCTAATGGAGTGAGAAGTGGGTCCGAGTTTGAATTCTCCGAATCCTCAGACATGGAAGGTCCGGAAAGGATTGAAAGGATACGAGTGAAGACAACCATAAACTCCAGCAGGATTCCATCGATGTGCGTCATCACTCCATCCCCTAGTGACGACGAAAGCAGTCAATCATCACACTCCTCCAGTAAGACCGGAAAATATTACGGAAAGAAGATAAAGGGTACCGACAAGTATATCAACGTGGACCAAAAGACGGGATATGCCACTTTGGAGTCCATCCAGAGAGAATGTACTGATATCAATCAGAATACCGCCAGTATTAAATCGAATAGTGTAAGAGCCCCCTCTCCAAGCGGGGGTACTGTGATAGTAAGGGAAGAAGTTCCTATTCCTAAAAGCCATCAGCCTATTTTCAAAACTTCCCTTCTGCCTTTCAACAACATGTTGGATAAAATTAAGACAAATTTGACCAACTTGAAGAATAGGAAAGAAGATAAGTCACCAGGTAGGACGTATTGTGGAGATGGTGACGAAGACCTTGGTGAATATGTCACCATAGCTGATGTTAGAAATAATAATAAAGCTGCGTGTAAAGATGTAGAGCAAGTGAATGACATAGTTAACAAAAATTTGAAGACGATATTATCTGGTAAGATAAGAGAAACTGAGTATATATCTCTTAACGAATTGCCTTGTAATGAATCGAGTATTAACAATCCTTTGTCGGTGCCTACTAATGATTCTTTGGAGAGGAGAAAACAACGGCAGGGTGCTAGGGTGAAATTGGACGCTGAGGGTAAAGTTGTATATAGTTCAGATAGTTTAAAAAGGAAGAAAGGGTGCCAATCAACGTTCGAGCCAGGCCCTTGTGTGAAAAATGTGAGTCCTAAACCGAGTCCCTTACCTAGTCACAGGGTTCCAAAGGCTGTAAGGACTGTCACCCAGGCTGAAAGGGGAGTTCCTGATGGTTCCACCGCCCAGTCTGGGAAAGTGATCATCAAAGCTTCTTCAGACGCTGCTCCGGAGGTCGTTCGAATGCCTCCTACCACCATTGTTGGGCCAAACCGAAAGCCAAAGTCTCCTAAACCGACAGGAAGAGGGGCCTACGTCCACGTACAAGACGCTGGGAAACCTCATGACAAAGGTAAGTTCACAATTGTTCCTAATCGTGCCATAAGACCGCCACCCAAATTGACCAGAGCCAATCCTGCCGTCACCTTCCTGTCCAGAAGAAGTATAAGAAGGGCGGATAGTTACCGCCTCGCGAACTACGCCGTTCCCAACATAAAAACCGTGAATATCGACTTTGAAATCGAAAAAACCCCGAGAAATGTCAATATGGAGATCAATTCGCCGGTAGAAAAAAATTTCGAGAAGGAGCTTCTGGATGAGATACTCAAGGAGAGGATCAATTATCCCTCGACGGTTTCACCCAAATTGTGTGCCAAACAGTGCCATATTTTCAGTCAGTCCTACGCTCAAGAGATAATTTTGGGTTCACCGAAAAAAGTCGTCATTCCGCCTGATAGCCAAGATAATAAGGTTAAAGTTCTGAACACGAGCATTCCTGATACGGAGATTTGGTGAAAGACGCAGCTGCCATTTTTATTTTCCCAATTATTCGGGTTTTTGCAATTGGTCTTGATTTGATAAAACTTCTGCTCAATTCCATTTGATTTCGATGTCTTGTTTTCATCTTTGAATACTCATTCCAGGCCTATTTTGGGCATATATTCAGTTCGAATTAAAGCCAACACATTATTCAATCATTATTTCTGTTTAAGAATCATTTTTACCAAACCTAGAGCAACCATAACAATATGGACTCATCTGCGGGTTAGGCCATGACTGGAATACTGAAGGACTCAGGTCAATTGCGTCAAATACTGATATTTATTTATTTAATTTATTTTTTGACAGCAAAAACATTGTTGCAAAATATCCCTCCTTATAGCTGTTGGTCGATAGCTTTTACCTATCAGTTCTTCAGGAACTTGGACTATCGATGAAAAATATCTAATGAGCGTCGAAAGCGTATCTCAAAATTTCCTTTATATTCATGAAAAATAAGAAATCAATTTAATCTTTCTCCAAATAAAGATGGTATAATAAAAAAGAAATATTTCAATTTGAAATTGTAACTGAATTGAGCTATAGAGACGTGTTTCATTTCTTCTAATTCTTCTCATATTTAAATAACAAATAAAATTACCAAATGAATGAAATTAAACTAAGACTTTCTTCTATTTGTTCATTATCTACTGGCTGGATCCCATAAAACTTCAGTGGAATATTTTCCCAAGTTTTTTCTCCTTCAGTTCAGTCAGACTTTTTTCGGTTTTCACAACTTCTTATCGTCATTGGAATATTATAATTATTAAAAGAGCTTTCAATTGGCTGGCACCATATTTCCAAATAAAGTCCTATTATTATTCTCTTTTATACGAAACTGTTTCCTGCTAACTCGATATTTTTCGAGCTTGTAGGATACTCTTTCCATTTTAACATTCAGAAAAATCACTTATCCTTGTTATATTTCAAGAAATATCACAATGGATTTTGAAGTGCATCCTCACTGACAAAATTTTTCAAAATTTCGGAATAAATCGTCCTTCGATTCGACATATTCGGATCCAAACTTAAATTATTCCATTCATACAGGGTTGGAATAAAGCATGGAATCATATTGATGTCCTTAAAACGAAAAGGACTCTATTTAAGTAACTTCGCAGATATATATAATTTTATATTCTACTTAACTTCCGGTTGCAGTTGCGTTTTAATCTTTTAGTAACCGTTGAATTGTGAAATGGCCAAATAGGATTGCTTTCAAGAGATAAATCAGTGAAATTATTACTCACTTCTTCATGAGTTCTAACACGATCACTATAAAGAATCATCATTAACATTTCTTATCGATCTTTTTCACTTAAATGGCCCGTTCTAAATCGTACAAATTATTATAACAATTTGTTTGGCAGCAGTTATCTACTAGCTGGATGGTACTCTTTTATTTCTTACTACAGGGTGCGGCAAACTAGTTTTCCCACATTTTAATGAACTATTAAAAAAATACGAAGAAAGATATTGGAAATTTTTTTTTTATTTTGAAAGCCTACATTAGTAATTTACGTAACAAGTCCGGAAAATAGGGTTTTTTTGGACGAATAGAAGTCTGTGAGTTCAAAAAAACTATTTTCGGGCATGTTGCGTAAATTACTAATGTAGGCTTTCGAAATAAAAAGAGTTTTTTCACATTGCTTGATTTTGGCTGTTTCTGGTACTTCTAGGCTAGATAGGTGAAAATGTTGAAAGGAGTCCTGGGCTCGATTTTCGTGAAAACTCCATAACCGAAAGCCGTTTCACGATATCTTCATTTGTTTTGAGGATATAACGAGATTTTGATATTTTGGTGATTTCGAAAATGTGGCATAACCTCTTCAGTTTCTAAAATATCTGGAAACGTCAAAAACTTTCCACAGGCACTTTTTCATTAGCAATACGACACCGTATTCAGTTTTTTTTATCTCTTGTATAAAGGGTGAAAAAAAAACTTTCTTATTTTAAATGCGAATGGTAGGATCTTTTTTTGGACCCTATGTTATGCTAAAAAAAATCAGCTCTTCGAAAATATGTATATGTCGATATATTATTTCCATATTTGAGGCAAAACCAGCATTTTAGTGATATTGCCATATTGAAAATTTCATTTTTTATATCCCCATACAAAATATCCAAAGGCATAATATATCGACATACATTTATTTTCGAAGAGCTGATTTTTTATTGCATAACATAGGATCAAAAAAAGATAGCATTCGTATTTAAAATAAGAAAGTTGTTTTTTTTTTCACCCTTTATACAAGAGATAAAAAAACTGAATACGTTGTCGTATTGCTAATGAAAAAGTGCCTGTACAAAGTTTTTGACGTTTTGGGATATTTTAGAAAATGAAGAAGTTATGGCACATTTTCGAAATCACCAAAATATCAAAATTTCGTTATATCTTCAAAACAAATGAAGATATCGGAAACGGCTTTCAGTTATGGAGTTTTCACGAAAATCCTGGACTCCTTTCAACATTTTCACCTACCTAGCCTATAGAAGTACCAGAAATAGCCAAAATCAAGCAATTCGGGTTACCCTGTACATTGCAGTAATTCAAAGAATGATTTAAAAACAACTGTTTACTCATAAGTGTAAAGTAAATAAATTGATAAGCTCCTATTATATTGTCAGGAGTTAGGCGTCTAGCATTAAAAGAAGTCGAAATGGTATTGTTTAAATTATTATCCTCATTCGTCTAAAATAAATGAAAATGCAAATTCTTCAACTGTAAAAGTAATTTATTTCTCGTTTCACAAATTATTTCCACTGAAGTCAGTAGGTGCCAATTCTAAATAACAAGGTCTGCAAAAATATAGAGGATATCCAATTTAAATTAAAATAGGTATTTCCTGTGGAATCGGAAGTACAGTAGTGAGTAGTAACAAAAAATAAGGTATCATTGTACTTGCCAGCAAGGTAACTCCTTTATCCCAACCCTGTGTATTCATAAAATGCAAATCATTCATACTTGAAAAGTTACAGTTAACTAATTGAAAAAATCATTTTGCCGAAAAAATTTCATCTCCGAAAAAAATTACCAGACCCACCCTGCCTAAAATTTCAGACCGTTTAATAAGTCGATGGAAAGAATAACCTCCGATGTGCCTATCGATAATCCCTAACTCAGTTATAGTATTAGAGGGTCATTCTAAGATCCGAAAAAAAGCCTATGAATGCAGCTACGCGCACCATACTACCCTTGGTTTTGGCGATCGATGAAACATTCACCCCCAAATTCGTGAGATCAGTGAGTCTGCTTCGCCCCTCAAGCATCTTGGATCTTCCATTCCAATTTCGTCTGTTGTACAGTGTACTGCAGTATGGTTATCGGTTCGAGTGATACCCTTCTTTTCCTCTTATCCCATTTGATCCTTCATCCTTCGTTGAACTATCGGGCTTTGGTGGTTGAAAGTCATATTCCTGGATAACAATCAAGGCCTACTTGGTGGTGGCGCTAAATAACGGTGAATATGGCTTGTTTTCACACACACACACACACATACACGCACAAAAAGACGCACCAGCAATGAGGTTTTAGAAAATCCGTTTGAAAGAGAACATTTCGATCCTAAAATCTCATTCCTACACATCCCTCCAAAACTTCCCGTTTTGTGTATAATTTATGTATTTGTAGTTTGTAATTTATTTGTTTCGTTTATGTTCCTTTTTATATGTGATAGTTTATTGTTGTAAAAAGACTGATAAAAGTATTTTGGATGAAACTTTTAATGAATCGAATTCTTTTTGTTTAATTCAGAAACATTTCTTAAGTAATTTTAGACTCGAAATTTTTTTATTGTTTTATTCTATTTCGGCTTCTTCTTCGACAACTCGGAGTAGAAAAGCACAGTGCAATCTTTTATTGAAATTTAAGTAGAAAACTCTTCACGTCAAACTGCACACAGCATGTTTTAAATGTACATTTCTTACTATTAATTTTTGTGTTATAGCATCTTGTTTTCTGTGTTTCATGTATATATGTGCATGCAGATCACTATCACCTACCAGTTACAAAATTGTACAAATTCATGTGAATATTGGTTTAAGCTCTCAATAAAATCTTTATACATATTCGTTCCTTTGTGCTAATTTTATTAATTTTTAACATTTTACTAATTTACTGATTCACCCTGGACAATGATTCCCTCTGCGGTAAAATTTCGTAGGATCATCGATATTTTCAACTAAAAAATTATTATTTTTTAGTTCCTGAGCTTCGCTTGGAAAGGAACTATTTTATGAATACGTCATTTTTTAGTTATTTAAATTTTTTTCAAACGATAAAACCTTATGACTCATGTTGGTAACCGCATTTTCCAATTATTAGATCAGGATCAGGTACTCTATAGGATGTCCTCTGAAACTTTGGAAGAAATTACAAAAACACTTCGATTTACAATTTCCTAAATCCTAAATAGAGGTCTGTACCTATCAACTTTGAAATTTCAAATGAAATTGCTCGATTGAAAGCTAGTTTCAAATTGACGCTGAATTTAAAAATTCTCATGCGTAAAAAAAATTTTAATATTTTTCTCGAAAACGAATCATATTTTAAAATTTTCTTCACAGATTCAAATGGGCCATTTGACACATTTTGCTGGAAACTTTTATATGGGATATCCTGTTAAAGAGGCTAACTAAATTCTCGTTTAACTCTTCATCAACCCGTGGCCATTTTTCCATCCATATCCAATTTTACATTGATTTGAATGAAACACCTTTCTAAACAACGCAGATGTTATTCGAAACCTATGTTTGCGGCAAAGATAACCTCATAGATCCAATTAAAAACTAGAGGAGGCGAAATTCGATACAAGCCAACAATGATTAAGTGCATGAGTCATTCCAGGAATACTCATTAAGAAATTTGCTGGCTGGTCATTCAGCAATTCCGATGTATTCTCTTCCGTCCACCGTAAAAATATAAACATCACAAAGCATCTCAGGTTCTATACACCGCACAACTCATAAAATGATACAGAAATCATTCATTATGAAGTTGAAGTGAAAATTAAGTCAAGATGATTCATTAAGCAGCGAAAATATCCTGTTTCTCTTCGTAAGTTTTTTTACCTGTGATACCTTTTCTTTTAATTCGCTGAAAAGAACATTCCTCATACCACAAATATTTGATGAGCTGCAAAATATTTAAATCTGGCTCAATATTTTCGACATGAAAAAATAACGACCATTGGTTGGACGCTTCCCTTGAGATTTTCAAGTTTTTGGTAGTTATTGTTTTTGATACCGACCTGTATGTTATAAAGTGACATTCAAAACCACATTCTCCAAAATTCAAACTCGATTACAGTCTATCAGATCAAAAGAACAGGTTCTGAGTTATATCAAACTTAATGTGCTTATATGATGAAATTCAATTTGTGTAATAGAATTAAGTTGACCTTTTTATCAAGAAAGATAAATTCGATTCAGTTCAGATCGGAATCATCATTTTGGCGGTTTATGTGATTACTAAATTTTGAACCATTAGTTAGGTTTTGTTGCCACAGGTATGTTGTGCTTTTCCTTTGTCTCACATCAAAATTTTCCACAAAAACATTACATTTTCACTGCGCTACTTCAAATTTGGGGTAAGAATCTGTGTCAAGGATTCAACTTCCTCCAAACAATGAAATTTGAAATTTGTCATTCTTTGGATATTTTTTATCAGTCCACAAAGGATATCGCTGCAATCTAGTGAAAAGAGTTTATTGATAAGAAAGTTTTGTGAATCACACTCAACTCAAACGATAAATAGGTTGAAATTTCTTCGAATTAAGAACGAAAAGGGTTGTCCACTTCGTTTGTTGAGCAGTGTAAATCCGAGGCAAACCTATTGAAAACAAATAGCTCACTTCAGACACGGGTGTTTATTATTCTATTGCACTGAAACTCCGCTGCTCGGACTGGCCCGGTCTTGCACTATCAAACAGATCATTCATTCCTGCTGGTCCTGCTGGTTTGGTTTGTACATTTTTTCCGCTCCACCTGCACGTTTTTAGCATGTTACAGTGAAGCATGGTGTGGTGTTTTTATTGCTTTGGTCTTGACATTCGCACCCCACACTTATCAGAGGCATGGTTTTGAGAGGTGAGCTTTTTTTTATTATTATGTTTATGGCGATATTTCATGTGTTATTTGAATGGTTGGGATCATTCAAATTGGGAAGTCATTTCGAGTATATTTTTTCATTATAATACCTCATATTCATTATTATTCACCTTTTGGAGGAATTTAAACCTATCGTAATGGCATACAGCATCACATCGTACGTAATACAGGGTGGGGCAGAAGAACCTATCCGATTTCAAATCCCTTTTTCTCAGAAGAGAGAGCAGGTAGAGTAGTGGGGTAAAAACCGTTAGAAAGCTGGTTTTATGCCATTTGTCAGTAGTCAACATGCCTTGGTCTGGTGAACATCGTGCTTTTGTTATTGAGCGGTTTATCGAATGCGGCGGTTCGATAATTGCTACACAACGTGCTTTTCGAATTCATTTCGGACTCGGGCGTCATGATCCTGTTCCACATCACGCTACGATTAAAGTGTGGGTGTCAAATTTTAGACAGACGAGTTCAGCATTGAAAAAGAAGTCGCCTGGACGTCCCAGGACAGCAACAGGACCTGAAAACGTGGCCAATGTGAGAGCCGCGATTGAACGTTCCCCGCGTCGTTCGGCGCGAAAACATTCGCTCGCTTTGGGGATTTCCAACCGCAGTATTCGGCGAATTTTGCACCGGGACCTCAAAATGCATCCCTACAAAATGGTTGTTGCACAGAAATTAAGTGAAAGGGATTTTGAAACCCGTACGAACCTGTGTCGCGATCTCCGAGAACTGCCAAACGACGATGTTGTGCTCTTCACGGACGAAGCCCATTTTCACCTTTGTGGCG
Source organism: Adalia bipunctata (assembly GCA_910592335.1). Lineage (NCBI taxonomy): Eukaryota > Metazoa > Arthropoda > Insecta > Coleoptera > Coccinellidae > Adalia > Adalia bipunctata. The sequence continues at coordinate 11,485,352 of OU342955.1, forward strand.
CCGTAAACAGGCAGAATTTTCGATATTGGAGTGACGAAAATCCTCGGGAAATCCATCAGGAACCCCTCCATAGCCCAAAAGTGACTGTGTGGTGTGCTCTTTCCCGCCTAGGCGTCTGGGGGCCCTACTTTTTTGAAGAAAATGGGCAAACCGTAACGGTCAACAGCGAGCGCTATTGTTTCATGCTGGAAAATTTTCTAAGACCCAAAATGGAAGAAAATGGCGTGGAAAATGTGTGGTTTCAACAGGATGGTGCAACCGCCCACACATCGCGACGATCAATGGACATTCTCAGGGAACTGTTTCCCGGTCGCCTCATTTCTCTGAGAGATGATGTTGGCTGGCCGCCGCGCTCACCGGATCTCACTCCATGTGACTTCTTCCTTTGGGGTTACCTCAAATCGAAGGTTTACCAGCATCGACCAAGGACCCTTCTTGCTTTACGAAGGGAAATTGCTCGGGCAATTGAAGAAATTCCTGTGGAAATGACGGTGAAAGTCATGGAAAGCTACCGCGAGCGCCTAAATAAGTGTATCCGCTCCCAAGGACGACATTTGAGTGATGTGCTTTTCAAAACTTAAATTTAAAAATGGCATAAAATTTGCGATATGTTAATAAAAAAAATTTTTTGACAAGCTGAGTGGTTTTAATTTTATAACGTTTTGAAATCGGATAGGTTTTTCTGCCCCACCCTGTACAACGACTGGTTAATTTAGGGAGATGAATACCAATTTTTTTCAGAATATATTTGCACATATCGTGGTACGGTCTTTTTTGAAAATTTCAACAGTAAATTATTGTTCATGAATTTGAGATTTAACTATTTCTGATATTTATAGTCATCGGCCGATATTTATTAATTTGTTTCTGTTGAATGAATAATGCAGGAGGGAAAGATGTATTGAGAAAAACGAGATAATTGTTCTGAATAGTTCAATCTAATAAATGCTCAAATTGAGCCTCGTCAACTTGCATACAATGGTATAATTTTTGCTCAAACTTCCGCCCCACATTCTGGAACATTTCGGGGACAATTTGGCTACATCCGTAGACAATTTCCTGGAGTTTTTCTTATGGCATACATTTTCTATTTTAAGTGGCCCCACCAATTTGGTGGGCACCAAAGATATCCCCGAAATGCTCCAAAATTGAGGTGGGAGTTTGAGCAAAATATATACCATTGTATGGAAGTTGTCGTGGCTCAATTTAGGAATTTGTTCTATTACTATACGAAAATGGTAACTCTGTAAGCCGACACGAGGGAATCTGTCGAAAAAGTGGGACCAGAAGAATCTTGAAATGGCAGCGAAACTGCGATACAGTGAGGAAATTTTTTTTACGGACGAAAAGAGGAATAACCGTTTTATACGTGAGTGAAATTTCGATTCCCTAAGCGATGTAGTAGTATTTTATAAAAATTCGAGAAAATTGCGAGAAAATCCGGCGAAAAGGGCAATTTTAAACTCGATAAATCTATTTTCTTAGATATCCTGTCCGCGTTATAAATATACGAATCGAAAGAGGAAAGGTCAGGGCCGATCCTAGCAGGTGTGCAGCGCGTGCCCCGCACGCGGGCGGCCAGATCCAAGGGGCGGCCGCAGGACGCCACCTTTATATGTCAGTTTTTGAAAAATATGATTTTCAACAAATCTTTTACAACAACAAGAGAAAGTAGATACGCTGATACTTCTTCTCGTATAAATTGTGAGGAAATATTATACAGGGTGTCTGAAACAGGGCTCAAAAGTGAGCCTCAATAAAACTATGAAATCTCATTTTTTCAAACGATAACCATAGAATTTTGTAATTCCGATCGATTTCTCGTCAAACACTACTCAGAGTGTTATTGAATATAATTCGAATTTCACGACTAAAGCCAGGTTTCTTTATCTAAACATCAGGTTTCTCAAGATAATTTTCAAGTAGGCTATAACAATAATAAAAATATGTCACTTCAAAACTGAGATTTTTTTATTCAGCCATCATTCATTATATGCTTTTTATATTTGTCACATTCTAGTGTACCTTTTTTATTATTGTTTGTTTTGCTTGATCAATAAAAATAAGTAAGAATGAAAATTCCTTACATAGCCCACATTGAAATAGACGAGCATACTATTTACTGAATTTGACTGAGCCAATCTTGGCTTTAGTCGTGAAATTCGGTCAAATTCAGTGGTATGCTCGTCTATTTCACAGTAGGCTATGTTAAGAATTGTCATTCTTACTTATTTTTATCGATCAAGGACTATGCAAAACAAGCAATAACAATTAGGTACAATAGAATGATATGTCAAAAGTCTGTTCTTTATTTGCGGCGAATGTGACAAATAAACAAAGCAGATAATGAATGATGACTCAATGAAAAAATCCTAGTTTAAAACTGACATATGCTTACTATGTATTGCCTACTTGAAAATCTTAATCTTAAAAAACCTGATGTTTAGACAAAGAAACCTGGCTTTAGTCGTGCATGAAATTCGAATTTTATTCAATAACGGCAAAACTACTGATTTTAAATACATGAAATGTAATGAACACTCTAACTAGTTTTTGACGAGCCATCGATCGGAATTACATAATTATATGGTTCTCATTTGAAAAAATTTGATTTCCTAGTTTTATTGAGGCTCATTTCGAAGCCCTGTTTAGACACCCTATATAATATTTCCTCATAATTTATACAAGAAGAAGTATCAGCGTACTTCCTCTTGTTCCACTGTGGCAAAAAAAAATTCTGACAATGAGTGATTTTGGAGATATTAACTCTAATTTGTAACACTCTTTCTGTCAACAAATTTGACAATCAGGCTATGCTATAACTCAGCAATTGCTTGAAGTGCAGAATCAAACGAAGAATTCAAATATGTATGAATATACAGGGTGTTGCTTTTGCAATAACGAAGTTCACATTCGTTTCCGGTAGAACCGAAAGTAGATTCCGCTCGAAAATATTTCACTATTCAAGTTCATGTACCTACTCTAAAACAAAAATACAGAATCTTGAATTTGTATCAAAATTCCTTCCTCGAATATTTCTAATGAAACACTTAAAAAAATCGCCCTGTATTTATACATATAAGAATGTCAAGAAAAATTATATTTTTTTGTCTTTGGGGCGGCACATAAGGATTCTGCACGCGGGCGGCCAACACCCTAGGATCGGCCCTGGGAAAGGTCAATGCAAAATACCTTGGTATTATTCTCCATAATGTTTCCATTTCTTCAGGAAAATTTATCAGATTTTCACCTTTCAAATCACCCGATTTCAGAGATCTACCGATAAGGATAAATATTTAATATAGGTAGATCTAGTGGCCAAGTGGCTCTGCTTGTTAGATCAAACTATATTGGACACTTATCTCGTTTTTCCGATTTATATTTCCTCTCCTGCATTATCAATTTACCAACTTCTGTTTCCTTTTCAGTGTGAAACTTTGTGTATTCAAACTCAATTTCGGTGTAATAATGCAGTGAGTTACAATTTTGCCATTCGCAAAATAAAATAAATGCAGTCTCGTAAAACCAATTATGAAAAATTCATAATTTCTCAATTCTCTGTGAGAAACAAATTTTTATTTCGAAAAAATGATTCCCACAGTCTCAATTAGCATTCCCATGCAATCGAGCATGCAATATTGTTGAAAATTCATTCTTTTTCCATTCCTTCATCTCATATTCTTCAGAATTCAATCAACTTCATCTTTCAAAACGACAAATGAAACATCACTCACACAAATCGTATACAGAGTGTAACAGCCAAATGGAATAAATTCGATAACGAACAAATGAGGGGGTGTTAGGAAAAACGCTCGGACACGTCGATTTGTAATTATAAATGCGCATATTTTTTAAAAATATAAAATTATATCGGGTATTCCATGCGACCGTGGCCAATACCAACTTTCTTATTTCTAACGCAACCCCCCGTATATTATTTATTTTTTGGATTCTTCAGAAAATTCTAGACATAATTCATGTACAATGTCCTATACCTATCTTCAACTTTTTCGGAAATATTAAGTGTTTTCAGATTTTTTACAATTTTTCACAATTTTACATTAGATTTCTTTTTGTGGGGATATGTCAAAAGTATTGTATACGAAACGAAACCCTTAAACTTAGACGACCTAAAAAACCGAATCACGCCTGAAATGTTGAGTAACGTTAGAAGACAATTCTACACCAGATTAGCATATTGCCAAGACGTTCGCGGCGAGCATTTTGAACATTTCCTACATTGACTTTGACATTAATGTTTTTTTTTTGTTTTTTTTTTTAATAAGTAAGAAATAATCAGTATTACTTATTAGGTTTCAAGTGTAATGTACCGAATTCGTGAAATAAAATAATTTTTATTGAAAACGTTGATTTTTGCAATAAATCTGAAAACACTTTATACTTCCGAAATAGTTAAAGATAGGTATAGGACATTGTGCATGAATTGTGTCTAGAATTCTCTGAAGAATCCAAAAATAAATAATATGAAGGGGGTTGCATTTGAAATAAGAAAGTTGGTATTGGCCACGGTCGCATGGAACACCTTATATAATTTTATTTTCTTGAAAAATATGCGCATTTAAAATTACAAATTGACGTGTCCGAGCGTTTTTCCCAACACGCCCTGATTTATTCGTTATCGAATTTATTCCATTTGGCTGTTACACTCTGTAGAGTCATGTCCATATACCCAATGTTTCCAAAATCAAGTTGCTAATTCCTAACCCAACTTTTTTCCAGACCGAGTACCACCTTCTCCTGAAAGACATATGTACCAGAGCGTTCCTGAGTTTGGACAGCCCTTAGACATGTCGGGATACCAAGGAGTCCTATATGACAGAAATCCAACCCAATTCTACCAAGATCAGTATTACCTTGGACGTGGCACCCCATACCAAACATTACCCGCCAAAAAAACACAGCTGTTTCTTCACGATGTACTACCAGAAAGATCCGTTACACCAGATATAACCAGGGGTTTGGAGAGAAACGAGAGGTATCACCAAGGACACCCTATAGAAAATCCTAGATTGAGGAGTTTTCACAGTGAGAACAAATATATGGGAAAGTCTTATAGCGATGATTCTCTGCTGGAACAAAATCTGGGGATACCGGTGGCTATGCCGCACATGCATAACTTCTCATACGTGAAGGCTTCTTGTAACCCAGTCTATCCCAATGGCGATGGGACGCCAAATCATAGATCATACGTACAAGATCGTCTCGGGAGAGATGAAGTTGATTACTCATTCAAAATTTCACCAATAGATCCTAGAAATGCTGCTGGTTTTCAGTCGTCCACTCCGTCCCAAATACAGCAATCCAAAGCTGCAATCAATCTAGATAGCAAATTATTATCACCGAAAAAATCAACCATGAGCAACGAAGAACTATACGCCGTCATCCATAAGAGTAAGAAAAAAATGAACATTAAAACAGATGAAAACAACCGTTCTTCACCTGTACCCAAAGTTGAAAACACAGTTCAAATAGAAAAAGTGAAAACGCCAGAAAGCGGTTATTTAGGAGATAAAATAAGAACAAGACTGAGTTGGTCACCAAATTCACAAATTGAACCAGATGTCCAAACAGATCCAAGATTATCAAACGAGTCTAGAAGTAGACAAAGTTGGGCTTGCAACGATCGCAAAAAAACAAGTCAAACCTCCCGTTTGGACTTCAAGAAACTCCTCCTCCAAAAGAGCAGTAATCTACTTTCTAACACGAAAAAACCTTCTGCTGTTGAACAACTGAAGTTATCCAAACAGCAGATCCAACAAAGACCCTTCTCCCCTCCCGTTCAACCTGCCGAAATTAATATATTGGAGCTCAGTGGTTCCCCGAGAAGCTTGGTGAATAGGAGGTTTGCTAATCCCCCTGGCTCGCCTAAGAATGCTGCTGATAAATTGAAACCCCCAAAATTGATGTCTCCAAGGTCCCAGTGGAGATTCGCAAGCCCTAGGTCAGATGTTCTCTCTTCCACAATCCTAGAAGATTGTAGAGAAGACGAGATTAATAGTTCAGGAGAAAAGAAGCCTTCACCAGTTCGTTTAGAAACTAAATTCGAAGAGAAAACCGTTCCAGAAACTAACAGTACAAATAAATCGGAGCAACGCCAAAGGTATGTGCCTATTGCTCAAAGGTTCCAGGCTCAAAGGGCCGAATTCTACAAATCAGGGTTATCGAGTAATAAGAGTGAAAATAGAAACAGTCAAAACGATAAAGCTTCAATTCAAGCTTTAGAAACTTCCTTTTGATTTGGTTTAACGGCGCCTTTCCATTTTCTTTATTTATATTTTCTGTTATCTAGTCTTGAGCCATTAGGAGTAAGTTTTATAATGTTTTGTAACATTTTTGATGTACATATATATATTGCGGCTCGAATGTTTTTGGATTCTTTGACTTATCTAAGATTATTATTTATAAATGATTTGATGCCTTAAATTATTGACTAAATATATTGGTTTTATAAATAATGTTTTTATTTTATACATAATATTCTATTTCTCCCATAAATTATCCTTTTTTGGCCACTACAGTCACAGTTGGTAGTTTCAGTTTCTATCTGTCATCGTCATTCTCGCTACAATGACTTGCCGCTTCTTTTAGAAACTGTCGATGGTATTCGGTCTTATAAGAGGCCAATTCTGATTCCGGTATATTTTCTTGTGCAATATCGAGATGATCAGCAATTTCTGAAAAATATAATACTGGAATTGCACTAGATAAAAGAATTAACCATCAAAAACAAGGAGAAGCATAACATAAGGAAAATTCAATGAAAGATATTTAAGAAGAAATAAAATGCATTTTAAATAAAAAAAGAAGAATTATTCTCTTGATACTTCGAGATTGAAATAATTAAAAATCTTCCTGAGGTTCTTTTAGGTGGGTTGTATACCTAATATATCTTCGAAAAGTAGTCCTCGCCTGCATTATACATTATAGAATTTAGCACATATTTCTGTAGAAGTATATTTTATTAACTGCTCAGGAAGCTATAGCGAAAGAACATTGCGTTATTGCGTAGTGCACCTTCACATAACTCACACAAAATTCGATCGATTTATTGTGGGACTTGTTAAATATTTTTGCAGTCGTGTTTTTGTTTTTTTCTTGATAATTTGTTTTTTCGCTTACCTATCAGATCTCCTTTGGTGTAATAGCAAGAAACATCGTCGTCTATAGACACAACAACACATTTGAATCGGATTTTTTCAAACCATTTTATGATTTTTTCCTTGGTCCCTATTTCTTTCTCAACAAGCGAGGAATAATTTGCATATTTTTTTAAGTAAGGAGACCATTTAGCAATATTTGTCATTTTTTCGTAAACACATAAAGCGGGATCATATTTAGCAAAAAGAAATAAGAGATCGGCGTCTTTAGTCATCAGCTCATAGGCATTTTTTAGGGTATGTCTGGAAAATATGGTAACGTCGTCATAAGGAACAAGAACACATCCATGAAAGTTTTCGGGTGAAATCGATAATTGTTATTGATACAAATGGGTTCCTTAATCTAGTTTTGATCTAAACTGCACACAAAGAATAAGCAAATCAAAAGCAGATATAATAGAAAACAATTCAACAAAATATCGTAAGTAGATAAACTTTTACCTCAAGTCTGACAGCATCCCTAAGGTATAAGATGAAAACAAATGATCGAATCTCAGCTTCATATCTGAAGGAATCCCTTTTGAATCCTCGATGTCCATGTGTATAAATGTAACCTTTTCCATTGCATAATGATTCTTAGCCCAATCCACAACTTTTTCCGAGGCGTCACAAACAACAAATTCCTCATATTCTTGTGGTAATTTCGGCAATAAAACTTCGAAAAGTTCCGAAAAACTCACGCATCCTACGTTCAAAATCCTGCCAGGTTTGCCCAAATTCAGGTGTCGAAAATACCTCTCATATATTTTCGCATTGTACTCTAAATTAGCTAGAGATTTCGTGCCGCAAATGTGTGCAACGTTTTTTTGAGACATGGTATACTGCGTATTAAAGCATGTAAATAGGTATAGTATGTGTTTATTGGTGTTGATTTTTATTGAGAGTGTTATCATTTCTTTGGGTTATCAAGAAGTCGTGCTATTATGTTCTACGTAACTCAAAATTCTAGTAAATAAAAAGGTTCCACTTGTAGATAAATTTCAAGACTAATCAAAGTGTCATTTGTGGATGTTCTTCCATTTCTATCACTGAACTATCGGCATTCAAAATTAAATTCTTTCGGACCTGACATTTAGGGCCTACAGCATAGTGTTTGCGTTTTTCATTTTACAACAATTTCATATTGTATCCACCCTGGTTTTCATGAAAACTTTCAGAAGGAGCTCAGATCTCAGAGAAGGGGAGCATGAGCGCCCGCAAGGGGGGGGGGGGGATCCCTCCCCGTTTTTCAGCACAACACCCTCAATATATTACCCATCGTTTTTCAATAATTTTTATTTTGCCCCCCTGAGAAAAATTTCTGCGGGCGCCCATGTAGGGCAGTACGAGTTAGGGGATCAGGTGTTTTCTGGTAAGGATTTATTAGTATGTTAATTTTCAATCAGAGAGTGAAATCGTAAAGGATTAGTCAGAAAAATTTATCTTCCTGAAAAGCGATCTTTCCAGTGAGCCATTACGACTTAAATAGCTGAAAGCCGCAATTATTGATCATCTCCTATTAAGAGGAATGTGCTGCTCATTCGGTCGAATATTGAAAAAGGATTATTAACAGCGTAATCAAGACTTTGAATTGATTTTATAAAAACTTTTTACTATTAAGAAACCAATATTTCGTTTCCGAAAATTTTGAGTATAATGTTGAAATTATTTCGTTATTCGAAAGTGTATTATCACACGTATAATTCGACTGGACCAAAATTAAATTGCCAATGATAGAAAGTGTAATAAATTGTAGTGAAGTGTAATAAATAGGATAACAATAAAACTTACATTCTGTTCAGTGCTGCGTTGCCACATATTAGTTCAGGACTTGGAATGAATAGACTCCTTACCCATCCCTGTTATATTGATGTTCTGTGCCTTTTTTGTGAATGAGCTGAGCATAGAAATTTAATGTTCGCGGAATTCAACCTCAATTTTCAATATTTTTATTTTTCATTACTTCATTGTCCTTTATTTTATTTATTTTCATTAACAATGTACAAATTAGGCGCTCTCCATACGATAAAGCCAACTGAAGCTGCACATACTGCATCTGTTATATTCTTACACGGTTCTGGTAGGACCCTAAACTGCTTTATTTCAAAATTATATATGATATGAAGATTCTTAGATGTTCTCTACTCTTTAATTTTTGTCTCTCTACTAGGTGACACCGGTAAAGGTGTATTGGACTGGGTAAAGTTCCTACATAAAAACTTTTCTTCCCCCTTCATCAAATTTTTATTTCCCACTGCGCCAACAAGACCATACACTTTTATAGGTGGTGAGGTAAGTAATGGTTAATGAAGAGAAAACTTTGAATGATTCGATCTTTAGCCCAGCACTGTTTGGTTCGATAGATACAAACTTTCCCCAGATGTCCCAGAACATAATGAAAGTATCCAAATGATTCAAAATGAAATTAAAAAAATTATTGACGAAGAAATTAGAATAGGAATTCCTTTGAATAGGATAATAATAGGTGAGGATTACAGAATAACCGATAGAGGCGACAGATATTATGTAAAGTGTTTCCATAGGTGGTTTTTCAATGGGAGGAGCTCTGTCTCTACAAATGGCGTACAGATTTCTCCCTGGATTAGCAGGAGTCTTTGCATTGTCATCATTCTTAAATAATGGATCTGAAGTATACAAAAACATTAAGTCTGTAGAAACACCTCTTTTCATGTGTCATGGTGAAAGGGATGAAATGGTTCCCTTAAAGTGGGGAAAGGATACTTACGATCAACTTACCCAACTTGGGGTCAAAGGAGAATTTATGAAATTACCAAATACTTTTCATGAACTCAAATCTAAGGAGATTGAGAGGTTACTGCAATGGATTGAAATAAGACTTTCTCATACTACAAACTGATAAAAAAACATCTTTAATTTATAGAAATATGAATATATTATAAATAAAAAGGTACAGGGTTAATATCAACAATAAATCAATCTTTTTGTTTATCTAAGGAAAAATCTTTTTTAAACTTCTCTTCTAAAGTAACTAGAGTATCAATTTGGTCCATAACTGAGCCAATATTTGCTTTCAAAAATGATAATTGACTTTCTTTCTGAGCTTCAACTTTTCTGCGTAAATGCAGAAGACTGAAAAGGAATTATTTGAATATTAATAGATGGCCAAGAAATAAAACCTTACCCTGCTTGTAAATCATTGAATGATGTGGCTTGATGGTTTTCCAATAAAAACCACCCAGGTGAAAAGTTCTCAGATGCGATATCACCACATTTTCCAGGAAAATAATTCACAAGATCATCCTCTGGAAATTTTTTGTCATTACCTTCAACAGAAAGCCCTAAGGGGTCTTCTTGTTGGTAGCTACTAGGAGACAGAGAATGTCTGCCCCATGAAAAAAGTGGAGCTTCTTCTACCCAAACTGCACTTTCTTTCATAGGTCCAATAGTTTCATGATACCCTTCAAGTAACAAACATTAAAGAGTTGAATATTAAATGAAATAAGTATCAACCTTTAAATGTCACATTGCATGTTCCAACTCCCCCAGCTTTAGTTGTAACAATAACTTCCCCTTTTCCTTTAATCGGACCCGATATAGCTATTATTTTATTTGGACTTTTCCATTCAGCTGATAAAAGGCAATCGAAACCACAAATAGTCAAACCTATACAAAATCTCATTACCAAGGGGCATTTCTCAAAGAACACTCAATTTACCTATTAAATCATTAGGTTTATTACCAAAATTTTCACCTCTGATTTTTATTCTTGTGCCAGGAGGGCCTTCGTTAGGCGATATTCCTGTGACTATAGGTGGAGGTGCCATTATTCTGTTTGAAAGCTGACCAGTCTCACTCAATTCATTATTCTCCGAGTTGGTGAGGTTTTGTAGTGAGTGAAAATACTTTTGATGTTTTAAACTCAGAACAAAGTTTACACATATCTGATTCTTGAACAGATATTTTGACAACCATAGATTAAAGAACTAACAACTAAACAGCATAGATGAAGGAGTCAGTTTATAACTGCTGCCTGATTTGGCAACGCTTTTTTATGTTTATTTCAAATCGTCTCTTACAACGTGAGTCGTGACTCTTTTGAATAACGATGGGGCCAACTGGGCAAATGCCTACGATTTTGACAAGCGAAAAAATTAGTACCATAACAGTGAGATTTTATTTTTTGAGATTTTTGGCAAACTAGAAAACAACATTGTTTAAATAATGCTATGGCCATCCATAGGCTGAAGCCTGAAGCACAGAACAACAAAATGACTTAGGTGTCAAATGAGGTTAGGTTTGTATAAAAAAAAATGCTCATTTGGGTGGATAGTGGAAAGTAAAAGTGGATTCCGTTTCGGTTTTTAGGTGGAGTCTGCAGATGACCATAAATTCAGGATAGCCATCATAGGTATTCTTTACGCTACTCAACCTGTGGGTCGCGAGCTTTCCATCTATCTAGCTTGCCATCTTCTGAATGGTCTCAAGGTTGGGAACCCAATGATCCAGAAAATCATGAACGAAACACTCGTCCACATCGTTCCAGTCATCGATGAAGCTTTCGAACAAGTTTGGGGCGATTATAACAAAGGATCGAAGAGTCCCAAGATACCGAACAACCACATCACAGCTTTCAAGAGAATGCTGATCGAGGAAAAGTTCAACTTTGTTTTAAACATCGAAGGAGGTGGCAGAGGAATTATGTGAGTACCTATCTAATGACATTCTTTCTTAACCCCTTTCAACATTGTATACAAGGTGTTTTCATAAAATTCATTTTCAGTGTTATCCGGATCGCCAAAAGAATAAATTTTCCGAAGCTTTTAGAGTTATTTGAGCTTTAAGACAAATATGCTCTTGCAGGATGTTCGGAACTTGTTTAATTTACTGATTATGATTCTTTTTCTGAAACAAAATGAATTCATGCATGTCTCTCATATTTTCGCAAAATTTTTCCAGCTATCCAAATTTTGAGTGGTAGCCTTGATGTCCACCAGAAATACTACCAAGCCTTCACAAGCAAATACGGACCTTCCATGTTGTGCAACTGTTGGGAACCTACCTTATATTTGGAGAGAGCTAATGTGATGGCTACTTCAGGTACGATTCAAACAATCTTTTGATTCATATGAACTACTCAACTTTCCGAACAGGCGCATATATATACATGGTTACCTCCAAGATGGAGATAAAAAACAGATGACAAACTCAACTGTCAAAGTTCAACGCCTCGATAATACATTCGAAGTGCCCACTTGAATATAAAGTCTCCTTCAGGCAAGCATATTCTGGAGGTCAACTGTCGGAACTATATAGCCTCAACAGTTGATATTGAAATAGCCAAGAAAAATTATTATTGCCGATTACTCTAGTCCTTAGACAAAGAATTGTTCTGCACGATCCTTTGTATTTGAATGCAGTCAGGAGCGATGGTTTGAGGGGTAAGTGTTTTAATTTTTTTTTTTTCGTTTTTTCATCTCAGACTTTCAGGTTATGTAAGGTATAATTTCGGGCATCCAGTGCCTAACGCAGTGATCCATTTGGTAGAAAACAATGATGGTGAGACTGTACAAGGATGAAGATGAAAGAGACTATGAAGATGTAGATCAAGATTTGCCATGTTTTTGAGATGATGAAGATAGAATTGCTTTACTTAATAACATGAAATGAGGGAATTTACTCATTTTAAAAGTACCAGAACCAGTGAAAATCTCAGATGAGTCGTGCTGTAAGTAGTAGTTAGATAACCGAATAACTGTGAAAATGTAATCAGTTCCCACTTACTTACACTTATTTAATACTTTAAGTATTTTTTCTTTGTGAATTTCTGTCTCCCTGTGGATCTCCTGCATGCTTGCACATATTTTGTCTTGTGTTGTAATTTAGTTTATCTTTTATTACTTTCATTGTATCTTTATTTTGTACCTAATTCTTTTGAAAATTTGGATTGATATTTTTATACATGTAAAACACAATTTGAAATCTTGCAATGTTCAGTTTTGTTGTTATTCCATTTGATTGTAGTTCTTGAGTAGAATTTTGTAAATATCTTGGATATTCTTTAATAAAGTTAAAACTATTTTCGAAAAAGTTGTCTGACCTTTTTAGTACCACCATTGAAAATTATGAATTGTTTGGGGGGATTCTTAGCTCATGGTCCTTTTGGTTAAAATGAAACAAAATATTTGAAATTTAAATTTATTATTAAAAGTCTTTTCAACATCCATTATTTAAATTATCCTAAACTATATAAAAAAAAGTACAAGTAGTAGATTACTCAGATTAATTATGGGGATTTATTAATGTAGATTCATGGAAAAACCCACTAACATTAGATAAGTAATACTAATAACAAATGAAATATAATAAATTGAATTAATAATTATTTCAGCTACAGTCGAGATCGCAGCTTCATTTTCAATGGCTCAATCCTAAATCAGAATTTGCTTTAAAGACATACAAATATTTTGTACAGGGTCTCCCCTCTACAAAAACACATTCAACTTTGATTTTGGCCTGAAGCCACCTCTCGCATTTCAGTAGTTAAAAAAGTAGTGCCCTTATCTAAGATACATCCATAGGTGTGCGATCCATTGGGGGAAAATGACTGGGCCGAGCAATCTCTACCATAATCATGGAACCCATCGTCATTATGAATACGATCAGATCAGATGCCTACACATATTCCTGGAAGATTGATCTTTGAAATAACAGAGTACATGAAACAAACTAACTGGATAGCAGAAATGCAAATAAGAACAGTTTCCCTCTAACATGAGTCCTAACTTTTTTGATTTCCGGGATACAGGGTGTTAAAGTTGGATTAAGTTCTTGTAATCTTGTTTAATATTAGATTTGATTTTTCTTAAAAAAAAAGGCATTCTTATTGTAACTTTAAGAAAGTGAAACAAGAAGCAAATTGTTTTTGAGAAAAGCACTCACCTTTCGCATAAAATTTTTCCAAAATCTTCGAACATATTTTTTCAACTTCAACACCTTGTGTCTATGAAATAAAAAGAGTAGGGTCCCATATATGTGGGAGGATTCTCAGAATTGTTCCTGTACTCCATTTTAATCAGATCTGCTCAAGAATCAGGCATAGAAAATATATATTCGTCCAGCAAGGAAAAAAGATCGAGAGAAACTTATGAAATGGAATTATTTGAAATTGATCCATCAGTCTAAATATAACCAGTTTGAAATCAGAGTATTAAACAGTAAATGCATACATACCTGCCGCATCTCCTGCTAAATGATCAACAACACAAATGTGTTCGTGAGAGGGACTAGACAATATGAAACGACTGTAAAAGGCATCCCCTAAATCTTAGAATTTTATTCCCAAGAAGAATAACATCTGGTACAGTGCAAAAGACGTCTGTCTCCAATTCTACAACAATAAATAATTAATGGAGTTCAACTAAGAGCTAAGAAAACTCACCAGGATTAGGGTAGAAATATATTATGCTGTTATGATAAATTAAAAGAACTCCCAGCTTTTATGTACCAATTCAAGGAGAAATTCTAGAGCAAGGAGGACTATTAAATTGATTACTAAATGGTGGTACCTGAGAAAGAATTGCTGTAAATCCATCTTTATGTTTGTTTACACTACCCCGATGGAAAAGTTCCATTTCTTACCCTAAATGTACAAACATATACGTGAAAATCCTACAAAATTCGTATCATCTTGAAGGATCGTTAATGAGCCATCTACTCATTTTTCTGCTATCAGATAAAGTTGTTGAATTTGGTTCTAAATATTCGTCGATTACAAAAGGGAATTATGGTTATGAGTGCCATTATTGGAGGGACCTTTGAGGGATGGACAGCAGGAAAATTTTTGTTCGCAGGCTAAATCCGCTTCGTTCTCCTCCATGGACACATTTATTACCCCTTTTGTCCCAATCGCCTTGGGGGTTTCATTGTTTCGACATATTAAAAAAAAAAAGAAGAAATTTCAAATTTCCCTCCACTGTCAAAGTCTAATTTTTTCTTTTCAACGGAAAATGTTGTTTCCGTCCTCTCCGTTTGCTGCTGGTAGATGGAGAGGACGCTTTTGAGTTCTCCGGTGTGAAAGTGTTTGTGAATGGCGGAAAATAAGGTAAGAGGTATTAATTTTACTATAAATCGGAAGGAAAATATATTTTATTATTGTTTTTCAATACCTACTTAGTGAAAGCACCCTTGAATAACGTTTTGAGCTTGGGATGTTCGATGAGAATTTGGAACTCATCGTAAGTTCGCCATTCTTATTTCTATCTGCTAAATCCAAGATTTGGAGGACTACATGATGAGCTTTGTTGTTTTCTTTCCCTAATGTTTTGTATAATTTTTTGACTGTTACAACCCCATCCCTATTTCCATCACACTTGAGGAAAATCACGTTCCATCATGTTGGCGTCATTTTGGTTTGAACGAATTTTACGAAGATAAATAAATTTTTCTCTATTTTGCATAGGTATATTGCTTAATCATCCCACAGCATTCTGTATATCAATATTCTAGTCAATAAATAACCCCCAAAATTAGCAATTAGAAGCAATCTCAGATTAGGGTTACAAGTGAAAGCAAGCTACCTCCATTTTGTAATAAAATATGTACCTATGTATTTTCCAATTTACACAGACCCCTTCCAATTCATTTGATGAAGGAAAAATAAATGCGAAAGAGTAAAGAGTCTGTAGGTTATATTGTGGATGAGGGTGGCCCCCCAAGCACAACATAACCAAAGCTTCCTGCTGAGGCTGGCTAACTTAACGACTAACGTATAGAAAGGCCCCCTTCTTCAGTTTTCAGGTGAAAATTTGGAAAACCAAACGTCTGAGCAAGATGATTAATCCAAAATGAAAGCCAATTTAATTTTATACCAAAAATGTTCCATTTACATTTTTCCTAGGAGCAAAATTTGTGTTGAAATGCAAGAAAATATGAAAACAATGTTTTTTTCTGTAGAATTTAGTATTCGACTTTACCCTGAAATCAGGGAAAAAATATACAGGGTAGATAGTACTGATGAAACTAAGAACAAATTTCTTTCAAACATGAGTCCCAACTCAATTCATTTCTTTATATAAAGTGTGTTAAAGCTGAGGTATAGAACTTTAGACCAAAGAGTTATCTTTCGAGAATTTCAGTTCTGTAAGAAAACTCGTGATAATGCCAGTGGCGTTCAAGTTGGGGACGTAATCAAATAATCAATTTAATTCACGCCACTGAATAACTTTAAAAGTTGACATTAAACAACCAAATTTGCTTTTTCGAGTTCCATGAAAATATCTTCAGCCATTTTGTAATTATCGCATAAAACAGTATTTTTCCTAATTTAACACCCTGTATATTGTAAGGAAAGAGAGTTGGGACTCATGTTTGTAGGAAATTTGTTCTTATTTCCATTGGTACTATCTACCCTATCGGTTTGTTACAACCACTCTGAGACACCTGTATACAGGGTGTCTCAGAATTATAAATATATTTAGAGATTGAAATGCGAGTGAAAAGATGGATATAATAGAAGATCACGTTCTATTTATTTTATAGCATTTCCAGCTTTATTGCCTTTTGGCCATGTCTCACTGATGACGAATCCGGGGTGAAATTCTATTCTGCCCGTCCGACCGTAAAACGATGCAAATTCCAAATTTTATTTTCCTGGCCATTTCAAAACAATGAATTCGATCCAGATAAAATTTCGCATTTAAATGGAGAATGACATATTCAAGCTACATGCAAAATTTTGTGCAACTGAGTAATCAGAACTAGGAAATATTTGAGTGACTTATCGAGAATAAAATCCCAATATTTCTGTAACATATCCGGTACCATAGACGATTTCTTTGACAGCTGGTGACGCTCCTTTGATAGTTGAAATTTTTTTCAAAATTTTTAAATAATTATATTTTATATCCTAAATTACTGAAAACTCATCAGTATTGAGGTATCAAAATTTCATTTGCTGTATATAAGTCCCACTAGTACGGAGTTGACCACCTGTATCTGTATATTCTTTTTAAAAATAGCAATACAGATTTTTTGAAAATCCAATATGGTACCATTACACTGTTTTCAGATGGGGAATAGCATAACACTTCGGATTCTCTCTTTGTTCGTCATTTAACACTTCAAACAGAAATAAAATATACATACCATAGTCAGGATACATACCACTCACTCGTTTGATACACAAATTTCGGAATTTTTTAGAGGAATTCAATAAAAATTATAATAACGTACATGAAGCTTGTGCACATAGCACGCCCTTGAAATCTCGCAATGTCTACTGCGTCTGCGCGTCGCACATGCGCCGTTGTCGTTTTCTCTTATTCTTGCCTGCCTGCAGATTAAGAACAGACTCCTCTTTGATAAGAATTAACTTCATTTTTAAATTATAACACGCGTCCTCAAACTTATATTACATTTAAAGTTTTTCGGATTTTTTCGTGCACTTGTTTCAATTAAACGACGATTGTTTCTTTTACTTGTTCAATGTGAAGTTCAGTTGAAGACGTGGATGGCCAGCCAAAGCAAACTAATATTCTACTTCATCTCGACCACTTTTTTATTGCGGTGTACCCACCATACGAACCTCTTTTTAAAAATTAGATTCACACAGCATTTCATTTACAATGCTAAATTTGAGAATTCTTCGTTAGGGCACGGAAATATTCGAGATCGGAATTCGGAACCTTCCCTGAAAATTTCAAGCTTCTTGGTTCATCCGTTTTAGAGTTATCGTGTTTACGGCCGGACGAAAAGAATTTAATTTGACCACGGATTCAACATCAGTGAGTCCATCCTTATCGTAACACTTTAATGAAATACACCCCGATTTCAAATTGGAACATTATAAATCAATATGTATCGAAATTTTCGTCCATGTTATCGAAAATGAAACAATTTTTTCAGGAATTTGGACTTTAATGATTTCCGTTAAATTTCTTCAATTCATTACCAACGTTTCGGATCCAGTTGATCCTTTATCAAGGCTCGAATTTACTCTAATTTAACGAATATTTTGAAAGAACCATTATTTAAAACTTTAATTTATGAAGCACAAGAAACTTTTCTTTAAGAAATACGTTGAGTGTGTCGAACAAGAAGTTAGGTACATAACATAGCCTTCGTAGCTAGTGCGATCACCCACTCGTTACTTGGCTTTCAGGTAAGAACAATTTCTAAATATCAAATGGCACTTATTCTACAAATGAGGAGTAATGAAGAATTCATGAAATGAGGTACCTACTTGTTTTACTCGACATGAGTTATTACAATTATCTGTAAAACATCTGAATAGGTAATGTTATTATGGTACTGTTTTTGAATGTATTGGAAATCTGGGAGGATAATATTTAAGAAGAATCAACGTTGTCACACAAATCATTCTACTGACATGAACACAAATCCTTTGATTTATTATCTACTTATATTTGAATAAAATTTTTATTTGAAAATCCAAAATTGTTACGCTTTCATGTTGTTTCCCGAATGATTCTTCCTTTAGAAGAATCGCTCAATTACAATTTTGCAATAAAAGAAGGACCTGTTTTTTGAATAATATATTTGAAAAAATCACAATACAAAATAGACAGTAAGAAAACAGAATTCTTTAATATGCAATCAACAATCAAAACCCTAAAAAACTCACGAATAAATCACATAATATTATATAACAATCACCTCCCAGCAAGGCATTTTGAAAATATCCGATTGATAGTGAGAAATACTTTTTTTAAACACCGTGTATAAGAAATTGCATCTGATTTGACTCACCCCTCATGGACAAACATAATATACATGATGAAGCTCGAGGCTTGTTCCCTCATGTAAGGATCGTAAATGAAGATATTTGCTATAGGTCCTGACGTAGATGTAGTGGAATTTTTTTCAGTCACTTCGTCAACGTAAAACAATATAATTTCTATCGGAGATATGAATGTCATTCATACATCAGGGGGGTAACAGGTGTATTCTTCTTTGTAAATAACATCAGTTACGGTTTATGTTGCCGATCTTGCAGGGATCGTCATCTGAATGGATCTCAAGATGAATCGAGTTCATGTATTGAACAATAATCTTGAGCCACTGCATTACCTGTTCATATATATCTCCTTAAAGCGAATTCAAATTCCAGATTGTTCATCATATTCACAAGTTATGAATTTGTTTGATTGTATATCAATTTCACATTCACCGCTCTGAATAAAGTCTCTTAGCTCGCATACATTCCAGTCCACCTCTTCTATCTTTGTCGTACTGTAAATAAAGAATAATTTTTTGAATTTTGGAGGGTTTAAGTGGGGAAATTATTGTTTTATTCACCTTTTCGAATATGGTCCTGCAATACCTATTTTGTTGTTGGGATATGGAGATTTCTACTTGTTGATCCCCTGCACCAGACATCTTGATAAGGTCTTTGTACATAACCAATATCTTGAAAATATTTTAATTTGAGTGACTTAGTGAACCATAGTCGATAAACACCTTGAAAGAACCTGGTAGGTGTATTACACGTAATGAAAAACTCTAAATACGGATTCTAACCTCTCACCTTGGTTTACACTTCTTTTGGTACCTGAGCTATCAAATTATTAATGAATAGTCAATTAAAGTCTTCATTCTTTTCGGTTTTTCATCATTTTTCTATATTTTATCAGTATGATCGAAAAGCATCATTCATCTATTTCAAATTTCAACAGCAACACATTTTTAGGTTAGGTCAGAGATGTCATTTGTTTTGACATTTGACCTCCATGGTAATTTTTGTAAACGGGGATTCCACGGATGCTGAATAAATAAAGACTGAATAAATTTTCCTTGAGTTGGTAATTGATTCCTTGATATTCAAAAGTATTTTTGAATGAAGAGCTTCCTATTTATTCCTGAAATTTCCTATTATAGCTGCATGACCATTATGGTTGCTAAGCAATTTGTTTTTGTTGTGAGCGGTAACTATGAAACAGTCCTTGTTATGTTATTATCGAAGAATAGTACCAAAGATTATAGTACTATTTTCGTGACAATAAACGTCATTTCATTGTAATCAGAAAGCATTATTGGAAAATAATTAAGGAAATGCAACAGTTTCACCAAAAATTGAACAAATATACGGCTATTTATAGATGTTCCGATAATATCAATAATTTCAAAATACGGTGAGTTAGTGCGTTCGTAATTCTTCCTAATCAATGTGAACTCAGATCGTAATTCAAATAGAAATGACATGCGGGATGTGTTGAATTGAAATTTGACAAGTTTGGTGAATTGCTAACAGATGGCGCTGTCACATTGAACTTCGATTATTCAGTTATCAAATAAAAATCTGATGATGAATAATTATAATGCAATCATGAATAATTCAATTGTGATTGCAAATATTTCAAAAAGAAATGCGCTTTTGGGATTTGAACTCAGTTTCTTCTTTATGTTCATTCATAACTATTTCATGGCATTGGTTTATTATCCCAATATTTCAAAAATCAAGCATTTTCAGTTAAAAATCGTACAGACATTGGGAAAGAATCATAACGCTCATCTAAGCGCGCAAAAACGCAAAATGCAAAGAACGATTTCATTACATTTTTTTATCTTTATTTTCGTCCCTATTTCAAGAAACTCATCTGTTTATTACAGGATCAAAATCAAAGAGATCCCCGATGTGACACTGGCAACTGAATCAGACTTGCAAGATAACTGGGAAATCAAAGAATTCAAATGGCAGCAAAAGGTCTTCAACAATTTCGAAAAGCAGTTTTACGGAGACGAAAAAAATTGCGTTACCGACGCCGAGAAACAATACCACTCGATCTTGACCAACTCTGTCACGGCACCAGACAACAAGATGCTGTTTAGCTACGTTGACAGCGATTCCTTCAACCATGAGATAGAAGTGAGTCGAAATATGAATTGAGTAATAGAATAGAAGACTGAATCTTCAAAATAGGTAATTTTTACTAAGTTTAGTCGTCTTTGCAGGATTCCTCACTGATAAGACGCAACTTTGAGTCGAAAGGAACAGCAGAAAACACCCTCGAAGAAGTGGTTGATGCGGAGCCTGAATTCGATTACGAAATATTCTTGCAGCACAGCTGGGAGAACGCAACAATATCCGAAAAGATTGAGAGCATGTTCATCATGACTGACACAGGGTGAGTTTTGCATTCTATCTGCTCGTCTATTTTGAATAATATAACGTCAAGGCGTACTTTGGAGTCTTGTTTGAAAGGACCCCGCACTTTTACTACGGGAAATGGCGTTCCGTCAAATTTTCTAAAATTTTGGTATAATGTAGTACTCGACATACTGATCAAAAGTGTCCATGGCCCCAACTCAATCCTATGACTAGTTTTTGAGATACAGGGCGTTGAAGTTGAGAATTACCCACTTTTACTACGCCCGTATCTCGGAACAGAATCGAATGAACTTCAATTTTTCTCAAGAAACATTCCATTACATCCCCAAGGAGCAAGCATATAGAGGAATATGACCGAAAATCGTTACGAATACAGGGTTATCCATAATTGAATGCATGCCCGATTTTGAAAGTATAAAATATGTCAATTCCAGAGCGAAAACGTTCGCAAAATGAACTATTACACTAGATATGTTGTTGTTACATCGAAAAAGTCTGAAATGCCCAGAATTTATACTGGGTGATCCATTATTATAGAAACTATCCTCAAGGAAGGTTAAATGGACACCCTGTATTTATGGGTTGATTCAAGGTGTTTGTTTAATTTTTTTAGAACATATCATCATGGACTTCAAAGAATACGGGGTGATTCAGTCATAAAATGAACTTTGAACCTCACGAAAATACCCAAAAACAACCTTTTTTTTTCATCACCCTCTATTTCAAGATTGAATCCGACGAGGTGGGAGTTTTCTTTCACCACTGTACTTGATATGAAAACATCAATACGGCTGAGAGTTTTTATCCAATTCCTATGACCAGATTTTTTTTTATGTAATATGAAAATTATTTACTCATATGTTATTCTATTCGTATTCCAACTGAAAATCTGGTCATAGGAATTGGATAAAAACTCTCAGCCGTATTGATATTTTCATATCAAGTACAGTGGTGAAAGAAAACTCCCACCTCGTCGGATTCCATCTTGAAATAGAGGGTGATAAAAAAGGTGGTTTTTGGGTATTTTCGTGAGGTTCAAAGTTCATTTCATGACTGAATCACCCTGTATTCTTTGAAGTCCATGATGATATATTCTAAAAAAATTGAACAAACAACTTGAATCAACTCATAAATACAGGGTGTCCATTTAACCTTCCTTGAGAATAGTTTCTATAATAATGGATCACCCAGTATAAATTCTGGGTATTTCAGACTTTTTCGATGTAACAACAACATATCTAGTGTAATAGTTCATTTTGCGAACGTTTTCGCTCTGGAATTGACATATTTTATACTTTCTAAATCGGGCATGCATTCAATTATGGATAACCCTGTATTCGTAACGATTTTCCGTCATATTCCTCTATATGCTTGCTCCTTGGGGATGTAATGGAATGTTTCTTGAGAAAAATTGAAGTTCATTCGATTCTGTTCCGAGATACGGGCGTAGTAAAAGTGGGTAATTCTCAACTTCAACGCCCTGTATCTCAAAAACTAGTCAAAGGATTGAGTTGGGGCCATGGACACTTTTGATCAGTATGTCGAGTACTACATTATACCAAAATTTTAAAAAATTTGACGGAACGCCATTTCCCGTAGTAAAAGTGCGGGGTCCTTTGGGACCAGAGTTTCAATCATAGAATTATAAATGTTAAATGTAGGTTTTGATTTTGAGCGTAGTGATTGATAAGTATCCAAAAGTGTAGTCCAAAAATCCAGGGTCAATTGTCGCTATACGCATGCGTCGGCGAATAGAAGGGACATGTCATTATGTACCCATGGTAACCATATAGCATTTTCATCTTTACACGAATATTCCTATCGCACATGCGCAATAGTTCTCACTGACCCTTGGCACAACCATCTAGATGTTTCACGTTTAATTTCAAGGATCAAATTGTAGAATTATGTGGTTTCAATATCCTCCTTCGTTTCAGGGAATACGTCCAGGAAAATTGGATCAAGTTTGAACACGTCCTGTGCGTCTTGAGATACGACAAAGAAAAGAACGTTTTGACGCTGTATCCGGATTTCTCCAAGGATATTCCGTATCGTATGCAGATTGACAAGGACTCGACGAAGAACTGCTACTACTTCGTCGAGCACGCATCCGAAGATATACCGGATGATTTGTCGCAGATTGAGGGGCAGATTTTCAAAAAGGTAAGAATATAATTTTTTTCTTAATGTGAATTTACATGGGCGCCCGCAAAAATTTTTCTCAGGGGGGGCAAAATGAAAATTATTAAAATATTGAGGGTGTTGTGCTGAAAAACGATAAGGCCATCAAAATCTCAGGGGGGCCATGGCTCCCCCCCTGCGGGCGCCCATGTGAATTTATCAATTTGGTCGGTGGTTTTGATGTTGTTGAATATAAGAAATGGCAACAGGGGGAAGCCAGCGCGCGAAGAATTTATTTGGTCGGCATATACAGGTTATTCGTAGTTGTTCTTCCTATAATTTTGATTTTTGGGTGAGGTTAGAAACAATTACCCAGAGGCCAGAAGTCAGCGTCAAGCCAAAATCGAGTAACGAGCAAAAATATCATTGTATACAGTGCGTGAGTGTGCGTCAAAATTATGGAACAAATTCATTTTCTCAGAAGAAAATAATTGGCAACAAAATCCTGAAACAGGTCAATATTTGTTTCACTTTTACCAAATTTTTATGCTTGCACCCTGTGCCATCCCCATCAACTCTCTGAATTTTTTGAATAGGGAAAGTGGTCATGTGGTACATTTTGGCAAGGTCTTTGTATCTTGTTTACAGGCGTGCAGAAATTTTCAAGAAAAACATTTTTTCTGAAAAATTAGTTCAAAGAGGTTTTCAGTATGTGCACTTTGTCATTGCTCATTTACTTTGAGACGATGGTCCTGATGAAATTTGTCACCGAACGAAAGTCGACCATTTCAGTTTTGTTCGTACACAACTCAACCCCCTCACGTGAAATTTCATCAGATACCATCGCCTCAAAATAAATGAGCCATGACAAAGTGCACATACTGAAAACCTCTTTGAACTAATTTAAAAAAAAAATGTTTTTCTTGAAAATTTCTGCACGCCTGTAAAGAAGATACCATGACCTTGCCAAAAAGTACCACATGACCCACTTTCCTTATTCAAAAAATCCAGATGGTTGACGGGGATGGCACAGGGTGCAACAAAAATCCTTCAAAAATGCATAAAAATTCAGTAAAAGTGAAACAAAAATTGACCTGTTTCAGGATTTCGTTGCCAAAAATTTTTCTTCTGAGAAAATAAATTTGTTCCATAATTTTGACGCGCACTGTATACAGGGTGTTTCACCATGAACTGGACAAACATACAGGGTGACCATTTCAAAACGAAACAGACGAGATTACAGACGAAATAAATTTTTCCGATAGAAATGCTCGGACAGGTCGATTTCTGTTTCGAGGGGGACAACTTAAGATGTAGGTTATGGACGCATAGCGCTTCAACCCTTGCTACTACAACCCTCACCCCCAATTTTTGAATAGGGAAGATGGGGTGAGTGATACCTCATTTGGAAGGTATTTTTATACTGATTTCAGCACAGTAATTGTTTTTTCATTTTATGCATTAGTTGTCGAAATATTCTTAACTAAGTATTTGAAAATGAAGTGGTGTTTTCATGGCACTTGTTTTTTTGTGAAAAATCGACATTTTGAGCTTCAAAACAACCATGACTGTGGCTTCCTTCCTCCAATCCACTGACATAGAAATCTTTAATCAAGATGTCGATTTTTCACAAAAAAAACACTACAAGTGCCATGAAAACACCACTTCATTTTCAAATACTTAGTTGAGAATATTTCGAGAACTAATGCATAAAATGAAAAAACAATTACTGTGCTGAAATCAGTATAAAAATACCTTCCAAATGAGGTATCACTCACCCCATCTTCCTATTCAAAAATTGTCTGTTTCGTTTTCAAATGGCCACCCTGTATATAGCCGTGTAGATGACACCGAGGAAGTAATTTTTGCCTTATGACATATACCTATATACCATATATTTTGTTGCTAAATATTTTTCTTCTGAGAAAATGAGTTTGTTCCATAATTTTGACGCGCACTGTATACAATAATAAAGCTTCACAATACATATTATGTAATATCACTTTGGTACACCTTAAATTATTCCATTTCCATGTATGCTTCTTTCCAAAGGTGAAAAATCAGCAAGGTTTTCTTTTTCTGTACTATTGATGTGCACTGGTCACGTAAATATTTCTAGGAGAACTGGGGAAATGATGAAAGTTTCAAGGGAAAATGTAACATTATAGTTTGAAAAAGTTACCTGAATGCCGCAGTTTCCAGAAAAATTGATTTATACAGATGCTGATTTTTTGCATATACACTGTGTCCGTTAAGTATGGAACAAATTCATTTTCAGCTAAACAGGTTATTTTAAGAAATAATCCTGAAAAACGTCGATTTTTGATGTTAATTTACCGTATTTTAAAATTATAATCTAATATACAGGGTGAATTACGTTCGAGTTATGACGTCACCGTAATTTTTTTAAATGGAACACCCCCATTTTGTCTCAATTTTCGGATTACTCTAGCTGAGCTGATTCCAAAAATGTATCACATGTTGATTCCAATTGGAACAGGGTGGACAAAAATACAACAGTTTTGTGTGTGCTCATAACGTATCGCATAACGTTCTTTATTAGGTAAATTAACAATACTATCAAAAATACTTATTGTCTAGCGGCAATCGGTTTGAATGCAACACCCCGTAGTTTGCTACATGTTCAAAGTAATAAAAATCAGCTTTTTCCAAACATGTTACTTTATGAGCACACACAAAACTATTGTATTTTTGTCCACCCTGTACCAATTGGAATCAACATGTGATACATTTTTGTAATCAGCTCAGCTAGTGTAATCCGAAAATTGAGACAAAATGGGGGTGTTCTATTTAAAAAAATTACGGTGACGTCATAACTCGAACTTGATTCATCCTGTATATTAGATTATAATTTTAAAATACGGTAAATTAACATCAAAAATCGACGTGTTTCAGGATTATTTTTTAAAATGACCTGTTTAGCTAAAAATGAATTTGTTCCATACTTTACGGACACAGTGTAGAATGATCCTTTGTGAATCAAAAAAACCAAATTTCATTCATCAGAGTCGAACAGTTTAGATTTTCTGATCTTATGGCAAATGGCGTTCCGTCAAATGTTCTAATTTTTTGGTATAATGTAGTATTTGATCTACTGATCAAACGTGTTCATTGCCCCAACTCAATCCTATGACTAGTTTTTGAGATACAGGGCGTTGAAGTTGAGAATTACCCACTTTTACTACGCGCGTATCTCGAAACAGAATCGAATGAACTTCAATTTTTCTCAAGAAACATTTCATTCCATCCCCAGGGAGCAATCATATGGAGGAATATGACCGGAAATCGTTACGAATACAGGGTTATCCATAATTGAATGCATGCCCGATTCTGAAAGTATAAAATATGTCAGTTTCAGAGCGAAAACGTTCGCAAAATGAACTATTTCACTAGATATGTTGTTGTTACATCGAAAAAACCTGAAATACCCAGACTTCATACTGGGTGATCCATTATTATAGAAACTCTTCACAATGAAGCTTAAGTGGACACCCTGTATTTTTGGGTTGATTTGAGGTGTTTGTTTGATTTTTCCAGAACATATCATCATGGACTTCAGAGAATACAGGGTGATTCAGTCATGAAATAAACTGTGAACCTCACGAAAATACCCAAAAACCACCTTTTTTTTCATCACCCTCTATTTCAAGATTAACTCCTTTGAGATGGGAGTTTTCTTTCACCACTGTACTTCATATAAAAACATCAATATGACTGAGAGTTTTTATCCACTTCCTATGACCAGATGTAATATGAAAATTATTTATTTTCGTTACTCTAGTCTTATTCCAGCAAAAAATCTGGTCATCATAGGAAGTGGATTTTTATGTCAAGTACAGTGGTGAAAGAAAACTCCCACCTCAACGGAGTTAATCTTGAAATAGTGGGTGATGAAAAAAAAGGTGGTTTTTGGGTATTTTCGTGAGGTTCACAGTTTATTTCATGACTGAATCACCCTGTATTCTTTGAAGTCCATGATGATATGTTCTGGAAAAATTAAACAAACACCTCAAATCAACCCAAAAATACAGGGTGTCCACTTAAGCTTCATTGTGAAGAGTTTCTATAATAATGGATCACCCAGTATGAATTCTGGGTATTTCAGGTTTTTTCGATGTAACAACAACATATCTAGTGTAATAGTTCATTTTGCGAACGTTTTCGCTCTGAGACTGACATATTTTATTCTTTCAGCATGCATTCAATTATCGATAACCCTGTATTCGTAACGATTTTCGGTGATATTCCTCCATATGGTTGCTCCCTGGGGATGGAATGAAATATTTCTCTCTCTCTCTTCTGTATCTCAAATGTAGTCATAGGATTGAGTTGGTGCCATGGACACTTTTGATCAGTAGGTCGAGTACTACATTATACCATAAAATTAGAACATTTGACTGAACGCCATTTGCCATAAGAAAAGTGCGGGGTCCTTTCATTAATCAGAGTCGAACAGTTTAGATTTTCTGATATTTTTCGCGAAGGTCCAAATTTTCATCTTGTTCGAAATTTTTCCAAGTCCGATCGAAAATGTTTTTCTTCGGAGTGAACTCCCTGTGATGATTTTTGAACTCCTGGTGCTTCAAATCTTTACTTCTTGATTATCAATTTTCAATACTTGGTTCAAAAGGTTGGCTTGGAGTTAAAGATTACAGGTTGAATAGGCACTATTCAGAATAATGAAGGAAAAATAAAATTGGGAAAAATTGAAGATTTGTGGCGGCAGGAATTCAAAAATCAGCACAGGGTGTGCACTTTCTCGAATGAAAAAATGCAAAATAATTTGAAAAATACAAGACTGAGTTCGCTCTGGCCCTTGTACAAACGAATATCAGAATGATCTAGAAAGCAGGGGCGTACTCCGTATTGATGGTTACGGTATCACGATGTTGAAGCCATGTTGACACCTTGTTTCTTCTGCAGAACTTCGATATAGCTTGTGAGAATGAGACCTAAACAGGCCTTTTTGCTACATCGCAACGAATTCGAGATGTATACTACATTTATTTTTATAAAGTACCCCGGTTGGCCATGATTTAGGTTTATCGAGTTTTTGCACTTGAAACTGACGCAGGTTGATACTCGTGAAATGTCAAATAATTCTCAGAGACGTTGCCAATGCTGATTTGTATTTACTTTTTTTCAATTTTGTAAATGGAGTTCTCTTAAGGTTTAAATGTGACACAGGTTTGGTAGTACCACTACATTTTCATACTGGAGTATTTCAAGTTTTGCAAAAAGGTATTTAAATGTCTTCTGTAGGCTTATTTCTTGAGAATTTTGAAAAGTGGGGCATTTCACTGTTCGTTTATAATTTTTTCTGTTGGGTTATTCGAATACTTTTATTCTTTTTTCGAATGAACTATCATCACAAAGTAACGGACTATTCTGTCCATCATTTTTCAGTAATATTCCAACACTAGATTATTGACTTCCGTACAAGAAAAAAGCATAACTGAATATTCCAACCATGTTGTAACGTTGTCCTTCCTACATAGAGGTCGTAGTAATTACGTATTCATCAAAATGTTTATCTTCTTTGGGAAAATAATGAAATTGAGAAAATATTATGTGAATTCGAACATTCCTGGCGAATGTTGAAGAACTTTTTTTCTCTGTTGATACTGGAAATATTTCACGTATACAGGATGTCCCACTTGTGCCGCAGCGGACGATATACGCGTAACGGTATGAGTTTGGCAATTTTTTTTTATGAAGACTTGATATACTCCAAGAAGAGCACAACCCAAAAACATTTTCGAATATATTGGGTGGCCCACAAAAGGAGTAGAGGGTGACTTTGTTTTCTCTGAAACTTCCTGCATGCTTGCGTATACTTTTCACATATTTTTATTCGACAGTTTTCGAAATATTGGCCATTTTGATGAAAAAATGATACCTACTTGTAGAGGCTATGTTATTCAATTATATTTCACGAACCCTTGTACATACCAATAACAGCTTTATATGGATTGAAAGACAAGACTTCAAAATATCCTAGCCAGCTATAATAAAGCATCTCCAGCATATGGAGTGTCCACAAAAAGACTATCAACATGACGAATTTCCAATCGACTTTTCTTCTTTTTTCCAAATGCAATGCATATAATTTTCATTCATAATTGCAATTACCATTCATTTCACTTCATTTTTTGTCGAATGCATGATATGCATATTTTCAACAGAATAGGATTTTCAAGAGCTTTTTCGAAATGTTTCCCTAAAATTCACATATACCTTCGAATTTAAATAGTAGATTTGGCTTTTCTGTCAAACTATTCCACTCAGAATAAGCATCATTGAAGCTTCAATTCATATTATCATATTATAGCGAAATGAGGAACTAGAAAGTTTTGATGTATCTACTTTGATAGGGGGCACAATAGACCTTAAGGTCGCAGTGAACTGTAACCCCTTTTCACTATAACTATGTATCTACTCAAAGATGTGATGAAATCAGTTACTGAAGACAAAAACTTGCTTTCTGTATACCCATTCTTCAAAATACATTTTTGATAATTTTCTATGTTTCTAAGTTAAATGAATGGTGATCACAATGATGAAAAAAAATTATATGCATTGCATTTGAAAAAATGAAGAAGAGTCGATTTGAAATTCGTCATGTTGATAGTCTTTTTGTGGACACTCCATATGCTGGAGATGCTTTATTATAGCTGGCTAGGATACTTTGGAGTCTTGTCTTTCAATCCATATAAAGCTGTTATTGGTATGTGCAAGGGTTCGTGAAATATAATTGAATAACATAGCCTCTACAAGTATCATTTTTTGGTCAAAATGGCCAATATTTCGAAAACTGTCGAATAAAAATATGTGAAAAGTATACGAAAGCATGCAGGAAGTTTCAGAGAATTGATAAAGACTATTGAATATAGGGTGTCACATTTGAAAAAACAAAGTCACCCTCTATTTCTCTTTCGTGGGGCACCCGATATATTCGAAAATATTTTTAGGTTGTGCTCTTCTTGGAGTATATCAAGTCTCCATCAAAAAAAGGACCCCGCACACTTACTTAGGAAAAGCGGGTCCAGTGAATTTTCCCCATTTTTACATATTATATTTATATCAACCTTAAGACCAATATATCAGATTTTCATAAAGGTCTTACATCAGGTTTGTTCTACAGGGCGTTCCAAAATTGCAGCTACGGAAAAGTGAATCTTTAAATTTTGATGATAATTCTTCTAATTTTCAGAATTTCATGATGATGCCTTGGGTTTTGAATAACAAGATATCACAGATATCCAAAAACCGCTCACCACGTTAAGTTTCGTTATACAGGCTGTTCCATGAAGCTACATAAGTAACTGAATGTAACTTTGTTGGTGACTTTGGGACCACCCTGAGTTTTTCAAAATATAATACCATGATGTATGTCCACCTCTGTAGGAAGTTTCATTGATGTACATAAAACAGTTGCAAAATTATTCAGGTTTAAATTCGGATTTCATACAATTTTTCTTCAAAACTTATCTGTAGTTGAGATTGCTGTCAAGGAATATAGGTTTTCATGCAGTATACCTAATTATTATGATAGGTATTGACGGTCGGTCCAAAGGTGTTTTTATTTAGAAATGTACAGGATGGACATAATTCGGTGTCACTAATCTCCTCATTTCGCTATCTTGAAATCTGTTCATATAGAAAAACAGTATTACCATTCCAGGTTGTTGTATCATTGAGCACTCTAAAGATGCATATTTTTTTGAATATTATACCAATGAACTAAAACCTAAATGATTTTGGCAACAATCTTTTAATTATTTATACACGAGTGAAATATTTCACAAAGGTCGACATACTTTAATGGTATAATATTTAAAAAAAATATGCATCCTTAGAGTGCTCAAATATACAACAACCTGGAATGGTAATACTGTTTTTCTATATGAACAGATTTCAAGATAGCGAAATGAGGAGATTAGTGACACCGAATTATGTCCATCCTGTACATTTCTAAATAAAAACACCTTTGGACCGACCGTCAATACCTATCATAATGATTATACTGAATGAAAACCTATATTCCTTGACAGCAATCTCAACTACAGATAAGTTTTAAAGAAAAATTGAAATCTGAATTTAAACCTGAATAATTTTGCAACTGTTCTTTGTACATTAATGAAACTTCCTACAGAGGTGGACATACATCATGGTATCATATTTTAAGAAGCTCAGGGTGGTCCCAAACCCAAAGTCACTAACAAAGTTACATTCAGCTACTTATATAGCTTCATGAAACAGCCTGTATAACGAAACTTGACGTGGTGGGCGGTGTTTGGATATCTGTGTTATTCAGAACCCAAGGCATCATGATCAAATTCTGAAAATTAGAAGAATTATCATCAAAATTTAAAGATTCACTTTTCCGTAGCTGCAATTTTCGAACGCCCTGTAGAACAAACCTGATGTAAGACCTTCGTGAAAATCTGATATATTGGTCTTAAGGTTGATATAAATATAATATGTAAAAATGGGGAAAATTCACTGGACCCGCTTTCCCTAAGTAGGTGTGCGGGGTCCTTTGACAAACTCAGACCATTACGCGTATATCGTCCGCTGCGGCACTAGTGGGACACCCTGTATACGTGAAATATTTCCAGTATCAACAGAGAAAAAAAGTTCTTCAACATTCGCCAGGTCTTTGGAATGTTCGAATTCACATAATATTTTCTCAATTTCATTATTTTCCCAAAAAAGATAAACATTTTGATGAATACGTAATTACTACGACCTCTATGTAGGAAGGACCACGTTACTTATTTATCTGACAGGAAAATGACTATAACCTAAATTTTCAAAATATACACGGTGAAATGTGTCAGAAATTCATGTCCAACCGGGATACATTATAAAAATGAATGCAGTATATTCGCACAGCTCATCCATAACTTCTGATGGTCTCCAAAACTCAGATTACCGAAGAACAACACCCGTTTTTCGTTGCAGATAGCCCACTACAGGAAATCGCTAAAGAGGACAGCTTTATCTACCGAATTCCAGCTACCGTCAATCAACAAACTGGAAGTGCACGTTTTCTTCGAGATAGTGTCGGGAAGAGGATTCGAACACGACGAGATCTACGTCAAGTACTTCGTGGAGCTGCCGGAGAAATGGCGCTGTAGGAACCCGGAGCTGCTGGAAGGATCGACCCAAACTTGCAGAGCGGGGCCAGAAATGGGCGGGCTCGTTTTCGGGCACGTCTTCGATCTGGTCCTGGAGTACGACATTCGAGATTTCGCAGAAGGCGGTGAGTACCTTTTCGATTTATCTGGAGATGCCACCTTGCGTTGATGTGTTTGAGTTTTGAGATGAAGTGAATTTTATCGTATTTCGCACTGCATGGTGTTCGTGTTAGCGAGAGCAGTGTGGCTTTATTTACACGAGCGGTCGCCATATGCTCACATGATTTTTGCTCCTTATGGTGCGTATTCACTTACAACAGAACACTACGAACGAAGCAAACACGCCGCGCACGCTGAACCCATTGCAACAAATATTGTTCGCGAAAATTTCGGCTGTTTGGAGAGTTTGCGGCATTCGCTGCGTTCCCACCCGTACGCCAGTGTAGTTTGTGTGTTCGTCGGAAATGGATGCAGACGATGTGATAGACAAGGAGCGAACGACAAACATAGCGAACGTCCGTATCCACTGAATACCGGCGAAAGAATGATTCCCTTTGAGCAAATCGCGTTTACCGACAATCCTCGGAAAATGTTCGGCGCGTTCTGTTCTGTTCTGCGCAACGTATTGACTAGATACATTTGTTGCAGCGTTTGGTTCGTTCGGAGTGTTCTGTTGCAAGTGAATACGCAGCATTAGGTTGATGTGATATATGACTTTATAGGATGAGTCGTCATTTTTTTTACTATAGGTTTACAGGATCTCACCGAAATTAATGGAAACAAATTTGGTCGCAGATTCTCGAGACGAAATTGGGATTCCCAATTTTTTTAGTTTTGACAGGTGGTCCCATATTTCGGAGTTGATAGTTTGGTTTTCACTGTTGTGGTTCTTATCTGAGGTGTCCTCACCACTGCGCTAAAGCTCGCCCTCCAGCTTCGGAGCTCGAATGGACACCAGTATCTGAAAGGGCTTCAAGGAAGATAAATCCTTGTTCCTCCTAAAATTTCGTTTCGAAGCCGGGCAGTCTATCACGGGTTGGTATGAAAACGAGTCGAAAACTATCGCGTTTATATTCCCTTGGTGGAATCGTTTCGAAGCCGGCAGTCTATCACGGGGTGGTATGAAAACGAGTCGAAAACTATCGCGTTTATATTCCCTTGGTGGAATCGTTTCGAAGCCGGCAGTCTATCACGGGGTGGTATGAAAACGAGTCGAAAACTATCGCGTTCATATTCCCTTGGTGGAATCGTTTCGAAGCCGGCAGTCTATCACGGGGTGGTATGAAAACGAGTCGAAAACTATCGCGTTTATATTCCCTTGGTGGAATCGTTTCGAAGCCGGGCAGTCTATCACGAGCTGGTATGAAAACGAGTCGAAAACTATCGCGTTCATATTCCCTTGGTGGAATCGTTTCGAAGCCGGGCAGTCTATCACGAGCTGGTATGAAAACGAGTCGAAAACTATCGCGTTCATATTCCCTTGGTGGAATCGTTTCGAAGCTGGGCAGTCTATCACGGGGTGGTATGAAAACGAGTCGAAAACTATCGCGTTTATATTCCCTTGGTGGAATCGTTTCGGAGCCTGGCAGTCTATCACGAGCTGGTATGAAAACGAGTCGAAAACTATCGCGTTCATATTCCCTTGGTGGAATCGTTTCGAAGCCGAGCAGTCTATCACGAGCTGGTATGAAAACGAGTCAAAAACTATCGCGTTCATATTCCCTTGGTGGAATCGTTTCGAAGCCGGGCAGTCTATCAGGAGCTGGTATGAAAACGAGTCGAGTGAGACTGAGCTAAGAAGGAAGACGAAATTAGGATTCCCAATTTTTTGATATTTGACAGGAGGTCCCATATTTCGGAGTTAATACGGAAGGATCTTCCAGGGTGCTTCTTTTTCAGTTTCTTCCTCATCCAAAAACTCTATTACAGGTGCATTGACCTGAGTGACCAGAGACCCAGACGGAAGAGACCTTGTTGTTCTTGCCTACTTCATTAAGTTTCCTTTGGCACTCTCATATCAGCTTTTAGTCGATGACGTACGAGTTGTGTGCTTTGATAGCAGCTTGACTACCAGAATTGATCACTAGATCATACCCTTGATAGTTTCTTTCCTTGCTAAGGCTTACGATGACAACGCATTCTGTAACCAAGTGAACAGAAATTTCATACTTTTCCTCATACTCCTCAGTTTCTGACAAGCCAATTCTCATCCTTCTTAAGGCTTCAATGTCCTGTGAGAGAACCAGTGAAGAGACGTGACTTATTCTTGCTGAGATCCAAATGATTCTTGGTTCTTTCACTTCCGTAGTCTGGAATGAACTTTGAAATTATCCATTCCTGGCTGATGTCTCCATAGTGCTTCTCCTTCAGTTATTTCCTTCACCAAATACTCTCTCCTATGAGTTCATTTGCCCATACCACAAAAGGGTTCTGGCCCAGTAAGTAGCGTTTGTGCTCCTTTATTTGCTAGTGTTGGTCTCTTCAATTCCTCTGATTCCTGAAAGTCCATGAACGCAGACTAAAGCGACATTGTTGTTCTTGCCTACTTTTTTAAGTTTCCTTTGGCACTCCCTTGTCATCTTTGAGTTGATAACAGTTCTTTGAAAGTAGCTTCATTATCAGAAGAAATCACTATGTCACACCTTTGATAGATTCTTTTCTGGTTTATGTCTACGAATCTTGTGATTCCAAGTTTTCCTGCTTGAAAATCTTCTGGAGTGTTAGTCCCCTGAATTTCGCCTTAGTCTTTTCTTTTTATCTCAGAATCTGGTCATACGAAAATCAGTGAATTTGGAACACAGAAATTTTATGATATGCGAAATCTAATAGTGCCTACTTATTTTGTCGGTAGACTCCCTCAAGACACTTCGCCAAATACCCTCTCCTATGAGTGCATTTGCCCATACCAAAAAATGGTTCTTGCCCAGAAAGTAGCGTTTGTGCTTCCTTTCTGGCTAGGTTGTTGGTCCAGGCTCAGAGCTACAATGACCCCCAGTATCTGAGAAGGCTCCAAGAAGGTTAAACCCTCGTGTCAAAGGTCTTAAATCTTTGCCTCGTTCCTCCTATAATTCTTTTCTCCAATTCCTCGCTCAGGCTTCCAATGCTGAGGTATTCTGTAACCAAGTGGACAGAAATTTCCTCCTCTTTCTCATACTCCTCAGTTTCTGACAAGCCTTTTCTCTTCATATCCTTCCTGAGGCTACAATGTTCCATGAGGAAGCCAGTAAAGAGACGTCACTTATTCTTGCTGAGATCCAAATGATTCTTGGTTCTTTCAGTTCTGAAATCTGGAATTATCTTTTTGAAATGAGCCATTCCTGGCTGATTTCTCCATGTTGCTTCTCCTTCAGTTTTTTTCCTTCGCCAAATACTCTCTTCTATGAGTGCATTTGCCTCTACCACAAAAGGTTTCTTGCCCAGTAAATACCTAGCTTTTGTGCTCTCTTTCGGGTGTTGTTGGTCTCTTAGATTTCTTTGATTCCTGAAGGTGCAGGAACCCAGACTACAGAGACATTGTTGT
Source organism: Adalia bipunctata (assembly GCA_910592335.1). Lineage (NCBI taxonomy): Eukaryota > Metazoa > Arthropoda > Insecta > Coleoptera > Coccinellidae > Adalia > Adalia bipunctata. The sequence continues at coordinate 11,521,421 of OU342955.1, forward strand.
TCTTACCTACTTCTTTGCTTCCTTTGGCACTCCCATGTCAGCTTTGAGTCGATAACAGTTCTTTGATGGCAGCTTGATTATCAGAAGGGGTCACTATGTCACATCCTTTATATTTTATTTTCAAAGCTATGTCTAAGCATCTTTCGATTGCAAGTTTTTTTGCCTGAAGATCTTAAGGAGTTGTAGCCCTCCTGAATTTCGCCTTAGTCTTTTCTTTTTATCTCCGACTCCGGTCATACGAAAATCACTGAATTTGGTACACGGTGGTTTTATGATATGCGTACTCTATAATGCTACCTATTTTGAAGATAGATAGCCTTAAGACACCTTTCACTGGGCCACAATGTATTTGACACCAGGCATTAACCGCGTATTTGAATTCCTTGGAAATTTTCGAACCTTGGCTCATTCAATTGAAAGGTTTTCTTGACTCTTCATAAAGTTTTTGATCTTTTTATCTCCGACTCCGGTCATATGAAAATCAGTAAATTTGGTACACAGAAGTTTCATGATATGCGAAATCTAATACTGCCTACTTATTTTGTCGGTAGACTCCCTCAAGGCACTTTTCACTAGACTACAATGTCTTTGGGGCCATTTAACATTGAAAGCTTATTTGAATTCCTTGAAAATTGTTAGACCGTTAGAAAGCCCATTGAATTTGAAAACTTTCTTGTCTCTTACAAGATTTTTGAGTGAAATCTAAAAATGTGATTAACAAATAGAATTCCATACGGAATATTAAATGCGTGAAATCACATTTTCAGATTTTACTCAAAAATCTTGTGAGAGACAAGAAAATTTTCAAATTCAATGGACTTTCTAACGGTCTAACAATTTTCAAGAAATTCAAATAAGCTTTCAATGTTAAATGGCTCCAAAGGCATTGTAGTCCACTGAAAAGTGCCTTGAGGGAGTCTACCGACAAAATGGGTAGGCAGTATTAGATTTCGCATCATGAAACTTCTGTATACCAAATTTAACTACTGATTTTCGTATGACCGGAGTCGGAGATAAAAAGAAGATCAAAAGTTTTATGAAGAGTCAAGAAAACCTTTCAATTGAATGGGCCAAGGTTCGAAAATTTCCAAGGAATTCAAATACGCGGTTAATGCCTGGTGTCAAATACATTGTGGCCCAGTGAAAGGTGTCCTAAGGGTATCTATCTTCAAAATAGGTAGCATTATAGAGTACGCATATCATAAAACCCCTGTGTACCAAATTCAGTGATTTTCGTATGAACGGATTCTATAAAAAAATACTATTTTTTCTCGAGAACCTGTGGCCAATTTTTTTTGCATTAATATCGTTACACCAAGCATATACATGGAGAGGTGAACAATACCTACCATCTCTAAGGACCAGCTGATGGTTATTCTGGAATGAGGTATTCAGAATTTTTGATGTGATACCACAAAATTGATAACGCAACAGGCCTTCTGCCACGAGGAAAAATGCCAAGAATTCAGAGGTTTGTTCACTTTCTGGCCTATAGTTTTAGACAAGCAAATAAGATTTATCTTTTGGACCTCCGACGCCTTTCAGAACACGATAACTCATAAAACCGTTCACATGTAAAAAGTAGAAGGATTTTTGTTGACAAATTGCTTTGAGCCCGTTGTTTGCAAGTTAGAATAGAATAGTTTATTCAAGTAGGAAAGCAGTACATAACAGTAGAATAGAATCACATCACTATATACAAATTCAAATCAAGAAATATCAAAAGTTATACGACCATCAGAAAAATCTCTTGTTTTATCCGTTAATTCGATCCGTGCGGGTGGTATCACATCGAACAGGCGTTCCAGGCGTCACAGTAGCTGGCGTTCGAGCATCACCAACCGTGAGTACCATTGTCTGTTTAAATATTTATTGTGTGGCACATCGAAATCTCCAAATATTCACGCATTTTTCTTATTTTGATAACATGATTTGGTTGATATCAGGCGAAATGTAGGTCGTCGCTGTCATGGCATATGTCATATCATATACAAGGGGTGATAAAATTTCACGTTGCTCGCGTTTCTGTATAATTTTATTGAAACGCTTAGCAGTGAAATTTATTTATTGGTTTATTCTTCATATTCGTATCGCATTTTTTGTGTTTTTCTAGTTTTACTATTGTTCAAAATTCATATCTTTTATTTTATTATACCACAAAGTTTTCTACTGGAATGGGCTTTCCCGGTCGGTTGCAAAGAAGAACAGGTCTATGACTCTACCCACTTCTTCTGTGGTTCACCGAAAAACCCGGAATCTTCCCTCTTTATACGAAGTTCGCATATACTCTATAGTTTTCTTCCCAATTCGGACCTCTTTACATTCGTACCTAAAAGTGTACAAGTGAGATAAGGACTCTACGCGGTACAACACCTACGAAAGCACCAAGTGTACAAGTGAGATAAGGACTCTACGCGGTACAAAACCTACGAAAGCAGACAGAAGCAGGTACGTAACTTTAAATCTGAACAACCGTAAGTACCATTTTCTGTTTACTTTGTGGTATTTATTTCTCTTATACATCTATTTTTTTTTTAACTCCGCCTGGAGCATCGTCGGGTGGATTGCGTAGCTCGGCGGTGCTGCTGCCGGTCCCAAGCCCGGGTAAAGGAGGAGGGTTGTAGCAGCAGGCTAGCTCCCTGCTATACGTAAAAATTTCAACTTGCTAAAAAGCCTAAACAGCGCCTCGGATGTACGGACGGATCTACTGGCAAACGACAAAAGCAAAGGAAAAGGTTAATGAATATGGGAACATGGAATATACAGGGAGTTAAACAAAAAATCGGCATCGTTGTTTCGGAAATAGAAAAACTTGGAATGGATGTAGTGACTCTCACTGAAACAAAGAAGAAGGGCACTGGTACTGAGCGAGTTGGTGAATATATCCATATATATAGCGGAGTTCCGAAGGAGGAGCGAGCTAAAAGAGGAGTGTCCATTTTAATAAAGGCCACACTGAAGAACAAAATATCAAACTATGAAATGGTCAATGAGAATATTTTGACAGTGAAAATCAAGCTACATCAGCATAATGTTACGTTACTGGCCATTTATGCCCCATCTGATGATGAATCGATCGCAAATAAGGAGTCATTTTTCGAGACTCTCAATGATGTCATCGAAAAAATTGGGAACTCTAGAGAGGTCATTATGATGGGTGATTTCAACAGCCGAACAGGAAGATCGCCTAACAGTGATATTATAGGTCCGTATGGAGAAGAACAAGTTAATGATAATGGCAACAGACTTATACAATTGTGTGAAACTAACAACTTAAAAATCACCAATGGATTCTTCCAACATAGAGACATACATCGATACACCTGGATGCAGCCAACACGTGATCTCAGGTCAATAATAGATTATTTCATTATTAAACAAAAGCCGAGCATTCAAGTGAATGATGTGAGAGCATTAAGAGGAGCTTTTGGTGGTGGATCAGACCATTTCCTCATAAGAGCCAAAGTATTTTTTCCACCAAAATATAAGGTGAAAAATACAGATTCTCAAACTATTGGCTTACAGAAACTGGGACACATCGAATATAAGGAGAAATATATAAATAATCACACGACACTTCTTTTATTTTCCCGTGTACATCCCCCTTGCCATGCTTTTTAGGTCCCCAGGCAGATATGATGAAAATTACTGATGTGATGACTGATGAGATTGAGCTAAGAAGGAAGATGCCTGAAAAAGATTCCACTTGTACCACTGACATGATGACTGATGAATTCAAAGAAGGAAGTTCCCTGAAGAAGATTCCATTTCTGCTGTTGTCCCAAAGTACAGCCCATTACCAGTTATGGTTACTCGTTTGTGGTTCCGATTTTAGTCTTTGTCGGGTCAAATTCCTGTAATGATCTCTTTGTCTGTTGGCACTTTTTCTCTGTTGTTCATGTTGAAATTTCATTGCTTTGTGTATTGATTATTTTGATTCTGATTGAAGTTTGTGTCATCAGCAGATTGCTGTTTTCAGTTCCATGTTTGGTTTCTCAATATGTGGTTTCCATTTCAAAGTATTGTCGAGTCAAATTTCTGAGGTATTCCCTCTCTTGGTAGAGCACTACTTCTGTTCGGTGATATATTCTGATGCTATGTGTCTTGATGGTTTTTGGTTCTGATTGAAGTTTGTGTCATCTACATGACAGGGTGATTTGAAGACGGGTGCATTAAGTATCGCGTTCATAAATTCCCTTGGTGGAATCGTGTCGGAGCCGGGCAGTCTATCACGGGGTAGTTTAAAACGAGTCGAAAGTTATCGCGTTTATATTCCCTTGGTGGAATCGATTCGAAGCCGGGCAGTCTATCACGGGGTGGTATGAAAACGAGTCGAAAACTATCGCGTTTATATTCCCTTGGTGGAATCGTTTCGAAGCCGGGCAGTCTATCACGGAGTGATATGAAAAAGAGTCGAAAACTATCGCGTTTATATTCCCTTGGTGGAATCGTTTCGAAGCCGGCTAGTCTATCACGGGGTGGTATGAAAACGAGTCGAAAACTATCGCGTTCATATTCCCTTGGTGGAATCGTTTCGAAGCCGGGCAGTCTATCACGGGGTGGTATGTAAACAAGTCCAAAACTATCGCCTTCATATTCCCTTGGTGGAATCGTTTCGAAGCGGGGCAGTCTATCACGGGGTGGTATGAAAACGAGTCGAAAACTATCGCGATTATATTCCCTTGGTGGAATTGTTTCGAAGCCGGGCAGTCTATCACGGGGTGGTATGAAAACGAGTCGAAAACTATCGCGTTCATATTCCCTTTGTGGAATCGTTTCGAAGCCGGGCAGTCTATCACGGGGTGGTATGAAAACGAGTCGAAAACTATCGCGTTCATATTCCCTTGGTGGAATCGATTCGAAGCCGGGCAATCTATCACGGGGTGGTATGAAAACGAGTCAAAAACTATCGCGTTCATATTCCCTTGGTGGAATCGTTTCGAAGCCGGGCAGTCTATCACGGGGTGGTATGAGAACGAGTCGAAAACTATCGCGTTTATATTCCCTTGGTGGAATCGTTCCGAAGCCGGGCAGTCTATCACGGGGTGGTATGAAAACGAGTCGAAAACTATCGCGATTATATTCCCTTGGTGGAATCGTTTCGAAGCCGGGTAGTCTATCACGGGGTGGTATGAAAACGAGTCGAAAACTATCGCGTTTATTTTCCCTTGGTGGAATCGTTTCGAAGCCGGGCAGTCTATCACGGGGTGGTATAAAAACGAGTCGAAACCTATCGCGTTTATATTCCCTTGGTGGGATCGTTTCGAAGCCGGGCAGTCTATCACGGGGTGGTATGAAAACGAGTCGAAAACTATCGCGTTCATATTCCCTTGGTGGAATCGTTTCGAAGCGGGGCAGTCTATCACGGGGTAGTATGAAAACGAGTCGAAAACTATCGCGTTTATATTCCCTTGGTGGAATCGTTTCGAAGCCGGGTAGTCTATCACGGGGTGGTATGAAAACGAGTCGAAAACTATCGCGTTTATTTTCCCTTGGTGGAATCGTTTCGAAGCCGGGCAGTCTATCACGGGGTGGTATGAAAACGAGTCGAGTGAGACTGAGCTAAGAAGGAAGTTCCCTGAAGAAGATTCCACTTGTTCCACTGATGTGATGACTGATGAGACTAAGCCAAGAAGGAAGTTCCCAATGATGTCCAAAAAATAAAAGCCGATTACCGGATCTGGTTACTCGTTTGGTTTCTCTCTTGCGATTTCAATTTCAAGTCATTGTCGAGTCAAATTTCTGTGATGTTCTCTTTTTCTGTTCAACTTTCGTTGCTGTGTGTCTTGATGGTTTTTGTTCTGATTAAAGTTTGTTTTATCAGCAGATAACTGGTTTCAGTTCCTTGTTTTTCATCCCTATTTGTGATTTCCATGTCATGTATTTTCGAGTCAAGTTCCTGAGGATTTCTCTCTGTCTGTTGAACACTATTTCTCTGTTGTTTAGTGATACATATTCTGATGCTATATGTGTCTGGATGGTTTTACTTCTGATTGAAGTTTGTCGGCATATATCCTGATATGGATATATGTTATGTCTAGATGTTTGTCTGTCTCGGGGAGGTATATGAAACTTCGTTCATTTACCCGAGTACAGCCCCCTTGCTATGCTTTTTAGGTACCCAGGACGATATGATCAAAATTACTGATGTCAAGACTGATAATATTGAGCCAAGAAGGATGTTCCACTTGTGTGTCTGATGATCCAAGTCCATGTTGAGGCGAAGCACTGATGAACCAGCCAATATTTTATTTGTTTTGTTTTATTTTTTGTTTTTCTTTTTTGTTTTTTTTTATTTCTTTTGTTGTTTTTTGTATTATGTTTCTTTATCTTCAAATGTTATTCCTATCGAGAACTCAATATATGACACTTCTTTTATTTGCCCCTGTACATCCCTCTTGCCATGCTTTTTAGGTACTCAGGACGATATGATCGAAATTAATGATGTGATGTCTGATGAGAATGAGCCAAGAAGGAAGTTCCACTTGTATGTCTCATGTACCAAAGTCCATGATGAGGCAAAATACTGATGAACCAGCCAATATTTCATTTATTATGTTTTTTTTTATTTTGTTTCCTGATTTTTTTTTGTAGTTTTATCTTGAATTGTTAATCCTTTTCGAGAAATCAATATATTACACTTCTTTTATTTGCCTGTGTACGTTCCCCTTGCCATGCTCTTTAGGTAGGTAGCCCTGACGAAAATTCCATCTGTTCCACTGATGTGATGACTGATGAGATTGAGCCACAAGGGAAGTTCCTTGAAGAAGATTTCACTTCCACTGATGTCCCAAAGTACAGCCGATCACCGCATCTGGTTACTCGTTTGGTTTCTCTATTCGTGATTTCACGCGGTGGTAGGAAGACGAGTCGAAACTATCACGTTCATATTCCCTTGGTGGAATCGTTTCGAAGCCGGGCAGTCTATCACGGGGTGGTATGAAAACGAGTCGAAAACTATCGCGTTTATATTCCCTTGGTGGAATCGATCAGAAGCCAGGCAGTCATATCACGGGGTGGTATGAAAACTAGTCGAAAACTATCGTGTTTATATTCCCTTGGTGGAATCGTTTCGAAGCCTGGCAGTCTATCACGGGGTGGTATGAAAACGAGTCGAAAACTATCGCGTTTACATTCCCTAGGTGGAATCGTTTTGAAGCCTGGCAGTCTATCACGGGGTGATATGAAAACGAGTCGAAAACTATCGCGTTTACATTCCCTTGGTGGAATCGATTCGAAGCCTGGCAGTCTATCACGGGGTGGTATGAAAACTAGTCGAAAACTATCGCGTTTATATTCCCTTGGTGGAATCGTTTCGAAAACTATCGCGTTTATATTCCCTTGGTGGAATCGATTCGAAGCCAGGCAGTCTTTCACGGGGTTGTATGAAAACGAGTCGAGTGAGACTGAGCTAAGAAGGAAGTTCCCTGGAGAAGATTCCACTTGTTCCACTGATGTGATGACTGATGAGACTAAGCCAAGAAGGAAGTTCCCAATGATGTCCAAAAAATAAAAGCCGATTACCGGATCTGGTTACTCGTTTGGTTTCTCTCTTGCGATTTCAATTTCAAGTCATTGTCGAGTCAAATTTCTGTGATGTTCTCTTTTTCTGTTAGCACTAATTCTGTGAAGTTCAGTGTTGAACTTTCGTTGCTGTGTGTCTTGATGGTTTTGTTCTGATTAAAGTTTGTTTCATCAGCAGATAACTGCTTTCAGTTCCTTGTTTTTCATCTCTATTTGTGATTTCCATGTCATATATTTTCGAGTCAAGTTCCTGAGGATTCCTCTCTGTCTGTGGAACACTATTTCTCTGTTGTTTAGTGATACATATTCTGATGCTATATGTGTCTGGATGGTTTTACTTCTGATTGAAGTTTGTCTGCATATATCCTGATATGGATATTATGTTATGTCTAGATGTTTGCTTTTTTGTCTGTCTCGGGGAGGTATATGAAACTTCGTTCATTTACCCGAGTACAGACCCCTTGCTATGCTTTTTAGGTACCCAGGACGATATGGTCAAAATTACTGATGACATGACTGATGAAATTGAGCCAAGAAGGATGTTCCACTTGTGTGTCTGATGATCCAAAGTCCATGATGAGGCAAAGCACTGATGAACCAGAAAATATTTTATTTGTTTTGATTTATTTTTTGTTTTGCTTTTTTTTTGTTTTTTTTTTATTTCTTCTGTTGTTTTTTGTATCATGTATCTTTATCTGTAAATGTTATTCCTATCGAGAACTCAATATATGACACTTCTTTCATTTGCCCCTGTACATCCCTTTTGCCATGCTTTTTAGGTACCAAGGAAGATAAGATCGAAATTAATAATGTGATGTCTGATGAGAATGAGCCAAGAAGGAAGTTCCACTTGTATGTCTCATGTACCAAAGTCCATGATGAGGCAAAATACTGATGAACCAGCCAATATTTAATTTATTATGTTTTTTTTTTATTTTGTTTCTTGATTTTTTTGTATTTTTATCTTAAATTGTTAATCTTATCGAGAAATCAATATATGACACTTCTTTCATTTGCCTGTGTACGTTCCCCTTGCCATGCTTTTTAGGTAGCCCTGAAGAAAATTCCACTTGTTCCACTGATGTGATGACTGATGAGATTGAGCCAAGAGGGAAGTTCCTTGAAGAAGATTTCACTTCCACTGATGTCCCAAAGTACAGCCGATCACCGCATCGGGTTACTCGATTGGTTTCTCTATTCGTGATTTCACGTGGTGGTAGGAAAACGAGTCGAAAACTATCGCGTTCATATTCCCTTGGTGGAATCGATTCGAAGCCTGGCAGTCTATCACGGGGTGGTATGAAAACGAGTCGAAAACTATCGCGTTTATATTCCCTTGGTGGAATCGTTTCGAAGCCGGGCAGTCTATCACGGGGTGGTATGAAAACGAGTCGAAAACTATCGCGTTCATATTCCCTTGGTGGAATCGTTTCGAAAACTATCGCGTTTATATTCCCTTGGTGGAATCGATTCGAAGCCAGGCAGTCTTTCACGGGGTTGTATGAAAACGAGTCGAAAACTATCGCGTTTATATTCCCTTGGTGGAATCGATTCGAAGCCTGGCAGTCTATCATGGGGTGGTATGAAAACGAGTCGAAAACTATCGCGTTTATATTCCCTTGGTGGAATCGATTCGAAGCCTGGCAGTCTATCACGGGGTGGTATGAAAACTAGTCGAAAACTATCGCGTTTATATTCCCTTGGTGGAATCGTTTCGAAAACTATCGCGTTTATATTCCCTTGGTGGAATCGATTCGAAGCCAGGCAGTCTTTCACGGGGTTGTATGAAAACGAGTCGAAAACTATCGCGTTTATATTCCCTTGGTGGAATCGTTTCGAAGCCGGGCAGTCTATCACGGGGTGGTATGAAAACGAGTCGAAAACTATCGCGTTTATATTCCCTTGGTGGAATCGTTTCGAAAACTATCGCGTTTATATTCCCTTGGTGGAATCGATTCGAAGCCAGGCAGTCTTTCACGGGGTTGTATGAAAACGAGTCGAAAACTTTCGCGTTTATATTCCCTTGGTGGAATCGTTTTGAAGCCTGGCAGTCTATCACGGGGTGATATGAAAACGAGTCGAAAACTATCGCGTTTATATTCCCTTGGTGGAATCGATTCGAAGCCTGGCAGTCTATCACGGGGTGGTATGAAAACTAGTCGAAAACTATCGCGTTTATATTCCCTTGGTGGAATCGTTTCGAAAACTATCGCGTTTATATTCCCTTGGTGGAATCGATTCGAAGCCAGGCAGTCTTTCACGGGGTTGTATGAAAACGAGTCGAAAACTATCGCGTTTATATTCCCTTGGTGGAATCGATTCGAAGCCTGGCAGTCTATCATGGGGTGGTATGAAAATGAGTCTAAAACTATCGCGTTTATATTCCCTTGGTGGAATCGTTTCGAAAACTATCGCGTTTATGTTCCCTTGGTGGAATCGATTCGAAGCCGGGCACTCTATCACGGGGTGGTATGAAAACGAGTCGAGTGAGACTGAGCTAAGAAGGAAGTTCCCTGGAGAAGATTCCACTTGTTCCACTGATGTGATGACTGATGAGACTAAGCCAAGAAGGAAGTTCCCAATGATGTCCAAAAAATAAAAGCCGATTACCGGATCTGGTTACTCGTTCGGTTTCTCTCTTGCGATTTCAATTTCAAGTCATTGTCGAGTCAAATTTCTGTGATGTTCTCTTTTTCTGTTAGCACTAATTCTGTGAAGTTCAGTGTTGAACTTTCGTTGCTGTGTGTCTTGATGGTTTTGTTCTGATTAAAGTTTGTTTCATCAGCAGATAACTGCTTTCAGTTCCTTGTTTTTCATCTCTATTTGTGATTTCCATGTCATATATTTTCGAGTCAAGTTCCTGAGGATTCCTCTCTGTCTGTGGAACACTATTTCTCTGTTGTTTAGTGATACATATTCTGATGCTATATGTGTCTGGATGGTTTTACTTCTGATTGAAGTTTGTCTGCATATATCCTGATATGGATATTATGTTATGTCTAGATGTTTGCTTTTTTGTCTGTCTCGGGGAGGTATATGAAACTTCGTTCATTTACCCGAGTACAGACCCCTTGCTATGCTTTTTAGGTACCCAGGACGATATGGTCAAAATTACTGATGTTATGACTGATGAAATTGAGCCAAGAAGGATGTTCCACTTGTGTGTCTGATGATCCAAAGTCCATGATGAGGCGAAGCACTGATGAACCAGACAATATTTTATTTGTTTTGATTTATTTTTTGTTTTGCTTTTTTTTTGGTTTTTTTTTGTTTTTTTTTATTTCTTCTGTTGTTTTTTGTATCATGTATCTTTATCTGTAAATGTTATTCCTATCGAGAACTCAATATATGACACTTCTTTCATTTACCCCTGTACATCCCTTTTGCCATGCTTTTTAGGTACCCAGGAAGATAAGATCGAAATTAATAATGTGATGTCTGATGAGAATGAGCCAAGAAGGAAGTTCCACTTGTATGTCTCATGTACCAAAGTCCATGATGAGGCAAAATACTGATGAACCAGCCAATATTTAATTTATTTTTTTTTTATTTTGTTTCTTGATTTTTTTGTATTTTTATCTTAAATTGTTAATCTTATCGAGAAATCAATATATGAAACTTCTTTCATTTGCCTGTGTACGTTCCCCTTGCCATGCTTTTTAGGTAGCCCTGAAGAAAATTCCACTTGTTCCACTGATGTGATGACTGATGAGATTGAGCCAAGAGGGAAGTTCCTTGAAGAAGATTTCACTTCCACTGATGTCCCAAAGTACAGCCGATCACCGCATCGGGTTACTCGATTGGTTTCTCTATTCGTGATTTCACGTGGTGGTAGGAAAACGAGTCGAAAACTATCGCGTTCATATTCCCTTGGTGGAATCGATTCGAAGCCTGGCAGTCTATCACGGGGTGGTATGAAAACGAGTCGAAAACTATCGCGTTTATATTCCCTTGGTGGAATCGTTTCGAAGCCGGGCAGTCTATCACGGGGTGGTATGAAAACGAGTCGAAAACTATCGCGTTTATATTCCCTTGGTGGAATCGTTTCGAAAACTATCGCGTTTATATTCCCTTGGTGGAATCGATTCGAAGCCAGGCAGTCTTTCTCGGGGTTGTATGAAAACGAGTCGAAAACTATCGCGTTTATATTCCCTTGGTGGAATCGATTCGAAGCCTGGCAGTCTATCATGGGGTGGTATGAAAACGAGTCGAAAACTATCGCGTTTATATTCCCTTGGTGGAATCGATTCGAAGCCTGGCAGTCTATCACGGGGTGGTATGAAAACTAGTCGAAAACTATCGCGTTTATATTCCCTTGGTGGAATCGATTCGAAGCCAGGCAGTCTTTCACGGGGTTGTATGAAAACGAGTCGAAAACTATCGCGTTTATATTCCCTTGGTGGAATCGTTTCGAAAACTATCGCGTTTATATTCCCTTGGTGGAATCGATTCGAAGCCAGGCAGTCTTTCACGGGGTTGTATGAAAACGAGTCGAAAACTATCGCGTTTATATTCCCTTGGTGGAATCGTTTTGAAGCCTGGCAGTCTATCACGGGGTGATATGAAAACGAGTCGAAAACTATCGCGTTTATATTCCCTTGGTGGAATCGATTCGAAGCCTGGCAGTCTATCACGGGGTGGTATGAAAACTAGTCGAAAACTATCGCGTTTATATTCCCTTGGTGGAATCGTTTCGAAAACTATCGCGTTTATATTCCCTTGGTGGAATCGATTCGAAGCCAGGCAGTCTATCATGGGGTGGTATGAAAACGAGTCGAAACCTATCGCGTTTATATTCCCTTGGTGGAATCGATTCGAAGCCTGGCAGTCTATCACGGGGTGATATGAAAACTAGTCGAAAACTATCGCGTTTATATTCCCTTGGTGGAATCGTTTCGAAAACTATCGCGTTTATATTCCCTTGGTGGAATCGATTCGAAGCCGGGCAGTCTATCACGGGGTGGCATGAAAACGAGTCGAGTGAGACTGAGCTAAGAAGGAAGTTCCCTGGAGAAGATTCCACTTGTTCCACTGATGTGATGACTGATGAGACTAAGCCAAGAAGGAAGTTCCCAATGATGTCCAAAAAATAAAAGCCGATTACCGGATCTGGTTACTCGTTTGGTTTCTCTCTTGCGATATCAATTTCAAGTCATTGTCGAGTCAAATTTCTGTGATGTTCTCTTTTTCTGTTAGCACTAATTCTGTGAAGTTCAGTGTTGAACTTTCGTTGCTGTGTGTCTTGATGGTTTTGTTCTGATTAAAGTTTGTTTCATCAGCAGATAACTGCTTTCAGTTCCTTGTTTTTCATCTCTATTTGTGATTTCCATGTCATATATTTTCGAGTCAAGTTCCTGAGGATTCCTCTCTGTCTGTGGAACACTATTTCTCTCTTGTTTAGTGATACATATTCTGATGCTATATGTGTCTGTATGGTTTTACTTCTGATTGAAGTTTGTCTGCATATATCCTGATGTGGATATTATGTTATGTCTAGATGTTGGATTTTTTTGTCTGTCTCGGGGAGGTATATGAAACTTCGTTCATTTACCCGAGTACAGACCCCTTGCTATGCTTTTTAGGTACCCAGGACGATATGGTCAAAATTACTGATGTTATGACTGATGAAATTGAGCCAAGAAGGATGTTCCACTTGTGTGTCTGATGATCCAAAGTCCATGATGAGGCGAAGCACTGATGAACCAGACAATATTTTATTTGTTTTGATTTATTTTTTGTTTTGCTTTTTTTTTGGTTTTTTTTTGTTTTTTTTTATTTCTTCTGTTGTTTTTTGTATCATGTATCTTTATCTGTAAATGTTATTCCTATCGAGAACTCAATATATGACACTTCTTTCATTTACCCCTGTACATCCCTTTTGCCATGCTTTTTAGGTACCCAGGAAGATAAGATCGAAATTAATAATGTGATGTCTGATGAGAATGAGCCAAGAAGGAAGTTCCACTTGTATGTCTCATGTACCAAAGTCCATGATGAGGCAAAATACTGATGAACCAGCCAATATTTAATTTATTTTTTTTTTATTTTGTTTCTTGATTTTTTTGTATTTTTATCTTAAATTGTTAATCTTATCGAGAAATCAATATATGACACTTCTTTCATTTGCCTGTGTACGTTCCCCTTGCCATGCTTTTTAGGTAGCCCTGAAGAAAATTCCACTTGTTCCACTGATGTGATGACTGATGAGATTGAGCCAAGAGGGAAGTTCCTTGAAGAAGATTTCACTTCCACTGATGTCCCAAAGTACAGCCGATCACCGCATCGGGTTACTCGATTGGTTTCTCTATTCGTGATTTCACGTGGTGGTAGGAAAACGAGTCGAAAACTATCGCGTTCATATTCCCTTGGTGGAATCGATTCGAAGCCGGGCAGTCTATCACGGGGTGGTATGAAAACGAGTCGAAAACTATCGCGTTTATATTCCCTTGGTGGAATCGTTTCGAAGCCGGGCAGTCTATCACGGGGTGGTATGAAAACGAGTCGAAAACTATCGCGTTCATATTCCCTTGGTGGAATCGATTCGAAGCCTGGCAGTCTATCACGGGGTGGTATGAAAACTAGTCGAAAACTATCGCGTTTATATTCCCTTGGTGGAATCGATTCGAAGCCAGGCAGTCTTTCACGGGGTTGTATGGAAACGAGTCGAAAACTATCGCGTTTATATTCCCTTGGTGGAATCGTTTCGAAGCCGGGCAGTCTATCACGGGGTGGTATGAAAACGAGTCGAAAACTATCGCGTTTATATTCCCTTGGTGGAATCGATTCGAAGCCTGGCAGTCTTTCACGGGGTGGTATGAAAACGAGTCGAAAACTATCGCGTTTATATTCCCTTGGTGGAATCGTTTTGAAGCCTGGCAGTCTATCACGGGGTGATATGAAAACGAGTCGAAAACTATCGCGTTTATATTCCCTTGGTGGAATCGATTCGAAGCCTGGCAGTCTATCACGGGGTGGTATGAAAACGAGTCGAAAACTATCGCGTTTATATTCCCTTGGTGGAATCGTTTCGAAAACTATCGCGTTTATATTCCCTTGGTGGAATCGATTCGAAGCCAGAGGCAGTCTTTCACGGGGTTGTATGAAAACGAGTCGAAAACTATCGCGTTTATATTCCCTTGGTGGAATCGATTCGAAGCCTGGCAGTCTATCATGGGGTGGTATGAAAACGAGTCGAAAACTATCGCGTTTATATTCCCTTGGTGGAATCGTTTCGAAAACTATCGCGTTTATATTCCCTTGGTGGAATCGATTCGAAGCCGGGCAGTCTATCACGGGGTGGTATGAAAACGAGTCGAGTGAGACTGAGCTAAGAAGGAAGTTCCCTGGAGAAGATTCCACTTGTTCCACTGATGTGATGACTGATGAGACTAAGCCAAGAAGGAAGTTCCCAATGATATCCAAAAAATAAAAGCCGATTACCGGATCTGGTTACTCGTTTGGTTTCTCTCTTGCGATTTCAATTTCAAGTCATTGTCGAGTCAAATTTCTGTGATGTTCTCTTTTTCTGTTAGCACTAATTCTGTGAAGTTCAGTGTTGAACTTTCGTTGCTGTGTGTCTTGATGGTTTTGTTCTGATTAAAGTTTGCTTCATCAGCAGATAACTGCTTTCAGTTCCTTGTTTTTCATCTCTATTTGTGATTTCCATGTCATATATTTTCGAGTCAAGTTCCTGAGGATTCCTCTCTGTCTGTGGAACACTATTTCTCTGTTGTTTAGTGATACATATTCTGATGCTATATGTGTCTGGATGGTTTTACTTCTGATTGAAGTTTGTCTGCATATATCCTGATGTGGATATTATGTTATGTCTAGATGTTGGATTTTTTTGTCTGTCTCGGGGAGGTATATGAAACTTCGTTCATTTACCCGAGTACAGACCCCTTGCTATGCTTTTTAGGTACCCAGGACGATATGGTCAAAATTACTGATGACATGACTGATGAAATTGAGCCAAGAAGGATGTTCCACTTGTGTGTCTGATGATCCAAAGTCCATGATGAGGCAAAGCACTGATGAACCAGACAATATTTTATTTGTTTTGATTTATTTTTTGTTTTGCTTTTTTTTTGTTTTTTTTTTATTTCTTCTGTTGTTTTTTGTATCATGTATCTTTATCTGTAAATGTTATTCCTATCGAGAACTCAATATATGACACTTCTTTCATTTGCCCCTGTACATCCCTTTTGCCATGCTTTTTAGGTACCCAGGAAGATAAGATCGAAATTAATAATGTGATGTCTGATGAGAATGAGCCAAGAAGGAAGTTCCACTTGTATGTCTCATGTACCAAAGTCCATGATGAGGCAAAATACTGATGAACCAGCCAATATTTAATTTATTTTTTTTTTATTTTGTTTCTTGATTTTTTTGTATTTTTATCTTAAATTGTTAATCTTATCGAGAAATCAATATATGACACTTCTTTCATTTGCCTGTGTACGTTCCCCTTGCCATGCTTTTTAGGTAGCCCTGAAGAAAATTCCACTTGTTCCACTGATGTGATGACTGATGAGATTGAGCCAAGAGGGAAGTTCCTTGAAGAAGATTTCACTTCCACTGATGTCCCAAAGTACAGCCGATCACCGCATCGGGTTACTCGATTGGTTTCTCTATTCGTGATTTCACGTGGTGGTAGGAAAACGAGTCGAAAACTATCGCGTTCATATTCCCTTGGTGGAATCGATTCGAAGCCTGGCAGTCTATCACGGGGTGGTATGAAAACGAGTCGAAAACTATCGCGTTTATATTCCCTTGGTGGAATCGTTTCGAAGCCGGGCAGTCTATCACGGGGTGGTATGAAAACGAGTCGAAAACTATCGCGTTTATATTCCCTTGGTGGAATCGTTTCGAAAACTATCGCGTTTATATTCCCTTGGTGGAATCGATTCGAAGCCAGGCAGTCTTTCACGGGGTTGTATGAAAACGAGTCGAAAACTATCGCGTTTATATTCCCTTGGTGGAATCGATTCGAAGCCTGGCAGTCTATCATGGGGTGGTATGAAAACTAGTCGAAACCTATCGCGTTTATATTCCCTTGGTGGAATCGATTCGAAGCCTGGCAGTCTATCACGGGGTGGTATGAAAACTAGTCGAAAACTATCGCGTTTATATTCCCTTGGTGGAATCGTTTCGAAAACTATCGCGTTTATATTCCCTTGGTGGAATCGATTCGAAGCCAGGCAGTCTTTCACGGGGTTGTATGAAAACGAGTCGAAAACTATCGCGTTTATATTCCCTTGGTGGAATCGTTTCGAAGCCGGGCAGTCTATCACGGGTGGTATGAAAACGAGTCGAAAACTATCGCGTTTATATTCCCTTGGTGGAATCGTTTCGAAAACTATCGCGTTTATATTCCCTTGGTGGAATCGATTCGAAGCCAGGCAGTCTTTCACGGGGTTGTATGAAAACGAGTCGAAAACTATCGCGTTTATATTCCCTTGGTGGAATCGTTTTGAAGCCTGGCAGTCTATCACGGGGTGATATGAAAACGAGTCGAAAACTATCGCGTTTATATTCCCTTGGTGGAATCGATTCGAAGCCTGGCAGTCTATCACGGGGTGGTATGAAAACTAGTCGAAAACTATCGCGTTTATATTCCCTTGGTGGAATCGTTTCGAAAACTATCGCGTTTATATTCCCTTGGTGGAATCGATTCGAAGCCAGAGGCAGTCTATCATGGGGTGGTATGAAAACGAGTCTAAAACTATCGCGTTTATATTCCCTTGGTGGAATCGTTTCGAAAACTATCGCGTTTATATTCCCTTGGTGGAATCGATTCGAAGCCGGGCAGTCTTTCTCGGGGTTGTATGAAAACGAGTCGAAAACTATCGCGTTTATATTCCCTTGGTGGAATCGATTCGAAGCCTGGCAGTCTATCATGGGGTGGTATGAAAACGAGTCGAAAACTATCGCGTTTATATTCCCTTGGTGGAATCGATTCGAAGCCTGGCAGTCTATCACGGGGTGGTATGAAAACTAGTCGAAAACTATCGCGTTTATATTCCCTTGGTGGAATCGTTTCGAAAACTATCGCGTTTATATTCCCTTGGTGGAATCGATTCGAAGCCAGGCAGTCTTTCACGGGGTTGTATGAAAACGAGTCGAAAACTATCGCGTTTATATTCCCTTGGTGGAATCGTTTCGAAAACTATCGCGTTTATATTCCCTTGGTGGAATCGATTCGAAGCCAGGCAGTCTTTCACGGGGTTGTATGAAAACGAGTCGAAAACTATCGCGTTTATATTCCCTTGGTGGAATCGTTTTGAAGCCTGGCAGTCTATCACGGGGTGATATGAAAACGAGTCGAAAACTATCGCGTTTATATTCCCTTGGTGGAATCGATTCGAAGCCTGGCAGTCTATCACGGGGTGGTATGAAAACTAGTCGAAAACTATCGCGTTTATATTCCCTTGGTGGAATCGTTTCGAAAACTATCGCGTTTATATTCCCTTGGTGGAATCGATTCGAAGCCAGGCAGTCTATCATGGGGTGGTATGAAAACGAGTCGAAACCTATCGCGTTTATATTCCCTTGGTGGAATCGATTCGAAGCCTGGCAGTCTATCACGGGGTGATATGAAAACGAGTCGAAAACTATCGCGTTTATATTCCCTTGGTGGAATCGTTTCGAAAACTATCGCGTTTATATTCCCTTGGTGGAATCGATTCGAAGCCGGGCAGTCTATCACGGGGTGGTATGAAAACGAGTCGAGTGAGACTGAGCTAAGAAGGAAGTTCCCTGGAGAAGATTCCACTTGTTCCACTGATGTGATGACTGATGAGACTAAGCCAAGAAGGAAGTTCCCAATGATGTCCAAAAAATAAAAGCCGATTACCGGATCTGGTTACTCGTTTGGTTTCTCTCTTGCGATATCAATTTCAAGTCATTGTCGAGTCAAATTTCTGTGATGTTCTCTTTTTCTGTTAGCACTAATTCTGTGAAGTTCAGTGTTGAACTTTCGTTGCTGTGTGTCTTGATGGTTTTGTTCTGATTAAAGTTTGTTTCATCAGCAGATAACTGCTTTCAGTTCCTTGTTTTTCATCTCTATTTGTGATTTCCATGTCATATATTTTCGAGTCAAGTTCCTGAGGATTCCTCTCTGTCTGTGGAACACTATTTCTCTGTTGTTTAGTGATACATATTCTGATGCTATATGTGTCTGTATGGTTTTACTTCTGATTGAAGTTTGTCTGCATATATCCTGATGTGGATATTATGTTATGTCTAGATGTTGGATTTTTTTGTCTGTCTCGGGGAGGTATATGAAACTTCGTTCATTTACCCGAGTACAGACCCCTTGCTATGCTTTTTAGGTACCCAGGACGATATGGTCAAAATTACTGATGACATGACTGATGAAATTGAGCCAAGAAGGATGTTCCACTTGTGTGTCTGATGATCCAAAGTCCATGATGAGGCAAAGCACTGATGAACCAGACAATATTTTATTTGTTTTGATTTATTTTTTGTTTTGCTTTTTTTTTGTTTTTTTTTTATTTCTTCTGTTGTTTTTTGTATCATGTATCTTTATCTGTAAATGTTATTCCTATCGAGAACTCAATATATGACACTTCTTTCATTTGCCCCTGTACATCCCTTTTGCCATGCTTTTTAGGTACCCAGGAAGATAAGATCGAAATTAATAATGTGATGTCTGATGAGAATGAGCCAAGAAGGAAGTTCCACTTGTATGTCTCATGTACCAAAGTCCATGATGAGGCAAAATACTGATGAACCAGCCAATATTTAATTTATTATGTTTTTTTTTATTTTGTTTCTTGATTTTTTTGTATTTTTATCTTAAATTGTTAATCTTATCGAGAAATCAATATATGACACTTCTTTCATTTGCCTGTGTACGTTCCCCTTGCCATGCTTTTTAGGTAGCCCTGAAGAAAATTCCACTTGTTCCACTGATGTGATGACTGATGAGATTGAGCCAAGAGGGAAGTTCCTTGAAGAAGATTTCACTTCCACTGATGTCCCAAAGTACAGCCGATCACCGCATCGGGTTACTCGATTGGTTTCTCTATTCGTGATTTCACGTGGTGGTAGGAAAACGAGTCGAAAACTATCGCGTTCATATTCCCTTGGTGGAATCGATTCGAAGCCTGGCAGTCTATCACGGGGTGGTATGAAAACGAGTCGAAAACTATCGCGTTTATATTCCCTTGGTGGAATCGTTTCGAAGCCGGGCAGTCTATCACGGGGTGGTATGAAAACGAGTCGAAAACTATCGCGTTCATATTCCCTTGGTGGAATCGATTCGAAGCCGGGCAGTCTATCACGGGGTGGTATGAAAACTAGTCGAAAACTATCGCGTTTATATTCCCTTGGTGGAATCGATTCGAAGCCAGGCAGTCTTTCACGGGGTTGTATGGAAACGAGTCGAAAACTATCGCGTTTATATTCCCTTGGTGGAATCGTTTCGAAGCCGGGCAGTCTATCACGGGGTGGTATGAAAACGAGTCGAAAACTATCGCGTTTATATTCCCTTGGTGGAATCGATTCGAAGCCAGGCAGTCTTTCACGGGGTTGTATGAAAACGAGTCGAAAACTATCGCGTTTATATTCCCTTGGTGGAATCGTTTTGAAGCCTGGCAGTCTATCACGGGGTGATATGAAAACGAGTCGAAAACTATCGCGTTTATATTCCCTTGGTGGAATCGATTCGAAGCCTGGCAGTCTATCACGGGGTGGTATGAAAACTAGTCGAAAACTATCGCGTTTATATTCCCTTGGTGGAATCGTTTCGAAAACTATCGCGTTTATATTCCCTTGGTGGAATCGATTCGAAGCCAGAGGCAGTCTTTCACGGGGTTGTATGAAAACGAGTCGAAAACTATCGCGTTTATATTCCCTTGGTGGAATCGATTCGAAGCCTGGCAGTCTATCATGGGGTGGTATGAAAACGAGTCTAAAACTATCGCGTTTATATTCCCTTGGTGGAATCGTTTCGAAAACTATCGCGTTTATATTCCCTTGGTGGAATCGATTCGAAGCCGGGCAGTCTATCACGGGGTGGTATGAAAACGAGTCGAGTGAGACTGAGCTAAGAAGGAAGTTCCCTGGAGAAGATTCCACTTGTTCCACTGATGTGATGACTGATGAGACTAAGCCAAGAAGGAAGTTCCCAATGATATCCAAAAAATAAAAGCCGATTACCGGATCTGGTTACTCGTTTGGTTTCTCTCTTGCGATTTCAATTTCAAGTCATTGTCGAGTCAAATTTCTGTGATGTTCTCTTTTTCTGTTAGCACTAATTCTGTGAAGTTCAGTGTTGAACTTTCGTTGCTGTGTGTCTTGATGGTTTTGTTCTGATTAAAGTTTGTTTCATCAGCAGATAACTGCTTTCAGTTCCTTGTTTTTCATCTCTATTTGTGATTTCCATGTCATATATTTTCGAGTCAAGTTCCTGAGGATTCCTCTCTGTCTGTGGAACACTATTTCTCTGTTGTTTAGTGATACATATTCTGATGCTATATGTGTCTGTATGGTTTTACTTCTGATTGAAGTTTGTCTGCATATATCCTGATGTGGATATTATGTTATGTCTAGATGTTGGATTTTTTTGTCTGTCTCGGGGAGGTATATGAAACTTCGTTCATTTACCCGAGTACAGACCCCTTGCTATGCTTTTTAGGTACCCAGGACGATATGGTCAAAATTACTGATGACATGACTGATGAAATTGAGCCAAGAAGGATGTTCCACTTGTGTGTCTGATGATCCAAAGTCCATGATGAGGCAAAGCACTGATGAACCAGACAATATTTTATTTGTTTTGATTTATTTTTTGTTTTGCTTTTTTTTTGTTTTTTTTTTATTTCTTCTGTTGTTTTTTGTATCATGTATCTTTATCTGTAAATGTTATTCCTATCGAGAACTCAATATATGACACTTCTTTCATTTGCCCCTGTACATCCCTTTTGCCATGCTTTTTAGGTACCCAGGAAGATAAGATCGAAATTAATAATGTGATGTCTGATGAGAATGAGCCAAGAAGGAAGTTCCACTTGTATGTCTCATGTACCAAAGTCCATGATGAGGCAAAATACTGATGAACCAGCCAATATTTAATTTATTATGTTTTTTTTTTATTTTGTTTCTTGATTTTTTTGTATTTTTATCTTAAATTGTTAATCTTATCGAGAAATCAATATATGACACTTCTTTCATTTGCCTGTGTACGTTCCCCTTGCCATGCTTTTTAGGTAGCCCTGAAGAAAATTCCACTTGTTCCACTGATGTGATGACTGATGAGATTGAGCCAAGAGGGAAGTTCCTTGAAGAAGATTTCACTTCCACTGATGTCCCAAAGTACAGCCGATCACCGCATCGGGTTACTCGATTGGTTTCTCTATTCGTGATTTCACGTGGTGGTAGGAAAACGAGTCGAAAACTATCGCGTTCATATTCCCTTGGTGGAATCGATTCGAAGCCTGGCAGTCTATCACGGGGTGGTATGAAAACGAGTCGAAAACTATCGCGTTTATATTCCCTTGGTGGAATCGTTTCGAAGCCGGGCAGTCTATCACGGGGTGGTATGAAAACGAGTCGAAAACTATCGCGTTTATATTCCCTTAGTGGAATCGTTTCGAAAACTATCGCGTTTATATTCCCTTGGTGGAATCGATTCGAAGCCAGGCAGTCTTTCACGGGGTTGTATGAAAACGAGTCGAAAACTATCGCGTTTATATTCCCTTGGTGGAATCGATTCGAAGCCTGGCAGTCTATCATGGGGTGGTATGAAAACTAGTCGAAACCTATCGCGTTTATATTCCCTTGGTGGAATCGATTCGAAGCCTGGCAGTCTATCACGGGGTGGTATGAAAACTAGTCGAAAACTATCGCGTTTATATTCCCTTGGTGGAATCGTTTCGAAAACTATCGCGTTTATATTCCCTTGGTGGAATCGATTCGAAGCCAGGCAGTCTTTCACGGGGTTGTATGAAAACGAGTCGAAAACTATCGCGTTTATATTCCCTTGGTGGAATCGTTTCGAAACCGGGCAGTCTATCACGGGGTGGTATGAAAACGAGTCGAAAACTATCGCGTTTATATTCCCTTGGTGGAATCGTTTCGAAAACTATCGCGTTTATATTCCCTTGGTGGAATCGATTCGAAGCCAGGCAGTCTTTCACGGGGTTGTATGAAAACGAGTCGAAAACTATCGCGTTTATATTCCCTTGGTGGAATCGTTTTGAAGCCTGGCAGTCTATCACGGGGTGATATGAAAACGAGTCGAAAACTATCGCGTTTATATTCCCTTGGTGGAATCGATTCGAAGCCTGGCAGTCTATCACGGGGTGGTATGAAAACTAGTCGAAAACTATCGCGTTTATATTCCCTTGGTGGAATCGTTTCGAAAACTATCGCGTTTATATTCCCTTGGTGGAATCGATTCGAAGCCAGAGGCAGTCTTTCACGGGGTTGTATGAAAACGAGTCGAAAACTATCGCGTTTATGTAGAAGGCAGTATAGAAGAAAACACACTATTTTTGAGTAACTTTTAATCTATAGGCGATCGATTTCGGTTCAGAATACCATCATCAGGCCAGCTGAAAATTTATACAGTTATGAGAACT
Source organism: Adalia bipunctata (assembly GCA_910592335.1). Taxonomy (NCBI): domain Eukaryota; kingdom Metazoa; phylum Arthropoda; class Insecta; order Coleoptera; family Coccinellidae; genus Adalia; species Adalia bipunctata. The sequence goes on from OU342955.1 coordinate 11,544,553, forward strand.
CTTTAATGGAATGGATAATTCTGAGGGTTTTATTTCATTCAATTTACATTATATCTGTTGGAAGGTTGGAAGGTGTGCAACTTACCGTCGAAAGAAGTATACAAACGGTCATATATGCATGCAGCATCAGATATATCGACAAAATCTCCAAGTATCGAAATATATATATAATTTGTGCTTTTCTTATAATTGAAAAGAAATTGAAGATTGAAGCTAAATAAGTTAATTAATGACAGAGATAAGACCAAAAAATCTCCAATAGTAAGAAATGATCCACAGACTTCAATAGTGGATACCCACGAAATCGAGATTCATCCTTTTCACGATAGATTTACTAATCTCTCCGGAACAATTTTCCCTATGAATGAAGTGGAAGTACTAAACCTGGGACACAAATTTGCTCCAGTCCCCAATCCAATTAACGTATATAAGACGGCAGTGGATATAGAGATACAGATCAGGAACAACCCATCCTACAACACGATTGCAGAAGACATCGCAGAAGCGCTTAGATTTTTTAAGGATAAAAAGGTAGAGGTGTGCAACCGTCAACAATTCATAGTCAATAAAAACTTAAAAAAGACCATAAAAGACATTCAAAATAGAATAACCGAAAACGGACTAACTATAACAAAAGCCGATAAAAACGCAGGACTTGTCATATTAGAAAAAGGATTATATTTAGAAAAAACACTCAAATTTTTCAATAATAATGATATAATACAATGTAATAATAATCCAATCTTGAAATTTTCCAATAGAGTGAACAATATCTTAAAGAGCACAATTCCAACTTTACAAAAATTTAATGAATCGATTTATACCATAAAAGAGAGAAACCCTCAAACACCTAAATTATATAGTCTTATAAAACTTCATAAACCCGACAAGAGTATTAGACCGATAACATCTGCCATAAGCTCTCCTTGCCATAAAATTGCCAAATTCATTAATAATCTTTTTGTCAACAGACTAAAATATAAATCAAAATATTCGATAAAAAATTCAAAAAAAGTTGTAGATGAAGTAAAAACACTAAAGCTAGATCCCAATAGAAAATATATCCTTCTTTCTTTGGATATAGTCAATTTGTACACCAATGTCCCTGTCAACGAATCCTTATCTTTATTGAGGGAATATCTAGTCTATTATCGCAATTCAGACAACGAATTAAACCTAGATGAAACGGATACAGACAACATATTGAAACTTTGTAAGTTGATAACTGAACAAAACTTTTTTGAATTTGATGGTAAGATATATATGATGCAGGATGGTCTACCAATGGGTTCCCCAAGCAGTGGACTGATTGCTGACGTATATGTTGATTATGTGGAGAAGAAAATTATGCACTCAACTTATAATGATAAAATAATTTTATGGAAAAGATATGTTGACGACATATTCTGTATCTGGTCAGGAACAGAGGAGGAACTAGAGACATTTTTCAATACAATAAATTCTAAATTTAAAATTAATTTCACACTTGAAAAGGCAACATTCAACACAATCAACTTTCTCGATCTTAAAATATCCCTTAAGGATGATAACAAGTTCTTATTCGACATATATAGGAAACCCACCCAGACGGATACAATTATACCATTCAGTTCATATCACGCCCCTCCCATAAAGAGAACAGTCTTCAGGTTTTTAATAAATAGACTCCTAAATGTACCCTTAACTCTGAATGATTATAAGAGAGAATTGAATACCATATATTTGATAGGAAAAAATAACCAATACCCCAGAGAGTTTATCGATGATATCATTGTATCCATCAAAAGAAAAATGACACTCAACAAGATCTACCCCCATTCATCTGTTAAGAATAGGTTCATATCCATACCCTACTATAATACACTCAATCAAAGAATCAATGCAACATTGAAGAAACACGACTACAGTTTAACCAACAAGAGACACAGAACTTTAGAGAACATTCTAGTTAATAATAAAACAAAAACCGAACGCGAACAATGCAGTGGTATTTATGAGATCACTTGTTCCGACTGCCCAGCATTTTACATAGGAATGACCACGAGAACCTTCAAAAAGAGATTTACAGAACATCAAAAGAATCGCCCACATTCAGCTCTAGGTAATCATCTGATACAACATAATCATAGTACGAACTTTGACCAACTAAAGATTTTACACAAAGAAAACAGTTATCACAAAATGGTTCTCTTGGAACAATGCGAAATTCAGAAACATGAAAACAATCAATTCCTTCTAAATGACCACTCTGAATTTTCTCAAAGAAATCTATTCAAACTTATTGACCGTCGTTGACAAAAATCCCCCTTTTTAAAATTCGCGCGCTCGGCACTACTTTTCGATCCAAAATTCATCCGCGAATCGTTTCCGTCCTTCTCAATCTGGGTAATACGCCATCCAAATAACTACGTCTCTTTTTTACAAGAAATTAACCACCTATAGAAAATAGAAATTTCACATCGAATTATAAGAAAAGCACAAATTATATATATATTTCGATACTTGGAGATTTTGTCGATATATCTGATGCTGCATGCATATATGACCGTTTGTATACTTCTTTCGACGGTAAGTTGCACACCTTCCAACCTTCCAACAGATATAATGTAAATTGAATGAAATAAAACCCTCAGAATTATCCATTCCATTAAAGAGTTCTCATAACTGTATAAATTTTCAGCTGGCCTGATGATGGTATTCTGAACCGAAATCGATCGCCTATAGATTAAAAGTTACTCAAAAATAGTGTGTTTTCTTCTATACTGCCTTCTACATGAAAACATGAACACACTCATGGAAAAATTCATTACTAAAATATCGCGTTTATATTCCCTTGGTGGAATCGATTCGAAGCCTGGCAGTCTATCATGGGGTGGTATGAAAACGAGTCTAAAACTATCGCGTTTATATTCCCTTGGTGGAATCGTTTCGAAAACTATCGCGTTTATATTCCCTTGGTGGAATCGATTCGAAGCCGGGCAGTCTATCACGGGGTGGTATGAAAACGAGTCGAGTGAGACTGAGCTAAGAAGGAAGTTCCCTGGAGAAGATTCCACTTGTTCCACTGATGTGATGACTGATGAGACTAAGCCAAGAAGGAAGTTCCCAATGATATCCAAAAAATAAAAGCCGATTACCGGATCTGGTTACTCGTTTGGTTTCTCTCTTGCGATTTCAATTTCAAGTCATTGTCGAGTCAAATTTCTGTGATGTTCTCTTTTTCTGTTAGCACTAATTCTGTGAAGTTCAGTGTTGAACTTTCGTTGCTGTGTGTCTTGATGGTTTTGTTCTGATTAAAGTTTGTTTCATCAGCAGATAACTGCTTTCAGTTCCTTGTTTTTCATCTCTATTTGTGATTTCCATGTCATATATTTTCGAGTCAAGTTCCTGAGGATTCCTCTCTGTCTGTGGAACACTATTTCTCTGTTGTTTAGTGATACATATTCTGATGCTATATGTGTCTGTATGGTTTTACTTCTGATTGAAGTTTGTCTGCATATATCCTGATGTGGATATTATGTTATGTCTAGATGTTGGATTTTTTTGTCTGTCTCGGGGAGGTATATGAAACTTCGTTCATTTACCCGAGTACAGACCCCTTGCTATGCTTTTTAGGTACCCAGGACGATATGGTCAAAATTACTGATGACATGACTGATGAAATTGAGCCAAGAAGGATGTTCCACTTGTGTGTCTGATGATCCAAAGTCCATGATGAGGCAAAGCACTGATGAACCAGACAATATTTTATTTGTTTTGATTTATTTTTTGTTTTGCTTTTTTTTTGTTTTTTTTTTATTTCTTCTGTTGTTTTTTGTATCATGTATCTTTATCTGTAAATGTTATTCCTATCGAGAACTCAATATATGACACTTCTTTCATTTGCCCCTGTACATCCCTTTTGCCATGCTTTTTAGGTACCCAGGAAGATAAGATCGAAATTAATAATGTGATGTCTGATGAGAATGAGCCAAGAAGGAAGTTCCACTTGTATGTCTCATGTACCAAAGTCCATGATGAGGCAAAATACTGATGAACCAGCCAATATTTAATTTATTATGTTTTTTTTTTATTTTGTTTCTTGATTTTTTTGTATTTTTATCTTAAATTGTTAATCTTATCGAGAAATCAATATATGACACTTCTTTCATTTGCCTGTGTACGTTCCCCTTGCCATGCTTTTTAGGTAGCCCTGAAGAAAATTCCACTTGTTCCACTGATGTGATGACTGATGAGATTGAGCCAAGAGGGAAGTTCCTTGAAGAAGATTTCACTTCCACTGATGTCCCAAAGTACAGCCGATCACCGCATCGGGTTACTCGATTGGTTTCTCTATTCGTGATTTCACGTGGTGGTAGGAAAACGAGTCGAAAACTATCGCGTTCATATTCCCTTGGTGGAATCGATTCGAAGCCTGGCAGTCTATCACGGGGTGGTATGAAAACGAGTCGAAAACTATCGCGTTTATATTCCCTTGGTGGAATCGATTCGAAGCCGGGCAGTCTATCACGGGGTGGTATGAAAACGAGTCGAAAACTATCGCGTTCATATTCCCTTGGTGGAATCGATTCGAAGCCGGGCAGTCTATCACGGGGTGGTATGAAAACGAGTCGAAAACTATCGCGTTTATATTCCCTTGGTGGAATCGATTCGAAGCCAGGCAGTCTTTCACGGGGTTGTATGGAAACGAGTCGAAAACTATCGCGTTTATATTCCCTTGGTGGAATCGTTTCGAAGCCGGGCAGTCTATCACGGGGTGGTATGAAAACGAGTCGAAAACTATCGCGTTTATATTCCCTTGGTGGAATCGATTCGAAGCCAGGCAGTCTTTCACGGGGTTGTATGAAAACGAGTCGAAAACTATCGCGTTTATATTCCCTTGGTGGAATCGTTTTGAAGCCTGGCAGTCTATCACGGGGTGATATGAAAACGAGTCGAAAACTATCGCGTTTATATTCCCTTGGTGGAATCGATTCGAAGCCTGGCAGTCTATCACGGGGTGGTATGAAAACTAGTCGAAAACTATCGCGTTTATATTCCCTTGGTGGAATCGTTTCGAAAACTATCGCGTTTATATTCCGTTGGTGGAATCGATTCGAAGCCAGAGGCAGTCTTTCACGGGGTTGTATGAAAACGAGTCGAAAACTATCGCGTTTATATTCCCTTGGTGGAATCGATTCGAAGCCTGGCAGTCTATCATGGGGTGGTATGAAAACGAGTCTAAAACTATCGCGTTTATATTCCCTTGGTGGAATCGTTTCGAAAACTATCGCGTTTATATTCCCTTGGTGGAATCGATTCGAAGCCGGGCAGTCTATCACGGGGTGGTATGAAAACGAGTCGAGTGAGACTGAGCTAAGAAGGAAGTTCCCTGGAGAAGATTCCACTTGTTCCACTGATGTGATGACTGATGAGACTAAGCCAAGAAGGAAGTTCCCAATGATATCCAAAAAATAAAAGCCGATTACCGGATCTGGTTACTCGTTTGGTTTCTCTCTTGCGATTTCAATTTCAAGTCATTGTCGAGTCAAATTTCTGTGATGTTCTCTTTTTCTGTTAGCACTAATTCTGTGAAGTTCAGTGTTGAACTTTCGTTGCTGTGTGTCTTGATGGTTTTGTTCTGATTAAAGTTTGTTTCATCAGCAGATAACTGCTTTCAGTTCCTTGTTTTTCATCTCTATTTGTGATTTCCATGTCATATATTTTCGAGTCAAGTTCCTGAGGATTCCTCTCTGTCTGTGGAACACTATTTCTCTGTTGTTTAGTGATACATATTCTGATGCTATATGTGTCTGGATGGTTTTACTTCTGATTGAAGTTTGTCTGCATATATCCTGATGTGGATATTATGTTATGTCTAGATGTTGGATTTTTTTGTCTGTCTCGGGGAGGTATATGAAACTTCGTTCATTTACCCGAGTACAGACCCCTTGCTATGCTTTTTAGGTACCCAGGACGATATGGTCAAAATTACTGATGACATGACTGATGAAATTGAGCCAAGAAGGATGTTCCACTTGTGTGTCTGATGATCCAAAGTCCATGATGAGGCAAAGCACTGATGAACCAGACAATATTTTATTTGTTTTGATTTATTTTTTGTTTTGCTTTTTTTTTGTTTTTTTTTTATTTCTTCTGTTGTTTTTTGTATCATGTATCTTTATCTGTAAATGTTATTCCTATCGAGAACTCAATATATGACACTTCTTTCATTTGCCCCTGTACATCCCTTTTGCCATGCTTTTTAGGTACCCAGGAAGATAAGATCGAAATTAATAATGTGATGTCTGATGAGAATGAGCCAAGAAGGAAGTTCCACTTGTATGTCTCATGTACCAAAGTCCATGATGAGGCAAAATACTGATGAACCAGCCAATATTTAATTTATTATGTTTTTTTTTTATTTTGTTTCTTGATTTTTTTGTATTTTTATCTTAAATTGTTAATCTTATCGAGAAATCAATATATGACACTTCTTTCATTTGCCTGTGTACGTTCCCCTTGCCATGCTTTTTAGGTAGCCCTGAAGAAAATTCCACTTGTTCCACTGATGTGATGACTGATGAGATTGAGCCAAGAGGGAAGTTCCTTGAAGAAGATTTCACTTCCACTGATGTCCCAAAGTACAGCCGATCACCGCATCGGGTTACTCGATTGGTTTCTCTATTCGTGATTTCACGTGGTGGTAGGAAAACGAGTCGAAAACTATCGCGTTCATATTCCCTTGGTGGAATCGATTCGAAGCCTGGCAGTCTATCACGGGGTGGTATGAAAACGAGTCGAAAACTATCGCGTTTATATTCCCTTGGTGGAATCGTTTCGAAGCCGGGCAGTCTATCACGGGGTGGTATGAAAACGAGTCGAAAACTATCGCGTTTATATTCCCTTGGTGGAATCGTTTCGAAAACTATCGCGTTTATATTCCCTTGGTGGAATCGATTCGAAGCCAGGCAGTCTTTCACGGGGTTGTATGAAAACGAGTCGAAAACTATCGCGTTTATATTCCCTTGGTGGAATCGTTTCGAAGCCGGGCAGTCTATCACGGGGTGGTATGAAAACGAGTCGAAAACTATCGCGTTTATATTCCCTTGGTGGAATCGTTTCGAAAACTATCGCGTTTATATTCCCTTGGTGGAATCGATTCGAAGCCAGGCAGTCTTTCACGGGGTTGTATGAAAACGAGTCGAAAACTATCGCGTTTATATTCCCTTGGTGGAATCGTTTTGAAGCCTGGCAGTCTATCACGGGGTGATATGAAAACGAGTCGAAAACTATCGCGTTTATATTCCCTTGGTGGAATCGATTCGAAGCCTGGCAGTCTATCACGGGGTGGTATGAAAACTAGTCGAAAACTATCGCGTTTATATTCCCTTGGTGGAATCGTTTCGAAAACTATCGCGTTTATATTCCCTTGGTGGAATCGATTCGAAGCCAGGCAGTCTTTCACGGGGTTGTATGAAAACGAGTCGAAAACTATCGCGTTTATATTCCCTTGGTGGAATCGATTCGACGCCTGGCAGTCTATCATGGGGTGGTATGAAAACGAGTCTAAAACTATCGCGTTTATATTCCCTTGGTGGAATCGTTTCGAAAACTATCGCGTTTATATTCCCTTGGTGGAATCGATTCGAAGCCGGGCAGTCTATCACGGGGTGGTATGAAAACGAGTCGAGTGAGACTGAGCTAAGAAGGAAGTTCCCTGGAGAAGATTCCACTTGTTCCACTGATGTGATGACTGATGAGACTAAGCCAAGAAGGAAGTTCCCAATGATGTCCAAAAAATAAAAGCCGATTACCGGATCTGGTTACTCGTTTGGTTTCTCTCTTGCGATTTCAATTTCAAGTCATTGTCGAGTCAAATTTCTGTGATGTTCTCTTTTTCTGTTAGCACTAAATCTGTGAAGTTCAGTGTTGAACTTTCGTTGCTGTGTGTCTTGATGGTTTTGTTCTGATTAAAGTTTGTTTCATCAGCAGATAACTGCTTTCAGTTCCTTGTTTTTCATCTCTATTTGTGATTTCCATGTCATATATTTTCGAGTCAAGTTCCTGAGGATTCCTCTCTGTCTGTGGAACACTATTTCTCTGTTGTTTAGTGATACATATTCTGATGCTATATGTGTCTGGATGGTTTTACTTCTGATTGAAGTTTGTCTGCATATATCCTGATATGGATATTATGTTATGTCTAGATGTTTGCTTTTTTGTCTGTCTCGGGGAGGTATATGAAACTTCGTTCATTTACCCGAGTACAGACCCCTTGCTATGCTTTTTAGGTACCCAGGACGATATGGTCAAAATTACTGATGACATGACTGATGAAATTGAGCCAAGAAGGATGTTCCACTTGTGTGTCTGATGATCCAAAGTCCATGATGAGGCAAAGCACTGATGAACCAGACAATATTTTATTTGTTTTGATTTATTTTTTGTTTTGCTTTTTTTTTGTTTTTTGTTATTTCTTCTGTTGTTTTTTGTATCATGTATCTTTATCTGTAAATGTTATTCCTATCGAGAACTCAATATATGACACTTCTTTCATTTGCCCCTGTACATCCCTTTTGCCATGCTTTTTAGGTACCCAGGAAGATAAGATCGAAATTAATAATGTGATGTCTGATGAGAATGAGCCAAGAAGGAAGTTCCACTTGTATGTCTCATGTACCAAAGTCCATGATGAGGCAAAATACTGATGAACCAGCCAATATTTAATTTATTATGTTTTTTTTTTATTTTGTTTCTTGATTTTTTTGTATTTTTATCTTAAATTGTTAATCTTATCGAGAAATCAATATATGACACTTCTTTCATTTGCCTGTGTACGTTCCCCTTGCCATGCTTTTTAGGTAGCCCTGAAGAAAATTCCACTTGTTCCACTGATGTGATGACTGATGAGATTGAGCCAAGAGGGAAGTTCCTTGAAGAAGATTTCACTTCCACTGATGTCCCAAAGTACAGCCGATCACCGCATCGGGTTACTCGATTGGTTTCTCTATTCGTGATTTCACGTGGTGGTAGGAAAACGAGTCGAAAACTATCGCGTTCATATTCCCTTGGTGGAATCGATTCGAAGCCTGGCAGTCTATCACGGGGTGGTATGAAAACGAGTCGAAAACTATCGCGTTTATATTCCCTTGGTGGAATCGTTTCGAAGCCGGGCAGTCTATCACGGGGTGGTATGAAAACGAGTCGAAAACTATCGCGTTTATATTCCCTTGGTGGAATCGTTTCGAAAACTATCGCGTTTATATTCCCTTGGTGGAATCGATTCGAAGCCAGGCAGTCTTTCACGGGGTTGTATGAAAACGAGTCGAAAACTATCGCGTTTATATTCCCTTGGTGGAATCGATTCGAAGCCTGGCAGTCTATCATGGGGTGGTATGAAAACTAGTCGAAACCTATCGCGTTTATATTCCCTTGGTGGAATCGATTCGAAGCCTGGCAGTCTATCACGGGGTGGTATGAAAACTAGTCGAAAACTATCGCGTTTATATTCCCTTGGTGGAATCGTTTCGAAAACTATCGCGTTTATATTCCCTTGGTGGAATCGATTCGAAGCCAGGCAGTCTTTCACGGGGTTGTATGAAAACGAGTCGAAAACTATCGCGTTTATATTCCCTTGGTGGAATCGTTTCGAAGCCGGGCAGTCTATCACGGGGTGGTATGAAAACGAGTCGAAAACTATCGCGTTTATATTCCCTTGGTGGAATCGTTTCGAAAACTATCGCGTTTATATTCCCTTGGTGGAATCGATTCGAAGCCAGGCAGTCTTTCACGGGGTTGTATGAAAACGAGTCGAAAACTATCGCGTTTATATTCCCTTGGTGGAATCGTTTTGAAGCCTGGCAGTCTATCACGGGGTGATATGAAAACGAGTCGAAAACTATCGCGTTTATATTCCCTTGGTGGAATCGATTCGAAGCCTGGCAGTCTATCACGGGGTGGTATGAAAACTAGTCGAAAACTATCGCGTTTATATTCCCTTGGTGGAATCGTTTCGAAAACTATCGCGTTTATATTCCCTTGGTGGAATCGATTCGAAGCCAGAGGCAGTCTATCATGGGGTGGTATGAAAACGAGTCTAAAACTATCGCGTTTATATTCCCTTGGTGGAATCGTTTCGAAAACTATCGCGTTTATATTCCCTTGGTGGAATCGATTCGAAGCCGGGCAGTCTTTCCTGGGGTTTGTATGAAAACGAGTCGAAAACTATCGCGTTTATATTCCCTTGGTGGAATCGATTCGAAGCCTGGCAGTCTATCATGGGGTGGTATGAAAACGAGTCGAAAACTATCGCGTTTATATTCCCTTGGTGGAATCGATTCGAAGCCTGGCAGTCTATCACGGGGTGGTATGAAAACTAGTCGAAAACTATCGCGTTTATATTCCCTTGGTGGAATCGTTTCGAAAACTATCGCGTTTATATTCCCTTGGTGGAATCGATTCGAAGCCAGGCAGTCTTTCACGGGGTTGTATGAAAACGAGTCGAAAACTATCGCGTTTATATTCCCTTGGTGGAATCGTTTCGAAAACTATCGCGTTTATATTCCCTTGGTGGAATCGATTCGAAGCCAGGCAGTCTTTCACGGGGTTGTATGAAAACGAGTCGAAAACTATCGCGTTTATATTCCCTTGGTGGAATCGTTTTGAAGCCTGGCAGTCTATCACGGGGTGATATGAAAACGAGTCGAAAACTATCGCGTTTATATTCCCTTGGTGGAATCGATTCGAAGCCTGGCAGTCTATCACGGGGTGGTATGAAAACTAGTCGAAAACTATCGCGTTTATATTCCCTTGGTGGAATCGTTTCGAAAACTATCGCGTTTATATTCCCTTGGTGGAATCGATTCGAAGCCAGGCAGTCTATCATGGGGTGGTATGAAAACGAGTCGAAACCTATCGCGTTTATATTCCCTTGGTGGAATCGATTCGAAGCCTGGCAGTCTATCACGGGGTGATATGAAAACGAGTCGAAAACTATCGCGTTTATATTCCCTTGGTGGAATCGTTTCGAAAACTATCGCGTTTATATTCCCTTGGTGGAATCGATTCGAAGCCGGGCAGTCTATCACGGGGTGGTATGAAAACGAGTCGAGTGAGACTGAGCTAAGAAGGAAGTTCCCTGGAGAAGATTCCACTTGTTCCACTGATGTGATGACTGATGAGACTAAGCCAAGAAGGAAGTTCCCAATGATGTCCAAAAAATAAAAGCCGATTACCGGATCTGGTTACTCGTTTGGTTTCTCTCTTGCGATATCAATTTCAAGTCATTGTCGAGTCAAATTTCTGTGATGTTCTCTTTTTCTGTTAGCACTAATTCTGTGAAGTTCAGTGTTGAACTTTCGTTGCTGTGTGTCTTGATGGTTTTGTTCTGATTAAAGTTTGTTTCATCAGCAGATAACTGCTTTCAGTTCCTTGTTTTTCATCTCTATTTGTGATTTCCATGTCATATATTTTCGAGTCAAGTTCCTGAGGATTCCTCTCTGTCTGTGGAACACTATTTCTCTGTTGTTTAGTGATACATATTCTGATGCTATATGTGTCTGTATGGTTTTACTTCTGATTGAAGTTTGTCTGCATATATCCTGATGTGGATATTATGTTATGTCTAGATGTTGGATTTTTTTGTCTGTCTCGGGGAGGTATATGAAACTTCGTTCATTTACCCGAGTACAGACCCCTTGCTATGCTTTTTAGGTACCCAGGACGATATGGTCAAAATTACTGATGACATGACTGATGAAATTGAGCCAAGAAGGATGTTCCACTTGTGTGTCTGATGATCCAAAGTCCATGATGAGGCAAAGCACTGATGAACCAGACAATATTTTATTTGTTTTGATTTATTTTTTGTTTTGCTTTTTTTTTGTTTTTTTTTTATTTCTTCTGTTGTTTTTTGTATCATGTATCTTTATCTGTAAATGTTATTCCTATCGAGAACTCAATATATGACACTTCTTTCATTTGCCCCTGTACATCCCTTTTGCCATGCTTTTTAGGTACCCAGGAAGATAAGATCGAAATTAATAATGTGATGTCTGATGAGAATGAGCCAAGAAGGAAGTTCCACTTGTATGTCTCATGTACCAAAGTCCATGATGAGGCAAAATACTGATGAACCAGCCAATATTTAATGTATTATGTTTTTTTTTATTTTGTTTCTTGATTTTTTTGTATTTTTATCTTAAATTGTTAATCTTATCGAGAAATCAATATATGACACTTCTTTCATTTGCCTGTGTACGTTCCCCTTGCCATGCTTTTTAGGTAGCCCTGAAGAAAATTCCACTTGTTCCACTGATGTGATGACTGATGAGATTGAGCCAAGAGGGAAGTTCCTTGAAGAAGATTTCACTTCCACTGATGTCCCAAAGTACAGCCGATCACCGCATCGGGTTACTCGATTGGTTTCTCTATTCGTGATTTCACGTGGTGGTAGGAAAACGAGTCGAAAACTATCGCGTTCATATTCCCTTGGTGGAATCGATTCGAAGCCTGGCAGTCTATCACGGGGTGGTATGAAAACGAGTCGAAAACTATCGCGTTTATATTCCCTTGGTGGAATCGTTTCGAAGCCGGGCAGTATATCACGGGGTGGTATGAAAACGAGTCGAAAACTATCGCGTTCATATTCCCTTGGTGGAATCGATTCGAAGCCGGGCAGTCTATCACGGGGTGGTATGAAAACGAGTCGAAAACTATCGCGTTCATATTCCCTTGGTGGAATCGATTCGAAGCCAGGCAGTCTTTCACGGGGTTGTATGGAAACGAGTCGAAAACTATCGCGTTTATATTCCCTTGGTGGAATCGTTTCGAAGCCGGGCAGTCTATCACGGGGTGGTATGAAAACGAGTCGAAAACTATCGCGTTTATATTCCCTTGGTGGAATCGATTCGAAGCCAGGCAGTCTTTCACGGGGTTGTATGAAAACGAGTCGAAAACTATCGCGTTTATATTCCCTTGGTGGAATCGTTTTGAAGCCTGGCAGTCTATCACGGGGTGATATGAAAACGAGTCGAAAACTATCGCGTTTATATTCCCTTGGTGGAATCGATTCGAAGCCTGGCAGTCTATCACGGGGTGGTATGAAAACTAGTCGAAAACTATCGCGTTTATATTCCCTTGGTGGAATCGTTTCGAAAACTATCGCGTTTATATTCCCTTGGTGGAATCGATTCGAAGCCAGAGGCAGTCTTTCACGGGGTTGTATGAAAACGAGTCGAAAACTATCGCGTTTATATTCCCTTGGTGGAATCGATTCGAAGCCTGGCAGTCTATCATGGGGTGGTATGAAAACGAGTCTAAAACTATCGCGTTTATATTCCCTTGGTGGAATCGTTTCGAAAACTATCGCGTTTATATTCCCTTGGTGGAATCGATTCGAAGCCGGGCAGTCTATCACGGGGTGGTATGAAAACGAGTCGAGTGAGACTGAGCTAAGAAGGAAGTTCCCTGGAGAAGATTCCACTTGTTCCACTGATGTGATGACTGATGAGACTAAGCCAAGAAGGAAGTTCCCAATGATATCCAAAAAATAAAAGCCGATTACCGGATCTGGTTACTCGTTTGGTTTCTCTCTTGCGATTTCAATTTCAAGTCATTGTCGAGTCAAATTTCTGTGATGTTCTCTTTTTCTGTTAGCACTAATTCTGTGAAGTTCAGTGTTGAACTTTCGTTGCTGTGTGTCTTGATGGTTTTGTTCTGATTAAAGTTTGTTTCATCAGCAGATAACTGCTTTCAGTTCCTTGTTTTTCATCTCTATTTGTGATTTCCATGTCATATATTTTCGAGTCAAGTTCCTGAGGATTCCTCTCTGTCTGTGGAACACTATTTCTCTGTTGTTTAGTGATACATATTCTGATGCTATATGTGTCTGGATGGTTTTACTTCTGATTGAAGTTTGTCTGCATATATCCTGATGTGGATATTATGTTATGTCTAGATGTTGGATTTTTTTGTCTGTCTCGGGGAGGTATATGAAACTTCGTTCATTTACCCGAGTACAGACCCCTTGCTATGCTTCTTAGGTACCCAGGACGATATGGTCAAAATTACTGATGACATGACTGATGAAATTGAGCCAAGAAGGATGTTCCACTTGTGTGTCTGATGATCCAAAGTCCATGATGAGGCAAAGCACTGATGAACCAGACAATATTTTATTTGTTTTGATTTATTTTTTGTTTTGCTTTTTTTTTGTTTTTTTTTTATTTCTTCTGTTGTTTTTTGTATCATGTATCTTTATCTGTAAATGTTATTCCTATCGAGAACTCAATATATGACACTTCTTTCATTTGCCCCTGTACATCCCTTTTGCCATGCTTTTTAGGTACCCAGGAAGATAAGATCGAAATTAATAATGTGATGTCTGATGAGAATGAGCCAAGAAGGAAGTTCCACTTGTATGTCTCATGTACCAAAGTCCATGATGAGGCAAAATACTGATGAACCAGCCAATATTTAATTTATTATGTTTTTTTTTTATTTTGTTTCTTGATTTTTTTGTATTTTTATCTTAAATTGTTAATCTTATCGAGAAATCAATATATGACACTTCTTTCATTTGCCTGTGTACGTTCCCCTTGCCATGCTTTTTAGGTAGCCCTGAAGAAAATTCCACTTGTTCCACTGATGTGATGACTGATGAGATTGAGCCAAGAGGGAAGTTCCTTGAAGAAGATTTCACTTCCACTGATGTCCCAAAGTACAGCCGATCACCGCATCGGGTTACTCGATTGGTTTCTCTATTCGTGATTTCACGTGGTGGTAGGAAAACGAGTCGAAAACTATCGCGTTCATATTCCCTTGGTGGAATCGATTCGAAGCCTGGCAGTCTATCACGGGGTGGTATGAAAACGAGTCGAAAACTATCGCGTTTATATTCCCTTGGTGGAATCGTTTCGAAGCCGGGCAGTCTATCACGGGGTGGTATGAAAACGAGTCGAAAACTATCGCGTTTATATTCCCTTGGTGGAATCGTTTCGAAAACTATCGCGTTTATATTCCCTTGGTGGAATCGATTCGAAGCCAGGCAGTCTTTCACGGGGTTGTATGAAAACGAGTCGAAAACTATCGCGTTTATATTCCCTTGGTGGAATCGATTCGAAGCCTGGCAGTCTATCATGGGGTGGTATGAAAACTAGTCGAAACCTATCGCGTTTATATTCCCTTGGTGGAATCGATTCGAAGCCTGGCAGTCTATCACGGGGTGGTATGAAAACTAGTCGAAAACTATCGCGTTTATATTCCCTTGGTGGAATCGTTTCGAAAACTATCGCGTTTATATTCCCTTGGTGGAATCGATTCGAAGCCAGGCAGTCTTTCACGGGGTTGTATGAAAACGAGTCGAAAACTATCGCGTTTATATTCCCTTGGTGGAATCGTTTCGAAGCCGGGCAGTCTATCACGGGGTGGTATGAAAACGAGTCGAAAACTATCGCGTTTATATTCCCTTGGTGGAATCGTTTCGAAAACTATCGCGTTTATATTCCCTTGGTGGAATCGATTCGAAGCCAGGCAGTCTTTCACGGGGTTGTATGAAAACGAGTCGAAAACTATCGCGTTTATATTCCCTTGGTGGAATCGTTTTGAAGCCTGGCAGTCTATCACGGGGTGATATGAAAACGAGTCGAAAACTATCGCGTTTATATTCCCTTGGTGGAATCGATTCGAAGCCTGGCAGTCTATCACGGGGTGGTATGAAAACTAGTCGAAAACTATCGCGTTTATATTCCCTTGGTGGAATCGTTTCGAAAACTATCGCGTTTATATTCCCTTGGTGGAATCGATTCGAAGCCAGAGGCAGTCTATCATGGGGTGGTATGAAAACGAGTCGAAAACTATCGCGTTTATATTCCCTTGGTGGAATCGATTCGAAGCCTGGCAGTCTATCATGGGGTGGTATGAAAACGAGTCTAAAACTATCGCGTTTATATTCCCTTGGTGGAATCGTTTCGAAAACTATCGCGTTTATATTCCCTTGGTGGAATCGATTCGAAGCCGGGCAGTCTATCACGGGGTGGTATGAAAACGAGTCGAGTGAGACTGAGCTAAGAAGGAAGTTCCCTGGAGAAGATTCCACTTGTTCCACTGATGTGATGACTGATGAGACTAAGCCAAGAAGGAAGTTCCCAATGATATCCAAAAAATAAAAGCCGATTACCGGATCTGGTTACTCGTTTGGTTTCTCTCTTGCGATTTCAATTTCAAGTCATTGTCGAGTCAAATTTCTGTGATGTTCTCTTTTTCTGTTAGCACTAATTCTGTGAAGTTCAGTGTTGAACTTTCGTTGCTGTGTGTCTTGATGGTTTTGTTCTGATTAAAGTTTGTTTCATCAGCAGATAACTGCTTTCAGTTCCTTGTTTTTCATCTCTATTTGTGATTTCCATGTCATATATTTTCGAGTCAAGTTCCTGAGGATTCCTCTCTGTCTGTGGAACACTATTTCTCTGTTGTTTAGTGATACATATTCTGATGCTATATGTGTCTGTATGGTTTTACTTCTGATTGAAGTTTGTCTGCATATATCCTGATGTGGATATTATGTTATGTCTAGATGTTGGATTTTTTTGTCTGTCTCGGGGAGGTATATGAAACTTCGTTCATTTACCCGAGTACAGACCCCTTGCTATGCTTTTTAGGTACCCAGGACGATATGGTCAAAATTACTGATGACATGACTGATGAAATTGAGCCAAGAAGGATGTTCCACTTGTGTGTCTGATGATCCAAAGTCCATGATGAGGCAAAGCACTAATGAACCAGACAATATTTTATTTGTTTTGATTTATTTTTTGTTTTGCTTTTTTTTTGTTTTTTTTTTATTTCTTCTGTTGTTTTTTGTATCATGTATCTTTATCTGTAAATGTTATTCCTATCGAGAACTCAATATATGACACTTCTTTCATTTGCCCCTGTACATCCCTTTTGCCATGCTTTTTAGGTACCCAGGAAGATAAGATCGAAATTAATAATGTGATGTCTGATGAGAATGAGCCAAGAAGGAAGTTCCACTTGTATGTCTCATGTACCAAAGTCCATGATGAGGCAAAATACTGATGAACCAGCCAATATTTAATTTATTATGTTTTTTTTTTATTTTGTTTCTTGATTTTTTTGTATTTTTATCTTAAATTGTTAATCTTATCGAGAAATCAATATATGACACTTCTTTCATTTGCCTGTGTACGTTCCCCTTGCCATGCTTTTTAGGTAGCCCTGAAGAAAATTCCACTTGTTCCACTGATGTGATGACTGATGAGATTGAGCCAAGAGGGAAGTTCCTTGAAGAAGATTTCACTTCCACTGATGTCCCAAAGTACAGCCGATCACCGCATCGGGTTACTCGATTGGTTTCTCTATTCGTGATTTCACGTGGTGGTAGGAAAACGAGTCGAAAACTATCGCGTTCATATTCCCTTGGTGGAATCGATTCGAAGCCTGGCAGTCTATCACGGGGTGGTATGAAAACGAGTCGAAAACTATCGCGTTTATATTCCCTTGGTGGAATCGTTTCGAAGCCGGGCAGTCTATCACGGGGTGGTATGAAAACGAGTCGAAAACTATCGCGTTCATATTCCCTTGGTGGAATCGATTCGAAGCCGGGCAGTCTATCACGGGGTGGTATGAAAACTAGTCGAAAACTATCGCGTTTATATTCCCTTGGTGGAATCGATTCGAAGCCAGGCAGTCTTTCACGGGGTTGTATGGAAACGAGTCGAAAACTATCGCGTTTATATTCTCTTGGTGGAATCGTTTCGAAGCCGGGCAGTCTATCACGTGGTGGTATGAAAACGAGTCGAAAACTATCGCGTTTATATTCCCTTGGTGGAATCGATTCGAAGCCAGGCAGTCTTTCACGGGGTTGTATGAAAACGAGTCGAAAACTATCGCGTTTATATTCCCTTGGTGGAATCGTTTTGAAGCCTGGCAGTCTATCACGGGGTGATATGAAAACGAGTCGAAAACTATCGCGTTTATATTCCCTTGGTGGAATCGATTCGAAGCCTGGCAGTCTATCACGGGGTGGTATGAAAACTAGTCGAAAACTATCGCGTTTATATTCCCTTGGTGGAATCGTTTCGAAAACTATCGCGTTTATATTCCGTTGGTGGAATCGATTCGAAGCCAGAGGCAGTCTTTCACGGGGTTGTATGAAAACGAGTCGAAAACTATCGCGTTTATATTCCCTTGGTGGAATCGATTCGAAGCCTGGCAGTCTATCATGGGATGGTATGAAAACGAGTCTAAAACTATCGCGTTTATATTCCCTTGGTGGAATCGTTTCGAAAACTATCGCGTTTATATTCCCTTGGTGGAATCGATTCGAAGCCGGGCAGTCTATCACGGGGTGGTATGAAAACGAGTCGAGTGAGACTGAGCTAAGAAGGAAGTTCCCTGGAGAAGATTCCACTTGTTCCACTGATGTGATGACTGATGAGACTAAGCCAAGAAGGAAGTTCCCAATGATATCCAAAAAATAAAAGCCGATTACCGGATCTGGTTACTCGTTTGGTTTCTCTCTTGCGATTTCAATTTCAAGTCATTGTCGAGTCAAATTTCTGTGATGTTCTCTTTTTCTGTTAGCACTAATTCTGTGAAGTTCAGTGTTGAACTTTCGTTGCTGTGTGTCTTGATGGTTTTGTTCTGATTAAAGTTTGAAAGCAGATAACTGCTTTCAGTTCCTTGTTTTTCATCTCTATTTGTGATTTCCATGTCATATATTTTCGAGTCAAGTTCCTGAGGATTCCTCTCTGTCTGTGGAACACTATTTCTCTGTTGTTTAGTGATACATATTCTGATGCTATATGTGTCTGGATGGTTTTACTTCTGATTGAAGTTTGTCTGCATATATCCTGATGTGGATATTATGTTATGTCTAGATGTTGGATTTTTTTGTCTGTCTCGGGGAGGTATATGAAACTTCGTTCATTTACCCGAGTACAGACCCCTTGCTATGCTTTTTAGGTACCCAGGACGATATGGTCAAAATTACTGATGACATGACTGATGAAATTGAGCCAAGAAGGATGTTCCACTTGTGTGTCTGATGATCCAAAGTCCATGATGAGGCAAAGCACTGATGAACCAGACAATATTTTATTTGTTTTGATTTATTTTTTGTTTTGCTTTTTTTTTGTTTTTTTTTTATTTCTTCTGTTGTTTTTTGTATCATGTATCTTTATCTGTAAATGTTATTCCTATCGAGAACTCAATATATGACACTTCTTTCATTTGCCCCTGTACATCCCTTTTGCCATGCTTTTTAGGTACCCAGGAAGATAAGATCGAAATTAATAATGTGATGTCTGATGAGAATGAGCCAAGAAGGAAGTTCCACTTGTATGTCTCATGTACCAAAGTCCATGATGAGGCAAAATACTGATGAACCAGCCAATATTTAATTTATTATGTTTTTTTTTTATTTTGTTTCTTGATTTTTTTGTATTTTTATCTTAAATTGTTAATCTTATCGAGAAATCAATATATGACACTTCTTTCATTTGCCTGTGTACGTTCCCCTTGCCATGCTTTTTAGGTAGCCCTGAAGAAAATTCCACTTGTTCCACTGATGTGATGACTGATGAGATTGAGCCAAGAGGGAAGTTCCTTGAAGAAGATTTCACTTCCACTGATGTCCCAAAGTACAGCCGATCACCGCATCGGGTTACTCGATTGGTTTCTCTATTCGTGATTTCACGTGGTGGTAGGAAAACGAGTCGAAAACTATCGCGTTCATATTCCCTTGGTGGAATCGATTCGAAGCCTGGCAGTCTATCACGGGGTGGTATGAAAACGAGTCGAAAACTATCGCGTTTATATTCCCTTGGTGGAATCGTTTCGAAGCCGGGCAGTCTATCACGGGGTGGTATGAAAACGAGTCGAAAACTATCGCGTTTATATTCCCTTGGTGGAATCGTTTCGAAAACTATCGCGTTTATATTCCCTTGGTGGAATCGATTCGAAGCCAGGCAGTCTTTCACGGGGTTGTATGAAAACGAGTCGAAAACTATCGCGTTTATATTCCCTTGGTGGAATCGATTCGAAGCCTGGCAGTCTATCATGGGGTGGTATGAAAACTAGTCGAAACCTATCGCGTTTATATTCCCTTGGTGGAATCGATTCGAAGCCTGGCAGTCTATCACGGGGTGGTATGAAAACTAGTCGAAAACTATCGCGTTTATATTCCCTTGGTGGAATCGTTTCGAAAACTATCGCGTTTATATTCCCTTGGTGGAATCGATTCGAAGCCAGGCAGTCTTTCACGGGGTTGTATGAAAACGAGTCGAAAACTATCGCGTTTATATTCCCTTGGTGGAATCGTTTCGAAGCCGGGCAGTCTATCACGGGGTGGTATGAAAACGAGTCGAAAACTATCGCGTTTATATTCCCTTGGTGGAATCGTTTCGAAAACTATCGCGTTTATATTCCCTTGGTGGAATCGATTCGAAGCCAGGCAGTCTTTCACGGGGTTGTATGAAAACGAGTCGAAAACTATCGCGTTTATATTCCCTTGGTGGAATCGTTTTGAAGCCTGGCAGTCTATCACGGGGTGATATGAAAACGAGTCGAAAACTATCGCGTTTATATTCCCTTGGTGGAATCGATTCGAAGCCTGGCAGTCTATCACGGGGTGGTATGAAAACTATCGCGTTTATATTCCCTTGGTGGAATCGTTTCGAAAACTATCGCGTTTATATTCCCTTGGTGGAATCGATTCGAAGCCAGGCAGTCTTTCACGGGGTTGTATGAAAACGAGTCGAAAACTATCGCGTTTATATTCCCTTGGTGGAATCGATTCGAAGCCTGGCAGTCTATCATGGGGTGGTATGAAAACGAGTCTAAAACTATCGCGTTTATATTCCCTTGGTGGAATCGTTTCGAAAACTATCGCGTTTATATTCCCTTGGTGGAATCGATTCGAAGCCGGGCAGTCTATCACGGGGTGGTATGAAAACGAGTCGAGTGAGACTGAGCTAAGAAGGAAGTTCCCTGGAGAAGATTCCACTTGTTCCACTGATGTGATGACTGATGAGACTAAGCCAAGAAGGAAGTTCCCAATGATGTCCAAAAAATAAAAGCCGATTACCGGATCTGGTTACTCGTTTGGTTTCTCTCTTGCGATTTCAATTTCAAGTCATTGTCGAGTCAAATTTCTGTGATGTTCTCTTTTTCTGTTAGCACTAATTCTGTGAAGTTCAGTGTTGAACTTTCGTTGCTGTGTGTCTTGATGGTTTTGCTCTGATTAAAGTTTGTTTCATCAGCAGATAACTGCTTTCAGTTCCTTGTTTTTCATCTCTATTTGTGATTTCCATGTCATATATTTTCGAGTCAAGTTCCTGAGGATTCCTCTCTGTCTGTGGAACACTATTTCTCTGTTGTTTAGTGATACATATTCTGATGCTATATGTGTCTGGATGGTTTTACTTCTGATTGAAGTTTGTCTGCTTGAAGTTTGTCTGCATATATCCTGATATGGATATTATGTTATGTCTAGATGTTTGCTTTTTTGTCTGTCTCGGGGAGGTATATGAAACTTCGTTCATTTACCCGAGTACAGACCCCTTGCTATGCTTTTTAGGTACCCAGGACGATATGGTCAAAATTACTGATGACATGACTGATGAAATTGAGCCAAGAAGGATGTTCCACTTGTGTGTCTGATGATCCAAAGTCCATGATGAGGCAAAGCACTGATGAACCAGACAATATTTTATTTGTTTTGATTTATTTTTTGTTTTGCTTTTTTTTTGTTTTTTTTTATTTCTTCTGTTGTTTTTTGTATCATGTATCTTTATCTGTAAATGTTATTCCTATCGAGAACTCAATATATGACACTTCTTTCATTTGCCCCTGTACATCCCTTTTGCCATGCTTTTTAGGTACCCAGGAAGATAAGATCGAAATTAATAATGTGATGTCTGATGAGAATGAGCCAAGAAGGAAGTTCCACTTGTATGTCTCATGTACCAAAGTCCATGATGAGGCAAAATACTGATGAACCAGCCAATATTTAATTTATTATGTTTTTTTTTTATTTTGTTTCTTGATTTTTTTGTATTTTTATCTTAAATTGTTAATCTTATCGAGAAATCAATATATGACACTTCTTTCATTTGCCTGTGTACGTTCCCCTTGCCATGCTTTTTAGGTAGCCCTGAAGAAAATTCCACTTGTTCCACTGATGTGATGACTGATGAGATTGAGCCAAGAGGGAAGTTCCTTGAAGAAGATTTCACTTCCACTGATGTCCCAAAGTACAGCCGATCGCCGCATCTGGTTACTCGTTTGGTTTCTCTATTCGTGATTTCACGTGGTGGTAGGAAAACGAGTCGAAAACTATCGCGTTTATATCGTTTCGAAGCCGGGCAGTCTATCACGGGGTGGTATGAAAACGAGTCGAAAACCATCGCGTTTATATTCCCTTGGTGGAATCGTTTCGAAGCCGGGCAGTCTATCACGGGGTGGTATGAAAACGAGTCGAAAACTATCGCGTTCATATTCCCTTGGTGGAATCGATTCGAAGCCGGGCAGTCTATCACGAGGTGGTATGAAAACGAGTCGAAAACTATCGCGTTTACATTCCCTTGGTGGAATCGTTTCGAAGCCTGGCAGTCTATCACGGGGTGGTATGAAAACGAGTCGAAAACTATCGCGTTTACATTCCCTTGGTGGAATCGATTCGAAGCCTGGCAGTCTATCACGGGGTGGTATGAAAACGAGTCGAAAACTATCGCGTTTACATTCCCTTGGTGGAATCGTTTTGAAGCCTGGCAGTCTATCACGGGGTGATATGAAAACGAGTCGAAAACTATCGCGTTTACATTCCCTTGGTGGAATCGTTTCGAAGCCTGGCAGTCTATCACGGGGTGATATGAAAACGAGTCGAAAACTATCGTGTTTATATTCCCTTGGTGGAATCGATTCGAAGCCTGGCAGTCTATCACGGGGTGGTATGAAAACTAGTCGAAAACTATCGCGTTTATATTCCCTTGGTGGAATCGTTTCGAAAACTATCGCGTTCATATTCCCTTGGTGGAATCGATTCGAAGCCAGGCAGTCTTTCACGGGGTTGTATGAAAACGAGTCGAAAACTATCGCGTTTATATTCCCTTGGTGGAATCGATTCGAAGCCTGGCAGTCTATCATGGGGTGGTATGAAAACGAGTCTAAAACTATCGCGTTTATATTCCCTTGGTGGAATCGTTTCGAAAACTATCGCGTTTATATTCCCTTGGTGGAATCGTTTCGAAAACTATCGCGTTTATATTCCCTTGGTGGAATCGATTCGAAGCCGGGCAGTCTATCACGGGGTGGTATGAAAACGAGTCGAGTGAGACTGAGCTAAGAAGGAAGTTCCCTGGAGAAGATTCCACTTGTTCCACTGATGTGATGACTGATGAGACTAAGCCAAGAAGGAAGTTCCCAATGATGTCCAAAAAATAAAAGCCGATTACCGGATCTGGTTACTCGTTTGGTTTCTCTCTTGCGATTTCAATTTCAAGTCATTGTCGAGTCAAATTTCTGTGATGTTCTCTTTTTCTGTTAGCACTAATTCTGTGAAGTTCAGTGTTGAACTTTCGTTGCTGTGTGTCTTGATGGTTTTGCTCTGATTAAAGTTTGTTTCATCAGCAGATAACTGCTTTCAGTTCCTTGTTTTTCATCTCTATTTGTGATTTCCATGTCATATATTTTCGAGTCAAGTTCCTGAGGATTCCTCTCTGTCTGTGGAACACTATTTCTCTGTTGTTCAGTGATACATATTCTGATGCTATATGTGTCTGGATGGTTTTACTTCTGATTGAAGTTTGTCTGCATATATCCTGATATGGATATTATGTTATGTCTAGATGTTTGCTTTTTTGTCTGTCTCGGGGAGGTATATGAAACTTCGTTCATTTACCCGAGTACAGACCCCTTGCTATGCTTTTTAGGTACCCAGGACGATATGGTCAAAATTACTGATGACATGACTGATGAAATTGAGCCAAGAAGGATGTTCCACTTGTGTGTCTGATGATCCAAAGTCCATGATGAGGCAAAGCACTGATGAACCAGACAATATTTTATTTGTTTTGATTTATTTTTTGTTTTGCTTTTTTTTTGTTTTTTTTTTTATTTCTTCTGTTGTTTTTTGTATCATGTATCTTTATCTGTAAATGTTATTCCTATCGAGAACTCAATATATGACACTTCTTTCATTTGCCCCTGTACATCCCTTTTGCCATGCTTTTTAGGTACCCAGGAAGATAAGATCGAAATTAATAATGTGATGTCTGATGAGAATGAGCCAAGAAGGAAGTTCCACTTGTATGTCTCATGTACCAAAGTCCATGATGAGGCAAAATACTGATGAACCAGCCAATATTTAATTTATTATGTTTTTTTTTTATTTTGTTTCTTGATTTTTTTGTATTTTTATCTTAAATTGTTAATCTTATCGAGAAATCAATATATGACACTTCTTTCATTTGCCTGTGTACGTTCCCCTTGCCATGCTTTTTAGGTAGCCCTGAAGAAAATTCCACTTGTTCCACTGATGTGATGACTGATGAGATTGAGCCAAGAGGGAAGTTCCTTGAAGAAGATTTCACTTCCACTGATGTCCCAAAGTACAGCCGATCACCGCATCGGGTTACTCGATTGGTTTCTCTATTCGTGATTTCACGTGGTGGTAGGAAAACGAGTCGAAAACTATCGCGTTCATATTCCCTTGGTGGAATCGATTCGAAGCCTGGCAGTCTATCACGGGGTGGTATGAAAACGAGTCGAAAACTATCGCGTTTATATTCCCTTGGTTGAATCGTTTCGAAAACTATCGCGTTTATATTCCCTTGGTGGAATCGATTCGAAGCCAGGCAGTCTTTCACGGGGTTGTATGAAAACGAGTCGAATACTATCGCGTTTATATTCCCTTGGTGGAATCGATTCGAAGCCTGGCAGTCTATCATGGGGTGGTATGAAAACTAGTCGAAACCTATCGCGTTTATATTCCCTTGGTGGAATCGATTCGAAGCCTGGCAGTCTATCACGGGGTGGTATGAAAACTAGTCGAAAACTATCGCGTTTATATTCCCTTGGTGGAATCGTTTCGAAAACTATCGCGTTTATATTCCCTTGGTGGAATCGATTCGAAGCCAGGCAGTCTTTCACGGGGTTGTATGAAAACGAGTCGAAAACTATCGCGTTTATATTCCCTTGGTGGAATCGTTTCGAAGCCGGGCAGTCTATCACGGGGTGGTATGAAAACGAGTCGAAAACTATCGCGTTTATATTCCCTTGGTGGAATCGTTTCGAAAACTATCGCGTTTATATTTCCTTGGTGGAATCGATTCGAAGCCAGGCAGTCTTTCACGGGGTTGTATGAAAACGAGTCGAAAACTATCGCGTTTATATTCCCTTGGTGGAATCGTTTTGAAGCCTGGCAGTCTATCACGGGGTGATATGAAAACGAGTCGAAAACTATCGCGTTTATATTCCCTTGGTGGAATCGATTCGAAGCCTGGCAGTCTATCACGGGGTGGTATGAAAACTATCGCGTTTATATTCCCTTGGTGGAATCGTTTCGAAGCCAGGCAGTCTTTCACGGGGTTGTATGAAAACGAGTCGAAAACTATCGCGTTTATATTCCCTTGGTGGAATCGATTCGAAGCCTGGCAGTCTATCATGGGGTGGTATGAAAACGAGTCTAAAACTATCGCGTTTATATTCCCTTGGTGGAATCGTTTCGAAAACTATCGCGTTTATATTCCCTTGGTGGAATCGATTCGAAGCCGGGCAGTCTATCACGGGGTGGTATGAAAACGAGTCGAGTGAGACTGAGCTAAGAAGGAAGTTCCCTGGAGAAGATTCCACTTGTTCCACTGATGTGATGACTGATGAGACTAAGCCAAGAAGGAAGTTCCCAATGATGTCCAAAAAATAAAAGCCGATTACCGGATCTGGTTACTCGTTTGGTTTCTCTCTTGCGATTTCAATTTCAAGTCATTGTCGAGTCAAATTTCTGTGATGTTCTCTTTTTCTGTTAGCACTAATTCTGTGAAGTTCAGTGTTGAACTTTCGTTGCTGTGTGTCTTGATGGTTTTGTTCTGATTAAAGTTTGTTTCATCAGCAGATAACTGCTTTCAGTTCCTTGTTTTTCATCTCTATTTGTGATTTCCATGTCATATATTTTCGAGTCAAGTTCCTGAGGATTCCTCTCTGTCTGTGGAACACTATTTCTCTGTTGTTTAGTGATACATATTCTGATGCTATATGTGTCTGGATGGTTTTACTTCTGATTGAAGTTTGTCTGCATATATCCTGATATGGATATTATGTTATGTCTAGATGTTTGCTTTTTTGTCTGTCTCGGGGAGGTATATGAAACTTCGTTCATTTACCCGAGTACAGACCCCTTGCTATGCTTTTTAGGTACCCAGGACGATATGGTCAAAATTACTGATGACATGACTGATGAAATTGAGCCAAGAAGGATGTTCCACTTGTGTGTCTGATGATCCAAAGTCCATGATGAGGCAAAGCACTGATGAACCAGACAATATTTTATTTGTTTTGATTTATTTTTTGTTTTGCTTTTTTTTTGTTTTTTTTTATTTCTTCTGTTGTTTTTTGTATCATGTATCTTTATCTGTAAATGTTATTCCTATCGAGAACTCAATATATGACACTTCTTTCATTTGCCCCTGTACATCCCTTTTGCCATGCTTTTTAGGTACCCAGGAAGATAAGATCGAAATTAATAATGTGATGTCTGATGAGAATGAGCCAAGAAGGAAGTTCCACTTGTATGTCTCATGTACCAAAGTCCATGATGAGGCAAAATACTGATGAACCAGCCAATATTTAATTTATTATGTTTTTTTTTTATTTTGTTTCTTGATTTTTTTGTATTTTTATCTTAAATTGTTAATCTTATCGAGAAATCAATATATGACACTTCTTTCATTTGCCTGTGTACGTTCCCCTTGCCATGCTTTTTAGGTAGCCCTGAAGAAAATTCCACTTGTTCCACTGATGTGATGACTGATGAGATTGAGCCAAGAGGGAAGTTCCTTGAAGAAGATTTCACTTCCACTGATGTCCCAAAGTACAGCCGATCGCCGCATCTGGTTACTCGTTTGGTTTCTCTATTCGTGATTTCACGTGGTGGTAGGAAAACGAGTCGAAAACTATCGCGTTCATATTCCCTTGGTGGAATCGATTCGAAGCCTGGCAGTCTATCACGGGGTGGTATGAAAACGAGTCGAAAACTATCGCGTTTATATTCCCTTGGTGGAATCGTTTCGAAGCCGGGCAGTCTATCACGGGGTGGTATGAAAACGAGTCGAAAACTATCGCGTTTATATTCCCTTGGTGGAATCGTTTCGAAAACTATCGCGTTTATATTCCCTTGGTGGAATCGATTCGAAGCCAGGCAGTCTTTCACGGGGTTGTATGAAAACGAGTCGAAAACTATCGCGTTTATATTCCCTTGGTGGAATCGATTCGAAGCCTGGCAGTCTATCATGGGGTGGTATGAAAACGAGTCGAAACCTATCGCGTTTATATTCCCTTGGTGGAATCGATTCGAAGCCTGGCAGTCTATCACGGGGTGGTATGAAAACTAGTCGAAAACGATCGCGTTTATATTCCCTTGGTGGAATCGTTTCGAAAACTATCGCGTTTATATTCCCTTGGTGGAATCGATTCGAAGCCAGGCAGTCTTTCACGGGGTTGTATGAAAACGAGTCGAAAACTATCGCGTTTATATTCCCTTGGTGGAATCGTTTCGAAGCCGGGCAGTCTATCACGGGGTGGTATGAAAACGAGTCGAAAACTATCGCGTTTATATTCCCTTGGTGGAATCGTTTCGAAAACTATCGCGTTTACATTCCCTTGGTGGAATCGTTTTGAAGCCTGGCAGTCTATCACGGGGTGATATGAAAACGAGTCGAAAACTATCGCGTTTACATTCCCTTGGTGGAATCGTTTCGAAGCCTGGCAGTCTATCACGGGGTGATATGAAAACGAGTCGAAAACTATCGTGTTTATATTCCCTTGGTGGAATCGATTCGAAGCCTGGCAGTCTATCACGGGGTGGTATGAAAACTAGTCGAAAACTATCGCGTTTATATTCCCTTGGTGGAATCGTTTCGAAAACTATCGCGTTTATATTCCCTTGGTGGAATCGATTCGAAGCCAGGCAGTCTTTCACGAGGTTGTATGAAAACGAGTCGAAAACTATCGCGTTTATATTCCCTTGGTGGAATCGATTCGAAGCCTGGCAGTCTATCATGGGGTGGTATGAAAACGAGTCTAAAACTATCGCGTTTATATTCCCTTGGTGGAATCGATTCGAAGCCGGGCAGTCTATCACGGGGTGGTATGAAAACGAGTCGAGTGAGACTGAGCTAAGAAGGAAGTTCCCTGGAGAAGATTCCACTTGTTCCACTGATGTGATGACTGATGAGACTAAGCCAAGAAGGAAGTTCCCAATGATGTCCAAAAAATAAAAGCCGATTACCGGATCTGGTTACTCGTTTGGTTTCTCTCTTGCGATTTCAATTTCAAGTCATTGTCGAGTCAAATTTCTGTGATGTTCTCTTTTTCTGTTAGCACTAATTCTGTGAAGTTCAGTGTTGAACTTTCGTTGCTGTGTGTCTTGATGGTTTTGCTCTTATTAAAGTTTGTTTCATCAGCAGATAACTGCTTTCAGTTCCTTGTTTTTCATCTCTATTTGTGATTTCCATGTCATATATTTTCGAGTCAAGTTCCTGAGGATTCCTCTCTGTCTGTGGAACACTATTTCTCTGTTGTTTAGTGATACATATTCTGATGCTATATGTGTCTGGATGGTTTTACTTCTGATTGAAGTTTGTCTGCATATATCCTGATATGGATATTATGTTATGTCTAGATGTTTGCTTTTTTGTCTGTCTCGGGGAGGTATATGAAACTTCGTTCATTTACCCGAGTACAGACCCCTTGCTATGCTTTTTAGGTACCCAGGACGATATGGTCAAAATTACTGATGACATGACTGATGAAATTGAGCCAAGAAGGATGTTCCACTTGTGTGTCTGATGATCCAAAGTCCATGATGAGGCAAAGCACTGATGAACCAGACAATATTTTATTTGTTTTGATTTATTTTTTGTTTTGCTTTTTTTTTGTTTTTTTTTTATTTCTTCTGTTGTTTTTTGTATCATGTATCTTTATCTGTAAATGTTATTCCTATCGAGAACTCAATATATGACACTTCTTTCATTTGCCCCTGTACATCCCTTTTGCCATGCTTTTTAGGTACCCAGGAAGATAAGATCGAAATTAATAATGTGATGTCTGATGAGAATGAGCCAAGAAGGAAGTTCCACTTGTATGTCTCATGTACCAAAGTCCATGATGAGGCAAAATACTGATGAACCAGCCAATATTTAATTTATTATGTTTTTTTTTTATTTTGTTTCTTGATTTTTTTGTATTTTTATCTTAAATTGTTAATCTTATCGAGAAATCAATATATGACACTTCTTTCATTTGCCTGTGTACGTTCCCCTTGCCATGCTTTTTAGGTAGCCCTGAAGAAAATTCCACTTGTTCCACTGATGTGATGACTGATGAGATTGAGCCAAGAGGGAAGTTCCTTGAAGAAGATTTCACTTCCACTGATGTCCCAAAGTACAGCCGATCACCGCATCGGGTTACTCGATTGGTTTCTCTATTCGTGATTTCACGTGGTGGTAGGAAAACGAGTCGAAAACTATCGCGTTCATATTCCCTTGGTGGAATCGATTCGAAGCCTGGCAGTCTATCACGGGGTGGTATGAAAACGAGTCGAAAACTATCGCGTTTATATTCCCTTGGTGGAATCGTTTCGAAGCCGGGCAGTCTATCACGGGGTGGTATGAAAACGAGTCGAAAACTATCGCGTTTATATTCCCTTGGTGGAATCGTTTCGAAAACTATCGCGTTTATATTCCCTTGGTGGAATCGATTCGAAGCCAGGCAGTCTTTCACGGGGTTGTATGAAAACGAGTCGAAAACTATCGCGTTTATATTCCCTTGGTGGAATCGATTCGAAGCCTGGCAGTCTATCATGGGGTGGTATGAAAACTAGTCGAAACCTATCACGTTTATATTCCCTTGGTGGAATCGATTCGAAGCCTGGCAGTCTATCACGGGGTGGTATGAAAACTAGTCGAAAACTATCGCGTTTATATTCCCTTGGTGGAATCGTTTCGAAAACTATCGCGTTTATATTCCCTTGGTGGAATCGATTCGAAGCCAGGCAGTCTTTCACGGGGTTGTATGAAAACGAGTCGAAAACTATCGCGTTTATATTCCCTTGGTGGAATCGTTTCGAAGCCGGGCAGTCTATCACGGGGTGGTATGAAAACGAGTCGAAAACTATCGCGTTTATATTCCCTTGGTGGAATCGTTTCGAAAACTATCGCGTTTATATTCCCTTGGTGGAATCGATTCGAAGCCAGGCAGTCTTTCACGGGGTTGTATGAAAACGAGTCGAAAACTATCGCGTTTATATGCCCTTGGTGGAATCGTTTTGAAGCCTGGCAGTCTATCACGGGGTGATATGAAAACGAGTCGAAAACTATCGCGTTTATATTCCCTTGGTGGAATCGATTCGAAGCCTGGCAGTCTATCACGGGGTGGTATGAAAACTATCGCGTTTATATTCCCTTGGTGGAATCGTTTCGAAAACTATCGCGTTTATATTCCCTTGGTGGAATCGATTCGAAGCCTGGCAGTCTATCATGGGGTGGTATGAAAACGAGTCTAAAACTATCGCGTTTATATTCCCTTGGTGGAATCGTTTCGAAAACTATCGCGTTTATATTCCCTTGGTGGAATCGATTCGAAGCCGGGCAGTCTATCACGGGGTGGTATGAAAACGAGTCGAGTGAGACTGAGCTAAGAAGGAAGTTCCCTGGAGAAGATTCCACTTGTTCCACTGATGTGATGACTGATGAGACTAAGCCAAGAAGGAAGTTCCCAATGATGTCCAAAAAATAAAAGCCGATTACCGGATCTGGTTACTCGTTTGGTTTCTCTCTTGCGATTTCAATTTCAAGTCATTGTCGAGTCAAATTTCTGTGATGTTCTCTTTTTCTGTTAGCACTAAATCTGTGAAGTTCAGTGTTGAACTTTCGTTGCTGTGTGTCTTGATGGTTTTGTTCTGATTAAAGTTTGTTTCATCAGCAGATAACTGCTTTCAGTTCCTTGTTTTTCATCTCTATTTGTGATTTCCATGTCATATATTTTCGAGTCAAGTTCCTGAGGATTCCTCTCTGTCTGTGGAACACTATTTCTCTGTTGTTTAGTGATACATATTCTGATGCTATATGTGTCTGGATGGTTTTACTTCTGATTGAAGTTTGTCTGCATATATCCTGATATGGATATTATGTTATGTCTAGATGTTTGCTTTTTTGTCTGTCTCGGGGAGGTATATGAAACTTCGTTCATTTACCCGAGTACAGACCCCTTGCTATGCTTTTTAGGTACCCAGGACGATATGGTCAAAATTACTGATGACATGACTGATGAAATTGAGCCAAGAAGGATGTTCCACTTGTGTGTCTGATGATCCAAAGTCCATGATGAGGCAAAGCACTGATGAACCAGACAATATTTTATTCGTTTTGATTTATTTTTTGTTTTGCTTTTTTTTTGTTTTTTTTTATTTCTTCTGTTGTTTTTTGTATCATGTATCTTTATCTGTAAATGTTATTCCTATCGAGAACTCAATATATGACACTTCTTTCATTTGCCCCTGTACATCCCTTTTGCCATGCTTTTTAGGTACCCAGGAAGATAAGATCGAAATTAATAATGTGATGTCTGATGAGAATGAGCCAAGAAGGAAGTTCCACTTGTATGTCTCATGTACCAAAGTCCATGATGAGGCAAAATACTGATGAACCAGCCAATATTTAATTTATTATGTTTTTTTTTTTATTTTGTTTCTTGATTTTTTTGTATTTTTATCTTAAATTGTTAATCTTATCGAGAAATCAATATATGACACTTCTTTCATTTGCCTGTGTACGTTCCCCTTGCCATGCTTTTTAGGTAGCCCTGAAGAAAATTCCACTTGTTCCACTGATGTGATGACTGATGAGATTGAGCCAAGAGGGAAGTTCCTTGAAGAAGATTTCACTTCCACTGATGTCCCAAAGTACAGCCGATCGCCGCATCTGGTTACTCGTTTGGTTTCTCTATTCGTGATTTCACGTGGTGGTAGGAAAACGAGTCGAAAACTATCGCGTTTATATCGTTTCGAAGCCGGGCAGTCTATCACGGGGTGGTATGAAAACGAGTCGAAAACCATCGCGTTTATATTCCCTTGGTGGAATCGTTTCGAAGCCGGGCAGTCTATCACGGGGTGGTATGAAAACGAGTCGAAAACTATCGCGTTCATATTCCCTTGGTGGAATCGATTCGAAGCCGGGCAGTCTATCACGAGGTGGTATGAAAACGAGTCGAAAACTATCGCGTTTACATTCCCTTGGTGGAATCGTTTCGAAGCCTGGCAGTCTATCACGGGGTGGTATGAAAACGAGTCGAAAACTATCGCGTTTACATTCCCTTGGTGGAATCGATTCGAAGCCTGGCAGTCTATCACGGGGTGGTATGAAAACGAGTCGAAAACTATCGCGTTTACATTCCCTTGGTGGAATCGTTTTGAAGCCTGGCAGTCTATCACGGGGTGATATGAAAACGAGTCGAAAACTATCGCGTTTACATTCCCTTGGTGGAATCGTTTCGAAGCCTGGCAGTCTATCACGGGGTGATATGAAAACGAGTCGAAAACTATCGTGTTTATATTCCCTTGGTGGAATCGATTCGAAGCCTGGCAGTCTATCACGGGGTGCTATGAAAACTAGTCGAAAACTATCGCGTTTATATTCCCTTGGTGGAATCGTTTCGAAAACTATCGCGTTTATATTCCCTTGGTGGAATCGATTCGAAGCCAGGCAGTCTTTCACGAGGTTGTATGAAAACGAGTCGAAAACTATCGCGTTTATATTCCCTTGGTGGAATCGATTCGAAGCCTGGCAGTCTATCATGGGGTGGTATGAAAACGAGTCTAAAACTATCGCGTTTATATTCCCTTGGTGGAATCGTTTCGAAAACTATCGCGTTTATATTCCCTTGGTGGAATCGTTTCGAAAACTATCGCGTTTATATTCCCTTGGTGGAATCGATTCGAAGCCGGGCAGTCTATCACGGGGTGGTATGAAAACGAGTCGAGTGAGACTGAGCTAAGAAGGAAGTTCCCTGGAGAAGATTCCACTTGTTCCACTGATGTGATGACTGATGAGACTAAGCCAAGAAGGAAGTTCCCAATGATGTCCAAAAAATAAAAGCCGATTACCGGATCTGGTTACTCGTTTGGTTTCTCTCTTGCGATTTCAATTTCAAGTCATTGTCGAGTCAAATTTCTGTGATGTTCTCTTTTTCTGTTAGCACTAATTCTGTGAAGTTCAGTGTTGAACTTTCGTTGCTGTGTGTCTTGATGGTTTTGCTCTGATTAAAGTTTGTTTCATCAGCAGATAACTGCTTTCAGTTCCTTGTTTTTCATCTCTATTTGTGATTTCCATGTCATATATTTTCGAGTCAAGTTCCTGAGGATTCCTCTCTGTCTGTGGAACACTATTTCTCTGTTGTTTAGTGATACATATTCTGATGCTATATGTGTCTGGATGGTTTTACTTCTGATTGAAGTTTGTCTGCATATATCCTGATATGGATATTATGTTATGTCTAGATGTTTGCTTTTTTGTCTGTCTCGGGGAGGTATATGAAACTTCGTTCATTTACCCGAGTACAGACCCCTTGCTATGCTTTTTAGGTACCCAGGACGATATGGTCAAAATTACTGATGACATGACTGATGAAATTGAGCCAAGAAGGATGTTCCACTTGTGTGTCTGATGATCCAAAGTCCATGATGAGGCAAAGCACTGATGAACCAGACAATATTTTATTTGTTTTGATTTATTTTTTGTTTTGCTTTTTTTTTGTTTTTTTTTATTTCTTCTGTTGTTTTTTGTATCATGTATCTTTATCTGTAAATGTTATTCCTATCGAGAACTCAATATATGACACTTCTTTCATTTGCCCCTGTACATCCCTTTTGCCATGCTTTTTAGGTACCCAGGAAGATAAGATCGAAATTAATAATGTGATGTCTGATGAGAATGAGCCAAGAAGGAAGTTCCACTTGTATGTCTCATGTACCAAAGTCCATGATGAGGCAAAATACTGATGAACCAGCCAATATTTAATTTATTATGTTTTTTTTTATTTTGTTTCTTGATTTTTTTGTATTTTTATCTTAAATTGTTAATCTTATCGAGAAATCAATATATGACACTTCTTTCATTTGCCTGTGTACGTTCCCCTTGCCATGCTTTTTAGGTAGCCCTGAAGAAAATTCCACTTGTTCCACTGATGTGATGACTGATGAGATTGAGCCAAGAGGGAAGTTCCTTGAAGAAGATTTCACTTCCACTGATGTCCCAAAGTACAGACGATCGCCGCATCTGGTTACTCGTTTGGTTTCTCTATTCGTGATTTCACGTGGTGGTAGGAAAACGAGTCGAAAACTATCGCGTTTATATTCCCTTGGTGGAATCGTGTCGAAGCCGGGCAGTCTATCACGGGGTGGTATGAAAACGAGTCGAAAACTATCGCGTTTATATTCCCTTGGTGGAATCGTTTCGAAAACTATCGCGTTTAAATCCCCTGGGTCGAATCGATTCGAAGCCAGGCAGTCTTTCACGGGGTTGTATGAAAACGAGTCGAAAACTATCGCGTTTATATTCCCTTGGTGGAATCGATTCGAAGCCTGGCAGTCTATCATGGGGT
This sequence comes from Adalia bipunctata, assembly GCA_910592335.1. Taxonomy (NCBI): domain Eukaryota; kingdom Metazoa; phylum Arthropoda; class Insecta; order Coleoptera; family Coccinellidae; genus Adalia; species Adalia bipunctata. Next base: position 11,579,422 of record OU342955.1, read on the forward strand.
GGTATGAAAACGAGTCGAAACCTATCGCGTTTATATTCCCTTGGTGGAATCGATTCGAAGCCTGGCAGTCTATCACGGGGTGGTATGAAAACTAGTCGAAAACTATCGCGTTTATATTCCCTTGGTGGAATCGTTTCGAAAACTATCGCGTTTATATTCCCTTGGTGGAATCGATTCGAAGCCAGGCAGTCTTTCACGGGGTTGTATGAAAACGAGTCGAAAACTATCGCGTTTATATTCCCTTGGTGGAATCGATTCGAAGCCTGGCAGTCTATCATGGGGTGGTATGAAAACGAGTCGAAACCTATCGCGTTTATATTCCCTTGGTGGAATCGATTCGAAGCCTGGCAGTCTATCACGGGGTGGTATGAAAACTAGTCGAAAACTATCGCGTTTATATTCCCTTGGTGGAATCGTTTCGAAAACTATCGCGTTTAAATCCCCTGGGTCGAATCGATTCGAAGCCAGGCAGTCTTTCACGGGGTTGTATGAAAACGAGTCGAAAACTATCGCGTTTATATTCCCTTGGTGGAATCGATTCGAAGCCTGGCAGTCTATCATGGGGTGGTATGAAAACGAGTCGAAACCTATCGCGTTTATATTCCCTTGGTGGAATCGATTCGAAGCCTGGCAGTCTATCACGGGGTGGTATGAAAACTAGTCGAAAACTATCGCGTTTATATTCCCTTGGTGGAATCGTTTCGAAAACTATCGCGTTTATATTCCCTTGGTGGAATCGATTCGAAGCCAGGCAGTCTTTCACGGGGTTGTATGAAAACGAGTCGAAAACTATCGCGTTTATATTCCCTTGGTGGAATCGTTTCGAAGCCGGGCAGTCTATCACGGGGTGGTATGAAAACGAGTCGAAAACTATCGCGTTTATATTCCCTTGGTGGAATCGATTCGAAGCCAGGCAGTCTTTCACGGGGTTGTATGAAAACGAGTCGAAAACTATCGCGTTTATATTCCCTTGGTGGAATCGTTTTGAAGCCTGGCAGTCTATCACGGGGTGATATGAAAACGAGTCGAAAACTATCGCGTTTATATTCCCTTGGTGGAATCGATTCGAAGCCTGGCAGTCTATCACGGGGTGGTATGAAAACTAGTCGAAAACTATCGCGTTTATATTCCCTTGGTGGAATCGATTCGAAGCCAGGCAGTCTTTCACGGGGTTGTATGAAAACGAGTCGAAAACTATCGCGTTTATATTCCCTTGGTGGAATCGATTCGAAGCCTGGCAGTCTATCATGGGGTGGTATGAAAACGAGTCTAAAACTATCGCGTTTATATTCCCTTGGTGGAATCGATTCGAAGCCGGGCAGTCTATCACGGGGTGGTATGAAAACGAGTCGAGTAAGACTGAGCTAAGAAGGAAGTTCCCTGGAGAAGATTCCATTTGTTCCACTGATGTGATGACTGATGAGACTAAGCCAAGAAGGAAGTTCCCAATGATGTCCAAAAAATGAAAGCCGATTACCGGATCTGGTTACTCGTTTGGTTTCTCTCTTGCGATTTCAATTTCAAGTCATTGTCGAGTCAAATTTCTGTGATGTTCTCTTTTTCTGTTAGCACTAATTCTGTGAAGTTCAGTGTTGAACTTTCGTTGCTGTGTGTCTTGATGGTTTTGTTCTGATTAAAGTTTGTTTCATCAGCAGATAACTGCTTTCAGTTCCTTGTTTTTCATCTCTATTTGTGATTTCCATGTCATATATTTTCGAGTCAAGTTCCTGAGGATTCCTCTCTGTCTGTGGAACACTATTTCTCTGTTGTTTAGTGATACATATTCTGATGCTATATGTGTCTGGATCGTTTTACTTCTGATTGAAGTTTGTCTGCATATATCCTGATATGGATATTATGTTATGTCTAGAGATGTTTGCTTTTTTGTCTGTCTCGGGGAGGTATATGAAACTTCGTTCATTTACCCGAGTACAGACCCCTTGCTATGCTTTTTAGGTACCCAGGACGATATGGTCAAAATTACTGATGACATGACTGATGAAATTGAGCCAAGAAGGATGTTCCACTTGTGTGTCTGATGATTCAAAGTCCATGATGAGGCAAAGCACTGATGAACCAGACAATATTTTATTTGTTTTGATTTATTTTTTGTTTTGCTTTTTTTTTGTTTTTTTTTTTTATTTCTTCTGTTGTTTTTTGTATCATGTATCTTTATCTGTAAATGTTATTCCTATCGAGAACTCAATATATGACACTTCTTTCATTTGCCCCTGTACATCCCTTTTGCCATGCTTTTTAGGTACCCAGGAAGATAAGATCGAAATTAATAATGTGATGTCTGATGAGAATGAGCCAAGAAGGAAGTTCCACTTGTATGTCTCATGTACCAAAGTCCATGATGAGGCAAAATACTGATGAACCAGCCAATATTTAATTTATTATGTTTTTTTTTTATTTTGTTTCTTGATTTTTTTGTATTTTTATCTTAAATTGTTAATCTTATCGAGAAATCAATATATGACACTTCTTTCATTTGCCTGTGTACGTTCCCCTTGCCATGCTTTTTAGGTAGCCCTGAAGAAAATTCCACTTGTTCCACTGATGTGATGACTGATGAGATTGAGCCAAGAGGGAAGTTCCTTGAAGAAGATTTCACTTCCACTGATGTCCCAAAGTACAGCCGATCACCGCATCGGGTTACTCGATTGGTTTCTCTATTCGTGATTTCACGTGGTGGTAGGAAAACGAGTCGAAAACTATCGCGTTCATATTCCCTTGGTGGAATCGATTCGAAGCCTGGCAGTCTATCAAGGGGTGGTATGAAAACGAGTCGAAAACTATCGCGTTTATATTCCCTTGGTGGAATCGTTTCGAAGCCGGGCAGTCTATCACGGGGTGGTATGAAAACGAGTCGAAAACTATCGCGTTTATATTCCCTTGGTGGAATCGTTTCGAAAACTATCGCGTTTATATTCCCTTGGTGGAATCGATTCGAAGCCAGGCAGTCTTTCACGGGGTTGTATGAAAACGAGTCGAAAACTATCGCGTTTATATTCCCTTGGTGGAATCGATTCGAAGCCTGGCAGTCTATCATGGGGTGGTATGAAAACGAGTCGAAACCTATCGCGTTTATATTCCCTTGGTGGAAGCGATTCGAAGCCTGGCAGTCTATCACGGGGTGGTATGAAAACTAGTCGAAAACTATCGCGTTTATATTCCCTTGGTGGAATCGTTTCGAAAACTATCGCGTTTCTATTCCCTTGGTGGAATCGATTCGAAGCCAGGCAGTCTTTCACGGGGTTGTATGAAAACGAGTCGAAAACTATCGCGTTTATATTCCCTTGGTGGAATCGTTTCGAAGCCGGGCAGTCTATCACGGGGTGGTATGAAAACGAGTCGAAAACTATCGCGTTTATATTCCCTTGGTGGAATCGATTCGAAGCCAGGCAGTCTTTCACGGGATTGTATGAAAACGAGTCGAAAACTATCGCGTTTCTATTCCCTTGGTGGAATCGATTCGAAGCCAGGCAGTCTTTCACGGGATTGTATGAAAACGAGTCGAAAACTATCGCGTTTATATTCCCTTGGTGGAATCGTTTTGAAGCCTGGCAGTCTATCACGGGGTGATATGAAAACGAGTCGAAAACTATCGCGTTTATATTCCCTTGGTGGAATCGATTCGAAGCCTGGCAGTCTATCACGGGGTGGTATGAAAACTAGTCGAAAACTATCGCGTTTATATTCCCTTGGTGGAATCGTTTCGAAAACTATCGCGTTTATATTCCCTTGGTGGAATCGATTCGAAGCCAGGCAGTCTTTCACGGGGTTGTATGAAAACGAGTCGAAAACTATCGCGTTTATATTCCCTTGGTGGAATCGATTCGAAGCCTGGCAGTCTATCATGGGGTGGTATGAAAACGAGTCTAAAACTATCGCGTTTATATTCCCTTGGTGGAATCGTTTCGAAAACTATCGCGTTTATATTCCCTTGGTGGAATCGATTCGAAGCCGGGCAGTCTATCACGGGGTGGTATGAAAACGAGTCGAGTGAGACTGAGCTAAGAAGGAAGTTCCCTGGAGAAGATTCCACTTGTTCCACTGATGTGATGACTGATGAGACTAAGCCAAGAAGGAAGTTCCCAATGATGTCCAAAAAATAAAAGCCGATTACCGGATCTGGTTACTCGTTTGGTTTCTCTCTTGCGATTTCAATTTCAAGTCATTGTCGAGTCAAATTTCTGTGATGTTCTCTTTTTCTGTTAGCACTAATTCTGTGAAGTTCAGTGTTGAACTTTCGTTGCTGTGTGTCTTGATGGTTTTGTTCTGATTAAAGTTTGTTTCATCAGCAGATAACTGCTTTCAGTTCCTTGTTTTTCATCTCTATTTGTGATTTCCATGTCATATATTTTCGAGTCAAGTTCCTGAGGATTCCTCTCTGTCTGTGGAACACTATTTCTCTGTTGTTTAGTGATACATATTCTGATGCTATATGTGTCTTGATGGTTTTACTTCTGATTGAAGTTTGTCTGCATATATCCTGATATGGATATTATGTTATGTCTAGATGTTTGCTTTTTTGTCTGTCTCGGGGAGGTATATGAAACTTCGTTCATTTACCCGAGTACAGACCCCTTGCTATGCTTTTTAGGTACCCAGGACGATATGGTCAAAATTACTGATGACATGACTGATGAAATTGAGCCAAGAAGGATGTTCCACTTGTGTGTCTGATGATCCAAAGTCCATGATGAGGCAAAGCACTGATGAACCAGACAATATTTTATTTGTTTTGATTTATTTTTTGTTTTGCTTTTTTTTTGTTTTTTTTTATTTCTTCTGTTGTTTTTTGTATCATGTATCTTTATCTGTAAATGTTATTCCTATCGAGAACTCAATATATGACACTTCTTTCATTTGCCCCTGTACATCCCTTTTGCCATGCTTTTTAGGTAGGTACCCAGGAAGATAAGATCGAAATTAATAATGTGATGTCTGATGAGAATGAGCCAAGAAGGAAGTTCCACTTGTATGTCTCATGTACCAAAGTCCATGATGAGGCAAAATACTGATGAACCAGCCAATATTCAATTTATTATGTTTTTTTTTTATTTTGTTTCTTGATTTTTTTGTATTTTTATCTTAAATTGTTAATCTTATCGAGAAATCAATATATGACACTTCTTTCATTTGCCTGTGTACGTTCCCCTTGCCATGCTTTTTAGGTAGCCCTGAAGAAAATTCCACTTGTTCCACTGATGTGATGACTGATGAGATTGAGCCAAGAGGGAAGTTCCTTGAAGAAGATTTCACTTCCACTGATGTCCCAAAGTACAGCCGATCGCCGCATCTGGTTACTCGTTTGGTTTCTCTATTCGTGATTTCACGTGGTGGTAGGAAAACGAGTCGAAAACTATCGCGTTTATATCGTTTCGAAGCCGGGCAGTCTATCACGGGGTGGTATGAAAACGAGTCGAAAACCATCGCGTTTATATTCCCTTGGTGGAATCGTTTCGAAGCCGGGCAGTCTATCACGGGGTGGTATGAAAACGAGTCGAAAACTATCGCGTTCATATTCCCTTGGTGGAATCGATTCGAAGCCGGGCAGTCTATCACGAGGTGGTATGAAAACGAGTCGAAAACTATCGCGTTTACATTCCCTTGGTGGAATCGTTTCGAAGCCTGGCAGTCTATCACGGGGTGGTATGAAAACTAGTCGAAAACTATCGCGTTTATATTCCCTTGGTGGAATCGTTTCGAAAACTATCGCGTTTATATTCCCTTGGTGGAATCGATTCGAAGCCAGGCAGTCTTTCACGGGGTTGTATGAAAACGAGTCGAAAACTATCGCGTTTATATTCCCTTGGTGGAATCGATTCGAAGCCTGGCAGTCTATCATGGGGTGGTATGAAAACGAGTCTAAAACTATCGCGTTTATATTCCCTTGGTGGAATCGTTTCGAAAACTATCGCGTTTATATTCCCTTGGTGGAATCGATTCGAAGCCGGGCAGTCTATCACGGGGTGGTATGAAAACGAGTCGAGTGAGACTGAGCTAAGAAGGAAGTTCCCTGGAGAAGATTCCACTTGTTCCACTGATGTGATGACTGATGAGACTAAGCCAAGAAGGAAGTTCCCAATGATATCCAAAAAATAAAAGCCGATTACCGGATCTGGTTACTCGTTTGGTTTCTCTCTTGCGATTTCAATTTCAAGTCATTGTCGAGTCAAATTTCTGTGATGTTCTCTTTTTCTGTTAGCACTAATTCTGTGAAGTTCAGTGTTGAACTTTCGTTGCTGTGTGTCTTGATGGTTTTGTTCTGATTAAAGTTTGTTTCATCAGCAGATAACTGCTTTCAGTTCCTTGTTTTTCATCTCTATTTGTGATTTCCATGTCATATATTTTCGAGTCAAGTTCCTGAGGATTCCTCTCTGTCTGTGGAACACTATTTCTCTGTTGTTTAGTGATACATATTCTGATGCTATATGTGTCTGGATGGTTTTACTTCTGATTGAAGTTTGTCTGCATATATCCTGATATGGATATTATGTTATGTCTAGATGTTTGCTTTTTTGTCTGTCTCGGGGAGGTATATGAAACTTCGTTCATTTACCCGAGTACAGACCCCTTGCTATGCTTTTTAGGTACCCAGGACGATATGGTCAAAATTACTGATGACATGACTGATGAAATTGAGCCAAGAAGGATGTTCCACTTGTGTGTCTGATGATCCAAAGTCCATGATGAGGCAAAGCACTGATGAACCAGACAATATTTTATTTGTTTTGATTTATTTTTTGTTTTGCTTTTTTTTGTTTTTTTTTTATTTCTTCTGTTGTTTTTTGTATCATGTATCTTTATCTGTAAATGTTATTCCTATCGAGAACTCAATATATGACACTTCTTTCATTTGCCCCTGTACATCCCTTTTGCCATGCTTTTTAGGTACCCAGGAAGATAAGATCGAAATTAATAATGTGATGTCTGATGAGAATGAGCCAAGAAGGAATTCCACTTGTATGTCTCATGTACCAAAGTCCATGATGAGGCAAAATACTGATGAACCAGCCAATATTTAATTTATTATGTTTTTTTTTTATTTTGTTTCTTGATTTTTTTGTATTTTTATCTTAAATTGTTAATCTTATCGAGAAATCAATATATGACACTTCTTTCATTTGCCTGTGTACGTTCCCCTTGCCATGCTTTTTAGGTAGCCCTGAAGAAAATTCCACTTGTTCCACTGATGTGATGACTGATGAGATTGAGCCAAGAGGGAAGTTCCTTGAAGAAGATTTCACTTCCACTGATGTCCCAAAGTACAGCCGATCACCGCATCGGGTTACTCGATTGGTTTCTCTATTCGTGATTTCACGTGGTGGTAGGAAAACGGGTCGAAAACTATCGCGTTCATATTCCCTTGGTGGAATCGATTCGAAGCCTGGCAGTCTATCACGGGGTGGTATGAAAACGAGTCGAAAACTATCGCGTTTATATTCCCTTGGTGGAATCGTGTCGAAGCCGGGCAGTCTATCACGGGGTGGTATGAAAACGAGTCGAAAACTATCGCGTTTATATTCCCTTGGTGGAATCGTTTCGAAAACTATCGCGTTTATATTCCCTTGGTGGAATCGATTCGAAGCCAGGCAGTCTTTCACGGGGTTGTATGAAAACGAGTCGAAAACTATCGCGTTTATATTCCCTTGGTGGAATCGATTCGAAGCCTGGCAGTCTATCATGGGGTGGTATGAAAACGAGTCGAAACCTATCGCGTTTATATTCCCTTGGTGGAATCGATTCGAAGCCTGGCAGTCTATCACGGGGTGGTATGAAAACTAGTCGAAAACTATCGCGTTTATATTCCCTTGGTGGAATCGTTTCGAAAACTATCGCGTTTATATTCCCTTGGTGGAATCGATTCGAAGCCAGGCAGTCTTTCACGGGGTTGTATGAAAACGAGTCGAAAACTATCGCGTTTATATTCCCTTGGTGGAATCGTTTCGAAGCCGGGCAGTCTATCACGGGGTGGTATGAAAACGAGTCGAAAACTATCGCGTTTATATTCCCTTGGTGGAATCGTTTCGAAAACTATCGCGTTTATATTCCCTTGGTGGAATCGATTCGAAGCCAGGCAGTCTTTCACGGGGTTGTATGAAAACGAGTCGAAAACTATCGCGTTTATATTCCCTTGATGGATTCGTTTCGAAGCCTGGCAGTCTATCACGGGGTGATATGAAAACGAGTCGAAAACTATCGCGTTTATATTCCCTTGGTGGAATCGATTCGAAGCCTGGCAGTCTATCACGGGGTGGTATGAAAACTAGTCGAAAACTATCGCGTTTATATTCCCTTGGTGGAATCGTTTCGAAAACTATCGCGTTTATATTCCCTTGGTGGAATCGATTCGAAGCCAGGCAGTCTTTCACGGGGTTGTATGAAAACGAGTCGAAAACTATCGCGTTTATATTCCCTTGGTGGAATCGATTCGAAGCCTGGCAGTCTATCATGGGGTGGTATGAAAACGAGTCTAAAACTATCGCGTTTATATTCCCTTGGTGGAATCGTTTCGAAAACTATCGCGTTTATATTCCCTTGGTGGAATCGATTCGAAGCCGGGCAGTCTATCACGGGGTGGTATGAAAACGAGTCGAGTAAGACTGAGCTAAGAAGGAAGTTCCCTGGAGAAGATTCCATTTGTTCCACTGATGTGATGACTGATGAGACTAAGCCAAGAAGGAAGTTCCCAATGATGTCCAAAAAATGAAAGCCGATTACCGGATCTGGTTACTCGTTTGGTTTCTCTCTTGCGATTTCAATTTCAAGTCATTGTCGAGTCAAATTTCTGTGATGTTCTCTTTTTCTGTTAGCACTAATTCTGTGAAGTTCAGTGTTGAACTTTCGTTGCTGTGTGTCTTGATGGTTTTGTTCTGATTAAAGTTTGTTTCATCAGCAGATAACTGCTTTCAGTTCCTTGTTTTTCATCTCTATTTGTGATTTCCATGTCATATATTTTCGAGTCAAGTTCCTGAGGATTCCTCTCTGTCTGTGGAACACTATTTCTCTGTTGTTTAGTGATACATATTCTGATGCTATATGTGTCTGGATGGTTTTACTTCTGATTGAAGTTTGTCTGCATATATCCTGATATGGATATTATGTTATGTCTAGAGATGTTTGCTTTTTTGTCTGTCTCGGGGAGGTATATGAAACTTCGTTCATTTACCCGAGTACAGACCCCTTGCTATGCTTTTTAGGTACCCAGGACGATATGGTCAAAATTACTGATGACATGACTGATGAAATTGAGCCAAGAAGGATGTTCCACTTGTGTGTCTGATGATCCAAAGTCCATGATGAGGCAAAGCACTGATGAACCAGACAATATTTTATTTGTTTTGATTTATTTTTTGTTTTGCTTTTTTTTTGTTTTTTTTTTTATTTCTTCTGTTGTTTTTTGTATCATGTATCTTTATCTGTAAATGTTATTCCTATCGAGAACTCAATATATGACACTTCTTTCATTTGCCCCTGTACATCCCTTTTGCCATGCTTTTTAGGTACCCAGGAAGATAAGATCGAAATTAATAATGTGATGTCTGATGAGAATGAGCCAAGAAGGAAGTTCCACTTGTATGTCTCATGTACCAAAGTCCATGATGAGGCAAAATACTGATGAACCAGCCAATATTTAATTTATTATGTTTTTTTTTATTTTGTTTCTTGATTTTTTTGTATTTTTATCTTAAATTGTTAATCTTATCGAGAAATCAATATATGACACTTCTTTCATTTGCCTGTGTACGTTCCCCTTGCCATGCTTTTTAGGTAGCCCTGAAGAAAATTCCACTTGTTCCACTGATGTGATGACTGATGAGATTGAGCCAAGAGGGAAGTTCCTTGAAGAAGATTTCACTTCCACTGATGTCCCAAAGTACAGCCGATCACCGCATCGGGTTACTCGATTGGTTTCTCTATTCGTGATTTCACGTGGTGGTAGGAAAACGAGTCGAAAACTATCGCGTTCATATTCCCTTGGTGGAATCGATTCGAAGCCTGGCAGTCTATCAAGGGGTGGTATGAAAACGAGTCGAAAACTATCGCGTTTATATTCCCTTGGTGGAATCGTTTCGAAGCCGGGCAGTCTATCACGGGGTGGTATGAAAACGAGTCGAAAACTATCGCGTTTATATTCCCTTGGTGGAATCGTTTCGAAAACTATCGCGTTTATATTCCCTTGGTGGAATCGATTCGAAGCCTGGCAGTCTATCATGGGGTGGTATGAAAACGAGTCGAAACCTATCGCGTTTATATTCCCTTGGTGGAATCGATTCGAAGCCTGGCAGTCTATCACGGGGTGGTATGAAAACTAGTCGAAAACTATCGCGTTTATATTCCCTTGGTGGAATCGTTTCGAAAACTATCGCGTTTATATTCCCTTGGTGGAATCGATTCGAAGCCAGGCAGTCTTTCACGGGGTTGTATGAAAACGAGTCGAAAACTATCGCGTTTATATTCCCTTGGTGGAATCGTTTCGAAGCCGGGCAGTCTATCACTGGGTGGTATGAAAACGAGTCGAAAACTATCGCGTTTATATTCCCTTGGTGGAATCGTTTCGAAAACTATCGCGTTTATATTCCCTTGGTGGAATCGATTCGAAGCCAGGCAGTCTTTCACGGGATTGTATGAAAACGAGTCGAAAACTATCGCGTTTATATTCCCTTGGTGGAATCGATTCGAAGCCTGGCAGTCTATCACGGGGTGGTAGGAAAACTAGTCGAAAACTATCGCGTTTATATTCCCTTGGTGGAATCGTTTCGAAAACTATCGCGTTTATATTCCCTTGGTGGAATCGATTCGAAGCCAGGCAGTCTTTCACGGGGTTGTATGAAAACGAGTCGAAAACTATCGCGTTTATATTCCCTTGGTGGAATCGATTCGAAGCCGGGCAGTCTATCACGGGGTGGTATGAAAACGAGTCGAGTGAGACTGAGCTAAGAAGGAAGTTCCCTGGAGAAGATTCCACTTGTTCCACTGATGTGATGACTGATGAGACTAAGCCAAGAAGGAAGTTCCCAATGATGTCCAAAAAATAAAAGCCGATTACCGGATCTGGTTACTCGTTTGGTTTCTCTCTTGCGATTTCAATTTCAAGTCATTGTCGAGTCAAATTTCTGTGATGTTCTCTTTTTCTGTTAGCACTAATTCTGTGAAGTTCAGTGTTGAACTTTCGTTGCTGTGTGTCTTGATGGTTTTGTTCTGATTAAAGTTTGTTTCATCAGCAGATAACTGCTTTCAGTTCCTTGTTTTTCATCTCTATTTGTGATTTCCATGTCATATATTTTCGAGTCAAGTTCCTGAGGATTCCTCTCTGTCGGTGGAACACTATTTCTCTGTTGTTTAGTGATACATATTCTGATGCTATATGTGTCTTGATGGTTTTACTTCTGATTGAAGTTTGTCTGCATATATCCTGATATGGATATTATGTTATGTCTAGATGTTTGCTTTTTTGTCTGTCTCGGGGAGGTATATGAAACTTCGTTCATTTACCCGAGTACAGACCCCTTGCTATGCTTTTTAGGTACCCAGGACGATATGGTCAAAATTACTGATGACATGACTGATGAAATTGAGCCAAGAAGGATGTTCCACTTGTGTGTCTGATGATCCAAAGTCCATGATGAGGCAAAGCACTGATGAACCAGACAATATTTTATTTGTTTTGATTTATTTTTTGTTTTGCTTTTTTTTTTGTTTTTTTTATTTCTTCTGTTGTTTTTTGTATCATGTATCTTTATCTGTAAATGTTATTCCTATCGAGAACTCAATATATGACACTTCTTTCATTTGCCCCTGTACATCCCTTTTGCCATGCTTTTTAGGTACCCAGGAAGATAAGATCGAAATTAATAATGTGATGTCTGATGAGAATGAGCCAAGAAGGAAGTTCCACTTGTATGTCTCATGTACCAAAGTCCATGATGAGGCAAAATACTGATGAACCAGCCAATATTTAATTTATTATGTTTTTTTTTATTTTGTTTCTTGATTTTTTTGTATTTTTATCTTAAATTGTTAATCTTATCGAGAAATCAATATATGACACTTCTTTCATTTGCCTGTGTACGTTCCCCTTGCCATGCTTTTTAGGTAGCCCTGAAGAAAATTCCACTTGTTCCACTGATGTGATGACTGATGAGATTGAGCCAAGAGGGAAGTTCCTTGAAGAAGATTTCACTTCCACTGATGTCCCAAAGTACAGCCGATCGCCGCATCTGGTTACTCGTTTGGTTTCTCTATTCGTGATTTCACGTGGTGGTAGGAAAACGAGTCGAAAACTATCGCGTTTATATCGTTTCGAAGCCGGGCAGTCTATCACGGGGTGGTATGAAAACGAGTCGAAAACCATCGCGTTTATATTCCCTTGGTGGAATCGTTTCGAAGCCGGGCAGTCTATCACGGGGTGGTATGAAAACGAGTCGAAAACTATCGCGTTCATATTCCCTTGGTGGAATCGATTCGAAGCCGGGCAGTCTATCACGAGGTGGTATGAAAACGAGTCGAAAACTATCGCGTTTACATTCCCTTGGTGGAATCGTTTCGAAGCCTGGCAGTCTATCACGGGGTGGTATGAAAACGAGTCGAAAACTATCGTGTTTATATTCCCTTGGTGGAATCGTTTCGAAGCCTGGCAGTCTATCACGGGGTGGTATGAAAACGAGTCGAAAACTATCGCGTTTACATTCCCTAGGTGGAATCGTTTTGAAGCCTGGCAGTCTATCACGGGGTGATATGAAAACGAGTCGAAAACTATCGCGTTTACATTCCCTTGGTGGAATCGATTCGAAGCCTGGCAGTCTATCACGGGGTGGTATGAAAACTAGTCGAAAACTATCGCGTTTATATTCCCTTGGTGGAATCGTTTCGAAAACTATCGCGTTTATATTCCCTTGGTGGAATCGATTCGAAGCCAGGCAGTCTTTCACGGGGTTGTATGAAAACGAGTCGAAAACTATCGCGTTTATATTCCCTTGGTGGAATCGATTCGAAGCCTGGCAGTCTATCATGGGGTGGTATGAAAACGAGTCTAAAACTATCGCGTTTATATTCCCTTGGTGGAATCGATTCGAAGCCGGGCAGTCTATCACGGGGTGGTATGAAAACGAGTCGAGTGAGACTGAGCTAAGAAGGAAGTTCCCTGGAGAAGATTCCACTTGTTCCACTGATGTGATGACTGATGAGACTAAGCCAAGAAGGAAGTTCCCAATGATGTCCAGAAAATAAAAGCCGATTACCGGATCTGGTTACTCGTTTGGTTTCTCTCTTGCGATTTCAATTTCAAGTCATTGTCGAGTCAAATTTCTGTGATGTTCTCTTTTTCTGTTAGCACTAATTCTGTGAAGTTCAGTGTTGAACTTTCGTTGCTGTGTGTCTTGATGGTTTTGTTCTGATTAAAGTTTGTTTCATCAGCAGATAACTGCTTTCAGTTCCTTGTTTTTCATCTCTATTTGTGATTTCCATGTCATATATTTTCGAGTCAAGTTCCTGAGGATTCCTCTATGTCTGTGGAACACTATTTCTCTGTTGTTTAGTGATACATATTCTGATGCTATATGTGTCTGGATGGTTTTACTTCTGATTGAAGTTTGTCTGCATATATCCTGATATGGATATTATGTTATGTCTAGATGTTTGCTTTTTTGTCTGTCTCGGGGAGGTATATGAAACTTCGTTCATTTACCCGAGTACAGACCTCTTGCTATGCTTTTTAGGTACCCAGGACGATATGGTCAAAATTACTGATGACATGACTGATGAAATTGAGCCAAGAAGGATGTTCCACTTGTGTGTCTGATGATCCAAAGTCCATGATGAGGCAAAGCACTGATGAACCAGACAATATTTTATTTGTTTTGATTTATTTTTTGTTTTGCTTTTTTTTTTGCTTTTTTTTTCTTTTTTTTTATTTCTTCTGTTGTTTTTTGTATCATGTATCTTTATCTGTAAATGTTATTCCTATCGAGAACTCAATATATGACACTTCTTTCATTTGCCCCTGTACATCCCTTTTGCCATGCTTTTTAGGTACCCAGGAAGATAAGATCGAAATTAATAATGTGATGTCTGATGAGAATGAGCCAAGAAGGAATTCCACTTGTATGTCTCATGTACCAAAGTCCATGATGAGGCAAAATACTGATGAACCAGCCAATATTTAATTTATTTTTTTTTTTTTTTTTTTCTTGATTTTTTTGTATTTTTATCTTAAATTGTTAATCTTATCGAGAAATCAATATATGACACTTCTTTCATTTGCCTGTGTACGTTCCCCTTGCCATGCTTTTTAGGTAGCCCTGAAGAAAATTCCACTTGTTCCACTGATGTGATGACTGATGAGATTGAGCCAAGAGGGAAGTTCCTTGAAGAAGATTTCACTTCCACTGATGTCCCAAAGTACAGCCGATCACCGCATCGGGTTACTCGATTGGTTTCTCTATTCGTGATTTCACGTGGTGGTAGGAAAACGAGTCGAAAACTATCGCGTTCATATTCCCTTGGTGGAATCGATTCGAAGCCTGGCAGTCTATCACGGGGTGGTATGAAAACGAGTCGAAAACTATCGCGTTTATATTCCCTTGGTGGAATCGTTTCGAAGCCGGGCAGTCTATCACGGGGTGGTATGAAAACGAGTCGAAAACTATCGCGTTTATATTCCCTTGGTGGAATCGTTTCGAAAACTATCGCGTTTATATTCCCTTGGTGGAATCGATTCGAAGCCAGGCAGTCTTTCACGGGGTTGTATGAAAACGAGTCGAAAACTATCGCGTTTATATTCCCTTGGTGGAATCGATTCGAAGCCTGGCAGTCTATCATGGGGTGGTATGAAAACGAGTCCAAACCTATCGCGTTTATATTCCCTTGGTGGAATCGATTCGAAGCCTGGCAGTCTATCACGGGGTGGTATGAAAACTAGTCGAAAACTATCGCGTTTATATTCCCTTGGTGGAATCGATTCGAAGCCAGGCAGTCTTTCACGGGGTTGTATGAAAACGAGTCGAAAACTATCGCGTTTATATTCCCTTGGTGGAATCGATTCGAAGCCTGGCAGTCTATCATGGGGTGGTATGAAAACGAGTCGAAACCTATCGCGTTTATATTCCCTTGGTGGAATCGATTCGAAGCCTGGCAGTCTATCACGGGGTGGTATGAAAACTAGTCGAAAACTATCGCGTTTATATTCCCTTGGTGGAATCGATTCGAAGCCTGGCAGTCTATCATGGGGTGGTATGAAAACGAGTCGAAACCTATCGCGTTTATATTCCCTTGGTGGAATCGATTCGAAGCCTGGCAGTCTATCACGGGGTTGTATGAAAACGAGTCGAAAACCATCGCGTTTATATTCCCTTGGTGGAATCGTTTCGAAGCCGGGCAGTCTATCACGGGGTGGTATGAAAACGAGTCGAAAACTATCGCGTTTATATTCCCTTGGTGGAATCGTTTCGAAAACTATCGCGTTTATATTCCCTTGGTGGAATCGATTCGAAGCCAGGCAGTCTTTCACGGGATTGTATGAAAACGAGTCGAAAACTATCGCGTTTATATTCCCTTGGTGGAATCGTTTTGAAGCCTGTCAGTCTATCACGGGGTGATATGAAAACGAGTCGAAAACTATCGCGTTTATATTCCCTTGGTGGAATCGATTCGAAGCCTGGCAGTCTATCACGGGGTGGTATGAAAACTAGTCGAAAACTATCGCGTTTATATTCCCTTGGTGGAATCGTTTCGAAAACTATCGCGTTTATATTCCCTTGGTGGAATCGATTCGAAGCCAGGCAGTCTTTCACGGGGTTGTATGAAAACGAGTCGAAAACTATCGCGTTTATATTCCCTTGGTGGAATCGATTCGACGCCTGGCAGTCTATCATGGGGTGGTATGAAAACGAGTCTAAAACTATCGCGTTTATATTCCCTTGGTGGAATCGTTTCGAAAACTATCGCGTTTATATTCCCTTGGTGGAATCGATTCGAAGCCGGGCAGTCTATCACGGGTGGTATGAAAACGAGTCGAGTGAGACTGAGCTAAGAAGGAAGTTCCCTGGAGAAGATTCCACTTGTTCCACTGATGTGATGACTGATGAGACTAAGCCAAGAAGGAAGTTCCCAATGATGTCCAAAAAATAAAAGCCGATTACCGGATCTGGTTACTCGTTTGGTTTCTCTCTTGCGATTTCAATTTCAAGTCATTGTCGAGTCAAATTTCTGTGATGTTCTCTTTTTCTGTTAGCACTAATTCTGTGAAGTTCAGTGTTGAACTTTCGTTGCTGTGTGTCTTGATGGTTTTGTTCTGATTAAAGTTTGTTTCATCAGCAGATAACTGCTTTCAGTTCCTTGTTTTTCATCTCTATTTGTGATTTCCATGTCATATATTTTCGAGTCAAGTTCCTGAGGATTCCTCTCTGTCTGTGGAACACTATTTCTCTGTTGTTTAGTGATACATATTCTGATGCTATATGTGTCTTGATGGTTTTACTTCTGATTGAAGTTTGTCTGCATATATCCTGATATGGATATTATGTTATGTCTAGATGTTTGCTTTTTTGTCTGTCTCGGGGAGGTATATGAAACTTCGTTCATTTACCCGAGTACAGACCCCTTGCTATGCTTTTTAGGTACCCAGGACGATATGGTCAAAATTACTGATGACATGACTGATGAAATTGAGCCAAGAAGGATGTTCCACTTGTGTGTCTGATGATCCAAAGTCCATGATGAGGCAAAGCACTGATGAACCAGACAATATTTTATTTGTTTTGATTTATTTTTTGTTTTGCTTTTTTTTTGTTTTTTTTTATTTCTTCTGTTGTTTTTTGTATCATGTATCTTTATCTGTAAATGTTATTCCTATCGAGAACTCAATATATGACACTTCTTTCATTTGCCCCTGTACATCCCTTTTGCCATGCTTTTTAGGTACCCAGGAAGATAAGATCGAAATTAATAATGTGATGTCTGATGAGAATGAGCCAAGAAGGAAGTTCCACTTGTATGTCTAATGTACCAATGTCCATGATGAGGCAAAATACTGATGAACCAGCCAATATTTAATTTATTATGTTTTTCTTTTATTTTGTTTCTTGATTTTTTTTGTATTTTTATCTTAAATTGTTAATCTTATCGAGAAATCAATATATGACACTTCTTTCATTTGCCTGTGTACGTTCCCCTTGCCATGCTTTTTAGGTAGCCCTGAAGAAAATTCCACTTGTTCCACTGATGTGATGACTGATGAGATTGAGCCAAGAGGGAAGTTCCTTGAAGAAGATTTCACTTCCACTGATGTCCCAAAGTACAGCCGATCACCGCATCTGGTTACTCGATTGGTTTCTCTATTCGTGATTTCACGGGGTGGTTTGAAAACGAGTCGAAAACTATCGCGTTTATATTCCCTTGGTGGAATCGTTTCGAAGCCGGGCAGTCTATCACGGGGTGGTGTGAAAACGAGTCGAAAACTATCGCGTTTATATTCCCTTGGTAGAATCGATTCGAAGCCTGGCAGTCTATCACGGGGTGGTATGAAAACGAGTCGAAAACTATCGCGTTTATATTCCCTTGGTGGAATCGTTTCGAAGCCGGGCAGTCTATCACGGGGTGGTATGAAAACGAGTCGAAAACTATCGCGTTTATATTCCCTTGGTGGAATCGTTTCGAAGCCTGGCAGTCTATCACGGGGTGGTATGAAAACGAGTCGAAAACTATCGAGTTTATATTCCCTTGGTGGAATCGTTTCGAAGCCGGGCAGTCTATCACAGGGTGGTATGAAAACGAGTCGAAAACTATCGCGTTTATAATTCCCTTGGTGGAATCGTTTCGAAGCCGGGTAGTTTATCACGGGGTGGTATGAAAACGAGTCGAGAACTATCGCGTTCATATTCCCTTGGTGGAATCGTTTAGAAGCCTGGCAGTCTACCACGGGGTGGTATGAAAACGAGTCGAAAACTATCGCGTTTATATTCCCTTGGTGGAATCGTTTCGAAGCCGGGCAGTCTATCACGGGGTGGTATGAAAACGAGTTGAAAACTATCGCGTTTATAATTCCCTTGGTGGAATCGTTTCGAAGCCGGGTAGTTTATCACGGGGTGGTATGAAAACGAGTCGAAAACTATCGCGTTTATATTCCCTTGGTGGAATCGTTTCGAAGCTGGGAAGTCTATCACAGGGTGGTATGAAAACGAGTCGAAAACTATCGCGTTTATATTCCCTTGGTGGAATCGTTTCGAAGCCGGGAAGTCTATCACGGGGTGGTATGAAAACGAGTCGAAAACTATCGCGTTCATATTCCCTTGGTGGAATCGTTTCGAAGCCGGGCAGTCTATCACGGGGTGGTATGAATACGAGTCGAGTGAGACTGAGCTAAGAAGGAAGTTCCCTGAAGAAGATTCCACTTGTTCCACTGAAGTGATGACTGATGAGACTAAGCCAAGAAGGAAGTTCCCACTGATGTCCCAAAAAACAGCCGATTACCGGATCTGGTTACTCGTTTTGTTTCTCTCTTGTGATTTTAATTTCAAGTCTTTGTCGAGTCAAATTTCTGTGATGTTCTCTTTTACTCTTAGCACTATTTCTGTGAAGTTCAGTGTTGAACTTTCGTTGCTGTGTGTCTTGATGGTTTTGTTCTGATTAAAGTTTGTTTCATCAGCAGATAACTGCTTTCAGTTCCTTGTTTTTCATCTCTATTTGTGATTTCCATGTCATGTATTTTCGAGTCAAGTTCCTGAGGATTTCTCTCTGTCTGTTGAACACTATTTCTCTGTTGTTTAGTGATACATATTCTGATGCTATATGTGTCTGGATGGTTTTACTTCTGATTGAAGTTTGTCTGCATATATCCTGATGTGGATATTATGTTATGTCTAGATGTTGGATTTTTTGTCTGTCTCGGGGAGGTATATGAAACTTCGTTCGTTTACCCGAGTACAGACCCCTTGCTATGCTTTTTAGGTACCCAGGACCATATGATCAAAATTACTAATGTCAAGACTGATGATATTGAGCCAAGAAGGATGTTCCACTTGTGTGTCTGATGATCCAATGTCCATGATGAGGCAAAGCACTGATGAACCAGACAATATTTTATTTGTTTCGATTTATTTTTTGTTTTGCTTTTTTGTTTTTTTTTTCTTCTGTTGTTTTTTGTATTATGTATCTCTATCTGTAAATGTAATTCTTATCGAGAACTCAATATATGACACTTCTTTTATTTGCCCCTGTACATCCCTCTTGCCATGCTTTTTAGGTACCCAGGACGATATGATCGAAATTAATGATGTGATGTCTGATGTGAATGAGCCAAGAAGGAAGTTCCACTTGTATGTCTCATGTTCCGAAGTCTATGATGAGGCAAAATACTGATGAACCAGCCAATATTTCATTTATTATGTTTTTTTTTCTTGAATTTTTTTTGTATTTTGTATATTCTCTTGAATTGTTAATCCTATCGAGAAATCAATATATGACACTTCTTTCATTTGCCTGTGTACGTCCCCCTTGCCATGCTTTTTAGGTAGCTCCTGGACATAATCAAAATGACTGATGTGATGACAGATGAGATTGAGCCAAGAGGGAAGTTCCTTGAAGAAGATGCCACTTGATCTACTGGTGAGATTGAGCTAATAAGCAATTTCAGTGAAGAAGATTCCACTTTTTCCACTGATGTGATGACTGATGAGATTGAGCCAAGAGGGAAGTTCCTTGAAGCAGGTGCCACTTGTTCTACTGATGAGATTGAGCCAAGAAGGAATTTGACTGAAGAAGATTCCACTTGTTCCACTGATGTGATGACTGATGAGATTGAGCCAAGAGGGAAATTCCTTGAAGAAGATGCCACTTGTTCTACTGATGAGATTGAGCCAAGATGGAATTTGACTGAAGAAGATTCCACCTGTTCCACTGATGTGATGACTGATGAGATTGAGCCAAGAGGGAAGTTTCTTGAAGAAGATGCCACTTGTTCTACTGATGAGATTGAGCCAAGAAGGAAGTTCCCTGAAGAAGATTCCACTTGTTCCAATTATGTGATGACTGATGAGATTGAGCCAAGAGGGAAGTTTCTTGAAGAAGATTCCAATTGTTCTACTGATGAGATTGAGCCAAGAGGGAAGTTCCCTGAAGAAGATTCCACTTGTTCCAATTATGTGATAACTGATAAGATTGAGCCAAGAGGGAAGTTCCTTGAAGAAGATGCCACTTGTTCTACTGATGAGATTGAGCCAAGAAGGAAGTTCATTGAAGAAGATGCCACTTGTTCTACTGATGAGATTGAGCCAAGAAGGAATTTCACTGAAGAAGATTCCACTTGTTCTACTGATGAGATTGAGCCAAGAAGGAATTTCACTGAAGAAGATTCCACTTGTTCCACTAATGTGATGACTGATGAGATTAAGCCAAGATGGAAGTTTCTTGAAGAAGATTCCAATTGTTCTACTGATGAGATTGAGCCAAAAGGGAAGTTCTCTGAATAAGATTCCACTTGTTCCAATTATGTGATAACTGATAAGATTGAGCCAAGAGGGAACTTCCTTGAAGAAGATGCCACTTGTTCTACTGATGAGATTGAGCCAAGAAGGAATTTCACTGAAAAAGATTCCACTTGTTCCACTAATGTGATGACTGATGAGATTGAGCCAAGAGGGAAGTTCCTTGAAGATTGAGCCAAGAGGGATGTTTCTTGAAGAAGATTCCACTTGTTCCAATTATGTGATAACTGATAAGATTGAGCCAAGAGGGAAGTTCCTTGAAGAAGATGCCACTTGTTCTACTGATGAGATTGAGCCAAGAAGGAAGTTCATTGAAGAAGATGCCACTTGTTCTACTGATGAGATTGAGCCAAGAAGGAATTTCACTGAAGAAGATTCCACTTGTTCTACTGATGAGATTGAGCCAAGAAGGAAGTTCATTGAAGAAGATGCCACTTGTTCTACTGATGAGATTGAGCCAAGAAGGAAGTTCATTGAAGAAGATGCCACTTGTTCTACTGATGAGATTGAGCCAAGAAGGAATTTCACTGAAGAAGATTCCACTTGTTCCACTAATGTGATGACTGATGAGATTAAGCCAAGATGGAAGTTTCTTGAAGAAGATTCCAATTGTTCTACTGATGAGATTGAGCCAAAAGGGAAGTTCTCTGAATAAGATTCCACTTGTTCCAATTATGTGATAACTGATAAGATTGAGCCAAGAGGGAACTTCCTTGAAGAAGATGCCACTTGTTCTACTGATGAGATTGAGCCAAGAAGGAATTTCACTGAAAAAGATTCCACTTGTTCCACTAATGTGATGACTGATGAGATTGAGCCAAGAGGGAAGTTCCTTGAAGATTGAGCCAAGAGGGATGTTTCTTGAAGAAGATTCCACTTGTTCCAATTATGTGATAACTGATAAGATTGAGCCAAGAGGGAAGTTCCTTGAAGAAGATGCCACTTGTTCTACTGATGAGATTGAGCCAAGAAGGAAGTTCATTGAAGAAGATGCCACTTGTTCTACTGATGAGATTGAGCCAAGAAGGAATTTCACTGAAGAAGATTCCACTTGTTCTACTGATGAGATTGAGCCAAGAAGGAAGTTCATTGAAGAAGATGCCACTTGTTCTACTGATGAGATTGAGCCAAGAAGGAAGTTCATTGAAGAAGATGCCACTTGTTCTACTGATGAGATTGAGCCAAGAAGGAATTTCACTGAAGAAGATTCCACTTGTTCCACTAATGTGATGACTGATGAGATTAAGCCAAGATGGAAGTTTCTTGAAGAAGATTCCAATTGTTCTACTGATGAGATTGAGCCAAAAGGGAAGTTCTCTGAATAAGATTCCACTTGTTCCAATTATGTGATAACTGATAAGATTGAGCCAAGAGGGAACTTCCTTGAAGAAGATGCCACTTGTTCTACTGATGAGATTGAGCCAAGAAGGAATTTCACTGAAAAAGATTCCACTTGTTCCACTAATGTGATGACTGATGAGATTGAGCCAAGAGGGAAGTTCCTTGAAGATTGAGCCAAGAGGGATGTTTCTTGAAGAAGATTCCACTTGTTCTACTGATGAGATTGAGCCAAAAAGGAAGTTCCCTCGAGAAGATTCCACTTGTTCCACTGATGTGATGACTGATGAGATTGAGCTAAGAGGGAAGTTCCCTGAAGATTTCACTAGTTCCAATTATGTGATGACTGATGAGAATGAGCTAAGAGGGAAGTTCCTTGAAGAAGATTTCACTGATTTCCCAAAGTACAGCCGATCACCGCATCTGGTTACACGTTTGGTTTCTCTATTCGTGATTTCAATTTCAAGTCATTGTCGAGTCGAATTTCTGTAATGTAATGTTCTATTTGTCTTTTAGCACTTTTTCTCTGAAGTTCATTGTTGAACTTTCGTTGCTGTGTGTCTTGATGGTTTTGGTTCTGATTAAAAAGTTTGTTTCATCGGCAGATTACTGGTTCCAGTTCCTTGTTTTATATCTCTATTTGTGGTTTTCATTTCATGTTTTTGTCGAGTCAGATTTCTGTGATGTTCTATTTTTCTTTTAGCACTATTTCTCTGGAGTTCACTGTTGAACTTTCGTTGATGTGCGTCTTGATGGTTTTGGTTTTGATTGAAGTTTGTTTCATTACCAGATTACTGGTTTGAGTTCCTTGTTTTTTATTTCTTTTTGTATTTTCCATTTCATGTTTTCGTCGAGTTGAATTTCTGAGGATTTCCCTCTGTCTGTGGAACACTATTTCTCTGTTTAGTGATACATATTCTGATGCTATATGTGTCTGGATGGTTTTAGTTCTGATTGAAGTTTATGTCATCTGCATATATCCCTATTATTTTATGTCTAGATGTTTCATTGTTTTGTCTGTCTCGAGGAGGTATATGACACTTCTTTCATTTGCCCGAGTACAGCCCTCTTTTGCCATGCTTTTAAGGGAACCGAGGACGATATGACCAAAATCACGGATGATATTGAGCCAAGAAGGATGTTCCACTTCCATTTTATATGTTCCAAAGCGCATGATGAGGGAAAACACTGATGAACGAGCCGATAGTTTTTGTTTTGTTTATTTTTCTGATATAGTTTTTTTTTGTATTTCTATTTGTTTTCAGAATTTTTTTTTGTATATCTTTCTCGAATTGTTAATTCTATCGAGTAATCAATATATGACACTTCTTTCATTTTCCTGTGTGCATCCCCCTTGACATCCTTTTTAGGTACCCAGGAGGATATGACCAAAATGACTGATGATATTGAGGCAAGAAGGATGTTCCACTCCCATGTTTTATGTTTCAAAGTGCATGATGAGGGGAAAACACTAATGAACGAGCTGAAATTTTTTGTTTTGTTTTTTTTTCATATAGTTTTTTTTTTATTTTTTTGTTTTCAGTAATTTTTTTGTATCTTTTTCTTGAATTGTTAATTCTATCGAGTAATCAATATATGACACTTCTTTCATTTCCATGTGTACATCCCTCTAACCATGCTTTTCAGGTCCCCAGGAGGATATATTATCAAAATTACAGTTCACTGAAGAAAATTCCTCTTGTACCACTGATGTGATGACTGATGAGATCGATCCAAGAAGTTCCACCTATATCTCCTATTTCCCAAAGTGCATCGTAATGTAAAACGGCGATAAGAGGATCTATTTTTTATTTTTATTGGTTTTTGCTCAGCTTTTTTTTTTTTCTTTTTTTTCTACCATTAATTTTCAAGACGTACCAAATATCCTCTCTATACTTTCGTTTTAGTAACTCTTCATGAGTTAAAAAACTGAATCATTGAAATTTATGTTTTTTCCTCTCCCTTTTTATTTTCTTGATATACTAGGTTTGGTTGAACCACATATGCTATCATACGATGCTTTCGGTTTTATGGATATTTTTTCTGGTTGCCCGGTGCATGTTGCTTTTTGCGTGGTGCATGTTGCATGTTGCCTGAAGTAGTTTTCACTTGCATGATGTGAAATTTGAATAAATTTATTTCTTATTAAATTCATGTTGATTTTCTTATTATATCACAGGATTTCCAGAACATCCCAACATATATTTCGAGATCGTATCGAGGGGATCATGGGACAGATACAGGTGCGAAGGTCTCACCTACCAATGTCTACCGATAGCCAAACCTGGATCCTACAAGTATGCCCTTCCTTGCTTCCGGTCGTCCGACGGAGTGACAGGCGAACTAAGACGTTTCTTCATAGGCGACTGTTCTAATTACAGTGATATAACATGGGTCGGCATTCCAAAATCTGTTGAGGTAAGTTCCGAATATTCTCAGACAGAAATTAGTTTAACAATGGAGATTTCTCATTCGTTTTGATAATCACAGAATTGGTTGGAATTTGCAGTCTAACTGAGTGAATTATAGGCAAATCTGAAAAAAAACGTATTCGATTCGTGACCAATAAACTGCAATCTTAAAATAGAAACTGTAAACGCACATTGATAATAATTTATTAATCTGCCTCAATATACAAGCTCAAAAGTGAGACTTATTATGGTAAAGGAAATTTATTTTTTCTTTCTTTCAGCGACCAGTGTTCAATAAATACGGCGTTCATACCGTCAGTACTGGTACGCTGGATATAAGGATGGACATAATTCATCAATCTCAAGCGTTTTTGAGCAAGTTCAACGAAGCTGAAGTGATGAAGAGCAAAGAAAAGTTCATATTCGAAAAGTTGAATTCTTCGTCTTTGGTTAAGAGTGTAGAGCAAGTGCTGGAAGCGTTTAGGAAAGCTAGGAAGAATATGATCCAAGCAAGGAAAATGTGAAAATATTAAATTCAGATATTTGATTGTGAAGTAAATCGAAAAATAAATGTTGAATGGTCTTTATTCGTTATGTTTCTTTACCAGTCCACAGTATTTTCCCAACCAATTATTCCAAATATGGAATAAAGCTAAAGTTAGAGAAGAGTGACATTTCTTATCTGAATGGTTCGCAAAAAATGTCTGTTTCTCCAGAATGGGAGGATTCGAAGTATCATAGAATTATAATTTCCCATCCCTGAATATCGACACAACTTTTCATGTTTGCATCCACAGAACACAGATATAATTTGCATCCATAGACGAAGTATATACTTTCTCTATGTTCGCATCCTTCTCTAAATGTCAAATGGACATCACTTTTGGAAGAGAAGGAATCGAATCGACCCGAGCGTGGAAAATTCTAGAATTTCAATTTCTGGTTATAAAAACCCTGTTTTGCCAAATTCCATTCAAAACACTAAAACTAGGAATTCTCCACAGGAGCTTTCGGCTTTCCGTTCGGTTTTGTCTAAGCCAGGAAATCATAAAATTTGGTGTAATATCTCAATTTTTTAAATTAAATAATGGCTAAATGGGGCGAAGGTGATCCAAGATGGATTGTAGAAGAGAGACCCGATGCTACAAATGTAAACAACTGGCACTGGACAGAAAAAAATGCTGGTCCATGGTCCCAAGATAAATTCAAGGAACTTTTCAGTAACCTCCAAATAAAAAACGATGTTGCTGATCTGAAAGTAGTCGAAGTTGAAAAATGTGAAGGAGAAGCTTCGGCCAATAACAGAAAAGGAAAGTTGATTTTCTTTTACGAGTGGGACTTAGTTCTCAAATGGAAAGGATCCTCAAAAAGCGGAAATGAATATTCTGGAACATTTAAAGTTCCTAATTTATCAGAGGAAAATGATGTAGACGAATTTGACGTGAGTATATGTTAATAAATTGAATGGTATACTGCTTATTCGAATTTATTACTTAACATACTGTTCAATAGCTATCGTCTAGTCATAAAATATACAAAATCATCATAGCTTATTCTTCCATCACCGTCAGCATCTGCTTCTTTCAGCATATCTTCAATCTCTTCTTGTGTGTATTGCTCTCCTAGATGTAATGTGACCTGCCTAATCTCCTGAGTTGCTATGTGACCATTGCCGTCTTTATCAAATACTGAAAAGCATAATTTGAGATCCTCTTCGCTCATTGGTTTCAAATTTTTCTTCAGTATCATCAAAAAAGTATTGAAATCAATTACTCCTTTGTTTTTTGTGTCAAACTCATCTAAAGCCATACAAATCTGGAAACCAAATATAGCGCACCTGATGTTTTTTCTATATTTTGTGTTTGTATAATTTATCACCTCTGCTTCTGTTAATGACAACCCTAAGGATCTCAAAGTTAATTCCAGCTCATTAACTGTTATAACACCCTGAGGTTCCTTTTCATCCAAGATCAAGGCAAATTTACTGAATGCATATTCTATTTCTTCAAGCTCATCTCGAGAAAAATCTCCTGTATCTTCTTCGTCACTACTATAATCCATTTTTGGTACAAAAATACCACAAAACTATAAAATATTCCTCCAAGAAGAGTAAAGCAAATCAATTGTCAATATTGACTGATTTTTCAAACTGTGATTTGCTGACTCTTTTATTTAATTTTTTGAAGAGCTTCATGATGAAGTAATCAGTTTTGCCTAGTGAAACCAATAATTTTAGGAAATTTGGTTTTTTCAACTCCTCAAGATCTTTTTCGAATCAACTGGTGAATTTTTTCAATGACTGTTAGTTCAATAAAAATTTAAATTATCCATAATTTATTTTCGAATTAGGACAAAAAGGGGACATAATGAAAATATAATATATAAACATTAAAAGGAAAAACTTAAATAAAAAACGCCATTTTACTAACGTTTTGTCATGAAATAACTGAAATCCTCGAAATTTATTTTTCCATCACCATCAGCATCTACTTCCTTCAACATGTCCTCAATCTCATCATCAGTATATCGTTCTCCTAGATTCCTTGTAACACATTTTAACTCTGCACAAGCAATGAAACCATTTCCGTCTCTGTCAAACACAGAGAAGGCTATCCTGAGTTGTTCCTCATTCAAAGGTTTAATATGCTTCTTCAGGAGATAGACAAATGTTTTAAAATCTATTACTCCTGTTCTATTTGGATCCACCTCATCAAGCATGACAAACACCTAATACATTTCAGAAACATAGAACTTAGAAGTAATCCTCATTCATTTGAATTCTTACCTCAGCCTCTGTGGGATCGAACCCGATTTCTTTCATGGCATATGGCAGGTTAGCTGTAGAAAGTACACCTTTAGGTCCCGTAGCTTCTTCATCCCCCAACTCATCTTCCCCATGTTCAGCATACAAAGAATAGGCTTCTTGTATTTCTTGAAGTTCATCATCTCCAAAATCCTTCTCTTGCTCTTCTTCGCTGTCCTCGTCAGCCATGAAGACGGAAAACACAAAATTACAAAAAGATACTCAACAAAAAAACTTTCCTTGATGTTGGAAAATTAGACAGTTCAAAATTTATCTTTGGTAACCATGCTTACAAGGTGCTGACAAAAGTCGATGATTCATTGGAAATCGGATGTCTCCATTGGAAAAATTGTTAAAAAATGGTTATTGTATTATGTTCTATCATGAATATATATTTCGTTCAAATTACATTTTCAACTTAAACAAATAGCAGTTTATTCGGAGAATGTAAGTTCTTAGAATTAAAAAGAGTCAGTTCATTCTGAAACTGCATTTGGTGTTACTTCGAGACCTAGCTTCTGCAGATCCCATCAGAGCAATGAAATCATCTGCTTTAATCCTCCCATCTCTGTCTTTGTCAATTTCCAGAAACATCTCTCTAATCTCATCTTCTTCATAGGCTTCCCCTAAGTTATTTACGACAAATAGGATCTCTTTGGTACCCAAAGTGCCATCTCCAGTTCTATCGAACACATTGAAGGCCTTAGTTAACTCTTCCTCTGTGTGAGGAGTCTTGAAGTGCTTCTTCATCATTTGAACTACTTGATCGAAGGTTATTGAATCTGCTTCCAAGGCATCAACTTCTTTAAGCATCTGCAAAAGCTCCGCTTCTGTAGGGCACTGGCCTAAAGCTCTCATTAAAAGAGGAAAGCTATAGAAGTCTATAACATCACTATCTTCTTTTATTTTGAAGTTACTGAACGCTTCATAGAATTCTTCAATATCTTCTCCTTGAATAAGGGAGTTTTCACCCAGTTCATAAGAAGAGCTCTCTGCCGAATTGGTCATTCTGAATGCAATTCAGAATTTGACAGATATCGTTTTGACAGACTTTTGTTCACACTAGATCATTTTTTTCTGTTTGAATGCATGAAGGAGGGGGCTTTTTTCATTGTGTCAATCATAGAACTTTATAGTAAGTTCAATGTATGTTTCTTCTAATCCAAAACATCTAATGATTCCGTTGACTCACCCTGTATAGTTTACTATTTTTTGGATCCCAGAAGTGTTCAGATCCATGTTCCTCGAAGATATCTGAGGAATTCAATGCACTATTGCCTTGTGGTATATTATATTCGATTGAATGAAACCGAACTTGCAGATAACAGTTTCTATGAAAAATGAAGATGATGAGGAGGCCTCTGAGATCAAAAAAGTTCTGCAAAAAGCAGGTGTGGCTACTGTAAGGTCTCAATTAGCTAAATATATTACCGAATTGAAGGTAGAATTCACCAAGGGTATGATTCTCCCCAAAAAAGACGAAGTTAAACCTGACAATGTAGTGAATCACAAGAGTGGTTTCAACAAAACGAAAGTAAACATGCAACCAGTGACTTTGGAGAAGAAAGAGGTAACAGTTTGTTACATATCAAGAGTAACAACATAAGAAAATGAGCACTGAAAACTGGTGTAGTATCCTTTTTTTCTCTTAGGTTGGTGTCAAGATTGATGTTAAAACTATCAAAGATACACAAAAGTTCCAGTGCAAGGCCTCTGAGTTTTACGATGCTATGACTCGTACAGAAATGGTGACAGCATTTACACATGGTCCGGTCAAAATGGAATTGTTCAAAAAAGGCAAATTTGAGTTGTTTGGAGGAAACATTTCTGGGGAATTTGTTGAACTCGAGCCAGCTAAAAAGATTGTTCAAAAGTGGAGGTACAAGCAGTGGCCTTCTGGTCATTACTCAACAGTCACACTCGATATAGACGAAAAGGTGGGTCAGGTTCAGAAATTTTCCATCGAAAATTTTTTTATTTGGATTATTTTCTAGAGCGATCATACTGAGGTTTCGTTGACACAGACGGGTGTCCCTTCTGCAGAAATTGATATAACCAAAGGCAACTGGCAAAGATATTATTGGGATTCCATGAAGAAAACTTTCGGCTTTGGTTCATTCATTCAGTGAGTAAACAATCACAGCGATTGATACGATTTTTGAGGATACAGTGAAATCTGCTCTTTATCATCGAATCCTGTTTAGGTAATTTATTTATGTATTATTGTGGACGAACAGCTTGGAACAATAAGATAATTTTCTTCCTGATGAAATAAAATCGATTTCTGTTGAGACATGTTTTTTTGGAGCCCTTCCGCATCATTTTATATCACATTGATGTCTGTATTTTTCTAACTTCAAGCCTAAAGTGGTCTTAAACCATAAGGTTTAACTCGATAAGGACGAATCCGTGGTCAATTTCAATTCTGTCCGGCCGTTTGCAAACCTGATAACTCTAACGATAAGACCTAGAATCGAGCAAACTCCATTCACTTTTATGACGTATCCCGGTTAGCCACGCAGGTTGGTAATGTCAAAATAATTCTCAGAGTCGTTGCCAATGCTAATTTTTACTCTCAATAATAAGTGGGGAACTCCATAGGTCCGTCTGTTCGTTTAGAAGTTTTTTCTTTCGGGTTATTCGAGTACTTTCATTCTTTTTTCGAATCGCAAAGTAACGGACTATTCTGTCCATTATTTTTCAGTGAAATTTCACTTCTCGTTTTCCGTACAAGAAAATAGCATAACTGAATCTACCAACTATGTTTATATACATGAAATATTACCAGTATTAACAGATCTTCTTCAACATTCAGCAGGTCTTGGGAATTAGCGAATTCACATAGTATTTTCCCAAAGTACTTAAACATTTTGATAAATACGTAACTACCAGAACTTCTATGTAGGGAGGACAATGTTGCGTAGTTATCTGACAGGAAAATGACTATAACCTAACATTTTCAAAATATACACGGTGAAATGTGTCACAATGTCATGGCCAAGCGGGATACATTCGTTGTGGTAAAATGGCCTATTAACAAAATTTAATATGGGGTCCCTGTCCCTTTGGGACTAGCTATGCTGCTGGAAGCTGTTTGGCAAACAACGGTGCTCAAGACGGAATAGGTTTGTGCAGGATATTTTCGGGGAGTAGTAATAAAAGCCCAAATGTGGATTACACGTTTATTTTCTGAAAAATTCTACATACGAAATCCCTGACACGAAAAACACTATATTCAGGGCACAAATCAAGGTTTTGTTTCATACCCAACTTCGAAATCTAATTGATCAAAGCAATTTACAAAATTGGAAACATTTGCATGGCTTCAGTTTAATTTTTCCAACATTTATATCCGAACTTTTTTCACACAACATACAAAACAAAGCACATTTTCAAGTTAAAATATCCGGACATCTACTTCTTTTTGGGCTTCTTCGGATTCCTAGATCTAGATTTCGCTTTACAAAGGGGACATATGGGGGCGTTCCTATGGATTTGCTGATGGCAGCTAAGACAAGATTTCATAGGTGGGGGTTGTTGCCTGAAAGAAAAAAAAGGTTTTCAACTGTCAACCACAAATTTTCATTAGAAACAAAATAGCAGAAACGAAAAAAGCAATGTTAAGCACCTTAAACCAAGATCGGACCTGAATGTAGGTGGTGGGGGTCCAGGATGCTGTGGTTGTGTCATAGTTGAAGGTCTTCCTTGATCAGATTTTGTTGAAACTAGACGCAATGGATTAGGAGGTGGTAAAAACGTTGGAGGTAAAGGAGGACCTAAAGGACTCATATTATGTTCCGTCGGAGCCAAGGGTCTATTCCAATCAGAAGTTTTGGTGAATGATTGGCTCTGCGACTTGTTGGTGCTGTTATAAAGCTGAATAAACTTCCTGAAAATAAATATTTTTAGCTGAAGTCCAATCATTCAAATTTACTTAAATCTTACTCTGCCGAAATGGGAGACCCGTCTTCTTCATGTAGATCAGGAAGACGATCTAAACCTAAACATTCTCTACGAAGTCGATCTATCTCCGATTTCAAAGGGGCATATTCTTCATGCAATCTCATTGCAGAACTCATTGATCGAGTTCTACTTTCCTCCGCCTGTTTCAACACACCCTCCATCTACAACATAATTTCAACATACAAAAAACATTACATGACGTGAAGAATGAAACATACAGCATTCATATCCGCGTGTATTTGTCTCAATTCTTCTACATGTGACATTTTTTCTTGCAGAAGCATATCCATCTCTTGTTTGTATTCTGCTATACATTTTTCCTCTTGATCTTGAGCCTCTATTTCTAACACAATACGAGACTTAATTTTTTCCAACTGGATAGTTTTCGCTCTAAAACATGAGATTTATTGATTTTCTTCCTTATATTAAGGAAATCTTCACTACCGAATATCTTTCAAGGCTTCTAATTTAGCATATACAGCTCTTTCGTCGCTTGCTTGTACAGAAGTCATTGCTAAAAGGAATTCTAAAAAAAAGTATGCATCACCAAAGGGGGCAGAGTAGAGGCATTTCAATATTACTGTTTATGTTTATTTGCTTTAATTTTCAATCTAGAAGCAGAGCTTTTGATTGACAGATTTGCTAGAAGTCAAGAAATCAATTTCTTGTATTTTCAAGTTTGAAAATAAATATTGGCAACATTGGCACATACTATTCCGATGGTTTCTGTGCTTCCATTACCGCAGCTGTCTTACAGACCGAGAGATGATCAGTGGCAACGCCGTACTTTATTGAATAATAATGTAACGATGTATTATCGTTTCAGCGTTGATTTTTCCTGATAAATTAAATAGTTTGAAGCTGTGTTGTTAACTGGACGTTAAAGAGTGAAAAGTGCAATCCTTTCAAACAGACATATCGAAATACCGTTCCATAAATAAAGATACTTTGTTCTTCTGTAAATTTAATACGTCGATGCCAATACCTCCAAAATCTCCCTAGCCTTAAAGATAAAGACCCATCCAATTTGTCATTTTCTTATTTCTTGCGTCATTTGTCATCGCAACTGTA
This sequence comes from Adalia bipunctata, assembly GCA_910592335.1. Lineage (NCBI taxonomy): Eukaryota > Metazoa > Arthropoda > Insecta > Coleoptera > Coccinellidae > Adalia > Adalia bipunctata. The sequence goes on from OU342955.1 coordinate 11,611,500, forward strand.
GAGTTGTATGCAATTTATTTGGTAAATTTAGAAATCAATCGGTGTTAGAGAGAATAAATTGTTGGATATTCAGAATTTCCTAGCAATTTCAATACGTTGTATATAAAAAGCTTAATCATGAAATCAATTATTGTAGCTTTTGTCTGTATTTTATATTGTTGTCAAGCAGCAGTAACAACTGGAGGAAGAGGTACATTACGCATTTCACTTGGTAATGATTCAGTCTTGTATTAATTCAATCGATATTTATTCTTCCAGATGTGATAATTGATGGTAAAAACGAGACTTTGCCTGATGTTACAGTGATAACAACTGAATCAACAAAGTCAGGTACGGGAATTGAATGTTCTTTTGTAAATACAGTTTCATCATGATTAGTTTCATGTTATTCATTGGTTTCTGTTTTCACTTTTTTGATATGTTTCCGTAATTTTTGGGGTTTTATCATTTATTATGGAAAAGATGAATCCCTGAGTAATGCTTACCAATGAGAGCTTGGGAGGTATTGAGAAATGGACAATATCTTCCAAATTTTCGTAAGTTTCAATAATGAATGCATTTTTTTTATTCAATTCCTCTAGGTAAGGGTGATGTACCGATCGGTCCAACCCCACCTGCACCAACTAATATTACAACTGTGTCAACTACAACTTCGACCACACCAAACCCCACTCCAACACCAAATACTACCACAACACTAAAACCTACCACGACAGAAAAACCTTCCACCACAACACTAAAACCTACCACGACAGAAAAACCTACCACCACAACACTAAAACCTACCACGACAGAAAAACCTACCACAACAACAACAAAACCTGCTCCAAGCCCCACTGTGGCCCCAGTTACTCCTACCACTGCTGTTCCACCCACTAATAGAGGATTTGATGGCCCAAGTTTCATTGGAGGAATTGTCTTAGCTTCTGGATTAATGGCGATTGGATTTGTTGCTCTTAAATTCTACAGGGCTCGTACTGAACTTAATTACCATACTCTTTAAGTATCGAAAGCCAATAATTCTCTGAACACTTGAGCTGTAGGCTTTCACCATCCAAAACCTCGTCGAATTGTCTTTTATTTCCATGACATGTTCAATTCTATTCAATTTCGTAGTCAAAAGTTGATTGTTTATTTAACAAATTCATATTTTCTGTTGTTAAGTTGTAACAAGTTTTAAAGTTTTTGACAAATTGTAATAATCAATTTGTAATCTAGATTTCCTTCATCTTTGTGCAGTTATTTTTGTTGTCATACTGGTGAATTTATATTAATTTTGTTGGGTATTAAGAACTTACACTGATTAAATATCTGAGTAAAATTCGAATTCTATCATAAGTTGGAGTGATTGTGATTATATTAATTTTATATTTGTTAGTGGGTATTTTGAATTTTTATTTCTATATTAATTTCAGGACTCTTGAATATAATCAATGAAAAAGATCTTAAAAGCGCCTCAAAATATAAGTTTGAACCATAATGCACCCTCAGACATAATGAAAAGTCCTAATTATTACAGATCCCTCATTTGAAAATCACCGATCAAACATGTGATATGTAGTAATTTAATTTTGAGTAGGTCTATATGGAGAAGAAAAATTTTGTGTAAAATGTGTTTTCATGCCTGAAAAAGTTATTATAAACAAAGACGTTTACACTCTGTCCGAGAAAGTGCTCTTAATAGAGTAGTTTGATGGCTTTTTTTTAAGGTGCAGTAGTTGTAGATTTTTTTCTTTTGATACTTTCGTTCTATTTCCTTATTGGTTATATAAGTGTTGTAAAGTTAATGGTACATATTGAATATAATAGTGCACTACAGCTAATATATGGTTTAATCCAAAGGAAAGATTCTCAGTATTCATTCATAATGCAAAATATTTGTGGATCACAGGGAAATTATTTGGGGATAATGCTCTAGTGCACATCTAGTTTAAGTGAATTTGTCATCTTGCAAAAACCATATTATTCTAATAAATCTGTTTATTTTATAATTTTTTTTATGACTTCCATCCTCATTTTATCCAGATCATAAGTTGGAATTCAATTCCCATATTTTCTCATAGATAGTGCTCAGAAGATGGAGTTTGTTATTCATGCAATAATGAATAATTGAACCAAAGTTTAACTGATGTTTGAAAAAACTAAACTCACTAAATTCTCTGCAAGATCTAAAAGTACCAGAGATATTGTTGGACTTATGAATAGACTTAATTCAGCATGTATCTCATTGAAAATTGAGAGAGCATATTTTTATTGAACATGCATATTCTAACAGCTGAACAAATGGCAAAACAAGGGCAGGGATGAGTCGAATCATCATGTTACTGCAGTACAGAGTAACAGTTTTCAACACTCTTTATTCAAGAAAGTCACATTAAATAGAAAAACAAAACTTATAAAATAAGAACATGTACACTTAAACGGATATACTTAAATAACTATCTCCGTTCATCGAATAGACTGTTTCAAGACGCTACGTTTTTCCCTTGTTTGCGTAGTCTTCTTCTTGATGTGATCCACTGTGAAGCACTTCCATAACCTCAGAGTTTCGTCAGCACCAGCAGAAAGAACAGTAGTTTTATCTGGTGACATGGCCAGATGGAGGACTCTGGATGTGTGGCCCATTAGTTCAGTAACTTTGGTCATGGATGGGTATTTCCAAATTATAATTTCATTGTTGGCAAATCCGTGGCCAGAAACGATTTCTTTGTAATTGGTTGACCATAATAATGAGCAAACTTGAGATTTTGTGTCTATGGCATTCAAACACGCTCCAGTATTTACATTCCAGAACCGAATATGTCTATCTGCAGTTCCTCCACCACTGGCTAAAATATTATGTTGCCAAGGGCACCAAGCCAATGCTTTCACAGCTGCTACATGATGATTGAAGCTATGCAGCGGTTTTTTCTTTGAATGGAACCCACCAGCCTCTACCGACCATATTTTAAGGAAGTTATCATTGCCACCACTTGCTAAATACTTTCCATCTGGTGACCATTTCAAACCGCAAATTTCTTGTGCATGAGCGTTCACTGTTCCTATAACATGCTCTCTTTGTCTGACATCATGATGCATGATCTGTCCACTTCTAGCTCCACTAGAAACTACATGACTATTCCAACACAGAGCACCCACTCTTGCTGAGTGGCCAGCCATTGACCTCAATCGTTTGAAGTTTGCACAGTCCCACAACTCTACAGCCCCAGTTGTTGTACCAACTGCTAAAAAGTCTCCATTTTGAATCCATGATACAGAACAGACATAGTCATTTCCTTCTAACTCTAGAAGTTGTTCGATATTACCAGTTCCTGCATTCCACAAATAAACATTAGCACCCAAAGCAGCTGCTAATATATTATTGGAATTCCAGTCTACTAAATTCAAATAGTAATCGTCAAGAATATCTGGAGCATCCAAAATTCGATCAGGAGCTGTAGGTATATATCTAATCCCATTCTTTGAAGATGAAGCAGGTGTTGTTGTCTGAGAATACAAAACCCTCATAGGATTCAAATAGCCATCTGGGGCTGTAGGTGCTTTCTTCCTATACGATAAGATCTTTTGGTTTGAGATATCTTCACCTCGACAATCAGCAACAATTTTTTGGAAATCTTTCATACTAGGACTGTCGGCATTTTTTGTGAGCATTATATGTGCCAAGTCAAAATTCATAGCACTTCTCATCGGTATGAATCTATCCCCGGCTGCAGCTTTCCTAGGACTCGTAGTAGAGGACCTACTTCTTCTCCTATATTCACCTCGATTCTCTCTGCCAAATCTCATTAAATCAGTACCTCCCCCTCTCGAGGGAGATTTAGATACAGAGAGATTAGAAACTGATAAGGACCTTCTGGATGTGTTCATACTTCTATTGCATATACTCGTTTCTGAAATCAATTTCTGGGAACGCATTGTAGGTCCTCTAGTAATTGGACCATCAATATTTAAAGATTCACTCAATAATTTTAAATGTGACATTTTCAAAAAACCTGATAATTTCTAATCTCTAATCTTTCTTCAAGTTCTAGACCTTCAATGCACTTAAGAATTTCTTGCTTCAATTCAAAATTGTCAACGAACAAAAAACCGTTAATCATAGAACAGTTAAGAAAGAATCATAGAATAGAAATTGTCTATGATCACGGTTCCAATAAAGAAGGTTAAACCACAGAACACTAGGTTTTTTTTGACAGGAAAATTTTAAGGTTAAATTTTTTCAGTTGAATTCAAAATAAAATGGTCTGAATATTTCAAATGAATTTTCAAAATGTGAATATCACATATGGAATTATATTTATTAAGTTAAAAATTAAGCTGAACTATTAGTTTTCAATCTGTTTTTGTGTACTGGTCATTATATCATTATGAGTACTTTACTAGTTAGAATATTTGATGTTGATTTTTACATGAGTTCTCCTGTTCCAAATTTGGATGTTACTTTTTCTCAATTTAGGGGATCATCAACACACCAAGTACCAGTTATTAGAGTATTTGGGTCTACAGATGCTGGTGAGAATTTACATAATTTTGTGCAGTAATCGTTAAATTATGTTTTTCATAGGCAAGAAAATTTGTGTACATATCCATGGAATATTTCCTTATTTTTATATTCCATATGATGGAAGTGAACCAGCAAGTGGTTTAATGTATAAAATAGCCTCGAATTTAGATAAAGCTATAAATATAAGTCTAGGACACGCATCATCGAATAACCAGCATATTTATAAAATTGTCTTAGTATCTGGAATGTAAGTGGACAAATTTTTAGAGTAGATGATATTCACTCTGATCGCTCATTTCAGACCTTTTTATGGATACCATTCTAAAAAACATCAGTTCTTCAAAGTATTCTTATACAACCCCATGCTCATTAAGAGAGTTAATAATCTTCTGTTCAATGAATCAGTTTTGGGGAAAATATACCAGCCGCATGAAACACATTTAAATTTCACCTTACAATTTATGATAGATTATAATCTTCATGGTATGAGCAATATAGTATTATCTCAAGTGAAATTTAGAAATAATATTGGAGTGAGAGAAAACGAAGAATTTTCTAATGAAGAGAATTTGTTAAAAGTGAGTTCTTGTGAATTAGAGTGTGACATATTGGGGGAACATATTTTGAACAGACAAGAGATAGAATCAGGTAAGTTAAGATTTTCTTTTCAAGTAAAAGGGATTTTAAATTGATTCTGTGCAAATATTTTTTTCAGGCAATTTAGCAGCAAATCCAGGCATTGCCGCTCTTTGGGAAGATGAAAGACAAAGACGAAGAAACAAAAATGAAAATTCACAACTTCCACATTATCTTTCATTATCTAAAACGGATATACCTCCAACAGAATCACATGAATTATTTAAAAGGGCTCTACGAGAGAGACTGGCAATCCTTTCACAAGATTCGGATAAAATGGACTTGAATCTGAGCGTTTATCCTGCCGAGTGCCCTCAGAACCAATCTATATTGAACTGTTCAAACATAGATTTTCATTCCCCCCTAAACAGCCAGTCTGATTTATCTTGTGATTCAGAGTTAGATCAAACTCTCTTGAATGATACAATAAATATAACATTGGATCAAGATGTGCAAGATTTACTAGATGTTCTGAAGGATTTAGAAAAAAATGTTGATGTTGAAGATGACAGTATATTATCTCAAGTTTCAAAGAATGAATGTGAGGATATTGAGGAAGATCATGATATGACCATTACTATAGAAGGTTGTGAAGATTTGTTGAATGAAACTTTACAATTATCTCAGGTCTACCAAGATAGAGACAAAAATCAGTATTCAGAAATTAGAACTTCGAGCGAGAACACAGTTAGAAGGAAAGATTATCCAGATATTCCTCAGTTGGATGGAAATTGTCCAGATCTTGAGGTAGAAAACTCTGTGAGTAAAATCTCAGGTCTTCAAGGAGAACCTGGCAATGTGTTTATCGATTTCAATTTGGAAAAATCTAGGTGAGTGGTATTAATATTGTTCCTCAAAATTTTATATATCAATATTTTTTGTAGAAGTTATAGTTCTATGAATGAAAATAGGGAAATGATTTTGCATAGAGAGAAAAATAACATTTTATTTTCTTATGCACCAAATACACCGAATTTTGAGAATAAATCCATAGTTCTTAAGATAGAAACATTCAATGAAAAAGCACCTATTGATAGTTCAGTAGAATGCCAAACCCAAGTTTGTCCTTTGAATCACAAATATCTCCATGTGGAAGAATCTTTGTGTAAGAAGTTGCACAGTCCTAGAATAATGGAAGCAAGAAAGTTGAATGAAAGAATAATACGATCCATTAGAGATGAAAAACATCAATATTTTAGTGCCCCCTCCATTGGAGAAAGAGTAGCTTTGAAAAATGCATCTAGCAGAAATAAAGTCATGCTGAATGATCTACTGAAATACCCTTGTGAGCTTGTATGTATAAGTGAAAATTTACAATTACCTCAAGTATCTGTGAGAAAAAGAGATATGCCGTCGCTAAACTTCCATTCTGCTAGTGATGAATCTTGTGCAGTTTCTGCTGTAACAAGATGGGAAGAAATAAAAAGAACTTCGCTCAATGAGAGTAGGCACTCAAAAATAGATGAATTTAAAAAAAATATAAGGAGGCAAAGATTTTTCCATAGGAGAGAGGAAGTATTCACAAAAGACAACAAGAGGCAGCTTTTGGTGCAGAAATTCTGTAAACAATATGACAAATGTTGGGATGATGTGAATAGAGGGGCAAAACCTACCTTCAAAATAATTCCTGGATATAGACCTTATTCTTTCAAACGTGAGTAGCAAAATATTTCAGAAAATTTTTATTTGAATTATTTATGAACATTGCAAGGGGGCTTATAGTTGTCAATGATCGTCTTGGGTTAAATTTGCTATTTTGCAATGTTTAACATTCAAGAGCTTAAAAAAACATTCATAATTTCAATTACATTGCAGCGGTGAATTTTAAAAGAGAAGAAAGCATTGAAACACAATCAACCAACTGTATTCAGTTGACCAGAACTGAGCTAATATCTTCCAATATTACAACAGAACAACATAACAGCACACGTAAGTTTGAAAATATTGTGCTAAAAAAGTGAAATGTTTGAAGAAAAAAATCAAAACATCAATTTCGAAATAACACAAATTTATACCTGTTATCATTAATCATATATTTTAGTAGTTTATTCTAGATTAAGTATCTCTATGCTTATCAATTTCAATTAAATATTTTGAATAGGATGCGATCTCAATCAGAATAAAATTGTGGACACAGATGAAACTGCGCCAATATCATCTGGAAAAACCGAGCTGAAAAGAAATAAGGTACAAAACAAATTAGGTGCATATTCTCTGAATTCGATCAAACAAACCAATACTAAAAAACAACCTTTGAGGAATACAAGAATGAAGGCATTTACAAAAAAATGCATAATGAAAAATATTGAAAAAACTAAGACATCATTGAAAGATTCAAGTAAAGAAGACGGCACTGGTGATTATGACAGTATTGAAGATAACTGTAATGAAAAACCGACCCAATTGAAGAGTATGGAGGACATTTTAAGAGCTCAGAAACAGAATGAATCACTGTTCTTTAGTTCAGTTAATTCTCTGATGGATAACTTCAGCATTAGTGAGAGTAAAATCCTAAAATCTAGTGAAGATGACCTTAATTGTGCTAAGGTAAATAGGGCAGATATACAGTTCCTAGATGGTGCCTTTGATGACTCTGACGAGGGTGATTCTAACAAGCATAAAAGTCGAAGCAGTAAGAAAACAAAGTCTGCTTACTCATCACTGCCTATTTTCAAGTCTTCACGTTCATCAGGTATATCAGAATTTGCTTGGCTGATAAGGAGTATTTTGCAAATTTGCAAGGAATTTGTTTGAAAAGTTGTACTACATTATTTTCAAAATGTTCCTCAGCCAAGACAATAGTTTTGAGTAACTCCCTTTTGTATTTATTATGTTTTCAAATTTCGACAGGAGAGTCAACATCTAATACTCTGCAGACTGATTCGAAAAAGTGAGTTTTCTGAGTGCTTACATGTTCGTTTCAGTGGAATGCTAGCACTTAATGAGTAGTATCGAGTAGATAGCTTTTGCGCTTTGAATTATATGGGTTACATTACCGGTTGAGGTTATTACACCACCTAAAGATTCTAACATAATGGCATAAAACTTTGAATTTAGAGTTCTTTTATCAGATGCATTTGATGTATTTGAAACTATCAGATTGTTCTAATTGGGTTGGAACTAACAAAAAACTGGTTTATGAAAATATTTCTGCTGAATAACTTGAAACTGAAGTTGTTTTTGCATTTTTTTCTAAAAATATTTCCGTAAATATGTCATTTGGCACATATATTCTCTTCATTTCATATAATAAAATTTCGAAATATATTTACCTGGAAGCTGATGATATATTAACAATGTGCTAATACAAATCAAAGGAACTAACGCCAATACCAACATAACACATCAATAACTGAAATAATCTTGGAATAGTGGTATGTGCATATTCTTTGATGTTTAGAGGCAAGGGTTTGAGAACATTGGAGGCTTCAGGAATGTGCTAATACGGTATTAGATGACCCAGTAATAAGTTTTCGAAAAAATTCTTGTTAGCTGACGTTTGTATTCTTCATTTTGATAGCATACAGAGTGTAACACCCAAATGGAATAAATTCGATAACGAATCAATGAGGGGGTGTAAGGAAAAACGCTCGGACACGCTGATTTGCAATTTCAAATGCGCATATTTTTCAAGAAAATAAAATTTCCATGCGACCGTGGCTAATACCAACTTCCTCATTTCAAATGCAACCCCCTGTATATTATTTATTTTTCGGATTCTTCAGAAAATTCTAGACATAATTCATGTACAATGTCCTATACCTATCTTCAACTTTTTCGGAAATATTTAGTGTTTTCAGATTTTGCACAAAAATTAACATTTTAAATGAAAATTATTTTATTTCACAAATTCGATACATTACACTGAATACTTATTTCTCATTCACCTCTTGATATGAAGAGGGTAGGCAAAAACCATTACTGAGAAGAAATGTTGAGAAACGTTAGAAGACAATTCTACACCAGATTAGCATGTTGCCAAGACGTTCGCGGCGAGCATTTTGAACATTTCCTACATTGACATTAATGTTTTTTTTTAATAATTAAGAAATAATCAGTATTACTTAATAGGTTTCAAGTGTAATGTACCGAATTTGTGAAATAGAATAATTTTTATTTAAAACGTTGATTTTTGCAATAAATCTGAAAACACTCAATACTTCCGAAATAGTTTAAGATAGGTATAGGTCAGGACATTGTGCATGAATTGTGTCTAGAATTCTCTGAAGAATCCAAAAAATAAATAATATACAGGGGGTTGCATTTGAAATAAGAAAGTTGGTATTGGCCACGGTCACATGGAACACCCTATATAATAATATTTTCTTGAAAAATATGCGCATTTAAAATTACAAATCGACGTGTCCGAGCGTTTTTTCCAACACGCCCTCATTTATTCGTTATCGAATTTATTCCATTTGGCTGTTACACTCTGTATATCTCATTATATATCTATTATTATTAGATATGAGGCCTTAAGATTCTGTTGAAATCATTGAAAACAACAATGGAGTGTTTTTTCTTGGACGAATATTAGATTATTTGAAATAATCAATAGTAATGTAGTATAATAAAAATATGCAACTTATAATTTTATAAAGGTGATGGTTGACTTTTCCTTGCTTCGTTGTAGCATTAACATGAAGGTTCAGCCTTGGTGGGCAAATTTCAATAGTTGTATAGGGAAACATAAAGAATATAAGTCTTTCCCGTATTTTTTTTAGCGCTCTCGGGGTACATAATTGGAAAGAGACAATCTGTTTTACCTAAACCATAGCCAACTACGATTTCCGTTTGAAAATTTCAAATTTGCCCACCACGTTCAATTCAGAACATTTATGAACCGATTGCTTAGTCCAGTGAAGGCAGGGCTTATAGAGTGCATGCAGCAGGGAAAATTTGTTGAGATCAGAAATGCATTGAGTTTTTGTTTTTTGCTGGTAACTTAGTAATTGAACATCAGAGCGAAAGAGATTTCAAATAAAAGTAAAAGCTCACACAAAATTGGTTCTCAACTTTTTTTTTATACAACACACAGTTTCGATGATACTTGCTCTCAAGTACCGACAGTTCTGATGTATGTGGCTCTGGAATATCGAAATCAAAACAACAACTTGTTAAAACTAGTTTTTATGTATATTTATACGCCTTAAGTATATACTATATAAGGTCCGTATTTAACAGTACTGCATGTAACCAGTCTTTTATACAAAGAACTTTGTCTTCATTCTCCCAAGTCTCAGAGAATCTTCTTTCAAAGGTTAGCTACATTAGAGTGAAAAAGTTTTCCCTTCTCCATACACTTTAAGCCCCATTTTAAGGCATTAACAAGGAACTTTGTTAATTTATAATTATTCATCACACTTAATGGTATGGATTTTTTCCAGGGACAACAAAACAGAATCTAAAATTGGTTCTGTAACCAGATTCGATAGGAAAAATGTCAAAAGGATAATAAATTTCGATTCTTGTTCTCAAATAGATGCCAATTCAGAAGAAAAAATTTCACAAAATGCCGAACCTTCAAAGCCTTCCATACCAGAGTATCCTAAAGCAAAGTTGCCAGCAATTATTGATAATGAAGATTCTATGAAAGATCAGTGTAAAGATATCCCTTCAGATAGTTGCGTTAATGCATTGGCTGAACATTATTATTCTAAGATTCAACAAAAAACTATCAATCCCATGATATTTTCAGAAGGATATGTTGAAACAAATAAAACCCAAGATCTATCCGATAATAAATCTGAACAAATGAATAAAGATTCAGAACCTCCAAAAAAAATATCAGAAGAACAAAACGAACAAAAAAACCAAGATCACATATATCGCCCACGCAACTTTTTTCCTCCCTCAGTTGCGGAAGTGTATGACTACATTAATGGATTTATTCCATTGCCTAGTACTTCTAAAAGCACAGATCCTTCAATCATGGTACCACCAGAGCCTAACGATAGTGAATTTGAGGAGGATGCGTGGTTGAGCACACCTGAACACGGTAATTTTCTGGACTCTCCGGATACCGCTCCAGCACCTAATGTTTTGGCTAAAGCTGAACTCCAATCCTCCGGTATGATTGGTCCAGAATTACCAAATTATTCAAATGATTCAGTTTACTTCAAGCCTTTGTATAAACCACCTACAAGATTGGATGTCGAACAAAATTTGTCAGAGTATGGAATTCCCCAAATACGACCTCAAGAGCCTTTCTACAGCAATGCAGATGACGCTAGTGGTTCTATGGAAGTGGGATATAATGTCCTCAAGATCAGAACCTTAACTACAATGGGCGTGCCAGACTTCAATTCAAATTTCGAAGGTTTGGATGAGTTTAGGACAAAATATTTCGGGCAGTCAGTTATGGGGACAAATGCAAACTTAAGACATTTCTTTTGTCCTGAAGGTACCTGCACAATAATTCCCGTGAATAAACCACCAACATGCAATGAAGTGAAAAGTTGGATTAAACAAAACTCGATACCAACGAAAGTTGTTGAGAAAACGACAGCCAAGAAGAGTAAAATATATTTCGCATCAAGTCAGGATATTTATTCTGATAATGATATGTCGATGGATCTTACGCTCACGTTGAGTCCTACAACTCCCAAAACTGAAAAAATAATCACTCAGACTCCCGAGTCAGATGCCGATAATGTGGATTTTATTCCTAAGGAAGCTCGATTCAATAGCCATCCATCTACACCAGTATCTAGTAGACGAACTAGGTCAGTTAATAGAAAAACTGAAATTAATCCTGATACTCCAGAATCCATTGATAATGACAGACCTGTTAGAGATGACTGTAATTCAACTTTGTCACCAATATCAAGTCAATCTAGAAGCAGTCCAATTTTAACCAAATCGAGACCTAGAAGGAAGTTGGATATGTTGACGACTCTCAGGAAGTCAGCACTTCTATCACACAGCTCAGACCATTCAGAAGTAATATCAGGTGTTAGTTTGAACAATACTTATGGTTTCCAATGTTCTGTTCAAAACTATCAAAATGCGAGAGCTTCTATTAAATACGAACATCTCACGATATTAACAATGGAGCTTCATATCAATACAAGGGATGATTTCAAACCAAATCCCCAGTATGATTGCATACAAGCCATATTTTATTACATTTCAAACGACGTAGAAGAGAACATTGTTAAACCAAGAAAATGCGAAGGACTTTTTGCCATTAATCCAAAATCTGAAAATCAAGGCAAGAGTTCTTCATTCCTAGATGGAGCAGGCGTTTCATGTGACATCAAATACGTTCAAAATGAATTGGAATTAATTGAAGAATTTTCAAAGTTCGTCATTCAGTGGGATCCAGACATTTTGTTAGGTTATGAAATTCAAATGTTATCTTGGGGATACTTCATTGAACGCTGCTTTCACTTAGGAATCAACATAATACCAGAAATCTCCAGGGTTAAAGATAAACATCTCAAATTCAATGATAAAGAAACTGGAGATCTGAGAGTGAGTGGAAGGGTCGTTTTAGATCTTTGGAGGTTGTTAAGACATGAAATAGCACTTCAAAGTTATACCATACAGAGTACAGTATACGAAATACTTCACAGACGCATACCAAAGTATTCCTTCAAAGACTTAACAACTTGGTGGAGTCATTCGAGCTCGTTGTTTAGACATAGAACCGTGAATTATTACTTGACTTGTGTTACATGTCAATTAAAAATACTGGAGCAATTGGATTTTGTAGGACGAACAAGTGAACTGGCCAGGCTGTTTGGTATTCAATTTTACGAAGTTTTATCGAGAGGCTCACAATTCAGGGTTGAATCCATGATGTTGAGACTCGCTAAACCATTGAATTACGTTGCTGTTTCGCCAAGTGTACAACAGAGGGCGAAAATGAAGGCACCAGAACATATAGCTTTAGTGTTGGAACCTGAATCTAAACTTTATACAGATCCTGTGATAGTATTGGACTTTCAGAGTCTTTATCCGTCCATTATAATAGCTTATAATTATTGTTTCTCCACGTGTGTTGGCAGGGTAGAGCTACTGGGTAAGGATGCACCTTTCGAATTCGGAGCTTCGAATCTCAAAGTTTCGAGAGAACGAATAAAACAGATGCTCACAAGAAACCTTTTTAATTTTTCTCCTTGTGGTGTTGCATTTGTTAAGAAAAGTGTTAGAGATGGTATTATGCCTAGAATGTTGAGAGAGATATTAGATACAAGGCTAATGGTGAAAAAATCGATGAAAGAGAATAAGGAAGATACGGTTTTGCAAAAAGTTCTACACAGTCGACAATTGGGTTTGAAATTGATAGCTAACGTTACTTACGGTTATACAGCTGCAAATTTCAGTGGACGCATGCCTTCAGTTGAGCTGGGAGATAGCATTGTTAGTAAAGCACGGGAAACTCTTCAGAGAGCTATCTCATTAGTGGACAACAATAAAGAGTGGGGTGTAAGGGTAGTGTATGGTGATACAGATTCTTTATTCGTGCTTTGTCCCGGCAAATCCAGAACTGAAGCTTTCAGCATCGGAGAAAAAATTGTAGAAGCTGTTGGTAGAGAGAATCCAGATCCAGTTAAACTCAAATTAGAAAAAGTGTACCAACCTTGCATTCTTCAAACCAAAAAGAGATATGTTGGGTATATGTATGAAAGTCCAGAACAAGAAGTACCAACATATGATGCTAAAGGTATCGAAACTGTGAGGAGGGATGGATGTCCCGCTGTTTCTAAGGTATAGAACCTTGAAATTATTTTCATAAGGCAGAGTTGATTCAACTGATAATTTTGTAGATGTTGGAGAAAACATTACGTATCCTCTTCGAAACCAAAGACATGAGTAAAGTGAAAGAGTATTGTGTTAAGCAATTCAACAAAATCAACTTGGGGAGAATTAGCATCAAAGATCTTACTTTTGCCAAGGAGTACAGGGGATTTACCGGATATAGGCCTGGCGCATGCGTACCCTCCCTTGAATTAGCCAAGTAAGTGAAATCAAATTTATTTATTTCGGGTATTGTAACTGCTCATGAAATGTGCTTCAAGAACAAAGACAACTTTAATATGTATTTATATTTCTGCTACATCTTCCTACATACACAGAGCATTCCCTTCCGGTTTGTTTCAAATTTATTTCTTCAAATGTGTCCGTAAATACGATAACTTCGGGAATCTTGATATATTCAGGGTTCGTTTTAGGTTATTGATATTTGAAATGATATTTTTTCAATATTTCAAGAACTACATATCTGATCGTGTTGAAATTCTGTACCAAGCTGTTTAATAACATTTGTACCAATTTTGCTATGAGTAAAAGGTTGAAAACACATATTTCCCTAAGTAGGCCAACATTTAGGTTATTTTTTCGCCTGGTTTGATAGGAAATGGGTCGCTGTTGATAAAAGAGCCGAACCTAGAAGAGGAGAACGAGTACCCTATGTCATAATAAATGGCCCACCAGGTCTACCTCTTATACGAATGGTAAGGAGCCCTTATGATCTGCTGAAAGACCCTACGTTGAGACCAAACGCCCTTTATTACATCACTAGGGTTATCATTCCACCCTTAAACAGATGCTTCAACTTAATTGGAGCAGATTTGCACCATTGGTAGGCTATAAAGAAGAACTTCCGAACACAAGAGTTCTTACTCAATGTTTACAGGTTTCTACAAATGCCAAGAAAGCACTCTCAATATCTTCCAACAGTAACATCACCAACCAAAAAATCAACCATATCCCAATATTTCATTTCTACTTTGTGTGCGGTATGTGGTGTCCAAACTCAGAATGGTTTATGCGGAGATTGTTGCAAAAAACCTCAAGAAACTGTTACCATCTTGGAAGAAAGAGCTAGACAATGGGAAGCATCGTACAACAACTGTAAATTGGTAAGAAGTACAAGTATTTGCTTATTATTGGTACTGAGTTTAATTTTCTCTTAGATTTGCTCTTCATGTACTCAAATTTTGGATGATCCCAAATGTATATCATTGGATTGCCCAGTTCTCTATCGATTGAATCAAACTAGTCGTGACCTTCAACAAGCAGATCACATTCGACATTTGCTGTCTCAATACTTCGACATATCCTGAGCTTGTGATTCCTCTATCTTTGAATTCAAGAAGTTACATCACGAAAATCCAGTCCTGATGAATGAAAGAAATATCCTAATATTTCATTTTATTACCTCATTTGAACAAACCTCCAAATCTTTTCGAAATTCTAGTCTTGTAGTAGAAATATTTTGTGAAATTATCGATGTTTTTACCTTTTTTATATGGTCCAAAATCTATTAATGTGAACTAGATGAAAAATTTATACCTTTTATCTTTTTATTGTTTTTTTTTGTTTGGGATTTATTTTGTTTTCGATTTAGAATATCGGCTGATTTCTTTGAAAAATTGTTAAAGTACCAATTTTATAATTATTTATTTGATGAGATTACCATTGAAGTTATTAACTAAGTCTAATCATTTTAAAGTGTCCTTTTGTCTGTGATACTTTCAACACGAGGAAATATTTTGTTACTTATTTTTGATATAATAAAGAATATTTTATGAAATTTAGTTTTTTTTCTAAATGATCCCATCGAACTCATAGAACCGTTAAGGCATATATCTATTTGAACCAATAACTCATACGTCTGCTATTTAAAGACACAAAGTGAAGACAAATTTTTGGTAAGGATTGAGTTTTACGCATGCGTCGATTGGAAATTAATAAATTGCGGGAAATGTAGAGGTTATGTACATTCTGAGAGACGATAAGAAAATAGATATCGAGGATGAAAATATACCACTGAAATATTTTCAGTTCAGTTCCAAAATATATGATTAGGAGTTAACAATGATTTTCACTTCTTGAAGAAAGTGGTATGAAGTGATTAAAATATTTCACATGAAATTTTGATCGAAAATATTCACATGAGTTAGTGGAAGACAAAGGTAGAAATCTGTGATCAAATGTTATACTGACATTTATATAGCAATTAGCAATTTTATTATACCACAAAAGCTTTACATATACAAGTTTTTATATAATTCTACTTTCTACACAAACTCGATATGCATAGAGCACCACGTTTAACATTAACTGTACCTAATAAAGCGGCAAGAAGAGTTATAGCTCCTTATGTTAAGGTTATCAGGAAAAAATACAAGGCTCCTGCAGTACCTGAGAGTAAATTATTCAAGAAACATCTTGAGAGGAAACCCAGTGTACTTTTGAGAGATCTAACAAGTTTTCTCTCTGATAATGTAGATTTACCATCTCTTTTGCATGAATCCGCAGACGTGTTAAAGGTCACCACACATGCTCATGGTAAATTTTTTAAATTTTTTTGTCTGCGTTTGATTGTCATAGTTTTTGAATTTTCACAATAGAAAACTCATATTTTTCGAAGGAATACCCTTGATTTGGACTTCTGATAACAAAAAAGGGAGTTATATATTTCGAAATCAACTGTATTTTGTTTATCAGTTTTGAATGCAAACGATTTTTTAGGAGTATCGTTATACATAGTCGAATCTGCAACTGGTGAAATATACCAGAGTCAAAGATATTTTGACATACCAGAACCTAGAATTCGATGGAAAGTCGAAGAAGGTACCATTGTTGCTGCTCATGTGGCTTCCAAAAAAGAACTAGTGATGATAGATGACATCCTACAAGACGAAAGATTCCCTATGGGAATAGGACAGAAAGGTATCCATCAAATTGAATATTTTCAAGATTGATATAGTCGACTAACTTCTAGATCAGCTTACCAAGTCTGTGCTCTGTGTACCTGTGGTTACGCCTGATGGCGATGTCTATGCTGTCATAGAACTGTTCAGAGATACGTCTCAAGACCCCTTTGAAGAGAAAGACCTGAAAATATCCACTTTGATTACGGGTTGGATGGGTGCAGCCATCTACCAAAATCTCCAAAGGGTAGATGTTCATAAAAAACAAGAACTCAATGACTACCTGTTGGCATTGACCAAAGTTTTTCTTGAGGAGTTTGTACCTACTGATAAAATGATATCGGAGTTGGTGGTATGATCATTAATTTTTTTGTCATGTTCATCATTCTTTACTGTTATCATTTCTATTGCTTCAGTTTTTTTATGTTTAGGTCTAATCTCGTTTAAGTTGCTTGGATCTGTTATTGTGTTTCTAGAAATTCGTCAAGTTGACCTTGGCAGCGGAACGAAGTTCTTTCTATTTATTAGACAGAGATAATGATGAACTTGTAGCCGATATTTTCGAAAAAGGGATAGAGGAAACTGAAGGGATAAATAGAATCAACAAAGTCAAGTTGATCGGGAAAGAAAAGGAAATAGTTGCTTCAGTTGCCAAAACTGGAAATCCTGTTAATATCAAAGATGCATTCACAGATCCGAAAATTGGAAAAGAAATTGATGTTAAAACTGGGTTCATCGTCCGATCTGTCCTATGCATAGCTGTGAAAGGACAAAGCGAAATTTTAGGTGGATAGTCTGAATAAGTTGCTTATTAATCATCACTTAAGATTTTTGTTTGAAGGCGTAATTGAGGTTGTGAATAAGAAGAATGGATGTTTCACCAAGTCAGATGAGATACTGTTTCAAGTTTTTGCAACTTACTTCGCTTTGGTGTTACAGTTTAGTAACCTTCATGAAGACGTTAAGAGGCAGGTGAGTTCATCAATTAGGATGTTTCAATTCGATTATATCCACATAATCGATTCCAGGAGAAAATGAACGATATTACTGTCTCTTTGCTGAATAGACAAGTGGCTCCTTGTATACATGATTATAACCATTTCATGAAGAACTTGAATATCAAACTACCAAGCTTATTTTCAGAGTGAGTTTCATCAACTGCTTAAAATACACTGCGCACAAAAATTTACGCACATTCTGAAAATCTCAATTTTAATGAAAGTTAGCTTCACATTGACTTTATAACTTATTTTTTATGTTCTCTCGGGAAGGTTTTGAACGAAACAAGACACATTAAATGGAAGAAAAATTCAGGATTTCACCGAATCTTATGCGAAAGAAGAGAAATGAACCATTTTCAAAATACTGAAATGCTGATAAGTGATTTAATACTTGGTATTTCCACCCCTTGCGTTAATTACAGCTCGGCAACGACGGTTCATACTCAAAATGAGTGATCTTAAAATGTTCTCATCTAATCCTTCCCAGATTTCTCCGAGTTGGATTCCTTAGTCATTGAGAGTAGCTGGATGATTTTCTGAACTTCTCAGCTTTCTATTGAGGTTGTCCCGAACCTGCTCAATTGAGATCTGGACTTCTTGCTGGCCATTCCATTCGAGAGACTTCAACCTCTTCAAGGTACTCCTGAACGATGCGCGCACGATGGGGTCTGTCATTATCGTCCATAAAAATGAAATTTTCACCAATGTATGGGGCAAATGGCACTACATGCTCTTCAAGAATGTTTCTTATATACTTATCAGCATTCATAGCTCCATTATCAACGACCACAAGGTCTGTGCGAGCAGTCAAAGATATTCCACCCCATACCATAATCGATCCTCCCCCGAAACCAGTAGTATTCAGGAAATAGCACTGAGCATATCTTTCATGTGGACGTCTGTATACAAGGGAACGTCGATCTCAATGGTAGAGGCAGAATCTAGACTCATCTGTGAAGGAAACTCTTTCCCAATCGGCCTCTTCCCAATGGATATGCTCTCTCGCAAAATCCAAACGCGGCCTTCGATGGGCTGGGGTGAGAGCTGGGCCTCTTGCCGCGACACGAGGCCTTAAATCATATTCTCTGAGGCGATTTCTTATTGTCTGAGTGCTAATTTGCACCTCATGAGTTTGCTCAAGCTGATTTTGTAGGAGGCGAGCTGTTGCAAACCGTTGTCTCAACGAAAAAACTCTCAAGTAACATTCTTGAATGGCAGTTGTTACCCGTGGTCTACCCTGTCCTGGTCTTCGGACATTCATACCTGTCTCTCTGAATCGCTGCAACATTCTGGACACACTTGTATGGGAAACTCCAAACCTTTCTGCAATTCTTGTGTATGTCCACCCTTCTTCTCGCAAAACTACCGCTTGGGCACATTCCTCTTGGGTCAAATTGCGTGTTTCGCGTTGCATAGCGATCGAGTGTAGAAAATCAAACGAAAGAAAAACTATTGATCACTAGAATTGATCGAGAACAACTGATTTTAGAATGAAGCCAATACATTCAAAATCTGATAATATCATCTTTTTTATTCCTGCTGGGAGAAAACTGATAAAAATAATTATCATTGAGAACACCTTCAGTTGTAGAATAAATTTGAGATTTCCATAATGTGCGTTAATTTTTTTGCGCAGTGTATATCAGAATATTTAAGAGAGGTCCAACTGAATGAATGTGAAATATTTTTCAGTTACATCATTTTTAATTGTTTTTCATATTCATTTCTCTTTTTCTTTCTTTCACATTCTAAGTTATAGGAGAGGATTCTGAACTAATAGGACGAGCTCCGAGTTTCATTATTTTTATCAATTCTATTAGATTCAAATGGTACATCTCAGAAGAGTTGCTAGATGAAATTCCACTTCTAGTATATGCCATGATAAGAGAATTTTCTGAGCCGGAGGAGATGGATATAAGCAACCTTGGTAAATTCATACTAGCGCTTAGGAAATTTGGAAGATCCATGCCTTTCCACAACATTGAACACGCTTTCGATTTTTGTCACACAATGTACTGCATCCTGAAGAGGAACAGTGAAATGTTCACCCCTCTTGAGGTTGATAAAGACGCTTTATAAGTTTGTGGCAAAGTAGCTCATATCGTGTCCATTTCAGATCAAAATGATTCTCATAGCGGGCATTGGACACTGCATCGACCGAACCACAACCACAAACGAATATTTGGTATTAATGAACCACGAAATCTATCAACTATTTCCTCAATCCTCCTGGCAGAACTATCATGCGATGGTAACAGGAAAGCTTCTTGAGGTTAGAAGCATTGTATAGTTTATTTCTCATTTCAAAATATTTTTTGCAATAGTTGACATGAATGAAATGAAGTTCCTTGAACAGGTTGATATTTCAGAGTTATTTCTTATGAAATTTCAGCAATTCCCTATATTCAACAATATGCCTGCACCAGTTTACAAGAAGTTCGTGAATGATGTGAAGGACTGCATTGTTCGTTGTGATTTGAGATCTAAATTTTTTCCCAATTCTGCACCTTCGCTATTTGAGATAATAAACACAAGAACATTCGATAACGAAGATCCCAAACAGCACGAATTGTTAATTTCTCTTATTTTGGCCGTCGGCGACATGAGCTGTTTCGCTAAACCTTACTTGGTTGCGAGAAGGCTAGCTGAGAGTTTCTACCGTGAGTAATTTGTTGATACATAAGGTTGATATCGAAGTAATATCCCATTTTATGTATTAATTGATTCAATGAGTTTTTTATAGAGGAATTATATGAAGAAGGAGACAGAATTAAGGAAATCAGACCGGATTGTATTCTGTTGAATTTGTATGATAGAAGTTTCTACAATTCTATACCGGAACAACAAATAACACTCCTCAATTATTTTGTACTGAAAACTGTAGGTTGTTTGACATTCTTTCTACCCAACGTCAGCGATATGCTCAATCAAATCCTGTAAGTTTTTATTTTGAACTAAATCCCTGACAAAAATACCGCATAAAATATAAAAAAAAACTACACTGCGCAAAAAAATTAACGCACATTCTGAAAATCTCAATTTTAATGAAAGTTAACTCTACGTTGACTTTAAAACTTATTTTCTATGTTCTCTCGGGAAGGTTTTGAACGAAACAAGACTCATTAAATGGAAGAAAAATTCAGGATTTCACCGAATCTTATGTGAAAGAAGAGAAATGAACAATTTTCAAAATACTGAAATGCTGATAAGTGATTTAATACTTGGTATTTCCACCCCTTGCGTTAATTACAGCTCGGCAACGACGGTTCATACTCAAAATGAGTGATCTTAAAATGTTCTGATCTAATCCTTCCCAGATTTCTCCGAGTTGGATTTCTAAGTCATTAAGAGTTGCTTGATGATTTTCTGAACTTGTCAGCCTTCTATTGAGGTTGTCCCAAACCTGCTCAATCGGATTGAGATCTGGACTTCTTGCTGGCCATTCCATTCGAGAGACTTCAACCTCTTCAAGGTACTCCTGAACGATGCGCGCACGATGGGGTCTGGCATTATCGTCCATAAAAATGAAATTCTCACCAATGTGCAAATGGCACTACATGCTCTTCAAGAATGTTCCTTATATAATTATCAGCATTCATAGCTCCATTATCAACGACCACTAGGTCTGTGCGAGCAGTCAAAGATATTCCACCCCATACCATAATCGATCCTCCCCCGAAACCAGTAGTATTCAGGAAATAGCACTGAGCATATCTTTCATGTGGACGTCTGTATACAAGGGAACGTCGATCACAATGGTAGAGGCAGAATCTAGACTCATCTGTGAAGAGAACTCTTTCCCAATCGGCCTCTTCCCAATGGATATGCTCTCTCGCAAAATCCAAATGCGCCCTTCGATGAACGAAGAAACTCTCAAGAAACGTTCTTGAATGGCAGTTGTTACCCGTGGTCTACCCTGTCCTGGTCTTCGGACATTCATACCTGTCTCCCAGAATCGCTGAATCTTCTCGCAAAACTACCGCTTGGGCACATTCGTCTTGGGTCAAATTGTGTGTTTCGCGTTGCATAGCGATCGAGTGTAGCCAATACATTCAAAATCTGATAATATCATCTTTTTTTATTCCTGCTGGGAGAAAACATCTGTATTCAAGAAAAACGTTGAAAGTGGATAACATATGCATGCATAATTCTGATAAAAGTAATTATCACTGAGAACAGTTGTAGAATAAATTTGAGATTTCCATAATGTGCGTTAATTTTTTACGCAGTGTATATCGACATTATGATATTTCATAAAAAAAACTATAGATCCTTATAAGTGAAGCTCAATTGCACGACCTCATAGAAACATACAGCATTCATCGAAGGAATCTCTTACAGAAACCGATATGATTTACGTTAGTAAATCAATAAAAATGCTGAATCTGTAATCTTCATCAAAAGCTGATGAATTTGCGGTTTCACCATCTAATTTGAATCTCATGAGTTCTCGTACACGCTGGGACGTTATTCGTAACTCCTCTTGTTTTCCAGCTCTTTGAGAAAGACATGGCAGGATATTATCGAATTACGTGGACGAAAAATATGGAAACAAGAAGATTCGTATAGGAGGAAGAGAATATCTAACAATTGATCAAGACATTTTCTGGAATCCTTCAGTAATTTCGAATAAGAATTGTAATCGCCAGAATCGTTCTCATGGTGCCATAAATGAAAATTTTCAACAGGAGTTTTTGTATCTTTAACTATTAATTCTGCATTGTTGTGGTAAAATCTAAACTGAAGGAAGGTGGTAGTTATATTCTATGTCTCTTTAGCAGTTCGAAAAAAAATGGTTCCTTTCAAATCGACATTTTCATGTCAGTTCTGTCGAGCGATCTTTTTTTCATATTTATTTTTACGAATTGCAAACTATTATGTTTAGGAAAAAATATTTATCGTTATTCCCCAACACCGTCAAGGCAAAAAAAGTGGTTGCCCCTTACAATCGTAGAGCCCTGAAGAGATCGCAAAAAGCGACGATAATGGATAGTGAATCTAGTCTTGCCAAAAGGTCCAGCAGTCAGATGAGCGTGCATTTGAAGGACTTGAACGATTTTTCTTCGAAGAATCCTCAACTTCATGTGTTACTTCTGGATGCTGGAGAAACAATGAAGAATTCCACAGGAGCCGACGGTAGGAATGATGTATTCAGTCTTGATAAAGTTGCCTTGATATTATTCGCCATGTTGCCCATTTGAAGATGCAGAAAACTTTTTTTGCAAACAAACGAAAAACGCAGTTGGGGAACACATTTTTTGTACTTTCCCTTTTTTTCTTTATTGGAATGATAGTTGTTTTGTTGTTGATAAAATGACAAAATAAGTATTATAATATAATAATAATAATAATAATAATAATATTTATTCAACATCAAACCATTTACAATAAAAAACGTAACAGAGTAATATGTCTTTATGTATCATTCAAAAATGTTATTTTTTCAGGGGTATCAGTTTATATGGCAGATAAACAGCAGAATGAAATTTATCTGTTAACTGGAGACGAACGAGATATATTTTTGTCCCGTTATCGTTTCGAAATCAAAAGAGGACATACTGTCGCGGCACATGTGGCCTTCAACAAGGAAAACGTTATGGTAGAAAATATCGATATTGATCCTAGGTTTCCAGACGGAACAGGTTTCCAATGTGAGCTAAAGCATTATATGGATAAAAAGAATGTTGCCATCGGTTTCACACACTTCAAAATTCATTCATACTACAGGAGTTCTATAAAATACGCGCCAATATTTTCAGACGATAATGCTGAATCCGTAATGTGCGTTCCTGTGGTCACGCCTGATGGAGAATGCTACGCTGTGTTCGAATTCATAAAAGAAGATGACAAGGAACCATTCAACAAAGACGATCTGAAAGTGTCGATAGTGGTAGCGGGTTGGATGGGGGCTGCTATACACCAAAATCTTCAAAGAATCGCCATGTTGAGACAGGAGGCCCTCCACCTTCACCTTCTCGAAGTGACTAGTTCCTTTTTCAACAGAGAAACCAATTGTAACCAAATGGTATCGGATTTCATGGTGAGACCACCCTTAACGAAAAGTTGCCGATGAAAATTCGGAAAATCCAGACATTATGCTGCGTAATTTGCCAATAAAACTGTTTACCTTTTATCTATAACAGAATTTCGCCAAAGAAACTCTTGAAGTTTCAACTGGTACTTTCTTCCTCATCGACAAAGATTGTGATGAACTAACAGCTGTAATTTACGAAGAAGGAGTTGGCGAAGACAGCAGTCAGTATGTGAAGAAGAATCTTAGTGTGAAACTATTACAGAAAGACAGAGGAATCGTTAGTTTAGTGTCCAGGACAGGAAAAGCTGTCAATGTTAAGGATCCGGTGAGGGATAGGCGAATAGGCGACGAATACGAGTTGAGAGTGGGCAGAACCATCAAGACGATACTCTGCATGCCTATAATCAGCAATGCTGGACTTGCCGGTTAGAAAACGATCGAATATTACTGATAACACAAGTTTTATCCCGTCACATTCAGTATTAAATGTAGAAGACAGTTTACAGAAATCTTGAGCGTTTTCAAGTCATTTGCAATGTTTCTTTATCTAATTCACAGGGATATACCACATATTGAATAAAAAGTATGGAATATTCACGAGGGCAGACGAAAGCACACTACGGACATTCACAAAGTACACTTCATGTTGTCTTCAATACAATACACAGATAGGCCGACTAAAACAAGCAGTAAGTTAACCAAATTTATCACTTCAAAATATTTTCGAAAATTTTTCAGAAACTGATATACAAGATATATAATGAACACTTGAAACGGATGATGAGGCCTTGTTCACACGATTATGAATACTGTATCAAAACGATGAACGTGAAAGTGGCCAATTTGCTCGAGTAAGCTACCAAAAATAATTTTCATGAAGATCTTTTCAATATTATAATCGATTATTGAATATTCATAAGATGCAACCTTGTCTTGTGATTTGTGGGGTACTTGACAAAAAGTGCCATGAATCCATGAAAATATGGGTTGACTTTTATGGTGCAGCTTTGATCATGCACCATCTGTTCAAATTG
Source organism: Adalia bipunctata (assembly GCA_910592335.1). Classification (NCBI taxonomy): domain Eukaryota; kingdom Metazoa; phylum Arthropoda; class Insecta; order Coleoptera; family Coccinellidae; genus Adalia; species Adalia bipunctata. The sequence goes on from OU342955.1 coordinate 11,636,375, forward strand.
ATGTGATCATACACTGCGCAAAAAAATTGACGCACATTATGGAAATCTCAAATTTATTTTACAACTGAAGGTGTTCTCAATGTTAATTATTTTTATCAGAATTATGCATGCATATGTTATCCACTTTCAATGTTTTTCTTCAATACAGATGTTTTCTCCCAGCAGGAATAAAAAAAGATGATATTATCAGATTTTGAATGTATTGGCTCCATTCTAAAATCAGTTGTTCTCGATCAATTCTAGTGATCAATAGTTTTTCTTTCGTTTGATTTTCTACACTCGATCGCTATGAAACGCGAAACACGCAATTTGACCCAAGAGGTATGTACCCAAGCGGTAGTTTTGCGAGAAGAAGGGTGGACATACACAAGAATTGCAGAAAGGTTTGGAGTTTCCCATACAAGTGTGTCCAGAATGTTGCAGCGATTCAGGGAGACAGGTATGAATGTCCGAAGACCAGGACAGGGTAGATCACGGGTAACAACTGCCATTCAAGAACGTTACTTGAGAGTTTCTTCGTTGAGACAACGGTTTGCAACCGCTCGCCTCCTTCAAAATCAGCTTGAGCAAACTCATGAGGTGCAAATTAGCACTCAGACAATAAGAAATCGTCTCAGAGAATATGATTTAAGGCCTCGTGTCGCTGCAAAAGGCCCAGCTTTTACCCCAGCCCATCGAAGGGCGCGTTTGGATTTTGCGAGAGAGCATATTCATCGGGAAGAGGACGATTGGGAAAGAGATCTCTTCACAGATGAGTCTAGATTCTGCCTCTACCATTGTGATCGACGTTCCCTTGTATATAGACGTCCACATGGAAGATATGCTCAGTGCAATTTCCTGAATACTACTGGTTTCGGGGGAGGATCGATTATGGTATGGGGTGGAATATCTTTGACTGCTCGCACAGACCTAGTGGTCGTTGATAATGGAGCTATGAATGCTGATAAGTAGGTATATAAGGAACATTCTTGAAGAGCATGTAGTGCCATTTGCCCCATACATTGGTGAAAATTTCATTTTTATGGACGATAATGCCAGACCCCATCGTGCGCGCATCGTTCAGGAGTACCTTGAAGAGGTTGAAGTCTCTCGAATGGAATGGCCAGCAAGAAGTCCAGATCTCAATCCGATTGAGCAGGTTTGGGACAACCTCAATAGAAGGCTGAGTTGTTCAGAAAATCATCCAGCTACTCTCAATAACTTAGGAATACAACTCGGAAGAAATCTGGGAAGAATTAGATCAGAACATTTTAAGATCACTCATTTTGAGTATGAACCGTCGTTGCCGAGCTGTGATTAACGCAAGGGGTGGAAATACCAAGTATTAAATCACTTATCAGCATTTCAGTATTTTGAAAATTGTTCATTTCTCTTCTTCCACATAAGATTCGGTGAAATCCTGAATTTTTCTTCCATTCAATGTGTCTTGTTTCATTCAAAACCTTCCCGAGAGAACATAAAAAATAAGTTATAAAGTCAATGTAGAGTTAACTTTCTTTAAAATTGAGATTTTCAGAATGTGCGTTAAAGTTGGGATTGCTTCTCGGGACTCATTTTCCACCTTTTTAATTCACTTGATCCTTTAAGTTTCAAATGGTACATAACTCAGGACATTTCCAACGATTCGCCCCAAATAGCAGTTCACATGGTCAAGGATCTCTGCGATGATGGTAATCTCAACAATGACAACCTGATCAAGTTCATGCTGACAGCGAGAAGATTGTACAGAAATGTGCCTTACCATAATTTCGATCACGCCTTTAATTTTATGCATTGCATGTACAATATTCTGAAGAGGAACAAATCTACGTTTTCTGCATTTGAGGTGAGTAGAACAATCCTGATGGTGTTCACGAGCTAGCAGTTATTGCTGAATGGGATTGTTATATCTGAGCGTTTTTAACTATCAACCCATAAAGATGGCATGCAATTATGAGTGTAAAGTTAATTTGATCTCCCAATGGTCTTTGGGGGCATTGATTAATATTTATATTTCAGATGAAAGCCCTTTTGATTTCCTCTATAGGACACGACATAGACCATAGCGGATACACAAACAACTACTTGCATGAAACCGACGATCCTTTGTTTCATCTCTACCAAGAATCCAGTTGGGAGAATTACCACTTTTTGGTTACGTCCATGCTATTCGACGTGAGTTTTCATTTAAAAGAAAAGAGCTAAACGAAGCTGGTTTAATATCTTATTAAAATTGATGGTAGAGCGCTTAAAACTACCCGACTTCCCTTCATCAAAAGTTGCAGATATCACTCTGTAACAACATTTTTCTCACCCAATGTTTCAGCAATATCCAATATTCAACACAACTCCCAAAAGCTACAAGGTGTTTATGAAAGAAATGAAGGAAGCCATTTTGGCAACCGATCTTCAGAGGTATTTCAAGAACAGCAAAACTTTAATACCCCTTATTAGGGATAATAATTTTGATACTGGGAATAGCGATCACCGTTACCTCATGAAGGCGGTTATGATGACTGTCTCTGACCTGTCTGGTCAATGTAAGCCCTATTCGGTAGCTAGACGGCTTACAGATAACGTTTATAGTAAGTTGCATCTGTATACAACATCTCGTTATATTTAAAGGAGCATTAAGGTTGAAATTAGTGTCTTTATAATGTTGTCAGCAGTTATTGACGCAGTATACTTGGTTCTGTCTTAACAGGGGAGTTTTATGACGAAGGTGATAAATACAAAAAGCGAGGACTTAGAGCGTTACCTCTGATGGATAGAGATAAACAAAATCAAATACCAGAAGAGCAGATTCAATTTCTATCTTTTGTTGTTCTACCTGCAACTAGAATTCTCGAGAGCATATTGTCAAATATTGATTTGAGCAAAGACTGCATGTATGCATTGTACATCAAGTCCATAATGATTCTTTTTCATGACAGTCTTGAACTTTTAGAGCTCTGCAAAAAGCTTGGCACGACGCACAAAACGAGAGGGAAAAGAAATTGAGAAGAAAGACTCATTCCTTTATCTGAGAATTTTAGCGTTAATCTCAATGGTTATGACGAATATCGAGTAGCAGATGGTGCTGGGTCTAATGAATTTTTTATACAAATATTGTTTGAGAATCATGAATAAAGGAGACCACAGTGAAAGACTAAAAATTTGATCCATTGATTGACCTACCAGAATGTAAAAGTGAAAATGAATTTCAGCAAAAAGTAGTCAAGGGTAAAGTAGGCTATTGAGTGTTCAGAGTGTGCTTAGCTTGTATCAGACATTTGTTTCTGGCAGGTATAGTACAGTCTAGGGCCTAGGCCCTTTCTATGAGGGATGCAAGTATGATTAATTTGTGGATATTTAATGAGGAAAATAAGATAATCATAAAATTTGATCTCGATTTATTGATAGGATCTCAAAGAAAATTATAATAAATAATATATGCATAAAACAGTATATAACAGATAAAATAAATCAATATCCAACAATTCTAAAGAAAAATAATTCACTACACTTCATAACTATGAAATATATACAGAAAACCATTTAGCAAATGAACACTAAACAAGTTATATAATTTTGAGCTTTTTAATACTGATATCCATCAAGAGAATGATCTTTCAGCATTGAGGTAGTGGAAGTAACCATTTTTAATCCATCACAATAATTATTTAAAGTGTGAGATCATCTTTCATATTTCTTCCAATATTCCTCATTTATCATTTCTGTAATCCTAGAAATTGTTCTATCGAAAGCAAATATCTCTTCATCCCCAGTAAAAACATTAGCACTTGCATCTGATTTACTTAAATCTAAGTCGTCCATTAAAACTCTCTGCTCAACATCGTCATCTGACTTCTCCTTGCAAAACAAATTGTTTAGGGGAACTGAAGATGTTATAACAATCCTCAATCTATTGTCATAAAAAGTATCGATCATATTGATAAATCTTCTTGTTTCTGACTTCAGTTTCAAGCTTAACTGGGGGACATCCCTGATTATGATAGTGTGAAAGTATTGTGCTAGATGCAAGTAATCATTAGACCCTATGGCTCTGCCACAAAGTTCTTCAAAATTAGATTCCAGCAACCCTCCACAGGCTTTGCTAAAAGTCACATTTCTATTCAGAATGGTGAATGTTTTCGTTCTAACCACATCATTTTCTCTAGACACCAACAGTTTGTATATAGGCAATATTGGATCCAATTTATACTCCGACTTAACAAAATACATAATTTTCTTGTTCAACATTGTTTTTACTCTATAATCTATACCTGAGTCAAGGTTAAACACATCACAGTATCTTTTCAAAATTGGAATAAAAGGAACAAAATTTGATCTTTGAAGACCATTCTTATATAAATCATCAGGCTTTCTGTTACTAGTAGCAATAACAACAACTCCGTTAGCAAAAAGCTGTGTGAACAACCTTTTCAAAATCATTGCATCAGCAATATCAGTAACCTGGAATTCATCAAAGCAAATCAACCAACTTCTGTCAGTAATTTCTTCTGCAACGATGGGAATTGGATCAAAAGGTTTTGAGTTTGATACATATTGAGCTCCAAACTTATTTTTTATAGCATGTATTTGTTGATGTACATTCACCATGAATTCATTGAAATGCACTCGAGATTTCTTATCAATATCACAACAGTCATAAAATAAATCCATAAGCATTGTTTTTCCACCACCAACAGCCCCATAAAGATATAAACCTTTGGGTGGCTCTACATTTCCTTTAAATAATTTGCTAAATAAGGTTTTTTGTGCTGGAACATACATTTGCAAGGAATCATAAACCTTCTGTAGAGATTTACAAGCATCTAACTGAATTTCATCTTTAGTGAGTTCACCAGCTTCATATCGTTTAGTCAGAATTGCTAGTGGGCCATTCACCAAAGAATGAGATGAATTCTGTCTTCTAAGTACAATTAACTGAAGTACTTGTTTGCACTTTTTGAGAAAATATTTATGTTTAGTACTCATTTTTCTCAAACTTTTTTCATGCAAGCCGCTTTATGACTATTTATTGGTTTTTCGATTAGCATAGCTGCGGATAATCATTTATTTTTACGTAATCATTTATCGTACGTATAATTTATATAACTATAAATGGAATACATACCAAATTTCATATTTGTGCAGATCATAAAATAATAAAAGTTAGGTTAACATACATTTCTGAGTTTTGACGTTGTGCATAGAATTTATTGCTATAAAATTGAATGAAGTGATGTGTTCCGTTAAAACATAACAATAAAAAGCCATTATAAAGTTCTTATATTCTCAAATCCGATGATCTATTTCATTACTTGACTGAACTGATAAATTAAAATATATTAAATCATTGAGCCTTCAACGAATTTTCAACAAATAGTTTGAAATTATTGTTATACATGTGGTAAAACTGTAATTCAGTGTGGTCTAAGCATGCGCAATGGTTTCGAATAAGTTGCCATATAAAACAAATGACTGGCTAACATGGCGTTTAAAAGTTGGATATTCAAAGTCTTTTGAACTAATACGCTTCTTCAAATCGCTGTTTATGGTGTTTATGTGATTAGATTACTTTTGGGAAAATAGTGTATCTTATTATCGTGTTGAAACTGTAATTTTCCATAATTTGATATCCACGATGAGTGTTGACGCGTATGGACCCAGTTCCCAAACACTCACATTTTTGGATACGGAAGATGTTGATTTAATTGGTGCTGATACTCAAGGATCAGAATGTGAATTCACTGATTTTACTATTCCGTCCCAAACCCAGGCATCTCAGATCGAGCACACTTCGAAAACACCCAAAATCGCGGGATTGCAGGTTAGTAATAACCTAAGTTTAGGTCACATTTTCCAGCTGTAAATGTGTTTATCTCTAGGTGAATAATAATGATATTGGAAGTAAGATTGCCAGCGCAGCAAATGCCCTTGGTGAACTTCAATTTGAGGAGGAGGATGAAGAGTATTTCAACGGTAAAGAGTTACCTGACTATGCTTGCAAATACTGTGGAATACATGAACCAAACTGTGTTGTTATGTGCAATTGCTGTAAAAAATGGTTCTGTAATGGGCGTGGAAATACTTCCGGTAGTCATATCATCAACCACTTGGTGAGAATTTACCTTTTAAAAGTTCTTAAAATTATATTAACTTCTACTTCCCATTAGGTGCGAGCTAAGCATAAGGAAGTCACTCTCCATAAAGATGGACCCTTAGGAGAAACAATCTTAGAATGTTACAGCTGTGGTGTTCGAAATGTTTTTGTCTTGGGATTCATCCCGGCTAAAGCTGACTCTGTTGTTGTGCTGTTATGTAGACAACCATGTGCTGCACAAAATTCTTTGAAGGTATGTGGATTTGCCGATAATTTATTGTAATTGTTTACTTAATTTTCTCTTGAAGGATATGAATTGGGATCAAGAACAGTGGAAGCCTCTTATTGCTGATAGATGCTTCCTCACTTGGCTGGTCAAAGTACCATCAGAACAGGAGCAACTGAGGGCCCGTCAGATCACAGCCCAACAGATAAATAAACTTGAAGAATTGTGGAAAGATAATGTTGATGCTACTTTCCAGGATTTAGAGAAACCAGGTGTTGATGAAGAACCACAACAGGTTAGAAAACTAATACCAATTTTTTCGAGTTGAAATTTGTTTATGTATTGACTGAATTTTCGAGGTTTAAGTTTAATAAACGCTCAACATACCTTGAGAAACCTAAATCAATCTATCCTGAAGCAATAGCTATCAATTTAAATGCACTGTACTCACAATAACCTTATCTTATCATCCTAGTTCAAAACAAATAAGTGCAATTAATTGACTTTATTTATATTTTCGAAATATTTCCATTAGATTCAAACGAAATACCTAGAAACTTTGATAATTTCAAAATTATGGATTCACATTGCGTAGCCATATGAAATTGACAGCTGCTGTCAAATAACAGTAGTATTCTGTGAACGACACTTTAATTTCCGCCATTTTCCTTCAACTATGATTTGACTTGTGGTCGCCATGTTGGAATCACATGATCTGGAATACCTAATTGTCAATTGTCAAATTAATGGTTTGATCTTGAATAGACCAATCCAACGATCTGTCACAATCAGCTTTTTCAAAATGGCTGCTGGAACAAACAAATAACAAACCGAGGATATTCAGTTACGAGGTACGTGTTTCAGGGTAGTTTCTGTTGGTTTCTCAATTTTCAACTTCAATGTCTTCAATTATGCCATGTAAAATGATAATTATAATAGAGAAACACTATAACAGAAATGTTTGTTATTTGTTTGTTCCAGCAGCCATCTTGAAAAAAGGTGATCAGCTTTTTCGTTGGATTGGTCTATTAAGTTTTTAAATTTATTGTCCTTCATTAGGAATGAATAGGTACTGTAGAATGAAGCTATTTTATTGTCATTCTGATAATCATTTGAAATCATGCTAATTTTCATTAGTATTCTATGGAATTCCCCTCTTTTCGAAATTCTCAAGAAATAAGCCTACAGAGGACATTTAATGTAAATTTCTATGTTCATTTCGATATATTGATATTTATGCTCCCTATGGAACAGTTCGAAAAATTCATAGAGGGAATATTGGAGATGTTGTGACATTCTGAATAGTTTAAATTTAGTTTGCATCTATATCATAACCTATGATATCCCATGAGGAACGTGTGGAGAAAGTGGAGGTTGAAGTATTATCTACTTTGCAACTTGTATCACCTGAAATTTCTTCTGCAGTCTATTTTATTTCGAATGGAGTTGTCACTTTCTGTGACAGAAGTTGATTTCCAACCAAGCTCGATAGTGCTCTGACTGAATATTTTATGTTCGGTCGCCATGACAATCATGCATTAATAAGAAATCATGCATTAAAATAGGTCATTAATGGAAAATAGGTCATTAATGGATGATTTCGAGTGCGTTAAAATGAGCTTTTATTCTATGGTCGACGGAAAATACCTTTTCGCACAACTTGAAATACTCCAGTATTAAAATGTAGTACTACGGCAAAGTTAGTTTCAAATTTTTGAGTAAGCGAACGCTATGAATTTGAACATGCATAATTGTTTTTGTCTAAAGTATTAATTTTGTAATTTTCTCCTCGAAAGGTCTTACTGCGTTATGAAGACGGCTATCAATATCAGAACATATTCGGTCCATTAGTAAAATTAGAAGCAGATTATGACAAGCGTCTCAAAGAGTCCCAGACTCAAGAAAATATTGAAGTGAGATGGGACATCGGTCTCAACAAGAAGACCATTGCGTATTTCACTCTTGCCAAAACGGATGGAGACATGAAATTGATGCATGGGGACGAGTTAAGGTTGAGATATGTCGGCGAGATGCACAAGCCTTGGGCCGGTGTGGGACACGTTATTAAGGTCCCTGACAACTACGGAGAAGATATAGGTATCGAGCTGAAGAATAACAATGGGGTTCCTTCCGATTGCAACAGCAACTTTGTCGTTGATTTCATTTGGAAAAGCACTAGTTTTGACAGGTAGGACTCAATATTTCTTTTCCTTGTGTTTGTGAACCCAGATCAGACTCCAAAACGAAGCAAGAAAATTTCGTTTCAATTCCAGGATGCAACTAGCATTACGCAAATTCGCTGTCGATGACTCCTCCGTGTCAGCCTACATCTACCACAGATTACTCGGCCACGACGTCGAAGATGTCCTCTTCCGATGTCACCTACCGAAACATTTCTCCGCTCCGAACCTGCCCGATCTGAATCGTTCTCAGGTGTACGCGGTCAAACACGCGTTGCAACGGCCCTTGTCCCTCATTCAGGGACCTCCGGGTACCGGAAAAACCGTCACTTCTGCTACCATCGTCTACCAGCTGGTGAAACAGAACGGCGGCCCGGTCCTGGTTTGCGCGCCCAGTAACACTGCCGTCGATCAGTTGACGGAGAAGATCCACAAGACCAACTTAAAGGTAGGTCATTTTAACATAAATAACGGATTGCGGTGGTCATTTTAATATTCCGAAAATGTTCGCGTCGACGGATGTTTTGACGTTGACGGACGCTTTGACGTTGACGGGCGTTTTGACGTTGACAGTGTCACACGACCTAACCACAAAGTTCACTATTCGACTTATTTCGGACTTCAAATCAGTTGTCTTGATGTAATAAACTTAATTTCGGGAAGGAGAACCAGGAGATGCGGATTTCAGAAACAAAAACCTACTTTTGCAGGTTGTTAGGCTATGCGCAAAGTCTCGAGAAGCGATCGATTCGCCAGTTAGTTTTCTGGCCCTGCATAATCAGATAAGGAAGATGGAAGGTAACACCGAGCAACAAAAATTGCAACAATTGAAAGACGAGACTGGCGAGTTGAGTTCAGTTGACGAGAAGAGATACAGGATGTTGAAGAAGTTGGCTGAGAAAGAACTTCTAGAAGCCGCAGACGTCATATGCTGCACGTGTGTTGGAGCCGGAGATCCCAGGTTGACCAGATTGAAGTTTCACTCTATTCTGATTGATGAGAGCATGCAGGTAGGCTCTTTTCCCTTCCCCTTTTCTTTTCCAACTCTACCAACGACATTTCAGGCTACCGAACCCGAATGTATGGTGCCTGTGGTTCTTGGAGTCAAGCAGCTCATTTTAGTCGGCGATCATTGCCAGTTGGGGCCCGTGGTCATGTGTAAAAAGGCAGCTAGGGCTGGCCTGTCCCAAAGCTTGTTTGAGCGGCTGGTTGTACTAGGAATTAGGCCCTTCCGTCTAGAAGTGCAGTACAGGATGCATCCTGAATTGTCGAGGTTCCCCTCTAACTTCTTCTACGAAGGGAGTTTGCAGAATGGAGTTTGTGCCAATGAAAGAAAATTGAAAATTGAATTTCCCTGGCCGATTGCTGACAGACCTATGTTTTTCCATGTAACTCAAGGTCAAGAAGAGATAGCTGGTTCTGGAACCAGTTACCTTAACAGAACGGAAGCTTCAAATGTGGAGAAAATTGCCACCAAGTAATATTTACTTTTTGTAAATTATTTCCCATGGTTGATCACATCTCGTTTTTCAGATTCTTGAAAGCCGGTGTTAAACCTGAGCAGATTGGAATTATCACCCCGTACGAAGGTCAGAGAGCTTATCTAGTGCAATATATGCAATATCAAGGTTCGTTGCATAGCAAACTCTATCAGGAGATTGAAATAGCCAGCGTTGATGCATTTCAAGGAAGAGAAAAAGACATTATCATTATGTCCTGTGTACGATCCAACGAACATCAAGGTAAATGAATATTATATTATTTTCGATCACAAAAAGAACTAGCATGGGACTCACATCGGAATACCGTCTAAATATAAAACAACAATTTGAGCGAAACGTTGAAATCACAACCTACAACATGTTTCTTGTTTCATCTCTGATAGATGTCAAGTACATCCCACAGTTTTCCAATTTACGTTTACAGAAGCGTCGAATCACAAAACCCAAATGATTGGAATGATTTGAAAACCATTTCTTTAGCGCCTCTTCTACTTAAAACGAGGGATTCATCATTTTTCCACGTTGTCTGTGTTATTATGAACGCGAAAGTTATGCACTCGTTTTCACACCGCCCTGTAGGTAGAGTGTTTGGCGCGTTTTTTTCTTGAGTGGTATCCCCAGTAGGCCTGATACACTTTATGTGGAGATGTCAAATTTGTTTCTGATTAATGTTGAGTTATAGGTTCCTTTAGGGTTGATTTCAATCAAACACAGATTTCTGAAAAATCGATTTATTCAATTCAATAAGGAGGTCGATCTATACTCGATGAAACGAACTGAACAACTAACTTCTCGAAAAGAATCATTTCTATTTCCTAATTCATAATAGGAAATATGCCTATACGACATACGAATGTATCAGGGATAAGAATTGAATATGTCAACACATGCACTTCAGTGTGGAGTAGACTTCAGCCACTCAACCAAATAACGAATAAATATTGAACCTAATTTATGACCTTTTGTTCAGTGGGAAATAGTGGAGATTTGGTTTTGCTTCGTATATTTCAGCAGTTTCTGATTAACGATGAACAGAATATTTATTGGCGCAAACTTGTTTTTGCATTTATTGGCGCATACTGGCTCCGCATTATCTCGTTGAACGTATTCCACCAAGGCAATATGAACGCGATATTTAATGCACTCAAACGAGTGCATGGTGTGAAAACTCACACCACCCTGTAGGTAGAGTGCTCGGATACTTGAACGATTCCGCCAAGAGAATATGAACGCGACAGTTAATGCACTCGTTTTCACACCACCCTGTGGGTAGAATGCTCGGCTACTTGAACGAATTCCGCCAAAGGAATATGATCGCGATATTTAATGCACTCGTTTTCACACCACCCTGTCGGTAGAGTGCTCGGCGCGTTTTGTTTTTAAGTGGTATCCCCAGTAGGCCTACTCCACCTTTGGCGCAAACCGCTTTCGCATTTTTTTGGCGCATATTTTTTTCGCATTTATTGCCGCATACTTGTTTTCGCTTTTATTGGTGCATGTGTTCTCTGAGACATTTCTCTTTCGTCAGAACCTTTCCGACATTATTGTCAATATACCTGAAATTAACCACCACCAAAAACCCTAAAAGTCACTCACATTGATTTTCCTCTCTTGGTCCATCGATGGCTGAAGTTGGGAATGGCATCCATGACATCCCATGCAACTCAGCCCTGAAAGGCTAAGGGTTCTCTGGGACCTACCTTCTCTTCCACCTGAAAAAATCTGAAAAAAAGAAACGCTACCGCTAACTATTTTTCGGCGCATACTCGTTTCCGCATTTATTGCCGCATGTGTTCTCTGATACATTTCTCCTTCGTCAGAACCTTCGCCACATTATTGTCAATATAACTGAAATAAACCACCACCAAAAACCCTAAAAGTCACTCACATTGATTTTCCTCTCTTGGTCCATCGATGGCTGAAGTTGGGTATGGCACCCATGACATCCCATGCAACTCAGCCCGGAAAGGCCAAGGGTTCTCTGGGACCTACCTTCTCTTCCACCTAAAAAAGCTGAAAAAAAGAAACGCTACCGCTATTTTTTGGCGCATACTGGTTGCTCAGTTTTTGGCGCATACTTTCTCCGCATGTATTGGCGCATACTTTTTCCGCATGTATTGGCGCATACTTTTTCCGCATGTATTGGCGCATACTTTTTCCGCATGTATTGGCGCATACTTGTTTTCGCATGTATTGGGGCATACTTGTTTTCGCATGTATTGGGGCATACTTTTCCCGCAATTATTGGCGTAATTGTTTCCGCATTGTCCAGTTGATCGAATTCCGCCAAGGGAATATGAACGCGACAGTTAAGGCACTCGTTTTCACACCACCCTGTAGGTAGAGTGCTCGGCTACTTGAACGAATTCCACAAAGGGAATATGAACGCGATATTTAAGGCACTCGTTTCCACACCACCCTGTAGGTAGAGTGCTCGGCTACTTGAACGAATTCCACCTAGGGAATATGAACGCGTTATTTAATGCACTCGTTTCCACACCACGCTTTAGGTAGAGTGCTCGTAGCAATTTGCAAAAAAATTTAAAATAGAATAATCTATAATCCGACAGACTTCATTTCTATAAAATTTTCGTATTCAACAAACGTATTTCTGTTTGCAAAATATTAGTATCCTTTAACTTTTTTAGCATATCTGAAAATACAATTTCCAGAATTTCCCGTGCTATAGATTAACGAAATGATGCAACTAAAAAGTGATCAGGAGTTCGCAAATACGGAGTTCGAATTTATTTCCTACGATTTGTTTTCACGTTCAAATTGAGGAAAATTCAGCAAGTACTCACAATCTTTCGAATTAAATCCGTTAGTGCACAACACACATAACTAAAAACACGTATCACTAAAGCACACACACCGAGTTCCACTGAGCGCGATGTTCACACATGAAACATTTTAGTAAGACTGATTGCCGATAGACTCGAACCGAATATTCTATCAAAGAACTGGTCAGACTTATATGACTAATGATTGTATAACTGAAAATGACACCACAAATGTTCAAGGGTTGTCCAAGATCATATTTCACGAAAATACTTGCTGTGGTTACGAAAAATTTTGATTATAGCCGTTGTTTGGCCATTTTGATATTTATGATGGACATCAGAATTTTCTGTGTAATTTTAGGGCTATAATAATAATATAGGAAAAGTATAATGAAACTTTGTCGATTTTTTAATGAAAATTCATTAAATAGTCGATCTTTAAAAAAATATTGGCCTTTCCTGTTCTATGTTGTATAATCCCTAGTCACACGGATGACTAGTTCTGCAGCCCTTTTTTTAAATTTGAAGAGTTATCCTTAGGAAATATTCGGCAATCTTTAACTTCTTAAGCCGAATTTTAAACAGGCGATTTTTGGTGAAACGGTTCTACCTTCTGTTAGAAAAGGATTAATCTTTGAAAACACCCTGTTCCTACATGAAACACGCGACACTTTAAAGGCTAAAAGATTTCGTTTTTTTAAATTCAAGGACAATTTTGGTAGAAAGAGATTTGAACTTATTGACGTTTAGTACATTTTCTTCGCATAATGGACACAATTTGTTTTCAGGAATCGGTTTCCTCAACGACCCGCGCCGTCTTAACGTGGCCTTAACCAGGTCGAAATACGGCATAATCATTGTTGGAAATCCAAAGGTCCTCTCCAAACAACCTTTGTGGAACCATCTCTTGTCTTTCTTCAAAGAACAGAAAGTCCTGGTCGAAGGTCCATTGACCAATCTGAAAGAGTCCTTGATCCAGTTCTCTAAACCCAAAAAACTCGTGAACGCCGAAAATCCCGGCTCCCACTTCATGACCACCTCCGTCTTTGACGCCAGGGAAGCCATAATTCCAGGTTCTGTTTATGACAGAACGAACACGGCCATCAACGGGCAGTACAATTATCCCAGGGGCGCGGTGCCTCTGGACATGTTCAGCAGGACACACGATCCGATCAGTTATATCAGTCAGGACAGAAGCCAAACCAGCATGAACCTTCCTGTCCCGGTCGGCATGTTCATGAACATGGCTCACATTCCACCTAGGTTCTACAACCAGCATCAACAAGCCCTGCAGGTATTTTTATTCTTCACTCTCTGTAGTTTTTATCCAACAATAATGATCTTTATTTTCGACTCTTTATCAAATATATTACAAACTTCATTTTATAAAAGAAAGAGCAATAAACTTGTTGCTTATTTGGTTTTAAAAGAAGAATCCCCCTTTTCCAGGCCAGACAACAGCAAAATCCTAGGAATCGTAAACCTCCGCTGAGGCAGAAGGGTGGCAAAACTCTGAGTCAGGATCAGACTACCCAGCCTTTCAGCCAGAGTTTACAGCTGACACAGGGCATGTCCCAGCCTGGGTTATCCCAACCTGGCTTCAGCCTTTCTCAGCCAGGTCTAAGTCAGGCGGAACTTAGTCAAGATCCGTACATGATCGAGTATCAGAGTCAGATGGACGGGCTCTTGTCGCAAGATTCTACCTATCAGGTAAGACATTGACTAGACTTTCCTTCATTTACTCAACGGATTGTTTAGACGTGTGAACTTGAAGAAAATATTTTTGGATTTCTAGAAATTGTATGGTTGTTTCGTTGTTTCAGGGGGATAGATCTTTTTATCAGCCGAACACTCAGTTTTCCCAACCCTACTGATCTAGCAACAAAAAGAGGTGTACTGCCATGATCGCGGAAGCGGTTCCTTGAAAATTAGCAAGTGAATGGTCTGATTGTCAAATTGTCAGTAAAGCAACTTACGAACATATGACGTGGATCAAAAATGGGGAGAGCAGAGAGATTCTCGCTTCCAACGATCACGATTAAATAACCGCTCGTGGACTACTGCAAGATGAATTTTTAGAAAAACCACCAATTAACAAAAATAAAAATAATAAACGAAACAAGACGATGGGATGACCCCTTCGAGCTTTCACTATCGTTAACTCATTTTGCTTTGGCAAATTTTCATTTCACAGTATGGACTCTTATATGAATGATCTATTATTTCTTGATTTTGCATTATTTGTATTCGGTTACTGATGATACCTTCTGCTATATTATGTTTAGAGAATATTCTGAGAGCAAAATTGAAACGTTACAGATAAATTAATTGGTCCCTGCTGGATCAATCAATATATTGGTATGTGTAGGTATGCTGCCTCTTCTTTCTTTTAATTTCTTTTCTTTTTTGGTTCAAGTATGAAAAGGGAAATTTTGTAATATGAATAAACGTTTATTCTTCCGCTTATGATGGAATCCATATTTCCTTGTTTTTTTTTTCACCTTAAACCTTACACAACCAGATGTGTTACACTGCTTCTTGTACACACAGCAATCATTCATCAGCATCAAAGACTTGATGCATCGAACGGTAAGTATAATAAAAAATCGATATCATCATTCCAAATCAATGAGGATTGTAAAAACAAATTACGGGAAAGTTATTTTTGTATCAGTTACAGTTAATATCATAAGGTAAGTTTTGATGTCTCTGACTAAATTTTTCAACTATCCACGAAAATTTTGACAATAATTCGTTGTGTCAAAATTTTTCTAAAAGGTTTTTAGGAACAGATTCTTCAGCGAGAAAATAAAAGTATCAAGTTGGTAACCTATAATGGTATCCACTCACGAGGACACCGAAATGGGACACCAGCGGCAAAGATAATAAAGGGCCATAAAATCCGGCGCGTGTCATTGCAGATGCTATGAGTTCCCATGAAGAACAGCGGAATTTTTGCAGTTGTGTCAGTCATTTCTATGAAATTTTATGGCCCTTCATTATCTTTGCCGCTGGTGTCCTCGTGAGTGGATACCATAAGACGACAGTAACTGAAATTCATGAGAGTAAGATCGACTAGCAATATCGAAATAATGTACACATAAAACAATTCTTCAAGCAAATAAACGGTTTCAATATCTACATGAACAAAGCTAAATACACATTGTTTGACCACCAGCACTAACCTCAGAAAATATTTGGCAGGTCGTTGGATTGCCTAAATTAATTTGTGGGGAAGAGCGTAGTCTAACTGAGGTAAAAATTTCAATACTTTATTGAGAACTGTCCAAAAATCGATAAAAAATTTTGTATACATAACAATATAGATTATTTTAAATGTATATACATGGATGCAAATATAGGTTATATTATAAATCTTGATTGGATATAAACCTGTTGCCCTCTGAATGTTTGCCATGGTAAGTTTTCCTACATTTTCGAATTGATCCTGAAAGTAATAATGAATTAATATTTGGGAAATGAATGAGCGACCACAGGTAAACTTGTTATAGAGATGAGATGTAATTCAGTTGATATTCCACATTATTCTGAAATATTTTTTACCTCTTTGGTCATCCAGACTCCGAATAGTCTTAGGCAAAGGACTAAATTTGCTGTCCCATGGTAAATCAGTCTCATTTTCTTCAACGGTATTTATAGGCCTAATTACTTTCATGAATTTCCCTCTTCTTTTGGCTTCAACTCTTTCAGATTCCCTCACTTTATTTGAGTCTAAGAATTTCAGATTTGGCAGATGATACAGCACGAAATATCTGAAACCACTGGAATATTAGTACCCTATTCTCCAGGATGTTTTGAATGTCGCAACTGAAATTTAGCAGCATTTCACTTTACCTATATCTTTGATAGTCTTCTTCGTCATTTTCAGCATCAGCCAACTCATTGGGACATGCTTTATTGCCTAGTATACTGAGATAGTTTAGGCTGGGTAGATTGTGTTGTATTTTTGTAATAAGGCATTCTATGTCGAAAATCTGAAACAGGATTTCTTACAAATGCCGAGAAATTTCACTTTGTGGATTAGGTTTCCACCGAGAAATGGAGATTTATGATTTGGAATTTTCATATTACTAAATATTTATCGCAAAGTAGTTGAACATCGAAATAAGCTGTGTTTACAATAAATGATTAACTTTTTGGTTTTGTAAAAGATTTAACGCACCTATAGATATAATATTAATAATGGTTTTTATATTTATCTATTTATATGATGATAATTTTTCACAAATTATCTTAGTAAAGGGGGAAAATGTGAATGTAATAAATCGGTCTTATGAATCTCTTCGATTGCGGTGACCTACCTTATTTTTGTTGAGCGAAAGGAGATTCAAATGTGGGAGATATGGCAGCACAAGGGAGTCTGAGAGTTCGTTATTATCCAAAATCAGTTCTTTCAGCAAAGGAAAACCCTCCAAACCTCTCAGAGTTATCAGTTCGTTGTAACTCAAATCCAGACTTTGTGTTTTAGAACCGTAAAGTTTTATCAGAGCCTCTGGTATTTTTTGACACCTTTGTCCACTGTAGCAAAGCTGGAAAAAAGTTGAAATATAATTTATCACCTAATGGACAGAGGTGTCTGGTGTAGAACCACCGATAAATGAATCGGAAGCATTTGGACATCAAACTGAAAATTTCATGATTCGACGGGTCGTTCATTTTGAAAAGTTGAAAGTAACCTGGATATGATATTTTTTCGAGTGTTTCTTCCCAAAATAATAAGGTAGGTACAAAAAGTACCTGGCATTTGATAATGATAACATATGAAGTAATGGAAATGGTCAGAAGAGCAAATTTATAAGAAACTCAGAAAATCATTTCGTCAGCCTTTACCTTCTCATATTTCACGCCATCCTTCAAATTCTTCTCCATGGTGTAATCCAGATGATAAACAAACGAAGTGTGAAACTTCGGCTCAGGCCTATCTTCTTTAAAAGATTTTACTTCGTGTTTTCTTTCTACCGATATACTGAGACTGTAGAACTCCGCACTCAAGCTATTTTTATTATTCAACATTTAATCAAACGAGTTTTTAAGAGATGCTAATTGAATCGATAACAGTTCTTTATCACACTACGGAATTTTTTAGCTGTTGAACTCCACAGTTTCTGACTTTTGTGTAGGTTAATTGTTGTCACCTATGTGTGTAGTCTGACTTAATCTTTGAAGAAAAATTACTTTTATCACCTCGAAACATTGTTGCTAACGCGATATTCCATACGAGATTGAGGAGAAAAGTATAAATAATTATTTTGTTTGCGTTTGTTGAGCTTGAAAACAACAGTTAAATAGATATCTCGAGAAAAATAATTAAACAATATATAATTATGAATTTTCACCAATTGTTTGAAAAAAAGGAGGATCAGTTTTCCCGGTAATATTAACTTCGGTCCAATTTTTTGTTCTAATAATAATGAGATATACTTATCACTTCTAACAGGGGAATATAGGAAGGTAATATTTGCTTTGAAATCGTAACAATTACTGTTTTATTCTGTTTAGAGCTTCTCTACTCACGACGATGAGAAACCTTTCAATTCTGCATCAAGCATAGGTCTTTGAAAATGAGATCCTATTAAGTGATTAAGTTTCGCATAATTATTTCCCTATTTTCACACACACGAAATGTCCTCACACGCTTCCATTAGTTGATGTATAGCTCATAAGAATGTGGGCTTTATCGAAAATTTAGTACATATTGGCCCATTCTTTTTTTAAAATATAATTATACGGAGAACTATACAGAAGATATTTTCATGAAATTCATTTTAATTGTGATCTTGAGGCTGCCGAGGAAATCTAAAATATTTTCATGTTTTTTTCACTTCAGGTTATACCAGAAATAGCTATCAACGTAGTTTTTCAAATGGCATTCTCAATATGTATATTATCACACTTTCTAATTCCCCCTGGATCACTAATGTGAGTTTGGTCTTTATGATAATTTGAAGTTTCCCAGAACTATTTGAGCTTCTCTAGACCAATGATCAGAAACTTGGTCTCAGCTTCTTCAACTTCAACGTTCCAAGAAAATGTTATCGAAGCCATTTTTCACTGTGATGCTGACACAAAATTATATACACGCATTGAGTTTAAATATAGTATAATAAATATAATATATATATTAAATATAGTATAATATAGTTTGAATATGTATATTCAAACTCAATGATACACGCAAATTTCTACAACTCTCTCACCAGCTGACAAAATTAAGCTAACCAAAATCAAAACTTGTCTGTATAGTCTGCTTTGAATCTTCACATTCATAAACAGAAAGAAAAATTCATATTTTAAATTCTACATGAAAAATTACTATGATTCCACAAATGGTAGGTAGCTGAAACCCTTTTGACTGCTCGAAGGATAAATAATAATTAGATGGAGAAAATTGTAGTTAATCAATATTTTCGACCTTGACCTATAATATCAATTCAAGGTAAATGTACCTAAGTAGACCGATAGAAATCATAACTTGCGTTCTACTAATATTCACTGAGCGAAAATATAACATTGGAAATTCCTTTTTTTGTACACCTACCCAATTATTCACGAACGTTATTCTTCTTGGTAACATATCGAAGTCAAACTCCACCTCAGCAGGATTTTCCTCCATTTTCACCAAAGCGTGGAACACTGCAACAAAAACAAACACAGTCCTGGCCCGGATTCTGAAATATACTGTATTCGTATGTAACTCAAGCACGAAATCAATATCTGGTCATTTGAATCCAATGCCGGTGCCTCCGTGTTTTGTATTAGTTCGATCACATATTTCTGAAGAACAAATACTCAGTTTATTAGTTTTAAGATTGCAGACTTCATTTATCCGCGGTGGTATAGCAACAAACATAATGAATAGATATTTGATATTTTGACATTCTGTTTAATTGTAGATAAGCATGAGCGGCAGATAAGACAATTTGACTTGAGATTATCTTAGCAATTTGATGCTGGAAGATGCCGAAATAAGATCTACAGTGAAAAGAAATAACAAAAAGATCCCTAGAATAATTCTCACCACAAATCTCTTGAAAAAACTATTTAGGTCATTGCTGGAGGAGGTTTGCGAAATTTTCTATGCCCCTAAGTTGGCACAACTGACCTTTATACTCACGCGAAGTTTGAGTTCATTCTATTTGCTCAAAGTTCCATTTTGTCAGTTCATCTGAGTGTGTTTTGCGAATGTTAGATTAGGCTTATTGCTTATTGTGAATCGCCATGTTTCATTATGTGTCACAGTAGTATACGTCTCGTCTCTCGAATTCACCTTTGGTTAGGAAATTCTGATCTAGGGAGAGGTGAAAAAAACATTTTTTTCTGCATTTTATTTTAAAATATTCTAAATCGACCTATATCTATAGGTTCTCACAACATTTAAGGTTTCTCCTGCCTCAAGTAAAATAACTGGCTCCTTAAAAACATATTTAGAGTAGCACAGCCAAATTAAAAATTGATGATAACAAAACAGACCTTGAGAATTCTTTTAAATAGTCAACAATAACTGTATTTCATAAAATTTTCATCAATGGAGTTCGAAGGTTAACAAATAATCAATGAAATTCCTATATGCAACAATTAATATTTCATCAGTGCCAATAATGGTTCGAGAAGAACGAAGCTGCTGTTAATATAATCTCTGCAGTTGTTTTCCTCAGAAAATGTTTGTGAAATTTCGAAAATATATTCATGAAAACTGTCTACCTGTAAAATATAAGGTCTCAAAAATTATTGAAATGAAAAATTTGGATAATAAATAGCATTAATGAATGAAAAATTGCTACATCAATTCTTCAATTCACAATGAATTATTTCAATATCAAACAACAACCTTGTTATGTAATTGTAATTGTACTGCACTATGAATAAATCCATTTCATTCAGTTCTCTTTTATTCCCTCTGATTTTGTCAATACATAGTTCTGTTCTCACCAAAGGCTTGTCACTGATGAATTTTAGGTGTATAATCAAATATTATCCATTGATATGAGAATTCTCAACAATTTATTCAGTCACATTTACATATTAAAATATCGATCAGTTATTACTTTCATGAGTCTGAAGTTGTATAAACGTTGTTAGACAATAAAACACTTTTTCGATTTATATTAAATTTGTTTATAAGAAAGTAAAAAACCTAAAAAAGGCGGAATGATAGAATGACCTCTGTATTTTCCACTAAAGCCTTTTTACTATGGCTACCAATTACTCAATATATAATCCACATTCTATCTGGTTCTCTAATTGACAACAAATGGATATGGTATGAACTGTTCTTTTTCTTAATTTCCTTGTGATTTGAATGAAATTACCAGTGGACGATATATTTGTAGAGAATTTTAGGTAGGTACTACGTTTATTCGAGGATAGTTGACGTTGGTGCAACTTCAAACACCATCTGTAGAAATACTGTTACACCATCTGAAAACAAAATAGATGAATTCCTAGTAGATAAATACACCTATTTGAAAATTTGAGCATATTAACTTTAAATTACATGATTTTATGATAGTTTTACAGATATGACGATTCGAAATCATATTGAAAACATTAGAACGAGAATTGTATGGGTGTACCGCAGGGGCCGTCCTGAGTCCGAACATTTTGAAATCGATTACAATCAAATGAGAATTAAAATGAACAAATTTGTCTGAAATCTTCAATCTTACCCATAAATGGAGTCTTTATTTGGTAGTGGACAAAAGGAACATAAAATACCATGCCTCCTAGTATGAATAAAGCTGCATACAGGTACTCAATTGTTGGGTTGTCAATTATAGGTGCTATTATCAGGTATATAGAGATCACAAGTACAAAAGATGGAATGATAATCGGTACCTGAAATGATATGAATGTCTCCTTTATATCTAAAGTTACATGGATGAGGGTACATTGATAAGCTAATGAAGGTTGTACAAGAAATATATATTCTAGCAGATTAGTTTACGTAATTCTTTTTTCATTAGCAATAATTTATTGAGTAGCTGG
Source organism: Adalia bipunctata (assembly GCA_910592335.1). Classification (NCBI taxonomy): domain Eukaryota; kingdom Metazoa; phylum Arthropoda; class Insecta; order Coleoptera; family Coccinellidae; genus Adalia; species Adalia bipunctata. The sequence goes on from OU342955.1 coordinate 11,658,139, forward strand.
TGGGTGGTACTCACCTTATAAGGTCTAGGAGAATTTGGCTTGGTATATCGCATCAAAATCAGGGCTGCCATACATCCTCCATAAAAAATCCACGCAGTAAAACTGAAGAAATCGATTAGGGAATCAATGGTACCATACATAACCATAGCTCCAGCTATCAGCGTCTGAAATATAAGTCCAGGCACAGGAGTATATCTCTTGATATGCACGTAGGACAGTATATCCATAAGGTGACCTTCCCTGCTTGCAGCAAAACAGAGTCTTCCGGCTGCAAAAAGGGTTCCGTTGGCAGCGCCGAAAGTTGATATTGTGACAGACAGGGGCATGAGCCAGGACATCACTCCGAGAACTCTGTTACCGAAAGTAACAGCCACAGCTTCACTAGTCATCATTTCCAGAGGTGACATGACGGTCAGATAGGAAACATTGATGAGAGCATAGCAGACTGTCACTAGAGGTATTCCTATTACAATACTGCGCGGAAGGTTCCTGTGAAAGAAGATATGGATCAAGAATGTTACCAGATGTAACTTAGACTTGATGAGATGCCAACAGCCAACAACCCTTAACGGTTATCAAATCAGCTTGAAAAATTTTCAAGGAGACCATCAACTTTTTAGAGAACCTATACACAACAAAACTTTTATAGAATGGCCAGTATTTCAAAGAGACAATTGGCCACTGAAAAAATTCACTTGTTTAAGTAGGATTGTTGTTGTCACCGATTGGTTGGTTTATCGAGAAAAATACAATTTGCCAAAGTGGTTTCATGATTTGAGAAGTATTATCGCAGATTATTCATTATAATTTATGGGATTATCTGACGTGAATATTTCTTCTTACCTTGATGGGTTTTTTATTTCTTCTGTCACATAATTCAGATTATTCCAACCATCATAGGCCCATAATCCAGTATAAAATGCGGTTGCTATATTGCCAAATGAATACTTAGTTCCCCTAAAAGGTACTTGTAAGTGTTGAGTATTGCCTGTGAACAATTCTCAGATAGATGTTGATCATTACACTGAGGAATATCCAGTTACCTTCATATATCTTATATACTCCTCCCAAAATCACAACAGCAACTGCAACTAGTTTTGCAGCAGTAAAAATATTTTGCACACTGGTGGCAAGATTAACACTATAACAGTTTATATACAAGATGACAACTGAAAGAAAAAAGAAGGTGTAAGAATTAAACTAGGTTGATTCATGCAGAAAAAAAAAGTATACGAGAAGATCAAACGGCAGAATCATGCCATTGAAGATACAAGGTGTCCACACAGCGGCGTAGCTACGTGGGTGCAAGGGTGTGCAGTGCACCAGGGCCCCCGACCTTAGGGGCCCCCAAGGCCCCAAGCGCTGACCACCGTTTTTACCACGTAACAAGATTTGTATTATTTTTTCGGAAATAGCATCAATCGTTGGTATTATCAAAATTCACTGGTGAATCGGACACCTCTCTGAAAAAACTAAATCCGACTAGATGGTCCAGTAGGGTCAACACAATTTCAGCAATTAAACTTCGTTTTTTGATATCATTCGTGCATTATCAGAAATAGTTATTAAAAATTCGTGCAAAGATGAGCGAAGCCAAGCAAAAATAATAACAAAAAATGTTGAATTTTGAATTTACTTTTTTCTGCGATTTTATGCATATTCTTATTGATATCAATTATGCATCTTAAGTATTACAAATATGCGATATCAATTTGGACGACGCATGCAGAGCTTAGAAGAGACGAATACAAAGATAAAAATTTATAGGAGTGACTTCGAGTCCTTCAAATGCCAGCCTAGAGAAAATGCCATAGGATATGGTATAGATCTCCATTTCGAAGAAAAGAGACAAAAAAGTTCAAAAACATTTCGATGAATTAGCTTCCTTCTGATCACCGATTCCGAAGTAGTGAAGAATTGTTCAAAATGAATATTTTCTATAAAGTGCTCGATACAACAATTTCACAATTAAGGGGCCGTTATACTCTGGCCGAAAAAAACTGGATCTCTACGTAGGTACATTCATTTTTCAAGTTGTTTGCTACCGCAGGAAGGGCTATGGGGCACTGCTGACGGCTAACAAGTTCACGCCTTCAATTTTTCACCTAAAAGGATGATTTTTTCTTCAAATTGAAGTTAAAAGATGTCTTGAGGGCACTCCCATTACTTCTCTTCGAGAAAATTATTTTTTCGCATAAAAAAATCGGTTTGAATTTGAGACTATATAAAAATTGACTTCATAATCGATTTTTGCCGGTTGTTCATCAATGTTTTTAGTTTTATTCAAAAAAAATTCCATTTGGATAGGCACTTAATTAATGCAAGAATGAAAATACTGAAAAGACAGAAAGTGTGAAATCGCAGAGAACTGTCTGAAATTCAAGGAGAATAAAAAAAATCAAGCTTTCAGGTGAAAAATCGAGGGCGTGAACTTTTCGAATGGAGAATCGGTGCCGTCGGCCAGAGTATAACGGCCCCTTAAATACACGTTTCGAGGGTATGACTGCAGTCAACGAAATTTTTAATTTTCTGTCACCCTCATTTCTGATAGATGTAGGAGAAAAAACTGTTATTCAAAGCTGCGACAAATTTCAAAGTAAATATTGTGATATGATAGGGACCAATTTTTCGATTCAATTTCTTAATATTTATCACCTATTTTTTACTTGAATTGAATAAGGCATAAGGCAATTCACGAATTCTGTATGAAAATACATGATAAGGAATTACGAAATGCGATCCAACAGAAGTATTTACAGCAATATTACTATTCCATAAAATTCCGTAGGAATTCTCTGTAGGAGTCGAAAGATCTTTCAGCAAATTAAAAATAATAAAAAATTAATTGAGGAACACTATGGGCCAAGCTCGACTGCGACAATTATCGCTTTTATCAATTAAAGATGAAGCTGCATCAGGTCTAGATTTGAGTAAAGTCAATGAATCTTTTGCAAAAAAATGAGTCTCAAAGGTTGTAAACATATTTTTTCCGAAGAAATCAATGACTTCAAATTTAAAATTGATGGACCTCCAGGTTTGAATCCTCAATAATTAATTCAAATCAATTCCTTAAATAAGTTATTCTTATTGTTATTTTGCCAAATAATCTAACATATCAATAAAATAAAAAGTGTTTTCAAAGTTTTTTTTCATCCTCCTAAATATAATTAATTTAATTTAATATACCCACCATAAATAAACATTTCGAATTACCTATTTCTTTTCATTACCTAATGACAACATCATTTATTCAAGTATACTCCTCAATTGTACCTTCAGTAAGTAGCTCTGCTTCTTCGAAGTATTTATATTTCGACTCGTTTAAAACCAAACAATTCATTAAGGGGCCCTTCTTCGATTTTTGCACCAGGGCCCCTGACTATCTAGCTACGCCACTAGTCCACATTTATTTTTCGATCGACTCACCCATGGCCAGCAAGGCTACCATCTTCACAACAATCTCAGGGGGTTCACATTCAATAACAAACGCCTCCACTGCGTATTTACCGAAGCTCAAGGAGATGATCGCCATCTGGGACGGCTTCAGCACCAGGGTACTTGCCCATGAGAAGAGGAAGGCCGGTGGTGCACCGAAGGCGTCCATGAAATAGGCATACTCAGCTCCTGAGGACGTGTTCATGGTACCGAGTTCGGCGTAGGCTAGGGCACCTGAAAATAAAGAAGTCTCTAGGAAATTCTTCATAACGTGATGGCTTATTGAAACTTGAGTTTGGGATGAGCTACTTTGGGGCGAAATTGCTGAGTTAAGCGTCTAGATTCAAAGCGTACTGCCATGAGTCAGTCAGCCATAAAGCATGTAGAAATAGGCTTTCGAAAAAATCCATTCTGTAATTAGTCAAGCAAAGAATGACGTGTTCAACTTGAGACAGCCTCGTAATGATGGAACAATAAAAATTAAGCACAACCGAATTTGAAATTGAAACCTTACAACTGAGCTTTCCGTTGTCTGTAGGTATAATATTACGGAAGATTTTATATTCAACAACTTCATCAGTGTATCTGATTTCAACTTGTGTCTGAGCAGAAATTCAAGTTGATCTTTCATGAAAGAATTACCCATATCTCATCCAGTATTAAATACGCCGCTCTTGTGAGGTCAGGATAATGATCATGTATATGCCAAGTACGAACTTAATTTCGAACCCTTTTCTCAGAAGGATTTAATGGTGGTAATACACCCACTTAGCGTTATGTGAATGGGGATTTTGTGGGGGAATATGAGTGGCTTTGCGACCTTTAAAAGTCGTTTTGTGAGACATAAGGTCAAGTTGATACATTGAAATATTTTTTCCTTTCTTGAAACAGTATTCTAAGGACTGAATGAGAATAAATTCGCTATCACAAAAACGGTTATATCTTTTGAACCACTGGACCGATTTCGAAAATCAAACTCATTTTCGAATCATCTTCTAATTCTGATGAAAACTGTTTTTACAATAAAAAAACCAAAACTATTTTTAAGAAAATTCATGGATTTTTCCTGGAATTCTTCCCATCATGCTTCTTATAGTGTCCTCAGTCTTTTTCTGGGATGCTGTCTTCCACTTTTGCTTGAATTCCGCTAATGTTCTCGTTGATTTCTTAGTCTTCTTCAATTCTCTTTTTACCAGGGCCCAATATCTTTCGGTTGGCCTGAGTTCTGGGCAATTTGGTGGATTGGCCTCTTTGGGGACAAAAACCACCTCATTAGCTTCGTACCATTCCTTGGTGGCCTTGCTGTAGTGGCATGAAGCTAAATCTGGCCAAAAGATTGCTGACACATCGTGCTCACGTAAAAATGGTAAAAGTCGCTTCTTCAAGCATTCCTCGATGTATATCTTCTAGTCAACAGAGCCTTGGCCAACGAAAAATGTGCTCCTTTTCCCACAAGTGCAAATTGCTTGCCAAACCAGAAATTTTTTAGGAAACTTTGCTTGTTTCTTCACGCGAAATTGTTCGTCAACATTTCCACGAGAATCTGCAGTATAAAATTCCCTACCAGGAAGTTGCGAGAAATCAGCCAAGACATAAGTTTCGTCGTCCATCACGCAACAGGAAAAATTTTTCAAGAAATCTTTTTTTAAATTATTTGCTATTGATTTCGCTTCTTGTCTGCACTTTGTTTGTTCTAAGCCCACAACTCGACTTGATTTTCTGAACGGCTGACTGCGAACAACCCACTATTTGGGCCACTTTCCGTCCTGAAAGGTTAGGATTCTTCTGAAAAAGGGTGATGGCTTTCTTCACTTTTTTTGGGCTATGAAACCCCTTTTTCCTCCCGGTTCCTTCTTTGCGGTTAATTGTAAGATCTGCGTTGAAGCGCTGAACAACTCTTGATACCGTTTCCGGACGAACGCGAGCCTCTTTTGCGATTCTTTTGAAGCTCCATTTTTGATTATTTTGAAAAAGTTTCACTATAAATTCTCGTGTTTTCTCTCCGCTTGACATTTTGCAACAGAGAATTGGAATATCTATGAAGTTCCACATGTTTCTGTCGTTCATAACAAAGCTAACTATGATCAAATTTTGATTTTTTCTCAATTGGTTCAAGAGATATAGGCGTTTTTGTGATAGCGAATTTATTCTCGTTCGGTCCTTAGGGAATATTCTGAGTCTGACGTGAACGAATTGTTATATTTACGTATATTCGATTGATAAATTCAGGGAAGTAGAATCGAATGATGTGTAGAAGAATCTTTCAGTCAAATCTTTTCTCATACATCACTCATTTCATTTATATTCCACATAGTAGGTATTAGTCGAATTAATGGAAACCAAAGAAAACTCATCATGGTTCTCCAAGCCTCATAATTTGTAAGTAGGTTTACAAGAATTCTCATTCATTTTCAATTTGTGTAATGTTGCGCTCTATTTACCCTCCATTTAATATCTGGACATTCCCTGTCTTCTTATTATAATTCCTTTTTCCTTGTCCTTTAACCACTACAGAACAAAGAAACGAAGTCCTTGATCCAAGAGAATTCTCCGCAGTAATTGAGGTTCAGATACGTAAACTTTTTCGATCTTGTTCTCTCCAATAGATAGAAATAATGAAATTTCCAACGTAGCTCGACAAGATGAATCTCTTGCAATTCAGCGTAATAAGTGTGGTTCAGACGGAATCCATTCGACAGTTTCCTTTGGGAATTATGAAATATTTCCCAGTGGTGGAATAAGGATCGCTAAATACCTACGTGCGGCTTTGCATCATTAAACTATATGGGGGATATGATGAATGGAATGGAATATTCCAGTTTTCCTTCCAGGAAAACGAATAAAGTACTCTGAATATGAATTGACTTTTTTTCAACTATTTTATTCGAATGTCGTTTTTTTAAATATCTAATACAGTACTGGGATAGGTACTGATACTACATCAACAACAAAAAAAGCATTGACATTTGCGAAACATCTTATGATTTCTTGAATAAATTCAGTTCATTTCTGAGTAAAATTCAATTTCTTGTATAACTACTTAGTAGGTTCACTTTGAATACTTGTTCATCATATAATCTCAAATTGTTCAAGTATTTTTTATGCTACACTGCGCAAAAAATTAACGCACATTATGGAAATCTCAAATTTATTCTACAACTGAAGGTGTTCTCAATGATAATTATTTTTATCGGAATTATGCATGCATATGTTATACACTTTCAACGTTTTTGTTCAATACAGATGTTTTCTCCCAGCAGGAATAAAAAAAGATGATATTATGAGATTTTGAATGTATTGGCTCCATTCTAAATTCAGTTGTTCTCGATCAATTCTAGTGATCAATAGTTTTTCTTTCATTTGATTTTCTACACTCGATCGCTATGCAACGCGAAACACGCAATTTGACCCAAGAGGAATGTGCCCAAGCGGTAGTTTTGCGAGAAGAAGGGTGGACATACACAAGAATTGCAGAAAGGTTTGGAGTTTCCCATACAAGTGTGTCCAGAATGTTGCAGCGATTCAGGGAGAGAGGTATGAATGTCCGAAGACCATGACAGGGTAGACCACGGGTAACAACTGCCATTCAAGAACGTTACTTGAGAGTTTCTTCGTTGAGACAACGGTTTGCAACCGCTCGCCTCCTTCAAAATCAGCTTGAGCAAACTCATGAGGTGCAAATTAGCACTCAGACAATAAGAAATCGCCTCAGAGAATATGATTTAAGGCCTCGTGTCGCGGCAGGAGGCCCAGCTCTTACCCCAGCCCATCGAAGGGCGCGTTCGGATTTTTCGAGAGAACATATCCATTGGGAAGAGGCCGATTGGGTAAGAGTTCTCTTCACAGATGAGTCTAGATTCTGCCTCTACCATTGTGATCGACGTTCCCTTGTATACAGACGTCCACATGAAAGATATGCTCAGTGCAATTTCCTGAATACTACTGGTTTCGGGGGAGGATCGATTATGGTATGGGGTGGAATATCTTTGACTGCTCGCACAGACCAAGTGGTCGTTGATAATGGAGCTATGAATGCTGATAAGTATATAGGGAACATTCTTGAAGAGCATGTAGTGCCATTTGCCCCATACATTGGTGAAAATTTCATTTTTATGGACGATAATGCCAGACCCCATCGTGCGCGCATCTTTCAGGAGTACCTTGAAGAGGTTGAAGTCTCTCGAATGGAATGGCCAGCATCTCAATCCGATTGAGCAGGTTTGGGACAACCTCAATAGAAGGCTGAGAAGTTCAGAAAATCATCCAGCTACTCTTAATGACTTAGGAATCCAACTCGAAGAAATCTGGGAAGGATTAGATCAGAACATTTTAAGATCACTCATTTTGAGTATGAACCGTCGTTGCCGAGCTGTAATTAACGCAAGGGGTGGAAATACCAAGTATTAAATCACTTTTCAGCATTTCAGTATTTTGAAAATTGTTCATTTCTCTTCTTTCACATAAGATTCGGTGAAATCCTGAATTTTTCTTCCATTTAATGTGTCTTGTTTCGTTCAAAACCTTCCCGAGAGAACATAAAAAATAAGTTATAAAGTCAATGTAGAGTTAACTTTTATTAAAATTGAGATTTTCAGAATGTGCGTTAATTTTTTTGCGCAGTGTATATCGAATTTCCAAATTTCGGAGTATCACTACATACCTAGTAACGAGAGTATCCCACATGCCATCCAAAGCACGAAACTCATCCCAATTGATCCAGTTCTTTCGAGCAGACCAGAAGGGGAAACGAAAATTCCAGATCCTGTAATAAAAACCACCCTTCAACTTACCGAACTCAATATTGCCAAGAGCTAATCCGTTATAGAACCAACAGGACCGAATCCGGTCCATCCGCCGGCCGTAGAAGGCCCAACTCACCTATCATGGTCCCAACAATTAAAGCCACCCCACTGAAGAGTCCCACCCGTCTCTTGAGGTGAATAGTGTCATCCTCAGCTGCGCCCGGCCCCTCCAGCTTGTCGCGCACTCCTGCGGACGGAGTTTCAGCCCCCTTCTCACCTTCCTCGGTGCCCCCGCAGGCCCCATTGCCCCCAAACTCTCCCCCTGTTGCTGCCCCGCTTGTGATCCTGTTCCCGCGCCACTGTATGCCTTCTTTTGAAACCAAGTTGTTGTTTCCTGCAAAAAATATTTTTCTCGATTTGAAATCTTCCAAAACAACCAGAAGCGGAAGTAGAAATGGCTTTTATCGACATTTCGGGTAAAATCTTTGAGAATTCGTTAAGCACAATTTTCCAATAATCACTTAAGTCGTTTTTACATTTCTCTACTTCTAACCTATTGCTGAGGGCTAATGAGTTTCTTAAATCAAGATGAATACTGAGCTGAATGCTTAAGAATTTTTTTTGATTATTTCAAGATCTCCAGAGGTTATTATTTTCGATTTTGATGATTTTATTTGCGAATTAAAATTTCATTATGGTCGATAGGGTTGAAATGTGCATACAAGTAAAGACTTGTATGCCTTCTTCCTATTTGTAAAAAATTAAGAAAATAGTCAGCTTCATTCAGGAGGTAGGTATTAATGGACAAACAAAAACAAACGAAAAACATCATAACTCTAGTTTTTATATGTTAATAAGGATTCGTCGTAAATATTTTACCCGAGAGATTGGATGAAATCTGCGGCTAAAAGTAAAAGGACATCCTGACAATAAATCCTTCTTTTGCACGAGTATTCACAGTAGCAAACAGCGGAAATTTTTATTACACTGAGGAAACTTTTATTTCGCTGAGTTTTACTGTGAATTTCCTGGCTCAAAAGAATAGAGCACACTCTAAGATCCTGAGATAGTAACTCAATCTGAACTTCTAACGAATATCAAGATGATACGTTCAGATTTGTTTGGTCCATCATAAGATTCTATGGATCAGCAATCCAGAGCATGAGGAATCTGAAGGAATTATAAAAATCAAAAAAGAAGGAGATTATGAAGGGAAAAGGTATGCTGTTTCTGAGTTTTCAATCTCTTTGAATCTGTCGGGATATCAAATGGTCTTGGCAGCTGAAAAAACGAATAATGCTGCCTTTTAAGGCAGCATTATTCGTTTTCATCTCAAAGTATTGAGAAATACGGTCTCAGATTTCAATGAATTATTTTCTCATTCGAAATTAAAAAATGGCATGTTGATGAAAAAACTTCCTCAAAATGAGAGTACCTTCATATACAAATTCGTTTTGTCCCATTTCATCGTTGCCACAGAAAAATAAATAAGAGAAACAACAGCAACTAGGTTGATATAAAAATGTCATTAAAAAGAATCAACATTTTGCATCTATTGATTTCATTTAACTGGACATGTTATGGAATGATTTGATTTTGTCGGAAAACTGTCGATATATCTTAGTCGATGCGAAAATTGAATCCATCCCCAATTGAAGGTAAGAAATGTCCGAAAATCTTCATGGAATCAGGCCCGGATCTACGATTTTTTCTGACCGGGGCAAAAATTCATGATTGCGCCCCCCCCCCATTTGTTTAATATGTACATAAATGAATTCATAAAAAAAACAAAATAAATAATACAAATGAATAATGAAAATAAAAACTTCTAATGAGGAGAATATCACATGGAAAGAAATTGGACTTTTTTCTTCACATAGCATCACGCGGCGTGATTTTCTTTCCGCGAACGCATCTATCAGCTCCTCGAAATCTGTTTCGAAAGCAGTTTTGTATTCTATAGCTAAGATCGAGAGGCCATAGAGACTTTTCACGAGGAACCTCACCCATATTTATACGGGAAACTACTGAACGTATTTTCATGAAATTCAGCACTTATAAGTATTTCACGATGCTGATGAAATCTAAAATATTTTCAAGGCATGAGCACCTCCGGTTTTTCCGGAAATGACGTCAACTTCCGTTTTTCAAATTAGAACACCATTTTTTATTGCAGAAATAGATTCCTTAGAAAATTTCAAGTTATTTTGATGTAACATTTTTCAGTTTTGGTTGGAAAATTCTCTCTGAGCGGGAGAATTCGAAAATAGAGCTCCGCTGAAACAAGAATAACTTCGAGGTTTTTGGATGGAAAATTTTCATTTTTGGGATTTTTCAAGATGTAAGATTGATGTATCCACTTTAAAAATCGAAATCGCGATTCATGATACAGGGGGTGAAAAAATCGCTTTCAAAGTTAGGGATGACAAAATCGTGAAAAATCAATTTTTTCAAATTAAAACCCCATTTTTTTATGGCAGATATTGAATCTACGTTGAAAAATAATGTGAGTGTATGCATCACACCCTTGCCCTAAAATGGATATTTGCTGAGTTAATATCCACTTTAGGGCATTACTGCATGTAATTTAAATTAAATTTTTCCATATCCAATTTTTCACCCTTTGATCTCAAAAATTAGTGGAAAACTCTGTCGAGGTCGATATTGTGAAACGAATTACGACCAGATAATGATTAATCTAGTCCGTCTGGCCTATGGGATCATCTCAAATATTTCCTCATTGTTTTTCGTCACATGATGTTATGATCTTAATGCAGAAGGCATATATTTGGACGACATCCTAATGCTGCAATTCTATTAATAGTATAAAACAACTACGTTCATTCGAGAAAATACTGCACTGAATATATTTAGTTCAGTTACATCTTTTCCATTTTCCATCAGTAAATGAAATCTAAGAGTGCTCCCTCGCCAAAATATAGGGTGGATCTTTCATAAAAACTGTTCTGAAATGGCCGAAAAATAGTTTTCAATTTTCTTTTTCAAAATCAAAAAACTGACAAGAATAAAATTGAGCAGACATTCTATGCGAGTATTCAATCAAAAAATTTGTTGGTGGTGTTCCTCTATGATAGAAAGAAAACACCATGAATGAAGGACCAATGCTCTGGCATATGGAGTGCCATTACTTTTGTTAGAAATAATCAGACCTGCAGTCAAATTGTATGAGACTGGCTTTATGAAGAAATCCATGGGAACTTCAAGGGAGTTGTTTGTTTCCATAGAAATACCCAGTGTGTGAAAGACTTGACGAAATTATTCATTGTTTATGTTTTCATTGATTTTATCCCAAATACCTTCCTTACTACTCTAGTCACATGCACATTCCCCTTACAAGCCAAGATCGTAACTACCACATAATCAACAGCCTATGCATCTGAATTGCATCGTTTGGCATCAATCCATAGCGCCAACAAGGACAGAAGCTTCAATCCTCACCGCTAATTTCCAACATCTCAAATCCCGTCAACAACATATCCCAAAATTACGCAGATATTTCGTTCATAGTTCACCGCATATAATTGAAATAATGGACCGTTCAAATCAAACAATGTGTATGCATATGACCGTATCTTTTTCTGGCAGAGATTTGCAGTAATGGATTCTCAGCTCAATTATCGTCTATAAAGCGTCTGATTTGTGACGTAATGCACCAGGTCATGCGGGAATATTTCCGGATTTTAGATGGTATAATACCATTTTTGTTCGCTTGTTCCTATGGTAATGAGAGCGTGATATTATTTTGCCCTTATGTCTTAATTTCTCTGGTTTTCTCAGAAAAATATGTTTCATGTTCAGTAAAAGTCCCTGGGTTTTCGAGATATTTTACATTTTCAAAAATTCAAAAAAATTACACCCTTTGCCATTCTTTTTGGTGGTAAGACTCTTAATGAAGGAATTTTTCAATCTGATTTTTGTATAGTTTTTCTTGATAGATGCACTATCGAATGTGATATAGTTTTTTTTAACAAAGATCTAACCAAAATTTCATGTTTTTCTAATTTTTTCAATTTAACCTGATGTAGATGATGATGGCCAATTAAGAAAAAACATACCTGTTTGATAGAGATTCCAAAATGGTATACTCACTGCATTTCCAGCATTTAAAACAAAAAAATGAGCTTTTTGCTTAATTACGATAGTGGTAGATTAGCTTGCCCATCATGAAATGAGCAATACAGAGTGGTAGGTAACAGCCAAATGGAATAAATTCGGTAACAAATAAATGAGGGAGTCTTAGGAAAAACGCTCGGACACGTCGATTTGTAATTTTAAATGTGCATATTTTTCAAGAAAATAAAATTATATAGGGTGTTCCATGCGACCGTAGCCAATACCAACTTTCTTATTTCAAATGCAACCCCCTGTATATTATTTATTTTTTGGATTCTTCAGAAAATTCTAGACATAATTCATGTCCCATGTCCTATACCCATCTTCAACTTTTTCGGATTTTTTACAAAAATTAACATTTTAAATGAAAATTGTTTTATTTCACAAATTCGATACATTACACTCAATACTTATTTCCCATTTACCTCTTGATATGAAGGAAGTAAGCAAAAACGCCTGAAATGTTGAGTAACGTTAGAAGACAATTCTACACCAGATTAGCATGTTGCCAAGACGTTCGCGGCGAGCATTTTGAACATTTCCTACATTGACATTAATGTTTTTTTTTAATAATTAAGAAATAATCAGTATTAATTTTTAGGTTTTTAGTGTAATGTACCGAATTTGTGAAATAAAATAATTTTTATTTAAAACGTTGATTTTTTCAATAAATCACTTAATACTTCCGAAATAGTTAAAGTTAGGTATAGGACATTGTGCATGAATTGTGTCTAGAATTATCTGAAGAATCCAAAAAATGAATAATATATAGGGTGTTACATTTGAAATAAGAAAGTTGGTATTGGCCACGGTCGCATGGAACATACTATATAATTTTATTTTCTTGAAAAATATGCGCTTTTAAAATTACAAATCGACGTGTCCAAGCGTTTTTCCTAACAACCCCTCATTTATTCGTTATCTAATTTATTCCATTTGGCTGTTACACACTGTATAGAGTGTTATAATACTAAACCTTCAGGTATTGATATCGAATATTGCACCGATATCGAAGTAACTTGATATACCATTTGAAAACACCTATTGAAATTAAACTCTATATTTCCGACAATAGTAAACTCATTCTTCTGAAAATCACTTTCACAGTTTTGAGTTAATCAAAACTAAATAGCTTTCAGATTTGTTTATCGAGTAATAAATGCCATTGAAATAATATTCAGCAATTTTGTGCCGTCAATATTTCAGTGGATATATACGGTATATATAAACAATCACAATGTTTACGGTTTTAATTTTCCAAGCATATGTATGAATATATCATCTGGACTGGAAATAGTGCCATGCTTTTCATATAAAAATGAGCATACCTAATTTATTAACGTAAAACTGACGCAAATCGACTGCTGCCAAGAAAAAACTACCTCTCATGATTTTCTCAGAGTGTGGTCTACATAGCTTCCATTAAGAAATGCATTCGGAACTAGAAAAACGGGTATTTATGCCAAAAATTATTATCTGATGATGAGCAAATTCGAAATATAGGAATAAGGAATTTTCAAACAAAAATAGTATGTAGTATGTGCATTCATTCAGATAAGTTAACTGATATTATCCAATATTTAGCTGAAATTATTATTTTAATATCGTAAAAACTGGCAATCAACATCAACATTTTCCCGAAGTTTTCGAATTAAGAAACAACAGATTGAACAGATGAGTAAGAAACGAGAAGAAATAATTTCTTTCCCAAAATCACTGGTCCCATATCTTTACCTTTACAATCCATACGACACGATAGCTTCACAATATGTTTGAAACTGGAGAAAGGACGAATGTGCAGTTTCTGCAGAAAGAACAAACCTACTGCAAAAGCTTCACATGAGGTCGGAAGATCTTTCTCCCCAATTAACTTCTGAATACCTCCTCTAATTACGCAATTTAGTTTGAGTGGGTTTTCTCAACTCGATATATCCACATCTTCATCAGATTCAATTCAACCGTGATCGCTGATCACTCTGTATAATTACACGACGAATTCGAGAAAATTGACCTTGGTAAGTGGAGAGGACACAGTTGAAAATCGTTTCAATTGAAAGGCATAATACACGATGTGTAGCGTTTTCAGCTGAATGTATTCTAATTGAAGATCTATTACCAATTCATCATCGAATGACTGAGAATATTTCGGTTTGCTTGGGTCATTGAATTGGGGCGATATTGATTTGTTGGAGTTGTTTTGTGGTTATCAGCGTATACGTCTATTTTTTGAGTGACTTTCGATGAATTCGTGATGTTTGTTCAGAGAGCTTTTGTCATTTTGGGGCTACCTAAGCTCCATTCACTTTTATAAAGTATCCCGGTTGTCCAAGATTTAGGTTTATCAAGTTTTTTCACTTAAAACTGACGTAGGTTGGCACTCGTGAAATATCGATGTCAAAATAATTCTCAGAGAAGTTGCCAATGCTGATTTCTGGCTTTTGACTCGAATGATATACAGAGTGTACCTAACAGCCAAATGGAATAAATTCGATAACGAATAAATGAGGGGGTGTTAAGAAAAACGCTCGGACACGTCGATTTGTAATTTTAAATGCGCATATTTTTCAAGAAAATAATATTATATAGAGTGTTCCATGTGACCGTGGCCAATACCAACTTTCTTATTTCAAATGCAACCCCCTGTATATTATTTATTTTTTGGATCCTACACCTATCTTCAACTATTTCGGAAGTATTGAGTGTTTTCAGATTTATTGCAAAAATCAACGTTTTAAATAAAAACTATTTTATTTCACAAATTCGGTACATTACACTTAAAACCTAATGAGTAATATCTACTGATTATTTCTCAATTATTAAAAAAAAAACAAAAAAAAACATTAATGTCAATGTAGGAAATGTTCAGAATGCTCGCCGCGAACGTCTTGGCAATATACTAATCTGGTGTAGAATTGAATTTTTTTAATTTCTCCTCAGTAATGGTTTTTGCTTACTTTCTTCATATCGAGAGGTAAAGTATTGAGTGTAATGTATCGAATTTGTGAAGTGAAATAATTTTCATTCAATATGTTAATTCTTGTAAAAAATCTGAAAACACTCAATATTTGCGAAAAAGTTGAAGATAGGTATAGGACATTGAACATGAATTATGTCTAAAAATCCCTGAAGAATCCAAAAAATAAATAATATACAGGGGGTTGCATTTGAAATAAGAAAGTTGGTATTGTCCACGGTCGCATGGAACACCCTATATAATTTTATTTTATTGAAAAATATGCGCATTTAAAATTAAAAATCGATGTGTCCGAGCGTTTTTCCTTACACCCCCTCATTTATTCGTTATCGAATTTATTCCATTTGGCTGTTACACTCTGTATACCTCTAAAATTGAGGAAAGTTTATTCCAAGAACAAATGGACAATATCGAATTTTGGTTGCACAGTTCAATTGCTTATTGAATTTTCTCCATTTTGAGGTGTCACAAAGAGGGTATGCTCCTAAGAAAAAATTGCTAGGAGTAGTTGGTATATGGGGAGCATAAATCGAACCCATACCTGGTTTTCTGAATCCATTTTTTCAAACGAAAATTAACGTGTTTGAGGAGAAGCATTTATGCGGAAGTTATAACCTTGGCATTTTTTTTTACTGACACTATATACATGGTGAGGCAAGAGAGCCCGATCGTTCCATAACTGCTGGAAATTTTGGGGAAAATTTCAATTTGGAACAAGAAAAGTTTGGAACTAGAGAAATTCATTATTTTTACTGAAAGAGGATTGGCGTACCCTGCTGAGAGTGCTGAGACGATAATTTATTCAGATCTAGAGGAAAAGAAAGCATTCGAACATTCGAAGACAGGCGTAACAAGTAATGAAAAATTCAATTACTCAGAAATGCAAAGAGATACCGAAATGGGAGACAACTGCGAACACTATTGCATAAGACTGTTTGCACAGCCGTCTACGTGCATCCCAGCATGGAGATCCCGTGAATTGGAGAGCGTGGGAGGCCGACAATTGGAGGAAAAAATCGATTTCACGTTGGGAGACTCTGGAACCTGGTTCCCGCCAAACGGAGGGATGACGTAGACACGCTCATGAATGGAAAACGATAACTCGTGATTTTGACTAATTAACAATTAAATAAGTCGTAGAAATTGATACGATGCGAAATAATACTGGGAAAATGTGGCTGGATGATAAAGCCACATTTTATCGAATGGAGTGAGTTTTTTATGGGATTTATTGAGGAAAGTAGAGAATTAAATTCCTGAGAATGAGGCTGTGATTTACAAATTTATTTGTAATATTGATTGCTTAGCAGAAGTAGAGATTATTTTCTGATACTGTGAAAGTACCGTATTTTCTAAACTCAAAAGAATTATACTCTAGTCCTCTTACACTGATGCCAGAGCTGTTTTCGTAGCATGTCCATACGCTCAATGATGACTTTCAAATCGTGAAACTTATGTTGTATTAAACTTTGATAACATTTACCTGAATCTTATAATTCTGTGAATGACCATTTATCAGTATGACTCCAAGAAATACTTCAGGAGATTATCAGCTTCATGAATTGGAGATTTCAATCATATTGAAAGTCTACCACGAAGTATTTTTGTTCTTCTGCGATCATTGAAAATATCCATGCTTTTTTGTGGTTGAAATTCATTTTTATCATACTTTTATCCCTTTATTTAGGATTCGTCATTTCAGTTATTTAATGCTTCGTTGTTCGCTCGAATCCATCTGTAATATACGCCGAGTGTTTTTGCATTGGGGGCCAACCGCCTGTAGATTCCTTCTTCGTTTTCCCTTTTCACGGAAAAGGCTTTGAAACCATTTCAAAAAAGATTGGCGGATTATTCCCACCATTGTGTCCAGTCAAGTGTATTTATTCATTTGTTGCACGTCAAAATAAGCTACCTATATTTTACTTATATGAGGTATTACAAATCTGCATTACTACGAAAATCACAAGCCAGGAAAAATTAAACCCTTTTGGAGATAGAATAGTGTGCATCAAAGGCTGGACTTTGTATAAATAGAAAATCATAATTACAATGAAATTGGTTTAAATGTAGAGTTGAGGCAAAATATTCAGTGGTAAAAACAATATCCATTTCTGAAAAAAAATGTTCTAATCCCAGTGAGATTTGTATATCAATTTTATTTTATTTTTTTTACGGGGAGACAGGGTTTTTTCGGCTGAGGTTTTTCCCTGAGCTCTAGTATCATACGCAGAATGTTATGGTACCCCGTTTTTTTTAACCTCAGCTATGACCTTTTTGTTTCACTATATATTGTATTATTTTAGCTCTCTAATTCAAAAGAATATATATATATATATAATATATCAATTAATGATATTTTTCATAAATGATTGTGAAATTTAAAACTTACTGTGTTCACTAGTCTCAGCCATTTTCAAAACAAGTATTTCATAACTTTTTTAAGACTTGCACAAATGATGTCGAGAACACACTGATTTTCATAAGTGGGCAAAGATTAGACAATGATTTGTGGTGTTGACCACAATTCTTCCTCATGAATTGCCTGGTGAACATTTCTTAGAAAAGTCGTATATTTATGAACAATAAAGGAGATGCTTTTAAAAAATCGTTATTTACTTTCGTCACAACTAATTATTGGGTTATTTAATGGATATAAGTTAAAGTTTTATTACTGTGGAAGCATTGATTTAGGGATTTTGAATCAGATAATTTCCATCTATTGGTTTGAACAAATTACAAGTACACCTTCTGATGCTATGAGGTGCCATATATTCAATGGATGAAGTTGGTTGTGGAGAATTTCACAATAAGATGAGGAAACAGATTTTATTTTATTAGGCAGATTTTGCACATTTACGACCAGTGCATTTACACCTCGAAGGTAGATTGAAATTTTTTTTAAAGCGAATTTTCTATTTTATTTGAAAATATAGATATGTACTTGAATAGAAAGTTTTAAGAACTTTTTCGATGTGTCCAACCACATATTATTTCACCTGTTCAATGAAGAATGATAACACTTTGGAGTCCTTCCAAATAACTATATTAATTTCGAATATTGCAGTCGTTGATACTCATAATATTTATCGATACCATTGATTGTGCAATTACAAAGTTATTTCACCATATTTCCACGTGAATTGTGTACGAACTTATACCTATTATATCCTTATTTCACATCATAAATGTGTCATTAATTCATCGAAATGTTTCTGAATTTATTCACATCACAATAATTTCAAGCAACTCTTTCTATTTGACACTCTCTGGTGATAAAATAGTGAAGATCTCCCCCACTATTATTATTTATATTTGGAAAGGATTTGCTTTGTTATGGTAAGGAGTATATTGGGGACGAAAATTTGCGAAATTCTATTCGAATTAATGCTCTTTATGAAAACAATAAATTAGTAAAAGTATAAAATGAAGAAAAGTATACAATGTATTCAGAATATTGCAAAATCGAGACATTTGAATGACATCAAATCGTTTGAGAATTTTGTAATTTGTTCTATATTATTCGTTACATTAATACAAAAATAATGTGATCGAATATTTCCATTTGAACATACAAATTTTATTCCCATTTAGAAAAAGGAAGGTATGCCAAATTAATTGTCATACACTTGAAATTATTCTTCGGTTTTGTTTATATTTTATTCAACTGTTTACTCAGCAAGAATGCCACGTTGTGTACAAATTTGAAGCCAGAAACTGCATCGATCAATGCACATTAAACGAACATATCCAATGTCCATAAGGACATAATAAATGACAGAAAACTGAATCAGCTTTCTCATTTCGATTTCCAAATGACTTACCGCGTATAACATGTTGTTTTTGAGGAAACTCATCGTTATACATGTCTTATTCTGCGGCTTAAAAAAAATTTGAAACTCTCTGTATGATATCATGTCACTGACTGAATTTGGCGTGGTCCTAAACAAAATGAGCGGGTAAGGGGGCCAGTGTGCATGCGCAGCGTTTCCACGGGCCGATACCGGCACCGATGCTGGTTTGGAAAAGTGCCGGGAAAATTCGCAGGAAAGTCAGTATTTAGGTGGGAATTATCAATGAAAAGTTGAGGTGTGTGGACATGTTGTCCTTTATTCAATTATGATTATGGTTATTAGTATATATAGATAAAAATGAGCTTTTACCACTTATGATTACTGAAATATAATTTTTTCAAAGAATTACTGTTTTTGACTGGAAAATTCTCGAATTTTTATCCTTTAATATGATGTTATGCGAATTATTGTGAACTATCTGATTCACACAAGCGAAAATTTTTTGATACAAAAGAACGTACACACATTCTTGTGTGTAAAAAAATATTCTTCTGAAAAGTTATGTTTCTACATATTTGAGAAGTTTCATTTTTCACGACATCATCATTAGTAATTTGGCGTCAATCACGGAAAAATCAAATAAAATTTCATTCGTCATTATCTCTCAAAGGATGAGACCAAAAAACTTTTTTCAATTGAATTTCTGAAAGAAAATGTATGAGTTTGAAAAAAGTCACAAAATGCCGAATGCGCCGAGCAAAGTTCTCATTAAAATTCAAGTTTTCATTGTTATTGAACAAAATATATACAGAAAAATACGTAAATAGCCTATAAACCCACCAAATTGTTCAAATTTATGCTCTTAATCACAGTATCTAAAATATCACAATGTGTACCTGGTGAACCTTGCGATTTTGTTTTAACCCTCGAATAAAAATATGAAGAATTATGTTGAAAATTTGGTTTTTCCTACGTTATTATACCTTTACGAAGGACGTCATCAGAATTTAGTTATTCGGCAAGTAATCGACCTCAGAATGTAATTTTTGTTGAAACATTTTTATTTTAGAAGACGAAAAGAAGTTTTCCCTTGTAGGTGTATAGGGATATCTTTGGAATTTGGCACTGATTTCCGATACGATCATTGGTGAAGAGAACTTCATCATTTCTATCAGTGAATAAAAGGAAGCCTTACGAAACTAAAGAAAACTGCCGACATCCAGTTGGTTGAAATATTGATTTGTTTCCGAGTCTGTTGATACAAGGAGAATAGAGTAGATGGCGTTTAATGAATTCAACATTATGTCGTTTTCTACTGTTTATAGATCTTACAAAAATTGTTCTTTTCATCATTACAGTGCATTACAGAGACTTGATTCAACCCTCATAAAGCAACTTGTAAATTTAGGTAAATTTTAGCACTGGTCTACACAACCTTGATTAGACACCACGTGTTTTCATAGAGTGAATTCTATTCGTCAGAGAAAAGACTCTTATTATAACGGCAATAACAAGAGGTCATCAGACAAGCAGATATATCTCTCAAGCCAGCATCAATCGTTCTTTCAGTGTTTACTTTATGGTATATTATTCCATCTCATACATACATTTTTTTGTTTTGTTTCGTTAAAAATTGGTATATCAGTCTATTCTTCTCTCCAAGCGAGCTCTATCTATATAGGTACACTGCGCAAAAAAATTAACGCACATTATGAAAATCTCAAATTTATTCTACAACTGAAGGTGTTCTCAATGATGATTATTTTTATCAGAATTATGCATGCATCCACTTTTCTTCAATACAGATGTTTTCTCCCAGCAGGAATAAAAAAAGATGATATTATCAGATTTTGAATGTATTGGCTTCATTCTAAAATCAGTTGTTCTCGATCAATTCTAATGATCAATAGTTTTTCTTTCGTTTGATTTTCTACACTCGATCGCTATGCAACGCGAAACACGCAATTTGACCTAAGAGGAATGTGCCCAAGCGGTAGTTTTGCGAGAAGAATGGTGGACATACACAAGAATTGCAGAAAGGTTTGGAGTTTCCCATACCAGTGTGTCCAGAATGTTGCAGCGATTCAGGGAGACAGGTATGAATGTCCGAAGACCAGGACAGGGTAGACCACGGGTAACAACTGCCATTCAAGAACGTTACTTGAGAGTTTCTTCGTTGAGACAACGATTGCAACCGCTCGTCTCCTTCAAAATCAGCTTGAGCAAACTCATGAGGTTCAAATTAGCACTCAGACAATAAGAAATCGCCTCACAGAATATGATTTAAGGCCTCGTGTCGCGGCAAGAGGCCCAGCTCTTACCCCAGCCCATCGAAGGGTGCGTTTGGATTTTGCGAGAGAGCATATCCATTGGGAAGAGGCCATTTGGGAAAGAGTTCTCGTCTCAGATGAGTCTAGATTCTGCCTCTACCATTGTGATCGACGTTCCCTTGTATACAGACGTCCACATGAAAGATATGCTCAGTGCAATTTCCTGAATAAAACTAGTTTCGGGGGGAGATCGATTATGGTATGGGGTGAAATATCTTTGACTGCTCGCACAGACCTAGTGGTCGTGGATAATGGAGCTATGAATTCTGATAAGTATATAAGGAACATTCTTGAAGAGCATGTAGTGCCATTTGCCCCATACATTGGTGAAAATTTCATTTTTATGGACGATAGTGCCAGACCCCATCGTGCGCGCATCGTTCAGGAGTACCTTGA
The DNA here is from genome assembly GCA_910592335.1 of Adalia bipunctata. Taxonomy (NCBI): domain Eukaryota; kingdom Metazoa; phylum Arthropoda; class Insecta; order Coleoptera; family Coccinellidae; genus Adalia; species Adalia bipunctata. The sequence continues at coordinate 11,679,941 of OU342955.1, forward strand.
AGAGGTTGAAGTCTATCGAATGGAATGGCCAGCAAGAAGTCCAGATCTCAATCCGATTGAGTAGGTTTGGGACAACCTCAATAGAAGACTGAGAAGTTCAGAAAATCATCCAGCTACTCTTAATGACTTAGGAATCCAACTCGGAGAAATCTGGGAAGGATTAGATCAGAACATTTTAAGATCACTCATTTTGAGTATGAACCGTCGTTGCCGAGCTGTAATCAACGCAAGGGGTGGAAATACCTAGTATTAAATCACTTATCAGCATTTCGGTATTTTGAAAATTGTTCATTTCTCTTCTTTCACATAAGATTCGGTGAAATCCTGAATTTTTCTTCCATTCAATGTGTCTTGTTTCGTTCAAAACCTTCCCGAGAGAACATAAAAAAAATAAGTTATGAAGTCAATGTAGAGTTAACTGTCATTAAAATTGAGATTTTCAGAATGTGCGTTAATTTTTTTGCGCAGTGTATAACAAATTTAACAGTATATTATCAATTAATAAATAGAGAAGATATTTTGTCTTGAAGCAGATTTCTGAAAACTTTCTTCTCTTCGAATCTGAATTATCAAGAAGCTCTCAGAAAGATTTAACGACCTGCACCAGACTCAAGTCCATATTCTCCTTTTCGTCATACCTCGGTGGATGTAGCCGAAAAACAACTGCAAGAACTTGGGTAAGAGATCCTCGATCTAGATAATGGGTCGGGAAAAACATTATGGCGGGAATATTTTATCGAGCGCTGATCATAATAGCCGCAACTGATTGATTATTATGGCTTTCATCCACAACAAACGACGAGAAAATAGAGGGGTTCCTGGTTGAATTCACGACAAAAACGTTTGCACATTCCTGAATCAATTCATCCATCTATTCGACCTGTAATTACTCGAAGAGCATAGCATGATGGATTTCTGAAAGAGGTGGACTCGAACTTTGATGTGAAACAGTGAGGCACTTAGTGAAACGTATTTTTGAGCGAAATTAACTTCGAAAAATATATTTCATCGATGGTTCTTTGAGTTGAAGAATGAAGAATATGGTTCCAATTTTTTCATTATGAAATATGAATATGGAAAAAGGTTCTTGCGGAACAAGGTTAGGACTGGCTATTTCTACCCCTTGCTATATCAGAGGAACACCACCAAATTTTTTTTGAGTGCCTTCTCGCTCATATAAAATGTCTACTCTATTTTATTCTTCACATTTTTTCGGTTACAAAAAAATTAAATGTTTCTCGGGCATAATCTTAAGGGGGCTGAATGTGAGTAATGAGTAGTCAAAACAAAAGAAAAGTTTATGGGAAAGACCCACCGTAATTTTTGCCAAGGAATCATCCCCTATTTTTTTCGAACTATTCATGTACACCCTGTATATCCTATTCCGTAACTCCGTTGAACCGCAATTTTTTCTAAAAACCGAACGTGATCTGGATAACTCGCAAAGATAAAACGAACAATATTTCGATTCAACGTCGAAAATTGAGGACCTCTTTCCATCTCATCATCAAGTCTCTCTTCGAAATAAGTGTTGTCGATAATGATCCTCCTCACATCGAACTGGCCATTACCGGGGAAGCATAAAGGGTTGCATCAAAGTTTGCGAGCGGTAAACATGGCACTTATACGGTGAATATGGGGATCAATAAATGCAAGTTACATTTTTATCATCATAACTTCTATCGTTAAATCTTTAAGTTTTATTCGCTCGGTCTCCTTTGAAAGGCAATAATGGCAAAGAAAGAGATTTGGGATTAAATGCTGTGTCCAAAAGTTGTAAATTATATTGGGATAGTTTTGAAGTTGTCCTATTCGTAGATGACCGATTCTATGCTGCCTTATAACATTAGTGAATACACATCTTTACGATACAAAGTTGGCAGTTTTATTTCAAGAGGTAAATTATGCACATAGGCTAGACAGAAAGGCATATTCAAAAAGCGATAAAGCTGAAACTCTTGCAGATACTAAAGAGAAGGAGTCAAGAATAAATCATAGTGAAGACGACGATGAGGACCTAGAAAAATTAATTACAGATAATGAATTATCATTGAGATAATCCATAATTTGAAAACAAGAAAGGCTTCTGGAAAAGATAAAATTACAAATCTCATGCTGAAGAAAATGTCAAAGGAGGGAACGGCAGCTCTCACTAGCATAGCAAATGGCGTGATGAGAACAGAGCACTTTCCAAAAAGATGGAAATCTGCAGAAGTGATTGTTTTCAATAAACCAGGTAAAGACAAAACGTTCCCACAGAACTATAGACCGATGAGCCTGCTCCCAGCTCTAGGAAAAATTGTGGAGAGAGTCTTAGCCAGTCGACTCAATGAAGAAACAGAAGCCCTGGCGACGATACCGAGTAAACAATTCGGGTTCCGAAAACAACATTCAACTGAACAACAGCTCTTAAGAATGACTGAGTAGGTATATCACAGAAGGATTTCAGAATAAACAAGCCACAGGACCACTACTACTGGATGTAACCAGAGCTTTTGATAGAGTATGGCATGAAGGACTACCATATAAAATGATAACCGCAGGTTATTCTTCCAAGTTATGCAGAATAATAAGAAATTATTCGAGGGATAGGAACTTTTGTGTGGAGATAGGTTATGTTCATTCCACTCTCAGATATTTAGAAGCAGGAGTTCCCCAAGGATCCATACTAGGACCGCTACTCTATAACATATACATACATGATATACGAAGAAATCCAAGATACCTGCTTGCTCTATACGCGGACGATACGGGCATAGCAATTAGGCACAGAAAAACAAAAATAATTCACAAAAGACTTCAAGAAGCTGCAGATGATATCAGTCAATGGTGTAAAAGATGGAAAATCAAAATCAATGGAGAAAAGAGTCAAGCAATACTCCTTCAAAAGAGAAGACTGAAGATGGAATCGAAGATATCCATAGACAATAATAAAATTGAATGGAAGAATGAAGCTGAATACCTAGGAGTAATATTAGACAAAGGACTAACGTGGAAACGGCACATTGAGTATGCAGTGGATAAAACGAATGTAGCAATGAAAAGACTATACCCGATCATAGGCAGAAGAAGCCAAATGAACAGAAACACGAAATTGAGGATCATAAAAGCAATCGCCAGAACGCAGCTAACATATGGATCAACAGCATGGGGATATGCAGCGAGAACCCTTATAAAGAGGACACAAAGTACAGAAAACAAATTTCTGAGATGGGCTTCAGACGCGCCCTGGTTTGTTAGGAATGAACAAATCCGAAAAGACATGAAATGGGAGTCCATTACTACATTCATCAAACGAAAAGCTGCAAAAGCCTATGAAACAGCTAGTGAACATCCAAATGACGACCTTAGAAGGTTAGTTGACTATGACCCCGCTGAAGATGAAAAAACAGCGAGAATTTACCGCAAAAGACCTAGAGACCAATTGCGAAAAAGAAGATATAAAACTCCACACTTAGTGAGAGATATCCAATTGAAGGATGAACACAAACACTCGGCATAAAAGAATGCGAAAGAGAAAATAACAGATAAGATGATGGAAGGTTTATAGGCTTATGCCCGGAACCAACCGCAGGAGAGGTGTTTAGTCGGTAAAAATCCGACACTACCCAGAAAGACTGGGTGTCTGATGTAAGATTCACCTCATCTTGAACAAAAAAAAAGATAATAAAGAAAAAAGAAAAACACCACAGGATGGCAAAATCCCTCACCCAACATATCCAGCCGATAATAAAGAGATAACAACATTAAAAACAAAAAAAGATCCTTGAAAAGAAAAGATTACAATTCTCATACTGAAAAAATATCACAGAGAGATACAGCAGCTCTTACTATTATAGAATAATGACAACAGAACACTTTTCAGAAGGATTGCAAACTAACGAAATAATTTATTTCAATGAACCAGTTGGGTCAAAAAGTTTCCTCAGAAGCTTTGCTAACGCACCCTGTATTTACGTACTTTGAATTCTGCAGGAAATGATTCTGGACGGAGGAGAGTTCTTCTAATTGAAGATCATAAGAATTCATTAGCTCATGCTGTATTTCAATTCCTCCTCAGACTAGAGTGCAGTAACGCACTGTGGGAGATTCTCCCTCAGTTATATGCGGTTTCACGATATCTTGTAGAGGAAATTTACGAGGGAACTGTTATCCCTCGAGAATTATTTGCTTTCCACTATTTCAACATGCGCTTACATCTGAATTAATTTATTGCGAACTAGATTTTTACTCGGATTCTTCTTTAAAGATTCGGTTCTAGCTCTTCGAGTGTCTGCAACTTCAAGTGCGTGTTTCACTAACATGTTATAGAAAATTTTATTGGTATGGTAAACTTGTAAGTTAAAAGTTAGTTAAACTGACTGACAGTGCTAACTTTCAACTATTTTTCTGGCTTCTTGGGTTCTGCTTAAATTCACCATTCAGTCGCTCGAATGTAGCATCCGATCATAATTCCAAATGAGATATTGCGAAACAAATGTGAAGGGAAGAAACAAAGAGCGAACACAAGGGATGAACGTCCTTGACTTTTGGTAAAACTTTCTCAGTGGAACGAGAACGAAAAGAACTTTCCTGAATTATGTTCGCCAATGAGAAAACAATTTGTGCGGAAAGGGACAACAGAAAAAAGTTGGACCGGGTGAATATTGCCAAGTGCCTGATAATTTATGGAATGAACTACCCTAGCATTATGTATATTCGTACAACTTTTGCGGAAATTTGGGATCGTTGACATGGCGTCTTCCTTGCAGCAAACGTGTAATGTTGTGTTTGGATTCTTTTTCTAGCTAGATTGATCCATAGGCGTCCTAAAAAAATCAATTTTATGTGAATTCTTATACTCTTCCCTGATCTCCTTCTTCGAGTTGATACGAGGATGTTATTGATATCTAGTTAGCCTAGACCAGTTCCATGCATAAACAAAATATTGCGATACCATATCAACGAACAATAACTTATTAGAAGTGTCAGTGTAGAGTTCGACGTTAAAAAAGTAAATCAGAGTTACGCAATAAATTAAAAAAAAAGATGTCCACCGAAATCGTAAAAATCGAAAAACTGGAGTATCGAGCCATCATCAAGTACCTGTATATAAAAGGGTTAAGTGCTAAGCAGATTTACGAAAATTTACCGTGAAAAGTTGGACTGCAAGCTTCAAAGAGGTAAATTTTCCATTGGAGATGATGACCGATCGGGAAGGCCAGTTTCTGTGTCAGTCCCCGAAAATATCGATGCAGTTCATGACATGATTTTATCAGACCGTCGAATTGGGCTAAAACGGATACCTGAAGCACTGAAGATTTCATACGTACGCGTTCATCATATAGTCCACGTCAATTTGGACATGAGAAAGATTTCTGCGAAATGGATTCCCAAATGTTTTAATGTTGACAAAAAGCGTGCGAGGGTAGAGAAGCATTGCGTTCGATCTGTGCTCGATTTGATGTAGATGTAGACTTCTTAAACCGAATTGTTACTATGGTTGAGACTTGGGTACATTTCTACGATTCAGAAACAAAGCAATCAATCGGTGGAATGGCCACTCTGATTCTCCAAGACCTAAGAAGTTTCGTGTCCAAAAATCTGCTGGAAAAGTTCCTGCTTCAGTTTTTTGGGATTGCCCTGGAGTAATCATCATTAATTTTTAGGATAAGGATAGAACAATAACTGGAGATTAGTATTCGACATTACTGACGACTCTACGGGAAAAAACTAAAGAGAAAAGACTCGGAAAGCTATCCAAGGGTGTTTTGTTTTTACAGGACAACGCCCCAGTACACAAATCTCAAATGTTGCCATGCAAAAAATTCGTGATTTAGGGTTAGAATTACTAGAACACTTCCCTTATTCACCAGATTTGGCTCCGTCCGACTATAATCTCTTTCCTCAACTGAAAAAAAGTTTAAAAGGTCGTAAATTTTCTTCCAACGAGGAGGTAATGAAAGCTGTGGAGGACTGGTTTGCAGAGCAAGAAGAAACATATTTTTTGGAAGGTCCAGAAACGTTGCAGGTTCACTGTAATAAATGTATTCAATCAAGAGGAGAATATGATGAGTAATAAAATATTTTGACATTGAAATTTTGTTTTGTTCTATAGTAGGCTAAGAATTTTTCAATTTACCCTCGTACTGCATCATTTCTGTTTGGAAAGTCTATAATGATCCTTTTTCATACAACCAACTTCGAATTTGTTTAACACATGTCCATAAATTTATATTTACTTTTCTTGAATATGCTTCTTTCTATTTCGTTTTTAATAGCTTTCTACATTCTGTATGTTTTGGGCCATAATTTAATATAGGTTTCACAACTGAATTGTGGAGATGAACAGGGGCCCACATTAAAAGAATATTTCAACATATTCATAAAAAAATTGCAGAAGTTTTAACCAGTTATGCTGTTAGAGCCTTTGTTTTCAGACGAAACAATTAATTTGAAATTGATTTCTATTACGAAATTTTGGGTACACGAAATACAAATATGCTCCCAATCAAATTTTCGGATTATTCCCTGCCAGCCTCTCCATGTATTTGAGACTTACTTGAAACATCTTGAAACTAGTGAAAAGTCATTTGTGCTTCAACAAGATATCGAACCGATCTTTTTGCAGTTCCTGTCCAAGAATACGCTGGTGAAGATTCTGACCTATACGGGTTATATGCTAGGGCAGGCGCACACCCCCAGAATACCTAATATGAGACACAGAATTTTTCTTTATTTTCCTTTCAACACGTCGGTCAAAGACAATATCCAGGGGATGGCGCAGCGAGAGTCCATCTAAATTACTTTTACCGCTTCCCTGCCACGTCAGCTACTCGTCATCTGGTGTGAATTAACCTTCAGGAATAAATAGGACTGATATTCGTTTCATGTAGGGGCTTTATTGAGGAATTATGTTGATTCTTCATATAAGATATGAAAGCAAGGAATGGTTTACACAAGTTTTGCTAAGATTTGAAATACACAGAGGTTACACCTTTAACCCTACTCCACAAGATAGGGGTGTCATTGAAACGTTAAAAAAATGATTAACCTCTAATTGCAATAACCAGTTTTGTGATGCTGATTTGGTTTCTAAGACGAGGACCAATTATAAGTATGGGTACCACTGATATTTTTGAGATCTTACCATTACAGGATATTCCTTTTCGTGAAAATCACAACATTAAAAAAAAAAAAAACATTCATTGTAGAATCCGAAGATGCGAAATTATTTCATGTTTTCATCAGAACCTATATCGAATAAGATGATAATGATTACTCAAATTGATGCTCACCTTATTGTATCAGCACGTATCATGGAGAGAGCTTGATTATCAAATCCAATAACATCACGAGCATCTTCCTGAAACATTTTTTTTTCATAAATATAGTGTGCATCGTCAAACGCACATTAATTATCCCATTTGCATCAGTACTAACCATTAAATATGTGATGAAAAAACTGTACCTATGGTACTCACAGCTCTATCATTGAACCTGAAGAACTCTAACATTCAAACAAGGTCGATAATGAGATGAATCATATAATTTGCAATATCGTCATTTAAAATCAGTCTATCTCCTCATGAAATTCTGATTTTGTCACCCAGTTGAAGACGAATATTTGAAGATGAACCATTGGAAGTTTGTTGTTCTCGTGTGTTCTTATTTGAACTTGATCCAGGCTCAAGAAAAAAAACTGCGTAAGTTTTTTCTTTCAATAATAATTTCATCTATTGTCCTTTCTCAATTTTCAGCGAAATACATCGAAAAATGTTCATTGAAACGCGACTTCAGAGAGTGTATGGTCAGGAGTGCAAATAAGGCTATCCCATTTATAGTTAAGGGTAAAGAATTCACACCAGTCACTCAGAACAGAATAATTGAAATTATTTTTCAGGTGATCCCGAATATAATGTTCCAAACATGCTTCCATTTCGTTTATCCTTCGTTCGTTTGATTGACAGCCCTCAGCTGGTGTTGAATTTGAGTGATATAAGAATTTATGGTCTAGAAAATGCAGAAATGGTGGATCTTATGTAAGTATTTTTGGTGGAATTATAGTCAAATGATGATGAACATGATGATTTTGAATTAAGAAAATTTTCGAGTACAAACCAAGAGAATACTTTTTGATTTATCGACGTTTGAAAATTATTTTGAATAGGAAATAGATTCGAAAAACTGTTCCAAACTCAGGAATTTTTTTTCAGTATTGACAAGGATAACGAATTTTCCATAACTCCCACCTTCAAGATACCAAATGTGACATTGATAGGTGAGTACAGTGTCAGTGGAAACATATTGGCTTTGTCTTTGAATGGAAGAGGACTTTATTCTGCTTCACTGAGTGAGTATTACTGTAATATCAATCATTCCATTTCCTACGAAAATTACAAGCCTGAATTGACTCGAGCATGAAATTACTTACCATTTATTGAGTGAAAACTTTTTTCTTCAATAGAGTTAACGTACGTAATGAATGAGAGAATCTGGTTGCTATTATTGGTAGGGTTATGTGGCACTGATGACGGCATAACAAGCCAGAAACCGGTCTGTCAACACTCCTACGATGGCAGCACGATTAATTTGGAATAAGATCTCCAATAGTCTAATTCTCTCATTTTTTTTTCATAGTATTCATAATTTATGAGTACTTATGAGTACAGACTTTACCAAGCAGATCATGATGTTCGTATCATTTGATCTGAGTCCCCCAATGGCCCAACTCCAACACATTTCAACGAACAAGTAATATTCGATATACACAAACAATTGTATTGAGAAAGATTTCGTTTTGTAGTAAATGGGATCTACAAGTACCCACTTCTAATTGAGAAAATAAATATAAATGGAAAAGATTATTATCAAGCCAAAGGAAAAATTATGGATTTTCATTTCGATACCGTGCGTTTTGACCTGGGTAATATTTTCAATGGGGATCCAGAATTAGGTGAGAAATTATGATACAGCAAATATAGAAGAAATGACTTTTATTATTCCACTCATACTTCACAATTTCAAGCATAAAACACTTCATAATTTCACGATGAAAGTCTAATTCCGGAATAATTTCAGGGATGCAAATAAACAAATTATTAACTGAGAATTGGAAAATGCTACTCGAAGAGTTCAGACCGACTATATCTGATATTGTAACTGATATCATATTGGGAATATTTAATAAGATAGCCAAGGATGTACCAGCAAACAATGTTTTCCTCCCTAACTGATCTTAGCATGAATTATAATATTTCATGATGACACAATAAAAATATAATATGGCTTACTAGCAGAACAAAACAGTGTGTTAATTTAACAAGAGAATTGAAGACAAAATGTATGAATGAAATAGGAAAAAATACCACAAAGGAATGGTTTTATGATCACGTGTTTTGAATAGTTTTTCTTGTCACGGAACGAATTCACCTTATCGATACGAAACTAACGGGTTCCGGCGTGGAGAAGAATATGAGGTGAACTGTGATAGGGTGGGGAACTGAAGGCGCTGTTGACCGTTGAAAGACAAGTAGCAGAAATATGATAAAAACAGGTGGAGTCGAGGAGAGTGGTAACCACTGAGTTCTCGGTCCTCTTCGTTACTGACAAAGTCCATCCGCAGTATGAACTTTGTGGTATTAAAAAATATGAATTTTGAACACAGTGATATAATTAAAACAACATCAGTGTTGAAAATGAACAACATATTCATCCTCATACCGTAGAATGTAGGATTAATTCAGCCAAAAACACTGCGAGACAAAAAATTGAACCGCAAATCCATATCAGAAATGGCGCTTCAACGTCTCGTAATCTGAGCTGTCTGAGATCTTCCTGTTCTCTTTCAAAATTTCGAAATTTCTGGTTCACTTTCGACGCAAATCCGTATTGTCTTAAAACCAGAATTCTTATGGCAAGATGTCTGGTGAACGGGGAGTTCTTGGGAAATAAATACACACCAAAACTACTGCACAAGGGTTCAGGTAATAATATATGAGTTATGGCACCGTTTTTCGGATAGAGATCTGGATTCACTCTCCCCCTGATCAGTCCAAAAGGAACCACAAATGCAGCTTTAGGTTTGTCGAACCAAAAAATTTTGCGTAGGTCTGTATAGTTTATTTTTATGAGTTGATTCTTGAAGAGGAGGGGGTTTCCTGTTAGCCTTGAAATGTTGTATGGGGTGTAGATGGGAATTTTTGAATCCTCCAGATCTTTCAGATTTCCAATACCTTTTTCGTACTCCACAAAGTGTAGCAAGTTCATCAAGTGACTTTGAAATGAAGCATCCAGTACAAGAGAGGCCAAAATCCAGAAAATTACAGATAACCTAAATACGTTTTGATATTTATGGATTCTGTGCATCGCTACACCTAAGAGTATACACCAAATGTTCAGAAAAATTTCCGATACGTTCCAACGGGGCAGTTTTTTTAAATACCCGAATATTTTCATGAAGAAAACAAGATTCAGTAGGCTTACAACGACTCCAATCCATACTTCTCTGGGCCAATTTTTGAACAGAGCTTCTGCCTTACTCAATCTACGTGGTGCGGGTACAAGAAGCTGTAGTTCAGCAATATCGTTGAAATCGCTTTCCTCGATACCTTCATGTTTACTTGTTTGGAATTGCCTAACGAAGCAAAAATCTGTTTTATTGTTCAATATATACTGGATAGCGCCTTCGTATCTAGATTTCCTTGGAGACTCAACAACTTTATACGTCGCGTTCACCAGTTTCATCAAACAATCCAAGAGGAAGATATCTCTACCGATCCACACATGCTTTAGTGTCCACCAGTTGAAAGTTTTCTTCAGTATGGGCCATTCCTCGAAAAGTCCAACTCTGAATTCAAATCCGTTCATATTATTTATATGGCTTTCAAAAACGTTAGCTGAATTGGTAGTCACATCATATATCTCTTGCAGATAAGGATTGAACCTCCTGACGTGAATATCATCGCTGACGTACATGATGATGAGACGCATTAAACCATACGTCCACATACGACGAAAAAGACTTGGCATATCTTGCTCTTCTTCTCCAGTTAATCGTTTGAAGATGATCAAAACTACTGGGGTGTAAACTTTGAATGAATTGGATGCTAGTAGCTCTTTTAAAATTTCCTCAATTTCGCCCTTATCTTTGAGCAGAATGAATGTTAGACAGGGGCGTAGTTTTTGTATATCTAACTCAGATAATCCCTTTTTTAAAACCATCATCGGTTGTTCAAATATTGGTGAAATCAGATGAACCACTGATCTAGTCTCAACGGCGTCATCAGTGACTACCAACATTGTGCGATTGCCCAATATTCCCGATTCCTTCAGCTGACTCGTCTCAATGAAATTAATAATTTTTTTAGTGATAGTCGATGGTTCTGGGTGTGGAATTTTAATTTCAGAGGCTAAAACCGGCATCAGAAATAAAGTGTAGATTAGTAAAGCCAGTTCTGAGTGCTGCATTTTCAACAGAGGAATAAACTATAATAAAAATTTTGTATGCACTTTTATATTGTTTTCAAAAGAAGTAAATAATGTGAATATCGATTTACCTAATTTGAATGATCGTTTCAGCGATACAAAGTAGGCTATAAAACGCTATTTAAACCCTTCGTTTTCGAAAAATTGACAATTTATCAAAGATATCCTGAAAATGACCATTCATAATAATCATGCACGTTGCAATATTTCAGCCTGTCATGTCTGAAAGTAACATAACCATTAGATATCCGAAAGCATTTTGGATGATTCATTTATAAATATACCCCGCTCATTTGGTCCCTGATCATTTCTTTCATAGTGATACAATGAAAAGTTGGCACTTACTAATATTGCTGTTTCAATTCTCACATAGCACGAATAATATTACCGGTGGAATATCTGCAGATGTCCAGTTTTTACAAAAAATGATCCAATTTATAATTGACTGCAAGATGGTTGGCCTTTTCCAAAGGTTTGGGTCCAGACTTGTGGTTTTGGATGAAACAGATAGAGCTACAATACTGCTTGAAATGCTTCAACACCATATTGAATCACCAACAATGATACTGAAGCAGACAAACAAATTTATGAACATTAATAAAATGTCCTCACCTTCCATTACTTTTATTTTTCTCGAGGACGAGACCAAAATAGGGAGCTACCTCGTATATTTACAAAATTCCAGTATGCATCAACCAAATACTCCCACTGTCATGGTCAAATTAACTCAGGTAAAACTAGATCTTCCGGGTTTCCAATCGGGACGATATACAGGGTGAGTCTTTGACTTGTGCATATATTTTAACTGTAGATTCTTGAGGCCATCTTTTTTCGATTTTCCATTTTTCCGAATTAGGCTGTTTAAAAAATTGGGCCAAATACGTGTCTGATACGATTCTTTCGAATTGATGCAAGGTTCATATTTCTCGATTGGAATTGAGTTGATGCGTTTAGAAAATACTCAAGTACTAACCTTATTTGAATAATCTAATAGTGTGTGAATATCGACTGATAGCTACAATAATAAGGGCTAATGCAAGTCAAATTTGTGTTTTGTAGCTTGTTTTTTTTTCGATTTTCCTTGACCTGTGTGCGACGGTTTTGTTTGCAATTTTATTTGACCTTTACGAGACCATACTTGAATGTATCACACCTTGTATTATTCGTATTGTTTGTCTCACATTGATGTAAGTTAGGTACATATCATTTTGTTCCTTGTATTGATTACCTTTGTTTATATTTTTAGTAGCTCTGATAAAGGAATTGTAAAATTATGAAAGCTTGGCCAGTACAATGAAGTAACAGTAATCTTCGATAATTTTTGACTTCTGACTCGAACATTATCCCTTATTATTTGAAAAAGAATGTTACGAACACGATAATTCCAAATGAAACACAGAAAAACAGATTTTGTTCGATAATTTCTACAATTGAAAAGCCATATTTCTCCACGTTGTCCTGTGTTTGAAACGTCTGTCCCATGAACGACGCATGCTTATAGCGTATATTGTTGTTCTGTGGCGATAACCGACGTGATGAACTACGATTTATTCATTTATTTATTTACAGAGAACAATACGAACAGGTGTAAAAACACCCAAAACAATGTGATATAAATGGCATAAAATGGTCGAATGATTTCTATAGCTATATTGTTATAGAAGGGGAGAGTGATTATTATAGTTGATTTTTTTGATGTCGTGATAATTATGTGAAGATTTTCAGTAAATTATTGTAATAATAACCGTGTAGTGTCGAGTTTATAAAATTCCAAGAGGATATTGTTTAGATAGAAACATCGCCACAGATTATTTAGTGCTAAGTATCATTTTATTCTTCATTGATTTCAATTTAATAGGTGGTTTGTATTGACATTCATCATTAATATCCGAATTTCGTATTTCATTGACCTTCATTTTCAATAAGGACTATTAACAATAAATTTTTAATAGGAACTGTGCATCTGAAATGTATAATTTAATGCTTCTTAGAATTCAAACTCATCTCCCACATTTGTGGATTTTATTATTAGGTACAGACAAATCTATACATCAAACGTTTTTCCATCATAGAGATTTTAGTCTTGACAAAGTTGATAAACATTCTGACAACATTGTTAACTTGTAAGTGAAGAGATCCGAGAGTTTATAAATTTCAGCCATTGAAATTCCAGGGAAGCATCCAGATTATTCTAATGATTTTTTCGTTAAATTTTATCGGGAAAAATTGGAAATAACTCAAAAACGACGCGATTCATTGAAAAAAACATAGAAATACTTTTATTGATTTTTTTCAATTGGCTTTATGGTATTTTTGCGTAGATTTATGAGTCGGCTACTCTGTAACTTTTATGCCAGGAAAAATATTGAATAAGTTTCGATTGAGGAATATGCACCATGGATAGAGTGAACAATCAACCAAAATTCAGTTCATTTGAAACAATGGTTGCGAAGATATGAACAGAAAACTGTTTTTTTTCATGGATTTTCGACACCCTGTATCTTTCAAACCAAACCGATTGCTGAAAAATGATTTGGAAAAAAAGTGTTTCGTTTGATGAGAGGAATCTACAGTTGAAATATATGTACAAGTCAAAGACTCAAAAACATTTCATGTTCTATGAGTACTTACCATTGAGGTATTTTCAGGTTAAAATGGAGGAAAAGATAGATGCCTTCACCATATTGAATTCTGCATGGAACCTTGGTCTCGTACGTTTCTTACTCATTTATTGCCATGGAGACATAAGAGCGTTATCATACGATCCCTTCAAAAACACGATGAATAATATTTCCAATAGGACTGGCAACGCACTGTTTCCCAGATATATGAATAATCTACAAAAATATCTTTGGAGAGTCAGTTTATTTGAAGAGTGGCCTCTTCTGAGGAAAAAACCGAATGTACTTCGTAGTTCTCTCAGATGGCTGGGAAAAGATTTCACTATTCTCAAAGAAACAGCTAAGATTATGAATGCAACATTCAAGGTCGTGGAACCGCCTCTTGATGGCGGTTATGAGGGTGCAATAAAAGATATATTGGAGAAAAAGGTTGACTTCTGCTTCGTCAGGAGATTTCCAAGAGCAAGAAGCCAAAAACTGAGCTTCGTTAACACCGGATCTCTCTCTCGCCTTAGTGTTATAGTAAGCAGACCCGACTACCAAGAGAAACCAACATCTGTTTTCAGAGTTTTCAGCGAGGAAATCTGGCTGTGTCTAGTCCTCACTATGATTATTCTTATTCTTGCAGTGAGGTATTTACTTTCGGAAGGCGGCAAATATTATGATGTTGTCAGTATATTAATCGATATTTGGAGAGTATTGCTCAACATACCAATTGAGATATCAGTTGAAAAAAAAATATACCTCGACCATTCCATTTGTTACATGGATGTGGTCTAGCTTGATATTGAGCGCTAGTTTTCAGTGCCGTTTGATATATCTCATGAAATATCCTCAGGTTGAAGTTGGAATACAATCATTGGAAGACTTGGAGAAGTCTAAACTCCCAGTATATTCTTCCTACGATTACATCAAGATGCAGGACGATGCTGGTTATCTAAGGAACCAAATGAAATTGGTGAATCACGAAGAAGTTCTGAAAGAACTCGATGATCCTTCTTCAGTTTCTTCTGTTGTGTTACCCTTCATAGTGGACAGATCAAAAACCAGTTCAGATTTCTTGGAGTACATTGAATCACGTCAGAAGCACATTCTCGAAAAAGCATTGGTAGAAAGTTACGCAGTCTATACTTTTCCATATTTTTCACCATTCACTAATGCTATTTACGTCGCGATATTGCAGCAAATTGAATTTGGGTTTATGGACAAACTTCCAAAATCACCAAGGCGTGGTTTGAAGATCAAAAAGGCCATCAAGCATACATTCAGTCTAAACTTGAACCATATGACATCAGCGTTCAAATTATTGATCATGGGATTGATCGTGAGCTGCTCAGTATTCATTTTGGAAATTTCTACTTTTGGAGGAGGTCAGAGGCAGTATTCGCTTCAAACTAAGGCAACGTTGAAAATTTGAATGGACCTTGAACATTACTCATGGTAAAATGAATTCTACTCGAAAATTGCTGTTCTTTGCTGGAAATATAAAAGGTTTGATGATTATTTCTTTGGTTTTTAATATTATTTCACAAAAACTAGAAGGCCAGCTGACTCACCTCACAGACAGATCCACCTTTTAGATGGATTCATCTAGAAGATAGATCTTTCTTTATTATATATCCAACAAAATTGGCAGCATCGAATTTCAGGTGATTCGTTATGAGTCTAAAGTTGATCGAGAGTGTATTTCACAGAGAAATCAAAGATTGCTCTCCTCAACAAAACTGGAATGATTACAATCACTAATTTCACTTTATCGATTCCACATAACCTTGAAATTTTAACCTGATTGCACCATCACATGCACGGATAATATTATATTTGAAGGGTATTCTGGAGTGAAGATTTTTGCGGTCAATGTCTAGCTTTGAGCTAGAAAATCTCATGGTTTTCTAATACTTAGTGTGAAAAGCACACCGGGTGTGCTCAATCCATACACTGAGAGGGTCCTTTATGTTTGATACTGATTAAAACTACATTTTAGGCATTTATAACTTTAGGAAATTACTGATTTTAATGATAGAATGGTAATTGAATGGTCTCAACCTAAAATTTGGATTACCTTTCAGTATGTCAGTTGGTTGGTGAAAAATTAAAAGATATTAGGAAAAACAATTTTTTTATTAACATTTTAGGCATTTATAACTTTAGGACATTACTGCTTTTAATGATAGAATGGTAATTGAATGGTCTCAACCTAAAATACTGATTACCTTTCAGTATGTCAGTTGGTTGGCGAAAAATTAAAAGATATTAGGAAAAACAATTTTGTTATTAACATTTTAGGCATTCATAACTTTAGGACATTACTGCTTTTAATGATAGAATGGTAATTGAATGGTCTCAACCTAAAATATGGATTATCTTTCAGTATGTCAGTTGGTTGGTGAAAAATCAAGAGATATTAGGAAAAACAATTTTTTTTATTAACTTAAAATGAACATTTATAAAATAAATCTTATAATAATGAGTTGAGGTTTTCCTATAAGGAAATAAATAGAAGGAAACATAATATACAATATTACATCGAGTATGAGAAAATATACAATATCGTTGATATATTCTAGGTATTTTCATTTTAATATGTATCAAAAGGTGGAACACCATAATTTCTGTATATGGTATTCCAGAATTGGGTGTAGTTTCTTTTTGGATCTTTCATCATTGTCATATCCTTGTCGATGTTCAAGAAGTTGATACTTGTAGGCTTTACTGTTTGCCAAGTGATGTTTTGTAAAATGGTATCAGCGTTTGGTTTTCGAATACTTAGTGTAAAAAGCACACCGGGTGTGCTCAATCCATACACTGAGAGGGTCCTTTATGTTTGATACTGATTAAAACTACATTTTAGGCATTTATAACTTTAGGGAATTACTGATTTTAATGATAGAATGGTAAATGAATGGTCTCAACCTAAAATATGGATTACCGTTCAGTATGTCAGTTGGTTGGTGAAAAATTGAAAGATATTAGGAAAAACAATTTTTTATTAACATTTTAGGCATTTATAACTTTAGGACAATCATAACTGCTTTCAATGATAGAATGGTAATTGAATGGTCACAACGTGAAATATGGATTACCTTTCAGTATGTCAGTTGGTTGGCGAAAAATTAAGATATGTTAGGGGGAAAAACAATTTTTTCATTAACATTTTAGGCATTTATAACTTCAGCACATTACTGCTTTTAATGATAGAATGGTAATTGAATGGTCTTAACCTGGATTACCTTTCAGTATGTCAGTTGGTTGGTGAAAAATTAAAAGATATTAGGAAAAACAATTTTTTTTATTAACTTAAAATAAACATTTATAAAATAAATCTTATAATAATGAGTTGAGGTTTTCCTATAAGGAAATAAATAGAAGGAAACATAATATACAATATTACATCGAGTATGAGAAAATATACAATATCGTTGATATATTCTAGGTATTTTCATTTTAATATGTATCAAAAGGTGGAACACCATAATTTCTGTATATGGTACTCCAGAATTGGGTGTAGTTTCTATTTGGATCTTTCATCATTGTCATATCCTTGTCGATGTTCAAGAAGTTGATACTTGTAGGCTTTACTGGTTCCCAAGTGATGTTTTGCAGAATGGTATCAGCGTTTGGTGTTGGATTGCTATAGATTGAAGCAAAATTGATAACATTCATGAAGAATTTCAAGATAATGATTTTTAATGAGCTCAAAAGGAATTGAAGGAAAGTGAAACTGAAAACTTTGGGCTCGATTCAACAAAGCTCTTGCATTGAGATAATGTTACGACTTGAAAAACTAGTGTTAGTAGGTTTTTCACTTACTGGTACTTTGCGAAGTTAGTCCACATGGTAACAATCCTTTCTCTAATGATTAAATCGCTCTTGCTCGGTGTTTTCTCATCAGAGTGGTAAAATAGATAAAATAGTTCTTCACCATGATCTGCACCTGAAAATAATTGAATTAACGCTGGACCCATCTCGAAATTTGATGTGATTCTCACCTTTCACTTCCCTCTCAGAACCATTAGTCGATGGCAATTGTCCAACATAATCGAATCTGTAGAAATAGGTGGGCGTGTATTTAGATACAAGCCTGACGAACTCGATGGCTGGCCTTGCAAACTCATGGTCTGTGATGAACTTGAAGACAACAAAAATTAGTAATGAGAGATTTCAGATGTTATTAAAACAAGAGGGAGAAACTAAATCATAGTTTTGTCCCATGAAAAGAAATTGAAAGCATTGCTGAAAGAGGCGTTTTACTTATGAAAGGTTTATCCAGGTTTTGATACTTAAACATTTGAAGAATTGAACTAGATATTAATCGAAAAGACAGAAGAACAACAATATTATTGATACACAAAATTATGAAACACGATACACAAAATTATGAAACTTTTAGATTTTTTGGAGTAAATGGGATAGCAACTCACCTTGACGAAGTTGTCCTTTGAAGACGATATGGTCTTATTTTGGAAATAAGTACTCTGAATCATTTTTCCTATCTTCAATAGAAGGGAACTATTTGTATTTAAGTCAATAGGTGCAAGCCTGCTTGGATCCAAATCGTATATTTCAAAAATGATTCGTAGAGTATCGAAAACTAAAACGAGAAATTCGCAAACAAGTAAATTAGTGGATGAAAGGGCATGAGTAAATTATATAGTTATTCAGATTTGAGAGGGATTGAATTGATTGTTTACGTAGACAAACTTGTACGAATCTACATTGAAACTAATGAATCAATGTTGATATGCGTAGGTATATCGAGGAATAATTAGGCATGTTTGGTGAGAAATGAATAACCTCTACACTCTACATTATCCTTCGAATTGTTTGTTATGTCTTCCAATTGAAATATTCGTTTTATTGCTTTATAATACCAACATGGAAATTCCCATCTCTAAATTTAATAATTTTACCTAACTCCCTAACCTGCCATACCATACGACTGTGATGTTCTTGAAGAAGAAGAGTGAAATGATGTGATCTTGGTTTCGAACTTATTATGATTAGATATTATCAGAGCAAAAAACCTGGGATTCTTTTGAAACAATACTGGTATTCATATTCATATCTATATTAATAAAAGAGGATCTATGGTTTGCTTCAAAACTTCAGAATGCTTTATTGTTCAAACGATCGCACCAAATTGGACAATTCTTTTTTTGTTGTGTTTATTATTGTTAGGGCA
The DNA here is from genome assembly GCA_910592335.1 of Adalia bipunctata. Classification (NCBI taxonomy): domain Eukaryota; kingdom Metazoa; phylum Arthropoda; class Insecta; order Coleoptera; family Coccinellidae; genus Adalia; species Adalia bipunctata. Next base: position 11,699,210 of record OU342955.1, read on the forward strand.
AGGTTTATATAACAAAATATTTCCAAAAAAATCCTACTGAAAAGAAAAAAAGGCATTCTTTTTTCTTACGATCAATCGAGCAATCATAGAGTACTTATATAGGTTTTGACATTTGGACAAAAAAGGTTAGTTTTTCTTCCACAGAATCGCATGTCGAGTGAATAGTTAAAAGTGCAGTAGGTCTCACCAACGGTATAAGAATGTTCTATGGGGATTAATAGTAGTAGAACGAAGTATTCAATAGAAATGCAATAATAAAATAGAACGTTGGGAAGTTATAAGCCATGAAGTAGTCATATTCATATTGGGTATAAATGTACAACGGAACCATATTCTATTTTGTTTTCACCTGATGGAATGATTCGCTTGTTCTGAGTTAGTTACTAGGTGACACTTGTCACGTTTATGGCACCAGCATAGGTCAATGTAAGATGCATTTCTCTTAAAGTTACTTACCAGGCATGAACATACATCCTTCGGCTGAGTTATAACCAGTGAGAACAGGTACTCTATTGAAATCTCCGTCCTTCAATTTTTTGTGGCTCAGTCCATTAACCGCACCATGAACTAAAGGCTCAACTGTGGGTGCAAATAATAGCCCATCCATTGGATTCGAGAAGGCAGTATTCTGTTGAATCGTTCTTAATGAAATGAACAATCTTGAACTTTTCGAAGTCGTACTCACTATAAGATCCACTTGGTCAGCTCCCTTCAGTAATTTCACTGCATCTATTTTCTGCAAAGATGTCAGCAATTCGTCGGTTGAATTATATTGGATGTCGAAATAGTTAGCAACAAGGTTAGCTACAGCGGCGGGATCTTTAGTTCTTGACCATAGGTTTAGACTGTTGCCACTTTCCATGATGGCAGCGCTGAAGAGACCTAGGAAGTAGGAAGATTATCACAATTAAAACAAAAATGAGAGAGAAGGGACTGATTATATCCAATATTATCATCACGAAAATTAGAGGGTGTTATATAATAATATACCATAAGATGAATACTGAAACAATGGTAGGTACCTACTCATGATCTATGTGTGACCTGGGCACTATATCTGCTCGGTTGTTAGCCCCGTATACTGTGAACCACAGAGCTAATTGAACGATGTGTGTCAGGTTCTTCTTCTTGTCCAGTCTTAGTATCAACTTTCTGGTATTGTTATCACCACTTTGAGGGTGAATAACTCCACAGTTTTTTTCAGAGTTTATCCATGTAGTTTTGAACTATTTAATAAACTCTTTTATTATTATTATTATATTTTTTTACGTCCGTGTGAGGGGAAAACCCTTTATGCGCGACGAGAGGGTCCGCACTCTCGGTGGTGTGAGAATCCAAGATCTTGTTTGGCTACTCACTAAAAACCCCTCACACTTTCCATGGAGAAGTTCTTCATCCTGCCCTCGTAGTGTCCCTTAACAAAAGAGATGAGCTGCAAGTGGCTTCTAGAGTTCATGGGACCTGATGATATGAAGTGACCCGAGCAACACTGCTTTCTGCATTCTTTGCGCCAATGCCATGGCTATTGATCTGCAGACCGGAATGGTCTTCAGTTCATTTACGTAGTTAGCCCTCATTCCACCGAGACATCCTATGATTAGTACCATCCCAATTTTATGATCTGGGTATAAAGTTCCAAGCTCGAACATAAGTTCTTTGTATTTTTGCCTCTTCTGTTCTTCTTTCATCACAACCACAACATTATTTTCAGCAGGGGAGGAGAATTCCACGACAAACAACTCCTTCAGCTCCTTGTCCAGCAGAAGTAGGTCTGGCTTAACAGCATTGATCTGCCGTGTTGTTGAGACAGAATAGTTCCAGCATATGCGAGCTCTATCGTTCTGGACCACCGCTTCAATTTCCAGAGGCACATATGGCATCACCGGTTTTTTGTCTATCATGGGAGCTGCGTATGGACGCAGCTCTCAGATGGAAGTATAGAATTCGGAGTGCAGCGTTGTGCATACATATACATACCCCGATGGAGCATGGACGCTGCAAGCGGAAAGGATGTGCATAATCGTTTCCTGTTGCCTATGGCAAGCCCTGCAAGTTGTTGGGGTGTCCATTTTCATGATATTCTAGCTGACTTTAGAAAGGCAAAAGACAATTCTTCAGACAGGTTCTGGTCTTTTAAACTCCTGATATATATGGAGTGCAAGGTCTTACTCATATGATGTTCGAAGAATGTATCTGACTGAGACTTTCGGATCAGTCTTGCTAGGCTTCTTTGGTCCGCTTGAATGTTCCAGCGAGCTCAGGATTGATCGATACGCCGGTTATGCTGAGCTTCTCCAGGGCCCATTTTGCAGCTCGGAATAGGAAGGCTCCATGGTTCGCAATTTCATGCTGAGCGACAAATTTCAGAAGCGGATCTTCACTTCTTAGAATCCTTTCCAATGTTTGTCGATAGTGTTGATATTCCAAACATTGTAATCCTCTTCCCCCCTGGCTTCGGGGAAGGTATATCCTCTGTATTGAACTGTTGGGATGTAGGCGACGATTCATGTTCATCGTTTTCCTTGTTGACCTATCAAGATCGAGGAGTTCGTTTACCGTCCAGTTCACCACCCCGAAAGAATAGGTGAGAATCGGGATGGCTAGCATATTTGTCGCAGATACTTTGTTCTTTTCCGACAGCTGCGATTTCCAAATATCTCTCAGCTTCTTTTTGTCTTATTATTATTATAAAATATGAATTCTGAATTGTCCCGGCAAAGAGTTGGACAAGTTTTACTTTGGTACCTCAACATATTTTATGCAGATTTGATTTCTTATTCAGAGTAACACCATTTATGGTTGCTTCCAAATAAAATTGCCCACCACATAAGTTCACAAAATAATGCAGTAGTGGGAAATAATGAATTAAGGCTTAATAAGAGAAGCCATCAGCTCACCTTCAGTTAATGGTGTTTGCATCAAAAGGGCAACGTTAGCAGCACCTGCACTTTGACCCATGACTGTGACCCTTTTTGGATCGCCACCAAATTTAGCAATGTTCGCTTGAACCCACTCAAGTGCCATGACTTGATCTTTTATTCCATAGTTTCCAGTCAATACACTATCTCTCGCACTCAAGTATCCTGTGAATAAAAATTGGAACCTCATCAAGATGCGACTCAGACATAGATATTTCATAGGTGAGGGAGACCAAGTATTACAAAACGAAAGTTTCTGATGGAAGACAAAAACTGTTTCTATATCAATGGATTCAGGTCTATGTAGATAATACTTTGATGAAAGTAGGGATAGAAAAAAATGCATATTCAGACTAACCAAATATTCCAAGTCTGTAATTGATTGTAACCAAGATTACATTTTTGTCCATGAATAAATCAGGCTCTCCATCAATCATCCTCCCAGTTCCCACCAAAAAGTAGCCTCCATGAACCCAGAATATCACAGGAAGAGGTTCGGAAGGACTCAGCTGTAAAAAACTTGGGTTTAATCATTGGATGTTCCATATTTGGATTGTCTTCAACCAGGAAAACTTACACAAGGTGTGAAAATGTTGAGGTAGAGACAGTCTTCTGACACAACATCATCGTCCATGTAAGGCTGGAGGCAAGCTTTTGGTGGTTTGGTAGCATCTAAAATTCCACTCCATTTGCTTGGAGATTTGGGGTACTGCAAACACAATTTGTTTTGAAATTTCTGGGAATGAAATGGTACAGTTTTACTGACCTTGAATCTGAGCTCTCCAGTTGGTGGTTGGGCATATGGAATGGACTGGAATGCATAGAAAGAGGTTCCCTCTGTATCGGTCTTCGCAAAACTTCCCCTTAGTTTTCCGTAGGTAGTATCGACAGTTAAATTCTTATTCTAGAGAAGAGATAGAAGGTAGATTGAATTTGAACTTAGATCTCATCATCGGTGGTATTTTTGAAAAATGGAGGGATCATAGTTCATTTAATGTGCAATCTGTGACTGTTTTCATGATCGATTTGAAATCTGAGTGAATGAATCATATCTAATTCAAAATAAATAGATTGTTTGCTAGTTATACGAACGGAAAGAATAATTAGATTTTTTTCATAGATGAGTGGATTTAATTGAAGTATCAACAACGCACACTTGAGTTCGAGATATCAACAGCTGAGAAAATAGAATTAAATTGATTAGACGTGTCGAAGGGCAGTAAAGACAAGAAGGATACCATATTATCTTCTTCAGTGCAGGCATTTTTCGAGTTTATCGAATAACTTAATGTGAATTCACAATTCACAATTCGATTTTGGTAGATTGCAGACGTACCTAGAATTTTTATACCTATTCATCACAAAAACAAAATTGAGATATAAAATTACATTCATTAGTGAAATGAGTTTCATTCGTAGATTCGTTGAAAAAATTTCTGTTTATAATAATATTTTCAATGTATTCCGCAGATTGAACGAAAAAACCTGCTTTAGATTTATAATGAATTTTTTGCTCTATCGATCTGAAAAACTGTTGTTGATGAGTGAATCTACTCATTAATTTTCCACTTCTGAAATACTCCGAATGGATCTTACTGAAAGAACTGCATCAGAAGATCTTCAACCTGGATTATAAATTTCAAAAAAGTATGATGTAGTAATTCTACTTCATACATATTCGGTACAATGAATATTGTTATTAATAATACATTAATTCATCTTAGATTTCTATAGCCCAAAAATATATTGGGTGTTACATTAAAATAACGAAGTCAATTTCCATTTCCGGTGTAAACGGAAGTCGTAGTAAACCGAAAATATTTAGGCTGAAAAAACTTGGTTCGGAAAAATTGATAGCTTTTTCTCATACAGGGTTGGCATGAAATATGGAACCAGAAGGAATAAATATTGAGGATGATAAAAATTGTCTGCAAACTGCAAATATCTTTCGACTACTCACTGATTCATCTACAACACATTGTAAAGGCTCTCGCAGATAGCGACTTTCAGTCAAGCTAACTGTCAACAGTACAACACACGCAAAGGCTCTCATTTCGAATAACAACTGATTGATATTTTATCAGCTGTTCTATATAAATACGGAAAAAATATTGCTGAATATACCGATAAGAAAAAATCTGATCTCAAAATAAAATTATTATAACTATCTATAAATTAATTATTTCCCCGCTGTTTGTGTTGTTGTATTGTTTTAGGTTTAAAGATTTTTATCGAATCGGTCAAGGTATTCCCGAATTATCATGCTGGTAATCTCTCAAGTAAATAAATACCTACCTGTACTATGTTGCAAATTTATTGAATTTAAAATAAGCCTATTAGCGATATAATCTTAGATGCAATCCAGATGTAACTGAAAATTATGCAATAGCAATGGAAATTGGGAATTATTTCTAGCTTTTCTTGTTGAAAAAGGAAATTTTCAACAAGAATATGAAAATAATTCATTTGAGACTTTAATTTGGGTCGTACGTTGTTTGTACTCAATCGCAACCATGGAATATGAGGTGGGGAACTGGAATGTTGAATCGTGACAAATTTTGAAATTGGGTTTTTAAATCCCATCCAATAATACCATTTCAAAAATAAAACTATACTATACTATAGTTTATACCTACTCAAACATGCTTTTGATGGATTCCCATAAAAACAAAATTACAGAATGCTTAGTATTCATTACAAGATCTCTAACACAAATATTTCAACGCAAAACACTGTGACTGTAAGTATCTTATTGGAAGAACCATACTTTGTACAAACTTTGCCTACGTTAGAAATTTTTATTCAATCATTTTTACTTCCAGACACTTTTCAGTCTGCTTTTCCGCATAAAAACAATTTTTGAATGGTATTCAAATGAAAAAACCAGGGCTCATGAAGGAATCTCTGAATTTCTGGGTTTTAAAAGGGGCAGATCATGTTAATGAAAAAATTCTTTTGCAGCCAGTTATATCTGTATGTTTTCATTCAATGTTCTCATTATATAAACGACTTGAGTAATTTTGAATGATTGTAGATAATGGGAAAAGTGTAGGATTTTTTCAACGAAGATTTTTCTAGAAATACAAAAATGAACACAGATAAGTTATAGTTATATTTTCCCTCCATATTATCCTTGCCACTGCTTGACCTAGGTGTTTTAATTTATTCATAGATAAAACTTTGCGAAATATTTTTCAGCACTCAAAGATAAAACAACTATTGCAATTGTTATTCCAGATAAGGTACCCTGATTTGGGTATTACGGCAATTGGCGTTATAGATAAAAATCTGAAAGAATCTGTGGAAATTAAGGATTATTTTCTCGATGTTGACCATGAATGTTGAAATTGTTTTGTTTTGACACGGTGAAAATTCGATCACTGAGATAGTTCTCGTCATTATCGAATCGAAAAACAAGGTTGTTATTCTGAGTATTTCTACACTGGAAGATTCTCAATGAATTTATATAAAAAAAGTCGAGGAAAAATGTTAAAATGGTAATTCAGTGTATTAAGCTGCAGAATTATAATAACATAACTGAAATGTGATGAGCAGAAGTAATTTCACTCTTCGAACAAGCCTGCAAAAATATCAGGTTTGAAGTAACTTGAGATTTCAGCAACTTAGAATTAAAATTATATTCGTATTCTACGTATTCAAGATGAAAAATAATTCCTCGAAAAATACTCATGAAAGCATGAACTATCGTCTTACTTTCTTGTTGACATTTAATTTGTACTGAAATTAAATTAATTATTATCATTAATTGGTTTATTCGGGGAAAAATTAATGGTGTTCTTGGCTGTAAGAAAAACATCTGATTTTTTTACATATCTTCTGTTGCAATATAGTCTCTTAAATTCGTGAGGTTTGCTTAGAACATTCATTCATGTTCATAGAAAAGGTTCAGTTGGAAGATATTTTACCATACCATATATTTTATCAAGGTTTTAGTTGAATGTGATGGAGCGTTCTTTGAGTAGAAAAGTGTATTTACTTTTGACTTATTTTTGGATTTTGAATTCGAATGATTCTGTATACTCGAAGGACTTGCGTAAGTGTTAATGATAAATTAAAATTTATATGAAAATTTCATTTTATATTCATTCATTTGTTAAGTTATTAATATTTATACCACCTATGATCTTATGGTGACATATAATCGATATTCATATTATTTTCCGAACATCTATTAAGATCAGCACAATTTTACAGCTCCCGCCCTGAGGAACTTGAAATGTTCTGCAAAAGAATTGAAAACATGCTTCATAGTAAACGGAAATAAAGCCATTCCCCTATTGGCCAAAGGTAAGCAATCCCATCAAGAAGTGAATCTGAGCTCCTAGTAATGTAAATTTATAGTTATAGGATCTAAGAACTGGTATATCATTGCTATACAGGGTGAAATATCATACTAGTTGAAGATATGAAGTGAAAATTTTTTCAATAAAACAATTTTTAAAATGTTCTTAGGTTATCGTCCATTTATGTTCGAATGAAAAGAATATATTGGGATTCTTGGACTGAATTTCTTTATTGTTCTTTAAGACAATGCCGACGTTTCAAAACGATTTGTTTCTTTTTCAAGGCTGAAATTTAAAAATTTAAAAATTTTTTCTATCGAACTAATTTTTGACTCTCATAAAAGCGTATAAATATAATAGCAGTTTCTTCTTTAGGAGATCCAGAATATGGTATTCCCAAAATGATTCCTCTACAAATTCCATTCATGAATATTATATCAACTCCAAACCTGAGTATGAACTTTACAAATGTTGAAGTTTATGGATTGGATAAGTTGAAAATCGATGGTTTCAAGTAAGTTTTTCAAGGCATAGGGATATTCGTAACCAGAGGTTGCCACCTGTTTCAGTTAATTTTCTGAAAGTTCGAATGTTTTTAGAACAATGAATTCGTTTTAAAATTTTGCCGCTTATATCTACATTATGAATTCTTGCAGGAGCGACGAAAAAGAACATTATTATCTCCTCGATCTCAAAGGCGACAATGTAACAGTAATTGGAAACTATGAAGCTGATGGAAGGATTTTAGTGATGCCATTGAAAGGCAAAGGAAAATTCAGTTTGTTTTTCAGTGAGTTCTTTCGTTAATTTTTATAATTTTGTTCAATCACTTTAACTTTTTATTTCTCAGAAGATTTGGATGCCTACTTTGTACACTATCCCTCAATTTTTCAAATAACCTGTTTCCAGCATCATATGAGTAACTACAATATGATGAATTTCAATCAAAATATATATTATATCGAAACTAGCAAAAAAAGCTCTATAGAAATCCTGGTATTGGCACTTATTAGATTTTGCTTAATACTTTCTTGTCGAACCAAATTTTCAAGTATTCTTCAATCTTTTATGACATTTGAAATATATTAATAAGATTGCTCTTATAAGCAGTACTTGTTGGGAGGTAGTAGATAAATTTAGTGAAAGTCAAAGGGCATCGACTATGATCTATGAGAAACCAGTTTATTTTTCGAAATTGACTCTCCAGAGAACAGAATACTCCCTAAGAAAGGTACTAGAATTTTTCTAAAAAAAACCTATATTCCCAAAAATGGCGCCGCGACCATAAAATGGAACAAAAAGGGTGTCGTATAGATATGAGAGTCTGGAAAACTACGAAATAACAGTTAACTAAGCCAGTCTGCATTTTAATAAGTGTATGCTTTTACCCACAGAAAATGGAAAATTCAAAAGTCAAGTTTACGTAACGGTCATCGAGAATAAAGGGGAAAAATACTTCAAGCCTACAGACAGCCGATTTCAAGCAAGATTTGGACAATTGATATTCAAGCTTGATAATTTATTCGAAGGAAACAAGCAACTCGGTGAGTCTCAACAGATCATTATCATTTATAATTCTAGAATCAATCTTTTCATCTGAATTGTTTCAGGTGACCAAGTGAATTCTTTTCTGAATGAAAACTGGGAATCTCTCATGGCAGATTTTGGACCATCTGTAGAGGAAACGGTCGCCAAAATAATACATGATATTTTCGGCAATTTAGCAGCTAATGTTCCCTTGAAATCGTTTTTTGCCTGAAATTCTTGAGACACAACTAAATTAATTAGAACTATTAAACATTCATCTGATTTTCTTCGGAAATGTCATATGGAACCAATAAAAATACAAAATAGACCACAGTTATATTTTTCATTGAAACAAACAACCTTTTGATTTCAAAAGGTATCTTGGTTGGAGATGAGAACAAATTTTGCAGACAGATTACACATTGTGTGGAACTTCTAAATTCACATCACCCTTATCTTAATTGTTTGCACCATCATATCAAGATATCCTATTAATGGTAGACGAAACCAGCTCAAGGAATCAATTGAAAAAATTTTTGAATCAATTGAAAAAAATTTGTTAGCATTTTTCGACCAAATGATTCCTAAGGACCTTATAAGAATTTCTGCAAATTATTCATTTTAACTTCAGTGATCTATCACGCCATGAATATAAATTTGTGTAATAAAAATAATAGTTTATTTATCCTGTAAGACTGTAATATTACATGTATAGAACAAGTCATAAATAATATTTACAATGAATACATACACTCAAAATTACATACATACAACTGTAATAATCCTTAACACTATATAGAAACATTCCCTCAATAACAAATTCCTAACTATCTTCTTGAATGTATTCGTATGAAGACCCTGAATGCACCGTGGAACATTTTTACACTCTGATAATGTGGGGACATTTCAAATTTAGCGGTCCTATGAATGGGAAAATATAATTCATTCTTGTTTTTGGTATCGTGTGAATGAGAATTGGAAAGCTTCACAATATTATTCTCATTTTCCTTCACATACATAGGGCATTTGAGTATAAATAAAGAGGCCAACGTGAGAATACCATTTCCTTTGAAGAGAGGTCTGCAATAGGACCGCGGATGGCAATTAAACTTTAATAGTTATTTAATCAACTAGTTTATTAATCGCTAGATTAATAAACGAGTTGATTACAAGATTTTTCCGTCGACCTCATCACGAATTGAATAAGAAGTCTGGATTGAAATGAATTTTTATTTTGCATAATAGACAAATTTGACATAATGTAAATTTCTATGTTCGTTTCGATACAGGCACGTAGCGAGGGGGGGCCCGGGAGCCCGTGCCCCCCCGAAATTTCAAAAAATGCCTGTCTATTTGACAAAATTTGCAATGTTTACTTATTGTGGCCCCCCCCGAAATTGTGGCCCCCCCCCCCGAAAGAAAATCCTGGCTACTTGCCTGTTTCGATATATCAATATTTATGCTCCATATGGAACAATTCGAAAAATTCATAGAGGGAATATTGGACATGTTGTGACATTCTGAATAGTTTACATTTAGTTTGCATTTATATCATTACCTATGATATCCCATGAGGAACGTATGGAGAAAGTGGAGGTTGAAGTATTATTCACTTTGCAACTTGTATCACCTGAAATTTCTTCTGCAGTCTATTTTATTTCGAATAGAGTTGTCAATATACCCTTCTGTGACAGAAGTTGTTTTCAACCAAGCTCGATAGTGCTCTGACTGAATATTTTATGTTCGGTTGCCATGACAATCATGCATTAATAAGAAATCATGCATTAAAATAGGTCATTAATGGATGATTTCGAGTGCGTTAAAATTACAGTGGAATTATACAAGACAGTGGCGACAATAGGGTCATAGAACACGTTTTTGCACAAACATGGCGGATATTTGTTTACATTTGAGTGTCGTGCTGTTTGACATTTGACTCAATTTTGAGCTTTATACACTATGACATGACAACAAATCAATGAAAGTCCGCCATTAGTGGTGGAAAACAGTCCGACCAATCAAAAAGTGAACGTCTATTGTCGCCACTGTCCTGTATAAAGCCATTGTAGTTAAAATGAGCTTTCATTCTATGGTCGACGGAAAACGAATTATTCGTTTTTGAATAATGAAAGCTCTATCGACATCTGGAGAATGTCCCCAAAGCAGAATGTTGTAAGACAGGTGGCTATAAACTAAAGAATAGTAGACGTTAATCAAAGATTTTAAGGGAAGAGAACTTTTAACACTACTTAACGTGAAATAGGAGCTGTTGAGTTTTTTACATAGGGCATCAATATGCGACTGCCATTTTAGATATCTGTCAATCTGTATCCTCAGAAACATAGATGCATAGAATACCTGGTGTTGGCACTGATTAGATTTTGTTTAAGACTTTTTTGTCGAACGAAAATCTGAGTTCTTGAACTACTTTTCATTTCTCCCGAAAGCGGTCGCGCTATTTTCCTTTGCCGCAGTAGCGCCACGACCAATAAAATATTGCGGATTATTCCGGAAGTAAAACGAGAACTCAAATCTAGAGTGCCGTTTTGATCTACAAATATTGGTCACGATTTTTAGTAAGGAGTCATTACACCAGGTATTTCTATGCATCTATCCAGAAACCTAACATGGTCAGTAGGTAGATGTAATCACCGTATTCAAATGCCGAACAAGAAATGTGTCAGCACCATCGCTAGACAAACTGAAACGAATGCATTCAGTTTTATTGACATCCATTTTGATTCTGTTTCTTTGACACCATTCAGCGAAACTGCTATGGAGGAATCATCGGCAAACAATATTATTCTGATAACCTGATGTAGTGGTTTATTGAGGCTGGATAACATGTTGAAAACTTTATTCAGGTTTGGTGGGAGGTCGTTTATAAACAGGAGAAATAAGAGTGGTCCAAGGACAGAGCCCCGAGGCACTCCAAACTTTAAGTTTCGCTCACCTGAACAACAATGGTCGACACGAACGGACGCCACTCTGTTCTCGAGATAACTTCAAATCCAATCGTGAAAGATACCTCTAAATCCCAAATTATAGAGCTTGTCTAAGATAAACTGGTGCGAGAGACTATCGAATGCTCACCATAAATCAAAAAATAGAGCAGCAACATGTGCGCCACGATCTAGGTGCTCATAGACAAACTCAACGAAGTTCACCGCTCCAGTTTGAGTTGAGCGGCCAGATCTAAAACTAAAACCATGCTGAGCACCGACCAGAATTTGAAATTTGTCAAGATATCCCATCATTCTATTATATACTATCTTTTCGAACACTTTGGAGAAGGTACTCAGGATGGCAATAGGTCTGTAGTTCGAAACATCATATCCATTATCATCTTTTTTGAAGACAGGAATAACGCAGGCTTTTTTGAGGAGGTTAGGAAATACTGTGGTTACAGAACGGTTAATGATATCTGCCAAATGTGTACTTATCTCATCTTTTATTAGCCTCAAAATTCGAACAGACATGAAATCGACTCCAGAACTTTTGGACTTCTTCAACAATTCAACAACATCAACCACCTCCTCGCCAAGAACAGGATAAAAAGAATTACTGTGCAAAATAGAGGAGGTGGTACAAGAGGGGTGAAATGAACCATTGAAATAATTGCTGAGAGAAGTCTCCGCAATCGTGGTGAAGTAATCAACAAAAATCTCAGCAATCTCCTTGGGATCATCAAATGGAACACCATCAATAGTGAGCGAGATAGACTGATGATTCTTCATCTTTCTACCAGTAATAGTATTCACCATATCCCAGACAGTTCTATTTTTATTCTCTGATATTTTAATTAGTTGTTTATTGAAATTAAATCTTGTTCCTTTAATAAGGGAATGATAAGAAGATTTGGATTTATTATTGAAATTTCTATGTAACCAATAAAGATCATTCAATTTACGTTTAGCAGTAATAATATCAGAAGATATCCACTTTTTATTATGCTGGACCAGACCAGAGCATCTTTTGAGTGGACAACATTCCTCGAAAGTGTTCCGAATAATATTGAAGAAAGCTCCAAAAAATTGATTTATGTGTTGGAACTTGTAAATAATATCAGTAAAATCACACTGCGAAATACAATGAACAAAATAATCGAGATGTATTCCATATATCATACCGAGACAATGGTACTCACTGATGTTAGTTCTGAGACCTCTTGAAACTAATTTAAACTGCTCCACATGAGTTAGGGATATTGACTTAAATTGCAAAAAAATATAGTTAAAATAAGATTTTTGTGATGAAAATTCATATTAATATGATTTCAAGTTGCAAATTAATTTTAGCCTGTAGGTCTGCAGCGTATACAGGGCGGTTGAGAAAAATCGAGTAAAATAACGAAATTTTATTCCCAGAGAATTCAAGCATTTTAAGACTATCCACGGGCATCAATAACAGCTTGACATCTTCTTTGCATTCTACACACGAGGTTATTGAACATTTCTTGAGGAATTTGGTTCCATAAACGGGGCAGAAGCTCTCTCAGATCATTTAAGGATTCTGGGGTAGGTTGATGATAATCTAATCTTTTTTGGAGCATATCCCATGCATGTTCTATGCAATTCAAATCTGGTAAATGTGGAGGTATTGGTAAATATGGAGGTATTGGTAAATGTGGAGGTATTGGTAAATGTGGAGGTATTGGTAAATGTGGAGGTATTGGTAAATGTGGAATACCAAGCTCCTCGCGCGCATCCTCAACTATGGCTGCACGGTGCGGTCTAATGTTATCGTCTAGAAATTGAAAGGTTTCACCAATAGCAGCGTGAAAATTTGGCACAACATTGTCAATGACATGCTCCCTATAGTGTAAGGCGGTTATATTCCCAGGACAAATGTGTAGATCTGTGCGTCCGTTGAAACATACCATCACGATCACACTACCCCCTCAGAATGGATGGACTTCTTGGACATAGCGACGATTACGGGGTATGCGTGGGATTGTCCATACCCTTATTCTTCGAGAATCTGAAAATCGTCCAAATCTGGATTCATCAGTGAAAAGGACACTACGCCATTGATCGTTTAAATTGATATGTTGCATTGCCCATTCCAGTCTTTGACGCTTATGGTCACGTGTTGATGGAACTCCTCTTAATGGACGTCTAGAACCTAGATTCACCTCTCTCAAACGTCGTCTGATGGTTTCGAAGGAAACTTGGACCACATCTGCATTTTGGAGAGTATTCCGTAGCATTCTACACGTAGATGTAGGGTTTCTTCTCGCCGAAACGGTGACGAAACGATCCTGAGCAGGTGTTGTTTTTCGTCGCCCACCAAGCCTTGGTCTTTCCAACACGGAACCTGTCTCCCTGAACCTATTCCAAAGTCGAGATATCACACTTTGGCTGACTGACAACCTGAGTTAGGCCACCCTGTAGCATTCCGATAGCCTGAGGCTAATAGAGTCTCAGCGTTTGTTAATTTACGTCTTGGCATTTTCAGAAAACTCGTTTCAAATCGAAGCCGTTGATAAACTGACTTCATTTCAAAATGAGAACATTCATGAAGCATATATGCAAAGAACCAAACTTCAGAAAAAAGGGGACCAGATTGACGAACTGTCTCATACTGATTTTTATTGGATCGATTCAAGTTGTTATTGAGTTTTAAATGATTTTACAGCGATTTTCTCGAAGATTACATACTTTTAAAAACGATTGAATACGATATCCCTAACTCTTGTGGAGCAGCGTATTTGGGAGTAGTAATAGTATTATATGCACGTTACCGAAGAAGTCAAAGTTATTATACAAAATATAATGAACAGATCTGTTTGCTACTCCTTAGCAGTGACGACTTCAAAATGAAATAGGATAAAAAAATTATTTGTAGGATTTAATGGTTCCAATAATAAATCTGAAACACTGCTTTCTCCTCGTATTCGAGATGAAAAACGTTTTTGAATACTCAAAAAAGTAAGAGCACCATTCTATTTTTCCTGTTAACACTGCGTAATTGAAATCAAATTAAATCGTTAAAAGTGATTAATTTGTTTTTTTTCAGGAAAGCAAAATTAATAGCTTCAATTAGTGGATGTGGGAATAACATCGGAATTTTTCAGAATCATTGAGCAGTATATTCAATATTTATGTGGAAGAAGTTGATGGAAAACAGTGTTGTTCCCTTGAAAGATATTCTGCTTTATAAGATTAGTATCTCGATTCAATTTGAATATTTCCTCAATTATGAGGACAGATTGTTTTAATAGAAAGCTTTATTTGCTTGTGGCTATTTTCTTCATTTCGAATTGGAATGGATATGTGTACTCCAAAGATTTGCGTAAGTCAGTAGAAAGCTCACGAAGAATCATTGATTCTAATATCCTTTGATATCGATAAGTTCTGTTATTCCAAATTGTTTAAAAATAGTTTCTCTCGAAAAAAATTTGAATTTAAAAAACGCAGCGAATATTTTGGGTGTAGAAGTATGAAATAAAGATTTCACTTGATATGTGGGTGTGTTTTTGAATACTAGAAGATCGTCATCAAATTTAAAATTTCAAAATATATTCAAAATGTACCTAAACCCGAAACAATTGAAATTTTCATATCACCTGACTCTAGGGTGACAAAATAAAATTAGATATTCATATTGCTGATTAAGATTCAGGAATAAATAAATAAAAAATATTAGTTATCACAAATCGCCTCATTTCACAGCTCCCTTTATAAAAAAATTGAAATGCCATATGGAAGAAATGGATACATGTCTTGTGAAGAACGGAAATAAAGCTATTCCAATACTTGCCAAAGGTAGGTTATCCCACAAAAATTGATTTTTTGATTCAAAATACAGAAAATACAATGTGATTGCTATAAAATCGAAACTTCACTTCAAATTATAGGTAAAACTTTTTTAAATAACGTATATTAAACCTCTTATGTAAACAGAAGAATCTGAATGTATCTTACAGGGTTTCTTTTTCAGGAATTTCAGACTATGGTATCCCCAATATGATTCCTCTACTGATTCCGTTTATAAATCTTGTAACAACGGAATCCCTGAGTTTGAACCTTACGAATGTGGAAGTCTATGGATTGGATAAATTGAAACTCATCGGTTTCCAGTAAGCTAGTCAAGACCAGAGAAAAATTACGATTTCAGATGTTGCGATGTACAAATGATGGATATTTCCAATTTTTTGTTTGAATATGAAACATCGCCGGTTATGAACAAATACTAGGGTTTATATGTCACTTAAGTGTTTTTTTATTCACAACCCCAAAGAATTCTAGTTTATTTTTTTATATGTCATGAGTTTGAGGGATCCGAACGATTTCCCGAAATCTCGATTTTTCTATTAGACGAAACCTGTTTCCTCTCCGATGACATACTGTATATTCGATGAGAGTGGAAATGCCAGTCATATTGTACATAAATAGCAACCCGTGCATACAATATTGTCGGATTTGCCTCAATAATTCTTGCAGATACGACCGAGAAAAAAATTGTTATATTACCAGTTTGAAAGGAGACAATTTAACGGTAGTTGGAAACTACGATGCTGATGGAAAGATATCAGTGATGCCAGTAAAAGGGAAAGGAAGATTCAACTTATATTTTAGTGAGTTCTGAATTCAAACTACAATTTCCGAACCAAATCTATTTCACTGTATAAAAAATAGGAATAAACATCGTTTCAAATTTATTACTTGAGTTATTGGGTAGAAAGCTCGAAAGAATGTATCACCTATTTCATTTTGACCAAGAGTTACCTTTATCCCACAGAAAATGGAAAATACAAAAGTACCATTTGTACAGTTTTCATTGAGCGAGAAGGGGAAAAATACATAAAACGTGTTGACAGCCGATTACAAACAAGATTTGGGCGACTGATTTTCCAGTTGGATAATTTATTCGAAGGAAACAAGCAACTAGGCGAGTTTTATCAGTAATAAGATGATTTCATTGTTATTGTTCATTTTGGATGAATATTATTCCGATTTTTTATGATAGATTTATATCACTGAATGTTTCAGGTGAACAAGTGAATGCTTTCCTGAATGATAACTGGGAAACGCTTGTGGCTGATTTCGGACCACCTGTGGAGAAGACGGTTGCGAAGATAATAGACGGCATTTTCGATAATTTTACACATGACATACCCATAAAAAACATTTTTCTCTGAGATTCAAGAAAGCAAAGGAAACATCAATAATTCGATCAATCGAAACTACTCAAATATATGAAGTTTCACTATAATAATCATGAAGAACCAAATTAAAATGAATATTAAAACACATGAGAGTTTATTATATGTTCAGATAAACTTCATAAAGGAAAACGAATATTCGAAACTTTCAATGATCAGTGAAAGTGAAAGAATCCAACAGTTTTCACGCATACAAAAAGTGGTTTGAGTTTTGTCTTAAAAGACACAATGAATACAAAGACCAGTCACAAAGAACTTGTCTTTTTTGTTTGAATTAGCTTGTTCCACGTAAAATCTTCTTCAGTTTTGAGTTTAATTTCATTTCGACGCTTGACAGCTATCGAAGGGCTTGATCTTAATCTTCATGCTCTTCATGCTTAACTTAGGTCAGCCCAACACTCATGACGCGAATCACGTCAAGATCTCTTTCCGTGAACTTGGCCAAGACTTCGCATCAGAATTTTTCCACACTCACATTCGCACGTTGGTTCGCTTTCTACGCAGACTTTTGGCCTGTTAAGCCAGCTATATTACATACTAGCTGGCCCGGCAAACTTTGTTTCGCCTAAATGAAACCAACTTACGGTGGATTTCACAAATCGTAATTACCATCGCCATCTAGTGGCGATAATATCATGAAGATATAGTATCTTCACGACTACGCTACAGTGTCTAGATAAGAGCCATTAACCGTAGATACAACTAGTGGTCTTATTCAAAAGGAGGAAAAGCATTTCCTACATAAGCGAATTTTTCAGAGTTTCAATTGTATATTATAATAACCAGGCCGTAGACGAATCCATAAATGAAGTTTCACAACAAACAGTCCATCCGATCTCGAGTTATAAATGGTGTAACCAACAACTTTGTTTTATATGTATATAGATTACAATTCCACTTCATTGCTACTGCGCAGGTACTGCGAATGTCTCTGAGTGTGGATAATTCGTATTTCGCACGCCGCGAACTGCACGAAATACCTCTTATCTATCTAAGGAACCATCCACACTCACGTTCGCGGCATTCGTGACGGTTCACGCCATGAGTGTAGAACCCTCAAGTTTTTTTAAGACTCCATGATGGTAAAGATATAGCAGCAAGATAAAGACACCTTGAATTTTGATTGAGGAATTCGCAGTTACTTTCAGTGTGATGTGTATTCATTTCTTCATCGAAGAGAAAAAATTGAAGTGCTCCCTTCTCAACGTCTAGTTTTAAATTATATCAATTTTTTGAACCTAGTTCGAAACGAGTTTATTCCCGCATCCTGAGAAGAAATTCAATGGTAAAAGAGTAAATTCCTACAATTAACCACCAGCTCAACTCCCGGGGATTAGAAAGACTGACGCGATGTCTTCTAGTATTCAATTTGCTTACCCTTGGGCAACTATGGCCAAACTCCAATTATAAAACAATTTTATCCGGGATCAAATAGTTGAACAGTGTCGTATTCAGGCTTGGAAATTACAAGAAGTCCTATCCAAATCTTCGGGATTAGACATCTTTTTTCGGGGTCGGTGTTGGAATTAGCGAAGAAGAGGGTTGGCGGAATTGATTGAATATGTCTGTGTCGTGGATGCCTGCTTTGAAACTTTCAGTAAATTGCTCAGATTTCTCAGGTCGTTTCAGTCTTTAGGACTCATTTTATAGGATGAAGAATCTCGTCTGGAAAATGCGTCGTAAAATCTGTCGGAATGCCTGAAGAATCATTTGGTTTGGCCGATCAAAATCTTGAAAAGCGTGTTCAGATTGTGGAATTTAAAACTTTATTAGTATCACAAATATTCTTAGGCATAGGACATTTGTATAATTGTGTAGTAATAAAGTTTGCTTCCAGAAAAGCTACTAGAAAAACAAATAAATAGCGATTTTTGTTTTTGAAGTTGATACCGTGAATAAAACACTGTTATTGATGAAGATGGAATTGATGGGTTTTGAAGGAAGATCTTATGAATTGAAGAATATATAGTTAAAGGGGAAATATCAGATCTGTGTATATTGTGAATAGTGTGGCTAGCGATAGATCTATTACTAGGAGAGCTACAGGAGACCGTTTTGGGTCCAAAACCTGCTGAATGTCCATAGTTTGAAACACTTGTTGATCTTAAGGTGTACCTACTGTCATTGACAAGTTCAGAATAAATACCATCAATATAAACAAAGCAGTTCATTTACTCATTGCAAACAAAATGAAATGAATAAACTGCTCTACAAGAGTTAGGGATATCGTATTCAATCGTTTTTAAAAGTATGTAATCTTAAAGAAAATCGCTGTAAAATCATTTGAAACTCAATAACAACTTGAATCGATCCAAAGAAAACAGTATGAGGTATTTCGTCAATCTGGTCGCCTTTTTCCTGAAGTTTGGTTCTTTGCGCATGCTTCATGAATGTTCTTATTTTGAAATGAAGCAGTTTATCAACGGCTCCGATTTGAAACGGGTTTTCTGAAAATGCCAAGACGTAAATTAACAAACGCTGAGGCTAATAGGGCTATCAGAAAGCTACAGGGTGGCCTAACTCAGGTTGTTATAGCGGAGTCTCCAAGTCAGCCAAAGTGTGATATCTCGACTTCGGTATAGGTTCAGGGAGACAGGTTCCGTGTTGGAAAGACCAAGGCTTGGTGGGCGACGAAAAACAACACCTGCTCAGGATCATTTCATCACCGTTTCGGCGAGAAGAAACCCTACATCTACGTGTAGAATGCTACGGAATACTCTTCAAAATGCAGACGGGGTCCAAGTTTCCATCGAAACCATCAGACGACGTTTGATAGAGGTGAATCTAAGTTCAAGACGTCTATTAAAAGGAGTTCCATTGACACGTGACCATAAGCGTCAAAGACTTGAATGGGCAAGGCGACATATCAATTGGAACGATTAATACCGTAGTGTCTTTTTCACTGATAAATAATAAGGGTATGGACAATCCCTCGCATACCCCGTAATCGTCGCTATGTCCGAGAAGTCCATCCATTCCGAGGGGGTAGTGTTATGGTATGGGCCAGGATATGTTTCAACGGGCGCACAGATCCACACATTATTTGTTCTGGAAATATGACCGCCTAACACTATAGGGAGCATGTCATTGACAATGTTGTGCCAAATTTTCACGCTCCTATTGGTGAAACTTTCCAATTTCTAGACGATAACGCTAGACCGCACCGTGCAGCCATAGTTGAGAATGGCACGAGGAGCTTGGTATTCCACATTTACCAATACCTCCGCACTTACCGGATTTGAATAGCATAGAACATGCATGGGATATGCTCCACAGAAGATTAGATAATCATCAACCTACCCCAGTATCCTTAAATGATCTGAGAGAGCTTCTGCCCCGTTTATGGAACCAAATTCCTCTAGAAATATTCAACAACCTCGTGTGTAGTATGCAAAGAAGATGTCAAGCTGTTATTGATGCCCATGGAGGCCATACATTGTATTGATGGTCTTAAAATGCTTGAATTCTCTGGGAATGAAATTTCGTTAATCTACTCGATTTTTCTTAACCACCCTGTATACGCTGCAGACCTACAGGCTAAAATTAATTTGCAACTTGAAATCATACAGGGTGGGGCAGAAGAACCTATCCGATTTCAAATCCCTTTTTCTCAGAAGAGAGAGCAGGTAGAGTAGTGGGGTAAAAACCGTTAGAAAGCTGGTTTTATGCCATTTGTCAGTAGTCAACATGCCTTGGTCTGGTGAACATCGTGCTTTTGTTATTGAGCGGTTTATCGAATGTGGCGGTTCGATAATTGCTACACAACGTGCTTTTCGAATTCATTTCGGACTCGGGCGTCATGATCCTGTTCCACATCACGCTACGATTAAAGTGTGGGTGTCAAATTTTAGACAGACGAGTTCAGCATTGAAAAAGAAGTCGCCTGGACGTCCCAGGACAGCAACAGGACCTGAAAACGTGGCCAATGTGAGAGCCGCGATTGAACGTTCCCCGCGCCTAAATAAGTGTATCCGCTCCCAAGGACGACATTTGAGTGATGTGCTTTTCAAAACTTAAATTTAAAAATGGCATAAAATTTGCGATATGTTAATAAAAAAAATTTTTTGACAAGCTGAGTGGTTTTAATTTTATAACGTTTTGAAATCGGATAGGTTTTTCTGCCCCACCCTGTATCAATATGAATTTTCATCACAAAAATCTTATTTTCACTATATTTTCCCCCAATTTAAGTCAATATCCCTCATATATAATCAATATCCCAATATAACTCATGTGGAGCAGTTTAGTCTACCAACAGTCCTACAGACTGTTTATTTTATGTTTGTTCCCGAGTTATGTTATACTTTTTTGTTTGTTGCTCAGAGTACACTGAGAAAAAAGATACAAGTAACTTTTTTTACTTGACTCGTTTTTACTTGAGCCAAATAAATTTTTATATGCGATAAATCAACATTTATTTGCTACAGACAATCAGATATCTATCGTGAACAAGGACATTCATCTGAGAATTTTTAATTGTTGGAAGTAACTTTTTTTCTTAGTTCAACTTAAAAAGTTTTTTAATCCAAATAGCACTGTTATTTAAATTTTGTTCATTAATGATGAATACACAGTATTCAGAAGCCAAGCAACGGTTCATCTCATCACAAGCTACTTTTTCACTAACGTATATCACTATTAGCTGTGAATAACAGAGATATTAGATACATTTAAACATTGACTTAGGGAAGGTACATGTGTTATTTGTAATAAGTGTGAAAATTTTTCGTGAGATAACCGACTCGAGCCGATACCTACCCGATCCAGTTGGTTCTTTGAACTTGAAAATCCACAGGGCTCATTCTTATTCAGGGGTCAGAACTGAAAACTTTGCTCTTTTGGCGCTATCGGTAGGGTGAGCGAAATCACGAAATAGTCAAATAGTGCTTCTGATTAGGATTAGATTCGCGCGCCGGCAGTCGCCACGTGAAATCCAAACAATGGGGATTTGAACAATATCATGTCATGTTCATGCATGCATGTATAGAATCATAAAAAATAGCTTGTTCGATCCACTGATCAACTGATGAAAAATATTTTGTATCATATTTTATAATACCTACATTGGAACTTAATACATTAGAGATAATTGAATAATCTATATACATCAATTCAATACGTAATACGTGGTATATTTTCAGATCAAGAAAAAAATGAAGAGAGCTTCAAGCTTCTCCATGAGGAAACGATAAAGGAGATTTTCACAAAAAAGGACATTATCTTCTGTTCGGGGCAAAATATAAAGAATTTAGGGAGCGTCAAAATGAAATTATTATATTTATGTAAGTTTGAAATTTTATCATTTGTTTAGATATGTCTAATGGAATAATACTAAAAAATTTATCAAACCTAAAGATGTCGTCCTTCATATTACCGACAGATAACTCAAAATACACTTTATGTATCAAGCCAAATATTAATTGCATAGTATTGAGATTCTCTAGTTTTGTAATGAAAAAAGTTTTATTTCATGTATTGTTACATCTATATTCGGAAATATATATAATATAAGTGTTGAATTGTTATTTTTTTTACTTTTTGTAATTATAATTTGATGAGCACGTTTCTAGGCAAGTGAATATAATATACGTGAAATGAACTAGTATAGACCATCATAGAAATGATCAAATGGATAATGGAAACCTGTAGTAATTTCGCACTGCATATTTATTTCTTTTTTATCGAGTCTTTTTTATAGAATAGTCAGGTTATTACAGCAAACAGCAATCACATTTCTTTCAGTAAAAAAGTACTGGGTGGTATGTAGCAATTTGTGCTTTAGGTAAGTAATAGTGTCTACTACTATGATATGTGATATTGTGTACCTAATTATGGTAAGTATTAGGGTCAACCTAGGAAAGTGATAGAGCGTACTTGCGGTAAGTAACAGTGACTCTTATCGTAAACGTGTTATGAAGTCTGAATGAAAAAGGAACTTGTGATAAACATAACATTTTACTAACTGTAAATAACAAAAATACTTGGACTATGAAAAATGATGCTTAGCATAAATTAACTGATAACTTGCGCCGAGTAACTTTTTAAGCTGCACCGAAAAAATTTTTGATCAGCGCCGAATAACTTTTCAAGTTGCAGTAAATCGCTGAATATCAGATTGAGTAACAAATGCTTCTTGGAACAAGTCAGAAAAGTCAGTTACTCCGATCAAAAATGGAAAACGTTTTGCAAGTAACTTCGCTTACTTACGATAAGATACTTTTTGTCAAGAAACGCCTGTACTTGTCGCAAATGAAAAAAGTTCTTTGTGCCTATAGCAAGTCTAAATTTCTATTTGGGGTATTCAAATTTTTTTCTCGGTGTATTATATGTATTTCACTTGTAAACTTGGATCATTTATGCAATATGAAGGACACTGTGATACGTTTGTTATTTACTTACCAATACTTCATTGTTGTATTTTTGCTTTCCAGCAGTTCTAAGGAACTTTGATGATCTATTTATTGATATTGAGAAAATAATTTAGACTATTTCGTTCTATTTTGATTCTAATAAACTTCTTCTCAAACTTTTTTCCTACAAAAATGGAACATTTTTGGGTAAAAGCTCTGCTCAGAATACGAGTTACTCAGAAAGTATAGGGTTAGTGCGAGTAGAATTCGCATGGAAGATGGTTGCGCACTATAATCTTTTCGTAGAAATTTGAAGAATTAAACTATTGAAATTACTTCAAATGAAGATTCAGGGAATCGAACGTCGGCTTTTCTACTGTCCATTATCCCAAGAACAGGAGGTTTTTGTGTGCATTGCTTAAGTTATCCGCGAAACGTAAAGAAACGGTCCTTGCTGTCGTGGTCGGTTAATATCATTATAAGTTCACCTTCAAAACCAGAAGCTACAAAGAAAGATACTACATGAAGAAAACGACCAAGTTCAATTTATTGTTCACGACAGTCCTAAAATTATTTTCCCATCGCTCATCGCTGGAACTCTTCGCTCTCGAGTTGAAACCCGAAAAAACCACTCCATGGAATTCGGCGAGGATTCGAAGAAGGACTCATGTGGATCCAGCAGACGGTAATTGAATCGGAAACGCAAAAGGAAAGTTGCAACAGGCCGGTGCATCTGGGGGTTCATTGATAACGTCGCAGATGGGACTGCGTGCCTCCAAGACGCGTGGGATTCGAAAATCCGCGTCGCCACGTGGGCCGCGAGCTAGCGTCGGGACGCTTTGATATGGAGGACCTCTAGTCCTGTTTTGGCCGCGGTTCGGAAGTCGTGCCCCAGGTCCTGGTTCGACCACCGTGCGCGCTTTTTTCGGGAAGTTTTCCGTAGGGAATTAGGGGTGAAATTCATAAAGAGAATTTTTTGGAGGGCATTATGGTGTCTGAAGTGTTGTGTGATATGAGATGGACTTGTTTGAGGAGAAAAATCAGGTATAGATGAAAAATTGATCTATTTGCGAATTTTTTTGTTTATATGAATTCCACATAGGGTCAACTTTGTGACGAATTTTCTTCCGAAGAAATGGATATACAGAGTGTAACAGCCAAATGGAATAAATTCGATAACGAATAAATGAGAGGGTGTTAGGAAAAACGCTCGGACACGTCGATTTGTAATTTTAAATGCGCATATTTTTCAAGGAATAAAAATTATATAGGGTGTTCCATGCGACCGTGGCCAATACCAACTTTCTTATTTCAAATGCAACCCCTTGTATATTATTCATTTTTTGGATTCTTCAGAAAATTCTAGACATAATTCATGTACAATGTCCTATACTCAACTTCAACTTTTTCGGAAATATTAAGTGTTTTCAGATTTTTTACAAAAATTAACATTCTAAATGAAAATTATTTTATTCCACAAATTCGATACGTTACACTCAATACTTATTTCCCATTCACCTCTTGATATGAATAAATTAAGCAAAAACCATTACTGAGAAGAAATGTTGTGTAACGTTAGAAGACAATTCTACACCAGATTTCCGCCCTTGATAGGAAAATAACTATTTTGTGAGGTCTTCGACACTCATGGGGGGTAAAAGTCATTGAAAAAATCCGATTAATTTGAATTTTTGAAGAAAAAAAGAACGCTCAGAACTTTGTTCGAATATAAGTCTTTAAGATTAGACTATGTTCAGGAAAATTCAACTGCTACTATGCAGGCTGGTCCACTTTGTATAAGCAGGACTCAGTCTATCGAAGAACTTATTCTGAGAAGACAATTCTTGATCAGTATAGGACTATGAACTCTTCGTTTCAGAAAAACTGGGTCATGAAATTAAAAAAAAAACCAAAGTTTTTTTCTATCTAGTAGGTATACATATATCCCAATATCTTTTGGGGAAATGTATACAAGTATACAACAGAATGTTGTACATTTCATTCTGAATACCAACTTTGAATTTATCCTACACTGTGAAAATTATTTACAGTAATAATCGAAAATTGAAAAAGTTCATTTGCTCATATCCGAATTCATGTAAATTAGATTTTTACTAGCTCCTTAAACTGTCAGGCACAAACCTCTTGGTTTGATTGGCAGTTTTTCTGAAGAATGTAATTTTCTTTTTATCTTGAATTGTCTTGAATGAATAAATTTGAATTTTGAAAAATTTTAAAATCAATGGTTATTTTAGGCCAGTCAGAATTTGATTTTTCATCCGCGTCTGTAAATTTTCACTCCATCTATATTGTAAATAATTGTGAAAAATGTGGAACTATGTAAATCTTTGTTAATTCTTGTGAATCTTTGGATAGGTTGGTAAATAAATATAATTTTTTGAAAATTCACGAATTTCCCAAAATATTCAATTGAATGCTATGGAATAACTAAAATTTTGCGATCATATGTAATTTTCTGTAATTTCATCCCATTTTTTTACAGTGCAACTCTAAATTTTCGGGGGGTGCTTTCGACCATTTACTCGTTCAGATGTTTTTGAAGAAATTGACATTCCTGAATTCTTGAAATTAATACTTGGTCGCAAGCTCTGAAGCTAACTGAATATTTTGAGATTCCATAAATATGTAATAAAAAAGAATACTTGAAATTTAACGGAATTTTTATTAAAAAAAAATTGAAACAGTTGAAATAGAAAGCATAGTGAGGTAAAAGTTCAATATAAGCACCATTCTTATCGATACAAGTAGTCACTCATCGGCTCAAAATTTCGCACACTGATTTTTTTCCTTCTTCAAAACCATGCCTAGGAAATGAAAAGATTTAGAACTCATGTTTACAGGAAATTTGTTCTCATTTTCATTAGCACCATTAATTACCCCATCAGTCATTTTACATCTACTCTGGGACACCCTATATACCTGTTTCATTGAAACCAGACAGGAATGGGCAGGCACCATCAAGGGCGGATATACCTGTTCTTCATGGGAGGGGTAATAACGATCATGGGGGGTATTAACGATTGAAAACCATTAAATTGGTTTAAAAAAAAATTAACGCCCCTCCCCGTAAGTCCGCCCTTGGGCACCATAATCGTATTTCTTTCATACCTGAAAAACTTCAGTCCGCCCCTGTTCCCCATAAACAGTTTCCGACCCGGACATTTTTGTTTCCTTCACAATTATTGTCCACCATCCGTAGTCATAGACTCCGGAGTGAGCGCAATAAGCACAGAAACTGCAATCAGAATGAAACGGAAACGGGAAAAGCCGCCTGGTCCTTGCAGGCAGCTTCATTGATAAATGCGTGGGCAGCTAGGATCATCGTCCTCCAGGTCTAGGTGCTCATTTGCATCGCTCAAGATTTCATCTGGATTCGAGCCGGAATTGAACCCTAACAATTTTCAGCTCATAAAGTTCATTGCAAAACTGGAATCTTGTTTTTATCACGATGTGAACTGCCCCTGTCATTTTATGACAGCTCGGAGTAATGATAGCGATTTCGTTTGAAGACCGGGGAGTCAACTTTGGGGAATTGGTAATTCTTGTGGATGGTTGAATTTTATATTTTTATTTCTCGAATTGAGTATTTTCTTGTGAATATGAAATTTTCATGATTATCGCTGATTTTTCCTTTGAAATAGATACCTTCTTGTGTTTCGGAACTGCACTTCCTAATGTTTTCTATAAAACTAACCATAATACGACACGGATATCATAATCAGAATTTGGGGATAGTTTGGGAATGAAGAAATTTATTGAATGAAGACGAACAATTTTCAACTGGTACGATATTGGGAAAACTGCAAACTTCTCATTGCTTTGAATGCATTTCCTCTCGATTCATTCTTCATCATCCTCTTTCATTCTTGAAACGAATATAGGTAGATCATTTCCTCATGGCACAAGATTTTTGGGGCAATATCTGAAAAAATGGACGCACCCATTCATTCATAACTTTATCGCCTGTTGAGTCGAAAACATCTGAATACTCAAAATCAACTCACGTTCTTTTGGACATATTGTCCTCGATACATTTGGTCAGATCCTTTGCTGGTTTATGACCATGGCAGATTTGGTCTATGATTGTGAACAGCGGAAACCTGAAGGTAGAACCTGATGGAGTATCGAACAGAGAATAGTTCAAACACTTACTGCTCTGTCATTTTCTCGTTCCTCAACATGTATGTGACCTCTTCAGCTGTCGGCGGTCCTTGTAAAATCTGACCATTCAGCAGTTCCTTCTCCAACTGCTTGATAGTCTTTCCACTGGTCACAAAAGCAGCAGCGCATTTTCTGTTTCTTCCAGCGAACGAAGTAACGATGATATCAGCCATACCACAACTTTCGAAGAAAGTGGACAGTTTGCCTCCTGGATAAAAGAAATCAACGAACTTGACCATCTCCATCAAGCCCAATCTGATCATGGCTTCTTTCATACGGTTATCCAGTCCGAGACCATCGATGAATCCAACACCAGTAGCCACAATGTTCTACTGATAAAAGCATATTGTAGAATATTTTAAATGGGTGTATCCTTTTCCTCACCTTGAGGGCGCCACAAATCTCTACCGTATCTTCATCAGCTACCACTGTGATCTTCAAATGGTCTGTCTCAAATAACTCTTTGAGTACTTCCCCTCTCTTTTTGTTCCTGCATCCAAGGGTGGAGGTGCAGTGCTTCACTTCTTCCACCACCTCTGAAGCAATGTTAGCGCCCATCAAAACATGGCATGGTATTGCGAGTTTCTTGGCGATGATGTGCGAAATTAAGTCAATACCTCCGCCAGTTTTGGTGTCGAAGCCCTTTAGGGATAAGGAATTCTTATGGCGATTATCTCTTTGGAATGGAAACATACCTTTATGAGAGATATTCCAACAGCTTTTGGTTTGATTTTTCCACAGAGAAGTTTGCACAAGTTATCGACAAATTGATGTGGAGTGACGAAAATAATGTAATCCGCATATTTAGCTGCCTCTATTGGGTCAGATAAGGCTACCTGGAGAAAAACACATTATTGGAGTGAGATTTCCAGAAATAAAAAATAAAAATGAACTCTTTTTTGGAAATCATTGGGAATTTTGTTTTGATGTACTCAACAATCATCAGTCTATATTTCCATTGCCTTACCAAATTATTGGTGAATTTATACCCTTTGCAGTATTTTATGTTCTCGTGCTCCTTATTTATTATCTCCGTGAGTTTCCTTCCGTCCAGAATTTCCTCGAACACATACATGGTAACTTTAGGATGAAACTTCCTCATACAAAGGACATTTCGAGCTACGATTCTAGCTATTACTGACCCCCTGAAATTTTACGAGTCGATATTGGGGCTAAGCAATAAAAGGAATCGTATGAATAACGACTAAGGTTCTTTCTCACCATCCCCCGCTACCTAAAACGCAGACTCGTTTCAATTTTTTGGCATTCATGGTCCGAATAGTGGATTATTGGAATACGCTTCGAATTTGACTTTCTGACCCAAGAAACCGCAGATAACGTCATTTTGTCACATGGAATTATAGAAAGAGATGGAGATCATTTCATTGGAAATAGCATTTTGATGATGAATAGAAGAAGGTTTTTCCATAGAATATTTCTTTCTATCCACATGAGGACCGAAGAGAAGAAGATATACAGAAAGTCACAAATGACAATGTCTGAATGACATGACAAAGCACCAAAGATTGTCATCTTCAAAATTTTCTAGAGCAATATGAAATGTCCTTGGTGTTTTCAACAACCCTATTCTTCTCCCTCCTTCACAACATACTCATTCTCTCCGACCCCTTCAGTCCTAATTTCCAATACTGCTCACGGTCAACCTCATACTGCAGAGAAGCCTGTTCTTGTGCATCGCCAAAATGCCTACTTCTTCCCATGGATGATGACACGAGAGAAGAAATCCTTCTGCACCACAATAAAATAAGGAATCTACAAACTAAGAATCTGCCCCAACCGTCTGGATTATCTTTGTTGGAATACGACTTGGAGTTGGAAGATGTTTCATCCTGTTGGGCCTCAAGATGTGAAGATGAAGTTTCGGAATGTTTTCGTACACCAAGTTTCTCGGAAGTCTCCCAAACTGTCGGCCAACTTATTCTGGAAGAAGACGATTTACCAGATGCTGAGCTTTGGGAGCAGATGATGAATACGTGGCTGGTGACATTGGAAGAATTACCTTTGGAAATGCTGTATATCAGCAATGACAATAAGGACTTATCTGAGCACAACTTGGCGCAAATCTTGAGTGACAAAATATTGTTTATGGGTTGTGCTTGGAGCCTATCAGATAGCTGGATATTCTTTGTTTGTTCCTATGGACCAAAAGGACCAAAGCCTGGGGACGATATTTATAAGGTTGGAGATATTTGTTCGATCTGCCCTGAAGATTACGAATGCTTCGATGTAATGCCTTTCGAGAGGCTCTGCAAAAGCAAGTCTTACAGACGAATGGAAGGAGTGGAGGAAGGTGTTGAGAACAACACAATCGTAAATGAAGATTCTGTAAGAACAGCCAGAAGACGCAATCGACCAAAATCTTCCAGAATAAGGTCACTTAGAGCTGGCGATGAGACAGAACCAAAGAAAAAGAAGAATCAGGATGATTTACCGATCATTGTTGGTGTTAGTGTCTTTATCGTGTTGTTTGTATTTTTTGCTCTTTTTGGAGTTTATGCTTACGTGGTATCGAGAGTATCTACAGATGCTTTTTTTTAGGTTGAATTAGTAGAATTAAGACTATAAAGAAATTTGATCCTAGAGATGATGCTAGATACCAGATAATGCTAAAGGGTTGTTTTTTTTAGGTTATCTATGTTGTGAATTAATTATTGATTGTACATTATATTGACCTCTATTAACTATAAACAAATTCACCATTTGAATTTGCCCCTGTCTTGTAAAAATCATGAGACAATAATTTCATTACTGATACCCTTTTATTACAAACAATAAATCAATAGACAACAGAAAATCATAATACAACAAATTTTAAAACTAAACAGAGAGGCAAGAGTGACAAAACCTGCAATTGGTGGATTACCGAACCACTCAAGCCAGATTTTTTCTTGGGCAATCCGAAAGTAGTTGACTCCGTGATAGGTCCAACAGTTTCTGAGGGAAAGAGACCAGTTACTCCAGGCGGTGTGGGTGGCTGAGGAAGGACAGTTTGAGCTTGTTGAGGATACGGAGGTGGATTGGCAAGATTATTATTCTCTGGAATCATTGGGGGTGGGGGTGGTGCACCAAATTGCGATGGTAGATTATACTGGGAATCTGCAGATTCTGGCAATCTTGGTAACGGGGGAGGAGGAGGTGGAGTTTCGAACTGAGGTACTTCTTGCGTCGTTGAAACGGCAGAGTATATCCTCAGTTTGCAAAGCTGTTCGAAAGGTTTAACATAATCACAAGCGTAACCTCCGGGGCAAAGTGAACAAGGATATCCAGTTTTATAAACAGCTTCT
Source organism: Adalia bipunctata (assembly GCA_910592335.1). NCBI lineage: Eukaryota > Metazoa > Arthropoda > Insecta > Coleoptera > Coccinellidae > Adalia > Adalia bipunctata. The sequence continues at coordinate 11,729,963 of OU342955.1, forward strand.
CCTTGAAGTGGCCCTCTTGGTCCATAAGTACATACAAGAGTGAGTACATTATTCAGTAAACTCCAAGCACACCCGATAGCTAGTGTTCTATCACTCATGAGTTGTACGTAATTATGAAGCTTTTCCCCTTCTTCTCCAGCTGGAAGATTCATAATTGTCTCCACAGATAAAGTTCGGACTTGCCCCAACCATTCGTTCATAACTTGCATCCATAGAAAAACGTTGGGTTGTTGTCCCTCCCCCAAAACCAACTGTATAACAGATTGTGAAGTCTCAGAAAACCTGGAGGTAATGAAACATTCCGAATACTCGTCGTCACATCTCGCTGCCCAGCAAACTGATATTTCCTCCAGTTCCATATCATATTGAAGCAGTGTCATACCAGCAGGTTGTGGCTCGGCCCCGCTTTGGATATCGCGAATTTGGTTATGGTAAAATAGAATACTGCTCCGTATGCTTTCATCCATAGTCAGTAACATACAGTTCGGGTATACCTCGCAAGTGCAGGCTGGTTTGCATCTATCTCTCGTTGTGCAATAAGGAAAAAAACTGGGCTTCAAGACTTTTTTCGTGAAGCAGCCATGAAGAATGTAAATAATATATATGATGAATGGACAAAACACTATCCGCATTTCATAATGCACTGTTGGTAATCTACGATGAAAACGTCAGAAGAAAACCTGAATGATGACATATTGTCAATATGGATTTGCATCGAGTTCCACACAGGAAGATTTCAAAAATTCTTGAAAACCATGGTCTAAGTTGAGAAAAATAACGAAAATCATATGTCAGAGAAAGAGCGATGATTCAACAAGATTTGGCAGCTGTCATCTCTGAATCATTTTTTGCTATTTTCTTCGAAAAATAATGAAATGCACCTCAATGTGTTTTTACTCATTTTTGTTCTTCATGGAGCCTCCTCCTTAAAAAAATTGATGAAGCCGAGTTTTATTCCATACTGCACGACTAGAGATAAATGCCAACCAGCATGTTCCTGTGAAATTTTACCAAGGTGCGAAGTTTTACCAATGGACAACACTACAAGAGAAACCATTCTGTTCTACCATAATCAGATTCGAGACATACAGAGCAGAGCTGAACCAGAACCAGGAGGTATGCCAATGCTAAAATACGATGCAGATCTTGAAGAGTTATCGAAATGTTGGGCAGCAAGATGTGAAGATGAGTATTCGGAATGTTTTTTAACCCCTTTTATTCCCGAAACCTCCATGTCTGTCAGTCAGATCCAATTGGATAGGGGAGAACAGCCGAGCAATATTTTATGGATAAAAGTGATAAATTACTGGTTGGGTAATACGAAATACCTGTCTGTTGAAACTCTCAACAGTTTACCGGCAGGTGAGAAGGGAGAAAACTTGAGGAATTATGCCCAACTTATGAGCGATCGAATTCTATCTATAGGATGTGCATGGAGTATAAAAGACGAATTTTTGACATGTATTTGTACTTATGGCCCTAGGGGACCTTTACAGGGTGAGCCTATATATAGAACTGGAAGACCTTGTAGTTTGTGTCCCTTCAGTTATGCATGCAATTATGAAAAACCTTTCGAAAAATTGTGTAAGGAACTTCCACAAACGACTACAGAACCGGAAGAAACACCACCATCCCCTCCACCTACTCCTCCTAGGAGAAACTACGAAATTATGAGATCCCAATACCTACCACCAAGTTTGCGGTTCGAAAGAGTCCAATCTCAAAGAATGACCAAAGAAGGGTTATCAGAAATCGAGTACGAACCTCAACGGGAAACATCCAATTTCGATTTGGTGCCCGAGTATCTTCCACAACAAGAACCTGGTGATCCTCCACGTGTAGATTCTCGACCACCCTTGTACTTCATTGAAGCTGAAGATCCAGCCTCTCCACCTCTTCTACCCCCAGTACCTTCGGACTATCCAAGACCAGTTACTCCTATTTCACCTCCACCAGTGTTACCACAACCTCCTGATACGTCGAATATGATACCACCCCCACCACCTTTACCGCATTTCCCACAGCAACCATGCCAAAACGACAGGGAGCAGCTTCAGGATACGTTCACAACTACATACATATCGCCACAAACTATGCCTGAAATACCTAATACACCTAGAGTGCCTATTATCACTGTACCTCCAAATGTACCTTTGAGAAAAGATAATATGTCCTCACGGCTTAGCAGAAGCAGGAAACATCATAAGAGATCAGGGGCTGAAAGAATATGTTTGGCGAATGTAATGATTTATGTCGCTGTACTGATCGCTTTTTACGATACTTAATTACAAGAATTGTGGTATTTGTTAGGTATAGTAAGAGTATTGTGGATACGGCGATTTCGAGGGCGATTTCTATCAGTATTAAAATGAAATTGAGACGGGAATAGTTTTACTGGCCAGAATTTAGGAATACTTTTTCTGAAAGTATAAAAACAAGCAGACTTCTTATTCTTACTATGGGGTATTTAATTTTATGTGAAATAGTTGTATTCATTTCATTTGGAAGGAAGTGAACAAAAACACCCTGTATCATATTTCTTAATACTAGAGAGTTTTCATGATGAAATACTCCTTTGTCAACGCGCATGCCAAGGTTGAACTTATAGATTTAAACCAGAACGTATTGAAAATACACTGCGCAAAAAAATAACGCACATTCTGAAAATCTCAATTTTAATGAAAGTTAACTCTTCATTGACTTTATAACTTATTTTTTATGTTCTCTCGGGAAGCTTTTGAACGAAACAAGACACATTAAATGAAAAAAAAATTCAGGATTTCACCGAATCTTATGTGAAAGAAGAGAAAAGAACAATTTTTTCAAATACTGAAATGCTAATAAGTGATTTAATACTTGGTATTTCCATCCCTTGCGTTAATTACAGCTCGGCAACGATGGTTCTTACTCAAAATAAGTGTTCCGATCTAATCCTTCCCAGATTTCTCCGAGTTGGATTCCTAAGTCATTAAGAGTAGCTGGATGATTTTCTGAACTTCTCAGCCTTCTAATGAGGTGTCCCAATCCTGCTCAATCGGATGCTGGCCATTCCATTCGAGAGACTTCAACCTCTTCAAGGTACTCCTGAACGATGCGCGCACGATGGGGTCTGGAATTATCGTCCAAAAAAATGAAATTTTCACCAATATATGGGGCAAATGGCACTACATGCTCTTCAATAATGTTCCTTATATACTTATCAGCATTCATAGCTCCATTATCAACAACCACTAGGTCTGTGCTCGGTGAAAGATATTCCATCCCATACCATAATTGATCCTCCCCCAAAACCAGTAGTATTCAGGAAATTGCACTGAGCATATCTTTCATGTGGACGTCTGTATACAAGGGAACGTCGATCACAATGGTAGAGGCAGAATCTAGACTCATCTGTGAAGAGAACTCTTTCCCAATCGGCCTCTTCCCAATGGATATGCTCTCTCGCAAAATCCAAACGCGCCCTTCGATGGGCTGGGGTAGGAGCTGGGCCTCTTGCCGCGACACGAGGCCTTAAATCACATTCTCTGAGGCGATTTCTTATGGTCTGAGTGCTAATTTGCACCTAATGAGTTTGCTCAAGCTGATTTTGGAGAAGACGAGCGGTTGCAAACCGTTGTCTCAACGAAGAAACTCTCAAGTAACGTTCTTGAATGGCAGTTGTTACCCGTGGTCTACCCTGTCGTGGTCTTCGGACATTCATACCTGTCTCCCTGAACCGCTGCAACATTCTGGACACACCTGTATGGGCAACTCCAAACCTTTCTGCAATTCTTGTGTATGTCCACCATTCTTCTCGCAAATCTACCGCTTGGGCACATTCCTCTTGGGTCAAATTGCGTGTTTCGCGTTGCATAGCGATCGAGTGTAGATAATCAAACGAAAGAAAAACTATTGATCACTAGAATTGATCGAGAACAACTGATTTTAGAATGGAGCCAATACATTCAAAATCTGATAATATCATCTTTTTTTATTCCTGCTGGGAGGAAACATCTGTATTGAAGAAAAACGTTGAATGTGGAAAAGATATGCATGCATAATTCTAATAAAAATAATTATCATTGATAACATCTTCAGTTGTAGAATAAATTTGAGATTTCCATAATGTGCGTTAATTTTTTTGCGCAGTGTATAAAATTTTCTAGAAAACATCTACAATCCCAATGTCTCTTTTGGCTCTCCCCAATAAATCACCCTGTATATTGATGGCCGATTGAAGATTCTCAAAACTGAGGCCGATAGTGAAGAAAAAGTTTACTCTCATCAGAATAAATTGAAATGAATCGATAAGCTCAGTAGACCTCAATGCTTTCTGTCAAATCCACGTCAGTCGAAAGTGGTTTTCATGAATCGAAGAACAAATGCGACTAATTTTTCTCCACACGGTACTGATATGGTTAGTCCCAAGCTATTATGTTTTCGGTAGAGATAGAATCAAGCCGAATTATATTCCATATTGCACCACAAGGGATAGATGCAAACCAGCTTGCAGTTGCGAAGTGGCTCCGAATTGCTTCGTACTCGAACTGGACGATAATGCTAGAAAGAGTATTGTCGATTACCATAATCAAATAAGGGACATTCAGAGCACTGGAGAACCCATACCAGGTGGAATGACAATGCTACAATACGACGAAAACCTGGAACAGATATCGCGGTGTGGGGCAGCTAGATGTGAAGATCAATATTCCGAATGTTTCATAACAACTAAATTTAACGAAACCTCCCAAGCTGCTGTACAAATAGCCTTGCAACCAGGGACTGAACCTAAAGTTAGTTTATTGTTGCAAATGATGAATTCTTGGCTTGGGCAAGCAAAAGTGATATCTGCAGAAACACTCAGTGATATGCCTGCTGGAGAAGAAGGTGAAAAGATACATAATTTTGCACAGCTAGTGAGTGATCGTATTCTTTTCGTGGGTTGTTCATGGAGTAGAAGTGACCAAACGCTAACGTTTGTGTGTACTTACGGTCCTAGAGGTCCGGTACAAGGAGAAGCCATATACAAAATAGGAAGACTTTGCACCCTTTGTCCAGAACATTATGCATGTGATCACGCCAAACCATTTTCAAGACTTTGCAAGCAGGTTTTATCATCTTATCCTGCGCCTGTTCAAACTCCACCCCCTCCTCCACCAATTGCACCTCAGCCAGAGGTCACGGCACCTCCAGAACCACCACCGCAACCACCAAAGACTACGAAAGAAGTTATCACAACGCCTCCGACCCCACCTCCTTTTCAAACTCAACCTGTTTTAATTCCTGTACCAAACCCACCACCTACGCTCCCTTCTGCCATGACTGAACATTCTTGTCCGACTACTCAAATGCCAATGGGTGCTCCACCACTTCTTCCTCCTCAAGAACCTCCACCAATACCGATGGCCCCACAACGACCGGCAGCTTCTCCACCAATGCAACCTGCACAGCAACCAGTGCCACAAGGAATGCCGCCAGTTGAAACTCCGGTGTTACCCCTAGCACCTGAGCCGATGCCAGAGCAACCAGTTCAACTTCAACCTCCAGTGCTTCCACAAGCACCCGCTTTCATACCTCCGTTACCACCGCAAGTACCCCCTTCTGGACTGACACCTGAAGAATTGCGTCCACAAGAGTTCGTTTCACATTTTCCTCCACCGATGCCACCTCGAGTACCATTTTCACCGACTAAGAATGACAATATTCTTCCGATTGCACCAGATCCACCACCAGTACCTCCAAGAACACCCCCTATGTTATTTCAGTCAACTTATCCAGTTTTCCAGCAGCAACCTCAATGCCCTCCTAGATTTTTAGGTAGGAGCCCACCAAGACTTCCACATAATCCTCCTACAGGATGTTCAGTGAGGGAACGCATCGAGGTGCCGCCCTCTCTTCCTCAGGAACCCCCAACATTGGATGGGGTATATGGCTCACCGCAGCTTCCAGTGATAAATGCACAGACACAGACTTATTTTCCTCCACAACCTCCTCCACTGCCTCATATTATTAACACTCCCCCACCTCTTCCACGTGCTCCACTTCATCATCCACAACAACAACCACCTCCCCAACCGCCTGTACCGCAAAGCTTCATGATAACACCACCTCCACTTCCAGAGCTTCCCCCCCACCCTGTGCCTAAACCTTTTTTGCCTCCAAGTATACCTACAGATCAATTCGCAAGACCTCCGTACCTTCCTCAACTGCCAATGGAGCCTGAGCCAAAACCCCCATCATTGCCAAGGATTCCACACCAAGTTTTTCCACATCAGTTTGTGCAACCTATGCCACCTCCAAGAATACCACCTTTATTAGAATTGGGAGGAAGATGAAAACTCGAATTTATTTATACAAATATTTCTTTATTACTGTGAACTTCATCGAATTGTTCTAATATTATTGAATAAATTATTGAAAATTTAATTAAAATTTTATACCTACTGTTTCTTACTATTCATGTGTATTGGTCAAGCGCATTGTTCCTGAGATAATTGTAGTTTAGAAAAGGAAAGATATTTCGACAAATTGTGGAAGATCAGCATACGACAGATACCACAGAAATCACCAAGATTTTGTAGGTTAACTAATGAGACATGTTGTCAGAATTTGTCATGTTCATGAATATGAAATGTTTTCAGTTTTACAAATAATAATATTAAGTTTACTATTGGATGAACACAAATTAATACCCCAAGTATCAATCATGCCAAGTTTCTTTCCATTCTGCTCCAGAAACAGTATTTGTCTGGAGGATTGCATCTGTGAAAGACACCAGAATTGCAGGTTTTTGATGATGGATGATTCAACCAGGAGTTCGATGTTATTTTATCATAATCAGATAAGAGAGCAAATATGTTTAATTGAACCAGGAGCCAGCGGTATGACCTTAATGGAATACGATATGGATCTAGAGCAGATTTCAAAATGTTGGGCTTCGAAGTGTATAAACGAATACTCGACTTGTTTCAAAACACCAAAATTTTCTACAACTTCCCAGTCAATAATACAAGTTATTTTGAGTGATGATGGAACGCCTAATATAGGGTTCTGGATACAAGAGCTGAAGAAGATGGTTTCAGAGCTCAACCTTGTAGATAGTCGTAGATTTTCTCACAATTTCGCTCAAATCATAAGTGATAGAGTACGTTCTGTAGGTTGCGCATGGAGTTTGACGTTTGCTAATCGGTTAACTTTTGTATGCACCTATGGCCCCAGTGGTGCCAATCAAGATGAAGTTGTTTACCAAACAGGATCCCCTTGTTCTTTGTGTCCATACCAATATGCTTGCGACAATATTCTGCCATTCCCTAGACTTTGTAAGAGGATTTCTAAGAAAATGAAACTTGAAGAAACTGGAGGCGGGGAAGAACTAGGGAAAGAGGAAGAAGGAAAGGAAGGAGAAGAGGGAGGAGAAAAAGAAGAGACAGAGGGTAGAAGTGAAACAACTGAGAACGCATTGGAACCTAGAACTCCCCCACGCTTACCGATGAATCCCGCCATGACACCTCCTCCGCCCCCTGGATTTCCTCCAAATTTGTCACCACCTACTCCAAATTTGTCACCACCTACTCCAAAGTCTCCAATTCCTTTTGAACCCACTCCGAGTCCTCCAAACTCTTCACTGTTTCCCACCGAAATGTCACCTGCGAAAAAATCGGGTGGGCCCGATGACGACGAAGAAAGAAGAAATCAGAGGCGTCGAGAACTGATAGCAATGGGTATTATGGTGTGCTTGTTGGTTCTCGCTGTTATTTGTGCCATAGCTGCTGTTTGCATCTACACGCATGGTTTTGGTTGCGGAAGACCTTGAAAAATAAACTTATTGTAATGAAAAAAATTATAGACCTGGAAGTCTACATCTTCTTTTAAACAACCTCCACAGTCAAGTAGCATCATCGATTTATAAGTAACCACTTTATACCCTTCATTTCATATTTATTTTTCTCTTTATCAACTGCAACTGAATATTCAGTGGATCAGCCTCATTTTACAGTTACTAAGGTAATAGATGTGTCATCGCCTGTCTAATTCGAGAGTAAAATTGCTGTCATGTGAACAATATGAAATGCTTTTCGTTCTATACGCTATCCTCCAAGTTATACCATTACTTTGCAATGCAACACCACCTCCTATGTTCGTGAAACCGAGTTTCGCACCCTATTGCACGATAAAGGATAGATGCAGATCAGTCTGTAGCTGCCAAATCACACCAAGCTGCGATCTGCTACCAATGGACGATTCCATAAGGGACAGCATCCTCTTTTATCACAATCAGATCCGACAAATACAGACTTATGCTGAACCTGAACCTGCCGGTATGACAATGCTGCAGTATGACATGCAGCTGGAAGAATTATCCAAGTGCTGGGCTCTCAGGTGCGATAATGAGTATTCATCTTGTTTTATAACACCAAGATATCCGGAAACTTCCCAGTCTGTTGTTCAATTGCTCATTGACGAAGGGAAAACTTCGAGTACATTTTTTTGGGTGCAAATATTGAATTTTTGGCTGGGAGAAACCAAATCCATATCTGCTGAATCTATAAATGTTATGCCTGGAGGGGAGAAGGGAGAAAAACTGCATAATTATGCTCAGTTATTGGGCGACAGCATTCAATCAGTAGGTTGTGCTTGGAGTAACACAAACGGCTCCATAACCTTTGTATGTACTTATGGGCCAAGAGGACCGATTTGGGGTGAACCAATTTATAAAAGAGGAAAACCTTGCACAGGTTGTCCAGAAAATTATGGTTGCGACAGTTCAAAACCGTTTCAAAATTTGTGTAAGGAAGGGATTGGAATAACAACGATGCCATCTAAAGAAACGCCCCCCTCTCCACCACCACAACCTCCGACAACATCTTCCACGACAACAACAGTTTCCACACCAACAACTAGTACTGTGCAAACAAGCGTTTCTCCATTTTTATCACCTACTCCAGAAACAATGCCCCCAGAGCCCCCACCTTTGCCACCAAATTCGTGTGCTGGGCTACTCGATTGCAGCAATTCCGAAAAGACAACAATAGTTCCAGCTGAATTTCGTGAGTCACCACCGAAAGTAGAGAAATCACATGATGCTCAAGGGATTAATCCACAGAATATCATTCCGTTGACAAGAAGTAACTTGGTTCCATTATACAGAAATGAATTTTCGACAGAGAGTTCAAGAGCAGTTCCTGTTACGAATCAGAGATATATGGAATCAAGAGATTTTTATTACGATCAAAAACAGCTTCCTGTGATGCCTCAAGAACGAAAAACTAATTTTGAGCACCATGAAAACTATCGTAGCGATTACAAACCCTTGGTACCTCTTCGTAACATTCCACATCCTAGGCTTATGTCACCATCTTTAATATCCAAACCAATTCAACCAATTGGTCACCCTAAAGCATTCACGATGAATAGGAATAATTCAGTCCATTCAATCCAACAGAGATTGAGAATACTTGAAGCAACAGATCTTGAGCCGTCCCAGTTGGTTCAGTCCTTCAAAGCTGTTGAAAATCAAATGACGTATAGAACACCACAACAAGTACCACATTTATCAAATCCTCAATCAGAAATTCTTCATAATGCTCCTTATCAGTTGGCAAATGAACAACTATCTGATCCTAGACCAAACATACCTAGCCTGCCATCAATCCCAAGACCTGATCAAGCATTGCCTCCACAATCGCCTAACTATTATCCAGATTTAGGAACACCCCTTTCCAAGCAACAATCTGGAGGTTCCCCAATCAATATGCCGCAAAAACCTCAATTCAATCGGAAGCATTTGGAGTTGGCTCCAACTATACCGCCATCGTCAATCCTCTACCCTCCTCCAGGTGCTTTAGCTCCTCCACAACAACCTGTCCCACCAAGGCCTCAAGGACAGTTACTATCGCGAGCTCAGCCATTAGCTTCGATAATGCCACCCTATCCTGAATCTCCAACCGAGAGGTTTCCAAGAGGAAGATATTCACGAAGACATCATCGAAGGAATTCCAGCGAACGAATTTTTATCTCAAGAAATCTGCTTGCACTTCTCTTCATAAGCCATTTCATATCTTCATTAGGAAATAAAAATTGAAAATACAAGTTTCGAATCACTTATTTTCTGTGAACATTATTGATTCTGCGAAAGGCTGTCAGATTAAGTTTGACGTAGAATGACTTACAATATGAAATGCACTTGGTTTATCAAACGGTACTGGCTCTATTATTCCCCTTCAGCTACATCTTAGCTACGAGAAATGCTCTCAGACCGAAGTTCAATCCGTACTGCTCCACGAAAATCAAGTGCAGAACTATTTGTTCTTGTGATCTAAACACAAACTGTTCACTTTTGCCAATGGATGAAACTACCAGAAATAGTATATTGCATTACCACAATCAGATACGAGATATTCAAAGTTCAGGAGAGCCTCAACCATCCAGTATGACCCTCTTAGAGTATGATACTGAGCTCGAAGAATTATCAATGTGTTGGGCTGGAAGATGCAGCAATGAGTATTCTGATTGTTTTCTGACTCCAAAATTCCAAGAGACTTCCCAGTCAGTTGTACAATTGATATTGGAAGGCGGTGAAAATCCCAGCACATTCCTGTGGATGCAGATGATGAGTTATTGGCTCAAACAGGCGACTTCCATCTCTGTTGAATCATTCAATGCCCTACCAGAAGGTAGAGAATACGAGTTCGTCCACAATTTTGCGCAGTTGATGAGCGATAATATCTTTTATATCGGTTGTGCCTGGAGTATCATGGACAATTTGCTGACTTTTGTTTGTACATATGGACCCAGAGGACCGAATCCACATGAAAAAATATATAGGATGGGGAAGTATTGTTCCTTTTGCCCGGAAAAATATGAGTGCGATTACAGAAAACCTTTCAAACGCTTATGCAAGAGGAAAACAGAGTTGGGATTGACCACCCATTCAACAACCTCCTTTCCTACGACACAGCTATCTTCAACTCGTTCTACAACGTACAAATCACAAGAGATCATCGAGGAACCTGTTGGGGAATCTGAATTTTCTACATCAACAATCTCTTCAACAATCATGTCCAAGTTTTCAAGCACGAATGCCAGTCTTTCCACTTCGATACTTTCCACAGAGGTTGCACAGAAAATTTCGGAGGCGTATATATTCCCACAACCTCGGACATTTTCTTTCGCTGTTTCCACAAATTCTCCGATATCTTCAAAACTTGAGCCTCAAAATTGGAATGAACCCCCTGATCAAGTTTCTCAAATAGAACCAATGCAAGGGGCACCGTTTGTTTCAATGGAGTATGAAAATGAAAATACATATTTAACGACTCCTTCACCAGTCCAAAGGGAATGTTCAACGTTTTTATATTGGAGGAATTACTATCCTCAACAAGGCTTAGTACCTGAATCATCATATACAACAGTTCTGCCTCCAGTTGAAAGACCTCCACCTGCATCCGAATATTTTCCTTACGCTTATCCTACGAGGAATTTATACGAATATTATGACATAAAAACTCCTCCAGTACCATCCCCTATATCAGTTGGTGAAATGCCAGTACCAGCGGCCATTCCTCAAGAATATCCAGGCACAGTGAGGATGGAAATTTTACGACAACCACCTCCAATAACTGAGTACTCTGTGCTTACACCAGCTGATTTACCCCCTCCTATGTTACCGAGTCATCCTGAGTTAACGAGAAAAACCGAGTTAACGACACCGACCCAACTAACAAGTCAGACCGAGTTAACGAGTCAGCCTGAGATAACTGAAATTACGACGAGCCCAGGGTTGCAAGATGCAGAACCAGGCTTTGGTCACAAGAAGAGTGGGAATGATAGTGATGATGGCAGTAAGGAATCAGAAGGAGGATCTGTAGTTCCTTTAGTAGTTTATTTGTGCATTGGTGTTATTTTTATAATTGTTGGAACAGGTTTCTTTATGTTGGTGATGTACACTCTGAGAATGAATACCATTGGTGCATAGGCAGATTGTTATAATCTATAGTAATGTAAGCAGAAAATCTTGTAATTTTGAATATCTCTGTTGTACCCATGAGTTCAATAAAGTTTAAGACAGGAATAAAGATGCATAAGAAGTGATATGAAAAGCATGTGATGCATGACTCTGTCGTCAATATTTGGAAAAAGTGTTCAGAAAGGAATAGATGCGGTTTATCGTTGAAATATATTTCACATATTATTATGTATCTTATTCAATACTAAACTATTACATTTTAAAGAGGTTCATCCTTCATAAAATTACTAAAGCTGGCATTTGAACCAGACATCTTCACAAGTGATAGTGAATCCCTTTTCACATCATGAATATAAAAATTAAATTACTGAGAATCATGGTGAAAATTAGGCTTTCTTGAAGGCCACCACTTCTTCTTGGTCTGTCATTCTGCTCTGTTCTCCTATCTTTCACTCTTCTAGCCAATGCATCCGGTCTAGGAGTTGGAGGAGGTGGGTATGTCACATCACTTTGAGGATTTCTTGATTGCTCGTAGGGCTGGACTGAGAATGAATATTGAGAAGAATCTGGTTTCTGCTGCGTTAATGATGTTATTTGCCTTGGAGGAGGCTGAATAGGTGGTCCACCTTCAGGTGGGAGAGGCAGAGGAGGACGATTGGGAGGATTGCCATCATATTTCGGAGGATCAAGTGATGTTTCTCTAGGAAGAGGCGGAGGTTGTGGAGGAAAATATGACAAAGGGGGAGGTAAGGGCTCGGCTTGGGGGAGAAATATTGCTCTGTTCAGCTGAATAGGAAGCTCTTGCTGTCGAGATAAGGACACAGTTGAAGATGTTTGCATTGCTATTTCTGGATACCCAAAATATGGTTTGAGGTTCGGATAAGATGATCTTCTGCTGTGGGCGTCATAATTTGACGGTAGATAGCGTACGTTTGGAGGTGTTTCCGTGGGTGAATAATATCTGAAATCATTAACTGGTATCGGTGGTGGCGATAAATCTATCGGTGGTTGTGGAAAATCTATTGATGGTGGTTGAGGAATCTGTGGACTTATATTACTTTGTACAGAACGGGAAGAATAATCATAAGGAACACGATACGGTGGTAAACCTTGGTTATACTGGGGTTTTTGAGGAGTAAAAACATCCTCCATTGGAGGCGGGGGTATTATGGGTGGCTGCTGCTGGGGTTGGAAATATTCCGGAATGCTTTCCTTTGGTGGCAAAGGAACCGCTGGTATCTGAGGCTGAAATTGGTGAGATTGAGATGGTGACGCAACATTGTTATAAGGGGGAATAAATGGCTTTCCTGGAGGTTCTTCAAATACTGTGGGAAGTCTGGGCAGAGGTGGAGGCTGAGGTATATACCGAGGAAACTGCTGGGGATCAGGAGAAGTGATTTGAGAATAATAAGAAGTATGAGCAGGCGGAAAGGAAGGTTGTGGTATATCTCGATATGCTTTTGGTTCAGGAGGAACAGGAGGTCCTTGTAGTGGATGTTCTTGAGGAGCGCTTGCTTGAACTGTTTTGGGATATTGTGCAGCATTATAGGTAGGTGGAGAGTCAGTGAGAGTTCTGTAGACTGCATGTTTAACCGACGAAGACGCAGGTAATTCTGGCGCGTTTGGTGCCTTGAATTCGCTTTGCGTTTGTGGAAACTGTTGGTACGAATTTTGTTGTGGAGATGAATTTGGATCTTTTCTTTGTGATGATGGCGAGCTCGACACACCATTTCCTTGATTATCTGGTTGTTCTTGCGGTATCAATTCTTTTTTTACCGGGGGAAACGACGAAGGAGGTGCAGGCTCATCCATTTTGGGTTTACAAAGCCTTTCAAAAGGTTTTACATAGTCACAAGCATAGTCTTCTGGGCAGTGAGAACAGGGATAACCCGTTCTGTATATTGCTTCTCCTTGTTGCGGACCCCTAGGACCATAAGTGCAAACAAATATCAACCAATTATCTGTTGTTAATATACTCCAGGCACATCCAACTGACAAAACATTATCACTCATTAACTGCGCAAAATTATGCATGCTTTCATGTTTTTGATCAGCTGGCAAACTGTGGATAGCTTTGGCCGAAACAACTTCCGCTTGACCCAGCCAGTAACTCATCATCTGTAGCCAAAGGAAAACATTCGGGGATTCTTCTCCTTCCAAAATCAAACCACCAACAGATTGCGAGGTTTCACGGAATCTTGAACTTTTGAAGCACACCGAATACTCGTTATCACATCTGGCTGCCCAACATTTAGAAATCTCTTCTAGTTGCATGTCGTATTGAAGCATCGTCATACCGGCAGGTTGTGGCTCGCCAGCGCTTTGTATATCCCGTATTTGGTTGTGGTAGAAGAGTATAGTCTTTCTTACAGTTTCATCCATTGAAAGTAACGAGCAATTTGGATACACCTCACAGTTACAAGCGGGCTTGCACTTGTCTTTCATGTCACAATAATTCGGAAAGCTAGGTTTCATGAAATACCTGCTGGCGTCGGAATATCTGAATACGAGGACACATAGGAGGGTTATGTGGAAAATAAAAGGCATTTCATATTGTAACTCGGTAAACTTTCATTTCAGACAGACATGGCAATTTCACGTTGTCTGTCAACGAAATGATCGGCTCGTTTCTGTTTTCTTCTTCTTGAACCATCGAAAAATATATCATCGAACTTTGACTGGCTAGCTAGGAGCATAGAATTCTATGCTCCTAGTGGCTAGTGCCATTTGGATTTGAAATAACGAAGGTGGATCTTGGATAAGATGCCTAGCAAAGATTATTATCTTTGATGCCTAGAATACTGGTGTGAGCACTCGTCAAATTTTGAATGGAATGACGTTCGACCAAATTGAGAATATCGGCAAGATTTCGTTTTTTCCACTTCAGGAAAAAACGAAATCTTGCCGATATTCTCAATTTGGTCGAAACAAAATCTAATCAGTGTTCAATCATCGAAATCTTGGACTAGTCTTGACTATGGTGGAAGAGGTGGGAGGTATGTTCAAATAGAGATGAATTTCCAGAGACAGTGCTCAATGAATATGAAGGCGAGACTATAGATGCAGCTGTCGTTATGACATTTCTTCAACGTTTCTCAATATGAAATGCTTTTGGTCTTATTGGTCCTAACAATCTATTCATTCATCTTGGTCGAAATAAATATGATGCATGCTGTCTTCAAGCCAAGATTCACTCCTTTCTGTTCAGCCAAAGAAATGTGCAGAGTCGATTGTGCGTGCTACAATAGCATGAACTGTACGGTTTTACAAATGGAAGACAGTGTTAGAAATCACATTGTATATTTTTTGAATGAAATTAGAGATATCCAAAGCAGGGGAGAACCCACACCTTCAGGTATACCAATTTTGCAATACGACCATCACTTAGAGGACATTTCAATGTGTTGGTCCTCACAATGCATAGATGATCATTCAGATTGCTTTGCAACGCCTGAATTCAATGAAACATCGCAGAGTGTTGGAAAATTACCGCTCAAAAAGGGGGAAACTCCTATTGTTTTATGGAATGAAATGTTGGGACAATGGTTAGGTGGAGTAGGCATTTTGAACGTTGAAATCGTAACAATCTTACCAGAAGGAGAGAAGGGGGAGGAGATGTATAACTATGCTCAGCTTTTGAGTGACAAGATACAATTTATAGGTTGTTCCTGGGCAGTGTTCAATAATAATATCCTGTTCGTTTGTACACTAGGACCTAAGGGACCTTCACACGGAGATTACATTTGCAGAACTGGCGTTCCATGTTCCCAATGTCCAACTGGGTATAAATGCGATTTTAAGAAGCCTTTCACGAAACTGTGTAAACCTCTAATCCACAAACGATCAGAATCCCCTATCGCAATTCAAAAAAGCATACCAAAACATATTGAGCCTCAATCAAGGACCTCTGACAACAGTGGAAAAGATTCGAATGAAGAAAGAGGAGATAAAAAATTTATTTCGGCAATGACGATGGCTATAACTCTAATTCTGATTGCTGTTGTTCTAACTATGGTTGGTGGTTTTATTTTGTACTATATTTGTGTTGTTTAGATGATAAGAATACAATGAAAACAAGATCTGTGTGTTTCAATTTTGTGTTTTTATGAAAAAACAGATTCATAGATGAAGGTGACATGTGCATCTATGTTATGTCTTTGATAAAAGTCACTATGAAATGCCTTTGGCATTATATTTTATCCTCGAATTGTTCTCATTCTCTATACCAATTTTGGCCCAACATTTCGCTAAACCGAGTTTTGAACCCTACTGTATAAGCAGTGATATAATGTGTAGAGTTATTTGTAAATGCGAGGTACGAGAGTCATGTACTTTACTCCCAATGGACAACGAAATACGTGAAAATATCGTTATGTACCTCAATCGAGCCAGAGATATCCAGTCGAAGAAAAATCCAAAACCATCTGGTTTATCCCTCCTTCAGTACGATTTACATTTAGAAGAACTGTCGATTTGTTGGGCTGTATCTTGTGAAAACGCATATACGGATTGCTTGAGGACTCCAGATTTTACCAATTCTTCCCAAGCAATTGGTCAATCGTCCCTAGAAGGAAAATTCCCAACTGTTGATCTTTGGTACGACCTTATTGCTCTCTGGTTAAGTGAAATAGATAGTTTGAATACCAGTTATATCAGTAAAATTCCCAGCAATAACGATGGTTTTAAAGTACACAACTTCGCGCAAGTTATGAGTGACAAAGTAGTATTCGTTGGTTGCGCTTGGAGTATGTCGAAAGATATGATGATCTTCATATGTTCTTTTGCACCGAGTGGTCCTATACAAGGGGAAAGAATCTATAAGTCGGGACCTGCATGCTCTTCATGTCCTGAAGGATATCAATGCAACCACAAAGAACCTTTCATAAATCTGTGCAAACTCAATTCGATCCAGGTTATCCAGAAATCTAATAAAAGGATTTCAGGATTACAAAGAGGTCCTACTCAGAAACCCAAACCACTGAAGAAGCAGGAGAAAGAAGGAGTACATCCAAGAAAAATTCCATTACTTTTAACTGTTATTGTTTCATCTATCGTTATTTGTATTTTCCTTTCGATTGTATTTTTAACCGGGTATTATATTATGTATTGGTAGTTAATTCGATGTCGAAGAGTAATGTCTGATTTAGAGAACTAATATAAGGAACTTTTCAACAATTTCCCTCTGCTCCCTTCAGGGGTTGTTGATGAATGGGACAGAACCTTTTTTTCATTATTGTGTGGAATTCAATTCCGCTTTGTACTATTATTGGTGTGGAAATTGAATCAATCAACCACATCCAGTTCACATCGTATGGAATTCTTTTGAGTGCCGTACGGATATTCATTGAAGCACATGTTTTCGTGAAATACGCAATTCGAATGTTCATTGTCTCTTGGAAGAAGATTTCAAATAATATCGCCAATTTTGATAAAAAGTGAGAAATGAACTATTAACGAAAAACGAAAAGGAATTTCACCTTTAATGTCTTGTATCTATTTTCACACCAATCGTTGATTGAGGCATATTTGGTCCATTTTCTTTAACAGTAGGTAGAACAAATAGACAAACCAAAACAAACCTGCATTAGATCTTGTTTATTTCGAGCCCCTTATTCCCTGCATCAATATTCTCTCCTTTACACCCTATTGATGGTTTTATATAGAAATAAATATAGAACAAGGAAACAAGCATAATCAAACGAAAATACTCTTCTATTCAAACAGAAAATGAAAACAGATATTTCAACTTTTTTTGATTCAGAAGAAACATATACAATAACAAGCAAAGCCTAACACAAAGAGAATAATAACGGTAAACAACAAAAGTAGTAGCATTATGTAAAGTCCAGCCCATGGATGGTTTAGATTGGTACCAATACTCTTCTTCTTTTTATCTTTCCCTTTCTTTGGATCATCTTTTTTCTCTTTCTTTGGATATTCTTTTTTCCTTTTTGTTCCATTGAAAGAACCCTTAGTAAGTGGTAGAAGTCTTGAAGTGTATGACCTTTGTTCGCCAATTTTGATAAATAGTGAGAAATGAACTATTAACGAAAAACGAAAAGAAATTTCACCGTTAAGATCTTGTATCTATTTTCACACCAATCTTTAATTGAGGCATATTTGGTCCATTTTTTTCAACCGTAGGTAAAACTCGTCAAAATAGACAAACCAAAACAAACCTGCAATTAGAACTTGTTTATTTCGTGTCCCTCATTCCCTGTATCAATATTCTCTTCTTCACACCCTAATGGTTTTATATTGAAATAAATATAGAACAAGGAAACAAGCATAATCAAACAAAAATACTCTTCTATTCAAACATAAAATGAAAACAGATATTTCAACTTTTTTTAATTCAGAAGAAACATATACAATAACAAGCAAAGCCTAACACAAAGAGGATAATAACGGTAAACAACAAAAGTATAAGCATTATGTGAATTCCAGCCCATGGATGGTTTAGATTGGTACCGATACTCTTCTTCTTTTTATCTTTTCCTTTCTTTGGTTCATCTTTTTTCTCTTTCTTTGGATCCTCTTTTTTCCTTTTTGTTCCATTGAAAGAACCCTTACTGAGTGGTAGAAGTCTTGAAGTGTATGACTTTTGTTCTTTCCTTTTACACAACTGTTCGAACGGCTTTGTATAATCGCATTCATAACCAGGAAAACATGCGCTGCAAGGATTTCCTGTCTTGAAAATTGGTTGATCTTGTACAGGACCTCTAGGACCGAAAGTACAAACTAACAAAACTCCTTGTGGGGAAGTACTCCACGAACAACCAACATACCGTACTCTATCAGACAAAAGTTGTGCGAAATTATGGATTTTCAGTCCATTTTCTCCCAATGGAAGACTATTTAGCATCCCTACATTCATAGTTTTGATTTCATCTAACCAGGTATTGATAACTTCGTACCACGAATTCATACTGGGTTTTTTCTTACTTGATATTCCGACATTCTGAGATGTTTCGCTGAATCTAGGAGTGTAGAAACATTCTGAGTGTTCGTTTTCGCATTTTGAAGCCCAACAAGTGGAAATCTCCTCGAGCTGTTTGTCGTACTCTACCATAGAAAGTCCAGAAGGTTGTGGTTCACCTTTAGTTTGTATCTCACGAATTCGGTTAATGTAAAATGCTATACTCTTCCTCAAACCTTCGTTCATCTCCAGAAGGTTACAGTTTGGAGCTGAAGTACAATTGCAGGCTGGTTTACAAAGTTTTCTGGTCAGGCAGAATGGTGAGAAACTTGGATTTCTTACTACTGGATATACAGAACTGAATATGAACCAGAAAAAAAGAAAGAACAGAACAAATTGCATTGCATAGTGCACATAGTAGATTGACTGCTTGCCAAGTTGACAGTAGGGATTGAATGTCATCGATGCCAATAATTCTTTTTTATGATCATGACGTAGATCATCTAATTCAAGACCTGCGAAATGCATATATCATGAAACGAAATTTCTGTAGAGAATCTTGACTTTTTCTGTTTTCGTTATATTGAAGTTCAGCAGAATTATAAATATTCTGGAAGAACAACCCTCCAATCTATCTTGAATTATATCAACAATTTCTCCTAATAAACACTATGGTATTAAACAAACTGGTACATGAGCACTAGATAATTCGTTTACAGGCAGTTGCTCCTTTTTCTGACTGTTCTTATTCATGAAATTATATGGTTTCACGTTAACACAGAATGTGGGGAACTGAAGACAGATTACTATTCATAATGATCAATATCGTTAGTATTTTATCCTATTCTCAATATATAAACAAGAGCAGTTGAATAACACGAAAGAATCATCAAGAAGCCACTGAGCCTAGTCGCAGTATATAAAACAAAGCAAAAACAATAAGCACGACCAATATAAGAAGAATTAATCCTAAAGCAAACAGCCACAGGATGTTGTAATTTTTCTCGTCATCAGGATCAATTTGAGTAGCTTTAGATAGTTTAGTCGATGGTTCAGTGCCTTCTTTTTCTTCTTCCTTGGCTTTTCTTTTGCCATTGAATGTTGAAGTTGAAATCATACCAGTGGTTGATTCAAATTTAGCAGAGGTTTCAAACTTTTTACATAGTTTTTCGAATGGCTTCTCGAAACTGCACTTATACCCTTCCAAACATCTTGTGCATAATTCACCAGTCTTGTATATTGCTTCACCTGTATTCGGACCTCTCGGTCCAAAGGTACAGACGAAAGTGATCGTGATTTCTGAAAGACTCCAAGCACAGCCTACCTTCAGTACCCTATCACTCAACATCTGAGCAAAATTATGAATTTTTTCACCAAGATCACCTTCTGGTAAACTATCCACAATCTCGTAGGTCAAAGAAGTGAATTCACCAAACCAGTTATCGATCATCCTGATCCAGTGATTTGAAGATGGCTTGATATGTTCGTCCAAGACTATTTGGCCAACACTCTGAGAAGTCTCGTTATACTTCTCCGTTCTGAAGCATTCAGAGTAAATATTTTCACATTTGGCTGCCCAACACTCAGACAATTGCTCCAACTGGTGGTCGTAAATGAGCATGGACATACCTGACGGTACAGGTTCTCCCCTGCTTTGTATGTCCCTCTTCTGATTCAGCATCATCAGTATTTTTTCTTTGGTATGTTTAGACATGGGGATCATTGCACAGTTCTCGGCTGTGGTGCATTCGCAATCAGGCCAGCAGATGTCTCTAGTGACGCAGTAAGGTACAAAATCTGGCTTTATCAGAGTGGGTTTGGTCTCATTGACGGTCAGAGCTTCGTGATAAAATAGGAGGAACAAAGGGAGAATAATTTGATGCATTGCATGTTGTATATGTCAAATTTTATGACAGATTACGTCCATGTTGAAGATTGAAGAAAAGTACATAGAATAACCGAAATATGTTGTTCTTATGCCTCGTTTACATGATGCCAGTTGCTCTGGCTTGAGGAGTTAGTCAATTGACGCCATGTAAACACGACGTTAGTTCGAGACAGTGAAACTCAATGAATGTTGTTTGTTGAAAGAGAGAAAAGAAAGCAAAGCCTTTTGAAATATTTTATTATTTTTTGTAGCTCTGTCGAGAGATATCCGATATCCTCAAAGAAGAGGTTCTGCATATTTCTCAGTTTTTCCATTCATAGTCAAACCCACGAAATAAGCTCTCATCAAAAGCCCCCCTCAAATAGATCGTTCTAATCATCATTAGAGCATTAATCGCAAAAAACGTCCCTCGTATTTCAATTTGATAGATTAAACGCAAAATATTCGCTTTTATGGGTTCCATCCAGTCGAACTGAATGCTAGGTTATAAATTCTCAGTTCGGATCTAATTTATGGGATGCAACATACGCTGAGAATGCTGGAAAATAATTTTTCCGGGGATGACAAACAAGGTGATCGACTGGGGCAGTGAGTAGAATATTTTTCCTGAATCTGTGAAGTTTTCGGTCCTATGAGAATACGAAGATTGATTCGATATTGATGAATGTTCCTAAAGAATAGATAGTTGTTGAGATTGGTTCCTGGAAGATTCGTATGTAATTCGATTGTAGATCATGGGTTATTGAATGAACATAGCGTTAGGAATTATAAGGCTGATAATACAACTTTTCAATAAGGCAAGAATGGCGGAAAATACAGGGTGTCAAACTTGAGAATACAAAAATATTTTTCATTGATGAATTTGAATATTCTTGAAATATAGGGGTGTAATTTAGCACAAATTTCCTTCTGTAAACGAGTGACATAATGTTTGAATAAAGATGCCCTAATCAATGTCATCATTGGCGTTGTAAATTTGATAACGTTCCATTCGATGACTCTTTAGAATAACCTTCGCCAGTCGGAGTAAAACCATTCATCCCAGCACCGGAATAATTTGACAACCGACTGGATTCTATTCACGATTGGCGTTAATGTGAAACGGTCCACGTTTGTCTATCTTACGCTATCTACAGATAGGTCACGACCTCTCCATTATAACAGGTTCAGAATATAATATTCCGCTTTGAATTTAAACAACAAAACATAAAACCAGGGTCCAATATCGCACATGAAATTGAGGCAATTGAATAATGGGGAAAAGCCAACCAAAACTCGGGTATCCCGTTGTGTTTTAAAATTGGCCTCTAATTTATGGCCAATAAAGATGGCACGTTTGATGAAAATGGTCGCATGATTGTGTACGGTTTTCATTTTTGCTCGATTGTGTCTGACCTCGATATGAGCTGGCTCTTTCGCTTGAATTGAGGAATATTGCAATTGATGTTTACTTTTAGCTCCTGGGAATGCTTGCAAGCTCTGGTGGATGAAACGGTCCTCTTTCTACACTTTATGATAAATACCAACCAGATCTGTAATGTTGTTTTGTTACAGAGTTGCAAGTATTTTTCAGTTGATAGCATCTGAGGAGTTTCAATCGAAGAAATAATTAGAGGCAAGCCATATTATTGTGTATCATTATTGATAGAGAATAAAATTTCATTCTCATTTTTATTCATGACCTTGATTCTTGATCGTTTCATCACCGTTTGGGCGATAAGAAACCCTAGATCTTCGTGTAGAATGATACGGAATACTCTTCAAAATGCAGATCAGGTCCAAGTTTCCATCGAAACCATCAGAAGACGTTTGAGAGAGGTGAATCTAGGTTCAAGACGTCCATTAAGAGGAGTTCCATTAATACGTGACCATAAGCGTCAAAGACTGGAATGGGCAAGGCAACATATCAATTGGAACGATCAATGGAGTATTGTCCTTTTCACTGATGAATCCAGATATGGACGATTTTCAGATTCTAGAAGAATAAGGGTATGGACAATCCCAAGCATACCGCGTAATCGTCGCTATGTCCAAGAAGTCCATCCATTCCGAGGGGGTAGTGTTATGGTATGGGCCAGGATATGTTTCAACAGGCGCACAGATCTACACATTTGTCCTGGGAATATGACCGCCTTACACTATAGGCAGCATGTAATTGACAATGTTTTTCCAAATTTTCACGCTGCTATTGGTGAAACTTTACAATTTCCAGACGATAACGCTAGACCGCACCGTGCAGCCATAGTTGAGAATGCGTGCGAGGAGCTTGGTATTCCACATTTACCAACACCTCCGCACTCACCAGATTTGAATTGCATAGAACATGCATGGGATATGCTCCAAAGAAGATAAGATAATCATCAACCTACCCCAGAATCCTTAAATGTTCTGAGAGAGCTTCTGCCCCTTTTATGGAACCAAATTCCTCAAGAAATTTTCAACAACCTCGTGTGTAGTATGCAAAGAAGATGGCAAGCTGTTATTGATGCCCGTGGAGGCCATACATTGTATTGATTGTCTTAAGATGCTTGAATTCTCTGGGAATAAAACTTCGTTATTTTACTCGATTTTTCCTAACCACCTTGTATACGCTGCAGACCTACAGGCTAAAATTAATTTCCCACTTGAACTCATATTAATATGAATTCTCATCACAAAAATCTTATTTCAACTATATTTTTTGCAATTCAAGTCAATATCCCTAACTCATGTGGAGCAGTTTATTGTGAACATGACAAAAAAGCAGGAATTTGCGAGGATTCTCCCTGACCCGGACCTGACGTGAGACAAAAACTAATATCCAGGACTCACGTAGACTTTCGGCATAGAGAATGAATTCGTGTGTCTTGAATACCAAGATGAAGCATGTTTCGTGTCTTTGGGTCGTTCGTGTGCATAAACAAATTACGTTCGAATGAAATTCGCCACTCATCGTTGACGATCCGCAGTCAAATTTCGCCACTTTGTTCGTGATGCAAATTTCATTCGGCTGCTTGCCCGCGACTAGAGCCAACACTAAGGGAAATCAGATAATTGAGTGGCTGCTAACTTTCCAGAAGTGTTGATTACGAAGTTGGTCTTCGGATTCAGTAACGTATTCCATCTTTTTGCACAAATGCAGACAGACATCTCGATACATCCGTCCACTTGCTCAAAGTAGGAATCCGTGTGGTAGGTTCGGTTTGGAAAATACGGACATCGTAACAATAATATAGCCCCCGTGGAAGCAAAACGAGCAGTCAAAATAATACACAATTAAACGGATATTTTAGTTTACAAAAATATAATTCCTTTCGACCGATTGACACTTTTGATCCTTTAGCGTGAGGAAAAGGCAGAGTTGCGCAATAAATAAAAAAAAAGGTGTCCACCGAAATTGTAAAAATCGAAAAATCGAAGTATCGAGCCATCATCAAGTACAGGTATTTAAAAGGGTTAAGAGGTGAGCAGATTTACGAAGATATGCTTAATACCCTTGGTGATCAATGTCCTTCGTATGCGACCGTGAAAAATTGGACTGCAAGCTTCAAAAGAGGTTAATTTTCCATTAAAGGTGATGACCGATCGGGAAGGTCAGTTTCTGTGTCAGTCCCCGAATATATCGATGCAGTTCATATGACATGATTTTATCAGACCGTCGTATTTGGCTAAAACGGATACCTGAAGCACTGAAGATTTCATACGAAAGCGTTCATCATACAGTGCACGTCAATTTGGATATGAGAAAAATTTCTGCAAAATGGATCCCCAAATGTTTGAATGTTGACAAAAAGCGTGCAAGGGTAGAAGCATCGCGTTCGATCTGTGCTCGATTTGAAAACTATGTAGACTTCTTAAACCGAATTGTTACTATGGATGAGACTTGGGTACATTTTAACGATCCAGAAACAAAGCAACAATCGATGGAATGGCGACACTCTGGTTTTCCGAGACCTAAGTTTCGTGTCCAAACATCTGCTGTTAAAGTTCTTGCTTCAGTTTTTTGGGATTGCCATGGAGTGATCATGATTGATTTTTGGATAAGGCTAGAACAATAAATGGAGATTACTATTCGACATAACTGACCACTCTACGGGAAAAAATTAAAGAGAAAAGACGCGAAGCTATCCAAAGGTATTTTGTTTTCACAGGACAACGCCCCACTACACAAATCTCATGTTGCCATGCAAAAAATTCGTGATTTAGGGTTAGAATTACTAGAACACCATCTTTATTCACCAGATTTGGCTCCGTTCGACTATTATCTCTTTCCTCAACTGATAAAACTATAAAAGGTCGTCAATTTTCTTCCAACGAGGAGGTCATAAAAGCTGTGGAGGACTGGTTTGCAGAGCAAGAAGAAACATTTTTTTTTGAAAGGTCTAGAGACGTTGCAGGTTCGCTGTAATAAATGTATTCAATTAAGAGGAGAATATGTTGAGTAATAAAATATTTTGACATTGATATTTTGTTTGGTTTTATAGTAGGCTAAGAATTTCTCAATATATCCGAGACTCACGCATCGACTTAGCAGTCTTCACAATTGTCCAGGAATGTAAGGCTTTTCCTACTCGGTAAACAATGTAGTAATTATTAGTCTCGAATGAAAAAAATACCTACACAACAACGAGCCGACTCTCGATCCTCAATTTGTGATCGCGAAAGCTCCCATGGAGATCATAAGATTTATGTTGATGGTTACAAGAACAAAAGAACTTTTTGGTCGCAGTTCTCGAAGGTTTTTCTATAACCCATCGACCCCAACATATAATAATAAAAATCGATATTATTGGAAAACCAAAAGCCTCAAATTACACAAACTTCTCCGTAAAAATTTATGATTAATTCATTATTTCTAGGTGTGTTCTCTTTTCAGTCGCTCAGTATAAATCCTAAATCTCTGAATATCAAATATCATAGTGTGAGCTTATCTGCCTGCTGTATTCCAACTTTTCTTGGAGCAGGACGGACTAAATGACCAAGATCGAAGTGATCGAACAGAGAATCAACTACTGCCCTGAATCCTATAGTTAATTCGAAGCACATCCATCTTACGCAAAAAATATAGACCAATTCGTTCTATTCCATCCTCACCATCAGTCGATATCTCAACGGTACGGGACGCGAAATCCGTTAACGAAAATAAACGAGATCTGCAAAAACTAATGCCTAGATTAGGAGGATTGAACTGTCGGAAAATTCTCATCAACTAGACAACAAACATATTAATCAATCAGCAGTGATATCCTTGTACTTGGACATTCAGTTTCCGGTTCTTGTATCAGATATTTAGAGAGGAACATGAGTTGGGCAGTAATTTAGGAGGTAGGTTGAATATCTCATTGGAAAGATTCACTTTTTAATCGATAGGATTTCAAATTCACTCTACCTTTCCAAAGGATCATTAAAACTATCAGGTAAATTGGATATTTCAATAATTTTCTGTCATTTTGACCTTTGAACTCCCGAAAGTCTTTCATTTCAAATCTTGAAAATAATCAAAATTGAGAAATCTGAAAAGAACTATCTTGAGTTTAATGCTTTTGATTTATTTTCATGAAACAGTTGGGTTGGAATATTGATCTTGTTATCGAAAGATTCTCCTGTATCCTGTATTGTCACATAAAAAACCACAAGATCATAACATAAATGATAGTGCTTGATCGAAAAATAAAAAAAGGAATCGATAATGTTCAAATTTGGCTATTCTATCAATTGGTTCGAATTAGTTAGACTGGAAATTCAACAAAATTAATGATAGACTTCGAGTGTAATCAATTTGTTCTTCGAATATACAGTTTCAGACCGAACCAGACTCTGCTTTCTAATTTACATTCGTTTTTTGTTCATGTCTTTAGCTGTCATAGAATTTGCGAATTCGGGCTCTGACCTCAACTATGACGCACTATTGATATACAGGGGGTCCCAGTTGTGAGTGTACGCAGTTCAACCTCAAGTAGAACAAGCTTGGGGGAATCAGAACTCATACTTTTATTATCTTGCCAAAGCTTTCCATTTTTGATTTATTCAGTGTTTATTGAATGAATTTTGTGAAATTTCTTATGGTTCGAAAACTATTCAATCAAAATTCATAAAAATCAAGGTTCATATCCACTTTCACAGAAATCTTACTGTTGTCTTTATGGATCTTCTGGGAAATCGAGATTCTGACCTTTACGACCCTAATATTTCTTTCTAAAACACTCAAAAATGCATCCCATTTATCTATATATCTCCCTAATATCCCACGAACACTACTTACCAAGAAAACAGAAAGAAAGTTCCTAGTTCGGAGCAACTACCAACATGCCCAGACATAAATCACATTTTCGCTCTGTTGAAAATTGAATAATATTGATCATACTTAAGTTTCGTTCACGCCACGTTTCACGCGTTATTGCTCAACGTAAAGCCAGGAACTGGGTTTTGAACGAAATGCAGTAAAGAATATCCTTCAGATGATCCTTCTTTGGAGAATCTATAGAGAATGGAATCGATGTTAAATGTATTTCAGAAACAATTGACTAGTTCAGAAGAAGACATCGGAGATAAAGAAATATTTTTGAGATAGTTCAGGAAAAATTAAATTGTTCATGAAAAGTGTTTGTACACTTAGGTACTGCAATATCCATATCTAGATTGAGAAGGAAAATTAATGAAATGTTGAATACTGATTGGGATCAACCCTTGAAATACATACCTCGATGGACTCAAATCGACACAAACCTTATATCCACAAATTTCGAATTCCAAAATATTTTCTTATACCAAGTGTTTCCAGTTTAAGTGACCCTATGTAAACGTTTTTATTCTGTTGAAATCAAATAGTGAATGCATAAACTTTTGAAACTAAAATTGAAATTATGTCTAACCCTTCGACCATAGAAAAAGGGGTTGCGTCCCCAATAATGAATAGTGAAGTCAATTTTCAAAATCAACAGCACTAAAGTTGATAACTGTACTACTACGGAATCAAAATGTAGTAGATATTGTTGCAAGGTTATGACGCTCTTTGATTTTTTTTTATTTCATTAAATTAATGTGTCTCGACTGCTTGGGCCATTGACAATCGAAATGAAAAGTACTTTTCTGTTTATATCTTCGGAACCGCTATTTCAAATTAACTGAATTTTGGTTCATTGGTTACTCTATTCATGGTGCATATTCCTCGATCGAAACACATTCGATATATCTACTAGTATAAGAGTTACAGGGTAGTCGACTCGTCAATACACGCTTAAACACCATAAAACCACTTTGAAAAAATATACGGTTTTTTTTCAATAAAATACGTCGTTTTCGAGTTATTTCCAATTTTACCCGGAGGAATTTGACGAAAAAATCATAAATTTCAAGAATAATCTGAATGCCTCTGAATTAAATCATCATCATCATTATTGGCTCTACAACTCTGAATTAAATATCATCGAATATCATTCCTCTTCTGGTCTTTAAATGTTGTCACAATATTTATCAACTTTGTCGAGATTCGAATTCAAACGATGGAAAACGTTGATGTAAAGTTATTTCAATAATAAAATCCCACAAATGTGGGAGATAAAATTGAACACCAAGGAGGATTTATTACAGTTTCTATCGAAAATTCATAGTTACCGGTCCATATTGAAGTTAAATGTCGATGGAATACAAAATTCGGATATGAATGATGAACCTCGATACAAACTACTTATTAAATTGAAAGTAATGAAAAATAATACGATACCTGTTAATCTATGGCGATGTTTCTATCTAAACAATATACTCATGGAATTTTATAAACTCGAATGATAGATAGATAGATAGATATAGTATTCAGAACTTCACATAATGTTTACAGTTTGTTCAGAGACTCTGGTTTGTTATAGTTTATAGAATTATATATGAAAAAATTCGCGGCAAAGTCGATTTATGATGGAAACGGCAGAATTCATAGATATGTATATTATGTTTCGTAAAAAATCCTCAAACTCAATGAAAATTTCAGCAAACTGACAACATCTTCTTGAAATTTCGGTGCAAAAATTCACAGAATCGATACAAATTAGATTAGGTTAGGTTGATCTGAATGAAAAGTCTTTCTTCATGAGATTGTTTGGGAATTTCTTAGAAAATATGAACAAGTTATTAGTTTTTTCAAACTAATCTGCAGAAAAATCGAAGAAGGAACTTATTTTGGTCGGATAAATGTGGCTTTTTAGTTGCAGATATAATCCGACGAAACTAACTGCTTTTGTTGAAATTATCGTGTTTGCAACATTTCTATTCGAATAAGAGGTTAGTACTTGAGTATTTCTTAAATGTGTCAACTCAATCTTTATCGAGAAATATGAACATTGCATCCATTCCAGAGAATCATATCAGAGGCGTAGTCAGCCCAATTTTTTTTAAATGGGTATATCTTTTTAACAGAGCCGAATTCGGAAGAATGGAAAATGAAAAAAGGTTTTTTTTGGCCTCATGACTCTACAGTGTAAATATATGTACATGTCAAAGACTCACTCTGTATTGGGGAGGTGAAACTCAAGTTAATGCACCCCAGGGTGTGAAGATTTCGGAGTACTATATTCGAAGAGAAAATTTTCGAAAATAGCTCGAACTGTTGAAAAACAATGAATTGTTTCTTGAAGTTTTGTACTTAATAAATTGCCGCCACAAAACACGCTATGTAAATCTCGAAATGAGATGCTCTTCCGAGTTCATTTTTCATCTTGAGACTTATCACGAGACAGCAATTGGCGGAGCAGTGCAGTCATGAGACCAACTGAACAATCTCTTTCAGATCGCGTTACATGCAAGTAACGGCAGTCTGAAATGGGATGCGACAAATTTCCAGAGCATATCGGGAACGAAGCGCTCTGGAAAACCGTAAAATGCATCCGATTTCTAGTCGGGGGACACACATGCAGATCATATATCAAATATTCATTTTGTGCCGTCTAGGGAACCCAGTCCGAAAGAACATTTGTAATGCGATTCGAAATCTGGAGCGGTTTCCTTGAGGAATATGCTTTGAGGAAAATTCATTTTTCTTGGTTCGTGAATAGGCTTCTGTCGGATACGTCTGGGGATGTGGTCGTTTTTTTCAATAGCAAAACTCTTTCATCGAACATCATTATCTCTAAAGGACCAATGCTCGACTTTCTTTACCTACACTTAACGAAGCAACACTACGGAAATTATTCATTCTCATTACATTATATGATATCAAAGTTCTGAAACAATAGAATTCATTAGCTTGAAAATAAGGATGTAGATCAGAACAACACTTCTTCATTATCTAAACTAAACTTAGTCCTATTTCAAGATTTTTAATCGAAGTTAATTGTAAGAGCCTGAAACAATAACTGATTCAAAATTCTTAGAAACTCAAACGACAAGTACTCGAGTGAAACTGAAAAATTCATCGAACGAGGAGCAAAAAAAAAACCATTCAGATATAAGAGGGAAAAACATCTGCTTCCTCATGTATAAACATTTGGTGGACTACACTAACTTTAGAAACGGTCACAAAATTCTTCATTACATTTGTGTAACAGTACCTATTTGACTTGTACATATATTCTAACTGTAGATTCCTCTCATCAAACGAAACACTTTTGTTCCATATCATTTTTCAAAATTCGGTTTGGTTTGGAAGATACAGGGTGTCGAAAATCCATGAAAAAAAACACTTTTCTGTTTATATCTTCGGAACCGCTTCTTCAAATGAACTGAATTTTGGTTGAGTTTTCACTCTATTCGTGGTGCATATTCCTCAATCGAAACCTATTCGATATCTCTACTAGTTTAAAAGTTACAGGGTAGTCGACTCATCAATACACGCTGAAACACCATAAAACGGTTCATATTTTTGAAAGAATCAATTATTTAATACACTAGAAGTATTTCTATTTTTTCAATAAAACGCGTCGTTTTCGAGTTATTTTCAATTTAACCCGAAGAAATTTGACGAAAAAATCATTAATTTCAAGAATAATCTGAATGCGTCTCTGAATTGAATATCATCGAATATTATTCCTTCTCTGGTCTTCAAACGAGTTTACAATGTTGTCACGATATTTATCAACTTTGTAGAGACTCAAATACAAACGATGAAAACGTTGATGTAGAGATATTTTAATAATGAAATCCCACAAATGTGGGGGATAAAATTGAACACCAAGGTGGATTTAATACGCACAGTTTCTATTGAAAATTCATAGTTACCGGTCCATATTGAAGTTAAATGTCGATGAAATACAGAATTCGGATATGAATGATGAATCTCGATACAAACTACTTATTCAATTGAAATTAATGAAAAATAATACGATACCTGATAATCTGTGGCGATGTTTCTATCTTAACAATATCCTCTTGGAATTTTATGAACTCGCCACGGTTAAAATTATATTAATTCACTTCACATAATAATCACATTAAAACAATAATTCACTGAATGTATTCAGAACTAATGTTTACAGTTTGTTCAGAGACTCTGGTTTGTTATTGTTTATAGTCGGCCTCCAGATGACCAATACGTCGGTTTTCGCTCTACGCATGCGTGGTGATGAATTTCGCGGCAAAGTCGATTTATGATAGAAACGGCAGAATTCATAGACATTTATACTATGTTTCGTAAAAAATCCGTGATCTCAATGAAAATATCAGCAAGCTGACAACATCTTCTTGAAATTTCTGTGCAAACATTCTCAGAATCGATACAAATTAGATTAGGTTAGATTGTTTAATAATAAATCTGAATGAAAAGTCTTTCTTTATGTGATTGTTTGGGAATTTCGAGGGAAATATGAACAAGTTATTAGTGTTTACAAACTAATCTTCAGAAAAATCAAAGAAGGAACTCATTTTGGTGGGATAAATGTGGCATTTTAGTTGCAGATATATTCCGATGAAACTAACTGTTTTTGTTGAAATTATCGTGTTTGCAACATTTTCATTCGAATAGGGTTAGTACTTGGGTATTTCCTAAATGTATCACCTCAATTTCTATCGAGAAATATGAACATTGCATCAACTCCAGAGAATTATATCGTAGACGTAGACAGCAAATTTTTTTTTAAATGTCTATATCTTTTCAACAGAGCCGAATTCGGAAAAATGGAAAAAAGATTTCTTTTGGCCTCATGAATCTATAGTTAAAATATATGTACGAGCGAAAGACTCACCCTGTATTTTGATAGCATAAACGAATATAAGAAATCAAAAATATAAGAAGTGTCATTTCCCTACGTAAAATCAAATTACCACAAGAGAATTCCCACATTTTCGTATTCAAAACGACGAAACTGAATTCGTGGCCTCAAAAACAGAAAGACTTCTTGCTTCCACCCCATAAATCCCTCGTGAGAATCCCCGAAACCTATATTTCACTGTAAGAATTTAAGTATCATTGTTCCAGACTGAACCGACTCCTGGCGAGGCCCAGATTCTGAATAAATAAACAGAAGTGATGGAGTGCAGGCTCAAGCTCGATGAAGTTCAATCGCCGGAATAGGAAGAGCTGGGAGAGTCGTCGAATATCGTTGATAAATGTTCCGTGTGGGTGATGAAGACATGAAACTGAAGAAGAGCAGGGAAGATGACGCTAAATCACAGCAAGTCGTGGCCAGTGAATACCTTTGCCGTGGTTCAATTGAGGGTGGATTCCGAAGGCCATATCTACAGTTCCATCTCCAAGAAAGAGGAAGAGGACGATTGTGTACTACCTCGCATTTCCGGTCGAGGTGAGCATATATCAAGTTTTGGAAGCGACATCTTTGGAACACATTAGAACCTATTCGGAGGGAGCAACATTCTTCTAGCTGTGTAGTGTGAACTGCCTTTCTGAATCTCTTCAGAATGCATGGTGACCATAGCTTTCTTTCACAGGGGAATCTATTCACAAAAGATCCTCTCTTCCCGAGGAACAGTGTGAGGGTCCTTGCTATCCTGAGCTATAATACTCGCTGAACCTGACCGGCTTCTTCTTAGATCCGAGCATCTCTTCTTGCAAGTTTCTGTACACATTTTAATTACTAATCAATTAGTCTCTCGGTCTTCTCCTGTATTTGCGCATTTTTTTATATTCCTTCTGATCATAGTCCACTAATCTCCTGAGCTCGTAACTCGAATGTTCTTGAGCAGTTTCGAATAATTTCTTGGCTTTCCTCTTCATAAATTCGGCGATGGTTTTCCAATTTACATCTCGATACATCTGACAAACCAACGTGAGTCCATAGCACCATTAGTAGGTAGCTATTTTATCTTCCACTTGATACACCAGTATTGTAATCTAGTTCGTGTGACTTCTGGATTACGGTGACGAATTGCGATTCCAGTGTCGACTGCGTGAAGTGTGAGCATGGTTCTTTTTTTTTTGTTCTAGAAGAGGTGAATCTTACATCAGACAGTCTTTCTGGGAAGTGTCGGATTCTTACCGACTAAACACCTCTCCTACGGTTGCTTCCGGGCATGAGCCTATAAACCTTCCATCATCTTATCTGTTATTTTCTCTTTCGCATTCTTTTATGCTGAGTGTTTGTGTTCATCCACAAATTGGATATCTCTCTCTAAGTATGGAGTTTTATATCTTCTTTTTCGCAATTGGTCTCTAGGTCTTTTGCGGTAACTTCTCGCTGTTTTTCATTTTCAGCGGGGTCATAGTCAACTAACCTTCTAAGGTCGTCATTTGGATGTTCACTAGCTATTTCATAGGCTTTTGCAGCTTTTCGTTGGATGAATGTAGTAATGCACCCCCATTTTATGTCTTTTCGGATTTGTTCATTCCTAACAAACCGGGGGGCGTCTAATGCCCATCTCAAAAATTGGTTTTCTATACTTTGTATCCTCTTTATATGGGTTCTCGCTGCATATCCCTATGCTGTTGATCCATATGTTAGCTGCGGTCTAGCGACAGCTTTTACGATCCTAAATTTTGTGTTTTCGTTCATTTGACTTCTTCTGCTTATAATCGGGTATAATCTTTTCATTGCTACATTCGTTTTATCCACTGAATACTTAAAGTGCTGTTTCCACGTTAGTCCTTTGTCTAATATTACTCCTAGGTATTTAGCTTCATTCTTCCATTCAATTTCATTATTGTCTATCTATGGATATCTTCGATTCCATCTTCAGTCTACTCTTTTGAAGGAGTATTGGTGGACCCTTTTCTCCATTGATTTGGAATTTCCATCTGTTACACCATTGACTGATATCATCTGCAGCTTCTTGAAGTCTTTTATGAATTATTTTTGTAATTCTGTGCCTAATTGCATTGCCCGTATCGTCCGCGTATAGAGCAAGTAGGCATCTTGGATTTCTTGGTAAATCATGTATGTATATGTTATAGAGTAGCAGTCCTAGTATGGATCCTTGGGGAGCTCCTGCTTCTAAATATCTGAGTGTGGAATGAACATCACCTTTTTTCACACAAAAGTTCCTATCCCTCAAATAATTTTTTTTATTCTGCATAACTTGTGTGAATAACCTGCGGTTATCATTTTATATGCTAGTCCTTCATGCCATACTCTATCAAAAGCTCTGGTTACATTTATTCTGAAATCCTTTTGTGATATACTCGGTCATTCTTAGGAGCTGTTGTTCAGTTGAATGTTGTTTTCGGAACCCAAATTGTTCACTCGGTATCGTCGCCAGTGCTTCTGTTTCTTCATTAAGTTTTCTGGCTAACACTCTCCTCACAATTTTTCCTAGGGCTGGGAGCAGGCTTATCGGTCTATAGTTCTGTGGGAACTTTTTGTCTTTACCTGGTTTATTGAAAACAACCACTTCGGCAGATTTCCATTTTTTTGGAAAGTGCTCTGTTCTCATCACGCCATTAGCTATGCTAATGAGAGCTGCCGTTCCTTTCTTTGACATTTTCTTCAGCATGAGATTTGTAATTTTATCTTTTCCAGGAGCCTTTTTTGTTTTCAAGTTATTGATTATCTCTTCGGGAGCATGGTTCTCGAATTCCTCGGGATATTATGTATGACCATAGGTCCTTAGACTACACCTCTCTTCTTCCATTGGCGAAAAGCTCTAGACAATTTCAGACAATCGATGTGGCCCCATTATAGGTCTGTTGGTTCGATGACGACTGTTGACTTAATAAAACACTGCGCCCTTGACTGCATTTGCCTATGTTCTTCTCCTAAATCATTTTCAGATAATCAAACGACCAAAACATCTCAGCCCATGCTGCAATCACCCAAAAATCATCAAGAAACCATCGATCAAACCATAGCTTCCCCTCTTCACCGAACACTGGAAGACACTAACCATGACGAACCATCACCTCCAGAAAACGACCTCGACCAAAAGGACAACCGTCCAGTTTCCACACCGGAAAAGGAACCTGTATTTCCACTTTCCAAGAAACATCTGGATCTGTTCACCAAAATATCTCCTCCGCCTCCCCAGTATCGAGCCACTGTACGCACGGACACAGTTTCAACGATATTGGAACAAGAATTTGATTATGAAGCCATTCAAGAAGAAGGTAATTATGTTAATGTGGAGCTCTGGAAGGTATAATGCAGTATTGTTTGGGGGTTTAAGGAGAACTCGAAAATAGGATGAAAAAGGGGAATGGGCGGAATTGGTGTTATAAAATTTCATTCGGAGGAGAACCCCTCGGAATTCGCTTATGTTTTTCGGGATTAAACTGAATAGTGAAACAATTCATTTCCACATGTATAAAACCGAATATCATGATTAAAATTTTATTATTTGTTCATTTAATCCCTCAAGAAAAATCTGAAGAGTACTAATGTGAAAAACACCCCCTTGGAGATTCCACGAAAATAATGAAAAAAGGTTTCACACTCTGCCTACGAATCAATCACCTACAAAGAAAAATTTTACGATAATGGGTCAACTTCACTAGACAAAATCAAATAACTAAAAAAACTTGGGGAGATTTGTGGAATCTGGACTTGTGTGGTTCGGCGTTTTATGCAGCCTTCAAACAACACTCAAAAAAGCGAAGCATACTCAAATTATCTGACCTTTCTCCTTCTGGCAGTTAATCCAAAGGATGATGAAGGTATTCTTGGAAATACACGTCACTAACACGTTGTTCGCTGTTTCGATTCAACACTCCACTCCGCTGTTTCCCGAATAGCACTTTTGTCGTTCCGTTTCGAGACCAACCTACTAACTCTGAAGTACTTCCTAAGTCTTCTTACAGCCGAACCCGAGCAAATCTTCCCGTTTAAAAATTCTCCAGATACTGACACTTCTTCCTTTTCAAAAGCAATTCAAGATTTTATTTTCCCACCGAAATCCGAGAAGGGTGTCGTAATTCGTATGAAAATTTCTGTCTGTTTCAATGTTGCAATTACCACGATCTAGCTCTGAATTTTTGAGCTTTTGCATCCAGACCATCCAGGCCGTGAGATAATTCTCTGACACTGTCTCGATATACAGGGTGCGGCACGGAGGATGGATGGTTTTAAAAAAATAATAAAAGCGTTAATTTTTACTCAAAAACACATTTATTGACGGGATCAGATTCTTAAGGAAATAGCATTTGAGACAGTCAAGTGTGGAAAATCACATCAGGCATGTGGTGGCCGAAATCGGTGATGCAGTGCTGGAGGCGCTGTGGGCTGTGCAGCGGTCTTTCGTGTAAGTGTTGCGGATTTTCATTAGCCCAATAACGGCAATTCTGCCGGTTAACCATGCCGTTGAGGTGAAAGTGGGCTTCGTCACTCATGAACAAAATGAGGTTCTCATTTTGATCGATCAGTGCTTCCATCTCACGTGCGAAGTTCATTCGTTGTGCATAATCTCCGGGGTGTAACTGTTGCACAATGGCCAATTTGTAGGGGTGAAAGCGAAGATCCATATGCAAAATTCGCCTCACCGAACGATCACTGAGGCGAAGTGCAGCAGCATGTTTCCGAGCAGATCGCGACGGACTGCGAAGAATGGCTTGTCGAACGCGTTCAACATTTTCAGGCGTTCGAACTGTTCGCACAGGTCCTCTTGGTCTTCTGTTGATCAATAAATAAATGCTAGGAACACACGAGTCTAACGGCACCTTCCCCACTTCTCTCGTCCTCAGTGGGGGAAAGTTATGCCCATCTGAAAAACGTCCGCCCTCCGTGCCGCACCTTGTACAATGTATTTTCGATTTCTCGATTACGTTTCATGAGGAAACTTCACGCGAAAATCTACAGCTCCATTTCTTATCTTCTCGCATACACCCTGTTTTTTACGTACTGATATCCTTATGCTACAAAGAACTATTCGAAGCCATGAATATAAATTGATTAACCGCAATACTTCGAGTTATTACACAGCCAGCGCAATCACTCATACAGGTATTGAATCCGCCCTACAATCCCAGGATTTCAAATAAATATGAACAATTTCCAGATCTTTGGAAGGTATGATGAGAATATATAAACAATAATTTTGTTTGGACGAGTAGAATCGAGTAGGAAATACCAGTTCAATGCTCGGAAATATAGGAGGCGGTGAATCTGATCGAAATATTTTGTTCATGCCAAAAATCGTTCATAAAACTTTTGAACCATCTCATATAACTTCGAATTACCTCCAGAATCATCAAGAGATCAACTTGATTTTTCCAATCAAACTTTTTCGAATAAACTGCTTTTATCTTGGATCCCCGATGACCCAACCACTGGCCCAGTTGAAACAAAACACGAAGGAGATGTTGGGGCAGGTCACTCTGCTCTCGTGATGTGGGTTAACTCCGGTAAATACCCATTTATATTACGATCTCTTCGCAATTTCGTTTGCGAGAAAAGTTGAACGCATTTGGCTGTTTGTCCACTGATGGAACCAATTTTTCGGGATGTGTTTTCGATTGGGTGCAGCGCGAAACAGTTGAAAACTCGTTATCGTACGGAAGTATTTTTCTGCATAATGGTTTGCTTTTCCACTTTCTCACTGTGGCGATTGCCTTTTGCAAGTGGGATCACAAGAACATAGATCAAAGATTTATGGCCTCCATGATAAAGCGTTTTATTTTGAAAGTAGGTTCATTTAATTTTTTTCTATATATTTCCCATCGGAATTGAACTTTCGTTTTTGAAATTTGACGTTTTCAAGATGAAAAAACAGAAGTGGATATTCTCCCGAGATTGCCCAAAATACAGAGGAAATTAACCCCATGAATCAATATAGACAGACTGGCAGAAATCCAAAGGATGATGAGGGTATCCTTAGAAAAACACGTCACCAACACGTTGTTCGCTGTTAACTTCCGGTTCAACACTTCACTCTGCTATTTCCCGAATAGCACTTTTTCCGTCTCCGTTTCGAGACCTTACTTACCAACTCTGAAGTACTTCCCAAATCTTCCTACAGCCGAGCGAACTGAGAACCTTCCCGTTTCAAAAATTCTCCAGCTAATGTCACTTCTTTGTTTTAAAAAACAATTCAAGATTTTATTTGCCCACCGAAATCAATCCGAGATGGGTGTCGTAATTTCGGTCTGTTGCAATGTTGCAATTACCACGATCTAGCTCTGAATTTTGAAGCTTTTGCATCCGGACCATCCAGGTCGTGAGATAATTCTCTGACACTGTCTCGATATACAATTTATTTTCGATTCCTCAATTACGTTTCATGAGGAAACTTCACGCGAAAATCAACAGCTCCACGCAGACAAAAATCTACGAACCCCATAAATCAATATAGACAGACAAAAAGTGGAAAACTATTATTAATGCCCGTCAAACCTTCCCGACACATGATGAATTCATATTCTATTCACTATGGCAAGTTTCTCTCGAGAAATTTGTCTAGAACTTCCCGGTGTTTGGATAAACAATCATAAACATCCCGACCTCCCGAACACGGATGAGGGAGAAGATCCTGACACCCACACGTCAAACGTCAAATCCGATTTGCTAACGTAGTTTCCTTTGTATAAACAGAGGGCGACGTTTGCTAACTCATCACCTTGGAAGACAATGAAATTATCAGCTTTTTCTCTTCCCATCTTGCCGCGATTCGGGGAATTGTTTTCCAGCGTTTCGAATATTACCAGGGTTGTTCTTCTACTGAATACGAAGGCAATTGCGAGAAGCAAATATTGAATGGATGCGGAATACGAGGAGCAAGGGCTGATATAGCACTTTGTAATAGGGGGGTAGTTACGTTTGAAAATAATTGAATCAGGTACACAATGTATGAAATTTTTTATGTGCACCACATAGCGTAACTTTTTTCAAGACTTCTATACCCATAGGAGGGGTAATTACCCCCTCTACCCGCCCGTTTCATCATATACCTATGAATTATTCATTAGAATTCTTTGTGATTTTTAAAATATTAGGGGTAAAGCTGTCACCTCAATAAGTAATTTTTTCTGAAGTTTGGTTCTTTGCTTATGCTTCATTAATGTTCTTATTTTGAAATGAAGTCAGTTTATCAACGGCTTCGATTTGAAACGAGTTTTCTGAAAATGCCAAGACGTAAATTAATAAACGCTGAGGCTAATAGGACTATCGGACTGCTACAGGTTGGCCTAACTCAGGTTGATGTAGCGGAAAGGCTCAAAGTCAGCCAAAGTGTGATATCTCGACTTTGGAATAGGTTCAGGTAGACAGGTTCCGTGTTGGAAAGACCAAGGCTTGGTGGGCGACGAAAAACAACATCTGCTCAGGATCGTTTCATCACCGTTTTGGCGAGAAGAAACCCTACATCTATGTGTAGAATGCTACGGAATACTCTTCAAAATGCAGATGGGGTCCAAGTTTCCATCGAAACCATCAGACGAGGTTTGAGAGAGGTGAATCTATAGGTTCTAGACGTCCATTAAGAGGAGTTCCATTAACACGTGACCATAAGCGTCAAAGACTGGAATGGACAAGGCAACATATCAATTGTCAGTGTCCTTTTCACTGATGAATCCAGATATGGACGATTTTCAGATTCTCGAAGAATAAGGGTATCGACAATCCCACTCATACCCCGTAATCGTCGCTGTGTCTAAGAAGTCCATCCATTCCGAGGGGGTAGTGTTATGGTATGAGCCGGAATTTGTTTCAACGGGCGCACAGATCTACAAATTTGTCCTGGGAATATGACCGCCCTACACTATAGGGAGAATGTCATTGACAATGCTGTGCCAAATTTTCATCACAAAAATCTTATTTTAACTATATTTTCTTGCAATTTAAGTCAATATCCCTAACTCATGTGGAGCAGTTTACTTATGCCTCCGCAAGTCTACACCAGTGGTTTCGAGTTTTTGGACCACTGCTCCATCCTTGAAATCATGGGAGTCTC
Organism: Adalia bipunctata; assembly: GCA_910592335.1. Classification (NCBI taxonomy): domain Eukaryota; kingdom Metazoa; phylum Arthropoda; class Insecta; order Coleoptera; family Coccinellidae; genus Adalia; species Adalia bipunctata. The sequence goes on from OU342955.1 coordinate 11,769,944, forward strand.
TTGCCCATACCTATCACAGAAAGGTTCTGGGCCAGTAAGTGAAATTTGGGCTCCCCTTCTGGCCAGTGTGTTGGCCTCTTGGATTCCTTTCATTTCTGAGTGGCAAGGAAACAAGACTAAAGAGATCTGCTCAGGATCGTTTCATCACCGTTTTGGCGAGAAGAAACCCTACATCTATGTGTAGAATGCTACGGAATACTCTTCAAAATGCAGATGGGGTCCAAGTTTCCATCGAAACCATCAGACGAAGTTTGAGAGAGGTGAATTTATAGGTTCTAGACGTCCATTAAGAGGAGTTCCATTAACACGTGACCATAAGCGTCAAAGACTGGAATGGGCAAGGCAACATATCATTTGGAACGATCAATGGCGTAGTGTCTTTTTCACTGATGAATCCAGATATGGACGATTCTCGAAGAATAAGGGTATGGACAATCCCACGCATACCCCGTTATCGTCGCTATGTCGAAGAAGTCCATCCATTCCGAGGGGGTAGTGTTATGATATGGGCTGGGATATGTTTCAACGGGAACACAGATCTACACATTCGTCCTGGAAATATGACCGCCCTACACTATATGGAGCATGTCATTGAAAATGTTGTGCCAAATTTTCACGCTGCTATTGGTGAAACTTTTCAATTTCTAGACGATAACACTAGACCGCACCGTGCAGCCAGAGTTGAAAATGCGCGCCAGGAGCTTGGTATTTCACATTTACCAATACCTCCGCACTCAGCAGATTTGAATTGCTTGAAACATGCATGGGTTATGCTCCAAAGAAGATTAGATAATCATCAACCTACCCCAGAATCCTTAAATGATCTGAGAGAGCTTCTGCCCCGTTTATGGAACCAAATTCCTCAAGAAATGTTCAACAACCTCGTGTGTAGTATGCAAAGAAGATGTCAAGCTGTCATTGATGCCTGTGGAGGCCATACTTTGTATTGATAGTCTTAAAATGCTTGAATTCCCTGGGAATAAAATTTCGTTATTTTACTCGATTTTTCTTAATCGCCTTGTATACGCTGCAGACCTACAGGCTTAAATTAATTTGCAACTTGAAATCATATTAATATAAATTTTCATCACAAAAATCTCATTTTAACTATATTTTTTTTGCAATTTAAGTCAATATCCCTTACTCATGTGGAGCAGTTTATTTTCGACACTCCACAAATTGTAAATCGACATTAGTCAATTTTCCCCACAAACGCGACACTACATCAAACAAAATATCGCTTTCGATACATGGCTCGTGGTCCCAAATATCCATTTCCCTAATGTTGAAACCTGTTGCTGCCACCACTATAACACGAATAGACTTTCCATTTTTTTCAGACAAGTGCAATAGCAAACAGCACGATATATCTCAAGTTGAGAAGTTCCACGTGCTAGCTCTGACTCGAATAGAGGAAACTTCCAGTGAAAACGAATGTAGGATAGGTAGGAAATATGTTTCCCTCGATGTTCACCTTTGTGCTTTCATGTCGCTTTATGGCATGTTTGTTTACTCTCGCTTTTTGGTGTGTTAATTGATGTATATCGCGCTTTTTGATTAGGCGTGAAACAACAGAGATAGAGTAATGAATATTTGTGCCGAATCTGGCTTTGTTCGATTCTTGGGAACTGTAGATCACAGAGTCGAAGAGACTGAGGTTTGTATCTTCGTCGTTATCGACGAAGTCCATTCGCAGCTTTATGGTATCGAGTATGAATAAAAATTAAAAATACGAATTCTGAACAAAGTGTGTGTAATATCAGGCACTCTTTCGTAATAAGCAACTTTGAAACATGCAGAAGCACTACTCGAATTATTCATCTAGTATAGCGCTAATGTGTCTCAATGCAGAACCCCCACTTATAATACACACAACCAAACTTATATGGAATCACCCAGTATTAAGATGAAATAGTATTTTGATATCTTTTTCGTTAGAAGCAAATAAAAAGTGCATGTGTTTACTCACAAAAACAGTTAGGTTCATTAGCACTTGATAAGATTTGGCTTTGCAGTGTCGATTTTACCATTTCGTTCGAAAGTCGCAGTGAATTTATATTTTGTTTTTTTTTGCGAAGTTTTAAAAAAAATGCCTTATGTGGGGTTATCGGAAGTCCAGAGAGGAAGAATTATTACTATGGCAAAACAAGGTATGCAAAGACAGATTGTAAGAACGGTGGGGGTTACACAAGGGGTTGTTTCAAAAACCTATGCAAGGTTTCTGGAGTTAGGAACCCTAAAGAATAGGCCGAGAAGAAGTCGTGGAAGAGAACTACAGAAAGGCAGGATCGCTTTTCAGCCCAAACAGCAAAAAGAAATCCCGCAGTATCTCATTCAGAGCTTCAAAGGCAATTTTTGCAAGCTACAGGTGTTAGTGTTTCTGTCGAAACTATCAGAAAAAGACTTCGCGCTCGGGAATTATTCAAGACAAGAGCGTTAAGAGTTCCAGAACTATCAAGGCAAAATAAAGTTGACCGTTTTAATTGGTGTTTAGAGCATGAAAATTGGACTATTGAAGATTGGAAAAATGTCTTATTTTCGGATGAGACCAGAAATGGCCTACGATCAGACGACCGGCGTGTTCGTATTTTAAGAGGTAGAGGGAGGCAAGCTAGGCTCCAAGCTGCAAGACCGATCCCTAAATACAAAGGAGGTACTGTAATGTTTTGGGGCGGAATTATGTTTGGTGAGAAAACTCCTTTAATTCCCATTAGAAAATCTCTGACAGGGCCTAGGTATGTTGATCTAGTGCTACAACTTGTAGTGAGGCTCTGGCGAGGTGCTTTTGGAGATTATTTCCTATTTATGCAGGATAATGCACCTCCACATACCAGCAGAGTTGCAAAAAATTTTTTCGAAACAGAAGGTGTGACTGTTTTAGAGTGGCCTTCTTGTTCACTGGACCTTAATCCTATCGAGCACTTGTGGGATAGGATCAAAAGAAGAATTAGAGCTCGTCAAAATAATCCTGGTAACGCAGAGCAACTTACACAAGCGGCTTCAGAGGAATGGGCAAATGTTACAGAAGAAGAAATTAACAACTTAATAGAAAGCATGCCTCGTCGAAGTCAAGCTTGTATCAATGCCAGGGGTGGTAATACTGATTATTGATTTATTAAAATCGTTTTATTTGTTGTTCAATTCTCAGTTACATAAAAATTATTTTTAGAGAAATTTACACTTTTAATTTTCTGTTCTATTATAAAAATAATCTTTTAATAATTTATATCATTTTTGTAATAAACTTGTTTTGGGAAAACTGCTCTTCACTTTTCAGCGACTTTTTTTTAATTAAAATTCGTTTTTTCCAAATAACAGGGTGATTCCATATAAGTTTGGTTGTGTGTACGCGAATGCTTCTGCTTTTCGTGTCTTCATAGCTTCCCTTCTCTCTTTCTCAAACCCTTGAACTTGCAGGCAGAAGGCCCAGCATCCGAGTCGATAATTGGGACTACATCTACACCGAGAAGGTCTCCCCCGAAAACGTTGCCCCAGGTCGGTTAAGGTGTCCGATACATCGGTTCGGGCCGGAACCTCCCTTCCGTAGGGACTCGAGCGAGCCGGACCTGCCCTTAGACGCCCGAAAATCCGCGACCCTCAAAAAACATTACTATCTGGAGGGAGGTTGGGGGTGGGTGATTGTGGTGTGTTCGGTTATGGTGAACGTGCTGAACCACGGGTTGCAACTGACCACGCCGATGCTGAATAAGGAGGGGGTGGAAAAGTTCAAGGTGGAGCCGGTGCATTTTTCAGGTAAGTGTATTCGTTTTACGGAAAATTTTTTTCTTCGTGTACTGATGCCAAATAAAAAAATTAATTGAGACACTTTCTTCTGCTACGAACATTCAAGTTCAAGCTAGATTAAGCAGAGTGTTTCAGATAAACTTTCCTAATTCGTCGCAATTTATGAAGACAATTTATGATTAACAATATTGAACTCGAGATATTTGTTGTTATTTTAGTTTTTTCCATCGTCCAAATTGACTGTCAAGTGTGTCGAAATTTCCTACATCGAACATAACACACTTGACAGTTAGTTAAGACGATGGAAACAACTAAAATACAGAAAAATATCTCCAGGAATTTTCGATTGGTTAGCAAGATGTCATTTTTCATTGTTTACACCCTCTATAATCAATTTTCTGAACAACTATTGTGTTCGACTAGAAGAACTCAGAAGTTTTTGTTTGTTTTCATAGACTTTTGTTATTGTACTCATATACAGGGTGAGTCTTTGACTTGTACATATATTTCAACTGTAGATTCTTGAGGCATAAAGAAACCTTTTTTGATTTTCCATTTTTCCGAATTCGGCTCGGTTAAAGAGATATAGCCATTTGAAAAAAAATTGTGCTGAATGCGTGAATGCCTGATATTATTCTCTACAAACACCTCAAAGTTCATATTTTTCAATTGAAATTGAAGTGATTATTAGATATTCTGGGTGATACATTTAGAAAATACTCAAGCACTAACCTTATTTGAATATGAATGTTACAAACACGATATTTCCTAACAAAAACGCTAAGTTTTGTCCAATCATTTCTGCAATTGAAATGCCATATTTCTCACACCAAAATAAGTTCCTTCTTCGATTTTCCTGAAGATTAGTTTGTAAACACTAATAATTTGTCCATATTTGCCTCGATACCCTGAAACTATCTCATAAAAATTAGTTTCTCACTAACCTATCCTAACTCCATTAATCAAAGTCATCTGATTCGAGGTCAATGACCTAACCTAATCCATCTCCTCTGTGATATATCACAGAATTCTAGAGAAGACGATGCCAGATTGCCGATTTTCTCATTAACAATGGTATAGGCGAACTCAAGAAAGCAGTCCTCCCCTATCGTTAACGGAAGAACTATAGCAGAGGCACTAGTTTTGTTTACTTTTCGCTAAAGGCTTCTACGCATTGCTTTTTGGAAATGACAAACGAGTAGTTCTGATTCTCGCCGATATAGCGCTACGATCTAAATTTCAGTCGCGGTGCGCTGCCGGCTGCGAGTGCGATGTAGCCGCCACGAAAAACAAGAGTGACAAGACGTTGTTCTGTGTCTCCAGAGTCCAGTCTGTGTTACAATGAACGACGCTTAAACGCGATAACCTTTCTACATGGATTCGATTTATTTATTTATTTACTTGCAGAGAATAAAGCAAACAGGTGATGAATGTGATGTGAAGACAGTGTAGGGTCGATTGAAAATTCCAAGAGGATATTGTCAAGAAGATAGATTTTCCTGAAGGACAGGTATCAATAAATTTTCAATATAAATTTCTTATAAACTGTGTAATTTCATGCTTCTATGTTGATAAACATTGACAACATTGTTAATTTGTTAAGAGACCAGAGAAGAAAAAATATTCGATGATATTTTATCCAGGGAAGCATTCAGATTTTTTATGAAATTCATGATTTTTTCCTAAAATTTCTTCGTATACATTTAGGAATAACTCGAAAACGACGCGTTTTATTGAAAAAATATAAGAATACTTCTATTCTCTAAAATGGTTGATTCTTTCGGAAATATAAACCGTTTATCCTTTTCAAGTGATTTGATAGTGTTTTTGCATGAATTTATGAGTCGACCACCCTGTAACTTTTAAACTAGGAGAGATATTGAATAAGTTTCGATTGAGGAATATGCACCATGAATAGAGTAAAGAATCCACCGAAATCAAGTTCATTCGAAATAACGGTTCCGAAGATATGAACAGGAAAGTGTTTTTTTTGTGGATTTTCGACACCCTGTATCTTCCAAACGAAACCGAATTTTGAAAAATGGTATGAAAAAAAAGTGTTTCGTTCGATGAGAGGAATCTACACTTAAAATATATGTACAAGTCAAAGACTCACCCTGTATAATTGTTGTGCTTTTACTAATGTACATTTTATTCCTGAGGCCCTAATATAGTCAGAAGATATAGACAAAACGTTGGCTTAATTCAAGTTAGTCGCTTCAATTCCAATCGTCCTATTCCTGTGAATCAAACTTCAATATTAACAATATTAAACACGTAGTTACTGCTTGCCTTCGATACGTGACTGAAGCAATAAAGAACACCCAACTCGAAAGTTAGCAACAAACTGTTTGAAAGCTCTTATCGATATATAAGTCAGAAGGAAGACTGAAAGAGATATCACTAAGTTGAAATCTTCCATTTGTATCATTTCGTCATTTCATCTATATGCAAAAAGGAAAGGATCTCACTCTCACTCGCATAGTATTTCTGTGACGAGAATAGTTTTAATACATATAAAGATTATGTCTGAACGAATTAACAACTCCTGGTCAAAAAAGACGGAAACATATTTCATCAGAAATAATTGTTATGGAGATTAATTATACCAACGTTTGTAGGATGTTAAACAAGGCTTAACTCCCATTGTTCCAGCATCCTATTACTGCTACATCCCTTGTAATAGATTCGAACGACCTTCTATTCAAATTTCAGGTTGAAACAATTGATTATTGCCACAAACACCATCAGCTCGCCACTACAAGACCATCAATTTCCCAACTAGTCATCAGCATAGCGTCTACTACATAAATCCTAAGACTTCGAACTAGTTCTCTCCCAGCAATAATAAATCTGTCGCATGCACAGAGTTTAAATGCATATTTATGGGACCATGCATCCAGCTAAACAGTCGCAGTTTCCAGTTTGGGCATATTTTAACGTTCTGTAAAAAACACACCCTTTGATATTCGACGGAAGAGCAGCTTTCCACCAATCAAGGGGTGTTATTACTTAAAGAAAAGAAAAAGATGTTAGATGTTATGAATAACTTTGAAGATCTTTCTCCTTGAAGGAAGAAAGTGTGGGTACGGCCGGCGCACTAGGAATAGGACTTAGTGTAATAATTCTCCAGGGAGAGGAATGATAAATGAAACTTTAGAAGTATATTGAGACTAAGATAAAATAACCGGTTTTACACACACTGTCTATAACTCAATCACGTCAAAAGAATAAGCTATCAAAACAATTTATCAAAACGAAATCGAATTAACAAAACAAAATCAAATTATTAAAACAAAATCAAATTATCAAAACAAAATCAAATTATCAAAGCAAAATCAAATTATCAAAACAAAATCAAATTAACAAAACAAAATCCAATAATCAAAACCAAATCAAATAAATTATCAAAAACTTGGTGATTTATCAAAACAATCCAAAACTTGGGGTGATTTCAAAACAACACAACTCAAAGTACCGAAGTTTTCAGGACTCTGGACTCTAAATTTTAAGTTTTAAGCGTTACATGCAGCCTCCTAGCAATGCTCAAAAGCAAAGCATACGCAAAATTACCGGACTTTCCACCTTCTGGCAGATAATTTAAAGGATGATGAGAATATCCTAAAAGAAAAACAAACAACAAAAACACGTCACTAACCCGTTGTTCGCAGTTTAATTTCACTCCCGGTCTTATCAACGAGACGAGATCTGAATAATTCTAATTAATTTTTTTAAACCTTTAACTTCCGATTCAACACTTCACACCGCTATTCCCCGAATAGCACTTTTCCGTCTCCGTTTGAGACCGTACTTCTAAAAAACTGAATTACTTCTTAAATCTTCCTTGAAACCGAATGCCGCATCAACTGAGAACCTTTCCGTTTAAGGCTTCTCCAGCTACTCTTAACTTCCGATCCAAACTCAACTACGCTATTCCCCGAATAGCTCTTTTTCCGACTCCGCTTTGAGACTGTACTTCCAAACACTAAAGTACCCTAAAACCTATACCGAGTCAACTGAGAACCTTCCCGTTTTAGGCTTCTCCAGATACTGCCACTTCTTCGTTTTTCAATCGCAATTCCCGATTCGCATTTTTCCCGCCTCCGAAACCCGAGAGGGTGAAGTAATTCATATGAAGTTTTTGGTCAGTTGCAATGTTGCAAGTCCCATGAACTTAGCCTCGAATTTTCCGCTGTCGTCAGCACCCAGAGACCACATAGGCCGTGAGACGATAATCTTACTACGGCTGAGTTTCATGAGGAAACTTGTCCCGAAAATAAATAATTAGCATCGTTATCGTCTCGCCTGCATCATGTTCCATACCGATAAGCAACTAAGTAATTTTCGGAGCTACGAATATAAATTTCAGAAGTCTATATTGGTTAACCGCAATATTTCGATTTATTACAGTTCGGTGGATGCACAGCTTGGACAGAAGAGGATCGAATTGTTTTTGATGTTTTACAGATTGGAAACACCGGGAAGAAATGGGACATTCAAACTTTCGGAAGAGAAAGGTTGTCTGTTTCATTATTATTTCATTCTATCAGAAGAAACTGCAATTAGGACCATAAATCTGAGATGAAAATTTTTTTCCACCATAACCACACGCCTTGGCAATGGAATTCGAGTGGCAATTGAATCTAAAGCTTCAGTTCAGCTGATGACATTCTGATAGTGAGATTGATGACAAAAACTGGGGATATTGTAAATGACGCTTAGGGACACCACCCTGGATTGTTCAGGAGCAAAGTTTTATAGCCTAACGTTATACTGAACTGTTAAATTTCTGCGAGGAAAATGCAGGAGAACGTCCCCATATCACACAGATCCGAATCATCGTTGAATTTAACCAGAAATACTCAAAGTCCCAACTCCCCGATTGCAGAGCGTTCCTTCTCGTAAAATACAGAAATAACAACGCTTTCGATGTGATGCACACATAACTTTGCACCGTGCCCGTTCTCCTCTAATAAAAAGAACAACTGCGGAAGGTAAAGGGAGACGACCAATTTTCTCTTGGAGCACTGCCTGGCTCGAACAACCAGGTCTGGGAATTGGTCGTTTTGATTTACACCACTGCCTGCGAATGTGCGATAAGGTCCTTGAAGTACAGCGTTGATGAAACTGTAATAAATTCATGTTTTGTCCTCAGGTTGTATTGATTATTGGGCTATTATTTATTTCAGCTCAGAAAATACGAAATATAGAGGCATTTGATCATTGAAATACATAACTGCCAAAAAAACTGCAACACCCAGAAGGAGCTGTTTCAATTTCAATTTCAATTTTTTTTAGGTGAAACATATTTCGTGAAGGATTTTCATGTGAACATTTTTTATTAAGCGTGGTTTGATAATGCCCAAAATCAAAGAAGAGTAGGTTGTCAGTAAGAAAAGTTAGTTTTCAGACGTGTTATATTTCAACAATTATTATCAGAGTTGTACAAAACGAAATATTTCTCTTGGTTCATCACCGATTACATTTTTTCGACACTGAAGAAATTTGTGAACAGCTTTCTGTTTCTTTCCCAAGTAGTTGAAGCTGAAATAAGTAAGATATTCGTTTCAAGATCCAAGAAAGCTATCACATCATACTGAGCAATCTCCAAAGTTCAAACTCTAATGACTACGAAGCCGTGGACTAAGAGCATCATACGTTGCAATTTGTACACACAATGCACGTTCATTCTTGTTCCACCGCAAGGTGTAGTGACCTCTATACGTTCCCCGGGAGATGCCGAAAAGGTACAGCAACCGTTCTAACACTCCGTGTCAGATATAATTGCTTAGTTCAGCACCACTTATGGTGGAGAAAACTTTCAGAACAAACCGGATTATTGGGTCAGGGGGCAATTTCCTGTTTAGACCCTTTATTCTTCTATAAAAATGGTCTCACATTCCTCCATTTTGTAACATCTTGAAGGAAACCAGTTCAAGATACTAATAGTGAAAAATAATGCATTCCAATGTCAGAGAAATAACTGAACATGAGGATTTAAAAGTGAACCAACACTGCGGGTGATCAAATTTCCGTCAACTTCGTTTTCTAGGGCTTACTGGGGAGATGCCTAACGATATTAATCTGTGTCTCGGATTATTAATTATATGAAATGTTGCTTTATAGCCTATCTATTGCATATCAAAGTGATTTTATATGGGTCTATCGGAAATTGACTATAAATGATTTTTTTTTGTGTGAAAATGAGGAAATTAATCGTAGGATCTGAAATTCTGAAAAGGGTGTGAATCAGATTGGTATTTAGGGCCGGTTTTATAAAGGCACGTTCAATCCGAGGTTACTCAAACGAGGATTGAAAGTCAACCCTCGGTTGGAAAAAGTTCGGTATTATAAACGTCTTTGCAGCCTCGGTTGAACAACCTCGGATTGAGATCGCTTTTTTGGGTTGGCTAACCTGAATCTTATTTCTCGAAGTATTTTGGCACTTTTTTTATACCATGTTTGGATTAATTCAATAATCGTAGTCTAATAAAGACAATAAGCTAATTCGAATATTCCCGTGTTTTGTGACGGTCACGGAAGATAATTCAGGAAAATCTGATTTCCTACATCAAAACAAATTATGTAATAAAAAAATTTTCAATTTATGAAATGAGGGCAGACTTCGTACGAATTTTTTCCACTCGAAGCTATTGCCAAATACGCTCTGGTCTTTATCACTTTTGTCAACTTATTTGACTCGTATAATCTAAGTTTGTACTATTTTGATTTTCTGAAGAGTCTTATCTCAAACTCTTATGCCAAGTAACCAAATAAAAGCTGGGACAATACAAAACATTCAATGAAATTGCATTAACATTTAGTCGTACAAGGATGTAGTTTTATTTAGGATGGGAACAAATCATTCTTGATCTTGTTTGATTGAGTACATGAATTATACATTAAATTTAAAGATAGCATTTATTATTTACTATTCAGGTTGAGAGTTATGAATAGAATCAGTCTAGCAATATTATGCAGGACTCCACAAGTCACAAAAATAATAGTTGTTTTCAAATGTAATCAGATCCTGAATAAAAAAATGGAAAATGTTCTACTACATGCCCGAGAGTCTTTAAATTGAATTCATAATTCATATGTGAGCTTCATTGAATAATTGATCATCCATTGATCTGCGATATGGGATCGGTGTCATCAATCATTTCTTTAGAGTATATTAAAAATTTTCTATGATGAGAATTACCAAATTTATAAGCTCAGCAATTTGGAAATTTGAAGAAATCACATCTGTAGCATTCAGCATTTTCACAACCCATTAAAATAAGCATGCACCTCTACTATGTAATAATAATCAAGAAATCCTTCTAGAACGTGAGTGCGCTCCAGCAACATGGTTCTAATACACCGAAATTTGGTCAGTCAATAGGTACAACCTTTCCCTTGTTAGTTGCTATTCCTGTTGATTGCTTGGCATTTTGATAGAATAATAAATCAAGAACTAGAATACTTTTTGATGATGTCCAAAGTTCTAGACATTTCACAACTTTCTGACTTTTTTCTGATGTTGATTTATATACACCACAAAAATCTTCGAAAATGTTAACAGCTCTTAAAAGATTAAACTCATTCAGAGTAATTTCATCCGCCTGATAAAAGAGTTTTTTTACTTGAACAAAATCTCTTCTTCGTGTCCTCTTCGAAGAGGTCGAAAGGAAATGTGAAATCATTTGATTGGTATCTTTCTTATTCACTATCGTTACTATCTTTTGAATGCCTTTCAGTTATTTCATTATTATCATAACTAGAGTCACTTTCTATAATATTATATTCACACAGGAACCTGGCAGTTCTATCCCTCGAAGATTCAGTTTCAATTTGGGAATATTTTTCCAAACACCAAAGATGAATTATTAATACATAGCAAACCTACAGAAGACTGTGATTAATATCAGGCATTCTATCAATATAATTTCATAAAATATTTTCATTCCAAGCAACTTCAATGTGCCAAAACCAAAGATATTCTAGAATATCTTTGGCCAAAACGAAATGTTTTGTTTTGTTTAAACATATAGTGAGGTTAGTTGTCGTCAGACGTTTCAATCCTCGATTCAAATCTCGAACGGAGCTATATTCACCGGTTGAGTCAATCCAGGGTTGAACCCGAGGTTGGATGTTTATAATGCGGAAATCGACATTCGACGGCGGATTTGGGCTCAACCGAGGATTGAAATTCTTTCATAAAACCGGCCCTACGTGAATCGAAAGTTATCAGTAAACAATTTTACTTCAACTTCGTTTTCATGCATAAGAAAAAATGATACTGACAATTCTAATGAGGGTATACTGCAAAGGTGGCAATAGGTTTATTCGGGCCAAACGAGGAGATAAACTATAGTACAAAGGGTTGCCCTTATAAAATCTAGCGTAATTTCGGTGAATAAAAAGTCGATATTGCTATCATTTTTGGTGTGGACACATTGGAAATACAGGAATGCAGCATCACCGTCGAAATCGCTAAACTGAAGGGAATTTGTTTATACAACATTGTTCCAATGGGTTTTTTCAGAGGTTCCCATCTTGGAATTGGTAACACTCGTTCAAGTAGAACAAAAACTAAGCAATCAATTCATTTAATTTTTTTTCTCAACACTTGTTTCAATCCATCCCTCTCAGAGAAAAACTTTTCTGTTCATAGAAAAGGTTCGTTACAATCCTGATCGCCAAACCAATTAAATTCACCCTGATTACAAAGAGCGAATATTTTACTTTCATTACATCAATGTGCTGAGTAACCATCCAAATGAATGCGGATCGAGACTACCACTGGTTACATCTCCTGCGAATGCAAGCTTGTACCTAATTAGATTTCCTCCTTTCGGAATTGTAAAGTAGAAAGGGCTTTCTTATAACTGCTCCGCTCGTTGTTGACTTGTACCTACTGGCATTCAAATTACAGGGATCAACATCTTTCATTTCAGGGATACTTTGGACCCCCTTATTTTCTGACAAGCCCATAAATTGGGTAAATAAAGCGGCGACTGGGTCTGTAGAAGGTCGTATTGTGTAAATAGGGATCCAAAAAGGAAGAGGAAATACATTTTGAGATTAAAATTGAGTATATTGATATCGAATATAGTTAGGTTTTAATTTGGTTTCTTTTCAATCAATCACTCAGATATTGTTCAGGCTTTGTATCGAATCCGTTCATCAGAGAGAAAGAGAGTTTATATAGATGTTGATTATTCAGAAACTCATTGCTGGAGAGCAATTAATTTGAAGGTTAATTGATTTTGCCTCTGTCAATCGGAATACATTTAAAAATTAACAGGATTTGGAAAACCAGATTATTTCAATGAACACGACCCCATCCAATTTTGAATTGGAGAGCTTTCTACTGCCATTATAATACATCATCCAAGCCATATAAATGGACCAGGTCAAATCAACTTTCATCATAATGAAAAATTGATGAAATACAAAATTAATTCCAAATAGCAGGAGCTCGGTTGAATCTCATCGACTAAACTCTAGAATTTCAGAAATGAATTGAAATTTTTATCAAGTAGATTGAATAAAATGGAATATTGTCAAATGTGTACCTACTTATACAATATTATCTACATATAAAACACTCTTTTCCCCCTATTATATCAAGGGGTTGACCTATTTATCACGCATTCAGTAACTGAACAGAAAATTCACATCTATATGAAAGATCACAAACTTCGAAACATCGTGACAGATTTATGATCCTGAAAGATAAAGATCGTGATTTTTCCTAGAGATGTTGGATTATAAATTGGAGGAGTGTCAGGGAGACGACTCAGCAGGAATTCTGATCCTTAGATTCTGTTTTATCGCACATCAAAGGATGCTATGGTGTGTTTTGTGGATTGAGGATAAAATATAAGTAGGCATGTATAGCTCTCGGCATCGTTCAAGTGAGGAAAAATGAACGAAAAGAGAATATACAGGGTGTTTCAAAATGAGGGACCGTAAATTCGGGATCTTAATCCTCAGATGATTTTATGATATAAAGTTCCCATGGACTATAGGTCCTTGACGCACTGTTTCTGAGATACGGGGTGTTGAAATTTAAAAAAAAAATTGGTTTTATGAAATTATTTTCTACACCATACACAATTTTCCTTTGAGTTTTGGTAGGTTATGAGTACGCATTAAGACACATTTTTTCCTATACAAAATGATGTTCAATTTTCACCAGTGGCGTCCGTACAGACTTCTATACCAATAAATTTGGTGAAAAAATTGGTAGGCCAATAATTTTTCTCTAATTTCAAATTATTTTCGTAATCACCATATAATTCACAATAAGAATGGTTTCTTGAGTTTTTTACCTGCGACGAATACTTTCTGAGAAAAAAAATAAAATGCAATTTCATCTTGGAGAGTTAAGAAATTCTTTGATTACTTCTAAAATAGTCTAGACACAGATTAAGGCATACTTGCTGGTGGTGGTAATTTTCATCAACTGGTATAGTGATAAGTTCGGTTTTGTTCATTTCGTTCATTTTTGAAGATCTGTTATTGCTTCTTGAATTTTACAATTTTGCATTATAAGTATTAGTGGTAGTAGGTAGGCAGTTCTGTTTTCATAAGTGAATAGTTTAACTTTTATTTATCAAAAGCAATAGCTTACCTTTTTTCATGAAATTCAAAAAATGTGTTTTATTGCGTACTCATATCCTACCAAAATCGTATACGGTGCCGAAAATAATTTCGAAAAACATTTTTTTTTATTTTCAACACCCCGTATCTCAGAAACAATGCGTCAGAGAGCCATAGTCCATGAGAACTTTATATCATAAAATCATCTGGAGATTAAGACCCCGAATTCACGGAAACTTATTATGAAAATGAGTACGCATTTAAACACATGATGAAATTGCATTTTTTTTTCAGAAAGTTTTCGTCGCAGGTAAAAAACTCAAGAAACCATTCTTATTGTAAATTATGTGGTAATAACGAAAAAATAATAATAATAATTCGAAATTCGAGAAAAATCATTGGCGTACCAATTTTTTCACCGAATTTATTCGGACAGAAGTCTGTACGGACGCCACTGATGAAAATTGAACATCATTTTGTATAGGAAAAAATGTGTCTTAATGCGTATCATGACCTACCAAAACGCAAAAAAAAATCGTGTACGGTGTAGAAAATAATTCCATAAAACCAATTTTTTTTTTATTTCAACACCCCGTATCTCAGAAACAGTGCGTCAGGGACCTATAGTCCATGGGAACTTTATATCATAAAATCATCTGAGGATTAAAATCCCGAATTTACGGTCCCTCATTCTGAAACCCTCTGTATGAATTCAGTAGAATGAAAACAAGATTTCCCCGAATCATTTTGTTGATTTCTCGACTAAATTTGAGGATAATTCGGAAATAAGTCATCATAACAAACTTCTACGAGTTTTCTTTGGATTATAAATTATAGATCCATGTTCAGTTACGCATATTCAAGAAAAAATATTTAGATATCCTTAAGGGTTGATGCTTGAAATGAGTTTATCTATTCACTATGAATTCTAGATATAAATTAAACTCCCGCTGAGTTTTATTTTTCAGGAGTTCTCCGTCAATTAATCATACAGAAACTTCCAATATTACAACTGAATTTTCCCAATTAGAGAGAATCCTAATGAACAACTCCCGAATGCCTGATTCCACCCCATTTAAATTCCAAACCGCCCTACCAGTCATAATTCAACTCGTAATCCGAATAATATTCATTCAATGAGTTGTGCCACCGATAAATCAAGACGGTCACTATTTTATCTAGGATGTGACAGCACTAGGTCATTTAAAGGGTCAACGTTCCGAAGACCTTCCGCAATTTAACAATCGGCCTTCCTTCCGATGCGTCTTTACCTTCAAGCGGTGTGATGAGGGTCTAAGCGACGAAGGGATAATATGAGGTGGCGTTGAAGGAAGATGGTCCCTTTCTTTTCATCCAGGTTTCATTGTTTAATGGAAACTAGGGCAGTAAAAGAAATTCGTCGGTCGTCAATTGCTGCAATCCTTTATGCGGTCAATTATAATGGCAGCGTTTATTTCCTTGAACAGATTCGACCTCATTACTTCGAATCACTCAAGGTAGAGAAATGGGGTACTTGGGTTCAGTAGTTCATAGAAAGAAAGAATTTAGGTTGGATGTGAAAGAGGACTAAGAGAAAAATTAAAAGGACTAAACCTTTCGTAACTTGACTCAAAGCTTCGTTATACGAAATGGCGAATGCGACGGTTCTAGTATAACGCATTTATTTTGTGATTTACTTTATACTCACTCTGTAAAGTGTGCAGTTCACTACGTTGAATCATTGCAGGTTCTGAACTAGTTTCTGTAAAATAGGAGTGTAGGAGTGTAGTTCATAAGTCTTAGGTTGTGCGAGAAAGATAGCTATAGCTGTTGCATATTACAAAAGTCGTTACAGTTTTAAGTAGTGTGTTTGTTTTGTGCGTTACTTTTTACTGTTTCTGAATTGAAAGAGATCTTTGTCCAAAAAGCATCAGCCTATATTTTATCAATTTATTGGTTTGTTCTCTCTATCACATCGTTTGTTCAGATTGTTTGTGATTATCTTTCAATTGGATATCTGCCTCTATGTGTGTGGTTCTATTTCTTCATTTTCGCAATTGGTCTCTGGGTCTTTCCCGGGAAATTCTCGCTATATTTGCATTTTCAGCAGGGTCATAATCACCTTACCTTCTGAGGTCGTCATTTGGATGTTCACTAGCTTTCGAAGGCTTTTTTAGCCTTTTGTTTGTCCAATGTAGTAATTGACTACCGTTTTATGTCTTTTTGGATTTGTTCATTCTTAACAAACCAAGAGGCATCTAATGCCCATCTAGAAATTTGATTTGTATGATTTGTAAGCTCCTATAATATGGGTTCTGGCAGCATAGACCCATGCTGTTGATCTGTGGACTGCTTTTATGATCTTCAGCTTCTTGTTTTTGTTTTTATGTCTTCTTCTGTCTATAATCGGGTTTAGTCTTTTCATTGCCACATCTATCTACCGCTCTCAATGTGTTGTTTCCAAGTTAGTCCTTTGGCTAAAATTTCTCCTAGGTATTTTGCTCAATTCTGCCATTTTATTTAATTATCGTCTATGGATATCTTCGACTCAATCTTCAGTCTTCTCCGCTGAAGGAGAAAGCATTGACTTATTTGACCATTGATTTTGATTTTCCATCTGGTTTGACTCTCATAATCTGCAGCTTGTTGAAGTCTTTCATGAAATAATTTTGTTTTTCTTTGCCTCAACATGCCTGTATCGTCTGCGTACAGAGCAAGCTGTCTTTTTAGATTTCTTGGTATATCATGGATGTATACAGGGTGTACATATATTTCAACTGTAGATTCATGAGGCAAAAAAAAACCTTTTCTTCATTTTCCATTATCCCGAATTCGGCTCTGTTAAAAAGATAAGCCATTTAAAACAAAATTGGGCTGACTACGTTTCTGATATGATTCTCTGGAATTGATGCAATGTTCATATTTCTCGATAGAAATTGAATTGATACATTTAGGAAATACTCAAGTACTAACCTTATTCGAATATAAATGTTGCAAACACGATAATTTCAACAAAAACAGTTAGTTTCTTCGGATCATATCTGCAACTAAAAATTCACATTTATCCCACCAAAATAAGTTCCTTTTTCGATTTTTCTGCAGATTAGTTTGTAAACACTAATAACTTGTTCATATTTTCCTCGAAATTCCCAAACAATCTCATGGAGAAAGACTTTTCATTCAGATCATCAGAATTTATTATTAAACAACCTAACCTAATCTAATTTGTATCGATTCTGTGAATGTTTGCACAGAAATTTCAGGAAGATGTTGTCAGCCTGCTGATATCTTCATTGAGGTTAAGGATTTTTTACGAAAAAGTATAAATACCTATGAATTCTGCCGTTTCCATCATGAATCGACTTTCCCGCGAAATTTATCACCACGCATGCGTAGAGCGAAAACCGGCGGATTGGTTATCTGGAGGCCAACTATAAACAATAACGAACCAGAGTCTCTGAACTAACTGTAAATGTAAACATTATGTGAATTTCTGAATACATTCAGTGAATTATTGTTCTAATGTGATTATTATGTGAATTGAATCAATATAATTTTAACCGTGTCGAGTTTATAAATTCCAAGAGGATATTGTTGAGATAGAAACATCGCCACAGATTATCAGGTATCGTATAATTTTTCATCAATTTCAATTCAATAAGTAGTTTGTATCGAGATTCATCATATGAATCCGAATTTTGTATTTCATCGACATTTGACTTCAATATGTACCGGTAACTATGAATTCTCAATAGAAAATGTGCGTACTGAATCCTCCTTGGTGTTCAATTTTATCTCCCACATTTGTGGGATTTTATTATCAAAATATCTCTACATCAACGTTTTCCATCGTTTGAATTTGAGTCTCGACAAAGTTGATAAATATTGTGACAACATTGTAAAGTCGTTTAAAGATTAGAGAAGGAATAATATTCGATGATATTTAATTCAGATACGCATTCGGATTATTCTTGAAATTAATGATTTTTTCGTCAAATTTCTCTGGGTGAAATTGGAAATAACTCAAAAACGACGCGTTTTATTGAAAAAAATAGGCATACTTTTAGTTCCTCAAATGATTGATTCTTTCGAAAATATTAACCGTTTATCTTTTTAAAGTGGTTTTATGGTGTTTAAGCTTGTATTGATGAGTCGACTACCCTGTAACTTTTATACTAGTAGAAATATTGAAAAGGTTGAGGAATATGCACCATGAATAGGTTAAAAACTCAACCAAAATTCAGTTCATTTGAAATTACGGTTCCGAAGATATAAACAGAAAAGTGTTTTCTTCATGAATTTTCGACACCCAGTATCTTCGAAACCAAATCGAATTTTGAAAAACGGCATAGGAAAAAAGTGTTTCGTTTGATGAGAGGAATCTACAGTTACAATATATGTACAAGTCAAAGACTCACCCTGTATATTAAAGATGAGAGGTCCTAGTACGAATCCTTGGTGAACTCCTGCTTCTAAACATCTGAGTAAGGAATGAACGTTATCTATTTTTACAAAAAAAGTTTCTATCCCTCACATAATTTGTTATTCGTCTGCAGAGCTTGTATGAATAGCCTACTGTTAGGGGAAATACGTACAAAATGACATATATGGACAAAATGACATAGGCATCATAACTTGAGTTCGGAGGTATGAAATGCGGAACTGCCTACCACATTACACGACCCGAGTGGCTTCAATTAACCTCTGAAAATTAGCAAGAGCTACTCTGGTTCATTCGATCGTTATGAGTGATAACAGAAATCTATAGGTCACGAGTTTTTATTCATTGCGCCAAATTTTAAGAAGAAATGGCCAGTTTTCACCATTTTTTTCATTCAAATTGCATTCAATTCAAACTTTACTTATTTGTCATTGTACTCACGGAGCTTTTTGTATGTTGAATATACTTTTTGTATCAATTCGATACATTTCTAGTTTTATAACGCTATATGGACAAAATGACATATACAGTGAACGGACAAAATGACATAGGTATTTCAGCTGAATTAACCGTATCTACCGGACAAAACCAAGACAATCCATCTCAAGCTCCATCAGCAAACAAAGAATCAGGACTTGTCTTAACATATTCATAACAAAATCTTCATCTGCGGCTAATGAAGGCAATGCATCTTAACCTACTCTTGCTGATCCTATGAGGAGGTTTCTCCAATCCCTGAAGGACGATTTATACGTGAACAAGGCAAACGTGAGCCGAGGACTCGACAAACGTACTTAGTTTCAACTTCTACACCTAATAAGATTGCAATCAAATCAAAAAAGAGCCAATACCTCCTCCAAAACAAGGAGACAAGTCCCTAGGGCATCATTTAAAGAAGACAATGAAGAAGAAAATGTTCCTAGCAACTTTCGAGATCATAGAGACGACTGTCCAGTGTCCATCTGTCTATTGTTATGAGACCTTTTTTCCCGATTTAGATCTTCTCCAGGAATAGCTCTGAAGAAGACTGGTTACGTTGCATGCATTGCTTGCATTGGACTCACGCATCTTGTGCTGATGTTCCTAGAAGAACCAAGCGTTTCATTTGTGAACTTTGTCAGTAGTTTTGTAACTATAAGTAGAAAAATACAATTGCCTATTGCCGGTATGTCATTTTGTCCATAGCATGCGAGCAAAATGAATTTCGTTCATCCCAATTTATCTAAGAATATTTTATTTCTTGGTACTTTTATTTCATAAAGGTTGATTAGATTTTATAAAGAAAGGACCAAAGATCAGAGGTGTCGAATATGACATTACTGTGATTCACTACTAACAAGTTATGCCTCTGAAATAAAACCCTATGTCATTTTGTACGTACTTCCCCTACATCTAGAAGTATTGGTCCTGTAGCTTGTTCATTCTGGAATCCTTCAGTGTTGTCTTCAGAGCTGCTGTTCAGTTGAATGCTCTCTTCTGAATCCAAATAGTTCGCTTGGTATCGTCGTCAGGGCTTCTGTTTCTTCATTAAATCGTCTGGCTAGGAATCTTTCCACAATTTTCCCTAGAGCAGGCTCATCAGCCCATAGATTTGAGAAAACTTTTTGTCTTTATCTGGTTCTCATCACACCATTTGCTATGTCAGTGAGATCTACTGTGCCTATCGTTGGCATTTTCCCTAGCATGAGATTTGTAATCCCAAATGACCTTCGCACCATCAATCTAACCATAACGAGAGCGGAAAACCATTCCATTCGTATATCATCATGAGGAATCCCATATATCCATAAGCACGAACATAACTCAACATTTCGTGTCGTTGATTCCCCACAAATTTCCATGCTCTCATTCAAACAGCCACTAGAACGCCGTCGAAAACCACCCCCCGGCAAAAACCGTATTTGATAAACGCAAATTACAATTTGTCTTCCATTTGTTGCGGCCAAAAATGTTATCTCGGAGATTCACGAGAACGTGACCTAAATTCGCGCAACGGCCAGATTTATAAGATACCCGTCATTCCCGACACATAATGTGTGGCCCGGAGTATTCAAATGAATTCTTGATTCGGGTATCCGGAGTGCAGGAATCCGGGCATGTGGGGTTCGAAGGGATCGAATAAAAACGGATTTATGGCAGTTGCATTGAATTCGGGACTGTTAAGTTGGAATTCGTTCAGGTTGCGGTTTGTCGTTGGAAATAGTGGCAGGTAATTAAAATCAGAGTGGTATAGTTTTAACGGTTTTATTCCATTTGAACTCTGTACAGTTATTTACACAATGAAGTACGAGTAATTATTTAACTTCGTCAACATATTTGAATGACATTTCGTATCGATTGCTTTGTGTTTCAAAGGAGAGCTGGAAAAGGATTTTCAATGACCCCTCATCAATACGATATCCTCCAGCACACATTTCAGTTGACTCCAAAAAATTAAATGTATTTGGGAAAACTTTTTCCTACATAATTTTATCACAGGATCTGGAGAATCGAACGCCCTTCGACTCAAGTAATGAAGAACTCAAGTCTTATTCAATTTAGAGGTTAAAAATAGAGATATAATAAATAATCTTTGAATCTATTGTACTGTACAGCAGTCAAGTTTTTGAACAACACTATTTGATCTTAAGACTACACTGATTGCTTTAGCGAACGTTTCGTCGATATTGTATCTGGTTTTCGCTGAATTTTGAATATAATCATCAGCCTTTATACTCTTCGCCAATTTTCTTCCTTCAGATTCGAACACTTGAGTATTTTGAATATCGTCAGCCTTGGTACCTGAAGAAAATATCAATTACTAAGTACAACTAATAGTGGAAATAAAAAATTATCTCTTCTTCAATATGAATATAACAAGTAGTATTTCAAAATGAAATTCAAAATATAAGCAACACTTTCCATTTCCATCTTGTTATTAGTAAAAAAAAATATCAGGGGGTAGAAAATGGACTTGGAAGTTTTAACCATTGCAAATTGCGAAATTCTGAAAACGATATTAAATCAAGCGGGTTAATCTTATCATTGTTTGAGAAAATTGCTGATTCGTAACGCATTTCCTTATTATTTTCAATGAAAAATTATTGTGGTGCCTTGAGTGTGAAAAAATCAGGAAAATTCCGAATTTCGCTTTTTTTCAACTATATTTCGCTTTTCGACACAATGGAGATGCAGGAATGCAGCATCAGGAAAAAATTCGCACTCAAAACCAATTTTGCAAGGAATTCGTTTATCCAACCTTGTTTCAGGGAAATGAGATTGAGATGATGGATTTTTAGAGGTTCCCATCTTGGAGTTGGCAACACTCGTTTGAGTAGAACGAACTCTCACAAAAACTAAGCAACTTTAAACTAATCTTATTCTCTTCCCAATACCCTGAACCCTTCTATCTTCCTTATAATTCTCGAATGAAAATAATTGTCGAGAGTGAAAAAATAAGTCAAATCTCGAAAAACTAAGAATCAAAATACAGGTGTTATCAGTTTGGATCTAAAAAATGTTTAATGATTCCTGAAAAAAATTCAACATGTTTGAGTTCACGAGTAGATTGTTCCACAAAAATTTTCACAAAGACGATAGGATCAAAACAACAATTTGCATACATGGACTCCTTGTTGAGGACAATTTCATGAAGAATTTTTTCGATTATCAGGCGGCACCATTGGCGTGCAATACACTCACTTATCAATGATTTCAATTCAAAAAACAATGTATGCCCTGTCATTTGTAAAATTTGCAGTGTAATTTGCTTCAACATAAAAAATAGAGGTTTTTGTTCCATAGATCCAGTTTCAATGAAATATCCCTTCCCTAATGGCTACCCTTACAGTATCAAACGAAAACAGGTGAACAAAACAGGTAAACTGAAATCCCCTTCAGGAAAAACCAACCTTGAACTTCCCAACAATAAAACTCAGCGTGATAGATGATCTCTTTATTCCCTACCTGCTAAAACAATTTTTGCGTGTGGACAAGAATGTTTAATTTCCTGGTTCCATTGAGTCCTTACATTCTCAAAGCTGTTCCTTTCAGTAGTGGCGTAGCACAAGATGAATACGTCGACCTAAAAAAAGTTCTTTAGTTACGCTAATTTCATCAGCTTATAACGAATATCCTCTCGTGTTCTTTCTTATTCTTCCGCTGAAAACTGAGCACTATAATAACTTCGTAGAATTAATTCTCTCTGCATAACTAACGAAATTCGTGCTCCATTATTTCAGGGGAGGATGAAGAAGGGTTCTCTTGTTGAATTTCTTATGGATCGAAGTACGAGGTTGGTCAGAAAAGTGTTTTCAGAAAATTCAAGAAATCATTCAGCGTAAATATGACATGTTTGTGTTTGACCAAAATGGTGCGGTGTACAAAAAGAGAATTTATGTTTTCCACAGAATATAAATCAACGACAGTTCTTCAGGTTATCCTTTCTTCCTTCATTTTTGCATGATTCCTACGAACTTCGTATCGAATAACAAAAAATTAAAATTTTCAATTTGATCACAAATGATTGACTAAACTTGGATGAAAGGACTATGCAGAACAAATAACAAAATATGGAAAAATAATACCAGAAAATTGAATATTAACTTGGTTCTGTCAAAATAATTGCAGCTCACATTTTTGTATGCAAACTTCCTCAGCTTGTCAAACTCCTCTTGTCCAGCTGTATCAGAAAGGATTATCGTATAATCCTCCCCATTTATAGGAACGGTCATGGAATAGACGTCGAATCTGGAAACAAAGAGGATGAGTTCGTACAAAAGAAAACATACTGAATTTAGGGAAAAATTCTCATAAATCATTTCCCTTCAACGCGTGAAATTTTGATGATGTTTAGCTGTTTCCTACTTTCTTCATTTTTTCAACGGTATTGACAAGACTAACTTTGTTTGAGGCACTTCAAGATATTGGTGAGACAAGGATTCCACAGGATACCATGAAAAAATTTATTCTTGGTGGCTCTACTTGTTTTTAAGTCGGACATCCTGTATCATTGAAGAATACACTTCTGGAAGAGAGTGAACATTTGCAAAAATACATGCCCTATCCAATGTATGGGTTAAGGAAAGTCTGTATTCCACACAACGTTCGGAAACGAAACGAAGAAATTAAAATGCGCTCCAATTTTGCAGCAGCTTGTTAAAACCCTATTCAAGTTTCATATTCGGTTTTCTCACACACGATTATTTCGCTCCATCCAGTTTCAAATTAGCAGCTACATCGAATACTCACACAGTTGGTATGTACTGCGAGTCATCGAATATTTTGTCCTTGTATGCAATCAGCATGGATGTTTTACCTATTCCACCATCACCAACCACCGTTATTCTGATCTTTTTGTCCTTCAGAGTCATTTCGAAGACAAAATTAGGTGAGCTTTGGATTCACATCGATGCACTTTACACTGTGGATGAACGAATTTGCCATATTACGTTATTTCTGCAATAATTTGTCACGGATTATAACATTGAAACAACAAGTTGTCCATCACAGTTTGATGAAGTGTTCTCTCTCACGTTCATAAACTGATAAGATAAAACTGCGTACAGAATAATCAAGGTGAGAGGTACTTATCAGAAAAAATACACAAATACACGGCTTGCAGTGAAGGTATTGAAACTTTGAAGCGAAAAGATAATGATTTGACTATAAGAAACCTAATTCAGTATTTTCCCATTACCCATTATGTAGTTACACGTTTGATTATACCAGTCGAGAGTGCATTTGTACGAAAATTCGAAAAATTAATTTGATTTGGAATAGACTGTTAGCCGAAAGTCATTGATTGAGAAACCATACTCTGAGCAATATTTAAGGTTTTGCATCGCTTACTGCGACTAGTATTTTATATAGTATACAAATTTGAGCGAATTTTGATCCTGATTGTCTCTTTAGATGGTTTCATTTTCTGAATATATTTGGTTGGAATTTTTGCTTCTGAAAATCATATTTTTCGATTCATCAGCAAAACCTCCTGCGATAGATGTAGCTCTAATTATGGAGCTTTTTTGGAAAAAAAATCTATTAAGTGCCATCCCATTGAGGGATGTGAAACCAGTGGAAATAATGCTGCTGGTTTCAACATCGAACAGGAAGTTGTAACGTGAGGGCACTGGTTTGCAACTTTCGCGTTCGTAGCTAGATGTCGCCAATGTTGAAAGTTTTCCTCTCTTGCTTCATCTTGGGTTTACTCTGACTTGGATCAATAAGGCCCCAGTTCACTTCATATATGGTAGATGGTGCCAGATAATATTATTCCTTAATACTGTGGAGTTAGAAGGACAGATGGCAACCTTATCCTTAGCACCTTAGGTGAAGGACCAGAAAAAGAAGTTCGTCATGGACTCAGACTCATAAATATCAACTTCGCTAGAATGACTCCGATTATTTCAACGAAAAGAGCGCATCTATATGAAATGAAACGCAAAAAATATGATCTTTTGATTGAACAGTATCAAATTTGTTTGCAGTTGACTACTCTCGAGAAAGCTTCCCTTCCAACCGTTGCACAGTGGGGCAGAAACCATCTAAATGTGATATCAAATATATCATTCAAATCAAAGTGCCAGAATGCATTGAATTGATGATGAAACGATGGATTGACTATAATGGAACCAAATTTATGCAATTTTTATGGAAATAGAAGGAAAAATGTGGTTTTCATAGGGTTTTATTAACATTAATCAAAAAAACAGTCAGTTGAAAATACTCCACACAGTTTTTCGGCCAATAAATCTTATATTTCCCAATTTCCGTCATCTTCTTATTTTGGGGATAATTCACTATCAACAGAGCTTGCCATGGGCGCCCGCTGGGGGGGGGGGGCAAGGGGGTCCATGGCCATGAGAAAATGTTGGCCCCCCCTGAGAAAAATTTCTGCGGGCGCCCATGGAGCTTGTTATTTTTCTGCAGAAGGCAGCAGCTCGGGCAGTAGCAGATCCAAAACTTCCACTGGAATTGTTTCCCTTCTCCTTTTTGGAAGCGATCTATGACTTGTCATAATTGGGTCAGATGAAATCAGAAGACGATAAAATATGTCTTGTTTGGTCTTGACTTCTTGAAAATGAGAACAACCAAGTCCATCCTAGACATTTTCAGAGTTTTCTTTTGAGAACCTGACACAATTTTAAAAAATTACTATCATCCCTTTCGACTACAGGTATCAATTTCATAGCTTATAATTCAAGAAGGGACAAAAAAGAGCAGCTGTTAGGGAGCTGATCTTCTACTAGAAACTCAAGTGAATCGTTATTGAAAAAAAGGTATTTGGAAGCTCTTGGAAAGTTACTTTCGCATCATTATTTCATCTTTCAATGGCAAAAAAAACAGGACAACTTTCAACGCAAATGATCAGACTTTAAACAAAATATTATATTGAAAATATATAAACAAAAACGAAGTACATAGGTTCAGATTAATCCTCCATAGCGTGCATTTGAATTTTCAGATCACAGCAGAAATTATGGTCAACAACAATAATATGTTATTTCGCGTCAATTGAAAAAACTTTCAACACATAAATTGAAAACTAATTTCAATTCAAAATTAGAAAAGAATAAAATACGTTAGAACTCTTTCGGTGCGTGAATTCAGTGGACTGATGTTTAAAGTCAATTATAGAATAACAACTGACATTTCATGGGTAGTAGGATTTTTGGAATCAATATCACATTCAGATGGTTTCTGCCCCACTGTGCGTTGGTAACACTGATTCGATTATTTTGAAATAATGGGCAAAGAGCAATTTATGCAATAATGCTAAAAACAGTCCATCGAACACCGAACAATGTTTATAAATTAAATAAATACAAAACAATTGAGATGAAGGAGAAACCTTCTTCATTTCGAAGCGCAACTCATACCATTGATACATCATGAGAAATCCGGAATGTCAGCTTCACCTTACATTGCCTCCAGACAAATTAAATCACGGAGGATGTCTCATAAAAGAACGATTTTTACAAACGGAGCTCCTCATCTTCCTTATCATCAGATGAGATCGCACAAGATTCTCTACCTAGATGTTCTTCAAAATAAGTGTTTTTACGACTCATTGTTCCAACCGCCGCGGGAATCTGCAAGAGAAGGTAGCGAAAAAAGACTTATAATGTCTTCAACTCGTTCGTCTCCGGGCCAATTCACCGCCTTTTTATTGGTGGACGTTGCAAATAACAGAATTTTTATTAGACGATCAAGACGTAAAAAGTGGATGTAAACATGCGGATAAACGTGCCATATCGAAGTATAACCATCGAATTTTTTCTGAAGTAGCTCTTTCTGTTGGGAAATATTGCCTACGAAGACTATTCGGCTCGAAAACTAGATGTTTAATTGAAGTAGGGGTCTATTGCCAGATTGTTCATACGAATCACTGCAACAATTTTCGAAATCGAATTTTGGGGTTAAAATCAACTAGATCACTAGAATCCTTACTACTAACTGAATGGATAGTAATGCTCATTACGTTGTCTATATCCTCTATCAGAAAAATGGAGCTGCAAAAATGCAACTCTAAATTCAATGTCGTGAAACGATCTCATCAAGATATCCCATCCTCGTCGCCAAATTATAATGCTGTACTCTCAAACTCCAACCCTGGTGAAGGAAAATCGAGTTTCGAAGATTTCTTTTCTTTATTATTGAACTATGAATTGTTCACATTATTCTTTTTTTGCTCAAGTAACTAGGGAATTTCAACATTATCCTATCAAATTGAAAAGGAATTTGTAAAATGATCAAGTGAGGGACTGCAGGCCCGGATCTACGATTTTTTCTGACCGGGGCAAAAATTCATGATTGCGCCCCCCCCCATTTGTTTAATAATATGTACATATATGAATTCATAGAAAAAACAAAAATAAATAATACATATGAATAATGAAAATAAAAACTAAAAATAAGGAAAATATCACAAGGAAAGAAATTGGACTTTTTCTCCACATAGCATCACGCGGCGTGATTTTCTTTCTATTTGCTGAAACTGCTTTCACATCTTGCAGACGTGGTAGGCAATGTGCACTATATTCTATATTATGTCAGCTATACCTACTGACGTTATAGGTAAAGCATCTTTCAGATCTTGCCTGTGAAGAATTTGTAGCAGGTCTAATGAAGTCGATCTTTCACTTATTTCAGGAACTAACATTTCGAAAACCGCTAGTTCCTAACAAAAATCAACTGCATTTAAGTCTCTCAAAATGTTTGCGCTAAAGAGGTCCCATTTTCTGCAGATCCTCTTTTTGCATGTTTAAAAGGGCATGGCCATTGAGGAATGAGAAATTCGTATGCAGACTCTCTGCGCTTTCTAATCTTTTTTTGATTTGTAACAATAATCTGTCGAAAACAACCTTAATTTTCTCGGAGAATAAACCAACTAGATCCGTTCTTGACTCATCATCGCACATTTCGTCAACCTGCTTTTTCTTCTTGGCAACACGTTTATTTCAAAGAATTGGCTCCACATCCAATTCTTCTGAAAGAAGTGTAGCTTCCGAGATTCAGTTTTCAATAAGATTTTCTGTCATTCCTTGCAATATCTTCATAAGACCTTGCATGAACGATAATGAACGTGAAATAACTATATCTCTTTTCCACGTTGACCATATTGATCTCTCGCAGAATATTATCCCAAATTGTTAGGTTCAGTATGAATCTAAAATCCATCAAAGCATGAAGCAAATGAACAGCTTCATACTTGTATTCTGCGACTAGTGAGGATTCTTTGATTTCTTCCAAAGCCTTCACAACTCCCGGTATATTATTGAGCAAGGCATTAACAGCTTGATGTTTAGTCCATCTACTTTGGCTACTTCCTTCAAAATTTGTTTTCGTCCACTTTTTCATAATTGTCCATCGTGTGGTTGAACTAACAGAAAAACAATACAGTTTTTGTACAACACCAAATAAATTTACTGCTTCTGAACATGATAAAGACGAATGGACACCCACAAGAATCAGAGAGTGTAGAATTCTGGATTGAACTCCTTTATATCTATATATGCCAGCTTGTCAACTTCTTTGCCTTTATCTCATATCCACACTACGTTCTCTTTAAATATCGTATAACCTGGTTCATTTGTACATCTGGGGTACAGTCGAACATAATAGTGAAATAGTTGGCCTCCTTGATCTCATTAATACTGCTATTCCGAGTGGCCATTAAATCGATAATTTCATTTTGCATATTTTTGGGAAGATAGAATGTTTGTCCTTTTTTTGAGTGGTCAAGATGGCACTTCAGAGTCGGGTCATATTTAATAATAATATTTTTTTCCGAGAAAATCAAAAATAAAAAAAATTTAACCTCTGGTTGTTTTTAGCGCCCCCCCAAGCTGGCTCCCAGGGCCCCGCTTGCCCCACCCTAGATCCGGGCCTGAGGGAGTGTAATGTAGGTGTTTCCATTTCGAATTAATGGATATTCGCGACCCTTGTGGTTGTCCATGATTTATAAGCCTCACACTGATTCATGCCTGAACTGTACCAGATAATTCGAATTTAAAGCCAATAAAACCTATTTCGGGCTTAAAATCTCAATTCGCGCTATAATTAAGAAATTATTGACCATAAACCTGAAACCGCGACTTAATAACTCCCGAACGACACCCAATTACAGAACACATGTCCCAAATTTGCCACAGTATCCAGGAAAATGTTTTGTGTCAACGGAAGATTAAAAGCGTCATCAAAATCGACTTCAAAGGTGTCCTGGTGCACTTGAAATATCAGTCCTGCAACGCACACAGCGATAGAGTCGTTCGTTCGCACATAAATTATTAGATGACATCGTTAAAATGTCCTTTCTGAGTGATGATTGCTGCTCCTTTTTCGGGAGGCGCCTTATCCAATCCTGCATCTATATATAGCCCTATTATTGGGATTTTACACGTGTTTGATGTTAGTCGAGTAATTGGCTGGCAGCTGATTGATGTCGAGGATTATCAGTATTATCACCTTGCTCGGTTCTGGGTAGGAAATTAAATCGCTGCCATTCACAGGATTGATGATTTCAAGGAGGATAATTTATTGGAAAAACGATCTACGAACTCATAGTCCAGGATGTGAAGTAGAGAATGAAAGGACCCCGCACACTTACTTAGGAAAAGCGGGTCCAGTGAATTTTCCCCATTTTTACATATTATATTTATGTCAACCTTAAGAACAATATATCAGATTTTCACGAAGGTCTTACATCCGGTTTGTTCTATAGGGCGTTCCAAAATTGCAGCTACGGAAAAACGAATCTTCAAATTTTGATGATAATTCTTCTAATTTTCAGAATTTCATCATGATGCCTTGCGTTCTGAATAACAAGATATCACAGATATCCAAACACCGCCCACCACGTTAAGTTTCGTTATACAGGCTGTTCCATGAAGCTATATAAGTAACTGAATGTAACTTTGTTAGTGACTTTGGGACCACCCTGAGTTTTTCAAAATATGATACCATGATGTATGTCCACCTCTGTAGGAAGTTTCATTAATGTAGAAAGAACAGTTGCAAAATTATTCAGGTTTAAATTCGGATTTCATACAATTTTTCTTCAAAACTTTCTGTAGTTGAGATTGCGGTCAAGGAATATAGGTTTTCATTCAGTATAATTATTATGATAGATATTGACGGTCGGTCCAAAGGTGTTTTTATTCCGGAATGTACAGGATGGACATAATTCGTTGTCACTAATATCCTCATTTCGCTATCTCAAAATCTGTTTACATAGAAAAACAGTATTATCGTTCCAGGTTGTTGCATCTTTGAGCACTCTAAGGATGCATATTTTCTTAAAAATTATACCATAAAAGGATGTCGACCTTTGTGAAAAATTTCACTCGTGTATAAATAATTAAAAGATTGTTGTCAAATCATTCAGGTTTTAGTTCAATGTACACCATTACTGGAGCCAGAACCCTGGGGACATGTTCTCACATAACAAGCGTACTCTGGTTTCTTGGATACAGCATATGCGAAATATTTAGTACCCCTCTACTCAACTCTTGAATTCTATCTTGAATGCAGGAGTGAATATTTCATGACTTTTTTTAGTAACTGTCCTAGATTATATAGTGGTGTAACAAATATAAAGCTAAAATCTTCAGTCTTCCAACTGTTAAATCTTTCAATTGTTTAATCAGTCGTGTTAATAACCCTATTTTGAGATTGAAATTATTAGATTTCATATTTTGAGCTGATACATTTTTAAGTAAATTGTTGATAATTATTATTTCAAGTAATGGTGTATATTGAACTAAAACCTGAATGATTTGGCAACAATCTTTTAATTATTTATACACGAGTGAAATTTTTCAGAAAGGTCGACATACTTTTATGGTATAATATTCACAAAAATATGCATCCTTAGAGTGCTCAAAGATACAACAACCTGGAATGATAATACTGTTTTTCTATATAAACATTAAACAGATTTTGAGATAGCGAAATGAGGAGATTAGTGACACCGAATTTTGTCCATCCTGTACATTCCCAAATAAAAACACCTTTGGACTGACCGTCAATACCTATCATAATAATTATACTGAATGAAAACCTATATTCCTTGACCGCAATCTCAACTACAGAAAGTTTTGAAGAAAAATTGTATGAAATCCGAATTTAAACCTGAATAATTTTGCAACTATTCTTTGTACATTAATGAAACTTCCTACAGAGGTGGACATACATCATGGTATCATATTTTGAAAAACTCAGGGTGGTCCCAAAGTCACTAACAAAGTTACATTCAGTTACTTATACAGCTTCATGGAACAGCCTGTATAACGAAACCTAACGTGATGGGCGGTGTTTGGATATCTGTGATATCTTGTTATTCAGAACCCAAGGCATCATGATGAAATTCTGAAAATTAGATGAATTATCATCAAAATTTAAAGATTCATTTTTCCGTAGCTGCAATTTTGGAACGCCCTATAGAACAAACCGGATGTAAGACCTTCGTGAAAATCTGATATATTGTTCTCAAGGTTGATATAAATATAATATGTGAAAATGGGGAAAATTCACTGGACCCGCTTTTCCTAAGTAAGTGTGCGGGGTCCTTTGGAATTTTGTCATACGCGTTTGCATGCCAAATTGCGTCAAACAAAATATATTATTGCTTTTGCCATTCTCAGTGAAAAACCACTGCTGAAATCAACTCCTTCGACATTGATTCACCTTCAATGGCATTGATGAAATAACAAGTTACTGTGCCAAGAAACAGCTTTAACAACTATGCCACAAATAATCAGATATAAGTCCTATCAATCAACTCTTCCACTTATTGACAGTTCTTCACTATTCGATTCAGCATTCCTGATAAAACGTCAAGGTTGATACATTAGCGTCTACATTATTAACAACATGAGCACCTGCTAATTGGCACATTAATTACTTTAATTCATGTTACCTCTACACTGTCTAGAATGTGGTGAATGACAGGGTATGTTGTTCACATGGGAATTCTTCCTACAAGATGATAAAACGCTCGAACATGTCTTACAAGTTGGGCTATTATCATTTTTTGTTGGTCTTCTGGATTAAGTTCATTTATCATGAGAACACGAGTACGAACGACAATTTTAGTGTACAAAAATTATGTGCTCAGGGTAGAAAACATTCGCCATTTTAAAATTTTTCCATTTCCTTGAATTATCTGTATTTTTTTATTGTAATTTGTAATAAACTTTTCAATGTTCAATGTGCGAACATTTTTATATTTTTTCTAAGCACTTTCACATACGTAAAATCTTCAAGTATCTTCATGCTTTTTTCATTGATTTTGTACATGCCATCGATTTTCCCCTCATTTTCATTTTTATCATATGAATCAAACAGCATCGATATTCACATATCATTTCACTTTCCCCATGTATTATTCAAATCTATAAAATCTGCCCGCTCTTGCATCGTATAGAAGGGACACCATTTTTCCGCTTTTTTTATACCACACTAGTAACGTCGTGGGTGTTAAACTGATCTGTCTGGTGAGGAACTCTCCCTGCTTGTAAACATATTAGGAGCAAATGAAGCATGAGAATTCCCTAGAGGTGACAACGTTTGTTGTCAAGACTGTCGGATTCCAAACACCCACATCAGTAAAGGAGCAAAACTCCTTCAATAAGGGATTACCAAACCCTATGTGACTCAATGCAAATGGCGGGTATCATGTGAATTCACGAAAAAATTTTCCAAAAAGAGAAGAATTAGTCTTGTAAACTTTCGTCTGATTCCGTAAAAAGAGAATAAAATAACTATGGTATGATGTCTTAGAAAATCTTTTTCAATGTTGTCTAAATCTTCAACCGAAAAATATAGTTAAAATAAGATTTTTTATGATGAAAACTTATATTAATATGATTTCAAGGTGCAAATTAATTTTAGCCTGTAGGTCTGCATCGTATTCCGTATACGATTAAGAAAAATCGAGTAAAATAACAAAATTTCATTCCCAGAGAATTTCAAGACTATCAATATAATGTATGGCCTTCACGGGCATCAATAACAGCTTGACATCTTCTTTGCATACTACACACGAGGTTGTTGAACATTTCTTGAGGAATTTGGTTCCATAAATGTGTCAGAAGCTCTCTCAGATCATTTAAGGATTCTGGGGTAGGTTGATGATTATCTAATCTTCTTTGGAGCATATACCATGCATGTTCTATGCAATTCAAATCTGGTGAGTGCGGAGGTATTGGTAAATGTGGAATACCAAGCTCCTCGCGCACATTCTCAACTTTGGCTGCACGGTGCGGTATAGCGTTATCGTCTACACATTGAAAAGTTTCACCAATAGCAGCGTGAAAATTTGGCACAACATTGCTCCTTGTGTAAGGCGGTCATATTCCCAAGACAAATGTGTAGATCTGTACGCCCGTTGAAACATATCTCGGCCCATGGAATGGATGGACTTCTTGGACATAGCGACGATTACGGGATATGCGTGGGATTGTCCATACCCTTATTCTTCGAGAATCTGAAAATCGTCCATATCTGGATTCATCAGTGAAAAGGACACTACGCCATTGATCGTTCCAATTGATATGTTGCCTTACCCATTCCAGTCTTTGACACTTATGGTCACGTGTTGTTGGAACTCCTCTTAATGGACGTCTAAAACCTAGATTCACCTCCCTCAAACGTCGTCTGATGGTTTCGATGGAAACTTGGACCCCATCTGCATTTTGAAGAGTATTCCGTAGCATTCTACACGTAGATATGTAGGGTTTCTTCTCGCCGAAACGATGATGAAACGATCCTGAGCAGGTGTTGGTTTTGGTAGCCACCAAGCCTTGGTCTTTCCAACACGGAACCTGTCTCCCTGAACCTATTCCAAAGTCGAGATATCACACTTTGGCTGACTTGGAGCCTTTCCGCTACAACAACCTGAGTTAGGCAATCCTGTAGCATTCCGATAGCCCTATTAGCCTCAGCGTTTGTTAATTTACGTCTTGGCATTTTCAGAAAACTCGTTCCAAATCGAAGCCGTTGATAAACTGACTTCATTTTAAAATGAGGACATTCATGAAGCATATGCTAAGAACCAAACTTCAGAAAAAAGGGGACCAGATTGACGAAATGTCTCATACTGATTTTTATTGGATCGATTCAAATTGTTATTGAGTTTTAAATGATTTTACAGCGATTTTGTCGAAGATTACATATTTTTAAGAACGATTGAATACGATATCCCTTAATCTCGTGGAGCAGTAGATTCATGAAAACAATAAGTTTTTGATCATCAATTTCCTCAAGATGTGAAGAGTCTATTCAAAAAGATGTGGAAGGAAAGCCGGCCAATAAAGCTCCATTTCCAAAGAATCCATATAACTTAAACGCACGCAGAAAGTACCATCATGATCCAATACCCCTATAAAAATCGAATTCCTCCATTTCATCTAGCGCTAATCAATAATAATTGCTCGTTACGATTGTGGGACATCTCAAACCATTAAAAGCGTCTGCCACAACCAGAACAGAACCAGTCTTCACCGCGCATCGATCTCGCAAAAAGTCGAGAAAAAGAAGTAGAAAAACGTCGAAATCTACATTGCCGCCATACCGAGGACCCATATTCCATATCTTCTATTATGTGGAACTGGATCGACATATATCGGTGTCGTTTTCTGTTCTGTACAATGACGCTACGTAACATCGGATCATGTTCGTTAATTGACAGGTACCAGTACGATAAATCTCTCCCGGATTTATTACCAATTTGCGTCGTCTGCATATTTCCATGCAAGAAGTATTATATTAGATCGGCGAAGTTTTTAGCCTTAAGGATGTCTCGTTTGTCATAGAGATGATAAATGAGAAGTTTAGTGTTATGCTATTCCTTGCTTTTCTTTGTAATGTATATTGTCTCGAGTCTAGTATAGAAGGCATTGGATTTTATAGGTCACACAGATATATCACAGATAGTCCAGATAATAGTAACTTTTTTTTTCTCTATGCTGAAGAATTTCTCAGTATTATATTATATTGCAAAATCGAGACTGAATAAAAAAGAAAGTCTCACCATAATCATCGTGTTTGAATATACCTAGAGGAACAACGTCATTGAATGAATTGAATCCACTTTCAGTAGCATCTGGCGGTAAGTAGCTGAACTATAAAACATTATTTAAAAAGCAGGATGAGCACGAATGCTTGCTTAGTTATTAGTGTAATTCAAATGATCTACATGATCTCCTTTTCACATCGTTTGAAACGAAGATATATAATTTGGACGAATCCTACCCTGCCTATAATTCATAGTACCAGGGGAAAATAAATATCCTAAAGTCACAACTGTGACTATTACCTGGAACGAGATTCTTCTGATAATAAATATCCTAAAGATTTCTGTAGATAAATAGCTAACAAAATGGACCAGACAGTCGCGGCAGATTATAGTTCTTTTAGTAGCTACTATGTGCCGCCACTTCTCGACCAAAAATTTCAGCTTCAATTCGTTCAAGGGCGTTGTTCCTCTCGGTATATTCAAACTCAATGGCCCAATATAATTTGTATTGATAAACTCATTGTTGGTTTAGAGTTTCAGTTAACCAGCTGAAGTGTGGTTCAATATTTTTCAAGTTTGATTTTTCGAAATATAATCTTCCGAATGAAAATAAAAATGAGGCCAGTGGACTGTATATGTATATGAAATTAATTGAAACCCAACACAAATGAAAGGTAAATGTACCCAAAGTAACAGAAGAAATATAGTCTAACCTATATCAGCAAAACAGTCAACAGGATCCTGTCGATGACTCCTATTCCAGTGTAAAGATTGATCGAGCTCGACAAACGAACATGGAATGAAGCTGACGTGAAAATCCGTTGCCAAGAATGTCAAATTGTGCACACTTATCCTTGTGGTATTGTAAAATAACCACGCCACTGGTAACAGTCTTTTTGTTCGAACTAATTCGCACAAATGAAAGTTTCAAATGAATGTAATTCGATTGAATCGATATCACTACAAATTGCGAATCACAGGAAAAACAGAAATTTTCCTTATTCACGAAAGGAAGCAGAATTAACGGAAGCAGAAATATTCACGATCGTCGATCAAGTAAATCAGTGAACTGATAAAAAATATGAAAATGAAACAAAATGCGACATATGCTGCACTCCACATCTGACGAGTTCTTCTTGTAGATAAAGGATAATCCATATGGGAATTCCCCAGTATGGAAAAATTAATTTAATAATTCGAATTTTGAGAAAATTCAGAATAATCAATTTGAACAGTTCGCTTGGCGTGAACACTCATCAAAAACTTTAGATGGTGTAAAACAAACCAATCGTATGTTGAAATTCATTGCAACGCTTTACGCAATTACATAGAGTGGAGTGGAATATATTAAGTAGTTGGTGTTTTCTCAAGGCAGGGGTTTATCTTGGTGATTTTTTTTTGTCTCTGAACCCGACTAATTCTTTCCTGTCGAACACTCCCCTAAATTTTCTGCAGATTATGTTCATCTGAATGGTTTCGATCTGGATGGGATTCCCTAATCTGTCATCTCGTAATGCACAGCAGGCGTGGATGAGCCCAAAAAGATCAATCAAGCTGTTTTGAAAGAGAAATACATTATTTTTTCCAGAGGTTCCAATACCATGGCAGTTGGGATTGTTATAAAATCGTTACGAGACGTTTTTGCGTGAAGATTTCAGGAAACTCGTATTCTGTAACTTTAGGATTGATCACCCCCGAATTTGAAGGAAGGTCCTGTTTATTGAATTGAGAATCGGAATATACTGCTCCACAAGAGTTAGGGATATCGTATTCAATCGTTTTCGAAAGTATGTAATCGTCGAGAAAATCGCTGTAAAATCATTTAAAACTCAATAACAACTTGAACCGATTCAATAAAAATCAGTATGAGACATTTCGTCAATCTGGTCACCTTTTTTCTGAGGTTTGGTTCTTTGCATATGCTTCATGAATGTTCTTATTTTGAAATGAAGTCAGTTTATCAACGGCTTCGATTTGAAACGAGTTTTTTGAAAATGCCAAGACGTAAATTAACAAACGCTGAGGTTAATAGGGCTATCGGAATGCTACAGGGTGGCCTAACTCAGGTTGTTGTAGCGGAAAGGCTCCAAGTCAGCCAAAGTGTGATATCTCGACTTTGGAAAAGGTTCACCAGGGAGACAGGTTCCGTGTTGGAAAGACCAAGGCTTAGTGGACGACGACAGGATCGTTTCATCACCGTTTCGGCGAGAAGAAACCCTACATCCTAGATACTACGGAACGATCAATGGCGTAGTGTCCTTTTCACTGATGAATCCAGATATGGACGATTCTAAGATTCGCGAAAAATAAGGGTATGGACAATCCCACGCATACCCCGTAATCGTCGCTATGTCCAAGAAGTCCATCCATTCCGAGGGGGTAGTGTTATGGTATGGGCCGGGATATGTTTCAATGGGCGCACAGATCTACACATTTATCCTGGGAATATGACCGCCTCACACTATAGGGAACATGTCATTGACAATGTTGTGCCAAATTTCAACGCTGCTTTTGGTGAAACTTTTCAATTTCTAGACGATAACGCTAGACCGCACCGTGCAGCCATAGTTGAGAATGCGCGCGAGGAGCTTGGTATTCCACATTTACCAATACCTCCACACTCACCAGATTTGAACTGCATAGAACATGCATGGGATATGCTCCAAAGAAGATTAGATAATCATCAACCTACCCCAGAATCCTTAAATGGTCTGAGAGAGCTTCTGCCCCGTTTAAGGAACCAAATTCCTCAAGAAATGTTCAACAACCTCGTGTGTTGTTTGCAAAGAAGATGTCAAGCTGTTATTGATGCCCTTGGAGGCCATACATTGTATTGATAGTCTTAAAATGCTTGAATTCTCTGGGAATAAAATTTCGTTATTCTACTTGATTTTTCTTAACCACCTTGTATACACTTCAGACCCACAGGCTTAAATTAATTTGCAACTTGAAATTATATTTATATGAATTCTCATCACAAAAATCTCATTTTAACTAAATTTTTTTGCAATTTGAGTCAATATCCCTAACTCATGTGGAGCAGTTCATTTCTCCTTCACTTAGAGGATACGTTTATAAGCAAGCAGATGAGATTTAGGAATCCACTCAATCACATTTTATTAATTGTAGATTTTTACTACTTTTTATTAGATAGAAAATTCCTCGTCTTTGACTACAACACAGTATTTCCCATATTACCACTTGAAGGGTCTCTCAATAACAAAACTGAGCTCTTATTCTCTAATATAATGGGCATTGATTATATCCTGGAAACATTTCCTCATTTAATATCAGTTTCTGACGTGTAACACTTGATTTCACTATCAGTACCTACCTATTCAAAAGTCTCTCCTCTGACAAGAGTAATAATTTACGTGCAATTGGCTTTCGGCCAGCCAATCAACAAATAAAGATAGCGAATCGAAAACTTATATTCAAATGAACACCATCCAGTGCATTCAAGCCTGCTAATGCAGCAATTATTTCCAGCAATTTCAATTTCATACTCCGATGGATCGATGCGATCACAGCGTATGCAGGCAGTCCAAGAATGCAGTTCGGTGTATCTGTCTATTGATATAAAACCTTACCGCGGTATTCTAGCAGTGCCATGGAATATCTATTTGTAATCGGCCGTTTCTTCTGGACGAGACCGATCTATCGCTTGATGCTTGATTGGCAAATTGATTAGAAGTTGCGTATAAATTAACCATTGAATTTTAAGTTACAAGATGCTGGAAGTTTTTCTGCGAGTTCTTCAATGCTGGTAATGGTAAGATGAGAAGGAAGAATAGTTCCGACTAAACCATTGAAGTGCCTACTGGGGCTTTTAGCTATTTTGGTGCTCAGAGAGACAAAAAGATCTATATAAATTATTGGATCAATTATTATCGATATTAATTTATGAAGGTGGAGAATCCCAGGATGTATAACAGTCTGGTTCTCTCTGAACATCAGCGAACCTACCTAGTGATGTTGTGATTGAAAAATCCAGCATTGAGATGAACTTCAACACGATGCTACAATGCTACATGATATGGACGAATGGAAAAAATTACAGGCACGTATTTGCCCCAATTTTTTTTTAAATGGCTATATCTTTCAAACAGAGCTGAATTCGGAAAAATGGAAAATGAAAAAAGGTTTCTTTTGGCCTCAAGAATCTGCAGTTAGAATATATGTACAAGTCAAAGGCGAATATACTAGTCAAACAGGGAGTAGAAAAGTCACTTACTGTCGCAGAACCTTTCTGTGCTATGGTATAGACAAATGCACCTTAAGTGACAGTTTTTGGAGCATAAATCGAGTGTTTTATTACTCTCTTTTCACTTATTAATTTCCAATTCCATCTGAATCATCACGAATCTGAATGACTACATCATAACGGAGAGGTAGAGTCCTACCAAACGATTAAACGATCACAAGCCAGGCTATATTATAAGTATCAAAATATTCACCAGCACACTTGCTTGACATTTTACAATCTGAACCCTCAAAATATATCCTGTTTTTAATCGTTTTCTTTTCAGTAGTTCTCTTTCGACCAGAATTATGCAAAGTTTTGCTTCATCGGATTCAATTACATCTAAATGAGTTGCCATTCATACCACAAAACCATTTTTTTCCGTAATATAATATAATGATGTCCGTAATAACCTTCCGTTCCGAAAAACATACAATTCCCGAACCATTCACATAAATATCAATCCTCATACTAAATCGATTGATCAGCTCCCATTCAATTCTCGAAAAAAGAACGAAGCTACAAGTGAAAGAGCATTATTGAGGAAATTCCATGGCGGTCCATTGGTATCTGCGAAAGGAGCATCCCACGATTTATGAATATTTCATGCGAAACCCCGAGTTATTCTGTACTTCGCCCAGCACCAAATAAATATACATTTTGTTCTTGACACGTAAGTATTGTAAATGTCGTCTCTTTCAACTTCTGCCGGTTGCCGTTGTCTGCGATGCAAAATATACGGAATTTCAAATTATACATCTGGTCTTCACCGTATAACTCAACTATCAGATATGCCTGAAACTGAGAGAAAACAAGGAATGCTCGCCTTCCTGACGCTTTTTAGGGAATATTTATGACCTACGTGATGCTTGTGGTCATTTCCCACGGAAGAAGTGGAAAGCCAGAAAATGTCACATTTGCCTTTGCGATCTAGAAAATAGCAGGATAGTAAGCGTGAGTACATGGTCTTTTTTATCCTGAACTGACAACAACACGAAAGAAGGTGATGGACCATACTGCCTTATTGTCCACGAGTTATACCTTTTTACAGAAACTCAAGAACTCTCAATTTCAATCACGTCTCATCGGAATTAATCATTTATTCTCAATGAATGAGCATGATTCCAAGGAATTGCACACACTGTACCAGATTGTACATCTACCATCAATCTTAAATTAGATCTGGAAGTAGATAGATGCTCTATATCCAATTGTTAATTAATAATTAAATAGTTGTATTCTTCCCGATATAGAGGTGCTCTGATGAATTATGGAGATTGCAGAGATATAAATGGATAGTGCAGAAGAAACAATCTCGGCGACTCATCAATAAAATAGTCACCATTTTTACCAGGTACTCAACACTGTTGGATTTTCCCTAGACATCTGGCTGAAGGAACGTGTTCAATAAGAATCGAGAAGTGAAATGAATTAGAGATGCGAGAAAATGCAGCCTGATATGAACAGGACAAGGCCTTAAGTTTTACGATAATACTTGCTCAGGGCTGTCGCTAGGAGGCAGGCTGGGCGCCAGGATTCATTGGTCAACACCAAAAATCAAGAAGAGAGTTCAAGATGCCTGCTGGATCTATACGCAGACGATACAGGCATAGCAATTAGGCACTGAAATACAAAAATAATTCACAAAAGATTTCAAGAAGCTGCAGATGATATCAGTGTGACAGATGGAGAATCAGAATCAATGGAGAAAAGAGTCAAACAATACTCCTTCAAAAGAGAAGACTGAAGATGGAATCGAAAATATCAATAGACGATAATGAAATTTAATGGAAGAATGAAGCTAAATACCTAGGAGTAATATTAGACGAAGGACTTATGTGGAAACAGCACATTAACTATGCAGTGGATAAAAAGAATGTAGCAATGAAAAGACTATACCTGATTATAGGCAGAAGAAGCCAAATGAACAGAAAAACGAAATTGAGGATCATAAAAACAGTCGCCAGACCGCAGCTAACATATAGATCAACAGCATGGGGCTATGCAGCGAGAACCCATATAAAGAGAAATAAGAATACAAAAAAGTACAGAAAACTAATTTCTGAGATGGGCATTAGATGTCCCCTGGTTTGTTAGGAATGAACAAATCCGAAAAGACATAAAATGGAAGTCCATTACTACATTCATCAAACGAAAAGCTGCAAAAGTCTATGAAAGAGCTAGTGAACATCCAAATGACGACCTCAGAAGGTCAGTTGACTATGACCCCTCTGAAGATGACAAACAGCGAGAATTTACCGCAAAAGACCTACAGAGACCAATTGCAAAAATGAAGATATAGAACTCCACACTTAGTGAGAGATATCCAATTGAAGGATATCACTCAGCATAAAAGAATGCGAATGAGAAA
This sequence comes from Adalia bipunctata, assembly GCA_910592335.1. Classification (NCBI taxonomy): domain Eukaryota; kingdom Metazoa; phylum Arthropoda; class Insecta; order Coleoptera; family Coccinellidae; genus Adalia; species Adalia bipunctata. Next base: position 11,811,813 of record OU342955.1, read on the forward strand.
ATAACAGATAAGAAGATGGAAGGTTTATAGGCTTATGCCCGGAACCAACAGCAGGAGAGGTGTTTAGTCGGTAAGAATCCGACACTACCCAGAAAGACTGGGTGTATGAAGAAAGATTCACCTCTTCTATAACAAAAAAAAGGGAAGCATATGGAGAAATCTCTGAAAGAGAAAAGACCCAAATTCCATCCTTACACGGGGAAAGAGCAATGGTGAATACGAATATCGAACTAATCAACTAGAAGAGTACAATGAAGAAGGGATTAGGAAACCATCCAATGGTGTTGAAATAGGAAAACTAACTTTGCTGAAAGAAACCGAAGATGTTAGTGATGAAATAACGAATGTACTCCTGACGAAATTACCTAGAAGAGGTTTGCTCTCACAAATATTGCATATGGACTGATGAGGATCGAACTCTATTCGAAGAAATGAGAAACAAACGAGGTATTGGCTGGAAGAGAGGAGAAAATTGTCTCAGAACTACAGGCTTTTTACCGGCCCTAGAAACAGTAGTCGAGAGAGTGATTGCCAGGAGGCTGAAAGCAGAGACAGAAAGAAGGAAATTACAAGAAGCCATTGGCGAGATCAATGACTAGGGTATCAATTACTCATCGAGCATGTCGAATCTTCAGAACAGAACACCTCTGACATCTCCTCAGCGTGAAACTTCTCAGTGGTGTTCCTGAACAAACCATATAAACTCAGGAAATCTATTCTCCAATGAATTTCATTGCTTGCCCCAACAAATACAATCCGTAATACAAAGAAAACAATTCGGTTTCTTGAACTTATCCCAGTGTCCAAGAAGCACTTCAAACAACGATCGAACAGGAATTGAATCAGGGCATTACATATATCATCCCAACCAACGTCATAAGCAGACAAGCCACGAGTGCTTTATTGCAGCCATCAAAAACTCTTTGAGATGCGGTCTTCTCCGTAACACGCGAAAATATCAAGATGTGCCATTTCTGAACATGCAGTCCGCTTCAAGAGCTCGGTGTAGGACCCCAACAAACAAATATTGCCAAACTTGTTCCACTTATATAGTTTTGAAGTTCGAACTGCGAGATTTCTGGGAAATGGTACGATTTGTTTGACGTCATGTATATTCATCAGAGGAGAAATATTCGATGGGAGTGACTGAACTGGCAGTTCAGGGAATTCAGTGTTGTATTCGGAAAAGAAGCAAGTTGGACGTTGTGTGTATTTCAAATACCTTGAACCGAGCCTGGCTCTAAAATTTTCAAAGAGATAATCAATAATTTGAAAACAAGAAAGGCTCCTGGAAAAGATAAAATTACAAATCTCATGCTGAAGAAAATGTCAAAGAAAGGAACGGCAGCTCTCACTAGCATAGCAAATGGCGTGATGAGAACAGAGCACTTTTCAAAAAGATTGAAATCTGCCGAAGTGATTGTTTTCAATAAACCAGGTAAAGACAAAAAGTTTCCACAGAACTATAGACCGATGAGCCTGCTCCAAGCTCTGGGAAAAATTGTGGAGAGAGTCTTAGCCAGACGACTTGATGAAGAAACAGAAGCCCTGGCGACGATACCGAGTGAACAATTTGGGTTCCGAAAACAACATTCAACTGAACAACAGCTCCTAACAATGACTGAGTATATCACAGAAGGATTTCAGAATAAACAAGCCACAGGACTACTACTACTGGATGTAACCAGAGCTTTTGATAGAGTATGGCATGAAGGACTAGCATGTAAAATGATAACCGCAGGTTATTTACTCAAGTTATGCAGAATAATAAGAAATTATTCGAGGGATAGGAAACATGTGTGAAAATAGGTGATGTTCATTTCACACTCAGATATTTAGAAGCAGGAGTTCCCAAAGAATCCATACTAGGACCGCTAATCTATAACATATACATACATGATATACCAAGAAATCCAAGATGCCTGCTTGCTCTATACGCGGACGATACGGGCATAGCAATTAGGCGCAGAAATACAAAAATAATTCACAAAATACTTCAAGGAGCTGCAGATGATATCTGTCAATGGTGTAACAGATGGAAAATCAAAATCAATGGAGAAAAGATTCAAGCAATACTCCTTCAAAAGAGAAGACTGAAGATGGGATCGAAGATATCCATAGACAATTATGAAATTGAATGGAAGAATGAAGCTGAATACCTAGGAGTAATGTTAGACAAAGGACTAACGTGGAAACAGCACATTAAGTATGCAGTGGATAAAACGAATGTAGCAATGAAAAGACTATACCTGATTATAGGCAGAAGAAGCCAAATGAACAGAAACACGAAATTGAGGATCATAAAAGCAGTCGCCAGACCGCAGCTAACATATGGATCAACAGCATGGAGATGCAGCGAGAACCCATATAAAGAGGATACAAAGTACAGAAAACAAATTTCTGAGAGGCATTAGACGCCCCCTGGTTTGTTAGGAATGAACAAATCCGAAAAGACATAAAATGGGAGTCCATTACTACATTCATCAAACGAAAGGCTGCAAAAGCCTATGAAAGAGCTAGTAAACATCCAAATGACGACCTTAGAAGGTTAGTTGACTATGACCCCGCTGAAGATGAAGAAACAGCGAGAATTTACCGCAAAAGATCTAGAGACCAATTGCGAAAATGAAGATATAAAACTCCACATTTAGTGAGAGATATCCAATTGAAGGATGAACAAAAACACTCAGCATAAAGAATGCGAAAGAGAAAATAACAGATAAGATGATGGAAGGTTTATAGGCTTATGCCCGGAACCAGCCGCAGAAGAGGTGTTTAGTAGTTTAGTCGGTAAGAATCCGACACTACCCAGAAAGACTGGGTGGGTGTCTGATGTAAGATTCACCTCTTCTAGAACAAAAAAAGGCTCTAAAATCCACCCTATTGATCATAATCAAGTACTAATTCTTATTAAAATGCAACTGCAATATACATGTCACATGCATTTGCGATGGTGGGAATGTAAATGGAAGGTTTAATACAAATTCTTAACAATAAGAACCGAATAATATGACGTTTCTGATGGTACGTACAATATATCTTGAATATTGTTGCTTTATACAGGCGGACAATTACTCGAAAGTCCGAATGGCGTCATTACTGTGGCAGAAATCGCATTATATATGTATTTCATTGGGATGCAAGGACTGGCCAAATTATTTATTTGAAGATAACCAACCATACTAACCCCAACCAACATTTAAGTGCTAATTTGTAGTCTTGGAAGATGACTTCCTTCGGAATTTTCTATTGTGTGGATTAAATGAGTAACTCTTAGAAGGAATGCGGCTAACTGGACTTCTTCATCCTGACCCAACCTACGTCAAACAACAAATATACCCGGTCCATATACATACGAACATAACGAAAAGGGTATTACGTCGGGGAATCATAGACATCCTCAAGAATCCAACGACTCTGCTAATAGAAAGTGCCATTTATGGCGATTGAAAACACTCCACTCGTGCAATAATGCGTACCATGCATCTGCCACTCTTCTATGAATTCCATTATCGTTAAGGGCATATTTGTAACATGCCTAGTGATAGTAGTCCGCACGCTGAGTTATTTCGATTAGCATCCAAAAAAATCCTAATTTGGTGTCATAATGCCTGATGGATCATTTTGCGCTGTGTCGTCTTTCTTCAGGCATCCACTTGTACTTATAGGGAGAAGGTCTTGGAATCAACATGCGCTGTAAGGCAGATGTGCGACTTAACTCAGTTTTATGACGCAGCTACCCGGTAAATTGGTCATTTTACTTAAGTAATTTGAAATTAACTGTTTTTTGACGCAGTGATGAGATAGAAGTCGGATATTCTGAAGTATATCGACCTTACTTACATATGGGAATCCAAGTTTTCTTCCTGTGGAGGGTATAAAAACGTATTTCATTAATACATCTGGTCGGCAATAAAAGAATAGCCAGGAAGGCATTCGAGGAACCAATATCCAAATGAAACACTAAGGTCCGGTTTTATAAAGGGCACGTTCAATCCGAGGTTACTCAAACGAGGATTGGAAGTCAACCCTCGGTTGAAAAAAGTTCGGTATTAAAAACGTTTTTGCAGCCTCGGTTGATCAACCTCGGATTGAGATCGCTTTTTTGGGTTGGCTAACCTGAATCTTATTTATCGAAGTATGTGGGCACGTTTTTTCATACCATGTCTCGATAAATTCAATAATCGTAGTCTAATAAAGATAAAACAAGAAGCTCATTCGAATATTCCCGTGTTTTGTGTGTTTTTAGAGAAATCTGATTTCCTACATTAAAACAACTGATGTAATAAAAAAATTTGTAATTTATGAAATGAGGACAGACTTCGTACGAATTTTTTTCACTCGAAGCTATTGCCAAATACGCTCTAGTCTTTATCACTTTTGTCAACTTATGCGACTCGAAGGATCTAAGTTTGTACTATTTTGATATTCTGAAAAGTCTTATTTCAAACTATTATGCCAAGTAACCAAATAAAAGCTAGGACAATACAAAACATCCAATGAAATTGCATTAACATTTAGTGGTACAAGGATGTAGTTATATTTAGGATAGGAACAAATCATTCTTGATCTTGTTTGATTGAGTACATGAAATACACATTAAATTTAAAGATAGCATTTATTATTAACTATTCAGGTTGAGAGTCATGAAAAGAATCAGTCTAGCAATATTATGCAGGACTCCGCAAGTCACAAAAATAATAGTTGTTTTCAAATGTGATCAGATCTCGAATAAAAGAATGGGAAATGTTCTTTCACACGCCAGAGAGTCTTTTAATTCAATTCATAGTTCATATGTGAGCTTCATTGAATAATTGATCATCCATTGATCTGCGAGATGGGATCGGTGTCATCAATCATTTCTTTAGAGTATATTAAAAATTTTCTATGATGAGAAGTACCAAACCTAAGCTTAGCAACTTGGAAATTCGAAAAAAAGTAATCCTTTTCACATTTGAAGCATTCAGCATTTTCACAGCCCATTGAAATAAGCATGCACCTGTACTATGTAATAATAATCAAGAAATCCTTCTAGAACAGTGAGTGAGCTCCAGCAACACGGTTCTAATACACCGAAATTTGGTTAGTCAATACAACCTTTCCTTTGTTAGTTGCTATTCCTGTTGATTGCTTGGCATTTTGATAGAATGATAAAATAAGCACTAGAATACTTTTTGATAATGTTCATGTTCGATGTTCGATGTTTCACAACTTTCTGACTTCTTTCTGATGTTGATTTATGTATACCACAAAAATCTTCGAAAATGTTAACAACTCTGAAAAGATTCAGCTCATTCAGAGTAATTTCATCCACCCGATAAAAGAGTTTTTTTATTTGACCAAAATCTCTTCTTCGTGTCATCCTTGAGTGGTTGAAAGAAATGTGAAATCATTCGGTTGGTATATTTCTTATTCATTATCGTTACTATCTGTTGAATGTCTTGCAGTTATTTCATTATTATCATAACTAGAGTCATTTTCGATATTATATTCACACAGGAACCTGGCACTATCCCTCGAAGATAAGGCACAAAAATTCAGTTTCAATTCAGGAATATTTCTCCATACACCAAAGATGAATTATTAATACATAGAAAACCTACAGAAGACTGTGATTAATATCAGGCATTCTATCAATATAATATCATATAATATTTTCATTTCAAGCAACTTCAACGTGCCACAACAAAATGTTTTGTTTTGTTTTTAACATAAAGTGAGGTTAGTTGTCGGCCATCTAGAAACGTCAAACGTTTCAATCCTCGGTTCAAATCTCAAACGGAGCTATATTCACCGGTTGAGTCAATCCAGGGTTAAACCCGAGGTTGGATATTTATAATACGGAAATTGACATTCGACGGCGGATTTGGGCTCAACCGAGGTTTGAAATTCTTTCATAAAACCGGTCCTTAGAGTACCTTATCATGAATCTTATCGATATATCGCATTAGACCTAGAAACAATTAACGAGAAATGAAGATAAAGTAATTTAAACCATGATCACAGAAACTTTCGTAACACTTTGAATACTACTGACCCTACAGAAAGAGATCATTAGATTGTAGTACCCATTGGGGGAATGCGGTTCAAAGGATTTTGACCGGGATCTAATCCAAGAGAGATATTTATTCGAATTCCTCTAACTGAATCATCTGTTGTCAGCTGTGGTCTGGCAATTGCTTTATTGATCGTTTATTCTGCTGGATCTCAAGCAAAAGATGTGATAGCGAATATTCCTGGAAGACCAAGACTCCAAAGCTTGAAATTATATAATATTATTGGCTCGATAACAGATCCTGAATCATATCCACTTCAAGGAAGTTGATATTTCGTTCTTTCAGTATCAATAGGATCCCTTGCATATTACCGGAAACCTATTCAGTAAATTTCAATCTGATCCAAATATCCTTCTCTGTTCGAATCTAGAGATACGATGCATTCACAGAAGAACTAACACGAGATTGTTGCCAGACTCACTGATACGACATATCAGACGGATAAGAGTAAAATTCGACCATAAAAGGGATTACGCCGTATGCAGTTCGATTCTATTACACGGAGTTCAGAAATTTACACCGAATAAAGACGTACAAGCAATGGGAATCGATAAAATTGTCTGAATATCGAAAAAACCTTCTTTTTTCTCAACCCTTTCGGATGGAATCGTATAGTGTTGAATGAAAAAATATACGTTGCACCCCTCTTATACTACAAGTATAATGATAATGATTCATTTCGAAGAAAAGCTTATCGTTGTTTGGTGAACTGGTCCAATTCAATTCAAGAAACACCCTATGTTTGAATGAAGAAGGCTCCCCAAATTATCGTGTTACTAGAAGACAATATGTTCCAATCGCAAATAACGGATATGTCAGTGTCTCTTCTTCGGAAGTTTAACAAGACAGTACGTATCAATAAAGTACAAACTCTATTTGGTAGCAGAGTAACGTTAGCAATCGAAGATAGGAACATCTAGCTATTGTACAAGAATCTAGATACTTCCCTAATAGGCAAAACTTTAAATCAGCCGTAAGAATGCTGAACACCAACAACAAGAATAAGAGATTGTTACTTTTCTATGGAGATAAATAATGACAATGATTACATACCGAGTTAGATACGAATTGAATTCAATCAATCTTCTTCTGTCCAACGTAGCACATGGAAATTGAAATTACTGTATAATATACAGGGTGTTCTAGTGGGAAACGGTGAGAAGAGTTGAAGCTGGTGTAGATATACTTCATTTATTGAATCAGGATATTTTATCGATTTTAATTATTTCTTTTGAACATAACTGCAGTCAAATCTACTAGTATCCCAAATAGAAACCTTGAAAATTCAGAATGGATTGGTCGACATCGACATCCATAAATTGAAAAGGAAGACAATTTAATTGATAATTATTTGCTGATTTTCAAACGGGTTCACACTCGAAACTTGGTGGTTTGAAAGAGACTCACATTGCGCTTCGATCTTAAGATCTATTGTTTTCCCCACTGCGAATCACTCGGATTGGCTGTTTCATGTGGGCCACCCTGTATGTGACATTATTCAGGTACTATCGAGGCAATCTCTCCTCGGCGTCATTGGTTTCAGATAACAATTTACGATTGCTTGAAAATTACATGTAAGTATTTTACATGCACCCATGAATTAGATGCTAATTTTTTCGACACACCTTGTATCGTTGTCACAATCGGAACGACGTAGTTGACTCTGGATTTGGATAAGATAGCAGTTCCCTACTTCGATTTTCTTATTTGTTTGGTAGCCAGAATTCTTAGAAGCCGTAGTTTCTAGATAATGTGAAGTTGAACATTCTCATATGAGGATACAGGGGTAGTATCGGGTGTTTTTTTTTAGAGTGATAGATAGCTGTGATTTGACAAATGAGAAGCTATGTTGTTTTGACATTTCTGTTCAGTAAGCATTGACGAACTATCATGGAAAGACTCATTCCGCAACAACGTTTAAAAATTCTTCGAATTTACTTTCAAAATCAGTGTTCTATTTGTAAAACTTATAGAGCACTTATTGAAATTTATGGTTCACATAATCGTCCATCGGAGAAGCTTAATCGATAGATTTCGGACAACATTTTCTCTACTCGATGCAACAACAAGAGAAAGATCTGTACGTACAGAACTCTACATCCACCACTTGAAAAATTTCGCGTGAAGATCTTGGTCTACACCCATACAAGATCCAAATGGTTGAAGAACTAAAGCCACTCGACCATAACAATTGATTTATTGAAAGAAAGATTTGGCGATAACATTATTTCGAGAAATGGTCTAATTAATTGGCCTCCAAGATCATGCGACATAACTCCAATGGATTATTTTCTTTGGGGTTATGTCAAGTCATTGATAGAACATAAGTTCTATCTAATAACCGATATACCCTTTTGTATGAATTTTCAGTGACGGAAATGATTTTATAAATTATGTAAATTATTGAAAATGTGGAAAAAAATCTTCCACTGAATTTTGAACTTTTTTAATGAAACATGACAAGTTCTTCCACTGAATTTTGAACTTTTTTAATGAAACATGACAAGTTCTTTCGATTCTGAAAATTGAAAGATCAACAAAACTTCAAACATTCATCAGTCATCTTGGGATCATTCATTATTCCAATGGAGTTCGATATAAATTTCGATGCAATGCGAGTGGTTCTGTTCGTAACTATTTCTTTTTAATTAACATCAGGAGATTGAAAAAACGAGTACGTATTCATTGGAAGGAAACGGCCTTTCAGTTCTAATTATCACTTTATTTATGATATAACGAACGTCCAATATGCCTTCTCGGAAATATCCCCGATGAAATTTTAATTTCGTCCTCGTACATGTGGGACCTAAACCGGAATTTATTAATAATCGAATGTTCCCTGCTCCTTGAGATTTCTGCTGCGATGTCTCTGTTAATGGATGTTTATTGAGTGTCAATTAGGTAAGTAGTCTGATATCGATGATACCTGGGTTTTGATGAATTTGAATAGACTCTGATAGTCCTGATAATGAGCTTGCATTTGAAATACCTTCATTAGTGCCTGGAATTTCGATAGACACGAGACTTCGACGATAGTTGATGTTATTAAGGACTTGATGTTATTAATTCGTATTTGATTCTTGTGAAGGAACCTCAGGTTGAAATCGTTTCTACACATAAGTCATTGAAGAAGTTAATTGCAAAATAGCTTGAAACTTAGCGAATATTTGCCTCAATTTCATTTTGAAAGATCAATTCAATTAAGGATTATTCTTCAATTTGGATTCCAAAATTAAAATAATCCCAGAAAGATTCCTCCACCAATCCGGTATGTTAATACAAGCAGTAATCAACAAGTAAATGTTCAAACAATCCTCCCCATCAGAATTTACCTAATTGGACCTCGGTATCCAAATGCAAATTTCTGCGTGCAACTAATTCACCTAATCCCCTATTGGTCCCGGTGTATTGAGCAAGCGTGCAAGTTGCACGTGCGAATCCGATTTACTCCAGATGCCGGTTTTCTTCAAGTTAGTATTCTCGCAACTTTCCGGCAGTGGCTTCAAACGTTCCGGTGTCAGAAGCCCCTACCATGCGGTCAGCGAAGTCTGCGAAAACTTACTTTGAACTGAAGTTTTCTAGGGGATAGTGATGTTTTAGGGTAGTAGTGATGGGATGCTAAGTGTCAATCGCGAATGAGATTTTTTCATAGGAATTGTACGTAGAAAAATGTCGATTTTATGGAAGTCTTGGGAATATGGTGGCTTGAGCGTTTTCTCTCAAAGCTTAAACTCAAATTATGGACTTTGAACCACTGGACACTTTCGTGCTTCACTGAATAATTCATCACTGAAATGACACCAAGAAATTTCGGAGAATCAAATTAAAAAAAAAATGCGGATGTCACTTGTGTATTCCCCCATGAAAATATCGAATACGAATGAAGGTTCAATTCACAAAGATTTCAGAAAATAAATATCAACTCTATTCATATAGAGTATAATGTTTTTGGTAACTAATAACTGAAGGAAAATCCCGTGGAAGTTATTGAGAGCGATATTCAGGGAAAAATTACGAACATAATAGAAATAGTTTGGAGAAAACAGAATATTTTTGAAAGAAAAATCATATTGATGAATTTTCTTCGTCTGATTGAAATCAAAACAAATACTCGATATTTCTTGAGAAAGTGAAGAAAATGTATGAGATCCATTCTTGTCCAAAAATAAGAGGAACTTTTTTTATGAACCTATATCCTGAAAGTTTTTCCTTCTAATTTTAAAACCTACTAAGAAGAGAGGTAGAAATTCTGTTTATTTCCTTCAATTTATTTTGTCTTTTTTTTATGGAATATAATTATTGAAAATAAGATTTTCCTATTTTGTATTGAGTATGGTATGTTATAATAATAATAATAAGTTTATTTTCCGCAGCGACAATAATGTACAATCGTATAAGGAATAGTCAAATATAAGAAAAATATCAAATTAATATAAGATCACAAAAAAAATAATTTCAAGATAAAAACTAACCCAAAAATCATCCATATTATACCTGAAGACATCTCGACAAAAGATTCAACATTATTCCAAGTCTTCTGTTTTTATACGAACTATGAAATCCACTAGCTGTTTATTGGATCCTTCAAGTTTTGAGGAAATTTCTCTTAAAACAGGTTTTTCTTCTCAAAATTCATTTTTAATACACAGGAAAACGGTCCTGTTTTTCTTCGTATATTAGGAAAAAATTCTGGTGAGCTGTAATTTCATGAAAATCTGGACAAACGATTTCATTTCTATGATATCTCTGTCAATTTTCGGGATGATTGTATGAAATTTTCAGTATACTTGCGGAATAATATTTTGCGGCATGTGTATTATTCACTTTTCCCTTTCTCTGCGTATATCAGGAAAAAAACCTGGTTGAAAGTAGGAACTTTATTGATCATACTTTCAACCAGGTTTTTTTCCTGATTTATAATTCATTTCAATTGAGGGGGCAATAAACAAAAAACTGGTCAATACACATTCTGCAAAATATTATTTCGCATGTGAACTGAAAATTTCATACATTTATCTTGGAAATTGACAGAGATATCATGGAAATGAAATCGTTTGTCCAGATTCTCATGAAATTACAGTTCACCAGGTTTTTTTCTGATATACGAGGAAAACAGTAATACACATTCTAGAGAAATGATTAAGTTTTAATAAAAAAAAATTGTTGGTCTACGCCGCATACGAACTGAGATGTCATAGGAATAAAAAGACCAATTTTTGAAGAAAGCTCGCGAGCTCGGACGTGTACCACCTCCCCTTAACCATAATAACCTCAAAGGAAAGTTCCAACTGAAAATAAGAAAGAGTTGCTTCGTTATACTGGGAATTATTCGAAAAATGATTTCAACATAAATCTTCCTGTTTTGCACTAATTTTCACTTGATATCTCGAGAAAAAAAATTGAGAAAATTCAAATATCAACGCCCAATCTTTGGCAAAAGTGATATGACATTGAAAATTTTCAAGAATTATTATTTTGAAAGGGGTCCAACTTTCAGGTTACTTGCTCAAAAATATCCTAAAACAGAGTATGTATTTTGTTCAAAACTATTTTGAATTAGTGACTCTTCATCTCTTTAAACCTTAAATAAATTTTTCATAACATTGTTCCGAGAAATCTGTTCAATGACATCAAACACATTTTCTTTCACTCTGCAGCATTTTTATCATAAATTTTCCTTGACTATCTACGAGGCCATTTACAAGGGGAAATGTGAAATACTTAAGTTTAATTTCATTTTCTTGATTTCTGATTTATTTACAATTAATTCTGTGCAAGAGGAACTCAATGAAACACATATTCTTCTCTGGAGGTATAGTTGATGTTGGAATAATTAGTCGAATCAATGATGACATCGTGAAGTTGACGGAAATTTGGAACTTCGACTGCTGCACTCCGTGCTATCTTCGCATACGTGCATGAAATTAAATTTAATATTTTGATGATTAAAAGCAACATTCTTGATAAAATAACAATTACAACTTGTGATTGACAGAGGTACAATCTATAGGGTCATTTCGTGATCATTCTGAAACTGTGGAAAATGTGTTTGATAAATTCATTATAGGTATTGTGATTGTTCATTGATCAACAGGAAGATTTTAAATCGATTCGTTTCGGTTTTTCTGTTTTTTTTTCTAGAGTATACTCATCAATATTTCGTTTTTGTCTGGAAAGGCACCTAAAAAATTTGAGTTTTCGAGCGCTCAATAAAACAAATATTCTTCTCTGGAGGTATAGTTGATGTTGGGGTAATTGTTCGAAGCAATGATGATATTGTGAAGTTGACGGAAATTTGGAACTCCTAATGCTGCACTCCGTGCTATCTTCGCATAGGTGCATGACATTAAATTGGATATTTTGATGATTAAAAGCAACATTCTTGATGAAATAGCAATTACAACTTGTAATTGACAGATGTATAATCTATAGGATCATTTTGTGATCATTCTGAAACTGTGGAAAAAGTGTTTGATCATTTCATTTTATGTATTGTGCTTGTTCATTGATCAACTGAAAGATTTTAAATCGATTCGTTTCGGTTTTTCTGTTTTTTTTCTAAAGTATACTCATTTATATTTCGTTTTTGTCTGGAAAAGCACCTAGAAAATTCAAGTTTTTGAGCGCTCAATAAAACACATATTCTTCTCTGGAGGTATAGTTGATTTTGGGGTAATTGTTCGAAGCAATGATGACATTGTGAAGTTGACGGAAATTTGGAACTTCTAATGCTGCACTCCGTGCTATCTTCGCATAGGTGCATGAAATTAAATTGGATATTTTGATGATTGAAAGCAACATTCTTGATAAAATAACAATTACGACTTGTAATTGACAGATGTATAATCTATAGGATCATTTCGTGATCATTCTGAAACTGTGGAAAATGATAATGATAAATTCATTATAGGTTTGTGTTTGTTCATTGATCAACAGAAAGATTTTAAATCGATTCGTTTCGGTTTTCTATTTTTTTCTAGAGTATACTCATGAGTATTTCGTTTCTGTTTTAAAAGGCACCTAGAAAATTTAAGTTTTTGAGCGCTCAATAAAACACATATTCTTCTCTCGAGGTATAGTTGATGTTGGGGAAATTGTTCGAAGCAATGATGACATTGTGAAGTTGACGGAAATTTGGAACTTCCAATGCTGCACTCTTCGCATAGGTGCATGAAATTAAATTGGATATTTTGATAATTGAAAGCAACATTTTTGATGAAATAACAATTACAACTTGTAACTGACAGAGGAATAATCTAGGATCATTTCGTGATCATTCTGAAATTGTGGAAAATGTGTTCGATAAATTCATTATGGGTATTATGCTTGTTCATTGATCAACAGAAATATTTTAAATCGATTCGTCTCGGTTTTTCTGTTTTTTTTCTAGAGTATTCTCATTAATATTTCGTTTTTGTCTGGACAGGCACCTAGAAAATTTAAGTTTTTGAGCGCACAATAATACACATATTCTTCTCTGGAGGTATAGTTGATGTTGGAATAATTGGTCGAATCATTGATGACATCGTGAAGTTGACGGAAATTTGGAACTTCGACTGCTGCACTCCATGCTATATTCGCAAAGGTGCATGAAATTAATTTGGATATTTTGATGATTAAAAGCAACATTCTTGATAAAATAACAATTACAACTTGTAATTGACAGAGGTATAATCTATAGGATCATTTCGTGATCATTCTGAAACTGTGGAAAATGTGTTTGATAAATTCATTATAGGTATTATGCTCGTTCATTGATCAACAGAAAGATTTTAAATCGATTCGTTTCGGTTTTTCTGTTTTTTTTCTAGAGTAATCTCATTAATATTTCGTTTTTGTCTGGACAGGCACCTAGAAAATTTAAGTTTTTGAGCGCTCAATAAAACACATATTCTTCTCTGGAGGTAAAGTTGATGTTGGAATTATTGGTCGAATCAATGATAACGTCGTGAAGTGGAAGGAAATTTGGAACTTCGAATTCCGCTTTCGGTACTATTCCACATATGTGAATCAATTGATATATTGAGAATCAAAAAAATTATTCTTGATAAAATAACCATAACAACTTGTAATTGTGCAGTTGTATAATCGGTTCGATCATTTTTATAATGAATTTTGCCCAACTACAAATAGAAGGCTATTAACGATGGTGAATGTACAAGACATATATGCTTATATTATAGTACACAAATCAGCACATTGATCCTGGACCATATCTAATGTTTCATTTCTAATCTATTTACATTCAATAGTGTACAAGTGCTAGATAGAATTCAATCAAATGAAGAATCTGTATCTCATAGAAAGAAGCCTACCCGAATTCTTTCATCCGAACTGAGCCGACCCTGCCTGCTCATGAATACTCATCTCCGAAATTTCCGATACCTTTATGTTAGCATTAACATGAAACATATGCGAAAATAGACTTTCAATGAAAAATTTATATCCTCGTTAATGCCCATTCACACCGGATCGTGTATACAGGAATAAATAAAAACGGAGTATTATTTGAGGAAGGACGAGAATCTCCGGTGATAATTTCAGTATCGGCATATAATCTCCAGAAGAACGCACCACGGAATCGGTGCATAAAGATAATAATCTTTGTTTCGCGTCGGAATATAATTTTCAGAGGATAAGCCCCTTCGAAGCCATAACAATTCGGATTAAGTTGATTCCGTCGATAAATAAGGCCGAGATAATTCGAATCGATTATTTCGATGAGTTGTGGAAGCTGCGGACCACCTGTATAGCAATACTGTCAGGCACGAAACGGAATTTTTCGATTTCAATAAAATTCAATTGGGACGTTGCCATGAAAATTTTCATTCATTTATTTTTTCTGCCCTCATTTCAGGCATTTCCTATGGAATATCTTCATATATAAAACAAATTTGTTGGTTACACCATTTATAACTCAAGATTGGATGGATTGTTTGTTATGAAACTTAACTCATGGATTCGTCTACGGCCTGATTATTATAAAATACATCAAATCTCTAAAAAATTCGATGACAAATATGTTCATGGAGGGAATGCTTTCCCTTCTTTTGAATAAGGCCACTAGGTATCGCTACGGTTGATAGCTCTTATCTAGACACTGTAGCGCAGTCGTGAAGGTACTATATTCGATATTATCGCCACTAGATGGCGATGTAGATATAATTACTGTGTAATTTGCATAGAACTTATCTTTGATCTAGAATCAACTCAATTTGACAGTTCAAAAATCCAACCAAGCCGTTGATCTCCGATCATTGGTGATTACGATTTGTGAAATCCACCGTAAGTAGGTATTATTTAGGCGAAACAAAGTTCGCTGGGCCTGCTAGTTATGAATAAAACTCAAGCAAGCTGAAATATGTATATGACAAATATCACAAATCATATTTTCTGAACCGCCTCAAACTCCTCTACCCGTAGGTATCATACTAGTAGTCCCTAGATCTACCTATTAGGAAGTTATCTTTATCGAGTTTCTAAAAAATATTTCTATATCGCCTAGAAAAATGAAATTTCACTCACGTAATAATCGATTATTCCTCTTTTCGACCGTATAAAAATTTACCCACTTTATAGCAGCTTCGCTGCAATTTTGAGGTTTTTCTGGACCCACTTTTTCGACAGATTTTCTCGGGTCGATCCAAAGAGTTACCATTTTAGTTTGGTATGGAAAAATTATTTAGTCATTACGCTACACCCTCTATACAGTGCGCGACAAAATTATGGAACGAATTCATATTCTCAGCAGAAAAATATTTGGCAACAGAATCTTGAAACAGGTCAATTTTTGTTTCACTTTTACCAAATTTTTATGCATTTTTGAAGCATTTTTGTTGCACCTATGTGGTACTTTTTTGGCAGAGTCTTTGCATCTTCTTTACCGGCGGGCAGGAATTTGCAAGAAAAAAATTTTTTTTTTTAAAATTAGTTAGTTCAAAGAGGTTTTCCGTATGTGCACTTTGTCATGGCTCATTTAATTTGAGACGATGGTATCTGATGAAATTTGTCGCCGAATGAAAGTTGACCATTACAGTTTTGTTCATGTAATTCATGTAATTTCAGCCCCTACGGACCCTTTAGTGGAGCAAAAAAAGTGGATTGAACAAAGTAATTTTTCAAAAAAAAAATTTTTTTTTTCTGCACGCCTGTAAAGAAGTACGTACTTTTTTTGAGCGAATATAAACTGCAAACAGTTATCGCACAAATCGCTTATAGTGGACATTTACGACATAATGAAATAAAAATGACCACCAACTGAGAGGGTTACAACATCTTTATATACTAATAATTCGAAATTCTTCGACAGATCCAATGACTTTGTTGGGTATAAAATTTTATAGGAAATTTCTCGTTATTTTGTAGTCTCCGAGTCGATTTATTTAATAGTGGAAATATCAACTGCGATCTTGTGCAAATTGATAGCCACATCAAGCAGGTTTCGTTTGAAATCGAGAATTTACTTTCAAATCAATTTAATCGATTCAATTTTCTATACATGTTTTTTACATTTGGGCTACTCAAACCAATTTTTATGTCCAGGAAGACTCAGCTATAAACATTTCAATCAAGTGAGGTTCACCAACAGAGTGAACAATAAATCCTTTCCAACCGCAAAAAATTAAGCAGCAATTGCCTGCATTTTTCCAAGAAGCCGTAAGAACACCACTGTCGGCTTGTTTTTCCTCCAATACCCGTAAGATGGAGCTATCTCTAAAATCAATTCAATAGTCGTGAATCTCACCGCTTCGACTAGGGACACGCACTTGAGATAGCAAAGATCTTGCTATGTCGTATGTCAAAAAATATGACATCTGCTAAAATGGCGAACGATTCAAAATGTAACCCCTTCTTTTCTTGATAGTCAAAAATACCTTGAATATTATGCGATATCTACGAGACCATTAATATTCACCAGACACAACGTAGGTAATTAAGATTTATACGAAATTGCCATCGGAGAGCCATAACTTTTTTACCTTTTCCAAGTCTAGCCGTCGCATTCCATCAAATAGGACTTACTCTCCTAGATGTCCACTTAAAATACAATTGTTTTTACAACAACCGAATCTGGCGGATATCACGACTTACAGCATTCTACCGTGTTGTTGTCTTTCGCGGTATGCAACATAAAAATAGTACTTTATGCCCTGAAAAAGTCTGAAAACGAAGATAAACAGATTGGAGCAAATAACAGAGAACGGTTAGGAGTGTTCTCTATTCGGGTTTAGAAACGAACCTGTAATTGTCGGAGGGTTTTGTCTTAAATAGGAAAACTGTAAGGAGATGACAGGACCGTATGGAAAATTTGTTTGTTGGCTACGCATTGATTAAACCGAATGTTTTTCTGAGTGCTTTTTCTTTTCTTGATACTCTTCTCACGTTGTAGACCTATAATCGGAACAAATTCTCGATGATATTCTTACTGTAAAAAGAGTATACTTACTCCATTCACAATTATAAAATCACAACTCTGTCTTTGGAAATTTGACACGTTCCACTCTGTATCGAAGTTATGACGTTTTTCAAAATATTTTTATGTTCCAAGTCAACACTATGTTGCCCTTTCTACATTCTTAGCGTATTTCCCAGAATGTATATTTCATTTTGGAGAACACAACAGAAAATTGTGAACAATATTCTACACATAAAGGAGTTTTTGGATTTATGATTGTAAAGATTTATCGATGTGCTTTGTTTTCATCATGATATTGTATGTGATATGATTGTGAGGGTGCATAACATTTCTATTTCTAATATTTCTTCATTTCAAATAAATAACAGTTTTATTCATTCATCACAAAGAAAATAAACATAGTTACTGAATTAACGAATTTTTTTACAGAGAAACTAATAATTTCAATGCAATAGTACCTGAGTTTTGGTTATAAATTAATGAGCAAGAATGTCAATTCCTGAAAGCTTTTCAGATATACATCTCATTTATTTGATCATATGAACAAGGAGTAAAATATTCTGACTGTATAGTAATTTATTAGTTTAAAAAATATTCATACCACAGTAGGTTTGTACAAATAAAATGGAATAGGTCAAACATATGCTTCACATTCATCATTCACCTGTTCTAAAATAAGACACAAACTCCTGGAATATGGAAAAAAACCGATGTATTCTGGTTCAATATAGCCTATTTCTACTTTCGGAAGAGGATTGATAGGAATTACAGCTCCAGTGACACATTTCAATTCATCGGAATCTGAATTCACCTACCGTTGAATGCAATATAGTCATATTTCTTCTTTTTTTAGCTTTTTCGACGTGTTTTTTTCTGAAACGTGAAAACGATCAACAATAATCATTTAGCGACCGATGATGGCCATCCAGAACCCGTTTACTCACGAAAATCGTGGAATTTCATTCTACAAGTTCTTTCCTCATACTTCCTCGAAAATCCTACCTGAACCATATTTTCCGGTAGCTTTCGTTAGAAGATCGTATAAGGAAGCCTTTTTTGTCCATCTACACATTCCAAATAAATTTTGAGCACCAAAAACGGTACCGGAACTAACCAAACTTCTGGGGGACCGGAATTTCGTTTGAAATCTTTCTAAACTGTCATATACATAAAAAAACTTCGTTATCAAGTGTAAAAAGGTCGATTAGTACTTACTTTCGCTTTATTTATGCTTATAAATCGATTTTTGGTCCAATTCAAATTTGCCGTTCGTACTCACGACAAAAGTCGTGAAAGGAAAAAATGACACTTGCACGAAATTTCTCATATCGACGGGAAACTTCTTCTGGACGACGAAGAACGGAAAAATAGGCGATTTCCTATCGATATTTCGCCCCAAAATCGCCGATCGATTCGAGCTAACAAAATACGGAATATCTTTGATACTTTTACTTTGATGTAAACAAAGGAACTGGCAACGTCGTTTTGTCATTAACGATATCTGATAGGTAATTGCGTCCTTTAATATTTAATAGAAGTAGGGATTGTCGGATGAGGACAAAATACTGAGTACTAATTATCAGCCAACGTTTCGTTTATTTTTATGAATAAACTTCATCAGGGCCTGTAAGGATACAACTCAAATTACAACTCTGAATAAACCCCAAAAAAATTAAAAGGGGGTCACAATATGAAAAAACACAAAAGGGGACAAGAACAAGGTCATCAAACAAGATGTTACTCCTACATACCTCAATTAGAGAAGCAAAATATGCAGTCATGAAAATAAGAGATGATCTACATGGATAAAATCTTATAAGCTCAAAAGCAGGAGCAACCGGAACAATCAAGTTTGAAAAAGTTACACAAACTACACAATAACAACAAAAGTCACAATGAAATTCGTATCTAATACTAGGATTCAGCGTCATCTATATCAGGACGCACAAAACAATGAAATAAAATAACCGTGTACAAAGTTTTCTGCCTTTGGCAAGATCAAATAAACACAAAAAAACAGAAAACAGAAAATTACATTGTAACAATCCGGTACAGCACAATTACAGGTCTCTAAACAAATTGGCATACATAATACTGAGATTTTGTGTATCAGTGCGGAAGTTGACAGTGTCATTTTTATATTTATTAATGAGTAGCATTTCGGCTATAGGCAACTTCCGAGAGTTTGCTTCACTATGCAACACCACAGCGTTGTTAAAATCGAATATATGTCCAGTTGAGAAATGGTGGGAACTCAATGCAGTCTTCTCTCTTTTGTCAATGTTGACCACTCCACAATCATATCTGTGTTGTCTCAACCTCACATTCAATTTATTCTTTGTAATCCCTATGTACCTTTTCTCGCAATTGCCACACGGAATCGAGTATACCACCCCTGATCTTTGGAGCGTGGGTGTGGGATCTTTTAATCTAGAAAACAGATTGTTGATAGTTTTCTTACTGTACTGGACAATCTTGGTATCCTCTCTTTTTAACACCTTACAAAGGGCACTGCTCAGACCTCTCTGCAAGGGTATCTTGAAATATGTGACCCTTTCTCTGGAATCCTCATGATGTACAGGTTGTTGTTCATTGAGGACGGCACTGACAATATTTCTGGGGAAACCATTCATCCTTGCCAACCTCATTATCAGATTAAAGTTTTTCTCCCTAAACTGCGGATGTGAAAGCCTTTCGGCTCTATGTTTGAGAGCCTTGAGTATTGCGATATGTCATTAACGATATTTTGTGTACGCGCACAGATTTTCATCAGGTGCACCAACTCCTGAAAACGAAACCATGACCTCCTATGTGATTAAATAAAAGTGAATGGAGTATACATATAAAACTAAACAAAATATGAAAATGAACAATAAAATTGAAAAAAAAAAGTGTGTATGGATCATACGTAGAACTCTCTTAAATGAAATAATGGACTGATATACCAATTCTCATCAACACGAAAATCAAAGAAAACAATGTATGTATAGTGTAAATAATATACTACTAAGTACACACTGATAGAATGGTAATCAAGGTTGATTCTGACTTGGAGAGATATATCTGCTGGTGTTCTGGCTTCGGTTATGTTCGGACTTAGCGAACTGAAATATAGAGGCGAAATATAAAATATGGCGGAAATAGTAGAGCGTTTAGAATAATTATTTCGAAAGCTTTTTTAAACACAGCAATAGAAGTGATCTATTGCAAATGTATTAATCGATAAACTCCTTCACAGGTTTGTGTGTTTTGATCCTCATTTTGTTTTGAGTATTTTGAGTACTTCTGCTTCTGATTTAATGTTCATTTTAATTTAGAATTTTGAATGGAGAAAGAATGATGTACATTTTTGCCTCTGTAGTAAGTTTGGTTCTGTGTGTACAAGTTGTTTTATTGGTAATGAGTAATTAGTTAATAAAATTCATCTATCGAAAATTCTCCTCCCTTCTTTGATATTTGCAAAACCAACAGGCGTTTCTTGCAAATTGAGTTAATTGAACGTCAGAAATGCATCGAGCCAACTAATTGGCATGGTAATTGTTCGATTCGTATTTCTATATACGCCATATTTTATGACTTTATTGCCTTGTACGATCGCATGAGTATTATAACAGTTCTAATTTATCGTCGTCTAAAACCTAGATTTCTCTTGGTATTCAAATGAGTACATGCAAGAGTGGATTAAAAAACATATATTTTATTGAAGATTGTAGTCAATTTATTCTCGGCGAGAGTTTATAGAGTTGCTGGTTGAATCATGCGGGTAGTTATGCAATCGGTTTTTTTTTCATCGCGAAGGCTCGTGATTTGAAGATAAGATTGGCCCATGAGACACTGTTCAATGCTTCAGAGAAATATTTTATATTGTGTATAACGAAACTATTGGGTCTTATATGAGGGCGAGGTTGTCAGAAGGTGAAGATTCAGAGAATTTCGGTGTCTTTTTCTTTACTTCAAGATATTTTTTTCTGGCGTCTTCAGTAAAAACATCGTTCCTATTCATATCCCCTACCAATCGAAATATAGTCCATCTCTCAAACAGCTATAAATCTGATAGAATTCTACTCTATTATACTTTCCCTTCATTTCGATTCAACAAAATTAGGCTACATCACTGATGACTCTTCTCCTTGACGTAAACTTCCCTTTCATCTTTTACAACCATTTTATATTGGCCATTTACAGTTGTTCAGATCAAAAAAAGGCTGAGATCACACTCATTTAATGAGCCATCAAATTTTCTCGAACGAAAGGAGAGTGGCCCAATTTTGTTCATAAAACATGTGGAAAGATTCTTCCAATAGAGGTAGCCGAAATCGGTGATAAACTATGCTCATTAAACGTTGAAGGGTACAGCATTTTCATTTATCAATGTCGGCGTTTCTTATTGTTTGGTGGTGATGGATAACTGTGAGGGTTGGAAAGTTTATTATTTGCATTTCTCATAGTTGGCTAGGTCAAACTGGCTTTGTTTGGATAGATCATCAATGGGCTTCGAACAGCTGAGTTCGAATTTATCACTGATAGATTATTGGAAGCTATCGAAGTTTTTGTTGATGCTGATTATTCATAACTTTATTTTCATTTTCTTCATAACTCATCCAATTGAAGACGCCATACTGCTTTGAACTGAATCTTCTGGTTTCATATTCTAATGTTCATAGTTTTGATATGTTGAGAATAACCCGTTATGGACTTATGTTCTGTTCAAATGAAACTCGAAAATATTTAACAGAAAGGCTGTAGCTTTATTCAATGATGCATAAAAACATATTTCCTGAAAACGATAATGCAGTGTTCAAATTTTTACTCCGAAACATTCAATTTGAGAGACTGGGCTGATTAATTTTAACATAGTAGGTACAACTTGTTGTGAACGTCGTCTAATGGACATTTCAGGATCTTCAGCAACACTTTCATGAACCAAATCAATATTTTCTTGACCGCTACGACTGTATTTTTCACTTTTTTGGTCTTCCACCGAACCGGTCTCTTGAAATTTTTTGATAATGCGACCAAAAGTGCTTTCAAATGCACGATTATGTGAACCATAAAATTCGCCTATTTTCTAAAACCACTTTTCACAGAACGGTGATTTTGATGAAATAATTCAACAATTTGAACTCGTTGTTGTATCGTGTACGAAGCCATTTTAATGAATGTCATACATCACACTTCTTAAATGTCAAAATACTCAGACGAATTCAGTGCGCTATCTTTATTTTATTTATTCTTAATTGAATCATTTTATGAAAATCAGAGGAAAATAGATATCGAGAAAAACAAATTCAGATTATTTCAAGAAGTTTTCCCGAAAATTCAGATATTGTAATATTCTTATTTAACTCGATTGATTCAATCCTAAATTTACTAGAAGTTACAAGGAAATCATCGAAAAATAGGTTTCTTATTTGATCACGTTGACAATTCCGTTGACCTAATTCATGTGCGGACCAAACCTTTCCGCATTATGAATAATTCTCAAACAGATTACCATGACATAATTTCATTTTAAATTTTGCTTCATCATTATTATACCATTCGCAGTAAGGTAGCACATTAACTGATTGAATGAAAATGATCCATCAAAATGTCAAAAACTTATACGATCACGGAAATTGAAAAATTATTCAAATCGCAAATTCTGATATGCAAATCATTGTGCATGTAGGTAAGGGTAAAATGATCCCATAAAATATCATTTCGGATGGAAATAGAGCTGTTTAAAATTTTTATCGCCAATATCTTAATATCGCGTTGAAATAGTAGACGTCTTACAGATTTTTTCTTTATTGTTTAATGAAAAACTGTTTGGAAGTTTCCTTCTGGAATTCCTGAAAGATATAAATCTTCGGATACCAGATGCCTTCGTTAAACTGCCCGCAGCTAATTAATCATCTAATTACCCATACGCAGTTCGTTAATAAACTAATAAAAACGTAGGATTCAGGAGAGAAGAAAAAAACGGATTGAACTATCCCGTCACATTCATCACAGCTAGATCCGATTTCTTATCTCTGCAAAAAAGCTGACTACAGTATAACTGAAAAGGCATTGGCTGTAGGCTGGGTTAGATGTATTCGAGAATATATTTTTCCCTTGTTTCCTTTCTTTTCTCTTGCGGTTGATTTATTCACTTTCCATGTTCGGTATTGGTGTCAGTTTGTGTGAAACAATGTGGGATTAAAATTATTCTTGGTATCGGATTCTTTAAGATACCACAATATTTCTACTGGTTCATACAAGACATGAAATATCTCATAAATAAGTACTGCATGTGGAGAAACAATATTTGTAATCATATTTGTATCCTAGCATTATTTTAGTGAAGTCGATATTGGAACCATATTAGGATGCACTATAATATGTCAGTACTGTAATGATAACATCTCTTCATGACAGCCCGTACCTTATTTGTGGAGATCGATTATCGTAATTCACTGAAATTTTCGATCTGACTGCTTATCTAGTTGAGATGTGCTCTAAGCATCTCAGGTTTTGGTCTGCTCATTAAATCTGGCCAACAAATAGATGTGGAATAATAATTTCCCAATTTACTACCTCAATAGGAATTTATCCATTATGAAATGGGGAATTTTCGACACAGTGGACAAGTTTTTTTTGTACAACTGCCATTAAAAGTGACACTTTTAATGACAGCAAACAATGTTGAAATTACTTGTTTACGTGGAAGTGTATTAAAAATATTCTTAACATTAATGTAAAAAATATTTTTAGCACTCCATTTTCTTATGATGACATCAGATGAAAAAAATTAAGCAATTGCAAATTTTTATTATCAATATTTAACACTCATAACTTATGAACATCAATATTAATTGTAAACTAGAACAATTACTAACATTAATGCCCTGTGACGTTAGGGAGCTTCTCAACACAATATTAGAATCCTCAGCACCATCAGTACTTGTATAAACCGGAAGTACAATATTGGATGATGATGATGGTCCAAAATCTGTTGAGGTTGGGAGAATTTTTTCAGCAATGTACATTTCTATATGCAATGGAATAATCAACATAGCCCTCGGCTACCGTCGTAGACTTCCATCCACCATGTTTTTTATATCCGTAATATTTGCTCCTGATTCTGCTAGCAATGAAGCGGAGGATCTTCGAAAACAGTGTCCTGTATATTGTTTTGGTTCTGGCACTTTGAGGAATTCGGAAACAATAGATGGAATTTTCCCACATGTTTTGATACCGAATGGATTGATAGTGCACTTATTACTCATGTATTTCAGGAAAAAACGACGATGTTTGATGACAGAAGGGCGCAGTGCAAAGTACTCATTAAAATAGTCAACATACTTCCCAATAATACTTAAAAAACGACTTACTTTCGTTTTTGTGTTTGGAAGTTGTATAACCAATTATTTTTTCTGTTATTTTGATGTCTTCCACTGATGAATTACACAATTCTTCATGTCAACAGGCTCCAAATATTCCGAAAATAGTTGCAACCTTAACCATCAAGTATTTCTCATCTGGTGGCTCATTTATAAATTTTTTAACTTGTTCACGAGTGAGAATTTTCGATTTTTTGGGACGATATCATTCACTTTTTCGTTTTAAATATGCTAGGGCTGAAGGACCGTAGGTCGATGGCCTTTTGCATATGCAATAAATTCCTGTTATTATTATTATGCTATTACCTCAAAATATTCACTAATATCCACACCATTCTTAACAAGGGCGCTCGACTTTATCATTGGAAATTTTCTCCACAAAGTTGATGAACTCCATATTTTTGATTTTTCTTCTAAGTATCCCAGGAAAACAGATTGACTGAAGTTCCCTTCTACATTTTTCAATTAACACCAGGCCACGAAATTGTTGTATGCAATATCGTACTGCTGAACAGATTTTTTAGGTAGGAGTTCCAGATTTGCACTTCTTGCAGACTCTTCAATATCCACAAGACCAACCAAATCGTCACTTTTATTAATGATTAGACTCTCGACAAACATATTAATCAGTTAAAACCCAAGACGAAAATTGGACATGAACGACATTCAAATGACAGCGTCTTTTCTCGTTTGTTAGTAATCATAACGTTGGCAACGTTTGCCCTTCACAACAACCTTTTGATAATTTGAGTATTGAAATGCATTTTGAAGTTTATTGTCATTGCAAATTCGCCCATTTCATTATGAGAAGAGGGTAGTTGTACAGAAAAACATTGTATGATATTTGAGTTAAAAGTGATTTAATTCTGTTCGTGAACAAAATAAAACGTCACTTTTAAAACTCATATCATAGAACGGGGAGACCTAATATTCACCCATGGGGTCGTTTGGTTTTCTCGGTGAGGACTTCAGGAACATGTTTCAGTTGAACTCCAACAACCTGAGAGGCCATCGATTTAAGCTGTCGAAGGAACCCTATAGGACAACACCACGCCAGAGGTTCCTTTCCAATAGGATATTCGACAAATGGAATAGTCTACCATCCGTGGAGGCCCCTACCGTCAATGCGTTTAAGAACAGATTCGATGCATGGAGTGCCAGACGTTGATAGCTTCTAGTTGCTCTCATTTTTGTTTGTTTTTTTTCTTCTTTGTTTTGTATTCACATTAACTTTTTTTCACTTTCTTGTGGGTTTATAGGTTTAACCTCAACCGTTCTTAAAGTAGAAATAAATAAATAAATAAATAAATAACTATTACAGCATTCTACAGGAAGGGTCGCGAAAATATGTGAGGTGTGATTCCTTGTCAAGAAATATGGTAGCTCTTCCATATAAACTTTTCTTTTTCGAGCCTCCCTGCTCAGTTGCAGCCCCCTGAAGATTCGCCCGAAAAACAGTTAAAATAATTCGTACAATAATTTGGATTGTCTAATAGGTTCATGATTGTGTTAAAAAAAAACAAAAATGGATTTTTGCAAGATATTCGTTTGTCGCTCTGGATTGAGTTGTCCAGTATGATGCATCTAGGTATTCCAATTAGTCGTTTGAGCTTTAATAACCCATCTTCTCTTCCACATAAATTATTCCGGCCATTCATAAAGTCATGTCTTACCGCTTACTCCTTTTATCTGATTTGACCTCGCCATCAACATGGCCAGACGGCAGTCCAACCCCAGTTTTCACGTGCAAACAAAATTATGCACATCTACAGATCTGGAGATTGTAACATTCTGCTCTCCGGATTAATTCAGATGAGGGCAGGGTTCCGTGATATGTGAGAAATGGACTGGAAAGAATTCTCCTCGAAACTGTAATATGGAAGTGAAGGAATCTCATCTGGGTTTCAACAATGGGCAAACGTTATGCAGAACGCCGAAGCTCCACGACAATTGTTGAAGGGAATCGTTGGAATTTGCAAGGAAAAACGTGCATATTCATGTCCTGTGGGTTGTCACGGGATTAGATTGGATTGAACGAACGATGTGATTCAATCAGCGGTCTCAATTTACGGGTCGTTTTCACCGTGTCTTTTTAATTTCTCATTTTCCAATTTCCCTTGAAGATTCACTAATCACATCGAGTGTCCCAGAACTGACATTCCCCTAGACTAGGTGGAAAACCTGCCCTACAATCAATTTGTGGGCTTCGAATACTTTGATATGATCCCATTCTATACAGAGTGAGTCTTTGACTTGTACATATACTTCAACTGTAGATTCCTCTCATCAAACGAAACACTTTTTTTCTTTACCATTTCTCAAAATTCGGTTAGGTTTCGGAGATACAGGGTGTCGAAAATCCATGAAAAAAACTGAATTTTAGTTGAGTTTTTACTCTATTCATGGTGCATATTCCTCAATCAAAACCTATTCAATATCTCCACTAGTATAAAAGTTACAGGGTAGTCGACTCATCAATACACGCTAAAAGACCATAAAACCACTTTGAAAAGATAAACGGTTCATATTTTCGAAAGAATCAATCATTTAAGAAACTGAAAGAATTCTTATGTTTTTTCAATAAAACGCGTCGTATTCGAGTTATTTCCAATTTTACCTGGAGAAATTTGAGGAAAAAATCATTAATTTCAAGAATAATCTGAATGCGTCTCTAAATTGAATATCATCGAATATTATTCCTTCCCTGGTCTTTAAATGAGTTTACAATTTTTTCACAATATTTATCAACTCTGTCGATACTTAAATACAAACGATGTAGAGATATTTCAACAATAAAATCCCACAAATGTGGGAGATAAAACTGAACACCAAGGAGGATTTAATACGCACAGTTTCTATTGAAAATTTATAGTTACCGGTCCTTACCTATTGAAGTTAATTGTCAATGAAATACAAAATTCGGATATGAATGATTGATCTCGATACGACCTACTTATTAAATTGAAATTAATGAAAAATAATACGATACCTGATAATCTGTGACGCTGTTTCTATCTAAACAATATCCTCTTGGAATATTATAAACTCGACACGGCTAAAATTATATTAATTCACTTCACATAATAATCACATTAGAGCAATAATTCACTGAATGTATTCAGATTTCAGAACTTCACATAATGTTTACAGTTTGTTCAGAGACTCTGGTTTGTTATTGTTTATAGTTGGCCTCCAGATAACCAATCCGTCGGTTTTCGCTCTACGCATGCATCGTGAAATTCACGGCAAAGTCAATTTATGATGGAAAGGCAGAATTCATAGATATTTATACTGTTTCGTGAAAAATCCTTAACCTCAATGAAAATATCAGCAAGCTGACAACATCTTCTTGAAATTTGATATGATATATTATATTGTTTATCCTGATTTCTTTTAGGTCTCTTTGCAGCCCCTCTGAAATTACAAGCTTCGAAGCTTGTAAGTTCGAGTTCGGAGTAAGCAGTTGTGTTCTGTGTAGGCTTTGTTACTGTGTCCTTACGCCACCCTAAGGGGTCCACTCACGAGGCTACCGATCCGAGCGTTTTATGGCCTTTTATGACATTTTATGAGCCCCCGACCAATCACAGAGACTCTTTTCGCACGTGGTCTCATAAAATGTCATGGAACGCCCGGATCGGTAGCCTCGTGAGTGGACCCCTTTAGGCACAGCACTGTTAATTTTCGACCCAACACTGAGAATGGTGGCCCCTACCGAGACTAGAAAATTTCTTTTACAGCTCGGGATTGAACTTCGGACCTTCCAACGCTCTACCACTGAGCCAGGGGCACTCATTCTGGGCAAACATTCACAGAATCGATACACATTAGATTAGGTTAGGTTGTTTAATAATAAATCTGAATGAAAAGTCTTTCTTCATGAGATTGTTTGGGAATTTCGAGGAAAATATGAACAAGTTATTGGTGTTTACAAACTAATCTGCAGAAAAATCGGAGAAGGAACTTATTTTGGTGGGATAAATGTGACTTTTCAGTTGCAGATATAATACTATGAACCTAACTGGTTTCGTTGAAATCATCGTGTTTGCAACACTTCTATTCCAATAAGGTTAGTACTTGAGTATTCCCTAGAAGTATAAACTCAATTTCAATCGAAAAATATGAATTCCACAGTATCATTTCAGGAACGTAATAAGCCAATTTTTTCTTTCATATGGCTATATCTTTTTAACAGAGCTGAATTCGAAAAATGAAAAAACAGTTTTTTTTGACCTCATGAATCTATAGTTAAAATATATGTATCAGTCAAATATCATATTGCGAAAATATTGAGTGGATGTTCCAAATTCGGTAATCCATCTCGTGTTTCATAAGACCCAATTACTCTTCATCCTTCAAAACCAATTCATCAGTACATATATTCAATCATTTGCCGTTTTATGGCTCAGCAGTCTGATTATAGGGTACATAATCCTAGACACCGAACGATGCACATAACTTTTCTCGAACCCTGTCTACATACCTATATCCACATTTATTTACATTCTAGGTACGGTTACAACTCTTCCATTCCGCAGGCCTAATATGGCGAGCATTACCTTAAGTTTTCGAAGATTGTAATGTCAGATATCGTCATTATTCAAGATGACTTCCTTTAGTCGACTTCGGCGCTGGAAGATTTAATAACGCTTTTGGAAGTGCTTCATTTATCTAGGATATGATTGCGTTTGACATTTAGGTGTTCACTCTATCCTTCAACTGGCAAGGTTAAGGAATCTCGATTTTGAAACAGTTGCAATCAATATGTGAAGATGGGAAACTTGATTTACATTCAGCTCTATTTCGAAGGCGAAGATAATAAAGATTATGAACAAAAAAAATAAACATTAGCTACATTACGAAGAACTTCAACACGATGCTATGTAAAGAGGGAAAATGGGGAGTGTTTTTTTTTTTCTAGATGGGGTGAATCTTACATCAGACACCCAGTCTTTCTGGCTAGTGTCGGATTCTTACCGACTAAACAGCTCTCCTGCGGTTGGTTCCGGGCATCAGCCTAGAAACCTTCCATCATCTTATCTGTTATTTTCTCTTTCGCATTCTTTTATGCTGAGTGTTTGTGTTCATCCTTCAATTGGATATCTCTCACTTAGTGTGCAGTTTTATATATTCATTTTCGCAATTGGTCTCTAGGTCTTTTGCGGTAAATTCTCGCTATTTTTTCATCTTTAGCGGGGTCATAGTCAACTAACCTTCGCAGGTCATCGTTTGGATGTTCACAAGCTCTTTTATAGGCTTTTGCAGCTTTTCGTTTGATGAATGTAGTAATGGACTCCCATTTTATGTCTTTTCGGATTTGTTCACTAACAAACCAGGGGGCGTCTAATGCCCATCTCAGAAATTTTTTTCTGTACTTTGAATCCTCTTTATATGGGTTCTCGCTGCATATCCCCATGCTGTTGATCCATATGTTATCGGCGGTCTGGCGACTGCTTTCATGATCCTCAATTTCGTGTTTCTGTTCATTTGGCTTCTTCTGCCTATAATCGGGTATAATCTTTTCATTGCTACATTCGTTTTATCCACTGCACACTTAATGTGCTGTTTTCACATTAGTCCTTTTTCTAATATTACTCCTAGGTATTTAGCTTCATTCTTCCATCCAAATTGGGAGTAGGTTTAGTTTTTCTAGCCGTGCTATCTTCATAAGATTTCAAAATCGCACTCTCCAAAGCTATGACTGATTCATCTAATTCATCAGGAGTGTTAATTTGTGGAATATTCGTGATATTTTCTTGGAGTTTAATTTTAAACTTGTCCCAATCGGTAGGTATGTTCTCGTGTTTGAGTCACTTCATTTCTAGGTCCATGTCCTAAAATGAACTCTATCGGGTTGTGATCAGAAGTTCCATCCTCTATCGTTCCAACAGCAAAATCTTGCTTTATATTTTTCATTATAACTATGTCTAGAACATCAGGGGTTTCATTGCCACTAGGTAGAAATGTCGGTCCCATTATAATCGCATCTTCCTTTTCGGCATATTCTTTCGATTTCTTGCCATTTGCATGCTCTGTTCTAGAATTCCATTGTTGAGATTTACAGTTGAGATCTCCAAGTATTATTCTTGAAAAATGACCAATGGGGAGTGTGCCAAAAAGTTCATAGTAAATACCATTTAAATGGTATAAAGATGGTTCTTATAACCGAATACAAACTCGAAGTCATCCTTGTTATCTTCCCCGATCGGTCCACCACAGAAGCCAACAGGTGTCTGACCACACCGAAAGGACCTCCGTCAATAACTCTTCCACGTGGAATAACGCTGCTTTTGAAATTTAACGTTCCCGTAATCAATTGCGTCGAAGATAAATTGCCTGAAAACTGGCGGCTCTGAAATTTGGTACATCAAATGGGGTATTTATGGAGATTACCATGCAACATTATCTCGCCTGCTCATCTGTTCGGATGGGAAATTATCGGGTACCTCTTTCAACCGAGAATTATGATATCACACCTACGGTTCTGTACCAGTGCATGTGCATTTTGCTGGCTTTAGAAGTGGCTGATTGCAGTGTGCTGCACGGTAGATGTCGTGAGTGATGGATTGGCTGCAGGCAACTGCCATAATGTTGCTTCTTTTCGTAGAACATGATTTTTTTTCTCCTGATAGCAGTTCACATAATATAAACGAGAGGAAGAGCTGAATTCGGAAAATGCGGAGATAACAGGCTCATTTTTTTCTAACCTAACCCAAAAAACCTCTGACTCATTGTAATATAATTTTTTTGTACAACTGCCATTAAAAGTGACACTTTTAATGACAGCAAACAATGTTAAAATGGATTGTTTACGTGGAAGCGTGTTAAAAATATTTTTAACATTAGTGTTCAAAATATGTTTAGCACTCCATTTTCTAATGATGAAATCAGATGAATAAAATTCAGCAATTGCAAATTTTTATTATCAATATTGAACAATCATAACTTATGAAAATCAATATTAATCGTTAAACTATTTTCGCTTTTTTGGGACTATATCCTTCACTTTTCCGTTTTAAATATGCTTTTACCTTAAAATATCTACAAACATCCACACCAGTTTTGACAAGGGCGCTTGACTTATCACTATTGACACTATTTCTATCATTTTCTTCTATGTGTAATAGATGTGAATTATATGAAATAAAGACTATTATTATTATTATTATCATTAATGTAAGAAGTATTGTGTCCTTTAGATATAGATTTCAGGTATGTTTTTGCAGTGGAAGGACAGGTAAATAAACTATTCTTAGTAAATTGCCAACGTTTCGATCACTTTATTATGATCTTCTTCAGGGCTAAAATATGAAATCGATGAAATGTCGGAACAGCGACACTAACTCTTTTTACATCACACACAATTTAAAACAACGGTATGAAAACTCATAACAATAACACCCATTAACATACTTAAACATATTTAAAATAGAATGAAACTCCGCTCAGAGAGAAATCATCAAGTGTAAAAACCAAACAATGAACAAATTGCAAGACCAAGGTGAAAAAGCGGTAAAAAACACAACGAGCATACCTTTTTACATGAATATTTTAACCTCTTCATGAATACTAGCGAATTTTTGGCTAGGCTGATACGTCTTAATCTTATAATTGTCTGAATCAGACATGGGTCAATAAATTATAAAAATCAATTCAAAATTCGATGGAATATCCTAAAAACTGTCAGTTCATTCCCAATCAGACTACCGAATGAAATCTGTCAACATGCTGACAGGTGCCCCGACAAAGATAAGGATTGTTGGCATGTTCGGGTGAGGAAATCAATCTGGATGTTTATATTTATTCAAAATGCAGCTATATATCGCACTCAGATTGGACACGTCGGTTCTCAAATTGACGGTATCATTAATTGAAATTTGTATCATCTCACTCAAACATCGTTTTTGGTAGTTGCTTTCACAGTCAAGAATTTCAAAATCGCCAAAACTAAAGTCATGTTTTTCTACAAAATGATGGAGGGCTAGGGCGGTTTTTTCGTTCTTATTTTCATTAATCGGTTTACAGTCGTATATATGTTGGCGGACTCGATTTTTTATATATTGTTTTGTCATTCCGATATAACATTTCGGACAATTATTGCATGGGATCTTATATATAACATTGGATCTCAAACCCATAGGGGTAGGATCTTTAAGTTTGGAGAATATGCAATTGACCGTCTGTACAGGGTAGAAAGCTAGTTTGCACCCTGGGTTAATTGACTGTACTAATTTGTTTAAGCTCTCGGAAAGGCCTCTTATGTACGGAAACTTGAAATAAGAAGTACGTATCGAGTTAGATTGTTCTTTATTACCATTACTTCCAACCGTATTACTGTTCTGCTGTTTGTACTGTGATATTAGTTTCTTTGTCAGAGCTTTTGGATAATTATTTTTTTCCAAAATGTTGATTACTTTGATTTCATTCTCATCATGAAATTTCTCGTCACTCAGTTCGAAAACTCGAAAAATAAGGTTTTTAATTGTGCCTATTTTCTGTGTGGTAGAATGAGCCGATTTATAATTCAGCAGACGACCCGAAGATGTGGATTTTGAGAACCAGTTGGTGGACAGAGTTCCACTGCAAAAACATACCTGAAAAAAAAAAAAAAAAAAAAAAAAAAAAAAAAAAATTATTATCATTTAAAATTTTCTCCACAAAGTTGATGAACTCCATATTTTCGATTTTTCTTCTGAGTATGCCAGGAAAACAGGTTCACTGAAGTTCCCTTCTACATTTTTCAATTGACGTCAGGCCAGGTAATTGTTATATGCAATATCGTAATGCTGAACAGATTTTTTAGGTAGGAGTTCCAGACTTGCTCTTCTTGCAGACTCTTCAATATCCACAGGAACAACCGAATCGTCACTTTTATTAATAATTGGACTCCCGACAAACATATTAAACAGTTAAAAACCCAAGACGAAAATTGGACATGAACGAAATTCAAATGACAGCGTCTTTTCTCATTTGTTAGTAATCATAACGTTGGCAACGTTTGCCATTCGCAACAACCTTTTGATTATTTGAATATTAAAATGCATTTTGAAGTTTATTTGTCATTGCAAATTCGCCCATTTTATTATCAAAATAGAGCAGTTGTACAAAAAACATTGTATGGTATTTGTGTTAAAAGTGATTTTGTTTTGTTCGTGAAATTGTTCAATTCGCTCCGCACATTTCACAATCTTTTTCACTCACAAAATAAAACGTCACTTTTAACACTCATATCATAAATAACTATTTTGTATTGAATGCTGAAAATATACTGAATTATATCTTATCGGGATCTCAATGAAGCAGGCATGTTTTTTCTTGATTCGGCACTCAGGTGATTTTTGTTCTATTCACGGTAGGTTGAACTTAGAATTATCAAACATGAAAACTGACAGTGTTCTTTATTGGACCAAAAACTATGCTTGCTCCCCAAAAACCATAGTCCACATTCGATAGCGCATTTATCAAGGAATACTATTCAAAACACAGATGGGAAAAATTCCTTCAGAAGAGTGTAACCAATGATATTCTGAATATTCTGCTATCGCACCTGTGTGCAATCTCCACAAACTCCACCATACCACATGGCTTGTCACAGAGCACTTCGAAAATCGACCAACCAATCAATTTTTTGTCGTCCAGCTCTTCGATTCATACGAATAGCTGCCAAAAGTCATTTCAAGCATCCGAATAATGTCAATAGCTCCTTTCTGTATGAGCCGCTTCTCCCAAGAAAAACCACTAATATCCACGGTTTCCATAAATCATTGGCGGTGTGAGATGTGAAGAAGTTTGACAGTAGTCGCTTCTGATTTACAAGCGATGTCAGCAACTGTATTATTAATATCGCATCGTGGTTTTCGAAGTTGCAAGAATGTTTAATGTCAGTTCGAAATGGGCGAATGTTGAAAGAGGATATCGGAAGGATTCTGTCTCTATAAATCTGAATTTTTTCCTTCGGAACTTAACGCATGAAGTGTCCCGTTCCGAATTCCCGAAAGAATCACAGGGGACATACCTATACACTCAGTAAACGGAACCTTTTGCGATTTCCTGAATCATGCAAGTTCCCTTGAAATAATTCTATATCTGTCAACTTAAACTCCATCTTTCCTATTCGAATTGAGGGCAGACATTCTCCCTCTTCGATAAGGGGTAGTTTCCAGCTCATACAGGGTTTTGAAAAACGGAAATTGATGAATGTTTCCGAGTTAAAATTTGGTGTATTTGGAACCTTTTCAGTCTCCTCTACTCACCATTTGAATATTTCCATTTCTCAATGAAACACCCTTCAAAGGATGAGTCACAGATATCCATACGATCTCTGAAGGAATACAAAGAATGTTTCTGATAATTTTTCCGTGGAGAACATGTAGATTACAAAGAAATTATGACAACAAGTCGTTTCGACATAAACCTACACTCTTCTTAATATGCATATGGGTTAATCCAGTCAGTGAATTTGAAACCATATTTTCATTTGATGAAAAACCGTAAAAGCCACCTTATTCCAAGAGCTCTTCACCGTAACGACTACTTTGTGAGGAATTAAAAATTCTAGTGCAACATTTCTAAGATGCAAGTCATATCGAATAAAAATTCTCTGTATGGTGCATTTCTCGAAAAACTAAGTGATTCCGAGGTTTGGTAGAAATGTCGACCTCATTGTCTAGAGCGCAAAGTTGGCCTCTCTTGACTGGTGCTACCCCACAAGATGATAATAGGCCGGTAACTGCCAAAGGCTCCCAGGTAAGCATCTAAGTCTTAATTGTAATCATTCGAAAAAATTGGCTCTAAGTAAATTAATATATCTTTCTATTAGGAATGTCTATAAAGAATGGGTCCAGAGAAGGGGAGATCATGTTTGACCTAGAGCTTGTGTCAGAATAGGCAGATTATATTTTTTTTTTCAAACTGAAATTGAAGCTAAATGAACATATAAAGTACCAAGAAGTTCTAAGCAAACAACATAATGTGTAAGTTCCAACCCCTTCAAATATGGAGAGGCAAACTAGGAAATGGATTGATTTATTACATTTTACATACCAATTAGTGACGTCATAATTATTATACTCTTCTTCTCTGAATCCCTTTAATGGAATGAACAATTCTACAAAAAATTTTCTCCACTCTCAGTATCCTTGAATTTTTTTGCAATTGAGCTCAAAAACAGAGCTATCTGCTTAATAAAATATGCAGATGAAAAAGCACCAATTGTACCATCCAGCATGTCTTTTTGCCATCAGATCCAGGCCAGGAGGCTACTCTGTCGCCATTATTACCCAGAAGGTGGCTGGGGATGGGTTATTACGACCTGCACCGTTCTGGTGCACATCATAAACCACGGGTTTCAACTCTCCTGGCCGCAGCTTATAGCACCTG
Organism: Adalia bipunctata; assembly: GCA_910592335.1. Taxonomy (NCBI): domain Eukaryota; kingdom Metazoa; phylum Arthropoda; class Insecta; order Coleoptera; family Coccinellidae; genus Adalia; species Adalia bipunctata. The sequence goes on from OU342955.1 coordinate 11,848,028, forward strand.
CAGTGTTCAAGTTTCATGTGGCCCCCATTGACGCAGCAGGTGAGTTATCGATGGTGTTAGGGTCGGACAGTCGGAGTTTTAATGAGAAACAATGACAATTACTCTTGTATGCGTCCGGGTTTTTGCTCATCATTCAGATCTTCGAAGATATCTCGATTCCATTCGGGTAGGGACACGAAAGACAGTCGAAAAAGTAATTTTCAAGGATATCCAAATCAGCAGATAGGTTATTATCAATGCTTTGAAAATCAAAATGACGAAATGCTCGGGCAATATCATCAGCAATATCATATTTTAAAGGAAGTCACACAGATATAAGCTGAAAAGAAGAGGTGCTGAAACTGATCCTTGTGGAAGACTATTTCTCAAGTTTCGAAATGAGTGCTATTATTATCGAAATCATGAAACCTTCCATCTTACAGCATATACAGGGTGGCCAAGAGATTGGCGTCAAAAAGAAAAAAACAGGTCCCTCGTGTCATGGGTTATTCGAATCACCCCTATGTATGTTATGCGATTTTTCACGGTTTTCGAGTTATGAATTTTTTTTCGAACTTTGAGAATTTTCGACTTGACCATCTTGAGAAGGATTTGAAAAAAAGTACAAGACTTCTCTGTGAAATTCTTTTGCAACTTTAATCTCCATAAATTGAACTTTTATACATAAAATAATCAGATTCGTACCTTTGATAAAAATTATGGAAATGTTGGTCTCAAGTGAAAAAGTTACGTGAATTGGATTATGATCTGAATTTTCGAATCAAAATTAAAAATGTAAAAAGGCTAATTCACGGTTTCTCAGTATGCTTGAAAACTGCGCTCAACAGGCAGCTTTCAGAATCATTGATAAAAAATGGTACTTGACACTCTACTTTTGCTGGAATTAGCCTTTAAAGTCATCGAGGTGGAAAAAATCAAAGTACTAGACATTCACTACAGAATTATTTTTTGCCATTTTGAGATTTTTCTGATCAAGTTATGATAGAAAATGCTGAAAATTAATGAAAATTCGCATTAGATGTTGGTCAAGAAAAGTTCTAGTTAAAAAAAAGAAAAAGGTATGGCAATAAATCACACATCATAATGTAAATAAAAAGAAATTTATCTATAAAATTCACAGTAGGTTTTCAAAGTGGCCACCACCAGCCTCAATATACATTCTACACCTTCTTCGAAAATTTTCTTTTAATCGCATAAAACCTGCCTGTTCTCTCTTAGGACACGTTCGGCTTCTCTTAACTTCAGTCGCAGCTCGTCTTCACTCGAACATTCTCGGGTATAAACAATTTCTTTGAAATAACCCCAAACGAAAAAATCGATGGGATTAAGGTCAGGGGAACGTGGGGGCCACTTGATTGGTCCGCTGTGTCCTAAGAAAGAACATGGCGATTTTATGCGATAAAAGGAAAATTTTCTAAAAAGTTGTAGAATGTGTATTGAGGCTGGAAGTGGCCACTTTGAATATCTACTGTGAATTTTATAAATAAATTTCTTTTTATTTACATTATGATGTGTGATTTATTGCCATACCTTTTTCTTTTTTTATCTAGAACTTTTCTTGACTAACATCTGAAGCTAATTTTCATTAATTTTCAGCATTTTCTATCATAACTTGATCAGAAAAATCTTAAAATTGCAAAAAATATTTCTGTAGTAAATGTCTAGTACCTTGATTTTTTCCACCTCGATGACTTTGAAGGCTAATTCTAGCAAAAGTAGAGTGTCAAGTACCATTTTTTATCAATGATTCTAAAAGCTGACTGTTTTTAAGCATATACTAAGAAACCGTGAATTAGCCTTTTTACATTTTCAATTTTGATTCGAAAATTCAGATCATAATCCAATTCACGTAAGTTTTTCACTTGAGACCAACATTTCCATAATTTTTATCAAAGTTACGAATTTGGTTATCTTATATATGAAAGTGCAATTCATGGAGATTAAGTTACAAAAGAAATTCACAGAGAAGTCTTTTACTTTTTTTAATATCTTTTTTAAGATGGTCAAGTCGAAAATTCTCAAAGTTCATAAAAAATTCATAACTCGAAAACCGTGAAAAATCATATAACATACATGGGGGTGATTCGAATAGCCCATGACACGAGGGACCTGTTTTTTTTCTTGACGTCAATCTTTTAGCCACCCTGTATAAATACGGAATGTGTTTAAGTTCAGTCAAAGTCCCTCGGTTTTCGAAAATTCAACTTATACCGTCGAAAAGAGGAATAATCGATTCACACTTGGGTTTAATTTCGATTCTCTAGGCGATGTGGAAGTATTTTTTTAATTCGCGTAAATCGCGTTAAAGTCCGGCTAAAAGGGCAATTTTGAACTCGATAAAACTTTTTTCACGGATATCCTGGCCTTGATGTAAATATACGGATCGAAAGAGAAAAGGTCAATGCAAAATAACTTGGTATTTATATTCTTCATTATTTTTTCATTTCTCCTGGAAAATGGATGAAATTTCGCCCCTTGAATCTCCCGATTCACAGAGATCTACTGATAAGGATAACTACTCAAAAGATAGATCTAGGCCTAGGGGCTCTACTAGTTTATTCCTAAGCGCGAAAAAGATGGCATCCTGAGGGACAAATTAAGGAATAAGACGCCTGTGTCTTCAAGATTTCCAATTGGTATAACTCACCCTATTCACAGCATTCAATACAAAATAAATTCCTATTACCATGACTCAATGAATAATTTATGAAACTGTAACGCTCCTTATTCTGATTTAATTTTAATTACAATTAAATTTCATTTGTGATAATAGGTTGAAGATAGAGGAATACGATTATTTGCATTCATTCAATTATAAGATAAGGGTATATTCGCATCATAATTTTACCTGCATTGGAACATCAAAAATACATTTTCGAACGATCATGCCAAAAACAAGGAATACAAACACACAAATCTCTAAATATCCCTGATTTATTCAATGAATGCAAAATGTTCCGTTCAAGCGTGTCAAACTCCCTCGAACAAGAAAAAACAAAACGAAAAATAATAAGCAGAACACGTGTTCTTGGTAATAAAACGCAGTTGAAAACGAGGTAATCAACGATTCTTTTTTCTCAATATGAAAGAGCTGCCGACTTCCCGGGGGCCCAATGTACCCCATTGCTTTTTTCTCGACTTAGCTGTGTGTGTGGATCTACGAACTCCCGGTTCAACTCCATGTATTCGTGACCATGTATGGCACCTATCGACAATCCTTATCAATCCACTGAAGGCAGTAACAACGGCAATTCAAATCGAATTTCTATTTGATACAATAAGGCAGGTTTCCGAGATTGTTGCGGAAAGGAAAATTGTCCAACTATGGAGAAGGGAGAGAGCAGGGAGGTATTTCAACATATGAAGGGAATCAGGGGGATATATTTGATTGAACTACAGGAATTTTCATTTTGTAGTGATCAAGTCGGGAAAAGCAGTATCCCTATACATTCACTTTTATGAAGTATCCCGGTTTGCCAAGATTAAGGTTTATCAGGTTTTTTACTTAAAACTGACACAAATGAAAGGATAAATGTACCCAAAATAACAGAAGAAATATAGTCTTACCTATATATCAGCGAAACAGTCAACAGAATCCTGTCGATGACTCCTATTCCAATATAAAGATTGATCGAGCTCGACAAACGAATATGGAATGAAGCTGACGTGAAAATCCGTTGCTAAAAATGTCAAATTGTGTACACTTATCCTTGTGGTATTATAAAATAACCACGCCACTGGTAATAGTCTTTATGTTCGAACTAATTCGCACAAATGAAAGTTTTAAATGAATGTAATTCGATTGGATCGAAATCACTACTAACTGCGAATCATAGGAAAACTGAAATTTTCCGAATTCACGAAAGAAAGCAGAATTAAAGGAAGCAGAAATGAACAATCGATGGAAACAGAATTATTCACGAAGTCAATCAGTGAACTGAATGAAAAATATGAAAACGGAACAAATATGCGACATATGCTGCACTCCACAGCTGACGAGTTCTTCTTGTACATAAAGCATAATCCATATGGGAATTCCCCAGTATGGAGAAATTGATTTTTTAATTCGAATTTTGAAAATTCCGAATAATTAATTTGAACCGTTCACTTGGCGTGAACAATATCATAATAAGGTTTTTCAGCTGTAATTTCTACTTGCAGAAATTGCCTCTCAACTATCTCTGGAAATTTTCCACCTAGTACCACTCTGTAACCTCATCACTCCATCCTAATGAAGTCTTTTCAATTCTTGTCGTCGGCCATCGACCAAATAATCATGTTACTAATGCTGTTTGTCACTGTCCATTTCTTTGGACCACAAGAGATGCTGGTCTTGGATGTATAGCATCATTACCGTGGAAATAGCTTCCTATTAAAGTCCGCGTATCAAATAAATTAGAATGTGATGATATCGAGCCTCAAGAAGATCCCGTAGAAAGATAGGTGGCTGGAAATGGACAGCGCTGTGCTAAGAACGGGATAATCTATTTTGTTTGTGGTGAATAAGTTGCATCGAGTTCTTTTAGTCCTGTTGCATTACTGGACAAACATGTAATCGAAGTATTTACGATTTTATTTTCGGTCTTTGTAAGGACAGATGCTGGAAATGGCTGCGTTACTTTTATAGATTGCGATTCTGTGCAACAAGTGGAAGTTGTTGGAAGACATGAAAAATTCAATCAGCTCATTGTATCGTTCTTTTGTTATGTCTAAGTTCATTTCCGAAATTCAATTTTCTACCTGATTTAAATGAGACCCAACCGTCTTATAACAAACATAAAAAATTCCACTTTATCCTCTTATTTTATTACTCTTTTGATGTGCAGTTCCACAATTATTGAAAACAACCACTTTGCACTTTAATTTAACAATTAAAATACAGGGTCCTGCAATAGTGCGTTCTTCTTCCATAGCTGCCGAACCAGACATCTCAGAGATTTCGTTGGAAAATAGACCTCTTGTACATTCATTTCTGCATCTCAGGAAATTATTTTCTGATATACAGGGTGTCCCCGATAAATGTTATTCAACAAATGGATGATTTTTTCAATGGATCACCCCATATATTTTCACATATTTTCAATGACCTTCATTACCTATTTCATGACGCAAAATCTTAGGGACATTTTTCCAACAGTTCAGATCTTATTCGCAGAAAACTGCAAAAAAGTGAGGAAAAAGTAGTTCAGTAAAAGTCTTCTGACGATTTCCAGAAGCGATAGTAACATGAATTTGAACTAAAAGTTTTTTAATTGAAGGATTTGCCTTCACATGGTTCCTAAACGATCAACCTGTCATATACAGGATGTCCGTTATCAAGGTCCAAATATGAAGAACTTGAAATTATTATTTCTCGATTTTTTCAAATAGAACATCCTGTATTTTTTTGCCACAATAGTGTAGAAAATTGAACCAATTATATCAGTTTTTATTGGCTTCTTAAAAAAAAATTTGGATGAAGTTATTGCTACTAGAGTTCAAAGATACTTTCGAATACAGTAAATCAGTATGAATTTTTGTTTCCTATCATCCTATCGGGATATTGGGCAGCAAAAGTTCGACTTCCTCAAAAAACAGGTTCTGCGGCACTGCGCCCTAACATGAAAATCATATCAACTATCCTATTTTTTCCAAAAATTCATACTGATTCCCTGTATTCGAAAGTATCTTTGAGCTCTAAGTAGCAATAATTTGATCAATATTTTTTTTGGAAAGCTGAAAAAACTGATATAATAGGTTGAATACGTGATCAATATGTATTGTTTGTACGGAAAAGAAATATCATTTTTATGACGATGCTCGGGAAGTATGATTCTGGGAAGGTTTTGAAGTTTGTCAATAATTATTCATTTAGTTTTATTTCATTGTTTGACCTCTTTTGAATGTCCGTTAGTTTTTATTATGTCATTATTTGAATAAAATTTTCAGTTGCGATATCATTTTTCGTGTCTGCTGGATGCGGGAGTTGAATTAATCCTAAGGTTACTTCTGACGACATGTAAGGTATTCAATTGTATACATTATTGTGGAAAAAAAATACAGGCTGTTCTATTTGAAAAAATCGAGAAATAATAATTTCAAGTTCTTCATATTTGGACCTTGATAACGGACATCCTGTATATGACAGATTGATCGTTTAGGAACCATGTCAAGGCAAATCCTTCAATTAAAAAACTTTTAGTTCAAATTCATGTTACTATCGCTTCTGGAAATCCTCAGGAGACTTTTACTGAACTGCTTCTCCCTCACTTTTTTGCAGTTTTCTTCGAATAAGATCTGAACTGTTGGAAAAATGTCCCTAAGATTTTGCGTCATGAAAGAGGTAATGAAGGTCATTGAAACTATGTGAAACTATATGGGGTGATCCATTAAAAAATCATCCACTTGTTGAATAACATTTACCAGGGAATATATCAGAAAATTATTTCCTGAGATGCAGAAATGAAGGTACAAGAGTTCTACTTTCCAACGAAATCTCTGAGATGTCTGGTACAGCAGCTATGGAAGAAGAACGCACTATTGCAGGACCCTGTTTGAATATTTTAATTTTTATGGTATAAATAATTGAAGCCACTGTATATTTCTTTAGATTGGGAACAATGAAATGTTGAAATGGAATTATTTCCCAGTATTTTGCATTCTAGTGAGTTTTCGTGACTCGTAAAAAAATAGTAGTTTCCGCTACCATGATGGGAATATAGTATAACCTTGGACATTGATATAATGCAGCACTTTGATGGTTTGCCCACCCCTTAGCGACGGCCCTGGATACCTTACCTACTGAAAGGTGAACATTTATTATTTCTGCCCAACTTTTTGGCAGACTTGAACAAGCTCCACCAAATCGTACATATCAAGAACATGGCTCGTACCATGTCACTTTGTTCACTCGACCATTAAAGCTGAACTGGACGAGATTCCTATGCTTATTTATTCGTTAGTCTCAGGACATTTTATGCATCTTGGTTATTTCGAGTATAGCGCGAAAGCTTGTTGGAATAGCATGGCAATTGTAGATAAATGCAAAACCCATGTTGAGAACGAGAGAGAAATCGATATTGAATTTCATTCCGCGGTGATTTATGGGAAAAACGAAATTGTGTGAATGGAGGTCTATTCGTATGGGTGTATGTTCTGCGTATATAAGGGTGACAGAAAGATTGCTCACCAAGTTGGAAAGAAGAATTGGATTGATGTTTAGTCGTATTTTGGAGTGTAGACATCGGCTGAGTTATGTTTACAGCCGTTTACTGGTCAAATGGTTAGATTGAAGTAATTGATCTCGGTCCTTTTTATTCAATTTACAGTGGGCCATTATTCGATTCCTTGAGATTTATTCGAAGGGCTCTCAATCCAATTCGAAATTTTTCAAATGTTTCTATGTGTTTACTGAATTCAATTCCAAAACTTCATCGCGAAAAAGCTTCATTGTACTCCGGAAACCTCTTCCAACATGAGAATATACTTATCTTGGCACATCTATCATCATCCATTCAACTATCAAGATGAGTTTCATAATTAGGAAACTTTCGAACCGATTATTATCAGAGAAATTGTGGCGAACAACTAGGTGTGACAAAACTTTTATTCCTAGATGAACGAAATAGAAAAAGTTCGAAGACATTTCCGGTGATGCAGAAATTCGTTCAACTGTGGGAGTTATAAGAGGTTCAGTATTTGGTTTGGGGTGAAAAAGTATCAATAAAGGCTACAATAAATGTTAAACGAGCAAAGCGTACCCTGAACCAAAATACCTGAACTTATTCGAACCAGTTTACCATTGTTTTTGAAGCTAGGGCAACATAAAATGATATGATAGCATATTCAATAATTCCGAATGCTTTCATTTGTATATAGCTTTATGTGAAAGTTGAAAGTTACTGTAACCTTGTTAGTGTTCTGTAAAATAGTGTAACACCAAGGAATATAGAAATATGGATAGATTCCAGCAAGTGAGTCCAAAAAGTCCAGAACTCATAATAAATCAGAGCTAACTCACACTTTGTTGAGAGACTCTTCAATAAATCATAATCATTAAACATATTGAAAGGAATTCCAATAGAAATTCAGAATTCAATGTTGAGAATGCAATAATATTGGCAGATGATGAGGAAATTTCTTCTCTTTTCCAGTTTCACAGACTTAGAACGGAGCTCAGGGCAAATGAAGTGGACGGAAATTTGGAACTTCGACCTCTATTCTCGTTCTGAATTTCTGATCTCCGCAAATGTGCATTGATAATTAGCAGTATTATACTTGATAAAATAAAAATATCAGCTGTATATTATGCTGATTTATAACGCACACAGGAATATACGGATATATCGAATTGTCAACCCATACATCATTATGAGAATGTAGCAGAGAGGCTGCGATAAATCATAATTGTGAAACAAAATTTAAAAAAATTCCGTGGCTTTGTTCTGGAACGAAACAACCAATAAAGATACAGAATTAAATGTTGAGAACACAATAAAATAATATTGGCAGATGATGAGGCAATTTCGTCCCCTTTCCAGTTTTCCAGACATGGAACGGAGCTCAGGGCAAATGAAGTGGACGGAAATTTGGAACTTCGACCTCTATTCTCGTTCTGATCTCCGCGAACGTTCATTGATAATTAGCAGTATTATACTCGATAAAATGATAATATCAACTTGAAATGATGATGATTTATAACGCACACGGGAATATACGGATATATCGAATTGTCAAACCATACATCAATATAAGAATGTAGCAGAGAGGCTGCGATAAATCATAATTGTGAAACAAAATTTAATAAAATTTCGTGGCTTTGTTCTGGAGCGAAACAACCAATAAAGATACAGAATTAAATGTTGAGAATACAATAATATTGGCAGATGATGGGGCAATTTCGTCTCCTTTCCAGTTTTCCAGACATGGAACGGAGCTTAGGGCAAATGAAGTGGACGGAAATTTGGAACTTCAACCTCTATTCTCGTTCTGAATTTCTGATCTCCGCAAATGTGCATTGATAATTAGCAGTATTATACTTGATAAAATAAAAATATCAGCTGGATATTATGCTGATTTATAACGCACACAGGAATATACGGATATATCGAATTGTCAACCCATACATCATTATGAGAATGTAGCAGAGAGGCTGCGATAAATCATAATTGTGAAACAAAATTTAAAAAAATTCCGTGGCTTTGTTCTGGAACGAAACAACCAATAAAGATACAGAATTAAATGTTGAGAACACAATAATATTGGCAGATGATGAGGCAATTTCGTCCCCTTTCCAGTTTTCCAGACATGGAACGGAGCTCAGGGCAAATGAAGTGGACGGAAATTTGGAACTTCGACCTCTATTCTCGTTCTGATCTCCGCGAACGTTCATTGATAATTAGCAGTATTATACTCGATAAAATGATAATATCAACTTGAAATGATGCTGATTTATAACGCACACGGGAATATACGGATATATCGAATTGTCAAACCATACATCAATATAAGAATGTAGCAGAGAGGCTGCGATAAATCATAATTGTGAAACAAAATTTAATAAAATTTCGTGGCTTTGTTCTGGAGCGAAACAACCAATAAAGATACAGAATTAAATGTTGAGAATACAATAATATTGGCAGATGATGGGGCAATTTCGTCTCCTTTCCAGTTTTCCAGACATGGAACGGAGCTCAGGGCAAATGCAGTGGACGGAAATTTGGAACTTCAACCTCTATTCTCGTTCTGAATTTCTGATCTCCGCAAATGTGCATTGATAATTAGCAGTATTATACTTGATAAAATAATAATATCAACTGTGTATTATGCTGATTTATAACGCACACAGGAATATACGCATATATCGAATTGTCAACCCATCCATCATTATAAAAATGTAGCAGAGAGGCTGCGATAAATCATAATTGTGAAACAAAATTTAAAAAAATTCCGTGGCTTTGTTCTGGAACGAAACAACCAATAAATATACAGAATTCAATGTTGAGAATACAATAATATTGGCAGATGATGAGGCAATTTCGTCCCCTTTCCAGTTTTCCAGACATGGAACGGAGCTCAGGGCAAATGAAGTGGACGGAAATTTGGAACTTCGACCTCTATTCTCGTTCTGATCTCCGCGAACGTTCATTGATAATTAGCAGTATTATACTCGATAAAATGATAATATCAACTTGAAATTATGCTGATTTATAACGCACACGGGAATATACGGATATATCGAATTGTCAAACCATACATCAATATAAGAATGTAGCAGAGAGGCTGCGATAAATCATAATTGTGAAACAAAATTTAAAAAAATTTCGTGGCTTTGTTCTGGAGCGAAACAACCAATAAAGATACAGAATTAAATGTTGAGAATACAATAATATTGGCAGATGATGGGGCAATTTCGTCTCCTTTCCAGTTTTCCAGACATGGAACGGAGCTCAGGGCAAATGCAGTGGACGGAAATTTGGAACTTCAACCTCTATTCTCGTTCTGAATTTCTGATCTCCGCAAATGTGCATTGATAATTAGCAGTATTATACTTGATAAAATAATAATATCAACTGTGTATTATGCTGATTTATAACGCACACAGGAATATACGCATATATCGAATTGTCAACCCATCCATCATTATAAAAATGTAGCAGAGAGGCTGCGATAAATCATAATTGTGAAACAAAATTTAAAAAAATTCCGTGGCTTTGTTCTGGAACGAAACAACCAATAAATATACAGAATTCAATGTTGAGAATACAATAATATTGGCAGATGATGAGGCAATTTCGTCCCCTTTCCAGTTTTCCAGACATGGAACGGAGCTCAGGGCAAATGAAGTGGACGGAAATTTGGAACTTCGACCTCTATTCTCGTTCTGATCTCCGCGAACGTTCATTGATAATTAGCAGTATTATACTCGATAAAATGATAATATCAACTTGAAATTATGCTGATTTATAACGCACACGGGAATATACGGATATATCGAATTGTCAAACCATACATCAATATAAGAATGTAGCAGAGAGGCTGCGATAAATCATAATTGTGAAACAAAATTTAATAAAATTTCGTGGCTTTGTTCTGGAGCGAAACAACCAATAAAGATACAGAATTAAATGTTGAGAATACAATAATATTGGCAGATGATGGGGCAATTTCGTCTCCTTTCCAGTTTTCCAGACATGGAACGGAGCTCAGGGCAAATGCAGTGGACGGAAATTTGGAACTTCAACCTCTATTCTCGTTCTGAATTTCTGATCTCCGCAAATGTGCATTGATAATTAGCAGTATTATACTTGATAAAATAATAATATCAACTGTGTATTATGCTGATTTATAACGCACACAGGAATATACGCATATATCGAATTGTCAACCCATCCATCATTATAAAAATGTAGCAGAGAGGCTGCGATAAATCATAATTGTGAAACAAAATTTAAAAAAATTCCGTGGCTTTGTTCTGGAACGAAACAACCAATAAATATACAGAATTCAATGTTGAGAATACAATAATATTGGCAGATGATGGGGCAATTTCGTCTCCTTTCCAGTTTTCCAGACATGGAACGGAGCTTAGGGCAAATGAAGTGGACGGAAATTTGGAACTTCGACCTCTATTCTCGTTCTGAATTTCTGATCTCCGCAAATGTGCATTGATAATTAACAGTATTATACTTGATAAAATAAAAATATCAGCTGGATATTATGCTGATTTATAACGCACACAGGAATATACGGATATATCGAATTGTCAACCCATACATCATTATGAGAATGTAGCAGAGAGGCTGCGATAAATCATAATTGTGAAACAAAATTTAAAAAAATTCCGTGGCTTTGTTCTGGAACGAAACAACCAATAAAGATATACAGAATTAAATGTTGAGAACACAATAATATTGGCAGATGATGAGGCAATTTCGTCCCCTTTCCAGTTTTCCAGACATGGAACGGAGCTCAGGGCAAATGAAGTGGACGGAAATTTGGAACTTCGAACTCTATTCTCGTTCTGATCTGCGCGAACGTTCATTGATAATTAGCAGTATTATACTCGATAAAATGATAATATCAACTTGAAATTATGCTGATTTATAACGCACACGGGAATATACGGATATATCGAATTGTCAAACCATACATCAATATAAGAATGTAGCAGAGAGGCTGCGATAAATCATAATTGTGAAACAAAATTTAATAAAATTTCGTGGCTTTGTTCTGGAGCGAAACAACCAATAAAGATACAGAATTAAATGTTGAGAATACAATAATATTGGCAGATGATGGGGCAATTTCGTCTCCTTTCCAGTTTTCCAGACATGGAACGGAGCTCAGGGCAAATGAAGTGGACGGAAATTTGGAACTTCAACCTCTATTCTCGTTCTGAATTTCTGATCTCCGCAAATGTGCATTGATAATTAGCAGTATTATACTTGATAAAATAATAATATCAACTGTGTATTATGCTGATTTATAACGCACACAGGAATATACGCATATATCGAATTGTCAACCCATCCATCATTATAAAAATGTAGCAGAGAGGCTGCGATAAATCATAATTGTGAAACAAAATTTAAAAAAATTCCGTGGCTTTGTTCTGGAACGAAACAACCAATAAATATACAGAATTCAATGTTGAGAATACAATAATATTGGCAGATGATGGGGCAATTTCGTCTCCTTTCCAGTTTTCCAGACATGGAACGGAGCTTAGGGCAAATGAAGTGGACGGAAATTTGGAACTTCGACCTCTATTCTCGTTCTGAATTTCTGATCTCCGCAAATGTGCATTGATAATTAACAGTATTATACTTGATAAAATAAAAATATCAGCTGGATATTATGCTGATTTATAACGCACACAGGAATATACGGATATATCGAATTGTCAACCCATACATCATTATGAGAATGTAGCAGAGAGGCTGCGATAAATCATAATTGTGAAACAAAATTTAAAAAAATTCCGTGGCTTTGTTCTGGAACGAAACAACCAATAAAGATATACAGAATTAAATGTTGAGAACACAATAATATTGGCAGATGATGAGGCAATTTCGTCCCCTTTCCAGTTTTCCAGACATGGAACGGAGCTCAGGGCAAATGAAGTGGACGGAAATTTGGAACTTCGACCTCTATTCTCGTTCTGATCTCCGCGAACGTTCATTGATAATTAGCAGTATTATACTCGATAAAATGATAATATCAACTTGAAATTATGCTGATTTATAACGCACACGGGAATATACGGATATATCGAATTGTCAAACCATACATCAATATAAGAATGTAGCAGAGAGGCTGCGATAAATCATAATTGTGAAGCAAAATTTAATAAAATTTCGTGGATTTGTTCTGGAGCGAAACAACCAATAAAGATACAGAATTAAATGTTGAGAATACAATAATATTGGCAGATGATGGGGCAATTTCGTCTCCTTTCCAGTTTTCCAGACATGGAACGGAGCTCAGGGCAAATGAAGTGGACGGAAATTTGGAACTTCGACCTCTATTCTCGTTCTGATCTCCGCGAACGTTCATTGATAATTAGCAGTATTATACTCGATAAAATGATAATATCAACTTGAAATTATGCTGATTTATAACGCACACGGGAATATACGGATATATCGAATTGTCAAACCATACATCAATATAAGAATGTAGCAGAGAGGCTGCGATAAATCATAATTGTGAAACAAAATTTAATAAAATTTCGTGGCTTTGTTCTGGAGCGAAACAACCAATAAAGATACAGAATTAAATGTTGAGAATACAATAATATTGGCAGATGATGGGGCAATTTCGTCTCCTTTCCAGTTTTCCAGACATGGAACGGAGCTCAGGGCAAATGAAGTGGACGGAAATTTGGAACTTCGACCTCTATTCTCGTTCTGATCTCCGCGAACGTTCATTGATAATTAGCAGTATTATACTCGATAAAATGATAATATCAACTTGAAATTATGCTGATTTATAACGCACACGGGAATATACGGATATATCGAATTGTCAAACCATACATCAAGATAAGAATGTAGCAGAGAGGCTGCGATAAATCATAATTGTGAAACAAAATTTAATAAAATTTCGTGGCTTTGTTCTGGAGCGAAACAACCAATAAAGATACAGAATTCAATGTTGAGAATACAATAATATTGGCAGATGATCTGGCAATTTCGTCTCCTTTCCAGTTTTCCAGACATGGAAAGGAGCTCAGGGCGAATGAAGTGAACGGAAATTTGGAACTTCGACCTTTATTCTCGTTCTGATCCCCGCAAGTGTGCAGTGATAATTAGCAGTATTATACTTGATAAAATGATAATATCAACTTGATATTATGCTGATTTATAACGCATACAGGAATATACCTACGTATATATCGAATTGCCAACCCATACATCATTATAAGAATGTAGCAGAGAGGCTGTGATAAATAATAATTGTGAAACAAAATGTGAAAAAATTCCGTGGCTTCATTCTGGAATGAAACAACCAATAAAGATACAGAATTCAATGTTGAGAATACAATAATATCGGCAGATGATGGGACAATTTCGTTTCCTTTCCAATTTTCCAGACATGGAACGGAGGTCAGGGCGAATGAAGTGGACGGAAATTTGGAACTTCGACCTCTATTCTCGTTCTAATCTCCGCGTATGTGTATTGATGATTAGCAGTATTTTACTTGATTAAATAAGGATTCAAACTTGATATTGTTCAGATGTGGCTTTTTTCTCAAACAAAACAACTAATAGAGATCCTGAATTCGATATCATGTCTGGTATTTAAACACTACGATCTTAGATATCTGTACTACTGTTTTTCCTTCACTAAGTAGCTTTTTTCAAAACATAAATTAATTCATCACTCCATATAGTTGACGTCTCGAACTCAGGTACCTAACTAGAAAATGACATGAAGAATTCCCTAAGACTTCTTCAAATGGCAGCAGAAATGACTATTATATATAGTCAGTTAAATGGAACTCAGGCCTCAAAAAAATCTGTCCAAGCATCAACCCATTAACTCATACCTTATCAAGATACCCACAAATCATCTCAGTCAACTCCTCCTCAGTCCTCATCCACCTCTCCGTGGTATATATCGCGCCCACCAAGCCGCGTTTAGTCACCGTATTTCTCCAAGAACCGACGGTCAGGTGGCGGAATTTTAACGAGAAGAAAATAATATCTGAAAATTTTTACGCGACTTCAATTTTACGGCCGACAAGGTTGACAGTGAGTGAGGATCTCACAGCTACCGACAATCTTGGCCGTCGTTTCGTATACACAGCGTGAAATAGATTTGTTGCGCTAATACGCTGGCAGTACAGGATGGCGAGCCAGCGAGAGCTCCAAGAAAAAAAGCCATGATGAATGTTTCATGAAGTGGTTACCCCAAACCGATTCAGACCTTTTTAACGGGGAAGAGGCCGATTTCTCACATTATACATTACATCATCTCAAAAATCTGACGAATGTTGGACCATTAAACTCGACACTTTGACATTTCTGGTTAGGTGCACTTAACATTTCGATACTTTGGGTTAGGTTAGGTCTTCACTGCTCCTCTTAACTTCATATCAATTGAAATAATCATAATTGTCGATTGGTGTTGGTGTGACGGTGAAAAGAAGTATTTTTACAGGGTTGGGATGAAGTATTAAATCCTAAGGGCTGATTGCACCGTAAACAAAACTGTAGATTAAATCATAATCCTCGATTAGTGTCTATGATAATCAATAGACACTAATCGAAGTTTTGGATTTAATCTACAGTTTTGTCTACGGTGCAATCGGCCATAATTCTCTCATTATTTTTCAAGCAGTTTCACCGGCAATATCGTAACATTACCCTATATATTTTTGCCTATTTCGAAAGACATTATCATTTAGAATACATATTTTCATATTTCATGACGTATACCTCTGATCTACCAAATAACAAATAAAAACTATATCTTCATTCCATGTTTACATGGTCGAAAACAATGAATTACTCGAAAGATTCCAGTGGAAATCAAGGATGTACGAAAGTTTTTACTATTTCTCGTGAAAATTAAATGACGTGGAGAACTCCCTGATAAGACTCCACCAGAATTTATACCCGATTTTTACGCCCGCTTTACTCAACTGTTTCGATTTATAACCGTAACTAATTTAACAACTTTGTCTTATCAAAGTGTTCTCCATTTATCTTCTAGACGAGATTGGATTGATATTTCCAAGATTGGTATTACCAGACATGTTCTTCAGTCAATAAACAGGCAGAATGCTGAAGGGGTAAGGCGTGTAAGAAAAATTAAAACTTTTTATTTCATTGAATAATTCATATAAACATCAAGAAAACATTCCCAAAGTTGTATTGTTGAACGAAACCTATCCACGGCAATTCAAACTAACAGGTCAAGTAGCTATGTATGCTTAATTCAACCAGAATCTAATAATGATATCAAAACAAAACTATCGATGTCTTGTGAACCTACAATTTGGTTGTGAACTAATAGTTGATGATACGGAGTAGAGGAAAATTGTTCTCTCTTCTAGTTTTCCAGGCCTAGAACTGGGCTCAGAGTAAACGAAGTGGACGGAAATTTGGAACTTCGACATCGATTTTCCTTTCCAATTTCCGCATAGGAGCATTGAAAATTAGCAGTATCATACTATGTAATGTAATATGTAATGATTACGACTTGTATTTTGTACCTGACACTGGAATTTTCAATTAATTTCACTGATTCATAAACAATTATTCAGGGACATCTCGAGTGTTTGCAAGAAAATACAACTGACATTCTGATAGGGCAAAAGGAAAGAAATGTTATGTGAGATTAAATTCGATTAGATTATGAATTATTCTCATTATGATGTAGGAGTCAATCTATTCTAATCTAATTTATTCTTTTGGAACACTCTCTGAGGTAGGGTCTTTCTTGGAGGACCGGAGTTTCTTCCAATAATCTCTCTTTCTGGTTTTTCTTCATTTGCTTTGTGAAAAGTATTCATTCTCTTGAGTTTTCGGTGTTTTCTACTTCCTTGCTTCCTTTCTTTTATTCATTGTCTTCTTTCAGTTCATGAGGTGTTTTGTTTCTGGAAATGAAACACAGTTTTTGCTTAACAGCATTTTTATTTGATTTTTTTCTATGTGGCATAAACAGTATATTTACAAGGGGAAATACAAATGGATATGTACACATAAATTATTATATACAATTAGCTCCTAATCTAGAGATTTTATCTAATATTATTGATTTTCGAATTTTCAGGTGTTTTTGATTTTCTAGGTGTTTAGTAATTTTGACTAGAGGTTTGTATGGTCAATGAAACACAGTTACTCCTCTAGTGATGGTGGATAAAATGTACAAATCGTTATAAAATAACGTGGTGTAGAAGTTTGTGCTTTATTTTGATGTTTGTGTTTCGGCTGGTTATTGTGCCTATGGATTTGGTTTTATCTAAAGTTTTTGTGGTGATGTTGAAGAATTTCTTGCTTTGTTTGAGCACTTCTTCTTGGATGAGGTTTAAATTTCCATCCAAGTGGAGTTTGTTGATATTCGTGACCTTTGGCTTGTTCAATATAATTCGGAGAAACTTATTTTGAATGACCTGAAGTTTATTATAATTTGCATTGGAAGTGTTGCTCCAAATCGGGTTTGCGTACAAGAATGCTGGTCTTACTGCCTGTTTGTAGATTCGGATTTTAGATTTCACCGGTAACTTGCTTTGCTTACTGATGAGAGGAAAAAGCTCTCTCAGGATATTGTTCCCTCTGTAAGCAATGTTGCTTATATGGGAGTTGAAGTTAAGTTTTTTATCGAGCGTGACTCCCAGATATTTAACTTCACTCTGACAATAGATATTGTGCCCATTAAATGTTATATAAATTGGCTTGTCGTAATGTTTGATTTTATGTGTAAAATGGGTCAAGGTGGTTTTGGTGGAGTTTATTTTAATTTTCCATTTATCGTAGTATTTTTCTAATTTATTTATGTGCTCCTGTATGTATTTGTTAGCAAACTTTGGGTGACCGGACTCAGCGATAATTGCTGTGTCGTCAGCGAAAATTTTCAGTTTGGTGTTGGGATCTTTAGGTATGTCGTTTATGTAATAATTGAAGAGTGTTGGGGATAAAAGACCTCCTTGGGGTACGCCAGAGGGAATCGGAGTTTTGTCGGAGAGAGAGCTTTCTACCTTCACCTGGAATGTTCGGTCTTTGATGTATGACAGAATTATTTTTATGATGTTAGGTGGTAGCTTTGTTTGTAATAGTTTATATATTAGACCATCGTGCCAAACGGTATCAAATGCTTTTTCTACATCTAGGTTTAGCATTGCAGTTATTTTGTTGCGATTGAAATTTTGGGTAATCTTATCTGAAATAGTGGCTAGTTGTAAAGTGGTACTGTGGGCAGATCTGAACCCATACTGTTCATCGATTATTTCTTGATGTTCAAATTCGTGAGTTTTCATTCTTTCAAGAATGAGTTTTTCTAAAATTTTTGATAGCGTGGGTAGCAAGGTTATCGGTCGGTAGTTGATAGCAAGTTGGTGGTTCTTTTTAGCCTTGGGAAAGCATAAAACAATGCCATTTTTCCATACTCCTGGGAAGTAATTCAATTTGAGGCAACTATTATAAATATTACAAAGCTGTACAATTGCTTTCCTGGAAAGATGTTTCAGTGTTTGGTTTCTGATTTTATCTTCGCCGGGCGCTTTTCTGTTTTTAAATGATTTTATAATTTTTCTTATTTCCTGGGGTGTTGTGAGTTGTTCGATTGGCGTTTTGAAATTTTTAAGCGAAAATGAGATGACCGTGTCTCCGACAATTTTTTCCGTGTTTTTATCAGACATGTGTCGTGTCGATTGATGTGTTTTTAGGAAGGTATCGGCCATATGCTGCGCCTTGGTTTCATCATCAAAAATATATCCCTGTGAATCACGCAGAGTGGAAACTCCTTTCGGGTTTTGTTTATTTTTTAAAGATCGCGTTATTCTCCAAATGTCACCTGTAGTGGTCAAGTTTTCGGTGAACTTTTCCCATCGTGCAATTTTCAGAATATCTAGGGATTTTTTGATAAATACTTTTAAGCTGCCAAATTGGCGCATCAAATCTTCGTTGAAATTCTGTTGAATTCTTTTTCTGAGTGTATTTTTGAGTCTAATCGCTTCTATAATATATTGGGGAGTTTCCTGTTTGTAAGAATTGTTTGTTATTTTTGTAGTGGATTTATGTAGGCAGTCCCGGATTAGTCTGGTCAGGTAAAGAATTGATCGGTCAATGTCTTCTTCGGTCGTCAGGTAGTTGTCTAGGTGAAGTTTCGAATTTAAAAGTGTTTGGAATTCGGTCCAGTTTGTATTGAAATTAGTCATAGGTCTAGGAACGGAGAAAGGATTTATTTTTGGAATGGTTGTTAAGATGGGAAAGTGATCGGAATTTAGGGCTTGGATTGTAAAAGGTTTTGTTAATTGGAGGTTCTTTGTTAGGAAAAGATCTATTGTAGAGGGGGTTAGGCGTTGTTGAGATGGGTAAAAGGTGAATTCGTTTGTCGGAAAATTTATGATGGCGTTACTGTTGTCAATGAATCTTTTTAAGGAATTTCCGTTTGTATTGGAACCGTTGCAATTCCATGACCGATGTCTGCTGTTGAAGTCGCCGGCAATTATTGTTCGTTCACCTAGGTTCAGGAGATCGGATATTTCCTGGGTGTTGATAGGAGTTTGATGATGGTTATAAAGGTTCACAATGGTCAAGTTATTCAGCTGTATTGTTTGAGATTCGCAGTCTACGGTATTAGTTTGAATTTCGATCGGTTTGAGATGTTTCTTATAGTAAATGATAAGGCCACCATTTGTAGTTTTGGGTTTGTTGAGGTAATAAAAATTTTTGAGTTTTGGAGGTTTTCGTTTGTTAAGCCTAGATTCTTGCACGCATATCACTTCCACTTTAATCTCATTAGTGAGAACTTCAAGTTCCGATATTTTGTCAAAAATTCCATTGGAATTCCATGAAATGATATTTGTTTCTGGAAAATTCCTGTTGGCCATCCAAGGGCAAACGAAGTTGACGGAAATTTGTAACTTCGACATCCGCTGTGTGGTGTCTTTGCATACATGTAATATAACTTTCTGATACAGCTGCAAACAGAATGAACTTTCCTAACATTGAAATGTCTTGGCAAAGACATAGACAGTCGTCTAAAACGCAGGGGCGCGCAAAAGACTATTGCCTGAATATGGGTATCATGATCATGATATACACTCAAATTTCAACGAAGTATTTTAGGGCCACAGCCACATGTCTTACCATCTTGAATTCTCAGCACGCCTTTACTTCTTAGCAGAAGAGAGTTTTAGCTTCTTTTGGATGGACAATTGCATGAACTTCAACTTTTGTTTCCGAGCCAATGTGGCCAATTAAACATGGCTCCTCAAGAATCTGGGATACCCGGAGCGCGGTCAAAGCAGCGAATTTCGCAATATATCTCCATGTCTCACTCAAAGATAAGCTGGCGGCGGTGGTGATAAACAGGATGCAACCGACGCCCGTACTCTTATTTATGCTCGTCGTTTGTCGTTCTTAATTGGTACATGATATACACATTCCGCTAAGAGGTGCTCGTGCAAATGATAGGAGAACGCGGTCTTCATGCTGTGGTAGCTCTGTTTCGAGCATAAGTGCTGCCGAAATAGTGTCCAGGAGGATTTTCAAAATTGACAGAAAGATAGAAGGGTTAAAACCGGTAATGTCATCAGTATCGTTACAAATTCAGTTTCCATAAAAGGGAATGTGGAAAATCACCCTTACGCTTCAAAAACTAGCTAGTGTTCGACTTCTATTTTTTTTAACGACTGTATTATATCGAACTGAATACCCTCTCATTCCCAACAGAATAAAAATTAAAAAGCAATAACTTGAATGACAAGACATGACATTTGGACAAGATGATAAAACAATGTTTCCAGAACTAGGAGCGCAGAAATATCAGAATTGAGACATGAGATGAGAACTATTCGAACTTCAATAGGTGGAAGCTTTCGGAGCTGCTAGCGTCCTCTACACAACGTTGTACGAAACTGGTGTAAAGCTCTTCCAATAGTTGGCGCTATAACCGGCTTATTCTGCTTTCTCCTGTAACGAAAGAGAGATCTCCAGCAAGGAGTCCCGTTTCATTTTCTCTCATCAATATCCTAGATGTCGCTCGTGGTTCCAATAGAGAGGTACAAAGGTTCAACTTCGTAACGCTCGTAAGCGTTAAAATGCGTGGTAAATTTTCATTACAACCTATTGTATCGTTTATCCAACTCAAAATTCAGTGAAACGCAATTTTCTAATTATAATTTTCCACATTTTTTCATATTCCTTGCTAATTCATTATCTGCATTGCCCACACGACATTTGCTACACCAATAGAAATAAATTCAAGATTGGTATATCCGCTATGCTATACAGGCATTCGATCCAATGAAATTTTACAGGCTTATCGTTCAGGACTTTTAGAAATATCCACATGGTCCACATGGAGTATGGAGACTGAGCACCGAATGAAAAAACTTTCGAAATCCAGTTTCAATTTTTTTCAAAAAGAATTATAAAACATTTGAAACTTTCAAAGTCTATCATTGACACGAACCTACAAGTGCCTATAAATGTGTAACACTCAAATCAGGCTTGCATCTGGTATGTTAAGTTGGGACATCCTGTATATAGCCATTTATATTTGCATTACCTTCGATATATCTTAGCAAAAAATCACTATAATGTTTTTTTTTCAGGTAACTATCCGTTCCATACGGGATACCGGTTATTGCTAAATTTTCATAGGGTTTTTACGATGCGGTAGGTGAGTTTTTGTTATGACTGTTCTGTTAATGATTGAAATTGCTATTTTTAATTCAATTACGCGACTAGTTTATCAATGATCGAGACAAGCTTATCTGTGAAATGTTGATTGTATGCTTTGGGTTGTCTACGCCAGCTATCTTGACAAAAATTGACGTCGATCAAGATTTCCGTTTAGACAAGGATAAATTTGAAAATTATTCTGTCGACATAAAACCATAATAGTAATTTACGTAACAAGTCCGGAAAATAGTGTTTTTTTGGACGAATAGACAAAATTCTGGAAGTCTGTGAGTCCAAATTAAACTATTTTCGGGCGTGTTGCTTACAATATTTTTTCAGCAACCGCGTAGAATAACAAATCAATGAGAGGACACATCTCTTCATTATACATTTTGATTCTCATTTGAATTAAACTGCACAGAACTGTCATCCGTTATTTCTTTGCTATTGTGATGATCATAACAACGACGTGATTTTTTCCGGCCTAGTCCGGAAAATACGTACTTTTCGGTCTAGGCCGGAAATGCTACTTTCTCAGAGAAAAAGCCTCCAGGAAGTGGGTACATCCCGGACGGTTGCGGAAAAAATACTTTTCGTTCAACAAAATCCAAGCACTTTTTGATATATTTTTGAAATCGTTGAAGAAAGATCAATTCGAAAATATCATTTCCCATTATGGTTTCCATTTGAAAAAAAAATTTATTGTTATTGTTCCAAAATTTGAGCAGATACAAAGAATCCGATAGCACCGCTGAAAAGCAGTTAAACAAGTGCACGTAAGATGTGTTCATTTCAAGAGCGTAGGTCCTTTAATACGGAAGTTATAGTCAATTATAATTATGGACCAAATACCAAAATCGCACCTAGCTCGGAACCTAGACGCCATAGCAACTTTCAGCGATTCATGTTTTTCGAAAAAAGAGGACATGTCATGTTACTTTTTCTCTATCTCTTATACACTGCGCAAAAAAATTAACGCACATTATGGAAACCTCAAATTTATTCTACAACTGAAGGTGTTCTCAATGGTGATTATTTTTATCAGAATTATGCATGCATATGTTATCCACTTTCAACGTTTTTCTTCAATATAGATGTTTTCTCCCAGCAGGAATAAAAAAAGATGATATTATCAGATTTTGAATGTATTGGCTCCATTCTAAAATCAGTTGTTCTCGATCAATTCTAGTGATCAATAGTTTTTCTTTCGTTTGATTTTCTACACTCGATCGCTATGCAACGCGAAACACGCAATTTGACCCAAGAGGAATGTGCCCAAGCGGTAGTTTTGCGAGAAGAAGGGTGGACATACACAAGAATTGCAGAAAGGTTTGGAGTTTCCCATACAAGTGTGTCCAGAATGTTGCAGCGATTCAGGGAGACAGGTATGGATGGCCGAAGACCAGGACAGGGTAGACCACGGGTAACAACTGCCATTCAAGAACGTTGCTTGAGAGTTTCTTCGTTGAGACAACGGTTTGCAACCGCTCACCTCCTTCAAAATCAGCTTGAGCAAACTCATGAGGTGCAAATTAGCACTCAGACAATAAGAAATCGCCTCAGAGAATATGATTTAAGGCCTCGTGTCGCGGCAAGAGGCCCAGCTCTTACCCCAGCCCATCGAAGGGCGCGTATGGATTTTGCGAGATAGCATATCCATTGGGAAGAAGCCGATTGGGAAAGAGTTCTCTTCACAGATGAGTCTAGATTCTGCCTCTACCATTGTGATCGACGTTCCCTTGTATACAGACGTCCACATGAAAGATATGCTTAGTGCAATTTCCTGAATACCTACTACTGGTTTCGGGGAAGGATCGATTATGGTATGGGGTGGAATATCTTTGACTGCTCGCACAGACCTAGTGGTCGTTGATAATGAAGCTATGAATGCTGATAAGTATATAAGGATCATTCTTGAAGAGCATGTAGGGCCATTTGCCCCATACATTGGTGAAAATTTCATTTTAATGGACGATAATGCCATACCCCATCGTGCGCGCATCGTTCAGGAGTACCTTGAAGAGGTTGAAGTCTCTCGAATGGAATTGCCAGCAAGAAGTCCAGATCTCAATCCGATTGAGCAGGTTTGGGACAACCTCAATAGAAGGCTGAGAAGTTCAGAAAATCATCCAGCTACTTTTAATGACTTAGGAATCCAACTCGGAGAAATCTGGGAAGGATTAGATCAGAACATTTTAAGATCACTCATTTTGAGTATGAACCGTCGTTGCCGAGCTGTAATTAACGCAAGGGGTGGAAATACCAAGTATTAAATCACTTATCAGCATTTCAGTATTTTTCACATAAGATTCGGTGAAATCCTGAATTTTTCTTCCATTTAATGTGTCTTGTTTGGTTCAAAACCTTCCCGAGAGAACATAAAAAATAAGTTATAAAGTCAATGCAGAGTTAGATTGAAATTGAGATTTTCAGAATGTGCGTTAATTTTTTTGCGCAGTGTAGTTTAGGGGCTGTAGTAATCGAAATAGGGCCACCCTGTTCAAAGTGGACGACCTTGTATATGAAGTAGGACCGCTGTCTTCTCTATTCAAATTGAATTGATGTTAACATGTACCTACTTAGTTTTGTTATGCAGGAAATGGCCCCCCTCAAGAAAGCAATTGAGGGCCCCCTCGCAAAACTAATGGATTTTTTTTTTTTTTTTTTTTTTTTTTTTTTTTTTTTTTTTTTTTTGATGAGAGTAATCCTGTGTTTGATAGAATTTTGGATGTAGGTAAGGGGTGATAACAGGAGGCGGATGTTCTTAAGTCCTTTTATTCATTAACCAACGTTTCGGCTGTACGTTACTAGCCTTCTTCAGGGTTCTACAATAGTAAAAAGTATATAGATTATAGTTATATTGGATGTGGCTGTGGTCTCACCGAATAGTGGACACGTGAGGGTGTTGTTTGATGATGCCAGTTTTCATCCAGTGTCTGCTGGGTGGCAACAGATCGGTCATAAAAATCAGGGAGGCAAAAGTATCTAAGTTGGCGGTGATTCGATCAGTGATCAGAACTCTCAATATATATATCACTTTTTTAATATCGTCGGACGTATTAAAATTAAAATTAATGCAATGGCGGCGGGAAGCGACGCTAAATTGTTTGTGACAAGGGACAACTGACATAATACTCGGGACAACTGACAGTATACATGAAAGACACAGAATAAAATAACAAATTAAAATCTATGGTCTGTTCTTTTCTTAGGCTCTGGCTATTAACCTATATCTGTCAAACTTTGATACAATCCTGGGGTAACAAATCTGTAATTGATGAGGAATGAATAGATTCGGCTTAAATTACTGATATCGGTCTTTTCATTCATGGTGTTTTCATGCGATTTTATATGATACATTTCTAGAAAACACCTTTTTGAATAGTTGGGCTCTATTTCAAGGATGTCTGTCTGGCTGAAATCCATGAAATGGTCATTTGACCTACAATGTTGGGCGAGGGCACAACCCCTATCGGTGGATTTTATGTCGCTTCTATGCTGGCTTATTCTCTTTTTTAGATGTTGTGAGGTTTGGCCTACATATACCATCTCACAATGGGAGCAGGGGATTTTGTATACTACATTTGCTGTTCTTTCCTTGTTTATTTTTGTTTTTAGTTGTGAAAATAGCTTTTTAACATTGAATTCGCTTTTAGAAACAATTTTTAAGTTATCGGCCTTGAATATCCTTGTTATTTTGTTAGTTAGGTCAGGTATTAGGGGGAATGAGCCATATTTCTTGGTTATCTCCTGGTTGTTGATCTGGTTATTCTGGGGTTCTTCTTCTTCCGCCCCATTCGGCATATCATTCCGGATGGGGGGTGCACCTGGGGGGTGTTCTCGTCGGGCGGCTTCTTCTTCGTCTGTCTCTGTCTCACCCAGCATACCATTCTGGGTGAGACCTCGGTTGTGTTGTGTATCTTGTATGGATGGGGTGCTGTAAATTAGTTTATTTGTTAGTGCCCTTGGATATCCATTGTTCATCATGAGAGATTGTAGTTTCGATAGGTTATTGTTAATGAAGGAGGGGTGGGATATTGTGGTGATGCGGTTCTTCATGTTGAGCCAAAGGTTTACCTTCTGTTTTGTGGGGTGGTCTGAGAAATAGTTAATGTATCTTCCAGAGCTCATGGGTTTTGTGTACCAGTCTGTCATAAGTATGTTGTCTGGGGTTCTTATGATTTTCGTATCTAGGAAGCTGATGCTGTTGTTATTTTCTTTCTCTAAGGTGAACTTGATAAACTGGTCGAAATTGTTGAATTGTTCCAGGATGAAATCGATCTGGTCTTCTGGAACTGCACAGATGATGTCGTCTACATATTTTTTTATGAAGGGTATGTCGAAGGTGAAACTTGGGAGGATTTTGTCAAGGACGAAGTCCATGACCATGATGGCTGTGGCGGCACTGTGTGGTGCTCCCATGGGGGTACCGAATATTTGTAGGAAGTACCTGTCATCGAATAAAAAGAAGTTTGAGGAGAAAAGGAATGTCATGATGTGACAAAATTCCTCTATTGGGATGGTGGTCAGCTGGGATATTCTATGCCAGTTCTCTCGGATGGCTGCAATGGTCAGGTCAATTGATATGTTACTGTAGAGGGACACCACGTCAAGGCTGATGATGACATAGTTAGGTGGTAGTTGGTAGTTGTTAACTAGTTGTGCAAATTCAAAGGAGTCCTTGATGTAGTATCTATTTGTACAATCAAGGGAGTCTGAGAGGATCCTCGATATATAGGAAGATAATTTGGAGATGGGTGCGCCGATACATGAGACTATTGGTCGAAGCGCCAGTGTGGGTTTGTGAATTTTTGGGAGGCCGTAGAACCGTGCAGGGATGGAGTTGTAATTGCAGAGTTTCTTCCCTTGTAATTGTGTTAGGTATTCTTTTTGGACTAATCTTTTTATTAGTGCATTAGCTTGATTTTGGTAGGTGTTAGTGGGATCCCTGTTCAGGGGCTTGTAGTATTTCTCTTCTGCTAGGATGTTATGTGCCAGTGTGAGATATTGGTTTTTTGTCATTGCTACAGTGACATTGCCCTTGTCAGATTGGAGGATTAGTATCTCCGGGTGCTGTTTTAGGAAATTTCTGCAAAAGAAAAATTCTCTGTGAAAAATATTATTTGTGTTAGTGGACGACAGCAGGTAGTTGGTGATGGCATTGGTGGATAAGGCCCTAAGTATGTTATTGGTGTCAGTGTTTCTTGTATCCTTTAAAGTTATTAAAAATTCTATGTCAGCCAAGAGTTTTTGGACTGAGATGTGTTTTTTAGGGACCGTAATATTGAATTTTGGACCCAAGGCCAAGAATCCTGTGATTCGTTCAGGAATTGGGGTGTTGCTGATGTTTTTGAACCAGGCCTCCCAAAAATTCACAAACCCACACTGGCGCTTCGACCAATAGTCTCATGTATCGGCGCACCCATCTCCAAATTATCTTCCTATATATCGAGGATCCTCTCAGACTCCCTTGATTGTACAAATAGATACTACATCAAGGACTCCTTTGAATTTGCACAACTAGTTAACAACTACCAACTACCACCTAACTATGTCATCATCAGCCTTGACGTGGTGTCCCTCTACAGTAACATATCAATTGACCTGACCATTGCAGCCATCCGAGAGAACTGGCATAGAATATCCCAGCTGACCACCATCCCAATAGAGGAATTTTGTCACATCATGACATTCCTTTTCTCCTCAAACTTCTTTTTGTTCGATGACAGGTACTTCCTACAAATATTCGGTACCCCCATGGGAACACCACACAGTGCCGCCACAGCCATCATGGTCATGGACTTCGTCCTTGACAAAATCCTCCCAAGTTTCACCTTCGACATACCCTTCATAAAAAAATATGTAGACGACATCATCTGTGCAGTTCCAGAAGACCAGATCGATTTCATCCTGGAACAATTCAACAATTTCGACCAGTTTATCAAGTTCACCTTAGAGAAAGAAAATAACAACAGCATCAGCTTCCTAGATACGAAAATCATAAGAACCCCAGACAACATACTTATGACAGACTGGTACACAAAACCCATGAGCTCTGGAAGATACATTAACTATTTCTCAGACCACCCCACAAAACAGAAGGTAAACCTTTGGCTCAACATGAAGAACCGCATCACCACAATATCCCACCCCTCCTTCATTAACAATAACCTATCGAAACTACAATCTCTCATGATGAACAATGGATATCCAAGGGCACTAACAAATAAACTAATTTACAGCACCCCATCCATACAAGATACACAACACAACCGAGGTCTCACCCAGAATGGTATGCTGGGTGAGACAGAGACAGACGAAGAAGAAGCCGCCCGACGAGAACACCCCCCAGGTGCACCCCCCATCCGGAATGATATGCCGAATGGGGCGGAAGAAGAAGAACCCCAGAATAACCAGATCAACAACCAGGAGATAACCAAGAAATATGGCTCATTCCCCCTAATACCTGACCTAACTAACAAAATAACAAGGATATTCAAGGCCGATAACTTAAAAATTGTTTCTAAAAGCGAATTCAATGTTAAAAAGCTATTTTCACAACTAAAAACAAAAATAAACAAGGAAAGAACAGCAAATGTAGTATACAAAATCCCCTGCTCCCATTGTGAGATGGTATATGTAGGCCAAACCTCACAACATCTAAAAAAGAGAATAAGCCAGCATAGAAGCGACATAAAATCCACCGATAGGGGTTGTGCCCTCGCCCAACATTGTAGGTCAAATGACCATTTCATGGATTTCAGCCAGACAGACATCCTTGAAATAGAGCCCAACTATTCAAAAAGGTGTTTTCTAGAAATGTATCATATAAAATCGCATGAAAACACCATGAATGAAAAGACCGATATCAGTAATTTAAGCCGAATCTATTCATTCCTCATCAATTACAGATTTGTTACCCCAGGATTGTATCAAAGTTTGACAGATATAGGTTAATAGCCAGAGCCTAAGAAAAGAACAGACCATAGATTTTAATTTGTTATTTTATTCTGTGTCTTTCATGTATACTGTCAGTTGTCCCGAGTATTATGTCAGTTGTCCCTTGTCACAAACAATTTAGCGTCGCTTCCCGCCGCCATTGCATTAATTTTAATTTTAATACGTCCGACGATATTAAAAAAGTGATATATATATTGAGAGTTCTGATCACTGATCGAATCACCGCCAACTTAGATACTTTTGCCTCCCTGATTTTTATGACCGATCTGTTGCCACCCAGCAGACACTGGATGAAAACTGGCATCATCAAACAACACCCTCACGTGTCCACTATTCGGTGAGACCACAGCCACATCCAATATAACTATAATCTATATACTTTTTACTATTGTAGAACCCTGAAGAAGGCTAGTAACGTACAGCCGAAACGTTGGTTAATGAATAAAAGGACTTAAGAACATCCGCCTCCTGTTATCACCCCTTACCTACATCCAAAAAACTAATGGATCAATTTTTTTCGGCTTGCACACTACACTATGCGTTGCCAGCAGTTTTTGAGTTCCAGAAAATATCCCATAAATGGGTCGATTTGCCCGATTTTCTTTTTTTTCGACCAATAAACACTTGTGTAACTTTTTCGTGACATACTGTATATATAGGATGCGACGTTTTCTTTTGATTTAACTGAAAATCTAGCCGCATCATTCTTTCTATCCGAGACGAACGCTATTGACTCCAGCTACATCAATCGAACCATCGGTCTTCCGGATTATCTTTTCGGTTAATTAGATGAACCGGACTTTCCATTTCCTCTGTTCGACTTAGGTCATTGCATTCATTCCGAATCCGGTATATCGTGAATAATCTGGCAGAGGCGGGGAAGTCAAAGGGACGAAGGGTCATTTTTTACTTTTTCTGGAGGAAATGGCCAGTTTTCGCCATTTCTTTTCGTTTATATTGCATTCATTTCGAACTTTACTTATTTGTCATTGTATTCACGAAGCTTTTTTTTATGTTAAATATACTTTTTGTATCAATTCGATATATTTCTAGTTTTACAACGCTTTATGGACAAAATGGCATAAACAGTGAACGGACGAAATGACATAGGTATTTCAGATGAATAAAACGTATCTACCTGGCAACACCAAGACCATTCATCCCAGACTCTATCACCAAACAAAGAGCCATATTAAAATATTCATAACAAAATATTCATCTGCGGCTAATAAAGGCAATGCATATTAATAGATTAAGGTGCATTCAGATGCAATGCATCTGAATAGATCAAGATGATCCTATGAGGAGGTTCCTCCAATCCCTAATGGACGATTCATAAGTGGACAAGGCAAACGTCATTCAACATTCGCCAGGTCTTTGGACTCTTTGGAATTATCGAATTCACATCATATTTTCTCAAATTTATTAGTTTCCCAAATTAAATGAATATTTTGAAAAATACGTCATTATTACTACGACCTCTATGTAGAAAGGACAAAGTTGCTTACATTTCCAAAATATACACGGTGAAATGTGTCAGAAATTCATGGCCAACCGGATACATTATAAAAGTGAATGGAGTATCGTATTGATTTTACAGTTGTGAAACATTTTTCACTCACTCTCAAAATTCTTTAATACGCTACTGTAATCTGTGAGAATTTCATTCTTTGACTGGCATTTATTATGTATGCGACTCACTATGATCTTGTTCCATGTGCTAATACCAGGAAATGGTGAATCAAGGATCAGTCGACTTAAACGTTCTAGGCACATGTAGGGCTTTTAATCAGTTTCAGCTGATACATTTGATAATTCAAAAATGTCTGACCTTACAGTCTCAATTAGTCTTATCAATCATATTTAGAATTATATCACAGGACCAATTAGGTAATTCATTATGGGAGTTATGGATTTCGTTATGATTACTTAATGTATTATATCTTCACGTGCGTTTGTGTTCGTGAAGTAACATATTTCCGCACAGAGTGAGGAGAACTAAAACTAACAAAAATTCTTATTGACGATTCGACAAATTAAAAAAACGGATCACTTGAAGCACTGATGTGAAGTCAGCCACTTTACAGTCAGTAGACCCACCTTGAATGTAGATTCCCATTCAAAAATCCAATGGAAAAAATAAGACTGAGATACTTTCTACCTATGACGGATAGTCATGGGATGTCCTGAGAATGTAGCAAGTTTCCCAAAATTATTCACAGCATAAAAAAATCACAAGATTTACATTCAAAACGAATTTTCCAAAAAATGAAAACGAAAAGAGAAAAATCACAATATGAAGTGAATGTTGCGAAATAATAGCGTTACTCTGATAAACTTTCACGAAAGTACCCTAGTTATAACATAATGGTGAATTTTTGTAATGGAGAAAGTAAAACGTTGTGTTTTTTTATTTTTCTGGATGGAAATTTTCCTTTTTTTTTGTTCTAGAAGAGGTGCATCTTACATCAGACACCCAGTCTTTCTGGGTATAGTGTCGGATTCTTACCGACCGAACTCCTCTCCTGCGGTTGGTTCCGGGCATAAGCCTATGAGCCTTTCATAATCTCATCTGTTATTTTCTCTTTCGCATTCTTTTATGCTGAGTGTTTGTGTTCATCCTTCAATTGGATATCTCTCACTAAGTGTAGAGTTCTATATCTTCATCTTCGCGGTAAATTCTCGCTCTTTTCCCATCTTCAGCGGGGTCATAGTCAACTAACCTTCTAAGGTCGTCATTAAGATGTTCACTAGCTCTTTCATAGGCTTTTGCAGCTTTTCGTTTGATGAATGTAGTAATAGACTGGGACTGCAATTTTATGTCTTTTCGGATTTGTTCATTCCTAACAAACCAGGGGGCGTCTAATGCCCATCTCAGAAATTTGTTTTCTGTACTTCGTATCCTCTTTATATGGGTTCTCGCTGCATAGCCCCATGCTGTTGATTCTTATGTTAGCTGCGGTCTGGCGAATACTTTCATGATCCTCAATTTTGTGTTTCTGTTCATTTGGCTTCCTCTGCCTATAATCAGGTATAGTATTTTCATTGCTACATTAGTTTTATCCACTGCATACTCAGTGTGCTGTTTCCACGTTAGTCCTTTGTCTAATATTTCCTAGGTATCTATATTTAGCTTCATTCTTCCATTCAATTTCATTATTGTATTTGGATCTTTCGATTCCATCTACAGCCGTCTCTTTTGAAGGAGTATTGCTTGACTCTTTTCTCCCTTGATTTTGATTTTCCATCTGTCACACCATTGACTGATATCATCTGCAGCTTCTTGAAGTTTTTTGTGAATTATTTTCGTATTTGTGTGCCTTATTGCTATGCCCGTATCGTCTGCGTATAAAGCAAGCAGGCATCTTGGATTTCTTGGTATATCATTAGTGTATATGTTTTAGAGTAGCGGTCCTAGTATGGATCCTTGGGGAACTCCAGCTTCTAAATATCTGGGTGTGGAATGAACGTCACCTATTTTCACACAAAAGTTCCTATCCCTCAAATAATTTTTTATTATTCTGCATAACTTGGTTGAATATCCTCCGGTTATCATTTTATATGAGTGTTGTTTTCGGAACCCAAATAGTTCACTCGGTATCGTCGCCAGGGCTTCTGTTTCTTCATTAAGTCGTCTGGCTAAGACTCTCCATAATTTTTCCTAGGGCTGGGAGCTGGCTTATCGGTCTATATTTCTGTGGGAACTTTTTGTCTTTACCGGGTTTATTGAAAACAATCACTTCGGCAGATTTCCATCTTTTTGGAAAATACTCTGTTCTCATCACGCCATTTGCTATGCTAGTGAGAGCTGCCGTTCCTTTCTTTGACATTTTCTTCAGCATGATATTTGTAATTTTATTTTTTCCAGGAGCCTTTCTTGTTTTCAAATTATTGATTATCTCTTTGATTTCTGCCGAAGATGTTGGGTGAGGGATTTTACCATCCGATGGTGCTCCTTTCATTACATTATCTTCAGTTAATTCTTCTAAGTCCTCATCGTCTTCTTCACAATAATTTATTTTTGACTCCCTTTCTATAGTATCGGCGAGAGCGTTAGCTTTATCGCTTCTTGAATATGCCATCCCATGCATTCCATGCAGTGGTGGAATCTGCGTTTTTCATTGCTTAATTTTTTCTCAAGGTCTTGTGACCCCTTTCAAACTGTATAAACTATTACTATATGATCGTGGACCACTTACTCACTTAATAATACCTCCGATCTTCGCCGACATTTCACCCTCGGCGTCACTGCCCCTAAAGTATGCTTCGAGAATTGATTTTCCGTCCGTCCACTTCTTCGGACATTAGATTTGTTTTTATTCGGCGGGATACCATGCCGAGAGATCTTTTTCCCCTTCAAATTGCCCCTGACCATTCCACATATATGTCCTCGCTTCAAACTTTCCCTGTTACCCGATAAATCGCCAGACCAGCGTCTATTGACATTCGATACTCGAATATGTCATTCATGAGCCGAAGAAGCACTTTATTCCGCCGTATGCATATCTCCGGAATATGAAATTTTCGGAATACCGAATTGAAATATGTGTATTCTCTGGTGGGAGTCGATTCTTGAGACGAAAGCGAAAGTGATGGGGTCGTAAATGTCTTGAATACGGTCGTAAAACCTTGGAAACTGGAGACTATTTTCCCACATGTGACAGCAGTCAAATGTGATTTAGGCTATAAAAGGATGGGATATTGGATACTCCTCTGTTATTTGAACTTTGAAGACTCGCTGAAATTACCTCATGAAATACATCAAATTCTTCTAGATGAAGTTTTTAATAGGAAATTGTAAAAAAATCGATAAAAAATGTTTTTTTTTTGTTCTAGAAGAGGTGAATCTTACATCAGACACCCAGTCTTTCCGGATTTTTACCGACTAAACACCTCTCTCGTTGTTTGGTTCCGGGCATAAGCCTATAAACCTTCCATCATCTTATCTGTATTTACTCTTTCGCATTCTTTATGCTGTGTGTTTGCGTTCATCCTTCAATTGGATATCTCTCAGTGAGTGTGGTGGTCTATATCTTCATCTTCGCAATTGATCTCTAGGTCTTCTGCGGTAAATTCTCGCTGTTTTCTCATATTCAGCGGGGTCATAGTCAACTAACCTTCTGAGGTCGTCATTTGGATGGATGTTCACTAGCTCTTTCATAGGCTTTTGCTGCTTTTCGTTTGATGAATGTAGTAATGGACTCCCATTTTATGTCGTTTCGGATTTGTTCATTCCTTACAAACCAGGGGGCGTCTAATGCCCATCTCAGAAATTTGTTTTCTGTACTCTGTGTCCTCTTTATATGGGTTCTCGCTGCATAGCCCCATGCTGTTGATCCATATGTTAGCTGCGGTCTGGCGACTGCTTTTATGATCCTCAATTTCGTGTTTCTGTTCATTTGGCTTTTTCTGCCTATAATCGGGTATAGTCTTTTCATTGCTACATTCGTTTTATCCACTGCATTTTAATGTGCTGTTTCCACGTTAGTCCTTTGTCTACTATTACTCTTCGGTATTTAGCTTCATTCTCACATTCAATTTCATTATTGTCTATATGGATATCTTCGATTCCATCTTCAGTCTTATTTCTTGAAGGAGTATTGCTTGACTTTTTTCTCCATTGATTTTGATTTTCCATCTGTTGCTCCATTGACTGATATCATCTGCAGCTTCTTGAAGTCTCTTGGGAATTATTTTTGTATTTGTGTGCCTTCTTGCTGTGCCCGTACCGTCTGCGTATAAAGCAAGCAGGCATCTTGGATTTCTTAGTATATCATGTATGTTATAGAGGAGCAGTCCTAGTATGGATCCTTGGGGAACTCCTGCTTCTAAATATCTGAGTGTGGAATGAACGTCTTCTATTTTCACACAGAAGTTTCTATCCCTCAAATAATTTCTTATTATTCTGCATAACTTGGGTGAATAACCTGCGGTTATCATTTTATATGCTAGGCCTTCATGCAATACTCTATCGAAAGCTCTGGTTACATCTAGTAGTAGTAGTCCTGGGCTTGTTTATTCTGAAATCCTTCTGTGATATACTCGGTCATTCTAAGGAGCTGTTGTTCAGTTGAATGTTGTTTTCAGAACTCAAATTGTTCACTCGGTATCGTCGCCAGGGCTTCTATTTCATCATTAAGTCGTCTGACTAAGACTCTCTCCACAATTTTTCCTAGGGCTGGGAGCAGGCTTATCGGTCTATAGTTCTGTGAGAACTTTTTATCTTTACATGGTTTATTGAAAACAATCACTTCGGCAGTTTTCCATCTTTTTGTAAAGTGCTCTGTTCTAATCACTCCATTTGCTATGCTAGTGAGAGCTGCAGTTCCTTTCTTTGACATTTGCTTCAGAATGAGATTTGCAACTTTATCTTTTCCAGGAGCCTGTCTTGTTTTCAAAAATGTCATATCGAATCAATTTTTTCTTCTGGTATAAAAGAGGCCAATGTTTCAAATTTCCGCTCACTTCGTTTGCCCTGAGCTCAGTTCTAGGTGTGGAAAACTGTGAAAGAATAGAATTCTCCTCAGCAGAGGAATACAAAATACGGGGGAAATGATTTCATTTGATCATTTCTGAAGAAGTATACTTTATATCATGGTTAATTATAATATGAACCTACATAATATATAGGGTGCTTCAAAACCAGTCCGAAAAAATTGGGGGGGTGATTCCTTGATCGAAATGAGGGGTATTCTGTTATATAAATGTTGAGTCAAAAGTCTATCGTTAGGGAGATATCGCAGCTCAAAGATGGCGGAAAAATTGATATTGTTTTCTTTTTGTATCTTAAAAACGAAAAGGGATAGAATGATGATAATTTTATAGAAGAATTACTATTACGAAAACACATTTTCCTGATATTTTCTCATGTTTTTAGAATGGGTGGAGGGGGTCGAAGTAGACTAACCCTAACATTGTTAACTGAATTTAAGGAAAAACCTACGCAACGGCTAGGAAAGAATTAAATTCCGATAGCCTGTTTTGGTTAGAAACTTTTTCATTCGATGCATTTCTCTCGTAAAATGTACCGTCTTGAAATAAAAAAATTTAATGTTAATCAATCCCGACACGTAGGTAATGATTCACATTTCAATTTTTTATATCGAAAAGGTACATTTCACGAGATGAATACAGGACAAGAAAAAGTTCCTACTTGAATTAGGTTGTTATATCCGAATTTGATTCTATCCGAGTACCTCGTTGCGTAAGTTTTTCTTTGAATTTTATTTTTCCGCCATCTTTGAACATTTAAATAACAAACTGCCCTTCATTTTGAACAAGGAATCACCCCCTTAAATTTTTCGGACTTGTTTTGAAACACCATGTATAAGATTTATATTTTTGAGTGAATGCTGAATCTTCTGAACATTCGGAGTGATTTTGGTTAAATTTTTATTTTATTAGTCTAAAGAAGGAAAAATTACGTGATTTTTGGGGATTTTTTCCTTGATATACAGTTGTAAAAAAATGAGACAAAAGATGCATAATGCATCAAAATAATTACCTGCAAAGTATAGAATTATATGGTACAAGCTGAGTTGTACATTGAAACCCGGAGATCAAGATTTGGTCGCGCAAATCCTTCTTGACCTAGACGTTTTTGAGCGCTCGATATTGCAGAATAAATTAACACTAATATAACGAGGAACTGAGACATTAGAGGGGGGATTCTTCCTCCATTAATCAGGACCCTAGTTACTAGCTTTGTCGTTGATTGAAGTATAAATATGAATATGCTTCAGTGAAAAATAGTGTTCTGTGAGTACCAGTGACATAGTTATGAAAAGCTGATGAGCGTTTTCATTGCAAATGTATAGAACACCCATTTCGCATTTTCTTTATAGATTCAATTATTTTGCTTTCCACTCAATGTCAATTAGTTCACAACAATGCGAGCCGATAAGTAGACTTAACATTTCGATAGATAAATCTATAATCGCAACATAAAGATTAGAACGAAGTGTCTGTAATTTTTTCGAGTAATTATCGATTTCGGGATTGGTACAAATATAAAGTACGTTGAAAATAATAATCGTTATTTTCTCATGATCGGTTGGTTTTGATTTTCTGTTTCCTCGCTCCGCTGATATACATCATGGTTGAACAAGAAATAATAGACGATGTGGAGATCTTCACGAAAAAAATTATGGAAGATGCAGGAGTTGCCGAATATGATCTGAAAATCGAAGGTCAAACAGAAAAAGGTGTAAATTACGCTGGAGAAATAATTTTTTTCAGTACAACATCTAGAACAGACGGAAAGAAGTACAATTTCGTCATGAAGACATCGAGAAGAACGGATAACTTGAGGAAAGCAATGGGAGATGGAGTATTGGACGTCCGTGAGATGCATATGTATTCCGAAGTGTTTCCAGCTATTCGGAAGTTTTTAGCAAAGACCAATTCCGATTACCAACTAGACAGTATTGTTAAAACGTATCTAGTGAATACAGAATTCGGACACGAAACCACAATCATGGAGGACTTGAGAAGCAAAGGTTACAGACTATGGAATAAAAGGCAACCTATGAATCTTGAGCATATCAAGTTAGTCTTGAGTAACTATGGAAAGTACCATGCATCCAGCATAGCTTTACGCTTGACGGAACCTAAAATTTTCGAAGATCTAACAAAAGATATGGAGAGTCCATTCAAACACTTTTTAAATGACGAAACGGTGACGAAATTGTTTGGAGATTATGTAGAGGATGCTCTGAATGTTTTGAGTGAGTTTGGACTACACGAAGTCGTGGAAAAATTGAGAGAAGTGCCGAAAAATGCATTGAATATTGTTAGTAAGACTACAGATGATGAGGACAAAGTGATCATAACCCATGGTGACTGTTGGATAAATAATATGATGTTCAAATATGAGGTAAGTTAATTTTGTTCTTCTTGTAATGTTTCTTCGTTCCTATAGAGGTCCACGAATCCATTATCATGATGAATTCATAAATTTTTTAATGCCATCATCCACCTTTATGTATACACTTTATTGAGTTCGATTTCTTCTTCTGGCATTGGTATCTGAGCAGCCCAGTTTCATTAAAAAAAAATCATATTGGCCAAAAAATTCTTCTTGCTCCAACTATATATTTTTTTGTAAATTACTCGATTTCCAACAGAGTAAAGAGAGCCTCAAACCTTTGGGGGTATGTTTCTTGGACTTCCAAATCTCAACATTTGGTTCTCCAGCATCAGATTTGAGCTACTACCTGTATACATCATGTGACGAAGAAACTATAACGAATCAATTCGAACAGCTTCTCGAGTTCTACTACGATTCACTCTCGTCAACTTTGAAGGACTTTGGTCTGAATCCTGAAGACGTATTAACCTTCCAGGACCTGAAGAAGCACTGGAGTAAATACGCCATAAACGGTCTGATAATGGCTGCTCAAGTTATAAAAGTTCAGCTGACGACTATGGACGAATCCCCCGATTTCAAAGATTTTGAAGATGGAAAAGGTTTGTCTTTCTTCAGAGTTGGAGAGATTAAAGATAATGACGTATATAAGAGAAGGATTCTTGGTGTTTTCAATAATTATGCCAAATATTGTTTGAATTGATGCCCATGTTTGAGTGTGTATGTTAAAACGAGATTGAAATAAATAATGGAAAAAATGTTGTGTTTTTTATCTTGTAATCATTCCCGCTGTTATCCTCTCTAATTTTTCCGAACAAAATCGAAATATGCTTAGTAATATTTTAACAAGAAGCATGAGTTCTGGTGGTAACAAAAATCCGAGTCGAAGACGAGGATTTTTGCATCTGCACAAATGCTTTTTGTAACAAAATATTACTTTGCATTGTGTTTTTTCGATTTTTTTCACAGGAAAAATTAGATGCCCGAATGGTATTTGACAAGATTATTTTATGAGTAACAGATTATTGTGCATGCATTACCTATGTGTAGGTAATAATTCGAAAACTGAAAAACAGGTAATTCAATTAATCACAAAATACTACAAACTTAATTATTGTAATTTTTGGTGACCACAACTGTCAAGTTTTACCGCGGGTAAATTCGAAAAAACTGCTGACAGCTGCTGCCATACCCTTTGTAATTCAAAATTGCGCGATTCTGGTTGGTGGAAATTAAGACGAGGGAAATGGTCTTAAAACTTGATTATTCGAAATTTAATAGTTGAACATTTTGATTATTTTGGTAGGCAGTTTGTACAGTATAATAATGTTGCTATACATATTTTATTACACTAAATGTGGTTAAAAGTGAATTTTTCTACCCATTCAAACACTTGCAGAAAAGTTGCTATATTTTCATGATCAACATATTGATTATGTCTTTGGTAATCATTATGGTTTTTAATTGGTAGGGATAGTTGGTGAGATCTTCCACACAATCGAGCTTGATTTATTATTAATAAAAGCTCAGGCAATTCCAAAAATATTTATTGAATATGAAAATAATGAGACAAAAAAAATGAGAAAATAAGTAACAAAAGCCTCAATAAGTTTTTCCACTTTTAATGTAAGATAGGTACCGGTTCAATGTAACAATAACATGCAAATACCCAATATTTATCTGATGTTTCTGAATGTTAAAACAAAAGAGGTGTGCATAAAATACTGGTGCACCATAATGCAAGTGGATTAATAATGGAACTGATCTAGACGCACCTCCGAAAGAAAGAGTTCGATTATGCACACATTTCTTCGAGAGGTTCAGAGGAAGTTTTCTCCAAAATGAACGAACACATCCAAATTCCTTCTATTATATTCCTCTTCGTGGGTTTTCACTGAAACATTGAGTGCTTCGGCGAATTCTTCCATGTTTTCTGCCTTCTTCGATATTTCAGTGAAATCGGGAACATTTTCTTTATCAACCAAGCATATCTTCAATACCATGAGAGCCGTTATGATCCCAAATTTGGCGTATTTCCTCCAGTGTTCCATCAGTTGTTCAAACGTGAATATATCAGCTTTACTACCCAAACCTTCCAGAGCTTGGGTTAAGGATTTGTGGTAGGTTTGGAGGAGTAGGTCGAAGTTCTCCAGAACATATTTGTCACATGTTGTGTAGATGTTGTAACTGAGATCTATCACAGGGGAACAGGGCAAAGATAGTTGAAAGTCTAGGAGACATATGGATTTTGGTTGATTTTCGTCGTTGTCCTGTAACAATAATAATTTGTATAATGAACAGCTTTCCAACATCCTGCATCTACGA
The DNA here is from genome assembly GCA_910592335.1 of Adalia bipunctata. NCBI lineage: Eukaryota > Metazoa > Arthropoda > Insecta > Coleoptera > Coccinellidae > Adalia > Adalia bipunctata. The sequence continues at coordinate 11,888,018 of OU342955.1, forward strand.
TCATGTTAGAGCCTGTAAGGACCAATAGCATGACAGAAAATAGTTTCTTCATGGAATTGAAGTTTGAAAGCTTGTTGACCTACCTGGTACTGAAACATGAAATTGTTATTCCAACAATCAACGTGACCAATGACACGTTTATCGCCCTCCTCTTCTGCTTCATGATTCATGATATGTTCACATTCGTGAATTAAACTATCATACTTCTTCACCAAATCATCCCTTCCCATTTTCCCTAGTAGCCCAAAAATACTGTTCAAGGAAGGTGCCAGATAGTTATTTATATCCAAATTTTTATTGAATTCCTTAATCACGCACGGCATTTGCTCTGCGAGTGCAAAGTATTCTTTTGGCTTCTGATCCCTCAGAGCCAAGGATAAGGCGTGGAATTCCCCATAACTTTTCATTGCCATCAAGGAGTGTTCCAAAGTCCAGGGTTTTTTTCTGTCATACAGCTTAAATCCTCGAGTTTTGAGATTTTCGAAGATGATGGTCTGTTTTGAAGTTTCATGGCTTATTGAATACACCTTAGGCACGAAATTGAAGAGAAGTTCTGAGCCCGTTTCTTCAATCAATTTTCGGAATGTGGGAAAAACTTTGTCATACATAAAAAGTTCCCTGTCATAAATTAAATCGACTGGCATCCACTTAGACAACCCCTTCTCCCTCTTGGCTGTCTTCAACACTAAATTGTATGGTGCTTTATCATCTTCTGGTACCACTTTCAAAAAAAATATTTCACCAGCATAGTTATCACCAGCCTCAGATTTTCCCTCGAAGAAGAGTTCATACCTTTTCACGCCTTCTTTATCCATCAACTTTTGAACCAAAGTTTCTACATCTTTTCTCATCTCTTCTTCTGGCTCCATACTATCTGTGTGAATGACCCAAATTGACACTTCTGAGTATATAAACAATAAGTTTCTTTGAATAACTTTAGTGCACAGTGATTAGGTACATCTGTCCCACTACAACATGCAACCTTCGTCAAATTGTTGAAAATGGGAATAATAATTGAGAGTGATTCAAATAGAAGAATTACCTAGATATCGACCTTGAAATCGTTTGCTGAAGCAGAGACGTATCAGGATGATTAGTTCATGTATATTTGAATTCATATGATTTGAAGAAAGCCGTTGGTTTATGTGATAATAGTCGATTGTTTGCTTTACTCTCAACATTGATATCCAATTCAAACAGAAGATAATGGTCAATGTCAGTGGATAACAGCAGTATCAGACTTTTGGTGTAGTTATACAGGGTCCTGCAATAGTGCGTTCTTCCTCCATAGCTGCCGAACCAGACATCTCAGAGATTTCGTTGGAAGGTAGACCTCTTCTACCTTCATTTCTGCATCTCAGGAAATTATTTTCTGTTATACAGGGTGTCCCCGATAAATGTTAATCAACAATTGGATGATTTGTTTAATGGATCACCCCATATATTTTCACATATTTCCAAAGACCTTCATTACCTCATCCATGACGCAAAATCTTAGGGACATTTTTCCAACAGTTTAGATCTTATTCGAAGAAAACTGCAAAAACGTGAGGGAAAAGCAGTTCAGTAAAAGTCTTCAGACGATTTCCAGAAGCGATAGTAACATGAATTTGAACTAAAAGTTTTTTAATTGAAGGATTTGCCTTGACATGGTTCCTAAACGATCAACCTGTCATATACAGAGTGTCCATTATTAAGGTCCAAATATGGAGAACTTAAAATTATTATTTTTCGATTTTTGGAATAGAACACCCTGTATTTTTCTCCACAATGATGTAAAAAATTGAATACCTTACATTTTCTCAGAAGTAACCTAAGGATTATTTTAATTCTCGCATCCAGCAGACACGAAAAATGATATCGCAACTGAAAATTTTATTCAAATAATAACATAATAAAAACTAACGGACATTCAAAAGAGGTTATACAATGAAATAAAACTAAATGAATAATTATTGACAAACTTCAAAACCTTCCCAGGATCATACTTCCTGAGCATCATCATAAAAATTATATTTTTTTTCCGTACAAGCAATACATACATATTGATCACGTATTCAACCTATTATATCAGTTTTTATCGGCGTTCCAAAAAAATATTGATCAAGTTATTGCTACTTAGAGCTCAAAGATACTTTTGAATACAGTGAATCAGTATGAATTTCTGGAAAAAATAGGATGGTTGATATGATTTTCATGTTAGGGCAGTTCCACAGAACCTGTTTTTTAAAGAAGTCGAACTTATGCTGCCCAATATCCCGATAGGATGATAGGAAACAAAAATTCATACTGATTCACTGTATTCCAAAGTATCTTTGAGATCTAGTAGCAATAAATTTTTTTTTTGGAAAGCCGATAAAAACTGATATAATTGGTTGAATATGTGATCAATATGAATTGCTTGTATGAAAAAGAAATATCATTTTTATGATGATGCTCACGAAATATGATTCTGGGAAGGTTTTGAAGTTTGTCAATAATCATTCATTCAGTTTTATTTCATTGTTTGACCTCTTTTGAATGTCCGTTAGTTTTATTATGTTATTATTTAAATGAAATTCTCATTTGCGATATCATTTTTCGTGTCTGCTGGATGCGGGGTTGAAATAGTCCTATAAGGTTACTTCTGAGAAAATGTAAGGTATCCAATTGTCTACATTATTGTGAAAAAAATACAGGGTGTTCTTATTCTATTTGAAAAAATCGAGAAATAATAATTTTAAGTTCTCCATATTTGGACCTTAATAACGGACAGCCTGTATATGACAGGTTGATCGTGTAGGAACCATTTCAAGGCAAATCCTTCAATTAAAAAACTTTCAGTTCAAATTCATGTTACTATCGCTTTTGGAAATCGTCAGAAGACTTTTACTGAACTGCTTTGCGCTCAACTTTTTGCAGTTCTCTTCGAATAAGATCTGAGCCGTTGGAAAAATGTCCCTAATATTTTGCGTCATGAAAGAGGTGATGAAGTTCATTGAAAATATGGAAAAATATACGGGGTGATCCATTAAAAAAGTCATCCATTTGTTGGATAGCATTTATCGGGGACACACTGTCTATCAGAAAATAATTTCTTGAGATGCAGACATGAAGCTACAAGAGGTCTACTTTCCAACGAAATCTCTGAGATGTCTGGTCAGGCAGCTATGGAAGATTTTCGCACTATTGCAGGAACCTGTATATCCTGCGCAAAAATTTGAAAATGCAGAATGATAATGCAATGATGCAAATGGCTTAACCATTGTCTTACCTTCACCTAAAATGTTGTTGGCTCAAAAAAAGAGGCAAATAGGACAAAAAATTATTTCGACTGAACGAGAAAAAAAATCATTTTCTCCAGTTATTTCGAATGGATTCAGCATTGATTAGGAAGAGGTTGATGAAAATAAAAACAACATTTTCTCACATCGAATTACTATTTATTCCACCCTATCTGAAAAACATTTGTGTAGTAATCGATTTAAGACTCTATCTTACATATTCTGTACAATTTTCCATACCATCAATAAACGAATATATATTTTATTTGTGATACATCTTTCAAAGAAACTTATCCCCGAAATGGACATAGACGTCCAGAATTCTCCTGTCGTATTCCTCCTGGTCCGAAACTTTCACGTCAAACACGTCCATTATATTTTCGTTATTGGCCATGTTCTCAATTTTGGGAGCATCATCTTTTTCTATCAATTCAATCTTGATGATGGTTAATACGAAAATAAGACCATACAATCCATATTTCCTCCAGTGTGTCGTCAGATCTTCCATACTGAAGAATTTAGATGGGTCACTCCCTAAGCTCTTCAGAGATTGCGTCAACGAATCATGGTATGTTTGCATGAGTTCATCGAAATGGGTCAAGCAAGAATTGTCCAGAGTGGCGTAGATGTTGTAGCTCAAATCTTTGGCTGGAGAGTCGCAGACTGAGAGCTGGAAGTCCAGAAGACGGATACCAGTTGGATTGGATTCGTCTCCGTTCTGCAAGAATACAAAAATAGTGAGACCATAGAAACATTTTCAAATTACCACCCAAAAACAGAGAATGAGAAATATTCAGAATTGCATGAGCGAAGCAGGGGGAAATTTGGCAACTCGAATTTGATTCTCCGTAAATTATAATAAATTTTAACTCAATTCTATAGTTTATAACAGATAATTCGTAAAGCGTAACACTCGAAAATTCAAAATTCCGTCAACTTCCTTACAAATACCCATTATGTACCTACAGAGAGTAAATGCATGGAAAATGCAAAAAAATTACGTAATGAAAAAACTCAAATTTCACCACTGCATGGAATGGCATATTCAAAAAGCGATAAATTTAACGCTCTTGCCGATTCTATGGAAAGGTAGTCAAGAATAAATTATTGTGAAGAAGACGATGAGGACCTAGAAGAATTAATTGAAGATAATGAAGAAGAAATGAAAGAATCACCACTGGATGACAAAATCACTCACCCAACATCTCCGGCAGAAATCAAAGAGATAATCAATAATTTGAAAACAAGAAAGGCTCCTAGAAAAGATAAAATTACAAATCTCATGCTGAAGAGAATGTCAAAGAAAGGAACGGCAGCTCTCACTAGCATAGCAAATGGCGTGATGAGAAAGAGCTCTTTCCAAAAAGATGTAAAACTGCCGAAGTGATTGTTTTCAATAAACAAGGTGAAGACAAAAAGTTCCCACAGAACTATAGACAGATAAGCCTGCTCCCAGCCCTAGGAAAAATTGTGGAGAGAGTCTTAGCCAGACGACTTAAAGAAGAAACAGAAGCCCTGGCGACGATACCGAGTGAACAATTTGGGTTCCGAAAACAACATTCAACTGAACAACAGCTCCTAAGCTAAGAATGACCGAGTATATCACAGAAGGATTTCAGAATAACAAAGCCACAGGACTACTACTACTAGATGTAACCAGATCTTTTGATAGAGTATGGCATGAAGGACTAGCATATAAAATGATAACCGCAGGTTATTCACCCAAGTTGTGCAGAATAATAAGAAATTATTTGAGGGATAGGAACTTTTGTGTGAAGAAGGTGACGTTCATTCCACACTCCGATATTTAGAAGCAGGAGTTCCCCAAGGATCCATACTAGGACCGCTACTCTAAAACATATACATACATGATATACCAAGAAATCCAAGATGCCTGCTTGCTCTATACGCAGACGATTAGGGCATAGCAATAAGGCACACGAATACAAAAATAATTCACAAAAAACTTCAGGAAGCTGCAGATGATATCAGTCAATGGTGTAACAGATGGAAAATCAAAATCAATGGAGAAAAGAGTCAAGCAATACTCCTTCAAAAAAGAAGACTGAAGATGGAATCGAAGATATTCATAGACAATAATGAAATTGAATGAAAGAATGAGGCTAAATACCTAGGAGTAATATTAGACAAAGAACTAACGTGGAAACAGCACATTAAGTATGCAGTGGATAAAACGAATGTAGCAATGAAAAGACTATACCCGATTATAGGCAGAAGAAGCCAAATGAACAGAAACACAAAATTGAGGATCATAAAAGCAGTCGCCAGACCGCAGCTAACTTATGGATCAACAGCATGGGGCTATGCAGCGAGAACCCATATAAAGAGGATACAAAGTACAGAAAACAAATTTCTGAGATGGGCATTAGATGCCCCCTGGTTTGTTAGGAATTAAAAAATCCGAAAAGACATAAAATGGGAGTCCATTACTACATTCATCAAACGAAAAGCTGCAAATGCCTATGAAAGAGCTAGTGAACATCCAAATGACGACCTTAAAAGGTTAGTTGACTATGACCCCGTTGAAGATGAAAAAACAGCGAGAATTCACCGCAAAAGACCTAGAGACCAATTGCGAAAATGAAGATATAGAACTGTACACTTAGTGAGAGATATCCAATTGAAGGATGAACACAAACACTCAGCATAAAGAATGCGAAAGAGAAAATACAGATAAGATGATGGAAGGTTTATAGGCTTATTCCCGGAACCAACCGCAGGAGAGGTGTTTAGTCGGTAAGAATCCGACACTACCCAGAAAGACTGGGTGTCTGATGTAATATTCACCTCTTCTAGAAAAAAAGAAATCATCTCTTATCTCTTGCACTATTCGTGCAAAGCGAGATCATATTTTATATTTAAGATTGATACAATTATTGTACGCTACTGAGGGCAACTGTGATTTCTTCATACAGGGTGACCCAAATAAAAAAATATGTATGATTTTTTATAGAAAACACCGAGAAATTTATTTGGAGGGAAGACATCTTTCGATTGCCAATTCGTATGTGTACGATAATACCCCTTAGTTACAGTGATTATATTACCATATTAATATAGTCACTGTATCCTAAGTTACAGTGACTATATTACCAATATGGTAATATATACCTAGTCACTGTACCCTAAGGGACCTAAGTCATCATTTTTATGATAATGCTCAGGAAATATGATTCTGGGAAGGTTTTGAAGTTTGTCAATAATTATTCATTCAGTTTTATTTCATTGTTCAACCTCTTTTGAATGTTCGTTAGTTTTTATTATGTTATTATTTGGATAAAATTTTCAGTTGCGATATCATTTTTTGTGTCTGCTGGATGCGGGAGTTTAAATAATCCTGGGGTCACTTCTGAGAAAATGTGAGGTATTCAATTTTCTACATCATCGTGGAAAAAAATACAGGGTGTTCTATTTGAAAAAATCGAGAAATAATAATTTTTAGTTCTCCATATTTGGACCTTAATTACGGACACCCTGTATATGACAGGTTGATCGTTTAGGAACCATTTCAAGGCAAATCCTTCAATTAAAAAACTTTTCTCTATTTCAGTATCGTAATGAGTTCATTACAGTACTAAAAACAGTGCTGTAATGAATTCATTACAGCACTGTTTTTAGTAATATTTTTCGTTTCGTGGTTGTCAACAATGACTGCCGATCCTATCAATTTTCAACACACGTCAAGTTGAAAATGTCAATTTTCGTCAGTGAACCAACTGACAAGATACAATACAAAAGTCACTAGGATGTATAATCTGAATTTTTCATTGAATTTCAACGAAATTTGACTGAAATAGAGAAAATATCGTCTAATACTCGTTGCAGAATGCAATTCCAACACTCATGCGTTCAAAAACTCGCTCCTTCGTCGCTCGTTTTCGAATTTCGCATTCGTATTGGAATAGGAGCCCATTCTGCAACTTGTTTTAGAATATACTATTAGTTCAAATTCATGTTACTATCGCTTCTGGAAATCGTCAGAAGACTTTTACTGAACTGCTTTTCCCTCACCTTTTTGCAGTTTTCTTCGAATAAGATCTGAACTTTTGGAAAAATGTCCCTAAGATTTTGCGTCATGAAAGAGGTAATGAAGTTAATTGAAGATATGTGTAAATATATGGGGTGATCCATTAAAAAAATCATCCATTTGTTGAATAACATTTATCGGAGAAACCCTGTATATCAGAAAATGATTTCCTGAGATGCAGAAATGAAGATACAAGAGGTCTACTTTCCAACGAAATCTCTGAGATGTCTGGTTCGGCAGTTATGGAAGAAGAACTCACTATTGCAGGACCCTGTATACTAACATCGAATGTGAATTCATTTACTTCCCAATAGCAAATGATAAACGACTCAAAAATCCCGATACTATGGAACTCGAACCCATAATGCACTTCACTTTCTACCGATACGTAAGACAAACGAATAGTTTTTCAGCATATTCATAAAAAGAATTGCCAAACCTTCAAAAACATGTGTCACTCGACACTACAGCCGTTCAAGATTCTTTAAGGGGGCTTCTTACCCGATTAATATGTGGTATCCTTTGTCTACATCAACAAAGAAAAAACTCCGTCTCTTTAAATAATTAGTATGCATGTCAAAAAAGAGTTCAGAATCATACCTCGTACTTGAACATGAAATTATTACTCCAACAGTCCATATGGCATATTGCAACCTTATCTGATTCATCCTGAGCTTTAGCGGTGAGTAAATCTATAGCTTTATCCAAAAATCCATCGTATTTTTGCACAAGATCTCCTCTGCCGTTCTTCTTCAGTAAAGACATGGCATGTTGAAAAGGTTTCTCGTAAAACTGCCTCATATTTAAATTTTCTGTAAAACCCTGAGACACATCTCCAAGATTCCTCTTCAAGTCTTCAAACACTCCTGGTTTTTGGTCCCTCAATGCCATGGATAAAGCATGAAGTTTTCCGTAGTGTTTCATAGCGAATAGTGAGTGTTGCAGATTCCATGTTTTCTTCCTGTTGTGAAGTTTGAAACCTGTAGCTTTCAGGTTCTCCATAACTATAGTCTCTTTTCTTGATTCCTTGCTTATCCAGTATAAACTTTGGGAACAAATTCAAACTCGAAATCTGGTCTCACTTCTTGAATTAACTTTCGGTAATCTGGAAAGATGTCGGAGTACATGAACAGTTCCCTGTTGTAAAGTAGTGCAATTGGTAAAGCTTCTCTTAATTCCGGCAATCTCTTGGACGTTTTCATCACTAAATGGTAGGACCTGTCTTCTTTCTCATTTTCAGGTTCAACGCGTAAAAAAATAACTTCACCCATGTAGTTATCACCTGCCTCCGATTGTCCCTCTATTTCGTATCTGTAGTCACCGATATTTTCCTTCTTCATGATTTCTTTGATCGCCGCGTCAACATCTCCAAGTATTTCTTCGGAAATCATGGCTGGTGTTCGAATGATCTTCCGCGAGACACTGATGATAGATGGATGTTGATTTAATGCACCGTAATTACGATTCCCCACAAACCACTATCAAGGAATCTTATTTCACGTGTGGACCTACTGTGGCCTTCAGAAGATGAAACAAATACTCTGTGGTAATGATAATGTAGCTTAATTATATTGCATAATGGGATAGGATACCTAAATAGCGATGAAGGTTGGTGATGATTTAGGAACGTACTAGTAAATATTCATTGGATCTGTTTCGTCTTTCATATACAGCATGATTTGTTTACCAATGAAGTAAATTTTTCCGCAATATAAATACTTATTTCGACCATTATCATCCATTGACATATAGAAATCCATATCTCATAATGGACGGTCAACAAGAAGATTTTTGTAGAATACCGATTCAGCCAAAGTTGAAATAATGAGCTTCCGAAATGCTCAAACAAATCTGAATATAATTATGATTGCCAGTGGTCTTGCATGTCATACCCCACACCTTTATCCGTATAAATCGTTTAAATTGGAAAATAATGCGTCCTTCCTGATACACCTCCCCTCTGAATTGAGGAAGTGAATAATCTTTCATCAGTGCAGTTTTGCAAGCCATCCTCCTCAGTGAGAAATTTGCCTTAATATATTCAGCATGGATGAACTGAGGAAGATCACCAAAAAAATGATGGCAGAGAAGAGCATTGAAGATTACGACTTGAACATCCAGGGTACTATTGGAAAAGGTGAGAACTACTTAGGTGAAGTGCTCTTCTTCACTATCACTCCAAATAATGAAGCAAACGTCCTCTATTTTGTAAGGAAACAAGCAAAATATTCGAAAGATGAAGACGAAAAATCAGCTATGTCCAAAGCTTCACAAAGAGAGTTTTACGTGTACAGAGTTGTTTATCCAGAAATGAAAAAGTTTCTGGAGCTACAAAAAAACGAAGTGGCCTTAACCATAATTCCTGAAGTACACTGTATATATGAAGAGGACAACAAAGAAGTGCTCATTATGGAAAATATGAAATATTCTGGATTCAAAATGCATAACAAAAAATTACCAATGAACCGAGATCAGATCTCTTTAGTACTCGAAACTTACGCAAAATTCCATTCAATCTCCTTCGCAATGAAAGAATTAGCACCTGAAAATTTCAAGGAAATATCCGAAAGTATGAGTGATGTGTGGATAAACTTCAAATATATCTTTGGTACTGATAACTACTTTGGACCTCTGTTGAAGGACGTTTTGGGTAAGCTGAAAGAAGCAGGAAGATCCGATTTAGCATCCAAATATAAACCAATTGAGGATAATCTGGAGAACATAGTTTTTATTAATGTGGAAGAAGAAGATCGCTTGGTTATCTGTCATGGAGATGCTTGGAACAATAACATGCTGTTCAAAAATGACGTAAGTTCAGCTTAAATAGCAACCCAAAACAAAACCTTCTACATTAAAAACAAAAAGGTAACATCGATTGTAATAATAAAAATAAAAATATCATAATGAAATAGATATATCACAATAATATCCATTTCAGGAAAATGGGGTACCGAAGTCAGTTTGCTTAATAGATTTCCAAATGTCTAGTCTGAGTACCCCCATTCTGGACCTTTGCCAATTCCTCTTCAGCGCTTGCGACAAAGATGTTCTCTACAACATCGAAGAATACCTCAAGATGTATCATCAACTGCTGAAAGATGCACTCGAGAAGTACAATATTGAAGTCGACCGCATTTTTTCATTCGATAAACTCATGGACCATTGGTCCAAATACAGCAAATGTGGTGTCATTGTTGCACTTTCAATCATCCAATTTTCTTTGGCAGAAGATGAAGAAATTCCCGATGATCTGAATTCATTGAACTATAGTGATTCTTCAGAAATGAAGAACTCTGAGACATTCACGAATAGAGTGAACGATCTTTTAATAAGTTTTGCAGAGAAATTTCTTTAGAAAATACATCAGTTCATCTTTATTTCATGGAGCAATCGAATCGACGTTCTGGAAATCATCGCATTGTGAACCTGAACTTGTGAATCAACCTATTTGAGAAACCTGTATAAAAATAATTCGTTGGATTTCGCGATTTCATCTGATGACATTTTCATAATATGTCATAAAGTTATTAAACAATTATAGAATACAATAATTGCCATCATTTATTTTTAATGGTATGTTTAGGAATCCTTCAACTAGGTATTCATGGTTAGCTAATTGTTTAATAATCAGCAATGAAGTCCAGGTAGACAGTGTTTTTATTATCCACTTGTGCATTGAATCTGTTGTCCTTGTATTTCTGAGGATTTCTCGAAAAGAGGGTAAATTTTCTTTATAGTCCGATTATACAAGTGGAATACATGAATTAATTTCAGGAAAATATTTTTACGGTCTCGTAAAATATGTATTACAAATGGGGCTGAAGGTCAATTGCCTTAAATACATTCATTTATTTTATTCATTTATTACAAATGTCATTTGAGTTGAATTTAATTTCCAAAAATTAGGACAGTTCTTACACAATCGGTACGGTATTATTAGATGGACAAAAAAAATTGTTTATGAACCAGTGATAGATTGTAGGTGTTTTTGAGGGTTTTAATTTGTGTTAGTAAAACTTTGTTTGGCACTCTTTGTTCAGTTATTGTTTTTTTCAATGATTTATTAAAATTTTTCCTTTTTATTATTTTTTTCCTGGGATTGAGTGTAGTAGATGAATACTTCTCTCCAAACATTTTCTTCTTTTTTTCGTTGTTTTCGATATAGAAGTACATACTTGGTTTATGGCAAAGGTGAAACCCAAAATGATGCCTAGCAGCATCTCAGCTTTCGGAGAACACTCATATGATATTGTGTTGAAAAATATAAAAGAAAAAAAATATTCTAGACTGATTAGGAAGTATGAGTAAAGGTATTTTTAGTGTTTCAATTTTGAAGATGCATTCAGATATTTAGCTTGTCTCCATCATCAATGAATCAATGTGGATAGTTATTCTTGTGCTTGAGATAAATTTAGGAGTGCATTTCTTTTCTGGGATTTTATCATAATTTCAAATTGAATAATGATCCACTTCATTTTGTGACATCATGATATAGAAAAGGTGGAGCAGACATAATTCAATTTGAAGCTGTGTCAAAGCAACATTGGATATTCTTCATCGGGAGATGGGCTTATTAATTGAGCCAGCGTTTCCATTTCTGAGCTCTAAACTCAGCACAAGACTTTTCATCTGAAACTACGAAGTTAATTCTCGGAAAGAATTAAATTTCTCACGAAAATCAATTGTAATTCTTCGAAAGAAACAACCTCCTCTTTTTGGTGAAAATCTGACAGAACTTGCAATTAATTCGAGGCTGGAATGTGACTAATTATTATTATTCCATCTATCATGAAGATTTGAGGCTTGAGAATATAAGCATTCCGATTGCAAACCTGTCAAAAATAACTCAGAAGCACTAAAAAAATGCAGGCATCTGAAAGAGCGGTGTGCTCACACCAAATCGAGTTCCTCGAAGAATTTTAATTATTTTGGGTCAATTCAGCATTTCATTTATTGCTTCTATCGGAAACTCAAGCTGGTTCTCGGGAAAATAAACAATTTAAAGCGAATATGAGCGCTACCGTCTGCGAAATGCATATTCATAAACATATCAACTATGCGAATTCCCAAAACGATCAGCATTCGTATGTATAACTGCATCGGTAGTAATGTCCTCAATTCTGGAGGTAAGCGTTTAAAAATAATATCGATTATCTGCAACCTACTCTTCAGACAGAAATGTTGTGGAGAAAATGCATCAGTGTGCGACTGGTTCCCGAAAAATTTTTAAGATACATTGATATTCAATGTTTGTCAGGGAAAGACATTATCGATGCACAATTTTAATTTCAATGTAAGAATAGTACGAACTATTTTTTATGGAAGGGAAGATAAGAATAAGCGACGATTCTTCGATGAAAATAAATGGGACTGGATCAAAAATGGAGTATTCACATTTTTTAAGAAAAATAAATCTACACCGACACGTGAATTAGCAGACGAATAATACATAAAAAATTGAAAGAAGACACAAATACACTGCGCAAAAAAATTAACGCACATTATGGAAATCTCAAATTTATTCTACAACTGAAGGTGTTCTCAATGATAATTATTTTTATCAGAATTATGCATGCATATGTTATCCACTTTCAACGTTTTTCTTCAATACAGATGTTTTATCCCAGCAGGAATAAAAAAAGATGATATTATCAGATTTTGAATGTATTGGCTCCATTCTAAAATCAGTTGTTCTCGATCAATTCTCGTGATCAATAGTTTTTCTTTCGTTTGATTTTCTACACTCGATCGCTATGCAACGCGAAAAACGTAATTTGACCCAAGAGGAATGTGCCCAAGCGGTAGTTTTGCGAGAAGAAGGGTGGACATACACAAGAATTGCAGAAAGGTTTGGACTTTCCCATACAAGTGTGTCCAGAATGTTGCAGCGATTCAGGGAGACAGGTATGAATGTCCGAAGACCAGGACAGGGTAGATCACGGGTAACAACTGCCATTCAAGAACGTTACTTGAGAGTTTCTTCGTTGAGACAACGGTTTGCAACCGCTCGCCTCCTTCAAAATCAGCTTGAGCCAACTCATGAGGTGCAAATTAGCACTCAGACAATAAGAAATCGCCTCAGAGAATATGATTTAAGGCCTCGTGTCGCGGCAAGAGGCCCAGCTCTTACCCCAGCCCATCGCAGGGCGCGTTTGGATTCTGCGAGAGAGCATATCCATTGGGAAGAGGCCGATTGGGAAAGAGTTCTCTTCACAGATGAGTCTAGATCCTGCCTCTACCATTGTGATCGACGTTCCCTTGTATACAGACGTCCACATGAAAGATACGCTCAGTGCAATGTCCTGAATACTACTGGTTTCGGGGGAGGATAGATTATGGTATGGGGTGGAATATCTTTGACTGCTCGCACAGACCTAGTGGTCGTTGATAATGGAGCTATGAATGCTGATAAGTATATAAGGAACATTCTTGAAGAGCATGTAGTGCCATTTGCCCCATACATTGGTGAAAATTCCATTTTTATGGACGATAATGCCAGACCCCATCGTGCGCGCATCGTTCAGGAGTACCTTGAAGAGGTTGAAGTCTCTCGAATGGAATGGCCAGTAAGAAGTCCAGATCTCAATCCGATTGAGCAGTTTTGGGATAACCTCAATAGTAGGCTGAGAAGTTCAGAAAATCATCCAGCTACTCTTAATGATTTAGGAATCCAACTCGGAGAAATCTGGGAAGTATTAGATCAGAACATTTTAAGATCACTCATTTTGAGTATGAACCCTCGTTTCCGAGCTGTAATTAACGCAAGAGGTGGAAATACCAAGTATTAAATCACTTATCAGCATTTCAGTATTTTGAAAATTGTTCATTTCTCTCCTTTCACATGAGATTCGGTGAAATCCTGAATTTTTCTTCCATTTAATGTGTCTTATTTCATTCAAAACCTTCCCGAGAGAACATAAAAAATAAGTAATAAAGTCAATGTAGAGTTAGATTAAAATTGAGATTTTCAAAATGTGCGTATTTTGCGCAGTGTAGTTCCTAGTGAACAGTTTGGATTCAGATCAGAGTCAAAATTCGATTGATACAGACGTCGTCACGACTCGTTGGTGTAAAACAAGTAAAGACTGAAAGGAAATGCGAAATGTCAGAAATGATACGTTAACTTCGACCCTCAGAATCAGGATACTTCACTCAAGTCAACTGAAAGTCTTTTCTGCCTATTCTTACAGTGCTTTTCCACAGTTTCATAAAGAGAAGAAATAGTTTCGTTCTCAGATGACAAACCCTCGTGTCTAAACGTTCAACCATAATTCATCGGAACTAGCAGATGTAAATCCTACCTTTCTGTTGAGTACTTTATTATAAAATCGTGGCGATTATTTTGCAGTCACAGCTTGTCTAAGTACAGTTCCACCTATGTACTATTTACGATGTAGTTGCCGATTGACTTTGCATAATCGCAGTCTCTTGCAACTAGTTATGCAGACTCAGATACTTGAGTGCCGAACGGTTTTGCATATCATCGAGATAGAGAAAAGTTCATTTGAATATTTCATAGCTGTCTAAAGAAGGATTAACTATCAACATTAATTGAACGACTGTATCTGCAAAAGTTCGAGTGAGACGGATTTGCATAATGTTGAGAATAAGGTTGACAATGATCAAATGATATGTTTATTGAGACCAGAAATTTTTATTTGTTTCGAATAGGTCACTGGTATAGAAATGAGGTGCCGATTTGATTCAGAGTGGGTGAAGTATGAGTATGATACAGGTGGATGTGAATGCATTATGTCATTGAATATTTCTGAATGCAGTTTGAATAATTCAAAAATTCAGCCTGGCCTGAATTCACTTCGTTTCCATAAAAGCACACTCTGAAATCATCATGATCAGCCATGATAAGACTCGAATCGAAAGTTGTGAAACTTTATCGATTCAAAAGAAGAATTGTTCAAAATTATTATTTTCATTTCTAATACGGACTGAACGAGAATAAATTCGCTATCACAAAAACGCTTATATCTTTTGAACCACTGGACCGATTTCGAAAATCGAACTCATTTTCGAATAATCTTCTAGTTCTAATGAAAACTGTTTTTACAATGAAAAAACCAAAACTATTCTTTACAAAATTCATGGATTTTTTCTGGAATTCTTCCCATCATGCTTCTTATAGTGGTCTCAGTCACTTTCTGGGATGCTGTCTTCCACTTTTGCTTGAATTCCGCTAATATTTTCGTTGATTTCTTAGTCTTCTCCAATTCTTCTTTTACCAGGGCCCAATATCTTTCGAATGGCCTAAGTTCTGGGCAATTTAGTGCATTGGCCTTTTTGGGGACAAAAACCACCTCATTAGCTTCGTAACTTTTCTTGTTGGCCTTGCTGTAGTGGCACGAAGCTAAATCTGGCCAAAAGATTGTTGACACATCGTGCTCACGTAAAAATGGCAAAAGTCGCTTCTTCAAGCATTCCTCGATGTATATCTTCGAGTCAACAGAGCCTTGTCCAACGAAAAATTTGCTCCTTTTCCCACAAGTGCAAATTGCTTGCCAAACCAGAAATTTTTTAGGAAACTTTGCTTGTTCCTTCACGCGAAAATGTTCGTCAACATTTCCACGAGAATCTGAAGTACAAAATTCCAGACCAGGAAGTTGCGAGAAATCAGCCCAAGACATAGGTTTCGTCGTCCATCACGCAACAGAAAAAATTTTTCGAGAAATCTTTTTTTAATTTCTTTGTTCTTGATTTCGCTTCTTGATTCTTCACAGCGTTCCTGTCTGGCACTTTCTGCACTTTGTATGTTCTAAGCCCACAACTCGACTTGATTTTCTGAACGGTTGACTGTGAACAACCCACTATTTGGGCCACTTTCCGTCCTGAAAGGTTAGGATTCTTCTGAAAAAGGCTGATGGCATTCTTCACTTTTTTTGGGCTATGAAACCCCTTTTTCCTCCCGGTTCCTTCCTTGCGGTTAATTGTAAGATCTTCGTTGAAGCGCTTAACAACTCTTGATACCGTTTCCGGACGAACGCGAGCCTCTTTTGCGATTCTTTTGAAGCTCCATTTTTTATTATTTTGAAAAAGTTTCACTATAAATTCTCGTGTTTCCACTTCGCTCGACATTTTGCTACAGAGAATTGGAATATCCATGAAGTAAATGTTCCACATGTTTCTGACGTTCATAACAAAGCTAACTATGAGCAAATTTTGATTTTTTTCTCAATTGGTTCAAGTTATATAGGCGTTGTTGTGATAGCGAATTTATTCTCGTTCAGTCCTTACCACAAAGTTCTATGATTTACCCACTTTCTTCACTCTGTCTGAAGTTCGAGAGGAAGTCACCCAGAACCACATAAATCATTCTTCCTCTGTTTTATCACACTATGAAGGCAATTCTTATTTTCAAAAAGAATGAAAAATCTAGAAAAGGAATTTTGGTGTGGGTTTGGCGAGAAGTAATGCCTTCAAGTTTCTCCCAGTTTTCAACGAATTCTGAAACAATCATTCCATCCGTTAAATATCACATCACAAACGGTATCAACACCTTTTCGTAGGAGCAAAAACCCAATATCTCACTTCGCCATTAATTTCCCAAGATCAGGCGACAGCGCAGACGACGTTCGTCGTCCAAAAATAAATTTTTATATCTATCGTCTCATATCTTCGTATAAACTATAGGGCCATGCGGTCGAATTGGACTAATAAAATTATGAAATTATCTTTATTCACGCGATTCTTGATTTCTGGTGCACATGCCATGCCGTGTTTACATTTCTATTTCGCTGCTTCGGTTCCACCTCTGGGTTCGTATATTTCGATTCCTGTCAGCAGAATCCCCGTAAATCTTTCAGAAGTTGTGACACGGACAAAACATGGCTATTTTTTCCGGAGTAGTACGATGATGTTCAAAAGTGAATCAGCTTTTTCGGAAGAATGAATCTAATTTGGGATTGCGCCTGATGCTTAAATTTTTTGTTCTCTTGGTCTAGAGTCTCGTATTCTGCATCTTCTGACTTCACAGAAAAATTTATAATGGAACTGACAGAACATACACTGCGCAAAAAAACTAACGCACATTATGGAAATCTCAAATTTATTCTACAACTGAAGGTGTTCTCAATGATAATTATTTTCATCAGAATTATTCATGCATATGTTATCCACTTTCAAAGTTTTTCTTCAATACAGATGTTTTCTCCCAGCAGGAATAAAAAAAGATGATATTATCAGATTTTGAATGTATTGGCTCCATTCTAAAATCAGTTGTTTTCGATCAATTCTAGTGATCAATAGTTTTTCTTCCATTTGATTTTCTACACTCGATCGCTATGCAACGCGAAACACGGAATTTGACCCAAGAGGAATGTGCCCAAGCACAGGTGCAAATTAGCACTCAGACAATAAGAAATCGCCTCAGAGAATATGATCTAAGGCCCAGCTCTTACCACAGCCCATCGAAGGGCGCGTTTGGATTTTGCGAGAGAGCATATCCATTGGGAAGAGGCCGATTGGGAAAGAGTTCTGTTCACAGATGAGTCTAGATTCTGCCTCTACCATTGTGATCGACGTTCCCTTGTATACAGACGTCCACATGAAAGAAAACCTCAGTGCAATTTCCTGAATACTACTGGTTTCGGAGGAGAATCGATTATGGTATGGGGTGGAATATCTTTGACTACTCGCACAGACCAAGGGGTCGTTGATAATGGAGCTATGAGTGCTGAACAGTATATAAGGAACATTCTTGAAGAGCATGTAGTGTCATTTGCCCCATACATTGGTGAAAATTTCATTTTTATGGACGATGATGCCAGACCCCATCGTGCGCGCATCATTCAGGAGTACCTTGAAGAGGTTGAAGTCTCTCGAATGGAATGGCCAGCAAGAAGTCCAGATCTCAATCCGATTGAGCAGGTTTGGGACAACCTCAATAGAAGGCTGAGAAGTTCAGAAAATCATCCAGCTACTCTTTGTGACTTAGGAATCCAACTCGGAGAAATCTGGGAAGGATTAGATCAGAACATTTTAAGATCACTCATTTTGAGTATGAACCGTCGTTGCCGAGCTGTAATTAACGCAAGGGGTGTAAATACCAAGTATTAAATCACTTATAAGCATTTCAGTATTTTGAAAATTGTTCATTTCTCTTCTTTCACATAAGATTCGGTGAAATCCTGAATTTTTCTTTCATTCAATGTGTCTTGTTTCGTTCAAAACCTTCCCGAGAGAACATAAAAAATAAGTTATAAAGTCAATGTAGAGTTAACGTTCATTAAAATTGAGATTTTCAGAATGTGCGTTAATTTTTTTGCGCAGTGTATATAGAATTAGGAATTAAGCAGGATGCCAACATACCGATTCCCATATTTTTACTGTTGGAACGAATTCATAGAAAATAATCTTATGAACTTTTCACACTCATCTTTTAGATCAGAAATCCAAGAATGTCATCGGTTTTCGAAACAACAGGAATAAAACAACTGTACGAACGTGCTTGCTGCTTCAAGTGGCCATAAAAGGCATTAACTCTTAATTGTTGTCGATGAAAAACACTAGCCAAGTAATTAATAGAACGACTTTGCCATCACCGGTTATTATATCCTATACGCAATATAAGTTCCTAGAAATCGGTAGCTTTGATTATCTGAATAGTGCCCAGAAGCAATGATCTGTTCCTAGTGTTTCCGTTGAATTAGGCATCCAATGTCGGAATAGTTTTAATAGACCTCGAAATTGATGTATGATTCAGTTTGCCTTATGTCAGTAGCCGGATGTTTTATCGATCAAAATCCGTAAATTTGGTTTTCAAAGAAATCTTTCAAGGCCATTCGATCTTACTTGGACATGGATACTTCTGCAGACTTCTAAATGCCAAACTTTCAAACTGGATACATGTGGTTTAGGTCGAGGAATTCTGTGACTTTACGGGCATAGCAATTAGGCACTGAAATACAAAAATAATTCACAAAAGACTTCAAGAAGCCGCAGACGATATCAGTCAATGGTGTAAAAGATGGAAAATCAAAATCAATGGAGAAAAGAGTCAAGCAGTACTCCTTCAAAAGAGAAGGCTGAAGATGCAATTGAAGATATCTATAGACGATAATAAAATAGAATGGCAGAATGAAGCTAAATACCTAGGAGTAATATTAGACAAAGGACTAACGTGGAAACAGCACATTAAGTATGCAGTGGATAAAACGAATGTAGCAATGAAAAGACTATACCCGATTATAGGTAGAAGGAGCCAAATGAACAGAAACACTAAATTGAGGATCATAAAAGCCGTCGCCAGACCGGAGCTTACATTTGGATCAAGAGAATGGGGATATGCAGCGAGAACCCATATAAAGAGGATACAAAGTACAGAAAACAAATTTCTGAGATGGGCATTAGACGCCCCCTGGTTTGTTAGGAATGAACAAATCCGAAAAGACATAAAATGGGAGTCCATTACTACATTCATCAAACGAAAAGCTGCAAAAGCCTATGAAAGAGCTAGTGAACATCCAAATGACGACCTCAGAAGGTTAGTTGACTATGACCCCGTTGAAGATGAAAAAACAGCGAGAATTTACCGCAAAAGACCTAGGGTCCAATTGCGAAAATGAAGATATAGAACTCCACACTTAGTGAGAGATATCCAATTGAAGGATGAACACAAACGCTCAGCATAAAGAATGCGAAAAAGAACATTATGAAATAATTATAGCTTTCTTCTTCCGATATTCTTTCTGGAGTTTACTGCTGCGTCTGTTTCTATTGTAGTTTTCAAATAACCTGTGTACCATTCAATAGCATTCCTACTTTCTTGGTTAGAGAAGACCAGGATCTCTGATTCTCAATGATCGCAATGCCTGTACCTCCTCTAGATATTCTGCGAATGGACTTACATGTCTGTCTATCTCACGATGGAGAGTTTATGATCTCCATTGGCATATTTGGGCATGTCCTCATAGTCCCAGAGATACACAAACAGCCTAGACTCATTCATCTTGTCGAGGTTTTTCATCGTGCTCTTCTGCTTTGTTGTTTCAGACTATTGCCACTAAGTGGGTCTCATAATCATCACGTACATCCATCGTTGTAGAATATTTGGGAAAGATATAGGTGATGGGGGAATGAAAAGTCAGAGAGCATGGTTTTCACTGAACAAGTCTCCACAGCAAACCTACCTAGCTACGAGCCTGCTTCGGGACTTCGGAACGGTAAGAAATGCTTGGATTTCAGTATGAATGAGATATGCCTCCTCGCTGGATTCCTCAAAGGACATTGTCGCCTTAGGAAGCTTATGATGAGAAAAGTCTTATCAGAAACAGACGAGTAAAAATTCTGGGAGAAAGAGGAGGAAATTCCTTTTCACCTGGTTACGGAATGGCTTGCCATTGCAGGTCTTCCTAAAGAATGTCTTGGATAAGAGAATTATAGGAGGAATGAGAAGTTAGCCTCCTTGGAGCCCTCTCAGATACTGGAATTCAGTGAAGATCTGGAGCTCTTGTTGACAGCGCAGTTTCGAAAACAAAACTGAATCCGTAAAATCTTGAGATAAACTATTCACCTCCCGATAATTTTATGAAAAAAAAATCGAACCCACGAAACTGAATCGGGAATTCCGCCTGAATCAATTTCCTGCACCTTCCTATTTATAAACGCGGCGAGTCCAAGAATTAGCATACCGATTTCTTCTCGACTCCGCCATCTCAATGTTAAAGTTTGACCGATGGCCCGTCATTTGGCTCATTCTGCTTTCATCTGGCATATTTACAGCTGAAATTAATACTGAAATATCGTTCTGACTCGAGTGCGAGACGAGAATCATTTGCATCGGTGCATCACGCAAGCTACTTGTCTTACGTCCAATTAGGAGATGTTAACTCACATAAACGATTAGTTATCATTAAGAGATAGGTTGAAAATCTGAGTGTGTTTCGATATTCGGGGTATTTGTGAAAGGTCCAGTTGCAATCTTGATCGAACCGTTCCAGTTTGAACGGTGGATGAAGCTTTGATCTCCAATTGCGGAAGCTGACAAATGGCACCTTTTAAGATTGCGAAGTACTGTTAGTTTTATGCAACCGAATCCCTGATTAGCAACGGCAAAGAGCAAAGTAACGTTGTAGGATTTTGTTTTTGTTTCAGCCCTACAGATTCGATGGAGATGAATTTAGGGCCGGTTTTATAAAGGGCACGTTCAATCCGAGGTTACTCAAACGAGGATTGAAAGTCAACCCTCGATTGAAAAAAGTTCGGTGTTATAAACGTCTTTGCAGCCTCGGTTGAACAACCTCGGATTAAGATCGCTTTTTTTGGGTTGGCTAACCTGAATCTTATTTCTCGAAGTATTTTGGCACGTTTTTTTTATACCTTGTTTGGAAAAATTCAATAATCATAGTCTAATAAAGACAAAACTAGAAGCTAATTCGAATATTCCCGTGTTTTGTGACGGTCACGGAAGATAAATCAGAGAAATCTGATTTCCTACATCAAAACAAATTATGTTATGAAGAAATTTTTAATTTATGAAATGACGACAGATATCGTACGAATTTTTTCCACTTGAAGCTATTGCCAAATACGCTCTAGTCTTTATCACTTTTGTCAACTTATTTGACTCGAATGATCTAAGTTTGTACCTACTATGTATTTTGATATTCTGAAAAATCTTATCTCAAACTCTTATGCCAAGTAACCAAATAAAAGCTAGGACAATACGAAACATCCAATGAAATTGCATTAACATTTAGTCGTACAAGGATATAGTAATATTTAGGATAGGAACAAATCATTCTTGATCTTGTTTGATTGAGTAGGTACATGAAATATAATGAAAATTTAAAGATAGCATTTTTTATGCTTTATTCAGGTTGAGAGTCATGAATAGAATCAGTCTAGCAATATTATGCAGGACTCCGCAAGTCACAAAAATAATAGTTGTTTTCAAATGTAATCAGATTCTGAATAAAAGAATGGAAAATGTTCTTCTACATGCCAGAGAGTCTTTGAATTGAATTCATAATTCATATGTGAGCTTCATTGAATAATTGATCATCCATTGATCTGTGAGATGGGATCGGTGTCATCAATCATTTCTTTAGAGTGTATTAAAAATTTTCTATGATGAGAATTACCGAATTTATAAGCTTAGCAACTTGGAAATTTGAAGAAAAGTAATCCTTTTCACATCTGTAGCATTCAGCATTTTCACAACCCATTAAAATAAGCATGCACCTTTACTACTATGCAATAATAATCAAGAAATCCTTCTAGAACGTGAGTGCGCTCCAGCAACATGATCTAATACACTGAAATTTGGTCAGTCAATACAACCTTTCCCTTGTTAGTTGCTATTCCTGTTTTTGCTTGGCATTTTGATAGAATGATAAAATAAACACTAGAATACTTTTTGATAATGTCCAAAGTTCTAGACATTTCACAACTTTCTGACTTTTTTCTGATGTTGATTTATGTATATCACAAAAATCTTCGAAAATGTAAACAACTCTGAAAAGATTCAGTTTATTCAGAGTAATTTCGTCCACCTGATAAAAGAGTTTTTTTATTCGACTAAAATATCTTCTTCGTGCCATCTTCGAAGAGGTCGAAAGGAAATGTGAAATCATTTGAATGGTATCTTACTTATTCACTATCGTTATTATCTTTTGGATGCCTTGCAGTTATTTCATTATGATCATGACTAGAGTCATTTTCTATATTATATCCACAGAGGAACCTGGCAGTTCTATCCCTCGAAGATAAGGCACAAAAATTCAGTTTCAATTCAGGAATAGTTTTCCAAACACCAAAGATGAATTATTAATACATAGCAAACCTACAGAAGACTGTGATTAATATCAGGCATTCTATCGATATAATATTATCATATAATATTTTCATTCCAAGCAACTTCAATGTGCCAAAACAAAATGTTTTGTTTTGTTTTTAACATAATGTGAGGTTAGTTGTCGGCCGTCTAGAAACGTCAAACGTTTCAATCCTCGGTTCAAATCTCAAACGGAGCTATATTCACCGGTTGAGTCAATCCAGGGTTGAACCCGAGGTTGGATGTTTATAATACGGAAATCGACATTCGACGGCAGATTTGGGCTCAACCGAAAATTGAAATTCTTTTATAAAACCGGCCCTCATTCATATTGAAAATGAAGTATTAAAGCTACACGCAAAATTTTGTCGATATCTCGTAAGCAGAATAATACTAATGACGAATTATCGAAAAGAAAATTTCTGAAACGACAGATCCGTGAACCATGACAATTTATTTGACAGTTGCTGTATTTTTGACAGCTGTCAAAAAAATTTCCAGTTGTTTTCATGAATAATTCGATCCCGAATTGCTTTCAGAGACCCCTATCGATGGCAGATTCGAACGAACAGAATCCAAAAACGCCCCAAACAATATTTTACGATCGCAATCACACCCACTATCCCCTCTGCATTAATTTCGCCAGCTTGTAAAAATGCACAAAACTGTCGCGTAAAAAAACGCCCTTTCAATGCGGCACACGTGTGTCCCCCAATATTCTCCCAAAATCCGATTCTTCCCCTCATTCATCCCCCCTGCAACATCCCGGAGCGTACTGGACGTCATAATTGCACATCCTGTCCGGGTATGTTGCCCCCTGTCTGCTTCCTCGCGTGCGATGTCCGCGTGCCGGCCGGCCGCACGGCGGGCAGATTCATCTCCGGGCCCTGCTCTGGGCTGAGAAGTAAGCAGTTTGATTCTTTCAGTCGTTCGTATTCTGTTGGCAGAAGAAGAGGTCCTCAAAGGCACTACTGCTGCGCGCGCGTTATTTCTCACGTGTTCACGGAGTTTTCCAGGAGTTTTCGCGGTTTTGTGGAATTGACACGTGCTTGGGAGGATGATGAGCCTTTTCTGGTAATGTTCAATGGTTTCTTTGATACATGAAGCGTTTGTCGCATTCCTGAGGATTTTGGTATTAGCGTTTGCTCGGTGTCCTGGAAAATAAGGAAGAAATTAGGATTCAAGATGGAAAGGCATGATTTTCACAACGAAATAGTTTCTGGAAATTTAGCAAGAAGTCGTAGGGAATTTAAGAAAGAACAAATTCCAGAATTCAGACTCGATGAAAAAAATCCTCGTACATACGGATAAATAGCTTTAAAACAATTCCCGGCTGGAAAATATGAATTTTCAGATGAACTCAATGATAAAAAACGAGTTTTAATGATATCAGTTAAGTACATTCTGGTTTTGATGAAAACATTTCTTAATTTTTTCACAATCAGGAAAGAGTTTCATCCACAAACATTCAGGTTCCATGTGCTTTATATAAGTAGAGAAGAATTATATGTAGGTATACAGGGTGTACTAGATAGTCGTTACAGCGTCTACGATACATTATTCAAATGAAAATAAATTATTTTTCATTGCATTTTCAAATTATGCTGAAATTGTTATAATATGGCTTCTTTATCACACCCTCTACTGCAATTTCTTCTGATACAAAACCTTACTAAAGTCATTATATCCTTCTGTCAACTGGTAAGAAAAAATTAAATTCGTTTCTAAAATAGATCTTTGTCTACTCCGCCAGGAAAATCTCTGAAACCATGAGAACGTAGAAGGCATTAGATATGTTGCCTTTGCAAATTTATATTCAAACGCAACTATCATATAAATTTGGGGATTTTCATCTGGGGCAGAAAATATTCTGAAATTCTACACAGAATTTGAAAACCTTATTCTTATATTACGTGCAATTCAGAAAATTGGTTCTTTTTGAAAATTAAATATAGATTATGAAAAACCAAAAATGCTTACCTTCTTTCGATTGAATGAATGATAACGATGAGAAACTGCTTTTGAATATACAGAGTGTCTAACAGCTAGTAGACGAAAAAAAAAACAATTAGAAAGGCACTTCGAAGATAACTCCAATCAAGTGCTAATAATTTCATTTACATCAACATAGAGGGTGTCACAATGAACAGGATATAAAGAGTGTAACAGCCAAATGGAATAAATTCGATAACGAGTAGATGAGGGGGTGTTAGAAAAAACGCTCGGACCATCGATTTGTAATTATAAATGCGCATATTTTTCAAGAAAATGAAATTGTACACGATGTTCCATGCGACCGTGGCCAATACCAACTTTCATATTTCAAATGCAACCCCCTGTATATTATTTATTTTTTGGATTGTTCAGAAAATTCTAGACATAATTCATGTACAATGTCCGATACCTATCTTCAACTTCTTCGGAAATATCAAGTATTTTCAGATCTTTTACAAAAATTAACATTTTAAATGAAAATAATCTCATTTCACGAATTCGATACATTACACTCAAAACTTATTTCCCATTTACCTCTTGATATGAAGAAAGTAAGCAAAACCATTACTGAGAAGAAATGTTGAGTAACGTTAGAAGACAATTTTACACCAGATTAGCAAGTTGCCAAGACGTTCGCTGCGAGTATTTTAAACATTTCCTACATTGACATTAATGTTTTTTTTTTCAATAATTAAGAAATAATCAGTATTAATTATAAGGTTTCTAGTGTAATGTACCGGATTTGTGAAATAAAATAATTTTTATTTAAAACGTTGATTTTTGCAATAAATCTGAAAACACTTAATACTTCCGAAATAGTTAAAGATAGGTAAAGGACATTGTGCATGAATTGTGTCTAGAATTCTCCGAAGAATCCAAAAAATAAATAATATACAGGGGGTTGCATTTGAAATAAGAAAGTTGGTATTGGCCACGGTCACATGGAACACCCTATATAATAATATTTTCTTGAAAAATATGCGCATTTAAAATTACAAATCGACGTGTTCGAGCGTTTTTTCCAACACGCCTTCATTTATTCGTTATCGAATTTATTCCATTTGGCTGTTACACTCTGTATATCTCATTATATATTATTATTAGATATTTGCTGGTTTCGAAAAAAAATATTAAACAACTTTTTCTTAGTCAACAGGAGCTTGCAATTTTATTTGAAGAGCGCTGTTCCAACATAAATTGTAGTTTACTTTTGTAATTGAGCTTTGCTATTTTTTGAATTTTTTCTTTATGTATGTAGACTTTTATTCCTTATATCATACAAAAAACAACCGCTTTCCATTTGCACCTTCAATTTAGGGAATTTGCATAGTTCACAGTGACATTTAAATGGTTTTCTCTATTATCCTGAATAGAATAAACTAAGCAAGGTGTAACAATGAGTGCATCATAAATACATCCTCAGTAATGCGACCTACGCAAGAATTTCCTTAGAATTTCATAGGCGAAACATCAGTTTGGTTACGCGGCAGCATGTGACAATAATAAACAGGGTGTTCATAAATTATCTACTGGCGTTTATATCTTGTTCTTTTCCTGGATAACCATTTAAAATTAGACGCTTCAATTTGGATGTTTTCACTTTATAAATCAAGAGAATAGAGTTCGATCCCAAAAATAAAAGTGTCTCCATCATCAATCTTGGAGACAACCGCATTCGGAGTTTCGTTGAATAAATTTTCCCGATGAAAGAAAAACATACAGCTTCTTGTTCGACAGAATGGAAAACAAGAAAAGCCGAATTCCTGGGTTCGAAAGGTAGATATGAAAGAGATTTACTGCCGTAAAATATGCCGGGTGTCAACAGAAACGTTTCAAATGTGCTTCTTGATAGAGATAAACTCATCTTCTTTTCTTGGTTTGATTATTACAAAACCAAATGGAACATTCAACTCCACAACGACGTAGAGAAATTATTAGAATTCACCATCAAAACCAAAGCTCTACAACTATAACTTGGCGTGAATTACGTGCAGGTTATGGTCCCCAGAATTGGCCAATGAACGAAGAATTCTTAATGTCAAAAATATGAGACATGCAGGCAATATTGAAGCTCACTCTTTCTGTCAGGAACTTCAGGGTAAAATAAAATTGATTACTCCATTCCATCTTGAAATCAATCTTCAATCATCCCCAGTCCGCTTTTATTTGACGCACTGCAGGCTTCTCAACTATCTAAAACTCCTATCCCAGCAATCTAAACTTCCCAACCTGTGAGAAAAAATTCAGTTTTCGTATCTTACCCCTTCCCTAATCGTATTCCGTACGTGAGGGTGGCTAGATCGAAATGTTTCCGAATGCGATCTTAGATTAGGGACACATGTAAAAGGGATTTTTCCCTTCTGCTGACCGCTTGGAAACTCTACAACTGCTGCTATTTATAGGGTGTTCTACATCTGAAGTGCTTTAGATTGTGTAGTAGATATAAAGGACATCAGTGTACTACAAATTGTGGGGGTGGTTGAGTATTCAAAATGTGACTATCATAAAGTATCGAAACTGTTTTTAATGTTTCGTCGTCTTTAGCCGTGATGATAAAATTCTTTCAAAAAAGTTCATTTCCCTTGCAAAAGGGTTCATTTTTGTATTCATTATGACAATTCTGTAATAAAATGCGGATTTATTTTATTTATTTCATTCATTTATTTCACAATGATGATACCTCAATGCTAAACATCGCATGTATCACTTATAATCATCATTGTTTTTACAAAAATAAATATTTTTCTATATAACACTATTCATTGAATAATAATAATCATTAAAACAGATACACAATATGTACTTCTGTAATTTTATGAACAAATTAGTGACATTCTTGAGAATCTGGAAGGTCTTCGAATGGACTTGATGGAATCTGGAATCTTGTTGTAGAGTTTTGGTGCTAAGCTTGGGGAGTTCATTAAATTTTTTGTTTGTTATGCTTCTTCTATTTTGTTCAAGACATAAATTTAATTGCTGATTCCTATTTTTATGTTTTAAAAATAAATAGATTCCGTTTATTAGGTGTCTTTGTTGGGTATAGAAATCCTGAAGATATATTCTGTGAACCTTAATTATTACTTTTTTTTGTGCTGGAAGAGGTGAATCTTACATCAGACACCCAGTCTTTCTGGATAGTGTCGGATTCTTACCGACTAAACACCTCTCCTGCGGTTGGTTCCGGGCATGAGCCTATAAACCTTCCATCATCTTATCTGTATTTACTCTTTCGCATTCTTTATGCTATGTGTTTCTGTTCATTCTCCAATTGCATATCTCTCAGTAAGTGTGGTGTTCTATATCTTCATCTTCGCAATTGGTCTCTAGTTCTTTTGCGGTAAATTCTCGCTGTTTTTTCATCTTCAGCGGGGTCATAGTCAACTTACCTTCTAAGGTCGTCATTTGGATGTTCACTAGCTTTTTCATAGGCTTTTTCAGCTTTTCGTTTGATGAATATAGTAATGGACTGCCATTTTATGTCTTTTCGGATTTGTTCATTCCTAACAAACCAGGGAGCGTCTAATGCCCATCTCATAAATTTGTTTTCTGTACTTTGTATCCTCTTCATATGGGTTCTCGCTGCATATCCCCATGCTGTTGATCCATATGTTAGCTGCGGTCTGGCGACTGCTTTTATGATCCTCAATTTCGTGTTTCTGTTCATTTGGCTTCTGCCTATAATCGGGTATAATCTTTTCATTGCTATATTCGTTTTATCCACTGCATACTTAATGTGCTGTTTCCACGTTAGTCCTTTGTCTAATATTACTCCTAGGTATTAAGCTTTATTCTTCCATTCTATTCATTATTGTCTATGGATATCTCCAATTCCATCTTCAGTCTTTTCTTTTGAAGGAGTATTGCTTGACTCTTTTCTCCATTGATTTTGATTTTCCATTTGTTACACCATTGACTGATATCATCTGCAGCTTCTTGAAGTCTCTTGTGAATTATTTTTGTATTTGTGTACCTTATTGCTATGCCCGTATCGTCTTCATATAGAGCAAGCAGGCATCTTGGATTTCTTGGTATATCATGTATGTATTGTATATGTTATAGAGTTTCGGTCCTAGTATGGATCCTTGGGGAACTCCTGCTTCTAAATATCTGAGTGTGGAATGAACGTCTCCTATTTTCACACAAAAGTTCCTATTCCTCAAATAATTTCTTATTATTCTGCATAACTGGGGTGAATAACCTGCGGTTATCATTTTATATGCTAGTCCTTCATGTCATACTCTATCGAAAGCTCTGGTTACATCTAGTAGTAGTAGTCCTGTGGCTTGTTCATTCTGAAATCCTTCTGTGATATACTCAATCATTCTTAGGAGCTGTTGTTCAGTTGAATGCTGTTTTCGGAACCCAAATTGTTCACTCGGTATCGTCGCCAGGGCTTCTGTTTCTTCATTAAGTCGTCTGGCTAAGACTCTCTCCACAATTTTTCCTAGGACTGGTGGCAGGCTTATTGGTCAACGATATTAATGTACGATTTCTAATTTAAATAGTTTGTTATTGTAAAGTCCTCCCCACATAAGCCTACTATATCGAAGTATTGATTCGGAGAGGGATTTATAAACTAAGAAGAGATAGTCTCTTCTTAGGATCTCCTTAAGATAGTGAAACATATGCTTCAGATGTCTGAATTAATTTGAAAGAAATTCAATATGAAAATTTCGTTTGAGATGTTGATCGAAAATAAGGAAGAGAAATTTATGGTTGTCTACTCTCTAGATTTGTTCATTTCCAATAAATATATATGACATGAATGTAAAGGACAGTTTATATTTGCGAAGACATATTTTCATTCTTTTCCATGGCTTTTCTCGAGTTATATTTCACCGCAAGTCAACTGCTACCTTTTATGATCAAAGCTGTATCATAAGCATATGATGTAATTGAACCTTCCACTTGAACTTATAGGAGTTAATTTAGATACAGGGACATTATGTTGGCGTAGTAGGCTATGGAAAAAGCAAACCTTGAAATCAATATAAAAAATATTCGGAGTACTATATTTCAAAGGAGTTGTTGGCACTTAAGGTCAAACACAAGAATGGGTCCTATAAGTTGAATAGAAATATTCGAATCCTTAAATGTTCATTCAGGCTTCATAAGGAATGTTCAAGATCTGTGGTAGAAAACGTTTTGAAGATTCGTGTTGTGTATGACCTACTTTAGACTCAGATTGAATGTTTCGATCAACTAGATGAATTCCGGTATATTGTTCGAATCGATTGCGCTTATACCCAAAATGAAGCAGGACAAAACCGGGGCAGATAGGTTACAGAAATACCCATATATATTCATCCCCCATTCATCCCATAAAGCTTCGAGAATCGCCTCCCCAATTCACCTCGGAAATCCCTTCCTGCCCGAGACACCGCAGCTCCAACATTATCAGTCCCGCTTTTGACGGAGATCGTAATAAATCGGAAATCTGTAAAATCCCCCCATCGAAGGAAGGATATTACCTATATTTCAGTGAACCCGACCGTCCCAACAACCCCTGCTAACGTAACCCGTCGAAAAAATCGTAAACAATGCCAGCGGGCCAAGTCAGAGCCAATTTTTGTACCCCGTTCCGGTATTAACGACATCCCGAATCCTGCGGAATGTTCTCGGACGTATTTTCGCAGTTATTAGCAGGGGGAATTTACATTTTCGTCTCTGGAAAAAATTATACATGTCGTAGTGTTTTTTTGGGATACGGAGCGTACATCGTTTCGTTACATCATTCGAAGTTCAGTGATCTTCGGAAACAATAGGGGCGCGTTGTTTTGCCGGAGTTCCGGAGGGGTTGGAATATCTGGATAGGGTATTCTGTCATTTTGGGAAAAGTACAGTTCAAGTGGGTATTTTTCATTCTCCTAAAATTGGCATCGGGAAATATTCCTAAAAAATTGTTTTGTTTACTTTCATTGTCAATAATTTATAGCGAATATTTTCCGCATGTTATTTTTCTCTTTATGTTGTTATCTTTCTGAGAAATACATGTAGAAATGTGATTTGGGAATGATAACTTTTAACTCTTATAGTTGTCACAAGAAATAAATTTTTTTCATAAACATTCTGCTTCTACAGGGCTACGATTAGGAAATATACGTGTCGATAAGTAGAACCTTATCGTTTGAGATTAAACCCGGCTGAAAATTTGATAAATCTTGACAAAATGATGAAGATCTCATTGAAGTTAAACAGGAGCTCATGAACTTAAAACATCTAGGGACCACTCTACATAAAAGCGGAATTTAAATGAGTATATCCTAGGAATATCTAGAAAAACCCCATGACCCTAAGGAAAATCTTCCTGTTGGTCAATGAACAAAGCAATAAATATAAATTTACTAACCTCATTTTTAAGAAGCTGCAGAATGTAGTACCAACAGGTAGTTATACAAAATATACAAAAAATTTGAAAAATTCAGTCATCCTAATCAAAATGATTAAATTGTCATTCAGGTAGAACAGGAGAACATGAAACTAAAATATCTAGGTGCCATTCAGGACATAAACGGAATTCAAATGAGTATATCTTGGAAAAACTATTATCCGCCCAGCCCGGAACCCTACACCGTATAAATAATTAGCCTCTAGGACAATTACTGTTAACAGGTAAATTCTGAATGAATAAGTAGTGTTTATAAACAATAATTTAAAGCATTTTGTCATGTACACAACTGCAAGTGTTTTGAAAACAAAACTAAATTTCGTTTTATTTGATAACCACTAACCGAAAAGGACTTTTTTTTGTTCTAGAAGAGGTCTTTCTGAGTAGTGTCGGATTCTTACCGACTAAACACCTCTCCTGCGGTTGGTTCCGGGCATAAGCCTATGAACCTTTCATCATCTTATCTGTTATTTTCTCTTTCACTTTCTTTTATGCTGAGTGTTTGTGTTAATCCTTCAATTGGATATCTCTCACTAAGTGTGGAGTTCTATATCTTCATTTTCGCAATGGTCTCTTGGCCTTTTGCGGTAAATTCTCGCTGTTTTTTCATCTTCAGCGGGGTCATAGTCAACTTACCTTCTAAGGTCGTCATTTGGATGTTCACTAGCTCTTTCATAGGCTTTTGCAGCTTTTCTTTTGATGTATGTAGTAATGGACTCCTATTTTATGTCTTTTCGTATTTTTTCATTCCTAACAAACCAGGGGGCGTCTAATGCCCATCTCAGAAATTTGTTTTCTGTACTTTGTATCCTCTTTATATGGGTTCTCGCTGCATAAGCCCATGCTGTTGATCCATATGTTAGCTGCGGTCTGGCGACGGCTTTTATGATCCTCAATTTAGTGTTTCTGTTCATTTGGCTCCTTCTACCTATAATCGGGTATAGTCTTTTCATTGCTACATTCGTTTTATCCACTGCATACTTAATGTGCTGTTTCCACGTTAGTCCTTTGTCTAATATTACTCCTAGGTATTTAGCTTCATTCTGCCATTCTATTTTATTATCGTCTATAGATATCTTCAATTGCATCTTCAGCCTTCTCTTTTGAAGGAGTACTGCTTGACTCTTTTCTCCATTGATTTTGATTTTCCATCTGTTACACCATTGACTGATATCATCTGCAGCTTCTTGAAGTCTTTTGTGAATTATTTTTGTATTTCTGTGCCTAATTGCTATGCCCGTATCGTCCGCGTATAGAGCAAGCAGGCATCTTGGATTTCTTGGTATATCATGTATGTATATGTTATAGGGTAGCGGTCCTAGTATGGATCCTCGGGGAACTCCTGCTTCTAAATATCTGAGTGTGGAATGAACGTCTCCTATTTTCACACAAAAGTTCCTATCCCTCAAATAATTCCTTATAATTCTGCAAAGCTTGGGTGAATAAGCTGCGGTTATCATTTTATATGCTAGTCCTTCATGCCATACTCTATCAAAAGCTCTGGTTACATCTAGAAGTAGTAGTCCTGTGGCTTGTTTTTTTGAAATCCTTCTGTGGTATACTCGGTCATTCTTAGGAGCCGTTGTTCGGTTGAATGTTGTTTTCGGAACCCAAATTGTTCACTCGGTATCGTCGCCAGGGCTTCTGTTTCTTCATTGAGTCGTCTGGCCAAGACTCTCTCCACAATTTTTCCTAGGGCTGGGAGCAGGCTTATCGGTCTATAGTTCTGTGGGAACTTTTTATCTTTACCTGGTTTATTGAAAACAATCATTTCTGCAGATTTCCATCTATTTGGAAACTGCTCTGTTCTCATCACGCCATTTGCTATGCTAGTGAGAGCTGCTGTTCCTTTGTTCGACATTTTCTTCAGCATAAGATTTGTAATTTTGTTTTCCCAGGAGCTTTTCTTGTTTTCAAATTATTGTTTATCCCTTTCTCTTTGATTTCTGCCGGAGATGTTGGGTGAAGGATTTTGCCATCCGGTGGTGCTTCTTTAATTTCTTCCTCATTATCTTCAATTAATTCTTCTAGATCCTCATCGTCTTCTTCACAATAATTTATACCGAAAAGGACCAATTAGTTCTCTTCATTAATAGTTTCCCCCTTCCTCTCAAATTTTTAATGAACTTATTCGACGTCGAAAATCCCTAATAGAAGGCGAGCTTTTCATATGACAAACTCAGGTTTCTCGTAATGAATCACGTGTCAGCAACCATGATTTCCGTATAAATCACTTTTTGCAATAAAGATTCATTTGTACAGATTGATTGAAACCCATCTGCCGGTGGTCAGAGGCATCAACCTGGCCATGTATAATACATCATTCAAAAATACACCACATCCCGGCTTGAGAAAAACGCCTTACATACTGGGCGATCTTAGGAAAATTGACGCGACATATCAGCTAACAAGGACAAGGCGCGTTTTTGCAATTCAAATGCGCCTTCAAGAGCAAAAGCGACGAGGGGCTCGGCCCGAGAAACAATACTGAGGCCGATATAGGTTTTTTCTGGCATAATGAGGGAAATAAGGATGAATAATGGAGTCGAGAGTGTCAGTCAGCCTTTCATCTTTTTACAGAAGACGGTTATAAACGGCCTAAAAGGGTGCTGCGAACTTCTTGGATGAATTGGGCACCGTTATTTTTTATTCGGCTCGGATGTTTTTTAGTTAACAGTTTCGTTTTATACTTCGAAAGAAGCTTGATGGAAACAAATGAGTGGGAGTGGAAGTAAGGAGCTATTAAACGCAGGTTTCAACTTTGAAGCGAGAAGGGGCCTTTATCTTTCTTAAGGATCTACGCAAAGCCTGATGAATCCTGACTGACCTATGTGTATAGTCCGTTCAAATATAAGAAGGAGCTTTGTGAACAAACAGAAATATCTGGTTTGCGCACAATAAAGGATCCCCCACACCAACGCGGTACTGCGGGAGCGGCAGCGGTAGCGGGAACGACGCGGGATCAAAACATGTGGCGGGATATAGAAGTACTCGCACTCAGGCGTAGTGAGACTTCTATATCCCGCCACATGTTTTGATCCCGCGTCGTTCACGCTACCGCTCCCGCTCCCGCAGTACCGCGTTGGTGTGGGGGATCCTTAAAGCTGCTATTGGTCAAACGATCATAACCACGCTCCCTTTTAACGCCCTAAGAGACTGCCAGGATCGTACTCGAAACGGACACTGAGGGTACTGGATAGAAATGATTCAATAATTTGAGTCAGCAATTCCCACATCAGAACTTTCTTCCTCAGAAACACTAGTGCAAAATTTCTGTTACGATTTGCAACTGTCATAAACGTTTTATATCCGACGTACCCTATTTCCTTTATTTTGTTTTGTGTTCATATTATTATTATCAACTAAATAATTTCTTTTCCGGATGCTCGAGATAGCGGCAAAAGGTAATTCCAGGAAACACCAGAGTTTTAGAGATTTGGGTCGGAACCTTGCAAGATTCCGACAAAGTAATTCCGGGAAACACCAGATTTGGGTCCTTTTCCCTAATGGGTGGAAGCCATCATGATTTGCATAAATATCGAAGTTTTCAATGGACAAGACTCGAATAAGATCTCTGTTCAAATTCATAATGGTCATTTACTTGTAATATCCGGAATATATTTAGTTTCGGTCCATAATTTTATATTATTTTGTACGAAACTCTTTGTCGGCTGCTCAAGATTCCGACAAGGTAATTCCGGGAAACACCAGGTTTGGATCCTTTCCCTTAATGGATTAAAGCCATCTTGATTCGCATAAATATCGAAGTTTTCAATTGACAAGACCAGTAAAAATACCTAGAGCTACTGTGAAGGTCTAGCTGTTCAAAGTGTTTAAGAAATTTTGTTGTGAAAACTGTATTGTGTTGGAAAATCTTTTGACAAAGTGTATATAGTGTTTATAGAACAATGTCGAATTTGGAAACATATACTGCATCTGAGGGTGATAGGTATGTGGGGACCACCACGAAAAAGGTCCAAAAGGTCGCATTTCTCTGCTGAAGAGGAATAGATAATTTTGAACATTTTTCGAAGAGAACATCCTGATTTATCGAAAAGAGACTGGGTAGAAATTGCTTCAAAATCCTCAGAGGTGAGTGATTCAGCTGTATTCAGAATTCTCAGAGAATATGAAGAGAATAAAACATTGACGCCACCTAAGAAGAGAGCCCAGTCGTTAAAAATAATCGATTCGGTTGACGATTTCGATATGAACCTTATCAGGAAATTGTCCACGGTTTTTTTTTTCGGAATGAAATCCCAACGATTTCTAAAGTTCTAGAAATCGTGAATGATGATGACAGTTTGCCAATTTCAAAAGAACAAAGTTCTATGAATTATTGAAAAAAAATGGAATTCAAGTTCAGTTGAAACTGAACGATTGTGTGAAATCTCCTCGATTCGACTCTGGACGGAAAGAAACTTCTACCGCTGCGCCAAACATGTTATTATTGCTCCTTCTCAGATTTGAACAGAGTATAGAACATTAGTCTCGAATAGCCTTGAACAGAAGATAAACTTTCCAAATATCCAGTAGTTTGTGTAGGGTCTATGGGACTACTTCATACTCAATTCTTGAGGGGAAAAAGTAGTTCAGTTCAGTTCAGTTACTCTTGTTCTGAGGTATATGTCAATAGAAATATCAGGGGATTTTCCAGCCATGGAGTACAATGTAACCCCCTTACCAAACTAAACTGAGCTAGGTATTTTGTCAAAACCATCCATCTTCACTCGCATCTTCATTTAAAGTACATGATAATAATAGGTTTGTTGAAGTCAGGAGACTGCTATTGCTGCAAGCAGCACAGTGGTTATGTAGGTATATTTATATCAAAATTGCATCGATGAAATGGAGGTAATTTCCCTTAATCTCGAGTGAGAGGAAAAAGAAAACTAGTTTTATTTTCCATTTTTTTCGTAAGTATCAAGCAAAGAACCAGAACTATATATGATGGAATACAACTGCAATCAACCAAAAACATAATAATCCCGGCTTCAGATTCATCGCAGTCATTCCTCGCCAAACGAAGAATGCAGACCATACAGTGCACACATTACAGTAACTAATCCCAAGACAAATTGCCGTATCTTATTTTTATGGCCCTCTTGAGCATCTCTCGAGACCGTTGTGAACAACGCCGATGATGATCCTCGATTTGTCAACAATTGAACGAAGATATAAAATTTTACGACAGTGGTAAACACCATCGATCTGTATCACAATAATTGTATATCGAGCAATAAATATGGCCGAAACAAACGGCTGGATATGGGGAGAAAAGCGATAAGTCATTGTTATAGGGATTTAACGACCTGTCTGTGCTGCGGTCGATGTACTGAGGGTGTAAATGAATAGGGAATTGGTAGTTTATTGGTTGTGTTTGGACAAGGGATCCCATTGTAATTGAAAATGAGATGAATCTTTCGTATCTCGTAGAATAGTAATAGACGATCTCTTCTAGTCGCTCAAGAAAGAAATATAATCGATATACCCACTTGACATATTCATGTATTCGCTATTTTTTGTAGATATTTATTTTTTTTATTTTGTAGTGCGAGGTTTTTGTTCTAGAAGAGGTAAATCTTACAACAGATACCCAGTCGTTCTGGTTAGTGTCGGATTCTTACCGATTAAACACCTCTCCTGCGGTTGGTTTCGAGCCTATAAACCTTCTATCTTCTCATCTGTTATTTTCTCTTTCGTATTCTTTTACGCTGAGTGTTTGTGTTCATCCTTCAATTGGATATCTCTCACTAAGTGTGGGGTTTTATATCTTCATTTTCGCAATTGGTCTCTAGGTCTTCTGCAGTAAATTCTCGCTGTTTTTTCATCTTCAGCGGGGTCATAGTGAACTAACCTTCTAAGGTCGTCATTTGGCTGGTCACTAGCTCTTTCATAGGCTTTTGCAGCTTTTCGTTTGATGAATGTAGTAATGGACTCCCATTTTATGTCTTTTTGTATTTGTTCATTCCTAACGAACCAGGGGGCGTCTAATGCCTATCTCAGAAATTTGTTTTCTGTACTTTGTATCCTCTTTATATGGGTTCTCGCTGCATAACCCCATGCTGTTGATCCATATGTTAGCTGCGGTCTGGCGACTGCTATTATGATCCTCAATTTCGTGTTTTTGTTCATTTGACTTCTTCTGCCTTTAATCGGGTATAATCTTTTTATTGCTACATTCGTTTTATCCACTGCATACTAAATGTTCTGTTTCCACGTTAGTTCTTTGTCTAATATTACTCATAGGTATTTAGCTTCATTCTTCCATTCAATTTCATTATTGTCTATGGATATCTTCGATTCCATCTTCAGTCTTCTCTCTTGAAAGAGTATTGCTTTACTCTTTTCTCCATTGATTTTGATTTTCCATCTGTTACACCATTGACTGATATCATCTACAGCTTCTTGAAGTCTTTTGTGAATTATTTTTGTATTTCTGTGCCTAATTGCTATGCCCGTATCGTCCGGGTATAGAGCAAGTAGGCATCTTGGATTTCTTGGAATATCATGTATGTATATGTTATAGAGTAGCGGTCCTAGTATGGATCCTTGGGGAACTCCTGATTCCAAATGTCTGAGTGTGGAATGAACATCACCTATTTTCACACAAAAATTCCTATCCCTCAAATAATTTCTTATTATTCTGCATAACTTGGGTGAATAACCTGAGGTTATCATTTTATATGCTAGTCCTTCATGCCATACTCTATCAAAAGCTCTGGTTACATCTAGTAGTAGTAGTCCTGTGGCTTGTTTATTCTGAAATCCTTCTGTGATATACTCAGTCATTCTTAGGAGCTGTTGTTCAGTTGAATGTTGTTTTCGGAACCCAAATTGTTCACTCGGTATCGTCGCCAGGGCTTCTGTTTCTTCATTAGTGCGAGGTTTTCTCCTTCTTCACGCCATCTCATACCCCCCGTAATTTTTTATTCTTCTCCCTTTTGTGATATTTGTGAAAACTTTTTTTTTCTTCTTCGTTCCAATAATTTCCTCAGTTGTTTTCGGTGCGTTCTCATTTTTCTTCTACATTTTCAGTGAATTTATCCATGTATTATTTGTGAAGTTGGTCTTTTTTTTAGTACCAATGGTTCCATGAAGCTTTCCATCATTCGGTTCTTGTATGATGTAGATCTTGAGATTATTTCTTTTGTTTGTTGATCAGTTGATACATGATCTTGTTGATTCTTCTTTTCTTGGTGTGTTCGTTGAGGTTGATAATTTTATTAAGTGTTTCTTTTACATGGAATATTGATGTTTTGTTCATTTTAACTCTATTTGTGGCTCTACTGATTTTTTTTGTAGACAAACATTATTGCGTTGCTTCTGCTTGGATCACTTTGATTCTCTATTTGTCCATCCATTTTTCTAGTGTGTTGCAGAGTCTCTGTCGATGTAGTTTCGAACATATTGAAAGATCTGGATACATTACTGTTGTTGTGTTCAAAGTGTATAATAATATAGTATCAAATTTTCATTTCATTCGTTTAACATGAACAAAATATAATTTCACAACCAAATTCCCAGAGAAATATCAATCATCTTCATTCTTCAGTTTCTAGTTTCAAACAGATTACAGGATTAGGCGTTGAAAATACTCGAAGTTTGTTAATTATTCCTTGTTGAATAATGATCCTGACCTAACAACAAGTAAAGCTCCGCTGATGTATACATAATCAGCTCCCCAAATAGTAAAGAGGCCTACATTCTTATCTTACATTTTCGGTGCGAAAACACTCATTAATTTTTTAGACAACCTTCCTGCCAACGATCATCAATCAAGACAGCCAGATGTCCTTGATCGAT
This sequence comes from Adalia bipunctata, assembly GCA_910592335.1. Taxonomy (NCBI): domain Eukaryota; kingdom Metazoa; phylum Arthropoda; class Insecta; order Coleoptera; family Coccinellidae; genus Adalia; species Adalia bipunctata. Next base: position 11,927,302 of record OU342955.1, read on the forward strand.
CCAGAATACGCTTCAAGGATAAATTGATACATAAAAATTATTCCATCATTTTTTATTCAGTATGTTGACGAATTACGGTAAATTCTGTGTCATCTTCAGATCCCTAGATTTTAGAATGTTCAATCGATATTTTCGTCTCTTTTGATGAACACTCCTATTTATTTTACTCTTCTCGGATTGCGAAATCAATAACTGGGCAATCTGCGAGAGCACGCTTGTCAGAGGTATGATGATTGGGAGTAATATACTTGAGCAAAAACTTGAAATGTACTTGGAGATGAGTTTGCATTTGTATTTCCTCGAGAAACTGGAACAGGTTGCATTAAACCACTTGGATCGTCTTCGTTAAAACTCCCGGTAACTTTGTTTATGAATAGACTCCAGAGAATAGCATATTCCACTCGGATAATTCATCAGTGGAACATTCTCTCACTATTTTGAGACATTTCCAAGTGCTTTGCTTCCCCCACCCATCAAAATTCTTCCAGCACTTCAAACCACATATCCGAAATGTATTAGCAAAACTCTTCAAGAATGGTTCAACGCTCTATTTTTCCAACAATACCGCATTGTTACCAAATCCGAGCAAGCACCTGTTGCTCCTACCTCCAAAACGTCCTCTCAATCAAGCCGAACGTAGCCAGGATGGATCCGCATCAACGTTAGGCCCCGAGGACACGGTCTACAACAATAACAAATGATTCGTGATTTAGTTATTCAAATCAGAAGATCGAGGAAACTGGTTTGGGAGGAACGCCGGCACGCTAAATTATCTCAGTTGGCTGGGTGTGGAATGCTCGAAAGAGATATTAATTGGACGCAAAATTGGCCGGTCGTTTAACTTAATTATTTCAAGATTAGGGAGAACGAATATCGTACTCAGACTAGAAAACGAACTGAAACCTTATATTGAATAGGCCATTCGATGAACAATAGGAAAATATTTTTTCTTCTTCATATGTATCATAAATTCTTACAATCGCCTCTGATCTTGTGTTTCCTGATTTTTCTACGTTTGCTTTGAGAGAAGCATTTATTCTCTTTCAGTTTCATGTATACTAAGCTGTAGAGGTATCGGAGTATTATATCTGGAAGAAAAAACATCGAAAATTGGTTGATCTGGAAATAATAAATTGTCGAAACTTCAAGTGAAACACTGTGTAGGTATATAAACGTATATTTTTTCAATAAGATAGAATTGTCGATGTTATGTGTTCTAGTTTTCTTTTTTTGCTCTCGTTTTCCTTCTATAATGCCTTTTTTCTTCTAACGAATGAATCTGTTTCTGAATTCTACCGTTCTTATTTCTGCTAGCTTGTCACGTACTATTTTCCACCATCACTTCACTTTCAGGTTATTCTCAATCCTCTGCGGCGTAGTTGATGATTTATCATATTTCGATTTTCTCATTGTTTTCCATTTCCATCGTATGCTCTCCTGGCTTTGTCGGTGCTACCCATAAATCGCCCACTAGCAATGAAGTTGACGGAATTTTGATTTCTCGACTGGGGCAATTGAAAAATATTCTCTAGGTTTTCTGCGCATGGGAATATGAATGACATAATAATTTTTGGTTTGTATAAGTTGCCAAATTCTTCTTTAGCCCACTAATGCTAATCTCATGCTGAAGAAAATATCAAAGAAAGGAACGGCAGCTCTCACTAGCATAGCAAATGGCGTGATGAGAACAGAGCACTTTCCAAAAAGATCTGCCGAAGTGATTGTTTTCAATAAACCAGGTAAAGACAAAAAGTTCCCACAGAACTATAGACCGATAAGCCTGCTCCCAGCCCTAGGAAAAATTTTGGAGAGAGTCTTAGCCAGACGACTTAATGAAGAAACAGAGGCCCTGCAGACGATACCGAGTGAACAATTTGGGTTCCGAAAACAACATTCAACTGAACAACAGCTCCTAAGAATAACCCAGTATATCACAGAAGGATTTCAGAATAAACAAGCCACAGGACTACTACTACTAGATGTAACCAGAGCTTTTGATAGAGTATGGCATGAAGGACTAGCATATAAAATGAAAACCGCAGGTTATTCACCCAAGAATAATAAGAAATTATTTGAGGGATAGGAACTTTTGTGTGAAAATAGGTGATGTTCATTCCACACTCAGATATTTGGAAGCAGGAGTTCCCCAAGGATCCATACTGGGACCGCTACTCTATAACATATACATACATGATATACCAAGAAATCCAAGATGCCTGCTTGCTCTAAACGCGCACGATACGGGCATAGCAATTAGGCACAGAAATACAAAAATAATTCACAAAAGACTTCAAGAAGCTGCAGATGATATCAGTCAATGGCGTAACAGATGGAAAATCAAAATCAATGGAGAAAAGAGTCAAGCAATACTCCTTCAAAAGAGAAGAATGAAGATGGAATTGAAGATATCCATAGACAATAATGAAATTGAATGGAAGATTGGGAGTAGCTATGTCGGTTTTACCCATAAATCGATCACTTGCAGTGAAGTTGACGGAATTTTGATTTTTCGACTGGGGCAAGTGGAGGATTCTCTAGGTTTTCTGCGCATGTGAATATATGAATGTCATAATAATTTATGGTTTATATAAGGTGCCACATTTTTCTTCAGCCCACTTATGTAAAATTAAAATTGTATCTCGATATACGGAGTGGTTCAAATATAGTCGAAAGAAATTCGTCATGAAAATAGAACAGATTTGGGAATATGTCGAGATGCACTCTTTCTTAGGAAACGAATTGCTCATTTGAGCCGATTTTCAAAATGTGACAGGGCCGTATCAGTCATTTTTCAAATTATTCTGGTACCCAAGCCTCAGAACTGCGGCACATATTTCTCTAGGGCAGTGAAATGCCAGCAGCACCATGACACATTTACAGGGTGGTTGCAAAGACGATTCATTCGAATAACTAGATATACCTTCGGAAATAGGTAAAACAGGAGGTTGTCGTTTTACCCATAGGGGTCATTTGCTTCACTTTTTCCTTATTTTGAAACGAAGCCGTATTGGGTAATTTTTTTTCGATTGTTTAAGTTCTGCTTGTACTAGATGCACTACCCTGTTCATGTAGGTATATTTATTCAGCTGGAAGAGAATCATAGTGACCTTGAGTGAAGATACGATTTCTTCATCGAGATCTCTTGATCTCTAGCAAATTATTGAAGCATTTTTAATCGGAGGATATGAATAAACCGTCGATTCATAAATATCAAATGACAAACATAATAGCTAGATATTTATAGTGACGGTGAAGGGAGTGATTAAGCGCTGATGATCTTGAGTTTTTATTGATAGCACTAAATTAGACTTTCTAGTTGGTGTTTCTACTTGTATTTAATGTATTTCGGCTTTATGAAAAATACTGAAAAAAAATCTAACAAGAGCTTCCTCCTCAATTTTGAGGCTTAAGGTGTGTTAGTCTTAAGGTAGAATAACCATAAATTTGCTGGATATAATATCAAAATTGCATGGGCATTAATATCAAATAAACCGTATATTTTGGTCCAAGGCGTGTCAATATTTATGCCCGCAGCACATAAGATCCTCTTTTACACCCTCGATAAATAAATATTTTACATTTTCCTCCGATTCAATATCTGTTTTTATGGAGAAATACACCGATTTCGAAATTGTTATCGGCCTCAAACGGTCCTGCCTTAAGAACACCATGTCCCCATATCAAATCAGACATCCTACATGATACAGCATAAACTGCATAAAAATACCCGCGAAAGCGCACACTATCCACACCCTTTATGGCCTGGATCTCGCGCCAGTCCATCATTATGTTAAATAAATCAGCAGATTATGTATCAAAGCCCACTTGATCCATAATGAAATTATCGTATTCATATATACCGCGAATCATGGGACAACAAAATTCATAACGCCTGTATTTGGCAGCATCGCCGTATTTTTTTCAGACGAGAGGTTTATAAACAGTTACGTATGACAGCCGTTGCATTCTGCCCGGACGTGTAATGTGAATTATTAAAAATGCTACATTTCTCGCATTCTGCGAGTTCAGTCACGTCCATTCCTCTGCAACAGTCCCTCGTATCACTGCAAGGTGTTGGTAGCGATTGATGGTCGTTAGGAGGTCGTCTCGCTCGTTTCTGATTCGTTCAAGGTGTCATAGAATTTGGGTAATTCAAATTTCAGCCAGCGATATGAACTTTTCGGTGAAAAAAGAAGATTTTTATTCCACCCTCAGATAGTTAGAAGTAGGAGTTCCTCAAGGATCCATACTAGGACCGCTAGGTACACTAAAAAATACATGATATACTAAGCAATCGGAGAAGCTTGCTTGTTCTATATGAAGATGATACGGGCATAGCAATAAGGCACAGAAATACAAAAATAAATCACAAAAGACTTCAAGAAGCTGCAGATGATTTAACTCAGTAGTGTACCAGATGGAAAATCAAAATCAATGAGAAAAGTGTCAAGCAATTCTCCTTCAAAAGAGAAGACGAAAGATGGAATCGAAGATATCCATAGAAGATGAAAAAGAATGGCAGAATAAAGCTAAATACCTAGGAGTAATATTAGACAAAGGACTTCTACTCCATTCACAGTTATGAAATCACAACTCTGGCCTTGGAAATTGGACACAACCCACTCTGTATCGAAGTTATGACGTTTTTCAAAATATTTTCATGTTCCAAGTCAACACTATGTTGCCCTTTCTACATTCTTAGCGTATTTCTCAGAATGTATATTTCAATTAGGAGAACACAACAGAAAATTGCGAACAATATTCTACATGTGAAGGAGTTTTTGGATTTATGATTGTAAAGATTTATCGATGTGCTTCGTTTTCATCATGATATTGTATGTGATATGATTGTGAGGGTGCATAACATTTCTATTTCTAATATTTCTTTATTTCAAATAAATAACAGTTCTATTCATTCATCACAAAGAAAATAAACATAATAACTAAATTAACGAATTTTTTACAGAGGAACTAATAATTTCAATGCAATAGTAACTGTGGTCTGGTTGTAAATTGATAAGCAAGAATGTCAATTCCTGAAAGCTTTATGATATACATTTCATTTATTTGATCTTATGAACAAGGAGTAAAATATTCTGACTGTATAGTTATTTATAAGTTTAAAAAATATTCATACATCACTACCACAGTAGGTTTGTACAAATGAAATGGAATAGGTCAAACATATGCTTCACATTTATCATTCACCTGTTCTAAAATAAGACACAAACTCCTGGAATATGGAAAAAACCGATGTATTCTGGTTCAATATAGCCTATTTCTACTTTCGGCAAAGGATTGATAGGAATGAAAGCTGCAGTGACACATTTCAATTCATCGGAATCTGAATTCACCTATCGTTGAATGCAATATGGTCATATTTCTTCTTTTTTTTTGCTTGTCGACGTGTTTTTTTTAGCTTGTCGACGTGTTTTTTTTTTCTGAAACGTGAAAACGATCAACAATAATCATTTAGAGACCGATGATGGCCATCCAGAACCCGTTTACTTACGAAAATCGTGCAATTTCATTCTGCAAGTTCTTTCCTCATAATTCCTCGAAAATCTTACCTGAACCATATTTTTCGGTCGCTTTCGTTAGAAGATCGTATAAGGAAGCCTTTTTTGTCCATTTACACATTCCAAATAAATTTTGAGCACCAAAAACGATACCGAAACTAACCAAACTTCTGGGGGACCGAAATTCCGTTTGAAATCTCTCTGAACGGCCAGATACCTAAAAAAAACTTCGTTATCAAGTGTAAAAAGGTCGATTAGTACTTACTTTCACTTTATTTATGCTTATAAATCGATATTTGGTCCAATTCAAATTTGCCGTTCGTACTCACGCCAAAAGTCGTGAAAGGAAAAAATGAAACTTGCACAAAATTTCTCGTATCGACGGGAAACTCCTTCTGGACGACGAAGAACGGTAAAATAGTCGATTTCCTATCGATATTTCGCCCCAAAATCACCGATCGATTCGAACTAACAAAATGTGGAATATCTTCGATACTTTTACTTCGATGTAAACAAAGAAACTGGCAACGTCGTTTTGTCATTAACGATATTTTCTGTACGCGCACAGACTTTTCATCAGGTGCACCAACTCCTGAAAACGAACCCATGACCTCCTATGTGATTAAATGAAAGTGAATGGAGTATACGTAGAAACAGCACATTCAGTAGGTAGTGGATAAAACGAATGTAGCAATGAACAGACTTCATCTGATTATAGGCAGAAGAAGTCAAATGAGTGGAAACACGAAGTTGAGTTTCATAAAAGCAGTCGCCAGACCGCTGCTAACATATGGATCAACAGCATGGGGCTATGCAGGGAGAACCCATATTGAGAGGATACACAGCCCAGCTGAAAAAGCCTTTGAAAGAGCTGGTTAGTTAGGTTAGTTGATTATGATCCCACTGAAGATGCGAAAACAGCGAGAATTTGATGCAAAATACTCAGAGACCAATTGCTTCAATCAAAAAATAGAACACCACACTTAGAGAGAGATATACAATTGAAACCTCATCAGAAACATTCAGCATAAACAATGAGAAAGAGGAAAAATACAGATGAGAAGATGGAAGGTTTATAGGCAAATTTCTGGAACCAACCACAATATAGGTGTTTACTGATGTAAGATTCACCTCTTCAATAACAAAAAAAAATTATTTCTGAAGTACCAAGAAATGCTCATCGATCAAGTGGAATTTCAGTTTTCAATTATAAGTAGGTAGGTATTGATTTTGGTTTTCCTTCGGATTGTATTATTTCTCATCTCTCTCTCTCTGCCAGCACACTTGTTTCCCAAAATATCGACAGAAATTCTCCCCTCTGGAACAGTAGGGATATTCCCAAATCACCCAAACGACTGACAAATACCGAATGAAGAGGAGGCAGATACCATAGAAATGCTCTCGCTTCATCCACTCCTCGTGAATGCAATTTTAGATCTGCGATAATCCTGAGTTACAGCCAGGCTAATCTCCCTATTTACTATTTGTATTCACGGATATAGTTCGGAATTTGTGGGACAATTTTTAACTGCACTATTCCGTATAAACTTTGATAAGTTTAGCTACTCGCAGTTATGGACGATGCTCTGCGGTCATGTTCGTTAGTGGGTTTACGATCATGGTTTGTTTTAAGTGAGCACGGAGAGTGCCGTTGCCTTTATCGTGTGGATAAACGTTTTGTTTAACTGTCTGGATGAAGTTATATCTCAGAAGACCCCGAAGAATTTCTTGGTTTGAATGGTTTGTCAGGGAACATTGAATTGACCACAATTGTTGGCATGCGGAAAATTGAAGGCGAGAAATATTCCTCAGCTTTGGAAATAAATAGAACATAGCCTTAAATTGAAGTAAAATATTTGTAATAACATCATAGTTGTCGTGGACATTATATTTTCCATTCGCCACAGTTTACGCTTTTAATCTTCTGTACGGTCACCACGATGTGGCAACCATTTATGCAGACCTCGTATTGGAATAAATCAATTTTGAACTTAACTGCGTCACGTTCAATCGAGTGCTCACTTAACTAGAGCGTTCTGCTGTTTTTTCAACCAAAATATTTTGTGTTTCTGACTTCGAACAAATATGGAGATAAAATTGTTCTTTGTCAATGGTCTCTAAGTGCAGTAAAATGGGGAATCTCATACCCTCCTAAAATTTATTCTGTCTGATCGCACACGAATTGATCGATCTTATGTATATAATCATAGTCTGCCTTTGATGAGATTCACCGGAACAAACAACTTTGATCTGCCATTAATTGGATCATCAAATCGTTGTAGAACCTCTGTGAAGATTACACGGGATTTTTGGAAAAACTGGCTCTTGTTTGTTATTACCTAAAGGGCAAATTGAAGAGTCGAAAATGAATTAAGGAAAAAGAACTAGTAGAACTCCAAAATCCACCTATTATATCGTTATTTTTATAGATAGATCTCTGCGAATCGCGTGATTTTATAGGCGAAATGTCAAAGTTTGATCAATTTTCCTGAAGAAATGGAGAAATAATGGACAATATATACAGACTTACAGAGTGTAACTGCCAAATGGAATAAATTCGATAACGAATAAATGAGGACGTGTTGGGAAAAACGCTCGGACTCGTCGATTTGTAATTTTAAATGCGCATATTTTTCAAGAAAATAAAATTATATAGGGTGTTCCATGCGACCGTGGCTAATACCAACTTTCTTATTTCAAATGCAACCCCCTTTATATTATTTAATTTTTGGATTCTTCAGAGAATTCTGAACACAATTCATGCACAATGTCCTATACCTATCTTTAACTATTTCGGAAGTAGGTATTAAGTGTTTTCAGATTTATTGCAAACATCAACGTTCTGAAATAAAAATTATTTTATTTCACAAATTCGGTACATTACACTCAAAACCTAATAAGTATTACTGATTATTTCTTGATTAAAAAAAAACAAAAAAAACATTAATGTCAATGTAGGAAATGTTCAAAATGCTCGCCGCGAACGTCTTGACCACATCCTAATCTGGTGTAGAATTGTCTTCTAACGTTACTCAACATTTCAGGCGTGACTGATCTAATCGCAAGCGTGATTCGGTTTTTTAGGTCGTCTAAGTTTAAGGGTTTCGTTTCGTATACAATACTTTTGACATATCCCCACAAAAAGAAGTCTAATGGTGTCATAACAGGAGATCGTGCTGGCCATTCTATCGATCCGCGCCTTCCTATCCACCGATTTGAAAAAAATTTGGTTCAAGTACTGCCGGACATTCATTTGGTAATGGGACGGTGTTCCATCTTGCTGAAACCATATTATATTCGCAGGAACTTGTGGATTTGCTGGATCAGGATATAAGTTTATCAAAATTGGTACGACATTATTTTGGAGTAGTTCCAAATATTTTTCTCCATTCAAGTTGCCGTCAATGAAAAAGAGACCAACCTGTAAAAAATCTGAAAAGACTTAATATTTCCGAAAAAGTTGAAGATAGGTATAGGACATTGTTCATCAATTGTGCCTAGAATTTTTCGAAGAATCCAAAAAATAAATAATATACCTACAGGGGGTTGCATTTGAAATAAGAAACTATTTGAAATAAGAAAGTTGGTATTGGTCACGGTCGCATGAAACACGCTATATAATTTTATTTTCTTGAAAAATATGCGCATTTAAAATTACAAATCGACGTGTCCGAGCGTTTTTCCTAACACCCCCTCATTTATTCGTTATCGAATTTATTCCATTTAGCTGTTACACTCTGTATAGGTGGCTACCTATTACATTTTTGGAAATTGTTTTCCTGAAGTGTGAGGAAAATCTACTGTAAAATTTCAATGAAAAAAATTTATCAAGTTACAATATATCTATCGGTGAAAAATATATAAACTATGGAAACTCCAAGCTATTTTGCATTGACCTTTTCTCTTTCGATCCGTATATTTACATCACGGACAGGACTTTTTGGCGGTTTTTTTCGCAATATTCGCGAATTTTTTAAAAATACTTCTACATCGCGTAGGTAGAGGATCCAAATTTAACCCACGTATGAATCGATTATTCCTCTTTTCGACCGTATAAAAATTTTCTTCATAGATCGCTGCTTCGCTACGATTTTAAGATTCTTCTGGACCGACTTTCCACAGTTCCGGTCCACAGAGTTATCATTTTGGTATAGTATAGAATAAATTAGTTTGTTACAAAATGGCGGAGGTTTTGGTCAGGGAGAAAACCTTAATTTATAGTTTCACAACCTATTCCACTATCCCCACCTACGAGTTATGTACTTAGGTGGTATCAGATCAATGGTTACAAATCACGATCCTTGACGATATCCGCTTTTTTTTCTGTCCTACTTCCAAAAGTCGATAGCCTTCTATATCCCTTCCTCGTTACTATTTCGTTGTTGAAACATTCATAATAAAATAAGTCAATATTCTGAAGTGACTGAATAACGCATTTCAATCAGGCTTCCAGGAGCTGCATTTTGAAAAAAAACCCTTGAAGACGTTCATAGATAAAGGAAGGCCACATAGGTGATGACCTCTTCTATCTAAAGCTTTGTTTCCAGGCTGATATCATTGTCCAACTTTCAGAACGATCCTCCTGTCCCAATAATGCTTATTTTTCCATTTGTTCTGTATTATTTTCGGTAATTCCGAAACTTGGTCGCCTCAAGTTCCATCTCATTGAACGCAAGAGTCCCATAAAATTGCAAAGGTAACGACTCCTTCCGTAAGAACTCGGAATTCGGAGCTGTTATGGCAGTCATCACTTGTAATTTCACGAGACAGGCAGCTGGATTGGGATCTTGTACGAATTTTAAACGGACTGACTAATGACGACATTAATAATGCATGTTTCAGCACGAGTGGATGTGGCAGTAGTGAAACGTTATTTAAGCAGTCGTTAATATATCTTGCATTTTGGTGGGATTTGAATATTTTCGCGAGTTCAGAATCGTAGAAACAATGCTGATCATGATTATAACAAGGCTTTCCATTTCCTTGCTATTCGGTTTTTATTTTGTTCTAGAAGAGGTGAATCTCACATCAGAAACCCAGTCTTTCTGGGTAGTGTCGGATTCTTACCGACTAAACACCTCTCCTGCGGTTGGTTCCGGGCATAAGCCTATAAACCTTCCATCATCTTTTCTGTTACTTTCTCTTTCGCGTTCTTTTATGCTGAGTGTTTGTGTTCATCCTTCAATTGGATATCTCTCACTAAGTGTGGAGTTTTATATCTTCATTTTCGCAATTGGTCTCTAGGTCTTTTGCGGTAAATTCTAGCTGTTTTTTCATCTTCAGCGGGGTCATAGTCAACAAACCTTCTAAGGTCGTCATTTGGATGTTCACTAGCTCTTTCATAGGCTTTTGCAGCTTTTCGTTTGATGAATGTAGTAATGGACTCCCATTTTATGTCTTTTAGGATTTGTTTATTCCTAACAAACCAGGGGGCGTCTAATGCCCATCTCAGAAATTTGTTTTCTGTACTTTGTATCCTCTTTATATGGGTGCTCGCTGCATAGCCCCATGCAGTTGATCCATATGTTAGCTGCGGTCTGGCGACTGCTTTCATGATCCTCAATTTCGTGTTTCTGTTCATTTGGCTTCTTCTGCCTATAATCGGGTATAGTTTTTTCATTGCTACATTAATTTTATCCACTGCATACTTAATGTGCTGTTTTCACGTTAGTCCTTTGTCTAAAATTTCTCCTAGGTATTAAGCTTCATTCTTCCATTCAATTTCATTATTGCCTAATGTCTATGGATATCTTCGATTCTATTATCAGTCTTCTTTTTTGAAGAAGCATTGATTTTGATTTTCCATCTGTTACACCATTGACTGATATCATCTGCAGCTTCTTGAAGTCTTTTGTGAATTATTTTTGTATTTGTGTGCCTTATTGCTATGCCTGTATCGTCTGCGTATAGAGCAAGCAGCATCTTGGATTTCTTGGTATATCATGTATGTATATGTTATAGAGTAGCGGTCCTAGTATGGATCCTTGGGGAACTCCTGCTTCTAAATATCTGAGTGTGGAATGAACGTCACCTATTTTCACATAAAAGTTCCTATCCCTCAAATAATTTCTCGTTATTCTGCATAACTTGGGTGAATAACCTGCGGTTATCATTTTATATGCTAGTCCTTCATGCCATACTCTATCAAAAGCTCTGGTTACATCTAGTAGTAGTAGTCCTGTGGCTTGTTTATTCTGAAATCCTTCTGTGATATACTCAGTCATTCTTATAGGAGCTGTTGTTCAGTTGAATGTTGTTGTCGGAATCCAAATTGTTCACTCGGTATCGTCGCCAGGGCTTCTGTTTCTTCATTAAGTCGTCTGGCTAATAGTCTCTCCACAATTTTTCCTAGGGCTAGGAGCAGGCTTATCGGTCTATAGTTCTGTGGGAACTTTTTGTTTTTACCTGGTTTATTGAAAACAATCACTTCGGCAGATTTCCATCTTTTGGGAAAGTGCTCTGTTCTCATCACGCCATTTGCCATGCTAGTGAGAGCTGTCGTTCCTTTCTTTGACATTTTCTTAAGCATGAGATTTGTTATTTTATTTTTTCAAGGAGCCTTTCTTGTTTTCAAGTTATTGATTACCTCTTTGATGAGTGCCCCTGGCTCAGTGGTAGAGCGGTGGAATTCGGACCCAAAGGTCCGAAGTTCAATCCCGAGCTAGGAAAGAAATTTTCTAGTCTCGGTAGGGGCCACCATTATCACTGTTGGGTCAAAAATTAACAGTGCTGTGCCTAAGGTGGCGTAAGGACACAGTAACAAAGCCTACACAGAACACAACTGCTTACTCCGAACTCGGCACAAGTTACAAGCTTCAAAGCTTGTAATTTCAGAGGGGTCTCCACAGGAGACCTAGGAGTAATCAGGATAAACAATATATCATATCATATCATATCATTTCTGCCGGAGATGTTGGGTGAGGGATTTTGTCATCCGGTAGTGATTCTTTCATTTCTTCTTCAATTAATTCTTCTAGGTCCTCATTGTCTTCTTCACAATAATTTATTCTTGACTCCCTTTCTATAGTATCGGCAAGAGCGTTAGATTTATCGCTTTTTGAATACGCCATTCCATGCAGTGGTGGAATTTGAGTTTTTTCATTTGGTACGTAAATTTTTTTAGCTATGTCGGTTTTACCCATAAATCGATCACTAGCAGTGAAGTTGACGGAATTTTGATTTTTCGACTTAGGCAATTTAGGAATTCTTTAGGTTATCTGTGCATAGGAATGTGAATGTCATAATGAATCATGGTTTGTAAAAGATGTCAAATCCCTCTCTAGCCCACTAAAGCAAAAAATATGTTGTATCTTGATATACGGAGTGGTTCATACGTTGTCTACAGAAATTCGTCATGAAACTTAGAAGATAGATTTGAGAATATGTCAAGATCGAGGTCAAGATGCACTCTTTTCAGGAAAAGAATCGCTCATTTGAGCAGATTAGCAAAATTCGACAGAACCCTATCAGTAATTTTCCAATTTTTTTGTTACCCAAGCCTTACGAGAAGATTGCAAGCTCGACTATCCGAGGACCCTTTGGTTGGAGCAGCATTCTTCTCGTCCTGCTTATAAATAAACACAAAGAAGTCAATTACTACAAAACTTCATTGTACCGTTTCAAGACGTCGAATTACACACCTATTCATCATTGATAACCCCGCTAAGATGAACCAGAGACGTTCGTATTTAATTGAGCCACAAGCCACTATCATACACCGATAGCTCTCCAACGGTTGTTGCAAGATGCTGATATAAGTTTATGGCGAGAATGTAGGTCGAGAGTCCCGCCTCGAAAGATGAATATCGTAAAGAATTCCAAACTAGTTTTATGCTTATCTGAATTTTATTAGATCGCCATTCGACTAAATACGTTTATTTCGAGATGATAATATATCACTTAGGTGAATTCATTACACCTTTCCACCGATAGCCGCTGAATTTAAATGCGGCACTGTTGAGTTACGAGATGCCGAGTGAAAAATCTGCACGGGCAATGTGTGGGTGTGATTGAGGAAAGTTACAGGCTGTTCTGGGTGACGGAATCCTACCTACAGAGAATGGGTTTGATTAAGGACAGAAGAGTAGACTGCACTTCCATCTCCAAGCTATTTTTTTTTTATTATAGAAGAGGTGAATCTTACATCCGACACTTGGGTCTTTCTGGGTAGTGTCGGATTCTTACCGACTAAACTCTTCTCCTGCTGTTGGTTCTGGGCTTAAGCCTATATAAACCTTCTTATCTGTTCTTTTCTCTTTCGCATTCTTTCATGCTGAGTGTTTGTGTTCATCCTTCAATTGGATATCTCTCACAAGTGTGGAGTTTTATATCTTCATCTTCGCAATTGGTCTTTGGGTCTTTTGCGGTAAATTCTCGCTGTTTTTTCATCTTCAGCGGGGTCATAGTCAACTAACCTTCTAAGGTCGTCATTCGGATGTTCACAAGCTCTTTCATAGGCTTTTGCAGCTTTTCGTTTGATGAATGTAGTAATGGACTCCCATTTTATGTCTTTTCGAATTTGTTCATTGCTAACAAACCAGAGGGCGTCTAATACCCATCTCAGAAATTTGTTTTCTGTACTTTGTATCCTCTTTATATGGGTTCTCGCTGCATAGCCCCATGCTGGTAATCCATATGTTAGATGCAGTCTGGCGACTCCTTTTATGGTCCTCAATCTTGTGTTTCTGTTCATTTGGCTTCTTCTGCCTATAATCGGGTATAGTCTTTTCATTGCTACATTCATTTCATCCACTGCATACTTAATGCGCTCTTTCCACGTTAGTCCTTTGTCTAATATTACTCCTAGGTATTAAGCTTCATTCTTCCATTCAATTTCATTATTGTCTATGGATATCTTCGATTCCATCTTCATTCTTCTCTTTTGAAGGAGTATTGCTTGAATCTTTTCTCCATTGATTTTGATTTTCCATCTGTTACACCATTGTCTGATATCATCTGCAGCTTCTTGAAGTCTTTTGTGAATTAAATTTGTATTTGTGTTTCTTATTGAATCACCAAAATTTCCGGAATTTCTAACTAATTTTCGAATGAATCAATAATTTCCTTGATCAATAACCCAATTTTCCACTGCCTGAACACAGTTTCTGAGCATTCGGACTTGTACCAAGCTAATTTGTTCAAATACCAGTGGCCCAGTAAGAGAAAGCGGGTCCCAAAAATTCTGGAATACGAGGAACAGCCATAACATCAATGCAAATGGCGGAAACTGGAAGGGTTGAATAGTTTCAGTCGTTTTATGCAATTCCGAGACAGAAGCCGTTAAGTCTCAGAGTAATAGTTGCCAGGAGTCTTTCCCAAATAATCCCCATGGCTTGTTATCTAACTTCTATTATTGTTATTATTATGGAGTTGTTCCGAAATCGTATGGAATAATTTCGCGTCTGGTTTTCGTTTTGCAGAGAAATAATGCAGTAGATAGAACAATATGCCTACCCTAATTCATCAACAAAATATTATATGAAAAAATTGCTGTCTTTTTTATTCATAGGAATATTCTGTTCTCTCATTTTTTGTTAGTTAATATATCACACAATCAATACAAATCATGGACCCGGTAACAATTAGCCAAACTGGTGTTTCGCAAGCCTGAAAACAGCTATGCCTAACAAAAAGTCATGTTCTTTACAGATCCTCAACTATGTACCCCCATGTCACCTGAGCTCATCAGGGTCTCAAAAAAAATTGTGTTGACTGATGGTGAAAACCAAAATGTAGAGTCATGGTATATTATTCTCCTGGACAGCCACCAGCATCAGGGTCTCAGATAAGTGGGGATGCCTATCACTGACGAAGAACTGTCAATCAGTGATGCTGACAGACCTAGAAGGAGTAACTTGTCGAGAAGCCGGTCTTTACCTCAGCTGTCTAATCACGATTCTGGCTTGGGAAGCTACTATGGGGTTTGTTTGACGAGGTTTAGCTCCGGAAAAAGTCATAAAGAGGAAACATTTTATTATGATTCGAAGCTTGAAATTCAAAACTGTTCCTAGATCACTATTTTATTGATATAATTAAACCTAAATGCTAGTTTTGATCGCAATATGTGCTCATGAAGTTTAAATAAAAATGGAATTACACTATTTGGCAACCCCTTTTAAAATTTGCTTTTCAGTCAAATCAAATGAAAATTATTGCTTTTCGCATTGACCCTGGTAAATTCCATTCGAAAATCTTAGGTAACATTGAAGTAGGTATAAACAAGAATGTGGGGTATTTAATTATAATTTAGCGGGAGTACAGATTGGACTTTTTTGTGAATATTGTGGTTCTATTTCATTATATATAACTTTCAATTGAAATCGTCTTGTTAGCAGTTGTAAGATAGAGAAGAGACAAATAGAGATACAGGTCCTTAAATAGTCAAGAAGGAAGGACGAACTTTTGAAAAATGTTTAATTTTCAACCCTAAGTGAGACATCATTTTTCATTACTTTGTTCTCGTTCTACATTTCTGTAATTAAATTCTATCAGAATCTTACGTCTGTCGATAAACCCATTTTGAAATGTGAATCGAAGAGGTTTGGATATTTTGAAAAATCCTCGTTCTGTATTTGATAAACATTCGAATATATGGAATAAGTTATCTTGTGAAATCTTACGACATATTTATGTATCCTGGGTTCAACTTTATCCATCATAATTTCACTGCTTCCTCTTTATGACGGTACCAAACTTCGAACTGCTAGTGCACACCTGTTTTCGATAAATGCAAATTGAGTCCGCAGGAAATATAAAATCACAGGATGTTCTCATGATGCCTTGACAAACTGCATCCTTAAGTGAATTTCCAAATGAATTATTGATACTGTTATGGAAGAAGCTATGAGAAATAGTCTGTAGATAAAGTCGAGTGATGAATTTGAAACAACATGACTAGATCTATTCAAATTGAAAGGAACTATTATTGGAGGAATTAAAGTACGAGTTGAATGCTGAACAATCTGTTAAATAATTCAATTGGAATGTGTTCGTATTAGGTTTCAGAAGATCGGCATCTGATTAAAGGCACGCTGAGAGAATGATTAACGTCTGATTTTGAATAATTTTTTATTATGTAGATTGAGAAGGTTATACTTCGAAAACAGCTTGAATTGTCAGGATCTAATTGGGTTTCAATTTGTTAATTATTCAATATGTCAATCAAAATATTGAAAATGAAAATGAGCAAAACCTGATTTTTCGGTACTCCTCTATGAAAGAAAAAATTTTGTCCAGTCTGTTAAAAATTTACTTTTGACCGCGACAAAAAATTCTTACCAATAGAATCTTTCGGAAACCATAAAATAGGGAATAGATGTTTCTCAAGTTCAATTAAAAAAAAAAATTCTCCCATCGGGATTCTGGAAAATATAGAAATTGCATAGCATTCTTAGGCGCAAGAATATTAGAATTTTTATGATAATATAATATAAGTATTGTTTACGACATTGCAATCTCCAAATAGAAGAACAAAGAAAAATTGCTTCGTCTAAGAGGAAGCCGTTGTCGCACAACATGCGAACCATCTCATTCCACTGCTAATCCTCGGACACAGATAATGATGGGAGAAACAAATGAACCAATAACTTCCAGAATTCCCGAACAAACAATCATCCACAACCATAATTACAGTGTTCGTGAAGACCAGACAGACAAACTAGTTTTTACCCGCCTCTGTAGTAGCTCGACTTTGTTGATTCTTCCCCCGATAAGATATTGTTCGAAAGTATCACTTTCTTTGAAAACAAAAGTGAATGGAACTTCCCACCCTCGATTTATTGAACGCTATTTACTCGCTATCAAGTATCCTGCGTATTCCTAAAGTTTTCCGAGTTATGTCCCAAGTTATGCTCCGACAAAGATTTTAATCGACGGGAGAATTTCCCCCAGCTTTCCAGTTCCGAGTTGGTTTTGTACCAGGCGATTTGAAATGGGAATTTAGTCTGTGCAAACTGGCAAATTTGTGGACGTGCTGTGGTCCAGAATTCATTTAATCCGATTCTGAGGGGTGAGGTGAAGATAATTAATGATCACAGATGTTCCTCCAGATCTTTAACACTTCGCATATTAATATCAATCAATATCTCTGGCTTTTTCTTCCAGATGAATATTCGGATACAAAACCTATAGATCTAGGTGTCTCTGATCCGTTTTATTATTCAGTTAAGTAATTTTCCGTATTCATTTTATTCACTCTTGTCCTGTATGTGAGCATTCTTTCGTGTCATAGAGTTCATGATTCGGATGCTCTTCCGCTCTTTCGAATATATTATATCAGCTTTCCTCTTCATAAGTTCGGAGGTAGTTTCCCAATTTGAATCTTGATGGATCTGTCGGTTTCAGACAATCCAAGGTGCGTCCACAGTACAGCGTGGTAACTTGTTCTGTGTTGAATATATTGAAAATGTTTTTCTTCGTGTTTCAAGAAGTACTGACTCAAATCAAATGTGAACTATACTGCTCCACAAAAGTTAGGGATATCGTATTCAATCGTTTTTAAAAGTATGGAATCTCCGAAAAAATCGCTGTGAACTCATTTAAAACTCAATAATAACTCGAATCGATCCAATAAAATCAGTATGAGACATTTCGTCAATCTGGCCGCCTTTTTTCTGGAGTTTGGTTCTTTGCATATGCTTCATGAATGTTCTTATTTTGAAATGAAGTCAGTTTATAAACGGCTTCGATTTGAAACGAGTTTTCTGAAAATGCCAAGACGTGAATTAACAAACGCTGGACATAGGGCTATCGGAATGCTACAAGGTGGCCTAACTCAGGTTGTTGTAGCGGAAAGGCTCCAAGTCAGCCAAAGTGTGATATCCCGACTTTGGAATAGGTTCAGGGAGTCAGGTTCCGTGTTTGAAAGGCAAAGGCTTGGTGGGCGACGAAAAACAACACCTGCTCAGGATCGTTTCATCACCGTTTCAACGAGAAGAAACCCTACATCTACGTGTAGAATGCTACGGAATACTCCTCAAAATGCAGATGGGGTCCAAGTTTCCATCGAAACCATCAGACGACGTTTGAGAAAGGTGAATCTAGGTTTTAGACGTCCATTAAGAGCAGTTCCTTTGACACGTGACCGTAAGCGTCAAAGACTGGAATGGACAAGGCAACATATCAATGGGAACGATCAATGGCGTAGTGTCCTTTTCACTGATGAATCCAGATATGGAGTATGGACGATTGTCAGATTCTCGAAGAATAAGGGTATGGACAATCTCACGCATACCCCGTAATTGTCGCTATGTCCGAGAAGTCCATCCATTCCGAGGGGGTAGTGTTATGGTATGGGCCGGGATATGTTTCAACGGACGCACAGATCTACACATTTGTCCTGGGAATATGACCGCCCTACACTATAGGGAGAATGTCATTGACAATGTTGTGCCAAATTATCACGCTGCTACTGGTGGAACTCTTCAATTTCTATACGATAACGCTAGACCGCACGGTGCAGCCATAGTTGAGAATGCGCGCGAGGAGCTTGGTATTCCACATTTACCAATACCTCCGCACTCATCAGATTTGAATTGCATAGAACATGCATGGGATATGCTCCAAAAAAGATTAGATAATCATCAACCTACCCCAGAGTCCTTAAATGATCTGAGAGAGCATCTGCCCCGTTTATGGAACCAAATTTCTCTAAAAATGTTCAACAACCTCGTGTGTAGTATGCGAAGAAGATGTCAAGCTGTTATTGATGCCCGTGGAGGCCATACATTGTATTCATAGTCTTAAAATGCTTGAATTCTCTGGGAATAAAATTTCTTTATTTTACTTGATTTTTCTTAACCACCCTGTATACGCTGCAGACCTACAGGCATATAGTAATTTGCTACTTAAATAATATCGATATGAATTTTCATCCCAAAAATCTTATTTTAACTATATTTTTTTGCAATTTAAGTCAATATCCCTAACTTATGTGGAGCAGTTTATTTGGGTATAATTAAGAATGGTTAATATTCAGCTATAACAGGAGTTACATCACAGGGAAGCTCATAAACCTCATACAGCAATCAATGCAAATTAATGAAAGAATTTCATTACCGTTGCATCTTTAGAGTATACTTCGACTTCGACATAAAACAGCATCTCTTTCGACAACCACATAACTCCTTCAATTAAACCTACCAACCAAAGCCTCTCCATCTCCATTTCTCCCGTCCTATCCATCAAACGTCCAGAATGTTAGACCGAATAATTAGGGATGCTCGTCCTGGCTCAGTTTCTTTCGTAAACTAATTTCACTGATGGTCGTAGACAGCTCTCAGACAATGTCCTCCTTTTCATCCCCATGAATGGTGTCGTTTTCTCTTGTCAGACGGAATAGGATCCGACAATCCTGGACTCTGGTGGGCGAAATACGAACCAGAGGATGAAAAATTGCTTTAGCTCTGAGGTTGGCAGGTATATCTGCGGTGTTATGGAAACTGCAGGGTTTCGGATCCTGGAACTGAGCATTTAATGGATGCTATTGGAGATAGGTTTAATTAATTTAGTGTAAATTTGCTCTGAATGCTTGTGGAAAGACGGTTCATGTTTCATATTCTCAAGGATGTTCTTGAGAGACTCAACTTATTAGAAGAAGAATCAGCATAAACTCGAATTGTGAAAAATATCCCAAATGGAAATGACAGTGTTGTCTTGGGGACACAAGTATTGTTAAAATGCGGATCAGATATAAATGAATGTTTATTGAATACAATCACTGGATATTCATGGTATAAAAACTATGACATCGTGAGTGTCCCTAGTCTAGTGGTAAGGGGATTGTCCTGTTCCTAGAAAGTCCGAGTTCAATCCTGGGGCTAGGAAAGAAACTTTCTAGTCATACTGTGCCTAAGGTGGCGTAAGGACACAATAACAAAGCCTACACAGAACACAACTGATTCTTTAAACTCATACAAGCCACAGGCCTCTGATGGGTCTCAGATATTACAGGGATCAGTTTTTTAGGTATATTAAGACCAAAGCAAAATAATCAATTTTACACTCGTTATTTATATGCCAACGATCTAAATTATCGAAATATTCGGAAAATTTCTCAAATCAAATGAAGTTAATCACACCAAATCAAATTATTACATCAACTTCAAATCACACAAAAAAGAATTAAATCATTGAAACCAAATCAATTCGTCAGTACTAATGTCAATTATAAAGGTAAAGTCGAGTTATCAAAAATAGAAGGGTTTGTCAAAATAACCCAAAATCATAAACATGGGATGGTCTCAAAATAATACAATTTAAACTTTCTAATACTCAAGAGAGATCGCAAAAATAATACACTTTGAAAAATAAGACTTGTGGTAGATTTCGAGACTCTGGACTATAAAAGATATCTGGCCTTGCATGCAGCTTTCTACCAATACTCAAAATAAGCTAAGCATAAACAAAAATACCTGCCTTTTTTCCCGTGCCAAAACCCCTAAGGATGATGAATATTTCCTGAAAAATAAAAGAAACACCAAACACGTCACTAACTCGCTTTCGCAGATTAATCTCACTCCCGTTCTACCGACGAAACGCAATCTAAAATAATTCCAAGTAATTTCAGAGATCTTTTAATTTCGACTTAACACTTTTCTGTCTCCGCTTGAGACTGACCTTTCAAAAATAATCCAAAACCTATGAGTTTCCCTAACACCGGACCCGAGATAACTCCGAAACTAAATTACTTCTTAAACCATCCCTAAAACCGTATCGAACGAGTCAACTGAGATTCTTCCTGTTTAAGATTTCTCCAGCTACCCCTCAACTTCCGATTCAACCCCAACTGTTTTCGTCTCCAATTTGAAACCGTACTTCTAAACACTGAAGTACCTACCCTAAAACCGTACTACCCTTAAATTCCGAACCGTCTCCCGAGCCAACTGGGAACCTTTCCGTTCAACGCTTCCACAGTTACTGCCTTTTTCGTCTTCAGAGTGAATTAAAGATTTCCCTTCTTCGTTTCCTCTAAAAACCAATCAAATTAAAGGTTTTCCTTCGTCGATGTTTCGAAACCAATCGAAGCAAAACTTCTTCCATCTTCGTTTTTACAAACCAATCAAATTGAAGATTTTTTCTTCTTCCTACCTCTCGTAGGTAGGGCCTTATTGAGATAATGCATTTTCCTGTGAAACGGTTTGGGAAATGCTGCGTTGCAAATCCCACGATATTAACTTCGAATTTTTCTGCCATCACACGCAGTTAATGCAACCGATTTTGTGGAACGATTTTCTCTTATCGTTTGGGTCCCAGGAGAAACTTGAACCGAAAATCAATAATTTCAATCGTTAACGTCTAGCCAGACATCCTGTGTGGGCTTGATAAACGATTCAATAATTTTCTGGCACAGAGAAATCAAATTTCAGAAGTCTACACCGACCACTCAAAATTTCACGATTTTCTTTCTATTCAGGGTAAAAATAAAGGGTGCTGAAAAGAACGATTAAAACATCACAGAAAAGAAAACCTTCAAGACATATCCGATTTACCATGGCAAAATATTTCCGCTTCTTACAGTTACTCAGATGCAAGTCTCACCACTCAATAAATCCCACTTCCACACCTTTCCTTGCTCTTCACTAAGGCTTCAAAACATATTCGAAAGAATAACTTTGTAGGGTGAACAATTTTTTTTTCTGAAGCTTAACGGGTAAAGCACATCCTGTATATTCCTTTTTTCCCCCACCCCGACAGATAAATAGCAGAAAACCTACTGAAGCGATCTCATTTTCACTTTCTTCTATCCCACTATGTTATCTTCATGAAAAAACGTATTGAGTCAGGAAAGATAGATCAAGCGACCTTATATCTAACCCCAACAGCCGCTAACCCAAAGGTTTCCTGTCTCTGACACAGAAATCCCTACAAAATCCAGATTCTGGCCCATAATTCTTTCGGAATGTATTAGTTGGGGATTGCGGGATGAATTTCGGTTGACATTTCCCGGTTGCTTATTTTAAATTCAGAATACCTGAATAATGTCAACATAAATCTTAGGGATGAAGATTTAACATGTCTCAGTTCTTATACGTATCCGACTCAAGTGGATACAACAATTTTGAGGATTCAGGGAGTGAAAATACCACAGTTTTAACATTTCCCGACCAAATTCAAGGCGCTTTCGACTGATCTCTTGATTTATTTTATGATACTATTTTTCTTGTGATATGAAATATCAAAAATAAATTTGTTTGAATAAATAAAGTCAGAGAGATAATATTTTTGGATTTGTGTTCAAGATATCTTTCCACTTTCATGAGTGATTGAAATCGATTTTATTTGAGAAACGATAAAAGTCCTTGACTTGTTTTTAAATCTCTATCGAAAACAATGATGAATTATCTAGTAAAAGAAAAGAACAATTCAGAAGGCACTTCGGAGACAGCTCCAATCAAGTGCTAATGATTTCATTTACATCAACATAGAGGGTGTCACAATGAACAGGATATACTGGGTCCAATAGTGCGTTCTTCTTCCATAGCTGCCGAACCAGACATCTCAGAGATTTCGTTGGAAAGTAGACCTCTTGTACCTTCATTTCTGCATCTCAGGAAATTATTTTCTGATACACAGGGTGTCCCCGATAAATGTTATTCAACAAATGCATGATTTTTCAAATGGATCACCCCATATATTTTCACATATTTTCAATGACCTTCATTACCTCTTCCATGGCGCAAAATCTTAGGGACATTTTTCCAACAGTTCAGATCTTATTCGAAAAAAACTGCAAAAAGATGAGGGAAAAGCAGTTCAGTAAAAGTCTTCTGACTATTTCCAGAAGCGATAGTAACATGAATTCGAACTAGAAGTTTTTTAATTGAAAGCTTTGCCTTGACATGGTACCTAAACGATCAACTTGTCATATACAGGGTGTCCGTTATTGAGGTCCAAATATGGAGGACTTAAAATTATTATTTCTCTATTTTTTCAAACAGAACACCCTGTATTTTTTTCCACAATGATGTAGAAAATTGAATACCTTACATTTTCTCAGAAGTAACCTCAGGATTATTTCAACTTCCGCATCCAGCAGACACGAAAAATGATATCGCAACTGAAAATTTTATTCAAATAATAACATAATAAAAACTAACAGACATTCAAAAGAGGTTGAACAATGAAATAAAACTAAATGAAATTTTATTGACACACTTCAAAACGTTCCCAGAATCATACTTCCTGAGCATCATCATAAAAATGATATTTCTTTTCCGTACAAGCAATAAATATTGATCACGTATTCAACCTATTATATCAGTTTTTATCGGCTTTCCAAAAAAAAAATTGATCAAGTTATTGCTACTTCTAAGTAAGTAGCAATGAGCTCTAGCTCAAAGATACTTTCGAATGCAGTGAATCGCTATGAATTTTTGGAAAAAATAGGATGGTTGATATGATTTTCATGTTAGGGCAGTGCCACAGAACCTGTTTTTTAAGGAAGTCGATCTTATGCTGCCCAATATCCCGATAGGATACAAAAAGTCATACTGATTTACTGTATTCGAAAGTATCTTTGAGCTCTAGTAGCAATAACTTGATTAATATTTTTTTTGGAAAGCCGATAAAAACTGATATAAGAAGACTTTTACTGAACTGCTTTTCCTTCACCTTTTTGCAGTTTTCTTCGAATAAGATCTGAACTGTTGGAAAAATGTCCCTAAGATTTGGCGTCATGAAAGAGGTAATGAAGGTCATTGAAAATATGTGAAAATATATGGGGTGATCCATTAAAAAAATCATCCATTTGTTGAATAACATTTATCGGGGACACCCTGTATATCATAAAATAATTTCCTGAGATGCAGAAATGAAGGTACAACAGGTCTACTTTCCAACGAAATCTCTGAGATGTCTGGTTCGGCAGCTATGGAAGAAGAACGCACTATTGCAGGACCCTGTCTATGTCACATAACAAACAGGCGAATATTGAAAAAAGGTCATGGAGACTTTAAAACTATCTATACGATAATATTATAAAATTTGCAATTAGTTTTCTTTGGCAAACACTCTAGTTTCTCGACCTAAAGTGAGAAAATATGTTTACGCGTTTGATAGAAAATGATGAATTATTTTCATCGGTATCTCCTTCATTATCAGCACGATGGTGTCCCATCTCACTGCTGCTCTTGTTGGTGAATATTTGGATGAACGCTTTCTATAACAGTGGATAGGAAGAAGAGATCTGAATCTCTTCGATTTTTTTTAGGGGCACGTAAGCAACGTATCTTTCGCCATCCTTTATATGTTGTTTGATCTTCTTCGGAGAATAGAAAATGAGCGTTGAAGATTCAAACCATCTTGAATATTCAATGTGAGAATCGCTCAACGTCGTTAAAATAAATCTTGACAGTCAGAGCGATATGAAGAAAACTGTGTCATTTCACATTGAATCATATAAATTCCTCTGAATTGCAAAATCACAAAAGGGATAGAAAACAGAATAAAATTACAGAAACTCGAACAAAATACCAATGTATTCCTCCGATCCTCGCTGACTGTTTTTTCACCCCATTCGGCCGAATTTTTTTCCGTTTTATGGTCCTAATTGGAGCCTCGTTGTCAGGAAATGGCTCGAAAAGGAACATAAAAAAGGAAGCTAACATGCCCCAAGCGGTAAATCAGAGAATCTCTACATATCGCCTGTGGGCAATAAAAATTCGAACTTTCGTCACCCTGCATCATTTCTCTTTCGGAAAAACGATCATTCTGGGTCATCGGGGTCAGGAAGACTCATTTTCTAGATGGAATATTTATTGGTCTAGATTGAAATCTGGTTTTATGAGTCGTTTATGGTGTCGGAAAGAATCTTGGAAACCGATCCTTCTTCGGGATACTCATAGACTTTCGTTCGCAGGATACGGGGCATTTTCGACATTCAAGCATCTTACATGGTTTCAAAGTTATTGCAGTGAGATTCTGTTCCACTGTTATTGCAAAAATACAGAAATTATTCGGGATATTTTGTTGGAATAAAAGTGTGTGTTCGAGCCTGATTTGTATTCGAAAAGTTTAGTTTACATACGAATTGGGTCTGATGAATATCACCGTCATAAAATGAAGAACAAAAAAGGTCTATCATGCTCTGCTATTTTGATGATGATTCTTTTCCAACAGGGCTAATACCTGGTAGATTTCCAAATCGAATAGAAACCGCCAGTCCAAAGGCTCCCTGTCCTTAGGTCAAGATTGTATTTCGGTGAATCAAGTTATTACGTCGGTCTAATTTCTAACCATTCTCCTAAGAAACACGAGGTTTCTTGTGATAACATCCACAATATTCCCTACTGATAGTTTCTATAGGGACTTGTTCCACGTATAATACCTTCTCCAAGGAAGCCTCCTTGAAGCCACGGAATACCAAGACGATATCACAAGATCTATCCGGAAACCTTTTTTGTTTTTGTTCTAGAAGAGGTGCATCTTACATCAGACACTCAGTCTTTCTGGGTAGTGTCGGATTCTTACCGACTAAACACCTCTCCTGCGGTTGGTTCCGGGCATAAGCCTATAAACCTGCCATTATCTTATCTGTTATTTGCTCTTTCGCATTCTTTTATGCTGAGTGTTTGTGTTCATCCTTCAATTGGATATCTCTCACTAAGTGTGGAGTTTTATATCTTTATTTTCGCAATTGGTCTCTAGGTCTTTTGCGGTAAATTCTTGCTGTTTTTTCATCTTCAGCGGGGTCATAGTCAACTAACCTTTTAAGGTCGTCATTTGGATGTCCACTAGCTCTTTCAAAGGCTTTTGCAGCTTTTCATTTGATGAATGTAGTAATGGACTCCCATTTTATGTCTTTTCGGATTTGTTCATTCCTAACAAACCAGGAGGCGTCTAATGCCCATCTCAGAAATTCGTTTTCTGTACTTTGTATCCTCTTTATATGAGTTCTCGCTGTATATCCCCATGCTGTTGATCCATATGTTATCTGCGGTCTGGTGACTGCTTTTATGATCCTCAATTTCGTGTTTCTGTTTATTTGGCTTCTTCTGGCTATAATCGGATATAATCTTTTCATAGCTACATTCGTTTCATCCACTTCATACTTAATGTGCTGTTTCCACGTTAGTCCTTCGTCTAATATTACTCCTAGGTATTTACCGGCAATAGGCATCTGTAATTTTCTACTTATAGTTGCAGAACTACAGACAAAGTTCACCAATGGAACGCTTGGTTCTTCTAGGAACATCAGCACAAGATGCGTGAGCCCAATGCAACCAATGCATGCATCGTAACCAGTCTTTTCAAGTGCTAATCCTGGGGAAGACTGGTTTTTTTCCGATCTGAATCGGGAAAAAAGGTCATAACAATAAACAGTTGGACAATCGTCTTCATCATCTCGAAAGTTGCTAGAAAATTTTTTTCTTCACAGTCTTTCTCAAATAATGCCCTAGGGACGTGTCTCCTTTTCTTTGGAGAAGGTATAACTCATTTTTTGATTTGATTGCAATCATATTTGGTGTAGAAGTTGAAACTAAGTATAAGTTTATCGTATCTTCGGCTCAGGTTTGCCTTGTCCACTTATGAATCGTCCATAAGGGATTGGAGGAACCTCCCCATGGATCATCAATGCATCTCAATCTATTAAGATGCATTGCCTTTATTAGCCGCAGATGAATATTTTGTTATGAATATGTTAAGACAAGTCCTGGCTCTTTGTTTGGTGATGGAGCCTGGGATGAATGGTCTCTGTGTTGTCCGATAGATACGGTTAATTCAGCTGAAATACGTATATGTAATTCAGTCCGTTCACTGTATATGTCATTTTGTCCATGAAGCATAATAAAACTAGAAATATATCGAATTGATACAAAAAGTATATTTAACATAAAAAAAGCTTCGTGAATACAAGGATAAATAAGTAAAGTTCGAAATGAATGCGATATAAATGAAAAAAATTTTGAAAACTGGCCATTTTTTCCCAAAATTTGGCGCAATAAAAAAAACTCGTGACCTATTATTTGCTGTTATCACCCATAACGACCGAATGAACTAGAGTAGCGCTTGCGAGTTTTCAGAGGTTAATTGAACCCACTCGGGTCGTGTGATTTGGTAGGCAGTTCCGCATTTGATACCTCCGAACTCAAATTATGATGCCTGTGTCACTTTGTCCATATATGTCGTTTTGTACGTATTTCCCCTACATCATTTTGTGTAAACCTTATTTCTGATACATCAAATTTGTTGTAAAGGGTTGTCCAATAAAGAAGTTTCCAATGAGGATAGAGGCTTTTCAAGAATAACTCTTGGGTTTTCCGAGCCCTAGATGTGACAATTTTGCTGGTTGTCGAAGCCACCGAGGTGAAAATGGGCCTCATCACACAAAACGATTTTCGATGGAATTCCGATCATTTTCATGCATTTCAAGGACCCAATCAGCAAAGACACGACACGACGTTGTTGGTGATCGGCTGGTTGAGTACTTGTGTTTACTGAACTTTATAAGCTTTAAGACCCAAATCTTCAAACAAAATACGTTCTAATGACGTTTGTGGAATGCATAATTCCAATGAACGACGAGGCATGGAAAAACCTGGGTTTTCTTCAACACTTTCGGCTATAGCCGCAATATTCCCGGCTGTTCTTGAGCGACGGGCACGGGTTTTATTCTTCACATCACTGACTTGTCCCAACAGCTCAAATTTTTCCACCAATTTCTGTATTGCGGTTTGACAAAGTGCTTTACGACGACCCAAAAATGTTATAGTTTCACGAAACGTCTTTGCCAAATTTTCACCATTTTCATAAAGAATTTTAAGGATTTCAATGCGTTGTTGAAGCGTGTATCGCCATTTTTAATAATAGCGTAGTTTCTACTTTTCAAACATCAAAAAATTACAGCTTCAAAAGTGGCATCTGCCGAAATAACACTTCTCATTGTAAAACCCTTTATGTCGCCTACACACTAATCCTATGACTCGCCAATACCTGATTGATATCGAAAACATGGTGTGCAAGCAAGTTCTAACCCCCCGAAAAGCCTCGTGGACTCACCCCCGCAAATTTCCATCCCCTACAGAGTTCGGGCGCGGATGAAGCTCCCGTCAGCAAGGCCCGTCTTGTGGCCGATCTTCGACAGCTTCTGACCATGAAAACGCACTACTACCCTGAGGGTGGCTGGGGCTGGGTGATCGTGGCCATAGCAGTCATCGTGCACGCACTGAATCTGGGACTCAACACATCGGTTGGGGTGTTTTATCTGGAAGTGAGGAAGAAGTTCGGGCCTTCTGCAGCAGCAGGTGAATAATTTGATGCTACAGGAGTTGTCTACTTAATGGTTTGAGATATGAACCATTAAATGTTATGAGAGAAATGAATTTCCTATTTTGATTAAATGTTATGTTGATACTTATAAGAAAGTGTGGTTTTTATGAACTAGTAGAGTCTCTAGATCTACCTATTAGGTAGTTATCCTTATCGCTACCAAATCGGGTGATTTTATAGGCGATATGTCAAAGTTTGATCAATTTTCCTGAATAAATGGGAAATTTATGGGAAATATGAATACCAAGCAATGTTGCATTGACCTTTCCTCTTTCTATCCGTATATTTACATCATGGCCAGGATATCTGTGAAAATAGTTTTATCGAGTTTAAAATTGCCCTTCTTGCAGGATTTTTTCCCGATTTTCGTGAATTTTTTAAAAATAGTTGAACATCGCCTAAAGAATCAAAATTTTACTCACGTATGAATCGATGATTCCTCTTTTTCAACTTATAAAAAGATTCTTCTGGACCCACTTTTTCGAAAGATTCCCTCGAGTCGGTCCACAGATTACCATTTTAGTATGGTATAGAAAAAACGATACAAATTCGCATTTAATTTAAAAATCGTACATAATTTCTTCCAGAACTTTCGATATGAATCTTTTTTTTTTTATTTCAGGATGGGTGGGAGCAACGTCTACAGGGGTGGCCCTCTTAATTTCACCAGTCACGATAGCGTTCTGCAGGAGGAAATCAACAAGGGTCACAGCTGTAATGGGAGGTTTGATAACAGCTTTGGGCTGTCTATTCACATCATTCGCAACACAATTTCATCAACTGTTCTTCAGGTAGGTCGATGAAATTCGTAGATTTATCTACGGGCTGATTGTTTCAAAGCGTCTTTCAGATGTAGGTACATATACTGCGCAAAAAAATTAACGCACATTCTGAAAATCTCAATTTTAATGAAAGTTAGCTCTATACATTGACCTTATAACTTATTTTTCATGTTCTCTCGGGAAGGTTTTGAACGAAACAAGACACATTAAATGGAAGAAAAATTCAGGATTTCACCGAATCTTATGTGAAAGAGGAGAAATGAACAATTTTCAGAATACTGAAATGCTGATAAGTGATTTAATACTTGGTATTTCCACCCCTTGCGTTAATTACAGCTCGACAACGATGATTCATACTCAAAATGAGTGATCTGTTCTGATCTAATCCTTCCCAGATTTCTCCGAGTTGGATTCCTAAGTCATTGAGAGTAGCTGGATGATTTTCTGAACTTCTGAGCCTTCTATTGAGGTTGTCCAAAACCTGCTCAATCGGATTGAGATCTGGACTTCTTGCTGGCCATTCCATTCGAGAGACCACCTCTTCAAGGTACTCGTGAACGATGCGCGCACGATGTGGTCTGGCATTATTGTCCATAAAAATGAAATTTTCACTACTGTATGGGGCAAATGGCACTACATGCTCTTCAAGAATGTTCCTCATATACTTATCAGCAGTCATAGCTCCATTATCAACGACCACTAGGTCTGTGCGAGTAGTCGAAGATATTCCACCCCATACCATAATCGATCCTCCCCCGAAACCAGTAGTATTCAGGAAATTGCACTGAGCATATCTTGCATGTGGATGTCTGTATACAAGGGAACGTCGATCACAATGGTAGAGGCAGAATCTAGACTCATCTGTGAAGAAAACTCTTTCCCAATCGGTCTCTTCCCAATGGATATGCTCTCTCGCAAAATCCAAACGCGCCCTTCGATGGACTGGGGTAAGAGCTGGGCCTCTTGTCGCGACACGAGGCCTTAAATCATATTCTCTGAGGCGATTTCTTATTGTCTGAGTGCTAATTTGCACCTCATGAGTTTGCTCAAGCTGATTTTGAAGGAGGCGAGTGGTTGCAAACCGTTGTCTCAACGAAGAAACTCTCAAGTAACGTTCTTGAATGCCAGTTGTTACCCGTGGTCTACCCTGTCCTGGTCTTCGGACATTCATAACTGTCTCCCTGAATCGCTGCAACATTCTGGACACACTTGTATGGGAAACTCCAAACCTTTCTGCAATTCTTGTGTATGTCCACCCTTCTTCTCGCAAAACTACCGCTTGGGCACACTCCTCTTGGGTCAAATTGCGTGTTTCGCGTTGCATAGCGATCGAGTGTAGAAAATCAAACGAAAGAAAAACTATTGATCACTAGAATTGATCGAGAACAACTGATTTTAGAATGGAGCCAATACATTCAAAATCTGATAATATCATCTTTTTTTATTCCTGCTGGGAAAAAACTTCTGTATTGAAGAAAAACGTTGAAAGTGGATAACATATAGCAAAAACCTCTGTAACTTACCATGTTTATTTATTTATTGAATAAACATTATTATTATATTATATGCATGCATAATTCTGATAAAAATAATTATCATTGGGAACACCTTCATTTGTAGAATAAATTTGAGATTTCCATAATGGGCGTTAATTTTTTGCGCAGTGTATTATTATAGAGAATGAAAGCCGGTAGGTATACTCCATTCACTTTTATTAAGTATTCCGGTTGGCCAAGATTTAGGTTTTTCAAGTTTTTTACTTGAAACTGACGCAGATTGGTACTCGTTAAATGTCAAATAATTCTCAGAGATGTTGCCCATGCTAATTTCTATTACTCTTTTTCAACTTTGTAAATGGAGTAAGTTCTTGTGACACAGGTTTCGTGGTAGTACTATTTTTTCATACTGGAGTATTTCAAGTTGAGCAAAAAGGTATTTAAATGTCTTCTGTCGGCTTATTTCTTGAAAAATTTTGAAAAATGGGGATTCCCACTGATCGTTTAGGAGTTCTTCTGTCGGGTTATTCGAGTTCTCTTATTTTTTTTTCGAACGAACTATCACAAAGTAACGGACTATTCTGTCCATTATTTTTCAGTAAATTTGCAATACTCGATTCTTGATTTCCGTACAAGAAAATAGCATAACTGAAACTTCAAACCATGTTTATGTACGTGAAATATTTTCAATATCAACAGAGAAAAAAGTTTCTTCAACATTAGCCAGGTCTTTGGAACTGAATTCACATAAAATTTTCTTAATTTCATTATTTTCCCAAAGTAAATAAACATTTTGATAAATACGTAATTACTACGACCTCTATTGAAGGAGGAAAACGTTGCTCAGTTATCTAACAGGCAAATAACTAAAACCTAATATTTTCAAAATACAGACGGTGAAATGTGTCAGAATGTCATGGCCAACCGAGATACTTTATAAAAGTGAATGGAGTATATAGTTCTAAAGAATTTCTAGAATGGCCAAGAAGAAAGAACGAAGTCGTAGTAGTTCAGGAATCAGCTCATCCTGCCCATTATCCTTCATCAGAAATTGCGATAATAATCCTTGATGTACGCGATTACACCAAGCAGCGTCTTTTCTACGTAATTTTCTCACCGCGGCATCCTAATAACCATAACTGGGATTCTTCCTACCGAGCAAAAACTTCAGGACATTAGATCCCCAGGAAAAAGACGCACCGCGTTCTGAATCCGTATCAAAACCATCTAAAGATGGCTACGACAACGCCAATTCAGATTTTTTTCTTTCCATTTTTCCAGTTACGGAGCCTTTGTTGGCATCGGAGTCGGTATAACGAGGGACTGCTCCATGCTGATGGTGGCTCAATATTTCAAGAGGCAACGAGAGATAGTCGAGATTTTTATCGTGTCAGGCAGCGGGCTCGGAATTGCTACCATGTCGACGATGATAAAGAGCGCCGTTGGGTAAGTTCAAGTTCAATACCGAGGTGCTTGGTTGCTGGAAATGTCCTCATTCATGGTGTCTGTGTTCCTGCTCTTTACGTTCGATAACATCGTTAAGGAATGTCCGATTCGCTATTTTTCTATCAGAGGAGTGTCTATATTCATTCAGATTGATGTGTTGAAACCATTATTGATTGATGAGATCACCTCCATGTTTATTTAGATGATTTGTGTCGAGGGTAGTTGTTAAATATTAATGGATCTATCTTGATGAGAAGAATGCACTGATATACGAATTCTTCAGAACGAAAATTGAGGAGAAAATGTATCAAACTGAATAATATACCAAAAAGCAAACACTGAAAGAATGGTAGACACGGTTAATGCTGGCTTGAGAGATATGTCTGCTTGTCTCATGTATGTGTTGTGGAAATTTTTCTCTCACGAAACGAATTCACTTTGAGAAAACACGTGATCATAAACTTAATTTGTGCAGGCAATTGCTTTGTTCGAGTTTGAAACTCACTTTCGCCTTCTTGCAGGCTGAAAGATCTCAACCTTCACACTCAAAGGATGACAGGCCTGACAATTTTTCCTTGCAATTTTATCTCACATCAAGATAAATTGACAAGAGTGATTTTGTTGCCTGAAATACTTGAGATACGCGGAGAGTGGAATCATATACTCGTATTTTTGGGCAACTTGAGTTCTGATTGGCGACCAAATCTAGAGAACAAATACGAATAGTCTATTCTCGTTCTCCAAAACAGTGTTACGTATTCCAAAAACAAAGTCAAAAACCTCTTCTTGCTTATTAAATACCTGCATCGATTTCACAGAAACGAGCATACTGAAAAAAAAATGTTTCTTGGTATTCTTAATTGCTCAATGGCGCCACCAACTCCACTTCAGAACTGGTTGAAAAGATGATTCTTTGAATAACCAGTGTTCATAATCTTGAATTGGACGATGCCGTTTTACCAAATTGGAAGGAAAGCGTTTTTTCAATCGTTTCAGGAATTCACAAACATATTATACATCACAGTGGCGTGCAAAGTTTTGCGATGAGAGTGAGAGTGAGTTTGACTTACATTTGAGACTTTTGGAAAAAAATTTCAACGAAAATAGCACCGAAAAATTGTTGAATTATGAATCAATTTGTGTTTCTCTTCAGAAAACGCCAATTCTCTTTTGTTTATGTAGAGTTTTTCAGGTCAGTTTAGAATAAAAGATTTCAAAGAAAAGATGTTTTAACAATAATAAAAATTGACAAAAATTTTCAAGAGCAACTACAAAGTTACTTTTTTATAATGTAAATTTCATTCTTGCACCAAATTAACTATCGCATTCAACCATGCACCGATGCCCTATCTGGACATTACGACCGATTGAAGACTATAAAGTTTGATTCATCGGCCCTAACCTGGATCATTTTTAAATTTCAAATCCCAAACTCAGAAGTTGATAAAACTTTGCTATATGCGACTCCCGCTCCAAGTGACATTTACTGCATTTTTATACCGAAAGCATCCATCCTCAGAATTATTGACCAATAAAAATTGAAGAGTTATGATGTACTACCCCCAAGGTATATTGAAAAATTGACGGGAAATCCCATTCCGATCCTGTGCAGCGAGATGGAAAAGTAAATAGTTGATTTCGCATGGTATTTACATTATCCTGGAAAGGCTTACTGCGGATTTGGCACTGAGTTCGAAGAACTTCAAGAAAATAGAATTTCCCGGAGTCTGTTTACATTTTACTGCAAACGTCAATATTGAAGTAATAACGAAAGAAAAAAGAGGTAAAAAGTACTGGAATGAAGCTTGTTTTCGAAATACAAAGGGAAATTATCTCAATAGCAAAATCAATCCCTGAAAATAAATTTTCTTTCATCTGGTGCACAATAATCTGCTATCATATGGATAATCAATTAGAAACAGATAACACTATACCAAAATGCCAATAATGAAAGGCAAAACAAAAAACCGGATCAACATAAACCCAGCCGCCATAAATTTGTATCCCCTCCAAAAAATGTCTCATGGAAACTGATTGAAAATTTATGTACGAGAACTTATGAGATCAAAATTGAATAGTGAAACCGCAAATCCGTATTAAACCATATAGGTACGATATTCATCAGTATTTAGGAGATTACAGGTACACATTGCTTTAATTTCTAATGGCATTTCCTAACGTAAATCAGATCCGTTTCTGTAAGCGATTCCTGTGTTCAATGCTGATACACACAATACCTACCTGTTTCTAATGTATTTTTACACATAAAAAATATTCGTTCTTTTAAGCGATTCATGTGTCGAATGCTGTATGTGTCTATGAAGACTTATAAGGATCTATCGTTTTCAAATGTGGTTTTCATCCGTAATACCTACCTTTTTCTGTTGTGTCTAAATCATATCAGTTTCTTTGAGAGATTCCTGTATATTTCTGCGAGGACTTATAAAAATCTATAGTTTTGAATTGTGGTTTACACGAATAATACGACGTTGTATTGTGTATTGATATCTAGTTAGCCTAGACCAGTTCCATGAATAAACAAAATATTTCGATACCATATCAACGAACAATAACTTATTAGAAGTGTTCGACGTCAAAAAAGTAGTCACGCAATAAATTAAAAAAAAAAGATGTCAACCGAAATTGTAAAAATCGAAAAATTGGAGTATCGAGCCATCATCAAGTACCTGTATTAAAAAGGGTTAAGAGGTAAGCAGATTTACGAAGATATGCCCTTGGTGATCAATGTCCTTCGTATGCGAACGTGAAAAATTGGTCTGCAAGCTTCAAAAGACCTGAATTTTCTATTGAAGATGATATCAGTCCCCGAAAATATCGATGCAGTTCATGACATGATTTTATCAGACCGTCGAATTGGGCAAGCTAAAACGGATATCTGAAGCACTGAAGATTTCATACGAACGTGTTCATCAATAGTTCACGTCAATTTGGACATGAGAAAAATTTCTGCAAAATGGATCCCCAAATGTTTGAATGTTGACCAAAAGCGTGCAAGGGTAGGGGCATCGCGTTCGATCTGTGCTCGATTTGAAAACGATGTAGACTTCTTAAACCGAATTGTTACTGTGGGTGAGACTTGGGTACATTTCTACGATACAGAAACAAAGCAACAATCGATGGAATGGCGACACTCTGGTTCTCCAAGACCTAAAAATATCGTGTCCAAAAATCTGCTGGAAAAGTTCTTGCTTCAGTTTTTTGGGATTGCCATGGAGTCATCATGATTGATTTTTTGGATAAGGGTGGAACAATAACTGGAGAATACTATTCGACATTACTGACCACTCTACGGGAAAAAATTGAAGAGAAAAGAAGCGGAAAGCTATTCAAAGGTGTTTTGTTTTTACAGGACAACGCCCCAGTACAGAAATCTCATGTTGCCATGCAAAAAATTCGCGATTTAGGGTTAGAATTACTGGAGCACCCCCTTATTCACCAGGTTGGCTCCGCCCGACTATCATCACTTTCCTCAACTGAAAAAAAGTTTAAAAGGTCGTAAATTTTCTTCCAACGAGGAGAAAATAAAAGCTGTGGAGGACTGGTTTGCAAAGCAAGAAGAAACATTTTTTTTGAAAGGTCTAGAGATGTTGCAGGTTCGCTGTAATAAATGTATTTAATTAAGAGGAGAATATGTTGAGTAATGAAATACTTTGACATTGAAATTTTGTTTGGTTCTATAGTAGGCTAAGAATTTTTCAATATATTCTCGTTCCCACCTGTTTTTTATGTGTTTCCACGCGATCGCAGGTGGGAAAAGAATCGTTTTCAAATCTTGTTGTTTAGTGATAATGTTTATTCGCAGAATAATCACAATTCTGGTAATAAATGAATAATATTGATAAACAGAGTGAAATAACAATAACGATAAATTGTTACTTGTGCCATAACATAATATGAAAAAAACACAACAACTAAATATATAATAAACCACAGAAGCGAAGCAACAAAGAAAATTGTCCAATTAAATATTATTACATCGAGAAACTCTTCATGAATGTGGCAGAAAAGTCAACTGAATTGAAATAAGCACGTGGTGTTTGTATACATTTCCATTAAATGGCAAGTATATAAACACCCAACCAATTAATGTTGTTCCCAACTCCG
Organism: Adalia bipunctata; assembly: GCA_910592335.1. Classification (NCBI taxonomy): domain Eukaryota; kingdom Metazoa; phylum Arthropoda; class Insecta; order Coleoptera; family Coccinellidae; genus Adalia; species Adalia bipunctata. The sequence goes on from OU342955.1 coordinate 11,963,935, forward strand.
GAAAACTATTTTCAATTACACCGTTTCCCCCTTATGGCCTTTTCCGATCTAATCATCGTCTAGAACGCCTATTAAGAGAACCCCCCCTTTTTGAGATACGTCAATAAAATGGTGAGTTATGGTCGGATTCCTTATTTGGCCAAACACACAACCACTACGTATGTGGTCAATGAAACGTTCTTTCGTCGATGGTGCCAAGCAGCTAATGGTAACGAAAAGGCGATGCTGTTCCCATAAAAGCGGTTCTATTATGCTGAACTTGCGGCTCCTTCACATGTACAACACCTATCAATCAAATCATTTCTCGCACTTTGCTTTTGCCCAAGAAGAAATAACTTTTTGTGAATCCCGGTTAATTGGCGTTTCCTTCTCAGGAGTTTGAACTTCGAAACCTGAATTTCTACCTTTTGTAGCGTCGAATGGTATTGTGCACAACGGTTGTTGCAAAAAGGGTGCGTTTTCAGCATTTATTGTCGAAGTGAATCATCTGGTTTTTGTTTGACTATCGTAATCATAATGTGATATTGCCATGTTTCCATTTTTGGTTCTACGATAGATCGTAATGCATTCTAATAAACGTTATCACAGTTGGGATTTACTTTTATGAACTTTTATTGATGAGGAATTTTTTATTTCGTTTGAATTTTGCAAGAATGCTTTGGGAGAGGACGAAGTTTAATGGTATAACCTTCATTCGTTCATTCAATATTTTTAATAAGATAAACTTATCAATTTTGAAATAAGCTTTATGTGATGATGCATCCTAGAATTGGATGAATGAATAGCTTTCATTCTCAAATCAATAAATATAATAAAATTCGATTGATTAACTGCAATCAACTCCAATCAAGATTTGCTATAATCATAATACAGGGTCCTGCAATAGTGCGTTCTTCTTCCATAGTTCGGTCAAAGTCTTCTGGCGATTTCCAGAAGCGGTAGTAACATGAATTTCAACTAGAAATTTTTTGATTGAAGGATTTTCCTTGACATGGTTCCAAAACGATCAACCTGTCATATACAGGGTGTCCGTTATTGAGGTCCAAATATGAAGAACTTAAAATTATTATTTCTCGATTTTTTCAAATAGAACACCCTGTATTTTTTTCCACAATGATGTAGAAAATTGAATACTTTACATTTTCTCAGAAGAAACCTCAGGATTATTTCAACTCCCGCATCCAGCAAACACCAAAAATGATGTCGCAACTGAAAATTTCATTCAAATAATAACATAATAAAAACTGAGAGGTTGAACAATGAAATAAAACCAAATGAATAATTATTGACAAACTTCAAAACCTTCCCAGAGTCATACTTCCTGAGCATCATCATAAAAATGATATTTCTTTTCCGTACAAGCAATTCATATTGATCACGTATTCAACCTATTATATCAGTTTTCATCGGCTTTCCAAAAAAATATTGACCAAGTTATTGCTACTTAGAGCTCAAAGATACTCTCGAATACAGTGAATCAGTATGAATTTTTGGAAAAAAAAAGGTGGTTGATATAATTTTCATGTTAGGGCAGTGTCACACAACCTGTTTTTCAAGGAAGTCGAACTTATGCTGCCCAATATCCCGATAGGAAACAAAAATTCATACCGATTTACTGTATTCGAAAGTACTCTGAGCTCTATGGAAGCAATAACTTGATCAATATTTTTTTTGGAAAGCCGATAAAAACTGATATAATTGGTTGAATACGTGATCAATATGAATTGCTTGTACGAAAAAGAAATATCATTTTTATGATGATGCTCAGGAAATATGATTCTGGGAAGGTTTTGAAGTTTGTCAATAATTATTCATTTAGTTTTATTTCTTTGTTTGACCTATTTTGAATGTCCGTCAGTTCTTATTATGTTATTATTTGAATGAAATTTTCAGTTTCGATATCATATTTCGTGTCTGCTGGATGCGGGGGTTGAAATAATCCTAAGGTTACTTCTGAGAAAATGTAAGATATTCAATTGTCTACATAATTGTGGAAAAAATACAGGGTGTTCTATTTGAAAAAATCGAGAAATAATAATTTTAAGTTGTTCATATTTCGACCTTAATAACTGACACCCTGTATATGACAGGTTGATCGTTCAGGAACCATGTCAAGGCAAATCCTTCAATTAAAAAACTTTTAGTTCAAATTCATGTTACTATCGCTTCTGGAAATCGTCAGAAGACTTTTACTGAACTGCTTTTCACTCACCTTTTTGCAGTTTTCTTCGAATAAGATCTGAACTGTTGGAAAAATGTCCCTAAGATTTTGCGTCATGAAATAGGTAATGAAGGTCATTGAAAATATGTGAAAATATATGGGGTGATCCATTGAAAAAATCATCCATTTGTTGAATAACATTTATCAGGGACACCCTGTATATCAGAAAATAATTTTCTGAGATGCAGAAATGAAGGTAAAAGACGTCTACTTTCTAACGAAATCTCTGAGATGTCTGGTTCGGCAGCTATGGAAGAAGAACGCACTATTGGAGGACCCTGTATACATGGGACCATTAGTTGACTTCCGGAAAGCTGAAATTTATCCGAATCAAATTGGATAATATCCAAATCAACTTCATGTTTGTTGAATGATTATCAAAATTCTTAGAGGTATAATTGTTTTTGTGCTCGCCCCACATAGATTTCGGTTTCCTTTTCTCTCACTATGATCGTTATTAGAGATTTTTTCTGAGCGGTCAATACTTTTCTGAATGTCAAATATAATATTACAGACGAAATTACTACAAATATGAACGAGTTGTAGAGGATTCGTTGATTAAGAGCATGATCAAAAAGTTCATATCATAAAAAACTATTAAAATAGCATCCATAACTTTTGAGTGATTCTAAATACTTTTATTGACTTTCAACAATAAAAACTTAGCAGATAACTATGCCTCATTAAGGAATAACTTTCTACAGCACGACTTGAAAAAGGGGTATTCATTCGAGGTATTTCAAATTCTGAATTTCGAATTCCAATTAGGAGGAAATATGATAAAAAGCCGAATAGATTGAAATTTATATTTTTTTTACTGTTTATTTGATTCTATAGGAATTGGAGCTGTGTTGAAAAATTTAAAAATAAAATATTTTTCCAAATAGAAAACTATACAGTATCTTTCATGCCAATACCTTCTTCAGGTGAAGCTATACTTTAATGGTGGGAGATTTGCGAAAATCCATTTTTCTTTCGCACACCATTTGAAATCACATTCCAGAATTATTATCTGAAATCGGCTACATGCAAGAGTGACAACTCTCAATTTATTCGAGAAAATCACCAGATTCCCAAACATCTTCCACCCCAATTCACCAAAACTCCCATACCGTACGTCAGATTTCTCCCACACACCCCGAGAAAAACAGAAAAATCTCTTCTCTCAAATCGCCTCTTCTGACTGGAGATTGATGGAAAGATTCCGCTTTATTGAGCGGCATCATTTGCATTCTGCAATGTGTCCTCTTCAGGCATAAACCCGAGGAAAAAACAAAGCTTTTCAGCTATTCGAGTGTCGTAACATAAACAGAGGCGTCAGTTTCCTCACTGGCAAATTATAAAAATTCAATTTAGGTAAGTAATAAAACGTTCGACGTCTTTCGCAAGATACGGGGTGGAAAACTTTGGGAAGTTCAGTTTATTGGCAGAGTATGGAGTTGGAACGGAACTGAAACGTCTTCTCGTTTTGATATGGGGATCATTTTGAACTCATGCAAGGGCAGTCAGTTACTTGAATGTTGTCTCGAATCAATACGGAGTTGGATGAGAAATATCTTTTCGAAGTTTTCTTTGATCGTTCCATATAAACTCTGAGGATGCAACGTTAATTCACGAGTTTATTTCCTATGCAATCCCCTAATTTCTTGTGGGTGGAGGTGGCAAGATGAATAAAGTTTTGATTGGCGTATAATAGAATATTTTATTTATTGAAACAAAGCGCCTTCGACAAAAAGCCTTCTTCAGAGCTCATCTAAAAAGTAGTATAAAGTGTATAACACAAAAAGTTGATCATTTCTAGCTACCTACAAATAGGGCGGTAAGCTTTTCCCTAAACCAGGCCCGGATCTACGATTTTTTCTGACCGGGGCAAAAATTCATGATTGCGCCCCCCCATTTGTTTAATATGTACATATATGAATTCATAGAAAAAACAAAAATAAATAATACAAATGAATAATGAAAATAAAAACTAATAATAAGGAAAATATCACAAGGAAAGAAATTGGACTTTTTTCTTCACATAGCATCACGCGGCGTGATTTTCTTTCCGCGAACGCATCTATCAGCTCCTAGAAATCTGTTTCGGAAGCAGTTTTGTATTCTTTAGCTAAGATCGAGAGACCATAGACACTTTTCTGACTCATTAAGGAACGCAAATAATTTTTTATTATTTTCAATTTGCTGAAACTGCTTTCACATCTTGCAGACGTGGTAGGCAATGTGCACTATATTCTATATAATGTCAGCTATACTAACATTATAGGGAAAGCATCTTTCAGATCTTGCCTGTGAAGAATTTGTAGCAGGTCTAATGAAGTCGATCTTTCACCTATTTCAGGAACCAACATTTTGAAAACCGCTAGTTCCTAACAAAAATCAACTGCATTCAAGTCTCTTCAATATTTTTGCGCTAAAAGGGTCCCATTTTCTGCAGATCCTCTTTTTGCATGTTTAAAAGGGCATGGCCATTGAGGAATGAGACATTCGTATGCACACTCTCTGCGCTTTCTAATCTTTTTTTGATTTCTGACAATAATCTGTCGAAAACAACCTTAATTTCCTCGGAGAATAAACCAACTAGATCCGTTCTTGACTCATCATCGCACATTTCGTCAACCTGCTTTTTCTTCTTGGAAACACGTTTATTTCTAAGAAGTGGCTCCACATCCAATTCTTCTGAAAGAAGTGTAGCTTCCGAGATCCAGTTTTCAATAAGTTTTTCTGTCATTCCTTGCAAGATCTTCATAAGACATTGCATGAACGATAATGAACGTGAAATAACTATATCTCCTTTCTGAATTTCCACGTTGACCATATTGATCTCTCGCAGAATATTATACCAAATTGTTAGGTTCAGTATGAATCTAAAATCCATCACAGCATGAAGAAAATGACCAGCTTCATACTTGTATTCTGCGACTAGTGAGGATTCTTTGATTTCTTCCACAGCCTTCACAACTCCTGGTAAATTATTAAGCAAGGCATTAACAGCTTGATGTTTAGTCCATCTAGTTTGGCTACTTCCTTTAAAATTTGTTTTCGTATACTTTGTCATAATTGTCCATCGTGTGGTTGAACTAACAAAAAAAAATACAGTTTTTGTACAACACCAAATAAATTCACTGCTTCTGAACATGATAAAGACGAATGGACACCCAGTCACCCACAAGATTCAGAGTGTAGAATTCTGGACTGGACTCCTTTATATATATGCCAGCTTGTCAACTTCTAAGAAGTCAATAAAACTTTCCTTTATTTTTAGTACATAAGTCTTTGCCTTTATCTCATATCCAGACTACGTTCTCTTTAAATATCGTATAACCTGGTTCATTTGTTCTGTGAGAGATACATCTGGGGTACAGTCGAACATAATAGTGAAATAGTTGGCCTCCTTGCTCTCATTAATAATGCTATTCCGAACTTTGGTGGCCATTAAATCGATAATTTCATTTTGCATATTTTTGGGAAGATAGGATGTTTGTCCTTTTTTTGAGTGGTCAAGATGGCACTTCAGAGTCGGGTGATATTTAATAATAATATTTTTTTCCGAGAAAATCAAAAATAAAAAAAATTTAACCTCTGGTTGTTTTTAACACCCCTTAAGCTGGCGCCCAGGGCAAGCGCCCCGCTTGCCCCACCCTAGATCCGGGCCTGCCCTAAACAACTATTTTGTAGTACATAGATCTCAATTAGTCAATTCCATTAAATTACAGCGTTGATGAAGCGACAAAAGAGGCGAATAGGTACATTAGATATTCCCTATATTCTCAAATAACTTAATGCTGCTCGCAACTACCGGAATAAAGTACAATTTTTTTTTTAAAAGAGCTCCAAGAATTTAAGCAGATCACAGACATCTGGATTTCGCTCAGCAAATGAAGCCTCAATGCTAAAACTTTTCAAATGTTTGTTCTCAGGGCCTTAGGTTGGCGGCTTGGTCTTCAATTAGTGACAGGTGTCATATCCACTACCTTCATCCTGGGCACCTGCTATAGATCTGCTTCCCTATACCATCCACAAAGACGTGCCATACTCCATATTAAGACTCAAAAACGTAAAATTAAAGACAAGAATAAGGTAGATGATAGGATTCCGTTTTTCGATTTTAGCACACTAAAAAGTAAGACAGTTAGGTACCTCCTCCTCTCTACAGGCATAAGCGCGTTTGGCATCAACACTCCTCTCTTCTACTTGGCCTACACTGCTGAGGTAGAAGGTCTTGGTGACTACACAATGTTTCTCCAGGTAAGCGTGAAGAAAAATCTTCATTTCAAGACTCATTCGATATTTACTTCTTCTAGGTTTACTTAGGTCTTGCTTGGATTCTAGGCTGTGCTGTATTCAGCGTTCTGGTGATAAAAAATTCTACAGAGTGTAGAATAGCGAGGCAGTATTTGTGCCAAACCGCTGTATTTATGTGTGGATTGTCCATTTTGGCGTTTACTGTGGTGAGCGGAAACTACAGCGCTTATGTAATGTTTGCATGGATTTATGGTGAGTATTTTAGTTATACACTGCGCAAAAAAATTAACGCACATTCTGAAAATCTCAATTTTAATGAAAGTTAACTCTACATTGACTTTAAGTCTACCCTGTCCTGGTCTTCGGACATTTATACCTGTCTCCCTGAATCGCTGCAACATTCTGGACACACTTGTATGGGAAACTCCAAACCTTTCTGCAATTCTTGTGTATGTCCACCCTTCTCGCAAAACTACCGCTTGGGCAGATTCCTCTTGGGTCAAATTGCGTGTTTCGCGTTGCATAGCGATCGAGTGTAGAAAATCAAACGAAAGAAAAACTATTGATCGCTAGAATTGATAGAAAACAACTGATTTTAGAATGGAGCCAAAACATTCAAAATCTGGAAATTTCATCTTTTTCATTCCTGCTGGGAGAAAACATCTGTATTGAAGATAAACGTTGAAAGTGGATAACATATGCATGCATAATTCTGATAAAAATAATTATCATTGAGAACACCTTCAGTTGTAGAATAAATTTGAGATTTCCATAATGTGCGTTAATTTTTTTGCGCAGTGTATTAAGTACCTATTGAAAATTCACAATCATCAATATGAAATGTTCAGATACGGACTATGAGAGTCGAAAATGGGAAAAACTCTTATCTGAAGTTATGCCAGCAGGAATATCATTGACATTAGAAATTGTGGCAGCAGAAGCTTGATATAGCAAATCTATGCTGACATGACATTTTCTCCATAATATTTCTTGATTTCATTACTTGATCATCAAGAAACTCGAAAAAATCATCTACTTTTAGTAGGGTAGACCGGGGATAAAAGTGCCACTTTTTAGTTTTCATTTTTTTATTGGTCTATTGTATTATATTAGGGTCAGATTTCATACGTGCCTTATTACCTGAACATTAGTGATCACAATGCATGAAAGGAAATACAATATAAAATTCATATAAAATTGTTATTAATGTACTTTTGTAACAATACAATTGGCACTTTTTGCCCCAACTTTGGGGCAAAAAGTGCCGCCCTAGGGGTAAAAAGTACCAAGTAGAAGTTATCCACTGAGAAAATGGTTGGAAACAGGACAAAAGCAATCGTCTGTCTCTGATTCAGTGCTCGATTCAGAAACTTCTCTCAATATCTCAAACTGTTTTTTCTTCGTGAACACCTTCTTTTTTGCTTGCTCAATTTTTTGTTTTTTAACTTTCATTTGCTTCTGCGCTCTTTCGGCTTGCTCTTTTTCAAGTTCACTCTTCACGGGCGTATCAGTCAGAATAGCAGTATGTCTTTTCTTCCTTTATTTGAAGTTTGCCTAGGACCTGCCTTTGGAAGTAGTCTAACGCAATGCGGCGAAAATACTTTGGTAGAAATATTAAATTCAAATGGAGAAGTGGAGTGACTGAAACTCTAGAAGTGACCGAAACGTCAGAAGTGACTGAAACTTCAGAAGTCGAGAGGCGGTTTCTGAATCTACTCTGTATCGGTCTTTAAATCTTTTCAAACCAACTCAGCATATTTCACAATTTTTGGCTGCCGATCTTATTGAAATTCCTTCGTTGATCACGGTTTCAGCTGCTCGCTTTATATCCCCTAGTGGGGTTTTACCTTTTTCGGTTTTTCGGGAATAATTCCGCATTCTGTAAAAATTAAAAAAAGTGTAATCATAACTGGGGCGAGAAGTGCCATACGGCATTTATTACCCCATGATGCTTGGTACTTTTTGCCCAACTGACAAAGTTTTTATAAATTTGTTTGTAACAAAAAAAATACCTCAATAAAGAGGAAATGGATATAGTAGTCGTGAAGTGCAATGATGAAGCTATCGGTATAAAATTATTTCGCTCCGAAAAACATTACAGCCATCAAATAGGAAGAAAAATGAAATGGCCCAATTTACTTACTTTCGAGTATCAAAAACCTCACTTTTTACGCCCTTCCTCAGAACACACTGTAAACTTACTGATTTCACGAACACGATGCGCAGCATGTCGTATTTGTTCAATGGTATGCCGTTATGGGTACATATTTTTGAATTTGCAGAAATAGCGACGGTCGGAACTTTTTACCCCTGGCACTTTTATCCCCGGTCCACCCTACCTAATTCATCTATCTACTCATAAATATAGAAGAAGTAATCGAGTAGGTGTTTTTTATAGGTCAGAATCTAAACGTCTCAAATCGGAATAATTAATATTTATGATTTATGATGATCGGCAATAATGTTGATGATTACAAATGACTAGCTGTGCACCTTTCATGATTTACGAATACCTATTAGATATTATAGCTAAGTCATGCATGCACTCACAGTAATTATAATGAAACGATTAGAATGCCCATTAAGGCATTATTACCTTAGACATATTAAAAAAATTAATTGGATCGACGGGATTTTGGACGGTTTGCGTGATATTAATGCCATAATTGATCAAAGCTTTCTAGGCATGTGGGTTTTAGGACTGCACATTCAATTAATTTGAATTCCGAAGCAAGCTTGATTATAAACGGATATTAGAAATTTTTAAATTTTGATTAATTCTGTCGTGAGAATAATTGGATTAGGGCCTTCACAGTTGATACGAAATTATCTACGTCTATAGGTGCTCTTCAAATGCATACGAGAATGTATTGATATCTAGTTAGCCTAGACCAGAGTTACGCAATAAATTAAAAAAGAAGATGTCAACCAAAAATTGGAGTATCGAGCCATCATCAAGTACCTGTATTTGAAAGTATTAAGAGGTAAGCAGATTTACGAAAATATGCTTAATACCCTTGGTGATCAATGTCCTTCGTATGCGACCGTGAAAAATTGGACTGCAAGCTTCAAAAGAGGTAAATTTTTTATTGAAGATGATGACCGATCGGGAAGGCCAGTTTCTGTGTCAGTCCCCGAAAATATCGATGCAGTTCATGACATGATTTTATCAGACCGTCGAATTGGGCTAAAACGGATATCTGAAGCACTGAGGATTTCATACGAACGCGTTCATCAAATAGTTCACTTCAATTTGGACATGAGAAAAATTTCTGCAAAATGGATCCCCAAATGTTTTAATGTTGACCAAAAGCATGCAAGGGTAGAAGCATCACGTTCGATCTGTGCTCGATTTGAAAACGATGTAGACTTCTTGAACCTAATTGTTACTATGGATGAGACTTGGTTACATTTTAACGATCCAGAAACAAAGCAACAATCGATGGAATGGCGACACTCGGGTTCTCCAAGACCTAAGAAGTTTCGTATCCAAAAATCTGCTGGAACTTGCTTAAGTTTTTTGGGATTGCTTAAGTTTTTTGGGATTGCCATGGAGTAGGTAATCATGATTGATTTTTTGGGTAGAACAATAACCAGAGATTACTATTCGACATTACTGACCACTCTAGAGGAAAAAATCAAAGAGAAAAGACGCGGACAGCTATCCAAAGATGTTTTGTTTCTACAGAACAACACCCCAGTACACAAATCCCATGTTGCCATGAAAAAGCTTCGTGATTTATGATTAGAATTACTTGAACACCCTCCTTATTCACCAGATATGGCTCCATCCGACTATCATCTCTTTTCTCAACTGAAAAAATTTTTAAAGATCGGAAATTTCTTCCAACGAGGAGGTAATAAAAGCTGTGAAGAACTGGTTTGCAGAGCAAGAAGAAACATTTTTTTGAAAGGTCTAGCGACGTTGCAGGTTCGCTGTAATAAATGTATTCAATTAAGAAGAGAATATGTTGAGTAATAAAATACTTTGACATTGAAATTTTGTTTGTTTCTATATAGTGGGCTGAGATTTTTTAATATATCCTCGTACCTAGTAGTTATCATCAGGCACATTTCAATCAAGAACAGATTTTGAATCAACATTTTTCATTATTAGGAGGTGGTGCCATATACAGAGGCCCAACTAAGATAATCCCTTACTGAACTGAATTAGCACTCTTCTCTTCAAGAAACAAAGTTAATATTTCGTTCAGAAACTCTGATATTTTGGAGATAATTTCATTTGGTAATTTTTCTAAAATGTTTCTAAGAAGCTAGACCATATTCAAAACAGAGAGAATCTGGTCTTTTATTTCATACAATATCAAATATTGGGTTTTGGCAATGAAAATGAAATATTTTGAATGTATGTATTTTTTTACCTTCTTAACATATTCAGGATAAGCTCAAGCAATAATACCGTCTAATTTTGTTTGAGAATATGTATAGTGTATGGCTCATGAACGTTATGAATATTTTCAGGAATATTCTGCGGAGGGTATCACTATTCCTTGAAGATGTATACATACGAAAGGGTACGAGCAAGGAACTTTGCCAGAACATGGGGTTTTGTACAGTGTTCTCAAGCCATACCAATTGTCATAGGAGTTCCCTTTTCAGGTGAGTCATTAGGGCTAAACTAGATTTCATCGCCATTTGACAGGTGAAAATCTAAACTATGATAGATAGAGCCTCGGAATATTTTCTTATTGAGTTCAACGTCCTCGAAAACGTATAGTTTGATACCAAACTTCTCCATATAGTGCTTCTTCCACTCAACTATTTCTTGTTTTTTCGTTTTTCATTTTCGAGGATTTTTCAGAGGTTCAAAACTCAAAGTATAGGTGATACTGATGGTCCTAATGGGTTTTGCGAATGGCTCGAATAGGTAGTGGATCTTCAAGATTGAAAAACGCCTTTAGATCACTATAAACTTGAACGGGGAGTTTTTGATGAAGATGAAGTATTTATTTTTTTTCCCTTGTATGTTGTGTTTCTTTTGCTGATACTGAATTCGAAGAGGAAAACGCAGATTGATTTTTTGTTTGTTTTCGAACAGTTTCTTGTCGCCATTTCTTTACACCTTACACGTGCAATATTGTTTGGATTTATATAATCAGCAATGCTCTTATTCAAATTAATTGTCCAGGTTACATGAACGAAAACTGCGGAGAACGATCAGGCTACTACTTCAGCTCCACCTGCGTCATAGTCGGTAGTCTCACCCTCTTCATGATCGACGTACACCGAAGAAAGATCTCCAGGCACAAGCACACCAGAGAGAACGGAACCAAACACCTCTGTGTCGCCGAAAACTGCCCCCAACGACGGAAGCTCTCCTTCTCTCAAGAACCCGACAACAAGGACCCCATTCTAGCCACCACAAACGCCACCCACTTGGTCCTGGGGGCCGAAATACCGGCGAGTCAAACTGGTCTCATAGACCCCATGCTCATATCCGCCGAAAAGCCGGAACTGACGTGTATATCGGAAGAGGGGATCGCGGATATGGACTTCCCAGATAATTTGTTGGATGATCTGGACTATATAGGGGACTGTATCACTTCTTGTAACAAAGTAGAGAATTATTTAATGTTGAGCGAGTTCGAGAATAATCTGATCGCGGAAATGCCTGTGATATTAGATCGGAAGGGTAGGAGATGGTCTTTGGCGAGGTCAAAACAGCCTCAGAACGATGAGAACGGTATAAGCGATGAAGAGAATGGCAACGCCAAGTGTAATAACTCAAAATGGAAGTTATTTCCTAACAGAGTTATTACGGTGATAGATGAATCGTCCGTTTAGATAGGTCTATTTATTGAATGGGTGGAACAAGGATTTTCCGCTTGATGGCCATTTTTTTTAATTTTAAACCACGGTAGTAAACTGACAATAAGTCCGATCGACATATATTTCATTTTGTCGTTCATGAAAATAATCCAAATATGAAGCAAATAGTGTCCAAAATTTGTCCAATCGCCTTAACGAAATGAAAATCGTAAGTTCCACCCAAAGCATTTACTGGTCAATGAATAAACGAAGTACAATAAAGAAAGAAATGGGAGCTAGTAATAAGTGATAAGACTGAATATAACCGCCATGAATGGAATGAAATGGATAAAAAAAAGCTAACGTAGAGTAGAAAATAGATATTTTATGTTTTGTGTATATTCATAATGAAATTAGGAGGATATTGCTGTATAGCAAAAATGAGGACTGAAATGGTGCTAATAGAGTAGGTATAAGATTCAGTGACAGAATTTTCAAAAAAAGGAGTTATTTTGTAGAAAGCCAAAAAACATATCCCCCTATATTATCTGAAATACCTACCTATTCAAAACTTTTATAATTTCTTCGAAAGCTACTGTCTCATCTTTGTTGTGACTATTATATTCATTGATCACTTCTTTACAAAAATATATACCTACTTCATATATACATTTGGTGTGTATTTAGCATATTTGAAGTGGCGGCTCTAGAAATTGATGCCATAAGTATAAAAATTTACATTTCTACTAGCTACTACTTCGAATTGATCTGAAGGAAATGTGTTGAATATAAAGAACATATTGGACTTGATTTCACTTCTTAACAGTGTTTCAAAGTGAGCCTAACGAGGGAACAATAGGAATAAGTATTTTTATTAAAGAATCGGTCGAAATAGGTATGAGGAACACTGAATTGAACTGGTTATATCCAAATTATAGATATTGCCTTCATTTTAGGCTTCCAATTGAAAAGACTTTTGAGAAGCTCGATAATTATTATACTGCCATATAAGAAAGAGCTACCTCAATATATTCACTGAGGACACAAGTTCAATATGGTGAGAAAAGGCAAAACATAATTTTTTTGAAAATTTTCCCAAATAGCCAATTGTATTTTAGGAATATTCACGTGACAATATGAGGAAGAAAAAAATTCTGTTTTGCTGCAAATTTGTTGTTTATTCGTGCAGTAGTGATTTATAACAAATATTTATATTTATCTTGTTTATTATACACACGGATGGTTTGATTAAAAAAATATTGCCAATATTGTGTTTTTGTTTTATTCCCTAGCAAGATTACCAGTCGCTTTCATCACAGACCTCACACCTCTACATCTATAGTGATTGATAGGGTAGCCCATGAGGCCATCCTCAGAGTATCTAAAGAAGGAGCAGGCAATGAAAGAGTCAGGTTTCAGAGAGTTTGGTCCTCTCTAAATGACTACACCTCATCTGCAAACCTTCCTAGTGATGTAATGATCAAGAAAGTAAGTACCTACTGAGAAAAACTTCAGTACAATGCTAAGCAAAAAAGAGGATTGGGAAAGGGAATACACCAACTATAATCTCAAAGAAAATACAATAAAATGGTATACAGATGGTTCTAAAACCGCTACAGGAGCTGGCGCTGGCATTTACGGGACAAACACCAAGTGTGCACTATCGTTGGGCTCCTGTAAAAGCGTCCTTCAAACGGAAATACTTGCCATCGGAAGATGTCTAGATATAAATCTAGAAAGAAACTATCAGAAGTGCGATATAGCTATTCATACAGATAGTCAAGCTGCTTAAATAAGCACTGAGCTCCTACGTCATTGACTCAAAGCTGATTTGGGAGTGCCGAAACAAACTCAATGAGGTAGGCAAGAAGAATAAGGTCTTTTTAATCTGGGTTCTCGGTCATTCGGGAATCGTAGGAAACGAAGAGGCCAATACACTGGCCAGAAAGAGCACACAAACGCCACTCACTGGCTCAGAATCCTTCTGTGGTATAGGAAAATGCACCTATAAGAAGGAGTTTATGCTGAAGGAGAAAACCGAAAGAAAAAAACTCTGGCGGAATCTCCCAGGGATGGATCACTCCAAAAAGTTCCTCCGAAACATTGAAACTACTAGATCCAAAAAATATCTGGATCTCAGTAAAAACCAACTTCACTTACTCACTGGCTTTCTCACAGGACATTGCCGCCTAAAGAAGCATCTGTTGAGAATGGGTTTATCGGGCACTGATGAGTGTAGATTCTGTGGGGAGGAGGAAGAAACTCCTATTCACCTGGTTACGGGATGCTATGCCATTGCAAGCCAAAGGAAAGAGTGCTTTGGACAAGAAACTTGTAGAATTGGGGAGTTATCTTCCTTGAAGCCGTCCCAGATAATGGATTTCATCAAATCTCTGGAACTGGAGGGCGAGCTGTAGGAGGCGCGATGATAACAGCTCTGATAGGGGGCACAATTAAGGTCGCATTGGACTGTAACCCCTTTTCACTATAACTATATAACTACCAGTCGCTTGGTTGTAGACAATCTTCGTCTCACATTCAAAAGAGGTCATCTATTTTGTGTCCAAAAATTTCTGACTATTCCGACCTTGACAAAAAGATTTTGTTTCTAATTGTTTTATTTTGTTCAACGTTCACTGCACTTTGAAATTTAGGTTCTGATATTTTTTTTAACTATTTTTAGCTTTGAGTGGTGGGTTTTTTTTTATCGTTTCTCAGGCAGATTGAGTCATATTTCCTTTTGGATAGGCAGGCATCTCTATACTCCATTCACTTTTATAAAGTATCTCGGTTGGCCAATCTGCTTATTCTGATAGTATTTATAGTAACCCTGATAATTTGGAATCAATAATTTATCACCAGCTATCGAACATTTTCGACGTGAGTCAAAACCAAGGTATTATATTTCATAAGAATATAGATATTCTTTTTTTAGCTGCAGATAAACACACTAAGAAAGTTTCTTCAACATTCGCCAGGTCTTTGGAATGTTCGAATTGACATAATATTTTCTCAAACTCATTATTTTCCCAAAGTAAATAAACATTTTGATAAATACTTAATTACTACGACCTCTATGTAGAAAGGATAACGTTGCGTAGTTACCTGACAGGTAACCTAACATTATCAAAATATACACGGTGAAATGTGTCAGAATGTCATGGCCAATGAATGAAAGTGGATTGAGTATACCTGGCGCCTTTTAATTGACATTACCCTCAACTACCTTGAGTGATATTGTGACAAATTCGTCGAGGTTGCTGGTTATTTAATGAAAAAAAAAGTTTGAAATTAATTCATTTATTGATAAAGATTGCAAAGAAGTAACACTACAATCAAATCTAGAACCAAAATATATATTTATGTCAATATTGTTGATACTGAAAATCTAATTTTTCCAGAAGATATTTAGGAATAATTTCATCATTAATATCTGTGTGTAATATCATTGAGTTTAAATATATTTAAACTCAATGGAAATATTGAAATGAGAAACATCGATATAAAAAAATTACAAAACTGCAACCAACTTAATGATAAAATAAGAACTTTTCATTTCTTTCTACCACCACGTTCTTTGACTTGCAACTGTATAACTCCTCCTTGGACCATATTATAATAAGCCAAGGTGTTGGAATCTTTGAAGAACATACCCTGAAACAAAATATTCAACATCTTCCAATCCCTAACCAACAAAAAACTCACATCATAGAACAGCTTCTGCTTGGCAGGTGGCATGCCAGTCTCTTCTTGAATCTTAACCTTCAAATTAGACACAGACTCTCCCAATGGCAACGTCAGAGCCATAACCTGTCCGTTCAGTTTCCATTCGGATTTTTCAGGAGCCACAGGGATCGACACCTTTATTGAAACTGGACTCTGAAACAAAGATATTATAAAAATTTGAACGTTCAAAGTTAAGCTCATCATCTTACAGGATTTCTGGTCAGGAATACTTCTTCAGGAACAAGGGAATCTTCGTTCCTTGCTTTTTTGCTGGCAGGTTCATCTTCAATGATTTGCTCTGCGGGATGTTTCATTGGAGCCCCTAAAGGTGGACCCATCTGAGGTGGCATAGGTGTCACAAAACCTGCCATTGGTGGTGGTGCGGCCACTGAAATGAAAAACAATCGATTTGAAAAAGGAAATTGAATTTTTGAAAATGACTCACTCATAATTGGGGGAGGTCTCATAGGCGGCATAGGTGGCGCTGGCATCATCATTATAGGAGGCTGTGGAGTCAGTATAGGTTGAGGCTGAACCGTCAACGCGATCGTGGGAGCTTGAGTGGGCACTGGAGGTTTAACTGGCTGCAAGAAAGATTTAATGAGGAAAAAGTGAATTTGAACATTTGAAGACGCCACTTACAGATGGGTTTGGAACTGGTTGTGCTTTGGTAACAGCAGGTGACCCTTTAGAACCCATCGACTTGTTTGGAACATTTTTGGGACCGATTTTTTCCTTTTCTTCATCAGGCAGCAATCCCTTAACCTAAAAGTTTCATAATAAATTATACAGATCATTGAGTCAATCGATACATTACTTTGTGGATTTGATGGATTTGTTCTTCAAGTGTTATATTTGCTCTGGCAGCTCTCGTAGCTGCTTCAACACTTGAAGTATGTCCATCCCAAGTGACCTTCTCGTCTTTTCTCACGTCTTCCTCACCAATTTTTTTACCGATTGCGGTTTCTTCGTCTCCCACACCGAAAATATCAGTACGACGTTCAGCAAGCAGTTTAAGACTTGCATCAATTGAAGTACCTGAAAATAAGGGCGCAAAAAAGAATAAAATCACAAAGAGGACTAAGATTTCATCCACTCACCTCCGGCATAAACTGTTTCCTGGTTCATCTTCTCCGAGACGTGTTTGTCTCTCTGTTCCACCCACCTAGGATCCAACAGACCAATCCTCATGTGTTCCTGTACCTTGCTGGCCGGTATTTTTTCTCCAGTTATGGGGGAAATCAGGTAATCGTCACCGACAGTCGGCCTAGCCACTTTAACAGCCTGTTTAGGATCGTACTTCTTGACAAGAACCTTGTCGGGAATTGGAGGAAGTGGAGGTTGCATGAAGGGCTGCGACGACTGTTTGTTAGACTCGTCATCGCTGTCTTCTTCGGAACTCTCCTCCTCCATGTCTTGAACTCTGTTGTCGTCCCTGCCATCAGTTTTCTTTCTGCCTGTTCTGTCTTGCATAGTGCTCAAACCTTCATCCTGTTGAATGGAGAGGAAAATGATAAAATGATATTCGATGATTCATGAGTCATTAAACATACAGCTTGGTCTTCTTCATCACTCTCCAATTGCATCTCAATGTCTTCTCCATCTTCAATTCTCTCCTGGATCAGAATTCTAGCACCTACCTCTTCTGGAGTGGTAGGAGGAGGGAAATTACCAATTTCAAAAGGCTGATAGTCCACAGTTTCCACAATTACGAAATCATGCCAATCGATTTGAGCATATGCCACTAAAAAAATAATTTTCTATTTTTTTAAGACAAAACCTAACGTAACCTAAAATTCAACAATTAGATGTCAAAGATGGTAACAAACCTCTTTCTCTCTCCAAAACCTCTTCATCTTTCGCTTTCTGTGCTTCTTGATACCTCAGCCACTCTGCACGATATTTCACTTGTTCCAATACAGCCTTTGCACTTTTCGCTTCATCCCTCAATCTCTGCTGCATACTTTTCGGAGGAATGAGAACCTTCAAAGAAGTATCAATTAAATGAATACTCAAATTCACAACATGGGAACATCACACAATTCAAAAAACAACTCACCTTAGTATATTGCTCTAGCAATTTAGTGAAGTACTGAAAAAGAGAGTGCTGGGGTCTCAGAAAATCGAACTGAAAATTTCTTTGTTCTCTATTCATCAATTGTGTCAAGAACTGTCTTCCATTACGTGCCACAAACTGAGCCGTTAATTTTACAATATCCCTAGAAAATTCGAACCGTATTGTTGTTACAGGAAATTATTGTGTATACTTACAAATCAAGAGCTGATATAGATGGAGCATCTGCTATAAATTCAAATTCTGTAGGTGGATCTTTGGGTACAAAAGGTTGCTCAATTTGTCTCAAAATTTCTTGTTGCTTTTGTTGTGCAGCAGCAGAAACGGAAAGTTTATTCAGCGCTGCTGGTAAACCAGCAGAAGGTTCTTGACCTACAAATAATTCTCGATTTGAATACAACTTCATAACAAATTCAATGTTTATTCAGTTCATATTATTCAGAATTTATCGCTCTCGTTGGGTTATAGTCATGGTACTCAAGGCTTTTGGCCGAATACTAATATATGGCTACGAATCATCATAAAAGAGTATATACCTATTGATGAAATCAACAAAATTATTGGAAACTCCATTAACTTATCACTCACCTTTTCCTTCTCTGAAGTCATTGACTTTGTGTTGATAATATGCATGGTAAGGATCCCCTGGATTAAGAAAGTTGAATTTTGGGTTCCCAAGTTCATTGTGTCTAATACGGGCTTCGAACTCAGGCCCATTTCTAGCGACAAAACTAGCTGTTTTGTCAACGATATCTGAACGGCTTTATAAGGAAAAAACAATCAACTACAGAAAAGAGAAATTTGAATGAAATACCATACCTTCTTTATTGATTTTTCCAGTAAAGTATGGTATAACCTATATAGCTTTTTGTCTTCACCAACCTAAAAAGTTACTATCTTAGAAAACTAGGCGTTTCTTGTGAATAAATGTGATTGTATTGTTGTATAATGTATACTCACTGAACCCTATACTACGTTACTATGTACCTAGTATAGAGTTCACTGTGTATACTAGAACCATTTATAGTAAAAGGATACTTCTTACTTCTGGTGGTGGGTAAATGATACCAACCACTGGGTTGATAGGTTGAGAGGACTCATCTGTGTTATCATTATTTGATACCTCTAGAGCAGGCATTTTTCATGAATAGTCTAATTGTGAAGTTTTATACTTTTATTATAATTAATGAATTATTACTGGAAAAGATATGACGCTCTCTCTATCAACATCAAGCGTACCATAACCAAACTTTATGACAGATGTTCTGTGATGAAAACCACAGAATATATGCCTTCAATTTAGGGCTGACCATGTTTTCAAGAATATCGGATTTCGATATATCGATACTTTAAGAATATTAATTTATGTCGAAACGAAACTTAGACAACTTCTTTTTCTTGTTGTAACGCTTAGGTCTGCATTATTTCAGGCTGTAGAGCGTAGGAAACAACGTTTAGTTAATTTAAGAAAGCTCTTCGATACAGATATTCGATGCATAATAAAACCCGCGTAGCCTGAAGATGATGCGGTCTTGTTCACACCCTGTATAGTGTGAGGATGGTCAACACTATCTTTAAAAAAATTGTATCAAAAATTGGAAATATAAGCCCTTATTGTATAGAAATGAATTTGTAAGGATCTTATAGAAAAGCAACCGACAATTCAATATAGAAAAATCTAGAATGTAGGGTAGAAGAATACATTGAGTTTATCGGAAATGAGGTGAAGTTTCAGGTACTGCATACCGGATGCGAGATTAATCTGAGTTTTTCTGATGAAACAATCACATTGATTTTCTTTATTTTTGAACATTATGTAGTTATTGCTAATAAAGCATTTTATAGTCATTATGAAGATAAAAGCGTCGAGTCATGCTGCTGAATTTATGAACATTGACTAACATATTTTTCGAATTGGATTATTCATCATTGCATCCTAAGATATCCGTTATCATTAACGCTGCTTTTGACGTCAATAACACAATTTTTGAAAACGGCAGAATATTTAGGATAAAGGTCAACCATCTCGAACTCTGCATCTTTAAAATTAGGACGAGTATATGTTAACCCTTGGATTTAGATTGACGATCGGAGTCAACAGAGTAACGTTATGGATTAGAAGAAATAATGATGACCTTATGACAGAGGCGTGGTGCTTTTTGTAGTACCTCCTCATTTTAATAGAATTTGAATTAAGGAAATAAATTATCGTGATCCACTATTATATGAACCATACTAATCGCCAATCGGAATCTCCTGGACCGAAACCAATCGAAGACCAAAGCTCAATCACAAAAAGAATTCATGAGTATTCTGGTCCTTCAACTGTTGCAAACTAAATATTCAGCTTATTTTGTAAACAACCATGAATGCTATACTCATACAGGGATGCTGGGTTTTTGCTGGGGTTTTAATCTGTGCTCTTGTATGAAAGTAAATTTGTATAAAGTTTGGAAAATAGGTTGACCTTCAACAATTCGAGTGCAGACAGCAGTCCTGTATTAAGTATCGTTATTAGGCCTTTTGAAAAAGTATCCAAAACAAAATCCCTTCAATGGACTATTTGAAATAAAATTTAACTGAAGCTTGAAGTCAATGTAATCTTGCTGGAAATTGTTACTTATATACTTCGCTCAACCTATCCAATAAAATAATCCCATCTATAAGTAAATAAGGTCAATAATCCAAACGCTCACAGGGGCTTGTCAATCCAGTTGATAAAAGAAGGAGGCTTCACCAGCTCCATCCAGATTCTCCTATCAGAAATAAGTAAGTACTCATTAGGAAAGATTCTATTCAAGGTACAGCCTTATCGTTGTATTAGTACGCAACAATCCGCTTTCTTCAGGAAGAATAAACAGCTTTTCTCAAAGCCAAATTACTCACTCGATAATTCTCAATAATTAGTGACAGGTCTTTTCTAGTGCTCGTATCAATCGTTCAGTTTGTGCCAAATTATTTTTTTAAATGATTGACATACCAACCTATTAGTGGAACAGAACCCGTGTTGATATATGGATAGTGTTGATACTTTTGTTTTTTACCTGTGATAGTAAGTAGATTATGTTGCTAGTACTTAAGTGGAATCAGTGGGCTTAATCCTGTTTATGTGATGATTGTTTTCAGTTGAAAAGGTATGACGAAAACTCAGTCTTAAGCTAGCTTGGAATAATTTTGGAAAAAGCCATAGTTTATATATTTTTCACCGATAGATATATTGTAACTTGATGAATTTTTTTTATTAAAATTTAACAGTAGATTTTCCTCACACTTCAGGAAAACGATTTCCAAATATGTAATTGGTAGCCACCTATACAGAGTGTAACAGCCAAATGGAATAAATTCGATAACGAATAAATGAGGGCGTGTTGGGAAAACGCTCGGACACGTCGATTTGTAATTTTAAATGCGCATATTTTCAAGAAAATAGTATAATATAGGGCGTTCCATGTGACCGTGGCCAATACCAACTTTCTTATTTCAAATGCAACCCCCTGTATATTATTTATTTTTTGGATTCTTCAGAGAATTCTAGAAACAATTCATGCACAATGTCCTATACCTATCTTTAACTTTTTCGGAAGTATTAATTAAGTGTTTTCAGATTTATTGCGAAAATCAACGTTTTAAATAAAAATTATTTCATTTCACAAATTCGGTACATTACACTTAAAACCTAATAAGTAATACTGATTATTTCTCAATTATTAAAAAAAAACAAAAAAAAACAATAATGTCAATGTTCAAAATGCTCGCTGCGAGCGTCTTGGCAACATGCTAATCTGGTGTAGAATTGTCTTCTAACGTTATTCAACATTTCAGGCGTTTTTGCTTACTTTCTTCATATCAAGAGGTGAATGGGAAATAAGTTTTGAGTGTAATGTATCGAATTTGTGGAATAAAATGATTTTCATTCAAAATGTTAATTTTTGTAAAAAATCTGAAAACACTTAATATTTCCGAGAAAGTTGAATATATATATAATTTTATTTTCTTGAACAATATGCGCATTTGAAATTACAAATCGACGTGTCCGAGCGTTTTTCCTTACACCCCCTCATTTATTCGTTATCGAATTTATTCCATTTGGCTGTTACACTCTGTATAAGAAGCTACACTTTAAGAATTCAGGAGAGATGATATATACAGAGGCCACTGGATTCTTTCCGATTTATATTGGCTTTAGGTAGATGAAATCTTCATGAACTACTCATTATGGAAAAATTCATTTGGAAAACCTACTAGATTCGCTTTTTTTTTGCACAAGCTCAACTAGAAATGAAATGTAAAAAGTTTCAGGATGATCTTTAATTTTTAATCTTTAATCTATAACTTCAATTTTTTTTCGAGTCGTATAAATCAAATTGCAATCAGGGATGTTATTCGTAATCTATTTAATGAGAAATAGGAATGTGATAATCTTCAAAGTCCAATTTTTCCATAACATCTTCGAGGTTCAAAAATTTTTATCTCGTAAGAAGAATTGGGTAGGTATTTGATTATTTTATACGATTATTTTCACAATTTCATGAATCCTTGATAAGGCAGACACCTTCAAATTATTCCTGTAGTGAGTAGACGCTTTCATGATTTGTAATTGTATTATTTTTCTAGATCTGGAATTCCATTGATCTGCGAGTCAAGGTTCCAATATTTTGAAACATTTCCTTGAGTTCTCTACGTCAGTTGTTATTGGAAATAGATTTGACAATAGCAATTTTCCTTTGTTCAACTTTTTATGAGCGTTATTCTTGATTTCTGAATAAAAGAGTTATCATTTTGCGCAAATGTCGGTATATTGTAAAATTTTTATCCGAAAATGGTCTTCAAGATTAGATCTGACTCACTGCTGATGATTTCGGTTTCAAATCCTATTCTGACTGTTTGTCGGTGAGCACGATAACTTCCTAAAACCTTTAAGTCTTGAAATTTAGGGTACATTTGATATACAGAATTAATACACGCTAAGTCTCTATAACACCTCAAAGAGGAGTCTTATATGCCTTATTTTACCTTTTCCATGTCTAGATCCGCCAGTGTCAATACTTATTTGTCGACTTCAATAACACTTCATGTCAGAAATTATCAACAATGTAATAAAAGACGAGACTGACCTATGATTTTCCTAGTATTTTCGTTCGATATCATTCACCAACACATTATTATTCCAGAAAGAATAATGATTCACAAAAACCGTTGTTACTTATGGCCTTTGTACCATTGGATTCAAAACAAACATAATCCTCCATTTACATCAATCGATGATGTTTTATTTATGTTGATTATTCTTCCTATTTATAGATTCTATTTCCGTCGTTATGGAATTTCGGTGATTTTCCTTGAAATTGTTATATTTTTCTTCTCCTTTATTCTTTTTGACTTTGGAGTCATTAAATTGTCAGTGAGGACCTCGAGATTTCTAAGGAAAAGGTTCTCTTGATTCATTTACCTTACGTGTCTGGTGTTGTATGTATTCCAACTATCTTTATCGGAATAAGGGCCGATACTATATTATTTGCTCAACATGGAAGGGCATTGTCATGCATCAAAATGAATTGGTCGTCAATAAGTTGTTAGAAACACAACTACATTTCCAGAACTTCGTTCATACACTTTTGAGCAGTTTTATATTTCCTCAATAAAAACAAGTTCTATACTCTGTTCAAATCTAAGAAGTAGCAATATAAACAAGTTTGGCGCAGCGGTAGGAGGGTCCCGTATATTTACTTTCCGTCCAGAGTCGAATCGAGGAGATTTCACACAATCGTTCAGTTTATTTATCCATGTCTCATCCAGATAATAAATTTTTTTGCCCTGTTCCCTTAATGAGCGGATTTTCTTCAAATTATCTCTTCTCCACACAATTATTTCATCCCTATCTATCAGTAGACTATCACGACCACGTTTTTTGAACTTGAATTCCATTTTTTTCAATAATTTATAGAACGTTGTTCTTTTGAAATTTGGCAAACTGTCGTCATCATTCACAATTTCTAGTAGGTACCTACTTTAGAAATCGTTGGGATTTCATTCCGGAAAAAAAAAACGTGGAAAATTCTTCTGATAAGGTTCATATCGAAATCGTCAACCGAATCGATTATTTTTATAACGACTGGGCTCTCAATGTTTTATTCTCTTTATATTCTCTGAGAATTCTGAATACAACTGAATCACACACCCCAGAGGATTTTGAAATAATTCCTACTAAGTCTCTTTTCGATAAATCAAGATGTTCTTCCAATTCTTTTCGAGAAATGTTGAAAATTATCTCTTTCTCTTCAGCAGAAAAATGCGACCTTTTGGACCTTTTTCGTGGGGGTCCCCACATATCACCCTCAGATGCAGTATCCGTTTCCGAATTTGACATTGTTCTATAACCACTATATACACTTCGTCAAAAGATTTTCCAACACAATACACTTTTCACAACAAAATCTACAAACACATTGAACAGCTAGACCTTCACTGTTCTAGGTATTTTAACTAGTCTTGTCGATTGAAAACTTCGATATTTATGCAAATCAAGATGGCTTTAACCCATTAAGAGAAAGGACCCAAATCTGGTGTTTCCCGGAATTACCTTGTCGGAATCTTGAGCAGCCGACAAAGAGTTTCGTACAAAATGATATAAAATTTTGGACCGAAACTAAATATATTTCGCATATTACAAGTAAATGACCATTATAAATTTGAACAGAGATCTTTTGCGAGTCTTGTCAATTGAAAACTTCGATATTTATGCAAATCAAGATGGCTTTCACCCATTATAGGGAAAAGGACCCAAATCGGGTGTTTCCCGGTATTTGTCGGAATCTTGCAAGATTCCGACCCAAATCTCTAAAACTCTGGTGTTTCCTGGAATTACCTTGCCGCAAACTCGAACATCCGAAAAAGAAATTATTCAGTAGATGATAATATAAAAACAAAGGAAATAAAAAAAAGGGTACGTCGGATATAAAATGTTTATATCAAATCATAACAGAAATTTTGCACTAGAGTTTCATCTGAGGAAAAAAAGTTCTTATGTGGAAATTGCTGACTCAAATTATTGAATCATTTCTATCCAGTACCATTCACAGTCCGTCCCGAGTACGATCCTGGCAGTCTCTTAGGGCGTTAAAAAGGAATGTCGTAATGACCGTTTCACCAATAGGATCTTTATTGTTCGCAAACCAGACGATTCTGTTTGTTTACAAAGCTCCTTCTTATATTCAAACGGACTTTAGTCCAAATTGTTTTTTTTTATTTTATCTCATCTCCTAATTCGACAGGAGAATTGAAATGGTGATGAAATTTTAGGTGTCTCGATGAAAATCTACCATTTCTAACAGAAACTTTATTTTTTGAGGGGAAGAAAGAAACTTATCCATGACTTATAAAAGTCTATTGTTATCTTTTTGTTGTTTCTAATTACTACGACCACGCAGTTGCCATGGGATTAATCAATTAATTGCGAATTGATTGAAACAGTTCATTAATGAAACAAGGCACGCCTCGACGATGAATATTAATTTTTTTTAGTACCTGTGCCATAAATTCCGAACAGTTTTATGTGCTTTTTATTTCGAGAATTAATTTTTCTCAAGTCGGAAAATGATCGAACTCTCGCCTACCTACTGGTTCCTCTAATAAGCTTCCAGTTGATTTAAAACTATGCACAATTGTACTAATAAAATCACTTAATATCCCTACGTATTGATGGGCGATCAAGATATAGATCATTCGCAGTTTCAACGTTTGAAATGAATAACTTCGAAGATTTATCTCCGAAATATGTCAGTGATTTGTCAGTTTTAAAATCTATAAAATCTATTTCAGAGAAAGAATCGTCATACCGAACGATGAAGTATTGTTCAGCAGTTTGGTTTCTTGTCATTCTCTGCTTCGTATGTTGTAATGGATGGGCTTCATTCAACGAAAATTTACAAGGTAACATTCATCATTATCACTTACACCATTTTAACATATTCTAAGACACGTTGTTAGATTCAATTCTTTTGCGAGTATCCTTAAAAGAGATCACCTTCTCATGAAGAAGTTGTATAGGTTAATTATTATAAGACCAAAATTGCCTCACATCTGAGTTAAAAAAAATCAGGCATCAAATATGTGCAGCAATGTTGTTACATAATTTTTCTACAGATGTACATGAGCCTAACGTTGGTACTACCATATCCAAGTTATTTCCGAATAAGAAAATCAGTTGGAAGGATGTGAACAGGACAATAGCATTTGTGCAGAATATTTTCGAAAGAATGGCCACCAGAGAGACGATTTTAGGATACGCTGACATTAAAATAGAACCAGGAACTCCATCACACGGTCTATTCGTGGATAGTTTTCCAGAACCAGAAGCTACGGAGATGATGAAAGTATCCTTCGAGGCTGTAGCGGCTTCTGCTCAGATTACCTACGAATATTGTACAGCAGAGTAAGTATTACTTACCTGAACTATTCGAGGATTTCCCGAACCTCTAACATTAATTGGGTTAAAATTACAATACAAGTCAGTAACTTAATTTCAAAGGTTTCACCAAATCAAGAGAGATCTTAGGATTCGGATACGGGCCCCCGAGCCCCCCCTCGCTACGTGCCTGCCTCTCATAAAGTGATTATTAGGCTACAATCTACAATCTCATCCATCAACCCTGGCCAAGAATATACACTGCGCAAAAAAATTAACGCACATTCTGAAAATCTCAATTATAATGAAAGTTAACTCTACATTGACTCTATAACTTATTTTTTATGTTCTCTCGGGAAGATTTTGAACGAAACAAGACACATTAAATGGAAGAAAAAGTCGGGATTTCACCGAATCTTATGTGGAGGAAGAGAAATGAACAATTTTCAAAATACTGAAATGCTGATAAGTGATTTAATACTTGGTATTTCCACCCCTTGCGTTAATTACAGCTCTGCAACGACAGTTCATACTCAAAATGAGTGATCTCAAAATGTTCTGATCTAATCCTTTCCAGATTTCTCCGAGTTGGATTTCTAAGTCATTAAGAGTAGCTGGATGATTTTCTTAACTTCTCAGCCTTTTATTGAGGTTGTCCCAAACCTGCTCAATCGGGTAGTAGAGATCTGGACTTTTTGCTGGCCATTCCATTCGAGAGACTTCAACCTCTTCAAGGTACTCCTGAACGATGCGCGCACGATGGGGGTGGCATTATCGTCCATAAAAATGAAATTTTCACCAATGTATGGAGCAAATGGCACTACATGCTCTTCAAGAATGTTCCTTATATACTTATCAGCATTCAAAGCTCCATTATCAACGACCACTAGGTCTGTGCGAGCAGTCAAAGATATTCCACCCCATACCATAATCGATCCTCCCCCGAAACCAGTAGTATTCAGGAAATTGCACTGAGCATATCTTTCATGTGGACGTCTGTATACAAGGGAACGTCGATCACAATGGTAGAGGCAGAATCTAGACTCATCTGTGAAGAGAACTCTTTCACAATCGGCCTCTTCCCAATGGATTTGCTATCTCGCAAAATCCAAACGCGCCCTTCGATGGGCTGGGGTAAGAGCTGGGCCTCTTGCCGCGACACGAGGCCTTAAATCATATTCTCTTAGGCGATTTCTTATTGTCTGAGTTCTAATTTGCACCTCTTGAGTTTGCTCAAGCTGATTTTGAAGGAGGCGAGCGGTTGCAAACCGTTGTCTCAACGAAGAAACTCTCGAGTAACGTTCTTGAATGCCAGTTGTTACCCGTGGTCTACCCTGTCCTTGTCTTCGGACATTCATACCTGTCTCCCTGAATCGCTGCAACATTCTGGAAACACTTGTATGGGAAACTCCAAACCTTTCTGCAATTCTTGTGATCTCCACCCTTCTTCTCGCAAAACTACGGCTTGGGCACATTCCTCTTGGGTCAAATTGCGTGTTTCGCGTTGCATAGCGATCGAGTGTAGATAATCAAACGAAAGAAAAACTATTGATCACTATAATTGATCGAGAACAACTGATTTCATAATGGAGCCAATACATTCAAAATCTGATAATCATCTTTTTTTTTATTCCTGCTGGGAGAGAACATCTGTATTGATGAAAAACGTTGAAAGTGAATAACATATGCATGCATAATTCTGATGAAAATAATTATCATTGAGAACACCTTCAGTTGTAGAATAAATTTGAGATTTTCATAATGTGCGTTAATTTTCTTGCGCAGTATATTTATTTGATTTTTCCTCTGATTTTCCGATTTTTCCAGATTATTTCACAACGAAGAGTGCGGCAATAAACTCAGGCAAATCACATTTTGGCATTCGCCTCTACGTGACGCTTGTCAAAGGCTTGGAAGAGTATGTACCAAGGAGGATATGTACCACAAGTATAGATCTATCGACGGTTCCTGCAACAATTTCATAAAAGGAGAAAGAGGCCAGTCCTTCACAGTCTACGGAAGATTATTGTACCCGGATTATTTGGGAGGAATCAGAGAACCAAGAAGGTCGGTCACCAAGCAGGCATTGCCTTCCGCAAGGTTAGTAAGTTCAACTCTGGATTTCAACACAGTCGTGGATAAGAAGAAGAGTCTGGCTGTGCTGTATTGGGGGCAATTCATCGAGCATGACCTGAGCCATACGGCTATGAGCAAAATGAGTAAGTGAAATATTTATTGGAGAATCTTTGGTGACGAGTCTAATAATATTATATTCGCCAGTTCATACAGGAAAACCTATAGAATGCTGTGATCCAGATGGTAGAACCTTCAGTCCCAGATATGAACATCCTTTCTGTATGCCTATAACAGTACCAGCTTCTGACTCTTATTACGGAGATAGAGACATCACATGTATGTCCTACGTCAGATCTGTACCAGCAGTAGGTCCAGACTGTACCATGGGTCCAATGCAACAAGTATGTATTCATTAGTAAGACTCGAGTCATATTTATATTCACAACCTATTTCCTTCCACAGATGAATCAAGCGACTCATTTCATGGACGGCTCTCAGATCTACGGTACCACCAAACCAAAAAGCGACCACCTACGCAACTTCACCAAAGGTATGTTTGCACTGACTCACATACATAACTCAACATTCCTGCAGATCTCGAAGAATCCCCATGCAGATTGTCAACAGAGAAAGTTTAACGCCCCTTGCTACCAAGCAGGGGACAAGAGGGTCAACACTGATCCCCATGTGACTGCAATGTACACCATTTGGGTCAGGGAGCACAACAGGATTGCTCACCAGCTGTCTGAGTTGAATCCACAATGGGATGACGAAGTGGTTTTTCAGGAAGCTAGACGTATTGTGATTGCTGAAATGCAGCATATCACCTACAACGAGTGGATTCCTGCAGTTCTAGGTTAGTATTCTTGATAATGATGAAAGAAACTAGAAGAATATTGATTATCAAGAACTTGACTTTCCGAGAATAAATAATCATCAGTCCTATTTAGAGAAAAGATTTGGGTTTACATTCTTATGATTCAGGTTTCATGAATCTTGTTCCTATGTCATTCTTAGAAAAGCAAATATTCATTACTGAAAGCTAAAAGTATGGATGCAATGAAGGGTCCTTGTGGAACACCAGAGTTATTTGGTGTACTCTAACAAGCGTTCATTTCCCTCCTTATTTATCTCCATTGATATTTGTAATTGTATTTTTTTTTGCAGGAATGAACTTAAATAGGGACTACAAACCAAGCATAGACCCATCTGTAAGCAACGAGTTTGCTACTGCTGGCATCCGAGCTCTTCAATCTGCTCTAATTGGTAGACTAAGGTGAGTTTGACGAATTTTACATGAAGCTCTTTGAAATGATGGTGTTTTATCATAATAATACCTTTCCAATTCTTCTTCTACAGCTTGACAGAAGAAGAAAAAAAATTTACATACCAACATAAAACTATAGATACCCTCTTGAGTGAAATGATCAAAAACAAATATTCTGGACGAGGACTATACTACATTGGGAAGGTAAATTGAATTATATTTTCTCCATCGATACATTTCATCCTATAGTTTTCACAACTTCTATAATTATGTACTCTGATGTCTCTAATCTATCTTTTCAGCCTAGAGACGTATTGTATGGCTTTGACACACTCAGTATAGACATACAGAGGGGAAGAGATCATGGATTACCGACATACAGTCAGTACAGAATGTATTGTGGTCTCTCAGATGTTGCTCGTTTTGAAGATTTGGATGCCTTCATGATGCCTAAGGTAATGACTGACATACATTATATGAATGTGTTTGAAGTCTCAATTACAAAATCTGTTTCTAGGCTGTTGAAGCCTTGAAAAAGGTTTACAGATCTGTGGAAGATATAGACCTCATAGTTGGTGGTTTGGCAGAAAAGCCTATAAAGGGTCTATTTGGACCAACATTATCTTGTATCCTGAAGGATCAATTCGAGAGGACCAAAGGCTCCGACAGATTTTTCTTCAGTAACAAGGACCAACCTTTGCCGTTCAGTGATTCCCAAATTAAGGAAATTAAGAGAATTACTTTCGCCCGAATTATCTGTGATAATAGTGATAAGATTGACAAGATTCAACCTAGAGTATTCGAAGCTATAAGCAAAAGGTGAGTTCCCCCACATAACACATATTATGTACATATGTAGTATGTAGAAATATTAACAAATGTTTTGTCCTTATAGTAGCTTTTCATTATTGTTTTTTTTCCAGTAATCTTCAGGATCTTCTATGTAAGTCAAAACAGATACCAAGACTGAATCTTGGACTGTGGAGTGTTGAAAGATTCACTTACACTCAAGTTGCTTCCTAAAAAGTATTCGAAAATGTAATGATTTAAATTGTTCTTCTGGAAGGACACATTAGACCAAAGATGAAGTTGATGTGTGAATGTTTGATTGTATTATATTAGTTTACTCATGTTTTGTATTTAAGTTTGTTTACGTTGTTAATAAATATCATTCGTGAAAATGTTTGAGTTGTAAAATGAATTTACCTTTTCCCCATGATAATCTAATTCTCGAAAAGCTGAGAATGACCTCCGGATGTTTAAACTGAATTAAAATAATAGTAACGATACATTGCAACATAAATCTTTCATTATTCAATTATTTATGGCGTAGGCCCTGAAAAATATCCACTATTGTAGATCATGACAGCTACTAATGAATAAATTGATGAATAATAATGCTTACTTAGATTTATCACAATACTAGTTTGTTGCAAACTTCAGCAAGCTTAAGGTGAGAATATTGGCTATCCACTCCTATCAGTACCTAACCTTCACATTGAAATAGTCCCAAAGAATGGATATGAACCCCATTCGAGGTTTTTATGAATGCTGTGAACTTGAGAATCATTTGGGAAAAGTAGAGTTCATATTTACGCTTACATCTTACATAACAGCATTCTTATACCTCCAAGCCGTGAATTAATATACATGTGGCAAGGCAACATTTGGAAAACGTCGACGAGAAATAATTTTATATGAATTGTATCTCTTGTATCTACTTCTTATTGTGAAAATTCATTATTTTTGGTATTATTTAAATACCGAAACTACAGTTTATCAGTTAATTTACCTAGGATATTACCAATGTTCTTTAACAATTTCTTCAAGTAT
The DNA here is from genome assembly GCA_910592335.1 of Adalia bipunctata. Classification (NCBI taxonomy): domain Eukaryota; kingdom Metazoa; phylum Arthropoda; class Insecta; order Coleoptera; family Coccinellidae; genus Adalia; species Adalia bipunctata. The sequence continues at coordinate 11,995,550 of OU342955.1, forward strand.
ACTTTCCTTATCCAAAAAGGTACTAAAATACGACCATAAAAATGAATTATAATCATTACGTCTGCACATGGAAATGAAAAGAATTCAAGAATATGCACTGTCGTTACATTCCGCATATCTTCGAGTGTTCTAATTAGAGAAAAAAGTATGAATTATTGTCTATTGATTCACGCTTTTAGCCTTATTGATTAATTCTACTGCCGGAAATAATTTGAACAGATTGATACAAATAACAACTTTCATCCAATTTAAATGGCTCTGTTAAAAATAGTATGGTTAGTAAACCTGTTTCAATCGATACCTAGGGATCATTACAAAAAAGATGCATAACATGTCGTTTGATCATTTCACGATCAATTGATCTGGTATGCATAAAATGTATGTAAAATGGAAGCTCATGAGCTCAGGGTATTTCGGAGAAAGTGATTAAATCCTACAAATAAATTTGCAGGATACGTATAAGAAAAAATGCATCGCTCATTTTATTCCTCATAGGTACTTTGCAGGATAACTTAGGACAAACTATGAACCCTAAGAGAGGTTGAGAGAGAATCACAAAACCAGAAAACAGTTTGAACGTTCAAACTGATAATTTTCTGATACATTTTGTATAAAATCGGCGGAGTATATTCGTTTTCAGTTTTTTTCCTGATTTTTTTTTCTTGAGTTGATGACTCAAACCAATTCCATTCGAACCTTTGGAGAATCAAGGTTTATCTGCCAATAATTCACCTTGAAAAGTTTTTATATGAGAATACGTTCAAGAGGTGTAAAAAATGATCAGTCATATATTCTGAAAAAAGTAAAGCAATTTCCTTCCAATCTAACCAGCAAAAAATTACTACACCTGTATCCCAATTTTATGTAACCCGTCGTGAATAAGAACAACTTACAAATTTTTCATTCCGCAACCTGAATCATCTACTAATAATGTAATTGCGTCCAAATTAGTGAAGAAGTATAACGTATGATTACGTAGATTTCATCACATAATTTGTACTCCTCATTACCTATTTCTTTGGCAGTATTGTTCTTTGCTCGATATTCTTCGTATGTTATTGGTTTTGTCGTAATTTTAATTGGAGTTGTTTGAGAGTGGCAATTATGTATCTTTCTCACCTATCAATCTTTCTCAACATATTATACTTTTCGTGTCATTATTACGGATTATAATTTTTTACACGAATCAAATATTTTTTTTTATAGTCATGCGAGATATATAGGAACACGATAGCAAAATAACATCCTGAAAAAGTTCCCAGCATTTAGGAATTCGGAAAATCGCTGGGTCGCTATGTAACTCGTTAAGTGTGTAATTTCTTGTTTATAATTTTTGGAAACCGGTGGTTGATAAGTAATGGTCCTAATTTCTTACCACAACGTTTACCCGATCTGACTCCCTCAGATTATTGTTCAGGGAGAAATAAAAAATATGGTATATGCACCTCAACAGAGGTCAGCACACAACGTTTCAGAAATGCGTTCAGGATTGTTTTGAATTATAAATAATTTTTTTATAGATTCATCCATTAATTCAAACAGATCTCTTCCTCCTGGTGAGATTAGGGGACCAATGCATGGGCATCTATTTCTTGGATCCAAATCAATCTCGTATGGATTAATTTTTGGGTTTCATACGAAGAAATGTAACAACTGTGGCTTTGTTAAGATCAAATGCATTCATTATGTTACTTCATTATCGCGAATTAAAATTTTCTCACAGTTGATCGGTGATGAAAAATGTATCCTTGATGTCGGAAAACCGCACAGTGTGTCTAATCTGGATCCGCATGAAATGAAGAGGAAATACCTATTTGGCCCTCGTCCCAGACTAAGTCTCTCGCCCGGTGGAGCAATTCACTTTCTCCTTCGACTGAAAACTTATAAGAAGGGATATTATAAACAAAAATATTTCAGTGATATGAACGCACATGAATGAATCTAATTCAGAGTGATCGTTGTGATAAGAGCAGCAATTGTTTCACTGTAAGAGGTGGGAGTCCCAGGAAGAGGTTAGTTTTGGAAGCTTTTCTTCATTCGCATTGAATTTTTATCTTGAAAATAATTTTCGGTGAATTTTTATTTCAAATTATAAATTCGTTTCATAAGATATCATCGAAAATTTTTGGACAATTTTCAGATGTATTGAGCAATTTCGTTAAATTCTCAAAATTAAAAAAATAAAAATTTGAAAAAATAAAAAAAATAGGGCTAATAAATAGTGATGAGCTTGGTTTGTTGATTATCATCAAAATGTTTTCACACTTTTCATTATCATAAATTATGTTTATATTTTACAAAAACGACGCACTCTTCATATTTTTTTCTCCTGTAATTATATGGAGCTTGAATTTTTTTTATACATTAGCAAATGCACATGTCGTTCATAATGTCCAGATCAAATGTCTGTAGATATGCACAATGAAATCTATAATGGACATTTCTAGAGATACAGGGAGTTAAACATGCAAAAATAGGGTTGGTATACTTACCTTTAGAGAATCAATAATGTGGCAATTATTTTTATTTTCGAAAAGTTGGGCATATTTGTAATGAAGAGTTCTTGGACTTCGTATGAAGGGATATTCTTTTTCTATTAGCAAATGTTGAAATCTTCATGTGATTCTTTAATCAACCTGAGTCAAACGCAAAAGCTCGTAGCCCTAAGTTGATTATCGTAATGAGTGATCTGAGTTCCCTATTATTGTTCATAAAGAGATACCTACATAAAATGTATTTCGAAAAAGATACCTACTCGACTAACTTCAAAGATTAATTTGAAATTTATATAGGAATTTATTGAATATCCCCGAATTTTCTAAAATTAAAGAATTGAAATTAAATTGAAGTCGTAGGTACCCGTATATTTGCATGTAAAATCGATAAAGAATATCACTTTTTATGGGAAAAAGTTGAGGAATATCCACTTCATTCTTAAAGACGTAATTAAATAGATTAAACAATTATTCTTCCATAACTTTTCCTATCCATTTTTCACTTCCGTTTTGAACGCTCTTAAAATTTGAATAAACGTATTAATTACAATAATAACATCCTATAATTACTGAATGAAAGGTGCTCATGAAATGTTTGCTTTTTAATCCATTAAAATTTCCAGTTAACGTTTTCATTATCTTCGATCTACAGTAGCATCATTGACTCAAATCAGCATTGTTAACTTTCGTGAATTAGATGCTAATTCAAACACTTTCCTACTGTACAAGAACTTCCCTCTAATAGATTGCCAATTTCACAAAACGGACTTTATGCATTATACCCGTTTTGATTATGATCAAAAGTATGATTCCGTCAAATCACTTGATATACTTACAGATTGAGTAAAAAGTGAAGCACAACATTAATATTTTCGGTATTTACAGTTTTGTAGAAAAATTCGCGAACAGGTCAATTTCATTTCAAATATCTCAACTTTTTATGTATAATTGATGAGTTTGTCATGCACCTTCTACATTACTTCTGTCTGAGTTCGAAAGAGGTTCAATTCAACTAGATATGAATAATTTATTTCGTCATTAAACTGAAAATCTCCTGCAAATAATTCTTTGTATAGTAGCAGGACCTTAATAAAAGTCATTATTTGATCTGACCATTGCATAAACAATACGTATCAATACGTAATTCATGATCACGAAATCGCAGTACTGAGGAAAGACAGAAAAACAATACTAATTGGATCACTAGCGAGCAGTTGGTACCAATCTCTTTCAGAATGACTTTCCCAAGAATGTATTACCTTGAATAACGAAATTATTCGGTGATAATTCACAAAATTATCTGATGAATCAATTAAGCGCTTTATGTAATTATGATGATAACTTTTGTGAAGAAAGTTTTCATAATGTATATTATTTATTTTTTGGATTCTTCAGAAAATTCTAGACATAATTCATGTACAAAGTCCTATACCTATCGTCAACTTTTTCGGAAATATTGAGTGTTTTCAGATTTTTTACAAATGTTACCATTTTAAATGGAAATTATTTTATTTCACAAATTCGATACATTGCACTCAATACTTATTTCCCATTAACCTCTTGATATCAAGAAAGTAAGCAAAAACGCCTGAAATGTTGGGTAACATTAAAAGACAATTCTACACCAGATTAGCATGTTGTCAAGAAGTTAGCGGCGAGCATTTTGAACATTTCCTACATTGACATAAATGTTTTCCTTTTTTTTAATAATTAGGAAATAATCAGTATTACTTATTAGGTTTCAAGTGTAATGTACCGAATTTGTGAAATGAAATAATTTTAATTTAAAACGTTGATTTTTGCAATAAATCTGAAAACATTTAATACTTCCGAAATAGTTGAAGATAGGTATAGGATATTGTGCATCAATTGTGTCTAGAATTCTCTGAAGAATCCAAAAAATAAATAATATACAGGGGGTTGCCTTTGAAATAAGAATGTTGGTATTGGCCACGGTCGCATGGAAACCCCTATATACCTAATATTATTTTCTTGAAAAATATGCGCATTTAAAATTACAAATCGACGTGTCCGAGCGTTTTTTCCAACACGCCCTCATTTATTCGTTATCGAATTTATTCCATTTGGCTGTTACACTCTGTATATGAGTAAATATACAGGAATAAAGGGTGTTTCTAAATTCGTGCGAAAAAATTCAGGTGATTGCTCGTACGCAATTAAGATGGGTCTTTTCTATAACAAAATTGCCTCAGCCCACCCCTTCCTGAGATATCACCCTTAAGAGGTGGTGACTTAATTTTTTTTCTGAAATTTCAGTAAAGCTAGAAACTTAAATTCTGTGATTTTCGTGCACTCGCAAAGGACTAACCATGGGTATTTTTTCAATACTCCTGTTACATTAAACGTCTTTGAAATAAGCCCCTACTTTATTTCATATCGAAATCTTTTTTTTGACATGAATTTTCATTAAATAAAATTATAACTTGAAATCCTTATTTTATTCCATACAATGTTTTGTCCGAAAACTAATATCACAATAGAAAAAATAAAAACTTAATTTTAGTCACCACCTTTTAGGGGTGATAGCTCGGAAAGGGGTGGGCAGAGGAAATTTGTTATAGGAAAGACCCATCTTAATTTCATACGAGCAATCACTGAATTTTTTCGCATGAATACCCTGTATATTATATAAATAAATAAATAAATAAATATTCTCTGGTGTCAATGGAGAATTCCAAGGGGACATAGACATTTTTTACCCAAAAGGACAAAACTTTGAAAATTTTCATTGTTGTAAACGAGTAGATTGTTATGTGAGGATTCCAGAACTCAGGATATGTTTCAAAATCTTCTTTATTTCTTTCGTGAAACATAGGTTCTGAGTTCTGGAATATTCATTATTTTTTTTATTGAAAATTCATCAAAAATTACAACAAAGGAATCCTTTCTTAATATTTGTCAATTGCATCATAATATTTTCGTATACCTTCAATTAAACATATATCCTTTTGGTTGAGAAAGTCTGTAGGTGTTCACGTTAAAAAATCGAAGCACTTGAAATTTAAAAATGCTGCGGTGTAGATACAAATAAATCAATGTAACCCATAAATTAGGTTTAAATCAGAAGAATCAATTGAAAATTACTGAATTGAGATATATTATGCGCATGAAATATGCAATTAAATCAATTCGAAGTTGTGAATTAGTTATTATTATTAGTTATATCCACTCACATGCTCGAGGTTGAGTTTTTAAATTTCCACATAACAAGAATTTTTTCACACTATATTGCCAGTTTTTCGATTATTTCTAGGCAAAAATTATGTCTACTGTAATAATTGACAGGTAGCGTACAAAAAGTCCAGGGATAACTATTTTTATACGTGAAATGATACAATTTGTGAAATTTTATTGGTACAGTTGAATGGGTAGAATACTTGACTTAGCTATTAATTTTTTGTGCGATCTCTCTATTGCTTCGAATATGTCCTATCGATATTTGTTGTTTACTTCACTCTTATAGTGACTTTCACTGCTTGTTTTTATCACACCTTTACTGGACACAGATATCGAGATCGAATCGGTTGTGAAATAACTAAGTTTATGTCCTAATGATGTCAGTTTCTGGTTCAATAGAGGAAGACAATAATCTTCCAAGGACTTCTGTTACAAGCATCTAGAGCTGACATGCTAATAGTTAAAAGCTCACCATTCGTTTGGTTCACTTTCATTTGAATACTGATGTAGAATGACTAGCAAGAATTGCATTCCCCGTTTAGTTTTATGTCACAGGAGGAATCAAAAAGGCCTGCTTGAACGATTATAAGCTCCACTGTTGAAGTGGTGAATTTTCGACAAGATATTACAATTTGAGAAATAATCGAATTTGAAATGGCATAAATTTGAGTTTTAAATTTTTTTCTAAAATCACTAAATTTGAATTGCCTTTCCATAAATTCTATAAATCGTTTTCACAATTTCAGAAAAGAATGAATCAACTCAGGAATCTATTTTGTGCACTAGTCATCGTCTGCAGTTTCTACTCTTCAAAAGCAGTGGACCCACATTACAGTATTTTCTTACATCACAATTCACCAAGATCTCTATTCGATGTAGATTTCAATGATCCATTTCCACGGCAGTTTCAACCAAATCCCTCCCGTGACTTCTCATCAAAGTAAGTATCATTCAATCTATCAACAAAGAAAATATTAAAGCCTATTTCTTTCTGAATATTCATCATTTAAATGCATATTTCGGTTACAATAAAACGAAATCCAACTTCTGAAGAATATAAATTGGACGCAAAGGATGCCTTATCCTTTCAGAAGTTTATGGTTTATGTATTTTTCTAGAAGGCAATAAATTTCCTTAAAGAAGTCAGCCAGCTTGTCTTTTTTGTCTATAATGAGGGGTAAATATATTTGAAACTGGTTTGGTGCTATCACTATCCAAAAACCAGTCGGATCTTAAAAAACAATCGTGGAATGCCTCATTCTGTCGTTGAACCAGTGCGAAAAGGTTTGGCCATGCCTTTTCATTTTTGGAACATCATCACCAATTGGTGGATAATGTAAGGAAGAAGTTTAAAGTGATATTTTGTGTGTTTGTTAATAATCGAAAGACTGAAGTAGTTTTCGCTAATATACTGGTACTTTGGGTTCAAATATCACTAATCAATTGAGTCGTCTAGTTTTCACATCAATCGAGAAATTAATAGTGAAGTCTATCAGTTGGAAAAATTTCCTCATATTTCCCAGTATATCTTCTGTAATACGGTCCACAAAAATCTGGAAAAAACATTATTCATTCAGAATTATTTTTCCAATTCTTCTATTTTCTCTTGAAAATCAAAATTTGATCTGTGAACCTGATTCAGTAAACTATTTTTCAAAAACCATTATAATTTTTTTGCAGTAATGGAATATTTTCAACCGGTCAACTTCCCAATTTCCCCCAATCTCCACAACCCCAACCACCCCCACCAACCCCAGATCCCTCTACCCTAGGCTGTGGAATGGCACCATCATCTTGCCCACACACCCCATACCGTTCCTATGACGGTTCTTGCAACAATCTAAGGAACCCAGGTTTAGGGACCCCCCAGACGAGATATGCCAGACTTTTGCCCCCCAAATATGGAGACGGTAAGTGAAAATCACGTTCACTTCACGAAACAATGAAGCACGTTGTGCAACTTCTAAATTCACATGACTTTGGGATTTAAAAAAATTGGAGCAGCTGTAGCATTGCGTAAACTTATCTCACGAGTCCTCTGTCCGGTATGTTCTCGGCTAGGATAATGGGCGTTGAAAAAGAAGAGAATTGGAATGGACTGCGCGGTTTGCCATCGTAATTTCATTCAATGGACGTTTAAATCAAACGATAAAATCATAAAACATGCGGTCAGTATGCGAGTTGTGTTGGCAGAATTTATTATAAAGCTTGTAATGTCACATGTGCAATATCTTTTCTGTAAGAGACAGTCTTGATTTGCAAGAATGATATATACAGGAAATCAGATGGATTTGATCATCAGTAAACATATAAAAAATTTATAAAAATATTATACCCAAACAAATTGTTCGTTCATATATTTCTTTCTGAATGTCTAAATATTTTGAGATTCTTTTTATGAAACAAAATAAGACACAAATCATTTGCCATTAATAAATATTGACAAATGGTTTATGTCCTATTTTGTTTCAATTATTCAGGTAGCTGCCTTTATAGGTTATTTTCATGTATATTCTTTTAACGACTTGATTAACGAAGAAAAGAAACAATCCTCCACTGAAAAATTTTGGTTGAACAATTCATAATATTCCACACATTGAAATGAATATTTCACGAACAATTGTCAATTCGAAAAAGTAGTTTTACTTATTTGAATGAATTCCTGCAAATTCCTATGTATAACATCTCCACAATTGAAATTCTGGCAAAATAGCTTATACGACAAGAATGTCGTGTGGTATGATTAGAATAGGTTTCCATATACAACGTGAGGATAAGAAAAACAACGGACAGTATTCCACTGAAAATACAGATGCATTCAAGCAATCCCCATGAATGAACTTACCAGTTCTGGAAAATATTCTTTTCAGGAAAATTGATCTCATGAAAAGATTGAATAAAGAGCACAATAAAAGAAATTGCACACTTCAAGTACTATTGAGCGCTCATTTGTTCACCTTGTAGGTAGATTCGTATTGTAGAATCCCAAAAAAAATGAAACAGCTATTTACACAGAAATAGGTACTGAGAATTTTTCAGTATTTATTGAAATGAATCTGTTTTTGGCATATCCTGTTTCCTTTCTGTTTTGTACAGTTGTATTTGAAAAGTTGCGAAAAAATTAGCGCCTGATTCCTTGTCAAAAAATAGGGTGGATGTTTCTTTTTTGAGCCCCCCTGCTTAGTTACAGACCCCTGAATATAACGCCCGAAAAAAACATTTTAAATTTTTTTCTTGAAAACCAAAAAACTGACAAGAATTAAATTAAACAGTCATTTAATGCAAGTGAGAAAGCACTCAAATTCTCTTTGATTGCAAGGGAAAGAAAACCCCCTAAACCTTTTTTCCCAAGAAACTTCTTTCCATATTCTTATTTGACCATAAAAAATTAATTCTCAACAAATAAGGTTTTTTATAATTTCTTGCTGAATTTCACGGTTTTTGAGAAAAAAAAGTAGTAGAGGCTGGAATTATTGCCGAACTAGAATTTATCTAGTAAATAGAACCTCACATTTTTTCCTTCGATCTCTATTTGGTGAACTGTGAAATTGTATTCATAGGGTTCTATCTAAATAACCAATTGGAATATATTTTGGAAAATCGTACTTACTGAAACAAATAATTTTGTGGTATTTTTTCAGCAGTTTTTTCACGAAATTTCTCTGATTCAACGCTTATGATTTTTCACAGATGACCAAAAAACGAGCGAATTCTGATTAAATATACAAAAACTAGTTTTTTTTACAGGAAAACATGAGGTTTTTCAACCATTACCCTGTATAGTGTCAATTAAATTGATATTCATGAATTCATAACTTAGGAAAACGATGAACCCGCTTCCGAGATGGACGATTTCCATACGAAACATTGGTCCATTTAACAAATATGGGGAATAAAATTTGAATTTCAAATACGACAAGTTTACATTTTTACGCCAACCTGACCCAATATAATCGATAGATTCGTATGTATTTCAGCTGTGTCGAAAGTGAAAACAATTTTGCAATTATCTCGTTTAAATTCAACGTTAATAAAATAGGTATTGAAGACAATAACCAAACCTCAATGTCTCTGTTAGTGATAGTGATTTTTAGAACGTTTTAAGTGAAAACAATATTATACGACGATTAATGAAGGATATAAATTCGCATTTAAATGAAAACACTGCATTAAAATCTGCGTCTCATTTTCATGATAATGAATACTCTAATGAATTTGATATTTGATTTTCAAAATTGGCGATTCAGAAATTTTTCAAGAAACATTTTTTCAGTATTTGCATATTCTCGGTGACATGTTTACGACTATTTTTTGCAGGTATAAGTACCCCAGCGTTGGCAAAAAGTGGCAGACCTCTCCCTCCAGCCAGAGCTGTGAGTTTGGTCCTCTTCCCAGACGTCAAAGTTGATGATCCAAAATGGACCCTGAATGCCATGCAGTATGGTCAAATTATAACACACGACATGAGTATGATTGCTGGAAGTACCCAAGCTCGTAAGTAACTTCTATTTTTAATTTTGGTACGAAAGATCGTATGGGCCAATCCTGAGAAAACTGTAATTTTTCACGTCAAAATGTGGGACTCGAGTCTTTTTCATATTGAAAAAAGTCTATCTATCTATCTATCTATCTATCTATCTATCTATCAAATTTTTTGTCCTATGACCGCGCTAAGAAAAAAAAGGAGCAAATAAGAGCTAAAATTTCAATTCGAAATAAGAAAATTCATCTCACTTTTATTTCAGATGATTAGCTCATTTTAAAATAGTTTTCCCTTCAATCGATTAAGATCATTGTCGAGATAATCATACGAACTTATTACAATTGACTGGTTGCACAAGCACCAAAACTTATACATTATGAATATTAAATCAGCTTTCCTTTATCCATATAAACCGAATTTTTCGTTTTTGACATAAACTTGACTTTCTACCAGTGTAAAGACATTGATCAATCTTGCAAACTCAATAATGATCTGTTTAAACGGACGCAATTGGTCCAAATCGTATTACGACAACTTTCCCTGCGTATTTTTCATAACATAGCACCAATTCAGTGATAAAATTTTGAAATTATTAACTAGATAGAAATCGACTCGACCGCATTTAATCATAATTAGTCGTAGAGTCTGAGTAACTCCCGGCTGAAGGCAGCTTTGTGGGTATCAATTAAACTTGAAATCGTTTTTTTCCATTCTCTCGCTGGAATTTCTCGATCAGTGTCATTCTGCAATTTCAATGGGAGTGCGCTCTTGAACTTGTACACCAGTCATAACCGTTCCGATAAAAGGCTCAAAACTCATTAATCAGTTCAAAAACTCCTAATAAAAGGAATATTTGAAGAGTAGGTAGTTTAAAAAGGAAGAAACCTATAATAAAAATTTCACATAAATGAACTAATTGCTTTTTTTCCAAAGTAATTGAAGTGATTGCTCTTGATTTTTGATACATCAATCACGTGTTCTACAGGCAAAAAGTCCCGCATTATGAATACTACAGGGCCAATATTACTTCCTTGCAGAACCCCAGTCGACAAGATGCTGCATCCTGCAAATTCAAAGAGAACTTGCACAGTAGTTATAGCAGTACCGATAAAAGGCATAACACTCATTCATTAGTTTGAAAACTCAAAATTAAAATAAAACTTAAATAGTAGGAGGTTAAAAAATGGAAGAAAACTTTTAAAAAAAATTTGGCTTAAAAGAACAAATGGCTTTTTTTTTCAAAGTCTTTGCTGTTGATTTTTGGCATACCACGTGTCTGTCACATTCAAATGACACCTTCCGAATGAAACAAATTAACATTGTTTAAAAATACCAAAAACTATAGAATTCACGTGTAAATTCTATTTTGCATCGAATATCGATGTAGATTAGAAGCCACCTCATTACTCAAATTCTTCTACATGAGCTATTCATGAAATATCTGTATGCATAAAGTGTCATTTTTGTATAATCAACCTCAATAATGGCTCATGGAATTTTCCATTTAACAGGAAAGACCAATATCGCTTGGAATATTTTTTTCACATTTTCTAGTCATTTGTTTTTTTTTGTCACTGGTCGTAGTCAGCCCTGGAAAAACAAAACCTAGACCTCTAGAACAATTGTTTTCAAAATCATGTTAGCTTTTCATAAAAATAAAAAGATACAGACCTAAATTTTCATCTTGGGAGTAGATAGAAATTTTGAATGGTGCTGTGGAAAGAGCAAATTTAAAGTTCATGGGCTGTGATCATCCTGGATCTGCTTTGGATTATGGTCCTACAGGATGTTTGACGGCGTTACAAAATATCATAAAATTAATTTCCTTTTGTATGAGAAAACGCAACTGGGGTTATTAAACGTTAACAGTTAATTATTTATACATCATGGGTATGAAGAGAATGTTTTACGTATGAGATTCAGATTAGTAATTTAAATTAAAATTATAGTAAATGAGTACATGTAGGAATAAATAATTTTTCGAGATTAAATTCTTCTTGCCTTGAAAATTTTGAATTCTTCTGCCCGTTGTTACACATAGGTTTGCTCTACATTTTTCGATGCATGCATTTTTCACATTTAATTAATTAATTATCTAATTATGAAACTGAAAAAAAATCAAATCGACTAGCTACAACACACCCTGACATGGATTAATCGAATGAATAAATGGAAAACTCTGCTATACATTCATGAGCTACATTGTTACAAGAGTTTTAAATTATTCATTTCATTAATGATTATCATAAATGCGTTTGTCATTATACCCAGGTATTGATTTTTTGAAGCTTTTACTTCTGATAGAATCAGTGAGAGATTTTTAATTGGAAATGATTTCTTCTTTTTTTGTTTTGTACAGAAGAAAACTTAGTGATTGCCAATCAATTATAGTTCGTTTGTATGATAAACAGATCCTAGACTTTTTGAATATTCAAATATTTTCAAAAAAATTAATATGCGAAATACATGCTTCTTTTTCTCAATCGTTTACGTCAATATCAATCGTCATATTCTTGAGACCATTACTAAAGTCATTTGGTTGATATGTACTTGAATTTCCCTTGTTTTCATAATACCTATATTGCATCAGCACCTGGATTTCTGCTTTAAAGATATTTAATTATACGCTCACTGGGTAGTGACATACTTTTTTCAGGTACCTATAATTGGCTAATACGCTCAATTCCTTGGTAAATCCCGTTACTTATGTCTTTTTTCTTCTCCATGTATTTGACACAGAATTTTTATGATTTCGATATTATGAAATCTCAAATTCGAAATAAATGAATTCCTTGCTGCAATTTCTCATAGTATGAGATTTGGCCCATCTATATATAGATGACTATTGTCGCTTCATAATACGTTTTCAAAATTATCTCAACTGTCTCCCAAAATTAAAGCGACAGCATCAATGCCAAAACTCCGAAATTTCCCCGCATTATAAATACTACAGGGCCAATGTTATTCCCTTGCAGAACCCCAGTCGACAAAATGCTGCAGCGACAGTGGGCAGCTTCTGGAATATGCAAACATACCAGAGCACTGTTACCCAATAGTGCTCGCTGATGACGATCCTATCACCCGACAATCAAACATGAAGTGCATGAACTTCGTAAGAACTATCACAGACCGTGACCGAAGATGTGTGGGAGGGTATCAGCCAGCAGAACAGGTGAGGACATCACGATGTTCCATGAATCAAAATGATATCGTTGAGATCCGTGAAAGGTTACACGGGGACTTTAGATTGTACCTGTTGTGGTAGCGACTTATTGCTAAATAATACATTAATTAGATATCTTTATTAGATCTCAACTGACGATTGAATCTGTTGATTTTATCGATTCTTAATTGAGCGTGTTAAACCATGGGATAACCCATTACCTCCGCGATTAAGATGTAGGATATGACTTGATCTTGATTCTTCAGGAGTATTATAGAGTCAGTAAAATAATATTACATATTTCATTTTTGTAGTTAACCGCTGTCAACCACTATTTGGATCTCTCTCTTGTGTACGGCAACTCTGACCAAATGAGCCAGCAACTTAGAGAGTTCAGAGGTGGCAGAATGCGTGTTGAAACTCGTAACGACCAGGACTGGCCACCAAGAAACTCAAATTCATCGGGAGTATGTTCCATCAGAAATCCTCAAGAAGCTTGCTATGTAGCAGGTTAGTTTCTTCTCCATTGAACACTCGACCGATTGGAAAATGTTGATCACCATACATACAGGGTGGCCAAGAGATTGACGTCAAAAAGGAAAAAACAGGTCCCTCGCGTCATGGGCTATTCGAATCACCCCCATGTATGTTATGCTATTTTTCACGGTTTTCGAGTTATGAATTTTTTTATGAACTTTGAGAATTTTCGACTTGACCATATTAAAAAAGATATTAAAAAAAAAGTACAAGACTTCTCTGTGAAATTCTTTTGTAACTTAATCTCCATGAATTGATCTTTTATACAAAAAATAACCAGATTCGTAACTTTAATAAAAATTATGGAAATGTTGGTCTCAAGTGAAAAAGTTACGTGAATTGGATTATGATCTGAATTTTCGAATCAAAATTAAAAATGTAAAAAAGCTAATTCACGGTTTCTTAGTATGCTTAAAAACTGTGCTCAACAGTCAGCTTTTAGAATCATTGATTAAAAATGGTACTCAACACTCTACTTTTGCTAGAATTAGCCTTCAAAGTCATCGAGCTGGAAAAAATCAAAGAATTAGACATTTACTTCAGAATTATTTTTTGCTATTTCAAGATTTTTCTGATCAAGTTATGATAGAAAATGCTGAAAATCGATGAAAATTAGCTTTAGATGTTTGTCAAGAAAAGTTCTAGATGAAAGAGAAAAAGGTATGGCAATAAATCACACATCATAATGTAAATAAAATAAATAAAAAAAATTTATTTATAAAATTTACATTAGGTTTTCAAAGTGGCCACCTCTAGCATCAATACACATTCTACACCTTCTGAGAAAATTTTCTTTTAATCGCATAATACCTGCCCTGTTCTCTCTTAGGACACGTTGGGCTTCGCTTAACTTCATTCGCAGCTCGTCTTCACTCGAACATTCTCGGGCGTAAACAATTTCTTTGAAATAACCCCAAACGAAAAACTCGATGGGATTAAGGTCAGGTGAACGTGGGGGCCACTTGATCGGTCCGCTGCGTCCGATCCATCTGTTCAGGTATCGTTCATTCAAGTGATTACGGACGTTTGGTCAATTTGAGAGAAGCCGAACGTATACTCAGAAAGAACAGGGCAGGTTTTATGCGATTAAGAGAAAATTTTTTAAGAAGATGTAGAATGTGTATTGAGGCTGGAGGTGGCCACTTTGAAAACCTACTGTAAATTTCATAAATAAATTTCTTTTTATTTATATTATTATGTGTGGTTTATTGTCATACCTATTAATTTTTTTATCTAGAACTTTTCTTGACCAACATCTAAAGCTAATTTTCATTAATTTTCAGCATTTTCTATCATGACTTGATCAGAAAAATCTTAAAATGGCAAAAAATAACTTTGTAGTGAATGTCTAGTTCTTTGATTTTTTCTACCTCGATGACTTTGAAGGCTAATTCTAGCAAAAGTAGAGTGTTAAGTACGATTTTTTATCAATGATTCTAAAAGCTGATTGTTGAGCGCAGTTTTTAAGCTAAGAAACCGTGAATTAGCCTTTTTACATTTTTAATTTTGATTCGAAAATTCAGATCATAATCCAATTCACGTAACTTTTTCACTTGAGACCAACATTTCCATAATTTTTATCGAAGTTACGAATCTGGTTATTTTATGTATAAAAGTACAATTCATGGAGATTCAAGTTACAAAAGAATTTCACAGAGAAGTCTTGTACTTTTTTTTAATATCTTTTTTAAGATGGCCAAGTCGAAAATTCTCAAAGTTCATAAAAAAATTCATACTCGAAAACCGTGAAAAATCGCATAACATACATGGGGGTGATTCGAATAGCCCATGACACGAGGGACCTGTTCTTCTTTTTGACATCAATCTCTTGGCCACCCTGCATAAAAGCTTGTCAGAAGTTCCTTGAAGTATTTGTGGCATCTCCAATACTCTGTTTTCTCGCTGAAAGCTTTCAGAAACAGTCTTCTTCTAGCGTTGTAGCAGGTGGTTTATCATTTCTTGGTCTACCACTTCTTGGTCTTTAACAAACAGTTCTAGTGGAAATGTAATTGTAGAAAATATTGATGATACGAAAGAATATGCGTTTTTGAGAAACCTCAATATCCTTAACTTTTGACGAGCAGTTTCTAAGTCCTAGTCTTAGACAAAGGTCTAAGGTCCTAGTACAGTGAACTGAGTTCATAAACCTTTTAGGTGATGCGCGTGTCAACCAAAACCCTCAGCTCACCGTCCTGCAAGTAATTCTTCTCAGAGAACACAACAGAATAGCAGATGTCTTGTCGAAGTTGAATCCACACTGGAACGACGAGACTATATTCCAAGAAGCCAGAAAGATAGCAATTGCTGAACATCAATTTATCTCTTACTATGAATGGCTGCCGATCTTCATTGGTTTGGAGAATTCTATGAGGAACAAGATTCTCTACAACACTCGTCAGTTTGTCAACGACTATAATGGAAATGTTGATCCTACCATCATCAATGAGCATTCAACAGCTGCGTTTAGATACTTCCACTCAGCAATTGCTGGAGGATTAGAGTGAGTTAAACTTGTGCTTTCATCTGTTCAAATCAGCTTCTGCAATTTTACGACTATAATACTACAAGGTATAACAGCATTCCATACTATTTTGATGATTTCAGTGTTGATTGATCAGATAACCAATACTTTTTAATATTTTCATTATGATTCTTTATCCACAGTCTGGTGACAGAACACAGGTCCAGCTATGGCAACTTACGTCTTAGCGATTGGTTCAACAGACCTGCTATCATTGAGGAAGGAAATAATTTTGCAGATCTTTGTCGAGGCCTAGGCTCTCAACCAGAGTTGATGAACGATCAATATCATGACAGCGAAGTATTTGAATAACAATCTATCACAAAACAGCTACCTTAACATCCTATATCTATTTGTTCTAGATCACGCAGTACCTCTTCAGAGATGGCATGCAGTTTGGTATGGATCTGAAGGCATTTGATGTACAAAGAAACCGGGATCACGGCTTGGCTTCATACAACGACATGAGAGCATATTGCGGGCTCAAGAAAGCTCACGTTTTCGAGGACTTCTTAGACGTAATATCTTCTGATGTAAGGACGAGTTGGTCATAAAAAAATTCAGTGAAATAGTATGTTTGTTCGATTTTAGAATGTTCAGAGGTTGTCTCAGCTCTACGAAGATCCAGATGACGTAGATTTGACAGTTGGTGGTACTTTGGAAGCTCATGTTCCTGGAACCTTAGCAGGACCTACCTTCCTTTGTATTTTAACAGAACAATTTTACAGAACGAGGGTTGGTGATCGTTTTTGGTTCGAAAATGGAAATAAAGGAACTGGATTCACTCTGGGTAGGCGGATTTTTGACTAAAAGAGAGCAATAAAAATGAGAATAATAAAGTTTTTAATCTTATAATTTTTTCGAATGCTTGCAGACCAACTGAATGAAATAAGAAAATCTAGCGTGGCTCGTTTAATTTGTGACAACAGCAAGGATGTCAGATCTATGCAACCTAGAGCTTTCGAAAGAATATCGCATAGGTGAGTTCATTTTTCATATATTTAATAAAACAAAACTGAATAATTATTTTTCAGTAATGCTGTTGTTTCATGTGAATCTCTACCATCAGTTGATCTCTCATTGTGGAAGGATTCGAAAGGCAGTTTTCCTTCGTCGTCTTTCCCCCAAAACGATTTCAACTTTGTGCCAAATGATTATTTCTTCAAGAAGTGAAGGAATGAGAAGAAATTAAGATAGAACTGGACTTAGAGTCAGTCAGGATGAAGTTTTATTTGTAAATACGTCTGAGTTAATGCAAGTTCGTGAAATAGTAGCTTGATGATTTCCCAAAAATTGTTCGAGTTATTGTTCGTTTATTCTCTTTTAAATCTGAGATGAAAAATGTGCGATTAAGATAAGATAGTTTATTATTATTTATAATTATTTTATGTCTATTTTTGTATTAAAATTTGATACGAAAAAGTTTTATTCATTTTTAGCGTCATAAATAAACCACCTCTCGAATAAGTACATGAATAGCATTCAAATTATTACATAATTCCTTATTCTTGTCATCTGATGGCGCATCAGGAAAATTAGGATTCAAATAGCAAAATTGTTCGTCGATAATTCCAGATATATCGTAATCGAAGTCAATTGACATCCCTAAATATGACCTAAGAGAGGTTAGGTTTCTGCTGTCATTGCCTTAACCTTTCATTTATTCATGTCAAAACATTGAGTGATTCAGGTTTTGCTGTCTGTTAGAATTAATATTATCTGTTACGAATTACAGTTATTGTTAGTCTGCAAAGTAAAATCTTGGCCCTACTCCATTGAGCATTATATCACATAAAAAGCTCATTTTCAAAGTTTAACTCGATATCGAAATGGAAGACCTAAAACCAGATAAAGTCCTAGAATTCATTGGTTTGGTTAATAATCTGAAGCACAGCAGCAGGAGAGGTTGGGAACAGTGTAACGTGAAAAACCATGAACAAATAGCGGGTCATATGTATGGAATGGCAATGATGACGTTTCTATTAGGCGAAAATTCTTCCTTAGATAGATTGAAATGCATGCAGTTGGCCTTAGTTCACGACCTAGCTGAGAGTATAGTTGGGGATATAACTCCTAGAGATAATGTACCTGAAGATGAGAAACATAAAATGGAAGACGAAGCAATGAAAAAGATAACTTCTTGCTTAGGAGATGAAGTTGGATCTTATATGTACAAACTTTATAAAGAATATGAAGCTAAAGAAACTCCCGAAGCAAAATTCGTGAAAGATCTGGATCGATTTGATATGGTGTTTTCGGCCAGTTTCTATGAGGAACGAGATAAGACTCCTGGCAAGCTACAAGAATATTTCACTGCCACAGAAGGAAAATTCCAAAATTCATTCATAAACAATTTGGTGGAAGTGATCAAAGAAAAGAGGAAAACAGAGATGAATGCAAGCTGTAAAGAAAAGGATGTTTCAGTTTTAAACGGACAAATCTAAAATTTTTATTTTACTGCCTAAGCAGACGACATCAATTGTATATTGTTGCATTATTATTTATTTCTGATTTTATCTTATGTTATGATTTCAAATTTTTCCGTTATTTGTTACCATACAATTAAATATGGCTCCAATTATGCAGTTTGATATTTCAGAGAACTTTTTTATTTTTGGATAATCAATAGAGCTTTTCAACAATACTGAAGTTTCATTATACCAAATGGCCTATAACCTCAGTCCATTCAACGAATTTTTTGATGTATCTGATATTTTTATGGTCATGCTTTAGTCCACAATATTCTTGTCTCATGGGGCCAAGTTCAAATAGAACCATAGTTTTCTTGTTATCAATTGGTGCACTTCTACAGTCATGATTTTTTCAAAATCTCAGGTTCAGTAACTACGAAAATTAGGGGAGGAGATGATCATTTTGTCGAATATTTACCCAACTTATCTTCTGGAAAAAGATTATTTGATATCACCAGTGTAGAAGCTTTCATTTCATCATATGATTTCTCTTATGAACCATTTGCGTTGTTCATTTTGGATATGCATCCGTTACTGGACTTAAAAAGAGATTCCATCTTCAATAAGTAGGTATTCAGATGTAAAGAAACCTAAAAATGCTGTTGAAGAGATATTTCAAAGCGCCTGTTTCGGAATGGAAAGATGAACAAAATCGCTTCATTGTATTTACAATGGAATGAAATATTCACTGAGGCCATACTCACATATACACTTTTGAAATCAATTTTTCAGCATTTAGTTGGTATAATAATGTAAGAAACAGACTTTGAGGAAAATGATAAAACATAATATAATTTATTCCAGAGAATTGAGATATCTGGATGAAAAGAATAATGCAATCATTTGTCGCTTTTGCTCCAAAATACTGTTACAAAGTAAAATCCAAGTATCTCGGTAATTACCTCCTACATTATCAAAAACTGTGTGATACTTATCAAATGAAATGAAACTGAGTTTTCTTAATGATCCCCATAGTTTGGAATTCAATTGTTCCAAACAAGAGCATTTTGCTCTGACAAAGGAATAAATCATGGTCGGTTGCATTCTTATATCGAGCATTGAAGAGCTTATGTTGTTGAATTTTCCACGTTAGACGCTCAATTTCTCTGAAGAAAGAGCTCCTACAGAAACTATGTTTGATCCAAGTCTTTCAATATACGCAACCATGGTATTATCGAATTTAACGAAGGGTATTAACGGTATGTTTTGATGCACATTTTCAGATAATTAACCGCAGTTCATTATTGAACTTGAAAAGTCAACCATATGTTCAATCACTTTTTTATATGATGACCACGCAAAATGGAAGTTAAATAATTGTTCTTCGAACTACTGATCAGAATTATGTCGATAAAGCTATAGCAATCCTGAAACTACAGAAATTATAGCTTTTTATCATGATACTACAACATCATGCTGTAGTTGGGTTTGTTAACATAAAAAGTATCCACGAATAAAGCTTTTAATATGACTATTATTATTATTTTTCAGTGGCAACTTATAAATGTGGACCTTTGTATATAACTGTAGATAGCGAGAAATTCATACTTATGAACTGGGATTTCAAAAAATGTGCTCCAAGAAAACATCCCGACACAATTAAATTATATACATTCGACGAAAGAAATGAGGTAAGTAGGGAATAAAATGAGAAAAAAATAGTCTCATCAATTTTTGACAACAAAGGCATACAAAAACATTGCAGTTGTCTCATTTAAACTAAAAAAATGATTATCCACGCATTACAAGGTCTATAGGGGACAGGGGTTTATGGTTTGACTATACATATTTTTATAGGAAGTAGGACAAGAGAGTGTATTCAGATATTCCCATGTTGAAGTTTGATTCAGTACACCTGAATAAACACTGCTGTACTCCGTCTTGCTTTTCATTTGCATTTCATTTATTCTGATTGAAGATTGTAGATGAAAGTATTCCAACTGAAGGAAACACGAGGAGTTATCATAAAAGTAAATTCCAACTTTCCGCGCCATTCAAAAATTTCCCGATGGGTTGGAATATTGACGATGTTTACCAGAAACCTGGAAAACCTTGTCTACCATTCGTGATAGAAAGCTCTAGAAATGGTCGAGTGGTTGACAGGCGATGCCTGAGAATATTCCCTTCTTGGATGAAAGTGTATGTATGTATTTGTTTCCTAATCAATTTTTTATTTCCTTCTCTAGTTAATTTTAAACTCCTAAACGCGCAAAGGGTACAGGTCTTAAGAATTTATTGAATCTTTTTATGAGGGCAGACATGAAGATATTGATTCATTTTTCTGAGCAAAATTCGACTTCAAGGAATGATAACTCTTCGTTGAAAACACCTCTTAAACATATAGCATATAGCTCTCTAGTATGGAGTATATGAAGTAGGCATTTTATTTGTTCAGATTCACTCGACATATTCAATTTTACAGTTTTGGAGAATTGCGAATTGGAGAAATGTTTATACCAGGGACACATAACTCTGGTGCATACACAGGAGTTCCATCTCTTCTGATGACCAACTACGTTTTGAATCAGGATAGAAGTTTGTATGAGCAACTTGTTTTCGGACAAAGATATTTCGACATTAGAGTTGGCATATCATCTGAAAGAAAGTAAATATTCTTCGCATTCACTTATTGTTTCATCCATTATTTCAAGTGTTTAATGTAATAAATCTAGAGAAATTGTTATGGATTTGTACCTATTACTTCGAATGTCAACAGCAAAAAATAAATATTTAAATTTTCAACAAGAATTGAACATATATGAACGAAAAACATCAAAATTGAATGTAACAAATTAATGGAAATAATGAAAAACTTAAAACTACGAAAGTCTAATAATGGGATGAGGTCATTTCGTTCCAGGTTTCGTATAACTCACAGTGTATTTCAAACTTCTCATCTGGACGAAGAACTAGACAATATAGCAAAATTTGTACAGAAATCACCAAAGGAGATCATCATCCTGGATATACACAAATTCAATATACCGGCTGAATTCACAAAGGAAGAGCACGAAGAAGTTTTGAAACTGATAAATGATAAAGTGGGCCAATACGTCATTCCAAAAACCGCAATGGAAAGACATAAATATGGACCTAAACTGAAAACATTGTGGTCGTACAATAAATCCATCATAATCGCTTATAAAGAACCGAGTATGGTTGAAAGTGAGTAAAGACCTAAAACGGTTGTATGTATTTCGATGTGGGGTGAACTTTGTCACTTTAAGGCTCTAAAGTAGTCTAAAGTAATATATTTTTAGAACATCTGATCTTCTGGCCGGCCATCGAAAGAGACTGGGGAAACAAAATTGAGGAGAAGGATCTGTTGGACTACATGATATTTGTAGCAAGATCCAAACTTCCTGGCAATCCGATGAGAGTACTGATGGCAGAATTGACCCCCAATTTGACATACATTATGGGCAATCCTGTAGGAAACTTAGGACTATTGGCGGATCTCGTCAACAGGAACTTGACCTTGTGGATAAGAGATAACAAATTGTATAACAATATCAATATAATCGCCACTGATTTCTTTTTGGGAAATCGTTTGGTCGAATATTCCATAGGGATCAATAATATGAAACTGGCAAAGAGAAAAAGGAATTATCATGATTTATAAAGAGATAACACGAACGTTAAAAGTGTTTAGTTCGTTTTTAAACTGGCCTAGACGAAGTGATTCCGACAAAAATTGAATTGAATTGACTGTTCAAATGAACTCAATAAAACATTCATCATATACTCTTTCAATCTATTAATATCCTCTTTCAATGAATTCTATACTAAAATGGTAACTCTTTGGACCGACCCGAGGGAATCTGTCGAAAAAGTCTGTCCAGAAAAATCTTAAAATCGCAGCGAAGCTGCAATACAGTGAGAAAATTTTTAAGCGGTCGAAAAGCTGAATAATCGATTCATATGTGGGCGATGTAGTTTTTTTTAATTCGCGAAAATCGTAAAAAAAACCGGCAAAAAGGGCAATTTTGAACTCGATAAAACTTTTTTCACAGTCATCCTGGCCGTGATGTAAATATACGGATCGATAGATGAAAGGTCAAAGCAAAATAGCTTTGTTTTAATATTTTCCATTATTTTCCCATTTCTTCAGAAAAATTGATCAAACTTTGACATTTCGCCTATAAAATCACCCGATTTGCAGAGATCTACAAATAAGTATAACGGATAACTAATAACTATACTTATACTCCATTCACTTTTATTTAATCACATAAGAAGTCATGGTTTCGTTTTCAGGAGTTGGTGCACCTGATGAAAAGTCTGTGCGCGTAAAGAGAATATTGTTAATGACAAAACAAAGTTGCCAATTGCTTTGTTTACAAAGTAAAAGTATCAAAGATATTCCACATTTCGTTAGTTCGAATCGATCGGCGATTTTGGGGCGAAATATCGATGGAAATCGCCTATTTTCCGTTCTTCGTCGTCCAGAATAAGTTTCCCGTCGATTTCGTGCAAGTGTCATATTTTCCTTTCACGACTTTTGGCGTGAGTACGAACAGCAAATTTGAATTGGACCGAAAATCGATTAATAAGCATAAATAAAGCGAAAGTAAGTACTAATCGACCTTTTTACACTGGATACCGAAGTTTTTTTTAGGTATCTGGCCGTTTAGAAAGATTTCAAACGAAATTCCGGTCCCCCAGAAGTTTGATTAGTTTGGGTATCGTTTTTGGTGCTCAAAATCTATTTGGAATGCGTAAATGGACAAAAAAAGGCTTTCTTATACGATCTTCTAATGAAAGCGACCGGAAAATATGGTTCAGGTAGGATTTTCGAGGAATTATTATTATTATTATTATTATTATATTTATGACAAGAGTTAAGAAAAATTCTATAAACTCAAAGAATATTAAGAATAAATACAGATGCACATAACGAGACAAAAAAAAAAAAAAGTATGAATTACAATTGAAAGATAAAAAACAATTACAAAATCAATAAAGGAAAAGAGAATTTCTTCTTAAGTTGGCGGCGATGAACTCTGCATCCACCTGTCAAATCGGTTTTTGAACGAATTGACAGAGGATGCCTCCACAATGGCTGACGGTAGACGGTTCCACGAAGAAAATACTCGGTTGGACAGAAAGTGTTCTCTCTGAGTTGTCCTGAAATTCTCCCTTCGCAGTTTGTATCTGTGGCCTCGCAGACGTTCATCATCATTCAGAGTGAACATTACACCCAGATCTGCATTGAAAAGACCGTTCAGAGCTCTGTAGGTGATAATGAGGTCACCTCGGGCCCGTCTGTCCGAGAACAAGGGGAGATCCATAATTGAGAGACGTTCAGGGTAGCTGGGTCGCAGTACACCATAGGGTATTCTAGTCGCACGACGTTGGACACTCTCAAGCAGCTCCACATCGCGAACCAGAGACGGAGACCAAACAGCCCCGGCATATTCAAGAATTGGGCGCACATAAGTAGTATATAGAATTCTACAGGAGGCCGGATCGCAACGGGAAAATGATCTGCCCAGCAGATAAAGAATTCTCTTCGCCTTGTTAACGGTGTGCAGGATGTGATTGGACCAAGAAAGATCGTCGGAAACCACGACTCCAAGGTCACAATGAGAGGTTTCTGCAGAAATCTTATGGCCGCCGAGATAATAATCTACACCAGGATTGTTCCTTCCCATGTGAATGACCGCACACTTAGAGAGATTTAGAGGCAAACACCAGTTCACAGACCAGTCGTAGAGGGCATCGAGGTCCCTCTGAATGACACCAGGGTCCCCAAGCGGATCACCAAAGATTTTAGCATCATCGGCAAAAAGCGAACAATTAGATCGAATGGTTCTAGGCAGATCCGAAGTGTAAAGAATTATAAGGAAAGAACTTGCAGAATGAAATTGCACGATTTTCGTGAGTAAACGGTTTCTGGATGGTCATCATCGGTCTCTTAATGATTATTGTTGATCGTTTTTACGTTTCAGAAAAAAAAACACGTCGAAAATAAAGCTAAATAAAAGAAGGAATATGGCTATATTGCATTCAACGGTAGATAAATTCAGATTTCGATGAATTGAAATGTGTCACTGGAGGTTTCATTCCTATCAATCCTTTGCCGAAAGTAGAAATAGGCTATATTGAACCAGAATACATCTATACATCGGTTTTTTCCATATTCCAGGAGTTTGTGTCTTATTTTAGAACAGGTGAATGATAAATGTGAAGCATATATGTTTGACCTATTCCATTTTATTTGTACAAACCTACTCTGGTAGTAAGGTATGAATATTTTTTAAACTAATAAATTACTATACAGTCAGAATATTTTACTCCTTGTTCATAAGATCAAATAAATGAAATGTATATCTATAAAGCTTTCAGGCTTATCAATTTATAACCAAAACTCAGTTACTATTGCATTGAAATTATTAGTTTCTCTGTAAACAAATTCGTTAATTAAGTTATTATTATTTTCTTTGCGATGAATGAATAAAACTGTTATTTATTTGAAATAAAGAAATATTAGAAATAGAAATGTTATGCACCCTCACAATCATATCACATATTCGGATTCCAGTAGACGGATATAATGTTCCTTTATTCTTGATTCTTGTAATCAATCATCTCATATCTTTGGGTTGATTTTTTTTAATGAATTCTTGATTAGAATCAACAATTGATTTCGTCAAGTCTTGAAATCTTCACGAGCATGCATATGAAAATTATGTGAAAGCAATGCAATTTTCTTCCATGGCGAAAAATAATATATTTCAACAGTGATCTCTGGTACTTTTCATGCAAATAACTAGAAAAGGAATCCTTTCTATCAATTCATATAAACGTTAATTATTTTCGTCCATCACATCTTTTCCAATTCATTCACATTCTGAGAAATACGCGAAGAATGTAGAAAGGACAACATAGTGTTGACTTGGAACATGAAAATATTCTGAAAAACGTCATAACTTCGATACAAAGTGGAATGTGTCAAATTTCCAAGGCCAGAGTTGTGATTTTAGAATTGTGAATAGAGTATATGTATATCTAGGTGCTCCACTAGTAAATGTCTCTAGAAGCCCAATGCTCAAGCTTCTTCGCCTTCCTATGTATGTAATAAGATTGAAATAGAAATAAAAAAGAGCCTACAGGTATATAAGGGTACACAAATTAGAAAGTTGAAGATTTCCCAATGAAGTCGAATAAAAAATAAGACATAATTTTTCGAAAAATCAACTATAAATCGTTCAAGGTATATCATAAGCCTCTTTCCATCCAAATAGACTAAAAGTTCAGATTTCGTTCTTACTTTGACTCATCAGGATCGCCTAGTCCGTCAATGGACGTTGAAAATTCAGTTTCCTCCTATAAAATCAAGCATTGTGAATTGCACTGAATATTTTTGAAATAGTTCCTGAATGGAAGAAAGAATTGTACCTTTGATATAAAATATTTCATGAATCCTACTAAGTTTCTGAAAATGCTTTCAGGAAAAGAAAATGACTGTGAACAACAATCATAAAAACGCTGCAATGGACTTCTAAGTGAAAATAGTTAAGTCAACCAATTCTTAAATCAAATCCACCCAGTTAAAACGTAAAAATATACTCATACCTCAAACTGAAACCATACTTGACTTGCTTTGGGAGGGTATATTAATGTTTCGCCAAAATGACAAAGGGAAAGGATCATCTTACCTCAAAGGATCATCACGTAAAACTTTCTCCTAATTATTAAAAATGAGAGCTGAATTAAAGGTAGCACTTATTTGGCATCGCATGTAGGATGATTGAGGCAATGACACATAATTTGAATTCTTGTTCCACTTCTTCTATTGCGCGGAATACTAACTAGTATTGACCACCAACTTACCATTTCAATTTGAAGAATTTCCGTTACAATTATAAATAATATCACATTTCCGTTCAAAAAAAAATCGTGAATAATATCAGTGGAAATTGAACGGAAAATATCATCCGGATAACATTGTAGCTATCGTACAATAGTTTGCCAAAATCGAAGATGAATAAACTCTGCAGAATATGGTGGGGAACACAATCCACCAGCCGTTGATGTTCACTTTCCATCATAGACGAAAGTAGCTTGCTATGAGCGCACTCAAGAAAACGATTATAAAAAAATGACCGAGCGTACATAATTCGAATTGTGTCTATTCTCACCTGTATAATAGCGAAATTCTTGCTTTAACGATAAAAACTAAGCACATACCGGAGATTTCTGGGGATATTTAAATTCCTCGAAATGGTGTTGAAAAATTACAAAGTTTTATTGAGTCCGGTAACTCTTCTGGATGAGGAATCTCATTTCGACAGTGAAGATTTGAATGATTGAGTGCTGCTGAAAATATACAAAGGTACAACAGAATAATTTCTATTATGGCCAAGGACAAGCAATTTAGTCTTGTTAAGATGGACTTCTTCCTCTGGGCAATTTTCATGTCAATCGTGCCTTTGGCACGAACTATTGGAAAAGGTGAGCTGTATTATTTTGTCGATTGAGCATGAATTTCTTGTCTTATATGCATCATTCTTCAATCTCCGAGTGAATATTCCAAGTGCGTTGAAATTCCAAATATAATCAGCGAATATAATAACGGAGGTATGCCAAGACAAATTTTAATGAATTCAAGATGAAATCTTCTACTTTTTTCAATAGAATTCTATAAATTCAAATATTTTTTTATGTATGCAGATATTTTATTGAAGCGTGTCCGCGTATTTGCACATCAAAATGTTGATAATTTTACATATTGAATGATCAAGAAAGCCCTCAACTTCTTTGTACCTACGAATTGAAGGATGCATTTTTAATTCGTAAAGAATTTTTGTCGCGCAGAGAATGAAAAATAAATAATTCAATTAAACTCCTGAATAACACGAAAACAAGATGCATTGAAGATCTAGATGATTTTTTGAGTTAAAACAACACATACCTACATTTTTTCAGTTAGAAGTTACAGCTGTGGACCATTATATATAACCGTATCAGCTAGTCCTAAGTCATACGTTGTACTTAATTGGCAGTTTACTTGCCAATATCCACCTGACACTTTACTTCTTCTTTTGTCTGACTCCAGATCATATGAGGTGAGCGATAAACAAAAAATCAAATTCTTCTTTCATACTTACACTATCCTGAAAGCCATTTTCAATAGAAATATCTAGTTTTATTGATGATATTAATTTTTCAAATTAATCAAATGATTGTCCCATGAAAAGCACTGATACAAACTCGAAAATGCCGGTACCTACCTTTTTTTTTCCTGATTACCTTAGTAGGTAATCAGGAAAAACTCGTTTGAACTAGTGTTAAAAAAAAAATTGCCACATAGATTTTCTCATTTTGTTGATGCAAAATTAGGTATATAGATGAATGATGATACCTACCTACTTGTTTATGGGTATTAAAAGTTGAAACTATACCGCCTTCTATAAATTTTATTTATGAATAAAGGGCAGCAGTGAATCAGATATTACAATTTTCATCATAAACAGATATTAGAATTATCTCACACACTGGCGGATCCAGACAGTTTTTCAGGAGGGGGGCCATGAATTTATAGAAATTTCCACCAACATTAAAGTTAAAGAGTTAAAGACTTGAAATGAAATTTTTCATTGAGAATATAAGGGATCGATTGAACTACTATAATGGGATTATTTTCAATTTCGATGTGCAAAGGAAGAGGGACATGGCCCCCATGCCACTCCCCAGTGGTATCACAGAACCAGAAAAAGTAAATACAAAGCTTCTTCACCTGTTTTGAGTTTCGAACCACATCCCCCTAAAAATTTCTGACATTTAGTTCGAGGAAAGCAACTAAATACAAGGAAATCTAGAAGAATATACTGCATCAGCATGTGCCAACTGGACTTATGCAGAATTACAGATTTTTATGGCCAAAATCAGATGAAATTGGTGTACAGGACAAGTTTTTTCAACAAGAATATTCATATTCTGACAATGTCCGAATAATTGGTAATAAGTTTCAACATGTACCTACTCTCCTTCTACAGAAGCTAGTTTCCGAGAAGTTGTGATTCAAAACCTCTGGATTTCATTTTTAAGAGTTATTTGAAGTCATAATTACAGCGATTAAGCTGTGCCAACATCTGTATATTCAACTGTTGCTAGAGAAATCACTTTCCACACTCAATAACTTTTGAAAATTGTCCCTTTCCTCAAACATGCGGAAAACTATTTTATAACTTTACAATACATAACAACTCATTGATAATGGCCAAGCGTTTCATTAAAAAAACACATAGCAAGAAAAATGTATCAAGAGGGAGCAAACTATTGTCAAGCTCAATTCTCCGAAGTGTTTCATGCAAGAATTTGAAGGAGAGCATGCCGAATGTATTGTTCAGAATATATCCCTTTTCCCCTTAGAGCCAGAACTTGTCACCCTCTGTGTAAAATGTGTAAACACTATGCACACACTTGAAAGGAAAACAACTATTCCACAACCTAATTCTTTTTCGAAAAAAATTATTCATTTTTGGGATCGATTATCTTGAAATTCTTTTTCAGCAAATTCATGACTCTGTAGATGTAAGAAATAAGAGACAAGGTACTTATAGAACGAAATACGTTTTTCCTGATGAGCCAGATTTTCCTGGCAACTGGAATGAACTGGATAACGGACCGGAACAAGATGCTCATTGTCTACCTCTTGTCGTTGAAAGCCTAAGGAACGGCATGTTGGTAGATAGAAAATGCATGGAAATTCAACCAACATGGATGTCAAGGTGGGACTGATATTATTTGTATTTTTAGATACAAAAGACCACCAAAAGTAAAAGTGAGCATGATATGCTTTGAAAATACTGGAAATAGAATATTGCAGTATTTTCCAAGCATTGTTATGAAAATGTTCCGTTTGATAGTGGGTTTTCATGTGAATTAATTCGGTTTTTCCTGCGCGCAGATTGAAACTTTCAACAGATAATCTCGTTCAGCCCGATAGATCACAATTACACGTACAAGAAGTTTCCTGGCAATTGTTCAACCACTTAAAATAGTTCAAATTGACCATTCCGGTGTGATTCAATCAGAAATTGTTACAATTACGCGGAAAGAATTTAATTGTTGAAACGTGATGTGCATCTCACCGTAATAGTCCATCGCCACAATCATGGTAATATTTAATTCGCATAATTTAATTTCAAGGACGAATAAGATGTTTTCAGTGAGAAATAAATCACACAAAATTTAAATTTAATCGTGTTCCAACCAGAAAGGATGTATTTAAATGAATAGATTTTTCGCTCATCAGCATGCCATGGTTATTGGGACTATTTGTAACAAAAACGAAACATTAAGTGTTAAACTGAGTTGAGTTTGCAGATGAGCAGTTAAAGAATAACAGATAAAAATGAATAAGGAATTTTCAATAGTAAAATTCAACTATATCTTTTCGTGTCTGGGGCTGACAAGGAACAGAATAGAAGAGGTGAATCTTACATCAGACACCCAGTATTTCTGGGTAGAGTCGGATTCTTACCGACTAAACACCTCTCCTGCGGTTGGTTCCGGGCATAAGCCTATAAACCTTCCATCATCTTATCTGTTATTTTCTCTTTCGCATTCTTTTATGCTGAGTGTTTGTGTTCATCCTTCAATTGGATATCTCTCACTAATTGTGGAGTTTTATATCTTCATTTTCGCAATTGGGCTCTAGGTCTTTTGCGGTAAATTCTCGCTGTTTTTTCATCTTCAGCGGGGTCATAGTCAACTAACCTTCTAAGGTCGTCATTTGGATGTTCACTAGCTCTTTCATAGGCTTTTGCAGCTTTTCGTTTGATGAATGTAGTAATGGACTCCCATTTTATGTCTTTTCGGATTTGTTCATTCCTAACAAACCAGGGGGCGTCTAAAGCCCATCTCATTAATTTGTTTTCTGTACTTTGTATCCTCTTTATATGGGTTCTCGCTGCATATCCCTATGCTGTTGATCTATATGTTAGCTGCGGTCTGGCGATTGCTTTTATGATCCTCAATTTCGTGTTTCTGTTCATCTGGCTTCTTCTGTCTATGATCGGGTATAGTCTTTTCATTGCTACTTTCGTTTTATCCACTGCATACTTAATGTGCTGTTTCCACGTTAGTCCCTTGTCTTATATTACTCCTAGATATTTAGTTTCATTATGCGATTCTATTTCATTATCGTCTATGGATATTTTCGATTCCATCTTCAGTTTTCTCTTTTGAAGCAGTATTGCTTGACTCTTTTCTCCATTGATTTTGATTTTCCATCTGTTACACCATTGACTGATATCATCTGCAGCTTCATGAAGTCTTTTGTGAATTATTTTTGTATTTCTGTGCCTAATTGCTATGCCCGTATCGTCCGCGTATAGAGCAAGCAGGCATCTTGGATTTCTTGGTATATCATGTATGTATATGTTATAGAGTAGCGGTCCTAGTATGGATCCTTGGGGAACTCCTGCTTCCTGCTTCTAAATATCTGAGTGTGGAATGAACGTCTCCTATTTTCACACAAAAGCTCCTATCCCTCAAATAATTCCTTATTATTCTGCATAACTTGGGTGAATAACCTGCAGTTATCATTTTATATGCTAGTCCTTCATGCCATACTCTATCAAAAGCTCTGGTTACATCTAGTAGTAGTAGTCCTATGGCTTGTTTATTCTGAAATCCTTCTGTGATATACTCGGTCATTCTTAGGAGCTGTTGTTCAGTTGAATGTTGTTTTCGGAACCCAAATTGTTCACTCGGTATCGTCTCCAGGGAATTCGAAATCTAAATAGACAGATGGCTTCATATAATCAAAGAGATTTAAAACCTCTCAGTTCTTTTCACTCCTCCTCTTGCAGATATGGAAAGCTCCGATTGGGTTCTCTTATGATTCCTGGGACCCATAATTCGGGAAGCTGGAGAGGGCAACCCTTCCTATTGAAAAATTACATACTTTGCCAGGACAGAAACTGGTGGCAACAATTGGTTTTTGGAATAAGATACTTCGACGTCAGAGTAGGGATATTCGAAAACAAGTCAGTTACCCCTTCGGATGAACGTAACAAAAAACTCACCCCAATTTCGATTCCAGTGACATTTATCTGACGCACAGCGTAGCTAGATGTACCCCATTCGAAGATGAGTTGGACCATGTCGTTAATTTTCTGAGGAAGTCTCCCAAGGAAGTTGTTATCCTAGATTTTCATTCTTTCGACAGTCCCTTGAATTTCACGCTCGAAAATCACAAGCATTTGCTCAACGTGGTGAAAAGGAAGCTGGGCAAGTTCATTTACCCAAGACATGAGCTGTATTACGACGAGGGTCCTACTTTGGATGAGGTCTGGTCCAGTGGAGGGACGGTTATCTTAAGTTACAATGATAGGCGTGTCGTCAATGGTGAGTAGATCGTCTTCTGATTCGAGTTCTGATTGCATGCATGCTTGAATTCCAAAGAATTCTTTGAAATTCTCCAGGAAGATATGGCATTGAAGGAGAAGTTTTTTCATGAAATTCTCCAAGTATTAAGGGTTTTCTGTTCATTGCATAGTGAGTTCATGAGGGTAGAAATTCAGCTTATGAATTATTATTGTATTGTGAAATTTTTATTCGATCGCTGAATCTATTTCAGATAATCAGTGGCTGTGGTATGAAGTGAGTAGAGACTGGCCCAATGTTATATCAACCGAAAAGCTACAAAAATTCACCAACGAAAAAACCAGTAGAAAGCACTATGGCAACCCTATGAACGTCATGATGGCTGAACTCACCCCTACAAAAACCTACGTTTTGTTCCACCCCACTGGAAGTCTAAGAAAGCTAGCAGATGAAGTCAACCCAATGTTAGGCTTCTGGCTGAGGTACCAAAACAGATCGGACAACATCAACATTATTGCTACTGACTTCTTTTTGGGTAACGATATGGTAAACTTGGCAGTGGAGACGAACGATCGAAAACTATTGAGGCTCTCTTGAAGGATAAATGAAAAAGTGAAAGGCGAAAGGAATTTGAAAATATTTTGTTGTTAAGAGTTACAAATAAAATTATTCAAACAGTTGACTGAGAATTATCATATTTTAAGAGAAAAGACACCAATCAGAACCAATTAAGTTCAGTTCATGAAACTTCAGTGTCGACAGTGTCGGTTAAAATATGTTTTGATGAATGAAATTCAATCATAAGGTGTAGATCAAGAGCCAGTAACCCATTTTCATATGTCATTTCATAACTCACCAAAATTTACTCGTTTAATCTTCAATATCTGCTCGAAAATAAAAACCATTTCTGCCAGCCCATAATGGCCGTAGAAGACTACCATAAGCGCTCAAAGAGGCCAGAAAATTAGGTTCAACTATGTCATAGTATCATACACAAAACTTTCAGGAATTAATATTGATAATAATGTATTGAATCCATAAAAAATAATGACAGAACTTTTTCGTCCCTCCTAAGTGTTGGCAGAACTCTTTGAAAATTCATTAAGAACAGCTGTACTTATGTCATTTTAGTACGCTTGAAATTTACAGGAAATAAAGAAAATGTGTCTAGAAAGCGAATTATAATCATGACAGAAATTTTTTACATCACGAACCATCTGCCAGAACGAGAAATGTTGCCGCGCAAGTGCGAGCGAAATGAGCTTATTCATATTTGCAAGTCAGACCTAGAGCGCATATTGGGCATTCACGAGACTCATCAAAAGTTGATAGAAAATGTGGAGGAAGCTAATTTTCTTTTATGAAATTATAGAATTTCTTTTCATTTTCATTTACCTGATCCGATGATAAGGGTATTCGCTATGTACTCGTAATACTAAAGCTCACTGTGAAAGTCTTATACTCTCTTTTACTACTCTTAGTCTACCCAACTTTTGGGGTTCTAAATGCCCTGATAGTTTTTTTTTACACCCTCATATGACTGAGATCTTACACTTTTTTAATGTTTCGTAAGTCACATAGGTATACTCAAGACCTCCTCAATCCATTCGAAAAATTCTTGGAGCTCAGTTCAGATTCGAGCATAAATTCCTCTAACAAAGTCAAAGTTGTCTGTTGGTGAAAATATTTTTACTCATTTTTTGAGAACTAATCATTATAATATTGTTGAAAAAAATTCTTCGAGTGAGGAACAATACATTCATTGAAAATGTCAACCAAGATGACGACGATGAGGAAACAAATTTTGAGGATGCGTAGGAAGAGCATATTTTTTTGAATAGTTTATTACTAATAAAAATTGTTGTAATGTTAAAAATGTACAACTTTAATACCTTTAATTTATTCCTCTAATTTATTCCTTTAATTGACAATGCTACATGCCCAAAATGCGCTCTCGGTCTGACTTGCAAATATAAATAAGCTCATTTCGCTAGCACTTGTGCGGCAACATTTCTCGTTCTGGCAGATGGTTCGTGATGTAAAAAATTTCTGTCATGATTATAATTCGCTTTCTAGACACATTTTCTTTATTTCCTGTAAATTTCAAGCGTACTGAAATGATAAAGTACAGCTGTTCTTAATGAATTTTCAAAGAGTTCTGCCAACACTTAGGAGGGACAAAAAAGTTCTGTCATTATTTTTTATAGATTCAATATATTATCAATAACAATTCCTGAAAGTTTTATGTATGATACTATGACATAGTTGAACCTAATTTTCTGGCCTCTTTGAGCGCTTATGGTCGTCTACTCCGACCAATATGGGCTGGCAGAAATCGTTTTTATTTTCGAGCAGATATTGAATATCAAACAAGTAAATTTTGGTAAGTTATGAAATGACATATGAAAATTGGTCACTGGCTCTTCCTCTAGTGGTGCTAGAGGGACGTCTATCGGGATGGGTTTTACGTTTCGTCTTTCGTCCCGGCTCCGTTCATAGGATTCATCAAATTAACTATTATGAGAGCCTGCCAATGAGGTGTTGTAGTTGATATGCTCCGAGCGTCGTTCGCAGGTATCGCTTTTGGGAAGGGAGCTAAACTTCAATTTCTACATGAAGTTTCAACTGAACTTGGCCTAACATAAACAGAATTCAATCCAGAAAATCACTGCCTGGTGATCAGGAGCTTTTAATTGCTCATTTCCTATTCCTATGATTAGAACTTGCTTACATCAGTTTCATTTCAATTAATAAAAAATTCAAACGTTATCAGCGGAAAAATTAATATCTGTTTCATGACCAGATTTAATCTTCGAAATACCTTGTCCCATAACAAGATGAAGTGAGTATATTGCGTTGGTTTATATTAACAACTAGTTGAAACTCCTTATTCTTGAATAAAAGGATATACACAGTGGGGTGAAGAACTTCAATTGCAGGAGCTCAACAAATAAACTGATCATAAATGATAATTTCTTCAACTCCAACTGTCTGAAAACAACAGGATGATTAATTCTGGTAATTACGTTCAGGGAAATGAACAAAGAGGTATTGACCTGTTGAAACCCACGCCACTGTGCACTTCCGCTTCACTTAATGAAAGCTATATATATTTTTCGTCTCTTTAATCAGGACCATTCTACTCTACTGATAACTATGTGATTGCCATTGAGTTTGAGGTAATACGTTTATCCAATAACATTTGAGTCCAGTGATTCATTCATCTTGCGAAGTGTTTATTTTATAAGGAAGGATGACCTCCTTGAGAACATTCAGTCTTCTCTATTTAGGATATTGCCTGTACGGGTATTATGTTGGTGAGTTCTAATGACCTATATTTCATTTTATTATGCATGTTATCTCCCAAGTTTCAATATCAGTTTCACCAGAACAGAAAGGGTCTGATCTCCATGAGTATTCAAATACTTATAAGAGTTATCATTGAGCAAAAAGGATACTGTAAGATCAGAACGTATAAGATCGACAGAATACATATCATATCTATGTACCTATCTCTAGCGATTACGAAAATCAATTAATTAATTAGTTAACCAGACCTGCACCAATACGTAAACAATTGCATGAAGGAGCTAGATATTTTTGAAAACCTTCATTTAAAAAAAATATTATGAATATTTTCTAAACTTGAAAATTTTCACATAGCCATCGTTGCCAATAATAATTAAAATTTGTTTGGTGAACTGTACCACAAAAGATGATAAAAAACATTGTTTTCTTTATTTTTATCTGAATGTTCAACAGTTTCAGGAAGTTCAAAATCATGTGGAAACGTCTTCATAACAGTAAGTTCCTTGAAAGGTTCCTTCATTGAACTGAATTGGGAAACAGATTGTGATTCTGATGATGTCCAACCAAGAACTGTAGCTCTTTATAACACTGACATTAGAAATAAAACACGAGTGAGTGCTCGTCATAACTCTTTCTGTCTCTAATACAACAAATGAAAATCAATTTTTCCTAGGATATTATTCTTTATGACGAAATAGTAGCGAAGAACCATCCTGATGGTTACTACAGAACTCAAACAGCCTTCAATATCAGTGATATTCCAGAAGATTGGCAATACAACTCTTCAACCCTTAGGAAGCTCGGTATCCATGCTCTCCCTTACTGGATAGTTTCCTATTCGAATACCAACGAAATCATCGATATAGAACCGTTGAAAATACAACCTTCTTGGATGTTTGACAATAGGTAGATTCTGAAGGTATTTATGGTATTTTCACAAAACGGCAGTTGAAAATTTCGTTCATGAAGATTATAGATGGATTATAAGACCAGGGAAAAAATAATATTCTTCATGGCCAATATGAACAATATTCTTTCATTTCGGATATTTCAGAGAAAAGCTGAAAAATCAATATTTAGGAGATTTGATCATACCAGGGACACATGACTCAGGTTGCTATGGAGGCATAAGGATATTCGAAGATTATATTCTGACTCAGGATTTACCAATATGGCACCAGCTCATTTTCGGTATAAGATATTTGGATCTAAGAGTTGCCTACCATCAGGATCAGATGTAAGTGAAGAAAAATATCTGCTGAAATAAGAAAATTTACTAGTTTATGTTCGAATCCCTTGTTTTATTTTAGAACGTTTTTAAGATATCGACTGACGAACTACTATTGAAATGTTCTTTCCAGGTTCTACATCAATCATGAGTTTGTCAAAGTCAAAAAACTCGATATAATCTACAGTCAAATAAAGGAGTTTATCGAAAAATCTCCTGGAGAAGTGCTGATAATTGATTTTCATCGTTTTCCTTTTCCATCGATATGGGATAGGAAGCTTCACCATAAATTCATTAATTACACTTTGAAGGAATTAGGGGATTATGCTTACTCCAAAAGTGATCTTGAAGAAGAAGCTTCAAGGGGACCAACTATGGATGATATATGGAAAGCTGGAAAGAATATAATCTTCACTTATGCAGATAAACATTTCACTAAAAGTAAGAATTCAAAACTAGAAATTTTAATTCGTCCAGAATCTTTTTATTTCGTTCAGTGCATGGGTATATGTTGATATTAAAATATGTGATCTTATTGCTGCAGTTCCTACTCATTCTGTTCACGTTTCAAGTTTATCCAGAACTTTGGAAACCAATCCCTCAAACTTGGGCCAACACCATCAACGTCCGTCATCTGAAGGATTACTTAGCAGATTCTCTGAAAAGGAGATCCAACCACACCATGTTCAGCGCACTTATGGCCGAGTTAACACCAAGAACCATAGATGTTATCACCGGAAAAAACACCTTGAGGGAACTCGCTAATGTCGTCAATTCAAATCTCACAAGATGGGTCAGAGACGAGTGGAGCAAAGAAGTTAACATTGTAACTTCGGATTTTTTCCTTGGTAACAATCTTATTGACGTGGCAATCGAAGGGAATAGAAGGAGGTAGAGCAACATCCGAATGTTTTAAATGAAATAGTAGAATATTGGAGTATTGCCTCAATAAATTTATTGTTAATCGATTTCTCTTTTATTTTTTTAATATTATCCACATGTAAAACCATAAACAAACCCCTAGAAGTGTCTAGAAAAGTTCATTTGGTATTTGAAGAGGTCCACTGAAGTCTACGAGTTTCAGTTGGCTAAATCAACTAAAATAGAAGAGTGTGGAGATTTCTGATGGACGCAGGTGTATAATACATCAATAATTCAATTCTATATAGAATCATTATCTATATACATACAACGAAGATCTGTCAGTATCATTGAAAAATCATCGAAAAATGTCTTAGGTGATGATTTTCTGTAAATATTCCAGATTTAAAACTTAAAACCTTGTTTGAATACCCAAAGTGATTGGTATGAAAATTGGCCCACAAATGCGCTTTATAAAACTCTATCTGCAAACAACCCCGATAAATAATGGCACAATAAACCCCAACCAAATAGGTTGCCCCAACTCCAAAGCAAAAATCGAAAAGACAAACGGGGGAGTAACCGTGTCAATTGCCCTTTCCCAGAGTCATCTTTTGGAGCACGAGCGAATCGCTTATTGATTCAAAATACGCACGTGTATTAACACCACTGGGCGTCACGTTTTTGTTTGTTGTAAAATTATTATTGTAAATATTTTTCGCGGGTGATGTATAAAAGTGGGAGTGTTTACATAACTGTCAATTCGTTGAAAGATGCTTTCATTGAGCTCAACTGGGATCCCACACCTAGAGAGGATGGGATTAGACCGGAACACATAGCATTATATAATTGTGATATCAGGAAAACGTCCGTCGTAAGTATAAACTTACTCAAGGATTTTGCTAATCATAAGTCAGGATAGGTAGATATCGTAACATGCTGGCAATACACCTACAAACTGGTTTGAAGCTTGAAAGGTTGACAAGCTTTGTTCCTTCAACCTATTCTAGTTGATTTTACTGAAATTGGGATAGCATAAATCTTTGATTCGCTGAAATTATATGCATCCTCAGGCAACATTGATTTCACCACTATACAAAGCGGGATATACAGCTGTGACCCCCTGTGGTGCAATTTTTTCTGATCTAGGACATCCCAAGAAATCGTTCACAAACACAACCTAACCCAATCGAATATTATTGATATGATTTTTTTTATTTCCTCAAAAACTCGTCTCAGGTCATGTAATCCTTTCTAGATCAGAACCTATTGCACCTAACTGAATCTGGTGTGTACACACTACAGCAATGTTTTTACTGATTCTTTCTCGTTCTTCTTATTTGTTCTTGTTGAAGACATAATTTCAAGATACTTGCATCCAGATCGATGAAAAGGCTTGATTTCAAATACAAGAAGCTCTGTAACATGGATATCAGCATATTTTTCAACAAATTCAGTACACTACACATATACGGGAAGACCGAGTTTTTTATATCTGTTCTCGTGCATCATACGCAGAATTGTATGGTACTCCGTTTACATTCCCTCTGCTTACACCTAGATTTGGAGAGCGAAACAGATTTTTTTTCTCTTAAACAATCTGTTCCTTGTCGCCATTTCTTCACACTTGCCATTTGCCATATATTGTTTCATTTAAGAAGAAAGTATGTTTTGCTCTATTTCAAAAGAATATAGGCATTATACAGCATAATACTTCAGATATTTATTGCCGTTTATTGGTGTCAGATTTTTTGATAGGTCATTTTTATCGATCAAATTATTCAATAATTAATACAGATAACATATTCCACAAGAAATTTGGTAAATGTCTCGAAAACTATCTTGAGGATTCGGACTATCGTAGACATAACATTATTTTTTCCACAATCGCGCTAAAAAATAATAATTTTTGCACTGGTGCTATCAAAGCACTGAACCATTATGTCATCGACTTGAAGCTGATATGGGAGTGCCCAAGGAAACTTTATGAAGCAGGCAAGAACAAGAAGGTCTTTTTATTCTGGGTTCCTGGTCACCCAGGAATCGAAGGAAACGAAGAGGTCGACACACTAGCCAGAAAGGAAGCACAAAGGCCTAAAGGCCACATACTGGCTTAGAACCTTTCGGTGGTATAGACAAATGCACCTAAAAGAGAAAGTTTTTGTAGAAGGTAAAACCAAGAATTGTTTGGACCTCAGTAAGAACAAGATAGCCTCCTCTCTGGCTTCCTCACACAACATTGTCGCCTATGATGCATTTGATGAGAATGGGCTTGTCAGAAACTGACGAGAGCAGATTCTGTGAGTTAAAGGAGTAAACTCCTGCCCACCTGGTTACAGAATGCCTCCCCTTTGCAAGCCTATGCATGGAATTTCCTGGACAAGAGAATTGTAGGAGGAATGAGGATTTAGCCACCTTGACAAAACTATATAAGGTCTCTGCCACCAATAAATATTAAGGAATAGCTAATGATTGATAGCCACATATGTAGTACTTCAGTTCTGTAGATTTTATGCAATAACTTCTGATCTAGAAGAGAGATTTAATGAAAATAAATTCTCTTTTTCAGTGTGAAACTCATTTATACGTGAAAATTAGGACTAGAGAGCACCCGAAAGGATACTATAAAACACAAATAAAATTTAAGCTAAACAAACTTCCCGGCAATTGGTGCTACAATGCAACAACTCCTGGTCTTGCCGGTCCACAAGATCTTCCATACTGGATTGTTTCATTCACTGAAGACCTACAGATTATCGATATACAGTCAATGAAGATTCAGCCAACTTGGATGGGAGATAACAGGTATTCTTCAACCATATGTTCAGTTTACATAAAGGAACAATTCGTACACAAATTTAGCATTCTAGCAACCGTCTCAATCTTTCAAAATCGAATAAATGTTTCAGTGACAACCTTGGACACCAGCACATAGGAAATCTAATTATACCAGGCACTCATAACTCAGCATGTTGTGGTGGTGCTCCGTTTTTCACCAAAGACTACGTCTTAAATCAAGACAGGACAATTTGGGAACAACTGGTTTTCGGGATAAGATATCTAGATTTGCGGATAGCCTGTTATTTCGAAGTTGACGACAGACCAGCGTGAGTATCCTTGTATTAATTTTGCACATGGCCATCAGCATGACCAACTTATCATCAAAATCATCAATCATGAAAACTCATTAGCTCCCTATTTGCTGTCTTCGTTTCGACGACTGAGTACTTATCCAGAGTAGCTATTATGTATTTTGTCGGGGCTACCCCTGATGGGCTACCCCCACATGCGTCGACACGTTCATTTTGGGAAGGGGTTGAAGCACATGCTTAACGTGTAAGTGTATCATTTGCGTTCTATTTGGGAAAGTTCATGGACAATAAACCCAGGGCTGTACCGGTGCATGAAACATGAAAGGGTCTGTTATAAGAAGCATGTCAGCTGTATCACGCATGATCTGTCGTAGTGCCTTTGTTATAAAAGTAGTCCTGTTTGCCTCATTTGCAGGTTCCACATCAACCACGATTTTATCAGGGTGCAAAGGGTAGAGAGGGTATTCGAAGAAATAAAGAAATTCCTAGAAAGATCGCCAAAAGAGGTACTTATAGTTGACTTCCATCGTTTTCCTAGACCAAAGAAGTGGCTAGATCATCTCCATGAGATGTTCATACATTATACTTATAATGAACTTGGTCCTTACGCCTATGTAAGGAATGCATCCGTCCATGCAAAGGGTCCCACTCTGAATGAAGTTTGGGCTGCTAGAAAATAGTATATTGTATAATTAGTGGGAAAAGCATAATATTCCCAAACGACTGTGATAATTACCAGACGAGGAGCGTAGCGACGAGTCTGGTAACACAGGAGTTTGGGAATATGCTTTTCCCACGAATTATACATACTATTTTTTCTCCGATCGTCGATTTATATTTGAAAAAATTATTAAAAAATATTTCATTCAAGATGTAATCAAGTAAGTTTAAATAGGTTTCTCTATGTTCATATTTAAATATAGAAGTGGTAACTATGGAAATTACTTTGTTATGACAGAAGTAAAATAATTTTCAAGCCGATTTTGTTCGATTCGTTGTATTTTATAAGAAATTAAAAAAACAGTAGTAAACATGGACACTGATGGTGATTATTCGTTACCTTGCACGCCTCCTGAACTTGTAGAAGCAGCGAACGCGGCTTCACTTGATTTACTTCCGGCGAAATCCAGAGAGAAGTATGAACTTGCGTACCAACGCTTCATGGATTTTTGCAGAAAAAACAACAGTGTATCCTTTTCTGAGAATGTACTGATGGCGTATGTTGCTGAATTGGCTAAAACAATGAAATCTTCGACGTTGTGGGCACATTATTCCATGCTTCGATCAACTTTGTCTATTAAAAATAATATTAATATTGCCCAGTACCATAAACTGAGAGCATTTTTGAAACGTCAAGCTATAGGATACAAACCGAAAAAATCTAAAATTTTAACCCAGGAACAAGTTCAGAAATTCATTTTAGAGGCCTCAGATGACATATTTTTATCGACGAAAGTAAGTAGATAAAGATTAAATAGTATTACTTAAATTAAATGAAATACGAAATATACAATGTTCGATTAATTTTTAGGTGGCTCTGATATTTGGAATAGCAGGAGCCTGTCGACGAGATGAGCTTGTCCGAATAAAAGTTCAGGATATAGAAGATTTCGGTTCAAAAATACTGGTAAAAATACCAGAAACAAAAACAAATAGACCTAGATCATTCATCATCAACGAAACCTATTTAAATGTTTATAGAAAGTACGTATCATTCAGGCCTAATGATTTTGAAAATCCTAGATTTTTTTTTAAATTCAACAAGGGAAAAGGATGGAAGACAGTCATTGGAATTAATCAATTTGGAAAAATGCCGCAAATTGTTGCAAGTTATTTACAGTTGCCAAATCCGACAGAATATACAGGACATTGTTTCCGAAGATCATCGGCAACACATTTGGTAGATGCTGGAGCTGACATTCTTTCTTTAAAGCGCCACGGAGGATGGAAGTCTTCCCATGTGGCGGAAGAATATATTGACGAATCACTTAATAATAAAGTAGAAGTGGCTAATAAAATATTCAACACCCCTGCCTCGACTTCAAATGAAAATGATCGAAACGAGATAAACCAAACAACTAGCCATGCAGCTTCAACGTCTATAAATTCTCGTTGCCCTCCAGTACAATTTACAAATTGTACAAACTGTACAATAAATGTAAATATTAACAACAATTAATTGTGTTCAAGAATAACGTTATAAATTAGATGTTTCTTTTATTTATTTCATACCAAATTTATCAATATTAAAATGAAAACCATACTTTGTTTCATTTCATTGTAATAATCCATTTGTAACATTACCGCACGCTACAGCAGTGCGGTAATTATTACCGCACTGTTATTTTCTAATTGCTTAGCAACTGCCCACTGTTCTGGAATGTTGAGCTTTGCGCATAGAAATCAGGTCAAAATAGTGTCACTTTTCCCACGATCGGAGAAAAAATATAATTTTTACACATGCCGAGTGGTGTTACACAGAAAGTGAGTAACTCGACTAAATTAAATTTACGAAATAAACTGCTCCACATGAGTTAGGGATATTGACTTACATTGCAAAAAAATATAGTTAAAATGAGATTTTAGTGATGAAAATTCATATTGAAATGCTTTTTAGCCTGTAGGTCTGCAGCTTATACAGGGTGGTTAAGAAAAATCGAGTAAAATAACGAAATTTTATTCCCAGAGAATTCAAGCATTTTGAGACTACCAATACAATGTATGGCCTCCACGGGCATCAATAACAGCTTGACATCTTCTTTGCATACTACACACGAGGTTGTTGAACATTTCTCGAGGAGTTTGGTTCCATAAACGGGGCAGAAGCTCTCTCAGATCATTTAAGGATTCTGGGGTAGGTTGATGATTATCTAATCTTCTTTGGAGCATATCCCACGTATGTTCTATGCAATTCAAATCTGGTGAGTGCGGAGGTATTGGTAAATGTGGAATACCATGCAAGCTCCTCGCACGCATTCTCAACTATTCTGCACGGTGTGGTCTAGCGTTATCGTCTAGATTAGAAATCGAAAAGTTTTACCAATAGCAGCGTGAAATTCGGCACAACATTGTCAATGACATGCTCCCTATAGTGTAAGGCGGTCATATTCCCAGGACAAATGTGTAGATCTGTGCGCCCGTTGAAACATATCCCGGCCCATACCATAACACTACCCCCTTGGAATGGATGGACTTCTTGGACATAGCAAGGATTACAGGGTATGCGTGGGATAGTCCAAACCCTTATTCTTCGAGAATCTGAAAATCGTCCATATCTGGATTCATCAGTTAAAAGTGAAAAGGACACTACGCCATTGATCGTTCCAATTGATATGTTGCCTTGGCCATTCCAGTTTTTGACGCTTATGGTCACGTGTTAATGGAACTCCTCTTAATGGACGTCTAGAACCTAGATTCACCTATCTCAAAAGTCGTCTGATGGTTTCGATGGAAACTGGACCCCATCTGCATTTTGAAGAGTATTCCGTAGCATTCTACACGTAGGTGTAGGGTTTCTTCTCGCCGAAACGGTGATGAAACGATCCTGAGCAGGTGTTGTTTTTCGTCGCCCACCAAGCCATGGTCTTTTCAACAGGAAACCTGTCTTCCTGACTATTACGAAGTCGAGATATCACACTTTGGCTGACTTGGAGCCTTTCCGCTACAACAACCTGAGTTAGGCCACCCTGTAACATTCCGATAGCCCTATTAGCCTCAGCGTTTGTTAATTTACGTCTTGGCATTTTAGAAAACTCGTTTCAAATCGAAGCCGTTGATAAACTGACTTCATTTCAAAATAAGAACATTCATGAAGCATATGCAAATAACCAATTTTCGGAAAAAGGCGACCAGATTGACGAAATGTCTCATACTGATTTTTATTGGATCGATTCAAGTTGTTATTGAGTTT
Source organism: Adalia bipunctata (assembly GCA_910592335.1). Taxonomy (NCBI): domain Eukaryota; kingdom Metazoa; phylum Arthropoda; class Insecta; order Coleoptera; family Coccinellidae; genus Adalia; species Adalia bipunctata. The sequence goes on from OU342955.1 coordinate 12,040,159, forward strand.
TAAATTATTTTACAGCGATTTTCTCGAAGATTACTAGCTTTTAAAAACGATTAAATACGATATCCTTAACTCTTGTGGAGCAGTTTAATTCAAAGAACCTAATCAGTTTTCTATTTTATAAAATTGTCAAGCTTTAAATACCAAACAAATAGCATATTTTGCATAAGGAATATGCATATCTGAGATTTTCACTCTCATGATGAATTTTCGCATATTTTCTTCAATATCTTCTGATATATCCATCTCAGATTTTTCTTCTATGAATGAATTTCAGAGTACTTGTGGTTGTGGCCTTCAATTCCGCACGCATGGGCTGACACAACTTGCGTGAGTTCCCTAAAACAATTCCTGGAGAACTTTTTGAACAGAGATTCAACAAAGAACGCAATGTTCCACGCTATCATGGCGGAACTAACCCCTACCTTCAAAGACGTACTTTTGCGGAGGAATAAATTGAGAAAACTTGCCAACGACGTCAACCCCAACCTCACCAGATGGGTGAAAGACTGGAATTACAGGGTGAACATAGTCACTTCTGATTTTTTCCTCGGAAATGACCTCATAAACTTAGCCATTTACATAAATAGTAATAGATGAAGATTTTTATATATTATACACGTGTCGTTTATACTCACTTGTTGGATGTATTGCGGTGAATTTAATTTTGTATTAGAATATTGAAATTGTATCCGAAAATGAGGCACATTATTCATTATCCTTCTTCATCCTTTGATTTTCCTTCATTTTCTATATTAAGTTTTAGCATTATAAACAAGTGTTATATTAAAACGGGAGGATTATGAGGTGATAAGGTAAGTTCAGCTACCTTCATTTCAGATATTTATTAGTCGCATTAACCAAGAATAATAAAAACCAAGAAATATTCAGATTTTATATTTCAATATGTACAATTTTGTCGCCTTACAAACTAATATAACTTATAAATCTTATCCTATATCACAGTTGTAATTTTGTCTTCAATCTCATCAGAACTATTAGGCAAGTGGTCAAGGACCAGAGATGTTTCTCCAATAGGGGCAGCAGAATCTATCAGATTTTCCGCACTCAAAGAAGCTATACTATTGTCTGTAAATTGACTCTCCAAATCTTCACCAACCCTGTTCCTCCTTACCGTGCTCCTTCTGAAACTGCTCCTCAAGATGCAAGCAACTTCTGCTGCCGTTATAGCAGATGATCCTTGGGATGGTTGCAGGGTTCTTAATCTCTCTAAAGTTGACAGTCTTACATTATTCGATGGGGCGGGGACGTCTATCACTGTAATTGGTGTGTCTGTGATGGTGGATGCTGACTGGTTCATTTCTACCAATACAGCACTGTAGTCTGGGGGTGGTACTTGAGTTTGAGGTATAGCTGTTCTTGGTCTAACGTTGGAACTTTCTCCCAAAACACTCGCCAACCTCCTAACGCTTCTTCTGAAGCTTTGTCGTAGGAATTTTGCAATCCTCACGCCAGTAGCTGTTGTGTAGGATGGAGGCGGTGTGTACTTTGGCGGTGGATCTTCCGCAAGCATGTTGCTGATTTGATTGTTCATGCGAGCTGCAGCTGCAGCTTCCTGGATAGCCAATTCGTCCATATGATCACCAATGGGCGGACGATACAACAGCTGAATCCTCTGTAACAGGAGGAAGAGAAGATCAGAAAAGTCAAAGCATTGTCGTAACCATAAACATGCATAGCGTATCTAAAAATACTAACATATCTCTCGATCTCGGCCACAGGATCCACATAACTCTAAGAGAGCATGAAATGGGAGAATTTAGGATAGATCAATAAGAATTTGAAAGAAATTTCAAGTACGACTGATTCGCCCGATGGAACTTACATCGAGAATATCTGGAGGTCCGTTATTGAGATAGCGGTAGCTCTGAATAACAGCCACTATAGGCACGCAAAGAATTGGAAGGAGTTGCAGCATTGATCCAATTTGGCGTACGATTAGTGGCCAATATTCCGCAACGGGTGCGTGGTGCCATATAAACATCTCTTTGAAATGGCCATTTTTAAACGTTGAAATACACAACACCTAGAATGGAAAGATTCGATGAGAAAACTATACTACAATAGTCAATATTTCGGCTTATTTATTCAGACTTACCACTAAAGCTACAGGTAGTATCACATTCCAAATAAAGGTTAACAAAAGAGGCACCCAGCTGGTAATACATGAATGCCCATTCGAACTGAAAAGTGCTAGAACAATATTATCCCCGCTGTAAGGCCTTCCTCGAACCATGAACACAGCCACAATTTGCAGAAAAATTATTGTTAGGAGCCACCACATTCCTCCTATAGTGTAATCCAAGACGTATACCACATAAATGCCCAACTATAAAACACAAAACAATTAATAATAAAGATTTGCTTGCAAAAATCTGATTTACAGGAAAATGGCTTCTCTATCGCTAGAGATGACGAATAAAATGGTTAGAATTAGCTTACTTACCTCTGTGGCCATTGGAAGGCCCAAGAGAAAACCGAAGGAGCAGCTGAAGAATGTTATGGTAGTTTCCCAAGACTTCAAAACACTGGCCTTGATGGCCATTATGCCAGTGATCACGCAGTGCCAAATAGCCAGTTGTTGGGCAATGCCGAAAAGTATGAGGATGAAGTAGAATAATACTGCCCAAAATGAGGATATTTTTTCAGTTCCAAGAACAGCGAACGTAGCAGGAATCAGTTCTGTCGCTAGCCTCAAGACCTAGAATAATTAACCATGAAGATACTACCAATAAAAGTTGGAGAATAAAATCTCGGTGTTAGATTCAGAATAATAAAATAATTACAAACCTGATATCCACTCTCTTTAGTAGGATCCATAAAAGGTCTCACGACTTTTTCTCCCAAAATGAAGGAGTTATGAATCATGTATTTAATAGGAGTATTCCCTAAGGTCGTTGGAAGAGGATCCGTTTGCATTCTTAGAAATACATACGAATTATCATTCTCTGAAAGAAAAATTTTGTTAGTCTGGGTAGATAAACTATTTGGATTCCTTTTCATAATTTCATACGGTCAGAAATGTAGAAGATGTTAAAAATGCAATATTTTCCTCACTTAACATTTCACTCACCAAACGAACTCGGAACGTAGTGGTACCCAGCAGCTTTCAAGATCTGAACACAGGAGTTGGCCAAAAATGCAACGAGGATTAAAACAATAAAAGTAATTACAGCTACAAGACTAGAATCCCTTTGAAGGAGATGTTTCTCTTTGTTGTGTGATGTGATTTGCATGACTGCTGCTCCCAACAAACCCCAGGTGAGAAAGGTTTCTTGGGCTGCGGCTAACCAACTCTAAAAGAAAAATATGAAATATATAATCTGCCAATATACCATCAAGTCAATATACGAGGCAAAAAACAGGAATGTTTCCGATTGTTTCAAGAATATTTCTCTTCTTGGAGCTAAAATAAAGGCTATTCATTTCTAATGTATGATATGGATTAAGCTGAATCATGATGATCCAGTCAGACCTACCACCTTCAAATGTGTTACTCACCCTAGAATTGAGGAAGAACTCATCCCAAGAGGATTCAGGAAACATGTGGTTGATAAAGTTGGGTGGCATCATGCCCATAATTTTTGCGCATAAAATGAACATCCCGAATACTGGCACTAAAGTAAAAACGTAGATCACTTTTCCGTACGATCTGAGTCCTTTGCTCAGCGACACAAACACTATCATCCACACAACAGCCAGATTGAAGGCCATCTGGAACTTGATGCTACCATATTCGCTTCCAGATGGTACAGGTTGTCTCTGCAGAACCACTGTGTTGAAATAATCCGGCACAGTTCCTGGTTCAAGCTTCTGGCTTTCATTGAGGGGATTGAAGTGAGCTGAAATGTTCGAGGAATAAGTATAAAGCCATAAATGGGCTTTTAAATCAGAATTCTCAATAGGATGTTAAATTAGGAGCGTTAATACGACTAATAATAAACACCCAACCCTTAGTATCTGTGTGGAACTGAATGAGAGGTGTTATTTACCATTTCTATAGTACACAAAGGGCTCAGCCCATTTGTACCTATCGGTCCTCCCAATGAATGAATCCCTGAAGAAAACAAACATCCAAGACACTCCTATAATGCTATACACCCCTATTAGTGCCTGGGACAAAAACAGAGATACCCCCACTCCTTGAAAAAGTGGTGATATTCTCCACATGTCGATAACACCTGCCCCGAGCTGTTGTCCCAAGCACATCTGCAGGGTGTACATGGGAAGTCCAAAAAATACTGAGAGAATCATGAATTGGAATATGAAGTTGGATCCGAAGTGGACTGTGAGGATGGCGAATCTGGAGATGTTGAAGAGGCCCAGCGTGCAGCTGAGGCAGGCTAGCGAGGAGCTCAAGCTGTGTGGCCATTGTCCTAAAGGGCTTGAAGCCTCGGGCATGTCGTTGCGTCTAGATCTCTCACATGGTCTGAAAATTAAGAGAATCTTGATTATTGAATTCGTATTCTTCAGAAGAAATTATAATTTTTGCAAATTATGTAAATATTCTCCTCAGTGGTGTACTTAAGGAAGAACTACACATTAAATTCTTGCTAAATTTGAATATTTCCAGTGAGAAATGTGTTAAATTCTGATTTTGCAGAATTGAACCCAAAACAATTATCAAAATGAGAAAAGATTCAACTCATTATTGAATTCATCGAGTAATTGAACTTCCTTTCAGTTCATGACAGAAGAAACGGAAATCATTCCCTAGCAAAGCATCTAATGATCAGTCAATATTAAACACAGTACACCAAGTACCGTTATTACATCAGTATGAAATAACATATGCTTGGGCAATTAAAGACAGCGTACAGTTTAGTTTTTATTTGCTTGTGAGCTTTCTGGACTGAAACAGTTATATTGTTCGTATTAAACTATAAATAAAAGTCTTTTGTAATATTCGCGAGATAAATCTTCTTTCCTTTCCCATACTTATGGCCAGCATTCAGAGTGTAGGTAAGTATTTTATTCACAGTTTTATCTAATGTCTTTTTCATCTCTTTAAATTATAGTTTCGAGTTATAGAATATTTATTCCATATTTTTGAAACTTGTAATAACAAGATGGCATATTGTGAACATTCAGAAGTCGATTTTATACAGTTTATTACCAAATTTCAACACGATCAGAATTTTCCTTTTTGAAATATAGAAAAAAAGATTCTGAAAAAATTACTAATTTAGTATTGTCCACTTTTGAACACCTCGTTCTAGGCATCAATCTGCAAATATTGGTCCGATATTTTCCACTTCAATTCTTCATTTTCTTCACCTCTTTCTTAAGGACAGATCATATCAAACAGAAACACAGTATTTGAGTGCTACTCGGGAACAATTCAACACGATCCAATTATTTCTTTACCGGTCTTACGAAATAATGAGAAATACCAACTGAATATCGCTTCATGTTTTATTAGGTAAGTAGGCCATTGCCGAAGAAATTGCAAAAAGGAATTTCATACGGATGCTCGTTGTATCGAAATTGTACACTCTTTAAACGAATTAATACGAAAAACTGTAAAACTTAACTTTTAATATTAAAAATTCAATGGCTCCCTTAATTCTTTATACAATGCGGATATTTCAGTCAAAGATCATTTTACAACACTTAATTAATTAAAAGAAACACAGTATACAAAGTGATTGTTTTTTTCTTCATTTTTGTATGTATGCATTATTGAATTTTTTAATTATAGGCTTTGCCTCAACTCTGTATCTGTGTTAAATAAATCAATAAATGAATATATCCAAAGCTAATTCCCCTATCTTCTATATTATCATTCTTAGATGAAAGCACAATGGATTCTTCGCCATTTTTTTATTTCTGTTGAGTTTCTTTCTCACCTCATATTGAATATAATAGGAGGAGTGTTCATTTCTATTTTCCGACCACTGGAAAAACTTCCGCATCACTTTAGAACTTGATGTTGACGAAGAAGAACACAAACTGATAACAGTTTTTGTCATTCTCAATTTTTAAAGGAAATTGTTTTCAATCAGTTCACGTGTGTTAATTTACCGATGATTCAAGAGGTGATACTAGAAATTTTAACAGTTTACCGGGTCAAAATGAATATTAGTGAAAGGTGATAATTAGTCAATCTCTGAAGATTATGGTCTTTGGCGCCATTCAGATTAGGTTGGAGACAGATTTCTACGGTTCTTTATGGTCCAAAAAGTCATATTAATCTTTATATGTTTTTTGATTATTTCATTCTTTGGATAGACTGAAAAAAGCTCTAGTATCCCTTCCTTTTTTCATTGCAGGTTGAGTATGTTTCTCCGTTTATTCAGAACATTTCAATTAGAGGAGGTGTATCCAGAAGAATAGCTAGAAAACCTTTATGTTTATGTCCCCTTTAGAACACCCTTGAATAGATTCCACCCAAGATAGATTTCGGATCTCTCAAAGAGTTGCATGTACAGAAGATATTTCCAGATATTGTCATTTTGTTGTGGTTGAATAGAATGTGTTCTCGCTAGAAGTTTGAATGTTGTTGGTAGTAGTTTTGAAAACGAAGAATGAATAAGTCTCCGCAACGTTGACTAAGAGACGTTGTGGAAGGTCATAACCGCAATAACAGGATAAGGAAAAGATTTCCAAAACATGGGGCTATACCAGGGTATAGTTTTAAGGTGTCTCAGAAACCTAGCATTGTTCACAGAAGAAGCTAAACTTTGATAAAGACAACATGGCACTATTCACACACCCTGTAAAAAAATTTTTCGGAAATCTCTTTACTACAAACAATTTACCGACAACAAAGTACGATCAATTTTAAAATTATTCTAAAATGAGAAGTGGTTGGGAAAATATAAATTGCCAGAATTTACTGAATTTCAAAGTGATGCGATAAAATTCATGGAAAAAATTTTATATTTCGGTAGAGATATCCAGATACAGAGGGATTACTTTGAATAAATCTATTATAGTTAAACCTGCAGCTTCATGAATTGCTCTACTTCAAAACGGATGTCAATGCGCAACAAAGAATACTCACAAAATAGAAGTTATCACCAGAAATCCCCAAAAGTTGCACCAAAAGTCATGAAATCGAAACTATACGATACACCATAACGAACCTCTGTATACACTGTCAACTAGAAAATAAAACGGCGTAAGATGTAACACGAAACATAAAGAACATTGTAGCGATATAAACGAGCTTTTGCACCGTTACTGCAGAGAACGCTGACCCGACTCTTCGGCTCTTGGTGATGGTGCAACGGAGAATCGTGAAAAACCTAAAACCCACTTCTGGAGATTGCTCATGGTGGGCGGACTGTTGTGGAGCAGGTACGGCGAGGTAATTGCTCTAGAAAATAAGATTCACGGGCATCCAGGCATGCAAACTACGGATGTTCCACATTCTGCAGTTGGGAAATTGCCAAATTTCGAAAATTTACGGGTAGTGAATCATTTGGTAGGATCGATTATCAAGGTTAATTCCTCGGGTACGAGATTACACCGAAAATTATCACGATCTGAATAAACAGTGTTTCTACAAACTGTATCAAGACATCCCATAAATTCGAAATGTGAATATGAAATATGAATATGTACAAAGAAAAATGTTGTTTGGTCCGGTGTCATTCTCAAACTCAGTAATCGAGTTAATTGGAAATAATACCCCGAGAACTCATGGGAAATCATTGATTTTGAAGAAGATAATACCGTAATGAAACATTTAACATTTCTACTATAGTCCGTTCATATATAAGAAGGAGCTTTGTAAACAAACAGAATCGTCTGCTTTGCGCACAATAAAGCTCCTATTCGTCAAACGGTCAAAACCACGCTCCCTTTTAACGCCCTAAAAGATTGCCAGGATCGTACTCGGAACGGACTGTAGATGGTACTGGATAGAAATGATTCAATAATCTGAGTCAGCAATTCCCACATTTGAACTTTTTTCCTCAGAAACTCTAATGCAAAATTTCTGTTATGATTTGAAAGTGTCATAAACATTTTATATCCGACATACCCTATTTTTTATTTTGTTTTTATATTATTATCTACTAAATCATTTTTTTTCGGATGCTCGAGATTGCGGCAAGGTAATTCCAGGAAACACCAGAGTTTTAGAGATTTGGGTCGGAATCTTGCAAGATTCCGACAAAGTAATTCCGGGAAACACCAGATTTGTGTCATTTTCCCTAATGGGTGAGAGCCATCTGGATTTGCATAAATATCGAAGTATTCAATTGACAAGACTCGTAAAAGAGCTCTGTTCAAATTTATAATGGTCATTTACTTGTAATATCCGAAATATATTTAGTTTCGGCCCATAATTTTATATTATTTTATTTTATATTTTGTACGAAACTCTTTGCCGGCTGCTCAAGGTTCCGACAAGGTGATTCCGGGAAACACCAGATTTGGGTCTTTTTCCTTAATGGGTTAAAGCCATCTTGATTTGCATAAATATCGAAGTTTTCAATTGACAAGACCAGTTAAAATACCTAGAGCTACTGTGAAGGTCTAGCTGTTCAAAGTGTTTATAGATTTTGTTGTGAAAAGTGTATTGTGTTGGAAAATCTTTTGACAAAGTGTATATAGTATTTAAAGAACAATGTCGAATTCGGAAACGGATACTGCATCTGAGGGTGATATGTGGGGACCACCACGAAAAAGGTCCAAAAGGTCGCATTTCTCTGCTGAAGAGAAAGAGATAATTTTGAACATTTTTCGAAAAGAATTGGAAGAACCTCCTGTTTTATCGAAAAGAGACTTAGTAGGAATTGTTTCAAAATCCTCAGGGGTGAGTGATTCAGCTGTATTCAGAATTCTCAGAGAATATGAAGAGAATAAAACATTGACGCCACCTAAGAGGAAAGCCCAGTCGTTAAAAATAATCGATTCGGTTGACGATTTCGATATGAACCTTATCAGAAGAATTGTCAACTTTTTTTTTTTCGGAATGAAATCCCAACGATTTCTAAAGTACTAGAAATCGTGAATGATGACGACAGTTTGCCAAATTTCAAAAGAACAACGTTCTATGTTATTGAGAAAAAGGAATTCAAGTTCAGTTAAAACTGAACGATTGTGTGAAATCTCCTCGATTCGACTCTGGACGGAAAGAAACTTTACGAAGGCCCTCCTACCGATGCGCCAACATGTTATTATTGCTCTTTCTTACATTTGAACAGAGTATAGATTCAATTAGGAACTGTTAATCAACGCAGAATGTATCTCTATTTGAAACAAGAAGGTATCAGGTTGCCATCTACACAGTAATGTGATCACTTAAATACGGAAACAGATATAAAGATAAAACTCACAAAATTAAACACAGCTCTGAAGAGCCTGAAACCAAGAACACTCATCTTGAAACCTCACAGAATTTCACCGCTATAATGATCAACAGGACCGAAAAATAAGCTTTATAATAAAGACAACGTTATCAACACTTGAGACGTTTAAAATACGCCATTTTTAGCAATTTTTACGAAACACCAAAAATGGTTATCGCGATTTCTCGAGTGCTCTGTTTGGATTTTCACTTTCCAGAAATGACCCCATTGTCTGGTCACGATTGGTTCAAAGTCTTGGATTTATTTTGAATCGGGGATAATTCGTGTTAGATCTGATGGTTAGATTTTTCACCGTTTTCTAACACCTGGTTCTTCAGTTGGTTGGTGATTCCTCATTTTTGAGTCGACTAATAAAAGTTTTCTCAGATTTCATATTTATGAAATCGCCTCTTCAGTAGAATGAAACCGAAAAATTGTTTGAATCAAAAGTGTATATAATTTCAGTTACCTATGACTGAAAAAAATAGCTCTGACATAGATGCATAAGTTTCTATGCATCTTTGCTCTGACATTTGCATCGTTACTTTGTTGAAATTAGTCATTCATCAGATTACCAATTAATCTGGAAGGGACTCAAGTACATGAACAGATCCTTTAGGTTTTCGAAATTTGAGAATTAAACAACTCTTCAAACATTTTTATTGCATCTGCTGATATTTCAAGCTGAATATTTTGTCATAACCGAACTATAAATATAGAACGAACAATTATTTTGGCATACAAAGTGATGCCAACACATCAGGAAATTAATAATTGATAGCTGCAGGCAAAGATCGCATCAACAGTCAAATTTATATTGAATACGAAATCAAGAATTATAAACCTCTTTTAGTTAATCTTCTGTTATCTCTGTGGATTCAGAGGCTAGATCACTTTGTAGTGCCATGTTTCATTGTCGTCATTGCGCTTCGATTAATAATAATCAAGTACAATGACCATGGTTTCACTTTCAAGAGAGCCAAATAAGGGCTATGGAAAGTGGTTCGTTTTAATAGATACTCGAGATTAAAAGTGAAGTTAAACTATCGCTACGAGCTTTCTTTTGCACTTATTATGTCTATTATGTATCGATTAGGGTTACGAGAGAAGATTATTGGCACATAGTTATCAAATGAGGATCTTTTGTCTCATTTACGTCATATCGGTCATGGATATTTTTGATATCTAGCAGAATTCCGAATTTGCGCGCTCTGTGAAGGCGACATTCAATAATAGAAAACATTCACTCAGTCTATATACATATAATCAAGGCTCATTGATTGATCTATGAGTTCTTCTACATATTAAGTATATTTCCTTCTCCCTCCAAATAAACTTTATTGGATAGAATTCAGCTCACCAAAATCTTACTTGTTTCTGATAACCTACCCTCAATAATGCTCATTAAATATTGAAATTGAACTCATAGATCCATTCAACTTCCTCCTAATAGCTGGATACACCACTGGTTGAATTCGGTGCATAATGTCAAAACGCTCAACTGCTCGACCCGAATTTCATTGATATGAAAAAGTGCAGTTATATCTGCATGAATCGGAGTCAAGAACAGTTAAAGAGATGAAAAAGTGCCAAGTCGTTTAACCGGAGACGATCTTGGATCTCAAACCGGACATCAGTTTGGCATATAACGTTCTGAAGGTCGTCGTAACTAGTCAATAGGAGATAGGTAGGTATTGCAAGAGTTGGTAGAGGTCTACGGACAAAGAATACTTGTTTCGTTACCAAACCAGTTGGTATTTGTCGAGCATGCTTTGTTATTGCTGCTTTTCTTTGTTGGGAGGTGGATTATAAGGCTGGTCACAGTGCTGATTCATGACTTGAATGTCATATACGTAAGGATTGCGAATAGATTCAGATTTGGTAATGATGAATGCATTCAACAGTGCAAGGATCATGGCTACCAGCATCTCAGGAACTTCTCACAGTAAAATACCCAAATCTAGACTGTACACAAAATCAAAATCTCAATAATTATTCTCTAGAAATATCTAGAAAAACGAACAACCAAAGTGTGTAAATATAAATTGGAGATTAACGTCTGTGAAATATACAGGGTGGCCCACCCCAGACGGGGTTCTCATTTTGAGGCAGTAAATGGAGACATTTTGAAATTTTTTTTTCGTGAAATGTAAAGGGCAATCAGATGCACAATTTGAAATTGTTTTCACATATACAGGGTGTTCGATAACAAAGATATAGACCATAGTTACTCTTTTTTCAATGTAATACCCTATATATGAATTCAAAAATTGAATGGTAAGCTCAAATAATGATGATTTTATAAATACCATTTTATGCCTTAGGAGAACCATTCAAGAGAAAATGGTGAAAAATCGAAAAAAAGCAGTATTTTTAATTTGCAATTAATGAATAAACCCTTCAAGCCAACGAGACAGACAATGTTTTTTCGTGTAGACATATTGGCTACCCTTATGAAGAAGAAAAAATTCAACTCTGGAATATACTGAGGGATCACAATCAATATTCAAACATTAACTACAAATAATGGTCAAAAACTTTCTTATTTCAAATGGCACACCTAGTATTTCTGTACCTTGTTGAACGTAAAAATTTATATCGAAACTATCTTCATTGGGTTTCCCTATACCTAAACCTAATAGTTCTCCAGTCATTTTCGATTTTTAATTCAATTTGTTAAGCTACTATTATGATTAGCGATATTCATAGAAATACTTGGAAATATTTGTGGGGAAATGCTTACAATATTATTTGAAATCTGAAAAACGCATATGCGGGTACTCAACTCACTCTCTGGCCAGAGGTTCACGATCACAGATCTCTTTTGAAAATCTCGAAAAGTCTTGAAAATATTGAAAATGTGAAGAATAGGGAAAATGTTGGACTGGAGCACAGGTTCATCGCCTGAGCAAATATTTTTTTAAATGAATCGTTTGTTACATGATTCTTTGAACGTATGGCTTAACTTCAAAACGATCGGAATAAAGAACCGAAAAAGATTGAATGATAATGAAACTTAATACCTTTTAGGCGAAATTAATTTGAAAATAATTGAAAAAAGAATTGATGTTCAGAAAAACAGTAGATAATCATTTATAAAGGAATAATAAATCTTGCGTGACCCCAACACCATTATTGAGATCTTCATATGAGTTTTCCAGATTTCAAATAATATTGTAAGAATTTCCCCACAAATATTTCCAAGTATTTCTATGAATATCGCTAATGATAATAGTTGGTTAACTAGTTGAATTAAAAATCGGAAATTACTGGAAAACTATTAGGTTTAGGTAAACCCATTGAAGATAGTTTCGATATTAATTTCCACGTTCAACAAGGTACATAAATACTGGGTGTGCCATTTTTAATAAGAAAGTTTTTGACTATTATTTGTAGTTAATGTTTGAATATTAATTGTTATCATTCGTATTGGAATAGGAGCCCATTCTGCAACTAGTTTTAGAATATACTATTTTTCAACATTCGCCAGGTCTTTGGAATTGAATTCACATAATATTTTCTCAAATTCATTATTTTCCCAGAGTAAACATATATTTTGATAAATACGTAATTACTACGAATATTTCCCTCCTGTCAAAAATCCTATGTAAATGGAGTGCAATTACCTCATAATTACAGCGATAATTGCATTGTAGAAAGCGAAAGAGCCCAGCGATAATTGCACAGTTCATATCTATGGTACATTTCCAACACGATTCCATTGTACGTCAGTTCGAAAAGTAATGTCAAAGACATTATCAAAAATGTCTCGTTTTGGTCGTGCTTTTTTACAAGCTTTCGAAGGCGAAGTTTCGGAAAACGAACCGTATAACACAAAATACATGTGGCGTCAGTTTATGGAGCTTCTGTGATGAAAAAAATTATATTTTGGATGGAGAAACACAAATTGATGTTTTGACAAAAATATTAGCGGACTGGGCATTCAATATGCGTAAGCAAAATGGCGATGAGTATAAAGAAAATACTATTAAAGCGATTTGGAACGTAAACGCTAAATTATAATAAAGTAATAAAAAACATTAAAACAAACGTATTTCTGCCTCTTTTCTTTTATCAGTTACGGAATATTTATTGATATGAGCTAAGAATTTATAAATCAATAACGTCAGTTTGACAAGTTAACAGACCATTCGGGAAATATTCCCCCGAATCACACTCGTGCATCAAAATGACCGGATAATTTCGCATTCCAGCGTGTTGTCGTAGAAAAACTGCATTCGGTCATTTTCATTTTTGAAAAAAGAGCCCTCCACCTTCGGTGTCGGGCTCTTTCTCAAAAAATGAAAATGAACTCATGCAGTTTTTTGACAACACGCTGTCATGCAAAATTATCGGTAATTTTGATGCACTTGTGCAATTACTTACGATCATTTTCAAAATATACACGGTGAAATGTGTCAGAATTTCATGGCCAACAGGGATACATTATAAAAATGAATGGAGCATACCTACATCTGCACATTATCATGTTGTATTTATTATTTTATTGAGATTGATACTGTGAAAGAATATAGCACAGAAAACAGAAGTCAAAAATCCAAATTTCCGTCGACTTCATTTGCCTCAGCTGATTTTTCCGAGTAACCACTGTCACATCAACATTATATCATATAAATAATCACTCTGTTGGATAATAACGTGATATTCATGCTAAAACTTGAATCCTCAATGATAAAAATGAAATGGAAAAATTATGAATTTATGATTGGACCAACCAAAAATTTTTTGGAAAATGCGGAATTGTGTACGAATTACAGTTAATATCTTCGATCCGAATCTATTCTGTCTAGTATTCGACGAGGTATGAAGAGTAGAAGATAATTCGGGTCAATGATCGAATCACCATGTCCTCACAATCAAAGCTCATATGTGTTTGACTCCCTTGCCACAAGAAATGATCTGTAATTTTAACTAAGCTAGAACCTTACTATAATGTAAGAAAATATTGATATCCTCTAAGATTTGACCACTTATTCAAAGATTCATTGGCGTTGTCATCACAACTATCTATTTTTTGTGTCAGCTCTAAGTTAAAAACTGACCGTTCGAACAAAAACCCAGGACGATAGCAGTTAATTAATGTTATCAGAATATTTTATGCGGACTCTTTCGGCAAAACGAATTTTAATTAATTATATTATTTTAATAACATGTTTATTTAATTCCCTCATTCCGTTTCTGCGAAATCCTTGAGCCCACTGAACTAATTCCCATAATGTGGGTCTCGAATAACTGTTTTCAGGTAATTCCGCTAATGTTAGGAACAATGGGATAGATATTGTTGATTGTCTCACTTGTTTTTACTTCATTCAATGAGTTCAATGCATCAAATAACTTTCTCCCAAATTATATCTCAACACGCGACATTTGAACAAATGGAACAAGATCATTCTCTATCATTGTTCCAAAATCATCATTTTTATAATAAACTTTTTTTTCTTGATGATGGTACTGTAGCAGAGATGTTCAAAATGTTCCTGATGCTATCATGAAGGTTGAAATATATCAAAATATCTCATTTAGAACTCAATTTTTTCCATTTATATGTCCAAAGTAAATCAACAATGCACGTATGATTTTGGATCAGATACACAATAGTTCATAATTTACTAAAATTGTTGGGAAAATCGCATCCTTTTTCACCTGCAAATTATGCATTGAACCCAGCAATCTGTCCTTTAAAATATCTTTAATAATATTTATAAAATCCGAAAGAAAGAACCCTGCCTATAACATTCTCCCCCTCTAGAGTTATATTCCAACACAAAAAAGGTCAGTTCAAAAAGGTTATATTTTCTTACCCAGAATCGATTGCACCGGCTATTACACAACCACTATTTTTACCTCTATTAGGAAACATCAATACAATCCAATTTAAGTTCTGATTTACCAATATATTCACTCATTCTCAACCTCGAAATGTATATGCAATTAAATTTCATTGCATAATTCAAGGAACACGAGAGGAAACAGAGCAAGATTGCTCTTCGCGATAAATAAATTCGTTTCATTACGAACAAAAATTTTTATTATTAACTTCAATGTTTCTACATCAGTTTTATTCAATATTGATTTTTATTACATTTTTATGACATAGTGTATGTACAATTACGTAAATCTCTCTGTCGTTGGGTCTAATGCTCAATTATTTTCCTCCATAATACCACTTAGTAATGATTTAAAAAGTGATAAATTTCAAGCTGATTTGCCAAAAACGTAGGTTTTGCATTTTATCAAATACGTATAGGTATACTCCATTCACTTTTATTTAATCACATAGGAGGTCATGGTTTCGTTTTCAGGAGTTGGTGCACCTGATGAAAAGTCTGTGCGCGTACAGAAAATATCGTTAATGACAAAACGACGTTGCCAGTTTCTTTGTTTACATTAAAGTAAAAGTATCAAAGATATTCCACATTTTGTTAGTTCGAATCGATCGGCGATTTTGGGGCGAAATATCGTTAGGAAATCGCCTATTTTTCCGTTCTTCGTCGTCCAGAAAAAGTTTCCCGTCGATATGAGAAATTTCGTGCAAGTGTAATTTTTTTCTTTCACGACTTTTGGCGTGAGTACGAACGGCAAATTTGAATTGGACCAAAAATCGATTTATAAGCATAAATAAAGCGAAAGTAAGTACTAATCGACCTTTTTACACTTGATAACGAAGTTTTCTTAGGTATCTGGCCGTTTAGAAAGATTTCAAACGAAATTCCGGTCCCCCAGAAGTTTGGTTAGTTTCGGTATCGTTTTTGGTGCTCAAAATTTATTTGGAATGTGTAAATGGACAAAAAAGGCTTCCTTATACGGTCTGCTAACGAAAGCGACCGGAAAATATGGTTGAGATAGGATTTTCCAGGAATTATGAGGTAAGAACTTTATGAATTATGAAATTGCACGATTTTCGTGAGTAAACGGGTTCTGGATGGCCATTATCGGTCTCTAAATGATAATTATTGATCGTTTTCACGTTTCAGAAAAAAAACACGTCGAAAAAGTTGAAAAAAGAAGGAATATGACTATATTGCATTCAACGGTAGGTGAATTCAGATTCCGATGAATTGAAATGTGTCACTGGAGCTTTCATTCCTATCAATCCTTTGCCGAAAGTAGAAATAGGCTTTATTGAACCAGAATCGGTTTTTTCCATATTCCAGGAGTTTGTGTCTTATTTTAGAACAGGTGAATGATGAATGTGAAGCATATGTTTGACCTATTCCATTTTATTTGTACAAACCTACTGTGGTAGTGATGTATGAATATTTTTTAAACTAATAAATTACTATACAGTCAGAATATTTTACTCCTTGTTCATAAGATCGAATAAATGAAATGTATATCTATAAAGGTTTCAGGAATTGACATTCTTGCTTATTAATTTATAACCAAAACTCAGTTACTATTGCATTGAAATTATCAGTTTCTCTGTGAAGAAATTCGTTAATTTAGTTATTGTGTTTATTTTCTTTGTGATGAATGAATAAAACTGTTATTTATTTGAAAAAAAAGAATATTAGAAATAGAAATGTTATGCACCCTCACAATCATATCACATACAATATCATGATGAAAACAAAGCAAATCGATAAATCTTTACAATCATAAATTCAAAAACTCCTTTACATGTAGAATATTGTTCACAATTTTCTGTTGTGTTCTCCAAAATGAAATATACATTCTGAGAAATACGCTAAGAATGTAGAAAAGGCAACATAGTGTTGACTTGGAACATAAAAATATTTTGAAAAACGTCATAAGTTCGGTACAGAGTGGAATGTGTCAAATTTCCAAGGCCAGAGTTGTGATTTTATAATTGTGAATGGAGTATATGTATGAAAGATAAATTGTGCATAAATTCACCACAAGTTTTGCATTTTTCATTATAGAATATTTTCGATGGTTACCTATGGAGTCGAAAAGAAAATACTCGAAAGTTCATTGTACCATCAAGAGTGCCACTCTATCTTATCAAATGATCTGATACTGGTGACTCAATTCGAGAACTTTTGCATAAAACGTAAATTGAAATTATTATGAGTTCGATTACTAGATTTTTGCTAGTATCCAAGTCAGATTTTCCTTGAAATATTTGTAGAAAAAGACGAAATATTAAAAATTATAGACAGATTGCCTTGCCATCTGTCTTTTTTCAAATGTTTGAATACGTTTTTGGAAAAACTCTTGTCCTTTCAAGGTAAATATGACATTCAAGTGAAAAATCAATTTGGTTTCAAAAGAAAAATGGATATCAGCTTTGCCGTTCTGAACAAGATAAATAGCAACAAGCATCGTTTTTGGATTTTTTCTTCGTACTTCGATATGCAGAAGACTGACATCTTCATTCTCACAGTTTTGCTTTTTTCATGAACATTTTTGTATCATGAGATTCTTAATACTCACTTATATCTCCATTCCTAACAACTCTTCAAGTTTCAAACTCGAAAAACATAAAATGCAAATGTTAAACCCTCACCTTCTGCCCTCCCCAGCTGTATTCTGACTCCTCGCAGGGGCGTGGGAGCTAGACGTCGTTCCCGCCGTCTCCAAGCTGGACGCCAGGCTACTATCGCTAGAAGACATGCTCCTCTGCCTCCTGGAGGCCGAGGATGCCGAACTGCTACGACCTCCTTGCCCGCCCGGCTCGAGCGACACTGCACTATTACGCGAAAGTTGCGATTGAGAACGCGAAGGGGTCGTTTCGGTCGCGCCGCCACTGACCGATCGCGACATCCTGGAGGGAGCACTGAACGGTCTGGCACTGTTGGGGATGCTCTCCTGGAGGTCTGGCTGGGGTTGGTCCACATGGTTGGCTATGGGGGGTCGGTCTACGGTGAGGTCTGGTAGGGTGCTGTGGAAAATATGACTGCTGAATGGAAAATGTCGACATATATTTGACAGGGGCTGCCAAAAACATAATATAAACTTGTAATTTCTAGCTTCACTCTATACAGAAACGAAATTTCGATAAGTATATCCTAGGAATATCCAAAAAACGAACATGAACCAAAAAAAAACTGTGGGGCCTACGAAGAATTATTCAAAATGATTAAATGAGAATGATGATGTTAAATAAGATACCACACACAGTGGACAGAAGTCGAAAATCCAAATTTCCGTCAACTTCATTCGCCCAAGCTGATTTTTTCGAGTAATCACTATCACAATACTACAAAAAAAATACTACAAAATAAATTCCTCCGAACAATACTCAATAAACCAAAATCCACCCGAACCAAAGAAATACACGAATCCACCAACATAGAAACCATCCCCATAATAATACAAAAACACACCAACAAATTCTACAAATACACAACAAAAAGACTGAACAAAACAAAAAACATCGGCACAACGAACGCCGAAAACACAAATATCAAAATCAAACATAAGCTATCCCATCACTTAGTGATATAAACCCCAAACAAAACTCAAACCACCTGAGACGTATATGTGTTTTTTTTTATTCTGCATACCTCTAGAAAATCTCATATTCTCACAATATTCATTGCACACTAATTAAAAATTATATCATTAGTTAAGATCATTGATCAGGTACTAATTGTAATCAACAAATTATAAATCTATATAACTAGTGTATTTCACCCTGTAAATATTCTTGTACATATAAATTTTACATAAATCATAATAAAAAAAGCTGTAAAGCAAATATGTGTTTTTTTTATCACTATCACATCAGGAACAATACATCATTTAAATAATCACCCTGTTTGACTATATAACAGCTGAATTCTGAGAGAGTAGATACTGTTCATAACATACAATGTAAAGCATTGAATCTCGTATACATACAGATTACAGAGTGTAACAGCCAAATGGAATAAATTCGATAACGAATAAATAAGGGCGTGTTGGGAAAAACGCTCGGATACGTCGATTTGTAATTTTAAATGCGCATATTTTTCAAGAAAATAATATTATATAGGGTGTTTCATGTGACCGTGGCCAATACCAACTTTCTTATTTCAAATGCAACCCCCTGAATATTATTTATTTTTTGGATTCTTCAGAGAATTCTAGACACAATTCATGCACAATGTCCTATACCTATCTTTAACTATTTCATAAGTATAAAGTGTTTTAAGATTTATTGCAAAAATCAACGTTTTAAATAAAAATCATTTTATTTAACAAATTCAGTACATTACACTTAAAACCTAATTAGTAATACTGATTATTTCTTAATTATTAAAAAAAAATATTAATGTCAATGTAGGAAATGTTCAAAATGCTCGCCGCGAACGTCTTGGCAACATGCTAATCTGGTGTAGAATTGACTTCTAACGTTACTCAACATTTCAGGCGTGACTGATCTAATCGCAAGCGTGATTCTGTTTTTTAGGTCGTCTAAGTTTGAGGGTTCATCAAAGTTGGTACGACATTATTTTGGGGTAGTTCTAAATATTTGTCTCCATTTAAGTTGCCGTCAATGAAAAAGGGACCTACGATATGATTTCCAACAATTCCTGCCCAAACATTAACATTTTCAAGTGTATTGCGTATGTTCTTCTCTCATCCAGTGAGGATTCTCATCAGACCAATAGCGGCAATTTTGACGATTAACATGACCGTGTTGTGTAAATGTACTCTCATCAGAAAACAAAACATTTTCTGATTGGATCACATTGTTATCTAACATTGCCATCATTTGCTCACAAAAATGCGTTCTCCTATCGAAATCGTCTTTTATGAGCTCCTGAGTTGCCATCATTCTACAATAAAATAATTTTCATTCAAAATGTTGATTTGAAAAAAATCCGAAAACACTCAATATATCCGAAAAAGTTGCAGATATAGGTATAGGACATTGTGCATGAATTGTGTCTAGAATTCTCTGAAGAATCCAAAAAATAAATAATATACAGGGGGTTGCATTCGAAATAAGAAAGTTGGTATTGGCCATGGTCGCATGGAACATTGGAACCCCTATATAATTTCATTTTCTTGAAAAATATGCGCATTTAAAATTACAAATCGACGTGTCCGAGCGTTTTTCCTAACACCTTCTCATTTATTCGTTATCGAATTTATTCCATTTGCGGTTACACTCTGTGAATAGTCTTGTGTTTATGTATTTAAAAAAATTTATTCTAAGAGTTGCTCTACTGCAAAAATAATTTTTTTAATTGAAATTTCGCACTCGAGATGTGACAGTAAAATATGGACATACCTGAAGAACCCTTCGTTCAATGCAAAACTGTAAACTTTTTCACCTAATTGGTTAATAACGAGATGAATGTGAATTTTGAAAATAAATTGACGTGTTGCAGGTAAAAGTCTTCGTTTCTTCCTATTATCACAAGCCTTGTCACCCCTCATGTCGCAAGTATATGCTCCTTACGAATTAATTTTCAATCATCATCACCACTGATCATCTGATGAAAAGTGGTAGAAACGAAACCAGAAATGCGTGGAATTTTTTCAAGCAATTAAGTGAATCAATCCATGACAGAACCGTAATGAACTCATGACGTTTTCATGGTGTGCAAGTACCCATAAAGTTGTCACTCTCTACCAAGCAATTGGAAAATATGGAATAATACTCATAAAATTTTTAGGAGATCCACAGCTTGGTGCGTCATTAAACTTCGAACATTTTCATTAATAAAGGACAACAATTTTGCAAATGGTTAAACTCGAGACTGAATCTTTTATTTTGAGTGTTTCACAAACCTAGTGGTCAATAATCATTGAAGCTGAATATATCTACTCCATGATACTGAAGCTTCTACGTATGCATACAAGTCTCGCACCACATCGTCTACTCTTATATCCAATTCAACATTCGCCCTACAAAATCTTCAAAGACATAACAAACTCACCCTTCTCGGTTGGTCCTCACCGGTTCACTATCACTGGGAAGCCTCAGATGCCTCAGTTGTCTCATGGACGACCTCAGCCATGTCCTAACTTGTCCTCCACTAGCTTCCTTCGGACCTGCACTGGCCATATCATCCCCCACGTAGCGTTCACCGTCGAAGAAGGCGTCCACCGGACTACTGCTCCGGATCGAAGCTTCCCTGGGCGCCTCGACCACGACGGTTCCGGTACAGCACTCGCCGGAAGCGTGTGCGAGCCTTTCGGATTGCACGTCCTGCCAAAGAGAATTGAAGAATTAGAGGAGGAGTGCTGTAATTGCGTTTTATCATGTATGGACACACGAGTATGGACAGCTGTTTCGTTGAGTTGCCACTTAATGGGTATGTCGAGCTAATGTAGATTGTAAGGAAGAAGTGATAAACGCATCTGCTTCTGCACGCCTTCAACGGCGTGTTTGTAATTATTAACCAGACCAAACCAAAAACATTTATATGAATATATCAACCACATCTTCAAAAGATTTTAGAAAGACCTTCGAAAAGATCGAATAGATTGAACATCTTCAAGTTGTATTCGTTATTTCATCGAGAATGGTCCTTTTAATTCTCAATAAATCCAAATGAATTACATGAACCTATGCGAAGTGCAGCAGTAGAAGTTTCAAATTTTCGTCAACTTCACGATGTCATCATTGATTCGAACAATTTTCCCAACGTCAACTATCCCACTAGAGATGAATATGTGTTTTATTGACTTCCACATTCCTCTTACACAGCATTAATTGTAAATAAATTGGAAATCAACAATAATAAATTGAACATAAGATAATATCCATGATCAGGTGCTAATCTATTACCTATAACATACGCATTTAAATGTCTTGGACATTTCCCCTCGTATTTACATGGTTATTTAGGCTCGTATAATGTGATTTAGCAAAATTCAAAATAAACCTGCCTCGAAGCAAAAAACGTGTTTTATTGAATTAGTGATTCGAATTGAATCGTTTGAGACCATTCTCAGGTAGAAATTCGAAAAACTCAGACATAGAGAAAAGAAATTGTGAAGCCGTCTTTCCATAAGGAGCGCACAAAATCTTAAAATTTCTAGGTTCCACCCCAGATAAAAACGAAATATCAAGGAGTTTCCCTAAAAACAAACAGAAAAATGAAAACAAATCCATTTAAAATCTTCCCTTCGGTCAATGAACACATTTATATGAATATATCAACCACATTTTCAAGATTTCAGAATGTAGAACTTTCGAAAACTTATTCGAAATGATCGAATAGATTGAGCATCTGCACAGTTACAAGTTGTAATTGATATTTTATCAAGAAAGTTCTGTTAATTCTCAATAAATCCAAATCAATTTCATCTACCTATGCGAATATAGCGCTGAGTGCAGCAGTAGATGTTTCAAATTTCCGTCAACTTCAGGATGTCATCATTGATTCGAACCATTATCCCAACGTCAACTATCCCACTAGAGATGAATATATTGTGTTTTATTGACTTCCACATTCCTCTCGCACAGCATTAATTGTAAATAAAAACATCAAAAATAAATTAAACATAAGATAATATCCATGATGAGATGCTTATTTATTAATAATATGAGCATTTCCCCTCGTATTTACAAGGTTATTTAGGCCTCTATATGTGATTTAGCCAAACTCAAAATTAAACTGCTGTAAAGCAAATAAAATGTGTTTTATTCAATTAGTGATTCGAATCAAATCGATTGAGACCATTCTCAGGTAAAAATTCAAAAAATACAAACATAGAGATGAAATTGTGAAGCCCATCAGAAGGAGCGCACCAAAACTTTGATTTTCTAGGTTTCAATCCAGATAAAAACGAAAAATCAATGAGTTTACCCTAGAAAAAAGCAGAAAAATGAAAACGAATCCATTCAAAATCTTCCCTTCGACCATTGAACGAACACATTTATATGAATATATCAACCACATCTTCAAAAGATTTCGGAATGTAGAACGTTCGAAAACTCATTCGAAATGATCGAAAAGATTGAACATCTGCGCAGTTACAACTACAAGTTGTATTTGTTATTTTATCAAGAATGATCCTTTTAATTCTCAATAAATCCAAATTAACTTCAAGACCCTATGCTAAGATAGCACCGAGTGCAGCAGTAGAAGTTTCAAATTTCCGTCAACTTCACGATGTCATCATTGATTCGAACAATTTTCCCAACGTCAACTATGCCACTAGAGATGAATATGTGTTTTATTGACTTCCACATTCCTCGTGCACAGAATTAATTTTAGATTAATTGGAAATCAACAAAAATAAATTAAACATTGGATAAGATCCATGATCAGGAGCTAATTTATAACCTATAACATAAGCATAAATGTCTTGGACATTTCCGCTCGAATTTACAAGGGTATTTAGGCTTACGCTTGTATACCTATGTGATTTAGCAAAATTCAAAATAAAACTGCTGTTAAGCAGAAAAAATGAGTTTTATTGAATTAAAGATTCGAATCGAATCGATTGAGACCATTCTCAGGTAAAAATTCGAAAAACACAGACATAGAGATGAAATTGTGAAGCCGTCTTTCATAAGAAAGAGCACACAAAAACTGAAAATTTATAGGTGCCACCCCAGATAAAAACGACATATCAAGGAGGTAACCTAAAAAAAACAGAAAAAGGAAAACAAATCCATTTAAAATCTTCCCTTCGGTCAATTAACACATTTATATGAATATATCAATCACATTTTCAAGATTTCAGAATGTAGAACTTTCGAAAACTTATTCGAAATGATCGAATAGATTGAGCATCTGCACAGTTACAAGTTGTAATTGATATTTCTGTTAATTCTCAATAAATCCAAATCAATTTCATCTACCTATGCGAATATAGCGCTGAGTGCAGCAGTAGATGTTTCAAATTTCCGTCAACTTCACGATGTCATCATTGATTCGAACCATTATCCCAACGTCAACTATCCCAGTAGAGATGAATATGTGTTTTATTGACTTCCACATTCCTCTCGCACAGCATTAATTGTAAATAAAAACATCATAAATAAATTAAACATAAGATAATATCCATGATCAGATGCTTATTTATTAAGAATATGAGCATTTCCCCTCGTATTTACAAGGTTATTTAGGCCTCTATATGTGATTCAGCCAAACTCAAAATAAAACTGCTGTAAAGCAAAAAAATGTGTTTTATTCAATTAGTGATTCGAATCAAATCGATTGAGACCATTCTCAGGTAAAAATTCAAAAAATACAAATATAGAGATGAAATTGTGAAGCCCATCAGAAGGAGCGCACCAAAACTTTGAATTTCTAGGTTTCAATCCAGATAAAAACGAAAAATCAATGAGTTTACCCTAGAAAAAAACAGAAAAATGAAAACGAATCCATTCAAAATCTTCCCTTCGACCAATGAACGAACACATTTATATGAATATATCAACCACATCTTCAAAAGATTTCGGAATGTAGAACGTTCGAAAACTCATTCGAAATGATCGAAAAGATTGAAGATCTGCGCAGTTACAAGTTGTATTTGTTATTTTATCAAGAATGATCCTTTTGATTCTCAATAAATCCAAATTAACTTCAAGCCCCTATGCTAAGATAGCACCGAGTGCAGCAGTAGAAGTTTCAAATTTCCGTCAACTTCACGATGTCATCATTGCTTCGAACAATTATCCCAACGTCAACTATCCCACTAGAATTGAATATGTGTTTTATTGTCTTCCAAATTCCTCTCGCACAGCATTAATTGTAAATAAATTGGATATCATCAAAAATAAATTAAACATAAGATAATATCCATGATCAGATGCTTATTTATTAAGAATATGAGCATTTCCCCTCGTATTTACAAGGTTAATTAGGCCTCTATATGTGATTTAGCCAAACTCAAAATAAAACTGCTGTAAAGCAAAAAAATGTGTTTTATTCAATAAGTGATTCGGATCAAATCGATTGAGACCATTCTCAGGTAAAAATTCAAAAAATACAAACATAGAGATGAAATTGTGAAACCCATCAGAAGGAGCGCACCAAAACTTTGAATTTCTAGGTTTCAATCCAGATAAAAACGAAAAATCAATGAGTTTACCCTAGAAAAAAACAGAAAAATGAAAACGAATCCATTCAAAATCTTCCCTTCGACCAATGAACGAACACATTTATATGAATATATCAACCACATCTTCAAAAGATTTCGGAATGTAGAACGTTCGAAAACTCATTCGAAATGATCGAAAAGATTGAAGATCTGCGCAGTTACAAGTTGTATTTGTTATTTTATCAAGAATGATCCTTTTGATTCTCAATAAATCCAAATTAACTTCAAGCCCCTATGCTAAGATAGCACCGAGTGCAGCAGTAGAAGTTTCAAATTTCCGTCAACTTCACGATGTCATCATTGCTTCGAACAATTATCCCAACGTCAACTATCCCACTAGAATTGAATATGTGTTTTATTGACTTCCAAATTCCTCTCGCACAGCATTAATTGTAAATAAATTGGAAATCATCAAAAATAAATTAAACATAAGATAATATCCATGATCAGATGCTTATTTATTAAGAATATGAGCATTTCCCCTCGTATTTACAAGGTTATTTAGGCCTCTATATGTGATTCAGCCAAACTCAAAATAAAACTGCTGTAAAGCAAAAAAATGTGTTTTATTCAATTAGTGATTCGAATCAAATCGATTGAGACCATTCTCGGGTAAAAATTCAAAAAATACAAACATAGAGATGAAATTGTGAAGCCCATCAGAAGGAGCGCACCAAAACTTTGAATTTCTAGGTTTCAATCCAGATAAAAACGAAAAATCAATGAGTTTACCCTAGAAAAAAACAGAAAAATGAAAAAGAATCCATTCAAAATCTTCCCTTCGACCAATGAACGAACACATTTATATGAATATATCAACCACATCTTCAAAAGATTTCGGAATGTAGAACGTTCGAAAACTCATTCGAAATGATCGAAAAGATTGAACATCTGCGCAGTTACAAGTTGTAATTGATATTTTATCAAGAAAGTTCTGTTAATTCTCAATAAATCCAAATCAATTTCATCTACCTATGCGAATATAGCGCTGAGTGCAGCAGTAGATGTTTCAAATTTTCGTCAACTTCACGATGTCATCATTGATTCGAACAATTTTCCCAACGTCAACTATGCCACTAGAGATGAATATGTGTTTAATTGACTTCCACATTCCTCTCGCACAGCATTGATTGTTAATAAATTGGAAATCATCAAAAATAAATTAAACATAAGATAATATCCATGATCAGATGCTCATTTATTAATAATATGAGCATTTCCCCTCGTATTTACAAGGTTATTTAGGCCTCTATATGTGATTTAGCCAAACTCAAAATAAAACTGCTGTAAAGCAAAAAATGTGTTTTATTCAATAAGTGATTCGAATCAAATCGATTGAGACCATTCTCAGGTAAAAATTCAAAAAATACAAACATAGAGATGAAATTGTGAAACCCATCAGAAGGAGCGCACCAAAACTTTGAATTTCTAGGTTTCAATCCAGATAAAAACGAAAAATCAATGAGTTTACCCTAGAAAAAAACAGAAAAATGAAAACGAATCCATTCAAAATCTTCCCTTCGACCAATGAACGAACACATTTATATGAATATATCAACCACATCTTCAAAAGATTTCGGAATGTAGAACGTTCGAAAACTCATTCGAAATGATCGAAAAGATTGAACATCTGCGCAGTTACAAGTTGTATTTGTTATTTTATCAAGAATGATCCTTTTAATTCTCAATAAATCCAAATTAACTTCAAGCCCCATGCTAAGATAGCACCGAGTGCAGCAGTAGAAGTTTCAAATTTCCGTCAACTTCACGATGTCATCATTGATTCGAACAATTTTCCCAACGTCAACTATGCCACTAGATATGAAAATGTGTTTAATTGACTTCCACATTCCTCTCGCACAGCATTGATTGTTAATAAATTGGAAATCATCAAAAATAAATTAAACATAAGATAATATCCATGATCAGATGCTCATTTATTAATAATATGAGCATTTCCCCTCGTATTTACAAGGTTAATTAGGCCTCTATATGTGATTTAGCCAAACTCAAAATAAAACTGCTGTAAAGCAAAAAAAATGTGTTTTATTCAATAAGTGATTCGAATCAAATCGATTGAGACCATTCTCAGGTAAAAATTCAAAAAATACAAACATAGAGATGAAATTGTGAAGCCCATCAGAAGGAGCGCACCAAAACTTTGAATTTCTAGGTTTCAATCCAGATAAAAACGAAATATCAATGAGTTTACCCTAAAAAAAACAGAAAAATGAAAACGAATCCATTCAAAATCTTCCCTTCGACCATTGAACGAACACATTTATATGAATATATCAACCACATCTTCAAAAGATTTCGGAATGTAGAACGTTCGAAAACTCATTCGAAATGATCGAAAAGATTGAACATCTGCGCAGTTACAAGTTGTATTTGTTATTTTATCAAGAATGATCCTTTTAATTCTCAATAAATCCAAATTAACTTCAAGCCCCTATGCTAAGATAGCACCGAGTGCAGCAGTAGAAGTTTCAAATTTCCGTCAACTTCACGATGTCATCATTGATTCGAACAATTTTCCCAACGTCAACTATGCCACTAGAGATGAAAATGTGTTTAATTGACTTCCACATTCCTCTCGCACAGCATTGATTGTTAATAAATTGGAAATCATCAAAAATAAATTAAACATAAGATAATATCCATGATCAGATGCTCATTTATTAATAATATGAGCATTTCCCCTCGTATTTACAAGGTTAATTAGGCCTCTATATGTGATTTAGCCAAACTCAAAATAAAACTGCTGTAAAGCAAAAAAAATGTGTTTTATTCAATAAGTGATTCGAATCAAATCGATTGAGACCATTCTCAGGTAAAAATTCAAAAAATACAAACATAGAGATGAAATTGTGAAGCCCATCAGAAGGAGCGCACCAAAACTTTGAATTTCTAGGTTTCAATCCAGATAAAAACGAAATATCAATGAGTTTACCCTAAAAAAAACAGAAAAATGAAAACGAATCCATTCAAAATCTTCCCTTCGACCATTGAACGAACACATTTATATGAATATATCAACCTTTTTACGGTCGATTAAAATATCAATTGTTTATATATCAACCACATCTTCAAAAGATTTCGGAATGTAGAACGTTCGAAAACTCATTCGAAATGATCGAAAAGATTGAACATCTGCGCAGTTACAAGTTGTATTTGTTATTTTATCAAGAATGATCCTTTTAATTCTCAATAAATCCAAATTAACTTCAAACCCCTATGCTAAGATAGCACCGAGTGCAGCAGTAGAAGTTTCAAATTTCCGTCAACTTCACGATGTCATCATTCATTAGAACAATTATCCCAACGTCAACTATGCCACTAGAGATGAATATGTGTTTTATTGACTTCCACATTCCTCGTGCACAGAATTAATTTTAGATGAATTGGAAATCCACAAAATGAAATTAAACATTAGATTAGATCAGGTGCTAATTTATAATTTATATATGACTTGCACATTTCGCATCTTAAATAGCTCTGTATATGTAGTTTAGCAAAATTCATAATAAAAATGCTGTGAAGCAAAACAAATTATGTTTCATTGACTGAGTGATTCGAAGCTAGTCGATTGAGAGCATTCTCGGCTCAAAATTCCTAAAACACAGACATAAGTGACGAAATGATAATGCTCGTTCAACGAGCACTCAAAAGGGCTGGATATAATAAGGATCCATTTCGTCGTCAATATAAAGGTGTCTTATCTTTCACAATCTACAACATTCCTCGTTCGAACGATGTCTCACCTGGGCTGTTATTATTCTTGCTGAGCAACCATCGATACAAACAACCAGATAGAGGTTCGTGAAGTACAATACCGAAAACGAAATTACCACACCGTATCTTCGGCATCTGCCACGGAAATCCGGTCATCCTGAGCAGATGTAATGGCCTAGCTTTCCGGTTGATCAGGAGGGTGGAGATCAATGGAATTTATGGAGTTAATTGTTCGAAATAGTAGACGAAGTGCGTTAAAAATGTGCTGCCTGGATAAAGAACATTCAGCACTTTTTCGTGTTCTTGAATAATGAATATACAGGGTGTTTGGAGGGTGACCAGCCATAGGTAAATGGTGGATAGGTGATGCTCTTGGCTACTTATTGCACCTAATAAAATAACATTTTGCCCAAATTTGAAGGTGATATGATTTTTTTGCCATTTTTCTAGAAATTTCCCATTTTTCTCATTAAAATCTTGAATTTTTTTTTAATTTAATGCTCGAGGTGCCTATAAAATGATTAATTTTTTTAGTCTAGTCTTGTCTTATTCAGATTGAAACATAATTTCATACAAACGTCTTCAAAAAACCTGACAGCGTCGCGTCGTATCAAACATCAAAATGAAAAAAAAAATAATGTTGTGTCCACTTTACAAAGTGAAATGAAAAAAATTTACATAGTGTAGGGTTTTAAAATGGTTTTAAAAACTTCTCTAGTTAATACTCTTTGCAATGGTATGTAACATGTACCATTAGTAATCAGATAACTCAGCAAAAAACCGTTTTGTCTTCAAGGATGCCTTAAAAGGGTGACGACAAAACTATTCCATTGAGCAGGTAAAATCTTTTCTCTCATTCTAACACAGCTAAAAATAGCGTGCTCTCTCTATCATCGGTTGACAATTCTCCTCGAGCATTAAATTTTAAAAAATTCAAGATTTTAATGAGAAAAATGGGAAATTTCAAGAAAAATGGCAAAAAAATTATAACACTTTGAATTTTGGGCAAAATGTTATTTTATTAGGCGCAACAAGTAGCCAAGAGCATCACCTATCCACCATTAACCTATGGCTACTCACCCTCCAAACACCCTGTATAATTTTCTCGTTTGCGGATCGGCCTAATTTCAGGAAGTTTTTCTTTAAAGGTAGAGGAGACTTAAGTTGTGAACACTCGATATAAGTTACGACATTGAAATTTGGGATTTCTGGCTGTCAAATGTACCTGAGGCGACAGAGATATTTCCTCATTTGATAAAAAAATACATGGTACCTATTCTCGCGTCAAATTTGCTTTCGAAGTTTACTATGGAAAAGGCTAATGCTGAAATAATGAAAACGAGGATATAGTGGAGCTTTCAGAGTACAATATTGTGAGGAGATATTATTAGAATCAGCCCATTTTATCGATGCATTCATGACAATTTTCCTTATGAATTCCATATTTTCTTACCTTGAGTTCATGGCTATGACTGGAATTATCACTATTTTCGACCAAAGACGATCGCAACAGCTCTGGTCTAGACTTCCTCTTGTTCGGCAGAGTTGCCAAGGCATTTACGAACTGGGAACGCACTTCCTTCAACACCTCATTACGTTTACAAGAAGCAGAAAGGGACCTGCACTTCAAATTTTCTACCTTCTCGTTGATTTGGTAACATCGGTTCGCTCTTCCAAGACTAAGGTATTTTGCGTAATTTTCCTCGATTTTTCGTAGTTTTAAACGTAGACTAGCCCTGCTGTCAGTTCTGTTCGGTGTCACTGGTAGGCTTTCTCCTGTTGCTGATCTTAAATTCTGAAAAAAAAGGAGTTATATTCAGCATAATACATATGTATCTCGAATTATTACATAAATGCAAAATAAAAATCACGAAATCATAAGGAAAAATGGATGTCTTCTTCAGTTTTGTTTCGCTACTCGTTTCTGCCATTTTTTCTACCATTTATTCGGCCTTATTTACACTTGAACAAATCAGTATTATCGCAATTATTTTGGTTTATTGAAATAATATTTTTCAACCTAAAGAATAATTTCCCGCCACCAAATATGAGTTTCAAGCTACTATATTTATTGAATTTATTTCAACAGCAGTACAAAATATTACCCCAAATTTGACTTAGGGGAAATACGTACAAAACGACATGGACAAAATGACATAGGCATCATAATTTGAGTTTGGAGGTTTCAAATGCGGAACTGCCTACCCAATCACACGACCCGAGTGGGTTCAATTAACTTCTGAAAACGTGGAAGCGCTACTCTAGTTCATTCGGTCGTTATGAGTGATAACAGAAAATAATAGGTCACGAGTTTTTTTTATTGCGCCAAATTTTTGGAAGAAATGGCCAGTTTTCACAATTTTTTTCATTTATATTGCATTCATTTCGAACTTTACTTATTTGTCAGTGTATTCACGAAGCTTTTTTTACGTTGAATATACTTTTTGTATCAATTCGATATATTCCTAGTTTCATAACGCTTTATGGACAAAATGACATATACAGTGAACCGACAAAATGACATAGTTATTTCAGCTAAATTAACCGTATCTACCGGACAACACCGAGACCATTCATCCCAGGCTCCATCACCAAACAAAGAGCCAGGACTTGTCTTAACATATTCATAACAAAATATTCATATGCGGCTAATAAAGGCAATGTATCTTAATAGATTAAGATGCATTGATGATCCTATGAGGAGGTTCCTCCAATACCTAATGGACGATTCATAAGTGGACAAGGCAAACGTGAGCCGAAGACACGATATACTTATGCTGGCCATACACGTTACGGTATGAGCCCATACTTCCTCCAAAGAAAAGGAGACACTTCCCTAGGGCATTATTTGAAGAAGACAGTGAAGAAGAAAATGTTTCTAGCAACTTTCGAGATGATGAAGACGATTGTCCAACTGTCTATTGTTATGACCTTTTTTCCCGATTATATCGGGAAAAAACCAGTCCTCTCCAGGATTAGCACTGGAAAAGACTGGTTACGATGCATGCATTGGTTGCATTGGGCTCACGCATCTTGTCCTGAT
This sequence comes from Adalia bipunctata, assembly GCA_910592335.1. Classification (NCBI taxonomy): domain Eukaryota; kingdom Metazoa; phylum Arthropoda; class Insecta; order Coleoptera; family Coccinellidae; genus Adalia; species Adalia bipunctata. The sequence continues at coordinate 12,072,238 of OU342955.1, forward strand.
GTTCCTAGAAGAACCAAGCGTTTCATTGGTGAACTTTGTCAGTAGTTTTATAACTATAAGTAGAAAAATACAGTTGCCTTTTGCCAATCATTTTGTCCATAGCATTCGGACAAAATGAATTTCGTTTATCCCAATTTATCTGAGAATATTTTATTTTTTGAAACTTTTATTTCATAAAGGTTGATTAGATTTTGTGAAGAAAGGACCAAAGATCATAGTTGTAGAATATGACATTACTGTGATTGACTACTAACAAGTTATGCCTCTGAAATAAAATAAATAAAATAAAAACCTATGTCAATTTGTACGTACTTCCCCTATTCATTATTCGTTATTCGTTATTCTGCCACTGATTCCAAAGCAACAGCCTCGAATGACATTCTGACTTCCACATTCTTTCAAAATTGCAGAATTCTAGGAATAATAGTAGGTACGGTAGAATATTTCATCAGGATTTTCCGAATTTCCTAGTGCTAACATAATGAAAAGGAAACAAGCTGATATTTATAGTGATTTATTGTGATAATATAAGAGGCAAATACATTTTTCATTCAAATTATGCCAAGCATTGTATACTTATATTATCAACAGAACAAACATGTGACTTGCATTTAAATATCCAGAGAAATTCTAGATTGAGTCTCAAACTGAAAAAGTCACTGTGTAAATTTCCAGGGGATTGAAGGAATTATTTCGAAATGATTTGAACTTTGATAGGATATTCCCTCGAAAGGTTTAATGATGTAGGTACCAATTTCCGTAGGTAAACACTCAGATACAAAAGCTGCTTCTATTTTTAGAAGTCTGTATTCCTTATCAGATTGAAGATTAATGATTTAATCTTAAATAATCACTCTATTGACAAAGATTATGCTTATGTCAAGTATTTGCTGGATATTTCGCAAATTTTTTAATCTTTTTTATTTCCTCCCAATGGATTATTATGCTAATTTTTGCTTCAGTGCTTCGTGTAGCAATAAAATACTTCGTGATTTAAACGGAGTTAAATTGATGTATTCTGATGAATATAGTTAATGATAGGTTGGGCAGCAGAGTACCTACGTGAAATAACTTCTTTCATTCAGTCAATACTTCGATTTGAAAAGCTTAGAAAGAAAAGATCCCGTTTAATTTTTCTCTTCTTTAGAGGCATTGGCGCATTTTTATGGATATTCTCAACGGAATTAATTGCCTGTAAACCGTGAAATAAAGCCTCGTTTGTTGAATCGTCAGTAAAACAACCATTACAACTTTAATGCTCGTCCACAATTTCGTAACTTGGTTGGGAGTTTAACATACAAATATACTGGTCCACACTAATTCACCCGGCTATTTTCAATACAACAAGCTTTATCGTCCCTAAAAATACGTAGGTTGAGAGTTATTTACTCAATAAGTTGTAAAATGTGCTATATAGTGTTGAAAAAAGTTTGATTTTACGTGAATTTATGACGAAGGACCCCGCACACTTACTTAGGAAGAGCGGGTACATTGAATTTTCCCCATTTTTACATATTATATTTATATCAACCTTAAGAACAATATATCAGATTTTCACGAAGGTCTTATATCAGGTTTGTTCTATAGGGCGTTCAAAAATTGCAGCTACGGAAAAATTTTGATGATAATTCTTCAAATTTCAGAATTTCATCATGATGCCTTGGGTTCTGAATAACAAGATATCACAAATATCCAAACACCGCCCACCACGTTGAGTTTCGTTATACAGGCTGTTCCACGAAGCTATATAAGTAACTGAATGTAACTTTGTTAGTGACTTTGGAACCACCCTGAGTTTTTCAAAATATGATACCATGATGTATGTCCACCTCTATAGGAAGTTTCATTAATGCACAAAGAACAGTTGCAAAATTATTCAGGTTTGAATTCGGATTTCATACAATTTTTCTTTAAAACTTATCTGTAGTTGAGATTTCATTCATTATAATTATTATCATAGGTATTGACGGTCGGTCCAAAGGTGTTTTTATTCAGGAATGTACAGGATGGACATAATTCGGTGTCACTAATCTACTCATTTCGCTATCTCAAAATCTGTATAATGAACTGAATCCTAAATGATTTTGGCAACAATCTTTCAATTATTTATACACGAGTGAAATTTTTCACAAAAGTCGACATACTTTTATGGTATCTATAATATTTAAAAAATATGCATGCTTAGAATGCTCACAGATACAACAACCTGGAATGATAATACTGTTTTTCTATATAAACAGATTTTGAGATAGCGAAATGAGGAGATTAGTGACACCGAATTATGTCCATCCTGTATATCCCTGAATAAAAACACCTTTGGACCGACCGTCAATAACTATCATAATAATTATACTGAATGAAAACCTATATTCCTTGACAGCAATCTCAACTACAGATAAGTTTTAAAGAAAAATTGTATGAAATCCGAATTTAAACCTGAATAATTTTTCAACTGTACTTTGTACATTAATGAAACTTCCTATAGAGGTGGACATACATCATGGTATCATATTTTGAAAAACTCAGGGTGGTCCCTAACAAAGTTACATTCAGTTACTTATATAGCTTCATGGAACAGCCTGTATAACGAAACTTAACGTGATGGATGGTGTTTGGAGATCTGTGATATCTTGTTATTCAGAACCCAAGGCAATATGATGAAATTCTGAAATTTGAAAAATTATCATCAAAATTTAAAGATTCATTTTTCCGTAGCTGCAATTTTGGAACGCCCTATAGAACAAACCTGATGTGAGACCTTCATGAAAATCTGATATATTGTTCTTAAGGTTGATATAAATATAATATGTAAAAATGGGGAAAATTTACTGGACCCGCTTTTCCTAAATAAGTGTGCGGGGTCCTTTGACATTCCATATCGAGATTATTTGAATTCATTAGAAAAGCAAAAATGTTGTTAATTTGCTATTCGTTGATGAAGTTGACCTGAATTTTTCTACTCTCAAAAACGTTTCCTGGTATTTTTATAGAGAAACATGAGCATTAAGAATTTCTATCTAGATTTACAACGCTCAAACATTGTCTTTGCTTATGTTTGCAGAGCGTTTTTCTTACGACGCCATTGTTCCTGAAAAATTACATTCGCTTTATCAGAGTAAACAGGTAGAATTATAAGGTCCCATTGTTCTAGAAAATTCTCATGATTGCACTCCAAATTAATATCGCATTTTTCGAATAGAGAAATCTTGAGGATATTTCATGTTATGTTTCAACTGCATTGCATGAAATTGAATTGCGAATAATTATTTTACTCTCCCTGTACACCTCAGTGAAAACTTCGCTATAAGGGATCAATGAAATTTTGCCCCAACTGAAACAAAAGCAGTTTAAGAATCTAAATCTTCCAGTTCACTTAGCAATTAAGTTTTATTCACCTGGACTGTAAGAAAATCTTGGAGAAAATTTTGCAAGGCTTCCAATCCGACTAGCGTGCAGGTTTCTTTCAAGACATAGTGATCCTAAGGTGAAATTAAGTAAATCCGTTGACTCAAGAAAATTCATATAATTGCTCACGGTATTTCCTCAGTTTATATCCAAGGTTCCGCTTCGAAAAATGGAAAAAATTATATTCCACCGGTTATATAAACATAAAACTTCAGATACATGAAAAAAACCTACATTGTCAAAACAGCCTAAGGTATCAGAAGAATGGAACGAAAAGTGAAACCAAGAGCTATACCTCTTGATCTAAATAAACATTTTCTGACTTGTACCTCACTGAAAATGAATGGATTTCTCACCTTTCCAGAAATACAATTCCTATCCACATCATCTTCATGATCCTCTTCATCGGTATCGAAACTGGAATCCAACCCTTTGAGATAATCGTCCAATTCACTAAGACACTCTTCTATACTCTGCTGAGCAATAGAATCAAAACATTCACAGTCATGTTCACATTCTTCCTCTTCCTCCTCCTGAAGATGAGCGTTCAGAATCTCATCCAAACTGTCCAAAATCCTAAAAGCCTCAACGCTTTCATCCTCCAATTCGTCCCCCTGCGAACCTCCATAAGGACTGAGATCTTGAAGTGAGATCTCCTCGAAAAAATTGTAAGGTTCCCTGGACGGTCCAGGTCTTGAGGGTAGCTCATAGTCATCGTCTATAGAGATGAGTATGTCTTCTATATCAACACTGCTACTTCTGGAGTGGCTTGCGGAAACTTGAGAGGAGGTCTGCAGTTTTTGTTCGAGCTCTGGAAGCTCTGTATCCAGAAGATTGTCCGACACATTGTCGTAATCTGGTTCCGAATATTCGGAATTCAAAACTGAGAGCGTGGTGATAGCGTTGAAATTAATGAGATCATCGCTTAGTTCTTCAGCGTTTGACATATTCACGTCTCTTTGTCATCTCCTGAAAAGAAAAAAAGGTATTCAAGGGAGGCATAATGAATTTTGGAAAGAAAAGAGATAAAAAGCACGTATGATATAATGGAAACTTTGCATGAGACATGTATGTTGAAATCTAAGTAGCTTGGTGTAGATTAACTCTTAAGACTAGATGTCTTGATGTCTACAGTAACAACAACCAAATAGCAAGGGTGACAATGTTGGTGACCGAGTTCATTGTCAATTCAAACAACTTTTATACCCCTCGAAAGTGCTCGACAGCGGTTTGAAGGTGAAACTTAGAACATTCCAGAAAAAATAATGCCTCGGTAGCTTAGCGGTGAAAGCGATCAAGGGACGCAGGTTCGATTCCTGCACGGTGTGTAACTTTTTCCGGAAAGCAGAAGTTTGTCAGAATATCCAATATATTCTCTCTGTTACGTTGTGGTATAAAGTGATGAATATTGAAAAGACTTAATGGCCACGAAAGAGTAGAACATTCTGAAATTCATGACCAAAAACATCCTAGACTGGATCAATATCTCCACCATTGTTTACCATTTTATCTAATTAAAACTAGGTGGCATTTACAACTCCTAATATCAAGTTACATAACATCAAGATTGTTTGAAAACATGCCTTTGTTTGTACGTTAACGAAGAAATAGCTTCACTATCTAGGTCACTCGGGTTTCTACTGTTACCACGCTCGCAAACACATCAGTTTGATCTATTTTTGTACGTTTCCTTATGATCATGATGGATTGCTGAAGGAATTTCAATTTTGTTAAGGGAGCTTTCAATCGGTTCCTAATTAAAATCACAATGCTGGTAGCTGGTACTTTTATGAAAGGCGACAGGTCAATGGCGTTGGTATGAAAGTAGGTCAGACAGATCGTTCCCTATCTCGATATTAATAAACTTAATTTGCATGTATCCTCCTTAATCAGGGTGGGTATAAACAATGGATGCATTATAATTCGTTTTAAAATGCGGGCCGAGTGGGAAAGCGTTCCAGACCAAGATTATTTGAATTTTCTCTTCGCTCTCCAACTTAGTGATTGTTCGAAATTATTTGTCATTATTACATAGACCTCATAAAATATAAACTAGAAGAAATGTCTATTTCTTATTCATTTCCCAAGTGATGAGAAAATCAATCAAGAAGAACCTCATCGAATGCGAAAATTACAAATCTTTCGAATAAGATTCATACATTACATTACCTTCTCGATAACCCTACAGGTCAATCACGAAACGGTAGATATTTCTGAGTAAATCGATAAGTAAACAGTCCTTTCTTCTTGCACAAACAACTACGTGTTGAATGAAGACAATAGAAATATCCGTTGTTCCATATGGAACAAACAATTGATGATATTCTTGTAAACAGTTGCATGACTCAAACATAATATCTTAAATTTATTCTATGAAGATCTCTTCAGAATAGGCTGTTATTCTTCTCGTCATTTCAATGAGCCTTAATTCGCTGTGTAATTGCTGGTATGTGTGGTTCTGCAATTAATTCTGTTCATTTTCATGACCAGTAATGGGGAAAATGGGTATTCCAATTGGGTTAATTACAGCTACACCTTAGAACGTTCACTTGAATTGAGTGTTGGTTGACTTAATCGTCTTCGAAAATGAAAATATCGATTTTTTGAAATACCTAAACTACTGATGGCTTCACGACAAGGCCATTCTTCGGTTCTGGCCTCTTCTTTCTATTATCGCTTGGCATATTTTTGTATAGATGATTATAGAAAAATGACTGTCTTATCACTCAGTATACGGGTGGCCAAGAGATTGACGTCAAAAAGGAAAAAACAGGTCCCTCGTGTCATGGGCTATTCGAATCACCCCAATGTATGTTATGCTATTTTTCACGGTTTTCGAGTTATGAATTTTTTTATTAACTTTGAGAATTTTCGACTTGACCATCTTAAAAAAGTACAAGACTTCTCTGTGAAAGTCTTCTTGTAACTTAATCTCCATGAATTGTTCTTTTATACATAAAATAACCAGATTCGTAACTTTGATAAAAATTATGGAAATGTTGGTCTCAAGTGAAAAAGTTACGTGAATTGGATTATGATCTGAATTTTCGAATCAAAATTAAAAATTTAAGAAGGCCAATTCACGGTTTCTTAGTATGCTTGAAAACTGTGCTCAACAGTCAGCTTTTAGAATCATTGATAAAAAATGGTACTTAACACTCTACTTTTGCTAGAATTAGCCTTTAAAGTCATCGAGGTGGAAAAAATCAAAGAATTAGACATTTACTACAGAATTATTTTTTGCTATTTTAAGATTTTTCTGATCAAGTTATGATAGAAAATGCTGAAAATTGATGAAAACAAGCTTTAGATGTTGGTCAAGAAAAGTTCTAGATAAAAAAAAGAAAAACGTATGGCAATAAATCACACATCATAATGTGAATAAAAAGAAATTTATTTATAAAATTCACATTAGGTTTTCAAAGTGGCCACTTCTAGCCTCAATACACATCCTACACCTTCGGAGAAAATTTTCTTATAATCGCATAATACCTGCCCTGTTCTCTCTTAGGACACGTTGGGCTTCGCTTAACTTCAGTCGCAGCTCGTCTTCACTCGAACATTCTCGGGCGTAAACAATTTCTTTGAAATAACCCCAAACGAAAAAATCGATGGGATTAAGGTCAGGTGAACGTGGGGGCCACTTGATCGGTCCGCTACGTGCGATCCATCTGTTCAGGTATCGTTCATTCAAGTGATTGGACGTTTTGTTAATTTAAGAGAAGCCGTACGTGTACTTAGAAAGAACATCAGGGCAGGTTTTATGCGATTAAGAGAAATTTTTTAAAGAAGGTGTAGAATGTATTTTGAGGCTGGAGGTGCCACTTTGAAAACCTACTGTAAATTTTATAAATGAATATCTTTTTATCCACATTATGATGTGTTTTTTTACCCTACCTTTTTTTTTATCTAGAACTTTTCTTGACCAACATCTAGAGCTAATTTTCATCAATTTTTAGCATTTTCTATCATTACTTGATCAGAAAAATCTTAAAATGGCAAAAAATAACTTTGTAGTAAATGTCTAGTTCTTTGATTTTTTCTACCTCAATTATTTTGAAGGCTAATTCTAGCAAAAGTAGAGTGTTAAATACCATTTTTTATCAATGGTTCTAAAAGCTGAGTATTGAGTGCAGTTTTTAAGCCTACTAAGAAACCGTGAATTAGCCTTTTTACATTTTTAATTTTGATTCGAAAATTCATATCATAATCCAATTCACGTAACTTTTTCACTTGAGACCAACATTTCCATAATTTTTATCAAAGTTACGAATCTGGTTATTTTATGTATAGAAGTACAATTCATGGAGATTAAGTTACAAAAAGAATTTCACAGAGAAGATTTGTACTTTTTTTCTAATATCTTTTTTAAGATGGTCAAGTCGAAATTTTCAAAGTTCATAAAAAAAATCATAACTCGAGAACCGTGAATAGCATAACATACATGGGGATGATTCGAATAGCCCATGACACGATGGGACCTGTTTTTTTTCTTTTTGACGTCAATCTCTTGGCCACCCTGTATTATACTCAGGATAATACCTAATAGAATGTAATATTATTACAACTATCACGAGAGGTGTCCCAGAGGTCAATATTTTCATTCATAATGTTCCATTTGAGAGATACCTATGTATGTATATCGAATAATATAGGTATATGAATAATGCAGGACGGAAAAATATTAACACGAAGTTTCCATTGAACTATAATTGCTTGCTACCTAAGTTGCTATTGGATAAACCCATGGGTTCTGAAGTTGAAATAAACTTCATTGATTTTACACAACAGACTGAACATTTCTGATATTCAGACATTCAGACATTCAGATATTCAGACATTCAGATATTATTTCGACAACGAGGTCAGAGGTGACATATGAAGTATTATCCAATAATTTCATCATAGAATGAAGAACAACGTTGCCTTTGAATCACTCAAATAGCTTCCCATGGAAAGATTTCAACGACATTCCCACATGAATACCTCCGAAACATCTACAATTCCAATAAGAACTCATTGTAACTTTCGCAATAGCATCAAGGTTCAATTCTTCCAACACTCATTTTCTCGGAATCACTACGGCTATTCTGAACTTAATGAATGAATTCACAATTTTTACACCTAGACATGAAAGTGACGAAATCTTCTGATGCCGACGATATATTCGATGACATAGACCTAGTGACATATATTGCGACGATTATGGCGTTATTTTGATTGTGAAAATATAAGTAATTCAACAATAATTTGTTTATTGATCTTCTATAAACACGTCAGTTGAATTCACGTAGAAGAATAGGTCTTACCCTGCCTATGCTCAGTATATCTACAGGCCGTAGGCTGCCTGATTCATTCAAGGATGATCCCAAGATAACTAATTGAAACTTGGAAAAATTTACCAGTTCTTGAATAATAAGTAGATCTCATTTACATACTGAACTCAGTTCCTCTTAACAGACAGTCGAGACAATGTCACATCTTTGAATGAATGGAAAGAAATTTCAACGACTTTCGATTAATATATTGGTTCATAAGTATGGCTAGAGAAGCCCTACAGGTTTATATTTTTGTACTAGATGTGATACAAGTGGAGTTATGAATAGTAATAGGTGTAGCAATTAACCTACTTACATTTAATGAGGAAAAATGTTTGCATATGATATTCCTTCAGAAAATAAAATAAATATATTTCTTATGCACAAGTATTCAAGTGTTTCGATTCACATTCAATTCTTAATTCGTGATAAATTTGCCATTTGCGTAGAAATAAGATATTGTAGGAAATGAATGAGTATATTTCCCAATTCGTTGATACACAGATACGTCAAAGGAAAGAAAACAGGTCAAAAATTTACACTCGAACCGTTATAATAGTTGTTACCATTAAAAATTAATATTAGCGCCCACTAACTGACAATTCAGTATTCAGATTAGTCGTTTTAAGTATGACGTAAAGCGGAATTGACTATGATACCTATGCTCTGATGCTCATACAGATTGACGGAGTTTTGCTGAGGTTTTTATGTGCTTTTGTACCATAAGTTGAGTTGTATGGTACCCGTTTACATTTTCTCTGCTAATACTGAGTCCAACCTAATCATTTTTGCCTAATAATCCCAAAATAATAGAAATTTGGGCAAAATGATAGAGCTCGTTTCCATAGGAACAAGCGCCCAAAAAAGTATATTTTATTCCAACAACAATTCAACTGTATAATTTCGAGTTGTTTAAAAAAAAATATTCTTTATCATTAACACCAAAACCATGCTTATCCAAGCAACAGGTCAAGAGAGAAGTGCACTTTAAAGTATTTCCTGCGAAGTTCTGATAATTTACTTATCTCTACACCCTTCGTTATCTTTCTCCTTTATACTTTTTTTCATGTACATTGCACAAGCATTCGTACTACGCTAAATTACCATATTTTTGATAGGTAGACTAAATCGCTTTTCAACCAAAACATTACCATCTAGAATATAGATAAATATAATTGTATATTCAATTAAGATTCAAGATGGACGAGTTATTTCTCGAAAATGTTATTAATTATGTGCATTTCTCTTGTTCCAAGTTATGAGTATTATGTTTTAAGAAAGAACTATTTTTTCTTATGGTTTAAATAATTATTGATTTTCATATCGAATTTCATATGAATGACGTTTTAGAGTCGTTTCAAAATAATTTTATATAGGCAGTAGATGATAATGATTATTCATGATGATTTATTAAACTGTATATCTGATTCGAAATATACCTAACTGGGAAACAAATATAAAAAGACCTATAAATACAGTTTTATTATACAGAGTGTAACAGCCAAATGGAATAAATTCGATAACGAATAAATGAGGGGGTGTTAGGAAAAACGCTCGGACACGTCGATTTGTAATTTTAAATGCGCATATTTTTCAAGAAAATAAAATTATATAGGGTGTTCCATGCGACCGTGGTCAATACCAACTTTCTTATTTCAAATGCAACCCCCTGTATATTATTCATTTTTTGGATTCTTCAGAAAATTCTAGACATAATTCATGTACAATGTCCTATACCCATCTTCAACTTTCTCGGAAATATTAAGTGTTTTCAGATTTTTTACAAAAATTAACATTTTAAATGAAAATTATTTTATTTCACAAATTCGATACATTACACTCAATACTTATTTCCCATTTACCTCTTGATATGAAGAAAGTAAGCAAAAACCATTACTGAGAAGAAATTAAAAAATAACAAAAACAGATTAGCATGTTGCCAAGACGTTCGCGGCGAGCATTTTGAACATTTCCTACATTGACATTTATGTCTTTTTTTATTTTTTTTCAATAATCAAGAAATAATCAGTATTACCTACTTATTAGGTTTTAAGTGTAATGTACCGAATTTGTGAAATAAAATAATTTTTATTTAAAACGTTGATTTTTGCAATAAATCTGAAAACACTTCCGAAATAGTTAAGGATAGGTATAGGATATGTGCATGAATTGTGTCTAGAATTCTCTGAAGAATCCAAAAAATAAATAATATACAGGGGGTTGCATTTGAAATAAGAAAGTTGGTATTGGCCACGGTCACATGGAACACCCTATATAATATTATTTTCATGAAAAATATGCGCATTTAAAATTACAAATCGACGTGTCCGAGCGTTTTTCCCAACACGCCCTCATTTATTCGTTATCGAATTTATTCCATTTGGCTGTTACACTCTGTCTGTATGATGAGGCAATAACAGAGTCACCTCAAAATGAAAATAATTACATCATATCTAGGAAGACAAATTTTGTCGGTAATGTACTTCTCCATATTCAGGATGCTGCATTCAATAAGAATTACCTTTTCATTTTAAGCTTTCATCACAATGGACCCATTGTTTCTCCAAAATTTTCTGCATAAGATACTTATCTATTTCGTTCTTTTCGAATGTACCTTCAGACGTTACGGAATTAGGATTAAAATAGAATTCACTTTCACCAACAAGATAGATAATCTGCCAAAAATTACCACATTTCACTTATCACTACCAAAGTTAGGAACATCAGAAGAGAAGCTTTGCCGGGCCATAAATAAAAAGGGAATCTTTTCAGGGAATACCTACTTATTTGTATTCCACACTGGGTTGTGAGAGTTTTACAGTCTTTTCGAGGTTCTTTATGGTTTGAAAGAATTTATTCCTATAAACAGGTGTTCTTACTCGAAAAATCCATGAAGGTTCCTGGATTTCTAGGAATAGGTTAGAAACAGGTACGAAATAGAATTGAAGCTTGACCTTAGGCACCATAAATAAAGTACCATTCCAGAACATGTCAAGCTGTGCGAAAAACTAAATAACACACAAATTTTACACATTTAAGAATACTTCTGTTTTGTCCATTTATTCAATTCAATTCCATATATTCTCTTCAATAATATGATCCTATTAACCTTGGATTAAATCAATGGGAAATCGAAGTGATAGCTGACTTGAAACATCTTGAAATATGACAGTAGTTTCACAAAAGATTGTGAAAATCATATTTTCCAATGAATTACATTGAATCAAATTATAAGTACTCCATTTTTAATTTTGATTTTTCATTCCCGTGAACTATAACAATTCCAAATTTTCGAACATTTTATAAATTGCTTGGACTCCACAAAATTCAACTTGAATTTTGTAGGTTTGTTAGCCCACGAATGGCAGTTACAAATTCCATATTTTTTTCTAAATGATGAAGAAGATTAGATAAACTTCATTAATCACGAAATTCCTGATTTTATTACGAATAAAAAACGTTCAAATGGTATTACCAGAGCACATTCAGTCTCTTATTTTTCTCGATTTCGTATGTATTTTAAAAATAGCGCTATGTGATAAACAAATGATTCAAGAGGTTTCATGGTTTCGAAGACATCTGTTCAATTTATTTATCCATCAAACCCTTGACTCATCTGTTTATAGAACTACCTTCTGGTTTTGTTCATATATGATGCTCCCATACCAGATCTACCCCTATTTGAAATCTTGTATTGCTCTAAAATATTCTTTCATCTAATACATTATCCTATGTTAATGATGATGTTCCAATTAAAATGAAAGCAACAAAACTGTTCAGTAAATGGAGAAAGAAAGAATTCCTCGAGAATCTTTGCGAAAATGTGATTATTTTCGAATTAGTAAGAAATAGTACAGTTACCAATACCATTACTCAATTGAAATTAATACAAAAGTACATTGTGAGCGATCAGAAAGAGGAGTGCTTCAATTAATTACAAAGTTAGTTTTAATTTGAGGAATTATTACATCGAAATTTATTGAATAACTGTTTGAAAATACCTATATGCTATTAATGGTTTTAGAAGTAACGGGTTTTTGAAATATCCCCATCATTGAAGTTATGGTTTATGAAAAGAATTTAATAAACATTAACAACTATAGGCAATAAAATTTAAACATTTTCAACATGATGGTTAAATTTCCTAAACATTCCAGGGTGCAATACAATAAATAGTTGTAAATATAAATATCTAACGAATTTTTATACCTGATCCCAATATCTCCACGCAGTTTCCGAGAAGATTGTGCAATTCACCCTCAAATATTCAACATCGATAAGAAACTGAATTCAAAATCACCCCCTTTAAGTTTCTGTTACCTGACCATAATAGTTTCTCACTGAGCTGACTCATTCTTTGTCACACAGGTAGATATAGGATACAACCAGAGTCTCTGGGTAGAACAGAATTATGAGGCTTCAGTAGAATGTTGCTGAAGTAACAAAAGATTCTTCATATCGATCTCACTAGTAGATGCACTTCGGCTACATGTTGAAGTGGATATAGTATTTTTTTTCTGTAGGGCGATTCAATTTTAATACAATTTCCGTTCAGAGAGTCTGATGTCTACCACAATAATTGTGATAGACTCGATATAATTATTATATTGAGTTGAGCGTGAGCGACCAAATGACTGACGCATACCTTTTTTAAATGAGCGCATTCACTTTTTTAAGGAAGAATATTGAAAGCATCAAAAATCCTAGTGTACCTTTCATTTGGCACATCAAATGAATGAAAGCTCTATTCGTGGAAACAATAATAATTTATTTGTGATATAATATACAAACCTAGGTATAGTTTAGAAAATACGGGAAAAAATATGCGACATCCAACCTCCCTTTATCACCAGAGATACTGAGCCCAAGATTTTGGAAAAATTGCAGTTCATACAAAAAACTATACAGTATAGTTCTACTAGTATTTGACCTACTTTTTTCAATGTGAACGATAGGAATAACATCAGAGCTTCGAACTGAGCTTAGTAATAAATTATGTTCGGTTTGATTTTTTTGCGTTTATTTAATGTTTATTCATCTTTATGAAGCGATTAATTTTTATTTTTTGCTGAAGATTTTCTGCAGAAGCATTTAGAGGTTTTTATTATCAAGTGACTTTTCGTTCAAAACTTACTACTGCCTATAAGAAAAAAAATTGATTGCGTATAGTAATTTTGTTGGTATCCTCAATTCCTCATCCTCAAGCATCTCTCCCATTTGGGCATTCATTACGAAATATACTTCATTAAGAAATCGATGATTACCAGGCAAGTGAAAGAATGGTAAGAAGGAGTGGACTAATTCAAATGTGGACATCGAAGACCTACCCGTGGACATCAAACAGGCCGGTCAGGCAATCTGGAAGGTATCCTGGCAACGAAGAACTTCCCACATTCACAACAAACTAATTTTCACACCTTCAAAACCGAAAAATACCAAATTCTCACCATAAACTCCGTCAAAGTCACTTTGAGATGAACCGAAAAGCGCTCGGGCCAACTTTGGTCTCACCATACGGAAGAAGCGCCGGTTTTATCACAAGTTTTAATGGTGTAGCTGACCACTAGACCACTAGAATCTCGACACAGTGCTCGATGTACTTCGGTTCGACCATGGGTTTCGCTATCACGACAATACTGAAACTTTTACTGGGCCGCAACACGCATACGAACGAGGGTCGACCACCGTACTGTGGTCGCGCTGTCGAGTTTTGGCTCCTAGAGGCTGCGAAGAGATGATGCGGTGTCTGAGGATGACCGTGAACCTCCTCTTGGTCGGGTTGGTGGGTTTGGGGCCGAAGAGGACGACCGGCCTTGTGAAGATGACTTCCAAACCAAACTTAGCTTCGCGCCCTCTGTTACGCAATGTGTGTCCAAAAGATTGATTTTTTATGGGTCAATTGAGGAAAATTGTGGCAGACAAGCTATTTTTGTTTATTGGTGGTCCAGAAATCTAACGTTTCTTATCGTTTTATAATAAAAGAAACTCGAATGATCCAGAGATCTTTTGTAGCGAAATATGAAACATTTTCGCGTCAATATAAGTATTATCCTCTTTCAAAAACAAATATTTTGTAAAGCCGTAAATGTTCCCACCTACTTCAACATTTTCCGAATATAACTTTAAATATTTGACAATTCCATATTTTGTCTGAGAGCTCAAATATCTCTGGAAAACTTCGCAATATCATTAACATCATATATGATCAAAGTAATAACATTAAAATTTGTTGGGGAATCCAAAAATGTGATAATGTAAAGAGCATTTCATTTGGAAAATTGAATTTGATACTTACTTCCGGTATAACCGGAAGTGTGATTTTGGGTTAGGTTAGGAAAGAATTATCCCATACAGTTGCGAAACTTTCCAAGCTTATCGGATTCTCACGAATAATCTTTGTACATTTATAAATTTATATTTTATTTAGATCCCTATACTTCGAGTGCGAAAGAGAGATTATTATTATTCAAGCGATTTTGAAGAGAAGAAAGAATTTACACGAATATATAACTGCAATGAGGAATATTAAATCCACTGCAAGCTACAAACGAACCAAAATCTCCACACGTTGGAATTATTGGAAGATTTCGTGCTGCATTTGATAGGTTTCGCTACTTACTTCCGGTTTAACCGGAAGTGACAACCTAGCAGAAAACATACTTTCTTGTTCACTATGAACCGACGCTGCAAAAATCTTCGAAGCGAAATCGAAACCAAACGCTTAATGTAGGTATGTCAACATATCTATTCGAAAAAAAAGTACTTAAACTTGAAGAAATCCGTTTATTTATCCAAATATAATAACAAAATAACTAATGCAAAATATTTTATATCAGTATTCAAAGGTAATTTTTTTATACAGAAAATAATCAATGAAGAGAAAGATTATTTGTCCAGAAGAAGAATCAAGATAAAATATCTCATATCAAGCTTACAAATTAATATATCAACATTTTTTTAAGCTTAAAACCCTTCGACAACTTTGTCTAAGTTAAAACCTCACCGTTTCAAATCTCAAGCACTGCTAAAAATACACATTTTGCATTATGAGTATTCCAAGAACTCTTTGTTTTTGCAGTATTAAAGCAATTTCTTTTCATTCATCTTACATTCAGATATTCTAATCTTTGCAAAAATAACTCTTCATCCAATCTATGCTTACAGAGATATTGTCCATTAAGAAACAGTACAGGTATGTCGTTTCGGTATAACCTCAACCACCTAAGATTCTCCTTCTTTGTAATGTCAACTGTTTCAAAGGCCACTCGATTCATGTATGGTTTAAGTTCAGCCTTAACATCATCACATAATGGGCAAGGGTCCTTTGTGAACATTGTCAGTTTCGGAAGTTCTGAAGGTTGGGATCCTGTGCTCCTGTTGAAAAAGTACCTTCAGAAAACCTCAATTACGACAGATTGAATTAATTCATGCAGTATCACAGCACGCAAATATTCGTTTATCATGCTACGGTTATTTTTGAAAGCTTGTTAAGTTTTTTCTTGTGAATAAAAAAATTTAGACCATATCAGGTCATCAGAAAACCCGGAATAAACTCGGAAAAAGAATCTTTTTATTATCTTATTTTTTGCATTTATGCTAATCCACCCAGGTTTTTGTGGAGCCTCCCAAAATCCCAGGGTAGGACTTACAACAATCATCTCTTTCATGAGATCATTAAAATAATTTCTGAGATGAGAAATGAGCATTTGTGGAATTCTATTTCTCTTATGAATCTGCTAAATAGTTTCTGCTTTCCTTGCGTTGAGATCCCACTGATTGGGAAGAATTAAATATAATGGTAAATAAAAGTCGAAAAAATGTATAAAATTATATTAAAACAGCTCATCGAATTATACATAGGTTAATCTCTAAAATACTTTTGCCACATCCGTAAATCCAAACAATTATATCCTTAACCTATCTACACTATGTAACAATCAAAGAACATTCAATATATTCTTTAAAATATAATTCAAACAAAAAATATAGCTCGATTTGTATAGAATTCATTCAAAAATTGCAAAATATAAAATTGTCAAACACCTATAGAATTAAAGTAAAATAAAATCAACTATACAATCTTCCTTGATTGCACACAGCATTCGAACACTTACAGTCGCTCAATGAGGATGGAAGAAGCACCTCCACCTCCATTACAAATGGCTGCAACTCCTTTCTCTCCGGGTTTCAGTGCATGAACCAAATGAACAACGATTCTGGCACCTGACATACCTATGGGATGTCCCAAACTGACTGCCCCACCGTGCACATTTATTTTGGTAGGGTCTAAGTCAAGAAGTTTCTGGTTGGCTACAGCTACAACACTGAAGGCCTCGTTGAGCTCCCAAAGAGCCACTTCGTCTTTTTTAACTCCAGTTTTCTCAAGGAGTTTTGGGATCGCTAC
The DNA here is from genome assembly GCA_910592335.1 of Adalia bipunctata. Taxonomy (NCBI): domain Eukaryota; kingdom Metazoa; phylum Arthropoda; class Insecta; order Coleoptera; family Coccinellidae; genus Adalia; species Adalia bipunctata. The sequence continues at coordinate 12,089,365 of OU342955.1, forward strand.
AGCTGGAGCGATTGGGAAATCTACAGGATCGGTGGCGCCATCTGCGAATCCAACTACTTTCGCTATGGGTTTGAGGTTAAGTTTTTGGACGGCAGCTGATGATGCCAGAATAACTGCTGCAGCACCGTCGTTTAGTGTTGAGGCGTTACCTATGTAAACAGAAAAACACTTGCTCAAAAAAAAATTATTCTCTATTCTATATTCAAACTAATATTCGTTTCAGTGAAAATTGTATACTGAAGGAAACAATGAATTGGCAACATTTAATTACCTGCTGTAACCGTTCCATTCTCTTTCTGAAAAACAGTGTTCAGCTTGGTGAATTTCTCAAAATTAATACGTTTATATTCTTCATCCTCGGCAACCACTAAATCAGGTGTTCCTCTCTTCTGGGGAACACTAACAGGAACAAGTTCGCTAGCGAAAGCTTTGTTTTGCCATGCTGCAGCACTCCTTTTGTAACTAGAGATGGCATAATCGTCTTGGTCTTGACGGGATATTCCCATCTTTTTGGCAGTGTTTTCAGCACAGTTTCCCATGTGGAACTTATTGTAAACATCAGTCAGTCCATCTAATACTATACCATCAGATGCATGGATTCCACCATAAGGTGTGTTACCTCTTTTGATGTAATAAGGCACATTGGACATAGATTCCATTCCTCCCGCAAGAACAAGTTCTTGTTCACCTGTCTGAAGGGACTGTGATGCTAACATAATAGATTTCATGCCTGAAGCACAAACTTTATTGACTGTTGTGCATATTGTTGATTTTGGCAGACCGGCAAATATTGTTGCTTGCCTTGCAGGTGCTTGGCCCGCCCCTGCTTGGCATACTTGGCCCATGTAGACCTCTTTAATTTCATCTTTTGGTACTCCAGCATGTTCAATTGCTCCTAAGAAGTAATAAACAGTTATAAATTTGGATTTTTTCATATTATTGTGATTCTGATGGTGTCTTCACTATATTACCTTGAATAGCAACAGCACCAAGTTGTGTTGCTGTTAAAGGAGCCAAAGATCCTTGGAAAGACCCGATTGGGGTTCGAACAGCGGAGACAATAAAGACTTCATTGAGATTTGGTTTAGTACTCAAGTTTCTTTGAGTATGATTAAGAACAACCTGAAATGATGAGGAAGATGTGAAAGCATTCAATTAGTAAAAATTACACATAATTATGAGGAAAATTCAATTCAAATTGGATTACACTTAATCCCAATTGAAATAATTTTTCACCAATAAAAAAACAACAGAATTCTCTCCACATTTCACTCTGATAGGCAAAAATGTCTGAATTATCTCTTATTTTTCAGTATGAAATATTGTATAGCGTCCCTGTATTGAATGCAACAATATCTTTAGAAATAAAATATGTATTTTATTTGAAAAACCCTAAAGTTCAATCCCTGGAATAACGAACATTTTATCATTGACTTAGAATATCTATAACATATATAGAATAGATAGATATTCTACGTCAATGGATTTTGTAGGGTCAATAGGTCATATGAAAATTGAAAGTTACCGGTTTCCAAACGAAATACGAAATGAAGAATAAAACCTACATCTGCCATTATTAACAAAAATAGGAACCGCTTCTTTCTTGCACAAAAATTTTTCACAGGTAGCCAAAAATTGAACTATGAAAGTAAAAGCGGAAGCCGACACCGTTAGTAGCTTACGCACACAAAATAGGAAAAATATACTTAAAAAACGTCATCAGGTGACAGTTCGTATACAGATATAATTAAAGGATAAAGGAAAACTCTATTTTTCCATACTTACCTTGAAAAATCTTAAAGAATACATGTTCCACTAGCTTCTAAAATCAGGACACCATTGGACTTTGATACATATAAAATTGCATTTATCAAGTATGCTGTTATGATTTCATGTTATCAACCTAACCTAATATCACTGACACAACGCGTTGATTGGTGACATATCAGCTGATTAGCAATATATACATTGATATCAATATATACATCAATATATAAAAGGCTATTCAGTTTTTTTTCAGAAACTCATCTCACAGACCAGGTCTGTAACTGTAATATTCTTCAGTTTTCAAATGGGAATTCCTTCTTTCCCGATAACGTCAATAATGGTAGATTAACTAATGTTATTATTTTTGTGTCATCTACATTTTCTTCGTCCAAAAATCCCCCGTAGGAAAAATTTTTGTTTAAAAACAATGCTACCAACTGATGAAAAATGATTTGTCAAAATTTCCTAACCTCAATCATTTTCAAATTTGAATTATACCTAAATCTAAGAAAATCAAAAATTCTTATTGTCTGCAATGGGTGAACTCAATACAGGAGATGTGATAATAACTGATTTGATCGAATGTATAAATTTCGCTTGTATAAAACATAAAGACCAGCGAAGACAAGACATTCAAAGAACACCGTACATTAATCACCCTATTGGTAAATATTTTGATTATCTAAAGAATTTATAATACTGAAATGTAAAACTGAATTGAATAGATAGCATTTGTTGATTTTATTAATTTCAATAGGAGTTGCTTTCATCCTTACTAATGAAGCCAAAGTAAGTGATCTAGCCATAATCAAAGCAGCAATACTCCACGATACTGTGGAAGACACCGATACAACTTTAAATGAAATAGAAAATGTCTTTGGAAAAGAGATTCGCTCCATTGTAGCCGAAGTAACTGATGATAAAAGTTTACCGAAAGAAACACGAAAGCAGCTTCAGATTGATCATGCACCAGGCAGCAGTCGGGCTGCAAAACTGGTGAAGTTAGCAGATAAATTATATAATCTGAGAGATCTCGAGAAGGCAACACCAATGTTCTGGACACAACAGAGAGTTTATGAATATTTCGAATGGAGCAAAAAGGTTGTGGATGGATTAAGAGGAGTTAATTGTACGTTGGAGAATGAACTAGACAAAATTTTTGCCAGAAAATTGAAGACATCTCATCAGTCTCCCAAACAATGAATGAATTGCTTTTCTTATGGAATTAAAGGCCTTCAATTTGTATGAAACTTATGATTTTTTTCTTTGTATGCATTATTAAGATAAATAATGTGTAGGTATCTATTTTCAATGTATATGACCATTTTTTTATTGAGGATATTGAGTGATAGTAAAGTATCATATTAAAAGGTTTTTTATTTAAATTAATGTATAAATTATGTACAAACTGGAATACTTTATAAATAAATATATATTTTAATCTATCATACTCCATGTAGTTTCTGGAATTCCTGCATCAATTTCACTAAAGCTTTAACATCTTCTAGTGATACAGCATTGTATAACGAAGCTCTTATTCCACCTACAGATCTGAAAAAATAAGACAAATATAACATTATGAAGAAAGAATATCACATGCTTGAGGTATACATTATGTGCATTATGGAAGGAAATGAGATAATATTTTAAATTTATTAAATTATTTTTATTTGTCAATCTGTTCTCTTATTTCCGCTTTTTTCAAATTGTTTGAATAAACCACTACCATATAATGTCAAATAAATTTGTACATTATTATTCCTTCAAATGATAATTGATTAATATGAGTTCATATATTCATTATTTGAAAAATGAGAAAAGAAAATCCATTTTTTGTATTCTACCGACACAAGATGATTAACTGGAATACACTAGAGATTTACCTGTGTCCTTTGAGCTGGTACATCCTCAATTTTTCCGCCTGTTCTAAGAAAGCAGCCTCAAGACCATCGTTTCCACTAGGACCGCCGACTCTGAACGGTATATTTATTCTACTTCTAACATTTTCATCAATAGGCGAGCAATAAAATTGATTCGAATTTGCTATGCTTTTGTACAACAGATCACTCTTTTCTTGAGATTGTTTTTCCATTCCCTCTACCCCACCGTTAGCTTTTATCCATCGGAGAACTTTTTCCATTATGTATACCCTGAAATACAACATATAATATACAGTAAAGTTACCGAGAAAGACTTGTAAGAATTCAACATAAATAAGGATATAACAACTGAATCAATTGATAAGTTATAATCATTTTAGGTCATCTTTTCTTGATCAATTTTTAGCAATTCGAACATTCCTAAAGTTCGCTATCATCTTTGTGCTGATAACAAATTATTCTCATTTCATTTTATTGCATCATTATGGTCTTTCGAAAGTTTTATCGCCAAGATATTCTTTCGTTATGTTTTCCAACTGAACTATTTTAATTTTAGATCAAATAAAAAAGTGGACTTACGAAAGTGTTGCTGGTGTATTGTGCACAGAATTGTTTTTGTCTATATGAGTGAAATTCATTACTGCAGGACATATATCCATTGGTTTTCCTAGCAAATCTTCCCTAATTATAACGAAAACTACACCAGCAGGTCCGATGTTTTTCTGGGCACCACCAAAGATAACTCCATACTGAAATAATAGTTTAGATCGAAATCATTTTCCATGTTAGGAAATATTTTTACGTATATTTTAAGGTATACATCATTTATCTCTTTGATTTTGGATTATTCTTATGCTCACCTTTGAAACATCAACCTTCTTGGTCATGATGCTAGAGGACATATCAGCTACTAATGGCACGTTGTGTGGATTGTTTGGAATGTTTGGGAATTCAACACCTGAAAACACCATTCAAACTATTGAAAAATTCGATACCTATTTCAAAAAGTATCAATACGATTATTTTAAATTATATCACAGTATAAGGTGCCTTATAGTGTGATAAGAAATTATAAGATTGCTGGCACCAGAAAGTAATATACTCATATGTAGCCAAGAGCCACTTGAACACGTGAACAACCAAAAAACTGGCTGATCCTCAATCATCTCTTCTACTTACCATCCACGGTTTCATTGTCACAAAAATAGAGGTATGATGCGTTCGGATCATAGTTCCAAGTGGACTGATCTGGTATGCTTCCTGGCTTGTCAGCTTTAGGGAAAACAAGATTTACTTTTCCATATTTTTGTGCTTCTTTTACAGCCGATGCAGACCAGGTACCAGTAATTGCGTAATCGGCTGTGCCGGTCCTGTTGATCAGGTTCATTGCTACTGCTGCGAATGCTCCTACACCACCCCCTTGCATGAAGAGCACCCTGTAGTTGTCTGGTACATTTCTGTAACAAAGAAGAATATGATCGAAAGGCGCTTCCGCTTGAAAATTCAAAATTGGGGTAAAAACATCATTTAAGAGGGTCCCTATGTCCGAAAAAGTTATCGAAATTCACTTACAATAATTCCCTAATTGACTGTTGGGCATCTTTATTGATTTTTGAATACTCTGTTGATCTGTGACTCATTTCCATAATACTCATACCAGAATCTTGATATGATAATAGCTCTGCTTGTACTTCTTGAAGAACCTGAAATAAAAAAATATTATTGAAATTATATGAAGCATGATTTTATTGGATTTGTGAATAACACTTGAATCGTGAGAAAACACCATTAAATTTCTACAAAAACAACGACACAATTGATTTGTATCAATGATGCTATCACTTAAACAAACGCGCTTGGAATTATAATCAGTTTAAAGTGTCAATAACAATAAATATTTGTTGATTGCCTGTTTAATTCTTTCGATTTAAAGTTTTCCACTACTTTTAATAAATTTCCATTGTCCACTCGTAACCGATGACTTTTGACCCATATACTTAAAGATTCTGGGACACATACAACTATAAATAAGCCGGCATAGATCAAAGGAAAATTTGGACTTGAGCATCATAAATTTTTTCCAGAGTCTGTTGTGCTTAGGCTTTAAAATCTCAGATATATGGTTATGGCCAGTTTTTTGAGAAATGTAAGCAAGGTAAAAACAGTTTTCCAATATTCAGGTTGTGTTTAGAAACGACGAGAGGGATTTGACTGGTTCCCTAATTGTATGATATTCAATTCTGCTCTATTCATCACAGAAGGGAATTCATTCTTCCAATAACAATTAGACAAAGAAAATTTCATTAAAACCGCGATTAAGATCAATGAAATTTGAACTTTTTGAGCATACCTACATGGTTTTGAAAAATATCACATGAATAACATTTTTATTTGTCCGAATTACAAATTTGGCAAAATAAAATTCTTACGAATATTCGCAAACTGAATCAACACTTCTCAGTTTTGGTAATGTAGTTATAGTTTATGTATTTTTCAATTGATTTTTACCTCTCTTGGCAGCTTAGCAGGCCCAGCTCCGAAATTGAGTGCAGTATTACTATTTCCCATTTTTTTAAAGGCTCACTAACACGTTTAGAGTAAAACAAAAAGTTGCTAGTGGCAGTACTTCACTCAGACGTTAACACTGATATGATAAGGCTGATCTGCACGTTTTATAGAGTTTAAACTGATAGGAAATTACGGAATAATTTTGATTAGGTTCGTCAGTGATCATGCTATGGAATGGTCAAAAGGGGGGATACGCGTGTCGTGTCAGTGAACGAGCGATGGATTTTTTTTAAATGCGCTCAACAACAGGTTCTCGAGAGGAGTGTTCCACTTGAGGTGGATGGATTGTTCTGTAGAATGCAGAATGGCGAGGGAAATTAGAAGAAGTGTAGCACTAGCACATTTGTTTTAGCATGCTTGTTCCTAGGAAGCGTTATCATTTCGCCCAAATGTCTGTAATAGAAATTTGAGCCGAAAATTTTCTTGCACTATGAGGCTAAGTCGCTGATGAACAATTCGTGCTAAAATTTGATTCTGTTAGTCCGACCATGAACACGATAACTTCCGAAAGAAAAGACCTAGTGTCTTGAAATTTCCAGAATATATTCGAGGCCCAAATGATTCGATCAAGTTCATGAATGTTTTTTCTTATTTTATTTTCCCAAAGTCTCAAAATTGTCCGCTGACTGTATATATTTGTGCAGTTTATGATGGAACACCTTAGTATATTCCTACATCGTGATCAAGACCAGAAATATGTAGTCAGATTGTAATAGAAAGATTCCATTAGGAAAAATAAATTATCGTTCCTTTTCTAATTTATTTAATCACCCGTCTGTTGAGTGTTAGATTGGACTGGTTCAATCTTTATCTTTTTATTTCTATAAAATTCCATCGATTCTGATAACTGGACCCCCTATTGTGAGCAGTTTGAACTTTTGCGTTAAACTGTTTTTGAGCGAAATTCAAATGTAATGGTTTCTACATCATTCGAGACGTAAAGATCTTCGGGGTAAACATCTGATGAGGTCAAGTTCAAGCTGTTGAAATAGGTTCAGATTTTGCAATATGATGCCATGAGAATATATCGTACAAATACATTATTCTTCGATATGAAGAAAGCTTTAAATCAATCGGAATCTTATAGGTAATTGGAGAGTAAAAATTATCATTCTACCAGTGCTCTTCGAGTTTATATCTTCTGAAATTGAAATGTTGACATATAAAGTCATTTTCAAAATGTAACTACTTTATTCTTCTCTAAGTCAAAAGATACGTACCTACATCATAGGGGTCATAGGTGGGGTTGTAGGGAACCAAGCCTTAAAAGTCCCTATAGCCGGAAGATAACCGGAAATCCAGAAAAAAATATCAGTTTTGTTGGTATTTTTTGACTTTGCGAAATTCAACGAAATAGAATATTTCTTAATAGTTCTCTGCATTCATCGGCGCAAAATGGTTCCGCATGTTTTTTGGACGAATGGCGCGTTGTTTGCCGCATCAAACACGATATTTATAGGCGACTATACAGGGAGTCCCGGAAAATGTGGGAAATCTCTCGGATTCAGACAAAACATAAAAAGATAAGATGACAAGTTCCCATCATTTTTTTCCTAGCGGCCCTCCCTACGGAGATACGGCCTTCTAAATGACGTCACTGGAAATCCATTTTCCTGCAATAAATTTCAAACTACTCAATATAATTTAACGAAAATTTGATTAGATGAACAGTAGTAAGGACCTTTTAAAATACTGCCCTCAAATTCAAATTAGCTCTTTTAGTTTACCAGGGGCGGACTAGGTTGTACATTTTAGTGCTTACATTTTCAATAACACCCTGTATGATAAGAAGTCGAAAAAAAACAAATTCGGATAGCTTGAACATTAAGCTAAAAAAAAGTTAATCTTATTTATCGTCGATAAAATGAACCGTTTTCTAAAAATAAAATTACAAAGATTCTTAACTATGACGTTTTTGCCTTAGAAAGGCACCTTAGCAAAAATTATTTTTTAGAAATGCACTCTTTTTAAATGATTATTTATAACTATCGTATTTATATTCAATCGTTGCAAGCTTTAGTGAGAGTACATTTCTAAAAAATAATTTTTGCTAAGGTGCCTTAAGGCAAAAACGTCATAGTTAAGAATCTTTGTGGTTTTCTTTTTCGAAAACGGTTCATTTTATCGACAATAAATAAGAGTACATTTTTTTTAGCTTAATGTTCAAGCTATCCGAATTTGTTTTTTTCGACTCCTCATCATACAGGGTATTGAAAATGTAAGCACTAAAATGTACAACCTAGTCCGCCCCTGGTAAACTAAAAGAGATAATTTGAATTTGAGGGCAGTATTTTAAAAGGTCCTTACTACTGTTCGTCTTATAAAATTTTCTTTAAATTATATTGAGTAGTTTGAAATTTATTGCAGGAAAATGGATTTCCAGTGACGTCATTTAGGAGGCCGTATCTCCGTAGGGAGGGCCGCTAGGAAAAAAAATTATGGGAACTTGTCATCTTATTCTTTATGTTTTGTCTGAATCCGAGAGATTTCCCACATTTTCCGGGACACCCTGTATAGTTGAAGCAAAAACCCTTTGGCCTTTGGCGAACACGATATAAATAATTGACCGCTACTTTCAGTTGGGCTCCTACTGCTTCAACTTGAACAAACACGATGGTTATAGGCTTGTGAATCTTGTTCTACATTATGCAATTAAACCTATTCTGCTCAGGGAATAAGAACGCGTTACTTAATACACTCGTTTGTTCGATTGTGCTCGGCGCGTTTTGTTTTGTGTTATCCGCAGAAGTCTCAATCCACTTTATGTTTAAATGAGTCAAAACCTTTTCTAAAGTCTAATAACTTACTGCTGATAAATGCCTCTTTGTTTTCCGCTAACACGAAATTTAAAGGCGACTATGGCCGATACGAAAGGCCTTCGGCCTTTGGGGTTGTAATGTAAGCCTTGATGACGGACAACGTTAGTAAGTTGGCGAGATCAGCAGCTGATGAAACCAATTTCTTTGCCGAAAATAATGTTTCAAAATTTTCATAAATTCCAGAGTCTGTAATGATTTTTTTGAGTTATTCTTATCAGGATTGTATTCGAGAAGTTTTCTTATCTTAGCTTGTTTATCGTTAAGTCGACTTCTGAAATTTTCCATGGATGTTTCACAATGGTTCACAAAAAGTTTACGTATATTTGGAGGGGTTATATCGTAAAATTCGCAACAGTTTCGTACATCTTACGATTTTATGTTTACACTACAAAAATCAATTTCGTCAATGTATTCTCGTTATTATTCATACCTACTGTAGTTTATGCGCAAATTGTCTTTGCGAAAAGTTACCACACTCTAAAATAAAATTGACTTTTGCAATAGAAAACAATTTTTGACTGATGATCATGGAAGTAATTTGAATCTGAAAAATCTTTGAGAAAACCCCTCAAAAATAGATGGGATGCAAAAGCAAAAGGTGTAAATGCTAATCGACCTATAAGACAAATCGACCCATCAAAAGGTATCTGAGCGATTTTATAGATGACCTTTGATCTCGCCATAAATAATACTGAGGTATTATAATATTTATTTTAATTCTATTCGCTCATTTTTCTAATAATTCATATGGGGTATGAGAGTTAAGAAATTCTTTATCCTGAGTACATGTTGGACCTATAATATAAATTCTGCTTTTCATAATACCTACTAGTCTTTATATGTTTTGGAATGCTGTAGAATTGTTATCATGATATTCCTGTGAAATTGGACATATGTGGGTAATTATTGCTTATATTTCGTGGAAATGGAAGAAATTCAATAAATATCGACAACTGAGCATTAGATAATGCTATCCTAGTATGGTAACAGGTAACCTTCACAGTCTTTCAGCTAACAACAAAGTTAAATACAATATTTTATTAGAGGCTTAATATATTCAATGATCCGAAAGGAAGTGTTCGAAAATTTCCTGAATTAAACATAATACAAAAGTGAGTAGGTACAGTTTATCGATTGCAATTTTCAAAATGAGTGTTTCAAATCAAGGAATTATTAGTTTTTACCTATATTTGCCTCATCATATGTCTCACATTTTCTTTTGATTATTTATTGATTCCGTAGAAGTGTCATAAAATAAATGATGAATAGTCTGTTCCATATCCTATTGATGACCAATTCACATAATATAAATATGGGGTTCCACAGGGCTCGGTTCTCGGACCCTTTCAGTTTGAGATATATTAGAATGGCCCACTCTCACTGACGAGTAGGGAGCAACCAAAAACTTACACCCTTTGAATGGTCCTTTATGGGTCCATTATTCGAAATGAAAGAAATTAAATAACATCTTAGTAATAGAATACCTTATTTCTTGATGTTATTTTATGAACTGTCCATATTCAAATTTCAATGAATGTTAATATTGTTATAAAATTTTGTAATGTTGTGGTTACAGCTTTATATACATATAAGAATCAGTATCTTTTTTCTTAGATGGCATCCGGAAAAAGCTTCCTTTTTAGGAAGGAATCAAAGTACGACGTGACGTATTTGAAGCATCTTTGTGACTTGAATATTGAAACTGAGCCGCAAGCTGTGAGATTAACTGGAATAGTGTGTACGATAGGTAAGTTAATGTTATCTTGATTTGAAGTACCTACTTGCTGATATCGGAAAAAGAATACCCAGGAATTACGGATTTATCACAAAAAATATTGTATACATGTCTCTAATGTCGCGTTTACACGATGCCAGTTGGAAAGGCATGCTCTCCAAACCATTCTTCTGCAATTGATCTTGTGGACTTGAAGGCCCTGTACCTCTAGCTCTTCGTGTACGATCTTCCAGATTCCATGCAACAGAACCAGAAGCGTGTGATTCAGATAAAATCGTTAGGGCAATGATGATGATTCTATTTTCTATTCCATACACTTTATTATCATTCGCGAGATTTTCCGCTCAATGCCATTCGCTGAATGCTCTCTTCATCTATCTTTGAGCCTTCATCCTTGATTGTAGGGCCCGCATCCAGAGATCCATTGGTTCTTGAAAAAATGATGGCAAATGGGATGAACGTTGCACGTCTCAATTTTTCCCATGGAACTCATCAATACCATAAAGAAACTATAAGAAATATAAGAACAGCTGTAGAAAACTACAGCAAGAAACTTGGTACTTTCCATCCTATAGCCATAGCCTTGGACACCAAAGGTCCAGAAATTAGGACAGGCGTATTGGAAGGGGTAAGCCTTCAGAATAAAAATCGCTGCATTTATTTGATATTCCACTCCGTACAGATTGAAAAACATTCAAAGATTGAATTAACCTTCACGCAGTTAGCGAACTACGTCGCATTTTTTCTTATTTTCTTTCCCTTATGTCTTTCAATCAATAGGGTATAGCAGCTGAAATCCAACTACAAGAAAATGACACCATCAAGTTTACATCCGACAAAAACATGTACTCCAAAGGCAACACCAAATGCATGTACATTGGCTTGGACAACCTACAAAATGCTGTTCCAGTAGGTGCCAGGATTTTCATAGATGATGGACAGTTAGGATTTAAATGCACAAAAATACTCAAGGACTCCATTGAGTGCGTCATTGAGAATGGAGGTAGCTTGGGCAGTTCAAAGGGGGTGCACATACCAGGGGTGCCTATAGATTTACCATCGGTGTCGCAGAAAGATTTGGATGACATAAAATTCGGGTTGGAGGAAGAGGTCGACATGGTTTTTCTGTCATTTACTAGGGACGCAAATACAGTCAGGCAGATACAGGAGGTTGTAAGGAAGAGTGGGAAGCATACGAAGGTTAGTGATGTTGATTACTGAAAAAATTTGCATCATCAGGAAAGATATTGAGGCAGAGTTCTTGTAATAAATTAAATTAGACCTATGTTAGGTCATTAAAGGCGTATCATTGTGATAGCTTCATAAGTTTAGCATCCCTAATTAAATAAACTGCTCCACATAAGTTAGGGATGTTGACTTAAATTGCAGAAAAATATAGTTAAAATAAGATTTTTGTGATGAAAATTCATATTATTATGATTTCAAGTTGCAAATTAATTTTAGCCTGTAGGTCTGCAGCGTATACAGGGTGGTTAAGAAAAATCGAGTAAAATAACGAAATTTTATTCCCAGAGAATTCAAGCTTTTTAAGACTATCAATACAATGTATGGCGTCCACGGGCATCAATAACAGCTTGACATCTTCTTTGTATACTACACACGAGGTTGTTGAACATTTCTTGAGGAATTTGGTTCCATAAACGTGGCAGAAGCTCTCTCAGATCATTTAAGGATTCTGGGGTAGGTTGATGATTATCTAATCTTCTTTGGAATGCATGTTCTATGCAATTCAAATCTGGTGAGTGCGGAGGTATTGGTAAATGTGGAATACCAAGCTCCTCGCGCGCATTCTCAACTATATGGCTGCACGGTGCGGTCTAGCGTTATCGTCTAGAAATTGAAAAGTTTCACCAAAAGCAGCGTGAAAATTTGGCACAACATTGTCAATGACATGCTCCCTATAGTGTAAGGCGATCATATTCCCAGGACAAATGTGTAGATCTGTGCGCCCGTTGAAACATATCCCGGCCCATACCATAACACAACTCCCTCGGAATGGATGGACTTCTTGGACATAGCGACGATTACGGGGTGTGCGATGGGATTATCCATACCCTCATTATTCGAGAATCTGAAAATGGTCCATATCTGGATTCATCAGTGAAAAGAACCCTACGCCATTGATCATTCCAATTGATATGTAACCTTGCCCATTAGAGTCTTTGACGCTTTTGGTCATGTATTAATGGAACTCCTCTTAATGGACGTCTAGAACCTAGATTCACCTCTCAAACGTCGTCTGATGGTTTCGATGGAAACTTGGACCCATCTGCATTTTGAAGAGTATTCCGTAGCATTCTACACGTAGATGTAGGGTTTCTTCTCGCCGAAACAGTTATGAAACGATCCTGAGCAGGTGTTGTTTTTCGTCGCTCACCAAGCCTTGGTCTTTCCAACACGGAACCTGTCTCCCTGAACCTATTCCAAAGTCGAGATATCACACTTTGGCTGACTTGGAGCCTTTCCGCTACAACAACCTGAGTTAGGCCACCCTGTAGCATTCCGATAGCCCTATTAGCCTCAGCGTTTGTTAATTTACGTCTTGGCATTTTCAGAAAACTCGTTTCAAATCGAAGCCGTTGATAAACATTCATGAAGCATATGCAAAGAAACAAACTCCAGAAAAAAGGCGACCAGATTGACGAAATGTCTCATACTGATTTTTATTGGATCGATTCAAGTGTTATTGAGTTTTAAATGATTTTACAGTGATTTTCTCGAAGATAACATACTTTTAAAAACGATTGAATACGATATCCCTAACTCTTGTGGAGCAGTATATTTGTTGCTCTGAGGAGAAATTGAATCAACCTTTCAGAACCTAACCTAACTGTATATAAGCCCGAATCATCATAATTTTCAGGTGATTGCCAAGATCGAGAACTCCTTAGGCATGAAGAACACTGACGAAATAATTGCTGCTGCTGATGGCATCCTAATTGATCGTGGCGATCTCGGCATGGCCATACCCACCCAAAAAGTCTTCCTCGCCCAAAAGATGATAATCGGAAAATGTAATAAGGTCGGGAAACCCATAATCTGCGCTACCCAGATGTTAGAATCCATGACTTACAGACCCAGGCCTACAAGAGCGGAAAGCTCCGACGTTGCAAATGCAGTTCTGGATGGCACCGACTGCGTTATGTTGTCCGGAGAAACTGCCAAAGGGCATTATCCGTTGGAATGTGTGAAGGTTATGAGCGATATAAGCAAGGAAGCTGAAGCAGCTGTTTGGCAGAAACAACTATTTGAAGATCTTTCCAATGAAGTGAGATCGTTTCAGAATATGATACCAAAACTTATTATCATCCTCCTGGTTTTAGATTCACACAAAGGATAACACTCATACGATCGCTATAGCAGCAGTTGCAGCTTCCATAAAGAATCTTTCCACTGCTATAGTGGTATTAACCACTTCCGGTCGTTCCGCTCAGTTGATTTCCAAATACAGGCCCCATTGTCCTATCATAGCAGTTACAAGATCCAAACAAGTTGCTAGACAAATTGTTATTTATAGGGGAATACTTCCCGTAGTTCAAGAGGGTAAGTGCAGGTCTCATTCAAGAATGATATTCTGAAAACCCAGATGAATGTTTAAGTAAGAATGGAACTAGAGATCAATTGAATAAGAAATAAGGATTTTATTTCATTGGAAAACACAATCATTTCTTAAATAGTCTCAAGTCATTTTTAATTATTTGCAGAAATTTTGGATGATTGGATAGAAGACGTTAATATAAGAGTCAACTGTGGAATAGAATATGGGAAAAAGAACCATTTCATGCAAAATGGCGATTCAGTTATCGTTGTAACAGGTTGGAGAGAAGGTAGAGGTTTCACCAATACCATGAGAATCATGTAAGCTTTCTGAAAATGTGTTGTAGTCTCTTTAATTACCTAACCTCTTTTCTTAATTTCAGCGAGGTGAACTGAAGAAGCTGGAATCACCTATAATCAAAATCATAATATAACCATTATATGTTTTTATTGAGAATGCAACGATAGACTCATAAAATGAATTTCATATTAACATAGAAACTCTGAAAAGGTCAAATCTATAATGGCAGTGTACAGTAGAAAAAGAAAATTAATAGGAATTAATAAATATTTTTCTCAAATATTCATGTACCTAAAATAATATTACTATATTTCTTTTTTCTTCTCGAATCTCGAAGTTTACGCGAGGTAAATTAGAAATTATGATGAGATGTAATTTTTCTTATTATAATAACTGAAGTGAATAATGAAGCGCGATATGGTTAAGTGAAAAAAAGTACGGTAAGTATAAATGAAATCCTTATTCCATACTATACTGAAATGGTAACTGGGGACCGACTCGAAGGAATCTGCCGTAAAAGGGTAAAAGTGGGCCCAGAAGAATCATAAAATCGCAGGAAAGCTGTGATACAGTAGGGAAATTTTTAAACGGTCGAAAAGAGGAATAATCAATTTATACTTTGGTGAAATTTCGATTCTCTAAGCGATGTAGAAGTATTTTTGAAAAATTCGTGAAAATTCCGAAAAAATCCGGCAAGGAGGGCAATTTTATACTCAATAAAAAA
Organism: Adalia bipunctata; assembly: GCA_910592335.1. Taxonomy (NCBI): domain Eukaryota; kingdom Metazoa; phylum Arthropoda; class Insecta; order Coleoptera; family Coccinellidae; genus Adalia; species Adalia bipunctata. The sequence continues at coordinate 12,104,717 of OU342955.1, forward strand.
GAGGAAAGGTCAATGCAAAATAGCTTGGTAGGTACCTATCTATTCATATTTTTCATAATTTTTCATATCTTCAAGAAAATTGATCAAACCCCCATTTGCTGATCTAACGATAAGGATAACTACTCAATAGATAGATCTAGGGGCTCTACCCGCTCTACTAGTATATGACTAACAATTTAGTGACAGAAGTATCCTGAATTTTGTTTATTACACGAGATAGAATAGTAATTTTCTTTCATCGTATGTCGAATGTTGTCAGGAGTTCCTTTTGGTATCATTACCTGCTTTATTCTTCGAACTTTTCACTTGTATTGGATCACATGTAGTCCTTATTCCTTATTGTTTAGGTCACTAGTGTTTTCAATAATGGGTTCCTTTTTCCCCTTTGTTATTCGATTTTTTTTATATTGTGTTTGTATCTGTGGATTTTTCAAATCAATCCTTCGAGATCATTTTGGCCACATTTTGCAGCATGTATTCTTTGATAACGAATCGATACATGTAGATTTAATAGATTTTTGAACCACAGTATAGGGTAGAGCCTTAGTTCCTTATACTATGTAGGCACACCGCACAAAGTTTGAGAACATGAAGAGATCGAGTGATCGACTTTCAAAAGATAGGCCTTACAAGGAACCGTTTCTTATAAGGTGAACCTACCTGCTTCGGTTTCTGATATTATTCCAGATGTTTGTGTAGTCCAAGTCCTTATATACAAAAAGATAGTACAGACACCATGGCAAATAGAACGCAGAGGTAAGACAACATTCATAAGTAGCTATACATATAAACAGAAAAAAGATCAATAGTAGGTACTGGCCTGGCAGTTGCCCTATTTCCGATATTTTTTATTCACTTGAAAAGCTGATGTACCTATTATATATCCTTAAGAGTCGAAATAATAGTTTTTTTTCTCATTCAATTCCTTTTTAGGTAATTTGAATTAATTGAATTTCAGTCATGAATCAAGCGCTTTGGTCATTTTGACCTGGTAAATTATACAATATTCATCATCCACCATCAGAATGTAGCTTTCGAAGATAATGTCCTTATCTTCCGATATGTGACCTATTCAATGATAACAATAATGATCGAAAAATTCAGTCGATACATTCTAATATAGGTAATAACATCTCGCAGAAGAATTTCTTCTATACAGAACAAATTTAAAATTTAAACTGCATAAAATGAAAGCTGTGGAAAGAAAAGTGGTAAGCATATAATTCCCGAATAAGCCTATATAACAATCATCTTATATTAGTGAGGATCAATTCAATATTAAAACAAAACATTTCTGTTCACGATTTGAATTTTTAATAAATAAGTGAAACACCCTAACATTATTTGAACAATTTCCCAAAAATTTCAAATTTTTGAAAATCAATCCGGACCTCTTCGTGTCGTACCTAAATTAGTACATAAACTAAAATGATTTGATGAAAGTCACCAGATAAAAATCACACTCAATAATTACTGGAGGAGTAATTATTTCATGGTGCCATTCAACAAAATAAAATCTTGCCTATGATCATGATTAACCTCTATCAAGTTGCACATCTATGCACAATTTCACCTTCACATGACCTCCAGCCTGACACATTGTTGGAAATCTTTTAAGAAAGTCAAATTTCAGAAACGTTTTATTTTAACGTGTGGTTACTGTTAAGTTGCAATTTTCTTTGAGTGAAAATGAGTGGAGTTGAGGTACCTATTGTCAGATCATTTTCATGATTTACAATATTTTCAAACGATTTTTTAACCCAAGAAAACCGGCCTTTATCAATGTTCTGTTCAGAAGATGAATATATAATATCATATATCCATTATAATAGAAATAAAATTATTAGTATAAATGTTGTGTACAGGTTTATTTATAATTTTGCTTGAAACAGCGGATTATATTTTTTGTAACAATTAAAATGGATGAAACATGAGGTGAAGACAATTTATGATAAACTACCTAAAACATTTTATTGAAAATGATTGGGTACAGAAACTGAAAAATTAGTGTAATTCATATTACTCAAATGGGATATTGTTCAGGAGGAACTTGAAAAATTACTGGAAAAGGCATAAGAAGTTGGGAATTTATAAGCCAATATTGACTCACATTGTACAGTTGTATACATACTATTGTCAAATCAAAGTTGATCACCAGTTTTTTCATTATTTGCCTGGTGTCTTAGAATAGATGACATTGCTCAGCTATTTTTAAAATGGACTGACAAGCAAATCTTGGGAAAAGATTTTATAAGGTTTCCAGGCAATCAAATAAAATCAATAAGATCCAATGGAGTTTAATTATCTCTCCATCCCTTGTATCAATACTTGTCCTTTGGAAATTTCTAAATGCTGTTGGGATTTATTTTGAGAAGGTGGAGCTTATACGGCAAGGACAGATCAAGTACACTATTCCCAGCAGTCAAAAGTTATGTCACCTGTACATTTAATTTGAGTTGTCAGTTCTATCTTAGTACTTTTAAATTTTCAAAAATGGTTTTCACATCAATTTATGACAATGAGGAGAGCAAAGTAACTGTGGTGAAAGTTTTAGATTGTGTTAATTCTACCTAATTTTTCGTAGATGCCATATACTCCGGATGTGCTCCCTCAGCAGATGCAGGCTGCTGATGCCAAAACAGAGCTGGATCACACTTGTGCCCTGGACATATTGTCAAGGGCCTCTTACGTTAGGCTGACTGGCATCATCTGCACCATTGGTGAGTTTATTCGTGTATTTTATAATGGAAACAAGGTTTGAAGAGGCCATATGTATTTATCCAGAATTTTCTACATTGTTTTGAAACAACTAGAAAGGCCATGTTAATGAAGTAGCAGATTAGAAAAATAATTGTGATTTTTTTGTGAATTTCTAAGAAAACAACAACAAAAAATACAATTATAAAATATACATGAGTACATGCATTTTTTGATGCAAGTATTTTCGATTCTTCTTCAGCAAATAAGTTTATGGAATTTGAAATTTTGCAATATTTTTTTGGCATATTAGTTCATTGCTCACATTCTTTTTTTATTTGTTCTGTTTCCTGTAATTCAAGTGGGTTGGAACATTTAAAACACCCATATTCATCAACCCCCTTTATATGGACATATTGTTTCTGTAGAGAATATTTTATTGCTCACATATGTATTGTGCATTTCACGATGTGTGAAATTTTATTCTCTCGACAGGACCTGCGTCCAAAGAACCAGAGTTTTTGGAAAAAATGATGGAAACTGGTATGAATATAGCACGGTTGAATTTCTCCCATGGATCCCATGAATACCATGCGGAAACTATCAAGAATATTCGTACTGCTGTTGAAAGCTACAGTAAAAAAATTGGCATGCCCTTTCCTCTTGCCATCGCTTTGGACACCAAAGGTCCTGAAATCCGTACAGGACTTCTTGAAGGCGTGAGTTTATCAGCATAAAAACAATAATATTTGTCGACATTAGTCCCAGGTTCTTGGGAAATTTCTCAGATGCGCAGAGTGCAGTTAAGTTGAGAGTTAGGTATCCAACAGTCTAAAGGGTGCCTACTAAAAATACCCCATCAGCTGAATTTCAGTTTAATCATGGGTGTAAAAACATTTGAATAAATTCGGGTTAAGTTCCTTCATTTTTTCTTACTAGACAAATACTTTCTTGCTCTGGGATTGAATAGACCCAGAAATCAGTTTTTTTGTTGGAGTTCCCGATTTTTCATGTTAATTGTAGGGTGGATCAGCGGAAGTCAGTCTGAAGAAGGGTGAAACTATCAAGTTGACCACAGACAAGGCTTATGAAGAAAAAGGAAACGCGAGTTGTGTCTATGTTGACTATGAAAACATCACTAAAGTCTTGAAACCAGGAAACAAAATCTATGTAGATGACGGTCTGATGTCTCTGGTTGTCAACAACATCCAAGGCTCCTTTTTGACCTGTACCATAGAGAACGGTGGTAAACTGGGCAGTCGTAAGGGTATAAATTTGCCAGGAGTACCCGTGGATCTGCCTGCAGTTTCAGAAAAAGATAAAGGCGATTTACAGTTTGCAGTTGAGCAAGAGTTGGACATGGTCTTCGCCTCTTTCATCAGAGACGCCACTGCTTTAACAGAGATCAGGAATATCCTTGGTGAAAAGGGAAAAAAAATGTTGATCATATCTAAAATTGAAAATCAGCAAGGTATGAAGAACATTGACGAAATCATTGCCGCATCAGACGGTATAATGATTGCTAGAGGAGATTTAGGTGAGTTGGGTATTGACAGAAAGAATATTCCGTCACAATTTGAGAAAGAATAAACTTTCACCTCTGCTGACATAAATTTTCAGGTATCGAAATTCCAACTGAAAAAGTCTTCCTGGCACAAAAATCTATCATCGCAAAATGTAATAAGCAAGGTAAACCTGTTGTATGTGCCACACAGATGCTTGAGTCGATGACATACAAGCCTAGGCCGACTAGGGCGGAGAGCTCGGATGTAGCCAACGCGGTTCTAGATGGCGCTGATTGCGTGATGTTGTCGGGCGAGTCCGCCAAAGGAGAATATCCGTTGGAATGTGTCCGTACCATGGCGGATATCTGTAAGGAAGCCGAGGCCGCAATCTGGCAGAGGAGGCTTTTCAGTGATTTATCGAATAAGGTAATTGAAACGTTTAGGAAAATATCGATGGCATAAATGGGGCTCCAGATTTCTGCAACCTCCTGAAATTGAAGTTCTTTTTCTTTGATCTTCAAAGAATACATTAAACTGTTGACTTTAGGCAGTTCCTCCAATCGATGCAGCTCATACAGTGGCTATTGCTGCAGTTGAGGCTTCTGCCAAGTGCTTAGCGGCAGCCATTATTGTGATAACAACAACAGGAAGATCGGCACATCTCCTCTCCAAATATAGACCAAGATGTCCCATCATTGCTGTCACAAGAAATTCGTTAACTGCCAGGCAATGTCATGTGTACAGGGCAATCCTACCAATCATCTATGAAGGTATGTGGCTTCTTCATTTGATCGACAAAAATTCAATTAGCTTTCAACTTTTGTCAGCAAGTTGATAAATAATTCTTTTTCTTTATTACACTTATAATTAAAAGTTTTTCATCAAATTCCGCAATATCTCAATTATTGAAACAAGATTGATAACGTTTTCGTTGAGATGGTCCCTTAGAAACCCCCAGATATTAAGGTCGCCGTTCAGAGCGAATAGGAAAACTCAGCCGATAGAGGCGCCACCGTGCATTTTATTTTATCTCTCTAATTATGAATGAAATGTACAATGGCGCTCTCTATCCGAAACTATGAAATTAGTTGATATGTGGGTAAAGCAGGAACTTTTTCCCGCCATATATTTGAATTTGGTCATTCTCTGCCAATTCCGTATTTCGAGTTGTTTTTCTGAATGATATTATCTGTGGATTAACTTTTTTTAGAGGAAAGGGTAGAAGACTGGCTGAAAGACGTAGATCTTCGTGTAGGAGCCGGTATTAATTTTGGAAAAGCCAAAGGTTTCATCAAATCGGGTGACCCGATCATCATCATAACCGGTTGGAAACAAGGTTCAGGTTTCACAAACACCATGAGAGTTGTGTATGTATCAGAAACTGAATGCCATTGCAAATAATCGCATAAATTAACGATGCTACAAACCAAGAAATAAAATACATAATATATTTTAGGATGTGGTGTTCTTTATTTAACAAAATAAACTTATTTTCATCTGGAGGAATATCAACATTAATGATCCTCTTTGCTACATCAACCTTGTTAATGAATTAATTTTTTGGCCTGGAATGCATGTGATACTAATTCGAATCTACAATACTCTAATTATTTATCTTACATAACAGTATTTGTAGCAGATGGGCTTACTAATGGGTCTATGTCATTGTGTAATGTGATATGTTCGTAGATATTTCGCTTTTTTAATTTGGAATGATCATGCTTGTATGTGGTATGTTTCAGAATGATTTACTCAATTTTTTTTCTTATTCTTATTTCTCTATTTTGCAGTAACGTTTCGTAGGCTCTCTACCGGGACATTTTTCCTTATTTTTACTACATTTTACCAGTAGTATATTTAGATCGCCTAGAAGTAATTTATTACCACTATGAAGTAGTATGAATTTTTGTTTGTATAATTAATGAACCAAATAAATCATAATTATGATTTCAGTTTATTTATTTAAGGAGATGAACCCTGCCGATGAAGAAAACTTGAAATTTTGTAATTCGTAAATGACGACGCCTTGAAGCGCACTAATTAACCTTTTTATTTTATCTGTAGTAATAAAAACTCTCATTTTTTTTTCTTATATTTATATCATAGGACCGAAGGACTTAGGTCAATTGCAATAAAAACAATTATTCATTCATTATTCATTTTATTTCATAAGTTTTCTATTATAATTCATTTTTCAATTAAAATAATATTATGCGGACAAAATCGGCAAAATTAAAAACAAATACAAAAATATTTACAAAGTTTTTCTAAATTAATCCCAATATTTGATGAGTCCGTCCCAACCAGCTGTCACCAATTTACTTGGCTCGTGAGGATGCCAAAGAGTACTTATACAAACATTATCATGAGCCTTCCATTTCTTGAAGACCTTCGTTGATTTCCAGTCCCAAATAAAACATTTTCCATCAGCATCGCCAGAAACAAGATAACTGCAAAAAAATAAGAGCTGAAATCACTTTTCACAACAGAGTCGATAATTTGAATTCAAAATGATCCCCAAAACAAGACTTTAGAGAATATAGGAAAACATGACTGGAAATTTAATATCCATATGGCAAATTTAGACATTAAACAATAAAATGGTGATTTCGAAAAACTGAAATGATGAGTTCCAATAAACAGAAATGGATATCCAGAAAATCTTCATTGTAATTTGCATCAGGGATTTATTAATCAGATTCAAGAGTATCAAAACTATGCATAGGAACCTTTATAACTTTTCCCTCACCTCATATCTGGTGAAAAGTCCAAACTGCAAGCATAACCTGCCACCATGTGCCCTGTGAATTGTTTCTTTCTATTGATCTTGAACCTGTTCAAAGCAGAGAAGATGACAACCTTATTATCCAAACTTTGACAAGCAAGCCATTTTCCGTTGGGTGCTGGAGTCACAGCTGGCATACTGTGCATGGTGGGGTCAGCTATGTATTTCATATCCACAGGAATGTCCCTAAAAAGTACCATAAGAGCATATACCTTCAAAATTTTCCGAAACAACTTACCACTCCCAAACCCTCAAACTTTTATCGTCAGAAGTTGTCACAAATCTTCTGTTATCATCAACAAACGTGATGGTATTCACAGCCCCCAAGTGCCTGTCATATTCTTGTACTATATCCCCAGTTCGTGTATCCCACTATGAATGGAAGCAAGTGAATTAATATTTCAACAGAAATCAATTTGAAATGAAAAAAACTAGCAGCAAATAACCTCAAATGTTCAAGTTAATATCTAAAAGGCAATCCAAAGACCTGTCTAATATTTTTTGAGGTTAGTGCTGGTGGACAATCAACGGAAATTCAGCTTTGTTCATGCAGATATTGAAAACGTTTATTTGCTTGAAAAATGGTTTTATGGGGGAATTTTCACTATATTTTCAGTCAATCTTACTCTCAGGAATATCAAACCAGTAAACATTAAAGTGCATTTTTATTATTATTTTTCATTATCAAATTCCCATTGTTTGACGACCAGCACTAACCTCAAAATATTTTACAGCTCGTTGGATTGCCTAATTGTTTGACCACCAATAACCTCAAAACAAATTTCGAAAGATCGTGAAATTTCACAGTAGTGGCCATCCAAAATAGCCAAAAGCAGAATGAACTACCTATTATTGAAATGTGGAAAACTTACGCAAATAATTTTTTTATCAGATGTCCCAGCCACAAACAAGTGTTGCTTGTTACCAACAGGGTTAAACTTAACACAATATGGTATTTTACGACTGGTATACCTTGAAATCACCTGACCAGTCTCTGTATCCCACAATTTTATATAACGATCAAATGCTACAAAAAAATCGTTAGTATCATTTACCGATAGTGATTAGATAAAGCCTCACCTGCTGACAAAAAGTTCTTTCCTGAATTGTTGAAATTGATATCTCTGACAGCTTGGCGATGCCCATAGTATGTTCTGATGCATCTCCTCTCATTATACACTTCCCAAAGCTGAAATAAATTTAAATAATAAACTATGGAAACAGGGAATCTTGTCATATATCATTTAATTATTATCCGACCCACTTTGATTCGACAATCCATACTAGCTGAAAGTAATAAATGACCAGATCGAGGAAACCATCTGATAGCATGAATTCCTTTCGTGTGTCCAGTCCACGTATGAATATGCGCTTTTGGTAAGAAACATTTCTCTGGAGGACTGTCTGAACGCAAATTGACACCCACATCTTGAGGAGCATGTAAAAATGATCTTCCTTGGTAATCGTAAGGATCTTTGACTGAAATAAAAACATTCAATCAACTTCGGACCATTCAAAAAGCTCAACTACATACTGTGCAATATTGATTTTTCCTCCAAAGGTTTTTCTTCAGCTGGTTTACCACGTTTATTTCTCTTTGATACCAATTCTTCAAGTTCAGCAGCTTCTTCTTCTGTTGGCTTCGCTATTTTTTGTTCATCTATATAACCACCCCACGGTCCTAAAAATCCTTCTACATCATCAGGTTCATTATTTTTTTTCCTAGAACAGATCATTTAAAAATTTTAAAATCATAAAAAATTATTTCAATTCTACTTACCTTTTTCTTTTGTCTAAAGGTCTAAGTTTTGTTGACTCGAATACTGTCTTAATGTTAGAGGTACTAGCTTCTTCTATAGCACCTACAATTTTATCCGTACTTTCTTGGCCAACAGTTGGGTCTAATGCATATCCAAAACTGTTAAAAGTTCTTCTCTGATTTTCAAATTGAAAAGAACTAACATGTGCAGGTTCCACATATCCTGATAGCATATTGCGGTTAGCTTGATGCTGTTGTGTTTTAAATGGATTTTCAGGACCTAAACTTGGAGCGAATAGCTCTTCATACTTTGGATTATACAATATTTCTGTTGCAGTTGAATCAATGGGAATTACAGATTCTTCTTTGCCCTATAAATGAATTTGACAAGATCAAAATATTAAATATTCAATTGTTGCTAACTTCAGACCAAAGAATCTTTGCTTAGAGGAAGAATAACTGGACAAGCCACTCGGAAAAATGCTAAGTCCCAAGTATAGATCTAGAATCCTAGATTCTAAGTGAATAGTCCCAAGATATTGATGGACTTATATTATCGTCATATGTCGCTTATTCTTCGTCTAAGATTTGATGTGATTGAAATAATAAATATTCAATTGTCGCTCACAGTAGGAAGCACCACAGGAGCAGCACAAATTTGTAGTGTGTTTTTGATGGAAAATTCTTGATTCGTCACAGGTAGGGATTCCATAGACATATCCTGATTATTGGCATTTTGTTCTTCGTCACTGTCTCCATAACTTTGGATTGCTAACATTTTTCAAATAATTCCACAAATACAATAATAAAAATATTCGATTTTGATAACTGCAACTGCGTTTCAACAACCAACAACTAACCTCAAATAGTCAAGTCTGCAAATGAACTACGCGTAGGCACATATGTCATATATACTTTCCAGAATAAACTTGAATGTAAGAAATCATTGGGTTTTTTTAAATATGAAAATCATTTTCTTCTCTTCAGACTTAGCTTGTATCCCCGTTATAAATTGAAAAATGCGCTAATCCCAAGGGAAATTCTTCCATTATCTCAAGTCCAGTTCACTTTTCAAATGTATTAAAGAACAGAGTACTTAGTGGAATTGTTGGGGGCCCAGGTTTTTGAATTGAAGGTCAAAGAACTATATGGTTCTTGTTCAGTGAAAAACCTCGAAATTTAAATAAAAAAAATTATCCCTGTAATAAACTATCAATTTTATTAATACCTATAGAGAAAATAAAATTTATGTACAAGTCATTATCACTTAGTGCTTAAAGGCTGCTAAAAAAAATAGCTTTCACAAAATTCAATCTTTTTATAAAACCAAAAATTCAATATTCAAAACAATAAGTCATCAAACTATATTATATCTCAAATCAAGATCAGTTTTCGACTTCTGAAAAAATCATTTTGTAGGGATTAAACCGGTGCTCTACAAATGGGGCATACCCTTTTTTCCTTCAACCAGTCTATAATACATCTTTCGTGGAACATATGGTTACATTCTATAACAAATAAGTCTCCCGACTCCATTGTAGAAAGGCATATACAACAGTCGTCAGTTTTTCTAAAATTTCAGTTACTTTCAGTCCCTCTATACAGATTGCTGATTAAAAAAATACCTATTAGATTTATATTTCCTTTTTCTATCTCTCCTAGACTGGGAAGTACTATTGGGACGATTTCTAGGTCTTTCAGGATCTCCATAGGTATACGCATTTTGATACTCTCTATATGTAGTATAAATTGCCAATGCGGCTCCTCCTATTATAGTTATTGCATATAATATAGTTTGTGGATTCATTATGCTGTAAATATACATGTACATAGTTGTTATTGTTCGATCCTTGAATTTCATCAACTCACATCTCAAAATAATATTGTTTGAACTTGAATAAAAAATCATGGAAGATTTAATAATTATGCAATGGAATAGTCGAGTTTCTGAATAAGCTAAAACGATAACCAGATATTACATACTCAAAAATTGTACATTTGCTTCTTTTTTGCAAATTTCTGTGACAGTGCTGCCAAAATAACTACAAAATTGCATGCAAAGTCCCTTTATTGCAAATTTCATCATGACTTTCTGTGGACTTTGTAAACATAAGCAACTACATAACCTCAACATCATCAGTCATCAGGGGACTCAAAAATTCATAACTTTTCTATTTCTCTCAAATTCGTAGCGAATGAAATTTAATTATGCAAAGAGATAGGAGAGCTAATGCCGGTAATCGTCTATCTAAACTGTTAGATGAAGAGGAAGAATGCCAGGATGACTTTTATAAGACTAGCTATGGAGGTTTTATCGATAGTGAATCTGATCGGGAATACGAGTATGTATATCCCAAACCTTGACTTAATTAATTTTAATTAACGTGAAACTTTCAGAGCCGAAGAAGAAGGCGAAGACATAGTGGACTCAGATTTTAGTATTGACGAAAATGACGAACCTGTATCTGATAATGAAGAGGAGGGTTCCAAAAAGAAGAGAAGATTAGTAACCAAAGCTTACAAGGTGAGATCAATTTAATTCGAATGAAAATTCTCAAATTGTGTTTTTCAGGAACCAATTCCCTCTCAGAGTAAACCTAAACCAAAGGTTGTCAATCTATCATCAACAAAACCCAAAATATTACATCCATCTAGTGATTATTATGGTATATTATTTTGACAAATAACTAATAAGGGATTCATACTGTAATATATTGCAGAACGGAAATCTATAAGGAAATCCACAGCTGCAAAATCTGCAGCAACTCTACAGAGATTAAAAGTACGGAATCTTGAATCTCAGAAAAAACCAAGAAGAACTAGAGAAGATGATTGGGTTCCAACACAAGAAGAATTGTTAGAAGAAGCCAAAATTACTGAAATAGAAAACCTCAAATCACTGGGTAGGCATTTTTAAATATTTTGTGAGCAATAGTTAAAAGAATTTTACAGAGAAATATCAAAAGCTGGAGAGTGAAAAGAAAACAAGAAGAACAACCAAAAAAATAACAAATGGACCCGTTATACAATATCGATCTGTACAAATGCCACTAATCGAGGAGCTAGAAGTAGAGACTGGGTAATATTATGTTTTGCATAAGTAGAAATCGAACATTTTTGTTTTCATTTACAGAGACATCAAGAGTGAAAAACAAAAAAGTAAAATGTATGAGAGAACTTTTTTGACCTTTTTGAATGATCCTAATGACGAGGTGTTCAAAAAATACTTCAAGACGAAAAAGCCTTTGAAGAGATTGAAGAATGTGAGGTGTACAGTTACGGGGTAAGCTTCATTTTTTGCATGCCTCCCTAAATTATAGTTTTCTTCTCTTATTATGAACAACAACTAAATAATATGTTTTTTTAATGCTATTTTTTTTGTGAATGCTATGTGCCCCAATAATTTTATTCAATACTTATTTCTCATTACTATCTTCTTACATAATCCTACATGTATTAATCATAGATATATAATTTCTGCTGTTTTTCATTACAGACAATTGGCAAAATATATAGATCCCGTAACATGTGTTCCATACTCAAACGCAGCCAGTTTCAAACTAATCAGAGCAGCTTATTATCAGCAACTCGAAGCTCATGGTGACAAGAATAATGAAATAGTGGCTAACTGGCTGAAATGGTATACAAAGAATAAAGAAAGCCTCAAATCTGACCTTATTAAAAAAGTTAGAACGTAGATATTATGTTTTTTATTTCCGTTGATAGATTAAAGTTGTAACTTTATCCTCTTGTTATTCATATCTCCAACCCTTACTCTAATCATAGATGCATAGAATACCAGGTGGTGACACTGATTAGATTTTGTTTAAGAGTTTTAAGACTTTCTTGTCGATCGAAAATCTGAGCTGGGGTCTTACTTATCATTTCTCCCGAAAGGGGTCGCGCTATTTTCCATTGCCGCAGTAGCGCCACGACCGCGAAATGTTGCGGATTATTCCCGAAGTAGGCCATTCTGTACTCCAATCACTTTTCTAGTGAATGGAGTGACGTTTTAGTTAGGACTAGGAGTCGTTACATCAGGGTTTCTATGCATCTAATCGTGGTTTATTTTGTTTTTGAGACATAGAAGCATTTCTATGAAAAAAGGCAAGATAATTTTTCGGTATATTACTCTGAATTCCAATAGAAGATTATCTTCCCTAATTTCAGAAATCGTATCCTAATCTTTGTCTAAGACCTAAGATCCCAATTTATTGTTTAAAGAGAAATCTTTAAACCAGTCCAACCAAAGACCAAAGTTGGTCTGTGGTCCAACGATCTGTCACGATCAGCTGTTTTAATGGCTGCTCGGCTGCTGGGAGCAAACTGAGGTTACGTCAGTTACGTGTTTCAGGGTAGTTTCTTTTGCTTTCGGAATTTTCAATTTCAAGTTCAACCATGCCATCATATTGCATTGTGATAAATTGTGGAAATAGAAGAATTCGCGACGATGTAAGATTATATAGAATTCCAGCTGTGCTGAATTTCGCCCATAAAAAAAGACTGAATGAGCTCTCCAAGTTGAGGAGAGGAAAATGGTTAGCAGCACTTAAAAGATTTGATCTAACCGAAAATAAAATTAAAAATGGTGCTGTATGTTCCAAACATTTCATCACAGGTAAGGATATATTATATCTCATATATTACACACACCAATAACAATATCGCTCCTGATGAAAATGAATCAAGCACCGCGGACGATATTTTGAGTTTTAAGATGGCTGCTGGGAGCATTGACATATGTCATTTCATTATAGCAAAATATCGTAATATATCGCTTGGATGAAAATAATATTTTCATCCAAACGATATACTACGATATTTTCATCCAAGTGATATATAACGATATTTTGCTATAATGAAATGACATATGTCAATGCTCCCAGCAGCCATCTTAAAACGGTGATCAGCTGTTTTGTTGGACTGGTCTATGCCTAATTCGATTCTCTTTCTATGGACTTTAACTGATGCTCTGTGAGTTTATTAGATGTTCTGTGAGTTAACCTTCGTTTTGTTTATTCCTTCTATGCTTTGGATTTTCGAAGATTTTTCCAAAGATTGATTTGTGTTTAGGTTTTGTTTATATTATTTTTGAACTTGTGTAAGTGGAAGATTTTTATTTCATTGTGAACAATGCCGGCTGTATGCACTGTACGTGGTTGTGGTAGTCGCTCAAATAGGGAAAGGTTAAATTTTTACCGGGTGCCTGCAGCTTTGAACACAATTTATTACCCGCATCTAAACGAATTATCGAGAAAGCGAAGAGAGCGTTGGCTAGTTGCAATTAATAGGGAAGACCTCACAGATTCTAAAATAAAAAATTGTAGGGTATGCAGCAAACATTTCTTCACTGGTAATATTCATATTAATTTCTTCAATGGAATTTTTCATTTTTCATTTTTAGGCAAACCTGCTGCTTTAGAGGATGTTCATGATATTGACTGGGTTCCTTCACTGAATATGGAACCCTCAAAACATGTCACTAAGAAACAGCTTGCTGATATTAAAAGGACAGTGAGACTGCACAAGAGGAGGAAAATAGAACAAGTATTCGTAAGTAATAGTGAAATTAGTGGCTATATGAAAGGAGGAACTACTGCTTTGTTTTGCCCCCACCTATAATTATTTATGTCTAATTTAATCTAATTTTTTCAAGATAAAGACTGATATTGATCCCATTTCCAATATTCCGAAGGATATTGAAAGTGAAACTATGAAAAGACCTGGACTTCATTGCATAAATTGTCATACATTGAAACATCCTAGTTTAGATTATTGTGTGAAGTGTGTACAGTTCGATGGATCCCGGGTAACTGAAATAAATGTAGAAGGGTTAAGAGCTCCAAGCGGTTCATCAGAAAAAGAGGAGGATCTAGACAAATTGGTGAAAACTTATGAGAACACTATAACTGAGCTTTCTCGTGAAAATGAAAAACTTTCAAGTGAAAATACACTTCTCCATAGACTTTTATCTGAGATGGAGCATACACACAGTTTATTGCTATTCAAAATGAGTGTATTAGAAAAAGACAGAAAGGACGAAGTATTTCATGGTACATATATCCAAGTTAAATGAAGAAAATGGCAAGCAAAATAACTTGATTTCATGCAAGGCAAGTAGCCATTCAACAGGAATATTGAAGTGAAAAAATCAATGATGGGGAGACACCTTTTGGTAAAAAATATAGGTACAAAACAATCTGTAAAATGTGAACATGAAATATCCCTTTCATTGTCAAGTGAATTGATTAATGCAGCATACATATTTTGTTCATAAAGGAAATGAAAAATTGTAAGGGTACATTTTCATTTTATGAAAATTTGATATGATAATATAAAAATAAAGACAAATCATTTTATTCTATGAAAAATGATATTTTTATTCATTTTTTTCTCCCCCTTGTTGATCGGGTTGGACAAAATAAGAACAGCAAGTCAAACCATTGTATTCTTTTAATGTGGCACAAATACATTAATACATCATTTTGATGACATGACTCATGAGAGTGACCTGCAAGTGGTATATTTTCAAGTGATAGTAAGCCGATGTAATCGGCGATTTACAGGATGTGGTTCATCTCATGAATCTGTGCTGAATCAATCAGAATGATCTTGAGCTTCGGAGAATGAAGTAGATTACTTGAATTTATATTCTCAAAGCTTGATCTCGCTGGCTACATCAAATAACGGCAGATTAGCCAATGAAAAGTGATAAACAAAACTTCTCTGAATCCCACTGATAGAATTTGAGTTGCCAGAATATCTAGGGGCATTTCAAGCTGTATAGAATAACTCGTTATAAAAACAAACACAAAATGTACTGTAAACAGTGAGAAATAACATTTATCACACTAAAACACAGAACTGTAACAGTTTTGGTGAACACTCAAAACTCAAGGTAAGTACAGACACTCATGGAACTTGAATGACCCCTACAGGCTGGTTTTATTAGATGTTCTGTGGTTTTAGGTCTTCTAGTGATCGTTCCGCAAGAATACAAAATCGGAAAGCATATTTTGTAGTTTATTTTTTATAACAATAAAAAACTATTTCTTTAAAAGTGTATTATTTCGTCTTTACCAGTTCACAATATCAGAGCATTCAGTGTAAATGTTAATGAGTAGCGAATGCCATTGGAAGAAAATGGTGCAACTTTTATTGCATGGAGTTCACATTTTTCTGGATCCTTTCATTTGATTCGACCAATAGAATTCCATATGATCAAAAGTGTACCGGAAACGAAAACATCATAACCCTGCCAAAAATGCCTCATTGAAACTGATAAGCAAACAAATCCATATCAAACCACATACTGATTCGGAAATAAAAGTAGTGAACATGGCCACTACACCGTTAAACGAGTGGATGAATATTGTCTAGTGGACCAATAAAATAATTAAAAACCTCGGCGCGATACGACAACGAATGAATGACTGACCCCACCACCCCACTCAATGGCATAGGAACTGCATCGAGACCCCGAGAAAGTTCAAATCTCCCCCTCTCCAGACTCCTATGCCATTGAGTGAGATCAGTCATTTATTCGTTGTCGTATCGCGCCGAGGGTTTTGATTATTCTATTGGTCCACTAGAGTCTAGACAATATTCATCCACGTTTCCTACTACATTTTCCATATCTGTATATATATACGATATTCATCGGTAGGTATTTCATGGAGATCACAAATAAACATTGCTTTAGTTTTTAAAAATGGCATTCCCTAACGTAAATCATATCCGTTTCCGTAAGCCATTCCTGTGTTGAATGCTGTCTGTTCCTTTGAGGACTTATAAGAATCTATAGTTTTAAAATGTGGTTTTCACACATAATACCTACCTGTTTCTAACATAACTCATATCCGTTTCTATAGGAGTTTCTTATGAGGACTTAAAAGGATATTTAGTTTTCAAATGTGGTTTTCACACATAATACCTACCTAATGTGGTTTTACACATAACTCATATCCGTTTCTATAAGAGATTCCTGTGTTGAATGCCGTTTTTTATGAAAACTTTTAAGGATCTTGAGTTTTCAAATGTGGTTTTCACACAAAACCTTCCTGTTTCTAATGTGTTTCCGCACATAACTCATATCCGTTTCTATCAGCTATTTCTGTGATAAATGATGTATATTTCTTTGAGGAATTATAAGGACCTATAGGTTTCGGTTGTGGTGTTCACATTCTGCCTGTTTCTAATGTGTTTTTACACATTTTTCATATCCGATTCTATAAGAGATTCCTGTGATTTATGCTGTGTTTCTACGAGGTCATGCAGTTTGAAAATGGGGATATATGAGTTCTGATTCTATAAGCGATTCCTGTTATGAATGCTGTATGTTTCTATGAGGTCATGTGGTTACATATGGATAACGTACATATAAGATACAACTTCTTATATGTTTAAAATTTTTTGATAACATAGTTGTAGTAATTAGTTAATGAAAGTGACCAATCAGGATCGCCTACAGAAGAATAAGTAGGCAGTGGGGACGCGAGAGTGGGACGCCAGTCTCGGTGTACTGCGTGAATAGCCGGCAGCAGCTCCGGCGTCTCACTCTCGCGTCCCCACCGCCTACTTTTTCTTCTGTAGGGCGCTCCTGATTGGTCACTTTCATTAATTGATTACTAATTAACTACGTTATCAAAAAATTTCAAACATGTATTTTTGGGCTTAGAAGATTTTTCACTTTCGAACCCCTCAATGGGGTGCGCGACTTCTGGGACACCCTGTAGATCCCAACTTTGAAATCTCATAAATTGACAATATTTTCTTATGAGATTTCATGCGGTATTTTTAGCACTATACTCGAGTTTATTACAAACTAGCTGGCCCGGCGAACTTTGTTTCGCCTAAATGATACCTACTTACGGTGGATTTCACAAATCGTAATTACCATCGCCATCTAGTGGCGATAATATCAATATAGTACCTTCACGACTACGCTACAGTGTATAGATAAGAGCCATTAACCGTAGCGACACCTAGTGGCCTTATTCAAAAGGAGGAAAAGCATTTCCTACATAAACAAATTTTTCATCGAATTTTTCAGAGTTTTAATGTATTTTATAATAACCAGGCCATAGATGAATCCATAAATGAAGTTTCATAACAAACAGTCCATCCGATCTCGAGTTATAAATGGTGTAACCAACAACTTTGTTTTATATATATAGATTAACCTGCTTCCACACTATGTTCAAAAACTATCACCAAATATGCACTAGACCTTTTTCGTTCGTACTGTTGCCAGAGAATAATCGAAACTGAATCCTACCACAACAACTGTCCCTTTATATATCATTTGAAGAGTCAAATAATCCAAGTGACCAATAGCAACCCACAAAGAAATTCTCCGAAAAATATTTACCTATTCAGAAACCAATTGTAAGAAATTCTACCTTCAAGGCACCAAAGTATTAGAAAAGGAGTTCATTGGAAAAGAAATGTATAACGGGCTTGAGCAGAACAGATCGCCAACAGCAAATTCTCGATTGGTCTTCTGAGAATAAAAATTCATGCTAATATAATTAAGGTTTAATTTGTGCAATTTAAGAATACATAATCTCAATAGTATCAGATCTACCCAATTTCGGGTTATAATTCTATATCAACAATTAATCTTCCAATAACATCAATATTATTAATATGACACATAATATATATCTACAAAACGATTATTACTATAAATGATTTGAGTTATAAAGCTACCATATATTGATGCCGCCTAGGGTAATTTTTTTAGAAATCATAGACGGTGATCGGTTCTACATTATGGTAAAAAAGTAACAAAAGAAGGTTAAAATATGTTGTTTATAAATTAGGTTCTAAGTACAACAGTTATTAAACTTTTCATAATAAAAACATCAATATTCGAAGGAAGCGATTGCACAATTCAGATTCTTTGATTGCACATTACCATTCGCAATTATCTTTTCTCATGCATGAGATTTGCTCAAAAATGTATATCGACTTATTCATATAACGCTTACTTTTGTCTGCTTTGACTATCTTTATTACATAAGAAATGAACACCTTTTCATTATCTTATTTTCATAAATTAAATTATTAATTCTTGCTCCACATTGCGGAGACTATAAAGATATTCCCAAAATCACAACATCTGAATAAAATATCAAATATAGTAATTTTTGGAACGTAATTTATTGCTTTTTTACTATTGCGAATTTATTTTTGGGACGGAAAATTCTTTCGATTACTTTATAATCTATCAGAAATGAAAATGACATTTTCAAGCAATTGCATTCCTATTCTAAGTTTACCCTCATATTATCAAACGAAAATCCCGAACTCTAGCCAAAAATTACTGCTGAATAAAATGGAAAATATGAAAACTAGGCTCTTTGTTAAGTTTGAACTATTGAAATTTCTAATTTTCGTGTTTTCGTTATTATCGATAATCAAAATCCTTGAGTATGAATTTAAGTCACGTTAAGAATTACTTACATCTATCTTGAAAAACACTTTTCATTTTACGAATTTGATCGATACACAATTATCTCATAAGTACTGTTGGAAAATACTTAACAAGAATTGAATATTGTAATACTAAAGTAAGTTTTTTTTGAAAGGCTGTCAGTTAGTCTTTTTTGATGATCACCTATTAATTTTGCATATGAACATATTGCTACTGTGAGTGAATTTATATTATTTTTGTTATTTGTGCCGGTTAGAGTTTTCCTTTATTATAGTGATGAGTGAAAAACTGACAGCCCCTACATTCAAA
Organism: Adalia bipunctata; assembly: GCA_910592335.1. Lineage (NCBI taxonomy): Eukaryota > Metazoa > Arthropoda > Insecta > Coleoptera > Coccinellidae > Adalia > Adalia bipunctata. Next base: position 12,124,210 of record OU342955.1, read on the forward strand.
TTCCAAAATTCTTCGATGTTTGAATTCCAATAATTACTTTTTTTTAATACAGTGTGATAAAAAGCTTTTTTCTTCAACAAAATAACTATTTACACTCCCATAATTTCGAAAATAAAAATCCACTCTGTATAAAATAGCATTGGCACTTTCAAGTTAGTTTGTACTTTGAATTAAAAAAAAATCATCAAATCGCTATTAAATAGAATTTCAATGATTGAATATTCAGAAGGGTAGTTAGAAACTTCAACTACACTGAACTATGTCCAACTTCTACGAGTTCTACGTGCCATTTCGAAGATCTTTCAACTATTAAAATACGGTAATCTATTAATTTACATCAACGTTGAGATAGGCAAATTGAAAAATAAAATTCCTTCACGAAGTGAGGTATAGATCGACAAAATAAATCTATAAATATGAAATAATCTACAACTATACAAAATCAGATTTGTAAACGAGATTACAAGTTTGAATTATGAAAATTCAAATTGATTACTGATTTGAAACGCCGTCTTCAATGAGTGTGTATAATATTTGAACAACTAAAATCAACAAAACCAATACTGCATCAACAGGGTGTAATCTTTGAAGGTGATATGAAGGATAACGGTATTTTTTGTAAGACATTTTTGTTTCTATTAAGAATCCGATGGAAGGATTTTGTAAAAATAATTTTTTTGGCGAATTAAATCCAAAGGTCGTTTCAAATCAGCATCAAAAAATGAAAGTTTACAGCACTATCTAGTGGTTTCCCCGAAAGATTGAAAAATTTTCAGTCACGACATTCAGTGGTGAGTGTTAGTGATGTAATGTCACAGAACGGGTGATTCTGCAGTAAATGTTAGACATACCGCTACCTCGATGGTCCGGTGTATGTTCCGTTAGTTGGAGAGCCGCGGCAGGTGTCAAGTTAGCACTCCAAGCCTACAGGCCGGCAACCAGGTTAACAAGAAAAGAAAAGAAAAAACAGATTGTTAGTGATTTATCAATATAGCTGAACCAGTGGCTTCATTGGTAGCGGTACACTTTTCAATGATTTGGTCGAAGGTACGATTAGAAGAGTCTCAATATGAATCAACGTTTAAAAATTTAAAAAACCTTGGCGAAGACCTATTAGCTTTTGAGATAATAAACAAGAAGTGAAATTAATCTTTTCATGTATGAACGCGACCAAACACTGAGCAATTCACCAATACCAATGGATTTTGATGACACTTTTTTTCAACAGGTGCTTTTGTTATTTTAATCAAGCCATGTTAATGAATGATCGGCGTTAAATATGAAATTCTACGTTTTCAGATTGGATGTTAGATAACATTCCTACCATTTACCAGCAAATAATGGAATTTGATTGATGACGATAACTGATTAGAAGATCATCGTTTCAAAAAATAAAAAGCATGCTAGATCTCAAATGTTCAAAAAAAGTGTCAACAATTAGCCAAATTACACATAAAAGATATAATCAACATGAAATATGAGCTGTTCTGCATAGACTATATTAAAATTAGACAAAAAAACTGAATTTGAAAGAAAAGAATGGATAGCTATCTGAAGAAAATGTGCAATTTTAATATAGTGCTATAAGAATCAACATATTCACTTTGAGAAAAGAACAAAATATCAACAGTGCGCAATAAAAATGTGTGCCAAAAAATAATAGAACTGTTCTTTTCCCAAGTACTGCCACCAACATACACTTTTAGTTCACTTGGCCATGTGGAATTAGAAAGTTATGAAAATTTTAAGATACAGTGTTAATGCATTTTTATTAATATAGTTAATATATCCATCTTGATGAATCAGTTTCCAGCTACTGGTAAAGCAACGTTTAATCGGCCAGATGTCAAGTTATATTTTATACAGGGTTTTTGTTAATGTTTATTCTCAGTTTGCATATTGTGAATTAATTTGTCTGCATGCTATTAATATTTTTTGACGTTGTAATATTTTGTTATGAAGAACTAAGAAGTGAAGTTAATCAATTGATTTTGAGTGTGCTTAAGCATTAATACCTACCATTTTTTCCATCGGAAAAATCATAGCTGTCTTCCTTCTGGATTTTTAAAACTTTTTCCTTATAGGCACCTCAGTCATGAAATTTTGAAAATATTCATGAAGATTTAAGATGAACAAATCATCCTAAATCTTAAGAAGGAATTATCTTTTTATATAAAAAAGTTATACCTTGCTGACCTGGTTTTTGATGCCGTTTGGTCACAAAAATAACCCTGCATAAGATATAAATTGTCGTAGGGATGTAAAAAAACATTTGAAACATTATCGTGTATTTTGTATAAATATATTTTGTTCCACATTGGCGCAAGTCAACAACATACAAAAAATATAATAATATATACCATATAAACGTATATAAAACTACGAAATATTTAAAATACAAACACTAGGGCTTACTTAAAAGCATAAGGACATGTTGGAAGACTAACATTTATTTGTGAAAGATGACAAGAAGAAAATGCAGAATCAGATTGAGAATTTTGTCAGGATTGAAATTTTTCGATTTGGAGAGCAATCAAGATCAGAAATTTCATACTGGCACTCATAGATCTGCTTTTACAACCCGTTAAAAATACTGACTGAAGCAGAAGAAATCAACGAAACAACCCTTCGAGATAATATCAAGAAAAATAACGTTTATCTGTCTCTAAACGAAATAAAAAATACGAATGAAGAAATTTTCGGTTCGAGAATGAAACGGGATATCATTCTTAGGAATTAGAAGAGTAAACATAGAATAGTTCACCCTTCAAAGGAAGAAAAAGAACAGTTTGGGGTCTCCCTAGTTGAAATTTCGAACACAATTAAATTAAAACAAAAACTAACCTTCATAGGTCTATCTAAGATAGAGCACCAGCCCTTTGGTAGGGGTGATCCCTGATCTGTCCCAAATGTCTTCGCTGCTTTGCAGCTACTGCGGCCGCTGCTGCACCTATACACAAAGTGGTCATTAAAACGTTCAACTCGTAAACAGCAGTCTCCCTTATACAGAAGTATAGATCAGTTTCACAATTCTCCAACAGAATGAAAAATTTTGAAGCAATGGAATAATGTTCAACCTCTATCATTTTAATCTCTATCGAATTTTCCATGGCTTCAAATCACAAATATTAAATTTTCGAAGAATAACAGTTGGTAAACGATTTTAAGCTTAATCCTATTTCTGAAGTTAACAATTCAGAGTAAGTTCCTCAGTATCCAAGAGAAAAGTGCAACTGAATCATGATTGCCAGTCAGCACAATCTTCTCACTGGGACTAAACAATCACTGAGTTTTCATTGCTCACATGTGATACTACTAAAAAATCAATAGAGAAAGAGCATACACGTAAGACTTTCCGTATAGTTGCCAAATTTCGACACAACTCAAATTCAAGAATGTAATAAACGTAGATACAACTAAATAAAATAAATATCTTAAGGTAACATACTGTAAATGCATACCATAATTTACAATGAAGTGTGTTCTTTAAAATATCAATATAAAATTAAAAAAATATTTACATAAAAATGTGATGTAACAATCAATAAAATCTATACAGATATAGTTTCAATAAAATAATATCATATTTGTGCAGGGCAAATCGGTCCAGGGAACGCGACTCGAATCGTCAAATCCAACTTTTTCAGACCCAATTTGTAATATTAATGAATAATGTACAGAATTGAGGTAGAAATTTATCCTGATTTGGCAGAAATCGAAGAAGAATTGAATCTGAATAAATCTAACTGAATTCATTCAGATTACCGAAAAGATTAAGGTTCTTCTCTGAATAAAGTTATATTTCTCATAACTATTGTCAAAATGACTAATTAGAATTCTTATACCTACTGAATTTCATAGATAATTTCCTCGCATATTTTTTGTTTTTTTTTTCAATCTGATTTTTTGTCTGGCAATCAAAATTTTGTTTTGGGCGAAACTAATTGCATGAAAAGCGATTTTATCCTTGAAACGAGAAATGCATCTTTAGGACCGATTTTTTTGCTGTAGAGGACGTTGAAAAATTGACTATTGCAAAATGACTAGACAACATATACAGGAATGGATTTAAAAATATGAGAAAATAAAGCAAAACCCTATGATGGCACCTCAATACGTCTAGCTCATTAGTACAGAGAAAAAAAAACTTGCATTGAAAAAGAGTTTGCTTACATTTTCGTAGGTACCTACGTCACATTAACAAAGTTGTCTGCACACTCCTGTATATGAGAGCCTTGATTATATTTGTATACATATACGAGTATCTCTACTAGAAGTAAATAAACTTTTTGATTTGCGCACCCTTTGCACCTGTAACGATTTGTTGTGTGCGTTCGTAGGTAAAGTATCACAGAAATATATCTAAATAATAATAATAAAAACAAATTCTGACTAAAAAACCATCGGTAATAATGTGCCTGAAGAGAAAGTTCCAGGAATTGTGTAGTAAAAAAAATTAAAAAAAATCACATAAAGCTGAAACTTTCAAATATGTAGCCAACTAATTTAAACGAAAATTTCCCCATTAAACCAATAAATTCAAGGAAATATCTCAATGCCACATTGCATCAAAAACACCGTAATTCTTGTCAAATTTCATTGACACTTACTATGGCTTCCCCCATAGAGTATTCAACTACACAATCTCCAGAACATAGATAATACCGACAGTTGGCGAATAATACTAAATTCTAGAATGAATATCTTAAGTATAAGAGCGTAACTAAGAATCCTGGTAATATAGATTAATTATTTAACGAGCAAATAACCCACCAGAATGATCTGCTGTCGCATACTCAGTCAGAAGAGGAGAAGCGGTCAATGCTGCGTAATTTGCATAATCGGCGTATGGGGTGTAGATGAGTCCGTGGGGATCCCCAGGCGACAGCAGAGAACCTGCAGTGTGGCAGAATGAGTATTCAACTCCTGTATGGAAAAATTGGAATGCATTGGTTAATAATGGTGAGTATGCTATAGTGTTACCAACCTCTACCACGTGGTGACTAATCTGGGGTGTTATATTAATATTATTAAGTACGATATATGATTGTTGTACACATTCAGAGAGAAAAGAGTTAATTATGGTACAGTTATTCGTATTTTCATTTAGTGCGGTCACATAGTGATTAGAGATATTAAAAACCGAGGTTTCGTTCTATGCTACTCTTAGACCCTCGCATTTTATAACATTTCTATTTTGACGATTCGTCCCATTACATTAAAATCGAAATTATTCGCCTGTCTAGAAATAAATTTTGTTGAAAGGTAGTAATAAAAAATTTTCATGATATTTTCTGAATGAAAATCCGGTAATTTTTGGAGAAAAAGATGTCAAAAAAATGACTTTCGCCGATTTAAAACGGTCAATATTCATCGAAGAAATCAATGAGCATCAGAAATACAACTTTCAACAGGTACAAACAAAATCATGAGCCTATGGTAGTTATAAGTCAGAATCAAACTATTGTTTTAAACTTGAAAAATAAAAAAGTTCCCGAAATTTTATTTTGTATTTTGCAAGGACAGCAAAACAGATTTTTTCTTCTATGAGCAGAAACACCCGAACACAGATACAGCTGCATAGAAATAGGCGAATATTTGAACTACCCAAATAAGAAACTACTCAAAGAATAATTTGTTACTGAATTTCGCACCTGCGGGAGTTGAAATATAGCATTGTTTGATTTGGAAGATCCCGTGGTTAATTGAAATTAATGGTTTAAGTTCTTTTCGTTAGGTACTTTTCGTACTGTTAATAAGTGTTCTTTAGTTTTTTTTAGTATTGTGGTACCTACACAACATCCATCTGTTACCGCCTATCACACATCTTCCATTTAAATCAAAGGCTTCTGTGTGGAATTCTGCAATTTATTATTTTTGAGTAGTTTATTACTTTCTATTAATAACTAGCGGTTAGTTGCACATAAAACGTGGTGAGGTTGGACAAAAACCGAAGGAAATTGTTGCATCAAATGTCAAATAATGCTTATAATTATTCAATTCCGTATCTTTGCGGACGCTAATCCGAGAATTTTCTTATCATGAGAATCACATCCGATAATCGCGTACAAAATATTATACCGTGTTCAATCTTCTGTGATTCCTTCAGAGCCCGAAAGATAGCGTTCTGAGTTGTGAAACGGTACTTGGTGTATGAAGGACTTTTCATTCGGTTTTTGCATTTTTTGAACGAAGTATAAATGGAATATTTTGGGTTTGTTCCTACCTGGGGGTGCAGAACCGTTGAGTATTGAGGCGGCAGTTGTAGGCACTGACATACGTGGAGATAATATGAGTGGAGCTCCTAGAGGCGCTGAGGGATTTCTTAAGGGAGTATTCAAACCAGGAATACCTGGCGATAAAAGTCTTTGCGCGTCAGCTGCTACCCTCCTCCACTCTTCATCACATGCTGGAATGAAGAAAAATAATCTTATTTTCTTTATTCATCGTTTGCGAGAAAGAGTATTACCTGTGGCTGAAACTGCTTTTGTACTGGAATCTCTATATGTTCCATTTATGATAGCCAATTCCATTAGCTGTCTCTTTTTTAATTCATCTTCACCTTCAGCTTGCTGAAAAATGAGACGTTCGTAAAACAAAATATGGGTGAGATATCACCGACATTTTTTATTCGTTTGTTAAGCTTATCGACGCCATTTTGTATGCGAATACTGTCGGAACTAGGTAGGACTATTATGGCAACCGCAGAATGTACAAATCGAGCGGAATATTTCCCGAAAAAAAAACCCATTTTGAGGAAAAAATATTATTTGCACATGTAGAAAGCTATAACTGTTCCTGGTGATATGCCAAAACAGACTGAATTAATGTAACTTCAACAATATGGCCGCTATCAACTGTCAAATTTCGAAAGATCTAATTGAAAGAACCTTCACATTGAATTTCGAAGTTTCCCATATTATGAAATTTCATATTTTGATATTCGACTCTCTGTGTTCGAATCAAAGATCTTTTTATGTAAATTTCACGTTCTACATTTGCAAATAGAAGAGATATCCGAAGATGAAGAGAGGAAAGTATACGAACAGTAAACCATATTATTGCAACATCAATTCGCTGGGAAATATCTATTTGGGTCAGTGTATGTAAATTGCCAATTTCACATAACAAGAAGTATGGTTAGAAACAAAACATACGTTTAGCGTTTCTTGGAGTCGTTTTCGACCAAAAGCAGAGTGCAATTAGCATGTTTATGGTGGAAAAAGGACACATTGTTGCCTTTTTATTTTACTAATGAACGTTATCGATAGAAAACGTACGGAGATGTCGAAATACCCAAGTGGAAGACGAAGTTGTTTTCGTACATGGTAGTTATTTCGATATCGCAAGTTGAATTTATTAGCGTTATGCTATGCCTACAAAGCTCCAATCTTGAAATCACTGATCTAAGATTTCTATATGATTTTCCAAAATAAATGAATTGCATAACCTGGAATTCAGTTTTCAAAATACATGACAAATATTATGTACTTTGTAGGAAATAGTAAGCCTTTTATTTCAGTCGCACAGAGATCCACGTCGTTTTTATGCAGTTTTATAGCTCCATAAATGTAATCATCAGTGCTGACCATCATTTATTCTAGATCCTCATATTTTACGACCCAAACATTATTCACATCTTAAAACCTGAACCTATAAACACTCCTTTACAACTTCTATGTACGTCGAATCCGAAATAACATCCGAACACAGAAATAATATAAATTATGACATTATGATGAAGTTTCCAAGCATCGAATACTTACAGGTACTAATAATTTTTTAACTTCTTCTACTGCTCTTTCTAATTTAATATGAGCTCTGTTTTCTGTGTCTTCGACTGTGAGTAAAACGTGGAGTTCATCTGATAGGTGTTCCCAATTCGGTTTACCTCTGTTCTGATCCTCCTGTAAAATCGAAAGAGAATCTGAAGTTGACCATAGGACAAATTAACGGTTTTTAATTTTGTCAATATAGAATCTGCGTTTGATAATGCACACCACATGCACGGATTTCATCGTGTTGATTGGGCTGCTATGACTACGGTGCACTATGTTAATGTAGTAAACATTCCCAAACGCAGAAGAATTCGAGTTTTCTTACCTTCATTCCCTACATTAATGCTTGAAACAAAATATAAAATCTTAGTCTCATGAGTAAAGACAATTAATTTAAATTTGCCGCATATCCTGAACAAAAAGCGCTATATTCATAGAAAAAGATTAAAGCAACAACTAAGACATCTTAGCAACAACCATTTCATCGCTTTCGCCATTAAGTGGCCATCAAGTATTTCAGTACTACCATAGATGCATAGATTTCTATGCATCTATGTACCTATTACCTTTTGTAACGCACTCGTTTCAAAACATGATTATACTCTTAGACCATAGAAAGATTTCTTTCTATGGTCTAAGATTATACTCGATGACAATAATGTCGAGTAGTCGTCGTTTGGACTATGTCGAAGAACATAAATCAAATCGACGACTACCGATTGGAACATAACGTTTTAGAGAATACAAAAGAATTGTTCGAAATGATCTTATGTGAACACACCTTCTTTTTGTCTCTCATCGAGCCCTTCCCTCGGACCATTATTTTACAGCCTGTTTCTTGTTCCAACTGTTTCGCCGTCATTCCTCTGGGTCCAAGAATCCTCCCAACGAAATTGAACTGCAATTAGATAAAATTATTATAATTAGGATGGAAAAATTGATTCTCCCTACTGATAATTATTAATTAGTGTTTATCTGTTTTTCCATTTAACTATTTGTGTATTATTATTATTGGGGCCATTCCGAAATATTAACTCGAATTGACATATAATTGAAAACGGAACATCCCACCAGCATAGAATTCAAAATATTACTAACGAGCATAGAAAATATTTTGCGAAGAATGATGAGTAGTACAAACTATGCATGTAGTATCTGTCTTATAACGACCGAGACTTATAGTAGTTTTTGTATTTATGTGGCGTAGTTTGATTGTCGTATACTATTAATGAAATTTGTGATCTAACATGAAAACCCTCGCCTTTAAATGTAAATCTTTGTCGTATACCAACACTGTCAAGTCATCGACATCAAGAATTCTCGGAACATGTTCATTGTAACCGAATATAGTTCTAGAATTTCAATGAGTCCGTTGTTACAAGACGTATTAGCATGACACCATCGTTCATTTTTATTAGACTCTTAAAGGTCCTAAACGACAACAGATCTAGAACAATACCATGTTTCGACTTATGAGAAACGTATTTCTGTGGTTTATTTCGATTCTAGTCATCGGCGAAATTTACGACTAGAACATGAAAGGATTAGCCATAGAAATACACACATCGAGTTCTTGGAATACACGCTTTCATAATTATAATCGAATTCCGCATATTCATCACCAGTGCTACCAATCAATTCGGTTTGAAAAAGTCGTCGCGTTTACGGGAATGGAAGCGAGACATAAATCTGCGATCATGAATAAAAATGAGTCATTTCAAAGTACGCAGTCGAAAATTAATAATTCATTTTAAAATTTCGAACAACTGCCAATCCCTATCATATCTGCTTCTCCCAAATCTCCAAGAGAAAACACACGAATCGATGTCATGTTTTATAGATAAGATTGAATCATAGTTGTAGATTGGATAGATACGATCATAAACTTCCAATAGGAGCAACTTAAGAGCGCCACCAATCGCATTCTACCGATATCCACTGTGCTTACCTATTACGGATGACAAGATAAATATGTGTTACTAAAATTGAGTACACCTACGTTCCGCCCACTGCAGATGCAGTCATCAAGATCTTCATTGTTAGAAATTGATTGGCCATTGATCATTAAACTGAATCTTGTTCGTCTCGGAAGAGTCAGTCATTATTCTGTGACTTCGTAACTAATTCTTTAAACACATTTTGTCAGAAGCATTACTCATTGAATCTAGGCTGTATTTTTTGAATTTCATACAAACAAATGTTAGTGTTCTTTTATTTTTTTCTTTTTACAGCTATATACCTGATCACACATGGATAGATTTCTATGAATCTGTGAACGAGTAAACCACAGAGAAACCAGGGTAAAAACCACATGGTCTATATACATCACAATAATTCAGGAATTCATCTTTGGGTACTTACATCTGGGTGTTCTTTTACTGGTACGTATACTTTTTCTGTGAGGGTGGTGGGTTGACCTTCAGGTTCTGGTAATTGAAGAGGCTCTTTTTTGACTCCATTTATTTGAAATAAACTTGCTCGAACACGTGCTATTTCTGCAACAAAATAAATCTGAATGAGTACAATTCGAATGTCTTTGAAACCAATCATTCTGTATAATTCTCACACCTTAGAATTGAAGTAAACGTAAATAAATAACAAGATGGCGCCAAATGTGTAAATACGCTTTACAGTCTAAAATCTAGGCGGATCTAGTCTAAATGAAGACAGTGGTCTGGATTTCACGCACGCTATTTTCGGAATCCATAAGGAAGTTTCCGCCATTTCGAAGCTCACCATTCATCGACATCAGTAAGAGATGTTAAATGTCGGGTTAATGAGCTCCGAAACAAATCAGCCGATTTGTGGAACAAGACACGAAGAATGCGAACAATAATAACACATTTATGTGAAATATAACACAGAGCTTCTTGTGTTTACTCGAAAAGACACAATTAATTCATGAGAAGGTAACGAATGAAATTACACAGAACAGAAAGTATCTGAAACGAAATTTTCATGGATGGAGATACCTTCACCATCACGAAACCTCCATGTATAACTACAATGCTCCGCAGAAGCAATGTCTCATTTATTTTTTCAATTAAAATAATTGATTTAAGCAGTAAGATCCACCTTAGAGTGTTCCGCTTAAGGCATCGATAAATCCTCGGAAACATCAATTAAGTAATATAACAGCTGCCATAAATGGTTATAATTATTTTTGCATGGGTGGCTCAAGCCGCATTGCATTTTATGCAAATTCAGTATCGCTTGCAACTGAAACCGATTTAGCAACATCATAAAGATTTATCGACAGAAAATCTCTGAATACTTGGGCGCAATCCAGGAGCCTTCGTCAGGTCGACGGTATGAATCACCCCTGTAAAATTCCAATAAGTGTTATTCTTATAGTTAATTTTAATTCTTTATATCAAGCCACAAAGAACTACCTACATCATGAGGAATAAGTCTCAAGGTATTCAAAATTACATTTCGCACCCTGAAATTACTTTTAACGTAACAAATTGGCGCCCATCGTGGGGCTCAATCCGATCCTTTTTTAATTTTTACCGTCACATTTGCAATTTGAAAAAGAAGCAGTCTGGTGCTGCGTTCAAGAAGAAAATCTTAAAAAAGATCGAAAACAAAGGTTTAATGAAATGGGAAAGTAATTTTTGGGTGGAATTCATTTAAAATTACCATGAATTCCACCATAAAATTACCTTCGCCTGTTTCAGCAAACGAAACCAACAACATGTGTCGATCGCACTTTCATTTTTTCGGTGGTTGGCCACACTGAGATTTCGGAATCACAGAAGAGGTCAAGTCGGCCTCCAATTAGCGTTCGCCCACAAAAGTTACCCGGCTCAATGCGTGCCTATTCACACAAGATGAGAAACTCGACAGCCCACTCGGGAAAGTGGGTGTAAGGACAGTTTTTAACACCGGGTAGCTAAAGGCCCGAAAACTACCCCGCCAGAACCGTACCGCGCCGCCTTTGGTCTTTCTGACTACACTTGATACCGTAAAGGTGTGCTTGCACGCCTTTGAGGCACATTAACTTGGCAAAATTGGAAGCAAATCGCCATTAAAGAGTCAGGTGTTGGCTAACGACAGAGAGGAGAGGAGAGAGAGAGCGAGCGGAATCAGTGTGTTCCTACATGAACGTGAAGTAATGAGGCTATCACTGCGTGCAGTTGTTGAGATGTGTTTTATTTCCCAGCCCAACGTTCCGTACGAAAGTGTACCAACTTTCTGTTGTCTGTTTCACTAGGTCGCCATTGGAGATGATGTAACGCGAATTCTACAGTTCTGCCGACACTTTGATCGTCTGATATGGATCGGCGAAAAGTTAATGGAGTCTTATTAGGATCGGAACGGAACGCTACATAGTAAATAGTTATTGATGACTTGCGCTAGAGGATGTTCTGTACTCATACATAGAACTTACAATAGAAACCATGGAATTGACGGATGAATTATATTCAGGCATAGATGCAAAGAAACGCCTGACTCTTAACTAAGATGTCTATATATTCTAGACATCTTAATCTCAACCAAATATCGTGACCGAAAATTGTAGATCGGTACGGCACTCTTGATTGTAGCTTCTGGACTAGTTCCGGAACAAGCCGCAATATTTCACGGTGGTGGCGCTTTTGCATCAGTAATGGAAAAATAGCGCGATCCCTATCGAGCATCATTTCAGAATTAATTTTAGTAAATATCTAATTCTCTTGAAGTTTTCCTGATCCACGATTGAAAATCCAATTGCTATACTTGATGAAAGCAAACAAAAACTCTCATAAACTCTCGATTTCTCAGGGTGTCTCAACGAGAGTGTAATACGACTTTATTTATTTATTACTATTCGCTGGTTTGTTAGCAAATTCAATATCTGGCAGTACCTTATTGCATGTTTTGTGGCTTGGGGCATCGAACAAAGCATCGTTTCCAGCTGTAACACGAGCCTCCGTATCATCTGTGTATCAACACAAAGATCACAGAGGATGATCGACAATAGGACGAGTACGCATCTGTTTGCTTTTGGCAACCGACCAAAAAATGAATAATATCGATTTGTTTTCACAGCAAGATAAAGTGTTACAGTTAATTGGTCGTGGAGTTCGTGTCTTAACGTATTAGTCCCAATTAAAATATCGTATCATTGAACTTATACGTTGATTTCGAATCGATTTATCTTTATCGGACGTTAACAACGTTAGGCTCACGACCACAGACTTTTCGTAATTTAGCTCTATGGGCACGACTACGTGGGAAAATGACAAAGGTGCGTTCCAGTTCTGACTCATAGCCCACCTTTCGCGGGGAACAGAAATCTTATTGGAATGAAATAAGAAGTAGAAAGAGCAGCAATGTGTACATTTTTTGTTAAATGGTGATTGGTTTTGGACAGTCAGTTTTACTTTTGCATGGTTAGTCAACAAGCGTCTCTGCTTGTCATATTGACGACAAAGCAACATGATTTATTTCTATGCTTCATCGACCGTTATCTGTTTTCAAATTTATCGACAGAACATAATAATATGCGAATGGCCGGATTCCTGCATCAAAAGTTCAAGTTTCTTATGCATAAAGGTCTTCTCTGTAAACTCCCTCACCTAACTAACATAATATTCGCCATCATCTCCTCCTAGCCTTGGCGGAATGAATTAATCGAAAGGTGAGGTATATCGCGATCACGACAGTTGCCGACTTAGCTCAGAATAAATCAACTGTTATTATGCCATTAAGAAGACTAGGAATTCCTGCACTGACACGTTCGAAACCATTATTTATTAGTTCATTGATTGAACAGTTTCATGGCGACTTTTGTTCTGGTTCGAATTTTTGAGTCAGAGAATTAAACGGGTCGTAGTATTCTATGGAATCCACTGCCGCCAACAGTTGATTATTATCATGCGTTAGAAAAATCGTAATGTGATACAATTCAGAATTATCAATATCGTGAAGTTATACGTTATCAGTAGCAGTAATTGTGATACTCGTCAAATCGGAAACGAGAAACAAAATAGAGATTGATTGCTATCAAAACCGCTACATTCTGCCTGTTGTGGTTTCGAAAAAATTCCTAGTTCAGTAACAAGAAACCGTAGAGTTGGAAGTTCTAGATTTTAATGAATAAAAGTACGTGCATGTATATATATGTTTATCAACGTGGATATTTCGATGATCATTGATGAAATCAAAATTCGTGTATCTGATCTAAGATGCTATTGAAAAACATGTTCACCAGAATAAATTCGAATATTTTAAATAACTAATAACAGTCTGTCATAAATTGTGAATAGCGCTACCTGAAGTGGAAAAAACGAAATCTTGCCAATATCAATTTGGTCGAAACAAAATCTAATCAGTGCATTCACCGAAATCTGATCTTATTTGTTTGATGTTCTGTGATATTAAGGTTATGTAATAGAAGTGAAAATCATATTATGACCAGTACAGTAATTGTTTGTTCCAGCACCCATCGAGCGAGAGAGGAATTGCCATTCATAAATCCGAAAGGTATATTTATGATGAATGACCATAAGCTAAATAAGCTTACTATAAATATCAATACAACGTGATAACGGATGTAAAGGCACCAGCAACGAATAGATTATCGTACCAAATGAAATGAGATGAAGGTCAATACCTTGTAGCTTCTCAGATTATACCTTTATTGTTCCCATTATTATACACTGCGAAATTATAAATTTTACGGTACAAAAATAAGTGCCGAATAGCCTGATATTGTAGTTATATGGCGATTTGTCGTCTTTGAAAGACTTTCAGAAGTTGATAATGCCCGCTCCAACTTCAGAATGCCTCAAGAAATAAAGGGAAAAAAAGTTGTGAATAAATAAAACATTCAATAATAATGAATACGACATGAGCGTCGCGTCGGTCCATTGGATATTTTCCACAAGCAATACAGTGACATAAGCAGACTATTCTAATTGCATCCACAATCGCTTTTTCCTGGGACTTCTGTTACATCAATCAAAAACAAGTGCTTTGAAACGCATTAAGGAGGACTGCTATGTCGATTCCAAGCCTGGACGTTGAAGAAACGATGGTGTCATTGCCATTTTAATGGACGACAGTGCGTGTAATTGGATTTATCGCTTTCGTTCACAAGAATAGCAGTCTCCAATAGGGGTCAAACGGTATGACGAAAAGATTTAACAGACGAATTCGGCACGATGTTATCAACAAACAGGGTCGCCTCGAAAGGCGATATTTAAATATGGCGTTTACAATTTTCTATGATTAAAAACCACAGATTAATCCAAAGTTTTCGGAAACACTCTTGCCAACGGTTTCGAATATTCAAAACTGCTGTGAAACTGCGTGCATTCGTAAATAACTTTTACGATGCGAACCGATGTAGAATGAAACTGCATCACTCGTCCAAAATACACTGAAAAGATTGAAATTCATAACGCTTTTCGAGGTACGTGCCAAAACGAACACTGTGCCAACAAAAATACAGATATCATTTTGTGATGACTTATACAGGTAGTGGCAGGTGTTAAGATTAATTTGTCTGATTAAACGATGAATCAAACTCATCATTACTGATGGAATCATCTCATGCAAGGTTAATAGCGCTTGCAGTCGACTTAGTTCATTCAACCATAGAATATTCGCACTTCCGTAACGTTTCAACCATAGATGTTTTTCAAGCTTTGATGTCACTCAAATTTATGAATATCATCATATAGTTAAGGGGAAGTATCACCTTTTGAATCGTGGTAAATCTCCATTCAAAAAGTGGTCTCTTTATTTCACCAGTAACTACCCTAATTTAGGACGTAGAGACTTGATTTTTTTTTTAAATTGAAGTTGAAGAACGTCCTGAGGGCAAGTGGCTTTATTTTTTTCGATTTAATGAGTTTTTCAATTAAAAAAAACAGGTTGAACTTCAGCGTTTTGGAAACTACACTTAATGATTTTTTTTCGACGGTTTTTCATCATTTTTTGGAAAAAATCGCATCTCTTTGCCCTCGGCAATTCAATCTTCTATAAACTACAAAAATTTTCATGATGATTAGTTCGAAAATATAGCTTGTACTAATGAAAAACGAAAAACATATTCAATAACCCAAATATTGCAGGGATCTAACGATTACCCTGGTTTTTGGGTTTGGACATTCAACTTTAGATGGCGCGATTGAATGTCGTCGTCCGTCCAGCCAGTCGACCAGGTAGTAAATTGAAACCATTGAGAACTTACCCTGGCCCTTTTTTCATATACATACATCTGGCTAGTAGATAATAAAATCTTGAAGACCTAGGAATTCGAAACAAGACGAGCTCCCACATTATTTCCTTATTCCGCTTATTATAGGAATCAGGCCCACCCCACAAAAAATCTCTTTATTTCTATATAACGAATTGAAATTTCGGATTTTTATACTATACACATTTCTTCTCATTGACGATTTCTTCCAGGAGTCGCAATAACTCATAATATACCGGGTGTCCCAGTAAAGTCACTTCCGGTTTGACCGGAGGTCAAACTTTCTTATTTCAAATAGCACCCCGTATATTTTGTGTATCACACTTTGTATTCTACATTTGTTTTAATGGAGAAAACGTCAACTGAAATTTCAAATTGGAACAATTTATTAGTGACGTTATCATTTTCTCGGTTATTCATTCTTGAATTTTAGTTTCTCTGACACGCACACATTTATTGAGAATTATTTACTGTCAAAGTTGCAAACTATTGTATATTCACATGTTTTCATGGCACAGTAAGGTTTTCATTTAAAAATAATCAATTCGTCCAGTCTACTACAATTTAAATAATTTTAAATTTGACGTTCTCTTCATCATCTCGAATGCAAAATTGTTCATGATTTGTCAATGAAATCTAGATTACACAAAATATCGTACTGCAATTCTTTCAATTTGAAATTTTAATTGATGTGTGCTCCATCAAATCAAATGTACAATACATACATAGTTGAAAAGGTAATTTTGAGTCGATATCAAAAATTGTAGAAAATATACGGAGCTATTTTAAATAAATAAGTTTGATTCATTTACGGTCAAACCGCAAGTGACTTTCAATTTTTGTTTTTCTCAGTTGAAGTTTCCTTGAACTTGAAACGAATTGGAGAACATTTTTATCTTTCGAAATGGCTGGTGAAAATTATTATGGAAATCAATTAGTTTTCTAGAATTCGATTAACCGTTTGCATATTTCACTAATTAATTTCCAGTAATGCTGGATTTCCATGCAACCGTCATCGTCGTCGATCGTCGTCGTTGTGATTGGCAGAAATTTTCAATTTTGAATATTTCTGCTAATCACAACGACGATCGGACGGACGTATCATCGGATGACGGATGCTTGGAAATTCAGCATAACTCATAGAATATTCTCATATGTACAATGTTGAAATTATTGCATATGCGAATTCTAGTTTTCACGATTGAAATGAATATTATCATATTCAATGATCACCAAGCGCGGATCCAGGGGGGGGGCATGGGGGTCATGACCCCCCCTGGACTGGACGAACCCTCAAATCTTGTGTTTGATAAAAAAAATCAATTGGCGGGTATGTAATCCACCTGACCGTGACCCCCCCCTTTCTCGAGAGCTGGATCCGCCACTGATGATCACCTACTTATTCAAGTTATAATCATGAAAATTCTATTCAACAATTGAAAATAAAATAATAAATTCAACCAACGTGGATTTGGGAATTTTTGAAGCTAATTGCATGTGAAAAAATTTTCAGAATAATTACTTTTTCATTTGAAAAATTAATTATCGAATTGATGAGTATCAGATAAACTAAGTATGGGGATTCTCATGTATTTTCCGGATAGTTCTTCCATCGCATGAGACACTTTTTCGAATTCCAAGACACAAAGGAATACATCATGGGCGCCCGCAGAAATTTTTCTCAGGGGGGGCCAAAATTTTTCTCAGGGGGGGCAAAATAAAAATTATTGTAATATTGAGGGTGTTGTGCTGGAAAACGATGAGGCCATCTAAATCTCAGGGGGGGCCCTGGCCCCCTCCTGCGGGCGCCCATGGAATACATTGTTCTGGACTTTCAAGAATTGGTCTCCTTGAATAAATAAACAAATATGGGTACCCCAGAAAAGGCCATAAAGTATGGAAATATAATAATCCTAATTTTTTTGGGAAGTTCCAGGGTGGGTTTATGATAAGTTTGTGCATGTATTTGCAAACAGGTACTTCTTTTTGGGAAATTCCGAATCTGCTCTAATTACTTTTTTATTGCTGGAGACCGTTTGCGGCACCTTCATGAGAGGTAAATATAAATTGAAGTGAGGGAAGGTGCAAAGAATACCTAGGTTTTTGTAGAAAATATCTTCCACTGAGTGTATAAGTATAAGATTATGTTCTATCGTTCTACCATATAAAGCGCGTTCGGCAATAGCATCTGAGAGCGGACGGATTTTTTAGTCACGTGATCACAGATTTTACAGATTTGTCAGATTTTTCTGTAATAAACGAACGGTACGGAGCTTTCAGATCGTTTTTTCTGTTTGTCAGATATTAAATTAGTGATTGAAGGTCAATTCGGCCGTAGAGGTAGTCTGGGTTCTATTTCAATTCTTTCGTTATAGCTCTCAACACTTCTACCCCTTGGTTGAAATGATTCAATATTTTGAATCATTATTTTTTTATCAAACGACATTTTTTATTTATTACTATACAACAAATAATATAAGACACGAAATTTAAACAGACTGTTCAAGAATATTCGAAGCAGGAAACTCATAAATGCAGATAACATCCATTGACAAAGGCAGAAAAGTAATTTCTGTTTCTGTTCTGTGAAAAAAATCCGTTTGCTCCGTCGAAATACAGCGAGCAAAAAGATCTACATCCGATTGATCAGATTTTTTTGCCGAACGGTCCAGATGTGTACTCCCCTCAATCTGGATGTAATAAACGAACGGTTCAGATCAATCCGACCAGTCGGATGTCAATGCCGAACGCGCTTATTGATATAAAGGGTGTCCCAAGTTCGAGTGCCTCTTAGACGTTTCTGGAGAACTGGACATATTTGAAATCGCTAAATTGGGATTATGATTATAAGCGCGTTCGGCATTAGCATCCGAGAGCGGACGGATTTTTTAGTCACGTGATCACAGATTGTACAGATTTGTCAGATTTTTCTGTAAATAACGAACGGTACGGAGCTTTCAGATCGTTTTTTCTGTATGTCAGATATTAAATTAGTGATTAAAGGTCTATTCGGCCGTAGAGAGGTAGTCTGGATTCTATTTCAATTCTTTCTCTCAACACTTCTACCCCTTGGTTGAAATGATTCAATATTTTGAATCATTATTTTTTTATCAAACGACATTTGTTATTTATTACTACACAACAAATAACATAAGACACGAAATTTTAACAGACTGTTCAAGAATATTCGAGCAGGAAACTCATAAATGCAGATAAAATCCATTGACAAAGGCAGAAAAGTAATTTCTGTTTCTGTTCTGTGGAAAAAATCCGTTTGATCCGTCGAAATACATCGAGCAAAAAGATCTACATCCGATTGATCAGATTTTCTTGCCGAACGGTCCAGATGTGTACTCCCCTCAATCTGGATGTAATAAACGAACGGTTCAGATCAGTCCGACCAGTCAGATGTCATTGCCGAACGCGCTTATTGTTCGAAATTCTCTACTGAGCTAAAATATTCCTTGAGCCTGAACGCTTCCTGTTATAAAAGGAGCGACAATAAATTTGTTCG
Organism: Adalia bipunctata; assembly: GCA_910592335.1. Classification (NCBI taxonomy): domain Eukaryota; kingdom Metazoa; phylum Arthropoda; class Insecta; order Coleoptera; family Coccinellidae; genus Adalia; species Adalia bipunctata. Next base: position 12,143,693 of record OU342955.1, read on the forward strand.
GATTTTTTTTTCCAATTTTTGCCTTTCTGATATTATTGAGTATTCATTCCTGATTATATTTTTATTAAAACCATTGAATTTATTCGAACAGTTTCCAAAATATCGAGAAAAAAACGGAAAAAGTCAAATTTTCGTAGTCAGTATTATGTTCATTTTTCAAGCTGTGATGATACTTCTGAAATTCTAAAGATGCATAACCTTTCAACATTATGATGTTATGAGAAATTATAGTTTACGCTCAGCTCAGAGTGTTGTGAATAAGAAAAATGCACATAATACTATGAATATAAGTACAATTTTTTCTGGTTTCTACTGAATATTTTGAAAACTATTGGAATACACACAAGGCTTTTAACAGAAATATGAATTTCTTGAACAAATTTATTTTCGCTCCTTGTATAACCGGAAGCCGGAAGTTTTCAGTCTCCAAAAATATATTAGCTCAGTAGATAATTTCGAACAATAGCATAATATGAATTTTCAGATATCAAATATGTTCAGTTCTCCAGTAACGTCTTATTATAGGTACTCGAACTTGGGACACCCTTATTAGAGCATTCAACGTTGTAAAACATATATGGATTCGTCATAATTCGTTATAATAATTCAAAATAAATTTCAAGATGTAAGTCGTTCTTATATATACAGGGTGACCCACTAGTGCCGCAGCGGACGATATACGCGTAACGGTCTGAGTATGGCAAAAATTTTTGATGCAGACTTGTTATACTCCAAGAAGAGCACAACCTAAAAATATTTTCGAATAGAGGGTGACTTTGTTTTTTCAAATGGGACCCTTATATTCAATAGTGTTTTTCAATTCTCTGAAACTTCCTGCATGCTTTCGTATACTTTTCACATATTTTTATTCGACAGCTTTATAGTTTATAGAGGCTATGTTATCCAATTATATTTCACGAACCCTTGCACATACCAATAAGAACTTTATATGGATTGAAAGACAAGACTTCAAAGTATCCTAGCCAGCTATAATAAAGCATCTCCAGCATATGGAGTGTCCACAAAAAGACTATCAAAATGACGAATTTCAAATCGATTTTTCTTCGTTTTTTGTTAAATACATGAGATCTTGTTTCTTCAATTAGTTAGTAATATAGAAAATTCGCATATTAATTAATTAATTTCTACCTCAAATCTGAGGGATTATTCAACAGAATAATTCGTTATAAAAAGTTCAAATCACCACTTATTCAATAGGAATACCTCATAAAAATTGATAGTAAAACGTCTGCGGTGCAAATGTAATAAATTCAGCTCAAGAAGTAATTATTCTTCAGCCTCTCTTACCTAAACGATATTGACATAAAAAATAATAAACGGTTCGGGAGAAATGAAGTCATTCGCATATGTTGGGGAACAAGGAAGGATCAGGTAAGAAATAGTTAGGTCTTTCGTGATGAGATTATTTTCTACTTTACAACCATCTGGTATTTCAAGCTACTGCTAATAGATGGCTCATTTCAGTGTTTGAAGGACTCGCCGTCAAACTTTGATTGTCGCTTCGGTCAACTTTGTGATTTGTGAAAGGTATACCGGGCCCTTAACCAAAGAGAATGATTCCTCATGTTTACCAACTGAAACGAGTGAGCCAGATTGTTTTTTACGACTTTGGGGGTGCGGGATATTACCAACAGCTTCAAATCGCCCTGATTGATACCTGAGTATGCAGACGGGCTGGTAGAAAGTATTTTATCCGGAATTGTATCTGGGTATTTTTAAAACCAGAGGGCATCAGCCTTTGAATATCTTGAATCACTCTACGGTAAGAGTTAAAAATAATCGGTTGGTTGCAATGTGGGTCCAATATTGTCAAAGAATAGTGGATGTCGTAGATCTATTCTCAAGCGATTCATGGTGTAAGTAGCAACTTTATTTTGGTCATGTTGGAAACGTGGCTTTCAAGAAGGGGCTTAACTCATAACACGTGGCTTACGTAATAAGATTCAGGTTGAAGAGGCGGAGATAGGGAGCAATTAAGTTAAACCATCGATCTCGAGAATCATTGGTTTTTCGTTTTCGGATAGTTCAAATGTGATATTCAAGGAAGAGGATAATATTAATGCGAGTATGTTGGCACTTATGAATGTTTTATTATCTTAAATGCGACTATCCGAAATTGAGTCAAATGAACCATAGAAAAAAATGTATATTAATAATAATTAGGTCATAGATTGCAGGATAGAGTTTCAGTGTTACCAATCCAAGTAATATTTCAAACTGTAATAAGCGAGTCGTTGACTGATCAGAGTTTCCATTGCTGATTGAAACTCGGTTCGTTAGCCAGTTCCACAGACAGATTAATTAAGTTAATGAAAATCATCACATAGCAAAAATTTTCGTATTATCGACCGGAATAATTCTTTGTCACCGTGGTCATGACACATACTGGTAATTGCCGTGACTTTCTAATAATACATACCAGTATGTTTCTATGCGTTAAGCAGAGAACTGCACAAATCCTGTAACGTTTTATGTCCGACAGTAAACAAACGGGTTAGAATAGAATTATGGCGTGAAAGTGAAGAGTCTCGATGAAAACTTATTTTATTTATATCTGTGTCGAACCCCCATGTGACCAAGACATATAAACCATAGACTTCAAAGTACTATATGAGTTCTATGATGAAATCCAATATTTTTTTTAATAGTTCGAACTCTTTAGAGAGAAATAAAAAAGAATTTCTATTCGAAATCTGAAACAAAATCACAATACGAATTTTCGAACAAATATAGAACTGACAAAAACATATCATTGGAAATCAACGATACAATATCTCAGCGGATATGAAAGAACAGCCAAATAGTGATATTCTCCACAATAAACAATGGTTCATTGTTTTGCGCTATAAGGTAGATTGGAAAATAGTAGAAATCTTGACCAGTATTTGAATACTCCAGAAAGAGAAACTGTTCGAATAATAATCATCTCTGAACATCGGTATAGAGAAATAAGAGTAATACAAAATTTCAAATCGCATCTTCAATGTAGGTAAATCTAACGCGTGAAATCACTTGTACGTTTGCATAGAAAATGTTTAATGATAGGTTTTCCACCGGAAATGTTGAGTTCGAGACTATTGCAGAATAAACTAATGTCTGCAGCGCTTTGATAATTTTCGACATTTCCTCTCAGTTTTGTAACAGAGTCTTGATTAAGCCATTTACAATCATCGTAACCTTTTCAGATGTACGAAACATATTATCTAATATTAGAAGATATTTAAATAACATGCCATTGGTTTCAATGTAATTATTCAATGCATACAAAACATCTATGATCTCAACGTTCAAAAATAGATGCATAGAATATTCTATGCATCTATGCTCAAAAGGTGGTATACAGAGCTGTCATTTTATTGAGTTTTATTGAGTTTGTGTACAAAAGTTGTGCGCAGTACCTAAACTGTCACAGCCTGCTAGACCATGAATTATTTGAACGCTCGTTAAACGTACGGATTCCAACGAAAATAAATATTTCCAATTAATGTAGAGAAAGTTGCAGAAATTGTGAATTCCCGATGGTTTCTATATCTTTTTACATGGCTCTCGTAGAATAATCTGAGAAAAATTTGAAACGAGTATTCTGAGAAACCAGTTCTTTGGGAGGACTGGTATACTAAACCTATCTATATAGAGAATCGAATCAAAGGAGTCTTCTTGTTATTATGTAGGTACCTTCAGTTAATTCATTATTCTTCGGAATCACACAGCAGAAGTTATCTCTGAATTTAATGAAACTAGAACAAGGACTGAATGATACAAAAAATGAAATATAAATATGAATATAAGTCTGGTACAAAAATGGAGGTAGAATGTTTTTGACGCCAAATACCAACCAGAGATCGAGAGGCATTATTGACGGTAATAAATATTATTAATAGCACCAGAAACAAGATGACAGAAGAAAACGCCATAGAAACATAGTGAACACCATTTCTTAATCTAAATATCAAAAGAGACCAGAGAGCTAGATCAAAAATAGTCTGTTCCCACGAGACAATCTGATAACTAAGAATAACAATTTTTACAGCTTCATTACCGGTAAACGTTTCTTCATTAGAGATCAAAAGATATTTCCGACAGTACGGTGACTCAAAGAGACGACCGCGTCCAATCTCAGTGTAAATTTGGCGGTGCATATGTTTTGTGGGTGACTTATTTTGAAACTTGAAGGTTTGCCAGTTTACGATAGTTCCCGATGCCCTCACCTTTCGAATCCGACACTCCTGCCCTATTTATCACTACAACCGGATTAAGAAATTGAACGAACATACCCATTTGTCGGAACCAATCGAACGAATAATAGAATTCGATTGGAGAAGCTGACGTTTGCAAATAAATTCTATGGTTTAGTGATTCTTTGTCTTTGAGATCCGATCCAAATATGGATAAAAATAAAAATTTATTCAATCTCAATGGCCTAGGAAATAATCCTTAGGGATAAACCACGTTCAGGAATGGAAGGTCATCTTGTCGATGACCAACCTAAAAGTAAAATTTGGCTCCCCACGATGTTTTTACGACTTTGTCGAACGGCGCACAAAAATATAGCATTTTCCTCAGTCAAGGTCGTGGTTTTCTGAACGATTCATTTGATATATGTATTTGCATTTAATGCAGGTTGTCTTTTATTGTTTTGTTTGGTTCACAATACATTTTATGCCAGAAAGTTGAAAAGAGCCAGTGCAAATGGCTCAACACTTAGGGCCGATTGCACCGTATTGGTTCTAATAAGCGTTAGTTAGTTAAGTGTCGATTAATTTATTGAATCCAGGATTAAGTATTTGGCTTGCACCGACGTTAAATGTAACTAGATTAAATTTAATCCACAAATCTGGTTATTTTTACATAAATTGGTACTTGTGCCTATCTTCACGTTGTTTATTTAATCCCTTTCTATGCTTTGACAGTTTCTATGTTTAGACATTTTTTGATTTTATCGAGCGTTTCGCAGATTTTAGAGAGTTTTTAATAACAAATTTTTTGGTAAAAACCGATACAACATTCATTGCACAAGTTGACATCTTTCTTTGGATTATTCTACTTCCTTCACAAATGAAAATATACCTGGTGAGAAACTCTATAATTGTCAAAGCACTTATCACTTCAGATTTGGATGTAAAATATGATTAAAATATATCTAACTATCTCTGACATCGATGTAACGCATTCATAGACCATAGACGTTCAGATGTCTATGCATCAATCATAGATCTCACAAGATGGTAGGTTCTATGAATGCTTCCAACATCTTGGAAACATTGACATATCATGAGCGGCACGGATTTGAAAGAGATGCAACTCTGATTCGATAAATCAACATTCATTATGAATGTTAAATCAATACCAGCATGTTAAAATCTCGCAACGAAATGTAAGACAACATACCATTCAATCGGATAATTATAGATGAATCATTCGTTTTCCGTAAACACTCCTCATTAACATTCGACGCGATAAGAATCTATAAAATAGTTTCCTGCTAGCTGGTCTTTCAGAATTCCGCTGGAAAAAAGGAAAACCAGCATTTTTGACTGAAAAATACATAAAGAAATGCTTCGTGCTGTGCTACATTAAATGCACGTAACTTTTTTTAGAAAAGATGCATCATAGTTATAGAGCATTCTGAACGAGTTTATTGCGAGCTGGTTAGCATGTGTGACTGATTAATTTTTTATTTGTGCTATAATGGTTTAATTGATGCAACATTCCTTTTCGATGTTATGTTAATGTTCGTTCATTCGAAGCGGGCATCTCCATCAATTATTTTAACGATATAGATATCTCAATCTCATCAAACCTCGATATTTACCAGGCTGGTCATTGATTGTTTTCACTTTGAATACTGTGTGATCACAGAAAACAAACAATCGATTTTTGACGTTTTGGAACGAGATGATCTCGTCCAACGCATTTTGTATTTTTTTGTGAAGCATTCAGGGTCTACTGAGGAAATAGAATTATAGTCAGCAATATCCTCATATTCGTGACATTCGAAAAGAACTCTCACGAAATCCAGCGGTGGAGAGTTCAAACAATGACGACATAAGAACTTCTCCGGACCACAGAGAGGACAAACAAGTTTTCTGTAAACAAGAAATACCGTGCTTCAAGTGGGCATAACCAATCGATCCCGAGTGTGTGTGCTTTAATGGTTGACAAACACGATTAATAAACGCAAAAGTAATCAAGGAGAAGCTCGGGCAGCATTCAAATGAGCGTGATAATCCACATGTAAGATAGAAAGCGACTATGAAATGAAATTTAATGCTAATTTTTCATTCATTGATGCTGCGTAACCAACTATACCTTGTTTAGAATGTTTATATTATTAAACACACTGAAGGCTCTGTTTGCGCCGAATAAGGCCGCATTGATTGAATTTGAGATGCTGAAAGTAATCATCGCGGAAGTTTTTCGATCATCTGCTTACATCAACGGAAACAATTAAAAATACGGCGATACTCCTGTCATCTGTCAGTGATGAATCACGGTTCACAAATTATAAAAATCATAACAAACGCCAGTACTGGGTAGAACGTTGTTTCTCCTTCAACTACATCGGACACAACTATGTATTTCAAGTTGCCTCAGTGTATTAGCACAACTAGCTGGACTAGTCTCATACCTAACCTTGAAATGATAGTTGAAAATGTTCTTTAAAATGACGGACAAAAATAATTAGTACTTTTGTTAAAGTGTACATTATGATCAAAAGTCCCGTCAACAAATTAAAAATAAACGGATCCGTTAACAGTTGTTCATTTCCCGGTACTTTTTGATCATAGCTGGTATATTGATCAATTTGAATACATCGAATAATGGTTCCTGTATAACAGTTAATATCATTGAATCGCTATTTAAATTCATTGGGTGTATTTATCACAGAAATAAACGGAAGTTGTATTCAGTAAGTTGCTTGTATAGAATCTCTGATACCTACATTTACGAGGATCAAAAGGCAATGAAACTTTTAAATTATCCACAAAACAAAGATGGCTACGTATCAACATTCATCATTTCATCAGCTGAATGTTTTGGACAATCTCTGTTTGCAACTGTTAACATTCGCTACCGGCTATCAATAAACATAACAATATACCTACAACAAAGGAACGAGATCAGAGATAAGAAGTCGACACTTATGTTTGTTCAATATAGGATTAGATTTCCACGTTTGGATTTGGCTCAATGTTGACGGATCATTCGTGGGGTGTGCCCAAGAAACGAAAATCGTACATTGTTTATCTATGATAAGGAACCGAAGACTTCTGTCTTCTGTGTCGCTACCGTTGGCAGCAGTGGGTGATGGCCATAGAAAAATGTAAGATTTCGAAGTCTGTATGACGTCTTCCGAGGAATCGGAATGCAAACGAGCAATAAGAACATTTAATGATCATTTTATGTTCGATTTACCGAATCGATCGATTCGGCATCTATCGTTGCAGTATTCCCCGTTTGTGTTCTAATTTTAGTTTGCCGAGAGAGTTATAGCGTACTGTCAAACGGTTAAACCCAAACCATCCGGTTGGAACAATAAAATTATATTTAGATGGTGGAATGCCTGTAATTTATAATGTCGATTACAAATGTATAGACATCGTCAGACGGCGATTGTATTCGTTACAGCCTATTGGGGCGTAATTGCTTATCAATTGGGCACGAGTATCTAATTTAATCGGATCAAGTTGGCAGGACGAGCCTTCGCACTCGATGTTATCAAAACGATTGGATTGATGGCCGCATACGGGTGCATACTGGTTTCAATGGAACTCGTGTGAAACATGCAGGATTCAATAAATTCGTACCTACCCTACTCACAGAACGAAAACATATGTTTTTCTGAAGGCAGAAATGTAGTGACCGTCTATCAAAAACAGAAAATTAATTGACAGCTATCTCGCGATGCAGTGGTGCCAATCGAAGTTTTACACAGCTCTATGGAAGTCCGTTCACAGAATATTCGTTAAAGTGATATCTTCATCGGCATAAAGAGAATGAAGTTAGAAATAAAGAAGGAAACTTTGAAAATTAAGACTGTTATTTATTAGTCAGGTTGAGCTCAAATCGAATCGACATTCAGTAAATGGGAAAATTGCTCCATCAACGTATCAAGATAGCACGTCGTAAATCGGCTATAAAATTTCACAATTAAATCGGTAAAGAGCCTCTATAATTGCGGTTATTTTGGAACTGTGGCGATGCAGTGGATGGCGGTAGTGATAGGATGATTTATAAGTCATAAAGTCCCGTGAAAGTTACTAATAAATGTATTAAATCTAATGTATTTTCGAAATAACACTGATGACATATCGGAAAATTATTTATGAAGGCCTTGCTACGTTGCCAACACGACTTCTCAGTAACTTCATATATCTAGTAGTCACATATTACTGAAATCAAGATAGAAGCTTTCACGACTTAATTCTTGATTGTTTTTCAGAAAACGATAAGATGGGTGTGCACATCCCTGCCCGAGGCTGCACGGCAACATCAAGGCTAGCGGTCATCGAGAAACATTTCGCGTGTTCCGAATGACCGATCTGTGTCATCAGATAAAAATGCACATAGAGCGTACTGACCTGGTTCCGCTACGAGATGATCAGCAGGAATTTACTATCAATATCAGATGAAGAAGGATGAATAGAATGAATTATTCCAGATAATGTATAATTTGGAATGTTTTGATCAACATGAAATACAATATTGGAAGTTGTATTCACAATACTATTATAGGCGTAAAATTTCTAGCAACGAAAAATGTTCAACCTTAACCATTGTCGACAAGAGAGGAAATGGGATGAGTGCATCCAGAAGATGACGATGCACAATCGATGATCTAATCTAAATTAATCCTCAATTAGTTCTAAAAACCTAAGAGACCAACCAACCGTGAACTAGCGGAGGCAACAAAGTCTTAGCCCAAGGTAATTTGAGCTATTATAACTGTCCCACACATTTGTTGACAAATCGTATTAACACAGTGTTCGTAAGGTATAAGGTACCATGAACAATGGTCACAAAAATAGAATGTTCGTAATTATATAGCCAACAACGAAATATCCCACGGGTACCAATAGAAAACCCGCGTAATTGTAAATGGTTATTTCATCAGTACCTCCTCGAAAAAAAAATTGGTACGAATGATTTATGTACTCACTCATGTCCAGATATACCATCTAATAACTTAATTGCTCACCTGGAATTAGAAAATAAGATTGTCAATTGGGGATCCAGCCATTTATAAGGTTTAACTGCCCACGAAAGTCCGATTTGCGGAACATATTATAAGGCATATTCTTAGAACATAAACTTTGATCTTACTTCTTACGTAGGATGAATTTATTGTTGATATGTAGTTCGTGGACATATTCACATAATAATCTAGAGAAATTACCAATCTGGTGATTTTTCTGTTGAATTATTTGTCTTCAGAGGCACTTTTCCGAGAAAAACTGTTTTTCTATGCATCATAGATGCATAGAATATTCTATTCATCTATCGCATAGAATATTCTATTCATCTATCATGCATCATAGATGCAAAGAAATATTATTTCTATGCATCTATCATGCATCTATATATGACAGATCAATTTTTATTTGCGCCCTCCTGAAATCTGAGTAATTTTTCGGTGGAAATCATCGTGAATATCTCTGGATTTCACCGAAAAGTTATCTTCTCTACAGGAATCGGGTCACTGGTGATCATTCCATTTATTTTCACGTATCTCGTTTCCACGACTGAATTAAACGTCCTTCATGTACTCGTACCTGACGATTGACATTCATCTACCAACCTTGAAACCCGATTTTTCATCGATAGGATCTCGCGTGTTAAATTAATCATGAAGAAGAAAATCGTCACTAGGCCCCAGGTTAATAGAAATACGTTACGCTTATATGAAATTTGTCTGTGAACACTCATAGAACTCAGGTCGAGCGAGACATGTGGCTCTACGTGGAAATAACCTCCGGGTGATGCTAAGAATAAATGTGTTTATCTTCGAAATAACTTGGGATACGGGCACGGAGTTGCCAGTCTCCTGCACCCACACGTAACCTATCCTGATAGATAACAGGAAACCGACCTTTTTCCGAAGTGATTCATAGGAGAAGACACGTCTTTACAGGAGTAAAAGAGACGTTTCATTTCGGGAGGAACTATCTTGGGCTCTGCGCATCTCTCAGTCCCAGTGATGACTATTGGTTCATTTTCGAACACAATCCATTACCTTACACTCTATGGTCGAAACTTGTATTCAACATGTTCATGTTCACATGTAAATAAAAGAGGCAATTTTCAAACCATCGATATGGGTCAATTCACGCTAGTAGGCGAATAAAAACGCTCCTCGTTGATCTGACAATGACCTTACCTATAAACGAGATAGTGTAACCTGCGATATCTCATGTCAAAAAAATACAGATACCTTCTACAATAAATTTTGCAGTCGGGAATGTTGCCAACTGGAGAAACTGATTTGACTGTTCCAAAATATTCTAACGATATTTTTCTGAATGGCATACGAAAACAGTATTTTTACGCAGGAAATTGTATGGAATTTATTGGACCGCAATGAATACAAACTTTGACGGAAGAGTTGAGATGAAGCATGCTAATGGAATGTATGGTTTTTAGCCTGGATCGTTTTCTATTTTTAAATCAGTGTTTCTCGGTGAAAAGCAATCTGAACGACTACTTTCATACGATAAAGTCTAGAGCATTATTGCGGATATCCGATTCTATGTTCCAATCAACAAACAGGAAGAAGAGCATTACGTTTTCAAACCAAAAATCACAATGTTTCCAAACCACCTTAAAATTAGTTTCTGAAATTGAAAGAATTTTAAAACTCAAGACTCAAGATTTCTTCAATATTAAAAGTTGATGGATGCCAGTAAAAATATCAAGAACTTGAAACTTGAAAGTGTTAAGTCTTATATTCGATGTATGAGTCATAGGCACTCAGACTGCTTGAATATTAATCGTGTATTCTTTGAACTTAAATCGAATCATATTAATATAATTCAGTTGAACACAAGAAGGAATTTATCAGATTATTATAAGGCCGGTAATCAAGAAAAATGTCTAGCATTCATTTGATATTCCTAAAAGAGAATTTCTATTATCAATCCATCAGGACTAAAATGGATTGATTCTGTGATATACTTAAGTGGAATCAGAGTTTTCTACTCCATAAAAGGATGAATTTGTCAATAAAAATTTTAAAGCCAGGAGGCATAACCAAATTTAGCACTACGTTGTCCACATAAATCATTTATATTTTTCTAGACGATGTTAAGACATTTCAACCAATTACTGTCAGTTTAAAATGATAAATCACATTGATGTTGCTTAATACTGTAGTAACATGTGGTTCCTTTGCTCCAAAATCATTTCAACAATGAAAGCATAGGGAATCAAGATTCTGCCACAAAAAACTCAAGTTTCCAATTGCCCATTTTTTCCAGATGAAAGCAGTTTAACCCCAATTAACTCGAGGACATTCGACACGAAAGAGACGAAAACTAAACAAAGAATATAATATCATTGTAAAATTGAGATCAAATAATAGAATAGAATGTAGCAAGAAGGTAGGATCATTAAATGGTAATCAGAGCTCAAGTCTGTCTGCAGTAATCGTATAAACAATGTGGGTATCCCAACCTTGATTCTCATAATCACTGCAGCGTGACTATGAATTATTGTAGGCGTATAAAGGTATACAAGGAGATCCAAAAGAATATTTAAACTACTTCCCGTTTTTTCGTATAATTCAGAGGGGTGCTATGAATAGGAATAAGTTTATGAAGATTTCATAATTTGGAATATTACTACTACTACATCAAGAATGAATTAACTAACATTTGTACTAATAAGAGGCTCAACATTGATAAACGTCAGTTTTTACACAGCACAAAGAAAACATTAATGATTAAACATAGTGCATGCAGCCTTTATAATCTTTGTGAATTTGAGTTCTGTACATTTTTAATCCAAATTATATACTTAATGGAAAATCCACTCTCATAAAGATTAAAATCTTGGGGTAAGGAAGAATATCATAAGATATAATTGAAAAAAATTTCTTCCAGAAGCTATTCACTTGAAACATTTAATTCTGTTGGAACCGACTTATCTTTATGTGTCTATCCTGATTGCGATAATCAAACATAACATAATTATTAAATTCGAACAATTATGATCACATCATCGTCTTGCAAAATGCGAGGTTCACTTGTTTATACGATTGACTGGAATCAAATGCCGAAATATTGAAGAGTTCAGACCGGTCAGAATATCAATGAAGTTAATGAAGGTTATGAGCAACTCGCTTCCTCATAGCAAGACGCTTTTATCATCAGCTGAGCACGAATATCAATATTCATTGATAATTTGTTATGAATGGAAAACTAGCATATATAAAAAAATATATAACTGCAAGAACAATAAACTATTTTCACCTACCACAAAATATCAACCACAGATAGATGCATCTATAACCACAGTGGGTGTATTTATTCTTTATGTCATTGATAATATGTATTGAATAAAAATGATATTCTACCTTACTTCTTGGATCTGAATTTCTGTATCAAAATATTGAATTATATAAAAGTTTAACAATACACTAAAATTATCATTAAATTATATCACTAATGAATTATCATCTGCTATGAGTATGAAGTAACAACACGAATCCTTTTATTGTTACCAAATAGTATCTAAACCACCTCATTCAAATTCTAAACAATTCAGTCTATCAAGGTTCTGAGAATGAAAACGAGTTTTCTAGCATTATTCTTCCAATAATAGAAACATGGAACTATGAGCCCACCTACAATTAATCCTCATCTTCAGAGGGGATGCTTAATTTATGTTTTTCCTTCTAACCTCTACATTCAAACCGTTTATTTATGGGCAAATTAATTAGGTAGCTAATGTTAATTTCGTCAGACGTCAATGGAATAATTTTCATGAATGAAGACCGCATTTTAAAATTAGATGTTGATAAGATAGGTAAACTAAGAGATAAGCGTTGGTTAAACGAGTTGAATCGAACTTGTTCTTGTGAAAGGAGATGTGAGAAAACTCAATGAAAAGTAACATTGGATGAGAAGTCGTCGAGTGACATTCTTCTGTGTTCTACCAGCTGTATCAATGTTGCCACTGCACTCGTAGTCAAGACTGGAGTGTAGACAATTTTTAATTTAGTGCTTAGACCTTTATTACAAAGCCAACAATCTACTTGACCATTCATTATGGAACAGAGATCATTTTGGAAGTCATTCTCCCTCTTTTATTCAAAATCAAAGCATGGTTTGGACACTTGTTGCGTTCCCTCGCGCCTAAGCCCATCGAGCAGGGGTCGACAACACCAAAGACATCCGTTTGCTAGGGATATCCCACGTTGATATGCATCGGAATGGTCACGGTGCCTCGAGCGTTACTCATTTGTTAGGTAATGACACCTTATCACGGTTTTCAGGAATCTTGAATTTTCATGAAGTGGGTCATTACCAAACTTGCATTATTCAAATCTAAGCATTATCGTGGGAATCTGAGAACTTGGCACAAAATTGCGATAAATTGTGTAGGCAATACCACAATTTGTGAACCAAACATGAAATTGGAGTAGAAAAATTAATCTGCTGCTAAATCTGATTAGAAAATGGTTACTCTATCTTGAGGAATCATTTTTTTTATAAAAATAAAATTTTATGATTTTTACAAATTTTTCAAGTGAGAGTTTTACCACAAAATTTTTCTGTATATCATAGCATAATTTTCAAAATCAACACGATTTCATTTCGATACAATCAATGGGAAAAAATTAATTTTCACATCACTGATTCTTCATTTTTTTATTAATCTAAAAAATGTACCTTTATTTTCAAAGATGTATCACCTGAAAAAGTGAAATATCTATTCAATCACAGAGTAGGTAATACCATTGTTCTGAACAATGGTATTACTTATGCAGTGAGACTTCTATATCACAGGTACCCGTACTTCTATACAAGAATTCCGTTCATTCTACCTGTTGACTGTCTAAATAGGGAGGGTTGCATGAATCCACAGGTGTATTAGTGAATCACTTCGGATTGTGATGGTACAGGTTGCCTATGGAATCAGGTAAATTATCGGAATAGACAGACATTCCGTTATTCCTTTCAAAGACAAGGAAGTTATAAAAATAACGGTTTTTTGCAGTGAAATTTTTAGAAAAATAGAGTCCTTCTGTGAATACAAGTTGATTTTGATACGTTCAAATATTGTTTGTTTTAAAATCGCTCCAAAACATTGGTTCTTTGATCAATATTATTCAGAATAACATCATTATCATAAATAGAAACGAAAATTTATATTTAAAGAGCAATAATTAATATGAATTGATAAAATATCACCTTATTCAACTTCCTAAGTATCTATTCATAATTAATGAATCCTGGAACCTTCGATTGATTCGAAAGCCAAGAATTATTTATCCCTTTCAACAATAGATCGATTCAAAGAAAAAAATTCTAGCTCTCGGCGATTTTAATGGAGTGTCATACATCTGTGCGATCAAATCGTTTTCAACATCAGTAACAAGAGCCGCATTGTAATTTGTCGGAGACACTATCCATCATTATAATATCCATGATGTCATACTGGCCAAGAGCAATTCGCCATTGACTCATTTGACTCGAATACATCATTAAATAGCATTTTCGGTTTATGTTGGTACGACTTTCAGATTCATAGAATATGATAACGATGTGAAATTTTTGGCTTCAATCACCGATGAAATGTTGAGAGATTTTGTTACGAAAATGTAGATGCAAGAGTTGGAAATTCGTGCAACGAAGACAAACAGAATTGCTTATCAGTGTGGGGTCTCTTTTGAGGGTTTTGGTTAAGATTTCCGTCCAAGAACGAGATGGTTAAAGAATTGTTTCGCAGGTCGACTTGCTCAGCGCTCAGATTCCTGGAAATATTCTGCATATTTACAAGTATTCCTAAGATTAACGAGTGAAATGAATAATAACAAACCATGGCTGAAACCAGTTTTTAATGTTTCTTGTTGACAAGTGTAGGTATCTAACCTCAGGCGTCTCAGGATTTAAATAAGTTCATGAGGAATATTTCCAGCGTCTTCAAGGATTGTTCTGAAATTTGATAGCTGAATGTTTCAACCTCTATAGAAGGAATTTAAATGGTATTCGTCTGTCGCAACTTTCTACTGTTTGTGTATACTCGTGGTCAACATCAACAATCGCTGCGCTAAATGCAACAAGAACGCACATACGTCACAGTATCACATGTTATCAAAACCAGCCCTACCACAACGAAAAAAAGTAAAATACAACCCAGTTATCTCTGCGTCGTCTACAAGACATCGTAAACGACCAGCCATGCTAAAAATAATTCACTTACCTTCATCTAAAAGACGTTCGATATGTAAAAACACACCGGGAAAAGCGGCCAGTTGTTTTCTGTCTTTAAGCAGCTGTGCTAAGTAGTCCGCTATACTTTGCGTCGAGGGCGTGGTATTATCGCACATCTTGTCGGTTTCTTACTGACCGAATAACGCCCGTTTTAAACAAAAATTCCTCAAGTCGAATCACAAACTCTGCTGCACGTATCTATCGGACGAACTACTGAATAAAACTGAACTATTTGAGGCGACAGAATCGGACCCCCATGTTGCTGAGAGCGCTGCGCGTGCGTCCTGCGGAAGTCGACTCTGCGCACTCGGTCCGGTTTGCCTTAAAAGGGCACCGTAGGAATGTTGTATGAATTTCATCCGTTCCTCTGTTTTCTTCGTTAAAACGTATGCTAATTAGA
Organism: Adalia bipunctata; assembly: GCA_910592335.1. Classification (NCBI taxonomy): domain Eukaryota; kingdom Metazoa; phylum Arthropoda; class Insecta; order Coleoptera; family Coccinellidae; genus Adalia; species Adalia bipunctata. Next base: position 12,159,548 of record OU342955.1, read on the forward strand.
TGCTGCATCAGACCCGCATTATTTGTATCTCTGTACCATCGATACCCATTAACGTTTAACCCCCTTTTCGAGGGACTGAGTCAACCATAAGGGACACGTGCCCGTAGGGTGTGGATCTTGATTGTGAAACCAGAGGATGCCGTCCGTTAGAAACTACGATTTCGGTTTTCAAAAATGGGCATAATTGAATAATAATAAGACGTGGGACGGGCGGAAAAGTTGACCACATTGCACCCACACAATTCATTCGATTTTCACCGCGTGTGTACAGATGAAACAATCTGTCGCATTCACGAAATATCCAAAGCAGAGCCATATGGGAATTTTTATCCGCTTTTCAAAGTCACGTTTGTATTTTATATAATCGATTTTGCAGAAACAGATCGAAGTTGATGTGAATATCATTTGAAGAAAAAAAAATTCGTTTTAGCCTCTTGTGTTTGGGTAATATACCATACCCACATCTAAAGCTAAACTATATTTCGATATTATATATTGTTTTAAAACACAGAAAACTGAAGAACATTTCCCAAAAAGGTGTTCAAAGTAATAGAATGCCCAGGATATTTTCATGTAGGGGAAGTATGCCTATGATGGCACCCTGCCTATGATGGCACACCATGAAGAAGTCTGTTAATATCAACCGAATAAACTTATGTTCACTGAGGTTGTTCGCCAGATAGTATTAATGGGAGGTATTCGTAGTTACAACTTAATCCGTGGCTCTTTGTGTCTTTTATAACAGTTCAATTATTTTGGTAAGTGTAATTTTCTCCTCTATTTTCGTATTATTCAGATGTTTCACAACTTTGTGTTAAAAAAATTTTACTTTTCTCTAAATGCCTTATAACAATGCTGTAAGTCTGAAGTTTGAGGTAATGTCGTATTGTAATTGCCTTCTTCGGTTGGTTGAAAGATATATGACATTTATGCCAATGATGCCATAGTCAAAGTGTTCCTATGATAGCAAAGGGTGCCATCATAGGACAAAAGTGGTTCATCACATTGAATATCCTTTTTTTCTAATCAACTGTATGACAACAAGAAGCAAGAGGCAACTTTGGAAAGAGGAAGATATGGGGGCAGCGCTAAATGCTGTGAAAAAAAATAATATATAGATATCTAATAATATAAATGTCAAAGAATTTAAATTTAGTTTTATGTTTTGTTACACTCATACGTGCAGGTATACTCATCTGTTGACCTCTCAATTTTATTTTTATGTGATGAAAGTGCAATTTTTTTTCAATAAACCAATTCAATAATCAATTTCGTCTCATTTTCAGTCATATGCCATCATAGGACATATGTGCGCCTATGATGGCAACCTTGGCCAAATTTTTTAAAGTGCTATCATTCATATCCTTCAAAATTTATACTGACTATTTCCCTCATCTTAATTTCCACCAATCAGAAACGCGCAATTTTGAATCACAAATGGTTTCTAGATGGAAAAACTGTATGGCAGCAGCTGTCAGCAGTTTTTTCGGGTTTACCCGCGGCAAAACTTGACAGTTTTGTTGTCAACGAAAATTAATAATACATACATAGATGCATCCAGAATAATCTGTTACTCATGAAATAGTCTCGTCAAATACCATTCGTGCATCTAATTTTTCCTGTGAAAAAAATCGAAAAAACAGTGCAAAGTGATATTTTTTAACAAAAAGCATTCGTGCAGGTGCAAAAATCCTCGTCTTCGACTCGGATTTTTGTTGCCAACTGCACTCAGGCACGTAGCCAGGATTTTCTTTCGGGGGGGGCCCACAATAAGTAAACATTGCAAATTTTGTCAAATATACAGGCATTTTTTGATATATACAGGCATTTTTTGATATTTCGGGGGGGGGGGGAGCACGGGCCCCCGGGCCCCCCCCTGGCTACGTGCCTGCCTGCACTCATGCTTCTTTTTAAAATATTACTTAGCAACGTGTTTTTTCGATTTTTTTCGGAAAAATTGGATGCACTTATGATATTACTTATGAAAATGTACTCAAGAATGCATACTGCATAATATGAGAATAAGTAAATCTATTAAATCGATTATCCAAAAAAAATTTCTTCCAATGAGATTTGTGGATAATTCGTTAAGGGTGCCAACATAGACACACTTCCCCTATGTTTTATTCTCATCACCAAATATCAATCCCATCACATATTCAGTTTCTGGAATACTGCGAAATAAAATTTCTAAAATTTATAACTCCGCAAAACATTGGACCGATTTAGTCCATTAACAAACTCAACCTTGACAAAGGGACTTCAAGACTATCCTCTAAAATGATACTATTATCCATCTTCAATACAGCGGTCCGCCATTTTTATTACGATACAAGTACGTATGTTAAAACTTCTGAACATTTTCTGAGTGCTTTATTATTCTCGAAACAATACAAAAATTTAAACTGAATTCAGCAGTTCAACAACTACAAGTTTTTATAAAAGTTTCATAAGAGATCAATCGAATAGGTATAATTTAGAAAATTCAATTATCGTCTGATGAAAACTTGATGCAACTCCAATTCCTTTTAATTTTTTCAGTTCCTAAACAGATTTGCCAAATATATGGTAGGTACTTATATATTAAATATTTTGAAGGATTCGCCAAAGGTATATGGTTGAGGAGCATAGAGCAACCGAAACATAATTTCAATCAACTGCAATGGGCCCTATCTAAATCACAAAAGTGAGCACTATACTATCAACAATTAAAATTTAACGACCTTGTTTTTCAGAAACTAGTTACCAAAATAGGTGTCTCTGTATGAAACCCACCACCTAAGAACAGGTAAACAGGCCGAAAGATCCTTACCATATTTCTCAATACGGGTGGCAAGAAAAAGAAACGACATTGATTTCTGCCCACAGAGATCTAGATGGAATAATCAAGTGGGCGCCATTTTCACTTTTTTAATAGGTTTATACGCCTTTTCACCTTCTATAAATCTCCGATGTCTTCGTCCTGGTCGAACAACAGGGTCGAATTTAAAATTCGAAAAGAGGTACAGATTAGTACAGAAAAAATTGTATTATTCAATTCCGTTTCTATGCAAGCAAACCATAGAAAGAAGAAGCTTCATCCCATTCAAATAATCCGTACGAAGAGGTGAATGGAAAAGAATGAATGATACATCCTTGAATGCATTAATGGTTGGTGGGTGTTGAATTTACATGAACATAAAACGAAAGAAAATTGTGGGTGTTATAGGTCTCAAGTCGATCAATGCTAAACTTGGAAATATCGAATGCACTTTTGATAAAATGTGTCCCAATCCTGTTCGATGTAGGTGTCAAAATGAAACAAAATCCTTTCAGAACCATCTGTTAGAACACTCAGATAAGGATATGAACAATGGATTCGAACAACTTACTACCTAAGAATAATATACAACATTCTGCTCATCTATGACCGATAGAGGAAACTACAGTGGCTTTATACAGTATAAAGCCACTGTAGAGGAAACCAGTAGATAAAAATTCTATGTTCAGAGCTTATCGGCTCTTGAAAGTATGGCTTGACTAGAGAAACTTATTATTATGATGATGATTATTTATCCATTCAATACAAGATATTTTACTTAGCCCGCTTGTTGGAAACTTCATGAAGTTCCCGCTCGTAGGACGTATCGTTCTCTGGTTCAATGAAGTCTCTTGGATTGAAGCACAGAAGTTTATGACAGCAAAAAATGAAATCCTAATGATTAGATGATTGTTCAAATCGATGTCTGTTGAAATGAAATCGATATTTCAAATGTGGGAGAATCAGGTGGGCATGAAGAATACAGTAAACAAAATGTAAAGAAGAAATGATATTGAGTGAACGTTAAGAGCATTGGAATAATTTTTCAGCTTTGTAGGATGACTATGTCAGGTGTGGGAGCCAGTCTGTCCAAAAAAGCATCCTACAGAAGCGGCCTCTTTCGTTTTTCATATTATTATACACCTTTTCCAATTTGCGTTGGGTGTTGGTAGAACGATCTTTTGCGCGGTGACCCTATATAGAAACTTACGTCATGCCGGTGCGAATTTCATGATTATTTTTTCTAATGGACTTTGCGTGTTGATGCATGAAAATTATATATTAAATAGTTGCGTAAAACTCGTCGATATTCACACAACTTAACAATTTAGAGGATAGAGGTACGTATGTTCTGCTCACTCGTCTCCAAGTTCAGTGTCAAATACAATTTAAATTGTCAAAAACAAAGCAGGCAAGCACACTGTTGGCTTTACGAAGGCCTCTTGATAAAATATGAAAAGCATTCTGCATGCATGATAACTGATTATGTAATGAACCATTTCATTCTGATATGAAGCGTAACCAGCCAAGTTTTTCTTTATTATAACTCTATATAGACAACAGTCCAAATGGATGTTTTGTAATATGACTCCATTACTTTCGGACTGTCCCTGTAGAAGTAGATGGACAGAGATCCTTACCATACCTGACGAGTTGACTCACGGTCCATTTCATGTTCTATATTAGGAAAATGTTGATTTCTAGCGTAACCTGTTCGTTTTCTCATCATCTAATGAATCTGAAAAGACGGAAACTCCCATACGAATGCCAAGAGCCCTACATGGGAATTGCTGGTTTCATTTCAAGAGTTTTCGATTGATAATAATGGATCTCACTTGACGTATTCTTGGAATAATAAACCTTTGAGCGTAAATAAAACCGTGGTCAAGCAGGTGAACGACGTGAAAGGGCTTGTACATAGATGCATGGGAGTATTCTGTGCATCTTGTACTATAGGTAAGGCTCTATAAAGGGGAGTATATACCAGAAACCGCCATTTTGGTCCAACCATAGACTCGAAAATTACAGATCCCTTCGAATTAAATGAAATCTGTAATCCAATGAGCATATTTTCGGATTGAGAGATCTTGTGGTGACTTTTTTCGGCATGCTCACATGAAAAACATTGGAAATAGGTTAGGTTCGTGGTTTTAGAATAATGCCGCGGCATCTAATAGTCAAATTTATAATAATTTATTGTTTATGTATCAACCGGATAGATGGCGTTGAAAATGTTGCGAGTCCTGTAATTTTCCAGTCTATGGTTGGACCCAATCAACCATAGAGCCAGGTCTATCTAGCATATCTATCTTTATAGTGCTCTACTTTAGGTGACTGAAATAACGATCGTAGCGCCATATCGGCGAGAATCAGAACTTCTATCTGGGTCATTCTAAAGAGGAACGCCCCAACGCCGTTTGCGTGAAGTAAGTAAAACTATGATCCAAGCGATAGTTCATTCGCTAACGACAGGGGGCGTACTGCTTCGCTTGGTTCGCCTATACAAGCTAAGACATTTTCATGAAATGAAAATGTCATAATCATCATTTACAAAGCAGAAGAATTCTAAAGAGTATTCTGGTTATGAATTTTCGCTGTGTCCTTTAGTCATCTTTTGGGCACAGCTTTGCTACTTTTTGCCCAACAGTGAATGGCCTCTCACACTCTAGACCATTTCGTTGAGAACTCCTTTCTTGATTACATATACAGGTTTGGAAAAATAAGTTGGAAACATAGCCAATTCAGCGTTAAACGAGTGAATGCATATTGTCTGCTGGACCCATAAAATAATGAAAAACCCTCGCCGCAATGCAACAACGAATAAATGACTGACCTCACTCAATGGCATGGGAACTGCATAGAGAGATCCTGAAGCCCCCACTCTCCAACGCCATTGAGTGAGGTCAGTCCCTTATTCGTTGTCTGTTTGGAGTCCAACATAGGATGTATCAGTTTTGTTTTGATGTTGAAAAATCATACAATATCACAACCTCTGATGTTTGAAAATATTGAAATAGTTCAATCTAGTTGTCTGACAATAAGTTCTGTTTCAAATTTATTCAAACTACGGATACATTAAAAGCAACTAGATCAAACTCATATACAAAGTTGTTCCCACTGAAAGGATAATAACAATCCAACCAGTTACATGAACTGTCCTGTTGGTCAGTTTCATACCGAAATCCCAAAGTATATGACGTGTGCCATCCACAGTATGATAAACCATGGGCCAAGCAATTAAACATTTGGCTAGAAATATGAGGAAAGGGTCCAAGTTCCACGAATTGATTTTATCACAATAATAATCGACAGATTCCGGTAACACCAATGACATAACAGCAAAAGTGAAAAGTTCAAAGGTCCAAACAGCTCCTGAAAGTTCGGTAGTATGTAGAAAGTTTATAAAAATTCTCAGGCTTCTAGGATAGCTTGTTTTCAGTTGATAAAATAGGCTGCTCTTCAATACCAATGTGTGAAATATGACCATGCTTTCAGTAAAATTTAGAATCCGTATTCGAAATTATTATTATGATTTTTGACTTTTTTGATAATCATATTGGTTATAAAAGTTTTTCAAATCAATACCAACAGCAAGCATGGGTAATTGTAGCCAATGGTCATTTAATATCTTCCTAATTTGTAGAGATTTCATAATTGTAGGATCTGTTCCCAAGCAATCAAATTGTAAACTGAACTTGACGAGGAAAGAATACTATATTATCTTCTCTATTTCACTTATTGCATTAGAATAGAATTATTATGCAAAAATAGGAAGTACACATTGCATGAAAAATTAAATGTTTAAACTAAAATGGAAAAAATTCTACCTGCAATTCTATTATGTATTGACATCACCCCTTGAAGCTGAGTTTCATAAATTGATATGTAGGGTGTCAGAGGCCTACCAATCTCCATGTTTTTGTCATCGTAACAATTTTCTGTTTGAGGCAATGGCTTCACAACATGTGGTCTTGGTTCTATACGAACCCTACAGTGAAATATCTTAAGCGCTGAGGTTCTGCTGAGTAAATGATTCGTTCTATACAATGAAAATTAAGAATTAAAAGTGCAATCTACATTGATGTAAACCCTCTAGTCCATACCTGAGAAAGGACATTGATAAACAATGAGTACCTATTCAATCAAATGACAAATTTTTGTCCTACAATCAAAATGACAGTATCTACATAACACCTGCAACATGCAAACTAGACTATTTCAACATAATGTTTTGAAAAAGATAGCATTCATGAGTGATCCATGAAGTTTCATATGTTCCATGATGAATCATACATTTATATTCCATGTTCTTGATCACATCTCGCCTTTGTAACTGGGTCTTTAATCCTGGAAAATGAAAACAAATGTTAAAAACTATTAACAATTTTTTCTGTGATAGAAATCATCTTTGCAAGTCAGTACATTCATGAAATATTCATTGTTTGAGCTCAACTCGGAATAAATCCAAGGAACTCTCATATTCGCCTTGGTCTCATCATTTCATTTTTCTGTATTTATCAAAAATCTTGTAAATAAAGAACATATTATTATATTACATACCTCTATTACTCCCAGTTCCAAGTAGAAAAAATTAAGGCAAGGAAAGATCGAAAAGCGGTTAGAATAAAATCATAGACAAAAGAGTGCACAGAACACATGGAACATATTTGTGAACAGAGAACTGAAAGCTTTGCTTTGGGTCAAATTACAAGTGTCTTGACGGCTGTGTCCATGGAACACAGTACTCGTGTTCTGTGACCACAGCACATAGGAAACTGTTTTATCGATGCTGGAAGCGGAAACGTGAATCGGTAATGTAGACAGCAGTACCAACAAAAACTGTTTTATCGGTGCTTGGCGCGGAAATTTGAATTGATTATTTCTACAGGTGGTGAAAAAATGTGGAATAGTCACAGCAATATAATTTAAGTTCTATAAGGGTGTTGGGTACTTGATAGCATTGTTTAAAGAGAACAATGTTGATAGTATCGGAATTCCAAACTGAATTCATTTATTTGTCACAATTTTAAACGTTTCGGGTACAAGTCCTTTTTCAATCTTTGGGGGTTTAATCTCGTACCCGAAACGATTAAAATTTCCTATTCAAATGAAAGTGTAATTCCTCTCAAAAGTGTTCGTATTGTTGTATTGGCATGGCGGTAGGAATTACAATATGTGTTCTGGACTGTAAATAATTCTCTTGAATGAATCAAGTTATCAAGTTGACTCAAAAATGATGTCCATTGTAATAAATTGCATTTTAGGGAATCACCAACAAAACTCAATTTCTCAATAATCACCACAGTAAGTAAGTTTTCGCCAATGTAGTAGGTTTAATTTTTTTGTGACTGATGCTTTGAGCAAGGTCCTCTTCAAGGATATAGGTACAATAATATCTCATTTTGATGCAAGTGGTTCATGGGAGCTTTATCTGATATTCGTTAGTTTCATATATCATGTTTTTCAACTATTATTTGTTATACAAATGTTTGAGATATTATTGCGTATGCTCAAATATTTATTAAGAAGAAAGATTGACACATGAACGCAGTTGTTTATATTTTGTATGTATTTTCTTAATAAACTGAAAAATATATACATTCGTTTTTCTGTACGCACTTTTAACCACTAATCATTGATGTCAAAGGTTGGATACAGAGATACAGATTATAAAATTATCAACAATGGTGTAATAGTTTGAAGTTCTTAAAATTATGGCAAGTTGTTCATATTCTACTGACTGATGGGCCTATATTGGATTTTTTTTCCTTGATTAGAAAGTTGTTCTTTTCTCCCCTGAACTTGTGGAGGAAGATCTTCCTCTTCTTCGACTGGATCACAGGGATTGCCTGATTCGTAACTGTATTCTCTCTTAACACCATCTGGGTCAACATATCCATACTTTCCTCGAATGACGCAGTCAATACCTTGAATAAATGTTACATTTGAGCATCCATACTGAATCAGATCAGATATTGACTGGATTAGTTTCTCACCTATGTTTTCTTCCTTGAAAGTCCCATCTTCATTTTCGAATCCCCAAGTTATGCTTCCATCGGCATTGTCTGTTCTGTACTTTCTCAAAATTTGGACCACTGGTTTGCGTCTAGGTTGCTCCTCATCCTCAACTGGTCTTGAGGCTATTCTCTGTTGGGGTCTGTTCGCTTGTGCTTGTTGTTGTCTCTGGAATGAGATATTGGTTATGAGGTTTACTTATTCGACTAGCAGGAGATATGTATTAAAGGTGCTCTTATGCCTTGAGGATTGCAGTCCACTAAACAGCAAACATAGGTATATGCATCCTGGTGGTAACAGAAAGGGGCGCTGTTTGCTAAATATAATTGTATAATACAATGGGGGACAAAGTTCAGTGAAAGAAATATTAAGGATTTTGTGAAACATATAAAAATAAACTGTTTTTTACAATACCTGTTGTCCCCTAACTTGTTGTGGTTCTCTATATTCTTGTTGTCCTCTAACTTGTTGAGGTTCTCTATATTCTTGTTGTCTGGCGATTGGTCTAGCAGAAGGCCTTTCCGATGGGTAGTTATCCCGAATATCTTGTCTCAGAATCGGAAGAGGTCTAAAAATAAAAATAATTAATCCTTAATACCAAGATCACCTCATTTCTCGAACTCATACCTTTCTGGTCTGAACTGAATGGAAGGTACAGGTCTTGCAGTCACTTGTTCTTCCTCCTCAGCTTGTCTCACAGCAGTATGAAGAGCCGACAATCCTAATTTGTTGACCTCATTGTCGAAATTCGATTGTTCTTCACTCTCCTCTATCACTGGTCTGACTGTTTGACTCGGTCTTCTGGGTCTTTGAGCGATTTGGGGCTGAGGTTCTTGGGCTAACAGTCTTCCTTGCCTATACGGGATCTGTCTAGCTGGAGGTAAGGGGATCGCCCCCGGTATATTCAGTCTAGGTGGCAACTGGGCATTTATTGTACTAACGCTTATCTGAAAAGTGTGATAAAAAATGTACAATTCCGAACTAAACTTTGATGAGACTTTCTAGAGGGCATCTCTTAGCTAGTTTCCAACCTCTTATAAGGAGAGACCCTGATAGACCTATATGGGAAATACGACAACATTCGGATTTGAAAAAAATAATTTCAAGTGCAATGCAATATCGATCTTAGAAAGCATACAGGGTCCTGCAATAGTGCGTTCTTCTTCCATAGCTGCCGAACCAGACATCTCAGAGATTTCGTTGGAAAGTAGACCTCTTGTACCTTCATTTCTGCATCTCAGGAAATCATTTTCTGATATACAGGGTGTCCCCGATAAATGTTATTCAACAAATGGATGATTTTTTTAATCACCCCATATATTTTCACATGTTTTCAATGACCTTCATTACCTCTTTCATGACGCAAAATCTTAGGGACATTTTTCCAACAGTTCAGATCTTATTCGAAGAAAACTGCAAAAAGATGAGGGAAAAGCAGTTCAGTAAAAGTCTTCTGACCATTTCCAGAAGCGATAGTAACATGAATTTGAACTGAAAGTTTTTTAATTGAAGGATTTGCCTTGACATGGTTCCTAAACGATCAACCTGTCATATACAGGGTGTCCGTTATTAAGGTTCAAATATGGAGAACTTAAAATTATTATTTCTCGATTTTTTCAAATAGAACACCCTGTATTTTTTTCACAATGATGTAGAAAATTGAATATCTTACATTTTGTCAGAAGTAACCTCAGGATTATTTTAACTCCCGCATCCAGCAGACACAAAAAATGATATCGCAACTGAAAATTTTATTCAAATAATAACATAATAAAAACTAACGGACATTCAAAAGAGGTTAAACAATGAAATGAAACTAAATTATTGACAAACTTCAAAACCTTCCCAGAATCATACTTCCTGAGCATCATCATAAAAATGATATTTCTTTTCCGTACAAGCAATACATATTGATCACGTATTCAACCTATTATATCAGTTTTTATCGGCTTTCCAAAAAAAATATTGATCAACTTATTGCTACTTAGAGCTCAAAGATACTTTCGAATACAGTGAATCAGTATGAATTTTTGGAAAAAATAGGATGGTTGATATGATTTTCATGTTAGGGTAGTGCCACAGAACCTGTTTTTTAAGGAAGTCGAACTTATGCTGCCCAATATCCCGATAGGAAACAAAAATTCATACTGATTTACTGTATTCGAAAGTATCTTTGAGCTCTAATAGCAATAACTTGATCAATATTTTTTTTGGAAAGCCGATAAAAACTGATATAATTGGTTGAATGATCAGTGATCAATATGAATTGCTTGTACGAAAAAGAAATATCATTTTTATGATGATTCTCAGGAATTATGATTCTGGGAAGGTTTTGAAGTTTGTCAATAATTATTCATTTAGTTTTATTTCATTGTTTGACCTCTTTTGAATGCCCGTTAGTTTTATTATGTTATTATTTGAATAAAATTTTCATTTGCGATATCATTTTTCGTGTCTGCTGGATGCGGTGGTTAAAGTAATCCTAAGTTTGCTTTTGAGAAAATGTAAGGTATTCAATTTTCTACATCATTGTGAAAAAAATACAGGGTGTTCTATTTGAAAAAATCGAGAAATAATAATTTTAAGTTCTTCATATTTGGACCTTAATAAGGGACACCCTGTATATGACAGGTTGATCGTTTAGGAACCATGTCAAGGCAAATCCTTCAATTAAAAAACTTTTAGTCAAAATTCATGTTACTATAGCTTCTGGAAATCGTCAGAAGACTTTTACTGAACTGCTTCTCCCTCACCTTTTTGCAGTTTTCTTCAAATAAGATCTGAACTGTTGGAAAAATGTCCCTAAGATTTTGAGTCATGAAAGAGGTAATGAAGGTCATTGAAAATATGTGAAAATATATGGGGTGATCCATTAAAAAAATCATCCATTTGTTGAAAAACATTTATCGGGGACACCCTGTATATCAGAAAATAATTTCCTGAGATGCAGAAATGAAGGTACAAGAGGTCTACTTTCCAACGAAATCTCTGAGATGTCTGGTTCGGCAGCTATGGAAGAAGAACGCACTATTGCAGGACCCTGTATATGTCCATATGCATTGACCCAGATATGATGAATTGGATTTATGGAATAAAAAATTTGCAGTTGAATATAATAAGGTTTAATGCAGATGGTAAATATCATCCAGGTCAAGGTCATTAACATATAACATATATCACCCCTGAGACTATATTCATAATAAACAACATAACAGAAGCGAATAGTGTTAGGTAAAATTGGATACAGATGCAGCTGTTAATTGATCAACTGGATCCGAATTCTTCTCGATATCAATTAAAGACCAGAGTTCAAAAATTGACGACATATTCCTAATTACCACTTAATTGAAGGCATGCACTTTTCAAGGTAACATTTCTCGCGATTCCTAGTATTAATGAACAGATAGTTTGAAAGCCTTGAAAGTAACTGTATCAGTGTACCAGGAAAATAAGTGGACTCTAGAAATTTATGGTACTTTGAAGTAGACGGAAAGCTAGACATATTCAAGATATTACCGAATATCCATTTTTGAATGATGAACCTTATACATGAAAATTTATCTGTTTGAATGATTGATTCACTTACCTATTGAGAATTTCCACCGCACATTAAATGTGATCAGCTTTTAATAGCAGAACTTTAACAGTTGACAACAAAAAAGGCCATCATTTCAAGTTTTTTTTCTGAAAACTAGGTAGAGTACCTAAGAAAAAATTTGAAAAATTGTGATCTGCTAATATAAATGACGTATTTCCGTTTGAGAGCTCTGTATTGAGTCCAGAGTGCTGTTGTTAACGATGAACGACATATCTGGAAATGCTGTCTGGTTTTTGGGCCATAGTGACAGTCCGAAGAAAAAAGATTGATCAGATTGAACCGTGAATTCGTTCGAGCAAATGACACAAAACAGACTGCAACATTCTGTATGCATTCGTCATTCAAGTCAGGCGAATTCTTGAGCTCGATAATGCCACACCACCACACCATAAGTTATTTACTTCTTTCCCAATCAGCCAGTAGTTATTAACATATTTGTGTTGTTGATTCCACTCAGATCTGATTTTATCGACAACGTCTCGTTGTGTTATAAAACTTAAATTTGACCGTAAAGAAAGTGGAACGTTTATCGAGAAAGCATATCGAAATGTGGCTGTTACGTAAAAGTGGCATTAAAACATAACGTATCACTTAATTAAATATGGTATAAGATGCCCTTTGGGTATGAGCAGGTTTGTTTAAGCATCGCTGGGAAATATTTTATTCCTTTTTCGGGCATACTTTTTGCGAATTGTATTATATCGCCTTTCAATATTTGCTATCTGATTCTACAAGTGGAATTTTTTTACATTCTATTAGTATATTCGCAACTATAGCTAGGGAATAATTAATGCCGCGTTTTTGAAAGCATTGGTGAAACAAGAAATTGCCTGTCGTTTTTTGTCTTGGAGTTATTGAGCAAATCTCGAATGAACAATGCATTTATAATTAAGTAGGTATACTGAGAAAATATTGGGAAGCAATTTATTCTCAAGTTTGCCTTCTAACTTTCCAAATGGAAACGTGAAATGAATGGTGAATTATACGTTTTATCTTGTAATTTCGATCGTGTGGAGCGGATGAAGATTCATTCCATTAATTTACAGGAAATCGAATGTTTCACACCGATGAAGACTTCGTATGATAGGTACACCAATATCTCATTGGTGATCGAAATTATTTAAAAGGAGCCATATTATTTGCTCATTATATTATAATTGTTTGTTTTTTCTTAGATATCCCTTTGTCTTCATTTGAGTGTAGTTTTGCTTTTTATAGATTGCGAGAACACAAAAAAAAAATAACAAAAAGGGGAAAATTTGCAAACAGTTCAGCATTGTTTTATTTTAGTGATGATATGTGTGGAATTGATTCATTTTTATTCTTCCTAGACTGCGAGTCATTCAAGCTTGCTCAGGTTTTGTAGGTAATTATTTCAATGGTATGTTAACAGAGCGAAGATTAAAAAAATACACCCTTTCTAACTCTTCCTGATGGCAAGTCTCCAAATGGACGAATTTTTTCAATCTGTTTTCTGAATAGTATTCCTGGATAGATGTGCTATCGGATTTTGACTACAATTTTTGGGCCGTATGCATAGATTTTTTTGAAATGGAGATCTAGCCCGAATCTCATGTTCACCTTTTTCCTCATAAGTTCAATCTTATGTGGTGTGAAAAAATATATGCTCTCATGAGTGCTAAATCAAGAAAAAGCTTGCCAATTTTATTGAGAATCCAAAATAGAATAACTCACTGTACTTCCAGCATTTGATACAAAAAAATTCCTACTACAATGAGTTAAAAAGTGCTAAGATTCACTTTAATACTTGCAATTAACTTGAAAATATTAATTTTATAACTGGGGTATAAAATAATGAAAGAAAACGAGGGAAATAACCAGTTACAAATTAACAATTACATTATGTTTGGATTATCATTTGATCCACATCATCCCCAATGGCCCAATGGTCATTTTTGGCAATTCTTTTTCGTAACGAAACTCACCACAAATAACAAACCAGCGGTTACACAACACAGTTTCATCTTGGAGTATTCGAAAAAAAAACGCGAAAACTACTGTAACATGTTTCACTTCGGAAGGATATGTTGAAACTGGTTCGAATATTTTGTTAAAAAGAATATATATCTGCCGCACCCCACTTGCAATATCGAGTTCTGCGGATAGAACCAAGCCTGTCTCTTGCCAGAAACTTTCACAGGCTGCTAAGACGGTGTCATCGAGGTGTAGAATATCTGTAGCTTTCAGCTTCACTATCTTTGTTTTCATCTTGATCTTGACCCAGTGCAAGACTTTACTTGCACTCGTACCATGTGTGTAATTCACGGTTCCAGTGTTATTTTGCGAAAGGCAGACGCAAAAAAGAATAAAGTTCTAAAAATATTCATTCTATACTATACTAAAATGGTAACTCTGTATATCTATCAGAATCTTGAAATCGCAGCGAAGCTGCGATACAGTGAAGAAATTTTTATTCGATCGAAAAGAGGAATAATCGAGTTTTAAAAAATTCGCGAAAATTGCAAAAAAACAGCAAAAAGGGCAATTTTAAACTCGATAAAACTTTTTTCACAGATATCCTGGACCTGATGTAAATATACGGATCGAAAGAAGAAAGGTCGATTCAAAATAGCTTGTTTATCAAAATATATTCCATGATTCAGGAAAATTGATCAAACTTTAATAGTTCGCCCATAAAATCACCCGATTTACGGAGATCTACCGATAAGGATAACTACA
Organism: Adalia bipunctata; assembly: GCA_910592335.1. Lineage (NCBI taxonomy): Eukaryota > Metazoa > Arthropoda > Insecta > Coleoptera > Coccinellidae > Adalia > Adalia bipunctata. Next base: position 12,174,661 of record OU342955.1, read on the forward strand.
ATAGGTAGATCTAGGGACTCTACTAGTATCATCTACATGGTCGCCCGCAGGGGGGACCAGGGGGGGTCCATGCCCCCCCCCTCTGAGATTTTGATGGCCTTATAGTTTTTCAGCACAATACCCTCAATATTTCAAAAATTTTTATTTTGCCCCCCCTGAGAAAAATATTGCCCCCCCCCCTGAGAAAAACTTCTCATGATCATCTAAATTTTCACTTCTCCTCGTTTGTTCCTTCAATTTAGAAACCCCCAGTACATAATTATTCAGATGAAACTGGAAACTTATTTCTTCAATAGCCCAAATGATATTTTCGATTAGAATCATTGGTTATGAACTTTATTCAGGAAATTCAATATTATGTGATTAGCCTGAAGGATCGGAAACTATTTCTCAATCCATTCAATTCATCTTGAGATCATTAAACTCCAGTCCAGATTAATTGATTGTTTTACGCGATTGCATCTTGCATTATTCTTGGGTTACCATCAAACTGTGGCCAAAACAAAATTGGTCGATTGTAGTTTGAAAATATCCTTACCAATTCTGCATTTCCAGAAATCGCTATGCATAAATCTCCAGAACTATTTTAGGAGGTTACATCAAATTCACATTTCTCAGTAGGTAAAGAAAGTGAAATTATGCAACAGTGATTCAAGCATGTTCTCTATTTATTATGAAGGCTCCATAACTTACCATACCATATCTTATAGGCATAATTTGAGCAAAAGAAGAGTCTGGAAGGAGTTCAGCCTGAAATACCCTAGAGGTCCGAAAAATATATACAGTTTATCCGAATCACCCTGTATTAGTTGCTGAAATTGAAAACAGGTTCGAAAATCTTTAGAACCTACTTATTTTTCAACAGTATCAGTGTTAACCTTCAACTGAATGGGTTCAACAACAAAAAAATTTAATTTTAGTTTTTAACTGCGGTCATGAAAAAGTAATGGTGAAGACAGCAGACTTCGATAAAACCCGTAAAATCCGGAATGCCATCCCAGAATTTAAGATCCATTTCGAACCCGTTTCGCTCGAAAAATCTGGGTATTAGCATACATTTCCATGAGGATTTTTTCGTTGAAACCGAAGGTAAAATGGGCTCATCATTCATTCACAATGGGTCATTATTCATTGGCATTTGAAGGAGAGGTCCACTTTCACTCTTACAAGTCCGGAGCACTGGTTGAATGATTATCGAAGAATTGTACTTAACACAATCATTATATCACAGTATGTTACCCCAGATATTGTAGATAAATTCCAAAGAAAGTTATTTAATAAGTAATTGCCCATGGCGGTTTATCCATTCATACATATTCAGACTGGTGGGTTTAATTTTTAGCACGCTCATCGGTTTGAGAAACTTTTATGCATTTTTGGTTTTAAAGAAATTGTTTAGTGGTTTTAATTAATCTTATTCACGCTCCATGCGAAATAGAGTTTTCATCATGTATCATTTACAGCACTATAGTGTTGTAGTTCTTATGGTCGAGATGAACTAATTTTGATTATCAAAGATGTTCAAATTGTCTACCACTTCTTTCAGGTATTTGTTTCAAAACTTCTTCAAAATTAGAATGGTGAATGATAATATCATTAGGATATCTTTTTGGGAAATGGGTTGTAAATGTACAAGAATTCGGTTATTTATTTCAACATTCGCATCACATAAAATATATATCATATTCTCACTATCTAGTATGACAAATATATTCCAGTTAACATTATTTGTCAGTAACAGTCCAAGACTTATCTTCCATACTGACTATAATAGCTTGCTCTATTTTCTCCCTCAACCAAGCGAGAGCCTCTTTATCACCATGTAACCTCAAGTTCTCAGTTACCCAGTGCTTGTTCTGAAAGAAATCATTTAGTTATTATAGGACATAAAAATTTAAGAAAAAAATGATTAAATTATTACCGGTCTGAGTGCCAAGATCATCTCAGCATCCACTATTTGGGGCATGCTCACTATGTCGTCCAATTCGATCGTCCATTCAATTTCCCATGGTCCCCAAAGTCTACATTTGTTGATTTTCACCAAATGTCTGAAACGCAAATGTCAAAATTATACCATGAGGACCGAATGTCCTATCTCAGTCGTATGTCTGAGAACCTTATTAAAGACCTTCAATGAAAGTTGAGGAAAGTTTGACTCGAAAAATCACAGTCTCATTTCCTTTGAAAGTATACGAACTAGTTCTTGGAGGCAGCAACCAGAAAAGTACCGTGACATTTCTTCAATTGTTAGGTACTATTATTTTTAACGAGAAAAGGAACGAGAAGAATAACTCATTGTGCTGTATAATAGTCGCTACCTAGTTGAGTGGAAAATCTGTTGAAACCGTTGGGATGAAACAATGGAATCTTGAATAATCGAAAATGCCGCCGATGATATTTGCGATTTGAATCGGCCAAGTCATCTACTGAAAGCAAACTTTCATCTACTCTACATCTACCTTATAAAATTGTTTCGAATAATTGTGATATTTGATATTTTGAGTTTACAATATCGTCGTACATTAATCTGCATTTTCTTGGATTATCCGAAAATTTTCCGACATCGAAACGTAAAAAAGTGAGTGGGGTCAAACACTGTAGGTACCTTCCTTCAATGTTGTTTTCAAATAAAATGTATCAAAAATTGCAACAAAGAGAATAAGATATAAAATACTTACTGTAAAGAAACGATTAGTATCGATTTTCCAATTTTGTCTAAAGCGCCATGTGCCCAATAGTTGTCACTGCTGAACCTAGAATTGGCCACTGTTTCCAGAAGGTATTGACCTAGAGATTCATACGTGGACATTGGCCTTAGCCCCTGCGAATTAAATAGCCACATCACGAAATTATTATTGCTGTTTTGGAGGAAACAGAAAATATATATATATATATATATATATTCTTTTGAATTAGAGAGCTAAAATAATACAATATATAGTGAAACAAAAAGGTCCTAGCTGAGGTTAAAAAAAAAACGGGGTACCATAACATTCTGCGTATGATACTAGAGCTCAGGGAAAAAACCTCAGCCGAAAAAACCCTGTCTCCCCGTAAAAAAAATAAAATAAAATTGTGTAGTGCGAAAATATCTGAATATAACATATTGAAGGACATCTCGTTTATCCAAACGGCTCTTCGGAGGTAGGATTTCCAAACACCCGAAAAAAACTCCAATCTGAAATAAAAAAAGGCAGTGGATCCGACGGAATCCCACCGATTGTTCTCAAAAAATGTGCCCCCGAACTAACACCTGTTCTCTGCAAATTGTTCAACCACTCTTACAAATTGGGTGTTTTTCCATCCAACTGGAAAACCGCAAGAGTACAACCAGTAAAATGTAATAACATTTTTTTCTGAAAGTGCTTCACGACAAGTCAAGTCTTTTGGCTGGTAAAGCAATTCTCCTTACTTAAAAAAATAATGAAAAATTTATAAAATTGACAAAACAGGATTGACTCTAAGCAAGAGAATTGAAATTTTGAGTTTCTAACAAGCATATGACATGCATTGACAGCCATATGCCCGAGATAACCTTTCGCCCACGTACTATCAGAAAGATTCTGTTGGGTCTCAACACCAACAAAGCCAGTGGATCCGACGGAATCCCACCGATTGTTCTCAAAAAATGTGCCCCCGAACTAACACCTGTTCTCTGCAAATTGTTCAACCACTCTTACAAATTGGGTGTTTTTCCATCCAACTGGAAAACCGCAAGAGTACAACCAGTAGGTACCTAAAAAAGGCAAAAAGACCCTACCTAGCAACTACAGACCTATCGCTCTGTTATCTATTATTTCGAAGGTCATGGAAAAAGCCATCAACTTGAAACATCTGGAACACTCAGGAATTATCAACGATAGACAATATTATGGTTTCCATCATCAGAGATCCACCGGTGACTTTCTCGCTTACGTCTCACATATATGGCAGCTATCTACCGCGAAATATGGTGAAACCCTAGCAGTAGCACTGGATATCTCCAAGGCATTCGATCGAGTCTGGCATCAGGGACTCCTCGCCAAGCTTCCATCTTATGGCGTGTCCCCAAAGCTATGTTCTCTGCTAGCTAGTTTTCTCTCAAACAGATCTCTCTATGTGGTGGTCGATGGAGTTTCATCTGACTATCTACCCATAAATGCTGGTGTTCCGCAGGGATCAATTCTGGCTCCAACACTATTTCTACTTCACATCAACGATTTTCTGAAAGCAACTTCGTGTCCAGTGCAGCTTCGCGGATGATAGTACCCTCCATACCGCCTTTTTTTCTAGGGCTCCACTACCAGCCCGCCAAATCAAAAACGAACGAGGAAGAAATGTTTACATTTACAACATGAATATGGACTTGGCAACAATTCTTGAAAGGGGATCTAATAACTTGGTAGAATTCAACGCAAACAAAACACAAGCATATCTTTTCTCTAGAAAAACCGATCTTACTGTGCCCAGCATAAAATTGTCGGGAGTGACCATACCATTGAAGTCATCCATTTCGATGCTTGGCATTATATAGGTACTTGTCGGCAGTAACCTTTCCTGGGAGAATCACGTGGGATCCATTGCTAAAAGTGCACCCCAAAAACTTGGTTTTCTGTTTCGTGCCAGGAGCTATTTCACCTCAGGCACAGATTCGACCTGTCCTGGAATACTGTTCCCATATTTGGAGTGCTGCACCTAAACACACCCTAAAACTCTTGGAAAAAAGGGCAATTCGTCTCGTCGGTGATGCCTCGCTTACAAGCTCGGTCACTTCTCTGGAACACCGTAGAAAAGTGGGCGATCTGTCTCTATTTTATAGATATTTCCATGAGCGATGCTCTGCTGAATTATCAGCAATCGTTCCCCCTCTGGCAGTCTCTTCCAGACTAACCCGTCAAGTTAAGTCTTCACACCCCTTCGTGGTAACTTTGGAGACCTGCAGAACATCTCTCTTCAAAGACACGTTCATCCAACGAACAGCGAGGCTTTGGAACACAGTGCCTAGGGAGGTGTTCCCCGAGGCATATAACCTCCAGAAATTCAAGAAGAACACCAATTCCTACCTGCTTGCCCTTGGTTCTCACGATGTTCTCCGAACATTACAGGATATTCCTTTTCGTGAAAACCGCAACATTAAAAAAAAAGCAACAGGAAAATGAAAAGTTTGAAAACTTACAAGGTGAGTATTCCTATATCTTGTGAGTCTTTGATGTATCCTTATAGGTTCCCCAAGGATGGAAGCTCTCTTCAACGCTTCTCTGGCCAGCTCCACACAGTCTGTTTTCTCGTCAGGATGTCTGGTCACAAGCGACAACAAAACTTTTCCGGTGGTACGGAAAAACATCTCCCCGTCATTGTTGACTCCAACTGAAAACAAATCATGGCAACCCTTCAAAATACAAACAGTTCCAAAACTCACCATTTTGACCTCTCACAATCAATTGATCCAGAGCAATGGGAACTCCAGAGTGAAAATTCCTGCAAGAAACTGTGATACTTCTGGGAACAACATCAGACTTTTGATAAGACCCATGTCTACGAATTCGCTGAATGTAATCGATACTTTGATTCGCGAAAATATCTAAAATGCATTGTTCCAAAGGAGCAGGGGACATGTTCACGTGTCCTAGAAGACACCGAGTCCCCTGGAACATCAAAAAGGCCATTGGAGCTGGATCGCAAGGGGAGTTCTGCAAGGATGCGATTAGGGTACCCATTTTATTCGAGATTTCCGTTATACTCACTGCTATAGCTGCGAAAGACTGTATTGCGAACGTATTAACCAGGACTTGTAGTCCTAATACGTGAGAATAGTATTGTTGAAGGAATTGCGTTATTGTCTTCTGGAAAACGTTGTCCAGGATATTCCAGAAGGAATCGATAATGTTGAATTCTTCAATAGAGGAAATCCTGTGAAAACTCAATGACGAAGTGCTCAGAGCTATAAAACTAATTGGTATCTTACTTGTGATGTACTCCTTCCTGAGGCATATATGGGGATATGTTCAAGGGAAAGAGGAAGTTCAAAAGTTTGTTGAAGTGTATATTGCTGTTCACTACCCCTATTTGGCTTCTATTCGCGATGTTCAACCTTATAATGAATCCATTTAGTTGAAAGTTTTCTATGATTGAGTATTCATTTGATTTCTGCAACAATGTTAGCACGTGTAAAGAAATACAAACCCTGCTCTTCGCTGTCAAGTTTTCTGTTAGTCACAAGAATCAACTTACATTCAATTTAAAGCTATCCACTGGTGCATGGATCAGCGCCATATCACTGGCATATGTGTGCTCATCGCCTTCAGAAAACTTCCTGCCATAACTTATCAGTCGATTCAGTTCAGTTAGAAGATCACTTTCCACATTCAAGTGGAAATCTCTTACAGAGGCCTTAACGTATCTGTATATACTGCAATTTTTCGAAACAATCTTAGAAACAGTAATGTCCAAAAAGGGATCATTGCTCTTCAATGATAAACTAGGCAACGGCTGCAAAACTATAGAGTTGCTATCTTTATTGTCGATTTGTAAAGCGTGAAGTTTCAAATTGTAATATTGTTCCCTGTTTCCTCTTCTCATTTGAAAATATACTGACGGGTTGTATGTTCTTCTCAGTTCTGCGAAAAAGGGTTTGAGCATAAACATCTTTTCGAAATCTATGTGTATGTAGTCTTTCAACTGACACTTTTTGTACTGTAGTTTGTACTTGTCTTCAATCCACGAAGCTAACTCTAGAGTTAAAGTTTTCCATCTATGTCCAACGTTGACCTCCCACACAGCAGGCATGTCAGAAAGAGCCAGGTACACTTTCTCTTTCTTGGAATTTTCAGATGTGAAAATGGAAAGACCTAGAGCCGACAGAGAAACCAGCGTTTCAATGCTGCAAGTCTCCTGGAACACATACTTCAGGACGTGGTTGTAAATCCTGAATTCTTGTGTGAAAAGGAGCGTTCTTTGGTAACCATTGCGATAGCAAAGCCAGTATATGACAACCTTGTCCCTTCGAATTTTCTTGTTGAGCGTCGTTTTAACACTGTCTTCACTGTCAGAGTCGTCGCTAGAGGATAATGTAGTTGTAGTTGAGGGTGTTACGCTGTGAAAACGTATTCTCTCTTCCCCAAACCTGAAACAGAAGCCTTAAAATATGCAAGCATTCGGAAATCTTTTGCAGCATGAGAACTGAGTCTTCGAAGAGATTTCTGAGTCAGAGGGTTCAAAGGTGCCATTGGTAGATGTAGATATGAAAACTGCAATTTTTTCTCGATCCACTCACCCGTCTTTAAATATGTCCAAAGGAAACCCACTGCCCTTGTTATTATAAACATTCCAAACCAGCTGTCTGAGTTTTGTAGGATCGTCCCACGTGTAAAGTAGAGAATGGTATGGATTCAGCAGAGTGACTTGACTTTGCTCTTTCTGTTGAATTTTAAGGAACAGATCCGAACAGTAGTTCTGCACCAGAACAGGGGCATCCCCGGGGGTGAAATCGTAAAAAACTATTTTGAAAGAATCGGAAATACCCCCTGTTACTTCTACTGTTATGGCACCCTAGAAAATTTACGATTATTGATGGAAATACAGAAGTCTTGTTGAGGACTTACACCCTTATCCATTCTCAAAACTGTTTTGTGGGCTGTCGATATGAAGAATGCTTGGGAAATAACTTTGCTCTGTCTGTATTTGACGTACATCTGCATGGATGAGGTTTCCGGCCAAAAAGTTATGGTTTGTTGGGGTGCTATGTCATTCCACAAGTCTGTTTTCTCATTTTCTTCCATTATTCTAGAATGAGAATACAAGTTTTCAATTCAACCAACATCAAATTGGATGATAAGAATATCTAAAGCAACATTTTGAATGTGAATGAAACACAGTCTCTCGAAAAAGGGACATATTGAAAAGGAACAGCGATATATTACGAGATCGAATCATGAAAGTTGCTCGTAAAAATAAAAAGTAGATATCTGGTATAGTTCTCAATCTCTAGGGACCTGAAGTTGAGAAAGATTATTTTACCTCAAGTGCTTGGTCGTTTCATTTCGAATAAGGAAGCTGGGCAGCAGTGTAACAACTTTGGTAAGTCTAGGGCACATTTTGCTCAGGCTTATCGCAAGGAAGAAGAGATACTTCTTCCTTCTTTCATTGTCTTTACACACGACAAGACCAGTGGTACCAGCACACTCTAAGCCAAATTCGTTGGACCAATTGGACTCGTAAACCTTGACGCTCAAAGTTTGTCTTCCATGCCTTTTGTAGGTGAAAAGAAGTATGTCGTTCGAGTTACTTTCCATAACTGTGCTACTCACAGATGCCTGCAAATATTAAAAATATTAGAGAATCAAGAGAAACAGAGAAAATCATTACCTTCATCTTCAAAGGTAAACCCGCCTTGTTCACAATCCAGTAGGAGGAATATATGAATATATGACAGCTTCTTTCACGTTCTGCTCTCACATTGAGAGCTAGCATTTTGTTGCTTCCCGAAGTAGAAGACGACAAGACGAAGAACTTTTCATCTAGGTGCGTTGTTAAAGTAAAGAACCCATACCAAGTTTCAGCGTTACATTTGACGTTGACGAACAGTTTTTGGTCGTTTGAAATGTTTATGTTGTACAGACTACTCTTTTCTCCTGGTTCAATCTTTATATTTTGCTTAGTTTCATCGTTGGTGATTGTTACACTGTATGGGAGGTAGTTATTGATGACCAAGGGCGGAAAGAGAGTGATTGTATAGTTTGGTAATTGCGAGATATTCGATTTTTGTAGCTGTAAGTTTTTTCCCATTGATATCCTTAGTGCAAAAACTTCAGATTTCTCAGATTCTTTCTTTTTGCAAATAAGGTTGTATGGTGAGTCCAATTCGGAAGTCAGATCTTTCCACCAAATGCCTGACGATGCGTAGTTACCTCTGAAATATAGGCGAGAATATTATTTTGTTGATTCTGCAAGAATTGTACAATAATGAAAAAGAAAACTGCAAGGACAGTTCTCGATTTGTCTGCATTGAAGAGATGGTCTTGTATTTTTCTCTCGGTTGTATGTGTCTATGGATACAGATATACTATATTAAGTAGGTGTTATTTGACTAAAGACAAACTTACTCAGCATATGCTGGTTGTATGAATAATTTGCAATAGTAAGCAATGAACAAAGGTACATTGAACTCTTCGTGTGGCTCCAAAATAGTTATTCTCATTGTGGTTTCAAAAGGATTCGTCATATCTCCCACTGGTTCCAGGTTTAACTGTTGCAAGATTGATGGTTGGTACAAGATATTTATAGCATAGCAAGTTTCATTCTTTATCTGGAACAACAGCAGTTCAGCCGTCCATTTGTATTGATAATACGTTGGAACTTACATTTAAGGGTGAACCCACCACCAAAGTCCTCCCATTTTTGCCTATGGTATGTTTGGCTACCAAGTAAAAGTCCTGATTCATCTGGGATTCTGGCTGTAGTTTGAGCAGTTTCGTCCAGTTGCTTCTAGAGCAGTTTGTTTGCAGCACCAAGAAGTTTGGGATATATATTTTGAGGTAATGCTTGTTTATTCTCTCGTAAAGTTCACTTGTAGAATCCTGAGGGAATTGTAAGGTGGAAATCGTTTTGAAATCATAACCATTCTCGAACTGCATTTCTTGACCGTCGGTGGTGCTGAAAATCAACAATTCTGGGTGAGTAGTATTGATAGACCAAGATTATTAAATTTCCAAACCTACTGAAACATCGTGAATACCAGGGCTACCAGAATTAAAAAGACAACAATATCAAAACAGAAGAGACATTTTTTATACTTGAATTTTCGAGTTAATTGTAAAGTGGTGCCGTGACCAGGATAACTGGATGAAAATAAAAATTCAAAAATGAAATAACTTATCTTTCTTTGTAGTTTCAACAACTTTCAAATCTTAGTTGTCGAAAGAAAATCATTGACTTAAAAACTTTGGTATAAGTTTTGTAACTCACCTATCTCTATCATTATTCAGGTCATTGTTGAATGGAAAAGAATTATTTTTGAGCGGACTATTGGGTGCAGAATCAATATTTTCAAAGGTCTTCAAACAAACCAGACAATCTCCCTCTTTGCCGTCCAAAGAAAGTTTTTCGTACAGTTCGATTCTTGATTTAGGTCCAATATCGTTCACCAAATTGACAGCATTTCTGTCATTCACAATGGACAAGGTCTTAGTGGAATAAAGAGTAAACATGTCTTTCAACAATTTAAGTACAGTGGGGGTCAACGTTATGTTCAAAACCTCTTTCGAATCTATAAGGATATACAGTGCTTTCTTGTAATTCAAGTCCTCCTCAGGTTCTGGTGATTTGACATCTTCCTCTGAATCGTCACTTTCGCTTGATGGTTCAATTTCACTATCTTCGTTTTCATTCCAGTCACCTTAATTATGAACCTTTTGATTAATAATTGATGTTAAGAAAAATCCTTTTTTCTTACCTGTGAACAAGTCGGAGATAGCTGCTGCAAGTTTTTCCATCGAACCTTCTTCATTTTCAGAATCAGAATCATCCAAAAAGGTTGAAAGGCTACTTTTAACCCTCCTGTTATTTCTATTCGGAAAATTGTTTATCGGCTCCAAAAACATCATATCGTCTCCAGAATCTTCGTCTTCGGTAGTGGTGCAAGATGCTTTAGTCTTTGGAATTTTCTTCTTCTTTTTATTCTCTTCACTGTCGAAGATCGGCAAGGCTCTGTCTTGTAAAACCTTGATCATCACTTCCCATGGTTTATATTCTCCTTCATCGATAACCACAGGATCTATTAAAGGCTCCCAACATTGCAATTTCTCATTGAAATAATTCGCTTGCAACGACACGTCACATGTGCAATTCAAGACTTCAGACCAATTGTAAACAGTGGCTTCGATCGAAGATTTGACCAGCAAAGCTTGAATTTCCTCCATTTCAAAGATGACAATAACATCAAATCTAGGAATCACGAAAACTTCGTGGGTGTTGCTTTTCTTATTGAACATCTCCGTACAATCTTCATATTTCAAGACGTAGTCATTCAGATGTTTGGGCTCCCAGAGATCCTCAATTTCTTCATTGACGGAGTTCTCCCTCTTCATCTTCAGATTGTTCATCTCTTCCAGTGGTACTTTGAAGTGCTCGCAGATGTCATTCAGAATGTCATTGAGGGAATGGACTACAGCGCTGCATATTTGGACGTAAATTTGAGAAATAGCCGCTGATACTGAAGTGCCTTTATCTTCAGAGAAGTTTTTGCAGACCTCAATGTCGCAATGCCTCAGCACGACGTATGGGTCTAAGTTTTGCACACCAAGGTTGTAGAAGAGGGTGTGAAGACCAGATAGGGACACTGCGAAGTTGAGACGATTGGCGTGATGAGAATAGTCTGCTAGAACTTCGCATTTGGTCACGAAATACCGTTTGGTATTCGAGGTGGACTCGACGAAGAAAACAAATTCCGGTTTATTCAGTCTGAAGGATACTGTTAAACCCCTACTTGGAAGGACTTTAGTTTCGTTTTCAACAGAAGGTTCTCCTTCATAGCCGTGATTTATGAAGCCTAAATCGACGTCTTTAGGAAGACATTCGAGTATAAACATTGCTAATTTTTCGCAGAAGGGTATGGATAGATTCAAGCCTAGCCTGCCGACAATTATATCCATGGATTTATCTTTACTTTTGTTTTGGTGGAAGGTGATATCGATGATGGGAGGTTTGTTTACTGTTATGTTACAATTGTTGTTCTTGTTTTCGTCAATTGGCGATTGGAGTATGCTGAAACAATTCTGTATGATAAAACATTGCAAAGGACCCCTCACACTTACTTAGGAAAAGCGGGTCCAGTGAATTTTCCCCATTTTTACATATTATATTTATATCAACCTTAAGAACAATATATAAGATTTTCACGAAGGTCTTACATCCGGTTTGTTCTATAGGGCGTTCCAAAATTGCAGCTACGGAAAAATGAATCTTTAAATTTTGATGATAATTCTTCTAATTTTTAGAATTTCATCATGATGCCTTGGGTTCTGGATAACAAGATATCACAGATATCCAAACACCGCCCACCACGTTGAGTTTCGTTATACATGCTGTTCCATAAAGCTATATAAGTAACTGAATGTAACTTTGTTAGTGACTTTGGGACCACCTTGAGTTTTTCAAAATATGATATCATGATTTATGTCCACCTCTGTAGGAAGTTTCATTATTGTACAAAGAACAGTTGCAAAATTATTCAGGTTTAAATTCGGATTTCATACAGTTTTTCTTTGAAACTTATCTGTAGTTGAGATTGCTGTCAAGGAATATAGGTTTTCATTCAGTATAATTATTATGATAGGTATTGACGGTCGGTCCAAAGGTGTTTTTATTCAGGAATGTACAGGATGGACATAATTCGGTGTCACTAATCTCCTCATTTCGCTATCTCAAAATCTGTTTATATAGAACAACAGTATTATCATTCCAGGTTGTTGTATCTTTGAGCACTCTAAGGATGCATATTTTTTTGAATATTATACGATAAAAGTATGTCGTCCTTTGTGGAAAATTTCACTCGTGTATAAATAATTAAAAGACTGTTGCCAAATCATTCAGGTTTTAGTTCAATATACACCAATTCTTGAAATAATAATTATCAACAATTTACATAAAAATGTATTAGCACAAAATATGAAATCTATTAATTCCAATCTTAAATTAGGGTTATTAACACGACTGATTAAACAATTGAAAGATTTAACAGTTGAAAGACTGAAGATTTTAGCTTTATATTTGTTACACCACTATATAATTTAGGACAGTTACTGAAAAAAGTCATGGAATAATCACTCCTGCATTCAAGATAGAATTCAAGAGTTGCGTAGAGGGGTACTTAATATTTCGCATATGTCGTATCCAAGAAACCAGAGTACGCTTGTAATGTGAGAACATGTCCCCAGGGTTCTGGCTCCAGTAATGGTGTATTTTGAACTAAAACCTGAATGATTTGGCAACAATCTTTTAATTATTTATACACCAGTGAAATTTTTCACAAAGGTCGACATACTTTTATCATGGTATAATATTGAAAAAAATATGTATCCTTAGAGTGCTCAAAAATTTAACAACCTGGAATGATAATACTGTTTTTCTATATAAACAGATTTTGAGATAGCGAAATGAAGAGATTAGTGACATCGAATTATGTTCATCCTGTACATACCTGAATAAAAACACCTTTGGACCGACCGTCAATACCTATCATAATAATTATACTGAATGAAAACCTATATTCCATGACAGCAATCTCAACTATATACAGATAAGTTTTAAAGAAAAATTGTATGAAATCCGAATTTAAACCTGAATAATTTTGCAACTGTTCTTAGTAGATTAATGAAACTTCCTACAGAGGTGGACATACATCATGGTATCATATTTTGAAAAACTCAGGGTGGTCCCAAAGTCACTAACAAAGTTACATTCAGTTACTCATATAGCTTCATGGAACAGCCTGTATAACGAAACTCAACGTGGTAGTCGGTGTTTGGATATCTGTGATATCTTGTTATTCAGAGCCCAAGGCATCATGATGAAACTCTGAAAATTAGAAGAATTAGCATCAAAATTTGAAGATTCATTTTTCCGTAGCTGCAATTTTGGAACGCCCTATAGAACAAACCGGATGTAAGACCTTCGTGAAAATCTGATATATTGTTCTTAAGGTTGATATAAATATAATATGTAAAAATGGGGAAAATTCACTGGACCCGCTTTTCCTCGGTAAGTGTTCGGAGTCCTTTGCATGTATTTGTGATTCTCTAAGGAGAAAGAAACAGACCCAATAAGAGTGGGAGTGAAGGTGTAGACCAATCCAACGATCTGTCACGATCAGCTTTTTCAAAATGGCTGCTGGAAAAAACAAATAACAAACCGAGGATATTCAGTGACGAGGTACGTGTTTCAGGGTAGTTTCTGTTGGTTCCTCAATTTTCAACTTCAATGTCTTCAATTATGCCATGTAAAATGATAGTTATAATAGAGAAACACTATAACAGAAATGTTTGTTATTTGTTTCTTCCAGCAGCCATCTTGAAAAAAGGTGATCAGCTGTTTTGTTGGATTGGTCTGTTGAGTTTTTTAAGAAACACGTGCTCACCCTCTATCGTAAGAGTTCGAAGAAGGGCCAATTTCAGTCACTGCAACAACGTCTACTGACAACTTGCCATCTGAACTACTATCCGTATATGACACGGAGTACAAGCTGATGTCGCAAATCTCAAACTTGCACATTCCATGATTGAGATCTCGAATTGGCGAGCTCAATAGTTCTCCGGAATCAAAAAAGAGCGACAACTTAAATCCGTCCAAGGCAAACTTGGCCACAACATTTTTTTGTCTGGGTTCGCAAAAGAAAGCTTCCAAGTTCTTAACAGTGTCGTCATTTTCCTGGACATTTTTTTCCATTTCCTCCGAAATCGGCAATAAGTCTATTATTTTCCCTTCTCCGATATTCTCAGTGTAGATGGACAATATCGTATTCAGATCTTTCTGTCCCAGTGTTATCTCTATGATGTCAATAACCCCGTCTATATCCCAGGATTTCTGATGGGTCTTCTCGTTGGTTAGCTTCTTTATGTCAGTGTTAAGTTGGAATGGTTCGATCAGGGATTCCTGGAAAATTGAAGGTGTCAGTAGCACAAAAAATGGAAATTTGAGCACAACATATATCGGTACATAGGTACCTACTTACTTGCATCTGCAGTGTGGAAGTTAAAGACATTACCCCTCTAGATACTGTGATATCACTCCACTTTAATAAGATATTCTCTACAATGTCATTCAGTCCTTCCTTAAAGAAGTTCTCAACGTGGAAATCACCTGGAAAAAGGATAAATCAAATCTTCCATGCTGTGACGGCGTTGCTCTTTTGACGAAAAAAAGAAACTGACATGGACAGACTGGATGAAAAAGGATTTGTTGAGACGTTCGGTAGGTAATGACAAAAAAATCAGGACACATAAAGAAACAGCGAGAAAAGAGAGGGGAAAGCGAGCAAATAAAAAAAATTTTTAACAATTTACTACAGAGAAACAGCTCTATCCTATCTCCTCAGTACTGTCAGGGATATATCTCCGCTTAGGACATTTGAGGACCAGAGTTACCACTTAAGTTTCAACAAACTAACAATCTAATTGGCTGATAATTTAGTATGAAAATTGAACCTGATTACATCACTTACCAGTGTCTATAACCAACACATTAGGTGAAGATGATTTTTGAGGAAATAGGAATACAGGTCCGCATAGGTTGATTGACAACTGTATCTTGCTGTTCGTTTGGAAAGTCTTGGTTGCATGTGCTACAGCTTTCATAAAGTACGACAGAAGTTTGTTCACATAGACCAAAGCTTCCAAATTAACTATGAATCTCTATAAATAGCAAAAAACTTTTATGTGATCTAGCTTTCAACTTTTCATCTTACCTGTACTTGGACTATCAACTTGTACAAAAATGTGAAGTGCAGTTGTCCTAGATGGAATTTGAAACTACCATCTGTGAAACCATCGTCTCTTCCTGGTGATATGTCATTTATGTTTTTGAAATTTGCTGCATGTCTCACATATTTCACCTCAAATACTTTGTCCTCCTCTGTATACAATATCTATTTTGAAAATATTGATTTTAAATATTTTCAATTCAAGTAGAACTGAGTTATGCAAAATTGCATATTTTCATTCGACATTTTTATATTCCTGATGAAAAAAAATGTCTTCAGTCTGAACTATTAAATAGTGACTCAACTGACAAAGGCATAGGAGTATAATATATGGTCCTACACTGAGATTTTCCGTGCCAATAAGGCAAGAAGTTCAAACATGATACTTACCTTGTTATACAGGGTGATTTCTGAAAGATGTTCGACCAAAATATTGCTCAAGAACGACCTGAAAACGAATCGTTCATTGGCTCTGAATAAGAAGTCCATTTCGAGTCCAGATAACGTAATATTTATTATATCGAAGTCTGAATCGCATATCCTCACGTTTAGGTCCATCAATCTTGCTGAATGCGAAAATTTGATAGATCCTGGTGGTACTGGCATACCGGTATTGTTGTGCAGAATATTTCTGATGGGGGTGTAAATTGCCATCAGTGTTTCGTAGGAGTTTTTTGGTTTCAGTCGCCTCATCCTACAAGAAAAAAAATAGGCGCAGAAATTAGTGAATAACTTCAGTTTCGCGGATATTTACTTGGCCAAAAAGTATTTTGAGTATTTAATTAGTGTGTGTATGGATTCCTGATGTAACAGTATGTTGAGATTTCCGAAATCGGCAACCAGGGAAGTTTCAACTCCATGGAAATGGCTCCAGAACTCTGGACATCCTGCTGATACCTGAAAAAATTGTGATTTACGTTTGTTTAAATGTGAAAATTATATTTTAGTGCGATGTTTTTTTATTAATGAAGTCTCTTCTGAATTATCGCCCATAAGTTTGTCGATTATATCTGGATTCAAATGGAAACTTTGCATCGAAAGACGAAAAGGATATAAATCCCTTTACTGCATAGCAAACCAAATATGGTTTGACATCTTTACTGTTCATTCATTGTGAAAATATAGAAAACTATCATGAAGACCCTAGCGGAGTTTATTTGTTATATCATTAACAATAACAAAACGCATCTACTCTGTATATGGTCCGCCGCCACTTGTAGAAAACCACCCTTTTCCAGACAAGGTCAGTGAATTTTTACATGCACGTGCGACTGTTAACTTTGAGCAAAGAAACACGAATGAAAAGATGAGTTTTTGGAGGAACAAAAAATGTTTTGTTGTGTGACATAAACTCTAATTTATATGCACTATAATAGATTTTCACTTTCAATTCGATTCCACCGATTTTCGATACCAATTGTTTCGGAACCATATCTGGGTTCGTATGCATTCCACGCTTTTTTCGCTTAGACATATGTGGTTTCGTATTCACACAAGCAATACCTATGTAAGTTGATGAATTACACCACTCGCCTAACGGCTCGTGCTGCAAAATTCATCTGCGTGTGTTATGACCTTCACCGCGAATCGAATACTATGCTTTATCATCGAATTCTTCAGTAAAATTAGAATGAATCTGCATTTTCAAAATTGACAACAGTTGTCGAGTGTGTGGTCGAGAATCGAATCGCGTAGAAAACGTTTTCCAATTGCAATTTTTGGATTTTCAGACCAGAAGAAATGTAGAAATGAATGGCGAGAAACCTTGATGTCTGAAATAGAGTTTCCGATCGATCCGATTTTTTTTATTCATTTGGTGAGCTGTTTTCCAATTTGTATTAGAGTGAGTTATAGGCGTGAGTCATTATAACTATCAGGGATGGTTTATAGATACTATTACAGCTCAAAATCATTTGAATAATGGACACATTCTTCTATGGGAGAAGATAATAGTATTTGTTTGATTAAGTTTCATCAATAAATTTGTATGACATTATTGATTACATAATTTTCGTCAAATATAATAATGTTTTGATATCACTCATCATATGTGCTTAGTATGCATACTAAACCATATATGTCCATTGTCCAAAGTGCTTGAAGCTTCGATGCATACGAACCCATATATGGTTTCTGAAAAAAATTAAACAAAAGTACTTTTTGATGAGAAAAAAATTTTATAATTAATTTTGAAGCATTAATAAAACATTTTTCTTGAAAAAACATTTTTTTTCTCTAATATTTAATATAATCATGTTCATGCAGTAAAGGGTTAAAATAATTATTGTAGTTGCAAAATGGTGAATGCGAAGGTTCCTTGTTTTAATGTTTGATCAACGTTTTTCTAAAGAAATCCTCTAATAATACTTCTCTCAAGTATTTCTTGTGGTAGTGCTACCATTTTATACCTTGTTCTTTTCATCGCAAAAACCTCAACAACTTCGAAATATTTTAAAGTTGATGCTTGATAAATTCAGTGAAATTTCAAATTTTTATTTATTTTCCTGAAGTTATAACATTTCCATCAGTACTGAGTAGTGAGACAGTGAGTAGAAACGATTCAAGGGTCTTTGTTGTCTTCAACTCGAAAATTTGCTCACCTTTCGGTACAAAACCGTAATAATATCAATGTTCGACGGAAGTGGGCTGTATATGAGGTCCAAATACTGACCACTGGACGTCGTATGAAGTTTATCCGTCAACAGAATCGTATTGACAGATAGTTGGTATGCTGGTCCAAAGGTCATCAGAGCCAAATCCATGGTTACCAAACCCACTCGGAAAACCAAATATTGACGGTTGACTTTGTCACTTGATTTGGAGAAAACTATACAAATCTGTAAGGATATAAGTTTTCACCACGATACAGTTTGAAATGGCTCGATTCACCTCGTTTATGACGAACCTACAGAGTGTATCGATGTTATTATTCGGAGAGATGTTGTCTTCGAGGCCAGGCAGATCTACCACTCTGGCCCAACTTTCTTGATTATGTTCCTTAACACGATCCTCCGCAGAAGCTCTAGAATAAGAGTTGAAAATTTAATTGAAATATCACTATTTTGGTTTTCACCTGTGGACATTTTGTGCAGCTTGGTTATGTTTTTCTGCTTTACTTTTTCGTCTAGTGTGCATTGAATGCTCCTGTATAGTCACTCTCTCCTGTACATGGCTCAGATATTCGTTAGAGTGGATTACCTCAATTCGATCCCTCTCAACCGGTTCTATCTTTTTCCTCTGAGGTCTCTCTTCCCCTGTTATTGGTCCGAAAACTGCGACATAGTCCAAGAACATTTTGATTTTTTTCTCGGATAAATTTAGTTTGAAATTCGAGAAATTGGCACTGCATTTGAAGCTGAAAAAAGGTTGTACATTGAGGTCATAACAATTTATCAAGGTATACTCCATTCACTTTTATTCAATCACATAGGAGGTCATGGTTTCGTTTTCAGGAGTTGGTGCACCTGATGAAAAGTCTGTGCGCGTACAGAATATATCGTTAATGACAAAACGACGTTGCCAGTTTCTTCGTTTACATCAAAGTAAAAGTATCAAAGATATGCCACATTTTGTTAGTTCGAATCGATCGGCGAATTTGGGGCGAAATATCGATAGGAAATCGCCTATTTTTCCGTTCTTCGTCGCCCAGAAGAAGTTTCCCGTCGATATGAGAAATTTCGTGCAAGTGTCATTTTTTCCTTTCACGACTTTTGGCGTGAGTACGAACGGCAAATTTGAATTGGACCAAAAATCGATTTATAAGCATAAATAAAGCGAAAGTAAGTACTAATCGACCTTTTTACACTTGATAACGGAGTTTTTTAGGTATCTGGCCGTTTAGAAAGATTTCAAACGAAATTCCGATCCCCCAGAAGTTTGGTTAGTTTTGGTATCGTGTTTGGTGCTCAAAATTTATTTGGAAAGTGTAAATGGACAAAAAAGGCTTCCTTATACGATCTTCTAACGAAAGCGACGGGAAAATATGGTTCAGGTAGGATTTTCGAGGATAATTATGAGGAAAGAACTTGCAGAATGAAATTGCACGATTTTCGTAAGTAAACGAGTTCTGGATGGCCATCATCGGTCTCTAAATGATTATTGTTGTTTTCACGTTTCAGAAAAAAACACGTCGAAAAAGCTAAAAAAAAAGAAGAAATATGACTATATTGCATTCAACGGTAGGTGAATTCAGATTCCGATGAATTGAAATGTGTCACTGGAGCTTTCTTTCTTTTGCCGAAAGTAGAAATAGGCTATATTGAACCAGAATACATCGGTTTTTTTCCATATTCCAGGAGTTTGTGTCTTATTTTAGAACAGGTGAATGATAAATGTGAAGCATATGTTTGACCTATTCCATTTTATTCGTACAAACCTACTGTGGTAGTAATGTATGAATATTTTTTAAACTAATAAATTACTATACGGTCAGAATATTTTACTCCTTGTTCATAAAATCAAATAAATAAAATGTCGTCAAGTCTTGAACTTTCAGTTCAAGAGGATAATAAACATTGAATCTTCACAAGCATGCATATAAAAATTATGTGAAAGCAATGCAATTTTTTTCCATGGCGAAAAATAATATATTTCAACAGTGATCTCTTGTACTTTTCATGCAAATAACTAGAAAAGGAATCCTTTCTATCAATTCATATAAACGTTAATTATTTTCGTCCATCACATCTTTTCCAATTCATTCACATTCTGAGAAATACGCTAAGAATGTAGAAAGGGCAACATAGTGTTGACTTGGAACATAAAAATATTTTGAAAAACGTCATAACTTCGATACAGAGTGGAATGTGTCAAATTTCCAAGGCCAGAGTTGTGATTTTATAATTGTGAATGGAGTATATATGTGGAGTTCTTCAGGACTACGCTCTAGGATACATAATATTCAATGAATACTTGCTTCGGTATCGTCTTCAATGCTTGAACACGATACGCCATTGTAGAACTGAAGCTAAATTTAGGAACTAAGTGTAGGTCGGAATCGTTTTCTTTCTTAGCTTCTCGCCAATTTTCACCATCGTTACAAAGAAGTATTTGTATGTCGCTGGATTCTATTGTGAGTTTAGTATACAGCTGTTCTTCTAGTTCCATCTGAGTGGCACATTCGTCTATCTCCGATTTTTGGCAAACTTCTGTGAGGACGATGTGTCTCCCAAGGTCAATGACCAAAGTGTATAAAGAGCTGAAAAAAAAATTCAAATCTAATTTCGAAAACTTGCAAATGTCTACTCATTTCATGAAAATTATTTTTTTCTGTAAATACCTTATGCTGATTTTACCCCAAAATCATTTTTGGAATAGGAGTTATTAGACTTGAAAATTTTCAAAATATATCTTTCAAAAATGACCCTAAGGATTTTGTTGAGATAGTGAGTGTTTTATCAATTTTGCTTTTCTTTTTCTTCATTACATAAGTGTAAAACTACATTGTGAATTTCCTGAAACTTGGCCACTGGCAGCTCCAGACAGTTTTTCAGGGGGAGGGGGGCATGCATTTTTTCAGGAAGGGCCATGAAATTTTTTACCAACGTTATAGGACTATTAATAAAGGGGTAAATTTCGAGGTCAAATACTCACTCAATATTTCTGCCATTATCATTTATAACAAGAAAAGGGACTTTCACATCGAATTCCATTTCCCAATTTTTCATGAGTTTTTGTTCTACCCATTTATACAAATGGAACATTCGCTGAGGCTCAAACCATTCATTGAAATTTTCATTTTCCACATAATCGCAGATGTATACAAGGGAATACTAAAATGATACCAACATTTCTCATTAAGGACAATCTATAGTTTCGAATAAAAACATATGCCCATTCGAAAAAAAACCCACCTCATTGTAAAACATCTCCACAGAATCCATGGTGACCTTTAGTTTGTGCGATGCTTTCGAATCGCTTGGTAGTTTGGCAAAATCGATTTTCAGAAAGTAAGCAGGGCTTGTGCTCAAATGTTCAGACGACAAAAGAGTAATTAGTCTTCCGGAATCGGAAATACCCTCCAATATTAATCCTTCCACTTTTAGATTGACTTTGTAGGTGTCCTCAGTGAAATTTGGTACCCATGTTAGGTTTGTTTGGGTGGCAGTTAGAACGAATATTTCTTGTTCTTGCTCTAGTGCATACAAAGTAAGGTTTCCTATGCGGAAGTTGAATTTGTGGTCTGGAACAAGAAATCAAAATTCTGCATTCTGTGTGCGGCAAGCTTAACGCAGAAGAGCAGGTCAAGAAAGTGATAGTTAATTATTCCTACCTATCTCAGGGCGATCTTCAGGAGATTTATTGAAAAACCCAATTTTTTCGCAAAGTATCAAACGTTCTGGGGAGGGTAGCATGGACCAGAAATTTTTTTCCCCAATACTTGTTGATTTCATCTGGAAGATCCATGGAACAAAATATAAAAGTTGTTCTACAAACTTTGGCAGGTTATTGCTAGGGGTATTCGAAACATTTTTTTCAAAACATGTATAAGATTGATTAGAATCACCAGAATTATTTTGGAGAAATACTTACTAGTAGTCTGGAGTGTTGCCTTGCAATAACCACATTCAAAACAGTAAGCTGGTCTTCGTATTTCTGCAAATCCATTTTCAACTCCATATCGTTAGGATTCTGTATGATCTGCTTGTACGTCTCTACATAATTCCTGTAATTTTCCCTGTTCTTTTTTATCCAGGACCATTTGTAAGGCTTAACTCTCTGTTGCAAAACAGCATGATAAGCGTATTTCCACCACACCTTCCTGTTGTCTCTTATTCTTTCTTTAGGTCTGATACTCAAGAATTCCCAACTTAGATACATCCTGTTCAAGGAATTTATAGTGTCTTGTATCGAGTCGTATTGTTTCTTTCGCATTTGTATAAGGCAATCTTGGATATTGAAGTCTCCGACAATTTTTTGAATGTTTCCTGTGCTTGACTTGTCCATCGTGATTTTGAAATTGCAATTTGTCGGTCTAAGTACTAGAAAAAAAATTGGGATTTATGTAACAAATTCATATTGGTATCAAAAGAAAAAAATTCATGACAAATTCTATTGGAATTTTAAATTCCAAAAATAGTCATCATTGTTTCGATATTTGAATCTCACATCGCTGTACTTACTGAAGTCGAATTTTTCGTTGAAATATTCGAAAATCCGAAGGCTATGGACCATTGCATTCTTCCATAAAAAATAATCTGCTGGAAAGTTCCAATTTTTTATAACCGCGTCGTGATCCCAGTAAGTGAACAGGCAATTTATTTTCACCAAGTAGAAATTCCTGTCTTTATTACTGTCATTTGGAGCACTCCTCCAGTTACTATAAAATCAAGATATTATCTTATTTTAATTTTTTTATCGGGAATTATACTGGCTTGTCAGATAATCAAGCACAAATATCAATTTAAATTCATTTTCCACTTGGAAATGAGAAAATCGCTGGAACTAATGCTGGAATTATGTGCAACATATGTGAGTTTGTGTGCAAGTTATGTGCATATTCAGCTTTATGTATACTATAAACAAAAGGTTGCTAGACAAGCTAGTAAAATTCTTAATACCATATCCTTTTATATCTCGGTTTCGCTGAAAAGAGCAAGAATTATGTGCAAATTATGTGTGATGTGTGTGCATAACAATATTTCTGGAAACTAACCAAAATCTCAATCTAGCACAATTATCAATAACTCATTTATTTATCACTGGATTTCCATAGAACAAATGCTAGAATTATGTGCAAATTGTGTGCGATTTATTGTGAATTATTTCAGATTGCCCAATAACTCCGTAACTGATTTATTTATGCGCAAATTATTTGTGTCAGTTTTTTGTGCATTCAACAGTTATGATAATTTGCACATAATTCTAGCATTCATTTGATTGAAATTGAGTGAGGTATGAATTAATTGAGAATTTTGCTAGCTTAAGGCCTTTTTTGCCCAAAAAAATTAAATGGGCTTCACACTTATTTTGCACATAATTCTTACATAAAAACAGATATTTTTTATCGATTGTGCCAAAATGTTTGTATTTAAGCCTTATGTGATAATATCTAAAATCGAAGAAATTTAATCTCACCTATTCGTTGTCTCTGCTGTGATAGAGTCGATACAGAGACCGGCAGCCAAGGGATGTGTACGACTCGCTCTATCCTCATATCGGATGTGAATTCGAGAAACGTTCAATTGCATGTTACTCAAAATATTCGATACTAAATGTTCGGAAAATGACGTAGGACCTCCTATCAAGTGGCTTTCCGAATCCAAATCGGCCAAAACTTTCCTTTTTTGGGCTCTCCGCAGTCTCTTGTTTTTTTCTTCGTCGTAAGGGCTCCCATTGATTACCGGATTTGCGAGTATGAAGACGTCTTCGATGTTCATTACTGTTGTACTGTCCCATATGGAAGTCCATGGTATCTTAATAGACAGTTTTCCTATTGTGCCTGCTATGACCTCTATTGGAAGGTTCAAATCGCACTAAAAATTAAAAAAAAATGGTCGTTGTACAATTTTGAATAATTTTTTCATCGTTTCAGTTTAGAATTTTTTTATTTATGCTAATTCTACATTTTTTTTATCCAGGAGACAATTTTCTCACATACCAAAGCTTCTGGTTTCAGTTTCAAGTCAGTGAGTTGGACAAGACCGGAAAAAATCCCTACGTTCAAATTTTCGGTATCCAAGTCAACCACATATTTTCCTAAAAGTTGATTGAGAATTCTCGCTACTGCTCCTTCCAGCATCTGAAATAGATCCATATATTTCAGAAAAAAAATAATCACGAAAGAAGGATACATAAGTAGTTCCATAAAAGAAAATATGCCAAGATTTTCATTGCTGTACTGGAATAAAAGAGTGTTTTGAAGAGAAATCTCCTAGAACTTAAGGACGAAAAAGTGTTTGAATTTCTGTATAGACATTTTTCTATAGTTTTGTAAAACATACGAAACATGAAAAAACTATAAGAGTCATAAATAAATACTCACGATAACGCTCGCTTATATTTCACTCACATGAACTACACTTATATTTGGTAGTCTACTGACTTGAATAAAGGCTCCTGAAGGAAACAGATTTGTAATAGAAGGTAACTGCGTTTCAGTTCACCCAGTTATAGCACTCAAATTAAAACAAACATCCCTAATGGACATTTCTGTATTTGACTAAACCATAAAACAAATTCGATAACGCTCTAAAGCCTTTTTTTCATCTAGTTTGTGAGTTTGAACATCAATTCATCAACTTGTTGCTTTTCTGCACCTTATGAGGGTTGAGAGAATTATCTTTTATCTTCTTTCGGAACTTAATTCTGAATCTTCTGATGCTGCACGCATCATTCAAAAATCAAACTTGATTCTAAGGCTAATTTATATCATTAACGTGAATTATTTTTCTCAAGTCATCTTTAAATCTAAGGAAATTATTATACTTCAGAATGAGTGCTCTCAAGAAAAGTATCTATTGAATTCAGAAACATCAATAGTACTAGGTATTTCTGATGGTTTCGTTAGACTTGGGCTGCTACAGATAAATCTATAAACCATTCAAAAAATGGACCAACTTACTGCGATTTTCGTCTTCTTTGTCCTTTTTCAATGAAAAACCATGCAGTAGGGAAACTAACCCCCAAATTCCTCAATAATTCCACATGAAGAATATAATCCTCCACCAAAATATGTTAAGCATTGAACTGACATTCACTTCATGAAACTTAAATAGTTATCAAAAACCTCATATGGTAGATTAGTGCAGAAGTCACCTGCAAACTAAAGGAGGTAAGGGAGAACCATATGATCGTATTGATTAGGGGATTTGGGAGATGCAGCAAATAGGGGTTGGCAGCCCTTAGACACTAGGCGCCTTCAGTGGATCAATAAAAATTGGATGTCGACCCCCTGATACGTGGGCGCAAAGCTGATTAATTTTGGATATACGGATTTCTGAGTCTATATTTGGAACTGAGCTCTAAGGGAGATCATTAATTAAGAAGCATGCTACTACTAGAGCTCCTTGAACGTGAAGGAATATTTTTTTTAATAAGAATCAATTTTTGGTACACCTAATATTATGGTCAAATTGAAACAATGAATTTTTTTCCTCATTGTCCATTTTTAAATGTTTAGTTGCCATCAAGAGTACCCATTTTTGTGTAGGAATCCCATTCAATGTGTTCTCTAATCTTATTCGATCTGAAATTTGGTTCACCGAATTATTATTTATACACACATCGTCAAAAGTCTTGCCCCCCCCAACATGACAATATTTTGTGTGTGGAATGTTCACTATCTTACCACTTGAATGAAAACAATAAACCAGAAAAAAATGTTTTCCAAATGCAATTTTTGGATATTCAGACCCAAGAGAATGCAGAAATGGATGTCGAGAACGTTACCTTGATGTCTGAAATAGAGTTCCCCATTGACCCGACTTTTTATTCATTTCGTAACCTACATTTTTCCTATTTGTATTAGAGTGAGTGATAGGCGCGAGTTATTATTACTATTGGTTTATAGAGACTATACAGTTGAATAATGGATATATTATTCTATGGGAGTAGATAAATATAATTAATCAAAAATAAATAATGGATGAATTTAGTTCATTTCTCATTTTTCGTATTTCGTCTCATCCTGCACTAAGAAAAGAGTAACAAACAAAAATTTTCTATCAAATATTTATCTCATTTCCAGAACATGGATTGCTTATTTCTTGAGAAACTAAAGGGGGCCAAGACTTTTGACGATGTGTGTACCTATATCTTAATTCAGCTCACATCTTTATAAAGGATAAATGAAGCAAAAATAGTGGTAATTTGTTTTAATGATATTTTAAAACAACATCAATATACAAAATCTTACAAAATTATATCATCACATATCACTCATTTATCGTCATTATTTGCTTGAAATTAAACAACTCATTATTATAGACATTGTCAATTCCTCTCAAAAATGTCTCTTTAAACAATTTTGATCCTATTCCATCAATTGGAAATGATGGGTCATAAATAGAATATGATGGAGAGATACCCTGTATATGTCATTCAGAATAATTGTGTACTGATACAATAAATATAATAAAATTGTGGAACACTCGAATATAAATGTCAGGAAATAATAAAAATTTTCAATATAAAAATAAGTACTTGCTAAAAATTGTTCTTTCGAATAAATATTTTGCTTTGGCCAATTAATGTCATCTTTATGGCGCTCAAAAAAAGATATAAATAAGTACTGAGGCACATAACTAATCACACACTTTAGGCACAGCTAGCATTTCACGAGTTCCTTATCACTGTTGTGGCAATCTTCTTTGTAACTTCAGATCTTCTTTAGTCGTCTTTCTCATTCACGAACCATTCAATTATTTTCGGAGATTAATTTCAAGTGTTAATGGACCGCGAGGCTCTGGAAGCCCGTCTCGATTCCAAACTTCTCTCTGGTAAAGAATCTTGAAGAGGTCTACTTCCTGTTTCTGGCAAGAACAGCACTGATATTCCTCCAATGATTCCACAGGCAGCCAAAACTCCAACTGGAAGAGCTTCTTTGATTGCTTTCTGTCGAAAAAATATAAATTAGATCAAATCCAAAGTGTTTCCTCGAAAATAATTATTTGAGTTTTTTTGTTCTCACTCACCAATTCGAACAAATATGGCACGAGCATAAGAGCTATTCCTGCTGTTACATTACTGGCACCCACACCAATATTTCTGAGTGTCGTAGGATATAATTCTGCTGTGAAAACCGGCATGATTGCATTGGACGAGCTGATACTCATCTTACTCATCATGGAAAAAGTGGTAACCACCCATTGGAGGTTGTTCTGGAACATTTTGAAAGGAACAATGAACGTGCAAGCGATACCAGAAAATATCATGGTCAACGCCAATGGCCATCTTCTTCCTCCTTTTATGAGGATCGGTATGGTCACAGCTAAAGCAGGAACTTCCACCAGACCAGTTAACACCTGAAAAAACATACCACTGAAGATCGAAACCATGAAATCATCGTATTGAGTTTGATTTGGAGCAAATTGTATATCAAGAACGAGGTCCATTACAGACCCTTGAGGAACTCAAAACCAGAACACCTCAGTCTAATTCACTTACAGAGTTTATGTACAGATCTCCTCCAATATTTTCGAGGTTGAGCACCAATCCATAATAGACCAAGTACACGCTGAACCAAATTATGTAAAGAAGAAAGGATTTCTTCCTCATTTCCGCTGTTTTGAAGAGATCTAACACGCCCAGCGATTCAGTATCTGCAGCATCATCGGGACAAAGAAGTTGCTTATCTATGTTGGCTGGCAAATCCTTCTTATTCACTCTTGCAGCAATCTGAAGGACTTTGATCACTTGTTCTGTCTTTCCCATGGCCAGAAGCCATCTTGGTGATTCAGGAAGGATAAAACTACGGAGAAATTGAAGAAGTTAGGAATGGTTAGGAATCTTTACTAATGTCACTCACTAAAGGCTCAGAAATAGTAGTCCTGGTGCTGAGACTGCGAATTGTAGCTGTCGCCAGTCTCTGAGGTACCAAGCAAGACCAGAAATGATCATGTAGCTCAAGGATACTGGAAATAAGTAGCAGATTCCAGCAACTGTTCTCCAGTGGCCACCAACTAGTTCTATGGACAACACGAATCCACTGAAAACTACTGATACCGAGATGAAGCCAAGTAGTAACCGTAAAATGCAATACAGCTCGAAGGAAGGAACAAAAGCTATGGCACAGCCTAGAAAATACAAAAACATCATTATATGAGAACAAAGAGAAAACAAACTTAATTTATTGCAGCTATTTCATTGTTAGGCTTACCAATAAGTGATTGAATGCAAACTGAACAAAGCAGCGTTCTTTTTCTTCCACATTTATCAGAGATTATTCCGCAAATAAGTCCTCCGATTGCTACTCCTGCCAAAAAGCACATTTCTGCCATATTTAGGAGAGTTTTGCGATCACAAACAAGATTGAACTCTGATATGATGGTTTCTCCTGAAAAAAAATGATGAAGTATAATGCCTCAATTACACTCAGCCACTTCCACTGCTACTCGCGCTGCCAAAAATATTTCCCGGAATACTTCTGCGGCAGTATGGAAAGGCAGCGAGTATTTACACTCAGCTCAAACATTTCTCTCGCGATCAAGTTTTGGCAATGGCGGACGACGAAATTGCAGCCTCAACGATCTGTCTGTTTCATTCAAATAAATATGTGAGTGTCTCGAAAACATATAAACTCCAAAAGAAAGTTCGTCGTCGTAGAAGATGGTGGATGATATCAAAATATCGTGCACTTTGTGCAAAAGTTCATGGTTTTTATCAGAAGAATCCCATATCACTCTTTCGATCTCAAGGAGTTCTAGAAATGATATTATGTTTTCGTTGCTCCACTTCGTCGACATTTTTCGCGACAATTAACAACGTACGCAACGTTCGCACGAAAGTAACTGGGCAGAATGTGATCACTCCCTGCCACTTGCACTGCCGGTCCTTTGACTGCCGCACGAAAAACCGCTAATTTAGGGAGTGACCGGCAG
Organism: Adalia bipunctata; assembly: GCA_910592335.1. Lineage (NCBI taxonomy): Eukaryota > Metazoa > Arthropoda > Insecta > Coleoptera > Coccinellidae > Adalia > Adalia bipunctata. Next base: position 12,203,650 of record OU342955.1, read on the forward strand.
CGCGAATGGCAACGCGAGTGGCAGCAGAAGTGAGGTGATTACATTCTCACCTCGCTCATTTCCCTGCTCACTTCCCTGCTCCCTGCCGTGGAAGTGGGCTGAGTGTAATTGACGGGTAAAATTCTATATCAAACTTGTTTTTCGAGAAAATCTACGGTTCATGTTGTAAAATCAAACAGCCTCTATTCATCTTTATCTTTCCCAAAAATATTTGTTCTTTCATTGGAATCAGAAATAATATTCGTACGCTAAGTTAAACACGCAGATTATAATGATGTTGAGCAGAACTTTTCACATCAATTTCGATTATTTAGCTGAAAATAAATTCTTTGAAGGAGATTTGAGGATGATGAAATCATAAATCAGCTTCATGTATTTGTGAAATGTAATGAGAACATAAGCTATGGTACAATTATTCAATTCCGTTTCGGAACATTCTCTGGAAATAGAAGTTGCTCCAATTGATTTATTAGGATATCATTCTGATGAATTACTTCACCGCATCACTGTTGTTTCTTTTATGGATTATTTTAACCCAGATTATCAAAAATTCTTCTCAAGGGCACAGCAGCCTTATGGATATGCGAAAGGCTCTTTGGAAAATCCTGAGGGCTAAAACCAGTCCTGCATGGCTATGATACTCCCCATTATCACCTATGCGACTAGAGTATGTTCTATACAGGCTGTTTCTGAATTGATGCGGAAGATTTCTAGGGGTGATTCCTTGTTCAAAATAAAGTATAGTTTGTTATATAAATGTTTTTAAATATTTTTAGAATGAGTGGAGAGGGTTGAAGTAGTCTAGATCATTTGTGTTAACTAAATTCGAAGAGAAACTTACGCAACGACTTGGATAGAATTGAATTCGGATAGCCTAATTCGGTTAAAAACTTTTTCATCACCTGTATTTTTCTCGTAAAATGTACCGTTTTGAAATAAAAAATTAAAATGTTAATCATTACGTGTCGGGAAAGGGCAATTCATTTTACGAGAAAAATACAAGAGATGAAAAAGTTTCTAACCAAACCAGGCTATTCTAATTTAATTTTATCCAAATCTTTGCGTAAGTTTTTCTTTGAATTGAGTTAACAAAATTGATGTTAGGGGTATTCTACTTCGACCCCCTCCACTCATTCTAAAAATTAGAAAAAATATCAAGAAAGTGTGTTTTTATAATAGTAATACTTCCACAAAATATCATCATTCTATCGCTTTTCGTTTTCAAGATACGAAAAACATAATTTCAACTAAAGTTCAACTTTTGACCCAAATTTTATATAACAAACTACCCTTTATTTTGAACAAGGAATCACTCTCTGAAATCTTTCACATCCATTCAGAAACACCCTGTATATCTGATAATGCAGATAATTTCCAACAAAAATATTGTTAAAATTTTATTTCTTAAACTCCATCCTATCCTGATCCGGAAACAGATTAATTGTGAATCTAGTAAACATTTGCACGTACGTAATATGAGTATATTTTAATTTTTCGACTGCATTTATTATAACTATTTCCGGAAACAATTGAAGCACATTATTATAACAATCACTTTCTTAGAAATCATAGTGTATTATAATGAGGATATTGTAATGGACACTTGTGTATCTATAAATACAACTTGAATTGTTTCAATTGAATTTCCTTCTATCCGTAGTAAGATCATTCCGAAAAGTATTGTTTAAGTTCTTAAGGAATATATTAAACAAAAGGATCTTCTTCTTATGTATAAATTGAAATGAATGAAATTTGACGCCCTATGTGTTCTTCAAACGCAATCGAATGGCTTCTAATTATTCAGTAGAACGAACTGTAATTTTCAATGACAGCAATATCGTTTCGTTTAATTCATCACCACTGTTTGTAAATGGTCATCACCATACCATTACTGATATAATTTGTTAATGATTGATGTTCTGCAATAAAAATAGCTAGCGAATGCCGAAAACGTTCAATTTGTTTGAACAGATGGAAGAATACGTAGAATACGTCTGGTAGCAATGGAACTATATGTTTAATTAATGCGAATGTATGGAATAAGATATTTGCCGAGGTTTAGTGACATGAAAGGACACTGAACATCATTTATGATATGTGACCTTTATTTTTTTTTCCACTGAAGAAAATTCATTAGTTCATAACGATTCTCAACTTCCTTGAATAAAGCTTTTTGAACTCTCTACATACTGGTGTGTTTCATTTTTTCCTATCCAAAATCCACTCACCATCTCCTCCAAATTCCCATTTCTTGCAGTCAACCAGGTTCTTCCCAACGTTCACGAGTTGGTCGAAGGCTTCCACCGTGGCATTCCTGGTATCATTAACCCTGCAGAAACCGTTCTCTTGGGTCGACTCAATCCAGAGGTCCAGCGACACATTCTCGAATTTAGAAGGTTTGGCACACCACACGGTTCTTTCCCTGCCGTGAAAGGTGGGCACGAAGATGTGGAAGGTGCAGGGGATGTTGAAAAGGGCTAGAAGAAAAGTCAGCTGGCACTGCCATCTGCCGAATTTTCCTATGGCCTTGTCTATTATGTCGTCTTCTTCCCCTTCATAATGTTCGTTTCTGTTCTCGTCAGTCATTCCTGAAAGAATTGGAACGAAACTATACTATATGTAGACATTTGTGAGGATTTTTATTACATAATACAGGGTGTGGTGTGATGAATGGATAATATAGTATCTACTTAACTAGGTCTAGCTCTAATTTTATGTTTTTTTCCTAAGTTTAACCTAAAGTGGTAAAAAGTGCACCTGGCTGCCAAATTTAAGAAATATGCCTTTCAATGTGAACCTTATTTTGAAATTTTCAGCAACAGTGTCCTTCATAGCCTATTGAATAAAGTAATTAGAAGGTGTAGAGCAGGTATTAGAGCTCATTTTGGCCACTTTGAACACCTTTTGTAGAATAGGTACAATATAACGATATTCTGGAATTTTTATTTTCTTTTTTTTTTTTCATTATTAAATCCCACAGTTATAAAACCAATATTTTCAAGTAATGAAGTAATTTTGTATTAAAAAAAAGCTCTGGAATCATTGTAATAGGTATCTATTCAATCTGTACAAAATGCTGGAAATACAGTCAGTTATACTCAATGAAAAAGGCATGATTTCTCTTTCTCCGATTGAAATAATTCCTTCATCTGGAGTCATGGTACCAAAAATAGTTGCAAAGGGTGATTGTTTTTTCAAAATGTTGAGTATGAAAAACCAAGAGACTCTTAGGGCCGGTTTCATAAAAGAATTTAAATCCTCGGTTGAGCCCAAATCCGCCGTCGAATGTCGATTTCCGTATTATCAACATCCAACCTCGGGTTCAACCCTGGATTGACTCAACCGGTGAATATAGCTCCGTTTGAGATTTGAACCAAGGATTGAAACGTTTGACATTAATTCTAGATGGCCGACAACTAACCTCACCTTATGTTGAAAACAAAACAAAACATTTTGTTTTGGCACATTGAAGTTGCTTGGAATGAAAATATTATATGATATTATATTGTTAGAATGCCTGATATTAATCACAGTCTTCTGTAGGTTTTTTATGCTTTAATAATTCATTTTTGGTGTTTGGAAAAATATTCCTAAATTGAAACTGAATTTCTGTGTCTTATCTTCGAGGGATAGAACTGCCAGGTTCCTGTGTGAATATAATATCGAAAATGACTCCAGTTATGATAATAATGAAATAACTGCAAGGCATTCAAAAGATAGTAACGATAGTGAATAAGAAAGATACCAATCGAATGATTTCACATTTTCTTTCGACCACTTCGAAGATGGTACGAAAAAGAGATTTTGGTCAAAAAAAACTCTTTTATCGGGTGAATGAAATTTCTCTGAATGAGCTGAATCTTTTCAGAGTTGTTAACATTTTCGAAGATTTTGTGGTATACATAAATCAACATCAGAAAAAATTCAGAAAGTTGTGAAATGACTAGAACTTTGGACATTATCAAAAAGTATGCTAGTTCTTATTTTATCATTCTATCAAAATGCCAAGCAATCAACAGGAATAGCAACTAACAAGCGAAAGGTTGTATTGACTGACCAAATTTCGTTTTGCTGGAGCACACTCACCGTTCTAGAAGGATTTCTTGATTATTATTACATAGTACAGGTGCATGCTTATTTTAATGGGTTGTGAAAATACTGCATGCTTCAGATGTGAAAAGGATTACTTTTCTTCAAATTTCCAAGTTACTGAGCTTATAAATTTGGTAATTCTCATCTTGGAAAATTTTTAATGTTTGATGATTGATGACACCGATCCCATCTCGCAGATCAATGGATGATGAATTATTCAATGGAGCTCACATATAAACTATGAATTGAATTTAAAGACTCTCTGGCGTGTGAAAGAATATTTCCCATTCTTCAATTCGGGATCTGATTACATTTGAAAACAAGTATTATTTTTGTGACTTGCGGAGTCCTGCATAATATTGCTAGACTGATGTGTATTTCATGTACTCAATCAAACAAGATCAAGAATGATTTGTTCCTATCCTTAATATAACTACATCCTTGTACGACTAAATGTTAATGCAATTTTATTGGATGTTTTGTATTGTCTTAGCTTTTATTTGGTTACTTGGCATAAGCAATAGCTTCGAGTGGAAAAAATTCGTACGAAGTCTGTCCTCATTTCATAAATTAAAAATTTTTTTATTACATAATTTGTTTCGATGTAGGAAATCGAATTAGCTTCTTGTTTCGTCTTTATTAGACTACGATTATTGAATTTATCCGAACATAGTATAAAAAAACGTGCCAAAATACTTCGAGAAATAAGATTCAGGTTAGCCAACCCAAAAAAAGCGATCTCAATCGTAGGTTGTTCAACCGAGGCCGCAAAGACGTTGACTTCCAGTCCTCGTTTGAGTAACCTCGGATTGAATGTGCCCTTTATAAAACCGGCCCTTACTGAACTTGAAACATATTTCTCGAACCTCCACAGAATCCTCTACCCACTGGCGGATCTAGACAACTTTTCAGGGGGGGCATAAATTTTTTGAGGGGGGCCATGAATTGATTTATTGAAAATATTAGGGATCGATTGAACTTCTATCAAGGGATTATTGTCAATTTTGAGGTCTGCCAGTGGCCTCTACCAGCATGAACCATTTTATCCATAAATAACGTCACACCCTGTATACATACAGAGATCGTTATAGAGGGAGCTCCATGTTTTTATTATTTTAGGATTCTCGAATAAACTTCAAGCAGATTTCATAAAGAACACCCTGTTGGCCTGTTAGGTAAATGAAGGGTGTCACAAATTAGCAAAAATCTACGAATTAATTTTTGAGTTACCGATTTTGCAAATTGGCAAATTCCAAAGGGAATTGAACAGAACCCTAAGAATCCCAATAATGTAATCTAACTCACCAATTCAAATCGAATCGGAACACAACCAAATATTATTTATCAATAAATACCGCAAACAAATGATGCGGTTTATGAATCCTCTGGGAAATGGAAACTGTTACCACCACTCTTCTGCTGCATCTTTAATGTTTCAAGTTGATATCGAAATCTTGAACCTAAGCGCAAAATATAAATTTCCACCCATGCTATTTCCTAAATAACAAGGTTTGACTATGAGATAAGTAGGACAGGTTGTTTAAGGAAAATAGCATGATTGCAAACTTGGTGGTTTATCGCAAATCGACGAAATCTGTTCGTTCTTGACCTCAAAACACATGCAAGAAGTCATTGGTAAGTGAAAGAAGTTCTTAATCAGTAGGTATAGGCACGAAATAGGTGCACTAGATGGACCTTCTGCCTGGGAAAAAACAAATTACTATCGAAGGATCAAGAACACTTACACAGCATCCAGTGGGCAGTTACCTACTCCTTCAGAAATATATGCGGTCAATTTATATGCAAATTATACATCAAATCATCAGTTTTACTTAATTACAAGAGTACCTATATGGGAGAAAATATTCCTTGAAAGTCAGTTCTGGAGAGGAAATTATTTTTTCTTGGTCTCTTTTGCTGTTATTGTCTACCTCAAACTAGGCAAATTAAAATTTTAAATCTATACAGAGTATAACAGCCAAATGGAATAAATTCGATAACAAATAAATGAGGGAGTGTTAGGAAAAACACTTGGACACGTCGATTTGTCATTTTAAATGTGCATATTTTTCAAGAAAATAATATTATATAGGGTGTTCCATGCGACCGTGGCCAATACCAACTTTCTTATTTCAAATGCAACCCCCTGTATATTATTTATTTTTTGGATTCTTCAGAAAATTCTAGACGTAATTCATGTACAATGTCCCATACCTATCTTCAACTTTTTCGGAAATATTGAGTGTTTTCAGATTTATTACAAAAATTAATATTTTAAATGAAAATTATTTTATTTCTTAATTATTAAAAAAAAACATTAATGTCAATGTAGCAAATGTTCAAAATGCTCGCCGCGAACGTCTTGGCAACATGCTAATCTGGTGTAGAATTGTCTTCTAGCGGTTTTTTTAAATTCTTCTCAGTAATGGTTTTTGCTTACTTTCTTCATATCAAGAGGTAAATGGGAAATAAGTATTGAGTGTAATGTATCGAATTTGTGAAATGAAATAATTTTCATTTATAATGTTAATTTTTGTAAAAAATCTGAAAACACATAATATTTCCGAAAAAGTTGGAGATAGGTAAGGACACTGTCTATGTCTAGAATTTTTTGAAGAATCCAAAAAATAAATAATATACAGGGGGTTGCGTTTGAAATAAGAAAGTTGGTATTGGCCACGGTCGCATGGAATACCCTATATAATTTTATTTTCTTGAAAAATATGCGCATTTAAAATTACAAATCGACGTGTCCGAGCGTTTTTCCTAACACCCCCTCATTTATTCGTTATCGAATTTATTCCATTTTGCTGTTTCACTCTGTATAAAAAGTGTGAAGAAGCGTTGGACCGTTGGGTCCACCGTGAAAAATATGAATTTGGTCAACCAATAACGTATAAAATCAAAATTTTACTCTTGAGTATTCGGTAATCTTTGAATATAGAATTCTTTCTGATGAACTTGGTGATATTGATAAGATTGAGAAAAGAGCAAATCTATTTACCTTTTCCTTTCCTTCGAAAAATTCTGGAAATTATTGTAAACTTCATATACACTGAACAAAGCATCACAACACCTCGGCAATCTGAACTGGATAGCACAGTTGGGGGCTCTCTTGAGCTTCCAACTGATGGATGGAATATTATGTAAAGATTTCCTGTTATTTCCGACGAATGAGGATGTGTTCACGTCATGAAACAATAAATGCATTGACCAGGATATAAATTAAATTAGCCGGCTACATGAAATATAAAGAAATTGGAGAGGTTTATCTATCGGAAATAATCGAGGGAATATTTCATGAAACAATGACAGAATAATTAAACGATTTCTCTTTGTGGTTTTTCAAGAAATTTCAGTTCTCTCCGATTCGATCTGTTCATGGGAAATTCACGTTTCAATGGGTGCTTCCAATAATTTATGGGTTAGAAAAAGCTTTGAAAATTACTAATAATGCAATGAATGTTTTAAGTTTGATTCTCAAAATATCATTTTTTTTTTGTTCGTTTTACACAATAAACAACCTGAACGTTTTTTGGAACACCCTCATTATTCATTTGACGACACCCAAGTAGTCAAAAAAAGATGTCATGAATTTCATTTCGGATTTTGATCCAACTTTTCTTTTCAATGAAAAATTTCAACTTAAAATGATTTTTTTTTTTATTAAAATTAATGTTACTCGACTACGAAGTCATTGACACCAGGTACAGTAGTCTTACATTATACAAATAAGTCTTACATTACATAGGTATATCAAAATACAAATATAATCAGGCAATATTAGATAAAATAATTGAAAAACGCAAATTATCCATATTTTCGCGTTAAAATTCTACGGATTTTCACACCAACGCCTATTCGACACAATATGGTGTATTAATGAGTGACTGAAAACTGCGAAAAGCAAACAAATTTAAGTTCTCACATATTCAATCAACATTTACCAGCTTACATCAAAGGAGCCCCCATTACAAAAACATTTATAGTTAATAAACACGTTGAGAATGATGAATTGTTATTATGTCAGACCAGATTGATAACTGCTGTTTTTCAATGCAAACTGACACTAATAGATCGATTTAGTTCGATAATGAGGAATAATAAGCAAGAAATAGTTAGGAATTAAGACGGAGAAAAATAAAAAACCTACCAAAGTTCAATAAGGTTGAACTTTTGGGTTTTCAGTGAAGCGATATTGCATTTGGGATTTCGGGGAATTTGAACACATACTAACATGCGGAAACGAATTATTTGTTGCTTCATAATGCTCTTCATGAATATGTATAAGTACCAATTATTACACAAGTAGATTTTCAGGGAAGTTCATTACCGAATGCGAGAAAAATCGAAGAATTTTTGAGGAAACTTTTTCACATCACAAAAAAAATCTGAACGAAAATCTCTTGAGTGGTTTTTCTCCTATTTGTACGAGAACGGTTATTATGTGTCAGGAACACAGCTCCATGTTAGATAGAAAATTACAATTTGAAATCGATGTGAAGAATTCTACTGGGAACAGAACTTTTATTGAGGGTTTGTTCCATGGGGAAAACTATAAGATCATTTACTCCTCAAATCTCAATTCATCAACAGAAACATACAGAGTGTAACAGCCAAATGGAATAAATTCGATGACGAATAAATGAGGGAGTGTTAGGAAAACGCTCGGACACGTCGATTTGTAATTTTAAATGCGCATATTTTTCAAGAAAAAGAGATTATATAGGGTGTTCCATGTGACCGTGGCTAATACCAACTTTCTTATTTCGAATGCAACCCCCTATATATTATTTATTTTTTGGATTCTTCAGAAAATTCTAGACATAATTCATGTACAATGTCCTATACCTATCTTCAACTTTTTCGGAAATATTAAGTGTTTTCAGATTTTTTACAAAAATTAACATTTTAAATGAAAATGATTTTATTTCACAAATTCGATACATTACACTCAGTACTTATTTCCCATTTACCTCTTGATATGAAGAAAGTAAGCAAAAATCATTACTGAGAAGAAATTAAAAAAAAAAACAAAAACAGATTTGTTTATTCTCATAGCCTTATAGTAACACGTTGTCTGTTTGCATGACAATAAGTGATCAGTGTTTGATTTTGTTTTTTTTAATAATTAAGAAATAATCAGTATTACTCATTAGGTTTTAAGTGTAATGTACCCAATTTGTGAAATAAAATAATTTTTATTTAAAACGTTGATTTTTGCAATAAATCTGAAAACACTTAATACTTCCGAAATAGTTAAAGACAGGTTTAGGACATTGTGCATGAATTGTGTCTAGAATTTTCTGAAGAATCCAAAAAATAAATAATATACAGGGGGTTGCATTTGAAATAAGAAAGTTGGTATTAGCCACGGTCACATGGAACACCCTATATAATATTATTTTCTTGAAAAATATGCGCATTCAAAATTACAAATCGACGTGTCCGAGCGTTTTTACCAACACGCCCTCATTTATTCGTTATCGAATTTATTCCATTTGGCTGTTACACTCTGTATAAAAAAAAACTATGTGTCTGAAAATAATTCCACTTTCGATTGAGCTACACAATTTTCTGGTATTATCCAATGGATTCATCCTCCAAGTACAGATTTCTAGTGTTTCGAAACAAAATTTCACGCCACGTGGCAATTGGAGGTATTGTACCAGTAATTTGTTTAGGAAATGGGTTGAACGGAAGCTTTATGCAATTTTTGCAATAATGGTTGTTCGAGAAGCGTATCGAAGTGATAAATACATAATTTGAATTATTGCTAAATGAAAGACGACCATAAAGTTAACTGAAAGCATGATGCCTTTGATAGCGACTATAATGGGGTCAACAATCATAAAATAGTTGTCGTCTGCAAGTAGGTCCCTTTCAAAAACTTGGGCTTTGTATCGTATGAACTGTCCATCTCAAAAAAATATTTATTAATTTATTCCTCAAGATGTGCCAAATTTAGGCATAAGCTCATAAAAAGTTTTTCTTGAAGATAACAATTGGTTCATTTGAAATCACTGGATTGGGTTACCAAACTTCATATCGGAGGTTTTTTTTTAGAGTGATATAATTGTGATTGGACAGAAGGTAAAAGCCATGTTGTTTTGACATTTCTGTTCAGTAAGCATTGACAAATTATCATGGAAAGACTAACTCGCAACAACGTTTACAAATTGTTGAAATTTATTTTCAAAATCAGTGTTTTATTCGCCAAACTTATAGAGCACTTCGCTTTGGATGCACACATAACTCGTGTTATTGCTGAAATAAAGCCTGAATTACTCGAAAAGTGGTCAAAAATTGGTCTGATCGAGAGGTGAACATATGCCGAAAATTATTTTTAAAACATAAATGTCATAAAATTATCTTTCGAATAAAAAAAATTGCCTCCAATCTGAATTCAAATGTGTTTTATTTCAATTAAAAGGTCTATCACTCACAAAAAAACCGATACTTAGGTAAATGTATATGCTTTCATATGTGCAATGTTTTTTTTTTAACTATCCACAATTTTTTCAATTTTCAAATAAATGGTGTGGCTCTCCTTTAGGAAACGGATTATCTATCAATTAAGCCTCCCTCTTCATATTCGACAACGACAAAAAATCATGCTTGTTTGTTTTTTAAAATGTGGTAGTGAATCCAAAAGGCGTACCTTAAATTCGGCGGACTTGATGAGTGTTCACGTGCATGTAATTTCATGTGAGAGTATGTTTGACGCCATTTTATCGAATTAGCTATATTCCGTCAATAACTCGACCTATTTGCGAACTCTCCAAAAACAAACTTTCAAAATTACAATATTTCCAAAACAACCTTTATCGCAAATATTCAATTGCTATACGTCACTTTACGAACTCATTTATATTGTTGACAAAATAAGCGATAAGAAGGAATCAATGAGTTACATTCAAGAACTATTTATTAGCAGAAGACTTTTATAAATAGAAATTAAACAAAACAGCTTCGTTTCATTGGTGAGAATACAGCAAGTGAAACTTTTAAAGTGTCTCAACAACGAATCCAATTAATATTAATTATCATAAATAATATCAACAATTGACGACGCAATTTGCAAGGATGTTGAATCCAGGCCTTCATTTAAATGAGGAATTTGTTCTTCGGAATGGAAATTGTGGTAGGAGTAGGACGAAGAATAATGGTGCAATTCATTGTTGATGTTTCATAAAAATAAGTGTTGCTTTCCTTCGATCTCATTTTCCGGAAAATTAATGTTGTAAATCTCCTCTTGGAGTATAAGCACAGTATCAAATGATAATCTATTGAGCATGCCATTTTCTCGGTATTATTCTGGGTGGGACTAAGAAAAGATGATCCTATATAGTACCAAACAATCTCAATTCGATTTCAGTAATCCTAGACTTACCCAGTTGTGGAAACAATGTTATCGGACCTTAACCATTTTCTCAGAATCTCTCATTAGTATAAATCATTCAATGCGAGATAAATGAATACTCAAGTATATCACAAATGAAATTTGTCCGTCACACCAAGTCATTTTTTACGAACTGAAGTGTCTTAATGAGTCACAACATTGCCAATTAGCGAATGAACTATCAAGCTCTGTTCCGCTGTAGATGAGAAGAGGGCAATGAAGACCTAATGAAAACTGCTTCATTCCAAACACAAGGACTTTGTAATAGGTATCAGTTTTCGCACATTATTTCTTCTAAGAAAATGATCAGAGTCCATAAGCCAAATTAATGTCGAGGCGTAATTTTAAGTCAGCATTCATACAACCGTTGCTTATGGAGCTTAATGCTAAGACTATTCGTTGGTGCTTCAATTCCATTTCAAACTGATAGGTTTATTTCATTTGAAGAACCGTATGAAATTCTGGAGTATACAGTGAAACAGAATCCGATTTCAAACAACGAATTTATATTCTGCCAAACATCGCAACAGCTTATTTGAATTTTCGATTTATTGCATCTAAAATTTGATACCCAACTCTCTGAAATTCTATATTCTCCCTGTTCTAGATTCGTTTCACTCACTGGCATTGATAATTGTACACCTTTTTCAGAGGAATATAAATATCGAGACCTTTAATGATAATTTTTCAACATGTAATGACCCATTCCAGTATCCTACATACTGGGAAAAATTGAGAAGTTCATTATGTTCACAACCTCAATACTCGCTATTTGAATATTTGCAGCTCAATAACTGGTTTCCAACTCATTTTTGAATGGCAAAACAAATCAACGTTTTTATGCAATGGAGAATAGGTATGGTAATTTAACTGATAGGTACTTACAAAACAAAAAAATTACAATACTCAGTTCAAAGAATAAATAGGTAAAAGCGATAATATCCAATGGAATGGGTCCACAGTAAAAATTATTTTTCATCTTATGATAATATTGAATAATATGGAAGATAATTTTTCAATAAAACTAATGAATATTTCAGGATTTCGAGCTTGAGAGGAGATAAAAAAAAGGACAAACCACTGCCTTTTAAGGATAAAAACGAACGAGATCCAATTTATCATTGTACTCAAAGCAAAAACCCTCCTAGCATACATTACAGATGAATAAAATTCCATGTATCAAGTGAGAATCAATTGGTCGAACATTATACAGAGCATACAGGACAAGAACCTAGATAGAACAAGTTGGTGCTATACTTCAATAAATCAGTTCATCCAGTTCTCAAAGCGCATAACTATAACAATAAAACTAATGAAAAATTATTTTTTTCATTTTTTCTCAGAATTTTCCTCTTAACTTTTTCAATCCTAATATGAATATCTTCAGATGAATCAAAGAAAATGGAGATTTGTATCAAGATGAGAATACTCTGTTCAATGGACCTATCTATAAATTATGTGGTGATTTTAATATGATGTTGTTTCTTAAAATTGTTGCCGCCCCAGGCTTCAACAGTCTTCGTCAGTCAAGGGTACCTGACCATAAGTTCCTTGACTTTGATATGCGATATCTCATTTCCTCCTATAGGAAGTGAAATTTAGGTACCTACCAATTTTGTCCGAATTCAAAACTAGGCCAAGTTGAAAGGTTCAACAGGTTTTTCAATCCATTACTGACATTGAAGGATAGATTTCTGCATTCGGTCACATTCATCATTGCATTTGTTGTTTTCTTCTCCCTATTACTACCTTGAGGAAAAATTTATAGGATTTGTACCTTCCTCAATCAGATCAATGCAATAGTTTCATTGATATAAGAAAACTGGTCGATTCAAATATTGAAAAGGTTGATTTCAAAGATTTAACAATTATGAAACTCATTTATTTCATTCAAGTGAAAACAATTCATTATTTCGCCATTTCCATAGCCCACTACGTTCGAATAAAACCGAAGAAAACCTCAGAACAACTTTTTTTTTTTAATTGAAGCTTAATCATTTCTCTGGAATGTGTTTTACTCGCTTTTCTGTTTTTCTCCGTATATTAAAAAAAAACCAGGTTAGCTGTAATTTCATGAAAATCTGGACAAACGATTTTATTTCCATGATATCTCTGTCAATTCTCGGAATAAATGTATGAAATTTTCAGTTCACATGCGAATTAATATTTTCCAGAATGTATATTGATCAGTTTTTTTGTTTATTGCCCCCCTCAATTTCTAAATGAATTATGAAGTAGGAACTTAATTGGTCATATTTTCAACCAGGTTTTTTTCCTGATATACGCAAAGAAAAAACGGAAAAGCGAATAATACACATTCTGCAAAATAGTATTCCGCATGTATACTGAAAATTTCATACATTTATCCCGAAAATTGACGGAGATATCATGGAAATAAAATCATTTGTCCAGATTTTCATGAAATTACAGCTCTCCAGGTTTTTTTCCTCATGTACCAGGTCCCCTTAAGGGACATCTATATATAAATGACAATTATGCGATATACCTATTTATTTCTCTGCTGACTATTTCAATATAAAATCTTTGAATATTTCTTTTCATGAGTGATGTCAGTTTTCAAAATGAGAGCAACATATCTCTACAATTGACAGCATAATTGACGAAGCATTCCCGTTCTCAGGATTCTGCATGTTCACAGCAGAATCATTCCAAGAATTGCATGAAATAAATTATGATGAAAATGAAAATTTCCGTTGATTGAATCAATATGCATTTATGATTGAATATATCCATTCCAAATATAGACAAGAATAAATATGGATTTCTCTGATCTTCTCAAGTAAGTTAATAATTTAACTTCTCAAGAATAATTTATCAGTTTGCACAATCTGACAATCTAAAGGAGTGCTATTCCAGATAAAAGATTCACTGGATTTTTAAGTTGGTTAGTTGCCATGTCAAAAATTTCTTCTTTTCTCTCCGATGATTTCGGATATCTTAAGAGAAGATTTTCAGTTTTCAAATCATTTCAAATTAGAACCATTTTTTTAGATATCGAGTTACTTACCTACTAAATGATGGAAATGTATTTTCACTCGTGAGTAATAAGTTTTACTATTCACAATAGATTTCGTGATATCAGTTGAAATCTTGCTATTATCAATTCAGATTTTGTGTAGTTGTTCGGAGAAAATTAAATCATGTATTACTAAATAGTAATAATATTCAATTAATCGAAATGCTTTTGAAGTATTAATCGGATACCGTTCACTCATAAGTAAATCTTCACAATCACTCATTAATAAATGTCATGGTATCACATAAATCGAATATTGATAAATCTCATGTTCGTATCACCGTGGAATAAATTATGTAACCTAATAAATAGATCATTATTTATCTATCACTTTCGTATTTTTTTTGCCAAAAGTATTGCGTTCTTGGATAGATTAATAATAATTAATTGACATAATTTATTTCTGATAACCGAGATAGTTTTGAGTAACTAAATCAGAGCGATAAATGAATGAATTCCCTTCTCATATCATTCATAATTTTTAAATGTAGAGCATCCCACGTCCCTTGTTGACTTATCGAATGCATTTATCCAATGCTGCATTTTTATCTTAGCCCAATTTTTTTGGCGGTACCTTGTAGATAATTCGAAAATAAGTTCAACAACCCTGTCAGTAGAAGGATTCAACAGAAGGATGCAACAACTTCAAAAACGAACTTATTTGCGAAAATGCAACAGCCAACTTTTGTCGTACCTAATAAAATAACCTTACTCTCGGCCACTGCCGATTATACAGAGTGTAACAGCCAAATGGAATAAATTCGATAATGAATAAATGAGGGGGTGTTAGGAAAAACGCTCGGACACGTCTATTTGTAATTTTAAATGCGCATCTTTTTCAAGAAAATAAAATTATATAGGGTGTTCCATGCGACCGTGGCCAATACCAACTTTCTTATTTCAAATGCAACCCCCTGTATATTATTTATTTTTTGGATTCTTAATGGAATTCTAGACATAATTCATGTACAATTCCTATACCTATCACGTATTCAACCTATTATATAAGTTTTTATCGGCTTTCCAAAAAATATATTGATCAATTTATTGCTACTTAGAGCTCAAAGATACTTTCGAATACAGTGAATCAGTATGAATTTTTGGAAAAAATAGGATGGTTGATATGATTTTCATGTTAGGGCAGTGCTACAGAACCTGTTTTTTAAGGAAGTCGAACTTATGCTGCCCAATATCCCGATAGGAAACAAAAATTCATACTGATTTACTGTATTCGAAAGTATCTTTGAGCTCTATAGTAGCAATTATATGATCCAATATTTTTTTTGGAAAGCCGATAAAACTGATATAATTGGTTGAATACTTGATCAATATGAATTGCTTGTACGAAAGAGAAATATCATTTTTATGATGATGCTCAGAAAATATGATTCTGGGAAGGTTTTGAAGTTTGTCAATGATTATTCATTTAGTTTTATTTCATTGTTTGAATGTCCGTTAGTTTTATCATGTTACTATTTGAATAAAATTTTCATTTGCGATATCATTTTTCGAGTCTGCTGGATGCGGGGGTTGAAATAATCCTAAGGTTACTTCTGAGAAAATGTAAGGTATCCAATTGTCTACATTATTGTGGAAAAAAATACAGGTTGTTCTATTTGAAAAATCGAGAAATAATAATTTTAAGTTCTCCATATTTGGACCTTGATAACGGACACCCTGTATATGACAGGTTGATCGTTTAGGAACCATGTCAGGCAAATCCTTCAATTAAAAAACTTTCAGTTCAAATTCATGTCACTATCGCTTCTGGAAATCGTCAGAAGACTTTTACTGAACTGCTTTTCCCTCACCTTTTTGCAGTTTTCTTCGAATAAGATCTGAACTGTTGGAACAATGTCTATAAGATTTCGTGTCATGAAAGAGGTAACGAAGGTCATTGAAAATATGTGAAAATATATGGGATGATCCATTAAAAAAATCATCCATTTGTTGAATAACGTTTATCGGGACACCCTGTATATCAGAAAATAATTTCCTGAGATGCAGAAATGAAGGTACAAGAGGTCTACTCTCCAACGAAATCTCTGAGATGTCTGGTTCGGCAGCTATGGAAGAAGAACGCACTATTGCAGGACCCTATATATCATTATAATTATCCTAAAATGGTAACACATCTCACATGGTAATAAAAAACTCACCGGAAAACAGAGAGTATTTAGATAACAAATCTAACATCAGTTAACAGAACTAAAGTCAAACAGGCAGCAACTAATAAGAGTGAAAAAGTACAATGTTCTCCTATTCAATAATCGCTCAAAAAATTTCTTTCAGTCATGTCATCCACATTAAACAATGTTATGTGGCTTTTGACATTGTTTAATGTGGATGACATGACTGAAAGAAATTTTTTGAGCGATTATTGAATAGGAGAACATTGTACTTTTTCACTCTTATTAGTTGCTGCCTGTTTGATTTTAGTTCTGTTAACTGATGTTAGATTTGTTATCTAAATACTCTCTGTTTTCCGGTGAGTTTTTTATTATAATTATCACCGCAATAAATAAAGAAGATACTTGTGATGTTATATAATATACCACAAAGTGAATAGGTACTGAAACAATGCTACACACAGTTTATATATGGTCTGGGTTGTTGAATAACTCACAGATACGTGCTTAACTGCAATAAAGGTTTGTATCTGGAAAAGTGGCGAATAATGGAAAATCATACCACACTGATGTGGTGGTATCGCACAAAAATTTAATAAGTGTTGAGACTCGAATCGGATTCTGGGAAATCAATCCCAATGAATTTCTCTTGTCATTCCATCATAATTTTTAGAATAATTACTTGTCGTACAGATTTAAGATATTTGGCATACGCTAGAGACAGCTGTCAGGAATTATTTTTATTCGACGTTCAAAGCTACGAGTTCAAAGTCGAGTAGTAAAGTTGTGGAAATATTTTCGTTTGAATCATTACCCCCGTGTTTACCGTTTGGCGCGAATTTTGAGGTTACACATTGCCTTCAGTATGCCTAATAAAACAAACGAAAGTAACAAAATGGAGAAACGTTTATAATGCAGAGATAAAATCCGCCACATGAAAAACAAACATTTTCGGACGATCGAAATTTATATTTTTTATATAAAACTACGGACCCAACATTTCTGCAAACATGGAGAATTGCAACAAGTTGGATAAAAGTGGTCTTCTTCAATTAAAAAAGTTTTTAATTTTGGTTGCGTATGTTGAGGTAGTTTACCACCTTTTATACACAATCCAGAACTTGAATTTGCACAAAATCGAATATTTGTCCGTACATACGAATCAACTATACCTATCCACTCAATTTGGATCTCCTGGCTCACTAATTACGTATACTAATCAACCCATTTCGCTATTGACGAAAAGTGTTACGAGAAATAGAGTGACGTATTGCACGCAACATTAAATGCCCACATCATAGACAGCGTAATAGTGCGGACAAACATATTTGTTTACTCTCTGCGAAATTCTATTTATATTCCTGTAAGATACGAGGAAAAGGAAATGTTAAACAATTACCAGATCTTCTCATACTTCCGAAAAGGATCATAGTTAGGTCCAAATCAACATCTGTCATATTTCCCATAAGGAAATTGTTAATTATCATCGTGTTTTCTTAACACATCCTGGTGAATGTTTACTTGTGGAGAACAAATAGCTTTAAAATTCATTTCAGCTGAACACTTTTTATTTCAGACTAATAAGAACGTAGTTTGTGGGAGAATTGCCAAAACGACGGCGAAATCAAGAGGTATACAACACTACGCCAAATGTCAGCAGTTATGGTTATTATTTATGCCTTTCTACTTGATGTCTTTATGCATTCACCGGCAAAAAATGCAAAGCAAAGCACTACTCTGGCGAAGATCTCCATGACAAAGACAAGCGAAAAGCTTTGTAGGGTTTTCGCTGTCTTGAAACAGGCAAGCTTGTACAGCTATGGACTTTGAATCCGGTGAATATGGTGGCCAGGCCAAAACTATAGCCAGACCATTAATAGTTTGACGAGCAATATGGGGGGGATTGTTGACTTGATGGAATAAAACATCAGGATGACCAACTATACTGCGCAAAAAAATTAACGCACATTATGGAAATTTCAAATTTATTCTACAACTGAAGGTGTTCTCAATGATAATTATTTTCATCAGAATTATGCATGCATATGTTATCCACTTTCAACGTTTTTCTTCAATACAGATGTTTTCTCCCAGCAGGAATAAAAAAAGATGATATTATCAGATTTTGAATGTATTGGCTCCATTCTAAAATCAGTTGTTCTCGATCAATTCTATTGATCAATAGTTTTTCTTTCGTTCGATTTTCTGCACTCGATCGCTATGCAACGCGAAACACGCAATTTGACCCAAGAAGAATGTGCCTAAGCGGTAGTTTTGCGAGAAGAAGGGTGGACATACACAAGACTTGCAGAAAGGTTTGGAGTTTCCCATACAAGTGTGTCCAGAATGTTGCAGCGATTCAGGAAGACAGGTATGAATGTCCGAAGACCAGGACAGGGTAGACCACGGGTAACAACTGCCATTCAAGAACGGTACTTGAGAGTTTCTTCGTTGAGACAACGGTTTGCAACCGCTCGCCTCCTTCAAAATCAGCTTGAGCAAACTCATGAGGTGCAAATTAGCACTCAGACAATAAGAAATCGCCTCAGAGAATATGATTCAAGGCCTCGTGTCGCGGCAAGAGGCCCAGCTCTTACCCCAGCCCATCGAAGGGCGCGTTTGGATTTTGCGAGAGAGCATATCCATTGGGAAGAGGCTGATTGGGAAAGAGTTCTCTTCACAGATGAGTCTAGATTCTGCCTCTACCATTGTGATCGACGTTCCCTTGTATATACAGACAGACGTCCACATGAAAGATATGCTCAGTGCAATTTCCTGAATACTACTGGTTTCGGGGGAGGATCGATTATGGTATGGGGTGGAATATCTTTTACTGCTCGCACAGACCTAGTGGTCGTTGATAATGGAGCTATGAATACTGATAAGTATATAAGAAACATTCTTGAAGAGCATGTAGTGCCATTTGCCCCATACATTGGTGAAAATTTCATTTTTATGGACGATAATGCCAGACCCCATCGTGCGCGCATCGTTCAGGAGTACCTTGAAGAGGTTGAAGTCTCTCGAATGGAATGGCCAGCAAGAAGTCCAGATCTCAATCCGATTGAGCAGGTTTGGGACAACCTCAATAAAAGGCTGAGAAGTTCAGAAAATCATCCAGCTAGATACTCTTAATGACTTAGGAATCCAACTCGGAGAAATCTGGGAAGGATTAGATCAGAACATTTTGAGATCACTCATTTTGAGTATGAACCGCCGTTGCCGAGCTGTAATTAACGCAAGGGGTGGAAATACCAAGTATTAAATCACTTATCATCATTTCAGTATTTTGGAAATTGTTCATTTCTCTTCTCTCACATAAGATTCGGTGAAATCCTGAATTTTTCTTCCATTTAATGTGTCTTGTTTCGTTCAAAACCTTCCCGAGAGAACATAAAAAATGAGTTATAAAGTCAACGTAAAGTTAACTTTCATTAAAATTGAGATTTTCAGAATGTGCGTTGATTTTTTTGCGCAGTGTAGATAAAGCAGTAAAGTGGTTTGTTGGACATCATCAAATCACATCATACTGCTTTCGACTAAAGCCTGTGTTATTTTCTTGATTTCCAATTCATAAGCATCTCAAAATAGCATTAAAACTGCAGCTTCAGTTGCCATCACTCTTGTGAACTTTATTATTAATTACTTCTACTGTATACTGTGCTATGATTTGAAATTGAAGATTGCAGATTTAGGAGGTCAAATATCAATTTTCTGGTCGGAAAAGATGCACCGATCTGTAGATATAACGAGAAAACTGTTATATGTTTTCATGTGTCTGATTTGTCATCAGAAAGGAATTCCTCAATCTGCCACTCATCAATAAGAATTCCGAATTTCGTCGCCAAAAGATTTGTCCGTGTTGAAAACCAATTGGCGTGAAATTTGGCAAGCAAGAATTTTCGATTGTCTAGATATGAAAACAATATTTATTACCTATTTTTAACTCGGTAACGCGTGACTTGACGACGCTTAAAAATTAATTTTGTTTTTATCTCCTCGAATTCGTCGAAAACGGTCTGATTCAAAAAGGTTCGTTTGATTTCACCCTGACCAGATCATCTAAAACAGTAGAAATCATTCGAATCTGGTATAGAAGATAGAAAAGCAAATGTAATAAATTATTAAACGGTCTGCAGGAAATGTCACTCTGTTTAGGGGGACGAATAAATCAGTTGCAATTATGCCAGCGAGTATCTACACCAGACCAGCCGTTGGGAATAAAAGAGTTGGTAAACTTATCAAATTTCAAGAGAATTCTCACAATCGCCCAGCCTTTAAGGGCATTTAGCTCTGGGTCTAGAGCAACTACCAGTGTTCACCAGCCCTGCGCATTCCTTAAAGTATTGCCACCACAATCTGATGTGGCAATAGGTCTTTTTCGCACTGAAGAGGATGAAAAATTATTTAAGATACTCAACAACACAGGGAAAATTGAAAAATTCAAATAATATAGAGAACGATTCATTCGACAACTTGAATACTTCCGATATAACTAGTAGAGCCCCTAGGGCCTAGACGGTAGATCTCTGTAAATCAGGTGATTTTATTTATAGGTGAAATGTCAATATTTGATCAATTTTCCTGAAAAAATGGGTAAATTATGGAAAATGTGAAAACCAACCTTTTTTTCGTTGACATTTCCTCTTTCGATCCGTATATTTACATCGCGGCCAGGATATCTGTGACAAAAGTTTTATCGAGTTTAAAATTGCACTTTTTACCGGATTTTTTCGCGATTTTTGCGAAATTTTCAAAAATACTTCTACATCGTCTAGAGAATTGAAATTTCACCCACGTATGAATAGATTATTCCTCTTTTCGACCGTATAAAAATTAGTCTTCGACAATTTTCCTTTTATTCTGTACTATACTGAAATGGTAACTCTCGGTGGACCGACCTGAGGGAATCTGTGGAAAAAGTGGTTCAGAAGATTCTTAAAATTGCAGCAAAGCTGCGATACAGTGAGGAAATTTTCATACGGTCGAAAAGAGGAGTAATCGATTCATACGTGGATGAAATTTCGATTCTCTAGGCGAAGTAGAATTATTGTTAAAAAATTTCCGAAAATCGCGAGAAAATCCGGCAAAAAGGACAATTTTAAACTCGACTATTTCCCTCGTCTTAATTTCCACCAATCAGAAACGCGCAATTTTGAATCACAAATGGTTTCTAGATGGAAAAATTGTTTGGCAGCAGCTGTCAGCAGTTTTTTCGAGTTTACCCGCGGCAAAACTTGACAGTTGTTGTCAACGAAAATTAATAATACATACATAGATGCATCCAGAATAATCTGTTACTCAAGAAATAGTCTTGTCAAATACCATTCGTGCATCTAATTTTTCGGAAAAATTGGATGCACTTATGATATTACTTATGATAAAACTTCGTTCACAGATATCCTGGCCGTGTTGTAAATATATGGATCGAAAGAGGAATGCAATGCAAAATAGGTTGGTATTCATATTTTCGATAATTTTCCCATTTCTTCATGAAAGTTGATCAAACTTTGACATTGGTACACGTCCGAGCTCGCGGTTAGCTGTAATTTCATGAAAATCTGGACAAACGATTTTATTTCCATGATATCACTGTCAATTTTCGGGATAAATGTATAAAATTTTCAGTATACATGCGGAATAATATTTTGCAGAATGTGTATTAGTCGCTTTTCCGATTTTCTGCGTATATTAGGAAAAAAACCCGGTTGAAAGTATGACCAATAAAGTTCCTACTTTATAATTCATTTAAAAATTGAGGGGGCGATAAACAGAAAAACTGATCGAATAACATTCTGAAAAATATTATTTCGCATGTAAACTGAAAATTTGATACATTTATCTCGAAAATTGACAGAGATATCATGATATTACAGCTCATTAGGTTTTTTTTCTATAATACGAAGAAAAACAGAAGAGCGAGTAATACACACATTCTATAGAAATGATCAAGCTTTAATTAAAAAAAAAATTGTTGGTCTACGCCGCATACGAGCTGTGATATCATGGAAATAAAAAACCCAATTTTGAAGGGAGCTCGCGAGCTCGGATGTGTACCACCTCCCCTTAATAGGTAGGTCTAGGGGCTGTACTAGTTTATAGTGAGAGGGGGACAAACTTCGGCTAATTTGACCATCGAAAAATTGATAATCAAAATTAATTGGGATCATTGATGTGTTCTTGAAGTAGTTGAAATACCACCATAATTTCTTCTTCAGTTCCTCCAAAGGACAAATACTTCATAAACCAAAAAAAAAGATTCAAGGAGAAACATACTTTTCGTAAATGAAAAAAGTGCAGACCTGACTTGTTATGCAAAAATTGAACTGCTTACCATAAATGACCCCATTTTCGTACCCTTCAGAGCCTAAAAAACGCTGGTTCTCCATCGAAAAACGATATGGCTCAAGTGGTAGCTTAAGTAGAAGGAGCGCTCAAAAACAACAATAATCACACATGTACGCGAATTAAGGATTATCTATTCGAAATTTATCCCTGTCTCAAATTCGCACACAGTGAGTACACATATGTCACGATAAAGAGAAACTGGAGTTTGTCACTATCATAATAGCATTGTTTCTGTCGCGTAAACACAGTATCTTCATCACTATCTCTAATGAACCTGAGCGATGAATGAAATAGAGATGAAACTTGTTCTCTTTAAGTATCAGATACACAGGCAGCAGACTAAATTGGCGAAAGTTTCATGTAGATTCCCAAATGTATCATTACTCTAATCATCGGATAATTTTTGAATAAATTATATCTATGGTTGAAGCGGATAGAGTATTACTTTTTTTGCTAATCGGCAATGATACATAACTTCACAAAGAAACATTCAGTTATCGAAGAATGGAAAATGAAAAAAAATAAAAATGGTGCCTACGTACAAAAAAACCGGAAGAGAGTATTCTCTAATTATATCCTCTTCACGAATTAGTTTACTGGGTGTTTCTGAATTGATACGAAAGATTCCGAAGGGTTATTCCTTGATCAAAATAAAGGGTAGTTTGTTATATAAATGTTGGGTCAAAAGCCAAATGTTTTTCTCGCAAAATGTACTGTTTTGAAATAAAAAAATAAGATGTAAATCATTAAGTGTCGAGAAAGGCAATTCATTTTAGAACTGATTCACATTTTTTTTTCAATTGGAAACGGTATATTTTACGAAAAAAATACAGAAGTTAAAAAAGTTTCTAACCAAACTAGGCTATTCGAATTTAATTCTATCTAAGTCGTTGCGTTTTCTTTCCGTTTTTTCTAAAAATATGAAAAGATATCAAGGAAGTGTGTTTTCATAATAGTAACACTCGCATAAAATATCACCATTTTATTGCCTTTCGTTTTTAAGATACAAAATGAAAACATCATTTTTCCGCCATCTTTGAACCGCGATATCACCCTTTGAAATCATTCGCATCAATTCAGAAACACAGTGTATATGTCATTTTTATTGATAATGTAAGATTATAATTTCAATACAATAAAAACTTCATTTTTCAAAATTGAAGCAAATATGACAAATTATATTTATATTTATCATGTAAAATATCTTCTACTCAAGAGCGTCGCCAGCCTCTAAGCTTTGGGGGGAGGCAAAAAACAATCAGAATAGAAAAAATGAACCGATTTTCGTATATTATGCTATTATTTCATAAATTTTTAAGGGATTTTTGAGCTCTAGCTGCACATCCCCCTGCCCCTCTGGCGACGCCCTTGCTTCTACTTCTCCAATTATTTCATTGACGCTGAAAAATTTCACAGTTGAACAATTGAAAAATATAATTTTTCAATGAAAGCATTTGTTTGAATGTTTGCTGCATACCTCAGGCTTTTGATTTTTTTGATGTTATGATAGGTTATTCGGGAAAATGATGGTACTGGAACTGAACAAATATCTTCAAATTTTCAGACAATAATGGATTACATATATTTTTTCGTTTAAGAAATCCGAAAAAAAAAGTTATATTCCTTTTTTATCTCGGGATTTCTTCTTCCTGCAGAATTTTCATGGTATTGAGAAGAATGGTAAACTAGAAATAAATTGAAACCAAATTACTGAGGATGTACGATGTACCACTTAGAAACAAAACACACCAAGCGCACTACCAACATGGTGGTGTGGAAACGAGTGCATAAACTATCGCGTTTATATATTCCCTTGGTGGAATTCGTTCACCTGGATAATGTGGAAAAAAATATGCGCCCAAAGAGCGGAAACAAGATTTCGCCAATAATGCGTAAACATGTAGCGCCAAAAAACAGTAAATTAACTATCGCGTTCATATTCCCTTGGTGGAACTCGTTCAAGTAGCCGAGCACTCTACCTGAAGGGTGGTGTGGAAACGAGTGCATTAACTATCGCGTTCATATATTCCCTTAGTGGAATTCGTTCAAGTAGCCGAGCATTCTATCCACAGGGTGGTATGAAAACAAGTGCATAAACTATCGCGTTCATATATTCCCTTGGTGGAACTCGTTCAAGTAGCCGAGCACTCTACCTGAAGGGGGGTTTGGAAATGAGTGCATTAAATATAGCGTTCATATTCCCTTGGCGGAATTCGGTCGTGTAGCCGAGCACTCTACATACAGGGTGGTATGAAAACGAGTGCATGAACTATCGCGTTCATATTCCCTTGGTGGAATTCGTTCAACTGGATAATGCGGAGAAAAGTATGCGCTCAAAGAGCGGAAACAAGATTTCGCCAATACTGCGTAAACATGTAGCGCTAAAAAACAGTAAATTAACTATCGCGTTCATATTCCCTTATGGTGGAACTAGTCCAAGTAGCCGAGCACTCTACCTACAGGGTGGTGTGAAAACGAGTGCATAAACTATCGCGTTCATATTCACTTGGCGGAATTCGTTCAAGTGACCGAGCACTCCACCTAAAGGGTGGTCTGAAAACGAGTGCATCAATATCGCGTTCATATTCCCTTGGCGGAATTCGGTCGAGTAGCAGAGCACTCTACCTATAGGGTGAAGTGGAAACAAAAACAAGTAAGCAAGTATCGCGTTTATGATACATAGGTGGATTTTTTTTAATTAAATAATGCGGATTGAAATTCACCTATAACTATTGTGAAGGTGCTAATTTGCCGTTGCTTCAAAAACCGTGATACTTTTAATTAAAATTATATAATTTTTTGATCGGTCGCGATGCCTTACCCTGACTGCACGCTGATTGTGATAGGTACTTCACAAACAGCGAGAAGCTAGATAACCATCACAAGAGTCCAACACACTACTCGTTATATCAAAAAGAAAAGCTAGAAAAGACATTAATAGTATTCTATTTTCATTATTAAATTATTATGATACTTATTCAATAGATTCATTTGAATTTTAATTCTTTCCTGATGAATTACAATATTGGTATTGTAATTTCCCATTCAAAAAAATTTTCAATTTTGACTTAATCACTTTACCTATTGCGTCCATGAATCCAAGAAGAGGAGGAGGTTTACTCATTTCAGTTTCGAAACATAAGGTCAATATTCACAAAGAAATCTGGTCTTGCCCTCAAAACTAACTTGACTTAATACTCACTTTTTGGGTATCCAGAATGCTTCCAAAAAATCGGACCCCGGCACTTTCCACCACCAACAAACTAAACCAGATAAAATCTTTTACCCATAATCAAAATTAAAAATAACGAATAACCAAATGAAATTAGTACGAAAACCGGCTGATGTAAAATCGAAAAATGCGTAAGTATATCGTGCTCTTGGCGCGGCAAACTAGATCTGTTCGACCGTTTATCCCGCACTACATTTTATTAAAGCTGCGAGAGCGTTTGCACAAACTTGAGATGCTAAAACTCCGGAACAATTTTAGAAAGTTTATCATGAATCCTGATTAAAGCTTCCTCTAGCAAATTCGCGCGAAGGTCTGCAGGTTTCAGTTCCTCGTGTTTTTGAGGCTAAGGATCTTCGATTTAGCCTTATCAAGAGCGACTGGTCAAAGGCGAACATTCAATATAATTGAACTGATTTGTAATCGAATGTGGAAATAACCGAAGTAGGGATTATCTTGGAATCTTCACATTCATGATTAAACTGATTTCGTTTAATCTTTTATGAGTACATACACTCCGAATGTACTCACCTACTCTACTATACAGAGTGTAACAGCCAAATGGAATAAATTCGATAACGAATAAATGAGGGGGTGTTAGGAAAAACGCTCGGACACGTCGATTTGTAATTTTAAATGCGCATATTTTTCAGGAAAATAAAATTATATAGGGTGTTCCATGCGACCGTGGCCAATACCAACTTTCTTATTTCAAATGCAACTCCCTGTATATTATTTATTTTTTGGATTCTTCAGAAAATTCTAGACATAATTCATGTACATAATAGGTACCCATCTTCAACTTTTTCGGAAATATTAAGTGTTTTCAGATTTTTTACAAAAATTAACATTTTAAATAAAAATTATTTTATTTCACAAATTCGATACATTACACTCAATACTTATTTCCCATTTACCTCTTGATATGAAGAAAGTAAGCAAAAACGCCTAAAATGTTGAGTAACGTTAGAATACAATTCTACACCAGATTAGCATGTTGCCAAGACGTTCGCGGCGAGCATTTTGAACATTTCCTACATTGACATTAATGTTTTTTTTTAATAATTAAGAAATAATCAGTATTACTCATTAGGTTTTGAGTGTAATGTACCGAATTTGTGAAATAAAATAATTTTTATTTAAAACGTTGATTTTTGCAATAAATCTGAAAACACTTAATACTTCCGAAATAGTTAAAGATAGGTATAGGACATTGTGCATGAATTGTGTCTAGAATTCTCTGAAGAATCCAAAAAATGAATAATATACAGGGGGTTGCATTTGAAATAAGAAAGTTGGTATTAGCCACGGTCACATGGAACACCCTATATAATATTATTTTCTTGAAAAACATGCGCATTTAAAATTACAAATCGATGTGTCCGAGCGTTTTTCCCAACACGCCCTCTATTATTCGTTATCGAATTTATTCCATTTGGCTGTTACACTCTGTATACATTTCTAGATTCTAGATTTTCCATTCGAAAAATATCGTGTTTATGGCCGGACATAATTTAATTTGACCACTGATTCGTCATCAGTGAGTAGAACCTTAGAATTTGAGGCGACTTCAGGATCAGAATTCGAAAAATTCTAAATGAATCATCGCATACAAAAATGTTTGATACCAAAAAATGGTGATAATATTTTTTTAACCGACGTATTGCAATTTGGTATATTTTTCATATAATGCTCGCTCAGAATTTAATCGATAGGTGGTCTGTAACTGGAGAAAAAATGTGAATCGTTTTATTATTTATTTAATTCCTCTTTAGACCACATAAATAAAAATTTCACACAGTTAAAATCGATTTTCAAAAATAATTTGCATAGAACACGGGGAAACTATTCTCGAAAATGAAGAAATAAAGTTGCGCCATGACATAATAAACCTTTGGTACTTTGAGTAAATCCGCTTAATTTATTGTCAACGGCTACAGCCAATTTCACATCATCACCGTATTTCATTTGGATGATATTAAACATAAATTGAGCATGACATTTTATTGCCGAGATTCAAAACTCTGCCAGAACACGGATTTTACGACTTTCAAGAGAGGAAAATATCTAAAGATCGAAAAAAAATAAATTTTTTCCTTATATGCTCATTGCTGAATGAATAAGTTCTTTTAATTCGACCTTATAAATCAATCATGGAAAATAATCTATAAATAATAATCAAGTTACCATTCTAAGTACTTGATTTGAATATTTTACAATTTCTTTTCGCAATTTATGCAATTTGAGCAATTCCGCAAGTATCCACTTGATATATTGCAATTTTTGCGACACAGCTACCTATATTGGAACAATATGATACAGATATCAGTTTTCTTCTTACGTACGTAAATAAAAAGGACCTTGGACGAGAGTTGGCATTGATTACTGCTATCTTTAAAAGTATGCAGGTGTTACTCTCGAAAAGTTTCCCACAATTAATTGAATCAGTCTCATTAACTAATCAACGTTGATTAAATCTCAGATGATTATTTATGAGGGTTGGAAAATAAAACCCTTGCTCAAGAACAGTCAATACGCCTACCGGCTATTTCGCCAGCCGACAAAATGTTTATGGATGACGAATTAGGGCCTAGGCTCGAACTGAAGGATCACAGGGGAGATCTATCGACGACAATTGATGTATTCGATCCGAACGTTGCGAGAAAAACGCCGCGATACAACAAAGTTATTTTGCAGCATTATAATACTCGGCCACATGTTGGGTCGTCCTAGCCCACCCGCCGTACAGCCCAGACATTGCTACTTCGGATTACCATGGCCTGGCTCCCCAGCACTTCCCCAATCACGATGAGGTCAAAAAATGGATCGATGCATTGAATGTATGGGGGATTTTTTTAAATAAAACTTCAGTTTTATAAACATATTTATTCGAAGATTTATCACGGGATTTTGGCAATCAGGTACTTCGATTGATTAAAATTTAGGGAATATATTATCAACCGATATGGTCAAATCGCATATATAATTCAACATTGGCGAAGGCGATTACAATTTCATCCGATGCGAATAACGAAGTACAAAAGGCGAGGAAACCCAAATCGTTATCAAGAACCGGATGTACATTTTTGTGAGGTAAATAGCGCGCCTAGTTCAACCCACGTATTCATGTCCTTTGTGAATGGTCTTTTGCATGTATGAATTGTTACTAATGCTAAACATGCAGAGCATTGTAAAAAGTTATTTTAGACTCGCCAAACATTTCCATATCCTTCGTTTGCTATACAGAATATGTGTAAAATTCTTGTCAACAATGGCATAAAAAGGAGTATGACGGTAAACGCTATAAAAATTGATTTAAATGAAACCCGCCGCTAGCTGTTTGATCGCTCGCGTGCAATACCTGCTATGCCGCCCTATAAATACTTACCCTCAGTTTGGTCAGAACGGGCTATTTAATATTTCCTCATTATAATGGGAACAAACGAAGAAAAACTTATTGGCGATAAAATTTTATTTAGGAACTCTGTAATTTGTATCCAAGCTCCCTCAAATTTCATGTTCAATTGGAAGCTGGATGCTCCAGAAGAGACTCATACATATGGAAGAAATTGAGAAGTCTTGTTATTTTTATTGTAACTTGAGGGAAGAAACAATAAAAATGTGTCAATGAAAATATTAAGATAGTTCTCTTTGATTCAATCCTGCTCCTTGTTCATTAAACATCACCAAACACCATGACTAATTGAAATTACAGAACAAACTGAAGAATGGTAAAAATACTAAAAAAAATTATAAAATCAATAAACTAAAGTTATAAAGGTGAATATAGATTTGGAAACAAAAAAAATATTTTTTCCACATTCAAGGCCAATTAATATGACAGAGAAAGTATCATAAAAGTTCTTCAATTAATCAAATGGTTCCGTGGAATTTCATAATTCCCATTGTTGATGGGAAAATATTATATTGAAACAATCAAATATATTTCTTTTTCAAATTCAAATCAAATATGACAGAAATAAATTGAATATTATCTTTCGTGTACTGTGGAGGTTTGAACTTGAAAAAATTTATAGCTTTATTGATAGAAAATTATTAAAAATTTCATTTTCGCATCAAAAGCAAATGAAAGAAATTTCAACATTTAATAGTCATCACAGTATGACTCGTCTTTCTAGATCACTCTATGTTATATCGTTATATGAATTGAATGAGTCAATGGGTGGTTTTTTTGATTCTAGATTCCTTCGATGGATGATATACAGTCGGTTCTATCAGATCATCTTCAGTTATCTCTGTAGTTGAGATGTGTGAACATCTATTAAGAAATCAATCTAGAAATCAATCGTGCTCGAATCTTTTACGCGTTGTGTTGTGTTGTTTGTGGATTAGTGGAGTACGGGAAAAGTGTTGTGCATTACTGTACGGATTGATTAGAAACTGTGAGTTGAACGAACTTCTTATTTGGGCGAATTCAATTTATTCATGAATAATCAGCCCTTTTATACGTCTTGGTTGCATAAGTCCCAAAGAAAAATTTTCGTACGTTGTGCTATAAGTTTGCGAAATTTTAAATCAATAATTCTTCTGACTATCTTCATGAAATTTTATGGGTTTTTCACATTTACATTTTACAATTTTTAAAATATTTGCTGACAACGTGGAAAATGAGATTTTAAATTGTTTCGTTGTTATTTGAATTTTTTCAATATCATTTCAATATTCAACATCGTCAAAATGATGGTTAGGTATATGAAAATTATTTGTGAACTGAGAAAATAACTCGAAATTTTCAGAGCATGATTTCTCTCTTTCGTCGATATCATTATTGTTCTCCATTAATGAACATTTACTGCTCAATCAGTACCTATAGTACGCTGCATGGGTTTCAGAAAGCTGGTGATCCGAGCTTGATCAAGAATCAACTCGATTTGACAGTACAAAAATCAGGGAGTCAAGCCGTTGATCTCGGATCAGCAGTAATTATGCTTTGTGAAACCCACCGATAGTTTCCGATTTTTTCGTCATCGATATCGTATTCGGAACTATTCGTAGGTATTCAGAACTATCATGATAATTAATTGTAGGCATTTGAAAAATAAATTTTGGAAATTTCGACACGAAGTGGATTAGGCCTACTGGGGATACCACTCAAAATAAAACGCGCCGAGCACTCTACCTACAGGGTGGTGTGGAAACGAGTGCATTAACTATCGCGTTCATTTTCCCTTGGTGGAATTCGTTCAAGTAGCCGAGCATTCTACCCACAGGGTGGTGTGAGAACGAGTGCATTAAATATCGCGTTCATATTCCCTTGGTGGAATTCGTTCAAGTAGCCGAGCATTCTACCCACAGGGTGGTGTGAAAACGAGTGCATTAAATATCGCGTTCATATTCCCTTGGTGGAATTCGTTCAAGTAGCCCATTCTACCCACAGGGTGGTGTGAAAACGAGCGCATTAAATATCGCGTTCATATTCCCTTGGTGGAATTCGTTCAAGTAGCCGAGCATTCTACCCACAGGGTGGTATGAAAACGAGTGCATTAAATATCGCGTTCATATTCCCTTGGTGGAATTCGTTCAAGTAGCCGAGCATTCTACCCACAGGGTGGTGTGAAAACGAATGCATTAAATATCGCGTTCATATTCCCTTGGTGGAATTCGTTCAAGTAGCCGAGCATTCTACCCACAGGGCGGTGTGAAAACGAATGCATTAAATATCGCGTTCATATTCCCTTGGTGGAATTCGTTCAAGTAGCCGAGCATTCTACCCACAGGGTGGTGTGAAAACGAGTGCATTAAATATCGCGTTCATATTCCCTTGGTGGAATTCGTTCAAGTAGCCGAGCATTCTACCCACAGGGTGGTGTGAAAACGAGTGCATTAAATATCGCGTTCATATTCCCTTGGTGGAATTCGTTCAAGAAGCCGAGCATTCTACCCACAGGGTGGTGTGAAAACGAGTGCATTAACTATCGCGTTCATTTTCCCTTGGTGGAATTCGTTCAAGTAGCCGAGCATTCTACCCACAGGGTGGTGTGAGAACGAATGCATTAAATATCGCGTTCATATTCCCTTGGTGGAATTCGTTCAAGTAGCCGAGCATTCTACCCACAGGGTGGTGTGAAAACGAATGCATTAAATATCGCGTTCATATTCCCTTGGTGGAATTCGTTCAAGTAGCCGAGCATTCTACCCACAGGGTGGTGTGAAAACGAGTGCATTAAATATCGCGTTCATATTCCCTTGGTGGAATTCGTTCAAGTAGCCGAGCATTCTACCCACAGGGTGGTGTGAAAACGAATGCATTAAATATCGCGTTCATATTCCCTTGGTGGAATTCGTTCAAGTAGCCGAGCATTCTACCCACAGGGTGGTGTGAAAACGAGTGCATTAAATATCGCGTTCATATTCCCTTGGTGGAATTCGTTCAAGTAGCCGAGCATTCTACCCACAGGGTGGTGTGAAAACGAGTGCATTAAATATCGCGTTCATATTCCCTTGGTGGAATTCGTTCAAGTAGCCGAGCATTCTACCCACAGGGTGGTGTGAAAACGAGTGCATTAAATATCGCGTTCATATTCCCTTGGTGGAATTCGTTCAAGAAGCCGAGCATTCTACCCACAGGGTGGTGTGAAAACGAGTGCATTAACTATCGCGTTCATTTTCCCTTGGTGGAATTCGTTCAAGTAGCCGAGCATTCTACCCACAGGGTGGTGTGAGAACGAATGCATTAAATATCGCGTTCATATTCCCTTGGTGGAATTCGTTCAAGTAGCCGAGCATTCTAGCCACAGGGTGGTGTGAAAACGAATGCATTAAATATCGCGTTCATATTCCCTTGGTGGAATTCGTTCAAGTAGCCGAGCATTCTACCCACAGGGTGGTGTGAAAACGAGTGCATTAAATATCGCGTTCATATTCCCTTGGTGGAATTCGTTCAAGTAGCCGAGCATTCTACCCACAGGGTGGTGTGAAAACGAGTGCATTAAATATCGCGTTCATATTCCCTTTGTGGAATTCGTTCAAGTAGCCGAGCATTCTACCCACAGGGTGGTGTGAAAACGAGTGCATTAAATATCGCTTTCATATTCCCTTGGCGGGATCCGATCAACTAGACAATGCGGAAACAATATTATGCGCCAATAAATGCGGAAATAGTTTGCGCCAAAAAATAGTTAGCGGTAGCGTATCTTTTTTTCAGATTTTTCAGGCGGAAGGGAAGGTAGGTCCCAGAGAACCCTTGGCCTTTCCGGGCTGAGTTGGGATTTCATGGATGCCATTCCCAACTTCAGCCATCGATGGACCAAGGGCGGAAAATCAAGACTTTGAAGCATCAATGTGAGTGACTTTTAGGGTTTTTGGTGGTGGTTTATTTCAGGTATATCGACAATAATCTCGGAAAGGTTCTGGCGAACGAGAAAATGTCGCAGAGAACACATGCGCCAATAAATGCGGAAAAAGTATGCGCCAATAAATGCGGAAATAGTATGCGCCAAAAAATAGATAGCGGTAGTGATTCTTTTTTTCAGATTTTGCAGGTGGAAGGGAAGGTAGGTCCCAGAGAACCCTTGGCCTTTCCGGGCTGAGTTGGGATTTCATGGATGCCATTCCCAACTTCAGCCATCGATGGACCAAGGGCGGAAAATCAAGACTTTGAAGCATCAATGTGAGTGACTTTTAGGGTTTTTGGTGGTGGTTTATTTCAGGTATATCGACAATAATCTCGGAAAGGTTCTGGCGAACGAGAAAATGTCGCAGAGAACACACGCGTCAATAAATGCGGAAAAAGTATGCGCCAATTTTGACACACAGTGGATTAGGCCTACTGGGGATACCACTTAAAAACAAAGCGCGCCGAGCACTCTACCTACAGGGTGGTGTGAGAACGAGTGCATTAAATATCGCGTTCATATTCCCTTGGCGCGGAATTCGTTCAACTGAAAAGTGCGGAACCAGTATGCGCCAATAATAATGGACGTGCTGCCCTTGTGCAGTATACGTCTTGCACGCCCGCTTACAGCGGGCCTGTACGGATTATATGGCTCGCTGCTGGAGCCCTTGAACACCCCAAAGAGTCAGTGTCCCTCGTGGTACCCATGAGTGGTATCTTAACCTACCTGAGTACAGAGAAATATTTTTTCGGACAGTCTCAGCTGTCATGAAATCGACATAAACATCGAATGTTTCACTGTCAATTCAAATCGAGCTTCAAAAATGGATGTGACTCTTCAAAGACATTACGCAAAATTCATTTATGTGGTACCAGATGGTTTGAGAGAGCTCATCAGTGATATCTCAAGAGAGGTAGAATATAGTAGTATCTGCTTATAGTCGGAAAAATGTTAATTTTTCATTTTGAAGGTATTAAGAAGCCAGCCAAACGATTTGTATACGTTTATTGCTGATTACCTAGATGCTCTGATGATAACCAGGGAAAATGCTAGGGGTATATATTCGATATATTCTCTCAAATAGCATCTATATATTTCCATTTCTTCAGTTGCTTCTAGACTGGTTGTGGACATTCTGCAGATCAGCGAAACCACAGCTGAACTTCTTCAAAAAACGGGCTTGAAGAGGTATGAAGCAAACAAGGCTGCTGCTGTAATCCAGAAGAAATTCAAGAAATTCATTGAAATTAAATACCCGACTAGAATCGAACGTAAGTCTGTCCTTCAGTGGCGCTGCCGAAAGCTCTGTTAGTTCAATTAAATGAACAAACATTCTGCAAAACATAAGCAGTTTTATCTTCAATACCTACAGTATTCGGAAAAAACTTCTCAAACCAATTCCAAAGTACTCCTTAACTTTTGAAGGACCAAAAGATCAAGACATGATAGTCACGGAAATACTGGATGAAGCCAATCTAACGAGAGAAGACGCAGAATGTGCTGCCATGATCATACAGAAAGCTTTCAGAAGCTTTTTGCAGAGGCGAAACCGTGAGATGGAACTTCTTGGTGGCATCATCGACTGGAGAGTTGCCGCAAGAAGCGCGATCGCATTGTACAGGAAGACTGGTGCGACTTACCAAGAATGCCACCGGGCTGCTACCCTAATCAAGGCATGTTATAGGTTAGGCTAGGTTAGGTTGATGATACCTACTCAAGACAGGATTTAATATATCCACAATATCTAGAGTATAGAGTATGGTACCTTTTGAGTTTTCCAAAATCGAGTTGAACAACGGGTTTTCCCTATTTGCAGAGTGCTTACAGAGGATATTACCAAAGGAAGGTCATGTCCAAGCTTGTAGAAGAAGTCAAAGCTGGCGAGTCAGTAGAGTGTCTATGCGATATGTATTCCATAGATGTTCCAGCCATAGAGTAAGGATTTAGTTTCATATTTGCTGCAACTGAGGCCTTCACAAATTGTGTACAGCCATCACCATAAAAAGAGTATATAGACCAAGAGTAGGATCCACTCTTTTTTAAGCAATATACACTTTAAAACTCCTCTTTTCTAGACCCACTCGTCCGTCTAGCGAAGAATGCATATGCTCTGTCGACACTGATGACATTATGGCCGTAGAGTTGAGAGATGAAGGCTGTCTTTGTGAATTTACCTCTTCTGAACTCATAAAGATAGGAAAAGGGTAATGTAGCAGAGTTAGGAAAAATCGATATCTCGGTTTTATCCCGGTTCTTTATCAGAGAGAAAATTCTGACGGACGAAGGTTTCGCACCGGTGGTCGATGACGAGGACCTAGAAGAGGACGATGGATACTGCTACTGCGAGAAGAACCCTATAGAGGTGGTTGAAGAGATCGATATGAATGAACCGATAGAAGAAAACATCAATGTCAAACGAGTTGCACTTCTCTATGATGAAGGAGAAGGTGTGCTTTCATCACTTTTCATTTTTCTTGAAGTTTTGTTGATCTCTTTCGTTGATAAGCATCATTTAGGAGCATTGACCGAATTTTTAATATTTCAGGAGAACAAGACGATGATTTCAACTGAATAAGAGGAAGGAAAACTTTCAATCAACTAATTTCAAACGGCAAGTGTTTTGCATTAATGTCTATGGTTGAATCTCGCATTTCCCGCCCAAAATTCGTAACGAAAGTTTAAGTGAGACGAGCGCTCAGAAATATCAAATTGTAATTCATAAATTAAATTTTTTCGGGATTATTAACTTAGTAATGAATCTTTTGAGGACAAAAAAAGGTCAAAGCACTATTTCGGTCATTATTCTGTAAACTGTCAGAAACAAATGTTTTTATCTTGCAGATAATGAAGAAGCTCAACATGGCAGGAATGGAGGAAAATAAAATTATTTTCAAACTGATAAACTTATTGCTGTAAATATCATCCGAATTCAAATAAAATTAATATCTGATGAAAACTTTTGTATTGTCGAGATGTGTTTAGTGGCGCCCCCACCATATTTCCTAATTTTGAAACTCTTAACATGAAAGCTTAAAGTTAGACCCCATATACCAATTACTATTATTCGAAATGAAAAATCTGTGATATTATAAAATAGTTCGCATCTCTTACCTTGTGTTGGTAATATTGTTTTTCTATCAGGAAATATAGATTTGTTCTAATCAAAAAAAAATTATGATAGGTATGAAAGTAAAAAAATATTCAACAATATAATACTGTTTATTCCAACCAATTCCCATAAAACTACAAGAGATTCAAAAATTAAAAATATTAACAAATAAGTACTCAGCTAGGAAACCCTCAATAATAATTTAAAAAAATTAAATATTTTATCACACTCTACATTTCAATCCACATGTGCTCATAGACCATAATATTGGTGAATCTGTCTGAATTGTTACTTCAGAGGATCCATCATAAGTATTTGACGTGCTCACCATTTCTCCGAACAAACATTTATGATTATCTAAAAATAATTGAACAATTTGAATAAATTTTTTAAACTTACCATAATTCTCACCTAGATTCCATTTCAAGCCAGAGGTTTTGAGAACAGCAGGTGCTCCTACTGGAACAAGACTACACCATTCCCTATTATCCCTAAGTATCTCTGGAACACTTATCGTATAACTTCCTGGCGTAAGAAGCCAAGATATCGAGTCAGAAGATAATCTGAATACCCTCAACTCAGGAAACATTTGTTTAGCCATAAACAAAGTATTGATATTTGCCATTACTTGATCTATTCTTCCTTCTATCATCTCAGTCATCACATAAACGTTCTGTAGCTATAAACCAGACATAACTAAGCAGTCTTATCCTGAATGAAAAATTCAAAAAATGAGATGATTTCTATAGAAAACTCACTTTGATATCATTGTTTTTTTTGTGGCCATCTAATTCAATCAAAGCCTTAGTAAAATCGGTGGCATTTTGATCAGGTGTATTGATGACTTTAATGTCTTGGTTTCGTTTAAAAGTTTGCAATGTTTCAGGTGATATTGAATCAAAATCTCCAGTTACTAGGTGAGGTAAAATTGCGTCTTTTATTTTTCTACGGGTCATCCAAGATTCTGAACCCCCATCAACCAGAACACGTATTTTAGCTGAAAAATCGACAAAAATTATACATTTCTGTGAAATGAATTCTTATTAAAAAAGAACGAAATAATTAAACCGAAATGCCGATGATGAAACTCAAAATCTAACATAAAAGAAATTCCAAAATTCATACCATAATTCCATATATTCCAGAGATCGTCGTTGACCAATTTTGTGGGAGAATTCAGAATCAACACGCCGTAATTTTGACTTTCCAGAGGATTCTGAAATAAATCTCGGCACGGATCAAAAAATTGTGTACTTTTCTCACTTAAATTTGATGTTTTCACCTCGTTTGAGGCCGGCATTTCTATTTGAAAATAGAGGTGAATTTATTACTGTAAATTGCGCAAGATTAAGGTTAATTCGCAGTCAGGTGATTTCGTTTGTGGGCGAATGTCGAATCGAATACTCGTTTTATAGCGGACAGTGCTCTGTTTGTTGGAATTTCCAAAATCAGCAATTTTTCCAACGACCCCATCAGAGGAGAAAATATGATAGTAGATTCAAAAACATTAATTTTATTCCATTAAAATTGCCCTGCCGCTCATTTATAATTATTAACATTCCGCTGATATGACTGCAGCTTCATTAAAATTGATAAAAATAACTCATCAACTAAAACATTTCGCAAACATTCGTTCTCGATCTTGATAACTTAGGTATAGTTTTTATTATTCCATATTCCATTGACAGTCATTTCTACCCCTGTGTGGATCTCATTAGGCCTTGAACCACACAGCTAATTCTCCCTTTAATTAAAATAACGCATTATTTTAGAGAAGTTAGTTTTTTCAATATTGGAGGATCGCATTCTATTTTTTACCCTCGAGTTAAAAAAAAATGGGACAATAAAGGCATTGACAATGAATCAGGAGCTTATGAGTGCTCTTTATTCATCCACTTTGTAGGTGGATTAGCATTTTCCAGGTCAAGAATCCAACTGAAGAAATCATTTTAAAGCTGTAAAAAAATGACAACCGCTGCCACAGAAATCATCTATGATCCCAGATGTCACAGAAATGTTGGAAAATTGCTCGGCAAATTCTCTCAAAGGATATAGACAAGGCCAAATTGATTACTAGAAATAAAAAAATATATATATTATGTTTATTAACGAAGAGAACATTTAACATCAACAATGTAACTTAGAGAATACATTTCATTCATAAAACCTACTCGCATAGTAAGCCTTTCAAAAACATATTGTCTGTACTCAATATTTCTTCTTTTATCGTTTTCAATTTTTGAGATAACTCCTCGTCTGATAAATCACATGAAGATAGAGAGCCCATTGACTGTAGGGTCTTTTGAATTATTTCATCCCCACTCTGAAACACAAAGATGAAGTAAAATAGAGTGACTGGTTGTATAACAAATAACAATATCTTGAAGACATCAATTTGTTCCTACCTCTATCACTTCTCTTTTCAAAGAATCTTCGAAACCTTCGATCAATTTCGTTCCTTCATAATGCTCAAGTTCCTTCTGGTATTCTTGGGCCCACTAAAATATAAACATGGTTAATGACTTAGGTATCTGTCTTGAAACTGCAGTTTTTAACCTCCAAAACGTCTTCAGGGAAGCCAACCATGCGCGCGCAATGAATTCCGTAACTTTTATCGCACGGACCTTCCCTCACTTGATACAATGGTGTTATTGTATTATTGGTCGTTACAGCAGTCACATGCCAATTGGAAACATTCGGAAACTTATTGGCTAAATTGATGATTTCATGGAAATGCGTGGCAAAGAGGGAAAAACACTTCACTTCTCTCGCAAGATACCTGCAATATGAGTTAAAAATTTCAAATTCCTAATTGAAACCCACGATATTTTTCGTTTAAAGATTGACATACTCGACAATGGCTGAAGCAATTCCACAACCATCATAAGTTGAAGTTCCCCTTCCTAGTTCATCTATAATGACTAGGGAGTTAGATGTGGCTGTCTGAAACATGAAAATTATATATCGAATCAGACAACCGGGGACAGATTTCATCTTCAAGTGGGAGAAATGATTTCTCTAAACAAAATCATTAGATGAATGTTTATATTTGAAGAAATTTTTTCAATATTCAATGTTTCAATCCAAAAACCTTCAGAAGAAAAATGAATAATAAGATTGGAACTCACTTTCACAATGGTTGATGTTTCAATCATTTCCAACATGAAGGTAGAGAGTCCTTTCAACTGACAATCGTCCGCTCCAACTCTGGCCAGAATACTATCAACTATACTTATTTCTGCACTTTCACAGGGTACGTGACACCCAATATGGGCCATCAAAACACATACCCCTACACTCCGAATGAATGTACTTTTACCTGACAAAAAACAAAATTATACAAATACACCGTTTCTGAATCAATTCAATCGGTTTCTATAATCTTACCACACATATTCGGACCAGTAATAATATGAAGAGTATTGTTGTCTTTGTCGAAAGCTGCATCATTTGGGATAAACGATATATGATCCTGATGTTCCAAACATGGATGGCGTATTTTTTTCAATTTTAGGATACCTGAATCGGTTTGGTGCAGTTTTGGCCTCACATAAGGTATTTTAGCAGACACTGCGGCTATGGAGAAAGAGGCCAACACATCCACAGTAGCAATGTACACATTCAGATTACGCATAGTCTCCGCATATCCAGCTGAATACCAAAAAAATACTTACACTACTAAAAGTACTAAATTGCAGAACAAATCAAATTTACCGGCTATATCAAGTATCTGCTCGACCACAGCTCTTTGTTGTTGCTCATAGCTTTCTTTTAAACCTCGATAATCATCGTTTATTTCAGTCAATTTATCATTTGTGAATCTCACACCGCCCTTAACAGCATCTATAATGCTGTATTGTTTATTTCCCCGCAAAAAATGTTCTTCTTTTAGTGTAACCCTGAAGAAATACCCATGTTGATCAGTGCATTCTAATTTCACTTTTCCATCATCTAAACCCAAGTCATCTGTTGCTCTTTTCAGTAGTTTCTGCATCTTCTCCTCATACTTCTGTTTTTCCTTGTACAAATCTTAAAAAAAGATAAGTTCGAACCATAAAAGGCCAGAGGATTAATTTACCTTTAAGCTGCTCGTCAAATGTGTGCTTCACTAAAAATTCCCCACGATCCACAAGATCCAAATCAAGGACCTGTTCGATCATCTCTAGGTATTTCTGAAGATCAAATAGGATGTCAGAAATGGGATCTATCAACATAGATTTCACATATTTATTTTCAGTACCCCTCAAATTTTTCAACAGATGGGGAACTCCCGATACAGTTTGATAAATCCTGTAACAATCTTGTAAATTGGCCTTCTTCGAAGAAAGCTTCTTAACTAGCAATAGCATGTCCGGAAGGCGAGGCAGGCAATCTTTTGTAAGAGATACTCTGGTCTCCATATCGGTTATGAAACAGTCTACTACGTTCAACCTCTCATTTATTTTGTTGTAATCTCTTAAAGGCTGCTTAATCCATTGAGACAAAAGCCTTTTTCCTTCGGAAAGATAAAATTACAATGAGTCAACCTTCTCACTTAATACAAAGTTAGGTTATATGAATACACCTCAATATATCACACTGCGAATGGTTACCTTGATTCGTTGAGCAGAAATTCAATACGCCCATCAAGCTGGACGATTTGGAAGTATTGGGCACCAAAACTGAATCCTCTACAGTGCTGGTGCCAGCTTGGGGGAAAACATTCAGAGCTTGAAGAGCAGCGTTGTCGAGTCTAACGAACCTAGACATGTCTAGGGTTTCAAATTTGTACTGGTTGAAATTCCTCTCATCCCCAGATAAATTTAGGAATTTTATGAGAGCTTGAAGGGATCCCATTGCTTCGTTCAACTGTGTTTCGGAACAAGTGAGGGCCGTTCTTGTTTGGCCCTTTTGGAAATAGAGAAGTCTGCAAAAGTATATTGAATCTACTATAGAATTATCATAATCATGAATAATATTTTTACTAGAGATTATTTGTTATATTATAAATTTTTCGTTCCAGAAAACAGTTATCATTTCATACCGATTAAGGTCTTCTATGATTTCGGAAGCATTAAAATCCGATTTTTTGGTTCTAGCCACCAAAACACCATTCCTCTCCAATAAATTCTTCAGGGAAGTATAATCATTATTTTCAATATCTGGTATAATGCATTCTTTGGGACTTATTTGAGCAATTAAAGCTTCTAGTTCAGTGTAGCAGTCATTATCAACAATTTCGCACACATTAAACTTGGATTCAGCCACATTCGCACAGGCTATAGCTAAAACCTTAAAAAAATATCTATATAAAAAAATTCAACAATGAAATTTGACCAGATTTACTCTATTTTTAACGATTTTAATTCCCATAACGCAATTGGAGTAAACTATGTCGGCATTCTCAAACAAAATTTCTTCAAACTGAGAAAGATTGCCTGGAGATCCTTTGTATTCCACTTGCCAGTCATTATTCTTTCCAACTGTTTGTTTCAAGTAAACTTCGACTCTATACTGCCTTACTAGCAGGAGTTCTCTCAGTACCAACTCAAACTGGGATTTGCTCAGGGTTATGTATTGGAGTTTGGGTTCTTCTCCCATATATTTGACAGTGCTCCCATTGATTTGGGATATGACCAGAGCGTCATTGCCATGAACCGTGTAAAAATCGGTTCTATTGAAGAATCTTATGGTTGTAGATGATTTCTATAACAGACAATTCGATGAAAACCGTAATTATTTCAAGAGTTTGTGAAAATTATAATAAGCATAGACTTGAGCAACCATCACAAATAACTCTTCAATATTTGACCAATTGATAACAGTCTGCAGTTAAAAAAAAAATCCAAAGTGAATAGAATACGAACATTAAAAATTATGAAAAATATTTTTTTGGGATTCTCCCTTACTTTTTGAAGTCCCCCTGGATAACAACATGAATAATTGACCAATAGCCATGAGCTACATTCGAATGAATTTCATGTTCCATATAATATTATGTCAAGTTCATGGAACCTTCAGACTGAACTCAATTAGCATGCAATTATCAGGAAGATGTTTATAAATATTTCGATAACACTTGTAGATTACCACTTTGGTTTCTCAGAAGTATTTTCATCTGGTAATCCACATCCTTCAATGTCGTAAATAATATAACAAGAATTGACTTTCGATAAAGTCTTTGCTTCAAAACAATTAAATGGATCCTCATTGATTCGGCGAAATGGAAACAACCAAAAAATTGAAAGTGAAAGTCAATGAACCATAAGGAAACATACATGAATACAAAAGTTGTTTCAAAATTTTTCATTTCGAATAATAATAATAAAATAAGAATACGAGTTAAGGATCTCACTGAATAAAATGAAAAATAAAAAATAACAGAAAATACACCAGTAAACTCTAATTTACAGAAGCTACGTTTCAATTATTTCATAATACTTAGTCCAAATGAATAATGACAATATGGATTCCATCAATTATTTTCAGATTTCATAAAATAGGCTGGAAAAAAGACTCCGGAATAAAAACTACAACTCACTGAAAACAGAGTAAACTAAATAAAACAGATAAAGCACTGAACAAAATTCAATTCATTCCAAAATCGAAAGAAAGAATCAATATTCAATTCAATAATATAAGTGCCAACATAAATGAAGAAATTCACAATAATTAATGAACATTTGAACATTGACATCGAAAATCTGAATTCAGAAACGTAAATCGCTGGGAAATTTTTCGAAAAGAACTGAGAAACTTATCATATTCGTAATAATTCGAACGGAAAGTAGGTACATGGTAACCTGTGAAAATAAAAATACTTCTGGGAAGATGTCAATGGCATTCTTGAAAGTCGATTTCGCATGAAATTAAATTGGAACAAACGTAATTAATGAACACTCATGAAGAAAATATTGATAAATCTTAGGGTCACGACTGAGATAACTTCAGTATATAAATCTATAACATTAAAAGCTCTACTCAAATGCAGAAGTCTCAACTGGTGGTTTTTTCTCAGTGTGGTTGTTGAAAAGTCTACCCTTGATTGTTTTTAGAATAGGGGTAAGTATTTCTCTCCCTTTTGTGATATCTCACTAATGTTACAACATTCAAAATGAAAAATCTGAAGAATTTATTTTTATATTGATTATATTTTCTTAATGAATTATTCTACTATTACGCATGTTCGATCAGGTAAATTCACATTTCAGGTAGTTTCCTACATATTCTTGAAATCTGTATAAAATTGACGATGATGGTTCTTTATGAAATAGGTAATATTATAACGGAAAATTTTTATTCTATCTCCGAAAATAGTTTAATGAGAATGCTGTCAAGAATCATTTCTTCAATTACTTCAATGAAAGACTGGATGAAAATTTGAAAATAACTATTATGTAAACGAATTTCTCCTTAGCTTTTTTCTTTGTTCATGTTTAATCATTTGTTCCTTAGCATCGCATATCAAATTTATCGGTAGAAATTATCTCGGTATTGGGTAATTTCTATCAGAGGTCATTGCAAGCAATAACAAATAACGATTTCAGATTGTTGCAACAATAATTAACTTTTTTCTTTTACCCATAGATTCACCTCCGTTAATGCGGCAAAATTACCACAATCTTCAAATTCAAATGCCC
This sequence comes from Adalia bipunctata, assembly GCA_910592335.1. Classification (NCBI taxonomy): domain Eukaryota; kingdom Metazoa; phylum Arthropoda; class Insecta; order Coleoptera; family Coccinellidae; genus Adalia; species Adalia bipunctata. The sequence continues at coordinate 12,247,970 of OU342955.1, forward strand.
GGTAACTGGGTTAGAGAATAATCTAGCTATATAGGACAAAATCAAAAGAACTTCACGACGTTTTTACATAGAATACAATTGTTACGTTGACAATAAACTAGGTTTCTGGGAAAGTTTTTGGAAGCACATTTGAGAGCTTCTATGAGTTGATATGAAACAAAACATCAAAGACTCCGAGTTAGTTGTACTTCAGAAAGACAGATTAGTGCCTGCCTAGCTATCCCATTCTTTTCAGGAATGTTGATGTCTAAAAACTTGAACTCAAAACTTTTATGTTCATAATAAAGTCCTATTATTTCACCACGCTAAGATCAATATTATTTTCCTCAGAAAACGATGAAGAAGCTCTCCTTACTCTGCTCATTTTTGGCACTATGCGCGGCAAAACCCAACGGTTACTTTCACCAGGAGTACAGCTACAAGAGTTCCTCCTCCTCTTACAAAAACAACGAATTGCAACACAAAAAAGACGACCAAAGCTTCTACTCCAAAGATGGCGACCTTGAAGGAAGGGTGCAACCAAAAGTGAATTCCCAAAGTCAACACTCAGAGTACACCAATCCCAAACTGCTGAGCGGATCTGCTGGCTACCAAGCGGCTGGTGAGTAGCAATACTTCTTGATATCATCAAGGAAAAAAAAATTTATTTTGTTTAATCTGTTACTAAAAGCAAACGTTCATCTACAAATGATTTTCCTTAGGTTACTCGGGTGGTAGTGGTGCAAATTACATGGCCAGCTCTGATAGACTCTTCGGAGGAAGCAACAGTTTGCAGAACGCAGGTGCTGTAGATGGTTTGGCATCTTCCGATAGAGTACTGGACCTTTCCAACGTATACAACTCAAGAGGCTATGGCAGCACTCAAGGTTATGGTGCTAACCAAGGTTATGTTGCGAATCAAGGTTATGGTGCGAACCAAGGCTATGGAAGCTTGAACAGTGCCAGCTATGGAGGAGGTAGCAGCAATTATGGATACACGCAGGCAGGAAGCACACACGCATACATGCAACACGGGAGACCCCAATCTACCTCAGGTAAATTTTGATCAGGATCAGAACACTCTGAGAAGAAGATATACAAAACTCCCTATCCAGATTTGAATTCTACATTTTAGTAATGAATCCACAACAGAATTTGAATTTTTTATAGGTTCCTATACAAGCAACGCCAATATGAACGCTCTCATGCAAAGACTCCAAGATGACATGACCAGACAGCTTGAACATGCTATCTATAAACAGTACCAGTCATCCGGTTACAGCAGTTCCGTCAGCAGTAACCAAATGAATGCTGATATCAGACTCCTAGAGGATGAGCTGAGGAGAAACTTGACGAGACAACTGCAAGACAGTCTTAGTACCCAATACGGTTCCAGCAGCTATGGAATTGTGGAAGGCAGGCCTTCAACAGTTCCCAATTACTCAAGTCAAGAACTGGCAGCTTTAACTCGTCGCCTTGAAGATCAACTCATCAACAAGCTGCATCAGAGCGTTCGAACTACCTACAATCGGGAATCGTCCAATACTTACGCCACTTCAAGTAACACCTATAGACCGGTTGTGGTTTACCCCGCAACTACCTTGAGACCCTACTACGACAGGCCTGTGATAACTACCCCAACTGACATAAGGTACACCATGATACCAAGCAGAGGAATCGCTACCTATCCAAGTCAAGTGGTGGTTGGAACTCCAAGCAACATCAGATACACTCCGATTTCAAACCCTGAATCTCTGACCCAAATCGCTTCAAGGACCCAAGCGGATATCAATTCTTATCTAGACACTGCCCTTCAGAGTCTCTACTCCACATACCTGCAAACAGGCAAAACGTCTTATTACACAGTCACAGATTTCGACAATGAAGTCAACCGGATCAGAGACGAAATCATAAGGAACCTAACCTACAACTTAGACGACCAGATACGAAAAAACTACGGACAGCAAATACTGAAAAACGATTATTACTACACCATGTCTTCAAGCGGAGATATAAGCACCCAATCCAACTATAACCTGAGGGACTACGAAAACCTGAAGAAGCAGGTAGAAGAAAACTTGCTTCGTAAATTGAACCAAACGGTGAACACTTACAGGGATCAGTACCAGCGGCAACAATCGCAATACAGAGAAAGTTCATCAAGCACATACGCAGTGACATACAGACCCGTGTACTACACCTCTGGAAATCAACTCTACGATTACTCCGATTTGCAGAGGCAAATGACACAGCAGGTGCAAGACGCGTTGAATAAACACAGATACAGCCAGTCTTCTTCGTATTCCGCTTCAACTTCCTATAACCCTCAAGCATACCAAACCTCCCTGGACGAACTGACCAGGGAATTACAGAGAAATCTGACCGAACAACTCAGCAACTACAGAGCTTCATCAAGTTCCAGCAATAGCTACGGTTACTCGTCTGGAACCAGCGGTGGTAACGCAGATTTTGAATCTATGAAGAACCAACTTCAGAACCAACTGATGCAGCAGCTACGTCAAGGGTTGCAGAATCAACACCACTATAGCGCGAGTGCGTCATACAGCGCGTCAAGTTCCTCATCCGCCAAAGCGAATTACGGCATGCATCAAGGTTATAGCAGTTATCCATCTACTTGCTTGCACGGTTGTGGAAAAAGGAGAAGAAGAGACCTATACCGTCGTTCTTACAGCTCCGACGAAAAAAGACATGGTGTCAAAAGCGTAAGGAGATATTCTGCCTTCCAAGCAGAAAGCAGCAGTAATCCGTCATTTTCGTCTTCCGGATATCTTCATCACAGTTATCCTTCAGCCCAATTCCAGCAACAATCGTCGTATCATACCAGCTTCAATTCAATGCAATCAAAGAAACACAATTCAATAGGTGAAGTGGATCCAAATATCGTTGAAGATCTAGGAATAAACAGTCACCCAAGTACATTTGAAGTGGACCAGCAACCGACTCAGCAAATTGAAGATGATTTGCAACAACTAGAACATACACCACAAAAGCATTTCACGATAAAATATGCTAAACAAAATGAACTCCCTCAACAAGAATTAGAAACCACTCGACCCTTAGAGCAAATCCAAGATGATCTAACGCAACAACTGGAATTAGGACACCAAGCAGCCCAAAAGATACCCAAACTCAGTGGAGGCTTAGAAAACCAACAAGATTCAACACAGCAATTGGAAGTTGAAGTACCCAGGCGTCGCATATTAACACAACCATGTAACAGAATAAGTCATACACTTATAATTGGCAAACATCAACCTGTGGAAGCACAGTTAAAGTTGAATATCCCATCATCAGGAGAACTAGAAAATCAAAAGATAATAGAACTATCACAACAATCAAAACACAATGTCCAGGAGCTTGACCAGCAAATACAAGGACAACAATTGGAAGGCCAAAACGTAATTGGACGTTTGCAAAAGCCAAAACACTATGACCATAATTTGGAAGGGCAGTTGAACACAGACCAGCAGCAATTAGAAGATCAGAACCTACTGCTGCATCCGCAAAAACTCCAGCACTACGGCCAAGAACTTCAGAGTCAGCTCAACTTGGAACGAGAAGTAGTAGGACAACAATTAGAAGATCAGGAGTCAATAAGAAATTTACATAAACCCAAACAGTACGTACAAGGACTTGAAAGCCAGCTAACCTTGGGCCAACCATTATTAGGACAGCAATTAGAAGACCAAACTTTGACAGGAAATCTGCATAAACCCAAACAATTTGGTCAAGAACTTGAGGGACAGTTGAACTTGGGACAGCAATTAGAAGATCAGACCTTGACAGGGAATTTGCAAAAACCAAATCAATATGCCCAAGAGCTTGAGGGACAGTTGAACTTGGGTCAACATCTAGAAGATCAAACCTTGACAGGAACGTTGCAAGAACCAAAACAATATGCCCAAGAGCTTGAGGGACAGTTGAACTTGGGACAGCAGTTAGAAGACCAAAACACTATTCTACATTCATCTCAATATAACGAGCCAGCATTGGAAATACAATCCAGCATAGGTCTAGCAAATGGACGCATGAGGGGTCAACCTAGAAAACCCACACACTATGGCCAGGAGCTGGAGGGACAATTGAGCCTCTCGCAAAATTCTTTAGGACAACAGTTAGAAAAACAGAATCTAGATCAAAATCAACAAGATTTGAATCAGCAGTTAGAACTGGAGGATATTCATAAGCCAAAGTTGGTACAAGTACAACAGCAAGCACAAGACATTCCTTTTCAACAACTTGAATTCGGAGTTCGAAAACCAAAGGATACTGAACAACAATTGCAAGAATCTGACAATTTGACGCAGAAACTTGAATCTGTAGATTTGGGAAAACCAAAGCTTGTTGACTATGAACAGCAACAATCTGATGGGGATCTCGACCAGAAGACTCTAGACCAACAACAGGACGATTTAACTCAGCAGCTTGAGTTGGCACATTCATTCAACAGCCAATTAATACCAGTTCAAAAAACGCAACAACAAACTGAAGATACAGATGATATTCAAAAATTAGAAGTAGAAGTGAAGCCAACGAAATACAATCAAGAAGTTCAGAAAGTTGATGATGACTTCACCCAACTGCTTGAAGGAGAAAATCCTGGACAGAGAAGACCAAATTCTGATCAACAGCTACAAAATCAGGAAGACTTGGATCAAAATTTGGAATTTCTCAGAAGCCCAAAATCTCAACAAGAAAGCCAATGGATTCTTGGATCAACACAAAAAAGTATTGCACAAGATCAAGAGCCAGTAGAAAACGACATAACCCAACAACTAGAGTATTCACAAAAACCAAAGCCCCAAGAGACAGAAAATCAATTCACACAGCAACTGGTTTTGACAAACGCTCAAAAACCGTTTTCAAACCAAGCTCACTCATTCCCAAATGAAAAGCAAGATGAAAGTGATCAGAAACTTGAGAGCACACTCACTATTGCAGGACAACAACACCCAGTGGAGGAACTTATAGATCAAGAATTAGAAGAACCTGTTCAAAAATTAGTAGAACCAGAGCAAAAATTGGAACAAGAGAAAAAATTAGAAGAATCAGAGCAAAAATTAGAAGAACCAGTTCAAAAATTGGAAGAACCAGATCAAAAATTAGAAGAGAACCTTTTGAGCATGACGAACTTAACACCACAACAAACTATTTCGAACCAAAAAATTGAAGACTTCAGCCAACTAGAGCTTACCAATGGACAGAAACCTGAGAAGGTGAACTTTGTTGACCAAGGACAACAGTTAGAAAATGATTTCAGTTCATTACAGCTAACTGGATCAAGAAGACAACCTGAGCAAACAACCCAAAAGATTAGATTTTCTGGATTTTCTGGTCAACACCCTTCAAGCCGATCAGAAGAAACTTTTAGACAACATTCCCAATATTCTACCACAGCACAAAATGGTATATCAGAATTAAGCTCCAATAATCATTATCCTACAGGACTATTTACTGGATATGGGACATTAGGAAACTTTGGTCAAGAAGCTGATGTCCGAAGGCCTTTCACCAATGGCCATTCAGGCCATTCAAATGGACACAACTTCCCTTCTTCCAATTCTCAAGTCAATGTGGGCTCTTATGAGAAAGCACTGAAGCAGCAGGATGCTTTAATGGATTTATTGAAGCAGAAAGTTGTGGAAGCTCAATCATTAAATCAAGGTGTTTATGGCCAAAGGACAATAAAGAAGACAGTCTTCATCAATGGAAAGGCTGTAGATACACAGGAAAATTCACAACTCATCAAACCAAATGGAGAAATTGTTGATATCAAAGGGCAGTCACCCCTCAATATTCCAAAAAGTATGTACAGTGAACAACTTGGTACAACTTATTTCCCAACTCAAGAGTCTGGATATTCTGGAAACACTCTAAGAAAAACCTATCACATAACTGGAAGCCCTACAATATTTTCAGGAAAAACTCAATGGTTCAGTCAAGGTAAGACTTTAGAAGATCCCTCATCATATCTTAGTACAGATCTTCAGAGGAGAGGATTTCAAGGATATGAAACCGAATTATCAGGTAAATCCACAACTAGAGTTGTTCACTATATAAATGGAAAACCTGTTAGTGCATCTGAAAAAATTCGGATACTAAAACCTAATGGAGAAACAATTGAAAGAAATCATGACTTGCCCACAGGGGAATTGAGTTCCTTATCACATAGTTTTTCGAAAAATGAATTTGGTCATAGTTTCCCTAGTCTTAATGTACCAAGAACTTATACGAATAGTCAGAATTCTCAAGATTCAAGAGATATGCTACAGAGACCATCCCATTATATCAACAGTAATGGTAAACTAGTAGACTTTATGTCCAGTAGCAAAGATCTTATTCCCAATGAGCAACTAACAGAAATTGAAAGTATCCCTGAGAATAAAAAGTTGACACAGAATTACCACTCTTCTAGTATCAAAACATCAAGGCATTATTCAAGTCAAGGATATTAAATAGTTTTTAATTAATGAGGTATATAAAATAATTATAATCGACGAAATTATTTATTTTGTTGAATCACAATATTTGTGTTCTGTATTATTATTTCAAATGACTGTATTTTTAATTTATTTCAATAAAAGTTAATGATAAAACCAGTAGCATTTCTGTATTCAACCTATATTTATTCGAATGCAACTCACCTCCGGCAAACCATTGAAGAATCTTATGAAACTCAATTGTTGTGATAAATCTGGAAAATATCAGAGAATCAATTGGTTAAGTAAAACGAAAAACAATGATTTATTAGTCCATCCAGCCAATTTGAACTGTTGAATTGAAACCAGTAAGGATTAATATGTGTACACTATACGTGAATTGAATTTCTTCTCACCTAAATTTAAAGCATTTGTGGGTTCTATAGTAGACATATCTGCAATTATTATCAATACGATCAATCCAATTTCAAATTCAAATACGAATAATATTTGAGCTTTCCTCAGAAGTTTGAAGGTTGTTTATAACCTATAAAAATTCCCTCCGAAATTCAAATAAACCATAGATTTGGAATTGGCTCTTTCTATGCATCAGAGACTCCCACAGCCGTCTTCATGAAGACAGAGCAATTCGGTGTTGAAACAGTAAACATGGGAAACCTGCAGTTTTTTCACTCATGAAATATCGAGCTTTCGAATGAATTTGTCGTGTGGGGTTATAAGAAAAATTTGGGATGAGTTTACGCTTCGTCCCAGATCCACTCATATGAGATTAGTTATAATGATCGCAGCCTGCCAATGACGTGTTGAAGGTTGCTCTGCTGGGTGGAGTCACAGAACATATAAGTGGGTGGAGTCCTCTGTAGGGCATGATACTAAAACCATTGTTTAAGGAGAAAAACACTCCTTAAACTCCTTAAACAATGCTAAAACCCACGTGGGTTTTAGTATCATGTCTGTAGGGTCGATGGTGGACATATATGTTCTGTGGTGGACAGTGAGTCGCCACTTGACTCTCCCCAGTGAACAGTTAATGAATTTCCGGCCTGTGCTCAAGGATAAATTCACTTCCCAATAATTTGAATGTAAAACTGATTTCGGCGCTGATATTTTATCTTTCAAACATGGCTTATCTCCATTTGAATTCATAACACTTTTTCACATTCAGGAATTTGTTTCTTGAATGGGAACACGTAAACATTCTGAGTAATAAATAATTTGTATATAACATTATTTCAATTTATTCCAATAATTCGCAATGTACATGTCAAGGAATATGAAATTTTATACAATTTTTGTTCTTCAAATACTGTACCCTTTTTTGGAAAGCTATTCCTGTGAACCAATAAAAATTGGAAATGAATTTTGTCGTCTAGGAAAAAGTTTTCCCATATAAATTCAATACTTTTTCAGTGAATTCAAATAAGTCCGTCGCTAGCTTCTGAGGGCATTCCATTGCTGCAAAATGACCTCCGTCCAGATCAGAAACGTGGATCAGATTGGGATATTTGTCCTTCAACAAAGCTTCAGGAGAATAAACAGCATCGTTCACAAATCTCGCGTAGCCAGTAGGCACAGGTACTGGAATCCTAAAAACTCATTAAATTGTTGAAAATGACCTAAGGAGCCTTCCACTAATTTCATGATGCAAAAATTCTCCCCATATTAATTTATAGATCAATAAATTTCACGTCTGAAAGTCAAGGGCCAAGAAAAGTTTTTTGGTGCTATACATATAATAATTGAACCATAACTTTTGAATATTTTCACTTTACCTGTCCATTTTCAACGAAGAAACCTTTTTGTTGGAAGCTTGAGCGTATAGTCTTATCGATGTTGTTATGGAGTTCGTCACCCAGTATATCATCACATTATCTAACAGGCTGTCCATTGTGAAAAGCTTGGTCAGTTCCCCGTTTTTATCAATGAATTTTTCCAGGATGTAAGCGGCCAATCCCATGGGCGAATCGCTAAGGGCCGCGCCTGGAAGTTTGAGGATATAATCTGGTCAAAAACGACATAAAAATAGTGGCGAGGGCGAGTCTACATTAAATCGCATCGAGACCAATTTTGGTCTTTGGTACTCTATAATAAGTAAAGTATCAAAAGTCTCCATCGATCGCATGTGTGCTAAAAAAAATAATCAATCTCTAAGATCGCAAATACCAATTTTTCGTAAACGGTAAACGTTATTATCTATTAAAATAGTTCAGACGGAAGTTGGAGATCATGCAATTGTCTACAAAAATTGTCGCCATTGTCCATATGAGATATCGCCATTTCAAAAATCGAGAATATAATATACAGGGTGTCCTCAAAGATCCAAAATTCAACATGTGCTTTTACAAAAAAATGAGATTGTTTGTTCTATGAACTATGGTGATAAATGTACCACGTATAAACTGCAGAGTAAGAAATTAAATGTTAATCAGTGGTGAAACGGAAATGATGAAACATGACTCCTGATAGTACCGGAAGACTTAAGCCAACATATAGCCAATACTTGCGAATTCGTGAAATACCATCTACAATATTATCGACATGTCGTACACAAATTTGCACACATGATTATTCGGAACATCCGTATTTTGGTCACTTATGTTTCAGATCAATTTGAAAATATTTCTAATTGTGAAAAATTATGGTGTTATGTTACTAAGCAGTGATATAACATCTATAGAAGATTTAACTAAATACAGTTCGAGATTTTGAGTTGAAAACGTACATCTTCCCAAGAATTTTTCTATGTATTTTCCACCCGAGAGATAGTCTGTTTACGGTCGGACGGAAAGAATTGAATTTGACAAGTGTGAGACTTTATCGTTAAGGCCATTCCCAGTTCAAATTTACAAAAATACATACATAGAGACGGAATTATGGATCTCGACGAGCGCTATAGTCGAATTTTGCCACAGACATATAACACTCCTATTCTATGTCTATGAATTTTGTCTATTAAGGGGGACGTTATACTCCGGCCGACGGCACACATTTTCCATTCAAAAAGTGCGTTCCGTTTTTCCAAGTTCACGCTTTGAATTTTCAACCTAAAGACTTGATCTTTTTTTAAATTGAAGTTGAAGGATATTTTGAGGGCACTCCAATTCATTTTCCTTAAAAAAATCGTTTCTTATATGAAAAAATCGGGTTAAATTTGAAAGTCTATGAAAATTGACTTATCATGTTTTGGTAGAAAACTCATTGGAGTGCCCTTCCTAGGCAAATCAATTTTCTATATTTAAAAAAAATTCCATCTATATAGGTGCCCGAATAATGCAAAAAATTAAGGAAAAACTGCAAAGACTTCCAGAAAGTGTGAAGTCGCAGACTACTGTCTGAAAACTCTGAAATTCCAGGAGAATAGTGTGCCCCTTTGTGATATACATAGATGTCTGCGTAATGCCGTAATACCATTGTTTAAGGAGAATGGTAATACGAAGCCTCGTTTAAATGGAACGAGCGATCCAAAAGTGCCAAAAATGTATAGATATTTATGGTCATTATTATCTATGGTTGGATATCAATTGACATCAAGTCTGGCCGCAATCAAAGGAAATGAAACGCTGAAATATCACCGCTCTTTCTTTTCTCCAAAGTCTGGCATCTCATCAAGGTCATAAAGTAGATAGGGGCTTTCCTAGAACTCACAGCCTCAATCTACATATCCGCATTTTGTGTATGTTGCTATCCAACTAGTTTAACTCGCCATTTCTTTTGTAGCTGATTAATACATTTAGCTATTATTATAGTTCTGTTCTGTGTTGTTCTCTTAAAACTGATTCAAAGAGAAAATGAATTCGGATAAACCCCCACCGTACGCTCAGATTTCGGGTAAGAGTATTTTATCATTTTGCTGTTTTTGTGTAATATGTGATCTGAGTAATTGCTCATCTCCAGTGGTATTTCTTAAGCCTTCTTTCAAGAACACGATCAAAGAAAGAATTATGGGAATTCTGAGCAGTTTTAGTCTTCTATTTGAAAATATCTACATTCATTTTTATTTCAATTAAACTTACTAGAAACTTTACGCTAACTAAGCCACCAATTCTTTGAAATTATAAGACCATATTGCTTGCTTCTCATTTAGGTAACTATATAGGTTCTCTCAGATACTTTTAATCTTAAACAATAGAAAGAGAAGACGCGCCCCTTTCAATAATACATAGTGAAGCCAATTTCCAAAATCATCAGAACCAAACTGAGTAACTACTAGCATTTAAACAATGCTACTACGGAATCAAAATTTAGTAGAAATTTTTGCAACGTTGTGACGTTCTTTGAATTTTCTAATAAATAAACTCTCAATCAAAATGAAAAGTACTTCATTTATATAGGTAGGTACTCATTTGAGCGTGAATGCCAGAAATGAGTACCTATTTGTTTCTTCAAATAGGTATTGTGCATTCTTCACTTAACATATTTATACATATAGGTACTGAAGTATCGGAATGTTCGCGAAACGGCTAGGCCATTTTTGCCTCAGAATCCTCAGATAATGGGCACGTTATCAATTATCATTCATTTTCGTACTTCTATTTTAATTCTGTGTCACTAACTCACTAATGACGTTTTGAACAGTGATGTTGTCAACGCGATATCGCGTTTCAATATGTATGAAAAGTGAGATTTGGATTTATTTCTGAATATTATTAGCAAAATACGTTGACAAACTGGTTCGTAAGTGTCTTGTATATGTATAGTAAATTGGACTATTTGAATCCTAAGTTGCGTTCACACAGGTGTGTTCTACCATTGTTTAAGGTCTTTAAACAATGGTTCTACTCTTATCATTCTGAGTAACAGTGGCGTTGATTTTTCGATTTTTAGAATTTCTCTTTTCAGATTTCCTTCAGAGATTGAGGGGAGGAACATTTAGTTATCAATTCTGAATTTAGCTGGCTCTGTTTACCTAGGTAACTCAGAATCTGTTCCAATGTGTAGAACACATGACTAACTTTTGGCTTCACTCGAATGGGATATGCTGTGTCTCCTCTTTCTATGGCCTAAGCTTTTTGAATCCTTGTTTTTATATATTCATATCATGTTTTCGTTTTTTCACTGTTAGTTTTATAGGCGAAGCCAACGTATAAGTAATTATAATACTGATAATTTTCAGGTTATGGGGGCCCACCATACCAACCATTGCCGAATGCCCCTGTTATGCCAAATGTTCACGCTCAGGAACCTAATCATACCAATAATACTACCAATAATGTATACATAATCACTCGACCTCCTGCACCAGCACCAATCATGCCTCCAAGCAAGTACCTATTATTTAATTTCAATACCTACTTTTACTATTGTGTATAACCCATAAACATTCTCATCGTAACAAAATTCTTTTCCGCAAATCGCTAGGAAATTTTGACATTCCTAACAAAATTTGTCATAGAAAAAGTCAAGGTTTCCCAACTGTTAGGAAATATTCATTTCCTTACTGTAAGGAATAGTAATTTACGTAACAAGTCCCGAAAATAGGGTTTTTTTGGACGAATAGACAAGATTCTAGGACGAGCCGGAGGCGAGTCCTGGAAGTCTGTGAGTCCAAAAAACCATTTTCGGGCGCGTTGCGTACAATATTTTTTCGCCAACCGTGTAGAATTTCAAATCAATGGGACGACACATTTCTTTGTTTTATACATTTTGATTCTTATTTGAATTGAACAGAACAGAACTGTCATCCGTTATTTCGTGATGATTATGACAATGAAAACAACAACGTGATTTTTTCCGGCCTAGTCCGGAAAGTACGTACTTTCCGGACTAGGCCGGGAAATGATACTTTCTCAAAGAAAAAGCGTCCGGGAAGTGGGTACTTCCCGGACGGTTGCCGAAAAATGATATTTCCTACATAAGCATATTCGTACTTTTCTCTATAGATTTCTTCGGCAATAATTCTAATGAAGCAGTATTCACTGCCTCAACCAGCTCTGGAGGAGTTCCAGAAATGGAAAATTCATCATCACTTATCATTTTACACTGTTTTTTGTCTTCGAAAAGACCAGCAATTAAATTAATATTCGTCAAGTTTGACAATTCAGCATTAAAACGTGTCCATAGTAACGCAACCAATTCCATGCCGAATTTCAAAGCTCCATATTATATTGATGAATGGGATAATTCGCGATTTTTTTCAAAATTGATTAAAATCTGTCGAATTTCAAACGATTTGCGGACAAATAGTATGTTTACCTCGTAGGAAAAGCCACATTCCTGGCTTACGCCTCGACTTAGCAATCTTCACAATCGTCCAAGAATGTGAGGCTTTTTCTACCCGGTAAACAATGTACTTAGTACTTAGTACATTGTACTATTAAGTATTTCTTTTCCAAAATCCTAAAAATGCCTAGAATATAAACGAAAGCATACTTCCTTTTCGGTTTCCAAATCAATTTGTCTCAATTATTTATTATATTTTATTAATCTTTTTCTAGAACCTCAATTTCGAACTTTGATTCTCCCAAAAATACAATTACAAAAATCGCCCAACTCCTTCAGATTAATCGCAAACAAATTTCCACGCCTTTTCGCTTTTTCGACTTTTGTATTTGGAATTGTTGCAGCTAAATATTATAAAGACTAGCTGGCCCGGCGAACTTTGTTTCGCCTAAATGATACCTATACTTACGGTGGATTTCACAAATCGTAATCACCAGTGATCGGAGATCAACGGCTTGGTTGGATTTCTGAACTGTCAAATCGAGTTGGTTCTAGATCAAAGCTCCGACCACTGGTGATATGCTCTGTGAAACTCACCGTTAAAGTTTTATAAACTCACCATTGCTATTTTTTCAAGCCGGAGATGAATAAGGCATAGGTAATAAAAGTTCTGTCAAATGTCATCCGTCAATAGTCATCTGTCAAATGTCATCTGTCGAATGTCATCTGTCAAATTTCATCTGTCAAATGTCATCTGTCATCTGTCAAATACCATCTGTCAAACGTCATCTGTCAACTGTCATCTTTTCCTTGGATATGAGCTGTCACAAATCAGAAATACAAAAATAATATGTCAATTACTAATTATGGGCAATTTTGAATTCAGTTATTTCCGCAAATATATTTATTACCCAAACATAAATCAAAAGCATTTCAGAAATATAGAGAAAAGATGAAAATGGACAACTCACGATTGATGCGTCACTATCCGATTTACTTGACATTCCAGTAAAAATTCACTGTTCCACCAACTTGAGATCTTTACCCGCTTTTTTATCTGATAATAGTCTTCCATGTTATTATAAGTTCTATGCAAATTACACAATAATTGTATACATCGCTATCTAGTGGCGATAATATCAAATGTAGTACCTTCACGACTACGTTACAGTGTCTGGATAAGAGCCATTAACCGTAGCGACACCTAGTGGCCTTATTCAAAAGGAGGAAAAGCATTTCCTACATAAGCAAACCATAGCGACACCTAGTGGCCTCATTCAAAAGGAGGAAAAGCATTTCTTACATAAACAAATTTTTCATCGAATTTTTCAGAGTTTTAATGTATTTTATAATAACCAGGCCGTAGACGAATCCATAAATGAAGTTTCATAACAAACAGTCCATCCGATCTCGAGTTATAAATGGTGTAACCAACAACTCTGTTTTATATATATAGAAGATATAACCCGAATCCTCTAAATAAAATGTGTCTCTTGTCTGATATACGCAGTGTGTATTCGTTTCAAGGAATTTGGATAAATAGCATTATGCATTATGTTATTTTGGTAATACCATTGAGTTTAAGTTTAAATATCAAATTTAAACTCAATACGGATCGAAGTTCGATTCGTATAATGACAACCTACTAATGCAAAACACCGAAATGATTTAACATCAAAATAATGGTACACCTTTTCTCGAAAAATGGCGACTTTATAGCGATAAATCCGATATTTTTAAATTGCAATTCCGCCTGTGGCGTAGAATTCGGGAAGGCCAACCAGACACGTTTCCATGTGTCATACGCCTCTGATCGTAGCCAAAAACGTATTAACATTTTATTATAATTTTTAATCAACACACTTTCATATTTCTTTCAAAAAATTTACATCTCGTCAAAAAGTTTCGTCCTCTTCAGAGATGAAGAATTTCATTAAATTTTGAAAATTCGAAATAGAGTTTTTGTTCCAAAATGGCTCGTTTTATATTTGGAGAAAACATAGGGTTGTTATACTGATGGTAATTTTGTTTTTTAGGAACAACAACAGTGAATGTGCTGAATGCGGAACCGAAAGATGAACAATGTTTATGGTGTTCATGTTGCAGGCTTTGTTTGTGGTTAATTTTATATATCTTTGTCATCATTGCAGGCGCTGGTGCCAGATATCATATGAGACATTATTAGACATAAATAACTTTTTGACACCAAAAGGGATTTTGTAATATCTATATACTGGGGTCCCTCCAGATCTATTGTTCTTCACAAACTTATATTTTCAATGTCATGTAAACTCTATCAGCTTCGAATATAATATCCTGTGGCTATTTATTAATTTTACTCGCTAGAGTTGAAAACATTATCCTTAAAAACGTAAAATTGAATCTAAATTTCGCGATGTTAGATATCAAAGACTATTCGGCAAGGAATACAATAAATTTCATCAGGATGAAAGTGTACATACAATTTTCAGAAAATTGTTTAAGTTCTTCCATTTCAAAGAATGGTCATAAAGTATGAATCAAATCATTTCCCATATGATGTCGAGGTTGGAAAAAAATCCATGGGTTAGGAAGCTTTTATGGGCGCTCTTTCATCCACCTTGTTGGTAGATTCGGATTTTCCCAGCAGAAATATTGGGCGTTATTTCGATAATTCCCTAACATTTTATATAGAGAAAAATAATTCATTAATTTTGTGAGAAATATTTCAGTATTCAATAATAGTATATTATGCAATCATATATGTATAATGATGGTTATTAATACACGAGCATAAACCGGGATATGAAATGAGCCGAACGAAGGCGAAATTACGTCATACCTCGGGCATATCGAACGTCAACGCGATAATTCGAATTCTCTGGCCAGGTCTATGACGCCATAGAATATAAAATAATTTGATTCTTTATTCTAAGTATGACGCCGATAATTTTTTTGAGGTTTAGTGAAACGTCAAACTTCGTAGACTCGTGGGGGCGCTTGGGGGCCATCGAGGCTCAAAAAACTGAAGCTTTGACAGGTCCGTTCTTACTCTTTCCTTCGAAGTTCGTGGTTTCGTCCCAAGTGCCCAACTAACAAAGTCTTTCGAAATCTACGTTTACCCTTTTCGGCGATTTCGACTGAATTCGCGAATTTTTTTGAAATACTTTCCGATATCGCAGAAAAAATCCCAAAAAACCATCATGGAGCTCCGTTCTTCCCCTTTCCAACGTCCCTCTTTCCGTAGCGAACATAGGGGCCGCTTGATTGAAAAATAATAGGTTGATTAAAAATCTGTATCGTTATATTATAACGATATAGATTTTTAATCAACCTATTATTTTTTGATTAAAAATCTTTATCGTTATATTATTATGAATACTCGTATCATCATTACATAATATAAAACGATGTCGCTTTAGCTGTCTGTCCCTATGTACCTATGCTTAAATCTTCAAAACTACGCAACGAATTTTGAAACGGTTTTTTTAATAGATGAAGTGATTCAAGAGGAAGGTTAATATGTATGATACATGCATAATATTGTAGAGAAACACTGATTAATTCAGAGGTTTCTAGTGTGATGTCGTAAATAAACACATTTTTTTGCGCTTACATTGCAAACGCTGACTGAACCCCACGAGATAAATCAAAATAATGTACTCGGTATTGTATTCCTTAAAAAGGTCAACAAAAAAGTTCGCGATGGTATATGTCTACCTCTTAAGGATAACCCACAATAACTATTTTTTTATCCTTAACATTTTACGGGAAAAAATGGCTTATTTAGGAAGTTATTTTAAGCAATACAGCATTAATCCTTATCCAATTAAGTACCTTAAATACATTGTCCATTCAATATAGATCAATATGGCCCTTTACAGCATGTAATTTGAATTAATATTTCCGAAGATATTAAAGATTCAAAATGCAGGGATATAGCGGTGAGGCGCCGGCACTACCGTTGTTTATAAGGATTGCATTGCATCTCGTGCGAAGCCGGGGCGGGTTGCTAGTATATCATAATGAATCTCATTATGAAACGGATTATGGGCATATAAGTGTACCTATTATTATAGTACGGGTAGAAAAAAAATTGTTTTATGAAGGAAATACGATCATCTGAAAACTCACCGATAGTTTCGGGCTTTGTTGCTTGGATATGATAATACCCAGTACCCTGAAGCATCCCGGACAAGAATTTCCTGGTTGGGTAAACCAAATGCGTGTATTTCTCATCAACGATCAAAGATGGCCAAAACCCGTACAGCATCCTTTTCAACATAGTCTTCATCGAAAAATCCAAACAGAAATTATTGTGCGTGGCTATGACATGTTCAGGAAACAATATGGCCATATCTGACATTATTACCGACCCCCAATCACCAGCTTGCACGAAGAATCTCTTTAGTCCCAGTTTTAACATCAGATTCTTGAACACGACCGCCATTTGTGGTGCTCCCAATCCAGGTCGAACGGCTGGGTCCGAAAATCCATATCCTTTTGACGAAAAAAGTAGAATTTTTATCAAATAAAAAAGGTATATTATTGATATTACCTGGTAAAGACGGTACAACGACTTCAAAAACGAAATCTCTACCCGATTGAGGACTAGTGAGTATCGGAATGATCTCAAGAAATTCTCGGAATGATCCAGGCCATCCGTGTAAGAGCAAGAGCGGCAATATTCTATGCCCCTCCGAGACCTTGGGTTTCAAATGTATGAAATGAATATCCAAGCCTTGAATTTTGGTTTTAAACTGAGGGAATTGATTGATATAGTGTTCCCTCTGCTTCCAGTCGTATTTGTCCAGCCAATAATCTACGACTTCCTTGGTCAGGTTTGGATTAATCCCATATTCGTGTTTTGTACCTTCGAGGGGCGGAATGAGTCTCCTCGAGTTTCTGAGTCTGTGGCGTAGATCATTGAGTATCTGATGGAGTGCAAAGGTGAATTTTTTAGTGGACGGAATGTTTCAGTAAAATACAGAATGATAATGATAAAACTCCTCTAAAATCGTAAAATCTCATTAATGATTCCATCAATCAGAAGAGGCATGTCTCCGATTAAATAGCGAACATTAACAACCTGCCTTCTGCATAAAAGACAACCTTCATTAAGCCATTATATGAACTCGAACTTCGACCTTCATCATCAACAAATTATTCAATTTTCTTTTGTTATTTTTAATGGTCATGTAATTTTCATATGCATATTTCTTTTATTCAAATTTAGTCCGAAATTATTTAATAAATTATCGTTTTTGCGCGCGTCTTTCCCCGGACAAAAAAAGCGTTATTGGTTATTGTTTTACCCAAATGTCTGTACCTATATAATTATTATGAGAATGATCTTGAACGATTAGGTTCGACTCGAGGTCAAATTTAAGTTTTGACCAATTACTTTCGAAAGAAATACACCTGTAGATAGGACCATTGTTTGAGGAGAAACAAGAGACCTATATCCTATATCCATAGATAGCTGCATAGTTATTCTGTGCATCTATGTTCATAGAAAACTCCTATCAAGCCGGCCACAAAACACTTATCGGCGTCGAAGTACTGACACCATCGATATCATATATCTAATAATTCCTATATGGGTAATAGGCCAATCAAAATTGAAGCTGGGCTTTGGTAACAATCCAGATCTGCGCATGTGCAGAAATATTAAGAATAAAAATAACGTGGTTATTCTATCTCTCTCTGGCACATTTTATTATGTCATGACGTAAAATTAATAATGTGATGTATTATTTCATGTGGATATTTACGCTCATAACCTAACAAATTATTCGTTTTTCACTTATAATCGGAATTGTTATTGTTCATTTTCGCGTTTAATATAATTAATCGAAGTTTGTTTTCCTAGTTTGATCCGTTTTCGTTCCGTTTTTACCCTCCGCTCTTATTGAACATTCATGGTTTGTTAATAATTTAAATTCTCGTTCGTTGTTGTTATTGTTCATTTTCGCGTTTAATATAATCAAAGTTTGTTTATACTCCATTCACAATTATAAAATCACAACTCTGGCCATGGTTTCGTTTTCAGGAATTGGTGCACCTGATGAAAAATCTGTGCGCGTACATAGAATATCGTTTATGACAAAACGACGATGCCAGTTTTTCTGTTTACATCAAAGTAAAAGTATCAGAGATATTCCCCATTTTGTTAGTTCGTATCGATCGGCGATTTTGGGGAGAAATATCGATAGGAAATCGCCTATTTTTCCGTTCTTCGGCGTCCAGAAGAAGTTTCGTGCAAGTGTCATTTTTTCCTTTCACGAGTTTTGGCGTGAGTACGAACGGCAAATTTGAATTGGACCAAAAATCGATTTATAAGCATAAATAAAGCGAAAGTAAGTATGTACTAATCCAGCGGTCCGCAACCCTGGGGTCGCGACCCCATGTGGGGTCGCGAAAGATATTTATGGGGTCGCCAAAAAAGTCAACAAGGTCCTGCATCTACTTAAAATATTTTATTAAGGTTTATGCATAAAATATAACTTTTTTCTGGGGTCACCCATAACTCTTTTTTCAATTTTGGGGTCGCAATATCAAAAAGGTTGCGGACCGCTGTACTAATCGACCTTTTTACACTTGATAACGAAGTTTTTTTAGGTATCTGGCCGTTTTGAAAGATTTCAAACGAAATTCCGGTCCCCCAGGAGTTTGGTTAGTTTCGGTATCGATTTTGGTGCTCAAAATTTATTTGGAATGTGTAAATGGACAAGAAAGGCTTCCTTATACGATCTTCTAACAGAAGCGACCGGAAAATATGGTTCAGGTAGAATTGAAATGTGTCACTGGAGCTTTCATTCCTTTGCCAAAAGTAGAAAAAGGCTATATTGAACCAGAATACATCGGTTTTTTTCCATATTCCAGGAGTTTGTGTCTTATTTTAGAACAGGTGAATGATAAATGAAGCATATGTTTAAGCTATTCCATTTTATTTGTACAAACCTACTGTGGTAGTAATGTATGAATATTTTTTAATCCAATAAATTACTATATCTACAATCAGAATATTTTACTCCTTGTTCATAAGATCAAATAAAAAAAATGTCGTCAAGTCTTGAACTTTCAGTTCAAGAGGATAATAAACATTAAATCTTCACAAGCATGCATGAAAATTATGTGAAAACAATGCAATTTTTTTCCATGGCGAAAAATAATATATTTCAACAGTGATCTCTTGTACTTTTCATGCAAATAACTAGAAAAGGACTCCTTTCTATCAATTCATATAAACGTTAATTATTTTCGTCCATCACATCTTTTCCAATTCATTCACATTCTGAGAAATACGCTAAGAATGTAGAAAGGGCAACATAGTGTTGACTTGGAACATAAAAATATTTTGAAAAACGCCATAACTTCGATACAGAGTGGAATGTGTCAAATTTCCAAGGCCAGAGCTGTGATTTTATAATTGTGAATGGAGTATACCTATAGTTGAGTTTATAATTATAGTTGGTCCGTTTTTGAATAATATTTATATCTATTTGAAAATTTTGTTGTGTTCTTTTATTCAATAAGGAATTAAACATGTTTTTAAGGAGTTCTACTTACAAATGTTACATTTGTGACTCTACATGCTCGAATTCATATCACAGGTAAAAAAAAATTCAAATACTACTGTTATACGTTCATGCTTTCTCCTTTACCACTATGTTATTTTCAGGTTCCCTAAGAATCACCTGCAAAGATCTCAGTGGATGGCTCTATGCCACCTAAATGCTGATAATGATGTCGCACAAATGAGAATTTGCAGACATTTTGTTGAAAGTTATTTTACAGGGAAAGGTACTAATAGAAAACACTCAGAGAAGTCAATTTTGGTTTGGATGGAGGACATCTTTTAAAGTATAAATCTCTTTTTGAATAGTAACCCACTGAAAGGGTTGGCTCTAAGTTTTTAATGGCAATGTAACGCTAGGTGAAAAAGCTCTTCAACACACATATTGGGTGCGTTTTTCATCAAATGAATGAAATCAGTCAGTTGAACTGACTCTATACCATTTCAACTTCAAATTGGGAATAAACACATTCAAATTGAGAATAATCAATTTCAAATTGAAACGGCATTTGTGGCTATGTATATCAAGATCAGGCATGATCAGAAGATTTGATGAAACATGAAGAAAAAACTATTAATCTATATTTGAACTCATCAAACATTCAAAAAGTGTAAGAAGTACTTAAAAATTTTCATGTTTGTGCTCAAACTCTCATATCAAGAAAAGTCAAAACATCAGGTATGAACCTCTGGATACGAGCCACATATCTTGTATAGGTACTAACTATAATGGTTCATGGTTGATATGTTTCTTCTTATCAAATTTTCCGTTCTTTGAAGACGAAATTCTGTCTGTGTTATGTTTCCATTGCATACCGCAATTACCTGCTTTTTCATTGAATCTGCAGCTTTCTTCTTTGTATAAGGCATGATTATGAAAAAGAAATTGTAGACTTGTCGTTCGTTACTTACTTTGGACAAATTTGAGTGTTAATAATATATCGAGTAATTCAAAGGTCTGATTCACATAGATGTCATTCCAATATGAAATTGATTATTCCCAATTTGATTTTGATAGTTCCCAATTTGAAGTTGAAAACGTATAGAATAAATGCATTCTGAAACTTAACAAATCGGAAGGGAACAAGTAGAGATTCGTTATAAGAAGTAATTCGTTAAACTGAGGTGAGATTGGTCTAAAATTTGTTATATCAAGGTTCCACTCTAGGTTTATACACCACAACATTACGTACTCATCTTGTTTTAGCAAAAAACTTGCATGATTTTAATCATCCACTGTTTACGGACAATTCACTATCTTCCTTCTAATCAACGGTATGTCTTTTTAGTTTCAACTTTGTTTTTTAGATCACATATCCTTCTCATTATTTAGATGGTATTATTGAGAATTTAACAAAACTCCTTTTTCATACCATAATCCAAAATGCATAATAATCCAATCAGAAAAGTTCAACTTGTTCTCGAAAGTGCCCTTCTGAGAACAATTTTGGATTTACCCTTGTCTGACGGCTATTGCCCCTACTATGTAAGCAATTATAATATGGATCATGGACTAAAAATTCATAGTTTACCTGAAAACTCATAGTAAGAAAATATTTCTAATTTCGTACCATTTGAAAATTGGAGGAGGATTCAAACTTTTCTAATACTTTACTCATGTTGAATATGTCATGAAAGCTTGTTTCCCAAAAAACCTTATTGTATAGGCCCCATATTTTCCAATCCACCAAAGTAAACAAAACGTCATATGTCTCAATTCTTGAAGTAAGTTCATCCAACTCTACCTACCTACCTCAGCATGTAAACTTGTTTTTTTGTTATGAAAAAAATGTATAAATAAACTGTAAAACAGTAATTATTTGTTTTATTACATAGAATGATTGAATACATCATTTTAAGAAATTCCAATTTGAATAATTGATGTTCATGGCCTCTACTCGATAATATCTTCAATAGTTGCTATAAAAATCCAAAATTATCAAACCCTGAGCAAGTACCTACATCAACAAAAAGAGACAAAAATTGTGAAGAGATTAACTATTGGGATACAACATTGCAAATAAACATATCCTTGAATACGTAACTGAAAAAACACATTTCAATTTTGTTTCAGCAATGAAAATAATATTCACTATTCAATTAACCTAAAACACAGAATCTTTTTGACTTCTACATTACTTTGATAACAAGAGTTTATTTAACTATGTGAGTTACCATTTTATCAACCTTAATTCTCACAGCAATGATGTTCAGACATACCTACGTTTTATTTTATCGGGTAATCGGAATTCCATTAGAACCTCTGACGAAAATTTCTGGATAAATCCTTGATACATGAATTATCAATATTTATTCCGGCTAAAAGAATGCATTCCCTTCAATACGATGAATCAAATAGTTTTCTGAAAACTTATAACATTAATTTCTTTGTGAAAACTAATACGGAAATGTATTAGTAGAACGTTTTCATCCAAGACATATCTATGCAAGAAAATCTTGAAGTTTGAAGTAAATAAATAACATAACCTCCAAGTCTATTGTCATTTTTGAATTTCGAGTTGACGCATGCGTACAAATCAATCGTTACCAAAGACCTGGCTTCACTTTCAGACAATTATTAGCAGGCGTATAATCCATATAGGTATTAGTAGATATATGATCGATATGATCTCGACAAGACACAGTTCTCGGAGTGGTTTTGAGACTTTGAGAGTAAAAAATTAAATGAATGATAGTACTTATCTACAAATTACTTTTTGTTTATTCATATTTCGTCCATCCTATCTTGTTAGACTCTCTGTTTCTCGCGGAAAAGTAAATTTTCCGCACATATTGGGAAAATAACTACAATAACGTCCCTTTTGGGCGTAACCTCTTGTGCTGATAATACTATAAATAACCGAGAATCTACTCATCTATTTTCTTGAATATCTCGTGCAAATGAACGAATATCGATGAGATAAATTTGTAGCTACTCACATCATCGGAAATTTTTATCTGGAATGGTCTGACATCATCGTCTTCGTCAATAGGTTCACCAGGGCCCCACCATGTGTTCTGTAATTTAGGTACCGGAGGAACAGTATACAAATAATCCCAAATTTTTTTCGCGAAATATACGAAGGTTCCAACGAATATAGATAATATCAACATGCATGCGCCAGCCATTCCGAAAGGCGAAAACTATTGATGGATTAAATGCTTCACAATCAATAAGTGTTTTGATATTTTAGAATGCTGATAAGATAGAAACTTTTACAGTAAAGAACTATTTCAAATAGCGCATTACCAGTAAACTGGGAATCCCAATTCCCAATCAATCGAGAATCAAGTGACTCAAATACATGTTTAAACTTTCTAGAGGTCGGAGATCATAAGAGAAAGTGAAATATTATAGGCATATAACGAGCGTTCAAAAAATTCGAAGTAGTCCCTACTCTTCGATATGGTATTCTCATGGAGGTAAAATTTCTCCTTCCTCCAATCCTCCATGACCATGGGCATTGTTTAAACAATGCCATGGGTATTCAACACTCGAAAGATTCTTTATTGACTCAGAATCGTTTTTTATTCTGTGTTCCTAACCATAAACAGATGTCTGCCATAAACATTTTCAGAATCTATGTTCATAACCAATGATATTCAATAAAAAATTATCTATGAACAATTTTCATCATTATTCGTGCTCTGCGTTAAGAAGAATCAGCTACAACAAAATAATGTCGCTGCAAAAAGTTAAAACTAATGCTGTTCTTATTAAGAATACCATGGACGAATTGAAGAGTGATGTAAGTATGGCTGTACTCAATTCATTTGAGAATTTCAATCAAAACAATCACTTTAGCTTAAAGTGATGAACGAAAAATACAATATGCTACTGGCTCAACAACTTAGAGAAGAGAATGCGAAACTTGTGAAAGCCGTGGAACAAGCGAAGAATAAACTAATTTTACTGGAAACACAGAATGGAATTAAACAAATCAATGTTCCATCCAGAAAAATGTGTACTCATTCATCTGCAATTCCAATTCAAAAACCTATTGAAGAAAAGCAAGATGTAAAAAGACCTGAAGAAGAAAAAGTAAACAATAAAAAGCCTAAAGCTGAAGCAAAACCTAAGAAAGCTAAGGAATCGAAAGACCCTGTCCCTGAACTCCCTGTAGATATAGGAAGATTGGACTTGCGAATTGGACATATTGATCATGTAGAAAAGCATCCAGAAGCAGACACCCTGTACCTTCTGAAGATAAATTGTGGTGAAAATAAGCCAAGAACTGTATGTTCTGGTTTGGTAAACCATGTACCAATGGAAAAACTTAAAGATCGTAATGTTGTGCTGTTATGCAATTTGAAGCCTGTGAAGGTAATATGAAATAAAAAAAATTGTTTTTTATTGAATCAAATTGATTCCATTGTAGATGCGTGGAATTATGTCTGAAGCTATGGTTATGTGCGCCAGCTGTGATAAAGGAGTAGAAGTTCTAATACCCCCAGCAGGATGTGCACCAGGTGATCTTGTAGAGTGTGAGGGTTACAATCGTAATCCTGATGCTGTTATGAATCCTAAGAAAAAAATTTTTGAGACTGTTGCTCCAGATTTGCACACTAATGATTCATTATTAGCTTGTTACAAAGATAAGGTTTTGTCAATTCCAGGCAAAGGAAATATTGTGTCTGAAACACTCAAAAATGTACCAATAAAATAATGTGTTGTATGGAATAGAAGCTAATAAATCTGATATTTTAATTATTGTCTCATTATTGAAGTCTTTTGATATCTCCCTTAACAAAATTTCAATAATTTTGTTCAAATAGTGTAGTGTTGTAAGGTTCCCTCATATCATTTATTCCTAAAATAGGGGCATGGAGTTGAAGGGAAAACTCGAATTAAAGTATTCTGACGATTTTTGAAACAAGTGTTTAGCTTGTAACATGAATCACATCGACGATAACTAAAGGGGGTATAGTTCCTTGTTTGTAAACTCAAAAACGCCACTCTCACTTCCGATAAATTTGCACTTGGATCGTCTATTATGTTTCATCGGGTCAAACTGATCACTTACCTTACGTTTGCGTGACTCACTACCAAGTTCATTTAGTCATCTTGAAATAAATTATATAAAAAGTTATGCGATTTTTACTCATTACGTTTTCGTTCTAATCTCATATTTTATCTATGGTTTGTAACGTCTTATTAGTGTTCTGTGGTGTGCGCGGTTAATGACCTGTGCTCTGTGATGAGCACAAATTCAAATCGTGATTCTGTGAGATATTCGCGAGTGTTTGTGAAGTGAACTTTGGTGGTGAAAGGATAATTAAAAAAAATGTGAGTATTACTTTTTTTCAATGAATAAGAATTCATAAAATTCTTTTAAAACTTTATTAGGTCATATTTTCAACAGCAGTCTTTATAAAATAAATATAGTAAAGTAACAATTCTGCATAATTCATAAACTTAGAATCATATTAAAATATTCACAAAGTATATAAATACTTAACCAACATAAAAAGCTATTATCACAAATATATATGGAATGTTATTGAAGAGCAAATTCTTAATTAGACAAGCACTATCTTTGTCAAATAAATCGAGATAATTTCAACTAAAAAAGCAGAAATACGAAATAGCTAAAGCATGTATTAAGTTATTTATTAAAAAAACAGCAGATATAGTGACACATACCAATGGCTATTATTTTAGGTTGTCTTATTCAATACTGGATTAAAATGTTTACAATTTTTTGTGTGAATATCTAACTTTCAGGAATTAACCCCCATTAACTCAATAAATCCATTATTTCATCTTTGGAAAGAGCAGTCCCATTGTTATTTCTATTGGAAACATTTCCATTGGTGGTCGCATTAGTAGGTAGCAATGGTGTGTTGCTCATCATATTATTCAAAGGTATTTTTTGATTTGCATTCGACAAGGGTAACAAATTATCTAACGCAGACCAATTTGCCTGTGTCTGTTTTCTATTCACCTGATTCATTTCTAAATTACCGAAAGAATTTGTATCCGTTAGGATATTCTTGTTTTGATTGGTAGCCCCGAACATTTGAGTGTGTTGTATGTTATAATTCACCGGGGAATTGAGGTTGTACTGCCTTTGAGGTGTATGAGTAGAGTTGAACTGAGTCATCGGAGATTCCAAACTCAATTGTTTGTTTGCTGAACCCACAAAGTTATTATTTTGAGACCAAGAGTTATTTGAAGCAAAGGATGAGTTCATTGTACTTTGGGAAACGTTGAACTTATTTTCGGGACTTGTAGGTGACTTGAAAGGTTGTAATACTGGTACTTCAACTTCGTTTCCAATTTTAACATCTTTTGAATTATTTTTAACTGTCAGTTTGGCGTTTGAACCGGTAAAGATATCATTCGTTTCAATTTTCTTGACTTGTGGTTTACTTGAATTAGGAACGTAAGAATCTAAGCCTAAACCATTGAAAGCCTGGCCTAAGTCAGGGGATTTTTGTTCGACCATTGGGGTAGGCATTGTAGACGTCAAAATTTTCTGCTGATCTTTAACTGCATTCAACTGTTCTAATTTAGTACGATGTTCTGTTTCAACGACATTCAGCATCTCTTTAACGAGAGTAAAAAGTGCATTAAACTGAGGTAAGGACAAGCTATTCTCAATACAGAGTGGTATAAGGAAGGGAAGTATCCTGGACGCTATGATTTCCTTACTAATGCCTAATTTTTTATGGGTCAGAGTCAACTTATAAATACCCAGTATGCCCATCAGTACGGCTGGTTCCCTTGAAGTAATTTGTGGCATGAATGGTAAGACTTCATCCATAACCAACCATTTGTCCAGGTGTTCCAAAAGACCCCCAATGCATAGCAAGCAGTTCACTTGAACAGATAAAGAATTGGTGCCTAGGCACAGTTTTTTAATCCTTGGTAAAAGATGATTTTTTACATTGGCATGATCCAAAAGTCCTGCAAATGTAGGTAACACAGACAGGCATAGTTCATGGATTTTTGGAACATCACAATCCAGGCCCCGATACAACATGGGCAAAACGTCTTGCTGGATGGATTCTGCTGGGGTCATTTTCAACAGCAGCTCCATATTTTGCAAAAAAATCAGTATGACCTAAAAATTATTCAAGTTGAACCAATGAGTACACTGAGAAAAATTCAAATTAACTTTACTTGTATCGGATCCATTATTTTCATCAAGGGCTTCAAATGTGGCAGAACATAAGAGTAATATTCTTCTTTAGTGCAACTTTTGGCAATGTCCATTACACTCGGAAGAATAAAAGGCACCATCACTGGCTGATTGAGATCTCGAGTCAAACAGTGGAGCACCCTCTGGACCTTAACCCTTTGGGGCAGATTAGGCAATGCAGCAGGCAGGCTCTTGTAAAACTGAGATTTCTGGATATTATCCCACTGCAAGAGGGAATCCAAATATTGAAGTGTCTTGATTCCTAGATCTTCAAAATAGCGTATCTGAAAAATTCACTTTCTTATGTATATGGCCTGTATACAAATTTTCTGGAAACTTCTTG
The DNA here is from genome assembly GCA_910592335.1 of Adalia bipunctata. NCBI lineage: Eukaryota > Metazoa > Arthropoda > Insecta > Coleoptera > Coccinellidae > Adalia > Adalia bipunctata. The sequence goes on from OU342955.1 coordinate 12,275,615, forward strand.
TCTTGAAAGACCCTGTATATCATGTAGAGACAAAATCAAAAATCTATTCAATACCTTGACAAACTGATGAGCATCTGGTCTATTTGACGGAGAAGGGCTGAGCATCAGTTTTCCATGTTCTCTGAGAGAATCGGGGAGACACTGTATCTTATTGTCGGTCAAATTTTTCAACTGCTGTACCCTTGATCGGTACTGCTGCATGCTTTCCACGGGCATGTAAGGTTTATTTCCAGTTGAGTGTAAAGTGTAGCAAAGCATTCCCAAAGAAAATATATCACTCGAAGTACCTTGTTTTTGATCAATGATTTTCTCTGGGGCTACGTAATTCAAATTAGGACGGCATATTGGAGGTAAGCTCATGTTATAGTCTTCGAAAGGAAAAGATGGAATTGAATTGGGAGGATTTGTATTGTGAATGCAAAAATCAAATCCAAAAATCTTCCAAACTCCAGACTTGTTGATTATTATTGATTCAGGACAAATATTTCCATGTAATAATTTAACATCATTATGCAGAAAGGCCAAACCTTCGGCTAATTGCATCAAACCATATTTTATTTCAATGTCAAATAATTTATAATCAGACATATTGGCTGGTTGAGGCATGTTATAAGTGTTTCCAAATATATTGGCCAAACTAGTGAAGACTGGTTCTGTTGCAAAAGCTAAGCTTTCTCTACTCTCTTCCAGTGGATGCTGCACAGTGAGAATTTGAGGATGTCTTATTTTTGTCAACTGTACAATCCCTTTCTTTAGAGAATCTAATATTAAGTCTCTGTCAGCTTTGTTATACTTCTCAAGTTGCCTTTTCTCAAACACAAATATTGAAGCTTCTTGTTTTGTAGAGAATTTATTTCCACTGTATATTTTCCACATTAACCCTTGAAAATATTCTTAATGAGTTTAACCTATTTACAACCATACTTAATTAATAAAACACAGAGGTACCTATTGCATCAAATAAAATCAATAATTTCATTTCGATTCAGCATTATAAACAAATTCACTCATATTGAAGCCGTCTAGACCAAAAAAAAGTTCAATTTAAAATATATTGAAGGTAGGTATTTCTTGATGTTGAATTAAATTTGGAATGTATCTTGTAGTTTTTCTGGTCTTGCAAAGTGTTGCCTCTTGCATATTTTGAACCAGATGTTTATACAACAATTGATTTTCAAAGCTTTAAGACTTTCGGGTACAAGTTATCTCATCACGTTTCGATTCCCTTTTATATATTCGCTAATGAGAACACTTGAAGCATGTAGTTTTTCACAGTAGCTACCTGGTCCTCCTGATGCAATATGACTAGTGGCATCGAATTCTCTAGTTACTGGATTACCAGGAAGTACAACAGATAGTTGTGACATCGTTGTATTAACATGATTCGATACTTGTGAGTATATTTTACTCGATATCTTATTGAACATTTCCATTATTGAGGCGCTACCCCTGAATCTTCAGAAAAATTTAAACCATTAATTTTCCACACAACAAAACCCCTTCAAAATAATTTTGACAAGTGACAAGTTTACCATAGATGCATATGTCGATCTGTGGTTGCTCTTTGATCTGTCCATAAAGTACCCTAATACCCTATCATTCATCTCGAATTCACCTAAGGACCTAAGCAAGTGAAAATTGATCAACTAAAGCACTGACGAGATTTTGGGCGCTCGTTCATCGATCTTGAAAATTGATCCATTTTACATGGTCTCTTATCAAAACGTCTGCCGAGAGTTCATTTGCACCTGCACGAAGCATTATTGATGAAGTGTTCTGTGGTTTGTGTTGTTATCTGTGTCTATGCTCGAGGCCGCCCAGTCATCTGATGGAGGTGGTCATTTGATTTTTGTTTAAATAGGATGGTTATTTGATGCCTGTAAATACTTTAAATATTATTATGATGAAGAAACTATATAAAATAATATATTCTGTTTTATACAACATTTTTGTTCTCTACGAATTAATCCAGGAATATTGGAAAAATTTAAAAAAACAATTTCATAACATCACACCCAACGATTTCGCAGAAAATGGTTTTGATTATTTAAAGAAAAAACCAATTCATATAAGTTTTATAATAGATGAAGAGCCTTCTTTCAAGGATCTAGCTAATGTAGTTTCGTGGTGCTTCCTAGTGAAGATATCTTTTGTGAGCTTTTATGATTATAGAGGTAAGTAAATAAATATAAAATTAAAAAGTTCTTCAATTTTGCTCATTAATTTTCTCACTTTTTTAAAAAATATAGGCTTTGCATTAGTTATTCGATAAAAAAATGCCAAATCATCTCATTTTCATTCTTTTGCGTGATTTTTCAGTCACAATTAAAAATCTGCCAGTATTTTCCACCTTTTTTTTAAATCATACAAATAATAATTTATGCCTGCTTCCACATGAATATTAATAATTACATCAAAGCTTATATGCACCTGTTTCTCACCAATTAATTTGATGAAAAATAAACAATTTTATTAAACAATAAATAGAATATCCTTGTATAATATAAAATTATTTTTTTTAGACAATTTGAAATTATCTCTCTTTAATTTTGCATAGACTAATGCAATCTTTTATCTTATATGAGGTCAAAGATTGAATGTTAAGTTATTACATAGTATCATAGTAATACACTATACATGATTAAGTTTGATAAAATAGAGTAATAACTGTATTTCATTTAATTTTTTTTAACTGTCTTTGATATTTTTGCAAAAGAATTTTTTAGACTAAATTCTGATGATTATGAAACTCTTTCATTTAAGAAATCACTTAACAAGATTTTTATGATTCAATATTAATGTCGGAATAGCAATAACTTGTTTATCACAGTCATAATAACTTGATGGAATTTCATTGAATCATGTTACTTTCATTAATGAATATAAATAATTTTCATGATATCAAACACAAACTAAAATGCTTATGTTCATTAAAATTTGTACAATTAAATTCAACAGTTTCAATTATATTTTTGAAGTAATATGAAATTCAACACAATTCCCTATGATATGATCTTGTGGTATAGGAAGAAGTGTAATAAACTCAATCTTATCATTCCAGGAATAATATTTCGTGAAAGATAAAACAAAAGCATTATCTCTCTCCCAAATTGACCTGTGAATGAAACATACTTATCAAATACCTATAACTAATAATTTGGATCCCTCCTTGAACTTCCAAAGCTATTGCTTTATTACTTTTACAGGCATCCTTGAAAAAAATTTAGAAAAACTGGAGATGGAAATAAATGAACTGAAGAATCCAAATGATCACATATTATGGTACAACAAAAAAACTGATTTCAAAAATGGAATCATAGGAAGGAAAATACACCTGAAAATAATCACAAAAGAAGATGGCAAAAATAATGTAGAGAAAATCTGCCGAAATTTCATAATTAAAAAAGAAGAAATTTCCAAAATTAATATAAGTCATGTAGATAAATGTTTAAAGGAAAAATATGTGTTTCCAGATCCTGATGTAGGAGTCATATTTTCCAAAATTTTTTCATTATTTGAATATCCACCTTGGGAAATAAGACTTACAGAATTTTTCAGAATAAATAGTCATCATAACTTAATTTTTAGCGACTTTATCAGTGTTCTAGAAAAATACAGTAAATGTAATCAGAGGTTAGGGACCTAATATTCCAAATTACAAGTTATGGTTGATTTTCATGTCGAAAAGAAACAAAAAATTGATCAAGAGGGGCGTTATAATGTCAAACAGGAGTATTTATTAAATTTTTTTTTAAGTTTTTACATGTGTTTCAGTTTGATTTCCTGCACTAAGAGTAAAAAAAAAATTCTGTTGTGATTTCGAAATTTTAATGAAAAAATGACATAAATGTAAGATTTTTAAAAAAATATTTAATATCGAAAAAGATTAACTATTACATTTTCATCATAAATAATAATATATAACAAAATTATTAACAATATAATACAATTAAAGAGAAATGTTATAAAGAATAATCAGCCAGAGATTGCAAGGGCCTCTGCAATGGATGACCTGTAAGTTTTAGTACAGACCTCGTTAGAGCAGCCATATTTCTACCAACATTGAAAAAGTAGGAATAACCCTTAGTATCTATACTTTGAAGGCTCTGAAAGACTTCTTTACAATAATTTTGTTCACTAACATTTTCATGAGTAACTAAGACATCCACAAAGAAATACGGACAATTCAACAACTTCTTGATATTTTGTGTAGGGTGCATCTCAGGTATTGTGTGTGATCTGTTGTAAAATAGTATCAATCGTACCACATAAGGAGGAGGTACTGAAGGGTCTTCGAAGAATTCAAACATTCTGATTTTATTGAGTATAATGGTAAATAATGAAGTTAAATCAAATTTTTCTTCAGTTTGGAATTCAAGAGTTTTTTTTAGTTTGCACATGTAATGATCAAGATCAGTGGTAAACCCAAAAATGGCATCATCAACTTCACGTTCTTTCAAATTAATCAAAGCAAACTCGTGGTTTTTATTCTGCCGTTGTTTCAACTTCACAAACATTTCAACTGCTAATTTCAAGGCATCGAATGGAGCTATCTTCTTGCCCCCAGTGCCTATAAAATGCGTACAGTCTTCTCTTGCAGAATCTAAAGCGATAATTATTTTTTCAGGCACATTAAACGAAGGTAAATGATTTTCCATAACAAGATCATCCATGTATTCACCAATGTCTTCGACTTTGGAGATAATCACTCGTGCTGGCTTTCTCCTGGAAGTATTCGGTGATTTCACTGGAGTTAACCGTGGTGGAGAAACTGTTGGTTGAAGAGGAGAAATATAGGTTTTCTCCTCGGAAATTAGCTCTGGGGGTTCCATATCATTTGAGATTTTTCCAAATGGTTGGATATGAAAATTGAAAATTTTTTGCCCGCGAACAGTAAATGAACCTAACCTAAATGCGTTAAGTCAAAGAGGTCTTTGGTTAAGTGAAGTAGCCACAGAGAAGTTCTTCGGTTCTTTCTCTTGCATATAATGATATCAAAAAGGGTCATCACAAGGCTGTGCCTGGATTCCGTTATGTAAATTATATTGAATAATTATGCGATTCTTATAATTTTGAACTGAAATTCTAAGAAAAACGCTAGTTGAAACCAAATAATGATAAAACGAATGAAACATGCATAGAGTATCTGTATATCAAGAACTAATTTTTCGATTTTTCTATGATTTCTGCGCGGAAGAACAAAAACTGGTCGGTCATGCGCTCCATTTGTAAATTATATCATGGCGCGAAGTTTTCCAAAAAGAATTATTCTTTGAAATAATCTACGAAATTTTATACTGAACTAAAACAATACTGTTGCAGCTGACAAAGAGACAATGAATGTAGTGATAGTGACTTTCTAGTGACCACATAAACATAATCAAATCAAAGATAGCTTTAAAATCATTTTAAAGTGAACGTCGCTAAGGGTACATAAAAAACAATTACTTTAACGAAAAATTTGTCACCTTTTTGTTTTTAATATATAAGTAGAATTTAGTGAAAAGTAAAGTTAAAAAGTTGTAAGTAACATAATAAGATACAATTTGGTATTATGAATATACCACAGGGATTCAATTTTCCAATGGCTTCTCTGTATGTTGGTGATTTACATCCAGATGTGACAGAAGCTATGTTATACGAAAAATTCACCACCGTCGGTCAGGTACTGTCCTTAAGGCTGTGCAGAGATTCTAGAACTAAGCAATCGCTAGGATATGGATACGTTAATTTCAATCAATTGGCGGAGGCTGAAAGAGCCCTAGATACCATGAATTTTGATTTACTCAAGGGGAAACCTATCAGAATTATGTGGTGCCAAAGAGATCCTTCACTGAGAAAATCTGGTATAGGAAATGTTTTCATTAAAAATCTTGATAAAAATATTGATAACAAAGCGATGTATGATACATTTTCCGCATTTGGTAATATTTTAAGCTGTAAAGTTGCTCTGGATGAGAATGGAATGTCAAAAGGTTATGGGTTTGTTCATTTTGAAAACGAAGAGGCGGCAAACAAAGCTATTGAAAAGACAAACGGCATGCTCCTCAACGGAAAGAAGGTGTATGCTGGCAAATTTATTCCTAAACTAGAAAGGGAAAAATGTATCGGCGAGAAAGCCAAGCTCTACTCAAACATCTACATCAAAAACTTTGGAAATCATTTTACGGACGAGCAATTATACCAGGCGTTCTCAAAATACGGCAAAATTACAAGTTCCGTCGTTATGAAGAATCCAGATGGTTCTTCGAAAGGATTTGGTTTCGTAGCATTCGAAGACCCAAAAGCCGCTGAACAGGCTGTGAAAGAAATGAACAATCGTGAAGTGAACGGTTGTTGTTTGTACGTTGGACGAGCTCAGAAGAAAACCGAGCGAATAAACGAGTTGAGAAAAGTTTACGAACAGGTGAAACTTGAACGTTACGCTAGATTCCAGAGTGTTAATTTGTACGTTAAAAATTTGGACGACTCGTTCGACAATGATAAGTTGTGCAAAGAATTTTCTCAGTTTGGTACCATTAAATCCGCAAAGGTTATGTACGAGCAAGGGAGAAGTAAAGGTTTCGGTTTCGTCTGTTACACTTCCCCAGAAGAAGCAACTAAAGCTGTAACAGAGATGAACGGTAGAATGGTAGGGTCCAAACCTTTATACGTGGCTTTGGCTCAGAGGAAAGAGGATCGAAGAGCCTTTTTGAACAATCAGTACATGCAAAGACTGAGACAGCAAAGTATCAACTTTCCCACGACTACCCCTCCGTTTGTGCTTCCAGCAGTGGCGTCCGGACCTAGATTTTACGGGCACATAAACCACATAAGGGCTACCCCTCGTTGGCCTAACGCCGCCCCAATACGTCCAAATGGTACCTACTTGCAAATGATGTCTAATACTTCCTTTCGATCGGCGACCAGACCACTCCAACTGAACAACATTCGCAATGCCATCCACGCCAGGGCTATAACAGGACAACAAACGCCTACAGCTCGTCCTAACAGCAAATACACCAGCAACACGCCAAGCAATATGGTGCGTTCAATGACAATGGGACTTGGTAACGGCGGGGATAATCCTTTGGATGCCAACACCCTCAACGAGGCCAATCAAGACCAAAAACAGCTGCTTGGAGAGCGTTTGTATCACGTGGTGGAGAAGCTTCATCCAGAGATGGCCAGCAAGATAACTGGGATGCTGCTAGAGATAGACAACACGGAACTTATCAGGATGATTGATGACCAGGACTCCCTGAAAGCGAAGGTAGAAGAAGCGATAGCTGTCCTGCAAGCCCACAATGCCAAGAAGGGACTAGTAGTTCAAGATTAATTCTAATATCAATTTGATTTCTAACGGTCTAACTTCGTTGTCGCTGTTTAATATCTAAGTTTTATTGATGTTATTGACTTGGAAAGAATTGTTTTAGTTAACACAAATACCAAAAATATTTATACACTAATGTAACATCTAATTCTTTCCAACTCGTTTTAGTTACTGATAATTATGAGAAAATTCGTTTTATTTAAATAAATTATTGATGTTAGTACCAAAGACTATTTGTTGGTACCTGGAGTCTTGTTTTCTTCGCCGCACTGAAGAGTTTCTTATAAGTCCATCTTTGTCTATTTCTTGACCCATTCAAGGTTCTCAAGATCCATTAGAGAGAGAAAGTTGGTGGTAGATTGACTTGAGTCATTTCTAACATTCTTCTGTCTTCATTTTCATGAGGAAGCATGTGTGAATTATGAAAAGTAATGTTACTTGCACACCCTATCACAATTAAAGCCTATACAAAATAGAATCGCTTTAATTAATTTTCGTGCAAAATGGAAAGAGATAATTCTCAAGGTAGGTAATTTCTACAAAATGGTTATGCACAGTATACTGTGGTATATGTTCCTCATTTTGTAATATTCTAGCAGAGATTTCAAGGGAAGATGTGCCTTTAAAGTTCAACAAACCAACGTCAACCTGTGAAGAATGTATAGGTGGTTCCAAATTCATTAATATTTCTTTCAGTACTTTAACTATCATCATAACCATTGCGTTATTCTTACAAATTTATTATGGTGATTATCAGGTGAGAAAAGCGAAAATTTTCTAGATGACAATAAAGCGCAAGTATTATTAATCTTGGGATTAATTTAAATTTCAGTTTACATACTGATATTTTGATAGTACCCATTAGGTATTAATTACCCAAACATTTCTACATTATTCAAGGTAGTTCCGCATGGTAGTGTTGCAACAGACAATCTAGAATGTTCTGAGATTGGTACTGCAATTTTGAAAAAAGGAGGAAATGCTGTTGATGCGGGAATAGCGAGCACATTTTGTCTATCAGTTTTTGCACCTCATTTAACAGGATTGGATGCGTATGTATTGAATAAATATAAAGAACATAATTCATGGATAAACTTGTAGAGATGGTCAACTGCTTTTGTACAATCATAAAACTAGGAGTCCTGCAATATTAATAGATTTTAGCAACTTGAATGTATCCACCGATTTACCACGGCTTGTGCTAGGATTGGCTTACTCTCACAAAAAATATGGATCACTGTCTTGGAAAGACTTAGTAGAACCCGCAATAAAATTTGCAAGGTGAATTTTCTGCTTGAAGCAACCGTTAATTGAAGAATTTATTTTGGGCATTTTTTCACTTAATTTTTGTATTTCTTTCAAAAGATAAGTATTATTTCAGAGACGGTTTTTTAGTTTCTAAAGGACTAGTTCAAGCGATACAACAGAGGAAAGCTGAAGAATTGTTTGGACATTTAGAAGCTAGCCAGTTAGTTAAAGTTAAGAAATTACCAGAAACTCTGCAAACCATTGCAGATATTCCTGAAAATCGTGAGGACTGTTACTTGATACTGAAGAATTTTATGATATTTTCTCTATTTTGTAGAATTATATTCTTACATAACGCCAGATAATAGTCCAATAGAAACTGAGGCTTATAAGTTCAATTTCAACAATTATAACATTTTTGTACCCAATGTACCGTCCATTGGCCCAGAATTGGCACTTATAATGCAACAAATTGAAAAATTTCAATTCTCCCTAGAAGACACAAAAAAAACGAGGTTCTTCTATAAGATGGCTGAAATGATGAGGATAATATATGGAGATTTGTATATTGGGTCAAAATTTCACGAGGGAGTTTCAGCAAATGTTGCCGCTATAGATAAAGATGATAATTATGTATCTTTGATAAGGTGAGTCGTTCTTGTTGAAGAACTGAGGAACATAAATTTTTAATAATCAAACAAGAGGATAACGTTAGGACCAACTGGATAAATGTAAGAAATGGACTAGCCGAGATCTAACTCGGAATTAGATCTCTGCTAGTCCATGTCTCATATTAATTTTTAATTTTCAAACAGTGGTTTGACCTATCTTTTCGGAAGTGGAGAAATGACATCATCCGGGTATATCATGAATGCCAAATTGGAGAATAGGAGGTGTAGTAGATTACCAGTTCTATTAACTGATGCGCATCATATTTGTGGAAGGAGAATAATTTTTGGTGCAAACAATATTGCTCTTGCAGCCCAAGTTATTTCAAGCCTTTTACTTGGAAATATGAATGTGACTGAAAGCATAGAAGGTCCAAGATTCCATCTTTCTCCAATAGGAACTATTGGATTGGAGCGTAAGTTAGCCTCTTTGTCACTAGAACAATATTTTAAATTCAGAATTTTTAGGATTTCATTATCCATCTTTCGACCAAGAAATCGCCCATTATCTGCAATCTCTTAGCTCTATTCCGTATCCTGTGTATGAACCGTATGACAGCGTTAATATCGTTGAAAAAACAGGAGACTCTTTGAGCTCTCATTCAGATAGTAGGGGAGGAGGTATTGCAAGCAGATTTTGATAACATATTTATATTATAGACAACCACAAATGAACAATTACCAAAAAGTAGGCACATATTTCATGACGAAGTACTTACTTACGTAATTTCAATAGTATAATTTCAAAGAACACCTCTAGAATCAATCTGAAATGTTTTCATAAATTGATATTTCCATTTCTAGAGCACTTGCACAAGTGTTCTCTCTGTGATATTGTTGACATTCTGATTGTTTCTTTTATTAATTTAACTCTATTTATTTGTTTTCTATTTAACTACACATTAACTCAAATATATTATTAAAAATTCTAATTAGTCTTTTATAACATTTCAAATCCCATAATTCAATTCCTCCACTTAGTAAAGGCCTGCGACTAGGGCTCCAACGGAGGCACAATATATATTGAGGTTGCAGAGCACTGTGATAAATTTTTTTAGCTCTGCTATTATAATGCTTACGAAGTTTTTGGTTGCTCAATAATTTTTTTTTTTTTTCACTCTTTTTGTCCTATTACTTCCTCAATTATTTAAATAACTTGTAATTTCCACTTCTTTAAAGTAGTGCATTCATATTTACTTACCTGTTATCTGGAGATGAATCATTTCAAAAAAGCTCCTTTTGGGATTCCAGGGTTTTTCTATTTCATTCATTATGCAAGAAATTACAGCATTAAGAGTATTCAATTTTTATTAAAAATAAAAATAAGTGCAAGTTTTTACTAATTATAATAAAAGGACTATCACGAAACTATCACTATACTGATGGCTGGCATGTATAAATAGCCAAAAAATACAACAAAGATATTTTAGTTAGATTAATAAATTAGAACTCATTAAAACTATATATTTTTAGCTTTTTTGTTGTGAAGAAAAACAACTTAGAATCATTCACTGTTGAACAATGAATGTTTTGCAAGCTGAATTAAAAATATTTTTGTTAACAGCATCGAATATACTCAAGTATTTCATAGTTATAATTTTCAAATAACGAATAACAAGAGAAAGTGTAACTGAAGAAATTCTCTTATATCCAGAATTCATTGAATATTTATTGTAATCAATACACTCATATTGATGAAAATGAATGAATTCTCGATTCAATATTCGCCGGATTGTGAAAAAAACTGAACTATTATATTACTTCCAATAAAGATAACTCAAATAAAATTCTCAATATCATGGGGTTGATTAATATCAATAACAGAGTCTGAGACTGAATCGATACATCACAAAATAATTTCACACCAACTTTGTCTCTTAGTCACAATATTACAGAATATATTATGAAACATAAGACTTAGGGAAATATCTCTATGGATAGTATCCAAGTTATTCATTTGTGAAAATTGCTCGGAATGAAGATAAACCTACATTTCTCACGATTTAATTGAACCTGCAGGCACTTTTGTAGATATTCAATGATATTGCAAGTATTTAATTGCTTTTTTCGATATTTCATACGATTTTCCGGTTATTCAAGAGACAAAAGCACCTGGAGACTGTGATAAAAAAAATACAGACACTAATTATGGCTTTTCAGGCTGCTACAACTTTGAGAATCTTTTAAAAGGGGCGGTGATTCTCTTGGTCTTTCTTTGGATATTGTCGTCTGGTCACGCGGTAAACTGTCACGTTTGACAGAACCAACATGTGACACGAAGGAGGGATTCTGACTTATGTTCGGGTAATTTGAGGGGTAGTTAAAAGACGGAAATTCCTTTTGTTTAGCTGCCTCCTTGATAGAGGTCAAGGTCTTACTCAACCAGGGAGGCCAACTGTTTTTGGTGGTCGTTAGATCCAGCTCGGCAGCTCGAAGTTGATGAGTAAGATCCTGACAACGAAAAAATAAGTTCAAAACTTATTTCAAGCGAATGATTCAATTTCTTGCCTGATTTTTGCATTCGGCTTCTACTCTCGCCAGTTTCGTTTGAGCCAATTCCAGCTCCAGTTCTCTTATCCTATCTCTCGCCTTATCATCGTGCGTTATTTGATCTCCAGACGCCATTATGTATTCTATTTTTTTATCTAAGGGCTCTATATGCTTGGAGCACTTATCGCATGATGACATCTTGGACTGAAAAAAATTAAATTTGTTTGGTTCTAAGGTTTTCTGATGAGATGTTAACCTTTATAATATTTTGTATCACTTTTGGGAAAGGAAGAGAAACGATTAAACTTTACCAATGTTATCTTGTGATGCCCTCCAGGGAGCTACTGAACCAAATGGCATAAGGCATATTGAGGAGTCGATGAATTATAAAGAAACTTCAGACATACCTTCAAATTTTCAAGTTCCTTTTTCACAGCCTGGAGTTTGGTATCCATCTGCCTCCTTGAAACTTCGTAGTCCTGTATTATGGTCAGATTGGTCTTCTTGTCGTTCTCCGCCTGGTTAATCTCCCTTTTCAACATACTTTTCAGCTGGTTGATCTCGTCCCTTAACAATTTCATCTCCTCCTCTTGATTGGTCATCATCGTCTTCATCTGTTCAATTTCGTTGGCTTCCTCCACGTTGTTAGCTTGCTCTGAATCCAAATTGATAATTTCCCAGCTGTCTAGAGGGACACAGATAGCTACTACTATCATACTTAAGGTGCGTAAAATTCCCCTTTATTCTTGAAATTCCGAACGAACCGAATGAGACTTAGGGAATTTAGAACCTCTAAGCAATCGATTTTAGAGACACAACTATCACCTCCATACTGAATGCTGAATTATTGGTCAACTTACCTTTCAATTCGTTGAAATTGCTCTCATACTTCCTCAACTTCTTCAGTTTTATGTTACACGCTAATTTGATGAGCTGCTTGGCTGATTCTTCCGTTCTACACTTTTTCGGCAAAGATACTCGGATGTACTTCAGTATTCCTTCGAAATCCAACTGGAGAAGGTCCTTCTTGCACAACTGGAGAATATAAAAGAAATGAAAAATTTCCATAGCGTACTATTTCGAAGTAACACTCACCATCAGTAGAGCCAAAGCAATTTGGAAAATGGTGTCAATGCCCTGCAGTAGAAACACATCGATTATGTGAAACACGAAATAAAGGGGAAATCTGGCAGTGAAAAGGGTCAGAAACCATTGTGAGGCAAACATGTGTGTCTCAACGCTGTGTTCGGCAAAATGCTGAGACAGAGCTGGCAGCTGTTCCTCCATAAGACGGTTGAGTTGATAGAGGCGCAAGTACAAATTATCGAAACCATCTTTATACAAATCTCGCAGGCCGTAATCATACATCAGTTTTACCAGCACACAAAAAGCCTGTTCTTCTGGCATCTAGAAGAAAAATCATCTTGGATCATAAGAAAGTGGAACTATGTGTTTGGTCTACTCACATGTAGCAGAAGTGTGGCTGCAAGAAAACTCAACCCTTGGCAATATCCCACTTCAGAGTCGTAGCCAGCATAGGCCTTACTCACTCTGTAGAGTGAATCTTGTCCCAAACCACCCACTTCTTTGAAGAAATCATGGGCGGGAAAAGTCCTTGCTATATCACTTTGTATCACATTCTCACAGTTATTATCCTTCAAACAAAAAAAAGTACTCGCTAAAAGTCAATTTTAAAAATGATCTATTTACCTTAGTAATAAGAACACGATAATTATCCATCATTTCCGTGTTTTCCTCTATACCAGCGAGACGTTGCCAAACCTCACCCCTAAGCGCTTCCGGAATACCCATTTTGACTAGAGCTGTAAGCTGTTTGGGACGTTTTTTGGTCGATTTCCACTGACTAAGTACTTCTGCCCAATTTTCTAAAACGTCTTCCGAACAATCTTTGGACACCAAGCCTGTTCCACTGAGTAACGGCTCGTCGCCATCTATCATGGAATTAAAGAGTAATCTCAACGTTACGAACAAAAAGTTGATTGATTAAACGAATTTCGATATAAATGAACCCAATTTACCAGAAAAGTATTCTTCCTTTGGCGTTATAGTATCAATGGAGTTTATACTGGGAGACTGAATCAAACTGGTTAAATTTAAATTCAAATTAAGAAGATTTCTGTCCAACTCTCCTGACGTCTCCATGCTCAAGACTTCATAATAAACATCTTCAACAGAAAGGACCTATAGAGATGAAATTTAGTTACGATTTCAATTCAAAATAATGAAACAATTCAATGAAATTACCATGTGATCATTATCGAATTTAGAGTACTTGATAAACGTTAAAGAAAAATGAATATCCAAATATTTACAAAGACCTTATCTATTATTATTTACCTAATATCTGAAACAATCGAAATTAGTTAATACCACAATAGTTAAACGCTTGAACACATTCGATTTTCAATTTGTAGTAAAGCAATCAAAACATGCAAAACTTCACTACTGATACCAGAAAATCAACAAAACATTGGTCAGTCAAAGTTGACATCAGAATAATCTGAAATTCAATTCCTCATAGCAGGCCATGAAAGCTTCAAACAAGGTCAAGTTATTTGATAAAGCAAAAGCCACACTGAAAGGAGAGTCTTATCAACTTTAACCCATATTTTTATAAGTGATAAGTTGAACATCTGTATGTGTAAATGTCCAATTACGGAAATTAAAAAAATCTGTAATATGTGATGAATAGTGCCATATGAACAACTCTGAGGTTTGGATATTAATTAGAAAATTTTGTTTATGGTATACACCCCTGAAATTTCATATAAACCAATAAACCATTATCTTTCCTTTGAAGATAACACTCCAGATTATTCTGAAGTTACCGACAATATTATCAACACATTATCTATTTCCTAAATACACTGCATAACTTAAAATATGTATTAATGTAAAAATTTAAAATATCGGAATTATTTTCACAAAAACTCTAACCTCTTTAAGATTGAGGAAAAACTGTTGATTGAGACTCTTCTTTTGGAAGTACCAAAAATTCCTCTCATTTTGACCATAAACCTTTATCTTGGTTTCAATCTGGAACCTCACAGGTTCTTGTATTCCTCTAATGACCAGATCTACAGCAACAGTCATAAACTGCTTAACATCTTTGGGTGTTTCAACATTTAAAGCTTCGAAATTAGCCTCTGTAGGATCCCAAGTCGCACAAATCTGGGTACTATTTTTGTCCATGGATGTGTTTGTTGGAGTTTTCTCCTTCTAAAAAAAATGTTCTGTCTGCACTAACAAATTTAGAGCATGTTAAAAGTTTCTTATTTCTGTGTTGTACATTATGAAAACATTTGAGGAAGGCTTTGTATACTCCATTCACTTTTATAATGTATCCCAGTAGGCCATGATATTCTGACACATTTCACCCTGTATATTTTGAAAATGTTAGGTTATAATCATTTTCCAGTCAGAACATTGTCTTTTCTACATAGAGGTCGTAGTTATCGAAGTTTTTATTTACTTTGGTGAAATAATGAATTTGAGAAATTATAATGTGATTTCAATCATTCCAAACACCTTGAAAAACTTGATAAACCTAAATCATGGCCAACCAGGATACATTATAAAAGTGAATGGAGAATATGCACTTGGACCCAACTTTGATGACCACATTTTTGGAGGCTTTAAGTAAGAGAAATTTATTGTTGGCTTAAACAGAAGTCATTCCCAACATCAAAAGATATTATCCCAGAATAAATATGGGGCTATCGAAATTTATAAGCACAAAAACAACACAAACAGAACAGAACGATATTTGGTCAACTTCTCAAAGCCCTCCTTAACGAAAAGCTGGTTCTGAACAGTTATAAGTGAAACATCACATATGTCAAATGTCATACATCTGACAGATTAGGTTATAATGAAATGTAACTCACCATTTCTAGAAGCTGCATATCAGAATGTTTCACATGCCTTCCAGCAGCAACAAGAACTCCGAAGCATCGTTCTATTAAAAGTTGAGGTCCATTATCTGATACTTGCCTTATTGTGAGACAGAACTGCTTTTGTGAATTGGTCTTCAGCTTGAACCCATGTTTGTCTTTTCCCACTGGACAATAACCGCCCTGTTTGAAAATCAAACAATTGAAAAGTTCAGTAGACTGGAAATCTGATATTCACCTTTCCATCATCTTCTCTTATTTCAAGGCTAACCTCAAACACATACATAAGTGTTCTAGCCTCTGGTAAAGTAGTTATAGATCCTGTCATATCAGCTGCCGACGTTACAGAACTACTCATGGACCGGGATGCTCTTTGAAATGCCTTTGCAAAACATGCTAAAATCAAAGATAATAGGGATGTTTTCTCAAAATTCAAGACTGAATAGGATTGTAGTGGGGTGATGGGAAATCATTAAAACATTACCTCCAATTACTAACCGCAATATAATTCATTTTGATAAATCTTGATTTATCAAAATTGAAGTCTCAATAGCTGGCAATTTGAAAATGATCCCAGCATCAGTTTCCCTTCAATTTTCATAAATTTTTCACAAACCTGAAACTCTAGCAACAGCTTCAGCAATATCACATCTGAAGACATGGCACTGGAAAATGGCTGATTCTTGAGTTTCACCGTGTGACCAAGTGAAGGCAAAACAGCCTTGTTCAGGACTGCCAGCAGGTCCACGAGCATAGAATAAGATCCTGTGTATCTCATATCTGGATATCACAGAGTTACTGGTAGCGTCATATAACCTGAAATTTTTTGAGCACATACATATCAGGCAATCCAAAATTGTCATTGCCAGATAGATCTATGTCATAATAAAAATTGAAAGATGAACAAAACACATCTGAGCTTTTATGATCCAAAGTTCCACTCACACAACTATCCCTTGTGATGAGCTAGGTACAGAAACAGCTACCTTTATTCCTAGATCAACACTTTGTTCATTCAAAATGGCTATGTTACGTTGTATTTCAGCTTCTGATTTAGGAGCATTGATAGTTGCAGCTCCAAGGTAAGTGACTCCTGAGAATATGGTGCAATCTTGATCGATATCTGTTACTAAAAAACAAGAAATTCACCATAAACTTCAATTTGAATATTGAATTTCTACAGATTGAAAGCTGCTATTGTACAAATTTTCATCACTTCCCCAGCAGATAAGAAATGTACTTTATTCTCATTTAATTCAATTAAAATGCTGAATGTTATCAAAAATATTTCCAGACAAACAATAACCAACATTCTTAAGATAAACTGAACCTACACAAACAATAACAATGAGTATTGTAAAAATAAAGTTGAAAGTAAGAATGGCTTATGCACTGAAATTCAAAATTTTGAAAGAATTACCATCCTCTTCACTTGATCCAGGTTTCATCGAATCCTGTTTTTCTGCAGGGGATGAAATAGCTTCACCAGTGAGTGGATCATCTCCTGGCTCTACAGGATATCCATAAAACTTAGAGAGGCCAACTTGCTTAGCGTTGGAAAAATTTAAGTCATCTCCCATGTTTGACTCCGAAAGCACCTCTGTTAATGCATCTTTGAGTTGCGTCAAATCCCCGTTTTTAATATCCAAAGTGGGCGTTTTGCTTATCCCTGGCTTGTCGGTAACAAAATCAAACTCCTCACTAGTAGCTATAGATTCGTTTGATTTAACACTCAAATTGTCTTCCATAGCTACCTAGACGAAGACACATTGTATAAATTCGTTTCTCATAATATTAATGGGATAATTCGGATGGAAACTGGGTGTATTCAGTAATAGCTACATCGTTTGATTGTTGAAATTCGGTATTAAACAATAAACATATTTAAAAAATTTGTTGTTAGTTTTTGTTATCGGTGACACTGATAAGAATGGGACAGCTGACACTGACAGCCGCTAAGTGCGAAGTTTTTGACAGCTGTTTATGAACGAAACCGCGCGATATATTCGAAAAGGGTGGTATACCGCAATCTCCAAAATTGGAAATTTGAAAGAAGATTTATACTTGTATTACTTGGCTTAATTTGGTACGTGACATTGTGTTCATAGCTCACATTATTATTATACCATATTCATTATAATTTTACTGTGAGAAAGTTGCGACTTCTTTGCAATGGTTTCCATGGTGATATGTTTCAAAATACACCAGGGAAAAATTAACAATTAAAGTTTTCCATAGCGAAAAAGAAAGATGAGAAAATCTTCGTTTTCCATCGTTCGAGATGAAGAATCTGAAGGTTCTAATAAATCATCAGACGAAGAACTTCTTTCTTTGGATATGAAGAGTACCAAACAATTCAAATATTTGGATAAACTAGAGAGTGTTAAAACAGATAACGATTCAGACGAAGAATTAAAAAAGGTAGTTAGTCGCTATTCACGAAATTTCAGCCTATTAATTTTTCGTTTTTGAAGCCGCAAAAAAAAGATGCAATGAGGCTTTCAGCTGGTAAAGATTTTGCAATACCAACTGATGGTTCAATGAGAAAGTCTACATTGACTAAAGTAATAAGGAAAAATTCGAGTGGAAGTGACGAAGAAGAAAGTAGAATGGACGAAATTAATAGAAGCATCAGGATACCTAACGAATATAACCCCAGTTTGTATCAAGATTTAGATGTAGATGATGAAGTGAGGGAATTATTTCAATATATTGTTAAGTGAGTACTCTTGATCCAATATTATTTTTTCAATTGAATGTTGGAAATCTACCGCAGATATATGCCACAACAATTAACACTGGACTACAAATTTAAGCCTTTCATACCGGATTATTTGCCAGCTGTAGGCGATATTGATGCATTTTTGAAAGTTGTACCTCCTGAATCTGTTTTATTAGGGGAAACCTTCAACGTCCAAGAACACCAACTCGGCATTGCCATTTTGGACGAACCTGCTACCATTCAGAGTGATTCTGCCTTGCTCCATTTGCAACTGAGAGCCTCCAACCTTGGAGTACCAAAAGATAAATCAGATCTGGTAATTTACTTTGAAATTATTGAGTATCTTCCTGTTGGCACGCCACTGATTCCGATTTTTCAACTGTGGTAGATCAGAGAAAATGATTCAAGTGATCTTTTGATTGAGATTCACGACAGCTATTGCTGATTTCTCCGAAATTATATGCTCAATTCGGCTGAACTTTCTCATGTACATCAATGAAATGTTAAAATTGTTATCATCGTGCCATTGGATACGTAAATTGTTTTTATCCAGAAGTGAAGCAGGTTTTGGCGGAATCAGTACCTGAGTTGAACGAACGCGTTTAACCTCAGGTTGTCGTTATATTCTTCTAGAATCTAGATAATGGATGAGTTGAGGTTGAATCAATACTTGGTTTGAAACATTGCATTTATTTTCCGTCTAATGTATTGCAGATTGTGAAAAAGGTGGAAAAAGTGGATAAGAGCCACAAGATAATCGACAAATGGATAAAAGATATATCAGATTTGCACAAAAGTAAATCTTCGCCCTTTGTTCGATATGCAGAGTAGGTTTTTGTACATTCTTAAAGAATACTCGAATCTTGAACATATTTTCCAGGCCTATGCCTGACATAGATGACCTAATGCAAGAATGGCCAGAGGAAATGGAAAATCGGCTGAAGGAACACGGATTTCCTGCAACAGCTAACATGAGTTTGACTGAGTATTTAGAATTGGTTTGTGACATATTTCAGATACCAACTTCTAAAAATAAAGTCCATTCGCTGCATGTACTTTTTTCACTCTATGCTGCAGTGAAGGACTCCAAATTCTATAAACCCTCCAAAGATGACGAGAAGAAATCTGAAATACTTGAAACAAATCAAGATCAACCAGATCAACTTGTCTTAGAATAGGTGTGATGTTGAATAAAGATTTTCCCAGGTTTTTCAGAAAGCAGAATTTAATAAAGAATATAAAACTATAAATATTATTACAATTTCAAAAATTAGTGAGCTTGAAACTTCTTCCATCCTTCAGAGCACTGATTTGGAGGAAGAACCCATCCTGTTGGAAGACTTGAACCTTGTGGAGGTGGAACTAAGAAGGTATCCCAACTTCTTCTGATAGCTATGAAAGTTTCCATGTCTCTTTCAGCAGCTGTCAGAGACCAGTGGATATTCCCAGGAGTAGGATTAACTTTATCTCCAAATATAGCTTTTTCCCACAGAAAAATAGTTTCTTTTTCTTTAAGTAGTTCCTTATTCCTCAAAGTTTCATTAGCAGTTTTTTCCAACATTGTTTTCAACATTAATTCTTCGGCATAATACTGTTTGGATGTATTTTCCCAAATTTTCAACATTTTTGCGGTGG
Source organism: Adalia bipunctata (assembly GCA_910592335.1). NCBI lineage: Eukaryota > Metazoa > Arthropoda > Insecta > Coleoptera > Coccinellidae > Adalia > Adalia bipunctata. The sequence goes on from OU342955.1 coordinate 12,295,604, forward strand.
TAGTTGCAAATGCTTTTCTGTCTTCCAAAGAATTCTTATCCCCTCTATGAGTACGAGTAGTTTCCCTCACTTGACGAAGTTTTATTAGAGATCGTATCAGTGCCAAATATTTTTTGGCATCTGACTTCTTCTTGTTCACATCAGAAAGGCTGCAGTCAACATCTTTATTCATCAATTCCTCCATTTTTATCCTGTTGTCTTCTTCTTTCTTCACTTCCAACCATCTGTCAATTTGTTGATTTATATTACGTTGCTCCTCAATTTCTCTTTTACGATCAGCCTGTTTCAAAATCCTTCTCTTTTTTTGGGTTGCTCTTTTCTTTTTCCTATCCTGAATCGCTTTTTGCAGTGTTGTCATATTATCAGGATTCCTCAAAGTATTCATTATAATGGAATAATTTTCTTTCAACTGTCCAATTTTTATAGTTTTTTTCTTCCATTCTGCTGAAGATAACTTTTGGACATTTGTTCTCAAATCATTACTGATTGTGTCCAGTTTATCCAAAATATCCAGGCATGCCTTAAGAGACACTTGAGCAGAAGAAATTGCAGGTTTGGATTTTTTTTTGGGAATTTTTAGAGTTGGTTGGGTTTTTCCAACTTTAATAAGCCATGAGTCAATCCATGGTTCAGATGGATTAGTCTGTTCAGGAGGTATAACATATGGGACATTACTAGCACTCTGAAATGGATAACCAAACTGAAAATTCATTGCTTCACTTGGAATAACACTATGGGGTGTTAAAATATTAAAATTATTAGGGTTAATTAAATTATTCATTGTAGGGCACTTCTGAAAGTTTATATAAAAATCAATGCAATTTCAATTAAACGGGCAACTGAAGTTTAGCTTCCTCCAATACTCCTTTAGCTGTAGCAAATTCTTCCGATTCTTCCAAATCTTTCTCGTTATCAATAATATTCTTAAGATCTTCAAAGGCTTTAGCAAGTCTCCTTTGACAATCTGGTATCATCATCAAAGATTCCTGGAGCACTTCTTCCTGCTTCTTAATGTGATAAGAATCACCATCATCTAATTTGAGTTTTTCGACACGTTCTTTTTGAGTTGCTGCTTCTTTTTCATAAGTTATTTTCTCCTTTGCTAACCTCCTCACTACACCTGTTTTGATTTTCAACTGCCTTATCCTAGGATCACTCATGGTACGATTGTATCGAAAAGGCGTAAGTTGATAAAGGTTTTAGATTTTTCTCAAGTTTGAGAAATTTTCATTTCAAATTTTAATGCGATCAATTCTTTGTTGAAATTGAAATCGAAGACAAGATTACTGATTAGTCACAGAAAAATCTGATCATTACTACATTCTATGGTTGTGGAAAGTAGATGCAAAGAGGTCTTTGGTAGTGGTAGACAGGGGTATGAAACTCTAGTACAAATTTAGGAAGCAGTTTGTGATTGGTTGCCACCTAACATGGCCGCCAAGCATGCGCATAATTTGCCGGTGGCCGGTGTCAACTGTCAGTCAGTTCTTGTTTACTTTTGCCAGGTGATTACGATTACGTTATTGTTTCCAAAGTTTGAATATATCTAAAGTGAAATCATTATTTGTTCAAGAACCTGGATATAAGATTCGACGTAAGTTTCTTCTGATTGACATGATAAAGTTTATTTGAAAAAAAAATTAAACAAATTATGTGTTTCAGATCTCTTGAGCCCCCTTTTGTAATCGAGGATTGAAAATTGAAATCCTCCGAAATTTAATTGAAACAGTGTTTGCATGGAGTGAGCCTTTTCTCGTATGCAGGTAATTAGTCAGGAAGTATTTATTTATACATAGTTAATATTATTGGTAAAAGTATCGTTCCTAGCCATTGATTCTAAGTCAATGTTCCTAAACTAGTTGACTGTTTTTTAGTTTAATTTTATGCTTATGATTCCTCAAATATGTCTGGAAGTACAGTGAAGTCGTCATCTGTTCATAAGATTTCTTATTCTTGTAAATATCCGTCCTGCAATAGTGCCTTCAGAAGAAAAAAAATATTTCCCCAGAGATCCCTCAGAAGGAGGGACTTGGATGAAAATTTGTGGCTTAGATTTCAGAGTCAACGTTTCTGATTTCGAAATATGTCAGGATCATTTCAGATCTTCAAATTTCAATAATCCTAGGGAATCAATGTATCTTAAACACCTCTCAATTCCTAAACCTCCTATAAATCCACCTTATCATCAAATTCCCACTTCTAATTTTCCAAATTCAAATGCCAATATTTCATCCAAAGAATCAGTAACATTCAAAATTCCAAACGAATCTTCCATTGTGAGTTCTTTATCCAACTCGCCAATCTACATAACGCACCAGGTGGATGATTATCATCAGATATCAGGATTTGAAGATTTGGGTTCCTTTATTATTTCTCCAAAGATAGTGTAAAATACTGTGATTTAAAACTTCTAATACAAGAAATAATTGAGGAATTACAACCACTAGGATTGAACATTATAGCAACAGTTTATAACGAAGGCAGTACGAATAAAACTGCCTTGAATTCCTTAGTGTCAGTTACCACCAATGAAAAACCTTCTTCCTTCCACTTTGTAGTAAATGGACAGAGTTTTCGAAATATTTGATGTTCCTCATCTTTCAAAGTGTACTCGTAACTCCATTGTTGATGGAAAATTAGAGTTTGAGAAAGGGAAGTTTGCTTGTATGGACCATATAAAGCAAGCATTTCTTTTCGATAATTCTAAGAGAACGTATAGATGCTGCAATAAATTGACAAGAAATAATTTTATTTTTCAGATTCCTACATGAAGATCAAGGTGAATGTGGCAGCCCGACAATTAAGTCACTCTGTAGCAGCAGCAATGGAGACATTCTGTGCATCAGGATATTTGGAGACAACTGCTTTACATACTGCTGAGTTTTGTAACTTAATTGATAATTCATTTGATTCGTCAAATAGTTCGCATGTCAGACAAGTTATTAAATGAAATAATTATAATAATTTAAAGCTTTTCACAAGTATTGTAATAATAATTTTATGTAGGTTTATTCCTCATCTTGAAAATAACATTCATTCAATAAATTGATTTATCAACATTCTTGTTTTCATAATTTCCCGCTTTTATTCAAGTGTAAACAAACAGAAGAGATTCAAATCCTATTTGAATATTCCCGCCTTACCCCCTCTACTTAGCCACCTAACATGGCGGCCAATTTTGTTGCCAACATTTAGTAGGGAGTTTGCATTTCTTAATATTTGTGTTCTGTGGTGGTAGATGAAAATCTACCGAACTTTAGTAGATTTGGCGTCCCACAATAAATGACATAACCACAAATCTTCGACATAACCCCATAAATATGAAGAAATCTTAATTTGTTTTTGAAAATTTTAAATTATTGTACTCAAGATTCCCCAAATAAATGATCAGAAAATTTAATTTAATCGAAGATGTTGTTCCTGACGTTTCTAAGTTACTTCGCAATTTGTATCCAGTTAATCTTCGCTACTGTCGCAATAGGTAAATATATTCAATTAGCGCTAATTATTCAAATAATATGTTGTTAAATTTTGCAGCATCTGGATTATATTACTTAGCAGAACTAGTGGAAGAGTATTCAAGTATTGCTAAGAAATGCATTACATGGCTCAATATTGTATGTTTTGTTATGAATTGAGCTGCAAATTATAATGAAGAATAATTTTTCAGGTTGTGACTAGCTTATTTGTTCTCTTATGGCTCCTTGAAGGCTTTCCTGCATTAATGATAATATGTGGAGTGCTAGCTCAAATATCTCACTTTGTAATTCTGAAAAATTTTCCCTTTGTAAATTTTTTACAACCAAGCTTCATCATAGCGGTTTTATTCATAGTAATAAATCATTTATTAGCATTTCAACATTTTGCTGATATGTACTATACTTTCTCAGAGGTGGGTATGTTTTTTAAATCTGTTCAAAGATAATTTCAAAGTACTATTTTAGGTGCTAGCATATTTTACATTATGCTTATGGTTAGTTCCCTTTTCTCTATTTGTTTCACTGTCTGCCAATGACAATGTGTTACCTATGACAAATGATAAAACTGGTGAGTTTTCTTATTTTTTGTTATTCTAGAATCATATCAATTATTTTTTGTTTCCAGATAATGATGTAGTGACTAATTATTTTTCTAAAAAAGGTAAAAAGTATGGGCTCCTGTCGTTTTTCAACTATGCAAAAGAATCTCTGCTTCCCATTAGGACTAAAAAAGGATTTTGAATAAGCTACCAACTAATCTTTCGACTGAAAATTGTAAATAATGGAAATTGTTGGTAAAAACTTATTGTACATAAGTAGCTGATTGAATACTATATAATTTATTCAATTGAAGAAAATTTTTAAACAAATTAAAATTGATACTTCATTTAGTATATCTCCCAGAATTTTGTTAAACCCTTCAGAAGTGCAAAGCAGTTGCTGATTCTTTGAATCAAATCTTTCCTTATTCCAGTAAGCTTAGGATGTTTGATATGAAAAAAGGTTTTCCAATTTTGGGGATCAAATATCTGAACACTTGGGTTTATTTTATAATCAGTGAAATAAAAATTTTTTTCACAGGGAGATTCTCTCAGATTCAAAAAATAAAACCGAAAATTATTCCTCCTCCAAATGAGCAAATGAAACAATTCTTTAAAAATTTATAAAAATTATATTCTCATAATATTAACTTCTTGTGACTGCCAACTTTTGATGTTTCAGTAAAATAATGCACAGAATGAATGGTGATTGAAGACATTAAACAATTAATTACAGATAAATTTTGAATTACAAGACACTGAATTTAATCGGAACATAATACTGACATACCAAATATATAAAATTACAATACACGTAACAATTTAATAATTGAAATAAGGCCATTCTCCAACATATAAATCACATTCAGTTTTTTAATTTTTCCGCAATACGCCTATGTATAATCCATATCGGACATTAAAACTGGCGCATATAATAAAAAGAATAGTGTTTTTACCGAATGATAATCTCTTTTACAGATTTGTTTCTTGAAATAGAACAGTATTTTGTTTTTGAAATATTCACTAAATTTGTACTTAAAATTAGGATTGATCAGATTGAGTTCTAGATAGGTCAATATCGACCTGAAAGCACAAATCACAGATACTTTGGTTTTACGATTTACCATCGGAAATGTAAATTTGTTCATGGCATCATACAAGATGATTGTAACTATTTGGCATTGTTCCTCCATGAATATCGATTTGTCCTCGTAACTGAGACTATGAGGTAGAGTCCACAGTAATGGGTTCAATATTTTCGTGGTCATCTGTATGTATGGTATATTTTCTGCATAAGTGTTGTGCTCACTTCTCTCAAATACCTGTATGAAAGTATAAAATCCAGACAATTCATCATTTCGTGTAGAAGTTATCCTGGTTTATTAACAACAGGAGAATTATGACTTACCTCCGACATATCATTAGGAGAATCAGGAGAATGCCTGAGACACCAAGACATCAAAAAACTGATCGCTAGAGGCTTCGGTAAAATCTTACAACAGTGCTTCATGAAATCGTAGCGTGCCTTGTCCGGGCAACATTTCCATCCTGTTTTGGAACTGGAAGAAAATTGAAACCATGAAAACGGCAATGATGATGAATGTTTCAGTGACATTTTTGACATTAAGGAAATTACATAAAATAATATGACAACAACAATATTGGAAACTTACTGTTCATCCAAGAAAACGATATTTTCTTCATCTGTAAGTGTACTGATTTCATTCCTTATCCTCAGAGATTCATCTTCCAGTAGTGTTAGGACTGTGTTCAGGATACTCACAAAATGAGTCGCTTAAAATGTACGTACATTTAAGTTATACCACAATTGACTTACAAGGACTATAACAGTCAATTTGAATTTATTTTAAGAATGAAAAGTCTGTTCTTTTGAATACCTTAACCTCTAGATATTCAAACGAACAAATATTGGAAATGATCAAATGAAATTATTACAAACATAAAGACTTACTTTTTAGGTGTATCATACCATGATAGTACAAAAACTTGCACTTGACTAAGAACTGGACAACTGCCAATCTCCTGTAGATGGAAGCCTCAGGTGCTGCACTTCTTCTCAGCAACCGCACCAACCTCCTGTAATCTAAACTTTTCAACATGTCCATTTTTACTGTGGTTAATAGTACACCCGCGCACGTTATAACTGCACTCATAACTTCTTCCCTATCACAGCTGCAGAAATTCATTAACATGTCTAACGTTTTTTGTCTGTCGCCCTCATGGAGAGTCTCTAGTAGACAGGAGTAATAAGGCAAGAGGAGTAGTATAAGAATAAAACCTTCATCGACCTTTGCCGTTGTTTGCATTTTTTTCAGCTCCCTCTTCAAAAAACCCACCATGAACTTGTGTATGTTGGTCAGAAATTCGCACTTGGTGGCTGTGCTGAAGTTAACGATGACGTTCTTGATTGAATCCATAGGTGTTATTTCATCGAAAATGTAGAGAGGTGGTTCAGGCAATCCGCACTCGTTGTAACTAATGTTGAGGCTCAGGACGAAGTGCAGACAGTAGTTTTTCATAATTTTGCTGTCGTTTACCGTCAAGTAATTCTCGAAATCGAAGTTGATAGCCTGGAACGTAGTGTCCACATGTTCCAATCTAACCAACAATATTGTGATGGTGAGGTTAACCATCGCAGATTCGAAATTCGATCTACCGGTTAAATTGAGGTGTTGTTCTTCCATCAACCTGGAGATCGAGGTTAATATTTTGCGTAACGTGTCCAAATCAACCCTTTCATCGTACCTCAAAACACTGAAATATCGGAAAAAAAAACAAATATTTTCAATTTCCCGGCATCCACCTAATACATAACGAATATAAAAAATCGATCATTTTGCTTACTTTCCGAAAAGGAACGTTAAGACTTCCATGTACAAGGAAACACAATAATGGCTGAATTTAGTGCCGGCTGTTTCCAAAATGTATATGCTATCAGAAACTATTTTTCCAACCTGCACTTGGCATCTATCTCCCAGGAATTTCAAGATATGCCATGCCTAGAAAATATCAAAATGACAGTAATACTAACGGTGGATCAATTGAAAAGGTCTCACCTCAAGAAGTAGCGCCTGACACTCATTGTTACCAACATTTTTCTGCGAAATTATTTCGAAATTTCGTTTAATTGTCAGATGGAGATCTTTGGGTTGAACAACAGATATCGAGGCCATCACAGCCAGCTTTCTCGTTTCATTATCGGGAATGGCCATGCATTTCCTTATACAGGCTTTGACTTCTTCAAGCTGAGAATTGGAGTGGTTTGGATTTAGAATACAGGAACTCCATAAAAGATGTATAACAACATGATAACACGCTGAACATGAACCTATGAATTTCGTGAAACTTTCTTGCGTAGTTCTCCATATAATTAGGCAATCCAAACCACGTGATTATTCCACCACTGTTAACCTCAAAATGTATCTGACAGGTCGCTGGTTTGCGATAAAAATGAGGAATTTTATTATTTTATGAATGAAGGAGTGAATTTTTATGATCTATAATATCAAAAAATATCCTGAAGCTACACAGAGGAAAAAATTTCACTCAATCATATGATCCCAACTTTATACTTGGTATTTGAAGCCCGCAGAGATTGTAAAGAAAGTGTAGGAGAAAATTTATAATAGCACTGCAATCTGTTTACCTTCTTTATCCTTTTATATGATAAAAATTTAAATATTCATCAGTTTTACATGAACTGAAGACTGCTCATTTCGGTGTCTACGAAGAAAAAATATTCACTTTAGTTTCTTGTCTTCGATTTTGTAAAGTCTTGATGACTGCTGACCAAATTTCCCTTCCTTTCTTCGTAAGTCACTTAATATGTGGATAATACACCAAGTTACGCACACTGGGTGTTCCAAAATATTCCAGAAAACCCACTTAATTTGAACGACTTGCACATACAACTTTGGCACACATTTATGGCATTTTTGCTTTGAAAATGCACTCAATTTAAATATTTTTCACTAGTCTAATATTCGTAAGAGTAAGATTGACTAGGAATATCAAGAAAATTCCCACATAGAACAATTTTTCAAGCAAATAAACGATTTTAATGTTTACATGAACAAAGCTAAATTCTCATTGTTTGACCACCAGAACTAACCTCAAAAAATATTTGACAGGTCGTTGGATTGCCTAATTTGGGTGAGGTTAAGAAAGAATAACTTAACCTCAAAGTTGGGACAGAACAAGCTGAACTGGTTGTAGCAAGTTTATCATGCAGTTCACAAAGCTCATGTAATAACAAAAATACTAATTCATCATTGAATGGCTACCAACTAACCTTAGGGTCCTCGAGCTCTGTGTAACCAGGATACAGTCTTGAGAAGAATATTAGGATCGAATGCAACACCAGGCTGTTCTTATTCTCACATTCTGCCTTCAACGTATCTATCAGATAATTATAGAGCGTTGGATATCTCGAACTGAACACCTTCGTTGTCATTTTATTCTTGGTAGATACCACCTCGAAATCTTGTGTTCTTTGAACCCCAAATAATCGAGTGATGAGGGCCGAGAAGAGCAAAGTTGCCGAATTTCTCACCTTAAAAAAAAAATATCAATCGATCTATGTATTTGATGAGAATTAGCCCAACTCACCCCCCATTCAGTACACTGCATTCCTTTCAAGGAAAGTTCAGCAGCATTCTCGATATAAGGAGGCACATAATCACTAAGTTTCGAGTGCCTAAATAAAAATCTTAGGATATTGAACGAGTGAGTTCTATACTCCATACGATCTTCTTCTAGGTTTGCAGCAGCTGCCATCAGTTTTTGCATCGTAAGTTGAACAGATGCCTTATCGAGTGAAGGGTCTGTTGTCAATATTGCCTAAACGAGATAGAATTTAGGGTAATTTCAAGTTTCGATAATTCAAACATACCAATATGAGAAAAGGCATTCCAGCGCTTCTTCTTGTTGAACATAACCTGTTGTCCACTTTCACACCTGTAACTAGATCTAAGCCTTGTTTTAGCCACTTCTTCGGCAATTTACTGATGTCTTTGCTTGGATAACTATAACAAGATGAATTCAGAAATACCTTACGATTTTCAAATTCGTCATTTTTTTGTTGAAGGTTAAGATGAAAGTATTGAGAATATTGCTTGAAGAACACAAGATCTAAGGAAATTGGATTCAGAATGCAAGCAAGAGAAGACCAAAATGGTAGAATATGAAATCACTGCACTTACATCCAATATTCTTCACAGATTATACAGAAGCCAAGGTAAGCTTGTTCGAACACACCGCGATGTTTGGCTTGCACGAAAATCTGCATGAAACGCTCGCCAATCTCTACATAATCTTCTTTCTCCAAAATTTTGGAGTGACCAACATGGCGGTTTTGCTGCACGAATGCAGCGTACAATAACGTTATCTCCTTGATAGTTCGCCACGCATAAACTAAAATTTTTTGAGATCTGATCGTATCATCTCTGATGTTAATTTCCGTCTCTTCATTATCTGGCAGAAAACCTTCGGGTGCTGGATTGCTGACAATTGGCAGGACAATTTCGAAAATTTTCGAGCAAATTTTGGCTATCATGTCGTAGGTGTTTCCATATTCATCGCTCCATAACCTGAAAATGAACACATTTTTGACAGCTGTCAAATGGAGGTGTGAACTGACACCTACCCTCTAGGCCTGAATCTAACCAGGTATCTTAGGCATGTTAATAAGCCGTAACAGGGAGAATTCAAAGCAACCTCTTCGAAACCTTTATGTTCATCAGATTTATTCATCAGCTCTGAAGTTAAAGTTTGTATCATCCTCAAAACAGGATCATTGAATCTGTGATTAGCCCGGATCACCCTTCCTTGAACATCTGGCGTTAAAGGCGAATTACAACAAAGTTGAAACATATAGGCTGCTGAAAGAGATTTACTAGGTTTTATATCACCGGCAAAAGATAATGCTATCCTCAAGAAACTGGTATATGTATCTGGATCCTGAAATGAATGATTTATTACTCGAAAATTTGGAATATTATAGGTCAAGGGTTAATTTTATTGCTCTCAAGTAACAAAAGGATTTTCAAGCAGGAAACCAAAGCAGTATAGGCACTTATTACTCCAGATTTCAATTAGGCAATCCAAACCATGTGATTATTCCACCACTGTTAACCTCAAAACGTATCTGACAGATCGCTGGTTTGCGATAAATATAAGGAATTTTATTATTTAATGAATGAACGAGTGAGTTTTTATGATTTAATAAAATAAAATATCCTGAATCTACACAGCGGAAGAAAATTTCATATGATGTCAACTTTATACTCAGTATTGGGAGCCCGCAGAGATTGTACAGGCAGTGTAGGAGAAAATTGATCATAGCACTGCAACCTGTAACTTCTTTATCCTTTTATATGATATAAAATTTTAATATTCATCAGTTTTACATTTAACATGGACTGAATACTCCTTATTTCAGTGTCTACAAAGAAATATTCAATTTATTTTCTTGTCTTCGATTTTGTCAAGTCTTGATAACTGCTGGCCAAATTTCCCTTAATTTCCTGGTACGTCACTGAATATGTGAATAATACACCAAGTTACACACACTGGGTGTTCCAAAATATTCCAGAAAATCCTCTTGATTTGAATGACTTGCACATACAACTTTGGCACATATTCATGGCGTTTTTTTTCATCGAAAATGCACTTAATCTAAATATTTCTCACTGGTCTAATATTCATAAGAGTAAGATTGACTAGGAATATCAAGAAAATGTCCACATAAAACAATTTTCAAGCAAATAAACGTCTTAATGTCTTTGTGAATAAATCTAAATTCTCATTGTTTGACCACCAGCACTAACCTCAACAAATATTTGACAGGTCGTTGGATTGCCTAATTTGGTTTAGTGCCTATGTGTACCCAAATAGAATGACAATTCTACATAAACTAAAATGGCAGTGAAAACCAAAGAAATATCAGCTTTGGTTTCCTGAATCTGTTGAATGAATTCCACTGTTCATTTACTACATGCAAATGTTTGAAACTCACATCAAACTTAAACTTCTCGGGTCTCATCTTAGTTAATATCCCCAGAGCCAGTTTCTTATTGACTTCATAGCTGTCAAACAAAATTCTCTTGATGTTTTCCATATCGTCTCCTTTCCAATAACTTGCCCATTGTTCAGAGCTCATATTGGGTTGAATGAACGTCAGCAGCTCCAAAGCCGCGTTTCTCCTATAAAAATTGCTGTCGGGGCATATATTGTCTATACACATGCCGATGAAGTTCTTCAAGAACGTTTTATAGCACTGATCCAACTTGGTGAAATTGGTCATCCAGGAATCACTAGTCGGAATATGTGCTTGGGTCATCTTCTTCCTCAAGCATTCCACCTGCCTCTTAATAACTTCAATGCTTGCAAAATATCTAGTGAAGACCTTTTTGTATAGGGAGACTATTTCTTTTCTCAAATGGGGTATTTGGTTGCAACCGTTCAATAGAAAATAATCAGTCAGGTATGTGAACTCCCATTCCGTGAAATATTCAGTGGTCTTCTGGCATTCAACAACAACTTTCAGAGCTGCAATACGAATCTGAAACATATCGGCTGCACTGTCAGATATCCCATGTTAAGAACCCCTAAATGCGACTCTACTCCTTGTCAAGGAGGAAAAAACTTCAAAGCATCAAAAATGAAAACAATAAAACGAAGAGAAAGTTCAGTAACTGAATGAATATAATTGATCGACGTACCATATCATCACGTTGTACAGCAAATAATTTCAATTTGGATTTCTCCACCAATCCCCACCAGTAGATAGCAGAATCGTAAGATCCAAGTTTTATTGCCATTCTTGTATTTCTTGCATGACACAAACATTTTAACAAGACAGCCCACTCACGAGGCGTACCCATAAATTTGTTCGGGAATCTAAAATGTCGATGATTTCAATTGATCAAGAACAATAATTAACGTCCATAGGACATAGAACAATAAATGAGGGAAATGGACTAGCAGAGATCTAATCTCCAGAGTACACACTGTGGCACTGATGACAGCTAACAAGCCAGAAACTAGTCTGTCATTATCCTCCTGTGTTGGCGACACCAGTGGTGTACTTCGGAGATTAGATCTCTGCTAGTCCATTTCCCTCATCTAAACAATAAAGAATGAAATTTCATGATGAATGTGCTCACAAGTCTCGGAGAATCTCTTGGTTTAATTGAAAGGCTTTACACAGTATCCGGTGATAAATATGAGTGATACTGAAGTCGACAGTTCTCAGCTGAGCCAATGCTGGTCTTACCCAAATCGATAACCATTCTTCTAGGAGCGTTTCGTTAAAATGTTCTGACATCAGCAATTCATATGCATTTGATGCCTGCAATATCACATGATAATACATCAACATAAAATATATAATGAAGGAAAAGTTTTCCGAAGAATATTTGATTTTCATGAGATACTAACATTCATAAAGCATGATGGGTCGGTGAGAAGATTCAATAGCTGCTCATGAAGATAAGGAATACGTAGGAGTAGGAAAGAACATTTCATATTTGAACATAAGTACATCAGTGCAACAAAGTCTATTTTTCTCTTTCCTTCCCTTAAATTGATGTTGCTAACAAGATGATCGACAAACTTCTCCACTCCTACAAAACGGTCTTAGTCAACTTCCTTGTATTGGCTAATGATAAAGCTTCATTTTTGAAATTCGAAATAATCAAATTTCAGATAATTAAATAGACTGGCATACCTGTTCTAAAATGATTACATGAAGTTTTAACAATGTTCGATAAAAATAAGGAGCTGTTTTTTTGAACTGGGTCTAGTGGATAATCACAGTAGGAGTTGACATAAGCGTAAGCCTTATCGAATACATTTTCAAAAATAGGAATTGGTGCTCTATTTAAACCTTCTGACATGAGTAGTAGGTTTCTAGTGATCTCAACAATCTCTCCGTTCTCTTTCAGAGGTCTGAAAGAAAGATTTGGCTGGGTCATTCATTATATGTTAGTAATTATTTCAAGATGTTCAAGCATAAAAATACTAGAATATGAGAAATTTCCAATTATTTTTCCTAATCATATCTAACAAAAATTCCGAACTACAGAGTGTAAAATGAGAAAGTACTAACTTGTTGGTGCAATCAAGTATTTCTTCAAAAATAGTTTGGTAAACACTTTTTTCATTGTGTAGCATCAGCGTAAACTGTTCCCGAAGTGAGATACAATTATATAATGCTGAAAATAATACAACCTTGGCACTGGTACTTCCCAAAAGACTTGCAAATTTGAAGTTTTTTCCACAAATCCAACTATCTTTATCCAGTGGATCATTTGTCACCTCTAAGAGGGGATTATCTTTGAAAACCTAAGAACATAGTTAATTCAGTCTCAAATTCAACGTGGGAAGTAAGAAAAATCCAAATTGAACTTACAAAATTAACCAATTCTTCTTCAGGCAATTTTTTTAAACAATGTAGAAAAATCAGAGCACATTTACTTTTCATATCTAATGCAATCTTCTCGTAGCTCAAAATTCGATAACTATAATCCATGAAGGCTAAAATGTAGCTCTCAAACTTACACTCTGGCATTTTTACAAAAATCCAGAGGATATGTTTCATGGTTTGTTGGGATAGAGAAAGCAAATCATCGTTTTTGAAATTATAGGCCTTGCCGAAATCGATTCTATAAATAGAAGTGTCATATATCCTGAAATACAATTTATTGAACTAAACCTACTGCAACTGTTGTATAAATGTGTCCAAAACAGCATCATATAGTGGTAGCATAGCCTCAACAATAGCTAGCAATCTTTCTTCATCTTTATCTTTCACCATTTGATAAAATGTGTTCACAACAGGAAGAATGTTAAGTATATTTTTAGTTGATAGAATTGCCTGTTCTGTTTCATAATAATCCAAAATATGTCTTATAGCATTGTTCACAATTTCGTAAAAAACAGAGAAATCTGATCTGGCTTTTGTTACTTTATTGAGGAAATCATTTTTCAAGGCCCGATTGGCATTACAACGAGCAACATAACACAAGAATAAAGTACGAGAATCTTCCCTCAACAAAAACTCCTTATCGACGATATAGGTTTGAAGCTGAAAAACCATTGGAATGAATACAACTGAAAACGAAACTTCAGGCTCAGTGAAAAGCGAACCTTCTTCAAGTTTTCCTCTGTAGGTTTCTCATAAAGTTCCAAAGATAAAAGGTAGACATCTGGATGCACGTAAGGGCACTCCAGCCAATGCTTCCTGGGAGTCTCAACCATGTTGATTTAAAAAAACATCAATTCAAAATAATTTTTAACCTTAAAAGCGGAAAATGAAAAGCATTTGTGAAATTATTCAACTCATTTCTACCCGATTTGTGCCACAGTTATATTTTAACAGTCAGTACAAAAATCCGGTTTATATTCAGTTAAAAACTTCACCACAATTTAAAACTAATACAAAAATTTATAAACGTGTTCCAATTAGCCGAAAACTTCAAAATGATAGAATTTAAATGTGCTCTGACAGGATATTATTGTTCTGTGCCTTCAACCATCGATCAGAATATTTTTTCTTGGTAAAGAATTTGACGTTTTGGTTTTTCACAATTTCGCAGAAAAAATTTTTCGATAGAAAACTGAGGCAGAGTGAGGTAAATATGTTGTAAACTTATGTTATGTATCAAATGAATGTTTATATTGTTAATACAATCCCTTCTTCTACAGAGATGGTGGATACAGAACAAAATCAAGACATCAATGATATTTTCGAAAATATTTTACTTTCAGAAGAAAATATTGTAGAAAAGAGTTTCGAAGAAGGTTATCAAATAGGAATCAAACAAGAGAATGTAGAAGCATATCACTTGGGATATCACCGTGGAGCAGAAATTGGTGCAGAGTTGGGGTATTATTCCAGTTTTATAGATTATTACAGAAAATCATTTGACGAAAAGGGTGCTGATATATCAGATAAGGTTTTGAAAACTCTAACCACTCTGCAAGTATTAATCAAACAATTTCCTCAAGATAATGATGAAAATACTGATCTGAAGGGTTCATTGGATGATATAAGAGTTAAATTCAAATTATTTTGTTCTCTTATGAAGATTAATGGCAATTTCTCTGAAAAAGAGAAGTTAACTTTCTAAAAATGAATTCTATACATCAAGTGCAGGGTCATATAGAAAAATTATTGACTTTCCTAGAGCCTCTACTCCCTCTAGCTAATTGTCACATGGTTGATTTTTTCACTAAGAACTTATTTGAGACTCATGTATGTCCCACAATCAGGAACGAATTGAATTCAATGTCCCATGATCGAGTTATTCAAAGTATATTTGACAGAAATTTCATAGACCTTCCTGCTTTAGAGAAATATTTTAAATCTTGTGAGGCATATTCTTTGAGTTCAAAGGCAGAACTATGTTTAACTGTTGAACAATTGTATGATAAATTGGAATCTTATGGATGGAAGGGTGTCGATGGTCTAAAACTGAATATATTCATGTCACAGAAGAAATCACATGAAGTTGAAATATTGAGTTCCGTTGTTGCAGCACTAAAAGAAGTATCTAGAACAAGTCATGTCATAGATGTTGGTGATGGAAAAGGGTATCTGAGTTCTATGCTAGCTTTGCATCATAAAATACCAGTTTTAGGAATAGATGCATCCTCTAATAATTCTAAAGCTGCGGTTGTCAGAGTAAAGAAGTTGGAAAAAATATGGCACAGTGTTTACGAAAACCCTAGAAAGTCAGTTCCAAAAAAAGATGACTTAACTCACACTCCCAGCAGTTTGTATAAGCAAGTGACCAAATATGTTGAACCTGATACGAATTTTGTAAAAAATGCATCACTTGTTTTTGAAGAAGAAGTTCAAGGCGTAAGCTTGACAGGACTCCATACATGCGGTAACTTGGCATCTTCTTGTTTGAAGATCTACAATGATGATGCTTCTATTAGGACATTATCAAATGTTGGATGCTGTTATCATCTATTGAATGAAAAATTCGAATGTGAGAATGATGAAAATTTCACTGGTTTTCCTATGAGTAGGTATTTACTCAATAAAAAATTTATTATCGGAAGGAATGCAAGAATGGTTGCGTCACAATCTCTTAGTAGAGTTCTTGATAAAAAAGAACTCCCTGATTTATCCATATTTTATCGTGCCTTACTTCAAGTTGTCTTAGAAGAAAACTGTGAGGAATTACCAACCAAAAATGTTGGTAAAACAAGGAAAAAATTCAACAAAGACTTTATAGAATATGCATGTATGGCCTTGGCAAAGTTAGATTTAAACATTGATGACTTGGGTATCACTGAAGATTATTTGAAAAGTATGTATAGAGAGTATGAAAAGAGATTGTCAGAATTGAATATATTCTATTTGATCAGATGTGCGACTTCTCCTGTTACTGAAAGTTTGATTATATTGGATCGATTGTTATTTCTTTTGGAGCAAGGTTATGAGAATTCATTTTTGGTGCAGTTATTTGATCCAGTGGTTTCACCAAGGTGTTACGGTGTTATTTCCTTGAAATCGTGAATTTTGAAATATAATAAATGTATAATGAGGTCATAGAAATGTTTATTTTTGTTTCATCCTTTTACACACTTGAAATTGTGCTTTTTCCTTTGTTCTCGTTAGAAAAACTAATTAACTCTGTGGTGAGCACCATCAATATAAAAACGAGCAAACAACAACAATAGTATGAATAAATGAAACTAAAGTGGATTATATAACTATTTATTCCTCGGAAATTCAAAATAGATAAATATATATTATTCATTTATATCGAACCAGTTGAGATATCAATTTACAACTATTTTGCCTTGTACAAAAGATATCGAAAAATTCTCAGTACTTTGCGTACTTACAAAATTACATCTAGTTCAACAGACAAGTTCAAACAATAAAATTTTCAGCACTTTATACAGATCACTGACATTTCCCCAATATTGGATAAAGCAAGGCAGTTCCGAAACACATTTCATAAATTCAATCAACAGAGTATTGAATAATAACAGGAAACCAATAACAAATATTAAAATTTAAATATATTTCATAAAGTTAAAATAAGTACTAACAAATTAAGAACATAAATAATTCGGTCTAAACAATAAAAATCATGAATTGTGAAGCAGCAGACCCAATTTTCAAGATTCCCTTTCATAAAGCTGCCTTTACTCTCTTTTATTGGTTGTCTATTGTAGGAACGCAAATATAACTAATATGTACAAAATTCTATCTAGGCCTTCCATTGCTTCACCGAGGATGTCTGCAAGCTACTGCTGCGACCAGTGCTGCACCTCTACCGCTACCATCTTCTGACAACATTAAATCATACTGAAAAAAAGATTTAGTCAAAATTTAATAAAACAACCATCAATGTATAACTTACCACAATGCCAGGTTCTGTCAGGTGGCCAATTTTCTCCATCATCAAGTTGTGGAAATGAGGATGATACCTATATACTGAACCGTCTATTCCAATTGTTACTTTCTTCTCTCCCATTTTGTTTAGAAGACCAGATACCGCTGCGGATACGAGATGCGCCGCTCTTCGCGAAACACATTCGCAAATAAACCTAACATTTATATAGTCTTGTTCGGTGGCATGCTTTAAACCTAGAAAAATACAATGAATGTGTTATTGGAAATTTTTCAAATTTGAAATTTCGAACAGCGCATGGAAACTCCTTTGCTCTGTGATCAATCGAAGAAACGGGAGAAAAACCTTTCATTTATCTCAGGCAGTAAATTTCGTATTTACGATTATTCGGTGCAAGAAATCGATAGGTCTGCTTCGTTAATAGATGTAACTATTAAAATGAATCAAAAGTATTGTTAGTGTTTTCCCTTTTTTTGTTTCATCAAAGTTTACGAGGTTCCAATGGTTCCATTGATTATTTTTATGATATTCTGTGTAAACAATATGGCAAAAACAATAGACTTTCCTGTTTGGTAAACAGTTCTGTGATCTTATTTGTTTTCATTACGAAATTATCTATGGTTCAGTAAAATTTGAATAAATGGCGAACGTTAAATTTATTAATTGCGTTGTACTTTTTCAAAGTTTTTCATTTGTTGTTTCGTTGAAAGTGGCTGGTATTCAACTGAATCATTTGGTAATTATTCTAAACCTTACCTAATTCTTCAAGGATTTCTATACAATTTGAATATGTTCCGGGCCGATCAGATTCGATTTCTGAGACATATTTAGTATAGAAAGAGCCCCTGGTGAAAAGAGCATCTGAACCTTTACCCCCGAACAATAGACCTTCTTTGGTTAATTTCTCCAACACTAGCCTTGCGATTTCTCCCATGTACATTCCAGAGATCATTTTTTCATGTCTGCAATTCACAAGAAGATAATATCACATAAGTGATAAGAGTAATCTGAGTAATTTCCATTCAACAATTATTACTTTATGCTATACTAAATCTGTAAGAAAATTATAATTTTTGGAGATATGAGTATAGATTTAATTGAGAGTGCCCTTATAATATTTATTTGGGTGGTTCAATTAAGCATTATTATATTCTATCAACTTTAGATTAATAAATATGATGATAAAATTAGAGTAAAACAAAATCTCATTAATACATCAATTTGGAATAAAGGAAACTCACAATTGTTTTCCTGGATTGACTGAATTCTTATCAATTTCCTCATCGTAACAAGTCCTGACAAAATCTAATGCTCCATCATCCCCAAAAGCGCCCCATTCTGTGTTTATTAAAACATTTCCAGATCCCAAATCCTTGCCGTCAAACAATTCAGCGTTTTTTTGTTTTTCTACATAACAAGCGTTACTGCCAGTTCCTGTGAAATTTGCAATATATGTTATATTAATTAATTAGACCAAATAAATATTTTGACTTACCTACAATGAGACCTATCCTGCAGTTGTGATTCAACCAAGCGCAGGACATTAAAGTACCGGTTGAGTCATTTAAAATGGCCATAACAGAGATTTTTATATCCTGAAAAAAATCGATTGTAGGATGGGAAAATAAATTAGGAATGGACAGAAATATGAATTTTGGTGTGCTCAAGAGTGTCTTGCAAAAAAGCATGAAGGGTATGAACTTGAGGATTCATCTACAAATGGATAATTGATTGAAGAAGTCTTACCCCTCTTCTTTCGATGGCATCTAATAACAACTGTACTACATCATGTCCGACAACATTGGAACAGTTGAACCCTTTAGTCCACCTCTTCAATATGCCAGTAGTGAGACTCTTCTGTATCAACGGGAAGCTAAAGGTGAAACCAAGAGGAAGAACCTCGTTAATGATGTTCTCTTCCTTCATAAACTTGTATAGACAATCAGCAATGTGATCGAACAATCTTTCTCCCGATCCCAACATGATGTGCTGAGGTATGGCGAAAATTTTAGACTTCATCTCGAAGTGGTTCTTGCTGAGTTCAATCAGGAGGACCCTGAAGTTTGTACCTCCGAGATCAAGAGCGAGGAATTTACCACCCTCTGAAAGAAAAAGTAATGGGGCATTTAGACTAGGGATTCCCATCGTAGCCTGTAGTCTGTGGCTATCAGAGGAAAGGTCAATGCAAAATAGCTTGGTATTCACATTTTCCACAATTTTCCCATTTCTTCAGGAAAATTGGTGACATTTCGCCTATAAAATCTCCCGATTTGCAGAGATCTACCTAATGGGTAGATCTAGGGGCTCTACTAGCCTAGTCTAAGGGCGGCAACTGCATGTGTTCATTATTTTTCGAACTCACCTTCCCCGCTAGGGAGATTTTGCACATATGTGACGAAGCATTTTATGATGGCTTCATCGTGAGTGTCTTTTCCAAGTCCCCTCTTGATGTTGTCCAGGAATCGACGTTGAATTTCTCTCAATGTATCGTCGTCCAGTATAAGATCCTTGCATCTTTCTCGAATCTGCAAAGAGGTCGACCTTTATTATAAGGTATGTCGTGAAACAGGTTATTTGAATATTGAAGAGGGAGATATATGAAGGAGAATGCATTGTAAAAAATTGGATTTTAATATATCCCGTAATGGAACAATCTTTATTTGATATGCCATTAGGAATGTGCAATTTATTCTGAAATAATTCTCTTTCAATTAAGTATGCTATAGTATACAGGGTGTCTCACATATATCAGCCAGGTGTGAGTCTCTGAGTTTTTACGGAATATGCCGGGACAGGTCAGTTTTTTGTTTGGGTTAAACAATTTCAAAATCTCTACTACTCCATTCACTTTTATAATGTATCCCGGTTGGCCATGAAATTCTGACACATTTCACCGTGAATATTTTGAAAATGCTAGGTTATAGTCATTTTCCTGTCAGATGAATGAGCAACGTTATCCTTTCTACATAGAAGTCGTAGTAATTAATTATTTTTCGAACTATTTATTTACTTTGGGAAAATAATTGATATGAGAAAATATTGTGTGAATTTAATAATTCCAAAGACCTGGCGAATGTTGAAGAAACTTTTTTCTCTGTTAATACTGGAAATATTTCACGTATATAAAAATGGTTGGAAGATTCAGTTATGCTATTTTCTTGTACGGAAATCAAGAATCGAGAGTTGAAATTTCACTGAAAAATAATGGACAGAATAGTCCGTTACTTTGTGATAGTTTATTCGAAAAAAGAATAAAATAAATGTACTCGATGGAGTATAAGTTCTGTTCAGCTTTAAAATTATTCAAAGCCTGGTGCTATGCATGGCTCATTTACACAACTTGAAATTGACCTTGGGTATAGGAACCAACAAATTGGAAAGTCATTGCGATAAAATTGATATCGATGTAGATACCAGACTTCTTTCAAACTCGAAATATAGGAGAGAAATAAATTTTTATTAAAATATCGAAATTGGTGAACGTCTTTCATCTGGTTATCAAAATAATGCAATCGAGCTGCTATTTGTACTTGCAGAATAACATACAATCGAACTTACATAGACTCACTCAGTAATTTCCAATAAATGGTTCGCAAAAAATATACCATACTCGATGCGTAAAGATCAAAATGTCAAGGTTTCAAATCGAACAGGAAACTAATGGAATTCGCATTAATTTGAATGTACAGGTGGTAAAATAAGTTCTAAATACATCCTAATTTCTTATACTCTTCTGATGCAACACTTAGCTTTTTGATAGCAACATCATTTTGTGGATCTGTATACACACATATAGTCTGGGCTAAAATACCCCTATGAAAATATTGATGATTTCAATTCAAAATTTTGCAGAGGATTGGACCGATGAATCGCTGATTATTTCGTTTTTTTATCACTCTTATTCTACCTACAGTATTCGAGGCCTTTTAATTAAGTACCTATTTAAAATTTTAAAAATTCATTCGAACAGCAGTTTGTCTTTCTTGAGCCGTTCTTATGAGGTACCCATCTTAATGGGGTCAAATTTTTTAAAGTCAATGTCCCCTGTCAGAAATCACTTCACGATACGTTATTGGTGTATTGATTATTATATAAACAATAGTACAGTGTGACTGCATTAACCGGTGCCGTCTTCAGAGCTGAACCAGAGTAAATACTTTTGAAATTGTTCTTTTGGTATGGAGATTAGACAGTGTTTTGAAGAATTGAGAAAGAATAAAGATAAACTGAAAGCCCGAAAGAAATTAACCATCTTTCGTGGTGTGATATTCAAAATTTCAACCTTCTCTTGTTATACAATGATATCAATAATTTTTCAATTTTATGAAGCTTCCGTGCGAATCTCAATAGGAATCTTTACCAGATCCCCAGAGAGTTTTTATTGTTTTTAAGCACATCTCTATGTGTTCACGAAGTAGCTTTTGTAGAATAGAATTAAAACCTGAATAATTTTTGTCTATTTCTTGGCTTCTGAAAAACATTTTTCGATTCATTGATTGATTTCTGAAGAATAATACATTAACTGAACGATTCCATTTTCAGCAGAAGAATATCCTGGTCACAAATCGATTCAAAAGAAAAATAGAAAAGGTGTGGGAACAGAAAGTAACATGAAATATCGAAAAGCGAATTTTGAGGAATAAAATCGAACTGAAGTAAGTATACAATACGGGAAAATTCGAGGGATAAATTTCAAATAAAATCCATAATTAAAATAGATTAATCAAATTATAATTAAATATTATGATGATATTCCAAGGGATCAATTCGAAATGTGTATTTGATTCTTGACTGTTTTTAAATTATTTTTAATACCTATATCGGTTTGCGATATTTGTTATCGCAGTCACATTTATAAATAATCGCAGTATTATTCCTGATCATTTCGAACATATGTTCAACATCAAGGTAAATAAATTGGTTTCTAAATATTCCTCAGGAATTTCACGACATAAAAAAAATAATGTAATGCTTTAAAATGTACACTTGTGGCAACTCTCATCTGAGGTAACACTGTAATTATGAAATACCGAAGATTGCAAATCAATAATTAACTGCATTAAACCAAAACTAATCTGACCCAGGGGATTTATTGCAATAACAGGGTTCATGACGTCTCGATAGGTGACGTACGGATTCACGGACACACCCTTGTCTTCAGCCAACCCCGTGACTTCACCTCTCCAATCCCCTTCCTCCCACAAAAAAATACACAAACAAAACATACCGATTGAGTGGCCTGTGAACATCTACGGAACCCCATACTATCAAACACAGAGTGCACTTATTTGAAACGAATGAGCGTCTATGCGACCAAAAACCGAATTTGAAACTTGCGGTCGCACGACTAGCCTACAAATTATCGGTGCCGGGCATGCGCCCCCCAAACGCCAGAGGAGAAAGGAATGCGCCGTCTGTCCCCCTCGCTCCTCCACCGCGATTTTCTCGAGCCCCCACGTTGGAGGCTCCGGATTGGCGGATTCTGAAGGTGTGACAACACTCAATGAACGGCCTGTGTGCAACTTGTAGATTGTGCAAGGCAGGGTTGTCGGATTTGGCGGTTTGTGAACTTGCTTGGAGAAGGTCCACTGGTGGTGGACTTGTTCAGGCTGGATTTTTCTTTCGTTTTTGCCAGAAACGCACGTTTCAAAGATCTACGATTTTTTTGAGAGTAAAATGTTGTTTCGATAAATTTTAAAAAATTACATACAAAAATATAAGCTTGAAGAAAATTCAAATGGGAAAGATATTGAGGTCTGTTAAGCTGTAAGTTTCAAATAAAATAACCGAATATCCAACAAACCTTTTGATCAGAAAGGCTTATTCTGAATGAAAGAAAAATATGTTTCTCAGTTCCCCAGTTGTGATCAAAGGTGTATATAAACTTTTTAGATCAAGTTAAAAATATCAAACTATTGGAATAAGATCAGCACCATAGCTCTATTCTCTATTTCATGGGGGGGGTTGATTGGAATCCATTAAATCAGGGAGACAACATCCTCAAATAAACTTTGAAACGTAATTTTTTCTGAGGTCTTCGATACTCATGAGGGAGGGGGTAATTACCCGCATTAACCTCCCCGTAAATCCCCCTTGATCAGCACTATTTATTGGTTTCAACCTTTCTCGCTTTTTGTATGGAATTGTGGAAAAATATTGTTGATAAAATAAATTTAATTTTTATTACAGCATTTACAGGTAATTTTTCTTGATTTTTGTTGTGACATAATTTCATAAAAATTTTTATTTCAGGTTTATTTCCACGTGCTCTATATTATTTCAACATGAATACTTTGAAGGTGGGTATTTTACTAAGTTTATTTGAAATTTGTACTCTTGTAAAACATTTTAATGTACAGAATGTTCTGTACATTAAATTTTTTTGAACAAATTACATTCTTTTATTACAAAATAAAAATATTCAATATTAAGTATAGAAAATGGGAATACATTTTTTTATTGATGCCTTATGAACATTAAGATCGATCATTTCTAACGCTGAGTTTGTACCAGCAAATAAAAAAATGGAGAACAAAATAAAATAAGGAAGTTTACTAGCAATTTTCCATTTCATTTCTGTTTGTATTAACGCTCCTTATAGAAAAGTGAATTTTGTTTATTTTATTTTGTTTGGTGTCTTTTCTTAACTATTTGAAATTTGGAACTGAAGGTCAATGTTAACGACTTTTCGGAAAACTTAATTTTATTTTGTTGAATTTCCATCAAGAATCGCTATAATCTTATTGTTATGCTGCCTGATATCATAGGAGATTTACCTGAAATAGATATTTCAAATAAAATCTGGAAAATTCTCAATTCAAAGAACTGATAATTTTCATTCATTGTGGGCAATAACCGTTACAGTGTTCCAAAGATAAGTTATCCACGAGTCCTTTGGGGGTTCTCAGAACTGCGATAACATTAATCATGTACAAGTGGAACCTCCTCATTTCCTCTGATGGTTTTCGAACTTGGGACAATCTGCGGTTAACGATTTTTTCCGAGTCCGCACCTACTGAGATTAGTGACTTATACGTAATACGGGATGTTTTATGCATCACATTTCGTATTGAACTTTGATTTTTCGCTCTGAAGAGGTGATATTTTTAGATCAATTTATGACGCATGCGGTTCTCTGTTGTATTTTATTTGTTTCGCTCTGGCGGAATGAGGTTTTAGTTTTAATTGTTTTATTTTCAATAATATTCAAAAATTTATATGATCACCTTTTTACATTCTGAAATAATGAATTCCTTGTACTAAGGTATGGAATTCTTCTTCATGTTTTTTTTTTCAACTTTGGATGCACCCAGAACCAATAAACCAAAGAACGGCTGACTTTAACTTTCCCAAGTTTACTAAGAGCACATGAAAATACTCACGTATTGATATTATGCTTCAACCGTATTATGGTATATGTAGGTAATTCTGAATAATAATGATAATGTTAATTTTTCGCCTGAAAATCATACATAACAAATATTAGAAATAATAGAATTCCATATTGAAAGAAAAGCATTATGTTTCCCACAAAAGTTCGAGAACCTTTACGTGGGCAGTACAAATAAAAAAAATGTTTTTCACAAGAGCGTGTATTCAAAGAGGAAAAAAAACACAAAAAAAAATTTCAATGCTTAATTAAATCAATTTTCACACAACATCGTGTTGTACCATTGGGTTCAGATTCAGAAGTCTGTGTTGACTATATCAGTTGCAATACGGCTTATCGTTTTTTTGCGATCGCATATAAAATATTTGTATTTGATATGATTGCTTTCTTGTCGTCATAGGGCGTGTCGCTTGTAAGCGCAAGGTTTTCAGGTTTTTTTCATAGGGAAATTAGAATTCATTTGAATTTCCGATGAGGAAATTGTTGGTTCATATTGCTTCTTGTAAATTTCATTCGGATCGGCAAGGAATTTTGGATTTTTATATTTCACGTCTTCGAGTCAGGGTCAAGGCAAGTTGATTTGAATTTTACCGCATTCTTCAGGCTTATCTTTGTAATAGAGTTATCGAAACTATTTTAAAAACCGTTGCAATTTCTTATACATTGCTACAAGATTAAACAATTTTTTTTTTCGAATTTCATATTTTTTCTATTTTCACACAAACATCAAATCAAGAACAACACTTGGAGGTTTTTCGCTTGTTCGACTTCAAAGGCGAAATAATGAAGCTTGAAAGATAAAATGTTCTCATTTTAAAGCAATAAATATTCATCGGGTTATTCCAGAAAAAAAATTGGACGGTCAATTTCTCACTCCAATAAATTACAATCAAGTATCGCGAATTAAATGGCAGCAACATCGAGATCTACGATACAAACCAGCCAATTCCAACAACTACTAGATAGGTACTTTACCAATTCTACATTGGCGTTTCAAATAATCGAATTGCGTAGTATATTTTGCACATAAGTAATAAAAAACGAATTGCGGCATTATGTAATCTAACGAATGTTCTGAGAGATGACATAGACTTATTCAACGTTTCATCAGATTGAAACCTGATGAATATGCGATTTCTTGGAATTCTCGGTCTACGTGTGGATTTCCCCGTGGGTGTGTCCATATATCTGTCTCCTTTACTCCTCAAGAACAATCTTGCAGGAGACGTGACTCCGAACATGTATATTTTAGCTGCGTTCTCAGTTATCGAGAGCTTTATTTCACAATGCATGTATGCAGTTATGCATTATACTCTTTGGCACCGTCTTAAGGCAAAATAATACCTACTTATCCCCGCCATGAGAAAAAATGATATTCCCCTTTGATGTGTAGTCCCAGATTTGGCAAATTAGGATATGAGGGGTGTTTTTCACCGACTTATCCCTGCCATGAGAAAAAATGATATTCCCCTATGATGTGTAGTCTCAGATTTGGCAGAATAGGATAGGAGGGGTGGTTTTCACCAACTTATCCTTGCCATGAGAAAAAATGATATTCCCCTATGATGTGTAGTCTCAGATTTGGCAGAATAGGATAGGAGGGGTGGTTTTCACCCACTTATCCCTGCCATGAGAAAAAATGATATTCCCCCATGATGTGTAGTCCCAGATTTGGCAAATAAGGATATGAGGAGTGGTTTTCACCCACTTATCCCTGCCATGAGAAAAAATGATATGCCCCTATGATGTGTAGTCTCAGATTTGGCAGAATAGGATAGGAGGGTGGTTTTCACCCACTTATCCCTGCCATGAGAAAAAGTGATATTCCCCTATGATGTGTAGTCCCAGATTTGGCAAATAAGGATATGAGGAGTGGTTTTCACCCACTTATCCCTGCCATGAGAAAAAATGATATTCCCCTATGATGTGTAGTCTCAGATTTGGCAGAATAGGATAGGAGGGGTGGTTTTCACCCACTTATCCCTGCCATGAGAAAAAGTGATATTCCCCTATGATGTGTAGTCCCAGATTTGGCAAATAAGGATATGAGGAGTGGTTTTCACCCACTTATCCCTGCCATGAGAAAAAATTGTTATTCCCCTATGATGATGTGTAGTCCCAGATTTGGCAAATTAGGATATGAGGGGTGTTTTTCACCGACTTATCCCTGCCATGAGAAAAAATGATATTCCCCTATGATGTGTAGTCTCAGATTTGGCAGAATAGGATAGGAGGGGTGGTTTTCACCCACTTATCCCTGCCATGAGAAGAAATGATATTCCCCTATGATGTGTAGTCTCAGATTTGGCAAATTGGGATATGAGGGGTGGTTTTCACCCACTTATCCCTGCCATGAGAAAAAATGATATTCCCCCATGATGTGTAGTCCCAGATTTGGCAAATAAGGATATGAGGAGTGGTTTTCACCCACTTATCCCTGCCATGAGAAAAAATGATATTCCCCCATGATGTGTAGTCCCAGATTTGGCAAATGAGGTTATGAGGGGTGGTTTTCACCCACTTATCCCCGCCATGAGAAAAAAATGATATTCCCCTATGATGTGTAGTCCCAGATTTGGCAAATAAGGATATGAGGGGTGGTTTTCACCAACTTATCCTTGCCATGAGAAAAAAATGATATTCCCCTATGATGTGTAGTCCCAGATTTGGCAAATGAGGTTATGAGGGGTGGTTTTCACCCACTTATCCCCGCCATGAGAAAAAAATGATATTCCCCTATGATGTGTAGTCCCAGATTTGGCAAATGAGGTTATGAGGGGTGGTTTTCACCCACTTATCCCCGCCATGAGAAAAAAATGATATTCCCCTATGATGTGTAGTCCCAGATTTGGCAAATGAGGTTATGAGGGGTGGTTTTCACCCACTTATCCCCGCCATGAGAAAAAAATGATATTCCCCTATGATGTGTAGTCCCAGATTTGGCAAATGAGGTTATGAGGGGTGGTTTTCACCCACTTATCCCCGCCATGAGAAAAAAATTCCCCTATGATGTGTAGTCCCAGATTTGGCAAATAAGGATATGAGGGGTGGTTTTCACCAACTTATCCTTGCCATGAGAAAAAAATGATATTACCCCAGATGTGTAGTCCCAGATTTGGCAAAATAAGATATGAGGGGTGGTTTTCACTCTTCATATCCCCGCCGTAAGAAAAACTGATGCTCCCCTATGATGATGTGTGGTCCCAAATCAGGCAAAATGGGATAAGGAGAGTGGTTTTCACCCCCTTAGCCTTATCGTATGGAAATTTACTACTCTCCTATCACGTGTCGTCCCAAATCCGATATTTCCAGAAGGTTTCATCTTGATACGAAAAATACTTCAGGTATAATTTGGTAAAATACGATAAGAGGGGAGGTTTTCACCCACTCATCCCCACTCTAAGGAAAAATTACTTAATTATGAAAAATAGTATTCCCTTATGATGTTTGGTCCCAAATCGGATACTTCCAGAATGTTTCATCTAGATTCAAAAACGACTTTTGGCAAAATAATAATGTCGTTGATTTCAACTAATTCTGGTCAGGTAACCTTGGATGAATTGAAGCTTTGGTTTTCCCTGACTTCGGGTTCAACTGAGGTCATTATCAAGAACTTGGCGCAAATGTCCATGATAATATGCACTTTTCGATTTCTTCTTCATTCTGATGCGGACGGAGAATACGATAATTTGCAGCATTTCTTGAGATAATGATTAAACATTAACGGTATTATTTTCAAATATAATTTTCAACTGACACTACTGACAGTAAAATCATTTCATGTACAAACTTTATTAACGTACGTTTACCTGAGGCTCATTTTAATTTCTAGAATTCGGCACTGACCTTGATGACACTGTCGACGACGGTAATGGACTTTGCTTTTTAACGAGAAAAGCAAATTGGCGCGCAGATTCAGATGGAGGTAAATTTCATGTGAAAATAATGACAGAGGTATTATGATATATCCATGATAAGATTAATAATCATCTTTATAATTTCCTACAATCTCAGTTTCCTTGGATTCCCAAATATATCTACCAGCTTCTATCGCCCTTTCATATTTGAATCAGTCCTCCCCTCCTTCGAGATGTTATATTTAACTCATTTTAAGATATACATATGAGGTTAATAGAATCTGACCGTCCTTCTGCGCCTACATTGCACCATCATATGAAAATGATAATCTATTCTGGGTTAAAAAATGGGAGGCGAAAAAAATGTTGAAAGGGCTATAGCCCCACCCTTTCAAATTTCCGAACAAAATATTATAAATTTCATATTTTATCTCAATTCCTAAAAGCCTCAACTGATATCAATGATACGCCACATGAAATACGACACTTAACCAACTTTGAATTCTATGATAAATCCTATACGAGCGATAAAGAAAAAGCTGTCATTATTCTGCCAAGGTTTTTTCCACCAACAAGCGCGCTCTCATTTGTTTCCATAATGCACCACAAAAAAATGAAATTATAAACTAATACAACAACACTCAACTACCGATAATCAAAATACGGTCCTGAAAATTGTTTTAATAGAAAACATGCCTCAAAATTGAACTCACTTCTGGAGGCACCAATTCGATAAGCTCTCGAGGCGCCTGCACCATCTTCAGGTAGTTGAATGGTTCACAGGTAGACAATTATAACAATTGATAAACAAGAGGTTACCACTGCTATTGGTGGAATCTAGAATCCGACGATAACCGTAGAAGACACGACGAACTAGTAACAAGGTCACCTTCAAAAATAATACGCACACCCTCGCTTGGCACACCCCCACGCCAGACGGGTCGATATGTCCGTCGTACAGATAAGGTCTTTCGTCGTGACGTCACGTAGCGTGTGTGTAGTTTAGCACGCTACTACAATCGGGGTAATTTTGATGAAGGAGCAAATCCATCAAAAAATTGTCTTTTAATCTTCAATGTTCTTTTAAACTTTTAAATAATGACTAATGAACAGCTCTGAAGGAGAGCACAATAGATCTTAAGATCGCAGTGCATTGTATCCTCTTTATGCAATCTACGATTTAGATACTTCTCAATATAAGGAAGGTATCTGAATTCCAGCTTTGGACGTCAACTGATAGCGCACCCTGTATATGTACCGGAAGTCTTCCGCATCTGCGTGAAATTAATATCATCCACCCACATAGTTATTTCAACTTTCAGTCATAACTGCTGCAACGTTCGATCAACTTGTGGAGTTGAAGAGTATATGCAGTACATATCCAAGTTCAAGAACCAATATAGCGTGAATTGATTGCTGTCCCAGAGCAGATAGTTCCACTTCCTCATCTACGACACTATTAATTATCGTACAATGTAGGAGTACAGTAATTGTACACGTCCATCTAGGTCTGCAATTCCGCATAAACTCATTTATAATTCAGGATCTCAAGGTATTCCGAAGCTTTCGACAATCTACGATGTTCGAAAGGATTCAATCTCGATAATGCGGTAAATCAGCATAGGCGGAGTTGATTGATTACCTCGTTGCCCCATTCGAAATGGAAGCAACTTGTTTCTGTGTCTAACATAGAAGTAGGTAATCATTTGTTCTTAGTTTCATTAGGTCACAGAATCGCATGAGAAAATTCTTACAGGAAGTAATTGGAAATTAAAAAAGAACGTTTGTTTCCATTCATTCATCTCTTCTTAAGTCATGTGTAAACCTGTCTAAATCAAAATTTATTGCAACAAATTGAATGATATTGGTATGGTTCTGTGTGAGTACTACACTATATGCATGTATCTATCAAGTAGTTGACTAATTTCATAGTTATTTCCAAATTATCGGTATCATTTTCATTTGTCGGACACACAATTTTCAATTACCTAATCCCTCGAGAAACTTGCTCAAGACTTGAAAACTACCTGAATAATATACAGGGTGTTTCACCATAAACTGGACAAACATATATAGCCGTGTAGACGACATCGGGGAGGTCGTTTTTGCCTTATGATATATACCCCGTTTTCGACGCATAAGCGAGATACAGGGTGTTCAATGTCAACTTCGAGCAATATTCTGATAACTGTTGTGAGTTACGCGTGATATTTGAAATAACGGTTTCTAGTCAAATCTTAGTATTTTTGAGGGCTCAATTGAATTGTGGTGTGCAATTTTGCGAAAAAAAATTCAATATGGCGGAAAACCTACAAAGTTGGAATTTTTTTTTCTCGGTTGCTAATTTGGAAAGCATAATCTCAACGTACTCGATTTTCTAAGATTTTCCGTAAAAAAATTTTTTCAAAATTCGAACTCAACTTTTTTTTTACATGTCTTCAGTGAAAAAAAAATTTCGGCCAAAATTTTTGGAATTTCTCATGGTTGAACTATCTTCAATTCTGAATACTTGGGTGAAATCAGAATGAAAAAATATCAATTGGTTTTCTTTTTGTAGCCTTCCGAAGATTACGCTCGGTGTACTTTCTTAATTTTTATTTGAGAAACTGGAGGACGTACGGAGGTTAAAATTGTGCTGATGGGCTGCCAGAATGATCTGGATAAAAATATGAAATTATAAACCGAAAAAATTTTTTTTCAAAAAATTTTGCTAGGAATCGAACTCTACGAGTATGAATTGGATTAATTCTAATCCTATAAATCTCCGTTACCAAAGCAACACTAGTTAATTGAGAGTATAGAGTTCGAACCTTACCAAAGTTTTTTGGAAAAAATAAAAAATAAATTATTTTTTTTTTTCGAATTTTTTTTATTTTTTCAAAAAAAATTTTTTTTGGTTATAATTTCATATTTCTATCTGGGTCATTCTGGCAGCCCAGCAGCACAATTTTTACCCACGTACGGCCTCCAGTTTCTCAAATAAAAATTAAGAAAGTACACCTAGCGTAATCTTCGGAAGGCTACAAAAAGAAAACCAATTGATATTTTTTCATTCTGTTTCCACCCAAGTATTCAGAATTGAAGATAGTTCAACCATGGAAAATTCCAAAAATTTTGGGCGAAATTTTTTTTTCACTGAAGACATGTAAAAAAAAAGTTGAGTTCGAAATTTGAAAAAATTTTTTCACGGAAAATCTTAGAAAATCGAGTACGTTGAGATTATGCTTTCCAAATTGGCTACCGAGAAAAAAAAATTCCGACTTTGCAGGTTTTCCGCCATTTTGAATTTTTTTTTGCAAAATTCTACACAACAATTCAATTGAGCTCTCAAAAATACTAAGATGTGGTCAGGAACCGTTATTTCAAATATCACGCATAACTTACTACAGTTCACAGAATATTGCTCAAAGTTTACATTAAGCACCCTGTATCTCGCTTATGCGTCGAAAACGGGGTATATGTCATAAGGCAAAAATGACTTTCTCGGTGTCAACTACACGGCTATATATGTTTGTCCAGTTTATGGTGAAACACCCTGTATATTATCAATTTTTCGAGCGAATCTGACCCGCCACTGTGCCATCAAGTGTGTTCTGCAGTGAACGTTGGAAATGTGCAATCACTGATGAGATCCTTGAATGAAAATTCACCTTTTATTTATGTTTTTCGAACAAGCGATGGTAATAAACCGGAAATCCGGATGTTGTACGCAATTTTTCATGTTGGAAGCAACATGGAACATCCCGATTGAACTATTGCGAAAAAATAGTTGCGCACATATTAATTTGACAATACGATTCAGTAACGATATTAACCCATCGAAAGTGGTGTTTTAAAGGTTGGCGGTTGCATAAATGCGGACTGGAATTTTGACCGCCAGCTATTCGGATTTCGAGATAAGCAAGAATATGAAGAGATTGTTCCAACTGTCATTTTTTATTTGAGTGTCTACTGACAAATATGGGCGTCCCCAGAGAGGGCAGCTACCCCCTCTAGAGCTTCACCTTAAAAACTCATGAAATTTATTTCATCCTACACTAACTCTAGTTCATTATTTCTATGCTGATTTTTTTGCTCCCTCCCCTAGCTCAAAGACTGGGACGCCCTTGATCACTACTCTATTATTTTAATATGAATTTGAAATTATTCTTGAATTAAATTAGAATGAGTTTCTTTGAAGACATTTTTTGAACCGCTAGAAGTAGATGAGAGCGAGTTTAACTGACTGAAGATAATAGTTTTTACTGTTCTGGGAAGGAATTTCAAGAGCGAATAGGCAAATAGGTTCTTACCTCGGTTGTCACAAGATTAGGATCCTCGTACTGTCGGATATATTCGATTTTCATTATGCTATTCTTCAAACAACCGAACACAGATATTTCGTAGATAACAACTTCTTCGTTGCTCTCTGAGATAACCGATCAACTACTGACTTTGGTCCGATTATTCCCTAAGAATTAAAGTATTAATTAATTTGAAACATATGCGCCGCTTTAAATCCCTACTACAATGAAAAGTAGTGAACGATACTGACAAGGTCAATGAGAGATCGAGTCTGAAGATAAATGATTGGTTCAAATATCAATTTCCGTTTATTTAGTGCTAGACACGTCCTTAATTAGACATAAAGTGATTTGTTTCAATTTCGTTCTTACATTGCGTTATTTTCTAATGCTTGCGTTGATACCAGAAATAAAACTCGTGGATAATTCAGCCATAAAGAACTATACTAATAACCCTTGCATGTGCCTGTGTTGTGTGCCTTCAGCACTTCAGATTCATTTTTTTTTAAGATTGAAGGTGGTCGTATAGCGATGAGCTTAAGTATTTGAAATAAGGTGACTTTTGTTCACTTGGTTCAAGCATTGCCCTCTAGAAGCGACATGTCACATGTTATTTTATTTTGAGCAACTGTCGGCTGTCGGCAGATCAACTTTTAGATTTCTTGGCTCCCTATCATCCCTTGAAACCCAGTCCAACTGCTCTACGACTAAAAGATAGTTGACCCCCCATCGCAGTCAGGCAATTTGACGTGTGACGAAGGTTATCAAATATTTCTCAGAAATTGTAGTTCACTTAGAACTTATGTGGAACGTGGAACACTATTGAAATGAGTTATGGACACTAAATACAGAGAAAGATATCGAATAATCAATCCTTGAAATATGTAAATGGGTATCTAACAAAATGAAGCGAAATAAAGAAGATACCACTTCGTTTTAGTATTATGTAATTCTACAAAATATTTCAAATTCATCATTCGATTTCGAATGGCAATCACGAAAAGCTTCTGATAAATACGAATGACTTTGAATATTTCGGTGAAAAGTTGATTGAATTTGTGATCCATTGAATTGATAAACCCATTGTTCCTGAGCATTTTTCAGATGAAAATTAAGATATTATTCACCACTCGACTACTCGAATAATGTAATTGCAACGAATCTTGAATACAATTTGCAGAGGCGTCTTCAGGCGCCATAACACAGAATCATAAATTAATTTGTTTACGCAGATAGCACTATTAACACTAATACTTCACACTAAATGTTTGAAATGTTGTCTTTATACAATTGTCTAAAGCTAGTGGCACACTTTATCCAGCAATGAATCAACTCGTATGATATTCCAAACAACATGTCTGCACCTCCGTAGTGTTCATTGTTTACTACAACTTATAAATAAGTTCTGTGTAGGTTTTTGAACTTGATCCAATAGATACGGCATTGTATACACACTAGTGTTACCTCTAGCATTCGTTTCAGTCTCATTCACGATGTGCCTTTGGCATCTTTTTCTATTTTTCGCATCAAGGACACTGTCGCCTCTTATCTGAGGTCAAACTTAAAGTCCTGTTTAAGCCGATTATTACCGAACGGCCTGAATGTTACATAAATCGTGTTTTGATTTCTTGAATACATTTGGTATTTTTTTATGAATATCTGATGATAACCCATTGATAACCTGAATGGTGTTAAGACGCAGATACGTTAAGATGGCAAGACGACACTTTTCTAGGTATCATGTTAGTCTCGATCAGTCGCCTGAAAGTTTCAAAAATTAAAACTAGATTGTATAATAAATTCGACAATCTTTCAACCCTATCCAAAGGCATGCGACAACATCATATGAAAAGCAGAACCGTACATATGAAAAATCGTACAAGATTGAGAAGCTCATCATTGGGATCCTCTTACCACTTTTTGATCTTGGGTATTTTTACGGCTTATACCATAACCTTCTTTAATTTTCTGATATAATTTAGAAGATCATACTGTCTGGTTCAATTCTCAACCGCTTATCTTCATAGCTGTATTAATAAAACATATTAAGGGTTGATCTTTTGCATTTGGGTTCTAACTCACTGGTGGAGAAATTTCAAATGATTATAAAGTGGAAAGAAGTGACATTCATATTACTCTTTTATCACTGAAAATCTGATCAAAATTGGCTCAAATAACGAGAAAAACACTAAACTAAAAAAAATTACCTTCGTATCTAATTTCATCATACCACTGTGTACTTGAACCTCAAGCAAACGAACCAGAACTGAACTAATAAGTGAAAATTTGAACGCAACTTTCTGCAACGAATAATAGCGGACTTATCAGTACTTAATACTATGTTTATAGTAACGTTTGTATGTATTTGAAAATCTGGTATTACCTCATATATACAATCCTATCACAAATGTCTCACAATTCGCGAAAGATTTATGAACGTATGAATGAGTTTCGAAATGAATTACTGTATTTTCTCTTTCTTGTTTTGAATGAAGTACATATCTACTCTTTAGTGCTTATTAGAAATTCAATATTCTTCGTGTTCTAGGAATTCAAATTTACTGTTACTGTATCATCAGAATATTTAAGTCGAATCTTCTAAAGGGCTTAAAGTGCACTGAGACCTTCAAGTCTAATTCGTGTCCCTCGTCAGAGCTGCCTTGCCATTTACAGCTCGCTTTTCACTTCCAGAGTTCTCATGAATTCCAGCCTGGGATGGCTTCCAGGAAGTTGCATCCTTGCTTCATAGCATTCTTGTTCCTTTCTTAAACCTTTTTCCAGGGCACTCCTGTATCATTTTCGAACTGATGACAAAAGAGCCCATTTCTTCGATAGCAGCTTCAATCTCAGTATGGATCGCTATTTCACATCTCCGATAGTTCATTCAAGCGAATCTATAATCTGTGTAACATTTGATGGTAATTCTGTTGAAAATCTGGTTGTTGGAATCCCTTTCCTTCTCGCTTAGCATCATATTGAAGCCTTTTACGATGCCAATTTTCATGATCATTTCGTTACAGGAATGTTTGATGATGAAACGTACTTTGTTGCATTCTCTCATTACCTGTACTTTCCTCAGATCTGTCTATCACTGTAGTGATTAGATGGAGAAGTGTGAGATCTGTAACTATCTCGAGCGATCTAGTTGGTCATGTTTCCATAGCTGACAAGACAAAAGAGCTCATAGCCTATCAATTAAGAAAACTCCGAGAGAGATCATTTTTGATTTGGGGGCACTTCTTAATTAGAAACCACTGGAGAGAATTTGCCAACTTTATTCAACTCAATAACTTTTTCATCATAACATCTTGAATTCTCTACCTATTCGAAATTCATTAAGATTTTCCCAGTTAATATAGCTCCCTGCCAAAAACTTCCTAGCCTTCAGTACGTATATTTTCAATAAAATTTATTTTCGGTTCTGCGATAAGTCAAAAGTTAGCGACCTTGCAAGCAATGCAAGTACGAACACCATGAATATAATGATGATGTAATATCAATGTAAAACTAAACTTTAGGACGGTAAAATATGAAATATTGGAATTTTCCTTAAATTAACAAACTTACTTCAGTTTCCGAAATAGTTTGAGGAGCCAGAATATAATTCATACTGCTATAATATAAAACGCACTTCAAATAGTCACCAAAACCACGAACTGAACAGAAGTTTTATGAGGTACAGAATGTCGCTATTAAAGTTTGCGAATTGAATTAACATTATTCAATAGGTTATTTCATTAACACCTAGCATTTAATTTAGCGAACGACCAGCTTATTAGCTGAACTTGAGTGCGCTACTAAGGCAAAAATAAAACTGTAGGCATGTCTGCTGAAAATAAAACAGCAAATATTGAGGTATTGCTCAATGATGATTTATCCAATCGGCTCTGAATCGGGTTTTAGATTATTACTGGAAAATGGAACGTATAGGGAAATACGTGCGGTAATGGGACTTCGCGGTTATTTGAAGGGAATTACGTTAAAACGCGGAGTTTTCAATTATCACAAGAGAATCACTGAAAGATAGATGTTAGATTTTTTCAAGATGATCATTCATGTAATTTTTCATCGATTCAGTTTTCCGAATTCACAAAATTTGACAATTCTGTAAGGACTTGGAGAATCATTCAATATCTCTTCCAATATGTACATATCTACCTAGTCGCTTACATTTTCTTTTTGTTCAACTAGCAGTACCAATCATATTCACTTGCTACAATTAACAGTCTTGTAAATTTTTTCTGATATGTGCCCGGAAACATAATGAGCTTAGATTGGGCACAAAGTTGATAAAAATATCATCTACTTCAAAAAGATCACTCGTAAAGTATTTCTAAGTACCCGTGGTAAGGGTGGGAAGGATAATTTTATCAATAAAGATTTGACTAATTGTTTATTCATCAAAATTACAAATGCTCATTGATCAACACATCATTTTGTTTAATATTGTACACAAAATATTACTTAGAACTAAGGTGTTACATATCAAAGTTTTATACACAGCCCTTCTATTTTGACGAAGCACATTGAAGAAAGCAATCAGCACTCGTTTGTCTAACGAGCATCAAAAACAATTAATCTCTTCGTCCTCTTCTTGTACATTATACGATAACCACATTCTCTGCATCTGATGGGATCTCTTGGCCTTATTTCATTCTCGTGGTGGCATTCCCCACAAATATAAACCATGGGTGTTTTTAAAGCAGTTGACTCTTTAGATGTGGTTGCAGATTGTTGATCGGACATTTTCGGGTAATAACGTACTTAACTCAAAAAGGAAATAACTTCCTTACCTTCGTAGAAAATGGGGAATAACTTGGAATAACAAATACAAGGCAACTATCCACAAACTAACCCCTAAAAATTAACAACAATCCAAACCAAAGAGTAGGAGGAAGTAGAAGAGTTTATCTGTGTTCCATCCACAGCTATTCACTGTGGAAATAAAATACAGCGTTGTCAAATTTAATGTTTATCGGTTTATCTATGGTTCGATTTTTTTTATTGTTTTTTTCAAATATCCGAGACATCTTTTAAACTGCAATTATATTAAAAATTTTTAATAGTACCTCTTTCTGCAATGGTCGAAACAATAAATATTTCCCTATCGGGTCCAGCCCATTCTTATCTTATGATGGAAACAATAAAAAGTGAATTCGGTCAAGTGAGTTTCCTTTTCAAAAAATATTGAGATAGGTTTGTGTTTTACTTTTCAGGAAGGATTTCTTCTTGGCTATATTTGCGATCAAGAAACACAGTCTATAACCGATGAAGTTCAAAATCATATTCAGATCTCTAGAATAATTAGAGTGAATGCTGCTCTTCCATGTCCCTCCCTTGGATATTTTTACAATGGCACAGGAAAAATTGATGAGAATAAGCTAAAATCGTTTTTAGGGTCTCAAGCGAGTAAAGTTGTAGGATGGTATAGGTTCAGTAAAATTTCTATTAAAAAACTTACCATTCGAGAAAGAACTATACATACTGAGTTGGCAAAGTTTTTCAATATCCCTCTAGATTTATTTTCGATGTGTGTTTTGAGTAGGTCTTCGGTATATGATGAACAAAAGAAAAAACTCCTTTATTATGAATATCAACAGTTTTTTCTGAGAGTCCTAAACAATAGGTATGTGAATTACTCAATCAAATTGTGCTTCAAAATCATATGTTTTGTTTCGTTTTAGATTAGAGTATTTCTCAGTGCATATTGTGAATTTAGAAGATAAAACGAAGGCATATGAGAAAAATCAATTCACATCTCCCAGTTTTCAAGCTCTTCTGAACAATATACGCAACAGTCCAAGAAATATAAATGGCTTTGTTTTCGCTACTAAATTGCATGAATCAGTTCAAGAGCATCTAGAACATATTGTCAGAGATTTATCAAAGGAAGAAGAAAAATTATTCACATTACAGCAAGAAGTGAATAAATTGCTTGCGGACAAGCGAAGGAATGGAAATCAATTAGAGGCAGATGAATATGATTTTTATGAGGAATTGAACAATGATTCGTCCCCTTGTGAAATTTTTCCTTTCGAAAGTCGTAAAGAAATATTAACACAAAGTATGACTCCCCGAAAATTGCAATTTTAATGGGAAGTCAAATTTTTCTCCTGATGTTGAATCATGGATATAATTGAAATATTTTATGTATATGTTTTATGGAATTGTTCATTTTGTTATATCTGTAACATGTTACATTGATTGTGTATAATAAAACATCATTTAATATATTTTTTTGGAATATTGAAGTTTTGGATCCATTGATTTTTTTTTAAATCCATAGCGGGAATTTGCGTTATTTTTTCACGGAAATTACTTCTGTGCTATGAATAATAGCGTCGTTTGAATCTGAAAGAAATAGCCAGGTGAGGCACAGATTTCTCTGACTCGCAAATCAATTTATACCATTTTAAACAATTATTTGGCCGCTCGACATACCATTTCGCACTAAATCATGTCGAACAACCACAGTATTGCTCTGGCCGAATTTTTTCTTATTCCTAAAACTCAAATGATCATAAAAGATGATTTGTAGGGAGTACTGAAGTCGATTACAGAAAATGTTGTTGAAAATGTTTCTATGACTAGATAATTCTTTCGCGTAAATGTATTATTTCGAAAGGTAGATTGATTTATATCGTATGTCAGGAAATTAAAACAGAAGTAGGAGGAAAATAATTGGAAATATATTTTCGATAATTATTGGTAAAATTATAACAGGAATATCACGAATAATTTTAATTTTTGCCCTCTAATATAAGAAGAATCAATAACTTATTATAAAATTCACTGAAAAATAACTTTTTGTCCTAAATGAACTTACAAATTACAAAACAAATAACAAGGTGTTGGAATATGCATGAAATGTACATTCATGAGAAGAGGAAACAAAATTCTCAATTAATCCTAATGGCATAATACTGTAAAGGACATGACTATAATTACTCACACAACTAGCTCTCTTGATGCCATAAATGATAATAATAATTTGAATTCAAATTAGATCAATTGGATGAGATGGATGACCATTCAGCTCCCAAATGGTAGCTGCTAGCCTCCTTGTATGTTCCAACACACAGGGTTGACTTACCAGTCCCAAATGAATGCAAAATATTTCATAACACCTTATCTTTGAAGGTGACATCTTTGGAAAGCATATTTCCTTGATCTTCCTGAGAAAATTCCAATTCACAATCAAAATTCACATGATTATTCAAGTTGGGACTTACTGATAAAAGTCATTGTTCAGAAGTCCAGGTACAGGAAGAGTTTTATTGGGGTTTGTCAACGGTACTGTCGATTTAAGGGGAGTCCCATTCGAATCTTCAAACCACAAGAAATATGCATAACTGAGCATATTGTCTTTCCACATCAAAGACATGGTTCCTTCTTGAAGGTGATTGAGAGCGAAATCGATCAGGTGCCACACCTTAAATAAATTGGATTCAACAGATCATCATAATTGCTATGACAGAAGTATCCCCAAAAAATTTATTGATAATTTCATTCTGATTTTCTTCCAGTATACCTTTTTCTTTGTCAGTAAATGGGGCTTCTCTATTTGGAAATTGATACTGGGAGATGTGACTCTATGCGTTGTACGATCTATGTAGATGAAATGCACCAATCCTGGAAAGTCCTCTAAATACTTATGAAAAGTTAAGGAATTTATCTTGAAGATTTTCACAGATAAAAAAAATTGGTAAACCCTATAGAATTTGCAGATATCGAACAAGAAAAATAATTATAGTAGCAAAATTGATCATTCTGCTTGTAGATGGTATTCATCATTTGCTTAAATATTACTATAAAAGGATATGATCCAAGGGAGAAATTCTTCATTGCCTTCACTTTGACGAAATCTTTAATACTGTTCAATTTTTCAGAGACTAACTTTGCTGCCTCAATCACATTATTTTGACTAGATTTTAAAATTGCTTCATTTACAGTTGTTAATTGAAGTAGCTCTTTCAGATCTTCCAGAAATCCCAAAGCTAACGTTTCCGCTCGCAACAGAGCTTCTTCAGAAGAATTTTTCAAAAATTCTGTGTATTTCTTCTTCATTGTATCCCATTTCTTTGTTAGTCTTTTGTGACAAGTATCTATGGCCAGGTTTTTATTCTTTTTCAAACTGTCATTCACTCTCTTCACAGCTAGCTCTAAATTTTCATATGCTGGCCTTATAACCGAAAAGTCTCGCTGAACTTGGATCTGTTGCATTATATGGAGATGACAGAAAGTTTCATATAAACTTGAGGATAAAGCAGAGTTGCCTATCTCCAGAAAGAATATTATATTCAAATCTTCATCAATAGGTACAATATGAATAGCATGTGGAAGACATTTAGGTGAAGATTCTGGTCCACTTAATAAAACTTGATAACTGTATATTACATCAGAAACATTAAGATTAGTTTTGTTTTGATGTTTTGTTGCTGAATCTGCCAGTATCATGGAGAAAAGTACATCTGTTGGGGACAGTTCTTTTGCCAGTTCACTAAAATCATACCAATTTATTTACTAAAAGTTGTGATGTGATATTAAAAATCATTTCCGAAAACTTGTGAAAAATTATGCTAGTTAAAAAGGTTTGACTGGACTCACCTTGAATACAAGCTCAAAAATTTGTTTTTTACTAATAACAGAGCATGTATTTTGAAACAATCTATTTGAGTGATCAAAGACACAACAGACTCTTTCAAAGCCTGAAGGACAGAGTTATTTAAGTTGGGATTGAGAACAAGTTGTTCAATAGCTTCTAATATTACTGCTTGATCATTTTCTTTCAAGTGATTATAGCTGTTTAAGAGATTGGTCAACAACTCTGATCGTTGACTTTTGGCTTTCAACCTGAAGAAAATTAAACAATTTCCAACAAATCTGATTTTTGAATATTGTTGTCTTACTCATATACATCTGGTCCGCAGAGAAACCTCACCATCGCAATAGATATACTCAAATATTTCTGTATTTTGAGGAGTTCACCTTCTCCTATTCCTACGAACAAGTATCCCATGAACTGAAAATTATATTTATCATGACTATGATTCAAGAATATCATTGTATTGATGTTTCTTACTTCATCGAAACAGATTTTCAAACCTCCATAACACTGTATAGAGCTATAGGAGTTTCCAAATTGAGAGGTCATTATTCTTTGAGAAGTGATAACTGGTGAGAACAAATGTACTAGTACATTATCGGGTATAGAAGTATCACACTTATTCTGTAAAACAGTCATGCAATTATTTAGTATCGACTTTGAAATATAACTACCTCTTCAGGTAGTACCCCATCTTCTACAGCAAGTTCATTGATATGTTTGATGAAAATACTGTTACATTTGATAAAGATAATATCATTTAAATGATCGAAAATCATTAAACAATTCATTGCTTCCTTGACCATCTCTCAGAATAAATAAAAAATTTAAAGAGCTTGTATGGATTCCAACAGGATTTGACAGAATGTAAACAATTAAACGTCAAGAAGACGTGAAGACGAACCTACGAAAATATTACTGATTCATAAAAAGTCACTTTAAATGGATTTTTAAATGTTTATGCACATTTTACAGTTTTTTTTTGAATAACAGTCGAATTAAACAATTGATTTAATCAAGAAATAAACTTAACCCTTTTCCTCTACCAGTGTTGCCTTGTTGATGCTAGTTAATGGCTTGTAAGGACAAAAAAAAAGTACATTTTTCTCTGCTTTCTTCATGTACACTGATCTGTGATACTGATAATTTTGAATGTCAGATTGAGTTTTTTGTTTTTATATTTGTGTTTATACCGCTAGTATAAACAAGGGATCGACAATTCATAGAAAACCCACGGTTTATTGTTATTTTCCAATATAATTGTTTCCACGTATATCCATAGTCCAGACACCATTATTTTTGAAGATAAAGTATGTCTTTGTCTGGTAGTACAGGAAGTCCAAGTAAGGAATCTATTTGCACCAACAGCAGTACAGAAACAAATGGAAATTTACCCAGAGATCCAAGCAAATTTTCCCTTTTTTCGGCTGGTTCCACTACGTCCCAGGAGGAACCATACCAATGTGTGGGCCATGCCGAACATAGTTTATCTTGTATGCAAAATTATTTGCAGTCAGGAAAATTATGTGATGTCACTTTGATAGCTGGTAATAATGGGAAAAGGGTTCAAGCTCATAGGTAAACTCCTACTTTTTTTGATTAGATGGTACCTGAAATATTTTGTTTTCAAGGTTGGTATTGTCAGCAGCTAGCGAATATTTTGCTGTTATGTTTACGGGAAACTTGAGAGAGGCTGGTGAGCCAGAAATCACATTGGGGGAAGTCAATGGGGATATTTTACAGTCTGTTGTAAATTACTGCTATTCAGGCACTATCGAGATAAGAGAGGATAATGTGGAGTCTTTGTTATCTACTGCATGCTTGATGCAATTGAATAAAGTCGTAGAGGCTTGCTCTGGATTTCTAGCCCATCAATTACATCCCAGTAATTGTCTTGGAATTGCAATGTTTGCTGAGCATCAGACATGTCCAAGTCTATTACTCAAAGCTAGAGCTTATATCAGTGAATACTTCATGCAGGTTAGTTGGAATTGTTGAAATGATTTGAAGGGTGAAAAGATGAAAGGGTAATCCCGCTGTTTAATCAAGTGGATCTGTAGTCAAATTTGAGCATGCGCGAAGAGTGTCATGAGCGGATTTTGTTGCCTGATTGTGCAAACCGTTCCACTAGCGTGGATTGTGATGCCGTAGAAAAGAAATAAAGATTATCTAATATTATTCAAAAACCGGAATAATCCCCGATCTGGCAACGTTGCGGCGAATTTGAAGGACCGGCCATCACTTCGTCAAGGTCACTTGTATAAACAACTGGATTACCGATGAAAGTGCTACAAGA
Source organism: Adalia bipunctata (assembly GCA_910592335.1). Lineage (NCBI taxonomy): Eukaryota > Metazoa > Arthropoda > Insecta > Coleoptera > Coccinellidae > Adalia > Adalia bipunctata. The sequence goes on from OU342955.1 coordinate 12,339,453, forward strand.
ATTATGTTCAACTAGGGCTTCATCACAGCTGTCTTTAAAATGTCTTGGCTTTTTTGCGACGGTTGTGCCTTCAAATTTCCTAATATCCTCTATCACTTACCATCCATATTTTTTCAGGTTGTTCAGAATCAAGAATTTCTACAGCTCAGCCTAGACCAAATGCTTATTCTCTTAGCAAGTGACGATTTGAACGTAACATCTGAGGAACACATTTTCTATGCTGTTATCAATTGGATCAACCACGATCCGGCAAACCGAAATGCCAACATTGCACAATTACTGTCTTTCGTCAAGCTTCCACTGTTAAATCCCTCCTTTTTGGCAGATAACGTTGAACCATATGTTGGGGAAGATTTAACTTGTCACAAGCTAATAATGGAAGCTTACAGATGGCATCTTCTTCCTGAGAGAAGATTGCAGATGGTGAACAGTAGAACTAAGCCAAGAAAAGCTACTCTGGGCAGACTGTTAGTAGTGGGGGGCATGGATAAATTCAAGGGTGCCACTGATATTGAAAGCTACGATCCAAGATCTGACAAGTGGAGAATTCTTTGTCAGACAAGTGGTAGAAGACTGCAATTTGGAATTGCCTTGATGGGAGATAAGTAAATATGACTTTCTTGTGTGATTTCATCTTTTATAAACCATGAGCATTTCCAGGCTGATGGTAGTTGGAGGTCGAGATGGATTGAAGACATTGAACTCGATGGAATGTCTAGATCTCAAAACGAATACTTGGTCTCAAATGAACCCCATGAACACCCACAGGCACGGATTGGGCGTGGCCTTATTGGGCGGTACTTTATACGCAGTGGGAGGTCACGATGGGTGGAGCTATTTGAATACGGTTGAGAGGTTGGCGACAATTAAATTTTATCTCTCTTAAATCCTTTATATATCACAGTTCAATGATCCTCAAAATTGAAAATCGATCGGTGATTCGGTTACATATTTCAATGCTTTGTTGTCAGGTGGGATCCGACAACACGGACATGGAGCTTTGTCGCCCCCATGCAGAGCCAGAGGTGCTCTGCTGGAGTCGCCGTTCTGGAGGGGAAGCTCTACGCGGTGGGCGGAAGAGAGTCTTCCTCCTGTTTGAGATCGATGGAATGCTACGATCCGCACACGAACAAGTGGACGATGTGCGCGCCAATGATACGCAGAAGGAGCGCAGTGGGCGTGGCCGTTGCCAACGGCTACCTGTACGCCATCGGCGGTCAGGACCCGCCTTCCAATAATCCATCTTATTCGAGATATGACTGCGTAGAACGATACGATCCCAGTAAGTACGCCATTGATCGATATTTGGTGTTTTTTTCTTTTTGCGTTCTGGACAGGTCGGGCAAATTTCGTTGTCTAGTGAGAGGCTCTCGGCAACTATAGGAGCTAGAAGAAACCAGATGACACATGCAAAACAAAATTGACAGCTGTCATAATTTTTTTTGACAGTACATGTCACACACGTAGTTTAACCATAGACCATCTGGATTATGGTATATTCTTTAAATCTCGCTGTGGTTATTCTGGTATGAATGTTTTTTATGGTGTTTAATGGATGTTGTCTGTTCCGGTTTGTGTTTGTTTATCATATTTATTCGCAGGTACCGACAACTGGACCATTGTCGCCTCTTTATCGAGCAAAAGAGACGCAGTCTCTGCCTGTCTGTTCGGTAACTGTATTGTAGCCGCTGGCGGCTACGACGGAAGCCAGTATCTAAACACCGTTGAGCAGTACGATCCGATAACCAACGAATGGAGCATACTGGCCTCCCTCAACATGGGCCGAGCGGGCGCATGCGTTATAGCTGTGCCCAACAAAGAAACCACACAGACCAATGAATAGTCTAGGTTTTCGAGTAGTGTGGTGGTGCGTATTCTTTACAGGCGTAAGGTTATTTTAGATCGCGGTCATTTGTAGAGTACGTCTTCATATGTTCTCGATTCTCTTCAGTTTGCATTTAAATGATATAAGACCAGTATTTTTAACTTGTGATAATGTTTCTTGTTGCTCATGGGGTGATGGTGGATCCCATTCTGGTGGTGTTTTAAATTCGTGTTTCATCGATTTTTGTTCGTTTTATGTATTGTTTTCGAGAGAAATGAAAGTAGATTGAATACTGAGAATTTCTTTGGCAAGAAAGTCTTAAACAAAATCTAATCAGAGCCGTCACCAAGTTTTCTATGCATCTATTTTTCATCTCAAATTGGGATTTAGCGAGAGAAGTTGAAATCGAGCATTACTATGGGTCATCAATAATCGATTTAATATAATATAAACTGATTTGATATCTCGAGGTCGACGGTACTGAATTCAATTGACTTCTCTTTTGGGATTCATTGGGAAAACTTGACACAATCCTAAAAAATCACGCTACTTCGCAAATGAACATGTGCAGAATGCCCAGGAATCTTCATCGAATACGGACATCAAAAAGTGCTCAAAATCAAGATTATCTATTTTTCGCGTCCAGAAATAGGGACAACTAATGTTACTATGAATTTCATATACCTAAATAAAAACTATGCAAATAAATTCATGGTCCAGGGGTTGTGGGGAAATTTTTTCACAGCACTAGATCACGAACTTTTCAGGTGGGTTTTATGTGCTTTGGTGAAACAAGCCTCAAGAGCAGTCACTTTGTCGATGCAATCGAAATTATTTGTATATGTGCTTAGTTTGAAATACGAATCGTCAGTGGAAGAATCACTCTATTCAATGCCTTGTGAATTCTGAAATAAGAGGGTGAATTTCCATTGTAAAAAATTATTTTGATGTGTAGATTTGAAGTAGTTACGGAGTGTTCTGATGTCTATATAGTAATAGTAATTCTGAATATTCTCATGTTATTCTAGAGAAATGAAGTCGACTATTAAGCAATACAATATTAAAATGAAAGGACAATTTAATCTGATGACGTAATAAAATGTGGTTGACATTTTAGATTATCAAGTTAGTAATGTATTGATCGAAAATGCACCATGTTATTATTGATGTGCTGTGAATACCCTTGTTTCATCGATTTTTCCATTTTCAATCAGGTGTGCATCTGGATGAAAGACTCTCCTTTTTCATCTAGATGTATTGCATGAAAACTTTATTTTGAACATAGTTGTTGATAACCTAAATGGAAATGCCAAATTTTGAAGGCAATAATTAAACTCTTATGCAACTTGGGCATAAACAGTTGTGCCTGTATCATTCTAAAGTGAAGTTTGGAATGATATTAATAAGTGAAACGATAGCAAAAGATTAATCTTACTCTAAAATTATAATTATGACAGATAATTCAACAATAGATTCTTCTCATATAGAGAATACTTTTTTCGGGCCAATAACGAGATATATTTTAATCTGTAGGCTCACATATTTACGACTTTTATTTGTTCTTGATGAATAAGAAGAAAAGAATCTAGCATTGAAATATCAACCTCTATATTACTAAGCGCGTTCGGCATTAGCATCCGAGAGCGGACGGATTTTTTAGTCACGTGATCACAAATTGTACAGATTTTTCTGTAATAAACGAACGGTACGGAGCTTTCAGAGCGTTTTTTCTGTTTGCCAGATATTAAATTAGTGCTCAAAGGTCTATTCAGCCGTAGAGGTAGTCTGGATTCTATTTTAATTCTTTTGTTATAGCTGTCAACACTTCTACCCCTTGGTTGAGATGATTCAATATTTTGAATAATTATTTTTTTATCAAACGACATTTTTTATTTATTACTACACAACAAATAACATAAGACACGAAATTTTAACAGACTGTTCAAGAATATTCGAAGCAGGAAACTCATAAATGCAGATAAAATCCATTGACAAAGGCAGAGAAGTAATTTCTGTTTCTGTTCTGTGGAAAAAATCCGTTTGATCCGTCGAAATACATCGAGCAAAACGATCTACATCCGATTGATCAGATTTTCTTGCCGAACGGTCCAGATGTGTACTCCCCTCAATCTGGATGTAATAAACGAACGGTTCAGATCAATCCGACCAGTCAGATGTCATTGCCGAACGCGCTTACTGTAGAAAAGAAAGCTCATTCTTTCAACCCAAAACCGTCTTCCTTCACTGAGCAAGTAACTATTTCAGGTGATACAACCTCATTGTGTCCATCTTGTTATCTTAAAGATCTCATCTAATGCTTTTAATAAGAAGTATCAGTATTTTTAAAGGTTTGATTGGACAGTAGATATGAACAATTATCTACTTTTGTGATATGATTAATGCAGAAAATTCTGTAGTTGATAGGTTTTATTTTTCGGATTATTTTCTGTAATATTGAATTTTTTCTTATGTATAAGACTGAAATTTTACTATTTTTGAACATTATTTGAAACGAAATGAATGCTAGCGATATTTCTATTTCATATTATCCTTCCATTTAATTCTTATATGACTAAATTTTTTAAGGTGTAGGTTAAATGATGATAACTACAATTAGAAGTATTATATTACAACAAATCTAGAAATGCGTTTCTTACTTACCTTACATTAGTGATCTATGGAACGAATGTTCCATATTGAACACTCTTTGTGTTCAATAAATTACTAAGATCCTGATTATTCAGTTAGGATTTTTCAGGGTTGATGTGTTTTCAGTAAGAAAAACAAAATGAATTGAAATAAACAACTTTTATTATTTTCTTTCTATTTCAGCATACTTTAATGCCTATTTTATTATTATTATATTCTTTCTCCCCATGTCTCACTTTCTAGGTAGTTTTATTCAGCCACTCGATACATTAATGTCTATTGCAAGTCCTCGCAAGATCTTGGTGCATCTATAAGATTGAAATTATGTATACAAACAATATTTTATTTCTGTCATTTTTTATTATTCTACAACAATTGTTTTTAATCATACCATAACTTCACCAGTTTTGACTGGGGTACTGCTTCAGTAAGGTATTGATTATGCTGTGTTCGAATTATTGTGGCACTATTTTTTTCTTGGTGAGGCAAGCAAAATGTCGAACTGTAATGAATATGAAAATAAACGGCTCGAATAGGCACTCTGAATCACACAATAGAAAAAAAGGTTCAGTAGTACAATGAAATATAATATCGAATCAGAAGCTATATTGGATAAGAATCTGTAGCATGTTCAACCATTATGATTACCTAAGAGAACTGCTGTTTTCTTCTTTCTTTCCTATTCGGTTGATGGGGATTGTTAGCAAAATTGTTTCCATCAGTATTTTGTACTATTTTGCCTTTTCCATCTGTATATCGATTTCCATTTTCTTGCCTTTCTCTCTCCAATTGTCTTCTTTCTTTTCTGTTTGGGATTTTATGTCTAGAATCTGGAGGAAAATGAATAATTTTGAAAAATGGATCATCACCACAGAACATTGGCATAAATCAATAGAACTTTGAATATGTTCACAGAGCAAAAATCATGATTCTATGGTTTCATAATTCTAGACAAAACAATTGATTTTAGAAGAAGATCTCTATGTCTATGCAATGCATTAATTTTGAAAAAGTATAGATTATAAATTCTTGATAATATGCTTCTCCCAAAATAAGTGTTCAGATAATGAAAAAGAATAACCAAGAAGAAGAAATTATTCAGAAGTGCAATATTTTGTCAGTTAAGGGATGTAAGTACAACATAAAAATTCACTATGATATAATCCCCTTCTGTACCTGCATCAGTGATAAAGATGAATAAACATTACCTATAGTTGAACATCCTATCTTAGGCACGAAACGTAGTCCAAATGAATTCGCTACCATTTTAAGATCCAATTTAGATGAGTCGAAAATATCCTTTAATTTGTGGGACTCGTATGCTTTCATATATCCAGAAAAAGCTTTCATTGCCAAACTTTTCAAAAAATGATTTCTTCCAATCAATGGCACAACCTGTTAAATAAACCTTGGAGGTCATTCAGTTTGAAACTAAACGCTGCCTACTCACCAATTCCTGAATGTCCTCAATATCGCAATCCAACTCAAAGCGCCACAATTTTGAGTCTTTCAATGCCACCTTGATTAACACATCTTCAAAACAGCTCTCCTCTGGTGTCAACATAATTATTCCTTTACCTCTTGTTCCCTCACCTCGAGCCGTCCTTCCGACACGATGCACATATTCTACAGGATCATTCGGGGGGTCATACTGGAGAATCCAATCCACTGCAGGAAAATCGAGACCTCTTGAAGCTACATCTGTACAGAGCAAAATGCCTTTTTCTGCTCGGCAGAATTGGAAAAATTTCGTGGTTCTCTTCTCCTGTTTGAGTTGTCCCTGAAAACAGAGATATTTGATATTTCAACAAAAAATAGTTCATTAGGTACTCAATCCTACAATATGGCGCCATAACCGAACTGGTTAAAACAAATCCCATTCTTTTCATACAACTTACATGAATGCACATCACATCCAGATCTATGTTTCGAAAAAGGGCATCATGGAACTCAACTGATGCACAGGAACTAAAGAAAACCATGACTTTCTTATTTCTATTCTTCTTAAGAAAGGTATATAGTGTGGCCAATCTTTTTTCAGATGGGCAAATTAATGAACCCTGACTAGTGCTTTCTCCAATGCCTAAAACTTTGGTTCTTACGTAAAGTGTTTGATCCACTTTCAAAGCTTTCAGTGCTTCGGTTTGTTGAATATTGGTGGCACTAAATAAAATTGTCTGTCTAGATTCTGAAAAAAAGATAATGTTACTGACAAAATATTTCACTGAAATATCAAATTAACTTTAATATCCTCAAGTAATGAGACTGTCTTTAAAATCATTACATACTGGGCAGTATACTGATGATCTGATTAATTTCTTTTGTGAATCCAATATTCATAATTTTATCCATCTCATCAACAACCAAACAGGATAAATTTTTAAAATGGAAGTGTTCTGTATTCTGCAGATGATACAACAAGCGTCCAGGTGTTGCGACAATTATATTTGCACCATTGGCCACTTTTTCTGCTTCAAGTTTCTTAGACGCACCCCCTATGAGAAGAGCTATTGTCTGACTGTGATATTTCACAAGATTCTTCAGAACACCATATGTTTGCATTGATAATTCCCTTGTTGGTGACAAAATAATAGCTCCAGTACCTGAAAAATTTCTATCATGATATTTTTTCTAATGAAATATAATGCAGTTCTTACCGTTCCTAGCTTTGAATTCTACAAAGTGTAGGATTTCCACGATTGGAATAAGAAAAGCCAATGTTTTTCCTGATCCAGTCTTAGCTTCTCCCACTAAATTTAATCCATTTAATAGTTTGGGTATAGTTTTTGCTTGAATTTCGGTCATGTATGTGAATCCCATATCTGCAATGGCTTTCTTCGTGTTTTCAGAAATATTCAATGAATCAAATTTTAATTTCTCTGCAAAATGAAATATGAATGATAATTTTCTTTCGAAGTTGTGCATATTAGGTGATTACCTGCAGGTTCTTCAATTTCAGTAATCGAAATGTTTTCATTTTCAAGCTTCACAGTTTCATCAGTTAACTTCCTTTTTTCTGAAAAAAGAATTGTGTTATAGAGAGGCAAAAAGTAGAGCCATTTTAAGGTTTTAAAAAGCAATTATATGTATATTTATATGGAACTGGATCCTATCAAAAACTGGTCTGTGATCCTACTTACTATGTGGCTGGCCATCTTCGAATTCTATTTCCCTTTTGAGATTGTCTTCAGTTTTTTCAACGAGTCCTCCCGTTTTAGATTCTGAAATACAATGCTCTGATAATTTTCGGGAGAACTAGTTAAATTGAACATTATACCTTCTATATTTTGTTGTCGTTGTTTGAATACATTTATTTTGTGTTCTGCAGTTTTTCTGATTTTTCTCATCAATAAACGTTCTTGAAAGCCCATGATTATATTGTTCTGTATCAATGTTCCAATTACTTTACGATATATGACACCGAATAAAACAATATCAATCAATATGAATGCTGTAAAACTGAATTCACGATAACAGCAAAGACCCTTTTGAAAACTGAACAAATTTGAAAAATGTCAGGATTGTCAGGTACTGTAACCTAAAAATAATTATCGTCACAGAAGCAAAGACTCTCTTTGACAGAAGAGATGAAGACCACAGAACAATATTTGCTTTTCTTTTCATGAACGAGTGACTGAAGTAGATTTCGTCATTTTTCTACGCAGTGAAATGCCAGAAGTTTATTTTTTATTTATGAAATTAACGATACAAAAATGTGTTATGAATTGTTGTAGTAACGGTAGTTAAAAATTTTCCACTACGAATGGGGCGTGTCACCAGGATTTTGACATCGAGGGTTAGGGGAGGTTATGTCGTCATCTACACCATTACTACTTACATTTACTTGTTCTACTTCTCGTTCGGGAAAATAAAAAATATTTCCAAGTAAAGAATCTTTATTGCTCCAATGAATAAAAAACATACAGCTTATTAGATCAAAATATACACTCATATAGTTAATTAAAGCCACATAAATAATCATGTGAATAAAACTATGACAAACAATTCCAGATTTGATTTTTGGAAAAGATCATTTCTACATTACCTCATCAAAATATACAGATTATATATTATACTGTGATCTTATAGATTTTAAATGAACGTGTACAATGGATTAAGATGGGGGAGGTGGTGGTGGGGTGGTCAACAGTGAATTTACGTCAATCCCCGGTGGGGGAGGAGGAGGGCAGCTACTTGGAGCCCACGCGAAGGGAGGCATCTGTCCCCAGGGCATCGCAGCTTGAGGTTGAATCGTGCTCGTGGATGTAGTGGAACCTGGGGGAGGTGGCTGGGTAACAACTGCTGCAGTATTCATCCAAGGCATCATACCACTAGCACTTGTTGCTCCAGGTGGTGGAGGTGGAGGAAGGATACCTGGAGGTCCAGGAGGCCAGGCCATATTTGTAGAAGCAGACATCCAAGGTGGTGGAGGCATACCACCCATAACCTAAAAAGAAGAAAATAACAATGCAAAACATCTCAAAGTGAAATCATGACATAAACTTACTGGCATACTCGGTGTGGAGATTGGAGGCGGAGCCATGAGAGGTCTGGGAGCACCCGTCTGCGGTTGGAATATGCTGAATCCATTGCTCTTGGCCTGGTTTTGGTTTGTAGGCTTAGCGAGATCCGGTGGCGGTGCTTCTCCCAATTCCGCCATAAGAGACATGTATTCCTCATCTATCTTCGCCTTGTCTCCAACAATAGGCGGCCCACCTTGCCCTGGTCTCTTCTGTCTGCAATCACGAGCAATATGTCCTGCTGCGCCACAACTCGAACAAACTATATTGTTGGTCACGTTGGGCTTGTCTGGACACTGAAAAAAAATGAGTACTTTAATTAAATTGTCAAAAAATTTTTCAAAAATGGAAGAAATAATTCGATACTAACCAGCCAAGATTTATGATCAATAGCACCGCAATTATTGCACCTCATTCCGTCATTTTCACGAAGAGTACCATTGAGTTGAGCCAATTCCCTCAACTGCATCCTTCTTAAATCGTTCTGGTTTTCCGGCACCTCCACACCTTGACGTATGACTTCCTTGATCTGTCAAAAAAACAAATGAGATCAGAGTGTCAGAATTGAGGTTATAAGTGAACACTCACTCTTTCCACAGCCTTCTTCACACATTCCGGGTTTGTTGCGGTTATGTAAGCATGCAAGGGCTCATCTTCACCAGGCAAGGGTTGACCGTCTTTTCTTCCTACTTTTCCTTCTTTGACACTGCCTTTACCCCTTATGATGATTTTCGCGCCAGTTTCTTTCTCCATCGCTGAAATTTATCGATTTAAAAAGTTTTTTCTCATTCGCAAACAATATATTCACTTATAACTTATACTAAGCAATCAATAAAATCATAATTTCAGCCTCGATTTTCGTGTTACTTACTCTTGAGTGTGTTTCCTCTGGGTCCAATCAGAAGTCCAACAAAGTTAATTTCCGGGTGTTCTTCTTGTGGTATCATAACTTTATCACTGACACGAATAACTGGAGGCCTAGTGAGAAAACATTCATTATTACTGTCAATTATCTGCGAAATTAACTCACTTATAATCCAATGGGGGTTTGAAGTCGGGATTCATACTCTGCATCTTCAAAACTAGGGCATGTCTCTCTTCCTCCAAGCGTCTCCTTGTTCTAAACTCTCTGGTGTTCAACCTTTTACCATCACTACTGTATATTGGTTCAGGTGATGGAGATCTGGAGACAGAAGGATTGTCTTTAAATAAACAATGGCAACCCTTTCGCATAACAATGTTCAATCCATATGTTTATCGTGATGAAACATCACATTTTATATGAATTTTTTTTTATAATTTTGAACAAATGGATCAACAGCTTCAATAAATGAATAGAGTTAAAATAATAACTGATCTAAAAGAATAGTTGAAACTGAACATTGCTGCGAAATTCGTGCTAATATTTAACTAAAAAAACGCCTATACATAAAGATTGACATTTTGTGAAAGATCTAGTAACTGGGGCATTTTTAAACAACGACTATTGTCGTTGCCTGTGCTTGGTTTTCCTGAGAAAGAAATCTTTATTAATTCGCTGCAACAAATTTAATTTGTTATTAAGATTTATTAGGTGAATATCTGAAAGTGAACAGTACTTGTTAATTCTTATGAAAGCCGTCCCGAGTTTTCTAGAACATAATTCAGGATTAATCTGTCTAATTAAAAACTGCAATTCGTTTTGTGAAGTTAGTTCTATGAAGAAGTCATTTTTCGAGTTCATTAAATAAATTAAATACAAATGACTTTTTCATAAAACATAAATATAGAAACAGTAAGTTTGCTGTTTCTGCTATTTAGGTCCCTAATCCCAAAAGAGCTGATACTATTATGAAATAATTATTGGTAAATTGAAACTATTGAAATTGTTTTTGAAGAATAGTTTTATGGTACAGCTGAATACACTCTCACAAGTTCCAAAGGAACTTGAAGACTTCCCGAGTGAATGTTTTCATTGAAAAAACGCCTGAAACAACAAACTTGATCTAATTTCCATCATGTGGGTTCAAAATTGCATTGCTTCGAAAAAGGGGTTTCCAGTTAGAGTTTTGTTTAGACATCACATAATGCTTCGAATAATTTGGTAGAGAATTCTGATTAATTATTTTGCATGCTTCGTATTTTTGAAATGAATATTAGGAAGGAAAATGTAGTGAACTTAAATTATTTCTAGATAAATATGATGTTGAAATGAATTGAGAACCCACTGATCGTTTTCCCTGAATCTTAAAATTAAAAAAAAAAATGGAAAATTATATTTAGAAATTATATCCACTCTCAAACCACTGATGGACAGAAGCTTATCAGAGGGGTTGTCATGGTCAAACTGTTGATAAAAACTGCACCTTTCTTCGGGATTAGCTGGAATTCCCAAGTCTCCGGAACGAAGCTTCCTGCTCACTTCTTCAATTTGGAGTTGAACTGTAATTAAACGGGTTAGAAGAGGGCCAAAGCCCATATGTTAGAAATATAGGTACTATACAAAATTGTGGAAATTTTATGATTAAACCTAATGAACTTACAGGTTCGATATGCCATCATTTCACCCAAATTTTCTGTACCGTTCAATTCAACTCTTACCTTGATAAAAAATACCTTGAAAGCCCCAAAATATTCAAGAGGCAGGATTTTAATTCAAGATTTATCTCAAAAAATTTAAAAATCGAAGTTAACCTCCAAAATGGCTTTTTGATGCATTCAAGTCCTACCGAAAATTATATAACTCCTCTCTAAAATGGGATTAATTTTTCTTGTATACATATTTTAGAGTCCATTACCAATCAACTTCATTCGATATTTCGGGGAAGTTTTTACATTTCTAAATTTTTAAATTGCCCTTTTAATCATAATTTCAGCAAACCTGATCATTCAAATAGTGATATTATGTAAAACCAGTAACAACATAATATAATAAAAAATAATAATTATCTTTATTGCTGACCCTTATGACTCAGCTATCAAATTTTTATTTGGAGACTGACTATATGCTCTTCATAACTTTTTTTTGTACTTGTGTCCCGCACTAGACCCGAATATCGACCCATCGGCTGTTCCTAATACAGCATGTCAAACAGCACTGCAGAGTTTCTAAAATGACTACAATAGAGGCTACATAGGTACATTAAACTCCAAATTGAATAATGCTCAGGTAACACATGAAAATGATCCTATCTTGCCGTTTTTATTGCAAAAAAAAATTTCAATGAAATGTCATCCCTCACACTTTATTCACTTATATAATTATTAGACATACTTTCTCATTCAAATTATCTGAAACACAATATATAATTTAGATATGCTGAAAATTAATATTGAAAACGATTAAGAAACCTGAAAATCAAATCATCATTTGATCCCAACAATAGAGGTTCTGGAAAATAAGTTTGTTTAAAAATCCCCCCCACATGGACGTAGATACTTACTAACTGGAACATCTAACGTCTTTTATTCGTATACAATTGCCTGTAGGACGCTTTCAAATGCTTGGGGTCTTACACAAGGAATTCAAACAATGACATTCAAAAAATTACAATTTTTTTGATAAAAATAGATTAGGAAGAACTTACGTAGATATGCTTGCTCCTGTTGCTTATCCAAATTGGGGGGCAAGATAGTGGGCATTCCCGGGATGAAGATCTTTTCATGTTCACTACCTCCCCAACGAGATCTTTTCTTTTTTTTCTTGTCATCTTCATTACTGCCTGAAATTTAAATTTTGCATATGTATATCGTTACAAAGTATATTGTACTGAGGACTGTTACCTGTTGAAGTGTTTGAGTTATCGTCTCTCTGGTTAACCAATGCTGTGAAATTTCTTGTAGCTGCCAAAGTAGCTAAGGTATCTGCTATAAGTTTTTTGCCGTCTGGTTCGGGAGATTTTTCCCTACTTCTTCTACGATCCCGGCTTCTTGAACGATCCCTGTCACGATCTCTCCTGTCTCTATCACGTTCACGGTCACGATCCCTGTCGCGATGCCTTTCACGATCGCGATCTCGGCTGCGTCTTCTTTCTCTTCTGCTTTCCCTATCACGATCTCTACTTCTATCACGATCACGATGTCTAGAACCCATTTTTCTAATTTCCGAAATGAAAACGATATCAATTTCCAAAAATATCCTTCCTATTTCAGAATGCCAGCATTTTACAAACACAGAAGAAATATGACTTTGACGACCTTGACGTTTATGACTGTCGCAGATGAGATGACAGCACCACAGAATATGCTTGACACTGCAATCTAAGGCAGGGCCTCCCCCCAAGGGCCAAGTGCTAAGGCACAAAAAAAACACGGACAAGTCTCTGCCTCTGCACAGATTAAATTTGGCCCTAAGTTGCTGCATTTTCGTGGGAAAAACACAATAATTCAGTAATATTTTGAAAGAAAAGTCCAACATCAGTCGTATAACGATAAATTTTCAAATATTCTACAGTTAAAATACGACTTTTGTGTAGATTTTAGGTCAAGCTAACTTTATTAGATCATAGATTAACATTGATGGAGTAAAGGAAGTAAAGGGAAGGGAATTATCGAATTAAGAAAGAGCTAAAACGCAAGGGTTAAAGGGAGTTTGTGTGAGATAATAAACTAATATTTTTCCGAGGTACAATTAACTTATGTCTTTCTATAATTTCAATTATGCTAATTTCTATTGAATGCGAGTAAAAATAAATATTTATAAATGTAGCTACCAAAAAAAGTATAGAATTTTGATATTTACTGGACTATGAACATTCAATTACAAAACTTTGTTCTTGCTGATAATTTTCAACCTTTCGTGTTACATATTTTATAATTTTCAGTGTTAGGTAATCATGTCTGAGAGGTTGAACATAGATGCTCCCCTTTGGGATTTGAATACATTTGTTGGTAGATTCAAGCATTTTCTTTGGGTAACAGATCCCAGAACATGTATAGTTAGTGAAAAGACCCTTGATGATGCTAAGACTCTAGTAGAGCAATACCGTAAAGGGCTAGAGCCCCCAGGAACATCGGCCGAACAAGTGATATATGCCAAGAAGTTGTATGAAAGTGCTTTCCATCCAGATAGTGGTGAGAAACAAAATGTCTTTGGTAGAATGTCGTTTCAAGTGCCTGGAGGTATGGCTATAACAGGAGCAATGCTTCAGTTTTACAGGTATTCATTCTGAATGAATAATTTGTACATAGGATAATCGATTCTTTTAGGACTTCTACAGCTGTTGTGTTTTGGCAATGGGTGAATCAATCTTTCAATGCTCTAGTCAACTACACCAATAGAAATGCCAAATCACCAATATCCACAAACCAGTTGGTTATTGCTTATGTTTCAGCTACTTCAAGTGCAATGTTAACAGCTGTAGGGTACAAGGCATTTCTTGCAAAGAGAGCAAGCCCGTTTTTTCAAGTGAGGGAAATAAACTCAATTCTTAACTTCTCTAATCCTTTTTTGATGTAGAGATACGTGCCATTTGCCGCAGTCGCTGCTGCAAATTTTGTCAATATTCCTCTCATGAGACAAACTGAGATATTGAATGGGGTAGATTGCACAGATGAGGATGGTAATATTGTGGGGAAGTCTCGATTGGCTGCTGTCAAAGGTATAACTCAAGTTGTTGTATCACGAATCATAATGTGTGCACCGGGTATGTTGATCTTGCCTGTGATAATGGAAAAAATTGAACCATATCCCTGGATGCAAAGAATCAAGTTCTTACATGCTCCAATACAAGTTATGGGAGTTGGATGCTTGTAAGTTTTTCTATACAATATCATAATCTCAGTTAGATATTACGACCAGCGTGAGAAAAGTTGGAATTAACGATTCACATTTTCAGCTTATCGTTCATGGTACCAGTAGCATGTTCATTGTTCCCTCAGAGATGGTATGCATTGTATTTCACATTCTTGACGCAAATCTTCATATGAATTGGTTTCAGCTCTTTGAGTACATCTATGTTGGAGAAATTTGAACCTGAGGAATATGAGATGATGAAGAAGAACTGTAATGGAAAGGTTCCAGCCAAGGTCTATTTCAATAAAGGCTTGTAAAATGGCTAGAGAATAAAAGCTTGGGATTTAGCAAGCATTTAGGCGATCTGAATTAAACTTCATTTAGGCATGAGTGGGAAACTTTAGTTCATATCTTTTGAAGTGTCAAATAGAGAGGATCAACACTTCATTAATATTTTAATTTTCTTCACTCAGAAAGTTGAAAATCGAATGAGAAAATGTAATTGGTACTGATTCAAGTCCTCTTGGGATTTTGAAATTTCCACTGTTTAGGAAAGACTGTTTTTTATGGAAATATCCAATGTGATATTCAGACACTATGGAATTTTCCACAACTTATAAAATAATTTATTATCAAATTTTGAAGTGTTATCCCCATAGAACTTATAGTACATGGAATGCTATTACCAGATCAAAAAGTGGGTAAACATCTCAAGTTGGAGGAATACCGAAATTTCCATGTTCCCATGGATACGGCCTGTCACACCGAACAGAAACACAGAAATGTTTGCCGAAATGCCCAGTGAATCGGATCTTGACGATTAAATTCATAGTATTTCTGTGTTTCTATTCTGTATGACAAGTCGTAACCATGGCAACATGGAAATTTTAGTATTCCTCCAACTGGAGATGTTTATCCACTTTTTTAAGCTGAGCAGCAAGGCTAATGGCATTCCATGTACTATAAGTTCTATGGTTATCCCTCAATAAACTTCTTAATCTTTGAAACATATATGACAATAAGCAGCCTTGAAGCTTCTGATTTTTTTTTGTGATCATTAGATTATTTAATTTTCCACTGAATTTTCAGAAATTTA
Organism: Adalia bipunctata; assembly: GCA_910592335.1. Taxonomy (NCBI): domain Eukaryota; kingdom Metazoa; phylum Arthropoda; class Insecta; order Coleoptera; family Coccinellidae; genus Adalia; species Adalia bipunctata. Next base: position 12,355,256 of record OU342955.1, read on the forward strand.
TACTTCTCTTAGTTTGAATTATATTTTTTCTCTAAGTTCAGGGAGATCCTCCGAAAAATTCTAGGTTGCATATATATATTGTACTTAAGTAGTCAATTTTAGATTCTCTGCTTTATTCGTGAAGCAATACTTTTAACGCTTTCAATCTAGCTCAATTTTTAATAAGTAAAACTCTGGTGTTTTTCGATATTTTTCGTAGGCAATCAAGAAATATGTACTACCTCTGTTTCATATCAGACACACACATTCTGGCTCAAATGCATTTCTGTTTGTGTCTTTATTCAACTTTGAGTTGTGAATATCAAACGCAATAATTTATTCCTTTAACTGTTGACTGTATACATGCTGTATAAATGTTATAAAAATATTCAAAACGAAAGACTTTTCAATTCGCTGTTGCCCTCGAAATTCCTCGTGTTACTAGAACTAGAAAATTGGGAAATTGTTTTTATCTGGGCGATCGCGCTAGCTAAAAATTAGAACAATTATCTACGGTCAAGGTGTACAAATTTATCAATTAAATTCGCCATCGGAAGGAAAGACGCCTATTTCATTGAAATTGAAAATAATTCAAATATTCACCTAAAAGTACAGAATAGAACAATACACAACAAGTTTTCTTTGATGAAAAATCAATTCTGTGTCCTGTGGTTAAAACAAAGAGTCTTTGGTTATAATAATTATTTGATATTCTGTGATTAAAATATTTCTTCTGTGTCAATTTCGTTTGAAAATGTACGTTGATTTTCTCGAAATTTCCATCCATTTTCCTTTTCTGATGTAAATTTCTTCACCAGTTTATCATTTGTTTTTCAGATGTAGTAAAATTTTTGTGTGAAAAGTTTTGACTGGTCAGCTGGATCAAATTCGAGAAGTTTGTAAGTATTTTTCTTTTATGTGATTATTTTTGCTGAAAACAATGAGTGATGATTTCCGTCGTCGCAGTTTTAATTAGCAATTAATTAGCGATTAGCTACTATAATACTATAATTCGGAAATCGTAATTTGTGCGAGAAATTCTTACTTGTTACCACTTGATTCAAGAATTGTTTGTTGTTTATGACCCAAATTATTTTGGGTACTTCTTCATCAGTGTTTTGCTGTCTAATAAAGTCTCTCCCTAAGCAATCAAGAAATTAAACAATTTTGATTCTTTATGTATGATATTCTTTTGGATACATTGATATATTTATGATAGAAAAATACTTAACAAGGCACTTTTATCTATATACAAATAGGATATGAATATACAAATTATACAATAATAATAGATACTAGATACAGAGACAATGTATTTCGAGAAAACTTTTAGTCGTAAAAAATAATTTAATATAAATATTTAAGTAAAATATCAAAATGCATAATACAATAAATTTTCTTCATTCAATAGTTCAACTATAATATAAGTATATGTTTAAAAATTATTTATACGAAAATACAAAAACAATTTTCAAACACCAAAATATGTATCAGAAACGTAATGACTGAACAAATTAACAAATTTTCAACAATTAAAATATATAATCTTAAAATTATTTCGTTCCGTTTGTGACAGTATGTTTCATATTGTTTGATTCTAAAAGTAGCGAAGCATCGCACATCATTCTTGCATTGCTTCTGACTAAAAAGAGCAGATGATACTCTTCATAAACCGTTAACTGCACTCTGGTACATACGAGACCGTGTAATACTGTGGCTCTCTGAAGATCTAGCCAACGTTGTAGTCCTAATTCTCTTTCTCTTATTGTGCTACCTAAAGCTACGTCTGAAGGTCCCCATAAGGAAAATTCCAACACAGATTTTACCTGAGTCAGCGAAGTCGCTCTTTCGTTGCTCAGTAAGGATTGAATGAGCGAGGATATCTTCATTGTTGGTTGTAACAGTTGTAAAGCCTTGGAGGCGCACATGCATAGCGTTCCAAACTTTTCGTTCTTGTTCGAAAGTTCTTCTGTGAGCCTGAAAAAGAAAAAAATTCCTACAATAGTTTTGTTTCCAATGAATGTAACAAAGGACTTACCCTTGAAGAACGAACAGCTTTTGATAAAAGTCCTTTTCCATGTCCTTACATAACACGAAGGAGTTTAACGATACTGGCAATTCCTCGATACCTTGTGCTTGGAGGTTCTTGAGAGCGTTGACTAATTGTAGCATGATGAATACATTTTCTTTGCATGTTTCTTCAGTGGGTGACTTTGATTTCAATATATTCGAGAAACTGTGGATTGTGTTCACTTGCATCCAAGGAAGAACAGTTATAGTGGCTGTAAAAGATTTAAAATAAATTCCATCTCTCCAGATAGCATCAAATTGATGTCAATTTAAATTTTTATTTCACTCACCTTGGACTTGGTTTGATTCGTCAGGTCCATTTTCTCCCAAATATTTTACTGGTACCAAATCATTAAATTCCGTCACGGGATTGAGATTGAAAGTACCCAAGGATAAGGTGCAAGATGGCACCAGGCCACGATTTATCACAAGCGTCACGTGGTGTGTACCCCAAAGGGCTTGGTGGAAAGTCCTTCTGCCCAACGACAGCGGATTGGCGTTCTTTATCGAGAAATCGCTCCATCTGAGATTCGACGTCGTCTTGAGTCCTCTCAGAGTCGGGGGTATATGCACGGTTTGCTGAATCTGGAGGACAAATACATGTGCTGATCCAGGATTTCGTAATTGATCAAATGTACACTCAGTATAACGGTTCTCAAACTGGCGCAGCCTTCCAAATTATATTAATATTTCAAATAATACCACATCAAATATCAATATATACAGAGTCTTTCACGAGGAACCTCACCCATATTCATACGGGAAACTACTGAACGTATTTTCATGAAATTCAGCACTTATAAGTATTTCACGATGCTGATGAAATCTAAAATATTTTCAAGGCATGAGCACCTCCGGTTTTTCCGGAAATGACGTCAACTTCCGTTTTTCAAATTAGAACACCATTTTTTTATTGCAGAAATAGATTCCTTAGAAAATTTCAAGTTATTTTGATGTAACATTTTTCAGTTTTGGTTGGAAAATTCTCTCTGAGCGGGAAAATTCGAAAAAAAATCGAAAATAGAGCTCCGCTGAAACAAGAATAACTTCGAGGTTTTTGGATGGAAAATTTTTTTGGGATTTTTCAAGATGTAAGATTGATGTATCCACTTTAAAAATCGAAATCGCGATTCATGATACAGGGGGTGAAAAAATCGCTTTCAAAGTTAGGGATGACAAAATCGTGAAAAATCAATTTTTTCAAATTAGAACCCCATTTTTTTATGGCAGATATTGAATCTACGTTAAAAAATAATGTGAGTGTATGCATCACACCCTTGCCCTAAAATGGATATTTTCTGAGTTAATATCCACTTTAGGGCAAGGGTGTGATGCATACACTCACATTATTTTTTAACGTAGATTCAATATCTGCCATAAAAAATGTTACATCAAAATAACTTGAAATTTTCTAAGGAATCTATTTCTGCAATAAAAAAACGGTGTTCTAATTTGAAAAACGGAAGTTGACGTCATTTCCGGAAAAACCGGAGGTGCTCATGCCTTGAAAATATTTTAGATTTCATCAGCTTCGTGAAATACTTATAAGTGCTGAATTTCATGAAAATACGTTCAGTAGTTTCCCGTATAAATATGGGCGAGGTTCCTCGTGAAAGACCCTGTATAAAACAAAGTTGTTGGTTACACCATTTATAACTCGAGATCGTATGGACTGTTTGTTATGAAACTTCATTTATGGATTCGTCTACGGCCTGGTTATTATAAAATAAATTAAAACTCTGAAAAATTTGCTTATTCAGGAAATGTTTTTCCTCCTTTTGAATAAGGCCACTAGGTGTCGCTACGGTTAATGGCTCCTATTTAGACACTGTAGTGTTGTCGTGAAGGTACTTTATTAGATATTATCGCCAGTAGATGGCGAAGGTATTTACGATTTGTTACAGTGGCTATATTACCATATATTGGTAATATAATCACTGTACGATTTGTGAAATCCACCGTAAGTAGGTATCATTTAGGCAAAACAAAGTTCGACTGGCCAGCTAGTCAACAATGAATTATACCAAAATTTCCAATTTTAGCAATAAAATAAACAAAGGTGAAATACAATATAGGGAAATAAGACTCTTACATTCTCTAGAACTTGAGCAAGGGCTTCATGGTTTGCTACTATCACAGCACCGTAGTTGTCTTCTAGATTCTTATGGACGATACTTCGTCCCTTTCTCGACCTCAGCTTGTGGGTTTTGCCGTTTTGTATCCATTCATGGTCATCTTCTGTAACCTGAAACAAATATAGTACTGTCAGAACTAGCTGGATACAAGTGAAGATTTAAATAAAAGTGAACTTCTTTCTTACCTCCGATTCACTTCCGTAAAATCCGTATGGCGAGTAAATTTCAGACTCGGTTTCGCTTCCACAGTACGTAAGCGACACCGACCTAGGTATGTTGCTGTATTTGAAGTAATCTCCAGAAACGTCAATGCTGCTCTCGGATCTCTTGTTGAGCTTGCCCAATTTGGCGGTCGGGCTGTGTTTTTCCCTGCTCGAATCGGAGTCTGGAGAGCTAGATCTGCCGCTGTTGAGATACTCGTACACGTTCTCGCTGTTGCCTTTGGCCGGCAGCGTGGCCGCGTTGTAACTGTTTTGTTCTCTGTCCTTCTGCTTCTGCTGTTGGGCCTCTCGCTCCCTCATGCTGGCTGTTCGTACGGGCTTGTTGGGCACGATGGAGGACCTCACTTCGCCGATGTTCGCGTAGACGGTTTCTTCCTTTTTTATCATGGAATTGGTTCTGGAAACCTGGAAAAATACCAGAGTTGGAATATACCGGTTCGGAAATATAAGTTCGAAATATAGTCAATACAGCGTTGAAGAATGGATGAATATTAATATTGTCTATACTCTGTTCAAATGTAAGAAGGAGCAATAACAACATGTTTGGCGCAGCGGTAGGTCTTCGTAAAGGTACTTTCCGTCCAGAGTCGAATCGATGAGATTTCACACAATCGTTCAGTTTATTTATCCATGTCTCATAAAGCTAATAAATTTCTCTGCCTTGTTCCCTCAATGAGCGGATTCTCTTCTAATAATCTCTTCTCCACACAATTATTTCATCCCTATCTATCAGTAGACTATCACGACCACGTTTTTTGAACTTGAATTCCATTTGTTCAATAATTTATAGAATCTTGTTCTTTTGAAATTTGGCAAACTGTCGTCATCGTTCACGATTTCTAGTACTTTAGAAATCGTTGGGATTTCATTCCCAAAAAAAATTGTGGACAATTCTTCTGACAAGGTTCATATCGAAATCGTCAACCGAATCGATTATTTTTAACGACTGGGCTCTCCTCTTAGGTGGCGTCAATGTTCTATTCTCTTTATATTCTCTGAGAATTCTGAATACAGCTGAATCACTCACCCGTCACCCCTGAGGATTTTGAAACAATTCCTACTAAATCTCTTTTCGATACATCAGGATGTTCGATGTTCTTCCAATTCTTTTCGAGAAATGTTCAAAATTATCTCTTTCTCTTCAGCAGAGAAGGCAGCAGAGAAGGACCTTTTTCGTGGTGGTCCCCACATATCACTCTCAGATGCAGTATCCGTTTCCGAATTCGACATTGTTCTATAAACGCTATATGCAATTTGTCAAAAGATTTTCCAACACTATACACTTTCCATAACAAAATCTATAAACACTTTGAACAGCTAGACCTTCACAGTAGCTCTAGGTATTTTAACTGGTCTTGTCAATTGAAAACTTCGATATTTATGCAAATCAAGATGGCTTTCACCCATTAGGGAAAAGGACTCAAATCTGGTGTTTCCCGGAATTACTTTGTCGGAATCTTGCAAGATCTCTAAAACTCTGATGTTTCCTGGAATTACCTTGCCGCAATCTCGAGCATCCGAAAAAGAAATTATTTAGTAGATAATAATATAAAAACAAAATAAAAAAATAGGGTAGGTACGTCGGATATAAAATGTTTATGACCGTTGCAAATCATAACAGAAATTTTGCACTAGAGTTTCTGAGGAAAAATGTTCTAATGTGGGAATTGCTGACTCAAATTATTGAATCATTTCTCTCCAGTACCATCCACAGTCCGAGTACGATCCTGGCAGTCTCTTAGGGCGGTCGAAGGGAGCGTCGTTATGATGGTTTGACCAAAAGAAGCTTTATTGTGCGCAAACCAGACGATTCTGTTTGTTTACAAAGCTCCTTCGTATATTTGAACTGACTATAGACACCCACTCGTTCAACGCTGAATTGGCTATGTTTCCGTCTTATATTTCCGAACTTGTATAAAAATCTGATACACTCTTTAGAACCACTGGCGGATCCAAACACCTTTTCAGGGGGTGGGTCATGATTTTTTTCAGAGGCGCCATGAATTGATTTATTGAAAATATTAGGGATCGATTGTACTTCTATCAAGGGATTATTGTCAATTTTTTCCCTGTATCCTCCAGTGCTTAGACCTGAAGACAATAAGAAATACATATGGAGGATCTTGCTTGCTTTGTGATATATTTGAGTTATAGTGAAAAGGGATTGGTCTACTGCGACCTTCACCAGCTTCATACACAAAAATCTACAAAGTGAGAAAAGAAATAGTGGTTGGTTGTGAGTTTACCTGGTTTTGGATGTTCAGCACATCTGCTGATTTTGGCGGAGGAGTTACGGGTGGTTTTTGACTATCTTCGAAGTTCCTAGGAGGTGGTGGAGGTTTTGTCGATTTGATGCTGACATTTTCGTAATCGTTTGTGATTCTGCTTGAGAACTCCGATTGGTTTGTTGACTTCGCCACAACCTCAACTTTGATACCGTTCAACTCTGAAGGATGTACTATGACTAACCTGCAAATTTTTCTTTAATCATTAGGTTACTGTTGGATAAGCGCACTCATTACCTTGGTTTTGGAGTGGGGGCAACGTCCAGCTCATCAAACCTACAGGGTTCTATCGGTAACTTGGTCAGATCCTTATTGGAACCCATCCGTAAAAATTTCTTCAACGAGAATTTTCCTTTGGCCTTTTCCTTCCGTTTGCCATCGTCCATGGTTGCCAAACTGTCGGTAGATATAGACAAGATCTTCCTAGGGGCAGGCTCCGGGACTACATCCATATCCAGCTTGGGACTAGCCCCGACAATCTGGGGTAACTTGGGGTAGGAAGAAGCTCGCTCCCTCTTCTCCTTCTCTCTCACAACGGGTGATTCCCCGTTGATGGAGTTCAAGGGTTTCCTCACAAACAGCCCGTTCTCTTCCGGCGGATTCGGCGCCCTCCGCTTGTTAGAAATATGCGCGGCAACCTCGGTCGTGTCCGAGTTCTGCTTGGCCAACTCCTTGTGCGTTTCCTTCGCCGGGGGTTCCGCGGAGAAGGTGGTCAGCACCTGATTTTTGGTCTCCAGGTGGTGCATGACCGCTGGTTTCCTGATGAGCACCGTGTTGGGTTTGGAAGGTATCTTGGGTTTTTGCGGAACGGCAACGTTGGACGAATGCAAGAAGGAGGATTGGGTCTCGAGGACGGGGGGCGGCGTTAAGGGCAAAGCTGGAGGCTCCAGGCTGTCCGGATCAGCTCTGCCGTCAGGTTCGCCGGCCTGTTCTCGAGATTGCGACGGCGCCACATTTTCGAAGTCGCTGTTGGAGGACGCCGAAGTGAGGCTCGAATCAGGGGTACCTCTACCTGAGGAAAAACAACTATTAGAGATGTTAAAATATGCACAGCGACACCAAATCGAAATCCCCATTTTCCCACAGAACGAAAGATCGTAAATTGGGTTCAGTATTTATTCGTTATTTGGTTGAAGTCTACTCCACACTCAAGTGTATATGGTGACAGATTTAATTCCTCTCCTATACGAGGATGTATTGATATCTAGTTAGCCTAGACCAGTTCCATGCATAAACAAAATATTGCGATACCATATCAACGAACCATAACTTATTAGAAGTGTCAGTGTAGAGTTCGACGTAAAAAAAGTAAACCAGAGTTACGCAATAAATTTAAAAAAAAAGATGTCCACCGAAATTGTAAAAATCGAAAAATTGGAGTATCGAGCCATCATCAAGTACCTGTATTTAAAAGGGTTAAGAGGTAAGCAGATTTACGGAGATATGCTTAATACCCTTGGTGATCAATGTCCTTCGTATGCGTCCGTAAAAAATTGGACTGCAAGCTCCAAAAGAGGTAAATTTTCCATTGAAGATGATGACCGATCGGGAAGGCCAGTTTCTGTGTCAGTTCCCGAAAATATCGATGCAGTTCATGACATGATTTTATCAGACCGTCGAATTGGGCTAAAACGGATATCTGAAGCACTGAAGATTTCACGAACGCGTTCATCATATAGTTCACGTCAATTTGGACATGAGAAAAATTTCTGCAAAATGGATCCCCAAATGTTGACCAAAAGCGTACAAGGGTAGAAGCATCGCGTTCGATCTATGCTCGATTTGAAAACGATGTAGACTTCTTAAACCGAATTGTTACTATGGATGAGACTTTTGGGTACATTTCTACGATCCAGAAACAAAGCAACAATCGATGGAATGGCGACACTCTGGTTCTCCAAGACCTAAGATGTTTCGTGTCCAAAAATCTGCTGGAAAAGTTCTTGCTTCAGTTTTTGGGATTGCCATGGAGTAATCATGATTGATTTTTTGGATAAGGGTAGAACAAGAACTGGAGATTACTATTCCACATTACTGACCACTCTACGGGAAAATATTAAAGAGAAAAGACGCGGAAAGCTATCCAAAGGTGTTTTGTTTTCACAGGACAACGCCCCAGTACACAAATCTCATGTTGCCAGGCAAAAAATTCGTGATTTAGGCTTAGAATTACTAGAACACCCCCCTTATTCACCAGATTTGGCTCCGTCTGACTATCATCTCTTTCCTCAACTGAAAAAAGTTTCGTAAGTTTTCTTCCAACGAGGAGGTAATAAAAGCTGTGGAGGACTGGTTTGCAGAGCAAGAAGAAACATTTTTTTAAAGGACTAGAGACGTTGCAGGTTCTCTGTAATAAATGTATTCAATTAAGAGGAGAATATGTTGAGTAATTAAATATTTTGACATTGAAATTTTGTTTGGTTTTATAGTAGGCTAAGAATTTTTCAATATATCCTCGTATGTAACTTGACACTTTTCGTATCGGCATATTCCGCATTATGGATAAGGGAACAGAAATGATTCCTTCTAAGTAGTTAGTTATTCAGTTCGTTTCTTCGAGTATAGATAGATCTACCTCCTTGTTCTTCAATTGAATAAATGGAACATTCAGAATTCTGCGTTTGATTGAAATCAACCCTAAAGGAACTCATAACTCAACAAGAGAATTGTCTTGAAAAAGCTAAGTGTTTGAGATAATTGGAAATTATTTTTCAATCATTTCAGAGTTTATTATTTTTCATTACACCGCACTGAAAACCCTATCATAACATGTAGATTTAGAACATCGAAAATGACTCTTTTCCGTGCGGCCGCACCGCAAAAAGTTTTACGGTGCGCTGAGGCATAGATGCATCCTATGATTCCTATGCTGAGACACAGAGCAACGATTGCATGACAGTAGATGTCAGTGTTTTGAATAATTATTGTTTCACAGTATCGAAATGCTTTCTGCTGAAAATTTTTCCTGTGTTATTGTTTTCAGAGAGGTGTAATGAAAAATATCGTTCATTACACGTCCAGAAAGGCCTTTTCCGTGCTTGCACGAGTTCCCGCGTTCGGCTCCGCCTCACACGGGAACACATCGCGCGCGCACGGAAAAAGCTTACTTTCTGGACTAGTAATGAAATATACTATTTCGTAAAATTCGATTCCGTTCTTGATTATTTCTATTATTATTCAAATTGAAAACCAAATGTAGTAAACTCCATTCTCTTTTATGAAGTATCCCGGTTGGCCATGACATTCTGACTTTGGGAAAATAATGAATTTGAGAAAATATTATGTGTACCTATATATGTATTCAAAAATTCCAAAAACCTGGCGTTGAAGAAACTTATTTCGCTGTTGATACTGAAAATATTTCACGTATATAAACATGGTTGGAAGATTCAGTTATGCTATTTTCTTGTACTGAAATCAAGAATCAAGTGTTGGAATTTTACTGAGAAATAATGGAATAATGTAACAGTTCATTCGAAAAAAGAATAAAAGTACTCGAATAAGCCTACAGAAAAACTTCTAAACGAACAGACGGACCTATGGAATTCCCGAATTTTCAAAATTCTCAAGAAAGAAGCCTACAGAAGACATTTAAATACCTCTTTGCACAACTTCAAATACTCCAGTATAAAAATGTAGTAGTACTACGAATCCTGTGTCGCACTTAAACCTCAAAAGAACTAACCTTATTTACAAAGTAAAAAAATGTAAATAGAAATTAGCATTGGCAACCTCTCTGAGAATCATTTGACATTTCACGAGTAACAACAAACCTTAGTCTTGGCCAACCGGGATACTTTATTAAAGTAATTATTGGAGTACACAAACATGTAGGTATCGGATCATATTATACCGTGGGATACCGTGCTTTAACTTACAGAATATATGTAATTTTGTTAATCATGTTTCAGTGTTGCAAACGAAACTGGCTTAGAGGAAACATCATGAATAGTATTTGTACTGAAACAAATTTCATTTGTTTACCGCGAAATAAATGTATCAACTCGTCGTTATTAGTGTTTATTTGCACCTTTTTGAAAAGCCGAATGATATGTAATCGCTCGATAACTAACTGAAAGACCTCAACTTACTTTTATCTTCGTCGCTAGTCTTCTCTTCCGTAATATCCCATCTTTTATCCTTCTCAGTCTCACTCATTATCGCAGTTTCATTCTTTACGATATCTTCGTCAATGTTTTGTTCTTTCTCGCTGTTGTCCGGGGATTGTTCAGTCTTTTTCATATCTTTGTTTTCGTTATCCTTCCTAAGTTTTGAATTTTTGTTATTCATTAATTCTATTTTTGCTGTCGTTGTTTGATAAAGTATGGCATGTTCTCTTTTAAGAGCTGGACATCTGGAAAGGGATACTTTTTTCTCTGATTTTTGTGTTTCTTCTTTTTTCACGTTTTCGTTCTCAATGTTCTCTTTATTCGTCTCTTTATTAGGAGGTTTCTCTTGTTCTATTTTCCTTCGGGATATGATTTGCACGGACTCCTTCCTGGAGTTTTCCAAAGTTTCGGTTATTTCGTCCAGTAGAGATTTCTCAGGGATCTGTACATCATTGTTTTTCGTGTAAGATTTCAGTATGACGCTAGTGCTGGTGTCCGTAATACTTTCCTTGTGATTTTTCGATAACGGAATGTGCGCCATACTCTTCGATATTTTCTTATGCGTATTTGAGTCCTCCCCGAAAGGTTTTACGGACACCAACAGCGTCTTCTTCTTCCCCTCCGAATCTACGAGCGGTTTTCCTAACATGAGAGAAGCGAAGGATTTTTTTGTGTCGGCCTCTTCGATCAGGTTCGTGGTGTTGTAGTCTGTGTTAGCTTTAGTTATTTTCTGCAGTTCCGAATCTAGCTCGTCCGAGTCATCTGAGAAATCATCGTCGAAGTCGTCGTCGTTCGAATCGCCCGTTTCTTCTTCGCCATCTGAAGACCAATCTTCCCCCCCGTAACCGATGACTTCGCTCACCTGACTTGGAAATCGAACTGATCTAGAGAAAAAATTGAGATGAACGAAAGGAACCAAAATCTACCGGTTCGGAAATATAAGTTGGAAATATAGCCAATACAGCGACGAGCAGGTGAGTATATTGTCTAGTGAAACAATAAAATAATCAAAACCCTAGGCACGATACGACAACGAATAAATGACTGACCTCACTCAATGGCATAGGAGCCTGGAGAGGGGGGGATTCGAGCTCTCTCGAGTCTCGATGCAGTTCCTATGCCATTGAGTGAGGTCAGTCAATTATTCGTGGTCACCTCGCGCAGAGGGTTTTGATGATTTTACTGGTCCACTAGATTCATTCACTGAATTGGCTATGTTTCCATCTTATATTTCCGAACCTGTATATGTGAGGAGGAATGAAACCTTCGATTACGATTGATTTTAAGATTTGTGTATTATTTGGGCGAAATAATAAAATCGCCAACGACTTATCCAAAATATTTTTTAAGCACATTTCATATTTCACGCTAGCATTAGGTATTCTGTGATGGGAATGACATATTATTTTTAGACCTACCTGTGACTGAGTTTAGTTTTCTTTCCACTCTTGATGATCCCTTCGATCCTTCTAGAAAATGTTGGAAGTGGCTTGAAAGAGATCCGCTCTTGATGTTCGTTCCTGGACTTGAAGCAATTGGAACACAATTCTTTTTTCCACGCATTCTGAACGAAATTCTGGCATATCACAGAGGTCATTATGTAAAAAGTTCCCTTTTGAATATCATCCCTGGAACAAAGGATAGTATTGTCAGAATCATCTTGAATATGATACTTTCACGAAGTTATTGGCAGAACGACTATACCACTACTGACTGCCTCGAGTGATGATCGATGATCGAATTAGAATTAACTCTAGATTCCGTGATATTTGGTGCAAAACGGAATCGTTTAACAATCATCATCTTCGAAAAAGTAGGTGAGTCGCGATGCATAACAAGGGGATATGGAATTCCGAATAAGAAACCGTTGGAATTGATTTAATGAACGAAAGATATTTACCGAAAGTAGCATAAGACGACATCGCTATTGGGTTTCTCTTTTTTACAAGCTTTTATTTAGTTTCACCTGTCCCGGTGTCTGTCTGTAATCAAATCTTGCAAGTTGAATATGACACACTTCTAATCGTCCGATTGATTTGAAATTTGGCAGGTGTACATAGTTCTGGTGACAATGCATCATGAAATATTTTTTATAGAAAAAAACAAAATGGCGGCTTCAAAATGGCGGATGAGTTTTGTAATTATCATCCGATTCCATTCAAAATTAGTATCTGGGGGTTTTTGGGTTCGACAATGATGATTCTTCCGTCAAAATTGAAAAATTCAAGATGGCGGCTACAATATGGCGGACGAGTTTTGTAATTATGATCAGATTCTGTTCAAAATTGGTATCTGGGGGTTTTCTGGGTAGGAAATTACGATTTTTCAAAATTGAGGAATTCAAGATGGCGGCTTCAAAATGGCGAATGAGTGTTGTTATTATAAAAGCTTGTTTAAAAAAATGATTTTTTTATTATAGCTTGTTTCCTAAACGATCAGGTAAATGGAAAATTCATAAGATGAAATCTATCGGCGATACCTTGAAAGCGAGTTATTAGCACCCGAAACATCTCGGGGCGAGACCAAACTATTTTTTAGCCGCAATTGGCTTTCTCGAGAGGTAAACATAAAAGGAAAAACGAGTTAGACAACTGGGTCAATAAACCATAACCTTTAGGCCATGCCTGTGTGTACGGCAAGTCGATGGCATGTGGCGATTGTAATCGATGGCATCCCAGGTGTACTTATCACAACGGTCAACAATTTCTGATTTTTTTTTATTTTCAGATTGTAAAGAATACCCGATGAGTGCCCCTAATTTGGTACCCTGCTATTCTTCACATTGCTGCAGATTAGTATGATTCTTACCTATGATCGAATAATAATTTTGAAAAGGAGATGTAAAAGACCCTTCTGAATTATGAAGCTGCATTGGATTTTAAGTGGAATAGATCACAGGTTTGATATTTCTTCATATTATTTGTGAGTAAGTTTACAGGTATCTATTCAAATGCAAGTTTCCATTTTACTGCAATCAGAATAGCAGAAGAGCTATATGAATAATTCGTTCAAGCTAGACAAAAATTGTACAGAACATTACGAATTACGGTAGTGGAAACCACTGAAACTGCTCCAATGATACTTTTCCAGCAGTTGTCCTGAAATAAGGACTGAACGAGAATAAATTCGCTATCACAAAAACGCCTGTTTCTCTTGAACCAATTGAGAAAAAATCAAAATTTGATCATAGTTAGCTTTGTTCTGAACGTCAGAAACATGTGGAACATTTACTTCATAGATATTCCAATTCTCTGTCGAAAAATGTTAAGCGAAGTGAAAACACGAGAATTTATAGTGACACTTTTTCAAAATAATCAAAAATGGAGCTTCAAAAGAATCGCAAAAGAGGCTCGCGTTCGTCCGGAAACGGTATCAAGAATTGTTGAGCGTTAAAGAACGAGGATCTTAGAATTAAACTCAAGGAAGGAACCGGGAGGAAAATGGGTTTCATATCCCAAAAAAAGTGAAGAAAGCCATCAGCCTTTTTCAGAAGAATCCTAACCTGTCAGGACGGAAAGTGGCCCAAATCGTGGGTTGTTCGCAGTCAACCGTTCAGAAAATCAAGTCGAGTTGTGGGCTTAGAACATAGAAAGTGCAGAAAGTGCCAGACAGGAACGCTGTGAAGAATCAAGAAGCGAAATCAAGAGCAAAGAAATTAAAAAAAGATTTCATCAAAAATGTTTCCTGTTGCGTGATGGACGACGAAACCTATGTCTTGGCTGATTTCTCGCAACTTCCTGGTCAGGAATTTTATACTGCAGATTCTCGTGGAAATGTTGACGAACAATTTCGCGTGAAAAAACAAGCAAAGTTTCCTAAAAAATTCCTGGTTTGGAAAGCAATTTGCACTTGTGGGAAAAGGAGCAAATTTTTCGTTGGCCAAGGCTCTGTTGACTCGAAGATATACATCGAGGAATGCTTGAAGAAGCGACTTTTACCATTTTTACGTGAGCACGATGTGTCAACAATCTTTTGGCCAGATTTAGCTCCATACCACTACAGCAAGGCCACCAAGGAATGGTACGAAGCTAATGAGGTGGTTTTTGTCCCCAAAGAGGCCAATCCACCAAATTGCCCAAAACTCAGGCCAACCGAAAGATATTGGGCCCTGGTAAAAAAAGAATTGAAGAAGACTAAGAAATCAACGAAATCATTAGCGTAATTCAAGCAAAAGTGGAAGACAGCATCCCAGAAAGTGACTGAGAACACTATAAGAAGCATGATGAGAAGAATTCCAGAAAAAATCCATGAATTTTGTAAAAAATGGTTGTGGTTTTTTATTGTTTTCATTGGGAGTTTTTTTATTGTAAACACAGTTTCCGTTAGAATTAGAAGATGATTCGAAAATGAGTTTGATTTTCGAAATCGGTCCAGTGGTTCAAAAGATATAAGCGTTTTTGTGATAGCGAATTTATTCTCGTTCAGTCCATACTTATTGACCACACAGGTCACATTCTACACCTAACATGTTCGGTTTCCCACTTCATCAAACAAGAAAATCCATTGGATATGAAGTTACATATTAATTGAGCATTTGAAATTGCTGATTTAATATGTTCAATGTGAAGTTTTTATATGACTTTAATAGAAAAATGCATTTCGAAATATATTTTCGGTATCGAATTTGAATAAATAAATATAAGCCGTGAACGTCAGTACGTGAAGTAAGCTCTTTATTTTAATGAAGCAACGGTTCTGAACCGAAAATTCTTGAACATTTTTCCTCTGGTCTTCTAACCCTTTCATTACTTCGGATACAATATGCCTTGCCAACATACAAATTGAAATGCTAGATAGACATTTTGTTTTTTATTTATTTATTGCTGACAACAATTTTTTACATTGCTGGTGTCAGGGCCTAAATTAAACAATATGTATTCAACAATAACGCAAACCAACCATAGAAACTTATCTTGGCAACTATAAAAATCTTCTTTTGGCACATGTCAATCTCGCATTGAGTCGTTTTGGTGCGACACATCTAAGTTTGAAAAAATGTTGGGAGAAGGATTTCCCGAGCCAGAAGCCGCGCCGGGTGAGGATGCCCTCTATAAGCATTTTCTCTTGCACGGCGTTATAGTTCCCAAAATCCTCACCTTCGACGAGGCCTCGAAATGCTTGAGTAACCTGGGTAAAGACGAGAGTGGCGTCCGATATGCATACCTCATGCTTTCGGCAACGGATATGAAGCTGACGGACATTTCGAAAATAACTTGTTTCAAGCATGTTCTTTTTGTGGACGTCAGTGGGAATTTTCTCGAGCTGGAAGCTCTGCAGGTAAGTACGAACATTTATTCAATGATATTTAGATTCATCAGAGAATTTTTTCAATACTAAACAACGAAATGTCAAAGTATATTGACCAAGAGATAAAATTCTTTGATCTGTGAAGACGACAAATGTCCTGTTCATGAAAATACACGCTTATGATGGAATGTACAAATTGTAATGGATTTCATCGTAGAGCTGAAAAATGTTCAAGAAGCCATCACGACATTCTACGACCACCTTCACCAGTGAAAAGAGAAGCTGCGTAATTGTGTAGCGTCTGATAAAAAGTATAAAACAATTGTCCTGTATATCTCAGGCAGTTGGAAACAGAATTATATAAGCAGTAGTGAAGATAATGCATCTTGGATAAAGTGAAGCTGATTCATAATTTATTTTTAATGATCGAATTACGTTTATGTCATGCAGGTATTATGCGAAATGCCATTCTTGATCCTACTGAAAGCGGAAAGGAACAAAATCACCTCCGGCGCCTTGAATCCGTGTCCCTACCTGCAGGTCCTAGTTCTTAACAAGAACCAAATTTGCGAAACCGCTGATATAGCCCAACCCTACCTAGAAACCCTCGACCTTAGCAACAACCTGATCTATGAAGCCCATTTCGAATCGGATAACCTGAAACAACTAACCCAGCTAGAATTTGTCGGCAATCAGTTGGTAGAATTGGCCGGGAACTTCCCCGTATCTTTGGAGAAGCTGTATGTGGCTCAGAACAGGATCCATAAAATAGTTGGTTCTGGTGAGTCCATAGCGTCAAATCTTCGATTAAACTTCAGGGATGCTTTACATTTATTTAAATGACCAACTGAATTGTAGAATAATCGAATATTGCTCCAGATCTCTCTAAACTGGTCAATTTGAAAGTCTTGCATCTGCGCGAAAATAAGCTCCATAAGCTAGACGGTTTCACCGATGATCTGAAGAATCTGACCTATCTCAACTTACGAAGGAACAGCGTGAGAAAATTGAGGCAACTGAGAAAGCTGAGGTGTCTTCCCAAACTAGAAACTCTCATCCTAATAGACAATCCAGTGATGAACGAAAAGACAGAAAGAATAGACGAGGAGGAAGAAGAATTGGAAGGAGAGGAAGAGAAAAAAGATTACGTCAGAATTTCCATCTTGGTTCTGCTTCCCAAGTGAGTACTCAACACAAGATGGCTTCAATATTTCCATTTTCGTCTTCGTCAGAAGCCTTCTCTATCGATGCGGCTGTATTCTATGAATTCTTAACACGGATCAATATACGAATCTGGCAAAGATTACTCTTGAGATATCAATATTACATTGCAAAGAATTTCACAGAGAACTACAACGCTTTCACCACTAGGCTCCAATTCCAAAAACGCATGCCGTGTACATCTCCTCTAAGCGATGTTGATTGAGGAAAACTCGATGTTATTTACCTATTGAGATTTGCCTATTTCTTCTCTGTTTCTGGCATTGATATTTTCTATTTCGAGACATATCTTTGCCAGACCTGTGTATTTTGACAGCACCGTATTTTATTCCAGCTTGAAACGAATAAATAAAGAGACGGTGAGTCTTGAGGAAAGGGACGAGGCATTCTTTATCTGCGAAGATAAAATGCAAGAAATAATGGAGGAAGTGAGCAGTGACGAGGAAAGTATCGTAATCACAACAACGGATATGACTACCGAATATACCACAGAAACAGAAACTGAAGGTGGTTTAGACCAGGTGGAATATGGTGGTTGATGAAAGATTCATTTTGCCATTGATTTGTTATGAGAGAAAATTTTATTTTTGTAGTTGGTGTAGATATTCATAGAATTACATAATAAATTCCGTCGCGATGGGTGCGTTCCAAGTATGTTCTTCGATATAACGGTGTTCTATGATAATTTCTTGGGAAAGGTCGAATATTATTGTTTCTACCTCGGACAACAGATAAGATCTTTGCGTTAGGAGGAATTGTGATATGGAGTTTCAAATAATATGTTTAATCTTCATTAACAATTGCAGAAGATCGATTTGATATATCTTAAATCTAATTGGATGCATCCTGGAAGTGTCCTTGTCATGATAGAAGTCCTCTTCGTGTTGAAATAGGATATTCAAAATCATCAACAGATGATCTTTGATAGTATATTCTTCATTATTTACGTAAATGCATAATGAATTAGTTGAGTAGCCACGAAGTGATTTGTCGGATAAATAGGACACGCCTTATCTCGTTTTTCCGACTCCATAATTGGAATATATTTGTCGATAAATAATTGTGCCGTCATTGAAAAAATGGAAAGAAATAAGTTGTGTAAAGAATGCCGATTCACAATGCACATAAAAAGTGGAAGTGAGAGGTGTTTGGAAAATAATATTTATGATGTTGGATAATCAACTGATTACTTTATGCTATACAATTTTCCAGTGTACCTACGTTGTCGTATGGAATGAATTGGCGATAATGACCTTTGCGTGGTTAGGTAACGTCATTTCAATTAAATCAATGCAGAACCGTAATTATGTAGGATCTTAGGTATTTACGCATTGTGTATTATGCAGTGTAAACCTTCACTTTATGGAGTAAAAGTGTTCCGAGTTATGTTCAAGTCGTCCTTAGTGTTACGACACTAAGCGAACACAACCGTCTTTTCATAGAACATTAAACGGTCATAATATCGATGCTTGTATGGAAACCAATTTCTGTGCTCGACGATATAAAGTTTCCTCATAACCTCTTATGAAGCAATATGCATAGAACCTGATTAGTACCCAAGTCTGAAACTGAGATGGCACCTATAAGAGGTCTTGGAAATGAAACATTTCGAGAAACAGGGCCGGATTAAACTCTTTTCCGCCCCTAGGCCAAAAACAATTTGCCGCCCCTATGAGTAAAGAGAATTTTAAAAATTCAAATTTTTTAAATACGTGATTTTCGCAGAAGTTGATAAAGACAATTTTCTATCTGGAAATAAAACAATCTAATGTTTCAGAGTGTACCTATATTTCATAGTAAAAAATTACAGCTTTCATAATCAAACTAATAATGGTTTTCTTTTTGCCTTCTTTTCCGCAAATTGTTGCAACACAGCTTCGAAGTCTAATTTTTTCAACAATTCAGCTTCAATGCACAAAACGGCCAGAGAATTCAAACGCTCTTGAGACATGCTAGATCGCAAAAAGGATAAAATTCGCTTCAATGCATAAAAACATTCTAATTGTAATATCGATGTAGGGAAACACTTGCACTAAGCTTTTATCACTTCTAATGAAGGTACTCATCTCGTGTAGAGTTTTTGGAGGTTGTTCTAACTGTGCTAAGTAGGATTTGAAGTGCAAACATTCATCGTGGAGTTTTTCATCTAAATCCTGAGGAAAACTAGAGATGAGATTAGTAACCGCTACTCCTAATTCTTCAGAACTAATCGATTGCAGTTTTAATAAAAAGGAGAACTTCGCAGCAAAACCCTTGTAGCAATTTTTACGTTGATTCAATTCTCTTGTTAGATAGTCAATTATAACAAGTTTTCCCTCCCACTCAAAGCAGTATGTCCCACTCCAGTTTCATCAGCAGGAACAGTTCTTGCTTTGGCTCTTCTATCTTCACTTCGATATTTCTCAAATCCAGAATTGATCTTCGCTCTCTCCTCAAATCGATCAAATTGATCTATTAATCCTAAGATATAATCAACCAATGACTCATAATACAAAACTACTTCATCTATACCAATGCCAACTTTCTGTATTGCTTCGCTCACTTTATCAAATCTTTCCAAAATTGGACTCCATACAGCGAACATTATTGCGGTTTCCAGAGATGTTAGCTTGATTTTCAATCCTTTTGCTTCACTCCCAGTCTTAGACCTGTCCCGCTCATCAAGAATTATACATCGGTAATGAAAAAATGTGCGAAATTTTCGAAGATGGCTATTTCTACATTTTCGTAGAGGAGTTAAAGAATTTTTTTTTATTCACCGAAAAATTTGCCGCCCCTAAAATTGTGCCGCCCCTAGGCCATGGCCTATGTTGGCCTAGGCGGTAATAGGGCACTGTCGAGAAACTTGAGTGTAGTATAATAATAATGATTAAATCAAGACGTGAACTTTTGCATACAGGCATGATAAATGAATCTAACGTCTCAAACACATCGCAAGCTCAACGAACTTTACTGTTGTCCTAGTGCCTGGTAAAGATTACATGGGTCAGTCAGTTTGTAGTCAATACGGTACACACACGGAATGTCAAAAGCCGTTATGGACTCAAATGGCGAATGTCTATCAGTTGTACCTCATGTTTATTTCGCCAGTTACTTTCGGAACATCGCTGTACAATAGGCAATCAGTAATTCAGCGATGAATTAAATTCCGCTACCAAAACAGTGATATGGAGTAGAATAACAAATTGCAGAATAATGAGACTCAGACGTGATAAACTTGATATAATTTAATGCAGTTGACAACTTATATGTTCATTCTGAATATTCCTGCTCATGCTCAGATGCTTTGATTGTGCATCTCATAGGGCTTACTTGAAAAATACAGCAACTTGACTCCTCTATTATTATTATTACTCTCGCTAGATCAAACTGTCCACTTATAAAATTAAGTTATACCATACTCTGTGTTTGTTTCTTTTTTTTGCGTCTTTTCTTCAGCAATGTGACCATAATCAAAGCAGATGATGGACTTTCCTCAAGATTATTCGCATTGAATTTCGACGCTGGTAAAAAATGGCGACAAGAACTTACATCAGTGGCGCATCAATAAATATTCAGTGCGCCTCGAATACCAGTGAAAGTAACGTAATAACGACGTTACAGTTGGGACGTTGTGTTGGTAGAATGGGTGGAAGTTACAGCAGATCCATACGCCTTAATAACAGAATACCGTCAACCACAAGAATAATAATTTCTTGCTTGATGAGATTTAATCGTTTCGCATGTCGGATAATGAAGACTTACATTTGACGTTGGGCAATGTATTAATGGCCCATATGGGGTTACTGTTACGAGGCTGATGGATTGTTAGATATGGCAAACTTGTATGACCGGAAAAGATCGAACAATGCCCTTACGGAAGTTGGGAAACGAACGGGAGCTTATGTTCACGGCTGTAAATCGGAAGGAATCGAATTGGTTCTTAGACATGTGAAAACTATAGGCCCTGCTTACAAAGGACATTTTTCTATGTATTTCGGCCATGCTACGAAACAAGTTTTAACTTCGGAAGAAATTGTTCAGAAATTCTTCATTTTATTCAAATTCAGACACAGAGATGAAAGTGAAACTTCATTATTTATGGAGAAAGAAAGGCGACATAATGAACAGTTTTATTGCAGGAATACAATTTTAATATTTCTGCCATAAGTTTACTACAAGATTGAATATTAATGCGCTCGATAAAAATGAGAGAAAGTGTCATTTATCAGTATGAAATAAGGTGAATCAAAGATATAACCATCGTAATAGATTACGAATACTATCAGATCGTTAAGTCTTTAGCCTTCGAAATAAGAAACGTATACTGCCAGATGGTGCAGTGCATTGATTTTCATTTATTGGATTATTCAGCTTAATAGAACAACTGTTGGGGCGCAGGGAATATAACAAGAAATCCTACCCTGAACTATATCTCACACTGGCTGTATAATACTATCTCGTTCCTTCACCAGGCATTGGGAGGAGATAACTGCGGGGCGTGTCATTTAAAAGAAATTCAATTCCATGTTATAATCCACAATTGTAAGAAACAATTAATTTTCACTAATCGACGGCTAAAACAAACCTTAATGAATTATCGTTGATAAAAATGGATATTTATCATTTCGAATAGAAAAATTCAAGGAAATAAAGTTCGCCAAAACAACACATTGTTGTAATATTATTCACAAAAAAACGGTAGATTCTGAAAGAAAAATGAGATAGACGTTTGATTAACTAAATGATAGACTTCAATACTGAAATGAAAAAACACAAAAAAATTTGTTCGTTTTGATGGTGGAAATGTTACAAAATAACCAAAAATGATGGGGAATATCCTTTTTATTCATTCAATACTTATAAAATATTTTTTTATTATTTTTCTCTTTATACACTCATATATCCCTTCATAAATAAAAAAAAAATAAATAGTTTCTGACTCCCTTTTTTTCTCAATGAAATCTAGTCATAGAAAAACGAGTAATAAATCTTTTTTTGATGTCGAATAGAAGAGATTTCTTCAATTCCAAGATATCAGAATGTAGTACTAACATAATATGCAGGATCTTTTTTATGTGTTTCTTCAAATTTATTTATCTACAATGAATTAATTTGAATTTTGAATAATTCGCGAAAATCGCGAAAAAATCCAGCAAAAAGAGCAATTTTGAAGTCGATAAAACTTTTTTCACTGATATCCTGGCCGTGATGTGAATATACGGATCGAAAGAGGAAAGGTCAATGCCAAATAGCTTGGTATTCATATTTTCCATACTTTTACCATTTATTCAGGAAAATTAGTCAAACTTTGACATTTCGCTCATAAAATCTCCCAATTTGCAGAGATCACAGAGTACGATTTGAAACTGTAGCTGTAAGCTGTCACATTTTGACGTATAATAGTTTCCCGGTATTCTTAGTTGATGTGTCTTGAATAGGAACGTATTATGGCATAGTCAAAGTACTATTTCTGCATTGTGCTCTGTGAAATAACATGGTCATGAAGGTGTGATATAGAAGTGTTTCAGCGATTCAAAAACTATCCAAACAATTTTGAAAAATTCTTCAAAGCATATTTTATTGAAATTATTTTTCTACGGCTGGAATTTTTCATTGCCTCTAAGCGACCTTCTCACGATTCGTGTTTTAAAAGAATACCTGCCTCACAACAATGGAAGTACGCGGAATAGGAATGTATGTCATGTGTAGTCATTAAATTCTTTTCACACTCGAAACCTAAATAGTATGTTTTGGATACGATTATGAATATTGAACAAGTGTTAATCCGTTATAGGTTGTATAAACACTAAGTATAAACTGTTTGTTTTGGCAGGATTGCATCTCAACAGGAAGTTTGAACATTTGTTTTTCTTGAGATCAATAGTACCTTGTTGTAATAGTTGAAGGGGTCCATCAATTCAATCTGACATGCACAGAAAACCATGCGCACAAAAATTCATTTGGTTGATAATGCTGTATAAACACCTGATTGTCGGCAAATTTTGATGTATGCCGTATACATACATTTACAATTAGGTATCAGTCTCCGTAAGTCTCGTTTGTTTACGTTTGCCCCCGCTGTCTCCGAAGGTGCCCATGTACGAAGATCGTTTTAAGCACTCGTTTGCGTCTGCATAACGAAATGTTAACGCTCCTTCTTTCCAAGAATGGCCATAAATCCACAATCGTAACTCAAATTTTTTCCTCGGCCACGGTCCAACGGATCCATCCCAGTCTAAAAACGAGTTAGGGTGTGTTCCGTTCCCATTGAATGTCAACCAGGAGAACAATGGTACAGAATGACCGTCTTTGTCTCAAGCCAGACAGATGCTATTCGATTTCAAGTGTTTTCATCAATCTAAATTAAGTGGGAGTTCCTGGTAGGCCCCTACAGGCCGTTTATTATTAATCTCGCTGGCGCTTTTATGTCTTGGAACTCGGGATGGTCAATTGTCTATTGTGAGACAGGAACGGTCCATTTAGAGGCTTCAGTTTTTTATATTCTCATAGGCTTTCAAATATAATGAATTCTTTCGATTGCGTGGAAAATTAAATTCGAAACGGTTGTTTCGAATGCACTTCTACGTGTTCCAAGAATGAAACCTAAACTTCAATATGTGTCGGAATGTCCTGGTGTCCATACATCACCTGAATCTACGTAAACAGTAATAAATGAGAGATCGGAAATAACCGATATTTTGATGAATATGGAATTAATATTGGGTTTCGATAAAACGACAAAGTATGATCTGTAAGGCTATGAAATTCGATCCTTTTTATAGACGTGGATTGGGCCATATAACAAATGACAAAACAAATATCGTGCGGTCATGATTGATGACTATCTCAGATAGTCAGAACGGAACAATATATCCACTATAAGTGCGTATTTGTTACCAGTGTTTCATTATTACCTGGAAATGTTAGGAGGTTCAAGAAAAAACTCAACTCGGCAAATTATAGCGATATGCATTAACTATATACTACATATTTACACCTCTGGGAAAAGTTTGATCGTTTCAGTTGATGATGAATTAATCCTAGATTTTCCAGTGATGAAGATGACTTTCCACAAAGACGCATCACGACCAATTTTCCTCCAGAAACCTGATTTCTACATCCTAAACATAATGAACAATGGGATAAACGATGTTATCCAATTTGTGAAGACGATGCAGTTCAATAGAGGCACCAAATTTATATTGATTGGAAAGGATGTAAACAGACAAACTTTGAGAAACTTGGCTTCCAATTTTATAACTCGAGTGTTGTTATTGGATCCTACAACTGGTACCTACAGCACCTTCACCCCTTATAAACATCGCATGCTGAACAACATCCATACCAAGATGGATACCTTCGATTTTTGCACCAATCACGTCAAAAACATCACAAAATTAGATACTTATTCATATTCAGTGAACTCTGACTACAGGCGTCAAAACGAAATGTTCTATGACGAAACACCAAAAGTTTGGACGAATTCTGTTATCTCAGTGTTGTATTATTTCTCGCCTCCATACACCCTGTGTATCAAGTGTGAGAATAGAGGCATCGAGGTAGAAGCGCATATGATAATAATGAAACTGATGAATTTGACAGGTCGTTATCATCGGAGAGTCATAGACGTCCTAGATAAAAGAACCGCTAATAAGTTGCATCGGGGCAAATACGATCTCCTTTTGAATGGTTATCATTTCGAAGGATTGGATTTCACAGCTCCTTTTGTACATGATCATTATTCTTGGTTTGTGCCTTCACCAGTTGAGACTCCGAAATGGAAGTATATCTGCGTCATTTTCACGTCGGATACATGGGTCGTCTTACTGTTTTCTATGGTTCTCATTAGTGTCATTTGGTATTTTATGGACTGCTTCTTAAAGAGTCAGCGACCGATTTACATACTGCATAATTTGATGGTCTTGATGAGACTAACAGTGGAGGAAGGTTTTCATTTCGAAATTCGACATCTGCATCAACTGATTCTGAACGTAAGCATATATTTGCTAGTATTTATGGTGCCTCTGGTATACAAAACAGAATATACAACAGTCCTAACAAAAAATATTTATGAAAAAGATATAAATTCGTTAGTTGACGCTATGAAAAATGGGCTTTATATTGGTTTGCCGGGATTTAGAAAGAAGCTTCTTGAAGATTCTCCTAAGAACGTCGTCTATATGAAGAGATTCTATGTCCCATGCGATTTCTCCACCTCTTGCTTGGAGCAAGCCGCCAAACAAAGAAATATGATCACAGCAACGATTGACAGATATTTCAACTACGCCCAAAGGAAATTTATGGACAAGGATGGTAAAAGTGTCCTGAAGAAACTAACACCACCTCTCGTAGACGTCCAGTTGGTCGAGGTACTACGTCAAGGTCACGTCTTAACTCCAACCATCTCAAAATACTTGGGAGACTTAAGAGCTCATGGATTTGTCAATTATCTGATGGCAAAATATGACCACCAAGCATTCGTACCACCCATCCTACCTTCTAGTGCCATAAAATTGACATTCGAGCATGTGCAAGCACCTCTTATATTTCTGATGATCGGAGTTATTGCTGGAACTGTGGTTTTCTTGTTAGAACTCAAATTTTCCAGGCTTGAATCTCAGAGTAAGAACTAAACGGTTTCGTGAATACACTTTGAATAATCTATAATTATGTATACAGTGATGTGTTTCAGTTTTTTAAATGAATCCTTTTTCGAGTACCTACATTAATCTTCCCAACTAAATATATGGCTGTATATATATATCATTGTAATAATTTATTATTATTGAAATGTGAAGGCATCCATCGCTTTCTTCGATTGTTTCACGATGATATATTCCTGAAACCACAGAACACTCACGCTCATTTTTTGTGCCCGAATGTGAAACCATAGAAAATAAAGCCACCATCGATTGGCACATTGGCAACCATTGGCGGGTAAGTTTACGTTCACACGCGAAGATCTCTCGTGTTAACTCTACGTGGACGTCGAAGAACACTTTCCCACACATTATAGGATTCCCTACGGTCGCGGTTAGTATAACGTCGAAGAAGAGTCTCAGGTGATTGTCTAGGGCCCGGGGGCAGTGAGAAATTATAACGAGGTTAGTATGGATGCGGCGTGAGACTTCCAGGTCGACCAAGACGTCGGCATTCCTTGCTCGATTAAAATCAGACAGACCTGGTGAATGTATGGACGAATAGCAGCGCATTTGGTTAAGTAATAATTATATCTTTATATAGGTCAATAATGTCTTATTATTCGATATTTAGTATAAAAAGATCGATAGTTATGGACTATTATATGAAGCTTCGAAATTCAATATCCAAAGTCTTCGACGTCGTGTTCATAGAATAGGATCACCCTTTAGGGGTAAATTATTTTGTTTGCCCCTCTACACTTGTATAGATTCTCTTAATGCATATATTAATTCCTTTGGGATGTGGAAGGTAGTGATTCCAGAAAAGGTCAACTAAAACTAAACAAATATTGACCAAATAATTCCTTTCAACCTCATCATGAAATTATCGTATTTATATAGAGCTCATGCAAGTGAAATGAGCCTAAATTGAAACCTAGATAGACTCGCACAGAACGAACCGTTAATAATGACAAAAATAACGCATTTCGTATCGAATTTCGCCACATGATGTTGATTAAATCCACTTAACATTCACATATGGTCGCTTTATGTCATACACCTCCTTAACAGTGCCATAGAATGTTAAATAACCTTCGAGTCGCCGACCGTTTTATCAAAACAGTGATACCAATGGAACGTGCGAAATTTTCGATTGCAGCTGTTTTGCAACAGTGAAAGATATCTATTAACAATTAGAGATCTGATAGGAATTATTCATCTTCGATTTAGTACTTACGGAATTATGGTAAAAGCCGAATCTCTCCTGTTGAATTATTCAAACTGATTTCTGGTATTCGACGTGGAAAACTGACGAAGACAAGAGCGCCATCGAATTTATCTGAAAGTAGATTTAATGGTCATCTTTTGTCAATTCAATTGAGAATCATAGTGAGAATTTTGCTAAATATTGGTAAAATTAAAGGGTGATGCGGTCTTCGAAAGACAGCAACATTGTATATTTTGTCTTATCGGTGTTGTTTAGATGAAGTAATGAATGATAAACAAACGGATAAGTTGTATCGAAGAAGTAAATAAATTCGAACTGGAAAGTTTGCTCAATGCAGTTGCCTTTGCTCTTTTTTGAAAGCTCTGTAGAACTTATAGTAACTATGTTACTATAAGTTCTATGGAAAGCTCACATAATGGAAACATTCTTGGCTCTATGCACGATTAACAAATCATGATCTATGGACAGCTTTATGGATGCCTAACTACGTCAACGATATCTCTATCGGGGAAGATAGCTTGTCGTCGAGAGCGAAAAATATTCGAAAATCCAATTAGTCAGCTAGATAAAACATCAATTACTGGAAAGGTTGCTGCAATAAAAAGCCAAATATTTACAGATTTATCTTTTTGCAATTTCCGCTAAACTGTCGATCGAACTGCGGTGACACAGCTCTCATTTAACGACGATTCGGTAGAGAGATTGCTAATGGTTTTACAATTCACCGCAATCCGGTGACCTAACTCGCAAATCCTAAAAATTGAAGAATTGCTTACATTCTTAACTAGGACAACTCAAACTCCGAACATAGATGCATAGAATTCTATGCATCTTGCTCCGATCAAAGAAGAACGGAGAAATGGCGCCGCCACAAAACATTTCTAATATTTTCGATTTGGTCGAATGTCATTGCATACAAAAATTCACGAGTGCATACACCATGTGTTTAGACATCTTAAAGAAAAGTGATAAAAGTTCGACATTTCCGGTGAATATTTGACAGAACGGCCATTCTTCAGTTTCGGTCATAGAAGATTTAACACATAAAAGAAACCGGTATAAGCGGTAGTTAATGAAATAAATAGCGTGTAAAAACTTGATGCTTGATATTACAGAATATGAAATGAATTAACCCATTTTACGGTGTTGTATTTTCGTTTCCCAAATTCAAGCGAATGAATAAACAACATTTATTAGTGAAAGTTCAAACGGGAATTAATTGACATAAAATTTCCGAAAGTGAATCATAGAATATTGTTATGATCCATCATTATTCATGCATTGTGGTGCATTTAGGGTGGGTTGAAGGTCGTTATTGAATGGATGATACTTCTTCGATAACCAAAAAGGAAACTTGTTATTGCTCGTACTTATTCCATTTGTGAATTCAATAGCCAGATTACTTTACCAGTCGAATCTAACTGGCAAATTCAGTTAACCTCGATAAACAACTTCGTCTGTCTGATGGTGAATCTTTCGTTTTGATACTTATGAGAATCAATTGAGCAGCAGCGAAAAAAAAGTTCATTCTTATTTTTTTATTAAAATTTCAACCGTCTTTGCGTCTTGCGACAAGAACTCTTTCGATTGTATATTATCAATTTCTTCGAATGTTTTGGTGAGAACCAGATGCATATCGTCATTTATTCAGATGCAAGAAGAAAGTATCGTTCATTTCTTTACTCCGAACACGGCAGATTTCTTGCCGTGATCAATTAACAATGCTCTATGGAAACTTTCTTCTTCAACCAACTTGTCTTTATGAAATAATCATAAAATCAGTGTTATTATTGCAAATATGAGTTAAGCGAAATGCGAATCAGATGAGCAATTTTCCGGTCACGAGGTTATAATAAGTTACACTTTTACATTTTCAATTAAATTTTTTCACTATAATATTCCGTTTATGATAAAAATGACTCGGCAAAATGTGGAAAATAATTTAAAGCCGCGCCTTGATGTATTATAGATAATCCTTAGCTAGATAATAATTATAGAAAGTAATCACATCATATATAAAAATATCTCTGATCAGACACTGCTAAGAAAGTGCAACCAATAATGGTCAAACGCTAGGAGAATTCATTTCTTAAGATATTCAAACCGGAGGTCGACGGGTTTTCTGTTCAAAGAATTGCAACACGGAAAGGAAGCGGAGAATTTCACAATGTGAGAATTCGATAACTCAAACCTTAATATTTAATCAAATTAATGAACGTCAAGCGGGCAGAATAATTCGTCTTCATTAGATACTGATAAATGACAATTTCCGTCGACCATAGAATAAAAGCTCATTTTAACTACAGTGGCTTTATACAAGACAGTGGCGACAATAGGGTCATAGAACACGTTTTTGCACAAACTTGGCGGATATTTGTTTACATTTGAGTGTCGTGCTGTTTGACGTTTGACTCGATTTTGAGCTTTATACACTATGACATGACAACAAATCAATGAAAGTCCGCCATTAGTGGTCGAAAACAGTCCGACCAATCAAAACGTGAACGTCTATTGTCGCCACTGTCCTGTATAAAGCCACTATAATTTTAACGCACTCGAAATCATCCATTAATGACCTATTTTAATGCATGATTTCTTATTAATGCATGATTGTCATAGCAACCGAACATAAAATATTCAGTCAGAGCACTATCGAGCTTGGTTGGAAATCAACTTTTGTCACAGAGGGGTATATTGACAACTCCATTCAAAATAAAATAGACTGCAGAAGAAATTTCAGGTCATACAAGTTGCAAAGTAAATAATATTTCAACCTCCACTTTCTCCACACGTTCCTTATGGGATATCATAGATAATGATATAAATGCAAACTAAATGTAAACTATTCAGAATGTCACAACATGTCCAATATTCCCTCTATGAATTCTTCGAATTGTTCCATAGGGAGCATAAATATTAATATATCGAAATGAACATAGAAATTTACATTATGTCAAATTTGTCTATTATGCGAAATAAAAATTTATTTCCATCCAAAATTCATATTCAATTCATGATGAGGTCGACGGAAAAATCTTGTAATCAACTCAAACATTAACGCGCTCGCTCCGCTCACGCGTTAAAATATTTCGACCATTAATCGCTGTCATTAATAAACTAGTTGATTAAATAACTATTTCGATCACATTATTTTTTCACCCCCGTAAATGAGGTGAACATTGCCATATTCAAGAGGACATAGGCTCGAGAACGTGAAATGACAGTGACAGGAAATAGGCATAGATATATCGGATGTAGCCGCCGATCATTCGCTCCAACCAACCACAGAAAACGCTTCTCGTCACTATATTCTGAACATAATTGCCACAGACACATTTAAAGTTCAGTTGTTCCAAAAAAGTTCATTTTGCAACACTAACGCATTAATTAAATATTGAAATAGCTATATTTATCTGGTTGTCTGAAGGCAGCACTTGACATCGGGAATTATAAGTTATGGAGATAAGAAGACTGTGTGTGTTCCAGCACCGGTGTTCTATGTTCTTTGTCGGTGGTGCGCCCACCATGTAAGCCCCATTTTGAACGATCGTCTTATAATAATCGGATGACTAACTTTCGAGGCATGCTTTTCTGTATTATGTCATCATCTTTGATGCAATCGGGAATTGTTTTCGATCGAAATGTTGAAGAGCAATCAACACATAAAGTAGAGCTCAATTCGACAACCTATTATCATAATGGTGGGTTCATGAGTGCGTTGCTATCGAGAATGAGATATATTGCTCATAATAAACATAAAACCGAATGGGCTTGGAAGCTTTTTGGTCTCTTGATTAAGTTCTTTCTCAAGGATAATAAGTTATTATCGAATTTTTCCACTGGATGAGTGATATATGTTTTTGAAACTTCCACATCTTGAATGTTGGGCTGCAATAATCAGCAAAAACGAGGAAATGAATAAAAGTAGCAGTTAGAATAATTTATCCATACAATTCAAATATCTTATTTAGTACTTTTACATTCGATGATACTCACAATAGAGTAAAAAATCGGTTATTTAATTAGTATGTTATTTAAAGGCTTCGGTCGCATAAGTCTCAACAGTTGTTTGTTTGTTTCCACTTACGTCATTAAAAAAAAGGATTTGACCTGGCTGACACATATCTATCGAGAAAAGGACCGAAATAGTCGTACAGGAAGAGAGGAATCGCAAACCGAGGCGTTCTAAAATTACCACTGGAATTTCTAGTACCACCCTAAAATAGAATAGGAGTAGGTATATTTGGTAACATCCTTGTAGAACCCTTCAGAATAACAAAGTAGTATATTTATTCGAGGAAATGGACGTGTCAAGTTTTTTCTTGAAGGTTAGAATTCACAAAGAATTAATAGATGCCAGGCAAAAGTTTTTGACTTTAAGAATGAAAAGGTTATCAGGCTACTCCATGTTACCGATTCCAGAAATAGCGAAAAATGTACGAAGACCTTGTTTGTTCACCATTTTCTATGTTTGTTAAAATATTGGCATAGTCAGAAACCGTGAAAAGCAATGAATAAACCACAATGAGAGAAAAGAGAAGTGTTTCTCCAAAATAATGCGAAAAAAAACTACACAGATGAAAGAGCAATTTTTTTTATTAGGTATATTAGGTTTGATTCTGTCCTAAAAAAAATTGAAGCATTGAAAAATGTGTTTTTGTCAGCCCAATAAGAAATAATCCATAAAAGCATGACTACCGATGGATTTTCCACATAAATTAACACTTACGCCATCAATGACACTGATAATTGACGTGAATCAGACTGAAATGATTGTTTCAATATATAATTATGCCTGGATATCAATTGAATTTATAGGATTATAAAATGTAGTCTCCAAGGAAGTCATTATTGAATTAAATACATAATTAAGTTGAATATTTGATGTTTATGGAATAATTATTGTTCATGAGACTTATGGGAACTTGCTGCATAGAGTAATCTAGTTCTAGTACGAATTCACTATTAATATATATGCATGATATATAATTTGAGTCAGGTCAGGTCAATGCAATATAGCTTGGTATTCATTGTTTCCATAATTCCCTAATTCTTCGGGAAAATTGATCAAACTTTGACATTTCGCCTATAAAATCTACCGATAAGGATAACTACTTAATAGGTAGATCTAGAGGCTCTACCAGTTAACTAGTTTCAACTACAACAGGAGACAGGAACAAAATGCTTTCCAATTTCTTCGTTAAAAGTCTTCTACTAATCCATAATCAGAAATGTTGACGATTCCAATTGATATGACAAAACAATTATAGGTGTAGAAGAAGTAGAAAAGTATTCTTTCGATTCGATTATGAACCATCTGCAATTGCAATCATAAAGGTTCGTGTGCCCCTGACCTGTCCATTCCAAAATGCTGACCTGGCTTTGAGCACAGGCTTGGGTGAAGTCTGAAGCTCCCTATTCTAATTCAAATAAGTAGCTCGTTTGCGCAAAGTGCGGCGAATTCAATGGATATTCGTCCTATTGTAACTTACTTGTCAGTCCCTAATTGAAAATGACATTGGCAACAAAAGTCCATTGTTACTGACAGTATTGGCTACAGTTGGAGATAAGGTCAATGGACTCGAGAGGGAAAATCTCTTACGAATGATTTTATGGGACAGCTACTCCTACCGAACGAAATATTGTGAGTTAAATGTTTGCATGATTTTTCCATCTAACTAACTGATGTTTGATTTCAGTTGAATCTATAATCATCGGAATTTAAGGATGTAGGACTACCTGAAAACAAACACCAGGCGCCACGAGCTGAGAAAGGAAAAAAATCGTGTTTGCGGAGGAAGCAATAACAAACAATTTTCTCCTTTTATCAGTCACAAACAAATCCATAAATAGGCATGTACATAATTCTCATAAACTGCATCAATGCGATAAGATTGAATGTACTTAAACCGCGATTACTGAGAGGAAGTTTATGTAATCGGGATTAAATCCTGGAATTGATGGAACGGTTATAGGTTTTCAGGCACCGAGAGATGAATGAGCCAGTATAAAAATAGAAGTCGAGTAAGGGAAATCCAAGAATTTATTGATGGGGCCTTCAACTGTTGGTTTACTATTTCCATTAATAAACCATTCAAAGTCAGCAGATATTTTCGTACATTCTTAAGGTTTACTTCAGCAGAGTCAATGAGAAATACACCTCATAATAATAATAATCTTTATTCACAGAAATAATAGTACAAAGTGAATAATCTAACCCATCAACATTTTACAGGGGCGTCAAAGAGATAGGTAAAATATCCCTCAAGAAAAGGTAGTAAACCTTTTCTTTCGCTCGTATTTATGAACAACCTGTATATCTATGTATTCGTCAATATTTCTCTTGAAACAGATTTTGTTACTAGGGAAAAAATTAAGCCTCCTCCCTACCCTACTTCGTGAAAAGGGTGTTAGACCTCAAATATCTAACCTCACACACATACGTGGTATGTTACAATCTAAAATATTATCACAGCTGAAGAAACGGAAAAAGTCATGCTTTCCACAGTTCGGAGTGCTGAAGTTAACTTCATATAAGCACCTAAGAAGTTCACCATAGAATGTCACACACTTGACCCTCGAAGTGAGCGGTACCAAACGGCAAAGAGTGCGACTGGATACAAATCGGTCAACAGTGTCAGATTGACGAAAACAGGTTTAAAAGAACTCAATGGAGATGACACCTATGACGAGTCAGAGCGTCTTAGCCTTGAACTTCTTTTCAACATCTGGTCAATTTGTACCTACTCTGCGGAAGTGTTTAACTCAACGGGTTGAACATAGAGTAGCGTGATGCGAGGCTAATTCTGAATGATTGAATGATCCTATTTTCTTCATAGCGGATTGGAAGCTAATTTGTTCACTTTACGCAGCTACACTTCAGATTTCAGAGTGAGATATTTAGCATCAATTTTTAAGAATCGAGAATCTCTATTAAATGCGAGCAAGTGAATTCGCACAGAATCGAATCACGAAGTAAGGCAATAATAACTAGGAGCATAGAATATTATTCTATGCTCCTAGATAATAATCTGGTCTAAGGTCCCAATATTGGGCATAGAAATGTTCGATTGGAAAATGTTTTGAACGACACGCTTGCCAACATTCTGCGTCGACATTTCCTGAGGTAAAGATCAAACGTCAAGCAACGCCGATTACAAACATTCTTATCAAACAGGGTTCCAACAGGTATTGCGAAAACTACGGTTTACCTTCAATACTTGTCGAAC
Source organism: Adalia bipunctata (assembly GCA_910592335.1). Lineage (NCBI taxonomy): Eukaryota > Metazoa > Arthropoda > Insecta > Coleoptera > Coccinellidae > Adalia > Adalia bipunctata. The sequence continues at coordinate 12,389,604 of OU342955.1, forward strand.
CAAAGAAACAACACGCAATCTGTGACAGGTGTTTTATCTAATCCGATACAGAATTACTTATACGTAAGCTGTAGTTGTTTAGAATGGAAATATTGAAAAAAATCGACCTCCGGAATGCCGAGGAATAGAACAGTCGGTCAAATAGGTGTGGCTTTAGACTGCACGTCATAAAATAAAACAATTTGAAATTTTAATGATGTAAATCCTAAAAATGCGAATTTTACTATCTCTATGATTGCAAAGCGGTCTTTTAGGTCCAAGTGTCATAGAGTTCTCAATCTATATGCACAGTCAAAGAGTAGGAACTCTATGGCCTTCCCTTAGCAGAAATATTTAGTGGAAAATATTTGATCAAGTGATGTCGATATTTTGTGTCAAGGGTCGTTTATACTGGCCCGTAACTTATGCCCATAAAATTTGTTCTCTTTAAGGGAATAAGTTAAAGTTCGAGTATAAACCATAGCATGAAATTTCTATGTTTCAACTCTTAGGGTAAGGGAAAAGTTTAAGTTACGGGCCAGTATAAACGACCCGTTAGACGAACGATTTTTCACAACTTTCGGATACTCGATTCATTTTGGATCTTTCTGCATGAAGATGAGCAATCTGTAATCGTAATTTTCCTCGAAGCATGAAACCTCTGAATCATTTTCTTACTAATGTAAATATTACGTTAGTCACCGAGGTTACTGAATGGTGTTAATATATAAAAATCCCGTCACGACTTGGTGCCAGCATCTCTTGGAACCTATAACCACGATGTCACGATCGGAAAGCGAAAGTCGGAAAATTATTTTTAACAGGGGGAGAACGGATCTAATGTAACATCCATCTTCGGGAACGTCACAACTGGTCGCATCAATCTAATGGCTAAACATTTCTTGTACTCTGGAAGGGTAGGTATTAATAGTACCGCAAGGGGATTCTGATGAGTTTTGGATTTAGAGTTGAAAGAACTGTATACCGGATGTAAGGGTAATGTTAAGCTATTTTTCTTTCGCAGAACAATTTAATTTTTAATACAGTACGTTTTTAAACAATTAGAATGAATACCGAAATATGATCTTGTCTATATACTATAAAGGGTAGTTTCTCTGGCAATTATGAGAACTCAAGGATTAGATTAGTATGTTACCAATTCTGGAGGTTTTTTCCTTTTGGATGTCATCTTGGAAAAAATGAATGTGGATATTTTCATAGAGAAAATTGTATTCATAGATGATTTGCAGCAAATTTTCTTCTTCCGATTCTTTATTCACTGATACTTGAGTCTGGTTCTTAGTTTTAGTGTGGCTCAAAGCATATCAAATTGAATTAACATGTTGGATTTCTTTATTTCAGTTCTTTAACTTGAAGTTGCGGAGAAAATCCATAGGAAGACTTGGAATGGAAATAAGGTATGTAGAATCTAAAGGAAAAAGCATTGGTCGAACCTTTAAACAACATTGATATGAAGTTGAACGTCTGTGAAATAAATACATATAAGAAATTAACATCGAATTTCGAAAAAATGAGTAACTTCTCTGGTGTAATTGGTAGCATAGTGGGCCGGAAATCCAATGATGCGTGGTTCGACTGCCGCCCGAAGTGAAAACTTTTTTCGGAATTCAAAATTCGTCCGAATTAAAAATGATTCCTTTCAACAACATTTTCTTATGAACACGGTGACAATTTTCCTCGTTTATTCTAATGGCGATTTGAATTTGAGTAGCCAAGCCAAAAAGAAATTACAACTTGTACATCTGGTTCTCTCCTTCTTTTCCTTCAATTAAATAGGAATAATAAGACCTAATAAAACCTAAGAACTGATGTAGAATCACTCAGTATTGTTTACAGTAATTTATTAACAAAAATTAAAAAACAAATAATCCGTTAACTAGTGCAATCCACCTGCGATTCCATATTTGTTGCATCCAACAAAAAAGTTGATATAGGATTGATTTCCCCGAATAACATGTTCCATTCGTTTCATCTTCTCATTTCAATTCAGGTTATTAGAAGTGATGATTGTTTTATAGAAAATTGACAGAAATAAAATTATAGAATGACCTATAGATTTCATGACCACATTGTGCTTCCTCTAACATCCATTTGAAAAAGTAAATTTGATTAATTAGTTTTGATTTCTGATACTTTCTCGACTTGATCGACCTGGCTACTTCCATAGAGAAGGTTAAACTTTTGTTCTCGATATTAGTTGAATTTCTTCGACCATTGTGATTTGTGTTTTTGAGATGGTTTGAGGTATTGATTTTTGTCAGAGTTGATATTTACACGCTATTAAATGTTTCAGTCTTGAAAAAGATCCAAACCAGGGATCAAAACGTCGACAGTTCAAAAAGGATTTGTTTGATTTGCCCAGTCCTTAAGCCGCAAACTTATTCCTATTTTTTTAGTTTGAGTCTAAGACAAAGGAAAGAGGTTTGAGTGGTTTCACTAAATAACCATTTATAAAAACTGCAATTTCGGCTTATTTACGCAGGCGATTTTCGAACTAGTCAAATATTTTCAATTCCCCCTATTTTGGTGGAAAAATTCGCTATTATCCATTCAGTTGTACTTTCTTTGTCGAGCGAAGAGAATGCAATATCAGAAGTGCACCTGACGTACTGAAAAACCGCAAAACTTTCCGGATGACCTAATAAAAAATATTTTGTTGTAAATCCAATAATGGGATCAGAGTTTTTCAAAGTTCAATAACGAGAAATGGGAATGAGTGTCGATAAACTGATCCAAGGATGAGATTTTCGAGAAATGCATATAATAATAGTGTGAAACTATAGAAACTGTAGACATTTCACAAATCCAAAACAAACAGCTAGATAAGAATTGTTTACTTTCCGGATTTTTTCGAGTGTCCGATCAAATTACGATCAGATAACGAATATCTAGATCGATGATCCATCGATCTTCCACTTTCCATCGTAAAACAAAAAGCGCTAGGAAAAATCCATTAATTTCGCGCTCCATAATATGCAATAATATTTGGAAAACGCAAACATGTGTCGCCGAGACGTAAACAATAACACTCACCTAGGACAATTTGACACCGGATCAAAAAGGCACAATCCCTGCGAAAATCCAGCTAGTTATCGGGCCAGTAATCACACGCAAATTCGTATAGAAAAACACAAGCGAACTGCACCGAGTGTTTACCGTCTGAACGTACGCTTCGGCGAAGACGTCGTACTCTAGACCGCTAACCTTTTGGACGCCCGTACCACAGCGATGGGACAACGAGAATGGGAGATTTCAGATTTCTGTTGAGGGAGGATCGAGAATGGAAGAATGAGAATGAAAAGGTCGGCGACGCACGCGGTACTGTACGAATGTCGGCGGGTGCATAGCCTAAAGGTGAAACCCGACGAGGATGCTTTCCAGTGCTCACTGAAGGTGACACCTGATATCCTAGACATCTCTTCCGGTTTGGCTGGAAATACGCCCAAGTGGATATTTTTGACTGGCATGCTGTATATTTCCCAAAATCATTTTATAGAATTCGGAATTTCTTCATTCCGCAATAGTATGATATACAGTTGTGGAATTAAGGTGCCAGAACATCCCTAGCTCTGACATGAGCCAACAAGATAACCATTTAGAATACCACACCACCATACTTCATACGACGTTGCCATCATCTATAGGTACAGATAAATATTCCACCACGCTGAGATATTGATATTGCGCCCCTAACTAATAAGGACTGAACGAGAATAAATTCGCTATCACAAAAACGCCTATATCTCTTGAACCAATTGAAAAAAAAATCAAAATTTGATCATAGTTAGCTTTGTTATGAACGTCAGAAACATGTGGAACATTTACTTCATAGATGGATGCATAGAAATACCTGGTGAAACGACTCCTTACTAAAAATCGTGACCAAAATTTGTAGATCAAAACGGCATTCTAGATTTGAGTTCTCGTTTTACTTCCGGAATAATCCGCAATATTTTATCGGTCATGGCGCTACTGCAGCAACGAAAAATAGCGCGACCCTTTCGGAGAAATGAAAAGTGGTTCAAGAACTCAGATTTTCGATCGACAAGAAAGTCTTGAACAAAATCTAATCAGTGCCAACATTATGCATCTATCTTCATAGATATTACAATTCTCTGTCGCAAAATGTCAAGCGAAGTGAAAACACGAGAATTTATAGTGAAACTTTTTCAAAATAATCAAAAATGGAGCTTCAAAAGAATCGCAAAAGAGGCTCGCGTTCGTCCGGAAACGGTATCAAGAGTTGTTAAGCGCTTCAACGAAGATCTTACAATCAACCGCAAGGAAAGAACCGGGAGGAAAAAGGGGTTTCATAGCCCAAAAAATTGAAGAAAGCCATCAGCCTTTTTCAGAAGAATCCTAACCTTTCAGGACGGAAAGTTGCCCAAATAGTGGGTTGTTCGCAGTCAACCGTTCAGAAAATCAAGTCGAGTTGTGGGCTTAGAACATACAAAGTGCAGAAAGTGCCAGACAGGAACGCTGTGAAGAATCAAGAAGCGAAATCAAGAGCAAAGAAATTAAAAAAAGATTTCTTGAAACATTTTTCCTGTTGCGTGATGGACGACGAAACCTATGTCTTGACTGATTTCCCGCAACTTCCTGGTCAGGAATTTTATACTGCAGATTCTCGTGGAAATGTTGACGAACAATTTCGCCTGAAGAAACAAGCAAAGTTTCCTAAAAAATTCCTGGTTTGGCAAGCAATTTGCACCTGTGGGAAAAGGAGCAAATTTTTCGTTGGCCAAGGCTCGAAGAAGCGACTTTTACCATTTTTACGTGAGCACGATGTGTCAACAATCTTTTGACCAGATTTAGCTTCATGCCACTACAGCAAGGCCACCAAGGAATGGTACGAAGCTAATGAGGTGGTTTTTGTCCCCAAAGAGGCCAATCCACCAAATTGCCCAGAACTCAGGCCAATCGAAAGATATTGGGCCCTGGTAAAAAGAGAATTGAAGAAGACCAAGAAATCAACGAAAACATTAGCGGAATTCAAGCAAAAGTGGAAGACAGCATCCCAGAAAGTGACTGAGAACACTATAAGAAGCATGATGGGAAAAATTCCAGAAAAAATCCATGAATTTTGTAAAAAATAGTTTTGGTTTTTTATTGTAAAAACAGTTTTCATTAGAATTAGAAGATGATTCGAAAATGAGTTTGATTCTCGAAATCGGTCCAGTGGTTCAAAAGATGTAAGCGTTTTTGTGATAGCGAATTTATTCTCGTTCAATCCTTAATATCTCAGAGGAAAATTTATACAATCAAATTTTCTCTCTAGGAGATTTTCAAATTATAAGCACCAAAAGCTGTACACAACTTTCGTCAGATATAAGACCATTACTAAAATTATGTTCTCGAAAACGTGAGATAAAAAGTTTTCCTTCGTTGCCTTTGTAGAGGATGTCAATGCTGGGATTTTGCGTTGTCTGAACAAGCACACTTTCACGTAAAGGACAGCGTAAAACTGCAACCATTCAACCATATTAGGTATCTTAATTTGAAGTTGATTTTTTCAAAATTTTCAATTATAAAGGGTGGTTCGAATAGCGCGTTTTTTTTTGAAGAATTAATTAAATATGAATGGCGCACTGAATTCGTCTGGGTATTTTGACATTTAAGAAGTGTGATGTATGACAATTATAAAAATGGCTTCGTACACGAAACAACAACGCGTTCAAATTGTTGAATTATTTTATGAAAATCAGCGTTCTGTGAAAAGTGTTTCTAGAGAATTACGTGAATTTTATGGTTAACATAATCGTCCACTATTGGTCGAATTATTAAAAAAGAGACCGGTTCGATGGAAGACCAAAAATGTGAAAAATACAGTCGTAGCGGTCGTTCACAAGAAAATATTGATTTGGCTGTAACTGTCAATGATGGTCGATACCGTCAGATGATAATCGAATTTTTGTGTCCTGAATTAATGAATATTGTAATATTGATCTAGAGGACATTTGGATTCAGCAGGATGGTGCTACACCTCACTTTGCAAATGACACAATTGATTTATTGAGACAAAAATTTCCTGGACGAACAATCTCCAGAAACGTGTTGATGTCAATTGGCCACCAAGATCATGTGATTTGACACCGTTGGACTATTTTATTTGGGTTATGTGAAAAGCCAGGTCTATAAGAATAATCCACAATCGATTCCTGAACTAAAGGATGAAATTATTCGTGTCATTAGTGAGATAGAGCCTCAATTATGTCAAAATGTCATTGAAAATTTTAACAAAAGAGAGGACGTCTGGAGATCTTGTGAGAGGAGGCCATTGGCATATAATAGATTCATAGAATACCTGGTGTTGGCACTGAAATCAAATATATGAACAGATTTTCATCGCGAAGAATGTTACTTACTCTGTAACTCTGTAAATGCTCCACTAGAACAACTTCTTTTACTCTATTATTTTGCCTAAGCATAAAACAAGGCGCACCACATTCATAAATAATTCCTTCATTATGGAATCTGTGCCGTTTATTTATTGCGATTAATTATTAGAGCACAAAATATAATATATGCAACTTAGATCGATTGTTATGAACTCGCTATATCTGATTGCAGATTAAATAAATATGTATTTCTAATAAGGAAGTGACTCATCTCTAATATCGCAATCTGAGTGTTGCAAGAAATATACCGACATTATAGTACGTTTTCACATTTTAATAACAATACGAGTGATCGTCATTTTAATTATTTAGTCGCATACAGTTCGTAATATCTAATTTTCGCAAGAATGGAGGAAGAAATACATCCAACAATAAAAGGGTGAATTCATAGATATTTATGATGAGTCTATGTGTTTTTTTGATTTGATTTCCTTGATATTTCCTGGAAAGACTACAGAAAAGAATCAGGGGGGAGAGAAGGAATTATTGTTGAAATTAGATATAATTTACAGTTTACTGTGATAATATTCATTTTTCAGTAGAGAATACTATTTGGATTTAAGTAGGTATAGTAACATCTCATTCTCAATCAACTTCAAATAGACTATGTTTCTTTTCGAAATACAATAAACGCTCTTTTGTCGAAGCTCTAACCGGAATGTCGTGTACCGGGCGTCAAGTAATTGCCCTTTCCTTTCAATTTCCTGCCACTCTTTTTGTTGTCCTCAACTTCCACCACTCATTTCAACACAACAAAAGAATTACGAAGTAAATGTGAATATCATGTACTTGAATTGCAGCTTGCTTGGACGATGGGATGTCCGAGATAGCATCTTTATTCCAAAGACACGATCTCGATTATGGACGCTGTGGAAGTTTCGAAAAAGATAAGATGTGCGGAATGATCTAAAGGTGGGTAACCACCGCGGGGGCAACTATGTGAAACTACAATATTATCCGCTATTATGCTACAGTGTCAAGAAGGCACATGTAGTTCATTGTGTCGCCTTAAAAGTAGCTCCCTTTCGAAAAAAATACACTCAGAAATGCCATTGAATAATCTTATCATCAAAGCATTTCGATTGCGCTTTCAGGAACTCGTCGCCAATTTTCTTTCATGTCTTCTATTGACTAAAAACGGGTGGTAATTCATGTTGGAAAAAGTCAATTTTTGACCACTCATACACGTTTTTTATGACGTCGATTCACCTTATGCAGCAATTTTAGCGCTTCCGCTCATGAAATTTCATTCGCACTGCAAATTTAAAATAGATTCTTTGTGCTAAATTTTAATTCATGCTAAAAATGTCAAGTCACACTTGAGAAGAAGCACTCTTAACAAATAATGACGCTCAAACTCAGCGTGAATATGAACATTTGTGCCAACCTAGCAACAACAAAAATTTCGGCAATCTCTTTAAATGAACAATTCCCAGTACTCATTTGAAACAATGTAAGAAGTATTGTGTCCTTTAGATATAGTTTATTTACCTGTCCTTCCACTGCAAAAACATACCTGAAATTTGAAACAATATGCATTCAATGTGAATAGTGTGAATGTTTTTGCACGCTCGTTCCTCAGAACGATGATCGTTATCATTTTGCCAAATGCTGTAATTTTTCAGTCTGAAATGGTTTAGCATAACTAGGTTATGTCTGTCCGTAAATATATCTTTCAAAAGAAAAGGCAGTATTGAAATTTTCAAAGTATTTTCGAGGTCTGAATGCTCCGGTTAGGTTTGTTAATAGGCCAAGGCTAGTCTTCAGAAAAGTAAATTATACTTTTTTTAAACCACTTCTACTAATCTCGTTTATTCAACATCTATTTTTCTATATACAGTATAACTAATATTGATTCATTAAATTCACTTTGGATCATGTGGCAATTTGAACCCTGCCATCTTAGCAGTTTCTGCAACCGTTCGTTCACCCTTTCCGTGAAAATCTTCATGAATCTGCTGACATAATCGTGAACTTCTCAGATAGCACAGATATGTCTCGGCCATAAATTTCATTTCTTCTTTAGCTTTGCATAGTTGCTCATCCGTTGTTTGGTACTTGCGTAGTTCGCTGACAATATACTTGAGGGCTAGATTATTTTTCAAATTTTCCTTGGGGACAGCATGTCTCAGTTCAGAAATAATATTTCTCACTGTTGATATTCCAGCCATTTTTTATTGTACCTATAAATATGATAATGAACTTTTCCATGCATATTTCGAAATTCAAATGGATGAACAAACACCTACTGCTTATTATTTTCTCCTAACAAACTCAATGTCTTCTTCACTATACTCCGGTTCAGAGCAAATCTCCCAAAAATTACTTGGAAGTGCAGTAAGTTTCTTTAGAGGAAATACATGAAGTGATGTATCGTTGAAGATATCATCAAATTTGAATGAATTTTCTATTTCAATTTCTTCTGTGTGAGAAACTATTTTAAGAATATAATTGGCTCCCTTTAATAGATTCGAACTAGTATTATGCTCAATTATTCTATTGAAACTATTGCAGATCAAAATGCAGTTATATAAGTTCAATCCCCAATTTCTCCAGAGTATATTATTCGACAACTGTTTCGGACAGTGCGGTAAGAAAAATATAGTTGTTTCCAAACTAGCTAAATATTTTCCTTCTATATTGTCAGATAAAACAGTCACATTGAATTTAGCCAATAAAGACCTGTCGTCGTCGGTGAATACAGGATCGAAAACTTTTATATCAATTTTGAGGATGTCGGAAAGACAGAGCAGGACAGCAAGTTGGTACTTCGGTGTTAAAGACTCACCAACTTTGCCCAAACCTAAACAAATAATTTCTGTGACAGAATTTTTCTCCAAAATCTTCAGTCCCTTCTCAAGTGCAACATGAATTCCTTTGAAAAAGTTCGAATTTGATATTTCTTGTTTAGCTTGATTAATTCGCCTGCAAAGGAAGTAGAGTATACATAAAATCGTTCAACAGAAATCAGAAGAGATAGATTTACCTGATTGCTTTGGATTTTTCTACTTCTGTAAGAGGTTGTGACAATTCCAAGTTTCTGAAATTTGAAATAAATTTTGATCTCCCCTTTTTACGTTTTACCGTTTGGAAGGGAATTTCCAGGTTAGAATTAAATTCGGACATATTTATAATTTTTTGACAAACAAAACAATTCACAGAGAATTTCGAATGAAAACTGCGATCCGTGACTCGATAAATGTTCATAGATAACTATTTTTTTTGTGAACTGGTTTTTTGCAAACTTTTGTTCTTATCTCTTTTCAGTTATTTGAACTTTCGTTGTTTTCATACATGAGCAGCCTTTTTCATAAGAGGTGTTATGTAATACTTTATGGCAACGTTAGACGTCATTTCGATGTATCTCTCTGTACAAAAAGGTTTTTCATTTGCTTGTATATGTACATTTAAATTATTAAGATCTTTCGAATAAATTTCAACGTAGTTCCTTTCGAATCGTTGATTTATACTATCGGAAAAAAACAATCTCATTTTATGAATGTCCCATAGTCAGTGTTGCCATGTTAACTTAGTTAATGGCTTGTATAAAGGCTGTGAAAGAAGGAAGTGACAGTGCAAATCACGGAATCTGTCGGAAACAAGTCAAAAAGTTCTGTGCGAACTGCGGAAGGAAACATAGAATTTGTAAGTGGAGTGTCTATGTCAAAATCCTTTTCGTCGGATTCTTGATTTCGGTAAGTTGGAGTTCAGTTAATCTTCTACAATCCTTGTGAAATATTAGTTAAATCCTTCATATCTTCAATTTCTTTCATTATTCATCAATTATTGATTTATAAACGATGATATTTTTCTTTAATTCAAAGTAAATTCACCTAATCATGGACCAAAATGATCTTAACCTCATCTAAAATGAAAACAGAAGGGTAAGTTTAATAACGTGTGCATCATTTACTTTCAGGCTCAATCATGAAGTTCAACAAATTGGTAACGTCTGATAGGAGTAAATGCCGTAAGAGGCATTTCACTGCCCCATCTCACATAAGGAGGAAATTGATGTCTTCTCCTCTATCCAAAGAACTTAGACAAAAATATAACGTACGATCGATGCCGATTCGTAAGGACGATGAGGTACAGGTTGTTCGTGGTCATTACAAAGGACAACAAGTCGGTAAGGTTGTCCAAGTGTACAGAAAAAAATTCGTAATTTATATTGAGAGGATCCAAAGGGAGAAAGCCAATGGGGCCAGTGTTTATGTTGGAATTGACCCATCTAAGGTTAGTTTTGTTCCCTCCATGCGTTCATTGCACGTTTTACGATTAGTTCATGAGCTTTGTGGTGAATATTGTTGTTTGTACTTGTTCAATGATGATTGAACTTGAGCTCAATCAGAATTTTCTACATATCCCTTTTTCATGATGATTTATAAACCATTCTTAGACTGTACTGTAAGATCTAATGATTAAATGCATTTTGGCAAGGTTTTCTTGTCATGTCTGTGTTGATCGTTAATATCTTGGTACCCTGTGGTTAGAAAATGGCACTGATTTAACTAAATCAAAAACAATGTTCTCTGTTATTTCATTCTTGTACTAATTCCACTTTACTTGATTTTCAGGTTGTTATTGTGAAACTGAAGATGGATAAAGACCGTAAAAACATTATTGACCGCAGAGCTAAAGGACGTGCCCTTGCTCTTGGCAAAGACAAAGGAAAATACAAAGAAGCAGCATCTGCTGTAGAGACATCTTAGATATATTTTCTTTTATAAATAAAATAATAAGTTAATAAATTTTGTTTTATAGTTTTTCCACCCTTATTTTCCTCTACGAGTGGATGTATTATATTATTCATTTTGAACATTATTCAAATGCAATTAGCACAAAATCGCACATTATTGAATGCTCGATGAAAATACCTGAGGTTTTCTACTTATAATAAAAAATTCCTGTATTTCTGACCTTAAAACAATACAAGGCTTTAAATTCATTCGGTTGAAACGGCTTCTACACTTAGTGCAGTTGTGATAAAGATTTTCATTATGAATGGCTCGTTCAGAATTTTTGTGTAATAATATGATGCCATTTTATCTATTGAATGTTTTATAGTATATTAACTTCGATCATAGCTATAGCCATTTACAAATAATAAATCGAATATTCTTAACTATGAAATAAAACAGAAGTTCAAAAAAGCGTATTGTTTTATTAAGGAATGAATAGGACTTATATGATAGTTCAAGATCTGAGAAATTTGAGCATTAACTTTTTCTGCCAAATTTCTTCCTCAATATGGAATTTACACCCTCTCTATTTCTTGCTATCTCAATACAACAAAATTGAATTTTGGTGACTAATATTGTATTATCTGGTCTGTTGTCTTCTTCGGCACTAGCTCGGAGCAATGTTCCAAAACTGTAGTCTTCTAGTACATCCCTGAATCTTTCGCAAAATGGCCTCCACTTTGCCTTCTCTTCGGTACTTTTCAAATGATTTTCATCTATAACTTTAACGTCCAAATGAGGAAATTCCTTCCGGAATTCTGTATATATCAAATCATCGATTGGTGTTATTCTCAACTGCTTCGTATCAACTGAACATAAGAGCTGAAATTCGAAATTTTATAAGGAAGTAGGACAAAATATAATAGTCTTACATTGAAATATACTTCATTGTGGTCATAGGCTTTTTCGGCCCATAAATATTCAAGTTGTTTGTCATTATCGAATTCTTCTGCTGGGCGAGATAGGACTTCCTAAAATTAGATTTATTAAGAATTTTCACTGGTGGTTAAATCTTCGACATTTACCATTACAAATTTTTCGTTTATATACTTCCTGTACCTCCCAGAATGCTCTGAATGAATAATTGTTACTAATATTATTGATTTTAATTACTTTCTTTATGAATGTTAATAAAAATTTAAGGTTGAGTTGTCTATGGTTGAGGTTAAATTTCTTTAGACGTACGCACAGAATACTGGTACAATTTGAACCATAAATAAAAAATCCATTCTTTTTCCATGATTGAAACATAAAAAAGACTCATATTTTTTTCTAAGCAACGCGGATCTTTTGTCAGAATCCGTTTCAATTTTTACTTATCAAATTATTTGAAGAGAAATTATATTGAATGCTGCAATGGATCTCAAGTCTCAGAGATCGAAGTATTTAAAAAAATACACTCTCAATGAAGGAGATCAACAACTCATTTCCATATTGACCGGTATCGTAGAGGGGTGAGTTTTCATATTCAATGATTGATAAAGTATCAATAAGTTGTGACTTCAGTTCAGAACATATTATACAGACTGAATAAAATTCAGTGCAATAACTTCCACTACTCATCAGTGGATACAATAAAACAGTGGAAACATACCCGAAAACAAACGCATCCTGAACGGTCGATATACTCCGTTTTCGTTTTATTCATCCTGTATATTTTTATAGTTACCAGACGTCTGTCGAGAACGCTAACAGTAAAAATAATACCGCTGGAGACTTCATTCAAAATGTAAAACCAACTGCATTTAAAAAAGAAAAAAAATAGATTGGTATAGTGATAGTAATCACCCTTCTTGAGAGGGATATGTATCAGGCATGGATTTGGTGAAATTGTTTTGTGAAAAAATCAAGTACATTTAACAAAACGTTTTATTGTTGAGATGTATAAAGCACCCCACATTCGAAGTATTCATTAAATCAATTAAAAAATCATGTTTGGCTGCCTCTGTTCATTCTCGTTGTATTTTCATTCCATCCTCTCTAATTAACTCTATGGGCTATAAGTTATAACTTATGAGTGTTACTAATTCAATTTAAATAACACTTATTGATATTTGAATGTTATAAACTACCCCTTATGTTATTTCTCCATTTTTGATAGCCATTATCAATAATACTTCTGAAGTTTTTTAAGCCTCTATAGTGGTAGATCTGCTGTAAGCCCACGATGTATTTCGACTTATTTGTTTAGCTACTCGTTTAGAATATTGATTTTTTTGCATTTCGATTAGAACTAGGCTGCCAGTACCAATCAGGATTGTAACAGCGATCAATATGAGCAGTATCAATTTAGCCATTTCCTCCTCTAAGTATAAAGATACTAATATTCCACTTATTACCATTATAGAGAGTAATGCCGTTACGAATATAAACACTGCTACACTGAAATTATTTCCTGCAAATGAAAAAAAGATAAGTAATTCATATACATGGCTTACATTTCAAATTGAAGTGCCACACCTGACGCCTATTTTTTTCATTTCTCCACTCTATATTATGCTGAAAAATTCAAGCGCGCGCGAAGTGAAATCTTCATTGTACTTGTCCGTACGCCACTGACTTATCCTGCTGCTAATTGCACTGACGCAAGATGATAAAATATAAAGAATTCAAGGATAAAACACTTCCTAACTGAAGAAAGTAGTGATTTAAAACGGAATGTTTGCATTCATATTCGAAATAATGAAATAATCTTGGGAAAGCATAGTGTGACAAGCTAGAAATTGTACAAAACTTACCTTTGCCGTCTCTATCCATGATTTTCGATGCCTTCTTTTTTCGAAAGATTCAACATCGTCCCACGAAACGAAAATTTTTGAAATATCCTATTAGTGGCAAGAGTGATAATGATGTTTATGTAAATAGAATGGCCTGATAACACTTTTTATAGTGATGAACACATGTAAATTAATAAAGCTGTGAATTATTCCAATACTTATGACACGGACTTAACTGTTGGGTTTGAAGGTTCATACTACCAGTAAATGTATTGCAATGGTAAATAAACAATTCCAAATGACTTATTAATTAGGTGTACAGGTGATGTTCATGTTTGTAGCCAGTGCGTTTACGGAAAACAATCAAAGATATTCCGGGATCGATTTCGTTGCGTATTTGATACACAGGCGTCCACAAAATCGACATAAATTTCAATTAGTGAAAAATATGTAATATCGAACACAAATAATGGTTTCATTTATTAAGATATATTCCGCTCAAATTCGATATACGGGTAACACTGTAGAATACGCCTATCTACAGGTTGATAATTTCTCAAGGGTCGTGTCATCTTTTCCTGTCTCTGTTATGGTGGACAAAATCAAGTTCCTCTTTTGCTTGGGATCTTTTTGTTCCTCAATTGTATTTTAGTAAATGCGATTTTCTTCAATTTGCAAAAGTGTAATCGAAATTTTCGGAATGATCTAGTTTTCTAGTAGGCTCTGACCTTAGTTGAATGATTTATTGTGGACCGCTCTTCCTATTGAAATGGATGTCCGTATTTTTCGAATTTTAGAAAACTTCTGATGCGATCTAGTTCAAATTTAGCATTCAGTTGGAGAATGACATTTTCAAGCTGCATGCAAAAATTTGTCCAATATGCGTTACTAGAACCATTGTTTAAACAATGCTAGAACCATATAAAATTCTAGAGAATTATGGTACAATATGTAATCAGTTCTGTGGTCTCCAAAGGGATTTTTTTAATATTTCGCTTAAATAAACCCTCTGGAGCGTTCACCGAAAAATAACTTCATTACCGTTCCGTGAACCTAACACTTGATCTCATAAAGATTAGTGATAAATTAATAAATAACAAGCAACTTTGAGAGATTGAGGATATGAATAAGGGAACAGGTTAGACATTGGACATTCACATCGATATATTCATTCTCTTGTTTACAATATTTTTACACTTGAATTTTATAATAATCATATAGCTTATCCCTATTAACAGTCTTTAAATAATTGTACATTTTTATCAACTTTTCTTTTGTCAATCAGACAATCTTGATATGAGCATCACTGAAAATATCCAAGGACGTCTGAAATGAGTATTTATTCAAAGGCAATATCATAACCACGTTGCAAGCAATAAGCTCCGCGATTCGAAATTTCTCAAAAAGAAGACAATCAGGAAATCAATATGATATACTCCATATAAGCAAAAAGGATGAGTCCAATTCGAACCTTAAAAAATTAAAAGTATCACAGGTTTCATAAATTCATTTTACACAGTTGCCACATTAATAACTGAGATTGGAAAAGATAAATGATGAGTTTCACTAATTGGAAACAATCTTTGAAAGAAAAAAGCAGGAACGAGATTAATGGAATTTAAATGTTTTCTGTAAATTTAAGATCAAAATATGGGATTTGCAAATGAAATATGTACATGAACAGTAGAGTGAATTCTTTCAAATAAAATATATTCATCCTTTGTTGTGAAACTCACCATTAGTTTCTCCAAGCTCATACACACTTTATATAATCTGCTTAACTATAAACGAGAATTCCGAATAAATCTTAAATTAAATCGTTCTAATAATGCACATTTCGATGTATGATTGCGCACAACGCTGCTTCGAGCTTACGCAAAATAGTATATTCAGTCGAGACTGAAATTGTATTGGACCAAAAAGGAAACAGGCAAATGCACTTCGTTACGTATATAAGTTATTCGCTTTGTGGAATATCAGTCCGATGGAATCTAGATATAGAGCATCCTGAGTAGACAAAGATAGTTTTGAACAGCGCCATCTTTGGATGAATACTTTACACAAGCACTTTCTATCACTAAACAGTCGTTTCAACGTTATCGCTTATGGTATCGTTACTCGGAGCTTTCTTATACTTATAATTCGCATATTTGACGTACGACGATATTTCGGAATCCGAGAAACAAGGACTTCTGTTCGATTTGCACAATTTCACTTGATCCTGCGCGCTAGAGTACTTGACCTTGGGCCCCCTACGTATCTGTTGGTAGAGCTCGTCCAGATCGCTCGCGGAAACGCTACTTGCGCGACTCATCTGGCCACCCCTCCTTAATAGATGCTCTCGCGCCGGGTCCAAGAACATCGACGACATCGGTTTACCGCCGGTTGCTCCCTCTAGGACGTCGGAGCTCAAGTCACTGGTATCGTATTTCCTCACACTCAAACTGGTGGATTGTTGAGGATCATTGAGAAAATTCAGTTCTGTTCGAACATCGTTAATTTTACAATAAGTCGGATCGTCTTCCGTTGAGAAGCTTATACTTCTGTTTCTCACTTTCTTGCTGGAATCCGCTATCAGAAATCCGGCATCTTCACTGGGTAACAAATTTTTATCTGGACTGGTCTTGTCTAAAATCGAATCCGAAATGTTTTCCGAGCTGTATTCCAAAGTGCACTGCTGGGACACTGAGCGCATATTGTTTTCTACGGAAGGAGGATCAAAAGGCTGATTCAGTTTCTTCTTATTTCTCTGTTTGTACAGTTCTTTCTTTCGTAACCTATCAGCATTCTTCACAATATTCTCCACCGATACCTGATTTGAGGGATCAAAATCGTCTGAATCTGAGAATATATTTGGGTTTTTCTGTTTAATCTTCTTAACGTATTCTACATGTATATTGGTGTTGTTGACCTTAGAGTTAGTCCCGAACATCTTTTGGTCTATGTTAGAATTACCACACATCCTTTTGGGTTCCGATAGCACTGATACAGCGTCACTACTATCGATCGGTCTGGCAGTTAAATTTGTGCGCTTCATCATGTGTCTCTTCTGCCGCTTGAAAAATTTTCTGGCTACGGTACTCTGATGAGGATTGTAAAAAACATCGGCAGCACTGGTAGGATTTTCTATAATATTTGGAATACCCTGTATTCTATACTGCTGGCGATGTAACGAAATCAAATTGACATTGTTGATTTTGGTCCCTTGACTGTCAGTAAAAGAACTATTCAAATCTGCCGCCTTGAACATGTTGCTGTTGTGAGAATTGCTCTTGGTGTTATTTGAACTTCTACTGCTTGAACGAGACGTTATAGTAACTTCGTTCCCGATGGGATGTGATGGAAGAGGCTGTATTTGAATCTGAGGTATATTCGAAGAGTTATCCGAAACGTTTCTAGTTCTGAAACAGGTTTTCTTCCCTCTTGTCCACCTGCAAAACGCCCCCCATTGGGTTCTCACGTCGTTACGCGCCACGCAGTAAAAGAAAAGCGTGAAAGCCGAAAGCAAGGTAGCTAAAACTGCGTACATCCAACTGAATATATCTTCTTCGTAGCTAAGAAAATGGAACGGTTGAAAAGTGGAAAATGCGCAACACAGCCATGTAGAAACGTACAGCAATAAAAATATAACGTAAGCTTTCAGTTGTGTGATCGGCGCATGCTCAGGATCCTCTATCTCGCTGGTCGTTTTAGTGGAAGTGCTCCTTATACTCCTGTTCTCTGCGTTTGGAAAATTCGGCTCCAACAGGTCCAAATCGACGTTTTCAGTCGCCTGAGTGCCTTCGCTCAGGTGACCGTTAACGTCCAAATTGTATATGGCGCAACGAACTAACAGGCAGAAGACCAATATAAAAAGGGATAATACAATGAAGGGTATGTAGAGAGCACTTAATGGCGGTCCTACCTTCAGGAAGCAGTAACCAGGGGAGGAGTAATCGTTAATGTTTATGGCAGCTGATATTCCGCAGATGATCATGGCTACGCCCCACCCAACCAGGTATAACCCCAATATAGGTTTTTGGATAGGTTGGTCGGAAGGTAGCTCGTCTTCATGTAGCTCTATCGTCGTATTCTTACTGAGTCTCTTGTACATGCAGTTGATAGATACGCATATCCACAGTAAAGAACACAACGTGAAATAATGCAAGAATATGCCGATTATCTGGCATAACCTCAAATCCTCTGTTTGGTAAATGCCGAAAATGTACATGAAGCACAAGAAAGAAATCGCCATCCACATGTTGATCAGGCAGTGTTTAGCCTTTTTCGGCATTTGTATGGCGTCATAACACAGCAAATAAGTCATTATACAGATGAAAAAAGTCACGAGAATTACTATACTGCCCAAGTAGATCGCAGGATGAGAAAATTTGAACTTTGTCAAAGTCTCGGTGTACCCTATCTGAGAAATATCTTGAAGGAGACCATAATAACCGAAATTTTCACACGAAAAAACGATATGATCCTGTAGGGCATAGTTAAATTCGCATCCTTCCGATGACCAACTTCCAGTACCATTATTGAGAGACCAGTCCCACCAAACCGGAGTAAATGGGACTATTTCGTATGCAACTGACGGAGGCGTCCTCAATCTTATAGAAACCGGGTAGGTCATGTTCGTTACGGTGAAATTAACTGAAAAGAAAACACTACTGAATAAGTATTAAAAAGAGATAATTTTCAAGTCGAAAATATCTCGAATTTTTCTTACCGAGTTTGGTTCCTACAACAGAAGATGTAACATCCTCTTTCTTCATTCTTTCATCATCCATAGGAAAAAGTTTGTTATCGGTATGCATCGCTATCAGAATCTTATAGATTTTGGAGGTTAGATTCTGATTGATTTCGTGAAAGAGGGTTTTTGGAATCGTAATTGAGGCTTCAATTATTTTTCCCTTCATTGGAACTGCGTCAGCTTCGCTATTTTCACAATAAAACAAACGGTCTGATTTCAGGTCTAAATTAACGTACCATGTACATTTCAAGCCAATAAAGCCGTCTTTATTGATCGGAAATTCCTCTAACGCCAGATTATTCTGCAAGAAAATATATAAATGCAATTGGATAAAAACAAGCACAACCTTTATATTGAATATAAGGTTGGGGTGGTATGAAGACCTGTCACTGTCAATACAGGGTGTCCAAACCCTACTGGAATATAAAAGATATCAAGTCCTATCCTGCTTATCAAAATGACGAAACTTTGAGCATCGGTATGGCCGCCTTGATATCTCATATCTCCCATTGAAGTTGGGACTGTTTCTTGTGACACCAAATTCAGAAGAAATATATACAATACCTTATGGAGCTGAGTTGAAGGTGTAATACTGGCCAAGTGCTCTGTAGCGTTCAGCAATTTCGCACAAATATTCTCTACCCTATCAGTCTCCAGGATAAAACGTTTCGGCAAATCCAACAATTTATTCACAACATCCACAAGCAGCACACCAACCTGCTCTACAGGCAAGTAGTTCAGATAGTTAACAATCGTCGCAACTGCAAACTTCAAATCTACCACGTCTCTGAACATTCTCAAATTAGAGGTGTAATTCCTGAAAAGTTCCGAGCTCTCCACGATACTCGTGTTTATTCTCGAAAACTGCTGTAGGATTTTCGTTTGTTCGGATACATACGGACATGCTGACGTGTCTAAATTCTCCCATGTGCCGTTTGGTGAACAGAAATAGTAAGCTTTCTGTTCTGAGACGTTCAGACTCAAGTTTAAGGATTGGCAAGTAATACTTACAGTATTATTCACAATACTTCTTGGCCATGTGTATGTACCTTTATTGTTCGAAGAATATACAAGGGGACAATACTTAGTTTCATCAGATATTACAAAAACTTCTATACTTTTTGAGTAGTTCTGATGTAGCGTTATGTATATACAGTTCCAATCACCTGTGTGATTATCGTACAGTACAGGTATCTTCAAATTACTTTCCATCAGTTCTATACTACTCAATAATTCGTTTTTTACTTGAATATCTGGAAACGGAATTTCCTCATTTGAAAATGTCCATTCAATTCTTGACAAGATGGACGATTCTTCACTATCTATTATCACTGGTGCTTTGCATTGTAACGTTAAAGAATCGCCTTCAAAAACTATCTGTTTATCAGATGGCTTCATAACAACCACAGAAGCTCCTGCGTACGATTTAACAGAAGAACAGTCTTTTTCTGGCGAAAGTTTCAATTTTTTCAAAGGTAAACCTTTGAGGTAAACAGGGGATCCACATTTTGGGTTCGAAACCAACTTCACTAATGTCTTCTGACTCCACTGCAACACCCACAGAATCCTACAGTCACAAATCAATGGATTGCTGGATATCTCACTAAAATTCAATAAACTTTCAGTACAAACTACCATCACAAAATTGATAAGTTTACTTACAGTTGTTTTAAATTAACCAAAGGGTCAAATGTACCCTGTAGTATGAAACTCAACTGGTTCTGAAACAACCTTAGTCTCTCAAGCTTTTTCAAATTATGAAAAGCATAGATGTCAATCTGGCCTATAAAGTTTTGGGATAAATCAAGCTTTCGTAAATTAGGTAATTCAGCAAACTGGTCTTTGAATAGGTATTTTATATGGTTCCGACTCAAGTCTCTGAAAGTATAAAACTTTACATTTAAATTTAATTCAAATTCTTTGCAAAACTTACAGTTTTTGTAATTCAATCAATTGCACCTTCGGGTAAAATGTGGCCAGAAGATTATCTGATAAATTACTGAAAGAAATTGAACTTTATATCAACTGTATGCAAAATTGGAACCTATACTCACAGTTGAATTATTTCATTAGCAATATTGAGGAGGTCAATTTCATCAAGATCACTGATTTTCTCAGTATCACCGCATTTCAACTTTAAAAAATCGGAAAAGCCCTTTTGGGCGTTGTTTTTTTTGCAGTCACATTTTTTGGGACAAAAATCTTGCTCTCCAATCACACTGTGGAGAAAACATAGTAGCAAAAAAAAGACGAATTTCCGATACATTTTGCCACTTCACAAAAATAAATTTCATTTCATTTTGAGCCGGCTTCCTGGAATGCTAAATTTTCGGGCAATATCCACTAAGAAATGAATGTTCTCTAGGCATTTTAGAAAAATTCAAATTACACCATTTATGATTTTGTTGGATCACACAGAACGCTCGCTAAGATTGGAAATATTTGATGTAATTGGATTGTTGTCGTTTTTAGGAACTAATTATTGTTATTAATTTTAAGCTTTGTTTACTTTTTAATCTATTCAAGCGCTTTCATGTCAGTTTTGTGACAGAATACTATTCTATGTGGACACCTATCTTTCTTCTTCTATATCGTACGATCGCAGCAAAAAGTTCAGGAAATGGGTGATATCAACATGTTCTAATGAAAAAAACTTGATGTTGCTTGAGTGCTTAAGTAATTAAGATATTTCACTAGAATATGTTCTCGTAAAAAAGATTGGATGATGGCTGCATCGGGTGCTCGAACTACCCCATTGGCACTAATAGATGGCACTACTTTCCGAAACATGAAAAATCAGGTCTTGTTCGAATAATAAAAATAATATCTTATTCTGATGTTACAAAAATTTTATTCATTTCAAGGCATTGATTGTTTTTATAATAATATCAGTGGATTCAAGAATTTGTTCTTCATTGATGACGAGTGGTGGAGCAAATCTTATAATATCATCATGGGTTTGCTTGCAAAGAAGTCCTCCTTCTTTGAGTTTCAGACAAATATCCCAGGCTTTGGCGTAATCTATAAAACATCGAATTGAGTATTTTGAATTTGCATTCAGTATTCAACTGCTTACTTCTATTAATAACTACAGCGTTGAATAAACCTTTTCCTCTGATCGTGATCGCTATTTTCTTGTTGAGGCTTTCTTCGAGCTGTTTTCTGAAGATTTCTCCCATCTTGAAAGAGTTTTCAGCTAAGTTCTCATCTTGCAGTATGTCTAACGTTGTTATTCCAATCTTAGAAGCGAGTGGATTCCCACCAAATGTGGACCCATGTGTACCTATCGAATTCATTCTGCTATAATTTATATTCTATATTTTGATTAATAATTGAACTGAACTAAGAGGTAACCAACCTGGTTTTATAACAGACATAACATTGTCATTGGCTAAACATCCAGACACTGGATAGACACCACCTCCTAAAGATTTCCCTAATACTAAAATGTCAGGCATTACATCCTCATAATCCACAGCCAGTCTTTTTCCAGTTCTTCCCATTCCAGTTTGAACTTCGTCTGCTGTCCATAAAACATTATATTTGCTGCATATGGCTCTCACACCTTTGAGGTAGCCATCTGAAGGGACAATTACTCCACTTTCACCCTGAATCGGTTCGACCATGAATCCACATACAAGGGGATCCTGCAAGGCAATCTAAAAAAAATATGGGAAAAATTAAATCGATTTCGACACGAAATTGATTCGAACCTACATCCAATGCAGCTAAATCGTTATAAGGAATGCACTGAAATCCGGGCAGGAATGGACCATATCCTTCGAAGCATGTGGGGTCAGTAGAAGCTGAGCACGCTGCTATAGAGCGTCCCCAAAAATTGTCCGTAGCAAATATCATTTTCGCCTCGTTTTTGGGAATTTTTTTCTGCAGATAGCCCCATTTTCTAGAGATTTTCACTGCAGTTTCACAAGCTTCGACACCTTGAAGAAATCTTCGTCAAATAATGAAGGGATGAGTCAGATAAACAGGGTGTTTTACAGGTAGAACTCCCTGTATGTATAGTTACCAGTGTTCATAGGCAAGAATCTATCATATCCGAAATATTCGGTGATTTTCTTGGCGAAGTCGCTCAAAATATTATTGTAGAATGCCCTCGATGTGTGATGTAACGTGTTGGACTGCTCGTTAAGAGTTTTCACGATTTTGGGATGGCAGTGTCCGAAGTTGTTGGCGGAATATCCACTCAGAAAATCGAGATATTTGTTTTCCTCGACGTCCCAAACATACACTCCTGAAAAAAAATTTAATTATTGAATAATTGTTTTTTTTATTGTAATCAAAATGAAATATATCAAAATTACCTTGACCTCTCGCTAGAACAACAGGTAACGGATGGTAATTTTGAGCGCAATATTGTTTCTCTCTCTGTATGATTTCCTTACTACTAACAGATCGCTTTTTTATTTTCAGATGGCTTCGGATTTCTCTATTGATCAGTCTTGTGGATCTGCTCAGTGTGGACGACATTTCGAATCCTATAAAAAACTTAATTAATTTCCACCTTTAGTTATGTTGCGGTACGCCACTGTCGGTATATATTCATCGTTCCTTTGTTTTGGTTGTGAAGGCGGAGAAATTTGCATTTTGTATTGTTTCGGAAGGAAAGACATTTTGGATTATATTACTATGAAAATAGACAAAGGATATGTCATCTAATTAAAGATAATGTTTTAGTTGAATATACAGAGTTTCTGAAATTAATAGGCCCATCCGCTCACAGTAAATTCTTTGTGAATATGAGGGTCAAATTTTGAACAAATACAAAGTTTTTTTACGATTATTCTTTACGAATTATTTTTATTGAAAAAAATCAGATACTTAATGGTGATAAAGGAGGACACAAACACCTTTTGATCTTTGACCTCCTCAACACAATTCACGGCTGAGTGAATTGTTCAAATTTGACCTTTTGAATGCACCAGTAACTACAAATAAAAATTCATAAAAGTGCGCGCTTGTTCAAATTAAATGACTAGCGCAGTGACTCAATCAGGTGCTTGGCTTCCAGAAAGAAACAATTTCCCGTCGTTCTAAATACATTTTCAGCTCAAAATTTCCCAATTTCAGACATTTGCCCATATAAATAACGTTCTTGTTCGTAGGAACAAAAGCGGAAAACTATTAGATTTGTGTCTTATAAGTGTAGATGTAGACAAACAAGTCAAAATATGCAATTATACCTTAAACCTAAACGCTTTTGCCTTTTGATATTAAACGATCTGAAAAAGAAAGTACAGTCGAAATTTTCAGAATTCTCTGTACATTACTTTTATAATTTGAATAACGATATCGCATAATAAATAAACAACTACTTTGCTTTCTACTTTACCCGCTCAATAAAAATATCCTTATAAAGGAATGAACTCACGGTTTTGTCTCGGCGAATGCGACTAGTCCTACTTGAACTGTGGACATAAACAAACTGAAATCACCAACATTTTTACGAGACAACTGTCGTCCTTCGTTTTCATTTACATTTGTTAAGTATGCGATATCTTCCGATGCATTTTGATTTCTGCGACTTTGTTAATTGGTTGTCGATATAAATAGCGGTTTTGCACATGAAATATTGTTCTTCCTTATAGGGACGATCAATCAGTAAAATAATTATTTTAACTGACCGCAATTAGTCTGGTGGTTTAGCCAATTATGATATTAAAAATTAAACGTTCACGGATATCCTGCATGTATAGGTACTTTCTATAGCATTTTAAGAAATAAATTGAAAAAATGTAGTGCATATACTATATTTCTCACTCTTTGGTGAGTTTTGAGTTTGGAACGTTTCCCATCTCCCAGGTGAAAATCCAAAATATACCAAGCAGTTGTAGATGTTGGTCTCTGTTTCATATTACCTTTACAGAATTTGAATATAACGTCTTTCTTCAAGTCGGAGAATTTTGCAAGATAAGATTTTAAATAGTTCATAATTGTGCATAAACTACATATCGGACAGAAATCAACGCACATCAAATCGTTGTTCGGTTGTCCTAGTCAGCAATGTTCTCAACGAGGGTAGCTACCCTCGCTAGTCCTGGATTAACTCTTTCGGCGAAGAACTAACCTAGATTAAAGAATTTTCAAGTTTCTGATAAGTTAAAAAAATAACGAATGTGAAGCACGTATGACAAAAAATTCGGTATAGGTACCTGTAAAACTATAGCGATTTACTTACCCACTTTCTTTCATGAACTCACTCGTTTACTATATTTTGTATCTACCGGCGTGCATGATCACGATACATTTCAACTGCCTTCTTATCACTAATGTAGTACTCATAATGATTTAGTTATCAATAATCCTATATCAAACATACATGAGTGTGTTTGTTCATTACAGTAAACACTGACATGCTGGCTCTGTCTCTTTAGATATAAGGAGCTGTATACGATTATTGAAAGGAAACATCATGGGAAAAGAATGCTAGAAACTGTAACCTGCGTGATCAATATTGTTCTGTCCAAAATCGTTTGAACGCTATAGCAGAGACAACCTCTGGCTATTTTACCATTGTTTTCAGAGAAAACAATGCTAGTGCCATTGTTTTAGATCCTACTGTACTCTATCAGTTGAGCAAATATCCTGATGTATGCAGAGTGTCCCAAATACGTAAGATTTGAGGATTAATAATAGGAGTAGAGATCAAAGATATTCTACAGTTGTAGAATATCTTTGGTAGAGATAAAGCGATACTGTTTTCGTGTGCCAATTCCTTATGACACCAAAAATATGACTGACATTTTGATTCCATGATTATTGTGCTATGCTGAAACACTAAAAATCCGCTATATAACAAACAACTCCATTCGCAGAAAATGCTGTAGTAATATAGCTAACAAAAAAAACTACAATAATATATTCAGACATCATTATAATTTAATTATTTCTAAATAAAATGGGCGTGCTATTAACTAAGGCAACCATGAATACAAATATGGGCTTCAATGATTGCGTACACAGTTCCCTTAACATACATCAATGATCCTCATCCATTTATTCTTATTATTTATTTTCGAAGTACTGTCGATCATAAATCTTCATTTTATATTATCGATCAATCTCCCAGTTGTTATTTTATCTAATCAATAATATTATATCACTTAATGGCTAATGACGTCGGAATTATTGCAGGGTTTATGCCTATGATTATTTCATATTGAAAGCATCGTTTGAAGAATAAACAAAGTTGAAAGTATTATAAGGTCCTGCGCCTTTGTCAATTACGACAAAGCTGCGCTCAATTCGATCTCCAATTTATAACTGCGCCCTCGTGACCTCCTCGGTACGGTCCTGCACAATTATAATTGCATTATCGGTTATTTTATATTTAAAACTTTTAAAGTGTGATAGGTCAATATGGAAATGTCGATAAACTGAATGGATCACTTTTGAATCAGGGGATCCAAAGGTTGATCGTAAATATGTATTTGCATCAATAAAAATGAATTCCTAGAGGGAAGAGGCGGCGTATGAACATTAAGTATGAAAAAACAAACAAAAAATAATGCAGTAAAATGGCGTAATCACTGAACATTGAAATGCAGAAAACTCCTAGGTCTTTTTTTCAAAAGCTTTATTTTGTTTACGGACGGACATAATTGAATTCAAACAAGAATTCTTCATCACCAAATCGTTATGTTGCGGCCAAAAATTTTACTATTACAAGGGAATATCTTTTCATTCAAATGATGAGAAAATTGAAGGTAACAAATTCAATTTACTCTACTCAAACAATAAACAATGTTCCGAAATAATTCTTGAATTATTATATATTCAGCAGAAAAATATGCAATGACAAAAATAGATAAAACATTTATATGTTGTTGCAATCATCATTCATCATAGTTCCAAATATAATTGAATTACAGTTTTTATAGTATACATTGAAGTATTTAGAGGCTGGATTATCAAGAGTAGAAACTTGAGCAATTTGTTCCAGATTCATTTAAAAATACGATTGTTTGTAGGATGTCTATATTTTATACATAATTACTGACTTATACAGTCCTAAATTATCATCTTTGGCGAAAGCAACCATTGGAAATTATTTGAGTCCTGTTATTCCATATACACAATCATAATATTTACAACTATGTCCACCTAATTCATCAGAGGTACACTTTAATTTTGAAAGAAGTTACTTGTCGACAAATTGGGCAATTGGTAGACTGGTACCTAACAAGAGTATCACTACATTTATTACATAAACAAAGGTGTTTACATGGCATGAGCACAACACACCGGGGATTAGATTGGCAGATGATACATAGATAACTCTCGTCCCCATGTTCAGTCTTTTTACTCTTTGAAGGAACTCCGACTGATCTAGTCCAAAATCTCTTCAATGAAAATTTTGAGATTCTCAGGTTCATATTATATAGAAATATTAAAATCAAGCTCCTACCAATTATTCCAAAGAATCTACGGAACTTAATCAGCAAATAGACAAATACAGAAAAGAAAACAATTCCTAAAATTGATTCAATTGACACTTTTGTCAAAGAAAAATATAGTTCTCTGAAGAAACTGGTAACAACCACATGAAATTCATGTAGATTGTATATGCAATGCACAATCGAATGAAAGACAGTATATGGCAGCTTAATTAAAAGCCATAATGCAGGACCTATCTGTTTTATCAATCTGTTAGTGAAGATCACACTGTCTTCAAATGAATTATAAGAGTTGCTGAAAAAGTCACGAATTCCATGAACAATACGAGTGAAATTTCTTATAAAACATAAAATTACTTGGTCCACAATCCATAAGCAAAATTTATAAGCTTCAAACACTGTGTTCACAATATAACTTGATTGTCCGTTTACATCCTGAACGAATAATTGGAAATCCCCCACAACGATGTGCAGTAGATTTGATAGTTTTGCGGAGCAAGCATATAAACTTCTTGTAACAAAACATAACAGAGATACTATCAATTTTCCTATTTCATAGCTCCAACTGAAGAATAAGATGGCCGCATTCTTTAAAAAAATTGAGATTTCAAAAATCATACTGATTTTTTTTTGTAGACGACATTTGAAATGATGTTATAGAATTCCCGTTGAGAAATTCGAACTAGAACAGTCAACAATTTTCTGTTAATTTTCAAATTTTTTTGAAGGTTATGTCACAGTCAAATTAGGTTAAATCTTACACAGAACACGAATACTTGTTCTTTCTTAAACCAAATCACTAGTTCAGATGAATTGATATGTTTATTACGGAGGAATCGAACTGAATAAAACAGAAGGATCGTTATACTTGTTAATACGAACAAAAAAGATAGGTTCAACATTTTCGAAAGATGGTAAAAAATGTTTGAAATATGTCATTAGACTTTTTTGAATTACGGAAATGTCAGTTGAGTTTGGCGGGCCCTTCTATGAGCAAACAAATCGTTGTTAATGGCCGCGGTTCTTGGTTTGTGATGGAACTTTTATGATAGGAAGACGTTGTTTTAGGTAAATTTATTATGTGTTTGCGGCAGTATGAGTTTCGGTGTATATTTGTTAATGTTATGAGGTGTAAACTCGTTGCGAGAACTTGACATATTTCGGTTTTTATTCTCGAAAATGAAGCCTATGAAAATGTAGATGCCGCTTACTGTGACAGAATAAATGTTTGTAGTAATTCATTCAATGCTAATCATCTGATAAAAGTTTCATGTTGCGAAAATGTTCATTGATTTCAATCGCTCAATTTTTGAATTTTTGTTTTAGTGGAAACGACTCGAGGAAATTTTCACAGTAGCCATGACTTCCACAGCAATATCCTCGACTTACATCAACAAATCCAAAAAATTAAATGTCGAAGCTGAACAAATACCTGAGCCCGATTCCACTACAACGTTAGAAAAAGACGTGAATGAGTTTTGTGCAGGTCAGGAAGTCTTGGTGAAACGTATAGATGAAAAGGAGAAAATTGAAAAATTCTTCTTTGGAACTGTTGTGGAAGTGAATGTTTTGCAGCATAAGTGTCTAGTTAAATACGGGGATAACACAAACCATTGGGCCGAATTCAAAGATCTGACCAAACTTAGTACACCTGAACAGGAAGATTTGCTGTGTGTTGTTTGTAAAAAGTCTGCTCCTAAAAGCAAGAGGGAAATTATAAGTTGTGATAAATGTGGTAGAGGTTATCATAAGAAATGTCACCAACCTGAAATACCTTTTGTTTGCCAGAAGAACGGTATGAACTTACATTTAATAACTATGACACATCCTGAACTATGCAATTTACAGATTCAAATTGGATGTGCAGTCGTTGTTTGAATAATGAACCAAAAAAATTGAGAACAAGGGAAACGCAAGCTCGAAGGAATTCTGTGTCTAGTTTATCAGCAGATACTAGTGATAGTCCACCCAGTACAAGAGTTAAAGCATTACCTTACGATGTTAGTATTTTTGTTTTTTTCACATCCATCGTTTAATGTTTATATGTCGTTTCAGTTGAACTCAATCAGTTGGGATACAAATCACAGGGTAAATATAGAACAAATTTATTGCTATTGTGGTGGAAATGGCGAATGGAACAAACACATGCTACAATGTGGAAGATGTAGACAGTGGTTCCACGAAGAATGTATTGAATGTCTTAATTATCCTGTATTTTGTGGCGATAGGTAAGCATTGTTTTAAAATGGAATATGAACTGTGTTTATGCTTAATTTTTTTTTTAGGTTCTATGTATTTGTGTGTTCTATCTGTAATCATGGTAAGGAGTTTGTTAGGAGGTTGGAAATGAAATGGGACGATTTGGTTCATTTGATGCTTTATAACCTCACTGTGTACCACAGCAAAAAGTATTACGATTTAGATAATGTCATATTGCCGTATATCAATGATAATTGGCATGCTCTACAATTACCTGCAACAGTGAGTATTTCTTTACAGGGTGCTGCATGTGAAATATTCCAGCTGAATTTTTCAATCGGAAAATATATTGTGATTAAAAGTTTTTGTGAAGTCTGTGAAATAAAAAGAGTAAATCATGTGTTTTTTTGAGAAAAAACTTTGAAATATGTATTTCAAGTGACTTGACTTATAAAAAAATGGGGTTAGGTAGCATTATCAAATATTTTCAATATGATCTTAATGAAAACATTTTCAAGATGGCGACACTTTCTAGATGGCGACACTTTCTGAAATACCGGAAGTTGACTACAAATTAAAATGAAACTGAGTGTTTTTTATTTTTTTTTCTGGGTTTAGCATGAAATTTTAGTATGGTCATAGTTTCCTATGAATATCTATAACAGTTTTCTAGGTATTTACACCTTGAGTTGTTTTTTAATTATGCTGTGTTATTGTCATCTGCTGTTGTCAGTTTTGAAGATATAACTGTGAATTTAACTCGATAAAAGGGTAGAATTACTGCTTTCTTTACTGATATTTCAATATTCGATATATATCTTCTACAGAGTGTCCAAATATTATTTTAGTTCAGAAAATTTCAATCCAATAAACTGCAAATTAGAAAACCTGTTCTATAAAAAAAACTAAACTTATTTTTATATACTCTACTTTCTGTAAATTTTGGCAGACGTTTTTGAAGTATTTGGTATAGTAAAGTGATTTTTGCAGATTTTTGTTGTCACCAAAGATGAGCGAAGAGGCCACATATTATCAGTTCTTAGAAACAATAGGACCAGGTTCAAGTGCGGCCGGGAAATAAAAAAGAAGACTACGATATGGGGTCTGAGGGTTCGTTTACCACCTCCATCCCCCTATCTTACACTGCCCCAAACAGGTCGTATACAAGAGAACGATCTTAGGATATTATGGCAAGGCAACTCGAGGCTTCAAGTGTTGCCAAACCTCACGGGAGACTCCAGACAAAACCCTCGAGTCAAGAGGGTGCTGTCGAGTGATCCCATCATGATGAACCTGATGATGGGCATGACATATAAGAGAAACGGCGCCCTTTCAGAGAGCGAGTCTCCCTGTCCCAGTCCGGAAACCGTCGAGGACAGTAGACCTGACAATATTTTAAAATTAGGTTGGTACAAAATGCCTCGATCTTGGCACAAGGATCAAGTTCTGGACTAAATGTTTCAGACGACGAATCAGAATCTTCTTGTTTCAGATAATTATATTGGTAAAGGCTGTGTTAAAAAAAGTGTTCCTTTCCCGAAAATGAGCACGCAGATTAGGAAACGCCTGTTGGCGATAACCACGCCGAAGGAGAAATTCTTGAGAAAAGCGAAACGAAGGCAGACAATAAGCGTTATAGACGATAGCAAAGAAGAGAAGGAGAAGGGACGTGGTGCATATTTGACGAGACTCAGCCTCGACAACAAAAATAGTAATAAATGTAACGAATCACTGCCACCAACCCCGCCTACCTCAGTTTCGGCTCCGCCCACACCGCCTGCCTCCGGGTCTACTTCGACAGTGTCAGATCTGAGCAACGATTGCCTCGAAAGTGCCAGTACGAAGGATGTTAAAGTGGGTGAGTTCAATTTCATCTGAATATTTTCCAAAGTGAATCTTTGGTCTTATCCATTTCGCGATTCAAACAAATCGTTCTCCTTCAGGCAAAACTTGCCCCGAAACGAGCAGTCTGACCGAACTGAATACCCAATGTGATACGTCAGGAGACGAGACATCATCAAAGAGCACACTAGATTTAATCATACCTCCACCCAAAGACTTTGAAGGTAAGAACAATCCTTTCCTTGCGTTCCTCCGGGGCAACAACGAGGGAAAGAAGAAGAAGAGGAGGAGCAAGGACTCGATTACTCTACCCTTACCACTTACTGCTGTGATACCGGGAAAGCCCAACATGAGACCCATGAAGAGGCAGTTGAGCGAGAAGGACATAATTATAGGACCAAACGGAGAGGTGAGCGACCGCAGAAACCATTCTCTTTGTTCTTGAACTTGTAACGCTTCCATTTAGGTTAAAAGAAAACGATTGAGGAGAAACAGATCCGCACACAACTACGTGGCCGGTCAGACGGCCAGCAAGACTGCCACAGTCGTTCCGATCAAACCTGACAACAAAGATTGGAACGCCGCTTGTTCCAGCAATACATCAAGCAACGATAACTTCTTCGGGGGCCGCAGGCTGAGGCAGAGACCGGAGAAGCCGGTGGAAAAGGAGAAGACGCCCAATCCGCCCACCCCCAAGCCAAGCCCCGTTAAAACTGTGAGTGACCCACTTTCTGCCCTATTAGTTCATATATTTCATTATGAAGTTTTCGTGTAATGATTTAAATTTTTTTTTTTGCAATTTTAGGAGCCAGATATAAGTATGGACGAGCTGAAGAGCTCCGTTAATATTTATTTCGGGGCTGCTAACAGGATAGCGGCGGGTGAAAGGTTCACCATCAAGGCGAAAAGGTTTGGTCCTACCGGTAAGTTGGAATATCTTATCGAGTGGGACGGTCCTAGCTCAAATGGTTTGACTTGATTATTTCTGTTATTTCTTTTCGAAATTTATATGTTGAAGTTGCTTGTTGTACAGTAAAACTACGATTACGATGTTTGATTGGTATCCGTTGAGAGGACTATTGACTTTTTGTTTGAATATCTATATAAAAATTTTCACTTATTGTTTCATTCAAGAATAACTTGAGAAAAATGTGCCACGTTCTGAAGACTTACCTTACTATCCCAAAAATATCTCATTTATGTTGTCTGCAACTTTGTAGGTGAATATGGTCCATTTATTGATGGGATCGTGAATTACTGAATTGGGCATTGTAAACATAACCAAATATTTCAGTTTTTAGGAAAATAATTTCGAAAGGTTTGAGGTTATTGTGGACCTTTTAGATTCAATGCAGGATTGGTACATTTTAGGGTTGCGTTATTTGGAACTTCCATACAATTTTGAGCGGCTTTAGGATAGAGATTAAAGTGTTTCAAAAATACTTTTTTCAGGACACCACATTTACTGATTATTATTTCTCTCATGAAAATATATTCTTTGAATAATAGTCAGAAAGTATTGAATAAATTTACAATGTTTTTCTTTTTATTCAAACCGAACAAAGAAAGGAGGAATAAAATTCACAAATCTATATTCAGGATTTTCAAGAACGAACAGTACTGAATATGAATGTAATTTTCAATAAAGGAAATATCATACATATCATGAGAATTGTGGCAAAATGCCTCGATCAGGTCATATTTCGAAATGAGGTCCCAATTTGAAAAAATTTCGATCGAGATCTCAAAACGCCTTGTGAAAATATTATTTCAAACATGGAAAACAATCTGAAAAAGCATAATGAATTTGATTCCGTGATATTGTTTAGTTAAAGAGAAGTTGAGATGTCAAAATATCATTCTTGAATTTTTATTGAAAACAATACATTTATAATTTTCTATTGGATCGAGATCGAGAAGTTGGTGAATACTCACAATGGAAAAATCTGCCAAGATATTGAAATTTATGGAAGTTCAAACAACTGCTGGGTTCTCATTTTTGCAGAATGGTGTCCATTTCAATTTTAAATGATTGAATAGTGTGCAAAATTCCAAAGTATGTTCCTAATTTTGATAAATAAATTAAGAAAGTTGACATGTTGAACCTTTAGAGTATTCTAGTCTAGAATTTGATGAAATACGTTCTTATTTGCGGGATAAAAAGACTTTCATCACACAAGCATGGCAAAGAATGAATTGGGCGTTTCTTGTTTTTTTTTTGCGAATGCTCAAAGTACGGATTCGTGTTATTTTATCTTATGGATTATGATGGATAAGGCTTATTGATAACTGCCAATTTTTAACATATCACTGCCATTATATGTATTCTAGCTGCACAGTTGATTGAATGTTCAAAAACTAAACTAAATTATGTTCATATTAAGTACATTTATTTAATTTCAGAAACATTGTTATCCATTTCATTTTCACCTTCACTTTTTTCATTCACATTGAAGGGAAAATTACTTGGGAATACTGATTTGTCTTATTTTTATGTATTAAATTTCAACAAATGATGCTTCTCAAAAAACAAACTGTCAATTTTTGGAAATGATTGGTTTCATTGCCTATTTCCCTTCAAAAGCAGCTGAATAGTTTCAATATTGCGATACTATCTCCTCATACATGTTGAAAGTTGCCTGTAAGTTCTTACTTTTTCAAATTCATCTTTGGAATAAAATCGAATCTTCGCTATTTGATTTGAATTTAGTTTTGTATACGATAATGGCTGTTTTATTCCTTTTATGAAGGTGTTTGAAACAAAGAAATTTTATTTTATCATTTGTTCGAATTCGACTGAAATAACTGATTTAATTGCTTCTAAGCTTAAATTGTAACTTAATTTATTCCAAGGAATGATAAACCAAATATAATCGAAATATTTTTATACAACAGAAAAATAAGATTTGATTCCAGTATAAAATTAGTGCATATTTTGTAAATAAAATACAGTATTTGTAGGTCCAATAAGGTCTAATACTTCAGTCAAACTTTTTATCACAGAGTTTCTAATTCGCGATCTTTTAAATTATGTGATTTTAAGTTGGATTAGTTCATATCAGTGGTTTAAAATTTATTTCATATTCAAGTAAGTTCTGAATGATGGAAAATTTCAAATTGGCTTAAACCAATATTTCTTCAATTTTCAAGACTTTTATTTTGAATTGAAATGATATAAAAAGAGTCATTCACCTTTTAAATAAACTTGATTAATCTTTTAGCTCAAAGAGACTGAATATTGGGTGTAGATACTTACATCGTTTTATTAGTTACATTCTTTATTATTTAATTATTGTAAAAATTATCTCCCATGTAGATTTTGTATATAAACATTGATTTTATCCCATGTTTCAAATTTTGAGAACAGATATTGAAAGAAAACGACGAAATCTGTATATTCGCAATACTTGCAAGTTTCAGTGTATTTTTATCAATTGTTAATTTGAATAAAGAATCTGTCGAAGTTGTACGAGTTTCTGCGACCTTTGATCTTAGATCCTTCTAGGCAGTTGCATTTTTATGTTTTTCCTCCTCAATTTCGCATCAACCACAATCTGAGCTTGCCGTTTCAAGTGACCTCTGGACGGTACTTCTTCCTCCTCATCGGATCCCATAGGAGGAACAGGTGGAGTACCTTGTTGGGAAATTGGTGTCTTGGACATCAAGCGAAGGTACGGTGACGGCAGCCATTTCTCATCTTGATAGATGTCTTCCTGAAATTCATTTGATTATGCTTTCAAATTTTAAATATTTTCTTGTTACTACTACATTAATCGAGATGCTTGTTATGGGGTAATGGTAGGTTGTTCATGTGTTAGGGTCAATCGGTGTAGTTTTTTTAACGAAGAGATAAGGTAGAGTATAAAATTGAAGTATTCAAGAATCAAGCTGGTTTCATTAAACTTCGAATTCGTTCGGTTCTGAGGTAAGTTTCGCGTTTTATTGAGGTTAGAAATTACCTTGGTGTTGAGACGTTCAGCTTCCATTTGCTTTCTGTAACTTCCTATGAGTTTTTTGGATTCCCTCTTTATATGATCTAGAATCACAAGAGGTTCTTTGGGTATGGGTAATGTTGGGCACAGGTTCATGTAGAGTTTCTGAAGACGCCCAATCGCTGATTGCATTATCAGCTCCGTTTGTTTCCATGATTCTTTGCATTGTTTTGTCTTCTCTTGGAGTTCCAACAGCTGCTTGTTCTTTCTCTCCACTTCTCCCACTTTTCTAAAAGGAATGTAGGAAGATCCTTTCGTAATTTATTAGACAAGATTAAACAAAATAATATATCAGTGGAAAATAATTGATCTAGATTCACGGAAGCTGTAATGAAGTTGGCCAGATCTCATTCATTTATTTAAACACTCCAATACATCTAAAGCTGTAGGTACCGCAAATCTCGAAAAGACCCGCTATATAAACTCCCTGATCCCTTTTTTGAATTAATTTGATATCGAAATAAAATGAGAAAACGCAGGCAAACAAATGGAATCAGTGCGGACTAAGCATTAGATTCAGAACCTCTTCGAAGATCAAGGTTTTTGTCAAACCCTGATAAAAAAATAAATTACGGATGGATTAGTAGAAAGATCAAAACCATTTCTTACGGACGTAGAAGAAGGCATTAGAAAATGGTTTTTTTTTTAGTAAGGTAGTGTTGAAGGTTATTAATTTGATTGATCTGGACCTACCTCTCGGCTTCTTTGACTTGGGCGTATTTCTGATATTCTAGCTCGGCCGTTCTTCTTTCCACCTTCTTCTCAAGGGTTTCCTTCTCTGCCTCGGCTTTGGCCTTGAGCGCTTCCAATCTGCTCAGGGTATCTCTTTGGTTGCTGAATTTTTCCAAAGTTTTCTCAGCAGTAGGTGCTCCTTTTTGCATTGAAAAGTACGGCGATGAGAATCAGGAGGTTAGGAAATGGGAAATCGGATAATATTATGAACATAGCGAAGCTTAAATAAGATGAACCAGCAAAGACGAAAATTAATCATCCATAACATATGTTTATAGATGGATCGAACAAAATAGTTTATGACTTACCGGTTGCAGCTTTCAGTTTCTCGAAAGTTTTCTCTAGAAGTTCCAATGGACACAACATGGAGTCCGATTTGTCGTCATCGTTCAAATTAGCCATTTCTTCAGCACCCTCTGGTTCTGGTCTGGCGGTGATCTTGCCCGTTTGGTAGATCTTTTTCTCCAAACTCTCCAGTTCTGTCTTTCTGGCAGACACCAGAAGTCTGCCTTCTTCCAGCTGTTTTTCTCTCTGTTTAGCCAACGTGAAGCTTTCTTTCTCCTCTTGGAGGAGAATCCTTCTGGCTTGGTTCTTCAGGTCGACAGCTTCTTTCAGAATCTGCAGAATTGGAATGCTTTTATGGTCAATTTTTTTTATGGCACGGCCCTACCTTCTGCAGTCTGTCGATTTCGTTTTTCTGCTCCATCAGATCCTCTTCTATCTTCTTTATTTTACTCTCGAATTTGGCAGCGTCGCCGGATAGAGTGTCCTTGATGACCTGATAGCGATTTTTTATGTGTTCAGCCTCCCTAAGCTGGACCTCGACCGCATGGATGTTGTTCTGGATCTCGCAGGAAGCCTGGAATAGATTCAGGGGTTTTTGAGGGGAATTTAAGATTTTTATGGCGATAAGAAGGTGGTACCTTTTTGATTGGTACATCCACCTTCAACATGGTCTCTTTCTTGGCTTGCTCGGACATCAGGACTTGGAACTTCTGCCCCAGTTGGGCCAGGTGTTCCCGCCTCTGAAAAAATTGGGAGAAATAGAAATACGATAATGGATTTTCTACTTTTTCTGTTTTAGAAGCTTCACCCTCTTCATGTGGTATCTCAGCAGATCCAGCTGTTTCGACTTGTCTATCAACTGCAGATCCAACAGCTTCTGGACGTCTCCGCCTTCCTTGCTATCTAAAGGACCGATCAGATGCTCGATTTTTCTCCTCTGGACCTCCAGTTTCGCGGTGGAACTCGTGTACTCGTGCAGAGAAGTCAACAGATCCATGTTCTCCTTCTTCAGCTTGGATATCTCTTCCGCATTCGATTTCTTCTCCGCTTCGCTGTCCTCGAATAGGGCCCTTCTTTGACCCTCTGCAGAAATAGACGGAAAGCCTTTATTATCCTTATTGTAATTTGCCGTCCAATGTCATCGAGTATCTTGCAATTTAATTAGCAAGTGTGCTATCTGCTTGCCAATACCCACAAATACCACGATTTTGTACCATTTAATGGCAAGTGTATACATAAAAGTTTCTAATCGTATGGTTTTAATTTAATTTAATATCACAAAACCTGTGAATTTTATCGTGTATTTTTATTTGGTGAACTTACCTGATAATAGGATCTTTTTTTTCACCTCCAATATTTGTTTGTTGATTGAAGAGACGCTAGGATCAGCTTGATCCTCCGGTATCAATTTCGGCGTCATTTTGTCGTATGTTGTCCTGTTTGATATACAGGGACAAGACTTTGGAGGTATCGATCAAACGCTACCTTGGTGATATTTTGGAATATCTCCGAGAAAATCAAATGAATGACCCTATTTTGACACTAACATTTCTTTCAGATACAAAGTTTCTTCGAGGAAAAATGAACATTCTCTTTCGTCTACTGGTTTTCGAGATCGAATTTTTCTTGAGTCTCCGTTGATGTAAGTATTTCCTCTATTGAAATTTAATCGCAGAACATCGGAATAAAAGTGCGACATTCAGCTTGAATAAAAGGAAACACATCCTTTTTGAAAATAACCACGGATGATT
The DNA here is from genome assembly GCA_910592335.1 of Adalia bipunctata. Classification (NCBI taxonomy): domain Eukaryota; kingdom Metazoa; phylum Arthropoda; class Insecta; order Coleoptera; family Coccinellidae; genus Adalia; species Adalia bipunctata. Next base: position 12,427,411 of record OU342955.1, read on the forward strand.
TATCTTCAGCATAATCATTCGATAACAGAAAGCCCAAATCTAGCGAATCGTGAGAAAAATTTTAAAATTGCTTTGGAAGTGATAACACATCCCATATGCTGTACCCAGCCTATCTGATTACCATCAGTTTCAAAACAACTCTTAACAGTGACGGCCCTATCGGCATTTTTAGATGATACGAGATCTAAAAGTGATTTGAAATTAGTTACACAAGGTTTTGATGGCGATCACCAGGAAAGTAAAGGTTTTTTCTAACTCTACGGCTATAACCATAGTATAAAGAATCTTCTTTATACAGGGTGGGGCAGAAAAACCTATCCGATTTCAAAACGTTATAAAATTAAAACCACTCAGCTTGTCAAAAAATTTTTTTTATTAACATATCGCAAATTTTATGCCATTTTTAAATTTAAGTTTTGAAAAGCACATCACTCGAATGTCGTCCTTGGGAGCGGATACACTTATTTAGGCGCTCGCGGTAGCTTTCCATGACTTTCACCGTCATTTCCACAGGAATTTCTTCAATTGCCCGAGCAATTTCCCTTCGTAAAGCAAGAAGGGTCCTTGGTCGATGCTGGTAAACCTTCGATTTGAGGTAACCCCAAATTCTGCCTGTTTACGGCGCCACAAAGGTGAAAATGGGCTTCGTCCGTGAAGAGCACAACATCGTCGTTTGGCAGTTCTCGGAGATCGCGACACAGGTTCGTACGGGTTTCAAAATCCCTTTCACTTAATTTCTGCGCAACAACCATTTTGTAGGGATGCATTTTGAGGTCCCGGTGCAAAATTCGCCGAATACTGCGGTTGGAAATCCCCAAAGCGAGCGAATGTTTTCGCGCCGAACGACGCGGGGAACGTTCAATCGCGGCTCTCACATTGGCCACGTTTTCAGGTCCTGTTGCTGTCCTGGGACGTCCAGGCGACTTCTTTTTCAATGCTGAACTCGTCTGTCTAAAATTTGACACCCACACTTTAATCGTAGCGTGATGTGGAACAGGATCATGACGCCCGAGTCCGAAATGAATTCGAAAAGCACGTTGTGTAGCAATTATCGAACCGCCGCATTCGATAAACCGCTCAATAACAAAAGCACGATGTTCACCAGACCAAGGCATGTTGACTACTGACAAATGGCATAAAACCAGCTTTCTAACGGTTTTTACCCCACTACTCTACCTGCTCTCTCTTCTGAGAAAAAGGGATTTGAAATCGGATAGGTTCTTCTGCCCCACCCTGTACTATGCTATAACCGTACTTCTTAGTCGGTAAAAGTTGTGACGGGGTTTTGCTTTTGAGAATCATTCACAGATGAAGGGTTTTTCAATAAGAGGTGTTATTTTAAATAACCTCCTATTTCGTTAGATGTCACCTTTGAAGCTGTCATTTTTTGACATTTGACAAGTAGAAACTACGCCATTAATAAAAATGGCGCTTCAACAACGCATTGAAATTATTAAAATTTACCATAAAAATGGTGATAATTTGCCAGAAACGGATCGTAAAACTTGAAAATTTTTGAGTCGTCCTGAAACACCTTGTCGAACCGCAAAACAAGAATTGGTGGAAAAATTTGAGCTGTTGGTACAAGTTAGTGATGTGAAGAATGAAACTTGTGCACGTCGCTCAATAACAGCTGGGAATATTGCTGCTGCAGCAGCCGAAAGTATTGAAGAAAACTTAGAAAACCCAGGTTTGACCATTCCTCGTCGTTCTTTGGAATTAGGCATTCCACAAACATCATTACACCGTATTTTGAATGAAGATTTGGGTCTTGAGGCTTATGAAGTTCAGTTAATACAAGAACTTAATCCGGCCGATCATCAACAATGTCATGTCTTTGCTGATTGGGTCCTTGAAATGCATGAAAATGATACGGAATTCCATCGAAAAATCATCTTGAGTGATGAGGCCCATTTCCAACTCGGTGGCTTCGTCAACAAGCAGAGTTGACGCACCTGGGGCTCGTAAAACCCAAGAATTATTGTTGAAAAGCCTCTCTATCCTTACGTGTGACTGTTTGGTGCGGTTCATGGTCCGGCGGGGTCATTGGACCTTACTTTTTCGAGAATGAATCTGGAGCAACAGTTACGTTGAATGGATTGCGCTATCGAGAGATGATTAATGATTTTTTTTATGGCTGGAATTGGATGGTATAATCTGGACAACGTTCACTCTCCACAAGACGGTGATACGTGCCACAAAAGCAACGAAATCATTGATCTTTACGGGAAAAGATTTCGAAAAGATCCGATCATTTATCTGAAAAAATGGCATTTTCCCACGAATGTCAAAATAACACCTCTTATTGGAAAACCCTTTATAAAGCAGAAAGAAATATGATTTTAAATCAGTGCAATTTTTATTAACTAGCGGCGGAGAAAGGAAACGGGCAGTTCCATATAAAAATTTCGGCATTTTAGAACAATTAGAGGAGATGGAAAGGTTTGTTTAGTTGTCTTATTGCTCTTTCGGAGAAAAAACACTAGCATTATTCAAGACGGTTCTTACTCGCATTTTGGGATGTTTTTCATTAATGAAAAACCAAGATGTAGACAGAACGTCAATTTTTCAATTGATCGGTTCATTTTTAAAATCGGAATTAATTCCTAATACAAGCTGATGTGTGGAGAACAAAAAATCGAACAGAAATCGTTCTCGAATTTATCGTTTTCAGCTGACTCGAAAACGCAATTTGTTTCTTAGTTCAGATCATCCAGAGAATGAGGAAAACAGAAATCTTCCCACAATGAAGCCAGATTTTTCAAAGAAAAATCACTAATGTTATGTGGTTAATTGAGGATGAGGAAAAAAAAACAATACCTAAATATCTTGTTTAACATTTATTATTTATTGTGTTACATTCACATAATAATCAAATAATTAGTGAAAAATTAAATGGCCTCAAACAATGAGTTTCGATATACAGGGTGTCCCAGAAGTCGCGCACCCCATTGAGGGGATGGAAAGTGAAAAATATTCTAAGCCCAAAAATCCATGTTTGAAATTTTTTGATAACGGATAACGTAGTTAATTAATGAAAGTGACCAATCAGGAGCGCTCTACAAAAGATTAAGTAGGCAGTGGGGACGTGAGAGTGAGACGCCAGTCTAGGTTTACTTCGTTAAAAGCCGGCAGAAGCTCTGGCGTCTCACTCTCGCGTCCCCACTGCCTACTTATTCTTCTGTAGGGCGCTCCTGATTGGTCACTTTCATTAAAACACGTAAAACATCGCTTCAATATCAGTTCTTGAAAGTTTCATCCTTCTAATGTCGAAGTGCAAGTATCTATAACCTAAAACCACCTTTCTGAACATCCCTAATAGAGAATATTTGTCTAAAAGCTCAAACAACTCCGGAAAGCTTCGAAATATCAGAAATTCACATATATGGTCAAAGTCGCATTAAAACTCAATGCCACTCGAAAAACTAAGTTGACAGCTACTTCCGGTATAACCGGAAGTGCCAATAACATGAAAATATTTAAGATTTTCTCCGCATCCCGGATAACATTCTGAAATTTCATGGAAATATCTTGAGCAGTTCTCCATATAATTTTGGATGAGGAAAGATTGACCCAGTATCATTAGGTATTATTCAAAATACTCTCCTACTCCTGTCATATATCTAAATACTTCCCCTCGTTTGTCATACATAACATCAGTTATTTATAATGCATACACCATTATTTCAGACCATGAAAATCTATTCCCGAACGTTTACACGGTTTTCGTCGACTTTTCCGCATTCCCAAATTGGAGACCCCAACAGTGGGTTAGAAGCGAAACCTGAGTAAAGCAAGTTTCAATCAAGGGACATTTTAGACCGATATATTTCAGGTAGGTACGCAGTTTTGTTTCAGGATTAAGCATTTGAATTTCAGATTCGCATATGAAGGCACCTATTATTTGATTTTCTGTAAAGGAAATCATTTAATTTGGCACAAAATGAGAAATGGACTTGAATCAATCAATTCAATTTCTGAATTACACTCAGATTTTCTGGTTTGTCATTATGATTATGTACTTAAAATTCGACAAGTGTCAATAGATGCGATGACAATGTATTTTGGAATTTCCCTCAGAGAAAAACAAAATGGCGGCTTCAAGATGGCGGACGAATTTTGTAATTATTATGATCCGATTCTATTCAAAATTGGTATGCGAGGGTTTTTGGAGTAGACAATTTTGACTGCTATATTAGAATTCATGAATTCAAGATGGCGGCTTCAAAATGGCGGATGATTTTGTGATAATAACTGTTTGAATTTTATTTAAAATTTGTGAGTGGGGGTTTTGGGGTAGGAAACAATGCTTTATCCGTCCAAGTTTTCAAAATCAAGATGGTCGCTTCAAGATGGCGCACGAATTGATGGATAATGGCCGATTCTTTAGAATTAGTATGTCGCAGTTCTCGAGGTCGCTGATTATAAGTTTGATCTAGGTTCATAATTAAATGGTCAAAACCTATAAATTCAAGATGGCGGATGGTTTTTGAGATTATTACTGGTAGGATTTCATTCAAAATTATTGAGTGTGGGTTTTTGGGGTAGGAAATAAAGATTTATTCGTCCAAATTTCTAAAATCAAGATGGTCGCTTCAAGATGGCGGAAGGTTTTGAGATTATAAATGGTTGGATTTTATTCAAAATAAGTGAGTGACGGTTTTAGGGGTAGGTAATAAAGAATGATTTTTTCGTACAAATCTCTAAAATCAAGATGGCGGACGTATTTTGCGATTCCATTGAAAATGGGTGTGCAGGGGTTTTTGATGCAAGATAATATGATAATGATCGAAGATAATATTAATTTGGTCAAAATCTTTATTTTCAAGATGGCGGACAAGTTTTTCAATTATAGTCCGATTCCATCCGAAACATGTACCTGTGGGATTTCTCAGTTAAGGAGATTATGATTTTTTTGTCGAAATTCCTAAAATCAAGATGGCACACACGAATCGATGGATAATGGGCCGATTCTATTGAAAATTTGTATGTCGCAGTTTCCGAGGTTGCAGATTTCAAGTTTGATCTAAGTAAATAATTTAATTGTCAAAACCTATAAATTCAATATGGCGGTTTCAAAATGGCGGATGGTTTTGTGATCATAACTGGTAGGATTTGATTCAAAATTCTTAAGTGTGGGCTTTTTGGGTAGGAAACAATTATTTCTTTGTTCAAATTCCTGAAATCAAGATGGCGGACGTATTTTGCGATTGTGGTCCGATTCTATTGAAAATAAGGATGTACCTAAGGGCTTTTCTATTCGAAATGGGTAGGTAAGTAAGTCGGTTTTTCGAGAACAGAAGCTATAATTTCGTTATTGATCATTTGTCCAGATTCATACCTGTTGAAAATAGAGTAGGAGTTTAGGGTTTGAAGATTGTAAAATCGATCACCCAATTTGAATCGAACGAAGGTATCGACACCAGACCCGGCAAATTAGTCGGTCACCAACTCCAGAAGCCATCCGTATCGTTAAAATCTTATCCGATCGCTAATAGACTCATTTAAGGATAGGTTGTCGCGCGTCGTCCATCTCAGTCTTTCCCCCTGTATATTTCCGAGCTTCCTTCTCCCTGAATCTGCTCGAAACGAATCGAACAAGTAGTAGGTACCTATCCTAGAGAGGGCATTCGAAATAAACGTGTTTCTTCTCTTCGAACATTCCACCTCACAGGTACGAAGGAAAAAGTAGATCCGGCGTACTTCTAAAGAGGATTTTCGTCGAACCCCGTCGAGTTCGAGCCCCAAAATCGGGGTTCTGGCTGGCGACGAGCAGCATTTCGAAGATATGACGATATTTCTAGTCCGTCGATTCATGAATGTTCGAATTTAGCATGTGGCAGAGCTTGGAGCTTTGGCGTAGGAATCAGCCGAACCACCGACCGCCATCTTTGATCTGCGCGAACGGAGCAAAGCTCCTCGTCCTTAAGCAGTGGCGCGCATGCTGTGGTTAGCAGAGGGGAGCCGCAGGGCCAGAAGTTCTCAAATCCGGACTTGTAACCGTGACGTACGTTACACGACCGTTCGCTTGGTGAATTTTCCATCAAAACGAAAACAAAACGAGAATCACTGAAAAGTTGTATGTGTCGTCGGGTTTTAGTGTGCTCGTACCGGATTTTTAGTGAATGGTGAAGGGAAGTGTGATATACAGTGTGACCCATGAGGGTAGTTAAACTAAAATGTGGTTTAAGGACTATAAGAACAAGGATTACCACACTTTTAGGATTATAGCATCTTCGTTGGTTCTCCTTCTTTGCCTGCTACCACGAGAAGCAACAGGTTCGTTTCAACATCAACAGTTGGTTCCTTTCAAAGATTCTTAAGGTTTCCTTGTCGGATGCAGAATACTTACAAATTATACAGCGCTCAAGAAAACGGTTGAAGGAGTTCCTTTGTCGTCTTTCGCTCTGGAAGGCCTTAACACGGATCTTAATGCGTGGAAATACGTGAAAATATCCTATCCATAGGATGTCATAACATTATATCTTGAGATTTTTAAGGCGATCTGTCAAAATCGAATCTTCACTTTCATTATAATAAGCATGCAACCACCAATTTCGGAAAGCTTAAAAGTACCTCTAGCTCACCCAATTGTTGTTTTTCATGGAAAACTGTTAGTCTGTTGGACACTCTATAAATACCTCAAAAACATGAGATCTTTTGACGTTTTGGTAGTTTGTTTACTTGAATCTGAAATATTGATACAATCTTTCCATATGAATCCTATCAAAACAAATCTTACACTTTTCCATTGGAGAACTGACAACTTCGAATGGATATTATTATTTAACATAAGATAGATAAGGGTTGAGGAAAAAGTGAACAAAGAACGAATGTCCAAACAACAAAAGACATTATAATACACATATACAAATTAAACTACCCAGACATTAGTGTGAAAACTACAAAAAAGTAAAAATACTCATAGGGTAGATGATACGGTTTTTGATCATACTAAAATTAAAGCGACCGAAAAATTGACCGAATAACCTCCAAAAGATCTATTCAGAAAGTTGTAATACCTATTTTGTTGGTATAACATCGTCGAAGTATTGTCAGTTTTATGACCTGTTTGTCACTTGATCGTAAAATATACACTGTTTCAGTAGGCAGTTTTCGATTCTAAGTAAAACAGTCTATTTGTTCCGTAGGTTTGTCTTTATTGTGGTAACTCACTTCTCACATGATCCATTCATAATCGTAAATAATATAGGATTTCTTAATTATGGCGGTTGTACCTTCTTGTTGGTGTGAACTGTGGAACCAGGTAGAAAACTAGTCTTCGGTGTACCTACCTACCGGTTGGTATCATCGAAAAATTTGCCTTTCATCAAATTTTAACGTTGAACATTACAAACAATCCTTCTGTTGGATTTCTATTTCATTCAGAACTACAAGGCTTTATTCATAACATGTCTGGAAAGTTCATCATATTTAATTAACGGATCAAAAATCAGTTATTTGCTTCTAATATAAGACATTATAACTTAATACACAGCCACCCCCTTTGAAAAAAAAAACTGCAGCACGACAAATTTCTGACCCCAAAGAGTGGAATGGATTTTCTTGCAAGTGGCACTGCTAACTTTATAGGGGTAATTTTTTTAAACAAAACTATAGACTTCATTTCATCATCAAGGCTGAATTTCAGTAATTCTATAATTGGCCTTGCCTTCACCTCCTCGTAAGGTTCATAGAATTTATTTCTTGACCATAGACAACTGGGCATTTTGAGTTGGTCTCAAGCACTGTTAAATTGAATTCTCACCATGAATAAGCTGAGAAATGAAACGAGAGTGTGTTCCTGATCTCGTATGGGCGTGACGGTGTTAAAGAGCAAATAGAGAAAGCTTGAGAAAATTCACGTACTAAGCAAATGTATCAGAGATCAACTTGTATCTATTGGACCACTTGCCTCTTGATTAATTGTTACATTCACTCTGTGCGCCACTCAACATACCTAAGTCGGCATAATTGATTCCAAAATGAAAAAAACTATTTATTCGGATTAGATTTCGCCAAAAACTGAATCAGTTTCATCGATTGATTCGACGAAAAATTTTGTTTTGTGAGTTGCCAGTCTGTTCCCTGCAACCATAGAACTTTAAGGTCTATGTCTTCGACTCGATTGATATTCTATCTTCGATGACTGAACACATTTTTCTAGGCATCTTAATTCTATCCTTTAATTCTGTGAGGGCCGATTGCACCGTAGACAAAACTGTAGATTAAATCCTAAACCTCGATTAGTGTCTATTGATTATCTAGTAGGTATGGATTGCCATAGACCTAGATTATTTTTTTCGTGGCTAAAATTTTTTTAGTAAAAAATTACCTACTCATAAGTTACAAATCATATCTGAAATGACAGAATATTCCTTGATAGTGAGAAAATAAACAATTATCATTTACCAGTTATAATAACGTGAATCGCTGCAGTTACAAACAAATTAAATTCTAATGACATAATACAATAACAACATTTATGATTGAATGATAGGCAAGAATAAATACACAATCATCATGTCGATGCTGAGATTAAATTCAACCGTTGACCGAGCATCTTCAGTCGGCCGTCGAATCGGTAGGTGGTTTGCTAATGGAATTTTTATCTCATCTCTAGAAAATCGACAATTGTAACTAGAAATAATTGAGATAAACCCCCGTTGAGTCGATGTTAACAAAGAATTCAGAACCCTTCTGCAATATTCTATGACTTGGCCGAAATTTCAAAGAGTATAATGCTTGGATTGGGAAATAAGAGAGTATTTGCTGGCCCATCAGTTCATATTAAATCCAGAAATCATCGATTACTGATTGAATATGGAAAAATCGTCCAAAAAGAAGAAAAATCATAGAAATATGAGCAGCTATCCGTCATACCACAGAATACTTAATTACACAGAAGCGTCACTTAGCGTCGGCACTTTGATCTTCAAGGGGCAAATTTTCGTGACCTTCATTCTCTGTTAGGTAGTACATATGTCACTTTTGAGCGGTCCTGCCTCATATTTCTATACTATATTTATAATTCTATGGGTCCAGCGGGAAGTTTAAATTTCACGTTGACATATGTACTACCTAGCATGGCACAAGCGTCATCAAATAAAGTTTTGGCGGGAAGGCGGAATGACGCTTCTGTGTAGTTAGGTATTCTGTGGTCATACATCGAAAAGCTCATAGAGACAAAGTATATCTCTCTATGACTAGATCTAGGGATGACCAGAGCTGTAATCAAATTGCCACATGAGAGACGTAGCCTCGACACATTGGATTGATTGTATAAGTGACCGTACATCCCGGATGGCTTCATTAGACAGGACTCTGGATAGCGCGTACAGTTATAATAGGTAAATCGGCACGGGTCCACCATTTGCCCGTTCGGATCGTTTGTTAACTTCAATTTAATTGCTCTCTTTAGCGTGGACGCGGTTACAAACAACGTGGTCGCGGAATTCTAACGAGGAAATGATGGGCCTCTTCTGCTAATTCATGCTGTTATTCTTGGCCTTCGTCGAGATTCCCTCGGCCAGCAGCCGCACAGATCTAATGAGTCCTCCAGCTCGAAATGAGGAATCCGCGCGGGTTGGCATGCCTGTCGGAATTCGAAATGATACTTTAGGAGAGGATTTATATTATTTCATTGTCCTAGTGCATCATCGCCTTGTATCTTGTGGAAATACCCTCTGTGGTGTGAAAGACAAGCTAATTCCTTGAATTGTTGCCATATTCCTTGAGTTCTACCGATCTGTCTGCAACTGGTAGGTGATATAAGCGGTAGATTAGGTTTTGTTGGTATTCTTGTTGGCATCTGGAATGGTTGAGTCTTTTCTCTATGCTACAATTATGGTTTCTATGTTCAACACATAGAATATTCAGGTTAGAAATGGTGGATGGGTTACGTTTCGTTACCACAACGAAAAATTCTTGCTTCACCTGAAAGAATAAAGCAATAATTACAAGTGACGACTGGAGATGTGAAAGGATAACCTGTATTATTATAGCCCATAAAGATCGTATTGTTGTAAAATGTTATGCAATATGTATGAATCGATTCTCAGGTACTTTTCATTCCTGGTCCCCGAATCAACCTGCCGTATAATTTTTGCAAAACGTTTCAACATGCTCGGTGGTTGACCAACGAAACCGTCAATTCTTCTTCTTGATGAGATCGCGCATGTTGCTTCATTTCGGCATCTTTCTTGGAGGCATCTCACTTGGAGAATTCAATACTAGGTTAGACTGGTTAGAATTGTTAGAAAGAAAATTATATGGGGCGACGATCCTCTTTTGTATCGTAGGGTGCTTAGGTCTTGTGCAGGGCGCGAGACAGCTGCCACCTGTCGGAACCGTTAGTACCGTAGGGCACCGGCGGCGGACAGCGGGGAGAGGGCCTACGGGGTGACGTCACAAGAGAGCAGCTGCACCAAGATCGTCGTTTGGTATAGGACGAGGTCTAGGCGAGGGAGCGAATTCGATATTGACTCGCCGTCCTTTTTTACAGCTTTGGTCCGTTTGGGATTTGGGTATCGTCAAAACGTTTACCTACTCGGAATTGGTTTATTCGCTAATTTTTTGTAAAATCTTGGAAACCTCTATGATTAAAAGTTCATATTGATTGAATGCATAGATCACTTAAGCTATCTTATCTAGTAAAAGAAAAAAATATTTTGCAAACATCTGGGTGAAAAATAGGTAATCAATGTTGACTCAAGAAGGTCTTTACATACTGGAGGCCGTTAAAAAAGTCGTTGATAAAGACTTTGTAAACATCCCATTGGCATGTTGAGACTCGATGGAGTTCGTCTTTAGAATTGGCGTTTTATTTGTATAAATATGCAAATATACGTATGAGGTTACTCAAATGAAGGTGTATATATAATGAAAACTTTATCAGTAACACTTTCCTGTTTACTTTTTGGAATGTTGAAACCAAGTTGGCGACATTGGCAATCATAATATTCTATGATTTTTTGAATATTACCTATATATCTTGTTAGATTGATTTCAACCTGCTGTAATTCAAAATAAGATCAAAATGACACACCTCACACCTCATGTATTTATTATGGTCTTTTTCATTCAACACTAGCATAAATTAATTTTAATAGGAACCTGATCTGTCAGATAATTAATTTTGAAATAATCGGCAAATTGAAATCCAACTGAATCCAACAAGCCAAAGAAACATTTTTCCTTTGGTCTTTCGGAAAACTGTTTAATTCTTCTAACCTAGTTTATGTTTGTTCCACCAGTTGAGATTTCTTGCTATTCTGTGGTCAAGCTGTTAATTATGATACTGTTTGGTCCACATGCTAATTCGGTCTATGGATCATCCACATTATAGGCATATTGTCACAGAATACCTAACTGTAGTTAGGTATTCTGTGATATTGTCGTCAAATGGAGATAAAATATAATTGGGATAATAATATCTTGAAAGATCAATTTTCGTAAGTTTTTGAAACTGTGAATAATAAAAACTTGAAAAAATAATCCTTGCTATTGTCATCACATCGATTCGTAGTTTTTTCATAGATCAACTTCTGCTCAACAATTATTTTTGTAAGAACTTCATAAGAGCTTTCTGTGCTCATCGTTAACAAGAATTTTAATGCACAGTAGCTATCCCGGTTGGCCATGATTTGGGTTTATCCAGTTCTTTTACTTAAAACTGACGCAGGTTGGCACTCGTGAAAGTCAAATTAATTCTGACAGATGTTGCCAATGCTATTTTCTAATTTCTCTCTTCAACTTTGTAAATGGAGTTAGTTCTTTTGAGGTTTAACTGTGACACAGGATTCTTAGTTCTACAACATTTTCATACTGGAGTATTTCAAGTTTTGCAAAAAGGTATTTGAATGTCTTCTGTAGGCTTATTTCTTGAGAATTTTGAAAAGTGGGTAATTCCATAGGTCCGTCTGGTCGTTTCGAAGTTTTTCTATCGGGTTGTTCGTCGGTTCGAGTACTTTTATTCTTTTTTCGAATGAAGTATCACAAGGTAACGGACTATTCTGTCCATTATTTTCCAGTAAAATTTCAACATTCGATTCTTGATTTCGGTACAAGAAAAAAGCATAACTGTATCTTCCAACCATGTTAATATACGTGAAATATTTCCAGTATTAACAGAGAAAATAGCTTCTTCAACATTCGCCAGGTCTTTGGAATTATTGAATTCACATAAAATGTTCTCAAATTCATTATTTTCCCAAAGTAAATAAACATTGTGATAAATACGTAATTACTACGATCTCTATGTAGAAAGGAGAATGTTGCTTAGTTATCAGACAGGAAAATGACTATAACCTAACATTTTCAAATTTACACGGTGAAATGTGTCAGAATTTCATGGCCAACCGGGATACTTTATAGAAGTGAGTGGAGTATATCAGTCTACTTATTCTGGAGAAAAACACAATTTTTTGTACGTGTTTCAAAGAACCTCTAGAGACCCTTTGGATGCGATAACTCTTCAGAAGTGGTCACCACAATCTCCATCTCAAAAATATAGTACTGGCTACGATTCACGATTGCTCTTGTTGTTTTTTCGAGCATCTCATTCATCTCACGTACGATGACCGTGACATTTGACTCCAATTTCAGCGCATTCTTTTTCTTAGAATTATATCTCGTGTTGGAAATGAAACGAAAGGTTCCTATTTATTGCGTAAAAAATATAATATTTTGTAAACTCTTGTTAATTATGGTGCGAATTATTGATTAACTACAGAATTTTCTGTTTCAGCTTTCGTGTCATGTTCGCCTAGCCCTTGCAAGAATGGTGGCGCATGTCTTTCTCCACTGAAGGGCGATTCTTTTTGCAAGTAAGTATACATTTTGATATCTAAACCCATTCCTCTGAGTATTTTGTCGATTTCAAGCTTTCTATGGTTTCGCGAGATAATCATAGACTTTCAGCCAGCACTCCCAATCTTTGAATACTTAAAATCTCTATAACACCTTGAAAATATAACAGATATTCTTGTAAATGAAAATGTTTTTTACTGGCAGGAAGACCTAGGTCGATAGCCGTTTGATTGTATTGATCAATAAAGTTTGGTTCTCTCTCTCTCTCTCTCATAGACTTTCATAATTATCTCTTGAAGAAACCACAGAGCTAGATGTGACATAGTTGCCAATCGTGAAAATTAATAGTACCTACTCCGTACTGAACGTTCGTAGTAAATTATTATATTCGCAGTTTATTCGTAAAAACGGATTAACTGCTGATATCGAGTTGGATCAGTGATGTGCAACCATCAGGTAAACCACATCGTAATTGTTGTAAATTTGTTAACATAGAAAATTTCCCGCTACGCGAAGCGTCACTAAACTCATGCTCAACACTGTTAAACTGAAAAAGGCATTTATTTGTTTAAAAGAGCTCATCACACGATACGGAAGGTTGACCAGAGCAACTATAGGTGTCAATTGATAATTACATAAATTTCACGCTGTGAACGTCATTGTCTGTGTTCCCGCTTGTATGTTGAGTTTGGCGATTCATTAAGTTCCCTCTCAGAACATAGAAATGAGAGAATCTCATCGAGCCGTCTGTACCGGAAAATTTAAAGGAGATTCTGGTTAAAGTACTTGTCTCCTCCGAAAGCAAAACAAGTGTAATAGCTTCACCATGCACCGCTTCCTCTTCACCGCCACATGTTGCAGTTCACACAAGGATACGCAGCAATGGTTCCCCGAAAAAAACGTAACACATGTGTCGAGTTGGAATAGATGTTTATAAAAACTGAACACAACGGGGTCCATAGAAAGTGTACGATGACGAACAAACGGCATGATGAATTACATTAGGGTGATCCGTAGAGCGAATGCGTTCTATTCGAATGGATTGGAATTAAAAACTCAACAATCCATATTGTTATCGAGATGGTGCTAGAACGCATATGCTTCGAAATGGCGAGAAGTCCGTGACAATAGATTCGACCATGGACGTATCATGTTCTGTGATTTCAAATCTCACCGATATGAGATTTAACCATAGAAATTATTTCTATGGATTTAAAACTGTTTTTGAATGAGATGACAGTAGAGATCTATAGGTGCATCTATGTTTCAATAAAGATTGTTTGCATATATTTTTCAATGATGGTTATAACGATGTTGTGTCGAAGAATAAAATAGATTCCTAGTTTAGAAAGAATGTCTTGAAGGAAATATAAGTGTAGAATTATATGTAAAAAGTGGCAGTCTCCGCGCCATCTATGCACCTATTATTTGCGTTACTTTCAAAGAAAGGATTGATTCAAAACGCCAATAACCCATTTGGCATTTTTCAAAACCAAAATCAATTCTTTGTCCAAAAAATATATCATGGAAATCAGCCCCTTTATTCGTTTGTTTATTTATATGAGTAAGCCCCTGCATCTACGACAATGGTGTCAATTCGAGCCGAAGGTCGGGTATGGTTGAGGGCAATTCAATTCAATAACGAATAATAATTGTTCTATTTTCGGGTTCAGGCAAGGGTCAGGCCTGGACCGCATGTTTTACATCTGACTATTCTCCAACAGCAAGTGCAGTGTGAACAGGGATCATCCTAGCGTTATAATGGGACCTAATGAACGGTCATTCATAATCTCAGACTGTTGTCATGACGCCTTTACATCCATCGGTTCAAGTGACACTTCCGCTGGAAGTGAGGTAATTGGTTTTTATTCGTTTCAAATCCTGACTTGGTCATTCGTTTCGACAAACCATAATTTCCCATTATTTCTGACTTTAATCTCGAAGAAAAAGATTTATGTTTTTCTATTTCCGCATCTATGGGAATTAAAACACTGAGCGCTCTATGGTCTGAAGAGATTAACTTATTTACACTGTGTTCAATATTTAGACCATAGAGATAGGTCACTATACCTTTGTCTTTGGTTGGTACACAAGGCCACTGTGGATTGCTTCCATAGAGAAATATATTTGTTTACAAATTGTACACTCAATCTTTTGATGTTCGTTCATAAGAGGATATTGTAGGGCTTGTATTCCGATGATCACTGAACGCTGATGTTGAAATTACCTGAAAGTGATTCGTGATTCAGATCATTATCGCAAATATAAAAAAAATTAATTCACTAGCTACTTAGCTCAGAAAATAATAGATACCCATAAGACTACTTTAAGCCGGGCTTAAAAGCCGCCAAATGACTTGCATAAATGTTTGTTGGGATAACCCATGGACCCGAGACCCCATATAGGTTGCCTCTCCTAATGGATTGGACTCTAGTTGAGTAGAAAAAATTAATATTTTGATTATACTATTGTCTTATGAATTATGCGGGAACCTTTTCTCATGGCGATATTTTGAGTCATTTCCTGAGACCAGGTCTCTCATTACGTGGAATTTAATAATGGACGGAAAGGATTCTGTAGTAGCAGAGGAGTGGTAGTGCCAGTTTTTCGATCTGTGATTCAACAAAGTTATAAGTTCTATGAACGGAAACGGAAAATATAAGAACAGTTCGAAACTGTTCCATCTAGGCACACTTGTATAAGTTAAGTTTAGTCAGTTAATGAATGTTCAATTTACTCGTGCTTTTTAAACCGAACCAATATGGGAGTGGAGAACTATAGAAATGTTATCATAGAATTTAAACTGTCACAAATGTTGCCAACTTCCAATATTATTCTCAAGAAATGAGAGCAGTTTACTACTGTAATTTCCTGCTTACGTTTGTTAAATTTTTCCGCACTCGAAGCGTTCGGAAGTCGTACAAAAAGTACTGAATTAAACGACATTCACCTCTTTATACGTGATGAATGCATAACCCATCATTTTTCTCATATTTGTATCAAGTCGATCATTATTGACCCGTCTAACGAGTCGCTCGCCTATAATCCTTGTTGGTCAGGAAATGGATTCCAGTCCATGGGAACTTCGAACGCGGTAGCCGTTTCACCTACGATATTTCCAACAGAGAAGACAGTATCTTGCGATTATGACGCCTTGTCAACGCCAACAAAAACAGCTCTAATTGAGTCTTGACGTGACTTAAATAAGAGTTGAAAAAATTCACCTCGGTTTCTATGACTGTGAATACCGTGATTCTGTAATGTCTCCAGTGCCTCCAACCTTCACATGTCATAAAAATAGCGTCAATTATGGAAATTGGACACAATTAATCATTGGTCCAATTCATTTCAAAACGTGGCCGGCATTGACTGTATTTTTCGAGATACCTGAATAACTTTCGATCGGATAGAATGGAAGAAATGAACAGATGTTCTTGAGTCGACTACCGTAGGGTCAGCATTCAACACTGTAAAGACTCACATCGGATGTATGGTCGTTGCTGTGTTGCCATCCACATGTAAATAATTCGCGTATTCTGTGTTCCTCACCAAGCAAGGATCATAGATGCATAGAATACCTGGTGTTGGAACTGATTAGATTTTGTTTAAGACTTTCTTGTCGATTGATCATGTGATACTTTGTGCGGCTTTTCATTTCTCCCGAAAGAGGTCGCGCTATTATTCCATAACCACAATCTTTATGACATTCGAAATTAATACATGTTTTGAAGTTTTGATCAGAGACAACTGTCATTGTGTCATTTCTCTAAAAACATAACGTAACCTATATCATACTGATCATCGCGCCACGACCGATGAATATTGCGGATTATTCCGGAAGTAGCACAAAATTTCAATTGTTTTGATCTACAAATTTTGTTCACGATTTTTACTTAGGAGTCGTTTCACCAGGTATTTCTATGCATCTATCAAGGATCCAATTGATTTGGAAATCGTGTTATGAGCCACCGATTGATGTTTGTGACCTTTCGGAGGTTAATCAAGTTAATACAAATCCGGAATCGAAAACTTTGATCAAAATGATCATGCGGTGATTTTCTTCATTCTAAATTGTCATATGACCGAAAGCCAGGAAGTCTGCTTATTGGCAGATGATTCCCATATGGCTTAATCTATCAGGCGAAACACAGTCCAGTTGACAACGTTGCGGTACCATCATGAATATCTTCCAGCACGTTCAAAGTGGTCGATGCACGAGAGGTGAAGAGAGGTAGGGCGTGTCTGTCCAAGTTGAGCACTCGCCAGGAGACTAGATAATAGATAATCCTTTCGACCCACTCGGATTCTTGACTTGTCTCTTTCAACCTCCATCCCAAGTTTAGTTTCGAAAACCTTTTCAACATAATTTACGGGCACAATATACGTGAGGATGCATCATACGGAATCATTAGAGGGGAGGAAGTACCTACCTATTTCGCGAAATTCTATGGCAGAAGTTCTATGACGTTTTAACTGTCAAGGATTATTTGTCTGTGGTGATGTCACGGAATCAGGCCAAATAATTGCAGATCACGCATAGAATCCGATTGTCCCAATACTATTTTGTCATGAGATCGCGTCATATGATGGCAATATGGATTATTCGACTTACGAATTCAATTAATTGTGAGCAATGTTAAGGCAGTTGTCCCAAAAATGGGGTGTATTAAAATACCATTCGAATTGATCTTCGTAGCCCCATAAGAAACTCAACATACAAGACGCAGAGTAACGTGGATGTTCTGTGCCACTTCTTATGATCAGGTTGTTAGTCGTTACCAGTTTTTTCCGTGTTCTCCGTGCGTTGTGGTCGGCGAGCCCAGAAAGAGAGGCCGAAGAATGGAGAAGAGCTCAAAACGGCCAGCTAGGATAATGGATACGAGAGTAATGGTTTTTTGATGATGATGTGATGAATCGGACGAAATTTGAATGACCGAATGATTCGCGGTGTCCTTTTATTAATGTTTTGATTACCTCATTCGGGTTTCGAAGTTATTGGTTGACCACTTGAAGTGTCGATGAAGGTAATGTCGGTTTTATTATTTCTGTGTAGGTTGTTTGACAACATTTCAACAGGAAGATTCTATGATCAACTATGGAACCCATGACATGACTGCTTATTATTTCTGTAGAGGCTGTTTGACAAACCTCAACAGGAAGATCCTATGATCAACTATGGAACCCATGACTGCTTATTATTTCTGTAAAGGCTGTTTGACAACACTTCAACAGAAAGATTTCATGATCAACTATGGAACAATGGAACCCATGACTGCTTATTATTTCTGTGAATGCAGTTTGACAACTCTTCAACAGGAAGATTCTATGATCACTTTGAATTCCATGACCACTTGTTATACAGATATTATGCTTATGCGTCAGTAGATCCACCTTTTAGGTAGATTTGCATTGCATCGTTGCTTACTAAAGCGTATGGGTACTTCTGCCGAATTAGGATTGTATCATCGCGAATAGAGCGGTACCATCGAGAACTAAATTTTCCCACCTCTACAATTTGAAGAAATCCCTGGTTGCAGTTTTCGATCGCGATATCCAATCAAGTGGCCTCGAGGCCTAATCGAATTCTTAGTGGTTATAATGGCGGGGTCTCGGCATTTCTCAGGTTTTTAGAATATTCTCGTTTTGTCGAATTAGCATTTGGATGTGGGATATTTTAAATGGCTAGCGAGGCTTCCTACAGACGAAATTACGCCTGATGGCCCAGACGGGTTCCGAATGAGCGGTCATCTTATGGATCACGCGATATTTTGTACATCCCTACCAATAAATTGGCTCAAAATTAGCACGTAGTGCTTGGACTTTGAAATGTATTTTCATTAAATTCATATGTTCCTATAGGTGTCTTTCCTCTCCTGGCGAACATAAAAATTGATATTGATCGTAGATGCGATACCTTTCCCATTGAAACTCTCTTACGTTTGCGTTTGACACTTGATTCCACCCATCGGATCTACCCTTTTCATTGTAAATGGGCGGCCATCTTTTCTGCCTGCCCCTGAACTACCTGCATCCCATCATCTACCCTCTATATGACGTATAATCATGATCCTTTCTCTGAAAGCTTGCCTGCAGACACGTTTTTCTACTTCGTTGGGGAAGTAAAAGTAAGTAAACAAGGTAACATAAGTGGCAGCCAACATTATCATCTCCATAGGGTCGATATTTCTATGGATCAAATTCGAAATATGGAGTTCAGCCACAGAATACCTAATAGGTATTCTGTGGTTCAGCACCGATAAACGATAATGCATATTTTTAAACTGACAGTCACACCGGCATAAAATTGCCTGACGTTAACGAACATCAAGGGGCAATAATTGGAAAAATTCATGATCTGTCATTCAGTTACACTGTGGATACTGTTAATGGGGTAGTTAAAAAGCGAAAAAACATGATCAGAATCAACCAGTTATGCAAATTATATCGTTCATTTCGAAAAATAAACACCAGTATACAAATCGCTCAAGAAAAGATTTTATGACCGTACTTTTATTCTGTGCTTTTAATGTCCTTTTATGGACGACAAGAAACGATCTTCGAAGAAGTCATTTCAGGGTACTCTGATCGATTTTATTGGAATTTTGTTTTTACCTATACCTATCATAGAGTCGTTCTAGTGTCCCATGGAAATAAAGCTATAATTTCTATGTTCCACCATCTGGTCAAGCAAGAACAAGATATGTGCTATGAATTTACGATGACATTTTTCGTTAATGGTTATAGAATCAATGAACTTTGAACCAGAGTTTCTGGACGGAATAGACCATCTGTAAACTAGTTATGTGAATAAATAATGAGAAGATACTCAAAATGAATATTCCTTAAATATGGGCAGGTGAATTTTCGGCGGAATATTTCTTCAGATTGAAAATCGCATAATCGATCATAGAAATCATTCTGACATCTTTCAACGCATAGAAATTCCTTATCTTCAAGAAGTAATGGACACCATACTTGTGTAAATTCGATCTTCAATTCAATCTCAAGCGACGAAAGTGGCCGTCATACGGGTTCATTCGCGCGAATAAAGGATGCTTCAAAATTCTCATCGTACTCTCGCCTACAAAGAGTTGTCCGATGAACCACGGCTGCGGTGAAAGAAAACCGATACTACCTTTCTGGGTCCATCCCTTCCCACCGTGATCCAATGTCGTGGTATTATTATTCGTAAGCCCTCTCTTCCTCTTCATCTCTTCTTTGTTTAAGCCCACACGACACGAGACTATTGGCAAAATGGCCATCGAAATACGAATTATGACTTGATTGAGATCAGTGGGGACGCTGCCCTAACGGATTGTTTAACGACATAATTGAACATAGTCGGTCGTGATAGTGACATTTCAGGCAGTCATAGAAGAAACTTTGGTTTGGGAAAGATTTTTTTACGGATTCTATGGTTCACAGTGATTTTCTAGGTTATTCCAAAGAAAAGTGTCAATTACAGTTTCCTGTAGTCAAGTGTAAGAATGCAGCCCGCATTGCTACAAATGGTAACAATGAATTAATGTGTGCAGTAAAGCTTTATCTCCTTGGCATTGATGAGGATTTCAACATGGGAAACCATAACAGAGTATGGAAACAACCAGTTTACAGCTCCTTGCAGAGCACAAAACGATTAGCACGAATTCTTTTACGAACCCTCAACACCTATATTCGACATCGAAAGTGAACCGCGAGTGTCTGAGCGAGGTGTGAGGTGAAGAAATATGCTCATAGTGTTCATTAACACACAGAGCGTCGAGATATGCAAGAGATAAAATCATCACATCACGACAGCGTTGTCTGTGGCGAACCGGCTGCCGTTGTACTCGTAGAATATCTATAGAACCGTCCGGGCCTATAAAAGTTACGGCACATTAAAAACTAATTGGTACAGCTCAATCCGGCGTCCTGGAGAGCGCGGAATAATTAGACCTCTCGCCTTCTCGCAGGGAGCACTCCGCCACCGTCCACGTTGTCGTATCAATTTTGATCAATATGTCTTTTATTTAAAAGAGGAATCTATGATCAACACTCCTGTTGTCAAAATAATCTTGAATTCTGATCGAAAGCAAAACTGAACCATAGAGGAATGACATTTTGGTGTTCAGGTCGATGTCAAGCCCCTCAAGAAATTATTTATTCAATATCCAACGAAATGGAAGAACCGGTTCGTTTTTATATATTTCCCTCGTTAATATCGAATCGATGGATTAAAAGATGATTGTCCTGAGTGGAAATATCGAATTACATTGCTCTGGAGCGGTAATCGAATATGCCCACTTTAGCGGCTGGCCAAAATGAGGCATGTAAATGAAAAATTCGGTAACCAGTTTGTTCTACCTATCGTCTCGTTCGATCGGCGTATTTCCTACAGGGCGATTCGTGTTCACTTCATGTTGGCGAACTCGTTTCTTCAGGTTTCGACGTATCTGATCTCGTAATGCATTAAATGCGGGTTATTTTAATTTCGTTCCCATCAACTTTTAAATTATAACGTGATATCTGCTTATTAAAATCGAAGGGAAGTCGGTTAAAATCCATTTGGGTTTTGAGGCTAACTTAATGCCTCTCTTGACGCACAGAAGAGCGTATAACATATCTGAGGTTTCAGTTACGTTTGACGCAGGTCATAGAAATTCTCAAAGATGGCAAACTTCGAAACTGTCCGATTCTGGACCGTGGTTGTGACGGCTGCGTTCAAAAATTCTGAGACTTGCCAAGTGGCAAGGTGAATGTACATAATTATGAGTCTCATTTGCATTCATATAAAGGAGCTTCTCTCAATTCAAATTCCGACCACGCAAACGACACGATGTTGATATTCTGTAATACCAGACCTATTAATATTCCGCCAATAATATGGAAATAGGAGCAGAAATATGGTGGCCGTCGAACAGGTTTTTCGAAGAAACCGCATATAATTGAGATATAGGGTTTCCACGGCTATGAGGAATGTTCAAAAAATTAAGGAAAATAATCCACTTCGTGTGAATTTTTTTTTTCACGATCACTTAATTGGTTTTGTTTCAACGTTCACAAGAATGCATTACTTCCAATTTCCTTAGTATGGTATGTTTTTCAGCTCACTGGAAGGAATGCAGAGAAATTGCTTGGAATGGTCGATGATTACCTATCAGTACAGCCATTTCGAAAATAATGTGACATAAAGCATTCTCTTTACTTCCGTTGATTCGTAATAATAATTCAATTAATATTTATCTGTACTCATCAATGATATACACAATCTCTTGCACTTGGTTCAACTTTCACTGTTACTCTTTAATTACATATTAGGTATTTGTGTTTTAAGATGTTCCCATTCAACTTACACATTTTAAAGCGTGTAGGTATCTCAAGCGGAAGTGCTAATGAATTTATTCCTACGATTCTGTGTTCGATTAACTGTTAAAAGTCAACATTGGCCACACTGAATGTCATTCTCTTTCTGCTAGATGCATAGAAATATTCTATGCATCTATTCTTTCTGTCATCGAATGAATCCAAGTCGAAATATGTAGCTAACTCAAAAAATCCTTCATTGGCCACAAGGCAGTCTGTTATGTATGGAAGAAATTACTTTAGCTCAAACAATGGGTTTAGTCAACACAAATCCTTTCAATATTCGAGTTCCCTACGCGGAGTATCCGAAAAAGGCTAAGAGCATGATAATTGGGTGTAGCATACCCATTAAAGTCCATTTTAATAGAACTCAATCAAATAATTATCTCGGGAGGTCGCTTTTAGTTGCAATTTACGATTGCTTTGTTTCGATTTCAAGAGCTCCGTGTCCAGAAATGTACGGCCTTTTGTTACCAAGAAACATAACCACAATTACTGCGAAGTATTTAATTGATGACTATACGATCTGAACGCAGATGGTCGAACTTTATGAAATGTGCAACCGATTAAATTGTTCTCAATCAAGATTTCAACCAAACAGGACCGTCTTTCATAGAGCGCATTCCAGCATTTTCGCTACAGAAATTTATTGATAAGAAATTGTTATTCTGTGCGTATTAGTAATCATAGAAGACTGAGGTGGTAAGAAAAACAGTTTCTATGTCCATGGTGGTGACAATTCGTGTTCCGTGAATTGCATCATCAAATTTCTATGTTTTGAAAGCGTCTCATGCCGAAAGGGAAGTGCATCTACCGTCGAAAGCATTATTCGAAAAATGTGCGTAGGTATTAAACCGTTTCTGGTTGACTGTCTTATTATATATCCAATTAAGTAGGATAATCAACAGGCTCTAAAATTCTGGTTCTTAAGATACCATTCCTAGATTAACATGGAGTAATAATCTTCGAGATCGGCACTAATGATAAAGCAAGGTTATGAAGACCCTTTGTAAAATGTGAAAACGTGAGGGGAAGAATGACAAACATTACGACTGACAGGTATAAGCATTAAGACAGGTCCCTACGATTTTAACGTCTTCGTGCTAAGAAGTTTATTTATTTATGAGGTGAAGATATGATGGTAGCTAACCTTGCACTTGCCTAAGGAACTATTTGTGTTTGTGTCAGTCACCTGAATGAAAACCAAGGAAGGCGTAAAGTTTCTCGATGATATAAGGAGAATGTTGGGGCATTAAATTCAATTTTCCACACTGTTGATTCCAAAGCGACTCGATCTCAAACCAATACGGTAGCAATAATAATTATACGATTATTTAGATATTTCTGATGGATAATGCTAGCTAGCATTAAAACCGGTCTTCTACGGGAGGTAACTGAATGGGCTTCTAGGATTTCCATCACTATTCAATAGATTTATAGTTACTTAATTGAATAAAATAATTGCTGTGAAAATGCAGTGTTATCGCAAAGCGAAAGCTTTTGAATTTTTGATGTCCTCAGACTCTGAGCAAACCTTTCAAATTTCATTGGTTTCCGAATGTCTGAATATAATGAATGTCCTCAGCTAAGATTGCCCGTTGTCGGAGAACAATAAGCTCTGATGCTCTATGGTTTGAAAAATTGGTTGAATGGAGCTCATATAAATCTCAATTTATGTCCTTTTAGGTGCGTTTGAGTTGACGATCGGCGGAGCGAGTAGAATAGTGAACACAGTAGAAAGAGGAGATCCCGAGCACTTTTGTCAAATCGAACACGGTGGAGTCAAAGATTGCTTACCTAACCTAACGGAAGAATTGTATTGTGACAGAAATTCGAATTTATTTTTGAGAAATAAAACTTTAAAGTAGACGTGGAGTGCGCTCGGAGCATTTCGATCGTCAACTCGAACGCCCCTATCGTTAGTATGTTCACCGAACGTCAAGGCTGCGAAGTTGACACATCCATCATTTCTATGTCCATGCCATAGAGTACCTATAGACTCTAATAGTTTGACTGTTCTTTTTGTTACCTTCGTTCTCATTTACAAATTCTGGTCTGAACTTCCTGTGAGAATGTGTTTAAAACAGCATTTTAAAATTGTATTTCAGTTGAGTATTCCATACTTAGTGAATACAGAAATGAATACTTACATGATGGATTCATGAGAACCCAAGATTACCCTGAAAGTTATCCAATCTGCTTTCGTAATCAATCCACCCCGTCCACTGTTTCCAACTCGATCAAAACAAGGGCACAGAAACAAGTGGTTTCGCTGGCGGAGAGAATCCTCGAAGCCAAAGCCACTATTTATAGGATTATGACGTAGCCATCGACCACGGAATCGAACAAGTTGTAGGAAAGAACATCACGTGCAACACACATGGCCGTCTGTTTTCTTCTTGCTGTTAACCACCGTGTTCGAATGAGGACCATGTGTGTATGTAACTCTATGCTCCAATTTTTTATAGATAGGATTTTAGGGTTCCAACTTCCTCTGTGGCATTCTTCATAGTTCGACGCCCTATTTTAATTAGTCCCTAGAAGAAAATGACTGCACTTCTTGTGATATAATCCATTCCAGATTATTTGAAGGATGTAATCATACTAGCGATAACACTTGCGTCTTTAACATAGATCTAGGATACAAAATTCTCGTATCAAGCCATCTGTCATTTGTTGGTCTACAGTGTCTACACCATAGAACTTGAACATGCCTTAGATTAAGTACTCATAAGTTAAAAATTGTTGAAATGAAATATGAAGCGGTTTTTACCACCCCTAAAACAGAGCTTGATGGATATCCGATATCCAATGTCGCAAAAAGAACATGGGACCATATTTCATCTTCCTTTCTTGGCGAAATCAGCCGTGAACGGGACGAATCCTTGTATTGAAAAAATAAAGACAGGTTAAAAGTGCAATTCATAGCATGCTAATCAATAAGGCGTTTCGGAACTTCATCCATAGAGAGAGAAGTTAGTTGAGAAATGTGAGGAAGGCAAAAGGTCTGACACAGGCCATTAAATACCTGGCGAAATCAGTTAAAAATGCTAATGGACGCTTGATAATGGAATACAAGAGGGATAGGAGGAACGGAACGTGTCCAAAAGCGCCAACATCGCTGTTATCATCGCCTAGAATAGGTTATGTTATTCTTCGAAATCGTAAACATGCATTGAGAGCGTTCTTTGGATGGTTTTCAGATTGTGAGCAACTCCTGGCGAATTTCCAATAATTTTAAATTTCAATTTTAAACCCAGGCCCAAACTTTCGATACCTCCTATTCTCCAATTAGCACCTCAATATGTAATTACAGCCCTCAAAAGCAAGAACAGGGATTGGTCACCATGTCACTGCGATTTTAATTACGAATCCCATTCGCTTCAACCTGTCATCTGTCAAAATTAATATTTGATATTTGAAAGCTGCCAAACAGATTATTATTAACCCCTATTTACAATGGAGAGTGTTGCTTAATGACTAATTATGTTTTCTGTTTCAGTTGCACGTCAAAGTACGTCGGAGAGTTCTGCCAACACCTTAATCCTTGCCACACGGGACCTGGACCCCGCTGTCAAAACGGCGGTTCGTGCGAAGTGCAAGTTATATTCGACGGTTCGCCGACCTTCAAATGTAACTGCCCGTTCGGTTTTAGCGCGTCCCTTTGCGAAATTCCGATCCCGAATAGTTGTGATCAACGGCCATGTTTGAACGGCGGGGTCTGCTCCTTGCTGTCGCTCGAAGAGTACCAATGTTCCTGCTCTCCAGGTTACACCGGTAAGTGAAATCATGGAAAATTAAATGAAAAACGTTTTTACGCACATTAAAAAAAGTATCTCGAGATGACAGTTACTTTAAATTTCGATGACTGAACACATGGTGATTGCACTGATTAGATTTTGTTTCGACCAAATTGAGAATATCGGCAAGATTTCGTTTTTTCCACTTCAGGTGGCGCTTTTCACTAATTATGACTGATTTTTATTAGTTATTCCAAATATTCGAATTTATTCTGGTGAACATGTTGTGTCAATAGCCGATAATTCTGTCAAGCAATAATTTGGGAATATATTCTTGACATTTTAATTCATATCAGGAAAAGTATAAGACTTTCACCATATAAAAATGTCATTCTATGGTCAAGTCATATTTGACTTTGGCAGATCAGCTGTTGATTAATCAATCAAATCGATCAAGGGAAAAAGGACCGTAATGACGTTGTATGACATAATTAGTGAAGAGCGCCACCTGAAGTGGAAAAAACGAAATCTTGCCGATATTCTCAATTTGGTCTAACGTCATTCCATTCAAAATTTGACGAGTGCTTACACCAGTATTCTAGGCATCTTACTTTAGGTGCGTTCGGCCAGTTGGTTCCATAAACACTTTTTGCTCCGTGTCGTTCGGCCATCCATTTCAGATCGAAAAGTGTCAATTATATGTCGTTCGTGTCAGACGGAGTAGAGCTTTTGGAACCATCAACTCTGAAAACCCTAGCTCCAGAGATAGGGCGCGAAAGGAGGTCTGTGGTTAGACGGAGTTGAAATTTCAAATTTTAAAATAAGTTTGATTAACTATGTCAAAGACATTTTCGTCATTTTGTAAGAACTCCCGTAATATGGTAATGACGAAAGGCGTTACAGGAAACAGAATGCTGTTGCGAAAGATTTCAAGTACGTATTCAAAAGTTGTCACATATCGTCTTTATAAAACAAAAGCCTTTTTTCAGACGGACAGATGATTTATATTCCTGTTGAGACTGTAAACGAAGAGTTCTTAGATCAAGAGACCGACGGGGTAGTTGGGAACTTTCAAATAGAAAATTCAGAAACAAGTGCTGCTGAGTGCTGACCACAAGTTATGGACTGATGAAAATACGTTGTTTTTGATTTATGAACTTATTTCAGTTATGAAAATATGATGTAAAATCTATTAGCTGAGAAGTTAAATTCAAATATGAAATTACCGGGGTTTTAGTGGTTGAAATTTGTCAACCGATTCCAACCACCGATGAAAGAGGGCGCTTTGATCTTCGGATTCGCCAATTGTCATTCGTTCGTTTAAATAGGAACAAGTGACAAGTTCTAAAAGTTCCACTAACACTAAGCGATCTGTAATAAAAACTCTGGTTCGACTCGCCCCGTACCGGAGTTGACAGGCCGAACGCAACTTTTAAATCATCTCTGTTATTCTATGGTTTACATTGTTAAGGTCACTTTAGGTTTGTACCGTGATCTGATGCACAGAACTCGTTTCTGTGATCGTACGGGGGTGAGTTCGATAATGACCGCCGTCCGCATAATTCGAATCGGCGTGCAGATGAGTAGAAATATCCTTTTTCGGACTCTGTTGCGGGTTCTTATATGGAATCGTGTAACATCGAACATCCAATCGTCTAATGCCTTAGGAAGAGTGGAACGGCAAATGAAATTACGGATTTCAATCACGTCCCTCGGGCTAACAACTGTAATACGTCCGATAAAATAATAATAATGGTACTGTGGCAGAAAGAGCTGTTTGAGCTTCGCCCAAACGAAATAATATATTGTTATTATCGCCAGCACCATCTATTGTCTGACTAGTAATTTCAAATTTGTGAATCGTTTTTCCCATAATGTATGCATGCCACCTTTGAGTTATCTTGATTTAGACACGACTCTCGCGGTAAGAGAAGTCACATGAGAATTGTTTCGAGCATGCCGATGATTACAGAGTTCGATTTACGTACTCTACGTGAACCCGAGTCAAGCTGGACAAATTCGATTGACGGAACGTGTCACCGCGAGCGTTCTCTATGACAAATCACAGAACACAATAATTATTATATTCGTTTTGACAGATCACAGAGCTCGGAATTCAAATTGAAATGGAAATTCTTCTGATAACCCATTATTCAGGAATGATACTATTGATACAATTCATATCACTTCTTGAGAAAAACCCGCTCTTCCTTTTTAGATTTCTAATGTTCACCGGACACCAATCTAATCGCGAATCATAGAGAGAACAGAACTCGTTTTGAATCTTTTTCTGTACCACTTCAACCGATATAGGATAGATATGGAATTTATCAGAACCGAGAATCTTCCATCTTGATATTGCCGTATAAGTTATCTGTAGAAGGTAACATAAAGAAATCAAATCCACGATGAAATTATCCCAAAACGATAACAATATATTCTGCGAAGAACTCCGTTGGCTATATAAGTCAAATCCTCCATTTTATAATTATAGATTTTTACTGAATTGGTTCTCGTTTGAAAAAGTGGAATTGATAGTGTATCTGCTTGCGGAGCTCTCAAACCGAAAGAAATTTTCTATCAGGAGGTTGTTCTGGGCTTGTACAACTTCTGTCATGATTTTCTATGACATATTTCCAGATGATATTCTGTTGAACAAACATAGATGTCTAAACACATGGAATTCAAATATTTGAAATATCTAATGAAATTCAGTCATAATTTGTGAATAGCGCCGCCTGAAGTGGAAAGAACGAAACTTTTCTAATATTCTCAATTTTGGCGAAACAAAATCTAATCAGTACATACACTATTATTTCAGATATGATAGAAACCGCATTTCATAATTTGGTTTTCTTATGGCAACATTACTTTCTGAACCTTGAAGAAGTTCTGACATATGAAAAGTACAAAATCGTTTTTCATGTTTTCAGGGAAACATTGCGAAAAACAAGACCATTGCGCTTCTCAACCCTGTAGAAACGGAGCAGAGTGCATATCGGTAGGCGATTCCTTCAGATGCCGTTGCGCACCTGGTTTTACAGGAGGTTCTTGCAAAGAAGATAAAGATGAATGCAAAAGGAGCCCATGTGTACATGGCCTCTGCCATAACACTCACGGCAGTTACACGTAAGTACACTGAATTTTGCCTCATTTCAGGTTTTTCTGTTGGTACTATCACTAGATCCATAGAAATATTACTGAAAAAAATCTATGATTCTGCCGGCCATAGAGATGTCGTGACCTAGAAGAATTGAAGCACGAGTGACAGTCGGATTCTATGGCTGAACCAGCGATTTATACATATCATATTCCGCGAAGAGCAAGACGTACCTGATCGCGGTTAACAATAGACGATTGTTTTTACAAATTTATGGTTTTGGAAGGAATCTGTGAGAAACTAGCGATCCAAAGGCTTCATAAATTATACCGCGGCCATGCCTTCAAGAGAGCCGAGATGGCCACGAACGAAGAATGTTCTGTGGCCCCAGGGCGCGACCGGCGAGGTTACCGAAGTGGTGGGCGTGATTGTTTTACGGAGATCCCTGGATGGTCATTACATCGGCAGAGAGAAAATAAAGCCCCGATTGTAGGCATCGAAATGGGATGGGGCACGGAAAAAGTAACAAGAGTTATCGTGGTTCTTCGAAATTGCAGCCTGGGGTGCTATTTGGGGGTTTACAGGTTATGGGTCCTCTGCGCTATCTATCACAATAATCTTTATGCTGATTATGGAACTAGGTTCTATGGTTATCATTGGTGCCAACTACAATTTCGTTCCTTCGTGCAGTTCTGTGACCGCCGTCTATGGAATTTTGCTTCCTTGTGTTCAGGATGAGTCATTAAATTCTTCAGCATGATTGAATTATTTGCTCGAACTCATATCCTTAGTATTTCATGGAATTATTTCAAGCACAATGTTAGTCATCATCGAGTGAGGGTGATGGAAGAATTATAGTAAGCATGATGTTTATCTGAAAAAAGTTTCCAAATCTCTGTACTTAATAAAGAAACCTACATTGGTTAATCAATCATATTTGTTTGATAATCACCAGTTCTTATTTGAAACACTCAATTATGCATGAAAAATACAGTTGTGAACTTATGTCAAAGTCGGTACTATAAGTTATGACAAATTTATAATGTCACTATTTTCCATAAACCATTCTATTTGCTGGAAAACCTGGGGCAAGTTCAATGTAGACTCTTCGTATACATCTTTACATTTAAATTTAATTCAAGATTGGATTCAATCAAGGCTCACGGGTGGTCCACGACCCATAGAATGTTAATTTGGCAATCTCTCGGGTCGACAGCCATATCCGTGAATGCATCGAAGACAACGTGATTTCATCTAAACGAAACAGCAACAATGCTTTCCTTACATAAGGGCCGATACTGATGTCGAAAATTGGTCCTGGTACTTTGAGTAGCTACACCAGGGTTTTTAAGAATGTCAAAAATAACCTAATTGCTCGTCAATTATCGGAGTTGATAGATCGATATCTGCGATTCATATTCGGCGGTCCAAATGTTGAATCGAAACGTGATAAACGATAATGATCTGCGAGTCTTCACAGATCACAAGACGCAAAGGCGAAATCTTTTATGTGTCTATTGAGCCTCGGAGTTTAATAACCACATAATGATATCTCTTCACTTATTATTACGACAATCATTGAAATCATGCCTCAATGCACTGTCGGCCTGACAAGAGATATCGTGGAAGCGTTCTCGATTTGCCATTCTCGAATTTGTACATTCGAATGCTTCATTTTGTTGCTTTAATTACAGTCATTATCACCTCGAATGTGTGTTGGTTTATTCTATGGTTTTCGAGTAGTAGAATTTGATAGATAATGATGGGTTGGCCGCAATGAATGTCAGTTCGAAAAATTTATAACCATAGAAATGGTAATATAACTTTGAGTTTATAACACCTTTGCTGTCATTAAATCACAACATAACATCACATAGGAAGATTCTATGACATACTACTTTCGAACACAAGTAAATAATGAAGTTTGATGGTAACAGAGAAAGAACGAAAGAAACGAATTATTGCGCAGGAAAGTCTTGAAATTCCGACAATGACTGAAGATCAACGTACTATATTGAAAGTTCCGCGGAACTCGAAGCGAAAGAAATATAATGGCTCAATATTTCAGAATTATACAGCAGATAAAGGACCAATGAATCGCTTGGAAGCAGGAGTCGGAACAATTGCGTAATAATATTTCATGTGCATTCAATTCAACAAACGTTTGACGTTCATTTTGAGTGCATAGAAAATTGAATGGAAGAACTATAGAATGCGAACGAGAATCGCTTCATCAGATTTTATGAGATTTTCTATGAACAATGTTTTGTTGAAATATAAAATAATTTCTCTTGGGATAGTTTAGATATCATGCAACAGATTGGCTAACATAATGCAAATAAAGGATGAACGAAGTAGAATATGCGAAGCTCTCATTATTGTTCCCTGGTTATATCCTCGATCGAGATCAAAGAAGGCGAAATTACACCAATTTGGCGGTTAATTAAGACATAGTTAAGGATGTCGAACCAATAACATAGAAATAGATCAATTAAAACTCCCTGGAAATTTCATATAGAGGGTAATTGCTCTTGATTGAAATCAAATGAAACTTCTTTACTCATGTAGGAGATTTAGTACCCAGGTTTTTGCGTAGCATAGTTGATTTTATCATGTAAATTTCAATTGGATCAATAAAGACCTAATGTTGAAGTTATTCCTGAGGAAAGCCTTGTCTCTATTATATGATTGTCAATCGCTCTCTATACCTTATTCCATTTGCAGTGAGTTAATGAGAACGCAAAATAAGGAATTTATCGATTCAAATATTTCATTCCACTAATATGCCGGCTTCAATGTCTGGTTACGTTGGACAAAGTTAATTGAATAAGTAAAATAATTATATTAGTATTGTTGGGAAAGTTATCATTTACATGATCATAATTCTTTCTCCGAGCAAATCGTACCCATTTCAAGATTAAAATAGGTACCTAGCGTTTGGGATAATACGGCTATATTTTTGACGATGTTCGCATCTGCGTCAATTCGTCCAAGCCCCTTCATTCAAAGTTGCAGGTGTGCCAACGCAACAAATGGCTGTCCACCCGAATTATAAACAGTATCGCATTTGTGTACCCAGACTACCAGGTAGTAACAATCGTCAAGGTCACTTGTTGGTTGTATTCTAACAACCAAGTATAAATTTCGTTCGATTTATCTTCAGATTCGATGAGCAACCCATAAGTTCGGTATTCGCAAACTTGATCATTCGTCCCTCCAAGTTTTAGAAAATTTTCAATTAGGCATTCGAGATCACCCGATTCCAACATGGCGACCTCAGGTCTAATAATGATTGAAAGAAACATGACAGATAATTTCTGGCAAAAATTTAAGTGTCAAGCACAGAACACTGCTGTCATCCATTAAAATTGCATTGATTTTTCACATTCTAAGAGCCAATTGTACTGTAGACAAAACTGTAGATTAAATCCAAAACCTCGATTAGTGTCTATTTAATTATCATGGACACTAATCGAGGTTTAAGATTCAATCTACAGTTTTGTCTACGGTTCAATCGGTCCTGAGTGGATTTCAATTTTTCATCTATGGTGAGCAAAATCTGACAGGTCGGTTAACGAATGGTACAACCGTAGATGATGCATCTATGGACAACTCTAAAATTTACGAAAAACTTAGTTTTATAATTTGTAGACGTTGTTTTTTCTCAGTCTTCCTATGATGACTTTCAGAACCTTAATTAAAATGTTTATATCGAACGTTATCTTCCAAAATGACAATAAACCCTATCTGAGATGCGTCTTTGTTCTATGATTCTGGTCGACTTAGAAACTAGGGTATTTTATTCATTTCCCATGAATGAGCAATTAGATACGGCCTGTTATACTACATTTGTCTCATTATCCGCCTCGGGGAAGGCCGTTCTTATCCTGAACCCATTTTATTCTTTCTATAGAAATGCACAGTTATCGTCAGTCGATGACACAACATAAAATATTTATTTATGATTGTTGACGACAAAGAGTGTTCACATCGCTATCTGCGAATATCTTACCATAGAATATTATGCTCCTAATATGCTAACTTATTTGCATCTCAACATAGAGCATCGCCTTGAAAACCGCTGAATAATGCAGAAAGTAAGCATACGCAACGTCCACATTTTTGACAGATGACATAACAGACCTCGCCTCCTATGATTCATCTTCTTTCTGTCAGAGGTACCACCCCTCTGGTCGCAAATTGCAAGTTCGATATCACGTAAGATAGGAGCACAGAACAATAGTACAGGTCGAGAATCCTCCGCTATTACGATCCACCTCTGCGAAGTGTATGCATATGTATTATTATCAGTTGACCCGGAGGTCAGCCGGGGCCCGGTCTAATGGTTCCGGTTTTCGTGTAGGGGAATCGCTGAACCACTTGTGGCGGACCTGGCATCGACGTTGCCACAAGACCCTCAGGTCACCAAATTCCGTTGAGAATTTTCCAGGCGACTGAACCACAGACCACACCATGATACTAGTCATTAAGAAACCATAGAAAAGACTCTACCACTGAAGTAGATTGATTATCTTAGTTTATTATATTTTTCCCAGTTGGTGTGGTTTTCAAAAATCAATTATACCTACGTTCTTTGAAGTATGCGTAAAGTTAATCCGAATTGCAATGATGCATGGTCGAAACTTTCATAAACCGTGCAGGATTTTGATGTTAGAACCACAGAAAAAAATGGTTTTGCGTTCTAGCAATTGTGCCAACCCAACACTTTGAAGTCCTCTACAGCTGAAATAATCACGAACCTTCAAAGATTTCCAGCAGTTTTTTACAGGGGTGCTTTTCAGTCTCTTCTATTTTATATTCAGGAAATACCAAAGTTACAAAGAATTATGGCAACACTGTTCAATTGCTCCGTATTCCTTTCTCCGAGACCAGTAGTTTCTGTCTAAATTGCCTGAACGTGAGCCCCGAATTTCTCGAATTTTTTGGGACATTTAACATGTTCCGGTGTGGTAGGACGAATTTAATGTTGAATTTTTTGAGTATATGAAGCAAACCAGTTGAATTGCCGAAAAACCGTTTTGATCATGGTTGTGTTCCTGTTCCAACTACGAATATTCTTCTTTTCTTTATCTCATATGATCTATGTTTCTTTAGATTCCTCTGGTCTTCATTATTTATTTCTTCTAATGTTCTCGAATCTTATGGTATTCTTTGATAATACAAAGCCATAGAATAAACTACAACACCTTCTTTAAATAGACTGTTGAGATGCTGTATTGTGTCTGAAGACGTCATGTATCTGGCGATTCAATTTGCATTCATTCCATCTGTGAAGCTGCTGGATAATCATAGAAATTAGAATTGAATACAAACTTGACGGTCCTTATGAATTCCACCAGTGTCAAATCTCTCTTCTCCCCTAATACTTCTGTGAGCTCAAAGATGATCCGAACGATAACGAATTGTTCTATGACATTTATCATGCTAATTGTTAATATCGATAAAACGACCCCGCCTAGAAAGCTTCGCTCTGTACACAGCGTTGTCCATCGGCGTGCTCGATGTGGCCGCAAATGTGGGAAATCAGATTGCAATCGAACTGTCAGTGATTCCGTTTGGATACAATCGAATCCTAGTACGCCACGGCGAAAGGTCAAAATCATTTGTTTGATTTCTCATGTGGTGATACAGAATTCTATTGGCGATAATCGTGATCATAGAACGATTTCTATGGGTACCATAGTTCAGTCCTTTGTGTTCCATTTATATATGTCGAATAGAAGATGCATAGAAATCCTGGTATAACAACCATAGATATAGTAATATTACTACTATATGTAAGCTAACAGCTCATAACGTCGTAACGGGAAAAAATTGTCGATATAGCCCTCTTGATCATTTACTTGTTTTGCAATATTTCATTAATGAAATTGTGTATTACATTTTCATACAACCATAATCAGATAAATCACCATTGTTGGTCTTATTACTCCAATGAGAAAAAAAATTTCTCGTCCTGGGTAAATAAATTGATTCAAACGAAAGGATAACTATTTTTGTGGCTTTTCTTTATACCGTTATACAAGGTTCACAGACTTGAAATCTCACATAACACTTTTCATGATTTATTTTTAATTTT
The DNA here is from genome assembly GCA_910592335.1 of Adalia bipunctata. NCBI lineage: Eukaryota > Metazoa > Arthropoda > Insecta > Coleoptera > Coccinellidae > Adalia > Adalia bipunctata. The sequence goes on from OU342955.1 coordinate 12,462,503, forward strand.
TCATGTGAAGGTCGCTATATATGTATATTGTGATTGATACTAATTTTAATTATCTTGTTACGTCTATGATAAATTCAATAATAGCGATATTTTTATCGAACCGGATCTCTTGACGTCTCTAGCTCAGAGTAAAAGTATTGATTAGCATATAAAAACATGAGAAATCATAGAATTGAATGGTTCTGAGTTATATAAGTGAAAGATATTTTATCCCTTGATTAATATATTTAATTGTTCCATTCTGTAATGTAGTACATGTTCAAGTGTAGAGATTATTTATTTATCGTATGGTGTAGAGATATCGAATGGTAACACGAAAAGATTAAATTTGTGTATTTTATGCATGCCCCGAGTCTATGACTCCAGCTACGCCTTTCCATTTTGACACCTGAAATAACATCAGTCGATGACACTGATACCGAACATGCCGTGTGTTCGAAACCGGCGACTTGAATAAACAGAAGAGTTTCCAGCGCAGTCAAACCAGTCCGTTAATTCCTCACTCGGATGGTATGTCGAGAACTCTAATTGTCGGACCTCAAAAATAACAAAAAAACGACAATTCTGTGCTCCGTTTTTTCGGGGTGAAATAACCGCAAGACAATCCGACCTACGATTAAATATTTCGAACATCTCCGCTGACAATTGGACGTCAAAGATATAATTTTCGAAAAAAAAGAAACACTTTCGGATATCGCTTTCATCTTTCAGCCTTTGGCAAATCGAGGAGTTGCCTCCATCGGTTTTTGCCCGCGACGATCGGTCATTCCGATTGTGATGACAAAGTGGCATTTCTGAAAGTGATTTAATACGTCGGTTGTTACGTCAATAAATTGAACACTTCATTCTGGGGATCCAGTGGATGCCAAACTCATTACGATCAGAGTTTTCTTCAGTTGGCATCACTGGACCGAATCATAGAAAATTTCATTATATTTTATTGAACCATGAAATCACATAGAAATTTCAGAGATGAAGATCATATTTCACATAAATAAGCTGGCATAAACGGAATTTCTCGAATTATAATCTCGATATCATCATTCTATAATTCCCCATTATTTGTCCATTTGATGAGCAGAAAGCTCAGATTGTTCATGGGAATGTGATTACTCTCTTAGAAGCGGTAACCACAAAAAGCCTTCTATTAGGCGAGGAGTTGTCTATTATGTGGCATTGTAATCTCTTCCTATTAACCACATAATGTCATGTGCCGAAATCGAGTTTGGGCATTCTCCTTCTTTTGAGGAAGTGTTAGGATGCGTATAAAACCAGAAAATTAACCCTGCGTGCAAACCATAGAGTCACTTGGAAATAGTAGAGCACTATGCTAGATAGACCTGGCTCTATGGTTGATTGGGTCCAACCATAGACTCGAAAATTACAGGACTCGCAACATTTTCATCGCCATCTATCGGGCTGATACACCAACATAAACAATAAATTATTAAAAATTTGACTATTAGATGCCGCGGCATTATTCTAACACCACGAAAATAACCTATTTCCAATGTTTTTCATGTGAGCATGCCGAAAAAAGTCACCACAAGATCTCTCATTCCGAAAATATGCTCATTCGATTACAGATTTCATTTCTTTCGATTACAGATTTCTTTTCATTTGGAGGGATCTGTAATTTTCGAGTCTATGGTTGGACCCACAATGGCGGTTTCTGGTATACTCCCATTTATAGAGCCTTAGAAATAGTATTGCCAATCGAAATGTTTACATATCAGAGTGGACCAACAGCATCTCTTATCGATCATCGGCTCATTTTTGCCAAAGTATTTTTCCATGCTTTTTTTCCCCTGTGAAGAAACCGGATGTGTGGCCGATTTCGAAAGCTTTTTGCATTAGTTTCGACTGAATCCATTAACATTTTCAATATAATCGTTTCACTCACAATAACAATAATTTATTTGAAAATTGAAGTCTTTAATCATAATTATTTTCAAACTGTATAATTGGTTGTATCACACCCTCGTTTCATGAAGGTTATCGAATGATTCTGTGGGAGCTCCAAGGATGAAGTAGAATAGAGATAGATCATTTCTACCATCGATGAAGGTGGTTATTTCAAACATGATTCTAAAACTCATCATATATTTTTGGCTACAAAAATCAACCACCACGCCTAACAGTGAGACAGAACATTCATTAATTGTACATCAAGATTTAAATGTACTAATCGCACGTGACTGACTAACGGTCCCTCGAAAGTAGGAAGAGTTCGAAGTATATCTGTACATACATTTCTGTGTACCGGTAACAAGGCATGGCTTCGCCCGAGGCTTATTTCATTCAAAAGATTTCGATCTCACCCCATAAAATGAAATAGCTAAGGACGTACATTTCCATGCAAGTGAAATCTTACGCTATAAATCTACACTTTTTGTTCGCAGAATCCAGTTGAAAGTATCGAGAATATACTATATCTATGGTTACAACTCATGTTCTTCGGTTTTGAATTGTTTGACATCATTATTTTCTATGTTTCAGGTGCACATGCGAAGAAGGGTACACTGGCCAGAACTGCGAGAGCGAATACATCCCTTGCGATCCTAGTCCGTGCCTGAATGGTGGCCTATGTCATCAGAGGGACAAACACACTTACACCTGCGATTGCCCGACAGGTATGCTAACTTCCTCTTCTTTTTCTTTCCCTCTGTTTACTTATCATATTTGGTTTGAACTACACACGAAGAATGTCGAGATTTGTTTTCTGTAGTCAAATGCTGATTTGTGGTCGCCTTGACCGATGGGCTTGGTTCCGATAGATAGGGACTTTAAGGCGATGTCACATTTTTTATAGCTTCTCAAAAGACGGCTGTGGTGCATTTATATGACCATAGAGAAGGTAGAATAAATGCTAGTGCAAGTTCTTACCTTTTCCTCACGTCACCGGTTGACATGAGCCATAGACATGATTTTGAGCGCCGTCATCTCTATGGTGTAAGGCTATGACCATAGATAATTATTATCTTATGAATCCATGTGTCTTATAATACCGCCAATAGAAGGAAATGTAAAAAGCATGGATTTTCAAAAGAATCTTTCACCGTATTTGAACTGAAAGCAGTGCAATGAAACACTAACGCATCCTGCATCGGAGCAATTAAAAAACAAATCGATTGCAGTTCCACATTACCTGAAACAATTAAAATAAACGATTAGACAAATTGTAATGGATTAGAATGCTCACGATGCCAACGACTACACATGTTGCCCTGTCGACTACTAATTTATTAAGTAGCCGGTTGCAGCCAGTACCTGGAAAGATCAACGGATTTGAAAACATGCCTCTTTGCGAAACGACAAACCAGTGGATCGAGGCATCGAATGCGGCAGAATGTCATTCGATATTCTTTGGCTACTCTGTGGCACGATAATCGTCCATCGATTTTCCTCAATCCTTCAAACTGCAATTATCTTATTCTATGTTCTCAAATATTGAATTTTTGAGATTCAATGAATTCAGAAACGCTGTTGATCTGTGTCATCGAAGAGTCTCCCACTGTTACCAACTGTAGAATCAATAAAACGCTCCCAGGACGCGAATACCGATAGTTCTTACATATCATTTCCCAGGAAACTGCCTGGCTGCGGCGAACAGATGACCTCGAGCTGGACGTCCACATACCCAGGCCAATATTTCGTCCAAAACAATAGTAGGCTGCGGTTTTATACTACACACCGCAGGATGTTCGAATTGGAATTTATTAGACTAGACTGAAAACCAGTTGGGGATGATGATCGCGCTTTAATTTATCTCTTCGGAATAAATATGAACAAGCTGCCGTTGAAATTTATATAAGATAAAATCGTCCGACAGTTACATCAATAAATTCGAATTTATAGCGTCACTTTCGTAATATGTCTTGTTTCCATCGCGTATTTCCTGCACCGAGTTGAATATCTTATTATCCGATGTACTTACGCTGGATTTATACCGCATCACGTCAAATCGCTAATTGTGAGTTGGTAGGATTGTATAGATTTGCACCAATTTGTTCTTGTACCGTCGTTTCTGGTTTCGAACCGACTTCCTCCGGTATAGAATTCATTTCTGGAACATTGCACATGCAAATTTGACTCATTAATTGGTTCGGTGGATTTTATTGGTAGTATCGAATGGAATTGGACACGAGAGAAGTCATTATGAGCATTTTAATAGCTATTAAATGATAGCAATTCGCATTTCATCTTCATTTCATTTAATTGACAGTTTTTTGGCGTAAGTTCTGAAGAAAAATTCTGGGTCCAAAAGATTCTGTTTCTCTCTCTGAATAACCTTTTCTGTGTGTAATCGGTTACCGCGCCGACGTCGATAATAAGACGGTATGTATCGCTATCGAGTCCTGTTGGCGAAATGAAGAGAAAAACGTTATGTGTCAAGGCACGATCAAGGTATCAATTATCCTCGCTGGCCACCTCTTGTCCCGCCGATTTGATAAAATGCACTTGAGACTCTTAAGAGGCACGGTTGCTGATCCTAACGCCAGATAATCTCATATTATTCCACTTTAATTGGGCGATGTAAAGTTCTCGATGACCGACCGAAGCACCCGTGAAGAACTATCGTGATTGTTGCATGTAAGTATCATTAAAATTTTCACCGAGATATATTGAAAGTAGATTCACGAGATTCTTCACCGATAACGCCTTCATTCGAACATATGGCAACGCCACACAAGACACACCAATCCTAATGAAGTAGGCGTCAAAGGAACGAAAACAAAACCATCCTAATTATCTTCAATATCAAAAATTCGTTATACTTTAATACAAGAACCTAATTTGGGAAAAACTTGTTTTATTGTGATGACATTTCATTTCCATTTGTTTTCGAAAAAACACATAAATACCAGGCATATTCACTGAGTAGAGGTAGATCACATATCTAATAATAATATGGATTATACCCCTGCTATTCGCAGTCTAAATCGTTGGTAAGGATTGAATTGTACGCATGCGTTAACTAGAAATTCAAAACTCGCGGGAAAAGTTGAGGTTATGTATATTTCGAGTGTCAACAAGAAAATAGATATCGCGGATGAAAATAAGCCACTGAAATATTTTCCTATCCATTCTAAAATAAGAATAATAATATTCAGGACTCAAAGAAAACGGAATAAAGCGATTGAAACATCTCACATGAAATTGTGAGGTTATTATCGAAAGTATTCACATAAAGTTACGAATGACATACGTTTCACGACAAGATATACGATGTGTCGGAGACAGAATAGTAAGTTATTTTTATTTTTAATGTTACTGCACATGCGCAAATCGGGATTCTTACCATTTACCAGAGCCCAGCTTCAATTTTGATTGGCTCATTACCCATATAGGAATTACTAGTATGGGCCAACAGATCTTCCTTTTAAGTAGTTATCCTCATCGTAGAACTCGGGTGATTTTATTGGCGAAATGTCAAAGTTTGATAAATTTTCCTGCAGTAATGGAGAAATTATGGGAAATATGAATACCAAGCTATTTTGCATTGACTTTTCCTCTTTCGATCCGTATATTCACATCACGGCCAGGATATCTGTGAAAAAAGTTTCATCGAGTTTAAAACGGCCTATTTTGTCGGATTTTTCGCGGCTTTTGCGAATTTTTTAAAAATACTTCTACATCGTCTAGAAAATCGAAATTTAACTAACGTATGAATCGATTATTCCTCTTTTTGACCGTATAAAAATTTCCTCACTGTATCGCAGGTTTGCTGCGATTTTAAGATTCTTCTGGACTCACTTTTGGACAGATTCTCTCGGGCCGGTCCACAGAGTTACCATTTTAGTATAGTATAGAATTAGATATATGGGGTAGATTACAGTGGCTTTATACAGGACAGTGGCGACAATAGACGTTCACGTTTTGATTGGTCGGACTGTTTTCGACCACTAATGGCGGACTTTCATTGATTTGTTGTCATGTCATAGTGTATAAAGCTCAAAATCGAGTCAAATGTCAAACAGCACGACACTCAAATGTAAACAAATATCCGCCATGTTTGTGCAAAAACGTGTTCTATGACCCTATTGTCGCCACTGTCTTGTATAAAGTCACTGTAGGGTAGATGTGTTGATTCCGTAGAATAGATAGGTCCACAGATAAAATAGAGACAGATGTGTATATTCCTCTTAAAGAAAAACAAAATTCAAACCATCATGACAATCATACAGCCTGGGAGAACACAACACTAAAATTACACAATAACATGCATAATATGCTATTTCTGTTTTTTATTTTTGCAGAATTTCATGACGTTTCATTACTTGCTTGTTAATAATTCAATCTCCTGTCATAGTACTATCGATTAATCTCCTCGCTTCCATTACGTTAAAGATAAGCCTTTCCAAACGGAAAGCAAGTAGACAAAAGCGTCTTATCCTCCGGAAGAAATGGAATAATTGCGATTTATTGTCGCAATAGAAATCACCGATATGTATGAATGACTGCGTGCTTCACATTATAGAACAATAAATTCGATATGTGATTCGATAGCGACTGTCTATGGTCAGGAATGTTGGTACACCTGTTTTCGATTGAATACCTCTTTCCGCTCATAAGCAGCTATCGTGATGCTAAAAAGAAATCTCGGGATATTTCTGAGAAATTTGAGGAGGTATACGCTCGGTATCATAATGAATAAGTATTTAAAATTGTTGGTCGTCGAGATCGTTTTTCAACGAAAAAATCGTGAGGTGAATGTTTCTCTCAAAATTGCACAAAAATGGTACGTACTCCTCGCGAAAAAGGCAGTTATGCACTCGTTGCCTCATTAAATGCTAAATTCAGTAATTTCTGTGGCGTGGGCAATTGTAAAATGCCGATTTGAGTCCGGCATGGACAAAAAAGACCTATGTGGACGCAATAAGAGACCCATGCGTCATAAACTGAGACAGTTATGTTAATTGAAGCAGAAAAAGTTGGTCGTAAGATGAGAACCCAACATATATCCTTGTTCTTTAACAGGCTTCCGGTCATTTCAGCCGTTCTGATTCGATTTTAATTTGTCCCATTTGAAATATAGAATACATTACATGTGAAGATGAAGAGCTATAGATGTTCTGTGATTAAGTTGTGGTCTAATGGTCACAGAAATTTACTGCAGGTAGGGAATTTCACATTTTTGAGGTTATTTTTTTCATTTCATATTCAGTTCTGATTGGATATGTGATGTTATTCATCAGTCGTTCTTATCATATCCACATGAAATAGTGATCCTTGTATCATGAAGCATAATGGTTCACATCGAATGTTACCATAGCTTCCTTATAAAGACAGGGATTTCTTGGTTCTAGCTAACGAGTACCGCCTTATGCAATTTACAACGATTTAATCCTGAAGGCACAGTATAAACTGGATGGAATTCAAATATCTACCTTCGACATCCATAGAGGAAAGCTTGATAGAAATATTCTTTTTTCGTAAATGCACAAATTCGATCATTTGTCATTGTCTTTCTCCATAGAGCAGTAAATACCATCTGGATTTAATAAGTATGAAGGTTTACGATCGAAATTGAACTCTCATAGCCTCCACCAATTTGTTTTGTCTATGGTCCATGTGGTTGTAGTTCTTTCCTGCAAAGCATGACCACAATATAAACAATTCAATTAATTCATGCGTCATAATATGACGATGTGTATGTCATAAGCGATGGTGTTGGCCTATTTGGCATAAAATTGTGATTTTATGAAGACAGATGACGCTTTTAATAACTCCAGCTACTAAGAGTGACAATATAATTTATTGTTTCAATTGAAAGTGATCATAGTTTAAAGGCCATTAGTTCGATATTATTTTTTTGTTGGGGAATATGAAGTTCGTTATGTAGGTAGTTTACAGTATCTGAGACTTGTAAAATGCAAAATATACTTATAAGGACCCCACGGCCTCGAAACAAAGAACTCCAAGGACATCATACCACAGACTGTCTGTGATCATGCACTAGGTAGAACCATAGATATTATAATATTTGATATCTATGGATAGAACCTGTTCACACAGGTGTTATTGTTCTGTGGTTCACGTCAGTGAATTCAGATGCAAAGCTGTTTTTATAACGAGATTCGATATATAGCGGATTCAGCTGCTTATTTCAATAGAATAAAATAATAATTCAGGTTGATATCGAATAAAAACGACCAAATACCCGATTAATATGGATATATCTCTTCATAACATCAAAAAGAGTTTCACTTATCTCATATCTACATTTATCGAATAAAGATATATTAAATGTAGTTTACCGTCTTTTTTTCGAAGTACAATCGATAAAAACTACGATCTAATAAAACTTAAACTTAACCCTAGTTTTCCTCTCGCAGTGTTGCCTAGGAGCATAGAATAATTCTATGCTCTTAGGTATTGCCTCGTCGACGCCAAATTCCTGAACATAGAAATCATAGGTGTCAATATTCGATGGTGGTTTCGTACGTGCTTTGAAATATTCGGTCTATGAGGACATAGAACATTCATTGGGGGTTTCTTGTTCGTCTTTAATATTGGTCGTGAACGACTATGTTGCGTCTTTGCCTTGGGGCATGACGAACGTTCGCAAGTACATGTAGAATAAAATGTCTACGTACATGTCATAGTTGGCGTCCAAATGAATGGCTTTATTGTTCAGCGCTAGCGCCGTAAGGCTTTGAAAAAGCGCCGATATTCATGTTTGAACGAATATCGCGACGTGAACTTTACTCGTAGCAAGGTTTACTGTTTTCAAAGAGTTATTGTCGGTACGACAGGAAATGTTCTTTATTGCGGGTTCTTCGCCGTATTACAATGCTGCGAAACGTTCACAATCCACACAACTGACTGTTGAAGACGTTCTATTCCTTTGGAATCGTACCGTCGTATGTGTTCTCACTTATTGTTTCGAAATTAAATATTTTCGTGTTTACCAGATAGAAAGTAGGGCCAGTTTTATTTTACCCATCGAACAACAAATTATTTAAATTTATTTCTGTGTTTTTTCGTCGTTTGATATGACCACAGAATCAGCTTTTACTCAGCACAGCTGGGGATCATAGAGGATGTCTCTTCCTCTTTCTTTCACAAACTGAACAAAGGCGCAAAATCAACCAATGTGCAACAGCGTCAGCTCAATAGGAGATATGACGTAAGGAAATAACAGATGGATGTTGAAAACCAATTACGTTTCATGTTGTGGACTTCATGTAGGAAAAGGCGGCTTTTGTTCATGACACAATGACGGGATATTTTCAAATTAATTAAGTTATTAATTATCGGGCGTTGAAAGAGACTCGTACACGTATGTGGCGTTCATTGTGTGCTCGTATTTTCACCTCCGATTCTGGATGTCAGAAATCAATCAAGCGGTCTGAATGCAAGGAATTGTTACGGATATTAATGGATATCAGGCGTCTTGCTCTACGACCGATCGTCACGGTCAATTCATCTCTTGATATCTTCGATTACACGTTGATTTCTATTCTTTTCTTACGTTTGTTGTCTTTCTTCGGCGTTCAAAGGCCAATCAAACAAGAGCCATCTATCTTCGCGCTCGTGATTCATACAGGCTGGCCAACTGAAAAGAGAACAGAGCAATTTTGAGGAACTGCATCAATTTTTAGAAAAGCGCTAAACCCCTCCAGACGATGTAGAATGTTCGGTCACTGAATATACTTTAATTTATTATATTTATTATATTAATCTTGCGCGGCATCACTTATTGTAATGATTGTGCATGTATTAATAAATATTATTATTATTATTATTATTTTAGGTAAATCTATGATGAATTGTCAAAATTATAAAACGCCCAAAATGATAAATACATGATAAAGCACGTGGAGAGAAATCAAAGCATAATATATTGAACTTGTGACGTCAAATAGTGAATGAATTAACTATACCTTTTCAACTTCAAATTGGGAACTATCAAAATCAAATTGGGAATTAACATATTCAAATTGGGAATAAACACATTCAAATTGGGAATAATCAATTTCAAATCGAAACGGCATTCGTGGCTATGTCTATCAAGATCAGGCATGATCAGAAGATCTTTATATTGATCAAACATGAAGCAAAACTATTAATATATATTATATTTGAACTTATCAAACATTCAAAAAGTGTGAGAAGTGCACAAATTTCATATTTGTGCTCAAACTCTCATATCAAAAAAGGTCAAAACATCAGGTATGAACCTCTGGATATGAGCCACATATCTTGTACAGGTACTAACTGATGTAATGGTTCATGGTTGATATATTTCTTCTTATCAAATTTTCCGTTCTTTGAACAGAAATTCTGTCTGTGTTATGTTTCCATTGCATACCGCAATTACCTGCTTTTTCATTGAATCTGCAGCTTTCTTCTTTGTATGAGGCATGATTATGAAAAAGAAATTGTAGACTTATCGGTCGTTACTTACTTTGGACAAATTTGAGAGTTGATTACATATAGAGTAATTCAAAGATCTGATTCACATAGATGTCATTCCAATATGAAATTGATTATTCCCAATTTGAATATGTTAGTTCCCAATTTGATTTTGATAGTTCCCAATTTGAAGTTGAAAAGGTATAGTTGAAAAGAGTCACACGTTGGGCGCCAAAATTTAACTATGATGACGTCTTTGCGCTTACATGAAATCTCTTGTATACTCTTTCCTTTTTTATAATGTATCCTGGTTGGCCATGATTCAGGTTTATCAAGTTTTTTTTTTCACTTAAAACTGACGCAAGATAGTACTCGTGAAATGACAAATAATTCTAAGAGACGTTGGCAATGCATATTTCTATTTACTCTTTTTCAACTTTGTAAATGGAGTTAGTTCTTTTAAGGTTTAACTGTTGCACAGGTTTCGTAGTACAACTATATTTTCATACTGGAGTATTTCGAGTTGTGCAAAAAGGTATTTCAATGTCTTCTGAAGGCTTATTTCTTGAGAATTTTGAAGTGTGGGGAATTCAATAGGTCCATTTGTTCGTTGGGAAGTTTTTCTGTCGGGTTATTCGAGTACTGTACTATTCTGTACTATTCTAGCTGTCTTTTATTTTTCGGTAAAATTTCAACACACGATTCTTTATTTCCGTACAAGAAAATAGCATAACTGAATTTTCCATCCAAGTTTATATACGTGAAAAATTTCCAGTATTAAGGTCGCAGTTCAGAGCGAGTAGGAAATCTCAACCGATAGAGGCGCCACCGTGCATTTTATGGAATATCTCGATAGAACATTATCTCTATAAGTTCTATGAATATCTCTAATTATGAATTAAATGTACCATGGCGCTCTCTATCCGAAACTCGCTGAACTATGAAATTAGTGAAAATGTGGGCAAAGCAGGAACTTTTTCCCGCTAAAATTTGAATTTGGCCATTCTCTGCCAATTCCGTATTTCAAGTTGTTTTTCTGAATGAAATTGTCTGTAGATTCACTTTTAATCGGAAGTTGAATTATTTTCATGGGTCTTTCGTTTGAAATAAAACAGAAGCATGAGTTGGCTTATTTTCTTCTATTTTTGAAAGAAAAAAAATTAACTGTTGAAATGAAATAAATCTCAATCATCTCATTAAAAACTCCAATCCTTTCTGAGTTTACCCACAAAATTTCATTTTCAAAGTGAAACCATTTTCAAATGAAATTTTTACTACGACCCCTATGTAGAAAGGACAACGTTGCTTAGTTGTCTGACAGGAAAATGAATATAACCTAACATTTTAAAAATATACACACTGAAATGTGTCAGAATTTCATGGCCAACCGGCATAGGTACATCATAAAAGTGAATGGAGTATACTCGATATGTTTGATGCTCGCAGATATGTCCAAAAACGTGGATTTTTGTGAGAACCCGAAATTGACAGTTCATGGTTAAAATGGCCTAAACAAACTGAAAATAATTTTGTATTCTTAGGATCCAAGCCATGCGGAAGCGTTGCTTAGAATGGCAAATATTGCACGGTTAGGGTTTTCTGCAGTTATTCCATATCTGCCATGAAAGAATCTTTATCCTTTAGTCACCAAACATAATCCGTAGGTAATCGAATCGTAGAATCCTTGTAATTCGCCAACAATAGAAACGGTTGTTTGTGCACAATAGTTATCCAAACAAACACGCAGCCAAAACAGGAAATTGTGATAGCAAATGGTTTGATGCGGTCATTCCCATAGGTTTGCATATTGCAGGAACGATAGGACGAAACAAACATCTATTGATAAGGCCCAAGGGTAACTAGACCGTGAGAAAGGGCCTTCGAATGATCTTCTTGAGGAAGGAGCTATGACTTCTAACGCTATCTGTGCCAAAGTGTAGGCAGATGTAAGAAAGGATATCTTATCGGCTCAGTGGTCCCAATCTCAGAAAAATAGCCGAATGGCAAATTCTTTGTTTTGAAACTAGTAGACGGAGAGTTGTTTGGAATTCAAATCGAGATTAAAGTCTTCTAAGCTGTTCTAGTTATGAATGAGTATTTTGGTTTATCCAGAACCGAACGGCGTTCTTTGAAGAAATTAAACATGTGCAAAAGATTTGTTGTGGGCCTCTCCACAAACTGATCTAAAGTCACAAGAATTTTAAGGACATGAGTGTTTCTTACGAACAGTAAATGGTCCATGCACTGTTGTAATCAGCGGCAGCCGCGGGTGTAGGCCATCTGGAGCACTAAGCGACTTTCCCACGGTCCGCGCGCTTTACGACACGGTATCTTGCCAGCCCACGCCGATCCACGCAAACTTCTATATCGCAGAGTCGGCTTATCTCGGTTTCTCTTGCGATCCTCTCTCCGAGAAGAGAGATACCATCCTTGAAATGTCGTTCGAGCTGCGGTCCGCCGGCTTCCGGCCGCTAAACAGAAATCCGACCGAAATTCGTCTTCCTGTACACCACGGTATAATTAATCGGTTTGAATCAGGAGATAACGTCGACCCCATTCTATGGTTTATCGATGTCTTGTCATCGAATCGCATGGCGATTCCGTATCGCGTCGATAAAAAGAAGGTTTCGGGTATTGTTGAATGACTGAATGGCTTCTCCTTTATGCTGATACTCAGGAAAGATTTTTTCGCTACGATGAACAAATTCGAAAAAATTAAGATCATTAAAGATAAATGTCTACGCATGCAAACACTTTTACCCCTTGTAGAAAACTAAACACTCTGTTGTTATATGTAATCTTACACACACAGTTGGTATCACTGTCGCATAATTTTAGCACAATGGAATCATAGAATGCAGCGGAATCCTTTAACTTTTGAATTTCATAGATTCTTGAGGCCAAACCAAACATTTTCCATTTTTCCGAATTTGGCTTGTCAACGCGATATAATTATTAAAAGAAAATGGGCGAGTACGTGCCTGACATGATGTTAACAACTCATAAGGTTTATAAAACATATACAGTATACACCATTGGTGTATTTCAAATGAAGATGAATGAATAATGTATCCCGTGTATATTTTGAAAATGTTAGGTTATAGTCATTTTCCTGTCAGATGAATGAGCAACGTTGTCCTTCCTACATAGAAGTCGTAGTAATTACGTATTTATCGAAATATTTATTCACTTTGGGAAAATAATGAATTTGAGAAAATATTATGTGAATTCAATAATTCCAAAGATCTGGCGAATGTCGAAGAAACTATTTTCTCTGTTAATACTGGAAATATTTCACATATATCAACATGGTTGGATGATACAGTTATGCTATTTTCTTGTACGGAAATCAAGAATCGAGTGTTGAAATTTTACTGAAACATAATGGACTGAATAGTACTTTCTGATAGTTCATTCGAAAAAGGAATAAAAGTACCTACTCGAATAACCCAACAGAAAAATTTATAAACGAACCGACGGACCTATGGAATTCCCCACTTTTGAAAATTCTCAAAAAATAAGCCAACAGAAGACATTTAAATCCCTTTTTACACAACTTGAAATACCCCAGTATGAAAATGTATATACTCCATTCACTTTTATTTAATCACATGGGAGGTCATGGTTTCGTTTTCAGGAGTTGGTGCACCTGATGAAAAATCTGTGCGCGTACATAAAATATGGTTAATGACAAAACGACGATGCCAGTTTTTCATCAAAGTAAAAGTATCAAAGATTTTCCACATTTTGTTAGTTCGAATCGATCGGCGATTTTGGGGCGAAATATCGATAGGAAATCGCCTATTTTTCCGTTCTTCGTCGTCCAGAAGAAGTTTCGTGCAAGTGCCATTTTTTCCTTTCATGAGTTTTGGCGTGAGTACGAACGGCAAATTAGAATTGGACCAAAAATCGATTTATAAGCATAAATAAAGCGAAAGTAAGTACTAATCGACCTTTAACACTTGATAACGAAGTTTTTTTAGGTTTCTGGTCGTTTTGAGAGATTTCGAACGAAATTCTGGTCCCCCAGAAGTTTGGTTAGTTTCGGTATCGTTTTTGGTGCTCAAAATTTATTTGGAATGTGTAAATGGACAAAAAAGGCTTCCTTATACAATCTTCTAACGAAAGCGACCGGAAAATATGGTTCAGGTAGAATTTTCGAGGAATTATGAGGAAAGAACTTGCAGAATGAAATTGCACGATTTTCGTAAGTAAACGGGTTCTAAGGATGGCCATCATCGGTCTCTGAATGATAATTGTTGATCGTTTTCACGTTTCAGAAAAAAAAACACGTCGAAAAAACTGAAAAAATATGACTATATTGCATTCCACAGTAGGTGAATTCAGATTCCGATGAATTGAAATGTGTCACTGGAGCTTTCATTCCTTTGCCGAAAGTAGAAATAGGCTATATTGAACCAGAATACATCGGTTTTTTCCATATTCCAGGAGTTTGTGTCTTATTTTAGAACAGGTGAATGATAAATGTGAAGCATATGTTTGACCTATTCCATTTTATTTGTACAAACCTATTGTGGTAGTAATGTATGAATATTTTTAAACCTAATAAATCACTATACAATCAGAATATTTTACTCCTTGTTCATAAGATCAAATAAATAAAATGTCGTCAAGTATTGATCTTGCAGTTCAAGAGGATAATAAACATTAAATCTTCACAAGCATGCATATGAAAATTATGTGAAAGCAATGCAATTTTTTTCCATGGCGAAAAATAATATATTTCAACAGTGATCTCTTGTACTTTTCATGCAAATAACTAGAAAAGGAATCCTTTCTATCAATTCATATAACCGTTGATTATTTTCGTCCATCACATCTTTTCCAATTCATTCACATTTTGAGAAATACGCTAAGAATGTAGAAAGGGCAACATAGTGTTGACTTGGAACATAAAAATATTTTGAAAAACGTCATAACTTCGATACGGAGTGGAATGTGTCAAATTTTCAAGGCCAGAGTTGTGATTTTATAATTGTGAATGGAGTATAGTAGTACTACTACGAAACCCATATGTCACAGTTAAACCTTGAAAGAACCAACTCCATTTACAAAGTTGAGAAAGAGTAAATAGAAATTAGCATTGGCAACGTCCCTGAGAATCGTTTGACATTCGACGAGTACCAACCTGCGTCAGTTTTATGTAAAAAAATTTAAGTGAATGGTATTAATGACAAATTGATGTGATATATGTCACAGTATATATTTTTCTGTTGTTTTTGAAAAATCTAGCACTCATCTTCAATTGAGACTATTGTGAGCATGAAATTTTTTTTAAACGGTATCATTATGCTGATATCCAACCGAATATCTGTACGAATCGATTGCGCAACGATCATCAGCGTCTGGTTTCCCATAACGGCCGTATACAGTAATGGCGCAAAAGTGGAGCAATTAGTGGGTGTATCTATCTGAGCGAACAAAACCCAATCGGGACCATCCACCATCGAGAACGTACTGTTGTTGCCACAGAGAACCAGAGAAGCGTGCTCTCCCCGGGTGGTTCCCGCGCCATGCTTGACATTCCTTGCTCGATCGGCAATATCTATGGGCGATGGGATCTGAAAGATCGGCGCCCGCTCGCAGTTGGTACTTACGCTGGATAGCGTAGTGCAAATAACGTTATTTGTGCTTCTGTAGTACTTGTAAGTACCCATGGTAAATATCGATGTTTAACGGCAGCGCAATGATGATGTATACGAAGCCGGTAGTCCGCTTATAACCGCGTGTGAAACACTGTAACAGCCCGATAGGTCACTAGACGTTGAAATTATATATTCTCTATGACTTTCTCTGCGCGCCAAAGTGATCCCCCAGCTGCCTTTTATTTTTCCGAAACATTTGGAGCACAGGTTGACCATAGAAGACTTGCTGTCAGAATGTTGTCCGGTTAAATTTTAGGAAAATGTATCCCACGGGCCATCAATGCAAAGTTCAGGAGTGGAAAGGTCAATGGAGAGAAGACAAATAGTAATCTTTCCGGCTCCCTTCCATTAACAATCCATTCCAATGACTATAATTAACAAAGACCGCCATTGCATTCTCTCCGCTTCACATATCGCTCCGACTGATCACTGATCACGAAAGCAAACAATTTATCATTTCATGTGAAAAAAACCCATGTAGAGAGAAGATTGTAAAGAATGACGATCGGTCGTCAAATTTCGTAATGAATTTTTTTCATCTTAAGAAAGTTCGTTCGCATAACCACAGAGCGCAAATCACATATCCTGTTTCTTTTCTTCTACTGTATACGATGTTAATACATGATTGACTTCTATGAATAATGAATCGTTATATCTCGTTCTATGATTGTGAATTAGTTTCGGTCTTTTTCATTCCATGCAACTACCGTCCCTCTAAGAATAATAACAATTAAATAGGCATTGAATGTGGAACAATAAGATGCATAGACCGCCATAGACGTAGACTCACTTTCAATCGCGTCATTTGGTCCTTGTAATGTAATGACTAGAAAATGCTGCACCGTATCGGAATCCTTGTGACAGCTTGTGTTTGGCTTTACACAATCATAAATAAAAACAGTTCTCATAAAACTACATATGGATTTAATTAAAATCTCGCGAATGTTATCCTTTGAGGAGGTAATTATTGAATAAAACATGATTCATTTCCTGGCAAAGAACCCGTTCAAGCTCCCATGAATAGGCTTCAAGGGAATTTTGGCGATTCACCAAGTTGTGAATGAAAAATATATATAATCGTTACTCGCAATCGGTATGCTCTTAACATAAAAATATGGATACTTTGTTAGGTAATCTGGGGCGGTTGTAGGAATTCATTCATGAAAGAAATCGAATGAGATAACGAAGATTTCGGAACAGGTTGTATTTCAATCTATTTCGAAAGCGGGTCATTCATAGATCCGGAGTAACATATGCCGAACAACGTCTGACAGTTGGCGCCATTGCGCGTTCACACAGAGACAACCATACAACCAATACCTCCACGGTACAAAAAATCACAGATAAATGTGTCGATATTTCATATTAATTTATGACTCTATCGAACAACCACGGAGAGCTAAGAGAACTTGACCATAAACACGAACACAGAACATCCACAATGCGCTATCTATCGATACCAATAGTAGAGATTATTTGAGAGATTATTTATGGTAATGGTATCCAAAGTAATTTATTTGTATTGTGTCGTTAATGGCTGACTTCATTAGTAGGCCACTATTCACATATCGATAAATTTCGAAATTTGCAAACTGTAGATGTAGGAAATGGGGTATATTTTACGCTTTCATAGAAATCGAAGCAGCGGGGGTGCTATCGTTGTTAATTAATGGGTCGAATTGAAGTTGTAAATCGATTTTTCTTCTCTCCCCGAGATCCTATCGATTCGCACTACTAGTGGTGGTAAGCTGTGGGCAATACAAATCACCTACATACACATAACATTAGATCCGGCAATAATTCTTGGCAGACCCAGACAGCAGAGGTTATTAAATAATTCGTTTCATTGAATAAATCTGATGCTTGAATACATTTATAGCCATATAATAATAAATCGGGTCGATTTCTTCCTTTAGATAAGTTCTTTGTGCGGAAGAAAGATCAAAACCAGTATTAAAGGATATTATCACAGAATACCTACCTAACTGTAGTTAGGTATTCTGTGATATTATTCACCACTGACATGGAGACTCTGTCTCTTTCACACTGAAACTTCGATGACTGAACACATGGTGATTGCACTGATTAGATTTTGTTTCGACCAAATTGGGAATATCGGCAAGATTTCGTTTTTTCCACTTCAGGTGGCGCTTTTCACTAATTATGACTGATTTTTATTAGTTATTTCAAATATTCGAATTTATTCTGATGAACATGTTGTGTCAACAGCCGATAATTTTGTCAAGCAATAATTTGGGAATATATTCTTGACATTTTAATTCATATCAGGAAAAGTATAAGACTTTCACCATATAAAAATGTCATTCTATGGTCAAGTCATAATTGACTTTGGCAGATCAGCTGTTGATTGATCAATCAAATCGATCAAGGGAAAAAGGACCGTAATGACTAGGAGCATAGAATGCTCCTAGGTAATGACGTTGTATGACATAATTAGTGAAGAGCGCCACCTGAAGTGGAAAAAACGAAATCTTGCCGATATTCTCAATTTGGTCGAACGTCATTCCATTCAAAATTTGACGAGTGCTTACACCAGTATTCTAGGCATCTTAACTGAAACCATTCTTATTTCTATGATTTCTCGATTTGAGCCTTTGGGATACTGAAAATTTACGAAAATTCATCACTTTTGCTGTTGACACATGTTGTCAAATATCTGAAAAGCATCGAAATAAATGTATGGTTCGATTGAAAAAACTGATCATTTTCTATGGTTTAACTGAAATATCTTGTTTCCAGGTTTCCGTGGTTCGAATTGCGAGGAGAACATAGACGACTGCCCGGGCCACAAATGTATGAATGGCGGGAAGTGCATAGACGGCATCGATAGCTACACATGTCAATGCCCGTCGACTTACACCGGTCGTTTTTGCGAACAAGATGTCGACGAATGTTCTCTGAGACCCTCTGTTTGTCAGAATGGGGCCACTTGTACGAACAGCCACGGAGGATATTCTTGTATCTGCGTGAATGGTTGGACAGGTCCGGACTGCTCGGAAAACATCGACGACTGCGCAGGCGCAGCTTGTTTCAATGGAGCCACGTGTATAGATAGGGTAGGGAGCTTCTACTGTCAGTGCACACCAGGAAAAACAGGTAATGGACCTTATTCGTGAAAAGCGTTTAACAGGCACGTAATGAAAAATGCATCGATTGATTTTCCACTCAGTGCCCTTCTATGATAAAGTAGTTGGCGTCAGTGAATAGAATCATAGAATTGTATCAATGTCATGATTTCTATCTGAAAGGTGGAATAAAGAGAAGGAGCAACACAGTTAACATTTTCCTCAACCGTATCTTGCGAATCTAAACTTTTTCGATCGATCGAATTCCGCATGCTTCCGTTTATATTCTCGTTTGCATCCGAGAAAAAACCGTGAGCATAGTTTTGCGGTGTCTAAAAACAAATACTAATCTGATTGCAATGCGGAAATTGTGAGTCAATTCTAAGCGTAAAATATGTCGCCTAGGAATCTCTTCAATTTCTTTTACTAGCCGCAAGATCACTGATTCCATAAGAGAAAGTTCCCATTTCTCCCTTCAGATTTGTTCACTAGATAATTTCAGTCCTTTAATTATAAGTTCCGTTGTGATTCAACATAAGAGAGTATTCTGAAGATGTCTCAGATTTACATATCAATTCACAGATTAATTCTTCATCTATGCTCGAATTAATCTCGTTATTGCGATTACGTTAGGATTGACATTAATTGTCAATTCGTATTCAAGCAGTCTCTCGAGAGCGTATTGAAACATCATTTAATTTTCCTTAGACGGAATATTTGTATTATTACCATTCCACCATCATAAAAATAGAATGATTTACTACCGTGCAGCTCGTTTTAATCAAGAGAAGTTATTAATAATTCCCAATTGATATGATGTAAGAGAGCAAAAAGATTTTACACCACAAGATAAACATTTCATTAGCTGATTTGCATAACCAGACTGGAGATTTTAACCACTTCTCCTGACTAAACTATATCTCTCAAATCTACCCCATAGATCAACGCACATAATTATATATTTATAATTCTATGGATGAACTACCTTTGTCGCTTTGCGCATGATTCGAGAATTGTACTTAAGCTTTTTTTGACCATAGATTAAGTAACTATATCCTTATGGTTATGACAACGTACATAGAAGTGTGCACTATGGTCAGAAACTCTTGAATGCTGTCATAAGCTTTTATTTGTATAAGGAATGCCTTTTCTTTTGTTTTCCAAGATTGTTCTGATTATAAACCATATTATTTTCGCAATAAAACATTGTGACCAATTGGATAATTTTTCATGGGATACCGTGAAGACAAAAGTTGTAATTAAATATAAACCAAAATAACTTTCCAATAAATAATTATCTCTTAATGATACACTTCCATTAGCCCCGGTTTGAATCAGTGGCAGTTTAATTGATATTTTTCAAGAAATACCGTGTTATTTCCCCAACTTTGAGTTCACGCGATCGCAGAAATGAATGTTTTTCTGATTGCTCGAAAAAAGGACTTGATTCTTCCAGTTGACGGATGATAATTATTCGACACTTTTTATTCAAGAACACAGAAAAACCACACTGATGTAGTTCGGGAGTGGTATGTTCCAAAATCTTAATTGGGAACTAATTATACACTGCCGTTCGTTTCGATATAAAGGACAGTTTTCTGAATATGGTATATTCTGGAGGTGGACAGGTCTGAAAGACCTGATTAAGTAAAAGCTTCCAGTAAATTAAATATCTTGCCATGATGGGCTGTGCACCTTGTAAATTAGTTGGTGCATAATATCTGCTTTACAGTTTTCATTTTATCATAACTGAAGAAGGCCGTTATTACTAATTATATGTAGTAAATAGCTTAAAGTGAACTGATTGCACATACTTAGTATATTCAAAGAAAACCAGTACCTCTCCATTTTCCTACATTATTAATAACTGAGTTCTCACATCGAATGTTATCTGATGCAAATTGAGAGGAGGCATTGAAATTCAACAACAATGTTTATTTCTAATCAACAGGCCGCAGAGAAAAACATTGTTTGATTGAAAAATGACTGAGACAGCCCACCTACAAAGGTTGTTACACCTGATTAACTTATAACGGAGGCGATAAAAAACTGATCATTTATTACTTTTTAAATCGTGTTCCATGTTCTATTTGTCACAGTCAAGTGTTGCCAACTGTTGTTACATAGAATAGAATCGATCTACATCTTTCGAATTGAATTGTGAAAAACTATTAGGATAAAATTGTGTTTTCAGGACTCTTGTGCCATTTGGATGACGCATGTACCAGTAATCCATGTCATGCAGATGCAATTTGTGATACTAGTCCCATAAATGGTTCCTACACTTGCAGCTGTGCGTCAGGATACAAAGGATTGGATTGCTCGGAGGACATCGACGAATGTGAACAAGGTTAGTGTTGTTAGAATTTATCGATGCTCGAATGAATGAAATGGGATTCTGTGGTATAAAAATTGCCTCTTAGGGGTAAAATATACTCAAGTTGTTTCATCGGAGATAACAAATGCAGAATTATTGCTGCAGTGGGATTTGAATGCGAACTACTAGAAAGGGAATTAGCTGGAAACACAATAAGACAGTAGAATGCCTCGATGTCTGTTCGACGAGCCATTTAATTCCTTAAAACGAATAAGGAAAGCAAAGCACCTGCGTTAATCCCAGAGACGGTCGCCTTTTTTAGCGTTTGCTCTCAGGTTTTATTACACATCACACCAATTTTCAATTTAGATTCCCTGTTGTTCACCGAGCATAAAATACGTTCATACATGAAAAAGACCCCGCTCCTCAGAATGCGCATAGAATTATAAATAATCATCTGTGCTTTGAAATTTCACACTCTTGCTTCTCGATGAATCGTCAAACATATTTATTCTACCATTATCTATGTTTACCGTGGAAGTTCGTCGAGATATTCTGCCTCTATGGTTCTAACTGTATAATTCGATTTGTTATGAACCGACCGGACCGGGAATGTGGGCGTTAACGCAAAACGAGCAATCTTCGTAGAAAAAAACGAGTAAAATCTCATTAGAAAGCAGACGTTCGAATTTGAATCGCACAAGTCAGTTGATGCAAATGATCAATTTTCTGTGTTCGATCCAGTGATGCCAACCGTCTGGATTATCACTCCGATGCACGGTAGGGAATAACTCCTCGAATTACAACCTGTTCAGGTGTATTGAACTTGGATCGCGGTTCGTGCTGTCATTATAGATATGTTGAAAATGCAAAACGGCTCACATGAGGACTGACCGGAGCAATGAGAGGTACTTTTACGTCAATCGGGGTGTAATGAATAGGGACTTTCAGAGCTATCCCGACTCAGAGTCTAACTCTTAATCTGCAATTTAAATTCGAGATGATAACTCATCAGATGATTACCTCCTGCATCTGATGCAGTAATTATATTTCTCAATCGCGTAAAAAGCGTTAAATCATCCTTCGTGTTCCAATAAGTACAGTTTCCAGTAGTGGATTTATGACTAGCACACTTACGTTATTGATATCTAATTCGGAAAATTGATACTTGATAGTAGATTTTTTATCTCGCTGTGGCTTATCATTATACTGTCGAATAAATTTTAGAATCGTGACCGTTTTATATCCTCCCAAAACTTAGAGCCCTTACCAGCATCTCGGATACAACGGGTGTGCCTTTCTTCAGTCGTTTCGGAACGCGAGCTTTCAAACTTCTATGATCTAAATATTTGACAGCACTATGTTGTGGTAGGTTCGATTCGGAAATAATGAGGTATTTGTATGGCTGGGTCTACCACTTGTTGCTCTTGCGAGATGAACCATTGTTGTACGAGCATTACAATACTTCCATATTAGCTGGTTTGCTTCGGACATGACTTTCATGAAATTATTATAAGTACTGCCTGTGTGTATAGAAGAATAGGCATGTACAAACTGAAACGTGTCGTGTGGGAGTATCTAACCGGTCAGGTTTTTAGATATTTTTACATTTTGTCGTTATTGAATACAAGATTGTTGGCAATGGATAGATGTTTACGCTGGAAATGAATTATTTGAAGTATTCGTATGGATATGATCAAGATCCAAATTTTATCGGAAATAAAAGTTATCTTAGCACAGAGTAACTTCAATCTCAATATTGTTTTCTATGATCGCATAGAATCTCACAATTTCGATGACTGAACACATGGTGTTTGCACTGATTAGATTTTGTTTCGACCAAATTGAAAATATCGGCAAAATTTCGTTTTTTCCACTTCAGGTGGCGCTATTCACAATTTATGACAGATTGTTATTAGATATTTCAAATATTTGAATTTATTCTGGTGAACGTGCTGTGTCAATAGCCCATAATTTTGTCAAGCAATAATTTGGGAATATATTCTTGACATTATAATTCATATCAGTATGGAGGAAAAGTATAAGACTTTCACAATATAAAAATGTCATTCTGTGGTCATGTCATAATTGACTTTAGCAGATCAGCTATTGATTAATCAATCGAATCGATCAAGGCAAAAAAGACCTTATTGACGTTGTATGACATTGCGGCGCCGCCACGAAACATTGCCGATATTCTCGATTTGGTCGAACGTCATTCCATTCAAAATTTGACGAGTGCTTACACCATAATTCTAGACATCTTACTTCAATCTCAATATTGTTCTCTATGATCGCATAGAATCTCACAATATTTCCTTGAAATTTCTATGAATTATTCCCAAGTAGTTCACAGAGAAAGCTCAAGTATTTCGGATATATCGTGATCTACACGCTCAATAATTACCTGGACCCGACAGATCATTCATCATTTTTCTAAAGCCACATGAGTACCGCACTTCAAAATCTCCTAAATTAAAAATCAATAAACTATCCGTTGATTTTATTTATTATACCGTGGAATTGCCCATTGAATAACATGAGCGCGGTGGTGTCTTAAGAGTTATTTACGACGGTGAATGGCCCAAGTGGTAACGAAGAGTTTGAAGATGTCGGAAGAGGTTACAGCCATAAATAAAATTACACTTATTGGTGAACCCGTCAAATTTTCGAACAGTAATATTGGCTTCGAGTAAATATTTACACTTCGGTCGAGTGAGGATGATTGATTTCCATGGGATATTTTTCACGACTTGGGTCAACGCAATATGATCCGCCTAGTTTCGTCTAAATCTCTAGTGTAGCGACTCTAACCTCAATTTCAATTATTATGATTGCGGTCATATTTCAATTGCTTCCACTACGTTTTTCTTCGATTTCACAAAATTTTTCAATTCATTCGATGTCAATGTCAATAACATCATGTAATGGTGTTCATACAGATGCACAGAAATTTGGGACCAAAATAACCTAACATACAAGTACTATCTAAGATTCCTCATTGGTAATATGCCACAAGATTCTGATGGAAGCAAAGTCCTCAATGTCGAATAAGATTGAGGTTAAGGAAGCGCGACCTCTTCCGAAAGAAATGAGTTATTATTTATCTCAATTTCCGGTTCCACAAGAAAGTCTCCATCAGAATATCTTTATATCTTCATCAGAATCTTATCGTGGTCCGAACAATGAAAGCTATCGATATATTTAATCTCATTCTGAAGGTTTTTCAATGCTGACCTGCCGTATGAGCTCGACCGTTTTGTGCGAAACGTCACTTCACCTACTCGAATTGAGTAAGTGAGGTAATTGCTTCAATAAGACGTGCTAGATCAATTGCCGTACCCCTGACCCACGTGACCGAGTCTCAACAGTCAACAACTCCTACCGCCATTCTTCAATTTGTTATCTTCAACATCGATTTGGCGAATAATTAACGTGTGGTGAATGCAGAGAGACCGGCGAGATTCGTATTTTAAACC
This sequence comes from Adalia bipunctata, assembly GCA_910592335.1. Classification (NCBI taxonomy): domain Eukaryota; kingdom Metazoa; phylum Arthropoda; class Insecta; order Coleoptera; family Coccinellidae; genus Adalia; species Adalia bipunctata. The sequence continues at coordinate 12,487,413 of OU342955.1, forward strand.
GAGACTAATGAACAACCCATATTCTCGTCGCAGTTATTGTAACTCGAGGTTATTAGCATTGATATAGTGGTGCGTTCATTATATTTAATCAGGGAGAACCGAAAAAATTCGTGATTGATGACTGAGAATCTTATTAAAATCAACTGGTTAATGCAGGTAGTCGTTCGAACAGTGTCAGTATGGTGTAATTGAATCTTTGAAACGCCAACCATTAGTACTCACCTTAGAGAAGCTACTAACGATCATACCCAACTGTGTACCCTATTTCCAGATCTGCTCTCTGTGAACGTTTGGAAAGTATCCCTGAATTGTGGTCATCCCTTATGCATCGTTTTTTTTTTCAGGGTCACCTTGTGAACACGACGGAATCTGCGTGAACACCCCTGGAAGCTTCGCATGTAACTGCACCCAAGGATTCACTGGACCTCGCTGCGAAACCAACGTGAATGAGTGCGAATCGCATCCATGTCATAATGACGGGTCTTGTTTGGATGATCCAGGAACCTTCAGATGCGTTTGTATGCCAGGTAAGAATCATAATATCTTCACAGTATTGACTTCACTGAAAAACCATTCAAATAATAACTATTAGGGTCACAGAACATTAAAACAAAAAACACAAATATAACATACAAAATGAGAAGTCGGGGGAAGATCTTTGGTTCTTAGGGTAGAACCAGAGAAGAATAATAGATACAAGATACATAGAATACCAGTTGTCGACATTGTCCTACTGCTACCGATTTAAATTTTCGGACGAAAAACTAGAATTGCCAAATATTGTTCTACTGCAAAGCTTCGATGTAGAACTATAACCTCAGTTTTGGACGTAATTTTGATTGCATTTTGGCAGAAAATATCTCAGATGTTCTATGCATCTTGGGTAGATGAATTTGAGGAACTCCTGCTGGAGAATGAAATGGACTATATGATATGTATCTGAGAAATAAATGGATAAATCGCCACAGAATAAATACAGAGACAATGGTACTCACTACTGTTGCTTCTGGGGCGTCTCGGAACTTCCGATTGAATTGTGGATGGCGTCTCACATGTGTGTGGTATCACATGCACGGAACGAATTAATGGAAATTAATTTAAGAGGCCTTTTATTTGAGGGATAGTAGCGTTGTAGCGACTTGCAGACGGTCTTGCGGGTTGACCAGTGACTTTAGGGTCTTGTCATAGAATTTATTTTTGGAGAATCGGGTAAAGGATCGCATTTCCATTGAGTCGTCATACCGAAGTCGTCTTCGCTGTCCCCAACCTATTCGACGGTCATAACTTATTCAGGTATCTGATCCTAGAGACGTTCACCGTGTCATACTCTCCACGAAAACCGCTCGCGTGGGACGAGAAGAAGAAAGAGAGCCGAGAAATGTGCACGGAATGGCCAGAGGGCGCGAGCGAAGCCGCGATTTAGAAGGCGTGTTCCCAGGATAGACGTCTTGGTTTCTGTGTGTACACGGCAAGAACCGTTAATAAGGTCTTATAATTTACAAGTTATTACGAAAGGCTACACGGACCATTATAGTCATTAGAAAATATCCATTTATTGCGATTCAAGATCTCTCTACGAATCCCCGATCTGCTGCAATGTACGAGCAGGGCAAATTACAATCTTTCACGACCTCTAATGTTGGGCTCTTGCCGTCTTTCAGTAGTCGGTGGCGATTGTTGTAATTGCATATTGTTACGAATTTAGGCAAAGAAGCGGATGACTCAATGCTACCAACTGTAATTTTCCAACATTTCTTATGCCAAATCGATTTCCGTTCAGTTCTGTGATGACTAAATGCCATTAAATTCATCCAGATTTCAAAGAAGTGATTCTCTCTCTTTTGAGATTTCGCGGATTTACTTTGAACTCATCGTATTTTGTGTAATATTTTGTCGAGTTAATTGGAAAGTCGTAATAATTCGCATTATCTTCTTGCCTTTTCTTTTTTCAAAGGCATAGAAATGGATTGAAGTAAAGACGTAGCACCGCCGCTGCTAATTGCTCTGTGATTCCGAAGGCTACAGAACACAGAATACTAATATAGGAACAGAATATAAATGGCCGTTTTTTCTCGCCTTTCAGAAAGAAAATGCGAAAATTGTGCTGCTCATTAATCCCAAGTCAGTTCGATTAATTAGTCACCGTACCCTCAGATGGCGATAGCAGCGAAATGACATGAGATATAAATGTAGCAATAAGCGCAAACCGGACAGTCTTGATTTCTGAATTTGGTAAAACATTCGACTGGTCGAGCCAGGCAGGTCCGCCGAGATACATAGAAGCGCGTTGCGTCCACCGCTTCGTTGTTTTGGTTCCCGGTTATTTTGATTTTCCACATGTCTGTGGCACTTCCGAGAATATATCTGTGGTTTAGAGCCTTCTATGATAATCTGTTTCTGAACACAGAATATCAAGTACACTCAGTTTTATCACAGAATACTTAACTAGTTAGGTATTCTGTGGTTTTATCTAGTTAGATCATTTTCTGCACGTAAAAAAGCTCAAAAGTTCTTGTCATTAGCTTGTTCGATAATAATTATGTACCTATCTCTATATTACTCGAAGCTATGCAGCTTAAGACCAAGTCAGTCATGCTTGTTAGTCACGTGATTATTAGCCCGTTCGAACATATGAAAAAATACATTATTTGTGTGAAACTATGCTTGGTCGGAGAAAAAATGGTAATTCATATTATAATTCGGTTCGTTCTACTCGTTTGTCTTGTTTTAAATACAAGTAATTAACGTCGTTCCCATGGTTATATGCTTCGTAGAGTGCGCATTTCAATGATTAGAATCACAATGGTTAGAAAATTATAAAAATTTCATTTATGAATTGTTTGGATCTGGATAGACGTATTATTATGGTTTTATTAGATGCATTCGACTCAAATTCAATATGAGGAGAGGATAATACCTAATTCAACAGTCGGCGAAGACCATAATTGGAAGAATACCTTCGTGAATAAATTTCTTCTTCGGGCCAAATCGAAACTTTCCATCGGAAAGATACCTGCCTGATCGAAATAAGAAGCAAATACAACGCTGAAATCTAATCTACATATTGGATTCTCACTGATTACCATAACAGCTCGAGTTTTTAGTCTTCCACGGTTCAATAACACGGTGTCGAAATGTGATTCAGCGATATTTCGTAGTTGTGCACGGAATTAATGAAATTTTCTATGGTGTATCCGTGTTCCGCTTTTGTGTTCGATGCGCATGTTTTTGCTTCGAATTAATCGAAGATTTTGATACGAAGATTGCCGGTTACAAACCGAATGGAAATAGTCTCATTAGAATAGATGGATATCTGAAATTCGGTGTGGCTATGTTAGGGTTATATTACCCGTTGAAACTGTGTATAAACTACAGAATTCCTGGCATTACAGAGGCGATAAACCTAAATGTCCGGCGTTAATTTCGTTTTAGTAGGTAACACGTCTATGGTTAATTTCATCCATAGATGTATGTAATCGAAACCTGAGGTACTTAACCTAAAAGAACGACATTAAATTACGTTCAAGTAACAATAAATCAGGTTTATGTCGAATGTCATGTTAAATATACTGTTAGATGAGTTTATACTCTCGGATCAGACTACATAATCATGATGTGGCACTTTCAACTGGTCACCCAATGGCATTTCTCTTTCTCGCATGTCCACAATCCGAAATACCCACGTTACAATATCTAGACGCTTATGGTTTCTCTTTTGATTAATCTTCTATCGATTCGTATCTACGCCCGTTCGATAGCATTTATATTGATTAAATTGATAGATGTATAATTTGAGATAATCAATTAAGGAATTGGCTTCTGCGGACGCTTCTTCCTTGTACTGTAGTCTTTTTTCAAGACGGTTATTTAACGTGGAAAATGATGTTTTGATCGCAACGTCAAGATTAGATACTATGAAGAATGAGAGAGGTTTGGATGTTAATTTGAAATTGATTCACGTCCTGATATTGAAGCGAAAAAAATTTCATTCGGTAGAGGTCAGGTTGGGTGGAGAGCTGATTTTTCATTGGGATTAGCCATTTGCCAAATGAAGTTTCACAAACAACTTGTCAAAATACATAGGCACAAATCCCCCAGAGTGCAACACTCATGAGTGGGGAAGATGCATAGAATCATAGAATTTTGAATATATAGAATGTGGGCGTGGCTAATGAGTACACAAAAGTGTGCTATACGCATGTGTCATGAACTTTTGAGACAAGGAAAAGGCACATGTCATAATGTTTTGAGGTTAACTCATGTGGGATTTACTATTAAATTTTTGTTTGTGCTGTCTATTGTCCAATTGTCATATTTCCCTGGTATCCTAACTCCAAGTCACTTCCCCTTTATGGGTCATGCGTCAGCCAAAATCCACTAGACGTTTCAGATTTAATTTCAAGGATCCAATTATGAGTATATGTATCTATGCATATTCGTATAGGTTTGGAAACTTACTCTAAGAGGTCTCTGGTCGATTTCCGTTCTACATGTCCTCTTGTAGAAGATCCTTACGGTTCTTTTCTCAGAACGAAAACCTGAGGTAATTACGGGCAATGTCCCTCTTTTCATCTCTTCCGCCTATCGTAATTCGACATGACCGCAATTACCTTTTCTTCTGATGGTACGCAAACAAATAAGAAACGGACACGTAGGAAAACGAATAAATGAAGAAAGGACGTAGAATGGACCCGAGTCATTATTGAGATTATTAAAATAATCGACCGTAAGATGAGCCATTATCGTCCTCTCTAGGATAACGAATATCGTGACCCCTGAAGAGTGTGTACGACTGTTCCGTAGCGCCATTCCGCCATTGTTATTGTGACTGAAGCGGACCTTTTGTGATGCTTTCCGCCGTCGTTTCACGATGGGAATTTGTGCCATATATTCGCTGTAATTTGCGATGACGCGGCATCAGGATGCTTTGGATATGACGTCATTCCTGTAGGCCAGCCCAACATTTCAATTAACCATCTCTAGATTTGAGAACTTTTCGAATCTTCCTATCAGAATTGAGTCTCATGTTTTACTGCGACCCTTCATTCGCTTGTGGCTGAAATTTCAAAGCTACTAAAGGAAATTATCGAAATTACGATCTCGTCATTCGAAAGCCACCTTTATTCAATATAAAGCAGAACAAGAGACTCAAAACTGAATGGTCCGATCGAAACGACGAATTAAATGAATCCTCTATATAAATATCGCATAATATCATCTGAACAAAATTAAAAAAATGCCTACAAGGATAAGTAACGAACTAACCTAACCTTATCTAACCCAATAATTACAGGTTTCACTGGAACTCAGTGCGAAATCGACATCAACGAATGCAAAGATAATCCATGCCTCAACGGCGGTATCTGTCACGACCTGATAAGTTCCTTCAAATGCACGTGTGCCATAGGATTCACCGGATCCAGATGCCAAATCAACATCGACGATTGCCTGTCTAGTCCCTGCCAAAATGGCGGCATTTGCCACGACTCCATCGCTGGTTACACTTGCGAGTGCCCTGAAGGATTCACAGGTAAATCAATATCATATACCCACTTTATAGTGTTGGAGTCCCACAGTGCAACGTGCTTGGCCCTTTCCGTTCCTCATTGGTTACAAAAATTGTAATAATTTTAGAGGATTTCTGTTGTAGTTGGTTTTGGAGCTAATTAATACTGTTATTGCTTTAATTTTACGTTTTTTGGATTTGCGTAAGTTTGACACTTGGGAATCGTATGAGTAACCTGTAGCTTGTGCTAGCGAACCTTCTCAATAAACCCCTTCTTTGTCGTTTTTTCAAACATCTTTCTTCTTCGTAGGTGCTTCATGTGAGACTAACATCAATGATTGTCAATCTTCCCCGTGTATTCACGGCGAATGCATCGACGGGAAAAACATCTTCAGCTGTACTTGTCATCCAGGTTACACGGGTTTCCTGTGTCAGCATCAGATCAACGAATGCGAGTCCAATCCTTGCCAATACGACGGTGTGTGCCAAGACCTGGTCAACGGCTACCAGTGCCTCTGCAAGGCCGGTACATCTGGTCTTAACTGCGAGATCAACGTGAACGAATGCTACAGCAACCCTTGCCGGAATAACGCAAGATGCGTCGATGGGATCAACAGGTGAGAAAGGGGTTCTTATTGAACAATGACTATTTCGTTCGCTTGGGTACATCGTTTCATTTTCTGAAATCAGATAAATCTACAATTTTTGTCCAAAATATTCATGTTTATCTTCTTCTATTTCATGCTATCAGTACGACGTTCCTTTATTATTATGATGCGTAAGTCACAATGGAAAATTATATTCGCATGGTTTTGTTTTTTTTGTGTTCAGAATTTTTTATTTGTTTGTATTTTTTTTGTATTGATTATGAGAAATGTGTATATTAATTAGTGATTCATGCTCTTGAGGCTACTTCGAGGCACTTGCGCATGTTGTGCATTCGAAGGAAAGTAATAAGACAAATTGATATGACAGAATTATTGAGACTATTCAACCACAAGCTGTTCTAATGTGGGCGGTGAGCTACCCTAATGCGCATACGTTTGGTTCTCCTCTTGTTTCAAAGAAACTTTTATTTTCGATTTCTTTGAACATGTGTTCATTCTTATTCCTCTGCAGAACTACTTCGTTAAGTCTACAAATTCGTCTTTAGCGATTTCTTTTATCGCATCCCAATGAAGCGCTCAGTTTGCACAAATTGCCAAATTGGCGAATACAATTGGACTTTCAACTGGCAAGGCACAAAGCCAATGCCTGGCCATAGCCTCAAGATTTCGGGGTCACGCCATAGTTTTGTTACGTATCTCCTTTTTTGTCGTCATTGTAACGAATATGCCGTGGGTTTTCCAGCTATACTTGCGAATGCTTGCCTGGTTACACGGGAAGACATTGCGAAAACGACATTGACGAATGCGCCTCGAATCCTTGCGCCAACGGTGGCATGTGCATAGACCTGGTGAACGGATTTAGATGCGAGTGTCCGCGAGGCTACTACGATGCGAGATGCCTGAGCGATGTGGACGAATGCAAATCCAATCCTTGCAAACACGGAGGCAGTTGCGAAGACGGCGTCAACCAATTCATCTGTCACTGCCTGTTGGGATATGGGGGCAAACAGTGCGAGATCAACATCGACGAGTGTGCCTCCAACCCTTGCCAACACGGCGGTATTTGTCACGATCACTTGGCTTCTTACACTTGCGAATGTCCAGCAGGTATGCGTCTTCAGCATTCTCAAACCTCTACTGACCTCTCAGATTATGTTCCAAGACCAATCTTCACACTGAATTTTTATCGACCAATTTCTCCCATTAGGTTACACCGGCATCAACTGCGAGACGAACATAGACGATTGCGCGATCAACCCTTGCAAAAACGGCGGGTCCTGCATAGACCTGGTGAATGACTACAAGTGCGTCTGCAAGCTACCTTTCACAGGCAGAAAATGCGATGACAAATTGGACCCTTGCTCGCCCAACCAGTGCAGACACGGTGCCAAATGTACGCCCAGCTACAACTACATGGACTTCGCCTGCAGTTGCAGCGTTGGCTACACCGGCAGACTCTGCGATATCGACGTGAACGAGTGTATGGTATCGAAACCATGCAGAAACGGAGCTACCTGTAAGAACACCAACGGGTCCTACCACTGTCTTTGCGCGAGAGGTTACGAAGGCAAGGACTGTTCCATCAACACCGACGATTGCGCATCATGTAAGTGTTCTTTAATGTGTTTCTGAAGAAATTCCAGATATTCATGATAGGATTTCCTGTAGAGTATGGATTGATATTAACTTCGTAACGTTCAAATTACAAGACACATCGAGTTCTTTTCAATAAGGGACATCAATTTGAAATCTACACACCACTCCTTCAGAAGCGTTTTAAAATGGCAACGGGCTCAATTTTAATGAAAGAAACTGTTATTTAATTGTACGTATCATTGTGAAGAAGCGAACACAAACGAGTCGTGTGTATCTTAGAAAAATTCCCAGGGGCGACTGTAGTGTTCCGTACTGGATGAAGACCACAGTATATCATTAATATTTTTAATTTCTGTCGTGTATGAGTTATTTGAAGATAAAGTGTTCTTCAACACTAAAGAACTTCGACAAAACCCTTACAAAACGAGATCCAAAACAATCTTAATTTTTCAAATACTTGAAAATATTAAAATTTCAATAACTTCAACGACATCCACGATTATAGCAAAGTATCGATGATGGATTCATATCTCCGTTCGTTCTCTATAACAACAATCATTTCCCTCCTGCAGATCCATGCCAAAACGGAGGAACCTGCCTGGACGACATAGGCGACTACTCCTGCTTGTGCATGAACGGCTTCGAAGGCAAACAGTGCGAAGTAGACATAGACGAATGCGCGTCCCACCCTTGCCAAAACGGCGCTACCTGCAACCAATACGTCAACTCCTACACCTGTACCTGCCCCCTCGGATTCTCCGGCATCAACTGTCAAACCAACGACGAGGACTGCACCGGAAGTAGCTGCATGTACGGAGGCACTTGCATCGACGGCATCAACTCTTACAGCTGCACCTGCAAACCGGGTTATACGGGATCGAACTGCCAGAATAGGATCAATCTGTGCGACAGCTCCCCTTGCTTGAACGGCGCTACGTGCCAGGACCACACCACCCATTACACTTGTCACTGTCCCTCTGGATATACCGGGAAAGATTGCGGGGAATATGTGGATTGGTGCGCTACCGATCCATGCGAGAATGGGGCCACTTGCAACCAGATCAAGAACAATTATCAGTGCTCATGCGCGCCAGGGTGGACTGGTAAAGTGTGCGACGTGGAGATGGTCAGTTGCAAGGATGCCAGTATGAGAAAAGGTAAATATTTGGTTTCAAGCAGTCTGCCACGATTTGAAGAGGAATTTTCAGTCTCTAAACATCGCTGTATCTTTATTTTCCAGGTGTTTCTTCGAAGAGGCTCTGCAACAACGGTACTTGTGAAGACATCGGCAACTCTCACAGATGTCACTGCATGGAAGGATACACCGGCTCCTACTGTCAGAAGGACATAAACGAATGCGAATCGGCGCCTTGTCAAAACGGGGCAACTTGTCGCGACTTGGTAGGTTCGTACTCTTGCCACTGCACCAAAGGTTTCCAAGGTCAAAACTGCGAACTGAACATCGACGACTGTATACCGAATCCGTGTCAATTCGGCGGTACATGTCACGATCTCGTCAATAACTTCCTATGTTCCTGTCCTCCTGGTACTTTAGGGTACCTTTGCGAGATAAACCCCGACGATTGCAGGGCAGATTCTTGCCACAACAACGGCACTTGCATCGATAAAGTGGGCGGTTTCGAATGCCAGTGTCCTCCTGGTTTCGTAGGTCCAAGATGTGAGGGCGATATCAACGAGTGTCTGTCCAATCCGTGTTCCAACGCAGGCACCTTGGATTGCGTACAACTCGTCAACGATTACCACTGCAACTGCAAAGCCGGCTACATGGGACGTCACTGCGAACTCAAGGTCAACTTTTGCGCGAACTCCCCTTGTCAAAACGGCGGTATCTGTACTGCTATACACGCCGGGCACAAATGCACCTGTCGCGAGGGTTTCTACGGAAAGAACTGCGAATTCAGCGGCTACGACTGCGATTCCAACCCTTGTCTGAATGGCGGAAAATGTAACTTGGCCGACGGTGGGGGTTACGTCTGTAAGTGCCCCACCGGACTCACCGGGACCCACTGCGAAATAGATTCTTTGGACGAGTGCCTGAGTAACCCTTGTAAACACCCGGATGCCACTTGTCAAGACAAACTGGGAGACTACGTCTGTTTTTGTCCAGCTACCCGCACCGGTAAAGATTGTGACATCTATGATCCTAACGTGCCTGCTGGATATGGACAACCTATAAGGGGCCGACAAGACGTGAACTCCTTTTACATGAAAGATCTGGAGCGTCAGAGACAGGAGTGCCTGAATAACAAGTGTCCGCTGAAGAAGGGCAACCACAAGTGCGACGAAGAGTGCAACACCTACGCCTGCGATTTCGATGGCAATGATTGTTCTTTAGGTGAGTAATTTTTTTATTCATAGTGTTCTACAGATACTGAAACATCTGTTCATTTTCGCAGGTATTAACCCATGGATCAACTGTACCGCTCCGATAAGATGCTGGGAGGTATTCATGGACGGCGTATGCAACGAAGACTGCAACAATGCCGCTTGTCTATTCGACGGTCGCGACTGTCAAAAAGAATTGCAACCTTGCAATCCCATCTATGACGCCTATTGTCAGAAGAACTACGCCAACGGCTACTGCGATTTCGGATGCGACAACGCCGAGTGCAATTGGGACGGTCTTGATTGCAGCAACAAACCGCCTGAGATAGCGGAAGGAGTGATCTCGATGATCATCCTTATGGATATCCAAGGATTCAAAAGCAACTTGGTGGCTTTCCTTAGGGATACCAGTCATCAGCTCCGCACCACGGCTAGAGTGAAGAAAGATCAGTACGGCAACGACATGATTTATCCTTGGAAAGGTTCAGCGCCCACTTCCCTAAACGACAACTATTACAACATGAAGCACAGGGTGATATACACCGAGCAGACACAAACTGGCGTCGAGGTCTTTTTAGAGTTGGACAACAGGAAATGTACCATGATCTCCGAGAATTCGGATTACTGCTTCCAGACGGCGAGCGCGGCTGCTGAATTTTTGGCAGCCAAAGCTTCGAAACACACTCTATCCCAGTCCTTCCCCATTTATCAAGTGAGCGGCGCGATAGACCCTCTGGACGCCTTGGACACTCCGACTAACGCCAAATACGTCATCTTGGGCATAATGATCATACTGGTCATCACAGCGGTCATTTTCGGCGTTGTGACTACTCAACGGAAGAGAGCTTCGGGAATCACTTGGTTCCCCGAGGGTTTCTTACGAACCAACTCCGGTACCCGAAGAAGATCGAGGCGTCGCGGGCCCGAAGGGCAAGAACTGAGGAATCTGAGCAACAACAACACCTCCATGGTCGGTATGGACATGGAGATACACGGGCCTCACGGCCATACACCCCAATGGTCGGACGACGAAGCTGACATGCCGCAACCCAAGCGGTTCAGAGGGATGGAAACCGGATATTCCAGCGACCATACAGTTATAACTGATTACGAAGAGGCGGAACCTCGAGTTTGGACGCAACAGCATCTGGACGCCGCTGAAATGAGAGGCCCTCCTATGTTGACCCCTCCGCAAGTGCACGATGTGAACGACATCAACGCCAGAGGACCTTGCGGGATGACGCCGATAATGGTCGCAGCTGTTAGAGGCGGAGGAATCGACACTGGAGAAGACGACGAAGATGTAAGACAACCTCGAAGTTTTGAGTCTCGATCAGAAATTAATCTTGTTTTTTTTTTTCAAGGATTCCGCCGGAGCAATAATACAAGACTTGGTGGCTCAAGGTGCCGAACTGAACGCTACCATGGACAAGACCGGAGAGACTTCTTTGCATCTCGCGGCCAGATACGCGAGGGCGGACGCCGCCAAACGCTTGTTGGACGCGGGCGCAGACGCCAACTCTCAGGACAATACGGGTAGGACGCCACTGCACGCAGCGGTTGCCGCTGATGCGTTGGGCGCGTTCCAGATAATGCTGAGAAACAGGGCGACCAACTTGAACGCCAAGATGCACGACGGTACCACGCCGCTCATCTTGGCCGCCAGGCTCGCCATCGAAGGCATGGTTCAGGATTTGATCAGCGCGGAAGCTGATATCAACGCGGCCGACAACTCCGGCAAGACCGCGCTTCATTGGGCCGCCGCTGTCAACAACGTGGAAGCCGTCAATATTCTGCTTTCGCACGGTGCCAACAGAGATGCTCAAGACGATAAGGTAAGTTAGTGAAGAGTTGCTGACAAAGTAAATTTGGGAGTTATAAGTAGAAGCCTCTGCAAACTTATTGTTTTCTGACACCCCCTTTGAGATTCGACAGAGAACGGCTTTCCACCAATCAAAGGGTGTTATCACTTATAAAAAAAGAAATGTTATTAAAATTTTGAACACCGCTATTCTCCCTCAATAGCACTTTTCCGTCTCCGCTTGAGGCCGTACTTCTAAAAACTGAATTACTTCTCAAACCTTCCTTGAAACCGTATCCCGAGTCAACTGAGAACGTTCCCGTTTAAGACTTCTCCAACTACTCTCAACTTCCGATTCCAAACTTAATTCCGCTATTCCCCGAATAGCTTTCTTTCCATCTCCGCTTTAAGACCGTACTTCCAAACACTGAAGTACCCTAAAACCGATCCCGAGTCAACTGAAACCTTCCCGTTTAAGGCTTCTCCAGCTACTCCCACTTCTTCGTTTTCCAAGGCAAATCAAAAATTTACCCTTTTCCCACCCCCTGTGGGTAGATTCCGAAAGGATGATATGAAACTTTCGGGTAGCTGCAACGTTGCATGTCCCACGATCTTCGCCTCGAATTTTCTGCAGTCGTCTGCACTTAAGGACCACCCACGATTTTCTGATACCGTCTTAGTTTCATGAGGAAACTTGACCCGAAAATCAATAATTTCAATCGTGATCGTCTCGCCAACATTCCGTGCCATACCGATAAGTAAGGGGATAATTTTCTGAGCCATGAATATAAATTCCAGATTTCTATATTGGATAAGCGATTTCGATTTATTACAATGAATTTTTTCTTAGGACGAGACGCCGCTATTCCTTGCTGCTCGGGAAGGTTCATACCAAGCGTGCAAGGCGCTCCTGGAAGCTTACGCCAACCGGGAGATCACAGACCATATGGACCGACTGCCGAGAGATGTCGCCAGTGAAAGATTACACCACGACATCGTTCGGTTGTTAGACGAACATGTGCCAAGAGCCCCTCAACAAATGGTCAATGTGATACCCAACAGTTCGATGATGAGTAAGTGCATTCATTCTCTTTCATATTTTCGTGTGAAACAACCAATATCGAAAGATACGTTGTTGGGACACCAGTCCAAAATGATCCTTCTCCATTTTAGCCTCTCCCACAGGTCAAATGCTGCAACAGCCGACCGTCATCGTGCCAAAGAGACAGAAGTCGAAGAGGCCAAGCAAGAACAATAACAATAATAACAGTGGTGCAATAGGACCGACGAGTCCGGAGAGTGAGATGAACGTCGGAAGCATAAGAAGAAAGGCGACGGCGAAGAAGAATAACAAGAAGAACCAGAATCCAAACGAGATTCCTCAGAGCGTGGACTCGATAACGTCAACGTTGAGTCCTGTGGAGTCTCCGATGACGAATATCCCAAGTCCGTACGACGCCACGTCCATCTACTCCAATATGGGGCTGACGCAGGGCTTGGAGTCGCTTATGAATCAGAATAAGCAGCCGCCAAGCTACGAAGATGTGATCAAGAACAACCCCAACTTACAGGTTAGATCTTTCACGAATAATTTTCTTCTCATGACTATATGATCTTTATATTCCCCTTTTTCAAATAACAATGTTTACTCAAACTTTTCCTTGATTTACAGATATTGGGCATGGACAACTACGGCACATACCTGGCCAGTTTCCAAGACCTGATGATGCAACAGAGGCAAGGTCAACCCAATACGTTGAGTCCCCCTTACTCGAATCAGTCGCCCCCTCATTCGGTGCAGTCCAACATGTCGTTGTCGCCACAAGGATACAACGGTTCTCCCTCCCCGGCCAAAACGAGGCCGTCCCTACCCACTAGCCCCACCCACATAGCCGCGATGAGGGCGGCAACGCAGCAAAAACACGGCGGAGTGCCGCAGACTCAAAACCTGCAGATCGGTTACGATTTCATGCAGACCGGCTTGGATTTGCCGATGGCCTACACCACAGGTATGTCAGAAATTCTCTTCTCTTATTTATTTTTGTGCAGTTTATATTTCTCTTGACTATGTTGCAAATATATTCCCTCATGATCTCAGATAACCATTTTTATTTATCGACATTCAACATTTTTCCCATACAGGCATGGCCAGTAATGTGATGCAGCCCCAACAGTACCAACAAAACTACTTTATGACTCCCCCCAGTCAGCATTCTGACCACCTTTTGCCAGACAATTTCCCAACTCCCTCACCAGAGAGTCCAGGAGACTGGTCCTCCAGTTCACCCCGTTCCTGCAATTCCGATTGGTCGGAGAACATAGCCAGTCCGAACACGTATGCGTCCACCGGACAAGGTAACAATCCGGTCCACCAGACTAACAAAGGCTCGGATGCCATTTATATTTGAATAAAAAATTGTTGAATTTGATTTTAATAGGCCATTTCTGTTCGAACGAGGTAGGTTTTGGATTTCGGATCGGTATTGTTGCTCTCTAAATCATTCCAAAATCGTGAATTCGCGCATTACAATAAACTGTTTTGATGTAGGACTAGTTTGCCAACGCGTTTTTTGTAGGTCCATTTTTTATTCATGGATTATGTTATCACATAAGAACCAATACCGGTTGGACTCAAGTCGGTAGTTCATTTTATGGTCTCATTGTTGTCATTGCCAAAAAAATTATGATTCATAATATTTTTTTATTACTCATCAAGGTCCAGAAATCAACGTTCAAGCCAAGAAGAATGTTAGGTTTTACTCAATTTTGAACTAAGGGACTCCCCACAAATTATGTAACACAGAAATATTCATTTCAACACATTTCCCCATTTTCCAGAAGTATATCACAGTGATTTCTGCCAAATATTCAATATTTATCAACCAATTTCAGTTCTAGAAAATGATTCAACACCCAGTACAGATCACCCTTACTTTGTTACATGATTTGAAGACGATCTCTTGTGCCTCATTATACTGAGTCGTTAAATTTTTTTATAAATTTCGATGTTTGTTGATATTGTGTAAATTTTTTGTTTGTTCGTTGATTTTGGGACCGCTTATTTCGACAATATTTGAATCCTCAAATTGTGCCTTTGACACATATTGTTATATTGATATGTAATATTATTTTATTAGTAATATAATACTTATTTGTACATACCTTCCGATTTTATTAAGTAATCATTATCTCACTAGATAAGTCAGATAATAAGTTTTTTTCATGAACCATTCACATCTTGTTCCATTTATTTTTCGATCTTTTGAAAATGGGTCTTTTGAGCCCTCAATAACAAATATCTCATTCAATACAGTATATCACTTATTTTTGAAAATCTCTTTTTCTGAGAAAAAATTCAGGTTTCCACCATATTTCATATCTTTTTTCGAATTTGGAACATTCCCAACAAAGTTGTCTTTCGATTTGTTATCTCTATATATTATTATGTATCATAAAATATTTACTCAAATCAGTTGATTCAAATAATTATTTATGAACTAATTCTAGGAGGATCAGCTGATTTTTAAATCCTTGTAAAAAGTACTGACTAGGTAACAGTGGTTTAAAATATATTTTTAGGTGAAATTAGTTCATAATACTTCATTCGAAGTAATATTTAGTAATTTTTTTTACTAGTTAGGAATATAAGAGCTTTGTACTATATACATAAATTTGATAAATAAATTTACCAATTAAGTTTATAATTAATGATCGTGATTTAGGAAGGAATGACTGGAAGTGCGTTTTATTGACGAAAAAGATCGGTAATGATTATTTTATTTGTACAGATGGTACGTTTTTAACAATTTGAAAACGGAATGTTGGATTTAAACTAATACTGTTAAATATAGTTAAACTAAGTACATACAAATGGGTAACGATAACGAACATATAAAAAATATTAATCTATTTCGATAAAATACATATTTCAAAACATAACAACCAATAGCTGTGTAGAAAAGAAACATAGAAGAATGAAAAAAAATGGAAACATCCCTCCCCTTCTCTCACTTTAGTCGAAATTGACATATTATGTGGGGAGGAATTGAAGATTTTCAGTGAAGTTTTCGAAAAAAACATTATTGAAAATATTCGGAATGGCTAATTCATGGATGTCATACTTAAGTATGCAATTTGAAGAAATGGTCAGGTGAGTAGAAAGTTTCTACAAATATATAAAAAAATAAAATATCTAGTGATGTGGCGGACATTCGGAATTAAAATGGTGGATGCAGCATCAGTTGAATTAATTTCCATTGAAGGAACGCAGAGAAGGTGAAAAACGAGATGAAAACATCTCTTTCAAAACAAGGTTATAAACATTACGTATCAATAATAAATCTTAAATAAAACATCGAATATAAAATGTGCATGTTACATTCTTAATTATAATTTCACTAGTAAGTAATACGATGGAAGCAATCTAATAGCAGGAAAACTTTCAAAGGCCACTTTTCATAAATATAAGGAAAATTAAGTATTTTTCTTTGAAGTACCACGCCATGATGATTCGGAGTCTTCATTTCATAAATTTCTATCGAAAGCTTTGAAGTAATTACTGAAGTCTTTACTCAATTTCTACCGAAATATATTAAATCGAACAAAATAAAAACTCTGATTCATTAATTGAATTGGAATCTTGAAAATAATTATCACCTGATACAAATCAGTCCTTTCTTTCTTGTAAAAATATGTATGGAACTCATTCACAACTGATATCTTCGGATCCATATTTCACATTTAAGAGAAACATACCTGAATCTGCAAAAGCGTGTAAAATTGGAAACATCACTTTCCAGACCATTCTGATACTCTGCCGTTATCGAAAACTAGGCTATACCTAGGCTGTGGTACCAGCCTACCTCTCTTCATGATTTCCATATTTTCACCAGGATAATACTGAAATTTAAATTCAGAGAATTTGTTTTCAAATAAACCAAGAACACAAACCTGACACTGAGAGATGAAATCGAGTAGCAGTGAACCCAATTTTCTACTTGATTCCACCAATTTCGCCAAGCTGAAAGGAACAATTTATTAAATATTGAGCGTTCGTCTCGGTAGCATTTCGATATACCTGGTCGAATCTGCTAAACCTCCAAAAACAACAGTGTCGCAAATTTTTGTGTTTGCGTTTGCATCGAAAAGTGGTACACCAAAATGACAATCTAAGAGCGTCCACACCTGAAAATAATGTCATGTTATAGTTTTTTCAAGGGTTGAAGCTGAGGTGATCATACTTAGTCCTTTATAACTAAGTGAACTTACCTCCCCTTTATGTTTTTCTTCTTTTTTCTCCCCCACATCTTCTTTAGAATTACTTTCTCTAGTAAACATACTGACATGTTCTTCAGATGGAGTTACTAGTCCTTCCATAGAAAAAGTTGTACTTAACCTCAACTCTAGTACCTTGTTCAAGGCACTTTCTTCCTTATCCAACGATTTGTCTTCTTCGTTCAGCAAGTTATCTTTATTTAATTCTTCCAGCTCCTCTTGAAGAAGCTTCGAATTTTCTTCGCTGATAAAACCATTTTTGGGAGAAGTTGACTGTATGTCTTCACTAATATTACAATGTGCATCTGGAGTAGGAACTTCAGATTCCTTCAGTTCATCCTTTCCTTTAGAACTGGAGGAATCTACAATACCTGTGATGCGTTTTTTGCCTTTCAAGCTGAAATTTTCATTGGATATAGATGTTGGTTCCGTTACATCTTCAACTTTAACACGTTCGATTTTTGAATGGCCTGGAAAAGCAACAGTATTATTGCGTTCAGCCGCCATCTTGAAAGTGGTGGAAAACTGCGTAAATCTCGAAAACCAGGGCAGCCCTCAAAAAAGCGTAGAAACCTACCTGAAATGCTCCTTTTCATATTGTTGACCAGTCTGACAGTGGATTCCCTGTTGGAACACCCAAAATCCAGCACACCTATATTTACGAAGGTTAAAAATCCGCAATTACGTTCAATGTCAATGATATCATTCAAGATTCTCGATGCTGGATGCTTCCTGAACTGATAATCGGTGTTCAATTCGCAGCTACCCTTGATGGGGGTATCTGGCCTAAAGGGAAAAGGTATAACTTTAGTGGACGCCACTTGGTGAACACCGTAAGCCTGTATTAACACCGGGGCATATTGCAAGGCGGCATTCACATGTATCACGTTCGATATGGGGATTATGGCCGGTTCATGTAACCAAGTGGTGACCAGAAGTTTGGAATAGCCCAGAAACATTCGAGGTAGCTGCTTGATAGTCGATCCTGAGAAAAGGAAATTCAACATTTTTCATATGAAGATTAAGTCGAGTACCTTTGACTAAAAGAAGGGAAGGCGGACCATATCCCGTCATATGATAAATGAACAGTTTGAACCACAGCGAATTAACTTCAGGTACAGCTGGTCCCAAATGGGGTGGTGATAAACTAAATACTGGTCTCACTTCTCTACTTAAAGGTGCCATTGAAACTAAAAGCCTGAAAGTTGAGTTCGCTTCAATTCCTTTTCGTTAATGGATTTCAAAATATCTGATCTTACTTATATTTCTTCTGCAAAAGTCTCGAACAGGTGGCCTCATCCAAAGTCTGCAAACTTTCTAACCTGACAAGATCCAAACCGCAGCTTGGAAGTTTGCGTAAGGCCAAAATGGTAGATCTTAAAATTACAGCATGGTCGAAAAATCTCCGTGCCTCCCCTTCGCCCTCCGCATCAAGAGCGGAAACCTTTTCTAATTCCCCAAGAAAACTGTCCAGACTTTCATCGCACAGCTTTCCCACTTCGAACATTGTGACCGCATGCTTTTTAAGTCCCTGAACACATAAAATATGGTTATGTCACACAAAACCATTTCTATTGGATAATAACTGAAATGAATAAGAAAATTCCTTGGGGAACATACTTGAGAAAGATTTCCCATCATGAGGAACGCGGTTAGTGCTGAATCGAATAAGAAGGCGATTCTCTGGCCCTTCCTGTCCAAAGTGTTCGTCGCTGGACTTGGTGGAAGATCACGATCTGGCGATAGAAGTTCTTCCGACAGACTAAAACTAGAAGACTTCGAATTTAAATTCAAAGTCAACGGTGTGATGGCTGTCTCTTTGGCGCTGCGATAAGAGAAGTTAAGAGGTTAGAATTATAGCGGGGCACTTGATTGACCACCACTTACTTCGGATCTGGGCTTAAAGCATTCCAACTTGGATGTCTTTTGGTTGTTTCAATCTCTGTTTCTGGGTTCAGCTTTCTAGCGAACTGTAGCCGACAATATAAAGAGACTGCTTGTTTCACCGATTCCGTATCTACTTGTAGCACGCTGTTAGCTAGCTGGTAGGGATGGAAGAATTATGTCGATTTGCTACGTTGTAATTTGATTAGAGTCGAGTCTTTCAACCTTGCTGGTACTTCAACACTCGATTTTTCTCAGTAATGTGGAATAATTATAATAAGGGAAATCGTTAACGATTTCTCTATAATTATTTCCGAGTCGTTAAAACCCATTTATAAATTATTATAAGGTCGAAGAAATATTGCCTCGTTCTCTATTCTGGAATTTTTGCAGGGCTAAATCTTCCGATGGGCCCGTTGAAAAAATCTTCAAAAATATATACCTACGCTATCACAAAACGCTTATATCTTTTGAACCACTGTACTGATTTCGAAAATCAAACTCATTTTCGAATCATCTTCTAATTCTAATGCAAACTGCAAACTTGCAATAAAAAAACCAAAACTATTTTTCACAAAATTCATGGATTTTTTCTGGAATTCTTGCCATCATGCTTCTCAGTCACTTTCTGGGATGCTGTCTTCCACTTTTGCCTGAATTCCGCTAATGTTTTCGTTGATTACTTAGTCTTCTTCAATTCTTTTTTTACCAGGGCCTAATATCTTTCGATTATCCTGAGTTCTGGCAATTTGGTGGATTGGCCTGTTTGGGGACAAAAACCACCTCATTAGTTTCGTACCATTCCTTGGTGGCCTTGCTGTAGTGGCATGCTAAATCTGGCCAAAAGATTGTTGACACATCGTGCTCACGTAAAAATGGTAAAAGTCGCTTCTTCAAGCATTCCTCGATGTATATCTTCGAGTCAACAGAGCCTTGGCCAACGAAAAATTTGCTCCTTTTCCCACAAGTGCAAATTGCTTGCCAAACCAGGAGTTTTTTAGGAAACTCTGCAGTATAAAATTCCTGACCAGTAAGTTGCGAGAAATCAGCCGAGACATAGGTTTCGTCGTCCATCACGCAATTTTTCAAGAAACCTTTTTTTAATTTCTTTGCTCTTGATTTCGCTTCTTGATTCTTCACAGCGTTCCTGTCTGGCACTTTCCATGTTCTAAGCCCACAACTCGACTTGATTTTCTGAACGGTTGATTGCGAACAACCCACTATTTGGGCCACTTTCCGTCCTGAAAGGTTAGGGTTCTTCTGAAAAAGGCCGATAGCTTTCTTCAACTTTTTTGGGCTATGAAACCCCTTTTTCCTCAAGGTTCTTTCCTTGCGGTTAATTGTAAGATCTTCGTTGAAGCGCTTAACAACTCTTGATACCGTTTCCGGACGAACGCGAGCCTCTTTTGCGATTCTTTTGAAGCTCCATTCATGCTCCATTTTTGATTATTTTGAAAAAGTTTCACTATAAATTCTCGAGTTTTCACTTCACTTGACATTTTGCGACAGAGAATTGGAATATCTATTAGCGCGTTCGGCATTGACATCGCAGATCAGAGAGATTTTTTGGCACGTGACTGCAGATATGTCTGACAAATTTGGAATTATCGAACGATCTGGATAAAAATTGACAAGTATTTGTTTATAACTACAAACGTCATTTTGAAAGATTTCCCGGGACGGTTTATTGTATTATGGCTGGAAGTGGAATTAAAAGGGATCTTAAACTTGCCATTCTAACAGTGGCAAATGGCAATTTTTTGTTTGATGAGGATGAAGCTGATGTAAATATTAAAGAGAAAGTCAATAATTTTGCTGAACTGATGATCGTGCCTCGGTACGCTGGCAGGGCTTGGGCATTCTATCAGAGACAGTTCTACACTGCCAATATATGGTGTTTCAAACACATCTAGAATTAAATAAATGTTTTATGAAGCTATTGGCATAAGGTTGGTTAAGTGGATGAACAGTTGAGTACTTGAATGCCCAAAAATAACAATCTCTTCTTAGCATGCAATCTTTAAAAATGCTTCAGAAAAACAAAAAGTGACAAAGTTGAACTTAATGAAAATTTCAGATTATGAGTGAGAGATGATAAACCTACTAACTAAAAATAAATTGAAAAAAAGGACTACTCTGTTGTTGGCTGATAGCCAAAAGCATATTTTCCTTTTTTTTAAATTTATTGAATTGGGAATAAAATGAGAGTGGCAATTAGCGAGGTCGACGATTTTTTTGTTTCTGTCTACCCTCAAAAGCTGCTCTTCATCCCACAGTACATACACGGGGAGACGGAGTTTTTTCAGAGGTTTTTATCTGTTCTCGTGTATCATACGCAGAATTGTATGGTACGGTACCCCGTTTACATTCCCTCTGCTAACACAGATTCAGAGCGGGAAAAAGATTTTTTTAAAACCATATGTTCCTTGTCGCCATTTCTTCACACATGCCTTATGCCATATATTGTTCGATTTGTATTACTCTCTTTCAAAAGAATATATTTATATTTGAAAAGACATCTCGATATCAATAGTTAGAAATTAGAATACCCAGCAAACAAATAAAAACCTGAACCAAAACTGTCATCTGCTGACATTAACCGATTAATCTGTTCGATCCGTCTTTCGAGGCCGAGCAAAAAGATTTCATCCGGATACTTCAGACGTCAATTGCCGAACGAAACAGATTTACCTCCCCTACATCCAGACGCCATTATCGAACGATAAAATTATGTCAGACAAATCCGATCGCAATGCCGAACGCGACTTATGAAGTAAATATATGTTCCCTATGTTTCCGACGTTCATAACAAAGCTAACTATGATCAAATTTTGATTTTTTCTCAATTGGTTTAAGAGATATAGGCGTTTTTGCGATAGCGAATTTATTCTCGTTCAGTCCTTACTATTGATACACTACGCAAAGAAACTAAATACACAATGTTGAAAACGTGAAAAACTCAAAAAAGACATTCATATCCAATTTTTCTAGGGTTTTCCACAATCATTCACAAGGTTTTTGTTGAAATATCTGTCAAAGTTGAAGATTCGCCCTGCACAAAAAAATACATACCTCACCTATGGTTATATGCTCATCAATGGATACAAAAATTTTATACAACAACGTTTCAAAGTAATCCCCAGTTACCCTGTTCATAACAAATCCTTGTAAAGGAGGTACTTGTACAGAATCTACAGCCGTTATTGGAACATCCAAGTAAATTAGGCCTTTTCTGAAATGCAGGTTTTCAGTCAATACTTCATCTATATTGTATTTGGGGTGATATATTTTATTAATACCATGTTTCCGAGAATGGATAACACATTTATTATGCTGTCTTCGTTACGAAGATTACCCTTATTTTCATCTTAATCTAGAAAACACTCACTTGTACAAACTGGTCACAATGTTATAATCTAAGTCGCCTGCCGCTAAAGATCCCTGATCAATAAGCTTATCAATAATTACTAATTCCTCTTCGTTAACCATCTGAAACGATATTTCCAATTGGAAACTTATTTGGGAGATAATCGAAGATAACCTTACTTTGATATCTTCTTCTAGGACAAGACCAATCTCTACCCTCCACCATGGTTCAATATGGATATTACATGGCACTCTAGGAAGAAGATTTCTCACATTTGTTTTACCGAACAATCTGCTTCGGTTCGATCGGGATTGGTTTATTAAATCTATATACTCGTTGCGTCCGATTCCAAGCAGCCTCAAACCTAAAACAAAGAGTCTGAACTACTACCAAAGACAATTCGTTTAGGAGATACTTGACGCGTATAAGAATGTCTCAAACGATGAAGAATCCGTGTGAAATTCAATTATGTCCGTCAGACTTCAAAAACGATAACCTTCTTATAGAATGTTATAAGCTCCGTCTTTTCCCGAGAGATGGGTATTAAAAAAAAAAATAGAATGATAATAAAAGGAGTAACGACTTGAATTTCCAAAGTCACATACTTAACACGAGAAAATTTCATCAATCCAGCCGTACACGACGATCTCTCCCAACTAAATTATCTGCGAAACACACAAATTGTACCAAGGGACAACACCCAAAGACATAATAGACCATAAATTCGAACATCATCAAAATTTCCAGCTTTTAACACTTTGTCGCTAATTTTATTTAAACGGGTCGTAGAAAAACCGACAAATCGATATCGCACCTATCTTTTCTCATCTTTCAGAGTAATAATTCATTTATTGATCCGAAATTAAGATGACGACAGTTGGTTATTCAATGGATAGATTCGCTGGAACAAAGTTTTTGGAGAGAGTGAAAGTCCCTTTTTTTCTTCATATAAAAGTGCTCGGAAATTCAAACACTCACAATTAACCATCACCAGCCGTTTGAGAAGAACACCGTGCTTTTGAAGAGTGAAGTGGTGAACATTATTCGCGATGTTTTTCAAGGTACGGATGAGCATTTATTCTAAGAAAAAACATCTATTATTACCTATTTTGGAAGGAAATAATTCGAAAGAAATTAGATTTGAAAAGCCCGCTTATAGGCATAGTTTGAGCGTCTTTGTCATTTCCTTACAATGCTACATTTGTCAGTTAATCTCAACTGTTCATACAATGGATATAAATACCGCACGTCTCAAATTTTTCATTCCTGATAGAATTTCCTAATTTCAATTTCCAGACCGTCACCACATTAGCTCTGCTCATAGCATGCATATCGGCTGAAGAAACGACCACCGAATCGGAGAAGAATCAGACCAGAAGCCAGAGGGCCGCCGTAGTGGGAGCTAGCTACTCTACCAGCTACGCATCAGACGGCGGCTACAGCTACGAGAAACCCGCTGTCAGTTTCGGAGCCTCCTTCAACGGAGTGAAGGGTGTCAACACTTATGGGGGCGGTTATAATGGTGGTCTGAATTCCTATAATATTGGGGTTGGCCACACCGGTGTAAAAGGGGCTGCAGGGTACGTTGGAGGAGTAAACTCTTACACAGGAGGAGTGAACTCATACGGCTCAGGAGTTGGTTACAACGGAGCTAAGGGTGCTGCAGGAGCAGTAAGCTCTTACACCGGAGGAGTCAACTCCTATGGTGTGGGAACCGGTTTTAATGGAGTCAAAGGCGTTAATTCTTACACGGGGGTGAACTCTTATAATGTAGGAGTTGGTATTAATGGAGCTAAGGGCGTGACAGCAGGAGTAAACTCTTACACTGGCGGAGTGAATTCCTATAATGCAGCAGTTGGTTTCAATGGTCCAAAAGGTGTTGCAGCAGGAGTAAATTCTTACATAGGTGGAGTGAATTCCTACGGTACTAAAGGTGTTCTAGGAGGAGCAAATTCGTACACAGGAGTAAACTCTTACGGAGTAGGAGTTGGTTTCAACGGTGCTAAAGGTATTTCAGGAGGACTAAACACAGGAGTCAACTACCAAGGCGTTGGTTTCAATGGGGGAAAAGCTATAGCAGGGGGAGTTAATTCTTACACTGGCGGATTGAATACTTATGGAGTAGGAGTAGGCATCAATGGAGCTAAAGGCATTACAGGAGGAGTTACTGGCGGAATTAATTCTCTTGGTGTAGGGGTTGGATTGAATGGAGCTAAAGGAATTGCAGGAGGAGTAAATTCTTACTCAGGCGGAATTAATTCTTATGGTGTAGGAGTTGGATTGACCGGAGCTAAAGGAATTGCAGGAGTGAACTATGCAGGTGGATTTGGTTACGGAGTTAGAGGTTACACTGGTGCCAACACAGGAATTAATGGCTACAACAATTACTTAGAAAACTGTCATCAAAATGGCTACTCAACTCAGTATGGTGTACCTCACCAACAAAATTATTTCAGTCAATATAACAGCCCTGGACAGCAGAATTCCTTCGGTCAATATGGCATAACAAAACAACTTGGCCAATATGGGGTGCCACAACAGGGATTCAGAGGTCAATATGAAATCACTAAACAAAACACTTTCACTCAGTATGGTGTACCAAATCAGAATGCCTTTGTGCAACAGGCTTTGCCAAAACAGACAGGTTATGTTGGTCAATATGACATTTCAAAACAATCGTATTTTGGCCAATATGGTGCTCCCAAAGTAGCAGGCTTTCAACAGCAATATTCTGCTCAGTATGGAGGACTGAAACAACAGAATGTTGTAGGCCAATATGACTTTAAACAGAGCTTTGGACAATATGGAGCACCAAACCAACATGCATTCCTTGGACAATATGACATAAAACAAAATTACTTTGGTCAATATGGGGCACCTAAGCAACAAAACTACTTTTCACAGTATGATGTCACTAAACAGAATATTAATGGTCGATATAACGCCATAAAACCACATACAGAATATGGAGTACCAGATGAATATAAACTTACTAGTCGAAAGGGTTATGTATATTAAACAGATAATTGAAGAAATTTCATATTTACAGTAGAAAAAAGTAAGAACTGATACGCATTCATATTCATAGTTCTGCAAGATATCACGATAAACTTTAATCAGAAAATAAAATACCTACTGTTAAATCTTCAGTACTGAATAGTCAAATGAAATTAAACACTAAATTTTAGTGTAGAACTGATGATTATACAATGTAAACATTTCATACCTCACCTAAAGTTTTCATTAAAGGATTTATTTTAAATAGATTTTTATTCACACAAAAAATTATAGATTTAATTGCCTTCTACCCATTATCAGGCCGGATTAACCATGTGGGGGGGCCCCTAGGCAGTGCAATCTTCCCTGTATAAAACATTCAGGCAGCCGCCTACTCTGCCTAATGGTTAATCCGGCTATGCCTGTTATGCATTTGTAGTCACCATAGAAGTTTTTTTATGCGATGAATATCACTTATTGATATTTTCTAACTTCATTTCAAATCAAAGTGTGATATACAAACCTTCAGGCGAAAATCATTCAGTGAAACTAGGAAACCCATTGACCTAGAATCCTAAGTCAATGAGAAAACCCAATTAACCACAAACGTCTTTATAACCTTTTTACATTAGAATTACCAATTTTTATTTATCTATCCGTAAGATTTTGGGGAAATCTATATAATTGAGATTATAACTTACAATCTGCAGCTGTGAAGTTAGGCAAAGTATCATAACTCTTTTCAGATTGAATCAGTTTCTCAACAACAGAAATGTAGTAATTGAATGGAGTAATCCGAAGACCCTTCACAATCATGTCGGCCAAATGATATGGAAATAGCATGAGCCGTTCCCTACTGTATGCTATTATTCTCTCATAATATCTTTTCTCATTTTTCCATACATTTCGTACTGAAGAAAAAAATTATTTGAAAGGAGTTTCAAGAAGAAAGTCCACAGCATGTTTTACCTAAATTTCCTCTGTATCTTAATTGATTCCTTACGCTAAAATTCGCTATATATTTATCATATTCTCTAGATGAATTGCCCAATATCTGAAACAATTACCTAATTGCAGTACAGGTAGCTTTAAGTAAACAAATAAAGTTTTACTTTATAAGTTTACTTAAACTCACTTGTTTGATATGTGTTGGCAATTGATTCCATGTTATTTTCTTCCTAATATTATCCTCGATTTCGACATTCATATTTGGGTAAGAAAATTATAAGAATTATATGAAATATTCGAAAGTGGAAAAAACATTCATTTCTGCTCCTTATAACAACACGACATGACAGATTCCGGATTCGATCATTTTTTATTCTATGATTTCTATGGACAGGCAACTTGCTAACAATGAAATACTAAGTGGCAACGTCGTATCGTATTTCGAGTACGTTAATCTTTAGCGTAGTAGGATTTATATTTTTGCCAAGATTATTTCACATCTTATCGCCTAGAAATTTGAAACAGTAATTCGAGGTCGTATCATATCTCATATAGTCTGCATTTTTTTAGGCCACTGTTAATAGCAATGAATCTAATACGGCAAAGTTTGATATTCATCCCTTACGTTAGGTTTGTCGAAAATTACAGATCAAGTAATACAGGGGATTTCCCATTTTCAGACCGTACCCCACAAATTGGAGATCCCTCAGACGGACAATCTTATCAGCAACTAGACGAACAATCGACAGTTTTATTACGCAATTTGTATGCTTTGCAAGAAATAGTCTACTTGTTATAATTGTTGCTTTTTATAACGGTTAACACCTGAAACATTTTGACACAAAGGCATCATCCCCGTACCTGCCTACACCGTACCGACAAAGATCTTAGGTACCCATAATAATAGCCTTAAATGTATACGATTTTATGATATCAAAATGATATCAACATCAAAATAAAGCAGATCTAGTAACCATAAAACAATTGAAGTCAACATATTAAAAAAAAATTTTAATTAATTAACCACCGTATTCAATATATAATATTCTCCTATTATGGAATAGATAAACATTTAAAGTAATTATAATCAATCAGAATTAATTTTCCAAGTTCAAAGGTTTTATCTGCATTTATTCCATCTGCTTTTCCCTCAAAAGAACTTCATCATCAAATTTTAACATGTAAGTGGTTCCTTTATGCCAATGAGCTGTAACTTTTGCAGGCTGGAAGAAAATAGTTTATTAGAGGAATATCTTATTATTCCATTAATTCAACTCACAAATCCAGTACCAACTAAAACAGCCTCAATTAGACCTGCTATGAATACCGCACAGTTCAAACTAGTTTTGTCCCGAGGAACAGATATGAAACGATTCACCAAAGGGTCTTTTTCCATCAGATAATATGTATTTTCATCGTCATTAGAATGTTCCAGTTTATCAGCTTCTTTACCAAAAAGAGACTGAAAGTAAATTTCAAAAGTACAACTTCATATTCCACGTATAGCAACCTGCAGTAATACCTTCCACATTGTAGATTTTATGAAGAGTAGTATATTGAGCAACTTTGTTTCTCTTTTACCTCCTCGTTCTCTCACAAAGTAAAGATCAATTAATTTCACACCAACCCTAGATCCCAATTTGTGCAACCTGCAAATTGTTAGTTACAATTGGTACAATATTAACTCGAGTTGAAAAATTGTACCTGTTCTGTATATCAGTGACTGTTCGTGATTTATTTTGGCAATATTGAACCACTTCCGAAAATAACAGGGCGAAACAACTGAGGGACACTTCACCCTTGCCACGACTCAGCGGTTTATCAAGAATTGATGATTTATTTCTTCCTGGTAAACTCATCATAAACAACAATATTATGTTTGAAATTATTATTATTTATGGATTTATGTTTTGGGGTTTGAGGTTATTTTTATATCAGTGTTCTGTCAAAGAGTCTGTGGTTTTGTGGGTTGGTTATAACCACAGAAATCGCTGCGTTCAGTTAGGGACGCACTGCCACAACACAAAACTAAACTCGAACGTGATACCACTCGTTTTCCCACCACCCTGTAGGTGCTAGGTGCGTTTTTTTCAAGTGGTATCCCCAGTAGGCCTAATCCAAAGATATTCTACATAGAAGAATATCTTTGGCCTAATCCACTTGTCGAACTGCGCCAAATTTATTTCTGATAAACTGGATGAATGAATGCTTATTAGATGATCGCGAAAATGAAACTCTCAATGGTGATTAACCAGTCAGCGTCCTGATTGAATATTCCATTGAAGAACTGATCATTGCCATGCTTCACACCAATTGTGTGAAAGAATGACATGTTCCATATATACAGGGGCGATTCAAGAAATTCTCGACATTGAATTTGTCCTCATATACATGTGCTGTGAATATGAGCATGTCAATAGCGTTCAATTCAATTGAATGGCGACGTGCATTGTTTTATACTTATGTATAAGTATAATGTTTCTGTTGGTTGAAATTATAAACTTTGTGTTCTTTTCAGGCATTCGTGAAAAACCTTTGATTCTCACTTGGAGATACGTTTTGCAGTAGATATAGCAGGGGACCTTGAAATTCTTTTCAAAATTCTCACAATGTAAAGAACGTATAGATGGAGGATTAAATAAATAAATGGCTGTGTAAAGATTCCTGTCAGTGTGTACATTTTTCAAAAAAATTTTTTTTAAACACTTTCTTTGGGCATTTCCTTCTTTTAATTTATGTGAAAGCAAAGATTCAGGCCAATTACTTGGATCAAAAATATTGAAAATGTGAGCCGTTCAATATTTATCATCATTGAACTTAAAACTATAGATTCCAGAGAGGAAAAATATTCGAAACATATAGTACCTACCTATTCTTGGCTTATTTTTCGAATATTATGTTATGATTGTTATGTTCCTATGATATTATGAAATGAAAGAATTATCATCAGATATTTGTTGAGGTCAATCTCGACTCTGGTATCACGATAATAGTAATAGAACTTGAGATAAAGATTGGATCTGCATTTCACAGGACCGGCCTCGAGCACAGTGAAGCTTGGAATTATATTGAAAATAGGAAAGTGATATTCAACTGGATTTTATTTATTGATCGAGTTTTATATTGATCGACGCATTCAAGCTATGCGAAGTTTTTTCCAAATCGTTCAACAAGAACCAAATAAGATTCTATCGAATTATATGTATAGAATAAAAATCATTGGCGAATGTTGTATTTAAACTGTTTGTTCAGAGACAATTATTTAATGAATCCTAGTCCGTATCTGTTTTCCGATGGTTAATCAAATATACAGATTCTGTTATAATTGATATTTATATCTTAGAGATATTTGAATCCAAGTCCTCTCAAGCGACAATGCACTATTTCAGTAAAGTGACGAAAACAATTTTAAAGAACACAATTCAATTTCATATTTTGAGAAGGAATATGTCTGGCGATTACTTGATAAACAATGGAAAATATTCCTTTTTGAAGGATCTTGGACTCAAAGCCAGCAATTATGGGGTTTATAATGGTAGTTGGCGAGGCTCTGGTGAAGTAAGTTACACTTTTCTCCACAAATTCGAAAAAACCTTGAGGAAAATGATATTAATGTTTGGGAATTTTCATTCTCTTTCCAGAGTGTGAAATCAATTGATCCTAGTACCGGTAAAGTGATAGCAGAAGTGAAGTATGGTACTGTTTCCGACTACCAATCTTGTGTAGAAGAATCCGATAAGGTTTGGGAACAATGGGCAAGACTACCGGCTCCAAAACGAGGAGAAATAGTGAGACAGATAGGAAATGCCATAAGAGAAAAACTAACTCCTTTAGGGCAGCTGGTATCTCTGGAAATGGGTAGGTAATGACCTAAGACTATATCCCCTATATAGTCTAAGGTAATGACAATTTAGCGTTGAAAAAAAACGTTAATTCCAACTTTTGGTGTTAGGGCTGCGCATATTCAAAATTAATGTCGTTAAAGTCAACCATTGGAAAGGAAACAGCCATCTTCTGTCGAACTGCAGATAGAAAGACCATTGTAACTATGAAAAATTCATTATTACACGTTATTATCCTATTTCAAAATTTGTGAAGGGTGTTTATAGTAATTCTGTTTACTACTTATATGTGATTTTGAACAAACTATAATAATGACTGACAAAAAAACTGCAACATCCAGAAGGAGCTGTTTAAATTTTAAATTTTTTTGATAAAACATAGATAGTAGAGCAAGGAGTAAATTTTTCGAGCGACTTATAATCATCAACATCAGTTGTTGAAACGCGAAAATAGGTTTTATTAACGCTTCTTTCTGAATCAAAAATAGCTAGAAACCAGAGGAAATGAAGGGATCTAGAACTTCACTGATACTCTGTATGATATAAAAAGAACTAACAACAAATATATTCAGTACCTTTATCTTCATTCTAGGAAAAATTTTGCCAGAAGGTATTGGTGAGGTGCAAGAGTATGTGGACATTTGCGATTATGCAGTTGGTTTGTCAAGGATGCTTCCTGGAGCCATATATCCTTCCGAAAGACCTGACCATGTCCTCATGGAAAAATGGAACCCTCTAGGTACAGTTGGAGTTATATCTGCTTTCAATTTTCCATGTGCTGTATACGGTTGGAACAGTGCCCTTGCTATGGTGAGTAATGCTGGCAAATTTCAATAAACTGGGTCTCCTCGGTTCTGTGTGTGGAGATTCAACATTAAGATTCAGCTAGACCGATAAAGAAAGTCTTTGTCTTCAAGGTTTGCGGGGACAACGTTTTGTGGAAACCTTCAGAAACAACTCCACTGATTTCCATTGCAATCATCAAGATTTTAGCGGAAGTTTTAGAACGAAATAACTTACCGGGAGCTATAGCTTCTTTATGCTGTGGTGGAGCTGACGTTGGCAAAGCGATGGCAGCTGACGAAAAAATAAAGCTGTTGTCGTTTACAGGAAGCTGTGAAATCGGCCAAAAGGTATCAACGACACCACGACTGTTGTAAACAGAAACATGTAAATTCGAATTGATTCCAGGTAGGTGTTGAAGTGCAAAAACGTTTTGGAAAACATCTCCTTGAATTAGGGGGCAACAACGCCTTGATTGTGGCAGAAGATGCAGATCTCAATATGGTGGTCCAAGCTGCTCTTTTTGCCTGTGTCGGTACAGCGGGGCAAAGGTGTACAAGTACAAGACGACTGATTCTACATCAGAAGGTGTGCATTCATTGAAATGATCCAGATATGGTTGAATAAAAAAATCATAAGAGGTGTTAAGACATTTGTGATTAAACGAGTGTCGATTTGTATAAAAGAATATCAGCGTAGCTGAAATTGCGGCCTTATAGTATAAAATATATTTGTCTATTTCTTGTAAATAACCTTCAGAACTTCCATAGGTATACACAGAAGTACTTGAAAGACTTAAAAAGGCTTATGCTCAAGTTATAAATAGAATAGGAGATCCCCTGAATGAAAAAACGCTTATTGGTCCATTGCATAGCCAAATATCACTCGAAAAATACAAAAAAACGATCGAAGAAATAAAGAAAGAGGGAGGCACTATCGAGTTTGGTGGCAAGGTATAGTACAATTATTATGAGCGATCTACGTACCTATACCATTAAAATTTGTATACTATTCTGAATGGTTCTAAGGCTTTAAATTATTTTTATTCTTTAGGTTTTAGGAAAAGAGGGCTACTTTGTTGAACCCACCATTGTGACTGGTTTGAAACATGACCATCCCTTGGTACACAATGAATGTTTTGCTCCAATTGTTTACGTACTCAAGGCTGAGAATGTTGAAGAAGCGATATCATGGAATAATGAAGTAACTCAGGGTCTTTCTTCCAGTATTTTCACCCAGAATATCGGCAACATTTTCGAGGTAGGACAAATAAAAAACGAGAAATGTTTATTTTATCCCTTCGGTGATTATTTATGCACAAAATTTCTGTTTTGTTCAAGAATAATGCGATTATTGTCTGTAAATTATTTAGAAATTGATTCCCATAATTACGCAGAATGATATATTTTCAGTGGATTGGTCCTAAAGGATCCGACTGTGGTATAATAAATGTTAACATATCTACATCGGGAGCGGAGATTGGTGGAGCATTTGGCGGAGAAAAACATACAGGGGGTGGTAGAGAATCTGGAAGCGATGCCTGGAAGCAGTACATGAGACGATCTACCATCACTATCAATCATTCCAAAGAAATGCCTCTCGCTCAGGGTATAAAGTTTGAGTGATATTCGTGTGATTTTTGAACAGACTATTTTCTTTAATATTTTACGCTAAAACTCGCATGATGCACTGCATTTTAAAGATAATTTTGAGTAAGTTCATTCGATTTTACTTTTGTAACAGAGAATTGACTCAATTTTCCATATGAATGTTAAGACAGCAACAATTTGTCTAAAATAAGAATAAAGTTTTGAATAAAACCAAAAGCTTTTTTTTCCACTGTAGCTTGCCCACAAAAGCAATTACGAATTTTCAAAGTATGTGACTTGAATAAAAAAAAATTCTTTTTTTCTATTTATTTTTTTTTCTTCTAACCGCATACACCAACGATATTTTTCTTACTGAAGAGCAATAAAACCTCTGAATTGCGCCAAAATTTCATCACTGTAGCTCTCTCACAGCATTAATTACGAAGCTTTGAAATCTATGAATTGAATAAAAATTTTTTTTTCCACATTAAATTTTTTGTCTCCTAATCTTACCACCAGAGTCTCTGATGTAGAATTTTACAACACCGAGGAAATAAACATTCAAAGAATATTTATCATAAAACGTATTTATTGCAACAATCACATCATAAAAAATCTTCACAAGGAATTACAGAAATGCATAGTTATTCATATAAGTATTTTAATAAGATCCACTTCTATATCAACAGATTTTTTCTTGTGGAACTTGTAAGTAGACGGTAAGTTGTATTTCAATTCTGCTACAACCTCTGCTTTCTGTCCTAGAGTTTCACCATGTTTCAACACATGATTCCTGAAAAAAATTGGGACATCTTAACACTAATATCACTGTTTGGTTCGAGAGAATGAAAAAAATTGTGTAAAATATTATACCTCGTTGATGTTTTATGGAGTGAATAAACTGCGGTTTTTGCAAGTCGAACTCCAACTTCCAAGAACACCATGTCAATTCCAGCATTATTCTTAGTACCAAATGGTGGATTCATAACAACAGTATCAAAATATTTATCGAATCTAAAACAAGGCTAAAATTAATATTTGGAAATTAAAAGATACAGAACCAAACAACCTGCTCGGTATTTCACGGATATCACACTGTATTGTTTCAATTTGTGGCAACTCAAACTCTTCCAAGTTTTCCTGAAAGACTTCTAAGGCGTCACTGTCAATTTCAAACCCACACACTTTAGTTGCATCTAATATAGCTGAACCAATTGATAAACATCCTGCCCCACATCCAAGATCAGCGACTATTTTTCCAGTAATATCTTCATGTTCTGACTGAAATCCCGTAATATTATACAACATATACTAGAGTTACTAATTTTCCTTAATATATACCTGAATGTGGTGCAGCATACAAGCAGCAATATGTGGAGGAGTCACATATTGTTCCAACACAATTTTAGGATTCTTGAACGGTTCTATACTGGATAATTGGTATTCCAACTGCTTCAACTTCATTTTGTAGTTACGTCGGTTTGTTATTTTCGTATCTGGGTAAAACTGGTAGAATGAGGTTACCAAATGATGAGTCTTGAGATATAAAATATCCAGTTGACTGTGCGTTAGCTTGAAGCAAGGCCTTTTGATGATGAGAATTCAACGGTTGAGTTTCATTACAATGTAGTTGAATGGCCGATCCTAACAGAGGTAGTGCAGTTGGGTTTAAAGTAGATGCAGTGCCCTGCTTGAGCAGTATTTGTTTCTTCAGATGGAGATCTTCCAATAGCTTACGGTTAGCAATTTCTGCGGAAAAAGATCATAACCTGACGTCAAACCGATATGTTGGAATATATAACACAACTCACCCCTTTGGTTATTGGAAAGAGGAAAAGCCATTAATTATATTTATTCAGTTTTGGGTTTTACGAGTTACTTTCTTTGTTGTTTACTCTGAAAGATACTGACAGTCTAAAATATTTAGGTTAGATCATCGAACAGAAGAAACCATGAGGTATGATCTCTGTGTTATGATTGACTTCTAGATTTAATTTTTTTTTCTCCTAATATCAGTAATATCACCACCGCAGAGTATTCTGATAAGTTTTTTCTGAAGAGCAATCAATTTTCTACATCGCATAAAGATTTCATTATGCCCACATATTACGAAGCTTCAAACTTTGTCAATTGAATAAAATCAATTTTTTCTTCTACATTTAATTTTTTTCTCCTAATCTCACGTCCGCAGGCTCATCAAAAAATGTTTTTCTGAAGAGAAATGAAAGCTCTGAGTTGCTTTACAATTTCATCACTTTATAGCTTGCCCACAAAATTAATTACGAAGCTTTAAAATTAGTGAATTGAATACAAATTTTTTGTCTACATTTAATTTTTTTGCTTCTAATCCCATTACCCTGACATCTCAGATAATTTTTTTTTCTGAAGAGCAATAAATGTTCTAGATCGCATCAAACTTTCATCAACGTAGCTTGCTCACAGAATGTATTATGAATTTTTTAAATTTGTGAATTGAATAAAAAAATATTTCTACATTGGATTCTTCTCTCCTCTCGTAAATTTTTTTTCTGAAGAGGAATAAAAGCCCTAAGTTGCACCAGAATTTCATGACTGTAGCTCACCCACAGCATTAATCAGGAATTTTTAAAATTTGTGAATTGAATAAAAAGATTTTTTTTTCTAAATTTCAATTTTTTTCCCTGAATCTTTTCACTGCAGTTCCTTCTGGTAATTTTTTAAGGAAAATAATAGTTCTTAGCTGCACCGAAATTATATACCACTGATGTAGATTGGCCACAGAATCGATTATCAATTTCCAGAGGTTGTGTCTGTGAATTAAATAGAAAAAAATTTTTTCTTCCACATTTAATTTTTTTCTCCATATCTCAACAACGCGAAGACTCCTCTTATATTTTTTTCTGAAGGCCAATAAAAGTTTTAGATCGCATCACAATTTCATTACTGCAGCTTGCCTATACAGAATTAATTACGAAACTTAATTTGTGAATTGAATAAAAAAATTGTTTTCTTCATTTATTTTTTTTCCTCCTGATCTTATTAATACCGCAGACTCCTACAATATTTTTTTCTGAAAAGCATTAAAAGATTCCGATCGCGTCAGTATTTCATCACTTTAGCTTGCTCAAAGAATGAATTATAAAGCTTTAAAATTTGTGAAGGAACTACTAGGTATATTGTTTTCAGTTTATTTCTCAAATTCCTTTGGGTTTATTGAAGGTTAGGAAATAAAAATTTACCAACCGATTTTAAGAATCTGATACGATTCAAAGGGTGCAAACATTTAGAAAAAAATTTCAACAAATGCAAATTGATATACATAGTCCGGTCCCCATATATTCAACATATCCAACCTCCCACAGCGTAGCTGAACTGGTGGCCTTGAGTTTCGCGTTGCATTGCCTACATGTTTAGAATGTTATGGAAGAAATCAATCACTTTCATCGAGTTTTCTGCATTCATATACTTTCCTCTGTAGGGTAGGGTGGGGCAAAGATCCGCAGTGGGAAATGATCCGCACCGTCAATTTAAAATGATCGCTTAATATTGTCGTGGTTTTAGACACATTTTTATGCTGGCAACATTGATAGAAGACGACTCACAAAAGTTACATTGCGTCCGACCGGCACAACAAAAACAATGAGGTTAGAATTCTTTTTACTTGTTTTGATGTAATAATCCGTAGGTCATCTTCAGTTGAAAATGTAATTTACTATACGCTTTGCTTACTTTTTTACTGGTTCAATTCCATAATTCAGGTTTTGAAAGGCGATCTATGGACAATAATTTGGCCAAATGCGCATTTCTTGGTTTTAGGTTAGTTTGTGTTTACAAAATGACAAAATGGGGCAGAGGTCCGCATTTTGCATGGGGCAATGGTCCGCGCGCGGACCATTGCCCCAAGATTCTTCGGTCTACAACGAGTCAGAATCTGACAGTGATCAGAAGATGGAAGAATCGTCTGAGCGGATGGTGCCTCCAAAGAGGTGCATAGGCGAATTTTGTACCGTTCGATATGAAGAAAAACTGTTTCCAGGAGTTATTACTGGCGTTTCAGAAACCCATGCCACTGTATCATCAATGGTGA
Source organism: Adalia bipunctata (assembly GCA_910592335.1). Lineage (NCBI taxonomy): Eukaryota > Metazoa > Arthropoda > Insecta > Coleoptera > Coccinellidae > Adalia > Adalia bipunctata. The sequence continues at coordinate 12,524,020 of OU342955.1, forward strand.
AAGCTGGAAAATTATGGAAATGGCCCGACCGGCCTGACATTCTCGATCAAGGGCGGATTTACGGGGGGGGTACTGGGGGTAACTACCCCCCCCCATGAGTATCCAAAACCTGAGGAGAAGGTGATTTGTGTACCTGATTTAATGGTTTTCAATCGTTATTACCCCCCCCCCCATGATCGTTATTACCCCCCCATGATCGTTATTACCCCTCCCATGAAAAAGAACTATATCCGCCCTTGTTCTCGATTATGAATGGGGATCAGTCGTTTCGAGTATAAAGGAGCCAAAGAAAAACCAGCACAACCCGAAATGTTTATTCAGTCAGTGAACTGGAATGGTTTTACTCATAACTGTGAATAAATAAACTGATTAAAGTTAATTTTTCCGTGTATTTCATTTCAATGGGGCAAAGATCCGCAGCTGCGGACAATTGCCCCGCATCTGCGGACGTTTACCCCAAACAGTGGGGCAAAGGTCCGCAAAGGCAAGGTTGTCTACCTTTCCCTTGTTTACCTAAATGGTGCTTATTTCGCTAGTAATAAAATGGTATATTGTAGCACATAAATTAAGATTTCCAGTGAAGCCAAAACCTGCAGGACCCTTTACTTATTGGGTGAGAAAAAAGGTTGAAACCTAAAATTGCGGATCTTTGCCCCACCCTACCCTACCTATAGTCTGAAATACAAATGAGGAGAGAAATTGCAATAACCCACCGAATAAAGAGACCATCAATCTATCTTGTACCAGGCTGTGATCATTTCATCAAGATCATTATTGTTTAGCTGGGTACATACGAGGACCTAGGTATCAGAGTTCAATGCACGTAATATTCTTTCTTTTTCCCCATATCACCACCTTTTGATTGAATCATGTAGCATTTTCTTTTGTGCCATATTAACCCAATACTTGATTTTTTGATTACTCACAACGAAAATTTCATATTCTTGTAAATTTTACAATTTCTTATTGCATTTTCACGGTTTAGTTGAAGTGAATGCACTGGCGGATTGTGTAACATCCAGTTTAATCAGTAACCCCTTGAAGTATTCGTATTTATGAACCTTTCGAAATGTGATCCATGACCTAACTCACTCATCCTATGCGCAATAGTAGCAAGTTAGCAACACTGGAAGTGCTACTCAAATATTTTTTTTATAACCTTGGTAACCGTGGATGTGAAGACCAGTGATTTAATATAAATATTTGCTGATGGGCAAAGGTGATTGTCTAAGAATATTCGCATTTCCTTTCTCTGTGCCGATTTAGAACGATTGATGATCTCAATCTAGACTTTATCTTCATCCTTTGTTTCTTTATTGTTTATCGAGAATGTCTGTCAATGATTGTTCTAATTGATTGTGAATTCTCGTCCACATTTAACCTACTATTACCCACTTTTTATGCTATCATTTCAATCTGAATATTCACTTGGAGATTTCAGAAGGAATTTGAGTTTCTTATGGTTTAATGTAAACAACGGTCACTGTAAAAGTCTTTATTTAAAAACTTTCAAAATAATATACGAACAAAGTAAAACGCAATCATCAATAATAAAATATATAAACATATTATAATATGTACATGCTTTCCTTATCCTAAAAGAATCATCAATAAATATCAAGACAAAATCTACTGTCATTTGGTAATCGTTCTTTAAGGCACATTAGGTGAAGAAGAAGAAGAAGAATGAATTTTCGATGAATGTACTAAGAAAATATAAATGCTTTTTTGTGATTTGAAATTTTGGACGAGAGAAAATTTGAAAAGTGTATCCACTTTATACAAACTTACGATACATTCTTATCCATAAGCGTGCATGTTTGGAAGTTATGCAATTGGGCGTGACTCTTTTTCCAGCTCGATGCCTTGGGTTTGGGTACTGCCCTGCACTTTCACTCTCGTTGTAAACTGCAGAGGTCACCTATAGCCCCATATCAGATTAGCTGGTCGACTATTGCGTGTACGATCATTTTTAGATGTTGCTAAATCGATATCGATTTTTGTTATATAGTTATTCGTTTCCAGTGTAATAATGACCCCCTGAGGAGACAACGTTGATAAGAAAGCGTTTATTCTCTTAAGTAGTGCACAAATTAGCCAAATATGTAGAATGAGTATGAGATATTGAGGTTGTGAAACGTACTTCTCACATTTCAAAACAACAATACATCCATTAATCTTCGTTTTTAAGGTCGGCCCTGAAACAGAACCATGCTCTTGAATTTATCGTAATTTAGTAATCGAACTCTTTAAAACCAATGTCCAAATTCACTCAAAAATCAGCAACACCTTTGGTTCTCTCCTAGATTCAAGGAAAATTAAAACTGGATGTTGTGTCCTCTCAAGAACGCTGCCAAATTACCACCCTCCTCACTTTGGGGTTGAATGTAGTAAAACTGCTGCGCTGGTTGCTGTCTTTGTTGTTGTGGTTGTTGCTGTTGTTGCTGCTGCTGCTGTTGCAAAACTCTAGCTTTTTGCTGTTGAGCGTACAATTGTGCTGAGTTCTGGAACTGCGTCTCAGCTTGTTGTTGTTGGTAAAGTTGTTGAGGGTTAGCTTGAGGTCTCAACTGATTGGAATACAGAGGACTCTGCGCTTGGAGTTGTTGGATGTTTACTGTTCTTTGCGGCTGATGCACGTATGGTTGAATCCTTTGATTCAAGGAAAAATCTCCTTCAGTTTGTGGTAGACTTTGGTAGAGTTGAGTGTTATATTGACCAGTCGATGGATCGTAGACTAGAGCAGAAGAATAGATTTGCCCTGAAGGGTTTGATTCTTTGTTTGCTTTTGGTGTTGATTTGGCTACTGAGGCAGCAGTGGGCGACGCGATATGATTGTCGCCTTGGAATCTGAAAATCACAAAGAATTAAACATTTCGAAGAGGTAATGAAGCAAAGACGAGGAACGTGTTTGATGGAGAGTTGTGCAAACGAATTATGAAGTGAAAAGTGCATAAGAAGAAGACAGAACGCTGGTAGAACCCTAGATTTCTTCTATTTGCATCTAGGCTCCCACCAACATTTAGGAGTGCTTTGCGATTCACTTTCATAATTTACCTATGCTGCAACCTTTGCTGATACCTTTGGAACTCAGCGTCAAAATCGATGTTTTGTCTGGTCGGCGAAGATTGTGTGGTTGATGCGCTAGACAATCCTTTGGTATACAGAATGGAAGGTCTTGGAGTCACAGCGACTTGAAGAAGCTGTGGTCTGTAGGTAGTTGGTGTAGCCGTTGGGGAAGATGCAGTGGATGCTGTGATCGGTCTTGGTGTTATACTAACTGGTTGGAAGCTCTGTCTGTAGATAACAGACGCGGGAGTTGTTGAAGGATAGTGCTGAGCACGTTGATAAGCTGGGGATGCATCTTGGTTCTGTTGGATGTACTGAGGCCTGGTGATGTAGGTGGCAGGTCTTCGTATTGGCTGTGGAGGGGAGATTATAAAGAAGATAATTCACTCACAAGGATAAATCACTTACCTGCTGCCTTAAAACCTGCTCTGGTTCAGGTTGCTCATCTTCAACTTGATCGTAGTTATTCTGGAACACAGTGACGGCTTGTTTTGGTGATGGAGTCACGTGGACAGGTCTTACTGGGCGAATAGGCCTGGTTGGATAATTAGCAGGTCCGTTATCTGGCACATTGGATTCAGGTTCACCAGAGTCTTCTTCTTCATCCTTAGGAGCGTTGGGGTCACAAGGATTACCAGAAACGTAAGTGAATTCTCGTTTGTTGCCATCTGGGTCGACATAACCATATTTCCCTCGAACCACACAGTCTGTACCACGAGTTTCTTCCTTGAAACTGCCGTCAGCAGCTTCGTATCCGAAGGTGAAAGAACCGTCATCGTTTACTTTGTTGTAGTTTCGGATGGTTTGAACTGGAGGAGCTTTTGCTGGTTCCTTGGTTCTACCAAGATGTGCCGGTTTGGACCTTGGGATGTATTCGTCCTGGCTGCTGGCCCTGGAGGAGGCTGTAGGCTGGCCGTATAAGCCGTTGTATTGGTCTGCTGAAGATACGTACACTACTTGTTGTTGATCGTCTTGGGGTTCGGCTGCGTAGTAGTGAACCGTGTCTTCTTGTTCTTCTTCTTGAGGAAGTTGTGGTCGCACTCGTATTCTTCTGGCTTCTGCTGTGTAGACACACATGACAGAGTAGAGGAAGAAGAGGGAAACCTGGATTGAAGATTCGAATATGAAGTAATAAGTATTTTAACAATAAAAAAAAGGAATTATGGGAGTTGTTTTCTACTTCTGAGTTTTGTTAGTAACTTTTTTGAAATTGGTTCTTTCAAGGCACATCTTAGTTCCCAATTTCCATTTTCTTAGCATTCACTGAGTGTTCCCAACTTAGGTGCACAAATTGAAAAAATTGGGTAGAATTTTAATGTTGACTTATAAATTTCTAGAAATTATGAATCAAATGAACTTTCTAGGCAAATATTTAGCGTCTTAGCGATCATGCTTTTGCCACATGACTCTTTGATCCCAGGCCCGGATCTACGATTTTTTCTGACCGGGGCAAAAATTCATGATTGCCCCCCCCCCATTTGTTTAATATGTACATATATGAATTCATAGAAAAACAAAAATAAATAATACAAATGAATAATGAAAATAAAAACTAATAATAAGGAAAATATCACAAGGAAAGAAATTGGACTTTTTTCTTCACATAGCATCACGCGGCGTGATTTTCTTTCCGCGAACGCATCTATCAGCTCCTCGAAATCTGTTTCGGAAGCAGTTTTGTATTCTATAGCTGAGATCGAGAGGCTTTAGAGACTTTTCTGACTCATTAAGGAACGCAAATAATTTTTTATTATTTTCAATTTGCTGAAACTGCTTTCACATCTTACAGACGTGGTAGGCAATGTGCACTATATTCTATATAATGTCAGCTATACTGACATTATAGGGAAAGCATCTTTCAGATCTTGCCTGTGAAGAATTTGTAGCAGGTCTAATGAAGTCGATCTTTCACTTATTTCAGGAACCAACATTTTGAAAACCGCTAGTTCCTAACAAAAATCACCTGCATTCAAGTCTCTTCAATATTTTTGCGCTAAAAGGGTCCCATTTTCTGCAGATCGTCTTTTTGCATGTTTAAAAGGGCATGGCCATTGAGGAATGAGAAATTCGTATGCAGACTCTCTGCGCTTTCTAATCTTTTTTTGATTTCTGACAATAATCTGTCGAAAACAACCTTAATTTCCTCGGAGAATAAACCAACTAGATCCGTTCTTGACTCATCATCGCACATTTCGTCAAACTGCTTTTTCTTTTCGGAAACACGTTTATTTCTAAGAATTGGCTCCACATCCAATTCTTCTGAAAGAAGTCCAGCTTCCAAGATCCAGTTTTCAATAAGCTTTTCTGTCATTCCTTGCAAGATCTTCATAAGACCTTGCATGAACGATAATGAACGTGAAATAACTATATCTCCTTTCTGAATTTCCACGTTGACCATATTGATCTCTCGCAGAATATTATCCCAAATTGTTAGGTTCAGTATGAATCTAAAATCCATCACAGCATGAAGCAAATGACCAGCTTCATACTTGTATTCTGCGACTAGTCAGGATTCTTTGATTTCTTCCACAGCCTTCACAACTCCCGGTAAATTATTGAGCAAGGCATTAACAGCTTGATGTTCAGTCCATCTAGTTTGGCTACTTCCTACAAATTTGTTTTCGTCCACTTTTGCATAATTGTCCATCGTGTGGTTGAAATAACAAAAAAACAATACAGTTTTTGTACAACACCAAATAAATTTACTGCTTCTGAACATGATAAAGACGAATGGACACCCACAAGATTCAGAGAGTTTAGAATTCTGGATTGGACTCCTTTATATATATGCCAGCTTGTCAACTTCTAAGAAGTCAATAAAACTTTCCTTTATTTTTAGTATTATAAGTCTTTGCCTTTATCTCATATCCAGTCTACGTTCTCTTTAAATATCGTATAACCTGGTTCATTTGTTCTGTGAGAGATACATCTGGGGTACAGTCGAACATAATAGTGAAATAGTTGGCCTCCTTGATCTCATTAATAATGCTATTCCGAACTTTGGTGGCCATTAAATCGATAATTTCATTTTGCATATTTTTGGGAAGATAGGATGTTTGTCCTTTTTTTGAGTGGTTAAGATGGCACTTCAGAGACGGGTCATATTTAATAATAATGAGAGAAATGGACTCACAATTTAATAATAATATTTTTTTCCGAGAAAATAAAAAATAAAAAAGAATAAACCTCCGGTTGTTTTTAGCGCCCCCTTAAGCTGGCGCCCAGGGCAAGCGCCCCGTTTGCCCCACCCTAGATCCGGGCCTGTTTGTCGCCACAAATCCATTCGCAGTCCAATATTGACAAAATACACATCAGAGTTCGCACAGAGCAACATGGAAGAGTAAAAAAGTAAAAATCTGAAGACCAGACAGTGGACACAACTTCGGATGAAATACTTATCTAATACGGAATTAAAATGTACTGAACAAATTACTTATTTTCAGTTTAAAATAGCAATAATTGTTAATTGTGTCTACAGGTAGTGCGCCTCATCTATTCATAGCCAACTAACTCATGATTTATTCATTTTTTACTTTTCTCTCCATTGAGTAGACACAACAACTGATGTTCTTGCGTGAGTGAGTTAATCTCACTTTTACATAACCGTTTAAATAATTTATATTGTTTCAGAGAGTCTGTTCACTGGAGAAATTTTACACAATGAAAGTGTTTTCCTATTAGAACGAGTCTATTCATTTCTTTATAAACTAGAATAATAAGTACGTAAACTGACGACTTAACGCTTTTACAGAGTCAATCCACATTGAGTTTAGTACCTATATAGATGACAGAGACTTTACTCATCAGGGTGTAAGTATTTTTCTACAATTCAAATATCATCAGGAAATTGAAAAATTACTGAAAAACTGAGTTCTATCCGTCCATAAATGTAATATTTCTATGTTTTAACAAATTATACCACCACTCTTCTGAGTAGCAATATGTTCGAATTCATTTTAATAAATCTCATTGACAGATATGGATATTAATGACATTTTCAAACAGGCAAGTTCGCAGGGCGTATATCAACACTGACATATAAATGGGGGCAACAGTGGGTGGCTTTTTGTAATAACCAAGTGTTACAATGCAATATGTATCGTCCTTGACTGAATCTGTCGATCATTCATGACGAAACTAGTACAACCATTATATTCAGCATGAAGGAAAGGTATTATCGATCTGAGTAGACCCCATTCATTAAACGGTTGCAAAAGGTTGCCGAATAAACAAAAACGAGTTCGGTATCATGTTTGGGTCAGGTTTTATTGCACTTTTAATATGGAGACTCCGACAGCCGATTAAGCGCGAAACCTATTCGATTGATGCGTTATTTCTACATCTTCAAATCAGGAAGATGTTTAAACAGATGGAATTTCATAATTCTAATACGATTGGTTCAAATTCAGACAATAATAAGGAAAAATTATCTGAGAAGTATAAAGCTTCCTTATGTATTGATTTGGTATGGTATATCTTCGAGAAATTAATTTTAAATTATATTTGATGGATGGGCTGCCATAACTATTATTTCTACATGGTTTTTCTTGTACCATTATGAGGAAATTTAGATTTTGAATCACCAGAATGTACGCATGGTGAGACTTTATCGTCCACATACTTTTGAAATGGATTCTTCTCACCAAGAGAAATAAACACTTTTATCTCTTACTATCCTGCATAATTTGACTCCATTCAAGAGATACAAAATGTTGAAAATGTTCAAAAAACACTTTATTTCCTATTTTCGGAACAGTTAATTCGACTGAATTGAATTTTGTTGAGTTTTCCCCACTTTCAGTGCAATTGATATATTAGATATCTTGTATAAATGTATTAGCCATTATTGTTGTGTTTGTGTATTTATATATTACGTATCGTCAGGATCAAGACAGCATGGAAGAATGCGAAATATGTCACTGATTATGATGCATTCACTTTCTCAGAGGAACACCCATGGAACGAAGAATAAAAAAATTGCACTTGTAGGTATCTGCACAAATTAAATCTCATTTTCTGCATCTAATCTTGAAAGTATTCGGTGGCTTGGAAACAAAAGCGGTTATTCGTCAAATTCAATACAATATAGTCCTGTCATGAGTGTTATATCATTACCATTAACATTGTGTAACGGTATTTAGAGGAACATTGAAAATAAGCTTCCCAAGAACCAGTTTTACAACATAAACATTTCAGTGAATCACTAGGTGAAGGCCGCCTTGTTGAAGGGCGTGTTTTGCAGACGTGAAGGATTCGGATATGAAAGGAAAGACTGTTCATATCCTGTTCAGATTTTTCGATTTTTTTTATCGATTGGAGATTTTGAGAAGTACGAGTTCTTCGAAATGCATGATAAATCTTTGAGGTACCTCCAATGAAAATTGATGAGGTGAAACGTTTCGTCAGCGAATTACGCGTTCAATTATACACAGTACTTAAATCCGTATTGCATTAGTCGTTTTAAAATCGTGACTCAATTCCCAATTGAATTATGATCGAGTTAGCAATGCGGAAATATAAAAAGAGCGATTCATTTGGCTAATTGGAGCTACAAGGCTGCATTTCTACAATTTCGTAAACAGGATAGAGTATCGATTGGGCTGCGTGTTGAAAAACCGTATCGCAGTATTGGTCCTTCTAAAATTTGAAAGTAGATTCTAATCAACAGATTTATGAGAAATGAATACTTCTGATTAATGTGGCCTGCTGAAATTCAAGTAGGTTTATGAACTGTTTGAACTCGATGTTCACCGAATGAGGATCAGGCCGGGATCTACGATTTTTTCTGACCGGGCCGCACAAATTGATGATTGCGCCTCCCCATATTTGTTTAATATGTACATATATGAATTAATAAAAAAAACAAAAATAAATAATACAAATGAATAATGAAAATAAAAACTAATAATAAGGAGAATATCACAAGGAAAGAAATTGGACTTTTTTCTTCACATAGCATCATGTGGCGTGATTTTCTTTCCGCGAACGCATCTATCAGCTTCACATCCTCCACATCCAATTCTTCTGAAAGAAGTGTAGCTTCCGAGATCCAGTTTTCAATGAGTTTTTCTGTCATTCATTGCAAGATCTTCATAAGACCTTGCATGAACGATAATGAACGTGAAATAACTATATCTCCTTTCTGAATTTCCACGTTGACCATATTGATCTCTCGCAGAATATTATCCCAAATTGTTAGGTTCAGAATGAATGTAATATCCATCACAGCATGAAGCAAATGACCAGCTTCATACTTGTATTCTGCGACTAGTGAGGATTCTTTGATTTCTTCCACAGCCTTCACAACTCCCGGTAAATTATTGAGCAAGGCATTAACAGCTTGATGTTTAGTCCATCTTGTTTGGCTATTTCCTTTAAAATTTGTTTTCTTCCACTTTTTCATAATTGTCCATCGTGTGGTTGAACTAACAAAAAAACAATACAGTTTTTGTACAACACCAAATGAATTTACTGCTTCTGAACATGATAAAGACGAATGGACACCCACAAGATTCAGAGAGTGTAGAATTCTGGATTGGACTCCTTTATATATATGCCAGCTTGTCAACTTCTAAGAAGTCAATAAAACTGACCTTTATTTTTAGTATCATAAGTCTTTGCCTTTATCTCATATCCAGACTAAGTTCTTTTTAAATATCGTATAACCTGGTTCATTTATTGTGTGAGAGATACATCTGGGGTACAGTCGAACATAATAGTGAAATAGATGGCCTCCTTGATCTCATTAATGATGCTTTTCCGAACTTTGGTGGCCATTAAATCAAATCGATATTTTCATTTTGCATATTTTTGGGAAGATAGGATGTTTGTGCTTTTTTTGAGTGGTCAAGATGGCACTTCAGAGTCGGGATTTAATAATGATATTTTTTTTCCGAGAAAATCAAAAATAAAAAAAAATTAACCTCTGGTTGTTTTTAGCGCCCCCTTAAGCTGGCGCCCAGGGCAAGCGCCCCGCTTGCCTCACCCTAGATCCGGGCCTGATGAGGATTAACTTTTTTTTGGTTGCGATTCAACAAGGTGCTTCACGACGACCAGAAAAGTTTTACGAACCGTCTCTGCCAAATTTTCACCATTTTACAGTGAATTTTAATAGTTTCAATGCGTTGTTGAAGCGTGTATCGTTCCATTTTTATTAATGGCGTAGTTTCCACTTGTCAAATGTCAAAAATGACAACTTCAAAAGTGACATCTACCGAAATAGCGGCCTATTCAGAATGCACCTATTGATGGAAAACCCTTAATTCATCCTCTGTTTTTGAGCGCTACTTCAACTTTAAAGAGGGCTTCATCATCTTGACAAGGTTCTCGCAATTTGGGTAATGTCAAATTCTGTCTGCCCTCCAAACGATAACTCACGAGCGGAAAAACCTCAAACTTTTTTCATTTGCTGAGTTTAAGTCCATTGATCGGCAAAATACAAAAATGAAGCATGAGATGAACATATCACTTATATCCTCCAAGTTTCAACGACAATCAAGACATTAAATCTCGATATTCCCACAATAAAACAGGGGTTCACATTCTATTTATCTTAGAATATCCTCCAACAGTCGTAGTAGGCCATTGCATAATCTACACCCATTACAAAACCAAAGGTCACTAGTTCAATCCCAAGTCGAGGAAAACGCCAAACAATACTCGACGGTATATCAAGTGTTCTCACGAGTATAAGCATGGAGTTACCACTGGCAATTATTTTATTACAAATGTTCGAATTTGCATTGTTTCAAATGCATATTTCCACAAATACCTTCGTACGAATGTGGACTTGAGATGTGTTTGTGTTGAGAAGATGCTCAAGATTTGACGAGTTTGCGAAAGAACATTGTTGAAAAATGTGGGAAAGAACTTGCTTCAACGCAAATGAACAACTTGGTTTGCAACACATTGAACAACCTTTGCTATAGAGCAAGAAGAAGGACCAACATCCTTCCAACTTTGATTGATTTTCATATTAACAGTGTATCCCTTCTTATTACAAAAATTATAATTTGAAATTTGTCTTTGCACACATTTTTTGGTTGAATCGAATTGTCTTTACAACTCTGTTTCATAAGACTTTGTGTAGGCATATACACTGCGCAAAAAATTAACGCACATTCTGAAAATCTCAATTTTAATAAGTTAACTCTACATTGACTTTATAACTTATTTTTTATGTTCTTTCGGGAAGGTTTTGAACGAAACAAGACACATTAAATGGAAGAATTCAGGATTTCACCGAATCTTATGTGAAAGAAGAGACATGAACAATTTTCAAAATACTGAAATGCTGATAAGTGATTTAATACTTGGTATTTCTACCCCTTGCGTTAATTACAGCTCGGCAACGACGGTTCATACTCAAAATGAGTGATCTTAAAATGTTCTGATCAAATCTTTCCCAGATTTCTCCGAGTTGGATTCCTATAAGTCATTAAGAGTAGCTGGATGATTTTCTGCACTTCTCAGCCTTCTATTGAGGTTGTCCCAAACCTGATCAATCGGATTGAGATCTGGACTTCTTGCTGGCCATTCTATTCGAGAGACTTCAACCTCTTCAAGGTACTCCTGAACGATGCGCGCACGATGGGGTCTGGCATTATCGTCCATAAAAATGAAATTTTCACCAATGTATGGGGCAAATGGTCTTCATGGTCTTCAAGAATGTTCCTTATATACTTATCAGCATTCATAGCTCCATTATCAACGACTACTAGGTCTGTGCGAGCCGTCAAAGATATTCCACCCCATACCATAATCGATCCTCCTCCGAAACCAGTAGTATTCAAGAAATTGCACTGAGCATATATTTCATGTGGACGTCTGTATACAAGGGAACGTCGATCACAATGGTAGAGGCAGAATCTAGACTCATCTGTGAAGAGAACTCATTCCCAATCGGCCTCTTCCCAATGTATATGCTCACTCGCAAAATCCAAACGCGCCCTTCGATGGGCTGGGGTAAGAGCTGGGCCTCTTGCCGCGACACGGGGCCTTAAATCATATTCTCTGAGTCGATTTCTTATTGTCTGAGTGCTAATTTGCACCTCATGAGTTTGCTCAAGCTGATTTTGAAGGAGGCGAGCGGTTGCGAACCGTTGTCCCAACGAAGAAACTCTCAAGTAACGTTCTTGAATGGCAGTTGTTACCCGTGGTCTACCCTGTCCTGGTCTTCGGACATTCATACCTGTCTCCCTGAATCGCTGCAACATTCTGGACACACTTGTATGGGAAACTCCAAACCTTTCTGCAATTCTTGTGTATGTCCGCCCTTCTTCTCGCAAAACTACCGCTTGGGCACATTCCTCTTGGGTCAAATTGCGTGTTTCGCGTTGCATAGCGATCGAGTGTAGGAAATCAAACGAAAGAAAAACTATTGATCACTAGAATTGATCGAGAACAACTTATTTTAGAATGGAGCCAATACATTCAAAATCTGATAATATCATCTTTTTTTTATTCCTGCTGGAAGAAAACATCTGCATTGAAGAAAAACGTTGAAATTGGATAACATATGCATGCATAATTCTGATAAAAATAATGATCATTGAGAACACCTTCAGTTGTAGAATAAATTTAAGATTTCCATAATGTGCGTTAACTTTTTTGCGCAGTGTATTTTAATAGCAAGAAAGCCGAAGAAGCGATTAGGTATTTAACTTCCTCAAACTCATCCTTGATGCTGGAGTCCACCAGAGATCTGGAACTGTAGGACACAATAGACCTCAAGGTCTATAAGTAATATTAAAGCTCCTAGGCTAACTAGAGATCTATCGTATGTATTGAAAGGCACTGACTTCAACTCCCAATGGGCCATCACGGTTCCAGGACCTAACGCCAATTGATTAACGCGATCTATCCAATTATCTCAACCTTCCATGAACACAGTCTGTGGATCTGTCTCCTATTCCGTGTGCCCAGAGGCGGCTTAGCTTTCTGTCGTGTAACACAATAATGGCAGTGTTACACAAACCGAAACTGGATACAAGCTGGGGGCCACTCAACCGTAGAGGAAGTTTCTCTATAATTACACAAGGAAATCAGAACTGACACCGTCTTACCGGCTGAACTTTCCGTGACTTGTTTCCGTTTATACGAGCGATGTGGAATGTGCATTTAGCGTATTAGAATTAGAAAAAAGTGGGCTGTTCTGGTCAAGTACCGCGAATTTGGAGAAAAACGCGAATCCTCCAGCGCTGTTTCATAAACTGAACAATTATTCGAGGCTGCTTTTTGATATAATTACTTTTTCCTTGTTGTTTGATTTCATGATATTTGAAATTGTGCAATACGTTCCAAATTATTATGGTGGTATTATAATGCAGTCTGAATTGATCAAATAAGATATCTGTTTTCTCATTTTAAGATCGGAAAACATAAAACAATCGAAGAGTTTCAAAGTGAATATGCTGCTTTGAAAATCAAATCGAATAAAAAATATTTTAGACCACCATGGTATATTTAATCTATCTCCAACATCCACAATACTGTGATGGGATAGAAAAAAAGTGAATGAGGCGACTAGAATTGCGATCATCGTGCCAACAGTTTTATCTGCCAATGGAGTCACCACCAAAGTCATCACCGAAGCCAAGATGGATTGGGGCTCAAGACGAAAGTCTTTACTGTCCTTTAAATTAGTCAATATCAACAAATTAGAGGACCGGAGTTTCTTCAATTCGCCTCTTATCTTGTGTTTCCTGGGTTTTTTACGTTTGCTTTACGTGAAGCATTTATTCTCTTCAGTTTAATGGTTTTTTATTTCCTTCTGTTCATTGTCTTTTCTCAATTCATAAGGTTTTTTCTCTAGTCTGTTTTTCTCACTGAAATCTTCAGTATGTCATCTCTCAGTTGCTCATTCTTGTGTTTTTTATCGCTTCTTTCCGTTTCTGTGTCTATTTGTCTATAATTTTCTCTACTGTTTTGGTTTTCCTCCGATTTGTTGGTTAGTTATATACCGTGTATCAGCTATTGTAAGTTTCTTGGTTGCTGTTCCATATGCGTAAGTATTAAAGTAAGCCTAATTAAATCAATAAGAGTAAAATAAAGTTTGCTCTTTACATTCAATATCGGGTAAAATATATCTGTTTTGACTTTCTTCTTTTCACTTCAATTTGTTATCTTTAGTTCAGCTTTTCATCTGAAGTAATTCCTAGGTATTTAACTTCTTCCTTTCATTCTTTTGGTCGTTTATCAACACTTTTCCTCCTCCTTTTTTAGTCTTATTGCTCTGAAGAGAATGTTTTATTCACGTTGATTTTGGTTTTCCATTTCTTGAATTAGTTCAAATCCTGTTCATGTCCTTCTGAAGGCTGATTATCAAGAACTTCCTGTTTTTATTTGGGTAGTATCTGCGGTGTCGTCAGCGAATTGTGGCAGTTCCGCAGTTGGCACTCCTTCATTTCTGATATATCTGCTATGAATATGTTGAACATGAGTGGCCCAAGGACGGAACCTTGTGGTACGCTATAATTCCACTTGTCTTTTATCTCCACCTGAAATTCTCTATCTTCTTGTAAATCGTCTCAATTTTTTAGGGTCTTTCCTTTAAATTGTGAACAATTCATTGTTTCATAGCAAGTTGACATATTTTCAATTTTTTTTAGGTACAGTAGGTTCTCCACGATTATATCGTGAATACGAAAAATAGAAGTATCAAATGGTTGAGAGTGTTTTTTGTGAAGGGTACTGAGGCAGTTGTCTATATTAGACAGTCATCTGAATAGAAGAATTCCAATAAAAAATCAATGGTATTTCATTGACTTTTCGAACGTATCGAGATGATTGAAAACATCGCAACTTTCCAGTTACATTGTCTGAATAATTTTTTGAGATAATTCTTCCACGTGTGTTCAAAAAAGGAAGCTTGTAACGTCATTATCGCTAGATTTCTGCAAAGCAAAAGGAGATTATAACACCAATTTGACCGGCGGCATAAGACCGCTTTCATTTCCCTTTTTCCACATCCAAATTATCCTAATTACTGTTATTCATCCCATTGATTCAGAGTTGACGAACGTCAATCCCGATACAATTCAATTTTGGACCGGACTGTCGATTGGTAAATCATTAAATCGTGACAATGATATGTTCTGTCTTATTCCATTAACTGAGATTATAGTTATCATTGTATCCTACTGTAAGTTTTCATTTAATCGCACAGGTTTCGAAGTATTCCAAGTCTGAGGAGAAATCAACGGTTAGAAAGATGATATTTACGATTTCTGTGCAGTCACGGCTGATGCAGAAGGTTCTGAGATATGTTATTATGATTCTTATCAAGGCGAAAGCTGCTTTTTCCGTTTATATGCTTGTTGTTTTTATTTTCCATCCGTTTTGAACTATTGACCCCAGGTAAGATGCCACTGGAGGAATTGTGAGAATGGAACAATGAAAATATGCGAAAAGAACTTCATGACAACAATGATATACTTCTGTTGTTATCACTATGATTGACGTCACAGATCAGGCAATCAATGAAAGTGTGAATAAACGTTTTTTCTACGTCTGCGTGTTTTTTTGGATCGTCTCAGAATTTTGAGGATGCACAAGATATTGTTGTTGACTTCATTCGGAGAACCAAATGAGGAGAATGTTCCACATCTTGCAAAACGAATCGGTGGAGGTCGTTTGAATTCTCTACTGATTAAAAATTAATTAAACTTGATCATTGTTGTCCATTTCGTGACCCAAGTCTTACGCAACCCGACAAAATCAAGAAAATCCACCGAAATGTTTTCACCTTGGCGTGGCTATTAAAAAAGGCAACATTCGTTAGTTGGATCAGGCATTTTAGGTTAGCACAAATGCAAATATCGACTGCTAATTGAGAAATATTTGCCACGAAGCCTGGCGAAAGTAAAAGTCAACAAAGTCTAGAACAGCATGTGCTTCTGCGTTCCTATTATGTTGGCAGGTTATTGGACCCGCAGGATTTGTAAGATTGCAACTTACAAACGTAGTATTGGTATCACTTAAGAGGTATCAGATTTCAACGTTCAAGATCTATATCTTCAAATATAAAGATAATATAGAAAGTTAATCTCGCTTTGAAACGTGAATGCATCAAGCTTAAAGATTAATAGATCAATTTCAAAGTGAATCATTCGACATATGCATAATAATATATGCAAATATGAGAAAAACAAACTTGAACACCTTGGAGATTTCTCCTGATATAACTAATAGGTTGTAATCAAGTTGAAAATGGTTTTGAATTTAACCTTATTGATCATTTCTAAAAAATACCCTATATTTCCCTATCTCAAGAAAAAATAACATAAAACCAGTGAAATCTAACGTCAGCTTGTAATATCAACACGAGGTAGCTGCCTGTTATCAATATTTTCAAATCTCATTTCTTCAATATTGCACAGAAAGAATAAATGACACAATCGATGATGTGTTTTCTGAACGTTCCCTGAATTAAGAATAAAAAATATTGAAAATGCTTTTTATGATATAAATTTTCATAATCGAATTAAAATATCCAATTCCAATTTTCTGATGTGTTAGAACTTCCTACACAAATTTTGAATTCATTTTGAAGTAAATAGGTTGGTGTTTAGTGGGTCTAGTTCACATGGGTGTTTATTTATTTCCTTCATTAATTCCTTTACGAGATCAGCAATTCATATTGTGTGCTGTATGTTGAATGATATCGAAATCATTGTCCAATCATGAATTCCTTCTTGAGCAGAAGCAACGTTACACAATAATTGATTGAGAAAAATTAGCAATAAATAGTTTTTAACTGCATGACCTAATAAACAAATTGCTTCAATTTCTCCTTCGAATCCTTGAGAACAAAATCGTTACTGTCAATATCAACATTGATGAATGATGGTTATATTCATTAGAGAAATAAACAATTTTTTCAAAATCCAATCATAATAAAAGATTGTTTATCTTTGTTTTCAGTCGCATTTCAGTAAACCAAGTTTATATTTGGGTTAAACGGATGATCTTGACCACAGATGAATGGATTAAGAGTCGTTTGCAACATGAAATATATCCGAATATTCATCTCGCTTCAAGAAATGATTAACCTTCAAGTGAAGAAAGTCCTCCGGCTCTTAACTGATTATTCACATGGTTCTTCATTGAAAATGAACTATGGAGAATTGGGTTGTGCAGGAAGTTGAGACACCTCGTAACGACCTTGAAGGATCCTTGAAATGAGGCATGATGAATGTATAATAGATCTTTGAGGATATACCGTATCCTTTTTGGGCGAATTGATTTCATTTTCCAATGATTTTTCGATGTTGATCTGAATTTGTGAGTAGTATATTGTTTCAAAACCAAAAGATTTCAGCGAATCGCAATACATATATTCATATATACAGAGTGTAACAGCCAAATGGAATAAATTCGATAACGACTAAATGAGGGGGTGTTAGGAAAAACGCTCGGACACGTCGATTTGTAATTTTAAATGCGCATATTTTTCAAGAAAATAAAATTATATAGGGTGTTCCATGTGACCATGGCCAATACCAACTTTCTTATTTCAAATGCAACCCCCTGTATATTAATTATTTTTTGGATTCTTCAGAAAATTCTAGACATAATTCATGTACAATGTCCTAAACCTATCTTCAACTTTTACGGAAATATTAAGTGTTTTCAGATTTTTTACAAAAATTAACATTTTTAATGAAGATTATTTTATTTCACAAATTCGATACATTACACTCAATACTTATTTCCCATTCACCTCTTGATATGAAGAAAGTAAGCAAAAACGCCTGAAAAGTTGAGTAACGTTAGAAGACAATTCTACACCAGATTAGCATGTTGCCAAGACGTTCGCGGCGAGCATTTTGAACATTTCCTACATTGACATTAATATATTTTTTTTTAATAATTACGAAATAATCAGTTATACTTATTAGGTTTTAAGTGTAATGTACCGAATTTGTGAAATAAAATAATTTTTATTTAAAACGTTGATTTTTGCAATAAATCTGAAAACACTTAATACTTCCGAAATAGTTAAAGATATGCATGAATTGTGTCTAAAATTCTCTGAAGAATCCAAAAAATGAATAATACACAGGGAGTTGCATTTGAAATAAGAAAGTTGGTATTGGCCACGGTCACATGGAACACCCTATATAATATTATTTTCTTGAAAAATATGCGCATTTAAAATTACAAATCGACGTGTCCGAGAGTTTTTCCCAACACGCCCTCATTCATTCGTTATCGAATTTATTCCATTTGGCTGTTACACTCTGTATTACGTTATGGCAGTTATATTTGAGATGATAGAAATGACAATAAATTTATTTAGAACAGTTCAATCTATTGTGATGGCAAAATGTAGGTTTCAACAATGCTCAGTATTGTTGTGTTTGTTATCATCTCTGATTCCAAACTTATAAACTGGATGAAGCTGTGTTAAACAGAGTGTTTTTTAAATATTGTCAAATTTTTTAGAACTCTTAGCTCGAATACTATTCCATTAATTTGCCTCAAATTCCGTAGGAAGATTCGTTAAAAGACTAATAGGTCAGAGGAAATTTGGAAAATACAAGGTTCCCTTCAGAAAAATAAAGTTCCTTCCAATGAGTGTCTGCTCTTGGTTTTTAAATTTTTTTATCATGTTGGGAGCAGCAATAAGATAATTGTATTTCTGGACAGTCTTCAAGATGTCACAGTCGTTTTGTTTCCACAGGGTGTTCGTGAAATTTCGAAAATAAATTATTTGAAGTTTCATAACAAATTCAATAATATACCGTATTCCGATTTAGTGAATTACCATTTTGAATAGACATCAAGATCCATGAAAATCTGTTTTATTTTTATATGAAACTGTGAGATAAGCATGTTACCTGGAAATTTTGTGATGATATTCACTTAATTCGATTCCTATAGAGATAGATAGATTTGCCTTTTTGAAAATTTTAATTTGAAGTTATTTCATTGCTCTGAAGGAAAATAACAAACAACATTGATGTAACAGTTGACAATGGATCAAATATTTGTTCAACACCCAGAAATTTCACATTTTCCATGTTTGAAAAATAAAAAGATAGTTTTTGAATTCTTATTGTAATGGCTGAACCAATTTTAAATGTCTGTAAATCACACAAAATTGGCCATTTGAAATTAGTTTTTGAACCAAACTGTGAGAAAGTTTCCAGAATTTTTATCCAACTGAGGCAATTTCATAAAGATAACTATTCCATAGTGAAGAAGAATGCTGATAGACACAACATTCATTAATAACTCATCCAAGATTGTATGAAACTACCATATTATACTCAATAGTAAACAGTTACCAAACTGATAACAAATATGAAATAAATGATTGATAATGAAGGATTAAAAAGTATATGATGCTTCAAAAATGTTCTGAAATGTTTTCAAAAATACAAAGAAAATTTTTCTGGGATGAAAATACAAAACAATCAATTTTGGAAAAGAAGTATTATACTCATATCTCCAGTTTGCTTTTCAAAAACTTTTTGGAAATTTTTACTACTATAGATTGAATCACGAAGAATCGTATTTTTTGAGTCACATTGAAGAAAATGCTACTCACAATTGCTCTGAACCTCATCCTTGCTGATATCCAATGCCCACAGGTATATGTAACTAACACACGATTATGACGATTTTTTTAATGAACGACCGCAGTAGCCAAACGAGAGTGAGAGTGATTAAGCTCGAATGTTTCTGCAAGAAGTACGTTACTTCTCTTTATAACTTACGTGCTGGTCTGAGAGGGGAAAGTGTACGAAACCGTCTAAGTTTTATGTGTAATCCATGGGTTTTATGTTATAGTTGAGAATTTTACTAGAGCTATGCTGGATCTTGCTCTTGTATCAGAGTGATTCCTCAAATTGTGAAGTCATGGTGGAGATGAAAGAAATAAAATATCACAATAAAGAGCGTTGAGAAGGCTGTAAACTAATTAGAGAAGAAGAAGATTATCTAGTTAATTTGCCACATTCACTTGAACCAGTCAAATTCACGATAGATTTCGAAGGAAAAGTATATCTGTTATATACGAAAGATAGTTTTCCAAACGTGCAGAAGGCATTCATTAAAAGATTTTGTTGAAAAATATCTCCAAAAATATTTTACACATTTCAATCTGTTTCGATGAATGTTCAACTGAGGAAAGTTTTCGGAAAATTTCTCTCCAAAAGTTTTCGTTCTCTTGTTTCAATATGTTTGAAAAGTATCAGAGAGGGTTTTGCTGAAATCCTTCCAGAAAGAAATCATAATTTTTTTCAAAAAATTGTAAATTCCACATCTCACTTTGCTGTTGCAACAAATGAGCAAAAGTCTGAAAGATGTTGGAAACTCTCCATAGGTAGGTACATAGTATTGTTTTTCCCATTTTTTTTTCTCATGGGTCCAATGGGAATCAACAATAATGAACCGGAATTAACATTTCTTCAAAGCTTCACTAAATTATTCAACAATAAAATTCATATTTCTCTCATTCGTTAAAATTCTACGCACACAAAATACATAAAAGATGTTGCAATAATTCCTATGAAAGTATATGAAAGCAGTGAAACAATTATTTAATTAACAAATGCTTTCTTTCTTCCTTCCGATATGGTTGTCCATGGTGATAGGTAGTGGGTATTAAAGAATCGAATTGAGTTGATATGAATCGATTGTTATTCCGCCAGCAACGGAAAAAGTATGATAATTGCAGAGATTTGATTAAGAACATTGTCTGCTTTTCTATAATATCCATATAGGTATAGCAGTGAGCAATTGTGAGATTTTATCTTGTATGATTAGTTTTCTTTAATTGATGATCGTCCTAATTTTAAGTGCCGGAAATTTAAGTGTTGAGTTTGAAGTATTAAGGGGACCTGGTCCCTTCAAAAATTGGGCTTTTTATTTCCATGATATCTCAGTTCGTATGCGGCGTAGACCAACAATTTTTCTTTTAAATTAAAGCATAATTATTTCTTTAGAATGTGTATTCTCCGCTTTTTTGTTTTTCTTCGTATATTAGGAAAAAACCTGGTGAGCTGTAATTCCATAAAAATCTGGCAAACAATTTTATTTCCATATCCATATTCGTCAATTTTCGGGATAAATGTATGAAATTTTCAGTTTACATGCGGAATAATATTTTGCAGAATGTGTTTTATTCGCTTTCTCGTTTTTCTGCGTATATTAGGAAAAATCCTGGTTGAAAATATGACCAATAAAGTTCCTACTTTATAATCCATTTAAAAATTGAAGGGGCAATAAACAAAAAAACTGATCAATATACATTCTGGGAAATATTATTTCGCATGTAAACTGAAAATTTCATACATTTTTGCCGAGAATTGACAGAGATATCATGAAAATAAAATCGTTTGGACAGATTTTCATGAAATTACAGCTCACCAGGTTTTTTTCCTGATATACGAAGAAAAACAGAAAAGCGAGTAATACACATTCTAGAGAAATGATTAAGCTTCAATTTAAAAAAAATCGTTGCATGGAAAAAAAAGCCCAATTTTTGAAGGGAGCTCGCGAGCTCGGACGTGTACCAGATCCCCTTAAAACGGGAGATTGTGCTGTTCTAATGCTGATCAACATTATGATAATAATGGTCCTTATTAACTCATGGTATAGGACCAAAAATTCAAGATTTCATAATTTCAGAACACTTTTCCTACTTGTGTTCTTGATTGTCTGAAATCGGGGATAGAATGCAAGGAAAAATCGATTAAAATTAAAATTAGCGCTGACCTCTTTTGTTCAACAGATCCTTTTCATTGTGTCGATTTGTCGGCAAATAATAATCGTTAGGAAATGGATACAATTTCAACCAGCGAGTTATTAATTTGAAAAAGGGTAACGAGGTCCTTGAAAGTGACTTCGTTCACCATTAACGAAATATCAATCATGAGTAATTGTGTGGTCGCACCCACACTTCGTTAACGTTTTTTAAGAAGCCGATATCCACTAGGATATTCGCAGAAAATCAAATGCAAGGATTTTTTTTCTGAATGAAGGGACCGTTGAGTACTCAGAGTGAATTGATGCAGATTCTATTAGGAAACTGAAAAGATTTCTTGGAAAAAATCGAAAGAAACTTTTATGTTTGCAATGAATAAAACCAAATAGCCCACAAGTTCACAGAAGTATCATTCTGATCGGTTTTTGAACTCTTTCCATTCTGCAACATTGCGATACACTCAAGTCGAAATAAATCAGTTGCAAAAGACATCTTTGTCCTCGACTGTGGCCACTGTCCACTTCATGTCTTATTCCAGCCCATAACTCACATTACATCGATCTCATTGCACTCCTACGCTTGTGGAATGCAAACTAAGTCTCAGACATTCTCATTTATGGGATTCGATTACGTTTGGTTCATTTGCATCGGTTGAACAACCGTTACTAGCGAAATTGAGTTGCACAATTCTCGTATTATGAGTTATTGTGATTGATAATTAGGACGAAATTGGTGAACATACTAGAAGTGGGGAAGTAGACGGAAATTTGATTATGCTCTGATCTTCTAAGGTTGAATATTGGCACTTTTATGCCTGGAATAACGTGAACTCAATTCGAATGATTTTTCCTACTCAAAATCATATAATACAAGACCTATAAAAATGAAAAGAAAGTCATATATTATCGAAGAACCCTGTATAGTAAAGTTTGAATGAAGTTATTAAAATTTTGGCGATTTTTCTTCTGTATAAAGATTTTATTGAAAATGAAGTTTTTACTGATGAAATTTATTATGAGGTCCCTCAAACGATTGGAAATTGTTTCTTTTTCATGAACTGTTGCCAATAATTAAAACAATTAGTGTTCGACAAAACGAAATTCAATATAAAGGACAAAAATTCAATCGCAATGATACAGCATAGGTACCTATAGGAGTACCTATACTCGAAAGATCTATCTATTCAGAGGAAACTGTAAACTTTTTCTCCTATCGCTTTGTCTATAATGCCGATGATTTTGCGAATTCAAATAAGAATCGTGAGACATCAATAATCGCATTTAACGCTGTAAAAACCACATTTCATAATTGCATCGTGTGAAGCATATTGAACAAGGTCATAAAAGTCACTCTGTATGTGTGACCAATATAAACTCTTTGTTTATTGTTTCGATTTGTCCATTCTACTGATCCATTTTCCATGAAACAACCACGTAAAGCTGTTTGGAATCTTCACACAATTTTTCTTTATTAGAGTCGTTTTGCTTTTTCTGCATGGATGATAGAGAAAATTGATGGGAAAGGTATTAATCGTATTAAATTGAATAAAAATTTGAGCTGTCTAGCCTCAGTTTTTTTGTGAAAATGTGTACTAAACATACAGATAAAGTCAAATTGAAAGTCAGTCACTCGACTATTGAAGACACTGATTTTGACAGCTCACGTTTGCAAATCATTGAATTTTTTATCGATTCAAATAAAGATTTCATGCATTTTTCTGAATTTCATGTGTCTTTTTGAAAAAATTTCCTATAGCTCTTAAAACATCACCTTATATATCCTGGAATGAAAATTTCATACAAAACTGCTGGAAAATTGAATAAGAAAACGATAATCAGTTGGATGAAGAAGAAAGCATTATTCATCTTCGAGAGATTCATTGAAAACTTCGGAAACTTCAACCTCAGATGAAGCGCGAAACCGTTACCTATATTTCTCCTTTTTCGGAGCCATATTTTTCGTCTGATTATTTATCCTCTCATATTATTCAGATAAAAATGCAACCATAGCCTAATCTTGAATAAAAATGAAAAATAACCAGTCTGAAACATTTTCTGATTCAAAAAAACTTTTAAAATATAAAATAGACCGAAAATTTGTCTCGACACAATGGGAAATAGAATAAGATACAGATTATTAATCGAGTGAAGAAGAAAGCACCATTAATTTCCGAGATATTCACGAAAAACTTTGGAGACTTCAACGTCCGACCAGGCGCGAAATCCTCATATTCCTCACCGGACCATTGAGGCGCAGCCGCGGTCAACATTTGCAGGAAATAATCTTCAAATATTGAATTATATGGATCGTACGATCGATTCCAATTAAGATTTTATGCATTATTCTGAATTTTATGTGATTTTTTGAAAACAATTTCTATAGCTCTTGAAAAATCACCCTATATATCCTCAAATGAAAATTTCATCTAAAACTGATAAAAAATTGAATAAGAAACAGATAATCAGTTGGATGAAGAAGAAAGCATTATTCATTTCCGAGAGATTCATTGAAAACTTCGGAAACTTCAACCCCAGATAAAGCGGGAAACCGTTATATTTCTCACTTTTCGAAGCCATATTTTTTGACTGATCATTCATCCTCTCATATTGTTCAGACAAAAATGCTACCATAGCCTAATCTTGAATTAAAATGAAAAATAACCAGTCTGGAACTTTTTCTGATTCAAAAAATCTTTTAAAATATAAAATGGAACGAAAATTTTTCTTGACACAATGGAAAATTGAATAAGATACAGATTATTAATCGAATGAAGAGGAAAGCACCATGAATTTTCGAGATATTCACGAAAAACTTCGGAGACTTCAACGTCCGACAAAGCGCGAAATCCTTATATTCCTCACTGGACCATTTGAGTCGCAACCGCGGTCAACATTTGCATGAAATAATCTTCAAAAATCAAATTACATGGAGCGTACTATCGATTCAAACAAAGATTTCATGCATTTTTCTGAATTTTATGATTTGAAAAAAAAATAGCTCTTAAAAAAAATCACCTATTATAATGTCCACCAAATATAACCAGCAGATGACTCGTATTCAGCAGAGGGATATCTGCAGTTGCTAAAAGTTTTTCAATAAAAAGACTTATTTAGTTACTAGAAAGTATTACCGAAAAATCTCGTCTCTAAGTCCTCAAATCTAAGTGAAATTGCTTTTTTCCAACACAAACTGGCTCTTCTATTTCAGTTTTTGTTCCATTCATAAATAACTCCTTCCTCTTTTACGTTTGAGTAACTCGAGACATAATAGATTGAATTCCAATTCCTACAGACAGAAACGTATAATAATCTTGCAAATTAACATCTAAAACTTGATTTCCTCCTTTGCCTATTCTTAACCAAGCGACCTTGCTCTTTTTTCTATTCAAAATGTCGAAAGTTCAAGGTCAGTAGCAATTCTATATGGTTATTGTTTTAATGGATTCAGGATAGCAGATTTAATTTGATGAAGGTTTAATTTATGTCGGAATTCGATAGTAGGTTCAAACGAATGTAATTCAAGATTAATAATAGTTTCGTGGATTGTTTTATGTAGCTGTCAAATGATGCCGGATTCATTTTTTGCATACGTAATTATACGAGGGTTGGTATTGATGTTTCCTGCAATGTTAAGCAATGAAAAATCTGTTGTTGAGTTTGTGTAATTCCTTATTGTTCATAATTTCTCTAAAGAGATTCGAATACACTGCGCAGAAAAATTAACGCACATTATGGAAATCTCAAATTTATTCTACAACTGAAGGTGTTCTCAATGATAATTATTTTTATCAGAATTATGCATGCATATGTTATCCACTCTCAACGTTTTTCTTCAATACAGATGTTTTCTCCCAGCAGGAATAAAAAAAGATGATATTATCAGATTTTGAATGTATTGGCTCCATTCTGAAATCAGTTGTTCTCGATCAATTCTAGTGATCAATAGTTTTTCTTTCGTTTGATTTTCTAAACTCGATTGCTATGCAACGCGAAACACGCAATTTGACCCAAGAGGAATGTGCCCAAGCGGTAGTTTTGCGAGAAGAAGGGTGGACATACACAAGAATTGCAGAAAGGTTTGGAGTTCCCCATACAAGTGTGTCCAGAATGTTGCAGCGATTCAGGGAGACAGGTATGAATGTCCGAAGACCAGGACAGGGTAGACCACGGGTAACAACTGCCATTCAAGAACGTTACTTGAGAGTTTCTTCGTTGAGACAACAGTTTGCAACCGCTCGCCTCCTTCAAAATCAGCTTGAGCAAACTCATGAGGTGCAAATTAGCACTCAGACAATAAGAAATCGCCTCAGAGAATATGATTTAAGTTATCGTGTCGCGGCAAGAGGCCCAGCTCTTACCCCAGCCCATCGAAGGGCGCGTTTGGATTTTGCGAGACTGCATATCCATTGGGAAAAGGCCGATTGGGAAAGAGTTCTCTTCACAGATGAGTCTAGATTCTGCCTCTACCATTGTGATCGACGTTCCCTTGTATACAGACGTCCACATGAAAGATATGCTCAGTGCAATTTCTTGAATACTACTGGTTTCGGGGGAGGATCGATTATAGTATGGGGTGGAATATCTTTGACTGCTCGCACAGACCTAGTGGTCGTTGATAATGGAGCTATGAATGCTGATAAGTATATAAGGAACATTCTTGAAGAGCATGTAGTGCCATTTGCCCAATACATTGGTGAAAATTTCATTTTTATGGACGATAATGCCAGACCTCATCGTGCGCTTATCGTTCAGGAGTACCTTGAAGAGGTTGAAGTCTCTCGAATGGAATGACCAGCAAGAAGTCCAGATCTCAATCCGATTGAGCAGGTTTGGGACAACCTCAATAGAAGGCTGAGAAGTTCAGAAAATCATTCAGCTACCTACTCTTAATGACTTATTAGGAATCCAACTCGGAGAAATCTGGGAAGGATTAGATCAGAACATTTTAAGATCACTCATTTTGAGTATGAACCGTCGTTGCCGAGCTGTAATTAACGCAAGGGGTGGAAATACCAAGTATTAAATCACTTATCAGCATTTCAGTATTTTGAAAATTGTTTATTCCTCTTCTTTCACATAAGATTCGGTGAAATCCTAAATTTTTCTTCCTTTTAATGTGTCTTGTTTCGTTCGATACCGAGAGAACATAAAAAATAAGTTATAAAGTCAATGTAGAGTCAATTTTCATTATACAATTGAGATTTTCAGAATGTGCGTTAATTTTTTGGCGCAGTGTAAAATCAATGTCGTAAAATAAAAAATGTTCACATCTTCCGATGTTGTCACAGAAGTTTATTCAGGGAAGTGACACTAAAGCAACTCCAGTACTGAGTATAAACCAGGGGGAGATGAAGAGTTGAAGACTAATGGCAACGTGGGGGAGTCCATATTACGTTATACAGGGTGTAACTGAATAAGTGTAAAACATTTAAGGAGGTGATTCCTCATCGAAAAAAAGATAGGATCTCTCATATAAAGAAACTTCATTGGAGCATCCCTTGTTAAGATACAGCCCCTTAAAGGGCTCAATGCGCCGACGTCTAGACGCATGCGTAATGTTGGAAGGTAGACATATTGAACATTCACTATGATTTCTACATGTTGTGTGTTTTGTTATTAATAACTTAGTTTTGTTTATTACCCTTTAATCGTTTAATGCAGGTACTAACTACAAAATAACAATAAATCCAGTTCGCATTTATGACGATGTATCTCTGTAGTTGTTCGTAAAATAATGTTTTGCTGCTTACTGGTTTATTTTGGGCCAAAAACCCAAGAGACATTTTTTGTTTAGAATGAAACAGGCTATCGGAAATAAATTTTTAAATGGTAAACAAATAATAAGACAAAAAGTTACATTGGAAATAAATTTTAGGGGTTGCGTTTTTCACCCCTTACAACCATGGGGTAAACCAAATAAACTACTGGCTAAGTGTCTTTTTGGTAGTACAAAACGTCAGGTTAATTTCAATATTGTAACTTTTTCAGTGCTTGTGAAAAAAATTGCTGTATCTTAACAAGGGATGCTCCAATGAAGTTTCTTTATATGAAAGATCCTATCTTTTTTTCGATGAGGAATCACCTCCTTAAATGTTTTACACTTATTCAGTTACACCCTGTATACAAAACTAGAATTTGCTAAACCTTTTTATCTCAATAGTTGCTAAAGCTGCGCTCCACAAAAAAATCATTCATCAGTGTTGCACACATCATTGCAAATATAAAGTACTCAAAATTCACGATCAAACCTATAAATCACTGTGATCATTCTATCAGGTATTCACTCCGGGAAATTTTTCGTAAGAGACGTCAATTGAAATGCACCTCATGAAGGTTACCAATTAATCAGCTGTGCCATTTGCGAAACAATATGTAGATCAATCTTTGGGTTCCCTCAAGTATTTCACTTGTGCAAGAAGAAATTTTCACACACCGGACTTGTTTGTTTTTCGGCAACGTACCAAAGGTGTCAAGCTTGACCCAGTATCGTATAAACGAGGCTTAATGTGCTCTCTTTATGCAAGCCACTGGCCCGGTTATTGCTGATGATTGAAGATGCCATCAGGGTCATTTGTAAGTTGAGTATCTTGAAGTATCTCTTGATCGGGCTATAAATTCTTGATTTAAATATCTTAAGTTCATCGGCAAGATGTATATCATTTCGAGAAGGATAAACGGAAGAGTGCGTTTATCAGAGATTTATGCGGGATTGAAATATCAACATGGTATCATTAGTAGACCTAGAAGGATTTCATGTTTCTTGAGATGTGTCTTAATGCGACCGAAATTTCGATTATAAATCGAAAAAATTTTTGTTTTATCGTTTTTTTTTTGCATGATATTTTAATTGATGACATTTCTCTGAAATAATGCCGACTACTTTTCATTTCGAAACACCCTTTGCGACGGTCATTTTTGAATGAGGTAGGAAAGAAAAATGAGGTCTCTTCAATCATTGGTCATTCGGGAATCTTTGTTTTTTGTTATAGAAGAGGTGTATCTTACATCTGACACGCATAAGTCTTCCTGGGTAGTGTCGGATTCTTACCGACTAAACACCTCTCCTGCAGTTGGTTCCGGGCATAAGCCTATAAACCTTCCATCATCTTATCTGTTATTTTCTCTTTCGCATTCTTTTATGCTGAGTGTTTGTATTCATCCTTCACAATTGGATATCTCTTACTAAGTGTGGAGTTCTATATCTTCATTTTCGCAATTGGTCTCTAGGCCTTTTGCGGTAAATTCTCGCTGTTTTTTCATCTTCAGCGGGGTCATAGTCAACTAACCTTCTGAGGTCATCATTTGGATGTTCACTAGCTCTTTCATAGGCTTTTGCAGCTTTTCGTTTGATGAATGTAGTAATGGACTCCCATTTTATATCCTTTCGGATTTGTTCATTTCCAACAAACCAGGGGGCGTCTAATGCCCATCTCAGAAATTTGTTTTCTGTACTTTGTATCCTCTTCATATGGGTTCTCGCTGCATAGCCCCATGCTGTTGATCCATATCTCGGTCTGGCGACTGCTTTTATGATCCTCAATTTCGTGTTTCTGTTCATTTGGCTTCTTCTGCCTATACTCGGGTATAGTCTTCTCATTGCTACATTCGTTTTATCCACTGCTCACTTAATGTGCTGTTTCCACGTTAGTCCTTTGTCTAATATTACTCCTACGTATTTAGCTTCATTCTGCCATTCTATTTCATTATCGTCTATGGATATCTTCGATTCCATCTTCAGTCTTCTCTTTTGAAGGAGTATTGCTTGACTCTTTTCTCCATTGATTTTGATTTTCCATCTGTTACACCATTGATTGATATCGTCTGCAGCTTCTTGAAGTCTTTTGTGAATTATTTTTGTAATTTTGTGCCTAATTGCTATGCCCGTATCGTCTGCGTATAGAGCAAGCAGGCATCTTGGATTCCTTGGTATATCATGTATGTGTAATTGTGTATGTTATAGAGTTGCGGTCCTAGTATGGATCCATGAGGAACTCCTGCTTCTAAATATCTGAGTGTGGAATGAACATCATCTATTCTCACACAAAAGTTCCTATCCCTCAAATAAATTCTTATTATTCTGCATAACTTGGGTGAATAACCTGCGGTTATCATTTTATATGCTAGTCCTTCATGCCATACTCTATCAAAAGCTCTGGTTACATCTAGTAGTAGTAGTTCTGTGGCTTGTTTATTCTGAAATCCCTCTGTGATATACTGGGTCATTCTTAGGAGCTGTTGTTCTGTTTAATACTGTTTTCTGAATCCAAATTGTTCACTTGGTATCGTCACCAGGGCTTCTGTTTCTTTATTAAGTCGTCTGACTAAGACTCTCTCCACAATTTATCCTAGGGCTGGGAGTAGGCTTATTGGCTTATAGTTCTGTGGGAACTTTTGGTCTTTGCCTGGTTTATTGGAAACAATCTTCAGCAGTTTTCCATCTTGGAAAGTGCTCTCTTCTCATCACTCCGTTTGCTATGCTAGTGAGAGCTGCTGTTTTTTTCTTTGACATTTTTTTCAGCATGAGATTTGTAATTTTATCTTTTCCAGGAGCCTTTCTTGTTTTCAAATTGTTGATTATCTCTTTGATTTCGGCCGGAGATGTTGGGTGAGGGATTTTGCCATCCGGTGGTGCTTCTTTCATTTCTTCTTCATTATCTTCAATTAATTCTCATCGTCTTCTTCATAATAATTTATTCTTGACTCTCTTTCGCCAGAACAAATCTTTTGATGCCCGGTTCAAATACTCCAGAACCTGTTCCTGTTAGGGTTCTTGAAGCATCTCTGATCTCTGTACCATTAAATATTATCACCGTCATGGCAGTGCTGCTGGCGACATCTGACCGTAGTTAACAATCATGATGTACATCCATCGCGGTATTTAAGGGCTTAAGCACACAAGATCTCGAGATGCTTGTTCCATTGAAGTTTGCTGTCCTGATATTTAACTTCAGACTTTAAATCTTTCGAAATGGTGGCACAGGACAGAAAATCCTGTATTAGGAATTCGAAGATATTATCAGTTATATTTCTTTACTCTAACTTTCTGAGTTTCAGTTGAGAGGAAAAGGTGCCTCTCATCTGTATTTCATTGAATCACCATTGTCTCATCTATCAAAACCAATCAGGAACTGTTTGAAAAATGGGTTGAAGAGGCGTTTTAGATTTCCTTTCAGTTCGGCTGATTACATCTGGGTTGTAGCACCGAAACGATCACAATAATTCGCAAATCATGGACCTCCTCAGACCAATTGCAGATAGGACGACTGGACGTGTCTTTAAAATAGCTCAATCATCGGCTCGAGCCAAAAATCGTGCACCATTCACGATCCGAATCTCGCAAATCATAATACTTTGCACATAATACCTTCGATGAAATAATAATTCCAGATTTACTTCACGCCATGATTGTTATGATCAACAACGGGCTCGAATAGATGGGAATTAGATGAAATACAAGTTTTCACTTTGTATAACAATCGATTCAATAGCAAATAACGAGGAAATGCACACCGTCCTAGGCGTTTTATATAATGCGATCGGGCCTATATCTCATGTAATCTTTAATTGGGTATGGTCTTTGTTATACATATTTCGATCCGGAGTGTGAAAAATTGTGAGAGTTTGTTGCGTGCCGTAGGGAAATCCGTGCAGAGGAATGGCATGTGTGAAGAACCGTGGAAATATTCACTGCTTCTTTCGATCGTTAACAGTGGCGGCTCGTCAGGGAGGGAAGGGAGGCCAAGCCTCCCCTAAAATCCTTCTTGCTTCAGTTCTCTTCTCACTCGAACAATTTTTAAATTCGTATATTATTTTCCATATATCCCAATGCCTTTTTTTTGTTATACAAGAAGCGAATTTTACATCAGACACCCAGTCTTTCTGGGTAGTGTCGGATTCTTACCGACTAAACACCTCTCCTGTGGTTGGTTCCGGGCATAAGCCTATAAACCTTCCATCATCTTATCTGTTATTTTCTCTTTCGCATTCTATACCCGATTATAGGCAGAAGAAGCCAAATGAACAGAAACACGAAATCGAGGATCATAAAAGCAGTCGCCAGACGGCAGCTTACATATGTATCAACAGTAGGGGGCTGGGAGCAGGCTTATGGGTCTATAGTTCTGTGGAAACTTCTTGTCTTTCCTCAAGGTTCTTCGGCTCCGGATGGACATGACCATCCTCAGTCCCAGGACCCCGCTTGCTATACTACTTTCAGTCTTCTCTTTTGAAGGAGTATCGCTTGACTCTTTACTCCATTGATTTTCATTTTACAATGCCAGTCTCTCTCTGTGATTTTAATGACTTGAGAGCAGGTCCACCTCGACCAATCCAGAGATCTCCGTATGTTGTTGTTGAAAACTTCCGAGCACCTACACTAAAATGAGCTGGTGCCCTATATCTTCGCAAGAATGCACTTTTTCAAAAATGATCAAATTATAAATTACCCTTAAAATAGTCCAAGGAACAACCTCTTTTCGCATGTTCACCTATTATCCTGTAGAATGCCAAATACACACCATGAATTTGAATATGAGCTATGATTTTCCCAGCCATTTCAGGTCTTGATACACCTAATCATATTCAAACGATTTCGTACACCTTATAATTACAATTCCACTCTAACAAATTCATCAGCTTCCAAATTAACAACTTTCCAAGCACCGTTTACTCATTTACCATTTCAACCATGACATAAACCTCAAAGATGTAAACACGCCCGTTTTCCCAAGAATAATGTTATTCCGAATCTGCAGAAGAATAGATGTGACATACCGAGCCGTTATTCACACTATTAAGATAATAGATCGCGATTATTATGATGAATGCATTTCTTTAATTGTACTGCCATTTGAATACAATCGAATGGGCTGGGATGTGTTGTAAAGTACCAAGATTTAAGATTTGGTACGCTGTTTTTGTAATTTTTCTTTATGAAATCTCGTTGGAGGATGCTAATTATTCGTTTTAATTTGCTGATTTTAGTTTCACATCGTGAACTTGGAGAACAAGGTTATGGTTGGTTTCTGGGATGGCTTCTTTGGTTGCTAAACTAAGGAGAGCCCAATGGTTTGAAGAAAATACATTCATTGGGAAGTTGACATACACCCTTTTATTCTTTTCTATACTATACTAATAATAATAATAATAACATCAGAGAGGCTTCTCCAAAGTACCCCGAAATTCTGAAAAGAAAAAAGACAAAAGGAGAAATATGAACGAGAAAAAAATGATATTGAAGTATATCAAAGTGATTTCAAACTAACTACACTCAGAAAATTTTCTAAGTAAAATTAACAGAAGCACTACTGTTGGAAGTCTAATGTATTGAAATTGTTAATCCAACAAAAAACTTTTCCGGTTACAAAAAATTGCTGTACCTACAATAGAGCATTCATGTTATCCTGAATGAGGTTTGTTAACACTACAAAACAAGAACTACTGTGATAACAATATTATTTTCATTAAGGCTACATCATACACTAATATTGAATGTATTGCTGTTCAATAGAATTGAAAATTCTATAAAAATAAGCGTGAATTTCTATTACCCCAATGTCACTAATTTTGTACAAATAACACAAATTAATTGTATAGAATATCTAATACACTATCATATTCACAACCTTTATTATTATTTTCACAATCCTATTGTTATTCATAGTTATACTACCCCAACAGTATTTTTCGTTGAGATGGAAATCA
The DNA here is from genome assembly GCA_910592335.1 of Adalia bipunctata. NCBI lineage: Eukaryota > Metazoa > Arthropoda > Insecta > Coleoptera > Coccinellidae > Adalia > Adalia bipunctata. Next base: position 12,557,503 of record OU342955.1, read on the forward strand.
TATACTATTACAGGGATAAAATATTTGTTATGTTAATAGTTAAACGTTACCAGAAAACAACAAAACTGATAATATTACACAATCCGCTGTTGATTTAACAGTCCTTCTATAAGCTAAAACCACGAACTTCTACGGATATATACGCGAACAGCGTATATTTACAGCGCTACTGATTTCGTACGAGTTTGGTCCTGAGATATGGTGATATTAAAAAAAAAAAAGGGAGGAAGAAATAGTTTTAAGAGAGAACTAAAAGTGATATTCACCAAAGCTGGAATTTTCGAAGCCGAAAAGCTTGCCAAGAAGTGTATTGGTAAGTACTGAAATTTCTTTCTCTTCGTTGAAATAGGTATTCAATCTAATATACAAATACAAAGATTTCGAAATGGCAAATGCTGAATTGAGATTTGGTGAACTACATGCCAAAATTGATGAGAAAAACGATCATTGAAAGATATTCACCCGTCGGTCATTTTTTCGAAATAATTCTTTCTGTTTCTTTTAAAATATTGTGAATCTTTAAATTTTTTTCAGATGATAGATTTACTTCTGAAACTTTCATATTAATAACTACTCGTCATATCAAGGAATTTTGTTCTGAGGAGCCACATATTTCTTGGAGGGATAGGATAATTTTCGAAGAGCTTGTCCGAATTACGCAGAACTTGGCAAAATTGAGGTAGGTACATTATACCAATGCAATGATTTGTTTCCGTTGCAAAAAAAAATTTTCACGACCTTTATATTTTGATGAGGCATCTCAAACGGATTCTCTAAGTTTCATCGCATGTTTATTTAAAACTGTTAGATTAAGCATTTTTAACTTCTCGATAGTAAATTGTGATATTTCTTTCAGATGGACGAAATGTAGGTATATTGCTGCTTCTGCATGCAGCCACAGCTCCAACATCTAGAAAACCTCAAAAATTTGGCTCCAGTTGTTCCCAAATTTTTCATACTTGTAATTTTTTTATATTTATGAATTATATTTTATTTTTCTGTTCCAATAAATTAATCATTATAAATAAGTTTATTTTAACTGACCTATACCTAGACATTGAATACATATAACATATAACTAGATACTGAATAATAATATTTTCAGGAAGCTGACATCACAGCAATATCGTAAATTCAGCAATATTTAGTGGAGTCAGTTACTCCACAAGTCGGTTGTCTGCCTCTTTGTATTTTTAACAATTTCACTGATAAATTTAATGATAGTTAATTGTTTTATATGAATTACATCGAATATTCTGAATAGAGCAAAATATATATTATCAAGAATATTTAGATAATAGTTGAACAATATCGTATGAATATTACATTCTAACAAAATAATAAAACCCTCTATCAACACAAAAAATAATACTATTGGCGAAAAAGTATGAATCTGTTGTATTTAACAATCTTACTTTCCATTGTATAGAAAGCAGTGTTATTGAAATCATTATATTATATCTACGATTTCGATCTCCCTAACATAATATTTTCATTGACGTGAAGGAATATATTATTCATGGTAATAGAAGATACTGTTATGAGTATCTATATGTTCGTTAAACCTGACAACTGCAATATTAGCGGAAGAACTATATTATTGTAATGCTAACAGAAGATTCTTCATCTACAACAAGTTTGCATTCAATGAAGCAGCTAACAAAAGTGCTTCTGTTAATATAATAGAATTTTAGATTGACCAAATAGGGATCTTCATTTTGTTATCTTAACGTACATTTTTCGTTGTATTTACTAGAATAATTTTCTGAGTGTACCCCTCGAAAAAGATTCAGAAACTACGTTTATAGCCGTAAAACCTTGAAACAATTATTGAAAAGATTTGGTATAATTAAAAAAAGATAATAGCCATAACAAGGCCATTTAGGAACATATGTTTCAGTTCTAAACAAAAACAAGTAACGTAGAATTGTTATAGTTACTCAAATTCCAAATGATTCGTCCAAACTTAATTGAACTAGTCTTCTTTCAAACTCCTGCCATGAGGTTGATTGTTCATTGCAATTAAACACTTTATTATGATTAGTTCTATTCAAATTTTTTGTTTCCCATCATAAAATTTCTATTCTGGACCAATTTCAACATGAGCCTTAAATTTCCATTGAATTCTTGATAGTTTCGTCAACAACAAGCAGTTCTACGAAAAACAGGTAGAAAGTCACAAAAAATTACCCAACATCTACATATAGATAAGAGTGAAATGTTTCCGCATTCATAGGATTATCCTTTTCGTATGTGAGATAATCAAGCTCAAGCAGTTCCTCCGGTTGATTCTAGACCAGTTTGGTATGATCGCTTTTAGCCATTTTTATCAGATCGTTCCAACTAGTTTTGCGCTATTAATTAATATTAACGATAGACAGTGTGATAAAGAAGGGCGAAACAGGAAGGAAGTTTCTCTGAACTACGATGTTATTTATCTATTATAATGTATTTGTCTTTCACTTTATTATTTATTGGAATATTCAGAGCGAATTAATTAATAATGTCGTGATACAGAAAACGAATTAGAATATTCAATGATGATTAATGAACACATACCTATGTGGTATGAAAACTCATCTTGAGATTCAGGAATGCATACATAAAGAAGTATCACATACCTTGTATAATTCAAGACGTGGATATGATCCTACTCTTCAGATTGGAGATAAATTATTAAAATAAAAGAATATACGCTCATTGAGACAAAGCAAAGAACCGTAAATTTATTTTGCGCCAATTCTTGAGTAGTTACTGCAACTAGCAAAACTCGCTATTGTTTTTCAGGTTATAAAAGAGATATAATGGTGAATTCACCCGTTATCACTTTCGATTTCTCAATAAGGTACTCTATTTCGAATTTCTTAGATTATAATGCAGCAATTCAGATTTAGTATCTGTTGCATAGAATCATCACCTAATTGAGAAAACTCAAGTTGTACTGAACACAAACACATAGCTGTCATGATGGAAACTACCCAACAAATATGTTGGTGAATTTTTAATTTTTTGATTTTTATGGGGAGAATCAAGCCTACCTCATATTTCTGTGAAAACAGATTTGGGATCAACGAACATTTTTTTTAATTGCGGCTATTAATTTTTTCGACAGTTCTCATTTTTTTTAAATTTGGTGAAGTGCTTTTTTAATGTTTTCAATTTTGTGTTTTTCATTTTCTAGGAAGTATATTTGAAATATGTACATTTTTCGTCCGAAAACTAGAAAATCGAAAAGTGTTTGGTGGATGAGGTATATACGTAAAAATATTCGTGGCATTATGTTTATAGAATTTATTAAAATACTAAGACATCTCGCATCAGACTTAGATGGAACACCTTCCTTATAAACAATATTAAATATTCATCAAACAGTCTACACCATTAAAAACTTTCGGTAACTTCTTATTGCGTTAACTTAATGATACAATATTTACAAAACAATATAGAGCTACAATTTTCGAAATATAAACCATAACAAATTTTTTCAAATACAACTAGGCAAGAATGACATCCGGAATATTGAAAGAAGAAATTGTTTTCCTTAAATTTTCTCTAATTAGCGATGTAATAATGAATTCAATAATATACCAAAAAGAGAAGAAAAAGAGAAGTAAAGGAAACATACAGTAAAGGTACAGAGGATAGAGATAGTTTATCAAGTTTAGGAACAAATAATTGAACGAAAGCATAGGAGAAGAAATGAAATCCAAAATTTAAATAGAGAAAAAAAGGTTGAGATATTACAAGACGTAAATTGAAAGAAAGAAGAATCAATTTGAGGAAGATATCGTCAAAAAACAATATAATAAAATGAAAAGAAGGTACCTACATTAAAGAAATCACATTTTTAATTGGAAAGTAACCCACAAATAAGGTATTATAGAATTTATGAAAAAAAAATCAATGAGGAGTATCAATAGATTATTCCTGAAAGGTATGAAATGAGAATTAATTGAATTCAAAAAGAAAATAATGAAAAGTATAAAATATAAGAATCTTCATAGTGAGGGCAAATAAAGTATTTCATAATAGTGAAATCGTAAAAGTGAAATGTTTCTGAAAGCTTTTGAAAAAACACAAAGAAGTGAAAGATAACAGGTGAAAACAAGATGATTTCTAATAACTATCGACACTGAATTTTTTTCAAATTCTTCATTTAGTAGTAACCAAAACTAATATCGTGGAGGGGAGCTGCGCCACCTTCAGGAAGAGCGTAATCCCTAGACAGCTGATCTAAAATTCCTCCAGATCTTCCTCCAACAGGCCTTGGTGCAGACCTCGATGGTGCAGCAATTGGTTGTGGGGCTGGACCAGGGTTGTATCTTGGTGGTGGTCTGGACTCTGGAACGTACTGGGATGGCAAAGGAGCAGGCTGAGCGTAAGTGATCTTTGGAGATGGTCTCACTGGAGGATTGGAGTCGAAGTCGGGGAAGGAGAATTGGGAAGGAGCTGACTGAGGGCGAGGAGCTGGAGCTGGTGCGTAGCTTCTTACATTGGCTGGTCTTTGTGGTGGCCCAAAGTTCAGGGTGGTGGTTTGTACGGCTCCTAGAGAGGAAAGTGAGTGTTTCAGTGGAGAAATCAGGCTGAAGATTTTATAGATCTCTAGTGGATCGAAGTGTGTTGACCAAGAGTATGTTGGTTTTAAGATATTAGCAAGCTTTGCAACCACTTACCAGGAATTTGAGCTCTGGCTGGCACAGGGGCAGCACTCCTTTGTGGGACAGGAGCTGGTGCGAACTGAGGTGCTTCAAAAGATTCATAAACTGGTTGGGGCCTTGGGCGGGGCCTTGGTGCAGCCCTGATGGGTTGTTGTTGTTCCTGTGGTTGGTAGTAGTTGTTCTGGTAGTCTTGGTTCGAGAGACCGTCCCTGTTGGTGGTTTCGTCGACTAGGGTTGGTGGTGGTACTGTTATACCTTCTCCGGAAGGTGCGAAACCGTGCTTGGTGGCACCATATTCGATAGTCCTCACTTTACCAGTGTCGTCGACGTAACCGTATTTGCCTTTGACTTCACCAGTTGGGAGTTTGGTTTCGATTTTGAAGGATCCGTCGGCTGATTCGTAGCCGTAAGTGTAGGAACCATCTTCGTTGTGCCTGGAAATTATCATTTCAGTTCAGTTGGAGACTTGAAGACGATGGAGTCAAGTTTGCTTTTTGTTAGCAGCTTGACTATCAGAATGAATCACTACGTCACACCCTTGATAGTTTTTTTCAGGTTCATTCTGCCCGGAAAACACTGGAGTAACAGCCTAACGCAGGCACGTAGCCAGGATTTTTTTCGGGGGGGGGGGGCCCACAATGAGTAAACATTGCCAATTTTGTCAAATATACAGGCATTTTTTGACTTTTCTTGACATTCCAGGGGGGGGGGGGGTGGCGGGCCCCCGCCCCCCACTCCTGGCTACGTGCCTGGCCTAACGATAGTGTACACTTGGTTCTTTTCCTATTTTTTTTAAGGGCATTTGAAGAAAAGTTAATTTCAGTATCTTCTAATATATCAGAACTCAATTATATAGGGTGGCCAAGAGATTAACGTCAAAAAGAAAAAAACAGGTCCCTCGTGTCATGGGCTATTCAAATCACCCCCATGTATGTATTGCGATTTTTCACGGTTTTCGAGTTATGAATTTTCCCATGAACTTTGAGAATTTTCGACTTGACCATCTTAAAAAAGATATTGAAAAAAGTACAAGACATCTCTGTGAAATTCTTTTGTAACTTAATCTCCATGAATTGTATACTTTTATACATAAAATTACCAGATTCGTAACTTTGATAAAAATTATGGAAATGTTGGTCTCAAGTGAAAAAGTTACGTGAATTGGATTATGATCTGAATTTTCGAATCAAAATTAAAAATGTGAAAAGGATAATTCACGGTTTCTCAGTAAGCTTAAAAACTGCGCTCAACAGTCAGCTTTTAGAATCATTGATAAAAAATTGTACTCAACACTCTAAATTTGCTAGAATTAGCCTTCAAAGTCATCGAGGTAGAAAAAATCAAAGAACTAGACATTTATTGCAAAATTATTTTTTGTCAATTTTAAGATTTTTCTGATCAGTTATGATAGAAAATGCTGAAAATTAATGAAAATTCGCATTAGATGTTGGTCAAGAAAAAGTCTAGATAAAAAAACAAAAAGGTATGAAGAAGGTGTAGAATGTGTATTGAGGCATTTTGAAAACCTACTGTAAATTTTATAAATAAATTTCTTTTTATTTACATTATGATGTGTGATTTTATTGCCATACCTTTTTATTTTTTTATCTAGACTTTTTCTTGACCAACATCTAATGCGAATTTTCAATAATTTTCAGCATTTTCTATCATAACTTGATCTGAAAAATCTTGAAATGACAAAAAATAATTTTGCAGTAAATGTCTTGTTCTTTGATTTTTTCCACCTTGATGACTTTGGAGGCTAATTCTATCAAAAGTAGAGTGTTGAGTACCATTTTTTATCAATGATTCTAAAAGAGTAAAAGCTGACTGTTGAGCGCAGTTTTTAAGCATACTAAGAAACCGTGAATTAGCCTTTTTGCATTTTTAATTTTGATTCGAAAATTCAGATCATAATTCAATTCACGTAACTTTTTCACTTGAGACCAACATTTCCATAATTTTTATCGAAGTTGAGAATATGGTTATTCAATGTATAAAAGAACAATTTCATGGAGCATATGTTTCAAAAGAATTCCACAGAGAAGTCTTGTACTTTTTTTATTATCTTTTTTAAGATGGTCAAGTCGAAAATTCCCAAAGTTCATAAAAAAATTCATAACTCGAAAACCGTTAAAAATGGCATAACATACATGGGGGTGATTCGAATAGCCCATGACACGAGGGACTTGTTTTTTTATTTTTGACGTCAATCTCTTGGCTACCCTGTATTTATATTATGGGAGAGAAAAGAAGATGGATTACTTGTTGATTTGTTTCAAAATCGCTACTGGAGTTGGCCTTGGTGCATTGCTCTGTGAAGGTCCACTGTAGTTGGGCCTTACACGGGGTGGTGCTGCTCTTGGTTCATCGTAGTCATAGTCTTGAGCAAATGTGACAGCTACAACTAAGGCAAGCACTGCCGCCTGTCAAAATAAAGTTCGATTTATAATAGGCTGGTATTTGATTCAATCGATTAAAAAATTGTTTGGTCCGAAATCTACAGATTCATTAAGACACTTTCTCATGATATCAGCCTGAATTAAAACTTTTTTGATGCCATTCTTTACAACGACACAATTCAACGGTCCAATAATGCGGTCTTTCGACCTTGAAACCGATACCATTATATAAAAAATTTTGAAATGTCGCTAAAAGCGCTCGAACCATTATATAACCAGTCGACCATAAAAATGATCCAATTAAAGGTCGAAAGTGATACACAGGTGAACGCCCAAAGATTGGTTCGCTTTTCTACGTGTGATGTGGTCTAAAATTCACTTTCATCAGTGCCTTACGATCGATTGTCTTGCCCAATAACCTGCGAAACCTGAATATATCTGGATCAGTGCAATCGCAACGAGAATTAGTATACATTTACCGTTTTTCTGCATGGTAATCAGATGGATGTGGGTGGTTCATTGGTTCAGTCAGATTGATGGAAACAAACAAATTTGTCGATAGCTTTACCATTGTTATAATCAATGATTTTACAATCACTATGCAAAAAAAGATACTCAGTTTGTTTATCTTCTTTGATGATTCAACTTCTGTTTGAATGACTTAAAAATATTTAATTATACGGGCAGGGGCGCAGCCAGGGGGGGGCCCGAGGGGCCCGGGCCCCCCCCGAGATTTTTCTGCATGCAAACTTCTCTACCTGTATATCAGTAGATACAGTTGAATATTCGCGTCGGGCCCCCCCCGAACAAAAATTCTGTTGAATATTCGCGTCGGGCCCCCCCCGAACAAAAATTCTGGCTGCGCCACTGTATACGGGGTGTTTCTGAATTGATGCAAAAATTCCAAAAGGTGATTCCTTGTTCAAAATAAAGGGTAGGTCGATATATAAATATTGGGTCGAAAGTCAAAAGTTAGGGAGATATCGAGGTTCAAAGATGGCGGAAAAATTAAATTCGATGGAAAACTTCCGCAACGACTTGGATTGAATTAAATTCGGATAGCCTGCTATGATGAGAAACTTTTTCATCTCTCGTATTTTTCTCGTGAAATGTACCGTTTAGAAATAAAAAAATAAAATGTGAATCATTAGGTGTCGGCAAAGGATAATTTATTCAAGAAGTGATGCACATTTTATTTTTTTAATTCAAAACTGTAGTTTTATTAGAAAAATACAGGATATGAAAAAGTTTCTTACCAAATAAGGCTATCTGAATTTATTTCTATCCAAGTCGTAGCGTAAGTTTTTCTTTAAATTTAGTTAACAAAAATGATAGGGGTAGTCTACTTCAGCCCCCTCCACTCATTCTAAAAATATGAAAAAATATCAAGAAAGTGATAGTAATACTCACATAAATTATAATAAGTCTATCGCATCGCTTTTTTAAGATACAAAATAAAAACATTATTTTTCCGCCATCAGTGAATCGCGATATCTCCCTTACGTTTGACTTCGGACAAAACATTTATATAACAAACTATTTTAAACAAGAAATCACCCTTTGAAATCTCTCGCATCAATTTTTCCGATATACAGGGTGTATAGCGGGAAAAATAAGAAAGACTTAGCTGAGTGAATGATATTTTTTCGTAATGATCAAGAGTTTTATTAAACATGCTGAATGTGAAATCATAGATTTCGAAAGGCAGATGAGATTTTGATCAAAAAATTGTGGTAATTTCGTATTGACCAAGAAGAAAAGTTGTAGCTACTCTTTTAATGCTTCTGCCAGCATAATCCTGTCAATATAATAACACCCGAGAGTAATTTAAATAAATTGGGGCTAATTTGTATCGAACTGAAAGTTTGTATCATATATTCATTGAACAATCAACAAGTTTTCATAAAACTAGCATAATAATCCATAAGTGAAACGTAAAGAATTTGAATTCGAAAAACGCAGAACTTCCTGTTCCTTTACCCGAACCTTGACGAACACCAATTCCGCAATTCTCGCAAAAACCGATCTAAATCACCATATCGGATCGGAGGAAAATACCCGTTGATGAATTTGAGGAATTGCTTGCAAGAATGACATTGAAATTCACTCCTGCATTGGGAGGGGTCTCACAAAGAAACGAGAATTTTACAAATGAAAGACTCAAGGATTTCCTTGTGGACTTGCTGGAGAGACCTATAACATTTTATATGGGTTTATGCTGAAGAAACAACGAACTGATCTTGATATTAATATAATAAAAGCTCATGAATAATAGATGGAGAATGAATTGTGCCATTAAATTTGTGCTGTGAATGTGGTCGATATCCAATTATTGACGCCCATTTCTCGTTACCGGTATCTCACATGGAATTGGAATTATTTGACCTAGGTCTTAGGCAGATTTGGATTATGATAATTCAATAGGATATCCGGGGTTTGGAATATTGAGAATGTGCAAAAATTGTTCCAATTTTTTGCAATCTCAATATCAAGTGATTAAAATGAATCTCATTTGAAACAGGAAGGATAAAATATTTACCTACAATGTTTGCAGGGCTTACATGAGTAAATATCAAGTTAAAAATGATGATGACTTTTCTCAGATTGCTAGTAAACTAAAATGGCTGTTTCAACAGAATCTTATGGAAAAAGTACCGGCAATGAAATACAAAATAATATGTAATATTCATCTTAATTTATGTAGTCTTCTATTAGACCGAAAAACCGATGAGCTTTGGGTGGTTTTTGATTGCAAATCGATCAGCCTTGCTCTTCATCCACAAAAATCGTTCAAAATGGTACGCATTGATTCGTGAGGCACAGAAGTGAAAAAATGGAGCACTGTGAGCAAACGAAATGACAGACAACGCTCTAACTTCACGTGAATATACCGGTCAGTTGTGCCAAATTAGCAACAAAAAGAATATCGACAATCACGCTGAGCACTCTTGAGTTAATTTGTTTTGGAAAGAGAATAAAAAAAGTGACCTGACATAAATAGAGAGCTTTGAAAACGTTTGAGATTTGGAAATCACTCAATTATTCATAGGAGGAAATATTAAATTTGAAAATAATTATCTATGAAAGAGATCAAGATCAAAGCCAGTTAAATTTTTTTTTTGGTTTGATTCTAGTAGGTATTCAGTTCTTGAACATTGTCACTGCATTATTCTTATATTTTCCAATAAGGTTGATATGTTTTGGAAAAGTCATGACATGCTTTTTTTGAAATGATAAGAGTGTCACTAGCTGTCATTTATTTTTAGGATAATTTGACAATGACGATCACGTGAACCCAATATGGTGGTGGCTGGCAAATCATAAATGATATAGTTATCGTAAAACTTTATTCAAACTTGTCAGTACCTTTTTGTATGTTCAAAAACTTGCCTATGCAAATTTGAATAATACCAAAGAAAAATAAAAATAATACCTAATACTTTAAGTTCACGTTTTGAAGATTAAATCAGTCTTCATATTATGAAGAAAAACAATTATTAAACATTCTTTAAAATTTCTAGTAGATTCTTAGAGTCAGTGACTGTTGATATTAAGAATCTGTTCGAAGAAAACGAACGCATATTGAGAAATTCATTAGTTTATTCAGGTTGTGGAAAGTTATAGGTAGGTACACCAAAAAGAATAATGAAAAAAAAATTTTTAGCCACAAAAAATTATCTTAAAGAAGAATAGTTTTGTTTTTATCCTTGAGAAATCCTTCAGCCTCATTTAGTTCTTCCAATAGAGTGGCATACTGCACTTAACCAATTGTACGAACTTCAGAAAGGCAATTTTTCTTGATACTTTCTTTTTCAAGCTTACCATTTCGATCCCTTGATATTGAACTTCAACTCCATTGAATTGTCAAATTTTTTTGAATAATTTGTGAGCAATAAATCCAATATTGACGGAAATATGGTGGCATTGAAAATATACGAATAGATTAATATATTCAATGAACTTCGAATGGCTTTAATAGAATAGCATTGCCAAATGAGTTCATCCAGTTAATTTGAAAGCTCTTCGACGAAAAATCAAAGTAATTAAGAAAAAACTTGTTCAAACGATCTTGATATGAACGAATAACCATAGAAATCTGGCTCCACCATAGAATCACTTCGGTTCATCGCACATCCCTTTTTTTGGTGCACTTAATCCAGATTCGGCTCAGATTCGAGGTTAGGTATCCTTCGACAGTAATTTAGCGAGATGAATGGAGAAATTTTACTCACGTATCTTGTGAAAGGCAACATGTCGGCGAATCACAGGCACAACACTGAAGTGGTGCGGGGGCAGAAATTTGCCTTTTATAAGGTTATTTCTCCGCGAGTTTGATAAGGTAGGGGCAAGGTTCTTGTAGCGTTGCAGAAACGTGGGGCGCCGGACCAGAAACGAAGATTTTGGACTGAAATTATTATGTGAAGCCTGATTGTCATAATGATGTGACACCCTTGGTACTTGTTTCATTCGGGAAGGTGCGAAACTGCTTGGAATTCAAATATGGGTCAATTTAGAGGTCAAAAATTTGAACACCCTATTCATGCTGCTATTTTCCTCATTTTGGACCATCTAGCCTTCTTTGGGTCTGTGTGATAATAGAGCCTTTTTTTTGGTATATGAAAAAACTCTGTATAATTTTATTTATAAAACTAGTTCCAATAGTTTCCCATATACACATGGACTAGTCGTCAAAGACCCTGTATATGAATGCCATTGTGATATTGATATAAGATTTTGAACATATTATTCATCTGGAAAATTATCGCTAGCATGTGATCTCAAATGAAAATTCACATATTGCCTTCTGCATTCAACAAATTGATTCTCTACATACATATATGTTCTGTGTTTGTCAACCATTTTCAATTTGAAGAATACCATGGTGAGTTTTCAATGAATAATTCACAATATTGAGTTTTACCTTCAAAGTATGATCTGAAATATACCCAAGTTTTGATTCAGATAAGAAATTTGAATGATTAGAGAACTCTGTATGAGGTCTAATAACGTACCCCATTTCTCATAACCTAAAACCAAGAAAATACGATTTCTTAGTTTATTTTCGACATTATTTCATAAATATTAAATTTTCCATTAGTTGCACTTATTGATATTTCATCAAAAGAATCTAATGTTTCTGAGAAAATTCAGGTTTGATGTTTGAAATTTTTATTAGTGTTTAAAGCAGAACAGGTTAATTAATAGTTACCTATATTATTCTTTTCAGATATTTCAGATTTCATACGATCAATAATTTCTACAGGTTCATACGCTACACAACGAATATCTTGTTCAGTCAAGTTTAATCTTATTCTAAACAATTTCAATTTTTCATTTACTGTTCGATTCAGGGTGTCAGAAATTATTGAGGAGAAGTTCTGCTTTCAATAAAAATAATACACAAGGTATCAGTTTTTCTTGTGGTAACCACAACTCATATTGTTTTGAATACTGATGGGCCTGTAGTTCAACCAATGCCCAATAACAATTACCTATTTTTGTTCAAACGAAAAAAAATTGATTCATTTACCTATGTCATAAAAACTTCATACTGAAATTGATTAATTCTCAATAATTGAAAATATTTGGAAGTTCAACTCATGAGCACCCACAGAAATCAATCATGGGTTTTACCCCTAACCTCTGCTATTCTAAATCATAATTTGATATGTACAAACTTGAATAAAAAATCACTGCTTGACTTGACATCGTCCAAAGCTTTCGAACAACTTGAATGCAGATTATTGCTTCTTTCTCTTAGGAAGAACTGCTGAGCTGCGCCATATGTTTGAATAACATGAGCAATCGCATAAATTTATGCATTCAAGGCCATAGTGTATGCTGCATATGCTACAATAACCTCGGACTATGCCCTTACTGCAGATCACCATGGAGTCGTACCAGAAACCGAAACTTAGAAAAACTAGTCACCTACTACTTGGAAGAGAAGAGAACCAATGACCTCATCAACAACGAGAACCTCAAATGTCCCAAATGCCATGTCCTCATGGATGGTGGCATCATGCTATGTGGAGATGGCCACAGTTTTTGTGCCAAATGTGCCAAGTATATGCACCAGTGTTTGCTTTGTAACAAGTTAATTTGCTACAAGAGGAATTTTTCATTGGAAAAATTCATAGACAGCGTCAAGAATCAGAATGAGGAGTTCAGTGCTTTGGCGAAAGTTCAGGTAAAGTGTTCGTCCATTCTTCCCTGTAGAAGGACAACCAGTTGGTAAGACTGAATCAGATGAAAACAAGAAATCCGTTTATAAAAAAGAAAGGATGCACTGAGTTCTAAAAGTTTTGTGAACATGAGAATTTACACTTTAGCTAACCACAAGAAAATTCACAAACTTAGAATACAAAATCAAGTTTAAAACTAAGTAAATTCACTTTGAAATATTATAAATAACATTGATATTTTAAAAGATGAATCGATGTGTAAGGCTTCATCAATATTTCACAGAAATTAAGTTTCTAGAGTAAATTCAGATTTAAATTTCAAAGGGGTAAACAAGTAGGTACTATACATAAACAGAGTTGCTTGGTGGTGGTTTAAAAGGGGGTATCCTGGTTGATTACACCCCATGATCTTAAAGATTGCTCATTAATAGTAATCAACAAAATTTATAATAGTCCAAATTAGTAATTTTCATCGTAAAAAAGCAGAGCTTCCGCAATACAAATCTGCAAACATTTTTTCATTCCAAAGTGCCTACTCATGCAGTAATCTCAGTTTCAATTTCAGGCCTGTCTTCTGAAATTACTAAAGCTGTTGTTATGGTTCATAGGCTTCTTCAGTTTACTGAGGTATACAATGTATATATTTATCTGAAGAAGAGAAAATTGAGAATGTTCAGAACAGGAAGGAACAAGTGTTCTAAAATTTGTATCTCATTTTACAAAAAAAGAAAAAATATAGGAATCGAAAAAAAAAATTATATATTTTCGAAAATGTTTGTGTTACTTGTTGTTCATATTTGTACTTCAAAAAATTGACATTGTAAAATAGCAGGAATCAAACAAAAATATGAATGGTTGAAAACTGCTCAATATGACATAGCTTTATTATTGTGAAGTAGTATTTTTGTATTTATGTAACGTCATACCATGTTTTATTCATAGGTCATTTTAATTCTAGTTCTTGTCTTTTATTATAATTTATTCATAAGAAGATTCAAAAGCTATGCGAAATGTTTATATCAAGTTGAGACTGTTTTCAAATTTTAGGAATAAAAAAATTAAATCCTAGGATTGTGTTTCACTTATAATCTAAATTCTGAACGAAATGATTTGAATTAGGCGTGACTATAATTCAGATATGACATGATTAAGTTGCCTCTTAATGATCCATGACCAATTGATCATCATCAATTTCAAAACCCACACATCATCATAATCGGAGAAGTAAACTCCCAATTACATTTATACTTATTTATTCAGTGAATAATTGAGTTCAATTGCTCAATATTTCCAATAAGTTTAGCTTCCTCAAATTCGTAAGAATATTAGAATGACTTTCTTTTACTTGTAATGAATACGAATTACGGTATAAAGAATATGTAATCATTTCATGAGGATATTTGACTTGAATATCAAGCAATTTGCGAAAAAAAACTGATTTTTAGTTTGTATTGAAAGCTGAAAATACAGTGAGTTATACCATCTCAGAACCTCAATAAAACAGGCTTGTTTTTTTAAATTTGCACACACGTGACCATATTTTTTTTTTCACCACATTAGGTCCAACTCAGGAAAAAATATGCATACGCTCCATGAATCATATAACTACATTCGATAGCGCAACTAGCCAGAACTACTATTCAAAAATCAGATTGAAAAAATTCTTTCATTTGCAGTCTTACCACCAAAAAGAGTAGCAAAGGGTGCCATTTTTTTTTGAATTTTCGGAAATGTCGAATATTTGCAGAAGCGAGGGACTTTTGATTGAAATAAAACATATTTTTTTGAACCAACACAACGTCCTCTACCCGTATGTATCATACTATGTATTTATTACGCCACACCCTGTATAGTACAGTCTCATTATCCTTGAAAGGATAACGAAAAAAAAGCTCACATTCCAATGGATAGATTTTCGAATTTATCAATTCGTCTGCATTTCTCATGGAATTGGGTTACGAATTTTGATTGCCCCACCCCAAAATATAAAAAAAATATACCATTCTTGAGCAAGTGACCTTTATATTAATTTATAACACGGTTGAAGTGAAGACAATTATAACTTTCTGGTTCTTCAACAAGGATCCACTTCAGCTTCTCGTAAACATTGACGACGAAATCAGTCCATATGTACAGGGTGTTCCCAAATAAGTGCGAAAGTTAAAAGGGGTCTTTCATGTAAACAATGAATAATAATCAGGTTAAAACATGATTTCATTAAGCGTAAGCATAATCGCATTCACTACTACTGATTTTTATACAAAGAATTGTTAACGGCATGCAAGAATTGGACCGCAACTAGTTGTATCACCAGAGAGAAATGCCAAAGAATGTTCCTCAAGGTCTTTTCCTACTCCACCTTATATAGCATACCCGGACACTTATGTATTCTGTTGCAAAATAGCTCATTGGACCAAATACATTAATTTCAATAATACTAGTGATAGAAAACGCCTAAATTATTTGGTAGCACTTTCAATCAAAATTAATCATCCTTTCTTCATCATTCTATCCTTCAAGATCACTCAAAAGGTAAAAGGAATTCTTGAATTATTAATTGTAACAACAGTTTTGGAATTCTTGGTGTCGTTTCTTAGGGATTTTTTTCTCAGACCAGAAGGACAAGGTCAAGATTAAACAACTATACTAGTTTCTTCGGTTTATTTCAATATCAAACATATTATATACAATATAAGATAATTAAGCTACATCCACTAAGAAAAAGACTAGTTTCAGTCGAAATGACATTCTGCCGAGAAAAAAACAATCATAGAAGACATAAACAAAATTAAATTTCATTCAACCATGAATTTGTATGGTAACAATAATGAATGTTGAGGAAACAGATTTTCTTCATAAAAAAATATAAATTTCGGTACATACGTAATCATTGGATATAAGAGTTTAAACAACCAATTTTGAGCTGGTAAGAATAATAATCTAGAACAGTATATCCAGTTCATGAACTATTTAATGATTCATTCAAAATTACCATTACAATTCACGACTTATTATGGAATCTTGAAATTGTATGTCACAAGTCATATTCGTCAAGGAATTTGCCAGAATTAAGTAATAAAATCGATTTTATGCTCCAAAAAAAATTGTTAATGGTTTGTGGCTTTATTCAAACCACAATCTCATAATTTGATTACACACTTGCGTATTTCATTATCGGAATAAAACTGTACAAAAATAAATAACATTGTCGATATAAATTCCAGATTGCTCCATGCCGAAATGTCATTTTCAAGGTTAATTCTAAAAGTGCCATCTGTTTTATCCTTCTCAAGAGAAGGCCTTCCTTCAGATTCTTGAAATATTCACACCAAACTGTCTGCGCTGTAGAATTCTGTACAAAGTCTACTAACATCTTATCGCCTATAGTTTACAGAGTATGAACCAGTCCAAATGTCAACGTTGGAAGCAGGATGACCTTGGAATTGATGTGCCCAATTTTGTTGGCTCCAATTGGGTTGTGGCTGAGGATTGTAGTACGATTGAGGCCTGTAGGTAGGCTGGGGTGCTGGAGGTTGGTAGTACTGTGGGCTGGGTTGTTGATATTGTGGCCTTGGTTGCTGATATTGTGGCCTAGGTTGCTGATATTGAGGTTGGTACTGAGGTGTTTGTTTTGGCTGATCCCAGTTGAAGTTAAAGTCGAACTGGGATTGTGGTTGTGGTCTGAACTGTGGTTGGGGTTGTGGTTGTGGTTCTGGCTGTGCCCGTGGTCTATATATAGATTGTGGTTGTTGGTACTGGTTGTTTCCTCTATAACCCTCCTCATTCTGGTAGTAAACGCTAGGATCTTCCCTGTATTGACCATCGTCCACATCGTTGGGTCCCAAAGGCCTCGAGGCACTTGGGTTCTGCTTCAATGTTGGAGGTGGTACCTGAATGTCGTTACCGATTGGTTCGAAGCCTCTTTTACTGGCCCCATATTCGACTTCACGAACTTTACCGGTATCATCTACGTATCCGTATTTACCGTACACCTCGCCATCTGGGTACTTAGTTTCGATTTTGAAAGTACCATCAGCCGCTTCGTAGCCATAGCTGTAGGAGCCATCCTCGTTGTGCTTGTTGATTTGTTTCAGGATAGGGACAGGTGTGGTGTACTGGTCCTTTTGGGCTGCTGCAAACGCAAACGATGTTGCTAGCAGAATAATCTGAAAATTTAAGTAGAATTTGAAAAAAACAGCTCTTCATTTTGTTGGCAAATACAGGGTATTCATTTTGTCTGTCAGTCGAAAGGGCAGAATAAAAAAACTATGTAGCAAATTTCAATTCAATAATAAAACGTCTCGGTATACAGCCTGTACAAAAGATCTACCGCAACGTGAGCTAACTAGTGATACTGATTGATTAGACATACCCACATTAAAATTCATACAGGCTGCACTTTCTAATACTTTTTCCCGCTTTCAAGTTCACGTACGGTGGGTATTGTGACACAACATTCTTTCATTCTTAAAATTCTGTTACAAATTCTAATCAGCTTTGATTGGGTGCAGATATTGCGATATCTTCAATTAAGCACGTTTAATGAGTTGAATTTGATTACCATTATGCGTATTCATTTTGGTTGAAGAATGAAATGATAAAATTTTATTAGTGTCTTGTATTCTTTTTATATCATAGAATTTGTACACTTTCTTCGAAAACAATGAAATTTCGTGAGGAAATCTTTGAGCAATATTTAATTTCAATCATTTCCTGAAATTTTAGCATACGCTCAAAATGGCATCCTTCAATTAAATAAATACTGAGAATTTCTGAAATGTCCTTGAAAATTAATTTCTTTTTGATTATCTGTTCTTGATCTCCCTCCAGACATATTATTTCTACTTAAGAAAAACAATGACTTATTTTTCACAGATGTCAGATTAGGCACCTTGATACTGTTATACAGGGTGTCAGTGAATTAGTGCGACTAACTTTATAGGAGAGATTCTGCATGAAATATTGATGACATTTTCGTATTAAACTTTTGTCCGCTAATGCTTCGTTTCTCTTGATAACTTACTTGATTCTTTTTATTATTCTGAAATCTGGCGAGATAAGCGAATGAAATTTGGTGGATTTTAGTAGGTAGTGAGTGCGCATTTTAATAGTTTAAAACCAAATATCGTATCGAATTTAAATTTTGTAAAAAGCGGTAAAATGAGACTTGAGTGTGAGTGTAAAAAATTCGTATAAAATTCATAATGTAAATCGATGAAATAAATAAAATGAGTTACTGAAGAAATTATTCAAATTCTGAATTTGCTGAATATAAATTGTTATATTTATGCCCTTATCCAAGCAATGTGAAAATTGTTGTTCAGGGATCAGCAATAAATAAATGAATGAAAATAAAAAATATCGGGAGATCCACGATTTATTTGATATAATATATCAAAATAGAAGAAACCAGTTCATCAGTCCTTCTGAAATAATATGCCGAATCATAAATATAATGAAAAATGAAAGGTGCATTTGAAATGAGAGAGTATGAGTCAACTTCCTGTATTTTCGTGCCGCCATCTTGAAAATATTTCATTTAGAAAGATCACCAATATAACAGAACTATAATTTTCAAACATATACATTCAATCGACCATTTCAAACAATCACTCTAAAGAAATTGTCAACAATGTTGGAATGAAACAAATGATGATAGGTTGTTTTTTAATACACCACCCTTGCTCAGAAAAATGGAATAAGTGTTAGAATGGGCCAAATAAGACCCATGCTATACAGGGTGAATCAACCACAACAGTTGCATTTTAATTTCAGGAAGAAGATATCTGAATCCACATTTTCTCAAATAATATTTTTGTTTTTCCCCCAAAAACTCGTGAAACAACTTACGTGAAGCTTCATTACAACGGTCACAATTACAGAGGTGGAATAAACAAAGAGGTGTAAACAAAACAGGCGCGCCTTTGATTTTCCCAAGCTTATATAGAATAGGTCCCCACGTTGAAGCTTGGCAAGGTTACCAAGGTAAGGGAATAACGTTCTGCTGTGAGCACATACGAGCCGGAGACAGTTCTTCGTCTGTTCTTCTGGTAATTTAAGACGTTGTTCGATTGGGTGGATCTGTCTGATGCTGCCTGATTTTCATCGGAGATTGTTTTGGAATGAGAAGGTTAGGTACTGGTCAGGAAAGGTTATTCGCAAGGATAGTTTGGTTTTCGCAGGAAATGATTCAGATTTAAAGGAAAATTGATAAATTTTCCAAACTGGGTAATTCACCTTACACCTTCACCACCGTATGTGAAGATCTGAAATTTTTATTTTTTTCCATATACAGGGTGGCCAAGAGATTGACGTCAAAAAGAAAAAACAGGTCCCTCGTGTCATGGGCTATTCGAATCATCCCCAAGTATGTTATGCTATTCTTCACGGTTTTCGAGTTAGGAATTTTTTTATGAACTTTGAGAATTTTCGACTTGACCACCTTAAAAAGGATATCAAAAAAAAAGTACGAGACTTCTCTGTGAAATTCTTTCGTAACTTAATCTCCATGAATTGTACTTTTATACATAAAATAACCAGATTCGTAACTTTGATAAAAATTATGGAAATGTTGGTCTCAAGTGAAAAAGTTAGGTGAATTATGATCTGAATTTTCGAATCAAAATTAAAAATGTAAAAAGGCTAATTCACGCTCTCTTAGTATGCTCAAAAACTGCGATCAACAGTCATCTTTCAGAATCATTGATGAAAAATGGTACTTAAAACTCTTCTTTTGCTAGAATCAGCCTTCAAAGTCATCGAGGTGGAAAAAATCAAAGAACTAGACATTTACTACAAAATTATTTTTTGCCATTTCAAGATTTTTCTGATCAAGTTAAAATGGAAAATGCTAAAAATTAATGAAAATTAGTTCTAGATGTTGGTCAAGAAAAGTTCTAGATAAGAAAAAAAAGGTATGACAATAAGTCATCATTATGTAAATAAAAAGAAATTCATTTATAAAATTTACAGTAGATTTTCAAAGTGGCCACCTCCAGCCTCAATAAACATTCTACACCTTCTTAGAAAATTTTCTTTTAATCGCATAAAACCTGCCCTGTTCTTTCTTAGGACACGTTCGGCTTCTCTTAAATCAACCAAATGAAAAAATTGATGGGATTAAGGTCTTTTCTTGACCAACATCTAAAGCTAATTTTCATTAATTTTCAGCATTTTCTATCATAACTTGATCAGAAAAATCTTGAAATGGCAAAAAATAATTTTGTAGTAAATGTCTTGTTCTTTGATTTTTTTCACCTCGATGACTTTGAAGGCTAAATCTAGCAAAAGTAGAGTGTTAAGCACCATTTTCTATCAATGATTCTAAAAGCTGACTGTTGGGCGCAGTTTTTAAGTATACTAAGAAACCGTGCATTAGCCCTTTTACATTTTTAATTTTGATTCGAAAATTCATATCATAATCCAATTCACGTAACTTTTCACTTGAGACCAACATTTCCATGATTTTTATCAAAGTTACGAATCTGGCTATTTTATGTATCTATAAAAGTACAATTTATGGAGATTAAGTTAGAGAAAAATTCCACTGAGAAGTCTCGTACTTTTTTTTTAAATCCTTTTTAAGATGGTCAAGTCGAAAATTCTCAAAGTTCATAAAAATATTCATAACTCGAAAACCGTGTAAAATCGCATAACATACATGGGGGTGATTCGAATAGCCCATGACACGAGGGACCTGTTTTTTCCTTTTTGACGGCAATCTCTCGGCCACCCTGTATATTTTTCTCAATTTTATAGGACTTCGTTTTTTTATTTCAAAAAGGATACCCACTATATAATTGCTTTCAAATTTTTTCGTTGGATTATTGAATACGAATCCACCTAGAAGATTTATCTACTCATTTTCCAAATAAAGTGTGTTTTTTTTCAGAGTGATAGAACTTCAAATGGAAATAAAACACATTTAAATTAAGATTGAAGTCTTTTTTTATTTGCAAGACAATTTTATGACATTTATGGTTCAAAAATAATTTCCGGCATATGTTCACCACGACTAACTGCGTTTGACCAGACCGATTTTTTCTTAAAAAACGAATAAGAAGTCTTCCAAGAACATTGCAGATATAATATACAATGATAATGAGAGGAAAACATGTCAAAAGAAAAGAGAAAAAATTACTAACATCTATACCCTCTACTACCTTCATAAAATTCCTGTAAAAAGTAGGGTTCACATTCCACAATAAACTTTTTGATCTCCCTCTTGAAAATCCTTTTATTTCCAATTTCTTTTAAAATACGAGGAAGACTATTTTGGACCACCTTTTCGAGTAATTCAGGCCTTAGTTCAGCAATAACACGAGTAATATTAGCTTCCAGAGCGTCTATTGTTCCTGGTTTATCAGCATAAACCAATCACATGACATAACCCCAAAAAAATGATCCATCTGAGTTATGTGGCATGATCTTGGAGGCCAATGGATTTGACCATTTCTCGAAATAATGTAGTCGAAAAATCTTTCTTTCAATAAATAAATTGTTACGGTAGCAGCATGAGGTGTAGCACCATCTTGTTTGAACAATTCTGGGTCGATACAATTCAAATTTGAAACAAATATCCATGGCCCAGCGATCTGTAACGAGCACCATTCTCTGTAACATTAGCTCCAGCATCGTTCAGAAATATGGACCGATGATGCCTTCAGCGTGTAAAGCACACCTTACAGTACATTTTTCAACATGCAATGGAACCTGCAGAACTTCTTGAGGATTGTTTTCACTCCATATACGGCAGTTTTGTTTGTTTACGTAGCCGATCAACCAGAAAATGAGCTTCATCACTAAACAAAATTTGTCTATAAAAAAGAGGATCAACTTCAAGCTGTTCTAGGGCCCAATCAGCAAACAAACGACGATTATTATGGTCAAGTGGCTTTAGTTCTTGAACCAGTTGGATCTTGTATGGGTGTACACCAAGATCTTCACGCAAAATTTTCCATGTGGCGGATGCACAAAGTCCAACTTGTTGAGAATGTCGACGAATATACGAATCAGAACACTGTCACTTACAGCAGCGATATTTTCTTCTGTACATGCAGTTCTTTGTTATTGTTGCATCGAGTAGAGAAAATGTTGTTCGAAATCTATCGATAGTTCGACGAATAAGCTGCTCTGATGGACGATTATGTGAACCATAAATTTCACGAAGTGCTCTATAAGTTTGGCGAATAGAACACAGATTTGATAAGAAATTTCGACAATTTGCAAACGTTGTTGTGGTGTGAGTCTTCTCATGATAATTTGTCAATGCCTACTGAACAGAAATGTCAAAACAACATGGCTTCTTCCTTCTGTCAAAGCACACAAGCGATATTTGGGCAAGTACGTGCCAGCTAAGTTTCTTGAACTACCTCAAAGTGGTTATTTCTCGAATGGAAATCTGTCTATACATACATACAGGGACTCCTGTATCAACTTCATTGGAGTTAAATGTAGAACATAGTTAAAAATTTGGTAATCCACTTCTATATTTCTTCAATACCTATGAAAAAAAGGTAATTGAAATAAAAGAACACATGCACCAAAAATATAAAAATTCTCTTCCTTGTAGTGTTACTCTGTATCATCTCTCAGAAGACTATGAATTTGGTTTCCGTCTATCACCTAAATAAAACACTCCTCTGAAAAAGCCTTCAACATCCTTTTGATCTCAGTTTTCATTCTAGAATTCATTAAATGGAAGATTGTAGATTTTATGGGTATAGGAAGAGAAAGATCTTCTATCATTCAATGGCAAACCTGTTCATTTCCCTACGCCTTCTGGAACAGTTCCATTGAAAGATTTGTTCGAAGGTGACATTCTTGAGTTATGTGAGCAATACAAAAATGTGCGACGGAAACATCTTGTTATCGTATGACAGGGAGTGTCCACTTGGTCTAGAATCGAGAATAGCTATTTGGTACCTTCTAGGTCGGTCTTGTTATGACGCACCAGTTACAGAGTGATCTGCATTCGGTAATCGTTTATGATGTGTCGTTAATATGTAGGAAGCCTATCGCACAATTCGCTGAAAACGAAAGTACCTTTACCATATTATCAGGCCCGCCGTAAGCGGGCGTGCAAGGCGTGCCCGGCACAAGGGCGGCACGTCCAGGGGGGCGGCAAATCCAGTGAAATTGAAATTTTTTTTGGGAGGGACAAACAACGTGGTAAGCGGGGTGGGGAGAAAAAAAGGGGGGGCGGTTGTCCAACTCCAACTGCTTTAAAATTTTGCCAACTGTCATAGAAACATAGAAATTTTGCCATATGCGATCGAAACTTTGCCAACTGCTTTGAAATTTCTCCAACTCTGTTCAACATTGGGGGCGGCAAGGTCTCCCCATCCCCCTTAGAGAGACTTTTTCTCTGAAGGATTGGGAGGACAGGCGGCCAACATCGATAATTTCCGTATATCCACGGAATTCAGTGAATTCACTGCGCAGTGTTTCTTTCAGGTATATTTCCGGGAGGGGCACTGCCGCCCCCCGAAGTTCGGCAGGTGCCCCCTTGGCGAAATACTGAGAGCGCCCAGATCCAGTTATGGCATAAAACTTCAAGATCGAAAAATTCACATAATCCGATAAATTGCCCTCCCGGAACTTCGAATTGCGCCCTCGGGAAAAATTATCTGAAAGAAACATCGATTCAGAAAGTTCCTACGGCATCTTGATTTTGTTGAATATTGTACGAGAAAAATTTGCAGATGTTCTTTTTCCCAATATTACAACCAGGTAGTAGTAGTAGTTTTGAATATTTTCAGTGTCGCCGTATCGTTTATATGCCAATTATTGCATGTCATAAAAAACCCTCTGTTACCAAATTGCGCCCTTTCTACTAGCCGAGTTTAGGTAGATACGTGATTTTGAAGAGAGAATTACGAAAATAAAGATAAAAACAGAATGAAGGTCTTTGTCGGAATATACACCCCCTAGGATCAGTTGCATTTTGCATTCGAAATTGAAACTTGTCTCTGATTCGATTCGAACAGTTCCGTGGTGTATGAACAGTAACGATCAAAAATTAAATTCCAATTATTTTGTTAATAGTGAATCTGAAGCTTAAAGATGATGCTACTAATGAATCAGACATTGACGGTATTGATTTGTTTAATGAAATTATTGCACTAAAATCGCATTTTGCAGAACTCTAATCGAAGGATCCACAATCACTGTTACAATATATTTTTGGCAATGACTTAATTTCTTCATTTCCGAATATAACAATAGCACTAAGAACACTACTAATATTGCCGGTTTCAGTTGCATCTAGAGAAAGATCTTTTTCAAAATTAAAAATTATCAAGAATTATTTAAGATCCACTATGCTCCAACACAGATTAAGTAATTTAGCTATATGTAATTTCAATTGAACACCAAATTTTGGATAGATTGGATATGACTAAGATTATAGAAGATTTCGCAAATATAAAAGCGAGAAGAGAGAAATTTTTTAGATAAATATTTGAGTGTGTATCTATATGATTTTTCAATTTTATAAATAAAAATAACAAAAATATAATATAATATATGTAATATGTATAATAACAATAATTCAATAGGTTTTTTATTTTTTTCCCATCATAATGAGGGAACCCTTCCTAGAGAAGACTCAGCATATGTAGCGCAGGGGAGTATTTACGGGGGGGGGGGGGTACTGGGGGTAATTAACCTCCCCAGGAAAGAGTTTTTCACACTAAATCTTCGAATGGAAACGATCTAACACCCCCCCCCCCTTTACCTGCTCTCAAGAGATCAGTTCAGGTCCCTCGCCAAAACTACAGTGACTTTATACAAGACAGTGACGACAAGGAGCTGAAATCCGCCATTAAGAGGCTAATGTCAGATTATTGGAGGTTAAAATTCAAAGATTATAGAGTACATCTTTGATACTAACCATAGACAATTCTCATTTTCTCTATGATACTAACCTAAAAAGTTATAATTTCTATAGTTCTGTGCACAGAACACTAATTCTTCTGTTCTGTTCTGTGCTTCCAAACACAATTAGCCTCTTAATGGCGGAATTCACCACGTAAAATCCAACTACCAATAGAAATTGAGACATGAGCGTGTCGCCACTGTCTTGTATTAAGTCACTGTAGCCAAAACTTGCCACTACCCCCCCCCCCCGAATTGCTCTCTGATGTAGCGCCCTATTGGGGGCGGCATAACAGTATTTGCACGCGGGCGCTCAGACAGCTAGCGGCGGGCCTGCATATTATGTTATCAATTTATAAAGCGAAAGTGTCCTGGAATAACTGGAAATAATGATATCATCGATTGTTAGGTTGACGTGAAAATTTATGTTGAGCCTACAGCTAAAGGGGATGAAAATATTTCATGCATAAGCATATTACTCAATGATATCTATAATAAAAAGTTATGTTGAGAATTTGGTAATGTAAAGCTCGTTATAAAACAATGAAAAACTGGTTTGGTTGATCTATTGGCTTACATTTTTGTAATGCTAGACAGCGAAAAATCATCGGCATATATTCTGAAACTAAAAGCTCAATGTTTAGTGCCCATTTGTGCCTTAAGAATCAATTCACCCTTGTAAACTTTAAATTATATCAAGTATTGATATTTCATGAGAAAGTATACGTCTATATGGTCAGAGACCAACACCCTGTTTAGATACTTTGTGTATATCATCATACATTCTTGACATTTGGATGGTATTAATAATTCGAGATAGGTCACATATAATGACTAAACAGTTCACAGAATCAATAATATTCTATTCCATCTCTATCCAATTGACTTCAAATTAAATAGAAAGAAGCTTTGCACGATTGTTAGCTGAGAAAATGAGGGGTAGGGTAGATACACTTGAATATAAAATATTATTCCCCATTGGTAACTCTTTGCCATATGAGGTCCAACTTTTTCATGTATTTCGTATTTCAAAATCAAACTCAATTTGCATTAGAAAACTCAGTACGACAAAATAAAAAAAAAGGTTGGCTCGTCCTCTTGACCTCCCCAGGTAAAATTTATGGATGGCTATGGTTCCAAAACTTCAATTTCTGAATGCCTCAGTGTAATTTAATTAGAGTTTGGCACCATACTTACTTATTGTACCTACCTACGTAATATACATTTTATTGAAGCTAGCATTAAACTCAATCTACGAAATGTGAATAAAAATGTTGAAAGAGTAAGAAATGTTCTAATTTTTTATTTAAGAAGAATATTGGTGAAGTCATAAATATACTGCTCCAAGAAAGTAGGGGTTATATATGGCAGATGAGCTAAATATAATATTTGGTATCGTAAACATAAAAAATCAGGATACCAAAATACCAGATAGTTTCAATCAATTGATATATGGAGAAAAAAATCCTCATGACATAAAACTATGTTTCAACTGAGTGATCAAGTATAATCACTAACTTTCTTAGAGCACTGTTGAGAAAACAGAAAATGTATCCCACAAGAAGAATGCCTGCAACACATCGGACCACCTATCGTATGAAGAATAAAGAATCTTATGAAGTTGAAGTGGGCAAAACTTGTCTTCAAGATGTAGCTGTACCTGTTGGATTCATGGTGGATGCGCCAATGAAAATGTGAAATTGGATAAACTGTCTTTAGTGCAGGATTTTTCAATATATCTACGAGGAGAATATGCTTGAGGACTACCACTTGATGAATTCTAAATCGTCCTAGTTGTAGAAGCGGTTATTATTTTTGCTTCTTTTTGAAAGCTTTACTTCAACCTTAGTTGATTGATTGATTTCCCAGTTTTCATCCGCCCCAAATATTGTTCTCTTATCGTAAAATGATGACTAATTATATTAGTCTTATTGTACACGGATTCAGTTTTATTTTAGGAATGTTTATATTCGCAAAATGATAAGGAGTTGCACACTCTAAATTATTCTGATTATTCTAGATTATTTTTCATTCTGTCACAAGAAATTTGAATAGTATTTCAATTTGGGCTTGGCGAATTCATGGCATTCTTCACAGCGCTCTATAAGAAATAGCTTCCTATTCACATAAGATGAATATGAATTGAAATAGACCTACCAAAATATTTAAGAGCATTAACTGAGCTCATTGAAGAATTCTTAAAGGACAGCCAGGATGTTATAATGTTTAAAAAAATGATTATCAGGTTTTGAGAGTACCAGAAATTATTCTCGAAATCAGAAATAAACAATTATCTGATTCAAGCGCTCCCAGATGAGTTTTCAGTCTATTTATAAGTAAATAGGCATTAAAGGCATTGCTTTGAGTGTTGGGCAACTGTTTTTAAACTTTTATCTTTCGCCCCCCTCTTTTAATCCTAAAAATTTCGAATTCGAACTTTCATACAGTGCTGACCCTCAATAATATAGCTCAACTCATTTAAGGAACTATAATGTGAAAAAAGTGGTGAAAATGAATAAAAAACCCATAAAATTGCATTCTTGAAAGTTCGTTAAAATAACTGATATCACAACGAAATAAAATAAATTCAACATAAAAATTCAAGAATATAAACTGAAACAATCACAAAAGAAATATTAAATTCTTCAACCCAAGTATACTCTGAAATAGGTTGAACAATTTCGTTTCTCGCATTATGTGAATACTTACTACTCAACAAGGATCTCCAAAGTCCATGTATTTTATCAATTACTGCACAGGAATATGAATAGGTATAATCCTATAATAATTACATCGATAACATTCACAAATGCGTAAGTCCAGACAAATAATCGTAGTTATTTCGATCATTTAAGCCTACGGAATTGCATCTAAAGTCACATCTAGTGAGAATAGTTGTAAATTCACATTATTAACTGGAAAGTTCTTCAGACATTAAATTGTACACAGACCACACGGGTGTAAATAACAGAATATTGCAGAACCACTCTATAAATAATCCTGCTTTCGCACCATTCGCAACCTGGAGAAAAAAAATTCCATCATATGAGTTTTCCATTTTCTTAAGAACTTCAGAGAAACTTTTGAGATTTAGCAGAAAAAACTATCATGGCGATAGGTGGTTGAGTCCCCAGAGCATTATAGTTGGATAATACACGAAAACATATAGGTACAAGATATCAATACATCAATAATATAATATGATGACTGCATAAATATTACATTAACATTGCACTGATTCAGAAATATAAATCGGTACAATTTCAAGATTTATTTTGCCCAGATCAAGGATGAGTGTGAAATTATGGGTCATCGAACACACAGCCCTTGTTAAGCACTTTTGATTCATCTTATTCCATAATTTATTCAAGTTATATTTGAATTTCAATTATACTGCTCCACAAGAGTTAGGGATATCGTATTCAATCATTTTTAAAAGTATGTATCATAATCTTCGAGAAAATCGCTGTGAAATCATTTAAAACTCAATAACAACTTGAATCGATCCAATAAAAATCAGTATGAGACATTTTGTCAATCTGGTCGCCTTTTTTCTGAAGTTTGGTTCTTTGCATATGCTTCATGAATGTTTTCATTTTGAAATGAAGTCAGTTTATCAACGGCTTCGATTTGAAACGAGTTTTCTGAAAATGCCAAGACGTAGATTAACAACCGCTGAGGCTAATAGGGCTATCGGAATGCTACAGAGTGGCCTTACTCAGGTAGTTGTAGCGGAAAGGCTCCAAGTCAGCCAAAAAGTGATATCTCGACTTTGGAATAGGTTCAGGAAGACAGGTTCCGTGTTGGAAAGACCAAGACTTGGTGGGCGAGAAGAAACCCTACATCTACGTGTAGAATGCTACGGAATACTCTCAAAATGCAGATGGGGTCCAAGTTTCCATCGAAACCATCCGATGACGTTTGAGAGAGTTGAATCTAGGTTTTAGACGTCCATTAGTAGGAGTTCCACACGTGACCATAAGCGTCAAAGACTGGAATGGGCAAGGCAACATATCAATTGGAACGATCAATGGA
This sequence comes from Adalia bipunctata, assembly GCA_910592335.1. Lineage (NCBI taxonomy): Eukaryota > Metazoa > Arthropoda > Insecta > Coleoptera > Coccinellidae > Adalia > Adalia bipunctata. The sequence continues at coordinate 12,586,660 of OU342955.1, forward strand.
GTAGTGTCCTTTTCACTGATGAATCCAGATATGAACAATTTTCAGATTCTCGAAGAATAAGGGTATGGACAATCCCACGCATTCCCCGTAATCGTCGCTATGTCCAAGAAGTCCATCCATTCCGAGGGGGTAGTGTTATGGTATGGGCCGGGATATGTTTCAACGGGTGCACAGATCTACACATTTGTCCTGGGAATATGACCGCCTTAGGTACACTATAGGGAGCATGTCATCGACAATGTTGTGCCAAACTTTCACGCTGCTAATGGTGAAACTTTTCAATTTCTAGACGATAACGCTAGACCGCACCGTGCAGCCATAGTTGAGAATGCGCGCGAGGAGCTTAGTATTCCACATTTACAAATACCTCCGCTCTCTCCAGATTTGAATTGCATAGAACATGCATGGGATATGCTCCAAAGAAGATTAGATAATCATCAACCTACACCAGAATCCTTGAATGATCTGAGAGAGCTTCTGCCCGTTTATGGAACCAAATTCCTTTAAGAAATGTTCAACAACCTCGTGTGTAGTATGCAAAGAAGAAGCTGTTATTGATGCCCGTGGGGGCCATACATTGTATTGATAGTCCTTAAATGCTTGAATTCTCTGGGAATAAAATTTCGTTATTTAATTCGATTTTTCTTAACCACCCTGTATACCCGGCAGACCTACAGACTAAAATCAATTTGCAACTTGAAATCATATTAATATGAATTTTCATCACAAAAATCTTATTTCAACTATATTTTTTTGCAATTTGAGTCAATATCCCTAACTCGTTTGGAGCAGTTTGATTTGCTGTTTTTATTATGATCGAAAGAAATAATCTCCGCAAAAACTTTCTTGAAAAATCTCGACATATACCTAACTAATATACGACATATGCGTTCACTTTAATTGAGTTGAAACCTATCTCACAGTCGGTTGACTGCCTATTTCTATAGTTCATTTCACTCAATTGCCTCCCGTATGATGTAACCCAGCAGATATTTGCTTTTCAGGGATTGGTGCAGACTTTTCATAATTTTCCTTTTATTGGATCTGACCTCGTCTTCAACCAATGCGAAAATTACAAGAATGAATAACGACAATAATAGAGGATCACCTTTACCAGTCCATAAGTTCAGTAAACAATTCTATTTCTATATTAAACGGAAAATAAAATGATGTAAGTTGTATGACATCCGCACTTTTGTAAGAGCGAAGAGATGTTCAAAGGGTACTTAGCATCAATCAGCATTTCAGATCTCGTGCATCTGAAAAATTAATATTGAAATATGAACGTAATAACCATTTAAACGCCATTAAATTGCGTTTTATTGTTATATTTGTTGCACGCTCGTGTTGAAGTGAGCTCGGTAAAATAACAGAGTGTTCACCGTTCGGTACAGGATCGGACTTCCTAAAGGATCTAATCTTGTACCCCTTTTTTTCTTTGTAGCACCTAATTATTCTTTCTTCTTGTGCTGACTACCTCGAATTGAATTGTTCCCTCCAGTACGTTCACTCTTCATACTTTTTTATTTTCATTTCGGTTTAATTGATAATTGATTGATATTTCACAATTGAAACGTATGCTCTTCTTTGGATGGAAATTTCGATTAAGAATTGTATTTACTAGCTACAGTTACCTATACATTTGTTAAAATATAACATAATGGAAAACGATCAAATCAGATTCAAAAGTTAATATGTATAGGGTGTATCTCAGGGAAGTACCTAATCTTGGAGCAGTATTTTGGTTATTCTCATGGGATGGGGGGATTGATTTTTCATTTGATACAATGAAATATTCATGTTAAATGGAATATTTTGTCGATGTATGTATTTCACTTTCGTTTGAATAGAACTATTCCAATATCCTTGAAAAATTGTTGGAAAAAATCCAATTGTTTGTGAATGCCGAATAGCCCTTGTTGTCCACTGCCTATAGAGAACCATATCACTCAGTTGTGATCTTTGACTATAGGTATCTATAGATCTCAAGAGACTCGTGCATGAACTCTGGACCATGAAGTATTTCGACAATTTTAAAGCCCATTCGAAGTCACCATTGAAAAGCGTTAAATTATCAATTTGGATTTACAATGAACAGTCTAGATTAAAAGCACTAATATGATTTTTTTCATGTAAGATGTTTAATGGCCGCTAGGCTTATTAGGAATTTCTGTGTGAAATTTTGTAACCGCTTTTCGATCAAGATTATAATCGTTTTAATGGAGGAGTTGATGAAGATATTTTCTGCATGAAATTCCCTGTCTATACAGGGTGGCCATTTGAAAACGAAACAGACGAGATTACAGACGAAATAAATTTTTTCAATAGAAATGCTCGGACAGGTCGATTTCTGTTTCGAGGGGGACAACTTAAGATGTAGGTTACGGACGCATAGCGCTTCAACCCTTGCTACTACAACCCTCACCCCCAATTTTTTAATAGGAAGATGGGTTGAGTGATACCTCATTTGAAAGGTATTTTTATACTGATTTCAGCACAGTAATTGTTTTTTCATTTTATGTATTAGTTCTCGAAATATTCTCAACTAAGTATTTGAAAATGAAGTGGTGTTTTCATGGCACTTGTAGTGTTTTTTTGTGAAAAATCGACATTTTGATTAAAGATTTCTATGTCAGTGGATTGGAGGAAGCAAGCCACAGTCATGGTTGTTTTGAAGCTCAAAATGTCGATTTTTCACAAAAAAACACTACAAGTGCCATGAAAACACCACTCCATTTTCAAATACTCAGTTAAGAGTATTTCGAGAACTAATGCATAAAATGAAAAAACATTTACTGTGCTAAAATCAGTATAAAAATACCTTTCAAATGACCCCATCTTCCCTATTCAAAAATTGGGGGTGAGGGTTGTAGTAGCAAGGGTTGAAGCGCTATGCGTCCGTAACCTACATCTTAAGTTTTCCCCCTCGAAACAGAAATCGACCTGTCCGAGCATTTCTATCGAAAAAATTTATTTCGTCTGTAATCTCGTCTGTTTCATTTTCAAATGGCCACCCTGTATATAAATTGAGTTGGTGTTTTTATTCACGATGTTACTGCCCAAGAGGAAAACTGCTTCAACAAACAGTTTTGAAAAAAAATAATGGATTGCAGATTGCTTGAAAAATTTCAAATACTGAATAAATTGTTGGAGAATTTTAAGGATTCATTTAAGAAATGACAGCGTATAGTGTCACTTGGATTAGTAGTGCTATTTTGTTATCTTTATTTTATTTATTATTATCCCTTTGTTCACACTACAAAACAATAGATCGAAACATTGCATAAACATTTAATTACTGGCCTAGTGCGAATGATAAGCAATTTCAACATCTCAATAATGAGTATACGTTCAGAAAGTCGACCAGTTAAAGCACTTCCTACGATTTTTTTACACCGAAACCAACGCCCTACAGAATTTTTTTAGCATGTTCATTTATGAAAAAATTATGTGTTGCTAGGTACTACTTCCCAGTAAAAATTTTTGCGAAGTTGGCAGACCGCTTCGGGAATAATTAATTAATGTTTAATCATTTTATCGATGGATTAAATTACTTGAAATTTCAATTAATTATTGAATTAATATGATAATTAATTAGAATAAGTAGTTACTCAATCAGTTAGTTATTAAATTTCAATAATTATTCAATTGATAAGTGAATTAATTGATTATATTCATCAAATTGATATTACATTGAATTGATTTATTAATTGATTGATGAAAAGAATCAGTCAATTGATTAATTAATTAATCGATGGTTTGATTTAATTCAATTCAGACGACTCCATGAATTAATGTAATAATATTAACCGGTGATAGCTAAAATAATTATGCGCTATTTTGTATTTAGAAAATGGCTTCATGAGTTCACAAGCCATCAAATATTCAATGATAATTTCTGTTGAGAAAATGAATTCTGTGGATGAATCAATAATCAATTCAATTAATTGATAACTTAATGAAATTGACAATTTAATTAATCCAATGGAGTAATCAATTAAATTAATTATGTTTTCAAACGAAATAATTAATCAATCAATTAATTAAATGTATCAATCAAGTATTACTTAGTTGATTAATCGATCAATCAAATTATTAATCATTTCATTTATTTATCGTTTTATATATTTTATTTAATTCAAATCCTTCCAGCAATTAATGTAATACCCTCAACCGGTGTTGTGTTTAATACAATAATTAAGGGTTATTTTGTATTTTTCCATAAATGAGCCATAAAATATTAGGAGATTAATTTAATTCATGGCTCATTTGGAAAAACATGAGAAAAATATTTTTGAATTAAAAAACAAATCTCATAGTCTCTGGAAAACGGAACGCTCTAAATATTGAAAACTTTTGCACAGATTTAGAAATATCTAGTGCAAGGCAGATAGGACAATTCATTAATTACAAGAAATAGTTATCATTGAAAGTATCAGAAAATTCCAATTGAATCAACACGAACCTTGGGTTATGACGTGAATTGATCGAGTATTTCGGAGTATTATGAGAAAAAATTTTCGAAAACGCTAAGAAACACTGGGCCAAGGTCGTCGCCATGAATCACACCATCTCCATACCCAGAAAACCCCCTAATTCCGCCAAATAAATCGGAAAACCCGCACCTGAGAGTCATCAGGAAACGAACCTCCAACGTCGATCCAAATTACGCAACCTCTTTTCACGGTCGTCTTCAAAGGCCGCCGATGCACCAGGAGATCCTACCGTCCGAGAATTCCAACCGCGACGTCAGCGAGGCATCCTCACGCCGGCGTCTTCAGACGACGTCCTCGCCGAGCTTACTCCGACGCACCAGGTGGCAGCGAGCGCGCCGAAGAAGTGATCCTATTGTTCAGTTTCGCGGTGTACACGGTGGTTCGCGGACCGCTGACTGGTGTCGAGGTGGTGTGATAAGCGCAGAGAGCATGATGGTTTGACGATCTGGCGATCATGTGTGCCGTCGTTTATGCCTACCCCAAAGCCCTGCCTCTTCTTCTAGCCGTTTTTATCCTCACGATAACCGTAAGTGGAGCTTTCAGTTCGACAAGATGTGTTTCAGGCAAAACATTTTATGGTCCACCCCTTTATAATTTAGGGGTTGTATTTTTGGTTGACCCCCGTTCGTTTTCACATTTCACTCCAGGCTGTAGAATTTTGTCTATGAAAACGAAAAGTGAAGAAAATTTAAGAAAGGAATCTTCTGGCAAAATGATTAATGAATGAGGTAAAAAAAAATTAGTCAAAAGTGGTTGTTTGCAAAACATATTCGTTCAAGCGATTGTGGGAAGAAAAGGTATTATTCCGCCTTTATTCCCTGTAAAGAAAGCACTGGACTACTTGAAAAGTTCACAAAGGAAAAATAAAACAACATCAATGCATGAAATAACCTTGGAATCCTCAATATAGGGTGAAAATATAACAGATGTATTTTCTAACAGTAAAATCGAGATTTAGTAAATTTTATTCTTGAGGCAGACTTTTTTACATGAAAATCATCCTTCTACACGGCACCACCAATATCTTGAATTTGTATAGGGAAGGGGAGTCGTGTGATTTTTATTAATTTACATAAACAGGAATCCCAACAGAAAAACCCAATTACAGAGATTCACTGAATAAAACTAATATTGAAAAATGTTGTGAACATAAACTACTTTGAAGTTTGATGAACAAAACATCTCGAAAACAAAAAATACATACATTCAGTCTTTCCTACATTGATTCAGATTTCTCTTGACGACAGTAAGTAACAAATCGAAAATATCGATGCTATAAAGGGTGTCCCAAGATGTTCCAAACAGCCAATATCGGCAATATCTCGGCTCTCAGACAAAGTAGAAAGTTCAAACAAAAAGTTTTTCAAAGGGCATCAAAAAGTCTACCAGAATCCGTCGTTAAAATTCTGTTTCTAATTACCACCCCTGAAAAAACTACTCCCAGATATTTTTTTCAAATGGCACCCTTATATTTTTCTCGCTTTAAACGATTTCCCAATAAAGGTAGGAAGATGTTAAAACAATTTTTCATCATTTCAAGTAAATTCAACCCCAAAAAAAATAATAATAATTTTCGTCACTTTCACCATTTTTGCCCAGTCCATTCTCTATGTCTATTGACAACTTATTTTATTCTGAAAACTGGCATTGTTTCAGGTGGCAACCTTTGAGTATAGAATAATTATAGAGTATAGAACATAGACAAAGAGAATGGACTGAGGAAAATTTTTTTTAAGGGTTGAATTCACGTAAAATGATAAAAATTGTTTTGACATGTTTCTTATTTAACTAGTAAATCGTTCAGAGTTAGAAAAATATAAGGGTGCCATTTGAAAAAAATATCTGGGGGTAGTTTCTTCAGGGGTGATAAGTCCCCTTGGTCCTTGGGAAAATGTTGAAACGTCGTAGTTCCCTCAAGCCCAGTCGCTCAAATTTTGGAGTGAAAATTTGGAGTTTTAAGGAAATGGGCTTGAGATTGTAGGAATGTGATTTCACCGACATCATGATCCAAATATTCGTAATTTTCTTTTGCCAATATCTATAATTCTCTTAACTACGATTTAAATTCATCATTCACCCCCTCAGATAAAAAAATCTCTAGTAAAAATCAGAATAGTGTAAAATCTGAGTTTCAGGAAATTTACTTGATAAAGAATTATGATTACACTTAAATCAATAATTTTAATGTGTACATGGATTATTCATTACAAGCAGGCCGTCCCAGCTTCGCCCGGGTAGAAATTTGTTTCACGCGGCGGTTTCATCTCCAACAATTCAACCTGCCATAACTTTTGATGTACTCGTTCTAATTGTATGATGTGAATGGCAATTTCGTTCTTAATTAAATACTGGGGATAAATAACGTATTAGGTTGGATGAGGATCAATACCCAATTCATAAAAACACAATCCCAAATAGTGCATAATTTTGGAAAACATCCGATTACCATAAACAGGTAATAGCAAGTCAATCTTGAGAGATAGATGTATGCTATCGCGGTCTTTTTTGTAGAACTATTCAAGAGGTACATTTTCGTCATATATTGTATCCACGTAAGTCTTACAGTTTTTGCAGCGCACGTGAAAATAGCTGATTATGGCTGATTGTAATTATTGAAGTTGAAGTAGGTAATAGGTATCCTTAATTTTTTGGGGAGAAAAGTATAGCCTATGTCACTCAGGGGTCAGGGATAATGTAGCTTTCTAAGGGTGAAAGAATTTCTGAAATCGGTCTAGTAGTTTTTGAGCCTATTCGTATCAAACACACAAAAATACAAATCTTTCCTTTTAATAATATTAGTATAATAGATTTAATAAATCTAAGTCCTCCCTGTTGAAGATTTTCGAGATGAATTTAAATTTCACAATATCTGAATTTTTGGGGAAACTGCTTGAAATAATTCGGAATATCTATTATTCTCTTATCTATGTTGAAAATTCACTCAAATTAAATATTTTCGACTGAAAATTTTAATAGTGCGATAGGGGAGCTTTCAGGAATTAGCTTTGATTTGTTTCCTCCTACGATCAACATCTTCTTTTCAAGGTGAAAGCATTTGAGGTTTTAAATTTCAATGTGCAGTAAATAAGAAACGATTCAATCAGGTCAAAACCGATGGAGTTTTGAATTATTGCTTAATGGTTGAATATCTTTTGCATTCAATTGAAAAAAAAATGAACCAATGAATTATTCGCGATCGATGTTGTACCCTTCAATTGAACTGAAGAACGCACATACAAAAACGATATTCTTCATACTACATACTCCCCTGCTTAACTCTAACTGCAGGAGTGCCATAAATCGCTTCGAATACCGATAACCAGCGTGTATCCGTATCCTTGTCTGACCAAACGAGATCCAGAAGGGGCAAATCGCTCAATAAACCGGGAAACCAACAAAAATCGAGCAGTTTAAGGTAAACTACTTTTTAATCCCACAATTGAACTTGTAGTCTTCAGCGGAAAGATTGACGGTCTTGCTGAGAGGAAAGCAAAAACGCCAGTTCGTTCGAAACTTAAATAATAAAACAGGTAATAAACCCGCATGGAGTACGAGGTTCAAACGTTTTGCCATAATTCGAAATTGCTGCATTAATAATACCAGACGCTGAAAAGTGCTAGTTGAAAGGATATGATGGTCGTTTCCAACGCGAAGATGAGGATAGATCCTTTTCATATTGTAAATTGAACGCCATAATAAAAACAAAAAAAATAGATTGAACTCGCCTTTAAAAACACGGAGGGGGTTTTTGAAGGTTACGAGGAAGTAAAAAATTGACAAAATAAACCATTGCAAAACAAAATCGTCCATACATTCCAGAATTCTTATAAATAATTGGGTGGGTCGTATATATTAAATATATAATAATATAAAATGTCTGCTTACTTTTATGCTGGTCAGTTTTTTTGTATGTTGAGAAAAAAAATTTAAAACTCCTCTATGATTGCGAGTGATAGAAGAAGCCACCCCTAAATCTTCTTTCAAAACTGTTTTCTCTATTCATATTTCACAATAGAGAAATTATTTTGCATAGCTTGATCCATTCTTAACAAAAGAAGTCCCTTGTATTTTCTTGATAAGTTCACGGTTTTTGAGAAAAAAAATTTACCAACAAATAATACGCCTGACACCTGTGTGGAGCTACTTCGTTACCTACCAAGTCAAATCAAATTTGTGGTATCAAATAATAATGAGAATAGAACTATGAATTCTGAACAGGTACTTATATTCCATCAGGAATAGAGTTTGTCAAATATTTCCGATCTTCTCCTTTTGCTGGCCTGTCAACCTTGTTTTTTCAATTAGTCCACTGAAAATACCAACGAACTTACAAATTCAAGACGGTTCCTTATCCAGGATGTTGTAATATCCAATTAAACTCATATTCTGATCATTTTAAATTGGAATTTCAATGATAACAATATTTGGATGTAATTCTTCGTTATTTTAAGAGTCACGATGTGTTCGTTCAATGTTAAATGCGCTGTGAATATAGGAAACAATGTAGGTATATTCCTATATACGAACAACTGGGCTGTAATTGATTGTGGGTAATAAAATTATATTTATGTTCATTGAATTGCTATTGAATCATGTTCTTTCCTAGGTGGAGTGAAAAAAGTTAGTAGTCAACAAAGCATTCATTACAATTTTGTAGTATGATCGAATGATCATAAATCAGTTTCTTATGGGCGCGAAAATCGAATTTTGATAATCTGATATCTGGTCGAATTTTTAGATAGATAATTTTATACCAGAAAGAAGTCAATATATTCGAGCTGATGAACGCATATGAGAGAAAAGAAATTTAGACCATTAAAAAATATGCAATTATGACTCACATCGACAAAAAATACACTGCGCAAAAAATTAACGCACATTATGAAAATCTCAATTTTAATGAATGTTAACTCTACATTGACTTTATAACTTATTTTTTTATGTTCTCTCGGGAAGGTTTTGAACGAAACAAGATATATTAAATGGAAGAAAAATTCAGTATTTCACCGAATCTTATGTGAAAGAAGAGAAATGAACAATTTTCAAAATACTGAAATGCTGATGAGTGATTTAATACTTGGTATTTCCACACCTTGCGTTCATTACAGCTCGGCAACGACGGTTCATACTCAAAATGAGTGATCTTAAAATGTTCTGATCTAATCCTTCCCAGATTTCTCCGAGTTGGATTCCTAAGTCATTAAGAGTAGCTGTATGATTTTCTGAACTACTCAGCCTTCTATTGAGGTTGTCCCAAACCTGCTCAATCGGATTGAGATCTGGACTTCTTGCTGGCCATTCCATTCGAGAGACATCAACCTCTTCAAGGTACTCCTGAACGATGCGCGCACGATGGGGTCTGGCATTATCGTCCATAAAAATGAAATTTTCACCAATGTATGGGGCAAATGGCACTACATGCTCTTCAAGAATGTTCCTTATATACTTATCAGCATTCATAGCTCCATTATCAACGACCACTAGGTCTGTGCGAGCAGTCAAAGATATTCCACCCCATACCATAATCGATCCTCCCCCGAAACCAGTAGTATTCAGGAAATTGCACTGAGCATATCTTTCATGTGGACGTCTGTATACAAGAGAACGTCGATCCCAATGGTAGAGGCAGAATCTACACTCATCTGTGAAGAGAACTCTTTCCCAATCGGCCTCTTCCCAATGGATATGCTCTCTCGCAAAATCCAAACGCGCCCTTCGATGGGCTGGGGTAAGAGCTGGGCCTCTTGCCGTGACACGAGGCCTTAAATCATATTCTCTGAGGCGATTTCTTATTGTCTGAGTGCTAATTTGCACCACATGAGTTTGCTCAAGCTGATTTTGAAGGAGGCGAGCGGTTGCAAACCATTGTCTCAACGAAGAAACTCTCAAGTAACGTTCTTGAATGGCAGTTGTTACCCGTGGTCTACACTGTCTTGGTCTTCAGACATTCATAACTGTCTCCCTGAATCGCTGCAACATTCTGGACACACTTGTATGGGTAACTCTGAACCTTTCTGCAATTCTTGTGTATGTCCACCCTTCTTCTCGCAAAACTACCGCTTGGGCACATTCCTCTTGGGTCAAATTGCGTGTTTCGCGTTGCATAGCGGTCGAGTGTAGAAAATCAAACGAAAGAAAAACTATTGATCTCTAGAATTGATCGAGAACAACTGATTTTAGAATGGAACCAATACATTCAAAATATGATAATATCATCTTTTTTTATTCCTGCTGGTAGAAAATATCTGTATTGAAGAAAAACGTTGAAAGTGGATAACATATGCATGCATAATTCTGATAAAAATAATTATCATTGAGAACACCTTCAGTTGTAGAATAAATTTGAGATTTCCATAATGTGCGTTAATTTTTTTGCGCAGTGTAATTAAACTCAATTTCAACATTGTTATAAGTGTCATGTATGTAGGATAAAAATGATAATAGATATTGAGAGTTTTCTCAGATATGGAAATATCAAAATTCAACTCGAAAAGAGTTGTTTTCCCAATGATTTTAAATTTTCCTCAATTTCAAAAACATATCGTCCTCATCGAAATAAGATACCAATTTTTCGTCATTACATCACCGTATGGAACGTTTTTCAATGTATACAATCGCTTGCGAACGATACATTTTATAATTCCCCTTTTATCAGATCGAAATCAAATCTTTTAATTGCAATCTATCGACAACTATTTCGCATTCGAATTCCACTCTAACGAATATTGAAATTTATTTCCTCTCTTGCCTCAACTCCCGCATATTGCCCAACTTTTCGACCTGGTATCGAAGCCTACCGCTCGACATAATGGAATATCGTAACATTGGATTCTTTTCGGCCAATTGCTCACTCTACCGTGAAGGTGTAAAAATTCATGGATTTTAGAGACAATTTTTTCTGATGGGTCTGGTGTCAATTTCGATTATGCGCGAACTGAAATGAACCGTCCTTGTTCAACTATTTGGTGTAGGTTAGGTTGTTCAAAATGTTTCGTTCCAAATGACTGAACTTGGTTTCGATGTTGTTCAAGAGTTTTGCATGCATTTTCGTATGGAATGCGATGTATCAATTTTCTTCTTCTTGTGCGGCGCCCTTGTTAGGCTGAACGTAGGCCTTGCGGCTCATTGTCAACACGTTTTGATGTGATGCTGGAGAGACTCAGACCCGAAGGCACGCCGATAAGAAAGAGTATCTGTCGCCCTAAAGATGAAAGGTGTAGGGTTCCCTAGGTGTGTTAATCTCAGTACTGAGACAGTATATGTTGCGCCGTTTCATCTGCGTCCTGTTTTTTTTTGTTACAGAAGAGGTGAATCTTACATCGGACACCCAGTCTTTCTAGGTAGTGTCGGATTCTTACTAAACACCTCTCCTTTGGTTGGTTCCGGGCCTATAAACCTTCCATCTTCTTATCTGTTATTTTCTCTTTCGCATTCTTTATGCTGAGTGTTTGTGTTCATCCTTCAATTGGATATCTCTCTCTACGTGTGGAGTATATCTTCATCTTCGCAATTAGTATCTAGTTCATTTGCGGTGAATTCTCGGTGTTTTTCATCTTCAGCAGAGTGAAAGTCAACTAACCTTCTAAGGTCGTCATTAGGATGTTCTCTAGCTCTTTCATGGGCTTTTGCAGCTTTTCGTTTGATGAATGTAGTAATGGACTCCCATTTCATTTCTTTTCGGATTTGTTCATTCCTAAAAAACCAGGGGGCGTCTAATGCCCATCTCAGAAATTTGTTTTCTGTACTTTATATACTCTTTATATGGGTTCTCGCTGCATAGCCCCATGCTGTTGATCCATGTATTAGTTGCGGTGATGCGACAGCTTTTATGATCCTCAATTTCGTGTTTCTGTTCATTTGGCTTCTTCTGCCTATAATCGGCTTTTCATTGCTACATTCGTTTCGTTTTATCCACTGCATACTCAATGTGATGTTTCCACGTTAGTCCTTTGTCTAATATTACTTATAGATATTTAGCTTCATTCTGCCCTTTTTATTTCGTGATCGCCCATGCGGATATCTTCGATTCCATCTTTAGTCTTCTCTTTTGACGGAGTACTGCTTGACTCTTTTCTCCATTGATTTTGATTTTCCCTCCGGTACATCATTGACTGATATCATCTGCAGCTTCTTGAAGTCTTGTGTGAATTATTTTTGTATTTCTGTGCCTAATTGCTATGCCCGTATCGTCTGCGTATATGTATGTAGGTATATAATATAGAGTAGAGGTCCTAGTATGGGTCCTTGAGGAACTCCTGATTCTAAATATCTGAGTGTGGAATGAACATTATCTATTTTCACACAAAAATTCCTATCCCTCAAAAAATTTCTTATTATTCTGCATAACTTGGCCTTTATCATTTTATATGCTTGTCCTTCATGCCATACTCTATCAAGAGCTCTGGTTACATCTAGTAGTAGTATAGTCCTGTGGCTTGTTTATTCTGAAATCCTTCTGTGATATACTCGGTCATTCTTGGGAGCTGTTGTTCAATTGAATGCTGTTTTCTTAATCCAAATTGTTTACTTGGCATCGTCGCCAGGGCTTCTTTTTCTTCATTAAGTCGTCTGGCTAAGACTCTCTCCACAATTTTTCCTAGGGTTGGGAGCAGGCTTATCTGGCTTATTGGTCTATAGTTCTATGGGAACTTTTGGTCTTTGCCTGGTTTATTGAAAACAATCACTTCGGCAGTTTTCCATCTTTTTGGAAAGTGCTCTGTTCTGATCACTCCATTTGCTATGCTAGTGAGAGCTGCTGTTCCTTTATTTGACATTTTCGTCAGCATGAAATTTCTAATATCATCTTTTCCAGGAGCCTTTCTTGTTCTCAAATGGTCGATTACCTCTTTGAATTGAAAGGGCACAACTTCCCGGGCAAAATTTTGTCGCTCTAGTCTGCCTCAACCTCTCCAAGCTCTTTCTTGTCGACTATCTTTGTAAACCGAATCATGACTCGTCCGAAAAAAGCCAGTCTTGGTGGTGTTAAACCATATGTGGTCAACTGTGTGTCAAATTACATGCCTGTTTCACTGAGATTCCGAAATAGTACAATCCACTAATTGTGAGAAATGGACTAGCAGAGATCTAGCTTCCGAAGTACACCACTAGGTGGCACCATCACAGCAAGACAATGACATACCGGTTTCTGGCTTATCCGTCATCAGTGCCATATAGCCTTATACGTCGATTATATAGCCTTAAACTGCGCTTATAGGGCACTGATGACGGATAATAAGCCAGAAACCGGTATGTCATTGTCATGCTGTGGTGGACAATTTCCAGCATTTAATATGAAACAAATTCCTATTACAAACGCATAATCACAGATTGACTGGTTGACGTGTGATTCAAATCTCACAATCACGTATGACATACCTACTATTATGAAAAACCACTCGAACAATGGCCGGTAATTGGCTATAAATCCACAAAAAACAAGGTTAAATCATTCTAAATTCTTCTTGAGAGGCATCACCGAATCTATTTATCGTTAAATGAACGTAAATAAAGGATATAAGGTGTCAATTCAATTTCCTATATCGTGCGAAGTGCTAGTTTAACTGGAACGGTACTTTATATTATAATTGTACCTTTATAGCCTTGTCATTCCATTGTCTGTACCACAGTCGCACCTTTTGATAAATCTAGTTCCGTTTGGGTTTAGAAAAGGGATTTGCGAAACGGGCATAATCAATCACAAATTATAATGATCAGTCTATTGATTATTTTCCGATAATTTTCATGATATTTAAACATAGTCGTATGTGATAACACATATTATGTTACCTCATTCTAGAAAGCACACATTTTTGTCGATATGGTTTGTTGTTAATTTGTGGCAGATTGTAATGGACGACTTCATTGAGCTTAGAACTTTACAGTTCTTGGATTTTTTCTGTTGAGAACTCCCAAAACTATTATCAAGAAGTAATTTGGTGAAATTATACAGGGTGGCCCACCCCAGACGCGGTTTTCATTTTGAGGCAGTGAATGAAGACATTTTGAAATTTTTTTTTTTGTGAAATGTAAAGGACAATCAGATGCACAATTTAAAATTGTTTTTACATATACAGGGTGTTCGATAACAAAGATATAGATCATAGTTAAACTTTTTTAAATGGAATACCCTATATATGAATTCAAAAATTGAATGGCAAGCCCAAATAATGATGAGTTTATAAAGACCATTTATGCCTTAGAAGAACCATTGTAGAGAAAATGACGAAAAATCGAAAAAAGGAGTATTTTAAATTAATTTGCAATTAATGAATAAACCCTTAGAGCCAACGAGACAGACAATGTTTTTTCGTGTAGACATATTGGCTACCCTTATGCAGAAGAAAAAAATTTAACTCTGGAAATTACTGAGTGATCATAATTAATGTTGAAACATTAACTACAAATAATGGTCAAAAACTTTCTTATTTCAAATGGCACACCCAGTATTTCTGTACCTTGTTGAACGTAAAAATTAATATCGAAACTATCTTCATTGGGTTTCCCCATACCTAAAACTAATAGTTTTCAAGTAATTTTCGATTTTTAATTCAACAAGTTAACCTACTATTATGATTAGCGATATTCATAGAAATACTTGGAAATATTTGTGGGGAAATGCTAACAATATTATTTGAAATCTGAAAAACTCATATGAAGATCTCAATAATGGTGTTGCGGTCACGCAAGATTTATTATTCCTTTATAAATGATTATCTACTGTTTTTCTGAATATCAATTCTTTTTTCAATTATTTTCAAATTAATTTCGCCTAGAAGGTATTAAGTGTCATCATCATTCAATCTTTTCCGGTACATACCCTTAAATTTTTCTTATTCTTATCGTTTTGTAGTTGAGCCATACGTTCAAAGAATCATTTAACAAACGATTCATTTAAAAAAATATTTGCTCAGGCGATGAACCTTTGATTCTTCATACTTGTTATCTCCAATTGTTGGATTGAGTATTAGTAGACTCAAAGATTCAAAGATGTTCACAAAATACCTTCAAATACTACCTCACTACTGAATGTCCTTATGCTGGTGAAACTCGTTCCACTCCGTACTCAACTCACTCTCTGGCCAGAGGTTCACTATCACAGATCTCTTTTGAAAATCTCGAAAAGTCTTCAAAATATTGAAAATGTGAAGAATAGGAAAAATGTTGGACTGGAGCACAGGTTCTTCGCCTGAGCAAATATTTTTTTAAATGAATCGTTTGTTACATGATTCTTTGAACGTATGGCTTAACTTCAAATCAAAACGATCGGAATAAAGAAAAATTTGAGGGCATGTACCAGAAAAGATTGAATGATGATGACACTTAATACCTTTTAGGCGAAATTAATTTGAAAATAATTGATATTCAGAAAAACAGTAGATAATCATTTATAAAGGAATAATTAATCTTGCGTGACTGCAACACCATTATTGAGATCTTCATATGAGTTTTTCAGATTTCAAATAATATTGTAAGCATTTCCCCACAAATATTTCCAAGTATTTCTATGAATATCGCTAATCATAATAGTAGTTTGACTAGTTTAATTAAAAATCGAAAATTACTCGAAAACTATTAGGTTTAGGTATAGGGAAACCCAATGAAGATTGTTTCGATATTAATTTTTACGTACAACAAAGTACAGAAATACTGGGTGTGCCATTTGAAATAAGAAAGTTTTTGACCATTATTTGTAGTTAATGTTTCAACATTAATTATGATCACTTAGTATATTCCAGAGTTAAATTTTTTTCTTCTGCATAAGGGTAGCCAATATGTCTACACGAAAAAACATTGTCTGTCTCGTTGGCTCGAAGGGTTTATTCATTAATTGCAAATTCAAAATACTCATTTTTTTCGATTTTTCGTCATTTTCTCTACAATGGTTCTTCTAAGGCATAAACTCATCATTATTTGAGCTTGCCATTCAATTTTTGAATTCATATATAGGGTATTCCATTTAAAAAAGTGTAACTATGGTCTATATCTTTGTTATCGAACACCCTGTATATGTAAAAACAATTTTAAATGGTGCATCTGATTGTCCTTTACATTTGACGAAAAAAAATTTCAAAATGTCTTCATTTACTGCCTCAAAATGAGAACCGCTTCTGGGGTGGGCCACCCTGTATAAAACGGTCAAATAGTTTCGGCGTTCTTGTATTATTTTCCGATATTGAAACACTTTATTCGAAAATATGGTAGGATCTCTGTACAATGTGTGAAATTGAAAAAGATGTCAGGGAAATTAAGTTTCAAAGAAATTTTTTCATCAATGAAATCTCAGCCACACCTTTTAAAAATGTTGATCGAAATTTCAGACCAGATTTCAGATGATAAAACTGAGATTACTTGTGATCTGGAATCAATTACCTGTGTTTTCGTTCAACTCGATCAAAATCGGGGAAACGACATCAAAATCTTTTCAAACTAATGATGATTCATTTGCGTCATGAATATTTATGAAGCAATATAGGCTGGAGTAGAATTAATGGTGCCACCGACCTCCTGAGATCAGTTCGAGTTATGTGTATCATTTCATTTTTATTATTCTCACTCGCGAAAAAATGGAAGACATCAACCTTTGCTGCCCATGATTTATGGGTTCATCCAGAATTTTGAACTCGAAATGCCATAAAGCTGAATGCGTAGAAACTTTCATTTGATGTCATGTACATTCAACAATTTTTTTGTTATGAAATAAGAAGAAGATAAAGACCAATGTTTTTCGAGAACTACCGAATACTAGACTATTTGAAATGCTGATGGAACAAGCTGTTCTTCACTTTGTCCTCCAGCACAGCGATATTACTTGAGGATGACTATGAGGGGTTGAAATTTCAAAGAGATCCTTCATTTCGAAAATATTTGGGTAACCTTGCCAGTCCATAATAATGAGAAAGAATGCTGGCTTCTTTTTATTCTCGACCTTGTTGCGAAAATCTCAACAAAGTAAAATTTTGAAGCGCTTTGTGTCAAGAAGAAAAAACCAATAAATCCAGGACGCCACATAAAACAACTCGGCTACTTGGATTCTTGGAGCAATTCATAAATGAATTGTTAGAGCAATCCCAGTGGGTTTTTGGCATATTATTATTTATCGAGTACTCCCACAACAATGCCAACAAAAAAAGTTGGATAACCATAACCTTTAATGCATAATTTATTGTGTCACTTTCAAGAAAATGAAATGTTCTTATGGTAATATGCCGACGCATGTTCGAGTCACGGACAGAGCAGGCCAGAGACGTAATAGCTCTATTTATTGGTAGTGAACTTCAATCTTAAATGATTATGACTTTTCAATTGCTCTAGTTATTACTATCGGCAAATAATTCATAAATTTTCCGGACTCACAATGATTCTGGATTTCAAGATAAGTGAGACAACTCAGCACTGGCGGATTTGAAACATACAGAGTATAACAGCCAAATGGAATAAATTCGATAACGAATAAATGTTGGGAAAAACGCTCGGACACGTCGATTTGTAATTTTAAATGCGCATATTTTTCAATACAATAATATTATATAGGGTGTTCCATGTGACCGTGGCCAATACCAACTTTCTTATTTCGAATGCAACCCCCTGTATATTATTTATTTTTTGGATTCTTCAGAAAATTCTAGACACAATTAATGCACAATGGGGAAGCTCTAACCTGACTTCAATCTTCATTATGCAGAAGAGAATATTAAGAAATATGTTTGGATTAGCTTATAGGGAGTCCTGTAGAGGCATATTCAAGAAAAATAATATATTGACAATTTACGGTTTGTATATATATAGATTACTCTTATTCTTTCATAAAAATCAACAGCTTTATAATTCCTACAAGAATACAAACAACTCTAGACGATTAGACCCATATTTTTACCCCAAACATTCTCTATCGTTAACTGAAAAACATCCTGAGTATGCTGCATTAAAATTCTATAATGCTTTACCCAGAGCCTTACATCAACTGTCATTACATAAAGAATTCAAGAACCATATATATAAGATAATACTTAACTGTGAACCTTACAATATGCAAGAATATTTTGATTTTTGTAAGGGAAAGCCCTCTAATGAATTTGATATTTGTTGAACTTTCTCTGTACATTTATTTTTGAGTTTTTGGTATTGGTACTTTTTTTTTATATGACCATTTTCGTAACTTTATCATGTAACTGTGATAATTTGGGAAATAAAGTAGTTATTATTATTATTATTATTATTATACCTATCTTTAACTATTTCGGAAGTATTAAGTGTTTTCAGATTTATTGCAAAAATCAACGTTTTAAATAAGAATTATTTTATTTCACAAATTCGGTACATCACACTTAAAACCTAATAAGTAATTCTGATTATTTCTCAATTATTAAAAAAAAAACAAAAAAAAACATTAATGTCAATGTAGGAAATGTTCAAAATGCTCGCCGCGAACGTCTTGGCAACATGCTAATCTGGTGTAGAATTGTCTTCTAACGTTACTCAACATTTCAGGCGTGACTGATCTAATCGCAAGCGTGATTGGGTTCTTTAGGTCGTCTAAGTTTAAGGGTTTCGTTTCGTATACAATACTTTTGACATATCCCCACAAAAAGAAGTCTAATGTAAAATTGTGACCGTGAACAATACCAACTTTCTTATTTCAAATGCAACCCCCTGTATATTATTTATTTTTTGGATTCTTCAGAAAATTCTAGACATAATTTTTTTTACAATTCTACATTAGACTTCTTTTTGTGAGGATATGTCAAAAGTATTGTATACGAAACGAAACCCTTAAACTTAGACGACCTAAAAAACCGAATCACGCTTGCGATTAGATCAGTCACGTCTGAAATACTGAGTAACGTTAGAAGACAATTCTACACCAGATTAGCATGTTGCCAAGACGTTCGCGGCGAGCATTTTGAACATTTACTACATTGACATTGATGTTTTTTCAGTTTTTTTTCAATAATTAGGAAATAATCAGTATTTAGTTATTGGGTTTCAAGTGTAATGTACCGTATTTGTGAAATAAAATAAATTTTTATTTAAAACGTTGATTTTTGCAATAAATCTGAAAACACTTAATACTTCCGAAATAGTTGAAGATAGGTATAGGAAATTGTGCATGAATTGTGTCTAGAATCCTCTGAAGAATCCAAAAAATAAATAATATACAGGGGGTTGCATTTGAAATAAGAAAGTTGGTATTGGCCACGGTCACATGGAACACCCTATATAATATTATTTTTTCGAAAAATATGCGTATTTAAATTACAAATTGACGTGTCCGAGCGTTTTTCCCAACACGACCTCATTTATTCGTTATCGAATCTATTCCATTTGGCTGTTACACTCTGTATAATCAGACATAAATAAATATTTCGCTGGCGGACAAGTAGAGTCAAATAGCATCATTCATACTGGAAAAACATACCTTCTTTCTAATTTCGAAGGAAACATCTTTAATATTTCAGTAGAGCTTGAAATTCCTACTTCATAAATATGCCATTCTTGGTATTATACTGAAATCATATTCGAAAATTAGAGATTACAAGTGTTCTCTAGTATACTCATTGAAGTGGCGAAAACAGCATTGGGATGTTTTTTGAAGCAAATGTTTAATTAGAAATTCTGATTTAGATAGTGGAGATTTCAGGCAGAATATCAAGTTTTGTGAATTTTTGGAATGGTAACCTCAAGTTCTACTGAAATACACAAAAATCTCTGGTGTCAGAATCCTATTTGATTTGAAATATTGTTTTATAAATAAATATTATTTTAGGAAACTATAAAATCCTGTTCTTATAGTTCATTATCCAAAATCCTAAACCTAAAAAATGTCTGTCTAAAATTTCCAAAGCTTCCGTTCGTTCACCAGATATATACACGAGTTTTTTTTTGTGCTACCTCTAACTACCAATTAATATCTCTTCACTGGACGCTATTTTTCGCAACCATACCCACCAAATAACCCGCAGCAAATCTTGTCCAAGGTTACGATCCTCCAGTCATAGTGAAAAGTGAAGGGTGCTACCAAGGACTACTTTTTTTCCTTTTTTTCTTTTCTGATCATCACAAAAAGATCCATAACCAAGAAACCTCAAACGCCAATTAATTAAACCTGTTCAGAATATAAATTCTGAGCATTTTTGTCGGACATCTCGATATATGTTGAATTTTTGTAGTTTCGTTATTTTGCGGTGTGAAAGCTTTAACCAGTGAATTCGAGAAATGAGTAATGTAGACATTGTGGATGTTGAAGTAAGATGAAACAGAGGATTTTCCACTCGTATTCGAGTTTACGGTCATATTCCCGAATTTATGGTTCATTTCGACGACAGTCGACAATTAAAGTCCATTCAAATTGTCGTTATCTCCAGTGCTTGAACATAAATAACGTTTAAGTTCCAGAGATAGAATTGATTTTCGTCAGAAATTGTTATTCATGGCTCTTGAAAACAGTACTTACTTTAAAACTTGTACAGAGTCCAGCCTCTTTAATTTACAAAAAATTAAGATCATTTAGTGGTTCTTTTAAAGTTCAATCTTTAATTCTAAAATTACTTCGAATACACTTAGAGAAAATTCATATTCACCATAAACCACAAGCAACCTAATATTTGTATCATTTCAACGCTACTAGTTAGTCTAAAAGTAGGTAGTGACCATTCCTAGAAAATTTATTGCATGAAATGAGTCAATATCTCATTTATTTAAATTTATTTAATAGGTTTTATTATGTTCGAATATCATAAATCTTTCAAATGCTCAAAATGAACGAATGAACCTACACTCTAACTCTAATTTGAATTATAATAATGACCAACACAATTTCTTAAACTGTTCTTGGACACTCAAAATAGTTCAATATCAATCGTATAGTTTTGACCAGTAGTTAATTCCTACTTGACGAATGAACAATTTGCATCGTTGAAAACATTAAAATCATTTCATGCTCCTTTCTGAATTTCAATGAATCTAACGAAGTAAAAAGTACTTAATGAGCAATCGAAGACTAGGTATAGAAGCTAATCTTAATTGAAGCATAAACAAGTCGTTACATATTATGATACCATAAACATCTCGTATCTAATGGAACAACTTGGGAAATCCATGAAGAATTAAACAATCAAAAAGCTGTAACTGCTTGAATTGAGTCTAGATTATGAATAAAATAGTTATGTTATAATTTAATCAATGGCGATGACCACTTAATCGTGTTTACATTTAACGTTTAACGACATTCATCACCAGGTTGATAACATTTTGGTTTTCCTCAGTGTTTTCAAAGGTGGGGATTTCTTTAGTAGGTGGTAGGTCCATCTGAAGAAACCTTCAAAATATCGGAGTATCATCGATTGAATACACCCACGGAATCATTGAGCAATGGATCAAAGAGATAATTGACAATTTAAAAACAAGAAAAGCTTCTGAAATAGATAAAATTACAAATCTCATGCTGATCAAAATGTAAAAGAAAGAAACAGCTGCTCTCACTAGCATAGCAAATGGAGTGATGAGAACAGAGCACTTTCCAGAAAGAAGGAAAACTGCCGAAGTGAAGAAAGTTTTCAATAAACCAGGTAAAGACAAAAAGTTCCCTCAGGACTATAGACCTACTCCAAGCCCAAGGAAAAATTGTTGAGAGAGTCTTAGCCAGACGACTTGATGAAAAAACAGAAGCCCTGGCGACGATACCAAGTAAACAATTTGGATTCAGAAAACAACATTCAACTGAAAAACAGCTCCTAAGAATGACCGGGTATGTCACAGAAGGATTTTAGATTGAACAAGCCACAGGACTACTACTACTAGATGTTACCAAAGCTTTCGATTGAATATGACATGAAGGACTATCATATAAAATGATAACCGCAGGTTATTCACCCAAGTTATGCAGAAAAATAAGAAATTATTTTAGGGATAGGAACTTTTGTGTGAAAATAGATGATGTTCATTCCAGACTTCGATAGTTGGAGGCAGAAGTTCCTCGAGGATCCATACTTGGACCGCTACTCTATGATATATACATGATATACCAAAAAAACCAAGATGCCTACTTGCTCTATACGTTGACGATACGGGCATAGTTATAAGGCACAGAAATTCAAAAATAATTCACAAAAGACTTCAAGAAGCTGCAGATGATATCAGTGAATGGTGTAAGAGATGTAAAATCAAAATCCATGGAGAAAAGAGTCAAACAATACTCAATCAAAAGAGAAGACTGAAGATGGAATCAAAAATATTCATTGACGATAATGAAATAGAATGGCAGAATGAAGCTAAATATCTTAGAGTAATATCAGACAAAGGACTTACTTACGTGGAAACAGCACATTGGGTAGTGGATAAAACGAATGTAGCAATGTGCAGACTGTACCCGATTATAGGCAGAAATGAATAGAAACACGAAGTTGAGGATCATAAAAGCAGTCGCCAGACCACAGGTAACATATGGATCAACAGCATGGGGCTATGCAGCGAGAACCCATATAAAGAGGATACAAAGTACATAAAACAAATTTTTGAGATGGGCATTAGACGCCTCCTGGTTTGTTAGGAATGAACAAATCCGAAAAGACATAAAATGGAAGTCCATTCATCAAACGAAAGACAAAGAAAACTTCTAGCGCTCTCTGTCTGCAAATTTCATAGAATGAATGTCAGACAACTTCTATGAAAAAAGTATGTTGAGAACACTGCTTGCAAAGCAACAAAGGTTCTGCTGATTAGGACCTGATAAAAGTTGGGACTGCGATAGATGTATGGGAAGTACGTACAAAATGACATAGGGTTTTATTTCAGAGGCATAACTTGTTAGTAGTGAATCACAGTAATGTCATATTCTACACCTATGATCTTTGGTCCTTTCTTTATAAAATCTAATCAACCTTTATAAAATAAAAGTACCAAGAAATAAAATATTCTTAGATAAATTGGAATAAACGGAATTCATTTTGTTCGCATGCTATGGACAAAATGACATACCGGCAATAGGCAACTGTATTTTTCTACTTATAGTTACAAAACTACTGACAAAGTTCACAAATGAAACGCTTGGTTCTTCTAGGAACATCAGCACAAGATGCGTGAGCCCAATGCAAGCAATGCATGCACCGTAACCAGTCTTCTTCAGGGATAATCCTGGAGAAGATCTAAATCGGGAAAAAAGGTCTCATAACAATAGATAGATGGACACTGGACAGTCGTCTTCATGATCTCTAAACTCTAAAGTTGCTAGGAACATTTTCTTCTTCATTGTCTTCTTTAAATAATGGCCTAGGGACTTGTCTCCTTGTTTTTGGAGGAGGTATGGGCTCTTTTTTGATTTGATTGCAATCTTATTAGGTGTAAAAGTCCTCGGCTCACGTTTGCCTTGTTCACTTATAAATCGTCCTTTAGGGATTGGAGAAACCTCCTCATAGGATCAGCAAGAGTAGGTTAAGATGCATTGCCTTTATAGCCGCAGATGAAGATATTGTTATGAATATGTTACGACAAGTCCTGATTCTTTGTTTGCTGATGGAGCCTGAGATGGATTGTCTTGGTTTTGTCCGGTAGATACGGTTAATTCAGCTGAAATACCTATGTCATTTTGACCGTTCACTGTATATGTCATTTTCCGTGAATACAATGACAAATAAGTAAAGTTTGAATTGAATGCAATTTGAATGAAAAAAATGGTGAAAACTGGCCATTTCTTCTTAAAATTTGGCGCAATGAAAAAAAACTCGTGACCTATTGATTTCTGTTATCACTCATAACGACCGAATGAACCAGAGTATCTCTTGCAAATTTTCAGAGGTTAATTGAAGCCACTCGGGTCGTGTAATGTGGTAGGCAGTTCCGCATTTCATACCTCCGAACTCAAGTTATGATGCCTATGTCATTTTGTCCATATAAGTCATTTTGTACGTATTTCCCCTAGATGTATCATGATTGTGAGACTTATGGGGCAATAGTCAGGCACGCCAAAGAACGTCAGAACAGAATCAATAAAACAGTCGACAAGATACAACATAGTCGAAAAACCTGTCGTTCGATACCGGAAACATCAAAAACAACACAGAATGACATTTCATTATTTCAACTGTCAAAAGATTTCAAGATATGCCTAATAATAAGCATAACAGTACCAACATATCTTTCCACATTTTCAAACGCCAAAGCCCGGCCAATTTCGTCACCCACTGTTGCCAATCTAATCGGCGATGAAGTACGGGCGGCGGCAGCATCGAATCTGCATTCAGATTTCCTACCGTACCGGAAGGTTGGCCGAAGAACTAATAACAACATTCAGTTCGTTCTCGTCAAGGAGGCAAGGTCGGCTGGTCTGCTCTAGATCCGACTTACATCACAGCTGGCGGGTGGTGGCACTCCTGCTTTCCCACAGCGGTCGCGATTCGCGAACGCCGCCTCGTCGCTAGGCGACGATCTGATATTTGTCGCGAGGAAGAGGAAGAACTATTATTTTCTGTGCTTCTGCATTTTCGCAAGGATTATCGAATTATACGATTTCGAAGGTTTTTTTTGGTAGGATTATTCGCAATGAAATATTCATCCGTATGGCATTATGATTCTGGAAGGTATGATTGACTCTGTCCCCTCATCATGAAAGCATCTTATCGGTATCAATTTAAGCTATTCGATCAGAGATTAAAAGAACTCTCAGAAGAATGCCCCGGCCACATGGTGAGGTCTTCCAAAATTGGTGTGAATGATTATAAGGATTTCGTGCTTTATCGAACGTTGAAGTCTCCGAAGTTTTTCGTGTATATCTCGAGAATGAATTACCCTTTCTCCTTAATTCAATGAGTAATCTGTATAATATTGAATTTCCCATTGTTCTGAGAACAAATTTTCGTTCCAGTGTATATTTTAAAAGTATTTTCAACACGGAGAAGGCTTCGAAAGAGGTTTATCGATTTTATGGGAAACTAGAATAAAATGGGCAGTGGGAAAAATGATTTCGCGCTTGATCGGACGTTGGAGTCTCCGAAGTTTTTCAACAATATTTCGAAAATGAAGGATATTTTCTTCTCCATTTAGAAAGTAATCTGTATCTTATTCAATTTCCCATTGTCTCAATAAAAAATTTACATTTCCGGATATATTTTAAAAGTTTTTTCAACTCGGAAAATGCTTCAGAAAAGGTTTTCATCGGTTTTATGAAAAACCAGAATGAAATGGCTTTTTATCTTTATAACAATGAGAAATAAATGAAGACTGACAATTATAGCTGCAAGCAGTGGGGAATATAATGATTTCGCGCTTGATCGGACGTTGAAGTCTGCGAAGTTTTTCGTGAATATCTCGAAAATGAATAGTGATTTCATCTTCATTCAAGGAGTAATCTGTATCTTATTCAATTTCCCATTGTGTATACTCCATTCACAATTATGAAATCACAACTCTGGCCTTGGAAATTTGACACATTCCACTCTGTATCGAAGTTATGACGTTTTTCAAAATATCTTTATGTTCAAAATCAACACTGTGTTGCCCTTTCTACATTCTCAGCTTATTTCTCAGAATGCATATTTCATTTTGGAGAACACAACAGAGAATTGTGAACAATATTCTACATAAGGAGTTTTTGGATTTATGATTGTAAAGATTTATTGATGTGCTTTGTTTTCATCATGATATTGTATGTGATATGATTGTGAGAGTGCATAACATTTCGTTTTCTAGTATTTCTTTATTTCAAATAAATAACAGTTTTATTTATTCATCACACAGAAAATAAACATAATAACTGAATTAACGAATTTGTTTACAGAGAAACTAACAATTTCAATGCAATAGTAACTGAGTTTTGGTTATGAATCAATAAGCAAGAATGTCAATTCCTGATGGCTTTATAGATATACATTTCATTTATTTGATCTTATGAACAAGGGATAAAATATTCTGACTGTATAGTAATTTATTAGTTTGAAAAATATTCATACATTACTATCACAGTAGGTTTGTACAAATGAAATGGAATAGGTCAAACAAATGCTTCACATTTATCATTTACCTGTTCTAAAAAAAGACACAAACTCCTGGAATATGGAAAAAACCGATGTATTCTGGTTCGATAAGTATAGCCTATTTCTACTTCCTGTAGATAATTGATAGGAATGAAAGCTCAAGTGACACATTTCAATTCATCAGAATCTGAATTCACCTACCGTTGAATGCAATATAGTCATATTTCTTCTTTTATTAGCTTTTTCGACGTATTTTTTTCTGAAACGTGAAAACGATCAACAATAATCATTTAGAGACCGATGATGGCCATCCAGAAACCGTTTACTTACGAAACTCGTGCAATTTCATTCTGCAAGTTCTTTTCTCATAATTCCTCGAAAATCCTACCTGAACCATATTTTCCGGTCGCTTTCGTTAGAAGATCGTATAAGGAAGCCTTTTTTTTTCATTTACACATTCCAAATAAATTTTGAGCACCAAAAACGATATCGAAACTCACCAAACTTCTGGGGGACCGGAATTTCGTTCGAAATCTTTCTAAACGGCCAGATACCTAAAAAAACTTCGTTATCAAGTGTAAAAAGGTCGATTAGTACCTACTTACTTTCGCTTTATTTATGCTCATAAATCGATTTTTGGTCCAATTCAAATTTGCCGTTCGTACTCACGTCAAAAGTCGTGAAAGAAAAAATGACACTTGCACGAAATTTCTCATATCGACGGTAAACTTTTTCTGGACGACGAAGAACGGAAAAATATGCGATTTCCTAGAATTTTTTTTCCCAAAATCGCCGATCGATTCGAACTAACGAAATGTGGAATATCTTCGATACTTTTACTTTGATGTATACAAAGAAACTGGCAACGTCGTTTTGTCATTAACAATATTTTCATCAGGTGCACCAACTGCTGATAACGAAACCATGAACTCCTATGTGATTAAATAAAAGTGAATGGAGTATAGAGACAACATTCTCGTTCCAGCATATATTTTAAAAGTATTTTTAACTCAGAAAATGCTTCAGAATGAGTGTTTATCAATTTAATGAAATATGAGACTGAAATGGCTTTTTATCTTTATAATATGAGGTGATAAATGAACAGTGATAAAATATGAAAATATGACGAATCATAATATGTGGACAAGGCAAACGTGAGCCGAAGACTCGACAAACGTACTTAGATTCAACTTCTCCACCTAATATGATTGCAATAAATCGAAAAATGAGCTCACACCTCCTCCAAAGAGAAGGAGAGAAGTCCCAAGCGCATTATTCAAAGAAGACAATGAAGAATAAAATGTTGTTAGCAACTTTCGAGATAATGAAGACGACTCTCCAAGTTTCTATTATAAGGATCTTTTTTCCCAATCTAAGCCTGGAGAAGACTGGTGCCGCTTGCATTTGGCTCACGCATCTTATACTGATGTTCCTAGACTCCTAGACGAACCAAGCGTTTCATTTGTGAACTTTGTCAGTGGTTTTGTAACTATAGTTAGAAAACTACAATTGCCTATAATATGTCATTTTGTCCATAGCATACGTACGAAATGAATTTTCGTTTATCCAAATTTATCTAAAAGTATTTTATTTCTTGTTACTTTTATTTCATAAAAGTTGATGATTTTATAAAGAAAAGACCAGAGATCATAGGTGTAGAATATGACATTACTGTGATCCACTTATAGCCTAGCTATCAACAAAAACCGTAATATGTCATTTTGTACATTATTGTACCTGTGCATTGATATCCTAGAAAGCTGAAATGCAGAATTATCCCACAGGTAACAAATTTCAGTACGTACCATTTCAGATTCAATCCTCAGCAAGTTTCCCCACTTTAATGCATATGATTTACCGATCGCCAAAAAATGTGGAATCGTGACCAAAATATTCGACAATTTATCTGATTTCTTTTTTCTCGTACCAGAATATGAGACTAGTGGCGTCTCACAAACATACATATACATAATGCAAGAATTCGACAATAAATATACAACCAGTGTAAATGTACATATGTACTTTCAACACTCATCGTTATGAAACCGGCATTATCATACGGAATCCATAAAAATAGTGTATTGCAACAGATTTCTGTGGCCATACGACTCTTCCTTTTATTATGGAAAATGTAACAAAGTTGCCGGTGAACGTATTCTCGATAATATCAGGGACATTCAACGGATTTATTTTCAGATAAGCTAATTCGAACTGAAATAACCGGAAGTGCATATCGAAAGATTTCCGATCGATTCCACACTATTTCACGAATAAAATCACTTTGAAAATTAAGAAAAGCTTGTATTTCATTCCTTTTATAGAAAAGCTCTTCATTACTTTTCAATTCCTGTTTATTCAAAATATTGAGACACCTATTCGAACGTATCAGTGTTTATCGTGATAAAACTTCTCAATGGAATGTCGTATTATAATATAATCCCAACAATAGACATTCCTTTCTAATATGAATCCTGTTATTAAAGTTTAAAATTAATCAAACTCAGACGCCATCGATAATTCGCCATGACGATGTGGGGCTCCCACAGCTATTATGGCTTGAGAATTGTTAACAGTCGATTATGTGGTTCTCTACTATTCAAGGTGACCTAATTGATATAAGGAAAATTAAGTAGGTGTTGCTGAGGTGGAAACGAGTGATTTTTAATAGTTTTTATAGATTTATTGTGGGAAGAGGCTATAATTTCCTTTTGCAATGACAAAATAAGGATTTTGCTTGACGGATTTGAAAATATGGATTGATAAAATAAGAACTATGAAGGTTTCGCTTTTGGTCGGACGTTGAAGTCTCCAAAGTTTTTCATCCATATCTCGATAATGAATTATACTTTCTTCTTCATTCAAAAAGTAATCTGTATCTAATTCAATTTCCGATTGTCTCAAAAAAAAATTTTCATTCCAGGATATAATTCGAAGGGTTTTTCAACTCGGAAAATGCTTAAAAATTGGTTTTTATCGATTTTATGAAAAACTAAAATGGAATGGCTTTTTATCTTCATAATAGCGAGAATTAAAAGATCAGTGACAGATATAGCTGCAAGCAGTGAAGAATATAATGATTTCTCGCTTGATCGGACGTTGAAGTCTCCGAAGTTTTTCGTGAATATCTCGAAAATGAAAAGTGATTTCACCTTCATTCAAAGAGTAATCTGTATATTATTCAATTTCCCATTGTGTAGAGATAACATTTCCGTTCCATATTATCCGTTCCATATATTTTGAAATTTTTTTAACTCGGAAAATGCTTTAGAATTATTGTTTATCAAATTCATGAAAGATGAGATGAAAATTGCCTTTTATCTTTATAATATGAGAAAATAAATAAACGTTGAAAACATATGGATGCAAGGAGAGAGGAATATTAGAATTTCGCGCTTGATCGGACGTTGAAGTCTCCGAGGTTTTTCGTGAATATCTCGAAAATGAATAGTGATTTCATCTTCATTCAAAGAGTAATCTGTATCTTATTCAATTTCACTTTGGGTAGAGATAACATTTTCGTTTCAAAATATTTTGAAACTTTTTTCAACTCGGAAAATGCTTCAGAATGAGTGTTCTTCAAATTCATGAAAGATGAAACTGGAATGGTCCTCTATCTTCATAATTTGATAAAATAAATGAACATTGAAAAAACATGGATGCAAGATGTGAGGAATATGAGGATATCACGCTTGATCGGACGTTGAAGTCTCCAAAGTTTTTCTGGAATATCTCGAAAATCAATAGTGATTTCACCTTCATTCAGAGAGTATTCTGTATATTATTCAATTCCCTATTGATTTCAGAATGAATTTTCATTCTGGGATATATTTTGAAACATCTATTCTGAAAATACTTGAGAGTTTATTTATTGTTTTCATGCAAGATCACACTGAAATCAGTGAAATCCCCTTTTAGTCTTGATAATATGATGAAAGTATAGCTGCATCATAAAATATCATTGAAGAATAGATCTGAATGTGTAGAAATTTATAATGGAATGCCAGCCTTAATGGCAAATAGGCAATTTCTTTCAATTATTCCATTTTCAAATAATATCTAAGTATATTACTCATTATATAATTCGAACACGAAGATTTATTACAGTATAAATGAATTGTTACTGTTTTTTGGATCCTAGTACAAGATCATCGAATTAGTCAAATGTAATTCAACAATTGAATAACTGTGTAGGTACACAATGAATACGTTTTCTCAGAGCAGACTCAATAAAACATCATTCACACACCATTCTTCACATTCCATCACTAGAAAACAATCAATATCCTCGCTCTTTCTTAAATCACCTTCCAAGATCGTAACTTTTACCTTCGTCAATGAAAATACCGAAGCTATTTTGACATTTACGTCTCTATAACGATTTAAAATCCGATAAGTCAGATAGAATGTGGGGTTTTTCATTGATTTGGTCCAACCGGGTAATGAGATTATATATTATTGAATGTACTTTTGACTACAGGCCTTTTATAAAGGAGCGTTGTTAATGTTGGTTTAGAAGGAAAAAATGTTGAGTAGTATAATGATCTTAATGCGGAAAAGATATAGTGATTTATTTGATTTCAATAATATCTATTCCATTAATTGGATGGGAGCATGAGGGAATATATTATTGGTGTATGTTAACGACTTTGATATTTGATTTCTCAATAATAATCAGATTTATAGCCTTTTACGATGGGGGAAATTAATGAGAATTACTAGATCTAGGAATATGTTCATTCATCAAGATATACTGTTTCTTAGGTAAACTAATAGGGTGAAAAGAACAAGCTGTTGAGGAGAGTACCAATAAAATAATTTTTTTCATATTAAGCCGGACTCCCACTACTCGTGTATTTGGCAAATATTTGCCACTTGCCTATATTTGGCATGTAGTGGGAGTGGTTCACTCGGCCAATACTTGTCAATCTTGTCATTCAAATTCGAAACTTCGTCTACTTGCCAAGTACGCAAATAATTGCGTACTTGCCAAATATACGAGTAGTGGGAGTCCACCTTAATAATTACAGAATTATATCGATTATTTAATATGAGGGCGTATTCAGTCTGATCAACTTCTCACTTCATTTCCTACAAAATAAAATGCCTACCTTACTTTGAAATTAAAAAATCATTTCAACAATTGGCAGCTCCTTTGGAAATTCGATATTCAAATTAAAACCTCCAGATCCTTTTGTACGAAGCGACAACAACTAAATTATTCAAATCTCAAAATAATAAATTAGATGATTATCTAAATTAATGGCACATCGTAAACGATTGCTACAGTTTTAATGCTGTTGTAAATTACATTTATGATAATTCAAACGAACGGTTTTGACAGCTAACAGACGTCCACTAGAGAGGAGTGGTTCGTCTGTCTTTTAGCCAGCCCCAAGTATAGTTGGTACCATAAATCAGTAATCATATATTCCTGCTTGATCTGTCACTGTTGACAGCTCACTTACAGAAACATATTGGTAGGGAATACTCGGGGTGTACAGCGTGTGTGGCTTTGGTTTTTGTGGGTGGGGTTTGAGACTGCTGAGAGGGAAGATAAATCGATATTCCGCAGGGAATTGAATGTATATGATCGGAGTAATGCATGTTTCATTAGAAGTGCCTGTATGAATTGAAGACCACCTTGTCGGCTATGATTTACAGAATACAAAAATGTGCCTAGACTTATGGACATGATCAATTTCGTTGCATCCAAATTTATTTTTTTTGTGGTTGCATCTTTAATAAGTTGCCTTGGTGAATTGATTATATTCGTTGTGATGAGAATTTATACTCCATTCACAATTATAAAATCACAAATCTGGCCTTGGAAATTTGACACATTCGACTCTGTATAGAAGTTATGACGTTTTTCAAAATATTTTTATGTCCCAAGTCAACACTATGTTGCCCTTTCTACATTCTTAGCGTATTTCTCAGAATGTGAATGAATTGGAAAAGATGTGATTGACGAAAATAATTAACGTTTATATGAATTGATAGAAAGGATTCCTTTTCTAGTTTTTTGCATGAAAAGTACAAGAGATCACTGTTGAAATATATTATTTTTCGCCATGGAAAAAAATTGCATTGCTTTCACATAATTTTCATATGCATGCTTGTGAAGATTTGATGTTTATTATCCTCCTGAACTGAAGTTCAAGGCTTGACGACATCAATTGTTGATTCTAATCAAGAATTCATTAAAAAAAATCAACCCAAAGATATAAGATGAATTGATGGGTAATTACAAAAATCAAGAATAATGGAACATTATATTCGTCTACTGGAATCCGAATATGTGATATGATTGTGAGGATGCATAACATTTCTATTTCTAATATTCCTTTATTTCAAATAAATAACAGTTTTATTCATTCATCACAAAGAAAATAAACAAAATAACTTAATTTGTTTACAGAGAAACTAATAATTTCAATGCAATAGTACTGAGTTTTGGTCATAAATTAATAAGTCTGAAAGCTTTATAGATATACATTTCGTTTCTTTGATCTTATGAACAAAGAGTAAAATATTCTGACAGTATAGTAATTTGTTAGTTAAAAAAAGATTCATACATTACTACCACAGTAGGTTTGTACAAATTAAATGGAATAGGTCAAACATATGCTTCACATTAATCATTCACCTGTTCTAAAATAAGACACAAACTCCTGGAATATGGAAAAAACCCATGTATTCTGGTTCAATATAGCCTATTTCTACTTTCGGCAAAGGATTGATAGGAATGAAAGCTCCAGTGACACATTTCAATTCGTCGGAATCTGAATTCACCTACCGTTGAGTGCAATATAGTCATATTTCTTCTTTTTTTTTTAGCTTTTTCGACGTGTTTTCTTCTGAAACGTGAAAACGATCAACAATAAGAGACCGATGACGGCCATCCATAACCCGTTTACCTACGAAAATCGTGCAATTTCATTCTGCAAGTTCTTTCCTCGTAATTCCTCGAAAATCCTACCTGAACCATATTTACGGTCGCTTTCGTTAGAAGATCGTATAAGGAAATCTTTTTTGTCCATTTACACATACCAAATAAATTTTGAGCACCAAAAACGATACCGAAACTAATCAAACTTCTGGGGGACCGGAATTTCGTTTGAAATCTTTCTAAACGGCCAGATACCTAAGAAAAACAAGTCAAGGGTATCAGTGTAAAAAAGTCGATTAGTACTTACTTTCGCTTTATTTATGCTCATTTATCGATTTTTGGTCCAATTCAAATTTGACGTTCGTACTCACGCCAAAAGTCGTGAAAGGAAAAAATGTTACTTGCACGAAATCGACGGGAAACTTCTTCTGGACGACGAAGAACGGAAAAATAGGCGATTTCCTATCGATATTTCGCCCCAAAATCGCCGATCGATTCGAACTAACAAAATGTGGAATATCTTTGATACTTTCAAGTACTTCGATGTAAACAAAGCAACTGGCAACGTCGTTTTGTCATTAACAATATTCTCTGTACGCGCACAGACTTTTCATCAGGTGCACCAACTCCTGAAAACAAAACCATGACCTCCTATGTGATTAAATAAAAGTGAATGGAGTATAAATCTCAATTGAATTTTGGTTTTTACTATAGATGATTTTATATCATAATATGATCTGTATAGAACGAATGAAACAGTTTTCATCCATCAGACTAATTTTATTCAACTTTGAAACTTAATTCAGCCATTAAAAGCCTTTCAACATACCAATTACTTTAAATTCGTGAAAAATTCTTCGTATTTCCAAAGTTACGCAAATGAATTAAAAAGGCTATATTTCAGTGCTCTCAACTCTCAATTAATAACGTAAAACTGGTAGGTGATAAATTATGCAGACTCAATTTATTGTTGCTGTTTCAAAGCCATAACGCCTTTTTTATGTAACTCATCTTGATCCTGCGAAAAAATGGCCAAACATTAATTGGATTCCTTCCAAGAACACCGAAATATGGCACTAATTTTTTATTGCTATTTAATCTTCTTAAAAACGTCGGGAAAGTAGAATTATCTCATTTCAGCGGGTACTCAATCCATCAGGCAAGTTTCTTTGTATTCAAATCGTAAAAAAATACATGAGAAATGGAGAAGATAAATCCATATTTAATTGCGCAAATAAGTAAAGATTATTCAGTTATGTTTTCAGTCAAAAATTTTCCTGATTCGAAAGGTCAGAAGTTAGTTTTGTAAACATTTTTTCTTGGGAGTTCTTCCACAATCCCATGGAACTTAAAGGTGAAGGATATACCTCAGGCGTGGTCAGTCGAAATATATCTAAAAATAGTTGGGCGGGCAAAAAAGACAATGTGTTAGGTATTTCCTTATCCTTTGATCGCGGCAAATAATTCTCATTTGAGCAAGGCGATTTATAGCTTTCTCACATAAAATTTCTCAACCAAAAAAAAACGAGTTGTGAATGTATAGATGTGCCGACTATTTTTATGTGTCTGTATGTTGAAGAATGTTGTTATATTTATGTAGAATGAAGGGTAAACGTTCAAAAAAATTCCGAACGAAATTGATTTGAAAAAAACTTGCGCTGTCGAAATGGAACTATGATTTTTGGAGCGCAAGCATAGTTGTTCTTGAACAAAATACAGATATCTGTCTCAAATTTCATATTTTGTTTATTTTTCCCTGAGTTTAACCTAACGTAGAGTAAGAAACAATATGGACACGTCAGTGCCAAATCAAGAAAAAATATGCCTGTCTCATTGAGATTCCGAAATTCCTATCACAAGGAGTCAAAAGCTTTTCTTCTTGATTAGGAAAGAGCTTGAATACACAGATACCTGAATAAAGGTTATTATTCAGTTGTCTTCTTTTTAACTGATGGGCATTTCGAAAAACTTGGTGATTCATCGTGAAGTTCAGCAAAATGTCCGGATATAAAAGAAATAAATTTGCATGTGATGGCTAAGGCTCCATTATGGACTGACAAAAATGGCTACCATTCATAATTTCGGCCTCTGCTAAGCTTCAGATTCATAACCTTCAATTTTCTATCACCACGAGATTATGACGGAAATCTAGCCAAAAACAATGTTCGCTTCCTATGCCTCCATTTTAGCTGGCGATTCTTTTCCAAGTCAGAAATGGGTCTCATGATTCAACAATCTTGATAAAAGTTGGTTTGACAAACGACATCTGCGAATTAATATTACCTCTCGTTTTATTTCATTACTACATGCCACAGAAATAACATCAATATTTTCAAGTTAATTTTGTGTGATTAAATTTGAGCTCTTTTGTTATCGAGAAAAAAGCTCTTGGCTCATTGTAATATAATAACAATTGCTGGGAGTACAGTGAGTTGTACCATCTAGCAATCTTAATGAAACAGACATTTTTTCTTGATTTAGCACTCACGTGATCATATTTTTTACGTTAGGTTAAACTTAGGAAAAAAGGAAGCTAAATATGAAATTGAAGCTAGATCTTTGTTCAAAAATATACTGTGCAAGCGCCAAAAAAATCATAACTCACATCGTAACTCCTTCATTTGGCAGGTTGCCACCAAAAAGAATGGCAAGGAAAGTAATTTTTTTGAATTCTCGAAGAAGTCCTCCACTCATAGATACCATATTATCCTTTCGTTACGCCACACCCTGTATACTATATCAAGACTACATGATGTTTTTCATTTATCGGGTGTTTTTTCAAATTAAAATAGAACACATTTAAATAAAGATTGAAGCCAATTCTTTTTGATTTTGAAGATAATTTTATGGCATTTAAGTTTTGAAAATAATTTCCGGCATATGTCCACCACTTTTTCGAGTAATTCAGGCCTTATTTCAGCAATAATAGGAAATACGTTCGCATCAACCAATGACATTACATAACCCCAAAGAAAATAATCTATGGAAGTTATGTCGCATGATCTTAGAGGCCAATAAATTGGATCATTTCCCGAAATATTCTTATCGCCAAATCTTTCTTTCAATAAATTAATTATAACGGTAGCAGCATAAGGTGTAGCATCATCTTGTTGGAACCACAACACTACTGGGTCGATACCATTCAAATTTTGAAACGAATAATCATTGATCATCGATCTGTAACGAGCACTACTCACTGAAACATTAGCTTCAGCATCGTTTTAAAAGAAATATGGACTGATATCAAATCAAATGAAATTTATTTATTCCCTCTAGACATACAAATATGTATGGGACATGTCAATATAGCAAAAAAAATCACAAATAGTTATCTAGAAAAAGACAAAACAATCAACCCATTTGTACTACCCATTAAATAATGAAAAATGTACACATATATGTACATATATAAATTTCTCAACCATGCACAGAAAAATCTGAATCATCAATGAATTCCTTAATGCTATAATATGCCTTCGAAAGCAGCACATCTTTTACAAATTTCTTGAATACTCGGATTTCAAGTGATCTTATCTGTTGTGGAAGACTCTTAAAAAGCTTCACACATTGGTATTGGGGAGAGGACTCGTATTTTGAGGTTCTGTGCTTAGGGAAGGACAGAAGACATTTATTTCTCGTGTTGTAAAGATCGCTATCACTTAAAATTTCAAACTTTGTTTTGTTGTTATGTTATGATAATGCCTCCGCTTGTAAAGCACACCATAGAGTGCATTTTTCAGGATGCAATGGAACCTGCAGAACTTCTTGAGGATTGTTTTGATCCCATATACGTCAAGTTTGTTTGTTTACGTAGCCGTTCAACCATAAATGAGCTTCATCACTAAAAACAATTTTTCGATGAAAAAGTGGATCAACTTCAAGCTGTTCTAGGGCCCAATCAGCAAACAAACAACACTTATTATGGCCAGTGGCTTCAGTTCTTGAACCAGTTTGATCTTGTATGGGTGTAGACCAAGATCTTCACGCAAAATTTTCCATGTGTTAGATGCACAGAGTACAACTTGTTGTGAACGTCGACGAATAGACAAATCTGGATCTTCATCAACTCTATCACTTACAGCAGCGATATTTTCTTCTGTGCGTACAGTGCTTTGTCTTATTGTTGTTGATGCATCGAGTAGAGAAAATGTTGTCCGAAATCTATCGATAGTTCGACGAATGAGCTGCTGTGGTGGACGATTATGTAAATCATAAATTACACGAAGTGCTTCATAAGTTTGGCGAACAGAACACTGAATTTGAAATAAATTGCAACAATTTGTGAACGTTGTTGCGGCATGAGTCTTTCCATGATAATTTGTCAATGCTTATTGAACAGAAATTTCAAAACTACATGGCTTTTACCACTGTCAAATCACAGTTATCCCTATCAATCTAAAAAACACCCGATATTTGCTAGTTCTGGGTCTTTCCGGACTATCAGTTCAACCTTCGAATGCTAGCTTGTCCTATCATGACAAAAAATCGATTTTTCCTGGAATCTCTCCTCCCAGACCAAACCGACATTTTCCAATCATGAACGGCGCTCCGTCCTCCGTAATTTGATGCAGAAATCCACGGAGACCCAGGTCGGGATCAGTGAATCTTGAAGGCCGTTCAATGTTGTTCGGTTCTTTCACTCGTCGGTGGCATCGGCCGCTGCTTTGGGCGCCACACGGCTTCGTATTCGCGTACCAGAATAAATTTAGTTCACGGAATTCCTGACTTGGTTATATACTGTATGATTTAAGCGTTGCGAAAGAATGCAACGGTCCACCCACGGCCCAGAAGTGACACCGGCAGGGAATCGAATTGTAGATGCCGATCGGAGATAGGGACGTGGGTGGACTGCGGTCTAGATTGCGGATAACCAGGAGATTCTCGCTGTGGAAATTCTTATGATGACGCACAGAGCAACTTACTGGGCCTTGTATCGTACAAATACAGGGTCTTTCACGAGGAACCTCACCCATATTTATACGGGAAACTACTGAACGTATTTTCATGAAATTCAGCACTTATAAGTATTTCACGATGCTGATGAAATCTAAAATATTTTCAAGGCATGAGCACCTCCAGTTTTTCCGGAAATGACGTCAACTTCCGTTTTTCGAATTAGAACACCATTTTTTTATTGCAGAAATAGATTCCTTAGAAAATTTCAAGTTATTTTGATGTAACATTTTTCAGTTTTGGTTGGAAAATTCTCTCTGAGCGGGAAAATTCGAAAAAAAATCGAAAATAGAGCTCCGCTGAAACAAGAATAACTTCGAGGTTTTTGGATGTAAAATTTTCATTTTTGGGATTTTTCAAGATGTAAGATTGATGTATCCACTTTAGAAATCGAAATCGCGATTCATGATACAGGGGGTGAAAAAATCGCTTTCAAAGTTAGGGATGACAAAATCGTGAAAAATCAATTTTTTCAAATTAGAACCCCATTTTTTATGGCAGATATTGAATCTACGTTGAAAAATAATGTGAGTTTATGCATCACACCCTTGCCCTAAAGTGGATATTAACTCAGAAAATATCCATTTTTGGACACGAAACTTCTTCTTAGGTCTTGGAGAACCAGAGTATCGCCATTCCATCGATTGTTGCTTTGTTTCTGGATCGTAGAAATGTACCCAAGTCTCATCCATAGTAACAATTCGGTTCAAGAGGTCTACATCGTTTTCAAATCGAGCACAGATTTTTTTTCGAATTTTCCCGCTCAGAGAGAATTTTCCAACCAAAACTGAAAAATGTTACATCAAAATAACTTGAAATTTTCTAAGGAATCTATTTCTGCAATAAAAAAATGGTGTTCTAATTCGAAAAACGGAAGTTGACGTCATTTCCGGAAAAACTGGAGGTGCTCATGCCTTGAAAATATTTTAGATTTCATCAGCATCGTGAAATACTTATAAGTGCTGAATTTCATGAAAATACGTTCAGTAGTTTCCCGTATAAATATGGGTGAGGTTCCTCGTGAAAGACCCTGTATATCCTCCTTTTGCAAGAAATTGTTTCCACGCTTTTCTATCAATTTGCTCCACATGAGTTAGCGATATTGACTTAAATTGCAAAAAATATAGTAGATTTTTGTGATTGAAAATTCATATTTATATGATTTCAAGTTGCAAATTAATTTAAGCATGTAGGTCTGCAGCGTATACGTGGTGGTTAAGAAAAATCGAGTAAAAATAACGAAATTTTATTCCCAGAGATGAGAGAATTCAAGCATTTTAAGACTATCTAGACAATGTATGGCCTCCACGGGCATCAATAACAGCTTGACATCTTCTTTGCATACTACACAAGAGGTTGTTGAACATTTCTTGAGGAATTTGGTTTCATAAACGGGGCAGAAGCTCTCTCAGATCATTTAAGGATACTGGGGTAGGTTGATGATTGTCTAATCTTCTTCGGAGCATATCCCGTGCATGTTCTATGCAATTCAAATCTGGTGAGTGCAGAGATATTGGTAAATGTGGAATACCAAGCTCCTCGCGCGCATTTTCAACTATGGCTGCACGGTGCGGTTCAGCGTTATCGTCTAGACATTGAAAAGTTTCACCAATAGTAGCGTGAAAATTTGGCACAACATTGTCAATGACATGCTCCCTATAGTGTAAGGCGGTCATATTTCCAGGACAAATGTGTAGATCTGTGCGCCCGTTGAAACATATCACGGCCCATACCATAACACTACCCCCTCGGAATGGATGGACTTCTTGGACATAATGACGATTACGGGGTATGCGTGGGATTGTCCATACCCTTATTCTTCGAGAATCTGGAAATCGTCCATGTCTGGATTCATCACTGAAAAGGACACTACGCCATTGATCGTTCCAATTGATATGTTGCCTTGCCCATTCCAGTCTTTCACGCTTATGGTCACGTATTAATGGAACTCCTTTTAATGGACGTCTAGAACCTAGATTCACCTCTCTCAAACGTCGTCTGATGGTTTCGATGGAAACTTTGACCCCATCTGCATTTTGGAGAGTATTCCGTAGCATTCTCTAGTCTACACGTAGATGTAGGGTTTCTTCTCGCCGAAACGGTGATGAAACGATCCTGAGCAGGTGTTGCTTTTCGTCGCCCACCAAGCCTTGGTCTTTCCAACACGGAACCTGTTTCCCTGAACCTATTCCAAAGTCGAGATAGCACACTTTGGCTGACTTGGAGCCCTACCGCTACAACAACCTGAGTTAGGCCACCCTGTAGCATTCCGATAGCCCTATTAGCCTCAGCGTTTGTTAATTTACGTCTTGGCATTTTCAGAAAAATCGTTTCAAATAGAAGCCGTTGATAAACTGACTTCATTTCAAAATAGGAACATTCATGAAGCATATGCAAAGAACCAAACTTCAGAAAAAAGGCGACCAGATTGACGAAATGTCTCATACTGATTTTTATTGGATCGATTCAAGTTGTTATTGAGTTTTAAATGATTTTACAGCGATTTTCTCGCAGATTACATACTCTTAAAAACGATTGAATACGATATCCCTAACTCTTGTGGAGCAGTATATTTGTTCGAACAATCTCACAGGCAAGATTATAATGGGTTTTACAATAAAAGGTGTTATTTTGACATTCGAAGAAAAATGCCTTTTTTTAAGATAAATGATCCGATGATATTTCAGTATAAAGAGGAAGGTATGCCTTCAATAATGGAAAATAACATCAGCCAAATGACCACCACGACCACGACTACATGACCAAATCCTTTTCATGAAATTTTCCATAACCAAATCGCAAAGAGTTGAAGAATTCAGGATGGATGCATTTTATTACAGAAGATTATTTTATATCACAGCCTTTATTTGATGCTTCCAATGTTCTTGTGTCCAAATTCCAATGGAATGATTGAAAAAACATTTCATACATTTCAAAATATTATTTGTATTTTTGTATTAATACTCTTTAATGGAACGTCCTGGTACCTAACATCCATATCTTATAGTGAAGCTTTTTAGATTATCGATGTGATTAAGGTGTTCATTATCCCAAGTACTGCCTTATTTAAGTTCCTTGATATGGACTGAAACTGTGGAGAAGAATAATATGATGACCTGGTAAAAATGTTAGGAATAAAAACAGCTCCTTGCTTTATACTCTCGATCAAAATATCATTATGATCTTATTCTTGCCTGTCCTGCCCTGAATGATTTGAATTTGTTTCTGTCTATGTACGACAAGCAGGCCGTCCCAGCTTCGCCCGGGTAGAAATTGGTTTCACGTGGCGGTTTCATCTTCAACACTTCAACCTGCCATATCTTTTGATGTACTCGTTGTAATTGTATGATGTTAAGGGCAATTTCGTTTTAAATTAAATACTGGGGATAAATAACGTATTAGGTTGGATAAGGATCAATACCCTATTCTTAAAAACACACTCCCAAATAGTGCATAATTTTGGAAAACATCTGATTACAATAAACAGGTAATAGCAAGTCAATCTTGAGAGATAGATATATGCTATCGCGGACTTTTTTGCAGAACTATTTAAGAGGTACATTTCCGTCATAGTAGGTACATTGTATCCACGTAAGTCTTACGGTTTTTGCAGCGCACGTGAAAATGACTGATTATGGCTGGCTATTCAAAATAACACCTCTTATTGGAAAACCCTTCATCTTCAGTCCTTCGTAGGAAAGCTCCGTATATCATTATCCTTTTATTCTTCAAATCGAGTCATTAAAAATATTTTTATTGAAAATTAACAATGTATTCCAATTCTGAGAACCTGCATATTGAAAATCATGTCTGTTAACAACTGTTTAATCCCTGACTGCCAATTACTCAAAGGTCAACATGACGATATCGTGCTATTCTTATTCAAAGCATTCGAAGATGCGTTGTACACCTCTTGAATCCTTCTGCAATGAGTGGCTTCATGGCTTCTAGGATAATTAAAATACGGTGGAACTTTGAGTTGATTGGATTCTGATCATGGACGAATGGTGGAAATTATCTTGTTGATTCGAGTATGGATTCGAAGCTTGTTTTAACTTCGGAATTAATTCATATTTTAATTAGAGATGCTGTTTTTGTACAATATTATTAATGTGAATATGAGAATGCATACAAATGAGGAAGAGCTCGATGGGGTAATGAGATTGAATTTAATTTTCAATAATTGAATCGTGTTAACAAGAGGACAACTTTTTCGAAAAGGTCGGGAAAGTGGCAAAAAACTTAGGCATCAGACCATTTTTTTCATACAGTTCATGTCATGTATCTTTTGTCAGTTACCTTTTTGTATATTGCTTTCACTTTTTCCACGATAGAGTGAAGAAGAAGGAGAAAAATTTCAACTCCAGTTTAGAAATAGCCTCTCCTATCAATGAATTACGAGAATATATTGAAAAATTCTAAGCCTTCTATAGAACCAGACAATATTTCAATGTCAAAATATTTTATCACACAACATATTCTCCTCTTAATTGAATACATTCATTACAGTGAACTTGCAACGTCTCTAGACCTTCAAAAAATATTTCTTCTTGCTCTGCAAACCAGTCCTCCACAGCTTTTATTACCTCCTCGTTGGAAGAGAATTTACGACCTTTTGAACTTTTTTTCAGTTGAGGAAAGTGATGATAGTCGGACGGAATCAAATCTGGTGAATAAGGGGGGTGTTCTAGTGATTCTAACCCTAAATCACGAATTTTTTGCATGGCAACATGAGATTTGTGAACTGGGGCGTTGTCCTGTGAAAACAAAACACCTTTGGACAGCTTTCCGCGTGTTTTCTTTTAAATTTTTTCCCGTAGAGTGGTCAGTAATGTCGAATAGTAATCTCCAGTTATTGTTCTACCCTTATCCAAAAAATCAATCATGATTACTCCATGGCAATCCCAAAAAACTGAAGCAAGAACTTTTCCAGCAGATTTTTGGACACGAAACTTCTTCTTAGGTCTTGGAGAACCAGAGTATCGCCATTCCATCGATTGTTGCTTTGTTTCTGGATCGTAGAAATGTACCCAAGTCTTATCCATAGTAACAATTCGGTTCAAGAGGTCTACATAGTTTTCAAATCGAGCACAGATCGAACGCGATGCTTCTACCCTTGCACGCTTTTGGTCAACATTCAAACATTTGGGGATCCATTTTGCAGAAATTTTTCTCATGTCCAAATTGACGTGAAAATATCATGAACGCGTTCGTATGAAATCTTAAGTGCTTCAGGTATCTGTTTTAGCCGAATATGACGGTCTGATAAAATCATGTCATGAACTGCATCGATATTTTCGGGGACTGACACAGAAACTGGCCTTCCCGATCGGTCATCATCTTCAATGGAAAATTTACTTCTTTTGAAGCTCGCAGTCCAATTTTTTACGGTCGCATACGAAGGACATTGATCACCAAGGGTACGAAGCATATCTTCGCAAATCTACTAACCTCTTAACCCTTTTAAATACAGGTACTTGATGATGGCTCGATACTCCAATTTCTTAATTTTTACAATTTGGGCGGACATCTTTTTTTCAATTTATCGCCTAACTCTGGTTACTTTTTTGGCGTCGAACTCTACACTGACACTTCTAATAAGTTATTGTTCGTTGATATGGTATCGCAATATTTTGTTTATGCATGGAACTGGTCTAGGCTAACTAGATATCAATATCCTCGTATCTTCTCTGAAAGGTGTGTAGCCGAATAACTTCCTAATAAATAGTCCATGGACTAGAACTCATTTCATATCGGATTGTGGATTACCTTATTCTAGAGATCTTTCACATCAGTGACGTTGAAAGAGCAAATTCCTACACTTCCTTTCCAATAAATAAATATTTATTCAGCT
This sequence comes from Adalia bipunctata, assembly GCA_910592335.1. NCBI lineage: Eukaryota > Metazoa > Arthropoda > Insecta > Coleoptera > Coccinellidae > Adalia > Adalia bipunctata. The sequence continues at coordinate 12,630,814 of OU342955.1, forward strand.
AATAACTAACGAACACAAAGGCGTCTACAACTGATAAAACAACGTCAACCACTAATTATGCAAATGAAATTATGCGCACACTAAAGGTTATTTCGATCAATCTGCAATTAAAAAAGGAACAGCCTACAAATATACACAAATCGGTAAAAAAATCCGTAACGACAAGCACATACGTAATAATTGGCCCCCGAATTATACTTTACTTCTAGTAGTAGGTTGACTTGATATGCAAATTAATATTTAAACGTCTTAATTTGGTGTTTAGTATCGACAAAATTTAATTTGGTCATTTGTCATTTGTTTGCTTTGAATTGAAGTATCATAATGATAGTAGATATTTCCTCATTATGCCTCGAGTTCAGTGGCGGGACAGACCAAAAGTTCACGTGATTAATGCGATGAATATTACTGGAACCTAAGGTTGGAGAAGTGGGATGTATTTTTACAGATTACTTCAAGTGGGCCGATTGAATATTATCAAATCCTTTTGTCATTTGAATCTATGGATTTCAAAGAGTCAGCTAGCTTGCAGTACTTGACACTCACGTATTATAACTTAATTTCGAAAGGAATGAAAAGTAAAAAAAAAATGATCAAGACAGAAACGACAGGACAGCTAGTGACCATTTCAAATATAGTCTCAAAAATATGCTATCAAAAATATGTCGTATCTTCTCTGAAACTCTTGAAGTTGATTTGTTTATTCGATCCCAAGGTTGTGTGAAAATCTAGACGAGCACACAACACGATTAATATAGCTAAGTCCAAGATGCAAAGAATATTGTTAGTTAAGTCAATGTGAATGTTGTATTACCTCTCCTCTATGTATCTTTATTTACAAACTTATTTATTCCATAGAGAGCTCCCTATACTTGATAATGCGATTTCTTAAAAAAAAATATCGAAAGTATAACAGGCCTACTCGACCATACCGGTAAAAGTTTGATAACGTAAGCTGTTGGCCTTGCTGATAAAATGAATGTCGAAGTTCCTTTATCAAGCAGCTTCAAATCGCTTATTCTACATGGTGTGCCCATGAAAATTTTCTCCCATATGATTTATTACCTCCCAGTTTCAAATTCGATAATTCGGGCAACTTTTTTTGTTCGATTTCGACATTTGGAAGCGAAGGTCCATTTTCTTCGAGTTGACCCTGTATAGCTTGTAGTATAGGATCAACGAAGAATTACTGATTGTGGTGAGCGATTAAACTCCTACATATATCTAGGGCAACACATTCTTTCATTGACAAAGGTTGTTGAATATGAAAGTAATATTAATTGATTTTATTCAACTCACTGACCAGTGTCGTAGAACCATGTGTGACTAGATATAGCCATAAAAATCAAGCACAATAATTTTCTTCTACAGCTTCTTTATGTAAAACACTGAAGGAAATATACTGCTCCACAAGAGTTAGGGATATCGTATTCAATCGTTTTTAAAAGTATGTAATCTTCGAGAAAATCGCTGTAAAATCATTTAAAACTCAATAACAACTTGAATCGATCCAATAAAAATCAGTGTGAGACATTTCGTCAATCTGGTCACCTTTTTTCTGAAGTTTGGTTCTTTGCATATGCTTCAAGAATGTTCTTATTTTGAAATGAAGTAAGTTTATCAACGGCTCCGATTTGAAACGAGTTTTCTGAAAATGCCAAGACGTAAATTAACAAACGCTGAGGCTAATAGGGCTATCGGTTGTTGTAGCGGAAAGGCTCCAATTCAGCCAAAGTGTGATATCTCGACTTTGGAATAGGTTCAGGGAGACAGGTTCCGTGTTGGAAAGACCAAGGCTTGGTAGGCGACGAAAAACAACACCTGCTCAGGATCGTTTCATCACCGTTTCGGCGAGAAGAAACCCTACATCTACGTGTAGAATGCTACGGAATACTCTTCGAAATGCAGATGGGGTCCAAGTTTCCATCGAAACCATCAGACGACGTTTGAGAGAGGTGAATCTAGGTTCTAGACGTCCATTAAGAGGAGTTCCATTAACACGTGACCATAAGCGTCAAAGACTGGAATGGGCAAGGCAACATATCAATTGAAACGATCAATGGCGTTGTGTCCTTTTCACTGATGAATCCAAATTTGGACGATTTTCAGATTCTCGAAGAATAAGGGTTTGGACAATCCCACGCATACCCCGTAATCCTTGCTATGTCCAAGAAGTCCATCTATTCCGAGGGAGTAGTGTTATGGTATGGGCTGGGATATGTTTCAACGGGCGCGCAGATCTACACATTTGTCCTGGGAATATGACCGCCTTACACTATAGGGAGCATGTCATTGACAATGTTGTGTCAAATTTCCACGCTGCTATTGGTGAAACTTTCCAATTTCTAGACGATAACGCTAGACTGCACCGTGCAGCCATAGTTGAGAATGCGTGCTAGGAGCTTGTTATTCCACATTTACCAATACCTCCGCACTCACCAGATTTGAATTGTATAGAACATGCATGGGATATGCTCCAAAGAAGATTAGATAATCACTAACCTACCCCAGAATCCTTAAATGATCTGAGAGAGCTTCTGCCCCGTTTATGGAACCAAATTCCTCAAGAAATGTTCAACAACCTCGTGTGTAGTATGCAAAGAAGATTTCAAGCTGTTATTGATGCCCGTGGAGGCCATACATTGTATTGATAGTCTTAAAATGCTTGAATTCTCTGGGAATAAAATTTCGTTATTTTACTCGATTTTTCTTAAGCAACCTGTATACGCTGCAGACCTACAGACCAAAATTAATTTGCAACTTGAAATCATATTAAATGAATTTTCATCACAAGAATCTTATTTCAACTATATTTTTTTGCAATTTAAGTCAATATCTCTAACTCATGTGGAGCAGTTTATTTTCATTGCCTAGCGTTAATTGAAGAAGAATCAATATTGAATCAAGTTGTGTGATGAATGACTAGCGATTTAAGTAAAAATGTTTGGTGAAAGTCCATCTGTTTTCGACGTATTCGAAAATTCATAAAAATTTCCCCTGTTTTTGGAGGCAATACTCCAAATGAAGGAGTTTTTTCAATCGACTTTTACTAAGCATAAAACATACATTTTTTTTTACGCCCGAAGTCCTCTAGCCGTAGGTATGTACCAGATTATCCACTTATTACTCCACACCCAGTATATTCGCCAAAGGTAACATCCAGATTATTCCAAATTAGTACAGATGTTCATGATGATTTAGATTTTCAACACTCATCTATAATTAATTATCTATTCATAGGTATTAGTATAAAATAGCCAGACTGGACAAGAATTATAATTAACAAAAACTAGTTTATTTCAAGAAACCAGTGATCATGCACTGAGGAAATGCTCTAGATAAATTTACACAACAAGAACAGTGGCGTAGAATGAATTCACCCCATCTGCATGTCCAGTTGTTTTATTTTCGAATTTTCAGTATCTTCAATTGTAAAATTCTAATCCATAAAATGAATTCCTGGTTAAATACAATCTGTCTGACCTTCTGGCTGTGAACATGACATCTCTCTCAAGAAAAGACCCATAGCTTCCATTGGGTGTTGAGAATATTTATTGCATCCTTTTTTCATGTGGTTAAGTGTGTTAGAGCCTTAAGGGGACGTTTTTTCGCATGAAAAAATCAGGTTGAATTTGAGAGTCTATGAAAATTGACTTCATAATCGTTTTTCGGCAGTTGTTCATCAATTTTTTTAGAAAATTCATTGGAGTTCTCTCGACAAATCAATTTTCTATATAAAAAAAATTCCATTTGGATAGGCGCTCAAATAATGGGAAATATGATGGAAATACTGAAAAGACTTCCAGAAAGTGTGAACTCGCAGAGAACTGTCTGAAATTCCAGGAGAATTTAAGAAAAAATCGAGCTTTAAGGTGGAAAATTGAGGGCGTGAACTTGGAAAAATGAAAGGCACTTTTTGCATGGTTCTATCGGCCAGAGTATAACGTCCCCTTAATGCAGTAGCGGATTAACCGGTACGCTTAGTACGCTGCAGCGTAGGGCCCCCTGGTCCATAGGGGCCCCGGCGATCGAATTGAATTTTTTTTTCTAGAATGCAAATTCAGTCTGTAAGTGTGAAAAAAGTAGTCAGACTGTACTACATTTTATAAGAAGCTCAGAGGCAACTTGGGAATTATGAATTATTACATTCACACGAGACGCAATTGAATAGCAAGAGCCTCAGAGCAAAACTCAGATGTTGGAAAAAACACACCATCCGAGATTCAGCTTACTGTCCCTTATTATCTTGTCTGCCTGCAATAAATTCCGTCAAGGGTGGCGGCCGAATTCCAATATTTACAATTACATCATAATTCAATAAATTTGTCGGCATTTCCTCTTAAATCTAGGAATGTGCTACAGAACGGCCGACCAGATGTTGATGCGTTTAGGGTTGTAAAGTGAAAAATACTTATACAGCAGTTCTTAGCTCTGCATATTTTTTTCTCACTTTCATTTCACAAGATTCGAAAAGTGTTGACAGTGACGGGCGAGTTTCGTGTAACGTGTAAGATTCAAATATTGTGAAAAACTGAGAAGTGTTGGTGAATTGAACTATTTCGAGCGATGATGAGGCAAGGCAGACCAGTCAAATTCATTTTCGATATAAGGCATACGACATAATATTGGTTCAATACCGGGAAAAGAAAATACAAAATACGATCCACAGAAATTATTTGATTCAACCTGTACCTACGTGTTTGTACGACGAAACAAAACAAAACAAAACAAATAATTTCGTTTCAAAAATATGGATGTACCTATATTTAGATATTTATCAATTTACCTAATTGTTGCAATTTTTTCTCCAATAGACTCATTCACTATGTTCAATAATACATGTTCATATTTTACCATTCTTTTGTTGTATCAATTAGATAATAATTTTTCATATATTAGCACATCGGTTCGGATTTCATACTTCGATAGAGCGAAGTCAATGAATTTCTGTGTTATTCGTTACAGAATATAAAATAAAATTTAACATTTTCTTATCATTACAGTTGCTAGTTGCATATGTATTATTGACGTGACACCATGTCTGACAGACGTTATATGAGCGGCTACCAAAAACGAAAGCTCAAGGAGAGTAAAGAGCAGAGTAAAGCTAAGCATCCAAAATTGACAGAATTTTTTGCTCATTTTCCAAAATGTCATTGATAAAAAATAAATATAGAACTGTTATGACAGAAAATAGACTACAGTTTTTAGGAATACTTTCTATCGAAAGTGATATAACGAGCAGTCTCGATTATGATTCTGCAATAAAAGAATTTGCTGATATTAAAATAAGACAGAATCAATTTTTTAAGTGGAATTTTATGTTGTAGGTAACTGATTTACAGCTTTACGATACTTGTATCTTTTGTGATGATTTTATTTATTCCTTAATCTCGATGCCGCAATAAAAAATTTGCAGATATGATATTCTAGAGATATTTTGTATTTGAAATTTGGTGATATTTTTCCCTTTTTTTAAGATTTTTATTCATCTTTTATATTTTGTTTTGATATACATACCTTGTATTTTATTAATTAACTTTATGTTTTGTTTTTAAAGAAGTGAGTTTTAATTAAAAAATTCTTTTGAAAAAAATCGAAAATATTTCAGAGGGGACCCAAAAGTTTTGAAGCGTAGGGCCCCTGAAGTCGTAAATCCCCCACTGCCTTAATGTCCAAGTGTATATCAAACTTAAATTTGTGCGAGTTTATGATCGATTTCGGAATATTTTGGTTAGAAAGTAAACACTGGTAAGTGTTGAAACTTATTGTTCAATCTATAAAGGATAACAGAAATTAACGTAACAACGAGGGCATAACCAATTTCAAATCGTGCATGTCAATAATTAAATCCAACGGTAATCTGTGATTCTTCAGTATTTAATATATTCATATGTTTCATCGATAGAAAACTGCGTTCTTCTTTTATCGACCAATGCTCAATGCCAAATTTTAAGGTTGAGTCGTTTTATAGTCCTCAAGAGGAAGTCAAAATATCAATTATATCCTCATGGGGTTCTTGAGATGCATCGGAACAATCGATGTTGATTCATCAATTAATTAGCCATTATTGTAGACAACTGCGAAATTAATTTTCAACCTCCATGACTACACACTTCTGAGAACAATCAGTCTTTTGCAGTTTTTCGAAGTCCATTCAATGCAGCTTTTTTGACGATCCATCACAAAGGTTTTATTTCAGACGTGTTATGAAACGATGGTGTTGTTAGGAAATAAATCGTGCAAACAGTTCTTCGTATAACAATACTAATCAAAGAGAATTTCGAGTTAATTAGAATTGGCGAAACTTGCATTCAAAATCTCCATCGGACTGAAGAGATGGTTCAAATCGTCCTTTCCAATTCGTTACTAACGGGTGATTTTTAACTGTTTTCTTTTTGGTAACACTGATTTTGACAGCTCACGCACGTTTTCTGTCACAGTCAAACATCTTCAGTTAGGTGAATTTTATTATCGAAATGCGTGCTCTGTTAAGAAAGTTCATCTATTTTATGGTCAGTTCAATCGACCCACTGAAGAGGCTATTCGGGCTTTTGTGACTAATTTTCGCATTAAATTTACACAGGCCCGGATCTACGATTTTTTCTGACCGGGGAAAAAATTCATGATTGCGCCCCCCCCCCCCATTTGTTTAATATGTACATATATGAATTCATAGAAAAAACAAAAATAAATAATACAAATGAATAATGAATTAAAAACTAATAATAAGGAAAATATCACAAGGAAAGAAATTGGACTTTTTTCTTCACATCACAAGAATATGGTGGATATTAACTCAGAAAATATCCATTTTAGGGCAAGGGTGTGATGCAAACACTCACATTATTTTTTAACGTAGATTCAATATCTGCCATAAAAAAATGGGGTTCTAATTTGAAACAATTGATTTTTCACGATTTTATCATCCCTAACTTTGAAAGCGATTTTTTCACCCCCTGTATCATGAATCGCGATTTCGATTTTTAAAGTGGATACATCAATCTTACATCTTGAAAAATCCCAAAAATGAAAATTTTCCATCCAAAAACCTCGAAGTTATTTTTGTTTCAGCGGAGCTCTATTTTCGATTTTTTTTTCGAATTTTCCCGCTCAGAGAGAATTTTCCAACCAAAACTGAAAAATGTTACATCAAAATAACTTGAAATTTTCTAAGAAATCTATTTCTGCAATAAAAAAATGGTGTTCTAATTTGAAAAACGGAAGTTGACGTCATTTCCGGAAAAACCGGAGGTGCTCATGCCTTGAAAATATTTTAGATTTCATCAGCATCGTGAAATACTTATAAGTGCTGAATTTCATGAAAATACGTTCAGTAGTTTCCCGTATAAATATGGGTGAGGTTCCTCGTGAAAGACCCTGTATATATGCCAGCTTGTTAACTTCTAAGAAGTCAATAAAACTTTCCTTTATTTTTAGTATTATAAGTCTTTGCCCTTATCTCATATCCAGACTACGCTCTCTTTAAATATCGTATAACCTGGTTCATTTGTTCTGTGAGAGATACATCTGGGGTACAGTCGAACATAATAGTGAAATAGTTGGCCTCCTTGATCTCATTAATAATGCTATTCCGAACTTTGGTGGCCATTAAATCGATAATTTCATTTTGCATATTTTTGGGAAGATAGGACGTTTGTCCTTTTTTTGAGTGGTTAAGATGGCACTTCAGAGTCGGGTCATATTCAATAATAATATTTTTTCCCGAGAAAATCAAAAATAAAAGAAATTCAACCTCTGGTTGTTTTTAGCGCCCCCTTAAGCTGGCGCCTAGGGCAAGCGCCCCGCTGGCCCCACCCTAGATCCGGGCCTGAATTCACATTGTTGGACACCACACGCTTATGTACAGTGCGAACCGAAGAAAATATCGCAGCTGTATCGGCCAGTGTTATTGATGACCATCAATTATCGATTCGGCGCCGTTCGCAGGAATTGGGCCTCTGTTAATCAACAACGTGGAAAATTTTTTGGGAGGATTTAGGTGTGAAGCCTTACAAATACAGCAGGTGCAAGATTTCAAGCCGATCTACCGACCACTACGCAAAATTTTTGGTTAATGGGCTCTTGAAAAGATCCTTCTTTTTATCGAAAAATTGTGTTCAACGACAAAGCTCATTTTTGGCTTAATGGCTAAGTATATAAGCAGAATTGTCGATTTTGGAGTGAAGATCAGCCAGAAGCACTGCAAGATCTACCAATGCGTCCAGAAAAAGCTATCGTTTGGTGCGGATTATGGGCTGGTGACATCATTGGATCGTATTTCTTCAAAGATGATGCGAATCGCAACGTGACTGTGAATGGTGAGTGCTATCGTGAGATGCTATCCAACTTTTTTGCCCAAAATGGAAGAGCTCGACTTGCATGACATGTGGTTTCAACAAGACGGTGCCACATGCCACACCGCACGCGAAACAATGGAACAAATGAGCGGCAAGTTCGGTGAACAGTTTGTTTCACGTATGGGTCAGGTCAAGTGGCAGCCTAGATCGTTTAATTTAACGCCTTTAGACAATTTTTTGTGGGGCTATGTTGAGGCTCATGTCTATACTGACAAGCGCCCTTCGATTCACGCATTGGAAGTAAACATTGAAGCATAAAGTCGTGAGATACTGGCCGAAATGTTGGAAAGAGTATGCCAAAATTGGACTAAGCGGATGGATCATTTGAGGACATTTGCATGAAATAATTTCGAACATTGAATTGTATGGACCTTACTATCGATTCAAATGAAGGTTATATTATGTAAATATGTATGTCTTTTTCTAAATTTCATGTGATTTTTTGAAAAAATTTCCAATAGCTCTTAAAAAATACCCCTATATATCCTAGAATGGAAATTTCATCTAAAACTGATAGAAAATGCAATAATAAACAGTTACTAAATTGGATGAAGAAGAAAGCATTATTCATTTTCGAGAGATCCATTGAAAACTTCGGAAACTTCAACGTCAGATGAAGCGCGAAACCGTTATATTCCTCACTTTTCGAAGCCATATTTTTTGACTGATCATTAATCTTCTCATATTGTTCAGGCAAAAATGCTACCATAGCCTTATCTAGAATAAAAATGATAAATAACTAGTATGAAACATTTTCTGATTAAGAAAATTTCTAAAATATAGATTAGACCGAAAATTTTTTCTCGACACAATGAGAAATTGAATAAGATACAGATTATCAATCGAATGAAAAGGAAATCAACATTAATTTTCGAGATATTCACGAAAAACTACGGAGACTTCAACGTCCGACCAAGCGCGAATTCCTCATGTTTCTCACTGAACCATTTGAGGCGCAGCTGCAGTCAACATTTGCATGAAATAATCTTCAAAAATCAAATTATACGGAGCGTACTATCAATTCAAATGAAGATTGCATCAATTTTCATGTGTTTTTTTTTTAATTTTATATAGCTCTCAAAAAATTATCCTTTATTTTCCTACTCCATTTTTCTTGATATCTGGATATAATTCACTTTATTGTAAAAATGGATTATCTCATATGCCCTTAAGAACATGAAACATTGATAACAATAAGTATTTGAGTACATCGCACCGAATAATGCAACAAAAACGATCGCAATATCAAATACTGCCGAGATACTGCTTCAAATTTTCGCGATACGATCTAATAAATCCACAATACATATTTCCTCATATCAATCTGCAATTTCGGGTCTCATTTTATTAGGCCACTCCCCAATCGATCCATCTTAATCAAACAGACTTCGGATTCTTCGAATCCTTCTTTTTCTTCCTTAAATGGTCATCTGCCACTGGCCACGCTGGCAGCTACAAGTCCATCGTTTGTTTCGGCGTATTTGATCAATGGCACGTCACAATCGTCGAGAAGTATTGTCAATTTTGACAGCAAGCGATTGACGTATGAGATAACGATCTATAAGAATGATTGGTTGCGCTGTTTGTTGAATTTCTACGACAAAAAACATGCTGAAGACATACAGGGAGTGGCGCAATTAATGGATAATATGGTACTTGCGGGTAGAGGAGTTTGTGGCGAATCAGAAAAATTTGATTCAGTTCAGTTAAAGTCCATCGGCTTTCGAGATACTTGACATTTGGTGGAAATTAAAAATGGCTACAAATAAAGGACTCTTCCAATCGATTTTCTGGATAATATATAGAAAAAAGAACACCCAGTAATGATTAATTAATTGGAGAAATTTTTTTTTTTACAAATTTCATGGCAGTATGAATTGATAGTAATATTCCTCCTTGCCAAACCAAAATAAACGAAAAAACTTCCGGAAAGCTATCGCTGATGTCTGCCTACGTAATCCCCAAGAATTTCCTGTATATCTAAATCGAATTCATCCTGATTAAAATGCGAACATCTCACTCACTTCGAGAAGAACCTCCTGAGTTGTGAGCACCAACCACGCTAATTTAACCTATAAACCGACTAGACCTATAATTAAGCCAACAGAATTCGCGTTCTGGATAATAAAAGGAAGGCCAGTGATAGAACAAGGAAAAATCTGATAGATATTGCGTCCAATAATTTTTTTTCGCTTGATTCGCATTATAAAGATGACCTTGAATATTCACCATGATGCCAGATTTATCATGAACCGTACCTCATTGTAATTATTTCCTTGCAATGACCACACCCAAGGGAGCTCTTACACAAGCTGAGGAAATCTCATAGATATCTATGGTTAACACACATGTGAAGTGTTCCATGTAAAATTATGTATAATTGAATTCGCGCATAAATTTTGAGAATGTAAGGAACCTTTCATTCGAGTAGTATGAAATCGTTCATTACGGCTATCTGGACGCATATGATGTCATCTATACCATGAGGAATTATTCCAAATGGTTCTAACTTACCACATATTCCATGAATATTGTTGAAACCAATACTGCAAGTTAAAGAATCTGAAATGAGATGTTTTCTTATGTAAGGAAACGTGAAAATAATTCGGTATATCTCAAAATTGAATAAAGATCAAACAAATTTGTACCTAATTGTGTTGTTCGAAATTGTGAGTTTCATTATAACTCTTTTTTTCATCCTTATCCAGATGAATCTCTTTTTTTGCAGATTCAAGATATGATGATATCTATCCACAACCATTTTTTTTATAGAAGAGGTGAATCTTACATCAAACACCCAGTCTTTTTGGGTAGTGTCGGATTCTTACCGATTAAACATCTCTCCTACTGTTGGCTCCGGGCATAAGCCTATAAACCTTCCATCTTCCTATCTGTTATTTCCCCTTTCGCATTCTTTATGCTGAGTGTTTGTGTTCATCCTTCAATTGGATATCTCTCACTAAGAGTGGAGTTCTATATCTCAATTTTCGCAATTGGTCTCTAGGTCTTTTGCGGTAAATTCTCGCTGTTTTTCATCTTCAGCGGGGTCAACTAACCTTCCTAGGTCGTCATTTGGATGTCCACTAGCTCTATCATAGGCTTTTGCAGCTCTTAGTTTGATGAATGTAGTGATGGACTCCCATTTTATGTCTTTCCGGATTTGTTAATTCCTAACAAACCAAACCAGGGGGCGTACAAAGTACAGAAAACAAATTTCTGAGATGGGCAATCTCAGAAATTTGTTTTCTGTACTTTGTATCCTCTTTATATGGGTTCTCGCTGCATAACCCCATGCTGTTGATCCATATGTTAGCTGCGGTCTGGCGACTGCTTTTATGATACTCTTTTTCGTGTTCCGGTTCATTTGGCTTCTTCTGCCTGGGTATAGTCTTTTCATTGGTACATTCGTTTCATCCATTGCATACTCAATGTGATGTTTCCTTGTCTAATATTACTCCTAGGTATTTGGCTTCATTCTGCCATTCTATTTCATTATCGTCCATGAATATTTTCGATTCCAACTTCAGTCTTCTCTTTTGAAGGAGTATTGCTTGAGTCTTTTCACCATTGATTTTGATTTTTCATCTGTTATACCATTGACTCATTTTGTCTGCAGCTTCTTGAAGTCTTTTGTGAATCATTTCTGTATTTCTGTGCCTAATTGCTATGCCCGTATCGTCTGCGTACCTATATAGAGCAAGCAGGCATCTTGGATTTCTTGGTATATCGTGGATGTATATGTTATATAGTAGCGGTCCTAATATGTATCCTTGAGGAACTCCTACTTCTGAATATCTGAGTGTGGAATGAACGTCTCCTATTCTCACACAAAAGTTCCTATCCCTCAAATAAGTTCTTATTATTCTGCATAACTTGGGAGAATAACCTGCGGTTATCATCTTATATGCTTTTCCTTCATGCCATACTCTATCAGGAGTTGTTGTTCAGTTTAATGCTGTTTTCTGAATCCATATTTTTCACTTGGTATCGTCGCCAGGGCTTCTATTTCTTCATTAAATCGTCTGACTAAGACTCTCCCTACGGCTGGGAGCAGAATTATTGGTCTATTATTCTGTGGGAACTTTTTGTTTTTTCAATAAACCAGGTAAAAACAAAAAGTTCAGATCCAATACCTTCTCTATGATTATTTAACTGACAATGACAAATGCCGAATTCTACTGGGAAGCTTTAAAATTGTACAGACATTTCCTATACCAATCAGAATCCTCCTCATCAGCGTCTGTAATCGTTGCGTTTATTGATTACGTAACATCTCAATCTGCAACCAAGTCAAACGCCACTCTGGATATTGATATTGATCCAATTATTTTTAATATTATTTATTACGGTTTTCGAACAGTATAATGATCTAATGAGGCACCATTGAGTAATGTGTTATGCGCGTATGGAGTACCTACATTAAGCATAGTTCACATGTGGGTCAAGGTCACTCGCCACAATAAGGATTGATTTTGAATCCGAATTAATTGAGACACTCCGATCGTGCTTTTGATAATGCTGAAGGAAGTCCTTCTTGGAGAAACATGAAGTTAAATTGGATAGGGAGGCTTGATGCTGAAGATTGAAGGTATCATTATGAGTGCTTCAATGTTTTGCCGCCAAATATTTATGTTTGTATGGAAGTCCAGCATGCACGTTTGGTATTATTTTCTTGTGGTAGCCTCCGTCTGGAAAGTCCCCAAGATCACATTCGTATCTTTTATAAAAGTAGCAGAGCTCAATCTCTAGAACATGTCTCGAATTACCAAACAATAGCGCAATACTACCTTGTAACTCCGTTTAAAAAACAGCTATACTTGAGTCGCTTTTCATATCAGCAACGGTTAATCCACCACTGTTCTAACAACGAAGGAATTTTTTCGAATTAGATCATTGTTCTTAAGCAGACACCATATCTTCGACCAATGTCGGTACCCTTTACAGACATCTTTGGAATGGTAAATAATGTCGACTTGGAGTTAACAATTCATGAAACTGAATTGAAAGGGGACATGAAAAAGTCTTTTGAATTGAATTGGTGCAGTGGCGGAGATAAAACGCCTATATACTGGATCATTTGAAGAATGCTTTTTGAACCTTTTATTGGGTCACTTTCTACAACCTAAATCAACAAATATACAATCAATTCAGAAAATCTATTCAAGTGTAGAAGGAAAACAATGGAAATCAAATATGGTTTGATTCCTATGACATATTCTCATAGCATCTGTCACAAACTTTATCTGAAGAGTTTTATTGTTACTGTTAAAAGTTTTGAAAAACGTTGACTAACTAAAAACTTTCGAAACTCCCTATATCCACTAGTGATCTGAGTTATGAATTATTGAAATCAAATTAATGAATATTTTTACAAACTCAGCTTGGGTAGAGAGAAAGAAATATGGCTTTTCAATTGAAGAAAATCCCTCGAAGAAAACTCAGTGTTATTGTTACGAAATTTCGTATTTGAAGAAGGTTTTATTAAGAAAGGTTAGTAGAGTAGGTACAATACATATTTCATGAACGTATTTGGTCACTTTCAATCACAAACTAACATTTTTGAGCTGCCACACACGTACAAGCCTGTTTCTTCAGGCGCTATATCTTTTCAACAATGCTGAATTCGGAAAAATTGAAAATAAGAAAGTTTCTTTCATCTCAAGAATCTAAAGGGTGTTTCAAATTGCGCGTTTTTTTAGAATGAATAAAACACATAATTTGCATTCATTTTCAAAAACTTTTCATTGGTAATTGAAGTATATCAGTTATGACATTTATGTACGAAAAATGATATCTGCCAAATTGCCTCCTCTTGCAGCTCTACAGACGTCCACACTCTTTTGTCAACATTTTCAATGACATTTTGACACAATTGAGGCTCTATCTCACTAATGACACGAATAATTTCATCCTTCACTTTAGGAATCGATTGTGGATTATTATTATATAGACCTGGATCTTCACATAACCCCAAAGAAAATAGTGCATTGGTGTCAAATCACATGATCTTGGTGGCCCATTGACATCACCGTTTCTGGAGATTATTCGTCCAGGAAATTTTTGATTCAATAAATCAATTGTGTCATTCGCAAAGTGGGGTGTAGCGCCATCCTGCTGAAACCAAATGTCCTCTAGATCAATATTCATATAAATTAAGGTCACAAAAATTTGCCAAATCACTATTTTCTTGTGAACGACCGCTTCGACTGTATTTCTAACTTTTTTTGCTCTTCCACGGAGTGTCTCTTGAAATTTTTAATAATTCGACAATAGTGCTTTCAGATGGACGATTTATGTGAACCATAAAATTCACGTAATTTTCTAAACAAACTTTTCACAGAACGCTGATTTTCATAAAATAATTCAACAATTTGAACGCGTTTTTGTATTGTGTACGAACCCATTTTTATAAATGTCATACATCACACTTCTTAAATGTCAAAATACCCAGACGAATTCAGTGCGCCATCTATATTTTATTCATTCTTAAACACCCGTTACATAAAAAAATGAACGGGTCAAAGACTCACCCTGTATTCAACTCGGTATTCAATTAACTTTCGTGTATTTGGCTAAACCACTTCAAAACCAAGTTAACAATACCAGAATTGGCCGGATCAACAGAATCAATTCAACTTTGGGTGTTGTCATGGTCAGTTCGAATCATTTCCTCATCTGAAATAAAACGATACTGAACTACATATCGAGACTACGTCATTAGTCACATGTACCTTTATACGTACACCTGCAAATGGGCATTCCAAACCTTTGCTTTATCATCCCCATAACATTCAAGGTTTAATTGCTGTTCTTGCGGATGATCTCATTCTTAATGTTCTCATTGTCTGGATTCTGCAAAATTCTATATATAGGTTCCCTTGATTACCTAACCAACCGTAAAACACGAATGATAAACTAATGGTGGCTTCTTTTCCAGATTTTTTTCGAGGGAAAATTGACAAGTGAAGCTTCACCTATAATGAGGTTTGAGCGCAGTGTCGACAATGGCCCTCTACACGGTTCAGACTTCCTATCTCTCATCATGGACACACCAAGCCCTTCCAGGCGCCAAAAAGCGACACCAGCACCCTCCAAAATGAGCACCGAAAGCAGAATGACACGCAGCACAACCCATTTGCACCCTTACACGAGCACCATAAGAAAAATAAGGCCTACAGTCGGAAATCTATTCAAAATCGAGAGAAATAACAGATTGACCAGTGAAAATAGTGACAGTGAGGGTATAGTAGTGGCTGTTAGAGTGTCTTCTTCCGTGGGTCAAACGCTGATCAACAAGAATATCCGGCAAGGTAGTTTTGAGCAAGAGAAGAATGAGATAGGCGACCATACAAGTTCTACTCGGTGGGAACCTTCAAAGGAACCTTATGTTCCTTCACGACCAATGAACCAAACAGAATTTCATGATGCTAGGTCAACTTTAATAGATGATGACAATGTAGCAGATGTCATCGATCAAATCTCGATAGCTTCAGAAGACCAGCCGAGCATTATAGCAGAATCGAGCAAAAACGAATTCAATATAGAAGAGAAAGAACCTATAACAACAGATTCTGAACCTTCCCAATCCGCTTTCGTTGAAGTGCCAGCCAGACTGCCTGACTTCAACCCTCCTGAAGATTTGCTCAAGCAAGGCCAAAGTCAGTCGAAAGTGCATCCTTACCAACAGACTATAATCTTCCATAACACTGGAGATTCCAACCAAGCACGATCAGTGTCTTACAGTAGTGTTGCACAAGGGGTTTCAAGCTTGAGAGACAAATGGGACAACGAAAAACCTAAGATTCACGATAGACAAGAAAGACATTACGATGGTAACAAAGGATCGGAGTACTTGAATAACTTCGGGAATCCTCCAAAGGACAAGGTGAACAACGAGAGTCAAACCCAATCTTATCCTGCAACTGAGAGCTCCAGGAAGCCTTGGACCAGAGGTAATTTGGTTCGTTCAACCTCCACTCCTAGGTTTAACGAAAGGAACTGGGAGTCCCCAGAGAAACCTTACGCTCCAAGACCAACCCAAACACCTTACGAGTCCCAGCCAGAGCAAAACTACGAAGTAGACGAGTCGGTCAGTGTCGTAACAAACGGGAGGGTTCACGGGGTGCAACCTAAGCAAAACGTTGACACTAAAAAAAAGGACGATAACCAGAAAGTTGGTTATGTGGTGGAAGGGAGAAACTACAGAAAGTATAGGGTGGAAGAAAGGACCTCCGACGGATTCATAGTCGGAGAATACGGGGTGGTGAGCCACGACGATGGATCTCTCAGGGGCGTGCGTTACACAGCGGATGGTACTATAAACCCCCGTCTGATTTATGACGCTCTGATGAAGTTTTTGTCTTTGTGATTGTTTCGAAGTGTTGCCATAGACTTGTAGTGCTTCTGGATGTGGATGATGCTCCGGGGATTCAAAGTGCCATTTTTTATGTTTGGGTTATCAAAATTCTTCATGATTTTCGCAATCAATCAATTGCTGATTTGTTACTATTTGAATAATGCCTCAATTCGAGTTTGATAAACGAATATCCAAAGAAAATTAAGCGATATAAGGGTGTTAGTTGAAGAATTCATGATGGATGCATTTTATTACAGAAGATTATTTGATATTACAACCTTTATTATTGATGCTTTCAATGTTTCTGTGTCCAAATTCCAATTAAATGATTTAAAAATCATTTCATAAAGTTCAAAACATATGTTTTCGTCAAAATTATATACTAAGATCTGCCTGCCTTGCTATTTTTCAATTGACACTACTTGATGAATTTTTCCAAAAAGTTGTATACTTGTATGAATATTGTTTATTGAATCTTTCTGGCAGTGGCGCACCCAGAAATTTCATTCGGGGGGGGCTGCTCGAGAGTAATCAGGTTTTTACATAAAAAAAAACTCGAAAACGTCGAAAACAATCCTTTATTTTTGAGCTCGGGGGGGGGCTGCAGCCCGACAGCCCCCCCCCTCGGTGCGCCACTGCTTTTGGTACCTAACATCCATATCTATTAGTGAAGCTTTTTAGAATATCGATGTGATTAAGGTGCTGATTATCCCAAGTACTGCCTTATTTAAGTTCCTTGATATGGACTGAAACTGTGGAGAAGAATAATCTGATGACCTGGAAAAACGTTAGAAATAAAAATAGCTCCTTGCTTTATACTCTCGATTGAAAATGTTATTATGATCTGATTCTATCTTGCCTGTCCTCGAAATATTCTTGCATTCAATGAATGATTCGACTTTGTTTCTGTTTATGTACGATTATTGCTCATGATATATGTTAAATGTAAGCTATTGCGACTTTTTTACTTCTTGTGAGATTTTCTGATGATTTATGTATCTAGTTAATTTTTGTTGTAAGTCATTACGATAAGGACTGAATAAAAGAAGCAATATTGAATTAGAATTTTACTATATCAACTACCTATTCGTTTTAATAATTCAACAAATTTTTGAGCTTCTAGAAATAACAATGTAATATATATATTCTTATGAAATGGAGCTGTTACAGATTTGTTTTTAATTATGGCATGTGTCTCGAAAAGGCAACAAGGAACAGATCATTCAAACAAACATATTGATCCATTCCCCGCTCCTAATCTCAGTGTTAGCAGAGGAATGTCAAACGGGGCACCATACATTTCTGCGTATGATGCAAGAGCACAGATAAAAACCTCAGCAAAAACTCTGTAATACAGGGTTGGGATAAAGAATGGAACCAAGTTAATATCTTTTAAACGAAAAGAACGATATTTATGAAAATTTGTAGGTAAGTGCTATGGAACAAAATTCATCTGACATTTTTTCGTTTATAATAACCTACCGGTTTAACTGGAAATGCCATCAACTTCTTTAATTCAAATGGGACACCCTATATATTTTTACAGATTTTGAAAGAGCTTGTTATTTTGAATTCATACATACTGAGTTTAGTGTAAAAAAATTTGTAAAAACGAGGAATTGAGACAAAGAATTATTGACGAATATGAACTAATACGTAGGCAAGTTTTGGAAAGAGTGACTCAAGAATTTGTTAATAGGATGGCATATTGTCAGCAAGTAAACGGCGAGCATTTTGAACATTTGAAGTTTTTTTGTTTCTCAGTATTCTAAAATGAAATGTAGGTAGGCCACTGGGCAGGAGTATACTCTCTGAAAAGAAGAAAAAGATTTTCTAGCTTTTGTTTGATCATTTTGATGAGATTCTGGAGATTCGATAGTACACCTATTGTACAACTAACAGTTTCTACAAATTTTTTTTTACAATTAACACAATATGTATGCATTCAAAATAACAAGCTCTGTCAAAATCTGTAAAAATATATAGGGTATCCAATTTAATTTAAATAAGTTCATGGCATTTCCGGTTAATCCGGAAGTATATTATTAACAAAAAATGTACATCAGATGCATTTTGTTTCATTGCACTCACCATGGAAATTTTTATAGTGAACTTTAATAATTTGAGGTGGGCATTCAATGTAGTGTGTTTTTATTTCAAGTTGCATTCGAGAATGGTTTCACTTTGAGAACTGAAATTTTGTGGGTAAACTCAAAAAGGATTGGAGTACTCATTGAAATAATTGAGATTTATTTCATTTCAACAGTTCATTTTTTTCTTTCAAAAATAGAAGAAAATAAGCCAACTCATGCTTCTGTTTTATTTCAAACGAAAGACCCATGAAAATAGTTCAACTTCCGATTGAAAGTAAATGTACAGATAATTTTATTCAAAAAAACAACTTGAAATACTGAATTGGCAGAGAATGGCCAAATTCAAATATATGGCGGGAAAAAGTTCCTGCTTTACCCATCATATTCACTAATTTCATAGTTCAGCGATTTTTGGATAGAGAGCGCCCATGTACCTACATTTCATTCATAATTAGAGAGATATTCATAGAACTTAGAGATAATGTAAGTTCTATGGAGATATTCCATAAAATGCACGGTGGCGCCTCTATCGGATGGGTTTTCCTACTCGCTCTGAACGGCGACCTTGAATGCGTTGTAGAAGCGTGTACTTGTCGAATGTCAAAAAATGTCAGCTTCAAAAGTGACATCTACCGAAATATAGGGCTTTTCAAAATATGTAACACCTTTTATCGGAAAACCCTTTATATGTATGACTAGTCATGAGATATTCTTCAACTATCATTTCTCATTATAGAGACTGTATGCTACATACTTCGTATATGTACTAAAATCCAACCCAAAAAGTGAAAAGAAAAAATTTTGTACAATTCAAGAAGAGGATTACCTCATTGAATTCCTTGGACTTTTGAAGCCAACTACGACTCATGAGTGCATTGCCCTATCTAAAGGATCCAGTTGAAAAGTCATTTCGTATGTAATCATCATTTATCAATCGCCGAAGATGAGAAAAAAGACAGAAACAAAGAGGACTAAAGAGAAGATTGCGAAATGTAACATTATCTGCACGTCTTGGCGAACCATATTTATCTGTCTCACTCATTTCAATGGACAACGTTTATTTTTGTTGTTGGCCACACAGGTTAATAATTTCTTCGGTCTTTCACCCTCAGTGTCCTTGCAAGGTTGTGACATGATTTGGCGTGCATAAAGGTACGAATCACAAGCGATGGCTCAATTTGAAAAAAAAAACATCGTGTAAATGTCCAAACTTTATTCGTCCTGGTTTTATGATCACCTAGAACATTAAATTATTCAAAAAACATTCCAAATGAGGATGCCAAAACACTTTGGTGATAAATTCATCGGAATGGTTCACTGAATTGAAAAAAATTTGAACCAAAAATCCTTCGGGCCGGATTTGAACCAGCGACCTATGGATATCGATATCACGCCAACTACAGTCCACCGCTCTACCAACTGAGCTACCGAAGGTTACAGTAAATGTCTATTTACAGTGTATAACCAGTGCCCCTTTTAAATTTCACTCTGTAAAAGACTTTTGAATGGTTTATAACATCTTCTCTTGCCTTGGTATTAGAATCTTAGCACCAGAATGAGTACATAAAAGGAGATTTTCAGCCAAATATATCCACCACGCAAAAGTATTTAGAGAACCCTCATTTCAACCCTTCATTTGCCGGCAACACAAAATACATCGAAGACACATAAGTGTAAGCCTATAGAATACTGTCTAGGCTAAATTGGTGGATGCGAATTCGTTAAATCGTGATTAATATTTATAGATAATAATCGAAGCATCTCGAAAAAACAGCATCGAAGTGAGCATTGAGTATTCCATTGTGAATTGGATTATTATATTAAAATTCCAATTAAATCTATATGATAAAAATGGGTCACTTATTGAAGCACTGACATAAAGTCAGGAGTGTCAGGACCTTTTGAGCGCTCATAAATCCACCTCTCAACTAGATCCACCTTGTATACCTATTCGCATTTGCCAATTCAGAAAACAAATTGAGAAAAAAATTTTGATAGCTTTCAAAAATCCATTCTACAGCAGCTGTTGAAGACATAGTCTATAATTCCGGATCTGATATTAGATATTGGGAATTTGGGCGATGATTCGCTAGAATATTATTACGTTCTGCTTACACGATCAGGACAAAATTTCGCAGAATATCATCTCGATCGAATCTGTAGCCCCAAAAAAATTTACATCATTTTTTCCCCTACCTGACACCCTGATTTAATAAACATTACATTATGTTAAATGCATTCCATGAGAAGAAGTAAAAGTTCAGCAAATGAAAAAACTTTCAAGATGATGGCGCAAAAAATCCTTCGGGCCGGATTTGAACCAGCGACCTATGGATATCAATATCACGTCAACTACAGTCCACCGCTCTACCAACTGAGCTACCGAAGGTTGTACAATTCGGAGAAGTTGTCTAATTATTACTGGGCATCCTCTTAATTTCCACTCAATATCTTTATAATATCGTTCAAATATTTTATGACACCTCGTTTTGTCTTGGTAATTGGTATTAAGCTCTGAAGTGTAAGATTAGATTCGAAATCGCCAATAAATCACCAATACCAAGCATTCCAAGCAAAAAACAATTCGAACTTCCCATACGCCGGCAACACATCATGCACATAAGGCTGAGACGTGCTGCCTGTTTTAAACATTGAAAGGTGATAATTGGTGTATGCGATAGGAAAGCTTACGCTCGTGACTCTGAACAACGTGATTATTATAGATAGCAGAGTCAATAAAAAGTAACGAACATAATTCATATCTTCTGTATTCCCTTTTTTGTAGAAAAATGCTGGAACAGGTCAATTTTAATTTCGAATTATGCAATTTTTCATGTATAATTGAGCAATTCGTGATGCAACTTCTATGAGGGGTGAAAGGTAGTTTTTTGAATGGCAACCTTAAATATTTGTGTCAGAAATGGATAGACTTTCATTTTCAAAATTCGAAAAATACAGACATGGTGACGAGATGATACTGTCTTCGTTCAAGATGAAAGAAACCAGTTTTCGCAAATCGTATTCAAAATTCAAAGAGTTGAAAGAAAATCTTTACGCGTTTTCTCCAAAATGTTTTCTTTTGTTTGCAGTTCAGTTCGGCATACATCATTTTCGTTGGGACATTCTGTATAGTCTCTGTTCTCACCGCTTACACTCGAATGGTCCTGGTAAGCGTTAAATATCATCCCTTTAATGAAAAGGATCCCGACAAAAAGCCATACGCACACCGACTCAACTTTCCATTGTCGCATCTTCAGCTTGATCGACATCATTCACGACAGTTTTAATTCCGTTTAAAGAGAAAATTGGAACAATCAAATCTGGCGTTACAACAATGTCACGCCCGTTGGATGAAAAGAGCAATGGTTTTGTATGGGGACAATTAGAAAAGTTACCGTCGTTCTGGTAATATGAACTGGGGGTTTTGTTGTTACTCAGTACAGAGTGTATATTAGGGAGTAACAGGGTAATTTGATCGGGACACCCTATGTTAAGTGGTGGAGGAGAATTTAATAATAGACTGCACGCTTGAGTGATTATTCAATTGGATATTTCTTGAGCTGGTCGAATTGTTCTTTCATTTTGTACTGAGTATCAAGAGGGTTAGTGTTCCAAACAGAAAGAATGAAAACAGTTTAAAGGTCCTCACAACCCAAACTATACAAAATTATAAAATCACAACTCTGGCCTTGGAAATTTGACACATTTCACTCTGTATCGAAGTTATAACGTTTTTCGAAATATTTTTATGTTCCAAGTCAACACTATGTTGCCCTTTCTACATTCTTAGCGTATTTCTCGGAATGTATATTTCATGTTGGAGAACACAACAGAAAATTGTGAACAATATTCTACATATAAAGGAGTTTTTGGATTTATGATTATGAAGATTTATCGATGTGCTTTGTTTTCTTCATGTTATTGTATGTGATATGATTGTGAGGGTGCATAACATTTCTATTTCTAATATATTTCTTTATTCAGATAAATAACTGTTTTATTCATTCATTCCAAAGAAAATAAACATAATAACTAAATTAACGAATTTGGTTACAGAGAAACTTATAATTTCAATGCAAAAGTAACTGAGTTTTGGTTATAAATTAATAAGCAAGAATGTCAATTCCTGAAAGCTTTATAGATATACATTTCATTCATTTGATCTTATGAACAAGGAGTAAAATATTCTGACTGCATAGTTTAATTTATTTTAGTTTAAAAAATATTCATACATTACTACCACAGTAGGTTTGTACAAATAAAACGGAATAGGTCAAACATGTGCTTCACATTTATCATTCACCTGTTCTAAAAAAAGACACAAACTACTGGAATATGGAAAAAAACGATGTATTCTGGTTCAATATACCCTATTTCTATACTGTCGGCAAAGGATTGATAGGAATGAAAGCTCCAGTGACACATTTCAATTCATCGGAATCTGAATTCACCTACCGTTGAATGCAATATAGTCATATTTCTTTTTTTTTTAGCTTTTCCGACGTGTTTTTTTCCTGAAATGTGAAAACGATCAACGATAATCATTTAGAGACCGATGATGGCCATCCAGAACCCGTTTACTTACGAAAATCGTGCAATTTCATTTTGCAAGTTCTTTCCTCATAATTCCTCGAAAATCCTACCTGAACCATATTTTCCGGTCGCTTTCGTTAGAAAATCGTATAAGGAAGCCTGTTACACATCCATTTACACATTCCAAATAAATTTTGAGCACCAAAAACGATACCAAAACTAATCAAACTTCTAGGGGACCGGAATTTCGTTTGAAATCTTTCTAAACGGCCAGATACCTAAAAAAAACTTCGTAATCAAGTGTAAAAAGGTCGATTAGTACTTACTTTCGCTTTATTTATGCTTATAAATCGATTTTTGGTCCAATTCAAATTTGCCATTCGTACTCACGCCAAAAGTCGTGAAAGGAAAAAATGACACTTGCACGAAATTTTTCATATCGACGGGACACTTCTTCTGGACGACGAAGAACTGAAAAATAGGCGATTTCCTATCGATATTTCGGCCCAAAATCGCCAATCGATTCGAACTAACAAAATGTGTGATATGTATCTTTAATACTTTCAATTTGATGTAAACAAAGAAACTTGCAACGTCGTTTTGTCATTAACGATATATTCTGTACGCGCACAGACTATTCATCAGGTGCACCAACTCCTGAAAACGAAATCATGACCTCCTATGTGATTAAATAAAAGTGAATGGAGTATACACATATTAGAATGATGATATCTTTTAATTCATGACAGAAGCTGAGCTCCTTTCATCATCCACCACCGGAAATACCTTCAATACTCTTTTGTCGAACCAAAAGCACCCATTATATCTTGACCATAACATCGGGGGCAGGTAAAGGACCTAGCACACCGGTGAACCTTTACAAACCCCGCTATGGCAATCTGTTTGACATCGAATTGACAAATCGTTGACATATAGTTCCATTATCATCCCATTTACTACATAAAATGAACGCGTGAATGAAAATATTTACTAGCTTGTTACTCTCCTGAATGAATTTTATTGACAGCGTGGAATGCGCTTAAGAATGGCGTGGTTTAGGCGAAGAAAGATGGTGAAATGGGTTTCGCATGTTTATTTCTTGTCACGGTTTCACGGCCAATTTGTGGATCGATTTGTTCACAGTTGGGTGGAATTTTGGGGGTTTGTTTGGACACTTGGAGAACTATGGTAGGTACATAAAAGAGGGAGAGTGATAGAATATTGAATAATGATCTAGAGTTGGGTGTGATGATGGATTTACTTCAGTGTTTATCTTCAGCAAAAGTAAGATTCGAATTTTTCACAAAAATATTAGGACTTCTTCATGAAAATTCGCTTGAACTTAAGCTCTGGTGGATCACTCTGGACCAAACTTCGCGAGTATCTAGACTATGTCAATCCCGATCTGAATGCATTATTTGATCCCGCTCAAGGAGCTGTTTTTAAATGATCAGAAAACGAATTTTAAAAGGTCATATTTACTAAATCCACGCATTTGGCCAAAAGAGAACGCAGTATTCGAGTTCGTAACCTAATCTGAAAATTTCTTAATTTCTTCGTTTGAAAGTTATCGTTTTAACGGACGGAAAAACGTATAAATAATTTCCATGCGTTTTCATATTGTGTGAAACTTCGAAAATTCCAATTTTTGTCATATAGTGCAATCAAAAGATGTTTTCTTCGATTTGCTCAAATACACTGCGCAAAAAATTAACGCACATTATGGAAATCTCAAATTTATCCTACAATTGAAGGTGTTTTTAATGATAATTATTTTCATCAGAATTATGCATGCATATGTTATCCACTTTCAAAGTTTTTCTTCAATACAGATGTTTTCTCCCAGCAGGAATAAAAAAGATGATATTATCAGATTTTGAATGAATTGGCTCCATTCTAAAATCAGTTGTTCTCGATCAATTCTAGTGATCAATAGTTTTTCTTTCGTTTGATTTTCTACACTCGATCGCTATACAAAGCGAAACACGCAATTTGACCCAAGAGGAATGTGCCCAAGCGGTAGTTTTGCGAGAAGAAGGGTAGACATACACAAGAATTGCAGAAACTGCAGAAAGGTTTGGAGTTTCCCATACAAGTGTGTCCAGAATGTTGCAGCGATTCAGGGAGACAGGTATGAATGTCCGAAGACCAGGACAGGGTAGACCACGGGTAACAACTGCCATTCAAGAACGATACTTGAGAGTTTCTTCGTTGAGACAACGGTTTGCAACCGCTCGCCTCCTTCAAAATCAGCGTGAGCAAATTCATGAGGTGCAAATTAGCACTCAGACAATAAGAAATCGCCTCAGAGAATATGATATAAGGCCTCGTGTCGCGGCAAGAGGCCCAGCTCTTACCCCAGCCCATCGAAGGGCGCGTTTGGATTTTGCGAGAGAGCATGGATATGCTCTCTCCCAATGGATATTGGGAAGAGACCGATTGGGAAAGAGTTCTCTTCACAGATGAGTCTAGATTTTGCCTCTACCATTGTGGTCGACGTTCTCTTGTATACAGACGTCCACATGAAAGATATGCTCAGTGCAATTTACTGAACTCTACTGGTTTCGGGGGAGGATCGATTATGGTATGGTGTGAAATATCTTTGACTGCTCGCACAGACCTAGTGGTCGTTGATAATGGAGCTATGAATGCTGATAAGTATATAAGGAACATTCTTGAAGAGCATGTAGTGACATTTGCCCCATACATTGGTGAAAATTTCATTTTTATGGACGATAATGCCAGACATGGGGTCTGCGCGCATCGTTCAGGAGTACCTTGAAGAGGTTGAAGTCTCTCGAATGGAATGGCCAGCAAGATTGAGCAGGTTTGGGACAACCTCAATAGAAGGCTGAGAAGTTCAGAAAATCATCCCGCTACTCTTAATGACTTAGGAATCCAACTCGGAGAAATCTGGGAAGGATTAGATCAGAACATTTTAAGATCACTCATTTTGAGTAAAACCGTCGTTGCCGAGCTGTAATTAACGCAAGGGGTGGAAATACCAAGTATTAAATCACTTAACAGCATTTCAGTATTTTGAAAATTGTTGATTCCTCTCCTTTAAGATTCGGTGAAATCCTGAATTTTTCTTCCATTTAATGTGTCTCGTTTCGTTCAAAACCTTTCCGAGAGATCATAAAAAATAAGTTACAAAGACAATGTAGAGTTAACTCATTAAAATTGAGATTTTCAGAAAAAACATTACTTGAGAAGTATGCAAAGGTAAGATGAAGAGAGACAGAATTAAATCCGAAAAAAAAATATTTTCAATTCACAAACTTTGAAAATTAGTTATTATTTCTGTGGGTGAGATACAGTTATGAAATTTCAGTGCAATATAGAGCTCTTATTCCTCTTCAGAAAAGCCATGACTATAGGAGTCTGCGGTGGTAAGATTATGAGAGAGAAGATGAAAATTAAACAAAAAATTTTTTTTTTATTCAAAACTTTGAAAATCTGCAATTGTTTCTGTGGGCAAGCTAGAGTGATGATTATGCTATATAGAGCTTTCATTTCTCTTCAGAAGACATTAAACTTGTGGAGTCTGCATTGGTAGGACTGAGGGAGACCAAATTAAAACTAAAAGACATTTTTTTTTTCAAATCACAAATTTTAAAAATTCGTTATTATTTCTGTGGTTATGATACAATTATGAAATTTTTGTACAATATATGTAGAACTCTCGAACCCCTTCAGAAAAACCTTTACTATAGGAGTCTGCGGTGGTAAGATTATGAGAGAAAAATCAAACCTAAACAAAAAAAATTTTGATTTGATACACGAACTATGAAAATTAGAATTGTCTAAGTGAGTAAGCTAAAGTGATGCTATTTTGGTGCGATCTGAAGCTGTCATTTCTTTTCAGAGAAAGTCAAATTCAAACAAAAAAACTATTTTTTTCAATCTCAAACATTGAAAATTCGTAATCATTTCTGTCGACAAGCTACAGTTATGAAAATCTTGTGCAATCTGGAGGTCTTATTCATCTTCAGAACAAATATTAATGGCGTGCTGGTGAGATTAGGAGGGTGACAATATTAGGTAAATCTGAAAAAAAAAAGCACAAGGATTTCTGATTATGAGCCTCAAATATGTCAGATTATTAATGTAATAATACAAAAATTGTAAAAAAAATATTTCTTGGAGATCTTTCCTCAAAACCATCAGAAATAATGATGAAGTTGAATTCCGTTCAACATCGAGAACAAGATTCCCATCTCTTCTTACCATTCCCCGCAGACTCATTCCCACAATGAACATCGAAAGATGAAAATCTACACCAGTTGCTTTGTATTCTCTTGCACCGTTTTCAGTTTGAAAAGAAATCGAAGTACTCAAGAGGGTACCAGGATATATGGGGTTCTTCTGCGCGATGCTCCAAGTGACATGACTGTATTATGCTCTGTTGACGTCAAGATATTGTTGGGATGAAGTCATTATTTGAACGCACTGAAAGAAGATCTCTTCCCTGATCACAGTTTTGTTTGCGTGAAAAGATGGTAAGCTGACGATGGGACATAGATGAGATGCTTGATGAAGATAAGGGCTTGTTTCTTCTGTTTGAATTATGTTCGGTTGGAGTTCTTCTCTGGTTTGATTCATCTTGTGGTTAGAAAAAGTACTGACATGAAAATATGAGCTTCTGAGCGTTCGTTCTTCTATCTTTTAGATAGATTCGCATTTTCCAGTTCAAGAAATGAAAGGAACAAATTTTCGACAGTATACTCCATTCACAATTATAAAATCACAACTCTGGCCTTGGAAATTTGACACAATATGACGTTTTTCAAAATATTTTTATGTTCCAAGTCAACACTATGTTGCCCTTTCTACATTCTTAGCGTATTTCTCAGAATGTATATTTCATGTTGGAGAACACAACAGAAAATTGTGAACAATATTCTACATGTAAAGGAGATTTTGGATTTATGATTGTAAAGATTTATCGATGTGCTTCGTTCTCATCATGATATTGTAAGTATGTGATATGATTGTGAGGGTGCATAACATTTCTATTTCTAATATTTCTTAATTTCAAATAAATAACAGTTTTATTCATTCATCACAAAGAAAATAAACATAATAACTGAATTAACGAATTTTTTACAGAGAAACTAACAATTTCAATGCAATAGTAACTGAGTTTTGGTTATAAATTAATAAGCAAGAATGTCAATTCCTGAAAGCTTTAAAGATATACATTTCATTTATTTGATCTTATGAACAAGAAGTAAAATATTCTGACTGTAAAGTAATTTATTAGTTTGAAAAATATTCATATTACTACCACAGTAGGTTTGTACAAATAAAATGGAATAGGTCAAACATATGCTTCACATTTATCATTCACCTGTTCTAAAATAAGACACAAACTCCTGGAATATGGAAAAAACCAATGTATTCTGTTTCAATATAGCCTATTTCTATTTTCGGCAAAGGATTGATAGGAATGAAAGCTCCAGTGCCACATTTCAGTTCATCGGAATGTGAATTCACCTACCGTTGAATGCAATATAGTCATATTTCTTCTTTTTTTCAGCTTTTTCGATGTGTTTTTTTCTGAAACGTGAAAACGATCAACAATAATCATTTAGAGACCGATGATGGCCATCCAGAACCCGTTTACTTACGAAAATCGTGCAATTTCATTCTGCAAGTTCTTTCCTCATAATTCCTCGAAAATCCTTCCTGAAGCATATTTTCCGGTAGCTTTCGTTAGAAGGTCGTATAAGGAAGCCTTTTTTGTCCATTCACACATTCCAAATAAATTTTGAGCACCAAAAACGATGCCGAAACTAACCAAACTTCTGGGGGACCGAAATTCCGTTTGAAATCTTTCTAAACGGCCAGATACCTAAAAAAACTTCGTTATCAAGTGTAAAAAGGTCGATTAGTACATACTTACTTTCGCTTTATTTATGCTCATAAATCGATTTTTGGTCCAATTCAAATTTGCCGTTCGTACTCACGCCAAAAATCGTGAAAGGAAAAAATGGCACTTGCACGAAATTTCTCATATCACAGGACGACGAAGAACGGAAAAATAGGCGATTTCCTTTTGATATTTGCCCCAAAATCGCCGATCGATTCGAACTAACAAAATGTGGAATATCTTCGATACTTTTATTTTGATGTAGGTAAACAGAGAAACTGGCAACGTCGTTTTGTCATTAACGATATTTTCATCAGGTGCATCAACTCCTGAAAACGAAATCATGACCTCCTATGTGATTAAATAAAAGTGAATGGAGTATAGTTTCAAAGCAATAGCCAATGATTTGTTACAGAAATATCAAGATTTCCTTTGAAAATCCACTAGAACTTTATACCCTTGAAATTTTAAGTTTCTTAGTTTTTTCCTTCGAGAGTTATAGTGTTCACGAACAGAACAAGAACGATAAATAATTCCCATCCATCTTCATAGTTTGTGTAACCTTGAAAATTCGAATTTCTGACATTGCCTCAAATCTTCACGTTATCAAATTAAACTTAATCAGCGCATTACCGAATTCTTTACTCATAATTGACCACGAGAGTAGTTTGAATGGGTCTTACATTTTAACTTATCAGAAAACCACACAGATATGACTTCCAAAATATGTTTTTCACTGGGAGATGTTTTGATCATAATGGACTGCCTATAAAAGGAAAATTTTCCTAGGGAAAGTCAGTGTGTTTCCAATTTTGAT
The DNA here is from genome assembly GCA_910592335.1 of Adalia bipunctata. Classification (NCBI taxonomy): domain Eukaryota; kingdom Metazoa; phylum Arthropoda; class Insecta; order Coleoptera; family Coccinellidae; genus Adalia; species Adalia bipunctata. The sequence continues at coordinate 12,660,848 of OU342955.1, forward strand.
CAAGTTACCGAGTGTACAATTCAATAAGGTTTGTTTGAATTATTTTTACTGGAAGATTTCGTTGATGTGTTGATAGACAGAAATTTTTTTCTGTTGTAGCCAGGCAAGATGTCTTCCAATGCAAAGAATAATATTCTCCTGTTGTATGATCGTCCTCAAGAACCTGTTTTCGTAGCGAAGGGAGACAAAAAGTCGGTCTTCAAAGTCCCCAATAAATTTCTTGTAAGTATTACTAGATACACTAAAATTGTGTTTCTTGAAAAAACACATAGAATCTTGTATTTTCAATAAAACTTCTCTCTAATATGTTGAAATATGTTGGAAATACCATGAGAGCAAGAAGACTGTCTGAACATTTATGAAAATTTGATTCATAGATAATAATTCAGTAAAATGAAATAATTTTTTTTTATTTATACTTCCTCGTCATTTTTCCATAAAATATTTGGCCCGAGGTGCTCTGCTAGTTTTTGGTTGCCTTTACATATTTCTGAAGTGTGGATGTTCATTCCAGTCTGATCGATACAAGCCTCTTGGTGTAACTTTGACCGACCGGTTCAACAGTGATGCTGGTGAAGAAATCGACGTCAAAGATATCTCTCTACCAAACTTGGGGGACATTACTGATCTCGGCAGACACGAAAACTTCTCTCTTTTCATTCCGAAACACCGAAGATTGGCAGGAAAATTGATCAACATCCTGCTTGGTAAGAAGACTTCTTAGTCTTCTGAAGAGATTTACCATACAAATTTTTTCAGGAATGAGAAATATTGATGATCTTTTGGCGGTTTGTGTGTATGCCAGGGACAGGGTGAATCCATACATGTTCAACTACTGCCTATCTGTTGTTCTTCTCCATCGTCCAGACACCAAAGACCTGGATGTTCCATCTATCGTTAACTCCTTCCCAGACAAATTTGTTGAGAGTTCAGTCTTCAGCAGAGCTCGTGAAGAAGCAACGATTGTTCCAGATGGTTCAAGGGTAAGATCCAAAAAAAAATCATTTCGTCTCTTAATTCAGCAAATTCCAGACTCCTATTGAGATTCCCAGAGATTACACCGCCTCTGACCTAGAGGAAGAGCATCGTCTGGCATATTTCAGAGAAGATCTTGGTATCAATCTTCACCATTGGCATTGGCACTTGGTGTACCCTTTCGAGGGAGCTATGGAAGTGGTCAACAAGAATAGAAGAGGAGAGCTCTTCTATTATATGCACCAGCAGGTTATTGCAAGGTGAGAAAAATTCCCACATCCTCTAATGTCTGTTTGAGTTTCCATAGAATCGGGGTCTGACTCTTGGTCGTTTAATTTTTGCAAAGTTCTGCTGATTTACTGATACAATTTCAGGTACAACATGGAACGTTTATGTAACCACATGACCAGAGTAGAACGCCTTACAAGCTTGAAAGAGCCCATAAAGGAAGCCTACTTCCCAAAGTTGGACAGTTTGGTGGCTAGCAGGAGCTACCCAGCTCGTGTGGCGAATCAAGCTCCCAGAAACTTGAACAGAGAGGTTGATCAGATCCAACAGGACATCGACGACATGGAAAGATGGAGAGACAGGATTTTTGCTGCCATACATCAAGGATATGTTGAAAATGTAGGCTTCAGTGTTGACCAAGACTTCTCTTTATTATTTCTGATCTCTTTGCAGTCCTATTTGCTGAAATCCTCACTTTTATATAAATTCAAGCATTTTTTTCCTAGGAACGTGGTCAGAGGGTCACTCTTACAGAAAATGAGGGAATTGATGTTCTTGGAAACATCATGGAGTCTTCAATTCTGTCCCCAAATAGAACCTTTTATGGCGATTACCATAATATGGGCCATATCTTCATATCTTATATTCACGATCCTGATCATAGGCATTTGGTGAGATTCTTTACAAAAGATTATCAGATTATGCGGTACGCTGAAAACTAACAAGTATGTTATTCCTCAATATTTACAGGAAAGCTTTGCTGTTATGGGAGACTCGACGACAGCCATGAGGGACCCCGTATTCTACCGTTGGCATGCTCACATCGATGACATATTCCAGGAATTCAAAGCTACACTCCCCTCGTACCCTGTGGACCAAGTTAGTCTTTTGCAGTTTCACCTCCTGACATTTCGTCAATATTAATCTTTCATTTCAGCTCGCTTACCAAGGAGTGTCAGTGACTAAGATTGAGATCGACACACAAGGTGCCTCTAAGAACAGAATCAACACTTTCTGGCAACAGTCAGACATTGATTTGTCCAGGGGTATGGATTTCCAACCGAGAGGGCCCGTATTCGTGAGGTTCACTCATCTACAACACCAAGAGTACAATTATAGGATAACTGTCAACAACCAGGCTAGTACCAGAAGGGGAACTTGCAGGATTTTCCTGGCTCCTAAATTTGACGAAAGGGGCAACCCTTGGCTCTTCAGGGACCAGAAGAATATGTTTGTTGAGTTGGATAAGTTCGAAGTAAACTGTAAGTATCCTTGCAAAAGTGCTTGTGTTGATTTTGTCATTGGGCATCAGCAACATGGCCCTGATATTCTTGGTGAATATGGGTAGCTTATAACGACTGCCTCGAACGTGAAGGTCTAACATTGGAGGATGTAGAAACCTTCTTTGATGCCTCTTGCTTGTACTAGTCAACAGCTTCATTATTTTCTGATTTTTGGAAAACATCGTGTTGCAGTGAGGTCTGGACAAAATGTGATCAACCGTTCATCCACCCAATCTTCTGTAACCATTCCATTCGACCGTACATTCAGAGATTACGATACAAACCGCCCAGAAGGTGGTGATGAGCTCGCTAGATTCAATTTCTGTGGATGTGGATGGCCTCAGCACATGCTTGTTCCTAAAGGAAACGCAGAAGGGTACCAATGCCAGCTCTTTGTGATGATTTCAAATTACACTAATGACCATGTAAGTTTTCATGTAATCTCTCATTCAGACCCTTTATTTGTCGACATCTCCAATACCAAACCAGCGAACCTTGATCTTATTTTGTTTTCCTAAGGTGGATCAGACTGTCAGCGGCACTTGCAATGACGCTTACTCGTTCTGTGGCCTTAAGGATAGGCTCTATCCGGATCGCAGATCCATGGGGTACCCCTTCGACAGGGTGCCACGTGATGGTGTGAGGACTCTTCAGCAGTTCTTGACGTCCAACATGAGAGTTCAAGACGTGGTTATACATCACGAGAACAGGACCGTAAGACCAAGAACTGGAAATAGCAGCCAGAGGAATTAGGAATGAAAACTGAATTGAATTGATGTAGCTTGAATGTATGTTTCATTTCGATTAAATAAACTTATATATATATATGCATTCAAAAGATGTTTTCTTCAATTTGCATATAATTTCTATCATTCTGATTACGTATTACCTCATACTATCAAGACTATATATATACATAAAATAAAACGCTCTACCTGAGTTAGGGATATCGACTTAAATTGCAAAAAAATATAGTTAAAATAAGATTATTGTGATGAAAATTCATATTAATATGATTTCAAGTTGCAAATTGATTTTAGCCTGTAGGTCTGCAGCGTATACAGGGTGGTTAAAAAAAATCGAGTAAAATAACGAAAGTTTATTCCCAGAGAATTCAAGCATTTTAAGACTATCAATACAATGTATGGCATCCACGGGCATAAATAACAGCTTGACATCTTCTTTGCATACGGAGGTATTCGTAAATGTGGAATACCAAGCTCCTCGCGCGCATTCTCAACTATGGCTGCACGGTGCGGTCTAGCGTTATCGTCTAGAAATTGAAAAGTTTCACTAATAGCAACGTGAAAATTTGGCACAACATTGTCAATGACATGCTCCCTATAGTGTGAGGCGGTCATATTCCCAGGACAAATGTGTAAATCTGTGCGCCCGTTGAAACATATCCCGGCCCATACCATAACACTACCCCCTCGGATTGGATGGACTTCTTGAACATAGCGACGATTACGAGGTATGCGTGGGATTGTCCATATCCTTATTCTTCGAGAATCTGAAAATCGTCCATATCTGAATTCATCAGTGAAAAGGAAACTACGCCATTGATCGTTCCAATTGATATGTTGCCTTGTCCATTCCAGTCTTTGACGCTTATGGTCACGTGTTAATGGAACTCCTCTTAATGGACGTCTAGAACCTAGATTCACCTCTCTCAAACGTCGTCTTATGGTTTCGATGGAAACTTGGACCCCATCTGCATTTTGAAGAGTATTCCGTAGCATTCTACACGTAGATGTAGGGTTTCTTCTCGCCGAAACGGTGATGAAACGATCCTGAGCAGGTGTTGTTTTTCGTCGCCCACAAAGCCTTGGTCTTTCCAACACGGAACCTGTCTCCCTGAACCTATTCCAAAGTCGAGATATCACACTTTGGCTGACTTGGAGCCTTTCCGCTACATCAACCTGAGTTTGGCCACCCTGTAGCATTCCGATAGCCCTATTAGCCTCAGCGTTTGTTAATTTACGTCTTGGCATTTTCAAAAAACTCGTTTCAAATCGAAGCCGTTGATAAACTGACTTCATTTCAAAATAAGAACATTCATGAAGCATATACAAAGAACCAAACTTCAGAAAAAAGACGACCAAATTGACGAAATGTTAGGTTATGTTTCTACAGAGATTTGTTTACTTTTCCTTTTTTTCATTCAATTCACAAATGTTGTAAATACGTAATTGATTCTTTGGGCAAGATACAGTGATGAAAACCATAATTCATTGATATGATTATAAATTGGATGTACTTTTCATGCGAGAGTGAGAGTTTTGGATGAAGACACTTCATAAGTATCAGTTCTGTAATAAATGAGGATGCCACAATGTATGAGGGGCTGAAAGTTCCACCACCACATCCAAGCCATCATTCAACTCTAAACAGAACATCCCTCTCTGACAATCTTCCTTCCGACGTCCCCAAAACGACAAAAACGCCATCATACTCCTTCCCATCTCTCGGTGACCTTCCAATGGACCAGGCCATCTCCACCAGGTCAGACCGCTAGTAAGTCATTATTTGAAGATGATTTACAGCATCTTGGACCACACCCTCCGCCCCTACGCGCCACCCCTGAAATTGCGCGCGCTTCCATATAGGAGGGCGCGAATTGCGGAAAGCTGGAAAGCTTCAATCCCTAATTTTCCGACAAAGAAACGCCGACAGGTTAGCGGTATTTATGGTTACATTGTGGGGAACAATCGGATTCATTGTAGCGTCTTTTTCATGGTAATAAAGCACGGAATTGATTGTGAGTGGGATTTGTTGCGTTGAATTGTTTTGCGTGTTCGTGGTCTCGCGCCTTTTGTTGTTCTTCAGTATCGAGTTGCCTACACCGAGCTGGTCTATTTCAGATTTAATATTTCCGTAAGATTTGGATGTTCCGATCGTGAATGTTCTTTTTATTCCAATACAGGTATACATTGTGTTTCAAACTAAATTGAAATTTCTACTGTTATCAAATTTGAAACCGAGATAAAATCGAATTTTTTTCTTACCTAAAATCTTCTCTGACTCAAAGTAAAATTAAAAATCTCGAAAAATTAATGGTGTAATGAGAATTATTGAATCTTTATCGAATCAATTACAGCAACAGTGAAATGTCATACCTCTTCATGAACGTGATTACAATTACATCCGTGTTTACCCTCAAACCTTTTTCTGTTTCCTTTGACTTCGTTTACTTATCTATTCATTAGTTATAATTACCTATTCCTTTTCATAGTTTGACCTTGAATTTATTAGTTTCTGAATCGCTATTTTCTTTATCTCCACTGACTGCACTATAACATAAAAATTAAAATATACTCCATTCACTTTTATAAAATATCGCGGTTGGCCAAGTTTTAGGTTTATCAAGTTTCTTTACCTGAAAAAATCGCAGGTTGGCACTTGTGAATGACATTACGTCAATGAATAAATCTCGTAGACGTTGCCGACGTTTATTTTTCATTATTAATTATCAAGCCTGGCAACTAAGAATGCCGAAGGTAGTTTCGAAAAAGCAGAGGCAAAGTATCAGGAAATGCTATTTAGAATTGAAATCTGCGCATTCTAAAAGTAACCCTGATCATTTTTTTGAATTCATTATTTTCCCGAAGTAAATGAACATTTTGTTAAATACCTAATTACTACGACATATATGTACAAATGGCAACGTTGCTTGAAGAAGAATGACTATAACCTAACATTTTCAAAATATACACGGTGAAATGTGTCAGAATTCCATGGCCAACCGGTATACTTTATAAATGTGAATGGAGTATACACACTCAATTTTAAAACTCTCTGGACCATAAACTCTGTTTAGGGTAACCCCCGTAAACCGTACTTATTCAAAAAAACAAACCGTGAATGAATCCGACTCGATGCGTTAAGAGTCTATACAGGGTGTCCCAAGATGTTCCAAACAGCCAATATCTCGGCTCTCAGACAAGGTAGAAAGTTCAAACAAAAAGATTTTTAAATGGCATCAAAAATTCTAAAAGAATCCGTCGTTAAAATTCTGTTTCTAATTACCACCCTTGAAAAAACTACCCCCAGATAATTTTTCATATGGCATCCTTATATTTTTCTCACTCTAAACGATTTCCCAGTAAAAGAAGAAATATGTTAAAACAAATTTTTATCATTTCACGTAAATTCAACCCTTAAAAAAATAATTATAATTTCCGGCACACTCTCATTTTTGCTCAGTTCATTCTCTATCTCTATTGACAACTTATTTTATTTTGAAAACTGGCATTGTTTTCGGTGGCAACCTTTGAGTATGGAATAATTATAGAGTATAAAACATAGACATAGTAGTATGGACTGAGAAAAATGGTGAATGTGCCAGAAATTAAAATTATTTTCAAGGGTTGAATTCACGTAAAATGATAAAAAATTGTTTTAACATATTTCTTCTTTTACTGGGAAATCGTTTAGAGTGAGAAAAATATAAGAGTGCCATTTGAAAAAAATTGCTGGGGGTAGTTTTTTCAGGGGTGGCAATTTTAAAACAGAATTTCAACGTTGGATTCTGGTCTAGTTTTTGATGCCATTTGATAATCTTTTTGTTTGAACTTTCTACCTTGTCTGAGAGCCGAGATATTGGCCCTTTGGAACATCTTGGGACACCCTGTTTTAATAAAAATCATTTTTTTTTAAAAATGAGTTTTTTCTATTGACTTTAAAGGTCCTGCAAGTATAAAATGAGCCACCCTGTATATGAATCGTAAAAATTTCTCATCTTCCCTAAGACAAACAGAGCTTTCCCTGAATATAACCCATTGTAACATCAGAGAATCGTCTAAAACCCCCAAAAAAGCAATCTCTAAAATCCTTGTCACCTGAGAAGTGTTCTTTCACAATTTTTTGGGTCGATTTGATTTCCTGTCAATCCGGTACCTTCACCTTTACGATTTTGCTGTTAGGTAACGTAGTCAAGTGAAGATATTAATTTACGTTATTCTCAGTAGTGAGGAGCGCATAAAAGACAGGATAGGGGCGTGTAAAAATCGTTGCGAAACCGTCAATGGGGCTAAAAAAGGGCCCCCGTTGCTATTGAAGAGTCCGTGAGACTATCTGGAGCTATGGGAAGACACGACATGAGATTTCGACTGTGTTGCTATGATTTTCAGGTTCATTCGTCAATTGAAGTGCATTCTTTATTTTATTTATTTAGCATTTCGACGACAACAAGAAGATTAAGTTGGTCAATAATTCAAAATCAATGTAATTTCTCCATAATTATTCGAATTTTATTCTCACAATATGAAAAGAAGAAAAAGAAGGAAAAACAAGAATGAATTAACACAAATACAACTACAAATGATGTTGATAAAAACCAGCAAAATGAAATGAAGGTAAAACCTACAGGCTGATGACAACAGGGATAGATTATGTATCAATAAAATATACAGGGTGGCCAACTGGCCAACATAAAACAGTTCATAGCCAAGTGCCACTAAAATTTCGAAATAGACAATTATTTTATACCATTTCATCAACGTCTTTTGGAGGCAGACAAAACTCTTACCTGAAATCTTCTTCATGAGCTGATTTAACATAATTTGTTGTCCTGACTACGGTTACCATTTCCTTTCGCCTTTTCAAAACTTCGTGCCTTTTATTTTGAACCGGAAACGCAGTCATTCGATCTTAGGAACATTCACGACTTCGAGTATTCACTTGTTGAAGAATTGAATAAGGATTAAGAGAGCTCCCTGAAATTAAGAAGTGTACTCCTTTGACTGAACGGACTACCGTGTGTTCTCAGGTTTCTTTACAGGGCCGGCATCAATATTTTTCAGATCAGCTGATAATTTTATGTATTTCGAGTATCGCTTAGCTTGAGATGAGTATGATTTGAGAAAGGGATGTGGTCTTCAAATATCTGCGTTTCTAGTTTGAGGTTTATGGCGTAGATGTCAATTTTTTGGGTGAAAAATACATATGGTGTAAGGCCCCCCAAAAACCCTATTCATCATCAACACAAAATCCCTGGGAGTTCTAAGGTTGTTATTCGATCGTAAAGGTCTTTATCCCAATCGAATCTTTCAGAACACCCATTTTGCTGAACCATAAGACCAAAGCTCTGTATGCTCTGAGCGTGTGAATAAAACTCGAAAATAGAAAATGGAAAACGTAAAACTGAAAAAATGTGGTTAAAAAAGAACAATATGGTCAAGTTTGGTATCAAAATATAGGTTTTAGAGGACGCTGAATTCAATAAAGAATATTTCAAGGCGCTATCTAGATATTTAAGATTTTACCTGTGAAAAGGCATTTTTCAAAGAAATCGAAATTTCAAATCGTCATAGCTCCTGTTCCTGTGGTCGGATCCACTTTTTGTTTGCATACAGTTCATCAGCATTGTCCCAAAATAGGCTTAATGAAATCGATTTCGAAAATGTCAACTTTTTGGGTGAAAAATACGTGAGGGTAAGACCCCCAAAAAACACCATATTCATCATCAACACGGAAATCTAAAGTTGTTATTCGATCGTTAAGGTCTTCATCCCTTTCGAATATTCCAGAATACCCATTTTGCCGATCCATAGCAAACACTGCATGCTCTAAGCGTGTGAACAAAACTAGAAAGTTAAAAATGGAAAACATAAAACTAAAAGAAAATCTGTTAAATGGTTAAAAAAGAACAATATGGTCAAGTTTGGTATCAAAATATAGGTTTTCGGGGACGTTGAATGCAATAAAACATACTTCAAGGCACTATCTAGAATATTTTAGATTTTGAATTGCGAATATGCAAGACACAAATGACAGCTAGTTTCATTTATACTGTTAAATATGAATGCCATTCTCAACATTCAGCTGAACAACAGCTCCTAAGAATGACCGAGTATATCACAGAAGGATTTCAGAATAAACAAGCCACAGGACTACTACTACTAGATGTAACCAGAGCTTTTGATAGAGTATGGCATGAAGGACTAGCATATAAAATGATAACCGCAGGTTATTCACCCAAGTTATGCAGAATAATAAGAAATTATTTGAGAGATTGGAACTTTTGTGTGAAAATAGGTGATGTTCATTCCACACTCAGATATTTAGAAGCAGGAGTTCCCCAAGGATCCATACTAGGACCGCTACTCTATAACATATACATACATGATATACCAAGAAATCCAAGATGCCTGCTTGCTCTATACGCGGACGATACGGGCATAGCAATTAGGCACAGAAATACAAAAATAATTCACAAAAGACTTCAAGAAGCTGCAGATGATATCAGTCAATGGTGTAACAGATGGAAAATCAAAATCACTGGAGAAAGAGTCAAGCAATACTCCTTCAAAAAAGAAGAATGAAGATGGAATCGAAGATATCCATAGACAATAATGAAATTGAATGGAAAAATGAAGCTAAATACCTAGGAGTACTATTAGACAAAGGACTAACGTGGAAACAGCACATCAAGTAGGTATGCAGTGGATAAAACGAATGTAGCAGTGAAAAGATTATACCCGATTATAGGCAGAAGAAGCCAACAGAAGCCATCAGAAACACGAAATTGAGGATCATAAAAGCAGTCGCCAGACCGCAGCTAACATATGGATCAACAGCATGGGGATATGCGGCGAGAACCCATATTAAGAGGATACAGAGTACAGAAAACAAATTTCTGAGATGGGCATTCGACGCAAGCGCGGATCCAGGAGGGGGGTCATGGGGGTCATGACCCCCCCCATGGACTGGACGAACCCTCAAATCTTGTGTTTGATAAAAAAAATCAATTGGCGGGTATGTAATCCACCTGACCGTGACCCCCCCCTTTCTCGAGAGCTGGATCCGCCACTGATTCGACGCCCCCTGGTTTGTTAGGAATGAACAAAACCGAAAAGATATAAAATGGGGTCCATTACTACATTCATCGAACGAAAAGCTGCAAAAGCTTATGAAAGAGCTCGTGAACATCTGAATGACGACCTTAGAAGGTTAGTTGACTATGACCCCGCTGAAGATGAAAAAACTACGAGAATTTACCGCAAAAGACCTAGAGACCAATTGCGAAAATGAAGATATAAAACTCCACACTTAGTGAGAGATATCCAATTGAAGGATGAACACAAACACTCAGCATAAAAGAATGCGAAAGAGAAAATAACAGATAAGATACCTCTTCTAGAACAAAAAAAAAACAAAAAAAAGGCATTCTGTCTCTGGAAAAATGTATTAATCGAAAATAGAGGTTAAGATGATGAGAAAAAGAGACATTTTAATTTGAGTGAAAGGAAGAACTCTTGAGTTCAGGAATTTCCAACCAAGTGTTCCTAAATTTAAGTTCGACGAGCAAAAATTTCAAGTCCGACCCTGATATTCCCTACGCCGTTCGACCTATCAGATAACCGATAATAAAATTCACATGCGAAGCTAAAAGACTAGTAAGACATGAAAAGGTCATCGGAATCAGGTGTAAACACGCCCATACAAAAAATAATGACAGCGACGGAACTTTGTTCCAACAATGGCAGCGAGAAACGCTTAGAAATTCCCGATTGTGCAGGTCCCGAAGGAAGAGATCCCTATCTTACGCTAGTTTGACATCACATCCGGGGTGTGGAACATGGACTTGTTGAATGGAAACCGGCGGAATCTGAACGTTGGGAATGGAGAGAAGAGGCGGATTTGAAGAGTGCCGTTGTTAATAAGTGATGGATTTGAATCGCGATAGGAAAGTTTAAGGGCAAACAATGAGAGGGGAAGAGTTGGTTTTCTGAACAGAATAAAATAGATGTTGGATTTTCATTGATTTCCAGCATGAAGGAACGAGTGGTAAATAGATAGGCCATTGCTGTTGACTGCGGTCTGATGTCGGTGAATAATTCAATTTTTGTCTGCTATTCATTGAAGCTATATCCTTTAGTTCCCATGACCTACTCAAAACATGCTCCTTGATTCAGAAACCAACCGATGCTTAATACAATCCTTCACAGATATATCAAACAGGAAACCCATAGTACCATTCTTAAACAATATTTGATCGAATTGAAAGCTAATGAAAAATTTGATGGGGAATTTTACACTGAAGCATCTAAAGATGAAAATGGAATTGCATGCCTAGTAATTAACAAGCTCAATAATCCAGTATCCTTCAAACTTCCACCAACTTGCAGTATTCATACTGATGAACTTTTCGCAATATACAAGTCCCTATTCAGCACTTTGACGCCTGGCCAACATAGCTATATTCGCAGACTCATTATCCTCAATACAGGCGATATTCAACATTCACCCTGGAAACCCATTGATACAAAAGATTCAGAAACGATGCCATATACTTCGAACGAACAAAAACATCTTCACGACCATAATTTGGGTACCATTTCATATAGGAATAGAGGGAAATGAAGCTGCAGATCAATCCGCGAAACTGACACGAACCTTTGATATTCCCATCATCACAAACCTACAGCTGTACTCTGAAAGGCTTCAATGAAGTTGAAATCCCTTAAAGACTGTCAAAAACCCAATGGAATAGCAGCAATGATAAACTACGTGGCACGTGCAATACAGCCCGAAATAGATTCCCCGATAAAAATCGGTCTCAAAAGGAAAGACAAAATAGAAATGAGGAGATTAAGAATTGCACACACCAGGCTGACATACAGCTACTTGAGGTCATTCTACACTTACAGGGTCCTGCAATAGTGCGTTCTTCCTCCATAGCTGCTGAACCAGCGTCTCAGAGATTTCGTTGAAAAGTAGACCACTTGTACCTTCATTTCTGCATCTCAGGAAATTATTTTCTGATATACACGGTGTCCCCGATAAATGTTATTCAACAAATGGATGATTTTTTTAATGGATCATCCCATATATTTTCACATATTTTCAATGACCTTCATTACTTCTTTCATGACGCAAAATCTTAGGGAAATTTTTCCAACAGTTCAGATCTTATTCGAAGAAAACTGCAAAAAGGTGAGGAAAAAGCAGTTCGGTAAAAGTCTTCTGACGATTTCCAGAAGCGATAGTAACATGAATTTGAACTGAAAGTTTTTTCATTGAAGGATTTGCCTTGACATGGTTCCTAATCGATCAACCTGTCATATACAGGGTGTCCGTTATTGAGGTCCAAATATGGAGAACTTATTAAAAATTATTATTTCGCGATTTTTTCAAATAGAACACCCTGCATTTTTTTCCACAATGATGTAGAAAATTGAATACCTTACATTTTCTCAGAAGTAACCTCAGGATTATTTTAACTCCCGCATCCAGCAGACGAAAAATGATATCGCAACTGAAAATTTTATTCAAATAATAACATAATAAAAACTAACGGACATTCAAAAGAGGTTAAAAAATGAAATAAAACTAAATAAATAATTATTGACAAACTTCAAAACCTTCCCAGAATCATACTTCCTAAGCATCATCATAAAAATGATATTTCTTTTCCGTACAAGCAATACATATTGATCACGTATTCAATCAATTATATCAGTTTTTATCGGCTTTCCAAAAAAAATATTAATCAAGTTATTGCTACTAGAGTTCAAAGATACTTTCGAATATAGTGAATCAGTATGAATTTTTGGAAAAAATAGAATGGTTGATATAATTTTCATGTTGGGGCAGTGCCACAGAACCTGTTTTTTAAGGAAGTCGAACTTATGCTGCCCAATATACCGATAGGAAACAAAAATTCATACTGATTTACTGTATTCGAGAGTATCTTTGAGCTCTAGTAGCAATAATAACTTGATCAATTTTTTTTGGAAAGCCGATAAAAACTGATATAATTGGTTGAATACGTGATCAATATGAATTGCTTGTACGAAAAAGAAATATCATTTTTATGATGATGCTCAGGAAATATGATTCTGGGAAGGTTTTGAAGTTTGTCAATAATTATTCATTTACTTTTATTCCATTGTTTGACCTCTTTTGAATGTCCGTTAGTTTTATTATGTTGTTATTTGAATTAAATTTTCATTTGCGATATCATTTTTCATGTCTGCTGTATGCGGGGGTTAAAATAATCCTGAGGTTACTTCTGAGAAATGTAAGGTATCCAATTCTCTAAATTATTGTGGAAAAAAATACAGGGTGTTCCATTTGAAAAAATCGAGAAATAATAGTTCTAAGTTCATCATATTTGGACCTATTAACGGACATATCTATATATGACAGGTTGATCGTTTAGGAACTATGTTAAGGCAAATCCTTCAATTAAAAAAATTTCAGTTCAAATTCATGTTACTATCGCTTCTGGAAATCTTCAGAAGACTTTTACTGAACTGCTTTTCCCTCACATTTTTGCAGTTTTCTTCGAATAAGATCTGAACTGTTGGAAAAATGTCCTTGAGATTTTGCGTCATGAAAGAGGTAATGAAGGTCATTGAAAATATGTGGAAATATATGGGGTGATCCATTAAAAAAAATCATCCATTTGTTCAATAGCATTTATCGGGGACACCCTGTATATCAGAAAATAATTTCCTGAGATGCAGAAATGAAGGTACAAGAGGTCTAATTTCCAACGAAATCTCTGAGATGTCTGTTTCGGTAGCTATGGAAGAAGAACGAACCATTGCAGGACCCTGTATATGATAAACAATATTGTTGCCTGTTTTGACAACTTCTCTTTTTGACTTTACTGATACACCTCCTAGTGATTATAGCGTAGGCATAGTAGAATATTCAGCTGAATTTTGATTATTATGCCCCCATGTATCGAAATGAAGATACAAGTATAGAATGTTTTGTTGTTTATAATTTTTTTGTGGGCACCTATTCATGGATCATTCCATTTTCCCTCCACACCATCAAACACCCCAATCTACAACTTAATTCCAGCATCAAAAATCGCGCTGAAGCGACAAAGGTTCCAGCATTTAATCCATGGCTGCCAAAGCCAGGTAAAGTCGTTTAAGTCGGCGAAAGGCAATACGAGCACCTGGATGGTACAACCATGGTCGCGATGGGTCCATTTGCGAAGGCCTTGTAAAGAATTGACCTAACTTCAGTTATCCCTATTAGGTGGTTGGTCGACTCAGGACAATGGTATCGAAGCCGGGGCCCCTTTGCGTACGTAGGCTGGATGTTGCACAGCATGCGTACAGAAAGAGATGATTTTGGTTCACTGGATGTGCAACGAGCGGCGGTTTTTCGATCAGGGGTGTCCAAAGCGGAAAAAACTCATCCATTTCTTCACCATCATACTTTTACAGCTTCTAAGCTTTCTTTTTCGACTGGAGATTATTGAAAACAGCATTCAATTCGCCAAATTGAAAAATTTAGGAGATCTCATTTTGAATTTACAAACAAGTGTTCACCATTGAGAATTTGTTGACACAAATTAAGGAGAATAATGTGATTATGACGTATAGTTCATTGCTACTCATTAGCTATCGTTCTAACCACTCTCATATAAGTATTTTGCTGGTTATATTCAATAAGAAAGATATAGATCCTTATGAGTGACTGCAATAAAATCTTGAACATCCTCATTTATTTTCAAACCACATGACCTCATAGAAACATATAGCATTCATCACCGGAATTTCTCAGAGAAACAGATATGAGATATAAAAATACTTCAGATACAGGTAGGTATTACGTTTGAAAACCATATTGAAAAATCATCGATCCTTAAAAGTGACTATGAAAACGCATATATTCTCAGTTCTTCTCGCCAGATCTCATAGAAACGCAAGGCATTCGTCTCAGGAATATCTTACAGAAACGGATATGAGTTATGTACAAAACACATTAGGAACAGGTAGGTATTACCCGAGGAAACCACATTTGAAAACTATAGATTCCCATAAGTCTTCATAGAAACACATACAGTATTAATCAACGGAATTTCTCATAGAACGAGATATGAGATATCTATAAAAACACATCAGGAACACGTAGGTATTATGTGTGAAAACCACGTTGGAAAACCATAGATCATTTAAAGTGACTATGAAAACACAAATACATATTCTAATTTTTTTGCATGACCTCATAGAAACACACAGCATTTTTCACAAGAATTTTTCATTAGAAACAGATATGATTTATGCGTAAAAACACATTAGAAACAGGTAGGTATTGCGTGTGAAAACCCATATTGGAAAACCATCGATCCTCAAAAGTGACTATGAAAACTCATATATTCTCAGTTCTTCTCGCCAGATCTCATAGAAACTCAAAGCATTCGTCTCAGGAATATCTTACAGAAACGGATGAGTTATGTAGAAAACACATTAGGAACAGGTAGGTATTACCTGAGGAAACCACATTTGAAAACTATAGATTCTCATAAGTCTTCATAGAAACATATACAGTACTAATCAACGGAATTTCTCATAGAACTCATTTATTCTCATTTCTTTTCGCATGATCTCATAGAAAAACAAAGCATTCGTCTCAGGAATATCTTACAGAAACGGATATGAGCTATCTACAAAACACATTAAGAACAGTAAGGTATTACGTGAGGAAACCACATTTGAAAACCTTGATTCTCATAAGTCCTCATAGAAACATATACAGTATTCATCAACTGATGAATATTGTATATGATTTTATACGGATTTGCGGTTTCATACTATCCAAATTAGATCTCATATGTTCTCGTACATAAAGTATTTATTTTCATGAATTATTATAGATTGCATAAGAACTGTCCTGAAATCAATTATATTTGTACTGTTTGGTTTTTACTATAGAAACACTTCACATTTAATTGAATCCAAATGATTTATGTTGTATTGAATGAGTCAACTTTTGGAAAATTTGTGAGATGACCTTTTTTCGTTTGATTGTAATATGAGACGATGACATGGATTTCGAAAGTGAACAAGTTTCTTAAAAATGGGTATTCAGTCGAGTCAAAATTATTCTCATTTCTTTCTGGCAGACCAGCTCAAGGGTCCTAACCGGTGTGCTAATTCAATGGGTGCATCTTTCCATCTTGCCCACCCCTAGCTCATTAGAGGGTACATAATGGCAGTAAGCCCATATCTACAGCCGGTCCCATCCTTTTGCCTTTATGCCTTCGCGACTAAATACTGGATTATTCTTTTGAACCCTCTCCCCTTCACGCACCAAACGTGCCTGCCCGTTTAGTACGCCGCTGACCTAATTGTTCAGGTCGTAGTAACACAGTTTCCCGACGGAAAAGTAATTGGGTGAGCGTTTTTCCGAACCAGGAATCTCGATTCGCCAGTTAACGATTAAGGGAAAAGGGTTTTTGCGTTTTACCCCCGTTTTTAACAAGGAAAGTGGAAAATTGTGCGTTGAAAGGGGGATGTATTGCTTGAAAATATAGGGGACGAACGAATGTTCTGTATGCTCGATATTGTATGCTCGATATTGAACATTCTACTAACTTTTAAAACGGCCAATTCATCTTCGAGAAATGCCAAGAAAATTACAAATCTTATCGGTAAAACATTCAATTTGACTTATTCTGGCAGCTTCATTGGAAGATGGAAATACTTGAACAGCAAATAGAGGTCAATATTGAAGAAATTGAAATTTAACACTACTGCAGCACAGATATTCATGATGAAAAAATAAAATCGAGACAAAAACATTCAAGGTGAAAGAGAATATAATAAAAAACTGATATTGAGAAAATGAAATCGAATCAAAATTCAAGACAAGACTCAAGATTTGGCTATGAATAAACTAAAATAAAGTTGAACACAATAAAGCAGTACAATTTCAGTGCCAAAGTGCATGTCCAACATCAGATAATGAAATTGGTTCATCAGAATCAGAAAGCAGAATTTCAACTCAAAGCAAGATGGAAATGAATATTGTATTCTGTATAATGGAGACTATGCTAAAAATAAAGGAGATGTGGGGGATGAGCAGTGAGCACATAGTTCTTTTGACCAAAAATGAGTTATTTTATTAATTTCTTCTACCAAGAATGTTTACAGACAAATGTTTCAGGTAAATTTCTAAATGGTATTATCTTTTGCTTTTGATTCTATAAGGATGTTAATGTTGATAAAGATAATCAATTTTAGTTCAACAGAATTTAATTGTTGAAAAACTGTGTTGTATATAAATATATAGTTTTTTAAAAGTATCTATAATATATATCTACATTGTATTCTTTGGGATATTTATTATTTTAATTCTATAGCATTCAGTCTTGGAGTGATTATAAAATAAAAGCAGGTTTATTCAGAAACAAATACATAATCTTAAGTGTGATTTCTTCTTACCTTTCAAAATTGGCCCTTCCTTACATGTCTTCTAATTGAAAAAAATTTAGGGAGGTGTAGTCGATCGTCATCTATTTGGCATTCAAAATTTAAATCGATCAATAAAATTGATTTTTCAAGACCTATTTAGTATTGGGATAGTATTATGTGGGAAAAAATAATAAATGATTGAAATTATGAGAGTTATCTTTTTCAAAATTCAAAAATAAAAATCTTCCATTGGACTACACTGCATATCGATAAAAAATTTAGAACAATATATAGAGTATAACAGCCAAATGGAATAAATTCAATAACGAATGAATGAAAGGGTGTGAGGAAAAACGCTCGGACACGTTGATTTGTAATTTTAAATGCGCATATTCTCCAAGAATATAAAATTCTATAGGGTGTTCCATGCGACCGTGGCCAATACCAACCTTCTTATTTCAAATGCAACCCCCTGTATATTATTTTTTTTGGATTCTTCTGAAAATCCTAGAAATGATTTATGTACAATGTCTATACCGTTCAATTTTTCCGGAAATATTAAGTGTTTTCAGATTTTTTACAAAAATTAACATTTTGAATGAAAATTATTTCAATTCACAAATTCGATACATTACACTCAATACTCATTTTCCATTCACCTCTTGATATGAAGAAAGTAAGCAAAAACCATTACTGAGAAGAAATTAAAAAAAATTCAATTCTACACCAGATTAGCATGTTGCCAAGACGTTCGCGGCGAGCATTTTGCACATTCCCTACATTGACATTAACGTTTTTTTTTGTTTTTATTAATAATTGAGAAATAATCAGTATTACTTCTCAGGTTTTACTTGTAATGTACCGAATTTGTGAAATAAAATTATTTTTATTTAAAAAGTTGATTTTTGCAATAAATCTGAAAACACTCAATATTTCCGGAATAGTTAAAGATAGGTATAGGACATTATGCATGAATTGTGTCTAGAATTCTCTGAAAAATCTAAAAAATAAATAATATACAGGGGGTTGCATTTGAAATAAGAAAGTTGGTATTGGCCACAGTCACATAGAACATCCTATATAATATTATTTTCTTGCAAAATATGCGCATTGAAAATTACAAATAGACGTGTCCGAGCGTTTTTCCCAACATGCCCTCATTCATTCGTTATCGAATTTATTCCATTTAGGTTACACTCAGTATGTTCATCTTCTTTGTTCACTTTACTTTAATGGTTATTCCAGCATATTCACTCCTAATTTCGATGTTTAATTTTATTTTTGTAATTGTTATCCACTGTTATTTTCTAATCGTCGCAATTCAAAATTACAGTTTCACTACAAACATAAAACTACAAAAAATTCCCTGCATCGCAAAAAATCAATTTCCTTTTGTCCCTTTATTCCCAACTTTTCGCCATTAATTTTTCCACCTTGTAGAATAAAAACGCGTTGACATTTAACTAATTCGGAAATCCCATGCGCTAGCTTTTTGTCCTCGCATAAAAAACGAGGCTTTCGATCAAATCAAATTGAGCCTTTCACTTTCCTTTGACTTTTTCCCATTAGAGTTCGTTTGGGTGTGTAATTCTTTCAACCGCAAAGTTAACCAACTACAGCCCTACGTCTCTGATCGTATACCCGAGAAAGCTACAAGGATTCCATGTAAATTAGTCCTTGACGAAGGGAAATTCCCCAGATTAAACGAGATTAGCAAAGGGTTTATAGAGAAAATTAACGGATTGTGTAAACGTTGATATATCACGTAGTCTATCTTTATTGTGATAGCTAACAACGTTATTGATTCAGTTTCCGCTTTTCTATAAACAATCAGAGAATTTAGTCCACATCAATGTACGAAGACATGAAAATTCATTGGAAAAACATTTCATATTTGGAAATGTGTATCAGTCCCGTCAAATTCTATTTCCACTCAAAGTTCTTAGATAAACTGTCTAATCGAGGTTATTTTTCCCCCAAATTATTCTCAATCGCTTTCTCGATCTATGGTTCGACGAGTTATATCAGATAATACAAGGTTTACTGAAGTTTCAACCCATTCATTAGGAGACAAGAAATTTGTTTCACGCAACGGTTTCATCTTCAATACTTCAACATATCTTTTGATGTACTCGTTGTAATTTTATGATGTGAAGGGCAATTTCGCTCTAATAAATAACGTATTAGGTTGGATAGGGATCAACACCCAATTCATAAAAACATACTCCCAATTAGTGCTTAATTTTGGAATACGTCTGATTGCCATAAACAGGTTATAGCAAATCAATCTTGAGAGATAGATATATGCTATCGCGGACTTTCTTGTAGAACTATTTAAGAGGTACATTCCCGCATACATTGTATCCACGTTAGTTTTAAGGTTTTTGCAGAGCACGTGAAAATAGATGATTATGGCTGATTTTTTTGTAATTATTGAAGTTATAGTAGGTATCCTTAATTTTTTCGGGTGAAAAGTATAGCCTATGTCACTCAGGGATAATGTAGCTTTCAAAGGGCGAAAGAATTTCTGAAATCGGTCCAGTAGTTTTTGAGCTTATTCGAATCAAACACACACAAATACAAATCTTTCCTCTTTATAATATTAGCAAAGAGTATATTTATCTACTATCTTGATATTAGTATAGATATACTCCATTCTCTTTTATTTAATCACATAGGAGGTCATGGTTTCGTTTTCAAGAGTTGGTGCACCTGATGAAAAGTCTGTGCGCGTACAGAAAATATCGTTAATGACAAAACGACCTTGCCAGTTCCTTTGTTTACATCAAAGTAAAAGAATCTAAGATATTCCACATTTTGTTAGTTCGAATCGATCGGCGATTTTGGGGCGAAATATCGATAGGAAATCGTCTATTTTTCCATTCTTCGTCCTCCAGAAGAAGTTTCCCGTCGATTTGAGAAATTTCGTGCAAGTGTCATTTTTTCCTTTCACGACTTTTGGCGTGAGTATGAACGGCAAATTTGAATTGGACCAAAAATCGATTTATAAGCATAAATAAAGCGAAAGTAAGTACTAATCGACCTTTTTACACTTGATAACGAAGGTTTTTTTAGGTATCTGGCCGCTTAGAAAGATTTCGAACGAAATTCCGGTCCCCCAGAAGTTTGGTCAGTTTCGGTATCGTTTTTGGTGCTCAAAATTTATTTGGAATGTGTGAATGGACAAAAAAGGCTTCCTTATACGATCTTCCAACGAGAGCGACCGGAAAATATGGTTCAGGTAGGATTTTCGAGGAATTATGAGGAAAGAATTTGCAGAATGAAATCGCACGATTTTCGTAAGTACCTTCTTCTGGATGGCCATCATCGGTCTCTAAATGATTATTGTTGATCGTTTTCACGTTTCAGAAAAAAACACGTCGAAAAAGCTGAAAAAAAGAAGAAATATGACTATATTGCGTTCAACGGTAGTTGAATTCAGAATCCGATGAATTGAAATGTGTCACTGGAGCTTTCATTCCTATGAATCCTTTGCCGAAAGTAGAAATAGGCTATATTGAACCAGAATACATCTGTTTTTTCCATATTCCAGGAGTTTGTGTCTTATTTTAGAACAGGTGAATGATAAATGTGAAGCATATGTTTGACCTATTCCATTTTATTTGTACAAACGTACTGTGGTAGTAATGTATGAATCTTTTTTGAACTAACAAATTACTATACAGTCAGAATATTCTACTCCTTGTTCATAAGATCAAATAAATGAAATGTAGGTATATCTACAAAGCTTTCAGGAATTGACATTCTTGCTTATTAATTTATAACCAAAACTCAATTACTATTGAATTGAAATTATTAGTTTCCCTGTAAATAAATTCGTTAATTTAGTTAATATGTTTATTTTCTTTGTGATGAATGAATAAAACTGTTATTTATTTGAAATAAAGAAATAGAAATGTTATGCACCCTCACAATCATATCACATACAATATCATGATGAAAACAAAGCACGTCGTCAAATCTTTACAATCATGAATCCAAAAACTCCTTTATATGTAGAATATTGTTCACAATTTTCTGTTGTGTTCTCCAAAATGAAATATACATTCTGAGAAATACGCTAAGAATGTAGAAAGGGCAACATAGTGTTGACTTGGAACATAAAAATATTTTGAAAGACGTCATAACTTCGATACTGAGTGGAATGTGTCAAATTTAAAATGCCAGAGTTGTGATTTTATAATTGTGAATGGAGTATAGGTAATTTATCTCCACCTCGGTATCAAGTCCACATGATCCGCTATAGAAATCTTGTAAATATTCGGGTCTATTCCATATGCGTAGTATGTACGTAGGATTAGGAAGTACCATGAAGGGATGATATAAAACTGCAGTTTGATTATAATTATGGCAGGACAAATTTGTTTTTTGGCGTTAAACCTGAGAATCCCTATGAGCTGATACTTCACTATTCAATTCAGAAGTCCCTGGCTATAGCTTTTTCGAATTGAAGACATCTTCTTTGCGATCGCGGTACATCTACCTCAAATCTTCGATTTCTCTATTCAGCTCGATCAAGATGATGAATATGTTGAGTTGGTGTATCCTTTTGGTCTGAATAGACCCTTTGAGGGCGTTGATGCTGGTTGGCGTCGATGACACACAGAGTCGATTTAATACGAGATCGTGGGATGCTCACCTCCTGGTTCCGATGGTGCGTAATGACGCTAGGGGAATTGCGATGCCATGTGGTCCATCCTGGCTCCAGGTCAGGCTTCGAGAAAATTTCGCTGTATCCTCAGCATAACTGGAAAATATAGCCCTGGTTTCATGGGAGTCTTATGAAGAGCTTTGAGGTTTGAAGCTGAATTTCCAAGCATCTCTTGAATTCATTTGTTGAGTCAAATTGACAAATATACTAACTGACAAAGAAACAACACCCAGAATGAGCTGTTTAAATTTTGATTTTTTTTGGCAAAACAAAGAAAAGTAGTAAATGATTAAATTTGGAGAAAAAATCGTGAAGGTTTTCTCATGCAAACATTTTATGTCACTTGAATATTGAAGTCAGTTTTCGCTATTTTTCTGAATTGTACAGCAAACCAGCTGTTCGAGATCCAAAGTCGATGTTTGAGGACTGAACGAGAATAAATTCGATATCACAAAAACGCCTATATCTCTTGAACCAATTGAGAAAAAATCAAAATTTGATCAGAGTTAACTTTGTTATGAACTTCAGAAACATGTGGAACAGTTACTTCATTCCAAATCTCTGTCGCAAAATGTCAAGCGAAGTGAAAACACGAGAATTTATAATGAAACTTTTTCAAAATAATCAAAAATGGAGCTTCGAAAGAATCGCAAAAAAGGCTCGCGTTCGTCCGGAAACGGTACCAAGAGTTATTAAGCACTTTAACGAAGATCTTACAATTAACCGCAAGGAAGGAACCGGGAGGAAAAAGGGGTTTCATAGCCCAAAAAAAGTGAAGAAAGCCATCGGCCTTTTTCAGAAAAATCCTAACCTTTCAGGACGGAAAGTGGCCCAAATAGTGGGTTGTTCGCAGTCAACCGTTCAGAAAATCAAGTCGAGTTGTGGGCTTAGAACATACAAAGTGCAGAAAGTGCCAGACAGGAACGCTGTGAAGAATCAAGAAGCGAAATCAAGAACAAAGAAATAAAAAAAAAATTCTTGAAAAATTTTTCCTGTGGCGTGATGGACGACGAAACCTATGTCTAGTCTGATTTCTCGCAACTTCCTGGTCAGGAATTCTATACTGCAGATTCTCGTGGAAATGTTGACGAACAATTTCGCGTGAAGAAACAAGCAAAGTTTCCCAAAAAATTCCTGGTTTGGCAAGCAATTTGCACTTGTGGGAAAAGGAGCAAATTTTTCGTTGGCCAAGGCTCTGTTGACTCGAAGATATACATCGAGGAATGCTTGAAGTAGTGACTTTTACCATTTTTACGTGAGCATGATGTGTCAACAATCTTTTGGCCAGATTTAGGTTAATGCCACTATATCAAGGCCACCAAGGAATGGTACAAAGCTAATGTGATGGTTTTTGTTCCCAAAGAGGCCAATCCACCAAATTGCCCAGAACTCAGGCCAATCGAAAGATATTGGGCCCTGGTAAAAAGAGAACTGAAGAAGACTAAGAAATCAACGAAAACATTAGCGGAATTCAAGCAAAAGAGGAAGACAGCATCCCAGAAAATGACTGAGAACACTATAAGAAGCATGATGAGAAGATTTCCAGAAAACATCCATGAATTCTGTGAAAAATAGTTTTGGTTTTTTTATTATTTAAAACCAGTTTTCATAAGAATTAGAAGATGATTCGAAAATGAGTTTGATTTTCGAAATCGGTCCAGTGGTTCAAAAGATATAAGCGTTTTTGTGTTAGCGAATTTATTCTCGTTCAGTCATTAGTTGTTGTTAAAATGCCTAGAGCACGTGTACGCGGAATTCATTGTCAGCTAAGTGAATTTGAAACAGGTCTAATCATTAGGCTACGCGAGGCGAGGTTGCCATTTCGAGAAATCGCCAACCGTACGAACAGAAATCCAGCTACTGTTATGAGATGTTGTCAAGCGTGGTTTGATAATGCCCAAAATCGAAGAAGAGTGGGCACCGGACTTCGAAGGGGCACAAATGAAGTTCAAGATCGACGTCTGAGACTTATGGCCATAAGAGACCGATTTGCGACAACTCGATCTTTGGCTGATGAGTGGTTAGGAGAACAAGGTCATCTTGTAACTGTCCGAATGGTTTACCGCCGGATAAGATCTTTTGGACTGCAGCATTATCGACCCCATCTTGTGTTACCTCTGACGGTTGAGAATTGCTGGCAACGATTACAGTGGTGCAGAGAAAGTAAACATTGGATTGTGGAATGGTATCAGGTCGTCTTTTCTGAAGTATCTCGGTTTTCCTTGGGTGCACATGATGGCCGAAGAAGGGTAAGACGACGTCGGGGAGAAATACGTGAACCTCAGTATAATGTTGAGCGTCATGTACACTGGACAGTAGGCGTTATGGTATGGGATGCTATTGCACATGCAAGCAGGTCAACTTTCGTCTTTATTCTAGGTAACATGACAACGCTGCGTTACCTTCAAGAAATAGTGGAGCAATATGTTCGCCCTTACCTCAACCGGCTCGAAAATCCAATATTCCAGTAAGATAATGCTCGACCTCATGTTGACAGAGTTAGTTTGAACTTTTTTGAAGCGACCCATGTGAATATTTTGCCATGGCCGCCCAGATCCCCCGATATTTTGCCCATAGAGTATGTTCGTACATCATGGGTATAGAAGGCTTGGAAATTTACCCCAGCCCCTACGGACTTTGGCGGCTCTGAGACATGAAGTACAGATATACTCCATTCACTTTTATACAGTAAAGTATCGCGGTTTGCCATGAAATTTTGACACATTTCACCATGTATGTGTTGAAAATGTTAGGTTATGGTCATTTCACTATCAGATACGCCCACAACGTTGTCGTTTCTGCTAAAAAATCTTAGTAATTACGTATTTATCAAAATGTTCATTCACTTGGGGAAGTTAATGAATTTGAGAAAATATTATGTTAATTCAGAAGACATTTAAATACATTTTTGCACAACCTGAAATACTCCATCATGAAAATGTAGTAGTTCTACGAAACCTGCGCCACAGTTAAATATTCGAAGAACTAACTCCATTTACAAAGTTGAAAAAGAGTAAATAGAAAGTAGACCTGGCAATGTCGCTTAATTTTCACAAGTGCCAACCTGCGTCTGTTCTAGGGGAAAAAACTTGATAAACCTAAATCATGGCCAACCGCGATACTTTATAAAAGTGAATGGAGTATAGCTTGGGATAGTATCCCTCAAGAAGAAATAGACCATCTTATTTTATCAATGCCAAGACGTGGGGGAGTGTATAGATAATCGCGGTGGACAAACATATTATCAACAAATTTAAAGAAATTGTAAATCAGAATAAAACCTGTATTAGCATTAGCTGAATATCAAACTCAACATTTACATCTGCACGCCTGGTGTGCAAAGCCCGGTCCGGCCCTGGCGTTGGGATACACGGAAGAGGAGGCCTGGGAACATTCACCTGTAGGGGATTATCACACTCCTGATAGAGAGTCGATGTCGATTAGTGAAATCCTGCGTCATGTATACCCAATGAGAATGTCACGTCCCCGTTACAGAGGGATGATATATTTCTTGTAATGTTATGTTTCACGCTTCTCAATCATATTTATCACCAGAGCCTCAGCTCAAGAGATGAAGCGACGTATTATTCGAGGTCGCTATACCCGGTTGCTGCTGGGGTGGGTTTATCTGTCGAGGGGTGAAGAATCATTCTCAAGAATATGACGTGTGTTCGTTTCTTGGGTTACATATAGATATTTTCTGAGCATTCGCATTTTACTGAGCAGGGGTGAATGTAGCTCTTTTTCATTTTTCATAAACCGATGTAGTGATATGTAAAACTCATTCGAAGTTATATCGGGTATTTTTTCAGAGTGATAGAACATTAAATTGAAATGAAACACTGGAGCTTTCATTACTTTGCCGAAAGTAGAAATAGGCTATATTGAACCAGAATACATCGGGTTTTTCCATATTCCAGGAGTTCGTGTCTTGTTTTAGAACAGGTGAATGATAAATGTGAAGCATATGTTTGACCTATTCCATTCTATTTGTACAAACCTACTGTGGTAGTATTGTATGAATATTTTTTAAACTAATAAATTACTATACAGTCAGAATATTTTACTCCTTGTTCATAAGATCAAATAAAGGAAATGTATATCTATAAAGCTTTCAGGAATTGACACTCTTGCTTATTAATTCATAACCAAAACTCAGTTACTATTGCATTGAAATTATTAGTTTCTCTGTAAACAAATTCGTTAATTTAGTTATTATATTTATTTTCTTTGTGATGAATGAATAAAACTGTTATTCATTTGAAATCAACAATTGATGTCTTAAAGTCTTGAACTTTCAGTTCAAGAGGATAATAAACATTTAATCTTCACGAGCATGCATATGAAAATTATGTGAAAGCAATGCAATTTTTTTCCATGGCGAAAAATAATATATTTCAACAGTGATCTCTTGTACTTTTCATGCAAATAACTAGAAAAGGAATCCTTTCTACCAATTCATATAAACATTAATCATTTTCGTCCATCACATATTTTCCAATTCATTCACATTCTGGGAAATACGCTAAAAATGTAGAAAGGGCAACATAGTGTTGACTTGGAACATAAAAATATTTTGCAAAACGTCATAACTTCGATACAGAGTGGAATGTGTCAAATTTCCAAGGCCAGAGTTGTGATTTTATAATTGTGAATAGAGTATCTATACTTTATGAAGAATGTACCTTCTTCAAAGAGAATACAAATTATAACCATCTATTGGATGACTTTCAAAATACTTAATATCTTTGAAGGATTCTGAAATTCTCCAGCTACTTTTAGTTTGAAACACAAAAAAAAGCTTTGTTTTATTTGAAAACTATTGGATCCCCTGCAGTTTTTTTCATATTTCGGCATATACCTAATCATAAATTCATTAGTTTTTTTACTTTCGACAGATTTCATCGAACTTATTTCTTGATGAATGGAGATTATTCATCCAAACTCAAACACCCTGTACCCTGTACATTGAGGATGTTTCAGTATATTCAGCACAAGCAAACTCTTGATGCATCATCTCCGCAGAGTTAAATATCATGTAAGATCATCTCATCCGAGCATCCAGGTCGTCTTGAAAGACCCTTCCGTGTGAGTCAATCATTGACCAAAACCAACCCCGCAGTTTCCACGCTGTAATTAATCACGGAGATGTACGGAGAACAAAGGATGATGCAGCAAAGGGGCTTTCTAGCGTTTTTCAGGTATTCCGAAGAGAGTCATGTAACATTTGGGAGTTACAGCTCCCCAGCTTCGGCCACATGATGTTTTTCACACACGTTGTTGCACCCTCACACCACTCCATAACCGGGTGCCCACAACTGAACTTCCTACGGTTAAGAAGTGGACATTCTGACAGTGACTGGTGTGAAGATGTCAACAATTGTTTTATTGGTATAACACACTGTATTTTCAGCATTTGGTCCAAAATAAATTTGGGCAAAAAATGGATGAGATTGGCGAGATATAGAGAAAGATGGAAACAATTAGGAAAGTCCTACATTCAGTGATGGATGGATAATGGTTGAGAAAAAGGGAGAGATACGAGGATAAATTGAAAAATTCTTAGCCTAATATAGAACCAACAAAATTTCAATGTCAAAATATTTTATTACTCAACATATTCTCCTCAATCTAATAAATTTATCACAGCGAACCTGCAACGTCTCGAGACCTTTGAAAAAAATGTTTCTTCTTGATGTGCAAACCAGTCCTCCACAGCTTTTATTACCTCCTCGTTGGAAAAAAATTTACGACCGTTTAAACTTTTTTCAGTTGAGGAAAGAGATGATAGTCGAAAGGAGCCAAATCTGGTGAATAAGGGGGGTGTTCTAGTAATTCTTACCCTGAATCACGAATTTTTGCATGGCAACATGAGATTTGTGTACTGGGGCGTTGTCCTGTAGAAACAAAACACCTTTGGATAGCTTTCCGCGTCTTTTCTCTTTGATTTTTTCCCGTAGAGTGGTCAGTGATGTCGAATAGTAATCTCCAGTTATTGTTCTACCCTTATCCAAGAACTCAATTATGATTACTCCATGGCAATCCCAAAAAACTGAAGCAAGAACTTTTTCAGTAGATTTTTGGACACGAAACTTCTTAGGTCTTGGAGAACCAGAGTATCGCCATTCCATCGATTGTTGCTTTGCTTCTGGATCGTAGAAATGTACCCAAGTCTCATCCATAGTAACAGTTCGTTTTAAGTCTTTATCGTTTTCAAATCGAGCACAGATCGAACGCGATGCTTCTACCCTTGCACGCTTTTGGTCAACATTCAAACATTTGGGGATCCATTTTGCAGAAATTTTTCTCATGTCCAAATTGACGTGAACTATATGATGAACGCGTTCGTATGAAATCTTCAGTGCTTCAGATATCTGTTTTAGCCCAATTCGACGGTCTGATAAAATCATGTCATGAACTGCATCGATATTTTCGGTGACTGACACAGAAACTGGCCTTCCCGATTGGTCATCATCTTCAATGGGAAATTTTTCTCTTTTGAAGCTTGCAGTCTAAATTTTCACGGTCGCATACGAAGGATATTGATCACCAAGGGTATTAAGCATATCGTAAATCTGCTTACCTCTTAACCCTTTTAAATGCAGGTACTTGATGATGGCTCGATACTCCAATTTTTCGATTTTTACAATTTCGGTGTACATCTTTTTTTCAAATTTATTGCGTAACTCTGGTTTACTTTTTTGACGGCGAACTCTACACTGGCACTTCTAATAAGTTATTGTTCGTTGATATGGTATCGCGATATTTTATTTATGCATGGAACTAAATATCAATACATCCTCGTATGATAGGTGACGGAGGAGAAGGAGAGATCAAGGTTTTTCGTGTGAGACCTGAAAGTCTCCCCAGACAATCTCGTACGTCAAAACTGCCAGAGTAGAATATCCGTAGCGAACACAATGCGGAAACACCGAAATACGTGATGCTGCGATCAATTATATCGGTCGCGAACACAACGTCATGAAATCTCCTAGAGTTACACCTCCACCCCCTCAGCATATGTCGCTTTTCACACAATTTTCCCCCAGCCTCGCAGGTAAAAATCATTTGTCGCCCTCGTGACGCGCTTAGGGAGTGAAACAATTTAAAATACGAATTCATCTTTTTGATTGAGTACGGCTTTCCATGTAACGTCCTGTCCCGGGGGGATGATCGATTTTTTGGCGGAATAAGCTCTCTGCGGGCAATCAGCTGAATCCGGATTTGATCTGTAGCCAGCGTCATGTTATCCCCGTCGTGTGAACGGGGCCTATCGGTGTTTTTTCGAATTATTTCATTGTTTTCAGGGAGAGGATGGGTATGGTTTTGAATAGACTTTCGTTTGAATGTTGTTGTGATTGGCTCAAAGAAAAATTGAATCTGACACTCATAAAATTAATTCATGAATGTGATATTGTGGAATTATGGTCTTAAAACATTTTTATGTTCGACTGCTTCATAAACACTTGATTCATGAATTCGTTTAGTGTCCATAATTGACTACTTTTTTGGATACCACTTTATTGGACACCACTTTATTGGACACCACTTTATTGGACACCACTTTATTGGACTCAACTGTCACAGTCTTCCCTCGATTTTGCAATATTCTTTGTTTCACACCACTTGTTATAGGCCGCATACAAAGGACCCCGCACACTTACTTAGGAAAAGCGGGTCCAGTGAGTTTTACCCATTTTCACATATTATATTTACATCAACCTTAAGAACAATATATCAGATTTTCACGAAGGTCTTACATCCGGTTTGGTCTATAGGGCGTTCCAAAATTGCAGCTATGGAAAAATGAATCTTTAAATTTTGATGATAATTCTTCTAATTTTCAGAATTTCATCATGATGCCTTGGGTTCTGAATAACAAGATATCACATATATCCAAACACCGCCCACCACGTTAAGTTTCGTTATACAGGCTGTTCCATGAAGCTGTATAAGTAACTGAATGTAACTTTGTTAGTGACTTTGGGACCACCCTGAGTTTTTCAAAATATAATACCATGATGTATTTCCGCCTCTGTAGGAAGTTTCATTAATGTAAAAAGAACAGTTGCAAAATTATTCAGGTTTAAATTCGGATTTTATACAATTTTTCTCTAAAACTTATTTGTAGTTGAGATTGCTGTCAAGAAATATAGGTTTTCATTCAGTATGATTATTATGATAGGTATTGACGGTCGGTCCAAAGGTGTTTTTATTCAGGAATGTACAGGATGGACATAATTCGGTGTCACTAATCTCCTCATTCCGCTATCTCGAAATCTGTTTATATAGAAAAACAGTATTATCATTCCAGGTTGTTGTATTTTTGAGCACTCTAAGGATGCATATTTTTTCAAATATTAATACCATAAAAGTATGTCGACCTTTGTGAAAAATTTCACTCGTGTATAAATAATTAAAAGATTGTTGTCAAATATTTCAGGTTTTAGTTCAATATACACCATTACTGGAGCCAGAACCCTGGGGACATCTTGTCTTGTCACATAACAAGCGTTCTCTGGTTTCTTGGATACGCACGACATAATATGCGAAATATTAAGTACCCCTCTACTCAACTCTTGAATTCTATCTTGAATGCAGGAGTGAGTATTCCATGACTTTTTTTAGTAGGTAACTGTCCTAGATTATGTAGTGGTGTAACAAATATAAAGCTAAAATCTGCAGTCTTATAACTGTTAAATCTTTCAATTATTAATCAGTCGTATTAATAACCCTATTTTAAGATTGGAATTAATAGATTTCATAGTTTGTGCTAATACATTTTTATGTGAATTGTTGATAATTATTATTTCAAGAATGGTGTATATTGAACTGAAACCTGAATGATTTGGCAACAATCTTTTAATTATTCATACATGAGTGAAATTTTTCACAAAGGTCGACATACTTTTATAGTATAATATTTAAAAGAATATACATCCTTGGAGTGCTCAAAGATAGAACAACCTGGAATGATAATACTGTTTTTCTATATAAACAGATTTTGAGATAGTGGAATGAGGAGATTAGTGACACCGAATTATGTCCATCCTGTACATTCCTGAATAAAAACACCTTTGGACCGACCGTCAATACTTATCATAATAATCATACTGAATGAAAACCTATATTTCTTGACAGCAATCTCAACTACAGATAAGTTTCAAAGAAAAATTGTATGAAATCCGAATTTAAACCTGAATAATTTTGCAACTGTTCGTTGTACATTGATGGAACTTCCTACAGAGGTGGACATACATCCTGATATCATATTTTGAAAAACTCAGGGTGGTCCCAAAGTCACTAACAAAGTTACATTCAGTTACTTATACAGCTTCCTGGAACAGCCTGTATAACGAAACTTAACGTGGTGGGCGATGTTTGGATATCTGTGATATCTTGTTATTCAGAGCCCAAGACATCATGATGAAATTCTGAAAATTAAAAGAATTATCATCAAAATTGAAAGACTCATTTTTCCGTAGCTGCAATTTTGGAACGCCCTATAGAACAAACCGGATGTAAGACCTTCGTGAAAATCTGATATATTGTTCTTAAAGTTGATATAAAGATAATATGTAAAAATGGGGAAAATTCACTGGACCCGCTTTTCCTAAGTAAGTGTGCGGGATCCTTTTCATAAGCACTTTTAGTAGGAGAGATTCTTTGGCACTTGCGGCTAAATTTTTTATACTTTTCCCTCCCGAACTATCTATTTTTGGGATTATTATGACGTTTGTCACAGAATTAACGAAGTGATCGATGATCAATGATTGTTTCAAAATTTTAATGGTATCGACCCAGAAGTGTTTTGGTTGCAACAAGTCGGTGCTTCTTCTCATGCAGCTACTGTAAAAATTTATTTATTGAAAGAAATATTCAGCGAAACAGGCATGTTCATTCTCAATTCACCACTCAGATGGCCATGTCTTTTTACACCACATTTGGTTTAACTTGGAAAAAAATAAGCAAAACATGAAATTAAAGGTAGATCTGTGTTGGAAAAAAATATAATATAATATAATGCCCTTCCAAAATCATAGTTGTGCCACAAAAAAGTGGCAAAGGGTGTAATTTTTTTCAATTTAATGACAAGACTAGAATTTTGGAATGAACTAATTCTTGCCCGCTTGGGGAATTAGATTTTTCATTTCTGGTGGGTTGTAAGCAAAAATTTTAAGTGTTCACAACCATTTCCGGTGAAACCCCCAATATGCAAAATACGTGTTTCATTCAACAACACCTCTTCCTCTAATCCCATTGAGTAAAACTTTTATGAATGGTTTTGCCGTTTACTACGTTGACAAAATGAAATTTTATGAATGGGTATTGTATCTAGAACCTAGGGAACTCGCAGAATTCTGAAAAATGGGGTTCTCCATTTTGTGTTACGAAGTAGTAGGTCTGGAAGTTGTTGTATTACCTGTGCTAAAGTTACTACAAAGAACAGTAAATTTTTATGAATGGATATACAGGCTAGACACGAGACATTCTATGAAAGCGTAGGACTTTTCTCCGCAAAAATTCATTTTGTTAAGTTACGGATTTGAAATATTATAGTTAATTTAATAAAATTTGGAGGTTCTCGTTGCTTAGTTTGGCTCACTATAAAATTGGCCTCAATCTTAATTTAAATTTGTTTTATTTCAATTTATAGTTAGATCACTCCTAAAAAAAACATATAGTTCTCCGAAAGCGCTACACTTTGGTATGCATTATGATTCGTTTATTTCATAGTGAATTGTCGCCAGTTGAAGTGAAGCACACTGTATATAGCGAATATTGTTTGCATACCTTGCTGATTCTTTCTTTGAAATTCAAACTAATGCACAGCACCCTTCTTCTGAATTTTCAAAAATGATTTTGAAAAAAAATTCAAATTCACATCGTTCAGAGGCGTGTTGAATTTTTCACATGGGGGCCCCTCATCCTATGATTATATTTCAGTTTTTTAGTTTTCAGCTTATCGATCGAAAAACCCTTTCCTCGCGCAAAACGCAATAGAAAGAATCCATGTCGTCATCAGTGCTACATGGGAACACCGTCAGACAAAACATCATCCCCATAATTACACCCTCTTTCGCTCGCAATTCCCACATAAAACAAATTATTTTTCGGTCAGGTATCATCGGATGGACATCGAAACCCTAATGAGATTCCCATGCATGATCGGAACAGTACATTTATCATCCTCCAATATAATTTCAACGAGGAACCAACGCTGATAATAAAATAATTGTTACGCAGCATATGTCGCTCTTTCGGTGCTTGTTTTCGTTTAGGGGTTGCATCGGCATCCAGAGTAATCAGGGATGGTGATAGTGCGTCAGTTGTTTCAAGGGGATGAAACGTGGGAACTTTGGTTTCGCGTGGTTTAATTGCCTGGACTAGAGGTGGACATTGTCGATGTAAATGATACTGTCAATCGCCCCCTGTGAGGTATCGTTGGTATGAAACGGCAATTAAGTTGTTGGAGGGATGGGCAAATTTAGATTTCTGATGGGCATTTCACCCTATAAAATGTTAAATTCTAAGTGGAATATCGTAACAATTTAATTGGGAAATTCTATCGAATTAACTGAAGTAGAATTAGCAATTTTTTCACTTTCGTTGATGGATTAATTGTTCCATAATATTATTATTCGGATGCGCAATGCAAAATGTCCAGAAATAATTGAATCATAACAACAGTTTTAGGTTGTTTCTAAATTTATTACAATGAAGAAAAATGAGGTATGAAAGTCAAAAAGCTATGCCGCAAGTTGCTTCTTCTTTAGAGGTCACTCTGTATATTATTCCCTATTTCGATTATTTTCAAAATTCTAAACAACATTGATAGAGCTCATCATCATCCTAAATTAAATAGTTTCTGAGATATCGAATTTTGAATATAACTTTTAGAATTCCAAATAAACACTTGTTGTTTATTAAAACTTGTTTCCCATTTGTTTTATCTGGCATAGCTTTCATTCTCAGTAAGTTTTGAATATCCAAGACACTCATCAAAAATACATTTTTTCGTTTCATACATTTTTATTGGAAGTGAAAAAGCATGCTTCTTTATTTTCTCTGAGAAAAAATAAATTGAATTTACTTATATCTATAATTATAATCCATCTTCCAGAATTTTTAATGAATATCTATCATTTCGCCTTTTTTTGAATAAATTTCACAATTTCAGAGTAGTACAAAGTTATTTGAAATCACAAAAACTGTTGGACACCTGTTTATAATTCTTCTCGAAATTATTAACAAAGGTTTACATTCTAAATCCTAACCGTTTCTAGATATCGAATTTAGAAAATATCTTCCTTAATTTAAATACGAAGAATAATTTGTTTTTTTTGAAGCTTGATTTTTTCGAAAGTTATTGTTTTCATTAAATTAAAACGATTAAGTGCATTCTCTCAAACTACATTTTTTCGTTTCGTGTATACATATATTCTCGATTAATCAGATTGATACATATAATTTCCCTCTGGGATATTTCCTTCTGGAATAAACCTTCGTTGATATATATTATACATATATATATATCACTCCTGAATGATCGATCATTTTCTAGTTTATCTGGAAAAATAATGATTAAAATTTGAGCTTTTCTATATATTCCGCTTTGTATAATTTTTATTATACTTTTATTTCAAAAATTTGGGAATATTGAAATGTTATTCTCAAAATATGATTTAAAGTATTTTCAAATTATGAGAAGAATAGAAATCTAGAATAATATATGTTCCACGATATTTTGCAAAAACTCTTATGACACTAAAGTTTGGGGGTTTTTCGAAATCTACTACGATAAAGAAAAATTAATTATAACTACATTATTATTCCAAATACCATGATGAAATAAAGATGCTTTCTCACCCTGTATATTATTCCATATTTCAATTCCACCCGAAATTCTCAACAAAATTGACATTGCACCTTATATTCTAAATTCAACCGGTTTCAAGATATCGAATATTGAAAATAACTTTTTATTTTTTCGTTTCTGAATTTTCATCAACCTGATCCCTGAACAATCGTCCCTCTTCTATATTATCTCGAAGAACAATAATTAAAACTGAATCATCTCCGTGTACTCCACCATGATGCATGATTTTTATAATAAATATCCAGAATTACTATTTCGTTACTCGATTAAGGGTAGTAAAAAGTTATTTTCAAAATAAGATATCTAGAAAACGAAAAAACTTTGGATATAATGTGCCACAACAATTTTGTTCAGAATTTTGAGAAGAATCGGAATATGAAATAATATACAGAGCAGTGGCGCATCCCAAAATTCGGGGGCCCCCTCACAAAACTTCAGTTGGGGGCCCCCTCTATAGATCTGAGCTGTTTGGCTCGGTGGCCCCTTTAGTACCGCCCCTCCTGCACTGCGGGGTCAACGGGGGCCTCCGCTATGCCACTGATACAGAGTGTTCCATCATCAAGAAAAGGTGACCTATTTTCGCCATGCCTCTTCGACTGAATCGACAGTTACCATTCATATTATAACCTGTACAGATTATTTCATATGTCTTATTTATCCAATTTAGAAAATATCCTTTCTAATTCAAATCGGAAGAATTACTTATATGTATTTTGTTGAAGCTTGATGTTCTGAAAAGTTATTGTTTTCATCAAATTAAAACGATTAAGTGCATTCTCTTGAACTACATTTACATGTTTAAAATAAAGTTCAATAATAAATAATAAAATAAAAATAATATCTACTTAAAATTCGAGCTGCTCTATATATTCCGCCTGGTATAATTTTTATAATACTTATGCATCATATCGGACGTTTTATTCCAAATAATTGAGAGTTATGAAATGTTATTTTCAAAATATGATATCTCGAAAACTCTCTCAAAATTTAGAATATGATGTGCCATATCAATTCGATTTTAAATTATGAGAAGAATAGATTACTAACGAAAACTATTTTGCCACTTAAGTTCAGGGTTTTTTCAAAATTTTTCAAACCCTGTATATTATTCCATATTTTCATTTCTCACTCAATTCTTAACAAAATTAACAGGGCACACTATATTCTAAATTCAACCGTTCTCAAGATATTGAATTCTGAAAATAAATCTTTAATTTTTCGTTTCATGCATATTTATCAACCTTGAAAAATCGTGTCTTTTTATTTTCTATCGAAGAATAATAATCAAAATTTAATAATCCCTATATGCACTTCCTTGGTGCAATTTTCATCTTAATTATCTAGAATTACAGACTATTTCGTTGATGAATTAAGGGTAGTAGAAAGTTATTTTCAAAATTAGTTATCTTGAAAACGATTAAATTTTGGATATGATGTGCCATATCAATTTTGTTCAGAATTTTTAGGGGAATCGGAATATAATATACCTAAAATACAGAGTGTTTCATCATAAAGAAAAACTCACTTTCGCTGTGATTATTCGTTTGACTCTGTGTACTTAATTTTTCAGAATAATCGACAGTTTCCATTCATATTATAACATAAACAGATTATACCATATATGTCTTATTGATTATGGGTAGGTTCACAATAATTTGTGCATATTTTTTATTATTTAATTTTAACCTATTAAAGACAAAATGAGTTTTCCTGTAGCACCTGTATATTGGGACAAATGTAGTCTGTTATGTTCGACATCATGAGCATCCAGCTAGATGTCAATCTCCCTTCTGTGCGAACAGGAACACATGTCCCATATCGTAGGAATACAGTCTCTGACATGCAAAGGTCCTTCCCCAGGATTGTGGAACTAGGGCCCCTCGGGCTGTTCAACATCGCGAACTGCGCTGCTTTAATTCGAATCTGAAGTTAATCAACTCCTTATTTCTGATCCTCTGATGCAGTTATCGCCCTTCGAAAAGATTATCTTCTCTTTTCATTTTGATACTTTGGAATACATAATAGAAGACACCCAACTTATGTGATCGCTGATATAAAGTTATAAAAGAACAAACAATAACTGAGCTCTACTTTAACAGCAGTTACAAAATTATCATAACTTTCTTTTTTATTTATTTATTTATTGCTGACTCCTAAACAACAATTTTTACATTGCTGATATCAGGGCCTAAATTAAACAATATATATGCCACAAAAACGTAAATCCTCAATACATAACAAAAATAGCATGTGTATTGAAATAAATAAATTTTCTATCAAAATAAAATAATAAAGATGTGTTTCCTCAATCCAGTGCTTAAAATACAGAAATGTAAATTCAACTACAAATGACAAAAGTTTAAATTGGAATTGGATAATTGACTTGATATAGTACGGTACAAGTTAATCTGCAGTATTTTTCTGAACGCTCCTATTGCGAAGTTGATATTCCTATCAGCTCCATAATATTTGAAGTCAAGTATTCATTTTAGATAAGTTCAAGGGAGTCAGTAAACCATATTTCTGAGGAATCATATAAATCTTCTGCTGAAATTATCTTATCTATACAGTGTGTTTGGGCATGACTTAGAGATTTAAGGGCATCAAATACACCTAATTTCATCGACAAAAATACCAACATTGGGGGGTTTACTCCATATTTTTAGAATAGCCGCCATTTTAAATTAATTTTTTATTTTAGTTGACCCTTTCAAATGACATCGATTTTTTTTGGCATGAAAATCCTACAGAAGTGAAAAAAATGTTTTTGAAAAATAAAACTACCCCCTTTTATTGAAGAAGAACAATATGAAAACATTCAACTCAAACATGTCATGAAAAAATTCTTAAAATAATTTTAGTCAAAAAATTCACTGAATTTTTATTGAATCATTAATAGTACCTACAAAAACCAGTACATTGAAGTATATTTTTTTTCAATGAACTAACACGGAAGGATATTAACCATAAAACGAACCTCATATTATTTCTGCAAAATATATAATTTGAGAGTTATTGCTGTTTGAATATGAACCTTATGAAAATTGATAAAATAGAATAAAAACTCAGTACTGTACTTTTGATCATGTTTAATGATTAAACTGACAAATTTATCATTTTGAGGAATTTTATAATACAATTGTTAGTTTTATCATTAACAATTTTATTTTATTTTATCAATTTTCATAAGGGTCATGTTCAAACAGCAATAACTCTCAAATTGTGTAATTTACAGAAATGATGGGGATGTCGTTTTGTAGCTGATATCTTTGCGTGTTAGTTCAATGAAAACAAGAATACTTCAATGTGCTGGTTTTTGTACGTTTGAGGATTTACTAAAAACTCAGTAAATTTTGAGTTGAATGTAATCATATTGTTCCATTTTAATAAAGGGTTGTAGTATTATCTTTCAAAAAACATTTTTTTCACATCTGTAGAACCTTTATGTCCAAAGAAATCGATATAATTTAAAAGGGTCAACTTAAATAAAAAATTAATCTAAAATAGCGGCTATTCCAAAAAAAGGGGGGTAAACCCCCAATGTGGGTATTTTTGTCGAGAAAATTAGGTATATTTGATGCCCTTAAATTATCGTTAAGTCATGCCCAAACACACTGTATAAGCATATTTTACATTTCATGTTTTTCAAGGTTTGAACTAAAAGTTCCAAGAATTGTTATCTTTTACTAGTTAGTCACAAGTGTGATTTTATTTATTCACAATCAGTAATCATCTTTGTTCAATAAGTCAAGTTTAATTCCAAAATATAGCATCACAAAATACTGTACTTTAAATTCTCTTCTACGTTTTTGAAGTTTCAACAACAAGACTATTTCGGATTGTCATAAAGTGGACACAAAAAATTATAGGCCATTGAATAAATGGTTGCCACTTTGAAAACCTTTGTTAGATCTAATTTGATAAAACAATATTTTAAAATTGTTGTTTTCTCTCGTTTTCTTTTACTAATGAATATCACAGTTAAGAAACCAATATTTTCAAGTTTATTTCAAGTAATGATGTGAATTTGAGTACTCTTGTTATTATAAGAAAAAAGCTCTTGACCCATTGTTATAGGAATTTATTTTGTATTATATATATATATTCTTTTGAAAGAGTAATTTAAATTGTGAAAATATTGACAAAAGAATTGGTTTTCTGGTTTCCCCATTACAAAGCTATATTATTTGCTCTTCCAAAGATATCTTTTACAATCTTGGTATCATTAAGTTACTGTAGATAAGAAATTGACGATTCAGTGAAGTGACGCAGATGTGTTTTTTTTTATTATATGCCATCCCTTGTCTTTAGGTCGCAAAGTTTTTGGCATGAAGTAATAAAAAACGTGCAACCAATCTAAATAAATAGGCACTTCTGTACCAGTCACGTGACTGATAAGATTGTCGGCAGATTTTATTGCAGAAATTGGGTGCAATAAACTAATGAGGGTTGACCCAGATGTGGTTCAGGGAGGCTGAAATAAAGTGAATAATTGTTCGTTTTGCTACTTCAGAACATTTTTAAATAACCCTATAACTGGACTTTGAAAGCATTTAAATAAGCTGTTTTCGGCGCCTTTGAAGTTTTATGGGGTGGGGTTATAACAAGTTGGTAGCTTGTTTCGTGTACTTGCCTAGGGGAAATAGGTTTTTGGTCTAGATTCCCAGAACTTAGGTCACTTTCTGATTTCTTTATGTTCGAAATGAGTAGAAAATTTTCTATCTAGAATGGGTATACATACAGGGTGTATCATGGCAAATGAAACTAAATGCACATAAGGGAAACTGTTCCTATTATACCAATGATATTATTTATACAGGCTGTCAGGAAGGTCATTTAAAAAACTGGTGGAAATGTTGAAAGCAGCAATAAACGACTTTCAGTTCTGGAACTTCCAGAAATTGTCTCATTTCGTTTAAAATATTGTAAAATTCTTTTGCCTACGTAGCTCAAATATGTTTCAATCGATTGGCTTTAAATTCAGTAGTATAGGGCTCCACATTTAAGGGCAAAATAGCAGGTCACTTTGAACTACTTAGTTTTTCCAGGTGTTCCATCCCATCCTCTTTGTACCGAGTTCATGAAAGAACAATTCCCATCCATGTATACAAAGCGATAAGATCTGCATTCGGACAAAATTAGGGATACGAGAAATGAGAATCGGAGTAATCTGAGCTACGTAATGAGTACGCAGAGGCACCCTTTTGATGAACGACATAATACCTAAGGTTAACATTGCGAAGAATAGAAGAGATCATAGATAACTGTGAAGAGATAACTTTTAGACGTATCAATTATCTAATGGTGAATCTGCGGCATCATTATCGAAGCATGTTTGAGGGGTGAGGGATGAGGATGATTAGCCAGTGACGTGCAACTGTCAAGTCAGCCGTAGAAATGAGTTCAAAACCTTTGGCCTTGTCTTTCATTGATCATGGGCCAGTTTCAATATACAGTGTGTTTGGGCATGACTTAGCGATAATTAAAGGGCATCAAATATAGGTACCTAATTTTATCGACAAAAACACCAACATTGAGAGGTTTACTGCCCTATTTTTGAAAAAGCCGCCATTTTAAATTAGTTTTTTTATTTTAGTTGACCCTTTCAAATGACATCGATTTCTTTGAACATTAAGGTCCTACAGATGTGAAAAAAATGTTTTCTGAAAGATAACACTACCACCTTTCATTAAAGTATGGAACAATATAAAAACATTCAACTCGAAAATGTCTTAGAAACATTTTTAAAAAAATTTAGCCAAAAAATTCACCCTCATGAAAATTGATGAAATAAAATAAAAACTCAGTACTGTACCTACTTTTGCTCATTTTCAATGAATGAACTAACAAATTGATCATTAAATTGCTCAAAATGATAAATTTGTTAGTTTATTCATTGAAAATGATCGAAAGTACAGTACTGAGTTTTTATTTTATTTTATCAATTTTTATAAGGGTCATGTTCAAACAGCAATAACTCTCAAATTATGTAACTAACAGAAATGATATGGAGGTTATTTTGTAACTAATATCCGTGCGTGTTAGTTCGTTGAAAAAAAATTATACTTCAATGAACTATTCTTTGTACTATTGAGGATTTACTAAAAAATTCAGTACATTTTTCGTCTGAACTTTTTTTTAAGAATTTTTTCATGACATTTTCAAGTTGAATGTTTTCATATTGTTCTACCTTAATGAATGGTGGTATCATTATCTTCCAAAAAACATTTTTTTCACATCAGTAGGACCTTTATGTCCAAAGAAATCGATATCATTTGAAAGGGTCAACTAAAATAAAAAAATTGATTCAAAATGGCGGATTTTCAAAAATAGTGGGGTAAACACCACAATGTTGGTGTTTTTGTCGATAAAATTAGGTATATTTGATGCCCTTGAATTATCGCTAAGTCATGTCCAAACACACTGTATATTGTGTCATTAAGCCATTGCAAAAGAAGTGGTAAATAAACGTCGACCTGTCAGATTTTTGAGAAAGGCAGGAGTGCCGCAAGGATCAGTACTTGGACCAACTAATGTGAAACACATACATACCAACTTTGAGGTTGATGTGAAAGAAATCGAGTGGGAAGGAAACGAGATGAAAAAGCTATAACAAGGAAGTCTCAGACAAAACCAAGGCAGCGACAAAGAGTAGATATCTACTCTTTGGCAGCGATGAGCAGACTCTACCCGCTGATAGGTAGGTGCAGCCATATGTCTAAAGAAACGATAGTGAAAATCATCAAAACCGTAGCTAGGCTTCAACGGGCCTATGGATCAGAGGCGAGAATTAAGAATCAAGGGATAATACGGTTTGTAGGCAGATGCCCAGAACTGAGAAGAAGCAGGTCAGGTTAAGTGAGTATTCGAGATCAGGAGAACAAGGATCACTTGCTATATGCTTCTTAGAAATTTCAATTTTTTTAAAAAAAGAAAGCATGGTTTCATAAAAAAAAATATTGATACAGCTTTTCTTTGACCAAACACAAAAATCATGGAGTTTAGAGGTGTTTAGGGATATTTGTTTTACTTTCTTTATCAATCTCTAATTCTTTTTGTAATGTACATGAGTTAAGTCTATAAATACAGTGCGCGTCAAAATTATGGAACAAATTCATTTTCTCAGAAAAAAAATTTGGCAACGAAATCCTGAAACAGGTCAATTTTTGTTTTACTTTTACCAAATTTTGATGCTTTTTTGAAGGATTTATGTTGCACCCTGATGTGCCTTCAACCTTCAAAATTTTTTGAATAGGAAAAGTGGACCATGTGGTACTTTTTTAGCAAGGTCTTTGTATCTTCTTTACAGGCGTGCAGAAATTTTCAAGAAAAAAATTTTTTTTTGAAAAATCAGTTAGGACAAAAGAGGTTTTCAGTATGTGCACTTTGTCATGGCTCATTTACTTTGTGACGATGGTACCTGATGAAATTTGTCACCTAATGAAAGTACACCATTACAGTTTTGTTCATGCACGAATTTCAATCCCCTCACGTGAAAAATTAGAATTTGTGAAACACTGCGCTTCAGTTGTGATCTTGAGTCGGTATGTTATTGGTACGTTTCTACTGAAGTTGATCTAACAAATTAAAAAAAAAAATTTTTCTTGAGAATTTCTGCACGCTTGTGAAGAAGATACAAAGACTTTGCCAAAAAGTACCACATGACCCACTTTCTCTATTCAAAAAATTTAGAGGGTTGATGGGGATGGCACAAGGTGCAACAAAAATCCTTAAAAAATGCATAAAAGTTTGGTAAAAGTAAACGAAAATTGACCTGTTTCAGGATTTCGTTGCCAAATATTTTTCTTCTGAGGAAATTAATTTGTTCCATAATTTTGGTGCGCACTTTATACAGGGTGTCCCAGAATAACACCGACAACGCTCGGCCGTATATTCTCGAGATGAAATCAATACGATTAGTCCAAAAAAAGTTAGGTAAAATGTTTTTAGTTTTTACGTTATAAGCCATCAAAGATGGCGTTGTAATGATTTGGTAGGCTGATTTTTCTCGAAAACATTTGTACCTAGGAAAATTTTGCAGGAGGACATTTTTCTTCTAAAATTAACATTTCATACGGTCAGTAGATCAAAATGATAAAAAATGTGGGTAAAAAAAATTCCGAATGTTTTAAGGTGACCGGGACGCTAAAAATCATAGATCCATATTTTCAATTTGAATGACATTCCGTGAAAAGAAGTAACTCTAGTCACTGAATAAATCCACCAAATTTTATCACAAATTGAAAAAAAAATCTCAATTTTTGATGCCTTATAACATAAAAACTAAAAACATTTTACCTAATTTTTTTTCGACTAATCGTATTAATTTCATTTTGAGAATATATGGCCGAGCGTTGTCGGTATTATTCTGGGACACCCTGTATTCAGCTCAGAGGTCCAAAAAGGTTATATTTTATTCCTCGAGATTCAGCTTTTTTCGACCGTCAAAATATCGAAAACTGAGTTCCAGATTAACGAGAAACGGCTCAAATCGAATTGAGTATTCTGAATTCCAGAATCGACTTAAAATAACCACAATGATCTCCACCACTGCTGTCCATTCGCTTCGCCATGGCACTGAGGCCTGCATCTACTCTTTGGCCTGACAATGACCGGCATTTAGCTCTACTAATCTGGCCATTGTGGAGAGATCAGTTAGTGTATTCAATGCAATGTACGGTCGCAATTGGGACCCGACAGGCCCGTATGTCATCTCATCCTCATTTCGTTTTTCGTGCATAGATGTTAGATCGCCAATAAGCCCGGATTTAGCGAAGGATTAATGGTTTGAAGTAACCGCCAAAATTGGTCGAATGCACCTGACTTCTCTTTCAGCCCTTTTTGAGGGCTCGTTCTACTCAAACGAGGGCTAAATCACTTGGTCACGATGAAGAATGACGCATTCAATCTACATGCAGGATTTTGTCCAGATTACGATACCAGATCCATACAAAATGGTTACGAATTAAGATTGACCAAAATTCCCAATATTTCTACAGAGTGTAACAACCAAATGGAATAAATTCGATAACGAATAAATGA
The DNA here is from genome assembly GCA_910592335.1 of Adalia bipunctata. NCBI lineage: Eukaryota > Metazoa > Arthropoda > Insecta > Coleoptera > Coccinellidae > Adalia > Adalia bipunctata. The sequence goes on from OU342955.1 coordinate 12,705,095, forward strand.
GGGCGTGTTAGGAAAAACGCTTGGACACGTCGATTTGTAATTTTAAATGCGCATATTTTTCAAGAAAATAGTAATATATAGGGTGTTCCATGTGACCGTGGCCAATACCAACTTTCTTATTTCAAATGCAACCCCCTTTATATTATTTATTTTTTGGATTCTTCAGAGAATTCTAAACACAATTCATGCACAATGTCCTATACCTATCTTTAACTATTTCGGAAGTATTAAGTGTTTTCAGATTTATTGCAAAAGTCAACGTTTTAAATAAAAATTATTTTATTTCACAAATTCGGCTATGAGAATAAACAAATCTGTTTTTGTTATTTTTTAATTTCTTCTCAGTACTGGTTTTTGCTTACTTTCTTCATATCAAGAGGTAAATGGGAAAATGAGTATTGAGTATAATGTATCGAATTTGTGAAATAAAATAATTCTCATTTAAAATGTTAATTTTTGTAAAAAATCTGAAAACACTTAATATTTCCGAAGAAGTTGAAGATAGGTATAGGACATTGTACATTAATTTTGTCTATAATTTTCTGAAGAATCCAAAAAATAAATAATACACAGGGGGTTGCATTTGAAATAAGAAAGTTGGTATTGGCCACGGTCGCATGGAACACCCTATATAATTTTATTTTCTTGAAAAATATGCGCATTTGAAATTACAAATCGACGTGTCTGAGCGTTTTTTCTAACACCCCCTCATTTATTCGTTATCGAATTTATTCGATTTGGCTGTTACACTCTGTATAATAACACATTCGTGTTCATGTACGGTTTCTTCGTCAGCTGCTGCCAATTTTTTTCGACAGCTTCTGTCAATTTTTTTTTTGGCATCTGTCACAAATTTTGTCCTCGAATTCAAGAATGCAAATATTGAGAATCGTTGACATTTCGAGTGATTCAAATGGGAAATTTTATAAAACTCAAATGCCACAAAGGTTGAATATTCTTTCCGCATTGAAAACTCTACCTTCATAGCTTCGAATGACAAAGCCATATTATCTGAACGAAAAAATAATTGAGGGGGGTTGAACTGCGAAATGAATAATATTTAGGGGTTAGATTTCATATCTGGAATATTAATAACCAAATGCCTTAGATGGTTTTGATGCTTCAGTGGATTAAATGAGTTTTTGGATGCATTCAATACTCCCCTTCTTTTGTTATGAGGTAGGTAAAATGTTGTTTTCATTCTGTATTCTATACCGAGCGTGATAACTGAAAAGTTAATTTTCTTTCTCTTCGAAAGTTTTGCAATAAGAGGCCTAATTTTGACATTCGAAGAAAAATGACATTTTTTAGATAAATGATCGGAAGTTTATTTCATTCAAAAAATTAAGATATGCCGTTAATAATGAAAAATAACATCATCCAAATGACCACCACGACTACAGGACCATATCCTTTTCATGAAATTTTCAAAAACCAAATCGCAAAGTGGCTACTCTATGTCCTCGGTAGCCTCACAAATTCCATCTTTGAGAAGAACCTTCTTTTTCACATGGCCCAAAAGGAAGAAGTCGCAAGGTGTTAAATCACAAGATCTCGGTGGCCAATAGTGGTCACCTTATCGAGAGATAACACGGTCCGGAAACTTTTTCCGTAAAACATCAATGGTTTCGTTGCTTGTGTGGTACGTAGCGCCGTCTTGTTGGAAGTAAACGTTGTCCAGATCAATACCATCCAATTCGGGCCATGAAAATCATTAATCATATCTCGATAGCTCAATCCATTCACCGTAACTGTTGCTCGAGTCTCATAAATAAAGTTAAATGACTCCGCCGGGCCATACACCGCACCAAACAGTCACACGTTGAGGATAGAGAGGCTTTTCAATTTTTCCAACAACAACCCTTGGGTTTTCTGAGCCCCAGATGCGACAATTTTGCTTGTTGATGAAACCACTGAGGTGGAAATCTGCCTCATCGCTCAATACGATTTTTCGATGGAATTCCGGATCATTTTAATGCATTTCAAAGAACCAGTCAGCAAAGACACGACGTTGTTGATGATCGGCCGGCTTGAGTTCTTGTGTTTACTGAACTTTATGAGTCTTAAGACCCAAATCTTTATGCAAAATACGGTGTAATGACGTTTGTGGAATGCCGAATTCCTAAGAACAACGAGGAATGGACAAACCTGAGTTTTCTCCAACACTTTTTTATTTTTCACATCAGTAATTTGTCCCAACACCTAAAAGGACCCCGCACTTTTCTTATGGCAAATGGCGTTCCGTCAAATGTTCTAATTTTTTGGTATAATGTAGTACTCGACCTACTGATCAAAAGTGTCCATGGCCCCAACTCAATCCTATGACTAGTTTTTGAGATACAGGGTGTTGAATTTGAGAATTACCCACTTTTACTACGCGTGTATCTCAAAACAGAATCGAATGAACTTCAATTTTTCTCAAGAAACATTTCATTCCATTTCCAAGGAGCAACCATATGGAGGAATATGACCGAAAATCGTTACGAATACAGGGTTATCCATAATTGAATGCTTCCCCGATTTTGAAAGTATAAAATATGTCCGTTCCAGAGCGAGAACGTTCGCAAAATGAACAATTTTACTAGATATGTTGTTTTTACATCGAAAAAACCTGGAATACTCAGAATTAATACTGAGTGATCCAGAATTAAGGTAAAGTGAACACCCTGTATTTCTGGATTGATTCAAGGTGTTTGTTTGATTTTTTCAGAACATATCATCATGGGCTTCAAAGAATACAGGGTGATTCAGTCATGAAATGAACTGTGAACCTCACGTAAATACCCAAAAACCACCTTTTTTTTCATCACCCACTATTTCAAAGTTAACTCCGTTGAGGTGGGAGTTTTCTCTCACCACTGTTCTTGATATGAAAACATCAAAACGCTGAGAGTTTTCATCTACTTCCTATGAACAGATTTTTTTATGTAATATGAAAATTATTTATTTATGTTATTCTATTCTTATTCCAGCAACTAGTTTGTTTTTATAATTTTTCTAACAAATCATGGTTTTGTTTTCCAAACCTTCTACGAATTAGTTGGAAATGCAAGTAAAAGTATTACAAAAATTAGAAAATCAAATTAGTTGCTGGAATAAGAATAGCATAACATAAATGAATAATTTTCATATTACATTAAAAAAAATCTGATCATAGGAAGTGGATAAAAACTCTCAGTCGTATTGACGTTTTCATATCAAGTACAGTGGTGAAAAAAAACTCCCATCTCACCGGAGTTAATCTTGAAATAGAGGATGATGGAAAAAATTGTGGTTTCTAGGTATTTTCGTGAGGTTCACAGTTTATTTCATGACTGAATCACCCTGTATTCTTTGAAGTCCATGATAATATGTTCTGAAAAAAAAACAAATAAACACCTTAAATCAACCCAAAAATACAGGGTGTCCACTTAACCTTCATTGTGAATAGTTTATATAATAATGGATCACCCAGTGTGAATTCCGGGTATTCCAGGTTTTTTCGATGTAACAACAACATATCTAGTGTAATAGTTCATTTTGCGAACGTTTTCGCTTCTCTGACATATTTTATACTTTCAAAATCGGGCATGCATCCAATTATGGATAACCCTGTATTCGTAACGATTTCCGGTCATATTCCTCTATGTCTATATGGTTGCTCCTAGGGGATGGAATGAAATGTTTCTTGAGAAAAATTGAAGTTCATTCGATTATGTTTCGAGGTACGCGCGTAGTAAAGTGGGTAATTCTCAACTTCAACGCCCTGTATCTCAAAAACTAGTCATAGGATTGAGTTGGTGCCATGGACACTTTAGATCAGTAAGTCGAGTACTACATTATACCAAAAAATTAGAACATTTGACGGAACGCCATTTGCCATAAGAAAAGTGCGGGGTCCTTTTTCCAACAATTTCTGTATTCTGTATCGTTCCATTTTTATTAATGGCGTAGTTTCTACTTGTCGAATGTCAAAAAAATTACAGTTTCAAAAGTGACATCTACCGTAATGACAGGCTATTCGAAATATCTAACACCTTTTTTGGGAAAACCCTTTATAAACTGACAAAAAAAATTTCGACAAAATGTTACCAAACTTCGAATCAACGTTACAGTTTCCATTTCATCGACAAAAGAAATGTGGGCGCTTTTTCTGAATGCTCTGTGCGAATGCTGCAGAAAAGAAACCGATCAACAAATTAAATCTTCGGCACCCCCTCGGCTAATTGATTCATATCCCCCATACACAATAACTCCCGGATTCTGAGCTGTCAGCCGAGGTGTCATCCCGAAAATATAGTGTCTGGTTTCCCCCAATAAATGGATCAGCATAAACCAGCAGAGCGCCTTCCACAAAGAAGCCGTAACACTGGGAGCGCGCATCGTTCCGCATACGAAACCCATTGTTGTCGGAAAAGCGGAAAATGGAATCATTGTGTTGCTATTCATAACCGAATGATATTTTTCGCTCAAGGAGTTCGTGATTTTCGCCATAACTGTCCAAATAACTGGAAGGATGTGTATTTCACCGGCGTTTGGGTTTCGCAGATACAGGCTGTGCCGTGGAAACTCTCCAAGAAATAGACGAAACATTTTTTATGTCTGATTTTTATGTGTAGATGAACACGCTAACACTCGAACGGAAAAAATTTGAGAATTCTATAACATTTCCTTAATTATCATCGTTATTCAACAAATATGATATTTCATTGAATTTTCACACCTATAAATGTTAACTTGAGAGTATGGGGAATAATCCTCTGCAATTATACAGAGTGTAACAGCCAATGCCAAATGGAATAAATTCGATAACGAATAAATGAGGGCGTGTTGGGAAAAACGCTCGGACACGTCGATTTGTAATTTTAAATGCGCATATTTTTCAAGAAAATAATATTATATAGGGTGTTCCATGTGACCGTGGCCAATACCAACTTTCTTATTTCAAGTGCAACCCCCTGTATACTATTTTTTTTTGGATTCTTCAGAGAATTCTAGACACAATTCATGCACAATGTCCTATACCTATCTCTAACTATTTCGGATGTATTAAGTGTTTTCAGATTTATTGCAAGAATCAACATTTTAAATAAAAATTATTTTATTTCACAAATTCCGTACATTACACTTAAAACCTAATAAGTAATACTGATTATTTGTTAATTATTGAAAAAAAAAACCAAAAAAACATTAATGTCAATGAAGGAAATGTTCAAAATGCTCGCCGCGAACGTCTTGGCAACATGCTAATCTGGTGTAGAATTGAATTTTTTTTAAAAAATCTGAAAACACTTAATATTTGCGAAAAAGTTGAAGATATGTATAGGACATTGTACATGAATTATGCCTAGAATTTTCTGAAGAATCCAAAAAATAAATAATATACAGGGGGTTGCGTTTGAAATAAGAAAGTTGGTATTGGCCACGGTCGCATGGAACAACCTATATAATTTTATTTTCTTGAAAAATATGCGCATTTAAAATTACAAATTGACGTGTCCGAGCGTTTTTCCTAACACCCCTTCATTTATTCGTTATGGAATTTATTCCATTTGGCTGTTACACTCTGTATGTATACACAATGCAAATTCTTTGAGTTCATATTTCATTTTCATAATCCTATTTATTACCCTTTTTAATACACTTTCAAGTTGTTCAAAAATTCATGAATGGTTGTGCCAACTTTCAGGTACTACGTAAACGTAGTGAAATTTTATGAATGAGAGCACCATCCCCTTTATTAATTTTTATAGGCTCTTTAAAATATTCCTCAAAACTGCTAGAGGCAGCAAGCATAATACAGTGTGAAATCTTTGCGTGAATCTTACAACCATATAACAGATAGAGGTATCCTTTTCGAACTAAGTGCTTGTGGTTGTCAAAATATCTTATCTTCCATCCCATTCTTCGAAAAGTTCATTGAGGACTCCGACAGACCCTTTCGGCAAATACCATTACGTAAATTATGCTATTGTATTGCAGCCCCTAAGACTTGGTTTTTCCAAAATTCATTCGCTGGTACCCATTCTCCATAAAGTTCATGCAAATTCATTCATAAAATTTTAAAGTTTCTCAGAAACGTTGCACTTTTATGAATGGTCGTCCTGAAGTAGGTACTACGTAGGCGTGGTAAAGTTTTATGAATGAACCTTTCTGTCGTAAAACTAACCTTCTGCAATGGCTTCGATGGTAAAGGATTTGATTTTTCAATTTTTCTAAAAATAGATTTCTGGCTGGAACTACAGAAAAGGCACAAGGTTTCCACGTATATTTTCGAGTAGTTTGTTGGTTTACTTATTCTATAAAAAGTTATATCATCTTCAATGTTGGCCAAAATACCTGCTTATGAAGAGCTTAACATTTATATCCCAAAATCAAGTTTCATTAAATAATTGCATGGCCTCATCATCAAATACATTGTTGGCATTTCGATGTATACAGGGGAACAAAACTCAATGTCAAGCCCCAATCGCATAAATAGGGCAGGTATTGACAGATACAAAAAAAAAATATTTCAGTCTCGAACTGTAAAAATTTTATAGGAATTCGAGAAAAAATTGTGTTAATTTTTTATGTAGGTACCCACTTTGACTCCAATCTTCCCAATAATGTTTTTTGTGGTGTTACCCGAATTATACTTTCGTGAATTTGTTTGAAATAAAAAGTCAGCTGCCTCAGTTTTGAAAAAAATTGTACAAAGTGAATCTACTTCTAAGAAGGTGAAGCGCTCACGCCAGTTTTTAGGTGATTTTTTCCAGTACCTACTCTTAATTGAAGTGGGTTAATTTTGTGTACCTGCATGCTTTGCCAATACTGATACTTTCTTGAATACTGAGACTCTAATATTGACTTTGAACTGTAATCTACAGAGAGATTGTTCAAAAAATCAGTTGAGAAGAAAAAAAGTTCGAAATATCACCAGTCATTCAAGCCCAAATTAGAAGAAATATTGTTACTATCAACAAATGGTCTATTACGCAGCATTTGTGGAAACGAATTACCAAATGTGTAGAACAACTAACAAATCAATAATTATCAACGATTTAATTTAATTAACGAATGTAAAGTGCTGAATTAAGAAAAAAGTTGCGAAGAACAAATAAATAAAACGAACTAATGCATTCAAATAATTTTTGGGGCCAAAGAGTGGCGTACTTTTTTTGGATGGGTAGTAGTTGTAGCTAACTTTTTCATTTTTACACAAAATTCTGCCATTCCTTCCGAAAAGAAGGGCAATATTGAAGTTTTACGGACTTCTTTCGCCATAAATTTTAGCAGTAGTCTAAACAACCCTACCGAAGTACCTTTGGGCCCATTGTCAATTTATTCTGGACCAAGCTCATCAGAATAGAAAGGAGCGTTTGAAAATAATCAACACCACCCCTTTCGTTTTCGTTTTCGATGCCGACAAAACGGAAAGCAATAAATATCTTTTCTCTCTATATTGGTTTTCCCAAAATTTTTATTTCTACCTGAGAGGTCTTACTCAATAATAAGCAAGGCGCCTTGTCAGTTTTGCATTTCAGTTTTTTCCTTGTTCAACCCATTAGAAAGTTTGTCTAGACGGTTTTACGACACAAAAAAATTTTCGGACTTGAAATGGAATAATAAAGGATTTGTGTCGGCTCTATAAACAGAAAAATGTTCTTGAGTTAATTTTTAAAACCGAGGTAACAAAAATTCTTGAAATTTATTCTATTCGTCTTATTTATTTTCATCTGCCAAATCATTTCGGATGAAGGGAATAATTATTGAGAATCTATTCTTTACAAACCTAATTTTTTCGATATTGTTATCATTTTGATCCACATTTTTTGGAATAGAACAATTAAATGAATTCTAATTGTAGATTTACAGTTTGATGAAAAATTTATTGAAATGATTCTGGGAAATCATGGGTGAAATATTTCGATAATTTCAATTATTAATTTTTTTCTTGCCCTTTCCTTCTGATAATGTCAAATGTTGTGAAATTTTGATATTTTTCATCGTAATATTCCTGATTTATTATAATATTTTAGTCTTTTCTATCATTCATTAAGAAATCACAGAAAAAGGAATGTTTTTGAAGGGGAAGTTAATTTTCGGTCTTTTTCAATAATGTTATTTTGAATCTATATGCATTTCGGAAATTGAGAATATTTTCCGCATGAACAATGTGTGACCACAAATAAAACCTCAGATCACAACGATAATATTCTTTTTATTTTCGAAATGTATTTTTTATTTTTTCTGAATAACTTTATTTTCAAAAAGAAATCAGGGAGTGGTACAGTAGCAACTCCAAATTGATAGTGTGTAAACATTTCAAATTATGACGTAGTATTAAATGATGAAAATCAGTAATCAACCATTGTTTTTTCATAAACCGTGGCCAAGAATTTTAAGAAAGTGAAACTACAAAACGAAAAATAGAGAAAAGAAATTAAATCGAATTTAAAACGATCTTGGGATTTAATCACTATTCGAAACAATGTGAGGGTCTGATTTAAAGTTCCTTAATGTAAATAGTCATCTCTGTCAAAAACGTTCGAAAATGGACCTAATGAAAAGTCAATCCCTACCCTTAAGTTCTCACTAAGGATATCCTTTCTTTCAAAATTCAAACAAAATTTTTAACTACCACCCTTCATCTCCCATCAGGTATAAATAAAGGAGAGCCAAGAAGTTTTGTCATTATTGAGTAATAAGTGAAGGAGTAAGTTTGTGACAGTTCCAATTTCTCTCGAACGATTAGCAAATTCAGAAGAAGATGTTACCAAGACGTGAGTACCTAAAAAAAATTTTTTAATCCAGATTTATATTAACTCCTCCAGTGATCAATTATTCGAGCTAAGCCCAAGTCATTTTGCACTCCCAATCATTTTATATTGAGAATTGAAGAAACTTGACGAGCAAGATATAGCCCGTGAAGTTAGCACAGTTCATAATAACACTTCATCAAGCATCCAATTCTGATGGAAGGAGCACCAAAATTTTGCGTACATTATGTGGAATATATATTTGAAGCCAGTTTTTGTGCCATCGCTTTTTATTTATTGATAATCGCCCCAACCCTAACATAACACTTTCAATCGTCTCTGAATTTTAGTTGCACTGAATCCAAAAACATATATTTTTTATCTTCATTCATTTATTATTTTTCATTGAGAATTGTGCAAGTAAACCAGATCAATTTTGATGAGACAAATGCCAGAATTATTTCCAATTTATGTTTGATGCCAGTTTTTGGTAACGGAAACTAGCACGATTTCAAATATCTTTCATATTCATCACAAATTTCGATAAAATAAAAGTCAGAAGGATGAATAATTTTTGTGTGATTCATCTGTGGATATCCACAGTTTATTTTATGCCATTTTTTTTGAATCGATAACTGAAACCACAAGTTATGCAGGCAAGACATACTGCTATAATTAATCACAATTTTTAGTAATCCTTCAATTTGTTACTTGTTTGACGAGCAAGTGGGCAATTTTCAGAAGTTTTCAAAATTGATTTCTTGTGTCAAAAAAAATTTACCATCATATACTATTCTATTTCTAATAGGAAAATGAAAAGATGCACAAAGAAAATTCAAGAGCTTAATTTTTTCCCAAAACAAATCAAATTTGAAGAAATAGTAATAAATATTTTCACCAGTTTGAAGCGAAAATTTTCAGATGAAAATAACTTAAAAAATAGACACCCCCGTATATTTTCAAAAAAAATTATCTGTTCATTTTATGTCCTTTATATAACATCTTGTAGTTAAATGTATTTAATAATTCCAGAAATAATTTTGTTATTTTTGTTGCGTCAGAAATTCATGTAATGTCACTCTTTTCATTCCGAAATTGAACAAATATTTTCAATTTGAATTTCAACCCTCGAACATTACAAGTAGAATCGATCAATTTCTTCATCACATAATAACATTTTATATCCTTTATACATCTTGTAGTTAAATTTATTCAATAATTACAGAAATAATTTTGTTATTGTTGTTGCGTCAATCCCACTGCAACTAGTGGCGTCTTAAGTTACTTGTGGTAACATCAGAAATTCATGTTACGCTACTCTTATCATTCCGAAATAGAACAAATATTTTCAAATTAATTTCAACCCTCCTACATTACAAGTAGAATCGATCAATTTCCTCATCACATAGTTTGAAAATTGCATCAAGCGCACAATGAGCTGCGAAATTCTCGCAAAACACCCCTGACGATCTAATTCATCCCCGAAAACGAATTACCTGTCGCTTGTAAGACCCCCAGAAAGCCCTAAAGCTACAAATTCAAACCCCCACCGCCATCAAGCTCAATTGGCTTCGCTCGATTCGCCCCGTCGAAAGCCACGGGTGGGCGGGGCAAAATCCACCCCTAGTCGGTGGTGGGGGTGGTTCGCGCCAATGGGAAGCCGGATTAGCCAAAACAAGGGATGATGGATTTAACACATGTCCAGATATTTGTGGGAAAGCTTAAAAGTCTGAATTGTGCTGTTCACTTTGTCAGATTAACATTAGACTTCGTGGCAGTCAGTGGTTAAAGCGAGCAATTGTGCTTTACGGCTCTAGTGCGTTATTTCGAAAACTTGGTTTTTCGGTAAAGACAAAATGTTAAGTTCTGGTGGTTCGTTATCTTCGACTCCGGATAATACTTTGTTTCAAAGGATGGATAACTCCCAAATGCAAGTGAAGCCGCAAAATTCTGCTTCAAGTAAGTTAATTCGCAAGTCTAAATAATTTTTCAATAATCCATTCAATGTTTTTTGATAGATTTTGACTCCTAAAAAATCATTTTCAAATAAATATTGAATTCGCCATAAATAAAATATTTCCGATCAAACTATTCACAGGGTTCCAATTCTATTTTTTGCCATGTTTCATGATCATTTACCAATTTTTTGAATAAATTGCTTCAGCTTTCACAATTTTGAAAGTGATGAACTTTGATTCCTATTTTTTTTTCGCGAATTGCTTTATCAATTTCTAAAGCTTATAAATTGTTCTCTATATTTGAAGAAATAACTTTTTCAATTTCAGTAGTATGATTTGATATACGCTCTGCCCTCAATTTTATTTTGATAATATTTTATTGATTTTTACATCGTTTTTTCCTCGTTGTCAAATTACTTACACCAAATGCGATACGGGATATTGCACTTTCACTTTATTGACAATAATTTCGTTAGAACCTCATACATATAGATATGGAATCTGTGGTGAATTATTTCAGCTAAAAGAAATATATCGTATTAAAAGTACAATTTGTCAAGCAATGACAGAGAAATAAAACCCTCATCAAATGAAATTTGATAAACTTGATTACTCCTGTTAATTCATTTGAAATATACAGACTTCACTATGTGATATATAACTACACTTAATTTTCACAATACATATTTACCTGTTTCCGAAAATGATATACCATTTCAATTTTTTCTTTAATTAATTCTAGTATTACTCCCTTGAAGATTTTATTCAACTGAAGAATCAATAACTCCACATCATTAGAAAAAATTACCAATCGCTAATACATTGATACCATTTTCGACAAAAAAAGTAATCTTTTAAATTTATTCAATATTGAATTGAACCTCTTTGATTTTTTCAAACGTCAACCCCTTCTCATAATTTGAATAGATAAATATCTCTACCCTATACCACTTGAATGACCATGCACTATTAAAAAAATTATAAAAATTCAAACAGTTTTGAAAAGAGTTCCTTTTTTTCGGATAAACTACCCTTAACTTTCATAAAAATGAAAAAGGCCATGAGTACAAAGAAAATTTTTCAAAACTTTTTATAGCATCTTATTATGTTACAATGCGAATTTGGTGAGAACTTGAATTGGAAATTTCTTACAAATACCTATACAATATAATATATATAATTTTTTTTTCATCATGTGTATCAAGATTTAATGGGTTAATCATGTAGCAACAAAATTTGGGAGAACTGGGTACTTCAATTTGGATTTTGTGAACCAGGGATTCATTATTTAAAATAATAAAACCGAAAATAGAAATGAGACAACTAAATGAGAATTACTTAAATTCATATTTTATAATATCACCTGAATTCTTCAATTCAAACACCGAAAGTTGTCCAATTCAACTCTAATAAATATGTTAGAATAGATAGTTAGATTTTTCTAAAATTTCCATCATAATTAATAATTTTTGTTCATTAATTCAATCCATACTTTCGATGAAACACTTGTATATTTTCTGATGAGGTAGATTCTGATTTCTGTCTTTGATTTTGTTGCTTGTATATTATTCGGTAGCCGTAATACAAATTGTCTTCTCCAAAAGAATCGCCTGTATTTCTTTGCAGAATTTTGTTACAGATCGGATCAATACATTTTAATCAACCTCAGTTATTTAAAGGGATTATCTTAATTTAAGGGGCAATAAGACTTATGATTTATCTATTTGTGGGATGTGGGATTTAAAGTAACAGATCATTGAATTTTTAAATCAATCCTCACACCCTCATTGTTATTTGAAATATCTTGAAAGCAGTTCTCTTGAAATATTCTTTTGAAACAATTTGACGAATTCGTCAATTATAAAAAAAAAATATCTCTTTATCATTGTGCTGGGTATATTTTTGTGTTCCTTTTCCTTTAATTAGTATCTATACTTTCGATGATATACTTGTATATTTTCTGCATCATAAATTGAAGAAGTAGATGTTGCCTTTGACTTTTTTGCTTGTTTATTATTCAATAGCCGTAATCCAAATTGTCTTCTCCAAAAGAATCGCCTGAATTTCTTTGCAGAATTTTGTTACAGATCGGTTCAATACAATTTAATCAACTTCAGTTATTCAAAGGGATTATCTAGATTTTAGAGGCTTATAATTTGTTTGTGGGATTTGAAGTAATAAATCATAAAATTTTGAAATATATCTTCATTCCCTCATTGTTATTTGAAATATCTTGAAATATTCTTTTGAAACCATTCGAGGAATTCATCAATAATAAAAAATTTAAATATATCTATATTAGTTTGCGTTTCTCTTCACAATTCAAACACCAAGTTTATCCTTCTTTTCCTTTAACTAATAATTCTTTTTTTTTTTCAGGTAGAATTTTGGACATCCCTTGCCGCGTTTGCGGTGATTTTTCTTCGGGAAAACACTACAACATCTTCGCCTGCGATGGGTGTGCTGGTTTCTTCAAACGTTCGATTAGAAGAGATCGCAAATACACCTGCAAAGCCAAAGACGTTGGTAGTTGTGTCATCGATAAAGTACATCGTAATCAATGCAGAGCTTGCCGTCTGAAAAGATGCGAAGAGGCTGGAATGAACAAAGACGGTGAGTTATTTTACCTGAATAATTTTTCATTATGTATTTTAGTTTGTTTTGGTTGTAATATACTTTGTTCCGTGAAGGGTAAATCTTTTTATGGATTAGGAAACGAAATTTCTTGTCACCTTTATCACAATTTCACTTAGATTGGATAGACCCTCTAGTCACAAAAAATCCTCTTATCGACCTATAGATTCAAAAATAAATTCTCAACCACACCAACAAAGAAACCAATTCAATTCGAGTATCGAGCTTTCCCTGAAGCACTCTCAAGAAATGTTTCTCAACATTTCGACCGTCTGAAGATCTAGAAAATCAAAAGTAACAACTTTTGTTAGGTCAACTTTTAGCTTCGGGACTTGCCCAAGTGACCAGGTGTGCCTTAACGTTTCAATGGCACTCGAGACATCTTAATTCTTCCTAATTTCATTTTTGTTAGCTACTGTGTTTATTTTAAGGGTTGCTTCGATGGCTTTAATAGGGGATGAATGGGAGATTCGCTGGTCATGTTATTTCAGGGGTAGTTCGAGGAAGGTCGGCGTAAGAACAAATAATGTATGGGGTATTTAAGGCTGAAGGCAACTACCTACAGAATCTTTCCCGACAAGATATTTCGAAAGTAGTGGTTGTTATTTTTCGAACACCCTGTGTTTATAAGTCGTATATTTCAGTAAATTCACAGTTTTATGCCGGGATAATGATTTTGAACAAGTTGATTAAGCTTAAAAGACGATGCACCGAAATTCACGAAACACAACAAAATTCAAATTTCCGTCGACTTCATTTTGGTCACTTCATCGGATTCACATACAAGCTCGATGTTTCAGCCAAACCTTTCGTAATAGACCAATCGGAAATGATAGCTTTGAAGGAAAATTTTCTGCTTTTTCATATGCATCTTTTGAGTTGTTTTTATGCGATTTTTAAGATTTTTTGTCGGGTTATCTGATTCTCTTGGTTTCCCCTGTTTTTTTAATATACATTCATTTAACCATCACTGACTCATTTAGTCGTTTCTGAGTATATGGTTTATCGATTCCATATACAGGGTCTTTCACGAGGAACCTCACCCATATTTATACGGGAAACTACTGAACGTATTTTCATGAAATTCAGCACTTATAAGTATTTCACGATGCTGATGAAATCTAAAATATTTTCAAGGCATGAGCACCTCCGGTTTTTCCGGAAATTACGTCAACTTCCGCTTTTCAAATTAGAACACCATTTTTTCATTGCAGAAATAGATTCCTTAGAAAATTTCGAGTTATTTTGATGTAACATTTTTCAGTTTTGGTTGGAAAATTCTCTCTGAGCGGGAAAATTCGAAAAAAACAAGAATAACTTCGAGGTTTTTGGATGGAAAATTTTCATTTTTGGGATTTTTCAAGATGTAAGATTGATGTATCCACTTTAAAAATCGAATTCGCGATTCATGATACAGGGGGTGAAAAAATCGCTTTCAAAGTTAGGGATGACAAAATCGTGAAAAATCAATTTTTTCAAATTAGAACCCCATTTTTTTATGGCAGATATTGAATCTACGTTAAAAAATAATGTGAGTGTATGCATCACACCCTTGCCCTAAAGTGGATATTAATTCAGAAAATATCCATTCCAGGGCAAGGGTGTGATGCATACTCTCACATTATTTTTTAACGTAGATTCAATATCTGCCATAAAAAATGGGGTTTTAATTTGAAAAAATTGATTTTTCACGATTTTGTCATCCCTAACTTTGAAAGCGATTTTTTCACCCCCTGTATCATGAATCGCGATTTCGATTTTCAAAGTGGATACATCAATCTTACATCTTGAAAAATCCCAAAAATGAAAATTTTCCATCCAAAAACCTCGAAGTTATTCTTGTTTCAGCGGAGCTCTATTTTCGATTTTTTTTTCGAATTTTCCCGCTCAGAGAGAATTTTGCAACCAAAACTGAAAAATAATACATCGAAATAACTTGAAATTTTCTAAGGAATCTATTTCTGCAATAAAAAAATGGTGTTCTAATTTGAAAAACGGAAGTTGACGTCATTTCCGGAAAAACCGGAGGTGCTCATGCCTTGAAAATGTTTTAGATTTCATCAGCATCGTGAAATACTTATAAGTGCTGAATTTCATGAAAATACGTTCAGTAGTTTCCCGTATAAATATGGGTGAGGTTCCTCGTGAAAGACCCTGTATGTTTTAGCACTCTGGTAACATGAAGTAGTGAATGTAGTGATAAAACATCTCCTTTTTTTCGAACACCTGATTTCATTCATGCTTTTCTTCACATTAGCAGTCCAACACGAGCGAGGACCCAGGAATTCAACCCTCAAGAAGCAGCAGCTAACCTACATCACCGAGGCCAACGCTCGCTTGATGTTGGCTACACCCCAATCGAATGTCCTCAACTTGACCATGGGAAGAACTCCATCGCCTCCTCAAAATCCGCCAAGGGCGATGGACAGCGTCCTACATCTCTTACCTCATCCGAGCTTCTTCTACCACAGCCCCCCCTTATCAAGGGTAAGCTTCAGTGGTTACTATGAGAGGATGTGGTCTAATTTCAACTGTTTTCCGCAGTTCTCGAGTCCCCCAACTCTTCCGCCCACCCCTCCAATGTTTCCCCAACCTAGTACTTCTCCTTCCGAGGACTCAACGCTTCCTGTCGTCTGTGAGTCTGCTGCAAGGATGTTGTTCTTGAACGTTCAATGGATGAGAACTGTACCAGCATACGTGACTCTCCCTATGCAAGATCAGGTGCAGCTCTTGGAGCACGCATGGAGAGACATGTTCGTCTTGAGCATTGCTCAATGCTTGCCCCTACTCGATCTAACAGGGCCCTACTTTAGTAGACGTATAACGAATCCTGTTGTGTTACGTGAGGCTAGGGATTTCCAAGAAATCGTCAACAAACTGAAACAGATGTTGTTGGACCCACATGAGTATCAATTGTTGAGACATGTCATACTCTTCAGAGCGACGACAAACCTGGAGGATAGGTTCAATAGACCCGAGTTGAACAATTTGTTGGAGAGGACTAGGATTTTGCAGTTGCAAGATGAGCATCTGACTAATCTTAACAATTATATCATGTCCGCCCACAAAGAGCAACCTATGAGATTCACCAAGCTGATGATGATCCTTCCCCACATGAAGAGGGTGACCGACTTCCTTATCGAGGAATTGTTCTTTAGGAAAACCATAGGACCCATTCCGATAACCAATATCATGTGTGATATGTACCGTAATCACGTTCTTGGGCTTCCTATGATCTAGGAGTTTGGTGGGGATATTCCTGGTATGGTTCTTTGATCATCATGATACACCAGGAAATGCATCAGCCGATGCCGAAGCCAAGCGCCCTCCTTTTTAATTGGTAAGTCTGAAAACATATGGTTAACTATCGATCGCTTTATTCTAATTGATTTTTCCTTGTATATTTGAATTACTTTTTAGTTTTCAATTCTTTTAACTCCAGAAGATCTTTCACGAAATGATCGGATTCTCAGACTGGATACGATAATTTGTTAAAATTTTCGTTTTTTTAATATCAAGATGTTGAAATGTTCAGGAATCATTTTAGGCACTGATGGTTCATCACATAATATTTAACTTGGTCGTATAAGTAAAATATTCACCACGCACAAAAAATGAAGGACATCGAGAACATCAAACAATCAGGATCATTTTATCGGGGTACATAGCTATCATTAATCCTCATCAATCACCATAATTTCACATCTCTGATACCTTTAACGTACCACAAAACGTATAAATAAATCAATCAGGATCATTTTATCGGGGTACATACCTAACATTAATCCTCATCAATCACCTTAATTTCATATCATATTTACCTTTAACGTACCACAAAACGTATAAATAAAATAAAAGAAGCGATTGTTTTGAATAATTGTAGAACATCGAGAACTATTAGAATCATTCAAGTGGGGTACATACCTCGGACTATTTTGAATTTAAGTTTTTGAGAATATTATCAGTTAACTGAATGAGAGTAATCCTCATGAGCAGAATCAAATTTGGACCACGAGAGCATAATCAACTATTTCAAAATTACTTGATTTTTCGAATAACAAAAATAGAATCATACCAAAGCAAACTCAAACTTTGAAAATTCAGTACTACCTCGGAATTCAGGTCTCTTTACTTGAAAAAACTACTCAACAAAGTTTTCAACATGAATAAAACTGAGGATCACATCAAAATTTTCCAAGCAGAAAAGTTATTAATTTTCTTTTCATCTTCATCATTCAAATTTACGCAAAACCAGAGAAAAGATTAGAAAATGTCGAAAAAATTATTAACAGAAACAAACTAACAGTTCATAACAAATCAAAAATTAAAACTTCGAAACGAGAAAGAGCAACAATAAACGCATTCAAGATTGATACGAATTGATTCAAGCGAAAAAAAAATTGAAGAACATTATAACCTAGGTACATACCTAACAACGCAACTTAAATATAAACGAAATCAAACCATGAATATAAGAGGTACATACCTCAAAGAACCGTCACAGCAAAAGCGAAACGCAATATACAGGAGAGCAGGCAAAATTAGCAGGATACATATCCCTCCTTAAAGGACAAGAAGAGCGAAAGGAGAGGGTTCAAACGGGACAAAGGAGCACCAGCAGCCTCCTATGTCCAATTCCGACTCTCACCTCCACGTTGGCGAACCCTGGAAACCTGACCCTCCCTAGGGAACACATCCCTGGCGGTCAGGGCTAACGAGAGCGGGAGAACAAGTACATACTTGTTTCTGAAACAATCCTTTAAATCAACGAACTGAAGATCTGAGTACCAGTTGCGGAAGACGTCGAAAACTCCAACATAAGCTACATCGGGTCTTCGTGCGAAAAAAACAAGCTGCAAATGAAGATTTGTTGGCGTGTTTTAAGTTTTTTTTGGAGATATTTCAACCCAAAGCCTTTAGCATTCTTTCAATTTTTGGGGCATATGTACGCATATAGTTCCTAACTATTGGACTATACTTTTTGCCACACACCTGTACCGAATATTTTTGGCATAACGTAAGATACAAAATTTCAACCCTATTGATCCTATCTTTATGTGGAAGCGTGTGATTATGCGTGTAGGCGCAAAGCGTGTAAGCGACCAAAGCGTGTAATCTTTCAAAGCAGTCAAGGACGTAAGACCAAACTGTTTCTACAATTAAATTAACTAAAGAGGGAGTACCTCATGGATCAGCTCATGTGGAGGTATGATTCCCTGAACACTTGATTTTATTGAAGTGATCGCTATGAAAAGATCAGTTCTACTGAACTAAACATGATACATATCATACATAAAAACTTAAATGAATTATCACATAGAGATTGATCTAATTCCTGATATAAAGCACATTCTATGAGACAACCCTATCGGAAAATTCTCGATCTTTCTGATTCTGATTGGTTTCTTTATACAAAGAATCAGTTTTACTTAAATACTCCTGAACATATCAACTTTATTTTTCTCTTTTATTATTTCGCGATGCATTTATAGAAATCAATTTAGCTTTATTATGCTTGATATTAACATGTTTGATTATTTTTCAAAATATTATTTATTGTGCAAAAGACTAACTAACTCAGACTTAAAATCAGATCAAATCGTGGAAGTAATAATTCAGTTCTCATTTTTCTATTTCTATTCATCATGCAATATTTCAAGGAAGAATAAAATATTTAATTACCAAATTTGAACCTCAATTGAAATTTTGATAGTGTATCTCGCGTGATTTTTATTATGAATTTAACCATATGTTTTCATTCTTAAATGTAGTTGCATATCATTATCTTTCATTGTTAGCTGATTTCAATATTAGTCGGTTTCATTTTAATTTGATAAATACTGTCTCTAAATTTGTACATTTTTCGTATATTTAGGCTTCATATCAAAGATTCTATAAGCAATTGAATGTCATTCTAGTTGTAATTTTATTAGTGCAAATATTTAGGAAAACTGTGATGTTTGAAAATTGTTAAAAGTTGTTTTTTTATTTATGTAAATTCTTTAACTTAGTTTTAAGAAGATGCTGTGAATAAGATGAGATATTTTTGTATCAAATTAAATGAACAATATAAATCTTGAAAAAATTTGGTGTTTTTTATAAAAAAGTTTCCTTATTATCACTTAATCTTCGAAGGTTACCAGAGAGAGTTCATATAGGAAAATACTCAAGCGAGTGAAAGTGAATAGTGTAATACCTTTTTCATCGAAATAAATAATGGACTGTGAACAATAGTTTCGCCATTAAGAATTTTGTCACAACAAATCACAATTGAATATATGGCATTTATTGGCATTCTGCATGATAGGTATATCACAAAATCATTCAGAGTGTTTCATAACTTTGATGTGCCAAATTGAAACGAAAGAATTTTGGCGAAAGCTTCAATTTCAAAAGCCCAAGAGTGGTTTCATAATCTGGATCACTTTTTTACACCAGTGCAAGTTGAGATCTGAAAAATTATTCATTAGAATGAGACAGCTCTGGCTACCAATTTGGGCATGCGCGCAAAAGCTGCTAAGTCAAAGTCTTCATCAACTGAGCCAGAGTAGGATCGGATTAGTAACATTGGAATTCCTGCTTTGTCAATTAACCTACCGCCTTCTATTTTCAACCCTGATTCCTCATTTCACCTCTTCTAAAACCTCTTTCCGACGAGGATTTCGGTCAGCCGGGCCAATTTGTCAACACACAATATTTTGAGTCAAAAAGAAGGCGCAGATAACAATCTGAAGTTAATGCCTGACCAAGAAAGGAGCGAATTTCTTCCAGAAGTTCAAAACGAGCCGCCATTTGTTTGGTGGCACAACAATGGCCATTAGCGATGGCTTTTCTAGCCCTGAACTCACCTGCTATTAAGGCATAATGGGACGGCGTTCCGTTTTGTACAACACTAATCTTCTTTTTCTTCCCGTTTCATATATCTCATTCTCTTTCGGTGAGGCAGTAGCCGACAGCTGAGGATTATGTATAATAGGCGTATTATTTTGGCATTCTTCGGAGTTTGTCAGAGGGTGCTGGAGGAATTTTGCTAATAACTCGTTGACACAGGGCTAAAAAAATATTTTCTCTAGCTGTTCCGATAGAATAGACTTATTTTCCTCGAAAATGTAAGAATAGGACTTTGGACTCTCAATTGAAATTCTTCGAATGATTTTTACTTATTTGATACAGAGAGATGCATAGCTTGCAATCACATCTGAATAGACCGTGGCAAGTTCAGTAGAATCATACAGTCTATTCTTGTCACATATGACAAGGCGATTGTCAAAGTATGCGGTATTGAAATGTTTTATTAGACATGTTTTATTGTTCGTTCAATTTTTCACTATCGTAAGAAAACCAGCTCGGTTGATTGATGAAAATCAATACTCAATAGTACAATCTCCTCATGAGTTTCAATGCAAATTTTCGAAATAATAATGCTATTTTAATGAATTAATCAGAACCATTTTAGTGCAGACCAGTAGAGCTCCTAGATCTACCTATTAAGTAGTTATCCTTATCGGTAGATCTCTGCAAATCGAGTGATTTTGTAGGCGAAATTTCAAATCAATTTTCCTGAAGATATGGAAAAACTATGGAGATCAAGAATACCAAGCTATTTTGCATTGACTTTTCTTGTTTCGATTCCTGTATTTACATCACGGCCAGGATATCTGCGAAAAAAGTTTTTTGTACAACTGTCATTAAAAGTGACACTTTTAATGACAGCAAACAATGTTAAAATTGATTGTTTACGTGGAAGCGTGTTAAAAATATTTTTAGCACTCCATTTTTTTATGATGAAATCAGATGAAAAAAATCAGCAATTGCAAATTTTTATTATAAATATTCAACAATCATTACTTATGAACAATAATATTAATCGTAAAACTAGAACAATTACTAATATTAATGCCCTGTGACGTTAGGGAGCTTCGAAACACATTATTAGAATCCTCAGCACCATCAGTACTTGTAGAAACCGGAAGTACAATATTGGATGATGATGATCGAACATCTGTTGAGGTTGGGAGAATTTTTTCAGCAATGACATTTCTATATGCAATGATCAACATAGCCCTCGGCTACCGTCGTAGACTTCCATCCACCATGTTTTTATATATCCGTAATATTTGCTCCTGATTCTGCTAGCAATGAAGCGGAGGATCTTCGAAAACAGTGTCCTGTATAGGACAATAGATAGAATTTTCCCAAATGTATTGATACCAACTGGATTGGGATTGGCAGTGCATTTATTATTCATGTATTTCAGGAAAAAACGACGATGTTTGATGACAGAAGGGCGCAGTGCAAAGTACTTATGAAAATAGTCAACATACTTCCCAATAATACTGAAAGAACGACTGACTTTCGTTTTTGTGTTTGGAAGTTGTATAACCAATGATTTATTTGTTATTTCGATGTCTTCCACTGATAAATTACACAATTCTACACGCCGACAGGCTCCAAATAATCCGAAAATAGTTGCAACCTTAACCATCAAGTATTTCTCATCTGGTGCCTCATTTATAAACTTTTCAACTTGTTCACGAGTGAGAATTTTCGATTTTTTGGGACGATATCCTTCACTTATCCGTTTTAAATATGCAATTACCTTAAAATATTTACTAACATCCACACCATTTTTAACAAGGGCGCTTGCCTTTATCATTGAAAATTTGCTCCAGAAAGTTGATGAACTCCATATTTTTGATTATTCTTCTAAGTATGCCAGGAAAACAGGTTCACTGAAATTCCCTTCTACATTTTTCAATTTACACCAGGCCAGGAAATTGTTATATGCAATATCGTACTGCTGAACAGATTTTTTAGGTAGGAGTTCCAGATTTGCTCTTCTTGCAGACTCTTCAATATCCACAGGAACAACCAAATCGTCACTTTTATTAATAATTGGACTCTTGACAAAAATGTTGAGCAGTTAAAAACCCAAGACGAAAATTGGACAGGAACGAAATTCAAATGACAGCGTCTTTTCTCATTTGTTAGTAATCATAACGTTGGAAACGTTTGCCATTCACCACAACCTTTTGATTATTTGAATATTTAAATGCATTTTGAAGTTTATTATTGTCATTGCAAATTCGCCCATTTCATTATCAAAATAGGGCAGTTGTACAAAAAACATTGTATGGTATTTGTGTTAAAAGTGATTTTTTTTTGTTCGTGAAATTGTTCAATTCGTTCCGCTCATTTCACAAACTTTTCCACTCACAAAATGAAACGTCACTTTTAACACACATATCATAAATAACTATTATATTATATTATGTTCGACTGCTTCATAAACACTTGATTCATTAATTCGTTTAGCGTCCATAATTGACTACTTTATTGGATACCACTTTAGTTGAGTTCAATGAAGTGGTGTCCAAACACCACTTCATTGGACTCAACTGTCACAGTTTTCTCTCAATTTTGCGATTTTCTACGTTTCACACCACTTGTTATAGGCCGCATACAAATTTTCATGAGCACTTTCAGTGGGTAGGAGAGATTCTTTGGCACTTGCGGCTAAATTTTTTACGCTTTCCTGTCCCGAACTATCCATTTTTTTGGATTATTATGACGTTTGTCACAGAATTAACGAAGTGAACAACTTTGTTCAGTGAGGTTGCTAAGGTCGCTGATTGTTACTAAGGTAAGAAAAGCAAAAGCACACTTAATGTTTCTTTGTAATAAAACGACGAATATATTAATTGACACTTCAGAAAATGAAATTTCTGCATTGCAGTCAAACATAAAGCTTTGTACGCAACTCTTACATAATTAGGCTTATGGACTCGCCCAAATTATTGGCCTAGCAGTTTGAAACTGTCGTTTTTGCCGGATTTTTTAGCGATTTTCGCGAATTTAAAAAAATACTTCTACATCGCCTAGATGATCGAAATTTCACCCACGTATAGATTGATTATTCCTCTTCTCGACCGTATAGAAATCTTCTCACTGTATCGCAGCTTCGCTGCGATTTCAAGATCCTTCTGGACCCACTTTTTCGACATATTCCCTCGGGTCGGTCCTCAAAGTTACCATTTTAGTTTAGTATAGAAATAGAATAACCTGCGATCTCAACTCAAGGATGGAATATATTTTCACAGCATTTTCGAGAGTGACTTAATTTATTCGTTTCTAAATAAGATATCCTTGCCATTCGTATAATTAACGCACTACAAATCCAACTATAGTCAATGTGAAGCTAATTTCGCCCCTAACGAATGAACAGTCTAATGTGGGGTTTTGCTTTCTGGCATAGGGGATAATGTATGGCTTAATAATGCTGTGTTGAAAAGGCAGTTCACTTTGTACCGGACTCTATCATTTGATCCATCTCTGACAAATGAACCAGATGGAAGTTTCTACAATTCCTCACTCACCACCACACGGAGGCAAGTCAACCTGGGGAAATTAAATGTTGATAAAAGGGAGGTCTTTCGCACAGATGTGATCCTCTCCTAAGCCCGCCATTGTAATTTGTCTGTGTGCATATGTCAGTTTTGGGACCGATGTGCATGCGAGTTTGGCGCTTTGTTCGTAGAGATTTGTGCGCTATTTATTTTGTAAATAAATGCCGAAAATTCGAAACGTTAACGTCAAGGTATTTGTCCGCCTTTCTTCGACGAGAATATATTGAAGTTGAGGTCCGGATTGTTTGGGAAGCTTGTTTGGGAACAAATCGAGGTGGATTATTTTTTCTGTGGATATCGGTCATATTTTGTTGATTTTTCCGCATGACGTGAGCCACTGAACAATAGGGAATCTCTTCACTTCGAAAATAAACTTTCCTTGAGAACGATTCTACACACAATTTTCGATTCATCTCCAAATATCAGCTTTATAGTGCATTGTCATATTGCGGTCAGGAACAGTTTCTTAAGATATACAGGGTTTCCTATAATACGCTACCCATCACAATATTTGAATTAAAGTTTTTTTCAGTTAACGAAACTACTAGCGCTCCAAGTTCTACCTATAATGAGTTTAGTAATCCTTATCGGTAGTTCTCTGGAATGGGAAAATTATGGAAATAATGAATACAACGCTATTTTTCATAGACCCTTCCTCTTTCGATCCATATACAGGGTCTTTCACGAGGAACCTCACCCATATTTATACGGGAAACTACTGAATGTATTTTCATGAAATTCAGCACTTATAAGTATTTCACGATGCTGATGAAATCTAAAATATTTTCGAGGCATGAGCACCTCCGGTTTTTCCGGAAATGACGTCAACTTCCGTTTTTCAAATTAGAACACCATTTTTTTATTGCAGAAATAGATTCCTTAGAAAATTTCAAGTTATTTTGATGTAACATTTTTCAGTTTTGGTTGGAAAATTCTCTCTGAGCGGGAAAATTCGAAAAAAACAAGAATAACTTCGAGGTTTTTGGATGGAAAATTTTCATTTTTGGGATTTTTTAAGATGTAAGATTGATGTATCCACTTTAAATATCGAAATCGCGATTCATGATACAGGGGGTGAAAAAATCGCTTTCAAAGTTAGGGATGACAAAATCGTGAAAAATCAATTTTTTCAAATTAGAACCCCATTTTTTTTATGGCAGATATTGAATCTACGTTAATTAATAATGTGAGTGTATGCATCACACCCTCAATTGCCCTAAAATGGATATTTTCTGAGTTAATATCCACTTTAGGGCAAGGGTGTGATGCATACACTCACATTATTTTTTAACGTAGATTCGATATCTGCCATAAAAAAATGGGGTTCTAATTTGAAAAAATAGATTTTTCACGATTTTGTCATCCCTAACTTTGAAAGCGATTTTTTCACCCCCTGTATCATGAATCGCGATTTCGATTTTTAAAGTGGATACATCAATCTTACATCTTGAAAAATCCCAAAAATGAAAATTTTTCATCCAAAAACCTCGAAGTTATTCTTGTTTCAGCGGAGCTCTATTTTCGATTTTTTTTTCGAATTTTCCCGCTCAGAGAGAATTTTCCAACCAAAACTGAAAAATGTTACATCAAAATAACTTGAAATTTTCTAAGGAATCTATTTCTTCAATAAAAAAATGGTGTTCTAATTCGAAAAACGGGAGTTGACGTCATTTCTGGAAAAACCGGAGGTGCCTTGAAAATATTTTAGATTTCATCAGCATCGTGAAATACTTATAAGTGCTGAATTTCATGAAAATACTTACGTTCAGTAGTTTCCCGTATAAATATGGGTGAGGTTCCTCGTGAAAGACCCTGTATTCACATCACGGCAAGGATATCTGTAAAAAAAGTTTTGTCGAGTTTAAAATAGTCTTTTTTTGCCGGATTTTTTCTCTATTTTCGCGAATTTTTTCAGACTGCTTCTACATCGCCCAGAGAATCGAAATTCCACCAACGTATGAATCGATTATTCTTCTTTTCGACCGTATAAAAATTTACTCAATGTAAAGCAGCGAAGCTGCGATTTTAAGAATCTTCTGGACCCACTTTTTCGACAGATTCTCTCTGCGTCGGTGCACAGAGTAACCATTTTATGCCGGGTTCCACCAAACATTTTAATCTGGTTCTATATAGTAGATAACGGATTGATTTCACTGGCATATAAGAAGGAGCTTTGTAAACAAACAGAATTGTCTGGTTTGCGCACAATAAAGCTCCTATTCATCAAACGGTCATAACCACGCTCCCTTTTAACGCCCTAAAGCAGCGGTTCTCAAACTTTTTTGGGGACGGAACCCTTTTGACAAGCAAAATACTCGACGGAACCCTACAATAAAAGTGTGTATTCTTTATTAATAAGCGTATTGAAGGTACAATGTAACAGTTATTAATTATTACTTACTTTTCCACATGTTGCCATGGGCGCCCGCAGAAATTTTTCTCAGGGGGGGCCAAATTTTTTCTCAGGGGGGGCAAAATAAAAATCATTGAAACATTGAGGGTGTTGTGCTGAAAAACTTTAAGGCCATCAAAATCTCAGGTGGGGCCATGAACCCCCCCCCCCTGCGGGCGCCCATGCATGTTACCACACGTTCGTTCAAATACTAATTCTCTCGTGTATCAGTTGAAGTTCTCACAATAATATTGTGCAACAATTAAATCATTCAAAAAAAAAAAATTAAGAATTATTTGATTTGAAAGTCGAAACATATTCTCGTTTATTTGATTACCCATATATTTGTCACGAGTTAATATTTTGCTCGAATCTCCAAGTGTAATTTGATAATTTACAACTATTTTGACTTCTTTTCGATCGGATACGGTATTTTTGCAAATATTCCGAAGAAGAAAATTATATTCACGCAAGAATTAAGCGAATCCAAGAAAATTACTATGAAAATAAGCGCCATTTGTCACGTAGAGACGTCATGCGCCGAATTCAAAACTCGATCATCAAGTGGTCTTTTCTTGTGGGTTTTGGTATCATGGTCCTAGGGTCCTAGACTCGATCTCGAACATTCTCAAAAATACTCGAGTCGATGTTTTTGATAAACAAAAAGCATTCACAAGTATACGCGCAGCGGGCGGAGTCAAAACGTTCGACCAGAAGGTGTTGTTTCGATTTTTTTTTCTATGAATACGAAAAATAAGTCCTTTTTATCCCTCAATCTTTATTAGTTGACGACCAGTTTCTAGAATTTCAAAATGGTCTCATTTTCAAAAATTAGAGCTACAAGATTAAAAATAAAACACAAATGATGATGAATTAAGGTTTAAAATACTTACATACAAGCTACAAAAGTCAAAAAATTTAAAACAAATCTTGCGTCATACAATCAAGTGTCGAAATTCCCAAAATGTAGAGCAACAGGGCAGATAAAACAACATCAACCAACAATATGTTATATTCAAAATGACGATCTCAAATTCAAACAATGAAGCGACATCTAACTGAAGAACAAAACAAAATGAAAATGAGACTATTCTGAAGTTCTCGAAACTAGTCGTCACTCGTCAACTAATAAAGATTATGAGATAAAAAGGATTTTTCTCCGTATTCATTATGAATCACCCACATGTATCTGTTCTTCAATTTATTTTTTTTCCAAATTCTTTCGGAACCCCTACAGGGGTATCGCGGAACCCTAGGGTTCCGCGGAACACACTTTGAGTATCACTGCCCTAAAGGATTGCCAAGATCGTACTCGGAACGGACTGTAGATGGTACTGGATAGAAATGATTCAATAATTCGAGTCAGCAATTCCTTCATTAGAACTATTTTCCTCAGAAACTCTAGTGCAAAATATCTGTTATGATTTGCAACTGTCCTTAACATTTTATATCCGACGTACCCTATTGTTTTATTTTGTTTTGTTTTCATATTATTATCTACTAAATAATTCCTTTTTCGAATGCTCAAGATTGCGGCAAGGTTTTCCAGGAAACACCAGAGTTTTAGAGATTCGGGTCGGAATCTTGCAGGATTCCGACAAAGTTATTCCGGGAAATACCAGATCTGGGTCCTTTTCCCTAATGGGTGAAAGCTATCTTGATTTGCATAAATATCGAAGTTTTGAATTGATAAGACTCGTAAAAGATCTCTGTTCAAATTTATAATGGTCATTTACTTGTAACATCATATATTCAGGTTCGGTCCATAATTTTATATTATTTTGTACAAAACTCTTTGTCGGCTGCTCAAGATTCCGACAAGGTTATTCCGGGAAACACAAGATCTGGGTACTTTCCCTTAATGGGTTAAATCCATCTTGATTTGCATAAATATCGAAGTTTTCAATTGACAAGACCAGTTAAAACACCTAGAGCTACTGTGAAGGTCTAGCTGTTCAAAGTGTTCATAGATTTTGTTGTGAAAAGTGTATTGTGTTGGAAAATCTTTTGACAAAGTGTATATAGTGTTCATAGAACAATGTCGAATTCTGCAACGGATACGGATACGGAACGGATACTGCAGGGTGATATGTGGGGACCACCACGAAAAAGGTCCAAAAGGTCGCATTTCTCTGCTGAAGAGGAAGAGATAATTTTGAACATTTTTCGAAAAGAATTGGAAGACCATCCTGATTTATCGAAAAGAGACTTAGTAGGAATTGTTTCAAAATCCTCAGGCCTGAGTGATTCAGCTGTATTCGGAATTCTCAGAGAATATGAAGAGAATAAAACATTGACGCCACCTAAGAGGAGAGCCCAGTCGTTAAAAATAATCGATTCGGTTGACGATTTCGATATTAACCTTATCAGAAGAATTGTCCACGGTTTTTTTTCGGAATGAAATCCCAACGATTTCTAAAGTACTAGAAATCGTGAATGATGACGACAGTTTGCCAAATTTCAAAAGAACAACGTTCTATAAATTATTGAAAAACATGGAATTCAAGTTCAGTTAAAACTGAACGATTGTGTGAAATCTCCTCGATTCGACTCTGGACGGAATGAAACTTTACGAAGGCCCTCCTACCGCTGCGCCAAACATGATATTATTGCTCCTTCTTAGATTTGAACAGAGTAAAGGGATATTAGAGTATACAGATTCCGTCCAACAAAAAATATTCTGAGAGTTGTTTAAATCATTTCCAACAGCTGCTACATTGTCATTTCAGCTATCTTTGCAATATTCATTCGTAAAGCTGGCACTTATTATAGGTACATTTGACGATATGATTGACACCGTCGAGTACTTCAAATTATGCCGAAATACCTCATCCCCGCAATCCGTCCAACCTTACTCCATTACCGGGATCCATCATCCCATTTCTCCCTGCTCCCAAAGCCGTTTTATCAATTCAGGATTCGATATAACGGCTCCCGCCGGATTACCGCGTACTTAACATAATATCAGCGAAGGGCACAAGAGTCCTCAGCCTATCAGCTGTCTCCCGCCGTTCTGAGTGCCATCGAAGCTGTATCGGCAAACAATTGACTAAAAAGACTTCGATAAATGAGCCAGTGCCCGAATAAATTTCCCGCTTTGTTGCCTTCGAACAATCAGACACTTTAGAAACACCACAATGTCCCACAAGTCCCTCCCCTCGATAAATCGCCGCTGCTCTTAACTATTTTACTGTAATTGTTTGGTTTATTCCCGTGATTCCCATCGGTTCTTCAATGTTTCATTTTTGAACTACCCCCTTAACGCTTTTGTGTTTGCATTGGCGTATTGTTCTTTGGCTCGAGTGCTGAATGGTAATTACGCATGGTAGGGTTGTTTGGCATGGAGGATTAACGGAAGAAATATTGCCCATGTCCTAAGACATGAGAAGGACTTCTTGATTTGTTATATACATATAATCATTTCAGTTATTTTATTTGTAATCATTGTTAACCCCACATCGGTTTAGATTTTTTTCTTTAGATATGCTTGTTCGTTAAGTTTCATTTTTATATATTATTATTTTTCTCTACGTCAAATATTACTGGAAAAATTACAATTCACCTAGGTGTACTAGGTCGATTGAGAATTTCTCAGAAGTACAAAATTCTTGTTTGGAAGCAGCTTTTAAAGAACCCCAATCTTAGGGTTCCCAAAAATTCAAAAAAATTAAAGATTCAATTTATGAATATATCCTGATTTGAAGTGTAGTCGCAGACGATACGGGCATAGCAATTAGGCACAGAAATACAAAAATAATTCACAAAAGACTTCAGGAAGCTGCAGATGATATCAGTCAATGGTGTAACAGATGGAAAATCAAAATCAATGGAGAAAAGAGTCAAGCAATACTCCTTCAAAATAGAAGTCTGAAGATGGAATCGAAGATATCCATAGACGATAATGAAATTGGAGGGAAGAATGAAGCTAAATACCTAGGAGTAATAGTAGACAAAGGACTAACGTGGAAACAGCACATTAAGTATGCAGTGGATAAAACGAATGTAGCAATGAAAAGACTATAACCGATTATAGGCGGAAGAAGCCAAATGAACAGAAACACGAAATTGAGGATTATAAAAGCAGTCTCCAGACCGCAGTTAACATATGGATCTGAAGCATGGGGCTATGCAGCGAGAACCCATATAAAGAGAATACAAATTTTTGAGATGGGTATTAGACGCCCCCTGGTTTGTTAGGAATGAACAAATCCGAAAAGACATACAATGGGAGTCCATTACTACATTCGTCAAACGAAAAGCCGCGAAAACCTATGAAAGAGCTAGAGAAGATCCAAATGACGACCTTAGAAGGTTGGTTGACTATGAACCCACTGAAGATGAAAAAACAGCGAGAATTCACCGCAAGAGACCTAGAGACCAATTGCGAAAATGAAGACATAGAACTGCACATTTAGTGAGAGATATCCAATTGAAGGATGAACACAAACACTCAGCATAAAAGAATGCGAAAGAGAAAATAACAGATAAGATGATGGAAGGTTTATAGGCTTATGCCCGGAACCAACCGAAGGAGAGCTGTTTAGTCGGTAAGAATCTGAAAGACTGGGTGTCTGATCTAAGATTCACCTCTTCTAGAACAAAAAAAATCAAGTCTAGATAGGCAGACAGTTAGTTAACCCCGAAGTTACTTCGTTTTCAAAATGGACAACACGGTAAGTTTCCGTCCTTTTCGACAAAATTAGCCTATAGAGCAAATAAATGAAAATATAAGTCTAAACAATAATGATACTTCTCTTAGTCAACGATTTGGAGACTTAATCAGTCTTCGTTTTAAAAACTACTAACAACAACAATATTCAAACTTCTAGCAGATAAAGTTGCAATAAGAATCTAGATTCCCAACATGATTTGATTTTGATAAAGTTATTGTAGAATCATCCCATTACTTGTCTTTTGCTCTACTATAGTGGGAGGCACGTATGACTCATTTCGCAGGAACTGGTCAAAAAATACGAAAAACTTTTTGTCTATTTCGAAAAAGCAGTTATTTTTCGGGGTAAACTGGTTATTTGCCCTTCTACACTTGGATAGATTTTCTACAGTGCGCGTCAAAATTATGTAACAAATTCATTTTCTCAGAAGGTCAATTTTTGTTTCACTTTTATCAAATTTTTATGCATTTTTGAAGGATTTTTGTTGCACCCTGTGTCATTCCCATAAACCCCTCTCACGGGAAAGGGGTTGAAAGTTGTGCATGAACAAAACTGTAATTTTATCTGGTACCATCATCTCAAAGTAAATGATCCATGACAAAGTGCACATACTGAACTGACTAATAAAAAAAAAAATTTCTTGAACATTTCTACACTCCTGTAAAGAAGAAACAAAGACCTTGCCAAAAAGTACCACAAGACCCACTTTTCCTATTCAAAAAATTCAGAGGGTTGATGGGGATGGCGAAAATTCACTCAAAAATTGTTCAATATCACACTTCTTTGCTTCTGCATCAATGAACAGATGAAAAAATGGTGCAAATTTAGACGCGATTTACTATTCGAAATCAGAAGATTATTCGAATTTTCAGAAGTTTTAAGATTCGTTATATCAACACACAGCCAGAAGAAGTGATAATAATTATCTGTTACTGTGACGAAAATGCCGAATAGGGTTCACGATGTAACATGCTGCCTGCCCTGAAGAGTCCCTTCAGTGACATGCCCTTACATAATCAGTAATCAGTTTTAGTATATTTAATGTGAAGAATGCACAATATTTGAAGAAACAAATACTCATTTCCGACATTCACGCACAAAGAAGAAAATGAATTTCAATCCGGATAACTTTTCATTTTGATGGAGAGCTTATTTATTAGAAAATTCAAAGAACGTCACAACGTTGCAAAAATTTCGACTACATTTTGATTCCGTAGTAGTACATTTACCCAGTTGAGTTCTGATGATTTTGAAAACTGGCATCACTTTTCATTATTGAAAGGCTTGTCTCCTCTTTCTAGTCTGAGGGTGGACCATTAAAGGATCCAAATTTTATGCCATTTTTAAATTTAAGTTTTGAAAAGCACATCACTCAAATGTCGTCCTTGGGAGCGGATACACTTATTTAGGCGTGAAGAGCACAACATCGTCGTTTGGCAGTTCTCGGAGATCGCGACACAGGTTCGTACGGGTTTCAAAATCCCTTTCACTTAATTTCTGTGCAACAATCATTTTGTAGGGATGCATTTTGAGGTCCCGGTGCAAAATTCGCCGAATACTGCGGTTGGAAATCCCCAAAGCGAGCGAATGTTTTCGCGCCGAACGACGCGGGGAACGTTCAATCGCGGCATGGGCGTACCCAGGTAGGGGCAGGGGGGGGGCAGCTGCCCCCCCCCTTGAAGATAAAATTAATGTAAATTTTCCTGGCAAGTGGGAAATAAAAACGTGTTACCTACTCTTTTCAAGTATGAGCTGCCCCCCTCTAGCTGAAATCCTGGGTACGCCCTTGAATCGCGGCTCTCACATTGGCCACGTTTTCAGGTCCTGTTGCTGTCCTGGGACGTCCAGGCGACTTCTTTTTCAATGCTGAACTCGTCTGTCTAAAATTTGACACCCACACTTTAATCGTAGCGTGATGTGGAACAGGATCATGACGCCCGAGTCCGAAATGAATTCGAAAAGCACGTTGTGTAGCAATTATCGAACCGCCGCATTCGATAAACCGCTCAATAACAAAAGCACGATGTTCACCAGACCAAGGCATGTTGACTACTGACAAATGGCATAAAACCAGCTTTCTAACGGTTTTTACCCCACTACTCTACCTGCTCTCTCTTCTGAGAAAAAGGGATTTGAAATCGGATAGGTTCTTCTGCCCCACCCTGTACATGATATACCAAGAAACCCAAGATGCCTGCTTGCTCTATACGCGGACGATACGGGCATAGCAATTAGGCACAGAAATAGAAAATAATTCACAAAAGACTTCGAGAAGCTGCAGATGATATTAGTCAATGGTGTAACAGATGGAAAATCAAAATCAATGGAGAAAAAAGTTAAGCAATACTCCTTCAAAAGAGGAGACTGAAAATGGAATCGAAGATATCCATAGACGATAATGAAATTGAATGGAAGAATGAAGCTAAATACCTAGGAGTAATATTAGACAAAGGACTAACGTGAAAACAGCACATTAAGTATGCAGTGGATAAAACAAATGTAGCAATG
Source organism: Adalia bipunctata (assembly GCA_910592335.1). NCBI lineage: Eukaryota > Metazoa > Arthropoda > Insecta > Coleoptera > Coccinellidae > Adalia > Adalia bipunctata. Next base: position 12,738,386 of record OU342955.1, read on the forward strand.
AAAAGACTATACCCGATTATAGGCAGAAGAAGCCAAATAAACAGAAACACGAAATTGAGGATCATAAAAGCAGTCGCCAGACCGCAGCTAACATATGGATCTACAACATGGGGCTATGCAGCGAGAACCCATATGAAGAGGATACAAAGTACAGAAAACAAATTTCTGAGATGGGCATCAGACGCCGCCTGGTTTTTTATGAATGAGCGAATCCGAAAAGACATAAAATGGGAATCCATTACTACATCCATCAAACGAAAAGCTGCAAAAGCCTATGAAAGAGCTAGTGAACATTCAAATGACGACCTTAGAAGGTTAGTTGACTATGACCCCGCTGAAGATGAAAAAACCGCAAAAATTTACCGCAAAAGACCTAGAGACCTATTGCAAAGATGAAGATATAGAACTCCACACTTAGTGAGAGATATCCAATTGAAGGATGAACACAAACACTCAGCATAAAAGGATGCGAAAGAGAAAATAACAAAAATATGATGGAAGGTTTATAGGCTTATGCCCGGAACCAAACAACGGGAGAAGTGTTTAGTCGGTAAGAATCCGACACTACCCAGAAAGACTGGGTGTCTGATGTAAGATTCACCTCCTCTACAACAAAAAAAAAATGATCCTGGAGAAGAAGATGGGAATATCAGATCAGATATATCTAGCGTTAGCGCTATTCTACACCAACTCCCTGTCCTTAAGGTTATGACATGAACCCACTTGCTCAACAATAAAATTTTTTGGACGTATCTCATCCCTTGATCCCTCGCACAACTCAACAGGAACAAGAGGACGACCCCCTCAATCCCTCAGATTACGCCGAGCATGCGCCCGCACACGCCCCTCCAATAAAAATATCGAAATTTTATTGTCCGAATCACACGCCCGGCCGTAATCGCTTGACAAACTGTCCCCGTCGGGTAACCGACAAACAATTGCCCCTGAATTTTGATAGATTATAATATACAGGCCGCGTTTTCGCATCAGCGCCGATCAAACAGGGATTAAATTTCAATTTGCACTTCGTGTCGTAAGTGGCGCGGCCCGGCCGAGCCGATAAAGGGGTGAAAATTGAACGGTCGCAGCAAAACGGAATGACCAGGCTCCAGCTCGTTAAAATGTGGATTAGACGGGCACGAAGCTGCCACATTATTGTGTTGATATTCGATTTCTGAACGTGCCAAAGTGGAAGGGAAACGCGGATGTCGCGATGGATCGGTAAACAAAACGGCTTTCGGTCAGACACTCCCGGATTCTTTCGCAGGGTTGCAGGATAATCCCTCCGGAATCGATGTGTGTGGAGGTCTTCGGATGTGTTCAGAACGGAATTATCCCGATTCTGTTTCTCATGTTGGCGTGGACTGGTTGAATTCGAAGAATAATAGGGGACAACCCTGATATCACAGATACGTTATATCTAGAAAGGAATTTTGTTTATCCACAATACTCTGTTATTTTCTTCAGAAGAAATCTCATGAATTGTAACACAAACCTAAAAATTAATTGAAAATGTTAAAAATTGTGGAAGAATGATTCGGAATTGGAAAGCCGAAATTACAAATTTCCGTCGACTTCATTTGAGTAACTCCATCGACTTCGCATGCAAAATGAAATCCCTCACCCAACATCTCCGGCAGAAATCGAAGAGATAATCAATAATTTGAAAACAAGAAAGGCTCCTGGAAAAGATAAAATTACAAATCTCATGCTGAAGAAAATGTCAAAAAAAAGGAACGGCAGCTCTCACTAGTATAGCAAATGGCGTGATGAGAACAGAGCACTTTCCAAAAAGATGGATATCTGCCGAAGTGATTGTTTTCAATAAACCAGGTAAAGACAAAAAGTTCCCACAGAACTATAGACCGATAAGCCTTTTTTTTCCTAGAACTGGGAGCTCTAGGAAAAATTGTGGAGAGAGTCTTGGCCAGACGACTCAATGAAGAAACAGAAGCCCTGGCGACGATACCGAGTGAACAATTTGGGTTCCGAAAACAACATTCAACTGAACAACAGCTCCTAAGAATGACTGAGTATACCACAGAAGGATTTCAGAATAAACAAGCCACAGGACTACTTCTACTCGATGTAACCAGAGCTTTCGATAGAGTATGGGGCATGAAGGATTAGCATATAAAATGATAACCGCAGGTTATTCTCCCAAGTTATGCACAATAATAAGAAATTATTTGAGGGATAGAAACTTTTGTGTGAAAATAGGTGATGTTCATTCCACACTCAGATATCTAGAAGCAGGAGTTCCCCAAGGATCCATATTAGGACCGCAACTCAATAACATATACATACATGATATACCAAGAAATCCAAGATGCCTGCTTGCTCTATACGCGGACGATACGGGCATAGCAAATAGGCACAGAAATACAAAAATAATTCACGAAAGACTTCAAGAAGCTGCAGATGATATCAATGAATGGTGTAACAGATGGAAAATTAAAATCGATGGAGAAAAGAGTCAAGCAATACTCCTCCAAAAGAGAAGACTGAAGATGGAATCGAAGATATCCATAGACGATAATCAGGCACGTAGCGAGGGGGGGGGCTCGGGGTCCCGTGCCCCCCCCCGAAATATCAAAAAATGCCTGTATATATCAAAAAGTGCCTGTATATTTGACAAAATTTGCAATGTTTACTTATTGTGGCCCCCCCCCCCGAAATTGTGGGCCCCCCCCGAAAGAAAATCCTGGCTACGTGCCTGACGATAATGAAATAGAATGGAAGAATAAAGCTAAATATCTAGGAGTATTATTAGACAAGGGACTTACGTGGAAACAACACATTAAGTATGCAGTGGATAAAACGAATGTAGCAATGAAAAGACTATATCCGATTATAGGCAGAAGAAGCCAAATGAACAGAAACACGAAATTGAGGATCATAAAAGCAGTCGCCAGACCGCAGCTAACATATGGATCAACAGCATGGGGATATGCAGCGAGAACCCATATAAAGAGGATACAAAGTACAGAAAACAAATTTCTGAGATGGGCATCAGACGCCCCCTGGTTTGTTAGGAATGAACAGATACAAAAAGACATAAAATGGGAGTCCATTACTACATTCATCAAACGAAAAGCTGAAAAAGCCTATGAAAGAGCTAGTGAACATCCAAATGACGACCTTAGAAGGTTAGTTGACTATGACCCCGCTAAAGATGAAATAACAGCTAGAATTTACCGCAAAAGACCTAGAGACCAATTGCGAAAATGAAGATATAGAACTCCACACTTAGTAAGAGATATCCAATTGAAGGATGTACACAAACACTCAGCATAAAAGAATGCGAAAGAGAAAAGAACAGATAAGATGATGGAAGGTTTATAGGCTTATGCCCGGAACCAACCGCAGGAGAGGTGTTTAGTCGGTAAGAATCCGACACTACCCAGAAAGACTGGGTGTCGATGTAAGATTCACCTCTTCTAGAACAAAAAAAAAAAAAAAGAAGAAAATGTCAAAGAAAGGAACAGCAGCTCTCACTAACATTGCAAATGGGGTGATGAGAACAGAGCACTTTCCAAAACGATGGAAACCTGCCGAAGTGATTGTTTTCAACAAACCAGGTAAAGACGGCAAGTTCCCCCAGAACCCATAAGACTACTTAGCCTACTCCCAGCCCTAGGGAAAATTGTTGAGAGAGTCTTAGCCAGACGAGTTAATGAAGAAACAGAGGCCCTGGCGACGATGCCAAGTGAACAATTTGGATTCATAAAACAACAGTCAACTGAACAACAGCTCCTAAGAATGACCTAGTATATCACAGAGGGATTTCAGAATAAACAAGCCACAGGACTACAACTACTAGATGTAACCAGAGCTTTTGATAGAGTATGGCATGAAGGATTAGCATATAAAATGATAACCGCAGGTTATTCTCCCAAGTTATGCACAATAATAAGAAATTATTTGAGGGATAGAAACTTTTGTGTGAAAATAGGTGATGTTCATTCCACACTCAGATATCTAGAAGCAGGAGTTCCCCAAGGATCCATATTAGGACCGCAACTCAATAACATATACATACATGATATACCAAGAAATCCAAGATGCCTGCTTGCTCTATACGCGGACGATACGGGCATAGCAAATAGGCACAGAAATACAAAAATAATTCACGAAAGACTTCAAGAAGCTGCAGATGATATCAATGAATGGTGTAACAGATGGAAAATTAAAATCGATGGAGAAAAGAGTCAAGCAATACTCCTCCAAAAGAGAAGACTGAAGATGGAATCGAAGATATCCATAGACAATAATGAAATTGAATGGAAGAATGAAGCTAAATACCTAGGAGTAATATTAGTCAAAGGACTAACGTGGAAACAGCACATTAAGTATGCAATGGATAAAACGAATGTAGCAATGAAAAGACTTTACCTGATTATAGGCAGAAGAAGCCAAATGAACAGAAACACGAAATTGAGCATCATAAAGGCATTCGCTAGACCACAGCTAACATATGGATTAACAGCATGGGGCTATGCTGCGAGAGAACATATAAAGAAGATACATAGTACATAAAACAAATTCCTAAGATGAGCATTAGACGTTTGTTAGGAATGAACAAATCCGAAAAGACGTAAAATGGAAGTCCATTACTACATTCATCAAACGAAAAGCTGCAAAAGCCTATGAAAGAACTAGTGAACATCGAAATGACGACCTTAGAAGGTTAGTTGACTATGTCCACGCTGAAGATGAAAAAACAGCGAGAATTTACCACAAAATACCTAGAGACCAATTGCGAAAATGAAGATATAGAACTCCACACATAGTAAGAGATATCCAATCGAAGGATGTACACAAACAATCAGCATAAAAGAATGTGAAAGAGAAAATAACAGATAAGATGATGGAAGGTTTATAGGCTCATGCCCGGAACCGACCGCAGGAGAGGTGTTTAGTCGGTAAGAATCCGACACTACCCAGAAAGATTGGGTGTCTGATGTAAGATTCACCTCTTCTAGAACAAAAGAAAAATTACCTCAAACACTCAGCATGAAGAATGCGAAAGAGAAATTAACAGATGAGAAAATGGAAAGGTTTATAGGCTTATGCCCGGAACCAACCGCAGGAGAGGTGTCCGTAAGAATCCGACACTACCCAGAAAGGCTGGGAGTAAAATTCACCTCTTCTATAACAAGAAAAAATTGTGGAAATATGAGTCTGAATTTGAAAGCAAACATTACAAATTTCCGTCGACTTCATTTTAGTGACTCGATCGGCTTCACACGCAAAATGAATATTTCTGACAATCCTTTTGTAATATTTGTAATATTTCAATGAAAGTGCCTCAAATGTATATACGGGGTGTTTCTGAATTGATGCGAAAGATTTCAAAACATGATTCTTCATTCAAAATAAATGTTGGGTCAAGAGTCAAACGTTAGGTTGATATCCCGGTTCAAAGGTTGCAGAAAGATGAAATTTAAAGAAAAACTCACGCAACGTCTTGGATAGAATTAAATTCGGATAGCCTGATTTGGTTAGAAACTTTTTCATCTCGTTCATTATTCTCGTGAAATGAAAAATAAAATGTAAATTAAATGTCGGGAAGTAGCAATTCATTTCAGAACTGATTTACATATTATTTCTTTTATTTCAAAACCTTCCATTTCACGAGAAAATACTAGAGATGAGAAAGTTTTTAAATATTATATTTTAAGATTTCTAGTCCTATTATTAGAGACTAGCAAAGGCCCTTGGTGATATGGGTCGAGAGAACAAAAGTTACAAATTTCCGTCGACTTCATTTTCCTGTCCCGATCGGCTTCGAATGCTTATGCAAAATTCATATGTCAACCAAACCTTTCACAATGAACTCAAAAGGGACAGATTTCTTTAAACGTTTTTCAAATCTATATACAGAGTGTAACAGCCAAATGGAATAAATTCGATAACGAGTTAATGAGGGCGTGTTGGGAAAAACGCTCGGACACGTCGATTTGTAATTTTAAATGCGCATATTTTTCGAATTAAATTATATAGGGTGTTCCATGCGACCGTGGCCAATACCAACTTTCTTATTTCAAATGCAACCCACTGTATATTATTCATTTTTTGGATTCTTCAGAGAATTCTAGACAATTCGTTATCGAATTTATTCCATTTAGCTGTTACACTCTGTTCTCTGTATGTATGTATCTTTCAAATTATGTTTTTATACGATATTTTAGATGATTTTTCATATTATCTGAGAATAGCCAGGGTCCTTTGTTTCACTGCGCTGTGATTATTTTCAATGTAGGTACACTCAAAGTGTCTCAGCATTTCTGGGAAAATATAGCACTTCTTTATTGAGTCGAGCAAAAAACGGGGTGGCTCACATAAAACAGTCCCGTAAGCTTCAATCTGGGTATCGGGCACATAATTATTAGGTAGGAATACGCGTGCGATGCGATCCACATAACCCCTTGGGCATGGCGGACTGGCCCCCGCGCCATCTGACGGATCCCACGGTCAGGATAACTTGACATTCCCGAGGAACAGTGTTATGCGGGTTTCCCCCGAACTTCCTGCCCTTGTTTCCGCAAAATTTCGAGCACTTCCCGCTCGGTTAACACGGAACGAGCGACACTTCGGGTGCTTTATTGTTTCACTTCTCACTTCCGAGTTACCTCAAGGGCCGAACGGTTTATTTGCCACGATCTTACTATGGGAAGACAACAGACGGCTGGAAAAGATTAGAGTGGGAGACTGGGTGATTTCCGTTTAGTTTAGGACTGGAAAGACTTGAACTCGATTTGAACCAAATTAATGCTTCTGTCGTTGAGGACCCAACAAGTTAACAACTACGGCTAGCTACTTTCTTGGCCTGTCAGCGGTCGCATAACACGTACAATCTCTTTTTTGCGCGTTTGTTCTCATGAAAGAGCAGAAATTTCTTCGAATATATTTTTTTTGTAATCTCGCTTTTCATTAGATCTCTAAGCAGTCGTAATTTGTAATTATGATCAAGAATGAAAGCTCCTGACTCATTTTAATAGGAATTTATTTTGTATTGAACTGGAAATACAGTGAGTTATAATGGGTGATTTTTTAAGAGCTACATAAAATTTTTCGTAAAAAACGCGTGAAATTCAGGAAAATGCATGAAATCTTCACTCGTATCGATTGTCCATACAGGGTGAGTCTTTCACTTGTTTAAATGTAGATTCTTGAGGTCAAAGGGAACCTTTTTTTCATTTCCCAGTTTTTGAGTAGTTCTGATTCTCACCGATATAGCACTACGATCTTTCAGTCGCCTATAACGGTGCGCTAATGCGAGGTAGCCGGCGCGCAAGACAAACAGTTATTCCACAGACTAACCAGTTGGTCTATGATTCTTTTGTGTCTCCAACAGTCCGGCGTTGGTCCCATGAACGACGCGTGCGTATAGCGATAACCGGCGTGATTTGTCGATTTATTCATTCACAGAGAAGAATGCAAACAGGTGATGATTATGTGAAGACTTTCAGTCAATTAATGTAATGATAACCATGTGATGTTGAGTTTATTGAATTTCAAGAGGATATTGTTTAGATAGGAAAATTGCCACGGATTATCTAGTGCTAAATTATATTTTTCATCAATCTCAATTCAATACGTGGTTTGTATAATTAATATCCGAATTTTGTATTTCATTTACCTATTTTCAATATTGACCGGTTACAATAAATTTTTAATAGAAACTGTGCGTATAAAATGTATAATTTAATGCTTCTTAAAATTCAGTTTCATCTCCCACATTTGTGGGATTTTATTATTAGATATCTCTACATGAAAAGTTTTTTCATCAAAGAGATTTTAGTCTTGACAAAGTTGATCAACATTCTGACAACATTGTTACTTTGTATTACCATGTGCAGTATCGTTAGGCTCCTGTACGAGCGTCCTTCAAACTGAAATACTCGCAATCGGAAGATGTCTATATATTAATCTAGAAAGAAACTATCAGAAGTGTGATATAGCTATTCATACAGATAGTCAAGCTGTTATTGAAGCAATGAGCTCCTACGTCATTGACTCAAAGCTGATTTGGAAGTGCCGAAAAAAACTCAATGAGGTAGGCAAGAAAAATAAGGTCTTTTTAATCTGGGTTCCCGGCCATTCGGGAATCGTAGGAAACGAAGAGGCCAATACACTAGCCAGAAAGAGCGCACAAACGCCACTCACTAGCCCAGAATCCTTCTGTGGTATAGGAAAATGCACCTACAAGAAGGAGTTCATGCTGAAGGAGAAAACCGAAAGAAAAAAACCCTGGCGGAATCTCCCAGGGATGGATCACTCCAAAAAGTTCCTTCAGAACTATGACACTGCTAGATCCAAAAAATATCTGGATCTCAGTAAAAACCAACTTCACTTACTCACTGGCTTTCTCACGGGACATCGTCGCTTAAAGAAGCATCTGTTGAGAATGGGTTTATCGGACACTGTTGAGTATAGATTCTGTAGGGATGAGGAAGAAACTCCTATTCACCTGGTTACGGAATGCTATGCCATTGCAAGCCAAAGGAAAGAGTGCTTTGGACAAGAAACTTGTAGAAGTGGGGAATTATCCTCCTTGAAGCCGTCCCAGATACTGAATTTCACCAAATCTCTGGAACTGGAGGGCGAGCTGTAGGAGGCGCGATGATTACAGCTCTGATAGGGGGCACAATAGACCTTGGAGTCGCAGTGGACTGTAACCCCTTTTTCACTATAACTAGGTTTACCTTGCACCTATGTTTATGAATTTCAGCCGTTCTGTGATATTGAAAACCCAGGGAACCATCCAGATTATTCTTATAATTTTCGATTTGTTCGTCAAATTTTATCTGGTAAAATTGGCAATAACTCGAAAACGACGCGTTTCTTAAAAAAAACATTAAAATGCTTTTATAATATATTCATAATAAATATGAACCGTTAATTTTTTCAAGTGGTTTTTTATTATTTTTGCGTGGTTTTATGAGTCGGCTACGCTGTAATTTTCATACTATAAAAAAATTGAATAAGTTTTGATTGAGGAATATGCACCATCAATAGAGTATATAAACAATAAACCAAAATTTATAGTTCATTTGAAAAGGCGTTTACAAAGATATGAACAGAAAAGTGTTTTTTTCATGGATTTTCGACACCCTGTATCTTTCAAACGAAACCGAATTTTGAAAAATGGTATGGAAAAAAGTCTTTCCCTAAAAACATTTCTTGTTGGAAAGTTTTTGAAATATAAGGAAAATGAAATACCAAAGCTTAATTCACTTTGATTCAAATAACCTTTAGAATTTTCAGATTCATAGTTCTACAGCCCTCCGATTGAAATATTAAAAGGGTTTTTTCTTAAAATACCTATCATCTAATGAAAATGCCAATTAAAAGAAGATCCTCCTCATCAACTCTTCCACTCCAATCGATCTGGAGGCGTATAAAATTCCAATTTCTTCACCGAGGGATCTGATTCCGACAAAATGAACGTTGAAAAGGGAAGCCCGCTACTTTAATACCGCGCTCATGTCGGAAATCCGCTAAAATGTCAAATGAGCGGAAACTGAGCTTTTACCGAAACCCCCAACTCAAACTTTGGGTCGTCGTTCGCCAAACTAAGGCTTTTCCCATTAAGGGATTTAGCTACCTGCTGTCGATCGGCCATCTTGACAAAGCTCGCGACTGACAGAGAAGCGACATAGTCGTTCACTTGAACCCTCCCCGCAAAAGGGGAATTTGCATAATTAAAGCTGAGGTTTTCCGGTTGTTTGAAGTTGGAATTGATTTTTACTGCGGGAAAAGGGAAATTGTGATTTCTCACATTCAAACAAGGAAATGGATTTTTTGCAACATATCAATAGATTTACTTTCAGGGCCGGCTTATTTAACGACTCATAAAGTATCTCTTAATCAGTCGTCTTGAAGTTTTACTTGAAAAATAATAATTTCAAAGCGGCTTCAAATTTTTTCTTATTTTCATAAGTACTATCTTCCCTACTATTTTGCTATACCCACTCTGGAATATACGCACTTCCCGAGAATGGTACAAATGTTTCGAAAAAATCTCACGAACCATGAGTTTCGAGAATGAACTTCGAGTGGTCATAACCCTCAATATGTCTGTTACACCCTGTATACCGTATTCCAAGCTTTGTCGATTATGACCTTTGGTACTTAGCTCTACAGGGGTTTCGAATAAATTTCGTTCGACAATTCCCATCCATCTCAAAATCCTATAAATCTCTTTTCACACCTTGCCGTATGAAGACGACTCCCATGGGAATCTTCCTTGATCTTCCTGATGCGGGTTAGTTCAGTTCCGTATATCCTGTACCACAATTCAATGTGAAGTACTCCTTCAATTTCTAACACTTCAACTTCGTGTGTGGTGAAGCAAACAACCACCTAGTTTCCGATCAAAAGGATCCCGCTGGGTTCCCATGTTAGGTAAACTTTCCATTTTTTACACATGTTGCTTTTTAAGTGTTCAGCGAGTTTGGGACAATCACAATTCTTTTGGAATTATTATTATGGTTGTAGGAAATGTAGAGTCTTAACATTGGTTTTGTGCAGAAATAAGGATTTCGAAAGTTAATGAAACAAGGGGATACACAGCGCTCCCATAACAGAGCAAAAGTTACAAATTTCCGTCGACTTCATTTAAGTGCCTCGAATGCTCCTAATACAAAATGATTGAAATGAATATTTCGATCAAACCTTTCATATTAAACTCAGTAGGAGCCGATTTCAATTAACCTTTATCAAATATTTAATATGTGTCTCTCAAGTTATTTTTTTATACGATATTCAAGATGATTTTTCTTATTATCTGAGACTAGTCATGGCCCTTTGTTTCACTCTTTTTAAGTTTTTAATGTACATTTAATTAGTCTCAGAGTTTCTCACCATTTCTAATAATTTTTTTGAGGAAATATATCACTTCGTTACTGAGTTGATTGTCCAAAAAATACAGTGTGGCTCACATAAAATAGGACAGCCGCATATTTCCGTACCTATGAGGATATATTAAAAAAATTCTCAGCGTACTATAGAACCAAACAAAATTTCAATGTCAAAATATTTCATTACTCAACATATCCTCCTCTCAATTGAATACATTTATTACAGCGAACCTGCAAGGTCTCTAGATCTTTCAAAAAAAATGTCTCTTCTTGCTCTGCAAACCAGTCCTCCACAGCTTTTATTACCTCCTCGTTGGAAGAAAATTAACGACCTTTTAAATTTTTTTTCAGTTGAGGAAAGAGATGATAGTCGGACGGTGCCAAATCTGGTGAATAAGAGGGGTGTTCTAGTAATTCTAACACTAAATCACAAATTTTTTGCATGGCAACATGAGATTTGTGTACTGGGGCGTTGTCCTGTAAAAACAAAACACCTTTGGATAGCTTTCCGCGTCTTTTCTGTCTCAGTTCATTCACGTAGAGTGGTCAGTAATGTCGAGTAGTAATCTCCAATTGTTGTTCTACCCTTATCCAGAAAATCAATCATCATTACTCCATGGCAATCCCAAAAACTGAAGCAATGACTTTTTTCGGCAACCGTCCGGGATGTTCCCACTTCCCGGACGCTTTTTCTTTGAGAAAGTATCATTTACCGGCCTAGTCCGGAAAGTATACGTACTTTCTGGACTAGGCCGGAAAAATTCATGTCGTTGTTGTCATTGTCATGATCATCACGATAGCAACGAAATAACGGATGACAATTATTTTCTGTTTAAGTCAAATAAGAATCAAAATGTATAATAAAGAAATGTGTCGTCTCATTGATTCGTAATTGTACATACACGGTTGCCGAAAAAATATTTTTCTCATGTCCAAATTGACGTGAACGATATAATGAACGCGTTCGTTTGAAATCTTCAATGCTTCGGATATCCGTTTTAGTCCAATTCGACGGTCTGATAAAATCGTGTCATGAACTACATCGATATTTTCGGCGACTGACACAGAAACTGGCCTTCCCGATCGGTCATCATCTTCAATGGAAAATTTACCTCTTTTGAAGCTTACAGTCCAATTTTTCACGGTCGCATACGAAGGACATTGATCACCAAAGCATATCTTCGTAAATCTGCTTACCCCTTAACACTTTTAAGTACAGGTACTTGATGATACTCCAATTTTTCGATTTTTACAATTTCGGTGGACATCTTTTTTTTTTAATTTATTGCATAACTCTGGTTTACTTTTTTGACGTCGAACTCTACACGAATGAGCTGCTCTGATGGACGATTATGTAATCCTTAAATTTCACGAAGTGCTCTATAAGTTTGGCGAATAGAACACTGATTTTGAAAATAAATTTCAACAATTTGTCAACGTCGTTGCGGCGTGAGTCTTTCCATGATTTGTCAATGTCACTGAACAGAAATGTCAAAACAACATGTCTTCTACTTCTACATTCTATCAGATCGGAGTTATTCCTATCGAAAATTCTATCACTCTAAAAAAGCACCCGATAGTTCTATAGGGTGAAAGAGCGTGTGATGTGAAGAAAACTTTCTGAATTCGCAAAAATCCACCTTTATCTGTCAATGAAGTTTCAATCCTGAGAAGGGCACTGGCATAAAATTACAATAGCCATGTTCTCTTCTATTTCCCTTCTCGAATTTCAGCATCTTTGACTCCATAATGGTTTGAAAAAACACCGAAAGGACCCGCATATCATCTGTACCTTTGTGTCCTCAGAAATCCAACTTTTTAATACAGTTCGATGCATTGTTGTTCCCCGGATCCTCCGGCTTAATGAACTGTTCTCTTCAGAAATGTGGGAAAATGCAACAAAATGTACCTGTGCAAACATAATAGACTTCGGGCGTAAGGAGGAAGCAATTAACTTGTGGTTGGTTACATCTATTCGAGAAGCCAAACGCACAAGTGAAATGAAGGCTTTTGCGGCGCGGTTTAAGGCTAATTTTTGGCGTAACTTTATACAGATCAAACGTGCCGATGTAGGAGATGACGTTGCCGTTCAAGCCGAGCAGATTGGCCGCATGATCTTGAGCCGATAGTTTTGGACGTTTTGGATGCAATTTGGATGACTCTGAGATGAGAAAGGATGCCGAAACACTTCGTTTTGGGTTTGGTGGTCGAGCTCCTGTATGTAATGGGTATCTTTTTACGCATGGATAGAGAAGTAGGTGAATTGTTGAAATTTTCGAGTACACAGTTGGATTCTCTGATCTGTGTACAAATTTATTTGAACGATGACAAGCTGGTAGTGATCGAAGCGTATTGAAGGTGATCATCATAGGAACCTCTTCGAATTGATCGATCTCTACGTCGCCTGACTTAGTTCTAGTTTCACGATAATCCACTATCTTGGCAGTTTTGATTTTATAGAAAAGATATTCGTTTTTAGATAAGACTGAAGGTTATGTGTGAAAATAGGTGAAGTTTATTCCACACTCAGATATTTAGAAGCAGGAGTTCCCCAAGGATCCATACTAGGACCGCTACTCTAAAACATATACATACATGATGTACAAGAAAATCCAAGATGCCTGCTTGCTCTATACGCGGACGATACGGGCATAGCAATGAGGCACACAAATACAAGAATAATTCACAAAAGACTTCAAGAAGCTGCAGATGATATCAGTCAATGGTGTAACAGATGGAAAATCAAAATCAATGGGGAAAAGAGTCAAGCAATACTGCTTCAAAAGAGAAGACTTAAGATGGAACCGAAGATATTCATAGACGATAATGAAATTGAATGGAAGAATGAAGCTAAATACCTATAGGAGTAATATTAGACAAAGGACTTACGTGGAAACAGTACATTAAGTATGCAGTGGATAAAACGAATGTAGAAATGAAAAGATTATACCCGATTATAGGCAGAAGGAGCCAAATGAACAGAAACACGAAATTTAGGATCATTAAAGCAGTCGCCAGACCGCAGCTTGTACAGCTAGAAATAATTGCTTTTTAATTTAGCCAATTTTGTCTTCAAAGAGGGATTTTAATTCAACATCTAAACGAAAAGATTTTCAGCTTCATACCGATTCGATTCACAACAAAATTAACTAGTATACCCAAACCTCTATCAATGAGTTCGCGATATCAACAACTAAACAAAAAGCTGGTTGAAGAAAAACGAGTAAAGCATTCACACCGTATAAATTGTGACGATAGCGAACATTTTGATATCGGAGGTGCTTAAAAATGCGAAAAATCGGATGTTTTCTTTCTCCCTAGATCCTAATGAATCGCATAGAAAAAATACATCGCTTCTTTATTCCCAAAACACAGCAGTGAAAATTTCAAATTTCCGTCAACTTCACTTCAGCGACCCAAGTCTTCGTATGCAAATGGAATGATTAACTGTTTAATTGAAATGGAATGATTGGAATGTCGCTGTAGCCCACATGATAATCATCATATTTTTTTATTATTTCAAAATCCTATCTTGAATATGCCAGGAAGGTGCTGAAGGTATATTCATGATGATATATGGAAAAAGTCCCTGATGATCGAATTCCGATGGAGAATTCTATTTTTATACTACACTAAAATGGTAAATCTGTGGGCCGACCCGAGGAAACCTGTCGAAAAAGGTGGTCCGGAAGAATCTCAAAATCGCAGCGAAGCTGCGATACTGGGAGAAAATTTCCATACGATAAAAAGAGGAATAATCGATTCATACGTGGGTGGAATTTCGATTCTCTAGGCGATGTAAAGGTAATTTTGAAAAATTCGCGAAATTGCAAAAAAATCCGGCAAAAAAGGCAATTTTAAACCCGATAAAACTTTTTTCACAGATATCCTGGCCTTGATGTAAATATACGGATCGAAAGAGGAAAGGTCAATGCAACATTGCTTGGTATTCATTATTTCCATAATTTTTTCATTTCTTCAGGAAAATTGATCAAAGTTCGACATTCCGCTTATAAAATCACCAGATTGACAGAGATCTACTGATAACGATAACTACCTAATGGGTAGATCTAGGGCATTTACTATCTTATGCACTATTCACTTTTTTCAAATTTCTGATGGAGGGTACCTACATATCACTTTTTTTTGGAATTCAATCATCTGGTATCTGTGGCAAATGTTCAATTAAGATTTGAACGGAAAATTCCAATCGAACCATATTATCAATTAATTTTATACGAATTCAAGATGGTATATCCTTTGCATGCATGTGTAATGATTTCTAGGACAAATATGCGTGGGATTTCAATAATAAAAAACAAAATATTAACCCCCCTTTCATAAACACCCAAACCACAGTCAGCAGCCCGCCCCCTTCAATCATAATAAATTTATTTATGTAATCCATATCTACTCGAACCTGCAGCCGACGGTTATTGACGCAAAAATCAGTGCGAATTAAAATTCGGCAGCCCCGGCCTACTGCGAGGGATGTGCCTGGCCCAAGGGCGTACTTAATAAAGGCTAGGTTAGGGGAGGTCGAGTAAGAGTAGCGTTTAGGCTAGGATTATCTCCCGAATTCTATTGAATGACTGACTGATGAATGGTGTACGGATCCGAGCGGACTAGGGGGTTGTTGCCCCGTATGTAACGCCTGGGGCGCGATCTCAACTTTTTTTGTACACATGGTATGGCTGTGCGGTTTGCCTTGTGACGTATCGTGCGATTTTTGACGTTTTGATTGGGGGTTCTAGGACAGTTCGATCGATACATTTCATCAAGAACTTCGATAATGAAGAAGAAATGAAAGAATCACCACCGGATGACAAAATCCCTCACCCAACATCTCCGGTAGAAATCAAAGAGATATCCAAAAACAAGAAAGGCTCCTGGAAAAGATAAAATTACAAATCTCATGCTGAAGAAAATGTCAAAGAAAGGAACGGCAGCTCTCACTAGCATAGCAAATGGCGTGATGAGAACAGAGCACTTTCTAAAAAGATGGAAACCTGCCGAAGTGATTGTTTTCAATAAACCAGGTAAAGACAAAAAGTTCCCACAGAACTATAGACCGATAAGCCTGCTCCGAGCCCTAGGAAAAATTGTGGAGAGAGTTTTAACCAGATGACTCAATGAAGAAACAGAAGCCCTGGCGACGATACCTAGTGAACAATTTGGGTTCCGGAAACAACATTCAACTGAACAACAGTTCCTAAGAATGACTGAGTATGTCACAGAAGGATTTCAGAATGAACAAGCCACAGGACTACTACTAATAGATGTAACCAGAGCTTTTGATATAGTATGGCATGAAGGACAAGCATATAAAATGATAACCGCAGGTTATTCACCCAAGTTATGCAGAATAATAAGAAATTATTTGAGAGATAGGAACTTTTGTGTGAAAATAGGTGATGTTCATTCCACACTCAGATATTTGGAAGCAGGAGTTCCCCAAGGATCCATACTAGGACCGCTACTCTATAACATATACATACATGATATACCAAGAAATCCAAGATGCCTGCTTGCTCTATACGCGGACGATACGGGCATAGCAATTAGGCACAGAAATACAAAAATAATTCACAAAAGACTTCAAGAAGCTGCAGACGATATCAGTCAATGATGTAACAGATGGAAAATCAAAATCAATGGAGAAAAGAGTCAAGCAATACTCCTTCAAAAGAGAAAACTGAAGATGGAATCGAAACTATCCATAGACGATAATGAAATAGAATGGCAGAATGAAGCTAAATATCTAGGAGTAATATTAGACAAGGGACTTACGTGGAAACAACACATTAAGTATGCAGTGGATAAAACGAATGTAGCAATGAAAAGACTATATCCGATTATAGGCAAAAGAAGCCAAATGAACAGAAACACGAAATTGAGGATCATAAAAGCAGTCGCCAGACCGCAGCTAACATATGGATCAACAGCATGGGGATATGCAGCGAGAACCCATATAAAGAGGATACAAAGTACAGAAAACAAATTTCTGAGATAGGCATTAGACGCTCCCTGGTTTGTTAGGAATGAACAGATACAAAAAGACATAAAATGGGAGTCCATTACTACATTCATCAAACGAAAAACTGCAAAAGCCTATGAAAGAGCTAGTGAACATCCAAATGACGACCTTAGAAGGTTAGTTGACTATGACCCCGCTGAAGATGAAAAAACAGCTAGAATTTACCGCAAAAGACCTAGAGACCAATTGCGAAAATGAAGATATAGAACTCCACACTTAGTAAGAGATATCCAATTGAAGGATGTACACAAACACTCAGCATAAAAGAAAATAATAGATAAAATGATGGAAGGTTTATAGGCTTATGCCCGGAACCAACCGCAGGAGAGGTGTTTAGTCGGTAAGAATCCGACACTACCCAGAAAGACTGGGTGTCTGATGTAAGATTCACCTCTTCTAGAACAAAAAAAAATCAAGAACTTCGTTCACAGTAGTACAGTTTTGGCCATTTTGTCCATTCGTACCCTGAAGATTTCAATACACCAGGTCTTTTTTTTCGAAGTTATAATAATAGATATTTATTCTCTCAAACAATTACAAGCAATATGTAAGGAGAACACATCAGAAAGTAATTGCCAGCCCAAAGTTTCAGACATTTGTTCAGAGTTCGGATGTAACGAAGGTGAGTTTATTCTAAACATTTTTTCTTAATACTAATGGGTCCAAACCTGTTCAGAGGTTGAATAAAACCTAATGATATGACAATAATTATTCTTATTAATTTGACCCCAGTATAGATCGTTATTTTGAAATGCTAATTCCACAATATCATCCAATACAAAGTGGTTGAAATTAACGCAGATGTTCATCGTCAATGTCATATCGCAACCACTTGACAGTTAACGCAGTAATCCACTGATACTTTTCAAAATTTGAAACTTTATCCATTGCTGCAGGAATGTTTATCATTCTTTCATCAAATATTCCGCACACGTTCCCATTATGATAAGCACAAAAATCACATTTGAATTCTGGGAGCTTCTGGATAAAAACTCAAATATTTTTCGAGTCTTCGATTACACACCGAACTTTCACTAATCTAGATATCATGAATAAGGACCACTGTATGTGCTATCTTGATGAACAAATATTAGCGATTTTACTGTACCTCAATATATGACCTACAATGAGAGTCATAGATACAACATTAAATCACCTAATAATCTCTACAAACAGATAAGTATCGATTTCAGAAAATAGAACTTGACGAATGTATAAAAAAGCATATTGATTGGTATGTCCTCATGAGAATCAAGAGGTGTTTGGTGACAATGACGGTTTGTAGTTTGTTTACTACGATATTTTTTGTGTGGTTGTGCTTTCATCATGTGGAGGTGAAAACTGTATTTTCAGTAAAGGAAGAACCTAATCAGTGAGTTTATTAGAACGATGAATAACAACTTTTCAAGCTTTAAGTTTCGTCTTTATGTTTTCGAAAATGTAACGTTGTTATGAAGAGTGGGGGTAATTCAAAAATTATAATGGAAACAACCATCCCTGATTCAATTTTGACAAGAGGATTGAGCTTTTTTTTTCTGCGATTCATGGCAGATTTATTAAAAACTGTTCAGGTTGAAATCTCCCAATGCAAATCCTTGGCGGATGCAACGGGAATTCCAGACTGTCGCGTAGATACAATTCGAAACCTTGTTTTTCCAGCACAATCCAGTTGTAGGATCCCACAAGTCCACTTAACGTAAAAATAACTGAAAGAAATCTAATTTAACAAGAGCAGACACAATGGTGAAGCAATCCGAAAAATTCGTATCGAGAAAATTGAAGTTGCAAGGAGCATCTAATGATATATAAGCCCCGATGGCTGCCCCCTGTATTATTATAATGAAATTAAAAATAATATTGGAACAGGTAATCAAAGAAAATCCACCTGGGGCGCATCACCTGTGGAGCAGCTAGGGGGCGAGGGCTTTATAATTCGATGTCAGGAAAGTGCAGCTGTATATCGATGCCCCCTTGCGGGAAAATTTGTTTTTCCGTCGTAACCCATTAAGCGGAGACGCGAGTTGCGCCCAAAAAATCGGGCTTTTTCATTCGGCTTGTCGGTTGTTGATTTTTAGTTTGAGCCGTCCCGACGGCTAAGTTACGACCTGCTGAGTGGATTAGCAGTCCTGGAAAACGAGATGATTGCTCTTCGTCGATTCATGAAGCGGTTTTATGGATGGGACAAATATTATTACTGAAAAATCGTACTTTGTTTAGGTGAATGAGCTTTGTGAAGAATCTATTTTGCATATCTATTTCAATTACTGAAATACACAGCGCAAAAAAAATAACGCACATTATGGAAATCTCAAAATTATTCTACAACTGAAGGTGTTCTCAATGATAATTATTTTTATCAGAATTATGCATGCATTTGTTATCCACTTTCAACGTTTCTCTTCAATACAGATGTTTTCTCCCAGCAGGAATAAAAAAAGATGATATTATCAGATTTTGAATGTATTGGCTCCATTCTAAAATCAGTTGTTCTCGATCAATTCTAGTGATCAATAGTTTTTCTTTCGTTTGATTTTCTATTCGCTATGCAACGCGAAACACGCAATTTGACCCAAGAGGAATGTGCCCAAGCGGTAGTTTTGCGAGAAGAAGGGTGGACATACACAAGAATTGCAGAAAGGTTTGGAGTTTCCCATACAAGTGTGTCCAGAATGTTGCAGCGATTCAGGGAGACAGGTATGAATGTCCGCAGACCAGGACAGGGTAGACCACGGGTAACAACTGCCATTCAAGAACGTTACTTGAGAGTTTCTTCGTTGAGACAACGGTTTGCAACCGCTCGCCTCCTTCAAAATCAGCTTGAGCAAACTCATGAGGTGCAAATTAGCACTCAGACAATAAGAAATCGCCTCAGAGAATATGATTTAAGGCCTCGTGTCGCGGCAAGAGGCCCAGCCCTTACCCCAGCCCATCGAAGGGCGCGTTTGGATTTTGCGAAAGAGCATATCCATTGGGAAGAGGCCGATTGGGAAAGAGTTCTCTTCACAGATGAGTCTAGATTCTGCCTCTACCATTGTGATCGACGTTCCCTTGTATACAGACGCCCACAGGAAAGATATGCTCAGTGCAATTTCCTGAATACTACTGGTTTCGGGGGAGGATCGATTATGGTATGGGGTGGAATATCTTTGAATGCTTGCACAGACCTATAGTGGTCGTTGATAATGGAGCTATGAATGCTGATAAGTATATGAGGAACATTCTTGAAGAGCATGTAGTGCCATTTGCCCCATACATTGGTGGAAATTTCATTTTTATGGACGATAATGCCAGACCTTTGAGTCTCTTGAATGGAATGGCCAGCAAGAAGTCCAGATCTCAATCCGATTGAGCAGGTTTGGGACAAGCTCAATAGAAGGCTGAGAAGTTCAGAAAATCATCCAGCTACTCTTAATGACTTTAGGAATCCAACTCGGAGACATCTGGAAAGGATTAGATCAGAAAATTTTAAGATCACTCATTTTGAGTATGGACCGTCGTTGCCGAGCTGTAATTAACGCAAGGGGTGGGAATACCAAGTATTAAATCACTTATCATCACTTCAGTATTTTGAAAATTGTTCATTTCTCTTCTTTCACATAAGATTCGGTGAAATCCTGAAATTTTCTTCCATTTAATGTGTCTTGTTTCGTTCAAAACCTTCCCGAGAGAACACAAAAAATAAGTTATAAAGTCAATGTAGAGTTAACTTTCATTGAAATTGAGATTTTCAGAATGTGCGTTAATTTTTTTGCGCAGTGTATTATTGCGTGACAGGAAAAGAACTTACCAGAGTAGAGCATTGAAAGAAAGTAGGAAAAGGAAAAAGAACTCTAACCCTTCCTTCTGAATTCCCAAAAGCAAGGGCGGATATAGCTTTTTTTCATGGGGGTGTAATAACGATTGAAAATCAGGTAAACAATGTATGAAATATTTTTTTTTGCACCACATTGCGTAACTCTTTCTAAGGACTTCGATACTCATGGGGGGGTAATTACAACCTCTACCCCCTCCCTCCCCCCGTAAATCCGCCCTTGCCCAAAAAAAACGTAGCCACTACTCAATAACAATGTCATGCATAGTTATGAAAACAGAAAAACAAATACCATCGCTTTCATTCGAAAACCAAGTACTAGTATTAAGGTTATTCGAATGAATCAAAGATTCTACTTGGGCTACGTTACAATCATCAGCCTCTATTTTCAATAAATAATCTTAATCTGATCTAAATGAATGCCTTGCTCCTTTCAAACCTACCGGAATTTCTTTGTATTCTCTCTGATTCGCCATTTTGTCTTTCTTATTCTTAAAGCCTGTGTTTTACCTCTCTTTCCGAGGAACAGTGTGAGGGTCCTTGCTGTCCTGAGCTCGAATACTCACTAAACATGACCTGCTTCTTCTCAGTGTTCCGAGCATCTATCTACAAACAATGTTATCTTTTGATTGTTAATTCTGGCACTTTATTGTGCTGGGTTGATATCGACCATTTCAGTTATTTCTTGTTCTGATCACCCATCAATTGATATATTGGTCACCTCTTGTATGTACGCATTCTTCCTCAATCTTCCTTTAGGCATGCCTACAAACCATGTTATCTTCTAATTGTTAATTCTGGCACTTTATTGTGCTGAGTTGGTATTGATCATTTCGGGTATTTCTTGTTTTAATCACTCATCAATTGATATCTTGGTCTCCTCTTGTATGTACGCATTCTTCTTCTATCTTCCTTCGGGTCAAAATCCACTAATCTCCTGAGTTCTTGATTCGGATGTTCTTCCGCTGTTTCGAATAATCTTAGCTTTCCTCTTCATAAATTTAGCAATGGTTTCTCAATTTATATCTCGATCGATCTGTCGGTTTCTGACAAACCAAAGTGCGTCTACAGCTCAACGTAATAACTTGTCCTCTATTGCTTGTACGTTTTTCATTTGGCTCTTCGCCCCTGACTACCAGGGCAGTTGAAGCTCAGCAACGGCTTTAATGATTTTCAAGTTCGTTCCTTCTGCTTAGAGTCTGTTTTCGCAGCCCTGGATTTATCTAAGGCTTCCTTGATATGGATCCTTTTGTCTACTCAAGAGTAATACCTTGATACCCCACTTTTCCTTTCTACTCGATATACAGAGTGAATAAAGGGACCGCGCAGCATTAATATCTACGGCATTCACTATTTTGTATTAAAATACTTGAGCATTATTCTGTAAATACATTATTTCCCCTCCTTTTGGGCCCTCTCAAGAATTGTGATACAAGTGCCCTTTAAGGTTAGCTACATCACTATTCACAAAGTATATTCAGCCTCGTTTTTTCCAGATACTTGCTATGGACCTGCGAAGACAATACTTGCTCGAAGGTTGGTAAATCAATCAACGGAAGCAGACCTCTTCTTTCATTGGAAACCTGCAGAAAAATTTGCCCAGAAGACGTGATATGGCCGAAACCCAAGAGTTTCAAAAGCGTATCTAGCAAAACTCATTCGTCCTTCCTTAAATCTAGCCTCAAATTCAACGTAGAAGCTCCACCTCGAACTGAAGCAGCTTTATACGCTTTCATCGACATCTTTCGAAACTACTTAAAAGACATTGACAGTGGCTCAAGTGAAAATACCGTCAAAGTTAATATTCAAGTGTCCGACAAGAGAGATAATATAGTCTTGAATTTAGGAACTGACGAGAGTTATAAACTCGTAGTTAGTAAAGGTGCTGCTATCAGTGTAACCATTATATCACAGACTTTTTTCGGAGCAAGAAATGGTCTGGAATCTTTATCCCAACTCATTTGGTTCGATCCTGCAAGCAAAACACACAATATTCTTCATAACCTCGAGGTTGAAGATTCCCCGTCATTCACCTATAGAGGAATTATGGTTGACACGTCAAGAAATTTCTTTCCTATCCCTTTGCTGAAGAAAGTTGTCGATGGTATGTCCTTCGCTAAACTAAATACTCTTCATCTCCATCTAACAGATGCTGTGAGTTTTCCAATGAAACTAAAGAATCTCGAATGGCTAGCAGATAGTGGAGCTTACACTCCAAAGATGATTTATACCGAAAAAGACATTGAAGGTTTGATCCAGTATAGCTCAGTTAGAGGTGTGAGAGTTCTCTTGGAGATAGATGCACCTAGCCACGTCAGTTCAGGATGGCACTCTCATCCTAAAGGCGAAGAGTTAGTGATATGTGATGACGAAGATGTGCTCAATGGTCATTTGAACCCAGACAACCCAAGAAGCTTGGAAGTCCTGAGAGACGTCTATAAGGGTCTATTGGGATTGATGAAGAACGACGACATTTTCCATATAGGTGGCGATGAGGTGAATTTAGACTGCTGGAAAGAGACAGAAGCTGCTGAAAATGTAACAGACATGACTGTCTTCTGGGCGCAATACACCAATCGTATGGTGGAACAACTTAAATTAGCGAATAATAACAAACTGCCGAAGAACATCATAATGTGGTCAAGTCCACTAACCAACTATCGCTACTCTATTGGGGAATTGAAGCATAGAGATCATTTGATTGTGCAGTACTGGTTCGGAAGTACCAGCGGTATTTTAGAACAAAACGTCAGAATCATCTACTCCACCGTTGGTCATTGGTATCTGGATTGTGGTTTTGGTCCTTGGAAACCCAGTCAGAAAAATGGAGTCTGCGATCCCTACACCTCATGGCAAAAATTCTACGAGTACAAACCGTGGCACAGTGACCATGTTAGGAATTTGACAGAAGGTGGAGAGGTTTGCCTGTGGGCAGAGCAGGTAGCCGAAGAATCCTTGGAAACTAGGATCTGGCCAAGAGCAGCAGCTTTCGCTGAGAGGGTTTGGAGTGACCCTGATAGATTTGAGAAAAACGTTTATGTCCGATTGGATAATTTTAGGGAAATTATGAGATTCAGAAACTTGGACGTTTCTGCTATTTGGCCCAAATGGTGCACCATGAATCCGGGTAAATGTAAATGAAGTGCGAATGTTTTATATTCATTTTTGATAATTAAATTTTGATAATTATGATGTTTTTATTGTGGATTACAGAATTCGTTTATAACTCGAACTCATGCAAAAGTAACCATATAGGATTTCTTCCTTGGGTTCATTGAGAAACTGTTCCTTTAATATTTTATTTCTTACTAGATTAACATAAAATTATCACTGGATTATATGGCTGGTTAATATCTAGGGCTAAGTCTAGGTCTAGGCTGTTCATAGACATCATTGAACTGTGGCCTTGGTCTCGATCTTCTCTGCTGATAAATGTCCGCAGAAACAGCAGGAGGCGGGATATTGTAAGCTTGCTGATTTTCTTCATCTTCATCTACCATATATTGAGCGGTATACTTTCTTGGTGCTGCTGGCTGATTTTGGTAGGTTGGTTGTGGTCTGAGATTTTGGTCCGGATTTTCATATTTCCTGGGATCGTAGGTGCCATCATCCTCTGGACCATCGTTGGTGTAACCTGAGAAAACATCGGGATAGTGTTATGAAGTCTGAGCATAGGCCATAGCCAGGATTTTGCATCAAGGTAGCCAGGCAATCTACCTTCATTTTCACTCAAGTCTTTTTTTCTCATGAATCTGATAAACTGTGAACACTGTAACTTATTCCCGATGAATATCTGTGAAAGCGAAAATGCTCTTGGGTCTATAAAACAAAAAATAATTCTGTTGTAAAAATGAGAAACAACAAAGCGTCTTGAAACGAATAAATGCAACACAATGCAGTTAAAAATCCCATATAAAAGTTTCATATATTGAAACTGAAGAGGAATCAATATTGAATTCAAATTCGAAAGTTTAGAATGCCAGAGAATCTTCAAGGGAAATCAATCTCTCAACTTCAGCTTCTTAAAGATTCGAAAATGGCCTTTTAAATATTGCATCTACTTAAATCTTTTTCCCTATTCTTTCACACGCTTCTATTCCTCACGAACTCATAAAATATGTACCCGTCGAACAAGTGAATCCTTCCCCTATCGAAGTTTCATGGAGGCAGCTTCCCAGCCGTCTTTTCTACACTTTTTATTCCGCCAGAAAGCTCTTAATTCGATTGGAAAGCGTTCGACTTTGATGGATCCGTGAATAAAAGCACTTAATCCGACTAATTTTTCATTTTGTCGCTGAATTCGACCGAAATAGAATCTGCGCTCTGAGAGATTACAAGGGAAGATGAAAGTTTGCTGAGCCGAAAGGTACTGGAGTATTAAGAAGATCAATTTATTGAGATCTGTCGGGGAGCAAAATTTTCTCAGTGAGAGTATTTCAAAAGCCTATTAATAGTGATTATTTCGTTTCGACTACTGATTCCATAAGATATCTAAATCGACCCATAGAACTACGAAGAGTTCATTTCTTCTGAAATGAAAAACTGTATAGAAATTGGGAAGCCGAAATGTGATTTTTTGCGTTTACTCATTGAACTCATTATCCCCTTCTGCATTGTCTCTTTCAAATTGGTCATCATCACCTTATGCTCTAGTTAAATTGAGAGATATTTCATTTTAAAGTCGAATATCACGTAAACGAATGATACAGTCGACGAAGGAAAGAACTTATCGAACCACCCATCTTGAAATTAATATAATATGATAAACTTGGGAAAAAGGAGATCTTCTATGAACCTTTATGCTTCCTTAATTTTAATAAATCGCATGGACAAGAACTCAGCACTTCGAAATTCCCGAAACACAGCAGTCAAAATTTCAAATTTCCGTCGACTTCACGTTTGCAACATAATCGGCTTCTGACCCGAATTGAATGTTTCAGCCAAAAAAAAGGCCAGTCAGTTGTGAGAGACTTCGTGCAACGTATTTTAAAGGTACAGGGTGTCCAAAATTCCTAGGTTTTTTGGGTTTTTATTGAAAAAAAACCGACTGTTTCTATTAAAACAACTCTGTTTCCTTTTCAATATGACACCCTGAATATTAAGGTGTATTGAAACTCACCTGGTGCTCTCCTGGATCCCGCGTTGTAGTTAAAGTTGACCTTCAAACCCGTAGGATCTGTGTAAGTGAAACGACCCTGAATTTTACCGTCTGGGTTTCCTCTGGCTGCGCTGGTGATTCCATCTTCCGTTCTGTAGAGGAACCCGAAAGTACCATCTACTTTTGGTTCCAGTCTGCTGTCTTGTAATATGGAAGCTGGGCCGAATCTCTGACCGAAGATGCCATATACGTTTGTATAGACGAGTACCTGGCAATAAGTTCATTGGAATGAAATGGTTCAACGTGGTGTTTGATAAGTACTTATGGAATTTGAGATTCAATGTGAAAAATTCAAGTTGACAATAGGCGGCATATATACAGACTATAAGTTGAATAATTAGACTGTTTGTTTCCATTGTCTCCACAAAGACAAGCAACGTGGAAAAATGTCCAGTTATTCTCATCTACTGCTTCAACATTTGTCTTTTTTCTACAGTTGAAAATATGCGGCCAAAACTCGAAACTGACTGACTAAATAGATTGATGAAAAGACTACTCCAACAATTCTTTCCGTTCAATCTCGATAGTTCTAAAGCTCTAACTCCATGGCCCGAAATATACAGGGTCCTGCAATAGTGCGTTCTTCTTCCATAACTGCCGAACCAGACATCTCAGAGATTTCGTTGGAAAGTACTGAAAGTAGATATCTTGTACCTTCATTTCTGCATCTCAGGAAATTATTTTCTGATATACAGGGTGTCCCCGATAAATGTTATTCAACAAATGGATAATTTTTTTAATGGATCACCCCATATATTTTCACATATTTTCAATGACCTTCATAACCTCTTTCATCACGCAAAATCTTAGGGACATTTTTCCAACAGTTCAGATCTTATTCGAAGAGAACTGCAAAAAGGTGAGGGAAAAGCAGTTCAGTAAAAGTCTTCTGACGATTTCCAGAAGCGATAGTAACATGAATTTGAACTAAAAGTTTTTTAATTGAAGGATTTGCCTTGACATGGTTTCTAAACTATCAACCTGTCATATACAAGGTGTCCGTTATCAAGGTCCAAATATGAAGAACTTGAAATTATTAATATTATTTTTCGATTTTTTCAAATACAACATCCTGTATTTTTTTCCACAATAATGTAGACCACTGAATACCTTACATTTTCTCAGAAGTAATCTTAGGATTATTTTAACCCCCGCATCCAGCAGACACGAAAAATGATATCGCAAATGAAAATTTTATTCAAATAATATCATAATAAAACTAACGGACATTCAAAAGAGGTTGAACAATGAAATAAAACTAAATGAATAATTATTGACAAACTTCAAAACCTTCACAGAATCTTACTTCCTGAGCATCATCATAAAAATGATATTTCTTTTTCGTACAAGCAATTCATATTGATCACGTATTCAACCAATTATATCAGTTTTTATCGGCTTTCCATAAAAAATATTGATCAAGTTATTGCTACAAGAGCTCAAAGATACTTTCGAATACCTACAGTAAATCATTATGAATTTTTGTTTCCTATCGGGATATTGAGCAGCATAAGTTCGACTTCCTTAAAAAACAGGTTCTGTGGCACTGCCCTAACATGAAAATCATATCAACCATCCTATTTTTTCCAAAAATTTATACTGATTCACTGTATTCGAGAGTATCTTTGAGCTCTAAGTAGTAATAACTTGATCAATATTTTTTTGGAAAGCCGATAAAAACTGATAATAGGTTGAATACGTGATCAATATAAATTTCTTGTACGAAAAAGAAATATCATTTTTATGATGATGCTCAGGAAATATGATTCTGGGAAGGTTTTGAAGTTTGTCAATAATTATTCATTTAGTTTTATTTCATTGTTTAACCTCTTTTGAATGTCCGTTAGTTTTTATTATGTTATTATTTGAATAAAATTTTCAGTTGCGATATAATTTTTCGTGTCTGCTAGATGCGGGAGTTAAAATAATCCTGTGATTTCTTCTGAGAAAATGTGAGGTAATCAATTTTCTACATCATTGTGGAAAAAAATACAGGGTGTTCTTTTTGAAAAATCGAGAAATAATAATTTTAAGTTCCCAATATTTGGACCTTAATAACGGACACCCTGTATATGACAGGTTGATCGTTTAGAAACCATGTCAAGGCAAATCCTTCAATGTCACATATTCATGTCACTATCGCTTCTGGAAATCGTCAGAAGACTTTTACTGAACTGCTTTTCCCTCACCTTTTTGCAGTTTTCTTCGAATAAGATCTGAACTGTTGGGAAAATGTCCTTAAGATTTTGCGTCATGAAAGAGGTAATGAAGATCATTGGGGTGATCCATTAAAAAAAAACATCCATTTGTTGAATAACATTTATCGGGGACACCCTGTATATCA
The DNA here is from genome assembly GCA_910592335.1 of Adalia bipunctata. Taxonomy (NCBI): domain Eukaryota; kingdom Metazoa; phylum Arthropoda; class Insecta; order Coleoptera; family Coccinellidae; genus Adalia; species Adalia bipunctata. Next base: position 12,766,604 of record OU342955.1, read on the forward strand.
GAAAATAATTTCCTGAGATGCAGAAATGAAGGTACAAGAGGTCTACTTTCCAAGGAAATCTCTGAGATGTCTGGTTCGGTAGCTATGGAAGAAGAACGCACTATTGCAGGACCCTGTAGATATTGTCTCAACCAGTATCACTGCAATCACTGCGAATCTTTGATGAACTTTTATGCTTCCTTAATATCATTGAATTGCATAGATGAAATCACAGCACTTCAGAATTCCCGAACCAAAATTTCAAATTTCCGTCAACTTCAGGCTAGCGACATAATCGGCTTCTCATCTGAACTGAATATTTCAGGCGAATAATTATAAAATTCAGTTGTGATGGATTTCTTGCAACGTATTTTAATTGGACTCGAATTCCTAAGTTTTGCGGAGTTTCTCGGAGATATAAGATTACAGCTTTATTCATTTTCAAACGGGTCACACTATATTTTTTTTTTCGTTTTCAGCATTGAGAGCTTTCTAATGATTTGAAACATATTTTACTTCTTCAAATAACGCCACAATATGAATTTTGATATTTTTACTAGTCATCTGTGGAAGCAATGGTAACGCAAAAAATAAAATCATAATTGAAGTCGATCAATTTTGAAAGACCGTAAGGGCCAGCTCCATGGATCAAAATATCCAGGTATTCTCATACCGTTACAACATCATCCAGTTCAATCCGTGGAAATATGAAGGATTGTTAATCTTATCAGCAATATGTTCTGTCACCTAGTTTTGGACCACAAATCATAACGAAAAATGTCTTAGATAGTTTGAGTAATATCCAGTGGAATTTCAATTTCAATTATTCCACCAATTGAACACCACAACTCTCAACCTATACATTTCCTCCATTTCGTCATCCAGAGACGTAATTACCAAACACTTGGACTTGAAGACAAAAACCAAACGGCAATCATTAGCAATTACCACCATTCGTTTTTACCGCATTCAATGAAAATCAGCAAGGCCGTTTGGCTCACAAGAAATGCATTAGCCACTTATTTAAGAGGTGCTTAAATACCTCCAGTTCCTAGACACAAATTAATGACTTTTACAGTTAAACTTTTATGTGAAGTGTTGATCGAAGTGTGCTATTATTTATAGATCATAATAAAATTTACCACACGCTGACTTTCCGCGCTAATTAACTTGGTTGAGACGAGAAGCATAGCGCTGGTGAAATATTTCAGGGCCGTATCTAGGTACTACTGCGCCTGTGGCAAGATTTTCTTCAGCGCCCCCAAATTGGCGTAGATTTTTTTCATCACGTTTCAAATTTTTTTTTTAGTTTTGAATAAACTAAATATATATATACATATACAGGGTGATTTTTTTAAGTGTTTCATTAGAAGTTTTCGAGGAAGGAATTGCAATACAAATTCAAAATTTTGTATTTTTGTTTTAGAGTACATGAAGTCAATTCGAAAAATATTTTCAAGCGGAATCTACTTCCGGTCCTACCGGAAACGGATGTGAACTTCGTTATTTCAAATGGAACACCCTGTATATTAATACATATTTCAATTCTTCTTTTAATTCGGCAATGATTTGATGTATGATATGCGCAACCACATCAAGCGATTGTTAAGATTTTTTATTTTTTCGTCAAATTTTATCGGGCAAAATTGTACGCTGATACTGCTTCTTGTATAAATTATGAGGAAATATTATACAGGGTGCCTGAAACAGGGCTTCAAAGTGAGCCTCATTAAAACTACGAAATCTTTTTTTTTTCAAATGGGAACCATATAATTTTATAATTCCGATCGATTGCTCGTCAAAAACTAGTTAGAGTCTAGAGTGTGCCAAACATTTCATGTCCTTAAAATGAGTGGTTTCGCCGTAATCGAATAAAATTCGAATTTCACGACTAAAACCAGGTTTCTTCGTCTGAACATCAGGTTTATCATGGTAATTTTCAAGTAAGCTATGTCAATAGTAATAATATGTCAGTTTTAAACTAAAATTTCTTCATTTAGTCATCATTCATTATCTGCTATGTTTATTTGTCACATTCGCCGCAAATAAAGAACAGACTTTTGTTATATCATTCTAGTGTACCTTTTTATTAGTGCTTGTTCTGCATAGTGCTTGATCAATAAAAATAAGTAAGAATAACAATTCCTAACATAGCCTACTTTGATATAGACGAACGAGCATACCACTGAATTTGACTGATGGGAAAAACCTGGCTTTATTCATGAAATTCTGTCGAATTGAGTGGTATGCTCGTCTATTTCAAAGTAGGCTATGTTAGGAATTGTCATTCCTACTTATTTTTATTGATCAAGCATTATGCAAAACAAGCAATAATAATAAAAAGGTACAATGGGCGCCCGCAGAAATTTTTCTCAGGGGGGGCAAAATGAAAATTATTGAAATATTGAGGGTGTTGAGCTGAAAAACGATAAGGCCATACAAATCTCAGGGGGGGCCATGCCCCCCCCTGCGGGCGCCCATGTAAAGGTACACCAGAATGGTATATCAAAAGTCTGTTCTTTATTTGCGGCAACGGCAAATGTGACAAATAAACAGAGGAGATAATGAATGATGACTAAATAAAGAAATTTTAGTTTAAAACTGACATATTATTACTATTGACATAGCTTACTTGAAAATAACCTTGATAAACCTGATGTTCAGACGAAGAAACCTGGCTTTAGTCGTAAAATTCGAATTTTATTCGATAACGGCGAAACTACTCATTTTAAAGACATGAAATGGCACACTCTAACTAGTTTTTGACGAGCAATCGATCGGAATTATAAAATTATATGGTTCCCATTTGAAAAAAATGAGATTTCGTAATTTTAATGAGGCTCACTTTGAAGCTCTGTTTCAGGCACCCTGTATAATATTTCCTCATAATTTATACAAGAAGCAGTATCAGCGTACTTTCTTTTGTCTCAGTGTTTCAAAAAAAATTTCTTACAATGAGGGATTTTGAAGATATAAACACTAATTTGTGACAATCTTTCTGTCAAAAAATTCGAAAATCAGGCAATAACTCAACAATCGCTTGATGTGGTTGCGCATATCATACATCAAATCATTGCAGAATTAAACGAAGAATTGAAATATGTATTAATATACAGGGTGTTCCATTTAAAATAACAAAGTTCACATCCGTTTCCGGTAGAACCGGAAGTAGATTCCGCTTGAAAATATTTTACAAATTGAATTCATGTACTCTAAAACAAAAATACAAAATTTTGAATTTGCATCGCGATTCCTTCCTCGGAAACTTCTGATGGAACACTTAAAAAAATCACCCTGTGTATATTATAATATTTTTCAGATATTTTCGTCACAAATTCGAAATAATACACAATAATATGAATATTTACCTATTTTTATTTTCATATCCTACCTGGCGGAGTCGCGACATCGCTCCTTACGCAAAAAAATATTTTTGGCGTATACATGAAAACCGTGACATGTTATCTCGAATATTTTGTTGGCGCTTCTATTTTTTGTTCTTCGAATTTTTTTGGCGCTCAAAATTTTTTTTCATTTGATATTTTTTGGCGCCCCTGCGGACCTTGCGCCTGTGGCGGGGGCCACTTGGCCACACCCTAGATACGGCCCTGAAATATTTGCATAAATTTATTGATTGGATGTAATGTAGTATCTTATAATTCACTATCGACCCATAAACAAGGACGCAAAATTTGATTTACGGTTGTATTTGTTGGTTTAGACTCATAAGCTGGCCAGTAAGCTGGAAATTATAGTACTAAATGGCACTATATTTTTTTAACGCGATATCATGTTTATTTGCTTTCCGAATGGTAATTGAGAAGTTTATTGCTCAGTTATGCTCAACAACCATACCGGAGTTTTCCTGAAAACCCAAGGATTTTTCAATTCATGGAGGCGACGTGATCGGCTTCTCATAAAATCGGAAAAATGTATGGATAAAACCACAAAATTTTGTAAACACAGCAGGAAAAAATTTCAAATTTCCGTCAACTTCAGACTAGCAACTCAATCGACTCCGCAGGCTTATTGAATACTTCCGCCAAACTTCATATGATATACTGGTCTGTAAAAACAGATTCAAAAGTATGTTTTCAAAATGTACCTACGAATTTTTCTTAGTTACATGAATTTTAAGATGTTTCACCCGCTATAGAATTCTGTAAAATTTCACCACAAATGTTCTAAGCTCCTCTGATGATATTATTTTTTATTTATATATCACTAATTCTTTATCGAGTCGAGTGTAGCGAATAGAATATACAGTGTGACCCAAATAAAACTGACGTTTTCTGGAAAACCAGAAATTCTTAAGAAAATGATATACAGAGTGTAACAGCCAAATGGAATGAATTCGATAACGAATAAATGAAGGGGTGTTAGGAAAAACGCTCGGACACGTCGATTTGCAATTTCAAATGCGCATATTTTTCAAGAAAATAATATTATATAGGGTGTTCCATGCGACCGTGGCCAAGGCCAATACCAACTTTCTTATTTCAAATGCAACCCCCTGTATATTATTTATTTTTTGGATTCTTCAGAAAATTCTAGACATAATTCATGTTCGATGTCCTATACCTATCTTCAACTTTTTCGGAAATATTAAGTGTTTTCAGATTTTTTACAAAAATTAAGATTTTGAATGAAAATTATTTTATTTCACAAATTTGATACATTACACTCAATACTTATGTCCCATTCACCTTTTGATATAAAGAAAGCAAAAGCATTACTGAGAAGAAATTGAAAAAAACAAAAACAGATTAGTATGTTGTCAAGACGTTCGCGGCGAGCATTTTGAACATTTCCTACATTGACATTTATGTTTTTTTTTGTTTTTTTTTTAATAATTAAGAAATAATCAGAATTACTTATAAGATTTCAAGTGTAATGTACCGAATTTGTGAAATAAAATAATTTTTATTCGAAACGTTGATTTTTGCATTAAATCTGAAAACACATTTTGCATGAATTGTGTCTAGAATTCTCTGAAGAATCCCAAAAATTAATAATATACTGGGGGTTGCATTTGAAATAAGAAAGTTGGTATTGGCCACGGTTGCATGGAACACCCTATATGATTTTATTTTCTTGAGAAAAAGGCGCATTCAAAATTACAAATCGACGTGTCCGAGGGTTTTTCCTAACACCCCCTGATTTATTTGTTATCGAATTTATTCCATTTGGCTGTTACACTCTGTATGCATTAATTATTTGCATATTTAGGAAGTTTCTACGATCCAAATTGTTCCTGCATAAAGAGCATATTAATCCTATCGAACATCACAAAAAGCCACCCGATCAAGGTTGAAGAATTCATTTATATTCAAGAGTTAATATTGATGAGAAAGTGTATATGTATCGCTTCCTTGATCTCATATATTGATCAAACAGAAGAATGAAAGCCTCGAGGTGAAAGAAACACTTTTTGAAGATATAATTGATTATAATTATTTAAATAATATTCAAATATTATTCAACTGCTACGAAACGGCATGAAATTATTTAATGCGAAACATAATTGGGTTATGATGAATAGAGAACGTACCACTGAAACATAGTATTAAATATCACTCAAATGTCATAGTGTCAAAAAGGAAAAAAAAACAAGAATGAATAGAAGAGAAAAACGTTTCATTTCTCTATATTGAAATCTTCTGTGAAGGAATCAGATATATTTTTGAGGTAATTATCCATTTTACAAATTCTTGAAAACATTGTTTTGTATTTTCGAGAATCCGTCTTCAAGCTCTGTCGTCCTACATTCAGAAATTAAGTAGTGTAAAAAGCCGAAAGTTTCTGTTGAAAAATTGAGAATAGTCATCTATATGAAGTATTAATCTTTCTTTAAATACGAGAAGGAAAAACCCAGTTTTATTTAACCGAGTTTCAATGGTATTTGAAGGTTTTAGAGTGCAAAAAATGAAAAGTGCCGTAATTGTTCGAATTCATACGCGAATATTTATTTTGACATTCTTGTTATCTGTTTACGGTTGTATTTTCTATTTTATATTTTTTTAATTCTTCAACAAGGATCGTTTATATACAATAACTTTTTCTATTAAAAGATTTTTAGCTTAGACTATAGATGTGCTACAATATCAAAGTATACCACTATGCATTTTTAGATTCGCAGGTTATCTCACCAGGAGTCTTGTAGGGAGAGTGACAATAAAATTTTCTTATGTTTAGATTGTTTTTAATCCCCAACTGTTATGAACTCTTTCTACCAAAAATGGAGATGAAAAATATTCCGATTGCCTCTTCACAAATTCCTAAAACCCTGAAGAAACTACCCTAGAATAAAAAAAAATAACTCACTATAAAGCACAAACACTTCATTTTTCTGTCGAAATAAAGATGTCCCTACAGGTCACTTTATCACACGAATCGAAGTGCTAAATGGTTCTGCAATTCTTATATATACTCTATCAAAATGGCACACCTATTTCAATGTTGTCCACTCCGCATGCAGAAGAAAACAATCTTACTGCATTGTCTGCAGCAGCGGACATTGGTGGACCGTAGGCAAGGCCGAAGGCAGCCTGCAGAAGAGCTCGAAGGTGAGGACCATTTATTTCTGGTGGCCAATAAAGATGTCCACCTATTGAATATCTAGATGATTTCGATCAATGTGAGATTTCATTTCCTTCAACAACCACCTCATAATACAGCTGAATATGTTGTTAAATAATTCGATGATCAAGTAGACCATACCTTATTTCCTGTGGATTTTACATTCAACGAATTGCAAACATGAATAAATTGGTTTTGATGTCTTTCGAGTCAGTCATGTCCAAGACTTTATTGTCCTGTCAACCATTTCTATCATGTGTTTTGAAAGAATAGCGTTTTTATGTTGCTGAAACGAGAAAAATTTCAGCAGAGAAGAATTGAAAACTTTTTCGAACCGATAGAATAAACGTAAACCGAAAAAATTTATAAAGATAACATTCCTGAATAAGGACTATTTAATGAAAATTCAGTTGTATAAAGATTCTATTATGCTATCGATGTAGTCGCACACATTCACAGATATACAGGGTGAGTCTTTGACTTGTACATATATTTCAACTGTAGTTTTATGACGCCAAAAGAAATCTTTTTTTCATTTTCCATTTTTTCGAATTCGGCTATGTTTAAAAGATATAGCCATTTGAAAAAAAATTGGGCTTATTGCGTTCCTGAAATGATACTGTGGAATTGATTCAAAGTTCATATTTCTCGATTGAAATTTAGTTTATAGATTTAGGGAATACTCAAGTACCTACTAACCTCAGTGGAATAAAAATGTTGCTAACACGATAATTTCAACAAAAACAGTTAGTTTCATCGGATTAAATCTGCAACTAAAAATCCATCTTCATCCCACCAAAATGAGTTCCTTCTTCGATTTTTCTGCAGATAAGTTTGTAAACTAACTAATAACTTGTTCATAATTTCCTCGGAATTCCCAAACAATCTCATGAAGAAAGACTTTTCATTCAGATTTATTATTGAACAACCTAACCTAATCTAATTTCTATCGATTCTGTGAATGTTTGCACGGAAATTTCAAGAAGATGTTGTCAGCTTGCTGATATTTTCATTGAGGTTAAGGATTTCTTACGAAACATAGTGTAAATATCTATGAATTCTGCCGTTTCCATCATAAATCGACTTTGCCGCGAATTTAACCACGCATGCGTAGAGCGAAAACCGACGGATTGGTTATCTGGAGGCCAACTATAAATAATAACAAACCAGAGTCTCTGAACAAACTGTGAATATTTAACATTATGTGAAGTTCTGAAATCTGAATACATTCAGTGAATTATTGTTCTGATGTGATTATTATGTGGAGTGAAGTAATATAATTTTAACCGTGTCGAGTTTATAAATTTCCAAGAGTATATTGTTTAGATAGAAACATCGCCACAGATTATCAGGTATCATATTATTTTTCATTAATATCAATTTGATAAGTAGTTTGTATCGAGATTCATCATTCATATCCGAATTTTGTATTTCATCGACATTTAACTTCAATTTGGACCCGTAACTATGATTAAAGAAACTGTGCGTATTAAATGCCTCTTTGTGTTCAATTTTATCTCCCACATGTGTGGAATTTTATTTTTAAAATATCAAATATCTCTACATGAACGTTTTCCATCGTTTTAATTTAAGTCTCGACAAAGTTGATAAATATTGTGACAACATTGTAAACTCGTTTAAAGATCAGAGAAGGAATAATATTCGATGATATTTAATTCATAGACGCATTCAGATTATTCTTGAAATTAATGTTTTCGTCAAATTTTTCCGAGTAAAATTGGTAATAACTCGACAACGACGCGTTTTATTGAAAAAAAATAGGAATACTTTTAGTTTCTTAAATGATTGATTCTTTCGAAAATATGAATCGTTCATCTTTTTGAAGTGGTTTTATGATGTTTTAGCGTGTATTGATGAGTCGACTACCCTGTAACTTTTATACTAGAAGAGATATTGAATAGGTTTCGATTGAGGAATATGCACCATGAATACATTAAAAACTCGTCCAAAATTCGGTTCATTAGAAATAACGGTTCCGAAGATATAAACAGAAAAGTGTTTTTTTTTCATGTATTTTCGACACCCTGTATCTTCCAAACCAAACTGAATTTTGAAAAATGGAATGAGAAAAAAGTGTTGCGTTTGATGAGAGGAATCTACAGTTAAAATATATGTACAAGTCAAAGACTCACCCTGTATACACCGTACTCGTGAGACGGTAAAATAGCTCAGAGTATTTGGCAGAGCTTAAGAGAAATGTCTTTATCTCTAAATTCAACTCAGTGCGGGGAGTCCCTGTACATACATTTCCAAACTCAAGAGACTTGACAATTGGAATGACATATTTTTCCCGATATTCATGCTTTTATTAAATTTTCAAATTTTTCTCAATATTGAATTATTTTCATTGAAGGATAATCGAATTTTAATCGACGCCACTGGCCGCACAGTATCAGTATTGAATCTCAATATCGACATACGTTAACTTACTCATTTTACATATTTATTTTACATTCAGACCCAGTATTATACGCCTAATTAAAACATTTGTAACGTATTTTATATTTTATTGGTTCATAGCGCCTCGATGAAAAATACCTTTATTGAGGCGGTCAGTATGTTGTAAGCTTGAATTGTTTAGAATCGTAATTACGTATGTTACCAGTGGAAATAGATGCAGGAATGGTATAGTATGAGATACGGAAAACTTTCCAATTGTTCATATTGGTATCGATGACATGATATATCGAATAGCCCAGAGGTGAAGGTTGTGAAGTTCGAACAATGGGATAAAAACCGTTGTTAATTCAAAAATGAAACTCAATCACTAGGTTCACTTCATGTTTGAAAAGTCTTCTTTATTTAGACACCTTTCCAGAACACAGCAGTCAAAATTTCAAATTTCCGTCAACTTCATACTACAGGCCTCACTTGCGAATTTCCACTATTTCCATTATTGGAATAAAATTTTCAGTTGCGATATCATTTTTCTTGTCTGCTGGATGCGGGAGTTACAATAATCCTGAGGTTACTTCTGAGAAAATGTAAGGTATTCAATTTTCTACATCATTGTGGAAAAAATACAGGGTGTTCTATTCGAAATAATCGAGAAATAATAATTTTAAGTTCTCCATATTTGGACCTTAATAACGGACACCCTGTATATGACAGGTTGATCGTTTAGAAACCATGTCAAGGCAAATCCTTCAATTGAAAAACTTTCAGTTCAAATTCATGTTACTATCGCCTCTGGAAGACTTTTACAGAACTGCTTTTCCCTCACCTTTTTGCAGTTTTCTTCGAATAAGATCTGAACTATTGGAAAAATGTCCCTAAGATTTTGCGTCATGAAAGAGGTAATGAAGGTCATTGAAAATATGTGAAAATATATGGGGTGATCCATTTAAAAAGTCATCCATTTGTTGAATAACATTTATCGGGGACACCCTGTATATCAGAAAATAATTTCCTGAGATGCAGAAATGAAGCTACAAGAGGTCTTCTTCCCAACGAAATCTCTGAGATGTCTGGTTCGGCAGCTATGGAAGAAGAACGCACTATTGCAGGACTGTATAAAAGGCAGCACATTTCATTTCAGTCAATAACTTAACTTATTCTTCAAAATCAACTCTGAATTTTTATCGACTTTCTTACGAATGCATGCAAGGTTTGAATATTATAGATAATCTCAGTCAGTCGTCAATTTTGGCTTATCAACTATAAGCAACAATGTCTAACCACATCTTTATAAATTTTAAGCATGAGATTTACATTCTAAGAAGATAGTTGCAATTTTTATCATGCTTGGACTCGTCATTTCAGTTTACATACCGCACGTATATTCTCGAGCTTAACTGAAGTAAGTCGTGAAAAATGTAGCTACAGGAAGCCATTTTTTCCTGCTATTGAATAATTTTCTATTGACACACCAGGCAATCTTTTTCTCGAAAGACCTGCCAATATTGTTAGAATTCCACTCATAAATACGGGAATATTTATTCGAGAATATCTGTAAAGGAGTGTTAAATGTCAAGTTGAACAAATCGCTTTTAAGTAAGAGAACATTATGGGATACCTACGTTTTGTATTGAGTTTGAAAGAAACTAATTTTTCTTCAGTGCAGTCATTAATCTTCAATTGCTATTTATGGTCTAGGCAGTGCGACGTACTCTCTTTGTAAAAGAGACAAGTACAACTCAGTGAAGTATAATAGTAACATCGCAAATTACAATCCTCGTTTCATAAAAATTGATTCAGTGCTTTGAAATTATACCCTTAAGATAATCACTAGATATTTTTCCAGTTGCTGCCCAATTTAATATAAATAAGAGATATAGAAGCAATCTAATGAGATCTGAAGGAATTTCTTGATGTGTGATAAAGAAATATTTCTATCTCATTAGAAGAATTGGTACATAAAGGGTAATAAAAAACGTTTAATGTTATACAATATATCGAGCAGAGAATTTAATTAATTGATAGATGAATGAAACACTTCTATTTTTATTGCCAATTATAGAACTGTTAGAACAAGGTGTGAACACTGTGAACACGTAAATCCTCAAATTCTTTTGTATATTCCTATACCGGGCGAGTCAAGTTGAACGCCTCGGACTCTCATGGTCAAATTGTACATTTTTTCAGTAAACGGTCTGGGAAGTATATGTATGTCGATTTGGTCTACATTTTAAATATATTGATTTTCATACAAGGTGTTTGAAAAGAGCGTGACATATCAAAGTTATGTTTTTTTTAATGGAACACCCTGTATTTTCTTGGATTTTTCAATTCTTTGAAGAAAAATAAGTGGACTTCGCAAAAATATCCACATAACTAACTCTGTCCATTTGCGAGATATTCAACTATTTCTCAAAAAGTGATGTTGTCAAAGAAATTCAATATCATTGGAATTAGCAACGGCAGGTACAAAATTTTGCCCGGTCCCTTGAATCCCTTTCAGCTAGGTACTGTGCCTTGAGTAGACGATCAATAGTATACAGTGTGTTTTATATTGCCAAGAACATTTACAGCATATTTGAACTCCAATAACTTTGTTATTTCAAATGGAACACCCTATATTTTTCCACATGACAAGATCCGCCTTTTTATTTCCTTTCGATCCATATATCATTTTCCTATACCTAGATGTGCTGCTTATATGACAAAATTCCTAAAATGTAATCCCAAACACAGCAGTGAAAATTCAAATTTCCGTCAACTTCACACTATTCCCACTATGAGCTCTGAACGCAATTTAACAGCCTTCAGCGAAATTTTTCATAACGCATAGTTCGTTGTAACAGATGTCGCGGTACGTTTTTTGAATATACAATGTGACCCACAAAAACTGTTCAGCTTCATATTTCCTCAAGAACGGAACCATGATTTCTAATCAAATAAATACATCTGTTATTTCGAAGTGTATATCATTTCTCCTTTCTGTCATTCCAATTGACGAAATTTTCATTGATTTTTGCCCAACCGGCACCTGCGCCATTTTGTAAACATAGGTTCCTACATTCCACCATATTGTCTCTTATAACTTTCAGAAGTTTTTTTTATAGATTGAACGAATTTTAGCTACTGTCTGGCCTGATTCATCTGAAGCTGATGTTGATTTACGATACGAAGTATGCAAGCAGTTATATATTGGGACATTGGACATACAGAGTGTAACAGCCAAATGGAATTAATTCGATAACGAATAAATGAGGGCGCGTTGGGAAAAACGCTCGGACATGTCGATTTGTAATTTTGAATGCGTATATTTTTAAAGAAAATAATATTATATAGGGTATTCCATGTGACCGTGGCCAATACCAACTTCCTTAATTCAAATGCAACCCCCTGTATATTATTTATTTTTTGGATTCTTCTGAGAATTCTAGACACAATTCATGCACAATGTCCTATACCCATCTTTAACTATTTCGGAAGTATTAAGTGTTTTCAGATTCATTGCAAAAATCAACTTTCAGAATAAAAATTATTTTATTTCACAAATTCGGTACATTACTCCCAAAACCTAATAAGTAATACTGATTATTTCTTAATTATTGAAAAAATAAAAAAAACATTAATGTCAATGTAGGAAATGTTCAAAATGCTCGCCGCGAACGTCTTGGCAACATGCTAATCTGGTGTAGAATTGTCTTCTAACGTTACTCAACATTTCTTCAGTAATGGTTTTTGCTAACTTCCTTCATATCAAGAGGTGAATGGGAAATAAGTATTGAGTGTAATGTATCGAATTTGTGAAAAGAATAATTTTCATTTAAAATGTTAATTTTTGTAAAAAATCTGAAAGCACTTAATATTTCCGAAGAAGTTGAAGATAGGTATAGAGCATTTTACATGAATGATGTCTAGAATTTCCTGAAGAATCCGAAAAATAAATAATATACAGGGGGTTGCATTTGAAATAAGAAAGTTGGTATTGGTCACGGTCGCATGGAGCACCCTATATGATTTCATTTTCTTGAAATATATGCGCATTTAAAATTACAAATCGTGTCCCAGCGTTTTGCCTAACACCCCCTCATTCATTCGTTATCGAATTTATTCCATTTGGCTGTTACACTCCGTATATTCTTCCCATGAGCAAAGAATTACTGATATTTTATACTCATCAGAAGATTAGAGATAATGAAACAGCAGAACTACATCAGATACATCTATGAGACAATATATGAACTATCGTAACACATGTACAACTTCATTTATATTCATGAGTCTCACATTATGAGAGTTAGCTTCAATGGATTTCTTGATTACACAATTTCTAGCAAAAATTGGATTCGATCAAGTTGCGGGTTTCATCGTCTGAAAATAGATGGCGGTAGTTAAACGGTAATTTTTTTATACATATTACATTCTGAATAAAATGAGCGTGAGATTATTATTAAAATAAAATGATTTTGTGAAGAACTCGTTTTTTCGCACTGTCTTATATTTTTCTCAATATCGAACTAACCGAATTCTAATCAATATAACAATTAATGAATCAATTCCTGAAAAGATTATGAATAGGATTTAATTTATAAGTCAATAATATCATATTCATTTTCAATCTAACAGATCAATAATTTTTATCAATTATAACAATAAATCGAATATTTGGCTCGAGAAATCCTATTAGAATTTTCATTTCCATGAGGTAATACCATACCTATTTGAATACTTTGTGAAAGTTTTCAAAAATATCTTTTTTTTCCTAATGAAGATTCGAAAATGAATACAGGATACCTGAATTATCTGCTGATACTTCACATCAATTTTAATTATTATAGATTTCCATCAATCAAAATAAATTGTAAAAAGTATGATTTGTATTGGATGAACTCAATTTTCCTTGATAGTATATTTGAAAATTATGGTTTCCAATGTATTAACTTGAAATTTTATCAAGAATAGTCACACACCGTTTGAATGTTATAACAGAGAACACAAAGGAAAGCCCAATTTCTCTGATATAAATATCATTTCCTGGTAGCGCCACACTAACTCACCTTGAATAATAATATAATTTGTTATCAATTGACCGAAAATAATCTAAACAGGTTTTTCTCATGACACCGGTGACCACACCCAACTCGATTCTATTGAGTTTACGGAAAACATTCAAACAACTCAAGTGCAGTAGGAGCATTCAAGGATTTCTTGTCCACTTTCCATGTTGAAAATATGCGTAACATTTATTCCCGTGTGAATATCGGAAATAATACTTCATTCTTGCTTCCCCATCATTGAATGGACTTTTAAGGCAATTTTTGAGAATTAATATCGGACAAAATTTTGAAAGAATTTCCAAAATCCAATTCAACAATACTTTCATTGAATTATCTGTTGACCCTCTTGATGTTCCTACAATAGAATCTTTGAAAGAGCTTTAGCACAATTACTAATGTTTATGGCTACCTGATGTAATCAATATTATCCCAAATAAGCAGATTTTAGTCTGGAAATTATTGGAGAAGGATGAAGGTCACGAATTCTTTCTGATATATTGATTTTATCCATATAAAAGTTGAAGAAGCTTGCTCGACTATACCCAGATTGAAAAAAAAGAATGATTAAACCCACATAAATCTTTTGTCGCTAAGGTTTTGAAGTTTGAGAAGGAAATTCAAATCAAAACATAACAATCTCCAAAAAAAGCTTGTACTGATTTTTCTTGAAGAATGAAGATGAATTTGATTAAAACGAATTAAAACATGTAAAAATTTCTTTTATTAATTACAATTCAAATCAATTCATATTTCGATATTTCCGAACCAAAATTCGTTACAAAAAGGCACTTTGAAGAAAACTCAATTACTATCAGAAACCTATTCGACATGGAAAACAACAGCCATACGACTACGAAGTCAAGCAAGCTACGGTTTGTATCTACATAGTGTTTACTGTCCACTTTCTTTCTATAACATCTATTTGAAGATAATATGAAGACCGTAAACAAACTGTAAAATATGTCTAGTATTGATCACAAAGCGCACCTATAAAAGAATGAGGAAGACAAATTTATTTACAGAGGAATTTCATTAAAATCACAAGGAATCAGTCCATCAGTTTTGCCTAAAGGTGTAGCTAAAACCATCTGGTGATCTGTTCAAGGACAGCTTGCCTGGAGGAAAGAACCTGTGTGGAGCTGGAGTGGTGGTATATTGTGGTGGGGAGTTGTATTGCTGTGGTTGTGGTCTGTATTGGGGTTGGGGCTGTGGTTGAGGTCTATATTGAGGTTGAGGCTGTGGTTGGTATTGCGGTTGAGGCTGATATTGTGACTCCGGTTGGTATTGAGGTTGTGGTCTGTACTGAGGTTCTGGTTGATACTGTTGTTGAGGTTGACTCCTGTAGTCTGGAGAGTTGTACTGAGGCAAAGGGGTGTATTGTGGTTGAGGAGCTTGAGGAAGCACTGTCGGGAGTGGTTGGGGAATACCATCTCCACTAGCTTGGAACCCATTTTTACCGGCGGTGAACGAAATGGTTCTTCTTTGACCTGTTGGGTCTACGTAAGAATACGATCCATGTCTGGTACCATCAGCGTCACTTTCTTCTTTGTACTGAACACCGTCTTCTTGTTGGTAAGCAGCCCCAAACTGTCCTGACGCGCTAAGGAATCTTTGCTCATTCAAGATGGCTGCTGTTCTTGGATCTCCCTGGTATCTTTGACCCAGGACCGATGATGCCAAGGCTAACGTTATCACCTGCAAAAATTGGAATGTTTTAACATTCAGGAACTGTTTGATTCGAACGCATATCATCTCAGAGGCTCATGTGAATCTTATTCATATTCAATTCGATTCATTGCTCAATATCAGACTAAAAAGACACAGTCAAATACCTAAAAACGCACTAAGGGGGCTCAGAACGAATAGATGGAATAATAAAATCAGTGAACTCAACACAGAAGAACACTCTGCATGGAAAATGCAAAAAAATTTACGTGATGAAAAAACTCAAATTCCACCCCTGCATGGAAAGGCATATTCAAAAAGCAATAAATCTTACGCTCTTGCCTATACTATGAAAGGGGTTCAAGAATAAATTATTGTGAAGAAGACGATGAGGACCTAGAAGAATTAATTGAAGATAATGAAGAAGAAATGAAAGAATCATCACCGGATGACAAAATCCCTCACCCAACATCTCCGGCAGAAATCAAAGAGATAATCAATAATTTGAAAACAAGAAAGGCTCCTGGAAAAGATAAAATTACAAATCTCATGCTGAAGAAAATGTCAAAGAAAGGAACGGCAGCTCTCACTAGCATAGCAAATGAGAATGAGATGAGAACGAAGCACTTTCCAAAAAGATGGAAATCTGCCGAAGTGATTGTTTCCAATAAAATAGGTAAAGACAAAAAGTTCCCTCAGAACTATAGACCGATAAGCCTGCTCCCAGCCCTATGAAAAATTGTGGAGAGAGTCTTATCCAGACGACTTAATGAAGAAACAGAAGCACTGGCGACGATACCAAGTGAACAATTTGGATTCCGAAAACAACAACCAACTGAACAGCAGCTCCTAAGACTATCAGAGTATATCACAGAAGGATTTCAGAATAAACAAGCCACAGGACTACTACTACAGATGTAACCAGAGCTTTTGATAGAGTATGGCATGAAGGACTAGCATATAAAATGTTAACAGCAGGCTATTCACCCAAGTTTGCAGAATAATAAGGAATTATTTGTGGGATTGGAACTTTTGTGTGAAAATAGGTGATGTTCATTCCACACTCAGATATTTAGAAGCAGGAGTTCCCCAAGGATCCATACTAGGACCGCTACTCTACAACATATACATACATGATATACCAAGAAATCCAAGATGCCTGCTTGCTCTATACGCGGACGATACGGGCATAGCAATTAGGCACAGAAATAAAAAATTATTCACAAAAGCCTTCAAGAAGCTGCAGATGATTTCAGTCAATGGTGTAACAGATGGAAAATCAAAATCAATGGAGAAAAGAGTCAAGCAATACTCCTTCAAGGAGAAGACTGAAGATGGAATCGAAAATATCCATAGACAATAATGAGATTGAATGGAAGAATGAAGCTAAATACCTAAGAGTAATATTAGACAAAGGACTAACGTGGAAACAGCACACTAAGTATGCAGTGGATAAAACGAATGTAGCAATGAAAAGATTATACCTGATTATAGGCAGAGAAGCCAAATGAACAGAAACACGAAATTGAGGATCATAAAAGCAGTCGCCAGACCGCAGCTAACATATGGATCAACAGCATGGGGATATGCAGCAAGAACCCATATAAAGAGGATACAATGTACAGGAAACTAATTTCTGAGATGGGAATTAGACGCCCCATGGTTTGTTAGGAATAAACAAATCCGAAAAGACATAAAATGGGAGCCCATTACTACATTCATCAAACGAAAAGCTGAAAAAGCCTATGAAAGAGCTAGTGAACATCCAAATGACGACCTTAGAAGGATAGTTGACTATGACCCCGCTGAAGATAAAAAAACAGCGAGAATTTACCGCAAAAGACCTAGAGACCTTTTGCGAAAATGAAGATATAAAACTCCACACTTAGTGAGAGATATCCAATTGAAGGATGAACACAAACACTCAGCATAAAAGAATGCGAAAGAGAAAATAACAGATAAGATGCCCGGAACCAACCGCAGGAGAGGTGTTTAGTCGGTAAGAATCCGACACTCCCCAGAAAGACTAGGTTTCTGATGTAAGATTCACCTCTTCTAGAACAAAAAAAAAAGCTCAATATGGGTTAGTTACAGAAATATGCTTGATCATCTGTAGCAATGGAGCATCAGAAATATTAGTTCTTGGAATGCACCTTATATCAAAGATACATCAAAGAATGAGCAAGTAATTTTTTCGATCTCCAAATCCAAGCTTTCCAATCCCCCCTCAATATTCCAATTCCGAATGAGTGCTCTAAAAAGCTGGAGAGATCTGAGAACGCCCCACGTCTCTGTCAGCAAAGCAGATCAAGTCATTTACTGTAACACAGCTTTGTTGATTAAAAAGAAACGCGGAGGCTGCTTCCGTATCCAATTCGAACGTGGAACCATGGGAATGTGCAGATGTTGAGTTGGAAGATGTGCCCTAGTGCTCCACTATAGATGTCTCGATGGCATTCTAATTTCGTGGGACGAGAATTGGGCCATTAGCTTTCAGTTGGATTAATTCAGGCGTTAGATACTACATTTGTAGAGTTTCTGACGCGATAGGCATGGCTGGAAGCCAAATGGAGTTCAGGTCATAAGCTTGCAGAGGTGATAAGACGGTTTTGGGATGGAATATTCATTTGTGGCTTTCTGCTAGAAGGAATGTGATGAACCTAGTTGCAAATATAACCAATTTCTGATCATGACACGTTTCAGAAACTAAATTTGTTTGGATGCTTTGCTAATAGTGAAATATAGCAAAGGACCCAGCACTTTTCTTATGGCAAATGGCGTTCCGTCAAATGTTCTAAGTTTTTGCTATAATGTAGTACTCGACCTTTTAATCAAAAGTGTCCATAACCCCAACTCAATCCTATGACTAGTTTTTGAGATACAGGGCGTTGAAGATGAGAATTACCCACTTTTACTACGCGCGTATCTCAAAACAGAATCGAATGTAGTTCAATTTTTCTCAAGAAACATTTCATTCCATCCCCAGGGACCAACCATATAGAGGCATATAAACGAAAATCGTTACGAATACAGGGTTATCCATAATTGAATGCATGCCCGATCTTGAAAGTATAAAATATGTCAGTTCCAGAGCGAGAATGTTAGCAAAATGAACTATTTCACTAGATTTGTTGTTGTTACATTAAAAAAACCTGAAATACCCAGAATTCATATAGGGTGATCCATTATTATGGAAACTTTTCACAATGAAGGTTGAGAGGACACCCTGTGTTTTTGGGTCGATTTAAGGTGTTTGTTTGATTTTTTCAGAACATATCATCATGGACTTCAAAGAATAAGGGTGATTCAGTCATGAAATAAACTGTGAACCTCACGAAAATAACCAGAAACCACCATATTTTTTCATGACCCTCTATTTCAAGATTAACTCCGTTGAGGTGGGAGTTTTTTCTCACCACTGTACTTGATATACAAACATCAATACGGCTGAGAGTTTTTATCCACTTCCTATGAACAGATTTCTTTTTATGTAGTTTTCGA
Source organism: Adalia bipunctata (assembly GCA_910592335.1). Lineage (NCBI taxonomy): Eukaryota > Metazoa > Arthropoda > Insecta > Coleoptera > Coccinellidae > Adalia > Adalia bipunctata. The sequence goes on from OU342955.1 coordinate 12,785,797, forward strand.
TTAGATTTCAAGAGTGGTTTTTCTTTTGATTTCAATCAGAATTGAAAATTTATAATTTTCATATTACATAGTGAAAAATCTGGTCATAGGAAGTGGATAAAACTCTCAGCTGTATTGATGTTTGTATATCAAGTCCAGTGGTGAATGAAAACTCCCACCTCAACGGAGATAATCTTAAAATAGAGGATGATGAAAAAAAGGTGGTTTTTGGGTATTTTCGTGAGGTTCACAGTTTATTTCATGAATCACCATGTATTCTTTGAACTCCATGATGATATGTTCTGGAAAAATCAAACAAACACCTCAAATCAACCCAAAAATACAGGGTGTCCACTTAACCTTCATTGTGAATAGTTTCTATAATAATGGATCACCCAGTATGAATTCTGGGTATTTCAGGTTTTTTCGATGTAACAACAACAAATCTAGTGAAACAGTTCATTTTGCGAACGTTCTCGCTCTGGAACTGACATATTTTATACTTCCAAAATCGGGCATGCATTCAATTATGGATAACCCTGTATTCGTAACGATTTTTGGTCATATGCCTCTATATGGTTGCTCCCTGGGGATAGAATGAAATGTTTCTTGAGAAAAAATGAAGTTCAATCGATTGTTTTTGAGATACGCGCGTAGTAAAAGTGGGTAATTCTCAACTTCCACGCTCTGTATCTCAAAAACTAGTCATAGGATTGAGTTGGGGCCATGGACACTTTTGATCAGTAAGTCGAGTACTACATTATATCAAAAAATTAGAACATTTGACGGAACGCCATTGGCCATAAGGAAAGTGCGGGGTCCTTTATAAAGTGCGGCAGAAAGGAGTCCCACAATTCGGAAATGAATTCTGGAAAAAGGTAATAGATCTAAAGAGCATAAAATATGGTTCAAGTTCATGAAAAACAGCCCACCCGAAGAGTAAATTACTCTTTTATATACTCTATAGAAGCTCACCCAAAAAAGTTTTCGGAAATCAGTCGATCGGTTATAAAATACTGAAATGTCGCCTCTTGAGTTGCAACACACTGTATAAGACAATTCCAGGAATCTCAGTTCTAATCACAATGCATCCAAGATAACGATCGGAAACCTGTTTAAAGGTCAGTCTCGAATCAAATGTCACCAACTGCAACGATATTATGCAAGACTTCATTTCAAGAATCGTGAATATCAAACAGTTGAGGCAAGTTTAGTGCAACTACATTCACTTCTCACAGATAAACTGTATTAAGGACGGTCTTGATCTATTGTTAGAGAAATATGTAATTGTAATCAGAATATCAATAAGGAGAAACTAGAAATTACTTGTCGAAGGGAGCTGGCGCTCAGAAAAATGGTTCACTTGAAGCTGAAGTTGACGGAAATTTGAAATTTCTGCAGTTGTGTTTTGGAAATTCGAGAATGCTGTACTTTTATCTATATGCATTTTCTTTCGGATTTGGAACGAAGAAAAGTTCATCAAAGATCCTTGTTAATAAAAAAATTATACATTTCAATCGCTGGACTTTAGAGGGCTGTTGAAATTTAAGGAAAAATTATCTGAGAAGGTAGATCTTCCATCAATCTATGTAATAAAAAATGGCTATATATTTTCGAACCTACAAAAAAGGGAACAACTTTTTGAATGCTATAGGAATAACTGGACAGTTACCAACAAGTGTTTGATTTTCCGAAAAACGTCATGACAGGTTTCCCTTGGAAGGGGAACCCATAAGCGGGGTGACAACCCTTTTAAAAATCTAAAAGTGATCAATTTGAAGATTTTTCAATTCTATTTATGAATTTGGTCCTGATTCCCAACGAGTCCTATCGAGATATTGAAATTATTTATAATTTTCTTCTAAGGAGTAATGAACTGTTTTGCGCTAGATTTAATTATAGCTGCCTTTTTGAGGATAAAATAAAAGTAGTATGAGATCTCAGAAAAATCGAGAGAGCAATATCGGCTTTCTAACACAGGCCAATTAATTATCTTTCTAACGTTGCCAAAAACGGTCTCTGGAATTTTCGAAAATTATTTCAGCTAGGCTATATATCAAAAATCACGCTTTCGAAAATATGCTTCAGGTCAAACTTTATTCTAGAAAAAGCCCGAGAATTTGCCATTAAAATAAGTTCATAACCATAAGAAACATCCCCCTGTAAAGTCAAATCACTGTAAGCACAGGTATGACAACTGACACATAAAAATTTTTTTTAATTCCGTATTTTCCGCGAGATTTCTCGACACGCACTACTAATTGCTAGGAAAATGGGTACTCACGAAGAAAAACATGATGGTACGTCGTGAGAACAACTGACGGTCTACCAGGAAGGCAAACCAGTACTATACTGCCCTGCCGCTCGCCCCTCTGTGTTTTATACCAGGAAATTAACCTTGGCCAGTTCGACCCTGGTCTCGCAGAACACTCCCTACGAAGAAGTTTTTGTCCTGAAATGGTGTGTAGATATGGGAAGATGGAAATGTTCGTCAAATTTTTCTCTTAGTGGTAACGTCATCGACAATTCGGTACATATGGCGAAGAAGAGATGTCACGGTCAAAAGGTGAATTACAGAGAGAAATTTTTAGGTGAATTTTGTGCGATGATTTTTTAATTAAAGATAGATAATTTCAAAGAATTATTGAGTAGCGGATTTATTTTTCCTCTCATTCAAACTGAGCTGCCTGTCAAGTGTATATTTTTTCGAATTTTTGGAAATTGAAAGTGCGTCTCAAATTTGAAAAAAAGAACCTAGAATATCTACCCATTGCGGGTCCACCTTGGGTTCATTGTTTCCTAATTGGAGTGCAAAATATGAAACCCTTTTCCGAATGTCTGAGAACTATTTAGATGAGGTTATAATAAAATTCTTCAAAGCAAAACAACTGGCGCCCGACCAGGTAGAATTCAACAGATCGAGGTCAATCTGGACAAAAAAACATCAAACCATTCGTCAAAAAATCTGAGTCTGAGCTTTTCTGGAAAGATCATTCGAGTGAAATAATAAAAATCAATATTTACGACGCTTTAATCGAAAGTTTTTAAGCAACGATTGCAACGAATGTGTATTGTAATGTATCCTGTATAGGGCGTAAGTATTTCATGAGATATGTAAAAGACCAACCTTATGCCACACATTAACTCGCCCACAAAAGATTATGCATCAGAATTGTGAGGAAACAATGTGATAATCATTCATTGAACAATGTTTTTAATATTTCTAACATTTGCAGTTTATTGTTTTTCAATTGAATGAATTAGGAAGGTAGCTTTATAACTCCTTAACACCAATGGTTGAACTATATTCTGGTACGTCAACATTGAATATAGATAAACTGAAATTACTAAAATAGACTAAACTAGTTCATAAAATAAAGTAAAATTTATTGAAAACACAAGCTTCTTTATCCGCAGTCAAAAAAATCATGTATTAAGTATTAGAAGTGAAAATGCTTTATAAAAAAATATACAAGAACATGTCTTGGGAAAAATTCTCCACTATTTCGAGCTGTCGATGCTCAATTCTATTCCTGTGGAAATAGGAATGTAAAAAAAATGTGAGATGACCTCGAAGAGTTTCTTAAACTTCGGTAATGAATAATAACTTTTTTTTGTATTGTTTGTATTTTTATTTATTTTTTTGATATAACATGGCTGATTTAGATTACTGTCGAGTATCCTATACCTTTTTTGCTGATTAGGAGTCAGGTTTAAATAAATAAATATATCGGAAAATCTAAACTGTTCGACTCTGATAGATGGAAATGGGTTTTTTTGATTCACAAAGGATCAATCTATGCAAAAAAATCAGCATCTGTATAAATCAATTTTTCTGGGTAATACGGCAGTCCAAAAATTACCTATTTTTCGCGATTTTTCGACTCAAGGTCGATTATTTCCCAAACTACGCGTCACAGTAGAATCCTAATTACAGATTCGTAATCTACGTGTCCGAATTCTCTTTTAATCTTTGTGACATCCCCCATGTCGTCAACCTAAAAACTTCCTCAATTCCAATCTGAACTCCGTAGCCAGACCGGAACCAATCGCGCATAGATAACGACCGCCAGCAGGATCAGAAAGACACAAAGTGCGAAATTGTGCATTCGTTCGTACGATAAAAAAGGAGTTTCTGAATATGTGTGTGTATACTTTCCTTTCGGCGAGATACGGGCGTCGGGCGTGTTACGCTCTAGAATCCAGGCACACCAGATCACCTTCCTCGATCCGGTAGCGGACATGACCTGTCGACGTGCAGGTCGATGGTCCTGCATTGTCGCGTTGAATTATCGTTTTCCTTTTCGTCGATCCGCTCGGAACGACCGTTCCCGTCGTTTTTTCTTTCAGATGTCGATATTTACGACCGTTGCGGTTCGTAAAAATGAGAAATGTCGCCTGTTCGGTTCTTTTCTTGTGGGGAAATGGCGTGGGTTACTGTTGTTCATTTATTTTCTTTTGAAATGGCAGTGATATTCTCAGATCCGTAACAATAGAGACGGTTGATGAAACATCGGAAAGGAAATTCAGGTTGTGGTGGGAAGAATATTCATGGGACACTTTTCGAGTTACTTATTCAAGGTCAGGAGGATTTTTCTCTACCTGAAGAACGAACCAGTTTGAAATTTGGCCATCATTTGCCCTGGCGACGATACCGAGTGAACAATTTGGGTTCCGAAAACAACATTCAACTGAACAACAGCTCCTAAGAATAACCGAGTATATCACAGAAGGATTTCAGAATAAACAAGCCACAGGACTACTACTACTAGATGTAACCAGAGCTTTTGATAGAGTATGGCATGAAGGACTAGCATATAAAATGATAACCGCAGGTTATTCACCCAAGATATGCAGAATAATGAGAAATTTTTTGAGGGATAGGAACTTTTGTGTGAAGATAGATGATGCTCATTCCACACTCAGATATTTAGAAGCAGGAGTTCCCCAAGGATCCATACTAGGACCGCTACTCTATAACATATACATACATGATATAATTACCACGAAATCCAAGATGCCTGCTTGCTCTATACGCGGACGATACGGGCATAGCAGTTAGGCACAAAAATACAAAAATAATTCACAAAAGACTTCAAGAAGCTGCAGATGATATCAGTCAATGGTGTAACAGATGGAAAATCAAAATCAATGGAGAAAAGAGTCAAACAATACTCCTTCAAAAAAGTAGAGTGAAGATGGAATCGAAGATATCCATAGACAATGATGAAATTGAATTAAAGAATGAAGCTGAATACCTAGGAGTAATATTAGACAAAGGACTAACGTGGAAACAGCACATTGAGTATGCAGTGGATAAAACGAATGCAGCAATGAAAAGATTATACCTGATTATAGGCAGAAGAAGCCAAATGAACAGAAACACGAAATTGAGGATCATAAAAGCAGTCGCCAGACCGCAGCTAACATATGGATCAACAGCATGGGGATATGCAGCGAGAACCTATATAAAGAGGATACAAAGTACAGAAAACAAATTTCTGAGATGGGCATTAGACGCCCCCTGGTTTGTTAGGAATGAACAAATCCAAAAAGACATAAAAATGGGAGTCCATTACTACATTCATCAAACGAAAAGCTGCAAAAGCCTATGAAAGAGCTAGTGAACATCCAAATGACGACCTTAGAAGGTTAGTTGACTGTGACCCTGCTGAAGATGAAAAAACAGCTACTATTTACCGCAAAAGACCTAGAGACCAATTGCGAAAATGAAGATATAGAACTCCACACTTAGTAAGAGATATCCAATTGAAGGATGTACACAAACACTCAGCATAAAAGAATGCGAAAGAGAAAATAACAGATAAGATGATGGAAGGTTTATAGGCTTATGCACGGAACCAACCGCAGGAGAGGTGTTTAGTCTGTAAGAATCCGACAGTACCCAGAAAGACTGGGTGTCTGAAAGATTCACCTCTTCTAGAACAAAAAAACGCGATAAAGTTATTGTGTTCTTATTTAAGGACGGTGATACTTCATTGGACCCAATTCGTATCAGACTCGAAGAGTATATTTCAAAAATTTCCTCGTTTGTCTGATTAAGCGGCCAGAAGATTCATCGTTTCGAATTAAAATCGGAATTTCCCGAATGGCCGTAAACAGATTAATCTGGCGTATAATACCGTTGAAAAATTGCCCCAATCGCAAATCTATTTTCCTGCCATCAAAGAGCATCCGCATCTTTTGACTGGAAATTCAGCGGCAGGGTCGCAGTTCGCTCCTAATCCTCCTGATTCCATCCGGGTAGAAAGCGATTCCGGTAATCGATGAGGGGGACTTACTCGCTCATAAACATCTCCTGAGCATCGACTTAATGTCCCGGATCTGAGACTCTCTCCCCGGGCCTGGGGGCCGTTACGCCCAGCTTAACGCCCTCGCCACGCAAGACTTTGATCTCTGCTCACACAACACGAGCAACTGAATGGCTTCATCCCTACGGTGTGAACCGGGACACCTGTGGGACCACACCCCGCAAACAATCTTCCTCGCCCCGAAGAAGGAACGGTCTACCAGCCGTCGTTTTACCCATCGTTATTCACCGCAGTCATTCGAGTACGGAGTTAATCGACATCGTCGGTAGAGATGTGCCCTGAAGGCTTCTCAGGATTTTGGATATACAGGATGGATTCCAGCTCAGTCAGATGACAATTTCGTCTATTCATTATCTCCGTTTCATAAAGAAAACATCCTCAGTCTTCTGATAACGCACTTACCTCCAGATTCAAGGATGCCTGAGACCTTCGGTCTTTATCAGAGGACCATCTTCGTTTCTCATCTTGTGTTTCTTAGTTTTCTACGTTTGTTTTACAAGATGCATTTATTCTCTTCAGTTTTCGGTGGTTTTTACTTCCTTCCTTTCTTTCTTCTTTTCATTATCTTTCCTCAAATCATGAGGTATATACTCTTGTCTGTTTCTCTCACTGGAATCATTAGTATGTTTCACAGTTGCTCATTCTTGGGTCCTTTTATCGCTTCTTGCAGTTTCTGTTTCTGTTCGTCTACAATTTCTCCTAGTGTTTCTATCTTTCTTCTCTGATCTGTTCATTATTTACAGTTTGTTTTACAAGGAGAATTTATTCTCTTCAGTTTTCGGTGTTTTCTACTTTCTTTCCTTCTTTCTTCTTTTCATTATCTTCCCTCAATTCATGACGTATATACTCTTGTCTGTTTCTCTCACTGGAATCATTAGTATGTCTCGCAGTTGCTCATTCTTGGGTCCTTTCATCGCTTCTTGCAGTTTCTGTTTCTGTTTGTCTTCAATTTCTCCTGGTGTTTCTATCTTTCTTCTCTGATCTGTTCATTATTTAAATACCCTGGGGCTCCATATATCTGTTTTGTCTTTCCTCTGTAAGTTCACTTCCATTTGTTTTCTGTAGTTCAGCTTTTCATCTAAAATAACTCCTAGGTATTCAACTTCTTTCGACCATTCTATCTCTTATTCGTTTATTATCACTTTTCCTCCTCCTCTCTTTACAGTGACCGTTGTTTTATTCGCGTTGATTTTGATTTTTTTTTCAAGTAGTTCATAATCGTGTTAATGTCCTCCTGAAGGCTGATTATTAGAGATTTCCTGTTCCTATTTGACTAGTCTACACCCTGTATTTTTCTCACATGATGTAGAAAATTGAATACCCCACATTTTCTCAGAAGTTACCTTAGGATTTTAACCCCCGCATCCAGCAGACACGAAAAATGATATCGCAACTGAAAATTTTATTCAAATAATAACATAATAAAAACTAACGGACATTTGAAAGACGTTAAACATTGAATAATTATTGACCAACTTCAAAACCTTCCCAGATTCATACTTCCTAAGCATCAGCATAAAAATGATATTTCTTTTTCGTACAAGCAATACATATTATTATAGATATCGATTACGAAAATTTATGTTTACTACACCCGATATCCAAAAACATCAATATATATTATTGATCACGTATTCAACCTATTATATCAGTTTTTATCGGCTTTCAAAAAAAAAATTGATCAAGTTATTGCTACTTAGAGCTCAAGCCTCAAAGATACTTTCGAATACAGTGAATCAGTATGAATTCTTGGAAAAAATAGGATGGTTGATATGATTTTCATGTTAGGGCATACAGTGCCGCAGAACCTGTTTTTTAAGGAAGTCGAACTTATGCTGCCCAATATCCCGATAGGAAACAAAAATTCATACTGATTTTCTGTATTCGTAAGTATCTTTGAGCTCTAATAACTTGATCAATATTTCTTTTGGAAAGCCGATAAAAACTGATATAATTGGTTGAATACGTGACCAATATGAATTGCTTGTACGAAAAAGATATATCATTTTCATGATGATGCTCAGAAAATATGATTCTGGGAAGGTTTTGAAGTTTGTCAATAATTATTCATTTAGTTTTATTCCATTGTTTGACCTCTTTTGTCTGTCCGTAAGTTTTATTATGTTATTATTTGAATAAAATTTTCATTTGCGATATCATTTTTCGTGTCTGCTGGATGCGGGGGTTAAAATAATCCTAAGGTTACTTCTGAGAAAATATAAGATATTCAATTGTCTAAATTGTTGTGGAAAAAATACAGGGTGTTCTATTTGAAAAAATCGAGAAATAATAATTTTAAGTTCTTCATATTTGGACCTCAATAACGGACACCCTGTTTATGACAGGTTGATCGTTTAGGAACCATGTCAAGGCAAATCCTTCAATCAAAAAACTTGCAGTTCAAATTCATGTTATATTACTATCGCTTCTGGAAATCGTCAGAGGACTTTTACTGAACTGCTTTTTTCTCACCTTTTTGCAGTTTTCTTCGAATAAGATCTGAACTGTTGTAAAAATGTCCCTAAGATTTTGCGTCATGAAAGAGGTAATAAAGATCATTGAAAATATGTGAAAATATATGGGGTGATCCATTAAAAAAATCATCCATTTGTTGAAAAACATTCATCGGGGACATCCTGTATATCAGAGAATAATTTTCTGAGATGCAGAAATGAAGGTACAAGAGGTCTACTTTCCAACGAACTCTCTGAAGTCTGAGATGTCTGCACTATTGCAGGACCCGGTATATACTGGGTGTGGCGTAATGAATGGATAATATGGTACCTGTGGGTAGAGGACTTTGTGCTGATTCAGTAAAATATATTTTATTTTTAGTAAAAGTCATTTGGTTCAATATATTCGAGATTTTCGAAAATTCAAAGAAATTATACCCTTTGACACTTTTTTTGGTGGCAATACTCTGAATGGAAAAATTTTTCCAGTCTGTTTTTCGGATAGTATTCTAGATTGATGCGTTATCGAACATAAAATCTTATTTTTGGGAAGCAAGCATAGTTTGTTTTAAACAAAAATCTAACTAAACATTTTTTTCTGCCAAATATCTCCTTACACCTATCTTATTATGAGATGTTCTTACCACGTCACTGTCTTCGAAAAGTGTTCATGAGAGTAATCTAGGTCTGAGAGTGGCAAATAGAATAATTTCCAACTCTCAGTAGGGATAGCATAAAAGGATTCTTGGAGTTCAAATATGTTCCACATTCAAGCAACAGATAGCGCTTCACGGTGGGAAAGTTCCCAATCTTGATTTGAATGATTTCATTCACCTCGAATTAATAAAAGAATTAGAAAAGAATCAACTTTCCTTTAATCCTGGAAGGAGGAACAATAAACTGATGATGGAAACTAGGAGTTGGTTCTGAAGAATTTACAATGGATTTCGCTCAACAAAATTCAACTGGAAGAAGACCAGAATTAAAAACATTATTATAAAAAGACAATAACTGAGATGAAGCTTCATTCTCCAAATGTTTAATGAACTCAGGGTGAATTCCAACTAACCCAGCAGTCTTTCTAGAGTCGGTACATTTAATAGCAGATTTTAATTCATTATTGTTGCCAATTTTTCTGAGAATTGGTTATAAGAAAGTTTTCGCAAGCAATAATAGTTTATTCATTCGAGAGACTGAAGAATTGATTGGTTTCGATCAGATTTCGAAAGCTAGTTCCGTTGGTATGATTCAAAAGTTAATTAGTTAATGACAAAACAATGGAATATTTCATTTGGTTAAGTGAATCGAATCAGCAAATTCGTCACTGTCAGGTCATGCTTCATCAGCATATTTCATATTATTTCGGCGTTCACATAACGTATCTATTCGAATTTAACAAATTCCAAAATTCTTCTGCCAATTTCATTCGGATAGTTAGACATGAACTAGGAAAACTTTCATCGGGATTTGGGTTAAAACAATCCGATCGTAGGTGGCCAAAATGATCCTGAACTCTGTTGAAAATAATCAAGCGACCAATCAAATATAGAAACATACTAGTTTGGGGGAAAAATTAAATCCAAAGAAAATTTTTTTTTATTGAAGTCTCAAAATTTGATAATCCATAATTCTGTCTGTGTTCAAGCTAGAGGGATGAAGTTTTGGTGAAATATAGAACATTCATTTCTCTTCAGAATAAACATTATTATACGTGTCTGCAATTGTGAGTTTCATCCAAAGGAATTTTTTTTTATTAAACTCTTAAACTTTGAAAATTTATCATCTGTCTGTGGTCAAGCTAGGGCGATGAAATCTTTGTGAAATATAGAGCTTTCATTCTCCTTCAAAGAAAAACATTGATAGTTGTATCTGCCGAAGTAAGATTGGAAGAGAAAAAATTGAATCCAAAGAAAAAATGTTTAATTCAATTCTCAAACTTTGAAAATTCATAATTCTGTCTGTGGTCAAAGAGAAAAATTTAATTCAAAGAAAAAAAATTATCGAACTTCACTAATCTGTTCAAATTTCAATCTTATATAATAAGCACGACTATCATTTCGATTCCTTTCAACTTCGTGAATTTAAACGAAGTACTTCAACAATCGCCTCACTTATACCATTATTTCAATTTTCTTCCATATTAAAAAATTCATATTACTGCAACATCATGCGATACCTCGCATGATCCAATAAAAAACAAGAATTAATTCAATTCCATGATGATTTAAAAGAATAGATAGTGATTGTACACCGATCACAATTTTATTAATTGCGGAAAACTTTACTGTCAGTTAGGTCTCAAGTCTTGCTGAGACAACGACTGGGTTTTTTCTGGCAAAGAAAAATCGAACATTTCAGTGCATCACCATGGTCTCCAATATTGCGGTGAGTAAAAGATTCGTTAGAAGAATGTAATGTAAAAGTGAAAGGAGCCGAATTAAGTAATGAAGTAATGGGATTTGATTAGGATCGATTATTTGTCTGGTTTTTTGTTGGCGAATTGTTCTGTATTGTATTGTTTGATACAGTGAAGGGTGACGAGGCCTTGATTTAATCTGAAGCATTTCAGGGTAGGTTAAGGTTATATTCGATATGAAGAAACACTTTTAATTGTAATCTGTAATAGAACGAAGCATCAATGAATTTTCAAAGCGAACTGATTTCATTGAATTTATATGGGAAGACCTCAATGCGACAAAAACAGATTGAAATAAGCCAAAATATATATGAATGATTATAATATCTTCAATGATTTGAAAGGAATTTTTCACATAATTCTAAATGAAAATATATGCTTCATCGTCCATATAAAACATGGATCATTCAACGCCAAATTGTATCCTGCAAAGAGAGCTTTGAGGATCTTGAGATTCTTACTTGTTGATCATTGTTCATATTTGAATTTTGTGTTATGAATTGTGAATTCGAATAATATATCTTCATTAGGTATGTGTATATATTAAATATGAAACGTGAAAAAATCTAGCTATCTACATTGTATTATCGACCAATTTTCGAAGTATTGTTTGTCCAGCTTTCAATTTGTGATTCAATGAAAAATGATCGAAAAAACAACAAGTTGTATTGACTTATTAGAATGATTTCTTCATTACAATCTGATTTATTCGAGAATTCCAAAATGGTGTAATTTTCGACACTATTTCTTGTTTGAACAACTTCACAAAGCTATGCTGGGATTTCTTATGCGATCCATATTTCACAGGGTATAGTTCGGACTATTTGCGTCTTTATTTAAGTGTGAAAAGAGCCTCTTATTTTCATCAGTCACTTGTCCTACAAAATGAAGATAAAATCGTACTGACCTTAGCATAGAATCGTTCAGTACTTTCCGTGTTGCAAAATTGGTACCGTCGGGTCTCCTTCAGAAAAAGGGTAGGAATTTTTCGTTCGTTTCATTGGTCCGGAAGGTGCGGTAATACTGCGTTTTTAGGGGGCAATGTCTTTGGAATTTCTTGTTGTTAATCAGTCATATTCGGACTTTCACTGTTCCAACGAAGTGAATTTGTGGTTTCAGATAATTGGATGTTATGTGTAAATGGATTGGAGTACATGAGGGGAAGTTGATATTTGAGTGTGTTTTGATGTGATCATTTCATCGAAATGTCTGAGGTTAGAAAAATGAGCAAATAATGTAAGTGAGTGTACCCTCAGTAGAAGAAACTTTGAGGACTCTGACACCACCTATCAACTAGCTGAAACTTTTTTTTTTCTGTCATACAAGTTATCGAATAACTTTTGAATTTTATATATGAATTTTTTTGGAACATTTTGAGAAATGTGACAATTTTCCAGAAATGAAAATATCAAATATTGAAAAAACCTTCTGTGCAACAAAAAAGTTTTTGAGTTTGGATCATACTGCCCATAATTTGTTCTACTAAGGATTAAAGAATGTACACTCACAAGCCGGACAGCCTGTAAATGTTCTGGTTTCACTATTATCAATGGGCCTTCAGAAATTGGTTCCAGGTTTGAAAGTTGTAAGGCCTATATGTTTAGAAGGATTTCCATTATGCCCTGTATATCGATGATAAGATAATGATTATAATTGAATTTCAGATTCTCAACTATGGCCTTTTTTTGGTTCTGTTTGGTTTTATTGGGCTTGTAACTGCTATGAGACCACCTCTGCCTTTTCTACCTCTAGATCCTTCAAGCTTCCTCGAAGATTTTCGTAGAAATCTTCCTACTTCACCTATTAAATATAGGAATCCTGTATCTCCAGTATTGGAAAATTTTGGAGCAGATGTTAAATATACAGATGCTCCGATAGGAATTGATGCTGGTTTTTATATCAGACCAAGGTATAATGGTAGAGGATTGGTAAGTTTCTGTTCATTACATAGTATAAAACCAAGTCTCTTTCGCTGTCTCTCCCTATGTATGCTTGAATTTTCAAAACTACGCAACGGATTTTGAAACGTTTTTCTTTAATAGATAAAGTGATTCAAGAGGAAGGTTTATATGTATGATACATGCATAAAATTCATACACTGATGAATTTGAAAGTTTCTAATGTGATGTCGTAAATAAACACATTTTTTTGCCCTTACATTGCAAACGCTGATTGAACCCCACGAGATGAATCAAAATAATGTACTCGTATTGTATACCTAAAAAATCAACAAAAAAGTCCGCGAAGGTATATGTCTTTCTCTCAAGGATAACCCACAATAACCATTTTTCATCCTTTACATTTTACGGGAAAAAATGGCTTATTCAGGAAGTTATTTCAAGCAATACAGCTTGAATCCTTATCCAATTAAGTACCTTAAATACATTGATACTTGATACATATACTAGAAGCTGATCTTCCTCAAATTCCTTCAATCTGACTATGTTGAGAATTATTCATTAAGTCATATTACATACGTTCATCCAATAATTGAGTTTTCGGAATAGCTATTGTGTGCTATCTAGGTGAATCTAGGTCTCGAAATACTTCCCAGCTAAGTATTTATATGAGAGCAAAAGTTTGAATAACAATTACGGAAGTTTCCATGCTTTCATTCAGCATCTCATTGTTAAGGTCGTGGACCACGTTGAAAAGTTCTAGTTCATTCCATAACTGGTATTTCTATCTCGATCCACTTGAACTGATTTAATCCATTATCATAATAACAACACCATTCGAATACTCAAGTAACACGTAACTATGTGAAAGTGAATTCGCTTAGATACAAGATAGGAAATACCCGCCAAGAATGCCATTCTGAATCTTAATAAGCATTCATCAGACTACTGAAATAACGAATTTCAACTCGTTTCCCAGTGCTTTATGCCTTCTCCATTATTTGCGAATGAGAATACAATAAAGTGGATGATCAGTTTTCCAGTGCTTTATGCCTTCTTCCATTTTTATGAGAATACAATGAAGTGGATGATCAAGGGACGGTTGACTTCAACAGTCTCTGATCACGTAGTAGGATTCAACCTTCATAGAGATTATACAGCTTTTGTCCTTCTTACAGCCTTTACCCCCTCTTGTCCCTGCACACGTCGTTCCAGATGTCATCAACAACTTTAGACAACTGGAGCAAAGAATTTTCACCCCAAGCAGAAGAAACGAAATACCCGAAACACCAGGTCAAGTGAAAAACTATGAGAATGATCTACAGGAACTCGAGAAAGAGAGAGCAGGAGAGTCGACAACCGAGGGTTTCTTGGAAGACGTTTCTGTCACTTCCACACCACCAGCGTCGTCATTTGTGAATGTTGGTGTTACCAGAGGAAACAAACAAGAATACAAATATAATTATGCTCTTTGATAATCATTGTTAAGTATAGTATTGATAGCCAAAGTTATTTATCAGATTTATCATATTGAAGGGAACATCTCTCTTCATAAATCTCTCAGAGTGAGTATCATTAAAACACATTCGGAATTGATGAATATTTCGAAGACAATATAAGGTAAGTCTACCGAAAACCGAAAAAGCACGAAAATCAGTCTAAGAAACAAAAAAATTGGGTTTTATGCGACTCAAGCCGAAGAAAAATGAGGAACTAACGTTCAGTATGAATAAACATATGTCAAAAATTCGTGGTTTGGGTGGTGGGACACCTTGTATATTTCAAATAAGGATTTATGGTGGATTCAAGGGATTATGACGTCTCAATCGTTTTTTCTCAATGAAGAGATGATTCAGTTTTAATGGTTTGGCAGGAAAAAGTTATGGTTATTATTGATAAACTTTTGATATGAGCCATGCCTCTGTTTGTGAGTTCCTTATGATTAATAACTACCATTAAAACACTGGGTCATTGAAAACTTTGGTAATCGTTAGTCCTAAATTCCATTGAACATTCTTCAGCAGAATATTTCCACTAGCTTTCAATTTTCCATTCTTTTATTAAGTAGTAGTGGACAATAAACGACTTTGTTCATGTGTTTCCTCAATCATTATTATCACTAGTGATTATTGGGTCATTATTCACTAGTCCATTAAACGTCAATGGAACAATCCAAATTTAATTTAAAATGTCAATTTAAATGGTAGAAATGAAAAATTGTGGATATTTTGCAAAGAACAATTGAAATACTGAAGACAAAATGTAGAATTCTACTGGCATATTCTGGCCATTATTCCATTATTGCCACTTGAATGATATACGAATCTAGGTCTATTTCTTCTCATAAAGTTCATCGATAGCTATCACAATACTATGAACTCTCAGGCCAGTATTGATTAAAATATACAATTCACGCTGTTATATCGAATAGTTTTGACAAAGATGTGTCAAGCAGCTAATAAACTACTGCTTGAAATTATCTTATTTTATATAATTGTTATCCAAATAATGAAGGATTTAAACACAGTGGACTGTAATAATTAAATTCCACTTCAAATCCTACAGTCTTGATCTGATTTCTTTAGGTTGTTAGTTGGTTTGAAAGTCCAAAAATCTCTTGATCAGCACTTAAATCAGCAACGAAATTTCAAATAAAAATATAGGAGAAATTAAAAACACTGTGAAAATAATTCACCCCTCCCCCGAAGTGTTGATGAACTATACAGGGTGTCCACCCTCAATAACTCAACAACGAATCAGAATTTGTGAGAACACTCAGACAGGTCGATTTTTGATGACAGGGGGACATGATCTGGGATAAAAAGCTTGTTTCTACTAGCAACCCCCTGGAGAGGGTTGCAACCCCATCAGGAATTTGAATAGGGAAAGTGGGTAGTTTTGAAGCGCAAATGTATGCATGGATTCAAATCTGTATTAACCTGCAGTTTGTGTTCTTATAAGTGAATATTCACAAAGTTATAGGGTGTTTTTTATGGAATTATGGTACCGATAAAACTTAATGAAACAGAGATGTTCTAACTGATCGTATAATTTCTATTGAAAGAAGAATGTTTGATATTCTTGTTATCTACATTGTTATTGTTGATAGAATATCATTTAATCCACCAACCTTTTTCAAAACCAGCACCTTTGAGGTACACTTCTTTCATCCGCATTCAAAAATGAAGCTCAAAGTTTCCGCTTCAAACAGTGGAATAGAAAGATTCACGTAAAAATATAAATTGAGACTAAAATGAAAACTCCTAGTGAGAAATTAATTTTTTGTTGTGTTATATAATGCAAAATTTCTAAAGCTTGAGGATGACAATAAATCAAATGAATCAAATCAAGTAGGGGCAGCATATTGAATAGCATTAATAACTAAATTTTGCTTCATCCATCTAGTGATAAAATTGTGTTCAAGTGTGAACCTGTACCAACACTATGAAATAGGTGGTCAGTATGTTCAGTGAAGAGAGAAGAAGGCTGCGATCAATCTCGAAAAATCCAGCTGCTGTTATCTTTGGTTGGATCTTCACTAAGTCAAAAAGACTCTCCTGCATTTTTGACTCTTCGGAATCTCTTCTAGAATTGAAATATTGAACACAGCAAAAATGTAGTATTTTGTCAGCTTCTACTTTGATTGAATGACATCGCAGTATCAACAATACTGTTCCATACTGCAATATAATAATGGTCATTACCCAAACCTTTTCAATAAAAATGGAACAATGATATACCCTTGTGGTACTCCACGTTATACTCACCACTAAAATCGACGACATGAGTACCTGCGCAATAGGACTATATTCTTGCCAATGGAAACCTTCCACAACCAAATCCAAATTTTTTAGAATAGTAGCGATGGTTCTGCATTGGATGATGAGTATTTGCCAGCCAAAGATCTTATTGAACAAATTTACAATGAGTCCATTTAGTTCAAAAAGAGCTTGGCCCTTTTCTATTCTTTTCAAAAATTTTATGTTATCTTCTTTTTTGTCAATTCGAGAAAGATGATCATATATGAGTTCATATCTTATTCTTATTGCTGATGCTAGGTCAGCAATGATGGTACTCGTTGAGAAAAAATGTAAAGATGAGAGGGTTGGAATCAGGTATACAAAGTGCTTTTTCGCCACAAACCACACGTTGTATGCATAGAAAATGCAGCAAGCCAAAACGAATATATGGCCAGAAATGAAAAGAAAGAAGAAACCACATATGGATGTTTTCTCGTTCTTCTTGTTTTGCAGCATCACATCTATCAGCCTCAATGATTTGAAAAACTTTTCCCATCTCTTCTTTTTCACGATGATCGAATAGAGTGCTACACAAAACATGCCAAGCGATGAAAAATCGATTACTAATATTATAACTTTAGTTATCCACAACAATTTCGGAAATACTTCCATATAATTCATAGATATCCAAGTGATGAGAACACCTATGTAAAACAAGCTGAAAAATAGTGAGAATGTCTTATAGGGAAGGCTGCTCTCCAGCTGGTTTGTCAGAAAGTTGAAATTTGGTAAAATGAAGAAGTAAGTTGTGTAAAATCTCACACTATCCAAAAATCTGATGTCTGTTCTCGGCAGCTTGAAACTCATGTTGAAGCGTCTGAGAGAGAGTTACAACTGATTCAATTTTTAATTTCAAATCGATGAAACACATAACTTTGTTGCACGTAAAACATACCCTCGTTATATGATTCAATTATTCATTGTTGTCGGTAACAAGGAGATAATTGGGTGGTAATGATTTTTTGATTCGAAATTTTTTTTTATATCCCATTATTCTCAACTGTTCGGAAATTGTAGTGAGTTGTCCTGTCTCAATAATTGAACTGACTGATCTGCACAATGAATTTTGTATATTTCTATCATTCTCTACTAGGATTCACGCCCTATTTTGTTTTCAGAGATAAAAAGATTGTAGAAGTGTCAATGATGAGGTACATAAGTATTGCGGTACTAATTTCTATCGGAGCTCTCCAAGTTTACTCTATTTCAGTGGTACTGCTGACTCTCTATCCCCATTTTCGCCCATCATACAAGATAACATCATTAAGTTTGGTTATTTCGAGTATACTTTTCTACGCTTTATGTCTACTCAGTTGTCGGAATTCTTGCAGAAGAAAATGGAAGAGAATTATGAGGTTATTTCTGAAGATGGATCTGGTACTCCAGAACAGATATAAATTGAATGAGAATATTTTCACTGATTTCAGCTTGCAGTTTCTCGCTTTTCATTTTTATTTCCTGACTGTGGTTGTTCTGCGAGCCACCTGGTATGAGAAAATGAAGCTTAATCGACTCATCCATCATTGTATGAATATTTTGGGATTTTATTACCCTTATTCCTTCTCTTTTTTCGTATCTAATATATGTTTGACAATACGATGCAGATACAAACAGGCTAACGCTCTATTAAAGGAAGAAAATCGTAAAATAAGTTGCCTGAGAAACTCAAATGTTAAAATAAGAAGAATGATAGAGCAAATCAGAGTCGTTTTCTCCGCAAATAAAGAAATCATCAGTATTTTTAACGATGTGATCGGGTGGCATAATTTGATGGTTGTGACGAAGATGATTGTTGTGATTCTTGGGTATTTGGATGGCTTCTTCTCAGGCCATTTGAAGACGTCTGAATTTGTTGATGTGGCTACTATAAGTTTACTGATGGCAACAACACTGGTAAATGTCATATTTCAGATAGACATCAATTCCGATCATATTCATTATCGTCAAAACCTTTCGGCTTGAAAATTATTGAAAATGAACAAATATGGCTAGGGCATTAAACGTATTCAAAACCCTTCAGTATAAAGTCTGGACGAAGTAGTTTCACTCCTTCGATAATTTCATTTTTTCAGCCCAAATCTGTATGATATAACCAGCTTTGAAAAGTATCAAAGAAACGCACTTTATTATTTTTTTCGTAGGTAATAATATCATAAGGGCATCTAATTTTTCCGAAAAAAATCGAAAAAACACGTTGCTGAGTAATATTTTAACAAGAAGCATGAGTACTCTGGTGGCAACAAAAATCCGATTCGATGACGAGGATTTTTTGCACCTGCACGAATGCTTTTTGTTAAAAAATATTACTTTGCATTGTGTTTTTTCGATTTTTTTCACGGGAAAAACTAGATGCCCGAATGGTATTTGACAAAACTATTCCATAAGTAACAGATTATTCTGCATGCATTATGTAAAGGTATTAATTCGAAAACTGAAAAACAGGTAATTTATTTAATAACAAAATACTACAATAGTATATTTCATTACTAGTCCAGCGCACCGTAATAGGTATTTTTCTACAACCGGGCCTAACTAACTACTTTGTTGCATTGTTTTCGATTCGGAAAGTGTCACTTTCCCGCACTAGTGCGGGAAAGTAAATATGTGTTGAATTTGGGTATAATAATACCTTTTTTCTACAACCGGGTCTAACTAACTACTTTCCCGCATTGTTTTCGATTCGGAAAGTGTCACTGATGTTCTGATGTGTGGAAATTAAGACGAGGGAAATAATCGTATAAATCTACTCTTTTCAAATAGTCACTTCAATATTGAATGCTACCGAATTAAAATAAAATTGCTCTTACGAATATATCCAAAAATCACGGTTGTTTCATCAAAAAGTTCATCTGATTTTATTCACTTATGCAAAAGGAAGGCAAAAATATATGAAAAACAATACAGCATATCCATTTTATTTACTGAGTTTACCTAAAAATTTCTTTTTGAAAATAGGTTTTTTTGACGCTTGTTGAATTTTTACTGAGAAAAAAAACTAACACATACTTATTTCAGCTCAACACTATAATCATCATCTGCAACTGCCATTCAACTATCACAGAATCTGAAAAATTGTACTACAGTTGCGAAAACCTGAAAAAAAAATTTGCCCTGAATAGCTGCGAATACAAAGGATTAAATTTTCTATCGAAACAGCTAAAATATCCTGCTCATTTTTCTGCAGCTGGTTTCTTCGTTATCAATAGCAAACTCTTCTTGAATATTATAAGCATCGTCTCAACTTATCTCATTGTTATAATTCAGTTGAATAGTGGAATACAGCACTGAAATAAAGTTTTGGAAAAGCGAATAAAATCATCCTACTCCTTTCAGTAGTTTCAATATGCCAACCATACATATTCAAACTATCTGTTTTATAAATTTCTTTATCTGATGGCATGTCATAATGACAACGTTATGTCACTCAATTTTGATGACATAAGGAAGCTCATTATGGGACTAAATACCATAATGAATTCATTATGGTACTAAGTACCATAATGAGCTTCCTTATGTCATCAAAATTGAGTGACATACTGCTTTAGAAATAGTTGTCATTGTGACATGTCGAAAATGCAGTTTTTAATTTTTCGAAAATGTATTGATATAAATGCCATCAGATAAAATTTTGTATGTAATACGAATCATAAACAATCATTATGGCACACGCCGTGTTATAACATTCACGACTTGTACCGTAATGATCGTCTTTATGATCCTTATTACATAAATAACTATTATAGAGGTTCTGTTTAAAAATCTGATGATTTTGATAACCTTAATCTCATGTTGAATTGTCGAAATTGTACGACTCAATTTATATTTTATTTCAGTTCGATAACTTTGTTGAACGAAAAACGCACCCTCGTTATTCAATAATTTATTATCTTTTATCGATGACAGAATGATAATTGATGGAAATATTTTTTTTCAAGGAAATAAGTACATAATTTATGAGGCAAAAAAATCGTTAGTGTTACAACCTCAACAATCATTGGGCTGTCTGAATGTATGCGAAATGGTTCTGATATTTTCCGGAAGAAACATACGATTTTTGGAATTTTACAATTCTCTATTGGGCTTCAGTCCTTATTTTGTTTTCAAAGATAAAGAGGCTGTAGAAGTGTCTATAATGAGGTATATGAGTATTGCTGTACTTGTTTCAATAGGAGCTTCACAGATGTACTCGCTTTATTACGTACTAAAACTGAATTTCCCTCATTTTGGTCCTTCACACAAGATGACCTCATCAAGTATGTTTACGTCGAGTATAATTTTCTACACCTTGTGCCTCCTCAATTATAGGAAGTCTCGCAGAAGAAATTGGACGAGGATGATGAGATTATTTCTGAAGATGGATGTTGTACTCGAGAACAGATATAAGTTGAATAAGAATTTTTTCATTAATTTCAGCGTGTTCTTCGTAGTTCACATTTTTTTCCTATCCATAATTGCTCTTCGCTCTACCACTTACCATATAAAAAGGGTAGAGCAGCTAATAATTCATTATACGAATTTAATAGGATTTTATTATCCATATTCCTTTTCTTTTTTCATCTCCAATATAATTCTTGCTGTAAGGAACAGATACAAAGATGCTGGAATTCTGCTAAATACTGAAATATCTTGTTGGAGAAATTCGGAACTCAGGATAAGGAGAACAATTGACAAAATCGGATTTGTATACGAAGCAAATAATGAAATTATCAGGATTTTCAACTATTTGATGGGCTGGCAAATATTAGTGGTTTTGGTAAAGATGATTTCTATTATTCTTGGGTATTTGGATGCCTTCATCTCAGAAAAATTGAAGACATCTGATTTTATGGATGTGTTAACTACTAGCATGCTAATGGCATCAACGCTGGTAAGGATGGAGAATTGTAAAAAATAAACCGATTCTTTTTCAATTTCACTAGCCAGTGTTTCAAAAATTAAACATTGGTATGAGATTTCTTTTTCAAAACATTTGTTCGTAAAGTATGTTTTTTTTCTGTCAACTTTGTTCTCAACATAATCGGGGCTATTCACTAAGCAAAGTTGTTATGGATAGCAACTGTAAATCGTCGTTATCCCATGCTTATTACATGGTACATGGATTCACAGTTGCTATCCATAACAACTTTGCTTAGTGAATAGCCCCGATTTTCTCCAAAATTATTTGAGTTTATACTTGGTACAGAATTTTGGACCCCTTGTAGGTACATCCATAGTTATTTGAGTTTATTTCAGTTTAACGCCACAATTTTGATCTACTGCTGCCATTCAACCTCCACGGAAACTGAGAAATTGTATTACAGTTGCGAAAATCTGAAAAAAAGGTTTGCCCCCAATAGCAGCGAGTATAAAGGATTACATTTCCTATCAAGACAGCTGAAATATCCTGCTCATTTTTCTGCAGCCGGTTTCTTCGTAATCAATAGTAAATTATCCTTGAGTATCACAAGTATCGTCACAACATACCTTATTGTTATCATACAATTGAATAGTGGAATACAACAATAAATTAAACTTTTTAAATTTGTTTTTTATTTAATCCTGGGGTGCCGATGCCACCACTCTTCGTACAGCTGCTTTATCCTTTATTTTGCGCAGTGTATATATTATGTACACTGCGCAAAATTGACTTCATTACTTATTTTTTATGTTCTCTCGGAAAGGTTTTGAACGAAACAAGACACATTAAATGGAAGAAAAATTCAGGATTTCACCGAATCTTATGTGAAAGAAGAGAAATGAACAATTTTCAAAATACTGAAATGCTGATAAGTGATTTAATACTTGGTATTTCCTCCCCTTGCGTTAATTACAGCTCGGCAACGACGGTTCATACTCAAAATGAGTGATCTTAAAATGTTCTGATCTAATCCTTCCCAGATTTCTCCGAGTTGGATTCCTAAGTCATTAAGAGTAGCTGGATGATTTTCTGAACTTCTCAGCCTTCTATTGAGGATGTCCCAAACCTGCTCAATCGGATTGAGATCTGGACTTCTTGCTGGCCATTCCATTCGAGAGACTTCAACCTCTTCAAGGTACTCCTGAATGATGCGCGCACGATGGGGTCTGGCATTATCGTTCATAAAAATGAAATTTTCACCAATGTATGGGGCAAATGGCACTACATGCTCTTCAAGAATGTTCCTTATATACTTATCAGCATTCATAGCTCCATTATCAACGACCATTAGGTCTGTGCGAGCAGTCAAAGATATTCCACCCCATACCATAATCGATCCTCCCCCGAAAACAGTAGTATTCAGGAAATTGCACTGAGCATATCTTTCATGTGGACGTCTGTATACAAGGGAACGTCGATCACAATGGTAGAGGCAGAATCTAGACTCATCTGTGAAGAGAACTCTTTCCCAATCGGCCTCTTCCCAATGGATATATATGCTCTCTCGCAAAATCCAAACGCGCCCTTCGATGGGCTGGGGTAAGAGCTGGGCCTCTTACCGCGACACGAGGCCTTAAATCATATTCTCTGAGGCGATTTCTTATTGTCTGAGTGCTAATTTGCACCTCATGTGTTTGCTCAAGCTGATTTTGAAGGAGGCGAGCGGTTGCAAACCGTTGTCTCAACGAAGAAACTCTCAAGTAACGTGGTCTACCCTGTCCTGGTCTTCGGGCATTCATACCTGTCTCCCTGAATCGCTGCAACATTCTGCACACACTTGTATGGGAAACTCCAAACCTTTCTGCAATTCTTGTGTATGTCCATCCTTCTTCTCGCAAAACTACCGCTTGGGCACATTCCTCTTGGGTCAAATTGCGTGTTTCGCGTTGCATAGCGATCGAGTGTAGAAGTAGAAAATCAAACGAAAGATAAACTATTGATCACTAGAATTGATCGGGAACAACTGATTTTAGAATGGAGCCAATACATTCAAAATCTGATAATATCATCTTTTTTATTCCTGCTGGGAGGTTAGGACATTGGATTAGGACCCGGCAAGTCCGAGTTCAATCCCGAGCTAGGAAAGAAATTTTCTAGTCTCGGTAGGGGCCACCATTTCACTGTTGGGTCAAAAATTAACAGTGCTGTGCCTTAGGTGGCGTAAGAACACAGTAACAAAGCCTACACAGAACACAACTGCTTATTCCGAACTCGGCACAAGTTTCAAGCTTCGAAGCTTGTAGTTTCAGAGGGGTCTCCTCAGGAGACCTAGGAGTAATCAGGATAAACAATACATCAAAAAATAAGAACCGGATCCTACGCCATTTTGTAACGATGTCTCAAATGAGAATAAAATTTGGGGTGAAAGGTGAAATCCGGACACAATGGTACCTACTACAGAGATCAAATTTCAGGATAAGATAAGCTCATCTAATATTTCTATAAAGGCTAAAAATCTCTTGCAATATGATCTGAAAGGATTATCAGATACCTACAGGGAGTTCCTAAATGGTATGTGTCACCCCATTGCATCCCAAGTTTGAAATGAAACAAAATAAATCCTATGAGCCTAAAGCGATTATTTCGAATCTATGAATATTTTATCATTATCACTTGTGTCACGCAATAGTTGGAACTTGTGAAAACATAATATTATCATTAAGACTTTCTGTTTTCAACTGTATAATTATGCTCTGAATACAACCTACATGTCGATTCTGTGAGGCACTCTGCTCAAGGCAAGATTTAGAAAAATCCTGAAATAAAATGAGATGAAAAACACGAATAAGGTTTCCTTCTATGAAATATAACTTCTACCCCTGAGTGGTTTCAAGAGATGTGGTGGTTATCTAGAAGAGACATTCGTTTTTTGCAAACACTCTCCTTTTATAACGCCATTTTGGGGTTTCATCCTCTGTTCGACTTCAACGGAGCCCAAATTGAAGAAGTCCGAAAATTCAAGATGTTAGGCATACCGGCCTTTGTCGTAATACAGTCAGCACAAATTATGGCCATGTTTCCAATAATTAAAGAAGGTATTTCCCGTAGACCGGTCACACAAATTTTATCAGCGTATATTTATATCACGACGAATATGATTTTATTTGCATGGTGTATGGTGAGCACTCATTTTATCCATAAGGAGGATTGGAAAAGAATTTTCCAGTTATTTTTGAAGATAGACGAACTTCTGAAGAACAAGAATAAAGTTACTCGACATTTTTTCACTAACTTCAGTCTTCAATTTTTAGTACTACATTTGGTATTTATCCTGATTGCCTTCGTACGAATTGGATTATTTGCCATTGAAGTAGGCAGTTTGAAACTGGTATTGAGTAATATTATTCATGTTGAGTTCAATTGTCTTTATGTTATTTCGTTATTATATTTCATATGGAACATTTGTCTGGCAATCAAATGTAGATATGCGGATATGAATTCATTACTCAAAATGAGAAACAAATACATTTTTTCTACCTCAAATAGTTTGGAAATATGTGACTTAGTAAAGAGGATGAAATTTATTTTTGACGCAAACACTGAAATCGTTTCGATTCTCAACGAAGTTTTGGGATGGCAGATATTACTGATTATATTGAAGAATATTGATATAACTATTCTTATTTTGGATGATTTGACCACCACCCAAGTAAACTTTACAAATCGTCTACATGTGGCACACGGTCTCTATATGGTTATCCAAATGGTAAGTAGATACAAACATTACCTACATTATCCATCCAATTCATTTCCTTGATGTTTTCCCGAAAAACAATTCAACCTACTGGTTTCTGAGATAAACAATCATTCAACAAAATGAGTAGGTAATAAGATATTTCATACCTCCTTGTTTCGCGCATCAACCTCCAATTTCAAATCAACAACACCTCAAATCAACACACTTTGATTCATTGGTTATTTATGGAGTATTTCAATACACTTCCGACTTCCGAGTTGTTTTTTGTCTTAGATTCAGGAATATTCATTATCATATTGATACAGAGTATGTCTAGCCTGTAATGTATGTGCTGTAAATCCCTTTGCACATCAAAGAACTCAACATTTTTTTTCCAATTGTTCGAGGCTCCCAGATTCTACTACATGATCATGTTTTCAAATGGCCTACCTACATGATACCATTTCTTTTCAGTTTGTCACAACCATCATGATACTATGCTGCCATTCAACAGTGGGCGAAGCTGAGAAATTGATTCCTAACTGTCTGAAGCTTCGAAATATATTTCGACCCAAGAGTACCGAATATAAGGAACTTAGCTTTTTAGCTGAGTATTTCAAGTATCGTCCATCTTTTTGTGCAGCTGGATTCTTCAGTATAAACAGAAAATCTCTGTTTAGTATCATGAGCATCATTTCGAATTTATTCATTGTTATCTTGCAATGGGATTATAGCACTCCTCCCAAATAGAGGTTACCTATTTCAAGAGTTCATATTTCTTTTCGGATAAGATAAATGATAAGTCACGGAGTTTAGATCCTCAGGATAGTCACACTGAAACCCGCTGGCAGTTAATGTACAGTGAATTCATCATTAATCAAACAAGTGTCATTTTATAAGGATGGAACTTAGCCAGCTTCAATATTCTGTGGACACTTGTCCTTGAATATTCAGTTTCCTGTGACAACTTTCTAACACTGCCACATTGTTTCCGTTCAGAGATTATTTGACGAATTACGGCGACTTGATCATTTCTACCCGTAACCGTACAAATGCGATTATGTTTTTTGTTAGCAACTGATCCTGTAACCTCAAATTTATGTACCAACTGAATGATAAATGCATGATAAACATTTTAATCAGGATGTCATTCATTAAAAATCCTCGCAGTACCCCTAGCACAGTCATTATTCTGGAAATAAATTTTCAACATTTCCTTTCTCTCCTCCAACGTGTAAACCATTTTTTAATTTTTATTAAGAACTGATAAGACGCACCTCTAATAATTCTGCAATACAGTATACTGAAAAGAAATTTTCTGAATGCAATAATCCCTCTGCGTATGGCCTTGCAGTGCAGATTCTGATAAGCATAAAGAGAAAAAAGGCATTTAACACCTTTTAATCAACTTATTTTTTGTTTTTGCTTCGTCTTAGAACAAAAGATAATTACGGTTGTATCGCTGCATGCGATCTAATGGTGAAAAAATTGAGAATTAATGGTGAATTTTTACTGATTGTTAAAAATATTTTTGTTCCGATTGATTTGAAATTTGGCAGGTGTACATAATTCTGGTGACAATGCATCATGAAATATTTGTTATAGAAAAAAACAAAATGGCGGCTTCAAAATGGCGGATGAGTTTTGTGATTATGATCCGATTCCATTCAAAATTAGTATCTGGGGGGTTTTGGGTTCGACAATGATGATTCTTTGATCAAAATTGGAAAATTCAAGATGGCGGCTACAATATGGCGGACGAGTTCTGTGAT
Organism: Adalia bipunctata; assembly: GCA_910592335.1. Taxonomy (NCBI): domain Eukaryota; kingdom Metazoa; phylum Arthropoda; class Insecta; order Coleoptera; family Coccinellidae; genus Adalia; species Adalia bipunctata. The sequence continues at coordinate 12,813,020 of OU342955.1, forward strand.
TATGATCCGATTCTATACAAAATTGGTATCTTGGGGTTTTCTGGGTCGGAAATTACGATTCTTCAAAATTGAGGAATTCGGAAAGGCGGCTTCAAAATGGCGGATGAGTGTTGCTATCATAAAAGCTTGTCTTGAAAAATGTTTTTTCCGTTATAGCTTGTTTCTACATAACACAGAACACAACTGCTTCTCCGAACTCGTACAAGTTACAAGCTTTCGAAGCTTGTAGTTTCAAAGGGGTCTCCTCAGGAGACTTAGGAGTAATCAGTATAAGCAATATCAATAAGAATTGAATCTGTTTTATTCCATCTCTTCGGAAAGTATTTTCTCGTAAATAATATCATGACCAATCTTTCCGAAAAAAAATCGAAAAAATACGTTGCTAAGTAATATTTTAACAAGAAGCATGAGTACTGGTGGCAACTGCACGAATGCTTTTTGTTAAAAAATATTACTTTGCATTGTGTTTTTCCTATTTTTTCGCAGGAAAAATTAGATGCCCGTATGTTATTTGACAAGACTATTTCATGAGCAACAAATTATTCTGGATGCATTATGTATAGGTATTAATTTGAAAACCACAAAAACAGGTAATTTATTTAATCAAAACACTACAAACTTAAATACTGTAATTTACGGTGACTATTCCACTCATTTCATTTTTAGTGAGGAATTTTCCTTAGCAACACTTGTTTCTCATCGATAAAACATGGTAACGGGCAAAATCAACAACTTGGTTTTTCAGCGACAAAATTTTTGACGTTTCTCAAATTCATAGATAGCTTCGGGAATGAATACCATAGAGAAAACAATCAACGTTTAGTTGATCTATGATGAATACTTATTCCTCAAATAGCGCAATACAAGCCCAATGTGACCATCTTCAGACACATTTTCTCGTGAAATAGTCTTGTCGAATACCACTCGAGATGAAATTTAAGCAGGTAAAATTTCTCTCTTGTAATATTCAAGTTTGTTGCTTCTCGGCAATTTCGCTCATGACATTTTTCCAAAATCACTCGCCTGACGGCTCGTGATTTTGATACAAATGTCATTCGCGAAATTGCCGAGAAGCAACAAACTTTCATTTTACAATCGAGAAATTTTGCCGGCAAAATTTCATCTCTAGTGGTATTATATATGACAACAACTGTCAAATTTTGCCGCGGGTAAACTCGAAAAAACTGCTGACAGCTGCTGCCATACAGTTTTTCCATCTAGAAACCATTTGTAATTAAAAATTGGGCGTTTCTGATTGGTGGATATTAAGACGAGGGAAATAGTAGTAAGTAATATCATAAGGGCATCCAATTTTTCCGAAAAAAATTGAAAAAACTCGTTGCTAAGTAATATTTCAACAAGAAGCATGAGTGCTGGTGGCAACAAAAATCCGAGTCGAAGACGAGGATTTTTGCACCTGCACGAATGCTTTTTCTTAAAAAAATATTACTTTGGATTGTGTTTTTTCGATTTTTTTCACAAGAAAAATTAGATGCCCGAATGGTATCTGACAAGACTATTTCATGAGTAACAGATTATTCTGAATGCATTATGTATCTATATATTATTGATTTTCGTTCACAACAACTGTCAAGTTTTGCCGCGAGTAAACCCGAAAACTGCTGACAGCTGCTGTCGTACAGTCTTTCCATCTAGAAACCATTTGTGATTCAAAATTGCGCGTTTCTGATTGGTGGAAATTAAGACGATGGAAATTGTCATTAATATCGCTTTTTCTGCTATATCTTTCAGTTTTTCGTGGTTCAGATTTTTCATTGGCTCGTTAGGTATTCAATTCACTAACAATTTATTCTATTTCCGTCATTGTGACTGTTAAATTTTCTTCAATAACTTGTTTATTATTCAAACGAATTCTTCAACCTAGTGTTCATCGACTTGTAGAAATTCGATCAGCTTAAAAATTCGCACACCTATCAAGAACGGTTGGCAATAACTAAATTGTAATTACCTGATCTTATGTTCTGACAGGGATTCCCAGAAAAACAAATTATCCTTTCAATAAGAACCGGATCCTACGCCATTTTGTAATGATGTCGCTAATGAGAAAAAATCTGGGGAATTCGGACACAATGGTAATACAGAGCTGAAATTTCAGGATTAGATGAGCTCATCTAATATACGGAGTTTTATTCATATAACTTTTCGGGATAAGGTATATTTTTCATTTGATGTTTATGAAACCCTGAAATCAATTAGTGGTCTATAATGAACGAAGAAAAATGTGGAAAAACTAGATTCCTATAAAGGCTAGAAACCTCTCACAATGGGATCTGAAAAATGTCGTAGAATTATTAGTTACCTACAGGATGTTCCTAAATTGTATGTGCCACCCCAATGCATCTCAAGTTTGAAATGAAACAAAATGAATCCTATGAGTCTAAAGCGATTATTTCTTCGTATGTCGAATCGATGGATATTTTATCATTATCCCTTATGTCACGCAATTGTTGGAACATGTAATGACATAATTTCATCATTAAAACTCATGAAATATATTCTGTTTCCAACCGAATATTTCTGCTCTCAATACAACCGATATGTCTATTCTTTAAGGCACTCTGCTCAAGACAAGATTTAAAAAAATCCTGAAATCAAATGAGATAAAAAACACGCAGGTTTCCTCCTGTGACATATAACTTCTACCCCTATATGGTTTCAAAAGATGTGGTGGTTATCTAGAAGAGACATTCGTTTTTTGCAAAAATTCTCGTTCTATAACGCCATTTTGGGGTTTCATCCCTTGTTCCGCATCAACGGAGCCCAAATTGAAGAAGTCCGAAAATTCAAGATTTTAGGCATACTGGCCTTTGTCGTTATACAGTCAGCACAAATTGTGGCCTTCTCTCCAATGATAAAAGAAGGTATTTCCCGTAGACCAATAACACAAATTGTATCAGCGTATATTTATATCGCGACGAATATGATTTTATTTGCATGGTGTATGTTGAGCACTCATTTTATCCATAAGGAGGATTGGAAAAGAATTTTCCAGTTATTTTTGAAGATAGACGAACTTCTGAAGAACAAGAATAAAGTTACTCGGCATTTTTTCACTAACTTCAGTCTTCAATTTTTTGTACTACATTTGGTATTTATCCTGATTGCCTTCGTACGAATTGGATTATTTGCCATTGAAGTAGGCAGTTTGAAACTGGTATTGAGTAATATTATTCATATTGAGTTCAATTGTCTTTATGTTATTTCGTTATCATATTTGATATGGAACATCTGTCTGGCAATCAAATGTAGATATGCGGATATGAATTCATTACTCAAAATGAGAAACAAATACATTTTTTCTACCTCAAATAGTTTGGAAATATGTGAATTAGTAAAGAGGATGAAATTTATTTTTGACGCAAACACTGAAATCGTTTCGATTCTCAACGAAGTTTTGGGATGGCAGATATTACTGATTATATTGAAGAATATTGATATAACTATTCTTGTTTTGGATGATTTGACCACCACCCAAGTAAACTTCACGAATCGTCTACATGTGGCAAACGGTCTCTATATGGTTATCCAAATGGTAAGTAGATACAAACATTACCTACATTATCCATCCAATTCATTTCCTTGATGTTTTCCCGAAAAACAATTTAACCTACTGGTTTCTGAGATACACAATCATTCAACAAAATGAGTAGGTAATAAGATACTTCATACCTCCTTGTTTCGCGCATCAACCTCCAATTTCAAATCAACACACTTTGATTCATTGTTTATTTATGGAGTACCTATTTCAATACACTTCCGAGTTGTTTTTTGTCTTAGATTTAGGAATATTCATTATCATATTGATACAGGGTATGTCTAGCCTATAATGTATGTGTTGTAAATCCCTTTGCACATCAAAGAAATCAACATTTATTTTCCAATTGTTCGGGGCTCCCAGATTCTACTACATGATCATGTTTTCAAATGGCCTACCTACATGATACCATTTCTTTTCAGTTTGTCACAACCATCATGATACTATGCTGTCATTCAACAGTGGGCGAAGCAGAGAAATTGATTCCTAACTGTCTGAAGCTTCGAAATATATTTCGACCCAAGAGTACCGAATATAAGGAACTTAGCTTCTTAGCTGAGTATTTCAAGTATCGTCCATCTTTTTGTGCAGCAGGATTCTTCAGTATAAACAGAAAATCTCTGTTTAGTATCATGAGCATCATTTCGAATTTATTCATTGTTATCTTGCAATGGGATTATAGCACTCCTCCCAAATAGAGGTTACCCATTTCACGAGTTCATATTTATTTTCGGATAGGATAAATGATAAGTCACGGAGTTTAGATCCTCAGGATAGTCACACTGAAACACGCTGGCAGTTAATGTACAGTGAATTCATCATTAATCAAACAAGTGTCATTTTATAAGGATGGAACTTAGCCAGCTTCAATATTCTGTGGACACTTGTCCTTGAATATTCAGTTTCCTGTGACAACTTTCTAACACTGCCACATTGTTTCCGTTCAGAGATTATTTGACGAATTACGGAGACTTGATCATTTCCACCCGTATAACCGTACGAATGCGATAATGTTTTTTGTTAGCAACTGATCCTGTAACCTCAAATTTATGTACCAACTGAATGATAAATGCATGATAAACATTTTATCAGGATGTCGTTCATTAAAAATCCTCGCAGTACCCCTAGCACAGTCATTGTTCTGGAAATAAATTTTCAACATTTCCTTTCTCTCCTCCAACGTGTAAACCATTTTGTAATTTTTATTAAGAACTGATAAAACGCACCTCTAATAATTCTGCAATACAGTATACTGAAAAGAAATTTTCTGAAAGCAATAATCTCTTTGCGAATGGCCTTGCAGTGCAGATTCTGATAAGCATAAAGAGAAAAAAGGCATTTAACACTTTTTAATCAACTTATTGGTTGTTTTTGCTTCGTCTTAGAACAAAAGATAATTACGGTTTTATCGCTGCATGCGATCTAATGGTGAGAAATTTGATAATTTATGGTGAATTTTTTCTGTTACCTACTGTTTGTTGAATTAGAAATTATACGATCAATTAGAGCATCTCTGTTTCATTCAGTTTTATCGGTACCATGATTCCATAAAAAAGCACCCTGTAACTTTGTGAATATTCACTTATACAGGGTGCGGCACGGAGGATGGATGGTTTTAAAAAAATAATAAAAGCGTTAATTTTTACTCAAAAACACATTTATTGACGGAATCAGATTCTCAAGGAAATAGCATTTGAGACAGTTAAGTGTGGAAAATCACATCAGGCATGTGGTGGCCGAAATCGGTGATGCAGTGCTGGAGGCGCTCTTGGAAGTTCGCGTAGACTCTCTCCAACATCGCTCTCTCAACTTGGCCAATTTGTAGGGGTGAAAGCGAAGATCCATATGCAAAATTCGCCTCACCGAACGATCACTGAGGCGAAGTGCAGCAGCATGTTTCCGAGCAGATCGCGACGGACTGCGAAGAATGGCTTGTCGAACGCGTTCAACATTTTCAGGCGTTCGAACTGTTCGCACAGGTCCTCTTGGTCTTCTGTTGATCAGTTCACCACGTCTGCGAAGTGATTCAACCCAACGAAGGATGGTGTTTCGAGAGGGAATAGCTCTATTCCGATGAATGTGGAAATGGCGACGAAACTCACGCTGCACGACCGTGACTGACTCATTATTTCGGACGAAACTATCATAGGCGAAAACACGATGCTCCACCGTCCAAGGCTCCATGACGACAACTGGTAAATAAATGCTAGGAACACACGAGTCTAACGGCACCTTCCCCACTTCTCTCGTCCTCAGTGGGGGAAAGTTATGCCCATCTGAAAAACGTCCGCCCTCCGTGCCGCACCTTGTATAAGATCACAAACTGCAGGGTCATACAAATTTGAATCCATGCATACAAAACTACCCACTTAACGCCACAATTTTGATCTACTGCTGCCATTCAGCCTCCACGGAATCTGAAGAAGAGGTTTGCCCCCAATAGCAGCGAGTATAAAGGATTAAATTTTCTATCGAGAAAGCTGAAATATCCTGCTCATTTTTCTGCAGCTGATGGTTTCTTCGTAATCCATAGTAAATTATCTTTGATTATCACAAGCATCGTCACAACATACCTTATTGTAATCATACAATTGAATAGGGGAATACAGCAATAAATTAAACTTTTTAATTTTTTTTTATTTAATCCTGGGGTGCCGATGCCATCACTCTTCGTACGGCTGCTTTAGCCTTGGTTTTTTCTGCAGCTGAATGCTTGTTGTTCTCTTTGGTTCAACAGTTTCCATGTCCATAAAATTGGTGTACTGCTTGATATTTCTATTAGCATTATTGCTGGACATTAGATCTACTCCATCAGCTTGGTTACCAGTTCTTTCTAACATAAAACCTCCTCAAATTCGTAGACAGGTTGCTGCCATGAAGTCTTAGGATAAATTTCATTCCTTTCCAAATTTATTTCCTATTATAAATTATATGCCAGATTCAAGACTGGCTAGATTGAAATTTAGAAAGCCTTTATGGCTTGATGAGTTCTTCTATTCTAACAAGGAATACAAAGAAATTTAGAGTTCGGAATGGACTTCAAATGATGTTTTCAATAAAAGTTTAATTCTTGATCCTTCTGAAAAAGCCCTTTTGTCAAAGGCTTCTATATCGGTCTGGTGTTATCTTCTCATCATTCACAAATGTTAGAACTCTATGGTATATAATTATTTCGATGATTGTGCTCATTGCCGAAAGAAGACTGATTAGTCTCTAGGGCATTCAATCTTTCCGAAAAAAAAATCGAAAAAATACGTTGCTAAGTAATATTTTAACGAGAAGCATGAGTGCTGGTGGCAACAAAAAACCGAGTCGAAGACGAGGATTTTTGCACCTGCACGAATGCTTTTTGTTAAAAAATATTACTTTTCATTGTGTTTTTCCTATTTTTTTCACAGGAAAAATTAGATACTTGAATGTTATTTGACAAGACTATTTCATGAGTAACAGATTATTCTGGATGCATTATGTATAGGTATTAATTTGAAAACCACAAAAACAGGTAATTTATTTAATCAAAACACTACAAACTTAAATACTGTAATTTACGGTGACAACAACTGTCAAATTTTGCCGCGGGTAAACTCGAAAAAACTGCTGACAGCTGCTGCCATACAGTTTTTCCATCTAGAAACCATTTGTAATTAAAAATTGGGCGTTTCTGATTGGTGGAAATTAAGACGAGGGAAATAGTAGTAAGTAATATCATAAGGGCATCCAATTTTTCCGAAAAAAATCGAAAAAACACGTTGCTAAGTAATATTTCAACAAGAAGCATGAGTGCTGGTGGCAACAAAAATCCGAGTCGAAGACGAGGATTTTTGCACCTGCACGAATGCTTTTTCTTAAAAAAATATTACTTTGCATTGTGTTTTTTCGATTTTTTTCACAAGAAAAATTAGATGCCCGAATGGTATCTGACAAGACTATTTCATGAGTAACAGATTATTCTGAATGCATTATGTATCTATATATTATTGATTTTCGTTGACAACAACTGTCAAGTTTTGCCGCGAGTAAACCCGAAAACTGCTGACAGCTGCTGTCATACAGTCTTTCCATCTAGAAACCATTTGTGATTCAAAATTGCGCGTTTCTGATTGGTGTAAATTAAGACGATGGAAATTGTCATTAATATCGCTTTTTCTGCTATATCTTTCAGTTTTTCGTGGTTCAGATTTTTCATTGGCTCGTTAGGAATTCAATTCACTAACAATTCATTCTATTTCCGTCATTGTGACTGTTAAATTTTCTTCAATAACTTGTTTATTATTCAAACGAATTCTTCAACCTAGTGTTCATCAACTTGTAGAAATTCCATCAGCTTAAAAATTCGCACATCTATCAAGAACCGTTGGCAATAACTAAATTGTAATTATCTGATCTTATGTTCTGACAGGGTTTCCCAGAAAAACAAATTATCCTTTCAATAAGAACCGGATCCTACGCCATTTTGTAACGATGTCGCTAATGAGAATAAAATTTGGGGAATTCGGACACAATGGTAATACAGAGCTGAAATTTCAGGATTAGATGAGCTCATCTAATATACGGAGTTTTATTCATATAACTTTTCGGGAAAAGGTATATTTTCCATTTGATGTTTGTGAAACCCTGAAATCAATTAGTGGTCTATAATGAACGAAGAAAAATGTGGAAAAACTAGATTCCTATAAAGGCTAGAAACCTCTCACAATGGGATCTGAAAAATATCGTAGAATTATTAGTTACCTACAGGATGTTCCTAAATTGTATGTGCCACCCCAATGCATCTCAAGTTTGAAATGAAACAAAATGAATCCTATGAGTCTAAAGCGATTATTTCTTCGTATGTCGAATCGATGGATATTTTATCATTATCCCTTATGTCACGCAATTGTTGGAACATGTAATGACATAATTTCATCATTAAAACTCATGAAATATATTCTGTTTCCAACCGAATATTTCTGCTCTCAATACAACCGATATGTCTATTCTTTAAGGCACTCTGCTCAAGACAAGATTTAAAAAAATCCTGAAATAAAATGAGATAAAAAACACGAAGGTTTCCTCCTGTGAAATATAACTTCTACCCCTATATGGTTTCAAAAGATGTGGTGGTTATCTAGAAGAGACATTGGTTTTTTGCAAACATTCTCGTTCTATAACGCCATTTTGGGGTTTCATCCCTTGTTCCGCATCAACGGAGCCCAAATTGAAGAAGTCCGAAAATTCAAGATGTTAGGCATACCGGCCTTTGTCGTAATACAGTCAGCACAAATTGTTGCCTTCTCTCCATTAATAAAAGAAGTTATTTCCCGTAGACCAATAACACAAATTGTAACAGCGTATATTTATATCACGACGAATATGATTTTATTTGCATGGTGTACGGTGAGCACTCATTTTATCCATAAGGAGGATTGGAAAAGGATTTTCGAGTTATTTTTGAAGATAGACGAACTTCTGAAGAACAAGAATAAAGTCACTCGACATTTTTTCACTAACTTCAATCTTCAATTTTTAGTACTGCATATGGTATTTATCCTGATTGCCTTCGTACGAATTGGATTATTTGCCATTGAAGTAGGCAATTTGAAACTGGTATTGAGTAATATTATTCATGTTGAGTTCAATTGTCTTTATGTTATTTCGTTAGCATATTTCATATGGAACATTTGTCTGGCAATCAAATGTAGATATGCGGATATGAATTCATTACTCAAAATGAGAAACAAATACATTTTTTCTACCTCAAATAGTTTGGAAATATGTGAATTAGTGAAGAGGATGAAATTCATTTTTGACGCAAACACTGAAATCGTTTCGATTCTCAACGAAGTTTTGGGATGGCAGATATTACTGATTCTAGTGAAGAATATTGATATAACTATTCTTGCTTTGGATAATTTGACCTCCACCCAAGTTAAACTTACAAAACGTCTACATGTGGCAAACGGTCTCTATATGGTTATCCAAATGGTAAGTGGATATAAACATTACCTACATTATCCATCCAATTCATTTCCTTGATGTTTTGCCGAAAAACAATTTAACCTACTGGTTTCTGAAATACACAATCATTCAACAAAATGGGTAGGTAATAAGACACTTCATACCTCCTTGTTTGGCGCATCAACCTCCAATTTCAAATCAACAACACCTCAAATCAACACACTTTGATTCATTGTTTATTTATGGAGTATTTCAATACACTTCCGAGTTGTTTTTGTCTTAGATTCAGGAATATTCATTATCATATTGATACAGGGTATGTCTAGCCTGTATGTGCTGTAAATCCCTTTGCACATCAAAAACTCAACATTTTTTTTCCAATTGTTCGAGGCTCCCAGATTCTACTACATGATGATGTTTTCAAATGGCCTACCTACATGATACCATTTCTTTTCAGTTTGTCACAACCATCATGATACTATGCTGCCATTCAACAGTGGGCGAAGCTGAGAAATTGATTCCTAACTGTCTGAAGCTTCGAAATATATTTCGACCCAAGAGTACCGAATATAAGGAACTTAGCTTCTTAGCTGAGTATTTCAAGTATCGTCCATCTTTTTGTGCAGCTGGATTCTTCAGTATAAACAGAAAATCTCTGTTTAGTATCATGAGCATCATTTCGAATTTATTCATTGTTATCTTGCAATGGGATTATAGCACCCCTCCCAAATAGAGGTTACCTATTTCACGAGTTCATATTTCTTTTCGGATAGGATAAATGATAAGTCACGGAGTTTAGATCCTCAGGATAGTCACACTGAAACCCGCTGGCAGTTAATGTACAGTGAATTCATCATTAATCAAACAAGTGTCATTTTATAAGGATGGAACTTAGCCAGCTACAATATTCTATGGACACTTGTCCTTGAATATTCAGTTTCCTGTGACAACTTTCTAACACTGCCATATTGTTTCCGTTCAGAGATTATTTGACGAATTACGGCGACTTGATCATTTCCACTCGTATAACCGTACGAATGCGATTATGTTTTTTTGTTAGCGACTGATCCTGTAACCTCAAATTTATGTACCAATCGAATGATAAATGCATGATAAACATTTTTATCAGGATGTCGTTCATTAAAAATCCTCGCAGTAGCCCTAGCACAGTCATTGTTCTGGAAATAAGTTTTCAACATTTCTTTTCTCTCCTGCAACGTGTAAATCATTTTGTAATTTCTATTAAGAACTGATAAAACGCACCTCTAATAATTCTGTAATACAGAGAATAAGTACTGAAACGAAATTTTCTGAAAGCAATAATCTCTTTGCGTATGGCCTTGCAGTGCAGATTCTGATAAGCATAAAGAGAAAAAAGGCATTTAACACTTTTTGATCACCTTATTGTTTGTTTTTGCTTCGTCTGAGAACAAAAGATAATTACAGTTTTATCGCTGCGTGCGATCTAATGGTGAGAAATTTGAGAATTTGTGGTGAATTTTTACTTATACTGTTTGTTAAAAATATTCTTCTTTCAATAGAAATTATACGATCAATTAGAGCATCTCTGTTTCATTTAGTTTTATCGGTACCATAATTTCATAAAAAACACCCTGTAACCTTGTGAATATTCACTTATAAGAACACAAACTGCAGGTTCATACAAATTTGAATCCATGCATACATTTGTGCTACAAAACTACCCACTTTCCCTATTCAAATTCCTGATGGGGTTGCAACCCTCTCCAGGGGAGAGTTATTGTGGGTGGACACTTTTAAATGAGAGACCCTGTATATGGAATAAATAGGACGAATGTAGGTACCGGCTGTATAAGATTACAGGTTACAAACATCACCATTCACATAATTATATTTATTTATTTTCTATCCGAAACAAAATTTCGGGTAGAAAATCATTACAATGGACAACTTGGGAAAAATAAAATCCGTTGCATTAACTGTTATGAGCTCCAATTAATCGATATAGGTAAATTTTTAATGAGACATTCACCAATATCTCAATTATGTTATTAGTAATGGACTAATCTGATTTGGGTCATTGAAATGAATAACGAATTAAGCTTTAATGTTTCTAAATAATAATTTATGCTGGATATCAATTCAATTTTTGTATACATATTGAAATAATCTGTCTAGGTACTTGTTGTACCATGAGTAGTGAAATTACTTATTAAAAGAATGTGCAACTTATCTGAAAGGGATAAACGCTTTTGGCAAACACTTTCCTATTATAACGCTTTTTGGGGTTTTCATCCATTGTTCGACGTCAACGGAGACAAAATTGAAGAAAATCGCAAAATTGAAATGATAAGCATACTTGCCTTCATCGCTTTTCTGACAGCACTAATCCTAGCCGCGTATCCAGTAATAAAAGAAGATATTTTCATAATGCCAGTCACACAAATAATAGAAGCTTATTTTGTTCTGGCGACGAATATTCTTTTATATGGGTTGTGTATTATGAGCACCTACTTCGTCCATAAGAAAGAATGGAAAAAGATGTTCCAACTAATTTCGCAAATAGAAATGCTTTTCAAGAACAAGAATAAAGTTATGAATAATTTTTTCAGTATATTCAGTTTTAAATTTTTTGTATTACATTTGGTGTTTTTTCTGGTTTCTTGTTTACGAATTAAGGACAAAACGAGATCTAAAGTGTACACTTTGAAGCTGTTATTGAGTAGTATTACTCATATTGAGTTTAGTTATTTGTATGTTATTTCTTTATCATATTTCATATGGAACATTTGTCTGGCTATAAAGTGTAGATATAAAGATATGAATTCACTGCTCAAAATGAGAACTAAGTACATTGTGTCCACCTGCGATGACAATTTGGAAATATGTGTGCTGGTAAAGAGGATAAAATTAGTTTTCGATGCCAACAATGAAATTGTTTCGATTTTCAACAAAGTTTTGGGATGGCAGCTTCTACTGATCGTATCTAAAAATATGGCTTTCATTCTGTTAATTCTGGATGGTTTAACCTCTAGTCAATTGAATTATAGGAATGATCTGCAAGTGGCCCAATTCATGCATATGGTAATTCAGATGGTGAGTTCATATTTTCATGAAAATTTTCATTCAAATCATAACCATTTCTTTTCAGTTTGTCACAATCGTCATAATATCAACCTGTCATTCAACAATTGATGAAGCCCAAAAGTTGGCTCCCAACTGTCTGAAGCTTCGAAATATATTTCGTCCCAAGAGCATCGAATATAAGGAACTTAGTTTCTTAGCTGGGTACCTCCAATATCTACTGAAGTTCAATGCTGCTGGATTTTTTTGTATTGACAGAAAAACTCTTCTTAGTATTGTGGGTATTGTTTCGAATTTCTTTATTGTTATTTTAGAATGGGATTACAGTACTCCTTCAAAATAATCTGGGCTTTATTTTTCTCTAATTTCTTCTAGATTCTAGTTCTCTATTTTTCCTTTATTGAGATATGTTGAATACAACATGAATCACAAATTGGACCAAGTTAGGTTCATAGGTGGCCAAACTTGCGGATATCCTTAGAACAATATCGTGCTTCAAACCTCATTATTATTCTCATTACCTATCTAAACGAAAATTGAAGAAAAGTATGTAAGTATGAGATGCAGGCCCGGATCTAGGGTGGGGCAAGCGGGGCGCTTGCCCTGGGCGCCAGCTTAAGGGGGCGCTAAAAACAACCAGAGGTTACATTTTTTGTATTTTTGATTTTCTCGGAAAAAAATATTATAATTAAATATGACCCGACTCTGAAGTGCCATCTTGACCACTCAAAAAAAGGCAAACATCCTATCTTCCCAAAAATATGCAAAATGAAATGATCGATTTAATGGCCACCAAAGTTCGGAATAGCATTATTAATGAGATCAAGGAGGCCAATTATGTCACTATTATGTTCGACTGTACCCCAGATGTATCTCTCACAGAACAAATGAACCAGGTTATACGATATTTAAAGAGAACGTAGTCTGGATATGAGATAAAGCCAAAGACTTATAATACTAAAAATAAAGGAAAGTTTTATTGACTTCTTAGAAGTTGACAAGCTGGCATATATATAAAGGAGTCCAATCCAGAATTCTACACTCTCTGAATCTTGTGGGTGTCCATTCGTCTTTATCATGTTCAGAAGCAGTAAATTTATTTGGTGTTGTACAAAAACTGTATTGTTTTTTTGTTAGTTCAACCACACGATGGACAATTATGAAAAAGTGGACGAAAACAAATTTTAAAGGAAGTAGCCAAACTAGATGGACTAAACATCAAGCTGTTAATGCCTTGCTCAATAATTTACCGGGAGTTGTGAAGGCTGTGAAAAAAATCAAAGAATCCTCACTAGTCGCAGAATACAAGTATGAAGCTGGTCATGCTGTGCTGGATTTTAGATTCATACTGAACCTTACAATTTGGGATAATATTCTGCGAGAGATCAATATGTTCAACGTGGAAATTCAGAAAGGAGATAAAGTTATTTCACGTTCATTATCGTTCATGCAAGGTCTTATGAAGATCTTGCAAGGAATGACAGAAAAGCTTATTGAAAACTGGATCTCGGAAGCTAGACTTCTTTCAGAGGAATTGGATGTGGAGCCAATTCTTAGAAATAAACGTGTGTCCAAGAAGAAAAAGCAGGTTGACGAAATGTGCGATGATGAGTCAAGAACGGATCTAGTTGGTTTATTCTCCGAGGAAATTAAGGTTGTTTTCGACAGATTATTGTCAGAAATCAAAAAAAGATTAGAAAGCGCAGAGAGTCTGCATACGAATTTCTCATTCCTCAATGGCCATTCCCTTTTAAACATGCAAAAAGAGGATCTGCAGAAAATGGGACCCTTTCAGCGCAAAAATATTGAAGAGACTTGAATGCATTTGATTTTTGTTAGGAACTAGCGGTTTTCAAAATGTTGGTTCCTGAAATAAGTGAAAGATCGACTTCATTAGACCTGCTACAAATTCTTCACAGACAAGATCTGAAAGATGCTTTCCCTATAATGTCAATATAGCTGACATTATATAGAATATAGTGCACATTGCCTACCACGACTACAAGATGTGAAAGCAGTTTCAGCAAATTGAAAATAATAAAAAATTATTTGCGTTCCTTAATGAGTCAGAAAAGTCTCTATGGCCTCTCGATCTTAGCTATAGAATACAAAACTGCTTCCGAAATAGATTTCGAGGAGCTGATAGATGCATTCGCGGAAAGAAAATCACGCCGCGTGATGCTATGTGAAGAAAAAAGTCCAATTTCTTTCCTTGTAATATTTTCCTTATTATTAGTTTTTATTTTCATTATTCATTTGTATTATTTATTTTTGTTTTTTCTATGAATTCATATATGTACATATTAAACAAATGGGGGGGGGGCGCAATCATGAATTTTTGCCCCGGTCAGAAAAAATCGTAGATCCGGTTCTGATGAGATGGAAAAGTATACCACAAAGTGAGCACTTAAATTATGGAACCTACTTACGGTTTATGCTGGCTTGATAGATATATCTGCTAGTCTGCTGGTCTCGTGGCTAAGTCATAAAAAAAATTAAATTGAACAATATGACACTGCAGAGAAATGACGACTAGGAACCGATCGTATTGAAAAAAATATGTAAAGGTTTGCAGAATATTCTGTCCCTAAATCAATCATAGGAATATTCATCAAATTGAATTTTGAATTGAAAAAATAATAATATAATATTATATCTTTAGTATACGGTCTTATCCCAATTAATTATTTATCAACCTTCAATTCGCTCGATACAAATCATTCTAATATTTTAGTCATTTTGTTTCGATATGTGCTATTAGAAGTTTCGAAAGTTTGCGATGATTCTGAAAATTCAAGCACCGGCTTCATTTAAGGTAACGAAAAGTTTTGTGAACAATCTGAAAAAAACAGTTTGTCGTCGATAGCATACAACTACCAATTGTTGAAAAATTATGATTGCCACGTAATATTATCAACTAATCGAACAATCCCTTTAGTTGACAACTACCAATGAATTTGTCCACCAGTACACAGATGACATGTGCTTTGAATTGAATACTGACAGAAAAAATCATCACGATGATATGGAAATTATCCAGAAAGGATATTCGTTTCCTAGGGTACTTTTCATCTTACAACGTATTATTGGGTTTATGTCCTGCATATAACTTCAACGAAGAGACTATTACGAAAAACAGCTCATTACAATTTTTTGGGATAATCACTTTCATCTTTTTAGTGGCAGCACAAATTCTAGCAACTTTTGCTTGGCTGTATGAATTTGTACAAATCCTTCCAACCACACAGTTAATCGGTGTTACGACTTTGTTCATTACAAGTATAATTTTATACAGTGTTTGTGTGTTAGATTCCTTTTTTCTAAATAGGAACAAATGGAAAAAGATTTTAAGACTCTTCTCGAGAATCGATTCCATCCTGAAGAACAAGGATAAGGTAGATAATAATTTGCTGAATAACTTCACTCTGCAATTCATAATTTTACATTTGGCATTTGTTGTGGTTTTAATAATTCGAATTTATTCCAAAAATGCGCGAAAACGGCATTATTGGAATCGAATGCTGGTCCGCATAATTTCTGTTGACTTTGGTGCTCTGTATGCACTCTCCCTATCATTCTTAATATGGAATATCTGTATATCCATTAAATACAGATATAAAGACATCAATTCTTTACTCAGAATAAAAAGTACAACAGATTGTACAAAGTGTTTTGGCATATTTAATGTTATAAAGAAGGTGAAATTTCTCTACGATACTAATAATGAAATAGTTTTGTTATTCAACGAAATATTTGGGTTACAAATTTTGTTGATAATGTTGAGAACTGTGGCTGGTGTTATGGCAGTTTTGGATGGTATGTCGAATCGATTACATACTTCAAGCATACTTGAAGTTACTCAAATCCTCTATTTGCTTCTGGATTGGGTAAGTTAATTCTTTATTTGTTTATGGTATCGTAATGTTGGGGGCAAGAAGTTTGCTGGGGCTCCAAATTCATACTAATAAAAACGTACAGAAACTTATATCACCTAAATGCGTGTCCATTTTGTAGAGAAAAAATGTTACGTCTGACAATGTCTTGACCAACATTCATTTGCCCTTGAAAAAGGTTTTTTCCACTTAAAACTGGGGGTGTCACAAAAAAAACTGAATAGTCACTAGTTTCAAATGAAATGTCCAAATTTATTTCATGAGTTTGATTCTCTCGGTCACAGAAATTACCACCCAATATATATTTTTTTTTATTTAAAAATTCGCTTCAATCACAAGTGTTATTAGCGATATATGTTTGTGTTGCGAGTTTTTTTAAATCATCATCATTAGGTACATAGTATAAAACAAAGTCGCTTTCGCTGTCTGTCCCTATGTATGCTTAAATCTTCAAAACTACGCAACAGTTTCTGAAACGCTTTTTTTAATAGATAAAGTGATTCAAGAGGAAGGTTTATACAGAGTACCTATAACAGCCAAATGGAATAAATTCGATAACGAATAAATGAGGGGGTGTTAGGAAAAACGCTCGGACACGTCGATTTGTAATTTTAAATGCGCATATTCGTCGAGAAAATAAAATTATATAGGGTGTTCCATGCGATCGTGGCCAATACCAACTTTCTTATTTCAAATGCAACCCTCTGCATATTATTTATTTTTTGGATTCTCCAGAAAATTCTAGACATAATTCATGTACAATGTCCTATACCTATCTTCAACTTTTTCGGAAATATTAAGTGTTTTCAGATTTTTTACAAAAATTAACATTTTGAATGAAAATTATTTTATTTCACAAATTCGATACATTACACTCAATACTTATTTCCCATTTACCTCTTGATATAAAGAAAGTAAGCAAAAACCATTACTGAGAAGACATTAAAAAACGTAACGTTAGAAGACAATTCTACACCAGATTAGCATGTTGCCAAGACGTTCGCGGCGAGCATTTTGATTATTTCCTACATATTGACAATAATTTTTTTTTTTTGTTTTTTTTTAATAATTAAGAAATAATCAGTGTTACTTATTAGGTTTCAAGTGTAATGTACCGAATTTGTGAAATAAAATAATTTTTATTTAAAACGTTGATTTTTGCAATAAATCTGAAAACACTTAATACTTCCGAAATAGTTAAAGATAGGTATAGGACATAGTGCATGAATTGTGTCTAGAATTCTCTGAAGAATCCAAAAAATAAATAATATACAGGGGGTTGCATTTGAAATAAGAAAGTTGGTATTGGCCACGGTCACATGGAACACCCTATATAATATTATTTTCTTGGAAAATATGCGCATTTAAAATTACAAATCAACGTGTCCGAGCGTTTTTCCCAACACGCCCTCATTTATTCGTTATCGAATTTATTCCATTTGGCTGTTACAGTCTGTATGTATGATACATGCATAATATTGTAGAGAAACACTGATGAATTTACAGGTTTCTAATGTGATGTCGTAAATAAACAAATTTTTTTGCGCTTAAACTACAAACGCTGACTGAACCCCGCGAGATAAATCAGAAGAATATACTCCGCATTGTACCCCTAAAAAATAAGGTAAACAAAAAAGTCCGCGATGGTATATGTCTATCTTTTAAGGATAACCCACAATAATTATTTTTTATCCTTTACATTTTACGGGAGAAATGGCTCATTTAGGAAGTTATTTTAAGCAATACAGCATTAGGGGAAATGTGCACGAGTTGATCCCATAGGGTAAGATGATCCCTTTCGATTACAAGCTTATGAAAAATGCCATCTGGTTGCATTATACGCCAATACGTTGTCCTTAACACCCTCCCGCCTCATTCTTATTCTTACTTCGGTACAAGCGAACAGTCGACATTCACAGTGAAAAATATAAATTGTGACCGCTTTATCTAAGATGAGGTTAACTTTAAGATTATGCTACTGTTATTGTGAATGGGTCACAACAATGATTTTTATGTTTGTGGCTTCCTTATGTGTTTGTTTTTGATTATTTTGCTATTTGAAGACCATGACATTCGTATAGGTTAGAATAGCGAATATTGAACGGAAAAGAAGAACTTGGGTCAAGATGATCCCCTATTTCGTGCACAAGATGTTCCCTGGGGATCATCTTACACCTTCATTTTTTACATACTACAAACCCACTTAAGGGTTTAATAGTCGCCAAAAAAGTATACCTACCTATATATTTTTACAGGTTTTTGAGTCTAGAATAATGCCTCGTAAATATATAAGATAAACCTCTCGAGGCGGGTGTTCCGATGCTCTTGATATAGTTGAAAATGATATTTTTTATCTACATAATGATTTTCAGTTATTTATTCAGTTGATAGTGTATATTTCATTTCATACCTCAATAAAACTATTTTTTCGGCAACCGTCCGGGAAGTACGTACTTTCCGGACTAGGCCGGAAAAAATCACGTTGTTGTTGTCATTGTCATGATCATCATAATAGCAACGAAATAACGGATGACAGTTCTGTTTTGATTAATTCAAATAAGAATCAAAATGTATAATAAAGAAATGTGTCGTCTCATTGATCAGTAATTCTACACGGTTGCCGAAAAAATATTGTACGCAACACGCCCGAAAATAGTTTTTTTGGACTCACAGACTTCCAGTAGGTACTCGCCTCCGGCTCGTCCTAGAATCTTGTCTATTCGTCCAAAAAAACCCTATTTTCCGGACTTGTTACGTAAATTACTATTATAATCTCTGCAGATATTTGTTTTTACAGATTTCATTCTTGAAAATAAGGGAGTTATTGAAAAAAGGGATAAGATGATCCCTGGGATCATCTTACCAATACCACAGGGATCATCTTAAACACCGGGGTGTATAAGATGATCCTTTTGTACGGTTTTGGAAAATCGAGAATATTTGACAAAATCTTTTGCGGCTGACTATATAGTGTAGGAAAATAGAAAGATGGATACTTCTAGGAGAAGTCTTCATTTTCATTTTTACGCTTCTCGAAAAAACTAAGGAATTACGTCAATTCTTGCTTAAGGGGATCATCTTGGGCACATTTCCCCTAATCCTTATCCAATTAGGTACCTTTAATAAATTGTCCATTCAATATAGATAAATATGGCCCTTTACAGCATGTAATTTAAATGAATATTCCCGAAGATATCACAGAGTTAAAATGCAGGGACATAGCGGTGCGGCGCCGGCACTAACGTTGTTTATAAGGATTGCATTGCATCCTAGCGAAGCCTAGGCGGGTCGCTAGTTGCTTTATAAGACTTCCATTCTACTTATATAGATTCTGATTTGTTTCAGAATGGCACAAGTTCCATTATACTTAGCTGTCATTCAACGGTGAAGGAAGCACAAAAATTGGGTTCAAGTTGCCAGAAATTGAAAAAGAAGTTCCGTTCTGGGAGCAACGAATATAAAGAACTTGAACTCTTATCCATGCATCTACAGAATTATCCAGAATTCTCAGCTGCTGGTTTCTTCACCATCAACCGGAAAACTATTTTGAGTATCCTTAGTGTCATTACGACTTTCCTTATCGTAATCATGCAACAATAAGATTCTCATTATTCTTGCATATTGTTATTCAGTAATTCAGCCCAAAAAGTCATACTTTAAGTAGGTATATTTATTTATTTATTAAGCAATTTACAGCTGACCTTAAAACAGTTCCTGTGAACTGATGACAAGGCCTACAGGTAGGTACATTATACAGGGTGTCCCAAGATGTTCCAAACAGCCAATATCTCGGCTCTCAGACAAGGTAGAAAGTTCAAACAAAAAGTTTTTCAAATGGCATCAAAAACTCTACCAGACTCCGTCGTTAAAATTCTGTTTCTTATCACCACCCCTGAAAAAACTACCCCCAGATATTTTTTTCAAAAGGCACCCTCATATTTTTCTCACTCTAAACAATTCCCCAGTGAAAGAAGAAATATGTTAAAACAATTTTTTAGAAACAGAATTCAAACGGATTCTGGAAGAGTTTTCGATGCCATTTAAAAAACTTTTTGTTTGAATTTTCTACCTTGTCTGAGAACCGAGATTTTGGCTGTTTGGAACATCTTGGGACACCCTGTATATTGGTCAAATAAACAATGTTCAGCTTTTAGAATCAAAAAGGTGTATGAATTAATTGAAACTACTCACAATTAATTTAATTTTGTAAAGTTTGTGCGTTATTTATACCATTGTATGGAATTTGGGCGGGGCTCAATGTGGGCATTTGTTAGATTAAACCATTCAGGACACTTATCTCGTTTTTCTTAACAAATTTTTCACTCCTGCATTGTCTCTTTGAAACTGGGAATCACCTCTTATGCTTCATCGGGTGAATTGGGTGATATTGCATTTTCAATGTGACACCCTGTATATATGGAAATCTTATGTGAAGTGTGTCAAAATAGCGACGCATGCGTTCCTGGCGTGGCTTACAAATTTTGCAGGAAACTGAGAGATACACGAAGAAAGTTCAAAACTCGTTCTTGGTAGTAGTTGAATTGACCCCTCAAGCACTGGCGGACACAGTGGGGTGGCCATTGGGGGACCTCGAAATTGACAATAGGTAATCCCTTGATAGAAGTTCAATCGATTCCTAATATTTTCAACAAATCAATTCATGCCCCCCCCTGAAAAAACTCATCCCCCCCCTGAAAAGCTGTCTGGATCCGCCAGTGCCTTCAATTAAAATGCAAAGATTGATTTTGGACAATATTATTGTATCAGGAATATGCCACCAAACCTTTTTGATGGTGCGCTGTATACCAAAGTCGGTTCAAGTATCTACAGAGGTTCTACAGAGATCTTTTGAGGTATTCTGAAGAATTAACTTTTGGTCTTTTTTTATGGGTTCTATCTTCTTTTGAAGGTAGAATTAACGAATTCATGTCTCGTTTTAACATTTAATGGCAGGTAAGTACCAAAAGAGACTCATCTGTGAGATGTAGGTACCTAATGAAACTCTGTAATAAGTTTCATTGAATCTTCAAAAGCTTTTAAAGGTTTCTTCTCTGTTTTCAAAGAAGCAGTTAATTCATACCTACTTATATTGACGTAATTCTGGCCAATTATTGAATAACTGCGCACTAATTCCATTAGCTGCAGTAGGTAGTTATCAATGCATTATTAATGTTCTCTGTCCTATTTAAATTGTCCTGAAATTTGGTCATTTGGATTTATTTCGTATTCATCACCTGTACTCATGAACAACTAATAATAAACTACCAATCAGAAGTTTTGAAAGTTCCTTATATTGATTATATGAAAGATTTATCACTGAAACGATATAATTCCACGTGACACAAAAATTTGTTGAACAAAACTATAATTCGTAAATGATTACTTGATAGCATTTATACCTATACTGCATGAGATCACGAATAATCTATTAAGATTGAATACTGAGAGTGAAGAAGTGATGTTCGCAATGAAATGGAAATTATCTAGAAGGGACATCCGCTACCTAGGGTTCCTTTCATATTACAATGTGTTGCTGGGTTTTTGTCCTGCTTACAATTTCAACCAACAGACCATGGCGAAAAACAGCCCAATACAATTTTTTGGAATTATCACTTTCATTTTTCTGGCGACAGCACAAATTCTATCCATTTTTTTATGGATCAAAGAAGTTATACTGATCATTCCGACTAGACGATTGGTCAGTGCATCCATTCTGTTCATTACAAGTATAGTTTTACACAGTTTGTGTGTGATCGGTTCCTCTATTCTGTATAGGAAGAAATGGAAAAGGATTTTCAGATTGTTCTTCAAGATCGATAACATCCTGAAGAACAAGGATAGATTAGATGATAATTTCCTGGTTAACTTCACCTCACAATTCATACTATCACATTTGGCAATAGTTGTGGTATCTATTATTCGAATACAAGCCACAACTAGTCGAAAGGAAGTTAATTTGATTCGTTTGCTGATCGATATACTTCACATTGACTTTGGTGCTCTATACGTAGGGGAGAGGCAGGCAAGATGGCATACAATCTTTTGAAAATCGATATCTCTTATGAGGAAAAAAATATAGAGTACAGCATTAGTTGAATCTTTAGTCAATCAAGTTAGCTATCAATTTTTGAAGAAAGATATGAATAAAAAAAATTATAGACAAAAAAAAATCGCGATAATCTGAAACATTCGAAAAACCATTTTGCCCTACAGTGTCGGGCAAGATGGCATATCATATACTATGATATATTTTGTAGTGAAAAAACCAAAATTCCAATAAATAACAGATGATACAAGAAATAGAAATTTATATTCATATAAACAGGAATAGAACATAAAAAAAATTCTCACAGATTTAGGAAATCACTAAAAAATATTTCATAATCTTATATCAAACGAAACAAGAACTAAACAAAACATAAAATTAATTCTCTTGACATATTATTCTCATCCCATTCTCCTCTGTTGGTTTTCCTTCGATAATTGTAGACCATCTGAAACAATATTTTATTGTTTATAAAAAGTACCATTTTTCGGGCAAGACGGCATACCAATATACCATGCCATTTTACCCAGCCTCTATGTATGCCAACTTGCCCTAATCACGTGTCCAAAAAACGAATAAGTAAATCAACATTTTTGTGACATCTTTTTGTCAAGGTAAATACATAAAAAGGATAACAATAAAGGTACAATTCTACTCGGATATAAAAATTTTTGTGAAATAATCTGTACTTACAGTTATAAAGGCGAGAAGAGAGAGGTTACGTCGAAGTTGTACACGGTCACACCACTTTTTCACCATTTTTCACGACTAAGTCATCAACTACCGTAACGGATCCCTTGAAACAATGTTCGTACACTGTTGCCAACTAATTCGAACATTTGCACCGAGTTCTAGGATTCCACTCGCAGTGGATTCTTCAGTACATATGGTATGCCATTTGGCCCTACTATGCCATCTTGCCTGCCTTTCCCCTATTCTCTTTATCGTTCTTGATATGGAATATATGCGTATCCATAAAGTGTAGGTATGAAGATATCAACTTTTTACTTAAAAAACAGATTCTACTAGATTGTACCCAATTGTACTTGCCTAAAATAATAAAGAGAGTGAAAGTTCTCTTCAACATTAATAATGAAATAGTTTTGCTATTCAACGACATATTTGGATTACAAATTGTATTCATCATGTTGAAGACTGTAGCTGCTATTCTGACGGTTTTGGATAGTTTGATCTTTAATCGATTGCAAAATGAAGGAACGCTTAAAGTTACTCGAAACCTCTACTTGATTTTTATTTTGGTAAGTGCCTGATGATTTCATTACATTCATCACACGCGACGAGCGGTTCAATTTTAGACATTTCTTATCGTTAAGAAGCTATTTCAAATGGACTATGTCGAGTCTTTCATTGAACTAATGTACAATCTGATTTATTTCAGTATGGCACTAGCTCCATGATACTTTGCTGTCATTCAACAGTGCATGAAGCTCAAAAATTGAGTTCCAGTTGCCTCAAATTAAAAAACATGTTCCGTTCTGAGAGTAACGAATATAAAGAACTTGAGCTGTTATTCATGCATCTTCAGTATTATCCAGAGATTTCTGCAGCTGGTTTTTTCAGAATCAACAGGAAATCATTCCTGAGTATATTGAGTATTATTTCCACTTTTCTCATTGTGATCATGCAACAATAAGATTGTATATTATTGTTAAAATTACTATTTAAATCTTGACACTTTTTGAGTGAGTTTTTCAGCACTTGAAATAGAAATTTAGATTTTAAATGATTGTTAATTGTAATAAATAAATTCAGAGTATTGAATGAATTCTGCAAGAACTATTTTATGAAAGGTAGTATGGTCTATTTGCATGTTTATTAAATGTGAAGAGCCCCTTATTTTTGTCTATTGCTTGGCATAATGCCTAATCGAAGCAATAATGACGAATAGTACATTCTACGACACCAGCGAAGACCGTTCAGATAACAAGTTGCTAAAATTTTTTCATTTTAAAAAAGTTACATCAACGAGTAGCAGAAAGAATACTTTGCATACTGAAAAAAATAAGAACAATGAAATTGAAATCTATTCATTTCATTTCCACAAAAACGTTCAGGAGCCAAAATTGGATTAAAATATGAATAAAACCTGCCTCTTACCTTGAAGTCCTGTTGAGTATAGACCAAAATTCTCTCTTGCCCCAGATGGAAAAACAAACACGCAATTTCCTTATCACTTTAATATTTTGATGACGAGTAAAATTAACAATTGTTAAATGAACTTCACTTTACATAATTCAAAGGGGGTGTTCAGATTCATCGAAGGATTTACTGTATGAAAGGTCCCGGACATCAAGGGCAAAATGCTTAATATTCACTGTCACTTCGTATTTTTACACATTCTATATTTATGTATAAAAAAGTTTTACATTTTCAATGATACAGTTACAATTACAGAGAAAATCCACTTAAGTGGATCATCATGATGAAAAAACCATACTGATGGAGTAGAAAAATTTATTCTACGGTATTACAAGTTTGATACTTCCCTACGCTACCTTTGATGACTTTGTGATACGTTTCAGCTTTATTACATTGCCGAGGGCCCTCCAAATTATTTACACTTAGGGACTTTGTTCATTTCGTAAAGATTTCACTAATGTAAGATTATATGCAGCTCCACTCTTGGACATGTGTAGACAAAGTTGAAATAGATAAAAATATTGTTTTAAGCCAAGAAGCATTTTCAGAATACTGAATTAAAAAAAAAAAAAGTTTGCCTATTGCTTAATTGAACGTCCCAGAAGTAGATTTCAAGAATGAAATAGGCAATTTCAAGTTATCACTAGTTTGGATTTGAAATATCGGGGTTTCGACTTCAGTTATTTTATTCAAACATTGACGAAGAAAAGTTGAAACAATTTATTTATGAATACATCTAAATTGAACCACAGAGCCTACATATTGATCTAACAATTACATTATAAACGAAGTGTGTAATCGTGTTGTAAAAAAATTTCGAACACACCTCACTGACAATCCGGGACCACAACTTGGCGCATATCGAAAACCCTTAGCAGTAGCAGTAGACGAGCAACAATTAGGTGTTCGGTGCTTCCTTCAGTGTTTATTGACAAGGATGTTAATGGGCACAAGTAAATAGGGGAAAGAACGCAGCCTGAAGCAATTTCCTTACAACCACAATATATTAATTAAAAAAATGGATTCAAATAATAATAATAATAGGCTAAAGTACAGGATCAATAGAAGTTTCGTTCCGAGAAACAAGTTCACAACTTAAAAACCACCATGGAGTTCTTCATCATCTTTGAGTTAGCATATTGTGGTCTGAAGGTTGACGGATCGGCGACAAACACAGTCCAATTGAAAAGCAAATATACAGAGATTAATTCGAAATATTTAACCAAACATTTGGCCCGTTACAATCCTTCCCCTCCACTTTCTCCTTTCGAGTTGTGTATTTTGTATTTTTTGTAATGAATTAAATAACTTGTCTCATCTAAAACGTGAAGTATGGGAATATAGGGGGGCCGGCGCATCACATGGCGTACTTGCGAGTCCACTCGCGCGCTAACTCGTTGTACTTTTCCCTGTCAGTTTTGTATATCCTAGCAATTTCTGGAACTAGAGGGTCGTCCGGGTTTGGATCGCACAGCAGTGAGCAGATTGATAACAGGACTGAAAAAGATAATTACATGAAAAACATTATAATAATCACAGTATTTTGCGTTTGTTTCGGTTTAAAAAACATTTTGGAAGTATTGAGATTTTCAATTTGTTAGTCATTTGCGTTTAGGCGGTAATTTACTTCTTTATCAATGGGATTAACACCATTTTGTTCCAGTTGATAGGTTTATTATTGCCCTTGTTTACCTGAAGTTGATAAAAACATCAAATAATAATATAAACTTGACCACTTAAGGTGGGCGTTCAATGTAGTGTGTTTTAATTTAAGTTGCATTTGAAAATGAATCTACAGATGATTTCATTCAGAAAAACAACTTGAAATACGGAATTGGCAGAGAATGGCCAAATTCAAATTTGAGCGGGAAGAAGTTCCTGCTTTACCCACATTTTCACTAATTTCTTAGTTCAGCGAGTTTCGGATAGAGAGCGCCATTGTACATTTCATTCATAATTAGAGAGATATTCATAGAACTTATAGAGATAATGTAAGTTCTTTGGAGATATTCCATAAAATGCACAGTGGCGCCTCTATCGGATGAGATTTCCTACTCGCTCTGAACTCCGACCTTAATGCACCCTTTACTTCCATTACCATTCAAGATTCTTAAAGGGGTTGCCGCCCCGCTAAAGATAAGCAAACCAGTTGCGTTCTAGTCTGGTTTCCTTACGCCACATTTTAGGCACAGCACTATCAATTTTTCATTCAAACTGTTGGTGGATGACCCTCACTGACATCTCAGTCAGAAAAAATTTTTCCTAACTGAAAACTCGAACCCACACTCAATCTGCTGTGATTCACAACAATTACAAAAATGACAGATTATTGCCAAATATCCGCGTGATATGGTCTGGAATTCAAATAATATGATGCCAATGTATTGGTTCTAAAAGTCTATAAAACCACTATCAAGGTTTCAGAAGCTTTTGAAAGCTCGTTCATCTATATTTCAACCTATTCCGAATATTGGAAGTTTCATTAAAATCAGCAAAAACTTCAAGCGAAATATCTCCCAGAACTGAATGCAAATAAGATGGTATTCACTGTGGTGTCACAAAATGTTCAAAATGAGAGCCGTCAAAAAAATTGATAGCAGATGTCAAGAAATTTGACAGTAGCTGTCAAGAAATTTGACAGCAGCTGTCAAAAATTGACAGCAGAAATTGAGAATTTCCAACACCTGCATTTCGTTTTTCATCAGATCAAGTGAACGAATGATGAGCTTATGCACACAGATACCTTCGAAAGGTAATGCAAACTGTAACGAACATCTGAAAATTGAAAATTATCTTATAGCAACTCACCTTTTGAAATAGTGAGTGCAGGTGACCACTGAGAACGTAGTATATCCAAGCAAATGCTACCATTACTGTTTATGTTAGGATGATAGATTCTGGTAGTGAATGCCACTTTTGGAGGTTTGAATGGATAGTCTGTAGGGAAGTGAATCGTTAAGAAAAATACTCCACCTTGGTATGGACTATCTGGCTGCAAAGGGAGAAAAAGTTACAAGTTAAACCGATAACAAAGAACATTCATAAACCACAAATAAACCAAGAATATTTCACATTCAAATTTTTATTTTTGATTGCTCAGATGTTCAATGACATCCTCAGCAATGGAAAAACTCTAGAGATTGGTATGCCTGATTTTATCTTCAAATAGTTCCTACATTTCAGTGATAATATTGAAAAGAATAGTTAAATGCAGAACTAATAAGCTGAATGAATCAGGAAAAACTATTTGTTATCAATGATGACTCAACAATTATTGTGCAAGAGCAAGGGTATTCCCAAATTGACAGTTTGCAAGAAATGTTACCAAGTTGGTTGACATTTCAAAATAAACTTTGGGATGAATGAAAATATGTTAAAATTAAGTGTTCAAAGATGAATCACCAAACTCATAGGTCAATAACCCCAGATTGCTCAATGCACATAAAAAAATTTACTTACTGGTCCCATGATTGTGGCCTGCCAATGAAACACTGAAAATAATTTCATTCATTAGAAATAAAACTGGAAAATGTCTCAAACTTTCATTAAGATACATTCAATGATAATGAACTTCGTGATGTATGATTATGAATAAAACTGATTGACCAAAACTCTCTAAATAAGAGCACTCACAGTCATCTCCTACTGGTCCAGCTGAACATTGTGCAGGAGGATCTCTTCCAAGGTCTTGTAGTTCCTATAAGAAACCAAAAAAAAAATTGATGTCTCGCTATAATAGAGAGGCCTAAATATGGTTAGGTGGTAGTTAGGTTAGAGACACCTCAGGAACATCTGTGAGTAGGCCAAGGTCTTAATTTTAGACACAACATTACTTGGCTTATTTTAGAAAATATAGTTTTCGATTAAAATAAACACGTTTCCGCTTACTGGAACATGTGGCGACAATTTGTTATTTTGAATAAGAAAATCTCTTGCATTTCATGACGATGGGAAATACGAAGAATTTCCACAAAGGCCCTTACTCCTATAAGAGAATTCCAATCCGAAATTGAACAAATTTTTTTGACAAGTGTGATCTACAAGCCATGATACCTCATTTAATAAGAATAAAGAGTGAAATCGTTTTTGATGCATGGACAAGGCAAGGGCGTTTGGAAATTCCTAAACACTAACGAACAATCGGATCCGATGCGGAAAGCCTACATAATTTGAGGAAAACTATCAACCTACCTTATTAATTCTTTTTAAAGCCATTTGATGAACTGTATGTTGATTTGATACTGGCTTTCAACCAGACAATGAAACCTCGAGCCAAGGACCTCTGATAGTAGTTAGCAAAGATGGCCTCCTTCAAAACTTCCACACACGACGTATATCGAAAGAGGACAATAAATATTTTTCAATTACACTTTGTGTCAAAATTGATCAGATCACAATTATCGATAATCTAGTTTCAAATTATTAACTATTTGTCTTTGTGTCGGTTACAGAAGTACTTTTAATTTCCAAAGTTCCAGAAAAAGATGACTGATCACTTCCGTGACGATTCAAGTACATGTCGGTAATGTAGACATTTTTATGTTAAGAAAACGCCGGTCGATAAAAGAGGAACAAGGAAAACCGGTTGCGTTAAAAACCGACAGATGTCTTGTCATAGTTTTCCCGTATTATGGTCTGAGTTGAAAATTTGACTCCAGGGAATTTTCTAATGGAAAATCCACAGCCGTAGGAAAATCTATTCACTAATTTCACTTAGTAATTTTCTGCTTGTCGAAAAATAAGTAAACGGTAACATAGCAAACAAGCTAAATCCGATCTTGAAAATGAATTGTATAAACCCTATAAACCAGAACAAAATGATTTTCTTCTCAATTCACCAATTTCTTTCATGAAGCGCTCGAGTCTAAATTATATTAAGGATTGTCTAAATTAATTACTGAAAATTGCTGTTACTTCAGCCAAAACCTTTGTCTTGAATATCCATCTAGCATAAAAAACTACAGATTTTCTTCACTGATAAATACTAATGTTTCTTTGATTCAGTTGAAAAAGTATTATAGAACACTTCTCACAAGTTCACAAACAAATTTAAAAATCGAATAAAAGAATCAAATAAAACAACAATTTCACTATATTGAATAATTTATACAAAGAAAAGTCACTAAAATCTGTGTGGTCTTAGAGGATTTTCTACATCAAATAGTTTAGGGTCCTCAAGAAAATCAGGGTGTTTCATATAAGTTCCCATCCATCCTGCGTTCTGTGCCTTCATAATTTCCCTTTCGACAATCTCCTGTTGTTTCATACACAACCCTGTTATGTGTCTTCCGTATATTCTTCCAGTATAAGATGACTGGAACTGCGATAACAATTTCACATTCTTGTAGTCGACAGGTACCCCAGTCTTACACAAAATACATTTAACTCGCTCTTTCTCGAAGGGATTCTCCATATCGAAATTTGGGGCATCATTATTGGTTGTACTAGAAGAGTTCCTAATGAAATTTACTAACGAACCTGAAATTCAAACTACTGTTTCTACTTGTTGAGAATACCTTCTAGATTCAAATACCTTTAAATTGTGTTCTTCTCAATAACATCAACATTTTTTCTATTTCTAAAAATTGAGGTTAGGATTACGAACATAGAGTGATAATTATTTTTTATCTACGGAGGTTATGATATGGGCTGGAACATAGAATCTGATGAAAAATATCCATAGAGATCAAATAGTTGGATAATCTTCTCGTCTGGAATATACAGGGTGTATCTGAATAACCCCGAAAAAATGAAAGGGGGATTCTTTGCAGAAAATTATAGTGGGTATTTGGTATAAAATTTTTTGAAAAACCTCCCCCCATATCTTAGAGGGCTACTATTTCAAACGTTTCTGAGCATACTTCAGGGTTTAAAAAGTTCCAACATGTGCAATTTCATCAACAAATGATAATTACCAAGTTTCGTGTCCTCAGCTTAATATTCAGGGAAAATAAAAAAGAAAAACATTTTTTTGTTGATCTTCGGAAGGGTGTAACTTTTCCGGGGGTAGGTTTTTCAAAAAATTTCATACCAAATACCCACTTTAATTTTCTGCAAAGAATCACCCCTTTCATTTTTTCGGTGTTATTCAGATACACCCTGTATAATGTTGCTCCACTCACCGAGATCTAATTCCTGAAGATTATAATTACTCTTTTATTGGTAAAATTGAATCAAAACGATAAAATATGTTGTACAATTCCCAATTATGCCAAGAATAGTATATTTGCTGATGTTGAAAAATCTTGCTGCTGAAAAGTGAATGGGCATATCTTCTACGAGTTGAATAACAATGCTTTTAGCTTTCAAATTGTGGTTATCATCTTCTATTTGATGAAGAACACTCAAAAAGTGTTCAGCTTCACTAGTTACAGCAGAGCAAAGCAGAATAATAAAAATGTTTCCAACCTACAACAAAAATGTTATCTGTTACATCAAGCGCTCAAGTTTCAACAAGTGATTGCCTGCACAAACTAGTTTGCAGTCTGTCTGGCCATGGCACTAGATTCCATGTTTATAGTGTAAAATTGATTGTGGAGGCAAAAGTATGATGAAGCTTTCACTTGTGGATGGCGTTTAAATTAAGAGAGTTTGCGACACTCCTGTTTTTTTTTAACGACATGTATTCCTTCTTGCTTTTTCAATCTGCCATAATAGGCAATAGGCCTAGTACCCTAAATGTAACCACATCCTTCGTTAGAGTATGGCATCAAGAACTGGCATATAAAATGATAACAGCAAGCTCTTCATCCATGCAGAGTACAAGTATAGGTGTCCATCAAGGATCCGTACTTGGACTGCTTCTCTTCTTGATATACAGGGTGATTTTTTTAAGTGTTTCATTAGAAGTTTTCGAGGAAGGAATCGCGATACAAATTCAGAATTCTGTATTATTGTTTTAGAGTACATGAACTTAATTTGTAAAATATTTTCGAGCGGAATCTACTTCCGGTTCTACCGGAAACGGATGTGAACTTCGTTATTTCAAATGTAATACCCTGTATATTATACATATTTGAATTCTTCGTTTAAATCTGCAATGATTTGATGTATGATATGCGCAACCACATCAAGCGATTGTTGAGTTATTGCCTGATTCTCAAATTTTTTGACAGAAAGGCTGTCACAAATTAGTGTTTATATCTTCAAAATCCCTCCTTGTAAAAAAATTTTTTTGCAATAGTGA
Organism: Adalia bipunctata; assembly: GCA_910592335.1. Classification (NCBI taxonomy): domain Eukaryota; kingdom Metazoa; phylum Arthropoda; class Insecta; order Coleoptera; family Coccinellidae; genus Adalia; species Adalia bipunctata. The sequence goes on from OU342955.1 coordinate 12,844,861, forward strand.
AACAAAAGAAAGTACGCTGATACTGCTTCTGGTATGAATTATGAGGAAATATTATACAGGGTGCCTGAAAAAGGGCTTCAAAGTAAGCCTCAATAAAACTATGAAATTTCTTTTTTTTTTCAAATGGGAACCATATAATTTCATAATTCCGATCGATTGCTCGTCAAAAACTAGTTAGAGTGTGCCAAACATTTCATGTCTTTAAAATGAGTAGTTTTGCCGTTATCGAATAAAATTCGAACTTCACGACTAAAGCCAGGTTTCTTAGTCTAAACATCAGGTTTATTTTATCAAGATAATTTTCAAGTAGGCTATGTCAATAGTAAGAATATGTCAGTTTTGAACTAAAATTTCTTCATTTAGTCATCATTCATTATCTGCTCTGTGTATTTGTCACATTCACCGCAAATAAAGAACAGACTTTTGATATATCATTCTAGTGCAGTAGTGTACCTACCTTATTATTATTATTGCTTGTTTTGCATAGTGCTTGTTCAATAAAAATAAGTATAAATGACAATTCCTAACAGGGCCTACTTTGAAATAGACGAGCATACCACTGAATTTGACTGATGGGACAAACCTGGCTTTATTCGTGAAATTCTGTCAAATTCAGTGGTATGCTCGTCTATTTCAAAGTAGGCTATGTTAGGAATTGTCATTCTTACTTATTTTTATTGATCACAATGCAAAATAAGCAATAATAATAATAAGGTACACTAGAATGATATATCAAAAGTCTGTTCTTTATTTGCGGTGAATGTGACAAATAAACAGAGCAGATAATTGATGATGACTAAATACAGAAATTTGGGTTTAAAACTGACATATTCTTACTATTGACATATCCTACTTGAAAATTATCTTGATAAACCTGAAGTTTAAACAAAGAAACCTGGCTTTAGTCGTGAAATTCGAATTTTGTTCGATAACGGCGAAACTACTCATTTTAAAGACATGAAATGTTTGGTACACTCTAACTAGTTTTTGACGAGCAATCGATCGGAATATAACTCAACAATCGCTTGATCTGGTTGCGCATATCATACATCAAATCATTGCAGATTTAAACGAAGAATTCAAATATGTATAAATATACAGGGTGTTACATTTGAAATAACGAAGTTCACATCCGTTTCCGGTAGAACCGGAAGTAGATTCCGCTTGAAAATATTTTACAAATTGAGTTCATGTACTCTTAAACAAAAATACAAAATTTTGAATTTGTATCGCAATTACTTCCTCGAAAACTTCTAATGAAACACTTAAAAAAATCACCCTGTATACCCTCGCTGTGGCTCTGACGGTGATGCTCTTCAGCGAAATATCAATTGAAAGAAACGTTCTGAAGGAACTGATCTGATTATCCATTTTAACATTTTGAATGGTACGTGTGGAATTTGGAATTCATTTAGTTCTGTGAAATGGAGACGAAAGATCTTACCAAAGTTGTAACAGCTTGTAGAAACACCACTGCGATGATATCGATTGCGGAAATGTCGTATTTAATGCTGTAAATTATTGAATTCAAAGCAGTTAACCATTCTAGAATACAATAGAGATTGAGGAAAACCATGTGGTATCCAAAGATTTCATTAAAAATCTGAACTACGTCATAAATGATCCTGTAGAATTTCATGAATTCGCTGTAAAAGTTGTAAGGTTGGACGGACTTCATGTGTTTATGATCATCCTCGACGTTGGTGGGTAACAGATCTTCTAGAAACTCATGTAATTTTTTGAAACTGTTCCTTATCTTTGTGACTGTTTGGTAAATTAGAACCATCATATACCAATAGTAGATTTTCGATTCATATGCGTAAAAAGGTTTTATTACCTTATATTTGAAAAATACGCAAACACTCAGAACTTCGATTGAAAAATATGTCGTCGTTATAAAAAATAAATCAATGTATACATTTCCTAATACTCCAGTATCTGTGGATTTATGATGAAGATCCAGTTTATTTTCGACAATATTCAGATATTTTTTCATTGTTCTCCATTTCTTATTTTTTGTATAGTTCATGAAAAAAATGATAAGGATTATATCGATTGTCAATATTCCCATAGGCAGAGTGCCCACCAGATAATGCACGAAACGTTTGTTCCAGCCTTCCGCGTACTGAAAGAACCAATAAAGGAACCTCACATATTCTTCCACCATCAGTATAATCAGCAATGGGATGTAAAATTTCAGATAACGATACTTAGTCCCATTTTTCTGACTTTTCTTCGGTTCAACCTTTGGATTCAACCCTAAAATATTCCCTAACACCAGGAAACATGCTAAGAGCTTCTTATTCATAATTTGAACTATACACCATACACTGCTGATGAAGACTAGTGAATTGGAGCAGAATCAAATGGAGCGTAAAAAACAAACAATCAGAATAATACAAATCGATTCCTTTCGAAAACCTGCCTCTTATTTTTGTACCAAGGCTATTGAGTGAATTATGTTTTATGAGTTTTATATGTTGTCATTCGTTACTGTATCCATAATAAATACACAGCGGCGTAGCTACGTGGGTGCAAGGGTGTGCAGTGCACCAGGGCCCCCGACCTTAGGGGCCCCCAAGGCCCCAAGCGCTGACCACCGATTTTACCACAAGATTTGTATAATTTTTTCGGAAATAGCATCAAACGTTGGTATTGTCAAAATTCACTGGTGAATCGGACACCTCTCTGAAAAAACTAAATCCGACTAGATAGTCCAGTAGGGTCAACACAATTTTAGCAATTAAACTTCGTGCATTATCAGAAAGAGTTATGAAAAATTCGTGCAAAGATGAGCGAAGCCAAGCAGAAATAATAACAAAAAATGTTGAATTTTGAATTTACTTTTCTCTGCGATTTTATGCACATTCTTATTGATACATATCAATTATGCATCTTAAGTATTACAAATATGCGATATCAATTTGGACGACGCATGCAGAGCTTAGAAGAGACGAATACAAAGATAAAAATTTATAGCAGTGACTTCGAGTCCTTCAAATGCAAGGCTAGAGAAAATGCCATAGCATATGGTATAGATACCCATTTCGAAGAAAAAAGACAAAAAAGTTCAAAAACATTTCGATGAATTAGCTTCCTTCTGATCACCGATTTCGAAGTAGGGAAGAATTGTTCAAAATGAATATTTTCTATAGAGTGCTCGATACAATAATTTCACAATTAAGGGGCCGTTATACTCTGGCCGACGGCTACGGCACCGATTTTCCATTCAAAAAGTGCCTTTAATTTTTTCAAATTGGAAAATCGCTTTTAATTTTTTCAAATTCACGCCCTCTTTTTCAACTTAAAGATTGATTTGTCTTGAGGGCACTCCAATTTTGTCTCTTTGATGAAATTATTTTGTCGCATGACAAAATCGTCGACGGCACCGATTCTCCATTCAAAAAGTGCCTTTCATTTTTCCAAGTTTACTCTGATACAGATACATGAGGGAAATGGACAAGCAGAGATCTAATTTCCGAAGTACACCACTGGTTCCGCCACCAAAGGAGTACCATGACAGACTAGTTTCTGGCTTGTTAGCCGTCATCAGTGCCACATAGACCTCCCTGCAGTAGCCAACAACTGAAACTTATATTACGCCCGAGCAGGAATAATTAAGTCTTAGAGTTTCAATCTACAGTGTCACACCTAGCGGGTAAATGTCTACGCTTCAGCCCAGAGGTTCCTTCAAAAACTGGATCTCTACGTAGGTACATTCATTTTTCAGTTGTTTGCTACCGCAGGAAGGGCTATGTGGCACTGATGACGGCTAACAAGTTCACGCCTTCAATTCTTCACCTAAAAGCATGATTTTTTCTTCAAATTGAAGTTAAAAAATGTCTTAAAGGCTCTCCCATTTCTTCTCTTCGAGAAAATTATTTTTTCGCATAAAAAAATCGGGTTGAATTTGAGACTATATGAAAATTGACTTCATAATCGTTTTTTGCCGATTGTTCATCAATTTTTTTAGTTTTATTAAAAAAAATCCATTTGAATAGGCGCTTAATTAATGCAAAAATAGAAATACTGAAAAGACAGAAAGTGTGAAATCGCAGAGAACTGTCTCAAATTCAAGGAGAATAAAAAATCAAGCTTTCAGGTGAAAAATCGAGGGCGTGAACATGGAAAAATGATAGGCACTTTTCGAATGGAGAATCGGTGCCGTCGGCCAGAGTATAACGGCCCCTTAAATACACGTTTCGAGGGTATGACTGCAGTCAACAAAATTTTTAATTTTCTGTCACCCTCATTTCTGATAGATGTACGGGAAAAAACTGTCATTCAAAGCTGCGACAAATTTCAAAGTAAATATTGCGATATGATAGGGACCAATTTTTATATTCAATTTCTTAATATTCATTACCTATTTCTACTTGAATTGAATAAGGCATGAACAATTCACGAATTCTGTATGAAAATACATAATAAGGAATCACGAAATGCGATCCAACAGAGGTATTTACAGCAATATTACTATTCCATAAAATTCCGGCCATCTTTGTAGGAGTCGAAAGATCCTTCAGCAAATTAAAAATAATAAAAAATTATTTGAGGAACACTATGTCGACTGCGACAATTAAAAAAAAATCAATCAAAAATGAAGCTGCATCAAGTCAAGTCTAGATTTGAGTGAAGTCAATGAATCTTTTGCAAAATGAGTCTCAAAGGTTGTAAACATATTTTTCCCGAAGAAATCAATGACTTCAAATTTACACTTGATGGACCTCCATGCTTATGGCTTATGGTCACGTGTTAATGGAACTCCTCTTAATGGACGTCTAGAACCTATATTCACCTCTCTCAAACGTCGTTTGATGGTTTCGATGGAAACTTGGACCCCATCTGCATTTGGAAGAGTATTCCGTAGGATTCTACACATAGGTAGATGTAGGATTTCTTCTCTCGGAAACGGTGATAAAACGATCCCGAGCAGGTGCTGTTTTTCGTCGCCCACCAAGCCTTGGTCTTTCCAACACGGAACCTGTCTCCCTGAACCTATTCCAAAGTCGAGATATCACACTTTGGCTGACTTCGAGCCTTTCCGCTACAACAACCTGGGTTAGGCCACCCTGTAGCATTCCGATAGCCCTATTAGCCTCAGCGTTTGTTAATTCACGTCTTGGCATTTTCAGAAAACTCGTTTCAAATCGAAGCCGTTGATAAACTGACTTCATTTCAAAATAAGAACATTCATGAAGCATATGCAAAAACCAAACTTCAGAAAAAAGATTGACGAAATGTCTCATACTGATTTTGATTGGATCGATTCGAGTTGTTTTTGAGTTTTAAATTATTTTACACCGATTTTCTCGAAGATTACATACTTTTAAAAACGATTGAATACGATATCCCTAATTCTTGTGGAGCAGTATATTTCCTCATAATTTATACAAGAAAACTTCGTTTTGGGTGAAATAAAAATATCAAATTCAAATCAATGGGGTTTATTTCTGGTTGGTTAGTCCAAGAAAAAATGAAATACATAACAAAAGAATCGTATTTTCTTCTAACCCCACCATATTCCAGCGATGTTGGCAGCAGTATCGACGGCCTCTAGACCGCGTCTGATCTGTAATAGAAATCTGAGTTTGATACTTATTTTGATATTCAGGATGAATATAGATAATTGCGAAAAAATTTGGGGGTAGATTCCTTGTCAAAAAATAGGGTGGGTCTTTTATATAAACTTTTCTTTTTTGAGTCCCCGCTGCTTAGTTACAGCCCCCTGAAGATGGCGCCCGAAAAACAGTTTTTAATTTTTTTCTCACAAACCAGAAGACTGACAAGAATAAAATTAGACAGATATTTTATGCAAGCGAGAAGGAAATCAAAGAAATTTTCGGTGGTGTTCCTCTATGATTGCAAGGTGTAGAGAAAGCCACCCCTAAACCCTAAACCTTGTTTTGCCAAAACTTTTTCTTTATTCATATTTCAGAATGAAAAAATTACTTTTGGACAAGTTGATCCATTTTAAACAAATGAGGTCCCTTGCAATTTCTTGCTTAAGTTCACGTTTTTCGAGAAAAAAAATTATAATTAGATAATACCCCTGAGTCGTAGGGGTTGGAATTAATTTTGAACTTAAATTTATCCATCGGGGTGAATGTCAAGTTAACATTCTTAATGATAAATTGTACGAATATTAGAAAAATGTGACAAAACAAACAATTTCAAACTTTTCAAAAATCAAATATTATATAAAATATAAGTATTCGGGGCTATTCACTAAGCAAAGTTGTTATGGAGAGCAACTGTAAATCGTCGTTATCCCATGTAATAAGCATGGGATAACGACGATTTACAGTTGCTATCCATAACAACTTTGCTTAGTGAATAGCCCCGATTATCTGTTGATAAATATTTTTTTCTCGAAATTCGTGAACATTAGCAAGAAACTACAAGAGACCTTATTTGAAGGATGGATCAAGCTATCCGAAATTTAAGTTGCAAAATATGAATATGGAAAAAGTTTCTTGCGAAACAAGGTTTAGGGCCGGAACTGAGCAGGGGGGCTCCAAAAACAAAAGTTTATTTGAAAAACCCACCATATTTTTTGACAAAAATCACCCACTCAATTTTTTCTCAATTATTCATATACATCCTGTATGAATTTGAGGGCCAGAAAGAAGAGATTGTCATAATTTTTGCACAATATAAAAAAAATTTCGAATGAGAAAAATATGAATATTTTTCAAATTAACAAGGGCACATTACAAGAAGAAGCCTAGATCAGTGGCATATTTCTCAAATTTTGTCAAACTTACATGCTTCCATCTGACTTTTGGATCAGGCACAGGCACTGGTTCAGGCTCAGGAACTGGATCAGGATTTGGAAGAGCAGAACTGAGGGCGAAAAGCCCCAGTACAACTGTGAAAGCGAACAAGAACTTGAAATTCATGATTGTAGATTGATATGGAAGAGATGGGGGACTGCATATTTATACTCATTTCATAAGTTAGTTTTTTCCTGTTTGTGGGAACTGAAATTTTGAAACGTCGTGGTTTTGAAACATCTCGAATTTGTTAAGGATACAGGGAGAGTTCAAAAAAATATCCAAATAAGTGCGAAAGTTTTAAACTAATTCCTTGTCGAAAATTAATCAGACGGTCTTTCGTTTTAAACAAACGGTTTCAGGCCTTTCTCTGAAAACTTACATGCTTTCAAAACTGAAAAAAAAATCCTTGAAAGTTCTGAATAGTGTAAGTGACATGTTTTGTCAATAAAAAGGCTACCTATGATGTGCAAATAATACGTAACAGCCACCTTCCATCAACAGAAGATCCTTTCATGCATAATGTTGAGTTTCAGTTTTTATTTAGGAAACTATTGCTATGATGTGCAACGAATAGTTCTTGTCAACACATATTTTTAAATTTAAATTAATTTATATTTTTTTTTTGTTCGAACAGTTCTGGGAGTTCCAGAAAAAAACAATTTTTGTCTCATTATTGAAAGCGTGTAACTTTTCAAGTAGAGGCCCCAAACCTTTTGGCTTGCCTTCAAGTTTAGGAAAGGAGCAACTCCCTAAAATGAAAGAATCCTTTCGGAAAAATCTTGCAGGTGTAGAGAACCTTTCCAGATATTGGATTTTTCAGCTCAGTCAGGGGACACAATAATAGACCTCAAGGGTCTACATCCCTGAAAAAAGGGAGAAACGATTTTTTTCTGATTTATAAAGGGATGTATGCGTGTATGAAGATAAAAATTATGAAAAAAATTTTTCATAAGTATTGAATGAATGAAAAGGACATTCCCTGTCATTTTTGGTTATTTTTCAACATCTCCACCCTCGTCTCCACCATCAAAACTAACAAATATTTTTGTGTTTTTTCATTTCAGTATTGAAGTCTTTCATTTAGTTGATTAAATGTCTATGTGATTTTTCTTTTATAATTTACCGTTTTTTTGTAAATAATTTCACAACAATGTGTTGTTTTCGCGAAATTTATTTCCTTGAATTTTTCTATTCGAAATGATAAATATCCATTTTTATCAACGACAATTTATTAAGGTTTGTTTTAGACGTCGATAAGTGAAAATTAATTGTTTCCTACAATTGTGGATTCTAACATATGGAATTGAATTTCTTTCAAATGACACGCCCCGCAGGTATCTCCTCCCAGATGACAGGTAAAGGAAAGAGAGAGTAATTTTCAGCCAGTGTGAGATCAAGTTCAGGGTAGGGTTTCTTGTTATATTCCCTGCGCCCCAACATTTGTTCTTTTAGCTGAATAATCCAATGAATGAAAATTAAAGCACTGCACTGCCGTCTGGTGGTATACGTTTCTTATTTTGAAGGTTAAAGACTCTTAAGGGGACGATATACTCTGGCCGACGGCTTCATCAGTACTATTGAAAAAGTGCCTTTCATTTTTCCAAGTTCACGCCCTCAATTTTTCACCTAAAAGCTTGATTTTTTTTTAATCGAAGTTGAAGGATGCCTTGAGGGCACTCCAATTTCTTCTCTTTGAAAAAATTATTTTTTCGCATGAAAAAATCGGGTTGAATTTGAGAGTCTATGAAAATTGACTTCATAATCGTTTTTCGGCGGTTGTTCATCAATTTTTTATCGAAAATTCATTGGAATGCCCTCGACAATTTCTTATATTTTCTATATTTCAAAAAAATTCCATTTGGATAGGCGCTTAAATAATGCAAAAAAATAAAAAATGATGAAAATATTGAAACGACTTCCAGAAAGTGTGGAATCGCAGAGAACTGTCTGAAATTCCAGGAGAATTAAAAAAAACAAGCTTTCAGGTGGAAGAACTTGGAAAAATGAAAGGCATTTTTTGAATGGAGAATCGGTGCCGTCGGTCAGGGTATAACGTCCCTTTAAGGTCGCAGTGAACTGTAACCCCTTTCTAACTATAACTAACCCCCTAAAAACTTTCGTACCCATTTGGTAACACCCTAGTCACGGAGTACCGGGTTTTTTACCATGATTTGACCCCCCCCCCCCCCTTTAACATTGTTACTAAAAGAGGTACAAAAAAATGTTTTTCAAAATGATTTCGCAAAATGGAATATATACAGGGTGGCCAACATATTGATTGCAACCTCCTTTTTTCAAATGGAACACTCTGTGTACTTTTCTATATTTGGCAAGCTCTTTTCCCCTAATTTCGAAAAATAACATATATGTTTGGTCTATCTCTTTTATTCTAATTACTATAGATGAGTTTCAAATTTTGACACTCGATTTCTTTGGTTGATATTATTTATTCCATACTTCTATATAGTTTATTATTTTTTTATTGGATATTGTTAGCTATTCATTGAAAAGATATTGCCTTTAAGTAAATTGTTTGAATATAAAGAATAACGGAATGATTCAGGTAACATATGTATTTTTTATGCCGTAGTTTCATTTCAAAACTTTGAAACTCTGAAAATAAAAGAGGCAGACCCACATACGCAAATATATTCGATATCAGAAAAGAATAACTAATTAAAATATGAAAGAAAATACAAGGTGGTGTCCCATTTGAAAAAATGCATTCAATATGTTGTCCACCCAGTATGAAGTTCAATTGACGTAATCATTTTCGAAAAATTTATTTGATTTCGTACAATTTTTGTATATAATATTTTTATGTATCTGTTTTTGTAACAGAGTTAGAGGGGGGTTAATTTATAATGAAAAACCCGGTATACCTTAAAATGCAAAAAAAAAGAGTTGGTTAGATCATATAACCAATTCAGAAGAGGAGAAGAATTCGAAAAATTAGGAGCAAATCTTGTGTCGGTATTTTGGTTCAAATAGAGACAAGCCATCAATGAATTTTCTGTAAGATTGTACATAGTTTAAAAAAAAAAGTCAAATTCGTGCACAACGCACTTTTCATCTCGTTACCAATACCAAGCAGAAGGATTGCACGCGCAAAGGAAGTGGTTTTAAAAGATAATAAATTCTACGCAATTCATAGGTACACACTGTTGAAATGGTCTTTTAATACAAGGCGATAAAAATATGAAGTTGTGCAATCCTACTTAATTCATGTTGTAATCATGTTATCATCCTGATTAAAGAAATGATCCCCAAATTCCTTGCTCAGAGGAAAATGATTGATTCAATGATGTTTTCTGCGTATATGGAACTAGTCATTGTTGGTTCAAGTTCAATTGAATCTTTTTCGGTTCATTTTTGCGTACTTAAGGGGCCTTTATACTTCGGCCGAAGGCTACGGCACCGATTCTCCATTCAAGAAGTGCCTTTCATTTTTCCAAGTTCACGCCCTCAATTTTTCACCTAAAAGCTTGATTTTTCTTTAAATTGAAGTTGAAGGATGTCTTGAGGGCACTCCTATTTCTTCTCTTTGAAAAAAATATTTTTTCGGCAACCGTCCGGGATGTACCCACTTCCCGGACGCTTTTTCTTTGAGAAATAAGCATTTCCCGGCCTAGTCCGGAAAAAATCACTTCGTTGTTGTCACTGCTATGAATGATCATCACAATAGCAACGAAATAACGGATGACAATTTTATTCTGTTCTGTTTAAGTCAAATAAGAATCAAAATGTATAATAAAGAAATGTGTCGTCTCATTGATCAGTAATTCTACACGGTTGCCGAAAAAATATTGTACGCAACACGCCCGAAAATAGTTTTTTTGGACTCACAGACTAAACGTGGGCTTAGTTCTCCCAGTTCAATAAGCATTAATTTCAAACTTTATTTGAAAAAAAGTCAAATTCATTCACATTTTAAGAAAACTTTTTTATAAATATGTATTCCAACTCAATTGAAATCTTTCCAATTGCTAAAAAATTTTTTCAACTGTTTTCAAATTTTTCCAACTGCATCAAAATTTTTCCAATCGCTTCGAAAATTTTTCAACCGCTTCGAAAATATTCCAACTGCTTTTGAAATTCGCCAACTCTGTTCAGCATTGGGGGGGGAATTTTCGAGAAGTATCTTTTATTTAGAATATCCCTGTATAAGTGTATAATGATCTAAGTACTGAATACTTCAGGAATAATATTTATTCATTTCCGATCGATTCAACTCAAATTTTAATCATGTCAAGCGTCATTTTTCTTTCAACCATGCTCTAAACTCCGTGAATAATCCAAAACACAATACAAGCAATTCCCAAACCAATTTGTCCCAAATGTAATTCCCGTTCAACAAAGTTGAATGGAACCATTACAATGCCCATATTCTTCCGTGAACGTTAAGACCGCATCCATCTATAAATTATGTAGTTGCCTTCCGAAATGATTATATAGTCCTCGATAAAACCATTTTGTATTTCGGAGAAGAGTTGCCATGACCTCTAAGTATCAGAATAATCACCAGAGAATCTTCTCGATCCTCATCTATATTGGAATTTGGACAGGGAATGCCCCATGGGCCTATATGGAGGACTTTCATTTTGTCAAACGGACATTGGCGAAGAGCTTACTTGTAGTTTTTATATGCGGGTATTCTGGAATATTTCTCATGGAAACCCTAGATACTTGGAGAACGCTGAACATTTTTGGGGTTATGCATATAATGAGGTAGGATAATTGTTCTGTAGAAAAATGTGTCAAATAAGACTTGGTGAAAAATAGTCTGCAGACTAGCAGCGATATCGTTTCAAGATTCTGTTGAAACTAATAGCGGCTTGACTATCCGAATGAATGGCTGTTCCGCACTTTTTTCTTGTTCTAGAAGAAGTGAATCTTACATTAGACACCCAGTCTTTCTGGATAGTGTCGGATTCTTACCGACTAAACACCTCTCCTGCGGTTGGTTCCGGGCATAAGCCTATAAACCTTGCATATTCTTACTGTTATTTTCTCTTTCGCATTCTTTATGCTGAGTGTTTGTGGTCATCCTTCAATTGGATATCTCTCACTAAGTGTGGAGTTCTAAATCTTCATCTTCGCAATTGATCTCTAGGTCTTTTGCGGTAAATTGTAGCTGTTTTTTCATCTTCAGCGGGGTCATAGTCAACTTACCTTCTAAGGTCGTCATTTGGATGTTCACTAGCTCTTTCATAGGCTTTTGCAGCTTTTCGTTTGATGAATGTAGTAATGGACTCCCATTTTATGTCTTTTCGGATTTGTTCATTCCCTAAAAAACCAGGAGGCGTCTAATGCCCATCTCAGAAATTCGTTTTTTGTACTTTCTATCCTCTTTATATGGGTTCTCGCTGCATATCCCCATGCTGTTGATCCATTTGTTAGCTGCGGTCTGGCGACTGCTTTTAAGATCCTCAATTTCGTGTTTCTGTTCATTTGACTTCTTCTGCCTTTACCTAATCGGGTATAGTCTTTTTATTGCTACATTCGTTTTATCCACTGCATACTTGATGTGCTGTTCCCACGTTAGTCCTTTGTCTAATATTACTCCTAGGTATTTAGCTTCATTCTTCCATTCAATTTCATTATTGTCTATGGATATCTTCGATTCAATCTTCAGTCTTCTCTTTTGAAGGAGTATTGCTTGACTCTTTTCTCCATTGATTTTGATTTTCTATCTGTTACACCATTGACTGATATCATCTGCAGCTTCTTGAAGTCTTTTGTGAATTATTTTTGTATTTCTGTGCCTAATTGCTAGCCCGAATCGTCCGCTTATAGAGCAAGCAGGCATCTTGGATTTCTTGGTATATCATGTATGTATATGTTGTAGAGTAGCCTGAGTAGCGGTCCTTGTAAGGATCCTTGGGGAACTCCTACATATCTGAGTGTGGAATGAACATCATCTTTTTTCACACAAAAGTTCCTATCCCTCGAATGTGGTTCTAGAACCATCTGTAGGTATACCATTTTATGGTATTTTCTTCAAGATTGTAGTGGGTGTATTTCCGTTCCCAGTCCTCTCTTCTGTTCAGCATTGAACATAAGTGTTTCTCAGTGCTTATTTTCTTGATTATTAGATTACTAGAAAGGCTCGCAGATGAGATGTAGTTGTTCAACTAGGACCTAACTCTCTGACTCTTGATAAAACATACCTACTAAGCAAAATTTTTAGTTGCCTAGGCTTTATAGGTAGGTACATAAGCTGATTTTTTTCAGATCGTCAGTCTGCTATTTGGCTGGCTGCATTGCTTTCCTGTTATTGACGAAGATAAAAGGATGGAAGAGTTTACAGAAAGACTTGGATGAAGTTGCAAGATCCTTCATTTTTTACCCTAAAAAATTCAGTTTCCGTATTATTTCCCTTATAAAACCTGCCATTGGATCATGTTGCTTGCTGTTCAATTTGTTGGAATGGAAACAGTCATGGCTTTCACTAGACTCCTTGACCATTTATCACGAATGTTTTCACATATACTATACCATATTCTTTCATTTCCACATTTTGGAAACTTACCGTTGGAAATTCAAAGAAATGAATTGGTTCATGAGAAAAGCAAGAACTGTACTCATCCATAATATCATATCAGAGTATTTCTTCGATAAGCAGATTGAAGATCTAATTATCTTGAAGAGATCAACCATGAACTTCAATAAGACCTGCGGAATATTTATTATCATACACATTGTTGTCTCTTTACTCAATTTGTTTCATCGTTTAGTCTTCACAGATAGTTGGCTGCAGCATCTCTCCCTTTTGATTTCATATTTGGTAAGTAATATGAAAGTTTGAAAATGATAAAGTTGCACCACAAAACCTGAATTTCAATTCCACTCACCCCATTTGTTAATAACTTGAGTAGTGCAGAAATGAAAAAAAAAAAAGGAATTTTTGAGAGTGTCTTTTGTCAATATTATGTTTCCAATGTGATAGGTAATAGTCTCTTTTTAGAGGTGGTCAATCAATTTACGCAAAAGAATGATTTCGCACCTTCACATGTATAGGATGTTTTTCGTGAAATCATTCATTTTGATGAGTTAAAAAAAACTCTGCTTTAAAAAAATTTTCATCAATTTCAGATTGGCTTGTCTGGGCTCATTATGAAATGTGACGATATTAAACATTCACATGAGAAGCTCTTGCAACAATGTGGTTGGAATTTACAATACCAAATATTCCACAGTAGAATTATCGATTCAAGAAAGATTGAGGCTTTGAAAAAGTTCAGAAAGGCTCTAAAATTGTATAGAGTCAATTTCACTTGTAGCGATTTCGTAACCTTGAATCGTAATTTAATAACCAGAGTAATGAAAGCCCTTGCCGCGTTTATCATACTGAAAATTCAGTTGGGAAATCAAAAGTCGACAAAAAAGTTGTTTCCGCCCGGGATCGAACCGGGGACCTTCCGCGTGTTAGGCGGATGTGATAACCACTACACCACGGAAACATATTAATGATTGGAAAAGGGTGTGGTGGATTCGATTCGATTTCACATTTACAATTAAAAAAAATCCAATTTAGGATCTGGTTCCTTGCCATAGCCCATAATTCGCTTAGATTTGAATCTAGATTTATGTATAAGCAAAGAACTAGGTATCTATAATGATGTTTATGGCTTCATTCTCTTGAAACCCATGTTTTATTACTTTACTAGGTATGAAAGTGTAGGACTCATTTAATATAATAGATACTTTTATTCATCTGTAAATGCGTGCCTATATGAATATTCGAAATATTATTCAATTTCTTCACCCTGGTTGTAAATCTTTGTTATACCAAAGATATATCAATATTCTATATCTATTCTTTTCACGAAAATGATACCTATTTATACCTAGGTAGATGCTGAGCATCTGTATGTAGGTATCTCATATCCTAGGAACAATAAACATGCTGCACAAAACTTTTTATTAGTTCAGTCTACCTTATAATACCTGCTAGGAGTAGGTAGGTATTACCTACCTAGGTAGAGGTAGTATATTTAGGATCAACCAGGTTTTAATGCCTACCTATGTACCTACCTTATCTTCTAGCAAGCTTGTTAGTAGGTACCTACTAGGTATTATTGTAAATTGTAATTGTGGTTTATATTGCTGTGTACTTGAGATGTAATTTGAATTACCTAGATCATCAGGCACGTAGCGAGGGGGGGGGCTCGGGGGCCCGTGCCCCCCCCGAAATATCAAAAAATGCCTGTATATATCAAAAAATGCCTGTATATTTGACAAAATTTGCAATGTTTACTTATTGTGGGCCCCCCCCGAAATTGTGGGCCCCCCCCGAAAGAAAATCCTGGCTACGTGCCTGTAGATCATAGTACCTATTCATAGTTAAAGTGATCCTGTTCACACATAGCAAGACTGTCCTTGCAAGATCAGAACAACCATACCTATTCCTCGAAGAATAGTGCTGTAAATGATTTGAGGGAATATCCCTTGACAATTAGGTATAAGTCAAATTATCTGTGAGTCATGCTGGATCCCAAGATTCCTAAGTTAAACTCGGAACAGCACACAAAAAGTGCAATTCAGAAGGGCAGAATGGTTTCGGCCAAATTGCACCGAAGTCCACCAAAGTGGGCGTGGCTTCATCGCCGTACATATTTCATTGTGTATGAATGTGTCCTCCAATGAAATGCTTCATTGGGTCCTTCTCATTTTTATGATGATTTGAAAGATAAAAACTGAAATCCATTCAATCCATTCCATCAGTACTGACCGAGACGTCGACTAGTGTACACGTACCGAGAGTTGAGTTTGTGTAAACCAGTTCAGTGCGCCTAACGCCACGTTGATGTGCATCCAAGTAGTGCTTGTGAAAAGTTTCTGTGATTTCGTACGTAGAGTCCAGGTCCGAAAGGATCGTTGGTTCCGTGCGTGAGTGATTTACGGACTTTTTAGTGAAGTTGAAAAAAGAATAAGTGTCTTTTAATTATCCTTTTATCCGTTTTTGAACATGGATGAAAATTCGGATAACGATGGATCCTTCATGGATATGGAGGACAGATACACGACCTCTGAGGACGAAAGTGATGAACTTAAGGAACTCGTCAGGCTCCGAAAGGAGAATGACGAGCTCAAAGCAAACTTAGCCGCTCTTACAACCTGCATGGAAAATTTGACCAGCGAGTTGAAACTCCTGAGAGAAGAACTCTCGAAAACGAAATCTCCAAATCCGCAAACGAAAAGTTATTCCCAGGTTTTGACTTCTCAACCTGGGACTTCGGCCCAAACCGATTCCAAGATTGTCCCAATTGTCCCTCCCAAAAAAATTGCCACAAATAATGAGGATAACAAAAAAGCCCCCCAACCCCCAGGTTCTCCTCGGGCCAAGCGTGCCAGAAAAGACAGCTCGTCCTCAATGGAGGACAATTTGAAAAAGTTAACGATGACGTCTCAGTCACCTGTTAAAGATAAAATCCCCCCAGTAACAATGATGGGGACTTCAGACTGGACGGAAATGTCCAAAGCGCTGTACAGCAAAAGAATAAATTATAACCGGGCAACGGTTGTCAGAGACGGCATTAAAATCATTGCCTCGTCTGCAGAAGATTTTAGGAAATTAACAAAATTCCTCGATCAACAGGGTAAGGAATTTTTTACCTACCAAATGGAAGATGAAAAGAGAATATACGCTGTCATAAGGTACTTGCCACTTGACGCGGATATTGAAGTGATTAAAAATGATTTAGGACTACAAGGCATTAAAGATGCTGAAGTAACGAGAATGACGTCGAACAAAACGAAAAAGGCGATGCCTCTCTACCTTGTGAAAACTCAACACAAGGAAATATTTCAAGTAAAAAAACTATATAGCCTCTGTATCGAAATTGAACCAAAAAAGAAGCCTGAAGGTCCAGGACAGTGCCATCGCTGCCAGAGATATGGACATGCACAAAATAAGTGCACATTTCCGTGGAGATGCGTAAAATGTTTAGGGGCACATTGCACAAAAGAGTGTGCATTGACGCAAAAAGAAGGTGAAAGGAACGCGGCATGCGTTTTATGTAACCAAAGTGGACATCCCGCCAGTTATAAAGGCTGCAGCGCATATAAAAATCTTACGAAGAAGAAAACACCGACAAAAAAAGAAGCCCCCCCCAAAAAAATCGCTGAAAAAATAGAGACTGTTGTTACTGTTGAAAAACCACAGGTACAAAAAACAAAGAACTCGTCCACAAAACCAATTGAAACCAGAAGGGAAGACCCTAAAGATGAACTTGACAAACTCACTGAGAAAATATTCAGCAGAATAATGCAGAAATTTGAAAAAGAATTCGAGAAGAAATTTCAAAACTTATTTGGAAATAAATAATTTATGAACATGCAATCACAGCTAGAAAATCTGAAGATAGTTTCCTGGAATATTAACGGAATCAGAGCCCGTAAATCAGATATTGAACAATTGTTAGAAGAAAGACATCCTGATATTATGGCGCTTCAGGAAACTAAATTAACTACTAAAGATAAAATATCCTTCGAAAACTACGAAATATACAGAAGAGACAGAAATGAAAGAAACGGTGGAGGGGTTGCTATTCTCGTTAAAAGAGACGTGAACCATTACCTACCTGAATGCGGTTGTAAATCACGAGAACAATGACGCAACTATAGAGGCACTATCGATCACAGTAAAGATAAGAAGAGAAAGCATTAAGGTAGGTATTCTCTGTATATAAACCACCGCAAATAAATCTGCCAGAGGAAGAGATGAAGATTTTATTAGGGGGTCATTTTCCAAGAATAATACTTGGAGATCTCAACTGTAAATCTCAACAATGGAATTCTAAAATAGAGAATGCAAATGGCAAGAAATTGAAAGAATATGCCGAAAAGGAAGATGCTATAATCATGGGACCGGAAATACCGACATTTTTACCTAGTGGCAATGGAACCCCTGATGTGCTAGACATAGTTATAATGAAAAATATAAAACAAGATTTTGCTCTTGAAACGGTAGAGGATGGAACATCTGATCACAACCCGATAGAGTTCATTTTAGGACATGGACCAAGAAATGAAGTGACTCAAACACGAGAACATACCGATTGGGACGAATATAAGAATAAACTCCAAGAAAATATCACGAGTATTCCACAAATTAACACTCCTGATGAACTAGATCAATCGGTCATAGCTTTGGAGAGTGCGATTATGAAATCCTATGAAGAGAGCACGGTTAGAAAAACTAAACCTACTCCCAAACATCCCTATGGCGATACTCCAAAAGAGGTGAAAGAACTGATTAAAGTCAACCGAAGACTAAGAAAGAAGTACAGGATGTATAAAACAGATAATGATAAAAACAGACTAAACAGACATAGTCAAATACTTAAAAATGCACTAAGGGAACTCAGAACGAATAGATGGAATAAGAAAATAAGTGAACTCAACACAGAAGACCACTCTGCATGGAAAATGCAAAAAAATTTACGTAATGAAAAAACTCAAAATCCACCACTGCATGGAATGGCATATTCAAAAAGCGATAAAGCTAACGCTCTTGCCGATACTATAGAAAGGGAGTCAAGAATAAACTATTGTGAAGAAGACGATGAGGACCTAGAAGAATTAATAGAAGATAATGAAGAAGAAATGAAAGAATCACCACCGGATGACAAAATCCCTCACCCAACATCTCCGGCAGAAATCAAAGAGATAATCAATAATTTGAAAACAAGAAAGGCTCCTGGAAAAGATAAAATTACAAATCTCATGCTGAAGAAAATGTCAAAGAAAGGAACGGCAGCTCTCACTAGCATAGCAAATGGCGTGATGAGAACAGAGCACTTTCCAAAAAGATGGAAATCTGCCGAAGTGATTGTTTTCAATAAACCAGGTAAAGACAAAAAGTTCCCACAGAACTATAGACCGATAAGCCTGCTCCCAGCCCTAGGAAAAATTGTGGAGAGAGTCTTAGCCAGACGACTTAATGAAGAAACAGAGGCCCTGCAGACGATACCGAGTGAACAATTTGGGTTCCGAAAACAACATTCAACTGAACAACAGCTCCTAAGAATAACCTAGTATATCACAGAAGGATTTCAGAATAAACAAGCCACAGGACTACTACTACTACTTAGATGTAACCAGAGCTTTTGATAGAGTATGGCATGAAGGACTAGCATATAAAATGAAAACCGCAGGTTATTCACCCAAGTTATGCAGAATAATAAGAAATTATTTGAGAGATAGGAACTTTTGTGTGAAAATAGGTGATGTTCATTCCACACTCAGATATTTGGAAGCAGGAGTTCCCCAAGGATCCATACTAGGACCGCTACTCTATAACATATACATACATGATATACCAAGAAATCCAAGATGCCTGCTTGCTCTATACGCGGACGATACGGGCATAGCAATTAGGCACAGAAATACAAAAATAATTCACAAAAGACTTCAAGAAGCTGCAGACGATATCAGTTAATGGTGTAACAGATGGAAAATCAAAATCAATGGAGAAAAGAGTCAAGCAATACTCCTTCAAAAGAGAAAACTGAAGATGGAATCGAAAATATCCGTAGACGATAATGAAATAGAATGGCAGAATGAAGCTAAATATCTAGGAGTAATATTAGACAAGGGACTTACGTGGAAACAACACATTAAGTATGCAGTGGATAAAACGAATGTAGCAATGAAAAGACTATATCCGATTATAGGCAGAAGAAGCCAAATGAACAGAAACACGAAATTGAGGATCATAAAAGCAGTCGCCAGACCGCAGCTAACATATGGATCAACAGCATGGCGCTATGCAGCGAGAACCCGTATAAAGAGGATACAAAGTACAGAAAACAAATTTCTGAGATGGGCATTAGACGCCCCCTGGTTTGTTAGGAATGAACAGATACAAAAAGACATAAAATGGGAGTCCATTACTACATTCATCAAACGAAAAGCTGCAAAAGCTTATGAAAGAGCTAGTGAACATCCAAATGACGACCTTAGAAGGTTAGTTGACTATGACCCCGCTGAAGATGAAAAACAGCTAGAATTTACCGCAAAAGACCTAGAGACCAATTGCGAAAATGAAGATATAGAACTCCACACTTAGTAAGAGATATCCAATTGAAGGATGTACACAAACACTCAGCATAAAAGAATGCGAAAGAGAAAATAACAGATAAGATGATGGAAGGTTTATAGGCTAGGTGTTTAGTCGGTAAGAATCCGACACTACCCAGAAAGACTGGATGTCTGATGTAAGATTCACCTCTTCTAGAACAAAAAAAAAATCCATTCCATATTCGGCCTTTTCCCTCATAAAAATCGTATATCTATCGTATGGCTCCTCTAGCTACCTTCGTCTTGGCAAGAAAATGATTAGATCAGAATTAGATTATCTTCAAACCTCGATTTGAGACAATACTGACTCAACATGGCATAATGTATAAGAGATGTGAGAACAAAATCATTTCGTACACAAATTACACTACATCGCTTGAGCACCATACTCATCGCAGTTTTGCACCTGCGGAGTATTATTGCCGTGCGGTCAGAACGCGGGGAATGAGTTTTAGGGGGCAGTGAGAACTGCCGGTTTTTAGCTTTACAGCTTGGTGTTGGAACGAAGATGCCTGTGACACTTTTGACTTTGGTCACCAGAGTTTTGCCGTGAAAACGGCTACTGAATGACTAAACTTATTGCGCTCAGAAACGCAGATGAAAGGATGCAGCTGCAAGCGTGTAATCTTCAACTCCACCGTCGAACTCTAGAAATCTCTAATACTGCCGACGAGATGAGTGAAACTAGCTGGAGTCCTTGTGTGCTGGTGCTGGATCGATCAGTCAATAAAACTCATGCTGACGCACATACCGAGTTTTGCCGTGAAAACGGCAGACTGAATGAAGTGCGCTCAGAACCACAGTTGAAACGTTGCAGTGAGAACTGCATGTTTTCAGCCAGTATCTCTTCAGTCGAATTCGGGAACTCGAAGATATCTCCGCGTGCTGCTCAAAACTGATGCATATTTCCAGCTCGTGATTCAGGAACTCGAAGATAATTAGAAACACTCTCCTACGCTGCAGTGAAAACTGCAATTTTCCAGCCAGTAATCTCCACCGTCGAATTCGGGAACTCGAAGATATCCGGTGCTGCTCAGAGATGCAGTGAGAACTGCAGGTGATATGGTGCAGTGAAAACTGCAGGTGATATGGTGCAGTGAAAACTGCAGGTTTCCAGCTAGTGATCTCCACCCTGGCATTCAGGAACTCGGTGATAATTGGAAACCCACTCCTACGGTGCAGTGAGAACTGCAAGGTTTCCAGCTCGTGATCTCCACCGTCGAATTCAGGAACTCCTAGAGATGATGAGAAGCCCTCTCTAAGCTGCAGAAAACTGGAATCATCGCTGGTCCACTCTTCTTGTATTCTGCTGCTGCTGAGTGCTGGATCAAGGGGATGAAATGAATCGATGAGAAATAATTAATTAGCAATCAATCATCTCCTTTTATACAATTTTATGGTTGATTGACAAGCTCCAATAGGATTGCTCGACGCCCGACGGAATCAACGGAAAGGGGCGTGATTTCGCGAATTGAATGTTCGTCAATTTAACTCTTTGTCTAAGATTTAACTCTTGAAATTCAACTTATTAATTTTGTTTCTATTTGGAAATTACTTTCTTACAATATATAATATACGAATAGGTTTAAGTTTAACCTCTGTGTATTCTCTATAATCCTAGGAGGATAGACGGATTATTCCCACAATCTCCGTGGTACACACGTCTTATGGCTATTACAAGTTGACGGAAAATTGCTTGGGTCTAAACAAGATTTTCTGAAGAAATGGGCATAGGTATTCTATATGTATTCAGAAAATCACATTCGCTAAAAGCATAATAAGTAAACAAAAATATCCGACACGTTCACTACCTGTAAAGCACTGAAAAGTATAAGCAGTTGCAAACCTTGCTAATTCCTTTCGTATGTACAGGAACCAAGGGCCATTATAGTTGAAATCGATACCCACCATGTATATAGGAATTTAAAAACGTAACCCAAACTTCTGGACAAATGAGTAAATTATTTTTAAATATCCTCATATTCTTTGTAAAAATGTTGATGAATTTGCCATCAAAATATCAAACAACCAAAATATTTATTCTGCTATACTTACAGGGAAATATCCACGTTATCAATTCTATTTTAGGAACCCACACTGTGAAATCGGATAGGTTTGAATGTTTGAAATCAAACAAACTGGTAAATGAAGTTCGAAACAACGACCTTATTTAAATCTTTATTAGGAATAAAACTGGACCTTCTAAATTGACACCATTTAATTGAGATGGGATCATATGCCATTAAAATTAATTGGAGAAAGAATGTGAAATCTACATTCAAAGGCAGAATAGATATAAATGCATTAAATATCACTTTAAAAATAATTTACAGTTAATGTAATGATAAAAATAACATTAAATCATTTCAAATGAACAGAGATTCTTATGACCCAACCTAAATCACCTAAAATAAATATCATATTTAAAATGTATCAGATAGTACAAATGAGTTTTGGGAAAATTCCTTAAAATAAAAGACAGCTAATATCATTAAAAGCTTGGAATAGACATCAGGGAAATAATTGTATTGAATGAACAGAAATTCACACAATCGGATACCATTCAAATGAAATTAAAACAATGTCAAACACTGGCATGGAGTTTTGTTCTGCTCTTCAAATCATTCAATAATCAAGCTGGTTTTGATCACTAAACTAAATGTAATCATTTATTCAATTACCTAGTCAGGAATTCAAATCATTAGAGAAAAAGTTCACAAGAAAAAGTGAGGTTAAGAAATTGTGACAAGAAAATAAAGGAATAAAGTTTCTTACAACTAGAATCAACGACAAATATGTCTATAAAATACTATAAAAATAGATATTTTCCTAAAAATATGAGCAACGTTTACCATTATGAATGAAAAATTGAAATGTATAACCTGCAGTTATAGTATCAGTATATAAAAATATATAAAAGGCAATACACAAGGCAGATTTACTCTTTTTATTGAATCAATGTTGTGAAATTTTGATTATTTCAAAGTCTTTTAGAGATTCTCGGCAAGATTTGAGAAGAATTTCGGATTACTGCTTCTATGTAAATAGAAACATTAACTATATTAAAAATCATCTTCGATTGGAAGACTTCACTTCAATCCTCTTCGACAGTTCAGAGATCATTTCCCTAAATATAAGAGTATCCATGTTTGTTCCCAAAATGAAGAGAACCCACCAATCACCAATATCAGTTTTTCTGGTGATTGTTCGTGATACTTCATGTGGCAGGCCATAATTTCTTGCGTGGAATACATATGTCCTCAGTTTTGGAGACAGTATCATACAGACCCTGTATATCATTAAAATGGTCAGCAAGGAGGCGAGTATCATGAACCAAAACCAAAGGAATATGTAGGTTTTTTCATTCACAATGTTCAGAGGAAGTACGCATAAACTATCGAGTTTCTGGATACTGCCAGAGGGACCATACTTGAAGAAGTTACATTTAGTCAGTCTCGGGAAGATGTAGACCATGGGATCTATACGTTGTTCTTGGATTTCATTAGAATAATTCATAACTCTTAGGCCATAAGACAGGAATTCACCATCAAAGAACTTATTCATTAGGTAAAGTTGAACAATGATGTTGACCAGGCAGAGGCATTCACAACACCAGTACCTGATAGCGTAAAGTTTGTGCCTTTTCAAGTGCTCCAGGAGGTAATCGATAAGGATTTCTTTTCTTGCATTCTTGATATCTTGAGGGGTTGCACCTATATTCAGTCCCATAACCAACGTTTTCATCAAGCCTCCTTCGAATTTATCCCACAAAAATTTAGGAGTATAACAGGCTATACCTTGAAAGAACAACACAAAACAAACCCACTGGTAATAAGTGTAATATTTGTGGGCATGGACATCATCGAAGTCATTTGAAAGACCTGGCGCAGCTACCTCTGACCCTATTTGTCTGTTGAAAGCGTCAGGCATCGTGAACGTGGAAGAAATCCAACAAAAAGTATTCACTACATGAGGATTCCTGTCTTGAACTATACACTGGATAGGACGGCCAACATATTGGGACGCTGTTATTATCAGGCTGCATCCCATCAACAAAGCTGTGGTGAATAAATTGTGCAGTCGAAATATTGCACAATCCGTCACTATATCCTGTTGTTTCAGATAATTGGCGAGTCCTCCTAGTAACTTGAACATTTTTAGTTTCTTATTTCACTTGAACACAACTGGTTATAACATATCAGATTCAAAACATTGAAATCATAACATCACTTCACAGTCGATAACTCATGGTACACGCGAAGGTTGAATACTAAATGGGTCACTTCACTCTGCTTACACGAGTTAAAAATGAATCATATCCTTTAAGAGACAACTATTCTCTTAATGTACCGAATGTACGGTCAGTCACGTTCACTTTATCAGGTAAAACAACTTCGAGCTTCTTATTATACGACAAACAACATCAACTCGTCAACGGCATACAAACAAAAAGGACGAGATGTGAGATGAATACAGAAGAGATGCAACCAACTGGACCATGAGAAATTCCAAACAATAATATTTGAACAATGCTCGTTCATGGGAGAATGACTAATATTTTAATTATGAATGATGGAGAAAGCTAATGACTATTAACAAATAAGAGTGCTCCAAATGGATGTACATTAAGGAAATTCCGAAAATATTCTCTTTTCAGAAACCTATAAAAATAATATATTTACGACTTTTTGTCTCTATGGATTAACAGCTCTGTGTACTAACCTCAATGCCTAACCTCAATATTTGGTTTAGTTGTTCTTGGTTGTTCTTCATATTTGTGCTTTTCTTGTAATGATATATTTTTCTATTAGTTAAACACAGTTTCCTTGAATAATCTATATCCAAAAATGGGCAAATATAAAAGCCGCCGATATAAAATACACGCATCTGCACCTTCTACAAAGTCTGAGGAAATTGTTAAACCACCATCAGCTCCATCGACTGCCTTCAAACTCCCATCTGCAATCACTCCTAATGTATTTGAAGGAATTGATCTATTATCACTATTGGACAATGCTCCGAAGAGGCCACTTGAAGATGATGCAGTAAGTGTAAAATCTCATATATCAAACAAATCCTTCAAGGGAGAATCTGTGATACCAAAGAAAGAAAAGCGAAAATTACGTAGGCAATTATTATTGAGGAAAATAGACACTGTCAATCAGTTGAAAAAAGAACACAAGGAGAAACCGAAGAAAAAAGCAATTGACACCTCGTTGGGAGACATGCAACATTTATTAGACAGTTTACCGAAACTTGAACCTCTTAATAAAAAAATTACTTCAGCCCAGCAAACTACAAAGAAAAGGAAAGCCATTGAGAAGAGTAAAAAAATACAGAAGAAGACCATTCAACATGTGAATATATATAAAAAAGTGCTCAAAAATCCTGCAATATCGAAAGATCCTTTCGGCGTGATAACAGAGCATTTAAAAGCGGTTGTAGAACAGGAAAGAAAAGCACTAAAAGAACCGGAGGTCAAACCTAAGAAGAAGGTGACTGGACAGAAGAAGAAAAACAAATGAAATTATAAGCTGTTATATGAATGATATTATAATTAAATGTTACTTAATATTTTGACTTTTATTTCACCATCAGTTTGCAAAAAATAAACTTTTTTTCTATTTATTGTGACAGTTATGCCGATAGGGCATCGTTTACTAAAATCACTGTTGTTTGACCAGGACAGTGTATTTTTGAAAAAGTGTATGATAATCAGAAGCTTGCTCTCAGAATTAACAGGATGCTGGTAAATAGGTGCCAAAATACAAACCTGCCTTTGCTGAAGTTCATATAAACCCAGGTCTCAAAATAAACAATTACGAAAAAAAGCAATGTATTCATTCCATTAATTTGTTCACAAAATTTCTATCTATAATTGTGAATACTTCAAATTAAGTAGGTTTTTTCTTATGAATCTGCCCTAAATGTGTTCATGACTCTTTTATCTATTTGTCGACCACACTATATATTTATTGAAATAAATTACTCAAGGTGCAGGAATGAAAAGCAGAATTTTCTAAAATCTTTATTTTTACATACATGGTCTTTATGAATTAGACAGCAAAACCTTGATATTCCGAAGGGAATGTGGACACCAAGTGTTTATATAATGTGAAATTTTACACCCCTCTTACAAATTTGATATTACATTCACTACGATACGTAAAAATTTGGTAAATCAAGATCATACTGAGTCGTTTCTCTCCATATATTAATACAATCCATATTTTTTAAGAAATAAATATACAAAAATAAACTAAACTTAAGGAATCACTTTTTATATCAAAGACGAAGAAATTCTAATGAAATCAAAAATTATATCTGCTTATACAAAAACGAGCTGATAATACTTATAAGGAAACATTGCCTGCAAACTGAAAATATGTAAATCACTTTCTTATAATATTTAGAATATCCCCCCTCATTCAATTAAGTAACTGATATTAAAACGTCAAGATGCCCCTTTACAATCTTCTTCTACCTCCGTAACCACCACCCCCACCACCACCTCCTCCGCCTGATGAATTCAAGAACAATTCTATGTAACGGTGCTGCATATTACTTTTGTCTTTACTCATGGCCCTAAGCGCATCATCATGGTTAGCAAACTCGACATCAGCCTCTCCGGAAGCCCTTCCTGAATGGTCCTGGAGAAGATGGATGCTCACCGGCATCACAGGCTTGAAGAACTAAAAAAATATTCATTCATTTCACAAAAAATTATAACTCGGTAAATACATGAACTTATTGAACCACTTCGTGGAAATGACTCACATCGGCGATATCGAGTTGGCTGGCTTTGAAAGGTAACCCCCTCATGTGGACGCAGTGCATTCCTGATACAGAACCTCCGCCGCTGCTGCCACCCCCACCATTTCCAGAGTTGCTGTTCCATGGATCCATGAATCTACCGCCCCCATTTTGGTTGCCACCAGACCATCCTC
Source organism: Adalia bipunctata (assembly GCA_910592335.1). NCBI lineage: Eukaryota > Metazoa > Arthropoda > Insecta > Coleoptera > Coccinellidae > Adalia > Adalia bipunctata. The sequence goes on from OU342955.1 coordinate 12,871,673, forward strand.
CTGAAGACCTGTTATTGAAACTGTTGTAATCTGAAAATTAGCACCCACTGTATTAAATGTGAAATATCGAAGAGTTTGGTTTAAAAACAGTAAGAAATGCGAAGTAGACCACCGAACATCATTTTTCTGATCGTCTTACCATTGGAGAAATTAGAGCCTTTGAAGCTCCTAGAACCCCGACCTTGGAATCTACCACCACCACCTCCACCGCCTCCTCCGTACCTGTCGCCTCTATCATAGGGACTGGGACGAGGATTAAAGGATCCTCCTGTTCTTCTGCCGTTTCCAGTGTACCCAAGAGCACTCGCTATTTCAAACAGACTACTCCTGAATATTTCTATGTACCTACATGAAAACAAGACCATTAGTTAAAAAAAAAACATTAAAATTGATAAGGAATAAATTGACAACCAATTTTGTTAAATCTCAAGAGCTCAAGCTGTCTCAACCCATAGCCCATCTGCGGATACAATTTTTCTTGATAACCAGTTGAACAGATTGATTTTAGGACAATTTCAACAAAAATATTCTACACTTTCTGATATTATTGGAAAAACCTATTATTTTGGGTATTCATTAGTTTTTTGCGTGAATATTTTCTTTTTGAGTTACTCCTAATTTTATACTCCATTCACTTTCATAAAGTATCCCGGTTGGCCAAGATTAAGGATTATCAAGTTTTTTCACTTAAAACTGACGCAGAAAGTCAAAATATTTCTCAGAGACGTTGCCAATGTGACACATGTTTCGTAGTACTACTACATTTTCATACTGGAATATTTCAAGTTGTGCAGAAAGGTATTTAAAAGTCTTCTGTAGGCTTATTTCTTGAGAATTTTTAGAAGTGGGGAATTCTATAAATCTGTCTGTTCTGTTCGTTCAAAAGTTTTTCTGTCAGGTTATTAGAGAACTTTTATTCTTTTTTCAAATGAACTATCACAAAGTAAATATTCTGTCCATGATTTTCCAGTAAAATTTCAACACCCGATTCTTGATTTCCGTAAAAGAAAATGGCATAACTGAATCTTCCAACCATGTTTATATACGAAGAAAAAAGTTTCTTCAACATTCGCCAGGTCTTTGAAATAATTGAATTCACATTATATTTTCTCAAATTCATTATTTTCCCAAAGCAAATAAACATTTTGATAAATACGTAATTGCTACGATCTCTATGTAGAAACGACAACGTTGCGTACGTATCTGACAGGAACATGACTATAACCTAAAATATACACGCCACACGGTGAAATGTGTCAGAATTTGATGGCCAACCAGGATACTTTATAAAAGAGAATGAAGTATATCTGACAAGACTAGTCAAAAGAATTAATCAACTTCAAAATTATTCTGAATGCGGAAAACTTCCGTTTAAAATGTTGACTTTTTTTTTTATCATTTGAATATGACGCAATCTTTCTCATTTCAGCCGAATTCTCATGTATAATGAAAAGAGAAATGACTGAATTCATTCAAATATTTGTTAATACATATTTCGCATTAAATATACTCCAACTCCTAACGCAGTGACAGAACAATATGGTTCTAGGATTATTTGTAAGTTTAGCAACAGCGTGGCTAAATTTTTATTCTCTCAATCGTCAATTCTGTAACCTTATCGAGCACCTACTTGGCCAAATATTCTTTGGAAAATGGCTATATCCATCTTTCAGCCGAATTCGGAAAAGAGTTTTTTTACCTTAAGAATCTACAGTAGAAAAATGTAGAAGTCGAAGAATCACCCTAAATAATTCGAACAAGAAAATTCCATTGATTAATTTTACGATTGTGTTTTTACCATTAAACTATTCAATATAATATTTCCCAATATTTTTCAAATTCACATTTCCTCTTTGCATTAAATACTTTATTTCAATTTCAAAGCAATGAAGAACAATTAGTTTGAATATTTGTGCCAATAATTATGAATGACAGGAACCAAGAACAAAATTCACCTGTTTTCTGATCGAAAACTCATGTTCTTCATACACTAATTGTCAATTTTCAATAAATTTTGAGTATGACGATAAAACTCATAAAAACTGATCTTATCCTAATAAGAAATTAAACCTTGCACATCTCAAAGACTTCTCTGCCAAATAATGAGGAATTTCCCGTCCACTGATCACATTTCATCTAGACTACCACAGGAGGAATTTGTTTATGAAGATTGAAATGTGCAACATTTGAAATATCATAAAGAGAAAGACAAATCATCGAAATTTCAAACAATATATAATAAAAAAAGGAAAAGGAGGACCCCCCTCCCTGTCTACCCCACCTGTGTCCAATTTTTTCACGGTGTTTCTGCAGAGCTTTCTCTGCCACATCTTTGTTAACAAACTGAACATACGCCTCCCCTGAGCTCCGCCCCGAGTAGTCAGTCAGTAGGGTGATACCGTTTGGCACTATCTCCAACCCTTTAACAACCCACAACAACAAATATCAAAACCCATTGATATATTGCAACCAACCAATCAGCCCTTGAACTCAGAATTAAATATCTCAAAATAATCATGATATATAGGGAAGATCGACTTAATTCATTAAATGCATGCACTGAAATGGATATTTTTACAAAAAATTCAAGAATTTCGGTAATACAATGACTAAATTCCAAAGCAATGACATGTTCTTGAATTATTTATTTTATATCCAGAATTAATAAATACAAATGCAATGTTAACCAAAAAACAACAATAAGTTGAATATCCCAAATTAGTGCACTTGTATGATATATCTATGTATTCAGTCATAACAAGTGAGTAACAATGAGATTATAATCATTTCAAAATGATAAAAACCTTCAAACCAAAAAATCATTGAGAACTCCAAACAAACAAAAACTTACCCGTAAAAAACTGGGCAATTTCTTCCTTTGAGCAACCAAACGGTAGGCCTCTCAATCTAACACATCCATCGTCATTAGATCCAAAAGAGGGCCCAGATCTTTTGACCATCCATTCCATCTCCGACTTATCAACTTTGAAAACTTCAGAGAAATATCGTTAATATTGAATACTGAAATCATTCGCAATGTAGTCACCTTCAATATATCTGCTTCCTATATGATCTCTATCTTTAAGGAGAGCTGATTCTAAATCTTCTAAAGTTTCAAATTCCACGTAAGCTTCTCCGCTAGGTCTACCTTCTCGGGAAGTCGTCAAGTGCACTCCATTCTTACCATTCATAACATCGCATTCATCGAAAAACTTAAGGATATCTTCCGTCGTTACTGACCAAGGCAAGCCTCTCAGCTTAACAACAAATCCTTCATCTTGATCGCCGGCACCCGACATCGTAAATTCTGCAAAATATAAAACGTAGAATCCAAAAGTTTTTAGGATTATTTTTGAGCACTTACAAACTGCAATATACAATATGCGTTTTAATACGAGTAAACCGAATTCAAAGGAAACCTACTCCTTTTTTTCAATAACAAAACAAGATGGCGCACGAATCTGAAAGACGCTTGATTGATATACGAGCATAGAAAATTAATACGTTTTTTCTTCCATAGTCGATAACAAGTTATGAAATACTGAATTGTAACGCAGAATGATCAAAATATATGGAATAGAAAAATTGGATTTGAATTTTGAAAATAACCACCCATACCTCATCTGTCGATAAGACATTAGATTTAGCTAATCTAATCAAATGTGTCAAAACAATTAAAATAATCAAAACAATCCTCTATGTTCTATGCATTGTTGAAATTAAAAATAAATACACTTTCTTTAATACCTCAAAATAGAAGAGTTGATTGATAATTGTACAGTTATTTTTTATTTGAAGAATGACTTCTTTTTTTGGTAATGCTCTTGGGGGTATTGGGGGCAACCCTTTCGCAACACCAGTTGGAGCGAAAGTAGAACAAGCTACAGATGGATCTTTGGCATCCGAAAATTGGGCACTTAACATGGAAATATGCGATCTTGTGAATGAATCTGAAGAAGGACCAAGAGATGCTATCAAGGCAATTCGTAAAAGACTTGTACAAAACGTTGGAAAAAACTACACAATCATAATGTACACCCTTATCGTTCTAGAAACTTGCGTCAAAAACTGTGGTAAACGCTTTCAAGTTCTTGTTTGCACCAAAGATTTCATTCAGGAACTTGTGAAGTTGATTGGTCCAAAGAACGACCCTCCAACTGTTGTCCAGGAAAAAGTTCTTAGTCTTATTCAGGCATGGGCTGACGCTTTCCAAAACGTACCTGAAATGTTTGGTGTTGTTTCTGTATATAAGGACTTGAAAGCTAAAGGCATTGAATTTCCAGCTACAGACCTTGATGCTCTGGCCCCTATCCATACGCCTAAAAGATCAGTAAATGATCATCCTGTTACTATGGAGCCTCAAATACAAACTTCTCCAACTCATCCAGTATCGAGTCCCTCTGGAGGTCTATCCCTTGATCAGAGAGCTAAACTACAGTCTGAATTAGATGTAGTGCAAAGTAACATGAATGTACTTGGTGAAATGCTAAGTGAACTGATGCCTGGGAAGGTCAACATGGATGAACTCGAACTATTGCAAGAACTGAACATTGCATGTCACTCCATGCAAGAAAGACTGATGGAGCTCATTAGCAGATTGCCTAATGATGAACTCACTGCTGAATTACTGAGAATAAATGACGATATGAATAATTTGTTCCTCCGATACAGTAGATGGGAGAAGAACAGGGAAGCTAAAGGCCATTCCCCCTCTAGTGTACTATCTAAGGCTTTACCACCAATGCCCCAAACTGGTAAACCCACTCTAGAGGCTTCTGACAGTCTTATCGACTTCGATGATGAACTTCCTGATCAGCTAAGCAAATTGAGCACTGTTGACAAAATTTCTCCTTCTCAGTCAAGTCAAATCGATGTAGTTTCTGACAAAAACGCTGTTAAACCTGAAGATGACTTCGATATGTTTGCACAGTCGAGAAATGTCACGTATGAATCTTCTAAAATAACGGGAAGCAAATATGAGGATAATTTGCAACCTAACCAAGTGTCAGGTGGCCTCAGCTCCCTTGCATCCCATCCAAAGTCTGAAGAATTGGAGTTTCATGAAATGGCTAATTGGCTTGGAGCCACTGGGGGTAATGAAGAATCTGTAACCAGCAGTGAATTTGAAAGGTTTCTTGCAGAAAGAGCCGCAGCTGCAGAATCTGCACCTCCCCTTAGTGGCTCACTGAAATCAAACAAGAAAGAGGAGGATCATTTCCCGCTGTAAGTTAACCAAAAATATATATATCAATATTAAAATCAATGTACCTATATCTGGAGCAAGCATTATATAGTATATTGTTGATCCCTTTTTTGTTACCTTATGATTTTGTTGACTATTTTATAAGCTTTTCTTGAAATCAATCCAAACCAAACAATATTGTGATTGGGTGCAAATTTTATCTCAATGATTGGCATTATTTTTCTCAATCATCAGTATAATACTTATATTGAAAATGTAGAATTCGGAATTCTCAACATTTAAATTGTTATTTGAATTATATGTATAGAGGATATTTGAAATCAAAAGAACTGAATTGTATTGAAAAGAAATTTCTCAAATATGTGAAAATGTAGGTTAATAAGGTTTTCATTCCAATATTATTAGTTGTATGATGCACATGCTGAGGAACACGAACCAAAAAGGGGCGCTCTCTAAATTTACTGGTCCACTTTTTATTTCAATGTCCTTGCGATTATACTATTTCGACTAGAATGAATATTTGTGTCACAATCTGTTTGAATATGTTATTAATGTTGACATTACTTACTCCACTTTTTTGTGATTTTACAGCATTTGGAGCCTCTTTTGCTATTTTATTTATGTATCTCATACTTCACTTAATCTTGTATGTGTTGATATTTATGTCAATAAGTTTAATAATTATTTGAAGAAAATGCAAGCTTTTTTAACTGCTGTAGTGAGAGTATCGATCCTGCTGAACTAACAAACTAGGTTTTGTTTGAGTCATGCAGTTTGCAATGATTAATAAATGTTAGAATAATTTTTTTGTCTATTTTAAGTATTATTTCATAAATATATGAATTATTTACAACCTAACTGTTCTTTTTATATTTCATCCTGTCTCATTTTTCACTCAATTATTTAATAGTTGTTTTCATGAATTAAATTTTATTTCTTGATTTTCCTCCGCTTTATATTATTCTTTGATGAAAGTACAGTACTTTCCATAAACAAGTGCAGGGTTAAAATATTGGCGAAACAATTTTTAGTGATGTGAAATGGTTTCCTTTTCATTTTCTGAAAACAATCATGACATGAAGACAAAAAATCAATTGAGTCTTCCAAATAATTTCTCATTTCGTTTTATAAATGCGATGATTTCCTCAAGATGTTATAAATATTGGTATGATTAAAAAAAAAAGAATTTTCTGAGCTAGGGGAAGTAGGGAAGTAAAAAAAAAAATTTCGATGGGAAAGAACCAACCATGAGTCTTTCATCACATATCACATACTTCTAAAATGTTCGATTGCGAATAGCATTAAGTCCCCTTTAGCCCTAAAATATCACATTTGCTTGGCTGTATTAAAAATTGCTCTTTAAGGCTTTCAAAAAACAAAGACCTTGAAGATTGTTCATTATTTTCAGAATAGAAGAAACAAATTTGTGATGCAACTGGGACAGATACGACAAAATGTGAAGGGTCCTTTTTTGTAGAGAATAAATCGCTCATTTGGGCAAAAGTACAAGAATTATTTAAGGAGCTGAATCAGTAATTTCTCAAATTTTATCGCAGTGAAACCCCGCACGGGCTGCCCTACGACCGAGATATTAAAATGAGTTTTTTATCGGTCATTGAACTTTGAAGTTCTTCTAGTACAAAGTGGTCTAATCTTAACAAAGAGAAATATTATCTCCCAGCTTTTAAATTTCATATGTGACGTCTCAGAAAGTCATCTGATAATCAAATGTTTATGTTTTGTTTCACTGACAGTTAGGTATTCAGAGGTTATATACCACGTTCCAAAACTTGGAGAAATTTCATACTTTTTTAAATATAACAATTAAAAAACGCGATTAATTAATTTTTTATTGTAGTACATCAGTCACTGTAACAAATATTTTTCATTTCTTGCCTAATTCCTTCGCAGAAGAGTTGTTATATAAATTTTGAAAAACAGTTCAAATAAAAAATTTTAATAAAATGAAATATGAATAACATTATGGCTTAATGAGTCTTTACTTTTCATAAGCCCTCTTTCTTCATATTCATTAATTATCAGGAACGTAGCTTCGATTTCTGCCTGAAAAAGGTCATTGACAAACCGTCTGATTTCTGCTAAATGGTGTAATAGTGAAAACCAGAAGTGAAAATCACCGAAGAAAAGGAAATCCCATTCCATTTTCCCTTAGATTGTTAGTTTCTGAGATTCGCATGAAGATGAGTTTTCTTTTGTAAGTTTTTCATGATATTTGCACACTTCGGCGGAATCTATTTTTATCCGAGATATTTTTGTATATACATCGATATGGATTATGGAGTTTATTGTTATTTGAAATTATATTTTAGCGGAAGTCGTTCTTCCAAAACTTTCAAGCCTAAGAAAAATATACCCGAAGGCACTCATCAATACGAGTTAATGAAACATGCTGCTGCCACTTTGGGTTCAGGAAATTTAAGATTAGCTGTTATGTTACCAGAAGGGGAAGATCTTAATGAATGGGTTGCTGTAAACAGTGAGTAATAGTCATTGATATTCACCAAAATTCTGTAGTTATCTTCGATCTTACAACTGTTTTTTGAAATAATAATTTTCAGCTGTAGACTTCTTCAATCAAATCAACATGTTATATGGGACTATAACAGAGTTTTGTTCAGAAGAGAGTTGTCCGATTATGTCTGCAGGTCCAAAATATGAATATCACTGGGCTGATGGCCATACTGTGAAAAAACCAATAAAATGTTCTGCGCCGAAATATATTGATTACTTAATGACTTGGGTTCAGGATCAACTTGACGATGAGACACTTTTTCCTTCTAAAATAGGTAAAAGATTCTGTACGGTAAGTTTCTTTGTTTACCATGACATAAACATTTATTATAGGTGTGCCCTTTCCAAAGAATTTTCTAGTGATTGCTAAAACAATTCTTAAAAGACTCTTCAGAGTGTATGCACATATTTATCACCAGCACTTCAGAGAAGTCGTCCAACTTGGGGAAGAGGCTCATTTGAACACATCTTTCAAGCATTTCATATTCTTTGTTCAGGTAGATGACTCACTGTTACTTCGATTGAGTTTCATTAATTTTGAATTGAATTACAGGAATTTGGCCTTATTGATAGACGTGAGTTGGCCCCTCTTCAAGAACTAATTGACAAGCTTACTGCTAAAGAAACTCGATGAATTAGATACGAAAAAGTCTATAAATTGCCTTGATCTCTCATTAATCAAGCCTAAAATCATACATAAGCCTTAACCTATCGACAAACTGTAGAACTTGATTAAATTGAGTGAGATTCTTCGATATTTATGCACTTGAGGACACATGTAGATTTCCTAGAGGACTGAATATTTTTAGACGAAAAATTGAAACAGACTTGTATTTTAGTCAGGCATAACATATCAGATCTGATGTAATGATAGGTAATTTATTCTGTAGCATTTATTCAATGTGGGGATATTTTGTGCTCTTATTATAATTTCTGCAAAAAATGAGTGAAGGGTAGGTTGAATTCCTGAAGAAAGTACATGGTTTGTTAGGAGAATGATGAAATGTTGATGTTGGTCTTCCATGTAATAGTAGTAAATAATATAATTTTTGCACTCCATACAAATGGACACTTTCCATCAACATAAAAACAATGCAATGCAAAGTGATAATAAGTTTTTGAATTCACACATGGAAATCTGCATGGTTCTGTTTAATTAATGGATAATTGTTGATCTATTTATATTGAATTTTTTCTAACTCCTTATTTATTTTAATTATATGTGTTCCTTAGTTTTAATTCATTCAATAGCATTTGTAATAAGGGTTCCTTTAGGTCATTGTATACAATTGTTTGAAAATATTCATGGATCACTTAAATGTTTTGAGGAATTTAGGATTCCCTTAGTTTGTATGATAATCAATGGATTACTCGAGTTACGCTTGCTTTTTTATATGATTTATGGAGAAATGAAGAACATATTTTTACATCATGATATTCATATTGAAATATCTTTTTTTAACTATAGGAATATTATTTTCATAACTAGTGATTGTGCTGTTATGTGAATCCCTCTGGGATTATTTTGATAAGCACTGTGCAATTTGTAAATAGTAATATATTTCGTAAAATACATCCAAAACAGAATACATTGTTTTATTTCACTGTTTAAAACCTGGGTACAGAATCCTCCGTTTTGTTAAAAGAAATGTCAAGAAGTTTTATTTATCTTTTTATTCAATTCACACAACTTTTTCAAGAGAACTTGACGAAAGTAACAACATAACTCTCCGTTTTTGTTGAGCCTTTGAAAACTTATGGCTCAATGCTGATTTTCAGATGGTCCCCGAAATAATAAATTTTATCTCATCTATTTTGCACCCAGCAGTGTGCAATCCTGGATGGGCTCTCTCTTTGACATGAAATAGATTTTTTGTCAGGTTAATATGGATGTGTTACGAGTCTTTAGCCTTTAAAATGGGAAACATATACCGCCAGATGGCAGTGCATTCATTTTTATTAATTGGATTATTCAGCTTAATGAAACAAATGTTGGGGTGCAGGGAATATAACAAGAAATCCTACCCTGAACTAGATCTCACACTGGCTGTATAATACTCTTTCCTTCACCAGTCATCTTGGCGGAGATACCTGCGGGCTGCGGGGCGTGTCATTCAATTCCATGTTAGAATCCACAATTGTAAGAAAAAATTAATTTTCACTAATCGACGGCTAAATAAACCGTAATCATTTCGAATAGAAAAATTCAAGAGAATAAATTTCGCCAAAACAACACATTTTTGTAATATTATTTACAAAAAAACGGCAAATTCTGAAAGAAAAATGAGATAGATAACTAAATGATACGACTTCAATACTGAAATGGAAAAACACAAAAATATTTGTTCGTTTTGATATTGAAAATGTTACAAAATCATCAAAAATGATGGGGAATATCCATTTCATTCATTCAATACTCATAAAATATTTTTTTTTATTTTTTTTATCTTTATACACTCATATACATCCCTTCATCAATCAGAAAACAATAAATCGTTTTTGAGTCCCTTTTTGTCAGGGACGTAGACCCTTAACAAATAAGAATCAAAGAAAATCAGGTAAGTTTTATTAAGATTTCCATACATATTCATTTTTGGAAAGAAAGTAAGGGTTAGGTACCATTTATAAAAACCCCAACTACCCACTACATCCATCCTTCGTAGAGGGTGCAATGACAAACTCCTCATAAATCGCTAATCACAAGTAGCAGTTAAGTTGCTGCTATAAGGGTGCCTAGTTAGCTGCACTGATGCCCCCAAAGACTCTTTTCGTATCTGATTACCCCTATAAAATGTTGATTGACATTTTATCGTCAGAAAACAAATTCGATTAAAATGAAACCTTCTGAAATATGTTGAGTCAAACAAAAATACCTATTATTTTCCATAACTAACGATGGTATTTGTATCTTTGCGTATGCACAATGACAATCCACTATCAGGTTGTCGACTATTGTACTATAACTAGATAAGAAATACAGTTTGTTGACTCTGAAAGTCTGAAAATTATTGACTTTTTACAGAAAATCGATCTGGATTCTGGAACCGATTACAAATGTATCATTCTGAAATATGTAGAGATGATTGAAGACAGTTGGTACATTGGTACATATAGTTATAAAGACACCTTGTTGTCATAACTTAGGTACTTTATTACGGTGGTATTCAGTTACCTGATGTAAAGCTCACTCAATTTTGTTTACATTTTCGTATAAAAGTAGGCAATGAAAAAAATGATATTCGCAATAGGTTGAATGACGAAAAAATCACAAAACACAAAGAGAACGCAAAATGGAATTTTCCCCGAGGGGCGAAAAGGTACCTCAAATTTGTACAATGACTTCCCATTTTGGGAAGTCATTGAAGGATTTCCCTAGGACTTCCCAAGACTTCCCATGAATTCCCATGACTTCCCATGAATTCCCATGACTTCCCTTGACTTCCCATGACTTCCCATGACTTCTTATGACTTCCCATAACTTCCCACGATTCTCTGTGAATTTCTAGGACTCCATATGGTCATAACTTGAAGTAATTTTGATTAAATCAGTTAATCTTTTTGTATTTGATTATATTTGAAGAATCAGGGATTTCAAAGTAATGAATATGAATGAATAAAATGAAAAACAGTCGGTGTTCTTTATGATCGGTAGGAAATGATTGGTAAGTATAAATAATTCATTTGTTTGATTCAAAACTAATTGAAATCCAATGCAATTCATCAAAATTAACTCGCTAAACATTTAGAATCATAACAGTATCTACAATCTTTCAATAACATAGTAGGGATTTTATAGCAATTGTATCTAGATCTAGATACATTCTTTGAGAAACTATAAGAATTAAACGATCTTCCCAAATGAATTAACTTTTTCAGATCATTCGAAACTTCAAATTTTAATGATTCATTATAACTGTTTAATTCATTCAGGTACTGGTCATTTGCTTGATAGATATAGACAATCTGAATAACTTGATGTTACGAAGAAATATAAGTATTGAAGGTTATTGGGATTCGAGTTAGGATTTGAAGTTAACTTTCGGGTATGTAGTTGATTGAAACATAGTTTTTCAGTTCATATTTTATTGCAACGAAAAATAAATAAAATATGAAAGAATTTGAACAGAAGGAACTGACTTTTTTTGAATATTTGCTTTATCTTCACCAAGTCAGATCTTTTCAACAAATAATGTTGCTTGTTATTCAGATGTGGAATCATTGTCGCCAGATTCTTCAAGAAATGAGCAATCATCACTGTCGCCAGATGAGTTGTGTGGCAGGTCGAGAGATGTCTTCTTTTTTTACATGTTTTTTGCTTCTAGGTGCGTTCGAGTTGACGGTCGAAATGCTCCGAGCGCACTCCACGTGTACTTTAAAGTTTTATTTCTCAAAAATAAATTCGAATTTCTGTCACAATACCATTCTTCTGTTAGGTTAGGTAAGCAATCTTTGACTCCACCGTGTTCGATTCGACAAAAGTGCTCGGGATCTCCTCTTTCTACTGTGTTCACTATTCTACTCGCTCCGCCGATCGTCAACTCAAACGCACCTTATATTTCCAGTTTTTTTGGGAAGAATGAAAAGTTTCAACCTGTCGTTGCTAGGTTTCCCATCATTTTCATCGAGCAACCAGATGAAAGTTGATTTTTTCATCAATTCAAATTCATTCTCTGTCTTTAAGGACAGAACATCCAAGGACGAAAACTCTTCAATCTTTTCCAAGGAATCTAGAGATTTGAAGAAATTCTGCTTGGACGATTTAAGTACCTCGATCTGAAATGAACACATTCTTGAAATGATGAGCAATCATCATTTCGAAACATACACACAACCAAACTTATATGGAATCACCCAGTATTAGGATGAAATATTATTTTGAAATCTTTTTCGTTAGAAGCAAATAAAAAGTGCATGTGTTGTGTTTACTCACAAAAACAGTTAGGTTCATAAGCACTTGATAAGATTTGGCTTTGCAGTGTCGATTTTACCTTTTCGTTCGAACGTCGCAGTGAATTCATATTGTTTTTTTGCGAAGTTTTAAAAAAAATGCCTTATGTGGGGTTATCGGAAGTCCAGAGAGGAAGAATTATTACTATGGCAGAACAAGGTATGTCACAAAGACAGATTGCAAGAACGGTGGGGGTTACACAAGGGGTTGTTTCAAAAACCTATGCAAGGTTTCTGGAGTTAGGAACCCTAAAGAATAGGCCGAGAAGAAGTCGTGAAAGAGTAACTACAGAAAGGCAGGATCGCTTTTTAGCCCAAACAGCAAGAAGAAATCCCGCAGTATCTCATTCAGAGCTTCAAAGGCAATTTTTGCAAGCTACAGGTGTTAGTGTTTCTGTCGAAACTATCAGAAAAAGACTTCGCGCTCGGGAATTATTCAAGAGAAGAGCGTTAGGAGTTCCAGAACTATCAAGGCAAAATAAAGTTGACCGTTTTAATTGGTGTTTAGAGCATGAAAATTGGACTATTGAAGATTGGAAAAATGTCTTATTTTCGGATGAGACCAGAATTGGCCTACGATCAGACGACCGGCGCCGGCGTGTTCGCATTTTAAGAGGTAGAGGGAGGCAAGCTAGGCTCCAAGCTGCAAGACCGATCCCTAAATACAAAGGAGGTACTGTAATGTTTTGGGGCGGAATTATGTTTGGTGAGAAAACTCCTTTAATTCCCATTAGACAATCTCTGACAGGGCCTAGGTATGTTGATCTAGTGCTACAACCTGTAGTGAGGCTCTGGCGAGGTGCTTTTGGAGATTATTTCCTATTTATGCAGGATAATGCACCTCCACATACCAGCAGAGTTGCAAAAAAATTTTTCGAAACAGAAGGTGTGACTGTTTTAGAGTGGCCTTCTTGTTCACCGGACCTCAATCCTATCGAGCACTTGTGGGATAGGATCAAAAGAAAAATTAGAGCTCGTCAAAATAATCCTGGTAACGCAGAGCAACTTATACCTACAAGCGGCTTTAGAGGAATGGGCAAATGTTACAGAAAAAGAAATTAACTTAATAGAAAGCATGCCTCGTCGAATTCAAGCTTGTATCAATGCCAGGGGTGGTAATACTGATTATTGATTTGTTAAAATCGTTTTATTTGTTGTTCAATTCTCAGTTACATAAAAATTATTTTTAGAGAAATTTACACTTTTAATTTTCTGTTCTATTATAAAAATAATCTTTTAATAATTTATATTATTTTTGTAATGAACTTGTTTTGGGAAAACTGCTCTTCACTTTTCAGCGACTTTTTTTTTAATTAAAATTCGTTTTTTTCCAAATAACAGGGTGATTCCATATAAGTTTGGTTGTGTGTATATAAGGCCCAATACATGAAAATAGCTGTCAATCCCTCATTCGGAAGATTGACGATATTGAGCATCCATCAGAACGCACACTAAGATCAACTAGAAAATATACCAGGTTTCCCACGAATACCGTTCGTTAGAATATTTTTGGGCAAGAATCACAATTCACTATAACAATTTCGGAGCTAAGCTTTGATTAGAGAGATGATTCTCTATAAAGTTTTTGAGATTCTTAGGTTCGGTTTCACCGGACCATATTTTATGAAAAAAAAAATGATTCGTCATGAAATTATAAGTTATTCAGATTTCTGTTTTAACGTGAAATTGGGAAGAATTGAAACAAATTTCAATGTGAGAATGGAGAACAGTCAGAATTGAAAATCATGATACAGAATCTCACAAAAGCGTTGTCAAAGTTGGAGATTTTGAAAAAGTGAAAACTGATTTCAATTTATTTTTTTTTTATTTAGAATCTCATTTTTTTCAAAACCGTAATTGAATCTACGATGATGACTAATGTAATGTGTGGAAATGACATCAATAATGCCCTAAAATCTTTATTTTCTGAGATAATTATGCAGTCGCGATTATATTTCAAATATCAATCTTCTCGAAAATAAAAACAAAAAAGAGAAATCAAGCATTTCTATGAGTGCAACCTAAAATGAATGTTGAAAGGTCCTGTCTTCGACATTTATAAATCGAATAAATAATCTTGTTACATTATGTTCGTCAATCAGTTCAAATTTGATAGATTTTCCTGGTTGAAGTTTCACAAATCACTTCGTAGAGTACGAAAGAGCATATCCATATCATCTCAGATAATTCAGGATGAGCATGGGTTTCATCTTTTTTGTAGGAATTCAATGAAAAATTAGAAATCATTGATTATATAATACTACATTATTCTAGGAAAGAACTTTCTTCCTTAGAAAAATAAAATTCGAAATGTGATCATGTGAATTGTTTTTTCCGAATATATCTCTATAAAATATGAATTTTAGGGCATTGGTGTTTTTCCACAACCACATTATTTTTCAACGTAGATTCCATTCTGACTATAAACATGCTATAATAAAAAAATCGTTTTTTTAAGACAAGCTTTTATAACAACAACACTCATCCGCCATATTGAAGCCGTCGTATTGAATTCCTCAATTTTGAAGAATCTTAATTTCCGACCCAGATACCAATTTTGAATAGAATCGGACCATAATTACAAAACTCGTCCGCCATATTGTAGCCGCCATCTCGAATTTTCCAATTTTGACAGAAGAATCATCATTGTCGAACCCACAAACCCCCAGATACTAATTTTGAATGGAATCGGATGAAATTTACAAAACTCATCTGCCATTTTGGAGCCGCGATTTTGTTTTTTTTCTAAAAAAAATATTTCATGATGCATTGTCACCAGAATTATGTACACCTGCCAAATTTCAAATCAATCGGACGATTAAAAGTCTGTCATATTCAACTTGCAAGGTTTGATTTAGACAGACCAAAGACAGATAGGCAGACAGACACGAGGACAGGTAGAACTTAATAAAAGCTTGTAAAAATGAGGGTCTTAGTTGAGAAAACTGAGTTTTCGAAATTGCTTACTTTGACAACGCTTTTGTGACTTCCCGTTGCATAATTTTTAATTTTGTTACAGAATTATTGTTCTTAGTTCTTGTGGAAGACTAAAAACGATTTTTTTTTCATGTTTCAACAGAGCGCCACTTTCAAATTTTTTTCGCAATTTCATCTTCAAAAAAATCAGACGAAAATTGCGCCCCGATAATGGCTACTATTCATTATTGGGTGAAGATTAACAGTGCTGTGAACTGTTGGTACGCGGAATGACGAATAAAAGGCAGATCCCCAAAGGAAAAATACCTATAAATTCAAGAAAGGCGTCTGTGACAATTCATCCCACCACATTCGTCAAGGAAATCAAAGTAATAACATTTCTTCCAGAGCTGCTCCTAAATTGTATTAATAGAGAACTCCATTTGAAAAACTAATTCAGAAAACAGGAAAGATGACAAAGCCAAATTATACTTACCTTTTCATTCAATTGTGGACTGCTCATTTTTCTTCAATAATATTCTACACAAAAAAACTTTCACTATCGAGGGGTTAGATTTCGGGTTAGATTGGGTTACCGAAAAGATGGTGCATTTGAAGTAGTCAGGGCGCAAGCGCATCTATTCCATTACATGCGCAAGACGTATATTCCATATTCGAATTTATCTTTGCCTCATATGATGAATTCAGCTTCATTCTCAAAAAAACAATATGAATCAGTTGGGTTTTTGAGTAATTCATATTCGTATGTCACAAAAAACAAGTGGATCAACAGAAAAATTACATAAATCCATCAAAAATTGTCACACAACTCTCTCGGGCCTTCCATGACTTCCCGGGACTTCCCAAGACTTCCTGGGAATTCCCATGACTTCCTATGACTTCCTATGACTTCCCATGACTTCCTTTGACTTCCCATGACTTCCCAGTGACTTCCCACGAAATGTACAATGACTTCCCTAGGCTTTTCGCCCCTCGATTTTCCCTAAAAAAAATCAAATTCAAAGAAATGAAACAACGACTACCAAAGTGACCTACGGCCAAACGTTTTTCGTTTCATTCTATTGTACGAGAATTATTAGGATTTTTTAAAATCACACACTTCAGATGAAAATAATTATTTTTTCTTATAAAAATCTACTAACCTCCAAGTTATCCACCAAAGAAACTCCGAAAGGAAATAAAATAAATATGAAAAAATCCATTACACATCACATCCTGTATACCTATAGTTCTAAGAACCTCTTCTCCATTTGATTACCACGACCTGCGAAATTATAAAAGGTGAAGGATCGGTTATTTAATTTTAGTACTCCGCGGTTCTTTCATAGCGCGGTAGAAGAGAATTTCAACCATCATCGATGTCCTCATAGATCTACATGTTTAAAAAATTTGTGTGAGGTTTAGTTTGATTGGTTTTCAGTTCAATAAAACGGGAAGGAATTTTCACTCAACTATTATCGAATCCTACATCTGGCTCTACAATTAAAGGTAGGTACAGTAAGTATATACAGAAAATCTTCGCGCATTAATAAGCTCATCAATAAAAAATATTGTTAAATTCAAATTCAAGGGTCGACGAAGTTATAAATTTGTTTTAATTAGTCCACTTCCCTACGATACCCTTGAATTTTAAGAACATGGACGAGAACACAGCAGAGTTAAATTCAAAATTCGTTTATGAATTTAAATAAAATCGCTCTTGTTTGATAAGAACGAGCGCTCAAAAAGAAATTCAAACAATAACAAGTATACGTTTTGCACAGTTTTCGACGACCATCTCTGTAGAGACTGTTAGCTATTTCACATTAAGATAATGGGCATAATGTAGGTACATAATTGAAATATCAGGAGAAATCGCTTGTTCGAATCTGCATAAAATTTCCGGTGTAGGCAAGTAGTAGAGAAGTTACATTATTTATCAAAATGTCAAACCGCAAGCTCATCTTCAATTACAATATTACAAAATCATAAGAGCATGATTGCTGATTATTTACCTATACAGGGTAAAATTACACAATTACAAATCCGTTACCAGAAATTATTAAAATTTTTGTTCCACTGATGTTGCCTCAGTTGATTTCGTAAATGGACATAATCGGTTTGATGGCTTCGGAGTTTTTCAAATATTTTAAAAACTACAATTTGTTTATAGGCTGTATAATACATTAATGAGAAAAACCCAAAATTTCAATGAAGTAGGACTTCATATATAGCAACATTTCGATTTTTACAAGGAAAACCAAAGTTTTTTGAGCTCCTATAGAAGACAGAACTGTAGGTACTTCTCCTATGCTCAGATGAAATCTACGTTGGGAAAAATTGAATGACTGCGATGCATTTTCTCCTGCTACGCTAAAATATATTAGATATTTCGTAGATATTCGATAAAATCATATTTTCCAACCGAACATGCATATATATCCTAGAAAGTAATATCTTTTTCGATTGTATAGAGGAGAAACGAACTATACTACACTGCGTCCTTTGAACTTAGAAAACCAGATATGAAAATTATAATTATCCTACCTTGTAAGGATGAAAAAGAAATAATCGACAATCTTCTTGATGTCATTGATGCAAGTTAGAAGATGCGAGTATGCTTATTATGTGTTTACTTTCGTTTGTTAAGATGTTTAGAATGATTTAAATTATTATACATGATGCCTATCATACAGGGTGCTGCAAAACAGAAGCAGTATACAAATCTTGTACAACCTCAAATAAATTATACATCTGCACAATAAATCATAATGAATTCCATGCACCTATGAGAAAATAGCAGAGGGCAGAATACCAGGCTCAGAAAGCACCTGAGATATCGGAAACAAAATATCAAATAAATAATCACCCCTTAGGACAATCGCTTGTAAACATTATGAAAGAATAGTTTATAATAAAATGTTTCATGTCATCATTGTTTTTATAATGTTTATAATAAGGCATCTTCAGGGAACCCTGATGATGGCCTAAGGTTGAAAGCGCTCAGTTCTAACAGAAATATAGACCACACCGAAGTACATGTCGTTTTATTTTATGGAAAAGTTTCTGCTTTGAACCTATAATTTATTGAATTTTCTTTAGCCGAATTTCGAAAAAACCTGTAACGCTTAAATCTCAGAAACAGTGAATATTTACAAAGTAAAGTAATTTATAAATTATATTTTATTTCTTATATAGATACGGAAAAAGGGATATAAAATGATATATGCCCATCAATTTTCTTATTTTGTTGTGCTGGAACAAAAATAAAATTTAAAAAGGTACATTTGAAATATTTCCACCTTGTTGTTCTACAGAGATCAATATTTTGGTCACTGTCACCAAATGAATAATCAAGGAAGTGACCTTATCTCAGTGGTCATTTGGAATAGGATTAGTAGAAATCATTTAACATAAAATATTCATCCCCCAGGCAGTGAGATATTTATCATAGTCAACCTTGTCAAAGAAGAATCCTTCGGATGACAAATATTCGTTTCAAAGTTAATAGATCCATTCATCAATTTTTATTTTTGGGAATGTGTGTTTAGTCTTCAGGTTTGATGATAGACGACAAGAATCAACCTTGTCTGGAATATTGACATTTAGAATCTTGTAATGATGCCACATTCGGCCAATTACGAAACTCCAGTATGCTTAGGAACAACTTTATATTTATATGTGGGAGAAAACCATCAGTTCGTCAAGTAGATGTAATTATTGGATGCTTCGTTTTTCTGAGTAAACAAGTTGTTTTTGAAACATCATAACAAACATTGCCGTTCACTATAATCAATAAAAGAGATATCTAACTTGCGGATTTCTTGATAATGAATCCTCTAAAAATTGGTATTTCATGGGAAAAATATTTCATAATGAGTAGCGATAGAAAGGAGCTCAAAGTTTTTATTTAAATTACTCAAGAGAGGATCTGAACAAAATTTCTGTAGAACATGTAGATTCAATAGCAAAAAACTCCAATATTTGAGGGTGCCCTGTGTAGACGTTATGAGGTTGCAAACTATCTTCAACAAATTATTACAGACAATTTGCGTCTCTATCCAAGTGTAGAAAAAACTTTTAGCTTATTTTCATTCCCAAAATTATTCAGCATTTATATTTCAGGAAGCACGATGAACCTAATCTTGGCATTAGTTCTTTCAATCTCATCTCTGGTAACAGCACAGTTACCCCTCCTGTCTCAAAGTCCTCTGAAATTTGGAGGATCGCAAACAAACTTACAAGGATTATCCAATACGGGAGGCAGGTTTGAGTTCACCTCTTCAGGAAGGAAAAAGGAGCCAGGAATAACGAACTTCGGACCTTTCCAGTTCAGAAATACTCCAACCTTGAATGTCACACAGACTGTGACAAAAATCGCAGCAGGTGTTAAGAATATTCCCCAAACTTTGGAACAGGTTTTAGTGCAAGACTGGAGCAATTTCAAGGTAAAGAAGATTTACTCCGAAAGCATTATCCACATTAAAAAATATCATCGTAATCGCCATGATATGAAATGTAATTAACACCCTTTATTGAAAAGGTACCTATTTTTTCAAACTAGGAGGAATTCGGGCTGTTGGCTCATTCTTTATTTTTCGCTTCATTTACTGAAGAAAAAGTCAACAAGATAGATATAAAAAACTGTCGTGTCAAAACCGATCCCCTGTCTTATATTCATCATTAATGCATCATACAGAACATGAATCAAGCTTTTGCGCTCTATTTACAGACCATCAGCCTGTACATAGAATAACGAACGTTGTGGTAATAAATAAAATGAATTATATTAACTTTTCTTTATTCTCACTAAATATGACCCTAACAACAATTCATCAAATTCCAAAAAATTACACGAATCTCGTTTTACGATCTTTATAAGCCACCTCTCCTGCCCTGAGGCTTTCTTCTTTTGCTTTTCTATCCGTGTACATCATGTAAGTGGTGATAGCAAACGGCACTATGAAAAGGAAGAATGGATACTTGAAAGTTTTCAAATTAGGTTTGAACCTTTCATATTCTGTCACCTTCAAAGCATGGTATCTTTGAATAGCGGGATCAAACTGGAAACAAAAGGAAAAATTAATTGGTCAAGGTACACATGATACGATTAGTATTTCTTGTCGAAAAGCTTACAGGTTTTGTAAAAAATAAAGCCAAAAACACGATTTCTGCATTGAAACTATCGAATTTTTGACCAACCCATGTAGGTACCTATATCCTTCTCACAATTTTGTAATAATAATATAATAACTCAATTCAACATATGCTGATGAGATATCATGATGAAATTAAGAGAGAAAGTGATACAATTGATTGAAAGTTTATTGTAACACTTCACAGATTTGTTTTTATTGAATATCACTGCCGGAAAAATTCTCTTTAATTGTGATACTTTTTCACTGCAGCCGCTAGCTAGGTATTATAATTGTAATTCCTTCATATTCAACAAGAAGTGCTTCATTCGTTTTTCTCACCATGTCATTGCCTGTCCACATAAGAAGATACACATAGGGTGTCTCTTTTAAAAGTGTCCACCCTCAATAACTCAACAACGAATCAGAAAATGTGAAAACACTCAGACAGGTCGATTTTTGAGAACATGGGACATGATTTGGGATACAAAGCTTGTTTCTACTAGCAACCCCCTGGAGAGAGTTGCAACCCTATCAAAAAATTGAATAGAGAATGTGGGTAGTTTTGTAACACAAATGTATGCATGGATTCAAATTTGTATGAACCTGCAGTTTGTGTTCTTGTAAGTGAATATTCACAAAGTTCCAGGGTGTTTTTTTTTTGGAATTATGGTTCCGATAAAACTAAATGAAACAGAGATGTTCTAATTGATCGTATAATTTCTATTGAAAGAAAAAAAACCCAACAAACAATAAGGTGATGAAAAAGTGTTTTATGCCTTATTCCTCTTCAGTCTTCATGCTTATCAGAATCTGCACTGCGAGGCCATACGCAAAGAGATTATTGCTTCCAGAAAATTTGGTTTCAGTATTCAGAATTTATTAGTAGCCACGCGTTTTATCAGTTCTCAATAAAAATTACAGAATTGTTAACACGTTAGAGGAGAGAACATTTATTTCTAGAACAATGACTGTACTAGAGCTGCTGCGAGGATTTTTAATGAACGACATCCAGAGGAAAATGTTTATCACTCAGTTGGTATACTCCATTCACTTTCATTTAATCACATAGGAGGTCATGGTTTCGTTTTCAGAAGTTGGTGCACCTGATGAGAGTCTGTGCGGGTACATAAAATATCGTTAATGAAAAAACGACGATGCCAGTTTTTCTGTTTACATCAAAGTAAAAGTATCAAAGATTTTCCACATTTTGTTAGTGCGAATCGATCGGCGATTTTGGGGCGAAATATCGATAGGAAATCGCCTATTTTTCCGTTCTTCGTCGTCCAGAAGAAGTTTCGTGCAAGTGTCATTTTTTCATTTCACGAGTTTTTGCGTAAGTCGGTGAGTACGAACGGAAAATTTGAATTGGACCAAAAATTGATTTATAAGCATAAATAAAGCGAAAGTAAGCACTAATCGACCTTTTTACACTTAATAACGTAGTTTTTTTAGGTATCTGGCCGTTTTGAAAGATTTCAAACGAAATTCCGGTCCCCCAGAAGTTTGGTTAGTTTCAGTATCGTTTTTGGTGCTCAAAATTTATTTGGAATGTGTAAATGGACAAAAAAGACTTCCTAATACGATCTTCTAACCAAAGCGACCGGAAAATATGGTTCAGGTAGGATTTTCGAGGAATTATGAGAAAAGAACTTGCAGAATGAAATTGCACGATTTATCTACGTAAGTAAACGGATTCTGGATGGCCATCATCGGTCTCTAAATGATTATTGTTGATCGTTTTCACGTTTCAGAAAAAAAAACACGTCGAAAAAGCTAAAAAAAATAAGAAATATGACTATATTGCATTCCACAGTAGGTGAATTCAGATTCCGATGAATTGAAATGTGTCACTGTAGCTTTCATTCCTTTGCCGAAAGTAGAAATAGGCTATATTGAACCAGAATACATCGGTTTCTTCCATATTCCAGGAGTTTGTGCCTTATTTTTGGAACAGGTGAATGATAAATGTGAAGCATATGTTTGACCTATTCCATTTTATTTGTACAAACCTACTGTGGTAGTAATGTATGAATATTTTTAAACCTAATAAATCACTATACAATCAGAATATTTTACTCCTTGTTCATAAGATCAAATAAATAAAATGTCGTCAAGTCTTGAATTTTCAGTTCAAGAGGATAATAAACATTATATCTTCACAAGCATGCATATTAGTACGGTGTTATTAGACCTAAACCTCAACATCCAAAGTAAAAGTTTTCCTCCAACACCAAATTGCTCTACATAGTCCCCTTATTCTATGCTAAAAAGTTACACCATTTTGAGCGTCGGGTTTGGGGGTGAGGGGATGGGGAATTTGAAAAATCACTAGTTTTTTTAGTTTTTCGTAAATATTTCAAAAACTAAGCGGTTTATCCTAAACATTGTTATATACAAAAATGTTCTACGTTAAATTTTAAATAAGAATGGTCCTTTTCATAATCACTCTAAATTGTACGGTTCAAGAGTTACAGACGGTGTAAATGTTAACGTTTTCGTAATTTTGATAATTTAAAAAAAATATAAGCTTCGTAAAAGAATGTTGCTATTTCAGTGGCCGGTGTTATGTTAGTGATAAGCCCTTGAAGGAACGACAACCACACCACCTTATCAAGGGGCACTCTTTTTTAAGGGAAAAGAGGCTTCCACAGGCCTAGGCCATATAAACCTGTGGTACGGAGAAACCCACACTGAACTTTCTACGAACATTGCAACATAAATTCACTTCTGAAGCATAAATATCTTTCAAATTTGGAATGTTCAATGTCTTTATTAACTTCACTCATCCTCCAGCACATTATCCTCCTCCTCTAGCTCGTCGTGTAAGATGTTATTATTGTCCATGTTATCACATGCTTGGCCTGAGCAATTGCTGCATATGCTAGTGCAGTTTAGACCACTCCTTCTGCATTCACAATTACGAACGCATTCATCTTTGCAAGTACACATTATAAGGGACAGTAATTCCTGGGGGGCTGCAGGACGTGCTGTTGTAATTGGTGTCAGGTGGTCGCCAATCTTCTTCCAACCCCACTCGAGTGGATCCTTATCTTCATTCAGCCACTGTTGTACCTGGTGGTAGGTCCTAAATGAATGCTGTCTGGACGCTCCTGAAGTGGGGGGTAGTGCATCCAACTTCAGTAATGCATGTATAGGCTGCTTTGCAATCGTTTTCAAGTAGGACTGGTAGCGGAGACAATCTAGATCTTCAGTGTTCTTGGCTCCAAACATTGCAAGTAGGAAGTAATTTCCTGCATCAGCCACTGCACTGGGGTCGGCTTTGGGGTTGTTGAAGACCAGAAGTTTTTCACGAAGAACGGTGTTGGCTTGAACTTTCCTATAAGGTGCAATTTTTCCCTTCTTATAGACAGCAGACACAGTGTCACATCCTGTGAAGGCGTATGTAACCAGAAGTACATCTTTCATATCCCCAATGCCTTGCTGAATGTCAGAAATAATGTACACTTTTTCAAGGTGATTTCCTTTTTTAGGTACGACCATTTTCAGTTTATTCCCTGAAGGTGCGTGGACAGTCAACAGTACTAATAAGTCCGTGTCATCACCAATAACACACGTTTGAACATCTTTCTTTGCTTCATCAATAGCTGTTAAGACTACTGATAGGTCAGCATCACCCGATGCTTGAAGAACCGTCTGCAACTCATGAACCGTAAATTTTACAGGGAATATGCATGGGACATTTTTAGTTTAAAATTTCATGTAGAATATTTTTGTATATAACACTCTTTGTGCTAAACAGCTTAGTTTTCAACCAATTTCCAAACAACTAAAAAAACTACTAAATTTCCTACTTTTTCTCCCCCTCCCCCCCAAACCCGACGCTCAAAATGGTGTAACTTTTTACCAAACAATAAGAGGGTTATATAGAACAATTTGGAGTTGGAATAAAACTTTTACTTTGGATGTCAAGGTTAGGCCTTTTTTTAGGTTAATAACACCGTACTATATGAAAATTATGTGAAAACAATGCAATTTTTTTCCATGGCGAAAAATAATATATTTCAACAGTGATCTCTTGTACTTTTCATGCAAATAACTAGAAGAGATATCCTTTCTATCAATTCATATAAACGTTAATTATTTCCGTCCATCACACCTTTTCCAATTCATTCACATTCTGAGAAATACGCAAAGAATGTAGAAAGGGTTACATAGTGTTGACTTGGAACATAAAAATATTTTGAAAAACGTCATAACTTCGATACAGAGTGGAATGTGTCAAATTTCCAAGGCCAGAGTTGTGATTTTATAATTGTGAATGGAGTATACAAAAATTTGAGGTAACAGGATCAGTTGCAAACAAAAAACATAATCGCATTCGTACGGTTAAGGGTGGAAATGATCAAGTCGCCGTAATTGGTCAACTTATGGCTGAACGAGAACAGATTTTGCTCGATATTCTAAGGGCCGGTATTATAAAAGGCGAACTGAGGATTCAACCGTGCGCCAACTACCAGATAGTGAGGAATTTGGTTGTTGACGCAACGGTTGAATCCTCGGTTGGCCTTTATAATACCGGCCCTAAAAGTATCGAGAGCTTGCTATCAGCCGTATATGAGATCCATTCTGGCATTAAGTTGATTGCACGTGTAAGTGCAATCGACTCACAAATTATGCGAAGAGTTCAGTTATGCTAAGTGAAAGGTAATTAGTACATGTTGAATGAATATTCAAGAGCAAATGCCATAATTAAGTTATCAATTCCTCGAATGTCGAATCCCGTTTCGAGATCAAGCGAGAACCTTCACATCTGTTGGAGTATCAATAAACCGATAAAATTCTCGTTCCACATTCGTTTAATTCTTTCCTCCTTCTCAGGGCGCCTTCAAAAAGGCCTACACCGCCGCCGAAGAGGCCCTCCGCAAAGAGATCTTCATAGAAAACAGACAATCGGTCATAGACTTCAACACCAAATACTCTTCGGGCGAAGTGACCTACACCCAGCAACTGAACCCGTTCGCCGATCTGCTGCCCCACGAGTTCAGCCTCAGACTTAACGGTTTCAACAGGAGCTCACTCGCGAAGAGAGTGAAGATTCCGTCGCCCACGGCATTCGTCCCCAGTGCCAACGTCAACGTACCCGAAAGGATGGACTGGCGGGAGCAGGGGGCCGTGACCGCCGTCAAGTTCCAAGGGGACTGCATGAGCTGTTACGCCTTTTCGTCGGTAAGTACCAATCTCGTCAAGCCAAGCTAGCGCCAGGGACCACAGCCTGGCATACATAAGCAAGGGAACCATCGACTATCTAGGAGTGTTCCTATACCACAGAAGGGTTCTGGGCCACTCACTGGCCCAGAACCCTTCTGTGGTATAGGAAAATGCACCTATAAGAAGGAGTTTATGCTGAAGGAGAAAACCGAAAGAGAAAAACTCTGGCGGAATCTCCCAGGGATGGATCACTCCGGAACTTTGAAACTGCTAGATCCAAAATATATCTGGATCTCAGTAAAAACCAACTTCACTTACTCACTGGCTTTCTCACAGGACATTGTCGCCTGAAGAAGCATCTGTTGAGAATGGGTTTATCGGACACTGATGCGTGTATATTCTGTGGGGAGGAGGAAGAAACTCCTATTCACCTGGTTACGGAATGCTATGCCTTTGCAAGCCAAAGGAAAGAGTGCTTCGGACAAGAAACTTGTAGAAGTGGGGAGTTATCCTCCTTGAAGCCGTCCCAGGTTCTGGATTTCATCAAATCTCTGGAACTGGAGGGCGAGCTGTAGGAGGCGCGATGATAACAGTTCTGTCAGGGGGCACAATAGACCTTAAGGTCGCAGTGAACTGTAATCCCTTTTTACTATAACTATATCTAGGAGTGTTTCTCCAGAGGGTTATTCCGTTGTCCTGCCTTTAATTGGTCTTCTCCAAGACCACAGAAAGGCACAGATCCAGCAGATGTTGATCATGATGAACTTTTTGCAAGCTTATCGGCTTTTTCCTTTCCTTCAACACCACAATGCCCTGGCACCCATAGTAGTGTCACTTTATTGCCTCTGGCTTTATGGTGTTACGGCACTCCCAAGTCCGTAGAGATCCCTGGCAGTGTGTTTCCAGGGACCTCAGCGTGTCCTGGCTGTCCGTGGTGATGAAGATATTTTAAGACACACCTTGGCACATGCGTAAACAACCAGTAGGGGAAATACGTACAAAATGACATATATGGACAAAATGACATAGGCATCATTACTTGAATTTGGAGGTATCAAATGCGGAACTGCCTACCACATCACACGACCCGAGTGGCTTCTATTAACCTCTGAACATTAGCAAGAGCTACTCTGGTTCATTCGGTCGTTATGAGTGATAACAGAAATCAATACCTAGGTCACGAGTTTTTTTTCATTGCGCCAAATTTTAAGAATAAATGGCCAGTTTTCACCTTTCTCTTCATTTAAATTGCATTCAATTCAAACTTTACTTATTTGTCATTGTATTCACGGAGCTTTTTGTATGTGAATATACTTTTTGTATTAATTCGATACATTTCTAGTTTTATAACGCTATATGGACAAAATGACATATACAGTCAACGGACAAAATGACATAGGTATTTCAGCTGAATTAAACAACATCAAGACAATCCATCTCAGGCTCCATCTGCAAACAAAGAATCAGGACTTTTCTTAACATACTCATAACATAATCTTCATCTGCGGCTAATAAAGGCAACGCATCTTAACCTACATACTCTTGCTGATCCTATGAGGAGGTTTTTCCAATTCCTAAAGGAGGATTTATAAGTGAACAAGGCAAACGTGATCCGAGGACTCGACAAACGTACTTAGTTTCAACTTCTACACCTAATAAGATTGCAATCAAACCAAAAAAGAGCCCATACCTCCTCCAAAAACAAGTAGACAAGTCCCTAGGGCATTATTTAAAGAAGACAATGAACAAGAAAAGGTTCCTAGCAACTTTCGAGATCATGAAGACGACTGTCCAGTGTCCATCTATCTTTTGTTATGAGACCTTTTTTCCCGATTTAGATCTTCTCCAGGATTAGCCCTGAAGAAGACTGGTTACGATGCATGCATTGCTTGCATTGGGCCACGGATCTTGTGCTGATGTTCCTAGAAGAACCAAGCGTTTCATTGATGAACTTTGTCAGTAGTTTTGTAACTATAAGTAGAAAACTACAGTTGCCGGTATGTCATTTTGTCCATAGCATGCGGATAAAATGAATTTTCGTTTATCCCAATTCATCTAAGAATATTTTATCTTTTGGTACTTTTATTTCATAAAGGTTGATAAGATTTTATAAAAAAGGACCAAAGATCATAGGTGTAGAATATGGCATTACTGTAATTCACTACTAACAAGTTTTGCTTCTGAAATAAAACTCTATGTCATTTTGTACGTACTTCCCCTATCTCGGTCTATACAACAAAGGGCTCACTTTCCAGATGGCTTATATAGTGTTAAGGTCTATTGTGCCCCCTATCAGAGCTGTTATCATCGCGCCTCCTACAGCTCGCCCTCCAGTTCCAGAGATTTGACGAAATCCAGTATCTGGGACGGCTTCAAGGAGGATAACTCCTCACTTCTACAAGT
Organism: Adalia bipunctata; assembly: GCA_910592335.1. Classification (NCBI taxonomy): domain Eukaryota; kingdom Metazoa; phylum Arthropoda; class Insecta; order Coleoptera; family Coccinellidae; genus Adalia; species Adalia bipunctata. The sequence goes on from OU342955.1 coordinate 12,899,981, forward strand.
TTCTTGTCCAAAGCACTCTTTCCTTTGGCTTGCAATGGCATAGCATTCCGTAACCAGGTGAATAGGAGTTTCTTCCTCCTCCCCATAGAATCTACACTCATCAGTGTCCGATAAACCCACTCTCAAAAGATGCTTCTTCAGGCGACAATGTCCTGTGAGAAAGCCAGTGAGTAAGTGAAGTTGGTTTTTACTGAGATCCAGATATTTTTTGAATCTAGCAGTTTCAAAGTTCCGGAGGAACTTTTTGGAGTGACCCATCCCTGGGAGATTCCGCCAGAGTTTTTCTCTTTCGGTTTTCTCCTTCAGCATAAACTCCTTATAGGTGCATTTTCCTATACCACAAAAGGGTTCTGGGCCAGTGAGTGGCGTTTGTGCGCTCTTTCTGGCCAGTGTATTGGCCTTTTCGTTTCCTACGATTCCCGAATGACCGGGAACCCAGATTAAAAAGACCTTATTCTTCTTGCCAACCTCATTGAGTTTGTTTCGGCACTCCCAAATCAGCTTTGAGTCAATGACGTAGGAGCTCAGTGCTTTAATAGCAGCTTGACTATCTGTATGAATAGCTATAATATCGCACTTCTGATAGTTTCTTTCTAGATTTATATCTAGACATCTTCCGATTGCGAGTATTTCCGTTTGAAGGACGCTTGTACAGGAGCCTAACGATAGTGCACACTTGGTACTTGTCCCGTAAATCCCAGCGCCAGCTCCTGTAGCGCCCTTAGAACCATCTGTATACCATTTTATTGCATTTTCTTTGAGATTATAGTTGGTGTATTCCCTTTTCCAATCCTCTCTTTTGCTTAGCATTGTACTGAAGTTTTTCTCAGTGCTTACTTTCTTGATCATTACATCACTAGGAAGGTTTGCAGATGAGGTGTGGTCATTAAGAGAGGACCAAACTCTCTGAAATCTGACTCTCTCATTGCCTGCTCCTTCTTTAGATACTCTGAACATGGCCTCATAGGCTACCCTATCAATCACTAGATGTAGAGGTGTGAGGTCTGTGATGATCTCAAGCGCCCTGGTTGGGCACGTTCTCATAGCTCCCGTGATGCACACACAGGCAAGCCTTTGTACTTTGTCGAGCATTTTCCTCGTACTTGCCTGATTTGCCTTAGCAAACCAGGCTACTGCCCCATATGTGACTATAGGTCTTACAATCATGACGTACATCCATCGCAGTATTTTTGGGTTACAGCCCCAATTCCTGCCGCATAGAGACCTAAGGTGTTACTGTAACGTGTAACTGTGATCTCCGAACTGCTTCTGGAATATTCCGAAAAAAATCTGCAGGTGCCAAATCGCGTTCCAATTCGAATTGGTTGTTGAGAAAATACATTCTGGGGATTTTTTAAGTCGCGAGCTGAGAATTGCGAGACGGATTGTAGAAAAGTACCGATTATCAACACTAGATTTCCTCCAGAAAGCAGACACCAAGAAACTTCGCTGATTTAACTAATGAATCCTTATTTGGCACAAAACTTCCGGCATCGCTTCTCTAAACAATTTATCGATGACATTTATTCTTCGGAATCCATATAATTAACCTCATTTTGACAACACGAGGAATTTTCCGCCTATTCATAACCAATTACTAAACATAAAACGATCATGATTGTAAATTTCTATTCAAACTCTTATCATCATAAATCTTGCTATATTGTGGAACACCCCCCGTACAACGAGAGGAGATGAAAAAAACTGAAATTCCCGACAGGTCTAAAAAACAATGATAGTTACTAATAATGGCATAATAATAACCACTGCAACACTGGACGGCAGTAATAATTTGCTTCCAAGAAATACCTCAGGGTATTTCAACTCTTCAAGCATACGAAATGACCTGTTAAAGATTTTATTGATGATAATGTAGCGAAATTGAGGAACCTTGCAAGATTCCATCTCGTATTTAATTGTGATTGGAAATAAAACAGAAACTTGTTCCTAACGCAGAAATTAAAATGATTATTTTCACGCTGGAATTTCTCCAAATAATATTTTCTTCGCATGCGATATTTCAATTCCAGTTTTATGTAACCCTTAGGCTGGAGCCCTAGAAGGCCACACCTTTCGAAAGACTGGCAAGCTGGTGGACCTAAGTCCTCAGCAGATTCTCGACTGCTCGAAAGGTTACGGCAATGAAGGATGCAGTGGAGGACTCATGACAGACGCCTATGAATACGTCAAGACTCAACCAGGTCTGGACACTTGGGACTCATATCCATACGAGGGTAAAGACGGGGAATGTAGATTCAAACAGGAGTCTGTTGCAGCATATTGTACTGGTAATTATTTACAAAAAATTAACCAAGTTTCAGTTTATTATACATATTTCTCTTATCTCTAATTTTTTTTCAAAAAAATTTCTTTTGTGCAGGTTATGTGGAACTACCTGAAGGCGACGAGAAGGCCTTGGAATATGCGGTAGCCACGATAGGTCCAGTTACTGTTGCCATTGACGCAAGTCAGAGAGGATTCCAGTTTTATAAAGATGGAATTTACCAGGATAAAGATTGTAAAAACAAACAGGAAGAAATGAATCACGGCGTTCTCGTGGTAGGATTTGGAACAGAACCGGACGGAAAGAAGTACTGGTTAGTCAAGAACTCCTATGGACCACAATGGGGTAATGGTGGTTACGTTAAGATGGCAAAAGATGCTGGGAATCATTGTGGAATAGCGAATTCTGCTTCTTATCCCCTTGTATAGAAACTTACCAAGCTAACATAATGAATAAGATACATAAATAAAGTACACAAACTTTTTTTGAGCATTTTATAAAATAATTATGCCTACATTGTGAGATTTTACCTCATTAATATTGTGCAATGTGCCATTTTCCAATTACTGATAATTTCCGAATTTGAAGGAATAAAGTTTACATCAATTGAATAACCCTTGATTAATTGACCTTCTTTCAAATATTAAATGAAAAAACTGATGAAACAAAAAAGGAGAGGGCAGTAGGAGATCGAAGAAAAACTCCCTTCAATTTTTTCCATTGAATTATGTCTCAAGATAGGGTTCCTACTCATACTTTTCAATTTCCTTTTCCATATGTGTAAATCCAAAAACGTTCAAATTCAGAGATATACACAGTGTCCCAACGAAAAGGAGCAAGAGTGGTCTAAATCTGAGGGTCAAATACAGTCTACTCATTTAACAGGCAAGAAAAAGTAGTAATCCCTGTTTCAAGGATGGATCTCGCATTTACCTTTAAAACAATACTTGACAAACTCTTGAATAGTGCCAAATTTTGGCATAAGAAACAAATAGAAAAGTACACCACCAACAAACAGTGACATAATCATCACATAACAGATCGAAGGAATCACTCACCACGTGTCCCTGGTCTTGTGTGGCTAGTTTGAAAGGATTAGTCGAATCTTTCAAAAAGAAATTTCTCAATTCCAAACGTCTTTGTGCATTTTCACGCAGAACTTGTTGTCTTTCTGGAGGAATATCGTAAATTTCTTTTGACATGGTGGAAGTTTTTAAAAACTGTCAAAATAACATAACCTCATTTCAAAAGTTTCAATTCTGTGATTGGAGCAAAGAAAAATCTGCTCTTCTGCTTTCTCGAACAAACTCATGGCATATGAAGTTCAATCTGGCTTCAAACAATATCAATCAAATTCAAATAAAAACATGTTATTTTGGATCCGTATTACGGAAGACATTTGTAGGTCATACAAAATATAAACATAAACGAGACGTGATAAGATAATGTTATAGTCGAAGAATATGTTGGGTCAGATCGAATACTTAAGATATCCAGTAATTAATCTTCAGGCTTTTGTTAGTGAGTGATAGGAAAGTTCGTAATTTACAAAGTGATAGTCAATTTAACAAAGCGTTGCGCCTTGAAGAAATAGAATATCTCTATGCTTGAGATTCTTTCATAATATAAATATTTGTAAAGGAAATATCAACGACCTCAAGCATTGAACGAAAAAGAATTCACACTGTTATTCCATCAATAATGAATAGAAAGAACTCTTTTCGTAAAGATCGTTAAGATGCAATATTGAAATAGGCCAATCGCATCCACCAAATCCAATGCATTTAAAAAATTCATAATAAAAATTATTTCAAACGCGAATGATAGAACTCATCTTTTGTATTAAAATTTTTGACATAAAGAGAGGCTTTCAGAACACTGGTTAGGTAATACTTGAGACTCTCATTAACACTCATCAACGTTTGCTGTGAAGACTTTTTCGCTCAAAACTTTTCTGATTTGAACGCAGCACACAGTTCATTTTTCTCTGAGAGTACCGCTACAAGTACAGGATATGATTCGGACTCCTGACTGCGAGATTAAATTTGTCAATCATACCAAATTATTAGGTATCATTATTGATTCTCGGTGTAGATGGACCGAACATATCGATTTTTTGTGTGGAAAACTTCGTAGTGGTTGTTTTTCTCTTAGATTCATGAAAAACCATTGCAGCAAGGAAATACTAAGAACGATTTACTTTGCGAGCATTCATTGTCAGCTTAGATATGGTATTCTAAATTGGGGGTGTGCTACAGATGTTAAGAGAGTTTTTGTCCTACAGAAATATGCAATTAGAATAATAGCTGGGATTCCTTTCAGAGAATCATGTAGACCAGCTTTTAGAGATCTTAAAATATTAACTTTGGTAGGAATTTACATTTATGAAGTATGTTTATATGTATATAAAAATAGATCTTTATTTGTTAATGATAATAGTCATGCTTATGATACCAGATGTAAATACCTGTTAGTACCTAAAAATCATAGTACTACATATTATCAAAGAAATCTACTTTTTGTTGGTTGTAAAATTTTTAATGCACTTCCTATTGAAGTGAAGAATTCATCAAATGTTTATTTATTTAAGAAAAAAGTTAAAGCATTGCTTTTAAATAAAAATTGTTATGATTTAACTGAGTTTTATGATTGAGTTGTAATTTGAATTGACGTTTTCTTCTGTTATATGCCTTTGTATTGTATATTGAACCGAAGAAATAAAGGAATTATTATTATTATTATTATTAGGTGTTATTCTGCGTAAAATGAACATTTGATTGGATTAAAAAGGTAATTCCATGAATTTGACTTTATTGGGCATCAGATGGAGACACGTAATGTTGTTGTTAGATTATTATTCACCGCTCTTTCAATGAGATACGAGATTATAATAAAATTGCAATATAGACAATCACGAAATGGTGGATGCGCCAGTTTTGATACTTCGTATGCGAAAATTTAACAAATTCTTCGACAAAACAAAGATGTTTAGAATGAATGTTTTTCCGAAACAGATTTGGCTCAGTCATCCCTCGTCACCTGAAGTTATTTTGGGGAAGAATAAAGGATAAGTTTCTTGGACAGGTACCCCAAGGTATAAAAAACGATACTGCGCACTGAAAGTTAACAGAATCTAAACAAAGACCGCTTGTCTGTTCTGCATATTTGTATTGTATTTCCATCAGTCATCACACAAACAGGAGTCCTCAAAGCACTGAGGGCCCTAATCTTTATTATTATTGATAAGAGCACAATCTTGCCTTATATAAATTGTTATTGTGCATAGTGTTGGTCAGTATCATCTCCGCTTCGTCTTGTATTGATCGACAAGGAAATTTGGTGAGTACAAGGCTTTGAATTAATTGATCCTTTGTTATTTTTTGTTCAACACAGTCAATGCGAAGGTTATTCATATTTTGAAGGAAATATGTTGTTATGTGGTCATTCAGCTTGTTTATAAACTGTTAATCGTGAATAGTTGGAATAATTTGACACGCTTTAACTGGATTCACCGTTATATGAAGCAACAGATGGAATTTTGTTTATAATTTTTGTTTTATTATTATTATAAGTAATACGTAATTATCTGGTTAATAGTTGATTTTAAGTATATTCTGGAATGAAATGCAATAAACGATTTTTGTTAGATATTTGGAGAAAAGAAATTTTGATATTGAATTTTTAGTCGCTGAAAAATATACTTTAAATCCAATGAATTATGTTTTCCCTAGAGAGGTTTTTGATGAAAATACGTATTGCCAAGCGAAAAAGCAGTATATTTTCACCAACATTCAAGACATTGAGATTTAGCAGTATTAGTTTCAACAGATTCAAATATTCTTTGTGTTATTTGATAGGAGCATATTATCTCTTGGTTGGAATATAAACCATTTCTTTTAGTCGTGCTGATTCATAATGTCGCAACTTAAGCGAATATCAACAGTCTTATCTTTCTCTTCTCATAATTCATAATTCTGCAGACCATTCCTTTATCAAATCAAGGGCGGTCCTAGGCTGATTTCCTGGGGGGGGTAATAATTGAATGAACAATTGAAAAGACTATAAAAATTTTTTTTTGTTAGTTTTTTATAAATGAAATTTTAAAAATCGAACTGGTTGTAGTGCTCTGGGGGGGGTAATTACCCCCTTTACCCCCCCCGTAGGACCGCCCTTGTATCAAATTACTTGATTTCTCTTTGTGTTTGTGCGATATCTCCATTATGCGAAACTCGCAGTTATAGAGAAGACGTGATTGAATCCTAAAAAAATTAATTGCGAAAAGTTTAAGAATTTTAGACTTCTATGTGAGTTTTGTTGTGTTGGAACATAATACAAAGTAAATATTTGTACACAGTTTTCGGTAATATATTTTTGTTTTTCTTTGCAGATATAAACATGAAGTGGTTACTTTGTTTAGCAGCTATCGTTGTTTGCGCACACGGTGTCTCTTTCTTCGACTTAGTTCAAGAGCAATGGGATTCCTTCAAGGTAAAGTATGCCAATGGTCGCATTCACCGGACGTAACCGTTGGGCAACTGTTCCGAAACACTAGCGCAATCGTCCGGTGGCACATGCGCTACTTACTCAACACGTTCTGGAGCAGGCGTATTTTTCGGAGCGCTTTTGATTTGCGCTAGGTATCGGTAGCGGAACGTTACTTTGCGCTTCGTCTGGTGAATGCGACCAGTGATTTAATACTATTAATTTGCGGAACATATCATTCAAAATTTTAAAATCTATTGGTGTTTATTTGACGAAATATGAAATAGTTTCGGGTTCTTTCAATTCAGATTAAAAAAAATTGTGTAATTGATGGAAAACAAAAAATATACATTATATAATGACGAATTCATTATTGGATAAATAATAATGACGATCAAATAATGAACGAAATGCCTTAAAATTTGTTATAATATTTTTCAGTAGAATCTGGAGGATTCATATGTGGTTTTAACTGGAAATTTGTATTGAACAATCTTTCTCATTATTCCATGAATCAGGTGAAGCTGACCCTGAGCATTAATGAGTATTTTGTTGCGTTTTATGTGATGCAATTCCACATAGGTGTCCCATAATGTCGCATTCAGGTATTACGATTCGCACGAAATTATTACATCAATAATTAAAATTGAATATAGCTCCATTTTTTTTATTGTATGAAACCCAAACATGAACAAGCATTCAGAAAAATTTTGCCAGTGTCTGAGCTAATAGCTATGCCATTTTTCGAAACTTTAACACTTGAGGGAAGGGCTTTTAGAGGATGTTTTAAAGTGCAATTTGTTCTCCCTTTCTATCGGGTTCAGTCGCCATCTTAAAAATAGTATATTCGTTATATCTCATCTAGAAAATAGAGATGTAACAGTTCTTTATTGTATCATACAATTGGCAATCGACCAAGGGTACTTCAGCCTGGAAAATACATTTTTGAAAAAAAAAAGAAAATTCCTTTTCTCTCTAGGACGTACGTTTTCGAAGAGAACCCGTGAAAGATTCTACATCATTTTCAATATGGCGACTGAACGCAATAGAGTGGGGGAACAGATTGTAGTTCAAAACCTTCTCTGAAGTCTTTTTTCCAATTGTTGAAGTTTCGTGACATGTGGATCTGCCTTTCCGAAGATTAGAGCTTGCCAAAAAATAAGGTTTTCCTCCATTTTCAAAATGACGTCTGAACGCAACAGAGAGGAAGGAAATCAATGAAATGAATGAAATGCGCCGAAATACTCAATAAATATCACGCCAGCACCAACGAAAACGTCCTAATTTTGAAATTGTCGTTTCTCCAGGTCACCCACCAGAAGAACTACGATAGCCAAACCGAAGAAAAATACAGGATGAAAATCTTCATGGACAACGCTCACAAAGTTGCAAAGCACAACAAGTTGTACGCCTTGGGATTGGTCACCTACAAACTGGGCATCAACAAGTACGCTGATCTGCTTCACCATGAGTTCATCCACGTTATGAACGGTTTCAACCGCTCAAAGACTTTGTTGTTGGGCGACACCGCCGAGCAGGCCATCAAGTTCATACCTCCCCCAGCCAATGTTAAATTGCCTGAAAGTGTGGATTGGAGGCAGCAAGGGGCAGTTACCAAGGTTAAGGATCAAGGACACTGTGGATCTTGCTGGAGTTTCAGTGCGGTAGGTGTTGAGACTTGAGAGTCAGATCATAACAACACTTACAAATATGAACCTGCATTCTTTTAAAAGTTGAGTTTCACATTAATGATTTATTTCCAGACCGGAGCCCTGGAGGGTCAGCATTTCCGCAAAACTGGCAAACTGGTGTCCCTCAGTGAACAAAATTTGGTCGACTGCTCAGGCAGATACGGAAACAACGGATGCAACGGAGGTCTCATGGACAACGCCTTCAGGTACATCAAAGAAAACAAGGGTATCGACACCGAGGAAGCTTATCCCTACAGGGCGGAAGACGAAAAATGCCACTACAACCCTTCGAAAGTTGGAGCCACCGACAAAGGATTCGTTGATATAGCGTCTGGCGACGAAGATCAACTGAAGGCAGCCTTAGCCACCGTAGGACCAGTGTCAATTGCCATCGATGCAAGTCACGAAAGCTTCCAGTTGTACTCTGGTGGTGTCTACTACGATCCTGAATGCAGCTCTGAACAACTGGACCATGGTGTACTCGCTGTTGGTTATGGAACAGACGATAACGGACAAGATTACTGGTTGGTCAAGAACTCCTGGGGATCCTCTTGGGGAGATCAGGGATACATCAAAATGGCGCGTAATAAGGATAATAACTGCGGTGTGGCCAGTCAAGCGAGCTATCCCTTAGTTTAAGATTTCGATTTTTTACATTTTGATATTTCTCGAATTAGTTTAGGATCTGCCCATTTTATTGGCTGTGTATATATATTTTTAATTATAATTATAAACATTTAAGTTTATCAGTATGTTATTATGTCCAAAACACCACAATTTCCTTACTTGTAGCCTATGTAATCTAATTATTCGATTACTCCGAATGGGAAGTTACAGCTTGAAAAGAATTCACTGAGTTTCAAGATTTTCGGCATTCAAGCATAGATAATTTTCGAACTATCTGAATGAATGAGTCGAAAAATAAAAATGCCTAAACTTGTCCTAATCAGGAATATACATAATTCGAATCAAATTTCATTATTTGAAAAACTTTCTGAAAGCGGTATTTCCACTATTGTAACTGAAGATTTTTTCCCCTCACGATAAAAATCACGTTTCCATTGTTTTTCTGTATGATATTTATAAATAGAAGATCAATTAGCGAAATTGATAATAATTTTTTCGTATATGGGTCGAATGTTATCAGACAATATTAATCACATTCACATGATTCACACACTTTCTGAGAAACGAAAGGTTATCAACTTGATGGAAATAAACAAAAAATTGGAAGAGGAAACAAACAGAACATCTTTGAAATATTTAATACAATTTCATCACTTGCCTATAATCAACTCTAAAATATAAAAGGCCACATTGTTAAAACACAATGTACTATTAATAAAGATGTGAAAACTAGACAAATCATAGATGATAATAATACCAATCGTTCTCCATCGAAACTTCTAGAAAAGGAAACATACAACAAGGTGTTTATGATGTGCTGGCCATCCATATAAAAGCAAGGAATGATATTAATAATCGCTAGACCTAAAGATATGATTGTGACATATTCCAACATTTTACGTATAGTTTCAGCAAAAACCGGAGTTTTGAAATAAAACTGTGGTATATACGGTGACACTCTCAACGTTCTAAAAAAGTCATCAACTAGTCCGATATAGAAAATAACGGGTCTATTTGAAACTCTGATTTTAAAAAGATTCGTGCCGTTCAACTGAGGAATGAAACATCGTAATCCTGTTGGACATTTTTGATCTACCTTAGAGCAGTAATATTCTGATTTGCTCATTACAGTTCGTGCCGGTAAACATACATGTGAAGGCAACTCTAAAATGCTACCGTCGTTATCAACGAATTCGAAACAAACGTTTCCTTTTTTGGATTCCTCGCAACATTCTACTAAACCACCAGTAAGATGCCGTATCATTGATGTTTCATCAAGATCGCGAACAATATCAGGATGGAAGCACATTCCATTCTTATTTTTGACACGCTGCAAGCAATCTATCCACGAGTTCTCAGTTTTTACGTCACAACCATTTATTTGTGTAATCCTGTCACCCAGTTCCAAGCCTTTATCCCCTTGAAAGATTAGAAAAATGTCAATTTTCTTTGGCCACTTTAACACACAATTTCATAATATTGATAACATGAATACTGACGTAAATATGTAAATAATGCTTACCTATTAGAGGTGACATCCTGGAAGCTTCATAAATAGCAACACCATTTCCAGTACTGAAAGCAATACTTAAGATCACAGGCAGAGACAGATAAGCCAAATAACAAAAAAAAGACAATAATAAATTATGCCATATACCGGCAGTCAATACTTTCAATCTTCTCCAAGGATCAATTGACCTCAGATTTTCTGAATTCAAATTTACGTAAGCCACAGGTAAAATGAAAAACACATTCATTCCCAAATTGAGAATTTGAACATCCTCTTTCACAGCTGCTAAAGCATGCCCCAGTTCGTGAACAACACTGCATATTATTAGTGTTGCACTGTAAAATAAAATTTCAGACGCAGGCAAGTTTATTCCAGGTATAACCGGTGTTATAAAGCTGTTCTCATGAGATGATATGATATTTTGTATTAAACTGTACAAAAGTAGAAAGACTGCTATGGGTAGCAATAATAAACTGGCTATCAGTCCTAGAGAGAACCATACATTCAGAAATTTTGTGTTGGATCGAATGTTTCCCAATCTCAAAAGGGCTCGGTTGAAAGCTGTTGTGGTCCATTGTAGATTGAAAAATCCTACTTTTAGGCCAGTACCTTCTAAGAACTTTAAGTATGGATAATGTGCGCAACTCTAAAAATGATTTATTTCATAAATCATGATAGTCAACGTTTATGTATGGATTTTTGTACTTTGAAGAATGAATCGAAGAAATAGATCATGCAGTAACCCACACCAACAATCATAAAACCAAGTTTGATATCCATCCTCTCATATTCGAATAAAATGAGAATGTTTATAGTTTGTTCAATAACAACATTAAAAATATTAAAATATTAAATTCAAAATAAAAGAACTTTTCTTTGGTTAGCTTCGAGTTTAATCACAGAACAATTGATAATCTCTACAGAGACAGGTTGTCTCTGATCTCTATGAATGAAAATTGCTAACCTCAAAAAGTCAAAACCCTGAACAAACGTAAATATAAACAAAAACAAATCAAAGTATTTGGATCCCCTTGTACTAAATTTTATCATTCGTATAATGCAGAAATGGAGGATTTATGCCGCATTTGTCTTGAAAACATGCTAAATCTCAAGCCCCTTAATAGTATCGTTGAAATAGGGAAATCAACGTTTATTCCTTTATCAGATGTATTAAAATTCATCACAAATAATGAAGTAATTATTCAATGTCTATAGCATTCACATTTTTAATGACTTAATATTTTCAGTTTGAATTACGAGATAATTATCCGGACAATATATGTGAAGAATGTGAACAGCTTGCAAGAGCTTCTTATTCTTTCTTGGATCGGTACAAATGTTCTACAAAACATCTTCAAAATAACGTAGATGTGCAGGAAGAAATAATACATATACTACCTCCACTAGATATTATTCCACAATCACCAGAATATACGGAAGAGGAGGTGATTGAGATTGAAAATACAAAATCAAATCATGAGAACCCTAGCGTTGAAAATATAATAACAAATTATGAGAATACGAATAATGAAGGATCAGATATATTACAAACCTTCAAATGTGAAGATTTTTCTATAGAAAATCTGCATAGCGACATAGACATAAAAGAAGAAATAATCCATATTCAACCAGAATATATTGAAGAAGAGAGTATTGGACTTGAAGATATAAACACAATTCATGAGAACATAAATACTGAAGAAGCTGATTACAGATCAGATGAGTTCATTGAAGAAATAAAAAGAAATCATGAAAATATCTCCAATGAAGTTGATAATAGATTAGAAGAATCTGCCTTCAGAATTGAAGAAAGCCCTGAAAAATATTCTTCGAAACATCTACAAAGTAAAGCAGATGTAAATGAAGGAATTATCCATACGCTAACTTCACAAGAGAATATTCAACTGCCTTTATCAGATTATATGAATGGGCAGAGTATTGAGTGTGGAGACATAAAAATAATTAATGAGATACTGGATGACAATGAATACGATTTACATGAATTGATCAAAGATTTAATACCAAATCAAGAGGACATAAGTACTAATGAAACTGAATACAGATTAGACAAACGTTCTGAAGATATACAAATAAATCAAGAGAACATGAATGCTGGGAAAGCTGAAAACAAATTACATAAATTGATTGAAGATTTTGAAAAAACATTCAAGAATATAAAAAGTGATAAAGGTAAAATCCAAGTTTTTAAATGCAAAGAGTGTCCTAAAACTTATACAAGTTCGAGCGGATTGCATTGTCATGTTAGAAAATTCCATAAGGGCATCCAAAAGAAACATAAATTATGTTTTATTTGTGGGTCATCTGTGCTCAGTTTGAGTACACATATGAGAAAACATCAAGAGAGACTGTGGGGTTGCAATTTGTGCGATAAACGTTTTTATAATAAACACAACTTGCAAAGACACCTAATCGTGCATACAGATATAAAAAATTTCATTTGTTGTGTTTGCGCTAGAGCTTTTAACTGTAAATCCAATCTTGAAATTCATGAGAAGCTTCATGAACGTTGAAAGATTCGACATGTGTTAATAAATTATTTTGCGGTGATAGATGCTTAGAATACCTGGTGTACCAACTCCTTACTAAAAATTGTGACCAAAATGGCACTCTAGGATTTCAGTACTGGTGCTACTTCCGGAATAATCCGCAATATTTATCGGTCGTGGCGCTATTTTTGTATGACAGGTTATTTATGTTTTTAGAGTGATGACAGATGTTTTCATTGTGTCATAAATAAATAAACAGCAGGACAAATACTCAGATTTTCAATAGACAAGAAAGTCTTGACCAAAATCTAATCAGTGCCATAACCAGGTATTCTAGGCATGCATTTGTGGTGGTATGAATAAAAAATTCAGTATCATGAAAAATTTATTTTACCAAATAAAAGAGAGATAAACATACAAGATATAATAATTAAAATATCTATTTCATGATGTTCAAACACTGAACCGAATTTACAAAAAGATGAATTCAATGAAGGTTTTCAAATATTATTTAATAAACCATCTAAATCTTTGAGCTTGGAACATCTAACACTAGGACACATTCAAAAAATCAGTACTTAATCAACTCTATGATTTCAAAACGTTGAAAGAGTATGACGATTCGATCATAAGCCTTCTATTCGTACAAAGACTGAAAACAAATTCTAATAAATATTTTATTAAATAAAACGTTATTGTTTGTTCATTTCCATTCAATTTCAAAAGTTCACTCACCATCGTAATGAACATTGATATTAACCATTTCATTATCTACATCAAGGAAGTTTGATTATTAGTATCACCAACTAGGAAAATTGATAACAAAATGAATTTACCCATTAAAACTTCATTCTTTCATTTGATTTCAAGAATATCGACAGAAACATTTATATGAAGATATTCCTATTTAGAAAAAAAGAAGGCAGAGAAACTGAAGAAAAATCTCGTTATGAAACTTTTTCATGAATATTCGCTGCCAAACAGTCCTATCAAAGTTAAAAAATTCGATTTCATACGGGGTAAGTATATAATTAACGTCGATTTCATTGAGGACAAAACGACATTAAGTGTAAATTATTTTGTGCTGACTAGATAAACAATTGATACTTCACATGCCCAGATAATAATAAGTATAAACATTCCATATATGCCGCTTTCTTTTTGAAAGTGCCAGTCATACGGTTTGGCTACTCAACTCACGATATTTCTCTAAAAGAGACGTGTTGGTACGATGGGTAGCCCCAGTACAACTCACACTGTCATAACAAAAGCAGCAATAGTAACATACTTATAATAATATACATTTCAAACTATCAATAAATTTGTCAAAATCACATAGGTTCTCTCAACATTAAAGCTGAAGCTCATGATATTTATGAGAAGGTAACTTTTTGCATCATCCTCAGGTCATGATAAATGAATTATAAGAGAATTTTCCAGGTAAGTACTGTGAATACTCAACCTTGATTAAATTATTTTAGAGATCGTACATAGGACTATACCTTTAGTTATGTTTGGAAATAAAATATCAATGATTTGAAATTCTCATTCTCATAAAAATTAACGCTAAAAATAGAATAAAATTAATAAAGTTGATTTATCAATCCCATTGAGGGTAGTCAATTATTTTTTTGTATATGAACTATTCGAGACACTAAAGAAATGTGCCATCTGCTGATCACTTCAAATAGCTAACAAAAGCAAATAAATAATATACTTTAACAATTACATCTAATTCTTAAACGGTTTTCTTCTTAGTAGTCTTCTTAACTCTTGGTAATGTGGCACTTATAACTTCCTAAAAAATAGAAAATTATGAGTAATGTTTTAAACCCAAAAAGGTAATCAGAAAACACAATATCAACAAATACCAAAATTCCTTCGCATCTAGAATTTTGCAAAATTGCATTGAGATAATGGCTAGATAGGGTTCACTGGAATTCCGAAGTTTGGACCCATGGATATAAGGCAGCTTCACCCATATAGGTATTTTTCAGATATGTTTCATCTTATAACCAATAAAGGCCAACAAGTCAACATAACTTTTTTCAATGGTGGTTTAACTAAAATATTTGGGCGGAACAATATTTTGAAAGGGTATTCATAAAATGCAAGCGATCACCATTTTAACCGGACTCGTTGAGGAAAAAAAATTGTTTTTACAATCGAAATAATCGACTTCATATCAGACTCGCCCATCACTAATCGTTAAATTTACAATACCCCAATAAAACATTATTAAGTGTATTGATATTTGGTATTTATGTTTTAACACACAATGATAGAGGCGATTACTGAAATATTAGGTTACAATAATTAACTTTAGGTGATGGTGATATACCTATTATCCGAAACTAAGTAAAATTAAAGTTATAACTTAAATTTTTCGAACAATGTTAATAAGAGTAAGAGCAACACTCGAAACTAAAACTGAGCAAAAGTTAAGAAGGAAATAGACTTTCACTAGCATATTCAATATTATTAGACTACAGTTAAACAAATTCTAAGAAATACAGAATATTCAACCCTAAACATCATCTTCCCTTGTGCCAAATTTAATTAGATCTCATTTAAATGATGGACTAGTCAAATTAATTTTAATTCAGAGGCTATTCTGGTTAAGAAAATCAGGTGAGCAAACAAAAAATAGAGGTTCAGTATCAGCAACAATAAAATTGAAAAAGTATTAAAGAACTAAATAATGCTTCATTCAAAGAAAAGGGTAAGTTAATGATGCAACTAAATCGGCGAGACCACTTCGTGCACTTTGTTAGATAAGTGAAGCTCAAGAAGTCTTATTTGCTTGCCTATTTTTTACCACCCAAGTGGAAACTTCTTGACCTTAGAAGATTAACACATAATCTTCTTCTCAATGTCATCTTTGAGGTACTAGTATCATAACAGGGAAGAGTAGTTAGACTAGATCTATTTAAACCAATTACACTTCTAGATTGCGAAAGCAAATCTCTTTCAGCAAGTGCAGGACAAGATGAGTATAGTTCCATCTTTAATTTTCTGTCGGCTGTGCTCAAGTCCAGGTTTTTAGATTCTGTAGCATCTTTTATTTTAGAAGCATTGAAAGCTACTTTAGGAGAGGTGAAGTATTGTTTGTTCCTCCTCCTTAAGTTAGGAGACTGCAAAAATATTTCCTTACATTTGACTCCAGGATTAGTAGTTTTGATAATTCCTGGTTTTAGTATCAGAGTACCTTTAATTGTTCCTTCTGAAGAGTCTGAAAATTTGAATTGGTCTGTAGGAGGTTTAGGCGCTGCTTTTTTATTATATTTTCCTCCCCTATTCACAGGTTTCTCTGAAATCTTCAAATTGTCATCTTCTCCAGTTCTTTTAATTTTTTCTCTCAATTCTTCGACCTTATCATCTAACGTGACAATTTTAGAGGGGGACATTGAAGAATCTTCTACATCCTTAACCTGGATAGTTTTACATGCTGTTAAAATGTCGGGACAAGAATTATTATGAATTTCCACACCAAGAAAGTCATGCAACTTATCCGATGATTCGTAGAACTCGTTCTCACTTGATGATTCAGTTTGACCCCTTTTCAGTTTATCGACCTTCTGGTGCTTGTCATTGAGAAAAATTACGTTTGTGTCAAAGACTTCACTGTCATCATCACTGACCTTCAAAATTCAAAAGTGAATTGGTATTTTTATACCAAAATAGTTTACGTTTGAAGAATCATTAACTTTTTATGCCTGATTGTTTGTTCGAGCTAATCTTCGGAATGGCTGATCCAAATTTTACAAGAACTGTGGGTCATCAGGTTTAACTGAATATTACTTACGAAATTTCAGTTTATGTCATCTTTTTTCAGATCATATCAAGGTTAAATCATGAATGAAAAAGTTGATAGCAAAAAATCTACCAAGACGATAGCGGAATATAATATATCCACTTACCATTGCATTACTAGAATCTTGAATATTTTATAAAGAAATAAATATTGACGCTTCTTTTCTTTATCAATCTTTTTTAATGACAATGTTACACTTAACCTGAATAGACAGACAACATCCTTTTACTATGAAAACAATTTTACTCTCCAAGATTTGAAATAGTAACCATGGAGGGGTGTCATAAAAATTCAAGAATACATTGAGCAATGCAATTCTAGTCACTTTGTGGGAACTTCTTTGTTCAGTCAAGGGAGAAAAATCCAGCGACTGTAATACTCCAAAAGTCATATACTCTTAATATGAAAGTTTCGCGCCAATAATTTCAAATAACAAATAAAAAAAAATAGATACAGCTATAATCATATCATTTTCTATAAACTCTTATGATGAGGGTAAACCCCAATTTTGAAACTTACTTCTCCATCCGAAGTCTTCTTAGGAATTGTAGTTGACCTAGTAACTCTACTAGACTTAGATCGAGACAACGATCCACTAGTAGAAGATATACCGGCCCGACCCTGAATCTTTACTGACTGAGCCATACTCAAGGCTTCTCCACTTGAATAGCCAGAACTGAGATCATCAATCGACTGAACGTGGGTCACTTGCTGGGACCTCACATCGATCTCTGGAAAGTACAACGAAGACGAGACCGAAGACCTATGGGGGCTTCTCCTCCTGATCAAACGAGTTGGAACTATATCAGTCGCCTCTTGACTGTGATCAGTCTCATCGTTCAGATCACTGAGACTATAACTCTTTCGGAGCTGATTGACTAGACCTCCACCACTCTAAAATAAGTTGAATAAGTTATTTGATGACAAAAAAATTATGCTTTTTGTTATACAAACCACCTATTAATTTTATAGCTTTAGCTTTCAAACAAAAGCTTGAACTTGAATTTTTAATTCAAACGTTCCACAGACGTATTTTTTATTTAAAGCAGATAAGCTGTTTCAAACTCCTGAACCATTAAATAATTTTCAGCAACTTCAAATAGAACCAAAACATTTTTCTTGAAGAATTTAAAAGATCTTTCAAAAAGGGAAATCTAGAAGACTCAACATTCTATTATATAATTGTTCTATATTTTCAACAAAGTTATATTAAATTATTTCAACCCCCAAATTTTGAGTTAATTCAAAAGTGCGAATTTCTGCAAAGCTGGCTGTGCATTACTAGAGCTACTGAAATAAAAAATCTAATTCATTGTACCTAAGAAACAAAGAAGAAATTATAAAAAAACAATAAAAGTAAAAAAATTTAATCAGAAATGACAATACACAAATTCAAAATCATTAAAACATGATGTTAAAAATCACACAGCACCAAGATATTTTAATCAGTCCTAACTCTCCTCAGATTCGTTTTTTACTCTTCTAGTGGTTTTTCTCGGAATTCTTTTAACCTTCTTTTTTTCTTTTGGTTTAATTTCAACGTCCATTTCTTCGTCTTCCGAAATATTTTCGTTTGGGAACTCGAAATTTGAAATACTTTCTTTAGGACTGTCCAACTGTTCCGTATGTTTCAAGGCTGCACTTGTAAGTACATCAATGTTCTGGAATTTATTAGTTTCGACCATAACAACAGTTTAACGATAAATTGGTCGAAATTTATCATCGTAAAATTCACTGTGATAATTTGAGAAGAATTTCAGAGAATGGTAGGTGAAATTTATGCATTTTTTATTTTCAGTCCATCCTAAACTTTCGAATAAAAATAACGAACTGGAGCAGAGATATGCTCATACATTTGAATACGAATTAAGTTTCCGGTTCAATCAACGAAACATTTCAGAAAAAATAAAATAAATCAACATTAATAGGTTAAAGGCAGCATGCAAGAGCAGTGTGCAGAAGCAATGAATTTTAATATGATAAATTTCTTATTAACAAAAAATAATTAGGTGATTAAAGAAACAATGAATGGAAGACAAAACACTTTTTCTTACCTTGATTGCAGTCTGCATTAGAACTGTAACACCCTTCTGGCCTATATCCAAAACTTGCTTGTAACTTTGCTCTTTTGCTTTTGAGATATAATCATCTATTTCCTGCAAGAAAAATGATGTGATACTTAAGTATCCAATAATTTTGGGAATCTATTCAAGGTCCTACCCCTCAATGTTTTTATCTTGTTTGAAAGTGTTCGCATATTGATGCCTGGATTTTCAGCAACCCTATTTCAAATTATGAATGCAGAAGTAATATAAACTGAATACGTTCACAGTATGACGTCAGCACGATTCAAATACTATTTTAACGTCACAGTCTACTGAGTTACATACTGCCTAAAGTGGGTTAATCTTGTCATAAAACCCATCCAAGTGTAATAGATTGCGTTTTATGTTAATACTGAATTAGGCAATCCATTTAATTAGCTAAATCAGATGCAAACCAAATAATATAAACATTGAAGATCTAAACCTATCACAGGATTCTTTCAAGTCTTAATTGTATGAATAGTTGATAGATGAATGATTCATACCTGCTCCCTGCTACTGAGCATTGGATGTACAAATTTTCTATACAAAATACTTGATCCTTTAGTGGCTGGCGATAGAAGCCATATAACAGTAACAATTTTTATCTCATAATAAAATGGGAACCTGAAAAAAAAAAAAGGTAAAACCTAATTGTTTCGAGGAAAATACTTGAACTCACCAACTGAGGACCACGTCTGTAAAGGTTTCTGCACTGGTAAAGAGAGCAAATACTATCCAATACATCATCCATTTTACCTGGGAAAAAAATCATTTGTAACTTATTTCAAAAGGTTCCGCAAAAAAACACTCACATATTCTTTCACGTTCTTTGTTTTTACCGCCTTGTAGGAAGCATATGCAGGATATAAAGTGCCAAACAATAATCTGAAAGGAAGATATTTTTCATTGTTCAAATAGAATAGACCAAGACAAGAATTGATTAGAACATTAAATGAATTATGTAGATAGAATAATTACACGTGGTTGGAATAAACTTTGTAACAAAGGAAATATATTTAAATCGAAAACGACAATATATTTATGAAACTTTCTTGGCAAGTACAATGACGCATCTAATGCCTTATTTTTTGTTGCCACCGGAAATACCCTTAACTTTTTCAATGGAAATGGGACACCATGTATATTTTTGAAGTTTGCGATTTGGTTATGGAAAATTTCATAAAAAAGATAAATATGGTCCCGTAGGGCATTTGGCTGATGTTATTTTCCATTATTAACGGCAACCTTCGTCTTCATAATGAAACTACCGACCCGCCCCGGCTTCGCACGGATGCAATGCAATCTTTATAAACAACGGTAGTGCCGGCGCCGCACCGCTACGTCCCTGCATTTCAAATCTGTAATATCTTCGGAAATATTCATTTAAATTACATGCTGTTAAGGGCCATATTGAATGGACAAAGTATAAGGATAAAAAATGGTTATCCTTAAGAGATAGACATATACCATCGCGGATTTTGTTGACCTTTTTTGAGGAGTACAATACCGAGTACATTATTTTGATTTATCTCATGGGGTTCAGTCAGCGTGTCTGCAATGTAAGCTCTAAAAATGTGTTTATTTACGACATCACATCAGAAACCTGTAAATTCATCAGTGTTTCTCTACAATATTATGCATGTATCATACATATAAACCTTCCTCTTGAATCACTTCATCTATTAAAAAAAAGCGTTTCAAAATCCGTTGCGTAGTTTTGAAGATTTAAGCATACATAGGGACAGACAGCGAAAGCTACTTTGTTTTCTACTATGTAATGATAAACATCCGATCATTTATTACGAAAAATGGCATTTTTTTTTAATGCCAAAATAACACCTCTTATTGGAAAATCCTTTATATTCAGTCAAGAAATTATCGGTAATTTATCATCAAAAAGGTGGCTAAAATGGATTGTCGAAATTCATTTAGTCCATAAGTTGGCACAACTGTTCTTCATACTCAGGCGGAGATTGAGCATCCCCTGTCATTACGTTTGTTACTATCCCTAACTTTCTTTGAGCAGTTTATTTCATCCTAAATCAGTCAAGCGATCATTCCACACGAATAAAACCCATTGAAACAAAGTAGAAATTTATTACAATCAACATTCTATATTTCTTAACTTAGTCCACGGCAGTGATGCCAGATTTGCAGAATTTTCTTCAATATGCAGAATTTTAGCCTCCGAAAAGAGCTGATGAAGAAAAGAAGAATATTTCAGGAAAACTCCTGAAATATGCAGAATTTTTTAAATTCGCATGTTTTTGCAACAAATTTACTCATTTCAGTCATTTCGTATGCGATCTGACATCTTCGGTAAAATGGTTCAGCTACGACTCGTTATTACCGAGATGAGCAGTAGTAAAATAAAATATTGCACTGTTCTTGTGCTACCTGGGCCACTGGGGATTCGGCGGATTGGGGATGTTCTTAGGGTTTAGCCAAGGAAAACAGCTGGCAGTACCTAGTAATAAAATAATAAAATTATGTACATTCATTTCAAACCGTAAACATATCTCGGCACTTGGTTTCGAAGAGAGAATGAAATGAACTAATAAACAGTAACAATGGCATTTTGCAGAAGACCAGTCTAATGATTCTCAAACTCTGTTGCAATATCTTTTTGGCAATGACTTACATTTCCGAATACAGCACTTAAAATTTTACTAACACTGCCGGTTTCAGTTGCATCTGGTAAAAGATCCTTCTTAAAATTAAAAATTATCGAAAATGCTCCAGCAGAGACTAAGTAATTTAACTACAGTTTCAATTTAACATTTAACTTTTGCGAATATAAAGGCAAGAAAAGTTAAATTTTTGTAGATAAATATTTGACTATGTATACGATTTTACACTGAAGTAAAAAAAATTCTGAGTACTTAAATAATATGTAAATGTTTTATCTCCAATAATTTTTTTATATTTTTCCTGTTATATAAAGGAAACATTAAATAGACCTGTTAAAATTAGATGCAACTGATACCTCAGCAGAAAATATTTATAATCAATTCAAACAGTTCTTCATAGCATGCGATATTCCTTTAACCAACATTATTGGGTTAGCTTCTGACGGAGCCAATGTGATGTTGGGTAAGCATAACTCTTTTATGACTAGGCTAATGGCTGATACAAAAGTATTAAGTATTGTTACTTTTTGTTTCTGCTTATTAAAGTAAATATTTTTTTTCATTTACTACGTAACCTCGTCACCTCCCGAAATTATTCGTAATCCCTGACGCCTAGGGGGGGGGGTAGGAATTGAGTTGTCCACACGTGAGTGCAGAAATATGCAGAATTTTTGAGGTCAAATTGAAGAAAATTAATATAAAGAATCTGGCAACACTGGTCCACGGTGTAAATAGCACCTAGCTTCCTCTTTTCCACCCATTAGTATGCCGAGGACGATCGGCATTGCGGCTCAGCTATTTCCGCCTCTTCCTCCTGTTCTTCGACAGCTTGTCCTATATATAGATCACAAGACGATGACCGTTCCAATAAAAAGTAACTCTTATTTCCTGCCTATCTGGATGGGACATGTTCAACGTTTATATTCCTGCAACGGACGCGGAAAAACGGTAAGCTCGTCAATTTGGCGTTCTCTTCTAATGATCGAGCTTCCTAGGAGCGATCCAGATAATATAATGAGAGCAACGCGCGTTGCTTATTTAGATGGACGGGTAGGTGCTATCTGAAATGTCCGTGATCTTAGACCGATGAAATGTCGTGATCTGGAATCGTCCATCCAGATGGGATGATTGAAAAATTGCCGCCTACTGGTGTCGATGCACGTTGGCCTTTAGCGAGTGCCGAGCTTTGGCTCTTTGTTTTGTTCCTTTCATGCCTCACGTGTTCTCCCAAGAGAATCTGTCGAGTCTGTGGACGTAGATGTCTGTTCATCCTTTGTCGACAATCACTTTTTCCCTTCAGAATAAATTCAAATTTTCTTTGCCAAAAGAGTCCAAATGTCCTATGCATGACAGGTCTAGTTATAGTCTTCTATGGTATAGAAACCTATGCATCTATGATAGATGCATAGAAATATTATTTATATGATAGATGCATAGAAATATTATTTCTATCATCTATGCTATGGTTATCAGGTGTTCTGTGGCTATCAAGACGAAGACAGTGAAGTCCACACTCAATTATCATTAATTTTATATACTTTTTCACTAGAAAACGCGACAACGAACCGAAATAGAAACCTCAAACAGAAAAAACATGAATTATTCTCCAAACCGATAGTGATTATTCAATAAAAACGAAAGCAAATTTATCACCATGAAGATTGGCCATGATGATTTCAAGGCAAATTGAGAACTCTGGGTTTCAAGCCTACTTAATGTTATTCTTCTTGAGGTACCAGATTTAATGGACAAAACTCGCTTGCTTGTTACTTCCAAATATAGAAAATCGACCATCAAAGCAAACTGAGTGACTCATAAAGAGAAACAAGGGGTTCTGAATAGTTTTTGTGTATCGAGTCATGAATAAATAAAACGGTTATAAAAGAACGTTTGGTCTTGAAAAAAAATCTGTCGAAAATTTTCGGGCAGTATGAAAAACATGACTTTCAGGAGAATGTTGAAATACTACTTTTTAGAGATATATTCTGGATATACAGAGTAAACAACTCAATAGAATAAGGAAAAACCGTACGAAAATATCAAATTGAATGTAAACATATTAACTTTTTTCGTCATAATATTGTGACGCTCTGAATTGCGATACAAAGAGAAAAAATGTCCTAATTGCATTGACAACTAATCATACAAAAAAATTGCCTATTGGATATTCAGTATAAGAATTACTTGATGCAAAAATCGAATAATAAATCGTCGAATTTGAAATCTCTTGCTTTGTTCTTTCTATCGTTGTTCCTGAACACAAAAACTGCATTATTCAACAGGAAAATTGATCTGAATGTCGTAACGACAAACTGTTTAATTGTAGACATTAAGGATGATTACTAGGCATAAGCGAATGATTCAATGTTAGATTTTTTCATCAACCTTTGTCTCACAAAGGAAGTAAACAAAGAATTTAAAAAAGTTTCAGTTTCAAATGTCAAATATATATCGAGTCAAATTGGGAATTATTCAAGTGCACTCACATAACTAATCTGGATAGTATTGAAGATATCATCTTGAGGAATTGAAATCAATTTCACTAACAAATAAAAGATCACAAGTTAAAAGGGTGTTCACAATTCATTACAAGTATTTTGATCTGGAAGCAGCTGTACCACAACCGTAGTTGCGGCCATCTTCGCTATTTTGTTTATGCTTTTTCTCTTTTTTGCGGCGTTGCCGGGCCACTGTCAATTATTATCCTATTCATGAATGAACACGATAGCTTTTTTCGTTTTTCATTGATTGGAATTAAATTGATTGAGATTTGAGAAGTCATAATAGACAGGAGCACTGGCGGAGATAAGGCCTCTGTCTGGTGCGGGGGGCTACACCCTCCAACATTTGATAGAATATTAGAATATTCTCAATTAAATACGTACATCACTCTAGCTATCATAGCAAATATTCTTTGATCTCAGTTCAAAGATAAACTCCTATCATGGTCTAAGTTTTATCAGCATTGGGAAGAATATGGTCCATACTCTTCCATACTGTATGGAGATTGGAGATTCATTAATTCATTATAAAGAAATGAAATAAAATGTAATCCCCATGCTTTTTTCCATGATCCCTATTTACTCCAATTCTCAGGTAGAACCCAGCAATTGAATGATTTCATTAGCATTGTTCAGGAAAACAATGTTCATAGTATTGATATTGAATGAGGATAACTTTCTTCGGAAATTAACAACAGTCTGACAACATCGGAATTCGTAATCATAGAAGCACTGGAAGTTGGAAAGTTTTATATGATACTATTTGGCCAGAGCTTTTTTTTCAATTCATACCTCTGTACCAAACATGAATACCATTTCCTGATTATTAATGTTATTCTTATTAGAATGAGCATGCAAAAGACAAAGCTTTCGAGGGAGCTTTCTGCTGAATGATCATCTGCATTCTGGTGGATACGCCGGGTATTCGAACTGGATATGGCGGATGCGCCTACTTCTTTTATTCAGTACCTACAGTATGAATAATGGGAAAATTTATATGGCTTATTTCGGTCAAATATACTCAAAACATGCTTTTGAAGCGTTTTTCAACATATCAAATGATACACGTATTCAAAATTTAACGAAATTCAACCCGTGACAGTAAATAGTCCTTGATGAGAGGTTGAAATAAGATGTTGATGCGGTAAAGGAATATTTGTTATGCTAGGTCTTCGATAATTTGCATAAAGAATGAATGCTTAGGTATGCAAAGGAAATCCTGCTTTGAACAATACTATCGTTTTATGCCTACATCATACCTACATTATGTGCCGGATATACGTATCCGTAATTTTTGATGATCGAATCTAAAAGCCCGTTTTTCCCAATCTCGGTCGATAATGACTATATCCTGAGGTTTTTTTTCAAGATAAGATACCAATAATCCAATTGGTGACGTAGAAGGCACCAATTTACCCATACCCAAATAAATAGGGTGATTTTCAGAACTTATGGTTTCATTCGATAATGGGAATACCCAAGAGATCACCAAACCTGATCCCTGCAGTTTATAAATTGGCACTGGGTAGCGGATTCAGCAGTTAATCTCCTGGTGATCCAACAATGACCTCTACATACCCAGCGCTTCTTCAACTTCATACTTGTTGATATTTTCCAGTGATAATGTTTTAATTTCATCATGACACGTAGTAGATAGTGATTTTGTAGGATCAGAACGATGTGGAGTAATTTAAGTCTGATTATTTGGTCTATTTTAATTTTGAGTAAGTGAGTTTAGAAGTGACTTACTTGTTCAGGTAAAACGTTTTTCTTAGGTGGATTTATCGGAAGTATTGAGTGTTCGAGAACAAGGTCAGAATTGTATCGACATCGACGTCAAGTAGATTGTGACGGGTATGTAAATTAATCGTTACTTAACATGTTGATAATTTGACTGAATTCTTTCCTATCACTAGATGGATAGATAGGTTCATTTTCGAAAGTAATTAGATGCATTCATACATAGAAGGATAGGAGAAAATTCAAACTAAAATGAAATGAGCACAAACATTGCTTGAATTTATATTATACACTTAACACTAATCAACACTTGATGTCGATATTAGACATGAAATTAATGAAGGAAAAAAAAAAATCAGAAGAGTTAAACAAATAGTTTATTCATTGATGACATCTGATACTGTAAAAACAAAAACAAATAAATTTTCAGTGAGAAGAACGAATAATTAAGACAAATTCGAGTAAAGCACATAACAAAACAAATATAAGCACATTGATAAATATATCCACCTCAATTGCTGGGCTGTGTTCTTCCTGCAATATTCGAAAAATTCTTTTTGGATAGAGGGATGATATAATATTTCATATATCGTATCACTTTCCTGAAGCAATTTTAATGAAGTTATTTGATAAAATTTTCTAAATATTTCTGAAACTCATTGTTCACGTTGTAAATTCTCTTTCTACCTTCCTTTTAATCTTGCACCATTCAATATGAGATATGAAAGAACAAATTCTTTCTACACTATTCATTCTACGAAAATATTTAGATAAATCGAAAATTTCTTCGTAACGAAGTGTTCGATAAACTCAGTAACTCTAATCGTGGTTCCCTAATTGTTCATAGAAGGAATATCTCAAGTAGGCCGGAATTTTATACAAGGTGTTTACAAAAATGAACACCCCTATTATCGGAATTGATCAGCATAGAGATTAAGAAGAACATTCTGGATTCTGGTAGGTAACTATAGAGAGTTTTGTATTTGAGGGATGTGTGCTAATTTGAAAATAAGATAAGTTTTACTTTCATAGTTTAAGTGTATTTATATGATTTTTTCAGGTTCCGTTGTAGAAATGGCGAATGCATAGATGAAGATTTCAAATGTGACGGCAAAGTTGATTGTAGCGATGCAAGTGACGAAACAGATAGCTGCAAAGATCTTATGTAAGTTTTGTATTTTGGTTCCAAATATTCAATATATGGATATCTTCAGTGTTCGTCCATATAAAAGTGGCAAATTTAGAAAGTTTATGAGGGGGTGGCCACCACCCCTGCGGGGAATGAACATACTTCGACGAATTTTTGATCACAAGATATTATTCTCCAAATTAAAATTGACTTCTATCGGCGTTGCTGGAGAAACTCATTCTTACGGAAATCTTGGGCTGGACAGCTTAGGTAATGTGGGTCTTACTTCATACGGTATATTTAAAAAACTTTCCGCGAAATCTGATAATATATTATGAAAAATTTGGTTAAATCCTGAACTTTCCATGCATAGCCTGCGAAGCATATCGAGTCGCTCTAGTGAAGTTGACGGAAATTTGATTTTCTGCTGCGTTGACACATGAATCTTAGCGCGGACGAGACCACGCCCTCCAGGTGAAGTTAGAGCCCTTAAATGATACATGTTGATTATGAATAGATTGGCAGAAACATTCAATTTGCATGCGAACTGCGAAGGCTTTCGATGAAGTTGGAGGATATTTAAAATTTCCCCTTCTGTTTCGGGAATACGGGAGGGTTGTTTATCTATACAATTAATTAGTGTTTAGGGGGAAGGAAGTTCATCTACGATACTTTATTCCTCAGATTTTTTGTGCCTGAGAAATGAAAACCTTATGGAAGGTTTCCATTCGTACTAGAGATTCATGTACTTCATGTAAATTATAATGCCAAAAAATATTATTATTTCGAATTAATCTAGTAGAGTGGATGAATGAAATATTTATTTGCATAGGATCATCTATTCATGTATTTTCACAGGTGTCGCGGAAATATCTTCAGATGTAAATATGGAGCTTGTATAAGTAAAAGACTGGAATGCGATGGTAAAAAAGATTGTAGAGATGGATCTGATGAAACTAGTCCAAAATGTGCCAATGTCTTAAATTCTAAGTGCAAGTAGGTAAATATGAAAAATATGTGAATGAACATCAGGTTTTCCATAATCGTCAATGATTCTGATTCAATCTTCAATATTCTTGTTTTTATGCTCCAAAAATCTATAAACACTCCTAAAAATATCTCAGTGTATACCTACTCCATTCACTTATTGACTTATATATAGACTATAGAGTAGGTATCCCGGTTGGCCATGACATTCTGACACATTTCACCATGTATATTTGGAAAATGTTAGGTTATAGTCATTTTCCTGTCAGATAACAACGCAACGTTGTCCTCCCTACATAGAGGTAGTAGTTATTCATCAGAATGTTTATTCACTTTGGGAAAATAATGAATTTCAGAAAATATTATGTGAATTCAATAATTCCAAAGACTTGGCGAATGTTGAAGAAACTTTTTTCTCAATCAAGAATCGAGTATTGATGGGGGGGACGATTCCCTCCCAATGTTGAATAGAGAGTTGGAATATTTTCGAAGCTGCTGAAAAATTTTTGAAGCAGTTGGAAAAATTTCGGAGCAGTTGGAGAAATTTCGAAGAAGTTGGAAAATGTTCGAAGAAGTTAGAAAATTTTCGAAGCTATCCCCCCCAAAAATTTGGCATGTCCACTGGCTAAGGAGGAAAACGATAAGAGGCTGGGTCTTAATATTCTCGAGCATTCTCAGCCTTCTTTAGACTTAAAGAACCATAAAGGATTGGTCCTCCACGAGACCCGACCATTGGATAGGTGATTCTGGAGCAAGAACTCTATACGAGGCACTGCTAGACTCAAAGGACATCTACATAATTCAGATATTATCGTCAGAGCCCTTAGTGTAAGTGCCATCGAGAGGACAGAATTAAATTTCAGAGCATAGGCTCAAATAACTGGTTCTTGAGGATCTTGATAAGCTACCACCCTCTAGGATAACCTTCCTGAAAAGGAAAAGGGTTTGGAGGGGGGCCAAAAAGGATGCTTCTAGTGGCAGAGGAAGTGATATATTCTGATTTTGGTTATATATTTACGATCAGTGGCGCAGCAAGAATTTTTTTTCGGGGGGGGCCCGACGCAAATATTCAACTGTATCTACTGATATACAGGGTCTTTCACGAGGAACCTCACCCATATTTATACGGGAAACAACTGAACGTATTTTCATGAAATTCAGCACTTATAAGACAGTATTTCACGATGCTGATGAAATCTAAAATAATTTCAAGGCATGAGCACCTCCGGTTTTTCCGGAAATGACGTCAACTTCCGTTTTTCTAATTAGAACACCTTTTTTTTATTGCAGAAATAGATTCCTTAGAAAATTTCAATTTATTTTGATGTAACATTTTTCAGTTTTGGTTGGAAAATTCTCTCTGAGCGGGAAAATTCGAAAAAAAAATCGAAAATAGAGCTCCGCTGAAACAAGAATAACTTCGAGGTTTTTGAATGGAAAATTTTCATTTTTGGGATTTTTCAAGATATAAGATTGATGTATCCACTTTAAAAATCGAAATCGCGATTCATGATACAGGGGGTGAAAAAATCGCTTTCAAAGTTAGGGATGACAAAATCGTGAAAAATCAATTTTTTCAAATTAGAACCCCATTTTTTTATGGCAGATATTGAATCTACGTTAAAAAATAATGTGAGTGTATGCATCACACCCTTGCCCTAAAGTGGATATTAAAAAAATTGATTTTTCACGATTTTGTCATCCCTAACTTTGAAAGCGATTTTTTCACCCCCTGTATCATGAATCGCGATTTCGATTTTTAAAGTGGATACATCAATCTCACATCTTGAAAAATCCCAAAAATGAAAATTTTCCATGTAAAAACCTCGAAGTTATTCTTGTTTCAGCGGAGCTCTATTTTCGATTTTTTTTTCGAATTTTCCCGCTCAGAGAGAATTTTCCAACCAAAACTGAAAAATGTTACATCAAAATAACTTGAAATTTTCTAAGGAATCTATTTCTGCAATAAAAAAAGGTGTTCTAATTAGAAAAACGGAAGTTGACGTCATTTCCGGAAAAACCGGAGGTGCTCATGCCTTGAAAATATATTATATTTCATCAGCATCGTGAAATACTTATAAGTGCTGAATTTCATGAAAATACGTTCAGTAGTTTCCCGTATAAATATGGGTGAGGTTCCTCGTGAAAGACCCTGTACAGTGTACAGGTAGAGAAGTTTGCATGCAGAAAAATCTCGGGGGGGGGCCCGGGCCCCTTGGGCCCCCCCCTGGCTGCGCCCCTGTTTACGATGATCGTGTATTGAATAAGGAATTGGTCTAAAAACACTATATGTGTGATCGTATATTGCACTTTTCTTGTACTGAATGTCAATTTATTCTTTCAGATCCGATCAGTTCCAGTGTGACAACAAACAGTGCATTAATATCGACAATAAATGTGACGGAACACCCCATTGTTCCGACCTCAGCGACGAAACAGAAGAGGCATGTCTTAGACTTGCCTGCCCCGGTTATACCTTTAAATGCAAGTATGGAGCGTGTATCTCTCGGAAGGGACGTTGTAACGGCATAACCGAGTGCTTTGACGGGTCGGATGAAAGCAGGGAGACATGTGGAGATACATTTATAACTCCTCCAGTCACTCAGCAGACACCTACAGTCACCAACACTCCTAAAGTCACTTCTCCGACAACGCCTTCAGGCAAACCAAGGCCTCCGAATGTGTACACCCCGTAAGTTGATACGCAGCAAAATTAGCTGTTACACAATTGATGTGAAGGGTTCATAATAAGTTCCTAAATAGGTTTATTAAGTGTATAGTCTGAATGATTTGGGATATGGCGTGTTATTATTATTATTATTATTATTATAAACCTTCATTTCAGAGGAAGCTGCACTCTGCCTCCGAAAATAGAAAATGGTGATTGGTCCGTATGGCCCTTTGCAATATATGATTATCACCCTAGGGATTTAGTGATGGCTGGAACAACTATCGAAATAAGATGTAAAAAAAATCATGTTGTTTCTGATACAGAGAGTGGAACTACTTTGAGTATATGTGATAAAGATGTCGGGTGGTCCATCACGAAGCCAAAATGTATACGTAAGTGAAGTATATTCAAGTATACCCGACAAACTCCGAACTATACAGAGTGTAAGAGCCCAATGGAATAAATTCGATAACGAATAAATGAGGGGATGTTAGGAAAAACGCTCGGACACGTCGATTCGTAATTTTAAATGCGCATATTTTTCAAGAATATAAAATTATATAGGGTGTTCCATGCGACTGTGGCTAATACCAACTTTCTTATTTCAAATGCAACCCCCTGTATATTATTCATTTTTTCGATTCTTCAGAAAATTCTAGATATAATTCATGTACAATGTCCTATACCTATCTACAACTTTTTCGGAAATATCAAGTGTTTTCAGATTTTTTACAAAAATTAACATTTTGAATGAAAATTATTATATTTCATAAATTCGATACATTACACTTAATACTTATTTACCATTTACCTCTTGATATGAAGAAAGTGAGCAAAAACCATTACTGAGAAGAAATGTTGAGTAACGTTAGAAGACAATCCTACACCAGATTGGCATGTTGCCAAGACGTTCGCGGCGAGCATTTTGAACATTTCCTACATTGACATTAATGTTTTTTTTTTAATAATTAAGAAATAATCAGTATTACTTATTAGGTTTTAAGTGTAATGTACCGAATTTGTGAAAAAAAATAATTTTTATTTAAAACGTTGATTTTTGCAATAAATCTGAAAACACTTAATATTTCCGAAATAGTTAAAGATATATATAGGACATTGTGCATAAATTGTGTCTAGAATTCTCTGAAGAATCCAAGAAATAAATAATATACAGAGGGTTGCATTTGAAATAAGAAAGTTGGTATTGGCAACGTTCACATGGAACCAAGCGCGGATCCAGGGGGGGGGTCATGGGGGTCATGACCCCCCCCCCCTGGACTGGACGAACCCTCAAATCTTGTGTTTGATAAAAAAAAATCAATTGGTGGGTATGCAATCCACCTGACCGTGACCCCCCCCCTTTTTCGAGAGCTGGATCCGCCACTGCATGGAACACCCTATATAATATTATTTTCTTGAAAAATATGCGCTTTTAAAATTACAAATCGACGTGTCCGAGCGTTTTTCCCAAGACGCCCTCATTTATTCGTTATCGAATTTATTCCATTTGGCTATTACACTCTGTATATCGAATATAGTATGGATCCGCGATAGAAATAGTCTGTTTGATTGGTTAGTTTGTTTAGATCTTTTTGACATGGTTGTCTTGTGAATATTCCGGCCCATTCCATATGCGTAGTCGGTACGGGGGAAGTACTATGAAGGGATGATATAAAACGTTGACACTCAATTAAATTGAGAGGCCGTTTTATTCTGGCCGACGGCTACGGCACCGATTCTCCATTCGAAAAGTCTCTTTCATTTTTCCAAGTTCACGCCCTCAATTTTTCACCTGAAAGCTTGTTTTTTTTTAATTGAACTTGAAGGATGTCTTGAGGGCACTCCAATTTCTTCTGTTTGATGAAATTATTTTTTCGCACGAAAAAATTGGCTACGGCATCGATTCTCCATTCAAAAACTGCCTCTCATTTTTCCAAGTTTATGCCCTCAATTTTTCACCTGAAAGCTTGATTTTTTCTTTAAATTGAAGTTAAAAGATGTCTTGAGGGAGCTTTAATTTCTTCTCTTTGAAAAAATTATTTTTTCGCATGAAAAAATCGGGTTGAATTCGAGAGTCTATATGATACATATATGATTAAGGAATAAAAATTTTGGACACAAGGATATCTGTGCGTATTCTCATGAAGGTATAATATCAGAGCATTTGGACATTTGGACACAACCCATAACTTTTCCCTTATTTTACCGCAAATTAGATGATTATTATAGATAAGGTTGAAGACAAGGATATTTCGGATAGGGCACGAGGGGCCCTTGTTGATGCACAGCTTTATACTTGTACAAAAGTGGACCAACTTCCATATTATTCAAATTGAATAATTAGTTTAGGTTGGAAGTTCATGTTGAACATATTTCCATCGTTTTCAGAAATCTGTCAACCCATTCCTTCAACGCCAAACACCATCGTAACCTGTACGAACAACGGTCTTGAAGTTAGTTGCAAGGCACCTACTGAAGGGACCAAAGCCAAGTTCACCTGTCCCTTATTTTACGAATTGTCGACTTACAACGATATCAGATTTTGTTTTGATAACTCTTGGGACGATGATTTACCACACTGTACACCAGGTCAGCCTATTGTTATTAACTTGTTCATTAATATTAACATCTTTCCCATGAACTCGTCGCAATTAACTGACGACTCAATCTATTTTCCTGAGAAGGAATGAATGAATGGAATAAGAAAAAAAGCTTTTGTACCAAAGAAATTCAGTAAATCATTATAGGTTGACTAAGCTCAAATAAAGTACGCTCAGGGAATTTAAAAAAATAAATTGAGGCTTCAACATTCTAGTGTAAAACATTCATTAGATAAAAAGGATCATATCAAGAATGCAAAATGTGAAAATTATTAAATATAGTAACATAAATCACAATATCTTGATTTGGAAGGAAGATTTTCAATATCCATCTATCGTAATGAATAAATGAGTAAGAGACCTGAGAATGGCTAAATCTACCATGATTCTCATAAGAATGAAATTATCGGTAGATCGAGATTTTAATTCGATTTATCTTTACGATTTCTCTACAAAAGTATGCATTCGATACGATAGTAAATTAAAAAGTATTATTGTAAATATTGATGGGTTGTTTGTATAAAACTAAGTGGTACATCACAAAGTTTCTAGTCAATGTTGAAGTCTATGCATATTCAAAACTAACTATATTATATGAGAAAAAAATATGGCTTTGGCTTGAATATAAATAGTTCCTTTATATTCTTGTTGTATATGTATAAAATATTCATTTTCTATGTCGAATTACATTTCATTATAGATACTAATATTTTCCATCCTAGTTTAACACATTTATCATTATATCATTTACTCATCGAAATTTTCCTATCAATTTAATACTCATGTCAATAAATGATTATTTGAAGTCGAGGAAGTTTTATTCTCATTTTTATCAATATTTTTTTTAATGAGACCAATTTCACATTGTAAATTGATGTTTCAATAAATATACTCTGGCTTGTGTTTCATTCAAATGAAGCTTTCACTAACCTTTTCACATTTTTTATCCGAAATGTATGGATTATCTAAATTTAAATACATTTTGGGTAAAAAAATGCACTGCTTTTTGCATGGCTTCAGTACATTCTTAACAAATCACGAGTAATTTTATATGCCTGATCATAACAAATCATATTATGAAGGAGCAGTTTCAGGGTAAGTTTCGTTTTTGTTCAGATTCTTGTCCAGAAAAATCGAAAATGAAAATTAAATGTTTTTTCGATTCTGATATAATTATATTATACCATAATCTAGAATTATATTCGTAATATGAAATTGTATGAAAAAATGAATGAAGATTAAAAAAATAATTATGATGAAAGAATCGAAGAATACTGAAAAACAGGAAAAACTGAAAACATAATTGAGACTTCCGAATCTTGAGACAAATAAATAGAAAATGTGTTGGATTTATCTCGCAATAAATGGACTAATATAAAGCATAACATACAGGGTCCTGCAATAGTGCGTTCTTCTTCCACAGCTGCCGAACCAGACATCTCAGAGATTTCGTTGGAAAGTAGACCTCTTGTACCTTCATTTCTGCATCTCAGGAAATTATTTTCTGATATACAGGGTGTTCCCGATAAATGTTATTCAACAAAAAGATGATTTTTTCAATGGATCACCCCATATATTTTCAATTGATTTACAGAAAAGAAGAAAAGGTCCTTTATCCCACAATCTTGTGTTTTCTTCTTTTCTGCAATTATGAATTGCCCACACTTATCAATCAATCATATTGATCACGTATTCAACCAATTATAACAGTTTTTATCGGCATTCCAAAAAAAATATTGATCAAGTTATTGCTACTAGAGCTCAAAGATACTTTCGAATACAGTCGATCAGTATGAATTTTTGTTTCCTTTCGAGATATTGGGCAGCATAAGTTCGACTTCCTTAAAAAACAGGTTCAGTGGCACTGCCCTAACATGAAAATCATATCAAGCATCCTATTTTTTCCAAAAATTCATACTGATTCACTGTATTCGAAAGTATCTTCGAGCTCTAAGTAGCAATAACTTGATCAATATTTTTTTTTTGGAAAGCCGATGAAAACTGATATGAATACGTGATCATGATCAATATGTATTGCTTGTACGGAAAAGAAATATCATTTTTACGATGATGCTCAGGAAGTATGATTCTGGGAAGGTTTTTAAGTTTGTCAATAATTATTCATTAAGTTTTATTTCATTGTTTAACCTCTTTTGAATGTCCGTTAGTTTTTATTTGAATAAAATTTTCAGTTGCGATATCATTTTTCGTGTCTGCTGGATGCGGGGGTTAAGATAATCCTAAGGTTACTTCTGAGAAAATTTGAGGTATCCAATTGTCTACATTAAGGTGGAAAAAATACAGGGTGTTCTATTTAAAAAATCGAGAAATAATAATTTTGAGTTCTTCATATTTGGACCTTAATAACGGACACCATGTATATGACAGGTTGATCGTTTAGGAACCAAGGAAAATCCTTCAATTAAAAAACTTTTAGTTCAAATTCATTCAAATTGCTATCGCTTCTGGAAATCGTCAGAAGACTTTTACTGAACTGCTTTTCGCTCACCTTTTTGCAGTTTTCTTCGAACAAGACCTGAACTGTTGAAAAAATGTCCCTAAGATTTTGCGCCATGAAAGAGGTAATGAAGGTCATTGGAAATATGTGAAAATATATGGGGTGATCCATTAAAAAAATCATCATAATTTCCTGAAATGCAGAAATGAAGGTACAAGAGGTCTACTTTCCAACGAAATCTCTGAGATGTCTGGTTCGGCAGCTATGGAAGAAGAACGCACTATTGCAGGACCCTGTATATTCCTACTACTTCTCTGAATCAACAACATAAAGCCTTAATGTTTCGATACAACAGATTTATCATAATGAGTCATTAATACATGCTGCATGAATTCATTCTTCCTAAGATCAAAAAGTATTCCTTCAATAAAATCACGAAAATAAATGAAATTTTTAGTATGTGGACAAAAGAGCGTGAAGATCAAGGAAATGATAATAGGTGGAAAGAAAGTGACAAGAGGTTTTTATCCATGGACTGTAGCTCTCTACAGGCAACACAATGAAACAGCGTTTGACCTTGTCTGTGGAGGTTCTCTCATCAGCGAAAGAATTATTGTTACAGGTGCTCTATCCACGATTTGAAAAGAAACATTCTATTATGTATTTCTATTTGTAGCTGCTCATTGCGTCACGGATACGTACGGAAAGAGGATGAACAAGGAACTTTTCAGGGTGGCTGCAGGAAAATACTTTCGCACATATGACCACCCGAATGACACAGACGCAGAATTTTCGGAGGTATTATCATAGAATAATCTTTATATATGAAACAAAGATGTTGGTTACACCATTTATAACTCGAGATCGGATGAACTGTTTGTTATGAAACTTCAATTATGGATTCGTCTACGGCCTGGTTATCATAAAAAACACTAAAACTCTGAAAAATCCGATGAAAAATATGCTCATAAAGGAGATGCTTTCCCTTCTTCTGAAAAGGCCACTAGGTGTCGCTTGTGAAAACTAGAATAAAAAGATTTGGTGAAGGTCATTTTTTTAATTGCAGGGATATAGTGAAGCCTATATTACATTTTCTTTACAGCTAGAAGAAATATTCGTTTATGGGCGTTATAAAGCATCAACTCATTTCTACGCAGGAGACATTGCCCTTCTGGTTTCCAAAGAACCATTCAACGCTTCGTATTTTATACAGAGGATTTGTGTGGACTGGGACCCTGATTCTCTCTATGAGGGAAAACTTTTAAACACAGAGGGTGTAGTAAGTATTCTTGTTATAAAAATTGCAGCCACATTTAAAATAAGCATTCAAGATCATTTTCGATTTTTTCACTTTGTAAGGATTGCCAGATTGTTTAAAAACCATAGTAAGTACCCTCACTTCGATCAAATCAATTAAAGTGCATGATCTACCAGGTTTGATCGTTAAATCCTCCAATGATATACGAGGATGTATTGATATCTAGTTAGCCTGGACCAGTTCTATGCATAAACAAAATATTGCGATACCATATCAACGAACAATAACTTATTAGAAGTGTCAGTGTGAAGGGTTAAGAGGTAAGCAGATTTACGAAGATATGCTTAATACCCTTGGTGTTCAATGTCCTTCGTATGCGACCGTGAAAAACTGGACTGCAAGCTTCAAAAGAGGTAAATTTTCCATTGAAGATGATGACCGATCGGGAAGGCCAGTTTCTGTGTCAGTCCCCGAAAATATCGATGCAGTTCAGTACACGATTTTATCAGACCGTCGAATTGGGCTAAAACGGATATCTGAAGCACTGAAGATTTCATACGGGCGCGTTCATGGAATGGATCCCCAAATGTTTGAATGTTTGACCAAAAGCTTGCAAGGGTAGAAGCATCGCGTTCGATCTGTGCTCGATTTGAAAACGATGTAGACTTCTTGAACCGATTTGTTACTATGGATGAGACTTGAGTACATTTCTACGATCCAGAAACAAAGCAACAAATGAAGGAATGGCGACACCCTGGTTCTCCAAGACCTAAGAAGTTTCGTGTCCAAAAATCTGCTGGAAAAGTTCTTGCTTCAGTTTTTTGGGATTGCCATGGAGTAAACATGATTGATTTTTTGGATAAGGGTAGAACAAT
Source organism: Adalia bipunctata (assembly GCA_910592335.1). Lineage (NCBI taxonomy): Eukaryota > Metazoa > Arthropoda > Insecta > Coleoptera > Coccinellidae > Adalia > Adalia bipunctata. The sequence continues at coordinate 12,937,832 of OU342955.1, forward strand.
AACTGGAGATTACTATTCGACATTACTGATTTACTGACCACTCTATGGGAAAAAATTAAAGAGAAAAGACGCGGAAAGCTATCCGAAGGTGTTTTGTTTTTACAGGACAACGCCCGCAGTACACAAATCTTATGTTGCCATTCAAAAAATTCGTGATTTAGGGTTAGGATTACTAGAACACCCCCCTTATTCACCATATTTGGCTCCATTCAACTATCATCTCTTTCCTCAACTGAAAAAAACTCGGAAAAAAAGTTCGAAAGGTCGTGAATTTTATTCCAACGAGGAGATAATAAAAGCTGTGGAGGACTGGTTTGCAAAGCAAGAAGAAACATTTTTTTTGAAAGGTCTAGAGACGTTGCAGGTTCGCTGTAATAAATGTGTTCAATTAAGAGGGGAATATATTGCGTAATAAAGTATTTTGACATTGAAATTTTGAAAAAAATAGTACCTAGGCTAAGAATTTTTCAATATATCCTAGAAGATGTAGATACATCCAACAAATTTTCGAATATGAACTCTGACCTTCATTTCGATTGAGAAATCACGCAGTTGCTGATCACTTCGATATCTTTTATTGAAAGTAAAACTGAATTTACACACAGAATTTCCTTTCCTATTCAAAATCAACACATTTTCAGGTAACTGGATGGGGTTATACAGTCAGAGGAGAACAAGTTTCTGAAGTTCTGAAAGAAATCTCTCTTCCATACGTCGATTATCAACAGTGTTTTGACGCTACTGCTGATGAGTTCAAATCTTACATAGCAGAGGACAAAATGTGTGCAGGGTATATCGATAGAGGTGAGACATTACCCCACAAACCTTGGCAAAGTTACTTCTTGAGATAACAGATATCCTCTATATTGAATAATATAACAGCACAATGAACCAATGACATGTGAATGAATAATAAACGAAAACTTTTCAGTACACCCCAGGTAAACATTTGCAGGTTTTGATACACATTTGTCCTTTCAGGAATTGGAGTCTGTGAGGGAGATAGTGGTGGTGGTCTTGCTTTTCAGGCAAATGTCAATAATCGTGCCCGATATTATTTGAGAGGTATTGTCAGTGTTGCTCCTCGGGTGAATGACAGTTGTAATGAGTACACATATGCCTTTTACACCAAGGTATCCACCTACATAAGATTCATGAAACCGATAGTACAACGATACAGACCGAAGAACTAACTTTTTCCGAGAAAAAACAACAAATGGAGGAAGAACAAGGTTAGTGCCTTCGACAATGACTGATATATTAGGCACACAATTAGTCGAAATATACTGTTATCTCATGCATTTTTGAAGTGATATATTGTTTATTTTTTTACTGGAATAAATGAACATTTTCGAACTTGAGTTTCTTTATTGGTACTCCATAAAGCGTCTTCATGATCTCGAAAGTTGCTAGGAACATTTTCTTCTTCATTGTATTCTTTAAATAATGCCCTAGGGACTTGTCTCCGTGTTTTTGGAGGAGGTATGGGCTCTTTTTTGATTTGATTGCAATCTTATTAGGTGTAGAAGTTGAAACTAAGTACGTTTGTCGAGTCCTCGGCCCACGTTTGCCTTGTTCACTTATAAATCGTCCTTTAGGGATTCGAGAAACCTCCTCATAGGATCAGCAAGAGTAGGTTAAGATGCATTGCCTTTATTAGCCGCAGATGAAGATTTTGTTATGAATATGTTAAGACAAGTCCTGATTCTTTGTTTGCTGATGGAGCCTGAGATGGATTGTCTTGGTTTTGTCCGGTAGATACGGTTAATTCAGCTGAAATACCTATGTCATTTTGTCGGTTCACTGTATAAGTCATTTTGTCCATATATCATTATAAAACTAGAAATGTATCGAATTAATACAAAAAGTATATTCAACATACAAAAATCTCCGTGAATACAATGACAAATAAGTAAAGTTTGAATTGAATGCAATTTGAATGAAAAAAAATTGTGAAAACTGGACATTTCTTCTTAAAATTAGGCGCAATGAAAAAAAACTCGTGACCTATTGATTTCTGTTATCACTCATAACGACCGAATGAACCAGAGTAGCTCTTGCTAATTTTCAGAGTTTAATTGAAGCAACTCGGGTCGTGTAATGTGATAGGCAGTTCCGCATTTCATACCTCCGAACTCAAGCTATGATGCTTATGTCATTTTGTCCATTTTGTACGTATTTCCCCTACTCCATAAAGATTTACGGACAAGAAATTCTCATTGCGGGTTCCCATTTTTCCCAAAGATATCCTGAAAGTTATCGTATTGAATACTCGTTCGCTTTCTCGCTTTATCAGTGATTCATTTTGAACGAATCTTCCTATAGTGAAACAAGATTTTTCTGGGTGAAATGAAAGTCGTAAATTTTTTTCTACATTTTATTAGCGTCATTGACACTTGATTTACATATACCATCGAAAAATGGAAGTGCGATTTTTTAATTCATGGTATGAATTATGAAATTGCTGAGATCAAAACGATACGATCTCCTATACCCTCATTCATTGAATTATTTACTCAATGAACCTGTGAATAAAGCAATGAAGAGATCAATTGACTTGTTGTTACTTTGATATGCAAAAGACATTGCTTGTAATATTCATGAATATGAATTTTTATATATTGCTCAATTATATAATATGAAGTATATAACATTATATTTTGAAGAGTTTTCAGCAGTGATATGCATCTTGCGAATTTTGAAAATTTGAATGTTGAAATTTTTAATTGAAATTTATTGTTTTTATCGAGGTTTTATTTGTCATGTTTTCTTTATTTACTTGATTTCACTTTCGTATTTTTTATCTCAGCAATATTCTATTCACGAGTTTTTTGTTCGAATGAAGTGATTATATAATTAATATATAATAATTAACAAGACACACATGTGAGATTGTTGCACTTTCAATATCAGTAAATCTTTTGCTGGATTGAGTACCTATGTCATCATTTGTAAATTGTAATAATATATCAATTATCAAGCATGATTCGGTGTGTTCAGTTGTTTCATGATTCATTGCTAAACAAGATTTATAAGAATTCACTTAGAGCTTAATTCAGTAAATTACTGTACACATGCATAATTTTTCGCGTATAAACAACAAAATGTTATAATGGAAACTGAATATATACAATATCACATTTTGAATTTTACTTTTTCAGGCAAATTAGGGATACGTCTAACAACGTGTTATTTTACAAATTTTATATTCATCCCAAAATTGAGTTTGGATTTGAAATCTCGTCCTACCATATCATACTCTAACACTTCGTATATTTAGCTCTGCAAAAATGTTAATGAAGTGAAAATTTAATTGAGCAGCATTTAAGTTATCCAAAGTTATCATGAAATGATGGAATTGATGAGTTTTGGTCAGAATTCTCATTTCATAATTTTACAAAGCACTTGCTTGCTTTTAGATTTTCATTTTTAATTGTTCCAGGATAATACGAACCTTTTAGATCTGAAGCGAAATCGGTGAACGAATTTGAACTTGCCCGCATGTTCTATATATACATATTTTACAATTTCGATTACAATATAAAAAAGATTTTTAACGATTAACTATATAAAAATTAATTTCACAATAACAATTAGGTCATTTACCATATACCTCCAGCCTCTAACAATAAATCTACAATTTAACATTTTCACTATAAAAGCTCATTTTTCACTCGCTCTTTCGATCACATGGCACAATAGATTTAAAAAAATTTCCTCGTAGGCAATTGTAATTGTTTCAGTTTTTTCATCGATGTGATGAAACTATTCACATGACTCTTTTTAAAGCACTCTTCTTGTAACTTTAATTTTCTGATCGTTTGTAGCGCCCTCTGCAGCCAAACTTTTAAAGGTAATTAGATGAAAACTTATTGGAGAACAAACCACTGGAAAATCAGAATTTTTGAGAAAGGGTGTTGATTGTCATCTTTGAAATTTTACAGGTATTAAGGGAAAACTGCTCGAAACTTCAAATATAACCATCTTTTTTTTCACTTTCAATGATCGATATTTTACAAATGAATGAATTATGAGACACTCTATATGTTGCATTCACTGGAGTGAACAAAACTTTAACAAATTGTTGGTTGATGTAACTGTTACCTGAACTGTTATCTGAAAAAAAATTTTCATTGGGAAAGAAAGCAAAAATACAATAAAAAGTGAAAATACTGCAAGAAAAGAGAGACCAATCTGATGTAAAGTAAAAAAGGTGAAGTAAAGGAGCAGTTTTCTCATTTGTATTATCCTCTTTTTGTTTATATTCTTGGGAGGTTATCACTTTGTATTGAATGTCTAACGAATTTTGTGTTGATTTTTATGCAAACCGAATATGTAAGAGAACTATAGTTTCCTCTGATTTCTTGCATGAATTTTGAATGAAACGGAAAAAGTAACCCAGAAAGATATAATGAAACCTCCCAAAATCTTCATACCCAGTGTCAACGGAGTGAATTTTTATTTTACTTAAAATTAAAGAATAATAATAACACAAATTGGAATGATGGTTTGGTGAAATCATTAAATGTAGGAATAGGGACCATCAGTGAGGGCGCTACAAAGCAGTAGTCAAGAATTATCGTCTTTATTGGTGCCACCACCGCCAGTACCGCTTCCTTGACCAGTTGCAGCACGACCCCTCACTTGTTTGTACTCCAGACCTGGATCGAACTGCATTAGCACGAAAACCTGCATAAACAAGGATCTCATCACACTTTAGTTTAGAAATTTTGTTTCAACAGTTTCCGATTCTTGATCTAAAGGTATCCACTCACGAGGACACCGAAACGGGACACCAGCGGCAAAGATAATGAAGGGCCATAAAATCCGGCGTGTGTCATTGCAGATGCTATGAGTTCCCATGAAGAACAGCGGAATTTTTGCAGTTGTGTCAGTCACTTCTACGAAAATTTTATGGCCCTTCATTATCTTTGCCGCTGGTGTCCCGTTTCGGTGTCCTCGTGAGTGGATACCACAAAGGGGCCTGAAAGAGGACGCCCAAGATCAAGCACTCTCGCTCAAGATCGGTTTCTGACTGCGTCTACCGTATTTGAGTGCTTGTCGAATCATGCAACAGCTTTTGAAAGCTTCTGGTGTTCTGGTTTCGAAGACATCGACACTGGCAAGTATTACAAAATATCCAATTCAGTTACCTGATCTGTTGGTAGCAACTGGAAATCATCTGGTGGATTGGTGATGACGTATCTCTTACTACTAGCGTCGCAGGATGAACTGGTATCCCTAAACCTGTACAAACCGATACAGAGCATCCCGAACTGTTTTAGCGCCGCTACGAACAAGTCCCCATATTTTCCAGTTTCGCCGAATTGAGCCAAGGGCCCATCGTACAAGGATATCTGTCCCACTCGACATCTGTCCCTATTCGACAAGCTGTCTGGAGTGCTGTAAAAAGAGGGAATCAATGAGCACGAAGAGTACGCCTAAGAGGAATGAGTTCACCTGTATCCTCCTCTAAGACCGGCTCCTTCTGCCAGTATGAGTTCTAGTTCTGGAGTAGCACCTCCAGTGATGAGTGATCGTATGAGTGTTAAGGCATTTTGATTGAAATATGTGGTGGACATCAATGAATCCAAGACACTGACGGCGAAAGCTGTGCCGCATGCGAAAGGTTGGGTCAGGTAGAGTTCAGTGTCAGGATCATCGTCATCGTCCTGATCCAAGAACTGAACGTTGCTGTCGTTCACCAGTTCTGCCAAGAAGTGATCGAATAAGTTCCTAGTTATGACCTTAATACTTTCGAATGCCACTATTTTCGGTCTTTAGGAACCATCGGCACTCTTCCTTAGAATTCACTTCATGTTTATTCAACAACAGTGGTCCTTACCTGTTATCATTGGAACATTTGCACCATACACTGACCCCCTCCTCTGAAGAATGATGGGGCTTCCTACTGGAGTTCCAGCAGCATTATCACCGTTGGTCTGGCTCAGAACACCTATCGTATCGTCAAAGGTCATAGCCTTAATGTTTAGAGATGCTAATATAGCCTCTTTGTCGGCTAACGTAGGATCGTCATTACTCGGGACTTTGGCTGACAAAATGCAGCACATATCACATAAATTGACATTCACAGCTCGAAGGTCTGCCCTGCTCAATGGAGAACCCTACAAGGAATCAGATGAAAGTCAACCTCAGAGGAAGCACAATTCACGACATCAAAAATGATTTCCATAAACGCAAAAAATGAAAATTTGATGACGATAACGAAGAATTGTTCTCGTTTAACTGATCTGAGCTCTTATGCAGAATTGAGTTGAGTCTGATAGCTACCATAATAACAAGACCAAGTCGCCAGAAAAATATTTTGATAATGAATAATTGACGAAGAAAACTTATAAAATATTTCCTGGAGAAATTTAACTACCAGGCTAACAGCGTAGTGAAGAGATATGGAAAGTCAGAGGTTCCAACCCTTCCTCTTATCCAAACTCACACCCCTAGATCAATAAATTGCATGACGTCACCCTACGCGCGATAAGAACAATAGGCTTCTACGATCCTGATACCGCGGAAATGATTGCAGGATGAAAAATATCCTGAAAGAATGTCCAGGAAATTTCCTATACAATTTCTTCTGGAATCTCTCCGATTACGGCGATATTCAGCGTTTTTGAAGTGGAATTGTTCAATATGGATGATATTCTGGGTAGTTTTTCCAGAATATCTGGATACGGAAATGGGGAAACTAGGAGATGTAGGAGGTACAGGGAAAATTCTTCCTGTGGGATAAAATCAGGGGAACACAGCTCTTCCCTCAGATTGACATTAGGAATCTCCAGTAAAATTCAACTGCAATTGTCTTGCCCTATACCTACATTGGCCTGAAAAATATTCCATTTCATTTTGATTCTTATGAATAGTCAAGATTAGTTTAAGCCAGAGGAAATTAAAATCTTCTTAGCTTTCCTTTCGGCATCAATTTCCCGTTGAACTCGATTTTGTGACATCTGTATCGATTGATTCTGAGAAAATGAATCAGGTCTTCTGAATCATCATGAAGAAAATTATATACATGGAATATGCATTTTCCAGAAAAGCCTTCGAAATGGAATCCAATCGAATTATTCCAAACGATTCAGATATCTTGGGAAAGGTGAAAATTATCCAGGTAGTCTAGGAGGAAATTCTGGAGCAGGAAAATAGGAATCGGAGCAGGTAGAACGGAATTTTCATTTCCACCCCTGCGTAGATTTTCCGTCTCAATATTTGGAACCCTTCCTGCTACCCTGATAGCTCTGGAAAATTTCCCGCTGGAAATGTCGAAATGGAAATGGAAAACGTATGAATTTGACGCTGAAATTACCCATACCGTTGCAGTGTTCACGAATAGTTGTTGACTTACGTTCAGAACAGATATTTTTGGTAGATTCTGTAACATTTTCCACTCCCTCCTGATATAATCTACAGAACCGACTATCACAACATGTTTGAGCTCGTGGTAATGGAAGTTACTAGCACGAAGTGGCATCACCAAGTTCCTCAGTCCGATCAGGGGAGAGTCTGGATCAGCAAACAAACACACCACCACGTGACCATTCAAAACTGTCATGGCTGCTTGATTGCGATCCTGTCGAAAAAATGTCACACATGTTGATACTTGTTACCCAATTACCCATTTATAGAATTTTCAAGTACCTACGTGAATATCTAGGAATTACTTACAAGAATGCATTCCTCCAAGCCTCTCGCTGGTCCCCAATGAAACATGCCTGTGCTGTCATATTTCATTTCAGTCTTTTCGAAGTCGAAGTCCTTGGCTTGGTCATCAGCCAAACCTACCGGTAGTGCTACCCCGTTGTTGTTCTGATTTGTACCGCCACTGGTGCGACTTGTCGGCCTAAACGGTAACAATGTTTTCAAGAAACGTCTTCTTAGATGGAAAACTACATCTGCATTCCGAAATGCTACTAGTCCAACGAAAGATTCTAACGAGTATTCTAGGTATACAGGCTGCTCCAAATAAAACACGCCAAGCTAGATATGTATTTTAGGAGGCTCTCATTTTTTCGTTCCATTTTTTAGGGATACATAAAGTATGAGTTTGTGAAAACGACTAAGACACAATTTATAATTCATGGTACAAAGAAAGGAGAGGTGGAGAATTTTGAATGAATCAATTGTGTTACTGATTATAAAGTATGGCGTGTTTTGATTAAGACCTACTGTATATATTTTTTCGAGCATTCAGTATATTCGATAATGAAGGGTGTTTCAAATTGCGCGGATTTTTTAAGAATGAATAAAAAATAGATGGCGCACTGAATTCTTCTGGGTATTTTGACTTTCAAGAAGTGTGATGTATGACATTTTTTATAAAAATGGCTTCGTACACGATACAACAACTCGTTCAATTAATAAAATTATTTTATGAAAATCAGCGTTCTGTGAAAAGTGGTTTTAGAAGATCACGTGAATTTTATGGTTTACATAATCATCCATCTGAAAGCACTATAGGTCGAATTATTAAAAAATTCGATTCGGTTCGGTGGAAGACCAAAAAAGTTAAAAATACAGTTGTAGTGGTCGTTCACGACATTTGGTTTCAGCAGGATGGCGCTACACCGTATTTTGCAAATGACACAATTGATTAATTGAGTCAAAAATTTCCTGGACGAATAATCTCCAGAAACGGTGATGTCATTTGGCCACCAAAGATCATGTGATTTGATACCGTTGGACTATTTTCTTTGGGGTTATGTGAAAATCCAGGTTTATACACTGCGCAAAAAAAATAACGCACATTATGGAAATCTCAAATTTATTCTACAACTGAAGATGTTCTCAATGATAATTATGTTATCCACTTTCAACGTTTTTCTTCAATACAGAAGTTTTCTCCCAGCAGAAATAAAAAAGATGATATTATCAGATTTTGAATGTATTGGCTCCATTCTAAAATCAGTTGTTCTCGATCAATTCTAGTGATCAATAGTTTTTCTTTCGTTTGATTTTCTACACTCGATCGCTATGCAACGCGAAACACGCAATTTGACCCAAGAGGAATGTGCCCAAGCGGTAGTTTTGCGAGAAGAAGGGTGGACATACACAAGAATTGCAGAAAGGTTTGGAGTTTTCCATACAAGTGTGGCCAGAATGTTGCAGCGATTCAGAGAGACAGGTATGAATGTCCGAAGACCAGGACAGGGTAGACGACGGGTAACAACTGCCATTCAAGAACGTTACTTGAGAGTTTCTTCGTTGAGACAACGGTTTGCAACCGCTCGCCTCCTTCAGAATCAGCTCGAGCAAACTCATGAGGTGCAAATTAGCACTCAGACAATAAGAAATCGCCTCAGAGAATATGATTTAAGGCCTCGTGTCGCGGAAAGAGGCCCAGCTCTTACCCCAGCCCATCGAAGGGCGCGTTTGGATTTTGCGAGAGAGCATATCCATTGGAAAGTGGCCGATTGGGAAAGAGTTCTCTTCACAGATGAGTCTAGATTCTGCCTCTACCATTGTGATCGACGTTCCCTTGTATACAGACGTCCACATGAAAGATATGCTCAGTGCAATTTCCTGAATACTACTGGTTTCGGGGGAGGATCGATTATGGTATGGGGTGGAATATCTTTGACTGCTCGCACAGACCTAGTGGTCGTTGATAATGGAGCTATGAATGCTGATAAGTATATAAGGAACATTCTTGAAGAGCATGTAGTGCCATTTGCCCCATACATTGGTGAAAATTTCATTTTTATGAATGCCAAACCCCATCGTGCGCGCATCGTTCAGGAGTACCTTGAAGAGGTTGAAGTCTCTCGAATGGAATGGCCAGCAAGAGGTCCAGATCTCGATCCGATTGAGCAGGTTTGGGACAACCTCAATAGAAGGCTGAGAATTTCAGAAAATCATCCAGCTACTCTTAATGACTTAGGAATCCAACTCGGAGAAATCTGGGAAGGATCAGATCAGAACATTTTAAGTGACTCATTTTGAGTATGAACCGTTGTTGCCGAGCTGGAATTAACGCAAGGGGTGGAAATACCAAGTATGAAATCACTTATCAGCATTTCAGTATTTTGAAAATTGTTCATTTCTCTTCTTCCACATAAGATTCGGTGAAATCCTGAATTTTTCTTCCATTTAATGTGTCTTGTTTCGTTCAAAACCTTCCCGAGAGAACATAAAAAATAAGTTATAAAGTCAATGTAGAGTTAACTTTCATTAAAATTGAGATTTTCAGAATGTGCGTTAATTTTTTTGCGCAGTGTAAGAATGGTCCACAATCGATTCCTGAACAATTATTTCAAAAATCTCATTGAAAATTTTAACAAAAGAGTGGACGTATAAAAATGTCATAACTGATACTTAATTAAAATTTTTTTGAAAATGAACGCAAATTATGTGTTTTATTTATTTGTAGAAAACCGTGCAGTTTGAAACACCCCTTACTTTGATTTCTATTTCCTGAGAATCACTCATAGAAAAAAGAAGGAACTTATTCTCAAGTGGAAACAGATTCAGACGAAATATGATTCCTTGTATTTTCAGCGTTGAAATCTGAGGCACCCTGTACAATATCGATGAGTTTTCGAAAATTTTTTCTGGAATTTTATTTTACGATATACTTTATCGTTTCATCTTTTATTTGTCCTGAAGGCTCAAAAAATTGGAGTATTGCTTCAAGTGAACTGAAAACGTTTAATTGACCTTCAAGGTCTTTAACTCAGCTGTAACCAACTATAGTACAGCAATCAGTTAAAGTATGATATGAAAATCGATGTTGAGAATGAGGGCTTACACAAAAACTTCTAACATGCAGAATAACTCATCTAACATTTTACATGCCGTTACAGTATTTCGAATAGGACAATTTATGTCATTATTCCAGACATGAAACCAGGTTTATCTATGAAACTGGTAAAAATCTCAGCAAGAACATCCTGAGATCGGGATTGGTATTCTAACAGTGCACATCTTTGAGGGAGAAGATCCATTAACAAAGAAATACTGAATTGAAGCATAGGCCGGACCTACCTTTTGGTCAACCTCTTATAGCTAGGTAACCCATAACAATTAAAAAAAGTTGTTCATCGAACAACAGGTGGTATATTTATATTATAAGACGATCTAGCATGTGTGTACCCAATTAACATTTCTAAAGGGAGATTGATGTGAAATCTGCCCCCATTCATCTCATACCTACTGATTTTTCTTGGAAGCATTGTACCTTTCAGCTTAATTCAAAAAGAAGTTCCAAAACTCTAACCAGTACCGATGATACTCGAAGTACCGATTCGAATTGTTCGTGATTTAGTTTCACGCTACTTATAAGTGCATAAGCACAACACGTCTACAGAAAAGAGTGCATTTAGTAAAAGACCAAGCAAAGCAAGCATTAGTTAAAAGTGAGAAGTGTTAAGTTCTGCTAAGCATACATGAGTTTTTTGACTTCATAGGCAAGATGGTAGCCGGCATAAGATGTGGTATCCTGTTCCGTCGTTCTGAAAATAGCACATTGCCAATAGCACACCACCAATTTTTAACATGGTTGAAGCGAAGGATCTTCCAGCCTTAACCTATTTTCGATCACAGATGTCACATCTTAGTTAATGTTAAACTAGCAAATAAGTCAAAGACAGCAAGAATATCGATAATGAAATTGCAACAGTATCAAGCACCGGCATGAGAGATCAAAATTGCTGTATCGTAACATGAGACTGCATATTTAGGAACATGAGATTGAGATAGAAAAGCTCGAGATCATTCGCTTCGAAATGTTAGGAAAAATTCAGTAGAAAATAGTCTGCTTTGGTGTTGTTGGTGTGTGTGAAGAAGAATTGATGTGAGGTGAAATTTTAAAATGAATATATAATGATATTTTGGAGAGTGGACGCGAGTGATAAATATTATATACTGCTCCACAAGAGTAAGGGATATCGTATTCAATCGTTTTTAAAAGTATGTAATCTTCGAGAAAATCGCTGTAAAATCAGTATGAGACGTTTCGTCAATCTCGTCGCCTTTTTTCTGAAGTTTGGTTCTTTGCATATGCTTCAGAGTGTTCTTATTTTGAAATGAAGTCAGTATATCAACGGCTTCGATTTGAATTTGAAACGAGTTTTCTGAAAATGCCGAGACGTAAATTAACAAACGCTGAGGCTAATAGGGCTATCGGAATGCTACAGGGTAGCCTAACTCAGGTTGTTGTAGCGGAAAGGCTCCAAGTCAGCCAAAGTGTGATATCTCGACTTTGGAATAGGTTCAGGGAGACAGGTTCCGTTTTGGAAAAACCAAGGCTTGGTGGGCGACGAAGAACAACACCTGCTCAGGATCGTTTCATCACCGTTTCGGCGAGAAAAAACCCTACATCTTACGTGTAGAATGCTACGGAATACTCTTCAAAATGCAGATGGGGTCCAAGTTTCCAACGAAACCATCAGACGACGTTTGAGAGAGGTGAATCTAGGTTCTAGACGTCCATTAAGAGGAGTTCCATTAACACGAAACCATAAAGCGTCGAAAACTGGAATTGGCAAGGCAACATATCAATTGGAACAATCAATGGCGTAGTGTCCTTTTCACTGATGAATCCAGATATGGACGATTTTCAGATTCTCGAAGAATAAGGGTATGACAATCCCACGCATACCCCGTAATCATCGCTATGTCCAAGAAGTCCATCCATTCCGAGGGGGTAGTGTTATGGTATGGGCCGGGATATGTTTCAACGGGCGCACAGATCTACACATTTAACACATTTGTCCTGGGAATATGACCGCCTTACACTATAGGGAGCATGTCATTGACAATATTGTGCCAGAATTTCACGCTGCTATTGGTGAAACTTTTCAATTTCTAGACGATAACGCTAGACCGCACCGTGCAGCCATAGTTGAGAATGCGAGCTTGGTATTTCACATTTACCAATACCTCCGCACTCACCAGATTAGATTTGAATTGCATACAACATGCCTGGGATATGCTCCAAAGAAGATTAGATAATCATCAACCTACCCCCGAATCCTTAAATGATCTGAGAGAGCTTCTGCCCAGTTTATGGAACCAAATTCCTCAAGAAATGTTCAACAACCTCGTGTGAAGTATGCAAAGAAGATGTCAAGTTGTTATTGATGCCCGTGGAGGCCATACATTGTATTGATAGTCTTAAAATGCTTGAATTCTCTGGGGATAAAATTTCGTTATTTTACTCGATTTTTCTCAACCACCCTGTACGCTGCAGACCTACAGGCTAAAATTAATTTGCAACTTGAAATCATATTAATATGAATTTTCATCACAAAAATCTTATTTTAACTAAGTATATTTTTTGCAATTTAAGTCAATATCCCTAACTCGTGTGGAGCAGCTTATACCTAATACCACATACTGTAAAATCTCAGGTTTTTCTAGAGAATATTCGACTCAAATTTTTTTTTATCCTACAGGTAGACTATTTTTGTTCATTATAAATAATAGACGAAATCAGGAATCAACTTATATCAGTAAACCGCGACATAAAGTATGTTCTTTATGAAACTGAAATGTTGCAGCTTCAGCTGAAAGCTTGCGTTGCGTAGTGATAGTGAATAAAAGTAGTAAGCCAGTCATTCGGGACAATAAATTCAGAATCCTTTCAAAAGTTCCAAATTTTTGGAAAGAAGAAATACTTCAAATTGAGACTAACGGGTCGTTTATACTGGCCCGTAACTTAAACTTTTCCCTTACCCTAAGAGTTGAAACATAGAAATTTCATGCTATGGTTTATACTCGAACTTTAACTTATTCCCTTAAAGAGAACTAATTTTAAGGGCATAAGTTAAGGGAATAAGTTACGGGCCAGTATAAACGACCCTTTACTGTCTCTATCTGACAGCAATGAGATTCCCTGATTCCCATAATTCGAAAACAGTTGGAATTATTGTTAAATCAACTATTTCCAATGACTGGCCTATAATACAGAAATTCGATATAACTGGTTTCGCAACAAGGACAATATCTTTCGAAAAAAATTTAAACAAAAAGTAAATTTCTTTATTTTCGTGTAGATACAACAATTATGCTTCAAAAAACATCGTCCCTATTGATGAACCTTTACCTTAAACCTTCCGATATTTATATATTGTGGCTTAAATATTATTCAATAATATTGTTTTATGTGTAGTGCATTTATTAAGGGTTCATTAAATTCTTAAGAAGATGGTGAAAAATGCTAGATTATTTGCGTATTGCGTATGTAGGTATTACTGTGAAAAATGTGGATTGAAATTGAAAAATGGAGTTAATTTATTTCGATGCTTCAGTGGTTAATATTGAAAGAAGACAATGAAGGATTTTTCAATAGTTTATGAAACAAAAAAAAATATTATTTTGGGTTCAAAAACTCTTACTCTACCCAAATGGATTTTGTACAATCACTCTGGCATGATATGTATATGTCCAAAGATAAATGTAGGAACAAATTTAAATTTAAGTAAAATTCACTTTATTTCGATATCATTGAAATAAGGCTATTTCGTTTCTTTTCGGCATCTCTCTTTCTTCATCGATATATTACTCATTTCGCATTAAAATAAATGTTAATTGTCATAATAATTTTTTTTTAAATGTTAAAATTTTTTCTGAAATTTTCATTTCATACTATACCTCTATTAGAAAATCCTTCTTTTTTGTCAAATAACCAGTACTTACTCAAATCAACAGTGAAAATTTTTAACTTACCTCGAGTTGTATCCTGGTGAAACCACAGTATCTGTGGTTGTTCTAGTAACATTTGGTTTAACCTTGTTCAAAGGTTTGGTCGAATTTACCATGTTGGATGTTATCATGGTACTGTTTCTATTATTTTGATTTCGATGACCTACTGTGAGACAAAAAGAAATAGGTCAGTTTTGAATTCAAAAAGTTGAAATGAAAGCTATAAAGTTGGAAAGCACTACGGAGATATATATTATAATTATAAAATATACTCATTCAACAATATTTTATTCTAGCTGTTTCCAAAGAGGATGAAATTGTTCTAAAGGTTTTTACCAATGCATGGAATGAAAATTTAATAAAAATAAAGTCAGAATATATGAATGAATGAAGATATTGTTTCTTGATAAAGAATAGGTACTATTACTCTTAAGGCTTATCGATATAGAAAAATAAGACTCTATATTCAAACTTAAATACGCAAATGTGTGTTTGAATGAATTTCCTTTTTCCAAATGGACAATAAAAATGACAACGAATGTGTAATACAAATCAACAACAGTGAAACGAAAATGAACATCGAAAGAAAGTTGAATAAATTTGACCAAATATTTATTGGGGGACAGACTTCTCAGCATTTTGATCGTATCAATCAAAAAGTTAGAAGAATCTTATATGGATCTTAAAAAGCTTCAACCATTTTGCCATTCTATGCATGGCTGGGAATAACGGGAAAAAACTAATGAAGTAACCAGAAAACGGAGATTTGGGGGAAAACCAGAATACCAACTTACTGTTGAATTCCTCATGCCTGTTTATGTCACCTGTAAAGAAATAACAGCTTAGAGCTATATAGCGTCAAATATTCTCATGAATGGAGTTATCTACTGCACGTTAAATAAAGGAAGAATGGATTTATTAAAGAATACTTCTCGATTTCCAGATGTTTACTGAGGAACAGAGTTTCGCAAGAAGCTTTCAGTTTTGAAAATTAAGGGTGACATCAATATTGTATCTCTCTCCATTTACTATTTGAAATATATATCTTTGAAACTATCCTTCGAGCATATGCAATTCCAGTCAAAAAAATTGATGGAATTCAATTCATAATTATTATAAAAAACTACAGGCACCAATTTTAATGTCACCCTTAAGAATATTCTCAGTGTTTCATGAGGAGAAGTCACGTTAAATAAAAAGATATTTCGAATAATGTCTACAACAAATTTTGGATTTCCTGCCTTTTAAATTGAATCAGCCTAATTTTTTCGAAGCCACTTCGCGAAATACCAATTCTATTAGCCTCGAACCTTCGAGCATGGCCTTCTTCAATTACTGTCGCAATTCTTGCACGGTCAATCTCACTTATAACTCTACGATTCGAGTGGGAAGTCAAATTTGATTCTGAAGAAAAAAGTCTTCTCTCTTATTTTTAATTAATTTTTTTCTCGTTTGATCTCCTCACGAATGGATACGAATAACGTCAAAAACAATCGGAAGTGCTCGGGCAATATGTAACGTAACGAATTGTGCTAAACGAAGCATATTCTGAAATGTACCTCTCAGATGAACCTTCTTGGGCAACTCTGGTGGGGTGAAGGTTGGGGGAGGTTGATGATCATCTGTAAATGACAAATCAAACTCGCACATTCATCTAGTTTTCTATTTTCTAACAGATTTTCCTATCCTAGAGACTAATTTTTTCCTCTACTCAACGGAAATCTTCATTTGAGTATTTATTCATTTTAAATTTATAGTTTTATTTCTTATTTGGATCACTGAATTAATACAGAAATAGCAGCTAAGAGAACTCTTAAATTTCTGTGAAGATTGCAATAAATTTATCATGTGATACATTTTCAGAATATCTCAGCCCCTTCAATAACTTATTGAAGAAAATACTAAAACTTCAAAAAACCACTGATAGATAATCAGCAGTTCACCAATTTTTCAAACATTCGGAAATTTATCAGGAGCACAAATGAAAATTTCCAGAATTGAGACGTTCAACAGTGGTTTTACAAGACTTCGTTGTCCAATCAAGCACCGAATTCAATTTTATCCCACTTGATTTCTGAGGATCAGTGAAACTATCAAAACATCATAAATTTTAAAGATATTCTGATCAAGAATTCAACTTCTAGATATAGGAAATGAAATGAAAATGCTTGATAGAATAACCAAGTTTTGCTGCAACACATGTAACCTTTTCCAAGTGTAGAATCTGAGATGATAATCTAAAATTTTTTTGCTAATTGATAAAGATTTTTAATAATTTTAAATAAAACATTAGATTGTATAACTTTTGGAATACGTTACAATGGGGGAGAAATATTCACAATATTTGAGGAATCACCACATCCCTTCATAAAAACATCGATGTTTTTTACTCTAATTCAATCCCTAATCTATCCACTATTTTTCTAACATTCATTCATGCCATTCAACAAGCCAAAAGCATGCACATTCCTAAAGACGGTGAGAAATAAACAAGCCCAAAATAATAAGAGTGAGAGAGAGAGAGGCAGTGGAAATATTTTTTTCTCAAAGAAAACAGATTTTTTGTGTATGGCTTGATCCTGTGGCGATCCATCGTTGTAGCATCGATTTTTGTCTAGTTTCTTTACCAACTAAGACTTACTTGCATACGTTAAATCCTCGCCTGCCATAGAAGCAAATTGTAGGTAGAAAACAATGTAATTTGTGTGGATGTGATGAAAACTTCATGGGAATTCAAAGGAGTCTTGCTTTCACCACTGATTCTACTTGAAATTTTTTTAAGAGAATATCGAATACTTGTTACTGAAGAAAAGCAAAAGTCTGAGATATTCTTCATTACAGAATGGGCCAAAAATCTCACTTTGAGGTAATCAATATTTATAAGAGTGAAGACCTCAGATTTCAAATGAATTTCGAAAATCCCTCTGCATATTGGAATACACTTGATAGCATCATCATCTTGTTTTTGAAAGTGAAGTGAGGCATTACAAAACTTGAAAATTTTATTGCAATCTATTGGCTCGCTCTGTATAACTTTCTCGAGTATGAGATCAAGTGCTTATCCTTATATCCAATGAGAACTATTTGAAAATGCTCCAGTAGTTAAATTGAACATACAAGTCAGAATATTTTTATTAACAAGAGACAAATTTGGTTATACTTTGACTGAGAATTTCTCCTTTGAATTTTCATGGGTATGGACATGAAAAAAGACACAGATACTCTTTTAAACACCAAGAACCCTCCTAATATCACTAATCCACTGAGACTGAGGCTATATCTCAACACGTATCTAACAGAAACTGACCAATAAAATATGAAGAACAATATCACTCGGTCAAGCTCATTCTATTATAAATTACCAGAACACACATCACGAAATTTTGAAATATATGTAAGATTTCACAGAATTTTGGGTGCTATAGTACGCTTTACACACCAACAACATGTAGAAAAAGAAACGGAAATCCTATATTTACAGTATTCAGAGACAGATTCGATTTCGGGAATCACCATTTTGAAAAAAAACTATTTCTATTAGGGAATATTTTGAATTTTGACTTTTATTAAGCGGAATTCATCTAAGTGAGAACTGAACTTATTTCTCCACTACTAACATTAACAAAGGAAATTCTAGTGTATGAATATGAAACCTTCACAAAAGTTCAGCAGAAAATATGCTTTGGAGAATCAATAAGTTATTAAGATTTTCTTTATTTCTTTATTTTCTTCATTATTTTTATTTTCTTATTATATTTTTGCTGGTGATTTCCCGAAATATAGAAAGTTGTGAAATGGAAGGAAGTGTCAGTTTGCAAGTTTGGAAGAATTGAGTTTTGTATTGTGTTCTTGTGAGTTTTACAATATCTATTTAATACATACTTGCTCTTCCCACCAACTGAATAGCTCTAACACCTTTCCTGAATGTTGCCACTAGATTTTGGACCAGACAAAAAGTTTTCTGTTAGTAGAAGCTGCTTAATCTAAAGTTTCTTATGGGTAGAATATGGGGTCGTTTTTGTCAGAAGAACCATACAAAAATATCGAAAACTCTGATAATATTCAGTTCGATAATATCGTATATTTTTGTATAATTTGAATTGTATCTGTCGGATATTATATCTCTGGACCTAGCAGATTACTTGTGGATTTTGCTTTAGGTATATATAGTTGTTCCAAGAGTTTTTCAGCATTGGTTGACTTATAGGACGAAAAAGCAATCTACACTTTCTCGCTAGCTCTTATTACTTGTTTTCCTCATGATTCGATGATTAAAAAAATATTTCACGATGGTCATAACTGTATTTTGTTATTACTTGTATTAAGGATCTTGCCTCTTTATGTTCAAAACCAATATTACATAAATCATGCTCCACACCTAAATATCCCCATTTTGAACATCTTCAGGAGTTCCCAAAACCACATTCTAGCTCCCATGTAACTTGCTCCAAATATTTTCATCATAGATAATGAAAAACGATAACATGAAATATAAAGGTTTTAAGAATTATTGAGTTGAGACTGCTGATTACTTCGAAACCTTGAAAAGATTTTCAATGGTATATTTTCGGGAATTATTATGACAGAAAAAGTTGAATCCCATCAAATGTACATAATGTTAAATATCTCTATCATTTCTGAATTTCGTTGTGCCCAAGATGAGCGTGACACTTTGCATTTGTAGGCTTTCGAGTCCTGAATGTGAAACATTTATCTTATAGTTGAAAGAAAGTGCAATATGAAATTTAACAGTTTTACCATTTCGTAGCTTTTCATCCCTAGGTGGCCTTGTACCACCAGGGTAGGATAATTTATGATCCGTAAAGATGCACTTGGCACTTGCATATTTCATTGGCTTAAGTCGTACAAGAAGTAACACCCCTTTTCTCAAATGCAAATTGAGGGCGGAACCGAGAATTAACGTGAATGGCATTATTGGAGTTGGGAGTCAGTTGTGAGTTGGATATGGAGTTAATTGTTGGTCGGGGAGTTTGTAGAGAGTTAAGACGGAGGTAGTTATTGCCATTAGAGACGGAATTAGATCTTCAAGACGGTATCATATAGGCGGTACAAGATCAATTCATTTATTCGGTGTAAAGACTTTTCTATCTCACGAAGTTCAGTAGGTAGATGAAGATAAATCGTAACTGAACGTGTGTTTATCAAAAGTAATTAGTGTAAGACGTATAATCTACACGTGTAGATTATTGTGTAAAATTAACTCTGTAAATGAACTGTATACGGACTGTTTGACTTTTATTGGTTCTTGGGAGAACTGTAGAAAGCGATAAAGACGTAAAATATAGGTTTGGTAGCCAAAGTGGAGGTCATATTCCTAGATGACCGAAAACAAATCTACATATAATTCAAGATTAATTTGTGACCGAAGAAAGTACTGAAAACACTATAAAAATTAAATTGTCTTTGAAGGCTTGAAGTGGTTATTACCCTTACTGAGAAGCCAAAACCTTTTTCTCTCTTGATTTAAGTTGATTGAAACATTTGGAGCAAGATTCTAAGTGGAAGATTTGTTAATGTTCAATCTCAATGGAAGTTCTTTCATTTTCAAATAGTTGAAAAATTTTAAAACCAAAACACTTTTCTGGTTACTTATTTTATTTGTTGAACTTCCTAAGAGATAATAATCTTGGGAATAGAATATATGGTTTCAATAAAAAACGAACGAGTTAAAACACGAATTTGTGTTAGACCGTTGATAATCCCACAGAACCAAAAAAGCACATCGACTTCGTAGCAAACAGACGGATCTCATCAAAATCATGGTAAAACAACAGATTAATCGTTAATACAATTGATCGGTTCAAAGCAAAAGCATCAATGCAGTGTTAGGATGGCCTACCATCCATGTATCTGTGATAGGTCGAATTTAGCCCTTGCTTGACCATGCCAGTCTGCATCATGATCATTCCGACATCTGTAAAAAGCCAAGAAACCAAAAAATCTATGAGGCTTCATATTGTTGGTTAGTTGTCCTTCAAACGCTTCTGTAGCGCAGAGTATGAAAACGTATAACTCCAAAATTGTTAGAACCAAATGGCACATGGTGATATACTTACAATACACTTAGTTTTTATGTTTCTGACATTATGTGATATCGACTGACCGTCTTTCATGACCTAACCATGCATAGAATGTGCATAAGGGCTTCAGAATGTGAGTCAAATCATTCATTTAGACAGGCAGAAAATTTGTTCTCTCCCAACATGATCATTTGTGTATATGAACTATTCAACAAATTTTATTCTATATTTTCAACATATACTGCGAGAAGAGAAGAATGGGCAAAATACTCCAAATGATCATGTTCATCATTTTCTTCCGGAAAGATTGCTTGAATTATGTTGAAATACTACAAAACGCATGATAAGATTAATCTACGCATACCAATGGCCAAAAACTATTGGAATAAGTAAGAAGATCAAGTAAATGTTGAAAATGGTGAGGGAAAATTTAAAATGCATAGTCAAAACAAGTCGCAAGTTGCAAACAATCTATAAAAATGGTAAAAAAATTGTCCACCGTCTCAGGCAGGGTTTAGACAGATCTAGATTCATAAATTACCTAGATCGTGGGACCAGTTACGCTGTTGTACTGCCACTAAAAGCCACGATAAAAATTTAATAGATATATTTTGTGTTTAGACCAATTAAGACTGATAATGAAACTTGACTTAAGTTATATTCCGGTGACTCTGAAGCTATTCGAACCTACCAAACAAAATATCGAATGATTAGGTTTTTTGCTCAACACGAAATCTCTTTTTTACTTCTTCTCAAAATACTCAAGAATGTAGAGTAGAATCGTTCATACTTGTTTATGCTTTATTATAATTAATTGAGGAATAAGAGTCAAAGACAAATCCTATATGTAACTCATTATCTCATCTACAAAAATATCGAAATTATTGCACTACTGAGTGAGAACATTAAAAAAAAAAGAATAACTAATAAATAAAAAAAAATAAAAAATAGAATTGTTCATTAAAAGAACACCAATCAAAGACACGATCCTATTTTATTTTATCACCTCCTGAGATATTAATAAATTCTGATAGATTCAGATAGAAAACTTACTGTAACAATCATACTATTCTTATTATATTCACTGTTCTTCCTAATCATTCGGTATCATAGCTTTCATTCAATTGAAATCAATTCATTCTGATTTTAATTCGTTCTAATCAGGTGGAAGTTTGACTCACTTGGACAAATGAAATCATTTCAAAAATGAGGGTTAACTTTCTTATGTACAACTACAGAATTAACGAAAACATTTGGAAGTTATTAATGGTAACAGTCGATTTTTGAGTAAATGATGAAAAATAGAAAAATACTTACAATTTTTACATTTGCACTTTTTGATGAGTGTTTCGTCCTTGATATCATCATGGCACGCTTTACAATAGAACCAGGCCCTAAATTCAAACGAAAAAGATGAATTCTTGGTTTTCGAAGAAAATCACACCGATATACAATCTACAGCTTCGAGACTATCACCTACAATATCATCTAGATTCAAAGTATGGTGAAATAGTCAGTCTTTGTGATTGTTGCACACTAAAAAAGGTTTGAATCGAAATTTTATATATTCATACCTTTTGACCTCGTCTGCTGATTGGGCGATGAAGAAGCCTTGTGTATTGGCAACAATTTTAGCTCCTCTTGGATTAATCGAAATTTTTATGTCAGCACCCTCCGTACCTTTCACTTCTATAGCAAGTAGAAGGAGTTTTAGTTTGGTGAAGCACAACCTGAGATGAAATAAGAAATTCGAAATTTCAAATTGATCATACAAGTATCTGGAACATAGATTGAAGAAGCAGAAAAGCATGGTGCATGTTTTTTGATTTAATTTCTAATATTCTGAGAAGCTGTAAAACATACAATAAAATGTAGGTAAAACTGAAATTTTCATTTTAGGTAGTTTCTGAAAAGTTCTTGAGTAATATTTTTAGAGCATTGCAGTATAATGTATTCTATTGTGGCGACTCACTGTCCACAGAGTGTTTAACAAACTGCACACGCAGCCCTACTCCTACGTCATTGGAAGGCTCCGTTCATAATAGCCACTCTGATGAATACTATGAACGGATCCGACAATGATAAGATTAAGTATTCATTTTCCAGTCCTTGCAGCACTTTAACTGTCAATATAAAAAGTAATTCTGCAAAGAAAATTAAAAGAATTTTTTTGAAGTATGAATAACTAAATTCAGGCAAAAATATATATCGCATTATTATTTTTCAAATTGATTTTGATCAATATAGAATCTACGAAATGTTGAATTGTAAACTGCTTTGTTATTTAATAATAGTTCAATAATATTTGATGATATTAAAAGCATATTGTACACAGTTTTAAAATGTTAGAACCTATAAAGCTATCATGCAGCAAGCACATCTATAGCAATTCACATATTAGCATAATCCTGTCTCATATGACGTAGCTTTCCATTACTGACGTTAAAACTAAAAACATTCTTCCATCTATTAGACATTGACTAGTAACATCCATTGTTGTGTTCGTTCACTGTATTAGAAAGGATTAGGGACGATTTTTCGGGAGGAGTCCTGCAAACACTTTTGAGTATTCAAGGATATTTATCGAATAGAGAAATATAGAAGATGGATAATATTATAGGAACGGTGTTATAGAATAGTGAATTGATAATTTACTAATGTGGATATGCCATAATGCTCTAAATCTATTTTTCTCTCTAATGTCTAGATAGCTGCATTTGAATATTCCAATCTATAGGAGCTAAACTAATCAGAGTTTCTACAGGATCTTTCAAGAGAAATTTCTCTAAGAAATAGTATGCCAGTAAAAAAATTTACAATCTTCACATACACGAAATATAAATATAGTCTATTTATCAGATATTTGAGATGACGTCATAGTACATTGACATAGGAAATCTGTGGAATGTCTATGTTCACGAATCATGTTGTTATGATAGGATATATATGTCAACATGGAATGTTTATGTTCAGGGATCTTGTTGTTATAATAGTTTCAAGATAAATAGACTGTAGTTGTAGAAACTCCTACTTCTTGAAGCATGATGATTCTAGAGAGTGATTTCTGATGATATCAAGTGTATAACTTGTTTTTGTCGGGTTATGGACAGGGTAGTATGTTGTGTTAAATGAATTGAATGAAATTTTGATCTTACTCGCTGGCTTGAGGAAAGGTCATGCCTGTGAAAGAAGGGGACAAAGTCTCAGTGTACATCTCACATCCTGTGCCTTGTAGGTAATCGTTCTGCCAAACTTGGGTGTCGGGAGACTAGAACCATAATATACACCAGCCTCAAAATATCATGTTTTGTCAATGCTCAATTTAGATAAAGTTTTCTCATGTCTAAAATAATATTTCCGAAACCGATATTGGTTTGCCTTTGTTCCTTTGGATTTTCGATGGCATTCTCTGGAGTCAAGTTGAACTCGATAACAGACAAAATCACATCAACAGCAGAAATACACAAAAGCTTGCATTTTCGACAAGTCAGAGTAACTGTTAGTTGAATATGAGGTGAGAAGAGTGCTTCATATTTCACAACAGTTCATACCAGAAGCTGTTGCAGAACCGATTGACCAATTATAGGGTACACATTTCTCACGAGAATTTGCAAGGCTTAACATATTGTCAAACTTTGCTTCTTCAGTTGCCCTTCAAGTATCAGGTGTTTTTTTTAGAGTGATAGAACTTTAAATTGTAATAAAACACATTTGAATTAAGATTGAAGCCAAATACTGAAAAGAGATGTCAAAACAACATGGCTTCTTCCCTCGAATCAGAGTTATCCCTATCGAAAATTCAATCACTTTAAAAAAAATTCCCGATAGTACCTATACAAAATAAACATAAAATGAAGACTCAGGATCTCATCTTGAAAAAAAAATACATTATTGGCCACATAAAGATGAACTATTGAGATGAACGAAGGATAAATAATGTGAGAAGTAATAAGAAAAGAAGAGATGTAACATTTCTGAAGAAATTAGAAAAGGTGTTCGAAACGTTGAAGGACTAGGGCGATTGACTGAACCCGAAAGAGATGTGTACACCATATTCAGCGTCGGTCTTCTTCGGTTGTTTTTGGCGGAAGATTAATATGAACAAAGGTGAAAGGATGTGCGACCACTCCACTTTTCACGTCACAACGACTTACTCGGTGGCCTGAGCAAAGGGCATGCCTATAAACGAGGGACTCAGCGTTTCAGTATACATCTCCATGCCTGTCCCTCTCAGATAGTCATTGGTCCAAACTTGCATGTCTGGCGACTGGAATCATCACGTTGGGATTTATCAGTTCCTTGTACATACAAGATCATTCTTCCTTAACGTCACCTCATATACAGGGTCCTGCAATAGTGCGTTCTTCTTCCATAGCTGCCGAACCAGACATCTCAGAGATTTCGTTGGAAATTAGACCTCTTGTACCTTCATTTCTGCATCTCAGGAAGTTATTTTCTCATATACAGGGTGTCCCCGATAAATGTTATTCAACAAATGGATGATTTTTTCAATGGATCACCCCATATATTTTCACATATTTCCAATGACCTTCATTACCTCTTTCATGACGCAAAATCTTAGGGACATTTTTCCAACAGTTCAGATCTTATTCGAAGAAAACTGCAAAAAGGTGAGGAAAAAGCAGTTCAGTAAAAGTCTTCTGACGATTTCCAGAAGCGATAGTAACATGAATTCGAACTTAAAGTTTTTTAATTGAACGCTTTGCCGTGACATGGTTCCCAAACGATCAATCTGTCGTACACAGGGTGTCCGTTTTTAAGGTCCAAATATGGAGAACTTAAAATTATTATTTCTCGAATTTTTCGAATAGAAAACCCTGTATTTTTTTCCACATTGATGTAGAAAATTGAATACCTTAGCTCTAAGTAGCAATAACTTGATCAATATTTTTTTTGGAAAGCCGATAAAAACTGATATAATATAGGTTGAATAGATATTAGATACGTGATCAATATGTTTTGCTTGTACGGAAAAGAAATATCATTTTTATGATGATGCTCAGGAAGTATGATGCTGGAAAGGTTTTGAAGTTTGTCAATAATTATTCATTTAGTTTTATTTCATTGTTTAACCTCTTGTCCGCTAGTTTTTTTTATGTTATTATTTGAATAAAATTTTCAGTTGCGATATCATTTTTCGTGTCTGCTGGATGCAGGAGTTAAAATAATCCTGAGGTTACTCCTGAGAAAATATAAGGTATTCAATTTTCTACATCATTGTGGAAAAAAATACAGGGTGTTCTATTTGAAAAAATTGGGAAATAATAATTTTAAGTTCTTCATATTTGGACATTAATAACGGACACTCTGTATATGACAGGTTGATCGTTTGGGAACCATGTCAAGGCAAATCCTTCAAATAAAAAACTTTTAGTTCAAATTCATGTTACTATCGCTTCTGGCAATCGTCAGAAGACTTTTACTGAACTGCTTTTCCCTCACCTTTTTGCAGTTTTCTTCGAATAAGATCTGAACTGTTGGAAAAATGTCCCTAAGATTTTGCGTCATGAAAGAGGTAATGAAGGTCATTGAAAATATGTGAAAATATATGGGGTGGTCCATTAAAAAAATCATCCATTTGTTGAATAACATTTATCGGGGACACCCTGTATATCAGAAAATAATTTCCTGAGATGCAGAAATGAAGGTTCAAGATGTCTACTTTCCAACGAAATCTCTGAGATGTCTGGCTCGGCAGCTATGGAAGAAGAACGCACTATTGCAGGACCCTGTATTTATTCTTAGAGCAAAAAGGGTTTGATGAAAACTCGTATTGATTTGCGTTACAATCAGGGTGAACAGCTTATAACATGGTTTTTAAAACTCCAAATTACATCCATTTAACATTATTATTATAGGCCAAGTAGTTGTCGTTTGGTAAGGGGGTTACATTCCACTTCGACCACAAGGTCTATTCTGCAACCTCAAGTGCTATTGTGCCCCCATCTTCTCGCAACTGCACTATCTAAGAGGTCTCAAGGAGGTTGAAGCCTAAGGAGGCTAAATACTAGTTCCTCCTATAATTCTCTTGCCCTAGACATTCCTTGCGCAGACTTGCAATGGCGAGGCATTCTATAACCAAGTGATCAGACCAACTCGTCTGTTTCTGAGAAGACCATTCCCATCATGGGCGTTCTTACTGAGGTCCAAGTTATTCTTGGCGTTTACAGTTCCGATATCCCGAAGGAGTATCGAAATGATCCATCCATTCCTGAAAGCCCAGCTTGACAATCAGAATGGATCATTTATGTCACACCTTGGCACCTTGAGTAGTTCTCTCTATTATTTTGAGTGAGGTTAAAAAAGAATGACCCTGTCTATCAAGAAACTGACATACATGGCAACTTGAGTATTTTCATTTAGAAAAACTTATTTCATTTTCAAGAATGTTATAGAAAACACAAACGCAAGGGTTCATATTATAATGTGACCTTTTAAAAAGTTCAAAC
This sequence comes from Adalia bipunctata, assembly GCA_910592335.1. Classification (NCBI taxonomy): domain Eukaryota; kingdom Metazoa; phylum Arthropoda; class Insecta; order Coleoptera; family Coccinellidae; genus Adalia; species Adalia bipunctata. Next base: position 12,965,001 of record OU342955.1, read on the forward strand.
ATTTGTAATAACTGCAAAACTTACAACCTGAAAAGGCGATCTTGCGAATAATTTGACCCTATTTTGAAGTGCTTTGAGACAATCCAACTATGTTATTCTTACCGTTTTGAAGGAACGCATAGCAAATAAATTTGCCATCATCGTTGAAAAACCTGGCGCTAAACAGGATTGTGCTATGAAACCAAGTTTCAACTCTGCTAAACAAATGACATCATCCCCCTGTTTCCAGTCCCAGGATGGTATATTCAGGAGATACGCCTATAACAGGAAATCAGTTCAAACTAAATATTTCATTCACATAATATCAGAATATTATCATTTTATTGTATTTTCCCACAATTTTCTTTACTTAAATTGGAAATGAAGTTGATAACATAAACAGGGTGGCCAAGAGATTGACGTCAAAAAGGAAAAAACAGGTCCCTCGTGTCATGGGCTATTCGAATCACCACCATGTATGTTATGCGATTTTTCACGGTTTTCGAGTTATGAATTTTTTTATGAAATTTGAGAATTTTCGACTTGACCATCTTGAAAAAGATATTTAAAAAAAAGTACGAGAGTTCTCTGTGAAATTCTTTTTGTAACTTAATCTCCATGAATTGTACTTTTATACATAAAATAACCAGATTCGTAACTTTGATAAAAATTATGGAAATGTTGGTCTCAAGTAAAAAAGTTACGTGAATTGGATTATGATCTGAATTTTCGAATCAAGTTCTTAGTATGCTTAAAAACTGCGCTCAACAGTCAGCTTTCAAAATCATTGATGAAAAATGGTACTTAACACTCTACTTTTGCTAGAATTAGCCTTCAAAGTCATCGAGGTGAAAAAAATCAAAGAACTAGAAATTTACTACAAAATTATTTTTTGCCATTTTAAGAATTTTCTGATCAAGTTATGATAGAAAATGCTGAAAATTATCTTCAGATGTTGGTCAAGAAGAGTTCTAGATAAAAAAGGAATAGGTATGGCAATAAATCACACATAATAATGAGAATAAAAAGAAATTTATTCATAAAATTTACAGTAGGTTTTCAAAGCTGCCACCCCTAGCCTCAATACAAATTCTACAGCTTCTTAGAAATTTTTTTTTAATGGCATAAAACTTGCCCTGTCCTCTCTTAGGACACGTTCGGCTTCTCTTAACTTCAGTCGCAGCTCGTCTCCACTCGAACATTCTCGGGCGTGAACAATTTCTTTGAAATACCCCAAACGAAAAAATCCATGGGATAAGGGTCAGGTGAACGTGGGGGCCACTTGATTGGTCCGCTGCGTCCGATCCATCTGTTCAGGTATTGTTCATTCAAGTGATTACTAAGAAGGTGTAGAATGTGTATTGAGGCTAGAGGTGGCCACTTCGAAAACCTACTGTAAATTTTATAAATAAATTTCTTTTTATTCACATTATGATGTGTGATTTATTACCATGCCTATTCCTTTTTTTCATCTAGAACTCTCCTTGACCAACATCTGAAGCTAGTTTTCAATAATTTTCAGCATTTTCTATCATAACTTGATCAGAAAAATCTTAAAATGGCAAAAAAAATTCTGTAGTAAATGTCTAGTTCTTTGATTTTTTCCACCTCGATGACTTTGAAGGTTAATTCTAGCAAAAGTAGAGTGTTAAGTACCATTTTTTATCAATGATTCTAAAAGCTGACTGTTGAGCGCAGTTTTAAGCATACTAAGAAACCGTGAATTCGCCTCTTTACATTTTTAATTCTGATTCTAAAATTCAGATCATGATCCAATTCACGTAACTTTTTCACTTGAGACCAAAATTTCCATAATTTTTATCAAAGTTACGAATCTGGTATTTTATGTATGAAAGTACAATTCATGGAGATTAAGTTACAGAAAGAATTTCACAGAGAAGTCTTGTACTTTTTTTTTAATATCTCTTTTAAGATGGTCAAGTCGAAAATTCTCAAAGTTCATAAAAAAATTCATAACTCGAAAACCGTGAAAAATCGCATAACATACATGGGGGTGATTCGAATAGCCCATGCTACGAGGGACCTGTTTTTCTCTTTTTGACGTCAATCTCTTGGCCACCCTGTATAACATATTGATATGTTTCAGTGGGATTCCTAAAGGTTCTGATTTTGGTCCAGACCTTTTCAATTACTTTAATTATTCTTTTATTCTCACCTTGTTGTGATACTGCATCAACTGAATGATCACTCTGATATCATCACTGTAGTTTTTGATGGAGATGACTCTCATAATGTTAGCAGCATCTTCTGCATCTGGATCTTGGCAGTACTTATTGGCGAGTACTAGGCAAGCATCCGCTTCGTGAACCTAGGAAAAACCGTGTTGCAACCTCAATTGATCTTCTAATATTTGTGAGAAAATGGCAGAGATTTCTCGAAGAAATGTTAGATTAATTCCAATATTCCATTATAGAATTTCTTCTTTTCAAATGAAATAGGTATCACAAGCTCGTTTGGAGTAACTCAAGAGGTCATCCTTATAGTTTTTGAATAAGACAAGACTAGAATATCTCGTAAGAATATAATCAAAAGTATCTAAATCAGATTGTTGTAGTTAGAGCATGAAAAGACTAGAGTTAAATAGAAGAATCTGAATTTTGTGATACCTATTCAATTTTGAGTCTTATATATAGATTATTGTACATCCTTTCTAAACTATGGAACCTAATATTTTCTACGATTAACGGAAATAATTTCTGGTAAATCATGCAAAACAGTTGGAACGATAGAACTCTAACATTTCATGAACTTCACTAGCAGAAAGATTAAATTCTGTGCAAGTTCAGTCCCTATTGTCCATCTAATAGGTATGTTGTGCTAAGTTCAACGAATCAAATGCTTTAAGTGCATGCACTAGATTGCGTAGAAATTGAAAGTTGATAATTTTTCGAATTGATTATCGTAATGAAAAAATCAAACTTCCTCTTTGTACCAACTTACCGCCATTGACCCTTGTTTGGTGCGTCTGTTGACTGAATATTCAAAATCATCTTCTAGAGTTTAGTAACGTTTTACCTATATTTGCCTCAATATTCTACTCTTTTCGTGTGTTCACTAAATTATCAAACAGTTAACTCTAGATACTGATCGCGTTGTTCGGGAGGGAAACGAGCATACTCGAAAGTTTCTGTTCTTTTTCTCATTTTTTTCTCAACAGTTAAACAACGAGAACATTGAAATTCAAACTTCAGTTTTGTCAACTAACCTTGACCCTTTGAAGATCGATAGGATTCATTATGGTACCTTGGAAGAACTCTACAGTTGTAAAATGTCTCTTGAAGAGACCTTCCAGTTCAAGATCAGGCGGTTTCCTGTATACAACTCAACATTAACGTATAATAATAACAGAAAAACATAAAACAAATCCGGTCGCCTCCATCCTCTGCTGAAAAGTCCATTCTACCATGCAGCCAAAGACACTGTCAATAAATGTATAACTACGCTGCGATATATAACAGAACACTTCTGTTTCAACGTTTCACCGGGTTCTGCACACTATGATATTCTTTCTGATCCGGATTATCTAATGACTATGACTTTCCTGAAGATTCTAGACGTATAATTTAATTTTTCTGAACATATTATTTCTGAACATATATTTTCTGAACATATATCTTTCTGAACATATATTTCCTGAACATATATCATTCTGAACATTTATTTTTTGACAATATTTCTTTCTGGGCATATTTTCTTCTGAACATATATTATTCTGTATATATAGTTTTCTGAACAATTCTTCTCTGAACATATATATTCTCTTGAACATATACGATGTTTCACTCAATATAAACTGTCATTCGGATTCATATTCAGTTTGAACCTTCGTCGGGATCAGTTGAAATAGAAATTTCTGAATTAACAAGAGAAGTGCTTGGAGAAAAAGCGATAATAAACACACTATTCCATGTTCCCTTAATCATGGTCGTTTATAACGTGTATACCTTGACTCTCTCAAGGTCTACAGCGTTCATCATTGATCCCTGAAAAAACTCCACTGTCGTGTAATGCCGCTTGAGGAGTCCCTCCAACTCAAGGTCTGGTTCTTTTCTGGAAAGTGATGAAGACACAAAGCAGGAGGATGTCAGAATAAGGAATATTCAGGAGATTTTGATTGAGAAACTTATTTCATAGACTGTGTATTCCTGTTGTTATTTGCAACTGGCACAGTGGTTGGAGTCAGAGCGAAAATATAAACAGAAATATTCGATCTTATTGGCATTTTCTCTTTGTTCAGAAAACGAAATATCCAATGATTCACTTAATGCACTCTAGGAAAGTCTTGTGAATTTGTTCAGGTTTGAAATGAAATGCTGTTTTTTAATTACACTGTACAAAAAAATTAACGCACATTATGGAAATCTCAAATTTATTCTACAACTGAAGGTGTTCTCAATGATAATTATTTTTATCAGAATTATGCATGCATTTGTTATCCACTTTCAACGTTTTTCTTCAATACAGATGTTTTCTCCCAGCAGGAATAAAAAAAGATGATATTATCAGATTTTGAATTGGCTCCATTCTGAAATCAGTTGTTCTCGATCAATTCGAGTGATCAATAGTTTTTCTTTCGTTTGATTTTCTACACTTGATCGCTATGCAACGCGAAACACGCAATTTGACCCAAGAGGAATGCGCCCAAGCGGTAGTTTTGCGAGAAGCAGGGTGGACATACACAAGAATTGCAGAAAGGTTTGGAGTTTCCCATACAAGTGTGTCCAGAATGTTGCAGCGATTCAGGGAGACAGGTATGAATGTCCGAAGACCAGGACAGGGTAGACCACGGGTAACAACTGCCATTCAAGAACGTTACTTGAAAGTTTCTTCGTTGAGACAACGGTTTGCAACCACTCGCCTCCTTCAAAATCAGCTTGAGCAAACTCATGAGGTGCAAATTAGCACTCAGACAATAAGAAATCGCCTCAGAGAATATGATTTAAGGCCTCGTGTCGCGGCAAGAAGCCCAGCTCTTACCCCAGCCCATCGAAGGGCGCGTTTGGATTTTGCGAGATAGCATATCCATTGGGAAGAGGCCGATTGGGAGAGAGTTCTCTTCACAGATGAGTCGAGATTCTGCCTCTACCATTGTGATCGACGTTCCCTTGTATACAGACGTCCACATGAAAGATATGCTCAGTGCAATTTCCTGAATACTACTGGTTTCGGGGGAGGATCGATTATGGTATGGGGTGGAATATCTTTGACTGCTCGCACAGACCTAGTGGTCGTTGATAATGGAGCTATGAATGCTGATAAGTATATAAGGAACATTCTTGAAGAGCATGTTGTGCCATTTGCCCCATACATTGATGAAAATTTCATTTTTTTGGACGATAATGCCAGACCCTATCGTGCGCGCATCGTTCAGGAGTACCTTGAAGAGGTTGAAGTCTTTCGAATGGAATGGCCAGCAAGAAGTCCAGATCTCAATCCGATTGAGCAGGTTTGGGACAACCTCAATAGAAGGCTGAGAAGTTCAGAAAATTATCCAGCTACTCTTAATGACTTAGGAATCCAACTCGGAGAATTCTGGGAAGGATTAGATCAGAACATTTTAAGATCACTCATTTTGAGTATGAACCGTCGTTGCCGAGCTGTAATTAATGCAAGGGGTGGAAATACCAAGTATTAAATCACTTATCAGCATTTCAGTATTCTGAAAATTGTTCAATTCTCTTCTTTCACATAAGATTCGGTGAAATCCTGAATTTTTCTTCCATTTAATGTCTTGTTTCATTCAAAACCTTCCCGAGAGAACATAAAAAATAAGTTATAAAGTCAATGTAGAGTTAACTGTCAAAAATTGAGATTTTCAGAATGTGCGATTATTTTTCTGCGCAGTGTAATATTACACAGGATATCCCTTCTTTATGTTGTCAACAGTTAGCAATGATTGTTCGATAAAAAGATAAATTTTGACATTGAAGATTACTCAGTGTTTTTCGCGTATTTCATTCATTATCGAAACTCAATCATTATTTTCGAGTAACCTCAAAATTTCTGAAAAAATGTGGTTACTTAATATTGCTCTATTCCATTCATTACACTGTGATATTATACAAAAAATAGAAAGCGACTAAAACTAATGTTCAGACCATACCTGTGAAGAAAGACTACTTCTACGTCCACATCTTCTCTGTCTTCGTGTAGAAAATCTTTCAGAAAATGCGATACTGATTCGTATGTGATATGACCACATACCACTATATGCCTAAAGGAGAAACAAGTCGATTAGTTTCTTACTTTCTGCTATTCAGAGACGAATATTGCTTGCTTTTCTTTGATTGAGATTAAGTCTGCATTAGATCTTGTAAGCCATATTCGTTTCTGTCAAATATTCGAGAGAAAATCTAAAGGATCGAAAACTGCTCAGGTTAAACTTACGGCATCTAAACACCATGCAACTAAATCGTGAAAACTTGAAACTAAGGGACCCTAAATCATCGGATCCAGATGTCTAAAAACTAGATGGAATATTCTAGAATCCAAACAGGTGAAATTTCAAAATCAAAAGCCAGTTAATAATGCGGTGAGACTCAATCTTCTAAACGATAGGATCAAGAGTATTACGTCTCAACAGAAATATTCTCAATGTTGCATCATAATTCTACTCTCAAAATGCGTTGGGACAATTTTGTTGGAAGTCTAAATCTAATTCATCTAAGTGTTTCTCTTCGTACACAGCCTGCCGACGCACAAAATCGTCCAGTGGACAAACTGCCACAAATTCATGCATTTAAGACACTAACACTTAAGCCGATTTCGTGGTTGAGGAATATTGAACCATTTAACAACTTGAACATGTCCAGTTTAAACAGTGGTCGGTTTGAACATCTATACACTAGGATTTCCAAGGACAAAACAAAAGGGGCAATGGAAATTGAAGATATTGACAGTATGAAGCGTGCAGGGTGATATAGGAGCGACATTATGATAGTTTTTAGTGAGCAAGTTCCATACGCAGCGATAACCAAAGACTCTAAGTGACTGGCTCCATACCTCAGAGATCAGGTTAGTTTGGCTACTGCCAAACGTTTAAGTATACTAAATGTGAGGCAACAAAGACTGTAATTTAAATATCAATAAATGGTATGGAGAGTATGGTCAGTTCTTGGATCCTCGCATACGTGTAGAGATTCGGTGATGATCCCACACATTTTCAAATGAAAACCAACCAATATTTCAACTGGTTTAATTAACGAACAAATAACCTCTATAGTATCCTCACCTTCTGCCTCTTTCATTCTTCAGAGTTCCGCCATACTTTGGCCTAGTTCCGATCAGATCAATGATCTCAGGTATACAACTCGCAAAAATCGCCTAAATGCCGCAAAAGACAAATAAGACAACAAGGCTTCATTTTCAGCAGAACGAGGCAAATATACAGGACGCGCATCGCAATTTCAGAAAATTCAGTGGAGATAACACTGGAAGGTTAGATACCAAAAGAGAATCCACAGGACCAAACTAATTCACCCTGAATCTAACTGAAATTGCGAGTCAGCGTAAGTCGAAGACTAAGTTTTGGTGATTGAAACATAGGATGATGTCGCTGTAAGCTTAAAATGAAGGGATTGGGAGTATTGACTAAAGGGAAATCAGGATCCTGGACAAAAGTAACAAAACCAACATTCAGTTATCCACAGCAAGTCCATCTAGAGGAGCCTTACAGGTTTTTCATTTTCTCGCATTTCTACTCGTATGATCGGTTCATTTTTCTTTCGAAAACTGATGAAACATTGAGACTATTAATTTAATCATTTCCCTTATCGAACGAACGCGATCGTGCGTGGCTCTAGCAGGCTGTGCTTCAACTCAAGTGCTACTATAATCTACTAGGCCAGCTCTATGTAAATCTAGCGATTTCAAAATGTAAAATGCATTCTGTATGCTCTCTTATCACATATCTTCGGTAATCTAAGGGATTAAAGCTCTTTGAAATCGAATTAGTCGAAGCATACAGAGGGTTCTTCCTAGCGTTCAAAAATCATTTCAAAAATCTTAGACAACAATAGTCGAACCATCTGGAGCAGGTCATCTAAGATACTTACATCTCGTCATCATCAACAAGTGAAGGTTCCACCCTTTCATGAATTCATCGAAAAGATCATCGCCACTTGCATGATTCTAATATTGAATAGCAAACTCTAAATAGATAATGAAGCAGAAAGAAAATCAATAAATAAATGCACCAAATGATCGCCATTGTTGTCCGTCAACCTTTCTTTACTGTTTCGTTTTTTCACTCGCAGTTTGTAGGATTTGGTAGCTAAAAGAGAGCATACCAAACTGTTCTCTTCTAAGTGTATGTGCTAGGTAAAAATTACAAAAATATTACCCACGCAAAAACTAACAATACAAGAGCTACTTCAAAGGTATCCATCTCACTAAATTTTCCAATGAACCACCTCGATATTGACTTGGATCAGTTCATGCACTGAATGAGAAATTTCGAAATCAAATATAATCTCAGCAGAATATTCGGCACGTGAAAAGTTACTCAACTATTTCCACCAGCTCGACAAAACGACAAAGGGTCGACATTAATCGTGGTGGGGGGAATTTTGTCGGGACAAGAGCTCGCTCTTGCGGAACACCGCGAAGGGAGACGCTATAGACTATCAGGATGAAAATGGTTGAGTTCTGATTCGGTGGACGGTTCTTTTGGTGAGATGTGGTTGGTCTTGAGATGGGTAACATTTTCGAATTGCTGGAATGAATAGCGCAAAGCATAACCCAAGTGCTACAAACTCATCAAAAATATTAATTCTATAGCAATTTCATTCCCAGAGGTGTTAAAATACTGGATGTAGCAGCCTGGGATTGATACCTGCGTCGTATATCTTTGCTGTATTTTCCGCCGTACTTGGAGCGGTTGGCAGCCAACTCGGTTATCTCCGGAATCCAGCTGGCGAACACCGCCTAATAAACCCACATATTTACCCCATCAGGCTCCTCCTTGGACCCATTTACACTAAGCTACTTTCTCTTATCGCTAACATTTACATACGGTTCAAGCCGTAGGTACAGACCGAGGTTTCTGCTCTTATTGTTGATCGAAAAGAAAAAGAATCAAAATTTGGAGGGAAATCGTGCTAGGTCGTCAGAAATGGAGTGAAATTTTTAGCCCCACAGGCTCACCCTAAGTTGGAGGACCAAACGAAAAAGGGGTTTACGTGGATGCAACCAAGAATGAAATACCCATAAACTTGGTGTCTGCATTTTTCAAAGTTTTTTCCTCTTAACATCTGCATTTCTCGAGATATTCAGCTGAAATTTGGCGAAGATGTTAAACTTGAAGGTTTGAATCATGACAAGTAAAGCGCCCTTGAAAACCAACAATGTAGTATTCTTTCTAGAACAATGTCCCCTTGTATCCTCTAGAACGGTTTTGTGAAGCACCACTGAAGGTTTGAAACATATGAAAAAGAATCCCGATTCCGTTCGACAACTTTATTGATTTTCTGCAATTTTTTTCGCATGTTTCCATTTTGAAGAAGAAAAATTCAACAATTCGTGAGGAAAATGAAAATTTTCAGGCATCAATGGTATAATTATTAGTTTTGACAAATCAAACTCATATCTCCAGAAATACGGATGTTATGAGTACACACAAAGTAAGTTCTTTTCAAAATAGAATTCTCCAATTCTTAAATGAAAAATCATGAATATTATACAAAAATATATAAAATGATTCTCTTCTTTCGATATTCATTTCTTCAAAATTGGCCATTTATAATGCTGTGAAATTTTAAATTGAGTCAGGATATAAACAGGATTGTTGAAATCTCAAATATTGACATGGGCGCTCACAGAAATCCGAAATTTTTCTCAGGGGGGCAAAATAAAAATTAGAAAGTAATATTGAGGTGTCGTGCTGAAAAACGATAAGACCATCAAAATCTCAGGAGGGGGTCATGGCCCCCTCTGCGGGCTCCCATGAATACTGAGTGTTTTCCTGAATTTATTAACTTATTTTTCATCCCAAAAAATGAATGACATTTCTCTGTTTATAAAATAAACTGATTTCACTATCGGAATGTGCGAATTCTGAATTCTACAATAAATTGATTCTTAAATTATTCAACATTTTTGCATTTATTTTACTACATGAACCATCTGTGAAACCTAGAAACTAAGGTCGATGGCCATTTAGAAGTAGCAATAAAAACATGCCGAAGCAAAATTTTTTTTTTGGAAATTTATTTTCTCTTGACGACTCAATTGTTCAACATTTTTTTGCTCGAAAATGGTAGCAGATACCAAAAAGGCATGAGATGAAACAGTTTTTGCATGAAAGAAATAATTTTCCATATTTTTTGAACTACCAGTGGCGCACCCCAAAAAATCTGGAGGGAAATGAAAGATATTTCCCCAGAAAAAATCTCCCTGTAGTTTAAGGGTGGTAATTGACATGTGAGATCATGTAAATTCCGAATTGCAATATATTTACCCAATTCGAGGTGAATTTCTCAAGAAATGCTAATGCTTTGAGGAAAAATATTGTAAAATTTCAAAAAATTTTATGTTTGTAGATCTCGAAAATGAAGTGTTTGCGTACTCATGTTCAGGAGATCTTTATTCTTGATATCATCTAAGTGATCACCCCTCTTTGTTTTAAGCCCAAATTCAGGAATACCCTGTATATTTAATGAACTTATGCAATCAGCGTTGAAAATTTAGGCGTATGCCTAATGCAATCAAAAATAAGACTTCTTTGAAAGTTTTCAAAGCCCTACTTGAAGCAAATTTACTTGAATAGAAAATGTTCATCCTTTATATTTATTGTTCATAAATGTCGAATCAAAATGTCAATTTTGATGTCCTCAGGAATATAAGAATAGGTGTCAGCATTTGACAAAACTGATTGCCCCCCTTTAAAAATCCATTGAAGAAATATAAAATTTTCATTATTTCCATCCTCAGAAGAGTGCCTAGCTAACCGACTGATCCTAGAAAAAATCACCAGTTAGTCCAACGTCTTCTCGATCACAATCACTACAGAAACCCCGATCACAATACTCTTTTCTTTTTTTCTGAATATGGATGTAATCATCGAATAGAATTGGGCAATGTTATCTAGAGGTATCTCAGATTTTGACTGTTGGAACAAATAATGGAAATCGTATGGAATCATGGATAAAACTCTGTAACTACTAGAGGAAAATTGGTGTTTTCAGAGCGAAAACTCAAGCCACCGGTATTTTCGATAAAAAAATTAACATAAACTCGGACAGTAAATTCAAGACAACGGAAAACACACATTGGTTATTACAAATCACAAGCTAATCTACGAGGATGCGATTCTAGTGTTAGCAAGTGTTCTTTTATGTCCAAAAATTGGTGCTGGGTCGAAATACCAAAATTATCTTCACGAAGTCATAGACGCCATTTCAGCTAAGTATACTATAAATAACACGTAGTTGGAAATAGAATAATTGATAACATTTTGAAGATTTATAGAGTCTATGGGTCGGAAGAAAAAATTGGTGAAATTTTGAAGATATACAGCAGGTTAGTATTCATTTCTTGTGCAAAGTGCGGGCAGGGCTGTGTTCTAAACAAATGCAGGAATCCTTAATTTTTGTGCACGTGGACTAAACGAGAAGCGAGAGGGTTGTTTTCTCTTTGTTGGAGATGAAAAGGGATTATATACCCTGTTTTTATTGATCTCCGCACCTGCAGGTTGACATTATTTTCATTTACGCCAACTCATTCCTATAGATATCTCGATTTACAAAAGGGCATGATGAATTTCACGAAAAGTTTGGAATGATGTATCCAAAACCAAACTCAAATTATTCTGATGACCATAAGGTAATAAGAGCTGACTAAAATTTTCACTCGAAGCAATAACGAAAAAGAGTGAATAATACCAATAATTTTGTCTCTAGAAACAATGCATTCTAAATTTAACATTTCTGAATCTATTTGGTAAAATTTCTAGTGGATCCCTAATTAGGGCATTTTTTCAATGCTCGTGATATTTTAAGAATTATTTCCCCAGTTATCTAACTGGGAAGTGGAAATGAATCTCTTGAAGAATTTTAATCGGCTTTTACACCTCGATGTTACAAAATATTTTTGGAGAACATCAACTGTACCTCTTTCCATGTTCTCTCTTGAATTCCCCACTATATTTGGATCTAGTTCCTACTAGGTCTATAATTTCTGGAATGCTACTAGCAAAAATCGCCTGCAAATAAATATCCATTTCTATGCATTCATTCCATTTGAATCGAAAACGATTCACATCTTTGGATATCGAAGAGTCTTTCGAATTGGGTGTCCTTTTTTAAAAATGAATGAAACACAAAATCTGCAAATTCTTACTGAATGGCATGTGGAAAAAAGTCTTTCAAATTACCTTCCATGGACCTCCTGAATATATTGAAATTTTCAGTGACTATTTCAATCACACCAATATCAGATCAATTTATACTTAAATTCATTTTTATAATAAGAAAAAATTTATAAAAATCCCATCATTGACCAAATCATCCACAACAACAAAAGTTTTACCTGCCCCATATTTGTTTTCTATTTATTTTCAAAGTAGGTGTTATACAATAATAATGATGATTTATTTTATTTAATTCTTTTATTGACAAAAATACCCGTTATGGTTCAGTTAAATTTCAAAATATTTGGTTTATTCAGAATATTAAAGGAAAGAATTTCAGTGCTTAAATTTTTTGTCCCCATATTTTGTTCGTCATATAGAAAATTTTTCCAAATCAGTAAGTAAAATCTAAAGGCACCTAAATCTCATTGATCAAACTAAAACTTCCACAAATATAAAAATACGTATATGTCCAAAGGCAGAGAATATCCTTCAAACTACCATAACTGACATACAGGGTGTTCTTAAATTGAACGTACAAACGAAAAGGGGAGATTCCTTAAGTGAGTTTAAGAAAAAAAGTCCCATAAACATGCGGTCACAAACGTTTCGTTTTCGAGATACAGAGTGTTGAAGTTTGAATTTTTTTCAAGTTTTTTTTGGTGAGCAACTGTTAATTTGAAAAATGTAAAAAGAAGCTTTGTTGTTATAATAAACTTTGCGGTCTCTTGTAGTTTTGTCGTATCTGCTACCGATTTCGGGAAAAAAATTTTGAACGATTCTCTCGAAAAAGCCTCGGAAAAATCTAAATTATATCGAGAGGGTCGTTCAAATTTTTTTTTTCTCGAAATCGGTGGCAGATACGACAAAACTACAGGACACCGAAAAGTTTAGTATAACAACAGAGCTGCTTTTTACATTTTTTCAAATTAACAGTTGCTCACCAAAAAAAAGTTCTGGAGGAAAACAGGTGACCGTGTTCCAGAAAAAATATCAACCTGTAGATCTGCTATCGAAATCGCCATATCACGTGATGAGAACTCTCAAATGTAACATCTATGCCAAATTTCAGTGGAATATCTTGTAAAGTGTAGATACTATGAGAAAAAAACTTTAAGAAAAATTCAAACTTCAACACTCTGTATCTCGAAAACGAAACGTTTGCGACCCCATGTTTATAGGACTTTTTTTTCTTAAACTCAATAAAGGAATCTCCTCTCTCCGTTTGTACTTACAATTTAGGAACACCCTGTATTTCACGAAATTGAATTTTTCCAAATTTCTTTGGTTGCAATAATTTTGACAATTTTGAAAACAGTTTTTTCCGCATCTGAACCTTCCATTTGTATTTTTCCATTTCTTCGGAAACATTTAGTTTATTATTTCAAAACAGAAGCCCAGAAGCAGATTTCGTTCTGGTCGAATTCTATCACCAGAAATGAAAATATCCATTCAGTTTGCATTTCGTTAATGAAAATGTGGAAGCTAAATCATTTCAAGGATAATCCTAGCTTCGTTAAAACGCAGATAACGTGTTGTTTTTTGTGTTGAATTAAATCCAGCCTCATAAGCAAAAACTGGAATCAAAAAAGCGTTCATCTGAATCTCTGAATGGACCAAGCAAAAAGGCGTGCTTTTTCGTTGAAAAGGAAAGCATGAAGCTAAGCATTCTTGGTTTTCTGATGTCGCTGAAACAAAAGTTACGTGCTGATTTCGTTCCTCAACATACAGTTTTTTAAGTGATAATTCGTTATCTAAACCTACTAAGGTATCAAGAATTCAATTGTCGCCATTCAAAGTGTAATTTTTTTAATGAATATTTCAAAGTATTTTTGTATGTTCTATACAGATTCTTTTCTAAATATATTGTTATATGTTTGATACATCCTCAGAGATATTGAATATTCAAAAAATATAATATATCTTTTATATTTTGTTATACTTTGCCCAACCTTTTTAGACAGTATTTAGTTTGAATATATTCGCGAAAAGTCTTTATTCTCTTGTCTCTCATTTTCTTTTCATCCCAAACTTTATTATGCAGATTTATGATATAAGCGTCAATTTAATTTTTAAGACTCAGAAGTATTAGAGATCTTTGTCCAACTCGAATGTTAGTATAACCTGATAATAAATGAGTAGTTCTTGATTGGACTATGAGGTAATGTTATGATTCAAATGTCCCACATAAAATTTTCAGCTGAAAAATTTCAAGAAAAGTTTAATATGTTTGTCTTTCGAATAGTTCGTTTACCATGTAATTGGAAAAGGGTATATGCATGCTTTTTTGGAAGGGGTGCAAAAGTCTTCAGGTTTGAATCGAAATGATTGCTGTTCTTCATTAAGGTGAAAGAAACATGCAACTATTGCCTCTACGACATCCTGCTAGAAGGTTATAAGCACAAGCATCGTCTTGAATGTTTATCCACTTTCTTTGTTCCTTTGACAAGTCAACCTAAACATGCATTCACGATCAGACGTCATACAACATTCAGATGCATCCAGAATAGAAAATAAGAAGATAGAGAAAGAGAAATAACGAATAAAAGTACCTCGAATGTTCTGGAAAGGTTGAGATAGGATTGTTTTGAGGAAATTTGAAATGACAAGGTCTCTTAAGACAAATTTAAGTGACTGAGAGAAAACTCATAGCATATAGAGAGTGAAACTATTCTTTCAACAAAACGAGTATTGTTGTAGTTTTCATTTCACTCTCTAGATGCTCAGTCGATGTCTTAGTTCACATTAGGAAATGTAACTATAGTACTCATAGTGAAGGTCGAGATTTATTGAATTTTGCAAATGGTATAGATTATAGAACATAAGGGGCCAAAACTGAAATGTTTCCAATAGCAAGTTTAATAAAGTTCTAGATGGAAAACAACATTTTTGAACGGGCTGTAATCTATATGTACATTTCGAGGAAGAATTATTTCATTTTGTTGGAGGAATTGTGATAATCCTTTTTCAATTGAAAGTGTACACTTAGGTCCTTCATTCAGTAATTTTTGAAACCTGATTGCTCTTATTCACTTTCGGAAAATACAGGGTGATTTTTTTAAGTGTTTCATTAGAAGTTTTCGAGGAAGGAATTGCGATACAAATTCAAAATTTTGTATTTCTGTTTTAGAGTACATGAACTCAATTTGTAAAATATTTTCAAGCGGAATCTATTTCCGGTTCTACCGGAAACGGATGCGAACTTCGTTATTTCAAATGGAACACCCTATATATTTATACATATTTGAATTCTTCGTTTAATTCTGCAATGATTTGATGTATGTTATGCGCAACCACATCAAGCGATTGTTGAGTTATTGCCTGATTCTCAAATTTTTTGACAGAAAGATTGTCACGAATTAGTGTTTATATCTTCAAAATCCCTCATTGTAAGAATTTTTTTTTGGAACACTGAGACAAATGAAAGTAGGCTGATACGGCTTCTTGTATAAATTATGAGGAAATTTTATACAGGGTGCCTGAAACAGGGCTTCAAAGTGAGCCTCAAAAAAACTACGAAATCTCATTTTTTTCAAATGGGAACCATATAATTTTATAATTCCGATCGATTGCTCGCCAAAAACTAGTTAGAGTGTGCCGAACATTTCATGTCTTTAAAATGAGTAGTTTCGCCGTTATCGAATAAAATTCGAATTTCACGACTAAAGCCAGGTTTCTTTGTCTAAACATCAGGTTTATCAACATGATTTTCAAGTAGGCTATTTCAATAGTAATAACATGTCAGTTTTAAACTAAAATTTCTTTATTTAGTCATCATTCATTATCTGCTCTGTTTATTTGTCACATTCGCAGCAAATACAGAAGAGACTTTTGATATATCATTCTCTTCATTATTATTGTTATTGCTTGTTTTGCATAGTGCTTGATAAAAATAAGTAAGAATGACTATTCCTAACATAGCCCACTTTGAAATAGACGAGCATACCACTCAATTCGATAGAATTTCATGAATAAAGCCATGGTTGTCCCATCAGTCAAATTCAGTGGAATGCTCGTCTATTTCAAAGTAGGCTATGTTAGGAATAGTCATTCTTACTTATTTTTATTGATCAAGCACTATGCAAAACAAGCAATAACAATAATAATGAAGAGAATGATATATCAAAAGTTTCTTCTGTATTTGCTGCGAATGTGACAAATAAACAGAGCAGATAATGAATGATGACTAAATAAAGAAATTTTAGTTTAAAACTGACATATTATTACTATTGACATAGCCTACTTGAAAATTATCTTGATAAACCTGATGTTCAGACGAAGAAACCTGGCTTTAGTCGTGAAATTCGAATTTTATTCGATAACGGCGAAACTACTCATTTTAAAGACATGAAATGTTTGGCACACTCTAACTAGTTTTTGACGAGCAATCGATCGGAATTATAAAATTATATGGTTCCCATTTGAAAAAAATGAGATTTCGTAGTTTTATTGAGGCTCACTTTGAAGCCCTGTTTCAGGCACCCTGTATAAAATTTCCTCATAATTTATACAAGAAGCAGTATCAGCGTACTTTCATTTGTCTCAGTGTTCCAAAAAAAAATTCTTACAATGAGGGATTTTGAAGATATAAACACTAATTCGTGACAATCTTTCTGTCAAAAAATTTGAGAATCAGGCAATAACTCAACAATCGCTTGATGTGGTTGCGCATAACATACATCAAATCATTGCAGAATTAAACGAAGAATTCAAATATGTATAAATATATAGGGTGTTCCATTTGAAATAACGAAGTTCGCATCCGTTTCCGGTAGAACCGGAAATAGATTCCGCTTGAAAATATTTTACAAATTGAGTTCATGTACTCTAAAACAGAAATACAAAATTTTGAATTTGTATCGCAATTCCTTCTTCGAAAACTTCTAATGAAACACTTAAAAAAATCACCCTGTATATGGAATAATTTTTCCTCCGAATCAACAGAAAATCATCCTGTTGATTTTTTTATGATGAAACGCATCTTTCTTCTGTCTGAGTACCCCAAAGGCCCAAAATGATCTATACCATTAAAAAAACCATCTTGAGCAGAAGAGACCAATAAGCCTTAAGCGCTAGACATATTTCAATTGAATCTACAATGATAATGGTACTTACCAAGCCAACTAACAGGAAAAATACGAGGAACGTCCTGCCAAGGATGGTTTGACAGTACACGTCACCATACCCCACCGTTGACATGGTGACAATGAGGAAATATACGCAGGTCCAATATGGTAAAGGGTGAGGATTACGAAAATCCAATGGATCACCTGAGTTTTCTAACTGAAAAGAATCGTAGTTTCAGAGGAAACTCTTGACAGTTTCATATTTGTTTAAGTGATATTGAATAGAGCTTTCTAGGGAGATCATACGATGGTATGGGATGTCCTTAAAAATTTATTCAGTAAGGGTGATGAATGCATGAACTCACCAAATGGATAATACCAGCGGCAGTCAACCAAACTGATATGAATATGGAAACTAACTGAGCAAGTCGTATGGAACTGGAAGTCTTCAAAATATTTAGGTACTGTAAAATATCGGGAACAGTCATCAAGCGTAACGCACGAAGGAATCGAAGACCTGAAACAAAAGCTCATGGTGAAATCACAAAACATGGGGAATATTCGAAAATTGCGATGACAACCTTAAATAAATAATGGAGACTACTCACCAATCCATGTGCGATTCAAGTATATAGAGACGAAGGACGGGGGTATCGTGAAATAATCTACAAATGAGTACATCTCTAGCATAAACCATAACTTATCGCTAGCAGCTATAAACTGCAACAAGAAAGATTCAATGTTGAAAAATTGGTAACGAATAAAGCTATCAATAACTTACTCTTATACAAAAATAGACCATAAAAAATATATTGAAGGCAAGGTCGATTTGTTGTGTTATATTGTTGCTCCATTCCTGGCAGCGCTCAACGCCGTCACTGAAAAGAAAAAATAATCGCATAACAAAATACTTCATTACAAAGACAACGATATAAGGATAAAGCACCAGTTTAAAAAGTGGTTTGGTGATGGCAAAATTACAAGATTATGAAATACTAGGCCGTAGACGAATCCATAAATGAAGTTTCATAACAAACAGTCCATCCGATCTCGAGTTATAAATGGTGTAACCAACAACTTTGTTTTATACATATATAAATTAGTAATGACAGCCACTTAAAGTGAGACACACTGCATGTTCTACGTAAGATGGTGAAAATCTTTCATTATCAGAAGAGAAATTGATTGTCCTTGTCGATTCTGGAAAAGTTTGTCTTTACACCGTGAATAAGCCAAGTAGTTAGTTATAGTTGTAGTGAAAAGGGATTATAGTCCACTACGACCTTAAGGTCTATAGTGCCCCCTTACAGAGCTGTTATCATCGCGCCTCCTACAGCTCGCTTTCCAGTTCCAGAGATTTGATGAAATTCAGTATATTTAGGACGGCTTCAACGAGGATAACTCCCCACTCCTACAAGTTTCTTGTCCAAAGCACTATTTCCTTTGGCTTGAAATGGCATAGCATTCCGTAACTAGGTGAATAGGAGTTTCTTCCTCCTTCCCACAGAATCTACACTCATCAGTGTCCGATAAACCCGAGGATAAACCCATTCTCAACAGATGCTTCTTTAGGCGACAATGTCCAGTGAGGAAGCCAGTGAGTAGGTGAAGATGGTTCTTACTGAGATCCAGATATTTTTTGGATCTAGCAGTTTCAAAGTTCCGGAGGAACTTTTTGGAATGATCCATCCCTGAAAGATACCGCCAGAGTTTTTCTCTTTCGGTTTTCTCCTTCATCATAAACTCCCTCTTATAGGTGGATTTTCCTATACCACAGAAGGGTTCTGGGCCAGTGTATTGGCCTCTTCGTTTCCTTCGATTCCCGAATGACCGGGAACCCAGATTAAAAAGACCTTATTCTTCTTGCCTACCGCATTGAGTTTGTTCCGGAACTCCCAAATCAGCTTTGAGTCAATGACGTAGGAGCTCAGTGCTTTAATTGCAGCTTGACTATCTGTATGAATAGCTATATCGCACTTCTGATAGTTTCTTTCTAGATTATTATCTAGACATCTCCTGATTGCAAGTATTTCAGTTTGTACAGGAGCCTAACGATATTGAACACTTGGTACTTGTCCCGTAAATCCAAGTGCCAGCGGTTTTAGACCCATCTGTATACCATTTTATTGTATTTTCTTTGAGATTATTGTCGGTGAATTCCCGTTCCCAATCCTTTCCTTCACTTACCATTGTACTGAAGCTTTTCTCAGTGCTTACTTTCTTGATCATTACATCACTAGGAAGATATACAGATGAGATGTAGTCATTCAGAGAGGACCAAACTTTCTGATTTCTGATGCTCTCATTGCCTGTTCCTTCCTTAGATTTTCTGAGGATGGCCTCATGGGCTACCCTATCAATCACTAGATGTAGAGGTGTGAGGTCTGTGATGATCTCAAGCGCCCTGGTTGGGCACGTTCTCATAGCTCCCGTGATGCACACACAGTCAAGCCTTTGTACTTTGTCGAGCATTTTCCTCGTACTTACCTGACTTGTCTTAGCAAACCAGGCTACTGCCCCATATGTGGAATATGTGGATATATGGAATAAGCATGTGGATAATGCTACAGGCAGAGCTACAAGAGCTCTGATGGCGTGCCGCTGTCTATGCGGCAGGAATTGGGGCTGTGACCCAAAAATACTGCGATGGATGTACGTCATGATTGTAAGACCTATAGTCACATATAGGGCAGCAGCCTGGTTTGCTAAGGCAAGTCAGGCAAGTACGAGGAAAATGCTCGACAAAGTACGAAGGCTTGCCTGTGTGTGCATCACGGGAGCTTTGAGAACGTGCCCAACCAGAGCGCTTAAGATCATCACGGACCTCACACCTCTAACATCTAGTGATTGATAGGGCAGCCCATGAGGCCATCCTCAGAGTATCTGAAGAAGGAGCAGGCAATGAGAGAGTCAAGTTTCAGAGAGTTTGGTCCTCTCTAAGTGACTACACCTCATCTGCAAATCTTCCTAGTGATGTACCTAATGATCAAGGAAGTAAGCACTGAGAAAAACTTCAGTATAATGCTTAGTAAAAGAGAGGATTGGGAAAGCGAATACATCAACTATAATCTCACAGAAAAAACCAATAAAATGGTATACAGATGGTTCTAAAACCGCTACAGGAGCTGGCGCTGGAATTTACGGGACAAGTCTGTACCAAGTGTGCACTATCGTTAGGCTTCTGTACAAGCGTCTATCAAACGGAAATACTTGCAATCAGAAGATGTCTAGATATAAATCTAGAAAGAAACTATCAAAAGTGCGATATAGCTATTCATACATATAGTCAAGCTGCTATTAAAGCACTGAGCTCCTGTCATTGACTCAAAGCTGATTTTGGGAGTGCCGAAACAAACACAATGAGGTAGGCAAGAAGAATAAGGTACCTATTTTTGATCTGGGTTCCCGGTCATTCAGGAATCGTAGGAAACGAGAGGCCAATACAGTGGCCAGAAAGAGCGCACAAACGCCTCTCACTGGCCCAGAACCCTTCTGTGGTATAGGAAAATGCACCTACAGAAGGAGTTCATGCTGAAGGAGAAGACCGAAAGAGAAGAACTCTGGCGGAGTCTCCCAGGATCACTCCAGGATCACTCCAAAAAGTTCCTCCGGAACTTTGAAACTGCTAGATCCAAAAAATATCTGGATCTCAGTAAAAACCAACTTCACTTACTCACTGGCTTTCTCACAGGACATTGTCGCCTAAAGAAGCATCTGTTGAGAATGGGTTCATCGGACACTGATGAGTGTAGATTCTGTGGGAAGGAGGATGAAACTCCTATTCACGGTCACGGAATGCTATGCCATTGCAAGCCAAAGGAAAGAGTGCTTTGGACAAGAAACTTGTAGAAGTGGGGAGTTATCCTCCTTGAAGCCGTCCCAGATACTGGATTTCATCAAATCTCTGGAACTGGAGGGCGAGCTGTAGGAGCTCTGATGGGGGGCACAATAGACCTTAAGGTCGCAGTGGACTGTAACCCCTTTTCACTATAACTATATACTTAACTATAACCATATGTTTATTATTTCTTTTGAAATGATTGGAAAAGAATTGTATTGTTCACGGAGCGGTCTTGCAGATATAATGATGAACTTTTCCGAAGTTGACAGGCACTCTGGGTGATTCTCGAGAAGCTGTGCCACTGAAGATCTTCTAAGCGATTCCGTGAAATCTAAAGGAAATAAAGAGTACCCCTGCTGATACGAATCTCTTCGTTCTCGAGTTTTTATGACCCCAAGTCTCATAACTCCTTCATCACAAAGTTATGTCGAGTACAACTGCAGTAAGAATAGAATCTATATTTTGAGGCAAGCCAAAATGAAATAACCAACTCATACGACGTCATCTGTTACGATGTAACCGCAAGGAAACGTTTTGGTTCATGCCAGCATCTCCCGATGTGATGATGCACTTTGGTATTTGAAATTTATTTATTCTTGAAGTAATCTCGTATCAGTTCCATAAATTATTTTTTATTATTCCTCCATTTCTGTTCGGATCTTCGGAAAGTCTCCGGAAACAATTTCCCCCACCTCGAATTTCTTTCCAAAACGGTAGACTTAACGCAGACGAAAATAAGTCCTTTCGAACACCTGACATTGCCTCATTACCTAATGACGTCATACATGATAGTTCTACCGCTTGCCAACTGGTCGAAAGAATCGCGACGAAAGAAAAACATACGTTAACAACCGAATTTATTAGCGGGTAACACTAAAAGATGGGTATCGGAATCGCATGAAAAGTGTATCTATAATTATTCGCAAAAATGTGGGCTTAGGGCTATTATCTAGGAAAGAAAAACCGGGAATGTCCACTCCGACAAAATAAACAGAGCTGTCTGTAAGCCAAATTGGCTGAGAGCCCAATGAGCACCCAATACGTAATAATGTGTATTGTATCAACTCAATCCCGAAAATATGAATTCAGGGATAAGTGCATAAGCTGACCGGGAATTGACACGGATATTGGGAATTATCTCTTCCCTTGTTCAGTTTATTGTCATCTAACAACGAAAGTTCAACAAAATCTATTAGTTCTTTATTTTTTCTCTATTCTGTTCCTAATTTGGAGGTTATTGGTAGTGAGGTGATTACTTGAATGATACTTAGAATAAAAGTCTCAAAAACATGAGTCCGCAATGCCTCGTTTTCAAAATAGAAGGTGCATTTGTGAAGATATTCAGCTTAAATTGGCAATGATAGTACACTTTGAGGTTTACTTTACACGACAAGTACTCAACACAATTTCCAGTTGAGATTCAGAAATGATCTACTTGGATTCAGGAAACAGCATTTGTATTTCAGATTAGTCAATTCAATTTAAAAACCGTCATTTGTAATTCAGTTTGGTCACATTTATTTCAGTATCAGTGTGAACTGTATGTAATGAATCATCAAATGTAGGTATTTCAGTTTAGTTTATTCAATTTCAGAAATGTTAATTTGAAATTCAGTTAACGTAGTCACATTTATTTCGAAAATTGTCAATTATATTCAAGAAAATATCAATTTTAATTCAGAAGGAGATCAATTGAACTATGTACATACACTTTATTCATTGTATTCATCACTGTGCAGCACTTAACTCCTATTTTCTGAAATACAAACGACGGTTCCTGAAATACATGGTTTAATTTAAATTACAATTGATAATATCCGAAATAAATGTGATGTGACTAATCTGAATTACAAATGACGCTTTCTGAAATACATACAGAGTGTAACAGCCAAATGGACTAAATTCGATAACGAAGAAATGAGGGCGTGTTGGGAAAAACGCTCGGACACGTCGATTTGTAATTTCAAATGCGCATATTTTCCAAGAAAATAATATTATATAGGGTATTCCATGTGACCGTGGTCAAGACCAACTTTCTTATTTCAAATGCAACCCCCTGTATATTATTCATTTTTTGGATTCTTCCGAGAACTCTAGACACAATTCATGCACAATGTCCTATACCTATCTTTAACTATTTCGGAAGTATTAAGTGTTTTCAGATTCATTGCAAAAATCAACGTTTAAATAAAAATTATTTCATTTCACAAATTCGGTGCATTACACTTAAAACCCAATGGTTAATACTGATTATTTCTTAATTAAAAAAAAACAAAAAAAAATTCATGTCGATGTAGGAAATGTTCAAAATGCTCGCCGCGAACGTCTTGGGAACATGCTAATCTGGTGAAGAATTGTCTTCTTACGTTACTCAACACTTAATATTTCTGAAAAAAATTGAAGATAGGTATAGGATATTGTACATGAATTATGTCTAGAATTTTTTGAAGAATCCAAAAAATAAATAATATACAGGGGGTTGCATTTGAAATAAGAAAGTTTGTATTGGACACGGTCGCATGGAACACCCTATACAATTTCATTTTCTTGAAAAATATGCGCATTAAACATTACAAATCGAAGTGTCCGAGCGTTTTTCCTAACACCCCCTCATTTATTCGTTATCGCATTTATTCCATTTGGCTGTTACACTCTGTACCTATGGTTTAATCTTAATTGCAATTTGATTTCGGAAATGAATGAGACTTATCTGAATTACAATTGACGTTTTCTGAAATGAATATGACTGAACTGAACTTCGAAGGAAGTTTTCTGTGATTGAATTGACTAAATTGTGATACAATACAGGAAAAAATGTGACTTATTTGATTTACAATTGACGGTTTCTGAATACTTAATACTTCTTTATGAATTACAAATGACTGTTTCTGGAATACAAATGACACGTTTCTGAAATACCTCTTATTTAATCTCAATTAGACTTGACAATTTCTGAATCCGACTTTCTGAACTAAGTTCAAATGACGGTTTCTGAAATGCAAATGACGCGTTTCTGGAATACCTTTTATTGAAAAATTATTGAAATTGACCGATGACGATTTCTGAAATACATATGGTTTAATCTAAATTGCAATGTTTGATCTCGGAAATGAACGAGACTTATCTGAATTACAATTGACGTTTTCTGAAATAAACATGACTGAACTGAATTTCAAATGACGTTTTCTGTGATTGAATTGACTAAATTGTAATACAATACCGAAAAAAATCTGACTAATTTGAATTACAATTGAGTATTTCTGAATACTTCTTTATGAACTACAAATGACGGTTTCTGAAATACAAATGATTCATTCCGGAAATACCTCTAATTTAATCTTAATGACAATTGACAATTTCTGAATCCTACTTTCTGAACTACAAATGACGGTTTCTGAAATGCAAATGACGCGTTTCTGAAATACCTTTGATTCAATCTGAAATACAATTGATGATTTCTGAAATAAATGTGTCTGATCTGAATTGAAATCGACGTATTCTGAATTACAAATGACGATTTCTGAAATAAATATGATTTAATCTAAATAACAATGGATGATTTCGGAAATGAATGCGACTAATCTGAATTACAATTGACGGTTTCTGAATCCTACCTTCTGAACTAAAAATGACGGTTTCTGAAATACATATGATTCAATCTGAATTACAATTGATGATTTCTGAAATAAATATGACTAATCTGAATTTCAAATGGCCATTTCTGAAATTGACTGATCTGAAATACAATTGACGTTTTCTGAAATTTAAGGTGAATATTTTAAGAAATGCTTGTTGGGGACAACCTGTATAGAAAATATAGTCTAAATAAGTTTACTTACTTTGAAGCATCTATAAAGTATATTATAAGTGATGCAATACTGAGAATGAACACGAGGACAACCTGAAAAAGAAAAAACCAATTAACATCTGTGAAAATGGTAATATCAAGTAAAATATTATTCGAAATGTGTTCTCGCTCTTCATATCTATGAGGGCACACAGTTAAACGAGCCTTCAGCCCAATTCTCTGCTATTCGTAAAAATTGATTTATGCCGCAACGAAGTGGCAATTTAGTACCTTGCGAACGATGGACTTTTCCGGTTTTTCGGTTAATTTTGCGCCTCGTCGGTCTTTATCGCCCTATTCGAGATGCTTTCGGTCCCGCATTTTCCGAGCAAGTAAATCATAGTCGAAGATCACTAACAATATTTTCAGTTCTATACCACTCATTCTCGATATGTACCTTAACTCAACGTTATTTCAATTGGAACTCCCTGTATATTATCATGGAATCTATCGGGTGTTTTTTTTTAGAGTGATAAAATTTTCGATAGGGATAATATGTGATTTGACAGAAGGTAGAAGCCATGTTGTTTTGACATTTCTGTTGAGTAAGCATTGACAAATTATCATGGAAAGATTCACGCCGCATCAACGTTTACAAATTGTTGAAATTTATTTTCAAATTCAGTGTTCTATTCGCCAAACTCATAGAGCACTTCGTGAAATTTATGGTCCACATAATCGTCCATCAGAGTAGCTTATATTCGTCGAACTATCGATAGATTTCGGAAAACATTTTCCCTACTCGATGCTACAATAACAACAAGACTAAGAACTGTACAGCATCAAAAAATATATCTGATAGTGTTAATGAAGATCCAGATTTGTCTATTTGTCTACGTTCACAACAAGTTGGACTCTGTGCATCCACCACATGGATAATTTTGCGTAAAGATCTTGGTCTACATCCATACAAGATCCAAATGATTCAAGAAGTAAAGCCACTTGACTATAATAATGAATGAAAGATTTGGCGATAACATTATTACGAAAGAAGATCCAATTAATTGGCCTCCAAGATCATGCGATATAACTCCAATGGATTATTTTCTTAGGGGCAATGTCAAGTGATTGGTTTATGCTTATGCTGATAAACCAGAAACAATAGGCCCTTTGGAGGCCACCATAACTATAGTCCGTTCAAATATGAGAAGGAGTTTTGTCAACAAACAGAATCGTCTGGTTTGCAAACAATAAAGCTCCTATTGGTCACACGGTGATAATAACGCTCTCTTCGACCAGCCTAAGAGACTGCCAGGATCGTACTCGGACTGTGGATGGTACTGGATAGAAATGATTCAATAATTTGAGTCAGCAATTCCCACATTAAAACTTTTTTCCTCAGAAACTCTAGTGCAAAATTTCTGTTATGATTTGCAACTGTCATAAACATTTTATATCTGACGTACCCTATTTTTTTATTTTGTTTTGTTTTTATATTATTATCTACTGAATAATTCCTTTTTCGGATGCTCGAGATTGCGGCAAGGTAATTCCGGGAAACACCCGATTTGGGTCCTTTTCCCTAATGGGTGAAAGCCATCTTGATTTGCATAAATATCGAAGTTTTCAATTGACAAGACCCGTAAAAGATCTCTGTTCAAATTTATAATGGTCATTTACTTGTAATATCCGAAATATATTTAGTTTCGTTCCATAATTTTATATTATTTTGTACGAAACTCTTTGTCGGCTGCTCAAGATTCCGACAAGGTAATTCTGGGAAACACCAGGTTTGGTCCTTTCCTTTAATGGATTAAAGCCATCTTGATTTGCATAAATATCGAAGTTTTCAATTGACAAGACCAGTTAAAATACCTAGAGCTACTGTGAAGGTTGAGCTGTTCAAAGTGTTTATAGATTTTGTTGTGAAAAGTGTATTGTGTTGGAAAATCTTTTGACAAAGTATATAAAGTGTTTATAGAACAATGTCGAATTCAGAAACGGGTGCTGCATCTGAGGGTGATATGTGTGGACTACCACGAAACAGGTCCAAAAGGTCGCATTTCTCTGCTGAAGAGAAAGAGATAATTTTGAACATTTTCGAAAAGAATTGGAAGAACATCCTGATTTATCGGGAAGAGACTTTTAGTAGGAATTGTTCAAAAATCCTCAGGTGTGAGTGATTCAGCTGTATTCAGAATTCTCAGAGAATATGAAGAGAATAAAACATTGACGCCACCTAAGAGGAGAGCCCACTCGTTAAAAATAATCGATTCGGTTGACGATTTCGATATGAACCTTATCAGAAGAATTGTCCACGGTTGTCCACGGTTCGGAATGAAATCCCAACGATTTCTGAAGTTCTAGAAATCGTGAATGATGACGACAGTTTGCCAAATTTCAAAAGAACAACGTTCTCTAAATTATTGAAAAAAATAAATATTGAAGAAAGTTCAGTTAAAACTGAACGATTGTGTGAAATCTCCTCGATTCGACTCTGGACGGAAAGAACTTTTACGAATGCCCTCCTACCGATGGGCCAAGCATGTTATTATTGCTCTTTCTTACAAATTTCCTTCTACCTTAATTCAAATGTGTTTTATTTCAATTGGAAGTTCTATCACTGTGAAAAAAACACCCGATACTATGCATTTAATCAAAAAACATTAACAAACTGGAAACATCATATAGCGATTTGTTTTGTTTTCAAACTTTATGGGTAGGTAATCCAGCACTCAACATTCTGATTCTTGGAAATTGTTAACCAAAAGAATCAAGCAACTGTTTCCTGATCCCAAGCAGAAGCTCAATTATTCCAGAGATAGATACAGAGCAAATACCTCAAAGTTAATATCACAGGAATTTGAACGTCCTCTGAAAAGCAATATTATCCAGAGTCGAAACAGTAGGCCTTGTAAAAGCAAATATAATAAAACGTCATCTTGGATCTAACTGGCATGATGAAACTTGTTAGGAACTACGCGATTCACATGCAAATTTCGATTCCCGGGGTTTATGAGGACGACACGTGGGGTTCGAATAATGTCATTTGTATTCAGAAGTTCAGTTCCTGTCACGCAAATTCAGTTCGAAGGCTTTCTGATGCTGGTTATATGAATATGCATTGTTCGTGTCTAGGTAGATAGGGATTGATGGTTTCAGTAAAGACCTACGAAGGCGCAGAAGGCTTAGAATAACTAGTCTAGAGTCGTTATTCTGTGCAGAAGGATCAAGCGACAAAATTAGTTGAGTTTGACCGAGCAGAGTCTCCAGTCCAGAATCTTTTATGACACTTACATCATATCTGAGATTTAATGATATTTCAGCCCAGAAAAACAGATAGTTCGATCCAGACAACTCAGTGTCTGAACATTAAGTAGAGACATAAACATCACTATATAGTTATAGTGAAAAGGGGTTACAGTCCACTGCGACCATAAGGTCTATTGTACCCCCTATCAGAGCTGTTATCATCGCGCCTCCTATAAACATCACTAACAAATTGCTAAGAAATTTTATATAACAAAAACTTAATAGAATTCAAAATCTAAAACTCATGGCATCAGTTTTGATCAAGAATAACTTCCGAAGGAAATGAAATCAATGATAAATAAACTAAAAAAAAACTAAGAAAACTTTCATCGAGAAAATGAAATCCAAACAAAATAAAAGACAGTTGAGTTTGAAAAAGAAAGTTATATTATTCTTGTGATAGCATGTCTGCAAAAGCCCATCAGATAATATTAGTTCATCAGAATTTTAGCAAGATGAAAATAATTATTGTATTTTGTATAACGGACGCCATACTGAGAGCAAAGTATCTGTGGTACTATACTCTGTTCAAATGTAAGAAAGAGCTATAATAACATGTTTGGCGCATCGGTAGGAGGGCCTTCGTAAAGTTTCTTTCCGTCCAGAATCGAATCGAGGAGATTTCACACAATCGTTCAGTTTTAACTGAACTTGAATTCCATTTTTGTCAATAATTTATAGAACGTTGTTCTTTTGAATTTTGTCAAACTGTCGTCATCATTCAGGATTTCTAGAACTTTAGAAATCGTTGGGATTTCATTCCGAAAAAAAACCGTGGACAATTCTTCTGATAGGTTCATATCGAAATCGTCAACCGAATCGATTATTTTTAACGACTGGGCTCTCCTCTTAGGTGGCGTCAATGTTTTATTCTCTTCATATTCTCTGAGAATTATGAATTCAGCTGAATCATGATTTCGAAACAATTCCTACTAAGTCTCTTTTCGATAAATCAGGATGGTCTTCCAATTCTTTTCGAAAAATTTTCAAAATTATCTCTTTCTCTTCAGCAGAGAAATGCGACCCCTTGGACCTTTTTCGTGGTGGTCCCCACATATCACCCTCAGATGCAGTATCCGTTTCCGAATTCGACATTGTTCTATAAACACTATATACACTTTGCCAAAAGATTTTCCAACATAATACACTTTTTACAACAAAATCTATAAACACTTTGAACTGCTAGAGTGCTAGACCTTCACAGTAGCTCTAGGTATTTTAACTGGTCTTGTCAACTGAAAACTTCCATATTTACGTAAATCAAGATGGCTTTAATCCATTAAGGACCCAAACCTGGTGTTTCCCGGAATTACTTTGTCGGAACCTTGAGAAGCCGACAAAGAGTTTCGTACAAAATAATATAAAATTTTGGACCGAAACTAAATATATTTCGGATATTACAAGTAAATGACCATTATAAATTTGAGCAGAGATCTTTTACGAGTCTTGTCAATTGAAAACTTCGATATTTATGCAAATCAAGATGGCTTTCACCCATTAGGGAAAAGGACCCAAATCTGGTGTTTCCCGGAATTACTTTGTCGGAATCCTGCAAGATTCCGACCCAAATCTCTAAAGCTCTGGTGTTTCCTGGAATTACCTTGCCGTAATCTCGAGTATCCGAAAAAGAAATTATTTAGTAGATATTAATATAAAAACAAAACAAAATAAAAAACTAGGGTACGTCGGATATGAAATGTTTATGACAGTTGCAAATCATAACAGAAATTTTTCACTAGAGTTTCTGAGGAAAAAAGTTCTAATGTGGCAATTGCTGACTCAAATTATTGAATCATTTCTATTCAGTACCATCTACAGTCCGTTCCAAGTACGATCCTGGCAATCTTTTAGGGCGTTAAAAGGGAGCGTGGTTATGACCGTTTGACGAATAGGAGCATTGTGCGCCAAACCAGACGATTCTGTTTGTTTACAAAACTCCTTCTTAGATTTGAACGGACTATAGAAAGAATTTCGAATTCAAAAACACTAATGGCATAAGATATAATCACAGATACTCTTGAGAAAAGAATCATAGAATCATGTGAGTTTAATTTCAATCTCAGTCTATCATCAGAATTTCATGGTACCTAGACTGTTTTGTTTCTATTAAGTCAATCTCAGCCAATTGGGTAAATGCTTAATTCAAAACGTCCAAGTGAAGAAGCAAACAGGACTGCATGCCCTACCTGAAAACTTGTTTACGTGTTCCTGAAAATTCATAACATCCTTGGGGTCATTGTTATGCAAATATATTCTTGCTTCCGTGAACAGTGTCGCCTGTTGCATCTCCTCAATTATGAGGCTTCAGTCAGTCAGTCACATGAGACATTAAATTTACGCCTGCTGAATTCTCAGTAATCTCTGTAGGTCGAATGGGGACTGATTGATCGATCATCACGTCGAATTGGGGGATGATTCCCTTTCTAATGGGCGGTTTACATTGCTGGGGGAGAAATCGGAGCAGGGTAATGATGGGGCTATTTGGAAATGTGACATGTAATTGCAGCAATCGGGAAACTGTTTGTCATTTAAATAGCTTGACAGCGCATTTCTGTTTGTCGTTTAAATTTATATGTGGTTTCGATAAGAACCTCAGCTAAAGTTTGGTTTAGAAGATCATATACAGGGTCCTGCAATAGTGCCTTCTTCTTCCATAGCTGCCGAACCAGACATCCCAGAGATTTCGTTGGAAAGTAGACCTCTTGTACCTTCATTTCTGCATCTCAGGAAATTATTTTCTGATATACAGGTGTCCCCGATGAATGCTATTCAACAAATGGATGATTTTTTTAATGGATCACCCCATATATTTTCACATATTTCCAATGACCTGCATTACCTCTTTCATGACGCTAAATCTTAGGGACATTTTTCCAACAGTTCAGATCTTATTCGAAGAAAACTGCAAAAAGGTGAGGGAAAAGCAGTTCAGTAAAAGTCTTCTGACGATTTCCAGAAGCGATAGTAACATGAATTTGAACTAAAAGTTTTTTAATTGAAGGATTTGCCTTGACATGGTTCCTAAACGATCAACCTGTCATATACAGGGTGTCCGTTATTAAGGTCCAAATATGGAGAACTTAAAATTATTATTTCTCGATTTTTTCGAAAAGAACACCCTGTATTCTTTCCACAATGATGTAGAAAATTGAATACCTTACATTTTCTCAGAAGTAATCTCAGGATTATTTCAACTCCCGCCTCCAGCAGACTCCAAAAATGATATCGCAACTGATAATTTTATTCAAATAATAAAAACAAACGGACATTTAAAAGAGGTTAAACGTTAAACAATAAAATAAAACTAAATGAATAATTATTGACAAACTTCAAAACCTTCCCAGAACCATACTTCCTGAGCATCATCATAAAAATGATATTTCTTTTCCTTACAAGCAATACATATTGATCACGTATTCAACCTATATCAGTTTTTATCGGCTTTCCAAAAATAATATTGATCCGGTTATTGCTACTTAGAGCTCAAAGATACTTTCGAACACAGTGAATCAGTATGAATTTTTGGAAAAAAATTGGATGGTTGATATGATTTTCATGTTAGGGCAGTGCCACAGAACCTGTTTTTTAACGAAGTCGAACTTATGCTGCCCAATATCCCGATAGGAAACAAAAATTCATACTGATTCACTGTATTCGAAAGTATCTTTGAGCTCTAGTAGCAATAACTTGATCAATATTTTTTTTGGAAAGCCGATAAAAACTGATATAATAGGTTGAATACGTGATCAATATTGTATTGCTTGCACGGAAAAGAAATATTATTTTTATAATGATGCTCAGGAAGTATGATTCTAGGAAGGTTTTGAAGTTTGTCATTATTATTCATTTAGTTTTATTTCATTGTTTGACCTCTTTTGAATGTCCGTTGGTTTTATTATGTTATTATTTGAATGAAATTTTCATTTGCGATATCATTTTTCGTGTCTGCTGGATGCAGGGGTCAAAATAATCCTGAGATTACCTTCGAGAAAATGTCAGGTATTCAATTGTCTACATTATTGTGGAAAAAAGTACAGGGTGTTACATTTGAAAAAATCGAGAAATAATAATTTTGAGTTCTTCATATTTGGACCTCAATAACGGACACCCTGTATATGACAGGTTGATCGTTTAGGAACCATGTCAAGGCAAATCCTTCAATTAAAAAACTTCCAGTTCAAATTCATATTACTATCGCTTCTGGAAATCGTCAGAAGACTTTTACTGAACTGCTTTTCCCTCACCATTTTGCAGTTTTCTTCGAATAAGATCTGAACGGTTGGAAACATTTCCCTAAGATTTAGCGTCATAAAAAAGGTGATGAAGGTCATTTAAAATATGTGAAAATATATATGGGGTGATCCATTAAAAAAATCATCCATTTGTTGAATAACATTTATCGGGGACACCCTGTATATCAGAAAATAATTTCCTGAGGTGCAGAAATGAAGGTACAAGAAGTCTACTTTCCAACGAATCTCTGAGATGTCTGATTCGGC
This sequence comes from Adalia bipunctata, assembly GCA_910592335.1. Taxonomy (NCBI): domain Eukaryota; kingdom Metazoa; phylum Arthropoda; class Insecta; order Coleoptera; family Coccinellidae; genus Adalia; species Adalia bipunctata. Next base: position 12,997,852 of record OU342955.1, read on the forward strand.
AGCTATGGAAGAAGAACGCACTATTGCAGGACTCTGTATACACACATGATCAAAAGTCTTGGTCCCTCTAGGTTCTTCAAGAAATAAACAATCTATGTTCTGTAAATGGGATGAATATTTTACTCTATTTCAACTGCATCATATTTGATAGAAAATCTTTGTTTGATACTCTTTGCTTTATGCAGGATGAGACAAAATAGGAAAAACGAGCAAAATGAGACGAAATCTGAGTTTATCCATGATTTATTTTTGATAAATTATAGTTTTTCCAAATTCAATAGTCCGTATTACCACCTCATCTTTCAATCAACTGCACAATAAGCCTAGGCATCCTACGAATCGAGTCATTAATGAAATTTTTAGGCATATCGTCCCAGTCTTCCTGAAGGGCTAAACTCATTACCTGAACAGAAAAAATTTTGCGCCCTCGAGTTGCTTGCGTTCATGGCGAATGCCTGCCCTCACTCCGTCTCTGTTTATTTGTTCATGAACTTTTCATTACATCAGAAAGCTGAAACTTGACATGGTTTCAATATGCCTTGCATGCCACTGTGTAAAATCAATTTGTGGAATAACATATTGCATGAAAAGCATTCGCTTTCCTCATCATCTTTTAATAATCGATTTCGTCGGAACAGATCAGAAACAAGGTGAACGAGTTGAGTTATGTCTATGACAATAATGCCTGGCCCTTTCACCATTTCGCTCCTTTCTAACGCTACCCACAGAATGATTTCAGGCTTGACAAGTCTTGAAACCTTCTCTACTGTAATGAAAACGTAATTATTCCACCCTATGATTAAAAGATTGCAGAGATGGCAAGATTCCACGATTAAAAAAGTAGATTCGTGTACGCCATCTGTATCTGGATGAAAGTATGTTCTTTCGTGGCTTCTCTTTCCTCTTTTCAATCGCCATGATTTCGGGACGTAAAGGAATGGTTCGTCTTCTTTGAAGTGTGCCAGAGTGCATGAGAGCTGATTAAACGACTCGTTTTTGAAGTATTCGAGTCATAACGAGTCGGATGTCTTTTTCTGAACCGAAAAGGTAGTTTGCAGGAACGATAATTGTAGAAAGGAGGAGATAGAAGATAGGAAAATCTTCTCGAATGTCTTCGAACCAACCTCTTCTTGCTAGACGTACCTACCTAATTTGTGTGAGGAGTAAGTCTACGATTTTTAAGATTCGTGTATTTTCGATACATCATGACTCTTGTACAGAAAACGAAAGGCAATCGATTGATTCAGTGGTTGACTCTTGATTTATTGGCAATTTATTATCGAAAACCAACCTAGTAGCTTTTACACAGGGACAGGGCACTACCTTCATTGAATTTATTGATAAATGTCTTCCACAAGGATCAGTTCTGGCACCTCTTCTTTTCAACGTATATCTTTGTTATATCCCTGATAATATCGGGAATTTTCTTTAGGGTGATAGAACTTCAAATTGAAATAAAACACATTTAAATTAGGATTGAAGCCAAGAAGAGCCCATACCTCCTTCAAAGACAAGAAGACAAGTCCCTATGGCATTATTTAAAGAAGACAATGAAGAAGAAAATGTTCCTAGCAACTTTCGAGATGATGAAGACGACTGTCCATCTATCTAATTGTTATGGCCTTTCTTCCCGATTTAGATCTTCTCCAGGATTAGCCCTGGAGGAGACTGGTTACGATGCATCATTGCTTGCATTGGGCTTACGCATCTTGTGCTGATGTTCCTAGAAGAACCAAGCGTTTCATTGGTGAACTTTGTCAGTTGTTTTGTAACTATAAGTAGAAAACTACAGTTGCTTGTTGCCAGGAAAAATTGTGGAGAGAGTCTTGGCCAGACGACTCAATGAAGAAACAGAAGCCCTGGCGACGATACCGAGTGAACAATTTGGGTTCCGAAAACAACATTCAACTGAACAACAGCTCCTAAGAATGACTGAGTATATCACAGAAGGATTTCAGAATAAACAAGCCACAGGACTACTTCTACTGGATGTAACCAGAGCTTTTGATAGAGTATGGCATGAAGGATTAGCATATAAAATGATAACCGCAGGTTATTCTCCCAAGTTATCCAGAATAATAAGAAATTATTTGAGGGATAGGAACTTTTGTGTGAAAATACGTGATGTTCATTCCACACTCAGATATCTAGAAGCAGGAGTTCCCCAAGGATGCATATTAGGACCCCTACTCTATAATATATACATACATGATATACCAAGAAATCCAAGATGCCCGCTTGCTTTATACGCGGACGATACGGGCTAGCAATAAGGCACAGAAATACAAAAATAATTCATAAAAGACTTCAAGAAGCTGCAGATGATATCAGTCAATGGTGTAACAGATGGAAAATCAAAATCAATGGAGAAAAGAGTCAAACAATACTCCTTCAAAAGAGAAGACTGAAGATGGAATCGAAGATATCCATAGACAATAATGAAATTGAATGGAAGAATGAAGCTAAATACCTAGGAGTAATATTAGACAAAGGACTAACATGGGAACAGCACATTAAGTATGCAGTGGATAAAACAAATGTAGCAATGAAAAGATTATACCCGATTATAGGCAGAAGAAGCCAAATGAACAGAAACGCGAAATTGAGGATCATAAAAGCAGTCGCAAGACCGCAGCTAACATATGGATCAACAGCATGGGGATATGCAGCGAGAACTCATATAAAGAGGATACAAAGCACAGAAAACAAATTTCTGAGATGGGCATTAAACGCCCCCTGGTTTGTTAGGAAAGAACAAATCCAAAAAGACATAAAATGGGAGTCCATTACTACATTCATCAAACGAAAAGCTGCAAAAGCCTATGAAAGAGCTAGTGAACATCCAAATGACGACCTTAGAAGGTTAGTTGACTATGACCCCGCTGAAGATGAAAAAACAGCTACAATTTACCGCAAAAGACCTATAGGGACCAATTGCGAAAATGAAGATATAGAACTTCACACTTAGTAAGAGATATCCAATTGAAGGATGTACACAAACACTCAGCATAAAAAAATGCGAAAGAGAAAAAAACAGATGAGATGATGGTAGGTTTATAGGCTTATGCCCGGAACCAACCGCAGGAGAGGTGTTTAGTCGGTAAGAATCCGACACTACCCAGAAAGACTGGGTGTCTGATGTAAGATTCACCTCTTCTAGAAAAAAAAATGTTGCCGGTATGTCATTTTGTCCGTAGCATGCGAACAAAATGAATTTCGTTTATCCCAATTTATCTAAGAATATTTTATTTCTTGGTACTTTTATTTCATAAAGGTTGATTAGATTTTATAAAGAAAGGACCAAAGATCAGAGGTGTAGAATATGACATTACAGTGATTCACTACTAACAAGTTATGCCTCTGAAATAAAACCCTATGTCATTTTGTACGTACTTCCCCTACTACCATGAACAAATAATGAGTATTTAGTCAGCTGATAAGAAGATCCTATATACAGGGTGGCCATTTGAAAACGAAACAGAGGAGATTACAGACGAAATAAATTTTTTCGATAGAAATGCTCGGACAGGTTCTGTTTCGAGGGGGACAACTTAAGATGTAGGTTACGGCTTCAACCCTTGCTACTACAACCCTCACCCCCAATTTTTGAATAGGGAAGATGGGGTGAGTGATACCTCATTCGAAAGGTATTTTTATACTGATTTCAGCACAGTAATTGTTTTTTCATTTTATGCATTAGTTCTCGAAATATTCTTAACTAAGTATTTGAAAATGAAGTGGTGTTTTCATCGCACTTGTAGTGTTTTTTTGTGAAAAATCGACATTTTGAGCTTCAAAACAACCATGACTGTGGCTTCCTTCCTCCAATCCACTGACATAGAAATCTTTAATCAAGATGTCGATTTTCCACAAAAAAACACTACAAGTTCCATGAAAACACCACTTCATTTTCAAATACTTAGTTAAGGATATTTCGAGAACTAATGCATAAAATGAAAAAACAATTACTGTGCTGAAATCAGTATAAAAATACCTTTGAATTGAGGTATCACTCACCCCATCTTCCCTATTCAAAAATTGGGGGTGGGGGTTGTAGCAGCAAGGGTTGAAGCGCTATGCGTCCGTAACCTACATCTTCAGTTGTCCCCCTCGAAACAGAAATCGACCTGTCCGAGCATTTCTATCGAAAAAATTTATTTCGTCTGTAATCTCGTCTGTTTCGTTTTCAAATGGCCACCCTGTATAAAAAAATCTATACTTTATATACCGTATCATCTGAAAATAAAATACTAACTCTAGAATAAAACAGAAGATTTGAAAAAAACTAATAAATAACATAGGAAACAATCCATTAAACTCGACGTCAAAAGACGGAAATTTTATAAACGTTTTATGCCATGCAATCGTTCCAATAACACATTCATGAAAAGCTTTCAATCTCCCATGTCGACTTCTTTTTTGTTTTGCATACTGTATATATTCTTGGAAAGTCTGCACGAAATACAATTCATCATATCTTATGAGCATGTCAGTCTTGATTCAGAAAGATTACGAGATTGTTTTCATAATTTCAATCTGAGTCTGTTGAGAAACTTTCTGTTTGTATGAATGGGTGATTTTCTTTGTATTTTCAAAAACTGGGTCTTTCATAGACACTCTCTTCTACTGAACTGATAATCCTTTACTAGACTCCTCATGCATGGACATAACCTTCTAAGAGACTGAAATAAGTCATAAATGAACCCTCATCAACACCGATTTAAAAAACTGGAAAATTGTCACTTCATCATGATATTGCTAGGAACCGTTTGGTAGAAAATCATAAAGATTAGATTCCGACTGTAGCGTAGTGGCTACACTTTCTTCCTCGAAAATCAGTTTATAACGTTGAGATGTGAAGTTTATTTGCACAAGAATTATATTGCGACAAATAAGTAAACAATACCTGAGTATGCACTCACCAGTGTGAGCTAGCAAGCTGTTAGCCTGTTAATGAGAGTAATCAGGAAGTTTATATCGTTCAGCGTTAGCAGTTTGGCAGAATTGAACGATCTAATAATAGGGATAACTGAAGATGTGCAACCAATTAGAAGTTTACATTAATTTTTAATTCGAATAGCGCTTTTACGTGTGTAAAAGTGTCATGGGCTGATGAGTGTTGATGGCGAATAAAATGGTGTGCAAGTATTTGGTAGAGCATTTCATGTTTTGGCACTTTACGATGTTTATCAAAATTAGGAATGCTGCGAAAATATATCGATACTCATGTGATTGACTGGTTAACTTGTAGGAAATATAACGAAAAATAGGTTGGGGACAGCCTTCGGCTTACTAGGATCAAGGAAACCCATAAAGTTACCAAAACGATTTTTTTTCACAATCAACTCAACTGGATCAAGTTTAACATAACCGATTCAATAATACCACCCAATCCTTCCCTTCCACATCGACAAAGTTCCCTGGATATCAACGTTCCTAATGTTCCTCTCTAACTAGAAAAGTTGGGCCGAAAACCAAACTCCAGAGAACAAAAGGAAACCGATATCGCTGCCCCCATAAGTGGTGGATTTTGGAGCGAATCAATAACAAAGTCCTCCTGACCTAGTATCAGGAAGAGCTGAGGGAGGATCCCGACAACGAAGGGGCAGGGTTGTTTCGTGTGCTGGCGACATCAGAAATTGTAACTGGAGGACTTTAGGGATGTTTGATAGAATTGTGTGATTATTTGAAGGGAAGGGCAACATCCGAAATTGAGTTAGGAGAGGACTGTTGTCTGGAGATGTAGGGGAATATTTTATGACCATTGGCGCCAGAAAAAGTTGGAAGATACTGGTGAAACAAAGAATTTATACAGGGTCCTGCAATAGTGCGTTCTCCTTCCATAGCTGCCGAACCAGACATTGGAAAGTAGACCTCTTGTACCTTCATTTCTTCTGCATCTCAGGAAATTATTTTCTGATATACAGGGTGTCCCCGATAAATGTTATTCAACAAATGGATGATTTTTTTAATGGATCACCCCATATATTTTCACATATTTTCAATGACCTTCATTACCTCTTTCATGACGCAAAATCTTAGGGAAATTTTTCCAACAGTTCAGATCTTATTCGAAGAAAACTGCAAAAAGGTGAGGGAAAAGCAGTTCAGTAAAAGTCTTCTGACGATTTCCAGGAGCGATAGTAACATAAATTTGAACTGAAAGTTTTTTGATTGAAGGATTTGCCTTGACATGGTTCCTAAACGATCAACCTGTCCTATACAGGGTGTCCGTTATTGAGGTCCAAATATGAAGAACTCAAAATTATTATTTATCGATTTTTTCGAATAGAACACCCTGTATTTTTTCCACCTCAATGTAGACAATTGGATACCTTAAATTTTCTCAGAAGTAACCTTAGGATTATCGCATCCAGCAGACACGAAAAATGATATCGCAAATGAAAATTTTATTCAAATAATACCATAATAATAATAAAACTAACGGACATTCAAAAGAGGTCAAACAATGAAATAAAACTAAATGAATATTTATCGACAAACTTCAAAACCTTCCCAGAATCATATTTCCTGAGCATCATCATAAAAATGATATTTCTTTTTCGTACAAGCAATTCATATTGATCACGTAGGTATTCAACCAATTACATCAGTTTTCATCGGCTTTCCATAAAAAATATTAATCAAGTTATTGCTACTTAGAGCTCAAAGATACTTTCAAATACAGTGAATCAGTATGGATTTTTGGAAAAAATAGGATGGTTGATATGATTTTCATGTTAGGGCAGTGCCACACAACTTATGCTGCCCAATATCCCGATAGGAAACAAAAATTCATACTGATTCACTGTATTCGAAAGTATCTTTGAGCTCTAGTAGCAATAACTTGATCAATATTTTTTTGGAAAGCCGATAAAAACTGATATAATAGGTTGAATACGTGATCAATATTGTATTGCTTGCACGGAAAAGAAATATCATTTTTATAATGATGCTCAGGAAGTATGATTCTAGGAAGGTTTTGAAGTTTGTCATTATTATTCATTTAGTTTTATTTCATTGTTTGACCTCTTTTGAATGTCCGTTAGTTTTTATTACGTTATTATTTGAATAAAATTTTCATTTGCGATATCATTTTTCGTGTCTGCTGGATGCGGGGGTTAAGATAATCCTAAGGTTACTTCTGAGAAAATTTGAGGTATCCAATTGTCTACATTAAGGTGTAAAAAAATACAGGGTGTTCTATTTGAAAAAAACGAGAAATAATAATTTTGAGTTCCCCATATTTGGAACTTAATAACGGACACCCTGTATATGACAGGTTCATCGTTTAGGAACCATGTCAAGGAAATTCCATCAATTAAAAAACTTTCAGTTCAAATTTATGTTACTATCGCTTCTGGAAATCGTCAGAAGACTTTTACTGAACTGCTTTTCCCTCACCTTTTTGCAGTATTCTTCGAATAAGATCTGAACTGTTGGAAAAATGTCCCTAAGATTTTGCGTCATGAAAGAGGTAATGAAAGTCATTGAAAATATGTGAAAATATATGGGGTGATCCATTGAAAAAATCATCCATTTGTTGAATAACATTTAACTGGGACATCCTGTATATCAGAAAATAATTTCTTGAGATGCAGAAATAAAGGTTCAAGAGGTCTACTTTCCAACGAAATCTATGAGATGTCTGGTACGGCAGCTATGAAAGAAGAACGCACCATTGGAGGACCCTGTCTAGAATTTTTTAAGTATAACAGGAATATTTGAGAAGCAGGCAAAATTCGACAATTTATAACGATGATATTTTGAAAATCACGTTATTCAAATATCCATCAACTGCTTCCTTTGTAGGATTGTTTGTGATTAACCCAATTTGTTCATAAGGATTAGGTTATTTTGAAAACGAAGATGTTTAATCACAACTTCTTGAAGAACAATCAATAGACACATCAAACTATCAAAGTACTCTCACAATACACAGGCAAAATGTGGAGTTGATAAAACATATGCCAAGCATATTGTCCCTAAAAGCCTTTATTTTCCAATACATTATCTGCCTTCTCAAAGAAAACAGAAAAAGCATCTTCAAATATCTGCAATGTTGGCTTCTTATGTTAACCATTCTCGAGGATGTGAAAACCAAATATTTATCTGCCCTTTCGGTTGTAGTGGCTTGTCGCTCCTCTTGATAACATCATTGAGATGTTCTTTCTTTTTTTCGAGGGAAAGAACGTATTGACTTGTCACCTATTATTTTATCTTTTTAACTCTGAAAATGCGCCAGGCTTTTCTATTGAGGTTCAGTTAACAGAGTTAATACCTTATCCATCTGAACGAAAACTCACCATAACCAACATTTCTGGATTCTGAATCAATTAAAATAAATATTGAACTGAATGAGCACTCAAAAGCTCCTGACTTCAAAGCCAGTGCTTTTTTCTCTGTTCATAACATGTCTTCAGAAATACAAGCATCATCAATGAAAATAAACACTGAACCTTTTTCACAAACACAAACAATTCTATCGTTGAACAACATGCCTTACAAGCTAGTTATTCGGAAAAGAATTTATCCTCAGATCGATAAGAAAATGTTTTTATTTATATGAGGATACATCTGTTCGTTGAATGAGTATAGAATTCTCTAATTGTTTAGGGTTGTTGACTGTTGTTGATCAAAATTATTTCCAAACAACAAAAGACATCAACAATAGAGCTGAAGGCAATCAACAAAATTCGTATTAAACTCAAAAACTGGATCAAGTTTGTGTACGAGTTTGATGTGGTGTTTTATTGGCCAAAGATTGATTATATCTTGTTTCTGAGGGTTACAAGAATTGCATCAGATATTGACAGGACCACATCTAACTTATGCAAAAAAGGGACTTTTTTTCAGAAAGTTCGTCATCCTAAACTAGAACATAACTCGAACTATTAATTTTCTGGTCGTAAAGAATATCAGTCAGAAAACTCAAATAACTAGAATTTATTGAAGCATCTCAAACAACATAGTTATAACTTTTTGGACCCAACTAAGTTTCTACTTAATAAAGTTCAGCGTCATAGAGTCAGGAAAAATCAATATAATTAATTAAACTCCCTGATTTATATTACCGGCCGAATCACGAAATGGGTTTGTTATCTTCAAATCTTCAAGGAAATTGAAAACGAAATCAAGTTGTTTCCATTCTAATTAATCCAGGACTTGCTATTTGTCGACAAATTAAGCAGGGAGGTCAAGGCAACCCTGGTTTATGCCAAGACTAACATTGAAATTAGTGGCAGCTCCAGAACATTGATACGAGGATGTATTGATATCTAGTTAGCCTAGACCAGTTCCATTCCGATACCATATCAACGAACAATAACTTAATTGAAGTGTCAGTGTATAGTTCGATGTCAAAAAATTAAACCAGAGTTACGCAATAATTAAAAAAAAAAGATATCCACCGAAATTCTGAAGCTCGAAAAATTGGTGTATCGAGCCATCATCAAGTAAGTGTATTTTGAAGGGTTAAGAGGTAAGCAGATTTACGAAGATATGCTTAATACCCTTGGTGATCAAAGTCCTTCGTATGCAACCGTGAAAATTTGGACTGCAAGCTTCAAAAGAGGCAAATTTTCCATTGTAGATGATGACCGGTCGGAAAGGCCAGTTTCTGTGTCAGTCCCCGAAAATATCGATGCAATTTATGACATGATTTCATCAGACCGCGTCGAATTGGGCTAAAACGTATATCTGAAGCACTGAAGATTTCATACGAACATGTAGTTCACGTCAATTTGGGCATGAGAAAAATTTCTTCAAAATGGATACCCAAATGTTTGAATGTTGACCAAAATCGTGCAAGGGCAGAACCATCGCGTTCGATCTGTGCTCGATTTGAAAACGATGTAGACTTCTTAAACGGAATTGTTACTATGGATGAGACTTGGGTACATTTCTAGGATCCAGAAACAAAGCAACAATCGATGGAATGGCGACACTCTGGTTCTCCAATATCTAAGAAGTTTCGCGTCCAAAAATCTGCTGGAAAAGTTCTTGCTTCAGTTTTTAGGGATTGCCATGGAGTATCATGATTGATTTTTTGGATAAGGGTAGAACAATTATAACTGGAGATTACTATTCGACATTACTGAGCACTCTACGAAAAAAAATTAAAGAGAAAAGATGCGGAAAGCTATCCAAAGGTGTTTTGTTTTTATAGGACAAAGCCCCAGTACACAAATCTCATGTTGCCATGCAAAAAATTCGTGATTTAAGGTTATAATTAGGTACTATAGAACACTCCTCTTATTCACCAGATTTGGCTCCGTCCGACTATCATCTCTTTCCTCAACAGAAAAAAAGTTTAAAAGGTCGTAAATTTTCTTCCAACGAGGAGGTAATGAAAGCTGTGGAGGACTGGTTTTTCCTAAAGGCTGGTATAGACGCAAAAATAGTCGAAAATATGGAAAATAATCGTTTCCATTCAATCAGAACAAAATAGGTCAATAGCAACGCATCATCGGCAAAGAGATAAATCAAAGGAAGGTAAGGTAGCAGAATGCGCTATAATTCAGGAACACTTGGCGCGTTATCAAAGCCTACTCTGACAGTCAAAAATAAATATGAATAATGCCGTTGTACGGACGAAATCAACAAAATGTAACGCACAAATAAGGGCTTCGAAAAATGAGTTTTGTGGAATTAACGGAATGGAAAAAGGTAGTTTATGTGTTTTTCAAAACGCATCGTAATTGGTGCCATTCATCTGGATCTTTTGATTCATAGTTGCAATTTTTGCATAGTAGTAGCAGGCAGTGCTTCGAAAATTTCAGCGGGAATTGCTTAACGAATTTTCCGTTGATTATGATTAGTCCTGTCAGACTGTTCTTCTCTTTCCACTGTTTGATATGGAGCTTTTTTGAGTAAACCTTCCTACGCTAGCTTCAAATCTATCATGCGATGATTCAACAACGGCTCCATGGAATAATAATTGATTTTTATTAGCATCTAGTGAATCATATTAGGTTCTGCCTATATTAATGGATGTCACCAACAATGCTTATGGAATATTGAAAAACTGCCAGGTGTTCAGATTATGAAAATATGTTGAAATTTTCACATAAGCATATCGCGAAATTTTCATCATTGGCCGACATGTTCAAATATTAATTCTGAAATTATCAATGGCTATGCATTCCAATAGATACTTCCTCATATCATTATTCAACACTCTACAGAGTGTAACAGCCAAATGGAATTAATTTGATAACGAATAAATGAGGGGGTGTCAGGAAAAACGCTCGGACACGTCGATTTGTAATTTTAAATGCGCATATTTTTTAAGGAAATAAAATTATATACCTAGGGTGTTCCATGCGACCGTGGCCAATACCAACTTTCTTATTTCGAATGCAACCCCCTGTATATTATTTATTTTTTGGATTCTTCAGAAAATTCTAGACATAATTCATGTACAATGTCCTATCTTCAACTTTTTCGGAAATATTAAGTGTTTTCAGATTTTTTACAAAAATTAACATTTTAAATGAAAATTATTTTATTTCACAAATTCGATACATTACACCCAATACTTATTTCCCATTCACCTCTTGATATGAAGAAAGTAAGCAAAAACCATTACTGAGAAGAAATGTTGAGTAACGTTAGAAAACAATTCTACACCAGATTAGCATGTTGCCAAGACGTTCGCGGCGAGCATTTTGAACATTTCCTACAATGACATTAATGTTTTTTTTGTTTTTTTTTAATAATTAAGAAATAATCAGTATCACTTATTAGGTGGAATTTGTGAAATAAAATAATTTTTTTAAATGTTAATTTTTGTAAAAAATCTGAAAACACTTAATACTTCCGAAATAGTTAAAGATAGGTATAGGACATTGTGCATGAATTGTGTCTAGAATTCTCTGAAGAATCCAAAAAATAAATAATATACAGGGGGTTGCATTTGAAATAAGAAAGTTGGTATTGGCCACGGTCACATGGAACACCCTGTATAATATTATTTTCTTGAAAAATATGCTCATTTGAAATTACAAATCGACGTGTCCGAGCGTTTTTCCCAACAAGCCCTCATTTATTCGTTATCGAATTCATTCCATTTGGCTGTTACACTCTGTACATTCTGTATTCCTATTTCCTTCTGAACACAATTATTTGATTCACAAAATAGCCAAGCGTTTTCTCCTTTTACTGGGCTTCCAGTCGTCTTGTTTGAACTTAAAATAACAATTGTTCCTAAAAAGACACGATATTCATATATCATATATCTGCTTTTCTTAATGCCGATACATGGTAATTGATTTTAATGATCGTGTATCTATTAATTATGTGCTTTAGCAACATCGTTATATCGCAATTTCAACAATCTTTAGTAAGGGTCTACGTCCCTGAAAAAAGGGGAGTCAGAAACGATTTATTTTTTTCTGACGGATGAAGGGATGTATGAGTGTATAAAGATAAAAATAATTAAAAAATGTTTTATAAGTATTTAATGAATGAAAAGGATATTCCTCATCATTTTTGGTTATTTTGTAACATTTCCACCATCGAAACGAACAAATATTCTTGTGTTATTTCATTCAGTATTGAAGTCTATCATTAAGTTAATCAAACGTCTATCTCATTTTTCTTTCAATTCTGACGGTAAATAAATAAAAAAAATAAAATGAATGAAAACGGTTTTTTAGTAAATAATATTACAACAATGTGTTGTTTTCGCGAAATTTATTTCCCTGAATTTTTCTATTCGAAATGATAAATATCCATTTTCATCAAAGATAATATATTAAGGTTTGTTTAAGCCGTCGATTAGCGAAAATTAATTGTTTCTTACAATTGTGGATTCTAACAAGGAATTGAATTTCTTTTAAATGACACGCCCCGCAGGTATCTCCTCCCAGATGACTGGTAAAGGAAAGAGAGAGTATTATACAGCCAGTGTGAGATCTACTTCAGGGTAGGATTTCTTGTTATATTCCCTGAGCCCCAACATTTGTTCTATCAAGCTGAAAAATCCAATAAATGAAAATTAATGCACTGCACTGCCATCTTATGGCGGTATACTTATGTTTTCTATTTTGAAGGCTCAAGACTCTTATGTATGGTGAAAATAAAATTAAAGGTGAAAAACATTTTCAAAGACAACTATAAATAGGAAAAAATAATGAATTATATTGTCTGAGCTACGTAGCTAACAAATTCAGAATCTTGTCGCATTGAGTTACATGCCACATCAGATCATTCAATTAATTGTTTTTTCCCTGCATGAGAATAAAAGCTCATCTTTGAGTTTATTGATCATCTTAAAAAAAAATATTTTTCTATTGTTGACCAGATGTCCCAAAACAAAATTCCATCAACACGAATCAATTAAAAAGCATGTCTACCATGAAATTTTTATGTTTACGCCCCACAACCGGAAAATCTCATTAGTTCCCGCAATAATTGTAAACTACTATTTCGAATGCATTTCTCGAGTGTTAGCATCAGTGACAGAAACCAGGGAGTGCTTTAGAAAAATGAATGGCATCGACTTCAGCTACCAACCAAAGTTGTGTATTTATAGTACAGGATCTATTTTAGTCTTATGTCACGACACTGTTATGAGAATCTTTTCAGCGTAGTACGGAAGGCTTCAAGAGCATTATCCTTCATTGTTTTTAACACTCAAAGATCGGATTACGAGGAAGAGGTTAATTAGTGTTGAATTGGCAAATGTTGGGATTCAAAGCAGCATCTAAATGGAAATAATCATTTGGGCAGTAGATAAGTATTGCTAGATTTTTCACCTCAACTCAAGTAATCAAAACAGGAAATTGTGGAATGATTAATTGGAAAAATAATCAACCCCGAACACCAATTTGCTCTATTTAATCAGTTTTAATTAAGTTGGTTTAAGATTAATGAGAAATGATTCCGTTCTCATTTGAAGGAAGTACCTACACACCTACTCAGAGGAAGTTCATTTTTTACCTGATAACGTGAAACTTCCAAAATTGTAACACATTAGGAATATTTACAGGATATGAGATGAGTAAAAAAATGCCTTTCATGACAGAGTATTCACCGTATCGATGACATCAGCTCTCAAGCAGTCCAATACTCAGCCCATGACCTTTGCTGAGAACCCTGAATTATTATGAATTAAAGAGTAATACGATCTTTGCGTCAGGTGATTCATCCTTTAAAGCCTGAATAATCTAATAGCACCTATTGTCTTATTGGCAAAGTACAAATGTATAAATTATTGAAATAATTTGCTTCCAAGCCCTCCAGCAAGTGATCATCGACCTTTTCAAATACCATGATGAATCATTGATGTGCAATTGTTGAATCGATAACCCTACGAGTAAGAGAAGTAGCGAGGGGTTATCCAAAGTTGTTTTGCAGGACAATACCTGTGCACACAAAGAAATTTTGAAATGTCTTGAAGTCTCTTCAAACAAATAAATGGGTGATAGAGTGATGGAGGGCATCAGGATTAAATAAATTTTCCAAAGGTCTAGAGGCGTTTCAGTTTCGTATTAAGAGATGTATTCAATTGAGTGGAGGAATTTGGTTTTCTGAGAATTCATCAAAAAATACTGGAAGCTGGAGAACACTCTACAATCGTTGCTTTTCCAAAAGGAAAATATCTAAACTAGTTCATTCGCAATAGTTTTTATTGAGTTTTGGTGAAGTTGTCATTAATATATGTATAGGCATTCATTTTGGAATTGGATAAAATAGCTCATGAATACCATGGTACATATATCCCCAAGATTGTGGTGGTAGGTTTTGGATTTTTAGTGTATAAATGAAGCAATCAATCATTGTCTGGAGATGCTTTTTCCATTAACTCTTTATTCGGGGTAGTTTTACTCTTTAAGGGAGACAGCGGAGGCTTCATAATATGTACAAGGGCTACAAGATTGTTTTGTATTCAAGATTTGGATGAGATCTTGTTCTTTTATTTGCTCATGGATATTGAGATGAGATATGAATGCCTCTGAGATTGAGACAAAAATATGGAGAAAGATCCTCGAAACTACGTTCAAGTTTTCGATCCAGTTCTTTCTAGAAAAGGAATAATCCAATTTACAGCAGGTGTGTAGAATGTTCTCCGTTTCCTCAAGGGGGTGTGTTCCCAAGGTGCACACGACACTTACAAGGATTCTCCCTGTCGTCGTCTGTCCAGATATAAGTTCACCGGCCCAATCCTTGGCTTCCGTCATGAACGTCCCCTCGAACTCCTGCTTGCCCTGTCTGGCGGCCTTCTGTTCCTTCTGCTTGGGGTCGTTCGGACCCAATTCCGCCTCTTTGCGACAGCAGAGGAAGGCGAAGAGCCTCCATACCAGCACAATGAGCAGCCCCGCCACGAAGGTGCAGACGCTGGACAGCAGAAAACACCACCATTTGCGCACCAGGAGGCAAGTGTCCACCACGGTGACGGTGCCATTGTTTAGTATCAAGTTAGGCGGCTCGTTCGCCGCAAATTCGCTGGTCATGCCGCGCTAGGCGCCCTGTTTGGTCGAGGCATCCACCTAGGTTTCGCGTGGTTGAGGCTACGGACGCGATTCACTGGCAACTCTTCGGTGATGCACTCCTCCGGCTCGCCGTGATCGTCGACAGGGTTCACACGCGCGCTGTGGCCGTCCGTAGGTGCGACACGGTGGGCTAAAACTGACGTCTCGCCGCCTAGCTCGACGCCTCGATGCGGGAATCAATACGGCGCTGAACGTTGCGCACGGCAAGGGCACGACGCCGACGCTGGGGCACCGTGTTCAGATGACTTCGCAGTGCACCTGTTGGTACACAAGGCTGCCTCGTCTTCCTGCCACATGGAGCTTCCGTACAGGCTCTTCCACAACGACCTCAGTGTCCTCAGTCGATATTTAGGAAACTGATGGTACAAACTTCCCCATAAGCTCTTTTAAGTTCTTTCCAACAATTCCAGTTATACCAAAAATGTACCTCGACATTTTTAATGAAACACCCCTACTATAGGCCCAAGCAATAAATAAAATAAGAGAACCTCTTCACACTCGAATATAGACGCAAATAGCCTATACAGGGTCTTTCACGAGGAACCTCACCCATATTTATACGGGAAACTACTGAACGTATTTTCATGAAATTCAGCACTTATAAGTATTTCACGATGCTGAATGCTGATGAAATCTAAATATTTTCTAGAAAATATCCATTTTAGGGCAAGGGTGTGATGCATACACTCACATTATTTTTTAACGTAGATTCAATATCTGCCATAAAAAAATGGGGTTCTAATTTGAAAAAAATTATTTTTCACGATTTTGTCATCCCTAACTTTGAAAGCGATTTTTTCACCCCCTGTATCATGAATCGCGATTTCGATTTTTAAAGTGGATACATCAATCTTACATCTTGAAAAATCCAAAAAATGAAAATTTTCCATCCAAAAACCTCGAAGATATTCTTGTTTCAGCGGAGCTCTATTTTCGATTTTTTTTTTCGAATTTTCCCGCTCAGAGAGAATTTTCCAACCAAAACTGAAAAATGTTACATCAAAATAACTTGAAATTTTCTAAGGAATCTATTTCTGCAATAAAAAAATGGTGTTTTAATTTGAAAAACGGAAGTTGACGTCATTTCCGGAAAAACCGGAGGTGCTCATGCCTTGAAAATATTTTAGATTTCATCAGCATCGTGAAATACTTATAAGTGCTGAATTTCATGAAAATACGTTCAGTAGTTTCCCGTATAAATATGGGTGAGGTTCCTCGTGAAAGACCCTGTATAGGGTCCTGCAATAGTGCGTTCTTCTTCCATAGCTGCCGAACCAGACATCTCAGAGATTTCGTTGGAAAGTAGACCTCTTGTACCTCCATTTCTGCATCTCAGAAAATCATTTTCTAATTTACAGGGTGTCCCCGATAAATGTTATTCAACAAATGGATGACTTTTTCAATGGACCACCCCATATATTTTCACATATTTTCAATGACCTTCATTACCTCTTTCATGACGCAAAATCTTAGGGACATTTTTCCAACAGTTCAGATCTTATTCGAAGAAAACTGCAAAAAAGTGAGGGAAAAGCAGTTCAGTAAAAGTCTTCTGACGATTTCCAGAAGCGATAGTAACATGAATTTGAACTGAAAGTTTTTTAATTGAAGGATTGCCTTGACATGGTTCCTTAACGATCAACCTGTCATATACAGGGTGTCCGTTATTAAGGTCCAAATATTAAGAACTTTAAATTAATATTTCTCGATTTTTTCGAATAGAACACCCTGTATTTTTTTCCACAGTTATGAAGACAATTGGATACCTTACATTTTCTCAGAAGTAACCTTAGGATTATTTCAACCCCCGCATCCAGTAGATTCGAAAAATGATATCGCAAAAGAAAATTTCATTCAAATAATAACACAAGGTCAAAACAATGAAAATAAAACTAAATGAATAATTATTGACAAACTTCAAAACCTTCCAGAATCATATTTCCTGAGCATCATCATAAAAATTATATTTCTTTTCCGTACAAGCAATACATATTGATCACGTATTCAACCTATATATTATAACAGTTTTAATCGGCTCTCCAGAAAAAAATTGATCAAGTTATTGCTACTTAGAGCTCAAAGACACTTTCGAACACAGTGAATCAGTATGAATTTTTGGAAAAAATAGGATGGT
This sequence comes from Adalia bipunctata, assembly GCA_910592335.1. Taxonomy (NCBI): domain Eukaryota; kingdom Metazoa; phylum Arthropoda; class Insecta; order Coleoptera; family Coccinellidae; genus Adalia; species Adalia bipunctata. The sequence continues at coordinate 13,015,483 of OU342955.1, forward strand.
TGATATGATTTTCATGTTAGGGCAGTGCCACAGAACCTGTTTTTTAAAGAAGTCGAACTTATGCTGCCCAATATCCCGATAGGAAACAAAAAATCATAATGATTTACTGTACTCGAAAATATCTTTGAGCTCTAGTAGCAATAACTTGATCAATATTTTTTTTGGAAAGCCGATAGAAACTGATATAATCGGTTGAATACGTGATCAATATGAATTGCTTGTACGAAAAAGAAATATCATTTTTATGATGATGCTCAGGAAATATGATTCTGGGAAGGTTTTGAAGTTTGTCAATAATCATTCATTCAGTTTTATTTCATTGTTTGACCTCTTTTGAATGTCCGTTATTTTTATTATGTTATTATTTTAATAAAATTTTCATTTGCGATATCATTTTTCGTGTCTGCTGGATGCAGGGGTTAAAATGATCCTAAGGTTACTTCTGAGAAAATATGAGGTATTCAATTGTCTACATTATTGTGGAAAAAAATACAGGGCGTTACATTTGAAAAAATCGAGAAATAATAATTTGAAGTTCTTCATATTTGGAGCTCAATAACGAACACCCTGTATATGACAGGTTGATCGTTTAGGAACCATGTCAAGGCAAATCCTTCAATTAAAAAACTTCTACTTCAAATTCATGTTACTGTCGCTTCTGGAAATCGTCAGAAGACTTTTACTGAACTGCTTTTCCCTCACCTTTTTGCAGTTTTCTTCAAATAAGATCTGAACTGTTGGAAAAATGTCCCTAAGATTTTGCGTCATGAAAGAGGTAATGAAGGTCATTAAAAATATGTGAAAATATATGGGGTAATCCGTTAAAAAATCATCCATTTGTTGAATAACATTTATCGGGGACACCCTGTATATCAGAAAATGATTTCCTGAGATGCAGAAATGAAGGTACAAGAGGTCTACTTTCCGACGAAATCTCTGAGATGTCTGGTTCTGCAGCTATGGAAGAAGACCTATTGCAGGACCCTGTATTGATCACTTTCATGACAAGAACTAGAGACTGATTTTTCCAACTATTAATTAATGTAATCTGTTTAATTTCTCATGTTGGTTTTTATTGACTATAAAAACAAAACGGGACCAGGGAAAATTTAAACACGTCAGTAGTATTTTTTTTTTATTTATTTATTCCTACAAATATGTATATGAAATTAAAATAACTTAACTTATAAACATGTGGACCTGTACAGAACAAAAACTATATTCAAAGCACAAAACTGTCAAGCCTCAATTTGCCCTCATTCTCTGTTAGATACAAGATGTCCGCTAGCGTTTGTTCACAAATCGCTTCTTCTGCTTTCTTGTGCATCTGTAACATAATTCCTTCTTCATTTCCGCACATTGATCAACAGTGTTATTATTATCAACGTTGCCTGGTTTTAAGTTCAAACATTATGTGACAACAATTTCAATTAACTTTGGATATCAGGCCAGGCAATCCAAACCTCTTGATTATTAGGCATTCCAACGACATGTCAAATATTTTTTGAGGTTAGTGCTGGTGGTCAAACAATGGGAATTTAGCTTTGTCCATGTAGACATTAAAACCGTAACTTGCTTAAAAAATTGTTTTATTGTGACATTTTTTCATATTACTAGTCAATATTACTGTAAGGAATATCAAACCAGTGAAAATTTTTCGAATTAAGTACATTTTCATTTGAAAAAATCCGTAAATGTGTGCCAAAGTCCGATGTGCAAGTTCTTCAAATTAAGACGATTTTCTTAAATATTTTGGAACACCCAGTGTATGTAACTTGCTCTATTATCCACATGTCAAATGTCTTACGAGGAAATGAAGGAAATTTGGTCAACACTCATCGATACTCGACAAAATCGAAGATAAGAAACTAAAGTGATTATTTCTTCATAAATAAATAAGCAGAATTCAGTTAATGTTATTTGTAAAAAAGATGAATATACGAATTTTACATCATATAAAAGGTTAAAGAAGTTCCAGTTTTCAGTGCTCTGATAAATATTCCTTCTTAAATACTTTCTCTACACTCTCTGCGAGTTCCCAATGATAAAAGTTGTGCTAATATGATTGTTTAAAATTTTCTTTGTCAGTGTTGCTTCAGGATATTTTTTCATATTACAAAGCATAAAACTTCACTGAGTCACTCATGAAATGCATAAAATAATAAAATGGCTCATATTTACCGCTATCCAACGACTTGTCAGAAACATTTTGAGGTTAACACTGGTGGAATAATCACGTGGTTTGGATTGCCTAATTCCACCAGTCTTAACCTCGAAACGTTTCTGACGGGTCGCTGGCTAGAAGTAAATATGAGGAAATTTATTGTGTTATGCATTTTATCTAGCATAGATTGTAGAAGAAGTATTGGAGAAGGAATATTTATCAGAGCACTGCAACCTGGATCTTCTATCTTCTTCAACCTTTTATATGATATAAAATTCAAATATTCAGCAGTTTTACATATAACATGAACTGAATACTGCTTATTTCAGTATATCCGAAGAAATGTACACTTAAGTTCCTTCAATTTTGTCAAGTCTTGATTACTGTTCACCAAATTTCTCTTTGTGTGTCTTGGTAAGACACTCGATATGCGGATAATACAGCAAGTTACACACAGGTGAGTGTCCTCTTAATTTGAAGGACTTCCACATGCGACTTTGGGACACATTTACGGCCTTTTCAATGAAAATGGACTTAATTTGAATAATTATGAGTGGTTTGATATTCCTAGGAGTAAGATTGACTGAAAATATCAAGAAAATTTCCCCATGGTACAATTTTTCAAGCAAATTAACGTTTTCATTATCTACATGAACAAAGCTATATTGTTTGACCACCAGTAGGTACTAACCTCAAAAAATATTCGTCTGATTACAATGAGATTTCGGACTCAATTCATGGCGATTATAAGATAAGTAAGATAAGTACACTCAAGACTTACCCCTCTCCAATTGAACTCTGCAGGTGGTGGATATTTGAAATTTGGTCCAAAATTAGCGGTAACTGTCACATTTCTAAATAGGGAAATTGTCGGATAATAACTTCCCTGATTAATATTCTCAAAAGCAACCCCTTGAGATACTCCATTCTTGAAATTGATAATCTTACTGCCAGGCAGTTCTTGCAGTGCTTTCAAACGATTTGGAATGTTGTCTTTCTCCTCATGATACAAATGACTCTTGAATTTCACTAAAGGCTGCAACAAAAAGTTCAAAAAAGTTTATTTCGTCGTTAATTATTGAATTATGCCAATAGGTTTTGGAAATTCATATTTTACCTTATCTTTGAAGGTGTTAGGAACCAATTGAGTAGTACTATTTTGAGGTAAAACAATCAAAAAACCGACAGTGTCTCCTTCTCCATAACCATTGTCTGCATAGTGTTTCCCGTTAGACATATGAAATTTGGTTCCTTTCCTAGATCTCCAGGAATATCCGAAATTATCGTAACCAAGAGGAGCTTGCAAATTGGCATAATCCTGTCCCCAACCGATTCGACTCGCTGATCCTTCAGGCATTTCATCAATATTGATTTCCCAATACCAAACCCCTTTTGTCACACCTTATTCAAAAAAAATTAAAAAAAAAATGTACCATTTCAATAACTTTTTAAACTCACAGTGTGTTGCCCTAACTGTTGAATATCCTTTATCGCCAGTAACAGAGAGCCTATCCTCTGAAATTTTCAACTGGGGCGCCCTATCATGAAGAGCTAACAAAACAGTACTTGGTATCAATGTACGATACAACCAGCCAGGTATTGGTTTTCCTGCCCAATCAGAGCTCTCGTCAAACTCCTTTCACCAAAAAAATACTCAATTAGTACAATAAAGCTTATATCTAATAATTCACCTACTTGTCTGAATGGTGCATGGGGGTCGGGCTCGGCAAGAAGGTACCTATACCCATCTTTATTGAATGGATGATCTAGAGGATAACCGTGAGATGGCAATTTGATACTTCCAACATCCAAATTCCTTCCCTTTTTTCCAGATATATTCACATCAGGAGCTTTGCTCTTTGTTTTTCTGGATTTAGCATTACCAGCTGAGGAACCTAACAATTCAATATTCATTGTCACATGTATTTGATTAAACACCCAGCAGTTACCTCACAATACAATCTAATTGTTATCAGTATTACTCATACATACCACTGATATTTAATGACATGCTTTTGAATCGATACATAATTTTTGCATTCAGTATCAGAAACCTTAGCAATAAATTTCATGGAAATATTCTTATAAACAACTCACCAAAGATCATTAGTTCCTACTCATGAGCGATTTGATCCAATTGTTCAAGAAAGCAAAATATAAATACACATAATCAAATATATACTCTCATCCAATTTTTTTTATTGTATATCACATTATATTCAACAACACATCAATTTCACTCACTGAATTTTGATTTTTTAACTGTAGCATAAATCTCAGTGAAATACTAACACAAATCCAATGCCAATGAATTGAAACTTGAAACAAAAATGTCAAATAGAACTTACCGTGTTGTATGCCCAATTCAGTGACTTTAAGAAGGCCCCCTTTGATCATAGCATCATAATTGGGCCTGATATTGGTCAAATTGGAATCTATCAAACCATACATATGTCCATCTGCATTTTCTTCAAAAACAAACAGAATATGAATTTCTTTCATAAGCGTTTTTTGCACAGTTAAATGCCACGACTGAGTAACTCTTCGGGATGTTGTTGTTAGTGCTTCCCAATGATGTTCTATATAAGGTATGACCTCCCTATCCTTGCTAAACATAAGTTTGTTAGAACCTTCTTTGGCACTGGCTTGTTGCAAGTTCGCAATTGCTGTTACACACATTTGAGATATTTCTACAACAGCAGAAATTGTTTTGTATTTCAGCTAACAGGACAAAATAATTTGTTACATACGTGCTTGTGTTTTCCTGAAACTTTCAAGGTTAGAAGGTGAGCAGTTTTTGCATAAGAAGACATAATTGCTAAGGAAAGGCACAAGCTTTCCCATCTGATATCCAATACAAGACTCATGAAACCATCTGTTGCAATTAGCACATAATAGCTCAACAATATTCAAATTTCTTTCCTTGCCACTGAAATTCAAGTTGTTTGTAAAATATCAATTTCTTCTTCATTCAAAAAACATTCGAATATTTTGTACAAACCAATAGCAGTTCCCAATCGATTCACTTCTTTTAATTTCCACCTTTTCTTCATTTGCTTTAGTTTCATTTTCATTTGGCTTTGGTGATGAATGAAAATCTTCAGTAGTTTTGCTGTTGAATGAATTGAAACATTTTTATAATGAGAGGGATTGAAATAAATAGTAAACGAATAGAGAATTCCCATTCCAAGAATGCATTTGCCTAAGAATTTTTCGACCTAAATATAATTTTTACCTAAGATCTGATATTCCTTCGTCCATTTCAAAAATGCTTTTTACGTATGTTGTTAATTTGTCAAATGTTATATTAATTCAGGAAACTCGTGTAACTGAAATTTTTGATATATTATTTTTTCAGAGATCCAACCAAAAATTTCTGTTGATGTTGATAGAGGATTGATTATTTCGAACTAATAATTTAAGAACTATAGGCTATATCTGAACTACTCCTATCGTAACCACAAAGTCAACGTATTTGTTATTTATTCCAGTATTTTTATTTATTCCAGTAAATGTTGTTTTTGATTTTGTATGGAATTTTCAATTATTGTACAGGAACAGGTTAATATCATTACATGATAGTAATAAATAACGTTTCCAATGTTCAGACCCGTTAACACTTCTAACAGATATAATATTCTGTGCTATCTATTTGTGGCGCCTGGCGGTTAAAATTAAAAAAAAAAATTATTTCTGGTACAACGAAGGCTCTAATGAATGATCTAATTTTTCTCGTATCAGGAAACGTCTAATAGAAATCGAAAATAAAATTGGTATACTATAAAATTCAACGATTCACGACTAACCCTGTTAAGGGTGTGAGATACCAGAAGTAATTGGGAATTGGGAAATTCTTTTGAGATTTGTGTACGTAATTTTCTAAAAGTTGCTTCAAATTGCAATATATTTATGTATCTATTGATTGTATTTCAGTACGATGGCGACCCTATTGAAGTTACAAATCAGTGGAATACGTAGTTTTGGTCCATTTGAAGAGCACTCTCAAACAATATCATTTGATACACCAGTTACTCTTTTAGTAGGGCAAAATGGTTGTGGTAAAACAACTATCCTGGAAGCAATAAAGTATGCTTGCACTAGTGATCTACCAGGAGGCACATCAAAAGGCCAAGGTTTTGTTCATGATCCTAAAATATCTGATAGAGCCCAAACAAAAGGCCAAATAAGGTTGAAACTGGTTGATGTTAGAGGCGATACTTATACTATTCTGAAAGCTATACAAGTCGTTCAAAAACCTACAACAATGTCCTTCACTTCTCTCGATTCAGCGCTCAATATTTTATACTCTAATGGTGAGACAAAACATATATCCGGTAGATGTGTTGAAATCGACAGGCATTGTGCACAAATTTTACAAATTTCACCATGTATCTTGAATAATGTTCTATTCTGTCATCAAGAAAATTCCTCCTGGCCCCTTGATGAAGGTAAAAAAGTCAAAGAAAAGTTTGATGAGATATTTGATTCAAAAAAGTATAATAAATGTGGTGAACTTCTCGGCAAAATATTGACTACAAAAGATGCTAAAATTAAACTCCTTAAATATGAAGTAGAAACAAAAAAAGAAAAAAAAATAAATGCTGACAAGAAGAAAAAATTATTGGATGAAAAAAAAGAAAAAAGTAATTCTCTTCAAGAAGAAATTCTGAAGAAAATTGAAACATTAGAGCCACACAAAATTCGCTTGGATGAAATTGAGCAATTAGAAGTTGATTTGGGGAGATTACAGAAGCAACTAGCCAGTAAAGAAGCAGAAAAGAAAGGATTAATCCAGCAACAAAACATGCTTAAACAAAATATAACAGATATTTTTGAAGGTAACGATGAAGAACTACAAGTGAATATAAGAGAGTTCGAACAAGATCAAAGAAAAAAAGAAGGACTTATAAGAGAATTGGACGAAAAGAGGAAGGAAATTTCTAAGAAAGAAACTTTGATGAATATGGAAATTCAAAAAGAGCAGATCAAACTTGGTCAACTCAGAGAAGAAAAGAAACAGTTTGAATTAAAAATCAATAATAGAAATATTCTCTTTGAGAAAGCAAAAGTGTCAGTTAAAGTCTCAGATCCTTTTGCATGGAATACAGTTGAAGAATCATTACAAGCAATTAGCAAGCTTAAAACAAAGTTAAAAGATATGGATGAAAATTTGCAAAATTTAATAAAATCCAAGAATGAGGAAGAATCTATTGTGCAAGGAAAAATTGATAATGCTAGAGAAGCCTTAGCCACCACCAAAGAAAAAGTTAAGACCACTACTACTGACATTCAAAAAATCGATGAAAAGATTATCAAAGTCACCAATGAGTTACAAGAACTAGACGTTGCAAACAGTCGCTTGGTAGCAATCAACAAAAAAATTGAGAATTTAACACAAACTTTAACTAATCTTCAGAATAACTTTGATGAGGAATCAATTGAAACTGAAATCAACAATAATAAGAAGGAAATTGGAGTGATGGAAACAAACTTAGAAGAATTAGAAGAAATATACAAAGTCTTACAACAGAATTATGTAGTAGAAGAAAAACTCAACTCTGAAGAACAGTCAAAAATCAAAAAGAAAACTGAACTCAATAAAATCATGAATAAACACTCCAATAACTTCAATTATATTTTTAAAGAAGAAATTCCAAAAGAACAAATAGGAAGAAAAGTCCAAGCTATTCTTAGTGCTGATGAAAATGAAATTAAGAATATCACCACAGAAATTACCACGAAACAGAAAGATATCACTAAACTTGAAACTCAAATAGAACACCAATCTCATGATATAAAGAGGTTTGAGCTTGAATTAAAGTCCAAAAAAAACGAAATTGCTTCTGTTTGTCAGAACAATGATTATACCTCTTTACTGAAACAAACATTTGAGAGAAAAGAGAGATTCCAAAAGGAAAAAGGACAATATAGTTCCGGTAAAATTATGTATGAAAAATTCATTGAACAATTTGAGAGGGAAAAAGCTTGCTGCCCTATTTGTGAAACAGATTTTTCTGGTAAAAATTCTATTGTTCTGGCTATTGTGGAGAAATTGAAACAAAAAATCATTTCCATCCCTGAAAAATTGAGTACAACTGAATCAAATTTAAAGAAAGAAGAGAAGTTGTTTAACAAATTACAACAACTCAAGCCTGTATATGAAAATGTTGAAGAATTATCGAATGTTAAATTACCATTACTTTTGGAACAATTGGAAACCGATAAAAATAATCTAAATGTATTGAGAAGGCAATTAACAGAACTCAATGAGGAGTTGAAAGGACCCACAAAGAATGTAGAAACTTGTAGAAAAGTTCTTACAGATGCCACTCTTCTGGATCAATATTACTCAGATATAAAGACAAGCGAAGATATCATCAAAGAACTGCTAACCCAAAAACGAAAAGCAAATACAACAAAGAATAAACATGAAGTGGAAAGTGAACTAGAAAATTTGAAAGGAGACCTGAATGATAAGAGAAAAAAAACTGACAGTCTACGACTAAAACTAGACCACCATAAACAGCGATGTCAGAAAATAAAAGAGGATAAAAGCAAGGAATTGGAGCTTCAACTCAAATTTCAAAGTCAAGCCAACAACAAACCACATCTTGAGAAGCAACTCAGTGAGCTTGAAGATAATTACAGTTGTCTACTTGTTGAAAAGGAAGAACAACAATCAGAATTAACAAAACTCGAAGAAAATCTGAAGATTTTAAACAAAGAAAAAAGCAAATTAGTAGCTAGTAATGAAAGACTGATAAACAACGAGCGTTTGGAAAATAATAAAAACCATAAATTAGTGGACGAAATAATAAAACTAGACACTGAAATTATAGACTACAGAAATAAAAACTCTGAAGGAATTCTACAAGAACAAATCGAAAAAGTGGTTAAGCTTGAAGATCAGAGGAAGAATATAGTCGAGGTAAAAAACGAAACAATGAATAAAATATCTGAAAAAAAGGAAGAGATAGCAAAACAAGCAACAAAACTGAGAGATTTGCAAGATAATGTAACACTGAGAGAAAAACAAAAATCAGAAGCGATCTTAGTTATCGAATTAACAAAACTTGAGAATAAAATCGGCACATACAATTACCATTCTGTTTATGAAGAAAAAATGAAATTGAAACGAAAGATCGAACATGGTGAAAGAGATATAAACAGTTTGAAAGGTCAAGAGATGGAACTCAAGAATACAATTCAAGATATGGAAAGTGAACTGAACTTACCAGAAAATAAGAACTCTGAAAAAAATTACAAGGAAAAGTTGTACGAACTGAAACTAATGGAAAAACTGGTGGCAGATTTGAGAATATACATCAAGGCGTTACATCATTCTGTTTTGGAATATCATAAAGACAGAATGGTACAAATAAACTACAGAATCAGGGAATTATGGAGAAACATTTATAAGGGTAACGATATAGATTATATAGAAATTCAAACTAAAGAGTCGAGTTCAACTTCTAATGCTAAAAAAACTTATGATTACAAGGTTGTTCAGAAAAAAAATGGCGTGGAGTTGGAAATGAGGGGAAGGTGCAGTGCTGGACAAAGAGTTCTAGCCTGTTTGATTATCAGGATTGCCCTAGCGGAATCCTTCAGTTCCCATTGTGGGATTTTGGCATTAGATGAGCCCACCACGAATTTGGACAAGGAAAATGTCACTAGTCTCACCTATGCATTGTCTAATTTGATCACTTCTCATGTAAACGATAGCAATTTCCAGCTTCTCGTTATTACACACGATCAAGACTTTTTGGATATTTTGAGGCACAGCGTACAGAATATTTCTCATTATTGGAGAGTAAGCAGAAACCCCCAAGGATATTCTATCATAAAGAAAGAACGTCTGTAAATTTTATTTTTGTATACTCAAATTTGTTTTGTATTTTAAATCGTTAAAAAAATGTTATAAATTTGTTGAATTGTTCTCGTACCAGTAAGTTAAATAATATATATATTTTTTCTACTTCCACAAATATAGGGTTTGAATTGAAGGGAGGTTTTTTTTTCCTGATTTCGAGAGAGATGACCTTTTCAGAGAAATCATGTAGCAGTAGCCTCTGATATGATGAATACTTCACAATGAAATATTTTAATTTGGTTTTGTTATAAATCAACTTCTTTGCATTTAATTATTCATCGTGATTATGAGTACTTACCTTACATGGAAGTAAAACCCAAAAGGCTTTTTTCTAAAGGGGAAAGGTGAGTTAAAGAAAACAAATTTATCAAAATCCAGTTTATTTAATAAATGATTGTGTAAAACCATCAACTATCTATAACTGAATCAGAAGTATGCTAGTGAGAGTGATAAATAACGCTTAAGTTCAAAAAAGCTCAAATAAAAACAAGCAAGGTTTTAATTTTATCTGGTGCATTTAGTGGTTTGTAGATATTCATTTAGCCTTTGCTGCTTGCTTCCTTTTAACATCCCAATTGTAGACTCTAGCCATATTGACTTCAGTCGTTGTAAACTGGTCTCTGGAAAAGTCCAATTTCACAAAATATCCTGAATAATATGTCAGTTTCAGACAATGATAATATTCCTTACTAACCTTAGAAAGTCTAAATCGTGTTCCACATATCCCAAATTCCGAGTAGCGGCAGCGATGTTTTGGCTAAGTAATTTTTTCGCATCTTCTAAAGTGTACTCTAACATTACATTAGCTCCTAGCCAAAGACACACATGTTCTGTTGGTTGGACTTTAGCTTTAGCGAAAACTTGTTCACTGAGTAAAAATTGGGTTTCGAATTCCGTTTTTTGTTTTTCTAATTCTTCAATAGTCAGTAAGGATCTTTTGAGTTCTGGTACTTGGTTTTGTAAACGCTTCTTCTTAGATGCTAAATTATATTCCATAAATTTATATTTTGCATGTTGGTTATCCAATCTTTTCAAAACTTCATCTACGCCGTCAACATTTTCAGGTCTTGCCATATAAGCATCTACATCTTCCTGGAGTTCAAAAAGTATTTAAAGCATTCTATTCATAATCACACACTAATGAAAACTAACCACAAATTCGGCTTCTGGAATACCAGCGTAAGATTTCCTATCGCCCAATTCGATTACTTTATCCCCAGCCTCCATTTCAATATTATTTTATTGATATTCCTGGGATTTTTCAACACCTGGCAATGGAAATTTTGGTCAAACTCCTACGAGATGTTCCAAAACAAAGAGCCAAATTTGGTTACGAGTTCAACCATAGAATCATTAGATATGTTCTGGCATTGTTTTTAAACAATGGTTCTGGATACGTATTCATTTCAAGTTTTAAAAAAACGATGTTTACTAGTATTTGGTATTACCTCTTTTGCAATCAATAATTTATTCGGATAAAACAAGAATTTTGCATCTATCCATGTTTGCATGTTATTCCACAGACCAAATTCAAACCAAAATATTTTTTATTCTATGTTTCAGTTTCATTTGACAATAAAAAATTGCTAAATTGAAATTTTTGTCAGGAATTTATTTTCATTCATTGATTTCAAATAAATCAACTCAAATTCTACCAAAATGAGCGCAAATCAAACATTCAAGGTAGTTTCATTCATTACGAAAATAAATCTATTGTAATTCTGAATTAATTTAATTTGCAGCCATCCGAGGGAAAACGTGAAGAGTTTCGAAAATACTTGGAAAAAAATGGTGTTATGGATGCCCTCACCAAGGTACTGGTAAACCTTTACGAAGAAACCGACAAGCCTGATGATGCCCTTGAGTATCCTTTAATACACAAGATGTAAATTTTGATTTCTATCGATATTTTCCTGAACTGTTAATTTAGATTTATCAGGGATAAACTGGCTATCCATGCGGGTCTGGACACGCATAAACAAATGAAAACTAAATTAGAGGATGCTCATGAACAAATTAATCAAATGGAGGCTGAAATTGAAAATTTGAAGGCTGCCCTTGAAGAGAAACAAAAAGAGAAGAGTGCGGAGGAGCATGAGCCTCAAGATTCTGCTCCCAAGCCTGAAGATTAATTATACTTTAATGTTTTTTGTTCCAGAATTCAATTTTCATTTTTATATTTTTTGTTAAACTTTTATTTTGTTGACTATTTTAAGATTAGCCATTTGGTTGTGATCTCACTAGTGATATATTCTAGACTAATAAGGTTGAGAAACCTATCATTCAAAGTCAAAGAACCTATTTTCAGCATTCCTTTTGTACCTTATTGTTGGAATACACATTTTTGTTGTAAACTGTACTTTCTCCTAGTTTAAAATAATCGTTTATTCACGTAATGAACACAAGAACAAGTCCATCCATTCAAAGTGACTATAAGAAATGCATATTGTATATTTAATCAGACACTTGAAATAAATTACACTTGATATCACTTGTATTTATTTACTGAACAATTAGATTCCATTCCGATAATTCCATATGAAATAAGAGGTTTTTCAAGAATTCAAATAGATCAACTCAACAAAATTATTTATTTCATATGAACAGTTCACAAATTTATTCGATTTATGATTTTATGGCTCCACCATTTGGCATTTCCTTAGGCTCCTTGCAATTGACGGTTGTCAAATCAGAATGTTTAACCTGTATTTTCTTTTTCGTAACAGAACTGTTTTTGGTTCCATTTCTTATACTGTTGAATTGCTTGTCAAGTTCACAAATTTTATCCTTATTCTTAACGAGATCCTAAAAGAGATAGCAGTTTTAGCATATGGAGATAAAAAATTTATTCAATCACTAACCTTTTTCAGTTGCAGTTTGACTTTAGCTGGTTTGCTTTTAGGTTTCTTACCCAGTTTTTTCACCTTTGTTGGTTGGTTTCTGGCACCAGCTGCTTTGGCATTCTTATCATTGCCTTTTTTCTTCCCCATTGTCACCTAAAACAAAATTAATTCAGAACATTTTATCCCAAAAATTAAATCATGATAAAATGTTTACATTTTTTAAATTTCTCCAATGGACAGTCATCACTATCTATTTTCCTTTTCAAATTATCATTGCGAGTCAATAAGATGTATTCATCTAATTTCAAGGTAATCCTTATCATTTTCTTAAAATTGCTTACGGTCCTCACTTCAAACATATCCACTATTTTATTTGTTACATCTAATTTCATATTTTGTAACAGCAAATTTTTGGCAATAGTGCAATAGTCTGTGTTCAGTTCAGATCCTTTAGCAAAACAATAAATATATAAAATTGGGCAGATAGAGATATCCTTTACATCATTTTCTAAAAGCCCAACAAAAGAATCTACAAATTCAACAGCTAATGCAGGTAAATTCATAGCTATATGAATATTACGCTTGTTCAAATGTTCGAGAAGGACACTCTTAACATTTGATTTTATAAATTCTCTACCATCTTTATTAAATGTTTTTATATATCCATTAGGAACTTTGTTTTTTACAACATTGTGATTTAGCCATTTGAATGATTCAGGATTCAAATCATTAGCATACACGAAACATTTTTTTTTGGCAATTGGAATTGAAAAGGGTCCGACTCCTGCAAAAATATCTATGAACATATCTTCCATACATAGTTTTTGAACAATTCTTTCATGCTCAGTTGATAATCTTGAGTTCCAATAAACTGTTGAGAAATCAAATTCAAATATACAATTATTCTCCTTGACACATGTTTGCATGTTATTTTCACCACAAAGTACTTCCATTTGAAAATTTCTGTAAGTATTGTCTATCATATCCAATTTGTTCACAACACTCCTACAGTTTTTGACTTTTTCTAAAAGGACTTCTCCAATCAATTTTTTATATTGAAGTAAATGATTCTTGAGGTTAACATGAAGAATATGGCCTACTTTTGTAAAACTGGAAAATCCATCTAACTCATCGGGCAAAACAGACTTCAATATAGTATCATGTGAATAATTGTCATATTCAAGGGTTAAATCTTTGAAAAGGAAGTTTTTATTGGATACACCCAATAAGGACAGTGCTTCCACATCATCCACAGATATAAACTTCCAATCTCTAACCAAATCTGGATTGAGATAAACTAACAGGTTAGAATCGGCAGATTGAACAGCTTTGAAATTCTCCAATTTCAAGAAGTATTTCTTGAGAATAGGAATAGCTTCCGCTATAGATTCTTTACCAATTTGTAAACAAGGAACTTGAACTGTTTTTCTGAAGAGTAGTTTATCTAATACTTTCAAACCTTTCACTCGTGAATTTGGAAACAATATACTGTTTGCCATTATAATATGTATTTTTCTTAATGATTTGAAAATTATATTTTTTGGGTACAGCAATATCATGAGAAACTACATAAATTATTTACTTTTAAAAGTTGACTTAAGAAAATATCGATCTAACCTTCAAAATTAACACACCTCACCACAGATCATAGAGAACTATACATAACATATCCAATAACCATAAAGAAACAAGATTACAACACAGAACAGCCTTTGATTACAATCTCAGAACCACAGAACAAATAAATGAAAAGAGCGTCCTGCAGGGTTGCCAGTTCGAATTCCACAGCCTCAGTAGATACCATGTCAGAAATTCAGTAGATTTCAGTAGATTTATTTTATGCTTCACAAATTTCAGGAAAGGATAATGAAATAAACGACGCCGGAAAAATATGTAATTTTATTGCAGAAATAAATCTATTTTCAATAAAATAGAAACAAATAATGAGCAATTTCTGGTAATATATGTACTTGAGAAAACCCAGAAACTAGAACTGTCCTGGGGAAAATACCAAAAAAAACCGCAAGCAGTAATGCTGCGTAATGCCCGTGCAGATTTTATGAACCCAATTCCATAATTCCTGTGACCCTGCTCGGCTACTAGAACGAATTCCACCAAGGGAATATATGAACGCGATAGCTAATGCACTCGTTTCCTCACCACCCTGTAGGTAGAGTGCTCGGCGCGTTTTGTTTTTAAGTGGTATCCCCAGAAGGCCTAATCCACTTTTTTCGCGCATACTATTTCCGCATTTTTTGGCGCATACTGGATCCGCTTTGCCCATAGTTGAACGAATTCCACCAAGGGAATATATGAACGCGATAGATTATGCCCTCGTTTTAACACCACCCTGAGGGTAGAGTGCTCGGCTACATGAACGATTCCACCAAGGGAATATATGAACGCGATAGTTGATGCACTGTTTTTTGGCGCAATCTTGTTTCCGCTTTTTGGGCGCATTCTTGTGTGCGCACTATCTAGTTGAACGAATTCCACCAAGGGAATATGAACGCGATAGTTTATGCACTCGTTTTGACACCACCCTGTGGGTAGAGTGCTCGGCTACTAGAACGATTCCACCAAGGGAATATATGAACGCGATACTTAATGCACTGTTTTTTGGCGCAATCTTGTTTCCGCTTTTTGGGCGCATTCTTGTGTCCGCACTATCTAGTTGAACGAATTCCACCAAGGGAATATATGAACGCGATAGATTATGCACTCGTTTTAACACCACCCTGTGGGTAGAGTGCTCGGCTACATGAACGATTCCACCAAGGGAATATATGAACGCGATAGTTGATGCACTGTTTTTTGGCGCAATCTTGTTTCCGCTTTTTGGGCGCATTCTTGTGTGCGCACTATCTAGTTGAACGAATTCCACCAAGGGAATATGAACGCGATAGTTTATGCACTCGTTTTGACACCACCCTGTGGGTAGAGTGCTCGGCTACTAGAACGATTCCACCAAGGGAATATATGAACGCGATACTTAATGCACTGTTTTTTGGCGCAATCTTGTTTCCGCTTTTTGGGCGCATTCTTGTGTCCGCACTATCTAGTTGAACGAATTCCACCAAGGGAATATATGAACGCGATAGATTATGCACTCGTTTTAACACCACCCTGTGGGTAGAGTGCTCGGCTACATGAACGATTCCACCAAGGGAATATATGAACGCGATAGTTGATGCACTGTTTTTTGGCGCAATCTTGTTTCCGCTTTTTGGGCGCATTCTTGTGTCCGCACTATCTAGTTGAACGAATTCCACCAAGGGAATATATGAACGCGATAGATTATGCACTCGTTTTGACACCACCCTGTGGGTAGAGTGCTCGGCTACATGAACGATTCCACCAAGGGAATATATGAACGCGATCGTTGATGCACTGTTTTTTGGCGCAATCTTGTTTCCGCTTTTTGGGCGCATTCTTGTGTGCGCACTATCTAGTTGAACGAATTCCACCAAGGGAATATAAAAGCGATAGTTTATGCACTCGTTTTGACACCACGCTGTAGGTAGAGTGTCCGGCTACTCGAACGATTCCACCAAGGGAATATATGAACGCTATAGTTAATGCACTGTTTTTTGGCGCAATCTTGTTTCCGCTTTTTGGGCGCATTCTTGTGTCCGCACTATCTAGTTGAACGAATTCCACCAAGGGAATATATGAACGCGATAGATTATGCACTCGTTTTGACACCACCCTGTGGGTAGAGTACCCGGCTACTAGAACGATTCCACCAAGGGAATATATGAACGCGATTGTTAATGCACTGTCTTTTGGCGCAGTCTTGTTTCCGCTTTTTGGGCGCATTCTTTTTTCCGCACTATCAAGTTGAACGAATTCCCCCAAGGGAATAAGGACGCGATAGTTAATGCACTCGTTTCCACACCACCCTGTAGGTAAAGTGCTCGGCGCGTTTTGTTTTTAAGTGGTATCCCCAGAAGGCCTACTCCACTTTATGTCGCAATGCGCCAAATTCATTTCTAATAATCTGTTAATTCAACAAATGAACCAGATATTAGAGGATCGCGGAAAGGAAAAGTTTCAATTTAGTTCTAGCCTACGATTCTTCTCAAAGTCAAATGGATACGTACAGCATATGTGGGGTTAGGGGAACCATGCCATTAAAGCCCCTTATGGCCGAAAGAAAACCGGAGATCCAGAAAGAAATATAACTTTTCCTTTCATCTTTACGATTTGGCGGACTACGACGAGAAGAATTCTTATTGTCGCACTCTTGTTTCCGCATTTTTTGGCGCAATCTTGTTTCCGCTTTTTGGGCGCAGTCTTTTTTCCGCAATATCCAGTTGAAGGAATTCCACCAAGGGAATATGAACGCGATAGTTTATGCACTCGTTTTGACACCACCCTGTGGGTAGAGTGCCCGGCTACTTGAACGATTCCACCAAGGGAATATATGAACGCGATAGTTAATGCACTGTTTTTTGGCACAATCTTGTTTCCGCTTTTTGGGCGCATTCTTTTTTCCACACTATCCAGTTCAACGAATTCCACCAAGGGAATATGAACGCGATAGTTTATGCACTCGTTTTGACACCACCCTGTGGGTACAGTGCTCGGCTACTTGAACGATTCCACCAAGGGAATATATGAACGCGATAGTTAATGCACTGTTTTTTGGCGCAATCTTGTTTCCGCTTTTTGGGCGCATTCTTTTTTCCACACTATCCAGTTGAACGAATTCCACCAAGGGAATAAGAACGCGATAGTTTATGCACTCGTTTTGACACCACCCTGTAGGTAGAGTGCCCGGCTACTTGAACGATTCCACCAAGGGAATATATGAACGCGATAGTTAATGCACTGTTTTTTGGCGCAATCTTGTTTCCGCTTTTTGGGCGCATTCTTTTTTCCACACTATCCAGTTGAACGAATTCCACCAAGGGAATATGAACGCGATAGTTTATGCACTCGTTTTGACACCACCCTGTAGGTAGAGTGCCCGACTACTTGAACGATTCCACCAAGGGAATATATGAACGCGATAGTTAATGCACTGTCTTTTGGCGCAGTCTTGTTTCCGCTTTTTGGGAGAATTCTTTTTTCCAGACTATCCAGTTGAACGAATTCCACCAAGGGAATAAGAACGCGATAGTTTATGCACTCGTTTTGACACCACCCTGTAGGTAGAGTGCCCGGCTACTTGAACGATTCCACCAAGGGAATATATGAACGCGATATAGTTAATGCACTGTTTTTTGGCGCAATCTTGTTTCCGCTTTTTGGGCGCATTCTTGTGTCCGCACTATCTAGTTGAACGAATTCCACCAAGGGAATATATGAACGCGATAGATTATGCACTCGTTTTAACACCACCCTGTAGGTAGAGTGCCCGGCTACTAAACGATTCCACCAAGGGAATATATGAACGCGATAGTTAATGCACTGTTTTTTGGCGCAATCTTGTTTCCGCTTTTTGGGCGCATTCTTGTGTCCGCACTATCTAGTTGAACGAATTCCACCAAGGGAATATATGAACGCGATAGATTATGCACTCGTTTTAACACCACCCTGTGGGTAGAATGCTCGGCTACATGAACGATTCCACCAAGGGAATATGAACGCGATAGTTTATGCACTCGTTTTGACACCACCCTGTGGGTAGAATGCTCGGCTACTAGAACGAATTCCACCAAGGGAATATGAACGCGATAGTTAATGCACTCGTTTTCACACCACCCTGTAGGTAGAGTGCTCGGCGCGTTTTGTTTTTAAGTGGTATCCCCAGAAGGCCTACTCCACTTGTCGAAATGCGCCAAATTTATTTCTAATAATCTGTTAATTAACAAATTAACCAGATATTAGAGGTTCGCAGAAAGAAAAAGTTTCAATTTAGTTCTAGCCTACGATTCTTCTCAAGGTCAAATGGATGCGTACAGCATATGTGGGGTTAGGGGAACCATGCCATTAAAGCCCCTGTGGCCGTGAGAAAACCGGAGATCCAGAAAGAAATATAACTTTTCCTTATGTTTTTTCGATTTGGCGAACTCCGACGTGAATATTGTTTATTGTTGCACTCTTGTTTCCGCATTTTTTGGCGCAATCCTGTTTCCGCTTTTTGGGCGCAACTTTGTTTCCGCATTTCTTGGCTCTTTTTTTTTTCCGCATTATCCTTCTGAACGAATTCCACCAAGGGAATATCTGAACGCGATAGTTAATGCACTCGTTTTCACACCACCCTGCAGGTAGAATGCTCGGCTACTTGAACGATTCCACCAAGGGAATATATGAACGCGATAGTTAATGCACTCGTTTTCACACCACCCTGTAGGTAGAGTGCTCGGCTACTTGAACGATTCCACCAAGGGAATATATGAACGCGATAATTAATGCACTCGTTTTCACACCACCCTGTAGGTAGAGTGCTCGGCTACTTGAACGATTCCACCAAGGGTATATATATGACCGCGATAGTTAATTTACTGTATTTTGGCGCTACATGTTTCCGCATTTTTGGCGCAATCTTGTTTCCGCTTTTTGGGCGCATACTTTTTTCCGCTTTATCCAGTTGAACGAATTCCACCAAGGGAATATATGAACACGATAGTTTATGCACTCGTTTTCACAACACCCTGTAGGTAGAGTGCTCGGCTACTTGAACGATTCCACCAAGGGAATATATGAACGCGATAGTTAATTTACTGTTTTTTGGCGCAATCTTTTATCCGCATTATCCAGTTGAACGAATTCCACCAAGGGAATATAATATGAACGCGATAGTTTATGCACTCGTTTTCGCACCACCCTGTAGGTAGAGTGCTCGGCTACTTGAACGATTCCACCAAGGGAATATATGAACGCTATAGTTAATGCACTCGTTTCCACACCACCCTGTAGGTAGAGTGCTCGGCGCGTTTTGTTTTTAAGTGGTATCCCCAGTAGGCCTACTCCACTTTATATCGAAATGCGCAATCTTGTTTCCGCTTTCAGGCCGCATACTTTCTTCCGCATTATCCAGTTGAACGAATTCCACCAAGGGAATATATGAACGCGATAGTTAATTTACTGTTTTTTGACGCTACATGTTTCCGCATTTTTGGCGCAATCTTTTTTCCGCATTATCCAGTTGAACGAATTCCACCAAGGGAATATATGAACGCGATAGTTTATGCACTCGTTTTGACACCACCCTGTAGGTAGAGTGCCCGGCTACTTGAACGATTCCACCAAGGGAATATATGAACGCGATAGTTAATGCACTGTCTTTTGGCGCAGTCTTGTTTCCGCTTTTTGGGCGAATTCTTTTTTCCAGACTATCCAGTTGAACGAATTCCACCAAGGGAATATAGAAACGCGATAGTTAATGCACTCGTTTTCACACCACCCTGTAGGTAGAGTGCTCGGCTACTTGAACGATTCCACCAAGGGAATATAGAAACGCGATAGTTAATGCACTCGTTTTCACACCACACTGTAGGTAGAGTGCTCGGCTACTTGAACGATTCCACCAAGGGAATATAGAAACGCGATAGTTAATGCACTCGTTTTCACACCACCCTGTAGGTAGAGTGCTCGGCTACTTGAACGATTCCACCAAGGGAATATAGAAACGCGATAGTTAATGCACTCGTTTTCACACCACCCTGTAGGTAGAGTGCTCGGCTACTTGAACGATTCCACCAAGGGAATATAGAAACGCGATAGTTAATGCACTCGTTTTCACACCACACTGTAGGTAGAGTGCTCGGCTACTTGAACGATTCCACCAAGGGAATATAGAAACGCGATAGTTAATGCACTCGTTTTCACACCACACTGTAGGTAGAGTGCTCGGCTACTTGAACGATTCCACCAAGGGAATATAGAAACGCGATAGTTAATGCACTCGTTTTCACACCACACTGTAGGTAGAGTGCTCGGCTACTTGAACGATTCCACCAAGGGAATATAGAAACGCGATAGTTAATGCACTCGTTTTCACACCACCCTGTAGGTAGAGTGCTCGGCTACTTGAACGATTCCACCAAGGGAATATAGAAACGCGATAGTTAATGCACTCGTTTTCACACCACACTGTAGGTAGAGTGCTCGGCTACTTGAACGATTCCACCAAGGGAATATAGAAACGCGATAGTTAATGCACTCGTTTTCACACCACACTGTAGGTAGAGTGCTGCGGCTACTTGAACGATTCCACCAAGGGAATATAGAAACGCGATAGTTAATGCACTCGTTTTCACACCATACTGTAGGTAGAGTGCTCGGCTACTTGAACGATTCCACCAAGGGAATATAGAAACGCGATAGTTAATGCACTCGTTTTCACACCACACTGTAGGTAGAGTGCTCGGCTACTTGAACGATTCCACCAAGGGAATATAGAAACGCGATAGTTAATGCACTCGTTTTCACACCACCCTGTAGGTAGAGTGCTCGGCTACTTGAACGATTCCACCAAGGGAATATAGAAACGCGATAGTTAATGCACTCGTTTTCACACCACACTGTAGGTAGAGTGCTCGGCTACTTGAACGATTCCACCAAGGGAATATAGAAACGCGATAGTTAATGCACTCGTTTTCACACCACACTGTAGGTAGAGTGCTCGGCTACTTGAACGATTCCACCAAGGGAATATAGAAACGCGATAGTTAATGCACTCGTTTTCACACCACCCTGTAGGTAGAGTGCTCGGCTACTTGAACGATTCCACCAAGGGAATATAGAAACGCGATAGTTAATGCACTCGTTTTCACACCACACTGTAGGTAGAGTGCTCGGCTACTTGAACGATTCCACCAAGGGAATATAGAAACGCGATAGTTAATGCACTCGTTTTCACACCACACTGTAGGTAGAGTGCTGCGGCTACTTGAACGATTCCACCAAGGGAATATAGAAACGCGATAGTTAATGCACTCGTTTTCACACCACACTGTAGGTAGAGTGCTCGGCTACTTGAACGATTCCACCAAGGGAATATAGAAACGCGATAGTTAATGCACTCGTTTTCACACCACACTGTAGGTAGAGTGCTCGGCTACTTGAACGATTCCACCAAGGGAATATAGAAACGCGATAGTTAATGCACTCGTTTTCACACCACCCTGTAGGTAGAGTGCTCGGCTACTTGAACGATTCCACCAAGGGAATATAGAAACGCGATAGTTAATGCACTCGTTTTCACACCACACTGTAGGTAGAGTGCTCGGCTACTTGAACGATTCCACCAAGGGAATATAGAAACGCGATAGTTAATGCACTCGTTTTCACACCACACTGTAGGTAGAGTGCTGCGGCTACTTGAACGATTCCACCAAGGGAATATAGAAACGCGATAGTTAATGCACTCGTTTTCACACCACACTGTAGGTAGAGTGCGCGGCTACTTGAACGATTCCACCAAGGGAATATAGAAACGCGATAGTTAATGCACTCGTTTTCACACCACACTGTAGGTAGAGTGCTGCGGCTACTTGAACGATTCCACCAAGGGAATATAGAAACGCGATAGTTAATGCACTCGTTTTCACACCACACTGTAGGTAGAGTGCTCGGCTACTTGAACGATTCCACCAAGGGAATATAGAAACGCGATAGTTAATGCACTCGTTTTCACACCACACTGTAGGTAGAGTGCTCGGCTACTTGAACGATTCCACCAAGGGAATATAGAAACGCGATAGTTAATGCACTCGTTTTCACACCACCCTGTAGGTAGAGTGCTCGGCTACTTGAACGATTCCACCAAGGGAATATAGAAACGCGATAGTTAATGCACTCGTTTTCACACCACACTGTAGGTAGAGTGCTCGGCTACTTGAACGATTCCACCAAGGGAATATAGAAACGCGATAGTTAATGCACTCGTTTTCACACCACCCTGTAGGTAGAGTGCTCGGCTACTTGAACGATTCCACCAAGGGAATATAGAAACGCGATAGTTAATGCACTCGTTTTCACACCACACTGTAGGTAGAGTGCTCGGCTACTTGAACGATTCCACCAAGGGAATATAGAAACGCGATAGTTAATGCACTCGTTTTCACACCACACTGTAGGTAGAGTGCTGCGGCTACTTGAACGATTCCACCAAGGGAATATAGAAACGCGATAGTTAATGCACTCGTTTTCACACCACACTGTAGGTAGAGTGCTCGGCTACTTGAACGATTCCACCAAGGGAATATAGAAACGCGATAGTTAATGCACTCGTTTTCACACCACACTGTAGGTAGAGTGCTGCGGCTACTTGAACGATTCCACCAAGGGAATATAGAAACGCGATAGTTAATGCACTCGTTTTCACACCACACTGTAGGTAGAGTGCTCGGCTACTTGAACGATTCCACCAAGGGAATATAGAAACGCGATAGTTAATGCACTCGTTTTCACACCACCCTGTAGGTAGAGTGCTCGGCTACTTGAACGATTCCACCAAGGGAATATAGAAACGCGATAGTTAATGCACTCGTTTTCACACCACACTGTAGGTAGAGTGCTCGGCTACTTGAACGATTCCACCAAGGGAATATAGAAACGCGATAGTTAATGCACTCGTTTTCACACCACACTGTAGGTAGAGTGCTGCGGCTACTTGAACGATTCCACCAAGGGAATATAGAAACGCGATAGTTAATGCACTCGTTTTCACACCACACTGTAGGTAGAGTGCTCGGCTACTTGAACGATTCCACCAAGGGAATATAGAAACGCGATAGTTAATGCACTCGTTTTCACACCACACTGTAGGTAGAGTGCTGCGGCTACTTGAACGATTCCACCAAGGGAATATAGAAACGCGATAGTTAATGCACTCGTTTTCACTCCACCTTGTAGGTAGAGTGCTCGGCTACTTGAACGATTCCACCAAGGGAATATAGAAACGCGATAGTTAATGCACTCGTTTTCACTCCACCTTGTAGGTAGAGTGCTCGGCTACTTGAACGATTCCACCAAGGGAATATAGAAACGCGATAGTTAATGCACTCGTTTTCACACCACCCTGTAGGTAGAGTGCTCGGCTACTTGAACGATTCCACCAAGGGAATATAGAAACGCGATAGTTAATGCACTCGTTTTCACACCACACTGTAGGTAGAGTGCTCGGCTACTTGAACGATTCCACCAAGGGAATATAGAAACGCGATAGTTAATGCACTCGTTTTCACACCACACTGTAGGTAGAGTGCTGCGGCTACTTGAACGATTCCACCAAGGGAATATAGAAACGCGATAGTTAATGCACTCGTTTTCACACCACACTGTAGGTAGAGTGCTCGGCTACTTGAACGATTCCACCAAGGGAATATAGAAACGCGATAGTTAATGCACTCGTTTTCACACCACACTGTAGGTAGAGTGCTGCGGCTACTTGAACGATTCCACCAAGGGAATATAGAAACGCGATAGTTAATGCACTCGTTTTCACTCCACCTTGTAGGTAGAGTGCTCGGCTACTTGAACGATTCCACCAAGGGAATATGAACGCTATAGTTACTCGGCTACTTAAACGAATGTCGGAATACACTAAATTTGTTTCTTATAAACGACAAACAGAATATTATTCGCGCACATTTTTTTCCGCATTTAATGGAGCATATTTTCTTCAAGACCGGTCGATCTTTCTCCTTCGCCAGAATCTTCCTGCTGACATTAATGACAATAATATACCTGAAATAAACCACCACCAAAAACCCTAAAAGTAACTCACATTGATGCTTCAAACTGTTGATTTTCCGCTTTCGGTCCATCGATGGCTAAAGTTGAGAATGGCAACCATGAAATCCCAACTCAGCCTGGAAAGGCCAAGGGTTCTCTGGGACCTACCTTCTCTTCCACCTGAAAAAATCTGGAAAAAAGAAACGCTACCGCAAACTATTTTTGGCGCATACTGGTTACTATGTTTTTGGCGCATACTTTTTCCGCATGTGTTGACGCATGTTTTCTCTAAAACATTTCTCCTTCGCCAGATCCTTTCGGACATTAATGACAATAATATACCTGAAATAAACCACCACCAAAGACCCTAAAAGTTACTCACATTGACGACTCACTGTTGGTCCATCGATGGCTAAAGTTGAGAATGGTATCCAGGAGATCCCTGGAAGGGTCAAAGTGTTCTCTGGGACCTACCTTCTCTTCCACCTAGAAAATAGATCATTGTCTCTTGTAGTTTTGTGGTGTTTGCTACCGATTGCGAGAAATAAATTTTCTCTTCTTGAATCTTTTTTGGAGAAAATCAGCTTCTAATAATAATCGATATATATGCACGGTGTTCTTAAATTGAATAGGGGAAATTTCTTGCATAATTTTGAGAAAAAAAGTCTCTAAAAATATCGCATCGATTTCGAGATACAGGGTGTACTTAATTGTTCAGATTTCTTTTCAAATATATCCATGAAGATATTATAAATGTTGAAGGATATTTTCCTGAGAATTCCAACGCCCGGTATTGGAAATGATGCCCCCCAACTGCCAGCGTTAATATTGAATTTTCATTTTGAAATTGATATTTGCAATTGAGAGTGATTGGAATTTTGGAAAATTCGGAATATTTTCTGAGAATGATCTTTCATGTTTGAAAAAAAAACAATTTCAGTACTTACAATTTCATTAAGAGAATATAGAAAAATTTGATTTTCTCATTGTTTCCATATTTTGATGGCGGTGCAATATTTATGAACATTCAATTTCCTTAAAATTTTCAGTATGATAGTTATCAATAGAATATTTGCAGGAATTGCAGCTGACATAAAATTTGAAAAATCACTGATACAGCCTTGGCTTAGATCAAATTGTCTCTGTTGAGTGATAATTTTGTATAAGGGAAATCCGAAATTCAAATGTTTTTTTCAAAAATTATAGCTATAGGCCTTATACTTCTGCAAATTGAGTGTACAAAAAGATGGTTCATATTTTAAATAATCTTATTTATATTACTTTAAATCAATTCCATTTTGAATTCAATAGAAAATTTCATCAACAATAATGAATCATTCAATTTTGTCAAGCAATATTTTTAATTAAAATTTCTATTTAATAATGAAAAACTGCGATAGTAACTAAGGCAGATAAGAAAGAAGGCCAAACGACATTTTCTTCAAACATCGTTTATTTGAGCAAAAATGCAAAAATTGAATTTGGACAGGTTTGAATCAGTAATTTTTCGAATTAAATGTAACGATGTGTGCCAAATTTGGTTCAAATATCTCCAAGGGGTTCGAGTTATTATGAAAAATAATGAACGATCTTATTTGAGAATTTCAACACCCAGTATCTTTGAAATAAAGCGCTCAAGGGCCAGTGTTGTTTTGCGATTTTCGTTTTGAACTGAATTTTCCTATCGACTGTTGAATTCTTATTATTTTATGATATTTTCAATTGGAAGTAATCAAAAGTTCATCAAAAAGTACGAATATTTTCTTAGAATTATTTTTCAGGTTTGAAAATAAGGAATTTCAGTACGTGTAAATGCAGATATACTCACAATTTTTCGAATGAATCAATCCACTTTTCACAGCACTAATGAAGTCAAATAAGCCACCATGCACTGAAAACACAAAACACACACGTAGAAATTTCCAACGGACCGAACTAACGCACTTTGACGCGAGCGATGTTAGCAAGTGAAACTCTTCATGGCGACTGACTCAGCCGGTCCCCAGCACACAGCTTGAAACAAATGGTCGAATTGCCATGATTCGATGATTCACCAGAACTAGTCAGCGGCGTGATACTCCGTACTTATATAACACGATGAGTTGTTGCTGATATACAGGGGTCGGTCAAATTTTAATTTACCGACATTGGTGTTCATGGATGATATGAATGTGGAAAAAATATGATTTTGTCGTTATTTCTACATTTTGATGGAGAAATACAATGATAGTGTGATTATTGATTATAAATATTCAATTTCTTTAAATTTTCAAGATGATATGCCAATAATATGGAAAAATAGAAATTCGAGTGACCCCTGCATATCTGTCGAGTCAGTCTTTGTTATATTACTATGTTAATAATAAGATTCATAGGAATGACGAGTCCTTTGCATGGAATGTTCGAGTCTTCATTAAAAGTCGCGTGAGTGAATATCGAAGGTGCCGTTTGTGCTAGAAATCTCATAGACGTTCGTGTAGACTGTAGAGTATGTGCTTTATAAGAGTGGCGCTCAATTTTGGATCAATTTATTCGAAAAATTGTAAGTACGTTTTGAAATTCCCTAAATTTCAACGCAAAAAATAATTCTTAGAATATATTCGGCCTCTTCTAACTTCTTATATGGCTGAACTTTTGATAGTTGCATTATTTTCAAATTGCAAGCAACTTATTTTCCGAAATTTCAGCCTGATATTGCAATAATATCGAAAAAATTCATGCAGTGTACTTTGAGTTATTGAACAATTAATAAATAAATAATAACAACTCGAAACTTGTGAAAATCACTTTGAATCATCGTATGGAAATTTTTGCCCGCGTAATCATAGTTTTTATGCATCTATAAAATTATTTCCACCAGTCTCAAAACAACATTTCTATAATCAAGAATTGAATTTTAAAACTTTTCTCAATAAACAATCGTAACGAGAATTTGTTGTTATAGTTGAAGCAACAAGAGTGAGTAATGAGTATGCATTCCTTTATACATTGATTTCAATTGATATAACCTGATGAAACATTTTATCGTTAAATTTGATAAATATATGAGAAAAATTATGGGGAACTGTAGAGTTTGTTTTTTATTCAAATTTATTTTAATTTCTTTCTTGTATTCTTTGTATTTTGACATGATCAACACCTGTATTGGTTCTAAGATTTAATAAATGTATCTCTCTCTCTCTCTCTCTCTCTGACATTCTGAAGCTTCCATCTGGTTTGTTGTAATTTTTGCTATAACATTTGAATGAGCAGCAAAGTTTAAAGGTTTTTAACTTTGAGAAATGATTTATTTGCTATCGCTCGTATTTCAAATGTTCATGCCCCTAAGTTAATTCATTTCTGATTGGAGAGAATAATAACGGAAATTGAATACTTCCAAAAAATAAACCTCAGAAGTGCTTCCAAGATAAGAAACTTAAATTCGCAAGAAAAAATGAAACTGATGTGTGAAAATTGTACATTATTTTTGTTCGAAGCATATATACAAATTTTCACTTTCCAAAGTCTAAATTGTAACGATATTTATTTCTATTTTCTTCTATATTAATTCCATGACAAGTGTGGTGTTTCAATAAAAAATATACATGTGATTAAAAATACTATTTTACATTATCTTCACAAAATATTAATGTCTCAAGTGGAGGTTACTAATTCTAATATGTGGCACGATTTTCAAATTGGCACAAACGCTATTTGTATCAAAAAGAATCCAGTTGTGAACAACGAAAAAAAACAACTCATTTGAGGTCCCAATAAGATCCTTTGATTCTACTTTTCATCCAGCTTTTAAAAGATTATACATATTTGAAAGGAAATGAATATACAAATACAGTATGGGTTAAAGGTATGAATTCATTATAATCAGTAGAGTAATTGTGGAAAATCAAGACTTTGAACAATATCGAACGTAATCTGCTTAAAGAACCAGGATTGAATAATAAATATGGAAATTATTTGAAAATATTCGATGGGAAACTTCATAGTTATTGTGCAATTCAATAAATGTTTCTAATGGCAGTACTTGATACACTAGACTCAAAGATATGTTTGGCATGTGTCACATCAAAATCTCCATTTTGTTTGTCTTTCGAAGAACCCTCATTTGTCCTGGCTGTATCTCCGGTAGACCCACGCACTTAAAGGAAAAACTCACTAGTTGCGAACCAAAATTAGCCTCAAATCTGTAGGAAATTAATCTCATCTCATCAATTGAACTATTACAATTAATTAATATAAGTAGTCCTATTTCAATAGCATATCAACTCACTCTGTAGCTATGTTTACTTCTGGCGGTTTACCAGTCGCATTTTGAACAACCAAGAATAACTTGGTCACAATTTCAATGACGTGTCCAGTTTGAAAAACAAAGTCCCCTTTTTTCTTTAGGTCACTCTGAAAAAGACACCCTGTGGTATCAGAAAGGGAACTGGAGGCTTCTTCGTAACTATCGAAAGCCTGCAAAAATTCGACAGCAACTTGAGTGCTTGAAGAGACACCTCTTATTTTGATGAGTATTACCAAATATAACTCAATGGTAATACGCAAAACGTTTGTCAACATCAAATTCGAATGATTTTTTATTACCATACCAACTACAATTTAGTACACTTGAATATAACATAGATATACAAAACTGACCAACATTTTTATTTTTCATAATCTAACTGAGCGGAAAACAAAGACATAGGAGGTAATAGTGATAAAACATAACCTATTTCGAAACATAGATAGGCCCAAGATCGCTATCTACATTTCCAAATAGGTTATGTTTACCACCACTAAAATCATCTGTCTTCGTTCCCCTCAGGGCTAGGTTATGAAAAATAAAAATGGCAGCCAGCTTTCTATGTTCTCCTCCGATGAACAGAATTGTAGTTTGTGTAGACACAACGATCAAACCTCTTTCAAGTGAAACATAACCAACAATTAATGATTACCGATTTAATATGGACAACAGCGACGTCGTCCACATACGGAGACAAGGACATCTTGTAAATTTCTGTAGCAGGTACGCGGTATTTTATTTGTAGAGTTCGCTGATCTAAAATCAGCATGGACCTTGTCGAAACCACTAGGAGGATTGGAACAAACTGCAAGAAGAAAGATTTTTGACAACAACCCCAAAATTTCACGAAAGACCTTACCTTTCCGCTAGTTCGTGCGATTTTATTTATGATATCGGCAAAAACGACATATTGATCATTGCTTTCTATGCTCATTTTTTTCCACTGAATATTCTGCCTTAACCTCACATAATCCCCCACAAAAGGATGAGAGACACTTAAAATGACAATGTTGACGTTATAATTCATGAAAGCATCACCCACACCTTACCTCCTTGGATATGAACATTTTCTATCTCTAAAAATGAAACTGGCGGTCACTTTTTCCCTCATTCTGTTTCTAGAATTTTGATCAAACTTGAGACGAAACCTGTGACATCTCCAACGATGGTGTATCCTTCTTAATAATTCGTTACATTCTATCAGTTTGGGGTGACAAGATGGCCAATCGCGGTTAATTGGGGAATTAGCTTCTGGAGAAAGTGATTCCACAAGATAAATCAAATATTGCCGCCTCTGAAATGGTTCATGATGAGAAATAGTAGTTTCATTTAAATCAAAGTTTCATAGAAAGAATTAGATCAGTCCCTACGAAGTTCATTGAAATCAAAGCTCAATTCCCAAAGTTTGACCACCAGCACTAACCTCAAAAAATATTTGACATGTCGCTGAATTGACTAATTGTTAGGGATTATATAAATTTAAAAGAGGTAGCAGTGCCAAGAAAGCACTGAAAATGATGCATATTTGACGAATTTCATACTAAATTATTATGATCACTTACTTTCCATTGTATATAGTGCCTTTGGATCAGAGAAGCAGCCCATTCTCTCTCTTTACGTTCTTTGAGAAGTAAAAATTGTTCTCTTGCCTGAAAATTACGATTTCAATCTGAACAGGTTTATTCCAAAAAAATAATATTGAAATTTTTTTGAATTTCTGTATAGATATCCATAAAAATAAGTTGTTATACTAGTTTCAGCGATACCTAGCGTTCTACCATCTGGCAAATAATTTTTGAGTAATCACCTACCGCTCTATACAAACACCACAATTTACGACCTTTAAAAGGTACTCCGTACTTCAACTCCTAGAGAAAGTGAGAATAAAAAAATTATTTTATGTTTGAATTGCTGAAAATATTTATTTGCTTCAGTAACACCAAATGGTAAGAGAAAAGTCCTTATAAAATGTGAGTCTTTGACTTGTACATATATTTTAACTGAAGATTCCTCTCATCAAACGAAACACTCTCTTCCTATACCATTTTTTCAAAATTCGATTTGGTTTGGAAGATACAGGGTGTCGAAAATCCATGAAAAAAAACTTCTCTGTTTATATCTTCGGAACGTTATTTCAAATGAACTGAATTTTGGTTCATTGGTTACTCTATTCATGGTGCATATTCCTCAATTGAAACCTATTCAATATCTCTCCTAGTATAAAATTTACAGGGTAGTAACCACAATACACCAAAATACCACTTTAAAAAGATGAACGGTTCATATTTTCGAAAGAATCAATCATTTAAGAAACTGAAAGAATTCATATTTTTTTCAATAAAACGCGTCGTTTTCGAGTTATTTCCAATTTTACCCGGAAAAACTTGACGAAAAAATCATTAATTTCAAGAAAAATCTGAATGCGTCTCGGAATTAAATAACATCGAATATTATTCCTTATTTGGTCTTTAAACGAATTTACAATGTTGTCTCAATATTTATCCACTTTGTCAAGACTTAAATTCAAACGATGGAAAACGTTGATGTAGAGATATTTGAAAATAAAATCCCACAAATGTGGGAGATAAAATTGAACACCAAGGAGCATTTAATACGCACAGTTTCTATTAAGAATTCATATCCATATTGAAGGTAAATGTCGATGAAATACAAAATTCGGATATGAATGATGAATCTCGATACAAACCACTTATTAAATTGAAATTAATGAAAAAAATTATGATACCTGATAATCTGTGGCGATGTTTCTATCTAAACAATATCCTCTTGGAATTTTATAAACTCGACACGATTAATATTATATTAATCCACTTCACATAATAATCACATTATAACAATAATTCACTGAATGTTTTCAGAACTTCACATAATGTTTACAGTTTGTTATTGTTCATAGTTGGCAATGATCGCAGCGCCTCCAAGGGTAATTGAGATAACCAATCCGTCGGTTTTCGCTATACGCATGCGTGGTGAAATTTCGCGATTTATGATGGAAACGGCAGAATTCATAGATATTTATACTATATTTTGTAAAAAATCATTAAACTCAATGAAAATATCAGCAAGCTGACAACATCTTTTTGAAATTTCTGTGCAAGCATTCACAGAATGGATACAAAATAGATTAGGTTAGGTTGTTTAATAATAAATTCTGATGATCAGAATAAAAAGTCTTTCATCATGAGATTGTTTGGTAATTTCGAGGAAAATATGAACAAGTTATTAGTGTTTACAAACTAATCTGCAAAAAAATCGAATAAGGAACTTATTTTGGTGGGAGAAATGTGGCTTTTTAGTTGAAAAGCCACATGAAACAGGTTTTTGTTGAAATTATCGTGTTTGCAACATTTTTATTCCAATAAGGTTAATACTTTAGTATTCCCTAAATGAATAAACTCAATTTCAATCGAGAAATATGAACTTTGAATCAATTCCACAGTATCATTTCAGGGACGTAATTAGCCCATTTTTTTTCAAATGGCTTTATCTTTTTAACAGAGCCGAATTCGAAAAAATGAATAAAAGGTTTCTTTTGGCCTCACGAATCTACAGTTATCATATATGTACAAGTCAAAGACTCACCCTGTATTTATGTGTGCATAAGAATTGAAGATTGCTGCTTTTCATTTTTGTCAAGTGTTGAATTGTCTATATTGATTAATATCTGTATTGGATTGTATTTTAATAAATACACTCTCTTTCATTTCATTCATTGACCTTCCCTATGTGTAAATACTCACTTTCCAACTCCTCCAAGCGGACGAGATAACCATTTGGCTGTGCCTCATCTTCTGATACCTTTTAAACTCTTTAAATCCTCGCCAACACTTCTGCACCAAAAGTGCCAGATCGTGCAGTCTACCCCTTCGAAAATCTTCAAGCTCGAAAACCGTTCGTGGACTTCTTACAAACAGTTTGGTTCTGCCATAGGTGAATTCGGCAGTAGGTATCGGAAGAGATCTAAGTATAACCGAGACCCCTTCGATGGGAGAACCGCGCCACCGTGGCCAGGTACCGGGACATATCATCTTGTATCGGTTGAGGAACTGTGGATAGGAGAGCTTGTAGCAGTACCCTGCTCTCCACACTTGTACTGTCGCCAATAGGTTCAAATACCTAACCTGAAAATCCACTTGTCAAAAAGTGACATTTCATGACGAAGATTTACTTGTCAAAAAGTGACATTTCATGACGAAGATTTACTCGTCAAAAAGTGACATTTCATGACGAAGATTTACTTGTCAAAAAAAAATTAACCTACCTGATGCTGTATCAATCCCACTTCGAATTTCCTAGGGATTTTTAAATCGTTGGGCTTCAAACAACGGATATAATGCATTTGTCGCAAAGATAAACTTTTCAATAGAGAATTTAAGGCAATCCTCAGCTGGGCCGATTTCGAAAGAGGTCGTTTGATGTTACAACGTTTGGGATTGCCTTCTGGAAACAGTTGTGGCAAGAAAGAATGATCGCAACGGAACATGGCCCGGGACAATTCCCTGGGTAAGAAGTCCGTATTTTTCTGAAGGAAATCGCGCACACTGTATGTGACTGTTCCAGCAAAATGACGCACTCTGAAAGATCAATTTGTTAGTGTATCACCTCTAGATAAGATTAGCCGACGGCTAACTCACTGAAAACTATCTACTGGCAGTGAAGAGTCTGATGTTAAACAGTGAGAATGTCCGCTGCAACATTGTTCCACCCTAGTGAGGTATACTGAGTCGCTCAAAATATTTGATTCATCTAATAAAGTCAATATACCATGACTTTCATTTTCTAATAATTGACATATTACTCTGGAAGTAATCACCATTTTATAACTTGTACGAACAATAATTTTCTATTAAACTTACACATTATTAAAATATTCTATTCTGGACCATTCTAAACCCTCCCTAATAATTTCTTCTTGTTCATCTTTCAAAGTTGCAGAAATGACAAAGTGATGCACTTTTTCATTGCAATAATTAATCATAAATTGCTCAAATCTGTTCGTTTCGAACAATTCAAAGCCATAGAGGTCCAGGACTCCTAAATTCTTCCTCTTAGAGCACCTAACCTAAAATTATTATGTACTCTACTTTATCGCATATTAAATGGATATAATAACATAAGAATTTATTAATAAATATGTTGATTAACTTCAATTCCTTTTATCTCTTATTAAAAAAGTGTAAAGCTAAGGTCTAAGTGAAAAATTTTATAAATATCGTCACTATCAATAAGTGAATTTTTTTACCTTCAATAACTCGTTTATTTTATTAATAAGCCATGAGAAAGTGCGGCTGTATAGAGTTCTACATAAAACATCCCTAAGTTTTGATGCTTCGCATGCATTCAAGTCTGTCAATAAACCATTCTCTATTTGTCGAGTTGTTAAGGCTCGGTGCAACCATCTATGTTCAGCACCCAGAAGTTCACATATTTCAAATAGTTCTGGAAAATTTTATACACTAATTTCAAGTCTCCTGAGAACATAGAATTTTTTTGGTGGCGCGTATTCAAGCTAGATTAACAATTTTGTTCATTTTTCATAACAGAAATCATATAGAATTCAGGAGTTTATCGAAAAAAATGAAAATTACCTTTTACTCCATTCACTTTGATAAAGTATCCCGGTTGGCCATGAACTTCTGACACATTTCACTGTGTATATTTTGAAAATATTAAGTTAGTTATTTTTCTGTCAGATACATACGCAACGTTGTCGTTTCTACAAAGAGATCGTAGTAATAATGTATTTATCAAAATGTTTATTTACTTTGGGAAAATAATGAATTTGAGAAAATATTATGTGAATTCAATCATTCCAAAGATCTAGCGAACATTGAAGACATTTTTTTCTTTGTTAATACTGGAAATATTTCACGTATATAAACCTGGTTGGAAGATTTAGTTATGCTTCTTTCTTGAACGGAAACCGAGAATCGAGTGTTGAAACTTTACTGAAAAATAATGGACAGAATAGTCCGTTACTTTGTGATATTTCATTCGAAAAAGAATAAAAGTACTTGAATAACCCGACAGAAAAACTTCAAAACGAACAGAGGGACCTATGGAATTCCCCACTTTTCAAAATTCTCAAGAAATAAGCCTACAGAAAACATCTAAATAACTTTTTGCACTACTTGAAATACTCCAGTATGAAAATGTAGTAGTACTGCGAAACCTGTGTAACAGTTAAACCTTAAAAGAACTAACTCCATTCACAAAGTTAAAAAAGAGAGAATAGCATCTCAGAATTATTTGACTTTCACCTGTGCCAACCTGCGTCAGTTCTAAGTAAAAGAACTTGATGAACCTAAATCATGGCCAACTGGGATACTTCATAAAAGTGAATGGAGTATATATATCTTTGAATCATTGTCGATTTTTTTGACAGCTACCATTAGA
The DNA here is from genome assembly GCA_910592335.1 of Adalia bipunctata. Taxonomy (NCBI): domain Eukaryota; kingdom Metazoa; phylum Arthropoda; class Insecta; order Coleoptera; family Coccinellidae; genus Adalia; species Adalia bipunctata. Next base: position 13,050,696 of record OU342955.1, read on the forward strand.
TTTAATTTGACAGCTGTCAAAACATTTTCCAATCGTTTTTTCATCTGGAAATTGTGGATATAACTGCAAGATGGATTAAGAGAGCGCTCAGAAGCACCAGATTCCATATCCAACAGTGCTTTCAGTGACCCATTTCTTAGAGTACAAATTATATTAACTCACCGTACTCATTGCAAATAACGCATCCATCCGTACCATCTATGTTGTTACAAGGCACAAATTGAAGATTACCTAACTTAAGAACGACTGCGATTATTCTGAATATATCGACGACTTTTTCATTGGAAAAGCCCAAAATACTTAATGCACTTTTAGTATATATAAACAAATTTCGATCTTCTTCGTCTGATTGGGTGGAGTGATGGCCATCAATCTGCAGAATGGTATAGTGCTCTGCATTTCTTTGCAATTTCAAGCTCTCTTCAAAAAAGAAATGTCAAATTCGAAAAAGAAATTGATGAGAATATGATCGAATAAGTTAATGAATATACATACTCAATAGATGAATATCTGATCCTGACAGAAGCTGATAAAATATATGAAAATTTCTATCCCCTGCATTTAATGTAGTAACTCTTGCCTAAAAACGTAACAATTGACATTTTAATCAAAACAAACAGTAAAGCATTAAGAAAATACCTTATCCAAATAATCTATGCAGCATGAAAAGATATCAAAGTTAGAACTAAAAAGTATTCAGCGGTAAGACTTACAATGTGTCAAATAACCTCCCACTGGATCACCCTTGTAATCAAACTCGATATCCAAAAATTTTCCCTAAAATTATGAAAAACAGTTAGTAGGACTAGGTTGTAAGAGAAATTTTTCAAAAGAATACTTACAAATCTTGAAGCATTGTCATTTTTCATAGTTCTTGCATTTCCAAATGCTTCCAATAAGGTGCTCGCTTGAACTAGCCTGTCTTTTATCAGTTTCACTTCTGGTGTATCACCAGAAACAAGAACTAAAAATTGAAGCACAATTCTAGCTGCTTCGGTTTTACCAGACCCACTCTCCCCTAAAAAATATTTCTTAGTTCCAGATAAACCCTCTATTGAAGCAACATTTCACCTGTTACTATGATAAATTGGTCCTCATTTCTATCAGTTAGCCATCTGTAAGCAGAAGCAGCTACAGCATAGCTGAAAACATATCGATAGTGTTCATGTTTATGTCTGAAACTCCCTTAACATTGCTTACATGTGAGGAGGTAGCTGGAAAGGCCCACGTTTAACATAGGTCTCAACTAGATTTGTGGAATACAAGGCCAATTTTTTATAAGGGTTTATGGAAATTAAAACATTCCCAATATAAGTATATATGTGGTCTCTTTTGAATCTTTGTAGCAAATTGCTGATAAAATTGTCTTCAGAGAGTGGTTCAAGAAGTACTGAATCCCAAGCTCCTACTTCTTTTTCTGAACCCAAGCTGAGCATTGCACAGCCCTTGGTATTTTTGCCGCGAAGGCGGCATCTAGTATTCGGACTCCTTTGCACCGTGCTAATAAATTATGTCATGGAAAAAATAGATTATAATGACAATGGAATTTCAACCATGCAAAAAGTTACTAAATCTGTTCCATCATATTTAAATGCAAAATCTCGAATTAAGTGCACAATATTTTTAATTAAGTTAGTTAATTGAGGTGATTTACATTAATTCAGCAGTTGTCAGATTTGACAACTTTCTTTTGAAATTTGACGTTTGTCTATTGATCACATTTTTCTATGGTTGAGTTGTCTTCTTTAGTCGAAATTTAAAAAATGGACATCGAAAATGAAATTACCCATACAATTTTTACTCCTAATTTGGAGTGATTATTTCCGCGATTGGGGTTGGAATTGGTAATTTATTTATTCTACAAAGAAGGAAAAGATCGCGCCCCACTTCGAAAACCGATGACACATTTATTCCGGTAAACTTGGCATACTATCGGAAGGAATGTGGATAGAAGTTCAAATAAAAGTTGTTTAATAAATATTATGTTTCCTCCCGAATATCCAACAAATATCACGTGATCCCCAAATGCCCGTTGGAGTTGGAGGAGATGTATGTATCTAATTTTGGCGCGTCCCAGAGTTCCAGACGGCTGACGGGCCGATGCGCTACTGAATTTATCTTCGAACCAAGTATTGGTATTTTCGATATATTGGTGAATCGGAAAGCAAATTGACTGAAGTGATGTATTGTGGGTTCATTGCATTGTTTATTGCCTGAAGTTATTTCAAAAGGTAAGAATAGGGCGCTGAAGATTATGGTATCCCATTGGAAACGCACCTATTTCTTCAAATAAAACGAACGACAATATCATACTTCCGAAAATTTTCATTACCAATGGAACATTTTGTGTTCTTGCAATTATTACAACTACACTTTCTCATATACATACATTCTTAATTTCCAATCACTTTTAAAGTGTATTCATAAGTTTTATCATATTCTATGGTTCTCACTATGTTTTATACGAGTTGTTTCATTAATTCTTATTAAATAATAATTAATGAAAAAAATGCCATATAAAACAGAGAGATCTGGGAAATCGAAGCACAATAAACTTTAAATAGAAAAAAATTTAGAGAACCATAGAAAATGTATAAGAATTATAAATGGATAATAAACTTCATAATGTTATAATAATGTTTTATACAGATTTAATTAGCAATAAACTGGTATTCGGATAACAAAACTCCTTATATACAAGCTCTAGTCCTGTTACTTTTTCCCCCTGGTATCAAGGACAGCCTATATTATTTTTCATTTTCGTAGCAAACATTGATATAATGCTCTTGAAAATAAGTTTTCACTAAAATCTTTATCAAATGCGCTGTGAACTGCCTGATTTCGATATCAGCATGAGATTTCTAGCAGTACATTTTTGTTCATTTAATAAAATTTGCAGGAGGGAAAAAGATGATACGTGTGGATGAAAATGAACCTATTGGAGGTGAGTAATTTTTTGAAATTCGGTTGAATTAATTCAAACTAAGAAAACGAATTATTGACTATATGAATTCTATGCCCCATACGACTGTTCTGTGACCCATTTTGAACGAAAAAATTCCTCGGATAATAATTAGAGTCACACAATATACAAGGTCAGCATTATTGGAAATGTTCCAACACAACTGAAAAAACATTTCATTGACAATAAAATCACGCAGTTTGGAATAAATCATGCACTTTCAGTTTCTTGAATCAATACAGATCCATAGTTTTCAGGTTTCTTGATTGAATTTACTATTCTTTGAGAAGATTCAGATTACAGCTATTAAAATTTACATTCTTTTGATTATTGCAAGCTGTTCAAGCTAATATTGGGATTTAATAATGTGCCGAGTGAATGATGACTGCATAAATTTTTATGTGCTGATGTTGAAGAAGTTTCGAATCAATTGGAACTGTCCCAATATCTATTTGACTTATATTTGATATAGATGCATAGAAATTCTATACATCTATTATTTGATCAATAAAAAGGCATAAGTACTGTCGGAATGAATGCGTTTTATTTTTGTGTATAGGATACATTTTTAAGTTTCCTTCAAAGTTCGTCATCGCATTTTTTCACCACAGCGCTCTTTTTTGGCTGACATGCACATCCTCCTGCACTTTCCTTGGCCGTGCTGTCACTGCTGCATTTGCATTTCAAACATTGGTCGCACCCTGTTTGAATTAGACTATTAATGTTCAATTTATGCTCGGTACAAACAGGAGTAATGGAACATGTAAGGACACGCTAAAGGCGTGGAACGAGCCTTACTCTATGATGCTCGCAGTACAATCTGTGGCGTACCATCGAAACGGTTTTAATGTTCAATTACCCATATATACCCGGTATTAGAGTAAAACTTCTGGACAAGCAAAATAGTTAACAAGTTCAACAGAATGCTGCGGCAACAAAAAATCTCACCTCCTGCTGTTTTCTTCACCTTCTTTTCGGCGGATTTATCTACTTTGGAGGAATGCATGATGGCGAACTTTGAAAGTGTTTTATATTTTGTTTGGGGGTTCGAAAGGAGTTGATGGAATGATGATGGGACTGAAATTTTGTGAATTATGTTTTGTACGGTTTTATGCAACGTTACTACAGTAACATTTTTGTTTCCAACATAAATTCCATGAGGAAACAATCAATACTTCGTGGAGTTTTGAAATTCCAACCACAGACCTCTATGATCAAAACCATTGAGTATTGGGTAATCATAAGAAAACCATAGATTTTGTCGTTAGATACAATATAGATGCATAGAACACCCGGAGTTTTGAAATTCCAACCACAGACGTCTATGTTCATAACCATCGAGTATTCATAATCATTGGTAAACCATAGATTTTGTGTTTCTAGGTGGATGCGAAGGGTTAAAATTGCTATATTTCGGAAGAACCTCCGCAAAATGTTCAGCTTTTTCCTTATTCTGATTCGAAGATCATAGAAATGTTGTAAATAAAATTTCAATTAGTATAGATTGTCTTCAGATACAATAATGTTGCCTTCTCACTTTCGTCTATCTTTTATGCTAGATGATATACCTTCTTATATCTTGTATTCAGCTCTTTTAGCTCTATAACAACCCTGAAGTTCTCTCTAAATCACTCATCAAAACATATTTGTTATATTGATATTTAAAAATCGTTCCTCCAGTGGATATACCCACTTTTCAAAATTTGGAAGCTTTCCAGAATAGGGAGCCCTAAGATTTATTCAGAATTGAGATAATCACGAAAGGTAGGATTTGATGTGTTTATAGCCCCATGCTGATTGTTATGAGGAGCTCTCGAATAACAAGTGAAAGCCTTCTTGGCTCAGTCTTCAAGTGCAGGTCTGTTTTGAGAATGTGATGTGTACGAATGGTAATGAATTTCAATTGGCAACATTTTCCTCTGTTGATCTCTTATTTAATCCTGGCGTTTCACGGGTACTCGTCATTTATTCTACAGTCCTGTGCTTGTGTCGACTCTTGAGTGTAGTTCGGAGAGGTTTACGAAAGTGAAAAATTTTTTTGATCGAACTGTTAATGTCAACATGAAAGATTATAGTGAGTTTAACAGAAGAATTAGGTCATATGCGCTTTTTTTCTTGATGAACTTCCGAATAATGATCATAAAATCGAATTTATTCAGGACTGCATAAACTGCCTCTTAGACTGAATAAAAATGACAGATTTTGGTCCTTACAATGGGCTACCTACATGTTTTTTTTTAATTTTCCAATGTTACATTGACTTTTGAAAGTGTTTGCTGTTGCTTTTCATGTTTCCGTATCGAGACTAATCAATTAGTTTTTGTTCATTTCAATATTACAACTTTTTTCAAGAATCTACTGAAAATCTTAGACACTCCAAGATCATACTCATAGCTAGCTGAGATTAACTCTAGTTTTTGGTGGAATTCAATGAGAATATTTTTATATGAATTGTTTTCTTTAAATCGAAAATAAAGTAACTTTCAACAAATTTATATTCTTAATTGACCAATGTAACAAGTATAAAAAATATATATTTATTAGATATCATCACATTATGATCTTTGAAATTATTTGTATCGATCTGAGGTTGTTGAACAGTGGACACAGAGCACAGGTGAAATTTTCAAGGTCATCGCTATAGTTGTCCATTCCATCATAGACGTCCTGCACAACGTTCTATGCCTTCTTCGACCATTCTTGCACACTCGTTCTATTCAAACGTAATCTTTATCAATTCGATCAACTCATCAAGAATCCGTATAGTCAATCTCGACGCCTAGACGGAAGTAAATAGTATGTTCAGTCAATTTCAGTGGCACTTGGCGAGTCTTATTCTATTCCCAAATTACTCCTGGATCAAAGGAAACTTGACCTAGTTCTAAACATGAGCATTCCGAGCGAACCTCAGGATCAGTTCCTGTGTTTTCACAGGCGCAATCCATAAAATGTATTATTAGGAGCGCTTTTAAATAAATCCCTGGAATCCTATTCATTCGAATGGCTTTAACCGTTCGCAATTAAACGAATCATGTAATTGGGGAACAACTTGGACTTGACTTCTACTCTTTTGTTTACAAATAACAATCGATTAGGTGACAGAATCTGGTTCAAGTGCCAACTTCGATAATTTGTTTAATTCTTCATCAATGAGTTGGATGGTTTTTCCAAATGGGAATGCCAATTTTCATGCCATATTATGAAGAATGAAGACTACCCACTAGGATATTTGAATAAAAGGACTTTTTCAAAAGCCATATTTGAAAAATTGCTTTGGGTTTCGGACAGCCTGTAGGTATAGTGATCAGTAAAACTGGAAACTTGAAAACACTTCGGGAATTCGATAAAAAATTCATAAAATTCAAGGTTTCAAGACATGACATCTAGTTTAATTTCATGGATATTCAGAATATCATCATCTGAAAAAACAGGGTGACTCACCACACCACTTCCGAACCAGGCTGTAGAGTCAAATATTCTTAGCTTATGCCTGTGTAGAGGCGATTCCACCAAAATTTAAATCCTAGCGATTCCACCAAAATTGTTATCATTCTTCTAGACAAAAATTTCCAAGATCTATCGACCTTTAGACCATTGTTGACTCACCTTCCACATTTTTTATGTCCAATGAATTACATCCTTATTTTCGAATGCCCTGAAAACGGCGCCAGAATGTACCGTAGGTCATAAATTGTCGCATTATATAATTCTAGTGGTAAAATATATAGTTTTCAGAGGAGGATATGTGTCCAATTAACATAATGATTTTATTCAACCGGCAGGTTGCTTGGTCCAAATGGCACCCAGCCAAATAAACAGTTGCGAACAAATACCTTCGAAATAAAGCATTCTCGGCACTGCCCACGTATGATGTCTCATGGTTATTTGACATTTTCTGCAATTTCGAAACTCCTCTCTTGTTAAAAAATAGAATACTGAATTTCTTTTAAATTCCTACACCTCATAAAACTTGTATGAAATACATAATATATGATAGTGCCAAAAAAGTATGGGAAATTGGTGAATGAAACATACGGTCACGCAGTATTTATTATTCGTCCAAATTTATTGAATCGCATTCAAAGGTGGCCCACCAAAACATTTTCCTCCCATAAATGCATTTCCAATTGCTGCAATCTTTCGGATATACGGAGTGTAACAGCCAAATGGAATGAATTCGATAACGAATAAATGGGCGCGTGTTGGGAAAAACGCTTGGACACGTCGATTTGTAATTTTAAATGCGCATATTTTTCAAGAAAATAATATTATATAGGGTGTTCCATGTGATTGTGGCCAATACCAACTTTCTTATTTCAAATGCAACGCCCTGTATATTATTTATTTTTTGGATTCTTCAGAGAATTCTATACACAATTCATGCACATTGTCCTATATCTATCTTTAACCATTTCGGAAGTATCAAGTGTTTTCAGATTTATTGCAAAAATCAACGTTTTAAATAAAAATTATTTTATTTCACAAATTCGGTACATTACACTCAAAACCTAATGAGTGTTACTGATTATTTCTTAATTATTAAACAAAAACATTAATGTCAATGTAGGAAATGTTCAAAATGCTCGCCGCGAACGTCTTGGCAACGTGCTAATCTGGTGTAGAATTGTCTTCTAACGTTACTCAACATTTCTTCTCAGTAATGGTTTTTGCTTACTTTCTTCATATCGAGAGGTAAATGGAAAATAAGTTTTGAGTGTAATGTACCTATCGAATTTGTGAAATAAAATAATTTTCATTTAAAATGTTAATTTTTGTAAAAAATCTGAAAAAACTTAATATTTCCGAAAAAGTTGAAGATAGGTAAAGGACATTGTACATGAATTATGTCTAGAATTTTCTGAAGAATCCAAAAAATAAATAATATACAGGGGGTTGCATTTGAAATAAGAAAGTTGGTATTGGCCACGGTCACATAGAACACCCTATATAATCTTATTTTCTAGAAAAATATGCGCATTTAAAATTACAAATCGACGTGTCCAAGCGTTTTTCCTAACACCCCCCCCCCATTTATTCGTTACGGAATTTATTCCATTTGGCTGTTACACTCTGTATATGAGCCAATCAATTTATTCTAAAGAAATTAAAACACCAAGTGGTGGTTCTATACAGGGTCTTTCACGAGGAACCTCACCCATATTTATACGGGAAACTACTGAACGTATTTTCATGAAATTCAGCACTTATGAGTATTTCACGATGCTGATGAAATCTAAAATATTTTCAAGGCATGAGCACCTCCGGTTTTTCCGGAAATGACGTCAACTTCCGTTTTTCAAATTAGAACACCATTTTTTTATTGCAGAAATAGATTCCTTAGAAAATTTCAAGTTATTTTGATGTAACATTTTTCAGTTTTGGTTGGAAAATTCTCTCTAAGCGGGAAAATTCGAAAAAAAAAATCGAAAATAGAGCTCCGCTGAAACAAGAATAACTTCGAGGTTTTCGGATGGAAAATTTTCATTTTTGGGATTTTTCAAGATGTAAGATTGATGTATCCACTTTAAAAATCGAAATCGCGATTCATGATACAGGGGGTGAAAAAATCGCTTTCAAAGTTAGGGATGACAAAATCGTGAAAAATCAATTTTTTCAAATTAGAACCCCATTTTTTTATGGCAGATATTGAATCAACGTTAAAAAATAATGTGAGTGTATGCATCACACCCTTGCCCTAAAATGGATATTTTCTAGAAAATATTTAGATTTCATCAGCATTCAGCATCGTGAAATACTTATAAGTGCTGAATTTCATGAAAATACGTTCAGTAGTTTCCCGTATAAATATGGATATGGGTGAGGTTCCTCGTGAAAGACCCTGTATAAGTTTGAATGTTTACTGCAGATCATTTTTCAATTATTATACCACAATTCAGAAAATATCTACCAGAAAAAATACAGACTGAAAAATAATCGTTCCTTCTTCAATTTTGCAGAGGTGGACTTGAGTTTTCCTTATAGAGACGTACAAATCAAACGAGGAATAGATCCAAAAGAAGAATACAATCTACAAGAAGAGTTAGGAAGGTAAATCTTCTAATTATTTCCCACCTAGCATTCTATCTAAACCTAGAAAAGGGTTTTCTAGAATTTCATCATCTCATATCCATGTTTCCAACTATTAAATCCCGGATATGACCTGTTCTCTAAGCCCTTCCGTTTGAATTCTCATCTAGGAAAGTTGAAAAATTGCTGGGTTTTTAGGATAAAATGTACATTATTGCAGAGGTAAATTTGGTATTGTTTACCGTTGCACAGAGAAAAAATCCGGTCTTGCCTTGGCTGCCAAGTTCATAAACTGCCCGAAGAAGGAAGATAGGAGGAATGTGGAAAGGGAAGTGGACATAATGAGAACCCTGCAGCATCCCAGACTGATCCAGCTATATGATGCATATGAGAATGGGAAGATTATGTGCGTCATATTGGAACTGTGAGTCTAAAATTTATTCATTTTGTTGTTTTATTCCACGAATATTTTCTTTTAGGATTGAGGGGGGAGAACTGTTTGAAAGAGTGATAGACGACGACTTTGTTTTGACAGAAAAGAGTTGTACGATTTTCATGAGACAGATCTGCGAAGGCGTAGATTTTATGCACAAGGAAAGAATCCTACATTTAGATATGAAGGTACAACCCGATTTTATTAGAAAGGACCTCGCACACTTACTTAGGAAACGCGGGTCCGGTGAATTTTTCCCATTTTTACATATTATATTTATATCAACCTTAAGAACAATATATCAGATTTTCACGAAGGTCTTACATTCGGTTTGTTTTGAGGTGGACATACATCATGGTATCATATTTTGAAAAACTCAGGGTGGTCCCAAAGTCACTAACAAAGTTACATTCAGTTACTTATATAGCTTCATGGAACAGCCTGTATAACGAAACTTAACGTGGTGGGCGGTTTTTGGATATCTTTGATATTTTTATTCCTATTTTTATATCTTTGATATCTTGTTATTCAGAACCCAAGGCATCATGATGAAATTCTGAAAATTAGAAGAATTATCATCAAAATTTAAAGATTCATTTTTCCTTAGCTGCAATTTTGGAACGCCCTATAGAACAAACCGGATGTAAGACCTTCGTGAAAATCTGATATATTGTTCTTGAGGTTGATATAAATATAATATGTAAACATGGGAAAAATTCACAGGACCCGCTTTTCCTAAGTGAGTGTGCGGGGTCCTTTGCAAATATTTAGACAATTTTAAAGAGATGAATGTTTTACAGCCGGAAAATATTCTTTGTCTGACCAAAACAGGAAACAGAGTTAAAATAATAGACTTCGGGTTGGCCAGAAGATTCGACCCTGAAAAAAAACTTCAGGTGCTGTTCGGTACTCCTGAATTTGTGGCTCCGGAAGTGGTCAACTACGATGCTATTGGCTATGGAACAGACATGTGGTCTGTTGGTGTGATTTGTTATGTATTGTAAGTTCTTTGATGAAGATATTTGATCCTGATGGGAAATTATTGCTTTTATTTTAGGTTGTCTGGTTTATCTCCATTCATGGGGTCCACTGACCCCCAAACCATGGCAAACGTCACCATAGCGAAATATGATTTCGACGATGAAGCCTTCAAAGAAATTTCGGAAAATGCCAAAGATTTCATAAGGAAATTGTTAGTGAAAGATATGACGTAAGTAGTATTCCCTATTTATGCAACTGTAGTTATAGTTATAGTGAAAAAGGGTCTATAGTGTTCCCTAACAGAGCTGTTATCATGCAACTGTAAGAGATCCTCTAGATATTATTTGGAAGTTGATACCTTCCGAGTCAAGATAAGAATATTCATCGTAATTTTTCAACATTTTTTAAAAAGTTGAACCCAATCACTCATCCATGCCTTCATTTCATCTTCTTCATTCATATCGTTTTGTAAATATTACTTTTTCAGCTGAAGCTCATTCAAAGCTTTTTTGAAAGTGAATTTATGTGCAAGCCATTTTGAGATGCATGACAAAGACCCAGATTAGTTAAGTTTGTGTTCTTAACTAACGCTCAGTCCAAGAATTATCTTCTAGTTATATGCAGATAAACGAATTTTTGTTACACAATTTTCGTAAGCAGGGAAATGGAGTATAATGAAATTCTGTGGTTATCTTCACATGTATAGTTATAGTGAAAAGGAGTTACAGTTCACTGCGACCTTAAGGCCTATTGTGCCCCCTAACAGAGCTGTTATCATCGCGCCTCCTACAGCTCGCACTCCAGTTCCAGAGATTTGATGAAATCCAGTATCTGGGAAGGCTTCAAGGAGGACAAACCCTCACCCCTACAAGTCTCCCGTCCATAGCACTCTTTCCTTTGGCTTGCAATGGCATAGCATTCCGTAACCAGGTGAATAGGAGTTTCTTCCTCCTCCCCACAGAATCTACACTCATCAGTGTCCGATAAACCCATTCTCAAGAGATGCTTCTTTAGGCGACAATGTCCTGTGAGAAAGCCAGTGAGTAAGCAAAGCTGGTTTTTACTGAGATCCAGATGTTTTTTGGATCTAGCAGTTTCAAAGTTCCGGAGGAACTTTTTGGAGTGATCCATCCCTGGGAGATTCCGCTAGAGTTTTTCTCTTTCGGTTTTCTCCTTCAGCTTAACTACTTCTTATAGGTGCATTTTTCTGTACCACAGAAGGGTTCTGGGCCAGTGAGTGGCGTTTGTGCGCTCTTTCTGGCAAGTGTATTGGCCTCTTCGTTTCCTACGATTCCCGAATGACCGGGAACCAGATTAAAAAGACCTTATTCTTCTTGCCTACCTCATTGAGTTTGTTTCGGCACTCCCAAATCAGCTTTGAGTCAATGACGTAGGAGCTCAGTGCTTTAATTGCAGCTTGACTATCTGTATGAATAGCTATATCGCACTTCTGATAGTTTCTTTCTAGATTTATAGCTCGACATCTTTCGATTGCAAGTATTTCCGTTTGAAGGACGCTTGTACAGGAGCCTAAAGATATTGCACACTTGGTACTTGTCCCGTAAGTCCCAGCGCCAGCTCCTGTAGCGGTTTTAGAACCATCTGTATACCATTTTATTGTATTTTCTTTGAGATTATAGTTGGTGTATTCCCTTTCCCAATCCTCTCTTTGCTTAGCATTGTACTGAAGTTTTTCTCAGTGCTTACTTTCTTGATCATTACATCACTAGGAAGGTTTGCAGATGAGGTGTAGCCATTTAGAGAGGATCAAGCTCTCTGAAACCCGACTCTCTCAATGCCTGCTCCTTCTTTAGATAATCTGAGGATGGCCTCATGGGCTACCCTATCAATCACTAGATGTAGAGGTGTGAGGTCTGTTATGATCTCAAGCGCCCTGGTTGGGCACGTTCTCATAGCTCCCGTGATGCACACACAGGCAAGCCTTTGTACTTTGTCGAGCTTTTTCCTCGTTCTTGCCTGACTTGCCTTAGCAAACCAGGCTACTGCCCCATATGTGACTATAGGTCTTACAATCATGACGTACATCCATCGCAGGGGTTACAGCCCCAATTCCTGCCGCATAGACGCATGCTTATTCCACAGAAGTTTGTTATCTAGGGTTATTCTTAGGTATTTGACTTCAGACCCCCACTCCAAGATATTTCCGTTTAATGCTAACGTTTTCATGGCTGGAAGTTTCCTCTTCCTAGTGAACGGAATTAATGTGGTCTTGGTTGGGTTGATGTTCAGCCCCACTGACAAGAACCACTGCTCAATAATTCTGAGGCCTTCTTCACATGTAGGTATCTATGGCCGAAACATAGATGCTGCGGTATATTTAGGGCTGTGTTCGCCTTGATTCTTGGACTACGTGTATACTCATATTTGGGATTTGAGCATGCTTCAGTTTGTCATTAATTCACTAACCGGGTCTTTGTCTCCGTTTGCAGCGAACGCATGTCGGCGGAAGAGTGTCTGAATCACGAATGGCTGAAGAGAAAGAAGAGGGCAGTGGCTCGTACGCCCTCCATGGAAGTAACCAAAGACAACCTCAAACTGTTTGTGGAAAGATGGAACGAACATCCTAACTCTCCATACGTTTTCGACAGACCTTCGCAGATAATAACGCCGGTATGTTCTGGTGGGCACAAACTCACAGATTCACTTCATTCCCTTGTCGGTCTGTCACCATCGCCTTGTGGTTCCCTCGCGTCTTCTTCAGGCCTGGAAGATTACACGTTTAACGACGTCCAGCCCATCGAGTTCGACAGAAGAAGGGCTTCCGATAGTCACGGGGTAGTGACGCCTAGGGATATAACCGAAAGGATAAATTTGGCGGAAGAGATAAGGAAACTGTCGGATAAGTTGTACCAACTGTCGAAAATCCCTACGACCATTAACAACGATCACAGTCCGTTCGAGGAATCCCCCAGTATACCAACCTTGAAAGTAGATACCGAACAGATGAGGAACGGGGTAGTGAGAAGTGTTCCCATTCAAATACTCCACACGAAGTATGAAGATATACCCAGAGGACAAATAAACTGCGATGTACCTTGGAGAAAACCGAAGTTTAAGCTGAACGAATTCAGTCGCGATGTGCCTTTGGCGGTTAAACACATGAACGGCACCAAAACTTACAGTGCGACCGTTAAGTATAACTCGGTACGACAGGGAAGAAGCGATTCCACACCAAATTCTACCAAAGACCTTCTCTTAACGCTCCTGGAGCACTGGGATGGACCTCACGGCGCCAAGAGACAAAATATTAGGCACAGCTCTGTTTCGTCAGAATGGACAGAAAACGAGCAGAGTTTGGGCCAAAAAACCATCAGTTCTTTGAACAATTTTTTCCAGTCCAGAGCAGCAAATAAAAAAATTACACCCTTTCATCAATTCAAAAACTAGCATTTTATTCAGAAGGGCTTGGTCTTGATGGAGTTCCCCATTAAGGAAAAAATCTATACAGAGTGACTCTTTTTAGTTCGGGCACTTCCTACATAATTTTAACTTCATATCAGCAAAGAGTCTTTGATGATTTTATTTTTAAGATAAGTCTTTGGAAGGGAAATGGAAAATGCTCATTCAGAATGAGCCTTTCCTGCAAAATACATTGGACTCCATTTTGTTCCACCTCAAATGACGTTATATACAGGCTAGTGATAAAAACGGTGTTGTCTGGCCATTTCATCGATTCATTACAGCAAGGATTTCATCAATTATTCTCATACTTTCATCAACAGTATCATTACCGATTTTTTTTTGGTCCCCTCTAGACTCAAAACAAACCAAGTTTGAATTAGTATAAATTTCCGTTTTTCTATTTACCGAATCAGTTTAATTTTTTTTAATATGTAATAGAAAATGTTGTTATCTAATAAACAATCTATTGTTCGCTAATCTTTTTGGAAATCCCATGTCTTTCAAACGACAGTCTAAGTTTGAACTAGTGTTTTTGTTAAATTGAAACTTTTCTGTTAAAACGCAGAAAATCGTCTCAGCAGCATTTGAATTAGGTAAGTTTCGAATTAGATTTGCAAAATTTGCCTTTAGCTGTTGCCTTCGCTTCAAAACTACAATTCGCTTTTCACCATTTCATAATCCATTGCCTTCCTCTTCAGCTCATCTAATTTCACTCACAAACAGCATCATTGCTTTTAAAAGTATATTTCGAACCTCCAAGATTCAAATGAGAAATAAAAATAGCTAATATATAGATATGAAACATACTGACAATACTTTGAGATTTTCCTAAATTTGTTATCATGTCCGCATTTAAATATCAACCAAAAAAAAAATTAAAGAATATTTTCAGAAAGTTCATGATCGCAAATTGAAATGTGTAATACCAAATAATAGCTGAAGGTGATATGGAAAAAACCTTTCCATATCACAATTTGTAAAGTAGATCCAAAACCTTTTAGTTACTTGTAGCCCTAATTTTTCTGTTCATTGAAAAAAATACAGTGTGCATCTTTCGAAAGAGACGAGAGTCCATAACAGACCAACTGAATATTTAGTGAAAAAACGCTGGTAGAGTAAAATCATTCTGAAATCGCACAATACTTCAACAGATTAATATTTTGGGAATTGTTTTCATTTATCTAATCTTAGTAGTCACTATTCAACCCAAAATGGTCCCTTCCAGTGTTTTCTCAGCAAATGTTTGGCCAGTCCGTTAGAAGGTTTCGAAAAACGCACCCTGTATATTATGGAGATACTTGACGCACAAATTTATAATCTTGAAATGAATTACAGGACCAGAATGACCGCCCAACAAGCTCTGATCCACCCCTGGTTAAGTAACGTTACAGTCCCAGAAATGGAAATCGACAGGACAAAATTGAAGAGGTATGTTATCCGAAGAAGATGGAGAAAAGCTGTCAATACTATCATTGCCCTCAAGAGAATGGGGGCCGAGCTAGATCTCAAATTAATCTAAGCAATCAAATCATCTCACAAATATTCATTTATGATTTTTGTAGCAAACAAAGATCTGTATATAATGTAAAATAATAAATAATATATCGTTTAAGCTTCTACTTCTTTGATTTAATACCTTCCTGAATAGAACGAAAATAAGAAAAATTTATAAATATTCATTAATTTCAAAGTATCAATTCAAAAAACCAAAACAAGGCAAATAGATAATAGTAAATGAGAACTGTTTTCAAATTTTGATCATTTGTTTCGAAATAAAGGCAATAATGGTTCATGATTTTCTCCAGAACAACTTCGAATCCAGAACCAAAATAGACCTTGCATTTGTAGGTCTAAAAAATTAAGTATTTTCTGGGTTTATTCATTTCAGTACATTCATCGTAAAATCAAAACATAAAAAATCGCTAACTCGATTTTTCAACAAAAAATATAACACAAAATGAGAAAATAAAAGACCGAATTTCAAAGATTTTTTCTCAGAAAATTCAACCCAAAGCATAATCATCTTCTTCATAAAAACAGGTAAGGATGCAATGATTTTCCTTTTGTTCCTATTAATACGTGTAAATCAACATTGTAATTGATGTTTCAAGAAGTGAATAATGAAGGATACTTAAAAAAAGAAATATAGATGTTTTAGATGTTTATTTCATAATAATAAAAATATGAATGAAAACCTTAACGATAAGATTTTTGGTAGCGGGCACGGGCTCCTGGACCACCAAATTTCTTGGGTTCGCATCTTCTGGGATCTGCTACTAGGAGAGTTCTGTCGTATTGGATGAGGATGTCTTTCAATTCCTTCTTTGAGGCTTCGTCAACATCTGAAATTCACAATTGAGATTCGTATCACAAAATATACCAATTTAAAGCACTAAATATTAGAAATCGGATGACAAACTATACTCACATTTTTGATAATATGCAACAATGGCCTTTGAGATAGCCTGTCTGATGGCATAAATCTGTGACACATGACCACCACCATTAACACGGACACGGATGTCTACGCCTGCGAATTTATCCTTGAAATATGAAAAAAAAGTTATAAGTTAGGGTTACGGTTCACTAGTACTCCACGTCAGAGGTGGATTTTTACAAATCAATAATTCATTAATGTTTCCGCAATTTAGAGGCTCAATAAGTTGAAAGAATCCAGAAAATAATCTCGTAGATACAAAATCAAGTTCATATTTTTTCTTCAAAATCAGATTATAAGTTGAGATCACTGTAACCTCATGTTCGGGATAAAAAATCATCATCATGAAGAAAAATATGAGATATCCGAATCAGCATTGAATATTTGGAGAAAACTTACCTTTCCCAAAAGAAGAAGGGGCTCTTGGAGTTTGTCTTGGAGCATTTTTGGCTCCACTTGGTTGAGGGGTCTGCCATTTACGCTGAGGTGACCACGGCCTCTTTTACAGTATGCTACAGCTGTTGCTGTTTTCTGCGAATATGAAATAAACGATGCGAATATATTGAAAACAAGATAAAAATATCTAGTCGGAATTGTAATCACACGTGTTGAAAAATATTGAAGGTTAGAATCACGCTTACCTTTCTGCCGAACACTTGCACCGAGTGGATAGGCTCTTTCTTTGTCTGCAATTAAAAATACAACATTTATTATCGTATTAATGTTGAGAAAATGAATTTAAAACATACCTTTGCCTGCATCTTGAAAATCTTCGACGTATCAAGCTGTTGAAAACTGGAAAGAAATCAAGAAAGAATGACAGTCGTTGAATGACAGATCGTTACACACCATAGAATATTGATATTTATAGAAAAATGTTCTTAGTACAATGGCCTTCGATTTGACTAGAATTAAGAATTGTATTTCTTATTAAGAACTTAAATGAAATGTGCAGTTACATTATATCAATTGAAAAATTAATCCGCAAAAGATCTTGAATGTCACAAGCTCAGAAACCTTTCTTTGTTAATCAAGAGATGGCGCTGTAATATTAAACCGAGTTCGAATACTCTGCGTTAGAGGACGCTACTTTTATTACGAACTTGAAAATTGGAAGAGGAACTTTATTCAAAATTCAAAGATTAAATTCCTTGTTGATATTATAGAGTATAAGTAATACATAAGAAATTACAGAAAATATTAGATTTCACTTCGAGTGCACTCATCAAATTAAACAAGAATCAATTTCACAAATTTACGAATAATACAATGTGCTGTATGCATGTAAAATTATAACAGCTACCAAACTATGCCTTGACACTTTCAAGAACACCGTGATTCGAAGAATTATCGTTATCGACCAGTTCATCTCACCCTACCGGCCTACCTTACTCCCAAATCTGCCCTAACATCAAAAATTCCCAGGAAGTGACCCTTATTGGAAATACCGCATCCCTATCCCTAGGGTTCCCAGGGTGCATTTTTTTTCAGGTTTAACATTCCTTTTTTTGTTGCGAATGAATAGGCAGAAATTATTATCTTTTATAGATTATATTCCCAAATCAATATTTCTCATTTTGAGGCTTGCGCAAGCTAGCTCATAAATCGCACATAATTTGCACATATATAGTTCTACTAGTTCTAGTATTTATTGTTTATTTGAAATCGAGTGATGAATGAATTTTTCATTTCGAATTGCGTTTTCTCGTCTTGAAAGCTTTTAAGTGAAAAATATAAATGAATACCTAGGTACATAAAAAATCTGACTCAGCACATAATTTGCACATAATTTCAGATATATTTGGATCGATATTGTGCTTTAATCGTAGTGCTATATAGTTTAATGAGGGTTCATGCCTGAAAGTGATGATACTATCATTTTTTAATGGTACTCTGGCCGTCTTATTCATAATATCCCTAGACATAAAGAGTGTTTGTCGTAAATTTTACAGATTTTTCATTTATAAAACTCCCATTATGGGGATTAAGATATGCAAATAGCTTCATAATGTCCATTCAATTCAATTGGAAATGAGGAAAAGAGTAACCCTTCATTACTCTTATCTATATAACGCTCTGAGGGCATTATGAGACCCATAAAGCCCCACCTCTCTTCTTTTGAACCCATCGCATTTTGCGCTATGGAGAGTCCCCTTTATTCGCATCGTGGTCTCCGTTCTAGAAGGATCGTCCGCGTTAAGTGATGTTCAAAAGCGCGCGCGCAGTGGTAGTTTCGCGTTAAATTCGAAAAATTAGTGTTTGTTACGGAATATCGGATTTTTTTGAGAAGGTAGGTTTGCGAATTATTATTTTTTTATGTTGTCAAATGTTTCCCTCAGTCTCGGCACCTGTTATTGTTCGAATAATATTTTATTATAATAATTCTGTATAATAAAAATATTTTTTCAAAGCAAAAGCTACTTTATCACTATTTATTAAAATAACATCTTCAAATCTGTTAATTTCGAAAGTTAATCGAATTCAAAACATTTTCTTCGAGTTGTCACAAACAATATATAATATTAAGTGAACTGAACCCTCCTTAAGAATTTTCACAGTACAAATCTTATCAAAATGAATTAAGAATCATAAACATTTCCTAGTTGAAGTCATATGATAATAATTATTTATTGATATCCAAATCCAAGTCATTTCTTTTTTTTTCATTCTACTCTCATATATCTTTTCATAAAATGAAAATAATTCGAAAAAAATCAATTTTAAATTCAACGAAAAATATTTACATCTACTTGCAAGCAAAATTATCTATGTAGTTCAAGTTCATATACTCTGGAATACGATAGGTATATAGATGTATACCTCCTTTAGATTCATGATGCGCTATACTGGGTGTGTGAATAATAGGATGGTTGTTAATATAAAGGTACATTTTATTGTCAAGGTTTTTATGCCATATGGCATTTTCCTTGACAAGACTTTTCATAAAATCGATACGAGAATCTGAAAAGATTTTTGAGGTAAAATACTTTAGGTTTAGATGAATTATTTTTCATATTTGGAAACCTGCGATACGAAATAATAAGAAGATATTTTTTTAAAATGGAAGATTAAAAAAACATTTTCCAATTTGCAAACATAAGACGCGTTTTTTTTTTCGATATGATCTGAAATGATAGGAATATTCTGTGAAGGTATTTCGGAATGTGGGTATTCATCCTCTGGAAAATCTGAAGTTAAGAAAAAAAAAATTAAGAATCATTAAATTCTATGAAATAATAAACCCTGGAAAATTATTAATAATGATGAATATCGAGTGCATTTGAAACAATTGATGTAATCATATGTAATTGATATTATGGTAAGTTACTTCATTGCTTGGAATCACTTGACCTTGACCAATTATTTCACCTCCAATAAATACTCAATTACTGCTCGAAATGAAGAATAATGAAATAAAAACAATAATAATACGAGTATTAAATAAGTTTTACTTATTCGGCGTTGTATTTTGAAGTTTTCTTCATCTCAATAAATATATAATATACTTATGTGATTTTTGACTGAAAAAGAAAAGATAATTGATAATGTAGGTTGTTAAAATATTATGACGTTACTTCAAAAATCTATATACCTAGAATAGCTCAGGTAAAATGCAAATTTAATCCCGTCTTTCTGCAAATTGACCATTTACTATAACGACTAATGAAATACAAATTAAAATGATGGACAAGGCACATCCTGAAATACATAAACTACACCCATTTCGAAGAACTGGAAGGTTTTATTTGTGCTCCCTTATGCGCCATTAAAATTTTATTATGCATAGGTGTATAGCTTTAGTTAATTTTTTCAAATATAGGTAACAACATATCTTATTGAACGGAATTTGCCACAGTTGGGAATGATGGGAATTTGCTATCAATTGCTCATACCAATATGTCTCGAATATACATAAATATAACAGAATACCTAATCAAATACGATTAGTTTCGTAGGTACTCAAAACGAATGAATTTCAAAAATGAAAAAAGTTGTTCGAGAAGCATCACTGGTTTTGACTGTGAATAATTTGTTTTATGGGGGGAAGCAATGCAGTATCGAACTCTGAGATTAGTTTCTTTGGATTCAAAAATACATATTGGTATTTTCAACCATTGTGACACTCAATATACAGGGTGTTCCTAAATTGAACGTACAAACGGAAAGGGGAGATTCCTTAAGTAAGTAGTATTTGAAAGAAAGTTATGAAAACAGGTGGTTTGGACATCAGTCATGGCCCGCCAGATCCTCAGACTCGAATAGTTCAAATTTCTTTTCATACTTACTAGATCTTTATGACAATGCTGATTCTTCTGAGGATTTCGAGAGAATCGCTCAAAATTTTTTTCTCGAAATCGATACGACAAAACGTCAAGAGACGTTTAGTACAACAATAATAAAGCTTCTTTTCATATTTTTTCAAATTAACATTGGCCCACCAAAAAAAAGTTCTGGAGGAAAACAAGTGATGACAGTGTTCCAGAAAAAATATCACCCTGTTGATCTGCTATCGAAATTGCCATGTCACGTGGTGAGAACTCTCAAATGTAATGTCTATGCCAAATTTCAGTTGGATGTCTTGTGAAGTTTAGAAACGTTATGGGACTTTTTTTTTCTTTTTTATTTTTTCCCCCTTTTCGTTTGTACAATTAAGGAACAGTATATGATGTTTTTTTTTGGGGCAGTCTGCACATAACATTGTAATTAGGTACTTGTTAGAGACGAAAATTATAGAAGAAGAATGGTATCTAACCGAAGAATAATTGCAGTGAATAACTCTATCAAATTCTGTTGAGGGAATCAGATTTCAATTATATTTTTCAATTTGTTCAATTGGACCTTCCGACCTTTAGTGATTTCAGTTTATTTTCATAATGCTGTTAGGTTGTAACTCTAACGGTCTATGATGTTTGATCGCTTTCTTGATAATACCTTTTGCTATACGGTTAGAACCTATGATTTGTTATATGTCCATCCATGTACTCAGAAAAAAAGCTTCAGTTGGCAATTTTGAGACATCATATTGAGATCCATAACTTCTACGTTTCGAGTTTGAAAATAATTAATTGCGTTCCTTGAAAATAAGCAAGCATTTAATGATATTTCCTTCAATTGAACGAATCGATTTGCTTTCGAGAATGTTGAAATAGCTTTGATTATGATGATCCAAATATTCAATACTCTGAAATATAGAATATAAGTTTTTCTGAATCAGAACAACAAGGAGAATGTTAATTTAGAACTGATCTAGGTGAATTCTTTCAATATCTCATTTTTCATCATAAACTTATACAGAGTGTAACAGCCAAATGGAATAAATTCCATAACGAATAAATGAGGGCGTGTTGGGAAAAACGCTCGGACACGTCAATTTGTAATTTTGAATGCGCATATTTTTCAAGAAAATAATATTATATAGGGTGTTCCATGTGACCGTAGTCAATACCAACTTTCTTATTACAGAAGCAAGCCCCTGTATATTATATATTTTTTGGATTCTTCAGAAAATTCTAGACATAATTCATGTACAATGTCCTATACCTATCTTTAACTATTTCGGAATTATTAAGTGTTTTCAGATTCATTGCAAAAATCAACGTTTTAAATAAAAATTATTTTATTCCACAAATTCGGTACATTACACTTAAAACCTAATGGGTAATACTGATTATTTCTTAATTATTAAAAAAAACATTAATGTCAATGTAGGAAATGTTCAAAATGCTCGCCGCGAACGTCTTGGCAACATGCTAATCTGGTGTAGAATTGTCTTCTAACGTTACTCAACATTTCTTCTCAGTAATGGTTTTTGCTTACTTTCTTCATATCAAGAGGTAAATGGGAAATAAGTATTGAGTGTGATGAATCGAATTTGTGAAATGAAATAATTTTCATTTAAAATGTTAATTTTTGTAAAAAATTTGAGAACACTTAATATTTCCGAAAAAGTTGAAGAATTTTCTGAAGAATCAAAAAAATAAATAATATACAGGGGGTTGCATTTGAAATAAGAAAGTTGGTATTGGCCACGGTCGCATGGAACACCCTATATAATTTTATTTTCTTGAAAAATATGCGCATTTGAAATTACAAATCGACGTGTCCGAGCGTTTTTCCTAACACCCCCTCATTTATTCGTTATCGAATTTGTTCCATTTGGCTGTTACACTCTGTAGGTTCCTTTTATGGATCTTTTCATTTTGTTTTACGTTTTTCACTCAGACCTTCTGCTAACAATCAGGGTGTTTAACAACTCCTATTCAATGATAAATTCTTTTTCAATTTCCTCCCTGACTCAGATCCATTCTTTAGGAATGACTCAATGAATGGCGACAAAACATAAATGGACTTCTTGGTACGATATTTGGAAACAAATCAACCTCTAAATAGCAAATTCCTGAATCATTTGGATTGTTCATTCGATTATATCGTGACATAAAGGGATAAACATGCTTTTCAATCGAACTCTCTCATGCACCTGATGATGTCAAAGAACAAACCACTTATCAAGTCGTACCAAAGTATTGCCTGCTTTCAATTGCAGTTATCTTGAGTGACTGTACCGTATTTCGTATAATGTTTGGTTTGTACGTGTGGCATATCAAATAATTGAATCAACAGTTTTGAAATGCATAGTTGAATGTCGTCATAACGTTTAACTTTTTTAGATGGGATGATTAGTTTGGGTTATTCAAGGTTCAAGATTGAATTGTTTAGCTTTGTTTCCTTATGTTCAGTTTCAATCAGCTTCTTTTAGATCTGATAACAATGAAGCCTTTGCTAGGATTTCAACTGAATCATAACTTGTTGATGTTCATCTCAGTATCTGAACTTGCCCAAATAGTTTTTCTTTTATCTTTCGATACTTTCTTATTTTTTTCACGGAAAAGATGATAATTCAATAGAATGAAACAATTTTAAATGTTTACCAATAGAAATTTATACTGAATTTGAAAATACCTATTTTCGGTTCCATATTTTGAAAGAAGTCATAAAACCAACATCTTGACAATAAAAATAGAAGAAAAGCGTGGGAAATTTGTAATGAGCAGGGAAATACCCCAAAATAATGAATTGATATAACCTTCACGTCTCGAGAATCTCGGAACCACCTGGTTCCGAAGAAAGACCATCAACCCAGTGATTCTGGGCACTACGATGATGACGCAGTTGTTACTCGAGGAAGCTGTGATTCATTTTTAATGGTTCGGTTCTGCGAACGTGATTACTCAAGGAGAAATTCTGATTTCTTGAATGGGCTTAGATTCGAGACACCTTGCCGCAAGCCAATTATGTTAATTTTGGTGAGAAGAATCTATACATGTTGAAGTTTTGCGGAAATCGATAAAAACTGCAGGGAAGATTAGATTTCTTCAGTAATTTTGTGATTGGCCCATTCCAATTGATGTCGCATCTGATTTTGAATCAAAGTTGTTCGTAAGAACGTAGAACAAGAACTGATCCAAAATCTTAGAAACGCAAACGACTAGAACTTGCCTTAAACTGAAAGAGTTATCAAACGAGGAGCAAAAAACATTTAGATATACCTAATAAAGGAAATAGGGAATATCGATAGTCACATAACTATAACTACACTGCGCAAAAAAATTAACGCACATCTCAAATTTATTCTACAACTGAAGGTGTTCTCCATGATAATTATTTTTATCAGAATTATGCATGCATATGTTATTCACTTTCAACGTTTTTCTTCAATACAGTTGTTTTCTCCCAGCAGGAATAAAAAAAGATGATATTATCAGATTTTGAATGTATTGCCTCCATTCTAAAATCATTTGTTCTCGATCAATTCTAGTGATCAATAGTTTTTCTTTCGTTTGATTTTCTACACTCGATCGCTATGCAACGCGAAACACGCAATTTGACCCAAGAGGAATGTGCCCAAGACGTAGATTTGCGAGAAGAAGGGTGGACATACACAAGAATTGCAGAAAGGTTTGGAGTTTCCCATACTCATACAAGTGTGTCCAGAATGTTGCAGCGATTCAGGGAGACAGGTATGAATGTCCGAAGACCAGGACAGGGTAGACCACGGGTAACAACTGCCATTCAAGAACGTTACTTGAGAGTTTCTTCGTTGAGACAACGGTTTGCAACCGCTCGCCTCCTTCAAGATCAGCTTGAACAAACCCATGAGGTGCAAATTAGCACTCAGACAATAAGAAATCGCCTCAGAGAATATGATTTAAGGCCTAGTGTCGCGGCAAGAGGCCCAGCTCTTACCCCAGTCCATCGAAGGGCGCGTTTGGATTTTGCGAGAGAGCATATCCATTGGGAAGAGGCCGATTGGGAAAGAGTTCTCTTCACAGATGAGTCTAGATTCTGCCTCTACCATTGTGATCGACGTTCCCTTGTATACAGACGTCCACATGAAAGATATGCTCAGTGCAATTTCCTGAATACTACTGGTTTCGGGGGAGGATCGATTATGGTATGGGGTGGAATATCTTTGACTGCTCGCACAGACCTAGTGGTCGTTGATAATGGAGCTATGAATGCTGATAAGTATATATAAGGAACATTTTTGAAGAGCATGTAGTGCCATTTCCATACATCGGTGAAAATTTCATTTTTATGGACGATAATGCCAGACCCCATCGTGCGCGCATCGTTCAGAAGTACCTTGAAGAGGTTGAAGTCTCTCGAATGAAATGGCCAGCAAGAAGTACAGATCTCAATCCGATTGAGCAGGTTTGGGACAACCTCAGTAGAAGGGCTGAGAAGTTCAGAAAATCATCCAGCTACTCTTAATGACTTAGGAGTCCAACTCGGAGAAATCTGGAAAGGATTAGATCAGAACATTTTAAGATCACTCATTTTGAGTAAGAACTGTCGTTGCCGAGCTGTAATTAACGCAAGGGGTGGAAATACCAAGTATTAAATCACTTATCAGCATTTCAGTATTTTGAGAATTATTCATTTCTCTTCTTTCACCTTAGATTCGGTGAAATCCTGAATTTTTCTTCCATTTAATGTGTCTTGCTTCGTTCAAAACCTTCCCGAGAGAACATAAAAATAAGTTATAAAATCAATGTAGAGTTAACTTTCATTAAAATTGAGATTTTTAGAATGTGCGTTAATTTTTTCGCGCAGTGTATATGATTCTGTGAAAATAAGTCTTGTTTTGGAAGCAATGCAGCTCAAAAAAAGTTACGATTTGCAAATTCAAGAAATGACTCGCTTTTTGGGTGAAGTACCTACTTCTGATACCACTGAGGATTAGGGAAGATTAAATAAAAAGATATAAAAAATCTAAATGAATAATTAGGAGGTTACATTTGATTTGAACTTGAACTAAGCCTCAAATTAGGTGCAGATCATGTACCAGCAGTGAAGGCCAATCAAGCCTACTCGACAAAGCCATTAGTTCAAGTGCAAAAGTTACACAACAACGCAATCATTATTTGCGAATTTAGGTGAATGGAACTTGATTCCACCCAATTAAACAACAAGAGAACGACGATTACCGTTCTGAAATGAATAATGATTAGACAATTCGATTTGGCGGAAACAAGATGTTCATCTGCCAAGCGGGGAGACCTGTAGGTAATTGCGGTTGGTACTTTGTCTCTTGTCTGTTTTTATCGGCGGCTTTATGAGCTTTGTCGGCCATCAAGGAGGCAGGAACTGATCGCTATGCATTTTTTTATGTGGAAATCTGTTTTCTGAGTCAGTAAAAATTCTTCGATGCCACATATTATCTCTACTTCGTGACCTCCAGTTTTCTTTAACGCTCGTTTTATCGATATTCCAATTCCATATCATGCAAAGCGGTTGTCACAGAGCATGAAGAACCAGGGACATCCTTCCGGTGTACCCAAATACCGTGACCTAGTAGCTTATGGGTCGTCTGCAGGACACGAGCCAGCAGATTGAACACACGTCTTTAATCATTCCAATCTTCATTCTTGGTGACCATCAATTTGGTGGGTGGCACTTCCAGTAAAGTTCGTTACTTTTTTGGTCTAATTGAGGAAATTGTTGGGAACTTGCAACCCCTTTATATTCTTTATACAGGGTGTAACATTCTTGGTGTGAAATATTTGTTACTATTTTTGGTGGCAAGACGCCAAATGAAGGAATTTTATCAATCTGTTTTTTGAATAGTATTTCTGGATAGATGTGCTCATTTGAAAGTTTTGTTTGTATTTCCCCAAAGTTTAACCTAACATTGTGTAACAAAAATAGTCACCTGTGAGTGCAAAATTAAAAATAAAGAAAAAACATGCCTGTTTCTTGAGATTCCGATTTCCGAATGGCATTGATGAATCTGGATAGGAAAGCAGAGTTCGTGATAATGAAATGAAAAAATTGGGTCAATCGTATGAGGGTGATAACTTTTGATAAGATAAATATTACTCACCGATAAAAAATGCAAACGTTTTATCATAGGTATCACATTCATTACAGAGGTGTAATCATCAATTATTCAATCAATCTTGATGACAAAGCGGATTCATCATCATTCTGTGCACACCTAGATTAACAAAACGTAGAAATAGAGTTAGAAAATCTAAGCCATCAACTTTATTGTTTTCTAGAATTCTCAACCTATACTATAATTATGTGTTTATTTTTTCACGAGATCAGCCAATTATTTTTTGCGGTCTTGAAATTGCGTTTAGAAATGCGGAACAAGACAGGTGTTATCATGAATCACATGCATTATTAAATTGATTTAGAAATGAGACACTATAAGGTTTACCTACTAACTCAATGTACTGTGCATTTTTATCGCATAATACAAAAATATTTTTATCAATAGACCATTTTATTAATGTTTCTGCACGGATATCGATATTGATTTGCACACGAATGATAAATGAGAATTCGAAGGATTTATACAGAATGTAACAGACAAATGGAATAAATTCGATAACGAATAAATGAGGGCGTGTTGGGAAAAACGCTCGGACACGTCGATTTGTAATTTTAAATGCGCATATTTTTCAAGAAAATATTATTATATAGGGTGTTCCATGTGACCGTGGCCAATACCAACTTTCTTATTTCAAATGCAACCCCCTATATATATTTATTTTTTAGATTCTTCAGAGAATTCTAGACACAATTCATGCACAATGTCCTATACCTATCTTTAACTATTTCGGAAGTATTGAGTGTTTTCCGATTTATTGCAAAAATCGACGTTTTAAATAAAAATTATTTTATTTCACAAATTCGGTACATTACACTTAAAACCTAATAAGTAATACTGATTATTTCTTAATTAATAAAAAACAACAAAAAAACATTAATGTCAATGTAGGAAATGTTCAAAATGCTCGCCGCGAACGTATTGGCAACATGCTAATCTGGTGTAGAATTGTCTTCTAACGTTACTCAACATTTAAGGCGTGTTTGCTTACTTTCTTCATATCAAGAGGTAAATGGGAAATAAGTATTGTGTGTAATGTACCGAATTTGTGAAATAAAATAATTTTCATTTAAAATGTTAATTTTTGTAAAAAATCTGAAAACACTTAATATTTCCGAAAAAGTTGAAGAAAGGTATAGTACATTGTACATTGTACATGAATTATGTTTAGAATTTTCTGAAAAATCCAAAAAATAAATAATATACAGGGGGTTGCATTTGAAATAAGAAAGTTAGTATTGGCCACGGTCACATGGAACACCCTATATAATATTATTTTCTTGAAAAATATGCGCATTTAAAATTACAAATCGACGTGTCCGAGCGTTTTTCCTAACACCCCCTCATTTATTCGTTATCGAATTTATTCCATTTGGCTGTTACACTGTTACACTCTGTATGATAAACAGGGTGAACCAGTATGAAAGATTTCAATTGTATTGGATGAATTTTTATGTAAAAAAGTTCTATTTTAATTGAATGTTTTTTAATATTCAAAAAACCTTTCGATATATTGACACAAAATTTGGTATACAGTACGACAGGATCAATACCCATATTCCGAAGTTTGGGGAAACCAAAAATACTTTCACCTGGACCAGAACAATTTCTTCCTCGATCAATAGACTCTGATTTCTGGTTAAAAGCAGCAACTGCTCGTCAGATGCTCGGATATATCCGTTACTTTTAGCATCCCCAATCATTTTCACTCGTCCGCAAACAGTGAGATATGGGGTGAATTTGAAATGGGAATGTAAATGGGCAGCTGCTACATTCGCTCGCCCATATGGGTCTTCATGGGGGAAACGATCGCTCGTGCTTGGCACGTGCACACCTGGCCTGACACCCTACATCTGTATGGAGGTGGTTTACCAAATCTTTATTTTATGCGAATGTGAAAGACCTCCAAGTGCTTAATCAAACAAATCGACAGAAGTTTGTTGGGTATAGATTATATAACAAATTATCATCGTATTTATATTAATTAGCATGTAGAAAATATTTTGGAAAATAACCATTTCACACTCCATTAAAGAGGGTTGAATATTAGTTTAGTTTGGAAGAATAATAATAATTTTTCTTTCAACAAATAGGACAAATAAAATGAACTTTATTAGACCGCCTAGTTAGCAGATGATTTCACTTATTAATAAATTTTTTATGAGAATAAGTGAAAACAACTACTTATAAATACCAAGCAATTAAAACGTATCGAATTCAGAGAGCGTTGAGGACTTGAAATACCTGGTCAATTTATTTATTGATTTCATCGTTAAAGTTACCGAAATAAACATCAACGCATATTTATTTGACAGGAAATGACTTTAGAAATTTTCGAATTGTCTGTTTCATTTCCTATACCAGATTTGGCGAAACCGTTATAAGATTAACATAACCTTGTAACACTGATATATTTTCTGTTCTGGCATTAAGTTATAGCAAAAATAACTTTTGTATAGTTCTCCGTAATGTTGCGCTTCTCGGATTAATTAAATCGTCTGTAGCTACCAACTAATTTACTTTCACTATTCACAACAATTATTATACAGGAATATTCATGTACATAGTTATATGAATTTATGTCCGATGAAGCACTGGTTACGCTCGCCTCTATTTCACTTATTGATTGATCAATTCCCTTTGTTGCTTTAAACAGTTTTATACAGGCTGCTCCTAAATTGGAGGTACAATGAAGAGGGGTGAATCCTTGCAAAATTGCAAGACAAAAAGTCTCATAAATATGGGACTACAATACTGCAAACGTTTCGTTCTCAAGATATAGGTTGAACAAGGTCTGCAGGGGAGTTTTTGAACGAAAATTATAAAAACAGGTGGATTGGACGGGGAGAATATTAGTCATGGCCCACCAGATCCCCAGACTTAATTAGTTTAGATTTCTTTCCATACTTACTGGTTTTTTATCATCTTGATTTTTTTGGGAATCAGTAGCAGATACGACAAAACTACAGGAGACCATAAAGTTTAGTATAACAACGAAGCTTCTTTTTACAATTTTTTCAACTAACAGTGGCTCACCAGGAAAAATTCTGGAATAAAACAGGGGACATTGTTCCAGAAAACTATCACCTTGTTTATTTGCAATCGAAATTGTCATGTCACATTGTGTTAAGTCGAAATTGTGATAACTATGCCAAATTTCATTTGAATATCTCGTGAAATGCAGATACTATGAGAAAAAAACTTGAAAAAAATTAACTCGAAATAGAAACGTTTAAGGGAATTTTCTTCGTGAAATTATTCAAGGAATCTCCGCTTTTCGTACCCCCAATTCAGGAACGAAATTGAACGCTCTGCTGAAACCTCGTAAGTTCGAAACTGTCTGGAAACGACAGGGGCGTACTTAGGATTGATCCTAACAGTATAATCGTTGAATGAGAAACAATGGTATAATTTGGTGAAGTTTAAGAAAGTATAGAAGTGTATGTAGAAAAATCCTATACTCTGTTCAAATCTAAGAAGGAGCAATAACAACATGTTTGGCGCAGCGGTAGGAGGGCCTTCGTATAGTTACTTTCCGTCCAGAGTCGAATCGAGGAGATTTCACACAATCGTTCAGTTTATTTGTCCATGTCTCATCCAGATAATAAATTTTTCTGCCTTGTTCCCTTAATGAGCGGATTTTCTTCAAATAATCTCTTCTCCACACAATTATTTCATCCCTATCTATCAGTAGACTATCACGACCACGTTTTTTGAACTTGAATTCCATTTTTTTCAATAATTTATAGAACGTTGTTCTTTTGAAATTTGGCAAACTGTCGTCATCATTCACGATTTCTATAGTACTTTAGAAATCGTTGGGATTTCATTCCGGAAAAAAAAAACCGTGGACAATTCTTCTGATAAGGTTCATATCGAAATCGTCAACCGAATCGATTATTTTTAACGACTGGGCTGTCCTCTTAGGTGGCGTCAATGTTTTATTCTCTTCATATTCTCTGCTGAATCACTCACTCCTGAGGATTTTGAAACATTTCCTACTAAGTCTCTTTTCGATAAATCAGGATGTTCTTCCAATTCTTTTCGAGGAATGTTCAAAATTATCTCTTTCTCTTCAGCAGAAAAATGCGACCTTTTGGACCTTTTTCGTGGTGGTCCCCACATATCACCCTCAGATGCAGTATCCGTTTCCGAATTCGACATTGTTCTATAAACACTATATACACTTTGTCAAAAGATTCTCCAACACAATACACTTTTCACAACAAAATCTATAAAGACTTTGAACAGCTAGACCTTCACAGTAGCTCTAGGTATTTTAACTAGTCTTGTCAATTGAAAACTTCGATATTTATGCAAATCAAGATGGCTTTAACCCATTAAGGGAAAGGACCCAAATCTGGTGTTTCCCGGAATTACCTTGTCGGAATCTTGAGCAGCCGACAAAGAGTTTCGTACAAAATAATATAAAATTTTGGACCGAAATATATTTCGCATATTACAAGTAAATGACCATTATAAATTTGAACTGTCTTGTCAATTGAAAACTTCGATATTTATGCAAATCAAGATGGCTTTCACCCATTAGGGAAAAGGACCCAAATCGGGTGTTTCCGGAATTACTTTGTCGGAATCCTGCAAGATTCCGACCAAAATCTCTAAAACTCTGGTGTTTCCTGGAATTACCTTGCCGCAATCTCGAGCATCCGAAAAAGAAATTATTTAGTAGATGACAATATAAAAACAAAAAAAAATAAAAAAAATAGGGTACGTCGGATATAAAATGTTTATGACAGTTGCAAATCATAACAGAAATTTTGCATTAGAGTTTCTGAGGAAAAAAGTTCTAATGTGGGAATTGCTGACTCAAATTATTGAATCATTTCTATCCAGTACCATCTACAGTCCGTTCCGAGTACGATCCTGGCAATCTTTTAGGGCGTTAAAAGGGAGCGTGGTTATGACCGTTTGACGAATATGAGCTTTATTTTGCGCAAAGCAGACGATTCTGTTTGTTTACAATTTACAAAGCTCCTTCTTATATTTGAACGGACTATAAGATCTAACGCCTTGACAAGGTTTGAACTGAACCAATTGAAGATCAAACTATAAAATCTTGATAGCAATCTTATTAAATTCAAATCTCCAACATTGAAAATTCTATTTGATCATAATCACCAATCGGTTCGTCGAGAATGCGCTGAACGAGGAAAATCTCCTTTTCCTTCTAAACGGTTTTCTTTCCATAAAGGCAGGATGTTACAGCTATTCTGTAGGTGTCATCGGGCAGGGAATTTTTCTGCCACATGCCTGGCCTCGCATCATCTCTCGTTATCGGTTTAATCTATGGGTACAGAACGATCGGACTGGCATAAAATATTACCACGACATGTCGAACCGTTGCAATAATTCCATAACGTAGTTATAATAACGGAAAAAGGCAATGCAAACATCGGCAGTGGTTCTCTATGGGACGCCAGACAGATAAATCCGTTCCAAAGGACCATGATAAAATTGCTGAGGAACCTTTTTGAAACTCTGATTTTTTTATTCGATCTCACTTTTCACACTTACAACAATATCGATAGGTATCCTTCCAGAAACTACC
Source organism: Adalia bipunctata (assembly GCA_910592335.1). Lineage (NCBI taxonomy): Eukaryota > Metazoa > Arthropoda > Insecta > Coleoptera > Coccinellidae > Adalia > Adalia bipunctata. The sequence continues at coordinate 13,082,927 of OU342955.1, forward strand.
AGGAAATTTTATTTTGGAAAAGGCCGAATCAGTGCCGTCTTTAAATTATGGTATTGAAATCTCATAACTATAAAAATTTGTGAACATTAAATTTTCCTACTGAAACAGGTTATTCTATAGATTGTTGAGTTCCTGCTACAAAAATGTTGCACCCTGACTTGAAAAATATTCAAAAGCAAAACTTTGAATGAACTTTCGTATACCTATTATATTTACGAGGATATATTGAAAAATTCTTAGCCTACTATAGAACCAAACAAAATTTCAATGTCAAAATATTTTATTACTCAACATATTCTCCTTTTAATTGAATACATTTATTACAGCGAACCTGCAACGTCTTTAGACCTTTTTAAAAAAATGTTTCTTCTTGCTCTGCAAACCAGTCCTCCATAGCTTTCATTGACTCCTCGTTGGAAGAAAATTTACGACCTTCTAAACTTTTTCTCAGTTGAGGAAAGAGATGATAGTCGGACGCAGCCAAATCTGGTGAATAAGGGGGGTGTTCTAGTAATTCTAACCCTAAATCACGAATTTTTTTGCATGGCAACATAAGATTTGTGTACTGAGGCGTTGTCCTGTAAAAACAAAATACCTTTGGATAGCTTTCCGCGTCTTTTCTTTTTAATTTTTTCCCGTATAGTGGTCAGTTATGTCGAATAGTAATCTCCAGTTATTGTTCTACCCTTATCCAAAAAATCAATCATGATTACTCCATGGCAATCCCAAAAAACTGAAGCAAGAACTTTTCCAGCAGATTTTTGGACAAGAAACTTCTTAGGTCTTGAAGAACCAGAGTGTCGCCATTCCATCGATTGTTGCTTTGTTTCTGGATTGTAGAAATGTATCCAAGTCTCATCCATAGTAACAATTCGATTTCAGAAGTCTACAACGTTTTCAAATCGAGCACAGATCGAACGCGATGCATCTACCCTTGCACGCTTTTGGTCAACATTCACACATTTGGGGATCCATTTCGAAGAAATTTTTCTCATGTTCAAATTGAAGTGAACTATATGATGAACGCGTTCGTATGACATCTTCAGTGCTTCAGATATCCGTTTTAGCCCAATTCGACGGTCTGATAAAATCATGTCATGAACTGCATCGATATTTTCGGGGACTGACACCGAAACTGGCCTTCCCGATCGGTCATCATCGTCAATGGAAAATTTACATCTTTTGAAGCTTGCAGTCCAATTTTTCACGGTCGCATACGAAGGACATTGATCACCAAGGGTATCAAGCATATCTTCGTAAATCTGCTTACCTCTTAACCCTTTCAAATACAGGTACTTGATGATGGCTGGATACTCCAATTTTTCGATTTTTACAATTTCGGTGGACATCTTTTTTTTAAATTTATTGCGTAACTCTGGATCACTTTTTTGACGTCGAACTCTACACTGACACTTCTAATAAGTTATTGTTCGTTGATATGGTATCGCAATATCTTGTTTATGCATGGAACTGGACTAGGCTAACTAGATATCAATACATCCTCTTCATTTTATACCGTGCATTTTCATATCCCTAAACTGCACGAGTTTTTATTCCCACTCTTTTTGTGGAGGCATATTTTTTGGCAAAAATGTAAGGTTTGTTGAGTTAGGGTTAAGGATCGGCTCTACATGGGATTCGATAACTCTTCAACAGGGAATGTGAGATTAGTCTTGGTAATCGTAACCTTCTTCTTGTTCTACAGTGAGTAAATTAAAAACGTCGATTTCAGGAACTTCTAAACGCTCTTTAGGAAACATTTCAACTGTGTTCAAGTCCCAACATAAGAATCTATTTTAATTCGTTTTAATATATCGCAACGGTTTTTACCATCCAGGTGAGCCAAATAACTACTGCGTACATTCATACCCATTTCTAACAGTCAGAACCGATTATTTTCAAGGAATAAGGAACCTCATTCACCCAAGTTAAATATTTATAAACAAGATAGATAACTGGGCATAAAAATTCACCTCCGCATCTTTCCACGATAAATTCGCATTCAAGTAGAGTAATTTCTTCGATAAAAAGACATAACAGAACTTGAAAGTAAGCTATTTTTTTTAAGTCGGGCAAGGACGAATGCGTGTACCTGAATAAAATTTGTTTACATTTGTGAAGAAATGCCTTGGATGCGACGTACCTATTTATTGAACCATGTGGAAATTTTGATGGTTTCTTTATTATCTATTGGAATTTCTTCAAATGAAGAAAGATATTTCACTATGTATATTGGTAAAATCACAAATATCCGAGAAATAACGGCCCTAGCCAATTCTTCGTTAATCGTATAATCACAGTGAATAAAGAAGATTATTCAGAACGTTAGCAACGGTATCTAATGATTGAACGGATTAAAGATTAAAGGATTAAGCAGTTGCTACAAAAGAATGTCATTAAGAGGATTTTATTGGTACTTACTGAGAAAAACAACTCGGAAGAATACAAGCAAATTGGAACACTTTCACGGTTTTGAAGCTTCGTCTGAAGTTTTTTGCCTAGAGAATTATCTAAATAGATTTTATCGATGTGATATACCTAGTGTATCTTCATAGTTCAAATAAAACCTGCAATTAAGTTTTGTGCACCATAAGAATCAAGGACTCATTGAAAAAAGTAAGAACTACAGGAAAATAAATAAAAATGAGAGAAAAAAATTATTGTCAGTTTAATACAGAAATAAAACGAAGTTTAAACGAAAGAACATCTATACTCTGTTCAAATATAAGAAGGAGCAATATAAACAAGTTTGGCGCATCGGAAGGAGGGCCTTCGTAAAGTTTCTTTCCGTCCAGAGACGAATCGAGGAGATTTCACATAATCGTTCAGTTTTAACTGAACTTGAATTCCATTTTTTTTTCAATAATTTAGAGAACGCTGTTCTTTTGAAATTTGGCAAACCGTGGACAATTCTTCTGATGAGGTTCATATGGAAATCGTCAACCGAATCGATTATTTTTAACGACTGGGTTCTCCTCTTAGGTGGCGTCAATGTTTTATTCTCTTCATATTTTCTGAGAATTCTGAATACAGCTGAATCACTCACCCATGAGGATTTTGAAACAATTCCTACTAAGTCTCTTTTCGATGAATCAGGATGTTCTTCCAATTCTTTTCGAAAAATGTTCAAAATTATCTCTTTCTCTTCAGCAGAGAAATGCGACCTTTTGGACCTGTTTCGTGGTAGTCCACACATATCACCCTCAGATGCAGCATCCGTTTCCGAATTCGACATTGTTCTATAAACACTTTATACACTTTGTCAAAAGATTTTCCAACACAATACACTTTTCACAACAAAATCTATAAACACTTTGAACAGCTAGACCTTCACAGTAGCTCTAGGTATTTTAACTGGTCTTGTCAATTGAAAACTTCGATATTTATGCGAATCAAAATGGCTTTAATCCATTAAGGGAAAGGACCCAAACCTGGTGTTCCCCGGAATTACCTTACCTTGTCGGAATTTTGAGCAGCCGACAAAGAGTTTCGTACAAAATAATATGAAATTTTGGACCGAAACTAAATATATTTCGGATATTACAAGTAAATGACCATTATGAATTTGAACAGAGATCTTTTACGAGTCTTGTCAATTGAAAACTTCGATATTTATGCAAATCAAGATGGCTTTCACCCATTAGGGAAAAGGACCCAAATCTGGTGTTTCCCGGAATTACTTTGTCGGAATCCTGCAAGATTCCTACCCAAATCTCTAAAACTCTGGTGTTTCCTGGAATTACCTTGCCGCAATCTGGAGCATCCGAAAAAGAAATGTTTTAGTAGATAATAATATAAAAACAAAACAAAATAAAAAAAGGGTACGTCGGATTTAAAATGTTTATGACAGTTGCAAATCATAACAGAAATTTTGCACTAGAGTTTCTGAGGAAAAAAGTTCTAATGTGGGAATTGCTGACTCAAATTATTGAATCATTTCTATCCAGTACCATCTACAGTCCATTCCGAGTACGATCCTGGCAATCTTTTAGGGCGTTAAAAGGGAGCGTGGTTATGACCGTTTGACGAATATGAGCTTTATTGTGCGCAAAGCAGACGATTCTGATTGTTTACAAAGCTCCTTCTTATATTTGAACGGACTATAGGAGTAGAATCTGAATTTATTCTTACACCTCTTTTTGGTCTTGAAGATATTCATTTCGACCCGAAAGAAATAATAGTTTTCTTGAAATATCATCTCCTGACTATGGGTGTCTCATTTTTGAACATCCTATATCAATGAAGAGATTTAAGTGAAATGTTTGGTACAGAAAAACAGCCAAATACTGATTCCTTTCTTTCTCATCACATTCTACTCATATCGTGTTTTTATTCTGCTTTACACCTCTCAAAACTTCAGGTATTTCCCTGTTGATATCAAAGATATCTTTGGTTGATATGCAATTCAAACCTCAACAATCCCACTTCTCCGTGTGCAGATTCCGGATAAGCGACAGAACTGGTATATACTGAGTGATTCCATAAAGATTCGGCTCCTTGATTGCCACAATACAAGTTTTCAACAAGCTGCACGACTATAAAGATTGCATCTCATGGGATGGCATAAAGCCCATATTACAAAATACTTCGGTTATAAATTGCCTACCTTAATAGATACCCAGGACTCTCGTTCTTGCATGGTGGATTTTCCATGTAATGTATGTTCAATACTTCAATTCATATATGAAATAAGAACCCAAGGAAGATCTATTGTTCGTCGAAGATTAACTACCTATCTAATCATTTTACTTATAAGGAAAGTGGAGTGGATAATTTACGTATTTCTAGTGCGGGGTAATAACAAAAAGCAATTATCCTTTTAGTTCCACGTTGGAGGTTGTAATCAACCGTACATTTTGTGATATATCGACCACCTAAGTAATAATATTGTGAGATGCTTGCTAATTCGACATGAAACCGAAATCGAATTATGGTTTTTTCAAGGCGTATTGTTGATGTTTTTCAATTATCGCATCTCCTGAGGGCCATTATCCTGTCAAACATCCTGACTATGAGACTTTTTTATATGTGATGAAGATATCTAACTGTTCCAATCCACATATCCTCATGAATACTTGAGGAAATATGGGTATCTACTTCCTCTGAGTTTACATAACGACAATAATTGAATGTGATTACCTTAAACGATTGACTTCCCTGTTCGAAAACGTTCTTGGATGAGAATTGTTGGAAATCTGCGTTTATATAAGTTATTCTAATTATCTATTCACCATGTAGATAAATAATTACCTTGATTTCTGCCAATTAAGAGAAAGACTGGTAAATTAAGATTTCTTCAGAATCCACTGCATATTACTATGATCAATATGTGTAGGTAATGGCGAATTTTGTCGTGTCTAAAGACCATTAATACACGAATTAATTGAGTTTTGTAATTTTTAACAAGCATAGATGATTAATCTATAATTTTCTTACATCTACAGAATGTTTCACTTCAGTGGCGACATTTTAGTGTATTATAACAGGTCGAACAATTTTTTGATCGACCATAGCAGTCAAAAGCTGCAGATATTCATAATCTTCATAGCAATTAATGATTCTTATGTCTACATAGACAATTCAGCATTCGATGAAGCTGGATTCTCCCTGTTGAATATTCTCGAGTTGAATTTTAATTTTACAAAATCTGAATTTTTGGGTAAACTGCTGGGAATAATCGGAATTTTTCTGATGTTTTTATTAATAATTATTCAAACTACGACTAAAATTCATCATTCACCCAAGCTCAGTCCCTCACATGGGCGCCCGCAGGGGGGGGCCAGGGGGGTATATTATTTATTTTTTGGATTCTTCAGAAAATTCTAGACACAATTCATGCAATGTCCTATACCTATCTTTAACTATTTCGGAAGTACATATTAAGTGTTTTCAGATTTATTGCAAAAATCAACGTTTTAAATAAAAACTATTTTATTTCACAAATTCGGTACATTACACTTAAAACCTAATAAGTAATACTGATTATTTCTCAATTATTAAAAAAAACAAAAAAAACTTTAATGTCAATGTAGGAAATGTTCAAAATGCTCGCCGCGAACGTCTTGGCAACATGATAATCTGGTGTAGAATTGTCTTCTAACGTTACTCAACATTTCAGGCGTGACTGATCTAATCGCAAGCGTGATTCGGTTTTTTAGGTCGTCTAAGTTTAAGGGTTTCGTTTCGTATACAATACTTTTGACATATCCCCACAAAAAGAAGTCTAAAGTAAAATTGTAAAAAATCTGAAAACACTTAATATTTCCGAAAAAGTTGAAGATAGGTATAGGACATTGTACATGAATTATGTCTAGCATTTCCTGAAGAATCCAAAATGTAAATAATATACAGGGGGTTGCATTTGAAATAAGAAAGTTGGTATTGGCCACGGCCGCATGGAACACCCTATATAATTTTATTTTCTTGAAAATATGCGCATTTAAAATTACAAATCGACGTGTCCGAGCGTTTTTCTTAACAGTCCCTCATTTATTCGTTATCGAATTTATTCCATTTGGCTGTTACACTCTGTATATCGACTATATATTTTATATCGACTAAGGCACATTTGAAAGCAATTCATCCCAAATTTTAATGCCTTAACTCATTCTGAGTGTCCTGTGTGACCTTTTTTGATTTCGTTGTTGGTTTTGCAAATATCATTTTTAAATTTATTGTGTCTTTAATTTATATTTTCGATTTTGACCTGTTGTATTTGAGGGAAATAAAAAGGTACATAATAATGATTATGGAAAAGTCAAATCTCCAAATAATATGCATATACCGAAATTTAAAGCCACCGGAATCTATTTATAGAAAAAAATATAAAATCGGTTATAGTGCACATTTTCTGTCAAATGAATTCCTAAATAGGATCATATTTACTTGAATTGTATTGAATTTCACTTCGTTGCATCAGATGCTTCGAAAATTAAGCCTTCATCAAACTTACAGTTTTCTCACTCTGCATTCCAAAGCTGTTTGATGTTACCTTATCGCATTCTTACACAATCTTGAAATATAAAACAATAAACACCTGTTTGTCAGTGCGTTTGAAGATATCCAATATAAACATTGATGGTTAAATACTCATTTCGTAACTGTTTGATGATGACAGTAAAAATATTCCATCACTGAAATATGTAATTTTGGAGATTTAAGTCTTGTAATTGACTCAATAATTTGGGCATGAGTTCGTTTACTCATCAGATTTTTACGAAAGTTGTTTCAAAATGTTTTCAATATTTTTCAAGAAAATAATATTATATAGGGTGTTCCATGTGACCGTGGCCAATACCAACTTTCTTATTTCAAATGCAACCCCCTGTATATTATTTATTTGTTGGATTTTTCAGAGAATTTTAGACACAATTCATGCACAATGTCCTATACCTATCTTGAACTATTTCGGAAGTATTAAGTGTTTTCAGATTTATTGCAAAATCAACGTTTTAAATAAAAGTATTTTATTTCACAAATTCGGTATATTACACTTAAAACCTAATAATACTGATTATTCCTTAATTATCGAAAAGAAAGCAAAAGAAACATTAATGTCAATGTAGGAAATGTTAAAAATGCTCGCCGCGAACGTCTTGGGAACATGCTAATCTGGTGTAGAATTGTCTTCTAACGTTACTCAACATTTCAGGCGTGTTTTTTTTTATTTCTTCTCAGTCATGGATTTTGCTTACTTTCTTCATATCAAGAGGTAAATGGGAAATAAGTATTGAGTGTAATGTACCTATCGAATTTGTGAAATAAAATAATTTTCATTTAAAATGTTGATTTTTGTAAAAAATCTGAAAACACTTGATATTTCCGAAAAAGTTGAAGATAGGTATAGGACATTGTACATGAATTATGTTTGGAATTTTCAGAAGAATCCAAAAAATAAATAATATACAGGGAGTTGCTCTTGAAATAAGAAAGTTGGTATTGACCACGGTTACATGGAAAACCCTATATAATTTCATTTTCTTGAAAAATATGCACATTTAAAATTACAAATCGACGTGTCCAAGCGTTTTTCCTAACACTCCCTCATTTATTCGTTATCGAATTTATTTCATTTGGCTGTTACACTCTGTATAAGAAACGTAGATAAATACGTTTTCGAAACTTCAACGCAATCTAAAGTCCCAAATCGACATAAGTACAAATCACCGGTTGAAGTTTTACCTCCACCATTATGTCTGCATTGAATATTTTATAAGCATAGGGGTTGAAAAATTCACAAGGGTGCCCTGAGCTCCGAATCATACCTGGTCATTGTCGGGATACAAAGCACCTGGAATTACTTTCTCACATGTACACATAGGTGAAGATTTTAACGGAAATTCTCATCTCACGCGGATGGAGCCCGAGATTTTCGAGACTATTTATCTACAGCTTATAATTTTTAATAATTCGATCTATTTTCCTCTTGTTATTCATTGAAAGATTTCGAAATGAATTCGGGCATCTTGAAAAATCATCAAAATGCATTGATAGAACTTCGATATCAATTGCAAAATATAGGTACCTACTTGTTGAAGGAAAAAGAAACATAACTAAATAATAATATAATATACTTATAGATAAAAAACACTTGAACATAAAAAAATGTATGTAATAGGTAAAAGAAAACACCATACCTACCAGATAAATTACTTAGGTGATTTTTAATATCTCAACATGTTTCGAGCTTAAAATAAAGCTCATCTTCTGGAGTAATCACGAAAGCTGCAAACACTGAGAAAACATAAAGAAAACTCGAAAAACAAAATGATACATAAAAAACAATCAAAAAATGAAAGAACAATGTAACAATGAGCAAAATGACATAACGGAATAATAAAATGAAACAAAATGAACAGAAGTCAAAATGACCCAAAACTGGTTAAAGAATAAAATTGGATGAAAATGGTCAATACAAAATAAGAAGAGTTCAGTAACAAAAAATCTTCAAAAGGTCATTAGCATTAAAAAGGTGAAGTTATCAAAAACCAGAGGGTGCAAAAAAGGGGCGAACAGAATAGTAATGTAAAAAGGCAGAATGTCATGAACAACTCACATTAAAATCTTCAAGCACAATTCACAGAAAATCGCTCAGAGTCATGTAGATGAGTGAAATTTTATAGCAGTATTACTATTATGAAACCACACTGTTTTATATTTTTTCATATTTTTAGAATGAGTGGTGGGGGTTGAAGTAGACTACCCCTATCATTTTTGTCAACTAAATTCAAAGAGAAACTTCGCAACGACTTGAATAGAATTAAATTTGGATAGCCTGGTTTAGTAAAAACCTTTTGAATTTTTTTCGTAAAATGTACCGTTTTGAAATAAAAAAATAAAATGCCCTTTACAGACACGTAATGATTTACATTTTATTTTTTTATTTCAAAACGGTACATTTTACGAGAAAAATACAAGAGATGAAAAGGTTTCTAACTGAACCAGGCTATCCGAATTTAACTTTTTCCAAGTCGTTGCGTAAATTTTTCTATGAATTTCATTTTTCCGCCCTCTTTGAACCGCGATATCTCCCAAACATTCGACTTTTGACCCAACATTTATATAACAAACTACCCTTCATTTTGAACAAGGAATCACTTTTTGAAATCTCCCGCATCATCAGAAACTCCGTGTATATAAATTCTCAGCAGTAAAGAGAAATATGTCTTTCAGATCGTGAACATGGGTGAATTCAAGAGGAGTCCCAGCAAGGTATGGTGGGGCAACGACACAGAACTAGACCGCAGAAACGCTTCCTCCAGTCCAGGAAGTCAAGACTCTGGGTTTTCCGACACAGAAAACCACAACCACAGCCACCAAGCCAACAGTCCTAAGGGCACGATAGCCCAGAGAATCCCTAAAGAAATATTCAAGGAACTTTCCAACACCCAAAACGGTCTTAATCTATCCAGCAACTACAAGGAGAAAACTACCCCAACGAAGTTATCCCCCATCCTATCCAAACCGAAACAGAAAGAACCAAGTCTGTCGGAACCTACCAAGAAAAATCGCTTTATAAAGCACTCTCCCAAAGTCAGCAGAAGTCTGTTCACACGTAAAACGTATTCAAACGAACTGGTGACTAATCAGTATTCAGACAGCGACTTTACAAAACATTCTTTAGACGCCGATTCCAGCAATGACGATAGTAATTGTTCGTCGCTGTACGACACTTCTGTATCGGACGAGAGCAGCGTTTTCGAAGTCAAATCCCTGCCAAACTTCTCATCGGAAAAGGAATACTGTTTGGAGGGTTTCCTGAATAAGAGTGCGCCTCTCCTTTCGGAGGATTCGAGCGAAGACGAGGGAGTGACCGCCTTCAATGAGAGTTTCAGTGATAGTGAATGCGAAAGGGAGTTGCAAGAACTGTTCAATGATTTGGATTCTCCCAAGCACACATCTACCCCTAAGGCGAATGCTGGGATGGAAAGGGTGAAGAGGGGGAACCTGCACATGAATCTACTGCTGAAGTTCCAGAGGGAAAGGTAACATTTGCTCATCTGCACCTGACTCTGAATAACTTCGGACTCACATTAATAAAATTATTTGTAAAGAAATAAGCATCTTCCTTAGTTATAAATTTCCATCTCTTTCACAGAGTACCCCCTACTCACATTGAAGATGAAACAGACGACACTGCTGTAAAGTTATGGCTGCAAGAAACCAAACCCAAATACGACCCAGAGTGCATGATAAGTCTTCAGTGCAAGTCCATTGCAGCTGAACTAAATGAAAAAGTGACTTACATGGCAAACGCTTTAACTGCCAGGTTCAGGGAAATGAGGCGTCTGTCCAATCATATTGAATCAGAGTGGAGGACACTCAACAGGTAAAGAACTTGAATTGCCGGAAATTATCGATGCCAATTAATACTCCATATCTTGAAAAAAATACTAAATTATTTTTTGTTTGTTTCAGTGGTGAAGCTTTAACAAGTAGTGGCGCAGAAGGCTTAGTTAACAGTATCATGTACTTCTTCAAAACCTACAATAAGGATCTCTATATCGCTTTTTCCAAAAAGCGCGAAGATTACAAAACAACAGACAAAGCAGTCCTCGCCAAAAACCTAAACCAACTCTACAACATCTGGAACTCCCATCAGCAAGACTTAAGCAACGCATCTGTAAAGAGACTAATGACCAAACTCGAGTACCCATTGTCTGAGATAGATCTGAAAGCAACTGTTGGTGCCATCACTATGGTCGCTTTGAGTGAGGAAAGATTGATGGAGGAGTTTATCAAATATGACGCTGTTCCAATGCTGTTAATCCATTGTGAAAAATGCGAAGGGTCCTCGGTCCGGTGTTTGATTCTGCGAGCTCTCTCGACGTTGTGCTGTTCAGCTCCAGCTGTGAGGCAGTTCGAAAAATTCTCAGGGATCCAACTGATAACCGATATACTAGAAGAAGATTCCATTCCGGAACCTGAGCACTCGGAAGCTGTGACAGTTTTGGCTCAAATTACTGCACCATGGGTCGAAGAAAACTACATCATCCGAGGCCTCCCAGAGTACACCAAAAGACTAGTCAAATCCCTTACCAAATTCTTGAAAAACACCAAATGTTGCCAAAACCTTCTGTTGTGCATCGCAGCTTTAGCCAACCTCAGCGCAATGGACGCTCCAACAGCCATTATGGCCATCATGAACGAAAACAGCGTTAAAGAAATTCTTAGGACGATACAAAGGCGAAACGATATTTCAGTTTATATTTTAGAACAAATCGCTTCTCTAATCGCCAACGTGTCTTCTATTGAAGCCACAAAAGATAGACTGATTGACATGAGGGCTCCAGTGGCTCTTCTTTGTTTTTTGCAAGTGAAAAACGTCGATGAGAATATTGAGAAAAGACTGCAGCAGAAGGTAATGATTGGTTTGTCTAGACTTTGTGGCGATCAGAGGGCTGCCCAACAGATTGTTGAGGCTGGGGGTGTGGATAAGTTAGTGAAATTGTGCAGGGAGAAGGACGATAGATTCAACAGTGACGCAGTCTTGGTTGCTGCTTTGGTGAGTACTTTTTTATTGAGAAACTATTTTCTTCTTTCTATACCGAAACATTGACCATGATCGACCGACAAACAGATGTAAATATATATAAAATCCAGGAGATGCCACCAAAATGACGGCATATTTCAACAGATGACGAAAAATGTACCAAGCAAATATGACGTCCTTAAGACGACATTGTAATATTCAAGAACGAAATGAGTTTCTATAAAATATGCAAAGAAACAGATTTCAACTACATCTGTAAATCATTGATGAATACTGCCTTTGCAGTCAATATTAATGATTTAAAAAATCAAAGTTTTTCTGAAAAACTAACATCTGTAATTTTTACCACATATATGTATAAAGCTACTGGAAGTCATAACACCAAATGCAATTAGAGCGATCATCCACACTACCAGCTAATTGTACCTATTAAAGCTAGACTTTCAAGTACCTACCAGATATCACCCAAATAATCCTAATTACATTTTTATTTTTCAATTTCAGGCCTCACTTCGAAAGATAGTGGAAACATGTGGCAGAGAAGTAATAAGCAGCCAGGATTCTCAAGAACTAATCGAACCAAAGCTTCTGGACTCATTTCTAGCTTATTCCAATCAGAATGAGAGCTATGTCTGATATTCATCATCTCAAGGAATTCAAGTGCCTTCTATAAATTGATGCACTGTGGCCTGAAGGAAATGACTTCAATGTACATGAGTGCCAAATGCTTATTGGTGCTCAAGTGTTATCAGCATCAAGTATAACAACTTCATCCAACAACCGCCATGTCTATTTTTGTTATCTGAAGTGTATATTTGGCTTTATGATATAGATTGAAAGTTGATGGAATATTTCATATTGTATAATGAGTGTGAACCATACTGCCATATTCATCGTCGTATCAATGGTACCAACTTATTTTAGTAAAAATAATATATGAACTGAATTCTTCAACTTGTTTCAACCTGTAGGAAACAAGGAGAACGAATGTTTTTGTTTAAGTATTTTATTTTTGTTATGTATATTTATATTCTATTTATTTTGTAGTTATGTTTTAATAACTCAATAAAAATATTCTTGATTGTATGTTTTGTTTCCTCAGTATCATTTTGGATGGATTTTCTATATTTTCCGCATTTTTCTCATGTTAATTTTCGTTATAAGAAACGGAATGGTTTCATTCATGTCTTCAGTGAAATGTGTTCAGACATCGGGTGTGCCACTTAAAACAGTCCATCCGAAAACGCCAAGGGGTCAACTTTAATTTAGGGCATGGTAGAAACCCACTCAAGAATATTAAATGGTTGAGTGACACATCATTTTGAAGGTTTTGCAATTCTGCTTATGAATATGCTAAAATATTATAGTTTGGCGTACGTTTCGATGTGAAAAACCCGTTGTAAGTACTACTAGTGTTGAAACTTTCAGAAACTGCCTGTTCGTTCCTGATTCAAGGAAAAAGCTTGAGTGCTTCACACATTAATATTTAAAATTGTATCTTCAGTTCAAGTTATTTATCGTAAAGTGAAAATTATGAACAGATTTCTAAAAATCAGCAAAAGGCGCTCTATGTTAGAAAACAAGGAATGAACAGAAAGAATTATGTCCAACAGCTTCTATTTCCATTGAGGTTCATTCAGCAAATAAAAAGACTTTCAGAGATCACAGTAACAACGCCCTATTGAGATATGCCATATTTAAAATAAACACAATAGAACAACCTAACAGTACATTCATCTATTGAAAGATTATAATACATCTATAAATATTATAATTAGAGGAGATTTATTCATGAATTGTGCTACATCCGTTCTTGTTCACTCGATCCCAATACTGAGGGATCCTCTAATATCGGAGCTTGTGGTTGGAACTGTTCTGCTGATAGTCTTGTGAATAATATACCTACGCCTTCGATGAGAGCTAAGAGAACACCGCCTGAAAAAAAAATCAATGTAAACAATTTCACACAAATACGCCATTGAAATGAAAGAAACATATGAAAGAAAAATTTCCAAATACCTATAAATGCACTTCCAGCCATTGCTGGCAAACCACTTCTGGCAGCTAAAATTCCTCCAGTGGCAGCACCACTTATAATTGAATTCCATGGATCTTCTTTCTTTCTTATAGTTATCAGTGCACAATCTATAGTCGAGAACATACCACCCCAAACAGCAAAGTTTCCGGCAATTATTGGGGATCTCTGTTTTATGGCTGTTAAACTTCCAATCTGAAAATAATGAGCATGAATCCAGCATAAACTTCATCCAATACACTGATATCACTTACAAGTCTTCTGTTAAACCCAGAGGGAGCATTCCTGAAACCTTTTATACTTTGGAATACCCCACCTCCTATTAATCCCATTGAGAAAGCTCCTCCACAATCATCAACTATCCTCCATGGACAGGGTTCTCTGGTGTATTCTTCCATTATTTGTTATTCTATATTTAATCCTAAGTGAAAGAAAATATATTTTTTTAAGGTTTCCTGATCCTAACCTGTAAATTACACAACTTGACAACACGCTGAAATACGATAAATACGAATGTAATTAAGTTACAAGATAAAACGGCATATTCTTACCTTTAACGAAATTTGTTCATGAGAAAATTTAATTTATCTGCTCAAGAATGATAAACAACGTGAACACATTTCATTTCACAGAAGGAAGAGGACCTTGGTTAAATGTCATTGCTGAGGTTAATTTTTTTTTCAGAAAAATTTCATCTCGATTATTTGCTATAAATTTGCAGAAGAATGACTAATACTTCAAAGTGAATTGATTGATTTATTAACATGATATACAACCCAGATTTTTATAAATTCGATATGAATAATTTGAGGTTACACTTGGCGGCGGGAAATTCAAATTGAGTTATTTAGCGCCATTAGTAAACTGAATGAAATTTCTAATAATAGATAAATATTTGAAATCTCACCTACATTGCTAATAATAACCCTTTTCATCTTAAGTTTCCTTCGTTGTAACACGTTTGAAAAATCTGCTGCTAGTTTCAATAAAATTGTTGTTACTGAATAAAATTCGAAATGGAGGCTGAAATTGTAAAACAGAACGAAGAAGTAAGTGGCATTTTCAAAGAAGAGCATCATTTTTTACTTTCAAGTGCATTTTCGCTTTGCATAATTACAATTGGGTGTGATCCAAATTAATTTTGTCTTACCTGAAATATTTTAGATGCAATATTCAGACATAAAACTTTGAAATATTTCTATTCTATTTTGAATAAGTAATAATCTTGTTTGGATGCGTGAAAGGGGCTGATACATTGACTTATATTGAGAAAGAAAAATTGCTTTGAATATTTTTCAATCATTCATTGCTTTCATGAGTTTCATGTACTTAAAATGGTGAATGCACTTTTGTGTAATTTCATGTTATAAAAATGGTGGATGCGCTTTGCGTAATTTTCAATTGTGCTTAATTTTTCAGTTGAGAGATTTAGAAGTCGTTTCTCTGAGAAAAAGAGTTTCTGAATTGGAATCCCAACTAGAAGAATCTAAAAAGCTCATCCAAAAACACCTTTTAGAGGCGAATGAAGTGGATGTATTGAAAATGAAGTCTTCAGACACTTTAACAAAGGCGAAGAGCGTAATATTCGAAAACACCAAGATGATCAAGAACCAAGAACTCCAAATTGAAGCACTGAATCAGCAGGTGGAGTCTTTAAGAGATGTTGTGAAAATAACTAAAGAATTACTCGAGATAAGGAATTTGGAAGTAGATCAGCTGGAATCCAAAATTCATTGCATGGAAGAAAAATACAAGGCGGAAAAAGAAAGGCAAGACTTGATGCACCAAAGATTGGAGCAGATGATCAGACACAACGGCGATTTGAAAAGGGAATATGAGACTCAACTGTGCCTATTTAGAGCTCTGAGAGAAAGATATGATGAAAGGGAACTTGCCAAAGGATTAGTTGACAATCTGAGATCAGATATTAAGGTCGAAAAAGAAAAGAAAGCTGAACAAACTTCTACAGTCAATGAATCTTTACAAAATGATCAGAGACCAGTAGTGCAAACAGAAAAAGTGGTGGAACCCCAAGAAAAACCAAATAATGTTGTTGAAAATTCGAAAGATGGGAACGAAATCAATTCTGATGTACAGCTGAAAACTGAAAAAAGTGAAGACGGGGAGAAAAACAAGGAGATTCTGAAGAATGACCAAGAGAAAAATACAGAAGGTAAAATTGCACCAATATCAGATGACAAACCATGTGAGGAAAATGCTGCTGAAAAAGGAAAAATTGTCAATTCAGACAACAAAAATAGCAACGAGGGGCTAGATGTTCAGCAGAATGTGGTTCCTGAAGAGTCAAAAAGCATTCAAATAGCAGATATGAAACATAATTCAGATTCAAATGTTGACAAGCAATAATATATTTATTCGTTTTGTTTTCATAATTATTATATTTAAATTGCAGAAGACTGTTATTCTTGGAATAAATTGGAATACTATTGGTGTGCTTCGTTTTTTATTCTTCTAAAAATAGAAAAAATTATGATTTTTCCATTTTTCGCCCAGTACAGATCTCAGCAAGCTCAAATCACAATCTATGCTAAAAAAGCATAGAACACAATTTTTATTAACCTCAAACTTTCGTGAAAATCAAAAACCGATAAAGTTTTACAATTTGCATATAATTTGCAAAAAAGATTTCAAAATGCCGTCTTTATTGAAAAGCTTAGCTGAATTTAATGAAGCTATTTGGTAACTCTAGCCCACTAATCTTTCCATATTTAAAAAACGTTTATACTTGCAGTAATGAGGATATGACAGTTGTGCATTTTTCTGAGGAATGGGCTGAACAATGCAAGCAAGTAGACGACCTCTTAGATCTTCTCTCTAAACAGGATGAATATTCAAGTATCAAATTCTTTAAAGTATTGTCTACAGACATGGCAGAAGCTGCATTACAGCATAAAGTTACTGCTGTACCTACAGTCCTACTCTTCCGTAATAACCAACTAGTTGATACTGTACAAGGAGTTGATCCTAAAACTATCACCCAAAAGATCATGAAGTATAAAAGCAGTGGATCTTTAGAAGAAAGGTTGAAAAATTTGATAAATCATTCCAAAGTAATGCTGTTCATGAAAGGCTCTAAAACTCAGCCACGATGCGGTTTTAGTAGACAAATTGTTGAAATTTTAGGAAATTTGGGGTGAGTCAATGGATTAATGGTAAGATATCCCTTTTTATAGTTTAGGATTTCAGGGCCAATTATGAAACCTTTGATATTCTAAGTGATGAAGAGGTTAGGCAAGGACTTAAAACTTATTCGGATTGGCCAACTTATCCACAACTTTATATAAATGGAGAACTTGTTGGTGGATTAGATATTGTGAGGGAAATGAATAGCAGTGGAGAGTTGAAGACGATGTTGTCTGCATAATTTTTATTTAATAAAGTAGTGCTGAGTTCAGAGTTTCATTATTTTCTATCTCTTGCATTTTAATAGATGCCACTTTTTGAAAAACCTTTCACTTACCGTATAGTTTTTTAGATTATTTAATTATATAACAGATAAAAGATTACGCCTAAATGAAAACTTGTAGTTGGAAAGCAACTGCTTAATGCTACTACTGGTACTTCATAGGAAGAGAGTGCTATCATTTCATCCAAGTATCTGAATTTCGAGACAAAAACAGTCTGAAACTGAAGAATCAAATCAGTCAAATTTAAATACGTTGGTCTGTGAACACCATAGAGAAAAGATTCCTTTCTCTGTGAGTATTGAAATTTTCTGTGTAATTTGGAGGCATAGAAAAACAATATATTCATTCGATCTCTATGGTTTGATGGATACCATAGGAACTCTAATTGGCATCTTTTTTTTTTTTAATAAATCGATCAAATTGAAACTAAGTAGCAAAAAGCTCAACATTTCGCGAATGTTTTCAAGCGGAAAAAAAAATCATTTGATCGCATATAAAAAGTAATGATTTTCCAGTTAATATAGCGTATGGTTTTTGGTGTGAAAAAAGACATCCATCCGATGAAGCCTGTTTTGAATTGAAACAAATCAATATGAAGTCAATGTATTTATTAGTAGTACATTAATACAAAATAAAACGTTATGAGATTGATTACATAATTAAATAAATGTGAAATTAAGCGAAAGTTCAAAGCTCAGCAATGTCCTCTATCCTCAACACGCCTTCTTGGAGCTGCTTTGATAATATTGTCTACCCTAAGAATCACCTCTGCTGCCTCAGCCGCAGACAACAAAACTTGTCTTTTGACAACAAACGATTCGGTAATACCTAAGGTCTTCATATCGCCAATTTCACCTCTCAACATATCTAAACCCATACTTTTTTCTCCTTTGTTATGGGCCGCTCTCAATTCGCTGATCAACTGGGATGAATCGTAACCACCATTATCTGCAATTATGGTAGGAAGTTGAAGCAGGGCCCTCACGAAGGCCTCCATGGCCACAGCTTCTTTTCCAGCCACATTTACTGCTTCTTTAGCAATTGCCATAGCCATCAGTACTTCGCTACAACCACCTCCGAACACCACCCTCGATTCTTTCACTGTAGCTGTCAATACGCACAAGGCGTCATGTATAGACCTGTCAGCTTCGTCAATTATTTGTTGGGTGGCTCCACGAATTACAATGGAGCAAGCTTCACCTTTAGGAACACCGCTAAAACGCAAGAGAATGTCTTCTCCGATCATAACCTGTTCGATCAAGTCACATGTTCCCAATTTGACTAGTTCTGGATGGTCAAATGTTGAAACGATTTCTCCACCTTGATTGAAAGAGAAGAGTATTCATTCGATAAATTCTTGGTACTAAATGAAAAGAATTGGTGCAGAAAATGATCCCTGGGTAAGCACACTAATTATTACCAACAATAGTGCCAAAAGAAAATTAATATGTTGATCATTTACTGTTAGAACACTGAGAATATCTGGAATTATGGAAAAATGCATCACAAGGAATCTTTACCTGTTACTAAAGCAAGCCTTTCGATTCCATCAAAATCAGCATGCTCGATGGCCATGACCCCAGCGTCTGCAAACAACTGCTCTGGATAATTGTAGATCAGTTGTCTGTTGATGAAAACATTGACGTTGTGCTTCAAAATTTTGTTCACTTTATCCTTCATCTTCTCTTTCTCCGCCAATTCGAGTTCAGAGATTTTAGCCATGGAATCTACTTTGATGTGGGAACCAAACACTTTGATTTTATCAGTGTCCATTGGAGTGTTTGCAATCAGAATTTTAGCGTTCTCAACACGCTTAGGCTGATGGACACCCGGTTTCTTATCTAACAGGAATCCTTCGTCCAAAAAGGAATCCTCAAGAGTGCCACCAGTCTTTTTTATCAACTGAATAGCACTCAAGTTACCAGAACCTGAATGAATTAATTTTTTTCAAATTTCTGAATTGAAAAAAGGTGCAACGACTCATATTTTCAAAAGAGCAAATTTCATATCACAAATTCAACTACAATTTGGACAAGAGTTGTTGATAATCACTCACCTTTGAGGCGTAAAACCGCATTGACAGCAAGACTAGCAAAGTGTTCCTTATGTTGCGCTAAAATTTTAGAACTCAATGTTGTACGAGCAATGTTCATCAAATCTTCACGGAACTGTTCCGTATTAGAACTGTTATCAACTGAAGAATCCAATAATGCTTTACGAGCAATGTCAGCAGCTCTTCTCCACCCTGCAATTATTGTCTGTGGATGAATTTTTTGTTCAACTAGTTTCTCGGCTTCTCTCAAAAGTTCCGCAGCTATAAAACAAAATATTGATTCCTGGAGTTACAGATCGAAATCTCCTTCATTTACCCAAAACTGTTACTGATGTGGTTCCGTCACCCACTTCGTCATCTTGAACTTTGGACATATTGACTAATATTTTAGCAGCAGGGTTGTCAACACCCACACTTTTCAAAATAGTGGCACCATCATTGGTAACAACTACTTCACCAGCGTTTCTTCCACTTGAAACTAAAATTTTATCCATTCCTTTGGGACCTAATGTGCTTTTGACAAGGTCACCAATGGCAATGGCTCCTACGAAACTGGAGAGACGTGCTAATTCAGCTCGTTCCTCTTCAGCCTCATGTTTCAGTACTCTTACTGGATTAAGTGATACCTGGAATTTTCAAAATCTCATGCTGTGTGTGCGAAAAAATTGGTGAAATCATTAGAAAACGAATGTTAAAATTTTAGGTAGATTAAACTGCTACTTGATGTGCATACGAATATTTCTACTTCAAATTCGAATGATTCTTTTCCAAAATAGTTTCTACAGACTGAAATTTCATAAAACGTTTCATTTGCATTCATTTCTTTTAGCACGTGCTACCACCCGGTGTTCCAAAAGCTGAAGTCACACCTGGGTGAATAATGTTTCATTTAACAGTATAAACTTTATTCATTGCAATAACCATTTGTTGAAAATCATTCCTTATGCAAAAAATATCATTACCATTTTCGTATTTGGATTTTTTTCACAATTACTACGGAAATATAAGAAAATAATAGCACTTTCTTTCTTTTCTTCTCTATATTTTCTTACATTCGCGTTTAATTTGACAGTTTATTTAGACATTTGACAGGGCGGAATGAAGGGAAAGGATGACTAGTGAATAAAAACGATCCATATTTTTAGCCTGAATAGAAAAATCAAGAGATATCTTCAGGACAATTTTAATACCTCATATTTAGTTCTTGCATTGTTGAAAAAAGATGAATCAGAGATTAGAAAATAATTTATCTTGTGTTCTATGACCTCAAATTTATCAAAAGTTCTGTGGTCGTAACCATAGAAAAATGAAGTTTCTCGTAACCATAGAATAAAGTTATAACTGTCAAAACAACCTAACCTAATTCAACACTAAAATCAAAATCCGAGACTGAAATTAAAAAAGCAATTTCACCTTCTATATACGAGTTCTGTCTTTTTTCTCTAGTTAATGAAGCCACTAGCACCATTCAATAAGTGTGATTTTACGATAGTGTAAAATCCAAACTTGTAGCCTACAAGTTGTAGGCTCATCACATATTATTTTCTTATTTCTGCTAACATGAGTCTCATTATCCAGTATGTTATTGTTCGAAAGGATTTACTCCTGAAGGAACACAACTGGCCAGTTGGTGCCGTCATTGCCCAAGCTTGCCATGCAGTAACAGCTGTTACACATCTGTTCCATGAAGATGAGCACACAAAAAAATATTTGGAGGACTTGGATAACATGCATAAAGTGGTACTCGAAATCCCAAATGAAAAAGAAATAATATCTCTTCATGAGGTTCTGGAGACGAATAATATAAAGCATAAATTGTGGATAGAACAACCTGAAAATATTCCAACATGCTTGGTTGTTAAACCTTATCCAAGAGATGAGGTCAAAAATTATGTCAAAGGCTTGAAGCTATTCAAAAACCCTTGATGGTATTTTGAGGAAGAAGGTGAAAATGGAGAGCTCAATGGTGCAAAATCATTGGATAAATGAATGAAACAAAATTTTATTAAAATGCAGTTATGTACAATAAAAAGTTTATTTGAATGCAGATAATTCTTTATCAGTCTTAACAACTGTCACTCTATAAGAGTATTTTCCTTATTGATATAATTGAACAAATACAATGTTACAGTACTTATTATATCTAGTTATAAAAAATCACATTCAATTGTATAAGTATAAATAAATATTTACAGAATGCCTAAATTCCATTGATTCATTAATGTTCATTATCTACCATTTTCTGGAGGGGTAGATGAGAAGGCAAAAGGAAGATGGTAACCAAAAGAACTGAAACATTAGCATTGTATTAGAAATTATGTATACTAGCTATATTGCTTCTCCAAATGGAGGCATCAACAACAATATTGATACAAAAATCGATTATTGAACTAAGTAAAAAACGGTTACAGTTGATTCAAATCACTTCAAAATTCCACGCTGAATCCACAAAAGCATTGAAATATACATAGTAAATTCGAAATAAGAGGGTACCGCCATCTTCAAAGTAGGTACATTATCTGATAATCATGATATAATATATTTTCAAGATGGCGGAAATACCGGAATACTCTCTCAGTTCAAATTAACTATGGGTTTGAGTGCTTTTTTGGATTCAGCGTGTTATTTTAAAGGGATTTTGCTACGCATTACTTATTTCTTACTGTAATTGTAGGTAGAAAACTTACCTATGTGATCAGCTGCAAACATATAAAATAGATAATCGCAGTAATTATAAATAACTGGGCCAACAATATTAGTTCCAACCATAGCTCCAAGCCGGCCAAACATAAGAGACATTGCTAAAGCCATTGCTCTGACTTGTGTAGGGAACAAATCCACGACAATAGCATTGACAACAGCTACTTCTACCCCTCCTATGATGAAAATACCCATGAGAGTTTGTATCAACTGGTAGCCTACAACATACTGGGACAATATGCCAGATATTGTGCCCAGAGTGATGAAGATGCAGAGCAAGTTCTTCTTCCCAATAACGTTGATGAGGAGACCTATACATATGTACATTATGGCATAAGCCATTCCTATTACAAGTGACACCATGAACACTTCCTTTTTCACGTGATCGTCGCATACTTCAATGAGCAAACTCTGGAAATAAATAAATGGGAATATGATAATTGAGATACCCAAATTTAATTATATCTTGAAAGTTAATTAAAAAGGTTTTACCTGGTTCAAGGAAGTAGAGTTTTTGTGAGCCTGTTCCCATCTAATAGATTTACAGAAGGTCAAATCATCGTTTGGTCGAATTTCAACGAAGTGGGACATTGTGTTCAAAATAGTGGGGTACCACATAATCATACCTGAAGTTCTGAAATAAAATTTAAATTTTCCCTTCAATGAATCTGGATTGACAAAGACTCAGCTACTGCTGGAATAAGATCTTCATTCATTTGCCAAAAGATTATATGCCCATATAGAACTATCTCAAGGCTCGCAGACATAAGCTAGAGAAGTATTGAAAAAATGTTCTTTGGGCTGGGTCTATGAATAAGGAAAGATCTTTAGGTCGTGGCAGATCAATCGATCATAAAGAGCAAGATCTTGCTTCAAAAGGCTCTAGAGGAGAAAGCCTTCCTTATCATCTTCTCAGTTTAAACTACATTATGGAGAATATACGAGGATGTATTGATATCTAGTTAGCCTAGAACAGTTCCATGCATAAACAAAATATTGCGATACCATATCAACGAACAATAACTTATTAGAAGTGTCAGTGTAGAGTTCGACGTCAAAAAAGTAAACCCAGAGTTACGCAATAAATTAAAAAAAAGATGTCCACCGAAATTGTAAAAATTGAGTATCGAGCCATCATCAAGTACCTGTATTTGAAAGGGTTAAAAGGTAAGCAGATTAACGATGATCATCAACGTATCTAGCCTCAGTTTTCAGGGGGGGCCGCGGCCCCTGGTATATTTGTGATACCTATACGTAGTTTTTGAATTAGAATCTTTCAGGGGGGGCCAGAGGTACATCAGGGGGGGCCTGGCCCCCCCTGGCCCCCCCCTAAATACGCCAGTGACGATGATATGCTATTATACCCTTGGTGATCAATGTCCTTCGTATGTGACCGTGAAAAATTGGACTGCAAGCTTCAAAAGAGGTAAATTATCCATTGAAGATGATGACCGATCGGGAAGGCCAGTTTCTGTGTCAGTCCCCGAAAATATCGATGCAATTCATGACATGATTTTATGAGACCGTCGAATTGGGCTACAAGCACTGTAGATTTCATACGAACGCGTTCATCATATAGTTCACGTCAATTTGGACATGAGAAAAATTTCTGCAAAATGGATCCCCAAATGTTTGAATGCTGACCAAAAGCGTGCAAGGGTAAAAGCATCGCGTTCGATCTGTGCTCGATTTGAAAATGATGTAGACTTCTTGAACCGAATAGTTACTATGGATAAGACTTGGGTACATTTCTACGATCCAGAAACAAAGCAACAATCGATGGGATGGCGACACTCTGGTTCTCCAAGACCTAAGAAGTTTCGTGTCCAAAAATCTGCTGAAAAAGTTCTTGCTTCAGTTTTTTGGGATTATCATGGAGTAATCATGTTTGATTTTTTTGGATAAGGGTAGAGCAATAACTGGAGATTGCTATTCGACATTACTGACCACTCTACGGGA
The DNA here is from genome assembly GCA_910592335.1 of Adalia bipunctata. NCBI lineage: Eukaryota > Metazoa > Arthropoda > Insecta > Coleoptera > Coccinellidae > Adalia > Adalia bipunctata. The sequence goes on from OU342955.1 coordinate 13,107,094, forward strand.
AAAATTTAAAAAGAAAAGACGCGGAAAGCTATCCTAAGGTGTTTTATTTTTACAGGACAACGCCCCAGTACACAAATCTCATGTTGCCATGCAAAAAATTCTGATTTAGGGTTATAATTACTAGAACACCCCCCTTATTCACCAGATTTGGCTCCGTCCGACTATCATCTCTTTCCTCAACTGAAAAAAAGTTTAAAAGGTCGTAAATTTTTTTCCAACGAGGAGGTAATAAAAGCTGTGGAGGACTGGTTTGCAGAGCAAGAAGAAAAATTTTTTTTGAAAGGTCTACAGACGTTGCAGGTTCGCTATAATAAATATATTCAATTAAGAGGAGAATATGTTGAGTAATACAATATTTTGAGATTGAAATTTTGTTTGATTCTAAAGTAGGAAGTAGGCTAAGAATTTTTCAATATATCCTCGTATAGCTAAGGAACATGATTGTACTTTCGAGGAATGCACGATGAAGGCTTCATTAAAATAAGCACAGTTCCTGATGAACTTCATGAGAATTCAGTAACGAGTAACGGCATAGTGGAGAACAAAGTGTGATTCGAAATATATCACTGAATTCGTCGTAAAAACTTCCTAAACTTACGAGGCAAAGATCCCAAACTGCAGCAGGGACACAGCGAATGTTTTGATCCTCAAAGGAGACCTTAGAATGGGCGCACTCTGCCTCCATATCATCTTGATAAAACTTTTGGGCTGCTCGGGGTTCATATCGTCCCAAATAAGTTCAGAAACCATGAAGTCCTCCCTATCCATTCCTTTGTTCACCCTAAACATAGTCTTTAGAATATGCAAGACATCTTCGAATCTACCTTGAGTCATCAAAAATTTGGGGCTTTCAGGTAGGATCAGTAACATAATTAAGAAAAAGAAGCTGGGTAAGGCGTAGACTATCATCAGCAACCTCCATGGTCTGAACTCGATATCGAGGAATTCTATGTTCCACCTCCAGTCGTAGGGCAGAATTAGCCAAGCCACCCCTGGAAGGTACATGTTACCAAAAGCCACAAAGGTGGCCACACCCGATACGATTTTTGGACGCAGTTGGTCGTTGTGAAATTCTCCCAAATATGCGTAAACTGTTGAAGAGGCTCCACCTATGCTAGATTAAGAACTAGATGTTGAAACGATACCGAAAATTTCATGAATACTTACCACATGCCGTTCACGAATCTCAAGAGAATAAACAACCAGTTGGTCTCCACTATACTACAAAGACTGCTGGTAATAAAACTAGTCAACAAACTTATTTTCAAAATTCCTATTCGTCCTCTGGTGTCAGCTAGGAAACCCCAAACGTAGGAAAAAGAAACAACTCCGAAAAAGCTAATGGAGGATAGAAGACCCTGCTGAAATAGTGACAAACCGAGATCACATTTTGCTGCAGGAACTATGAACATCATTGACATCGTTTCTATAATGACGCACATGAGGAATCCGCCGATAGTGAGGAAGAGGTAGACATTGTAGAGACCAAATCCTGCAATAAACAAAAATTTGTGCGGGTATCCAACATATAGCGGCTCCTGGAAACGGAGTCAAGAGTAATAGACAAAATGAATATAAAGGACCCCGCACACTTACTTAGGAAAAGCGGGTCCAGTGAATTTTCCCCATTTTTACATATTATGTTTATATCAACCGCAAGAACAATATATCAGATTTTCACGAAGGTCTTACATCCGGTTTGTTCTATAGGGCGTTCCAAAATTGCAGCTACGGAAAAATGAATCTTTAAATTTTGATGATAATTCTTCTAATTTTCAGAATTTCAACATGATGCCTTGAGTTCTGAATAACAAGATATCATAGATATCCAAACACCGCCCACCACGTTAAGTTTCATTATACAGGCTGTTTCATGAAGTTGTATAAGTAACTTAATGTAACTTTGTTAGTGACTTTGGGACCACCCTGAGTTTCTCAAAATATGATACCATGATGTATGTCCACCTCTGTACGAAGTTTCATTAATGTACAAAGAACAGTTGCAAAATTATTCAGGTTTAAATTCGGATTTCATACAATTTTTCTTCAAAACTTATCTGTAGTTGAGATTTGCTGTCAAGGAATATAGGTTTTCATTCAGTATAATTATTATGATAGGTATTTCGACGGTCGCTCCAAAGGTGTTTTTATTCAGGAATGTACAGGTGGACATAATTCGGTGTCACTACTCTCCTCATTTCGTTATCTCAAAATCTGTTAATATAGAAAAACAGTATTATCATTCCAGGTTGTTGTATCTTTGAGCACTCTAAGGATGCATATTTTTTTTAAATATTATACCATAAAAGTATGTCGACCTTTGTAAAAATTTTCACTCGTGTATAAATAATTAAAAGATTTTTGCCAAATCATTCAGGTTTTAGTTCAATATACAACATTACTTGAAATAATAATTATCAACAATTTACATAAAAATGTTTTAGCACAAAATATGAAATCTGTTAATTCAAATCTTAAAATAGGGTTATTAACACGACTGATTAAACAATTGAAAGATTTAACAGTTGAAAGACTGAAGATTTTTGCTTTATATTCAGGGCCGGACTGGTATGGTGGGGGCCCACCGGGAAAAAATTTTAAGGGGCTTGTGCACCATACTCGAGCTCGAACATTGGACACTAAGGAATTTGTTTTCGCCAATTTCAGAATGATCCCCAACCCCAAATTCAACATTAAATTCTGGAAAAATCCCGGCCAATCCCGGAAGGTTGGCAACCCTAACGTTTGTCAAAAGTACAAAAATAAAACACATTTGAATTATATAATTTAATACAAGCACTCTAAAAAAAACAAGACAAAAACATAGTCACTCTCTGAAATCAGTCGGGACACATTCTTTGGCTAAAGCATGTTTTTAAAAACATTTTTCATGCTTAAAATTTTTATTTATCACTGTATCGTTGTCGATGTTATCAGTAATATCACTTTCCACATTCATTAACACTAGTGCTCCAAAAGGGTTTCCTGAGCAATGATGGAACGAATTCTGGATTTTATTAATTTTAATTCAGAAAATACCATTTCACATTTTACCTGCGTACATGATAACGTTAATATATACTTATAAACAACATAAATATTGAAATATGCCGACGAATTCATGTTATTTTTTTTTTCGATACTAAATAACAGCAGCTTAGTTACCCTAGACGTCGAGAATTAACAGATAGGTATACATATTTTGACAATTCATATTTGGGTCTATTATCATTTCTGAAAATATTGCAGAAAATGAGCTCAATTCTGAGATCAGGTCTTGTTTATCAACATTTAAAAATTCAGAAATCCTGGTGAAAGCCTCCGTAAATGTTAATAAATCTTCCCGATTTCGAGGAAAATATTTTGGGTCGAACAATCGAAAGTTTTTATAATGTGTTTCATTATTAGCAAACCTATCTGAGATACCTACTTCGAGAAATTTGATTTATAATAGTTTTATAAGTTTCCACTTCAAACCTTTTACAAGCATTATCAAAAATAGGGTCATCCATCAATTCCCCTGACATTTTATTGTTTTTTATTGCCTTTTTGAACTGAAATTTTTCTCAATATCAATGTCATGTCCTTCTTCTTCCAATTTTTTGTTAATAAAATATATGAATTTGTCTGTTTGGCTTTTTATTTGGCCAAAGTTTTCAAATAAACCTTCAATACCACTCTTGGCATGCATAACCATATTGTATGATTGAACTAGATCAATTCTATAGGTTTGAAGGTATTTGGATGCTGTTGATGTAAGATATGAAAAACACTGGCTCATTGTAAAGGACAATAAAACAGCATCTTACTTGCAAAAGTATTTCTGAAAAGCTGAAGCTTCTGATATAGTCTTGGAATCAAATTTACCAGAAGTTTGAATTTTTTCCAGAACAGTCAACAAAGTTGAATATAGTTCGTCCTTATAAAATTCACCTCGTTCAATTCCGAGCAATTTTTGCACAGCCAGACCCTTACTCCATCATCGGGTGTCATATATTTTTGTTAACCTTTTATTATCTACATTTAGAATTCTCATCCCACACCGCCATTCTTTTGTTAGATTCCGACAAAAAAACACTAACACGATTGACTGTCCCAAAACTCCCAAAGTAGGTTTTAATTACAGAATTTACCTGAACAGCATCTGTGACTACCAAGTTCAAAATGTGAGCATTATATGTTTCAGTAATAAGTAGCACCGTTTTAGACAAGGGCCCCCACAACCCACATATAAGGGGGCCCACCGGGGAATTCCCCGGTACTCCGCCTGCCCAGTCCGGCCCTGGCAGTGTGCTCATATCAAGGACAATAGAAAAATTGAGGACTATATGGTGAATTAAATCTCCCATCATGGATGAATTCTAGTTGGATCACACATTCATTCAATTTCAAAAGCGTATCCAAATTAAATGGGCACGATTTCTCTAGTATACCAGTATATCGATTTATTTGGACGTAAAGGTCCTACAGATGTGAAAAAAAATGTTTATCAAAAGATAATAATACCACCTTTTATTAAAGTAGAACAATATGAAAACATTTGACTCAAAATTACATAAAAAAAATTCACTAAAAACTAGCACATTGAAGTGTAATTTTTTTTCAATGAACTACCACGCAAGTTGAAATATTCCAGGTCTTCGTCATCGATCTTCACTCTTTCAGCGTTTGGTGGAGTAGGTACACATAATCTCAGTTTTAGCAAAGTTAATTCTCAGGCCAAGAGCTCTATATGCCCAGTTGAACGTCCCCAAGGCTTCCTGGAGGCTATTGACGAAGTCTGAAATAAGGCAGAAGTCATCTGCATACTGAGGGTCGGTAAGGAACTTCGTTCTTGTTCTCGCTTTCAGCCATTTCATGTTGAATAGCCCACCCTATCTTACTTCCAACACCCTCGCGAGTAATTTACTGTCTACAGTCATGGACAGGGCCGCCATAAAGGTGTTAAACAGAACAGGTACCCAGAAGCACCCCTGTCGAACGTCGGAATTGGTCTGGACGGCGTCAGTGGTTTCACGATTGTAGGGAACACTGGCCATGTTATTCTGGTGGAGGTTTCTGCAGAGAATCAGAAATTTTCCGGGCACGCCAAACCGCTCCATGATAGTCCATAATGCCTGTCTTGAATTCATCAAATGAGTCTGACATGAACTGAATGGAGTTCCTGATTTGCAGCATTTCCTGCTGTAGTGTCGTCTTAAATGGTGTAAGAATATCGTTCAATGTCTGCTCTATGAAAGTTTCAATACTCCTTTCATTCATTTCCTGGTCGTTTTCTCTATTTTTGTCGTATATAAACCTCACTACCTGAACATGGTCTGCCGCAATCGACCTCATTTTGCTTGTGAGGTACAGCTGGGATGAAAGCTAGATCTGCAGTTTTCACAATTTATTTAAAATTTTACTTTCTTTTTGCAATGTCTTTATAGAATTTCCTGACTTTTTTGGAGCTCTCCTGCTCCTGAAATCATACCGTCTTCAGCCATAACCTAAAAATATGTATATTGCTCTTTTTTTGTCCAAATTCGGTCACACGCTATGTCTTAGCAATGGGAAAAATCAGATCCATCCATGGCCCCATCATGGGTGTTTTCATGGGTTTTTTTTGGGCGAGAGAACATTTTTGAATAACCGAACTGAAAAATACACTTCGAACTTCCCCAGCCATCTGCCGTGCAATTCCCGAAGTTTCTGTTGAGCGGCTATGAATTCTACCTCTTTGATAGTTAAGTTCGGAATCTATCCACTAGGTGTGGCCACCTACATGATATAGACAAACATAACATTTCAAAGTGCGTTCCCAAATTGAATAAAAGGGCACGATTTCCTACCACGAGTGTTTACATGATACATTGGCATAATAACAAAACGGGACTTATTTCCTTGATTAGTGTTCTATTCAATGGGAATTAATGTCCGTTGGTCATACGGAGTGACCTCTGGTCCTTAGTGATTAATAGGAGAACAATCTTTATTGTTTCCAAATCATTAGGACCTTAAAAAAAAAAGTTCTCTTCCAGTAACGCTGGCCATACACGTTACGGTCGACCGGAGAGGCATACCTGTGCAGGATCTAATCCACACACGCTCCGGTTGACCTGTGCAGGTATACTGCATGCATATGGCCGGTATAAACATCAATAAGCTGGTGTAAACGAACAACGAAAAAAATGAACATAATTTTTTATACCCAAATAAAACCACAAATAATATCTGTAAATCATCATCGCCTCTGAAAATGGCGCGACTCTCTTCGGGGGAAGTAATATTTTTGTCGCTACTGGACAAAATTAATAAAATACCTCTAGGCTGGTGAAAAATTCTTGCGGTCTGACCGCGACCCCTTTCGGGAGAAATGAAAAGTAGGACACCATCACAGATTTTCGACCAATCGACAACGACCTGATTGAGATCGTGTCCTACTTCCGTAATAATCCGCAATATTTTTCGGTTGTGGCGCTGTGCGGCAATAGAAAATAGCTCGACCCCTTTCAATAGTGATATTTTTCGATCGATGACAAGAAAGTCTGCATGATCGGGTCCTATTTCGATTTCTCGTGGCTTTTTTGGGGAAAGCTCGATTGGCCGAGCTATTTGGAGAAATTGAGTTAGTAGTAGGACACCCCGTCTCAGATTAAAACGACAAGAAGCTTAAAATCGAATTAGTGCCGCCAACACCACAATTCCATTCGGATCTATCACCTGATCCAACTAGATAGAATTTAATTCGTTGCCAGACAATTAGTAGATCTGAATAGATCTGAATGGAATAACGATCTGGGGGTTGGCGGCACTAATTCGATTTTAAGCTTCTTGTCGTTTTAATCTGAGACGGGCACGTCCTACTTTTCATTTCTCCAGCTCGGCCAATCGGTCGAGCCACGAGAAATCGAAATAGGACCCGTTCATGCAGACTTTCTTGTCATCGATCGAAAAATATCAAAGGGGTCGAGCTATTTTCTATTGCCGCACAGCGCCACAACCGAAAAATATTGCGGATTATTACGGAAGTAGGACACGATCTCAATCAGGTCGTTGTCGATTGGTCGAAAATCTGTGATGGTGTCCTACTTTTCATTTCTCCCGAAAGGGGTCGCGGTCAGACCGCAAGAATATTTCACCAGCCTAGAGGTATTTTTTATTAATTTTGTCCAGTAGCGACAAAAATATTACTTCCCCCGAAGAGAGTCGCGCCATTTTCAGAGGCGATGATGATTTTCAGATATTATTTGTGGTTTTATTTGGGTATAAAAAATTATGTTCATTTTTTTCGTTGTTCGTTTACACCAGCTTATTGATGTTTATACCGGCCATATGCAGTATACCTGCACAGGTCAACCGGAGCGTGTGTGGATTAGATCCTGCACAGGTATGCCTCTCCGGTCGACCGTAACGTGTATGGCCAGCGTTACTGGAAGAGAACTTTTTTTTTTAAGGTCCTAATGATTTGGAAACAATAAAGATTGTTCTCCTATTAATCACTAAGGACCAGAGGTCACTCCGTATGACCAACGGACATTAATTCCCATTGAATAGAACACTAATCAAGGAAATAAGTCCCGTTTTGTTATTATGCCAATGTATCATGTAAACACTCGTGGTAGGAAATCGTGCCCTTTTATTCAATTTGGGAACGCACTTTGAAATGTTATGTTTGTCTATATCATGTAGGTGGCCACACCTAGTGGATAGATTCCGAACTTAACTATCAAAGAGGTAGAATTCATAGCCGCTCAACAGAAACTTCGGGAATTGCACGGCAGATGGCTGGGGAAGTTCGAAGTGTATTTTTCAGTTCGGTTATTCAAAAATGTTCTCTCGCCCAAAAAAAACCCATGAAAACACCCATGATGGGGCCATGGATGGATCTGATTTTTCCCATTGCTAAGACATAGCGTGTGACCGAATTTGGACAAAAAAAGAGCAATATACATATTTTTAGGTTATGGCTGAAGACGGTATGATTTCAGGAGCAGGAGAGCTCCAAAAAAGTCAGGAAATTCTATAAAGACATTGCAAAAAGAAAGTAAAATTTTAAATAAATTGTGAAAACTGCAGATCTAGCTTTCATCCCAGCTGTACCTCACAAGCAAAATGAGGTCGATTGCGGCAGACCATGTTCAGGTAGTGAGGTTTATATACGACAAAAATAGAGAAAACGACCAGGAAATGAATGAAAGGAGTATTGAAACTTTCATAGAGCAGACATTGAACGATATTCTTACACCATTTAAGACGACACTACAGCAGGAAATGCTGCAAATCAGGAACTCCATTCAGTTCATGTCAGACTCATTTGATGAATTCAAGACAGGCATTATGGACTATCATGGAGCGGTTTGGCGTGCCCGGAAAATTTCTGATTCTCTGCAGAAACCTCCACCAGAATAACATGGCCAGTGTTCCCTACAATCGTGAAACCACTGACGCCGTCCAGACCAATTCCGACGTTCGACAGGGGTGCTTCTGGGTACCTGTTCTGTTTAACACCTTTATGGCGGCCCTGTCCATGACTGTAGACGGTAAATTACTCGCGAGGGGGTTGGAAGTAAGATAGGGTGGGCTATTCAACATGAAATGGCTGAAAGAGAGAACAAGAACGAAGTTCCTTACCGACCCTCAGTATGCAGATGACTGCTGCCTTACTTCAGACTTCGTCAATAGGCTCCAGGAAGCTTTGGGGACGTTCAACTGTGCATATAGAGCTCTTGGCCTGAGAATTAACTTTGCTAAAACTAATATTATGTATACTCCACAAAACGCTGAAAGAGTGAAGATCGGTGACAAAGAGCTGGAATATTTCAACTTGCGTAGTAGTTCATTGAAAAAAAATTACACTTCAATGTGCTAGTTTTTAGTAAATTTTTTTTATGTAATTTTGAGTTAAATGTTTTCATATTGTTCTACTTTAATAAAAGGTGGTAATATTATCTTTTGATAAACATTTTTTTTCACATCTGTAGGACCTTTATGTCCAAATAAATCGATATCATTTGAAAGGGTCGACTAAAATAAAAAAAATAATGTAAAATGGCGGCTATTCTAAAATATATTTGGATCGATCTAACAATCCATGATATTAGTGACCGTGGAAACCGTTACTGACTTACGTCAAAATTAGAATTTAATAGATTTCAAATATTTGTAAATTAATTAAATTTAAACTCTAAATAGCAGCTAATTGGTGGGAAGATTGAACTTTTATTGTCGTTTCTCTATTTACAGGTAAATATTCAATTTTATTGTAGTTAAAATTGAGTTTGAAATAAAAAACTCTATTTACAGAGTAACACTTGGAGTTTTCTGAACTGAACAGACTTTTTTATTTTTTTGTTTCATTATTATACAAACAGTTTTATCTTAATTCAAAGTCAGTCAATTATAACACAGCCAATCCGAGTAACTTTTTAAATCTTTATCACAGATTCCAAATCCCTCAGGTTATCCCCAGACAGAACCAATGCCGTGTCATTTGTTACACCACTATATAATCTAGGACAGTTACTAAAAAAAGTGATGGAATAATCACTCCTGCATTCAAGATAGAATTCAAGAGTTGAGTAGAGGGTTCTTAATATTTCTCATATGTAGTATCCAAGAAACCAGAGTACGCCTGTTATGTGAGAACATGTCCCCAGGGTTCTGGCTCCAGTAATGGTGTATATTGAACTAAAACCTGAATGATTTGGCAACAATCTTTTAATTATTTATACACGAGTGAAATTTTTCACAAAGGTCGACATACTTTTATGGTATAATATTCAATAAAATATGCATCCTTAGAGTGCTCAAAGATACAACAACCTGGAATGATGGATCTATATAAACAGATTTTGGGATAACGAAATGAGGAGATTAGTGACACCGAATTATGTCCATCCTGTACATTCCTGAATAAAAACACCTTTGGACCGAACGTCGACACCTATCATAATAATTATACTGAATGAAAACCTATATTCCTTGATAGCAATCTCAACTACAGATAAGTTTTAAAGAAAATTTGTATGAAATCCGAATTTAGACCTGAATAATTTTGCAACTGTTCTTTGTACATTAATGAAATTTCCTACAGAGGTGGACATACATCATGGTCTCATATTTTGAAAAACTCAGGGTGGTCCCAAAGCAGAGCTGTGCCAAAGCATTGTGCTTTGTGCTCGTGAAAGCACTCGGAGCCCTTTTGTGCTCCCGAGCACTGTGCTCTCAAGCACTTTTCAAAATCAGTGCTTAGTGCTCAGTAATTGGAGTGCTTCGGCCAAAGGCTTAGTGCTTAGTAATCCCAAAAGTGCTCCCGAGCACTTTTGCGGATTACTAAGCACTAAGCCCTGAGCCAATGTTGTACGAATTCATTTTTACATCAATGAAATCTGAAATCAACATTTCCTTACACGACTGTAACATCCCAAAACTGTTTGGATTGCAATTACAGAGAGATGATAATGAGGAAACTTGATCATTATGAAAGGAAAATTGAAGGCCCATGTGTATTTTATTGAATGGTAATTTGTGCGTTGACAACTCAATATCATTAAGAAAAGCAAAAACCACGATTCTGATTTTTTTCACATTTTTATCTGACCAAAGAGTCTCATATAGACAACATCAAAACTTTACACAATTCATTGAGTTCTAATTTTGGTACTTTTTCGTTATTTGTCACGCGACAATGTTTTGCAACTGGTTTGCTCCTGACAAATCAGTGCAAGAATTGACAGAGGAATATTTCCATTTTTCCTTGAATTTTTTATTTAATTTTATTTCAAGGACTGGGAGTTTTCAGAAGAAAAAGTAAACTCGAAAAATTCAGTATATTTATGAATATTATCAAACAGAGAGATCCAGGAGCGAATAGAATTTTTCTCTTCCATTACTAATAAGAATTTATTATAGGTATATTATATTGAATCGAATTCAAAATTTTCAATATCACATACCTATGCCAACTTACAATTTCTTTTCCGATTAAAATAACCTCACTTTGAATATTTCCTAAAAAAAGTGCTTAGGGCTTAGTGCTCGAAATGTCGAATTACTTTCACAAAGTGCTTATCTAGTATTCGCGAGCCTTTTGTGAAAATAAGTGCTTTGTGCTCGAGACTCGTGAGCCTTTTTATTCAAGTGCTTAGTGCTCGAAGCACTTTTCTTCAGTGCTCGTCACAGCTCTGTCCCAAAGTCACTAACAAAGTTACATTCAGTTACTTATATGGCTTCATGGAACAGCCTGTATAACGAAACTTAACATTGTGCGTAAGTAGTAGTGTGCGTAAGTAGTACCTAAGTGTGCGGGGTCCTTTGAGCTACAAACATGAAGAGGTGATCACTTATTGGATGATATCAAGAATAAAAGTCGCTCAAACATGGGCCCGTTTCGTTTTCGAGATACAGACTACAGAGTTTTAATATTTAAATTTTTAAAATTTTCTCTTCATATCATCTGCATTATCCAAAATATTCAGCAGAAATTTGGCCAAGATATTACATTTTAAGACTAACAAGGTATATAAAAAACATTTTTAAAGACAAGCATCCGCCATTTTTAAGCCGCCATCTTGAATTCCTCAATTTTGAAGAATCGTAATTTCTGACCCAGAAAATGCCCAGATACCAATTTTGAATAGAATCGGTCGAATCGGATTATAATTACAAAACTCGTCCGCCATATATTGTAGCCGCCATCATGAATTTTCCAATTTTGACAGAAGAATCATCATTGCCGAATCCAAAAAGAACCAGATACTAATTTTGAATGGAATCATAATTGCAAAACTTATTCGCCATTTTGTAGCCGCCATTTTTTTTCTATAACAAATATTTCATGATGTATTGTCTTGTCACCAGAATTATGTAGGTACACCTTCCAAATTTCAAATAAATCGGACGATTAGAAGTGCGTCATATTTAAGTTGCAAGATTTGATTACAGACAGACTGAACCAGCTGTTATGAAAAAAATTATTTTTAAACACAAGCTTTTATAATAACAACACTCATCCGCCTCATTGTAGCCGCCATCTTGAATTTCCCAATTTTGACAAAAGAATCATCCTTGTCGAACATAAAAACCCCTGCTCCTGCAGATAGATACTAATTTTGAATGGAATCGGACCAAAATTACAAAACTCATCCGCCATTTTGGAGCCGCCATTTTGTTTCAGCCATTTTGATTTTTTCTATAACGAATATTTCATGATGCATTGTCACCAGAATTATGTACGCCTGCCAAATTTCAAATCAATCGGACGATTAGAAGTGTGCAAGATTTGATTAGAGACAGACGGACAGACAGACACCGGGACAGGTGCATGAGACTAAGTAAAAGCTCGTAATAATATCATATGACGTTTCAATTGCTCTTGTGAATCTACAGAATGTAAAATTATAGCCACTGTATTTTTTCTTTAATGTCAACTTTGGGCAATATTCTGATAACTGTGGTGAGTTACGCGTGACATTTGAAATAACGGTTACCTACTGGTCACATCTTAGTATTTTTTAGGGCTCAATTGTGGTGTAGAATTCTGAAAAAAAAAAATTTCTCGGTTGCCAATTTGGAAAGCACTTTTTCAACGTACTCGATTTTCTAAGATTTTAGGTGAAAAATTTTTTTCAAAATTCGAACTCACCTTTTTTTTACATGTCTTCAGTGAAAAAAAAATTGCGCCCAAATTTTTTGGAATTTTTCATGGTTCAACTATCTTTAATTCTGAATACTCGGGTGAAAACAGAATGAAAAAATATCAATTGGTTTTCTTTTTGTAGCCTTCCAAAGATCATCACGCTACTTTCATAATTTTTATTTGAGAAACTGGAGACCGTTTGAAGGGCGAAATTGTGCTGATGGTCTGCCAGAATGATACAGATAGAAATATGAATTTATAAACCAAAAAAATTTTTTTCGAAAAAATAAAAAAAATTTAAAAAAAATATTTTTTCTTTATTTTCCCAAAAAACTTTGGTAAGATTCGAACTCTACAGTCTCGATTAACGTGTGTTGCTTTGGAAACGGAGATTTATAGGATTAGAATTAATCCAATTCATACTCGTAGAGTTTTTTTTGGTTAATTTCCATATTTTTATCCGAGTCATTCTGGCAGCCCATCAGCACAATTTTGACCTTCGTACGGCCTCCAGTTTCTCAAATAAAAATTAAGAAAGTACACCGAGCGTAATCTTCGGAAGGCTACAAAAAGAAAATCAATTGATATTTTTCATTCTGTTTTCACCCAAGTATTCAGAATTAAAGATAGTTCAACCATGAAAAATTCCAAAAGTTTTAGGCGAAATTTTTTTTTCACTGAAGACATGTAAAAAAAAAGTTGAGTTCGAATTTTGAAACAATTTTTTCACGGAAAATCTTAGAAAATCGAGTACGTTGAGATTATGCTTTCCAAATTGGCAACCAAAAAAAAAATTCCAACTTTGCAGGTTTTCCGCCATTTTGAATTTTTTTTTCCAAATTCTACAACACAAATTGAGCCCTAAAAAGTACTAAGATGTGACCAAAAATAGTTATTTGAAATATCACACATAACTTACCATTTATCGTGAAATACCCTGTATACTGGAAAGGACCCCGCACTTTTACTACGGGAAATGGCGTTCCGTCAAATTTTCTAAAATTTTGGTATAATGTAGTACTCGACATACTGATCAAAAGTGTCCGTGGCCCCAACTCAATCCTATGACTAGTTTTTGAGATACAGGGCGTTGAAGTTGAGAATTACCCACTTTTACTACGCCCGTATCTCGGAACAGAATCGAATGAACTTCAATTTTTCTCGAGAAACATTTCATCACATCCCCAAGGAGCAAGCATAAAAAGGAATATGACCGAAAATCGTTACGAATACAGGGTTATCCATAATTGAATGCATGCCCGATTTTGAAAGTATAAAATATGTCAATTCCAGAGCGAAAACGTTCGCAAAATGAATTATTACACTAGATATGTTGTTGTTACATCGAAAAAGTCTGAAATACCCAGAATTTATACTGGGTGATCCAATATTATAGAAACTATTCTCAAGGAAGGTTAAATGGAAACCCTGTATTTATGGGTTGATTCAAGGAGTTTGTTTAATTTTTTTAGAACATATCATCATGGACTTCAGAGAATACAGGGTGATTCAGTCATGAAATGAACTATGAACCTCACGAAAATACCCAAAAACCACCTTTTTTTTTCATCACCCTCTATTTCAAGATTGAATCCGACGAGGTGGGAGTTTTCTTTCACCACTGTACTTTATATGAAAACATCAATACGGATGAGAGTTTTCATCCTCTTCCTATGACCAGATTTTCTGCTGGAATACGAATAGAATCACATAAATAAATAATTTTCATATTACATAAAAAAAAAATCTGGTCATAGGAAGTGGATAAAAACTCTCAGCCGTATTGATGTTTTCATATCAAGTAGGTACAGTGGTGAAAGAAAACTCCCACCTCGTCGGATTCAATCTTGAAATAGAGGGTGATGAAAAAAAAGGTGGTTTTTGGGTATTTTCGTGAGGTTCAAAGTTCAATTCATGACTGAATCACCCTGTATTCTTTGGAGTCCATGATGATATATTCTAAAAAAATTAAACAAACACCTCGAATCAACCCATAAATACAGGGTTTCCATTTAACCTTCCTTGAGAATAGTTTCTATAATAATGGATCACCCAGTATAAATTCTGGGTATTTCAGACTTTTTCGATGTAACAACAACATATCTAGTGTAATAGTTCATTTTGCGAACGTTTTCGCTCTGGAATTGATATTTTATACTTTCAAAATCGGGCATGGATTCAATTATGGATAACCCTGTATTCGTAACGATTTTCGGTCATATTCCTCTATATGATTGCTCCTTGGGGATGTAATGAAATTTTTTTTGAGAAAAAATGAAGTTCATTCGATTCTGTTCCGACTGTTCCGAGATACGGGCGTAGTAAAAGTGGGTAATTCTCAACTTCAACGTCCTGTATCTCAAAAACTAGTCATAGGATTGAGTTGGGGCCACGGACACTTTTGATCAGTATGTCGAGTACTACATTATACCAAAATTTTAGAAAATTTGACGGAACGCCATTTCCCGTAGTAAAAGTGCGGGGTCCTTTGGTCTAAGGTGCTTCAAAAGTAGGAACATAAGTTCGATCCAGTAGAAATCTTTTTTGTTAAATAAAGCATAGATAGTGATGTAAAATCTCATCTCCAAGTTACATTTTCATACACGCAATATACGTCATTCTCATATTTATTGCATGTTCATTGTGTCTTGTTTATTAGTTCAAGCATAATCCAAATGTTTATTCGAAGATAATTAGTTTAATTATTCTTTTTCGAAAGCAAAAATAACCAAAATCTTCGCACTTTTAATTGTAATTAAGAAATATTTTATCTTCAACTTCCTACTTTAAATCAAAATCCTGATAATGTCAAACTGTTGCAATACGATTTTAATGAATCATTAGATCAAAATACAGTTGCACTTTCCCAACTTGGATTGATCAAAATTACAAAGGTCATTCTTGTACAAACATTAAAAAAGAAGAATAAGACTCATCACATGTTCAACTGGAAATAGATTAGGGATTTATTGTTATTTTTGATATTGCACGTTGCTTTTTGATGCAACGTTGATCCAAGGAATAACAACAACAATTTTTTGAGTAATCTATTCTACTTCGTTATATTTCGATATATTTTCAAATAATTTTTGGATTCTTTCAATGTCTTCAACAAATTTCGTTAATTTGCAGCTTAGTACCACGATCGGAATTGTAAGTTTGAAGTATTGGGAAAATCAAATTTCAAAAATTAATAACCCCGAAATCATTGAAAAAAAAATAACCTCAAAAGTCCCATCAAATTTCAAGTATCTAGTTCATTTCTTCCGAAAGATATTCTGTTAACGGTCGGTGGCCGGAAGGACAGAATTAAATCTAATAACGGAGTCTTCAGCATTGAGTCCAACCTATTTTCGGCTTAGAATTCGACAATTATAAACATTTGGGCAAAATGATACATATCCCTCTCGTTCCTAGGAAAAAGCGAGTAAAAATGATAATGAAATTATATATCTCACGCAACTTTGTTAATCTCGAGAGGGATCTCTAGATGTGATTTTTCAATTGTTTTTATATTATATTCATATTGATTTCATACAATATTCCTAATTCCCTTTTTATTTGATTTCAGATAGAACGTGTACAATAGTGATATAAGTGGAATTTTAATTTTTCAGTTTTGACCAAGCATCACATTCCATTAACTGATATTATTAAACTGTTCATTTATTCATTATTATTATAATTATACTACCTATAGTCCTAGTATTCTCATACAATTACTTGTGTATTATTTCGAATAGAGTTTTTATTGAATCAATAATAATTCATTTATTGAAGTCGTTTTTAGCAGATGTCCTTATCAAACATCAGTGATGACTCTGTAATTTTTGTTGAACCTAAATATTGTTTACCATAGTTTGATAACGTTAACATTGTTTCCATTAAGAACTTAGGTAGGGGTAAACAGGGTCATAAGGAATTACCACAAGGCCTTCAGAATTGCACATTTGTATTTAAAAAAAATTAACTCTGGTCTACCTCTCCTCCTGTTGGTCAAAATAAAATTTTATATATGCTCAAGATACACCCTAATAGATCCTCGAGGAAGAATAGCTTATTGTTGCATATATCATGATAACAAAAGTGATTTTTTTTTATTTCTGGTAAATTTCAAAACTGACAATTTTCCCCAAATCCTAAATTTATTAGATAATGAAAATTAAAGTAATAAATAATGATTGAAAAAATAAAAAAAACTGAAAATGATTTGATTTCGGAATGAGTTTCTACCCATTGCATTTTTCGATAGCAGTAGGTCTTAACTCTTATAGAAAAGAGGGATGCGAGACCAATATACAGAGTGTAACAGCCAAATGGAATAAATTCGATAACGAATAAATGAGGGCGTGTTGGGAAAAACGCTCGGACACGTCGATTTGTAATTTTGAATGCGCATATTTTTCAAGAAAAGAATATTATATAGGGTGTTCCATGTGACCGTGGCCAATCCCAACTTTCTTATTTCAAATGCAACCCCCTGTATATTATTTATTTTTTGGATTCTTCAGAGAATTCTAGACACAATTCATGCACATTATTCCATACCTAGCTTTAAATATTTCAGAAGTAGATATTAAGTGTTTTCAGATTTATTGCAAAAATCAACGTTTTAATTAAATAAAAATTATTTTATTTCACAAATTCGGTACATAACACTTTAAACCTAATAAGTAATACTGATTATTTCTTAATTATTAAAAAAAAAAAAAAGATTAATGTCAATGTAGGAAATGTTCAAAATGCTCGCCGCGAACGTCTTGGCAACATGCTAATCTGGTGTAGAATTGTCTTCTAACGTTACTCAACATTTCAGGCGTTTTTGCTCACTTTCTTCATATCAAGAGGTAAATGGGAAATAAGTATTGAGTGTAATGTATCGAATTTGTGAAATAAAATAATTTTCATTTGAAATGTTAATTTTTGTAAAAAATCTGAAAACACTTAATATTTCCGAAAGAGTTGAAGATAGGTATAGGACATTGTACATGAATTATGTCTAGAATTTTCTGAAGAATCCAAAAAATAAATAATATACAGGGGGTTGCATTTGAAATAAGAAAGTTGGTATTGGCCACGGTCGCATGGAACACCCTATATCATTTTATTTCCTTGAAAAATATGCGCATTTAAAATTACAAATCGACGTGTCCGAGCGTTTTTCCTAATACCCCCTCATTTATTCGTTATCGAATTTATTCCATTTGGCTGTTACACTCTGTATGGAACCTGGTTCTGATGCACGGAAATCCTAAATAATGATTCAAATTGAAGAAGAAGGCTATTCAAAAATTTTATTTAATGAAGCAAAATTGAAAAGTAATCGAAAACGCAAAGTTTCTGAAGATATAGAGCGTTTTCTTTTTTTTAATCCGATATTTTCACAATTTATGATTATGAGAATAAAAGCGTCTTGGCATTTTAATTGACAAGATTTTTTCATAAAATCACCTTGGCAATTTCAGATGTAAGTACCAAAGTTGATAGAGGAATGTGTTTAAAAAATGCTAATTACTTATTCTTCAGCAATTTTTATTATTTTTTCGTGTGATTGCAGATTTTGGTTGAAAAAAAGATTTCGAAACTGGATCGCCCTCTGTTATGGAATGATAAATTATCTAACTTAAAGTGAAACGCACTGTATTTTCCCAGTAATTTGGTTAGAATGTATCTAAAAATATAATCAAAACTTTAAGGCGAGCAAGCATTTTCATTAAAATGATTGGAAACTTTGTTTTTGTCCACATAACATATAATCCCTAGCTGAACAACACATATGATTTATAAACGAACATACTGAGAACTATTTGTTGATAATATTCGTAGAATATATGCATATAAAATGATTAAAATATTTTTATTTGGAAAAAAATATCACGTTTCGGAGAGAAAATTAATTTTCACTAACCTGTGAGTGTAAGTGCGTCATCAAAACTGTATTTCTCTTTAGTTTTACCAACATTCGCTATTTTCGTCATTTTGTTGGATTCTCTAGTGCCTTCCTCCCCTTGCTAAATTCGGATACCGACTACTCCAAAAGATCTAATTCCATGAGCACTCCTTCAAGGTTGCACCAGGCGTAATAGTACTTTATTTAAAAAAGTACAAAACTCTGATTACATGGCAAATGTTTAACTTTGGGATCACCACAGATAAAACCTGCTCGTGCTATCATTTTCCCGATTATCTGTAACACTTGCAATAAACAATCTGATCGATGAAATAATATAACATATGATCCTGAAAGAATGGTTCATATCTGCAAGGACCATTGATTTTTTGTTGAAACAACCAGGAAGTACTTCTGACTCTGACTGATTTAAGAGTTTCGATTCTACTGATATAGGGTCTAGGAGTAATTTGCGTTTGTTATTTGTTCAACTGGGGCTATCGTAATAGTTACTACATTTATTTTCAACTTCATATCTTCGATGCAAGATAATGAAGGTTTTCTTTCAGGTGAACTTCATACGAACATGAGCAGAGCCGTACCTACTATTTGAAAATAGGAATGCATTGTTACGAACTAGAGGAAGAACTCGAGTAGTTCGAAGAATGATGGGACCTCAATCGCACTACTGGGGAAGCACATCAGGAATTCTTATGAATTGAGTCAAAATCTAATAACTTCGGCGTTTTGAAAACTTTCATACTGACGTTTTTGGCATAGGTAAATGGTTTCAATGAATACCACCTCTTGTGACGAATATAGACTCACCTTTGAAAACACCCTGTGTATAGCGCGGAGAGCAGGGACGGGCCTAAGGGGGGGATGGGGGGCGACGATCCACCCCCAATATTGAGAGTTGGCAAATTTTAAAAGCAGTTGGAATATTTTCGAAGCTGTTGAAAAATTTCCGAAGCGGTTGGAAAAATTTCGAAGCAGTTGGAAAAGTTTTGAAGAAGTTGGGAAAATTTCGAAGCAGTTGGGAAAATTTTGAAGCAGTTAGAAAGATTTCAATTGAGTTGGAATACATATTTCTACAAGAGTCCCCAATGTTGAACAGAGTTGGCAAATTTTAAAAGCAGTTGGAGTATTTTCGAAGCAGTTGGAAAAGTTTCGAAGAAGTTGGGAAAATTCCGAAGCAGTTGGGAAAATTTTGAAGCAGTTGGAAAGATTTCAATTGAGTTGGAATACATATTTCTACAAGAGTCCCCAATGTTGAACAGAGTTGGCAAATTTTAAAAGCAGTTGGAATATTTTCGAAGCTGTTGAAAAATTTTCGAAGCAGTTGGAAAAGTTTTGAAGAAGTTGGGAAAATTCCGAAGCAGTTGGGAAAATTTTGAAGCAGTTGGAGAAATTTCAATGGAGTTGGAATACATATTTCTACAAAAGTTTTCTTAAAATGTGAATGAATTTGACTTTTTTTAAATGAAGTTTTAAATCAATGTTTATTAAACCGGTAGAACTAAGCCCACGTTTAGCCGGACAAAAGCATGTAGAGAATAGCGACAAATGTACAAATTCTTGTTGGAGTATATTTAGAGTATTTGGCAGTTTTGGCCCAATGTGCAATGTGTATAACCAGCAATAAATGGTATTTATTCCGAATTGCTACCAAGTGTTTGAAAAGATGAACAATTTTTCATCTTTTACGTTATCCCTCAGCAGGTAGCTGTGAATTTCTCAGTTTGGCCGCATCGACGTTGTACGTCCATCTGGTACCAATTTGCGCTATTTCTCTCGGTAGGGCAGTAGGCAGTATTTTTTTCTCATTCTTAATTATTCTATCAAATCTCCGTTCAACACGTAAATCTGTTAAGGGGCCGTTATACTTTGGACGACGGCACCGATTCTCCATTCAAAAAGTGCCTTTCATTTTTCCATTTTCATTTTTCACGTCCTAAAATCTCCACCTGAAAGCTTGATTTTTTTTTAATTCTCCTGGAACTTCAGACAGTTCTCTGCGATTTCACAGTTTCTGGAAGTCTTTTCAGTATTTCCATAATTTTTTGCATTAATTGAGCGTATATCCAAATGGATTTCTTTTTAATATAGAAAATTGATTTGTCGAGGGCACTCCAATGAATTTTCTAAAAAAATGGATCAACAACCGCCATAAAACGATTATGAAGTCAATTTTCATAGACTCTCAAATGCAACCCGATTTTTTCATGCGAAAAAATGATTTTCTAAAAGAGAAGAAATCGGAGTGCCCTCAAGACATCCTTTAACTTCAATTTGAAGAAAAAAATCAAGCTATTAGCTTAAAAATTTAGGACGTAAACTTGGAAAAATGAAAGGCACTTTTTGAATGGAGAATCGGTGCCGTAGCCGATTTTTTCATACGAAAAAATAATTTTATCAAAGAGAAGAAATTGGAGTGCCCTCAAGACATCCTTCAACTTCAATTTAAAAAAAATCAAGCTTTTTGGTGAAAAATTGAGGGCGTGAACTTGGAAAAATGAAAGGCACTTTTTGATTTGAGAATCGGTGCCGTAGCCGATTTCTTCATGCGAATAAATAACTTTATCAAAGAGAAGAAATTGAAGTGCCCTCAAGACATCCTTCATCTTCAATTTAAAAAAATCAAGCTTTTTGGTGAAAAATTGAGGGCGTGAACTTGGAAAAATGAAAGGCACTTTTTGAATGGAGAATCGGTGCCGTAGCCGTCGGCCGAAGTATAACGGCCCCTATGCAAAAATGGACCGAAAAAGATTCAAAGTGAAGTGTGTAGTATGTGGATTTTTTTCAGTTCACTTCAATAAATGATTTATTTTTCTTCGGAATTGAACTTAAAAATCGAAACATACAAAATAATGATAACAGATGCTGTATAATCCTGTAGAGCAGCGGCGTAGTAACGCCACCACGGGCCTGTGTTCAAGATATTTTCTGGGCCCCTACCTTCACTATTAGCGCTGGTCGTCCCAAGCGCTCGGGCCCCTTGGGGGGCCCGGGCCCGTGTTCTTCGAACACGCCGAACACAGGTCACTACGCCACTGCTGTAGAGTGTGGAGTGTGTTAATCTAGTAATGCAGAATTAAAAAACTACACTACAAAATTTTCTAAATATTTTTAATGCTCTCGGGAAAAAAAACATTGACACGCAATCCAAAATACCACTCCCCCCTTAACCGTTGGTTTTCTAATCCTTTAATGCACAGTTGGAAAATTTTCGAAGCTATCCCCCCCCAAAAATTTGGCTTCGGCCCGTCCCTGGCGGAGAGAGGAAGCAAAGACTAATTATTCTGTTGGATAGAACTCAATTGGACTATCACAGGTCTTTACCTGTATCGTATACATAAATTGAGGCATTTAATGGTATAATCGTTGTTGTAAATAGTGGAAATGAATTAGTTTGTTGCTTTCACAATTTAATTAACCTGAAACGTGCCTAACAATATTAAACTTATATGTCTATTGAACAAAGAAATGATAAGATAAAAAGAAATAAAGACGAATATGGCTTATATCTATACACATCTTCAAAAGTCTTGGCCCCCTAGGAACATCTACATCCTACTACAAATTTTAGCTACGATTTCAGTATCTTCTGCTACTCCAGAAAGAAGTTTTTCCAGCTTGAGGAGAATTAAAAATTACCTGCGCAATTTTATTAGTGAAACTAGATTGAATGGGTTGGTGCTTATGAATATTCATTATAGTGTGAAAATTGATGAAAATGAAGTGGTTGACCAATTCGATAGAAAAAAAAGACGGATAAAATTTTAACTGAAGGAATTCATCATAATAAAATATTGTTTGAGTTTTCTCAATATTTAATTTTTGATACCTATTTATATGTTGTTGGCCCTATTTTGGAATAAAACATTAGAAAACTCTATTTAGTTTCAATGAAAGCACACATCCACACTAATTTCATATTGATTCATCCTGTAACTATTGTTTGGGAAATCAATATTGTTTTCTGAGTTTTTGTTCTAGTGAATAAAAATTTAATTCTGAAGCATATTTGGAAAATAGGTTTACCTAACCTAACCAGGAATATCTTTGTTGAATATTGTTTCAGAAGTAGGAAAAGGATTATTGAATTCTTAACAACAACAAATACTTGCTACAGAAATCGACCCTCACAATTCCTGGCACTTACAAAGTCAATTGCCAAAATTTCAAACCTCAGGGGGGGCTAAATTAAAATTATTGAAATATTAAGGGTGCTGTGTTGAAAAACCATAAGGCCGGCAAAATCTTAGGGTTTACTAAACTTTACTAAAAGTAAACAAGGGTTAGGGATCCAGTGAACCCGAGTAAGTTTCCGAAAACGCCTATAGGTAATGAATGATATAAATGTAAACTAAATGTGAACTATTCAGAATGTCACAACATGTCCAATATTCCTTCTATGAATTTTTCGAATTGTTCCATAGGGCATCTACATTATGTCAAATTCGTCTATTATGCAAAATAAAAATTCATTTTTATCGAGAATTCATATTCAATTCGTGATGAGGTCGACGGAAAAATCTTGTAATCAACTCGTTTATCAATTCAGCGATTAATGGTCTCAAACACATTTCGAATATTTCGACCATTAATCGCTGTCATTAATAAACTAGTTGATTGAATAACTATTCTAATCTTTATTTGTCCTCCCCTGGAAAAATTCCTGCGGGTTTCTGGGGGCGCCTATGTATCTTATTATTTGATCTCCACCAAAACATTGGTTACCAGTCCTTTCAAGCATTGTTCCTCTCCATATTCGGAGATATCGCACTTTTTGAATGTGAATTATCGATTGGAAACTAACACGTGCTCTTCCCCCTCCACTAAACCATCCCTACAATCAATACCACCCAACAACGTCACTAAAACCTCCTCAACCCTGTTACTAACTAGACATACCGACCCTTTCCATCCCTTCTTGAGGAAAATTGAGAAGGAAATCACCCTCGCTTTCCAGAAGAATAGGAAATTTTCTCACCGAAGGGTTGTCGAGGTATCTTCTGGGAAAATTTTTCGATCAGGATCCCAGAACATCGAGGAAGGCTGGGAAATTTTCCCCCACTCCAGTATCAGATGTCACGATCGATAGCATATGTATCGCTAATTGTTTCAAGTCACAATCATCTGTTATCAAATTAATCATAACGGAAAATGGTCTAGCAACACCCCAAACAGCTAACACCAAACTGAGGCTGTTCCTTCATCACTTTTATTCATCGGAAAATTGTTGGTGGAAATTTCCTTTAAGTATGCAGTTTATATGGATATAACCATAATTTCCTTATAATATCACTAATTCGATTTAATGGTGGGTGTGTTAACAAGCCAGTTAACAGCAATATTGCTTCAGATGGGATTTTAAACGTTGTTCCAGGAAGTAGACAATAGCTTTAGGATAGGGAAAACAGGAAATGGAAGAAGTCTGGGAAACGCCGCCTCGATTTTCCACTCAATATAGGGGCTGTGTGAAAATTCAAAATAATAAGCTTATTAGAAATTACAGCCCCTCAAATATGGCGGCCGGAAAACAATTTTGATTTTTTTTAATACCATCCCACTGACCAGAATAAAATTCAGCGGACATTTTATGCGTTATAGTAATTATGTTTCCATTGAGTAGACTCAAGTTCTTCATTATTGATATTCATCGATTGTATCTTGAAAAGAATATTGTTTATTCGCAATAATCTTTCATTTTTTCGACAGAAACATAATGAACATTGGAACGCAACCTAAAAATGAATTGAAAATGTTAAAAAAGTTAGTCATTTCATCTTCGATTTCGAAACGCCCTTTGAAACAGTCATAGCTGACTTGAGCTATCCGATAGCACAGAGAATTAATTATTCCTGAAGATGCCAGACGCTCGAACTGGCGAAACGTCGAAATTAAACAAACCGCGACGACCGAAATGCTCGCAAAAAGATCAGATGACATCAATCATAATATGTAGTTAAAGTTATTCCATAAATTTTATTCAAATACGAATAAAATCGTTGAACACTTTGTGGATAATAGAAATATAACGAATATAGAAAGTGGACATAAGAACAATATTATTACAAAATGAAGAAAAGAGGCCTCAACTCAACCTCAGTGAGCAATAACAGGCATACGTACAGAGTGTAACAGCCAAATGGAATAAATTCGATAACGAATAAATGAGGGCGTGTTGGGAAAAACGCTCGGACACGTCGATTTGTATTTGGAAATGCGCATATTTTTCAAGAAAATAATATTATAAAGGTTGACCGTAGCCAATACCAACTTTCTTATTTCAAATGCAACCCCCTGTATATTATTTATTTTTTGGATTCTTCAGAGAATTCTAGACACAATTCATGCACATTGTCCTATACCTATCTTTAACTATTTCGAAAGTATTAAGTGTTTTCAGATTTATTGCAAAAATCAACGTTTTAAATAAAAATTATTTTATTTCACAAATTCGGTACATTACACTTAAAACCTAATAAGTAATACTGATTATTTCTTAATTATTAAAAAAAACAAAAAAACATTAATGTCAATGTAGGAAATGTTCAAAATGCTCGCCGCGAACGTCTTGGCAACATGCTAATCTGGTGTAGAATGGTCTTCTAACGTTTTTTTAAATTTCTTCTCAGTAATAGTTTCTGCTTACTTTCTTCATATCAAGAGGTAAATGGGAAATAAGTATTGAGTGTAATGTACCTATCGAATTTGTGAAATAAAATAATTTTCATTTAAAATGTTAATTTTTGTGAAAAATCTGAGAACACTTGATATTTCCGATAAAGTTGAAAAAAGGTATAGGACATTGTACATGAATTATGTCTAGAATTTTCTGAAGAATCCAAAAAAATAAATAATATACAGGGGGTTGCATTTGAAATAAGAAAGTTGGTATTGACCACGGTCGCATGGAACATCCCATATAATTTTATTTTCTTGAAAAATATGCGCATTCAAAATTACAAATCGACGTGTCCGAGCGTTTTTCCTAACACCCCCTCATTTATTCGTTATCAAATTTATTCCATTTGGCTGTTACACTCTGTATAAACATAAGAATGCAACATATGAAAGTCGGATATACTAATACAAAAATAAATAAAATATATCAAAAGTTAATTGCATACAGCTGATTCTTAAACCAGTTGACACTTGGGGCATAAGCAATTATGTCTTGAAGAGAGTTCCACCTTTCGAAGACCCTATTGCTGAGAAAAATACTATCTATCCACGAACTCCATACAGGGTGTTTCTGATCTGAATTGATGCGAAAGATTTCAAAGGGTTATTCTTTGTTCAAAATAAAGGGTTCAAAGATTCATTCATATTTATACTGACAAATCAACAGGCCTAGGCCCAATTACAGACATACAGTTCATATACAGTAAGTACCTACATTGCACATAACAAGAAAAACAGAAAATGTAATACACACAGATGACGGAAAAATTATGTTTTTTTTTGTATGTCAAAAACGAAAAGCGATAAAATGATGATATTTGGTGGAAGTATTACAATTATGAAAACACACTTTCTTGATATTTTTTCATATTTTCAGAATGAATGGAGGGGGTTGAAAAGACTACCTCTATCATTTTTGTTAACTAAACTGAAAGGAAAACTTACGCAACGACTTGGATCGAATCTTGAAAAGGAGGCTTGGGACCAAAGGCAATAGAAGAGTCTTCCACACGAATAGTATTTCTGCGACGAAAAAAATTTCAATGCCCAACAAAAATGCCTCAAAAAATCGACAATCGCTGGTCAAAGTGGACGGAAACATGATTAATATCAATTGCATAATTGGGAAAATTAACATAAAAAAATAATCAATTCAACCTCAAATTGGGTCCCTTCCCCATATGACCTAAATCCAATCACTTTTTGAGATGATTCAGATCTCAATTCCTTCAGCGAATTTTTTTTTTCAGCTTACAGCTCGTATTCCGAAAACTGTTAGATTGTTTGCAAGTAGCACTCGTAAACTCTTCACATGATATTATGGGTTTTCATGAAGGTGGAGCCCATTGAAGCCCTGGAAGTGTAATTTCATTTTTGCACTCCTTCAAATTGCCTCGTTCAATATTTACCCAGTCAATAAACTATAAACCATCAGGAAAAATTGGATCCCCTTTCACCTTGTGATAGCATTCAGGTAGCTCAGGTTGTCGCTTTCACAACACTAGACTAAAGTGGAAATTTTGAGTGATTCTCAATCATTGAAGTCATAAAAGTGCCATAAATGTTTTATCGATGTAGTACAACATATTGAAATGGTGGACGCGCCTTTTAGAAATCTGATTGGCAGAAAATTTAGCGATATTTACTCCATAAAAAATATACAACATAATAAATTATTTCATAACGGAAATATCGAAATCTCAACGAGAAGTTTCGATAAAAATGAATCTAAATCAATTGGAAATCTACTTCTCTGCAAGTGAGTTACTCGTAGGTTTGTAAGTACATACATAGAAATATTTCCTAATTTATACAGTGCGCGTCCAAATTATTTTCTCAGAAGAAAAATATTTGGCAACAAAATCCTGAAACAGGTCAATTTTTGTTTCACTTTTAACAAACTTTTATGCATTTTTGAAGGATTTTTGTTGCTCCTTGTGCCATCCACCCTCTAAATTTTTTGAAAGGGGGAAAGTGGGTCATGTGGTACTTTTTTGGCCAGATCTTTTTATCTTCTTTACAGGCGTGCAGACATTTTCAAGAAAAAATTTTTTGTTCGAAAAATTAGTTGGTTCAAAGAGGTTTTCAGTATGTGCACTTTGAGACGATGGCACCATGACAAAGTGCACATACTGAAAACGTCTTAGAACTAACTAATTTTTCAAAAAAAAATTTCTTGAAGATTTCTGCACGCCAGTAAAGAATATACAGGGTGGCCAAGAGATTGACGTCAAAAAGGAAAAAACAGGTCCCTCGTGTCATGGGCTATTCGAATCACCTCCATGTATGTTATGCGATTTTTCACGGTTTTCGAGTTATGAATTTTTTTATGAACTTTGAGAATTTTCGACTTGACCATCTTAAAGGAGATATTAAAAAAAGGTACAAGACTTCTCTGTATTCTTTTTGTAACTTAATCTCCATGAATTGTACTTTTATACATAAAATAACCAGATTCGTAACTTTGATAAAAATTATGGAAATGTTGGTCCCAAATGAAAAAACTACGTGAAATTGGATTATGATCTGAATTTTCGAATCAATATTAAAAATGTAAAAAGACGAATTCACGGTTTCTTAGTATGCTTAAAAACTGCGCTCAACAGTCAGCTTTAGAATCATTGACAAAAAATGGTACTTAACACTCTACTTTTGCTAGAATTAGCCTTCAAAGTCATCAAGGTGGAAAAAATCAAAGAACTAGACATTTACTACAGAATTATTTTTTGCCATTTTAAGATTTTTCTGATCAAGTCATCATAGAAAATGCTGAAAATTAATGAAAACTAGCTTCAGATGTTGGTCAAGAAGAGTTCTAGATAAAAAAAAGAAATAAGTATGGCAATAAATCACGCATCATAATGTAAATAAAAAGAAATGTATTTATAAAATTTACAGTAGGTTTTCAAAGTGGCCACCTCTATCCTCAATACACATTCTACACCTTCTTAGTAATTACTTGAATGAACGATACCTGAACAGATGGATCGGACGCAGCGGACCAATCAAGTGGCCCCCGCGTTCACCTGACCTCAATCCCATCGATTTTTTCGTTTGGGGTTATTTCAAAGAAATTGTTTACGCCCGAGAATGTTCGAGTGAAGACGAGCTGCGACTGAAGTTAAAAGAAGCCGAACATGTCCTAAGAGAGAACAGGGCAGGTTTTATGCGATTAAAAAAATTTCTAAGAAGGTGTAGAATTTGTATTGAGGCTAGAAGTGGCCACTTTGAAAACCTAGTGTAAATTTTATAAATAAATTTCTTTTTTTTTGCATTATTAGGTATGTGTGATTCATTGCCATACCTATCCCTTTTTTTTATCTAGAACTCTTCTTGACCAACATCTGAAGTTAGTTTTCATTAATTTTCAGCATTTTCTATCATTACATGATCAGAAAAATCTTAAAATGGCAAAAAATAATTCTGTAGTAAATGTGTAGTTCTTTGATTTTTTCCACCTTGATGACTTTGAAGGCTAATTCTAGTAAAAGAAAAGTGTTAAGTTCCATTTTTTATCAATGATTCTAAAAGCTGAATGTTGAGCGCAGTTTTCAAGCATACTAAGAAACCGTGAATTCGCCTTTTTATATTTTTAATTCTGATTCGAAAATTCAGATCATAATCCAATTCACGTAACTTTTTCACTTGAGACCAACATTTCCATAATTTTTATCAAAGTTACGAATCTGGTTATTTTATGTATAAAAGTACAATTCATGGAGATTACCTAAGTTACAAAAGAATTTCACAGAGAAGTCTTGTACTTTTTTTTATATCTTTTTTGAGATGGTCAAGTCGAAAATTCTCAAAGTTCATAAAAAAATGCATAACTCGAAAACCGTGAAAAATCGCATAACATACATGGGGGTGATTCGAATAGCCCATGACACGAGGGACCTGTTTTTTCCTTTTTGAAATCAATCTCTTGGCCACCCTGTATAAAGACCTTGCCAAAAAAGTACCACATGACTCACTTTCACTATTCAAAAAATTTAAAGGGTTAATGGGGATGGCACAGGGTGCAACAAAAATCCTGCAAAAATGCATAAAAATTTGGTGAAAGTGAAAAAAATTGACCCGTTTCAGGATTTTGTTGCCAAATATTTTTCTTCTGAGAAAATGAATTTATTTCATAATTTTGACGAACGCTGTATATTCAACGATCGATGATATAGGACGATTCGAAAATAAAAAATGAGAATGAATGTACAGGATGAACAAATTCACTGAGTGGATTTCAAGAATTAAACGAGTAAGAGAAGAATTTTCATAGAATGTGAACAAATCCTAAAGAGTGCATTGAACAAATTGATCCTCTTTCTTGAACTGTCTCTATGGAAAAGTTTACATTGGAACCACCAACAGGCGCATTCATTAACGCACCAAAGAACACAAACGTAGTTGTCATTCTAACATCAAAAGTTATTATCCAATGTTGACTATGGAGACCATTGATATATAAAAGCACAAAACAACATGATCAGGAAAGAAGGGACCCATTGTTCAAAATGCATGGTTGCCTACCATCTGCAATGTTAGAACTTGACCTGTTAGAAGTGAAGGGGGTGGACCAACCGGTCACGCCAGGGGTGGAGCTACGGCCATATTATATCATTATCTGAATCGAAATCAGAGCTTTTGGAGTACCTACTATATCGAAAGAAAAATAAAAAATCGGTAGATCTGTCATGAAATGATAAAATCAGAATATCTGTCATGAAAACTTCGGAAAACGGATTGGACTCTTTACCCTTCTCATATACTTAATAATTTCTCGCTTATATATTCTTTTTCTAGCTACCAGATCTTGACCATCACAACAATCACATAGGTATTCGATATTGGTGTGATATGAGCAAGAAGTTCATGACTACTCCAGCTATAACACTCGATAACGAACAATGGAAAAATCGGGCCATTAAAATGTGAAAATGGCTGACAAAGCGTATATTTTCCAATAATGCTGTACATATCAAATGCTTTTCGATTTATCTTCCTTTTTTATCGTAAGAATTCACCAGGGCTCATGGTAATTTTCCTTCGACATCCAATCAACAATTGAAATAAGTTATGGAAAAATTGTTATTGAACTGGTAATATTTGATTAGTCTGCATAGTCCTCATTGAATGTTCGGTAAGCTGATACATACATTTCTAGACACGGTTCCCTCAATATAAACTCATTCATTTTCAAATGAATTTTCCAATTTTATTGGTGGTGGTAGATTTTTATGACTCAGTATAAAATCAAATTTTCTTCGAATGAAAGCAACATTTCCGTTTTCAATATCGAAGTAACAGTGAGAATGATTGGAAAATGTTAATGTGCAATTATTAAGTGAGGTCCTATTATTGGCCATATCTGAGACGAATTTTGATTGTTTGGCATTTCTAAATTAATAAATAAACATTTATTGATAAGAATTAAATATTACCGAAGAAGTTTGTTTTTAGTTATCGATGGTCAAGTGTAAACTTATTTCAAAATTCAGCTATGGATATCATCATAGCAGAAAAACATTCCTGTTGCTATCGGTTCAGTATCAATGATGGGCACCAGTGACATACATAGAAAGTCAGTCAGTGCAGACGAATCTGTGGAATTTGACGATGCTATAGTGCTTACAGGTAAGCGTTCGATTTTTTTTAATTCTATAATACTTATGAATAGAACTCAATTTTAGTACATCATAATGTTCAACCTTCCACGAATCCTTCAGTTTATGAACTATAGATTTGATTTAATAAGCCATAAAGACTACTCCTGATTAAATTGAGCGGATTTCAAATCCAGTAAACCTCTTTTGAATATAAATATAGTTATTTCTTCGTGAATATTATGTCTATGTTTTGTAAATTTCAATTAAAATTATAACTTCTAGCTGCTGAAATGTCGCCTCTTTTTATCTTACTTCTCTTGTCCTAAATATTTCAATTTATTAATTATCAACCATTTTTGTCTGATCATAACTACAGTAGAATTTTAAAATAAAGCTTATGTATATTGGCATGATTTATAGACGCAAATTATTCCGTAAAAACACGAGGTAAAAAATAAGTTTCTTTCAAAATTCAACCGTGGCAACTGCTTTTCTCACTCAGAAAAATATCAGTTAATTTATATTAGCCAGATTTTCTATTTTTGAAATTATTTTTTTCAATTTATTTGAAAAACAGTATAAATCATAATTTCCAATCGAACCATGGACCCTTATAACTTCTTCTGTTCTTATCAGCCAAAGGTTATCTTCGAAATTATTTACATGACAACAATCATTGTTGAGGCCTTCGAATATATCAAGAGGAAATGCTCATCCAAATATGTAGTTCCTAGCCTAAATATTTTTTGGCATTGGCACATACCATTTCTTATCTACCCTACTGATAAAACCTTCCTGTACCTACCTACCTAAATAATGCTTCTGTTGGAATGAAAAATTGTTCTTTTCTGATGATCTTGTATGCTACCCAGAGCAAAATAAATCTGTTATGATCTGCATAATTATTTAATACGAGATTTTCGTAAATATTTTGATGGATTCAATCATAATCGCCCTAAAAACATGAACTTTATTCGTGATTTTGTTATATACCACAATTATGATATCACAAAACTGAACTTATCAATTATTATGAAATTTAACATTTGATTAGGAAATATCAGGGCAAATTGCATAATGTATTCGGAAAATGAAAATATTATTCAACTAAATTTATTGTATTACCTTCAAAGTTATCCATTTCCGAAATAATACATTTACTCAAGCAAAAAAAGTTGTTTTTGAAATATTAAGCATACCTGCAAATTAGTATGAAACAATCAAATTTTGTGTATTTTAAGATTTCGAGATATATTTGATATGTGAAATAATTAAATTTTGGAGATTTTGTGTTACATTAAGCAGGCACAAAAATGAGAGGAATCATTCCGACATTAGGAGATACACCTCTGTATAAAATATGAATATTCCAAGAAAGTTCTAATATCCCTCATAAAAAATCAAACCCTTGTGCCAAATATCAGTAATTTGCGAATAGATTTGAATAAAATGCCAAAAAAAACATTTTTGAAGGTGGTCTAGGTGCTGTCGCTGTCTCTGTATAGGGGTGCAGTCTTGAAAAGTTGCATCGCTACATCGAGAATTGGACATATCGGTTGACCGCCTAGATCGTATGATTTAATACTCGTAGACTTTTTATGGGTCTACGTGGATTCATTGGTCTCAACATCAAGTCCTCAATGGAAAACTAGATATCTTCCTGATGAAAAGGAGCGACAAACAAGTACAAGATCTACCAAGAGCTACCCTGAAAACGTTTCGAATAATAGGATTGAAACGTTGGGTAGAATAAATCCTTTAGATTGCGTCAAACTCCCAAATAATTTCCTGAACAATATTCCATCATGGATATCAAAAAAAATAAATTAAATAGTATCAACTTTTGATTTTAAATTTGTTTTCAGGATATGGAAGGTTCCATTTCGAATCGTTGGCAGCCTGTGCCCTCGGTATTGTGATCGTAGGTTTCCAGAACGGGGTAGGCAGTTATATATTCCCAGCAGCACAATGCGAGCTAGACCTGGCCTCTTCCCAGTTGGGATACTTGAATGTAGCCTTTCTGGTTGGCGGAATGGGCAGCTGCTTCCTTTGGGGAAGCTTGGCAGACTCCCTAGGGAGGAAAAGTGTCCTTATAATGAGCCTCTTGTTGGACTGTGTAGTGATGGTAGTGTTGTCTGTGACCAATCACGTGCTGTGTCTGACTATCTGTCGGTTTTTGAATGGGTTCTTTGCAGGTAATTGTGAAATAGTTTGCGTAAGAAATTATGACATGATTGTTTTGTTGAAACTACGAAATATAAGCGGAAAGCTACTGGTCTAGAGCGGTCTAATTCATAGTCTTATGCTGGTGAAACAATGCCCGAAATTACTAACGATTTATAATATTGATCTTTGAATGACTAAACTGGATAAAAGATGCTATTGTAGGCACTTATTCAGCGTTATACAATAATTTCCTAGTTACCAAAAATGTGGAAGTTATTTGGGGGCGTTTTCAATCTTGATTCCAAGAAAGAAAGATGATAAAATGAATTCAACACTGTGGCCTCTGTTAAACATACAGGAACTTTCGATAAAATATGTTATAATATGCAAATAGGTTTTAACTATTGGAAGACTTTGATACTTCGAGATCTACATTTCGTTTATTTGAATTGAATGAATCAGCCCAAATCGTAAAGGTCATTGTGTTTATATTGTTTCAATTTACATTTTTTGAAACCATTCCCTTAGAATTTTTTTATAAATTCATCAGTATAGCTTTCGTAATGAATCTGTTATGGTTAATTGGAGTCAAATTAATGTTACCATGTTTGATCGGCTCAACATAAGCTTAGTTTTGATTTTTGACCACCGTTTAATGTTGATTTATCGGTTATCCATCTGTTTTTTAGCTCATTGGGATTAATTGAATATTTGAAAATTTTCTTCAGATCGCGTAACCAGAATCAATTTAAATTCTGGTATATTAACGAAAAAAAATCCCGAAATTCATGAAGCAACAGATCAGAGATCAAAGACTGCATTTTTTACACCTGTCCAACGTTTTTTCAATCAGTTTCTTGAACTAGTACAGGCGAATCTACCTACTGGATGTATTTAGCTACAAGTTGTATGGAAGGGCGCTAAAAAGCTTCTGACTTCGCATTAGTGCTTTTTGACTTTCATAATATAATTCAATAATGAATATGATTCCCTCATAATGAAGTGAAATTACATTTCCCTACAAAAAATTCAAGCCCCCCCCCTGAAAAACTGTCTGGATGCGCTAGTGGTTTAATTGAAACGAGCGCTCAAAAATGACTCCTCATTAATGAAATGGAATGAATAGTGGTGATTTCTCAGGTTATTAGTAATAAAAACTCTTTAATGTTGGATTTAATTTAGGCAATTCTGGAAACAATGAAGCTGTTTTGATTGAAATCGATTTTAAACTACCGGGACATTTTTTGCTCGATGCTTTTTGGCAAAGGGTTTAATGCACAATGAATCGATTAAAACCATCGCTTAAATTTATAGCATATTCTTTCAATCATCTATAAAGACGGCATACAAAGGCGTCAATAATTTTCTTCTTAGGGGGTAATTGTTCATTTCATGAAGGAAACATGCAGAAATACAGGGTGTCCCAAATAAGAGTGACTGATTTTAAACATAAATACCCAGCTTATTAATTGCTTCAAAGAGATGGGGTTTTCATTAGTTTCACTAGTTTATCAAAGAGATTTTTTTAGGCTTGGTTGGCATTTCATCTCATCAACATGGGGTGTTTTACTTATGTTGGTCAAAATCAAAGGGGAAAATATGTATTATTTTGAATGGAACACCCTATAATATTTGATCTCATTCGAAAGAGCAATCGTTCTCCTTTCCAAAAAGGTATAGTTTTCTATCTTTTGTTTCATTAACAACAAAGATATTCGATGATTCATGTAGTAGTACATTTTTAATTAGTAGTTTTATATGAACGTATTTTGATGCCTAAAATCAGCTCTAGCTGTGACCGTTTAACGCATAACAACAAAATCAGCAATTTTGACAATAGTAATTTTGTAAAGTCATATAACGAAGAGGGTAGGCATATGCAGCATTTATTGTAACTTTTTTGTTCTTCCTTCTTTATACAGAGTGTATCAGCCAAATGGAATAAATTCGATAACGAATAAATGAGGGGGTGTTAGGAAAAACGCTTGGACACGTCGATTTGTAATTTTAAATCAGCATATTTTTCAAGAAAATAAAATTATATAGGGTGTTCTATGCGACCGTGGCCAATACCAACTTTCTTATTTCAAATGCAACCCCCTGTATATTATTTATTTTTTGGATTCTTTAGAGAATTCATGCACATTGTCCTATACCTATCTTTAACTATTTCGGAAGTATTAAGTGTTTCCAGATTTATTGCAAAAAATCAACGTTTAAAATGAAAATTATTTTATTTCACAAATTCTGTACATTACACTTAAAACCTGATAAGTAATACTGATTATTTCTTAATTATTAAAAAAAAACATTAATGTCAATGTAGGAAATGTTCAAAATGCTCGCCGCGAACGTCTTGGCAACATGCTAATCTAGTGTAGAATTGTTTTCTAACGTTACTCAACATTTCAGGCGTGACTGATCTAATCGCAAGCGTGATTCGGTTTTTTTTAGGTCGTCTAAGTTTAGGGGTTTCGTTTCGTATACAATACTTTTGACATATCCCCACAAAAGTAGTCTAATGTAAAATTGTAAAAAATTGTAAAAAATCTGAAAACACTTAATATTTCCGAAAAAGTTGAAGATAGGTATGGGACATTGTACATGAATTATGTCTAGAATTTTCTGAAGAATCCAAAAAATAAATAATATACAGGGGGTTGCATTCGAAATAAGAAAGTTGGTATGGGCCACGGTCACATGGAACACCCTATATAATATTATTTTCTTGAAAAATATGCGCATTTAAAATTACAAATCGACGTGTCCGAGCGTTTTTCCCAACGCGCCCTCATTTATTCGTTATCGAATTTATTCCATTTTTATTTTAGGCATCAAAATACGTTCATATAAAACTACTAATTAAAAATGTACTACTGCATGAAACCTCGAATATCTTTGTTGAATGAAACAAAAGATAGAAAACTATACATTTTTGGAAAGGAGAATTATTGCTCTCACGAATAAGATCAAAAACTATAAGGTGTTCCATTAAAAATAATACATATTTGATATTTTCCCCTTTGAATTTGACCAACATTAGTAAAACACCATGTGTTGATGAGATGAAACGCCAGCCAAGCCTAAAAAAATCTCTTTGATAAAATAGTGAAACTAGTGAAAACCCCATCTCTTTGGAGCTATTAATAAGCTGGGCATTTATGTTTAAAATCAGTCACCCTGTATATTAAATTAATCGAGACATCAGTATATTGCACCTTACAATTTCCCCCAGGACTTCGCTCCGAAGCAGTTTTTTATCATAGTGGCGAGGCGCTCCATCTTGTTGAAATCAAAAGTTTTGCGCTAACTGACCATTCTATGTAGGAATAATTTGGTGATTACGACGGTTTTATGTTTTATTTTCAGGTGCCCCTGGTAGCGTCTTGCTCTCCTACTTGGGCGAATTTCAGCCTCCGAAACTGAGATCCGGAATCATCTGTGGTGCAGGCTTATTCTTCACCTCCTCCTGGCTTCTCTTACCAATTCTAGCCTGGCTCATCCTACCTTTAAATATTCACGTGACAATAGGATCGTGGTTCATATTAACACCATGGAGGTTGTACCTGATTCTCGTGGCCATACCAGAAGGTGTATTAGGACTGTGGTTCCTGAGACTTCCGGAAAGTCCGAAGTATTTGCTGGCCATAGGAAAGAAAAACGAGGCTCTCGCTATACTGAAGAAAATGTTCGCTTCGAACAAGCGAAGAAGTCCGGATGAATATCCAGTTAAAAGTTTGTACTGTCCAATAATAGAAAATGGGTTTATGGAGAAGGTTGGATGCATGGGAAAGGGGTCGCGCATGCTGCGTGATATGAGGGTTCAGATGAAGAGTCTTTTTAAAACGCCCTTGCTTTTCATCACGATCTTGTCCTGTACAATTATGTTCACGAACATGTTTGGGTGAGTTATATCGAAAATAATGCTACCAGCCGTGGTTTGCGATGTTGAAACTACTACATAGTCCGTTCAAATATAAGAAGGAGCTTTGTAAACAAACATTATCGTCTGGTTTGCGCACAATAATGCTCCTATTGGTCAAACGGTCATAACAACGCTCCCTTTTAAAGCCCTAAGAGACTGCCAGGATCGTACTCGGAACGGACTGTAGATGCCACTGGATAGAAATGATTCAATAATTTGAGCAATTCCCACATTAGAACTTTTTTCCTCAGAAACTTTAGTGCAAAATTTCTGTTATGATTTGCAACTGTCATAAACATTTTATATCCGACGTACCCTGTTTTTTAATTTTTTGTTTTTATATTATTTACTTAATATTTTCCTTTTCGGATGCTCGAGATTGCCGCAAGGTAATTCCAGGAATCACCAGAGACAGAGTTTTAGAGATTTGGGTCGGAATCTTGCAAGATTCCGACAAAGTAATTCCGGGAAACACCAGATTTGGGTCCTTTTTCCTAATGGGTGAAAGTCATCTTGATTGGCATACAAATCGAAGTTTTCAATAGACAAGACTCGTAAAAGATCTCTGTTCAAATTTATAATGGTCATTTACTTGTAATATCCAAAATATATTTAGTTTCGATCCAAAATTTTATATTATTCTGTACGAAACTCTTTGTCGGCTGCTCAAGATTCCGACAAGGTTATTCCGGGAAACACCAGATTTGGGTCTTTCCCTTAATGGGTTGAAGCAATCTTGATTTGCATAAATATCGAAGTTTTCAATTGACAAGACTAGTTAAAATACCTAGAGCTACTGTGAAGGTCTAGCTGTTCAAAGTGAATTGTGTGAAATCTCCTCGATTCGACTCTGGACGGAAAGTAACTATACGAAGGGCCTCATACCGCTGCGCCAACTATGTTGTTATTGCTCCTTTTTACATTTGAACAGAGTATATAGTCTTTAAATTATCAGGGTATATTTAATGTTCAAATGCTTCGAGTTTGATATCTACAAGTCACAAAATTTCAAAACATTGTTCGAATACTTCACAGTGCAATAAAAACTAAGTGAAAAGTGCCAATTGAAAAATATTGAATATGATTATCTTCTCTAGAAGCTCTCACTCCTTTTACGATTTATTCATTTTTATATATTATATTAGATATACAAGGTGTATCTGAATAACACCGAAAAAATGTAAGGGATGATTCTTTGCAGAAGAAGTGGGTATTTGGTATAAAATTTTTTGAGAAACCTCCCTCCGGAAAAGTTTCACCTCTCCGAAGATCAACAAAAAAAAATTGTTTTTCTTTTTCACTTTCCCTGTATAATAAGCGGGCATTTCCAACATTTATTATAATTGAATTGTAGATATTTCATTTTTTTTTAATTTCAATTCATTCATTTCATTCAAAAGCAGAATTATTTTAATAATAATATACTATTAAACATGAGCTTGCAATACATTTATGTTTTTCTCGCAAATGCTTGAGTTTTCGAAAAAACTTGTGAAAATAAAAAAGTTACTATATGAACTGGGCTTTTCAGCCATGTTTTTTTAGAAGCAAAATTTTCACCAGAAAAAAGTTGTGACAAAAAATATCTTACAGGGTTACTATTCCAACCCTTTCTGAGCATACTTCAGTATTCATCAATTCCAACACGTGTAATTTCATTGACAAATGATTATCACCAAGTTTCGTGTCCTTAGCTTAATATAGGTACAGGGAAAATGAAAAAAAAAATTTTATCTTCGGAGGGCTGTAACTTTAAGGGGGAAAGCAGGCACGTAGCCAGGATTTTCTTTCGGGGGGGGCACAATTTCGGGGGGGCCCACAATAAGTAAACATTGCAAATTTTGTCGAATATACAGGCATTTTTTGATATTTCGGGGGGGAGGGGGGGCACGGTTGAGTATCGCCGGCAACCAGGCCCGGATCTAGGGTGGGGCAAGCAGGGCGCTTGCCCTGGGCGCCAGCTTAAGGGGGCGCTAAAAACAACCAGAGGTTAAATTTTTTTTATTTTTTATTTTCTCGGAAAAAAATATTATTTTTAAATATTACCCTAATCTGAAGTGCCATCTTGGCCACTCAAAAAAAGGTCAAACATCCTATCTTCCCAAAAATATGCAAAATGAAATTATCGATTTAATGGCCACCAAAGTTCGGAATAGCATTATTAATGAGATCAAGGAGGCCAACTATTTCACTATTATGTTCGACTGTACCCCAGATGTATC
Organism: Adalia bipunctata; assembly: GCA_910592335.1. Lineage (NCBI taxonomy): Eukaryota > Metazoa > Arthropoda > Insecta > Coleoptera > Coccinellidae > Adalia > Adalia bipunctata. Next base: position 13,146,209 of record OU342955.1, read on the forward strand.
TCTCACAGAACAAATGAACCAGGTTATACACGATATTTAAAGAGAACGTAGTCTGGATATGAGATAAAGGCAAAGACTTATAATACTAAAAATAAAGGAAAGTTTTATTGACTTCTTAGAAGTTGACAAGCTGGCATATATATAAAGGAGTCCAATCCAGAATTCTACACTCTCTGAATCTTGTGGGTGTCCATTCGTCTTTATCATGTTCAGAAGCAGTAAATTTATTTGGTGTTGTACAAACACTGTATTGTTTTTTTGTTAGTTCAACCACACGATGGACAATTATGAAAAAGTGGACGAAAACAAATTTTAATGGAAGTGGCCAAACTAGATAGACTGAACATCAAGCCTTGCTCAATAATTTACCGGGAGTTGTGAAGGCTGTGGAAGAAATCAAAGAATCCTCACTAGTCGCAGTAGATATGAAGCTGGTCATTTGCTTCATGCTGTGATGGATTTCAGATTCATACTGAACCTAACAATTTGGGAATTTGGGATAATATTCTGCGAGAGATTAATATGGTCAACGACGTCAACGTGGAAATTCAGAAAGGAGATATAGTTATTTCACGTTCATTATCGTTCATGCAAGGTCTTATGAAGATCTTGCAAGGAATGACAGAAAAACTTATTGAAAACTGGATCTCGGAAGCTACACTTCTTTCAGAAGAATTGGATGTGGAGCCAATTCTTAGAAATAAACTTGTTTCCAAGAAGAAAAAGCAGGATGACGAAATGTGCGATGATGAGTCAAGAACGGTTTATTCTCCGAGGAAATTAAGGTTGTTTTCGACAGATTATTGTCAGAAATCAAAAAAAGATTAGAAAGCGCAGAGAGTCTGCAAACGAATTTCTCATTCCTCAATGGCCATGCCTTTTTAAACATGCAAAAAGAGGATCTGCAGAAAATGGGACCCTTTTAGCGCAAAAATATTGAAGAGACTTGAATGCAGTTGATTTTTGTTAGGAACTAGCGGTTTTCAAAATGTTGGTTCCTGAAATACGTGAAAGATCGACTTCATTAGACCTGCTACAAATTCTTCACAGGCAAGTTCTGAAAGATGCTTTCCCTATAATGTCAGTATAGCTGACATTATATAGAATAAAGTGCACATTGCCTACCACGTCTGCAAGATGTGAAAGCAGTTTCAGCAAATTGAAAATAATAAAAATTATTTGCGTTCCTTAATGAGTCAGAAAAGTCTCTATGGCCTCTCGATCTTAGCTCTAGAATACAAAAATGCTTCCGAAACAGATTTCGAGGAGCTGATAGATGCGTTCGCGTAAAGAAAATCACGCCGCGAGATGCTATGTGAAGAAAAAAGTCCTATTTCTTTCCTTGTGATATTTTCCTTATTATTAGTTTTTATTTTCATTATTCATTTGTATTATTTATTTTTGTTTTTTCTATGAATTCATATATGTACATATTAAACAAATGGGGGGGGCGCAATCATGAATTTTTGCCCCGCTCAGAAAAAATCGTAGATCCGGGCCTGCACATTATTAACAAATTCATTGAAAAAAATTGTAATCCCTTCGTTTTTTTTTTCCAAATTTTAGTCATTTACTCCTTGGAATACTAATAATACTATATGTTTTATCAAAAAAAAATGACATGGTACTCTGGTCATACATGGCTATAGTACCCCTCATTCTTCAGTTTATGTAGGTACCTACTATAACCATATAAATTTCAGGGCTTTTGGTCTCGGACTCTGGCTACCTGAACTATTCGTACGCTTCAAGCAATACGCAGTACTCCACCCCAACGAGACTGTAACCTTGGAGAAATTGTCGCTGTTGACTGTCGACACCAACAAGACCTGCGATTCAACCTTCGATCTCTCGGTGATACAGAACACAGTGATCATGGGTGTGACATCTCTGGTAACCAGCGTATTCTGCGGGTATATCTCAACCAAAGTCTCAATAAAGACAGTACCACTGGTCTGCATGTTTTTGGGCGGTCTCGCCTCAGCTTCGATATATTGGCTCAGATCTGCCACCCAAAATCTGATAGTGGCCTCCGTGTTTCAAGCCACAATGATAGTGGCTAATATGTCCCTCAGTGGTGTTGTGGTGGAACTGTTTCCTACCAGCGTGGGAGCTACAGCTATCTGTCTTGCGATGTTCATGGGAAGAATGGGAGCGATGACGAGCAATATGGTTTTCGGCTTGCTGATGGACGAACATTGCGAGATACCCATTTTTGCCGTTGCTGCAAACGTTCTTTTAGGGGCTCTCTTGTGTTGGATCATACCTGTTAGTCAAGTCGAAGAAAAAACTGAGAAGAACAGTTATGTAGCGGGAAAAACTGTTGAAATTTCTTTGGTAACTTTACCAAAAGACGAATATCAGCCAAGAGTTTGATGTTACATCAATAATTGGACATTTCTATATGTCTCCAGTGATATTCCAAATTCCACGAATATTTTATATCGATGTGACACAGCATGGAATAAACAATTATTCAATTCAAAGATACTCTCGTCGAGTATGTCAATTGAACGAAGATCTGGAGGAAAACTATGTGTCTTTTATAACACATTTAGAAAAAACTTGAAAGGTTTTTCTTCCACAGCTTGTAAATATTTCTTATTTAGATATTTTAGACTATTACTTTTATTTTTTTAATTTTATCAATATTGAAGTTATCAAATTATTTGATAATTAAATTGCAATAATGCATATTTGAAACAATTTGTACTTGTGATAATAAAATTATGGATAGATATTTTTTGTTGATTTTTATTATTTCTAATAAGGAGATATAGATTGAACTACATACTTGCTCCTTATATTTCAGTTATTATCTCAATTATCTGCAACAAAATTTATGATTTTTTTTATGATAATAAAGTGTTAGATTCCCGATGAGTGGATGGGAAAACCCCTCTAACATTGATTGGAGAGCACTCTCTTCGAACAATGCCTCTAAAAAGTTCTTCACTAATGTTTGGGTACGACTAAAATACTCGTATCGGTTATACAGGGTCTTTCACGAGGAACCTCACCCATATTTATACGGGAAACTACTGAACGTATTTTCATGAAATTCAGCACTTATAAGTATTTCACGATGCTGATGAAATCTAAAATATTTTCAAGGCATGAGCACCTCCGGTTTTTCCGGAAATGACGTCAACTTCCGTTTTTCAAATTAGAACACCATTTTTTTATTGCAGAAATAGATTCCTTAGAAAATTTCAAGTTATTTTGATGTAACATTTTTCAGTTTTGGTTGGAAAATTCTCTATGAGCGGGAAAATTCGAAAAAAAAAATCGAAAATAGAGCTCCGCTGAAACAAGAATAACTTCGAGGTTTTTGGATGGAAAATTTTCATTTTTGGGATTTTTCAAGATGTAAGATTGATGTATCCACTTTAAAAATCGAAATCGCGATTCATGATACAGGGGGTGAAAAAATCGCTTTGAAAGTTAGGGATGACAAAATCGCGAAAAATCAATTTATATCCACTTTAGGGCAAGGGTGTGATGCACACACTCACATTATTTTTTAACGTAGATTCAATATCTGCCATAAAAAAATGGGGTTCTAATTTGAAAAAAATGATTTTTCACGATTTTGTCATCCCTAACTTTGAAAGCGATTTTTTCACCCCCTGTATCATGAATCGCGATTTCGATTTTTAAAGTGGATAGATCAATCTTACATCTTAAAAAATCCCAAAAATGAAAATTTTCCATCCAAAAACCTCGAAGTTATTCTTGTTTCAGCGGAGCTCTATTTTCGATTTTTTTTTCGAATTTTCCCGCTCAGAGAGAATTTTCCAACCAAAACTGAAAAATGTTACATCAAAATAACTTGAAATTTTCTAAGGAATCTATTACTGCAATAAAAAAATGGTGTTCTAATTTGAAAAACGGAAGTTGACGTCATTTCCGGAAAATATTTCAGATTTCATCAGCATCGTGAAATACTTATAAGTGCTGAATTTCATGAAAATATGTTCAGTAGTTTCCAGTATAAATATGGGTGAGGTTCCTCGTGAAAGACCCTGTATTTTCATATTCAAACACATTTAAACATGATATCTACATTTTCTTAGCGTTCAAGCGTTACCAGGGCAGCTCAATGTTTCAGCAGAATTATACAGGGTGTATTTTAAGGTGATTTTTATATGAATTATGCCCTTGTTTCGAGAAAATGAAACTAGAATTTAAATAAAACTTTTTAGGAATTTGGAAAATATTTTATTTTCTCTAATACTGTTCAATGTGCCGACGTTTTGGAGGCGAGTTCCTCCTTCTTCAGGGCTCAAGAATTCCAAGTTTTATTTCTGGCGACGATATAATATGATATGTTATTTTGAATGATTTAGTCTGATTTTATGATAGATTATTAGTCTTCACTATTATTCCAAATTCCTGAAACGATTTAACAAAATTGTAACGAAAACCAAACTGAAACTAGAATATTTTTTAGGTGAATCTGAAAATTCCTCAGTCCGAACCTGCTCCCTCGCCTGCTCCTCCGTAGATATCAACATCTCTTGTTCTTTGTCTTCTTATCTAATAAATTTGCAAAAAATTCTAGTGCGTAGAACAGATCATTTTGCCATATGTAAAACCACTGTGGTAAAATTATGGTTTTAAGGAAAAAAAGAATTTTGTCAATGATTGACAAGAAGAGTATTTAGTTCTCTGAATGAATATTATAGGTTATGAATTTGAAGCAGTTGATAAACAAAATTGCCAAATTGTTGCAAAAACACAATAGATTGATATGAACAAATGTAAAAGGCCGAAAATGAGCAATGATACAATATTCTCAGACTCACCTTGCCAACTATCAGTAAATCATGCGAAATGAATAACAATGCATCAAAGTCCATTTTATTTGTCGTAGGTTCATAATTCACAATATGTACTGAAGGTACTCAAAGATCTTCATGAAGAAAATAGATTATGCGACGTTTACTTGAGAGTTGGGGATAAAGAGTATGGAGCTCATAAATTGATTCTCAGTGCATCAAGTGATGTTTTCCAGGTTATTACAATTGTTTAATTGGGATTATCACTGATTCTCAATTCCTTCAGGTAATGCTTATGAAAACAGATTGGAATGAGGGCAGTCAAAGCCACATAAAACTTGGTGAAATTCCGCAATGTGAGAAAGTTTTTCCATTATTTCTTAAGTATTTTTATACTGGAGAAATAATTATTACACATACGAATGTACTTCCTATTTTATCTTTAGCTGATAAATACATGGTGAAGGTAAGAATTTACAAAAAAGGAAAATGCAAATTTATTCCGTTATTGCATTCGAAACTTTTTCAGAGTTTATCCAAGTTATGTTTGCAGTACATGTATGATCATGTATTACATGCAGCGTCTCACGACCAATTATTTTTGTGGCTTCAATACTTTCAGTCCTGTGGTCACAGAGAAATGGCAAGTGTTTGCGAAGAATACATAAAATATAATTTCGACTCGGTGAGTTACTCTGCCGATTTCCTCAATTTAGATCCTGAAAATATGGTTCAAATACTGAAACAAGATGATCTTGTGATAAATAATGAAGCAATGCTTTATAATGGTGTGGTCAGATGGCTGAACTTGCAGAAATCAAAACTAGAAGAAGAAAACCTGATAGAGGATGAAGATGCAGAAAGGAAAGATGAAAAAGAAATTTCAGAATACATGAAATATCTCCTAGTTTTGGTCATGCAATATGTGAGGTTTCCAATGATGAAACCTAGAGAGATAGCAGACTTATTACGTTCACCTCTGGTGAAGGAGAACATTGAGTTTTTCATGGAAAAAATGTCAATTAGTGTGGAATTACATTCAGGAAGTCTTGACAACATTAAAGCGTCTTGGCTTGAAGAAAATAAACATTTGATGCAACCCCGTATATATACCGCAGAAAATTATAGTGCGGTTATATGGATCGAAGATTTCATATCCCTTCCTAGGTTCCACAAAATTCCATGCGAATTTCAGACTGACTCTTCATTATTTGAGACTCGCAATTGTTCGAAAAGGAATAAATGGAAAGTATGTTTCTATCCAAAAGGTGTCCTGTTTGACCCATGTTACCTTATTCATTGGCAAGGGCGGTATGAAATACCGGAGATGGTTGTACCTTCTATAAGACTGAAGATAATGTGTAAGGAACTGAGCAAACCTGGGAAGTTCAAAATTTCGATATTAGTTTATGGGATAAGGGGGAAAGCCGAGCATGTCGTCAGAGTTAAAAGTGAAATTCATCATATACCTGAAGCCAACACCTATCTTAATATGGACGATATCATACCTTTTCACTTGTTGAATCCTCCTGAAGGGGAAACGAATAATTGCGACAATTCCTATTTAATAGGTACGCATAATAATGAACTGAAGATACAGATTATCATAACACCGATTTCTTGACAATACTTCTTTATGAACCATTTTTGGTTGAAATGTGTATTATAAGAATAACAAATGCATTTAGATTTGTAACGAACATCTATTATATTGTTATTAAATATTGAAAATTGTTAATTTCTTGTTCTGTGGTTGTACCATATATCGGTTGGTCATAGATTTTCTATTTTCAACTATTTGTTTCTAAATTTTCCACCTCACTTCTTCTTCTACGCTTTTTTATGATAGTTTGGGTCATAGAGATAGAATGAAATCTATCACTACTTGTGGCAGTCATTTTTGATATATGCAGAGAATCTCTGATTGAACTGGAACCCTCCTGCATGATTATCCTACCGAAACAATTCTCTGGCTTCAAATGAAAAACATATTTTTAGATCCGCTAACAAAGATAGGATGGGTAACTTGTTGGATAGAAGTTTAATGCGTTGTAACATAATTTAATCAGTTTATTCCCATTAGTTCTTCATTTCACATTCCTAAACTTATTATACAATTCGAACATGAACTATAGTATATTTACAAAAAGGTTCTGTGTATAAAATGTGGCATATTTTTAAGACTATAAACATTCGAAATATTCCGTTCATTCGATTGTTACGCCGAGCATATTACGAATCATAAAATTCATCATATTTTTCATAACCTCACAATCACTATAAAACAAGTGACATAAAATGTGAAATGAGTCCATTTTGGAAGGTACCAACAAAAATTCAATGAAAGGAATAATGACAAAATTTCATCATAAAGCTGAATAAAATCGAAGAATTGCTGCAAGTTGAAGGCTGATACAAATGGAATTGTTGTCTTAAACATTGTAAAATTCGGGCAAATATGAAGAGAGAACAGCATGTCTTTCAAGAAATTTTCTGTCATAATTTTGCCAAATTTGTTGTGTATGAAATTATAAAGGTTTATCATTTTTCTGTTAAATTTATTGGGGTACTATGCCCAGTTTTTGTAAACATAACAAGGCAGCATTTGCTTTTGCTTCTTTCTTATTTGGACTCGCAACGTTGGGCTGACACTCCATTCCATTCAGTTTGACCTGGAAAAAATTTATATTCATCCTACAATAAAAGAGTTTGTCCGGAAAATTGCTTTAAACAAAGTTCCTATGAAAGCATCTAAAGATTTCATCGTGGATAAGTAACAGGACTTAATTTCCCGAATTCATAATGGAGTAATATTAAGTTAGGCTACAGAGCTTAGAACGACACTTTTACAGATAACCTAACCTCAAATACTGGCGTCAAAAAGTTTGTTTGGAAGGTTGGTAGCATATGTCATTCTATACTATACTAAAATGGTAACTCTGTGGACCGGGCCGAGGGAATCTGTCAAAAAAGTGGGTCCAATAGAATCTTAAAATCGCAGCGAGCTGAGATATAGTGAAGAAATTTTTATACGATCGAAAAAAGGAATCAACGTATTTTTGCTAAGTGGGGACCCGCTTTAATTAACAAAAAAGTGATAATGTGAATATCGAAGTTTTTCCGATCATTTCAAAGAACAATCTGTCACCTACCTTGAACAAGAAATTCTTCTTATGATCTGGACCGCATTCAAAGCAGAGCTCATAAGTTGGAGGACCCAGTTTACTCTTGCACGCATATTCTCCTAGCAACGATACAGGATGCTTCCCATTGGGATTCGGAGGCGGTTTGACAATTTGCTTGTTTTTCTTCTTTCTTTGCGACTCCTCCGTAGCAACTAGACCTCTTTTATCCAATTTAACCTCAAGCAGTAGAGGCTCCAGAGCTCCGGTTTTTTCTTTTCCAAGGCCTTCACCGGGCTTCCAACCCATTTTTTGGAGTAAATGCATGCCCATGCCACCAGATACAGGGGCGGCACATTGGAGCTGGTCCTAGGAAAGTTTCAAGATCGATAAAAAGACTTTTAGGGACTGTCACAGTTTTGTTTGCTAATCAAATTTGGGAATATGCATCTGTCTGTACCAGGATGTACCATATTTTATGTTTCATAAGAAAAATGGGAAAGTGTTCTACCATTTCAAGATCTTAATAAAACGATTAAGTTTTCATGAGGTTTGTCAAGTAAGCAAGTTAATGAACTTCAAAATTAACTGACTAAATTTGAATTCGATAAAATTTCTTCAAGTTGTTCTTAATAAAATCAATATACACCTAATTTTGAAAGAGACCTTACCAACAAACTTCCCCTTCCAGAAATTTTCCTTTCATCAAAAAATTTGGTATGGAACATATTAATTAGGAAATCATGATTTACCCACCATTATAATGTTAGTTTTCACCTTATTATTTGAACTCACCAATTCCGACCTCCTGCATCATTTTCTTGAAACCTTGGCTCAATAATCTGTCACTGCTTGCCTGAAACAAATTCTCAGGTGACAGAGTCGTCAGTTAAAGAATTGTACTTGTATTCTTCAACTGAGGACTACTCGATGATACTCATTTGTCACAGTCAAAATACATTTAATTTTTTCAAAACAAAAATTTCCCAGATTGGAAAGATTGGTAATAAAAACAAAGTTCAAGATATTTTTTGGTAAACGGCACATGCTGGTGTTACTCCGGATTCCAGAAAACTAGATGCAAAGATACAATCTAAGATAAATTCTTTGGTACTTTGGATATGAATAGAATTGTGACATAAAGAGTACCTATCATTTTTGTCAACAGACACAGATTCCACCTCTTAAATCTAAGAAATGGTCTGTGCCTGAGTAGATTCCTCGAATCCAGCCTGAAAATTTGCTTCAACACAAAGTAAAATGTTAGAAATCTATAGCTGCAGTTCTCAATATATCTTTTGATAGGAAATTTTGTTCCATATTTCTATCTACTGAGCACTATGAAAAACTATATGACAGATGACGCTTAAACTCCGCGCAAGGACAGTTCTGCCAACTTACATCATAACAAATAAGTCGTGTTTCATGCCCCAAAGGCTATTTGCAGGACAAATAGTTAAGTGTTGATGGAAAGCTAAGAATTGAGCAATCTATTAATAAATTAAAATCTCCTTTAGAAAAGCTAGAATGTTTCCAACATAACAAAACGAATTTTCCGGTTTTGAGCACTGCACTAAAAATTTCCCTGATCATTTACTGGATTCGTAGTTTGAGATACCAGTAAATGACATTATCATCTGAAACACCCTTTGCAATTATGACCAATTACCTTTCTAGCCCATGCTTGGTATCCCGATGATAATTCTGAATGAGACAGAAAATTTCCGCCTATTGTTCCAGTAAACTGTCCGGGTTGCTGTTTACTCTCAGCCCAAGACTGAACCTATAGTGAAAAAATGATAATTATTTCGCTGGAACATTCCTACTGCAGCCTTATTACCTTTTTAGATGACTGATACATCTGCGAAATAGCTTGAACATCGTGTGGATTCTCTTGTAATTTTCTCATTGCCGTTAACCTCTGGGAAACTATTGCCCCAATGTCTATTTGCTGTTGCGCTGACTAAAAAATTGGAGTATTAGAGAATTTTGATTTAATGAAGAAATGATGAGCGCAGAAAATTCTTCTGGGGATTTCATCATTTCCTTGAGACTAGCCAATCCAAACCACGTCATTATTCCACCACTGTTAACCTCAAAGCGTATCTGACGGATCGCTGGTTTGCGATAAATATGCGGAATTTTGTTATTTTATGTAACTTATGTAAATTCTTTATCCTTTTATATGAAATAAAATTTTAATATTCATCAGTTTTACATTTAACATGGACTGAAAACTACTTATTTTAGTGTCTACAAGGAAATATTCACTTCAATTTCTTATCTTCGATTTTGTCACTTGATATGTGGATAATACACCAAGTTACACACACTGGGTCTTCCAAAATATTCCAGAAAATCATCTTAATTCGAACGACTTGTCCAACTTTGGCACACATTAATGGCACTTTTCTATTGAAAATGCACTTCATTCAAATATTTTTCACTAGTCTAATATTCATAAGAGTACGATTGACTAGAAATATCAAGAAAATGTCCATATGAAACAAAGCTAAATTCTCATTGTTTGACCACCAGCACTAACCTCAAAAAATATTTGACAGGTCGTTGGATTGCCTAATTGAGAAATGCGTTTTTTGGGGTTTGCAAAGTTTTTCATCCTTAGAAATTCATACACAATGTGATCACACTTCTTTAAATTGTTTGTTAGCGTCAACTTTAAAAATTTGTCTTATTCGTCATAATCTTTTTGATTGTGGCTACAACAGCGCAAAATTGATTTTATTACATTCTGCAATGTATTATCGTCTTAAATCCATTATTTTGAGAGATATTCAATATCTGTGCGCTCATCAATTTGTATGATTATGGTTGAGTGATCAGAATTCTCCATTGCTGCCACTGCGACCAAGGAGATCTAAATGTGGAAATAATTGTAAACAGAATTGAAAATATAAACCTCCGAATTCATTGTTGAAGAAATTATTATGTCTGACATGTCGTTGGCAATGATTGCAGAGCTTGAGAAGTGCAGAATTTATCAGGAGCTACATCAGACAAACTTGTAAAGCTACCAGCAAAATAATAAATAAAATCTGCGAATTATGAAAAAGGAGGTATTTCAGATTCACTCACTGCCGTTGCAGATGCGGGTACTGGTACAGGTGCAGGAACAGTGGACAATAACTGCGGACTGTTTACTGGAGGTACCATTGGTGTTATTGGTACTACATCTTTGGTTAACACAATTGAAGCCTTTGGTATAGGAGGTTCATCTTTCTTAGGTTGAACAGGTACCCATTCATTCTCATTCTTACGATGATGCTGTCCACTGCTTACTGGAAACTGAATCCTCAATTCTGTTGTTCGTTCTTGTGTACTTTTAATAGGTAATGGAACAGAATTCTGAAATAAAAAACTCGTAACTATGAAATCAAAATTAAGTGGTATTTTATGCGTGATAAAAATGTTTACTTTGATATTCATTGTTATTGTTGTTGGCCTATCTTTTATTTGAAAGGGATGATTGAAAGGCTTATCATTGTCACTTTCCCCACTACCCTTGTCATCATCTACATCTGACAGTTCCCCCAGATCTTCTTTAGTTGCCAGAGTTTTACAGAAGTCAGTCAACTCCTCTATTGTTTTTCCGCCCGCTTTAATAGCCGCAATGACTTTTTCCTGCGCCTGGGGGCCCAAACTCAAGGCTCCTGGTAAGTTTCCAGACTTCATCATTTGTATGGCATTTTTCCTTGCAATCTCTAGTAACTTTTTCTTGTCTATATATGAGGAATCTTTGTCTGGAGAATACCTCCTATCTCTATATTTATCCCAACTATGATCCCTTGATCTGAAAATCAACATAATACACATCCACAAGTCACAACATACAACTTGTTAGATACAATTAAACAAAATCAACTTTACAGAAACGGTCGTGAATAATCTTTCTTGAAAAAATAATAAATTCACATAAAACACTCACCTATGCCACCTATCATCCCTGAATCTATCAATACTTCTACTTCTATAAAAATCATCCTTATTACCCCTTTCGTAAGTCCTGTCTTTATCTCGTGATCTGTAAAATTCATCGTCATGATTGTGGGAGGTTCTACTGTGCCGAGTGGTCTTATAATCATCTTTATGTCGTTTATCATCCCTATGGCCAGAAGAAGAATGTTTATGAGAATTTTCATTGATTTTATATCTCAGATCAGAATGTTTGTGAGGGGATCTGGATCTCTTACGTTCAGTTCTGTAATCGTCTTTTTTCTTATAAAAATCATCTTCATCATCTTTTTCTTTTGACCTTTTATGCCTTGACGTACTCCTATGGCCATGTTTGGATTTGAAGGTATCATCAGATTTATCTGAATCTTTTTCTATCTTCTCTTTAGATTTCTCCTTTTTATGTTTATGCTTGCTCTTATGTTTCTTATGTTTGGATTTTTTCTCTTCATCAGTTGATGATATTTCACCATCTTCATTTTCCTTTACCTTCTCCCAAGGAACAATACACGGTTTTATATCGATTTCTTCCTCCGATTCCTTTTCATTGATTTTATCTAAGCTTAACGACAACTCGGTTCCTTCTATTTTGATTTTTTTTTCAGCAGATTCTTCTTGTTTAACAAGGAGCTTGGCTAAATCAAAGTCCAAGTCGCTAGAACTGCTGCTGCAACTACTATTACTTCTACTTCGTTTCCTTTTTTTACTTTTCTTCTTGTGTTTTTTATCCTTGCTTTTGTTCTTCTTTTTCTTTTTTGGTTTCTTACTCCCATTTGATAATTCATCTTCGATTAATACAGGCGGATCAGCATCAAATGTACTGAATAATTCAGAAAGTATTTCCAGTGAAGATTTTGTTTCAACAAATGGTTTTACTTCTTTCTCTTCTTGTTCCATTATGTTTATACTCATAAACTCTCAAGTATTCATGATAATAACTATGTTATTTGAAGATGGGATATGGCATTGATGATATTATTTGTTTTTTATTTTATTTTGACGATTTTGAGTTGAGTTGTCTCTGTTTCTAACCATAGATGAATAAAAATTAAAAACTATATTTGACTATTCTATGCATAGAATTATAAATATAGAATTATATGATTCTATGCATCTATTTCTAACCTATTCGAAAACCTGTCAATGCACCACACAACGAGAAAAACTGTCATCGATGACCTGCACCTGCACCACCGTAAGCGCGTTCGGCAATGACATCTGACTGGTCGGATTGATCTGAACCGTTCGTTTATTACATCCAGATTGAGGGGAGTACACATCTGGACCGTTCGGCAAGAAAATCTGATCAATCGGATGTAGATCTTTTTGCTCGATGTATTTCGACGGATCAAACGGATTTTTTCCACACAACAGAAACAGAAATTACTTTTCTGCCTTTGTCAATGGATTTTATCTGCATTTATGAGTTTCCTGCTTCGAATATTCTTGAACAGTCTGTTGAAATTTCGTGTCTTATGTTATTTGTTGTGTAGTAATAAATAAAAAATGTCGTTTGATAAAAAAATAATTATTCAAAATATTGAATCATCTCAACCAAGGGGTAGAAGTGTTGAGAGCTATAACAAAAGAATTAAAATAGAACCCAAACTACCTCTCTACGGCCGAATAGACCTTTGAGCACTAATTTAATATCTGGCAAACAGAAAAAACGCTCTGAAAGCTCCGTACGGTTCGTTTATTACAGAAAAATCTGGCAAATCTGTACAATTTGTGATCACGTGACTAAAAAATCCGTCCGCTCTCGGATGCTAATGCCGAACGCGCTTCGTATTTCCCAGAAAAATTGATTTATAATTAAACAGATGCTGATTCTTTCAAATATAGATTGATCCTTGTGAATCGAAAAAAAATCTTCATCCATCAGAGTCGAACAGTTTAGATTTTCTGATTTTTTTCGCGGAGGTCCAGACAGCTGTGTCCACAGAACACAAATATGTTCTGTGTGGGTGACTGGGGGAGTCCCGGGTCCAGGGGCATTTATTACATTCTGAGGAAAGAGGAATATTTCGCCAAAACATGAAATTATTAATCCATTTAATATATTTCGTTTTACATTACCCCTAGATACGCGCAATTGAATGTCCATGATGTTCATTCCGTATTTCAAAGAATTTTTTTCCGAAATTCATACTACTTTCCAGTAAAATGCTATTTTTCACTACAGCAGGACACGAACCTCGAAAAAAATATCTTTTCAAATTTCGGACATCAAAAGATTTCGACTTCCGCTAGCTGCATATTTTTTATCTTTGTCCTGCGATTGTGACCTTGTTGCACTGCTGTCGGTTTCATTTCGGTTAACGACTTGTGATAAGTGATAGGAGTTGTTGGGTGTTTAAATACCGGCACTTGAGAATTTTAGGCAAAAATTTTGATAAGAGATTAGGTATAAACTCAACTCATAGAATCTAAAAGACATGCAGAAACCAAGAGTCTTAATTCTTGGAGGTGAGATTTTTCTTAAAAAAAGGTCCGAAATTCCGTTTTATGTGATCAATTGCAGGATGTGGTTTTATTGGGAGGAATTTGATATCATATTTGGTAAAGGAAGAGTTGACAAGTGCAATCAGAATAGTTGATAAGGTTCCTCCACAAGTTGCTTGGCTCAATAAAATACACCAGGAGTATCTAAATAAGCCTATTGTCGAATTTAGGAGCGCTAATTTAATTAATCCAGGTGAACCTGATGAATTTCACACTTACATTAGTGATTTTATTTATATACTTTCTCATTATAGATTCTTGTAAAAATGCTTTCTCAAGTGATTCAGCCTGGGATTTTGTTGTTAACTGTGCTGGTGAAACCAAGGGATCTCAAACTGATCCAATTTACAATGAAGGAATTCTTAAGTTGAGCTTGAATTGTGCTAAAGAATCGGCCCAAGGAAAAGTTAAACATTATGTAGAATTATCTTGTGGTAATATGAGTTCTTCTGAAAAAGTTCCTTCTAAAGAGGATGGACCTATAGAGCCCTGGACAAATGTTGCTAAGTTCAAAGCAAAGGTAAATGTGAAGATCCATGTATAATTATAAATTTTCATGCAGATTTTCAGGTCGAAAAAGAACTGAAGGATATGCCTGATTTAAAATTTACTGTACTTAGACTTCCTATAGTGTACGGATCAGGTGATAGAGGATCAATTGTACAGAGAATAATGGTTGCAGGAATTTACAGAAAACTGGGGGAAACAATGAAATTATTGTGGAATTCAGGCATTAAACTTAATACTGTACATGTTGAAGATGTCTGTAGAGCCATTTGGTTCCTTTTGAATAGAGATAATACTATTGGGGAGGTGAGTCACTATGTTTCTTCAGTAACCTGAATGTTTATATAATTTTCAAAATAATTTGTATGGTGTTTCAAATTTTGTTCACAAAAATAGAACCCTGAAAACTAGGAACAGTAGCATAAAACATAGAATATGAAATTGAATCAGGCATAGAATTTGAGCGTAGTGGCTAATAAGTATACAAAAGTGTGGCAATTGTTCCCCTTAAATCCAGGTTCAGTCATCGCTATTCACATGCCCAGGGAGAAGAGAAGGGACATGTTATTATGTATCCCTATGTGGCTCAATACAAACAGAGGCAAATAAAGAATCTGCATTCACTGATCGCCATGATGCCCCTAATTTCCCACTCTCCGTTATCGCACATGCTCAATAGTCTCACTGACCCTAGGGAGTTCCTTCTAGACGCTTCATTTTTAATTTCAAGGATCAAATTATAGGTATAGAATTATGTGGAATTAGGTTTGGTGAACTATTGCCAACTTGAAGAAAATTAATCTTGACATTTTATTTAAATTGAAAATGCAGTCTTTTGCATTGAAAAACTCCATTTTTAATTTTGCAGGTATACAATTTAGTAGATGATGCAAATTCTACTCAAGGCTCCATTTCAGAATTGTTACAAGAACTTTTTGATATAAAGATTGATTATTATGGAGCCATGTTGAGTGCAATGGTAGATTTAGCCAATGCAGCTGATGAAGCAAATGATAAACATCTAGATCCTTGGGCCAAAGCCTGCCGTCAAGATGATGTCCACAACACACCTCTTTCTCCACACATGGACGCAGAGGTACTTCTTAACAAACATTTAAACTTGGATGGATCTAAAATAAAAAATCTCGGGTTCGAAGTGAAATTCCCTCAGCCTAATGCCCATCTGTTCAAAATTATTATAGATGAATTTGTTGAAATGAAAGTATATCCTGCATCCTTGGCTCCATAATTTATATTTTTGTGGGGGACCTGCTTAAAAGAAGTCAAGTGCTTGAGAAAAGGGATCGTTGGCCTACATGTATCAATGTTGATCGTTTAATTGTTATGAACGAATTTTCCATATTTGAAATTGTGCCATAAAAAATTTCCAAGTGCAATATTTTGAACTGCACATCAATATTTCCCCTCATATTTTTCAAAACAAAGATGTACTTAAATATTTCTAAAATGTACTTATTATCTATTCATTAAGTAACGAAAGGAATTGATCTGTTTGTTCTCAAAGTGCCTTATATTATGTTCTCAACAGATATTCTTGTATTTTTCTCATAATATTTTTCCATTTGGGAATTCACAAATCTCATATTGAAATCATAGAAGAACTGTTTTATTTAATTGTTTTCGATAGATCGTTCTATAGTTTTAAAAATATTTTTTTTTCAAGTTGTTCACCAAATAAAGAATCTCGATCTTTGAGTGTTAACCAACTCATTTTCAAGCACCCCATCTCTGTTCCATTGTCATGAAAAACTATGTACTTATTATAGCTTCTGCAATTTTTGTGCTTTTTTATATGTATAAGGCAAAGGTGATATTATGGAACATTCCAATCATTTATTGTGATCACAAAGAATTGATATATTTGCATTTGAATGTTGCTCAATTATTCAGGTGATTTTGTGGAATATTTACTCAATGTCCAGTTGTTATTAAAGTGTATGCTTACAGATTTGTTGTATTTTCTTCCTTTCAAACTTAGAATTCAAAGGCAGCTGACTTCAACTCCTCTTTCATTATTATATTTGTTCTTGAATATAAAATGTCTCACTCATATTCAAATTACCAACATTCTCCATTTGTATGATTATGTTGGTTCTATCGAAACAAAATTTACCAACCATGAGATTTAATCATAGAATTTAAATTATGAGGTCTATGGACTTAATGATTAGCATTCTTTCGTTTATTTGTTTTGATAATTATTTAATAGATTGAATATTCAACCAAAATTTACAAATCTCACAAAAAAAAATTACCAGAACTGAAGAGGAGCTCCTTGAAAAAATAACTCGGTCATCTTTAAATTGTATTCAAAGCATGTTTGTTTTCATTCTTTCCTTAGGTTGATTCTTTGAACTTTATATCAATGATGAATCGATTATAGACTTCATTCTAGAACATTATTATCTTCCTTTGGAATATTTTTCTGTGATTAAGGAACAGGGAAGAATTCCATTTATTCCTTGGTTGAGAAGTCCATTATTAACATCAGAGCTTCACATCTCTGGATGTTCAAATGCTCTGTTAATAATGGCTTTCCTCTCAACCTTGACATAAATATACTATTATTACTATATTTCGCAGAGTGAGTCAATATAAATGAATTGTAAAAACAATTGTAACACACATTATTGTTTCGTTAATGAATTTGTCACTTGTAAATCCATCAGTTTCTTGATCCCAAACAGATTTGATTGCAGCCTTCACACCAGCCCCTTTAAGTTCTACCAAAAGGACATGAACAATATGTTTATAGCGTCTTATTCTCAACTCCCTGCATCTTTTATTAACTTCATTGCCTATTGTAGTACTCCATTCCTCAGCTTCATCGGGCGAATATGCCTTGCCTGTCAATACCTCATCTTGTACTGCTCTTATTATTTCTCTCAATTTATCATAACAGGGTGGTTGGAAAAATGATTCTGTTGTAGGTAAATTTATCTCAGTTCCAGGTACTTTGTCTTTTATATCTGCACCATCTATTTCTACCTGATCTCCCATCTCTTTTTATTCAAATTTTATAAGTTGAAACGAAGCACCTTCCGTTACTTTGGGTGTCATTAATGTACTTCTTTTATATCATATTATTGTAATTCAAAAACATTCAAATTATAAAAATAAACATTGACCACTGAACGACTGAACACAAATTACGGTTGAACCACAGAACAACAAAATCTACAAAGATATCTATACGCAAAGATTAATAGGAAAGATCCATATTAGGTGTTCTGTGTGCGAGACTCAACTTGAAATTTGAAATCCTCTTGGAACTGCAACTGATAAGAAATTTGTACATACATTAACTGCATTATTCACTTTCCTTTTATCAGGCATATTGAAATACAAATCATATTTTGTGTAATCCCTTTAGGTGGGTGATGCAATGATAAAAATATATACAATTTTTCACAATAATTAAACAGCCATACCACGTCCACTTAATTTTACTAGTTTTTTATACCTAGTGAGAAAATTTTTATTATTTTGTGTCGTTCGGAGCCAGCTAATATAGAAAAAGTGCAAAAACTACTGTAACACAAACTATTGAATCATTCATAAATATATCACTAGTATATCCGTCGGTTTCAGAGTCCCAAACACATCTAACAACAGACTTCACTCCAGCACCTTTCAATTCCCCTAAGATAACTTGAGCTATATGCTTGTATCGTCGCATTTTCAAATCTTTGCATCTCTTGTTCACTTCGTTGGCTATTTTGATACTCCATTTCTTAGCATTATCAGGAGAATATGATTTCCCTGCCAATACCTCGGCTTGTACTGTTCTTATTATATCTTTCACAGGAGCTGCTTTGAATCTTTCCAGAAGGCTTGGTTTTATTTGATAGGAATGAAGGGCTGGAATTGATTCATAACTTTGTTCTTTGAAAATTTCCACTTCTTCGTTATCATTGCCCTTTGTTAGATCCGAGCCTTCAACTGATATAGCATCGCTAGCTTCTACTGCTTCCCGATCTCCCATATTCTCGAGATTTAATCATGAAATCTAAAATAATTAAGAACTTGTTGTCATAATTAAAATCGGTTTCCTTGGAAACGGATGCATCAAAACAAGTAACGGAGAGTTGGGTTTCTACCCGCTTGACAAAGGCCATGATTAGACAGAGTAATCAAAATACAAGTCTATGGAGAATTTGCCATCTATTCTATGATTTGTAGATTTAACCTATGAACATAACTTAACCATAACCTCAAACACGTATCCGTGACCTCATTCTTATTGATATTGATAAGTACGGCTGATTTTGAATTTGCGAAAATGGGTAAAAGAAAGAGAACTGGTGTGAATAAAAAAGGGGGATCAGATGAGAAAGTTGTTAAAAAAAAGAAAGATAGAACCGAGGAATTTGAATTTGATCCTATACCGAAACATTTGGTGATAGCACATTTGAAGAATCAGGAAAAGCGTTTGATAATAATACTAGAGAACGCTCAGTTGGAGACTGTTAAGGTGAGCATATTTAATTTGACTTTCTTGAAATAGCAATTTGTATATTGTTTTATATTCTTTCAGATTGATGAAAAATTTCAACTCTTGAATAGCGATGATCATGCCAATATTTTGAAGAAAAATGGTAGAGATATAGGATCTTGTCGACCGGATATTGCCTATCAGTGTTTGAAGACATTGTATGATAGTCCCTTGAACCGGACTGGTTTACTGCAAGTATATGTTCACACTAGTAATAATGTACTAATGGAAATAGATGCTCAAACAAAAATACCAAACGATTTCAAACATTTCGCTATGATGATAGGTAGGTATCAGTTCGTTCTTAGTGCTAACTGTTAAATAATTCAAATCTCTTTTAGTTCAACTACTTCACAAATTCACAGTTAGAGCCAAAGAGGGAAAAAAACTATTGAAGGTTATCAAAAACCCAGTAACTGATCATTTACCGATTGGAGTTAGAAAAATTTGTATGTCGTATTCATCAGAGGCAGCTAAACCACCTATTACACTAGTGCCAAAAACTGAAGAACCAATAGCGTTTGTAATCGGAGCTATGGCCAGAGGAAAATTAGATGTTGATTACACAGAGGAAACATACTCTATTTGTAATTATCCCCTTTCTGCAGCCATAACATGCCATAAACTTTGTTCTGCTTTCTCGAATGTTTGGGGAATTCAATGAAAGTGTATTTCAGGTGAAACTGTTCTTGTTTTTTAATCGATTGTATATATGTACATATTTTTAAACAATAAATTTTCTTAGAAATTTTTGGTTTTGAATATCACCTTTCTGCTTTTCAATTTTTCAGCTCATTTTATTGCGGAAATATGCTGGTTGACAGCATGTTCAATCGTAGAAAATTGTGGTCATTAGAAGATTCAATTCCCTGACTTTGCATACACTATTTCAGTTAATTTTCTGGCTAGCTTCTTAAGAAAACTTTTTTATATCTATTGCTCGACCGTCAGTTTCTGCAAAATGTCTGGTATAGTTAACGCAAAATTACTTGAAGGAGTTATAAAAACTTCACAAAGATGTTCCTTTGCAACTGACAAAATACAAAGGAACGTCTGTGTGAAGTATTCATGATTCTTCCAAGTAACTTTGGATCAACTAAATTTGAAGAAAGTTCCATGTAATAAATTGTGAGCTCAAGTAATTTCATCATGCATGAATGGCCTATACTCTATTCACTTTTATAAAGTATCCCGGTTGGCCTAGATTTTGGTTTATCAAGTTTTTCCACTCGAAACTGACGTAGGTTGGCACTCGTGAAAGTCAAAATAATTTTCATGCTGGAGTATTTCAAGTTGTGCAAAAAGGTTTTTAAATGTGTTCTGTAGGCTTATTTCTTGGGAATTTTGAAAAGTGGAACATTCCATAGGTCCGTCTGTTCGTTAAAAAGATTTTCTATCGGGTTATTCGAGAACTTAATAACCCCCGAAATGTTTCAGAGTTATTTTTTGTTGCAGAATAAATCTTTCATTTTGCACTTAAACCAACTTATCAACGAAACTCTAGTGAACTCTTTTGAACTGCCGAATCGAGTTGATTCTAGATCAAGCTCCGATCACCGATCAACCGGTGATAATGCTTTGTGAAACCCACCGTTGCTATTTTTTGAAGCAGGAGATAAATTAGGCAGAATTGAAGTTCACAAAATCTTGATGACATTGTTATTTACATGAGAAGAATTCTCGATACTCAATAATTGTAGAACATAATATTTATTACTCAAATTCCAAAACATGTTAGAAATGAAGAGAAAAGATGAAAATGGACAACTCACGCTTGATGCAGATCGTCCAAATCCGTTTTACTTGACATTTCGGTAAAAATTCACTGTTCCACCAACTTGAAATGTTTGCCCGTTTTTTGATCTGGTAATTGTCTTTCATGTTATTATAAGTGCAAATTATACAGTAATTGTAAACATCGCCATCTAATGGCGATAATATCAAAAATGTATTACCTTCACGACTACGCTAGTGTCTACGATTAACCGTAGCGACACCTAGTGGCCTTATTCAAAAGAAGGGAAAGCATTTTCTTCATGAGCATATTTTTCATCGAAGTTTTCAGAGTTTTAGTGTTTTTTATAATAACCAGGCCGTAGACGAATCCTTTAATGAAGTTTCATAACAAACAGTCCATCCGATCTCGAGTTATAAATGGTGTAAACAACAACTTTGTTTTATACATAAAGAAGAAGATAAGGGATAATTAATTTGAAATGAAGAAAAAAAGGTTCACTTTAAAATAGTTTATTTCCTAACATTACTATCATTCCATGACTTGCTCAAAAATATAAATCATACATGTATCAGTGTACAATATCATTGAAAAATAAATATGGTTGGAAAAATAATGGACATTTTTTCGAATCATAAAATCCTCAAACAGTGTGAGTTTGGCATTAACCTTAAAACCTAAAACACACCTGAATTCTCTCATAAAAAATTTCTACACAAGAATATTTAATTAGCTAATGCATCGGTTCGCACACTTAAGTTAGTAAAACAGGTATTGATCAAGATATAAATTCATTCTTCATAAGAATATTGCTTAAAATAATGATTTGCTTTCAATTTTTCACATGATTTGTAATGATAATGATAAATAACGACAGCTGAGTTAAGAGAAAGTGGAAGACCATTTTTTATGTATTGAACGTAAACTCATTTTCAATCTTGAAATTTGAATGGCAAATAATCAAATCAGATTTTTTGTTATTTAATTTTTTCCTGAAAATGCGTTAACTCAAAAAGTAGGAACCTTTGCAGTCTTCCGCTTCCTAACATGATTCTGAAAAATTTCTAAATCAAGAACTGTTCCACAATAGACCTCTCTCTTTGTGATTATATAGAAATATTATTAAGAACTTAATTTTAGTTTTCCAACCTAGCAAATTAAATTTTTTTAGATCTCTCGAAACCCCCTTATTTTTTTTTCATTTTCGAACTGATATTTTAGAATATTAAATATTAAAACCCCCTTTTTTTAGACAGCCTCATATTGCAATGAATAGACCCGATTCAACACTTGAAAATAATCCAATTTTTTCTTCTGAAATTCAACCAACTTCTGTATTGTGTCATTGAACAGCTCTTTCTTTATCGATAAGTCTAAGAGTCCCAGAATTTCCAAATTTGGAATTTTTTTCGAGACCACAAAGAAACTAAAACAGATTAATCAATATACAATTTATTTTGGTGAAAACAATTAAACTCAATAAGTTTATACAATTACTCCAATATAAAAATTATTCCATCGCATGAAGTAGACACAACTTTTTTGTACAATTCATATATATTTTTATAAATATCTATACATTTTAATTTACAATAATCAACATACTATTAAACAAATTTCAACTAAAAATTACCAGGAATCAATCCGTATAAGGAAAGATTGATTCTCACTGTTAAAAAATTGAGTACTTTCAGAGCTCATTGGAGATATTTGGGTATTTTGTAAAAAGTGGACAGTATAAAATTATTACTAAGTAGAAATAATTTGATCTTTTTCTTTCAATACCCAAAAACTATCTATATATACATTAATTTAATTTAAATATCACTAAAATTGGTAATTCATTGAGGTGGCAAAGGAATTTATCGAATTTGGAAGAATTATTCAATAAAGAAGAGATAAGGAATTAATTTCCTTGAAATTATGATGATAAAACTTATGATGATTTAGTTTTTTCAAAACTAAGAATTTGAAATGGAATTTCAAGAATGGCTTAAAACCTGGATTAAATGCTGCTTCATCTCAAGAAATATTAAATAATTTCTAATTAGTCCAGAAGCATTGTAACATTCCTTATGAATAAGTAAAATTGAACAAAATGTAAAACAATTCCTTGCACTATTCCGTTCGAGGGATAATTGAATCAATGGATAGAAAAGAATTTAAATCACTTCCAAAAATAATTAAAGCACAATCAAATGAAAATAATATTGAATATTTATCTAAAAATAAAACGAATCGTCGCAAAAGATGATTTCAACTATATTTTATGTTTGGTATATTGGGAAATAAAGGATAATTCCTTTGATACATGAATAATCTCGTTGAAAAATAATGAATTCATGTACTAATTACAAAGTTCTGAACAGAAATTTTGTTGAAACTCAGCTAACTTGATCGTTTCCAATGAAACTTCATCAGATTATTTCAATTCTATGTACATAATGATAATCTACAATAATTATATACATAAACTTAAGGTAATGAAACTACAGTTTTATAAAAAACATGAGCTACATTACATTTACTAGTCAGTAATATTCCAACTTCTCGGTATTAGGTCACAAGCTGGAAGTGTCAACGTTTTTTTTTTTGAGCGATAAACATCTTTGTAGTTTTTCCATTTTGGTAGAACTGGATATCAACACATTTAATACAAGTTCTTTATACAATCCCTAATTAAAGCTCTCTAGAGCTCACTTCTCACTGTTTTTATTATAATGAGCCCTCAAACGCAGCCATTAAATCACTTTGCATGTTCATGTCTATTTTATTTGCCATCTGAAAAGAAAAATGTTTTGATAAAACCGAAATTTAAAATGAATGAAATAAGAAATTTTCATGGAGGAATAATCGAAAAACTTACCACTTCTCTTCTTCTCCTTTCTTGTTCTAATAATCTCTGTCTTTCTCTATCCAAATTTCCTGAGACTGTAGCCTGAGTTCCAGGTGATAAGTTGCCATCAGCAGGAGAGGAAGAAGACCTTAATTCTTCTATCCTTGGCACAGGAATAGGCTGTTCAGATACAGCTTTTCTATAATGGGAAAAATGTGGAACATTAACATACGAATATAAGAAACATCACAATATAATTCGATGGAATTGAAGATACCTGATAACTCTGAGAAAAGAAGGAATCAAAAGAGAATTGATGATACAAGAAGTACACATTCTCTTTGAAATATCGACCACTCTTCCAGAGGAACAAAGTGCATATTGATTCACAAACACTCCATTCACCTTCATAAAGTATCCCAGTTGGCTATGATTTAGGTTTATCAAGTTCTTTTACTTAAAACTGACACAGGTTGGCAATTGTGAAAGTCAAATAATTCTGAGAGATGTTGCCAAAGATATTTTCTATTTGTAAATGAAGTCAGTTCTTTTAGGGTTTAACTTTGACACAGGATTCGTAGTACTACTACATTTTCATACTGGAGTATTTCGAGTTATGCAAAAAGGTATTTAAATGTTTTACAAAAATTAACATTTTAAATGAAAATTATTTTGATCTGTTCGTTGATTGTTCAGTCCCCTGAATAAATAATATACAGGGGGTTGCAATTGAAATAAGAAAGTTGGTATTGGCCACGGTCACATGGAACGCCCCATATAATATTATTTTCTTGAAAAATATGCGCATTCAAAATTACAAATCGACGTGTCCGAGCGTTTTTTCCAACACGCCCTCATTTAGTCGTTATCGAATTTATTCCATTTGGCTGTTAAGGCCTCTTGCAATGACAGAGAATTACTGAATTACACCAAGAATTTGGCAGTGAATTCTCTGCAAAAAATGTTTTGGGGTGTATGCAACGGTAGAGAATTTAGCATAAAATTCTCAGTACGCGTTTGCGCTTTGTAATTTTATGTAGGAAATATTAGATACTCAATATTATATTAGCGCTCCTCAAACAATGGATTGCACTGATTCATTATTAACAATGGCAGTGGGATTCGATATTGCGGTCCTCATGGCTGCTACAGCTTCAAAATTAAAAAAAGTGAAATCCGTGTAGGCAGAGGTTTTCAAGAAGAGTATCACATGGTTTAGATGTATTAGAAATGGTCGATATGGAAGATAGTGATTTTTTCAGAAGTTTTTTCAGAATGAGTAAAGAAAAGTTAGACTCAAAGTGATCTAAACTCAAATTGGTTCATTGCGCATATTTACTGTCGTCATATTCTCGGTCTATTTAGAACAATTTGGAAATGACAGGAATTCCACAGAGAATTCTACCGAAAGTGGTATGCAACGGCAGAGAATTTTCGGTCAGTGAATTTGATAGAAAATTCTCTCGAGAATTCTCTGTCGTTGCAAGAGGCCTTTACACTCTGTATAATTTTTTTTAGGGAAATCATTTGGCAACACTATTTTAACTGGCGCCCATTTTGTCAGTCGTCAAGAGATTTATTTTTAGGTTGGTTTGACATTTCAACATGAATTAGGGATATGTGACGTCGCTAGTCTAAGCCGATAAGACCGAAACGATTGACCACTTGGAGAACATTCGTCGCGGTATTGCCGATAAACAGCCACAAATGGTGGAAAAAAGTAACCGAAAATTGGACCTCCAGATTAGACTACGTCCGAGCGAGCCGTGGCGGTCATATGTCAGAAATCATGTTTAAATTACCATGTCGGAGGATTATTGACAAAAAATTCCCAATATTTCTGTAATATATCCATGATCATCGACGATAGCTTTGACAGCTGTCAAATTTTGTTGGATTCTTGAATTCGAATCTACGTATAAGATGGATCAACTTACAAGATGGATGAACACTCAAAAGCTCCCGACTTCAAGACAGTGCTTTCAATCATGAAATTTGGTACTGTGCATGATTATGCTTGACGTAAACACGATCTAGAAACGTCAAAATACCCAGCTGAACTCACCTGGCTTTCTCTAACGCGTCCTCCTCTTCCCTCTCCTTCCTCCTTTCCATCTCGGCCCTTAGCCTCTCCTTTTCGGCCTGTTCCTTCTGCTGTTTCTTCAGTTCCAAGTTCTCCAACCTCTGCTGTTTCTCTTTCGCCTTGTTCTGGAACGCCTTGAAACTGTCTATGACGGCCGACTGTTGCTTGCTGTTACCCGCCGCATTTTGCGGCGAGTTCACCTTGCCCAGGCTACACCACGAGCTGGCGTTCTTGATGTTCTGATCCTGTTTGGCCTTGAACGACTGACCGTACACGGGAGCTTTCAATTCCATCGGCTTCTTCTCGATCTGGTTCGACATGCCGACGTATTCGTTGGCTTGTTCGTGCTGTTCCTTCTTGGGTGGAATGTTGTTTGGCTGAGGTAGAGGATCGAACATCGACTGCATCGACATCGGCATGCCCATGGAACCCATACCGTTGTTGTTGGTCTGCATGTAATCGTGCTTCATGCCGTAACCGTTGTTGCTGGCGTGCATCATGCTAGGCTGCGTAGGGTTCGGATGGATCATGGGCAGATCGGGTTGGAGAGAATCGAGGTGCTGGGACATGGGGTACATGGGGTGTTGCTTGGGCTCCAGTTGTTGCTGCAATACAGGAGGGTTAGGAACTTGGGGGATATTTGGTTTCATCATGGGATTGCTGAGAGAGGGAGGCATTTGAGTGATGCTAGCTGCCATGCTGGCGGCGGTTTGGTTACCGCCAATTATGTCGTGCTCGAGACTGGCCAGCGATTGTTCCAACGGGTCGGTGTAGTTGTTGGGCATCGGGTCAAGCGCCATTTTCGGTTTGTCCGGCGAAGGCGTGGGCATCGGTACGGTCTTCGGACCCTGAGGTGCCGCCGTCAACATCGTGTTCTGCATCGGCACGTTCGTCACTGTCGTAACCGGAGGTTTGTCGTTTTGTATCTGGCCTCGAGCGCTGCTAGAATCGTGGTTAGATTTACCGTTGGTTTGGTTGGGCACTATGGGCGTCTGCACGTTAGAATGTTCGATTGTTGCTGGTGGTACCACTGCTGGCGGCTGAGGTTTCACTATGTTCTGATGTGAGAAAAACGAAGGAATGGTGAGATGTAGTTCCACGCGCCCGATAAGGGACAAATTGGGAAATATTACTGAATACTGTATACTTAGTCCTCTGTTAGTTTTTTATGATTGTACTATCACTAGTAAGCGAATAATTCCACAGAACTACCAATATCTATAAGATCTAAGAATTGAATAGGGGCAACTAGAAAACTAGTTTCTGTTATTAGCCCCTTACAACACTTCCGACGGTTTAAGAATATAGAATTCTCCGCGATGAAAATGCCTTTTTTTTCCAATATGATTTTTCATGATGAGAATTAATTTTGTTGCCTATTTATATTTCGTCACAAATTTCAAGTTATACAGAAGCATTTAATTTTTATCAAATTTGTTTCCGGTTATGCACAGTACAGATAATGAAAGAATATCAGAGAAACCAAAATTCTTCATCTCTTCAAATATTGATATGCTTGTCTGATAACATCATTGTTGTTTTAAATATTAAAATTTGTTATTAATGCAGTAACCAGACTAGGATATTAATAGATAATATTTAGGAAATTTTCTCAATATCGCGAAGTTTTTTTATTACATTATCTTAATATTGTACTACACTTTTTTATTAGGGGAAATTTAAATGTTTGAACTATTCGCTATGAACATTTTAGAAATTTTAATACGAAAAATCTGAAATATTATCGAGTTGTGAACAAATTGCTTTCGAACACTTGCTTTCTCTATTTTCAAGTCCCATTATGAATAAACGAATAGGATTGAACAATTAATTTTTATCTACTATTCTACTATGACTTTTTAAATATCTGAACCTACAAATACTACTTGAACTGTTTTTTTTTTTAATTCAGTAGAGCAGTGGATCCCAACCGTTTTTTCGCGCAGTATATAGAAGATTTGTAACGAAAATAATTTTTATATTTACTGTGCTTGCTTCGCGAATGTATCGTCAGTTGTTCCTAAATTTATCTCACGCTGAAATATGAACCGGACTTTTTGTTAAGTGATTCAAGTTTTTATGTTAGTTTGGTTCATTTTTACAATGATATGTGTATGTTGAACAATTAATTTTTCGTTTAACTATTAACAATTGTGCAATATGAAACATTTAATCAAATCCTATTGTTATTGATGACTAGGGGGTTCGCTTAATTCTACCAGGTTTAAGAGGGCGTTCGCGAAAAGAGAAAGATTGGGACCCACTGCATGATTGGAATCGTGTTAATATATTCTCCCAACGAGTCTAATCCACTTGTAAATTACTGTACTCACCAAGGTGTTCGTAACGTTATTTCCAGCTGACGGATTAGGGGATTTCTTACATTTCTTTTTCGGTGGCCGACCTGGGGTACCTATAAAAACTATCATGCTGAGTACTTTTGAGGATGCTCGAAAATTTAACCTTGAGTGCAATGACGTAGGAGAGGTCTTACCGATCGATTGAACAATCAAAAATACATTAATTTCATATTCAATTTATTTCCGACATCAGTAATTATACTAACATCATCTCATATATTTTGATCGAAACTTTACAGCAAATGTGAAAAATAAACTCAGAGGGCGACACCAACTACAGAGAGGCAAGACTATCAAACGAGTCTTCTATAAAATAAAAAAAAAATATGTGTCTTGTCTTCATATTTACATGTTAGTTCAGCATTTGTGCAGATTATTTACATATTTTCAATTAGATTGAACTAAGAAATGAGATGAAAATATTCTCTTTCGTAAGTGTTATTGAAGAATAAATAAAACTGAAATGCGAAAAATATATATATTATTAAAATTATATCAATTACAAAAAACAAAAATATAGGTCTATCATATAACTCAAAAAAAAAGTTAAACAGTGCACAATATAATTTATAAAGTGCCGGTATGTACAACCATACCATAAAAATTACTAAACTTATCACTTCCGTGTTGGGAAAATCTGGTTTGTCTTTAAGTAAAATGATAAAACCATATATTCCTCGAAAAATATCAAATGTTTTTTGTGAATATACAATGGAATAAATCACAATGTTCGAAATATGTACTTAATTTCTACTTTTAATCTCAACGAGACCTAATCTGAATTGCTTCTTAATATGTCTGATAAAATTATAAAGGAGAAACAGTTTCACTTGAGTGCAAACAATGTGAATGGAGGCCAGCAGACTTAACGAAAATAAAATTGAGATATGACCAATTGTGAACCATACAACACTACCATACCATAAATAACGTCATATTTTTCAGACCTGCCACATTTCCATTTGCTGAAGACGCAGGGTGGGACACTTTTCTTCAATCAAATGATCCTCTACCATAAACGGATCATAATTTCGTAGCCCTCAAATAGGGTGTTGGGATTAAAAAAAAAGTCAACCGTAACAACACTGTTTGCACCCACTTATTAAAACTAACTACCCGATTAATTTGAGAATGGTAATTATACCAGGCTGGAATCTGAGTGGAAAAAAATTGAGAGGCATCAGCCCCAAACGGGAGATGCCTTTCAATTTTCCAATGAAAAATAGTTACTGCCACCACACACATTGTCTGCATCAGATGTAGTAGCGCTCATGGACGAAAAAACAGAACGGAAAACGTAAAAACTTTAAAGCTATATCATTACAACAATTATTTATTGGTGTGGTAAGACCCCATGTATGGTTTGTCCGCAGCTGGCAGACTCCACACAAAGTACTGCACTCAAGGCTAAAATACTGATAATTCACTCCAGATAACAAACAATTTTCATCGTTTGCTCGAGAAAAATAAAACATAACCAGAGATTAGGCGTTCGTTCAATTGTGAGGAATTTTCACTGTTTTCAACAAGGCGACAATGTAAAGGCAAACCGATTATAAAATGTCGACCAGAAAATACACTCTCAAACTAAAGTTTAGGCCATTACGATGCGAATTCCTCCATTCAATTCTTACAAAGTGCATCATTCCGCTCTATGCAAAAAAAGAATTCACACTTGACCAAGATTTTCCTTTATACAATCAATTTGTACGAGAAATACTGATTTCCATTTCGTTTTAAATCGTAAATGAAACTTGAAAACTTTCTTTTCGTTCCATATCAAGAAACCAGGCAAGGAAAATTTTAAAGGAATTCGCATAAATATGGGACAAAACGTCTTCGCTGAGTCGACATGTTCGGATATTTAGTCCCTCGAAGCACAAAAGAACAGGGACGAATCATAAACAACTGACCATAAACAAATCTAAAAACAATTACATTCGCACTGTAATTTTACTATTTACAAGATATATTTTTATTCATCTTTTAATTTTTTGTTCTACGTAGTCCATTGCTTGAATGTCACCTCGAAACACTTCACGATTAATGTAGACCTTAGATTAACTGTCGATTGATACAAACGATAAATATTCAATTAACGTGACCTGTTTTATATAATTTCTGATTGGAAGATCTCGTCTAGGAAATAAACGTGAACAAAACATTAAATTCGCTCGATTATCGTGACAACAGAACCTCGATCCGTTTCTCTTAATGCACTTCTGTTTACAACGTTATTTACAAAAACTCATCCTTAACACTAATCGAAGATGAAATCGTGTTCATCTCCGAGTTATTCACGTATCGTACAGCCATGGCACACGCGACGTACCGCTATGGCGAAGCTACTATGCGATTTTCTTAGAAAAATTATACCTGATATTTTCCAAAAGCTGTATCTCTGAGAATTCGGTTGCAGTTTTCGCTACAATCGTTATGTTTAATTTTATACATTTTTACTAAGTCGCGGTTCGAAGTCAATAAAAAGCTAACCTGCTTCGCTGTCGCTCGAATCGCTGGAACTACTAGTCAAGCTAGAACTGCTGCTGTCGGAGTCCGAGCTGCTGGAGCTCGAGGATAACCTTCCGGACGGTCCCCCGGCGCCGGCGTCCATCTTTCCGGCGTCTTCTGGAACAAAGAGAGGGGATCAATTAATGAAGAGAAATAAGAAAATAAAAAGAAATCATCCCAAAGTAAAAAGTCCATAATTGATGAAATCAACCGAAATGGTCAACTCACCTTTTTTACCTCCTTTCTTGGAGTTGCCGATCTTGTCGTTTACGTCTAGCAGTCTTTTCTCCAATTCCTGTTTCTTCTCGGCGATTTGTTCGTCTTTCGACTTCCCAGGCATCTTTTTATCTGCAAATCGAACACCGTCAGGCGTACAGTTTCGTTTCAGAAATCCGAGGAGCCCCAAAATATTTACCATATACCAAATAATACGACTCAGGCCAAAATATGAAAGCTTTAATTCATATTTGAAACTACATAATTTTAATCTTTTCCAATAAAAAAGAGTTCCTTCATTATCCCAATATTATGATTGAATACCAAAAAGAAAAAAGAATTCTTTAGAAGCTGACATTGTTGAATTTATCCCCCTTGAGCTGCGACAAAGCAAGGAATGGCAAAGATAACGAAAGAACTCTTCTAAATTACAAACAATTAAAAATTTATACAATTCACTACAAAACCCCAAATATAAAAATTGAAAATTGTGACTACTGTTACCCTTCCACCAAAAACTCAGCGTTAATAATTGTAATCATCGATAGAATTACACCTTGACTGGTAGAACATGCTGCTCGTAAGTGTAAGAAGTTTTATCACAAATTCACAACAGCTAGAGAAGAATAAACAAGTTGAAGGAGAAGCAAAATCATATCATTGTTTGATCAAGACCATAAAGTTAGAGATGTTAGGTTAGGATACAAAAGACAGTTAGGACGTTAGTTTTGGAAAAAAAATTTAAGGTTATCGGTTTCTTGATCGTTTAATCTGAAATTTTCTTCAAACATCAAAATCGTATAGATGTGTGCTAAAGGGGGCCACATTCAAGCAGACCACAGTTCCACAGCCTGCCTCTCGATATTGGAAGTAGGGATAAATCAAAGTTTAGTCGTATACTTGATTATCCATCAGATTGTCTGATTTATGATACCTTCATTGATACAGGGCCAAACAGGAGTCAGGCACGGAAATAAAGTTCGATAAAATCCCGAAAACTTGACTAGAATTCAATATTTTCATATTTAAAACATTCCACAGGATGTGCAATTTATGCCTAACAAAACACTTCGATTGGCTAGCTCCGTTATTCCCGGACCAAAAGTAGATTTCTTTAATTATTTAGGAAAAAATTTTTAGGACAGTGTTGCCTTCAAGCGCACAGAAAAAAATCGCACGAGGTCAGATCGGGGACTTTGGAGGCCAATTTATGTCCCACCTATAGCTTGGCCGAGAAGAGATCGCTCATCACTGCCTGGCAGTGTGTGCCGTGGCGCCGTCCTGTTGAAACCAGACTAAGTCATTTCTGCTAGTCTGTCCCTTAACATTTACCGGTTTTCTGGCAGTAACGAGTCTGCCACTTCTCGTTTGGTCTTCAGTATGTCCAGTATCGATTAAACTACGTTATTTACCCGACCGCGAACCATTTCAGGCATGAAAAATGATGGTTCTTGGACTCCATCTCCTTTTATTTTATCCTGCCAAATAACGAATTCAAAAGAAAATAAAGTCCCTTCTAAAAAACATAAAGAGATAAACCCAAAGCCTAGAAGAGCATCAAAGTAAAGCTGAAAAACACCTCAACACCAGCAACGTCTACCATGCTTAGAAAAAAAAAGTGTAGTTCCAATTACAAACGCCAGATAGCAGAGCCACCCAACCTTTTTCAATTAAGAGTGGGGTGGATCTGCTACTTTTTCGGTGGTCTGGTGCAGTTGCCAACCGTCAGACGTTGAGTAACGGAACTTACAGTATGGCTTACGTGGCTTTTTACGTAGGCACGAAGCGACGTAGCTCTCCAACTCCCTGAGGGTAGACGGTTTCAACGTCTCGAAATCGATCTCAATCTCGTCGGGATTCGAGTCCCGGAGAGAAGGCTCTCTCGACTGGATGATGTGCACAACCCTACCTAATTTATCCCCTGGAAAAAAAGAATGTTTAGGTAACAAAAATAAGGTAACCCGGAGAAAACAAAGAATCAGAGTCAGAAAATTAGATTGGTGACAAATTAATATTCTAAGCTCATTCAAATATGCTTTAAAACAAGGTCCGATGAATTTTCAACATTTCGCTTTCTAGTTCGTCTTCAAATCTTTCATGGAATAGAAGATTTTAATGTTTTTCAGATAACGACTAAAATTTATGTGGAAATACATATCATCTGGAATATATCTTGACCCATCCCAACTTGATCTCAATGCTGAGGGGTAGTTGATCTCCAATATCAGAGTCGGGAAATTCGATATGTGACGAGATAATAATTAGAGCTTATTCAAATATGATTTAAAACAAAGTCCGATTCATTTCCAACATTTCGCTTTCTTGTTCGTCTTCATATCTTTCTTGGATTAGAAGATTTTAGAAAGCGACTAAAATTGATCATCTAAAATACTTCTGGAAGTTCAACAGAAAATTCGCCTTCATTTCGTTCCCTGCGATGAAGAATAATAATATCCTGCTGCAACGTTCAGTAGATTGTTCGGGAGCCTGGAACTACATTCGCCGAAAACACTCACCTGGCAATTTATTGATGTCTAACGACAGTTGACGTTTCTCGTCGTACGACATAGGCTTGGCGTTATCTTCGTCTTCCGAATCGAAAGGTAAGGCTGCTGCCGGAACTGCGTTCTTCTTCCTTCCGGCACCAGTCTTGTTGTTAGCCTTGGTTCTCTTGTTTGGTGCGCTAGGTGCGGCCGCCGGCTTAGATCCTCGCAAACCTGAAACAATGAAAAATTGGTAATTTAATCCACCGGCCACTTAAAAAAAAGTCATCTTTACCTTTGCTCTTGGGTGGTTTCGCATTGGCGTTGGCAGCTGGAGCAGCGTTGTGATGCATGTTGATGGACTTGCCGGAATGATGGGCATCACCTGCCATCTTGAGATCGGCGCCGGAAACGACACTTGCTATGCTGTCATCTACGCTATCCGACATCACCGAATTCGACTTCAAAGCGTGCGACGACGGCTTGCCCATGCCGCTGCTACTGTTGGGCAGAACCTTCTTAGGCTTCTCTTTCGCCTTCTTCTTCTCCTTCTTCTTTTTCAGGCTCTCCTCTTCGAGACTCTTTATTTTCTCTTGGATAGCGAATACTTGTTTCTCCAGTAATTTAAGCTTTTTTCTTCTATCTTCCTCGGAATCGTCGGTGTCGCTAGAGGAATCGGAGCCTGAGCCAGAAGAACTAGATTCCGACTTGGTCATCATTCTGCCCACAGGTTCGTCGGGAATTTTAGCAAATCTGCAAGGAGATAATTGTGAGCAAAAGGTGAAAGATGAGAATGAACGACTGAAATTACCTAGATTCAAATATCTCCTGTAGAACTTTCGCCATAGCAACAACGTCGTGGTCTTTAGGATTATACTTATAACAATTTGTAAAAATCAGTCTAATATCACCGGCGAACTCCTGAGCCGTCCTGTACTCCCGGTTGTCCATTTTTTGTTTGACAGTACCAAGATCCATAGGTTTCTTTATGATATCGTGATAGTCGTGGAGACCCAGCAATTGAGCGTCCACTGGTTTGTAAAACGGCCATGCGTAACTCTGAAATTTACATTGTCTTTAGACAAAGCAATATTTCAAGAGTAGACACTAAGACATTGCGAAGAATTCAGAATTTAAAAGCTCCCCGATTCCAACACAGAATTTCTGCAACACTTAATTTGCAAATAAGGCTCATTACAGACATAGTTTCCACGAAGAACTCACATTTAAGAACAGCCTGTACTTGGATGTAGGAAAGAAACAGTTAATTTCAAGAACGCAAAATATAGATTATGGAGCACAAGCTAAAGCAATAACAACTGGAAACGAAGCTACATTTATTTAGTTTTCTTTTCGCTCTGAAACAAATGAATATCACAATCTCCAAGAAGAAAAAAGTGAAAAATAAGGGAATAGAAACGATACCAAAACAGAAATTTCCAGTTCAATTCGAATAATGTCACTCACCGAGTGCTTTTTGCAGAACAATTCCTTAAGTATCTCGCTACAGGCCTTCATGGACTCGGACAGTTTGCCCCGAGACTTATGAGGGGGGTGTTGAGGTATCGCCTGAGCGTTACTGACGATGGGGGTCATGTTGGATTGATGATACGGCACCAGGCCGTCCAGTTCGGGCCGACTTGGCTTCTTTATCTGTCTACCCGACTCTCTCCGGGTCGCTACCTTGGCCGGCGTAGATTCTAGGGCGGGATTGTAGTCGTACGCTGTGGCAGATGGCGTTGTCGTGTCCGCCTTTCTTTTCACACCTTTTTTCACCTGGATAAGAACACATCTCGGGTTTTAGTGAGACGTCAACGGAATTACAAAGTGGCGGCGACGATTCAGTTTAGAATGATCGAAAAGTTCCAAACGTGTATCTGTCGACTTAACTTACTTCAATTTTACGTGAATGGAACAAAAACTGTTTCCGAAATGGATGTATGAGAATCGAGATAAAGTCTAAATTTGTTAGAAATTACAACAAAATGATGTTAACGATGTCTGGGACATGAAGAAATGGAATTCTGGGTTTATTTGCTTCAACAAACAGAGATCGCACCCGAACTCAAATTCATATAAGTTTGTTATATTAACCGGTTTTATCTTCTTCAAGGCCGTTATTTCATGAATTGTTCCTTTTGAATTCAAATTTTCTATCCACTTTCGAAGTCCTTCCAGTATGAAGTGAACCACCCTTTATTTGCTACTAGCGACCCGCCCATGCATCGCACGGATGCCATGCAATCCTTTTAAATGCATTTTAAATCTGTAATATCTTCGGAAATATTCATTCAAGCTACATGCTGTAAAGGGCCATATTGATCTATATTGAATGGACAATGTATTTAAGGTACTTAATTGGATGAGGAATAATGTTGTATTGTAAAATGTAAAGGATAAAAAATGGTTGTTGTGGGTTATCCTTAAGAGATAGATATATATATACCATCGCGGACTTTTTTGTTGACCTTTTTTAGGAGTCCAATACCGAGTACATTATTTTGATTTATCTCGTGGTGTTCAGTTAGCGTTTGCAATGTGAGCGCAAAAAAATGTGTTTATTTACGATATCACATTAGAAACTTTAAAATTGATCAGTGTTTCTCAACAATATTATGCATGTATCACACATATAAACCTTCCTCTTGAATCACTTTATCTATTAAAAAGAGCGTTTCAAAATCCGTTGCGTAGTTTTGAAGATTTAAACATACATAGGAACAGAAAGCGAAAGCGACTTTGTGTTTGATGAATTATTACACCAATTCCATTCGTCGAAAGAATTCAATACAGATAAACCCAGAAATCGATAAAAAAGTTTCGATATTGAGAAATGTTACCATGGTAAATGTCTAAGCTACATTATTGTTAACTACTTATGTTATTAAAAAAAAAGTCTAATTACTTTTGATATCCCTCAATGAAATTTCGAAAGCTGAAGTTGTTGAGCAATTTCAATGATTACCTTGATATTATCAGAGATAGCTTAGAATATTTGCAGGTAAAAAACGAGAACCGACTGCTCTTCATGAAAAAATTAAGAATTCATGTTCTCAAAGGTGTTTTAAACAGAAGGTTGAACTCACAAAAATGAAGCGTTTCACCAAAAATCGACCATATAAAACTTTCAAGATGGCAAAGCTGTAAGACCTCAAAGTCTCAAAGAAATACGGGCCTGTTTTTTCAGCTTCTTCATTTTGAGACTTTCATACGGGTCATGTTTCGTGATATGCTTAATTTTGACGAATCCTACTTTCTGTCAAGACCGACCTTTCAACACCCTGTATAAATGACTTTAAGATCCCTACTCAGGTACCTATAAAGAAAAATTGATCAATGTAAAGCCGTTTATTCAAGTGAAGTTTGATATTAAAAAAATATTCAGACATGTCCATCGAACTTGGGTCTCGGAACAATGGACTCTTACAAATTCTTCTCCGAGTACAATTTGAATTATCTGACCTTCCCGAAACTTTTAACAATAAAGATATTAAAGCGGGCAAGGTATCAAAAACACTCAAAACAACATTCACCTTTGCAGGTTGTGAGGGAGGAACTACGTTGGGCAATACAGAATTGTTGCCTTCTAGATTCGTTACCGGCAAAGCTGCATGATGTCCAGAAGATGAAGATTGAGGCTGTAGAGAGCTAGGATTGACGGAGGGTATCGTCGGAGTTGCCGTACTTCCAGGAACAGACGAGTTTTGATTTAATGGTAGTCCTGATGAGCCTAAGAAAGAATAATCACCACTTTATATACCTTTTTTTTTGCGCAAAATAAGAAATTCTGCAAATGTATTCAAAAAGCTGATATACACACAAGTGTTTCTTTTCCTTTAACTTGGCAGGTACCACTTGCAATTCATAAGAAAAGTAGTAAATTGCATTATATTAGGACAAAGAGTTCGTTCAAAAAGAACAGAACTATGGAGCGAACTGACCAGAAGTCGCAACAGAATAATTCTTTCTATACCTTCTCGATACACTTCCGAAAAAATGACTTATTTTTTAATCAAAACTCAAGATTTACTATTTTGCCACGATATAAGTGAATCAAGCTACCAAAAAAAGTTTTGGAACATTTTTATAAACGAATTTAGTCGAGGGCCAAAGCTAATTCTATTTTAAAAATGAAGGTTTAATTGAAAGCGACATTTGTTTAAAACAATATGAAAAATATTCAACTGCGAAAATGCTATAAGAGAAAAGAAGGACTTGACGTTACTGTTGATGGAGTTAATTGCATTTTTTCAAGAACCATAAATATAATTTCCAATTATTCACGACAGTTGGTTTCTAAAATGATCCACTTACCAGTTGTGGTTCCGACAGGAGTTGAAACAGTAGAAACGGTAGACGTAACAGCTGTAGGAGGCCTACCTCGACCTTGTCCACTAGCACCAACAGAGTTTTTCTTTCCCTTAGGACCCTTAACTGTTGGCGTTATGACTATCTCTTCTTTTGGCATGTTAGCAACTTCTGTTAAAAACACCTTCTCAAGAGACTGCGCCATCAACACTACGTCTTCTCCTGGTTTGTTGTATACGTAGCAATTCGTAAACATTGTGTTGAAATCTTGTATGCATTCTTTTCCCGAATAATAGTAGTTGTTTTCCAGTCTTTTCTTTATTGTGGTCAAGTCCATGGGGTTTTTTATGATTTTGTGATAATCCTAACACAAAGAAAGAGTCTAGTTCATGATTCTCATAAGAATAACAAAATTGAGGAAATTTGAACGAAAACCTTTTCAAAATTGTTATGAGAAGAATAGACAATGTAACGTTAATTCATTTGAAAAAAGGATAGCACAGTCAGATACCCCTGTTTGAAGATTATCTCATTTTAAGACCTAAGCATCAACTATTTAAAATTGACCTTAATTTCCCCATCATCAAGATTTTATATGACGAATTAGATAATTAATTATTGTGATATTTGGAAAAATTTGCCATTTTTTATTTTCCCAAGATTATTTCAGTGAAATGATGACTGCGGTTAGAACATTATCAACCTCAATGAACCTCACGATAAAGCACTTTTTAGCATATACTCAAACAAAAATTTTTTACAGTGGAACATGAAATAATACCCATCTTCAGTGAAATGATGACGGCGGTTAGAACATTATCAACCTCAATGAACCTCACCATAAAGCACTTTTTAGCATATTCTCAAACAAAAATTTTTTACAGTGGAATCATGAAATAATACCCATCTTCAATTTTTCACCCATCTTGAAGGATTTAAACCAGTTCTTTCGTTAATAAGCTGAACTGTTGATTCCTGGATTAGTTGTGATATTTGATATTGATATTTTTAATTGTTATTTAGAAAAATTGAATGAGTTATGTAAATAATGAGCTTCTGTCTGTCAATAAATAAATGATAATGAAGAAACTGGTTCAATTTTGTAATGATGGAATTTGAATCATAGCTCCTTTCTTCATTTCTATTCTTTTCATAATTCTTTTGCAATAAATCTTGTCCAAATAAATATTATTGCTTGTTTTTCTCAAAACCATCCCAAATATAAGAATCAGAGGGTTCTGCAGAAAATGATAAGATTGTCCCTTTTTCTCTCTGAGATAAGGTATAATAATTTTTTAATGACCTATTGTTCAATATCCCCTTTGATATTTGTCAGTCAGCAAACAAAAGCAGGTAAAGCAATAGAAAGACCCCAAATTCTCAGAAACTAATAAAATGTATGCAAAATATGAGGAAGTAATTGTTGAAAGATACCCTTTTCTGGGAATAATCAACTTCCTTTTAAAATGTATTTACTACAGCAGTTTGCAAACAAATACAGGTAAGGAAATAGAAAATATCCTAATCCTCAAAAGCTAATAAAATGTATTCAAAAAACTTTCTTGCAAGTTATTTTATTACTTGGTTTGAAGATAACATTGACTCTTTTCTTGGAATAGATGAATAATCCCTTAAAACTCCACTGCAATTCCCTAGAATACATCTAAAAGAAGCCCTAAGATAAAAACTCAAGAATTCCCCTTACCGGTAATCCGAGTTTTTTTGCATCGACTGGATGCTGGAAGGGCCATGAGAACCGATGCTTCCATACTGCTTTGAAAACTGTCTTTTGTAAAAATTGCAGTTGGTTCGTCACCGGTCCAGGTTTGTCTGGTGGTGGATGAACTGGGGGTTGAACGACTCCGTTAATGGGCTCCATTGCTTCAGTTCTCGATGTTTGTTGGTTACTGTCCACTGACTAAAAATAAAAGGGGGATTTGAGTAATGCATCGAAGCATGAAACAATGGTGAGCTGAAACAAGTAGGCAAGAAGGCGATCATTTGTTTGATATAAGCTAAGCCCTAAGCGGAATAATCCTTAGCCTATACTTAGCAATGTTCGTTCAAACAGTCGGTAGCATGCAAAGTAAAAAACTCCAAGAATGAAACTATTACAGCAGAGTTCCAATTATCCAAATGAACTCCCAATCATTATAAAAAAGGTGGTGAATTGGTGAAGATA
This sequence comes from Adalia bipunctata, assembly GCA_910592335.1. Taxonomy (NCBI): domain Eukaryota; kingdom Metazoa; phylum Arthropoda; class Insecta; order Coleoptera; family Coccinellidae; genus Adalia; species Adalia bipunctata. The sequence goes on from OU342955.1 coordinate 13,186,326, forward strand.
AACAGTACAATAACCTCAATAAATAGTTTTTCTGAATAACTATCTTCCCCAATTCATTGATTATTGATGCTCCACTGTAATTCAACGGTCTTTGTTAGAAAGAAGCCCTAGGAATGGTATCGAAACTTTGAATTTATCTGTAATATACACATATGAATGAAGATGTTTATCAGATTATCATCTGAAAATGCCATTAGGTACATGCATATGAAAATCCGTTGGTCTAAGAAAACTCTCAATGACATGCCAATACAATAAAGCAAATGAAGAGAAAAAAGACCACACAAAAGACTTTTCGGGTATAATCAAACTTCATGCTGAAGGATTTCATGTACAATGGTGCAAGTATAGCAAAGCATTCTGTCTTTTCAGATTCATACCGTTTTATTTTGGACAGAGGCTTCACCTTGCTGCATCGTCACCCTTAAGCCTACGAAATTTTACGGTTTATGTATTCGTAACATACTCTTATTTTTATTCTTACCAGTTGAGAAAAAATCTCATGTGAACGGGCCTAATAATCAGCTGGACCAAAAACAGCAGCGTTGTAAATGAATTCCCATTATTTGGGAGTCCATTCTATACTACAAAACGCATTGTATTGTATCCTCAATCTACAAAAAGAAGAAGTATCCTTAGATACACATTGTAGAAGTACATTGTTGATGGGTTGTTTATGTGTTATGTTAAAATACTGGAAACAACCAGCAAAACACCGCCACACCCTCGTATTTCAGAATGTGGGGTGTTTGATAATAGTAAATGGCAAAAAAATGTTATAGAGCACCCTCCAAATGAGGGAGACCTAGTTTGCCCTCATTCTTACTGAAGAAGGTCAATGTGATAAGTAGATAAAATGGTGTTTTCAATTTTCACCTGATCATTTTGAGGTTGTAATAATTACAAGCTATTGCACAAGGCAGATTAAAAGGTTTTCTAAAATACGAAACTACTCTATTCGCAGCCGCAGTCTATTTCTCGAATACGATAGACAACGGACGCTTTGGAATGCCTCAGGACATATATCCAACGGTTAAACGCGGGAAAAACATATAATAACCTAAAATACACGTACTTTCAACATTTTACTATTGAAAATCGTGGAAATATTCATTAGAACGTGTTTCTACAACGTTAAAATCGAATAAATCACCTATTTTACAACATGGCGGTATACTCGATGGGTTCACTAGTGAAGCCAAGATTTCATTCCAGTTATTTGAGAATAATTTCATATCTACTTCCTAAAAATCATTTCTAAAGAATGTATAAACGCTGAAACAAAATTCTAGTACTTACTTCGATATTTTGATGATTAATCCACAGCAGGAGAGTAAAAAAATTGGGATCAACACAACACACACTTCATCTACCACAAACCCGCTTGCCAAGCTAGGCGCATCTTTTGATGATGGCCGACTTTACGTACCACTCGCGAGCGATTTCTACATCAACTTTGTCAAAAATCACTTCAGAACTGCTCTCACTATTGAATTAACGTGATAATCAAGACGAAAAACAGTTTTTCTTAACTATCTTCACTTGAAATATGGAATACTACAGGAAAAAGCGAAATTCCATGATAAACAATGCGTCATATATACGAATTCCAAAATGGCTGCTTCAAAGTTCTTGGAATTGACGATAATTCACCAAAGTCTTCTACCATTTATGTCCTCAGCTTCAAACTTGCCGTCGAAAAAATAAATATTTTATGCAATATTTTGAAAAATCCTACTTGTATTTTAGTATTATGGTAATCCCTAATTATTAGGAATATACTTGATTTTCAACAAACGTCATTGATTAACCATTGTCTGCATTGCGCTTGCGTTGCGCGAAGTTATTTCAAACTGATAAATGAGGTAATTATTTAAATACTAAACATCAACTTAGAATCCAATTTTATTTTCAACAGCACATCACAATCGATCAGATCCGAATACTTGTAAACAATACCGTCGCAAAAAATATCATAAATCACTATCGGCACTATCACCAATTTCGAAAATTGCTCTCTCAAGTCATGTGATAAGGTAAATATTGTTCACAGATTTTAATTCTTTCGAACACAGAATATCCTCATATTCCAAGAACTTAAATTATGGCCTTCATTTGTATTTGCAAAAGTTGTGTGTGGGGGGAAATTTAATTGAATTTATGAAATTTTAATAAATTCCAAAAGTTCACAACATATAATTGAGTCTAGTAACCTTGAACTTCCTATTCATGTTATGTATTAAGGATCTACGTTTTTTTTAATATATATTATATTTTGTTTAATTTAGGCCCTGATACCAGCAATGTAAAAATTGTTGTTCAGGGGTCAGCAATAAATAAAAAAACCTTTGTGGGTTGACAAATTTAACTTTGTGGCTAAGATACCTAGAATTTGTGGCTTATCCGACTTCCTCTTTGGCCTTGACATTTTGTAATGTTATTCTGTGTTTTCTCAAATTTTCCGACTACCCGAGAACAAGCATCTGGTTTATTTTCTTCAAAAACTTCATTATTCACAATCTTTACGGAATTTTTTACACACCCAAATCAGACTCTTTGACCAAACTCTCCATATGACCAAAAATTGAATAAATACAATTCATTGAAAAGCCCCAATACACTTCACAGAAAGAAAAACATGATTGACTTCAAATTGTTTATATTTAAAAGTTTCTGAATAATATCAAAATAAAAACAGTTCTCACTTTCTCATACACCTACTAAAATTCATCATTTTCAAATGGATGATGTGGATGTCCCAATCCCCTGAAAAAAAAATAAGAAATAATGTTAAGGCTGCCAGAAGTAGAAATAACTGGTCAAGAACTCAAGCCAGTATCACAAAAAATAGAAAATGTGCTTACGCAGTCATAGGACAAAATCGTCCACCACAATCTAATGAATCAATATATTTCATATTGTCCTCTGATAATTCAAAGTCCCAAATGTCCATATTCTCCTTAATCCTAGATTTGGTCACTGATTTGGGGATGGTAATCACACCTCTCTGAACCTGATATCGAAGGAGAATTTGGGCAGTTGTCTTTTTGAGAGATACTGCTACTTTCATCAGTTTTGCATCATTTAACAGTTGAGGATCTTCTGGCTTTGCCCATGGTCTATCTGGAGAACCCAGTGGACTATATGCCGTAACACTGATACCTTTTGATTTACAGTAATCTATCAATTTTCTCTGGTTCAAATAAGGATGACATTCAATCTGAAAAACACCCAAATACCATAGTTCTTTCACCATTATAAGTTCTATGCCAAAAATATATAAAGATTTTACCTGAAGGATTGCTGGCTTGATTGTAGCAATTTCTAAAACTCTATCAATTTGTCTTTTGTTGAAATTAGATAGACCTATGGATTTGGCAAGACCTTTTTTTGATACAGCTTCTAATGCTTTCCATGTGTCCACATAATCTACATCACTGAATTCTATTTTACCTTGCTCATTAGCAGGAAAAAGAGGGCCACCTTCCTTTAAATAATTTCGAAATTGGAAACATAATACAAGTTTTAAAAAATTCAACACCTCACCTTATAACCAAGGGGCCAGTGGATAAGATATAAATTCACATACTCAAGACCCAAGTTCTCTAGAGTTTCTCGGAGAGCCTTTTCAACCAGCTCAGGTTTATGAAAAGTATTCCACAGTTTGCTAGTAATGAAAAGGTCATCCCTTCGTACTACACCTTCTGCTATTTTGGCATTGATGGCCTCTCCTACTTCTTTTTCATTGCCATAAACATGAGCACAGTCTATATGGCGATATCCCAAGTCAATGGCATCTTTTACAGCTTGAGTAACTTCACCAGCTTTTGACTAAAATAATGTGATGTAGACATAACGTGAAGTATAGCAAATTAAAAGAAAATCCTACTTTCCATGTCCCTAAGCCGAATATAGGAATTTCTTGTCCATCACTTAATTTTGCAGTAGGAATTTGTACAACCATTTTGGGAGACCGAATGCAATGATCGATTAATTTGGATTAATAAATCGTACGAGTTACGACTACGATCGTAATGGAATATTTCGAGTCGAAAACTGGACAAATATTATCAATATTTTGATAAAATTGTTTAATAATGATAAGGAAATTGAATTCAATAGGGTTGAGTCGTTTTGTGATACACAGATTATAAATAATAGATGTTGTTTGTTGTGTAGACTACATCAGAAAGAACTAAGTATGATAACAAATCACATCATTTATTTCGAATTGTGAAAATAAAGATTGAATAAAGAATCATGTATACATAAATATTTTGATGAATAAATATCTGCGAACATCATTTCTGTTTTTACCAAATATCCTTCCTTCAAGACTCAGAAATTGAGGAAAATGAAATTACCGAATGGAAATTGAATGAATAAAATATATTTTTCAACAAGCGTGCGCGAAGTAGTAGATACTTTTTCGCTAAAACTATTCAAAATTACATTGAATATTTGGTTAATGAAAGAAAGGATATATCGAAAAAAATATTGGCCCCGAAAAACGTTCTTCCATCAAGTCATATGAACTCATCACCCGTAGCCTACGTTAGATTACGTAGGCTACGCATCACCATATCATCAATAAATTATTGAATTTCCTTTTATTACTTTTTATCTGATAAAAATTGGACGCTCAAGCCAGATGAGTATATTTATATATATATCCAGAGGTATATCTTAAAATTACCTACTACCTACTAGTAAAATTGGTAAAATTAAATGCTGAAATACTTCGAAAGAAAATACGGCGTTGTCACAAGGTATTTCAAGACGGTGTGAATTCCATGGACCTTTTCCCCTACCATAGAATTTTTAAATGTTCGAAGATTTCTATGATTGTAACCATAAATTTTTAGAGATGGGCGTTTTCAGATTTTTATGCAAACCGTTTTAAAACCGTTTTTAGAATTTCAAAACGGTTTTCAAAACCGTTTTTGGTTTGGTTTTTGAGTATCGATTACACATTACAAGATTGAAGATCAAATCGTGAGAAAAATTCAAAACTGTAAAAAATTCAACACTTTATCGGGCAGTTTATGTTATGTTATTAATTATTATTCAATAACTGCAAATATATTCGACAATAAAAAAGGGTTATATGAAAAATATCACTTTCAATTTACCAATGAATACATTTCACAAATTAAATCAGAATCTAACATCAAACTAATTTATCGAAACGCTCTGTATTTAAATTAGCATTCAGAAAAGCAAGCTGTTCAACTTTTTCCGGCTTCAAACGACATTATATAGAAAAAGTTCAAAAGAATTTAAAATTTCAATGATTTTAGTTTTTATATCGACTGCCGTTAGTAAAATAGTAAAACAAAACTAAAATAAAAACTCAAAAAACTGAAAACAAACGAAAACCGCACCAAAGAGTAATTGACCGCACAATCTCTTTCCATATATCGCAAAGTATTGAGATTCGAGAGCGAGAGCGGTTTTCGTTTTCAAAACTGACGCCAAACGATATGAAAACCAAACCGGAATGAGAACTAAAACCAACAAAAACCACACCATCTCTTTTCATAAATTAGAACGCTTCGAGAGCGAGAGAGATGGTGCGGTTTTCGTTCCAAAACTGACGGCAAACGATATGAAAACCAAACCGGAATGAGAACTAAAACCAACGAAAACGGCACTATCTCTTTCCTTAAATTAGAACGCTTCGAGAGCGAGAGGGATGGTGCGGTTTTCGTTCCAAAACTGACGGCAAACGATATGAAAACCAAACCGGAATGGGAACTAAAACCAACGAAAACCACACTATCTCTTTCCATACATTAGAACGCTTCGAGAGCGAGAGAGATGGTGCGGTTTTCGTTCCAAAACTGACGGCAAACGATATGAAAACCAAACCGGAATGAGAACTAAAACCAACGAAAACCACACTATCTCTTTCCATACATTAGAACGCTTCGAGAGCGAGAGAGATGGTGCGGTTTTCGTTCCAAAACTGACGGCAAACGATATGAAAACCAAACCGGAATGAGAACTAAAACCAACGAAAACCGCACCATCTCTCTCGCTCTCGAAGCGTTCTAATGTATGGAAAGAGATAGTGTGGTTTTCGTTGGTTTTAGTTCTCATTCCGGTTTGGTTTTCATATCGTTTGCCGTCAGTTTTGGAACGAAAACCGCACCATCTCTCTCGCTCTCGAAGCGTTCTAATGTATGGAAAGAGATAGTGTGGTTTTCGTTAGTTTTAGTTGTTATTCCCGTATTCCCAAATTTAATCGTTTTCACTTGTTTGAATAACGTTTCTTTCTTGTGATCTGTGATAGTTCAGTTTTGCGAAAACGGTTTTTTCAGATGATGAGAACGGTTCGAACCGTTTTCTGACTGAAAACGGTTTTCAGTTTGGTTTCGCTAAAACCGTCACATGCCTATAAATTTTTGAATAATAATTAAATAGACGTCAAAGTGACAGATCATATAAATAAAAACAAAATTTCAGTTAAAAAAAATAATTATTGATCCGGTTTTCCATTTATCATCAAGTTGAAGAAAAAAATCAAAATAATTGAAAGACGGGCCTTAGGAACACCCATGAATTCGAAATTCAATTTTTTTATGGTGAAATTGTTCAAATGATCTCTCTACAATGGAAAAATGCTACACTAATTTCGAGCTTGAATGGGCCGAACATGCTAACGTTTCTTGGTGTCTAAAAGACTGTGATACTATTGCAAGCAGAGATTCCGTTCAATTTTTGTTTGACATATTGGTCCAAAATAAAGAAGTTCGGTTGATTCCTAACAATACAACTGCATGCAATGATTTTCAAACACTCCCATACTTTCAGTTTGAAAGCCCTTCAATTGCAGACTTAAATCAGTATGTTACAAGTTTGTTGACGTCTCAACTTGATCTTGCCAAAGAGACATGCTCCTCAACAAGTTTTGCAACTACCCTCAAGCAAAGGGTTTTGATTTTAAAAAGAATTTATTATGCAATTACAAAAAAATATCACAATTATGAAAATCCGGAAATTCAAAAAAGTGAACCCATTGTGGGATTATTGCCAAGGGATGATAATTTTACAGCATCGAATGCCCTTTTGGAAATTGGCCTGAAAACTGGACTCAAATTAGTATTTTCATTGCTAACCCAAAACTGGCAAGTATGTACTCAACTGAATATACCTTCAATATCAGAGACAATGCTTCAAACTGCATTTGATATGATTAGAGGCTTACCACCACTGTGTTTATCGAATGACTCTCAGTTGACTCAGTTAGGAATCTCATCTATTGAACAGACTTGTGCATTTCTCAAGGATGCAGTACTGAAGGAGCAGCATGCAGATATTCAATCAAAAAAATTGTCATGTGAACTATTATTAGGAATAGCTATGCAAAGGGGCTCCCTTAGATATTTGTTAGATTGGATTGAAATGGCTCTGGATGGATCAACTAAAGACAGTGAATCAATTTCTAGTTCTTATTTTAAAAAAGTTATGTGGCAATTAGAAACTGGTAAAACAAGGATGAGATTGGAAAATAGCGATGACGAAATGAATATTTATGACACTGCCTTACTTCTAATGGAACTTCTTTCCTCCATGGCGGTAGACTTCGGTGGTGCTTGTTCATTAATTGAATCATCAACATCTGACTTAGATTCTGGAGTTTTTCAAAAAGGGGATGTTTACATATGGGGCAGCAACTCTGCGAATCAACTTGCAGAGCCAAGGAATCAAGAGAAAATATATCATCCTCTATTATCAAAAGTATTCACCCAGGTTAAACAAGTAAGTCCCCAATATTTAATTGATTGAAATATTTAAATGAATATTCAAATCAAGTTATTAGAGGTATTTATAGTGTTTGTGAAAAATTTAATGCTATTTCATTGATTGAAATATTCAACTAAAATAGTTTCAGTTTGCTCTTGATCTACCTCTGTATTATTGTATTTTCTAATAGATAGAGGCTGGTCAATACTGCACATTTATTATACATTGGGATGGGCGTGTTAGTGCCTGTGGTAAGGGCACCTATGGTAGATTAGGCCTGGGGGAATCGACGAACCAAAGTTTACCAAAACGCATCTTATTAGAGAGCAACATCAAAAAGCTCTCTAGCTCCAGAGGCAGTGATGGACATACACTGGCTCTGACTGAAAATGGAGAGGTATATAGTTGGGGTGATGGAGATTATGGTAAATTAGGACATGGCAATTGCGTTACCCACAAACAGCCCGAAAAAATAACTGGTCCATTTGTGGGAAAAAAAATTAAGTATGTTAATGCAGGTCAGTACCAAATCAATAATTAATGGCTATTTCCATAACCGACCACTAGTTACACAATGCCAATAATTTAAAAACCTTCAGGGTATAGGCACAGTGCGGCAATCACTGAAGACGGTAAACTGTACACTTGGGGGGAAGGCGATCATGGAAGGCTAGGCCACGGAGACGGTAATGGAAGACAGATTCCGACACTGGTCAACAGTTTGAACGATATAGGATCTGTAGCTTGTGGAAGTGCTCACACTTTAGTAGTATCCCAAGATGGTAAGAACGTCTGGTCGTTTGGATCTGGCGAGCATGGAAAATTGGGACATGGGGAGATAGCCAAGGTGTTCAAGCCCAAACTGATTGAAGCGTTGCAGGGTTTGACTATTCAGAAAGTCTGCGCGGGTACTAGTTTTTCCATGGCGCTGACTACTAGTGGTAGAGTGAGTACAGACTTTGATCTACATTTATTAATTCATAACACACTTAAAATAAATTTCATGAAAATATCTTGTATAATTCTCCCTGTAATTCAGGGTTGAGAAATAAGGACCCTGTATACATAACAGTGATCATCTTAGGTGTATGCTTGGGGAAGTGGCCCTATACTGGGTATCGGTTCAGTCGATGCTATATATCTTCAACCTATCCTCATCGAAGAACTTGCCCGTCACAGAGTCATAGATATATCATCAGGGGACACACATTGCTTGGCACTGACAGAAGACTACGAAGTTTATGCTTGGGGGTCAAACAACATGGGGCAATGTGGTCTGAGCCATACCTCGACACCTATTTCCAAACCTACTAAGGTTGTCGGGCTGGATGGTGTCAAAATAAGGCAGATAAGCGCAGGTAGGGAGGTTGTAAAAATTGTTCATTCGATTATCCAAGATGCAAAACTCTCAACATTTTGTTATTTCTACTTGGCAAATATACTGCTCCACAACAGTTAGGGATTCAATCGTTTTTAAAAGTATGTAATCTTCGAGAAAATCGCTGTAAAATCATTTAAAACTCAATAACAACTTGAATCGATCCAATAAAAATTGGTATGAGACATTTCGTCTTTTTTCTGAAGTTTGGTTCTTTGCATATGCTTCATGAATGTTCTTATTTTGAAATGAAGTTTGATTTGAAACGAGTTTTCTTAAAATGCCAAGACGAAAATTAACAATCGCTGAGGCTAATATTTCGCCTTTTTTCTGAAGTTTGGTTCTTTGCATATGCTTCATGAATGTTCTTATTTTGAAATGAAGTTTGATTTGAAACGAGTTTTCTTAAAATGCCAAGACGAAAATTAACAATCGCTGAGGCTAATATGGCTATCGGAATGCTACAGGGTGGCCTAACTCAGGTTGTTGTAGCGAAAAGGCTCCAAGTCAGCCAAAGTGTGATATCTCGACTTTGGAATAGGTTCCGGGAGACAGGTTCCGTGTTGGATAGACCGAAGGCTTGGTGGGCGAGGAAAAACAACACCTGCTCATGATCGTTTCATCACCGTTTCGGCGGGAAGAAACCCTACATCTACGCGTAGAATGCTATGGAATACTCTTCAAAATGCAGATGGGGTCCAAGTTTCCATCGAAACCATCAGACGACGTTTGAGAGAGGTGAATCTAGGTTCTAGACGTCCATTAAGAGGAGTTCCATTAACACGTGACCATAAGCGTCAAAGACTGGAATGGGCACGGCAACATATCAATTGTAACGATCAATGGCGTAGTTCCTTTTCACTGATGAATCCAGATATGGACGATTTTCAGATTCTCGAAGAATAAGGGCATGGACAATCCCACGCATACCCCGTAATCGTCGCTATGTCCAAGAAGTCCATCTATTCCGAGAGGGTAGTGTTATGGTATGGGCCGGGATATGTTTCAACGGGCGCACAGATCTACACATTTGTCGTGGGAATATGACCGCCCTACACTATAGGGAACATGTCATTGACAATGTTGTGCCAAATTTTCACGCTGATATTGGTGAAACTTTTCAATTTCTAGACGATAACGCTAGACCGCACCGTGCAGCCATAGTTGAAAATGCGCGCGAGGAGCTTGGTATTCCACATTTACCAATACCTCCGCACTCACCAGATTTGAATTGCATAGAACATGCATGGGATATGCTCCAAAGAAGATTAGATAATCATCAACCTACCCCCGAATCCTTAAATGATCTGAGAGAGCTTCTGCCCCGTTTATGGAACCAAATTCCTCAAGAAATGTTCAACAACCTCGTGTGTGGTATGCAAAGAAGATGTCAAGCTGTTATTGATGCCCGTGGAGGCCAATACATCGTATTGATAGTTTTAAAATGCTTGAATTCTCTGGGAATAAAATTTCGTTATTATACTCGATTTTTCTTAATCACCCTGTATACGCTGCAGACCTACAGGATATAATTAAATTGCAACTTGAAATCATATTAATATGAATTTTCATCATAAAAATTTTATTTTAACTATATTTTTTTGCAATTTAAGTCAATATCCCTAACTCATGTGGAGCAGTTTATTTTGGGGGTATGTGCATTGACTTGGTGCAAAATTATTCTGGATCTTCATTTGTTTTTGAAACGCTCTCAATTCCCACCATTTGCTACCAAGTGTAATTTACAACATTTGCAAGATAAATCTTGAAAATGTCGAACATGTTTTTGGACATTTCAGGTACTTCCCATTCGATCGCTTGGACGTCTATTCCAAGCGAGAGCCCTTTGGTGTTGAGACACAGAGTCTTCTGTTTGGACCTACACGAGAACACGTTCGAACTATTCAATAAGTTTTTAGAGAAGTATACTGTCACGTTCAAGTACGAAACGCCACCGGTACCTTTCAAGACACCGTCGGATCATCACAGATTCGTCCTGTTGTGCCTTCGTCTTCTTTGCAACCATTTGAACTTGTGTTCTAACGGAAGTTTGGGGCATAACGTTTTGCGCAAGCACGCAAAATCGCTGAGGAACGTCATATTCAGGTAATTTCGAACTTTTTTTTTAATATTTCAGGAAAAAGGGATTTGTGTAAATGCAGTGGCGGATTTACGATTTCAGGGGCCCTACGCTTCAAAACTTTTGAGGCCCCCTCTGAAACATTTTAGATTTTTTTCAAAATAATTTTTTAATTAGAACTCACTACTTTAAAAACAAAACATAAAGTTTATTAATAAAATACAAGGTATGTATATCAAAACAAAATATAAAAGATGAATAAAAATTAAAAAAAAAGGGAAAAATATCACAAAAATTCAAATACAAAATATCTCTAGAAAATCAAATCTGCAAATTTTTTATTGCTGCATCGAGATTAAGGAATAAATAAAATCATCACAAAAGATACAAGTATCGTAAAGCTGTAAATCAGTTACCTACAAAATAATATTCCACTTAAAAAATTGATTTTTTCTTATTTTAATATCACAAAATTCTTTTATTGCAGAATCATAATCGATACTGCTCGTTATATCACTTTCATCACTTTCGATCCTAAAAACTGCAGTCTATTTTCTGTCACAACAGTTCTACCTATATTTATTTTTTATCAATGGCAGTTTGGAAAATGGCATATGAAACTGAACTGTAAAGCTTACCTTTTATATCAATTATATCGTTCAATGAGAGTACAAGGATTTAACAATCCAAACACAAACAGAAGTTGTTTAATTCACCAACACTCAGTTTTTCACAATATTTGAATCTTACACGTTACACGAATCTCGCCCGTCACTGTCAACACTATTCGAATCTTGTGAAATAAATGAGGGAAAAAAAATATGCACAAGTATTTCTCACTTTACACCCCTAAACGAATCAACATCTGGTCGGCCGTTCTGTAGCACATTCCTAGATTTTTGAGGAAATGCCGACAAATTTATTGAATTATGTTGTAATTGTAAACATTGAGTTCATTTTAGGCAGACAAGATGATTAGGGACAGTACGCTAAATCTCCAATGGTGTGTTTTTTCCAATATCTGAGTCTATGCATCTGAGTTTTGCTCTGAGGCTCTTTATTCAATTGCGTTTCATGTGAATGTAATAATTCATAATTCACAAGTTGCCTCGGAGTTTCTTATAAAATATAGTACAGTATGACTTTTTTTTCACACTTACCTAAAGACTGAATCTTCATTCTAGCAAAAAAAATTTAATTGGATCGCTGGGGGCCCCTATGGACCTCGGGGCCCTACGCTGCAGCGTACTAAGCGTACCGGTTAATCCGCTACTGTGTAAATGAAAATTCGTAAAGTCGGTGTGAAAACCGCTTCATTCTTATGAAAGATGAGTCTATTTTCGAAAAAAGCTCAATAACCTTTCAGATGATTGTGAATGTTTATAGCTACAAGACAAATATGAGAAATCGCTTATACATATTATCTTGAGACCTTTGTGCAAGTTCTGTAAACTTATTTGAAACATATGTTGTTAAAAAAATGGCAATTTCTATGTGAATGAATCAAAGGTCCAAAACTGCACCTTACTTTCAGGCTTGTGGATATAGAATCCCCAATTGAGATTCATTCTGCTGTATGCGAGCTGATTACTGTTGGCGCGCGACTGCTCCTGCCACAATTACACGAACGAGTGGAATTTCTTCACTCGTACCTGACAAGAACGCACGAACTAACGCAGGGCGAACAGATGCTGTTGAACATCATACTGAACAGTCTGGAAGATCCGACTCACATAGCGTCCCTACTCGGCTATAGCGATAATTCCGATAAAACAACGTCTGCCGATCCCAAGCTAACCGGGGACTTGATGAATACTTTGTTGCTCACCTTTACGAGACATACAGTGAGTTTTGATCTTGAAAGTTCTATACAGGGTCTTTCACGAGGAACCTCACCCATATTTATACGGGAAACTACTGAACGTATTTTCATGAAATTCAGCACTTATAAGTATTTCACGATGCTGATGAAATCTAAAATATTTTCAAGGCATGAGCACCTCCGGTTTTTCCGGAAATGACGTCAACTTCCGTTTTTCAAATTAGAACACCATTTTTTTATTGCAGAAATAGATTCCTTAGAAAATTTCAAGTTATTTTGATGTAACATTTTTCAGTTTTGGTTGGAAAATTCTCTCTGAGCGGGAAAATTCGAAAAAAAATCGAAAATAGAGCTCCGCTGAAACAAGAATAACTTCGAGGTTTTTGGATGGAAAATTTTCATTTTTGGGATTTTTCAAGATGTAAGATTGATGTATCCACTTTGAAAATCGAAATCGCGATTCATGATACAGGGGGTGAAAAAATCGCTTTCAAAGTTAGGGATGACAAAATCGTGAAAAATCAATTTTTTCAAATTAGAACCCCATTTTTTTATGGCAGATATTGAATCTACGTTAAAAAATAATGTGAGTGTATGCATCACACCCTTGCCCTAAAATGGATATTTTCTGAGTTAATATCCACTCATCTCTAACTTTGAAAGCGATTTTTTCACCCCCTGTATCATGAATCGCGATTTCGATTTCTAAAGTGGATACATCAATCTTACATCTTGAAAAATCCCAAAAATGAAAATTTTCCATCCAAAAACCTCGAAGTTATTCTTGTTTCAGCGGAGCTCTATTTTCGATTTTTTTTCGAATTTTCCCGCTCAGAGAGAATTTTCCAACCAAAACTGAAAAATGTTACATCAAAATAACTTGAAATTTTCTAAGGAATCTATTTCTGCAATAAAAAATGGTGTTCTAATTTGAAAAACGGAAGTTGACGTCATTTCCGGTAAAACCGGAGGTGCTCATGCCTTGAAAATATTTTAGATTTCATCAGCATCGTGAAATACTTATAAGTGCTGAATTTCATGAAAATACGTTCAGTAGTTTCCCGTATAAATATGGGTGAGGTTCCTCGTGAAAGACCCTGTATAAGCAATTTGAGGTGGAATAGTTGCTTTTGATTACTTTTACTTTCTGCTGGAAAAAAGAGTCACCCACAAATGGGCTCTTGCTTATTTTTAAACTTCATATTATACTTGTGTTCCTCTGTATCCTACCACCGTTCCTAGAATCAATGCTAATTTTCATTGCAAAATTTACTTTTTCAAGATTCTTGCGAGATTCTTCCTCTCTGATGTTATTCAGAAAACTAGGGTGGTTTTGATTAATAAGAACTACATACTTTTAGTTAATTTCACCACCATTTCTTCATGTAGACTTTACAAATGTAGAAATTATAACACGGATTCACATTACACCCAGTTCAGAGTGCCCTAAATATTTCCTCCATTTATTTCAACAGGAAAAAACTCTGTACAGCATAATAAACCATCTGAGCAGCAACGAAGAGTCCAAATGGCAAAATGTGGACGATGCCCGCATAACCTATCTTCGAACGTTGCTATCCTCCTTTCAAAACCATCTCCTCGCTCGCTTGGCCATTCCCCAGGACGAGAGCGTCTCGAACAAGAACGATACGATCCTGAGGGACCATCTCGTCCAGCTGTTCCCCTTGGCCATACGCATCCTGAAATTGAGTTCGGACGTCGTAGGGGATTACCCTTCCAGCTTGGAGCTTCTCTACAACGTTATGCTAGAATCGGCCGCCGGTTCTATGCTGTTCAAGATACTCAATTCTCTGCTGCTGATGCCGTCGCAGTTTGTAAAGGACATTCTGCCGTTTTTGGTCGATTTGCTGGACCCCTTAGAGGATTTCAACAAGCTGCTGCCTCTGGATATTCGCGATAATGAAAAAGAGTCCAGCAGTAAGTTTTTAGTTTCAAATTTGTGGTGGTACAGCTTGAATAGTCACTTATTTCGTTATTTCTTCACCTGTTGTATGTTTTGGTTTGTGTTTTTAATGAATTAAACATCTCAAAAAGGTTTTTTCACAAGCAATCTAGATCTTCTGTTTCTAGGATCAGAAACCCCTACTTTTTCCGAGCTGGCAGACCGCTCCTGGATTTGGCTTATAGAATTGCAGAAAACTTGCTCGCTTCTCATTGGTCAGTGCTTGGGCGAAATGTTAGTGGGTCACTCTCTCAACGAAGACGAGATGTACACCCGGTACTGGCTGTCCAACGATCTATTCTCCAACGGCATAGAAAGTAACACTCCCGATGTTATTTGCCTCATGCAAGCGTCCATGGTTGTTTGTTCCAATATGTTGAAAAATCCGATCAAAGAGAGCTGCTTCTCCGAAGACAACGTGAAACTTTTTCAGCTGGCCTTCAACATCCAAGATAAATCTGACAAAGAATGCGAGTCTAGCTCGAATCAAGACAGCGATTTCTACGGCACCATGATGGCCACCAACTGTGACGTTTGGGAGTTTGACAGCGAAGATGGCAAGCTGGTGGAGAGGGTGGTCAGGTGCTTCCTGATAACAATTTTAAAACACACGGGGTACATAAATAAATCGCCTGACCACGAGGCGGTGCAGGAACTTTACAAATGCGCGCATAGACTCAGGAGGAAATTGATCAATCTGATGTGTTACACTCTGGAGAACGCTTCTAAGAGTGTTCCTGGAACGAATCCGCAAGATTTATCGAACCATATAGATTTTGCGGGTTTGTTGAATAATGCGAACGAAGAGAACAAGTTCTTGGAGTGCTGTGAGATGGTGATACAGAGATGTCTTTACTTGATGGAGTTTGTTAAAGGTGAGTTGGTTTGTTTTCTTTATGAGTACGGGGTGGGACTTTCTCTGAAGGGGTAGAACCCAGACCATGTGGGGTTCGGTTGCTTGGGGAGGTCACTGAACAAGTGGGGTACAACGAAATCAGAATTTCATGCCTATAGATTCAATATTGATTTTAGCTCATTCGCTAAGTGGAGTCGTCAAAATTTGAATCCTTCTCCTAGCTTGTAGTTTCAGAGGGGTCTCTCCAGGAGACCTAGGAGTAATCAGTATGAACATAAAAATAAAACAAAAAAACAAGCTCTAAAATTTCCAAGTGGTATCGACAGATGAAGCACTATCGACTCTGTACAGGGTCCTGCAATATTGCGTTCTTCTTCCATAGCTGCCGAACCAGACATCTCAGAGATTTCGTTGGAAAGTAGACCTCTTGTAACTCCATTTCTGCATCTCAGGAAATTATTTTCTGATATACAGGGTGTCCCCGATAAATATTATTCAACAAATGGATGATTTTTTCAATGGATCACCCCATTTATTTTCACATATTTTCAATGACCTTCATTACCTCTTTCATGACGCAAAATCTTAGGGACATTTTTCCAACAGTTCAGATCTTATTGGAAGAAAACTGCAAAAAGGTGAGGGAAAAGCAGTTCAGTAAAAGTCTTCTGACGATTTCCAGAAGCGATAGTAACATGAATTTGAACTGAAAGTTTTTTAATTGAAGGATTTGCCTTGACATGGTTTCTAAACGATCAACCTGTCATATACAGGGTGTCCGTTATTAAGGTCCAAATATGGAGAACTTAAAATTATTATTTCTCGATTTTTTCAAATGTAACGCCCTGTATTTTATTCCACAATAATGTAGACAATTGAATACCCTACATTTTCTCAGAAGTAACCTTAGGATTATTTTAACCCCAGCATCCAGCAGACTCGAAAAATGATATCGCAAATGAAAATTTTATTCAAATAATAACATAATAAAACTAACGGACATTCAAAAGAGGTCAAACAATGAAATAAAACTAAATGAATAATTATTGACAATCTTCAAAACATTCAAAGAATCATATTTCCTGAGCATATCATCATAAAAATGATATTTCTTTCGTACAAGCAATATATATCGATCACGTATTCAATTCCTATCGGGATATTGGGCAGCATAAGTTCGACTTCCTTAAAAAACAGGTTCTGTGGCACTGCCCTAGCATGAAAATCATATCAACCATCCTATTTTTTCCAAAAATTCATACTGATTCACTGTATTCGAAAGTACCTTTGAGCTCTAAGTTGCAATAACTTGATCAATATTTTTTTTTGAAAACTGATATAATAGGTTGAATACGTGATCAATAATATGTATTGATGTTTTTCGATATCGGGTGTGGTAATCATAAATTTTCGTAATCGATACCTATAATAATATGTATTGCTTGTACGGAAAAGAAATATATCATTTTTATGATGATGCTCAGGATTCAGGAAGTATGATTCTGGGAAGGTTTCGAAGTTTGTCAATACATAATTATTCATTTAGTTTTATTTGATTGTTCAACCTCTTTTGAATGTCCGTTAGTTTTTATTATGTTATTATTTGAATAAAATTTTCAGTCATTTTTCGTGTCTGCTGGATGCGGGAGTTAAAATAATCCTGAGCTTACTTCTGAGAAAATGTAATGTATTCAATTTTCTACATCATTGTGGAAAAAAATACAGGGTGTTCTATTTGAAAAAATCGAGAAAATACAATTTCAAGTTCTCCATATTTGGACCTTAATAACGGACACCCTGTATATGACAGGTTGATCGTTTAGGAACCATGTCAAGGCAAATCCTTCAATTAAAAAACTTTCAGTTCAAATTCATGTTACTACCGCTCCTGGAAATCGTCAGAAGACTTTTACTGAACTGCTTTTCCCTCACCTTTTTGCAGTTTTCTTCGAATAAGATCTGAACTGTTGGAAAAATGTCCCTAAGATTTTGCGTCATGAAAGAGGTAATGAAGGTCATTGAAAATATGTGAAAATATATGGGGTGATCCATTAAAAAAATCATCCATTTGTTGAATAACATTTATCGGGGACACCCTGTATATCAGAAAATAATTTCCTGAAATGCAGAAATAAAGTTACAAGAGGTCTACTTTCCAACGAAATCTCTGAGATGTCTGGTTCGGCAGCTATGGGAGAAGAACGCACTATTGCAGGACCCTGTATACTGGTTATAGGTGTTATCTGCGTGAATTATTTCAGAGCTAGACATCGAAACCTACGAAGCGAAATACTGCTATTCCGAAGAGGAAGTCGAGGACGAAAAAGCCTACATAGACGCTTATGGAAACGAAAAAACCACCCGATACGTCGAACTGAAGAAAATCGGAAACGCCTGCTTGAATTTCGTATGCAACGAGTCCGCTGACAATATTCCTTGTATGAAAAAGGGTAGCATGAAAATCGGTTGGTACACCGAACCTATAATCATCAATTCCGCACTGTTAAGTCAAAAGAAAAGAGCGGAGAGCAGGTTAGAAGCACTCGAACACCTGCTGGTCCTGCTCAAGAAGGAGAATGGGATGATGCTGCTGAATTGCATGCATCAACAAGTTTTGGCAGGTTGCTTCGGGTTTTTCAGCACCAAATGCAGTGATAACAGCAACCACTTACAGCATTACTTGGACAACATCAAGTCTTCCCCCTGCGAGTTGCAGGATAAAATAAGGAACGTGGTGCACAAAATTAGGGAACATCTAGCGAAGTCCTTGTACAAACAGATCACCCTCAACTCCGACAACAACTTATTACTGCTAATAACCATATTTTCTTTAACCACTCAGTATCACCCAAACGATTTAAGCTTAGCGATTAACAGCAACGTATTTTCAATGCTCATGACTTTGATGCAAACTCTACCAAGAGGTAACGGTAAATGTTACGTACTGAACGTCTCAGTCACGAGACTGATCAACATACTTTCCATTTCATGTTGCGTTCTCGCCAAAAAAATTGACATTGCTACTTTGGAAAACGTGGTGAACAAGTTACATGAGAGGTTGTTGTACTTAACCTCATTTTACAACGACTGCTACGGAGGATCTCAAGTTAACAGTTGTACGTATTCAGAGAGAATCTTGGGAGACTTTTTGTTGCTTCTGAGGATCATATCGTCAAGTAACGCCATACAGAAACTGATAGCTACCAAAAAGTGGATATTCGCTTTGTTATCGGTTATGGACACATACGATGCAAATATCAGCGTTATGACGCAGCTGACGTTACTCAGACCGAAGATGCTGGTGCTGCAGATACTCCAAGGTATTCTGCCGAAGTTGAAACCTCACCACATCGACGACGAACTACGAAAACACATAGCTAACAGACTGTTCGAACAGCTTGGAAAGACCGTTTGGTACCTTTCTAATAAGGTCGAGTTGTTACCTCAATTGAATTTCAACGAGAATAAAGACGGATTGGACAAAATGCGAGATATTATAGAAAAAATTTGCGAAGGTGATATTCCTATCCATGACATGGGTTTCGTGCCGGATAAATGCCTGAATTGTAAAGTTGAAAGTAATTTGACTTTAATACACGGAACCGGAGGTAGAGGTTACGGCTTAGCGAACCAAGGAATCAAATCAGGTTGTTATCAATGGAAAATATTGATAGTTAAAGAAAACAGAGGCAACGAAGGGACTTGTATAGGTGTTTCCAAATACCCGGTGAAAGATTTCAGTCACCGTTCCACCAAAGATATGTGGTTGTATAGAGCGTACAGCGGGACTTTGTATCATAACGGAGAGAGGGAGAATATACCCAGTTTCCCAAGCTATACCCAGGGGGACTATATCACGGTAGTGTTGGATATGGACGCCAAAACTTTGAGTTTCGGCAAAAACGGAGAAGATCCTAGAGTCGCCTTCGAGGGCATTGACGCCGCAGAACTCTACCCATGCGTTATGTTTTACAGCACAAATCCTGGAGAGAAAGTTAAAATTACTGATATGAAGGTAGGTGGATTCCATTTTCAAACAATCGCCCTATATTTTATATTACGACATTCTTCATTGCGAGAAATATATAGCATAAGTTTAAAAAAAAAATGACGATGAGGACAGCATCCTTAACTTTTGACGAGGAGTTCATTAGTGCAAGATGGTACTTTCATCCGTAGGTTCATGGGTCACAGAAAGAACTACTGCCAGGGGAGCCTAATTTGGCACCACTTGGTGCTGTGTTGAGCGAAGCTTATATTACGTTGATAAGAAAATTACACGACTCAGACACATGGACACTGGAGGTGAATGCATACGATTCAAAGTTTGTTACAACTTTCTTTATTCATTATTTGTTGAAATAGGTCAATGAAACTTTGACAGAGAGGCTGCAAAAGATAGAAAAACTATTCCCAATTGTCCAGTCTCACAACGATGATCTAGAAAACTCTGAAACTTGCCAAGAAAACAAGACGATGGATACGGATGAGCTTTGTTTGAGTGTTTGGCCAGCTCTCGTAGTGATCGGAGGTTAGAATCCAAACGTTTCTACGTTTCATATCGATTTCTTTGAACGGTGCTTCTAGGTTTGGACCGTGGTTTGAAAATGGGCGGATATTGCAGACATAGGGCCATTGGTAAGAAGGGTGTCGTGCTGGGTATACTCAAGAAAGGAATCACCACTGTGAACGTGCAGTGGGAATCCGAAGGTGGAGTTAGTGATGTGTCCATTTCCAATTTGGAGTTCTTGGAAACGCAACCATTCAATACCAGCAAATTTGTAGGTAAGTTTTAGCGAATTAAGTGCATATCACGAGGCAATCATGAAAACTCGCATGGCGAAGGGTTTCCATAGTATCAACATCGGTGCTCAAATCTCAGATTCAGTATCTTCGGAGACCAGAGGAGCGGGTGGCCAATTTTCATTTCATTTGTGGTCCTCATGATGGAAGCTGTCTTTTGGTGTGCCACATCGTATACTTGGATTTTTTCGATTTTTTCCAGCATTTATTCGTTCAGTTATTGCTATTTTGCTGCAAGAGAAATACAGGGTCTTTCACGAGGAACCTCACCCATATTTATACGGGAAACTACTGAACGTATTTTCATGAAATTCAGCACTTATAAGTATTTCACGATGCTGATGAAATCTAAAATATTTTCAAGGCATGAGCACCTCCGGTTTTTCCGGAAATGACGTCAACTTCCGTTTTTCAAATTAGAACCCCATTTTTTTATGGCAGATATTGAATCTACGTAAAAAAATAATGTGAGTGTATTCATCACACCCTTGCCCTAAAGTGGATATTAACTCAGAAAATATCCATCAAAACATTTTTCAACTCGGAATCTTGTGTGAGATTAATGTATTTTATGTTCGACTGCTTCATAAACACTTGATTCATGAATTCGTTTAGTGTCCATAATCGACCACTTTATTGGACTCATCTGTCACAGTCTTCTCTCGATTTTGCAATTTTTTTCGTTTCACACCACTTGTTATAGGCCGCATACAAATTTTTATGAGCACTTTTAGTGGGTAGGAGAGATTCGTTGGCACTTGCGGCTAAATTTTTCACGCTTTTTCCTCCCGAACTATCCATTCTTTGGATTATTATGACGTTTGTCACAAAATTAACGAAGTAAACAGCTTTGTTCAGTGATGTTGCTAAAGTCTCTGATGGTTACTAAGCTAAGAAAAGCAAGAGCACACTTAATATTTTAATTGCCATTCCAGAAAATAAAATTTCTGCATTGCAGTCAAACATAAAGCATTGTATGCAACTCGTACATAATTAGAATTATGGACTTGCTAAATTATTGGCCTCGCTCGCTTTGCTCGCGCTGCTAAAAACTTCTGGACTCGTCCATTAAGACCTAAATTATGTACTTGTTACATAAATAGCTATTATTTCAGATGCTATTAGGTGATCTTTCTCTGGATAGTGATCCACATATTTTATCTATCGAATTAAACTTGCTCGGGCGCCAGTTACAATAGGATCACGCCAAACAATTTTTTTAAGCATTTTAAGGTGGTGGCCACCGCTACATTGGGATGCTCGAACACACACGAATTTGTGATCTCTTGATTTTGCGGTTCATGAACTAGGGGATAGTCTTTATCGATACCCCCGAATATTTTTTTCAGGATTGACATCTTCAATGCTGCTCCATTTAACCAGATTATCGGGACTATCCGATGAAATCCAGTTTCCCAATCCTAACCTCACGGAAGAAGAAGAATTGATCTTAAACCACGAAGTACCGAAAACCAAGAAGCACTCAAAAAAGAGCACCGTCAGCCGTTCCGACTCTCTGAGGTCCTGTTCCGATTCCCAAATACCCCACCAGAGCAACGCGGAAGAGCCGACCTTACCCAGAACCATGGAGTCCTTGACCAACGACATGGTCTCCAGGATCATGGGAGAAGTGACCCGTTTGAGCACCGAGAAGATTCTAGGATCCCAAAGCGATTCGACCCTGAAAGAAATGAACGAGACTGAGAGCGGCCCTGGAAGCAACAGCTTCCAGTTGAAATTGCTGGAGAAGAAGGTCTCGGAAATGGAGGGAGTCTGTTTGAAGTTGGCGTCATTGCAATTCGCGGCCCTGAAAACTCTTGGAGTTCTGTTAACTTCGAGCACTTACTCGGAGACTTTCCTGATAAACTACGATTCGCAAGATAAAATGAGCGAAGCCGACGACATCAAACAAATCCTCCAGTTTTTGGCGGAAAAGAGCGTAGAGAAGTGCAAGCTCAAGCAGATTTTGAGCCTCCACGAGATGGAAAGGGTGGAGAGTATCCTGCATTTGAGCTACATCAAAAGTAGGTCTGTAGTTAATCTGGACCAAGTGTCCGCGATGGAAAACAGTGAGATTTCCACCGAATCAGGGTCCTCCAATCTCGATTCCTCTATCCATATGGACAGTGGAGCTGGTAGCTCTAGGAATAATTGTCCACCGCACATTTCAAACTCTTTGTTTTCTCCTTTTGGTCTAGGAATAATGCAACCGGGTAAGTCGTTGACTTTGGCGGTTCGAATATATCCTTGATTCTGAGCTTGTTCCAGACTCGGAAAGCAGTTTGGCTCAGTGCAGAAGGAGCGCTTTGCCTCCTGTTATAATCCACCTTCTAGAGATGGGTTTCACGGAGGAACAAATCTTCAGGGCGGTGTCTCAAACGAGGACCGGGGGCGACTTGAACGCGGCACACACGATAAATACTCTGGCCTCGTGGATGCTGGAGCATCCTTATCCCGACAGCAGTGAGGATTTGACCCTGAACCCGTCGGGTTCTAGAATGGTGGATGGAAACGAGCTGATAAGGCAACAGGTAATGAATGGTCTATTTTTTAAAATCGGCTGCTGCTTTGGTTCTTCAGAACATGCGCATCTCGGATTTTTTTTTTTCTACTGCTTCTCTTTATTTCTCTTAGTCCCTTTTCGAGCGCTGGTTCTACTTAAAAAAATATAAAGTTGACATAATGGATAAAGAATAATATTTTGTTAATTATTATAGCCTTTAGGGACTTTTTCTGTTTGTATCGATTAGAGTTTATTCGTTTTTACCATTTGTATATTTTTTGAGAGCTTATTTGCTACTAAAATGGTTTTGACTCAATAGTAACGAATCCGTGATAAGATTGAATGCTAGAAACTTGAAATTTCAATGGAAGGTTTGAGTTCTTCAATTTCAAAACTACAAATTCGATCGAGATGAAAGTTTGTATTTAGATGAAGAATGGCTCTTA
The DNA here is from genome assembly GCA_910592335.1 of Adalia bipunctata. Classification (NCBI taxonomy): domain Eukaryota; kingdom Metazoa; phylum Arthropoda; class Insecta; order Coleoptera; family Coccinellidae; genus Adalia; species Adalia bipunctata. Next base: position 13,209,926 of record OU342955.1, read on the forward strand.
GGGACCCATTTTATATTCTGGTTATTCTCTTGAATTTATACATCTAAGCTTCGTTCATCTTTCAATTCTCATAATCTTTCAGAATGATATCTAATTCAACGTATTCAGCTTTTTAGAAGTTTTTCAGGCATCGTTATAAGCAAATTTTCCTTCGAAAGTTTTGATTTACCTTCCCCCTAACTATAAGTTCGCTTTCTCTATCTTTTCTCTGTTTACTGTTCTGTTTGTGAGAAGGTACAGTAAAATCTCTAGATGTGAACAAGGGGTACTTTTCATATGAGTCTATCTCTATTTGGTAAGCTTATGCAGATATCTGAGATGGAATCGGTTGATGAGTTTATCAGAATCATTGCTGAGTTCGTAAAATATTGATCGAAATCAAGCAATAGAGCAAGAAATTATAATATAGGGCTCCACAAAGCGATAATCAAGATCCCAATGGCAGACAATTGAGCTTGATAAGCGTTTTGTGAAACAGGGGTAAGGATAGCAATATAAACCTGTAGCAGTGTAGAAGATCACCGAACGGTTTGGAATCTCAGGTCAGGAATTTTTTTAACTATTATTTGTTACCATTTCACTGTTGTTTTGTAAATTTGACGTTGTTAGGCCTAAGGTCGAGTAAGGACAAAGTATCAAAGACTAACCATAACACATCTAATTCTACTAGCTTGCTTTTGACAATCTAATATTGACATCGCGTTTCCAAGGACAGTCTCAAAAGTTCGATCTTTTTCGATTTTTGCACGCGTCTGGAAATTCTGAGGGGTTTTATAGAAACCTGGGTGTACCTACGAGCATCAATATCAATCAGTTTTCGGTATGTATGTCTCTATTAGGCAATCCAACGACCTGTCGAATATTTTTTGAGGTTAGTGCTGGTGGTAAAACAATGGGAATCCAGCTTTGATCATGTGGACATTAAAACCGTTTATTTGCTCGAAAAATTATTTTATGTGGTTTTTTTTTATATTTCTAGTCAACCTTACTCTTAGGGACCAGTGAAAATTATTTAAATTAAGTGCATTTTCAATAAAAAATGCCATAAACGTGTACCAAAGTTGGATGTGCAAGTCGTTCAAATTAAAAGGATTTTCTTGAATATTTTGGAACACTCAGTGTGTGTAACATGGTGTATTATACACATATTAAGTACATAACTTACCAGGAAACAAGGGGGAAATTTGGTCAGCAGTCTCAATACTTGACAAAATCGAAGATAAGAAACTAAAGTGAATATTTTTTCGTAGACACTGAAATTAGCAGTATTCAGTTCATGTAAAATGTAAAACTGATGAATATTTAAATTTATATCATATAGAAGGATAAATAAGTTAAAGGTACATTGCTCTGATAAATATTTCTTCTCCAATACTTCCTCTTCAATCTCTTCCGGCTTCCAATACTAAAAATTGAGATGATATGATTGAGTGAAATTTTCTTCGTCAGTGTTGCTTCAGGATATTTTTTGATATTACAAATCATGAAAACTCGTTCACTCATGAAATGCATAAGATAATAAAATTTCTCATATTTACTGCAAGCCAGCGACCTGTCAGAAACGTTTTGAGGTTGATAATGGTGGAAAAAACACGTGGTTTGGATTGCCTAATTCGAAAACCATGTATTTTTAAGGATAGGCCTTCAATAAACATTGCATTACAGAGACTCAAATACTTTGAAACCTACATAAACGAAACAGTTTCAATGGTGAAGAGATTTTACTGTATTTTCTAGCTTCCTTTCGCTAAGCTGCCTGTATAACGCACAGTTGTTTAACAAACATAATTTCTGGCTTTCTGTAGAGCCTGGAAAGTACTAGCATCAACTTTGAAAGCCAGGGTTTGAGATCGCCCTTCACACCGAGACGCAGGGCTCTGTCGGAATTGAGATATTTGATAGCCGAGAGATTCGGTAGCAGCATGCAAGAAAGGAGAGAAAGGGCCGAGAGAGAAAGGTTACACGTGAGGGGCGAGGCCCATCCGTTGCTAAGGGTTGTTTTGGATAGGGAACACAGAGGAGAGGCAGAACCGTTATTTAGCGATAATGATATATTTGATGAGAACGAGGAAGGGACCATGCCTGTTGATTTTATCTTCAGCGCCGGCTACACGAATGTAAGCATTCATGCTTCTTTGCGTACTTGGGAATTCATCGACATTCAACTTAATCCTTCTACTAATCGTGGCGTGAAAGTTTCAAAATTGACGGTCGGAAATTTCGTAGGGATCGAATTAATTTTATTTCTTCATAATGAAAGTAATTTTTCAATCATCCTGTATAAGTTGAAGAATATATTCAGCATACCTTTCCGCATATTGTTATGTCAACATCCATTCTTTTCAGATAAACAAGCCATTGGCAGTATGTTCTTACTGTGGCACCCTAACACCTAATTTGTTAGATCATATGTCAGGTAACCATCCAGGGTGTACTGTGCCAGTTGGTAGGGGACTCTGTGGATCAACGTTAGGTAAAATATTCGAGGAAGAGTATCAACAAAATTATCCAACATTGAGTTTTAGGTGATTATTACATCTTATGCAAGGTGTGCAAGAAGAGATTTACGAAAAAATATAAAAGTAGGAAGAGGAACTTGAAGCTCATAGCCCCAGATATAATCTTCGACGAAAACGGTATGAATTTTCAGTAACGTTGATATTAAATTTGAATAACCAATAAGAAATACGACAGTATTTGGGTCAACGGATATGACCTTATCTCCTTATTTATTTTCAGATACGACCGAATCCAATGTGAGAACAATAGACATCTCAAGCTATAAAGATGTGGATAAAATAATGAGTATAAATAATTTTCAAACCATCAACATGGAAGTGGATAATATTGCGATGCTTCCCCATGATCCCTTAGGTAGAGCAGCAGTTCCTCATGTACCTCTTGAGAGTCCTCTGGAGGTGGAGCAGATGATGCGCTTCGTATGCAACCAAGCGATGTTCCTGACAACTTCCTTGGACAGGATAACGGCTTTGAAGTATATAACGACAAGCATTCACATACTGCTATCTAGGACCATCATACTCAACATCCTGTCTCTTTTATCCATCAATACGAATTCTATAACTCTTGTGAGCTGTTTGGAACACATTGGCTTATCGGATATAAGGAAATTTATACAGCTGATGACTCTGGTTGCCATGAATAGAGTGGAATTGTCGCATGTGCCGACTGTCGGTGAAATACCGAGTTATCAGATGCCTAAGGACTTTTTACAGTTTGTCAGTAACCTACCATCCGCTTCTACTGCCTGTTTGAATTATCTAAGTGTCATCATAGCGGCCTTGGCCCAGAACGACGTCGACTCCTCTAATCTGGTGGTCAACTTGTGCACCAAAGATCTCTTAGAATCGGCCAGTGGAGTTAGTATTCCAACGTCAGCGTTCCCGGTGACCCAGGCGTTGATAAACATCCTCTCCAGCCATGGAGGTTGCTCCTTGTTGGACATACCGAAAGACGAGTCGTCTTTAAACGCCAGTTTGGATTCCCCAACCGTTGGTCCCTTAACCTTAGTGAACGCTCTGTGCGCCTACATCATGTCGAGGAGAATCGATTCAACTTACAAGGAATGGGCAGCTCAGAAACTCTTCAAGAGTTTATCCACCAAAATCCAGATGATGTCGGGTCCGAATTCGGATCAACTGAATTTCGCCGATTTATCTTACTTCCTGCGGATCAAGAATACGACGCAGTCGGTGGAAGGTCACAACGACAGGATATCTTGTGTTAGCTGGCACGAAGGAAAGATGGCGCTGGCCACGTCTAGTTACGACGGCACCATGCGGTTCTGGCGTTTGGACGCCATCAATCATCTCGCTCTCACGTCGATCGCCATCTTCCGTATCTCTATGGACGCGTTCAACAGGGATATGGAAGGCAAGGCCATCGAGAACCTCAAATGGTCGGCCAATGGAGACTTGATCGCCGCTAGCATGGATAATGTGGTCAACGTATTACGGTACGAAGAAGTGGAGGGTAGAGCGATGTATGTCGAATGGGCGATTGAACGTCAGACCAAATACGTAACAAGTTTGGCTTGGCCGAAATGCAAAGATCCCTTCAAGCGCGACATCAATCATCTCCTGATAGGAAAAATCGATGGGACTGTTAGTATGATCATCAATAACAAAGGAAGGAAGACGATAGATCACATGATGAATCTCACTACTTCTCACTGTAAGTATGAACAAATGTACATCGTAAGTAAGAGGTTGTATTGACAATTTTCTATGATCTTAACGTTAATACAGTAATGGAAAAATTAATAACATTTTGCAAAGCCATAGCCATCTAATAAATTGTATTTCAGCTGTTACCCACATCGACTGGCACCACGAAGATGAGGCTTTCGCCATTGGATATCGGGACGGCACTCTGAAACTGAGCTGGCTCGATGTGGACCTCAACGTGATCACAATTAAAGCTCACGAAAAGGCGATATGTGGGGTCGAATGGAACAGCTCCGGTGAATTGTTGGCAACCCTGTCCTCAGATTCGGCATGCAAGGTGTGGTTCTTCGAAGATAAAGAACTCAAATTGCTCCTAACCTTGATGCAACCTCACGAACCGGTCTCCTTGAAGTGGTCTCCGTTGATCGGAGAAGGTGAAACGCCACATTTACTGGCCGTAGGTACCGCTTACGGAACCATAGCCGTATGGACATTCTCGACGATCGACGTCGATAATAAAGAACCGCAGATGGTGATGCATTGTCAAGGTCATACGTACAACTCCGTCAACACACTTTCCTTCAACAGCACTGGACTTTTGTTGGCTTCAGGCTGCTCTAAAGAACCCACCGGGGTTGTTAACATTTGGTCAATGCATAACGGCACCTTGGTGCAAAGCGTGTTAGGTAGTGGAGGAGTAACCCCTAGAGGACTGCGATGGATTGGTGATAGATTATTTATGACATTTTCCAGAACCAAAGCAGTGACTATTACCGAGTTTCCGATTGAATATGTGAAGACTTTGAGTGCTTTGAGTACAGCAAGGTGTGCACTGATGAAGAAAGGCATAAGAAACTTTAAAAACGTCGATTTTTTCAAACAATTAGTGATTTTGCTGCCGAGTATAATTTTGGATCAGTACAACAATCGGGAAAAAATGCTGGTCCAAACCGGATATCAACTCATGCACTCCGCATATTTGAAGTCTTTGTCGTCATTGGCTATTTTGTTGGAGATTGACACAGTTTTATGTTACCCTCTATTACCTTTCAATAACAAAAACGACAGATTCGAACCTCAATATCATTGGTTGTACACGTTCAGCCTTGGTGCTATGATGGCCGACAGTTTGACCAGAAGGAGCCAGTTACCAATGCACATAATCAAACAGGCCCAAGTTTTAGACGACGACGTGAAACCTTCCGATGTGCAGAACAAATCCTGGACCATTAAGCAAGACGAACAGATAATGCAGTGGGTCACGCAGAGGCCTCAAGACTGGCAGATCGGCGGGAAATGCGAAGCTTACCTGTGGGGATCCGACAGGCACGGCCAGTTGGCGGATGTGGGATACAACGTTTCTGCTCCCGTGTTGGTGGAATCGTTCTCTTCGGCCAGAAAGGTCGTCTGCGGACAGAATTGCACGTTCGTTATACAGGGCAACGGAACTGTGTTGGCTTGCGGCGAGGGAAGTTACGGAAGACTCGGCCAGGGGAATTCGGACGATTTACATAACTTAACGGTGATTTCGTGTCTTCAAGGATTCGTGATCACGGATTTGGCCACTTCCGTCGGCTCGGACGGACACAGTCTGGCCCTGGCCGAAAGCGGCGAGGTGTTTTCTTGGGGAGACGGAGATTTCGGGAAGCTAGGACATGGGAACAGCGACCGACAGCGTAGGCCGAGGCAGATAGAAGCCCTCCAAAGAGAGGAAGTGGTCCAAGTGGCCTGCGGCTTCAAACACAGCGGAGTTGTGACCGCCGACGGAAAACTATTCATGTTCGGCAACGGCGATTACGGACGCTTAGGATTGGGATCGACGTCCAATAAGAAAGTGCCGGAGAGGGTGACGGCCTTGGAGAGCTACAGAATCGGACAGGTGGCGTGCGGATTGAACCATTCGGCTTGCGTGTCCACCGACGGCTTGGTAGTGTGGACGTTCGGCGAGGGCGACTACGGCAAACTCGGTCTCGGTCACACGACGGCCAAGTCGCTTCCGCAAAAAGTCGAAACGATGTGTAACGTCGGCGTTAAAAAGGTCGGTTGCGGTACCAACCTTACCGTGTTTTTGACCAAGGACGGAAAAGTGTACGTGTGCGGCATCGACAGGGTGCCGTGGCAGGCGCATTTCAGGGAACGTTCGGATTTCAAGCCTCACCAGCTGATGTCGCTCAGCGAGTACATAATCGAGGACTTCGCCATCGGTACCGAGCACGTCCTGTACCTAAGCGCGTGCGGTAAAGTGTTCGGATGGGGCATGAACAGCGAGGGTCAACTCGGCGTGCCCTACGGATCCTTGGTAAGGGAACCGGAGGTTATTCCCGAGTTGAGCAACAAGGGAATGCGGCAGATTTCCACGGGACGCACTCATAGCGCGGCTTGGACTGCCGCTCCTCTCCCGAAGCGAGAACCGGGAGTGACTAGGTCTTTGTCCTTCGGGATGCCGGTCGAAATACCTTCTCAATACGATCATCTGGTGAACGTACCGATAAAGAACATCAGAGCGCGCTTGAAATTCTTGTACAACTTCTCCGATAAGCTGTACTCCTGCTGGACCTTCATGCCTTTATGCGACCAACAAGGAGAGATGCAGGTTCCGCCTTTGGAGGGTTTGGTTTCCGCCAAGTTGCGACCGTTGTTGGCTCCGAAAGTGTACACCCTTCCGTTTGTGAGGTGCATAGGCAAGACCATGATTCAAGGAAAAAATTATGGTCCTCTGATTGTGGTGAAGAGGATCTCCAATGAAAGTAAGTTTATGGTTATATAAACAAACTGTTTTGGTATACTTTCTCGTTTGTTTTAGATCGAAAATGCAAGCCAATCTTCGTGCAGATAGCTAAACAGATAATCAAATTCCCACCTCACGAGGTGAGGTTGCCATCTAGGGCTTGGAAGGTGAAACTGGTTGGCGAAGGGGCTGATGACGCTGGTGGTGTCTTTGACGACACCATCACTGAGATGTGCCAAGAAATAACAACCGGTGTCGTGCCGCTTCTTATCCCTACCCCGAACTCTGTGAATGACGATGGCTTCCAGAGGGATAAATTCTTGTTGAATCCACAGCTTAATACCACGCAGCACATGGCATGGTTTAAGTTTTTAGGTAAGATTGAGATATTGTGTTTGTTTTTATATTTCAGGTGGTAAATTAGGTTTATAGGTATTTTTGTATTAGTTGTTGGAGATTCATTTCGATTATTTCATTTCAGGTGTATTATTTGGTGTAGCAATCAGAACGAAAAAACCGTTAGCGATACCTCTGGCCCCAATTATATGGAAACTGTTGGTTGGCGAGCCCGTGACCATAGAGGATTTAGAAGAGGTTGATTGCATGTATGTGCAAAGTTTGAGGAGTATAAGGGACATTCACAAGTCAGGAGTTACAGCTGATAATTTTCACGAAATTATACCTTTGGAAAACTTTGAGGGTACTAGTTGTACAGGAAAGGTGAGAATATGTTGTAATAATTTGGAAAATATAATATTTATCTTGTTTTCAGACTGTTCCTATTGTTTACGGCGGAAGGAATATTCTTCTTACATTCGAAAACAGAAATCAGTATTTCGAGCAAGCTATCAAGTTTAGGATCCAGGAATTCAATGCTCAAATAGTCGCTATTAGGGATGGCATGGCGGGAGTGATCCCAGTGCCTTTGTTATCTCTTATGACTGCCGATCATTTAGAAAAACTAGTCTGCGGAATCTCCCATATATCAATTCCTCTACTGAAGAAGATAGTCAGGTGAGTCCAAATTAAATTTTTCGTTATGTAGGTTTTTTGTGGGTACCTCACTATTGGATATCGAAATCTTCTTTCCGTTGAATATTTCTTTTCCTGATTTTAGATATCGCGAGGTGGAAGAAACCCACCAATTGGTGCAATGGTTGTGGAATATTTTAGAAGGATTTTCAGATAACGAGAGGGTGCTCTTCATGAGATTTGTTTCTGGTCGTTCCAGATTACCAGCCAATTTAGCCGATTTGTCACAGCGTTTTCAGGTGAATTGAATCTCATTTGTTGATTGAAGTCGTGGATTATAACTTCTCCCTTTGCAGATCATGAAAGTTGACAAAGCAGTCAATGGTTTGCCAACTGCGCAGACTTGCTTTTTCCAATTAAGATTACCGCCATATACATCTCAAGAAATAATGGCTGAGAGACTTTTGTATTCTATCAATAATTGCAGATCTATTGATATGGATAACTATATGCTTATAAGAAATGTTGACAATGGAGTGGGATCTGACGACGAATATTAAAAAATGACGAACAAGTGATGATCTAAGTAGTTAGTTAGAATATTTCTGATAAAATATTGTGATTATGAATGAGACGATTTGATTCTGTGGTTTTTATATTTTACGACGTGAAGATTGATTATCGAATATTAATTATAAGTATTTCAATTTTTTCTTTTATTGTTTCTTTCTATTTGACATACTCGACTCGACCCGTCCAGTATCACACTTTATTTTCTTGGTGAGGAAGTTTAGTTTCATAAGCAACATTTCGAACAATAAGTTTCTGAAGATCAAAGTCTAAAAATAAATCATAAGTAAATAATTTCGAAAAAATCCGGTCATGTTGGACTTATTACCTCATTATTTTGAAGAAGATATAGTTGGTAGGTAAGTACGAAAAGTTATGTCATTCCAATTCTTATTTGTTTATTTTTTATTACATAATTTGTGTGCGTTATTAAGAAAATCAGGTTATGTTGGACTTCTTATAACCCCATTATTATGAAGTTTATATCGTTGGAAGGTAAGTAAAAAAAGTTGTTTCGTTCCAATTTTTGTTTGTTTATTTCTTTATTACATAATTTGTGTAATGAGTTAATTTCCATTCTGATTGAATAAGATCCAGTGTTGAGTAGAATGATTTTTTTATATTGTCTCAATCTATACTCAAAGATCTGAAAGATCCTTCTACACCAAACGACGGCTTTTTGTTTTCGTTTTGTCCAGAACGTTTGGACTCGTTTACTACCCATCTCGAATCATCTGTTAAGTATTCCTTGTGTTCCATAACTCTTTTCAACCAAATTTCCTTCAAATCAGTCATTTTTCCTATGGTTCCTCCATATTCTTCTGGTAGCAGCTCCTTTGGAACATAATCGAAGAGTGTGGTAGAATTTGGAGGATGGGTATGTATCTGAAAATAACTATTTTTAGCATCTAAGTGCTGAAAAACCAGGGCTTTTAAGGTTATGTAATTGAAAAAACTGTTAAGATGATACGGATATGCATCTTCGCAAACATCAATATCCTTAATTTTGAAGATCTGAATATTTTTGCATGAATGAACTCCAACAATACACTGTCTCTCAAGTTCTTCACACTCAACGTTTAAACACCTCTTTTATCACCTTAAAAATCCTTCACAGAACTTCTGAAGGATCGGAATTTAGCTTGAAACTAGTATGGGCCAGCAGATCTACCTTTTAAGTAGTTATCCTCGTCGTGATTTTATTGGCGAAATGTCGAAGTTTGATCAATTTTCCTGAAGAAATGGGAAAATTATGGGAAATATGAATAACAAGCTATTTTGCATTGACTTTTCCTCTTTCGATCCGTATACTTATATCACGGCCAGGATATATGTGAAAAAAGTTTTATCGAGTTTAAAATGGCCCTTTTGTCGGATTTTTTCACGATTTTCGCGAATTTTTAAAAAATACTTCTACTTCGCCTAGAGAATCGAAATTTCACCCAAGTATGAATCGATTATTCCTCTTTCCGACCTTATACATATTTCCTCACTGTATCGCAGCTTCGCTGCGATTTTAAAATTCTTCTGGACCCACTTTTCGACAGATTCCCTCGGGCCGGTCCACCGAGTTACCATTTATTTTAGTATAGAATAGAATAATTCTGAAATCAAATTCGCATAAAAAAGTGCTGTTATATTCACTAGGTAGTGTTCTTTGTTACAATCACCTGAGAAGGAATTTTTCTTTGCATCACAAACTAAACAGAAAAAAAATTACACTAAGTGGTTTGTGTTTCCAATCTCATTCGATCCCTGTTTACAATTTTTATTTCTTCAATAATTCCACCTTCGATACTTCAATCAACAATTTCTACAAATTGCTTACCATTGATAATATTTCGCTTTTGATGAAAGGTTTCAACATAGTCATAGCTCTATCCAGAAATGATGAAGCATTGACTATATGTATTTCTTTCAGTTTTATTGGATGAGCTTCCTGAAATGAATGTGTCAGTAATCGAATTGTAATCAGAAGTGAATGTACAAATAATTAAATTGCAATCAAAAGATAATGGAACTGAAATCGCTCTCTTTATTCGAGAAAATTGACTTTGAAATTGTTATATAAAAATGAATCTGAAGTGAAAGGAATGGAATGATACCTACACTAATTTTTAGTTAAAAGCTTTGATTATGCATATATTTATATGTATTTATAAAAAATTGTCAACTATTGTAGCTTCTCCTTGAAATTTTCATTTCCATACTGGTGTTTTCGAATCTTAATTGTCGTCCTACCTGCGAGTAAACCATATATTTCTTGATTATTGGTAGTGGCATTTTGGCAATGTGCTTCCAGCTCATTCCTGCCATGTCGAATATGGGTACTTCCCCCTCAGGAAATTCCTTTTCTACCAACATCCTTACGTCCGAAACCATGTAAAAAGTCTTGACCGAATCAGCGTAAGTAAACTTTTCAGGGTCGTGATCTGCAAGACGGTACAAGAGCAATTTGTAGTTTTTTTCTGTGAGTTTTGGAAGAGGAACCATATCTCTGAAAAAAACTTCCTAGAGTTATATTATTGTTTATAACATAAAAAATATTAAAGTAAATGGTTGTACACACCAACTTTCAATAATTAAATCAAACAAAATCACGCTGAAGTACAAAATTTCGTTTGATTTGATTATAAAAAAATATTCCTTAAATGTGAAAAGGAATTATTTTTTTTCCTTCCTATCGATCATCTAACTTGGTTTCCATTATAATGAACCATCTATAGATTTGCATGTGCAGTACCTATGCACATTTCTTAATTCATTTGATCTTGAGATGAAATGATTATTGATTTGGTTATAAATTCTTAACGTAATTTAAATTGAGTATAATGGATGCAGTTCTTACATAGCTTTGAAACAATCCAAAATGTCTTTCTGTGTAGGATCTCTATTGGCAAATAGTTCGGGAGCTTGGGAACGAATTGTATAAAATAAATCGATTAAAGTTTTCGCTTTTTCTATACTGTAGTTGCAGGTATGCAAAAACCTCATCAGCATCATGTCGTCTGAAAAGAAAATAAACCAAATATTTGTCGGAAATGGATGCTATCGAAATAGCATATTTGAGCTTCCTTGTTAAAGATATATTATACGTACTGGAACAAAAATAAATACCAGGTTTCAACACCAAAGGCAGTTTATTAAAGGCTGAAGTCCTGTTGCAATGTATATTTATGAGAAGTATTGAAAAAATCTGTTGATTTTTGCGCCTTTGTTAAAACCGAATATTTAGAGGAAAACGATAAAAACTCACGAATATTCTGAGGTAGATGTGGCTGTTTTGATATCCATTCTCTGAGTATTTTAATGTCTTCTTCCTTCATGATGTATTTATTTGATGACCCGACTGCAACTTCCTTGAACTTCTTCGCCGTGTTCAATGACGATAAACACTGAGAACTCGAAGCGTTTGGATTTCAATTCCATTCTACTTTCGCAGCATTCGTCAGGCATCAACTTTCACAACAAGAGGAATTAATCCTTATTAAAACTATAATTACTGCAAATAAAAGCTGGTCGAATTATTGTTTTCACCTTCGATATGAGCAGGAACAAAAATGTTCATCGTTAATTTTTTTTAAATGCATTATAGTTATCGAAATTAATATTTTCAGCCGTAACGTTAATTTTCTCGAAGTAATAGTTTCTATAAAGTTGGAATGTGGTCCAAAAATAATAATGAGAAAAATTAAGGAAATTCTCTACAGCTGCATATACCCATGAGTATACCTAAGTTTTTCAAATGTTAATTTTCTATAACAAATTGTAATTTTGCGAAAAGAATTTCTAACTCCACCCAATAAATAACTTATCGCGCATCAAGTTTTCACCGTAACTCAAAATTTATTCTAAATAAACTTGAAATTTATGCATTTATTGTGAATTTAGGGATCTCGTTCATTTTAGGCATATAATGTTTTTCAGCAAGTCTATAATAAAATATTTGAAACTTCTTCTGTTCTTTTTGAGTTTCTCCAGATCTAAGTGCAAGAGTTTTGAGATCAAGATCCTGTAAAAATGCGGAAACACATTATTGACTAGATGTATGGCTTATGTTTATGATTGAGGAAATTGAGTTTGGCTAAAAGATTGATATTTTCACATATGTTCACACCCCGTTCATGCCCCATCAGTTCTTCAAAAATCAGAACCCTCTATGTTTTTAGAATACAGCGCATCCACCATTTAATGGATCCTCAACTTAACTCTTATTTTGTCAACTTAACTCTCAACTCAACTTGTCAACTTAATTCCAATCTGAAAGTGTTTTTTAAGTGGAATAATCTTTTTCAAAAAAGATTAATAATACTTTATATGCATTTAATGAAAATAAAAATTCTTTTGCAAGAAATGAAAAAAAAAGAAAAATATGCAACATAACCTTAGAATCATACGTCAACCAGCAAAACATTCAAAATTTATGATGTCTAATGATGTCTTTACAACTTGTAGGGACATTTTCAAAGTTAACCAGGGCGACTAGGAAGAATATTCCCCAGTTTATTAGGAATTTCGCCAAGAAACATGATAATGAAGATCCGTACCAATACGTAAAAAGAAAGCATTCATCTAGAAATGGCAAGTTACTAACATTGAAATAGAGTTGATGATTACATCAGCCTTCAATTTTAGGAGAGGCTCTAGTTTGGAAAGACCCAAATTTTGAGTTATTAGCCTCAACGTCTTCTGTTGACTTCCCTTTTTATCTTCCTGGTAATGTAGGTTTGGCATGGTTCGACAAACAGTCTACTCTACGTACCCCTCATCACAAATTTGTGATGAAACAGGTGAACGGAGTGAGTTGTAGTGTTGGATGCTGCATTTGATTAGAGGGAAAATGCAATATTCTAAAGTATATGTTATTTCAGAAAGACTTTGGTGATGATATTCTGTGTAGCATCCAAGAGTGTCCTAAAGTCCTACGTCAAACCGTTTATGATCTCTTTCCTACACGTAACTTTCAAACATCTGAATTGTCTGTTGTAACAATTTCTTTGAAGCCTAATCATAAGCTTATGAGGCAGAACAAGGAGGAAGAGACTGAAAAATTGGCTCAAACTGTGAGTAGAAGAAAGATGTTTATTTCTCTGTTATTGAGATTCTGTTTTTTTGGCAGTTCATCATAGCAGCAAGAACAATTTGTGATAAGATAAGAAAAGCAGGATACTGGGCAGATTTCATCAATCCATTCTCCGGCTTGCCTTATTTATCCAGAGATAGAATAAATAATGCTAAACTGTATGAATCAAATGAAAAATTCCGGTGTTTGGATTTTCAAATTTTTGAAATCGAGCAGTGCAAAATAATTTCGAACGAACAGGAGGGAAACAAGAAGAGATTCATAGGTAAATTTATTTTCAAGAAAAAAATTATATCTGATTATATGAATGTTTATTTTCAGCTAGTCTATTCACCACAGCCCCTTGTGTAGAAGAAAATATAGTGTCAATTTTTGTGTGATAGATATTTTATTCTGTTATTGATTCTGAAAATTTACTAGCAAATAAAATTATTTTAAGTGAGAAAGACTTTCAATTCAAAAATTCCTCTTATCTATTTGTTTCTAATAGTTTATTGTTTGATTAAAGAATCAATCAGCTGTGTGCAAAAAAAAATCACTACTAGGACATTTTTCCACCACACTGGTATGAATGAAAAGGAAAAAAACAAAAAATCTGAGTGGCATAAAGGAAGTTTCATTGATTCCCAATATTTTTATTGATATTTATCATATTAACGTCGAATTAGAAGAATTTTATAGCGAGAATCTTAACATTGCGCGATTTTTTTAAACTCTGAATTTGGCGATATTATTTTCGACTCATTGGTGACGAATTCGTGGTCAAATTCAATTCTGTCAGTCCGATCAGTAAACCGATAATTTTTGGGACAAGAGATTGACAGACTTTGAGTTTAGGTTGACCTTTGTGGTCAAAATGCACAGATTAAGTGCGTAAGAAGTTATTAATTTTCGGAATTTCATTTCCCAATATTTCAAATACGATCGCTCTGACTACGAATTTGAAGGATCGTGCAGAATATCCTTAACTTCCGATAAGTGCTTTCTGATTTTATGATTAATATTTCCGGGTCTTTTCTGTTCAAAATAAAACATTTTCAGGTCATATAAATTTATTCAGATTTATTGAAGTACAGATTTGATTTTATTGATCAGAGGGAATTTGCCTGCTCCACATATGCCATTGAAATCATCGGTGTCAAGAGACCAAACTGCTACACCACCGAGTCCTAAGTTTTTGGCTACCTGTGCCTTTTCTCCAACTGATTCCGCATCTTCAATTCCAATCCATTGGTTTCCATTAATAATGCGAGATACTTTTGTTTCTTGATCATAAACACGTTGCCAATTGCTGTCGAATTCGCAAATCTAAAAAAGAATGGTCATGTAGACAGAGTCAAATACAAAAGTGCTTGATGAATTCGGACTCTACAATGATTGACTTCTGAGAAAAAGCCAGATGAAAAATCTTGAGAATTCTCCAAAATAATATAAAGTTGATTTCCCACAAATTCGTCAAGATTTTAAGTGCATTATAATTACTTCATTTTACCTCATTGTATCCCATCATGCCAGGCTCTTGAGTGTATGGTCCAAGAGCAGAAGGCCCCACTGTGGGTGCGTACAAGTCAGTTTGTGCTGGATTGGATAGAGTGAAACCTCTTCCATAGGTCGCAATACCCATGTTGAGTTTCGAAGCTGGAGCTCCCTTTGAAAGCCAGTAGGATATGGTGGCATTCTGTTGAAGATGAGATATAAAAAAAGGTTCTAATGTTAGAAGCTGTGTAGCCAGCTCTTGTCCATTGGGACAAGCGCAAAGAGAATTTAAGTACTCACCACATTCAAACCCTTCGATACTATTGTGATGTCCTTTGAAGATGGGTAGAGAGCAGAAGCGTGTCCAACAAAACCATCATAAGAACCATGGTAGTCGTACGACATCACATTGATCATATCTACAGCGCTGAAAATTCATATATAATAATATTATTTATCAATTTTATTTTAATAACTGATTTTCCAAAGCGAACAGGGCTACAGGGCAGTGGCATCTATAATTTTTTTTTCTTGGGGGGGGTGAATATAGTTACACCCAGTACCTCCCCTTATCGAGTAGGAACGTTCCCCATACAGCACCAGATATTCTTAGAATATCCCATAAATGTTTAGAATATGACGGGTATATTTCGAATATGCGTAGAGTATTATTAATAAAATATAGAATATTTATATCTCGTGTAGCATATTCCAGGAATATTTCCATACGAATATTCCAGGCGTAGTCCTAGAAGTGGAAGAATATGCTGAGAATATTCCAAAATTAATATTTTCTATAGAATGTCCCTGGAATATTAATGGGAAATGCCTGGAAAATTCTGTATATAATATTTCTGGAATATTTTAATGGAATAATCTCATGTGGCATATACCCACATGGAAGGAATATGTGTACGTAAGACGTTGAAAATGAATTTTTGAACTATTTGTGGAACCCAATACAGATATTGTATAACTGACACTAGAAGTTTGAACTGTATCTTAGAAGTGGGCTTAAGAATGCATATACAGATTGTAACAGCCAAATGGAATAAATTCGATAACGAATAAATGAGGGGGTGTTAGGAAAAACGCTCGGACACATCGATTTGTAATTTTAAATGCGCATATTTTTCAAGAGAATAAGATTATATAGGGTGTTCCATGCGACCGTGGCCAATACCAACTTTCTTATTTCGAATGCAACCCCCTGTATATTATTTATTTTTGGATTCTTCAGAAAATTCTAGACATAATTCATGTACAATGTCCTATACCTATAACTTTTTCGGAAATATTAAGTATTTCCAGATTTTTTACAATTTTTTACAATTTTACATTCGACTTCTTTTTTGTGGGGATATGTCAAAAGTATTGTAATAGGAGAGATAACTTGGAAGTAATAAAATGAATATCCCTTTTAAAATTAGGACTCGAACATTTTCTTTTCCGTAATAATTCACCGGTATTTTCAACACCCTTCATTTTATTCGGGAAATCTCCCGAGAGAAAGCGCAATAATTTAATTGATCGATTTAAACTTCTGAAATTTAATAGCCTTGTGTTAGAAAAATTATTGGATCGTTTATCAAGCCCACACAGGATCTCTGTCGAGACGTTAACGACCGAAATTGTTGATTTTCAGTTTAAGTTTATTTAGAGAACTAAATGATAAATTATAATTGTCCCACGAATTTGGTTGCAATTACTGCACACGATGACAGAGATAAAATTCAACGCAGGCATTGTTGAGAATTGTCACGTAGCATTTCCCAAGGTGGGAAGCAGAAAAAAATCTTTAATTTGATTGGTTCATAAAAACAAAGATGGAAGAAGTTTTGGTTTGATTGGTTTTGAAGTACTGACGAAAGAAAAACCTTTAATTTAATTGGTTTCTAAAAGGAACAAAGAATAAGGTAGCCGGGGAAGTTTCGGACGAAAGTGAGTTCAGTGATTCGGGAGACGAAAACGGCAGTGACTGGTGAAACCTTAACAGGATAGGTTGCCAGTGCTCGCGAATATGGTTCGGGTACTAGGGTAGTACGGTTTCAGGGTAGGTACTTGAGTGTTAAGAAGTACGGTTTCAAAGTGGAAACGAAAACAATTAAAGTTAATTTGGAAGTTGCGGAGTAACTGCAGAAGTCTCAAACGGGGAGATTCTGAGTTGACTCGTTTGATATGTGTTTGATACGGTTTTAAGGAAAGTTTAAGAATTAATTTAGTTTCGTAGTTATTCGGAAGACGGCGATTGGATAACTCGTAGGTTTTTTGGTTTCTTTTAAAAGTTTTGATAAGTCAGTCTCAAGCTGGGATATATATAAAAAGTGTTAAGTCAAAGTTAGTAAAGTCTCTAAAATTACTTGAAATTATTTAGATTGTGTATCGTCGGTATATACGGGAGTGAAGGTCAATTTGGCGAAAACGTGTGGGTGTCGTGTTTCGCGTCTAATCTGTCTGTTTCAGGAAAGAAGCATCGTCGAAGAATCATCCTCCTAGGTTCATCATTCTTGGGATTATTGGTACAGGAAAAAGGTCAGATAAATTGTTTATGCTTAGCTATTTTTGAGGATTGGTAGAAAAGCCGCATGCCCGCCCAAAATATATTTATAGTCCAGAGTCCTGAAATCTTCTACAAGTCATAGTTTCATAATTTTTTGTATCCTCTCAAAGCGTATTATTATTTTTGTAATCACCCTTAAGTAGTCGAAGGTTTAAGTGGAGTTTTCTGTTGAGAAAACTCAGGTTCATTTGAAAGATCACGAGGAAACTATTGTTGAGTTTCCCCTTGTAAAATTAAAGTTTAAGAAGGACTATTTTCCGTCATATCATTTGGGTATAGAAAATTTACCTTATACTGTAAACTCTTTCGAGATTGTTCATGATTATTATTTCTGGGGTCATTTTGACAAACCCTTTTCATTTTTGTTGATTTGAATTCATTTTTATATGATTTGGAATTCACACTGATGTTGATTTAATTTCAATGAATAGATCTGCCTTTGTAATTTAAAGTTAATGTAACAGAATTATTTGATAGAAATAAATTGCCTTCAATTTAAACAGCATCCGAATATTTTGATACTTTAAATCATTTGATTTGAGAAACATATAACTAACCAGTGTAAATTTGTTTGGGTTTGATTTGAATTTAATATACTTACGTCTTAAATTTAATCTAAAAGGTTTCATTTACCATCCCTCTCCCTAGAAAATAATTTTAAACACTAAGACCCGACCCAAGTGCGTTGGGCCGATCCCACACTTTCTTCCGTCGGAAGAAAGAACTTCAAAATTTTAATTAACATCTTTTAATTTTCTTTAAGTAATAACACCCTTGATTGGTGGAAAGCCGCTCTTCTGTCCAATCACCAAGAGGGTGTTTTTTACAGTATTGTATACGAAACGAAACCCTAAAACTTTCAGACGACCTAGAAAACCGAATCACGCTTGTGATTAGATCACCCCTGCAATGTTGAGAAACGTTAGAAGACAATTCTACACCAGATTAGCATGTTGCCAAGACGTTCGCGGCGAGCATTTTGAACATTTCCTACATTGACATTAATGTTTTTTTCTGTTTTTTTTTAATAATTAAGAAATAATCAGTATTACTTATTAGGTTTTGAGTGTAATGTACCGAGTTTGTGAAATAAAATAATTTTATTTAAAACGATAATTTTTGCAATAAATCTGAAAACTGCACTTCATACTTCCGAAATAGTTAAAGATAGGTATAGGACATTGTGCATGAATTGTGTCTAGAATTCTCTGAAGAATCCAAAAAATAAATAATATACAGGGGGTTGCATTTGAAATAAGAAAGTTGGTATTGGCCACGGTCGCATGGAACAGCCTATATAATTTTATTTTCTTGAAAAATATGCGCATTTAAAATTACAAATCGACGTGTCCGGGCGTTTTTCCCAACACGCTCTCATTTATTCGTTATCGAATTTATTCCATTTGGCTGTTACACTCTGTATGTATATGTGCCTTGAGTAATATTCCGTGAATATGCAAATGATCAATTTTAAGATATCCATAGAATATCTCTATACTATTCCAAATATTCTAGGTAGATTCCATGAATATCCTCTTGAGGTTTTATACGAATATTGCGTTTAGAATAATAGAATATTCCTAGAATATTGAAGGCATATCAAGAAAATTCCTAAGATATTATTCCCCGAAATTTTAGGAGAACGAATCTTTTTACAGATAAAAACGAACTGATTAATAATGCTTCTATTTCCGTGTTCAAGCATGCTGCTCGGATTAAAAATGCTCAAAGCCTCCATACGAATGCAGAACAATAAATATCTTCCAAACGAACTGCTAACATCATGCACGCCAACAAAAATTCCACGGAGGGTTCCTGAAGCTTCAGGTACGGAATTATTGTTTGGCCATGCAGCACACATCCTATTGGCCTTCAGATTCGGTGGGATACTATATCAATAAAAAAAGGGCTGAGATGTTACTCATGGGTCCGTTTTCAACATGTTCGGTTGCCCTATTCAGGTTGGTTTACAACAATGGTTATGTATTCGATTTGCGATCTACCGTACTTTCGATTGGAAACTGTTTATTAAATTTCGAGAGTTTCCCCACTTATCGGCCCAATTTCCTCCTAGAATTGTCCCGTGGGGGACTGGTGGATAAGTTCGAAGCACGTTCGGCTGAGACCGTGCCAGAAATTTGGAACTTTGCGATACGTCACATCAAGAGCTTACATCGGTACATCTGAAGACATGGGCTCAAATGAAGTGGTCTATGTTTGTTATTCAGAAACCATCATTTTTGTTAGTTCATACGTCATTTCGAACGCATTTTCTCGCAACTATACGTGAAGAATCGGCAAATGCGAATGATGGTTTTCCTTATTGACCCAAACGTCCAATTGAATTGAAAATATGGACTTACTTGGCTACGTTGATCACGTCGTAAGACAAATCAATCTGCTGCAGCAGTCCAGCACCAGCTACAGAAAGAGTGAGGTCGCCCAGACTTGCTTTGAGTTCACTGAGCAGCAGGACGAGGTTTTGGACGTCAGAAGGTACTCCTCCTCTGCCGTTAGGGTATTCCCAGCTGAGATCGAAACCATCAAAGCCGTATTGCCTGACAAAAGCTACGACGTTACGCACAAAGTTGGCTCTCATTGTTGGGTTTCCTGAGATAGATACAGAAGATTTAGATAGCTGAAAACAACTTTGAAACACCCTAGATGTGTTCCTATTGGTGATTAAGAGTAACTCTCAGCAAATTGTAGGATATGTCTCCTTCAATCAATCTTTTTGATGGAATCTTTCCTATTCCTTACCAATAACAGCAGAGTAAATGGATGATCCTTCATTCCATCCACCCATGCTGAGAAGAATTTTGAGGTCCTTGTTCTGTTGTTTGAGGTTAATCAGGTCGCTGATTCCGTTGAGGTTGATGGCTTCCCATTCGTCGAGGATATGCACGCTACCATCGGCGTTCAAACCGACGAAAGCATAGAGTACGTGGCTGCAAAGGTTAGGATCGACATTCTGTGGAAGGAATTTTCCGTTTCCATTTCTGTATACTGTCCAGCTGTTGAAGTAGCAGACCACGTTCGCTGTAAAGGAAACCCTTTTGTTGATAGAATTCACGATTGATCTAATTGGATGTTATTAAAGTCAGCTACAGATTTAAGTACTCATTGATACTGAAAGATCTCTTCCTCCAAATGAAATGTCTTCAAGAATTAAGAAGCAATGGAGCCATGAACTGCTGCTGGTGAAGTTTTCATAGACCTTCACTCATCAAAAAAGCCTTTGAGACCTTTGTGCATCCATAAGTGCCTACAGATATTCATGGTAGATTTGAACAATAATTAATTTAAGCAACTTATTCAAGGAGGTATCACCTGGGAATTTTTGGAAAGGTTGAAAGTGGCAGATGCAGATATTAGGTATGTAAAATAGGGGCGGAAACCTGAGAACATATTATTCCTATCATATTGAACAGCAGTAAGCTTAAGAAACATGGATAAGGAGATAAAAACCATGACTTCAAGAAGAAAAATAAGCTTTGCATAGAGTCACAGTTTTGGATGGCTTCATAGCTGGATAAAATTTTAATCTCAAGCAAACGAACCTGAGTAGCACTGGGCCACCAAGACCAGTAGAGCACTCAAGCACAAAAGTCCTTTCATTTTTACTGATCTCACTGAATACTCGAACTGAATTGGTTCATAATAAACTAATTATTTATATACCTATTCTAGAATAATCTCGGCTATCTCTAGTGTTCCTGATCATAAGATCACAATAGGAGCAATCTGTGATTTCCCGAGAATACTCTTGATTTTTTTTAAATTGATCGATTTTATCGATTCCTTAAACCTCAGGTCATTCGTTGACTAAATTTCGATTGCTCTGCAGCTCTGCATACTTCATTCTTTATTTTCAGAAACTTGATGTTTCAATTTGGTACCTACGCGGAAACGCGGATAGGAACATAGGCTAGTGCTTGATAGTGTGTAAAGTTCTTTGGAAATTTCAATGATATTCCATCTTTGGGGGTATTTTTTGGGATATTTCGATGTCTTGCATGTGTTCCCTAATACAACTTGTTGCTTGTTCTGCAATAAATGTGTCACCATATAAACTGCTCCACATGAGTTAGGGCTATTGACTTAAACTGAAAAAAAAATATAGTTAAAATAAGATTTTTGTGGTGAAAATTCATATAAATATGATCTCAAGTTGCAAATTAATTTTAGCCTGTAGGTCTGCAGCGTACCTATACAGGGTCGAGTACAGGGTGGTTAAGAAAAATCGAGTAAAATAACGAAATTTTTTTCCCAGCTAATTCAAGCATTTTAAGACTATCAATACAATGTATGGCCTCCACGGGCATCGATAACAGCTTGACATCTTCTTTGCATACTACACACGAGGTTGTTGAACATTTCTTGAGGAATTTGTTTCCATAAACGGGGCAGAAGCTCTCTCAGATCATTTAGGATTCTGGGGTAGGTTGATGATTACCTTATCTTCTTTGGAGCATATCCCATGCATGTTCTATGCAATTCAAATCTGGTGAGTGCGGAGGTATTAGTAAATGTGGAATACCAAGCTCCTCGCGCGCATTCTCAACTATGGCTGCACGGTGCGGTCTAGCGTTATCGTCTAGAAATTGAAAAGTATCACCAATAGCAGCGTGAAAATTTGGCGCAACATTGTCAATGACATGCTCCCCATAGTGTGAGGTGGTCATATTTCCAGGACAAATGTGTAGATCTGTGCGCCCGTTGAAACATATCCCGGCCAATACCATATAACACTACCCCCTCGGAATGGATGGACTTCTTGGACATAGCGACGATTACGGGGTATGCGTGGGATTGTCCATACCTTTATTCTTTGAGAATCTGAAAATCGTCCATATCTGGATTCATCAGTTGAAAAGGATACTACGCCATTGATAGTTCCATGAATGATATGTTGCCTTGCCCATTCCAGTCTTTGACGCTTATGGTCACGTGTTGATGGAACTCCTATCAATGGACGTCTAGAACCTAGATTCACCTCTCTCAAACGTCGTCTGATGGTTTCGATGGAAACTTTGACCCCATTTGCATTTCGAAGAGTATTCCGTAGCATTCTACACGTATATGTAGGGTTCCTTCTCGCAGATGGTGATGAAACGCAAACGATCCTGTGCAGGTGTTGTTTTTCGTCGCCCACCAAGCCTTGGTCTTTCCAACACCTGTCTCCCTGAACCTATTCCAAAGTCGAGATATCTGTGGTGATAAAAGCGATTCGACACAGTGTACGTGCCGAACCAAGTTTGTCATCCCCATAATTCAGAAGATACCTGCACATTGTAACAATGGCATTCTTGGACTTGACCCTCAACTTTCTCTACCGTCAAGGAAATTCTTTAATTGCAATAACATGAAACCTTCAAAGAATATCAGCCACTTTCAGGTACAAGAATGACTAGAAAGATTTGGCAGGCGCAAGTCCACGGAGCCCATTGGGCAGGTATATAAATACCTCAGATAGGTAAAACCAGACAGTGTTACTTAAACTGGTTAGCAGTTATCGACGACAGTCAAAACATTCTTGTAACTAGAACCGATCTCCTGATGAATAAACATATTCCTTCGTTTCCACAAGTGTTTTAATGTCTCCCGTAAACGCATACACCTCATATCACTATTTGGCTGACTTTCCGCTACAACAACCTGAGTTAGACCACCCTGCAGCATTCCGATAGCCCTATTAGCCTCAGCATTTGTTAATTTACGTCTTGGCATTTTCAGAAAACTCGTTTCAAATCGAAGCCGTTGATAAATTGACATAATTTAAAAATAAGAACATTCATGAAGCATATGCAAAGAACCAAACTTTCAGAAAAAAGTCGACAAGATTGACGAAATGTCTCATACTGATTTTTATTGGATCGATTCAAGTTGTTATTGAGTTTTAAATGATTTTACAGCGATTTTCTCGAAGATTACATACTTTCAAAACGATTGAATATGATATCCCTAACGCTTGTGGTGCAGTATATTTAGTTTTATGTGATTATACTGAAAAGCTGAATGAAGGTTCACAGGACATGGTTATTGTCTCAAAAAACTAGATGAATCTCCCAAACTTTACCTGAATTCTTGGGTTGGGAACTTTTTCAATAGATGACACATAAATCAGTCCAGAGGGTATTTTTAAACAAAGAACGAGAATTGTATCTCAAGGCATATGAAACAAATATTGCAGTACAAGTGATCGATTCCATATGGTTGAAATCAATTTATCTATACAACCTTTTTAAAAAAGACATCTCATTTCTTGTGGACAAAGGTATGGAATTTATTTTGTCCAGATGTTGCGTAGTGAGACGTAACACTATTGAAAAGTATTCAATAGATATCGGCTGATAGCTCAATGAGCTCCGCCTCCTATTAAAAATAAAGACAAACTTTTGAAATTCAATCTTCTAGTGATACAAAAGGACCAGCAAATGCAAGATGTCTTAATGATATTTCTAACTAAGTTCTAGCTGGATTGGCATTTCTTGTATAGGTGTTATGAAAGAGCCCTAAGACCATTAGAGGTCTAAGACTCTTCAATGAATTGTTAGGTATTTTCTGTAATCCATTCAGGTCGCTTTGATTACTGCCCCAATAAAACGAATGAACGTTCGCTGGATTTTAGGATTAAGTACAAAGGAACATCGCATTTGCTCCTGGCTGCTTAAAATTCACTTCGTCATAACTAGGACATTGCAATCTTACAACAATACGTTAGTAATCGTATGTTGGTATGTTGAAAACTTGTACCCCATCGATGCAGCTATGAAATAACCCAAAATGATCGGATATTACCATTTTTGCTTCCAATGGCTGCTCATCCGATCAAGATGATTTCACATAGTGATTTTAATTCGGGCAATAGCCATTAAGACTATTACTTCGAATTGATCAATCTCGCGGATTACAGTTGCAGATGGTGCCTTCCTGGTAGGTAATTAGCATGATGTAGTGCAATCATCAAAGACGTCTTATCGCGGTTCCAGTGCTGACAACTGGTAGGCAAAAGCGTGTTAATAAAGGGGTTTTTCATGTCGGATTGATCGATTTGGAGAAACGTTTTGTCTGCGACTATAGAGAAATTGAGTTTTCTAGGTAGTTTATGACGGTGAGTTCAGTTTGTGAATGGTTTTAGTGCGGTTCAATTAGATCGGGTGGTTATTTGATGGTCGAGCGTGTTTTGTGATTTTTTTGTTATGGAAATTGAGAATGATGATTACGGATTTGGGTGAGTGGGCTTTTTAATTATTTCAAGCCGTAACCTGAATATGACAACAATGATAGTATCGGGTGTTTTTTTTAGAGTGATAAATACTTTAAATTGAAATAAAACACATTTAAATTAAGATTGAGGCCAATTTTTTTTAAGTGAAAGATAATTTTATGACATTTATGTTTTAAAAATAAGCCAATATAACTCGTGTTTTTGCTGAAATAAGTCCTGAATTACCCGAAAAAGTGGTCCAAAATTGGTCTGGTCGAATGCGGTTCCTCAGAATTCGTGGTGGACATATGCCGGAAATAATTTTTTTCGGCAACCGTCTGGGATATACCCACTTCCTGGACGCTTTTTCTTTGAGAAAGTAGCATTTCAAGGACTAGTACAGAAAGTACGTACTTTCCGGACTAGGCCGGAAAGAATCACGTCGTTATTGTCATTGTAATGATACAATACAATAGCAACGAAATAACTGATGACAGTTTTGTTGCGTTTAATTCAAATAAGTATCACAGACTCACAGACTTCCAGAATTTTGTCTATTTGTTTATTCTCCCTATTTTCCGGACTTGTTACGTAAATTACTATTGAAATATAAATGTCATAAAATTATCTTTCTCTTAAAGAAACACCCATTAGATGTGACCTGTAAAACTATTTTGTGCAGAAAATAAGCAGGTAGGAGTGATTTATTCAAGGAAATGTAGATATAGAACAAAAAAAAAGATTTTTAAAGAAAAAAGATCCTTTACTGATACCAAAATTAAAAACTCTGGATAACCTCAAGCATAACGTAGAGGTCTAGTAAATATAAGTTATTTCGATTATTTTTTCAATGAATTTTACAAAATACGATCAGTTTTGTTCCATCATACGAGATATGGACAAAACTTGACGATGCCTTATGATTTTGGCCCGAGCTTTCTGATTAACGCATTTTGATTTCTACTTTCATTAGTTCATTTCCGAACAAAAAGGTAGCCTTTGCATTTAGTCAAATCTTCTGCATTATTCCTAATACTTTTCATATCTCCTCCTCTTACTCTTAAATCCAATCTAAGCTGAGTTGGAGTCAGGTTTCGAAAATCCACTCGAGAAATTCTCATTTGCATTATTGATAACCGTTGATTTTTGGAAATGCACAAAATTTGCAACTTATTCTTATCACGTCAATCTTATCTTTTATTCAGTGATATCAGATTTCACGAAGTGATTCCGAAATAAGTTATTTTTGCATGTAAATTTCCATGCCTTATCCTTGAGTGGGTTACTCCAAAAAGTGTCAAGTGTGTGCGTTTGAATAGACTTTTTAATATTAGATATTGTTTTATGAACTTTGAATTAAAAATCGTTCAGTTGAAGATCAATTTGTTCGAAACTCATTATTGGGTTGGCCAATTCTACCAAATTTTTATAGAAAATAGTACATTGTTTACCGGGTAAGAAAAGCCTGACATTCCTGGACGATTGTGAAGATTTGAAATTCGGAATGGAATTGGTTGCGTTACTATGGACACGTATTAATGCTGAATTGTCAAACTCGACGAATATTTATTTAATTGCTCTTCTTTTCGAAGACAAAACAGTGTGAAATGATAAGTGATGATGAATTTTCCATTTCTGGAACTCCTCCAGAGCTGGTTGAGGCAAAGAATACTGCTTCATTAGAATTATTGCCAAAGAAATCTAGAAAAAAGTACGAATATACTTATGTAGAACACTGACAACTGTAAGGAAATATCATTTCCTTACAGTAGTAAGGAAATATCATCTCCTAACACTAACAGTAAGGAAATGAATATTTCCTAACAGTTGGGAAATCTTGACTTTTTCTATGACAAATTTTGTTAGGAATGTCAAAATTTCCTAGCGATTTGCGGAAATAGTATATTCTGAAACTAGTTGCAGAATGGGCCCCTATTTCAGTACGAACGCATGAGTGTTGGAATTGCATTCTGCAACAAGTGTTAGATGATGTTTTCTCTATTTCAGTCCAATTTCGTGAAATACTGTTGAAATTCAATGAAAAATTCAGATTATACATCCTAGTGACTTTTGTGTCGTATCTTGGCAGTTTGTGACTGTTACGAAATTGACATTTCCAAATTGACGTGTGTTGAAACTTGATAGGATCGGAAGCCAGTGCTGACAACCACGAAACGAAAAAAAATAACTAAAACAGTGCTGTAATGAGTTCATTACAGCACTGTTTTAAGTACTGTAATGAAATCATTACGATACAGAAATAGAGAATAGTGAATAGTATATTCTAAAACTAGTTGCAGAATGGGCTCCTATTCCAATACGAATGCGAAATTCGAAAACGAGCGACGAAGGAGCAAGTTTTTGAACGCATGAGTGTTGGAATTGCTTTCTGCAACTAGTATTAGACGATATTTTCTCTATTTCAGTCAAATTTCGTTGAAATTCAATGAAAAATTCAGATTATACATTCTAGTGACTTTTATATTGTATCTTGACTGTTACGAAATTGACATTTCCAAATTGACGTGTGTGGAAAATTGATAGGATCGGAAGCCAGTGCTGCCAACCACGAAACGAAAAATATTACTGAAAACAGTGCTCTAATGAGTTCATTACAGCACTGTTTTTAGCACTGTAATGAACTCATTACGATACTAAAATAGAGAAAAGCTATGATTGAACTATACACTTTCTGTTACGATTTATCTGCATCAACTGAACTTCGCGAGATATAAAACGTCTTTCCTCCGAACAAATGAATTGATCTTATAACGTCTTGAAGATCTAATTCCGTCTCTAATGACAATAATCACCTCCGTCTTAACTTTCTACCGACTTCCCGACTAACAATCAACCAACTGACCACTAAATAACTTCACTACCCCAATTATGCCCTTAACGTTAATTCCCAGTTCCGCCTCTAATTGGCATTTGAGAAAAGAGGTGTTACTTCTTGTACGACTCAAGCTAATGAAATGAACAAGAGCCAAGTGCATCTTCAAGCATAATAAATTATCTAGGTGGCATCGGGCCACCAGGGATGATAATCTACCAAGAAACACTTAAGCCTAAATTGGTTCATTTATCTTATTCTAAGAAATGACCTACAACTGCTAAATCTCATATTGCACTCATGGATTCTTTTCAATTATGAGATAAATGTTTCACATCCGGGACTCGAAAAGCTCACTCATGGAAATCATCAAACGCAAAGCCAAAAGTGTCACGCTTATCTCGGGGACAATATAAAGCGTCGCACACACGAAATTCAGAGATATTTAACAATTATGTAGGATGATAGGAATGAAATGAAAAAACCAAGCTGAAGGCAGAAACACAATTTCTCCTAAAAGTCCATGGTTAAGGTTGATTCTCACGATGAAAATGAATAATGTATTACATATTCATCCTAGAGTGGATCCGATACCTGCATATTATTAATTTGAATAATCGAAACACTTCGGTTCGCAAATCCCTGTCTTCCAGAACTGGGGCCCTCCAACGTTTCGAGTTTCGACCCTAGAGGAATTGATCGCTTCTGGCCCGTTGTGGCGCTAGGAATTGATGTTATTGCAATTACTTCTGGGATGGCATTTGTTTCGAGGAGGATTTAATTGGAAAGTTCAATTGTCTTTTGGAGTTTCGTGCAGACTGCCATCGTTGGCTCGGTCGGAATTAATTCAGAAGTCTTAAAAGAGGCATTTCCCGCTTGCGCAGAAAATTGGCGTCATTTGGCTCTGTTTTCATTGCATCATTATCGTTGGCTATTTCGCTTCCTCGATGGGAATTCGCCTTTGGAGGAGATTTTCTGTAAACATACTTCGATTTTAACTTTTGATCTTTCTTTGTGTCTTCTAAATTGTAATTATTCTGTTGTTTCTTCGAATACAGGTTCATTATGTTCTTACAGAAAAAACCTTCATAACATCGACTGTATTCAAGCACTGCTACATGAGGCAACATCTTGACATGATTAAATCCTTCGACCATAAACATTGAGCTGTCTTGTTTAAAATAGGTTGTATAGATTAATAGGTTTTTAACTACATGGTATCGATTGCTTGTGCTGCAATATTTGTTTCAATTTTCGTTCTTTGTTAAACTCCCTTCGGACTGATTTATGGGTCATTTTCGAAAGTGTTCTCAACCCAAGATAGTCAGGTCAAGTTTGGGAAATCTATCTGGTTTTTCGAGACGACAACCATGTCCTGTAAACCTTCTCAGTTTCTTAGAATGGGCTTATGAAACTAAATATATGATGACAAATTAGAGCACTTTTGTGGCTTAGCAAGGCGTTTTTTGATTCTGGCACCCAATGAAGTGTTGATATTTCTTTCTTTCACTCAGAGGAAATGAACTTTCCATTTTTTCTAGAGCTTGTCTTTAAAACCCTACGTTACAGGGACAAGAAGCCAGTAATTCGTCAGTACTAAGTTGTTAGTAATTCGTCACTATTAAGTAGTAATTCGTCAGTACTTAGTCGTTAGTTGTTATCTGCAGAGTACATTCACAAACAACCCTCAAATTCAATTCGACCATAGAGTTTGAGATAAGTGAAGCTTTGATACAACCATTAACTATTATGGTAAATGAATGTTTAGATGTGGGAGTGTTTCCAGACAGATGAAGACAGCCAAGGTCATACCAATTCATAAAAAGGGAGACACGAGAGACCCCTAAAATTACAGGCCTATTTCAATATTGCCATCATTGTCCAAGATCATCGAGGAGGTGATGAAAGCTAGACTGGTCACTTATTTCGAAGACAAAACATTACTTGGCAGTCACCAACATGGCGACAGAAGCAACAAATCTACCTCAACAGCTTTACTGGAGATCGTAAATCAAATTTTAAAAGCAGAAGATAAAGGAAAGGTAGCCAAAACACTATCCAGAGATCCCTCCAAGGCATTTGATTGCATCCACCATGAAATATTGTTGAAAAACTCGAATTCCGCTTTACATCTCATGCGTAAATAACTTGGAAATCGTCACCAGCAAGTAGAATGGAACAGTTCACTGTCACAAAAAAAAAAGAAAAGGAAATTGGGGTGTACCACAGGGTTCTACATTAGGGCCAATCCTCTTTATTATCTTTATGAATGATATGTATGTGGAGTCTTCGCTTGCACAGAGTTTCATCACAACCTTGTTGTTTGCGGATGACACATGCTTTTCCCTGAAAGCCTTGGATATGTTGATAGCAAGCTGACATGGGAAATTCACTTAGAAGAAATGAAGAAGAAGTTAAACACGGCTATTTACAGCATACGTGTGATAGATAGGGTGTGTACAAGAGATGCAGCTCTAGCTACTTATCATGCATATTTCCACTCCATTATATCATATGGTATCCCACATTCTGATTTTGCAGAAAAAGGCTGTCAGAATACTATTCCATCTGAAGAGGACAAATAGTTGCACAGAGGCATATAGAACCCTTAAGATACTCACTGTTCCATCCTCATTTGTTCTTGAATGTGTCAACTACGTTCACCAGAATAAATCATTATTTCCAACGAACAGCAAATATCACGAATCTAACACACGACACAAAAACAAACTAACTCTACCCTATCATAAAAAAAGAGAACGCAACAGAGTGTGGACTTCTGGGGGCCTAAATTGTACAATCACCTGCCAGAGGACATAAAAAATTCAAATTCATTGGTCTTCAAGAAGAAGGTGAGAAAGCTGCTGCTCAACACAACAACTCAATTGAGGAGTTCTTGAATTCTTGATTTGTTTAATTTTGTTCTTTGACGTGGCATGTAAATTTACTTGATGTCGAATATACTTATTATTATCCAGTACTTTGTCAGTTGGTAATCAATTTTCGTAATTTATACATATTCATAGATCACAACTGATCATTTTGCTCCCTTGCTATACATTTCCTTATAGAAGGTACATTTCATAAATCTTCCTTGCAATACATTTTCATATAAAAGGTAGAGTTTATAATTGTATTCATGTTACTTGCATAATTATTTCGTGCTTGTTATCTAAGTTGAGGTAGCAAAAAAATACAGTTTATTGTTTGTTGATAGTGCGTTCAAATTTCACCACTTCCTCATCCTCGTCGCGGTTGTTATCTAAGTACGGATAATGATTTTATAACAAATATGTTGCAGTTGAATTTGAGGAAAATATTCATCTCATTTCCACAACATAGATTGTTTATTTCTAGTGAAACCTAGCGGGGCCAAGACTTTTGACGATGATGTATAAGTATAAACAAGCTATAATAAAAAAATCATTTTTTTAAACAAGCTTTTATAATAACAACACTCATTCGCCATTTTGAAGCCGCCATCTTGAATTCCTCAATTTTGAAAAATCGTAATTTCCTACCCAGAAAACCCCCAGATACCAATTTTGAACAGAATCTGATCATAATTACAAAACTCGTCCGCCATATTGTAGCCGCCATCTTGAATTTTTCAATTTTGACGGAAGAATCATCATTGTCGAACCCAAAAACCCCCAGATACTAATTTTGAATGGAATCGGATGATAATTACAAAACTCATCCGCCATTTTGAAGCCGCCATTTTGTTTTTTTCTATAAAAAATATTTCATGATGCATTGTCACCAGAACTATGTACACCTGCCAAATTTCAAATCAATCGGACGATTAGAAGTGTGTCATATTCAACTTGCAAGATTTGATTACAGACAGACACCGGGACAGGTGAAACTAAATAAAAGCTTGTAAAAAGACCTCTTTGTTGGGAAAAATTATTCGACTGTGTTTCCAACCATTTGAAAAAATTCGGCAACAATTTCAACAACTGCGTTTTAGATATGGATTCTTATTCTCGGGAACTTTTTCGGTTTCGGTTCACACCCTTCAAGCTCTCGCGTTAATTAGGTAGTTTTTCACCTGTTTTGTGGGCATGGGTAGTTGAAATATACCTGATCAACAACCATACCAGCGAGAGAGCCCTAGTGAAACCAACGTTTGACGGTTAATTTGAATTTCATGTAGCTTCGGAAGCGTGAATTTAAATTGAGTTTCCGTGTAGCATGCACAAGTGCATTATCCAGCAGAGCCGCCGGAAAATTGGTCTTTCAGTAGTTTTATACTTAGACAAAACAACGTGAAAGTTTTGTTAGATACACGGTCCCTGACTGTTGAATAGTAAATGTCGGCCAGAAGTGCTATCATTGAAAATAACGGGACAGTTAATGTGTTACATTTTATCGGATATGCTTAGAGAGTAGTTTACCATTCATGATAAATCTGGAAAATTCTGAAACATTTGCAGCATGTTTGCCATTACATCGAAAAAAGACAGCAGCATTGTGTACCTGTACAGGGTGATTTTTTTAAGTGTTTCATTAGAAGTTTTCGAGGAGGGAATTGCGATACAAATTCGAAATTTTTATTCTTGTTTAAGAGTACATAAACTCAATTTGTAAAATATTTTCAAGCGGAATCTACTTCCGGTTCTACCGGAAACGGATGTGAACTTCGTTATTTCAAACGGAACACCCAGTGTATTTATACATATTTGAATTCTTCGTTTAATTCTGCAATAATTTGATGTATGATGTGCGCAACTCCATCAAGCGATTGTTGAGTTATTGCCTGATTCTCGAATTTTTTGACGGAAAGATTGTCACAAATAAGTGTTTATATCTTCAAAATACCTCATTGTAAGAAATATTTTTTGCAACAGTGAAACAAAAGAAAGTACGCTGATACCGCTTCTTGTATAATTATGAGGAAACATTATACAGAATGCCTGAAACAGGGCTTCGCAATCTCATTTTTTTCAAATGGGAACCGTATAATTTTATAATTCCGATCGATTGCTCGTCCAAAACTGGTCAGACAGTGCCTAACATTTCACGTCTTTAAAATGAGTTTTTTCGCCGTTATCGAATAAAATTCGAATTTCACGACTAAACCCAGGTTGCTTTGTCTAAACATCAGGTTTATCAAGATAATTTTCAAGTGGGCTATGTCCATAGTAAGAATATGTCAGTTTGAAACTAAAATTTCTTTATTTAGTCATCATTCATTATCTGATTTTTTTATTTGTCACATTCGCCGCAAATAAAGAACAGACTTTTGATATATCATTGTAGTGTACCTCATTATTCTTATTGCTTGTTTGGCATAGTTCTTGTCAATAAAAATAAGTAATAATGACAATTCCTAACATATAGCCTACTTTTAAATAGACGACCATACCACTGAATTTGACTGAATTTCACGACTAAAGCCCGGTTTTGGCTCAGTCATATTCAGTGGTATACTCATCTATTTCAAAGTAGGCTATGTTAGGAATTGTCATTCTTACTTATTTTTATTAATTGATTATTGCTTGTTTTGCATAGTGCTCGATCAATAAAAATAAGTGAGAATGACAATTCCTAACATAGCCTACTTTTAAATAGACGAGCATACCACTGAATTTGACAGAATATCACGAATAAAGCCAAGTTTGTCCCATCAGTCAGATTCAGTGGTATGCTCGTCTATTTCGAAGTAGGCTATGTTAGGAATTGTCATTCAAAAGTGTCTGACCTTTTTCCTGTACCAAAAATCCTAAGGATGATGAATCTTTCCTTAAACAGACAAAAGAAACACAAAAACACGTCACCCACACGCTTTCGCAGATTAATCTCACTCCCGATTATACCGGCGATACACGATCTAAAATAATTCTAAGTAATTTCAGAGATCTTATAATTTCGACTTAACACTATTCTGTCCCCGTTTGAGACTGACCTTTTCCAAAATAAAACCAAAACCTATGAGTTACCCTAGCACCGTCTTTCAAATAACTGAACTAAATTACTTAAACCTTCCTTAAAACCGTACCAAAAACATATCAAACGAGTCAACTGAGAATCTTCCCGTTTAAGACTTCTGCAGTTACTCCTCAACTTCCATTTCAACCTCAATTTTTTTTCGTCTCCACTTTGAGACCGTACTTTTAATCACTGAAGTACCTACCCTGAAACCGTACTACCCTAGTTTCCGAACCATATTCGCGAGCACTGGCAACCTTCCCGTTAAAGGTATATCATACATCAAATCATTGCAGAATTAAACGAAGAATTCAAATATGTATAAATAACAGGGTGTTACATTTGAAATAACGAAGTTCACATCCGTATCCGGTAGAACCGGAAGTAGATTCCGCTTGAAAATATTTTACAAATTGAGTTCATGTAGGTACTCCAAAACAAAAATACAAAATTTTGAATTTGTATCGCAATTCCTTCCTCGAAAACGTCTAATGAAACACTTGAAAAATCACCCTGTATAGTTCACAATATTCAGAATTCCAACCTACTGGTTCATTTGGTTTGAACCTATCAAGAGTTTTTTTAGAGTGATAGAACTTTAGATTGAAATAAAATAAATTTTTTTTATTTGGAAGTTAATTTTATGACATTTATGTTTTATGAATTCACAATTCAGTTACCTAATCTTCCGGCTTAAATTAAGACGAATGACCATCTTTTGTACCTAATTTTGTGTAAACCCACCTGTATTTACCTGTGTATGCAATGTTTATGTTTATGGGTTACCATAAATTTGATAGATGAAGAGACCCAACGATCACATTTGGATCTGAACGTCCCCTTTACTATCAGTAGGGGATTTATTGAACACGGCACTGAAGGACAAAGTGAAATTGAAACACAAACAGTAGTTTGAGGGCATAATCATAGTAGAAAAACCTTCAAATGTGCGACTGGCAAGACATATCAGTTTCTAGATGATAAGAAAGTAGATGGTGTTTGGGGGCCCAAAATGAGGAGCAACTAAGACGCAGAATATACCAGAAAATCCGGTTAGTCGAAGTCTTTCGTCCATCAAATGAAAGCTCATATGATTCCAAGATTTCGTGCCTTGAAAGATCATGGACCTTCAGACATTTGCACATTTATTCGCATCAACAGTAGATGAAGATATAAGGTTTGATTTCTTGAAATTTTCTGAAGCATAAGTTAAAACAAGATTTTCTTCTATTGAAGAAG
Organism: Adalia bipunctata; assembly: GCA_910592335.1. Classification (NCBI taxonomy): domain Eukaryota; kingdom Metazoa; phylum Arthropoda; class Insecta; order Coleoptera; family Coccinellidae; genus Adalia; species Adalia bipunctata. The sequence goes on from OU342955.1 coordinate 13,244,718, forward strand.
CGAACTATGGAACACTCTTCCATTTCATGCATTCCCAACGCAGTACAACTTTCAACTTTGCAAGGTGTGGAAGAAAAGGACTACTAAAAATTTGACTCAAAGTTTCCCTTCACCCAGGTGTCTCAACAAAAAAGAACTCATGACATAGACGATGTCCCAGATTTATCTAATGTGGCATTCTCTTGAACCAGGCTTTTTTGAGTATCCAGATCGCATAAGACTACGCGAAAAAGTATCAAGCTTAATGCAGATTTACTGCCTTCCAATTTCCAACCTCCCCATCTGCTATGACCTACTACCCAAGAGGAAAAAACGAGCAACTGGTGTCTCCTTTTAATCAGGCCATCCCATCCTGGCCCACTAAGTGAAATAAGTCATTATTCAGAGCCTTCTAACGGAATCGGTTCTTGAGATAGGCCTGGCTTGCGCACGGGACGTCTAAGGATGAAACAGGAACAGTGGGACTTCACCGCTAGTTGTATGGCGGCAGCAGACCGAGTGGCGTCCCATCCAAAGGCTGCCGCCACGTGATATTCAGACGTGGTGTATTATGGACGAAGAGGAAGAGGTCGATGAAATCCGCACAGTTCGGATTCCGAAATTGAGACTTTTTGAATTAAAGTAGGTTTTTTCGCTTGAAAGGATTCGGTATAGACGGTTCAGTAAACATAAGTGTGCCTTGGTTGTTGAGTTTTGGTTCTGTCTCTAGATGAGGATTTAGGAATTGTGAAAGTTTGGAATTACTTTGGCAGGAAATAAGGTACTTACTTTTTCTTATCCAATTTTCTCTTTTACAGTTTTCTCTTCTAAATCATGCAAGGAAATCTTCAATATTTCCTATGGAATTTGAATTATGGTGACAGTTATCAGCGCAACAATGTTTCTCGCTGTTTGGGTCAAAATGGATCGATTGCTGCCAGATGACTCCAGTCCCAGTCTGGCGAACTGGTTCTGGTCGAATCAGCCATACCACTTCAACTTCACAACCATTTGAAACGACTAAAATAATTAAAAAACTCTCCTTCTGAAGAATTAGTTATTGGTAGACAGAAGTTAGCTAATCGATCATTGGTCTAATCCTTTGAAAGAATTATTCCAAATTCTGGAATTACTTTGTAATTGCGAGCCCCTCAATGTCTTCATATATGCAAAATGAAAAAACTTGTGGTCCGATGACTCACATTCAGTTTTTAATCTTGGAAGCAATTCTCTGCTGCAATGAATATCAAATAATTCTTGGATCTATCAGTAATCGAATATTTTTGGAGAAGAGCTGTATCTGCTTCTTCTTTCTGAATTTATATTCATCCTTTTCTGGAAAACAAAACCTTGACCTCGATATCAGATTGATAATTCTGTGTGAAATTTCTTCCTCAACTTCAGATTTTTTGCCATAGTTCAGAAAATTCAGATTTTCAAAGCTGGTGCATTGCTTTTGGCAGATTGATTAATATCTGGAGATGATGCAAGATAAGCAATACAGGATGAAGCGAATAAAACATTTTTTCTGACTTATGCGTGCCGATTTACAACATAAATTTTCGCCCTTGATATTTTTTTGGTATTAAGCTATGGTAACATAGTTCAGTCCCAAAGCATTGCGATAATTCAAGAAGGGACAACTTTTAGGTGTACTGTGAATGATTCTGTAGGCTGAAGGTGATTTTGTTAACCACCCAGTATCTGAAGAAATAAGATAAATTGAATACTGCCAGATTGAATCAACTTCAAATCAGATGTACCTGTTATTGCATCAATTTGTTGGGAAGAGGTAATATACTTTCTGGTCAAGTAAACCACCGGTTTCCTGATTTTAAAATACATGAAATTCCTTTGATATCGATGCTCTTCTCTGGTACAAGAATACATTTCAGCTTATTGAAGCAATACGTTTTTCTCATGTCACATCTTGTTAGTAGTAAAATAGTTTGACCTTTAATAAAACAAGCTTCACTAGTTCCTTATAATTTCTTTGAGTATACTTTAGTATCAATTTTATCTACTATAAGATATCGAATAACGAGAATCAAACACACTCTTCCTGTTTCGATTTTGGTGATTCAAGGTCATGGCCTCGTCCTCAGATGTAATGGTCTTTGTTTCATCTTTGCGTTATGCGCATGACCAAAATTCTCAGTTTTACGAATTGCTTCCGGATCTGTTAATACACAAACTTTGGGAATGGTTTGTTGTTGTCAACGTATTGAGATCTGGTGTGCATTATTCATTCTTGCTTGATCTTATATTTTAACTTGTTTATTAATATTTTTATATTATATGGTCGGAATTAGTCACTTTTAACATATTGAGGCCTGGGGAAGCAAATGTGAATTTGCGAAACGTCGCCAAATACAGGGTGGCCAAGAGATTGACGTCAAAAAGGAAAAAACAGTTCCCCCGTGTCATGGGCTATTCGAATCACCCCCATGCATGTTACCTCGATGAATTTGAAGGCTAATTCTAGCAAAAGTAGAGTGTTGAGTACCATTTTTCATCAATGATTCTAAAAGCTGACTGTTGAGCGCAGTTTTTAAGCATACTAAGAAACCGTGAATTCGCCTTTTTACATTTTTAATTTTGATTCGAAAATTCGGATCATAATCCAATTCACGTAACTTTTTCACTTGAGACCAACATTTCCATAATTTTAATCGAAGTTACGAATCTGGTTATTTAATGTATAAAAGTGCAATTCATGGAGATTAAATTACAAAAGAATTTCACAGAGAAGTCTTGTACTTTTTTTTAAATATCTTTTTTAAGATGGCCAAGTCGAAAATTCTCAAAGTTCATAAGAAAATTCATAACTCGAAAACCGTGAAAAATCGCATAACATACATGGGGGCGATTCGAATAGCCCACGACACGAGGGACATGTTTTTTCCTTTTTGACGTCAATCTCTTGGCCACTCTGTATATGTACTGAACAATCCGACATATTCTAATTTGTCCCATTCCCACAATAAATTTTCCATCATTTAATCTTGGAGGACACTAAGCAATATTTCAATTGGGAATATTTTCGATAATTCGCTAGAATTTGATTCTTGTTACGCGATGTAGACCAAATTTCATGAATTGTGAATTGATTTGCAAACAAATTTCAACCGGTGAATATACAGAATATGATTGTTATAGAGAATTCGAATAATTTCTTATGTTCAACTGAAATTTTATCGTATCAAGTTCGTTATGGGCATATGTTGCTACATTGTCTATTCCCAAAGCATCAACTCCACTCACTTGGTTTAATTTCATAACATCGGACCGCAAGACTATGAGGCACTAATCCATCAGATTTCCTGACAAATTTTCGGCACAGAATCCTATATGTTCGCGTATCTGAGAGTGTTTCCAGCAAAGGAAATTGCTCAAAGCCTCCAGTTATCTTACATAAACGACCCTCCTTTATATATTGCACTCAGCAGCGAATTCCATATCATGCAAAGGCAACGTGATGAATTGTTATAAAAGACTTTCGAGAACATACAGGAGATGATACTCATTTTATCTGGTTCCCATTCTGTTCAGCAGTCTTACTCAATTTAGGTAATTTTGTCTTGTTTGGAACTGAGTAATTGTCATTCAGTTACCGATGCACAAACTTAAATAACATAAAATGATGGGAATATAAAATATACAGTACTTGACTGTCTGAATAACTGGAATGTTCTCTTTCAGAATATCTGTATTTTCTCGACTGGAAGAGAACAATTTCTGTGCCTTGAAAGCCCAAATCAAGTACTCGTATTGTACTTATCGTTAAAAAAATGATGTTACCTGAAAAAGAACACAAAACATCCGAATGCACTTATTGGAAATACTATTCATATAATCCCTATTTAATGCACATTTTGGTTCCGAGTAATGTCATGGGCATGATAACCGAAAATCTATACGAACTGTATCGGTGAAACCAGCATGAGAGCTCCATTTTAATCCAACAAAACATGAATATATGCCTCTTGTGCCGATAAAAGGCTCTTTTGTATCTAGTTTAATCAACAAAACAGAAATAAATCGAGCTGGTTTTCCGCGGGTCTTTTATTAAAACAGCGTTTGGTCAATAATTTGATTAGGATGACAAACGTCCCTCTCTGCTGCTTTGATTTAAGCCGTTTGATGTCACTTTACGTTCCATAAATGCATTCGATCACTCCCTGTCAGAGCTCGGAATGAGCAACTTATTTTAGAAATTGTATTAGGGTCTTTGTCTATGAATTTTCCTAGAGCGTTCCTGGTCACGGCACCACTACAGCATTTTATCAGCAAAGGAACCAATAAAGTATAAATTTAACCTGTGAGTAATCGGAGACTAATTCCCATCAGAATGAAACTCTATAAAATTTTCTCTTTTCAAAGGATTTCCCCGAGTTTCATCATCAAACCTTAGATCCTGGAATTATATCGTGTCATATCATGAAAAGAATGTGTTGAAGTTCTTGTTGAACAAGGATTAGGTTGGGAAATAATGAAAATCAATCTTCAGCGAGACTCTTATCGATTTCTCGTTGGATCCCTTGAAACTCTGAACTCAGTCCAGTCAGTAAACTACTAGATAATCTCATCAGCAGGAAACTGGATCTACGGTGAATAGAAACCACATAATCACTATGTGCCAACCACCGTTTCTATTTATTACAGGAGATCACACGTATACATTTCGGGATTAGCCAATTCAAACTTTCCCTCCTCGAATTGATTACGTAGATAACCGCAATTCTACCGCTAATGTACAAGGTGTACAATTGTCCCCCTGTGTCTGCTATCCCTTATTTACCCTCTGGATTATAACTTGCGACTTCACAAGGTACCCCTGTGGGTTCTGAAGGTTCTAACAGTTTTCGTATTCGAATAGCCAGGATTCAAACTACGAAAATCTGATTTTGCCTTTCACATCTATTTATTGCGGTCTAATATTAGGTATATTTGCTTCAGTTTCGTGATTTCTCTTTTCCCTTATTGATCTAAATCTCTGGTTCTAGTCAATACAAAAGGATTTGTTTCCATCATAAGAATCCAAATTTGGGGGGTCTAGGTCTGTTTTATACAGGGTGAGCCTTTGACTTGTACATATATTTTAACTGTAGATTCCTCTCATCAAATGAAACACTTTTTTCCTATACCATTTTTCAAAATTCGGTTTGGTTTCGAAGATACAGGGTGTCGAAAATCCATGAAAAAAACACTTTTCTGTTTATATCTTCGGAACCGTTATTTCGAATGAACTGAATTTCGGTTGAGTTTTTACTCTACTCGTGGTGCATATTCCTCAATCAAAACCTATTCAATATCTCTACTAGTATAAAAGTTACAGGGTAGTCCTATTTTTTCGATAAAACGCGTTGTTTTCGAGTTATTTCCAATTTTACCCGGAGAAATTTTTACGAAAAAATCATTGATTTCAAGAATAATCTTCTTGCAATTTCTGTGCAAAAATTCACAGAATCGATACAAAATAGATTAGGTTAGGTTGTTCAATAATAGATTCTGATGATCTGAATGAAAATTTTTTTTTCATGATATTGTTTGGGATTTTCGAGGAAAATATGAACAAGTTATTAGTGTTTACAGATTAATCTGCAGAAAAATCGAAGAAGGAACTTATTTTGGTGGGATAAATGTGGCTTTTTAGTTGCAGATATAATCCGATGAAACTAACTATTTTTGTTGGAATTATCGTGTTTGCAATATTTTTATTCCAATAAGGTTAGAGTTAGTTTCAGAGGCGTAGTCAGCCCAATTTTTTTCAAATGGCTATATCTTTTTAACAGAGCCGAATTCGGAAAAGTGGAAAATGAAAAAAAGGTTTCTTTTGACCTCAAGAATCTTCAGTTGAAATATATGTACAAGTTAAAGACTCACCCTGTATAGATAGAGGTCTCTTGGAGAGAGGAAACGGTTGGTGCTGGCTAGAGAGATATATCTCGTGGATTCTTCTTCACAGACGAAGTCCATTCGAACTATCAACTCTGTCGCATCAAGCATGAATAAGAATAAAAATACGAATTGTAAACAAGGTTCAATGATGGCGAAAGTCGTAAATTTGAGCGAGAAACAACTGGTTTCTGTAATCCCTGTAAACTAATGAGAGATATATTTCGAGCGTTGAACTCAAAACAACTTGTTATACTTTTTTTTATTCTTATCTATTTCAGACAGACAAACCCGAAAGAACATCGTGAACTACGTCGAAACTTACTGAAACAAGTCTGAGTTAAGCTTCACATTACACTGAAATAGATTTCGTTCAAGTTCTTTCGAATGAAATAAGTTCGCAGCAGCAAACTTGCGATTTATCTACATTACGAATAAATAGGAATTTTTTACAAGGAAATATCACATGTAGAGATTTCAACCTAGATATTATATACAGACTACTTTGCGAACTTTCATATTGATCTCAGTTGACAAAAAATAGGTGACATCTTGAAGTGGTATTAAATCCACCCAACGTTGTTTGGTTTCTCGATTACGACTAGACGGACATTATTGAATTTGACCACAAATTCAGTGGGTCCTTAACAACTTTTTCCTGCTGTCGTTGAATTCATAATACGAACACAGATCTGGAAGTTTGGACTGACAAGTCATGTGATTGGATGGAACTGGGGATTCAGTTTCCGTCAGCCCAACAAACCGGAAACAATAACCTCGGATTGAAAGAGACACCTTGACACTACTGGACTGAAATAAATTGGATCTTTCAAATACAATTACATCTTCTTCGAGTCTATTTATTATACTCAATTCGAAGAAAGAAATGTTTTTTTTAGAGCTGAAGTATGGAGTTCACTATCGGGTTTGATGACGTAACTTCGTCGCCAATTTGTAATGTTCAGGAAGATTCTTGATGTGTTTTATTTGATAATAATGAATCATCACAATGCAAAATTTATATTTTCAGGCAGCCTTGTTCTAAGAATCTTAGTTAACGAGATGATATTAACCAAACTCATGCACTAGACTCAGAACTATTAAATGGAAATTTCAGGCCACCTGAGTCTACATCGTTATGAATTCATTGACTAAGTTTTTAATGTCAGACACAGGTATAAAGTTTCGAACAGATGGTTATGTACCTACACTACTCAAGATATCAAATGACGAGACTACATCTGCAATTATTCTCTTCCAGAATAATTAATTATTGTATTATCAACGATGATCAGTGGACAGATATAAAACGTTGAACTTGAATCAACTCACAAAAAAATATACTGACAAAGAAACTGCAACAACCGAAGGAACTGTTTAAATTTTAATTTTTTTTCGGTAAAACATAGATAGTATATCAAGGAGTAAATGATTAAAATTTGGGAAAAAAATCGTGAAGGTTTTTTTCATGTAACCATTTTTTGTTGCTCAAATGTTGTTGTCGTTTTTCGCAAACTTTTTAAATTTTTTGACAAACCAGCTGTTCGAGGAGACCCAAAGTCGATGTTCAGCACAATCGAAGTTCAAGATCGACATCTAAGACCTATGGTCATTATAGACAGATTTGCGAAAACTCGATCTTTGGCTGATGAGTGGTTAGGAGAACAAGCCAATCCTGCAACTGATAAGGTCTTTTGGACTGCAGCATTATCGATCCCATCTTGTGCTACCTCTGACGGTTGAGCATCGCCGGCAACGATTACAGTGGTGCAGAGGACGTCAACATTGGAATGTGGAATGGCATCAGGTCGTCTTTTCTGATGAACCTCAATTCTCCTTGGGTGCACATGATGACCGGAGAAGAGTTAGACGACGTAGGGGAGAAAAACTAGAATCTCAGTTCGTTGTTGAGTGTCATGTACACCGGACACTAGGCGTTATGGTACGGGGTGCTATTGCACATGCAAGTAGGTCACCTTTAGTCTTCATTGGAGGTAACACGACAGCGCTGCGTTACCTCTAAGAAAAAGTGGAGCCATATGTAATCCCTTACCTTAACCGGCTTGAGAATCCAATATTCCAGCAAGATAATGCTCGACCTCATGTTGCCAGAGTTAATTGAAACTTTTTCGAAGCGACCCATGTGAATCTTGAATGTCTTGGTCAAGAGGTATAGGAGGAACCAAGATTTAACCTCCTTGAATTGTTCTGTTGCAAAACAGCTCACAATAGACCTTGAGGTCGCATTGGAATGTGATCCTCTAACACAAAATGAAGATAAGAAGACATTGATCCTCTGAGATTGAAAAAGGATCAGATAAAGATTGAATGGTCACAAGTTTAAGGAGCGGATATCCATGGTGAATGTGATGATGATGTCTGCTGAACAATGTGGTTTTCAATTTGAATTTCTTTCATGAAAATCGTACTATACTGGATACAATAATGCTGGGGTAATTTTTCATCAGCAACTCGTAAAAAACTGATTCAATTCAACCGCGAATCGAACCAAACGACTCGATTCAACATGTGAACGAGAACAACGAATAGGTTTCGGAGTGAACTGCCTGCCAGAGTACGAGGGTGGAGCGGTCACCCATGCAAAGCTGATTTATGAGACCCCAAGGCTGCTAATTCTGGTAGCTTGTACCATTTTTCAAATGAACGACCATAAACGTTCCAAATTGGACCGCCACTTCAATTTTATTCATCATATATGGGTCATGGAGCTTTACCCTGGAGGTGTTGTAATCATTTCCACCCCAGATGGGCGGGGAAGTCGTTCGTTTTGAACTCATGAATTTTTGATATTCAGTGATGTCCAAACCTGCAATGTGTACTTTGGAGAATCGAAATCTAAATGCGGTTAATAGGGTGAACCTGCATGCAAAATTCATTCATCTATAGATCCTACTAATTTTGAGCTAGGCTTTCAAGATTATCGAGTCCTCTGCTGGTTGGGTCGATAGAGCATCGGTCTACGAGTCAGGTAAACCTGGATTTGAATTACATGTCGGGTGTTTTTTTCAGAGTGATAGAATTTCCGATAGGGATAACTGTGATTTGACAGGAGGTAGAAACCATGTTGTTTTGACATTTCTGTTCAGTAAGCGTTGACAAATTATCATGGAAAGACTCTCGCCGCAACAACGTTTCCAAATTGTTGAAAGGACCCCGCACACTTACTTAGGAAAAGCGGGTCCAGTGAATTTTCCCCATTTTTACATATTATATTTATATCAACCTTAAGAAAAATATATCAGATTTTCACGAAGGTCTTACATCCGGTTTGTTCTATAGGGCGTTCCAAAATTGCAGCCACGGAAAGATTAATCTTTAAATTTTGATGATAATTCTTCTAATTTTCAGAATTTCATCATAATGCCTTGGGTTCTGAATAACAAGATATCACAGATATCCATACACCGCCCACCACGTGATTGTTGCCAAATCATTCAGGTTTTAGTTCAATATACACCATTACTGGAGCCAGAATCCGAATTTAAACCTGAATTATTCTGCAACTGTTCTTTGTACATTAATGAAACTTCCTACAGAGGTGGACATACATCATTGTATCATATTTTGAAAAACTCAGGCTGGTCCCAAAGTCACTAACAAAGTTACATTCAGTTACTTATACAGCTCTATGGAACAGCCTGTATAACGAAACTCAACGTGGTGGGCGGTGTTTGGATATCTGTGAAATCTTGTTATTCAGAACCCAAGGCATTATGATGAAATTCTGAAAATTAGAAGAATTATCATCAAAATTTAAAGATTAATCTTTCCGTAGCTTCAATTTTGGAACGCCCTATAGAACAAACCGGATGTAAGACCTTCGTGAAAATCTGATATATTGTTCTTAAGGTTGATATAAATATAATATGTAAAAATGGGGAAAATTCACTGGACCCGCTTTTCCTAAGTAAGTGTGCGAGATCCTTTATTTTCAAAATCAGTGTTCTAGAACTATCTATAGATTTCGGACAACATTTTCTCTACTCGATGCAACAACAACAAGACAGAGAACTGATAATGTTAATGAAGACCCAGATTTGTCTACTGTGCATCCACCACATGGAAAATTTTCCGTAAAGATCTTGGTTTACACCCATACAAGATCCAACTGATTCAAGAACTGACACCACTTGATCATAATTTGCTGATTGGGCCCTAGAACAGCTTGAAGTTGATCCATTTTCTATCGAAAAATTGTGTTTAGTAACTTTAAAAATTTTTTTGGACGAAATTTGATGCCATTACGATGTAGCGGGGATTTAATTTGATTTGATTACACAGAATCATGAATGTTATTACGAGCTATTGGTAAACATCAAGTATGTGGAATATTAAAATGAAATCTGGGTAAATATGTCATGATTTCTTCTCGAGACATCCTCATATCCACACTTTACGATGGAGTTTACCTAATATTTATTCATTTCGAAATAAAAAACATGCTCCTTGAGTCTGTGCGAATATACGCAAGATTATTCCTTCCCAACAGAGGATGAGTGCTTCTGAATTTGAACCCAAGGCATTCACAATTTAATACTTTCGTGTACGTAAACGTTACCTGATTCGTACTTTCAAATGTAAACATCCGAATCGCGAAGCTGATTGGGTTTCAAACCGGAAGAAATAGGTTCTTTTGAAGATATATTCAGCCTGAGTTCAAAACTCATGAAAGATATCAATTTTGGACTCGGATAGTAAATAGGTTTCATTTCAAGGTAAGTTATGCTTATCGAAATGAGAGCAGGAAGATGTTGACTCCTATCACCCAATTCCAACTTTCATGAAAAATTCAATAGGTACCTACCTACTACAGTTTATTTGCTTTTAAAAGTGAGGTATTGAAATTGATATATGCAAGCAATTACAATTCTAGACCCCTTATGAATTGACATTTTGAGAAGCAGAGGTCAGATCTACTCTGAAGAGTTGATCTAATGTACGAACTTTCCATGATTCAAACTGAATGTAACTTGATGTTCCGATGCCATCTATCCATTCCCATGCTAGTTCTCTCAGGTATAACCAGTTGGAACTGGCCGGTAATTGTAACATAACCTACCATTTTGCTGCATTAACACTTTCGTTTATATTTCTGTTTTGTCTACTGTGAATAAAGAAATCATGAAAAACCCTTATGCGTTGTGAAATTTTACATTAAATATGACTATGCGAAACAAAAACACTTTCCGATGGATAGGTATATCATAGTGATATAAGATCTTTTCATTATATGTTAACTTGATCTCAAGTATACCACGTTTTCATTTGGGTTAGGCAGCTCTGAGGAAAACTTCCCGATTCATCCACACCCTGGTCAAATTTCCCGAGTTCATTATGGGCTTTGTAAAATTTGAGAGTCTCTCCTTTCAGGTCCAGTAATTAAGATTGACGAGAACTTTTGATTAAATTCTGTAATGAGTTCAAAACATTGACAGTAAAGAGGGACGCATAATGTACATTATTTTTAACTTAGTCTTAATTTTGATGATTTGATGGTGGATTCAATTAGATGAGGTGGATAAGTATTTCGAAAAGTTATTCGTGTAGGAGATGTTTTCGGAAATGTTTCTGCTGTGTAGAAAACAAATGATGGAAGGTGATGGAGGTTTTGGAGTAATTAAATGAATACAAAAATGAACTTAGGCCTTATGTATCAAATGTTCTGGGTCGGTGGAACTCAATCCTTTTCGTTGGAGGGAGTTAATTTGAATTAACTATCACATTGCAGGGAGATATGTAGGTACCTAATACCCTGGATATAGACAAACTAGACTTTCTATAAGAGAATATTGTATAATATTACCTATTATATGAAGGGGTCGATTGGCTATTGAAAAACCTTTCAGAACTGCAACTAGATTTCGCTGACAGTGGCGGCCCGTGACAGTTTAAGGTGTAAAAAAAAAGATTCCTTGCCGTGGCGTTGTCGAGGAAAAGGTTGTTGCAAAACTGATGATTAGAATAATTTTTTATCGTGAGCATACTCAAGGTCGTCTATTTCGATCATTTTGCTTCGTAAAATATTTACTTCTAACGATGAAGAATTATCTTACGCGAAAACTAAACATCTTGAAGGGTGTGTATAAAAAGTAATTTGAAAAAATAAGCATTCTTGTTGAAATTCGTCAATTTTTGGACCTTGTCAAGAACAAGGAAATCGCTTTCCATCATATCATAAGATTTAAAACACCCATTAATCAAAAAATTGAGAATATTGAAGTTCATATCTTCTGATAATGAAGTAAAATCTTCCACAATTCCATAATCTTTTCGTAATATGTCGGCAACGCCGGATAAATTAAGACAAATTTTGGTGTGGATAAATAGAACTTGTACTAATTTGGCACTAAATGGTGAAATAATATGAATAGAACAAACCGCCCCAATTCTAATACCACTTCAAAAGAACACCCGGTACTATTATTTTAGGCTGATATATCAGTGCAAAAGCAACCACTTTTACAGTAAAATTATTCCGTAACTGACGTAAGTAATGAGATTTTCTACTTCATTGCACTAATGGGACACTCTGTATATGTACATATTCCTATAAATTACTTATTCTAGTGAATTCTCTTCTTCGTCAGTTGCGTTTATTCATTCACTCAAATCTGGAATAGATCGCTTTACTTCTTGAACTATATATGATTCATCCTTATAGAAATTACTCCAAAAACTTCGCTGATTAGCTTAAAAACAAGTAGATCCTCTATACCTTTTCAACTTCAAATTGGGATCTATCAAAATCAAATTAGGAATTAAAATATTCAAATTGGGAATAATCAAAATCAGATTGGGAATAAACACATTCAAATTGGGAATAATCAATTTCAAATTGAAACGGCATTCGTTCATATTGATGAAACATGAAGAAAAAATTATTAATATATATTTGAACTTATCAAACATTCAAAAAGTGTGAGAAGTACTTAAAAAATTTCATATTTGTGCTAAAACTCTCATTTCCAAAAAATTCAAAACATCACAATACATAATAAACGATGAACCACATAATATCTTGTAGGTACAGGTACTAACTGTAATGGTTGATATATTTCTTCTTATCAGAATTTCCATTCTTTGAAGACGAAATTCTGTCTGTGTTATATTTCCATTGCATACCGCAATTACCTGCTTTTTCATTGAATCTGCAGCTTTCTTCTTCTTCTTTGTATAAGGAATGATTATGAAAAAGAAATTGTAAACTTATCGTTCGTTACTTACTTGGACAAATTTGAAAGTTAAATACATATCGAGTAATTCGAAGATCTGATTCACATAGATGTCATTCCAATATGAAATTCATTATTCCCAATCTGATTCTGATTATTCCCAATTTGAATATGTTAGTTCCCAATTTGATTCTGATAGTTATTAATTTGATTTTGATAGTTCCCAATTTGAAGTTGAAAAGGTATAGATCTACCTATTAAGTAGTTATGCTTATCGGTGGGTCTCTGTAAATCGCGTTATTTCATGGGCGAAATGCCGAAGTTGGATCAATTTTCCTGAAGAAATGGGAAAATTATGGAGAATATGATTACCAAGACCAAGCTATTTTGCATTGACTTTTCCTCTTTCGATCCGTATATTTACATCACGGTCAGGATATCTGTGAAAAAAAGATTTATCGAGTTTAAAATTGCCCTTTTTGTCGGATTTTTTAGCGATTTTTTTGAATTTTTTAAGAATACTTCTACATCGCCAAGAGAATCGAAATTTCACCCTCGTATGAAATGATTATTCTTCTTTTCGAGCGTATAGAAATTTCCTCACTGTATCGCAGTTTCGCTGCGATTTTAAGATTCGTCTGGACCCACCTTTGGACTGATTCCCTCGGGCCGGTCCACCGAGTTACCATTTTAGTATATTATGGAATTAAAAAAATCACAAGTATTTCCAGTGTTCACATTTAACTGGGGAATTTGTGACGACCCACTTGGTCCTGCTAAATCCATTTCGTCATCAGGTCTCCGATGCTAATTGAATTCAGTAATAAAATTGATAGACTAACCTAAACCTAAACAAAAAACAATTGAGAAACAATTCTTACAAATTCAACCCAATTTGAAAACTGACCCGAGCTCCCGATTCATCTGAATACTCCAGAATAATTGCAGTTTGCCATTCGCGAGGGAATATCTAGATTCGAGAGGCTAGCCTCAGACTCAACGTAACATGTGGCGTTCAGGCGTGCGGTCTTCTCGCCTGCCGTCCGTTCCCTATGATGAAGAACAAAGCGCTAGACAAGGAAGTGCGAAGCCAGCCGCTGTCGTTTACTGGGAGGTTAGGAAGTGAGATGGATACACAGAAATCGTGAGATATGGAAACGTAGACCCAGAGACGCATTTTATTGCTATATTATCAAGGGAATTACGATATAAATGCGTATGGATGCAGATAATGAAAAAATGTGAAATTATCAAATAAATAATTAATAAAATATGATATTTATACGTGTAATGTTTGACGTTTATTGGTGAGGCACTGCCTCCCCTGACTCATAGGACAAGCCGCCACTGTTCGCTGAAGGTTCCAAGGGAACATTTCGAACATAGTGAACCTTTTTGGTTGGATGAAGAAATTTACAGTAATTTCGGTTCCTCTAACTGACCTGTTCCAGTTGAAGTTGAAGACATGAATGCAATCGAAGATATTAGGAAGTCCAAATTACAGTTGGGACACCTGTATAATAATGTAATGGGAAAGAGCTTCTCGTGATACATCCTTTAATTTATCCTAAGAGTGTGCGTGAATTTGCGGCAGTAATTCTACATTAGGAATAGGACATTCAACATGCTGAGCGTACAAATCCCTGAACTCCACATTCTGATGAAGGGCTGACCTCAAACCCCCAGCTTAATTGTCCTCCGCGCAATGATTACCCCTTTCCCCCGACGCTGCGGAAATAAATTTTCCAGGTGTTAAAATGAGTTAAACTCGTCTCCCAGCCTTTCGAACTGTTACATTTCCCCTGGGTACTTGTTCATTATGCATGACCCATTGGCGAATTTTAGCTCCAGTCGATCATCACGTAGACTCCCCTTCCTTCTCACTAGTGACAAATTTAACTTTAGGCACGAGGCGTGAATAATTCAATTTCAACTTTTTCGAAAAGCGAGTTTATCGCAGTTTTTATCAACAGTATGAGACGGTGATGAAGTTGTGTGGATTATGAACCAGAGTTTTTGTGGGTTATTTAATTTTTCGCA
The DNA here is from genome assembly GCA_910592335.1 of Adalia bipunctata. Classification (NCBI taxonomy): domain Eukaryota; kingdom Metazoa; phylum Arthropoda; class Insecta; order Coleoptera; family Coccinellidae; genus Adalia; species Adalia bipunctata. Next base: position 13,259,828 of record OU342955.1, read on the forward strand.
TTTTCCTTGATATTCCGGGAAATTGGATTGATAACGGTAAATTTTTCATTCACAAATTTCAGTTGAACGTTTATATGATGGATTAAAGGGTGACATTAATTCGAAAAGAGCTAGAATACATATTCTTTTGACATTTCAATCACCAGAAAGGATGTCACATCAACTGCTGTATCATTGTGTATCACTTAACTGAGTTCCCTGCCATTCAATCTCTAGCAGGGCTGAGAAATCGAAGCTTCCGATCGCCTTTGCGAATTAAACACTTCGTTCCAAGCTTCAAACCCGGAATGAAAGCCTTTTTAAACGAACCACATTGAATCATTCTGTTTCCGTCGGAACATTTTTCCTTGTTGGTTTTAAACGCCATTAAATCATCTCTTTGTTTGTTTTAGGCTCTACCCGGAGCTGTGCTTTATCCCAGTTTTAGTATACCGGTTGTTCCTTTTCACCAAACATTTTTCAGTCCTTCTGTGTATTCCACCGAAGCGAAAAATGATCAGGATCCATTTTATCACCGACCACGTATGGTGTTGATAAATTGAAAACTAGATTACGGATTTTGATTTGAATTTCCTATTTATTAATTTATTTATTCCTTTGAAAAATATAGCAATACATATTTCTTCTCAAATCAAACAATATAAGGCACGTGTGAAGAAATGGCGACAAGGAACAGATTGAATAAAAGAAAAAATCCTATAAATATATTAAATGAGTCGCAAGACCCAAGTAAAGAAACGCTGGGTTTGCTCCTCTATAAAAATTATAGAAACCCAGGCATAAATGAACGTTCGGTTGGTTTACTGTATTGAGCAATGAACATCACTTACCGCACAGCTGCTGTGGTTTCTGGCAGGTACTTGAGCATTTACCTCACTGCGAAGGACACTAGGCTCCCGAGTATTCAACAAATAGTCCGGTAAAAAACACCCCCTTTGAGATTCGACGAAAGAACTGCTTTCCACCAATCCAGGGGAGTTATTACTTCAAGAAAAGAAAAAGATGTCATTATAAGTTTTGAAGATCTTTCTCCTTGAAGGGAGAAAGTGTGGGAATTTTCCAGGGAGAGGGATGGTAAATGAAACGTCCGAAATTAAACTTTAAACTTCTATTCAGACTAAGATAAAAAAATAGTTATTCATGATATGAGTGTTAAAAGTGACGTTTTATTTTGTTAGTGAAAAAGTTTGTGAAATGAGCGGACCGAATTGAACAATTTCACGAACAAAATAAAATCACTTTTAACACAAATACCATACAATGTTTTTTTGTACAACTGCCCCATTTTGATAATGAAATGGGCGAATTTACAATGACAATAAACTTCAAAATGCATTTCAATATTCAAATAATCATAAATAATCAAAAGGTTGTTGTGAATGGCAAACGTTGCCAACGTTATGATTACTAACAAATGAGAAAAGACGCTGTCATTTGAATTTCGTTCCTGTCCAATTTTCGTCTTGGATTTTTAACTGCTTAATATGTTTGTCGAGAGTCTAATTATCAATAAAAGTGACGATTTGGTTGTTCCTGTGGATATTGAAGAGTCTGCAAAAAGAGCAAATCTGGAACTCCTACCTGAAAAATCTGTTCAGCAGTACGATATTGCATATAACAATTTCCTGGCCTGGTGTAAATTGAAAAAAGTAGAAGAGAACTTCAGTGAATCCGTTTTCCTGGCATACTTAGAAGAAAAATCAAGAATATGGAGTTCATCAACGTTGTGGAGCAAATTTTCAATGATAAAGTCAAGCGCCCTTGTTAAAAATGGTGTGGATGTATGTAGTAAATATTTTAAGGTAATAGCATATTTAAAACGAAAAAGTGAAGTATATCGTCCCAAAAAATCGAAAATTCTCACTCGTGAACAAGTAGAAAAGTTTATAAATGAGGCACCAGATGAGAAATACTTGATGGTTAAGGTTGCAACTATTTTCGGATTATTTGGAGACTGTCGGCGTGAAGAATTGTGTAATTTATCAGTGGAATACATCGAAATAACGAATAAATCATAGGTTATACAACTTCCAAATACAAAAACGAAAGTCAGTCGTTCTTTCAGTATTATTGGGAGGTATGTTGACTATTTTCATAAGTACTTTGCACTGCGCCCTTCTGTCATCAAACATCGTTGTTTTTTCCTGCAATATATGAATAATAAATGCACTGCCAATCCAGTTGGTCGATACATTTGGGAAAATTCCATCTATTGTTGCCGAATTCCTCAAACTGCCAGTACCAGAGCAATATACAGGACACTGTTTTCGAAGATCCTCCGCTTCATTGCTAGCAGAATCAGTATCAAATATAACGGATATAAAAAACTTGGTGGATGGAAGTCTACGATGGTAGCCGAGGGCTATGTTGATCATTCCATTGCATAAAGAAATGTCATTGCTGAAAAAATTCTCTCAATCTCAACAGATTTTGGATCAGCATCCAATATTGTACTTCCGGTTTCTACATGTACTGATGGTGCTGAGGATTCTGATAATATGTTGCGAAGCTCCCTAACGTTACAGGGCATTAATTTTAGTAATTGTTCAGTGTTCTAATTTTACGATTAATATTAATGTTCATAAGGTATGATTGTTAAATATTTATAGTAAAAATTTGCAATTGCTGAATTTTTTTCATCTGATTTCATCATAAGAAAATGGAGTGCTAAAAATATTTTTATCACTAAGTTGTACAAAAACGATTTTACACACACTGTCTATAACTCAATTACGTCAAAAGAATAAAATAAATAAGAAATAATTGGTCAATTTATCAGATCGAAATCATATTATTAAGACAAAATAAAATTATCAAATCAAAATTATCTTATCAAAACAAACTCAAATTTTCCAAGCAAAATCAAATTATCGAACCAAATCAAATTACCAACACAAAATCTAATTATCGAAACAAAATCAACGTTATCAAAAACTTGGGGTGATTTCAAAACATCACAACTCAAAGTACCGAAAACTGGGGAAATTTCAGGACTCTTGACTCTAAGTGTTTTTGGCATCACATGCAGCTTTCTACCAATAATAAAATAAGCAAAGCATACGCAAAATTACCTGACCTTTCTCCTCCTGGCAGGTCATTCTAAGGATGATGAAAATGTCCTAAAAAAACAACAAAAACACGTCAATAACACGTGATCTAAATAATTCTAATCAATTTCGGAAAAAACCTTTAACTTCCGACTTAATACTTTGCACCGCTATTCCCCGGATAGCACTTTTCCGTCTCCGCTTCAAGACCCTACTTCCAAACACTGAAGTACCCTAAACCGATCCCGAGTCAACTGAGAACCTTCCCGTTTAAGTTTTCTCCAGCTACTGCCTCTTCTTCGTTTTCCAAAGCAATTGAAGATTTCCTTTTACCCACCTCCCGTGGGTGGATTCCGGAAGGATGATGTAATTCATATGAAAAATTTGGGTAGTTGCAATGTTGCAGCTCCCACGATCTTAGCCTTGAATTTCTGCTGTCGTGGAACGATTTTCTGATACTGTCTGATTTTGATGAGGAAACTTGACCCGAAAATCAATAATTTCAATCGTTATCATCTAGCCTGCATCCTGTGCCATACCGATAAGCAACTAAGTAATTCTGGAGTCATGAATATAAATTTCAGAAATCCATATCGGTTAACCGAAATATTCTGATTTATTACAGTGCGAAGAATACAAGATCAGTTGACCATGATCTATTACAATACAAAGGACATTGCACACCAGGGAAAGCCGAAACGTATAGGTTGGCAGAGTGTAGTCATAGACACTCTCGTATCTCACATCGGAATCACTCAAGGCAGGAATCCGTCGAATCAGATGAGCCGGCAACTCCACGTAAACGGAAAATTCACTTTTCCAAGTTTGATAATACGACCCCAAACTGCGAAATGACACTTCTGATACCACTATATATTCCGTCGGAATATCCAGAACAAAGCTGCATGGTTGCTTTTGTCCGTTTCCAGAAGGACAATGAGCTGCTACCTCACGAGGTGAAGTTTGCAAGAGACGAGAGCGGGTCATTCGTCAGAGATTGTTGTTCATACTTGGAACGTGAAACAAGAGATCGATTGTTCGAACGAACTGGGGGTGGTTTCTATTGGGGTAGTTCAGAACGGAATAGCTGATAGATGAGGGTAATTGAGACCGCGACAAAGGAGTTCACTTTCGTACTGTTTAGGTATTGTTAATGTTAATCTCTCCATATTGTTGGCAGTTTGAATGATGTCCTTGGACCTTGGTATGATATATTCGTCTTATTTTGCCGCTACACTTGCAATTATTTGTCTTAATTATATGTAAACTGACAGAGAAACTGCAACACCCAGAAGGAGTTGTTTAAATTCTGAATTTTTGGCTAACCGTCGAACAGAAATCCAACTACTGTTATGAGATGATAAGCGATGATAATGCCCAAAATCGAAGAAGATAGGCACAGGGCCTCGAAGGGGCACAAATGGCCATTAGAGAACGATTTACGACAACTCGATCTTTGGCTGATGAGTGGTTAGGAAAACAAGGCCATCCTATAACTATCCGAACGGTTTACCGCCGGATGAGGTCTTTTGGACTGCAGCATTATCGACCCCATCTTGTGTTTCCTCTGACGGTTGGGAATCGCCGGCAACGATTACAGTGGTGCAGAGAACGACAAAATTGGAATGTGAGTGAAACGGTAATCATTTCTGATGAATCTTGATTCTCCTTGGGTGCACATGATGGTCGAAGAAGGGTTAGACGACGTCGGTGAGAAAGACGTGAATCTCAGTTTGATGTTGAGCGTCATGTACATCGGACAGTAGGCGTTATGGTATGGGGTGCTATTGCACATGCAAGTAGGTTACTGTTAGTCTTTATTCGAAGTAACATAACAGCGCTGTGTTTCCTTCAAGAAATAGTGGAGCCATACGTTCCCCCTTACCTTAACCGGCTCGAGAATCCAATATTCCAGCAAGATAATGATCGACCTCATGTTGTCAGAGTTAGTTTAAACTTTTTTGAAGCGACCCATTTGAATCTTTTGCCATGACCGCCCAGATTCCCCGATCTTCCACCCATAGAGCATGTTTGGGGCATCATGGGTAGAAGGCTTGGAAATTTACCCCAGCCCTCACGGACTTTGGCGGCTCTAAGACATGAAGTACAGGTAGTTTGGGATAGTATTTCTCAAGAAGAAATAGACAATCTTATTGCATCAATGCCAAGACGTGTTGGGGAGTGTATAGATAACCGCGGTAGACAAACACATTATTAACAAATTTATTAGACAGAATTGTACCCCTTCGATTTTTTTCTCCAAATTTTAATAATTTATATTTGCTATACTATCTTTGTTTCACCGAAAAAAATTTCAAATTCAAACAGCTTCTTCTGGGTGTTGCACTTTCTTTGTCAGTTACTATACTAAGAGCTCTCTTGGAGTGAAGAATGGACCAATATAATAATAATAATCTTCTTTATTGTTGACCCTTGAACAGTAAAAAAGAACATTACTGGCACCAGGGCCTACTAGTAATACATATTATAATTAGAAACTAGAATATAATACAAACAATATTAACTCAGAAAATATCCATTTTAGGGCAAGGATGTGATGCATACACTCACATTATTTTTTAACGTAGATTCAATATCTGCCATAAAAAAATGGGGTTCTAATTTGAAAAAATTGATTTTTCACGATTTTGTCATCCCTAACTTTGAAAGCGATTTTTTCACCCCCTGTATCATGAATCGCGATTTCGATTTTTAAAGTGGATACATCAATCTTACATCTTGAAAAATCCCAAAAATGAAAATTTTCCATCCAAAAACCTCGAAGTTATTCTTGTTTCAGCGGAGCTCTATTTTCGATTTTTTTTTCGAATTTTCCCGCTCAGAGAGAATTTTCCAACCAAAACTGAAAAATGTTACATCAAAATAACTTCGAAATTTCTGTGATAAAGGAAGGCACCTTTCCTCTCGATTTGTATTATTCGGTTATCTGGGTGTATGAATAGAATAGATCTCTTGTCAGAGTCAATATTGTGCTTCGGAGGCTGTGGAAACCGACAAAATCCCGCGGGATTAACCCAGAAAGACCCCAAAGGCTGAAACATGAACATACGCCATAAATGAAAAATAAATAATGGAGAGATTGCAATTTGCAAAATGTTTGTCTCAACCCCGAACTCTAATCTCGGTTCCCTTTCAAACTTCGGTGATTTTACAATTTGGCAAACTCCAGAACTTCGTTCGAGGACCTCAGACTTCGACATTCAATTTGCGGTGACAATAAGAATTGCGTATAGACAGTTTAGAGATGTTCATTCCAAGTTTATGTCACAATGAACACAACGTTTGACAAGCTTGCTTGCAACGGCCATCTGAGGTTCTTGTTTATAACGAACAGATACATTTCTGGCACAAGAAGATAGGGTCGTTTTTTAGAAACTATTCCCTACCTTTCGTAGAGGGTGCATGATCATATACTCAATTAAACAGGGTGTTTTTAATTGATGCGAAAGATTTCGAAGGGTGATTTCATGTTCAAAATAAAGGGTAGTTTGTTGTATAAAAGTTGGGTCAAAATTCAAACGTGAGGGAGACATCGCAGTTTAAAGATGACGGAAAAATGAAATTTGAAGAAAAACTTACGCAACGACTTGGATAGAATCGAATTCGGATAGCCTGCTCTGTTTTAAACCTTTTTTGTACAACTGCCATTAAAAGTGACACTTTTAATGACAGCAAACAATGTTAAAATTGATTGTTTACGTGGAAGCGTGTTAAAAATATTTTTTCATTAGTGTTGAAAATATTTTCAGCACTCAATTTTCTTATGATTGAATCAGATGAAAAAAATTCAGCAATTGTAAATTTTTATTATCAATATTTAACAATCATCACTTATGAACATTAATATTAATCGTAAAACTAGAACAATTACTAACATTAATGCCCTGTGACGTTAGGGAGCTTCGCAACACATTATTAGAATCCTCAGCACCATCAGTACTTGTAGAAACTGGAGTACAATATTGGATGATGATCTGTTGAGGTTGGGAGAATTTTCCAGCAATGACATTTCTATATGCAATGGAATGATCAACATAGCCCTCGGCTACCGTCGTAGACTTCCATCCACCATGTTTTTTTATATCCGTATTATTTGCTCCTGATTCTGCTAGCAATGAAGCGGAGGATCTTCGAAAACTGTATATTGATTTGGTTCTGGCAGTTTGAGAAATTTGGCAACAATAGATGGAATGAGGAAGCATAAATATATATGCGAAACGTCGGCTATTGAAGAAGTTGTTTCACTGGTTTTGTCCTTATCCCTGTGATCCCACTTTCAAATAGATGGAATTTTCCCAAATGTATTGATACCAACTGAATTGGCAGTGCATTTATTGTTCATGTATTTCAGGAAAAAAACGATGACGTTTGATGACAGAAAGGCGCAGTGCAAAGTACCTATGAAAATAGTCAACATACTTCCCAATAATACTGACCTTCGTTTTTGTGTTTGGGAGTTGTAAAACCAATGATTCATTTGTTATTTCGATGTCTTCCACTGATAAAATACACAATTATTCACGCCAACAGGCTCCAAATAATCCGAAAATAGTTGCAACCTTGACCATCAAGTATTTCTCACCTGGTGCCTCATTTATAAACTTTCCAACTTGTTCACGAGTGAGAATTTTCGATTTTTTGAGACGATATCCTTCACTTTTCCGTTTTAAATATGCTATTACCTTAAAATATTTACTACATACATCCACACCATTTTTAACAAGGGCGCTTGACTTTATCATTGAAAATTTGCTCCACAAAGTTGATGAACTCCATATTCTTGATTTTTCTTCTAAGTATGCCAGAAAAACAGGTTCACTGAAGTTCTCTTCTACATTTTTCAATGTACACCAGGCCAGGAAATTGTTATATGCAATATCGTACTGCTGAACAAATTTTCTAGTTAGGAGTTCCAGATTTGCTCTTCTTGCAGACTCTTCAATATCCACAGGAATAACCAAATCGTCACTTTTATTAATAATTGGACTCTCGACAAACATATTAAGCAGTTTAAAATCCAAGACGAAAATTGGACAGGAACGAAATTCAAATTTTGTTCGTGAAATTGTTCAATTCGTTCCGCTCATTTCACAAACTCACTCACAAAATAAAACGTCACTTTTAACACTCATATCATAAATAACTATTTTATTTCTTGTATTTTTCTCGTGAACTGTACCGTTTTGAAATAAAACAATAAATTTTAAATCATCACGTGTAGCGAAAGGGCAAGTTAATTTAGGTAGAACTGATTTACACTCAATTTTTTCATTTCAAAACGGTACATTTTACGAGAAAAATACAAGAAATAAGAAGTTTCTAACAAAAACAGAATATCTGAATTTAATTACATCCAAGTCGTTACTTAAGTTTTTCTTCAAATTTAGGTAACAAAAATGATAGAGGTAGACTACTTCAACCCCCTTCACTCATTCTAGAAATATGAAAAAATATCAGGAAAGTGTGTTTTCATGATATTAATACTGCCATAAAATATCATTATTCTATCGCTTTCCGTTTTTGAGATACAAAATAAAAACATCATTTTTCCGCCATCTTTGAACCGCGATATCTACCTAACGTTTTTTGACTTCTGACCAAACATTTATATAACAAACTACCCATTATTTTGAATAATAAATCACCCTTTGAGATTTTTCACATCAATTCTGAAATTGACCTGTTCCAGCACACCAAAGAATTAAATTTTGTACGTTACTTTTTACTCACTCTTTATATTCTGCACAATGTATCAATTTTGTTGGGATTATATCCACGTGTAAGAGGATATCCCATATCCGCTCGTATCATCTTACTATTCCCGCACATCTTAAGATGCTGTAGCTAAATTTTAACTGCTCGAATATCAGATCGTTGGATGCGAAAGCCTTCTCGAAAACTGCCTGATTGATGTCGGATTTTACGGTGTGGAATTTATGCATTTCAGGAATGCTGCGGGACGTAAATTTCGAACATTTCAGCTCGAATGTTGGCGAGATGGAATTTCTAGGTGGACGCTTATGTGACGTGCTCGGAGTACAGATTATCGAAGTTATTTGACGAATTTGACTTTACATTCGTTTGTAGGTATAATTATTGACCGCTCTTTATTTCCGAAGCTAATTGTAGTTATACTACCTGACAAAGAAACTGCAACACCCAGAGGAAGCTGAATTAAAATTTTTTTCTTGTAAAGAGTAGATAGTATGGCAAGGAGTGGATGATTCAATATTGTAGTCGTTTTTTGCCAATTTTTTAAATTTCACAACGATCCAGCTGTTCGAGTAGATCCAAAGTCGATGTTTTGTTATTTTTAAAACGCCTAGAGCACGTTTACGCGGAATTTATCGCCATCTGAGTGAATTTGAAAGAGGTCGAATTATTGGCCTACGGGAGGCGGGGTTGTCAATTCGAGAAATCGATAACCGTACGGACATAAATCCAACTATTGTTATGATATGATGTCAGGCGTGGTTTGATAATGCCCAAACTCGAAGAAGAGTAGGCACCGGACGTCGAAGGGGTACAAATGAAGTTCAAGATCGACGTCTAAGACTTATGGCCATTAGAGACCGATTTGCGACAACTCTATCTATGGCTGATGAGTGGTTAGGGGAACTAGGCAATCCTGCAACTGTCCGAACGGTTTACCGCCAGACGAAGTCTTTTGGAAATAGTATAATATAATGATTTCAATAACACTGCTTTTTGTAAAATATACAAATTCATACCTTTTCGACAATAGTTGTTTTTTTGTGCTGATAGATGGTTTTATTACAACCGACTTATGGAAGAACTGCATCCAGTGAATTTTGCTGAAATCATGATATTGCTGTGATGACAGCTCCCTGAAAATATTATTATTCAGAATCTAGATATATGTATATTCAATGTCTAAGTATAACTAAGTTGAAACAAACTAATTTATAATGATGAGTTTATTAGAGCAGAAAAATAAAATATAATTCATAAAAATAAAGAAATTACAAACTTTTATTGAAGAAATAAAATAAACGTATTATTATTTATATTAAAATACAAAATACATATACATATAATATATCGATTATAGTCTCTCGTCTTTTTTATATATAAAGTTGATCTATCAATTGTATTCAAGCCACGGACCAGTTTGAGATGCCCTATCAATATATAAAGAACGTGACAATTCTTTTTGCAACGGAAACAATTCATTGCATTGTTCTGATGTACCTCAATTTCGCCAAGTTCTGCGTAATTCGGACAAGCTCTTCGAAAATTATCCTCTCCCTCCAAGAAATATATGGCTCCTCAGATCAAAATTCCTTTATATGACGAGCAGTTATCAATATGAAAGTTTCCAAAATTAATCTAATATCTGAAAAAAAATTAAAAATCACAATATTTCAATAATTCAAAAGAACTAGAAGGATATTTGTATTTAGAAAAAAGTGACTGACAGGCGAATTCATTATTTAACAAAATTTCTGCGACATTGACAAGAAATATCTTTCAATGATCGTTTTTCTCATCAATTTTTGCCTGTAGTTCACTGAATCTCAATTCAGCATTTGCCATTTCGACATCTTCGTATTTGTATATTAAGCCGGATTCCCACTACTCGCGTATTTGGCAAATATTTGCCACTTGCCTATATTTGGCATGTAGTGGGAGTGGTTCACTCGGCCAATTCTTGTCAATCTTGTCATTCAAATTCGAAACTTCGTCTACTTGCCAAGTACGCAAATAATTGCGTACTTGCCAAATATACGAGTAGTGGGTGTCCGCCTTTAGATTGAATACCTATTTTAACGAAGAGGAAGAAATTTCAGTACTTACCTCTTACCAATACACTGCATGGCAAGCTTTTGCAGCTACAAAAACTCCAGCTTTTGGTGAATATCACTTTTAGTTCCCTCTTAAAACTACTTCTTCCACTCTTTTCCTTTTAATTATTACCATAATTCATGACAAAACGCTGGAAAACACATATGTTTAGATACGAAATCAGTAGCGCTGTTAATAGATATTAACTGTTAAATCAACAGCGGATTGTGTAAAATTATAAGTTATATTGTTGACCAATGTTTTCTGGCAACGTTCAACTATTAACATAACGAATATTTATCCATGTAATAGTAGGTATATGATTTCCATTTCAATGAAAAATACTGTTGGGGTAGAATAACTTTGAATAAAAGCCAGTCAATAATAATGCATAAAAAAATCGTTGATCCATTCAACCCACAAATGCCGGGACATGTACCGAAAGTCTTTCTTTTCTGTGAGCAGCCCTTCAACTTTCTAACAAAACCTCCTGACCCAATTTCCAAGCCTCCTGAAGGACCCGAAAACCAAATGACCCAGTTTCCTAACCCAATTCGTCTCAACGCGTCCGCCGAAGAAAAGGCCCCCTGCGAGCTAGAGGATCGGGGGGTATGTTCCTGTTTTTCAGGCGTCCCTCTAATTCTCTTCGGTTAGAGGACTGGGTCGACAAGGCGATAACGTTATAACGTCGGGAATTGCTAAACCGACGAGAAGCAGGATTTCACGAGCGTTGCAGGAACATCCGGTCTCGGAACACGTTCCGTTTACGGCGGATGGGGGTTTGTTTCAGGAAGGATCGCACGTCTCATTGAGAACGACATAATTGGGCTTTATCGCGAGGGAGCACTCTATCAGTTGTTTACTCTGTGAACTAGTATTTTTGTAGATAAAAGGTTCATATTCGCGCTTGAGAGAAAATGATTTTAACGTTGTTGCAAAATGGTGAATGCGATAGTCTCCCTGTCTCAATAAAGTGAATGGAACTATCGCATTCACCATTTTGTAGCTTGGAATTTGAATCCGTTATAACTTTTGAACGGTTGTCTTGAATAGACTGAAATTTTCGGGAAATATTGTATTAATGCACCTGAAGATACCAATTGGTTCATAATTCTGAAAGTCCATGACCGACTTTGAAAATTTTGGTTGTTTTTGTCTTTCTCAAAAATTTCACCCTGTGTTTGGTTTTTCCTATGTTTAATGAGGAATATTTCAACCTTACTAATCAAGGAGAAAAACTGGCAAAAAGATTTCTCCTAACACTATTGCAGGGTTGTCAATCCAATAATGAATTCAAGTAAGTAATATAAAATGCTCCACATGAGTTAGGGATATTGATTTAAATCGCAAAAAATATAGTTAAAATGAGATTTTTGTGATCAAAATTCATATGATTATGATTTAAAGTTGCAAATTAATTTTAGCCTGTAGGTTTGCAGCGTATACAGGCAGTGGCGTAGCTAGATAGTCAGGGGCCCTGGTGCAAAAATCGGAGAAGGGCCCCTTAATGAATTGTTTGGTTTTTAACAAGTCGAAATATAAATACTTCGAAGAAGCAGAGCTACTTACTGAAGGTACAATTGAGGAGTATACTTGAATAAATGATGTTGTCATTAGGTACCTAATGAAAAGAAATAGGTAATTCGAAATGTTTATTTATGTAGTAGGTATATTGAATTAATTATATTTTCCGTCGACCATAGAATAAAAGCTCATTTTAACGCACTCGAAATCATCCATTAATGACCTATTTTAATGCATGATTTCTTATTAATGCATGATTGTCATAGCAACCGAACATAAAATATTCAGTCAGAGCACTATTGAGCTTGGTTGGAAATCAACTCCTGTCACAGAAGGGAATATTGACAACTCCATTCAAAATAAAATAGACTGCAGAAGAAATTTCAGGTGATACAAGTTGCAAAGTAGATATATACTTCAACCTCTACTTTCTACAAAAGTTCCTTATGGGATATCATAGGTAATGATATAAATGCAAACTAAATGTAAACTATTCAGAATGTCACAACATGTCCAATATTCCCTCTATGAATTTTTCGAATTGTTCCATAGGGAGCATAAATATTAATATATCGAAATGAACATAGAAATTTAAATTATGTCAAATTTGTCTATAATGCAAAATAAAAATTCATTTCTATCGAGAATTCATATTCAATTCGTGATGAGGTCGACGAAAAAATCTTGTAATCAACTCGTTTATTAATTCAGCGATTAATGGTCTCAAACATTAACGCGCTCGCTCCGCTCACGCGTTAAAATATTTCGACCATTAATCGCTGTCATTAATAAACTAGTTGATTAAATAACTATAAGGAGGATGAAAAAAAACTTTGAAAACACTTTTTATTTGATTGATATGTTAGATTATTTGGCAAAATAACAATATGAATAACTTATTTGAGGAATTCATTTAAATTAATTATTGAGGATTCAAACCTGGAGGTCCATCAAGTCTAAATTTGAAGTCATTGATTTCTTCGAGAAAAATATGTTTACAACCTTTGAGACTCATTTTTTTTGCAAAAGATTCATTGACTTTACTCAAATCTAGACTTGATGCAGCTTCATTTTTAATTGATATAAGCGATAATTGTCGCAGTCGAGCTTGGTCCATAGTGTTCCTCAAATAATTTTTTATTATTTTTAATTTGCTGAAAGATCTTTCGACTCCTTCAGAGATGACCGGAATTTTATGGAATAGTAATATTGATGGAAATACTTCTGTTGAATCGCATTTCGTAATTCCTTATTATGTATTTTCATACAGAATTCGTGAATTGTCCATGCCTTATTCAATTCAAGTAGAAATAGGTGATAAATATTAAGAAATTGAATCGAAAAATTGGTTCCTATCATATCGCAATATTTACTTTGAAATTTGTCGCAGCTTTGAAGGACAGTTTTTTCTCCTACATCTATCAGAAATGAGGGTGACAGAAAATTAAAAATTTTGTTGACTGCAGTCATACCCTCGAAACGTGTATTTAAGGGGCCGTTATACTCTGGCCGACGGCACCGATTCTCCATTCGAAAAGTTCACGCCCTCGATTTTTCACCTGAAAGCTTGATTTCTTTTTATTCTCCTTGAATTTCAGACAGTTCTCTGCGATTTCACACTTTCTGTCTTTTCAGTATTTCCATTTTTGCATTAATTAAGCGCCTATCTAAATGGAATTTTTTTTGAATAAAACTAAAAAAATTGATGAACAACCGGCAAAAAACGATTATGAAGTCAATTTTCATATAGTCTCAAATTCAACCCGATTTTTTTATGCGAAAAAATAATTTTCTCGAAGAGAAGAAATGGGAGTGCCCTCAAGACATCTTTTAATTTCAATTTGAAGAAAAAAATCATGCTTTTAGGTGAAGAATTGAAGGCGTGAACTTGTTAGCCGTCATCAGTGCCACATAGCCCTTCCTGCGGTAGCAAACAACTGAAAAATGAATGTACCTACGTAGAGATCCAGTTTTTGTCGGCCAGAGTATAACGGGCCCTTAATTGTGAAATAATTGTATCGAGCACTCTATAGAAAATATTCATTTTGAACAATTCTTCCCTACTTCGAAATCGGTGATCAGAAGGAAGCTAATTCATCGAAATATTTTTGAACTTTTTTGTCTCTTTTCTTCGAAATGTGGATCTATACCATATGCTATGGCATTTTCTCTAGGCTCGCATTTGAAGGGACCCGAAGTCACTCCTATAAATTTTTATCTTTGTATTCGTCTCTTCTAAGCTCTGCATGCGTCGTCCAAATTGATATCGCATATTTGTAATACTTAAGATGCATAATTGATATCAATAAGAATGTGCATAAAATCGCAGAGAAAAGTAAATTCAAAATTCCAATTTTTTGTCATTATTTCTGCTTGGCTTCGCTCATCTTTGCACGAATTTTTCATAACTATTTCTGATAATGCACGAATGATATCAAAAAACGAAGTAATTGCTGAAATTGTGTTGACCCTACTGGACCATCTAGTCGGATTTAGTTTTTTCAGAGAGGTGTCCGATTCACCAGTGAATTTTGACAATACCAACGTTTGATGCTATTTCCGAAAAAATTATACAAATCTTGTAACGTGGTAAAAACGGTGGTCAGCGTTTGGGTCCTTGGGGGCCCCTAAGATCGGGGGCCCTGGTGCACTGCACACCCTTGCACCCACGTAGCTACGCCGCTGTATACAGGGTGGTTAAGAAAAATCGAGTAAAATAACGAAATTTTATTCCCAGAGAATTCAAGCATTTTAAGACTATGAATACAATGTATGGCCTCCACGGGCATCAATAACAGCATGACATCGTCTTTGCATACTACACACGAGGTTGTTGAACATTTCTTAAGGAATTTGGTCCCATAAATGGGGCAGAAGCTCTCTCAGATCATTTAAGGATTCTGGGGTAGGTTGATGATTAGATTAGCTATACTTCTTTGGAGCATATCCCATGCATGTTCTATGCAATTCAAATCTGGTGAGTGCGGAGGTATTGGTGAATGTGGAATACCAAGCTCCTCGCGCGCATTCTCAACTATGGCTGCACGGTGCGGTCTAGCGTTATCGTCTAGAAATTGAAAAGTTTCACCAATAGCAACGTGAAAATTTGGCACGATATTGTCAATGACATGCTCCCTATAGTGTAATGCGGTCATATTCCCAGGACAAATGTGTAGATCTGTGCGCTCGTAAAGCATATCCCGGCCCATACCATAACACTACCCCCTCGGAATGGATGGACTTCTTGGACATAGCGACGATTACGAGGTATGCGTGGGATTGTCCATGCCCTTATTCTTCGAGAATCTGATATTCGTCCATATCTGGATTCATCAGTGCAAAGGACACTACGCCATTGATCGTTCCAATTGATATTTTGCCTTGCCCATTTCAGTCTATGATGCTTATGGTTCACGTGTTAATGGAACTCCTCTTAATGGACATCTAGAAACTAGATTCACCTCTCTCAAACATCGTCTGATGGTTTAGATGGAAACTTGGACAACATCTGCATTTTGAAGAGTATTCCGTAGCATTCTACACGTAGATGTGGGGTTTCTTCTCGCCGAAACGGTGATGAAAGGATCCTGAGCAGGTGTTGTTTTTCGTCGCCCACCAAGCCTTGGTCTTTCCAACACGGAACCTGTCTCCCTAAACCTATTCCAAAGTCGAGATATCACACTTTGGCTGACTTGGAGCCTTTCCGCTACAACAACCTGAGGTAGGCCACCCTGTAGCATTCCGATAGGCCTATTAGCCTCAGCGTTTGTTAATTTACGTCTTGGCATTTTCAGAAAACTCGTTTCAAATCGAAGCCGTTGATTAACTGACTTCATTTCAAAATAAGAACATTCATGAAGCATATGCAAAGAACCAAACTTCAGAAAAAAGGCGACCAGATTGACGAAATGTCTAATACGGATTTTTTTTTTGATCGATTCAGGTTGTTATTGAGTTTTAAATGATTTTATAGCGATTTTCTGGAGATTATATACTTTTAAAAACGATTGAATACGATATCCCTAACTCTTGTGGAGCAGTATATTTTCTCTCATCCTTGAATTACAATTTCATTGAATTCAATTCTTCGATTCCTGCTGCTTTTGCATTCATTCTATTAGCCAATTCTTTATTGTTATTCTAACTTTATTACTACAATATATCCTCTCATCTTTTATGATTTTCATCTACTTATCTTCCTTTTGGTTATCATTACCATTTTTTATATTTCTTCACTCAATCTTGCTTCATTCTCTTTGCTTTCTTCATCAATCATAAAACTGTGATTTCAACATAAATGGTAGTATGTAGTTGAATACTCAAGGTCCGTAGTCTCGTCTTCATATCTAATATTTTCATTATGAATATTATTTTTGCATTCATCCATCATGTTTCTATTTTTTTCTATATCTCCTTCAATTTCTTAATCTTTATCCCTCTGATTCCATTCGATGATTATTCAAGCCCTACGTTGGGCCATTGAGTTTAAATATATTTAAACTCAATGGTTGGGCGTAATTTATTATGACTTTTTTAATATGATTCGATATTCATTTCGTATTCTCCTTTGTTATAAACTCAGGTGGAGTTCGATTTTGTTTTCATAAACTTCACCATGATTCTTCTTCTGAAGATTTCAAAAATAAACTTAAACTTTTTGTCAATTGTCATACCATCCTCAATTTGAATATTTTGTTGAGGATACACATAACTGTCGAATAAAAATAACTCTTTTCATCTAATATCATTAAGAACCTTTTTGAATCAGTTCTTCCGTTTGGTAGAAAGAAACGGAATTGGTTCCAGCACTGAGCTCTCTGGGTAGGTCATAATTCACGTATAAGCTTACTTCCCAGGTAACGCAATATGTCTGAAAGTGAAGCAGTTCCGTTAGACTTTATGAATTATTTCCTAGATCTCTATTAGAATATTAATTGGGAAATTAAATGGAGCGAGACTCGCCCCCGGCCTCACAGGATTTTCCTGCATTCTGCATCGAGGAATGGAACGTGACCCGTTTATAGTTGCCATCGAGAAAAAATTACAGGATTAAAACAAGGAATATTGTAAGTTCTTCGAAGAAATCTAGGTTTAAATAAGAGTGAGGAACCAATATGAACGTGTCCTAAGAGAGAACAGGGCAGGTTTTATGCAATCGCATAAAAAGAAAATTTTCTAAGAAGGTGTAGAATGTGTATTGAGGCTGGAGGTGGCCACTTTGAAAACCTTCTGTGAATTTTATAAATAAATTTCTTTTTATTTACATTATGATGTGTGATTTATTGCCATATCTTTTTCTTTTTTTCATCTAGAACTTTTCTTGACCAAAAACTTTAGCTAATTTTCATTAATTTTCAGCATTTTTTATCATAACTTGATCAGAAAAATCTTGAAATGGAAAAAAATAATTTTGTAGTGAATGCCTAGTTCTTTGATTTTTTCCACCTCGACGACTTTGAAGGCTAATTCTAGCAAAAGTAGAGTGTTAAGTACCATTTTAAATCAATGATTCTAAAAGCTGACTGTTGAGAGCAGTTTTGAAGCATACTAAGGTCTAAGAAACCGTGAATTAGCCTTTTTACATTTTTAATTTTGATTCAAAAATTCGGATCATAATCCAATTCACGGAACTTTTTCACTCGAGACCAACATTTCCATGATTTTTATCAAAGTTACGAATCTGGTTATTTAATGTAAGTATAAAAGTACAATTCATGGAGATTAAGTGACGAAAGAATTTCACAGAGAAGTCTTGTACTTTTTTTTTAATATCTTTTTCAAGATGGTCAAGTCGAAAATTCTCAAAGTTCATAAAAAAATTCATAACTCGAAAACCGTGCAAAATCGCATAACATACATGGGGGTGATTCGAATAGCCCATGAGACGAGGGACCTGTTTTTTTCTTTTTGACGTCAATCTCTTGGCCACCTTGTATATGGAAACATGAAAACTCTATTAGATTTTATTGGTCAACCAAGAATAAAGACGTTGTTGCCAATGCAATATAATCCAATATAGCACAGTTGACGCTGTCAAAATTATTCTAGTGACCCGTTACAACAATTCAGCATATTATTCCTAATAAAATTGCGAAAACTTCAAAGTGATGTGTCACTCGAGTCCTATTGCCATTTAAAATTCTTGAGGTGGTTGACACCCCGCATAGAGGCATGAATTTCCAATAAAAAATGTCCCCCATACTTACGCAAATAATTGCCTGAACTGTTTTGTGTGAGCAAACATAAATATTATATTTCAAAGAGTTTTTCACGTTTATTCTCTCTTATTTTCCACCACGATCCTATCGGGATCTCCAGGATTGATTTGTATAAACAAGCAAATGGAAAGCCCTCAAATATTTGCTGTACATCTCAGACGTGACTTCAAATGGAACTTGCTATCGATCAAGGTGAGAAGCATCTTCAATTCCAACTCCCTTTCTGTCCATATCTGTCGAGTTTATCCTGGGGTAGCTTGCCATTTCTGTCTCTTAGCAGAAATAATTGAACTGAGTTCAAGTTGTGGCATGCCAGTAATTGGATAACGTCTGAGAAGGAGGCATTGGGTTCAGCTCAACTGTAAGTGTTCTTCCATGAGCTAATATAATGAAACACTTGCCACGTTTTAAGAAGTTCTGACTAGCAATTTTTCCGGGAATTTCCAAACAATTCTGTGAATTACCACTCCGAATTTAATTGCTTGTTGGCGTTCGTGTGGTATCACATGCATGGAACGAAATGAAGTCGTCTGCACTAAGCGATGTGGCTGATGATTCATATGGTTTCTGTGATAGTTGCAGACAAAGTACTTTTTGGAATTCTAGAGAATAAAAAGGTTTGACGGCTTGGTTGCTTGGATATGTTTTTAAAAATGGGCAGTTTAATGAGGTCCTGCATTTATTGGTCTCGTTTGATGATCAAGAGCTGTAAGTATAGAGTGGGTTCACATCTGAATTCTAGGACTTCTTTCACTCTTCAGAAGGAATTCAATGAAGCTTTTATTTTTCTGAAAGAATTCTGAAAAAATAAACGTCTTATTCTGAACTTGAAAAGAATACTTTCTGTATAATTTGAAGATCTACTGGAAGGGTTTATTTATGGAGAAGTTGAGCAAACTTTCATCGCATCCCAATGTAATCGACAAATATGTGGCTTTCGTTTGTGTGCAAATTGAGGTAATTTCCTGTCAGTCTCCTTAAGGGAAAGTTCTACTCGAGTTTAACCCACTAAAATATCATCAAACAGAACTTGTAGAGGTTAATGATTCCATTTCAGGGAAGAATTCTGTGGGTTCATCCTAATTTGTTTGCTTGTTATGAAAGTTTTGATGATCATTGTCTAGGGGGGATTAGATTGCCCTCTTGACAGACAGTTTAATCAATTTAGTCTCAAGGGGTTTTGATGAAGTTCTTCGTGCTAATGAGATTGATGCAAACCATTTCTGCAGAGTGTTGAGAAAGTGTTGGGGAAATGTTATGAGGGAAAGTAACAAAGCAAATGGCATTCATCATCACGAGAAACTCTGAATCTTTGGTCACCTTGATATTAAAAATAATGTATGAGACTTTTTTTGGAAGATATCACCTTATTTTTTTTTCTCGAAAAGAGTTCTTCTATTGACTGTTTCAGTAAACATTGAAGCATACCTGTATAACAAGCTTTAATAAAAAAAAACGTTTCTAAAGACAAGCTATAATACAACACTCATCCTCCATTTTGAAGCCCCAATCTTCAATTTTGAAGAATCGTTATTTGCGACCCACAAAACCTCCAGATACCAATTTTGAATGGAATCGGATCATAATTACAAAACTCAATAACACATCCGCCATTTTGGAGCCGCCATTTTGTTTCTTTCTATAACAAAAATTTCAAGATGCATTGTCGCCAGAATTATGTACACCTCTCAAATTTCAAATCAATCAGACGATTAGAAGTGTATCATATTTAACTTGCAAGATTTGATTACAAACAGACAGAGAGAGAGACAGATAGACAGACACCGGGACAGGTGAAACTAAATAAAAGCTTGTCAAATTCAGCCACTCCGTTATTCATTACGTCAGTGCTTCCACAGTTAACATGATGAAGACTGAAATGCGTTCATGAAAACATTTCAGAGGTAGTTCTTCGTCGAAAATGGCTATTTTGCTCTTTTCGGGGCCTTCAGGCCGAAGAAGAGTATGCCAAATCAGCGGAAAATCTCGTTGTTTAGGGCGTGTATATAAACGGCAGACCTTTTTTCGCGGAATATTCGATTTTGCCATTTCAAGAATCATTTTCTCGTTCGCCTTTGATGTACGCCGACGAGAAAGAGTTCATCGAGGCATTGTAGGAGCCCTTGGCGTGCCCATTCATGTCAGCCCACTTCAAAATCGATTTCAACCTCAACTCTCGGTCGGAAAAATTTGCGCTTCCCTTTTTGATGAACAATGTGCCAAATTTGGGACTGAAGTATTTGATGGTGAAGGGTTTGCACTCTTTGTTCCCATACTCTTGAAATAACTGAATGGTATATTGAGAACTAGCGACCCGCTCCGGCTTCGCATGGATGCAATCCTTATAAACAAGGTAGTGCCAGCGCCGCACCGCTATGTCCCTGCATTTTAAATCTTGATATCTTCGGAAATATTTATTTAAATTACAAGCTGTAATAGGCCATATTGATCTATATTGAATGGACAATGTATTTGAGTAATTGGATAAGGACTAATGCTGTATTGCTCAAAATAACTTCCTAAATAAGCAATTTTTTCCCGTAAAATGTGAAGGATAAAAAATGGTTATTGGGGGTTATCCTCAAGAGATAGATATTTAACATCGCGGACTTTTTTGTTGACTTTTTTTAGAAGTACAATACCGAGTACATTATTTTGATTTATCTCGTGGGGTTCAGTCAGCATTTGCAATGTGAGCGCAAAACAATGTGTTTATTTACGACATCACATTAGAAACCTGTAAATTCATTGGTGTTTCTCTACAGTATTATGCATGTATCATTAATATAAACCTTCTTCTTGAAATACTTTAACTACTAAAAAAAAGCGTTTCAAAATCCGTTGAGTAGTTTTGAAGATTTAAGCATACATAGGGACAGACAGCGAAAGCGACTTTTTTTTTATAATATGTAATGATACTTGATAAAGATGTGCGCCTAAAGGTTAATACAGACTATTCTGACGTGACGTGATTTCACGTCACGTCAGGACCGTGCAGTGCTCACATTGGCCTAATATGAACGTGAACGCACAGAACGATGTGTTGCATTTTTATGCATTTTTATATCACTCACATTTTGACGTGGGCCCACATGTAACCACGTCACGTCAGAATAGTCTGTATTCACCTTTAGAATTGTGAAAATTCGATTTTCAATTGAGTAGAACCGTTTGATGTTATAGATAAAGAAATCCAGATTGAAGAGAAAATCATTAAAATGAGTATTTCTCTATACCTCATTTCAACGAGCCACTCATTTAGCCGTTTCTAATTCGTTTTTGTTAAATGTTGAAGTTGTAGCTTCCGGTATCGAATGCAATTTCAATTTCAGAAGAACAACAAACTATATCCAAGTACAGATGTGCACCCATTCTGAAGATAACAAAACTAACATTCACAGTTACCAATTTTCAGCCAAGCTCGAAATCAAAGGAAGTTTGAAAGTTCTTAACTTAGCACATACACACAGTGCCATTAGCGGTAGATTATTCGGTTCAAATACTTCAATTGAATGCGAGATTCTCGAACCTGTTACTACTGTTAGTTGGTTGTTTTGATAAAGCTATTCCCAAGGAGTTGTTTCAGAGTTGAGAGAGTGAATAATATCATGTCATTAACATACACCACATGACCAAAAAGTATCGGTGAATTGTAATTTGAATGAACTACAATTGAAGATTGTAGGATCCGGTAAGGTTTGTTAAATTGGTAGAGACTTAGTTCTATATGGGTAAACATCTCATTTGGAGGAACATCGAGATTCCCATGTTACCACGGATATAAGCTGTCACACAGAACAAAACACAGAAATACTATGTCAATTCCTATCTATGGGCAATGTAGGTTTCAACAATTTCCGCAAATATATTTATTACACAAACAGCAATTGAAAATTATTTAAAAATATCGTCAAAATCCGATTCACTTGGCATTTAGGCAAAAATTTCTGTGTTTCTGTTCTGTCTGACAGCTCATAACCATGGTAATATGAAAGTCCTGCTGTTCCTCCAACTTAAGATATTTACCCACTTTTTGATCTGATAATAGCATTCCATGTTACTAGTTTGGGCCCGGCGATCTACTTTTTGAGTAGATTCACCTTTTCGGCAGATCTCCTCTGAAGTTAGATTCGCATTCAACTGTGAAAGAAACCAACAGTGAGGCAAGGAAAAGAATTTTTTGACCAATGTTAACCTTTATCAAGTAACCTTGACAACCATAACCTAAAAAAAATATGGCAGCATTCCATATTACTATAAGTTCTATGGTGGGATCTCAATTTAAAAATCGTCATACAGAAAAAGGTCTATTGTAATCCATCAAATTCACATTTTTCCTGCAAATTTCAAACGATAAGGCGAAATGGAGTGCTACGATTGTGTGTTGGAATTCATTTTACTAAGCGACAAAGGCGCTGACATAATTGTGATTAATAATCAGCCAATTTCCACCTATTCTGACAACAGAGCAAAATTCCAATCAGGTGAATTTTCCATCGAGACCAGAAATTCGTCACTCCATTTCAGATTCCTCAGGGAAAGGAGCAATTATAGCATTAATGGTAATTGTTCTCGAGCTGGCGAGGTGTGATGATATACCTAATTGCGTATACTTGAGTTGATGTTTACCCGGTATTCTCAGTCGATTTCCCCAGTTTCCATCTTGTAAATGACTCTGCAAGATCTTTGTTCAGCTCTGGAGTAGTTTACATTTTCTCTTCATCTCATTTCAGAAGATTTCAAATGAATTAATAACGTTCAAGAGACGGAAACATGGGTTGGGTTAGTGGAACCAAGTGAATAACTTTGCAGATGTATCCTTTATCCTTGATTCTGAGCCATCTGCTCCAGCTTGAAAGAATTTAATTTTTGGTCGAACCAATTATTCAAAATTGATTTTCCGGTCAACTTCAACTGAGAGTTGTGAAAAACTCACTTTATCATTCAACATATTGAAAAAGAAGGATTTTATCAGTTTCAAACAATTTCTCTCAACTGAAAATGATTCTAGAGCATCCAACTTCAATAATCTGGTTTGAAAACTTTGTTGCTTAATTCTAAGCCAACTGCTCAGCCTGGTAGATAATTTAACTTTTTGCCGAACCATCTATTCAAAATTGATATTCCCTCCAACATTAACTGACTGTGGTGAAAAACTCACTATATTATTTCCCAGATTGGGCAAAACAGTTTTTTCCTAAGGAAACTTGTTTCAAACCACTTTAAGAATCTGATTATTAATGAGATGGCGTGAGTCCTTTCATAAAGTGTGAGTGAGACAAATGCCTTTTTGATATCAACACAAGCAATACAGGTCAGTACGCTACGCCCCTCGGTCTACTGCGCATCTTTCCGTATTTGGTCGTGTTATTTGTGTATTTTAGGTTTCGGGTATTGGATTTGTTTGTGGGAATTTGGATAGTTTTGATCTCCTCACGACGTCTTTTGCTTTTCCCTGGACTGACCTATGATTGTGTATTGCCATAATGTTTATGTGGAACACAGGAATATGCCAACATGCACCTTCATTGAGGAAAACCTTTTTTGCCCAATCTAAGCAATGATGAACTATTGAACTGAGATTTGTGTCATTTTAGAGTCCTTTCCAAATGCACTGACTGATGTGGTACAATTATTTTTCAGTACTTTTCAGTACTGTCAGTTGAATTCACAATATACAATAAAGGACAATACAGGACTTCTCGGGAACACTGTATATGGAAAATTCGATTATATTATTGAACAAGAACTCTAATCCCTTCAGGAAACAGCGAAGGAATATTTACACATTCTTCGCGAATAATTCATGAGTTCTTTACTTGTGATTCCTTCAATGATTTCTTTTCCTCAAAATGCGTACAATTCCTCACCATGTTCCCGCTATTCTCAATCCTTAATCAAAACGTCGCGTCGGCAGTAATCTTTAATCACCATTAAGTTCACGGAAAACCTCATCTCCTTATCACTTTCCCACAATGTTGCTTGAAATTGATCGAAGGGCTCTGCTGCTCTGAAAAGCTTTTGAATTAATTAAAGCCTTTGACGAGAACACCTCGGATGTTGATGAAAAATGTCGGTGAAAACTTGGAGCTAAGTGGAAGTGAGGAAAGAATTCTGATGAATATTGCACAAAGAAAAAAATATGTATTATGTGCGAATTAATTATTCAATTTTTTGCGATTCAGGTTTCGTGAAATGAACTCTTGATAACGTTGAAGTATGAATTTCAAAGGAATGAACTAATTAAATGGAATATACAGGGTGTCTCTGGATTGATGCAAAAGATTTCAAAGGGTGATTCCTTGTTCAAAATAGAGGGTAGTTTGTTACATAAAAGTTTTTATTCTGTATCTTAAAAACGAAAAGCGATACAATGATGATATTACAAAACACAATTTCTCGATATTTTTTCATACATATTTTGAGAATGAGTGAGGGTTGAGGTAGACTACCCCTATCATTTCTGTCAACTAAATTTAAAGTAAAACTAACGCAAAGACTTGGATATAATTATATTCGGGTAGCCTGATTTCGTTAGGAACTTTTTAATCTATGTATTTTTCTCGTAAAATGTACCGTTTTGAAATGAAAAAATTAAATGTAAATCAGTTCTAAAAAAAAATTCCCTTTTTCGACACCTAATGATTTATATCTTATTTCTTTATTTCAAAACGGTACATTCTACGAGAAAAATACAGGAAATGACAAAGTTTCTAACCAAACCAGGCTATCCGAATTCAATTCTAACCAAGTCGTTAGTAAGTTTTTCCCTAAATTTCATTTTTCTGCCATCTTCAAACCGTGGTATCTCCCTAACGTTTGACTCTCGACCCAACATTCATATAACAAACTATCCTTCAATTTGAACAAGGAATCACCCTTTGAAATTTTTCGCATCAAATCAAATCAGTCTGAGCCAAAAAGTTTACATAAATTTATGTTTTGGATCGTTTACAGTTTCGGATTCCAAAAAATAACTATTTCGTTTTTTTTTGGCCACTCTGTATCCTTCATTTCGGAGCTCCCGTACGAAATAAAATCTGTATTGGAAAAGAATTAGCCACAATTCATGAAACGCGTTTGGGAAATTCTTTGGCATGGAAACCATAAAATGAAGCAATTCATTTTAATTTCTCGCAAACCTCAAAACGAGTTACCTAAATCCAGAGTACGGGAAATAACTCGGGCTCCTGGTATAACATAATTTCATTTTTTGCAGAATGCCAACATCGCTCGTAACGAACAAAAATTCCAGGCATAACTCCAGGGCCCTCTCATCAAGATTCCAGCCCTTTCGATTAGTATTATAAAAAGTTATCGCAAAAGATTTTTGTTTGGAAGAGAATGTTGAATTATGCAAGGTGTCCCAACTGAAATTTGCAGGGGAAGTCAAATTAGAATGCCTTGTCAGTGATTTGCAATCTCGAAGAAAAATCATTTACACGAGCACAGTCCATTCTGTTTTTTATTTTGATAAGTCATTCGGGGGTGGTTGAAGTTTCTAGAAAACTCGGTGTAGAACAGGAAAAAAGAAGATGCTGACAGCTTTAATTGAGGTAATTATCGGGTGTTTTTTCAGAGTGATAGAACTTTAAATTGAAACAAAAACTCATTCAAAGGTGACGAATTGATTCACGAATAAGTGACCTGTTAATTTGACATCAATTTAGAAGGTCACACGGTGTGTTTTCAAGAACAAAAGTGGATGATATGCGTTTCTACAGTATCAGAAAGGTTCAATTCAAAATAAGTAGAATTCTTCATTGTGCTACGAAACCTTAAATTGAGATTGAAGCCAAATTTTCTTATTGGGTCTAGGAACCTCAAGAATTCGAATACTCCATTTCGAATTGATATCTGAACATACAAGGAACAATATTTTATTGATTTCAAAGTTACCATCCCATATTCTTTTTCGAAACCGGCTCGTGCTCTAGATCGAAGCGACCCATTTTCTCAATCTGGCAAAAAATCCTCGCTTTCCCAAACTTTATCGTGAAAAGTTCACCGTATCCCGCCTTCTCGAGGATTCTTGCAAAATTCAAAGTTGTAAATTACCTCTGTTCACCTCCGCAATGCCCAGTTTCGGTCAGTTTAAATGTAAAGGGACAGGAATACTTTGAGAATGATCAAAAAGGGCCCTTTTGTACGGCACGAACCGCTTTGTGAGCGTCGGAAATTTTCTAGATGGGAAAAAAGAAGAATGTTTTTATCTCTATGGAAATGTCACCGGAGGTTTTGTGCTCTCAGATGAATATTAATTTCTGTGGATTCATATTTCAGCATGAGATAGATGTATAGAATAGGCTTAGACCATAGAATGAGGAGACCCAGCATCGCATTCATAAATTCGAGAATTGGCGAAGCCAAAGTTTGGTCACTTTTCAATGAGTGGGACGAAGATAGCATAAAGAATAGCAATATCATGTTATAATTCCGTGGCAACATTGCAGAATCTAACTTCTGGAGGTCCAGTGGCGTGGTGTTATCGGTATCGAAGAATGAAAAAAAAAATCACAGGTGAATCAACTCTTTTTGGCGAATTCATACAATGTTACGAACATTGTAACATATTCTGAGTTAGGTGAACAGAGTCAGCTAAATTTGGAATTGATAACCAAATGTTCCTTCTCTCAATATCAAACAGGAATTTGAAAGGTGGAATTTTAAAAATTCAAGAATCTACGCCACTGTTACTCAGAATGATAGGAGTAGAACATGTGTGAACTCGAATCAGGATTCAAATAGTTGAATTTCCCACAAACAAACCATTTTAAACGTATTTTGCTAATAATATTCAGAAATAAATCCATATTTCACTTTTTCTACGCGATATTCTGCTGACAACACTGTTCAAAATGTCCTTAGTTACACAAAATTAGCCACAGATTCAGAAAACGGTGCTGCCATAACGTGCCCATTCATTATCTGAAGCAAAAACGGCCTAGAAATTTCGAGAACATTCCAATACTTCAGTATATGTAATGTGAAGAACCCTTGAGCATGGCCTTCTTCAATTAGAGCCACAATGCTAGCTGGGTCAATCTCAATTATCACTCAACGATTAATTTCGGCAAAATCGTAAAATTCAACTGCTTGTTGGGACGAGGAGCTGATGAAAATGGATCATTCAATAAATCTTCAGATAATGCCAAGTTCATTTAATTTCTGGTTTCATTTATGCTGTTGGTATTTCTGAAAATATGAAGATCCCTGAAAATGTGAGGAGTTAGAAGGAACTGTCTACGACGTAGATGTAGTTGGAAACATCCAGTTAATTGAAATTCTCGTCAGGATTCTTGTTCCGTAGTTTTCCTTGTGTTTGCTACTGTGAGATTTGATAATAATTCATCTGGGAAATTTCAGTTACTCCCCCCATACAGAACGAGACTCATATCATGGAGGAAGATATCAAGAAAATAAGGTTGATTACTTCAGTAACACAATTTTCCCCAGAATTCTAGAATTGTATGATTTTAACCAAATGACCTGCAATGTCATTTTCTATTAAGGGAAACAACAAAATATGGCTATTTTTAATTATACAGATATCTGCGTTGAACGTCAAATTTTTTTCTAAGATTCAACACAACTCGAGATAATATTTTGAATTATTATTATTGGCCTATGTCAAAAAGCGTCTATCGTTTATGATAATTTATGTTCGACTGCCTCATAAACACTTGATTTATGAATTCGTTTAGTGTCCATAATTGGCTGCTTTATTGGACACCACTTTATTGGTCACAACTGTCACAGTCTTCTCTGGATTTTTCAATTTTCTTCGTTTCACACCACTTGTTATAGGCCGCATACAAATTTTTACAAGCACTTTTAGTGGGTAAGAGAGATTCTTTGGCGCTTGCGGATAAATTTTCTACGCTTTCCTCTTCCGAACTATCCATTTTTTGGAGTTTATGACGTTTGTCACAGAATTAATGGAGTTAACAACTTTGTTCACTGAGGTTGCTGAGATCGCTGAATCGCTGATGGTTACTAAGGTAAGAAAAGCAAAAGCATACTTTATGTTTTTCAGTAATGAAGCGACGGATATATTAATTGCCATTTCAGAAAATGAAATTTCTGCATTGCAGTAAAACATGAAGCTTTGTATGCAACTCGTACATAATTAGGCTTATGGACTTGCCCAAATTATTGGCCTCGCTCGATTTGCTCGCTCTGCCATAAATGGCATTAATTTTTGGACTCGTCCATAAAGGCCTAATTTATGAACTTGTTACATAAATAGCTATTATAGAATTTCGATACGATACGAATAATTCAGATTATGAATGTTCAAATTGTCAAAAAAAATGTCCTCGATAGAATATTATCTAATATAATAGTCCACGTCTTGTGATATAACCTGAAAATATTCAAATATCAGCATTCCGACACAAAAATTAATTACAGAAATCGTGCAAACAGAATGTTAATCAATACGTCACTTTAATAAAATATGACAGGGCTTCCATCATTCGAATATGTACAGCAAGTTTTCACCTTCCTGAAGTGTCGGATGAATATTAAACTCGTTGCTACCCGGTTTTGCTGAAAGACGAATTGAAATATTTCGGGGCAGGCTCCGGAATCGATTTTCGCCCTGAATTATGAAGCAATTAATGGGAGTTCTAGAAATTCCAATTCGTAAAATGAATATAAATTGGACAAAATCGAAAGGTGCTTTTTGAAGGAAACATCATTTCTGATTAATGTCAAATTAATTGGATAATTAATGAACAAGCATCGCAAAAATTAGTTTGAAAATAAGATTGGATTATTGAAATTAATTAGTGCTTTAAATTTCGAAGCCGGCAATTTGATTTTGAATTATTAAGGGGAGGAAATGGTGAAAAATTCCATCAATGCTATAAAGTTTACTATTAAATTCATAGCGATGAAAATATATATTAGATTGTGAAAGCTAAAATATAAATAGCGTTTTCTCTATTCCAGTATCGTAATGAGTTCATTACAGTACTGAAAACAGTGCTGTAATGAATCCATTACAGCATTGTTTTCAGTTATATTTTTCGTTTCGTGGTTGTCAGCACTGATTTCCGATCCTATCAATTTTCAACACACGTCAATTTGGAAATGTCAATTTCGTAACAGTCACCAACTGCCAAGATACAATACAAAAGTCACTAGGATGTATAATCTGAATTTTTCATTGAATTTTAACGAAATTTGACTGAAATAAAGAAATTATCGTCTAATACTCGTTGCAGAATGCAATTCCAACACTCATGCGAATTTCGTATTTTTATTGGAATAGGAGCCCATTCTGCAACTAGTTTTAGAATAAACTATTATTTCCCTCAAAAATACAAATTTACAAATACAAGTTTACGAAGAAAAAATAGTATTTGGTAGAATCCGTCATGTTTACTATACAAGGTGTTCCTAAATTAGGGATATAAGTGGAGATCCCTTGCATAATTTCAAGAAAAAATCATGATTCCGAGAGAAATTTTTTATGTACTTGAAATGGGAGGCGAATAAGACAAAAATACAAAAGACCATAAAGTTTCCCTTCACAATTTTCAAACTAACCGTGGCTCTCCAAAAAAAAATGTCTGGAGAAAAAAAAAGACCCTGTAGATTTGCAATCAGAATAATCACGTGGTGGGAACTCTAAATTGTGATATCTATGCTAAATTTCATTTGAATTTCGTGAAATGACACTATGAGAAAAAAAAAATGAAGAAAATTCAAACTTTAAAAACCTGTATCTCGAAAACGAAACGTTTGCGATCCCGTGTTTATAGAACTTTTGTTCTTGAAATTATGCCAGGAATCTCCCTCTCCCTGTTTGTAACTTCAATTTAGGAACATTCTGTTAAGATTAAGCTGGATGAAGTGTGCTGGATCTCGCTCTTTCAATTTTTTTTGCCCCAATTTGTAACAAATATGAATGTTTCTATCTCACGAAATTGAATAAAGGCATTTATTATTATTATTGCCCAAAATGATGACAATGCAGCGTTTTCAATTCGCCGTTCTTGAGATATAAAAACTACTCTGATCCCCCCGACTGATCTAATGGGGAAGAGCGAGAAACGCAGGCCAATAAAAATTAGGTTACACACGCTATCAGGAAGATCCATACACCCAATCTACGGTCCACACGCTGGGGTTTCTGGAAATGAAAATTTTTCCCCACTCGATTCCTCCAATATCATAAATTGGCAATGTTGAACGCCAGGAGGGCCTCCGGGGCGTATATTCCATCTTCTTTGTGTATTTATAGCCTTAACATCCGTTACGGCGAAAATAAATGCTTGCCGCAAGAATTTGAAAAAAGACTGGTCTACACGCAATTCAATTAGTCGGTTTTCTTCACGATCACTCGAGAAATTGGCTGAAGTTAATGTTCTCTTCTTCTATTCTGTTCTGTTGTACTTATGTTTCATAATTAGTCAATTTAACTTAATCTTTATGGCCTCAGAATAAGCGAAACTACTTCGATAAACAGAAACATCTAATAGAAGATATGTTCATTGGAATTGGTGTGCTGACAAGTGACAGTATCTTCAAAAAATCACTTTTTCGTACAACTGTCAAAAAAACTTGACTTTCTTCATCACTATGCGTAAATGATTATTTTTTTCAAAGTCTTTTCTCAGCGGTGAAAAAAAAGAAAATTCACACAATAAACATTGAATATTACTTTTCAAAGATTTATATCCTACAGAGTCACTTATTAATGATTAATAATTCCCGAATCAACTCTTCAAGCAATATTTAACGTTTTTAATCAGAAACGACATGGACTTCAGGAATGTACTGTTTTAGAAGTAATTGTTCGAACTTCTCTATCAATTGTTGCCACAATAAACATTTTCATTTAAGGGTCTACATCCTTGAAAAAAAAGGGAGTCAGAAACGATTTATTTTTTCCGATTGATGAAGGGATGTATGAGTGTATAAAGATAACAATAAAAAAAAAAAATTTTATAATTATTAAATGAATGAAAGAGATATTCCTCATCATTTTTGGTTATTTTTCAACATTTCCACCATCAAAACTAACAAATATTTTTGTGTTTTTTCATTTCAGTATTGAAGTATTTTATTTAGTTAATGCAATGTCTATCTCCTTTTTCTTTTAGAATTTACCGTTTTTTTGTAAATGATAATACAAGAATGTGTTGTTTTCGCAAAATTTATTTCCTTGAATTTTTCTATTCGGTGTGATAAATATCCATTTTTCTCAAAGACAAGTCATTAAGGTTTGTTTTAGCCGTCGATTAGTGAAAATCAATTGTTAATAACAATTATGGATTTCAACATGGAATTGAATTTCTTTTAAATGACACGCCCCGCAGGTATCTCCTCCCAGATGACTGATAAAGGAAAAATAGAGTATTATACCAAATTATACAGGCAGTATAATATCAAGTTCAGGGTAGTATTTCTAGTTATATTCCCTGTGTCCCAACATTTGTTCTATTAAGCTGAATAATCCAAAAAATAAAAATTAATGCAATGCACTGCCATCTGGCGGTATACGTTTGTTACATTGAAGGCGATAGACTCTTAAAGGAGGCCGCGTGAAGTTAGCGAAAAATTGGTGGAACAAATTCTGAAACCAAGCTCAATATTTAGTACTGAATTTGTTCTAATTTGTTCTGTATGAATCATCCCCAGCACCCTTATGGTTTTCGAGTTATTCGCATGTCTTTGATTTGGTGCTGACTTCACGCTCAGCACCAACATGTTCGAATTTGGAAAAAATTTTCATGCCAATAATTAGTCCCGAATTTGTTCCAATTTGTTCTGAAGAAAATTCTCCGATATCATTTTTCGTTAACGAGTTATTCACATTCGTAACATTCGGTAGTGACGTCACACCCAGCTCCAAAGCTTTTTTTTCTCCAAGAAATTCGAAGAAATTTTGATGCAAATATTTAGTACCCAATTTGTTCCAATCAGTGAAAGTTGTTTTGTTGAAATACCATTGTTGGTTTTCGAGTTATGAACAATTGTTTTGAGCGAGGGACGCGAGCGTGAAGTTAGCGATAAACTTTTAAATTTTCACTTTTTTTTTTCAACATATATTAGTACTCAATTTGTTCCAATTTGTTCTAAAAAGAACGAATCAATTTCATTATTAGTTTTCCAGATATTAAGACTTTACGATTTGATGACGTCACAGTAGGTGTAGCTCTGAATCTCCATTCACGACCATACCACTGTCGGCAGCCGAACTTATCACGTTTGAATGCAGATTTGGATTCAGGACCAATTCGTTTCTTATTCTCGCTTATTAAATTGTTAGGAAATAATTGCACAGTTGAGAAATCAAATTGTAACAAATGTAATAATTCTTTGAAAATAAAGCATAGGTATCTATTTCATGGCGGTCTATATGGATCGTTTGAAAGAAGAAGGATTTAGTTGCCTCCAAGAATGCATCTATATAGCTCCCCCATCGCATTCGAAATGCAAAAAATGTGCGAATGAATTAATTATTGAAAAACAATATTCAGAATATTTATTGATCGACTTGATGTGGGAGAAACAGCAATTCTGGAGGAAGTACCATTAGAATTGATAATTGAAAACAATAGATATTTTCTCAGAGGGTTGGCAAATTTTATAAGCCCCATGGAGAGCGCAGGGATAGGTCATTATACTTCCTACTGAAGGAGAAATGATGGACAGTGGGAAGAGTATAATGACTTGGAGAGACTTCAAGAATATAAGAAGTGATATAGTGGTTAATCCCCATATGATTCTATATACGGTGTGATTTTGAATATTGTTTTTTTCCAGATGAATGTAATTTTTTTTTAATTTTGAATAATCAACAAATTGTATTATTACTTTTTTTATAAACTTGAAATATTCACCTGATCACTTACTTTTGAAGGCTGTTCTGTAGAATGTAGTAGGAGAAAAAATAAAATTTTGTTGAAGGGTCCAAAAAAATTTATTTCACGTTCGCAACATAATATTAATTCAGAGAATTTCTTTACGAAATGAGTTCTATGTTGAAATACTTACTCTGGTTCTTCGCAAAGTATTTACTCTATTAGACAGACTTTTTGTTAAATTATTCCAAAAATCTTGAGGTTTAGCTAATCGAATTGCCCACAATTCATCAGCTGAATTTTCTAATTTTTGGTGAGGGCGAGAGATTTGGTTCAACCGCCTCGACATTTCGGCCAAACATATTCAATACAATTCATGTCTGGTGAATAAGGTGGCCAATCCATTGTTGTGATCCCATGATATTCTATGCGGTCATTTACAATTCTCGCTCGATGGGGACGAGCGTTATCAATGTTATCATTTATGAGAATTAATAAGTCATTGCGGCCATCAAAACATATTCCTCCACAAACACAAACTGATCTTGTTCCAAAAGACGTGCTTTCAAGTATGCAACTCTCATTGTATCGTTGACTTCTTTCCCTCCATACTCAAATTTACAGCATGCAATCTTCTTCTACTCAACTGTTTGTCCCCTAATTATTCTTCCAGTTGCTTGTCTAAAGACACTGTTAATTCGGGAAGCCGTGAATGTCCGATTTATTTTTGCCGTGACAACTAAAAAGCGGTCTTCAGCTTCAGTTGCTTCTCGTCCTCCCTCATACGTATAGACAACAAAGCCTATTCTAAGAAACCGATTCCAAGCTCTACTAACTCCACTTTGTGAAGCATTCACATTTCTTGCGACAAACCAGGAACTGCGAATTTTTTTTTTAATAAATCAGTTGTGTGAGTTGCAAAATGAGGTGTAGCGCCAGTCTGTTAAAACCAAATATCTTCTAGATCTATATTCCTTGATTCAGGCCACAAAAATTCGTCTAATGGACATTTCAGGGTCTTCTGCAACATTTTCACGAACCAAATATTTCCTTGTCAAGGACCGCTACGACTGTATTTTTCACTTTTTTGATCTTACATCGAACCGGTCTCTTGAAATTCTTCAATAATTCGACCAATAGTGCTTTCAGATGGACGATTATGTAAACCATAAAATTCACGTAATTTTTCGTAAACACTCTTCACAGAACGCTGATTTCCATAAAATAATTCAACAATTTCAACGCGTTTTTGTATAGTGTACGGAGCCATTTTTATAAATCACACTTTTTGAATGCCAAATTACCCAGACGAATTCAATGCGCCATCTATAGTTTATTTATTCTTGAAAAAAAACACGCAATTTGAAACACCCTTTATATGTTCAGGTCGAAGACTGTATAACAGACGATTTATCTAACTGAATGATTTGCTTCAATCTGAAAAATTGCCTCCGTATAAAGAGGATTTCACTGAGTCCAGATAACGGAAACTACAAATTAAGAAGTCGTTGATATAAATAATTATTCTCATCCATTTGATAAGCGAGAATAAGAAACGAATTGGTCCTGAATCCAAACCTGCATTCAAACGTGATAAGAGCGGCTGCGTGCGGCGCATGATCAGAGAGACAACGGCTCTTTTCATGTTTGATTTATGACCAATTACAGATAGCTTTGTATGAGCCAAAACTGCCGACAGTGGAATGGTCGCGAATGGAGATTCAGAGCTACACCTACTGTGACGTCATCAAATCGTAAAGTCTTAATATCTGGAAAACTAATAATGAAATTGATTCGTTCTTTTTAGAACAAATTGGAACAAATTGAGTACTAATATATGTTGAAAAAAAAAAGTGAAAATTTAAAGCTTTATCGCTAACTTCACGCTCGCGTCCCTCGCTGAAAACAATTGTTCATAACTCGAAAACCAACAATGGTATTTCAACAAAACAACTTTTACTGATTGGAACAAATTGGGTACTAAATATTTGCATCAAAATTTCTTCGAATTTCTTGGAGAAAAAAAAGCTTTGGAGCTGGGTGTGACGTCACTACCGAATGTTACGAATGTGAATAACTCGTTAACGATAAATGATATCGGAGAATTTTCTTCAGAACAAATTGGAACAAATTCGGGACTAATTATTGGCATGAAAATTTTTTCCAAATTCGAACATGTTGGTGCTGAGCGTGAAGTCAGCACCAAATCAAAGACATGCGAATAACTCGAAAACCATAAGGGTGCTGGGGATGATTCATACAGAACAAATTAGAACAAATTCAGTACTAAATATTGAGCTTGGTTTCAGAATTTGTTCCACCAACTTTTCGCTAACTTCACGCGGCCCTTAAAGGATACCTATGTAACAAATCGAAATATTTCAGTTGACTAGTATAGACTTCTGAAATTAATGTTCACGGCTCCAAAAATTCCTTTGTCGCTATCGGTATGGTACAGGATGTTGACGAGAAGGTAACGATTGAAATTATTGATTTCGGTTCAAGTTTCTCATGAGACTCAGACGATATCAGAAAATCGTTCCACGAAATCGGTTGCACTAAATGCGTACGATAGCAGAAAACTTCGAAGCTCAAATCGTGGGATTTGCAACGTGGCAGTACCCGAAAGTTTCATGGGAAACTGTGTCATCCTTTCAGAACCCACCAACGGGAGGTAGAAGGAAGAAAAATCTCTGATTTGATTGGTTGGTAAAAACGAAGAAGGAAAATCTTCAATTTGATTGGTTTTTAGAAGGAAAAACGAAGAAGGGAAATCTTTAATTTGCTTTGGAGATGAAAAAGGCAGTAAATGGAGGAGCCTTAAACGGTAAGGTTCTCAGGGTACTCGGGGATACGGTTCGGAAATTGAGTGTAACTGGAGAAGCCTCAAACGGGAAGGTTCTCGGTTGACTCGTTTGATACGTACGGTCTCAAGCGAAGACGGAAAAGTGAGATTAGAAGAATCGCGGTGTAAATCGCTAAGTCGGAAGGTTTTGTTTTTCTGGAATTAATTTGAATTACTTATTTAGATTACGTCTCGTCCATAGACCGGGAGTGAAATTGATCTGTGAACGGTGAGCTTATGATGTGTTTGGTGTTTTTCTTTTGTTTTTTTGTATGTTTTCATCATCCTCAGGATTACCTGCACGAGGAGAAAGGTCCGGTATTTTTTGTGAATGCTTAGCTTGATTGAGTATTGGTAGAAAGCTGCATGCAAGGTCAGATATCTTTCAATGTTCAGAGTCCCAAAATCTACCACATGTCTGTCTGAATTGTATTATTTTTAAGATCTCCCCTAAGTATTCGGAAGTTTCAGTTGTATAATTTTGAGATCACCCCATGTTTACGGTTTTGGGTTATTTAACTAACCCCCAAGTTTTGATAAATCGATCTTGTTTTTATAACTGGAAGTTGTTCTAATGAGTTGATTTGGTTTCGATGATTTAATTTTGTTTTGTAATTCGATTTTGATGCAATAACTTGATTTGGTTTTGTTAGGTTAGTCAATTGTCAACTGTCATCTCTCAAATGTCACATGTCACCTGTCAACTGTTATCTCTCAAATGTCACCTCTCATCTGTCAACCATCATCTCTTCCAAGGAAATATATTTATTACACAAACAGAAATCAAAAACATTTCAGAAATATAGAGAAAAGATGAAAATGGACAACTCACGATTGATGCTGATCGTCAAAATCCGATTTACTCGACATTTCGGTAAAAATTCACTGTTCCATCAACTTTCGAGATGTTAACCCGCTTTTTGATTGGATAATAGCCTTTCATATTATTATGAGTTCTATGCAATTTACACAGTACCTAATCGTATACAATGTACTTTTCAACATTGAGTAGACACTGTATCAAATAACGTGGAAGGTTTTAAAATTTTATGCACTCAATACAAATATACTTTTTCTCAGAATACCATTCGATTTTGAAAGTAGGGTGTGAATCTCGACTCCAATCTGGTGAGAAGACGGAAAAAGGTCATATTCCTGGATATCACAAAAACCGGTGTAACCCAAAATGAAAAACCTACAATCGTAGAAACAGAGATCGAGGGACACAAAGGAAAATGGCGGCAGGAGGATAAAAATGAACTGTCAGAACCCATTGCGGCTTCTTTGTATGTCCGAGAAATAGGACGGAGAAGAAAAGGGCTATTCTACCGGAAAATTTAGAGCGTCCAGAATTTACACAAGGTTAAAATAGGACGCAGACGTATCCTTCGTTGAGTAATCGATTAGGTATTCGTTGCAGATGCATATCTATATTGATTGATTGCCAATATTCGGTAGCTTGCAATAATTATAAACGGATTTATCATATTAATACATCGGCATCATGTATTATGGTTCAATTATGTGGAAGTAAGTCCTTCACTTGTTCTATCCGGGCCTGTATCGACCTCCACAATTCACAACTCAATATACACGATGTTTCATCTCGAACAATTTTCGTTTGACCTTGAGTTGAAAAAAATGCTAGTAGGAGTTTCAAAATTTGAATGTCATCGACCCAAAAGTGTTTTGCTTTCAAGAAGATGGTGTTACACTTCATGCTGCTACCGCAAAAACTGATTTATTGAGAGAAAGAAATGGTGATAACATTATTTCGAGAAATGGTCCAATTAATCGGCCTCCAAGATCATGCGACATAACTCCAATGGATTATTTTTTTTGGGGTTATGTCAAGTCATTGGTTTATGCATGATAACGAGAAACAATAGACGCTTTGGAAGCCAACATAACTCCTGTTATTGCTGAAATAAGGTCTGAATTACTCGAAAAAGTGGTCCTAAATTGGTCTGGTCGACTGCGGTTCCTCAGAGCTAGTCGTGGTGGACATATGCTGTTTTATTATTTTTATGTTCTACTACTTCATAAATACTTGATTCTTGAATTCGTTTATGTTTAGTTTAGTTTTTCTGTATCACGGCATCGACTACTAGGCCATTAGCCGGTAGAATTCGTTTAGCGTCCATAATTGACTACTTTATTGGACACCACTTCATTGGACTCAACTGTCACAGTCTTCTCCCGATTTTGCAATTTTCTTCGTTTCACATCACTTGTTATAGGCCGCATACAAATTTTCATAAGCACTTTCAGTAGTTGGGAGAGATTATTTGGCACTTACGGCTGAATTTTTTACGCTTTCCTCTCCAAAACTATCCATTATTTGGATAATTATGACGTTTGTCACAGAATTAACGAAGTGGGTAAACAACTCTGTTCAGTGAGGTTGCTAAGATCGCTGATGGTTACTAAGGTAAAAAAAGCAAAAGCACACTTAATGTTTTTTATGTTCGACTGCTTCATAAACACTTGATTCATGAATTCGTTTAGCGTCCATAATTGACTACTTTATTGGACACCACTTTATTGGACTCAACTGTCACAGTCTTCTCTCGATTTTGCCATTTTCTTCTTTTCACACCACTTGTTCTTAGGACGCATAAAAATTTTCATAAGCACTTTTGGTGGGTATAGGAGAGATTATTTGGCACTTGCGGGTGAATTTTTTACGCTTTACTTTCCCGAACTATCCATTTTTTCGATTAAGTATTATGACGTTTGTCACAGAATTAACGAAGTAATCAACTTTGTTCAGTGTCTCAGTGAGGTTGCTAAGGTCGCTGATGGTTACTAAGGTAAAAAAAGCAAAAGCACACTTAATGTTTTTTTTGCAATAAAGCGACGAATATATTAATCGCCATTTCAGAAAATAAAATGTCTGCATTGCAGTCAAACATAAAACTTTGTATGCAACTCGTACATAATTAGGCTTATGGACTTGCCCAAATTATTGGCCTCGCTCGCTTTGCTCGCTCTGCCATAAACATTTGGACTCGTCCATAAAGACCTAATTTATGTACCTACTTGTTACATAAATAGCTATTATGATGAAGCGACGAATACATTAATTGCCATTTCAGAAAATGAAATTTCTGCATTGCAGTCAAACATAAAGCATTGTATGCAACTCTCACATAATTGGGCTTATGGACTTGCCCAAATTAATGGACTTGCCCTAATTATTGGCCTCGCTCGCTTTGATCGCTCTGTCATAAACTTTTGGACTCGTCCATAAAGACCTAATTTATGTACTTGTTACATGAAAAAATATTTAAAACATAAATGTCCTGAAATAATCTTTGAAATAAAAGAAAACTTTGGCTTTAATCTTAATTTAAATGTGTTTTATTTCAATTTAGAGTTCTGTCACTCTAAAAAAGACCGATATGAATGAGATATGAACGCATATTGAGGCTTTTTCACCAGTTCCATCTGATGAGGTTAACAAATCATTAGTAATCACTTCTCGAACAGCGAAATAACATAAAGAAATTCACCATGTTTGAAATCACAGTTCTGAAATAAAACTCAGAACAGTTTCAAAGTTTCCTCGAGAGAATGACACACAACGTCTTTCGCTGGCATAAGACATGGGACTAACCATTGTAGCATACATCCTATGGTCAACATAGCTCTGGTCACGTAGATACCGAATTTATCGAAGGAAGCACTCTTAAAGTTGCACCCACTTACTCAGGATTTCGATAGTACACTGCGCAAAAAAAATTAACGCACATTCTGAAAATCTCGATTTTAATGAAAGTTTACTCTACATTGACTATATAACTTATTTTTTATGTTCTCTCGGGAAGGTTTTGAACGAAACAAGACACATTAAATGGAAGAAAAATTCAGGATTTCCCCGAATCTTATGTGAAAGAAGAGAGATGAGCAATTTTCAAAATACTGAAATGCTGATAAGTGATTTAACACTTGGTATTTCCACCCCTTGCGTTAATTACAGCTCGGCAACGACGGTTCATACTCAAAATGAGTGAACTTAAAATGTTCTGATCTAATCCTTCCCAGATTTCTCCGAGTTGGATTCCTAAGTCATTAAGAGTAGCTGGATGATTTTCTGAACTTCTCAGCCTTCTATTCAGGTTGTCCCAAACCTGCTCAATCGGATTGAGAGCTGAACTCCTTGCTGGCCATTCCATTCGAGAGACTTCAACCTTTTCAAGGTACTCCTGAACGATGCGCGGACGATGGGGTCTGGCATTTTTTTCACCAATGTATGGGGCAAATGGCACTACATGCTCTTCAAGAATGTTCCTTATATACTTATCAGCATTCATACCTCCATTATCAACGACCACTAGGTCTGTGCGAGCAGTCAAAGATATTCCACCCCATACCATAATCGATCCTCCCCCGAAACCAGTAGCATTCAGGAAATTGCACTGAGGATATCTTTCATGTGGACGTCTGTATACAAGGGAATGTCGATCACAATGGTAGAGGCAGAATCTGGACTCATCTGTGAAGAGAACTCTTTCCCAATCGGCCTCTTCCCAATGGATATGCTCTCCCGCAAAATCCAAACGCGCCCTTCGATGGGAGCTGGGCCTCTTGCCGCGACACGAGGCCTTAAATCATATTCTCTGAGGCGAT
The DNA here is from genome assembly GCA_910592335.1 of Adalia bipunctata. Classification (NCBI taxonomy): domain Eukaryota; kingdom Metazoa; phylum Arthropoda; class Insecta; order Coleoptera; family Coccinellidae; genus Adalia; species Adalia bipunctata. The sequence continues at coordinate 13,300,740 of OU342955.1, forward strand.
TTCTCATTGTCTGAGTGCTAATTTGCCCCTCATGAGTTTGCTCAAGCTGATTTTGAAGGAGGCGAGCGGTTGCAAACCGTTGTCTCAACGAAGAAACTCCCAAGTAACGTTCTTGAATGGCAGTTGTTACCTGTGGTCTACACTGTCCTGGTCTTCGGACATTCATACCTGTCTCCCTGAATCGCTGCAACATTCTGGACACACTTGTATGGGAAACTTCAAACCTTTTCTGCAATTATTCTTGTGTATGTCCACCCTTCTTCTCGCAAAACTACCGCTTGGGCACATTCCTCTTGAGTCAAATTGCGTGTTTCGCGTTGCATAGCGATCGAGTGTAGAAAATCAAACGAAAGAAAAACTATTGATCACTAGAATTGATCGAGAACAATCGATTTTAGAATGGAGCCAATACATTCAAAATCTGATAATATCATCTTTTTTTATTCCTGCTGGGAGAAAACATCTGTTGAAAGTGGATAACATATGCATGCATATTTCTGATAAAAATAATTATCATTGAGAACACCTTCAGTTGTAGAATAAATTTGAGATCTCCATAATGTGCGTTAATTTTTTTGCGCAGTGTATTTTCAATCATTTCCAAATGCTGCTTATTAATTAATTTGACTACGATGAAAATGTTAACCTCCACTGACATTGACAGTCAAGGGTGTGCTAAATTCAAATACAAAATTGTAAGCTCCTATTGGAACATTATCGTCAAAGAATACTGAAGTCGTAACTAATTGCAAAAATCCTTTGTTCCAGATGAAGGTGGAAAGCAGGCTGGCATACCAGCCAGGGAACATGGGTCAACACATATAACATGAACAGAGAAGGAATAAGACTGCGAGACCGCCCTATCATGCTAGACAATTCCGGACCTCATCGACCCTTCAACGTTAAACGAAAATCAACCCTCCCCAAACAACCCTCAAGGTAGGAAACATACAACAACACCAAACTTAATTGGATTTCTTGATGTGAATCCGTGAACGAGTTTTAATTCTGATTAACTGTAAACTGAGAGAACGAATCCTTGATTCATTCAACTTGTTGATTGATCCCGGACAAAGAATAAGATTTGTCCGGTTTCAGAACTGTGGGATTCTTGGAAAATAGGTCTTCAGCATTTCAGTTACGAAAGTTTAAAACTATTTTCCTTTAACATCGAGTTCAGTGTGCTCCATAGGAAACAGCATAGGTAAATGAAAATTCCTATTCAAAGGTGGACCAGAAAGAGAATAAATGACATTACGGTTGAAATCTTCAACTGCTGACATATTGTATACTTACAATGAAAGAAACGGCAACACTCAGAAAAGCTGTTTAAATTTTAAATTTTTTTTTGGTAAAACATAGATAGTTTAGCAAGGAGTAAATGATTAAATTTGGAGAAAAAAATCGTGAAGATTTTTCCATGTGAACATTTTTTATTGTTACTTAAATATTGCAGTCGTTTTTTGCAAATTTTTTGAATTTTACAACAAACCAGCTGTTCGAGGAAATCCAGAGTCGATGTTCAGTTGTTGTTGAAATGCCCAGAGCACGTGTATGCGGAATTTATCGCCAGCTAAGTGAATTTGAAAGAGGTCGAATTATTGGTCTACGGGAGGCGGGGTTGTCATTTCGAGAAATCGCTAATCGTACGAACAGAAATCCATCTACTGTTATGAGATATTGTCAAGCGTGGATTGATAATGCCCCAAATCGAAGAAGAGTAGGCACCGGACGTCGAAGGGGCACAAATGAAGTTCAAGATCGACGTCCAAGATTTATGAGCATTTGAGACCGATTTGCAACAACTCGATCTTTGACTGATGAGTGGTAAGGAGAACAAGGCCATACTGTAACTGTCCGAACGGCGAACGGTTTACTGCCGGATAAGGTCTTTTGGACTGCAGCATTATCGACCCCATCTTATGTTACCTCTGACGGTTGAGCATCGCCGGCAACGAATGTCATCAGGTCGTCTTTTCTGATGAATCTCGATTCTCCTTATGTGCACATGAAGGCCGAAGAAGGGTTAGACGACGTCGGGGAGAAAGACGTGAACCTCAGTTTGATGTTGAGCGTCATGTACACGTCGAACAGTAGGCGTTATGGTATGGGGTGCTATTGCACATCCTAGTAGGTCACCGTTAGTTTTAATTCGAGGTAACATGACAGGGCTGCGATACCTTCAAGAAATAGTGGAGCCATATGTTCTACCTTACCTTAACCGGCTCCAGAATCCGGAATCCAGGAAGATAATGCTCGACTTCATGTTGCCAGAGTTAGTTCAAACTTTTTTGAAGCGACCCATGTGAATCTTTTGCCTTGGCCGCCCAGATCCCCGATCTTTCGCCCATAGAGCATGTTTGGGACATCATTCATGGCTTGGAAATTTACCCCAGCCCCCACGGATTTTGGTGATCTGAGACATGAAGTACAGGTAGCTTGGGATAGTTTTTCTCATGAAGAAATAGACCATCTTATTGCATCAATGCCAAGACGTGTTGGAGAGTGTATAGATAAGCTCGGTGGACAAATTTATTAGAAAAAAATGTAACCCTTCGTTTTTTTCTCCGAATTTTTATCATTCTATCTATACTATCTAGTTTCACAAAAAAATAGAAATTCGAACAGATCCCTCTGGGTGTTGCAATTTTATTTGTCAGTTAGTATATTACTGTGCACTTATGCTTTAGATAAATCTAAACCGCCGTATGATTAGGTAATGAGAGATGAAATAATGAGATGATGGTGTTTCAGAAAATCTCTTTTGATATTTTTTCAAATAGTGGTAGCGCGCTTTGATAAGGGATATACACTCCATTCACTTTTATTCAATCACATAGGAGGTCATGGTTTCGTTTTCAGGAGTTGGTGCACCTGATGAAAAGTCTGTGTGCGTACAGAGAATATCGTTAATGACAAAACGACGTTGCCAGTTCCTTTGTTTACATCAAAGTGAAAGTATCAAAGATATTCCACATTTTGTGAGTTCGAATCGATCGGCGATTTTGGGGCGAAATATCGATAGGAAATCGCCTATTTTTCCGTTCTTCGTCGTCCAGAAGAAGTTTCCCGTCGATATGAGAAATTTCGTGCATGTGTCATTTTCTCCTTTCACGACTTTTGGCGAGAGTACGAACGGCAAATTTGAATTGGACCAAAAATCGATTTATAAGCATAAATAAAGCGAAAGTAAGTACTAATCGACCTTTTTAGACTTGATAACGAATTTTTTTAGGTTATCTGGCCGTTTAGAAAGATTTTAAACGAAATTTCGGTCCCCTAGAAGTTTGGTTAGTTTCGGTATCGTTTTTGGTGCTCAAAATTCATTTGGAATGTGTAAATGGACAAAAAAGGCTTCCTTATACGATCTTCTAACGAAAGCGACCGGAAAATATGGTTCAGGTATGATTTTCGAGGAATTATGAGGAAAGAACTTGCAGAATAAAATTGCACCATTTTCGTAAGTACCTAAACGGGTTCTGGAGGGCCACCATCGGTCTCTAAATGATTATTTTTGATCGTTTTCACGTTTCAGAAAAAAAAACACGTCGAAAAAGCTGAAAAAAGAAGAAATATGACTATACTGCATTCAACGGTAGTTGAATTCAGATTCCGATGGATTGAAATGTGTCACTGGAGCTTTCATTTCTATCAATCCTTTGCCGAAAGTAGAAATAGGCTATATTGAACCAGAATACATCGGTTTTTTCCATATTCCAGGAGTTTGTGTCTTATTTTAGAACAGGTGAATGATAAATGTGAAGCATATGTTTGACCTATTCCATTTTATTTGTACAAACCTACTGTGGTAGTTATGTATGAATATTTTTCAAACTAATAAATTACTATACAGTCAGAATATTTTACTCCTTGTTCATAAGATCAAATAAATGAAATGTATATCTATAAAGCTTTCTGGACTTGACATTCTTGCTTATTAATTAATAACCAAAAATATCCAAAACTCAATTACTATTGAATTGAAATTATTAGTTTCTCTGTAAAGAAATTCGTTAATTTAGTAATTATGTTTATTTTCTCTGTGACAAGGCCGTAGCCAGGGGGGGGTCCGATGGGGTCCGGACCCCCCCCGAAATTTTTTTCTAGCTACGGCCTTGCTCTGTGATGAATGAATAAAACTGTTATTTATTTGAAATAAAGAAATATCAGAAATAGAAATGTTATGCACCCTCACAATCATATCACATACAATATCATGATGAAAACAAAGCACATCGATAAATCTTTACAATCTTAAATCCAAAAAGTCCTAACATGTAGAATAATGTTCACAATTTCCTTTTGTGTTCTCCAAAATGAAATATACATTCTGAGAAATTCGCTAAGAATATAGAAAGGGCAACATAGTGTTGACTCGGAACATAAAAATATTTTGAAAAACGTCATAACATCGATACAGAGTGGAATGTGTCAAATTTCCACGGCCAGAGTTGTGATTTTATAATTGTGAATGGAGTATACCTAATCGAATTTTCGGTGATAGCGTTATTGGCTTTAACTGTGACTGCTTGAAAATTTGTGATATCACGCATGCAAATTGATGTCAGAGTTTCGTTTTCGTCATATTTAACGAAATATTTGTGACTGTGATCACAAAGTGCGAGGAATCTCTACCTGAAACCCGGATGATTTCTGAAAGTAGGAATTGAGGCATTGAATAAGGAAAACAATGATTTAAATGGAGCGTATAAAATATATCGTAACTCATGTTCATGTTTCGTTATTTTCCTTCGGATATTATTGCTTTTGAACAAATGTTTCATACTCTATTTGTTACAAGAAGTAGTGACGACACGTTTTCAGTTTAAAAATTGCGGAGCAAGTTGTTGTTTGACAGTGAAACAGGGGTTGTTGAGTCCTTTATTCCTTCCCTTACCGTAAACCCTTTCACATGCCGGGATGTTGCGTTAACAACGGAGCGAGTAAAATGTTGGAATTCCTTTATAAATTTACGTATGTATGTGTATAGAATAAGCGAATGATAGTTGTGTCCGTTGAACTCTGGCGAAGTATGGAATTCAGTGAAATGTTCGCGAAAATTTGCGTTGGAAATTCATGGAACGATTTAACTTCATTGTGTTTTGTGAGTTGAATCTGATATTGGAATAGAGGAGGTGGGATACCGGAATAATAACGAGGATGGATGATGAATAAAACTTCTATTGGATAGAGATCATGTATTCGTTGTAAGAATTTCCTCGAAGTGACAGGTGTCCTGAAGATCTTACACCCAAACTTGTTCCAGGAAAATTTCTCGAAAAGTGCATTCTTCAAACGGATCGTCCTATATTATAAAATATCCTGAAGAACAATTGCAAGTTCCTCTCAAATAATTTACTGTACGTAAATAATAAGGTTCCAGAATGAAAAATTGAGGTACCTCCTTGACCGACTTGGAAAAGGAAGGAATATAATATATCTGAAATGAAGTGAATTTTAACTTCTGGTTCCTACAAAATGATCTCTATAACTTGGTGATTGATAGAAACCTTTTGATTTCTTTGCCCTTGGCTTTTCCAAACCCCGATGAGATAATCAGCGTTTTTCGGGCACCATCTTAAGGGCCAATTATTCACCTAAAAACTTGATTTTTTTTTCAAATTGAAGTAAAAGGATGTCTTGAGGGCAATCCAATTTCATCTCTTTGAAAAACCATTTTTTCGTAAGTATACTGCACAAAAAAATTAACGCACATTATGGAAATCTCAAATTTATTCTACAACTGAAGTTGTTCTCAATAATAATTATTTTTATCAGAATTATGCATGCATATGTTATCCACTTTCAACGTTTTTCTTCAATACAGATGTTTTCTCCCAGCAGGAATAAAAAAAGATGATATTATCAGATTTTGAATGTATTAGCTCCATTCTAAAATCAGTTGTTCTCGATCAATTCTAGTGATCAATAGTTTTTCTTTCGTTTGATTTTCTACACTCGATCGCTATGCAACGCGAAACAAGCAATTTGACCCAAGAGGAATGTGCCCAAGCGGTAGTTTTGCGAGAAGAAGGGTGGACATACACAAGAATTGCAGAAAGGTTTGGAGTTTCCCATACAAGTGTGTCCAGAATGTTGCAGCGATTCAGGGAGACAGGTATGAATGTCCGAAGACCAGGACAGGGTAGACCACGGGTAACAACTGCCATTCAAGAACGTTACTTGAGAGTTTCTTCGTTGAGACAACGGTTTGCAACCGATCGCGTCCTTCAAAAACAGCTTGAGCAAACTCATGAGGTGCAAATTAGCACTCAGACAATGAGAAATCGCCTCAGAGAATATGATTTAAGGCCTCGTGTCGCGGCAAGAGGCCCAGCTCTTACCCCAACCCATCGAAGGGCGCGTTTGGATTTTGCGAGAGAGCATATCCATTGGGAAGAGACCGATTGGGAAAGAGTTCTCTTCACAGATGAGTCCAGATTCTGCCCTACCATTGTGATCGACGTTCCCTTGTATACAGACGTCCACATGAAAGATATGCTCAGTGCAGTTTCCTGAATGCTACTGGTTTCGGGGGAGGATAGATTATGGTATGGGGTGGAATATCTTTGACTGCTCGCACAGACCTAGTGGTCGCTGATAATGGAGCTTTGAATGCTGATAAGTATATAAGGAACATTCTTGAAGAGCATGTAGTGCCATGTGCCCCATACATTGGTGAAAATTTCATTTTTATGGACGATAATGCCAGACCCCATCGTGCGCGCATCGTTCAGGAGTACCTTGAAGAGGTTGAAGTCTCTCGAATGGAATGGCCAGCAAGAAGTCCAGATATCAATCCGATTGAGCAGGTTTGGGACAACCTCAATTCAAGGCTGAGAAGTTCAGAAAATCATCCAGCTACTCTCAATGACTAAATCTGGGAAGGATTAGATCAGAACATTTTAAGATCACTCATTTTGAGTATGAACCGTCGTTGCCGAGCTGTAATTAACGCAAGGGGTGGAAATACCAAGTGTTAAATCACTTATCAGCATTTCAGTATTTTGAAAATTGCTCATCTCTCTTCTTTCACATAAGATTCGGGGAAATCCTGAATTTTTCTTCCATTTAATGTGTCTTGTTTCGTTCAAAACCTTCCCGAGAGAACATAAAAAATAAGTTTTAAAGTCAATGTAGAGTTAACTCATTAAAATTGAGATTTTCAGAATGTGCGTTAATTTTTTTGCGCTGTGTAATATCATAAGGGCATCCAATTTTTTTCACAGGAAGAATTAGATGCCCGAATGGTATTTGACAAGACTATTTCATGAGTAACGGATCATTCTGGATGTATTATGTTTTAATTTTCATTGACAACAACTGTCAAGTTTTGCCGAGGGTAAACTCGAAAAAACTGCTGACAACTTCTGCCTTACAATTTTTTCAACTAGAAACCATTTGTGATTCAAAATTGCGTGTTTCTGATTGGTGGTAATTGAGACGGAGGAAATAGTCGCATGAAAAAATCGGCCCTTCATTTTTCCAAGTTTACGCCCTCAATTTTCCACCTGAAAGCTTGATTTTTTCTTTAAATTGAAGTTAGAGGATGTCTTCAGGGCACTCCAGTTTCTTCCCCTGGAAAAATCCTCTTTTTGCATGGAAAAATCGGGTTGAATTTGAGAGTTCATGAAAATTGACTTCATAATCGTTTTTCGATGGTTGTTCATCGATTTTTTCAAAAAAATTTCCATTTGGATAGATGCTTAAATAATGCAAAAAATGATGGAAATAATGAAAAGACTTCCAGAAAGTGTGAAATCGCAGAGAACTGTCTGAAATTCCAGGAGAATTCAAGAAAAAATCAAGCTTTCAGGTGGAAAATTAAGGGCGTGAACTCGGAAAAAAAAGGCACTTTTTGAATGGAGAATTGGTCTTGTAGCCATCAACCAAAGTATATCGTCTCCTTAAGGGGACTCTAACTAAGCAGGAGGACCCAAAAATTAAAAGTTCAAATGAAAAACTCACTCTTTTTTGAACAAGGAATCACCACCTAATCTTCACACAAATATTCATATACACCCTCTATAGGTGATTACCTTTTTTATGTGTAATTGTATCTTTTCCAGGACTGGCTCAACCAAACTCACGATGCAGGATTTCGTGAGAATGGATCCGGGTTACACACCAAACATAGAACACCTCGTCTTTCCCACAAGAAAACGAAACCCCCAGCAAGTGGCTCCAATAAACCCACCCGTCCAGAAAACCCGTTCCCGTCTTGCTGAGATGTTCGCTCTCAGTCGCCATCTTCAGCAGAGGTCTGCAGATAGAGAGTCTAAGAACAGGGTGCCAGTTGTGAATGTGAGTATTTCCTCCATCACCTGAGCCGACTCAGTCACGGCGCTCAGTTACTCAGGATAGTCCAGCGTCACACTGAACCTCCTGGCAATTTATGTATTATGCGTTGTTATAAATCCAATTTTAATCCCAGCAGCAATAAACTGCAAGAATGTATTGTTTTTGGAACAAGTCAGAGTTTAGAATGTATAGATGCACTTTCAATCCCCAAATCTTTTTTAAAATGGCCTCGATAATTATAATCGGAACTTGAAGAGCCTGTTAAAAATTCCACACGATACTGAACAATGCAATAGCGATTTCATGATGAAAATCCAACCCGTTTCCTTCCACGTGAAGTGGAAAATCAGGAAAATAACCACAGTTATAAGCACAGTTTCCCCCCAACAACGAATACTAAGCTTGGTGGAATAATATGGAAATCTGATTTGAAATTCTGACGTAATCTGAACAAAAGAAAAGGAATCCTAACTGCCTAATTTCGTGAACGTTGGATATGAAAATGGGGAAGCAGGAAAAAACGATTATGTGTTTCTCATTCGTGCTTTGGGGGAAGAATCTCCAGTTATCTCCTTACGAACACACAAAAGGCTGTATTCAATGTGTATATTTAAGTATTTATGTTCTTCCCTCCGTCTGAGCTCTATTGATCTCATTATTAATATGTCAAATGTTAGTTCTTTCCCTTTTGCTATCAGCCCTGTTATGATGCTGAATTTATGACGATACTTTCGATGTTATCGTTGATTCCTGATTCCTAGCTTTTGCCAGCTATAGAATATTATTATGGATGAAGAAGCCTTAAAATTTTTATTTCGTCATATACTGTTGGAGGATGTTCAATAATTCATGGTGTTGAATGCAGCTACATTGGTGTTTATGGACGTCGAGTATTCATCGTAGATCGTAGAGAAATATCACCAAATATGGACTACCATTTCGTTTTTGGGATATAAAGAAAAAACTTCATATTAATTAAATCAGTTTAATGTTTATACTAATCAGTCATACATTTATTTGTAGTAATTAACAGCCTCTAATGAAATATATTAGTTGTCTAATTAAAGTCTTACACAAAAAACAAAATCACAAATGAGTAACCAAATATGGAATAGGAAACTATATATGGAATATAAGCTTAAATCAACAAAACAATAACAAAAATGGACATTAATATCTTTGAGATCAATTAAATGAATATAACATATTGTTATAAATGAAAGAAGTTACATAATTATGTAACTTCTTTCTGTGACTTTTGCAAGTAATTACTTGCAAAAGTCACAGATCCAAGTATCAAATTCTGGACCAGCACAATCATAATGTGCCCTGAGTTCACACATCAAGCATATTTCGTAATTAGACACCGACGACTGTCCATATTTGGATTTTTATACTGGTTCAAACTTCAAACGCTTCTAAATATTTTTTCAAGTCACAATATTTTAATGACAAAAGATCAAAAATGGTGAAATAAACATAATACCGATATACTAAATAGTATAACACTTATGTATACAAACATAACAGCTGGTTATTCTCATTTACTACTCACCTTTTAAAATTCTCTTCACGACAACAAAACAAAACACGCCTTCCACACGTTAAGCGTTTGCGCAACTGACTCGATGGTGTGAGTGCGATAGTTAGTAGACCGAATGAAACAGAAGATGGTCGAATGTTCTGTTTATTACTAATAGTCTTGGAGAAATGAAGGTTTTCTATATTAGGATACTATTTCATATTTGGTGACTTTCCTCTACAGTTTGAAACATTGGTAACATTTCATCTTAAATGCCGCTGTATATAGATTGAGATTAGATTTCATTTGAAAGTTTCAAGTTTTATTAATCTTTTTTCCCTTTTTTAGACGCAATATATGTGTCTTCCAAGCGAATAGTATTTCTGTGACCGGAAAAATCGTAATGCATTTTATTGGCAAGTTTGCACGTAGGTTGAATGCATAGAGAAATATTGAGGTGTAGAAAAAGACGATTGTTCTATTTTTCGATCGGATAAGTGAAAGGGTCTGGGAAATGAGGAAAAGGGGTATAATGAACATTGTCTCATTTTAAAATCGTCGCTTCTGCATCTCGACCGCTAACAATACGGATCCGACATTATCTATTTTCATAACGAGCTCCACAACCGAGCACAGACACGGTTTGTGTGCTATGTTCGTTGAACTGACGTGCTAATTGGTATTTCTTTGATAGTTCAACCTTTCAAACACGCTGAGCCAACATCTTTTCTCTCCGCAGTTCGGGCTATTTAAATATTATCCGTCGACCTTTAAATGTTTCCGAAAGACTTGAGCAGCCAACGGCAGGAAAGAGGATTTTATTGTATTACCTTAATGGCAGTTTGGAACTGCGGAAAAGACTGGGGAGTTCAGAAGGTCCATAGAAGGGGAAATATTGATGTACGGGATTTTGCACTCTGGTTTCGCCAATGCTCTAAAAAAGCACAGCATTTCGATGGAAGTGTTGCATCCGTGAATGGAAAGAGTTGAAAGAACTGGAGTTTGGAGCAATCGCTGAACTACAGTTGAACATATTCCGATGATTATCCGCAAACGATGAAATTTTATTGGAATTCCTGTTCGATTTTTCATTTGACACATAATGAACAAATGTCGTTCTGTCTTCAGCTTTTTTTCGCGTGAAAAACACCCTGAAATGCGATTAATTGCTTTTAATAGAGCAAAACAAATCACAACGAAATACAATATTTGATACTGAAACTATTCGATAAACACACGAAAGTTTTCAACTAGATTATGAGGAACACAAAATTTTATGTAAAATCTTGCCACAAGTATGTAGAAATGGAAAAACAGAACGAGTTTTAAGGGATAGAAAGGATTGATCACCTGGTAATGTGTAGTCCAATGTCTGGGTTTCTTAGCACAGACTTGATTGCTTATACCGCGGTTATATTTAACTTCAAAATAATCACAATCAACAAGAGATTTTTAAATAAATTTATTCATAAAAGGGGGCAATGACTGTCCGTATATTTCAAGTGTCTAAGTTTAATCGAAGAATTGATCACCTGGTAATGTGTAGTCGAATGTCTGGGTTTCTTAGCACAGACTTGATTGCTTGTATTGTAGGTGGCTTCTTGTTACGTCCCTGGAATGTTGCTGCTTCGACGATGTTGACTGGATTTATTTTGAGTTCACTGATTCAAATTTGGAACGAAGGACCATTTTTGTGTAGCGTAGTTTGATGCCGTATTGTTTATACCGCGGTTATATTTAACTTCAAAATAATCACAATCAACAAGAGATTTTTAAATAAATTTATTCACAAAAAGGGGACAATGACTGTCCGTATATTCACAAGTGTCGAAGTATAATCGAAGAAAATGACGCGTGATCTTAGAAGCTCAAGATGGTCAAGACGGAGCGTAGATCAAGAAGGGTGATTATAACAGAAATATCCCTATTTATGCATGAATCCCCTCCAGAAGGGCGGTTTCTGTCAGTTGAGTATGATGGGGCATCTTCGTCTTCTGTGGTTCTCTTTTGATGGCCTCAGTATTTTCTTCATCATTCTTCCGAGTGTTTAACACTAAAACCGAAACCGAGTCAACGGAGAACCTTCCCGTTTAAGGCTTCTCCAGCTACCCTTAACTTCCGATTCCATATTCAACTTCAAACTTTTTCCGTCTCCGCTTTGAGACCGTACTTCCAAAAACTGAAGTACCCTAAAACCGAACACGAGTCAACCGAGAACCTTCCCGTTTAAGGCTTCTCCAGCTACTCCCCTTCGTTTTTTCTAAACGCCAATTAAATTAAAGATTTTTCTTTTTCCCGTGGGTGGGTTCTGAAAGGATGATGCAATTCATATGAAACTTTCGTGTTTTGCCACGTTGCAAATCCCACGATTTCAGCCTCGAATTTTCTGCTATCGTATGCATTCAGGGACTCCAATTTCGATTTTCTGATAACGTCTAAGTTTCATTGCGAAACTTGATCCGAACTTTCTCAAAGAAAAAGCGTTCAGGAAGTGGGTACATCCCGGAATGTTGCCGAAAAACGTAGTTTCCCGTTTATTTTGAGTTTAAACTAGTGGAAAGAAAGTCCCAGTAAGACTGACTAGTCGGAACAATCATCTTTTATAAACGAACTGCCTCTTAGTTCCCTTACTTTGGGTCTAGGTGAGTAAGACTCATCATTTAACTCGGTTGTGTTATATGTCACTATTTTTACCGAACTTTTCAATTCGATCGATTCATTCGTTAACACACTTGATGGCCAGCATTTATTCATGCTGCCAACTTCGACCAACAGCATAATTCAGTCAACTCAATCGGACACCTCGAATAACTCTGATGTCCAATAAAGTTCGAAACTTGGTACGTGCTCCGAATTTCAGACTTATCAATTGGTAACATTGTTTACCGGAGCGATAGAGGACCCTTCGTATGACGTAACGGATATCCCTGCTTCTTGAGACCCTCTTTAGCTGCCGAATTTCCGACAGAAAGGGAAGCGACGTTGTCTTCCGGTCTTGTGGTGGATTCCACGAAGACTCGATTATGCCGCCGAAGGAAAATCGCGATAAGAGGCGAAAGTCGAACATCGGGGGACGTCGTCGAGTTTTCTGTATGCGAACGGTGGGCTGGCTTAGTGTCCCCCGGGGAGAGGACGCGGTTTTTGCGATGATTTATCGTTTTGGAGGACCGTTCAGGGTGTTTTGGAGTTCTTTGGCTTTGCAACTTACCGAACGCAGATATGAATTGAATTTTGAATTATAGGGGATTGGGCCGAAACAAAAGGCTTAGAGGTGTCAAGATTAAAATGGGTCTTTAGACCGCCAAGCATCGTTGTGACCGTTTACAACAGGCTAACTAGTCTCACTCGAGTTCACAACAGAATTTTCAATTCATGTATTATTATTATTCATCATGGGTCTCCCGATCCCAGCTTAAGCTGGTATTATTTCTATGAACCAGTGAAAAATCATTTCAGTTCCTCCCAATTGTTCAGGAATTTTCGCACGATGTGGTTTGTAAAACCACAGCCTGCTGTGCATATCCCGCGATCCTCTGGGATGATTTTACCTCAACTTAGTTAACAGGCACGAAACGATTATACAAGTATTATGTATATTTCGTCATGAACTCCACCTTCTATATGAAAATGTATAGCAAGGAAAAAATATGATATACCTTCTATATGAAAATGTATAGCAAGGGAGCAAAGTAATATAATTTCTTACTAATTACTGATTATTTACCGACGATTATAAACTCAACCTCCTATATGAAAATGTATAGCAAGGAGGAATTATGAAATGTTCCTTCTATATGAAAATGTATAGCAAGGTGTTGTTACTGAATAATTACTCTACTGATTATTTACTTTAGTGGCTACTTGTCTCTGGTTTTTAAAGACAAGCTCGAAAATAAGGGAGCTTCATGTCCTCTGAATAGAAGTGGGAAGGATCAACAATGTATTGGGTGTCAGAACGTACTCTTAGAACCATACTGAATTTGAAACATTTAGAATCCTGCAGAAATCACTTTCGAGAAAACAACATCCTAACATTAACAGGGCTCTACTTGTACGAAATTATTATATTTTTGTTCAAGAGTAGGAGTTCGATCAATCATCTAAAAAAACGAAGTGAAACAATCTGAACTATAACTACCCAAAACATCGATTAACAAAATTCGAGAAAGGATGCTCATATTCGGGTATATCAGCTTTTAACAAGTTGCCCACAAGAATAAAAGCGATAAATAGCGAAAGATTGTTCAAAAGTCAGGTTAAACAATCACTGCTGACCCTGGAGCCATATAGCTCATCAGAATATTTCGAGTGTAAATTTGATAAAACTAGATAGATGGCTGGAAGTATCACTGTTTTGTTGTTTTTATAGATTTCTTTTTTATGACAAATTTCATTTTCACAATCATGTATTGTAATTTATAAAGGGATTACTTACTTACTTACAGAATAGATCAACGCCTCGCTAAGCAAACAAATTACTCTCATTTGCCATATTTGACTTTAGTGGGGAAAACAACCCATTTCTTGAATCTATAGACCAATGAGAGGAACCTTGGACGATTGGATATTTGATCCTGACATGTGTTTCCCAAATGCAACTTGAACGGCAATGAATGTCACCATATATTTGATTTTATGAGCTTTTACTGAGAACTGAATGAATGTTTATAGGACATGGTTATTCTCTCAAAAAATCAGATGAATCTCCCAAACTTGGCCTAAATTCTTGGGTTGAGAACCTTTTCAATAGCGGATCATAACTTGACATTACCGAAAAAGGGTTATTTTAAACAAAGAACGGGAATTGTAACTCAAGTCATATGGAACAATATTGGAGTTCAAGGGTTCGATCCCATATGGTTAAAACCAATTCATCAATACAACATTTTTAAAGGAGGGGCTCAATTCTTGTGAACAAAGGAGATGGAATTCATGTTATCCAGTATCCAGATGTGGTGAAGTGAGACGCAACTGCTATAGAAAAACCTGCGACCAGAATAATCTTTTGTTCTTATACCCAAATGAATCAATTAACTAGGAGATCATGTACCATCCTCATGAATCGTAAGATCTTTCAGTGAGGATCAAGAGTAGGTTCTTGAGGCAGGCAAGATCCGTGCACTTGTTCGGCGGTTTCTTCTTCCGATTCACACAGCCTGCTACGCTGTCCTATAGTGGTACTTTCTAAGGCCACACCTCAATCTTTGATACACTTTCCGCATCAGCCTTCTCATCACTTTCAATGCCACAGTGCCCTGGCACCCATTAGAGAGTCCCCTTGTTGCCTTGACCCTGCCTAGATCATCATCAAATGAACTAAGAGTTACCCAGAGACGAATGGATGCTTCGGTTGTCGTTGAGAGACCGTGTTAGAAAGCAAGCGATACGCAGAAAAATCAAAGTAGACGATATCATCGTAAAAAGTAAGTAGATCAACTCGTTATTGTACACACAGCTGTATATAAGGGTCTCGTTATATTTCATCCCATCAAAGGCAGTTGTCAAAGGTAATTCGTTCGTTTGTAGGGACAAATGCAGAATGACATCCAACCGATACTTCATACCCTGGGGCTTACCTCGAGAATACGGTTTTATGCCTGATAAATAACGTAGTAAGGAAAGCACTGCTACAATGTCGTAACATAACATTGACAATTTTTAGACGTACTGAACTTACGCATATTGATAGAGCCATACAGTACTTTTTGCGGAACTTTTTTGAGTTATGTTAATTGCAGATATTAGTCTCCTAGAATGCATTTCTCTTGCTTCGATTATTTGAACGTTGGTAATGCTGAGAAGCTGTCACGTTTCAGATTTGGTCCGTTTTTGTTTGAATCCGGTATTGCAGGGTGGTTTTTGTATTCGGGATCTCAGTGATGACGGTGTTGATTTGCATTCAAAAAGACAAGGTGAGTTGAATATTATATTCATTTTCTTATTTCGAATTTCGAAAAGTGGACTAATTTCCAGGAATATGTTGAATATATTCTTGCCTGTCTTCTGATGTCTAGTCAAAACGAGGCGCGAATTACACTGCGCAAAAAAATTAACGCACATTCTGAAAATCTCAGTTTTAATGAAAGTTAACTCTACATTGACTTTATAACTTATTTTTTATGTTCTCTCGGGAAGGTTTAGAACGAAACAAGACACATTAAATGGAAGAAAAATTCAGGATTTTACCGAATCTTATGTGAAAGAAGAGAAATGAACAATTTCCCAAATACTGAAATGCTGATAAGTGATTTAATACTTGGTATTTCCACCCCTTGTGTTAATTACAGCTCGGCAACGACGGTTCATACTCAAAATGAGTGATCTTAGAATGTTCTGATCTAATCCTTCCGAGATTTAGTCATTAAGAGTAGCTGGATGATTTTCTGAACTTCTCAGCCTTCTATTAAGGTTGTCCCAAACCTGCTCAATCGGATTGAGATCTGGACTTCTTGCTGGCCATTCCATTCGAGAGACTTCAACCTCTTCAAGTTACTCCTGAATGATGCGCGCATGATGAGGTCTGGCATTATCGTCCATGAAAATGAAATTTTCACCAATGTATGGGGCAAATGGCACTACATGCTCTTCAAGAATGATCCTTATATACTTATCAGCATTCATAGCTCCATTATCAACGACCACTAGGTCTGTGCGAGCAGTCAAAGATATTCCACCCCATACCATAATCGATCCTCCCCCGAAACCAGTAGTATTCAGGAAATTGCACTGAGCATATATTTCAGATGTAGACGTCTGTATACAAGGGAACGTCGATCAAAATGGTAGAGGCAGAATCTAGACTCATCTGTGAAGAGAACTCTTTCCCAATCGGCCTCTTCCCAATGGATATGCTCTCTCGCAAAATCCAAACGCGCCCTTCGATGGGCTGGGGTAAGAGCTGGGCCTCTTGCCGCGACACGAGGCCTTAAATCATATTCTCTGAGGCGATTTCTTATTGTCTGAGTGCTAATTTGCACCTCATGAGTTTGCTCAGACTGATTTTGAAGGAGGAGCGGTTGCAAACCGTTGTCTCAACGAAGAAACTCTCAAGTAACGTTCTTGAATGGCAGTTGTTACCCGTGGTCTACCATGTCCTGGTCTTCGGACATTCATACCTGTCTCCCTGAATCGCTGCAACATTCTGGACACACTTGTATGGGAAACTCCAAACCTTTCTGCAATTCTTGTGTATGTCCACCCTTCTTCTCGCAAAACTACCGCTTGGGCACATTCCTCTTGGGTCAAATTGCGTGTTTCGCGTTGCATAGCGATCGAGTGTAGAAAATCAAACGAAAGAAGAACTATTGATCACTAGAATTGATCGAGAACAACTGATTTTAGAATGGAGCCAATACATTCAAAATCTGATGATATCATCTTTTTTTATTCCTGCTGGGAGAAAACATCTGTATGGAAGAAAAACGTTGAAAGTGGATAACATATGCATGCATAATTCTGATGAAAATAATTATCATTGAGAACACCTTCAGTTGTAGAATAAATTTGAGATTTCCATAATGTTCGTTAATTTTTTTGCGCAGTGAATTTTCGATTCAAATTCATATCAATTTGATCTTCTTCGAGTTCTCCTCCTCAAACTTCAAAATGACGAAGAATGCTTCCATTTAAAGATTAAAACTAGCAAGAACGGTCGTCGGAAGTGATATTGAATTCACCTTATCTATAGGGAGTTTTGGAATCGCCCTAAAATTCCCGGAAAGCAAACGATCGAAGTTCCGTTTGGTCTATAATTGAATTCGAGGATTTGTCAAACAAACGTTCTATTAGGAGGGCGTGATTGGGGCTTTGAGGTATAAGGACGTCGAAAACGGATGCCTTGAAATGCCGGAAAATTTGGGGAAAGTATTCACTCTTCGGGAATTGGTTCATCTAACCGACAAGTCCAAGAGGAAAATTCTGAATTAGGTAATCCAAACCACGTGATTATTCCACCATTGTCAACCTCAAAACGTTTCTGACGGTTTTAATGACTACATGATCAAAGCTGGATTCTCACTGTTTGACCACCAGCACTAACCTCCAGAAATATTTGACAGGTCGTTGGATTGCCTAATTCTTAGAAGCAAATGCTGAGGTTATCCCCTTATGACTCCTGTTTCCTCACAACTCAATAATACCCTTATGTGTAATCATCAAGGGGTGATAGCCTTCCATCGCTGGTTTTCTGCCTGCATGTTTTTTCAATTGAAACTCTTCTCTCCTATCCACATATAGTTACGTTTCATGTGTTGGCATTCCACAATCCGGAGTGCACATTCCATAAATGCTCTAAAAGTCTAAAATATCCGACAATAAGGATGCCAAAAGTATGCCTCATTTGTGCCACAATTCATATTATGTATTTAGAACGAATGAAAGCATCGGATTCTCCATTTGTGCCAGCAGTTCATACGAAGTAGCAATGACAAGGAACGACCTTGTAGTAGAGAAAAATCATCGTACGCTTTATAGCCATTGTGCTGTACAGAATACCAATCCGCATCTGTAGGTTTTTTATGGGCGCACCTTTAGAAGGTCAAGTATGGAATTCGCAGTGAAATGGTATGAATTTCCCATCTGATTTACATCCATAATACGAAAAAACAGTTATTATTCTACGTGTGAATATTGATTGGTAGTCAGTTGAAAGTGAAGGTGGATTTATTCATTTTTGCTCGGCTTGCGTTTGAGACTGGTTCTCATATACACGGTGAGACTTTGACTTGTATATACCTATATTTTAACTGAAGATTCTTGAGGTCAAAAGAAATCTTTTTTTCATTTTCCATTTTTCCGAATTCGGCTCTGTTGAAAAGATATAGCCATTTGAAAAAAAATTGGACTGACTACGCCTCTGAAATGATCTTCTGGAATTGATGCAAAGTTCATATTTCTCGATAGATATTGAGTTAAACATTTAGGGAATACTCAAGTAGGTACTAACCTTATTGGAATAAAAATGTTCCAAACACGATCATCCCAACAAGAACAGTTAGTTTCATCGTATTATATCTGAAACTAAAAAGCCACATTTATCCCACCAAGATCCTTCTTCGATTTTTCTGCAGATTAGTTTGTAAACACTAATAACTTATTCATATTTTTCTCAAAATTCCCATACAATATCATGAAGAAAGACTTTTCATTCAGGATAGGTTTCGATTGAGAAATATGCACCATGAATAGAGTGAAAACTCAACCAAAATTCAGTTCATTCGAAATAACGGTTCCGAAGATATAAACCAAAAAGTGTTTTTTTCATGGATTTTCGACACTCTGTATCTTCCAAACCAAACCGAATTTTAAAAAAAGGTATGAGAAAAAAGTGTTTCGTTTGATGAGAGGAATGTACAGTTAAAATATATGTACAAGTCAAAGACTCACCCTGTATACAGGGTGTATTTTAAGGTGAGGTTTTTCTTTTGACAGATAGTAGAAATCATCCAAATAAGTCGTTTTACGGAAAAATTTTTGTATGAATCATGCCCCTGTTTCGAAAAAATGAAACTAGAATATTTTCTAGTTTCTAGGTGAATCTGAAAATTCCTCAGTCCGAACCTGCTGTTATGTAGCGTAATTTGTTGCCGTACTGTATATACCGCGGTTATATTTTAACTACAAAATAATCACAATCAACGAGAGATTTTTAATATGTTTATTCACAAAAAAGGGGACAATGACTGTCCGTATATTTACAAGTGTCGAAGTATAATCGAAGAAAATGACGCGTGATCTTAAAGGCTTAAGATGGTCAAGACGGAGCGTAGATCAAGAAGGAAGGTTCTAACAGAAACATCCCTATTTATCCATGAATCCCCTCCAGAAGGGCGGTTTCTGTCGGTTGAGTATGGTGGGGCATCTTCGTCTTCTGTGGTTCCGGTTTGATGGCCTCAGTATTTTCTTCATCATTCTTCCGAGTGTTTAACACCTGCCCCCTCGTCTGCTCCGTAGATATCAACATCTCTTGTTTCATATAAGAAATTTTCGGTAAAATCACTTATTTTGACGAGTTTTATCACCTGTCAAAAGAAAAGCCTCAGCTTAAAAAATACCCTGTATATATTCTTGTAAAAGAGGTACATATTTGTTTTGGAAGAGCAAAAAATCAAACATCATGGCATGCGTCATGAAAAGGCATAAAGGAATAGATCATTCAAAAAACAGATTGATTTATTCCCCGCTCCTAATCTCAGTGTAGACTGTAGAGGGAATGTTGAACGGGGCACCATACAGCTCTACGTATGATGCAAGAGCACAGATAAAAACCTCAGCAAAAATTCTGTCTTCCGGTATAAGTGTAGGGATATTGGATTCGTTTACAAAATGAGATGATATTTATATTGAAGGAGCATCTTCTTCTTAGAACACAATTATTTTTTTTTCCAAATGGGTTGACGATAGCATTTCGCAATAATCTGAAACAAAAAAAAAAGTAGAGAAATCGAGAAGGGAAAATCGATTAATATATTCATAATCAAATTGTTTTGAAGGTACTAACCCATCTCAAAAACGATCAGATCTGAATGAATAGCCTTAAAACCATCTGGAAATCTATATACTGAACAGTCATTGTCTAAATGGTCAATAGTTTGTTCTCTTCATGTGCACACACATCTTGAGCTATCAATGGCATTCCATTTGAAAAGCATACTATTACAACGACAATGGCATGTCCTAAGACTATTAAAAAGACACCAATTTTTCCTAGACAGATGAAAACCAGGAACTTTTTCAGAAAGATCCATCATTAAACTTTTATTGAAAAAATCATTTGAGTCCATTCCGAACTCCAAATTTCTTTATAATTCTTTTTAGAATAGAGAAACTCATCAAGCCATAAAGGCTCTCTGGATTTCAATCTAGCCAGTCTTGTATCTGGCATATAATGTATAATAGGAAATAAAGTTGGAAAAAATTGAAATTTATCCCAAGACTCCATGGCGGCAACTAGTCAACGAATATAAGGAGGTCTTATGTTAGAAAGAACTGGTTACCAAGCTGAGGGAGCCAATCTAATGGTTCCAGTAATAATCCTCATAGAAATATTAAGTTGTCCGTCAATTTTATGGACATGGGAACTGTTGAACCAAACAGAACAGCAGTATTCAGCTGCAGAAAAAAGGCTAAAGCAGCCGTACGAAGAGTGGTCGCATCGGCACCCCAGGATGTACCAGCTAATTTTTGTATATTATTCCTCGTTTTCAACTTGAGACGTGAACTTTCCAAATGTACTTTGAAATTCAGAGGAGAATCTAGTTTTATTCCAAGAAATGTAGGAAAGAAATTATGATTTCAGAGTGTATTATCGAAACTAACCCTCAATGTTTTATGTTTTTGGTGGTTATTTAAGAAAACACGACACTTCTCTTTTATTGGGACTTGGGCGTAAACGCCACTCCAGAAAATAATGCTTTGAAATTTCCAAATCTGCAGTTAGAGTATTTTCAATAATGTTGAAATCAGAATAACGAAACGCAAGAGCAATATCATCTGCATAAATGAATTCCTCTGAGGAAGTATCAGGAATATCACTCAAATATAAATAAAAAAGAAGGGGAGATAAAACCGTCCATTATTCAAAGCCTTGAAAGTACTACTGTCAGTTGTCACCATCAACATAACATATAGACTGTGGAGATAAACTGTTCATACCGCAAGAGCAGTTATTGGAAAGGGTGGAAGCTACAAAGCGAAGAGAAAAGGCAATAATGAACGCTATTGTAATATCTGAATCATTATTAAAGCATCCAAAGGGGCACAGAATTTCAAACTACGTAATGGCTCTCTCAATTCCCGCAAATATGTAATTTAACAGACAAATTTCTAGTCGTTCAGGTCCGAGTTAATCTTCCCCAACTGGTGAGTCCAGTCCTCTCCGGGGGCAATTCTGGAATGAGTCGTTCCCCCTTTTCATCTTCTCGTTAGCGCCATATTCCTTTGAACAACAAACACCCGGCTACAAGGGAAATGCGATAATTTCTTTGCGCCACCAATTTTGCTTCATTCTAATTGGTGAAGAGGTCGATTCCGATGTAATGAGAAATCTGATTTTTTCATGGGGAAATTGGATCGAATATGGTTTCCATAGCATCACGGTCCTCAATTCGTTACCTGCTCAACACTCCCAATTTATTTTTTTGGGAGGGAAATATAGGTGGAATTACCTTGGAAGATTTATTTGGCAGTAAATTATTCTGAATCTGTTCAAAATTCAAATTTTATTTCAATACCACAAAGTTCATACTGCGAATGGACTCGTCGGTAACAAAGCTCACCCAGAGCTCTATGATATACCCAATTTCTTCGACTCAGCGATCCGAAGGTCTAAAAGGGGTCACTTAGGGGAAGTATGCCTATGATGGCGCCTTGCCTATGATGGCACACCATAAAGAAGTCTGTTAATATCCACTGAATAAACTTATGTTCACTGAGGTTGTTCGCCAGATAGCATTAGTAAGAGGTATTCGTAGTTACCATTTAATACGTGGCATTTTGTGTCTTTTATAACAGTTCAATTATTTTGGTAAGTGTTGATGTATGATGATTATCTCCTTTATTTTCGTATTATTCAGATGTTTCACAACTTCGTGTTGAAAAAAATTTACTTTCCTTTGAATGCCTTATAACAATGCTGTAAGTGTGAAGTTTGAGGTAATGTCGTTTTGTAATTGCCTTCTTCGGTTGGTTGAAAGATATATGACATTTATGCCTATGATGGCATAGTCAAAGTGTTCCTATGATATCAATGGGTGCCATCATAGGACAAAAGTGGTTCATCACATTGAATTTTTTTTTCTAACTCAACTGTTTGACAACAAGAAGAAAGAGGCAACTTTGGAATGAAGAAGATATATGGAGGCAGCGCTAAATGCTATGAAAAAAATAATATATAGATTTCTAATAATATAAATGTCAAAGAATTTAGTTTTATGTTTTTTTACACTCATACGTGCAGGTATACTAATACTCATCTGTTGACCTCTCAATTTTATTTTTTAGTGATGAGAGATTTTTTTTTCAATAAACCAATTCAATAATTAATTTCTTTTCATTTTCAGTCATATGCCACCATCATTGGACATATGTGCGCCTATGATGGCACCCTTGGCCAAATTTTGAAAAGTGCTATCATTCATATCCTTTAAAATTTATACTGAAAATATACTCAAGAATGCATACTACATAATATGTGCATAAGTAAATCTATGAAATCGATTATCCAAAAAAATTTTCTTCCAATGAGATATGTGGATAATTCGTTAAGGGTGCCAACATAGTCACACTTCTTTCTTCCTTAATTCTCGTGGTGGTACAGTAGTCCATTCTTTCCTCCAAGGAAGATTTGGTATATTTAACAAAATGTGAATCTATCCTGATTTATTCATTTCCCAATGTCTAAATTCAATTTTATTTGAATAATAAAGCTCGGTAAAACTAAGTTAGTTATCGATTCAACTTCAAGAACTCACTCACAAACGCTTCCTTTTCGGATAATTTTATTATGAAGTAATATAAATTAGCCAAATTATTCAATCTTGATTCCATCAGATTATTCACCCACGGTCTGAATTAAACATCACGTAGGCTGTATTGCGGCGGTATATCGTATATAGGTGTTCAGAAATAGACCCGAACATTCTATATTATAATAAAAATGAAGATCACGTCCTTCAGTTGGACCAACAAAATAAATGTGTAGCAGGGAGTAATATAAGTTCTACCGTTTCAGTTGGTTGCTACCCTATGAGTATAAGGCTATATGGCACTGATGACGGCTAATGAGCCAGAAACCGGTATGTCATTGTCTTTCTGTGGTGGTGCCACCTGGTGGTGTATTTCGGAAGCTAGATCTCTGCTAGTCAATTTTTCACATTCTACAGGGTCTTTCACGAGGAACCTCACCCATATTTATACGGGAAACTACTGAACGTATTTTCATGAAATTCAGCACTTCACGATGCTGATGAAATCTAAAATATTTTCAAGGCATGAGCACCTCCAGTTTTTCCGGAAATGACGTCAACTTCCGTTTTTCAAATTAGAACACCATTTTTTTATTGCAGAAATAGATTCCTTAGAAAAATAATGTGAGTGTATGCATCACACCCTTGCCCTAAAGTGGATATTAACTCAGAAAATATACATTTTAGGGTGAGGGTGTGATGCATACACTCACATTATTTTTTAACGTAGATTCAATATCTGCCATAAAAAAATGGGGTTCTAATTTGAAAAAATTGATTTTTCACGATTTTGTCATCCCTAACTTTGAAAGCGATTTTTTCACCCCTTGTATCATGAATCGCGATTTCGATTTTTAAAGTGGATACATCAATCTTACATCTTGAAAAATCCCAAAAATGAAAATTTTCCATCCAAAAACCTCGAAGTTATTCTTGTTTCAGCGGAGCTCTATTTTAGATTTTTTTTTCGAATTTTCCCGCTCAGAGAGAATTTTCCAACCAAAACTGAAAAATGTTACATCAAAATAACTTGAAATTTTCTAAGGAATCTATTTCTGCAATAAAAAATGGTGTTCTAATTTGAAAAACGGAAGTTGACGTCATTTCCGGAAAAACCGGAGGTGCTCATGCCTTGAAAATATTTTAGATTTCATCAGCATCGTGAAATACTCATAAGTGCTGAATTTCATGAAAATACGTTCAGTAGTTTCCCGTATAAATATGGGTGAGTTTCCGCGTGAAAGACCCTGTATATATAATATATTCAAATCATACGCGTAGGTAGGGGAGGTACAAGCGCGTCTCAAAAATGGAATGGAAGCAAAAAGCCGTAGGATGTATAAAAACTCCAATCCCAATTTCTTTAGGAGTAACATCCTAAAAAACTGATTACCTTGAACAGATAAGTTACAATTTCAGTTTGTCTTTCGTGAAAATGAAAATAGGATCAGAGTGAAATTACTACACATGTGGGATACTTCGTGAAGTCTACCTGGCCCTGTCTGTCTGTGTTGAAAGCTCTAAAGGACTGAATCATAGACAGAATAAAGACCAAAGCTGCGTTCGAGAGTGCACACTACATTAACATAGGTCACCACAGATTATACCACTTCATACAACAAGGTGCACTCCGTTAATTTGGTGTGCATTCTCAAAACCAGCTGTAAGCAATGCCAAGAGAATTGTGGGGCTCTCTCAATAAGTCCTCCAATTGAATTTACGCTCTTCGTAGATATATGTTCACGCTCTATTAGATCTTATTGGACGATCCTAATGGAACGAAGATCACGAACGTAGCTGGAATCGCAAGCTACGAGGTAAAGATTCAATTCCCACAGTCGGTGTTGCCAAAATAGCAACTCAAACTCACGAAATATTTGGATTCGCATCAATTAAGATACTCAGGTGGTTATGCATGCTAACCGGAATTTGACAGCAAACATCAGTTCGAAGAACCCCCATCGCCGTTGGCATCAGTTCCTTGATTCCTATGAAATTTCCCAAAGGAACTTGAATACCTTGTATCCAACAGGATCTCTCAGCCAGCCGCCATAACATCAATCTTGCAGCGTACCTTGTAAGATCAACTGGCGAACACCTTAGAGCCATAAACACAGCTCAAATTTGCTTCGACGCTTGAAATGGGAGTATAAATGCATTATTTATAGTCGAGTTGTCTATCTATACAAACATGAAACTATCGGGTATTTCTTTTTAGAGTGATGGAATTTTCGATAGGGATAACTGTGATTTGACAGAAAGTTGAAGACATGTTGTTTTGACATTTCTGTCGAATGCGGTTTTTCTAAAACATAAATGTCATAAAATTATCTTTCGAATAAAAAAAATGAGGCTTCAATGTAATGTTAGTCCAGTCATATTAGTTAAAATAAGGTAAGAATCTCGGAATGAGAGATACCCAGCTGAATATTCGTACAAACCTTTATTTTGACACCCTAAAACATGTCTCAAAACCTACATATTGTAAGGTGTCCGCGTCTGTCGAAAAATAAGGTCAAAGGTCACAAAAATCGATTTTTTTGACGTTTTTTGCAAATATCTCGTTTTCTATGGGGTTTACGGGATTTGTATTTTTTATCAATATTATAGAAGATAAAATTCTCTACAACTTTTGTCTCAAAAGTTTTTTTATACGTTGAATCGTTTTTGAGATAGAGGGCAGTGAGCGCTGTCTTGTATAGAGTTTCGACCGTTTTCTTTATCAAGGACCGACTTTATAGTAACCATGGTTATTCGTAAGTTTAAATCGTATCTTGGTAACTACGTACGTACTATTTCAAGAATTATGGCTGATGTGTGTTTTATATGTAATAACTCTGATTCAAAAGATGCATTAGTTGAAGTAGTGCGCGGCTAATAGACTTTGAGAAAGGCAAGTAGGGAAAGAAATGATGGCCTCATTGATCGTCTAAAATCCGTAACCTCTGTAAAAGTGCATGAAAAATGCCGAAGTGTTTACATTAGCAAAAACTGTATTCAAGCTGCAAAACGGCGATAAGAAAAAGGGGAAAGCATTGCTTCTCCATCTGTACCCTGTAAAAGACGAAGTGAAGTGTTTGATTTTAAGACTCAATGTATATTTTGTGGTGAAACAGCTGATGAGGCCGTAGAGATAAAGAAAAAGGAAAAATACCGACGTGAAAAAAAAAGTGAGTACTCTTGAATTCAAACAATCTGTGATCAAAAAAGCAGAAGAACGTGGTGATGATTTCGGAGAAATAGTAAAAAATCGTATACTTTTCCATTATGATTTGGTTGCTGCTGAAGCTAAATATCATGCTACTTGCTTCACAAATTTTTCAAGTAAAACATCATCATCATCGCCTCATCAGAAACTTCGTCAAGATAATCAAGTAAGCTATGTTCGAAATTTTCAATTATATTGAAAATAATAACGATTCACAATTTACACTAAAAGAGCTTATTATTATTTCAGTAATTAGTATAGCTTTGATTAACATTAAAAATAATTTAGATATTTGCCTTCTTTACTTCTAAGTACACAACCAGGTAAGTGTGATTAAATACATTGATACTTAATTAACAATAGATAAGTCATAAAAAACATTAACTATAATGTACTTTTCGAAAAAAATTATGATAATTTATAATTATATATTTTTAAACATTTCATAAACTATTTGAGACATATTTTTGATCGGACCTACCGGTTGACCTTTAAAGATCCTCTATATAGTTAAACATTGCGCGCTCACAGCCCTCTATCTCAAAAACGATTCAACGTATAAAAAAAATTTTCAGACAAAAGTTGTAGAGAATTTTATCTTCTATAATATTGATAATAAATACAAATCCCGTAAACCCCATAGGAATCGAGATGTTTGCAAAAAACGTCAAAAAAATCGATTTTTGTGACCTTTGACCTTATTTTTTGACAGACGCGGACACCTTACAATATGTAGGTTTTGAGACATGTTTTAGGGTGTCAAAATGAAGGTTTATACAAATATACAGCTGGGTATCTCAAATTCCGAGTTGAAACTACTAAGATGACTGGACTATGTGTTCTATTTCAATTTAAAGTTCTATCACTCTAACAAAAACACTTTTTGACCACGCTGTATTTATCGCTAGGCAGAACGTTCACCCATGCTCCAAAATTGACGGTCGGCATTTGTTTTTTGCAGAGAAGCGTGGACAGCGCCTTGGAAGGTCGGTCGGTCGGTGGCGCTATGTCTGGACCGCCTCAACGATCTGGGACCATTACCGGGGACCCACGGAGGTGGTTGCAACAGCACCAGAAGTCCGAAGAACCGGTCCGCCAAAGGATCAGTCCAGTCGCGGATAGCGATATGACCGCTGCAAGGTAAGTTGCGGTCTTGTCGATATCGTTGTTTTTCGGGTGCTTCAAGGTGGATTTTGTGTTGGCCCTTTGGATTACCAGAGCTGATGCCTATTGTTTTAGGGTAAGACCATGCTCGAGGAGAATCTGCGTAAATTTTCCAGAGTCTATAAAGCAATTTGAGTAGTTGTTAAACATTTATTCTGCTTTATTCTCTTGATCCTCTTTGGATGCTTTACCCTCCGCCGTCCAAACAAATCAATGAATCGATATAAAAAATTTATCCGAATGTGTCGCTACGTGAGCTATTTCAATAATAATAGACAAGACAAGTTAATGGCACGGAGGTGAATCGAACCATTTTTTAATCCACAAATACATAAAAATTTAAATGTACCAGGATATCAGAATATTTTCTTCACCAGAAAATATCTAGAGCCAAATCTACCATATTGTTTATTTTCTCATGAACGTTTTTATCAAGTCTTCTTGTGTTTTCTTTGAGGATTCACAAACACTTCTGTTTGATATTGAAGCAGATGGAATTATTCATGGAAATTGAAAGTAGGAATTTCGAAAATCGACTTTTTTCCAGTTATTTTCCTTGTACACTCCATTCACTTTTATGAAGTATACCGGTTATTTAGATTTATGAAGTTTTTTTCACTTAAAACTGACGCAGGTTGGTACTCGTGAAATGTCAAATAAATCTCAGAGACGTTGTCAATGCTAATTTCTGTTTAATCTTTTTTACTTTGTAAATGAAGTCAGTTCTTTTGAGGTTTAACTGTGACGCAGGCTTCGTAGTACTACTACATTTATTCTCTTGATCCTCTTTGGATGCTTTACCCTCCGCCGTCCAAACAAATCAATGAATCGATATAAAAAATTTATCCGAATGTGTCGCTACGTGAGCTATTTCAATAATAATAGACAAGACAAGTTAATGGCACGGAGGTGAATCGAACCATTTTTTAATCCACAAATACATAAAAATTTAAATGTACCAGGATATCAGAATATTTTCTTCACCAGAAAATATCTAGAGCCAAATCTACCATATTGTTTATTTTCTCATGAACGTTTTTATCAAGTCTTCTTGTGTTTTCTTTGAGGATTCACAAACACTTCTGTTTGATATTGAAGCAGATGGAATTATTCATGGAAATTGAAAGTAGGAATTTCGAAAATCGACTTTTTTCCAGTTATTTTCCTTGTACACTCCATTCACTTTTATGAAGTATACCGGTTATTTAGATTTATGAAGTTTTTTTCACTTAAAACTGACGCAGGTTGGTACTCGTGAAATGTCAAATAAATCTCAGAGACGTTGTCAATGCTAATTTCTGTTTAATCTTTTTTACTTTGTAAATGAAGTCAGTTCTTTTGAGGTTTAACTGTGACGCAGGCTTCGTAGTACTACTACATTTTCATACTGAAGTATTTCAAGTTGTGCAAAAAAAAATTAAATGGCTTCTGCAGGCTTATTTCTTGAGAATTTTAAAAGGTGGGGAATTCTATAGGTCCGTCTGTTCGTTTAGAAGTTTCTCTATCGGGTTATTTGAGTACTTTCATTCTTTTTTAGAATGAACTATCACAAAGTATTGGACTATTCTGTCCATTATTTTTAAGTAAAATTTCAACACTTGATTCTTGATTTCCGTACATAAAATAACATAACTGAATCTTCCAATCATGTTTACATACGTGAAATATTTCCAGTATTAACAGAGAAAAAAGTTTCCTCAACATTCGCCAGGTCTTTGCAATTATTGAATTCACATAATATTTTCTCAAATTAATTTTTTGCTCAAAGTAAATAAACATTTCGATAAATACGTAATTACTACGACCTCTATGTAGAGAGGACAACGATGCTCAGTTATCTGACACTTTAATTACTATAACCTAAAAATTTCAAGAAATACTCGGTTGAATGTGTCAGAATATAATGGCCAACCGGGATACTTTATAATGGTGTATGGAGTATATAAATTGATACATTAATTGACGATAAATAGAATATTGGACGGGGTGGACTCAGCTTCTTCTGATGATGTTTACTCCGAGTACATATAAGATTCAGGAATTCTAGAGTGAAAACAGAATCCTATCTCAAGCCAATTTCGGAAAAACTCAAATTGGGTAAAATAAAAATTCTCTTCGAGAATATTGG
This sequence comes from Adalia bipunctata, assembly GCA_910592335.1. NCBI lineage: Eukaryota > Metazoa > Arthropoda > Insecta > Coleoptera > Coccinellidae > Adalia > Adalia bipunctata. The sequence continues at coordinate 13,330,526 of OU342955.1, forward strand.
ACGGGTGGACTCAGCTTTTTCTGATGATTTTTTCTCAGAGTACTGTTATGATTCTTTTTTGATATGCTTTATATAACGAATAAATTCAATTTTTAATCTAACAAATTTAAGAGAAATTTTAAATTTTGCTTTTCCCGGTTGACTCTATTCCAATTGAGGGTCCAAATTAAAATCAAAAAATTTAGATATAAATTAACATTTAATATCAACTTCAACTTCTTGAAATAACTCAATCTATCTCTAAAATAAAATTTACACTCACTTATATCTATATTATTTAAATTCTCTATTTGGTTCTTCTTGCTGTGTCTTCCTTTATTTTCCCAAATTTCTCTTCTGACTTCCTTTATTATTTTTCAATTTATCTTCTTGGCTTTTCTATCTGATTTATCAATTTTACTTCTTGACTTTTCTTTTTGATGTTTTCTCTCTAATTCAATTTTTCATCTCCCCGGTTTCCATACTTCAAAAACCTTCCACATCCTTGATTTCCCTAATCTAATTCCAACTATTCACAGAATCCTTAAGGTCGCCGTTTGAAGCGCGTAGGACATGTCAACCGATAGAGGCGCCACCGTGCATTTTACGATATATCTCCATAGAACTTACAATATCTCTATGAGTTCTATGAATATCTTTCTAATTATGAATGAAATGTACAATGGCGCTCTCTATCTGAAACTCGCTGAACTATGAAATTAGTGAAAATGTGGGTAAAGCAGGAACTTTTTCCCGCGAAAATTTGAATTTGGCCATTCTCTGCCAATTCCGTATTTCAAGTTGTTTTTCTGAATGAAATTATCTGTAGATTTACTTTTAATCGGAAGTCGAACTATTTTCATGGGTCTTTCGTTTGAAATAAAACAGAAGCATGAGTTGGCTCATTTTCTTCTATTTTTCAAAGAAAAAAAATGAACTGTTGAAATGCAATTAATCTCAATTATCTCATTAAGAACTCCAATCCTTTCTGAGTTCACCCACAAAATTTCAGTTCTCAAAGTGAAACCATTTTCAAATGCAACTTGAAATAAAAACACACTACATTGAACGCCCACCTTAATCTGTGTATAAACTTTAAAACTTCAAAATAAATCTATATCTAGAGATCTTTCATTTTCAACTTTAATTCGGCCGCAATAAATCTAAATTAATTTTGAATTTTGAAAATATATGTTGAACCATAACAGTACCTACATATAAGATTTATGAATTTAGTGAAAACAGAATCCTTCTATCTCAAGCCAATTTCATGAATACCCAGATTGGGTAAAATAATAATTCGCTTCGAAAATATTGGACAGGATGGACTCAGCTTCATCCGATGATAGTTGATCCAAGTACATATAAGATTCATGAATTTTAGTAAAAACAAAATCCTTCTATCTCAAGCGAATTTCATGAAAACTCAGATTTGGTAAAACAAAGGACTATTCCCAAAATAACGGAATTTTTTTTTAATGAGTATTTCAGGGTTGGATGGAACAGTACACTTTTATTGTGTTCTGAATCTCGCCTGTGCACAGAATTGAATTGTGAATAAAAACCTTATTACTTATACTAAAATACGAATTTTCATCGAGGAAAAGTTTCCATTAATAGAAAACTGAAATGGAACTGAGGCATTCCCCATTTGTCTTATTTCACTAACAATATTCCCCCTTGTGTTTCAATTTTTTGTACTTGCTGGGTACAATCCATCATTCCCAAGAATATACTGGAAGGAAAATGTCCTCAAGCGGGTGTGGGATATAATGAACACCGTATGTTCTTGAATTTATCATATAAGGTTCACTTCCTTATTGTTTCTAGTTCCTATAATCTGATATGCGGATATGAGATCTGCAAGACTCAACGTTGTTGTTTTCGATATTGCGAAATGAAGTCGAGTGAATGCAAACTTCTGTTCATATCAAAATTGGAAGCATGGAAGCGTATGCAATGAAGTTACGTTGTGTCGAGCTGTATTTTGCATAACAACCCATTATTTCTGCACCCAAACATGTATTTCGAAACGACTAATAAGCCAATAAGTAAACTATGCATTAAAGCCGTTTGGATAAGTTTTTGAAAAAGTTCGTGAGAATTTCAAGGAACTTTGAGGTTAAAGTTCGATTGGGAGGAGCTTGAAGTTTGACGGTGCAATTTTGTCACCCCCAATTTTTCACTTGAAAATATGAATCTAATGGACAGAGTGCTAATCTACGAGCGCAATAGTCCCTTTGTGTTAATAACTTTCTGTCCGAATACAATAAAATTATCCTTACACTAAGTGAATTAATGACTTGAATATTCGAATATGCGTCTACGTCATTCAATTGATGAAACAGATTATAATCTGTATGCAAAGTCTCAATTTCCCTCAAGGGAAGGTTTCCCTTTGTACCCTAAAACGCTGATGTGAGAGGTAACGAGCGAGACCTGCTAAGAGCCAAAGAGCCCCTACCATTCCTCGCCAAATATGTCTCAAACAATTTATTGAAACTGAAGTGATCCTTGGCAACTTTCACCTCTGCAGTACAGTTCCGTTTGATTTGATCGCGAACATGAGAATCTCAAGGAAATTGGTCGAGACTATTCTTTGTGAGGGTTTGAACAGAGTAGGACTAAGAACTATGAGCCTATCGCTTATTCTAATTTCGATTTATCTATTGAAAATTTCAACGAAGTATTTTTTGAAATTGAGCTATTTCAACCTATAGGGGAAAGTCACCAAATATGGAATAACATTTCGTTTCTGGGATATAAAAAAAAACTTCATATTAATTAGATCAGTTTGATGTTTTTACTAATCAGTCATACATTTATATGTAGTAATTAACAGCTTTCAATCGAATATATTAGTTATCACATTGAAATCTAACACAAAAAACAAAATCACAAATGAGTAACCAAATATGGAATAGGTACCCATATATGGAATATAAGCAATCAACATAACAATAACAAAAATGGAGATTGATATCTTTGAGATCAATTAAATGAATATAACATATTGTGATAAATGAAAGAAATTTCATAATTGCTTGTAAAAGTCACAGATCCAAATATCAAACTCTGGACTAGCACAATTATAATGTGCCCAGAGCCCATACATCAAGCATATTCAATAATAAGACACCGACGACTGTCCATATTAGGATTTTCATACTAGTTCAAACTCTTCTAAATATTTTTTCAAGTCACAATATTTTAATGACAAAAGATCAAAAAATGGTGAAATAAACATAATACCGATATACTAAATAGTATAACACTTATGTATACAAACATAACAGCTGGTAATACTCATTTATTACTTACTTTTAAAATTTTCTTCTCGACAACGAAACAAAACACGCCTGCCACACGTTAAGCGTTCGCGCAACTGACTCGATGGTGTGAGTGCGATAGTTAGTAGACCGAATGAAACAGAAGATGGTCGAGTGTTGCGTTTATTACTTATAGTCTTGGAGAAATGAAGGTATTCCATTTTAGGATACTATTCCATATTTTGGTGACTTTCCTCTAGTGACGTGGAGGTTTCTTCTTAGACATTTTTTCCACTGTTTATGGACAAACACATTATTAACAAATTAAAAAAAAAATAAATTTGAACAGCTCCTTCTGGGTATTGCAGTTTATTTGTCAGTTTATATCTTAACCATCTTCCTTGAGATCGATTTTCCGACGCATATCCAACCCCCTCTACATAATCCGACACGCTATCTCAGTTATACGGCCATCTATATCAATCAGCAACCTGTTGAAATATCCCGTTTCCCTGCAGGATATCTAGTGGGCCTCACAAAAAAAAGCATAACGCGTAGGCGGAAGCGTTGCTCCATTTTGGTCAGCGAAAACGATTCATCATAAATCAACCCCCTGACCGTATGGAATAGGTTTGTTTCCGGTCCAGGAGGGCCATTCCAAATATCATTATACCCAGGAAGAATGTCAACATTGGCAGAAGACCGCATGTTGTAACGGGTTCCCCAATAAGGGTAATGTTTTCGAAATGGAATAAAATATGAAATATTCGAGTTGAAAACAAACTTTTTTTTATTTTTTTGTTCAGCTTAGAGGCCATGCAATACAGAAATAGAAGATAAAACAAAAAACAAAAGTGCAAAAATATTAACTGAAAAATAACCTTTGAGACCTAACATCCTAATTCTGAAGTACTTCCTGAATCTTCCTACAACCGAACCCGAATAAACTGAAAAAGCAATTAGAGATTCTTTTTTTTGACACCATCTCGATATACAAATTATTTTCGATTTCTCGCATGCTTTTTATGAGCAATGATTTGATCTATTTTGTAAATGGCTTCCATGAAGTTTAAAAACCATATCGTCCGCATTATGGTCCGCTTTAGTTTGCGGTAGAGGACATTCAGAAAGGAGGCAGTAAAATTCGGTTTTTCGGACCCGCAGATGAAGATACGGAACCCTTGTTTTAATTTGGAGGCATATCGCGTTTTGCAGTCGACGCTGTTTGTTTTCAGCCCTCAGATTTCGGGATTTAGCAGATAAAAATATGGTTAGGGCATTTGCCCTAATTTTTTTCGCAATGCTTTCCGAGTATAGAGTTGAATTCGGAACAATCGGAATCTAAATTGTATAAATGGAACTTAAAATATCTCAAAAAAATGCCAGTTCATATTTATTCTACCCCGAGGTGGGCATATTTCGAAATTGAAACACTCATCACAATATTCCTGCACGTTCAATCTCAATTATCATTCTACGATTCATGTCGGTAGTCGAAATCGTAAAATTAATCTGGTTTTGCTAACGAAAAAATTCAATTCAATTCATTTCAAATGATTTCATGTGACTATTCATTCATAATTGAAATTGATATAAAGAACTCAGGTATTTGGGCCACACCTTCAAAATGAGAATAAGTCGATGAAAATAAGAAATCCACTAGAATGAAAATACCTATTTTCTACCCAACACTCCAAACTTTTCTTAATGAACAAGTTACTCTTGAAGACTTTGCTTGGTCGTTCGGGGCTCTGGGCACTTGATCAGGATTTGTTCTCGAGGCTAACTCGGTCAACGAAGTTATTGGAAAAAGTTGGAATCTGGCCGAAAATCCTCCTTAAATAAATAAAGACGACGGAAACATTGATTCTACTTAGGGTAGGGACGAGAACTGAGAGGACGGTCCGTAGAAGCGTCTTTCTATCTTATTAGGTAAGAGATTATATTGATCCTGTCATGAGATTTACGGAATGAAGCGTCTCATTGTCAGAGAAAAATGTTACAGTATCTGCTTTCATAAAATGGAAAATAATAACTTCCTCTCAGGCTGCCATCTCTCCTAAAAACTGGAAGAGTGGTGTGTATGGATAACAAACCAAACCTTATGGCTTATACAGGGCGAGTCTTTGACTTGTACATATATTCTAACTGTCGATTTCTCTCATCAAACGAAACACTTTTTTCCTATACCAGTTTTCAGAATGTGATTCCGTTTGGAAGATGCAGGGTGTCGAAAATACATGAAAAGAACTCTATTCTGTTCATAACCGTTATTTCAAATGAACTGAATTATTATATTCTCCAATCAAAACTTATTCAATATTCCTCCTGATATAAAAGATAAACGGTTCATATTATCGAATTGATCGATCATTTTAGAAATTAAAAGTATTCCAGTGTTTTTTCAATAAAACGCGTCGTTTTCGAGTTATTCCCAATTTCACTCGATAAAATCAAAAATCATAAGAATAATCTGGATGCTTCCCTGGATTCATAATATCACAGAATGGCTGATTTTATTTCATTTATATTTATTATATTATTTATACACCCTCTGATCTCTATACAAGTTAACAGTGTTTTCAGAATGTTTATCAATCTTGTCAAGACTAAAATCTTTATGATGGAAAAACGTTCGATGTAGAGATATGTTTCTGATGACAAAATCCTACAAACGTGGGAGACAAAATAGAATTCTACGAAGCAGGAAGTTATACATTTTATACGTACAGTTTTTATTGAAAATTTATTGTTACCGGTCCATGATAAAAATAAATGTGAATGAAATACGAAATTCTGATATTAAGGAGATGAATATCGATACAAATCACTCATTAAATTGAAATTAATGAAAAATAAAATGATACTTAGCACTAAATAATCTGTTGCGATGTTTCTATCTGAACAATATCCTCTTGGAATTTTATAAACTCGACACTGCAATTTTATTATAACATTAATTTACTGAAAGTTTTCACATAATCATCAAGAGATCGAAGCCAAACCTAGAATAATCACTTTCCCCTTTTTAACTTCATAACTCTCTTTCCTCCAATCTTGTTTGGAGATCGCGCCGGTGGTCGTTATACGCATGCGTCGATCACAGACATTATATTACGTATAAAGATTATCTCTTTAATCTTTGATTACGTAGGCTACGGATGGGTCGATTGGTCGATTCACTCGATTCATAGATCTTACGGTATGTCTTGCGTAGTTTCAGGAATATTGGTGAAGCTGACAACATACACATAAAACTTTCTGTGAAATATTCACAGAATGGATAGAAAATAGGTTAGGTTAGGTTGATTAATAATAAACTCTGTTAAATTGATTGAAAGACATTTCTGTATGAGATATTTTTGGGATATCGAGGAAAATATGGACCAGTTATTAGTGTATACAAACTCATCTTTAGAAAAATCGAAGAAGTAATTTATTGTAATGGGAGAAATATTGCTTATCAACTGCAGATATAATCGGATGAAACTGAGTGTTCTTGTTAAGAAATATCTTGTTTTCAACATTCTTATTCAAATAAGGTTAGTACATACTTGAGTTTTCCCTAGATGTATCAATTCAATTTCAATCGAAAAATATGAACTTTGAGGTCTTTGAAGAGAATCGTATCAGGTAAGTATTTGGCCCATTTTTTTTCAAATGGCTATATCTTTTCAGCAGAGGCGAATTTGAAAAAATGGAAAATGAAAAAAAGATTTCTTTTGGCCTCAAGAATCTACGGTTGAAATATATCTACAAGTCAAAGACTCACTGTATTGTTTCCGAACCAAGTATTTTCGTCGAATCGTCTGTCTACATTACAAATTCAGAAGAATTTCATAATTTTCCTGATATTTTATATAATTTCCTACAAAGTTCAATTATACTGGGTGTTCTAGTTCAATGACAAACTTAACCAAGTAGATTAGCTAATTCTAAACATTTCTTCCTATGAACAAAGCTGTTCAACGTAAGATTTAATTGACCTTTGGCGTACGTTCTGAATAAACAGTGCTTCCTAAACTCAGAGTAGGCTGATTTTGTGTTTGTATATGGATATTCTAATGGAAACTCCAGAAGAGCAGCTCGAGGATACCGAAGAAAGATAATCAATAAACTGCCACCGAATTTGTTTTATAGTTTGTCATATACAGGGTCTTTCACGAGGAACCTCACCCATATTTATACGGGAAACTACTGAACCTATTTTCATGGAATTCAGCACTTATAAGTATTTTACGATGCTTATGAAATCTAAAATATTTTCAAGGCATGAGCACCTCCGGTTTTTCCGGAAATGACGTCAACTTCCGTTTTTCAAATTAGAACACCATTTTTTTATTGCAGAAATAGATTTCTTAGAAAATTTCAAGTTATTTTGATGTAACATTTTTCAGTTTTGGTTGGAAAATTCTCTCTGAGCGGGAAAATTCGAAAAAAAAATCTAAAATAGAGCTCCGCTGAAACAAGAATAACTTCGAGGTTTTTGGATGGAAAATTTTCATTTTTGGGAATTTTCAAGATGTAAGATTGATGTATCCACTTTAAAAATCGAAATCGCGATTCATGATACAGGGGGTGAAAAAATCGCTTTCAAAGTTAGGGATGACAAAATCGTGAAAAATCAATTTTTTCAAATTAGAACCTCATTTTTTTATGGCAGATATTGAATCTACGTTAAAAAATAATGTGAGTGTATGCATCACACCCTCGCCCTAAAATGTATATTTTCTGAGTTAATATCCACTTTAGGGCAAGGGTGTGATGCATACACTCACATTATTTTTTTACGTAGATTCAATATCTGCCATAAAAAAATGGGGTTCTAATTTGAAAAAATTATTTTTCACGATTTTGTCATCCCTAACTTTGAAAGCGATTTTTTCACCCCCTGTATCATGAATCACGATTTCGATTTTTAAAGTGGATACATCAATCTTACATCTTGAAAAATTCCAAAAATGAAAATTTTCCATCCAAAAACCTCGAAGTTATTCTTGTTTCAGCGGAGCTCTATTTTCGATTTTTTTTTCGAATTTTCCCGCTCAGAGAGAATTTTCCAACCAAAACTGAAAAATGTTACATCAAAATAACTTGAAATTTTCTAAGGAATCTATTTCTGCAATAAAAAAATGGTGTTCTAATTTGAAAAACGGAAGTTGACGTCATTTCCGGAAAAACTGGAGGTGCTCATGCCTTGAAAATATTTTAGATTTCATCAGCATCGTGAAATACTTATAAGTGCTGAATTTCATGAAAATACGTTCAGTAGTTTCCCGTATAAATATGGGTAAGGTTCCTCGTGAAAGACCCTGTAGATTATAGAATACCCTGTTTATCCATTTTCGAAGAGTGTGACTTCCTATTCCACATTCGTACGATTCTTGTAGTGGCACAATATATTCAACAATGTATCCTGAATGTAGGAAATATATTCTGAAGTGAATATTTCTATTTGGTAAAATGCTAGAAAATATAAGCGGAATAACCGTTACATTTATTCAATCTTAGTAATGGTTGCATGAAATTGTAAAGGAGATATATTCCGAGATTGAATATATATTACATATTTCACGAGGAGTTAGAACGAAATCCCCGAAGAAACAATTTCATACACCATTACACCATTTCACGTTATTCATATTTCCCCAGATACTTCTTTTGCGAACTGGGTGAGAACCATTTCTCGGCATTGCGTGTTTTTGAAGCGACGACTGTTTTTGGAGAAACTGCTCGAAATAATCGTAATTTTCTTTGCCAATATTCATTATTCTCTAAACAACGATTGAAATTCATCATTCACCCAATCCCACTTCCAAAAATCAACAAGTCTCGAGTAAAATCAGAAGAATGCAAAATTTGAGTGTCCACAAGTGTTAAGATGTCTCAATGCATGAATGTATTGGAGTAATGAGTTTTCTCATATTTCCAAAATAACTTTGCGAGAATAACTTCGATCATTATTATGAAGAGTTTAGACCGATATAACAAATAATGTTTACTGCTATGCTATGACAACTGCTTTCAGGCAAACACAATCATTGAAACTGCCATAGTTGTTAAAATACTAAAACACAACAACATAAATTAATTATCTACCATAAAAAACTGATATTTTCATAACATTCTGTCATTTTCAAAATAGACGGAATATTAAATGTAATTCGGCATGTCAAACATGCCTGCAACAATCGATTTGGGTATTTCTGGGGATCTGTTTGCATGCTGCATCCATATCTGAATGGGTGGTTTATTTGCCTATCCACTAGATTTCTGTATTCAGCTTTCATTTGCATAACGTGTTCATCAATCAATATACTATTGATTATTTTAGCATGGATTCTGGCGAAGCTCATATTTCATCGAGGGGTATATTAACCTCAGCACGAAGGGGTCAAATTTGTAAGTACATTGATCGATTGATTTCATAAAAGGCTGTCAATTTTTGGAACAGCAAATATCCATTTCATTCGATTCGTATTCGGTTGGCACATATACGAAAAATATGTAATACGATCTGGTACGAATAATTTTTAACAAATTGAACTGTACTGTTAATTAATTATTCAAGAGATCTTTTGGAGAGAACAATGGACTGGTGTACCAATTCCTGTCATTACGAGAATTGAAGAAAAAAATTATGTATGGAAAAGAAACGAACCACAAACACTGAAGGAATGGTACTTACTGTTAGTCTGACTTAAAGAGATGTATCTGCCGGTTTTCTGGCCTCGTGTAGATGTAATGAATTCATTTTATTAGATACGAAACTAACGGGTTCCGGCGTGGGGAAGAATATGAGGTAAACTCTGATAGGGTGGCGAATTGAAGGCCGTATGTGGTCGTTGCTAGATAATTAGCAGAAGTGCTATGAACAGGTTGAATCTTCTGTCGGATTCTGGCTGACTCAAGACCATAGAATCGAGAGAGAGTTAACCACTGAGTTCCCGGTCTTCTTCGTTACTGACGTAGTCCATCCTAAGAATCAACTTTGTGGTATTGAAAAATGAGAAATATAAATTTTAAACCTGTATCTTCCTCGAAATATTTTTCATATTTCCTATGGCGAACGACACATAGAATTCCCCCTGCTAATTCCAACCGAAAATGTAATAATTTCATCACAGCTTGTAGGAACTTTGAAGCCAAATACAGTTTTCCCAGTTGAAATGTGAGATCTTGGATAACACTGCTATTGAATTCAACATTCAGACCTTTAACAAAGGAGCACTCGAGACAAAGAGATGTGAAATCGTAATGAACGCTCTTGCTTTCTACGGAACGAGAAACGCCTTTCTTCATCTTTGAAAAAAATTGAGCAAAAATAGGTCTCTTGTATTTTCCTGATAAGAACATTGTGGACTAAGTGGACTTGGGGACACTAGAAAAATGTAATTTCCACAAGAAGTGTTCTCCACTCTCCGAATGGAATAGTATAAATATTTTCAAGGAGATCCCTGACCCTTTCTGGAACGGACGGGTACAAAAGCCTTCCCAACCTTGTGGAAGACTGCAATCGTGAAAAATATGTCCAGTTTTTCATAATGAAGAAAAAGTTTGATAAATGGTACTCTGAGACCCCTCACATACTTTATGCTTATGTTAATTAACCTAGGTTAATAGAGTTAGGTTGGGTAAGTGAAAAAGAATTATGAGATATTTTTGGGATATCGAGGAAATATGAATGAATTATTAGTGTTTACAAACTAATCTTCAGAAAAATAGAAAAAGGAACTCATTTTGGTGGATAAAATATGAATTTTCAATTGCAGAAATAATCGGACAAAACTTTTTTTGTTAGGAAATATCGTGTTTGCAACATTCAATTCAAATAAGGTTAGTGCTTGAGTATTCCCTGAATGTATCAACTCAATTTCAATCGAGAAATATGAACTTTGAATCAATCCCAGAGAATCGTATCAGGCACTCATTTGGCCCAATTTTTTTTTCAAATGGCTATATTTTTTGAAAAGAGCCGAATACTTTGAAATGGAAAATGAAAAAAGGATTTTTTTGGCCTCAAAAATCTACAGTTGAAATATATGTACAAGTCAAAGACTCATACAGGGAGAGTTAAAATTCCGATAGGCTTATTGTTTAGATAGAAACATCGCCACAGATTATTGAGAGCCAAGTATCATTTTATTTTCCAATCATTTCAATTCAATACGTAGTTTGTATCGACATTCATCATTCATATCCGAATTTTGTATTTTATTGACATTTATTTTTAATATGGACCGGTAACAATAAATTTTTAATAGAAACTGTACGTATAGAATGTATAATTACATGCTTTTTAGAATTCAATTTTATCTCCCACATTTGTAGGATTTTATTATTACATCTCTACATCAAACTTCTTTCCATCATAGAGATTTTAGTCTTGACAATGTTAATAAACATTCTGACAACATTGTTAACTGGTTACTGGTATAGAGATCAGAGGGTTTATAAATTTCAGCCATTCTGTGATATTACAAATCCAGGGAAGCATCCAGATTATTCTTATGATCTTTGTTTTTTTCGTCAAATCTTATCGGGTAAAATTGTGAATAACTCGAAAATGACGCGTTTTATTTTAAAAACATGAGAATACTTTTATTTTCTAAAATGATTTTTGCGTGGATTTATGAGTCGACTACGCTGTAACTTTCATACCAGGAGAAATATTGAATGAGTATTGATTGAAAAATATCACCATGAATAGAGTAAACAATTCAAATCATTTGAAATGGCGGTTACGAAGATTTGAACAGAAAAATGTTTTTTCATGGATTTTCGACACCCTGTTTCTTCAAAACTAAACCGAATTTTGAAAAATTGTATGGAAAAAAAATTTCGGTTGATGAGAGGAATCTAAAGTTGAAAAATATGTACAAGTCAAAGACTCACCCAGAATAGAATAAGAAGTGGTCCAAATACCGAAACCTAAACAGGCTTAAAACTGACGTCCAGGAGAGAAGGATTTTATAATCAATACACGGGTAAGCATGTTGATGAAGAATGAGGTATTTTAGAAATTTGAAACAGGAAATTATAACTATCGTTATTGACAAGGCTGAGAAATCATGACCTGAACATTGTCCATCTATTTATTCAAATCAGGCGCCTACAAAATTCGACTTGAGTGCCTTGTTAAAAATTCACGATACCTCTGGATTGAACGACTTCTCCACTCAGTAGCAGAAAATAGGCCAGTTCTCCGAGTATCGTATCCCAATCGTGCCTTCTAAGGAAATTGAAATTTCTGCTTGAACCAATCCTCACGTCAGAAAAAAAAGCGGCATGTTATCGAATCCTGTCGAGTGCGAAAATTTCCTGAAAAGATGTTTTAATTTCTTTTGTTGCCCTCCTCTCCCAATCTTCGGTCCGCTTCCTGAGCATCGCCTTATATGCGAAACGCTACGCAAATTGATACGAATGGAAGCATGTGAACGGAGAAATTTCCAATGAGTTCAACTGGAAACTTGTGATCAGAATATTTTCTCGCTTCGAATTATTTTTTCATTTCGGGAAGCAACAACATGCTAAGAAAAGTATTCCAGGGAATTGGATTCCTCCAAGAGAATTTAGCTGCAATTACAGCTTTGCGCCTCCTTGACATGGTAGTGCTTAGGTTCTTAAGGTCAAGCTGACCAGTCGCTACGAAGATGATTTTTCAACATCTTCAAGGCCTGCTCAATCGTGTTTATGTCCAGAGATCTTTCTGGAAGCTGTGAGCATTTCATTCCATTATCTTCCAAAAATAAAAACAACTTAGAATTACTTAAAAGTTGGGCACAATATTGTCTCTGATTTCCACCAGAAATTGAGCTGCATTCACTTTTTGTTACCACAAAATCTTACCTCTAAATATTACGACCGCAAAACCATTACAGAACTGCTTTTGTAAAAGAAAACAGCAGCACAGTTCTCTGTTTTTTTGCTACTCTTCGTTCAGTCCATACAGGCTTGTGATGATCATAAGAAAATCTACAGATTCTGCTTCCATCGGTAAAAATGACCACTTCCATTCTTCACGCCGATATAAATGTGCGCGTGCCGAAGTGAATTTTGACGTTTGTGTTTTGGGGTTGAAGGGGTTCTTCAAAACAAAGGACGTGAAACTATTCCCAAGGCTTTAATTTTTTGTTCAGTGCTTCGTGAAGTTTTTCTGGGTTGATCTTGATTATCTAGGAACGTAATCATTCCTGTAAGTCCTCTTGGAGCGCCAATACGAAGGGTAGAGGAAAGTCACCAAATATGAACTAGTATCCTATTATGGAATACCTTCATTTCTCCAAGACTATAAGTAATAAACGCAACCCTTGACCATCTTCTGTTTCATTCGGTCTACTAACTATCGCACTCACACCATCGAGTCAGTTGCGCGAACACTTAACGTGTGGCAGGCGTGTTTTGTTTTGTTGTCGTGAAGAGAATTTTAAAGGTAAGTAATAAATGAGTACCTAATACCAGCTGTTATGTTTGTATACATAAGTGTTATACTATTTAGTATATCGGTATTATGTTTATTTCACCATTTTGTGATCTTTTGTCATTAAAATATTGTGACTTGAAAAAATATTTAGAAGAGTTTGAACTAGTATAAAAATCCAAATATGGACAGTCGTCGGTGTCTAACTATGGAATATGCTTGATGTATGGGCTCTGAGCACATTATGATTGCGATGGTCCAGAGTTTGATACTTGGATCTGTGACTTTTGCGAGTAATTATGAAACTTCTTTCATTCATCACATAATCACGGTATGTTATATTCATTTTAATTGATCTCGAAGATATTGATGTCCATTTTTGTTATTGTTATGTTGATTTATGCTTAGGTATATTCCATATATGGGTACCTATTTCATATTCGGTTACTCATTTGTGATTTTGTTTTTTATGTCAGATTTTAATTTGATAACTAATATATTTGATTAAAGGCTGTTAATTACTACATATAAATGTATGACTGATAAGTGAAAACAGTAAACTTATTTAATTAATATGAAGTTTTTTTTTATATCTCAAAAACAAAATGGTATTCCATATTTGGTGACTTTCATCTATGGTCTTCTGCTGTTGTGGTTGTTTATATGGTGACCTTGTTCTGAATTTCCAAGAAGAATTGACAATGTTTGGAAACGCCAAAACAATTTTCCGAGATGCCTGGTTGTTTCTCTATTGATCAGGACTCAAATAACGCTTTCAGGTTTTGTGTGAAAGATTCAGATGGTTTAATGTTTTTTTTTATATTTCCATGGATTTCGCAGACATAACAAGCTCTGAATATGGCAAGACTACAAGAATTGCCCCAACAGGTTTTGGATTTCTTCTTTGACAGATAAAGATATATGTCTCGTCAAGAATCCTACAAGCATCTATCCACAATATATTCATCATATCCAAATCATAACCACTGGATGCCCATGAACGTAACTCGCACATGTCTCATGAAACAATTCGGAACCATTAAATCCTTCATTTGGTCAGATTGCGTAGGCCAAGATTGCTAACTCGAAATGTGGGCCTACATACATTCTAACCTGAGAGTTCAATGTCCATAAGTCTCTCAATAAATCGTTCTAGTGTGGGAGGGTGGAATCTGAAGACTGATCGATAATGAAGCGTAACTGTTTTGGGGCATTAGCCGATGGGATTATAAAGGAGATTAGATTGCGTATTTGGTGATCTGAGTACGATTTAGGACATTTTTCTCGATAACGCATGTATGGGATTGGGGTACACAAGTGGAAAATCATCGGTTCAATCCCGAAGATGAATCTGGAACTATCTATCGTAACACTTCCCCAATCTATACAAATTTTATGATGCAGGATCAAATGGGTACTATTCAATTAGATTTAGGGTGTTCCAATTATTATCCAGGACTATTTTAATTATATCCATCCCTTCTAGATAATTGCCTGATTATTATCAAATTCGGCGTGAAAATTACTGTCCATTACCTCATTCAACGATTCAATTTGAAAATTGAACACCGATATGTGGATTCAAATCATCGAATAATGTACCACATTGGGTACAATTGAATTTGGCTGTGAGAAACTACAATTAGAGGGTCCTGAAAATTGAGGGTACAAATTGTGGTTTAATCGGAAATTCATTGGAATTAATCGGCACTAAATGATATTCCTCGTGGCTGAATGAATAGTTATATAAATCGAATATGGCATAACACTGAAAGCATAATTGTTCTTATGGAATAAACGGTTTCCAGCAATTTCCAAACATTACATTGAATTTATATAAATGAATCTGTTCTATCGAATTGTTTCAGGATATTGCTTTGTGGCTCTGAAACACGGTCCTCTGAAAGCGTTCCATGCCTGCTCGTCAAAGGGTCAAAGAACATGCTTCTGAATAAGTATTTAGCATCATTGATTGACCCCAACTGGATAACTTTGAAAACAGAATAGGTGGGAATTTCTTCTTCTCAAATTCAGAAAAAAGCATTTTTTGTTTCCATGATGAGAGCTTTGATTTGAAATACCAAATGAATTGGACAGCAGAGCTGTCAAAGAAATCGTCTATGATTCCAGATATGCTGTTACACAATTATTCGGAATACCTAATTTGTTTTTCGATATTTCGCTATGGTTTCATATGGTTTTGGTAAAATTTTGCTGGTATATTCAGAACGTCATAATTAGAGATTTGAAATGGACCAAAGATTCATCATCAGTGAGTTGAACCTCTTCAGACCATTCCTGTATGGAAATTAGTAAAAGATCAGGTTTTTTTTTAGAGTGCTAAAATTTTCTATAGGGAACATTCATGTTTTGAAAATAACTTCCTTTTTATACAGAGTGTAACAGCTAAATGGAATAAATTCGATAACGAATGAATGAGGGCGTGTTGGGAAAAACGCTCGGACACGTCGATTTGTAATTTTAAATGCGCATATTTTTCAAGAAAGTAAAATTATATAGGGGGTTCCATGCGACCGTGGCCAATACCAACTTTCTTATTTCAAATGCAACCCCCTCTATATTATTTATTTTTTGGATTCTTCAGAAAATTCTAGACATAATTCATGTACAATGTCCTATACCTATCTTCAACTTTTTCGGAAATATTAAGTGTTTTCAGATTTTTCACAAAAAATAACATTTTGAATGGAAATTATTTTATTTCACGAATTCGATACATTACACTCAATACTTATTTCCCATTTACCTCTTGATAAAAAGAAAGTGAGCAAAAATCATTACTGAGAAGAAATTTAAGAAAATTCAATTCTACACCAGATTAGCATGTTGCCAAGACGTTCGCGGCGAGCATTTTGAACATTTCCCACATTGACTTTAATGTTTTTTTTGTTTTTTTTAATGAAGAAATAATCAGTATCACTTATTAGGTTTTGAGTGTAATGCACCGAATTTGTGAAATGAAATAATTTTTATTTAAAACGTTGATTTTTGCAAAAAATCTGAAAACACTTAATACTTCCGAAATAGTTAAAGATAAGTATGGGACATTGTGTCTAGAATTCTCTGTAGAATCTAAAAAATAAATAATATACAGGGGGTTGCATTTGAAATAAGAAAGTTGGTATTGGCCACGGTCACATGGAACACCCTATATAATATTATTTTCTTGAAGAATATGCGCATATAAAATTAGAAATCGACGTGTCCGAGCGTTTTTCCCAACACGCCCTCATTTATTCGTTATCGAATTTATTCCATTTGGCTGTTACACTTTGTATAAAAAGAAAATTATTTTCAAAACATGAATGTAATAAAATTATCTTCAAATAAAAAAAATTGGCTTCGATCTCAATTAAAATATGTTTTATTTCAATTTGAAGTTCTATCACTCCAAAAAAAACATCCACATCCGATTCAAAAATTTAAAAGAAATGATATACATACACCTCGTTCGAGTAGAACTAGAGCTCGAATACTGGTTCATATTCAGGATTCTTTACCTATAGGTCGTATTTCAACAGCACGAAGTATTATCGGATTGCTGAAATCGCCCCTTCTCAAAAAATAAATACTGTTCGTGATGCGCAGAGAATCAAGTTCGAGAAGAGAAACACCCTTTTGTGCGACTCGGGGATCACGAGAGATAATAGAATTTATCTCGCCTGGAAATATAATAGAGGAAACTGAGACAGAAGGGGGCAATATGGAACATTATACAGGAGAGGACGTCAGCCTGCGGCAAAGAAACGAATGGAAGACTCGAAACTGCTTAGGAGTTGGATAACGACTATAAGGGCATTCCTAAAATTGGCAAATATTGGAGAAACCCATGATAAGTATTCAGCTGGATACTGGATGGGATTAAAAGCTTTTACTAGATAAGTAGTGCCTCCATTGTGTAATGTCTGAGATACGAATGGGATCGACGAAGGAATAAACGTTGTTTCGGTTTGCATAGTTTTGACCAGCAAACCAGAGGCGATGTCTACTTATAAATCGGTCCATAATCGCCCTTTTTCGTGTCGAACCCTATTCACTTTCTGTTTGCGCCCTTATTTCGCGTAGAACTCTGTTCACGCCTGTTTGCGCCCTCATATCGCTTGAAAACCATTTTACGTTTGTGTCATTGCTTTGCGTGGACCCCTCTTCACTTTCACTCCCTTGTTTCCTTTATTCTATACGGTCGAAAAAGAGGAATAATCAATTCATACTTGGGTGAAATTGGGATTCTCTAGGCGATGTAGAAGTATTTTTAAAAAATTCGCGAAAATCGCTGAAAAATCCGGCAAAGGGCAATTTTTTCACAGATATGTGAAATATGTGCATATACAGATCGAAAGAGGAAATGTCAATACAAAATAGCTTGCTATTTATATTTTCTATAACTCTCCCATTTCTTCAGGAAAATTGATTAAACTTTGACATTTCGCCTATGAAATCACCCGATTTGCAGAGATTTACCTATAAGGATAACTAGGGGAGACCGGGGCTAGTTGGCCATAGGGGTAAGTCAGCCAACCGGGTTTATTTTCTATTCACATCGTCAGATAGCGCTAGTAGTCATAAGGAATGTGTTAAACATCTTTCCAAAACATCTGCATTACTCGTTAGTCTCATACCAGTACCTACAGAGACCATACGTCATTTTTTTCCGTTGGCGAGCGTTCGTAGTAAAAAAATTATTTTGTATTTTTACGGGGTTTGTAAACTCAAGCTGAGTTTTTTACTATGTTTTGTAATTATATTGATTTAAGAGTTTTTTGTCTACATTTCACACCTAAATTGAAAGATATAATTCATCTAAATGAAAAAGTAGAGAGGCCTTTAGGCAGCGATGTAAACTGGGGCGAGTTGGCCAGAGAAAACAGGGTAAAGTTATGTCAAGCAGATGATAAATTATGATTCCATGTTATGAGAAGAATACTTATTGAGTTTTTCGAATTGTTATTGTTTCGGTTTTTTTAACATTGTTATTTGTTAATGTTCTCCCTCAAATCTATTCACAGTTTTTTTTCATCATGAAAAATATTATTGGAGTTATTTATAAGTTTTATAATTATTTTAAAATGCCAAAGTTCAGGTTTAGCAATTTTATAACTCTCACTCAAATGTGTGTTTAGAGTAACTACCTATACATTGTTCAGATAATTCTCGATTTTTCATTTCTTCTGCATCATATACATATGGAGCAAATTTCCCCAGGCCTATGGCCAACTCACTCCGAACCCGGGGATAGTTGACCCACTTGACATCAACATATTTAACTAATTATTACACTGAAAACATTTGAATTACAAATTACTTTGAAGTGTTTTAGAGAAGCCAAAACTTGAAGCATTTTAACTAAGTTTTGCTCACTATTAATTTCAATTTATTCATCTCAAGGAAAGAAAAATTTAAAAAATTGGCCAACTAGCCCCGGTCTTCCCTAATCAATAGGTAGATTAAGGGGCCCTTCTAGTTTCTTTTCATATCTTTATCATTCAATTTCCATCCTATTAGTACGAGAGATGGCAACCAAGATTTTTGACTTATAGCGGCTCGGCTAAAACCGCACGGAATCGATAGATTATATGACCCTGTACCCAGAAATGCGATTTTCAGACATTTTGCGCGTAGCGTATGATCTGAGCGCATTTTCAAAAATGTCAAAAAAATAACATGGGTGACTCATAGCGGCCCGTCTGATTTCCGGAATGTAGTTAGATAATAGCCCTGAGATACCAATAACACAGTTTTCAGACACCAAGATTGTAGCGCGTACCCAGGAGACCAATAAAAAAAAGTAAAAAATGAAAAAAAAAAAAACTTACAGCGGCCCGTCTGAAAATGATTTTTATAGGTTAAGCCGTGTCAATTGATGTGGAAAGATCAATTTTCAGAAAAAAAACATGTCGCCTTACATTTTTATAGCATTTCGAAAATGTCAAGAAATCTGACCCAAGTGACTCATAGCGACCTGTCTGAAATTCGTCGTCAATGATTGAATACGTTCCCCAGATGTGGAAAAAAATGATATCAGACAAATTGAATGTAGCATTCAACTAATCAGACAACTTTTCAATTTGCAGTACTTAGCCCGGTTGCATGAACGCGAAGTAAATTTACCTCAGGGGTATCGTTCAATTTTGTCATACACATATTTATCAAACATTTATCTAATGTGTTTCTGAATTCAAGTTTCTTTCCTCAAGCACAAGAAATCAATGCTGAGTAGCCGCAATCCTATAGAAATACTAGCACTGAACATGAAATTGAAGTAGCTACCAAATTTACTAATTGAAATTTCGGAAGAATGAAATGATAATACGTACTTTTGTAGTTTGTGGCCAATAAAACATTAATTATTCAGCAAAAATATATGCATTATATTATTTATTTAGATATTATGAATTACGAGTAGTTCAACGTTCAACTCAAATCATTCCTAATATATTCCTGATCCAAGTCCGTAAAATAATTTGAGAAATTTCCGAAATACTTCACGGAAATTCTTTTGATTATAGTCACTAACACCAAATAGATATATTCCAAATGAAATATATAAAAAAAATATATGACTTTAATTCAGAAATTAGTTTTACATGAATTATATTCAACGCATGAACTCCTTGTGGTCAGAGCTTGTAGGCAAAGCAAGCCTGTGGTCACATAAATATTGGTTTACATCTTCCATATGATTTTGACAAGTTGACTTCACACTTGGTTCATCTCTTTTCTTTGCGATAAGATCGCATATGTCTTTCTCTTACTAGTGTAGCCGGAGTTTTTGCCGGGCGACTCCAGCACATTTTTTCGTTATAGGCGACACTCAAAATGTCTGAAAACCGTATTTTTGTATTTTGGGCATCCATACGAATGATTCAAAACAAAAATGAACCGAGCCGCTATGAGTCACTTAGGTCAGATTTTTGACATTTTTGAAAAGACACTCAGGTCAAACGCTACGCACAAAATGTCTGAAAAGACAAATTTTAGTGATAAAATAACAAAATCTATGTACATTTTCAATATCAGACGGGCCGTTATACGACCGTCAACCATTTTTTTTTCTACACAGCAGAAATGCCCTCCCGCGAAGATGCTACACTTCTGAGTATTACTACTTACCAGTCGGCTCTAGGGTCATCTAATCTATCGATTTTACACGGTTTTAGCCGGGCCGCTATGAAACATGGTTTTGGTCGTCATCTCTCGTACTATATGAAGAATATCTTGCATATAATGTACCAGACTTCATAAATTATGAAGTTGTAGCCACTGAGTTGTACAATTTGGTTAAATTCGAAGTTCAAAACTTCCAATACGAATACGAATCGAAATTAACCAACTTATTTATTTATAAGTCGATGATGCCTCATTACTTGAATTAATTCCTGGATATGAAAGTTTCTATTTCATGCTTCAGTATTTGGTTCGTCAATAGCAATACTTATATCGAATTAAACAAGTTCTTGGTTGCACAATAGAAATTCTTCAGATGAATTCTAACGTAATCGTTGTAATCTTGTATGGTCCATTCTTGAGGAACAGATATTGCAAAACTGCACGTCAGTAGAAATGAAATTTGGGATGACCATCTGCTATTTTATGCCGACAGTAGCTGAACATGCGAAACAAGAAGATGAAATGAAGTATGAACCATACTGGGATCGGGACTCGAAATTGAAACTTGGTATATGAAACGTAGTTGAGATGGGTATATCCAGGTCTTCGGTTATGTCAGGGGTTTGATTATACATACACGATATCTCCACAGTTTTTGTTCCGCTTTTGTGGGAAATTTTCTCTTGGCGATTTCATAATGACCTTAATTATTACTCCTTCGATGTGAGTTCTACGGAGATATTCCAGAAAATGCACGGTGGCGCCTCTATCGGATGAGATTTCCTACGCGCTCTGAACTGCCACCTTAATCAAAATGTGTTTCATTTTGATTTAAAGTTCTATCATTCTGAAATAAAACACCCGAAATGTGCTTAAAAAGGTGGATAACTTGATATAAAAGTTCATAAACATCTGAAAACAATATAAATTTGAACAGTTGACATATGACGTAAAATTGCCATATTTTTGTGGAGACTGCTACTCCAAGACATTATTCTTCTCGAACTATTTTCCAAGCTTTGGATTTGCATGATATATCCGTTACAATGTTTGAACTACCCAACTGTAGAATGAGTAATATTGAACAATATTTCATTGCTCTTTCATGCAGCATTTCATTTTTCTCTCGAGAACTCGAAGATGTATTCCATACATTTCATCACCGAATTTTTACCCCAAACAAACATTCTTTTTTTCATGAGTAAACATGTGAATGTTCCCAAGCAACAGTTATTCTGGCTTCGAGTTTCCATCAGGTTTATAACGTATTGTTGAGTTTTCCACGGGGTGCAAGCTTTGCCCCCATGATTTATTCATGGAACATCCTGGAGGAAGGTGTGTCACAGCTGACGTCTTCAAATCGGATGGTGTATTTTTTATGTATACCGCTTCTCGAGCTCTAGAACCGTCAGTATTCAGGAATTCATAGGTTGGTTCACTCTGGTGAATAGGAAGTGAGTGAAAATGCTTGAATCTCGACGAAAGACGATGTTCGGCACTGATACAATTTTGGTCCAATATTCGAAAAGCTTGGAAGAAGGATTGCTGGAGAAAATAACGAATGCTGTTCATCAGAAAAGTACTTCGAGATATTGAAAACTCGAAATAGAAATCCGAAGTGCAAAGGACCCCGCACTTTTTTTATGTCAAATGGCGTTCCGTCAAATGTTCTAATTTTTTGGTATAATGCAGTACTCGACCTACAGATCAAAAGTGTCCATGGCCCCAACTCAATCCTATGACTAGTTTTTGAGATACAGGGCGTTGAAGTTGAGAATTACCCACTTTCACTACGCGCGTATCTCGAAACAGAAACAAATGAACTTCAATTTTTCTCAAGAAACATTTCATTCCATTC
Organism: Adalia bipunctata; assembly: GCA_910592335.1. Classification (NCBI taxonomy): domain Eukaryota; kingdom Metazoa; phylum Arthropoda; class Insecta; order Coleoptera; family Coccinellidae; genus Adalia; species Adalia bipunctata. Next base: position 13,353,180 of record OU342955.1, read on the forward strand.
CCAGGAGCAACCATATGGAGGAATATGACCGAAAATCGTTACAAATACAGGGTTATCCATAATTGAATGCATGCCCGATTTTGAAAGTATAAAATATGTCAGTTCCAGAGCGACAACGTTCGCAAAATGAACTATTAAATTAGATTTGAACATTAGAAGAAACACTTGCGTCTAAATTGGTCCATTTATCTTACTCCACGAAATGGTGAAACTGTTAAATCTTATATTGCTCTTCCTTTCAACTATAAATAAAGGTTTCACATTCAGGACTCGAAAGCTTGTGTGTCACGCTAATCTTGGTCACAATATAAAGCGTTCCACACAAGAAATTCAGAAATGACAGAGATATTTAACAATTATATACATTGATCGGGATGAAATCCTACATAAATGTCATAAAATATCTATCACTCTAAAAAAACACACGATACTTTGGAGATATATATATGAAGTCGTAAATTTTTTTTCGTGAATTTTTTTGAGACCTTCAAATTACCCTATTCTTGAATAACTTCCAGCGTGAATGGCACTAGCTAAAGGGCAACCTCCCAAAAGCCACTTTACCAATTTCGTGATGGATGTGCCTGATGCCTCTTCGTTTATTTCGAAACAACGCGGAATATCAGCCCAACAAAAAAATGTTTCTCGAAACATTCGGACGGCAACTGCTGTCGCAATTTGATAAATGGAGCGGTTGAATTACCATTAGTAGAGGAAATAAAAGTCTGCTCTGCCGATTCTGGAAAATTGCAATTTTCAATATTGGCGAAACTGGCGGGGTCGTTTGCATTCATCGGTTCCTTCGTCTGAAGGAAACTTTACGGCCCGAGTTGAAGTTGGTGATTTCAGAATTTTTCTTTTAGGGGCAAACGGCATTATTGAAGTCGTTTATTATTGTTAGTTTTACGAGGTGTTGCTTCAGGTATCGTTATATCGGATGATATTGCACTGTTTTATGATCAGATACAGAAGTCATAAGTGTGGTATCGAAAAGTATTGGCAAGCTTGGAACTGTATAAAAGCGAACAATTCTAAGTGAAATTCTGGACCTACTGCATTTCTAATCTATTTTCCAATCCAAAAAACGATTTTAAAAACTAATTATTGAAAAAACAAAAAACCTAACTACAAAAACATCCAACTGGAAAAAAAACACTAGACCTACACTGAATCAATTTTCTGCGATTAATGGATGCACTACTCAATATTATATTGCTACCTCCCTGATAAGTTAATAATATTCAGGGTGACCCATTTCAAAAGATCCACTGAAATAACTCCATCGAAAGAGCCTAAAATAAAAAATGTTTCGAATGAAATTTTCCTAATCTTGAGAGGGTAAATGCAGGCGTTCAATCTGACATTGGAGTTTGATTTCAAGGTTATTTCGAGGTCAAGTAGATCTAGTGAGGAACTGTAACATTCTGTCGCTTTTGTTTTTCCATAAAAAGAATTTCTCTGGAGATATGAAGTGTTTCATGCTCAATAGTCTTGAGCCTTCAAAATAGGAAACGTATCCGTCTGATGGCAGTGCAGTGCATTAATTTTTATTTATTGGAATATTCAGCTTAATAGAACAAATGTTGGGGCGCAGGGAATATAACAAGAAATCCTACCCTGAACTAGATCTCACACTGGCTGTATGATCTCTCTTTCTCTTTTCTTCACCAGTCATCTGGGAGGAGATACCTGCAGATTGTGTCATTTAAAAGAAATTCAATTCCATGTTAAAACCCACAATTGTAAGAAACAATTAATATTCACTAATCGACGGCTAAAACAAACCTCAATAAATTGTCTTTGATGAAAATGGATATTTATGATTTCGAAAATAAAAATTCAAGGAGATGAATTTCGCGAAAACAACACATTGCTGTAATATTATTTCCAAAAAAACGGTAAATTCTGAAAGAGAAATGAGATTTGATTAACCAAATGATAGACTTCAATACTAAAAAAATATATTTGTTCGTTTTGATGGTGGAAATGTTAACAAAATAACCAAAAATGATGGGGAATACATATCCTCTTCATTCATTTAATACTTATAAAATATTTTTTTATTATTTTTATCTTTATACACTCATACATCCCTTCGTCGATCAGAAAAAAATAAATCGTTTTTGACTCCTTTTTTTCAGGGACGTAGACCCTTAAGATTATCATGGTGAAGTACGTCAAAGTTATTTTTCCTAGAATCATTTGGATTCGTATTGCGTATGAACATATTCAAAAAGGGAAGCTCAGTAGTCAGTGGCGGCTTGTCCTATGAGGCAGGTGAGGCAGTGCCTCACCAGTAAATTCAAAGAAATATACGTATTGATCGAATATTCTATTGATCTATTATATCATTCCATCATCACTATCATTTCTGTCACAATTAATTTCGCGTGTTTAACCATTCAGCATTCTTCATCTTCTAAAATCTAAAAGGATTTATGCTTCAAAAGAATGATTGCGCGTTCGGCAATAAATATCCGTTCACTTATTTCACCCCGTCCCATGTATTTTAAGCTTATACGACGAGATATGCACTTGCCGAACGCGCTAAAAGGCTCCGCGTTTTCATATCCATCCATTCCTGTGTACCCATCTCACTCCCTCTTCAAGAAGTAAATGGTAAGAGGCTAGCCTCACGCGCTTCCTTGTCTAGCACGTAATCTTGGAGAATCGACTGCTGCGTATGTCCGCTTTGGTAGGCTCGTTTATAGACCGACGTGAGGCTAGATGGAGGCAAGCCTCAATTCGATTTCTCGGCCGGATATTCGTTCAGAACTTCAGAAGTCGGCTCGGAGAAACGGTAGTAAAATTTCGGTTGTTGTCTGGCACAGGGAAAACTGCTCAGAATTCGGACGCTTGAAGAATTATTATCGAATTTGATAATCATTTTTGGATATTCCGTGTCATGTGATTTGCGATATCTTCTGAAAGAAGCATTTTCATTTTATAATCAGATTCAAATACAACCCGATTTTCAAATTCAAAGCAATGAGAATATTTCGAAAAAGAGATCGAGAAATAAGCTTAACTACCTAGAATATTTTGAATACAGACTTTCTATCTGTTTGGGCGTTACTAGCAAAAGGGACTGATTTTTTCAAAGGAAAGATAGAAACAGATTTGGTAATGCAGCCATAATGATGATATCACGAGCAATAATTCATGGAAAAATTTCAGAATTTTACGCAACTGACGAAGAAGAGAGTTCAATAGAATAACTCATTCATATTGTAATATACCTTAGAGTCCTTAGAGTTTAGACTATACTGGTTGTTTCTAAATTCATGCGAAAAAATTCGGGAGGCGATTGCTCGTGTGAAATTAAGATCGGTCATTCATGTAACCAAATTTCCTCAGCCAACCCCTTAATCACCCTTAAAAGCTGGTGACTAAAATTGAGTTTTCATTTTTTTCTCTTGAGATATTGGTTTTGGGAAAAAATTTGGAATAGAAAATTGTTCTGAATAAAATAAGGATTTCAAGTTATATTTTTATTTCATGTAACTTTATCTCGAAAAAAGGGTTTTGATTTGAAATAAAGTAAGGTTTGCTAATTTCAACCCCAGGAGTCTTGAAAAAGTACCCGTGGTTAGTCGGTTAGTTCTTTGCGGGTGCACGAAAATACAGAATTTCAAGTTCCTAGCTTTACTGAAATTTTAGAAAAAACACCCTAAATTAGGCGAACCATTTGCAACTATGAAGTTTGGCCCCCCTGAAATTCAAAAAAAAATTTTTTATGATGTGCCTCACCACCTTAAGCTATCACGAGCCGCCACTGTCAGTAGTATCTGTATAGAAGGTTTTTTTCATAGGATTCATAGCATGGCAGAAACCACCAGAAAGGGCAGAATGTTTTCAGTGTTTCACGAAGATTAATATTCTGCAACCAAAAATGCATACTCCCTATTCAAAAAATTTACTTTACCTTGAAATCAAACTCTAAGGTCAGATTATGTGTCTACATTCGATGTCTGCTTGGAAACTAAGAAACTTTCATTTGAAACATTTTTTGAAACAGGCTCTTCCCGAGGAGTTATTTCAGCGGATCTTTTGAAATGGGTCAGCCTTTATATTTCAATAAGTATTACGTGAAAGCTTCAATGTATTGCAGACAAGGATGAACGGATATCTATCTACAGGGTGTATATGAATAAAATACCTAATAATAAAAATAATATAGAAAAATTAGGGGGTGATTCCTTCTCAAAAACCAAAAACCTGACGAAAATAAAATCAAGTGGACATTTTATGTGAGCAGGAAGGCCCTCAAAAAGTTTTTTGCAGGTGTATGAACCTTGTTTCGCGAGAAACTTTTCTCCATATTCATATCTCAAAATGATAACATTCATTTTGAGTAGCTTGATTCATTCTCAACAAATATAATATGTTCCTTTGTAATTTCTTGCTAAAGTTAACGGTGTTTGAGAAAAAATTTATCCACAGATAGTAGTGGAATTATTTGGGACCATTTTCATTCAGAACTGGTACAAATATCAAATACATGTAACAACATAAACGATTTTTTAACTCTTTCCAAAGTGGATTTCAAATTCAATAGGTAGAAGGTACCTACACTGCGCTTTAGCAGCAACAAAAATTCTAATTTGTTTTTTTTTTTGTTCTCTACAAACCTCTAATCGGTCAGTGAATTGAATCACCCAGTATGTACTGTATAATATCTCTAACATTCACGAATTCGAATAATCAGATCTTTCAATGTCGAAACACGAGAACAGGTAGAATAACAACCTTCACCTCTTCCGTTAATGGCAACCTGTTCGTCATTTAAATACAACATTCTGAGAAATATGACACCGTTTTTCTTCTTTCAGGGGCCCCAACTTATCCATACTCCATCTGCGGAACTCCACTGAGAACTGGGATAACAATCCGAAAATCTCAACAACAAACTCCAGGATATATCCCCAGAACAACAGAAAGCCAGCCGGGATCCACACGTTGACCAAGCACCAATCGCTTGGCGGTTTCGAGAACAAGTTCAGGTGGACGAATTCCTCGATCGGAAATAGTGATATGAATACCTCAGAAGTTTTAATCGACAATCAGTACAACCGGGAACTGTCTCCAGTTCGTTGGTCCAACAGGGAAGTCGACGGGGTCTACCTGGGAAAATCCGGATGGGTCCAGGTCCAGCATCGGTCGCTGGACGATCGGAAGATGAGCAATTTCAGGACCACCACAAAATTAACACAACCTCAGGATTCGAAAAGGGTTGCCATTAAACTAGCACAATATCACTGCAAAAGCGAGCCTGGAAAATTTCCAAATTCACCCACAAAACTCCTACAACCTCAGAAACCTCTATATCTTTCCATCAACGAACCACCAAAATTCGACGAAATCAAAAAGAGGTCGCCACAAAATGCGGATTCCTTATCGCCACCCCCACACACCCCAATCATCTCCCCACCACCTGCCTTCCAAGACAAAACTTCAGCAAAAACATCCCCTAAACGAACCTTTTTCGGTAAAAGCCCATTTCTGCCACGTTCTAAAGCAATAGATAGCGATGTTAGTCCTCCTGCTTCACCCCCAAAAGAAACCTTCAAAACTTGTGCTCCCATGGCAACTATAACCCCGAAAACCATCGTCACTCCCAAAACTTCGCCTTCCATTAACAAACAAATGAAAAAACCCACGAAAAACATTCTTCAAACAAAATCACTGGAAGAATCTTCAGCAGCTCGCCGATTTAAGTTCTTCCAGAGACACGCAGAGTCTTCCTCCTCTTCTTCAGCCTCTTCCATGGGTTTCAGAAGCTTAGACAGTTGTGTATCTAGACCAACAATGCCACGTCTATCAGAAAATACCGATTCTTCCTTGGACGTTTACGAAGATGCAGACGACGAAGACAATAACAGTTCTTCCATAAACATGAGCATCACAGGGTTAGAAAAATCATCTTTAGAAATTTTAAGGAATCGAGAAAAAATGCTAGCGAACATCCAGAACGCTAAACAAACTCAATACAGAAACCCCTTACGAAGATCTCCGGCAGGTTCAGAATGCAATAAACAGATGAATTGCAGTTCATCTTCGACAGAGAGCATCGACATTCCTGCTCGTAACAATTCTACAGCCACTCCTCAAAATAGAAGAAGTCCACTTAACCGCTATTCCCAGAGTAAGTCACCACAGGAAGAGATAGCACAGAAGGTGAGACGCTCGAAGAGTCTCCAATTACCAGAAAGAAAACCTGGAGCCCCAGTCGAAAGAGGTACCAGAAGAGTGTCACCTCAACCTCCTGGGAGAGGTGTTGACAGAAATAGGAACTACCACAACGTAACACCAAACAAACCACAGTCTTTCGAAGGGGTAATCAGTGAAGATGTTCGGAGAGAAGCAGAAGTTGTGACGGAATACATTTATGGGAACAGAAGCAGAGCAGCAGCTCAAGCCCTATTGATGCATAGACTCAACAATGGCGCAGCGAACGAAGAGACTGTTGAAGCTAGAAGACCAACAGCTGAAGGTATAACGGTCTATTACATAGGCAAACAAAGAGCGGATAATCCCAGAGCATTCCAAAGGGACAAGACACCCCCAAATGTTACAAACCAAACCAGGGTGAGTCCGCAAGGTCGACCAGATATCAGTGCTTATGGCGCCAACATATGCGACTACTGGACGCATTGTGGTAGTCGGGATTCATCTGCAACCAGAGAATCACCGTTCGCAATGCGATCTTCGCAAAGTTACCCCATACAGCACCACGTTTCTTTAGACTCTGCCAATTTGAGAATGGATAGGGTACCTGAAAGTTTCAAACGAAGATCAGGTGGTGTTATTACTGAAAGGAGGATGTTACCTCCACAATTTAATGTTAGAAACAGCTTAGGACCTGGGGACTTCATCAGAGATGCTAGAAACGACCAAGAAAAAACCGATATCATGGACAGGTTGAGTCCTAGCGGAAGAACCGTGAATGAAAGCCAAGAAAGGAAGTTGTCACCAGCCAGTTCGAGGAATCTGTCCAACAAGTCGCTGGACAACGTCAGCAATTCTTCCTCAAGCGACGACATCTGGCTAGCTTCGGACCGAACGGTCACCAAGTGTCCAAGGAACGCGAAAAGCTCTGGAGCATCCACGCCCCTAGAAGAGCTACCACCTGAAAAGGAACACCACGTGAGAGAGATGATATTGACACGACCAGGAAGTGCACCGTCGCAGGACAGACAGGAAAGCTTTCTGGAATCGCAGCAGAAGTCGATGTCCTTGCCGAAATCGTTTCAGTCTGGGGGATTTCAGCAAAGGTGAGTGACTTTTGAATATGCTCGAAAATGTTTGGGTCGTTTTATTAAAAGGGGTCTAGTGGGTGTGTAGGTTTTATATAGGGATATTTCTAGAGTTTATCTCGCCTTCAGTTATATGCATAGCAAATTGGATGAGGGTGAAACTGGAGAGAATACGAGTTCTTTCTATATTATATGCTTTCAGAAGGAGAGCTTCGTGAAAGAGAATGGAGTTTACGACCTATTCCGTTTATGATTCGCTATAAGCGAAAATTTTGTACATTGTGAACTTTGTCGCAATTTGAGTCCAAGATCTAAATATGCTGTGAGATTCATCTCAACTGATAAAATGGTACGCACAACCGAATAAAAATGAATCAAATCTCAAAAAGAGACTAGAGGCCCTGATATCAGCAAGAACCGAATGGAGCTAACGGCTCACGTCAAAACCTGGAGTCGACCATGCGAGAAACGCACATTTCCCAACTAAAAATAACGCCTGTAGATCCCAGTATTTCCCCATTTTTTCCTGTCAAATCATAGCCGTCCAACATGACCGGACAAAAATTGAACCATCAACCCTTTCCAGTCGGCTGGACAAGTTGAATTCGCGCAATACAAACGACGTCGAGTTTATGAATCTCGTGTGGCTATGTTCAATTTGGATGAACAGAGTTAATGAAAAAAGGGACGAGAATCATGGTTAGACTATAATGTTTTTCGAATTGCACTCTTGTAATATCCCTGGATAGTATAGTAGGGGTTCCTATTCATGAAGATACCCAATATACAGACAAACGTGATGAAAAAAGTTATTTATCTCATGTCGAATCTCTTTTAAAACTCGTTGAAAAACGATAGGCAATACGTTTCTTATTGGTTTTCAAGTAACCTCACCTTTCCACGATAATTCAACGCTATTTATCCTTTGTAAACATTGTCAATATAAGGCAAATTCTACTAGAATATGACGTTGTAGTTCGGTTTCAATGTGATCTACTTTGGACGATTTTTCAACGTTTTTTATCCGTTTACGTTCGACCAGATTCCGAATCAATAATATCTTTTTATGGATATTACTACACAGTAGTTAGTACGTATAACGTTTTTTCAATTTGAGGAAAAAACTTATGCATTACCAACCTGAAACGTTCCGAAGACGTTTCAAAAAGGCAACTGACGCAGGTTCAATAAAAATGGAAAATTAAGCTTTAAAATGGTTTGCGATGTAACTTGTAGCTTCGTGAATACAGATTTTCCAAACTGCTGAAAACTTATCAGGTTGTTGAATGAAATATATTCGACGTTTATGCAACGTTTCATCGTCCTTATTGAAAAGACATCGAGGAAGCATTATGAGTAAACGTTTCTTGATAGTAACCTTTAAACAACCACGATAAGAGAAAGTTCAATAATGGTGGAAATTGTAAAGTTAACAAAAGTAGAATATTGTAATTACTGAAACGTAGAGTATAAATTCCCTAGTTTGCTGAAAACATAAGTTTGTTAAATAGAGTCATGTTCAACTTTCATATAATATAATTTTTTATAATTCTTTATGAATATACCTTCCATAATGGTGGCTCCTGTGAAGTTTCAAAAACGTAGAACGCTAGAAACTTGAGGTTGTTGAATAGTATCATATTAAACGTTGATGATACGTTTCATAGTTCATATTGAATATACCTTGAAGAAGCATGATAAGGGCACGTTTCATAATGGTAGCAGTATTAACGAGTTGTATTATTAGGTATATGTACCTATACGTATATCGAACGTAAAATCAACGTTCGGTTCAATTTCGGTTTCATAAGCAACGGTACGACTTTTACACGTGTTTGGGGTACTCAGTGGTTAGAGGGCTGTACTAGAAGGTTCATCATGAATTTTAAACGAGAAAAAAACATAGTAAACAGGCCAGGACTCGTGTAGCATGCTCAGTTGATAAAGTGGAGAATTTTCGTGCAATTTGATAGGAATGAATTTATTATAAGCGATTCTCTCTGACTTGTTCGAAGATATATCTTCTCAATTATCTCTCCTCATAAACAAGTGAGTGGCGCTGTATCCAATGATTGGATAAATTCGTAAACTCATTAGGATCATATCTCTCTACTTCAATCGAAATCCGTCGCTGTTAATGTCCATATAACCCAATAACCGTTCTCATATGTCAATTATGTCAATATTTGAGTGGAAACGCCATCATGGGACGCGGAATCGGAAGGGTGTCCGATATAGAAAAATGAAATATTAATCGCTTTGGTCGAATCGATTCTTGCACACTTCCAACGGAAGCTATACGAGGGTTGCATGAATGATCTCTTCCTCTCACCTCTGTATCATCAATAGCTGGATTTTCCACTGTTCGCAGGTCCCGACCTTGTGTACCTACTTTTATTATAGGGGTAGGCCTGAAGCGATGGCAAGCAAATCAGAGCCGTATCTGATTTTACTATTATAGAAATTCGTTCCACTTTCAGCTGTTGCAAAAATATACGCTGAGTGTGAGTGCAATAAGAAATTCAACGTTTATTTATTTTCATCAAATTAACCGTAGAGATTGTAGAGGTTCTTATGATGAATGCTAGAAAACAAAACAAAAACAAATCGAACAGAAACATACAACCAGAGCCATCGAAATAAACAAACGTGAATTCACAAAAACGAATACAGATCAACAAAAACTAACGAAAACGAATACAAGTCAATAGAAACAAACTATAAACACAAAAATGAACGAAATAACATTCACAAACAGAAGCATAAAAAACAACTGGAAAAAACAAAACCAATGAAAACAGACAAAATAAAAATGCATGAAAACAAACTGAAGATTACAAGTGAACAGAAAGCTGAATCTTCAGAATTATTTAAGCAGAGATAATAATTCTACTGCTGCTGTTGAATATAACATTTCAATAACGCTTTTTTAGAATATTTCCATATTGCAACGTGAGGAAAGTTGTGGATATTCGTGTTCAAATTCTAAAACTCCTTTAATAGATGCGAGTCCAGGCTCTGAAAAGCAACGGACTTTCCTTTCGACAGAATAAATACATGTTTAACATTAACCGTGGAAATTCATCATCAGCAATTTGAATATTTCTTCATGTTTAATTACCCTGCCGGGAATTTAGAGATAGAAAATGTTAATTTCCAGTTTATGATGAACTGGATGAAAAATTAGCCTCGTTTGCCATTTTCGTATATTAATCCCGCGGTTTCAGTTCATCCCGAAGTTATATGGGATCAGTTGAAACTAATGAAAAAATTAGTTCGCTCGATGAAAGTCAGTTTTGGTGCCTTAGGGCCAAATGCCAACGGACGACCGACGAAAAAGTTCGGTGAGGTAATCATGGATACAGGGTGGCCAAGAGATTGACGTCAAAAGGAAAAAAACAGGTCCCTCGTCTCATGAGCTATTCGAATCACCCCCATGTATGTTATGCGATTTTTCACGGTTTTCGAGTTATGAATTTTCTTATGAACTTTGAGAATTTTCGACTTGAACATCTTAAAAAAGAATATTAAAAAAAAAAGAACAAGACTTCTCTGTGAAATTCTTTTTGTAACTTAATCTCCATAAATTGTTCTTTTATACATATAATAACCAGATTCGTAACTTCGATAAAAATTATGGAAATGTTGGTCTCAAGTGGAAAATTTACGTGAACTGGATTATGATCTGAATTTTCGAATCGAAATTAAAAATGTAAAAAGGCGAATTCACGGTTTCTTAGTATGCTTAAAAACTGCGCCCAACAGTCAGCTTTAAGAATCATTGATAAAAATGGTTCTTAACAGTCTACTTTTGCTAAAATTAGCCTTCAAAGTCATCGAGGTGGAAAAAATCAAAGAACTAGACATTAACTACAAAATTATTTTTTGCCATTTTGAGATTTTTCTGATCAAGTTATGATGGAAAATGCTAAAAATTAATGATAACTAGCTCCAGATGTTGGTTAAGAAGAGTTCTAGATGAAAAAAGGAATAGGTAGATATGGCAATAAATCACACATAATAATGTAAATAAAGAGAAATTTATTTATAAAATTTACAGTAGGTTTTCAAAGTCGCCACCTCTAGCCTCAATACAAATTCTACACCTTCTTCAAAAATTTTCTTTCAATCGCATAAAACCTGCCCTGTTCTCTCTTAGGATACGTTCGGCTTCTCTTAACTTCAGTCGCAGCTCGTCTTCACACGAACATTCTCGGGCGTGAACAATTTCTTTGAAATAACCCCAAACGAAAAAATCCATGGGATTAAAGTCAGGTGAACGTGGGTGCCACTTGATTGGTCCGCTGCGTCCGATCCATCTGTTCAGATATCGTTCATTCAAGTGATTACTAAGAAGGGGTAGAATGTGTATTGAGGCTAGAGGTGGCCACTTTGAAAACCTACTGTAAATTTTATGAATAAATTTCTTTTTATTTGCATTATGATGTCTGATTTATTGCCATACCTATTCCTGTTTTTTTATCTAGAACTCTTCTTGACCAACATCTGAAGCTAGTTTTCGATAATTTTCAGCATTTTCTATCATAACTTGATCAGAAAAATCTTAAAATGGCAAAAAATAATTCTGTAGTAAATGTCTAGTTCTTTGATTTTTTCCACCTCGATCACTTTGGAGGCTAATTCTAGCAAAAGTAGAGTGTAAAGTACATTTTTTATCAATGATTCTAAAAGCTGACTGTTGAGCGCAGTTTTTAAGTATACTAAGAAACCGTGAATTCGCCTTTTTACATTTTTAATTTGAAAATGCAGATCATAATCCAATTCACGTAACTTTTTCACTTAAGACCAACATTTCCATAATTTTTATCAAAGTTACGAAACTGGTTATTTTTTGTATAAAAGTACAATTCATGGAGATTAAGTTACAAAAAAAATTTCACAGAGAAGTCTTGTCCCTTTTTTATCATATCTCTTTTAAGATGGTCAAGTCGAAAATTCTCAAAGTTCATAAAAAAATTCATAACTCGAAAACCGTGAAAAATCGCATAACATACATGGGGGTGATTCGAATAGCCCATGACACGAGGGACCTGTTTTTTTCTTTTTGACGTCAATCTCTTGGCCAGCCTGTATATCCACCATGAACGAAGCGATAGGAACTCACATGAGGCACCAAGATAAGCTAGAACGTGAAAATAACCTGGGGTGGTCGACACATCACACAGGAGGTGCGAGAGTGGCAGAAAACTTGGCTTTAAACCATGCCATACGGATATTCGATCAAGCAAACCTGTACAAAATGGTTCGTTTTTTTATTTTTCATCCAAAAACAAGCGAAAATCGATTGATCAGAGGGTTCGTTGTCGCCAATGATAAATAACCTAGTGTTCGATCCTGACGTATCCTATCCTGCGAAACGAGTCGATAACGAAAATTAATCCTATCACAACTTCGATGAATTCGAGGTACTCGCTTTACGAAGGGTTAATTGGACGAGAGTGTGAGCAGTCAGCTGAAAATTGACCGATAGCGATTTTCAGAGTTCGTTAGCCGACGCTGACTGTTGAATTTTTGGAAAATTCGATCAGTCCTCTTCGTTATCAACTCGCTCTGAATACTCCTGATACCGAGTTTAAAATGCTGAATTTTTCATTGTGTCCGACGTGCATTAGATTTTGAAGCGTTCATCATTAAGATAAATTTTTTCATTGCATTAGCTTCGTGCCGTCTAGATAAGTAATATCTTGTCCAACAACGATTGGAGGAATCGATGCAAGATTAAAATTCGATTAGTCTTAAATAATACAGGGAGACCCACCAAAAAATGTAGTTTTTTCATCATCAATGCATACATAGAATTCCAAATGAAGAGTATGGTAGTAAAAAGAGAATGAAGAAAAAGACGATCATCTACCGAATTAGACAATGTTTGAGTGTTCAAAAGTTGCGGTGATAAATGAAATAATTCTTTCTTATCATTTCTGCAACTACACCTTCTTCCTACTCTATTTCTAATGGTAGTTTCTCTACATCATAGATATTTTGATTGGCAGTTTTGTGAATAGGTCGATAAAATCATTTGCAACTTGGATCTTATTGAAGGTAGATTTCGGATCTATGAATTTCGAACTTTGTTGAACACATCTTAAAATGACAACGAACAGATTTAGTTCTCTTGAATTCATCAGTGTAGATAAAAAAATCCATTATTCAGAATTAATAAAATCATAACGCAATACGATTCTTACTCCAATAAACGATTGTTTTATCGCCATTATCGCATTTTACATAAAACGTCCGGTCGTATTCTAGAGCGGTTTTTCGTTGTCCTTCGTTGAAATGTTTTATCTCCATGTGCAATATGCATGTATCTAAATCTGATACATATATTATTACGTATATTTTTTGCTTTTTGCACAAGGTCAATTTCATATATTCATAGGAACCCTGGTGTTACGACTTCTAAATGAAAATCGTGACTAAAAATTGTAGATCAAATCTCTTGATTGCAGTATTTGTTCTAGTTCCAGAATGATCCGCAATATAATATTTCACGGTCATTGTGCTATTTTTTTAGTGAAATAGGTTATGTCTTGCTTTTATAGTGATTTATGACAGATGTTCTGATTGGGTTTAGGAAGTCCATGTCAAAAATTCCATCAAAACCTTAGACTTTCTGTGGTCTAAGATCAAAACATGTATCATTTTTGAATGATATATTAGATTGTGGTTATGGAAGAATAGCGCGTAGGTTTCTCTTTCTCATGAATAATTCGTGGATTTTCCTCACCCCAGATACGACAATTTTGTTTATTAACATAGCCACCAAGTTCAAAATGTGCCCCATCGGAAAACATAATTTTTTTAGAAAATCAGTTGGTTGTTCAATGATGAAATTGACAAATGAACGACGTTTTAAATGATCTAATGGCTTTAGTTCCTTTTTCATTTGAACCTTATATGCCTTCAGTGCTAAATCCTTGTGTAAAATACGCCATGTTGTGGAGCCACTAAGGGCCGGTTTTATAAAAGAATTTCAATTCTCGGTTGAGCCCAAATCCGCCGTCGAATGTCGATTTTCGTATTATAAACATCCAACCCCGGGTTCAACCCTGGATTGACTCAACCGGTGAATACTGAATATAGCTCCGTTTGAGATTTGAATCGAGGATTGAAACGTTTGACGTTTATAGATGGCCGACAACAAACCTCACTTTATGTTAAAAACAAAACAAAACATTTTGTTGTGGCACATTAAAGTTGCTTGAAATGAAAATATCATATGATATTATTTTGATAGAATGCCTGATATTAATCACAGTCTTCTGTAGGTTTGCTATGTATTAATAATTCATCTTTGGTGTTTGGAAAAATATTCCTAAATTGAAACTGAATTTTTGTGCCTTATCTTCGAGGGATAGAACTGCCAGGTTCCTGTGTGAATATAATATCAAAAATGACTCTAGTTATTATAATAATGAAATAACTGCAAGGCATTCAAAAGATAGTAACGATAGTGGATAGGAAAGATACCAATCGAATGATTTCACATTTTCTTTCGACCACTTCGAAGATGGCACGAAGAAGAGATTTTGGTCGAATGAAAAAACTCTTCTATCGGGTGGATGAAATTACTCTGTAAAAGCTGAATCTTTTCAGAGTTGTTAGCATTTTCGAAGATTTTTGTGGTATACATAAATCAACATCAGAAAAAAATCAGAAAGTTGTGAAATGTCTAGAACTTTGACATTATAAAAGAATTCTAGTGCTTATTTTATCATTCTATCAAAATGCCAAGCAATGAACAGGAATAGCAACTAACAAGGGAAAGGTTGTATTGACTGACCAAATTTCGGTGTATCAGAACCGTGTTGCTGGAGCTCACTCACCGTTCTAGAAGGATTTCTTGATTATTATTACATAGTACAAGTGCATGCTTATTTTAATGGGTTGTGTAAATGCTGAATGCTTCAGATGTGAAAAGGATTACTTTTCTTCAAATTTCCAAGTTGCTAAGCTTATAAATTTGGTAATTCTCATCATAGAAAATTTTTAATATACCTACTCTAAAGAAATGATTGATGACACCGATCCCATCTCGCATCAGATCAACGGATGATCAATTATTCAATGAACCTCACATATGAACTATGAATTGAATTTAAAGACTCTCTGGAGTGTGAAAGAACATTTATCATTCTTTTATTCGGGATCTGGTTACATTTGAAAACGACTATTATTTTTGTGACTTGCGGAGTCCTGCATAATATTGCTAGACTGATTCTATTCATGACTCTCAACCTGAATAGTTAATAATGAATGCTATCTTCAAATTTAATGTGTAGGTATTTCATGTACTCACTCAAACAAGATCAAGAATGATTTGTTCCTATCCTAAATATAACTACATCCTTGTACAACTAAATGTTAATGCAATTTCATTGGATGTTTTGTATTGTTCTAGCTTTTATTTGGTTACTCGGCATAAGAGTTTGAGATAAGACTTTTCAGAATATCAAAATAGTACAAACTTAGATCATTCGAGTCAAATAAGTTGACAAAAGTGATAAAGACTAGAGCGTATTTGGCAATAGCTTCGAGTGGAACAAATTCGTACGAAGTCTGTCGTCATTTCATATATTACAAATTTTTTTATTACAAAATTTGTTTAGATGTAGAAAATCAGATTTCTCTAAATTCTCTGCCGTGACCGTCACAAAACACGGGAATATTCGAATTAGCTTCTTGTTTTGTCTTCATTAGACTACGATTATTGAATTTATCCAAACATGGTATAAAAAAACGTGCCAAAATACTTCGAGAAATAAGATTCAGATTAGCCAATCCAAAAAAGATATCTCAATCCGAGGTTGTTCAACCGAGGCCGCAAGGACGTTTATAATACCGAACTTTTTTCAACCGAGGGTTGACTTCCAATCCTCGTTTGAGTAACCTCGGATTGAATGTGCTCTTTATAAAACCGGCCCTAAGTCCAACTTGTTGTGAACGTCGCGTCGTCTAATGGACATTTCAGCAACACTTTCACGAACCAAATCAATATTTTCTTGTCAACGACCGCAACGACTGTATTTTTCACGTTTTTGGTGTTCCACCGAACCGGTCTCTTGAATTTAATAATTCGACCAATAGTGCTTCAGATGGATGTATAATTGTATACAATAATATTCACGTAATTTTCTAAAAACACTTTCCACAGAACGCTGATTTTCATAAAAAATTCAACAATTTGAACGCGTTGTTGTATCGCGTACGAAGCCATTTTTATAAATGTCATACATCACACTTCTCAAATGTCAAAATACCCAGACGGATTCGGTGCGGCATCTATATTCTATTTATTTTCAAGAAAAACCGCGCAATTTGAAACACCCTTTATTCCCTTATTTAAACACCCTTTCAATCATGGAGAATTGGCGAGAGGATCCTTCGGTCCTTCGTTCTGCACGCAAGGACGAAAGCACTCAGGAGTCCTCAGCCCGAAAATGCCGCAATCCGTCCCTGAACGGCGGGGTCGATTGCTATGACGGTATCCCCCTATGATCACGCTGTCGCAGTCGCTCACCGACCGCGTGTTCGTCGGATTCGTTCTTGTCGGAGGAGAAGACGCCGTCGAAAACCGTATGCACCTTAAAATTCCCATACGACAACGAAATATTCGCGATTTTCACCGTCTGACCTCAGTGTGAAACGTGCCAGGTTCGCGGAAATGACCAAAGTTCGCGAAAACGCCGGAAGATGTCGCTTAAACGCAAAGTAAACAAACGGAACACTTGGCATTTTCAATCGGTCGAAGACTTGGGGGGCTTCAGAATCTGCGTGCCCTCCAAATCCTGGGAAACTCTCCTGAACTGCCATGGCACACTGGGACGGCATAGAAACAACGAGCGGAACCCATTATAGTAAGAGAAATCGATATTTTTGTTTTCCCTCACTCTTCGCAATGTGAAATAATTTCTACTGAAGAAAAAACCAAACAAAGCCAAGGGGTTCCGACCCTAAAGAATCAATGATTCAACAAGGTAGAAAGGGCGCTGCTCATCAGCTGTTGCAAGCCGGTGAAGCCATTGCACCGGTCGAATGTTATTCGAATTTCGAGGTTATACATTCTTTCGCAGGCAAATTCAACTCCCGATTTAACAAACCTGTTCTTCGCATTCTTCAATAACTCTCAGAAAGAATTTCCTGTTAAAGAGAAAAATCTGATGATGATCCCCTAAATTGCATGTTTAGAACGAAACGTTTCCTTCCGAAAATGCAAATCCCTGTAATGATTTGTTCATTTTTTGTTTATTCGTTAATGTCAGTAGCATCTCATATTTTGAATATCAATATTGATTTCTTATACTCAAACGATTTATTTTGTAGCAGAAATTATTTTTTTTTCAACTTTTACTGGGTTCATTACTTCCACAACCCAAACAAATCAATTTAATCAACCTAGAAAATTCAAACGACCGCAAAAAACTCAATAATGTACCCAAAAAGTTCAACTTTCACCAAAAAACTCCATTTTAATTAGTAGCTTGTATTTTTAAATTACCAAAAAATAAAAAGTAATAAAAGTAGAATAACAAGCCATGATAATCGTTTCGTAGACTTTGACTGGTGGGTTCACATTATCTTCCATACCCCAAGGCCCAAACAAATCAATTTAATTAACCTGGAAAATTCATACGACCGCAAAATATTCAATAGTGTACCCAAAACAAATCCATTTCAATTAGTAACTCGTATTTTTTAATCGCCAAAAAATTAAAAGTATTGAAAGTAAAATAACAAACCATGATAATAGTTTCGTAGACTTTATACGCCCCTATTTTGAAAATCCAAAAGGGGAGAATTATCTAGAAAAATTTCTTTCGGATTATTTTCTGAATTATTTTCCAAAAAAAGTTACTGTCATGTTGAGTAAAATAGTATTTTCGCGAATACAGCATATTCAGTTTGCCCTTTCACACTTGGGATTCATTTATTATTATTAATTCAGATTTTGGGAATTTATGATCACTGAAAAAAAGAGAATAAATTTTTATATATCTTCTATTATACTTTTTATCCCTATTTTCCACAGTGTGAGATATAAAATCTACGTGTCGAATATATTTCAGTGCGAAACAGATAAATTCTCTAATTTCAGAGAGAATTCTAAAAATTCAATGAAGTTCATTAATATTAATAGAATAATTTTTTACGATATGGGAAATAATCTCTAATTGATTTTCATCACTGCAGGCTATATCCGATCACCTTGGGAACTTCATTATCTTTATCAGGTATTCATGATGTTTGTACTGAGATCGATATTTTCACTCGTATTTTCATCCAATCGGTTTATCTAAAATTTGTTTGATATTTTTCTTTATCTCTCTTTAAACCTAGTGTAACAGCCAAATGGAATAAATTCGATAACGAATAAATGAGGGCGTGTTGGGAAAAACGCTCGGACATGTCGATTTGTAATTTTAAATGCGCATATTTTTCGAGAAAATTATATTATATAGGGTGTTCCATGTGACCGTGGCCCATACAAACTTTCTTATTTCAAATGCAACCTCCTGTATATTATTTATTTTTCGGATTCTTCAGAGAATTCTAGACACAATTCATGCACAATGTCCTGTACCTATCTTCAACTATTTTATTTATAGTATTAAGTGTTTTCAGATTTATTGCAAAAATCAACGTTTTAAATAAAAATTATTTTATTTCACAAATTCGGTACATTACACTTAAAACCTACTGAGTAATACTGATTATTTCTTAATTATTAGAAAAAAAAACAAAAAAAAAACATTAATGTCAATATAGGAAATGCTCGCCGCGAACGTCTTGGCAACATGCTTATCTGGTGTAGAATTGTCTGATAACGTTACTCAACATTTTTTCTCTGTAATGGTTTTTGCTTACTTTCTTCATATCAAGAGGTTAATGGAAAATAAGTATTGAGTGTAATTTATCGAATTTGTGAAATAAAATAATTTCCATTTGAAATGTTAATTTTTGTAAAAAATCTTAAAACACTTAATATTTCCGAAAAAGTTGAAGATAGGTACAGAACATTGTACATGAATTATGTCTAGAATTTTCTGAAGAATCCAAAGAATAAATAATATACAAGGGGTTGCATTTGAAATAAGAATGTTGGTATTGGCCACGGTCGCATGGAACACCCTATATAATTTTATTTTTTTGAAAATTATGCGCATTTAAAATTACAAATCGACGTGTCCGAGTGTTTTTCCTGAAACCCCTTCATTTATTCGTTATCGAATTTATTCCATTTGGCTGTTACACTCTGTATGGATGAATCATGAGGAAAAATACAGTTTTCATTTTCGTTTTTGTTCTCTTCTCGAATATACATACCAATTTCGAAAAAAGTGATTATGTAGTACTTTTGCATGGCCATAACTGTTTAACAATATCTGGCCAATGCAGAACCGCATTTGAGATTACTGAATATCGAAAAAATTCGGCAGTAGAAATTACAAGAGACATTTGTTGAGAATAAATCTTAAATTTATTTTTTACTGTAAAATATAAATATGGAAAAGAATTCCTTGCGAAACAAGGTTCAGGGGTGGCTTTTTTACCCCTTGCGATTATAGAAAACCACCAAACATTGTTTTGACTGCATTCTCACTCGCATAAAATGTCTGCTCAATTTTATTCTTGTCAGATTTTTATTTTTTGAGGAAAAAGTTGAGAACTGTTTTTCGGGCACCACCTTTAGGGGGCTGTAACTAAGCAGGGGGGCTGAAAACAAAAAGTTCATGTGGAAGACGAATCTTATTTTTCGACGCTGAATTTGAATTCGTAATAATTTGCAATAAAAAAAATTAAGAATTTTGGAATTAGTAAACCTCTGATCGATACTTCACTGACTTTCCGACACAGCTGTGAATTCCAACAGGCGAATAGAGAAGCGAATAGATGGAATTCCCGCTATTGGCTTGACAACACACTTTCTCGATCTTTTTTCCTCATCGGCAAATTCCAATCCATAATAGAGGAGTAGCGCACTCCGAATTGGAGTTGAAGAAGGAGTGACCTGTTACGTACCTACATGGGTTACATCAGCTAATGGAATTACTATAAATAAGTTGATTGATACCTACACAAGCCGGCCTCGAAATTGAATTTCAACGACGCCTGAGATAACTATTTCGAGTATTTATTGATTTTAACACGAGCGAAACTCAAACAATCCAAGCGTAGCCAGGGAACGATTGATCTACGGTTACAAGGTCCCCTTGAAAATTTTCAAGATCGAGGAGATAAATGAAACGGATGTTTCATTCTTGATTTCAGTCGAATGATGAAGATAAATATTTGAAATTAGTTCATTCATTTCAGTTCGCCGATAGAAGGCTGTATAATAACGAAGTCAAAATATTTCAAACATTCTCAGCTATGATCAGAGTCTAATTCAAAACGGTGTTAACGGTTTCGGTTATTTTTTTTGAGTTATATATGCTCAGAAACCCTCATGTTGCAACCTCTGATTAATAATAATAATAATATACATTGATCCATTCAGACAAAGAAAGTATAGGACAAGTCAATAATAAACAAAAAGAGATTCAACAAAAAACACTCGATTTAAACTACAAAAAAAAACAATATGAAAATTGAACTACTTCACAACTCTATACGGTTATCATTAAGATTTTCATTCACAGAATAATAACTTTTATTTAACAATAGTTTTCTCAATATTTTTTTGAATTTTTTTGAATTGCTTCACATCTTTGCACTTCATAGGGACCGGTCAATGATTGAGCATTTTAATTCCCTGATAGGCTGGTGAATTTTCATATTCTGACGTCCTGTGTCCAGGGATAATTAAGAGTTAAGACATCACCGTTTCTTGTTGTGTAGGAATAATGACTTGACAGTTTCATAAGAAACGTATACCGCCAGATGGCAGTTCAGTACATTAATTTTTATTTATTGGATTATTCAGCTCAATAGAACAAATGTTGGGGCGCAGGGAATATAACAGGAAATCCTACCCTGAACTAGACATCACAGTGCCTGTACAATTTCCTTTATCAGTCATCTGGGAGGAGATACCTGCGGGGCGTGTCATTTAAAAGAAATTCAATTTCACGTTAGAATCCACAATTATTGTAAGAAACAAATAATTTTCACTTATCGACGGCTAAAACAATCCTTAGTAAATTGTCTTTGATAAAAATGGATATTTATCATTTCGAATAGAAAAATTCAAGGAAATATATTTCGCGAAAACAACGGTAAATTTTGAAAGAAAAATGAGATGGACGTTTGATTAACTAAATGATAGACTTCAATACTGAAATGAAAAAACACAAAAATATTTGTTCGTTTCGATGGTGGAAATGTTAAATAACCGAAAATGATGGGGAATATCCTCTTCATTCATTCAATACTTAAAAAAAAATATAATTTTCAACTTTACACACCCATACATCCCTTCATCAATCAGAAGAAATAAACCGTTTCTGAGTCCCTCTTTTTAGGGATGTAGACCCTTAATTCGTCTCGTTATTCAATAAAAATCGTAGCCAAATTGTAGATCTACAATACTACGGCACTCTATATTGTAGTTTTTGGTCTAGTTCCTGAGAAATCCGCTATATTAAACGCTATTGTCGCTATTTTTTGTATGAAATAAGTTGTGTTCTTTTAGAAATTAATTTTATGTCTTTAAGAAGTATCTAAAACGAGTTTCTCTCAAAAAACAGTTGCTTCCCAAAGACTTTTTTCAAAACTATCCATCTACTAAAGTCGAGATGGCTTTCGGATGGCGAAGACTGCAATAAATCGTTGGTGAGACTCTTAGTCTTTCCACTCGTTTGAGAATACTTGAGATAAGCCTCTGAATAAGCTACAACCAACGTTTTCATTTGCCATCCTTCTCTAGTGGAACTAATTCATCGTACGTTGGTTGTAGCATATTTAGGAGTTTGCCTTGAGTATTTTCAAACGAGTAATAAGGGCTAAGAGCCTCCCCAACGTTTCATTGAAGACTTCGCCATCCGAAAACCTCCCGACTTCTTCTATTTCTATCATGACCTGCAATCCCAAGGATAAAATTTATTTTACAGCATTTTCTCGCATCGAATTGAGTTGAATGTTCACTACCTTCCAGAGCCTGAACAATTTTCAAGCAGAAAAGAGCCTAAAAAAATTTTTATTGAAGTTGAGATGGATGGAATAAAAAAAATATTATGAAAATTAACTATTCATTAAATTCTACAAAATTATTTCATCACATTACTCCCCATTTTTTGTTTATGCTTTACGTATTAATACGAAAACAAACAAAAATATGTTACAAAGAAAAACTAGGATGAATTTGAGACAGACGTTCCTTTTTGTAAATTCACGATATCCAACAAAAAAAAAATGCAATTAATTATAGAAGTTTCGTTTCTATCCCAACCGAACTCTCACCAAAAAGACTCGCAGTTAAACGAAGAGAATGAATTGATTAGCTTTTAGTTACCTTCAATTTTGAATGAAATGTGTGAGAACTGATAGAACTCTACTGGCACAGGTACTTTCTGCGATTTCCGCATTTTCCCTTTTCCGCGACACCGTCTTCTTTCGCTAGCAACGCACTTACTTGACGAAACTGTCAAATCTCCTTTTTTCACAGACGTTCCCAATTTGGAGAAAATCTTTCCCTCTTTAAATGGTATCTGTCGAAAGTTCTGGAAGGAATTCGGTATCATTCCACGCGTTTGGATTATTTTCAGCTAGAATGAATCTATCTGGATTTGAAATGAATTTTTTTTGTCAAAATGTGACCCTGGAGTACCCCTTAATCAGTACGCGATTGGAGCTGAACGGAAAAGCGAATTCCGTCTCAAAAAAACGAAAATGAAACTCCAAAAGTCTGGAAATCCCCGAGCGTCAATGCTCGGCGGAAGTTGAACTTCCATTATCTTCTAGTTTCGTCTTCGTGTCAATCCCATTTGTAGGAATATAGAATTTTCGCGAGACGGGCGTTCAGCCGGGCAGGGCATTACTGCAGGAAGTTCCCGAGGAAAACGTGCCCCGTGTCGGCCAAATAATAATCCCCGAAGGGAGCGGAATAGGTTATTATGATTGATGAATTATTAAGCGACATGAAATTTCGGTTTGATGGGTGAAGAGAGCATTAATTATTTACTGGAGTGAAAACGTTACGGGGGGATTAGGAAAAGTGCGGAAATTTGACGTTGGAGTGTCAGTGTAGGAGCGAGAATTTGATCCCTAAGTTATATGTCAACATAAATTTCCTTAGGCAAGTCGCGAAAATAGCCTTTCTACTAGACAGAATTCAAGGTCTACTGAACTCCCGTTGAATGGATGAAAGAATGAACTGTTACTGATTCATAGTCACTTTTATAAAGTATCTCGGTTGGCCATGATATTCTGACACATTTCATCGTGTATATTCTGAAGATGTTAGGTCATAGTTATTTTCCGGCCAGTTGAATAAGCAACGTGTCCCTTTCTACATGGAGATCGTAATAATCACGTATTTATTAATATGTTTATTTATGTGACTTCAATAATTCCAAAGATCTGACGAATGTTGAAGAAACATTTTGCTCTGTTATTACTGGAAATGTTTCACGTATATAAACATGGTTGAAAGATTCAGTTATGCTTTTTTCTACTACAGAAATCAAGAATCGAGTATTGAAATTTACCTGAAAAATACTGAACATTAAGTCCGTTACTTTGTTCATAATTAGTTTATTGTAAAAAAGAATAAAAGTACTCAAATAACCCGACAGAAAAACTGTCGCTTTGTGATTCAACGGAAGAGCGGCTTTCCGCCAATCAGGGGTATTATTACTTAAAGAAAAAAAAAGATGTTATTTTAAATTTTGAGGATCTTTCTCCGTAAAGGGAGAAAGTGTGGGATCGACCCAAACGCACTAGGGTCGGGACTTAGTGTCTAATAATTCTCCAGGGAGAGGGATGGTAAATGAAACTTTCGAATTTAAATTTAAGACGTATATTATGACATAAAAAAAACAATTTTAAACACGCTATTCATAAGCGAATCACGTCAACAAACTATATTATCGAAATATTTGGTCAATTTCCCAAATCAAATGAACTTAACAAAACCAAATCAAATTAATACATCAAATTCAAATTGCAAATCAAAATTAAATCATCGAAACCAAATCTACTCATCAAAACAAATTCCAATTATAAAAAAAATTATCAAAACTTGGGGGTTTGTTAAAATAACCCAAAACCGTAAACATACGGTGCTCTCACAATAATACAATCCAAATTTCCGAATACTTAAGGGAGATCTCAAAAATAATACAATTCAGACAGACTTGTGGTAGATTTCGGGACTCTGGACTCTGAAAGATATCTGGCCTTGCATACAGCTTTCTACCAATACTCAAAGCATACCCAAAAAAATACCCGACCTTTTCCTCGTGCAGATTATCCTAAGGATGATGAAAATATCCTGAGAAACAAAAGAAACACAAAAACACGTCACTAACTCGCTTTCGCAGATTAATCTCACTCCCGTTCTACCGACGAAACGCAATCTGAATAATTCTAAGTAATTTCAATAAAAAAAACCTTTTACTTGAGACCCTACTTCTAACCAAAAAATATTTCCCCTATCACCGTTTTGGAGTCAACTGTGAACCTTCCCGTTTAAGGCTTCTCCAGTTACTGCCTTTTTCGTCTCCGAAGCAAATTTCAGATTTCCTTTTTTCGTTTTCTTTAGAAACCAATCAGATTAAAAATTTTTCATCTTCGTTTCTACAAACTAATCAAATCAAAATTTTTTCTTCTTCGTTTTTACAAACTGATCAAATTACCGTCTCGCCAACATCCTGTACCATACCGACAGTGACAAAGTAATTTTCGGAAACGTGAATATAAATTTCAGAAGTCTACACTGGCCAACCAAAATATTTCAATTTATTACAGAACTTCTAAATGAACAGACGGATCTTTGGAATTCCCCACTCTTCAAAATTCTCAATGAATGAGCAGCAGACATTTAAACACCTTTTTGTACAACTCAAAATAATCCAGTATGAAAATGTAGTAGTACTACGAAACCTGTGCCAACCTTCTTCAGTTTTGAGTAAAAAAACTTGACAAACCCAAATCGTGGCCAATCGGTATACTTTATACAAGTGAATGGAGTATGCCAAGTCGATGTACAAAAATTAAGGAAAAAAATGTTTGTATGAGACTGAATAATATCCCAACAAGTAAACACTGAAAGAATGTCAATTCTGGCTTCGTCTCTTGGTCTTCTGGTTTCGTGTAAGCGTTATACTAACTAGAGTCCTTCTTGCTCACGGAACGAATTCACTTCGTGGCTACGAAACTAACGTGCACTCACTTGCGGCTAACAGGTTCAAGCGAGCGAACTGAGTTCGCACTTATCGAACTGAAGGAGAGTGCGAACTGATGGCGAGGACCGTGACGATTCCAAGAGAGAAAGGGAGCTCCAGTCGATCGGTATTTCTATTCTTGAACTATAGGATCTTCTTCGTTTGTGGTATCAATTATGAATGAGATTAAAACTACGAATAAGTGAAACAAATAAACAGAACGAAAACTACAAATAAGCAGTAAACAGTTCAAGTTCACTTTGTACAAAAAATTTGAATTGTATGAGAAAAGGTTCTCATAGCTGATTCCTTTTGCCATGGAGTTACTGTTACTTTTCATGAAAACGGTCTCCGATATCGGTCATATAATTTTCCAAGGCTGCATTTTATTGGTGCGATCCCTTAGGGTTTTCTGGGTTGTCGTCCACTTTGTCTTAATTCTGTGCCCATTTCACGAGCCATTAAATTTTAATTTAGTTTTAATTAACCCCAGCTGAAGTTCATCCTTTCTGACACTCTTTCTTTCACTTGATAATTCGTGGCGTCATGATTCAAATCACTGAGAATAAGGAACCGAAGGAAAATCTTCACGTTACATTCAATGAAAAGCGCAAAGTAATTCCTTTGGCTTAACTCTAAACTCAAGCGTATGACATTGATGATGATAGGTAGATTCAGCAAGCAACAATACAGACGGCTGCTGCTTCTGTGCATCTGGAACTGCTGTTTGGTATGGTATCACATGCATGGAACAGATTCAAGTCTTGATTATACAGAAATGTTTTTATACACCAAAAACACCAACGTAGAACGGCTCCCGAAAAGCTGGAGCACATCAAAGTCATATTAAATTTTCCGACTGGCACGACCTGGAAAATGATTCGATTTTCCTCCCCTTATCCGGCTTAGATCCGGGCGCGGGATCTGAAAATGACAAACTGTCATGATATTCATGAATTATTAATCGTCGGAACGAGAGTGCAGCATGCATTCGCTCGGGCCATTTTCCGTCTGTCAATTAAGCAATTCGCTTAGTCGTTTAGACTGCCGAGAGGCCGATACCAAGGCTGTGAATTAGTTTCTGGAGACTTGCCAGGAGTATGTCAGAGCGCACACGATTCATAACAAGAATTGAATGAGTAAGAGCACCTGTCGAATAATGAACCAGATGCGCATTATTTTTTGCCATATTTTTCATCTCAAAAATAATACAATTCAGACAGACTTGTGGTAGATTTCGGGGCTCTGGACTCTGAAAGATATCTGGCCTTGCATGCAGATTTCTACCAATACTCAAAGCATACACACAAAAATACCCGACCTTTTCCTCGTGCAGATAATCCTGAGGATGTTATTTTAAATTTTGAGGATCTTTCTCCGTAAAGGGAGAAAGTGTGGGATCGACCCAAACGCACTAGGGTCGGGACTTAGTGTCTAATAATTCTCCAGGGAGAGGGATGGTAAATGAAACTTTCGAATTTAAATTTAAGACGTATATTATGACATAAAAAAACAATTTTAAACACGCTATTCATAAGCGAATCACGTCAACAAACTATATTATCGAAATATTTGGTCAATTTCCCGAATCAAATGAACTTAACAAAACCAAATCAAATTAATACATCAAATTCAAATTGCAAATCAAAATTAAATCATCGAAACCAAATCTACTCATCAAAACAAATTCCAATTATAAAAAAAATTATCAAAACTTGGGGGTTTGTTAAAATAACCCAAAACCGTAAACATACGGTGCTCTCACAATAATACAATCCAAATTTCCGAATACTTAAGGGAGATCTCAAAAATAATACAATTCAGACAGACTTGTGGTAGATTTCGGGACTCTGGACTCTGAAAGATATCTGGCCTTGCATACAGCTTTCTACCAATACTCAAAGCATACCCAAAAAAATACCCGACCTTTTCCTCGTGCAGATAATCCTAAGGATGATGAAAATATCCTGAAAAACAAAAGAAACACAAAAACGCGTCACTAACTCGCTTTCGCAGATTTAATCTCACTCCCGTTCTACCGACGAGACGCAATCTAAATAATTCTAAGTAATTTGAAAAAAAAAAACCTTTTACTTTCGACTTAACACTTTTCTGTCTCCGCTTGAGACCGTCCTTCTAAAAAACCAAAAAATATTTCCCCTATCACCGTTCTCAAGTCAACTGTGAACCTTTCCGTTTAAGGCTTCTCCAGTTACTGCCTTTTTCGTCTCCGAAGCAAATTGAAGATCTCCCTTTTTCGTTTTCTTCAAAAACCAATCTGATTAAAGATTTTCCTTCTTCGATTTTACAAACCAATCAAATTAAAGATTTTTCTTCTTCGTTTTTACAAACCAATCAAATCAAAGATTTTTCTTCTTCCCACCTCCCGTGTGTGGGTGTTGTGAGGATGAAACAATTTCCCATGAAACTTTCGGGTACCTCCACGTTACAAATCCCACGATTTTAGCCTCGAAGTTTTCTGCTACCAAGACTGTGAATTAGTTTCTGGAGACTTGCCAGGAGTATGTCAGAGCGCACACGATTCGTAACAAGAATTGAATGAGTGAGAGCACCTGTCGAGTAATGAACCAGATGCGCATTATTTTTTGCCATATTTTTCATGAGGTAGCTAAAGTAGCTTAGAAACGTCATGGAACAGTATTTTCATTTTGTAAATTTAATCAGATGTGCATCAATATAGAAATCACACGGCTTGAGACCGTACCTCTAAAACTGAATTTCTTCTTAAACCTCCCTCAAAACCGTATCAAAAACGTATCAAACGAGTCAACTGAGCATCTTCCCGTTTAAGACTTCTCCAGCTACTCCTCAACTCCCGATTGAACCTTAACTGCTTTCGTCTCCGCTTTGAGATCGTACTTCTAAACACTGAAGTATCCTTAAACCGTACTACCCTTAATTTCCGAACCGTATTTCCGAGTACGGGGAACCTTCCCGTTTAAGGCTTCCCCAGTTACTGCCTTTTTCGTCTCCAAATCGAATTGAAGATTTCCTTCGTTTTCTTTAAAAACCAATCAGATTGAAGATTTTTCTTCTTCGTTTTTACAAACCAATAAAATTAAGGATTTTTCTTCTTCGTTTTTACAAACCATCAAATCAGGGATCAAGGATGACGCAGTTTCCCATGAAAATTTCGGGTACTCCACGTTGCACTTCCCACGATTTTAGCCTCGGGTTTTTCTGCTATCGTACGCATTTATTGCAACTGATTTCGTGGAACAATTTTCTGATATCGTCTGAGTCCCATGAGAAACTTGAACCGAAAATCAATAATTTCAATCGTTATCGTCTCGCCGCACATCCTGTACCATACCGAAAGCGACAAAGTAACTTTCGGACCCATGCATATCGAATTCACGATATGCACATGTCAACCAAAATATTTCAATTTATTACACTATTGAGAAACTGTATGAAGGTTCATAGGACATGGTTATTGTCTCGAAAAACCAGATGGATCTCCCAAACTTGACCCAAATTCTTGGGTTGAGAACTTTTTCAATAGCGGACCATAACTCAGTCGAAAAAGGGTAGTTTTAAACAGAAAACTAGAATTGTAACTAAAGGCATAGGGAACGAAATATTGTAGTACAGAAGTGATTGATCCCATATGGTTAAAATCAATTTATACGACCTTTTTAAAGGAGATAGTTCAATTCGTGGGAACAAAGGAGATGGAATTTATGTTATCCAGATGTTGCGAAGTTAGACGCGGCAATGGAATTTCGTAGATAATGAGAAAGAGCAGACGCCATATAACATATAAGTATACAGATGAGAGGTACAACTGATATTTCGTTCGAATCAACACTGTTACTGTTTCAACTAGTTTTGCAGGCGCGTGCAACTGGTTCAGGCTGGCAAACTCTGGTCGGATTTGGCTTATTGAAGTAGTGAGGGAGTAGAGGGGTTCTGGAACCTCGATTCTTGAAAACTGTATAACACAGTGTCGTAGAGATTATGTAAACAGCTGAAGTCCGGGTCTTCTTTGTTATCGACGTTTCATGAAGGGAAAAATCGATTTTGATTTGGGCATACGGATTCAGAAAATAAAATAGAAGAAATATCAGCTTTTTTTCCGAATTTATACATCTCAGAGCCATTAGAGAAGCTTTTCATTCCAATGCAAGGCTGTTAGGGTCACGTACATAGATTATACGGAATGGAACTCGTCGAGAACGTTCCGCAGCAATTCGAACCCTGATTCTGCATAGGAAAACGCGAAATCAATTGTATGCCGACATGTACCACCCTGTTAGGAGAAAATAGGGAGCTTCGACCCCCAT
The DNA here is from genome assembly GCA_910592335.1 of Adalia bipunctata. Classification (NCBI taxonomy): domain Eukaryota; kingdom Metazoa; phylum Arthropoda; class Insecta; order Coleoptera; family Coccinellidae; genus Adalia; species Adalia bipunctata. The sequence continues at coordinate 13,383,090 of OU342955.1, forward strand.
ATATCCCCTGAAACTGACGTAAAATCACATTAGCAGCATACGGCCTTCGTCGAGCACCAAACACGCTCGTGGCGTCATTAGCCGTAGGGCCGCCTAATTCCCGAATCCCGATACCAGTTGTAGTGGAAACTCGGCGAAATTTATTGTTGCCGCTGCAACTCGGAATGCAAGCGGCGAACGGTCTCAAGTTGTTATGATCCCGATGCCAGATTGTGCCGTATTTCACGGGATTAAACGTCCTTTACGAAATCCCAATTTACGGTCGACCGGAATGTTTCTGACGCCTCGACCGAATCCGTATCACTTTATGGAATATTAAAACGGATGTCCGTCTGTCCGTTCGTTTGAAAAGGAGGCTGAGAGGTAGACAGTCTGCGGCGCAATTATAAAGGGAGGCGCTGCCTGGGGTGTCCCGGATGGATGAGAGTGAATTTCAATTATTTCCCCAGTTGCCTTGCTTTTTCTTGCTGGCATGCTAAGGAAGAAACAGGGAGCAACAAAATTACGATTTTTGAAAGGACAAACAACGCGACATCTAGATTAAGGAACGAACAGATTTTGATGAAATATGCAGAACAGGGACATTAAACTTCAATATATACCTCAGTATACTTCAACTTTGATCACAGTTTACTAGATCTAGATGTCGCGTTATTTGTCTTTTTAAAAATCGTTAATTTTGTTGTGAAGGTGTTCTTTTTATTCGAATTGGTATCGACTCCATCTTGTTCATTTGTTTCGTGATGGAGACCTTTCTTTATTATATAATATATTTATCTGTGTTTTCCTGAAGTAGTAGGTTATATGTAAGTGTAATTAATTTTATAATTTGTGACCTCCACACTTAATTTGGAATTAATTTTTGGTAGCTTCAGAAGACTTGGGAATTAGACTAATTCAAAGTCTCGAACCTAGTCGTCAAAAATTAAAGATTGTGGAACCTAAGGACTTTTTTCCTCTTCTTTCATGATGAGTCACCCACATTTGTCAATCTTCAATCTTGATAAAATATATCCTGAGCATAGGCCAAGGAATAACCTCTTGAATTTTTGGATGTACATAAAGTTAGCAAAACAACTTTCGCGAATCAAACTCGGAATAGCTCAAAATTTTGCCGTTTTTTATCCGTTAGTTATCCGTGAAAAAATTAATTTTGCCGTTTTTGTATTTGAAAAGATTCGAGATGTCAAATCTGTCTTAGCTAAACAACTATCCGAAAAATTTTTTCAGCCGAAATCAAACTAGCTCATCTTTTTCAATGATTTATCCGTAAATTATCCGCGAAGAAAAAATCATCACCACTCTTGTATTTTAAAAAATAGTGGATGTTTCGCTAACTTAATATCAAGTTATTCAAAAAATGGTTTTGGCACGAAACAAAATAGCTCATCTTTTTATGTGATTTATCTGTAAATTATCCGTGAAGAAAAAAAATTTGTATCATTCAAGGTTTCTAAGAAAAATGACAAAATCTGATTGATCCATCAACGGCCGACGAAACATATTTTATGCATTTTTCTCGAAAACTAAGGAAGCAATATTGATGAAATTCGGAAGAAAGATGTGATTTTTATCTTTGATTTATCCGGATAAATCACTTAAAAAGATAAACTACTTTGTTTCGTGCTGAAACCATTTTTCGAATAGTTGATATCAAGTTAGCGAAGCATCCAATATTTTTTTAAATACAAGAGTGGCGATGTTTTTTTCTTCACGGATAATTAACGGATAAATCACCGAGAAAATTGAACTTTCTGTTGATTGTTGAAATAATTTTTTCAATATGTCACCTGGTAATTTGATGTACACTTACCAGTGCACGTGATATTTCGTTAAAAACAAAAGCGGCAAAATTTTTCTCTTCACGGATAAATCAGAGATGAAAAGCTACATCATCTTTCCAAATTTCAACATTATTGCTTTCTTAGTTTTCGAGAAAAATGCATAAATTATGTTCTGTCGGCTGCTGATCAATCAATCAGATTTTGTCATTTTTCTTCGAAACCTTGAATGATACAAATTTCCTTTTTCAACGGATAATTTACGCATAAATCACTTAAACAGATGAGCTGTTTTGTTTCGTGCTGAAACCATTTTTCGAATAGTTTTTTCGCCAACTTGATATCAAGTTAGCGAAACATCCAATATTTTTTAAAATACAAGAGTGGCGATGTTTTTTTCTTCATGAATAATTTACGGATAAATCATTGAAAAAGCTGAGCTAGTTTGATTTCAGCTGAAAAAATTTTTCGGATAGTTGTTTCGTTAATTTGATATCAACGACACATCTCATATTTTTTTAATCACAAGAGCGGCAAAATTAATTTTTTCACGGATAAATTACGGATAAAAAAACGGCAAAATTTTGAACTATTCCGAGTTTGATTCGCGAAAGTTGTTTTGCTAACTTTATGTACATAATTTTTGTCGCATGTTTACCTAACAATCTGTATAATGCAGAGATTGAATGCTTCACATTTTTTCAGAAGCGATTTCCTAAAATACCCGAAAAGATGCAATTACGTCGAAAACACAGTGTTCCTAGATTCGAATCGTCGATGTTTTCTCTTTGTCCACCCCTGAGCGCGACCCAGTAATCGATACGAGTACTTTAGTTCCAAAGGGCTCATTATCCGAGGATATTAATGCGATCAATCATTCCAGTCCTTTCGAAAACCGATATCCGACGATTGCAGACAAATGACCGAGGTCGAAGCGAAGTCGAGCTGTGAATTGGCAATGTTTCCAACGCGTGCGAGATGAGCAGTCCTGGGGGATTTCGAAGGGGTGAATTGGGGTCAGAGCATGAAATAACTGCTTAAAGCATGCATAGCTCGCTCGAAAAATGTGTAAAATTGATTAGACCACAAAATTATTGCTGAAAACTGGATGGTACACACGGTTAATGTATGGCCTGGGAGTATAATCTGCTTGGCTGCTGGCCCCGTGTGAATGTTGCAAGATTTATCATCAACTGCGAAGTGAAGACCTTATCCAGCCACGAAATGGTTGTTATAATTAAGATACTGCGCTCTCCTGGCATTAACGGCCGCTAAGAAAGCCAAATTTTCGCGTGCAACCTCCAAATGGGAATTCCACAATGCAGTTGATATACGGTGGAAATTTAAAACTCCCTCTTCAACAGCGGTCGAATCGAAGTTCACTGCCATTATTTTCAGGGAAAACGACTATGCTGGTAATAAAATGCAGGCGAGATCGAATTCCAAAGAGGTTCGCTTGATGGATCGAAATGAAAACCGATAAGTTCGGTACCTGCCTCGTGCTGGGAGTATCGTAATTCATCACGCCAATTGATTGTTCGAAATTTATTCAAAAAGGGAAATCCAACACTGGTATTTTTCTTCCTGCGGGATGAAAAGCTACAAAGAAACACTTGAGCCTAAATTGGTCCATTTATCTTATTCTACGAAATGGTACATCTGCTAAATCTCATTCTGCACTTCCTTTCAACTATAGGAAAAAGGCTTCACATTCAGGACTCAAAAGCTTACACATGGAAGTCATCAAATGCAAAGTAAAAGTGTCACACGCATCTTGGGCACAATATGAAGCGTCCCACACACGAAATTCCGAAATAACAACTATGTACATTCAATCGGAATGAAATCCTACATATTTATATGAAAACATTGTTTTATTCTCACTATTCTTCATCATTTCACCAGAATCTATTCATTAGGTTTATGATCGAGCGCTCAGAAAGTGTGTTTTCTGTTTCAGATTTTTCATTTCAGATTTTCTTCATGAACACTGACAGTAGGTACATATTTGAGAACCAGAAGAATGTCAGATTCGCCTAAAGTACAATATTAATTGAAGGACGAACGCTTCAAAACGTATCGGAGAATATTTATCGATCTGCGACAGATTCCCTACACGGCAAGGTCTTCCTGACCCGATTCAGATAATTTCATTCGCCCGAGCGCTATCCCACATCATAACTGTCTGATGAATAGGATTAGTAAAGCGTAGATCGTTAGCAAATTATACGAACTGGCATACCGAAGCAGGAAGTGTTGAAAATCATCCACGGAAGGCAAGGTTGATGAATTTAGAAAATCGATATGGGTTAGAGACTCATCCTGTATAATGGAATGATGATTGATATGACTTAAGGTGGATTATGCAGCGTTATTTAATATCCTTCGGAGATCAACATTACTCCATTTACTAGAAGAGGGAATGTTAATCTTAGATCGCCATCAAATAGTTAGATGCTGAATTTTTCCAGTGAGGTCAAATCTGAGGTGTCACACTATGTAGAAAGTAAACTCAAGAGGAAACAACACATCGACAAAACTCTTAGCCTTAGCGGCCATATGGACATGTGAAGGGATCAAAAGTCCCGGGGGATGCAACCAGAAATAGTATCTATGGGTCTTCAGAATACCGCAACACCATAAAGCAACTGACCAGAGCAGAGGCAATCTATACCTACAACTATTACTAATCATTACAAAAAGCGGTAGTTGCTAAATGGCGCAGGATCCGGGTAGTGTACAGGGTCACCCGAATCGCTTGATTTCGGCTGTTCCTGGTACTTCTAGTGCCTGTAAAAAGTTTCGGCCGTTTCTAGATATTTCAGAGAATGAAGAAGTTATGGCACATTTTCGATATTGCCGAAATATCAAAATTTCGTTATATCTTCAAAACAAATGGAGATATCGAGAAACGGCTTTCAGTTATGGAGTTTTCACGAAAATCGAGCCCAGGACTCCTCTTAACATTTTCACCTATCTAGCCTAGAAGGACCAGAAACAACCAAAATCAAGCAATTTAGGTGACCCTGTACATGTGGAAATCTAAATAATCCAATGCTGCTTCGATAAAAAGAATAGTTTTTTGACTCAAAATCCAAATGGATGGAAACCTTATCAACAAGAAATATTTCGACTAAAGTGATTAAAATTTCTAATCATCCATTATTCCTCAGATGTTGATCGAATATAGAGCCATTTCAACTAAGCTCACCAATATTTTCACGTATTTAATGAGTTGAATCGATGGTGATTCATATTCCAGGTCAACCTCAAATTAAAAAAACACCAAATTACCATCAAGACGTTCCAAATAATTACGTAAAGCTCCGAGACTTCGGTGATATACATCGCACCTCCAAGTTTTAATACAGAATAGAATTTTCTCAATTAAGCTCGCATTTTCATCCATTACAGCCCTCAAAGTTTGGCCGTTAAAACGTAATTATTCATAGGCGATACGGTCCTGAAGGAATAGTGGCCCAATGTTCAGAATTAATTTTGTTGCAAGGCAAAGAGAGCAGTGCGATCGATAGGAAATGGGACTGCCAGATGCAGCGACGTTTTCCAAAGAATTCCGCTGATGATAAATAGAAATAAATGGATGTCGTCTTCTTTAGATTCCAACTGTTCTTGATTTGTTCAGTTTAAAGACATTTTCAATAGGATGAGACAATTTGTGTTCTTGAAATGTTCATGTTTATCAATGTTCCGTCATTAAGAGGGGTCTATACCGTTCGACGTTCAGTTCAAAACGCGATTCGGTATTACTCACGATAGAGACCACCGATTCATATGGGGTTTTCACTATTATTCAATTTGAAAAGTTCTTCAAGTGGGAAAGTCCATAACTTTTTTTTTGCCGAGTGAACAAAAAATTGATGTTTTTTTTTTCGACGGAACAAAAAGTGATGAACTTTCCCACTTGAGGAACTTTTCAAATTGAATAATAGTGAAAACCCCATATAAATCCGTGGTCTCTATCGTGAGTAATCCCGAATCGCGTTTTGAACTAAACGTCGAACGGTATAAACCCCTCTTAATGCTTAAGATAGAAGTGGATCATCGGATCTCAGAAAATTGAAAAATTTTCATGATATAAATGATAGTTATTAATGATATGAGTGTTAAAAGTGACGTTTCATTTTGCGAGTGAAAAAGTTTGTGAAATGAGCGGAGCGAATTGAACAATTTCACGAACAAAATAAAATTACTTTTATTACAAATACCATACAATGTTTTCTGTACAACTGCCCTATTTTGATAATGAAATGGGCGAATTTGCAATGACATTAAACTTCAAAATGCATTTTAATATTCGAATAATCAAAAGGTTGTTGTGAATGGAAAACGTTGCCAACGTTATAATTACTAACAAATGAGAAAAGACGCTGTCATTTGAATTTCGTTCCTGTCCAATTTTCGTCTCGGGTTTCTAATTGCTCAATATATAATATGTTTGTCGAGAGTCCAATTATTAATAAAAGTGACGATTTGGTTGTTCCTGTGGATATTGAAGAGCAAATCTGGAACTCCTACCTAAAAAATATGTTCAGCAGTACGATATTGCATATAACAATTTCCTTGCCTGGTGTAAATTGAAAAATGTAGAAGGGAACTTCAGTGAACCTATTTTCCTGGCATACTTAGAAGAAAAATCAAAAATATGGAGTTCATCAACTTGTGCAGCAAATTTTCAATGATAAAGTCAAGCGCCCTTGTTAAAATTGGTGCGGATGTTAGTGAATATTTTAAGGTAATAGCATATTTAAAACGGATAATACTTCATGGTTAAGGTTGCAACTATTTTCGGATTATTTGGAGCCTGTCGGCTTGAAGAATTGTGTAATGTATCAGTGGAAGACATCGAAATAACAAATAAATCATTAGTTATACAACTTCCAAACACAAGAACGAAAGTCAGTCGTTCTTTCAGTATTATTTGGCAGTAGGTTGACTTTTTTCATTAGTACTTTGCACTGTGCCCTTCTGTCATCAAACATCGTCGTTATTTCCTGAAATACATGAATAATAAATGCACTGCCAATCCAGTTGGTATCAATACATATGGTAAAATTCCATCTATTGTTGCCGAATTCCTCAAACTGACAGAACCAAAGCAATAAACAGGACACTGTTTTCGGATATCCTCAGCTTTATTGCTAGCAGAATCAGGAGCAAATATTACGGATATAAAAAACATGGTGGATGGAAGTCTACGACGGTAGCCGAGGGCTGTCATTCCATTGCATATAGAAATGTCATTGCTGAAAAAATTCTCCCAACCTCAACAGATTTTCGATCATCATCCAATATTGTACTTCCGATTTCTACAAGTACTCATGGTGCTGAGGATTCTAATAATCTGTTACGAAGCTCCCTAACGTCACAGGGCATTAATGTTAGTAATTATTCTAGTTTTACGATTAATATTAATGTTCATAAGTAATGATTGTTGAATATTGATAATAAAAATTTGCAATTGCTGAATTTTTTTCATCTGATTTCATCATAAGAAAATGCTTCCACGTGAACAATCAATTTCAACATTGTTTGCTGTCATTAAAAGAGTCACTTTTAATGGCAGTCGTACAAAAATTCCTATTTTTTTTCAAACCTTCTATATACTGAGTTGAAAATGAGTTTGTACGTTACCTACAAATTCAACACGATATTATCTACAACGAGTTTATCTCGTCAACAAAACTCCCTTTCGTTAAAACTCTGCACAAAAGCTTCAATTAAGTTAGCTTTCAACGATGCAAATAGGAAATTCTTTCAGGGTCAGTCTAGCAGAACCTAATGATGAAACAATGGGTGGAATATATCTGTTTGGGACAGAACTAGGCCCGTTGTTTGGTTTGGATGCCTGTGTCAAACTTCGGAGAAGTCTGGAGGAAACATGGTGCACTACATCGTAATGAGATTCATCTGTTGTATTGATTAATCGCTTGTAATTCATCTGAAAGTTATGTGGGCTGTGGAAGATGCCAGGCAAATGAGCCATCTTCTCGATTAGTCTGATGAAAGATGAGTTTGTGAGATGAAGGGGAGTTAAAAGTCTATTATCTAATTTGAATGGATACTTGGAGAAACCCCATTTTTAAATCAACTAGTTGGGCCCGCAGATCCACCTTGTTGGTAGATCAGCCTTGTTGGTAGATCCATTTTTAAGGTCTGAGATTTTTTTAAATGTTGTTTACCACTTTCATAATGTATCCCATTTGGCCATAGAATTCTGACGCATATCACCGTGTATTTTCCTGTCAGACGTTGTCAGCAACGTTGTCCTTTCTACATAGAGGTCCTAGTAATTACGTATTCATCAAAATGTTTATGTTCTTCGGGAAAATAATGAATTCGAGAAAATATTATGTGAATTCAATAATTCCAAAGAGCTATGGCGAATGTTGAGGAAGATTTTTCTCTGTTAATACTGGAAATATTTCACATAGGTATATTCTTCGCAGAATCCAACGCAATCATGAAAAAAAAGGGGTTCTAATTTGAAAAACAGAAGTTATGGCCAATTTTCGATCACAGTTTTCGACACAAATTTTGAAACACCCTGTGATGATATTTATGAAATTCAAAAGCTGTATTCATTCTTCTACTTTGACGTTGTGAGAACGGCTTACACTCGGAATAATGAACATAACACTGACTATGAATATTTGACGTTTTTTCAAGTTTTTTCTACGATATTTTGAAAACTATTCGAATGAATACAATGTTTCAACATATTTCAAATATGTCCAGTTCTCCAGAAACGTCTAATAGGCACTCGACCGTGGGACACCCTGTATATCCCAATTGACGTAATCATTTTCATAAAATTCATTTGCTTTCGTACAATTTTTGTATGAAATATTTTTATGTATTTTTTTTTGTAAGAGAGTTAGAGGGGGGTCAATTTATAGTGAAAAACCCGGTACATTCTAAAAATATACCCTTTATAATGCAGACTCAAGCTTGGTATATCATATTTGCCCATTTTGGAAAATTATTGGGATAGTTATAGCTAGGAGCATAGAATGAATGGAGGGAAGGCGCCGCTACAAAAATGAACTGCCAAAAAAGCTCCTAGAAAAAAGTCCGCACTTGTCAGTTCGCCGCAAGGTCACGAGATGGCGCCAACGTCGTTAGTGGCTCCAGCATGGCTATAACGATACATATTTAAAATGAAATTCGTTTTGACAAATTTATTTCCGATCATAGACTTTCCATATAATTGCGCATAAATAATTGATTAGAATGCGGTGATATGTCAACAATATTGTTATGATTAATATTTGGTGTTATTTTGAGGGTGAGACATGGGTGAGACTTAAAAAATTCTTTTATTTAAGTAACGTACAGGTCTTCTTCTAGAAGCTGAAAAAAACGGAGATGGAATTGTCTAATTTTAATGTAGTAAGAATTTGTTTCGATTTCTTCATATGGAACAACCGGACGTCATTTCAAGTCAATCAGAAGGCGTGATTATTCTTTCTTCAGAAATTTTGAATGCGTCATGATCCCACCGAGGCCTTTTTGGCTAAAATAGGTAATAATAAAATTGTTCAATATATTTTGATACTTGTCAATAAAAATTCAAACTGTTTACCTTGTTTTTTCATTCAATAATTATATAGTACATAGCATAATAAATCACACTATATCAATTAAAAATATTATACTTAGCAACACACGTTGAAATGAACAAAACCATCAGGTAAATTAGATAGTTAAAGCCGCAGAAATTTTTTTTTATCGAAGCCGATTCAATTCGTATATTTCAGTAACTTACTTCAAACAATATTCGAATTCAATACAATTTGTTTCGACCTCCTTCAGTCCTTTCAGTCAACAACAAAAAGTTTTATTATTCAATCACTTTGGTGTTGGTCGTAAAAATGTATCAATAAAAATGACAACCACATAATATTCTTTGCAACTGTAGCGCCACAGAACAAGACATATGTTTATATAGCCCTATTTGCGATCATAGCGTTATCTATCGGGCGTCACACGAAACTCTAACCTCCACCGAAATTGGAAGTTCAAAATGATCTGTCGAGCGTATGAAGCCTTCCCTCCATTCATTCTATGCTCCTAGGTTATAGTGACAAATTGGCGGAGGAACTGGTTAGAACAACATCGTACATTTGCACCATGAAAGCTTCGTTTCATATGAAACTGACTACGGCTTGTTAGACCAGGGTCGATAATTTTTGAAACAAAAAAAAATTACAGTAGGATGAAACCCATTAAAAAAGGAGGGGAATATGATTAAAATGAAAGGAAAAATAAATTACGGTCGATCCGAGTCCGGGAAGTGGGAGGGGGTGAGTTTTTAAGGGTGAAAAATGGTTTTCCTTGATTTCGGCAAAACTACAAGTCCTATGGAAAAAAGTTAAAGGGCAAAGTTGTAGGTAATAAAAAGATCTACAACTTTTAAATTCGCAATTTTTTCACATAACCTCAAAATTTATATGAAAATTTCAAAAAACCAAGTTTTAGGTTTTTTATTTATATCTTTTTAAAAAAAAATTTTTTTCTACGAAATTTGGTGAAAACTTACCTTATTATATCCCGAATACACTGTAATTTATTTGGTTTAAAATATTTATGTTTTCGTCTTATTTTAACTAAATATCAAAAAAGCACCCTAATTTTCAATCGAAAATTCTGACGTCAAAATATCAGCTTTTTTCGAAAAGTTTGGGGGCTTTTTGTTCGTTGAAATATCTACTCTCTGATGGTGTGAAAAAAATATACATTTCTATAGGGAGTGTTCTCAGAAAATGCAAAAAATTGAAAAAACTCAAATTCGAAAAATTTTTTTAATCACTATGTACAATTTCATCAAAAAAATGTGATTGCTGCATTTTTTTTAGGATAAAGAGTTTATTTATTTAATTCGAATTACATTCATGTCATAGAAAATCTTATACAATATACAGGTAAATCGTACTATTGAATTTAGATACTTAATTCTGATTACGCATTTTATTTTTTTTTAAAAAACGTTAATCTTGTTATTCATAAATACCTTATTCGAAATTCTAATCAGTTATTCATTAGTTTTTGTCTCTTCGAAGGCATTTCTTCATCGTCAGATTGTAAACACCTTTCCAACTTCTAGTTTCAACTCTATCTTCAAGACCATCATTTTCGTCTCCAATGTTATTTCCAGTCTGCATTGTTTCTTCTTCCACAATTTCATCTGAATCATTTACTTCCTCATAGATTTTTTCTTCTATATTGGAGCAATTTTCAGAACCATGACAATTAGTGCATAAATTTGTGCATTTTAAACCATGTTTTCGGCAGCCACATTTTAAACTGTTACATCCAGTTTCACAGCTGCAGCAAATAGTTTTGAGCAATACCGGAATTAAATCCTTTTCTGTAAATTTGGGTATAATGCCACGCTGATGTTGCTTCCAGCCCCAATCTGTTGCTGTCAATTCGTTACCCAACCAAGTTTGAAGTTGATAATAATATGCTCTGCAACAATGTTGTTCCGCTGCTCCTTCTGTGGGTGGGAGGTGGTGGGAGGTTTGCCAAAGTGAAAGATGAGTTAATTTTTGCCAATTGATATTTTTGAAACCTCAATTGATTTAGTGTTTTTTGAGAAATTAAAGAGTAAATTTTAATAAATACCTCAAAATTGTACATAATGATTAAAAAAAAATTTCGAATTTGAGTTTTTTCAATTTTTTGCATTTTCTGAGAACATTTCCTATAGTAATGTATATTTTTTTTACACCATCAGAAAGTGTATATTTCAATGAAGAAAGAGCCCCTAAACTTTTTGAAAAAAGCTGATATTTTGACGTCAGAATTTTCGATTGAAAAGTAGGGTGCTTTTTTGATATTAAGTTAAAATAAGACGAAAACATAAATATTTTGAATCAAATAAATTACAGTGTATTCGGGATATAAAAAGGTAAGTTTTCACCAAATTTCGTAAAAAAAAATTCTTTTTTTAAAAAGATATAAACAAAAAACCTAAAACTTGGTTTTTTGAAATTTTCATATAAATTTTGAGGTTATGTAAAAAAATTGCGAATACAAAAGTTGTAGATCTTTATATTACCTACAACTTTGCCATTAAACTTTTTTCCATAGGACTTGTAGTTTTGCCGGAAATCAAGGAAAACCATTTTTTACCCTTAAAAACTCACCCCTCCCACTTCCCGAACTCGGATCGACCGTAATTTATTTTTCCTTTCATTTTGATCATATTCCCCTCCTTTTCTAATGGGTTTCATCCTACTGTATTTTTTTTTCATTTTTTACCATTTTTGAAGGTTTCGGCCCTGGTCTATGTCCTGAGCAGATAAATTCGGATTAGTGCGAACCTGTTCCTTTTATTTCACGTCATCGTCGTGCAAAGCGAAAGCTCAAAACCTACGCAACGCCACTAATTGATCTTTTAGCAGCATTTTCCAGAGCTTTTCTGTCCCCTTTCAACGCCCGCTTGCAAATTCGTGCGAAAATAAATGACCCCGCTAACCTTGTCATTGGGATCAATTTGGCCGTGTCCAAATCTGTGGGCCGATGCTGCAGAACAAGCACAACCGATGTCTGCGTGTTACGGATCTGTGATAAATTGGCTACGGAAATTGGCTAGTGATTGGAAAAGACGGAGAATATGAAACTGAGAAATTGGTATTTGCATAATGGACGAAACTGAACAGGCAGACGTTTCTCGTTAAGCCTCTGGAGCACAAGCATCTGTATGCAGGAGGAGGATTTGGGCTTTTTCGATCAATGCCTTCGTGCAAGTTGAGAAGCTTCTCATTTCATATTTCGCGGCAACTGGAAGTTGACGTCATTAAAAGATTCGTGGGTTCAAGGAGTGGTCGAAATGAGAAGCCTAAATCTCGTTCCGAGGTGGTACATCGCATCTCAAGATTACCGACCAGAGGTTCTTACCAATAACTATCGATGTTACTTATATCTCCTAGTTCGATATTAGGGTTAAGGGGCCGTTATATTCTGGCCGACGGCACCGATTCTCCATTCAAAAAGTGCCTTTCATTTTTCCAAGTTCACGCCCTCAATTCCTCACCTAAAAGCTTAACCTTTTTTTTTAATTGGAGTTAAAGGATGTCTTGAGGGCACTCCAATTTCTACTCTTTGATCAAATTATTTTTTCGTATGAAAAGATCGGCTACGGCACCGATTCTCCTTTCAAAAAGTGCCTTTCATTTTTCCAAGTTCACGCCCTCAATTTTTCACCTAAAAGCATGATTTTTTCTTTAGATTGAAGCTGAAGGATGTCTTGAGGGCACTCCAATTTCTTCTCTTTGAAAAAATTATTTTTTCGCATGAAAAAATCGGGTTGAATTTGAGAGTCTATGAAAACTGACTTCATAATCGTTTTTCGGCGGTTGTTCATTAATTTTCAGGCAGTTCTCTGCGATTTCACACTTTCTAGAAGTCTTTTCAGTATTTCCATCATATTTTGCATTAATTGAGCGCCTATCCAAATGATTTTTTTTTTAATATAGATAATTGATTTGTCGTGGGCACTGAATTTTTTAAAAAAAATTGATGGACAACCGCCGAAAAACGATTATGAAGTCAATTTTCATAGACTCCAATTCAACCCGATTATTCATGCGAAAAAATGATTTTTTCAAAGAGAAGAAATTGGAGTGCCCTCAAGACATCCCTTAACTTCAATTTGAAGAAAAAATCATGCTTTTAGGTGAAAAATTGAGGGCGTAAACTTGGGAAAATGAAAGGCACTTTTTGAATGGAGAATCGGTGGCGTAGCCGTCGGCCAGAGTATAACGGCCCTTTAACGCGCAAGCAAATGGAATTTGCACGGTTGAGGAAGTTCATCTATGCGTCATCTTAATTTTTACACGGGGCTCAAGTTGAGCATTTGTTGGATCAAACTATTGAATACAGGATGGGCAAAATTCGTTGTCTTCTGAAGGAATCTCGAGAACTATAGCAGCTAGAAGAAAACTGATAACACATTATCGAGCTACAAAATCTATGAACGATAGGCTGGATCTGTTTTCAGATCCGGATTGGTCAGGAAAAAAGAACTTGAGAATGTATTATCAGTTTTCTTTTAGCTGCCATTGTTCTCGAGATCCCTTCAGTAGACAAAACGAATTTTGCCCACCCTGTACACTCATCTCGTTTTTTCATCAAATTTTACTCGCCTTGTCCCTGGCATTGGAATCATTTTATATTCCTGTTGAATTGGGAAGTGTTTCATTTTCAAATCCGAATATTACGAAAGGAATAATGAGATTGAATAAAAATGTTCACTGCCATACACTTGAGGAAGAGATATCACAACACCCATCTTGAATTTGAAGTATAAACTTTTCTGCTTACTTAGTTCCAATAGATTGCATAAATAAAACCACAGCGCTTCAGAATTCCCGGAACCCAGCGGCCAGAATTCAAATTTCCGTCTACTTCACACTATCATGATCGACTTCTCATCTTAATTGAATATTTCTCATAAAGGAAAACTTCGTTGTGATAGATTTTGTGCAACGTATTTTAAATGTACAGAGTGTACCAAATTCCTAAATTTGCAGAGTTTCTCGGTTTTGAATAGCAGTAAACCGATTCGTGCTTTTTATGAAACCAAGAACATACCATGAACAGATTTGCCTTAGCTGTCATAGTTTTTGTGCTTTTGGTATACAGATTATAACTTTCCTTTTTAACAAAATATCGTACGATTTATCTTCTCTCTTCAAATTCAAGGCCATTCATTTCAAGGTAGCCGTGAAAAGGAATGAAATGATTTGATGATTGTTGTTTGTGAAAACATGTTCGCCTCAACAACAAAATTCACGAGGCCGAGCGATTGACTTGAATCTTGATTTTTGTACTAGAAAAGACTTAATTTTCCTTTCGAAGTGACGCCCTGTATAGTACCTATACGTAACAAGCTTCCGCAATCAACGTTAGCTTTTTTGTACATTTGAATGTTCTTGGGTTATGACAATACTGAAATTGGATTCTACTCCCACTCATTCCATTTTCCCCTTTTGCAAGTTCCGTATTTGCTGAACATCGTTCTATATTCAGCTCCGCATACAAAGAGACAGGAAAACCCTATGGCTCGCCAACTTCTGACAGATGCAAAATTTCCATGATGAATTACAGCTGAAATTGACCGAAAAACGTAAAACTTTTATGACTTATCTGCTACACTGCACTGTGCTGGCTGTGCAAGCAGTGAATACAGTTTTTTTCCGATCCCCACAGTTGTTAGGTATAACTTTTTGAAATATGCAACCGCGGAACTCGCAGAATGGCAGATACGTCCTATCTGACTGCAGGACGGGGAAAAAATAATGAAATCTTCCGGAGGCTGCCTCCAGATGTGGACAATTACAAGGATATATTGCCTGTAATGTCGCGGTCGTTGCTTCTACTTTTCCACCTGTTTCTTTTTCGGTGGAGAATATAGTGCGCCGTCTTGTCGAGAACGAGATAAGATTTTTCCTCATTCGCCAGAAGTTATCGTTCCTTTGAGCGCTCCATAGGCCATGTTCATGAGAATTTAGATGGGCCACAAAACGATACAGACACGAACTTTTCTTACAGCAGCTAACGACGTTTTCTAAATAATATAAGTATGACAAGGAATGTCTACGATCTCCCGAAAATAAAGAGTGCTTCGAATTGCGTTTTTTTCAAATAAACAAAACACATCATTTGCATTCATTTTCAAAAACTTTTTATTGGTATTTGAAGTATCAGTTAAGACATTTATGTACGAAAAATTATATCTGCCAAATGGTCTCCTCTTGCAGCTCTATAGACGTCCACTCTTTTGTTAAAATTTTCAATGACATTTTGACGAAATTGAGGCTCTATCTCACTAATGACACGAATAATTTCATCCTTCAGCTCAGGAATCGATTGTGGATTATTGATCATTTTGAGTCACGTGACTTTGACAGAGCGGCCATTTTGCGTGTGGGGCACACAAGATCGTGTCTGCCATAAGAATTTCATTGTGATCTGCAGTTTTGAGTTGTTTAGTTCGAGTTTTCAGTGTTTATTGCATAATAATTCATTAACTTTTTCTACAATATGGGGCTTGGAGTGAATACTACCTATGTTTTAAAGGAGGTATAAAATCGCGTTACGACTCTAAAATTGAAATTATAGACAATGTTGATCCCTATTCTCTTGGTGCAAGTGAACTGACCAGCAATTTGAGTTTTTTGTCATCTGTGAGCATTATGGACATGGTGGATTACCTAATTCTAACTCACAGTTTCTATACTGAACAACAGATGAAGGCCTACAAGTCCCTACAGGCTTACAAGTATCATCAAGTTTTAAGTGTGTGTATTGCGTATTTTATTAACTGTTTCTACAATATGTTACATTGATGTCAAAATAAATTGATTAAACAGAGACAGAACACTTTCATTTAATAAGTAGGGAGCTACACTGTTAAATACTTGAAACATCAGCTCAGCTTTTGGGAAACCGGTGAAGTACAATGTTTTAGAATCGTTCTTGAATGACTCATCTCTTAAATCTGATGCATTAAATTTTTCTTCGAAAGCATATATTTTCTGATTAGCAAAATTCAGATCTCCAAAGAGCTTGTTTAAGTGGTCCATAGTCAAATCTGTTTGAATGTTAGCAGTCCTGTGACTTTCGTGTTCATTGCACAGTTCAGGAGTTCCTTCGGTTTTTGTAGATGGACCTGCTGTGGGTTCTATATTCAATGCAGTATTCCTAGCTTCATCCTGAAGGAAATGAAGAATTGATTGGGGATTACAACTTTATAACAGTAGTACTGACCATTTTTAGATGTTTCGTTTGACGTTTAACCAATCTAACATGCCTTTTTAAACTTTGCCCATCCTGCGTTTTGATGCTAATGTATCCCATATTTACAGAAGGGACCCAATCGGGGCTATCTCTATCTTGCAGTTTGGCTGGTTTTCCTAAAAAGTTGAACAAAAAACGTTTACTTCAACACCATATTTAACTATAAATTCAAACATTTTGGATCATAATTTTTGTATTTCTTATGTATTGATAATATTTACCTACCTGATACAAAATGACCTGCACAAATTCGTGCATTTTTAAGGAATGTATCGCTCAAATTGCCCCGTCTTAAAGCCCTAACCCAACATTCTCGACGTTCTTTTGATAAGGCGTCCAGCATTTCTCCTCGGTTTTGTAAGGCTTTGGGATTCTAAAAAAACGAATTTGATCCCTTTCTGCCCTTTTAGACCACCCCACAATACAACAAAACGCCGGCATTTTAAATAATTCACACTTTGAAAATCGTTCTTTTCTATTGTTTACAATGAGAGGAACGGTTTGTTTGCCCCACACGCAAAATGGCGGATCTGTCGTGACGTCACCTCAAAATGATCAATTCTTATAAACCTGGCTTTTCACATAACCCCAAAGAAAATAGTCCAACTGTGTCAAATTACATGATCTTGTTCGCCAATTGACATCAACGTTTCTGGAGATTATTCGTCCAGGAAATTTTAGTCTGGATAAATCAATTGTTTCATTTGTAAAGTGAGGTGTTACGCCATCCTGCTGAAACCAAATGTCCTCTAGACCAATATCCATTGATTCAGCATTTTCATAGAAGTAAGGTCTAATTACACCAGCTGACCATTATGCACACCAAACAGTGACCCGTTTAGGATGCGTAGGTTTCTCATGAATAATTCGTGGATTTTCCTCACTAGGAAAATATTACCGATTAATATTCAGTTGACTACATTTTTACTGATGAGTTCCCTCATCTTTGATTCCTGCATTGTTTAAATCCACAAACTATCAAGCAACCTAAATAGATGACTATCTGATTCAAACGAAATAAAGACAACACTAGATTTGATGAATCAGTAACAAAATAAGATAAGTTGAACATTACCCTCATCATCAATTAAACTCAATTAGCCCATTGTCAATTAATATGAAGAGAGGTTAATCCCAATTGCAATTCAAAATTGAAGCAATAAAGAAGATAATGGAAATTATGTTTACCTCTGTTATTGGTATAATTTGATAACTGGTCACTTATTTATGGATCGGAATTTTCAAGGAATTGGAGCAATATTGTATAGGTTACAGTGTTTTTTCGATATTCAAATATTCAGATATACAGGGTCCTGCAATAGTGCGTTCTTCTTCCATAGCTGCCGAACCAGACATCTCAGAGATTTCTTTGGAAAGTAGACCTGTTGTACCTTCATTTCTGCATCTCAGGAAATTATTTTCTGATATACAGGGTGTCCCCGATAAATGTTATCCAACAAATGGATGATTTTTTCAATGGATCGCCCCATATATTTCCACATATTTTCAATGACCTTCATTACCTCTTTCATGACGCAAAATCTTAGGGACATTTTTTCAACAGTTCGGATCTTATTCGAAGAAAACTGCAAAAAAAATGAGGGAAAAGCAGTTCAGTAAAAGTCTTCTGACGATTTCCAGAAGCAAAAGTAACATGAATTTGAACTAGAAGTTTTTTGATTGAAGGATTTGCCTTGACATGGTTCCTAAACGATCAACCAGTCATATACAGGGTGTCCGTTATTGAGGTCCAAATATGAAGAACTTAAAATTATTAATTCTCGATTTTTTCAAATAGAACACCCTGTATTTTTTTCCACGATAATGTAGACAATTGAATACCTTACATTTTCTCAGAAGTAACCTTAGGATTATTTCAACCCCCGCATCCAGCAGACACGAAAATGATATCGCAACTGAAAATTTTATTCAAATAATGACATAATAAAACTAACGGACATTCAAAAGAGGTCAAACAATGAAATAAAACTAAATGAATAATCATTGACAAACTTCAAAACCTCCCCAGAATCATATTTCCTGAGCATCATCATAAAAATGATATTTCTTTTTCGTACAAGCAATTGATATCGATCACGTATTCAACAAATTATATCAGTTTTTATCGGCTTTCCAAAAAAATATTGATCAAGTTATTGCTACTAGAACTCAAAGATACTTTCGAATACAGTGAATCAGTATCAATTTTTGTTTCCTATCGGGATATTGTGCAGCATAAGTTTGACTTCCTTGAAAAACAGGTTCTGTGGCACTGCCCTAACATGAAAATCATATCAACCATCCTATTTTTTTCATGAATTCATACTGATTCACTGTAAATTCATTAGAGAATTAATTGTTGCTTTCGACTTCAACATTTGCGTGATGTTGATTACAAGTCTTTGATGCCTTCACTTTTCAAAAGCGAGCTCAGGTTGCTGTACTCTGAACACAAACATCAATATGAGACACTGCCACATAAAAAACGTACAATATTAAATGCAGCTCCAAATATATTCGCTCATACATGGTTCACATTGATTCATAAACATACATTTGAAATAAAAATATGTGACATTTCTAAACTAACTAGAAAAAACTTTGTCCCACAAAACAGAATTCAACTCTATAATTACGTTTCGGCTTAAACAATTTGATATTTTGATCAAACCTCTCAACTTTGTAAGCTCCGTTTCTCAAGATTATGAATACAATAGAACCAACTCTGGATTCGATAACAACAGTTTTGAAACTTTCGGGAATCAATCAAAATGTTTTTTCCTCATTCAATTCCGTATTTCAAAGTCCCCGAAAGTTTCCATCGTTACCTATCCTTCCGCAGAGTCCTTAAATCCTCCCGCGCCCAAATCCGATTTGAACATAATTCGAAATTTTCCAACTTTTTCCCCTAATTGAATAGCCAATATCGATGGGTCTCATCGCTGAAAACCTTAACGATACTTATTTTGTTTCAGCGAACAGTTTCCCAGTACGAATCCTGGTGCTGATAGTCCTGGATCTCCTTCGAACTCCCGAAGGAAGTTGGTTCCTGTCGAAGCATCACACACAGCTCCAGTTACGGTAAGGAGTTTTGGACATGTCGTAATTGATAAGGGCCAGATTCTGTGGCAGATCAGACCAATTTGAGCAGATTCGATGTTCTATGTTTGAGACAGAGATTGTTAGTTTCCGAAAGCACCACTGAGCCATTGGGATCAATAAATCGCTCCAAAATATACAATTCGAAAAATAACAGCAGTAAAAATAAGTTCGTTCAGTTCTGATAATAGATATCGCTTCTAAATTCTTGTTCCACTGGGAACACCGTTAATTTGAATGTCTTCATTAGGCTTTCCTTTTCAGTATCTGTCATTTTGCTGAAGATTAAACAATATACAGGGTCTTTCACGAGGAACCTCACCCATATTTATACGGGAAACTACTGAACGTATTTTCATGAAATTCAGCACTTATAAGTATTTCACGATGCTGATGAAATCTGAAATATTTTCAAGGCATGAGCACCTCCGGTTTTTCCGGAAATGACGTCAACTTCCGTTTTTCAAATTAGAACACCATTTTTTTATTGCAGAAATAGATTCCTTAGAAAATTTCAAGTTATTTTGATGTAACATTTTTCAGTTTTGGTTGGAAAATTCTCTCTGAGCGGGCAAATTCGAAAAAAAAATCGAAAATATAGCTCCGCTGAAACAAGAATAACTTCGAGGTTTTTTGATAGAAATTTTTCATTTTTGGGATTTTTCAAGATGTAATATTGATGTATCCACTTTAAAAATCGAAATCGCGATTCATGATACAGGGGGTGAAAAAATCGCTTTCAAAGTTAGGGATGACAAAATCGTGAAAAATCAATTTTTTCAAATTAGAACCCCATTTTTTTATGGCAGATATTGAATCTACGTTAAAAAATAATGTGAGTGTAAGCATCACACCCTTGCCCTAAAATGGATATTTTCTGAGTTAATATCCAATTTAGGGCAAGGGTGTGATGCATACACTCACATTATTTTTTAACGTAGATTCAATATCTGCCATAAAAAAATGGGGTTCTAATTTGAAAAAATTGATTTTTCACGATTTTGTCATCCCTAACTTTGAAAGCGATTTTTTCACCCCCTATATCATGAATCGCGATTTCGATTTTTAAAGTGGATACATCAATCCTACATCTTGAAAAATCCCAAAAATGAAAATTTTCCATCCAAAAACCTCGAAGTTATTCTTGTTTCAGCGGAGCTCTATTTTCGATTTTTTTTTCGAATTTTCCCGCTCAGAGAGAATTTTCCAACCAAAACTGAAAAATGTTACATCAAAATAACTTGAAATTTTTTGATGAATCTATTTCTGCAATAAAAAAAATGGTGTTCTAATTTGAAAAACGGAAGTTGACGTCATTTCCGGAAAAACCGGAGGTGCTCATGCCTTGAAAATATTTTAGATTTCATCAGCATCGTGAAATACTTATAAGTGCTGAATTTCATGAAAATACGTTCAGTAGTTTCCCGTATAAATATGGGTGAGGTTCCTCGTGAAAGACCCTGTATAGGTTCTCCATTCCATGATTTAGGTTCATCCAGTTTTTCTACTTAAAACTGACAGAGGTTGGTACGCGTGAACTCATTACATAGTATAAAACGCTGTCTGTCCCTATGTATGCTTAAATCTTCAAAACTACGCAACGGGTTTTGAAACTTTTTTTTTTAAAGATGAAGTAATTCAAGAGGAAGGTTCATAAAGATTGTAACAGCCAAATGGAATAAATTCGATGACGAATAAATGAGGGCGTGTTAGGAAAAACGCTCGGACACGTCGATTTGAAATTTCAAATGCGCATATTTTCCAAGAAAATAAAATTATATAGGGTGTTCCATGTGACCGTGGCCAATACCAACTTTCTTATTTCAAATGCAACCCCCTGTATATTATTTATTTTTTGGATTCTTCAGTATATTCTAGACATAATTCATGTACAATGTCCCATACCTATCTTCAACTCTTTCGGAAATATTGAGTGTTTTCAGATTTTTTACAAGAATTAACATTTTGAATGAAAATTATTTTATTTCACAAATTCGATACATTACACTCAATACTTATTTCCCATTTACCTCTTGATATGAAGAAAGTAAGCAAAAACCATTACTGAGAAGAAATTAAAAAAAAACAAAAACAGATTTGTTTATTCTCATAGCCTTAGTAACACGTTGTCTGTTTGCATGACAATATATGATCAGTGTAATTGCTATTGCCTCTTGAATTTCGATAACTGTACCATTGAGTTTAAATATATGTATATTTAAACTCAATGACTGTACGTAATAATATTAGAAAAATGGTTCATTTAACAGAAATGCACAAAATAACCATTCTTCAAATGATTGGTTATGGAGATTACACACGGACACAAAAGGAAGATTCTCGCTTATTTCACGAAAAATTTCCAAATTTGCCGCCTATATCCCAAAGAACAATTAGCAAAATAGAAAAGCAGTTTCGAGAGCTTGGTCATGTAAGACAAATAAAAAATTGCTGCCAATGCAGTAAGTGATGATACGAAATTCGATATTATGCTTGAGTTTCAAGAAAGCCCACATAATTCTATTCGAAAAGTAGCCCCGCTGTTCACCGTCAGCCACACGTCAATATTTCGAATATTAAAGGAAAGTAAGATGCATCCCTATAGAATGATGGCAACCCAGGAGCTCATAGGAGAATGCATTTTTGAGAGCGAATGATGGCAATGTTTGATAACAATGTGATCCAATCAGAAAATGTTTTGTTTTCAGATGAGAGTACATTTACACTACACGGTCATGTTAATCGTCAAAATTGCCGCTATTGGTCTGATGAGAATCCTCACTGGATGAGAGAAGAACATACGCAATATCCTGAAAATGTTAATGTTTGGGCAGGAATTGGTGGAAATGATATCGTAGGTCCCTTTTTCATTGACGGCAACTTGAATGGAGACAAATATTCAGAACTACTCCAAAATAATGTCGTACCAACTTTAATGAAATCATATCCTGATCCAACAAATCCACAAGTTCCTGCCAATATAATATGGTTTCAGCAAGATGGAGCACCGCCCCATTACCAAATCAATGTCCGGCAGTACTTGAACCAAATTTTTCCGAATCGGTGGATAGGAAGACCCCTTAATAATCCTGGATGAATGTGCGAAATTAAAAAATATGACATAATTTCAAACATTCAATTCACTCTACTAAAGATCCTTCACAATCTCCCCGTCTCCCATTGTTTCCTCTCCCATGGGACTGAATGAAAAATGGAAGAACACTCGAGGTTTCAAGGAGACTTTTCTCCTCAAGCCGCAATGGAGGGGGAGATTCCAAATAAAGGAGTATCGCGATAAGAACTGGAGATATGGAGGAAATGTATGTCACTCGAAATCTTTCATAGGTCTCGACGACAAGGCTTTTCGAGCTCATATTTTCCGAGGAGCAAACAGATCGAATGATGGGGGGTTCTCATGTAACATTATTTATCGTTCGCCTTGAATTTTCTCATATCGACCTGAACTTGCGGCAGGTCAGCTTTTGGTGTCGCTTTTCAACGAGTTGGCTTATTGCGGTGTTATACAAATTCTTTCGACATTTTTTCACTTTCAATTCGGGATATTTTTACTCGCAGATTTATTTTTCAAGCAATCTGTCAAAATAAACAAATATCATGAAATTCAAATATACAAAGTGTAACAGCCAAATGGAATAAATTCGATAACGAATAAATGAGGGGGTGTTAGGAAAAACGCTCGGACACGTCGATTTGTAATTTTAAATGCGCATATTTTTCAAGAAAATAAAATTATATAGGGTGTTCCATGCGACCGTGGCCAATACCAACTTCTAGACATAATTTATGTACAATGTCCTATACCCATCTTCAACTTTTTCGGAAATATTAAGTGTTTTCAGATTTTTCACAAAAATTAACATTTCAAATGAAAATTATTTTATTTCACAAATTCGATACATTACACTCAATACTTATTCTTCATTTACCTCTTGATATGAAGAAAGTAAGCAACAACGCCTGAAATGTTGAGTAACGTAAGACGATTCTACACCAGATTAGCATGTTGCCAAGACGTTCGCGGCGAGCATTTTGAACATTTCCTACATTGACATTAATGTTTTTTTTTTGTTTTTTTTTGTTTTTTCTTAATAATTAAGGAATAATCAGTATTACTTATTAGGTTTCAATTATAATGTACCGAATTTGTGAAATAAAATCATTTTTATTTAAAACGTTGATTTTTGCAATAAATCTGAAAACACTTAATACTTCCGAAATAGTTAAAGATAGGTATTATAGGACATTGTGCATGAATTGTGTCTAGAATTCTCTGAAGAATCCAAAAAATAAATAATATACAGGGGGTTGCATTTGAAATAAGAAAGTTGGTATTGGCCACGGTCACATGGAACACCCTATATAATATTATTTTCTTGAAAAATATTCGGATTTAAAATTACAAATCGACGTATCCGAGCGTTTTTCCCAACACGCCCTCATTTATTCGTTATCGAATTTATTCCATTTGGCTGTTACACTCTGTATAATTGACCAATTTTTACCGTTATCAGTGCTAAATCAGCAGGTTGGAAAACAAAGGTTCAATTGAAAATAGCTGCTCAGCTAGTCACGCTTCACATATTGGAAAACCGTTTTAGAGTGGATAAATGAAAAAATCACTTTCTTGAAGTGGAGGACAAATTTGAAGCGAAATTGACGCAAAAATTCCTGTTCAGATGTTTCCCCATACATCAACGAAGAAAAAATGTCCGAAATACCTCCGAGAGGGTCTTACATAATTCGTTTTTTTATAACGAACTCCTTACGGAGTTTCATTATTACAGGGTGAATAGCAGCGCGACTAAATGGGAAATTCCAGCAGAAACAAGCTCTGCCGCCTGAATCGACATCAAAAGACCCTTCTCCGATGGAATATTTCAAAGGATAACATTTTTTTCAGGGAACCTTAAAGTCACCTGAATTATTTGATGAATTTGTTCTGGACCCCCTGAAAAACTTTTTGTCAGAGGGAGGCTGGGGGAAATTGAGGTCAAACTGAGCTTTCCAAGTGGTTTTGAATTGTTTTTCGAAAGAATAGACTGAATGTGTATTCGAACTTTTTTTTTTAGAATCTGAGAGGTGAATCTTACATCAGACACCCAGTCTTTCTGGGTAGTGTCGGATTCTTACCGACTAAACACCTCTCCTGCGGTTGGTTCCGGGCATAAGCCTATAAACCTTCCATCTTCTTATCTGTATTTTCTCTTTCTCTTTCTTTATGCTGAGTGTTGGTGTTCATCCTTCAATTGGATATCTCTCACTAAGTGTGGAGTTTTATATCTTCATTTTTGCAATTGGTCTCTAGGTCTTTTGCGGTAAATTCTCGCTGTTTTTCATCTTCAGCGGGGTCATAGTCAACTAACCTTCTAAGGTCGTCATTCGGATGTTCACTAGCTCTTTCATAAGCTTTTGCAGCTTTCCGTTTGATGAATGTAGTAATGGACTCCCATTTTATGTCTTTTCGGATTTGTTCATTCCTAACTAACCAGTTGGCGTCTAATGCCCATCTCAGAAATTTGTTTTCTGTACTTTGTATCCTCTTTATATGGGTTCTCGCTGCATATCCCCATGCTGTTGACAGTAGCGGATTAACCGGTACGCTTAGTACGCTGCAGCGTAGGGCCCCGAGGTCCATAGGGGCCCCGGCGATCGAATTGAATTTTTTTCAAGAATGGAAATTCAGTATGTAAGTGTGAAAAAAATAGTCAGACTGTACCATATTTTATGAGAAGCTCAGAGGCAACTTGTGAATTATGAATTAATACATTCACATGAGACGCAATTGAATAACAAGAGCCTCAGAGCAAAACTCAGATGTTGGAAAAAACACACCATCCGAGATTCAGCGTACTGTCCCTAATTATCTTATCTGCCTGCAATAAATTCAGTCAAGGGTGGCGGCCGAATTCCAATATTTACAATTACATCATAATTCAATGAATTTGTCGGCATTTCCTCTAAAATCGAGGAATGTGCTACAGAACGGCCGACCAGATGTTGATTCGTTTAGGGTTGTAAAGTGAAAAATACTTGTGCAGGAGTTCTTAGGTCTGCATATTTTTTTCTCACATTCATTTCACAAGATTCGAAAAGTGTTTTCTGTTTGTGTTTGGACTTTTAAATCCTTGTACTCTCATTGAACGATATAATTGATATAGAAGGTAAGCTTTACAGTGCAGTTTCATATGCTAAAAATAACATTCTTCCAATTTTTCGGCAATTCGGCATAAACATAATTCGAGCGAATATTAGGCAACGCCGACCAGTCAAATTCATTTTCGATATAAGGCATACGACATAATATTGGTTCAATACCGGGAAAAGGAAATACAAAATACGATTTACAGAAATTATTTGATTCAACCTGTACCTACGTATTTGTACGACGAAATGACAAACAAAACAAATAATTTCGTTTCGAAAATATGGATGTATATTTAGATGTTTATCAATGTAATTGTTGCAATTTTTTCTTGACTTCCGATCATCTCTTATTGACTCATTCACTAGGTTCAATAATATTATGTTCATATTTTACCATTCTTTTGTTGTATCAATTAGATAATAATTTTTCATATAATAGCTCATCAGTTCGAATTTCATACCTCAATAGAGCGAAGTCAATGAATTTCTGTGTTATTCGTTACAGAATATAAAATAAAATTTAACATTTTCTTATCATTACAGTTGCTAGTTGCATATGTGATATTGACGTGACACCATGTCTGACAGACGTTATATGAGCGGCTACCAAAAACGAAAGCTCAAGGAAAGTAAAGAGCAGAGTAAAGCTAAGCATCCAAAATTGACAGCATTTTTTGCTCGTTTCCCAAACTGTCATTGATAAAAAATAAATATAGAACTGTTATGACAGAAAATAGACTACAGTTTTGAGGAATACTTTCTATCGCAAGTAATATAACGAGAAGTCTCGATTATGATTCTGCAATAAAATACATAATTTGCTGATATTAAAGTAAGAAATAATCAATTTTTTAAGTGGAATTTTATGTTGTAGCTAACTGATTTACAGCTTTACGATACTTGTATATTTTGTGATGATTTTATTTATTCCTTAATCTCGATGCCACAATAAAAAAATTGCAGATATGATATTCTAGAGATATTTTGTATTTGAATTTTGGTGATATTGATCCTTTTTCCCTTTTTTTGAGATTTTTATTCATCTTTTATATTTTGTTTTGATATACATAACTTGTATTTTATTGATTAACTTTATGTTTTGTTTTGAAAGAAGTGAGTTTTAATTAAAAAATTCTTTTGAAAAAAATCGAAAATGTTTCAGAGGGGCCCCAAAAGTTTTGAAGCGTAGGGCCCCTGAAGTCGTAAATCCGCCACTGGCTGTTGATCCATATGTTAGTTGGCGGTCTGCTTTTATGATCCTCAATTTCGTGTTTCTGTTCATTTGGCTTCTTCTGCCTATAATCGGGTATAGCCTTTTCATTGCTTCATTCGTTTTATCCACTGCATAGACAATGTGCTGTTTCCACGTTAGTCCTTTGCCTTATTTTACTCCTAGGTATTTAGCTTCATTCTTCCATTCAATTTCATTATTGTCTATGGATATCTTCGATTCCATCATCTTTCTTCTCTTTTGAAGGAGTATTGCTTGACACTTTTCTCCATTGATTTTGATTTTCCATCTGTTACACCATTGACTGTTATCATCTGCAGCTTCTTGAAGTCTTTTGTGAATTATTTTTGTATTTCTGTGCCTCATTGTTATGCCCGTATCGTCCGCGTATAGAGCAAGCAGGCATCTTGGATTTCTTGGTATATCATGTATGCATATGTAATAGAGTAGCGGTCCTAGTATGGAGCCTTGGGGAACACCTGCTTCTAAATATCTGTGGAATGAACATCACCTATTTTCACACACAAGTTCATATCCCTCAAATTGTGTTTGAACGCGGTGTTTTGAAGACAATTAGAGTGGTCTATCTTTTTTCTACTGCATGATCAGGTAACAAGTCTGGCAAAAAAAGATGCTTTTTCCGAGCGCCAAATAAAGCAAGGAAATCCATATATCTCCATTATTAGGCCCTTCGGCCCATAAATATCAAGAGCACCATCCCTGCTCTGCCCTACATTACTCGCATCCCGTGTACATAACCAACATGCCAGTATCTGCAGATGACATGTCACATACAACGGATTACCGAATAACTGTCGTCGTTGAACGCTTTGTGAGGATGATAAAGTTATGTATGGAAGTTATCGCTACATTCGAGGACCCGAATGACATCGAGCACGGCTGCAAATGCCTGTTTATGAGTGCTGCGATGGATCCAGGATGTTGAGATTCATCGGAATGGTCGATTCGACGAGGCTCGAGTTTGTTAATCTGCAACCAGATGATCCGCTAATGCCAGGCTTTCAATTACTGGTCCACGCTTTGTGCTCTGTAGGGCAGGCTGCGAGTGGCTTCGGGGCATCATTAAGGGGCATACACACTATGCCACTGTTGGTGAGGCGAAATTACGTCCTCATAAGTTTTTCAGTAGGGGAAATACGTACAAAATGGACAAATATGGACAAAATGACATAGGCATCATGAGTTTGGAGGAATCAAATGCGGAACTGCATACCACATCACACGACCCGAGTGGCTTCTATTAACCTCTGAAAATTAGCAAGATCTACTCTGGTTCATTCGGTCGTTATGAGTGATAACAGAAATCAATATGTCACGAGTTTTTTTTTATTGCTCCAAATTTTTAGAAGAAATGGCCAGTTTTCACCATTTTTTTTCATTTGAATTGCATTCAATTCAAACTTTACTTATTTGTCATTGTATTCACGAAGCTTTTTTTATGTTAATGACATATACAGTGAACGGACAAAATGACATAGGTATTTCAGCTGAATTAACGGTATCTACCAGACAACACCAAGACAATCCATCTCAGGCTTCATCAAACAAAGAATCAGGACTTGTCTTAACATATTCATAACAAAATCTTCATCTGCGGCTAATAAAGGCAATGCATCTTAACCTACTCTTTCTGATCCCATGAGGAGGTTTCTCCAATTCCTAAAGGACGCTTTATAAGTGAACATGGCAAACTTGAGCCGAGGACTCGACAAACGTACTTAGTTTCAACTTCTTCACCTGATATGAATGCAATCAAATCAAAAAAGAGGCCATACCTCCTCCAAAAACAAGGAGACAAGTCCCTAGGGCATTATTTGAAGAAGACAATGAAGAAGAAAATGTTCCTAGCAACCTTCAAGATGATGAAGACGACTGTCCATCTATCTATTGTTATGAGAACTTTTTTCCCGATTTAGATCTTCTCCAGGATTAGCTCTGGAGAAGACTGGTTACGATGCAGGCATTGCATGCATTTGGCTCACGCATCTTGTGCTGATGTTCCTAGAAGAACCAAGCGGTTCATTTGTCAACTTTGTCCGTAGTTTTGTAACTATAAGTAGAAAACTACAGTTGCCTGTTGCCGGTATGTCACTTTGTCCATAGCATGCAGATAAAATGAATTTTCGTTTATCCCAATTCATCTCAGAATATTTTATCTTTTGGAACTTTTATTTCATAAAGGTTGATTAGATTTCATAAAGAAAGGACCAAAGATCATATGTGTAGAATATGACATCACTGTGATTCACTACTAACAAGTTATGCCTCTGAAATAAAACCCTATGTCATTTTGTACGTACCTACATCCCCTATATGGATGTTAAAAATTGTCGATTTTAAGCCATCAGTTGCTTGCGTATTGATCTTTTGCTATTTCCACTTCTTATATTCTTTGAGATTGCGACCAATACGTGGAGTCCTATTTGACACGAAGATTTCAGTAGGTACCTGAATGGTTCGGACACTCTGATGATTTTTTGACCAGTAACTAGATATAGAAGAACTCTTTATCAATAAAACTCAAGAGTTTGCTCTATATTCCATGAAAATTTCGATAATAGGCAATCATATGAATATGTCTCTGTGAGGACCTTCATGAAATGTTTTTGCCCAGAAGAGTGTCATGTTTTGCCTCTCCCCTGCTGTAAACACAGAAGGTCCATGAACCCGTTGGACCTGAAACCTTCTGTGGTTACAGCAGGGGAGAGGCAAAACACGACACTCTTCTGGGCAAGTTCATCAGCCTTCTCTTGCACCTCAATGCCACAGTGCCCTGGCACCCATAAGAGTATCACTTTGTTGTCCCTGGTATGGCGGCATTCCCTTAACAGCCTTAACTGAACACTGGCAGTTAGATTCCAGAGCTCTTGCCTCTTAGTGTTCAATGAATGTCTGTTGCAATATTTATGCACGCTCCTTTAAGGTTTCTTTTCAAAAATTCTTGGAGACGCTTAGACAGCCAATATTTCCGCCAATTCAACAGATAATTCTTGCCCCATTGGCACGGAAAGTTTCAGTGCTTGTTCCATCGCCAGATTTTGATCCATCAGGGTGCCATATGGATGACTTTGTGTCTATTTGATTTTAGTAGTCAACTCACGGAACTTATAGTAACTATCGGGTCGTTTATACTGGCCCGTAACTTAAACTTTTCCCTTACCCTAAGAGTTGGAAGATAGAAATTTCATGCTATGGTTTATACTCGAACTTTAACTTATTCCCTTAAAGAGAACAAATTTTAAGGGCATAAGTTAAGGGCATAAGTTACGGGCCAGTATAAACGACCCTTATGAGTTCTATAAGACAACTGCACTTTGCTTGCCACGTAGGATCATGGCAAATGGTGTTTCGGATCAGGACATCAGCGCTTTTTAAGGACAGGATAGTCAATACCAACTTAATGCAGCTCATTTCTATAGAAACATGGAATGTATTCATGAAATGGTGTGATGAAGAAATGTTTACCATTTTTTTTTTGTTCTAGAAGAGGTGAATCTTATATCAGATACCCAATCTTTCTGGGTAATGTCGAATTCTTACAGACTAAACACTTCTCCTGCGGTTGGTTCCGGGATCAAACCTACAAACCTTCCATCTTCTTATCTGTTATTTTCTCTTTCGCATTCTTTATGCTGAGTGTTTGTGTTCATCCTTCAATTGGATATCTCTCTTTAAGTTTGGAGTTCTATATCTTCATTTTCGCAGTTGGTCTCTTGGTCTTTTGCGATAAATTCTTGATATTTTTTCATCTTCAGCGGTATCATAGTCAACTAACCTTCTTAGGTCGTCATTTGGATGTTCACTAGCTCTTTCATAGGTTTTTGCAGCTTTTCGTTTGATGAATGTAGTAAAGGACTCTCATTTTATGTCTTTTCGGATTTGTCATTCCTAACAAACCAGGGAGTCCAATGCCCTTCTCAGAAATTTATTTTCTGTACTTTGTATCCTCTTTATATGAGTTTTAGCTGCACAGCCCCATGCTGTTGATCCATATGTGGTCTGGTGAATGCTTTTATGCTCCTTCATTTCGTGTTTCTGTTCATTTGGCTTTTTCTGCCTATAATCGGGTATAGTCTTTTCATTGCTACATTCGTTTTATCCACTGCATACTTAATGTGCTGTTTCCACGTTAGTCCTTTGTCTAATATTACTCCTAGGTATATAGCTTCATTATGCCATTCTAATTCATTATTGTCTATGGAAATCTTCGATTCCATCCTCAGTCTTCTCTTTTGAAGGAGTATTGCTTGACTGTTTTCTCCATTGATTTTGATTTTTCATCTGTTACACCATTGACTGATATCGTCTGCAGCTTCTTGAAGTCTTTTGCGAATTATTTTTGTATTTCGGTGCCACATCACTCTCTTTGCCTTTTATGTATAATTTGGCTTAACGGGCAGAAGCTCCTACCTTTTTTATTATTGCTTTCATGATCCAATGTGCTTTATCCGCTACTCTACGATTGGAATGTGAATCTTTTGTTAATGATAATAAATAGAAATGTTGCTAACCAAACACCTGTCGCTTAACGGATTCAACACCTCGTTGAGAGACATGACCTGAAGGTGGCCAACATCCCAAAACTCAACTCTGTTTTTAAATAGAAAACGTCAATGAATGATCATTTTATGAGTTGAATAGATTTATCGCTTCTATTCACGGCGTGAAGGATGGACAAAGTTATTATCCGATATCATTAGGTATTATCGAAACAAAGGGTTTTGTGGTCGGTCACTCTTCCATTCTTAGTATTCAACATGGGCAACTATAGAGAATGGCCAACAGATTTGTTTTGTTGTCACATGTGAGCTTTGGTAACATGGCATTACCTCGCTGTTGATTTCCGTTCTTGCTATTGATGGATAGCTTTTTTGTACATGTAAGATAGCCCACGTGTTTGGTGGCTTTTTTCTAATTCTGGAAGGTAAGTTTATCCAACCGTAATCATAAACATCTCGTTTGGTTTGGTTGGGTGCGAATGGTGCGATTTCATTGGTATTTGTGGGCATAAACGAAATATTTTTTGTTGAATTTCACATAATGGAGCAAGATATTTCATTCATCTATTTCATTATATAAATGTCGGAAAAAAATATTAAGGTAATTTGTTCTTTTTTTTTGGATAGCAAAATGGATTGCCAAAACAGAAATTTTTCATAATTAATTTTTTTCAGAGTTCAGAATATTTCGAAATAATCAGAACTTTGAAGGAGTTCAATCATACAAAAATATTTTCACACAAATAAACATTTTTCAAATGTTCATTTTAGGTATAGGGTTTGTTTATGGATCAACTACTCTTTCTATACGTAGAATCGAATAAAAGAATGAAAAATATAGTTTCGATGAATTTGATTTGTTGAAGTTAATGATTTTTTTATAATAACCCTGTGGTGTTATAGTATTACCTATTCGCGCAATTGAAAATGAAAAAGATTCTTTGAAAAAAACTGTTTTTGCGAAAATATTCGAAAGCCTGCGAGTCCCTGTTTTCGCCATTTTCATACCTACATACTTTTATTTTTTACCTCTATCTCTTGTTTCTTTAATTAGTAAGTAATATAGAAAATCCGCTTGTTATATAAATTGATCAATTTTTCCCCCGAATCTGAAGGATTATCCAACAGAATAATGCGTTATAAAGAGTTCAAATCACCACTAATACCTCATAAAAATTGATAGTAAAACGTCTGCAGTGCGAATGTAATTAATTCAGTTCAAGAAATAATTATTCTTCACCCTCTCTTACCTAAACGATACTGACAAAAACTCAAGAAAGAATAAGAATACTCGAATCGAGGTGCTGAAAAAAATAATAAACGGTTCGGGAGAAATAAACAGTAATTCGCATATTATGTTGAGAAACAGGGAAGGTCTGATATCCAGGTAATAAATAGTTTCAAATAAATAAATAGTTTGGTGTTTCGTGATGAGATGATTTCCTACTTTACAACCAACAGCTCCTAGTCCAGTCATCTTAGTAGTTTCACCTCGGAATGTGAGATACCCAGCTGTATATTTGTATAAACCTTTATTTTCACACCCTTAAACATGTCTCAAAACCTACATATTGTAAGGTGTCCGCGTCTGTCAAAAAATAAGGTCAAAGGTCACAAAAATCGATTTTTTTTTTTTGACGTTTTTTGCAAATATCTCGTTTCCTATGAGGTTTACGGGATTTGTATTCATTATCAATATTATAGAAGATAAAATTCTCTACAACTTTTGTCTGAAAACGTTGAATCGTTTTTGAGATAGAGGGCTGTGAGCGCGCAATGTTTAACTATATAGACATAGAGGATCTTTAAAGGTCAACCGGTAGGTCCGATCAAAAATATGTCTCAAATAGTTTATAAAATGTTTAGAAATATAAAATTATAAATTTTTATAATTTTTTTCGAAAAGTCAATTATAGTTAATGTTTTTTATGACTATCTATTGTTAATTAAGTATCAATGTATTCAATCACAGTTACCTGGTTGTGTACTTAGAAGTAACGAAGGCAAATACCTAAATTATTTTTAATGTTAATCAAAGCTATACTAATTACTGAAATAAGTAAAAATGAAGAAATGAAATAAATTTCTAATTAACGTTTTTTTTTTGAAAAATTTTCAATCGATACATTTATCAATATAAACTGAATAAAAAGAATAATTATTCAAGAGTACTCACTTTTTTTATTTTACGTCGGTTTTTTTCCTTTTTCTTTATCTCTACGGCCTCATCAGCTGTTTCACCACAAAATATACATTGAGTCTTAAAATCAAACACTTCACTTCGTCTTTTACAGGGTACAGATGGAGAAGCAATGCTTTCCCCTTTTTCTAATCGCCGTTTTGCAGCTTGAATACAGTTTTTGCTAATGTAAACACTTCGGCATTTTTCATGCACTTTTACAGAGGTTACGGATTTTAGACGATCAATGAGGCCATCATTTCTTTCGATACTTGCCTTTCTCAAAGTCTTTGAGCCGCGCACTACTTCAACTAATGCATCTTTTGAATCAGAGTTATTACATATAAAACACACATCAGCCATAATTCTTGAAATAGTACGTACGTAGTTACCAAGATACGATTTAAACTTACGAATAACCATAGTTACTATCTCAAAAACGATTCAACATATAAAAAAACTTTTGAGACAAAAGATGTAGAGAATTTTATCTTCTATAATATTGATAATAAATACAAATCCCGTAAACCCCATAGAAAACGAGATATTTGCAAAAAACGTAAAAAAATCGATTTTTGTGACTTTGACCCCATTTTTCGACAGACGCGGACACCTTACAATATGTAGGTTTTGAGACATGTTTTAGGGTGTCAAAATAAAGGTTTATACAAATATTCAGCTGGGTATCTCTCATTCCGAGATTCTTACCTTATTTTGACTAATATGACTGGACTATCCGTCAAAGTCCATAATAGGTATTTAAAGCTGCTGAAAGATGTCCTATTTCAGTGTTTGAAGAACTCGCCGTCAAACTTTGATTGTCCCTTCGGTCAACTTTGTGATTTGTGAAAGGTATATCGGGCCCTTATAAGCTGTAATTCTGGAGTATGAAATGAGCCAGTATTACTGAAGAATCAAAGAATCTATATTCACTCGAAAAACAACGATTCTATACAGAGTCGACTTGATGAGAAATCTATTCGTGTTTGGAGATAATGACAGAGTTAATCAACAATTCTGAATATCCACATAGTCAACACTCCTAGGTATTTGTATACATATTTCAAAAGATGTGAATAATAACCCTCTCCTGATATGTTGAAGTGATTTTCATTGTAGTAAAGGATTACGCTTTGAATGCCAAGATAACAGAACCTTCTCGTGCTGGCTGACTTAGCTGTCAACATAGACATAAATTTTCAGGTTCCAAGTTGAACGACCTTGAGCTACTTCCGTTAGGGTACCCCGACTTCGAATTACCCGCCGATACATCCTGCAGCTCTTCACTTTCAACCGTCAGCCCACCCTTTACCTTCCGGTTATTCAAGGATGAACCTCGTCATTATCATGCATCAACCGTCTCAGATACCTGTGCCTCGGTATTCGGTCTTGGACAATCAGCGGTCGGTTCTGTAAAGTCGGTCAGTCACTCCCAACCTATTCGGTAACACTCATTATTTGTTCGACCACCGATACACAATAGGTTCCATATCGATAGATCGTAGAAGTGCAGTCGCTCGATCGGCGTCAGAATTCGATGTTCAGTTGTTTCGCGGATTCCAGTGCCTACTGTGTGAACTGTGTTATGTGATGGGTGCGTGCTGGATAGCAGTCAGCTATGGTCGTTTTTTATTGTGTACGTATGTCGTCGTTAATCTTGTGGTGATCTGATCTATTGTTGACGAATTATGGGGGATTGGTTGAAACGACATCTGGTCCATTACTGTTTTACACACGCTGAACTCTTTGGAAGTACCCTTGTTCATCTGTGTCCGTCTGTCGCTTATATTCTCTCAAAAACAGTTGAGCTGAGGGAGAGGTTTATGATTCGTTCTTATCTTCGATAGATAACATATCTTCATTACAGCTTCATAAAGATCCATAAATACTAGAAATATCAATATGTAATTCAAAATGTCATACTTAAGGCAGTACAACTCGTGTTTCTTACTGCTATAATAAATTCTCAAGTCTATCGAACTCCATACTATTCAATTCAATTCAGTGCATACGTTGTATAGGTTAGAAGATATTTTGAAATATTGAAATTGTATGCTGAATTAGCTGCATTTTCCCAATAACTTTTATGTAAGTCATTCATCACAATGCCTCTTCGTTTAACCACATAATACAAGGAAGTGAGGTCACCGGATACAGGTGGATATTGGACAAATGGTCTTCCATCTAGTAGACCACTGATGACGAAAAAATTCTCCATTTGAACCAGCATTCTCAATCGCATTTGCCATCACCACACATATAACCTACGTTATTCTATTGAGGACTTACCAATACAGGGTCTTTCTTTTTGTGTGATTCGACTCTGGACGGAAAGAAACTTTACGAAGGCCCTCCTGCCGCTGCGCTAAACATGTTATTATTGCTCCTTCTTACATTTGAACAGAGTATAGTCTACCCATTTCTAGTTCAAAAAGTTAGGGTTGCCATTTAAACAAACTCAACTACCATCATCCACTCGTGGGAGATTCTTAGTCTTTCTGCATATGAAGCTAACAGAGCATCGAATATTCTCCTGAAAGAAAACTGCGTCCATGTCCATGGAATTATCGAGTTCAAAAAGTTTTACAGTTTTAACGAGCTTATCATGTCATAAAAAAATAATAACATTCTTGATTTCATTGCGCAACACGATATTCATTTATTTTCGCTGTTTTACGTCGAGCACCTGACCGTAGAAAAAGTTTCAAATAGCTAATATATCTATTGTGTAGTCAGCCAGAATTTAACACCCATAGAACAGATCTGAAGCGTGAATAATTGCAGTTTCACATTGTTTTTCTAATAGCGAAGATAAGAAGTCGAGGTCATGTTCAACTTTATACTTTAATACGTTAGGATAAATGTAGAAAAACTGTTATGAAGGAAATTTAACAATCAATTTATAGAATGTAAAGAAACACATCGAATCTGATTCGGAATACATTCAATGATAACTGAGGAAATGAGAAAGTAATTGAGCGAGACTAATCTAATATAAAATTCCAAGGTATTCAGCCAGGTATACGAACGGATATTCGACATCAATGTTCACGAAATTATGGATAAATTATCGGACTAATTTTGCTGATTTACACATTCTTAACGTGAGATCTTCGAACTGATATTGTAAGTGACAGAAATATGATAGCATTACGTATATTTATAAATCCTTAAGTTACTACTTCGTTGGTAATATTGGAAGAAAATTATTTTCTTCTATTTTATCCAATAATTTATTCATGTACCTTCTATAGAAATTAGTCCAAGAGGATGGTTCAAGAAAGAGCAAATTACTTATGATCAAGAGAAAAGTTAGATAATGTTGACATTCGAATTGAAATGATGAAATTAAATAGGGGAGAGTTGCACGAAATCCCTTCCAGAAAAAATACTTCGAAAAATACCAAGAAAACTAATATTCAGAGCCTAAGAACCCAATACGAAGGAAATTGTCAAAACAATAATGCATTAATACTACTAACTGGTATTACATAACCTCTGCTCCTAGATTTTATAATATCAATCGATATCGGTTAAATTCTTACACGCTTTCACTATCCACAAAAGAATTCATGAATTTATTATATTATAAATCATCACGGAATATTGCAGTATATTTCTCAATTACAGGAATTTCACTCAACAATTTCTCACCATTATGAATGAAATTATAAACTATCGATGCCTTTTCTACGTTGTTATTGAAGATTTCATCGCAACTGCATTGGTGATTATTATTAATCCCGGTAGAATTCAACAATCTCCATGTATACAACCTGGTACTATCGAAAATTCCGAATACCAAGGGTCCAAAGGTCGGTACTTGCGAGATTCCAAGCCTGCAATTATTCAAACCAGCATATCCACTTTTTATTCCGAATAATTAACGACTTTTTCTGGAGTGATTATCAAGAATTATATTTCATTCTTATATAGCGCGATATAATGTCGAACATTTCTCTACGAAATGAAAACGACAATCTCCTACCAATGAAATCACATACTCGTAACGTGATATTAATGAGATAGCTTATGAATCGCGACACAAAAAGACGAAATATGCTTTTAATTGCGCTGAAACCTAATGAGCCCATTTAGAAGAGACAAAAACGAAAACGATACGACCATTGAATTTAATTAAAAGCCTCTCGTTAAAAACTCGCGAATCCGTGAGCGAAATACATTTGGCAGGATGCGCAGGATTGCCATATCAGGCCTTCGCATTATCTGGGACGAGGGGGTAGTGTTTTTCAAGTGACAGTCGCCTCGTTGGGGGCCCCCTTTTCGTTTTTAGAAGCTTTCAAACGTCAGTCATTGCGGATGAAGGTGAAGGACAACGAGGAGGGAGATGTTGGAATTTTCTAGATGGAGATAAGATGACCACCCACCTGAAGCGAAGATACTTGACATAATGGGAGATTGGGGCTAAGGTATAGACCCCATGTCACGAATAACTCTGGATATAGATACTTATTCATTGAATCATCGAAAACTTAACACTATAAGTGTCGACATGAAAACAACATAACTTACATTATTATACAGAGTGTAACAGACGAATGGAATAAATTCGATAACGAAAAAATTAAGGCGTGTTGGGAAAAACGCTCGGACAAGTCGATTTGTAATTTTAAATGCGCATATTTTTCAAGAAAATGATGGTGTTCCATGTGACCGTGGCCAATACCAACTTTCTTATTTCAAATGCAACCCCATGTATATTATTTATATTTTGGATCCTTCAGAGAATTCTAGACACAATTCATGCACAATGTCCTATACCTATCTTTAACTATTTCGGAAGTATTAAGTGTTTTCATATTTATTACAAAAATCAACGTTTAGAATAAAAATTATTTTATTTCACAAATTCGGTACATTACACTCAAAACCTAATAAGTAATACTGATTATTTCTCAATTATCAAAAAAAAACAAAAAAAAGCATTAATGTCAATGTAGGAAATGTTCAAAATGCTCGCCGCGAACGTCTTGGCAACATGCTTATCTGGTGTAGAATTGTCTTCTAACGTTCTTTCTTCTTTCTTCCCAGTAATGGTTTTGCTTACTTTCTTCATATCAAGAGGTAAATGGGAAATAAGTATTGAGTGTAATGTATCGAATTTGTGAAATTAAATAATTTTTCATTTAAAATGTAAATTTTTGTAAAAAATCTGAAAAGATAGGTATAGGATATTTTACATGAATCATGTCTAGAATTTTCTGAAGAATCCAAAAAATAAATAATATACAGGGGGTTGCATTTGAAATAAGAAAGTTGTTATTGGCCACGGTCGCATGGAACACCCTATATCATTTTATTTTAATGAAAAATATGCGCATTCAAAATTACAAATCGACGTGTCCGAACGTTTTTCCTAACATTCCTTCATTTATTCATTATCGAATTTATTCCATTTGGCTGTTACACTCTGTATATTACATTATCACAGTACGAAGACATGAAAATTCATTGGAAAAACATCAATTTTATCTTTGGAAATCTTTGGAAAGTTCCTAGATAAACATCGATTGGGGTTTATCCATTCACTGCGTTCTTTTGAAAGTGATAGAATTTTCGATAGGGATAAGGTAGAAGCCATGTTGTTTTGACATTTCGGTTCAGTAAACATTGACGAATTATCATGGAAAGGCTCACGCCGCAACAACGTTTACAAATTGTCAAAATCAGTATTCTATTCCCCTAACTTATAAAGCACTTCGTGAAATTTATGGTTTACGTAATCGTCCATCAGAGCAGCTTATTCTTCGAACCAACGAAAGATTTCAGAAAACATTTTCTCTACTCGATGCAACAACAACAAGACAAAGAACTGTACGTACAGGAGAAAATGTCGCTGCTGTAAGTGATAGTGTTAATGAAGGTCCAGATTTGTCTATTCGTCGACGTTCACAACAAGTTGGATTCTGTGCATCCGCCACATGAAAAATTTTGCGTGAAGATCTTGGTCTTCACCCAAACAAGATCCAACTGGTTCAAGAACTAAAGCCAGTTGACCATAATGCGTTAATGATTAAATGAAAGAAAGATTTGGCGATAACATTATTTCGAGAAATGGTCCAAGTAAATAGCCTCCAAGATCATGTTACATTGACATACCTCTAATGGATTATTTTCTTTGGGGATATGTCAAGTAATTGGTTTATGCTGATAAACCAGAAACAATAGAAGATCTGAAAGCCAACATAACTCGTGTTATTGCTGAAATAATGCCTGCATTACTCGAATAAGTGTTCCAAAATTGGTCGAATGCGCTTCGTCAGGGCTATACTCCATTCATTCTTAAAAAGTATACCGGTTGGCCATGGAATTCTGACACATTTCACCGTGTATATTTGGAAAATGTTAGGTTATAGTCATTCTTCTGTCAGTTGAACAAGGAATGTTGCCATTTCTACATATATGTCATACTAATTAGGTATTTAACAGGTTCATTCACTTCGGGAAAATAATGGATTTGAGAAAATTGCCAGGGTTACTTTTGGAAAGCGCAGATTTCAATTCTAAATTTTGCCTCTGCTTTTTCGAAACTACCTTCATCATTCTTAGTTTCCAGGCTTGATTATTAATAATTAATAATGGAAAATAAACGTCGGCACCGTCTACGAGATTTATTCATTGACGTAATGTCATTCACATGTGCCAACCTGCGATTTTTTCAGGTAAAAAAACTTGATAAACCTAAAACTTGGCCAACCGCGATACTTTATGAAAGTGAATGGAGTATAGTCGTGGTGGACATGCCTAAAATTATATTTAAAACATAATAAATGTCATAAAATAATCTTCCAGATAGAAAAAAGTGGCTTCAATCTTAATTTAAATGTGCTTTATTTAATTTTTCACACCCGATAGATATGTACTGGCAATAGACGAACGCGGATCAGAGAAGACGGACAGGATAGATCGAATTATGGAACGCTAAAGGAACAAGTTGAGGGAATGTAATAACCGAATGCAACTATTGTATCATATTCAAGAGATGTCTTTGGTTTATATCCCTTTGAATGCATTTGGGTCTCTTTCATGTTCGAATATTTAACATCTTCGCCCTCATTTCCGACCATCTGAAGGCTGCTGAAGGTCTATAAGTACCTACAGACATAAATTCGAATAATGATAGATCCGAATTATTCTAGCAACCCAGATCTCGTACAGACCATTGTACCTGAAACGTCCCATCAGAAATGAATGATAGCTCCACACCTGGTGCCCCTTATACGGAGCCCATCCACTTCACGAACATGGCTTCGTATCCGGTAGTAAGTCATTGTCAGATCGATGATTTTACATACGTTTTCTATCGGTGATACGGGTGGCAATTCGGATTTTGAGGCAGTAAAAGTTGGAGGCCATTAATATGCAGGTCTTGCTGCTGAAACCCAGTTTCCTAGATTCGCGTCGGACCTGCCCGAGTCGGTCTGAGCTGAATACCATTATACTAATTTCTCCGGTTTTCCCGAGAAAACCGATATTGTTCGAATCCGATCAGTCACTGTCGACTCCAGCTACGTTATAAGTTAAGAGGTTTTTCTGAAAGTTCCAATTGAGATTCTTGAAGTACGGGATAATTTGCATTTTAGAGTTACTGATAGATGGGGACAATCCGTTTCAGTTATTCGCTCGACTTTGTAACAACCACCTCCAGTTCAGGACATTCCACTTTTAGGGAGTAAGGGTCCTCTCAGTTCCTCGAGAGGTCCTTCGAATGCTCAAATCTGGTCAGTTTGTGGAAAGCGGTGATCTGAAATCATTAGATGATTTCACTATGTAGGTACTCTTAGCATCGTTGAAAAAATATAATGTTCACAACAAGTTGGACTTAGTGGGTCCACAACATGGCGTAATTTACACAAGGATTAAGCTCTGAAGGCATCTAAAGTTCACACAGGAACGAAAGTCATTAGATCATTTGAAACGCCGTTCATTTGTCAATTTCATCAATGAACAAACAGCTGGTTTTTCTCAAAAAAAGTACGTACAAAATGACATAGGGTTTTATTTCAGAGGCATAACTTGTTATAGTCCGTTCAAATATAAGAAGGAGCTTTGTAAACAAACAAAATCGTCTGGTTTGCGCACAATAAAGCTGCCATTGGTTAAATCATCATAACGACGCTCCCTTCGACCGCCCTAAGAGACGTACTCGGACTGTGGATGGTACTGGATAGAAATGATTCAATAAGGCCCTCCTACCGATGCGCAAAACATGTTATTATTGCTCCTTCTTAGATTTGAACAGAGTATAGTAGTGAATTACAGTATGTAATGTCATATTCTACACCTTTGATCTTTGGTCCTTTCTTAATCTAATCAACCTCTATGAAATAAAAGTAACAAGAAATAAAATATTCTTAGATAAATTGAGATAAACGGAATTAATTTTGTTCGCATGCTATGGACAAAATGACATTGGCAACAGGCAACTGTAGTTTTCTACTTATAGTTACAAAACTAACTTCAAAGTTCACCAATGAAACGCTCGGTTCTTCTAGGAACATCAGCACAAGATGCGTGAGCCGA
This sequence comes from Adalia bipunctata, assembly GCA_910592335.1. NCBI lineage: Eukaryota > Metazoa > Arthropoda > Insecta > Coleoptera > Coccinellidae > Adalia > Adalia bipunctata. The sequence continues at coordinate 13,425,435 of OU342955.1, forward strand.
ATGCAAGCAATGCATGCATCATAACCAGTCTTCTCCAGGGCTAATCCTGGAGAAGATCTGAATCTAAATAGATAGAAGGACAGTCTTCTTCATCATCTCGAAAGTTGCCAGGAACATTTTCTTCTTCATTGTCTTCCTTAAATAATTCCCTAGGAACTTGTCTCCTTGTCTTTGGAGGAGGTATGGGCTCTTTTTTTGATTTGATTGCAATCAGTCTCGGCTCACGTTTGCCTTGTTCACTTATGAATCGTCCTTTAGGGATTGGAGAAACCTCCTCATATGATCAGCAATAGTAGGTTAAGATGCATTGCCTTTATTAGCCGCAGATGAATATTTTGCCATGAATATGTTAAGACAAGTCCTGGCTATTTGTTCGCTGATGCAGCCTGGGATGAATGGCCTCTTTGTTGTCCGGTAGATACGGTTAATTCTGCTGAAATACCTATGTTATTTTATCCGCTCACTGTATATGTCATTTTGTCCATATAGCGTTATAAAACTAGAAGTATATCGAATTAATACAAAAAGTATATTTAACATGTAAAAAGCTTCGTGAGTACGATGACAAAAATTAAAGTTCGAAATGAATGCAATATAAATGAAAAAAATGGTGAAAACTGGCCATTTCTTCTAAAAATTTGGCGCAATGAAAGAAAACTCGTGACCTACTGATGTCTTTTATCACTCATAACGACCGAATGAACTAGAGTAGCGCTTGCTAATTTTCAGAGGTTAATAGAAGCCCCTCGGGTCGTGTGATATGGTAGGCAGTTCCGCCTTTCATACCTCCAAACTCTAATTATGATGCCTATGTCATTTTGTCCATATATGTCATTTTGTACGTATTTCCCCTACCAATAAAAAGTTTTTGGAAAAGGAATGCAAATTATGTGTTTTATTTATTCTAGAAATAACCGCGCAATTTGAAACACCATTTATTCTTGGTTCTTACAGTTCCTGGAAGACTCCTCCAGGGTGCTTCTTTTTCAGTTTCTTCCTTCTGGCGTTTGTGCTCGTTTTCTGACTAGTGTGTTAGCCTCTTCATTTCCTTTGATTTCTCTGTGACTTTTATTTCTATCATTTCTTGTACCTTCCATAGATGTTCTTAGGAAAGCCTCATGGGCTACCTTATGGATCACAGCTCCAGTGATGCAAACACAGGAAAGCTATTGTACCGTGCCAAGTTTTTTCTCGTGCTTGTCTACCCTGCCTTAACAAACCAGGCTACTGCCTCTCAAGTTATTATTGATTTCTCAATTATGACGTATCTCCATCTTTTTGGAATGGGAATCAGCTGGACATTTTTGGGGAAACGATTTGAGATAATCGGAATTCGATTTCAGTTATCCATAGTCCTTTGTTGAGAAGATGTCATTCATTCAACACTTTCCCTTTTGGATGGGAAAAAGGGAACATAGGTACAATGAAAAACTTTCTTGCAGTGCCGTTATAATGAAAAAATGATTAGTAAATCAGTAATTAATGTTTTGAAAAAGTAATCACGAACAAAAATTGAAATATTCATTTTATGGGGTCTCTTTAACCCACTGTATCTCACGTATGGAATATTGTTCACAAATTCTCAACTATATCCCACAATAAACTTAAGCTTTTGTTGAAGAAGAATAGGAATCACAAATAAAAACTGACTACATGTTTTTTTTTCAGCCGCTGCATGAAGGAAACCTGCGCAGATCCCCTCTTAGAGGATCTGGTGACAGATGCGCCAAAGCTTCTTCAACACCTGAATTGTTAGAATCCGCTGAGACAAACAGCAGGTGAGATAAAACATTTCTTTCAATGAAAAGCTCCAAACAATATTTGTTCAATGCACCCTGGTTTGTTTTTGGATTTGCTACCTGTATTATTTCTTGAAAGACATCAGTTGAAGGTATAAGATGTGTTAGATTCATTTTCACAATAAGAAATTTTAAGAAATAAAAATATATTATGGTAGATACAATTTCCGTTGAGCCTAACCTAAACTGGCCTACTCTGATGTCGAAAAGCTTTTCGAGTATTTCTCTACATGTCTCTCTCTCCTAATGTTGTTTGTTTCTCTCCCTCACATCTTGAAAAAATCTGTACACAGTTGGCTATTGGAATTTTTGGGTAAGACAGTAGTTTTGTGTATCTTGTGACGTGAAATTTTTAGCCTTAGTTGTTCCCTGTATTATGGTAGATCTTTTCACATTCCACATTCTGGAAATACTGATGGGTGCCAATTTTTCAGAAACTGGGATAAACAAGACTCGAAAGACGGCGAGATTGTGAGCAGCAGATCGGGGAGTAAGGATTTAGGAAGGAAACATAATCCAGGTGAGTTTCATCCTGGGCCAATTAACCTTTCAATTGTGCGTATAGGAAAATGCAATATTTCCCCTTTGTCGTAGGGAAATATACACTTCACACATGCACATTTGTAACACTGTGCCAGTAATACCTTCTCAAATTGAGGCAGGTTCTTGTCATTTATTCGTTTTACGTTCTTACCATGAACTTTGTTCCAAAATTTGAAAATTTGTTTTGCTTTAATGCATAGACAGATCTTAACTCAGTGCGGATGAAGCCAATAGGGTTATTGATATGATCGAGGCGGGGAGATGTTGCGAATTATTGAAAGCGTAGTCCTGGCCGTCCATCGATATCGAGAAAATGGAAATGTGACTGAAAGACCGGAAACTGGTCGCTTAAGGTCTACTACTCCTGCATAAGATCGTTTCCTCACTGTGTCTACCCGTAGGCAGCCTTTGAGTACTTGTTTCATGCTGCTGTTGGGCCAGATTCATATTTTAGGACGATAATGAGTTAGATATTTCTAATGCCGAAAAAAATGGCGGGCAAAAAGGCAACTTTTGAAACAGTCTCAAAGTTTCTGAATTTCCTTAACTTTTCCGAAGCAGAATATATCTCGGAATATATGGCTACGACCTAGACTCAGAGAATCGACATTATTGACAACATGGAAACAAAACAACCTATAATCCGTTTAGCTTTGTAAACAAACAGAATCGTCTGCTTTGCGCACAATAAAGCTCCTATTCGTCAAACGGTCATAAACACGCTCCCTTCTAACGCCCTTAAAGATTTCCAGGATCGTACTCGGAAGGGAGTGTAGATAGTACTGGATAGAAATGATTCAATAATTTGAGTCAGCAATTCCCACATTAGAACTTTTTTCCTCAGAAACTCTAGTGCAAAATTTCTGTTATGATTTGCAACATTTTATATCCGACGTACCCTATTTTTTCATTTTGTTTTGTTTTTATATTATTATCTACTAAATAATTTCTTTTTCGGATGCTCGAGATTGCGGCAAGGTAATTCCAGGAAACACCAGAGTTTTAGAGATTTGGGTCGGAATCTTGCAGGATTCCGACAAAGTACCTAATTCCGGGAAACACCAGATTCGGGTCCTTTTCCCTAATGGGTGAAAGCCATCTTGATTTGCATAAATATCGAAGTTTTCAATTGACAAGACTCGTAAAAGATCTCTATTCAAAATAATAGTCATTTACTTATTGTTATATCCGAAATATATTTAGTTTCGGTCCAAAATTTTATATTATTTTGTACGAAATTCTTTGTCGGCTGCTCAAGGTTCCGACAAGGTAATTCCGGGAAACACCAGATTTGGGTCCTTGTCGGGTTAAAGCTATCTTGATTTGCATAAATATCGAAGTTTTCAATTGACAAGATCAGTTAAAATACCTAGAGCTACTGTGAAGGTCTAGCTGTCCGAAGTGTTTATAGATTTTGTTGTGAAAAGTGTATTGTGTTGGAAAATCTTTTGACAAAGTGTATATAGTGTTTATAGAACAATGTTGAATTCGGAAACGGATACTGCATCTGAGGGTGATATGTGGGGACCACCACGAAAAAGGTCCAAAAGGTCGCATTTCTCTGCTTAAGAGAAAGAGATAATTTTGAACATTTTTCGAAAAGAATCGGAAGAACATCCTGATTTATCGAAAAGAGACTTAGTAGGAATTGTTTCAAAATCCTCAGGGGTGAGTGATTCAGCTGTATTCAGAATTCTCAGAGAATATGAAGAGAATAAAACATTGATGCCACCTAAGAGGAGAGCCCAGTCTTTAAAAATAATCGATTCGGTTGACGATTTCGATATAAACCTTATCAGAAGAATTGGCCACGGTTTTTTTTCCGGAATGAAATCCCAACGATTTCTAAAGTTCTAGAAATCGTGAATGATGACGACAGTTTGCCAAATTTCAAAAGAACAACGTTCTATAAATTATTGAAAAAAATGGAATTCAAGTTCAGTTAAAACTGAACGATTGTGTGAAATCTCCTCGATTCGACTCTGGACGGAAAGAAACTTTACGAAGGCCCTCCTACCGATGCGCCAAACATGTTATTATTGCTCTTTCCTAAATTTGAACAGAGTATAGGGACCTCTAGGCACCTGGTTCACCCTGTATTCTTTCATCCAATCAGACAACTGGAAGGAAGGAACCCGAAAATGCTCCTTCGTGAGTCTGAAGCAATATCCGGCGTAGTTAAGTTTCCAGGGTATCATATGTGGCACAAGGTGTGCAAAGTGTTCTTTTATGGAGCCAGCTGCTCGTCTCCGTCCTTCTTCATCCGTCCCAAGGAATAACAAATCTGAAATAATAGAAGAAAAGCCCGATACGAAACAAGCTGCAGCTGTTGAGATCGCTCGCGACTAGGCCGTCTGCCATCTGCACCCGTAAATCTCGGAAGACTCATTAGTTGCCAAGTGCAACAGCCTCTGGTCCACCCTCTTCGTTCCGTTCACTCCGTTTACGATCACCTCTAGGGTGACAAATTCGGATGAGGCTTCGGGAACATTTTTATTGTTCGAGATGCGGTCAGCTGTGAACTTTGGTTTTTCCGTTCCATAAATTAGACATTGTTGCGTTGAAGAGTACAAAAGCGTTATTTAGAGAATACTGGACCATTGTAAACATAAATGGAACCCCTATTTGTGTCGGGACGTATCGCTAATTTGTGGCGGTATACGGAAAATTTCCAATAAATCATAACTTATTTATGACAGGCTGCGAATTCCAAAGGGTGTTTCAAGTTGCGCGTTTTTTTTAGAATGAATAAAGCACATTATTTGCATTCATTTCTTTATTGGTAATTGAAGTATCAGTTATGACATTTATGTATGAAAAATAATATCTACCAAATGGCCTCCTCTCGCAGCTCTACAGACGTCCACTCTTTTGGTTAAATTTTCAATGGCATTATGACAGAATTGAGGCTCTATCTCACTAATGACACGAATAATTTTATCCTTTAGTTCAGGAATCGATTTTGAATTATTATCATAGACCTGGCTTTTCACATAACCCCAAAGAAAATAGTCCAACGTGTCAGATCACATGATCTTGGTGGCCATTTGACATCACCTTGTTGTAAAGGCGAACTCCCACTACTCGTATATTTGGCAAGTACGCAATTATTTGCGTACTTGGCAAGTAGATGAAGTTTCGAATTTGAATGACAAGATTGACCGAGTGAACCACTCCCACTACATGCCAAACATAGGCAAGTGGCAAATATTTGTCAAATACACGAGTAGTGGGAGTCCGGCTTTATGCAAGGGACAAATTTTGCAAGACAACCGTAACTATACAAATGTTACATTTTTCACTCAATTATCACAATCATAAATGTCAATCCTCAAGAGGATATTCAGATTTCCAGGTATTTCAAGATGTTTGAAAATAAAATAACATATTTCATTCGAAGGAGCAGTGACTTTTCATGGCTCGCTTTCAATTACCCAAACTAAAGCAAACTAAAGCTCGCCATGAAAAGTGACACTTCTCCTCCTTATGAAATAATAATATACTATTATTTAACCTTCATGTGACTGTTTATTAAGTTTAATGGCGCCATCAGCATCGCAGCCATAATAAATATAAATATTCAGTTCTGTTGCGGTTCCATCAGAAATATACAGGGTGGGCGAAATTCGTTGTCTACTGAAAGATTCTAGAGAACTATAGCAGCTAAAAGAAAACTGATAACACATTGATAACACAGCTCTTTTTTCTTGACCAATTCGAATCATAGAATTTCATAGATTTTGAGTAATGAACGAAAATTGAGAAATTGCCATTTTCATTAATGCTAAATAACTCGCTTGTTTGAACTCGTATCGTATTCGAAATCTGTTGTTACATTCTACAGGCAGTAATTCAAATGTAGATATGAATGAATTTTTAATTAAGCTATTTTCGAGAAATCAGAAAGATTTCTTATACCACAAATGTAGACTATAATCGAAAGTTCTCTTATCTTGCTACAAAATTTTTGCTGATTCCAATAATGTTTTATTATACAGAGTGTAACAGCCAAATGGAATAAATTCTATAACGAATAATTGAGGGCGTGTTGGGAGAAACGCTCGGACACGTCGATTTATAATTTCAAATGCGCATATTTTTCAAGAAGATAATATTATATAGGGTGTTCCATGCGACCGTGGCCAATACCGACTTTCTTATTTCAAATGCAACCCCCTGTATATTATTAATTTTTTGGATTCTTCAGAAGATTCTACACATAATTTATGTACAATGTCCTATACCTATCTTCAAATTTTTCGGAAATATTAAGTGTTTCCAGATTTTACAAAAATCAACATTTTAAATGAAAATTATTTTATTTCACAAATAAGATATATTACACTCAATACTTATTTCCCATTTACCTCTTGATATGAAGAAAGTAAGCAAAAACCATTACTGAGAAGAAATGTTGAGTAACGTTAGAAGACAATTCTACACCAGATTAGCATGTTGCCAAGACGTTCGCGGCGAGCATTTTGAACCCTACATTGACATTAATGTTTTTTTTTGTTTTTTTTTAATAATCAAGAAATAATCAGTATTACATATTAGGTTTTCAGTGTAATGTACCGAATTTGTGAAATAAAATAATTTTTATTTGAAACGTTGATTTTTGCAATAAATCTGAAAACACTTGATACTTCCGAAATAGTTAAAGATAGGTATAGGACATTGTGCATGAATTGTGTCTAGAATTCTCTGAAGAATCCAAAAAACAAATAATATACAGGGAGTTGCATTTGAAATAAGAAAGTTAGTATTGGCCACGGTCACATGAAACACCCTATATAATATTATTTTCCTGAAAAATATGCGCATTTAAAATTACAAACCGATGTGTCCGGGCGTTTTTCCCAACACGCCCTCATTTATTCGTTATCGAATTTATTCCATTTGGCTGTTACACTCTGTATCATGTGCTATTCACATGAATATAACATGAGAAAAAAATTCAATATTATTTTTGTCTTGCATTTCGATTCACTGTTGATTTATAAGTAGGCTGGCGGTACCATAGCGTCTCCTTCAAAGCTGGTCATTTTGTTTATTTCCTCTGAGCACTTTTGTTATTATGAAAAACAGCTTTCGACCCATTAGAATAGGGAGTCATTTGGTATTAAATGCTGAAAATACATTGAGTTGTACCGTTTCGGAATCTCAATGAAACAGGCATGTCTCTTCTTAGTTTGGCTTGAACATTTCACTGGATATATGATATGACATCAATGAAACTCTTCGATATACACTTTGATGATTGATAAAACTCTTCAGAAGCTCAAAGTGGAGCTTCAATGAATTTGGTCAATAAATGAGGTAAATTTTAATCTTGGTACAACCGATACAGTAATGCATAAAATTTCGAAACCAATAATCTTATTCGGAGATGTCACACAGCCTGTATCTTGGCACGCTTCCAGCCTCTTTCCCCCTTCCTCAGACAGGTGGCCATAAACGTTGATTTAACACAAAAACTCATTAAGCAACACGTGGCGTTCAGTTTCTACCTGAGCCTGTTCTACCACCCGTTTTTGAGCCGCCATGGCTGAGCCAAGTTCTCGATCTCAACTTCTCCCCAGTCAAACCCAACCATTCGTCTTTGCTGGTAGGTGACCTACAGGCTCCGAAATTTCGATGGGACACTTCGGTAAGGCAACGTCGCAATATACAAAACGCGAACGCAGCGTTTCGTGCACGTAACGTCTCATCAGTGCCTTCAGCTGATGGATGCACTCGTATGACACTTGTGGATGTTGCGGTTGAGGAAATCCGAGTGATATTTTGGCTGTGATTTGTTTGGGTTGTGTTATTTGAGAATGGTGATGATAAGTGTTGTTGGTGATAGGAAAATGGGTAGTAGTGACGGTTCTAAAAGTGTCAGTTGCACAAAGTCTGGATTTTTCAGTTCGAAATCTCGTAAGTTGATGTGATAGGTCAAGAAAGATTATGTTATGTTTTTATCATTCGAAAAAATCACTAATTTCAGTTACTGATGCGTTTCCAAATTTTCCTTTCCTACAGAACTAGTCTCTGTAGGGCATAAATCTCTCAAATTTGTTAATGATTATTCCATAGGTCTCAGTATTAGGTTTCTTATGGAAGCTTATGGAGTTAACTCTTATGGGATTATTAATCCCGAATTTATTTTCTGAGAATGTTCGTCGATTGCTGGGAATACTTCTTTCGATATTCCCAAAAATAGGTTTTTCTTTAGAATGAGGAAAAATGAAGCTCAAAATTAATATCTTCATTATTTCATAAACAGCTTCATGACAGCTGTCAAACATTTTTGATTCTTGGATGCGAATACACCTACAAGGTGAATCTGCAAATGAAAGCTGAAAATCTCCTGACTTTAGGTGACCCCTTTTCTTTTTCGTTTCGAATTATAGCATTATTAGGTAGTCTTGTTTGTTTCCAGTATTCTAGTCCGATAAAATTCTATAATAAAATTTTAAGGGAACATAAAATTCTAGGAAAACAGATTCCATTCTGATTGAATCATTCTGTTTTGAGCGAAATTTCGTTCAGCAAATTGCAATAGGTACATAATAAATTAATGAAATGACTTATTTTTCATTAGTCATAAATATCAGAAAGATGACTATAACGTACTTTGGAGTTCGTGATATATTGATTGTATCGGAACTATAACGCAATAATTATTTACTGTCAACAAAAAATATTGCCAGCATTATTGTAGGATTTGAGAAAGGAAATATTCTCTAATCATAATGAGTGTTAATTCAAAATAGGTTTGGCTTGACATTCCACAAACAACTACTGCCCAAATATGTGATGTCTTGTTTCTACATTTCTAAATACACTGCGCAAAAAAAATTAACGCACATTATGGAAATCTCAAATTGAAGGTATTCTCAATGATAATTATTTTTATCAGAATTATGCATGCATATGTTATCCACTTTCAACGTTTTTCTTCAATACAGATGTTTTCTCCCAGTAGGAATAAAAAAAGATGATATTATCAGATTTTGAATTTATTGGCTCCATTCTAAAATCAGTTGTTCTCGATCAATATAGTGATCAATAGTTTTTCTTTCGTTTGATTTTCTACACTCGATCGCTATGCAACGCGAAACACGCAATTTGACCCAAGAGGAATGTGCCCAAGCGGTAGTTTTGCGAGAAGAAGGGTGGACATACACAAGAATTGCAGAAAGGTTTGGAGTTTCCCATACAAGTGTGTCCAGAATGTTGCAGCGATTCAGGGAGACAGGTATGAATGTCCGAAGACCAGGACATGGTAGACCACGGGTAACAACTGCCATTCAAGAACGTTACGAGAGAGTTTCTTCGTTGGGACAACGGTTTGCAACTGCTCACCTCCTTCAAAATCAGCTTGAGCAAACTCATGAGGTGCAAATTAGCACTCAGACAATAAGAAATCGCCTCAGAGAATATGATTTAAGGCCTCGTGTCGCGGCAAGAGGCCTAGCTCTGGATTTTGCGAGAGAGCATATCCATTGGGAAGAGGCCGATTGGGAAAGAGTTCTCTTCACAGATGAGTCTAGATTCTGCCTCTACCATTGTGATCGACGTTCCCTTGTATACAGACGTCCACATGAAAGATATGCTCAGTGCAATTTCCTGAATACTACTGGTTTCGGGAGAGGATCGATTATGGTATGGGGTGGAATATCTTTGACTGCTCGCACAGACCTAGTGGTCGTTGATAATGGAGCTATGAATGCTGATAAGTATATAAGGAACATTCTTGAAGAGCATTAAGTGCCATTTGCCCCATACATTGGTGAAAATTTCATTTTTATGGACGATAATGCCAGACCCCATCGTGCGCGAATCGTTCAGGAGTACCTTGAAGAGGTTGAAGTCTCTCGAATGGAATGGCCAGCAAGTCCAGATCTCAATCCGATTGAGCAGGTTTGGGACAACCTCAATTGAAGGCTGAGAAGTTCAGAAAATCATCCAGCTACTCTTAATGACTTAGGAATCCAACTCGGAGAAATCTGGGAAGGATTAGATCAGAACATTTTAAGATCACTCATTTTGAGTATGAACCGTCGTTGCCGAGCTGTAATTAACGCGAGGGGTGGAAATACCAAGTATTAAATCACTTATCAGCATTTCAGTATTTTGAAAATTGTTCATTTCTCTTCTTTCACATAAGATTCGGTGAAATCCTGAATTTTTCTTCCATTTAATGTGTCTTGTTTCGTTCAAAACCTTCCCGAGAGAACATAAAAAATAAGTTATAAAGTCAATGTAGAGTTAACGCTCATTAAAATTGAGATTTTCAGAATGTGCGTTAATTTTTTGCGCAGTGTATTTCAGGAAATATCTGAATTTTGGTAAAAACTTCTTGAAACAATCAGAATTTGCTTTATGTTGAAAATTCATTATTTACTCAAGCCCAGTCGCTCAAATTGAATATTTTAGATTGAATTTGTCATTACCATATTACCAACAGATGTTTTTAAAATATTGTAAATGTAATTGAAACAATTTTCATTCAATGAATTAAGTACAACCATATATTTCAAAAACAGATGAATTCATATTATTCTTCATTTTTACAGCATCTTCGACAGAAAGCGTCTTGCAGAAGTTCAAGAAGTCCATTTCCCTCCGTTTCCAAAAGAAGAGCAGCAAAGACAGCATCGATCAAGGACTCTCGATAGCTCCTTCAATATCCAAGGAACCATCAGAAGACGAAACTTTTGCTCCTTCATCATCTTTTCACAATGAACAAAAGGAGGAGCAACAAGAACAGAAACCAAGGTTAGTGTTTCATCCAACCTTCCTGTAATTGTCATAGTTACACATTACACATACTGTGACATATGACGGCTCTGTCTTCAGCTTCGTCGAAGTTATAGAGTGATAATTTACTGAGTGTTCTTTGCAGATTTGGCTCCCTTATATGGCGTTCCAGTAAGGAGAGGAAACGAATGAATAAAGCTGCAAGAAATGCCAAATGTAACAGTGGAGACAGTGGCATTCAAATCGAGGTAAGAAGAGCTCCTCCTACCCATTAGCTTCTTGCTTAATTGACCACAAGTCTCGAGTGCCTTACGAAGACTGAGGCACTTCTTTAAACAAAATTGCCATAAATGCACACTAATCCTGTAAATTTTTGCTAGGCGGCAGCTAGAATAGCTTGGTAAGAATCAACATTTACACATATTCCTCTATTATTTTTCGTTTGAATCATTTCTCCTCATCTAATCACACTCGTTTGAAACATCCATTTTTGTTGTGTCGATTTCCCTATTCTTAATGAGTAAGTAAACATTTGCACAGTTGCATTCTATCAGATTTTTACGATCCATTTACATAGTTTGTTTACACTTGAATGTTTTCGTTTATTTCTTTCTGCTGTGTTCCTGTGTAAAGACGATTGTTCAGGTATTGAGAAATGTTCTATTTCCGTATTTTTAGGAATACCTCTCATGTTTCTCATAGAGTGCAAGACAGCTTGTACCATTTGTGATTCTCTTGAATTTATTATTCAAACTTCGATTTTACTTGACAGCTATTCATCTAGGTAACTCGAGTCTTCTCTGAATGATAATTTAAAGAAATATGGTATTTTACATCTATTAATAAAGGATTGAAGATGGAATCAGCCCATAATGCATGGCATCCAATTCTGATCGAGATCTGCTGGAGTAGCCACAACGTTTAATTACACGTCCAAAATACGATAGCAATCTCGATATTAATCTCAATCGCATGCCTGTATAGTACCTATACAGAGTGTGCCATTTGAACATGGTAATAGGAGCGAATAAAGATCATCGAGGTTGAACCACATTTATTGACCTGATGGTCTTTGTTTCCGATATACAGGGTGTTTTATCGATTTTGCATATTTCTTCTTGGATCTATAACTAATAGAATAGAAAACCTGAAACAGCTCCATGTATATTGGAATATTCTATGTGTTATAGGGGTTATTATTGGCATAGTTGAAGTGGCCAGGCTCTGATCCAACCGTACAGAGAGCGCAGATTAATTTTGCGTCATGCAAAAACTCCCCTTAATTAATTTATTCAAACTCCGAAAGAAAAGTTTGAAAGTTCTCTAGGGTTTAATTAGGGGTGAAATTCAGTGGGAGTTTCCGAGAATGGGACAGAGTTTGGTGTAAGAATAAAGAAGTTCTTCGAAAGAGGAAGTTGAACACCTGTTCGAATTCGTTCGAAGCTGCCTGGTAAAAAGATGAAGGGCTCATATTAAGGTTTAAAGGAAGATTATTGAAATAATTGTCTGAAGGACTGAGGTCTTATTTTGATATACACGCTATGATCAAAAACCAGGAGATTGTAGTTCGAATGAACCGCTGTTGACAACTGACATGTCAAATGGGTGGCATCTCTTAAGGTGGGCGTTCAATGTAGTGTGTTTTTATTTCAAGTGGCATTTGAAAATGGTTTCACTTTGAGAACTGACATTTTGTGGGCAAACTCAGAAAGGATTGGAGTTTTCAATGAAATAATTTAAATCGATTTCATTTCGAAAGTTCATTTTTTTTCTTTCAAAAATAGAAGAAAATGAGCCAACTCATACTCCTGTTTTATTTCAAACGAAAGACCCATGAAAATAGTTCAACTTCCGATTAAAAGTGAATCTACAGATAATTTCGTTCAGAAAAACAACTTGAAATACGGAATTGGCAGATTGGCCAAATTCAAATATATGGCGGGAAAAAGTTCCTGCTTTACCCACATTTTCACTAATTTCGTAGTTTAGCGATTTTCGGATAGAGAGCACCATTGTACATTTCATTCATAAGGATAGACATATTCATAGAACTTATAGTGATAATGTAAGTTCTATGGAGATATTCCATAAAATGCACGGTGGCGCCTCTATCGGATTAGTTTTCCTACTCGCTCTGAACGGCTACCTTAACATAATAGTAACTTGAGAAAATGATCTACCACAAAAAGACATGAGTTACTCCTTAACATTGTTGCGAACAACGCCCCTATCCAAGGCCGTAGCCAGGGGGGGGTCCGATGGGGTCCGGACCCCCCCCCCCCCCCCCGAAATTTTTCTAGAGCTCAGTTCAACCGACCCCCCCCCGTAATTTTTTTGTAGCTACGGCCTCGGACGGACCCCCCCGAAATTTTTTTCTAGCTACGGCCTTGCCCCTATCTTATTCTTGAACAAGAAACCGTATCGAAGCATTTACACTAATCATCCAACTGATATACTTAATGCAACAGGATACATTCGGAACCCTTACCACAAAAATCTCATTCGTTATTGTGAAAGCACTTATTGTGGTGCCCCTGTAGTTGTGATCTGCCTTCTGATCTACCCGATCGCATTCCTGCACACCCGAGTCCTTTACCACATTATTAGTTTTAATGACATTTTGGCTATACACATTCCAGATTATTTTTTCATATCCAAAAAGCTGATATTTCTAACCCATTTTAACGCAGGCGATTCAAAAGTAACTCGACTTAAGCAGTGTCTACTAATAATATAAAGAGTGTCCCAACGAAAAGGATGTATGTCAAATAGAAGCCAGAAAGAACGGTTTTGGAGAACTACAATTCATTGTCGGGCATTCTCTGAATAAATATGAAAAAATGGTTGTGAAATTGTTTCATGTAGAGACTTTCAACCTATTCCATGATGTATTTCATGCCCTATCTTCCCTATGCAAAATTGAAGTTGCTATCCTTCGTAAGGGATAATTTTTCAGTCGGTGTCCTTCAGACCATAGTGATTGTGTTCTTTTCTATAAATTGTTTCTGCTTGTCTGTAATTTGACGTAAATCCTTCACGTTGAGACCCTCTGTGTGTATCAGTTTATGTATTCAAATAGAAGACTTTTGAACCAGCCTTTAGAAACCATCAGTAATTTTCGTCTCATAAGTAGCTAGCCGATTTTTTGCAGATTGTTGAATGCCGTAATAATTCTTGTTATTGCTCCAAAGAACTTAGTAGCGTGAATCATCTCGGTAAAATCACATGTGAATCATTTTAATCAACGCTCGTCATAAATTGCTGCAGTTTAACTATCCGTTGGAATTTCAATGAAATGAAAAATAATAAAAATAAGACACAAGATTTTATGGGATCCATCTTCTCAGTAAAGTTAGAAGGCATCAGCAATTGGAAAAAGCATTAAGTTAAGCAGGATGTCCCAACTAACAACCAGGTGGCAGTCGGCTAAACATTTAAAAACCTGGTTAACTTGAGGTCACTCTCAATACAAAATATGACCACCACGTGCTTCAATGAGTGCTTGGCATCTTGTCCGCGTGTTTTCCACCAAATTATTGAGGATGTCTTGCTCAATTTGGGAGCTTTTGAAGCGTTTTCGGTTTTGGGACCTGTAAGCATCAAGGGCTCTTTGTTATTGGCCCCCAACCTTGCTCAATTAAGATCAGTGTATATTGAAGGCTATGTCAGAAAATGTATCGCCGTGCTACGCCACTGATTCGAACATGCAGAATTATGCAGATACAAACCCGACAAGATGATTCACGCCACACAAATTACCTCGTCCCTGCCATCACCGCTTAGATGTTGACCTTTGACACCAGCAAGAGCCACCGTTAAAATGGTCAATTTTCAGATGGTGCCAGGCTGCGGGGGCATTGGCGGAGACAGCTCTGAGTCTCATGACACCGACGTTCCCGCGGACGATTACGACAGTCCTCCTGTAGTCAGGAGGAGGCCACCACACGGGAGGATGCACAGGCCGAATTCAGAGCTGTTCAACCAGGTGCTCATCGACAAATTCAAGGTGAGTGTCCAGCGTGCAACGAAAGGTATTCATTAAGTCACAGATTCGCTGTAACACAGGGTGTTTCTGAATTGATCCGAAAAATTTAAGGGTGTGATTCCTTGTTTGAAATAAAGGGTAATTGTTATGCAAATGTTGGGTCGAAAGTCAAACTTGAGGGAGATTTCACGGTTCAAACTTGGAAGAAAAATGAAATTTGAAGAAAAACTTACGCAACGACTTGGATAGAATTGAATTCGGATAGCCTGTTTTGGTTAGAAACTTTTTCATTTCTTGTATTTTTCCCGTGAAATGTTCCCTGAAATAAAAAAATAAACTGTAAATCAGTTCTAAAATAAATGGCCCTTTCCCGACACGTAAAGATTTACATTTTATTTTTTTATTTCGAAACCGTACATTTTTTTACGAGTAGAATACAAAAGATGAAAAAGTTTATAACAATCTATAAATGGCAATAACTACCACCGTCTTAACTCTCTACCGACTCCCGTAGGAACTCTGTACTGACTCCCTGACCAACAATTAACTTCGTATCCAACTGACAACTGAACTCACTACCCCAATTATGCCCTTAACGTTAATTCTCGGTTCTGCCCTCAATTTGCATTTGAGAATTTTGTTTGTGTTTGTTTGATTATATCTCTTATCGATCGTATAAAAATTTCTTTATTGTATTGCAGCTTCGCTGCGATTTTAAGATTCATCTGGGCCTACCAAATAGAATTATTAATTTTGGGAAAGCGTATTTATTATAATCATTAAAGAAACCCGACGAGCCTTTCACACACGCAGAGCAGCTCTTGACCTGACCACTCTCTGTCCGTCTAATGTGAACGTTTTCTATCGAAAAGTCAATTCATCAAATAAGTTAATCTAAACATTACTTCTGTGAAAAAATGTTGTCATTTCAAAGTGTTGAGTAACTTGAATCAGATTTATCTGATAAGAATTCAGAGATCATTTTCCTCCAACTGATATAATTCCTTGGTAAACTCAATTTAGGAGCACTAGGTCAAGGAAACTTTATCCGTAGCGCTATCAATTTTTCCCCCGAATACGAAGTTTTAATGAAGCCCTTCTCGTCTTAGACGGGTCGGTGTCTGATTCACGAGATCAATAATTCATGCCAATTTTCCTGTTAACCTGCTACGCGTCCAATTTCATCCATTAGCTACCTATCCTATCGGGTAATGCTCGAATGGGGGTGATTATAATCTGCTTCTGTTGGATTTCAGGGATGATATAACAATTATATTATATTCGCTGGATATTATAGCGCCGAATTGTGGATTTTCTACTTGGCTCACATTTACTACTCGCGGGAAAATTGGATGAGTTCAAATCTAAGACTATAGAAAGATAATGATAACAAATAGTGAAGCCAATTTTCAAAATCATCGGTACCACTACGGAATCAAAATGTAAGAAGAAAATTTTGCAACGTTGTGACGTTCTTTGAATTTCTAATAAATAAACTCTGAATCAAAGTGAAAAGTATTTTAGATTGAAATTATTTGTTTCTTCTAATATTGTGCTTTCTTCACATTGCATATACTGTATTATCGGAATATTCGCGAAACGGCTCGGATATTTTTGCCTCAGATAATGGATGGGCACGTAATGGCAGCACCGTTTTCTGAATTTGTGGCCAGTTCATTCCTTCATTTCGAACCGCTATTTTAAGTCGGTGTTGGTAATGACCTTTTGAACAGTGTTGTCAACGCGATATCGCGTTTCATTGTGTATTGAAAGTGAGATTTGGATTTATTTCTGAATATTACTAGCGAAATACGACGAAAAAATGGTTCGTAAGTGTCTTGTTTGAGCTAAACTGGACTATTTGAATCCTTATCGTTCTTTCGATTGTGCACACTTGGCACTTGTCCCGTAAATCCCAGCGCCAGCTCCTGTAGCGGATTTAGTTTAGACCCATCTGTATTCTATTTTATTGTATTTTCTTTGGGAGTATAGTCGGTGTATTCCCTTTCCCAATCCTCTCTTTTGCTTAGCATCGTACTGAAGTTTTTCTCAGTGCTTACTTTCTTGATCATTACATCCCTATAGTCCGTTCAAATATAAGGAGCTTTGTAAACAAACAGAATCGTCTGGTTTGCGTACAATAAAGCTCCTATTGGTCAGACGGTGATAACAACGCTCTCTTCGACCTCCCTAAGAGATTGCCAGGATCGTACTCGGAACGGACTATAGATGGTACTGGATAGAAATAATTCAATAATTTGAGTCAGCAATTCCCACATAAGAACTTTCTTTCTCAGAAACTCTAGTGCAAAATTTCTGTTATGATTTGCAACTGACATTAACATTTTATATCCGACGTACCCAATTTTTTTATTTTGTTTTGTTTTTATAAAATCATCTTCTAAATAATTTCTTTTTCGAATGCTCGAGATTGCGGCAAGGTAATTCCAGGAAACACCAGAGTTTTAGAGATTTGGGTCGGAATCTTGCAGGATTCCGACAAAGTAATTCCGGGAAACACCAGATTTGGATCCTTTTCCCTAATGGGTGAAAGCCATTTTGATTTGCATAAATATCGAAGTTTTCAATTGACAAGACTCGAAAAACATCTCTGTTCAAATTAATAATGGTCATTCACTTGTAATATCCGAAATATATTTAGTTTCGGTCCATAATTTTATATTATTTTGTACGAAACTCTTTTTCGGCTGCTCAAGATTCCGACAAGGTAATTCCGGGAAACACCAGGTTTGGGTCCTTTCCCTTAATGGATTAAAGCCAACTTGATTTGCATAAATATCGAAGTTTTCAATTGACAAGACCAGTTGAAATACCTAGAGCTGTGAAGGTCTAGCTGTTCAAAGTGGTTGTAGATTTTGTTGTGAAAAGTGTATTGTGTTGGAAAATCTTTTGACAAAGTGTATATAGTGTTTATAGAACAATGTCTAATTCAGAAACGGATACTGCATCTGAGGGTGATATGTGGGGACCACCACGAAAAAGGTCCAAATGGTCGCATTTCTCTGATGAAGAGAAAGAGATAATTTTGAACATTTTTCGAAAAGAATTGGAAGAACATCCTGATTTATCGAAAAGAGACTTAGTAGGAATTGTTTCAAAATCCTCAGGGGTGAGTGATTCAGCTGTATTCAGAATTCTCAGAGAATATAAAGACGCCATTTAAGAGGAGAGACCAGTCGTTAAAAATAATCGATTCGGTTGACGATTTCGATATGAACCTTATCAGAAGAATTGTCCACGTTTTTTTTTCCGGAATAAAATCCCAACGATTTCTTAAGTACTAGAAATCGTGAATGATGACGACAGTTTGCCAAATTTCAAAAGAACAACGTTCTATAAATTATTGAAAAAAATGGAATTCAAGTTCAGTTAAAACTGAACGATTGTGTGAAATCTCCTCGATTCGACTCTGGACGGAAAAAAACTTTACGAAGGCCCTCCTACCGCTGCGCCAAACATGTTATTATTGCTCCTTCTTACATTTGAACAGAGTATAGTAAGGTTTGCAGATGAGATGTAGTCATCAAGAATTTTATCAGATACATCGCGTCCGTTGATATATAAATATCAACGACCGCCATGGATCCGACACGAACTTGCCATCATCTTCAAGATGTAGTCATTCAGAGAGGAGCAAACTCTCTAATTCCTGATTCATCGCCTGTTCCTCCTTTAGATATTCTGAAGATAGGTAGTATTAAAACACCCTATATATTTGCTGGAGCTGAGATAACTGAATATGGCGTGCCAATCGTGCAATTGCAGATATTCCTGGAAAAGTCATTTATTACTTTATCATTTGTGGGTATTCAGAGTTTTCAATCAATGTTGAAAAGGATCAGCCCGATATTGTTGCGACTGACCTCTATATGTTAATCCAATGAACCTAATTCGCCCAATTTGTTTTTGTACGTGTCAGGATCCCTAAAATTACCGACAGACCTATGATCAGCGTCAGTATTGCGTGGTTGAAATTACCGCTTTTATTACCCTGTAACCACAGCAGTGACTAAGCCCTTATCAGCATGCTCCACACCTCATTCGAATGCGTTTCGTCGAATGGAATGGATGAAACCTATTTCGGATAGAGAATCCGTAGCGAGCTGGTGATAAGATAACGGCTCAGCAATCCGTATCTGTTTCGCTTTCGTTAAAGTGTACTTCCAGTGCGTTGACATAAAACTATTTTAAGGTCGTTTTGTGTTTGGAGTCAGCTCTGAGTCTACGTTTCTGGTGCCAGTATCTCTGTGTATCTTCGCTAGACGGTGTTTTTGTTTCTTTAGAAGTATCGAGACGGGTCGGTTTGAAAGACTATGCGAAAATTGGTAGGGCTCGGTGCAGTGTGGATGGGATCAGTGCCAAGGATAGTTAGTTGACGTTGTTGGATTCGAAACAATAATTGGTTTAATCGTTGGGAAGGTAAACATTGAACGATTTCTTTTATTTATAGGACATCCATTGTATCCCATCTATTGTCGAGAAAAGTATTGATGGGATATCCAGTTACGGAAGTGGTTCTCGATAGCGGTTTCGTGTTCTGGTCTTATACCGGATATTACGGTGCGTTTCTTGATATTCTACTTCTGACGCTTTCGTTAAAATCTTTCCTTTAGACCGTATATCCAGGGTGAGTTCAAAGGTGCGAAACTGCTTCGTTTTCGAGATACAGCGTGTTGAAGTTCGAATTTTCCCAAAGTTGCATCTGCTTTCACTAAGATATTCGGCTTAAATTTGACACATATACTTATATGTGCTGGAAAAACAGTAGGTAAACAGTAAAACTTTTCACTGTCCTAAGGGTCTGCATCATATAACATGCCAACTACTTGTGATAATCTACAGGGTGATATTTTTTCCGAATCAATGTCCTATTTTGCCATCCAGAATTTTTTTGTGGCGCGCCGATGCTACTTTGAAAAATAAAATAGAATCTTTGTTTCATTCCAAAACTTTTTGATCTCTTGCAATTTCTACTCATCTGCTACTATTTTGGGGAAAAAATTTGAAGAACAATTCAGTAAGTTCTGATATTTCAATGAATTCATGGTGCCATTATGGGTTTTGACACAGCTAATTGATCCTATATCAATAGTAATTTGAACGAATAAATAGTTTTTGACAATTAAGTCGAAGGATTTTGATGTTGATAAAATTATTTCGACTTGGAGCACACTTCTACAGGGTGATTTTTTTAAGTTAATTTCGATACAAATTCAAGATTCTGTATTTTTGTTTCAGAGTACATGAACTCAAATCGTAAAATATAATTTGGTCATTTACTTGTAATATCCGAAATATATTTAGTTTCGGTACAAAATTTTATATTATTTTGTACGAAACACTTTGTCGGCTGCTCAAGGTTCCGACAAGGTAATTCCGGGAAACACCAGATTTGGGTCCTTTCCCTTAATGGGTTAATGCCATCTTGATTTGCATAAATATCGAAGTTTTCAATTGACAATACCAGTTAAAATACCTAGAGCTACTGTGAAGGTCTAGGTGTTCAAAGGGTTTATAGATTTTGTTGGGAAAAGTGTATTGTGTTGGAAAATCTTTTGACAAAGTGTATAATAGTGTTTATAGAACAATGTCGAATTCGGAAACAGATACTGCATCTGAGGGTGATATGTGGGGACCACCACGAAAAAGGTCCAAAAGGTCGCATTTCTCTGCTGAAGAGAAAGAGATAATTTTGAACATTTTTCGAAAAGAATTGGAAGAACATCCTGATTTATCGAAAAGAGACTTAGTAGGAATTGTTTCAAAATCCTCAGGAGTGAGTGATTCAGCAGAGAATATGAAGAGAATAAAACATTGACGCCACCTAAGAGGAGAGCCCAGTCGTTAAAAATAATCGATTCGGTTGACGATTTCGATATGAACCTTATCAGAAGAATTGTCCACGGCTTTTCTTTCCGGAATGAGATCCCAACGATTTCTAAAGTTCTAGAAATCGTGAATGATGACGACAGTTTCCCAAATTCCAAAAGAACAACGTTCTATAAATTATTGAAAAAAATGGAATTCAAGTTCAGTCAAAAATGAACGATTGTGTGAAATCTCCTCGATTCGATTCTGGACGGAAAGAAACTTTACGAAGGCCCTCCTACCGATGCGCCAAACATGTTATTATTGCTCCTTCTTACATTTGAAGAGAGTATAGTAAGAGTGTGACAAACATTTTATGTCTTGAAAATCAGTAGTGTTGCCGTTATTGAATAAAATTCGAATTTCACAACTAAAGTCAGTTTTCTTTGTCTGATTATAGGTTTATCAAGATAATTTTGAAATGGGCTATATCAATAGTTAGAATACGTCAGTTCATTTATATGCATTGTTGAGACCTATACTACAGAAGTTGGAGGTCATATATTTTTGTGAGTCATCATTCATTAACAGCTTTATTCATTTTTCACATTCGCCGTATACAAAGAATAGACTTGTGATTTAATCACGCTTGATAAAGACGCAAAAAGTCTATACTAACTTGTAAAAACTATGTGGAAAAACCTATATTTCTTGGCCTCTATTCACATGTTTACTTGCGAAAGGTGCATGTGTATACCTGACATCAAAAGTAGTCGTTCTCAAAGTAATTTGATACATCCGCAAAGCTCCCTATATTTCTGAAAGAAAGCAGCAGCTGTCAATGCCAACGTAAAACTAAAATGTGGAACACGACATCCAATATCCAGTAGTTATTTTGACGGTGTAGACAGGCAAATAGGTAGAGGCAACGATTCTATTTCTCCAAACGACAAAAGCTTCCGTTTTCCACCCTATATCCCTCGAAAAGAGGCGCCTCTTTCTCGCTGCCCTCCCCCCATCTACCCTTGTCCTTTCAGACCAGGAACAAGCAGGTAATTTCCACGATTCCAAGTCTTTGCCTTCGTTGCGAACGGAGCAGGTGCAAGGAATCGATTAAAAACTATCGCAGACCTCGGCTCGGCGCTTCAGTTTTCAATGTCTCCGCCATCTGCCAGCTCCACTTGCATTTCTGGTCTTAAAAAGTTTGGCGAAGGTTTTAAATCGGCGTCGTACCGTGAGAACCGGGGATGGGACGTGGTTTACGTGTTTTGTTTCGTGGCGGACTGCGAAGAATGCCGGCCCTACCTTTGTAGACGAACGAGTCGAAAGTTGAACAAGAGCTGTTTTCGTATTCCGCACGTCTTGGTGGCTCCGATTTTTTTTTAGAGAAGGTAGGGCGTTAATCTGAATCGGCGTAACCTGAATATCAATGGGATTCGTGAGGAAAATTGCGACGGATTTTCTAATTTATGGTACCACAAGTGCATCGATTCAAAGTTCTTCGAATCTGAATTCATTTCGAAATATTTCTCCAATTATAATGCCGAGAAACATCTAAACTTAATGACAGTTCAAGATTTTTTAGTAACTCCCTCAATACAAAGTTTCGGTTGAGTGGAATCCACAGATTCAAGTAGTTATAGTCAATTATATCTCACAGCCAATGACAAGGTATTCTAGATAAAGTTGATGTAATGGAAAGAATAAATTGGCGAGAACTCAAAATGTTAGTCCGATCATTCGAATTGAAATAACATAATAGTGTATATTCTAAAACTAGTTGCAGAATGGGCTCATATTCCAATACGAATGCGAAGGAGCGAGTTTTCGAACGCATGAGTGTTGGAATTGCATTCTGCAACGAGTATTAGACGATATTTTCTCTATTTCAGTCAAATTCCGTTGAATTTCAATGAAAAATTCAGATTATACATCCTAGTAACTTCTGTATTGTATCTTGGCAGTTGGTGACTCTTACGAAATTGACATTTCCAAATTGACTGCGTGTTGAGAATCGTTTGGATCGGAAGCCAGTGCTGACAACCAAAAAACGAAAAATATAACTGAAAACAATGCTGTAATGAGTTCATTACAGCACTGTTTTTAGTACTGTAATGAACTCATTACGATACAGAAATAGGGAAATATCATTTGATCAATGGAAATGATGGTCTTCATTTAGAAAATGTCCATTTCTTGAGTAGTTGATCCAAAATTGAGATCTGATTGAGCTGTTGAAAAAATATTTGAGGTTGATGATTTGGCAAATCTCAACAAACCACCCTATTGAACGTTTGACAGTTATGGGGATGAAAAATGTTGAATAGAATTGTGAATCGGGGCAAGACACCCTTGTACTAAAAGGCTAGAAGGGGAAATAGGTTGAGGAACCTTTGTCAGCACCGCTCATTTGATAACACAAACATTTCCTCTTTTCAAGAGGCCGATTCCTCCTCTTGCTCATCTTACCTAGCAGGAACATTCAGCATCGTTGACTTACCATTCTATATTTCAAATTTCAACTATTATACTATACTCATGAATGAGATTGAAATAATTAAATAAAACCCTCGGCTTCACAGTTGTATATTAATTATCACACAACAGCTTTATATTAGATATAAGTGCATCAGTTATAACTGTCGATAGTTGCACAAATATCATATCAATAATCAAAAGGGTTAACATCCGTTAGGAACAACATGATGAATAAGAGGGTTGGACTAGTGGAGATCTAATTCAAAAACCGCTGGATCGTGCTGCCATCGGAGTAGAGGAAAGTCACCAAATATGGAATACCATTTTGTTTTTGGGATATAAAGAAAAAACTTCATATTAATTTAATCAGTTCAATGTTTATATCCCTCATTTATATGTAGTAATAAACAGCCTCTAATCCAATATATTAGTTATCTAATTAAAATCTAACACAAAAAACAAAATCACAAATGAGTAACCAAATATGGAATAGGAACCCATATATGGAATATAAGCTCAAATCAACATAACAATAACAAAAATGGACATTAATATCTTTGAGATCAATTAAATGAATATAACATATTGTGATAAATGAAAAAAGTTACATAATTACTTGCAAAAGTCACAGATCCAAGTATCAAAATTTGGAACAGCACAATCATAATGTGCCCAGAGCCCACACATCAAACATATTCCATAATTAGACACCGACGACTGTCCATATTTTTATACTAGTTCAAACTCTTCTAAATATTTTTTCAAGTCACAATGTTTTAATGACTAAAGATCACAAAATGGTGAAATAAACGTAATACCGATATACTAAATAGTATAACACTTATGTTTACAAACAAAACAGCTGGTAATACTCATTTACTACTTTCCTTTTAAAATTTTCTTCTCGACAACAAAACAAAACACGCCTGCCACATGTTAAGCGTTTGCGCAACTGACTCGATGGTATGAGTGCGATAGTTAGTAGACCGAATGAAACAGAAGATGGTCGAATGTTCCGTTTATTACTTGGAGAAATAGAGGTATTCCATATTAGGATACTATTTTATATTTGGTGACTTTCCTCTAGTGACAGACCGGGTTCTGGCTTGTTATGCCGTCATCAGTGCCACATAATATAAGTTCTGCCAGTTTCGTTTGGTTGCTATCGTGGGTTGGGTAATTGGCATTGATGAGAGAAAGATAAATATAGGTAACAATAGATTCATAATGCACAGATCAGGGATGAGTGTGAAATTACAGTGACAATAATTGGAAATAGTTATTCAACACGTATGCGCATTACTTTCTTCAGCGGCATAGCGGTTTCAATTTGAATGATTTCCTTGATGACTTGAAAGAGGCAATCAAGAAAGAAATCATTCAAATTGAAGAGAGTAAAATCTGAGATGGGGTTCTAATTTTCATTTCTCTCGAAAGGGGTCGCGCTATTTTTCATTGCCGCACTAGCGCCACGACAGTGAAATATATTGCGGATTATTCCGGAAGTAGGACCCGATCTACATTGCCGTTTTGGTAGAAATTTTTTTTGGGAGTCGATCGTTACACCAGGGTTTCTATGCATCTATGTAGTTACATTTGAAATCATCATTAGACATGGCATAGTTGGCAATCAATTCAAAAGAGTCTCAACTATTAGGATAGAGTTTATCACATGTAAGAAACATAATTGAATGTTTATCTGGTGTTATGAAAGCATGATTGGTGGAGCATAATGATCTGATTGTAAAGTTGAATCTGTGTACACGATGGAACTGAAAGATCTTCTGAATGACAGGAAGCTGGAAAGCAAAGTTATGGAAGTATTAATTTATGAATTCAGTAGTGCATAGTTTCACAGTCAGAAGGTTGAAAATCTGAGGGGAAGACATAAGGTTATTTTAGAACCATGTCTAAGGTTACACAAAGTTTGCCAATCTGATCGTGGAACGCCCTGTATTTCAGAAACAGCTTTTTCATGAGTGCTCCGGATGAAATAAAACCAAATGAAGCCATAAAAACTATCCTTGGCGGGAATCTACGTAAACTACAAATAACTGAGTCCGCATCAGCAGCGAAACCTCTAGTTGGTTTTGCGTGACGGCCCCAGCCTCAGGCCTTTAGTGACAGCGCGCTGAACTTCCTCTTCGCTGCAGGCATTATCCTCCACTTCGCCTCATTCTTCACCATGTACAATCTCTACGATAAAATAATTGTGTCGGCATCGTATTAATGCTGCTTGGATTAATGGCAAGAAAGACGAGCAACTTTGAAATAATTCGACAAGTTTTGGTGTTCCTAGTTCCCTGAAGGTATGCTTCTGTTAGTGTTTTTATACAGAGTTATCTGCCGTGGATGCACGAATTCTCCAGGAATGAGTGATTCTCTGTTTCAGTAATCAGTATTAATGTATCCATCTGGCAGTGAACCAGGGCAATTGAAATTCTTGAGAGATTTTTATTTCCCTTATGTATCTTCGTGGACTTTTGTTTTGTTACATTACAAGCTTCAGTTGCTGTAGATAAGATGGTTGCTACTTAGGTAAAATTACGAGGATATATTGAAAAATTCTTAGCCTACTATAGAACCAAACCAAATTTCAATGTCAAAATATTTTATTACTCAACATATTCTCCTCTTGATCGAATACATTCATCACAGCGAACCTACAGCGCCTCTAGACCTTTCAAAAAAAATGTTTCTTCTTGATCTGCAAACCAGTCCTCCACAACTTTTATTACCTCCTCGTTGGAAGAAAATTTACGACCTTTTAAACTTTTTTTCAGTTGAGGAAAGAGATTATAGTCGGACGGAGCCAAATCTGGTGAATAAGGGGGGTGTTCTAGTAATTCTAACCC
Organism: Adalia bipunctata; assembly: GCA_910592335.1. NCBI lineage: Eukaryota > Metazoa > Arthropoda > Insecta > Coleoptera > Coccinellidae > Adalia > Adalia bipunctata. Next base: position 13,451,672 of record OU342955.1, read on the forward strand.
TAAATCACGAATTTTTTGCATGGCAACATGAGATTTGTGTACTGGGGCGTTGTCCTGTAAAAACAAAACACCTTCGGATAGCTTTCCGCGTCTTTTCTCTTTATTTTTTTTCCGTAGCGTGGTCAGTAATGTCGATTAGTAATATCCAGTTATTGTTTTACCCTTATCCAAAAAATCAATCATGATTACTCCATGGCAATCCCAAAAAACTGATGCAAGAACTTTTCCAGCAGATTTTCAGACACGAAAGTTCTTAGGTCTTGGAGAACCAGAGTGTCGCCATTCCCTCGATTGTTGCTTTGTTTCTGGATCGTAGAAATGTACCCAAGTCTCATGCATAGTAACAATTCGGTTCAAGAAGTCTACATCGTTTTCAAATCGAGCACAGAGCGAACGCGATGCCTCTACCCTTGCACGCTTTTGGTCAACATTCAAACATTTGGGGATCCATTTTGCAGACATTTTTCTCATGTCCAAATTGACGGGAACTATATGATGACCGCGTTCGTATGAAACAGTGCTTCAGATATCCGTTTTAGCCCAATTCGACGCTCTGATAAAATCATGTCATGAACTGCATCGATATTTTCGAGGACTGATACAGAAACTGGCCTTCCCGATCGTTCATCATCTTCAATGGAAAATTTACCTCTTTTGAAGCTTGCAGTCCAATTTTTCACGGTCGCATATAAAGGACATTGATCACCAAAGGTATTAAGCATATCTTTGTAAATCTGCTTACCTCTTAACCCTTTTAAATACAGTTACTTGATGATGGCTCGATACTCCAATTTTTCGATTTTTACAATTTCGGTGGACATCTTTTTTTTTATTTATTGCGTAACTATGGTTTACTTTTTTGACGTCGAACTCTACACTGACACTTCTAATAAGTTATGACTGGTCTAGGCTAACTAGATATCAATACATCCTCGTAAATATTTATTTTTTTATCGGTTTTAAAAATATTCTCAAATGGGTATCAATTAAAATTTGCATTGCTTCGAATAATTTCGAAGCACTTTTTTCATTATGTTTGGGTCACCTAGAAATTGTTTACTTAGTAGGCGCTTGTTTATTTTTTAGGCAGCTTATCTATTATAGATTTATTGTATAGTATAGTAGGTATTCTTTTCTTATTCCAAAATTTGGATGACTTGTGTGGATTGAAACTGTGGAGAGAACGGTACTGGCAATATTCTTCAGTAGCTCCCCTTTGAGTTCTGAAACAGCCAGATAGTATTCTTTACATCTTGCACTTTTTGAGATTATGCCGATAGGATATCAGTGCTATGCAGGCCGCATTCCAAAGCATAACAATTTAATTTGGTATCTACGATTACAAATTACAGACCCCCTTAGTAGACGTGTAATACAAAGTTTCCATTCTGAATTGCCGGAGGCTACATTGATATCCAATCGTTAATTAAGTAAATACGAAGCCCGTTGTTTTATCTAGCACGTGTATACAGTATTCACATCTCCAGGCGGATTTACTTAGACATAACTAACTAACTATTTCCCGTCTACACTGCCGTGATTTTATGAATCAATCAACAAAGGATCCATTGATTCAAAGTACCAAAGGCCAGGAATATTTGCAGAGCGGCGTTGCCTTAGTACGTGATATAAATTCGGTGCTATGCCCAAATATAATTCGATTTCGCGAGATGAGTTTCGAAGGATAAATATTTGCAAATCGTTATCTCGTGGAGAGCGGAAATTATAATAGGTTTGGTGCGGCTATTATTATTATTATTTGAACTGGGGTCGTTTTGGCTCGTTAAGCCTTCCGAGAACTGCGACCGTGTAGATCTTTTGTTCCCTACCCTACTCATTCATGGAAACCCAAGGAGGTCGTCAATAGTGTTGATAAAATTGGCAACCTCCCTAGGAGCCTTGGCCGTGACCTCATGGGTATCCAGGACCGGTTTCCCCATATGAATGGTTCTTAGTTCAGCCAGCTCTGGACACTTGCATACCATGTGTTCAGCTGTTTCCGCTTCTGATCCACATAGCCTGCAAATCTCATCTGCTGACTTTCCCATGCGGTACAAATGGTGTTTGTACCGACAGTGTCCCGTCAGCAGTCCTACCATCACCCGAAGCTCAGCTCGTGATAGCTTCAAGAGTTTCCTGGTATAGGTAGGTGATATCGTCACGAATTTCTTGGCCTGAATAAGTCCAGGAGCGTTTGTCCAGTAGGTTATCCTGTTTTTCAGCTCCCATTGCTGGACCGCTGCCTTGTATTGGTCTTTTCCGAGCCCACAGAACGGCTCAGGTCCAACAGGTATTTGCCTTGATGCAATTTTTGCCAGTTTGTCGGCTTTTTCATTTCCTTCAACGCCATAGTGCCCTGGTGCCCACAATAGAGTCACTTTATTGCCTCTTGCCAGTTGCTTTATGGTGTTACGGCATTCCCAGGTCAACAGAGACCCCTGGCAGTTTGATTCCAGGGATCTCAGTGAGGCCTGACTGTCCGTGATGATGTAGACATGCGCTCCCTTGAGGTTCATCTTGAGACACTCTTGAGCGCATACATAAACAGCCATTATCTCGGTCTGTAGGATAGAGGGCTCGCCTCCCAGGGCTTTAGAGATCCTCAATTTAGGTCCATATACCCCAATGCCAGTACCCTTCTCTGTTTTAGATCCGTCGGTGAACCATATGGATGACTTTTTGTCCAGACGATTTACGAAACTTATTGCCCTAGGACGGTCAGTTATGACCGTTTCAAAGGGCGTTTCAAAATCGTAGATGGTTGGCATAACATCCGATGGTTTTGCCAGGAGATTTGAATCAAATTGATTCAAGATCCCCATATGTCCAACCCAGTTACCGGGTAGTAGCTTTCCGTTAAGGGAGATTCTTACAGCTTCCAGCAGGCTACATTTCCTCACATGTAGGTGTAAGGGAGGCAAATCAAGAATGACCTCAAGCGCTGCTGTAGGAGCTGTACGCATAGCTCCTGTTACCCCAATACAGGCTAGCCTTTGCAGTTTCTGCAGACGACTGCGTGTGGTAACCTCTTCGGTTTTTGTCCACCATGCTAGAGACGCATAGGTGACAATAGGGCGTACTATCGCTGTGTATAACCACAGTACCATTTTCGGTTTCATGCCCCATGTCTTTCCAAAGAGTCTTTTGCAGGCCCACATGGCCGCCGTGGCTCTGGAAAGAGTCTTATCTATGTGTTTCCTCCAGTTGAGTTTGCTGTCCAGGATAACACCTAGATATTTACACTCACTAGAGAAGTTCAGAGTCTGGCCATTTAGGACCGGAGCCCTGAGGTTGAGATTTCTTCTTCTAGTGAACGGAATCAGTGTGGTTTTCGAGGGATTGACAGTTAGCCCTTCTTCCTCACTCCACTTTTCGATGATACTGAGAGCAAGCTGCATTCGGCTGCTTAATGAGCCTTCATGCTTGCCTCTCACTGTCACCACTATGTCGTCGGCGTACGCCTGGACGTTAAAACCACCCGCTGTGAGCTTCTCCAGGAGACCGTCCATGACCAGGCTCCACAGCAAGGGTGACAACACCCCTCCTTGAGGACATCCCCTGCATGTTAGCACGGTCACTTCAGTATCCCCCAGATAGGCTGTGACAGTTCGTCCTTTCAACATAGCTGATATCCACTTAACAGTGGAAGGTTCTACCCCTTTCCGTTTAGCTGCATTGCATATGGAAACATGTAGGGTGTTATCAAAGGCCCCTCCAATATCTCCAAACATTGCAAGTAAAATCTCCTTTGCATTGAGGGTGCCTTCCACCTCTCTAAGGAGCTGATGAAGGGCGTCTACGGTAGATCTGCCCGCCCTGTAGGCAAACTGCATCTTGTGGAGCTTAATATTTCCCCTTATGCTGTTGTCTATTATTTTCTCCATAGTCTTCAGGAGAAAGGAGGTGAGGCAAATGGGGCGATAGGATTTGGGCTCTGGGGAGCCTTTACGACCCATTTTGGGTATGAAAACTACCCTTGCCTCCCTCCATATTTTTGGAATATAACCCCTTGCAAAGCTGGCCTTGAAGAGCTCAGCTATCGGGGGTATAATGAAATCAACACCTTTCTGTAGCATGGCCGGAAAGATACCATCCATGCCTGCTGATTTGAAGGGCTGAAAGCTTTTTATCGCCCATTCAATTCTTTGTGGTGTGAATAGTCTACCAGCTTTCTGAAGATCCCGCCTAGTGGGGTTATGTGGTGCTTCCCCTTCGGGAACTTCATCTTCGATGGTTGTTTGCTTGGAGCCAGGAAAATGAGTCTCTAGCAGAGCTCTTAGGCTTTCTTCAGGATCATTCGTAAAGTCCCCACATGGCTTCTTGATTGGTGCGGCTATGATTTCTGATCTGATATTCGCGGTTAGAATTATACAACATAAACACTTATCGATCTCACCCGCATTGTGGATCTCTTCTGAATCTATCCTGTATTAATTATTCCTTGAACTGATCAGTCGGTTGTGTCCAAGAACCCTCGGGAATTTTGTCGAATCGTTAATTAAACCACAGCCTTCTATAGAGAAAGCCCGGAACACGATCCCCGTGTGGACCCCGCGTGGTGTTGCCATTTATCATATTCCAGGCTTTTTTGTAAAGGGGGTAGTGATTAAACTTGCCTATTCTTGCAGGCTGACCTGAAGCAGAGAGCGCACAAGCACCAACGCGTCAGGAGGTCTAGATCCGACTTGGGCGGACACAGGATCTTGCACTGGGATTCCAAAGAACCGCACTTGCTCAACATGTCCCCGCTCAGGAGCCGACCCAAGAGCCCGCAAAGGAAGCCTCCGGACGCACCGGAGCTGAGACCGCCAGGAAACAGGAGGAGGGGACACCTGAGGAGATCTTTGAGTCAGCCTCTGGACATCAACAAGCTGTCGCCTTTGATGAGGACGAAGACTGCCGGTAAGGAAGCTTTAGGTTTTGTCTTGGGATTCTCACCTTTCTGCTGGTTTATCTGGGTCTTCTTTGATTGTCTCGACAAGGGGCAGGTTCTTGAGGACCCGATGGGGAATGATCTCCTTCATCTGTGTCTCTTTCCAGGTCTTCGGCACGGAGGTCAGGTCCTCAGCGAGGACGAGCACGACGGAAGACTCGGCGGGTCCGATGACGAGATGATGTCGGACTCCGAGTCCTCTGTGGCTTCCCTGAACGATCGGAAGAAATCGCTGGAGTTGAACATGGACGAGGAGATGATAGTCCTGGCAGAAGCGGTCTTCGACCATGTGGCCATCGAGGCGGAAGAGCTGGCGTTTCGAGCGGGCGACGTGATCGAGGTGTTGGAGACGACAAACAAAGACTGGTGGTGGGGCTCCACCAACGGAAAGACCGGTTGGTTTCCCGCCGAATTCGTCCGTTTGAGGGTAAGCCAAGAGGACACGGTCGAGGATTGCCTGGCAGCGATGGCCTCCGGCCAATCCGTGACCTCGCACCTCAGGAGGAGGACGAGCATATCGCTGTTGTCGAACGACCAAGTGCGGACTAGCGTTGTGCGCGAGTTGGTGCAAACCGAGAGGGATTTCGTGAAAGCGCTTCAAGACGTTGCCGAAGGGTACATCGCGGAGTGTAGAAAACGCGTGGACATGTTCACCGAAGAACAAATAAGTACAATCTTCATAAACCTAGAGGACATTCTGAAATTTCAATCAGCCTTCCTCAAAGACCTTGAATCGTGTATAAACTGGGAAGCGCCCCATAAAAGTTGTGTTGGTGACTGCTTCCTCAAGTACAAAAGCGGATTCGAAATATACTCTGACTACTGCAACAGCCACCCTATGGCTACGGTGTTGCTGCAAGAATTGTATCAATTCAATAATTACTGTAAATTTTTCGAGGCTTGTCGTTTGATGAGAGGACTCATCGAAATTCCTCTAGATGGTTATTTACTCACCCCTGTGCAAAGAATCTGTAAATATCCCTTACAATTAGCCGAGTTACTGAAATATACTAGGACCGATCACGAGGATCATGACAATATCAAAGAAGCCTTAGAAGCCATGAGAGGCGTCGCCGTCTTGATAAACGAGAGGAAACGGAGGATGGAGAGTTTGGAGAAACTGTGTACCTGGCAACAAAGGGTCGACGATTTTGAGGTAAGCAGCTACCTTCTGGTTGAAACTCCCGAAGGATATTTAGCCCGAAAAAACATGTATTGGTTCGTGTGGTCTTTTTGGGAATTCTTTTTGTTCTGTGACTCGGTATATCTATTTAATTTAAGGTCTTTACCTTTATAACCTTCTCGTCGCCAAAGTATACCACCTTCAATCTAGTTTTTAAGATCTGTAAATATCTGACCGGGCCTAGGTACTTGTCCTAACAGACGAATGCCTTCAAAATCTTCAATCCTATAAATTTGCTCAATTTGTTTCAAAAAGGTGGAACGTAGGTTTATTTCAATAGAGAATATTTCCGAAAACTTTTGGAACATACGTTAATCTGAAAGACTTCGATCCAAATAATATATAAGGCATACTGTATCTGTCGATAATGGCTAGAGAGCATGCATAAACAAAAACTCAAAGGGCAAACATAAATATAGCAATAGACAGCCAATCAGCACTAAGAGCTCTGAAATCTAATTGCCAGTGTTTGGTGCTCACCTGAAAATGCCCCAATGCTATTATCCATTGGTCAGAGGCCAGGGCACTGTGGCTTGAGGCTAATGAGCAAGCAAGTTCAAACCCGTTGGACTTGAATAAGGGTATTGACCTTGAAAAGGACCACTATAAGGCAGCGTTACAGCAATGGGAGATGCAAAACTTGACACTCCTGTGGAGAGGATCTCTATTACTAAACAAACGAAAAGATTAGTTTTCGGTGCCTCACACAGAGAAGCTTGATCTTGATAGATCCTCGGTGTCCGTAGAATAATCTATTGGTTAAATATTTCAATAAGGCCTGTAATATAATAGACGGAATTATGTATTATATTAAGAAAAAATTGTTCCTGTACCCCCAATTATCTCGAACTCATTCGAATACTTTCCTTTGTTGCAGGGTGAAGATCTGATAGAGATAAGTTCACAACTTATCTATCAAGGTGATGTTATTAGAGTAAAATCAGCGATGTGGACCAGTAGTATCACCCTCTTTCTCTTCGATCATCAAATTATTTATTGTAAGAAGGTAAAGAAAAACTATACAATGTATAAAATGAAAATAGGTGGAGAACTGCAAGGTGCGGCAACTATGGAACACCCACGAACTTTTATAATGGTGAAATGTGATTCTAGTTGCCGCACCTGTTGTAGTATCTACATGAAATTGCGCCAATGATTGGTGAGTTTATGTTTTATCTTTTCTGTATTTTACAGGACATTCTTAAAAGGAATACTTACATATATAAAGGAAGGATAGATTTGGATACAAGCGAAGTGATAGATATCCCAGATGGCAAAGGTAAGATATCAATCACATGGAAAATACACTGGCGCAACATTCTGAAAATCTCAATTTTAATGGAACTACATTGACTTTATAACTTTTTTTTATTCTCGGGAAGGTTTTGAACGAAACAAGACACATTAAATGGAAGAAAATTTCAGGATTTCACCGAATCTTATGTGAAAGAAGAGAAATGAACAATTTTCAAAATACTGAAATGCTGATAAGTGATTTAATACTTGGTATTTCCATCCCTTGCGTTAATTACAGCTCGGCAACGACGGTTCATACTCAAAATGAGTGATCTTAAAATGTTCTGATCTAATACTTCCCAGATTTCTCCGAGTTGGATTCCTAAGTCATAAGAGTAGCTGATGACTTTCTGAACTTTTCAGCCTTCTATTGAGGTTGTCCCAAACCTGCTCAATCGGATTGAGATCTGGACTTCTTGCTGGCCATTCCATTCGAGAGACTTCAACCTCTTCAAGGTACTCCTGAACGATGCGCGCACGATGGGGTCTGGCATTATCGTCCATAAAAATGAAATTTTCACCAATGTATGCTCTTCAAGAATGTTCCTTATATACTTATCAGCATTCATAGCTCCTTTATCAACGACCACTAGGTCTGTGCGAGCAGTCAAATATATTCCACCCCATACCATAATCGATCCTCCCCCGAAACCAGTAGTATTCAGGAAATTGCATTGAGCCTATCTTTCATGTGGACGTCTGTATACAAGGGAACGTCGATCACAATGGAAGAGGCAGAATCTAGACTCATCTGTGAAGAGAACTCTTTCCCAATCGACCTCTTCCCAATGGATATGCTCTCTCGCAAAATCCAAACGCGCCCTTCGATGGGCTGGGGTAAGAGCTGGGCCTCTTGCCGCGACACGAGGCCTTAAATCATATTCTCTGAGGCGATTCCTTATTGTATGAGTGCTATTTGTACCTCATGAGTTTGCTCAAGCTGATTTTGAAGGAGGCGAGCGGTTGCAAACCGTTGTCTCAACGAAGAAACTCTCAAGTATCGTTCTTGAATGGCAGTTGTTACCCGTGGTCTACCCTGTCCTGGTCTTCGGACATTCATACCTGTCTCCCTGAATCGCTGCAACATTCTGGACACACTTGTATGGGGAACTCCAAACCTTTCTGCAATCCTTGTGTATGTCCACCCTTCTTCTCGCAAAACTACCGCTTGGGCACATTCCTCTTGGGTCAAATTGCGTGTTTCGCGTTGCATAGCGATCGAGTGTAGAAAATCAAACGAAAGAAAAACTATTGATCACTAGAATTGATCGAGAACAACTGATTTTAGAATGGAGCCAATACATTTGAAATCTGATAATATCATCATGGGAGAAAACATCTGTATTGAAGTTGAAAGTGGATAACACATGCATGCATAATTCTGATAAAAATAATTATCATTGAGAAAACCTTCAGTTATATAGAATAAATTTGAGATTTCCATAATGTGCGTTAATTTTTTTGCGCAGTGTACATTTTATATTATTCAGATCATTGTCTTGCTATTTTTGTGGAATTTTCAATCTTCTCATCACTTGTATTTTTCAGATATTCATATCGGTGTAACAGTAAGGCACGCCATTAAATTGTATAGTGTTATTCGTGATAAATGGCTGTTGTTCTGTTGCCGATCTTCAAGTGAAAAAGAAAAATGGCTGAAGGCTTTCTCCGACGAAAGAAAATTGGTTGCTCAGGATAAAAACGAGGGTTTGGAATTCACAACAACAGCCAAACAGCTCGCCAGGCTGTCTGCCAAATGCAAGAGAAAAAGACCCCCACACAAACCTAGAGGTCAGTACTAAACTCTTCCCAGAAATAAAGTCGCCTGAATCACTTTTTATTCACTGATTTGATTATGTGACACTGCAACATAATACCTTCGAGTATGGTACTGAATTAAGTCTTCATTTCAGCTAGCAAGAACTTCAAACATGATTCAGCTTACATGGGATCAATGCTACAATTGAATACAGGGACGCAAAGTTCCCATTCCTTAGGCAGAAAAATGGGTACATGGTTTACCTTCGGAGGCAATAAAAAAAGTCGTCATCAATCTGTTGAGACTTCTTGAGATAAAACCACTTTACTGTAATCAAACATGTTCATATCAAGTCTTAGTCAATAATAAATTAATGATTTACGGAAGGATCTTAGAAGTGCCAAAATGCGACTTGTGTCAATGTGTTAGACTGCAGTAATATTTTGTTATGATGTTGTTGTTGAAATAATTTAATAATTATATTGTACAGAGATTGATAAAATTGTGAAAGAACTGAGTAAGGTACACTAAATCTAGTGGATAATGCTTCATTGGCGAGTCAAGTTTTGAGTATTTGTTGAACGTCTTCTTGATATTCAACAAGATCAGTCTGTTCTGGAAACAATAAGGATATTTTTCCATCATAATATATATCACATGGACCTTGATTCCAAGTGTCAATGTCAAAGTTACTAAAGTAGCTCTAATCTAGTCAGTTTTGTTTTTATATTTTTATTTTGTATATTGTGAAATCCATGTTGGATGACCCCATAGATGTTATGTTTAGTTTCAAATGAATTCCTCTTTATCTGAAGTAGAAGTACATTAACTACTAGCCTTAGTGACTGTACTAGTATTAGAAAAACGGCTATTGCCAAATAGACCCTGCAATTGTTGATTAGGCCTACTGTACATATATACTTGGCCCCTGGATAAACTTGTTGCTCTTCCTTAGGTTGTATCTCATCTATCAACGACTGAAACTTTCTAGATATTTTACTCCATGTCTATGCACAAAACTTCTGCATTTACTATGAAATGCACAGGGTACAGTTTTTCTCCTTGTGGAACGGTATCAACCGTCAATCGATTAAATTTATCTGTTAAGGACCAAAAAATGTGAAATCATTTTTAGAAATGTAACATATACACCTGCTGTTCTTTTTATTTTAATAAACATATTCTAAGTTTTTCATTGATTTTATTACTACCCAAATCGAGGATCAATTTATACCTAAATCAAATCCGTTTCTATAAGAGATTCCTGTGATGAATGCTGTATATTTCTGTGGGGAATTAAATGGAACTGCAGTTTCCAAATGTGGTCTTCAAACGTAATACCTACCTGTTTCTTATGTTTTTTTACACATAACTCATATCTGTTTCTATAAGTGATTCCTGTGATGAATGCTGTATGGTTCTACGAGTTCATGTGGTTCGAAAATAAATGACAATGCATAATAATTCATAGCAGTCACTTATAAAAAATTTGGTTCGCACAGATAACAGTCACTACAATAGTTATCTTCCTATTCCGGAGCCAGAGATTCATCTTTCTACAAACTTCTGTACCAATTTAGATGAAATTTTGTTCCTAAAAGGTTTGAATAATGTGCCCGGTAATAAGCGTTGTATGATAGCTTAGAGTTCCTTCAATACAGAGATTGGCCATTTTTCTACCACCGTAGTGAACAAATTCAATAAAACAGGGATCTATCTGTTATTATCGGAAATAATTAAATTGGAGCTCATGAATAATATACTGCTCCTCAAGGGATATCGTATTCAGTCGTTTTAAAAAGTATGTATTCTTCGAGAAAACCGCTGTAAAATCATTTAAAATCAATAACAACTTGAATCGATCCAATAAAAATCAGTATGAGACATTTCGTCAATCTGGTCGCCTTTTTTCTGAAGTTTGGTTCTTTGCATATGCTTCATGAATTTTCTTATTTTGAAATGAAGTCAGTTTATCAACGGCTTCGATTTGAAACGAGTTTACTGAAAATGCCAAGACGTAAATTAACAAACGTTGAGGCTAATAGGGCTATCGGTATGCTCAGGATCGTTTCATCATCGTCTCGGCGAGAAGAAACCCTACATCTTTACGTGTAGAATGCTACGGAATACTCTTCAAAATGCAGATGGGGTCCAAGTTTCCATCGAAACCATCAAACGACGTTTGAGAGAGGTGAATCTAGGTTCTAGACGTCCATTAAGAGGAGTTACATTAACACGTGACCATAAGCGTCAAAGACTGGAATGGGCAAGGCAACATATCAATTGGAACGATCAATGGCGTAGTGTCCTTTTCACTGATGAATCCAGATACGGACGATTTTCAGATTCTCGAAGATAAGGGTATGGACAATCCCACGCATACCCCTTAATCGTCGCTATGTCCAAGAAGTTCATCCATTCCGAGGGGGTAGTGTTATGGTATGGGCCGGGATATGTTTCAAGGGCGCACAGATCTACACATTTTGTCCTGAGAATATGACCGCCTTACACTATAGGGAGCATGTCATTGACAATGTTGTGCAGTGTGCTGAATTTTCACGCTGCTATTGGTGAAACTTTTCAATTTCTAGACGATAACGCTAGACCGCACCGTGAACTGTGAATTCATAGTTGAAAATGCGCCTGAGGAGCTTGGTATTCCACATTTACCAATTTCTCTGCACTCACCAGATTTGAATTGCATAGAACATGCATGGGATATGCTCCAATGCTCCAAAGAAGATTAGTTAATCATCAACCTACCCCAGAATCCTCAAATGATCTGAGAGAGCTTCTGTCCCGTTTATGGAACCAAATTCCTCAAGAAATGTTCAACAACCTCGTGTGTAGTATGCAAAAAAGATGTCAAGCAGTTATTGATGCCCGTGGAGGCCATACATTGTATTGATAGTCTTAAAATGCTTGAATTCTCTGGGAATAAAATTTCGTTATTTTACTCGATTTTTTTTCTTAACCACCGTGTATCCGCTGTAAACCTACAGGCTTAAATTAATTTGCAACTTGAAATCATATAAATATGAATTTTCATCACAAAAACCTTATTTTTATAATTTAAGTCAATATCCCTAACTCATGTGGAGCAGTTTATTTTCCAATCATGGTCCAAAATTTCAGGGCAGGGGAAAAAACCAATCACGAAATAATCTGGTTCATATTGATGAATAAAATTTCTTTAATCACATCCATTAAAAAATTCTCAAATCACTATATAGACATTATAATAAATTGTAAATTTCTCTCTCAAATAAACAAAACTATAATAATTAGATGAAAATAAATACAAAATTTCGGAATTGCACAAATTCTATTGTACAAATAACTTTACACTATACAATTTCGATTTCTATCTAAATATTCATATCTATATTGTTTGGAAAACATTCAAATCTAAAATTATCGAATTATCTGAGAACACAATACAGTTATAGCAGAAATTAAAGGTAGTTCAATATATACAGATATTTACAGGTATAGTTAAATAAAAAATGTTTTTACATTGTATAAAATATTCAAGTCCGTGTACGTTTCAAGTAATTCAAAAGCAACACTGGAACATACCGTTGGATCCGCCCACTTACCGATAAGCTCCGCCTTTTCCACAACTGGATACTTCAAGATCCGCCCACTTAACGTAGCGTATTATTTGGTCATATCAGGGAAAATAACAAGAAAACAAGTCGAGAACCTCAATTATGTAGCCAAGAATGCAACTAATGCTCCAACTCATCATCGTGCTGACTGGAGAAATACGACACTAACCCTCCAAACTCCCCACTCGGTTCCTCCTCGATACTCTTCGAACTCGGATCCAAATTAGTAGGTCCCGCCTCATACTGTTCTGGATACGCTGTCGGGTTCTCGTAGGGAGGGGGAACTCCCTCATCCGCCATCACGGGTGGCGGTACGTAGTCGTAGTTGTACCCCGGGTTGGCATTGGGGTAAGGTGGCCGGTGGGGCGGCATTCCTTCGTAAGGCGATTTAGAGGGAGGCGGCGGAGCGGAATACGGCCCAAGAGCTGGTGGATCCGCCATGCCGATCGGGGGTTGATGGATCGGGGCGTTCATAGGAGGCGGGTCCATTGGGGGTTGGGAGGGATGAGGTGGATATGGGTGCATTTGAGGCGGAGGTGGTCGCTGGTGGTGAAAGCCGTGCGGAGGTTGCGGTTGGGCTTCTTTTTGGTAGAAGTTTGGTGGATATTGACCAGGTGGTGGACCTGAAATGAAATTATCGTTTACGTTGTGAATGCCGCAGATGAATAATCTGTCAATCAGTAGTAGTTCACAGCCCACTATAGTAAGTTCAAATACAAGAAGGAGCTTTGTAAACAAACAGAATCGTCTGGTTTGCGCACAATAAATCTCCTATTGGTGAAACGGTCATTACGACGCTCCCTTTTACGCCCTAAGAGACTGCCAGGATCGTACTCGGAACGGACTGTGAATGGTAGGTACTGGATAGAAATGATTTAATAATTTTGCAACTGTCATAAACATTTTATATCCGACGTACCCTATTTTTTTATTTTGTTTTGTTTTTATATTATTATCTACTAAATAATTTTTCTTTCGGATGCTCGAGATTGCGGCAAGGTCATTCCAGGAAACACCGGAGTTTTGGAGATTTGGGTGGGAATCTTGCAAGATTCCGACGAAGTAATTCCGGGAAACACCCGATTTGGGTCCTTTTCCCTAATGGGTGAAGCCATCTTGATTTTCATGAATATCGAAGTTTTCAATTGACAAGACTCGTAAAAGATCTCTGTTCAAATTAATAATGGTCATTTACTTGTAATATGCGAAATATATTTAGTTTCGGTCCAAAATTTTATATTATTTTGTCGGCTGCTCAAGATTCCGACAAGGTAATTCCGGGAAACACCAGATTTAGGTCCTTTCCCTTTATGGGTTAAAGGCATCTTGATTGGAATAAATATCGAAGTTTTCAATTGACAAGACCAGTTAAAATACCTAGAGATACTGTGAAGGTCTAGCTGTTCAAAGTGTTTATAGATTTTGTTGTGGAAAGTGTATTGTGTTGGAAAATCTTTTGACAAAGTGTATATAGTGTTTATAGAACAATGTCGAATTCGGAATCGGATACTGCATCTGAGGGTGATATGTGGAGACCACCACGAAAAAGGTCCAAAAGGTCGCATTTTTCTGCTGAAGAGAAAGAGATAATTTTGAACATTTCTCGAAAAGAATTGGAAGAACATCCTGATTTATCGAAAAGAGACTTAGTAGGAATTGTTTCAAAATCCTCAGGGGTGAGTGATTCAGCTGTATTCAGAATTCTCAGAGAATATAAAGAGAATAAAACATTGACGCCACCTAAGAGGAGAGCCCAGTCGTTAAAAATAATCGATTCGGTTGACGATTTCGATATTAACCTTATCAGAAGAATTGTCCACGGTTTTTTTTTCCGGAATGAAATCCCAACGATTTCTAAAGTACTAGAAATCGTGAATGATGACGATAGTTTGCCAAATTTCAAAAGAACAACGTTCTATAAATTATTGAAAAAAAAAAAGAAATTGAAGGTCAAAAAAAGTGGTCGTGATAATCTACTGATAGATAGGGAAGAAATAATTGTGTGGAGAAGAGATTATTTGAAGAAAATCCGCTCATTAAGGGAACAAGGCAAAAAAATTTATTATCTGGATGAGACATGGATAAATAAACTGAACGATTGTGTGAAATCTCCTCGATTCGACTCTGGACGGAAAGTAAATATACGAAGACCCTCCTACCGCTGCGCCAAACTTGTTTATATTGCTCCTTCTTAGATTTGAACAGAGCATAGACCTTCCAATTTTTATGAACGGATATTTTGTATAGGAAAATAATTTGAAGATTATCGCATCTTAACTCTTATCTCTGCTTGGTTAAGAGAAAGTTTGGCAGTGAATGGGCAGTTTAAAACTCGGTTTTCATAATTAGCAGTGATAGAGATGACGTAAGGACCCAGTAACAAAGCACAACCGGTGCTGTAGTGTGAACACAAAGGATTACACATGCACAGAAATAAGGACTAAAGTTTTTCCGGATTCTGACCCTGCGACCTCTGAAACGGATCTCGCGGGAACTGACAAGGATTGGACTCACCGTAATGTCCTGCGGGATGACTTCCATGCGACGCGGGAACCGGTGGATGCGACGGCGGCGCAGTAGGAGCGGGATGCACGGATACATCCTTCTCCTGAGACTCCGCAGACCTGGGACTATCGTTATCGTCGCTGTCCTGCATCATCGCGAACTGTTTCGGACGAATTCTACCGACTGGGAAGGCGCCCTTGCCCGGCGCGGTCTGTAACATCCTCGTTATCACAGACGGGGCGGGCTGGCTCTGAGAGAAGGGCTGCGGCGGGCTGGCTATTTCGATGTTAGCCACCGGTGGCTTGTTGCCGACGGTTTTGTTCGGTTCCGGCAGGCCACCTGCTGCGGCCGCCGCGGCGGCAGCTTCCGCCGCCAAAGTCTTCTTGCCCTTTCCTGAAATACGCATTCCTAAGAAATTTCTCAACATTAAAGCCATCAACTACGTCACGTGACGAGATTTCAACTCGTTATCTTCGTGATTGGTAAACTCAGCAAGCTGTTCTCGAATTGAGCGATCAAGATATGATCAGCACAAAGTGTGAAATGGAACAACTAGTTCCGCAAAGTCTTCTACCAGAAGACAAAAACTGTAACTAAAAACTCCTGTTCTCTATGTAAAAACATTATCTTCATTAATGAAGCTGAATACCTGGGAGTTACACAAAATTTTAATACCTAAGGAATTATTTCCCCAACAGATACAAGGACCAGGACATCAAGCAGAAACCCCAGTAGCTGAATTTACAACTGAGTTAATCGGACATATCGAATTGCTCAGTCCAGTGAACCAACCGAACATTTTCTTTACCGTATTAAATTCATGTCAGCGACCTATATGGATAAAGGACTGAACGAGAATAAATTCGCTATCACAAAAACGCCTATAACTCTTGAACCAATTGAGAAAAAAACGAAATTTGATCATAGTTAGCTTTGTTATGAACGTCAGAAACATGTGGAACATTTACTTCATTCCAATTCTCTGTCGCAAAATGTCAAGCGAAGTGAAAACACGAGAATTTATAGTGAAACTTTTTCAAACTAATCAAAAATGGAGCTTCAAAAGAATCGCAAAAGAGGCTCGCGTTCGTCCGGAAACGGTATCAAGAGTTGTTAAGCGCTTCAACGAAGATCTTACAATTAACCGCAAGGAAGGAACCGGGAGGAAAAAGAGGTTTCATAGCAAGTGAAGAAAGCCATCAGCCTTTTTCAGAAGAATCCTAACCTTTCAGGACGGAAAGTGGCCCAAATAGTGGGTTGTTCGCAGTCAACCGTTCAGAAAATCAAGTCGAGTTGTGGGCTTAGAACATACTAAGTGCAGAAAGTACCAGACAGGAACGCTGTGAAGAATCAAGAAGCGAAATCAAGAGCAAAGAAATTAAAAAAAGATTTCTTGAAAAATTTTTCCTGTTGCGTGATGGACGACGAAACCTATGTCTTGGCCGATTTCTCGCAACTTCCTGGTCAGGAATTTTATACTGCAGATTCTCGTGGAAATATTGACGAACAAGTTCCCTAAAAAATTCCAGGTTTGGCAAGCAATTTGCACTTGTGGGAATAGGAGCAAATTTTTCGTTGGCCAAGGCTCTGTTGACTCGAAGATATACATCGAGGAATGCTTGAAGAAGCGACTTTTACCATTTTTACGTGAGCACGATGTCTCAACAATCTTTTGGCCAGATTTAGCTTCATGCCACTACAGCAAGGCCACCAAGGAATGGTACGAAGCTAATGAGGTGGTTTTTGTCCTCAAAGAGGCCAATCCACCAAATTGCCCAGAACTAATCAGGCCAATCGAAAGATATTGAGCCCTGGTGAGAAGAGAATTGAAGAAGACTAAGGAATCAACGAAAACATTAGCGGAATTCAAGCAAAAGTGGAAGACAGCACCCCAGAAAGTGACTGAGAACACCGTAAGAAGCATGATGGGAAGAATTCCAGAAAAAATCCATGAATTTTGTAAAAAATAGTTTTGGTTTTTTATTGTAAAAACAGTTTTCATTAGAATTAGAAGATGATTCGAAAATGAGTTTGATTTTCGAAATCGATCCAGTGGTTCAAAAGCGTTTTTGTGTAACTCAAAGTAAGCACTTTTCTTTACATAACGTTATGAAGCATACTCCAATACATAGGTCTGTTCATTCATTCACTGAAAACCGCATTTATTACTGCCTGCAATGCAGAGCAATAACACAAAATCATCATCAGCGCACACAAAATAGACTGAAAACAGCAAGTTTTTAGGTTGTGCGAGGAAGTCATCACCGAAACAGAAACAAATACAGTCGATGCAATTCGGATTCCTAGAGCCCAAGCAAAATTGTCACAATGTGTAAGATTTCGCCAGCTATGTTGCAAAAGTTCGTGAATTCTTTATCTTATCGATTTTCTGATACCGTACAAAGTGAAATTTGTTTCGAATTTTCAAAAATTCTACAGAAACACAAAAAGATCACGTTGATTTCAGACGACAAAACGTTGTTGAAGCTGTCACTGTGTGACATTTCTACCATTTGACGTATCGTCCTCCATATTAAGAAACCCTTCACGGAGATGCGCAAGACATATTGAAGAAAAACAGATAGTATTTCTTTCCAATTAGGCCATGCGCAAAGATGAAAAGAATTATAACAATTATAAAAGAATTGTTAGCAGAAGATTGCAGTTGTTGACTTACCTCTTCCTCTACGCTTCTTCGGCGTGCCATCGGGGCTGTCGTTGACCGGAGACGGATTCGTGCGTGGACCAGGACCACCCGAACCGACATTAACATTCGGACTACTTCCAGCGTGCGCAATGGGACCCATCGGCATGTTCGAAGCCATGGACATGTTGAGACCCACTGGAACAGAAGTGGCGACCGAAGACAAAGAACTCATCTGCGGATTAGTCATGATTGGCGCATTTGAACTAATCGGCACAGAAGCACTAGTACCCATCTTGATATTCGGCCCCATGGGGGGCACGCTCATGTTCCTGGGCACGTTAGGAATGATTCCTGGCATATTGGCTCGCATCATCAGGTTGCTGGGGTCCATCGGAGGCATTGGGCCTCTTGGACCCATCATGGGAGGGATGTGAGCCCCTCGAGGACCCATAGGTCGATTTGGACGCATCTGGTGCATCATTCCAGTCGGTCGGGGGGGTCCAAACGAATTAGGGGGTACCATTGGAATACTTCCCGGTAAAGAATGAGGTCCCCCCATCGGCATATTGTGAAAAGGCACAGGAACGGCTCTGTTCGGACTTGAGGGAGGGGGTGGCGTATTATTCATTGGGTTCCTACTGGAATTATTCGATTTTGACAGATTATGAACTTTCATCGATCCAAGTTCGGAGAACATCGGTAGGGTTACACCTGGGGGTTCAGATAATTCGTCGTTATCGTCATCGTTCATCACGAGTGAAGAATTTCCCAACATGGATTCTTGGGGTGGTTTCATGTTAAAGAATCTTCCGCTGCCTTGTTTTTTCGGGAACATTTCAACAGATTTTCGCAAAATGGTTGGTGGAAGTCTCGGAATTTCCTTCTTCTCAAGTTCTTTCAACCTTTTGGCTTCTCTTATTTGGATGGCCGCTAACTGGAGCTGTCTATTTGCGTATTCCTCGCTTTCCATCATTTCCTCGACTTCTTCTTCGTCCAATTCGTCTAAACTCTTCTCTATCTTCGCAAGATTAGACGGAGTGATGCTTTTTTGATTCGAAGCTGGTATTATGGGTTTGGCGCCGATTTCAATTAGATTGCTTGGGGCTTCTTCACTTTGTGGTGGGATTCCCGCTTTGTCTTTAGCCACTTTTGTGACAGTGATTCCACATGCTTTCAACTTCTCAACATTCAATCCTGGAACAACTGCCGGATTTGCAAGTTCTTTGGGTTGTGCGTCTGGTACTGTTTTCGATTCTACAGGTACTTGCTCCTCAAACTCTTTCACAGTTTTTGCAAGCTCTTCATTTATGATTCGGTTTTTATCAACCAGTTTGGGAGATTCTTTTTTCTTCTCAACTTTTTCCTCCTCCTCCTCTTCTTCTTCTTCATCTTCACTGTCCATTATTGCTCTCTTAGTTTTTGGATTCACTCTTTTCACCAACGCTTGGTCTTCGGAATCTGAATCGTCAGACCTTTGTTTCTTATGTTTCTTTCTATCTTCGTCTTCCTCATCACTAGATTTGTCAACATCAGGAATTTCCTCTTCACTTTCTTTTTCCTCATCATCCTCTGCTACATATTCATCATCGCTTTTATCTTTGATCTTCTTCTTCAAAGTTTCCTGGAGAGAATTTATGGTTTAACGCGAAGTCTCGTTATGAGTAATAATTGCTTCATTTTTATGCAGGGTGAGTCTTTGACTTGTACATATATTTTAACTGTAGATTCATGAGGCCAAAAGAAACCCTTTTTTTCATTTTCCATTTTTCCGAATTCCGCTCTGTTAAAAAGATATAGCCATTTAAAAAAAAAATTGGGCTGACTACGTCTCTGAAATGATCTTCTGGAATTGATGCAAAGTTCATATTTCTCGATAGGAATCGAGTTGATACATTTAGGAAATACTCAAGTACTAACCTTATTGGAATAAAAATGTTGCAAACACGATAATTTCAACAAAACAGTGAGTTTCATCGGATTATATCTGGCAACTAAAAAGCCACATTTATCCCACCAAAATAAGTACCTTCTTCGATTTTTCTGCAGATCAGTTTGTAAACACTAATAACTTGTTCATATTTTCCTCTAAATTCCCAAACAATCTCATGACGAAAGACTTTTCATTCAGATCATCAGAATTTATTATTAAACAACCTAACCTAATCTAATTTGTATCGATTCTGTGAATGTTTGAACAGAAATTTCAATATGATGTTGTCAGCTTGCTGATATTTTCATTGAGGTTGAGGATTTTTTACGAAAAAGTATAAATATCTATTAATTCTGCCGTTTCCATCATAAATCGACTTTGCCGCGAAATTTATCACCACGCATGCGTAGAGCGAAAACCGTCGGATTGGTTATCTGGAGGCGAACTATAAACAATAACAAACCAGAGTCTCTGAACAAACTGTAAATGTAACATTATGTGAAGTTCTGAATACATTCAGTGAATTATTGTTCTAATGTGATTATTATGTGAAGTGAATTAATATAATTTTAACCGTGTTGAGTTCATAAAATTCCATGAGGATATTGTTTAGATAGAAACATCGCCACAGATTATCAGGTTTCGTTTTATTTTTCATTAATTTCAATTTAATAAGTAGTTCGTATCGAGATTCATCATTCATATCAGAATTTTGTATTTCATCGACATTCAACTTCAATATGGACCGGTAATTATGAATTTTCGATAGAAACTGTTCGTATTAAATGCTCCTATGTGTTCAATTTTATCTCCCACATTTGTGGGATTTTATTATTGAAATATCTCTACATCAACGTTTTCCATCGTTTGAATTTAAGTCTCGACAAAGTTGATATATATTGTGACAACATTGTAAACTAGTTTAAAGACCAGATAAGGAATAATATTCGATGATATTTAATTCAGAGACGCATTCAGATTATTCTTGAAATTAATGATTTCTTCGTCAAATTTCTCCGGGTAAAATTGGAAATAACTCGAGAACGACGCGTTTTATTGATAAAAAATAGGAATACTTCTAGTTTCTTAAATGATTGATTCTTTCGAAAATGTGAACCGTTCATCTTTTCAAAGTGGTTTTATGGTGTTTTAGCGTGTATTGATGAGTCGACTACCCTGTAACTTTTATACTAGTAGAGATATTGGAAGGGTTTCGATTGAGGAATATGCACCATGAATAGAGTAATCAATGAACCAAAATTCAGTTCATTTGAAATAACGGTTCCGAAGATATAAACAGAAAAGTGTTTTTTTCACGGATTTTCGACACCCTGTATTTTCGAAACCAAACCGAATTTTGAAAAATGGTATAGGAAAAAGGTGTTTCGTTTGATGAGAGGAATCTACAGTTAAAATATACAGGGTGTCCCACTAGTGCCGCAGCGGACGATATACGCGTAACGGTCTGAGTTTTGCAAAATTTTTTGATGCAGACTTGATATACTCCAAGAAGAGCACAACCTAAAAATATTTTCGAATATATCGGGTGGCCCACAAAAGAGGAATAGCGGGTGACTTTGTTTTTTCAAATGGTACATCCTATATTCCATAGTGTTTTTCAATTATCTGAAACTTCCTGCATGCTTTCGTAAACTTTTCACATATTTTCATTCGACAGTTTTCGAAATATTGGCCTTTTTGACAAAAAACTTATACTTGTAGAGGCTATGTTATCCAATTATATTTCACGAACTCTTGCACATACCAATAACACTTTTATATGAATTGAAAGACAAGACTTCAAAGTATCCTACCCAGCTATAATAGAGCATCTCCAGCATACAGAGTGTCCACAAAAAGACTGTCAACATGACGAATTTCAAATCGGTTTTTCTTAATTTTTTCAAATGCAATGCATATAATTTTTTTTCATCATTGTAATCACCATTCATTTTACTTCCTTTTTTGGCAAATACATGATATGCATATCTCTAAAGGAATAGGATTTTTTAGAGTTTTTCCTCCAAATTCAAATTTACTCTCGAATTCAAAAAGCAGATTTGGCTTCTCTGTGGTTATTGGGAACTGTCAAATTATTCTATTCAGAATTAACATCATTGCAGCTCCAATTCAAATCATCATAGTTTTTACGGATTAGATGAATACTCACACAATGTGTGAAAATTCAAAAAATACCAATGAGTTCGAATGTACAAGTTATGAATGCTTCAAAAAAACGAGTTTCAAAACTTCAGGATACAAAAAAGTGCCTGCTCTTATCCTCATACAACTTTCTTCGAAAAAATGATATTCAAAGTTTCCTAGGCACGCAAGTAGATCTTCAAGCTCGCAAGCTCAAAGCTTGTTTGAAATCTTTGGAAGATTCGACGTTCCAAGTAGAAACATAGAAAATTATCAAAAATGTATTTTGGAAAATGGGTACAGAAAGCAAGTTTCTGTCTTCAATAACTGATTTCATCACCTTTTTGAGTAGATACATCAAAACTTTCTAGTTCCTCATTTCGCTATAATATAAATTGAAGCTTCAATGATGATAATTCTGAGTGGAATAATTTGACAGTTCTCAATAACCACAGAAAAATCAAATCTGCTATTTGAATTCGAAGGTTTATGTGAATTTTAGGGAAACATTTCGAAAAATCGCTCAAAAATTCTATTCCGTTAGAGATATGCATATCATGTATTCGACAAAAAATTAAGTAAAATGATGAAAAAAAATTATATGCATTGCATTTGAAAAAATGAAGAAAAATCGATTTGAAATTAGTCATGTTGATATTTTTTTTGTGGACACTCTGTATGCTGGAGATGCTTTATTATAGCTGGGTAGGATACTTTGAAGTCTCTTCTTTCAATCCATATAAAACTGTTATTGGTATGTGCAAGGGTTCGTGAAATATAATTGGATAACATAGCCTCTACAAGTCTACAAGTATCATTTTTTTTTGTCAAAATGGCCAATATTTCGAAAACTGTCGAATAAAAATATGTGAAAAGTATACGAAAGCATGCAGGAAGTTTCAGAGAATTGAAAAACACTATTGAATATAGGGTGTCCCATTTAAAAAAAACAAAGTCACCCGCCATTACTCTTTTGTGGGCCACCCGATATATTCGAAAATATTTTTAGGTTGTGCTCTTCTTGTAGTATATCAAGTCTGCATCAAAAAATTTTGCCAAACTCAGACTGTTACGCGTATATCGTCCGCTGCGGCACTAGTGGGACACCCTGTATGTACAAGTCAAATACTTACCCTGTATAAACTCCAGATTTATGCGAATTTAGAAACAGATTGATTTTAAAGTTCCTGCAATAATGACATAACGAATGTGAATTGAAATAAATCTCAGAATAATTTCATCTTCTGATGAAATCAATTCCAGGAGCTGTAAGTAGCTGTTATTTTCAAATATAGAATTCTACCCGTTTATTTAGTCATCGCAGGGACGTTTAGAGCGATTGATTCTTTAATTCGTTCCGTGCATGTGATACTACACAGGCGTCATCGAACATAAATATCAATAAATTTGAAAAGTTGGTGCAACTAAAGGACGTGATCTTTATTATTATAAATATCAATATTCCTGCATGTTAAAATCAAATTTTACTCACTTCTTCGCTGTCCGACCCCAAAGTATCTAAATAGCTAGTCTTCTTTCCTCTCGTCCTCCTTCCTTTTGCATCATCTTCACTATCCATTCCGTACTTAATCTTTGGTTTTTTCTTTCTGTAATTCTCCAGATCTGAATCGTCGAACATCTTTTTCTTCTTGGACTTCTTGTGTTTGGAACCCTTATTAGACCTGAAACCAATTATTAATTAAAACTCTATTGGCTCTAGGGTTGTTGAGTCTTACTTCTTCCCTTTCCAATCGTCACTCAGAGAGGACTCCGAATCAGAGAAGTATTTTTTCTTCTTCTTTCTTGATGGTGCTTCTTCGCTGTCATCGTTAACTGAAAAAAATTATATTGCTAACACTGATATAGGAAAAAAAAGGAATTTTTCCAAATATATTTCTTTTGCTAATGTTATGAAGATTGAATATTAAAATTTATCGAATAACTCACTGAAGTCGGCGTCAAATCTTGTTGTTCTCGCTCTGGTTGATCGCCTTACCGGTCTAGAGCTTTTCCTTCCCACAAAACTATCATCTGAATCCTCAGTGTATTCTTCCTCGTCAGACTCTGCCGAACTGCAAGAAATATACTGTACCACACCGAAATTTCTCAAGCTCAAACAATTAGGAGAAAAATTTCATTTCACTAATTTGATTCCGCCCAACTGAAGCATTCCCGTCAACGTCAAACTAAGAAACGCCTCCACTTCCGAAACCTGACATTTGACAAGCACTGACAAGACTTACCTGGACCCCTTGAAGTCTTCGTCGGAATCGTCAGCTTCATCATCGCTGTTGACCTCCAAATTGTTGAGTCTCTTCGGTTTTTTCCGGTAGCTCATCGCTTTTTTTCTACTCTCTTCGGGGTCCCTAGGAACAACAGGAGGTAGATCTTCGAAGCCGTTCTTTTCTTCTTCTTCTTTCGCAGCGTTCACGATGGTGGCGATGTCTTTGCCGCGACCTACAGTGTGCGTCTTCTCTACGTCTGCCGGAGGCTCCTCCTGGAGACAAGACGGCGATTAAAGGAAAGGGGAATGAAAAGAATATTGAGATATTCTGTTCGATCGAGAAGTGAAAGGAAATGTTATGAACACAGTCTTACATCCAAAGCGGAATTGATGAGATCATCATAATCCTGGAATTTGTAACTGTGAGCCTGACGCCTCTGTCGTAGTTGGTAGATCGGTTCATCACTGTCGCTTGCTTCTGACTCAGAACCAGAAGGTGTATTTTCCCTTGAAGTTCCCTCCGATTCCGAAGATTTATGCGATTTTTTGTCTTTTTTCTCTTTGGCAGGAAGCACATTGTTCAAACTTATACCAACGTAGGCCAACCTCTCTTTTCTACGATCTTCCATTTCTTTCTTCACCATCGATTTGTCGAACTCGATCAGCTTTTTACTTAGATTCTCAATGAGTGATTCCTGAAATTTAAATATGTTGGGATCCTACGATTTTCGAAATTGTTAAAGACATACATGTTGGCAGGAGGGACAGTACCAGTCGCCTTCTGGTATAACGAAAAGGGGAGGTCGTAAACAAGAACAATGCCAACCATTGTCGCATTTGTCGCAGAGGAGAATCCACTCGGGGTGATCTGATTTGCCGCATTTCTGGCAAGGAAATTCTTCTTCAAGCTCTTCGTCGTCGTCTGATTCTTCTGGAACCCGAAAATTGCGAATATATTCAATACATGAGTAATTGCATCAAGTCTAAGGGCCGGTTTTATAAAAGAATTTCAATCCTCGGTTGAGCCCAAATCCGCCGTCGAATGTTGATTTCCGTATTATAAACATCCAACCTCGGGTTCAACCCTGGATTGACTCAACCGGTGAATATAGCTCCGTTTGAGATTTGAACCGAGGATTGAAACGTTTGACGTTTCTAGATGGCCGACAACTAACCTCACTTTAAGTTAAAAACAAAACAAAACATTTTGTTGTGGCACATTGAAGTTGCTTGGAATGAAAATATATGATATTATATTGATAGAATTCCTGATATTAATAACAGTCTTCTGTAGGTTTGCTTTGTAGTAATAATTCATCTATTCCTAAATCAAAACTGAATTTTTGTGCCTTATCTTCGAGGGATAGAACTGCCAGGTTCCTGTGTGAATATAATATCGAAAATGACTCTAGTTAGGATAATAATGAAATAACTGCAAGGCATTCAAAAGATAGTGATTAAGAAAGATACCAATCCAATGATTTCACATTTATTCCTTTCGACCACTTCGAAGATGGCACGAAGAAGATATTTTGGTCAAATAAAAAAACTCTTTTATCAGGTGGATGAAATTACTTTGAATAAGCTGTATCTTTTCAGAGTTGTTAACATTTTCGAAGATTTTTGTGGTATACATAAATCAACATCAGAAAAAAGTCAGAAAGTTGTGAAATGTCTACAATTTTGGACATTATCAAAAAGTATTCTAGTGCTTATTTTATCATTTTATCAAAATGCCGAGCAACCAACGGGAATAAAGCAACTAACAAGGGAAATGTTGTATTGACTGACCAAATTTCTGTGTATTAGAACCGTGTTGCTGGAGCTCACTCACCGTTCTAGAAGGATTTCTTGATTATTATTACATAGTACAGGTGCATGCTTATTTTAATGGATTATGAAAATGCTGAATGCTTCAGATGTGAAGAGGATTACTTTTCTTCTCAAAGTTCCAAGTTGCTAAGCTTATAAATTTGGTAATTCTCATGATAGAAAATTTTTAATATACTCTAAAGAAATGATTGATCCCATCTCGCAGATCAATGGATGATCAATTATTCAATGAAGCTCACATATGAACTATGGATTGAATTTAAAGACTCTCTGGCGTGTGAAAGAACATTTCCCATTCTATAATTCGGGATCTAATTACATTTGAAAACAACTATTATTTTTGTGACATGCGGAGTCCTGCATAATATTGCTAGACTGAATATATTCATGTAATGAATACAACAAGATCAAGAATGATTTGTTCCTATCCTAAATTTAACTACATACTTGTACGACTAAATGTTAATGCAATTTCATTGGATGTTTTGTATTGTCCTAGCTTTTATTTGGTTACTTGGCATACGAGTTTGAGATAAGACTCTTCAGAATATCAAAATAGTACAAACTTAGATCATTCGAGTTAAATAAGTTGACAAAAGTGATAAGACTAGAGCGTATTTTTGGCAATAGCTTCGAGTGGAAAAAATTCGTACGAAGTCTGTCCTCATTTCATAAATTACAAATTTTTTTATTACATAATTTGTTTTGATGTACGAAATCAGATTTCTCTAAATTCTCTGCCGTGACCGTCACAAAACACGGGAATATTCGAATTAGCTTCTTGTTTTGACTACGATTATTGAATTTATCCAAACATGGTATAAAAAAACGTACCAAAATACTTCGAGAAATAAGATTCAGGTTAGCCAACCCAAAAAAAGCGATCTCAATCCAAGGTTGCTCAACCGAGGCCGCAAAGACGTTTATAATACCGAACTTTTTTCAACCGAGGTTGACTTCCAATCCTCATTTGAGTAACCTCGGATTGAACGTGCCCTTTATAAAACCGGCCCTAAGCAAGTCATTCAAAAACTGATGGGCAGGACAAGGAGAGTTACAAGAAATCACTAACACTTACCTTTTCTAACTGTTCTGGCCCTTTTGAGAGGCAGAGGTTCATCACACTCCAGGTCACTCTCAGGAGAAAACTCGTGATCAGACTTAAACTGCAGCGGTTCCTCCTCGTGGTGCTCTTCGTACTCACTCACCTCCTCTTCCTCCTGGCACGAGTTGTCACTGTCTTCACTGCTCGATTTCCAACCGATTGATATCTTGTTCTGTTTGTTCTTCTTCTTTTTCTTTTTTTCGACCAGTGGCGGCGTAGGAGCTGGCTTCACTTCCTCTTCTATTCGTTTTCTCTTGCCCACTTTAAAATCCTATGGATAGAATGATTCAGTTGATTTTGAAAAGACATTCAGTGCGAACTAACTACTGCTTGGAGGTTTTACAAAGAAAATTATGGTATTGGTGCATTGAAATGGGATATTATTACAGCAATATTGTGTCATAAAAAATAGGAAAAAACAAAAACATTATTGCTCAAAACAATAGAAGTGTAGCCAACCCCCACCCTGCAAATCACTACCAGTACCAGCTATGATTTCAACTGGACAGTATTTGTTTCACTCAATAACACAGAGGATAATATAATATTATGTCATATTATAACTAAGCTATGGTTTGAGTGACGAAGTACTGATAAAAGCTTTTTTGGTGGTACTGAAAGTCATCACTTTGTTTCAATAAATAAGTATAAGAAGAGCGAAAATGAGAACCTTCTCCAAAGAAACTACATATATATTTCAGAAAACAACTTTTATTTCTAAATAACCAGTAATTTATAAAAGAGAATGAATTCTTGTAAAGACAAAACACAAATTTTATGTTATACTTCGAAAATAACTACTTCCTCTTTACCTTGTCATCTGACTTCTTCTTTTTCTTCGTGATAGATACATCATCTTCATCAACCCTTCTCCTTGTCGCATCTTCTTTAATCTTGATTTGGGCTAGACGCCTTGACTGTCTTACAGGAGCTGGAGACTCTGCTATGGAAGACATTTCTTCTTCTTTCACTCCAAGATTTTTTAATATTCGTTCTGTTCAGAAAAAAGCAACTGTATAATTTCAATAAAAAAAATTAATGTACTGAGAACATAAAAATCATGTTGGCAGTATTTGGTGAACAGAAAAATCACCGAACCGTTACCCACGTGAATATAAGGCAATCCAAACCACGTCATTATTTCACCATTGTTAACCTCAAAATTTATCTGACAGGTCGCTGGTTTGCGCTAAATATGAGGAATTTTGTTATTTTATGGGTGAATAAATATATATAAATAATAATATCCAAAAATATCCTGAAGCAACACAGAGGAAGAAAATTTCACTCAATCATAAAATCACAACTTTATACTTAGTATTGGGAGTCCGCAGAGAATGTAGAGGAAGTCTAGGAGAAAATTTATATCAGATTACTGCAACCTGAAAATTTCTTTATCCTTTTATATGATATAAAATTTTAATATTCATCAGTTCTATATTTAACATGGACGGAAAACTGCTTATTTCAGTGTCTACGAAGAAATATTCACTTTAGTTTCTTATCTTCGATTTTGTCAAGTATCGATGACTGCTGACCAAATTTTCCTTCGTTTCCTGGTAAGTCACTCAATATGTGAATAATACACCAAGTTACGCACACTGGGTGTTCCAAAATATTCCAGAAAATCCTCCTAATTTGAACGACTTTAATCTTAACTTAATTTAAATAATTTTCACTGGTTCCATATTCCTGAGAGTTAGATTGACTGATGAAATAAAAAAAATGACCCCATAAAACAATTTTTCAAGCAAATAAACGTTTTTCATATTTACATGAACAAAGCTAAAGTCCCGTTGTTTGACCACCAGCACTAACCTCAAAAAATATTTGACAGGATGTTGGATTGCCTTATATTTTCATCATGGTGAAGTATACATGGTGAACCACATTTGCACGTGATTCAACGCGTTCAGACTTTTTTTATTCAACGAGAGATGGTGAAACTTGACTAATTGCAGTTTAATTGTGTGAATGAAACTCAGATATGCTACACATGATTTTTATGAACCTTCATCTTGTCAAATCCGATTTTCTCATCAATATTAAGTTTGATAACGCAAATCGTACTCACTATTTTTACCCGAAGCTCCTTTTCGTCCCCTCTTCACAGATTTTTGCGAAGCATTGTCGCTGTCCGATACAGAAGTGGTTTCGACCTTTTTCTTCACCGGTCCCTTCTTGGTGCCCTTTGCCTTCGTGTCCACTTTGACCAGTTCATTCTCGTCACTACTTCCATCTCCAACCTGTTGCCTCTTCTCTTCCACACTCTTTCTCAGAGTTTGATCGACCGTCCTCTTTCCTCGCATCTTGGGTATCTTCAATTTTTTCTCAGAAGCTTCCGGTTTGTCGTCAAAATTCTCTCGGCCACGTTTACGCAGACTCCTTTTAGATTCCGTGGGAGCTGGACTGTCCGGGTTGTAGTCGAATGAGAAGCTCGTTATGGATGGAACGGCTTGGTTTGTCTCCTCTTCCGATACAGCCAGAGGGTCCTTCTCGGGATTCTCAGCAGTCGTGTTGCTGTTATCGGTGTCGACTATCGTGACGGACTCCAACGGTGCGGGGGAATCTGCCTCGTCGCTTTTGGACGTCTTGGAATTGGCCTTCTTCAGCTTTCCTTTAGCTTTGGCCGGAACAGCAGTCGGTTCCTGTTCTTTGATTTCAACGGCTGCTGATCTGGTTTGTCTTGTTTGTCGAGTAGTTCGTGTTTCTCCGACTGTCGATGAACTCTCAACCTTTTCGTCGCTTTCTTGTTCAGGGGTTTTTGCCTTTGTTACTTTCTGCGGTCGTTTGTTCTTGGTTTTCTCAACCGGTGCCTTTTTTCGAGGATTCATATCTTCCTCGGTGATTGATTCATCTAGGGCTGAAGTATTTCTGGTCGTCCTCTTTCTTTTCGAAGCTGCTGGAATGGTCAACTTGTCCCCTTTTTCTTCATCCTTGTGCGGTTCTGAAGTGTCAATTTCTTCTTCTACTTCTTCCTCCTCAAGAGTACTTGGTTCAGATTCTCCTTTCTCTTTAGATTTTTCATCATCATCAATTTGGTTACTATCATTGCTAGTGATGTTTTCTGGTAATTTTTCGAGTTGTGCTTGATGATCTTCACTTTCCACATCCTCATTCGTTTCAGCACACTCAGATTCAGATTTTTCATTGACACTTTCTTCAACAGGGTTCTCATTATTATCTTCGTCTTCTTCTTTATCTTCTTCCTTTTTGTCTGAGCCTTCTTCGTCTTCTATCTTTTCTTTATCCACATCGTTTTTGTCCGAATTCTCAACCACTTTCTCATCTTGATTCAAGTTTTCTTCAGTTTCTGGCATATCAGTACCATTTTTTTCTTCCTTCTTATTTTCTGTGATATTTCCTTTGCTCTTCTCTTCTGAAGTGTCAAGTTTTTCTTGCGTCTTCTGATCTGATTTCTCTGAAGAAACTTCCAATTCCGATGACTCTTTTTTGGAAGTTTCATTTTCTTCCTCTGTACTTGATTTGTTGGTTTCAGATGACTCTATATTTCCAACGGTTTCTTCGTCTGGTTCTTCAGCTTTTGATTCTTCTTCTATTTCCTTCTTTTCTTTATTCTCTGTCTCATTATATGGTTTTCCCTCTATGCTATCGTCCACTTTCTGTGATACTTCTTCAATTTTCTCTTCAATATTCTCATTTGGAAGGTCATCACCAACAGTTGATTCTTCAAATTTAGAACTTTCCAACAAAGGCACTTGAACTTTTTCTGAGGTATCTTCTTCGGTATTCTGAGCTGCAACTTCACTGTTTTCTTCTTCTTCGCTTTTTTCTGCTGAAACCGAACCGTTGCTCTTCTCAAGTTCTTCGGTCCCCTGAGGTGTTTCTTCAGACGAGCTTGCATGTATTCCGGGACTTACAGGAGTCGGTTTGGTGTTTAGTGATCCTGGACCAAAGAAAAACTGCGCCTTTTTGGGAGAAAAGCTGCCTTCTGTTGATTCGTCATTTTTTTCAGTATCGGGTCCAGTATCAGTCTTCGAATCAATTATTGTATCTAAATTAGTGCTATCTATAGGAACTTTGTGTGGATTTTCAATGATGTTTAGTTTTGAATCAGCGGTTTTGGATTGATCAATTTCCTGCGTTGCAGTCTTTTCTTTTTCATTTCCTGTGTCGCAATCCCTACCCGATCCTTCACCAAATACAAACATAACCTCTTCCTCAATTGCCTCACTCACAATAACATCTTCTTTGTGCATGTTGAAAGAATCCAAGGAAACCTCAACAGGTTTTTTTATCGTCGAATTTTTTATTATGTTGTTGGTTTTGTTTGATTCATGCACCGATCTTTTTTCATTTCCCGTCTCACAATCCATTCCAGAACCTTCACCTGTGATGACCATAACCTCTTCCTCAATTACTTCGCTGACAACGACCTCTTCTTCATTCTTTTTCGGAATCACATTGAAACTTTCATTATCACTTCCAGATCCATTTCCCTTTATTATCATAACAGGGGACTGTATTTCTGGAGAAACTTCAACGCCCTTTGGCAATTGTGGACCTTTAGGTATTCTAGTGATAGTAATTTGGGAGGTATCCAACTTTGGCTTCTTAACGATTGTTAATTCAGGCAGGTCCTGAAGAACATTCGATTTATTTGTTTCCTTGGGTTTTTCCATCAGTTCACTCAGAGATTTTATCCTGAGCATGGGTCTCTGGACTTCTTTCTCTGTCATTTCATCAGTTTCCTCTCCTTCTTCATCTGAAATTGCATCGTCCGTTTTCTGTGTTGTTTCATCCTTCAAGGTTGAAGCAACAATTTCATCACTTTTACTGTCAACTTCTGCCGATTCCTCAGAAACTGGCATTGTTACTTCTTTTTCTGATTCAGAGTTGTCATTTGAAGCATCTTCTGACTTCTCTGTATTTTTATCCACTTTTTTGCTTTCATTTGAGTTCTCTGACTGACCAGTGTCAATGAAGGGTTTTTCTGAAAGGCTGTTACTGTCTTCATTCAAGGCAGAATCTGAACTGAGCTTAGAGTCACCATCTGCCAGCTCATTCATCAGTGATACTAATCCATCTCTGTCTCTGCAAAGTTATAATACACAATAAACAACGGAAAATTGGGAACAAAATTCAACTTACTTTGCTACTAGGTGCCAAGTCTCTTCATCAGGATCTTCTTTATAAATTCTTATTTGATAATTGTTGTCAGTTTGAAACCAATATGCACGTCCCAGTTTGTCTCTACCCAATGGTTGAGGTCTCAAAGATTCCGCACTCATTTTATTCACTTCATTTTTGAATTTGGTATGATAATCAAACTGCATTTCAAGGAGTTCCTGAAATAAAAAACACTGGCATGTTTAGAGATTTCATTATAATTACCTTGAACACTTATTAAGAAAGTCTATTACCTTCAAAGCTCTTAATTTAACTTGCAATCTTGTTTTCTTATAACCAAATCTCTCAATTTCCCATGCATCTTTCGATGAGTATTTATGACACATATTAACAAGTGCTCTTTCCCATCTTTCAACAGTAACGTTCTTCTTTGTCTTCCTCAAGAGTTTGATATGTAAATTCATCAGCTCTGGAGAAACTGAAACACAAAAACAATACCAATATTGAAAACAATTCCAGCCATTTTAAGTACATTTTTGCATACTTCAATGCAAATGAAGGATAAGAATCTTAGTTGGAAAAGATATTTTATATTCCTCGTAAATTATTTATTAAGTCCTCGATCTTATTTTAGCAAAAACGGCGGTAACATATCAGAAAAGATAAACAAATTGGCTGTCATCAAAAAATTGTATCATTTTTGAGTAGGTACCCATGAGAATTTTTTGAATAGTTTGGTAAATCGATTGTTAACTACAAATAAATATTGTGGTGAACTCAAGGGTACCAAAAAAATGGAATGAGATTGATAAATGATCTATCGGCATTATTGAACAGTTTTCAACCATCTTAAACAGGATGCAAAGTACAATCATACATCTAAAAAAATGCTACCTTCTTGATTATTCTCTAGCATACTCTGGAGCTCCACGAAATCTATACTTCCGATACCACATAGTTCACCAAATTTTTCCAAAAAAGCACAAATAATCGCGAAGTTTGGATCACTTTCACAAGAAGCTTCGGCCTCCGACGCCATTATATACAAATGTCAGCAATAGGCGTATACAACTCTATTCATTCCATAATTACCCTCAGATATACAATAATTACAAAAGGGTTCATGTGCACAGATTGATTAATGCATGAATATTTTATATCATTAATTTATATAAAATTATTTGCAAGGTAGCGTAGGACAACAAACATGACTACAAATCAAATCCATAGAATATTGATCATGATCCACCAAAGAGTAACAAGGACCTAAATTAATCGTATTTTATTTGTAACCAAATTAATTTGCTTATGAAATACGGGACAAATGAAAACATTTTTGATAATTCAGTATCAGTACTGGAATTGGGCGAATGGACTAGATTAGAATATTAAAGGAATAAAGGAAATAAGCACAGCGAGCTTCGCCCACAAATTTTAATTTGACATCTTACCCACCAGAGCTTTCGATTCTAACCTCATTTCTAAGTTCTGTGCTTAAACGTCAAAAACTCGAAACTTATTTACTTATGGGACGAATTTATAAATTTGAGTGAAAAAAGGATAAAACTCAAAAATGAGTACTTATGAAATAAGCAAATCATCTGTTAGTATAAACATATTGTGATAATTTATTCATTCCATATCTGGTAGGTAGGGATATGTAATTGAAATATAATTTTAGCTTTTGAGCTTGAAAGCTGAAATCATCAGGAAACAAAATGAATTAAAAAATAAAGTAGTAAAGAAGGAAATAAGAAAGGTCCCATTAACTAAGAACAAAGGTATTGAGCAGAGAAACGAGAGGGATTCCCTTGAAGACCGAGAAGAATTAGAAAGGTCAAGGTAACTATTTTTACCTCCGATAGATTTCAGAAATTCATTAAAATGTTTTTAAGGAAAGCACTGGAACAAAAAGCCAAGCTATATGACAAATTATCAAAATCAAAAATAGTGGATGATGATCCTGCTAGTTTCCAAAATAGATTTCTTGTTCGTTTCAATGACAAGGACAAAAATGATGATCACTCCCAAGAAGATAGTGAAGATGAAGATTTGCCTGAAAAATATGATGATCCTGATAATTCTGATGATGAATGGTATGTTTTAGCATAAATAAACAATATTTTTTTAACTGAGAATCGCACCGACTGCAAATATTTTTTTATTTTGTCATGAAAATTTCAGGGTTGAATATGTGGATTCACTAGGAAGAACAAGAACTTGTTTGAAGAAAGATTTGAAATACTTCAAATCAAGAGATAAGGAATATAAACGAGATGATGAATCGCCAGACATACAAAGTGAAAAAGAAAATGACAAAGTTGAACCAACAAGTGATCTTACAGAGGAACAACAATTGCTTTCTGATGATATGAGACGAGAAATGCTTCGAGAACAATGGGAAAGAGAAGAAATGGAACTGAGAGATAAAGATAATATTCATTATCAAGACGTATTGTTCAATGGTATATAATTTTTTATTTGTGTTGCAACAGAAACTTATTATTTTTCTTTATAGAGGCCAGAAGTCATGGTGTTGGGTATTATAGTTTCTCAAAAGATGAAGATGAGAGACATAAACAACAAGTGTCCCTTGAAAAATTGAGGGAAGAAACAAAGCAACAGCAGAAGAAATCTCAAGACTTGAAGGCAATGAGGGAGAAACAACTAGCAGCTCGTATCAAAGCTGCAAAAATGAGAAAGTGTGCAAGATTGGGGCTGCCAGTGGATGATATCGAAGAAGAAGGTGAGTCATTATTTAATTCTTGGTGTTGTGATTAAATTGTTGCAATGGTTATTTTGTTTATAATCTCCTCTTACAGTATCATTTAACAGTTGTTTTTCAATTTTAGAGGCTGAAATTGGGCCCCCAGTTCCTGAGTTTGTGAATGAATCAAAGAATAATGAAGAGGATACTTTGAAAGAACGTATGTTGGAAGAAGCCAGAAGAAATCATGTTAGACCTTGGGACATCGGAAAAGAAAAAACCAAAGAGTTCTATGAGTACACTCAAAATGAATGGGTGGACAAGAAACGAAAAGAAAGACCGAATGAGTTTGCACCTCCTGTAGAGTATAAAAGAGATTTCAGGGCAGCACCTAGAGAAATCGAAGCTTCTGAAACTCAATCAAGTCTCAGATTCACCAGTAAGAAAGACCCTGCGAGAAGTAGAATCTCCGGTAATCTAAACCCTTACAAAAACTCCAACGATGATCTTCAAGATCCTTATAACGAAGAAACCAAATCGTTTTCACCTTACAAACTGCCTGAAAACGCTTCGAAAAGAAGGAAGTACATGGAGCAATCAAACCAAGAAGTACATACGCAGAGCTCTAACGAAATACCTGACATTCCGTCAAAAAGTGTTGTTGAGGAGGAAAATTCTCAACGGATCAATATTGAGGCTTCGATAGAAGCAGGTTTGGAATTTTTGTGGCAGCAAACAGCCAAAACTAAGAATATTAGGGATAAAGGAAACGAGGATATGTTTGGTGTTTGAGATTGAATTAATTCACGGAAGATTGAAGATGAAATTATTTTCAATATGAACTAAGTGGACGGACAATTGAAACTCCATTTGGTTGTGAATCAAGATTGATTGTATAGTGTCGGTTCAGAAGAATAAAAAATCGATGAAAAGGTTATTATATTCATGAATTATTTGTGATCTTGTTATATTTTGAAAAAAATATAGTTAAACAGATTTCTTCTAAGGTTATTTTAACTCCTAGGTTTCAAATTCTTGCTTTACGAACGCTTTTTTATAATTTTGCAGTAAATTTTAACCATTTCACTGCGTTGTTAAAGTAACTAAAGTGGTTATTTCTTCACAGATAATTAAATGAGTTCATGTAAAATAATAATAATAATAACTGATGAATATTCAAATTTTATATCATAAAAGATTGAAGAAGTCACAAGTTGAAGTGCTCTGATAAATATTCCTTTTTCAATACTTCCTCTGAAATCTCTGCAGGCTCCCTAAAAGTTATGATCATATGATTTTCGAGTGTCAAAAAACTACAGTTGTCAATTTAACAAGGTCTTCCAAATGTAACCTCTCATGTCAAAACTGTTTGTCCGAATATTATAGAAAAATAAGTAGAAATAAAAAGAAAACACCTACTTTTCACTCTAAGGTCCAACCTAATCAGAATAAAGTTTAATCACTCAGAAAGGATAATAAAAATGCTACTTTGATTTAATATTAGTATTGGCACTGAATTTCACAAATAGTTTGATCATCTTCCTAATAAATAAAATTCAGATACAAATGAGACATTGAATATATATTAGAATTAGGGAATAACTTACCATGGACAGAAAATAAATACTCTATTGATTCAAAATTCTCAGTACGATTCTGTCATCCATATCACAATGTTTACCTAAGAACATCAACATTCAGTTACATCCCTTTCAATTCGTTTCATTAGAATATTTGTTCTCTTCAAAAAATTCCTCAAAATTGAGCAATAACAGTTTGGTCTTGAATATTTATGAATATATTGGAAACCTCAGATCGTCTTCACAACAAAATTGATTGAATCAAAAAAGTGTACACTGATTCATTGAAATTACAATTATGTATTTAAAAATTAATGCAGCAGTATGGGTTGGTTAACTATAAGATATATTTTCTAATTAGCTCACATACAAAAATTATACGTTCTATGGGGAAGTCCTTTACAATATTCAAACTCAAGCAAGGGAGTCAAAAATGAATTAACACAATAATAAATAATATTTTTTCACTGAATTCAGAGTGACGAATTTGTCAGATTTTGTGATGTAATGAAACGGTTTGAATATTTATGAGAACCCTTTGATTAAAACAATAATCTCCTAATCGGTTTTTCTTTACATTTATCCATTTTTCGAACTCACTGTTTGTATATTCCACTCGAGCTTGAATCAAGCATCTAGTGGAACATAACCTGAAACTTGCACAAGTTGCATGCCATAACCTCAAACTTGCACAAGTTGAATACCATAACCTAACATTTCGTTATACTCTAAAAATTCTAACACGATTATCGATTTTCAATTAAATTTTTCATCAGTCCATTGTTCAAGGCATTGTGTTACAATTCAATAGATTTTTAAGACTGTCTTTCCACCGAGAATGAATAGCTGTAGTCTTTCAGTATTTGTTGCATCGACTTGGCCTTGATTGTAGGTAAAGTAACCTGCGGAAAATAATCTTGTTCATTCAATACTTGAAATACCGGAAATACAAAATGAAAAGCTATTGAGATGCGTTCTTGAGCGCTCGTTCAACCACCTTGTAGGTAGATTCGCATTTTTCAGTTCAAGAAACCAACTGAAAAAAAATTGACAGCTGCCAAAATATAAACTTGACAGCAGCCGTCAAATAAATTAACAGCATTTATGGAAGAATGGGTAGAACGAGCGGTCGACAATTAAGAAATAAATTATAACAAATTTGGTATTCACCTTGGTTGCGTTAGCACTCGTTAAAAATGCAGGGTTGATGATGAAAGGAACCCCCTCCATTGCGCTGTATGAATTAGACACATTTATAGTATTGGTGTTGGCCTGTGACGTAGAAGTAGGAGGATATGGAGCAGGTTGATTTGGTCTAGGGTAGGATGGCAGCAGAATTTCGTAATCGTGATCGTCATCTTGGAGATTGGGATATGTGGGGTTCGCCAGTGGTGGTGGTGGAGCTGGACGAGGGGGTCGGAGTGGAGCAGCTTGTGGTTGATTAGAGGCTTCTGAATCTTGTACATTACCCATTTTGTAGCAAATTGTCACACCGTTTATTTCACTGAAATTAAATTATATGTCACTGTGATCTTCATCAATCCTCATCATCAAAAATACCCAGCAAAATCAAATCCTTCTGGCGCTTTTTTCAATCTACTACAAACGATTATGTCAGTTATAGCAACTTTGGTGGATTTTAAATTGACCAAACGGTAAGATAACAGTTTTTTCCTCCACGCCTTCTGTTCAGTATCAGTTGTCCTATTCAATAAACTGTAACCTACTAAAAGAGAATCTTTCTCATATGACACTTGAAGATCACTAATAACAAAGTTTGGTAAACCTGAAAATTCGATCATTAACTTGTTGGATCAGGTAGTACTTCAGAATTTGTACCTTCAGTTTTCGACAAACATAAATATCTTGACTGTGAGCTTTTGAAAATGGAACTTTCCTTCAAATCTGCGTCTTGATCTTGATCATATGTACGGCTAACAGGGTAAAAACCTGGTGGACACTTAGAAATATTTTCAACTATCTGGAATAAGGCGACATCTAATAGTTTGTTAATATCAGTACAAATGTACTTACTACAATAGCAGTTATTGGTCTATCATCTGGTAAGTTGGCATAGGCAGATCTACGCAAAGCAGACAATGATTTTATCATTGTAGTCTGGCACAAAAGCCTCTATCTGCAAATAAAATAAACCTATTCATACAATTCATGAATTGTACAGATGAGATGAGCTACCAATGGTAACCATTACAAAGAACTGGTGCCTAATGTAATGTCCACAAAATCTAAACAATACTAGCTATTTCAAGGCAAAATTCTACAAACTAAATATTGTTATAAATAACAGTACCACAAATTATGACGTATGGATATGTTTATTATTAGATTCATTTTTCCTACCTCAGAAAAACTTGGCCCTTGAAAATACTTGAAATCATACAGGCAGTGTTTATTTATTTTATGTTCATGAATCAATGAGTTAATGGTTTTCAACAGTAATATGATGAAAATGCTGAATGACTTTAGTAAAAAGGTTTCATTAAACTACTAACATGTATTAATCATCTCTAAGAATAATTTATTCGAAAGATAACCACGAAGAGTAGAGACGGATGGATACTTTATTCAAGAATGAATCACCCCTTCCTCGAAAGTTTATCATCAAAGGATTTTTTTAATTGTTAATTGACATCAAGATTCAAATGGCACTAGCACTAGTATAATTAGTGGCTGT
This sequence comes from Adalia bipunctata, assembly GCA_910592335.1. Classification (NCBI taxonomy): domain Eukaryota; kingdom Metazoa; phylum Arthropoda; class Insecta; order Coleoptera; family Coccinellidae; genus Adalia; species Adalia bipunctata. The sequence goes on from OU342955.1 coordinate 13,490,913, forward strand.
CTGCGCCATCAGTATTCAGTACATTAACAGGACAAAGAGCTTTGTATTGTAATTCAAATTTATTTATTCGTAAATAGTTTCTCAAATACCTACAGTTACAGCAAAACATTTATCTAGACCTGAGAATTCAGAAATATATTTCCCAGCAGGAATATCATCAATATCAAACTAAACTTTGATAATAAATCAGATGATATCAATTCTTCATTGGAATATAATATTAGATAAGAACAATCTATAAAATCAATAGATTTCCCATTTTTTTCGAAAAATAATCATTTTGGGTCTCGACTTTCTCCTGCAGTCCCATAAAAAGAAGAAGAAAGGATTTCATAGAATATACTGTATCATGGGTTGCGCAACAACTTATGATTCAAAATCCTCATTATAGATGGCAGTAAAAAATTCAAATTATTTCAAGTATTGTTTATGTTTTTAGCTTTTAAGTTATTGTTCTCCATAAACAGTGGTTGAGGTAATGAAGAGAGGGGTAAGTCTCACTTAATGATTTACTATATATATCACATTCACAATAATCAATTGAAATTGAAACAAGCAATGAATCATAAAATTTTTATGTATTTTATGGTATGTACATTTTCAATAGATATGAATATAAATTAACATAAAAATCGAAATCATTAAATTTATTTCATGATATAATTCAAAACTGTTGAGGCAAATCACTGTAGACAATCCAGTCAATTATCTTAGGGAAACGTTTATTATTATCCATATAATTCTTCGAAGCATACCTTTTAACCCAGAATATTCAGGAATACCATTACCCTTTTTATAAAACCCAGAAGTAGAGTACAAATACTAGTAAAACTATTCCTCCAGCGGCTAGCTTGACATAAAATGACTTTGTGTTCAAGTATGTTGCTTCTTTCTTATACTTTTGACTCAATATAGAAAGATTCTGTGTTTTGGTATCTAGTTCTGAAGAGAAAATATTATTTATTAATTTAAAATAGTTCAAATGCAACATAAACTGAGTACCTGATAATACCGTTCCTCTTTGAAGAACATCATCAATATTTTGAACCATGATTCTCTGAACATCTTGCAACTGATTATTTATTGCGTTCAAATTTCTCCTAGACCGGGAATCAGTAAAAATTTTCTTTGCTTTCTGGATATAATTGTCGAATTCTATGAAGGAATATGGTCTTGTCACTGAATTCACTCTTTTCCCATATTGAGCGTGAAACTCTTGGGCTATATCTTCTAAATATGAGTAGGCCAATCTTTTTGAATAATTCTTTTCACATAGAACCAAATAGCAAACATCATATTCTATAAGGTAGCTGAAATATCAGAAAATAAGATAGTGATTAAAAAATGTATCCAACCACTTCTTACTGGAATAAATATGGTCCTGTTTCTATTGTGCATCGTGGAGGGGATTGAGGTCCCAATTTTCTAAAGAGCATTTTGGCTTGATTTTGGTAATCCAGGATATTCCTACCGCTCTAGAGGATAAAACAGAAAATTAGTTGCTCTGATACAATATCTGATCAACTGACCTGTTCATCTTCTTGCATTGTAGCTGCTAACGGTAAGCCGTCAGCTATCCTAGCAATCATTGTCATCAGAACCATTTTGATTTTTTTTATTTAAATTAATAGAAAACTGGAAATAATTAAGTTTTCCTCAACTTTCACGATTAACAAATTAGTGAGGTTACTTTACATTACACGTCATGTTTATGTTATTGACAACTATTGTCAAATCTGACGTTTACTGAACAACATGTCGTTTGGGAGGTTACCGGTCATAGAATTTTTTTCGTAACAGTCATAGAACTTATAGTAACTTTAAGTTCTATGGTGCCAGTCCATATTTGATTCCCTCTATACTGTTAAGTGTATTATTGGTTGCATAGTATCAACATGTTGGCGTTAAGATTTTCTGCCTCAAACTAGTGACCTAATATTTATGTGCGAGGTGCGAATCATAACAAAATATTTGAATAGCCCTCAACCAAAGCGCGTTGCATTGTATTTGAAAATTGGGAATATATTATTTCGAATAAACTACTGGATACAACAAAGAGTAAATTAAAGTAATTTTGAAACTCATGAAATTTTATTTTTGAATGAGTTTTTTTTCGAGTGCTGAACTCCTGAGAGTAGCTAGTACAAAGTGGACCGACCAGTATGTTCATTATGTAGTACCTACCTAGATGTTAAATTAATTTTGACATTCTGGTTTTCCATAAAAACTAAATCTCTATTCTCTAACGACATTGCAAAATTACTTCAGCCCATCCTACATCAAACGAACCACTTCCCAGGCTAATTTTGAGATAATTAAAGCATATTAATGCTGTACCCTGAATATACCAAAATTTGTGATTGGCCATATCGCCAATAAAATCTGTATCGCATCTGCTTTGATTCCTCCTGATATGAATGCATAGGCATTGTCGACAGTAACTAGATTAGGATTGAAGGGCTTATCCCCTTATTAGAATGTCGGCTGGTTGATTTGATAACACGGTTACGAAGGCCCACGCAGCGGAAGGCTCTAAGATAGGACTAACTAACCAAAATATCACATCAAAGCTGCTACATGTCTAAGACCGCCCTCGGATACGAAGGAGGGCTTTGTGAGACGATAACCATGTTAATATGTTCATCCATTAGCTTCAAATAACACACATAACCTACTTGATTATGCTATTACGGAGAGAGCGGATCAGTATGCACCCCTTGGTAGTTTACGGGTTGTGGGATCTGGGACCTGACAGATTTTACCAGGGGAAACTTGTTCCGGGAAAGAAACTCGCTGAAAATACAATAGAATGTTGAACTGGATTGATTTGAATGCAGGATCCATTTGTTATAGGTTTGTGAGATCATAGATGCACAGTTTCTATGCATATATGCGATATTTTCAGTCTCCTTCTGTGTTTAAAATCAAATCATAGATCTCATTACAGTTTTATAAGTTCTATGGCTCCAGAAAGGTGTCTCATTTCCATTTCATAGAAATTGATTCATTTTCAGCTGGAGCGAACTACCCTATCGAACCAATTTTCCAATATATCCCCATGGAAAGCTTATTCGAAATTCCATCGTTGAGTCTGTGACAAAGGAGGGTGAAATTACAAGGCGCAAAAGACACGCAATTTCCATAAAGAAAATATTTTACCAGGGACGTTTCAACTTAATTTGAATTTTTCTCGGTTCACTGACAGATGATTACTTTTTAACAAGGCTTCTTTGATTTTTAATAACCTATCAAGCTTTCGCAACGACTTCTGCCTTTTTACCGTCGACAGCACCTGATTGCCCGTCGTTTTTGCAGCGGGGTTCGATCGGGTTTTATTCGAAGTATGGTGAGGCATTTGGAATGATCCCTCTGGCTGTTAACCAGGTTATTGCTTTCATAATTTTTTCTTTTTAAACGTAGGCGGGGTTCCCAGATAAATTAGGGATAACATCATCTTCGATGACTGAACATCTTAACATCATCTTATAGTAAGTTCTATGGATAACATAGAACTCATAGAAGCATAGATGTTTCTACACATCCATGAGCGAGATATTTGTCATCGTGTTCAGGAGTCTTCCCAATTTGATAATTTAAAAACAAATAATCGTAAAAAATGGATTTATTCTCTTAAATAAATAATATTCTGACCAAATTTCAAACAATGTTGTTGGTTTCCAAATCGTTAGGAGTAGTACTCAGTAAAAGTTTCTCTGTCGTTTTTTTGAAATAACTACTAGCTGAAGGAAGATACTTATTCATAAATGATCTCCGTTTGATTTCATTCGCCTCTTCTCTCTCTTGAGGTGTCACCATCGTTTCATCCAAGTGAACCAATCGTGGAAACAGTGATATTATGAATATTCTGAAAAATGCCCAAGAAATATAAGAGATTATCATTCAAGTAGATCACCGCGTCCACCATTTTTCACATTATAATTAGAGTCATTTCTTGAAATTACCTGTATTGCTGACAGTCGTATATTCCATCTCCCTTCATGAGAGATGGAACAGCTTTATTGCCCATCAGAGACAAATATTTCAGATTTGGAAACGAATTTTGTAGAGTTTTACAAAACGGTAATAGTTCCTTGAGCTGAAAAATTCACGTTATGAATTGACGCAGATTAGACGACTTGATTTCAAACTCACATCACAGTGATTCATCCAAAACAGCTCTAAACTAGGCAAATATGGCAGTTCAACATCAGAATATATACGATTATGATCACAGATAAGAGAGCTGAGTTTGGTCATCTTGCTCAAGAATGTAAAGTCTCTAACGAAAGAATGAACTCAATTGGAATGATTTTGCAAGAGCAATAAATACTCACTTTATTTTGTTGTAGCTTATATCTAGAATTTTTGTACAATCGGCGATCTTATCCAATATTATTTTGGGAAAGAATTGGAGATCTTCATAGGCCAGAGATATCCTTTGAAGAGCTGCATCTTCATTTAAAGCTTTGTCAAGTGCTTCTTCAATAGGATCTCCTAAAAAACAAGACATATTCGCTGTTCCGATAAGTTTTCACTCGCAACTGAATAATAATAGGTGTCCAAAATTGTGGATCACTTCTTTCTTTTTTATAATCTTCTATGTGAGTTGTAGTTCTTTTTGTGTATATGAAAAGTACTTACCCCACATATAATCCTTTAGAGCAGTCATATCAATATGCTCCTCGGAAAAGGCAACATTTAAAACGGCAGGAATATTTTTGAGATCATAAACAACATAAACATTGCCAGAATCTGGACTGTAAACATTAAAGAATTAAGAAATATGAAAAAATTGAAATCTCATACTAGATCATCCATAATAATTTTCAAACCCGATTCATTAACTGAAACTATAATGCAGCATAGCATGGATGTGTAATGATGGCGGAAACGCTTTAAATATTGATTCAAGATAAACAAAACATTAAATATGTACCCATATTAATCAAAATCTACAAAATCTTATTGAATTATCAAATATCTACTTCTTTCATTCATGAAACCAACCGAGTGAAATTGAATTAGGTACCTATACAGTAGGCTAATAGATCAAATATTTACAGTATTCATCTGGATTTTATCTTGGACAAGAGATAAAATAAAAGATTTATAAGAGGTACAATAATTTTGAGTATATATCAAAATACTTACGCCTCATAGAAATATGAAAGTTCAGGTTCCATTTTATGCACGAAATATATTCATTTAGCAATCGGAAGTCAGTCCTTTTTCTGGACTAAGTAAATCATATTACACTATCAGTAGGTGACCCTAGACTGGAGAAATATGGTATGAAATTTATCTCCGATGTTTATTTTTGGTAGATTTGTTATCTGTGAAGGATGTGTTAAGATAGATTAATCAAGAGCGTAGGTATCTCAGTTAATATGAATCTCTAGAGAATTCGGAGATCGCACGGTTCAACCTCTTTGAATGCACTCTTTTCAACTATCCGGTATGGTCTAGTGGCTAGGATACCTGGCTTTCACCCAGGAGGCTCGGGTTCGATTCCCGGTACCGGAAAAACTCTTTTTGTATGTTGAGTTGCATATATTTTCGCAATTGTGAATTGTTTTTTTGCTATTGAATAGCGCTTTCATGAAACCTGTCGCAAAAATAAAAATTTGTGGAAGGTAAATAAAATACTTTGTTTAAACAATATAGACATGTATTCATTTATTATGTATCTTCTTATTTACAAAACTTATAAAAAAGAATTCTATTGAAGTTCAAAATCAATTCTTCTTCTTCTTTTTGAATTCTATTCCACTACCGAATTCTGAAGTTGTCAAACAGACCGATTTGATTTTCCTTTTCTGCTGTTTACTCGTCGTCTTTTTGGTTGATTCATTCCTGAAGAAAAACACATTAAATTAGCTAGAAAGAAGTGCACAAGATTGATATATTTTTTTTCTCAAAAATAATATGTATCAGTTTATTGTGCTTACAATATAACCAGAGGCGCCGCCGGTTTCAGATAAATGCTTTATATAATTCCAGAAATGGCATAAAAAACCAACGAATTAATTTTCTTTCAAAACACAACGAACATCATTTTTAGGTCAAACATTCGAGCTACATAACTCCTAAATAAAGAACTAGGTTACCTTAAGTAGGTAGCCGGAGATACCCGTGAAGTGAAGGAACTCAGGCGTTGAATTTAGTAGCAAAACAAACTAAAATCTTATGACAAAACTGCCCCCAACGATCTTTGAGGCCAGTTCAAACTATTGTAACACCCTTCATAACAATTTTCTAACACTCTCTAAGATAAACTCACTAATTATTATCAGAGAATATAAGGCTGAAAAAATACTTACTCTTCATGTGTTGCCAGTTTCTTGTTCAGCCTCTTTGGCTCTACTTTCGACACCTGTCCCCTCACAACTTTAGCTACAGCACTTGGGGTGTCCTTGATTGCGAAACTGGTAACGTAATGACCGAGATTTACATTCTGGAAGTTGAATATTTGCCTCAGTTTCGCAGGATAAGAGTTGTAGAACCTTGACCACGAGGAGTAAGCTAGAAGGAGAGAAAAAATTGTTGAGGACCAAGAGAAGGTCTGAGGGAGAAGCGTTAACAGTTGAAAAACGGTCTTCCATTGGGGTTGTCACATGGTCCACCACCTCTGAGATTTTAAAATCAATTTCTTCAACTTTTTACTTGAAAAATGTTCTAAGCAATAACTTCAATAGTAACATTTTCAATATCTAGTCGAAAAATCGTTGCCGAATTGCTTTACTCGGTTTTGCCGAAGAAGACTATGACGCGGCATGAAATCAAACCCGAATTTCCCTAGTTTTTCCGTGACTGTTCATCAGCGCCCACTTATGAAATTAATTAATCTCCGCCGACGTTTACGGGGGTCAATGATAATTAATGTGTTTACAGGCCGGTGAAAAGCGTGTACCGGACATGGAAAACCACTTGAGATTGTCAGATGAAAGACTTAAATGACCGGGACGTCATTCACGGTCAGACGGTTTTCTTTCGCCGGGACGCCTTTACGGCGTCCATTGTGCCGTCTAAACTCAGTTTTGTATGGGGTCGATGTTCCGTTTTGAAACTATAATCGATCATTATTCGAACAGCGTCCGGTGAGCAGAAGGAAGTTAAAGGCGAACAAAAACTTTGAAATCGGTTCACGTTGAAATTGCCAAAGAATCCTGGTCAAAATTCAGTTTTTTCCGATCTTAACACTGATATTATGTCATCAATCGAAATTCGAAATTGTTCTCGAACCATCGAAAATGACCAACCAAAACTCACCAAAACATGCCAATTTGTACAAATCCTTGTTGCTGGAGATTGCTTCTTCAAACCTTCGTTGAAGGGAAGAGGCTGCATTTTCTGGTACTGGTTCTTCCATCAAATTACACAGGTGACTGGAAAACTCTTTAGGATCTCGTTCTTTCAAACTGAAAACATGAAATTGTTGGAAATTAACACTATCCTGAAAATTCTTTAGGTCTTTTCTTGCTACAGTAAAATATTGCGAGACAAAAATTGAATAATATTCGCGCTGAATAGGTACTTACAAGACTTTATGTTTTTGTAAGTGTGTGACATATTCTTGTTCGTCGTGGGTTAAAATTATCAGGGCTGTACCGGCATGATTAGCTCTTCCAGTTCTACCAACCCTGTGAATATAATCCTCGTCTGTCTGAGGACCAGTGTACTGTATGACGAAGTCAGCCTCAGGCACGTCTATTCCTCTTGCAGCGACATCCTGTAACAAATATTCATGCAAAGCATGAAGCCAAAGAAACGACGAGCACGATCTTTCAATTCCTCTTTTTATGGGATGAGAAAGATGAAATAATTATTCCAACACAAAATGAGATGATATCTACAACTCCATAAAGAACCAAATGTCCTTTTTGTGATAAAAATACTGATAAAAAATTGAGGTGGACAATTTTGAACATATACAGAAAAAACGTAGGTTTTAAGTATTGTTGGAAAGTTCTTCAAACAAACGCATACAAACATAGTAAAAATTCGCGTTCAATGAATTGTTATGAAGGAAAGAAAAATGTTATAGATATGGCTCATATTAATGCAATGAATATGTATGTATAATGATATTGATACTTCTAAAAATTAAGGAACAATTTTTCTGTGAGTACTTTTCCAATAATTCATCAAGATCCATGGGAAACACTTCTGCATGACAAGATGAAAGAATACACCCATTTCTATCAATAAATAAGCGGCAAATTTATTGCCGCCATTGACGACGTATATTTAACACTTTTTAATTCCATCTTTCGGCGCAGCAGGGTACTAAGCTCGTTTTGGGTGCCAGTGGAATACACGTTCACAACAATTGGAGGTGTATCAGACTCATTCGGTATCGTGTTGTGAAATTTCAGTTGATCCATGATTGGAACGTATTTAAAAGGATACCGGAGGGAGCTAATGAGAAATTACAGATTTCGTCGGCTTGAAATCGATCTATACAGATCCATAACGAGTTTGGATAACATCTTTGTCGGACAACTATAAAAGAAACTCGGAAAAAACGAACGCAAATATCAATGATGCTTAAAACAATTGCACTATAGACCTTCGAGGTTATTCCAGGCCAGCCAAGTGAACCGGATTTCTTTCTGCGATTAGCTAGTCCGTCATGTGAATCGTGTTGTTTTCATTATTTACTATGAATATCAGTGAGAATCAGAATGATATCTCCTTTACGCAATGGAAGAGACAAAGAACTGTTGATTTAAATGGATGCGAAATCATTAAAACAAGGTCTAAAAAAGTGTTTGCGATTGGAAAATGAATGAAAATATATAAAAAGTATAATTTGTGGATAAGCACTTTGGAGACGACAACAGGATTTGTTACGAAAATGCAAATGCCGCTACTTTTCAAACAAACCTCGTCCGTACGAGAATTTCTTACACTACCTCAGACAAGGTCCGGTAGAGTGAAAAGATTAGAGTGGGATTTGAAATATACCGAAATGTTAAACGAATATGATTGAGAACTGCAGGAAATATTGTCTTCAACAGCGGCAAACCCAGGTCGGTTTTTATCGAAGAAGGACGTTTCGCTACTACAATCATTCGCCTACAATACCCGGTTGATTTGTTTTGTTCGGAAGTTTTTTCAGATCGGCAGATGAAATTTGCAGGCTATGTGATTCGGAATGAGAAACTGCGGAACACATTGTGTGCAAGTGCGAATCGGGACCTAGGCAAGCCGTCTTTTGATCCTCACGATGTTATTGCTAAAGCTCCTAGGCAGATCATACGTTTTATGAGGATGGTAAAAGATCTCCTCATATAATAATAACTACACAAATATTTCAAATTCAACGCTCAAAGTTCACTTACCGTACACAGAAGGATTCCCCTGCTGGCTTTCTTGAAACCAAGAAACTGCGCTTTCCTTTTAATCTGTTCCATAGATCCATGCAGCTTGAAGAATTCCGCATCCAAGACCTCTTCATCATCATCGTCAGAGTCCACACCTTCATTCAACAACAACACATTTCCACTTTTCAATTTACCCCTATTTACAGGCATAACCTTAAGGTATTTTGAGAAGAGTTCATGGTGAAAATCAACCATCTGACTTGTAGCCATGAATACTAGAATTTTACAATCCCTCTTAGATTTAGCTATTAATATTGAACAGAGTGTAAATAAACGATGTTTGACGTAGGTGATCATATACTCTTGTTTCACCATACTTGGTATGACCATATGTTCTGGATTGAGTTTGGAAGATTCGTCCAAAGCGTCAACGTATGTGTGTTTTGTCATCATGAACTCTGCCAGTTCAGCAATGCCTTTTGTGAGAGTTGCTGAGAGGAGTATTGTCTGTCTTTTTGTGCTTTGGGGGTCTCTTAAGCAGTAAGTGGTATCCGTTTCACTGTCAGAGGTTTCGATTTCTTTTTTGGTAGATTCCCCTTTCAACATTGCCATTGGATTATATCCTTCATTCGTTTTTGATTTGTCCATTTCTTCTACTATCCTTTAAATTGAAGAGGGAGAAATGAAGAATTTCAAGTTTTCATTGACATGTTGAGATAGAGGAAGAAGTAGTTGCGGAATAAAGAATATTCAATTATTCGGTCCTGAAGCGATGCTGCAGAGTGAACTCGAATACAAGATACAAGACAGAGTTAGAAAGGATATCTAAAGGTTTCAGAGCAATTTATGGAATGACTAGGTTTGAGGACAGAATAAAAAGGGTATACAAAAAAACTCATTCTATAACGTTATCATTGTTTTCAATGCATTATCGTCAATAGTGCATGTTAAAAACATTATGAAGATGTTTGTTTCATTTTTTGGTGAAATCATATTCCAAAACCTGAATCAACGAATATTTTTATCAATATATTAAATCTTACCAAATGAAGAACGGCAACAAATATTTTACCCGGAAAAATTACTGCGTTTTCAAAACAGACTCAAACTCGTCAGTAACTCATGACTTTTATAAAAAAAATTGCCTAGCGAGCAATTAAATGAAAAACAAAGCGAAATAATAATAAATAAAAATATGTAGATATGTGAAAAATATATGATATATCCAGAAGGTTAACAAAATGAACACAAAATTGGGCAATTCAAATCCCATGATTATTCCACCATTATCAACCTCAAAACGTTTCTGACACATCGCTTGTTAGTGACAAATATGAGTAAGTTCATGATTTTGTGAATTTTGTGAGTGAACCAGTGAGTTTTTATGTACTGTAATATCGAACGATATCCTGAAGCAACACAGAAGAAGAAAATTTGACTCAATCATATGATTAGCGCAGAAATTTTAATCAGAGCACTGCAACCTGTAACTTCTTTAATCTTTTCTATAATATAAGATTCAAATATTCATCAGTTTTACATATTTGTACCATGAAATGAACTAAATACTGCTTATTTCAGTATCTGCAAATAAATGGCCACCAAAGTTTATTATCTTCGATTTTGTCAAGTCTTGATGACTGCTGACCCAAGTTCCCACCCAGTTACACACTGAGCGTTCAAAAATATTTGCGAAAATACTCTTAATTTGGACGACTTGCACAACCGACTTTGGCACACACTGGTTTGATATTCCTGGGAGTGAGATTGATTGAAAGTATAAAAAAAAGTCCCCATAAAACTATTTCCTGAGCGAATAAATGTTTTAAATATCTAACATGAACAAAGCTAAATTACCACTGTTTGACCACCAGCACTAACCTCAAAAAAAAAAAAATTCGACAGGTCATTGGATTGCCTAAAAAGATGCACATTGTAAGTGCAGAATTTTCCAAAATGCAGCCTCCAACAGAATCATAATCAAATTGAACTGTCATTCTTATCACTGAAATCACTTACTTGATTATATCCTTTTTGAAACCCATATCTAGAAGCCTATCAGCTTCATCAAGGACCAGGCATCTTACATTATTCGTTTTGAATGATGCAGTGTGTAAAATATGATCGAGAAGACGTCCCGGAGTAGCTATTAATATGTGAACTCCTTTTCTCAGCCTATTTTTCTCTGTGTTCCTATTTTCACCACCACAAAGATGACCAATCACTATCCATTGGAAGGTCTGAAACAAATTAATATTCAAGTACGTCTGCATAATATCACATGATAATATAATACTCACACATATTTTCAAAATGATTTCATGTGTTTGTACCGCTAATTCTCTGGTGGGTACGACAATAAGTGCTTGAAGTCCTTGGTTTCTATCTAATCGAGGAGTTATACTTTGTAGTGCATCAATAATTGGAATAGCATATGCTAATGTTTTACCAGAACCTGTCTGGGAACGGACTAACACATCTCCACCTTTCAAAATCACCGGAATGGCTTTTTCTTGTACATTTGTTAACGTACTGAAACCATGTTTTTCCAAATTCGAAACCACATATTTATGGATTTGCAAGTCACTGAACTTTCCTGCTTTGCTGAATACCTTCTCAACTACAGATACCCCTCGAATATTGGGAATATTTTTAGTTTTATTCTTCTCCGAAAAAAGTTTATGTTCCAATTTATCCTGTTTCGGAGGTCCATTTGATTTCGCCGCAGCTGCGTTTGCTAACTTATCCTTTTTGGCTTTCCGTTTTATTAATTTTCTGTCTGCATCATCGAGAGTTTTGTTAATCCCTGGGTGGCTGTCTGTTTTTCTACGTTCATTGTCCCTCCTGACATTTTCATGGGTTAAATTGGTACTGTGTTCCTTCTTCTTTTCCTTTGTTGGTAATCGGTTTGTTTGTGTTTTTTCAGATTTTGTTTCAGAATTCTGGGCTTTATTTACTTTTTCTTGGGGTTCTTGCAATAATTTGATGGTTTTGGTAGGCTCAACTTTTTTAGTATCTACTCGTTTTTTTCTTGCAAAAACTCTACCTTTAATTGCGGTAGGATCTGCTATGAACTGCAGATCGAATGTCATTTTGTTAACTGAAACTGATTCTGCTTTGGTGGATACACTTATTTTTTTATTGATTCAAATATATCACTATATTCAACTCGAATATTTCACAACTCAATTTCTGGGGAACTAAATGTCTGAACTGAACTCTGAAAACGTGAAATTCGAAGTGAGGTTATATTTTGATATTTTAGGTTATCTATGTGTCATGTTAACATAGAATTGTGTGCATGTTAACCACAGAATGTGAAACCTCAGAAAAATAATGATTATTATTTTTATTTTTCTGTCAAAGATGTCTTGATGTTTTCAGACACATTAGTTAGTGTCAAGATCTATCTTTAAGATAGATTAATCAAGAGCGTAGGTATCTAGTATATCTAAATATGAATCGCTGCAGAATTCGGCGGCTGAACCTCTTCGAAAGCATACTTTACAACTATCCGGTATGGTCTAGTGGCTAGGATACCTGGCTTTCACCCAGGAGGCTCGGGTTCGATTCCCGGTACCGGAAAAACTCTTTTTGTCTGTTGACTTGCATAATATATTTTCGCAATTATATTTTTTTCTATTGAATAGCGCTTTCATAAAACCTGTCGCAAAAATAAAATAGAAATACTCCAATCAAAATTTGTGGACGGAAAATAAAAAACTGTATAAAAATATGGAAATTTATTAATTTATTACTTATTTCATTATTTACAAAATCTCTTACAGTGATATTCAATGTTTGTTCACAAAATAAAAAAGAATTCTATTGAAGTTCATGGTTAATTCTTCTTCTTCTTTTTGAATTCTACTCCACTGCCAAATTCCGAAGTTGTCAAACAGATTGATTTGATTTTCCTTTTCTGTTGTTTATTCGTCTTTTTGGATGATTCAGTCCTGAAGAAAAACACATTAAATTAGCTCAAACAGTCATCCAACAGAAATTAAATCTTTTTTCCTCAAAAATATCAGTTTATTGTGCTCACAATATAACCAGAGGCGCCGGTTTAAGATAAATGCTTTATATTTTTCCTGGAATGGCATAAAAATACGACAAAGTAATTATTTTTTCAAATCAACATTGCTTTTAGGTCAAAAGTTCGAACTGTATTAAAATTACTACTAAAGAAAAAACCAGGTTAACGTTGAGTAGTTAAAAATCATCAGAATTGGAATAATAAAATAATTAACAAACATAATAAATTGAAATAACTTTAAAAGTATGTAAGGCTTGACTTGAACACGGAACAAATGGAATGCAAAATGAAGAATTGGCCTTTTCGAACCTCCAATTCGCTCTACGCCCCGTAGCCTTAAGCTAGATGTACACGGCACGGCAGAAACAATTTCCACAGTAATTTATAATTCATCGTTCCGAGATCGCATTAACGTTTCGAAAAATGTAAAAAAATAATAAATCTAATTACGTCCGAGCTCTTTTTCCATTTTTATCGGTCGGCGTGCCCACGATTAATCACACGGATCCATTAATTACATTTATCCCTGATTACAGTGGGGGGGAGAACAAGAGGGGAAAGAGCTCTGAATGGGTTGAGAATACGACGGTATAGAAAGCTGGGAGAGGTGTGAGAAGTCATGGGATGTAAAAAATTCACGTTTGAGCTACTGAAACATCTTCTCCATTGTGGTTTAATAAGTAAAGACGTTAATTTGTTCCTTGAGAAGCTTATTTAAATATACGGTTGATGGTTATTACAGGTGCAGATTGGTCCTTATTTGGTAGAGTGAGGTTTTTTTCGCTGTAACAATTTTATTGTCAGCTATCGGATTGATTGGTGTGACCATTTGAATTAATGGTAGGCCTTGTTTTGAAAACGTAGTCGTGGTGGTCATTTGGCTGATGTTATTTTCCATTATTTACGACATACCTACTTCTTCATAATGAAATAAACATCCGATCATTTATCTAAAAAATGGCATTTTTCTTTGAATGTCAAAATAACACCTCTTTTTCGAAAACCTTTTACTCGTGTTATACATGAGGAAGAACTCTTTGAAATAAACCATTTCAGCAAAATTCGTTCACACAGTGGGTTTTTCAAAATATCCAAGAAGATCCTCTTGATTTGAAGGATTTTCACATTCGACTTTGGGACACATTTACGGCATTGTTCCAATGAAAATGGACTTAATGGTAAATAATTTTCACTGGTTTGATATTCCTGAGATTAAGATTGACTGACAATATCGAAAAACGTCTCCATAAAACAATTTCTCAAGCAAATAAACGTTTTTGATATCTACTTGAACATGTTTGACCACCAGTCCTAACCTCAAAATTTCTTTGACAGGTGATTATTCCACCACTGTTGGGAGCCCGCAGAGATTGTAGAGGAAGTGCTGGAGAATATTTATCATAGCACTGCAACCTTTAACTTCTTAATCCTTCAATATGATTTTAATATTAATCAGTTTTTCATTTAACATGGACTGAATACTGCTTATTTCAGTGTCTACGATGACGGATGAAATATCCACTTCAATTTCTTATCTTCGATTTTATGAAGTCTTGATGACTGCTGACCAAATTTTCCTTCGTTTCCTGGTAAGTCACTTAATACAGTGCGCAAAAAAATTAACGCACATTCTGAAAATCTCAATTTTAATGAAAGTTAACTCTACATTGACTTTATAACTTATTTTTTATGTTCTCTCGGGAAGGTTTTGAACGAAACAAGACACATTTAATGGAAGAAAAATTCAGGATTTCACCGAATCTTATGTGAAAGAAGAGAAATGAACAATTTTCAAAATACTGAAATGCTGATAAGTGATTTGATACTTGGTATTTCCACCCCTTGCGTTAATTACAGCTCGGCAACGACGGTTCATACTCAGAATGAGTGATCTTAGAATGTTCTGATCTAATCGTTCCCAGATTTCTCCGAGTTGGATTCCTAAGTCATTAAGAGTAGCTGGATGATTTTCTGAACTTCTCAGCCTTCAGTTGAGGTTGTACCAAACCTGCTCAATCGGATTGAGATCTGGACTTCTTGCTGGCCATTCCATTCGAGAGACTTCAACCTCTTCAAGGTACTCCTGAACGATGCGCGCACGATGTATTCTGGCATTATCGTCCATAAAAATGAAATTTTCACCAATGTATGGGGCAAATGGCACTACATGCTCTTCAAGAATGTTCCTTATATACTTATCAGCATTCATAGCTCCATTATCAACGACCACTAGGTCTGTGCGAGCAGTCAAAGATATTCCACCCCATACCATAATCGATCCTCCCCCGAAACCAGTAGTATTCAGGAAATTTCACTGAGCATATCTTTCATGTGGACGTCTGTATACAAGGGAACGTCGATCACAATGGTAGAGGCAGAATCTATACTCATCTGTGAAGAGAACTCTTTCCCAATCGGCCTCTTTCCAATGGATATGCTCTCTCGCAAAATCCAAACGCGCCCTTCGATGGGCTGGGGTAAGAGCTGGGCCTCTTGCCGCGACACGATGCCTTAAATCATATTCTCTGAGGCGATTCCTTATTGTCTGAGTGCTAATTTGCACCTCATGAGTTTGCTCAAGCTGATTTTGAAGGAGGCGAGCGGTTGCAATCCGTTGTCTCAACGAAGAAAATCTCAAGTACCTAACGTTCTTGAATGGCAGTTGTTACCCGTGGTCTACCCTGTCCTGGTCTTCGAACATTCATACCTGTCTCCCTGAATCGCTGCAAGATTCTGGACACACTTGTATGGGAAACTCCAAACCTTTCTGCAATTCTTGTGTATGTCTACCCTTCTTCTCGCAAAACTACCGCTTGGGCACATTCCTCTTGGGTCAAATTGCGTGTTTCGCGTTGCGTAGCGATCGAGTGTAGAAAATCAAACGAAAGAAAAACTATTGATCACTAGAATTGATCGAGAACAACTGATTTTAGAATGGAGCCAATACATTCAAAATCTGATAATATCATCTTTTTTTATTCCTGCTGGGAGAAAACATATGTATTGAAGAAAAACGTTGAAAGTGGATAACATATGCATGCATAATTCTGATAAAAATAATTATCACTGAGAACGCCTTCAGTTGTAGAATAAATTTGCGTTAATTTTTTTGCGCAGTGTATGTGAATAATACACCAAGTTACACACACTGGGTGTTCCAAAATATTCCAGGAAATCCTCCTAATTTGAACGAGTTGCGTATCCAACATTGGCACACATTACGGCATTTTTTTGATGAAAATGCTTTCAATTTGAATAATTTTCACTGATCTGATCCAAAGAGTAATATTGAATAGAAACATCAAAAAAAATTCGACAGAAAACAAGCAAATAAACTGTTTTGATGTCTACATGAACAAAGCTAAATTCCCATTGTTTGTCCACCAGCACTAACCTCAAACAATGTTTGACAGGTCGTTGGATTACCCAATTTGGTACCTATTTTTGGGGTAATTGAATAGGTTTCTCCTATTCGTTACAAAATTTTGTTGCCCACGTGCGAAGTTCATTGAACATTCTGCTTATTCCCCAAATTTGAGCCATATTTTCGCGTGACAATATTTTAAAATTATTTCGTCCGTTTTGAAATATTCGTGTTTAAGCGTCGAACTGGTGACGTCACGCACCAAATGGTTCGAAATAATTTGCAGCGGTTTGAAAGCAGGTAGTGGAATAGTTCGAACTGAAGTTTGAAGTTTGGAATCAGCTGATTGAAAATGAAATGTTTTTGAAATAGTTTTAAACCGTGATCGACGCGAAAAAATGGCTTTGAATCCAACAAAATCAGTCGACGCAATCGTTCGTAACTCGAAAACGCGCAACCGAAGAAGGGTTCGGCGGCGCTCAAATGGCCGCCGCTCGGCAAATTGCGATACGCAATTAGACCGCGATAGGTCGGGGGGCCCGTACGACGGGCGCTCCGGCTGGATGTTGATTAATGCGGGGGTCATTATCGCGTTAAAGCGAATCGGGTCGGTTGATGCCTTCAGCCGACGCCACATGGCGCGCACACAAAGCGCTACCTTAAACACATAAATAACGTCCCATTTTTTACGCGGCGTATCGTATATGAACTTTTGTTAAGCTCATTTTTCATGGACAATTTGCGATCTCGGCGAGATTGGGATCGCGGTCGGCGGCGGGGTGTTTGGGGCAAGCGTCGCGAACGGGGGAAAGTGGTAGATCGGAGATGCCTGTGAAGGAATTCGGGCGTTGACTTTAGTACCAAAACAAACTGAAATCTTATGACAAAACCGCCCCCAACGACCTTTGAGGCCAGTTCAAACTATTGTAACACCCTTCATAACAATTTTCTAACACTCTCTGAGTTAAACTCACTAATTATTATCAGAGAATATAAGGCTGAAAAAATACTTACTCTTCATGTGTTGCCAGTTTCTTGTTAAGCCTCTTTGGCTCTACGTTCGACACCTGCCTCCTCACAACTTTAGCTACAGCAGTTGGGGTGTCCTTGATTGCGAAATTGGTAACGTAATGACCGAGATTTACCTTCTGGAAGTTGAATATTTGCCTCAGTTTCGCGGGATAAGAATTGTAGAACCTAGACCACGAGGAGTAAGCTAAAAGGAGAGAAAAAATTGTTGAGGACCAAGAGAAGGTCTGAGGAAAAAGCGTTAATAGTTGAAAAACGGTCTTCAATTGGGGTTTTAGCACATGGTCCACCACCTCTGAGATTTTAAAATAAATTTCTTCAACTTTTTACTTGAAAAATGTTCTAAGCAATAACTTCAATAGCAATAGTAACATTTTCAATATTCAATCGAAAAATCGTTGACGAATTTTGCTTTACTCGATTATACCGAGGAAGGCTATGACGCGGCATGAAATCAAACCCGAATTTCCCTAGTTTTTTTCCGTGACTGTTCATCAGCGCCCACTTATGAAATTAATTAATCTCCGCCGACGTTTACGGGGGTCAATGATAATTAATGTGTTTACAGGCCGGTGAAAAGCGTGTACCGGACATGGAAAACCACTCGAGATTGTCAGATGAAAGACTTAAATGATCGGGACGTCATTCACGGTCAGACGGTTTTCTTTCGCCGGGACGCCTTCACGGCGTCCATTGTGCCGTCTAAACTCAGTTTTGTATGGGGTCGATGTTCCGTTTTGAAACTATAATCGATCATTATTCGAACAGCGTCCGGTGAGCAGAAGGAAGTTAAAGGCGAACAAAAACTTTGAAATCGGTTCACGTTGAAATTGCCGAAGAATCCTGGTCAAAATTCAGTTTTTCCCGATCTTAGCACTGATATGTGTTCATCAATCGAAATCCAAAATCTTTGCCAAACTATCGAAATATACATACATATTCGATGCATGAAAGACGATTAAATATCAGATGTTATAATATTATGACTTTCAAGTATCAACGAAAGTGGAAACAAAAATATACTCATCAATGCTGTACCTATTTCGAAGAAAGAATATAGGGAAACATTACCGGAGAAAATTATCGTAGAATCACCGGAATCACGAAACGGTGCACTTTGATGAACACTTCTTCAATATCGTATAAATGAAATAAAAAATAGAGCGAAAGAACAAGATGATAAAACAAAATTTGTTTTATACGTTGAAATCAAATACATCACTCACCAAAACATGCCAATTTGTGCAAATCCTTGTTGTTTGAGATTGCTTCTTCAAACCTACGTTGAAGGGAAGACGCTGCATTTTCTGGTACTGGTTGTTCCATCAAATTACACAGGTGACTGGAAAACTCTTTAGGATCTCGTTCTTTCAAACTGAAAACATGAAATTGTTGGAAATTAACACTATCCTGAAAATTCTTTAGGTCTTTTCTTGCTACAGTAAAATATTTCGAGAAAAAAATAGAATAATATTTGCGCTGAATAGGTACTTACTAGACTTTATGTTTTTGTAAGTGTGTGACATATTCTTGTTCGTCGTGGGTTAAAATTATCAGTGCTGTACCGGCATGATTGGCTCTTCCAGTTCTACCAACCCTGTGAATATAATCCTCGTCTGTCTGAGGACCTGTGTACTGTATGACGAAATCAGCCTCAGGCACGTCTATTCCTCTTGCAGCGACATCCTGAAACAAACATTCATGCAAAAAGAAGAAAAAGGAACGACGAGCAACATCTTTCAATTCCTCTTTTTATGGGATGAGAAAGATGAAAAAATTATTCCAGCACAAAATGAGATGATATCTACAACTCCATAAAGAATCAAATGTCCTTTTTTGTAATGAAAATACATACTGATAAAAAATTGAGGTTGACAATTTTGAACATAATACAGAAACAACGTAGGTTATAATTATTGTTGGAATTTCCTCAAACAAACGCATACAAACATAGTAAAAATTCGAATTCAATGAATTGTTATGAAAGAAAGAAAAATGCTATAGATATAGCTCATGTTAATGCAATAAAGAATTATTAGCGACATAATATGTATGAACTTATACTTATAATGATATAATTTTTAAGTGAGTGCTTCTCCGATAATTCATTAAGATAAATGGAAACACTTCTGCATCATCAGATGAAATAATACACCCTTTCTACCAATAAATAAGCGGCAAATTAATTGCCGCCATTGACGACGTATAGTTAACACTTTTCAATTCCATCTCTTGATGCAGCAGGGTACTAGGCTCGTTTTGGGTGCCAATGAAAGACATATTTACAACAATTGGAGGTGTATCAGACTCATTCGGTATCGTGTTGTGAAATTTCAGTTGATCCATGATTGGAACGTATTTAAAAGGATACCCGAGGGAGCTAATGAGAAATTACACATTTTGTCGGATTGAAATCGATCTATACAGATACATAACGAGTTTGGATAACATCTTTGTCGGACAACTATAGAAGAAACTCGGAATGAATGAACGCAAATATCAATCATGCTTAAAAAAAATTGCTTTGAAGACCTTCGAGGTCACAATCACTCCAGGCCAGTCAAGTAAATCGGATTTTTTCCTATTCTTAGCTGATCTCTCATGTGAATCGTGTTATTTTCGTTATTCACTATGAATATCAGTTGAATTGAATGAATGATGAATCATTAAACAAGGCGTTAAAGTGTTTGTGAGACTGTAAAATGTATGAATATAAATAAAAAGTGTAATTTGAAGATAAACACTCAGAAGGCGACAACAGGATTTGTTAGGAAAATGAAAATGAGTCTACTTTTTAAACAAACCTCGTACGTACGAGTCTTTCTTACACCACCTCAGACAAGGTCCGGTAGCGTGAAAAGATTAAAGTGGGATTTGAAATAGTCCGAAATGTTAAACGAATGTGATTGAGAACTGCAGGAGGTAGCGTCTACAACAGCGGGAAACCCAGGTCGGTCTTTATGGAAGAAGAACGTTTTGCTACTACAATCATCCGCCTTTATCGACTTGCGTTTTATCTCGACAAAAGAGCAGAGGAATGAGATACCTCGAGTTCCCAGAGGTACTGATGGTAGATCGTCTGATGAAAAAATACCGGTTGATTTGTTTTGTTCGGAAGTTTTTTGAGAATGATCGCGAGAAAATACCAAGGGAGAAGAGGGAAGGAGTAATTTTTCATTATAGAGAGGAGGAAAAAAAGATTGTGCCTTTATCATTCTAATTGTATATTGTACATTTGGAGTATTCAATGTGTGTGATTTAATTCCTTTCAAATTGATCCGAGAATTCACTGTTTTCATATTCCTGAGAGTAAGATAGACTGGAAATCTCAAAAAAATCCTCATAAATCAATATTCCAAGCAAATGATTCAATATATATATGAAGAAAGCTAAATTCCGATTATTTGACCACCAGCACTAACCTCAAAAAATATTCGACAGGTCGTTGGATGGCCCAATTTATCTGATAATTGATATTTCAGTAGGCCTATCGTCCTTGGTGATTAAAAAGCGGTTTAGATAGGGAATTTCGAAAAATAATTCGATTTCTAATCGAATTAAGTCATGACCAGAATAAATATCATTATCTTCACGATTCGTATGGATCCAACCAAGTGGCGCCTAAATTGCAAGTGTCACTTCCTGGATTGTTTTCGACTTCTGCAACTGGTTCTGCACCAGAAAGACATGGCAATGATCCGGCCATAAAAACATCAGAAATACATATATAACAGTTTTCAAAATATACGAGGAAAACAGAAATGACCCGTTTCATCTGCTTTCAGTTGTACTGAATGAAAAATTCGCTTCGAAAATGTTGGACAGGATTATTTCAAATTCAACTCTCAAAGTTCACTTACCGTACACAGAAGGATTCCCCTGCTGGCTTTCTTGAAACCAAGAAACTGCGCTTTCCTTTTAATCTGTTCCATAGATCCATGCAGCTTGAAGAATTCCGCATCCAAGACCTCTTCATCATTATCATCATCAGAGTCCACACCTTCATTCAACAACAAAACATTTCCACTTTTCAATTTACCCTTATTTACAGGCATAACCTTAAGGTATTTTGAGAAGAGTTCGTGGTGAAAATCAACCATCTGACTTGTGGCCATGAATACTAGAATTTTACAATCCCTCTTAGATTTAGCTATTAACCCTTTGTGTCCTGGTGGTCACACCGTGGGGACACAAATCATATAATTTTTTCTAAAGCGCCTAGTGAAACTATTTTGTGGCAAAATATGTAAAAATGGTCGTGAATATCCTCTCTTCCAATAGAAACGTGTGCTATCTCGCTGATTCCAACGAATAAACTTTAGATGTAAAGAAATGAACGTGGTAGTAAACGATCTTTGTTTGTCAATAGTTTCATTGTGTTTCAATAAGAATATTGATATGTCAGCTAAGTTTTCTTCTGTGAAATAGTGAAAAATTTATGTTTATTCATGATGCTTATGAGCAGATGAAAATAAAGCTGCACAATAGTTTTATTTTTCGAAGTTGGTAGTCTCGCGATGTGGACACAAGGTAAATGGTAACTTTTTTGATTTTTCTTTTCAGATGAAAAATGATTTTTATTTCGTGATTTGGAGGATTTGAATTTCCTTTTCTATAGGGAATACCTTCTGGTAATAACTCGGTAGTTGACGATTGCTCTGAGGTCTAAAAATGTTCATATTAGCTGTAGTCTGTAGTCCTTGGGCTGATAGGAGCTAAGACCGACATGGTCAGAAAATGAAGAAAATGACAAAATACCGGCTTTTTGGATAACGATTTCAAATATTCCTATGAAGGTTAGGTATAACAAGGCTGCAAACATTCCGAAACCTCTCGAAAAACCTCGGTGATATGCTTTTTGTAACACTCGTGTGAAACCGCAAAAGTCCCGCTGAAGCTGTTCTGTTTGTGATGTAGGATTATGTCTGAATGATGAGAAGAACTGTTTTCCATACGAAATGAATTTTATATATCGAGATTTATAATAAAAATAATCATTGAAAAATTTTATTTGGTAAAATTGATTCAATGTTATTTTCTTAGTGTCCCCACACCGATACACGTCCCTGAGCCTGAACCCGGAGTCTGAAAATTATAAAACAAAATCATTCTTCCTTTTGAAACATATCAGAATAGCATTATACGATTACAAATAGAAAAATATCAAGAAAAGTTAATTCCGGTCACAAAGGGTTAATATTGAACAGAGTGTAAATAAACGATGTTTGACGTAGGTGATCATATACTCTTGTTTCACCATACTTGGTATGACCATATGTTCTGGATTGAGTTCGGAAGATTCGTCCAAAGCGTCAACGTATGTGTGTTTTGTCATCATGAACTCGGCCAGTTCAGCAATGCCTTTTGTCAGAGTTGCTGAGAGGAGTATTGTCTGTCTTTTTGTGCTTTGGGGGTCTCTTAGGCAGTAAGTGGTATCAGTTTCACTGTCAGAGGTTTCGATTGCTTTTTTGTTAGATTCCCCTTTCAACATTGTCATTGGATCATATTCTTCATTATTTTTTGATTTGTTCATTTCTTCTACTATCCTTTAAAATTGAAGAGGGAAAAATGAAGAATTGGAGGTTATCACTGATATGTTAAGATGAAGGGAGAAGTAGTTACAGATTGAGAAATATTCGAAATTACAAATGCAATTTAATTATTGCTGAAAGCATAATAATCACAATTATTTAGTCCCTAAGCAAAGCTACCAAGTGAATTAGAATACAAGACAGAATTAGAAAGGACATCTAAAGGTATCAGAGGTATTTATGAAATCACTAGGTATGAGGACAGAATAAGAAGGATATACAAAAAAAACTAATTCTACAATGTTGTCATTGTTTTCTTATGATGCATTATCGTCTATAGTGCATGTTTCAAACATTATAAAGATGATATGTGGCCAAATTAGCTGCCCACTAATTTGGCCACATATCATAATATTGGGGACGCAAAACATAAACAATTATAAAGATGGTTTTTCATCAATTTTTGGGAAAATCACATCCCACAACCTGAATCAACGAATATAAATCAATATAGAAAATATAACCAATTAAAGAACGGCAACAAATAGTTTACCCGGAAAAGTTACTGGGTTTTCAAAAATAGACTCAAACTTGTCAGTAATTTTCTGTATTTTATGAAAAAAAAGGCCTAACGATGAAAAAACAAAGCAGAATGATAATATTGAAAAGTATATCATGAAACAATAATATGTGCAAAAAATATATTTCCAAAAGATCAACATAATTAACACAGAATTGGGCCATCTGAACCAAGTGATTGATCAACCAGTGTTAACCTCAAAACGACTTGCACAACCGACGTTGGCACGCATTTACGGTTTTTTTTTAATGAAAATGAACCAAATTTAAAAATTTTTCACTGATTTGATATTCCTGAGAATGAGACTGATTGAAAGTATGATAAAAAAATGTCCCCATAAATAAATATTTCAAGCAAATATATGTTTCAAATATCTACATGAACAAAGGTCAATTCGCATAGTTTGACCACCAACACTAACCTCAAGAAAGATTTGACAGGTTGTTGGATAGCCTTATCAGAAAGTACTACGAAGTTGTATATTGTAAGTGCAGAATTTTCAAAATGTCTTCAACAGAATAACCTTCATAATCAAATTGAACTGTCTATCTTATGACTGAATACACTCACTTGATTATATCCTTTTTGAAACCCATATCTAGAAGCCTATCAGCTTCATCAAGGACGAGACATCTTACATTATTTGTTTTGAATGATGCGGTGTGTAAAATATGATCAAGAAGACGTCCTGGAGTAGCTATCAATATGTGAACTCCTTTTCTCAGCCTATTTTTCTCTGTGTTCCTATTTTCACCACCACAAAGATGACCAATCACTATCCATTGGAAGGTCTGAAACAAATTTATATTCAAGTACGTCTGCATAATATCACATGATAATATAATCATACTCACACATATTTTCAAAATGATTTCATGTGTTTGTACTGCTAATTCTCTGGTGGGTACGACAATAAGTGCTTGAAGTCCTTGATTTCTATCTAATCGAGGAGTTATACTCTGTAGTGCATCAATGATAGGAATAGCATATGCTAATGTTTTACCAGAACCTGTCTGGGAACGGACTAACACATCTCCACCTTTCAAAATCACCGGAATGGCTTTTTCTTGTACATTTGTTAACGTACTGAAACCATGTTTTTCCAAATTTGAAACCACATACTTATGGATTTGCAAGTCACAAAACTTTCCTGCTTTGCTGAATACCTTCTCAACTACAGATACTCCTCGAATATTGGGAATATTTTTTGTTTTATTCTTCTCCGAAAAAAGTTTATGTTTAAATTTATCCTGTTTTCTTGAATGGAACAATGTGCCCATTGTGTGACTTTTCATTGAATCGAAGAGTTAAAACAATTATACGGAAAACTAATCGGTTTCGGGATAACTAATTGCATCCCATCTTCAGGTTTCTGCAAAAAAATACATATTTTTAAATAGGGGTAACAAACTATAAAACAAACAAAACGCACCTCAGAACACCAAAAAAATAATGCAATGCTAGTACAGGTCAACTAAAAAATTTGAAAATTTTAAGTAAAATTTCAGTTTTTAAGTAAAATTTCAGTTCGAAGTGAGGTTATTTATATTTTGATTTTAGGTTAACTATGTGTCAAATAACACATGTTAACCACAGAACAGAGCAGATGTTTATGACCTCAGAACAATAATAATTATTATTGTTCTGAGGCTTAGCATACGTAATATATCATTAATTCATGTAGGCTATGTCTGAGGTGGTCCCATATTTAGTTTAATTTTAAATTGCTGTCTCGGGCATAATTGTCTTAAAATCAAGCCATGAAATACAATTTGGCGACGCCGCATTTTGACTGTAACCCAGTGTATCAAACCGTAAACCCCGATAATGGGTAAAATAACTAATAAGTAGGTAACATCTTTCTTATTCTCATGAAGAATTCTTATGAACATCCAATTCCTAGGAGCGTAAAAATGTTGTTCATTCACTCTTTTCGAACAAGAGGTTGAAGTTTGAGGTTGCGATACGAACTCTATAGTAGGTAAAACGGACAAATAATGATTTGAAAATCAGTACATCATCTTAAAGTTCTCATCCATATTCATTTACTGCTGAAATCACAGCTGAAAAAGAACTCACCCGATGTATTGAGCCATAAATGATACCGTACCGTAGTCAAAGCAGTTAACTTGTACTCAACTCGATCAAAGTTGCTTGGCTGTTTTTAATTTTATTATTCATTTCATTACAGAAATTTGTGTGTGTGAATTGATTCATTATTCAACTTTCAATACTTCTATTGGCAACAGAATCAGTAGCAGTGCTTTGTACTCTCAAAAATTCGATTTGTTGTTTGCACTCAAGTTGTGAAGCAAGCTAGAGAAGATTCGATCCGAGATGATTCCATAAAATAACGTATATCATCATTGTATTTTATTCATATGCAAATGAACCTATTTCCTCGAACTCTGCGATATCAGAATATCCTATTCTCGACGGAAAAGAACTTAAAAGTTTGAAAGAAAACATATTATCGTCCTATTTCCTATTTTAAATATTCAGATTTCCCATTCATACGGACAGCTTTATCGAACATCTATGCCATAAAATTCGCTATTTTGTAAATGGGGAAGAGCTAGGTCGACCGAAATGTTTAAAGGGTGAATTCGAATCCATTTTCTTGAAAGCTTTCAACCCTCTGCTTCTCAATTATCGGATGTAGACGACTACTGAATGATTCTGTTTACTTTATTGCGATCCGAAGTCATAGGGGAAAGTATTACAAATGATGAGAAAAACTCCGAATTATAAGATCTTCGGTTGATTTTCTTCTCACATTACCTACTCCTAGAAGAACTATAGGTACATCCACTTTGTTCCATATATGTAATTTTCTTTTGAATCATTCGCTAGGAATTCTTATGGTTCAAAATTCTTTTCTTGGTACCAAATTCATCGACGTCCCAGTCGGTTCGACAATATGGGACCTAGAGGTATAATATTTCGAAATTTTCACGGCTGTCGTGTGTCATTATAAAGTGATCACGTCTCCAGCTCAAATGCTATTATGTGGTCTATTTAAGCGGTCAATTTATCAGCCTTACGGACATAATAAGAAAGGCCATAACAGTAAAGATTATCTACGGCAAAGTTTCGTGAATTTAGTGCCTTTATGTGGCGCAAATAATCCGCAAGAGTGGATGCACGCGTTCTATAATACGTCATGTACTCTCCTACTAATATTCAGCGAGTTTGTTTACGCACACTCATCTGGAAATGTTATCAGGCAGGTACAGGCTATTGGATGAAAAAAGTTCTGACTTGGAGTCAGGAAAATTTAAGCGCTGCTGTACCTATGGTTATTATTTTGATTGAATGCAAATTATTAAAGGTTTTTATGAATTGTAAATTTTGAGAATGACTCTTCACTGTTGATTGTAAATGATACGACTTTATTATTTTTCTTATTGAACTACTTTAATATGATCCATATTGCTGATATGAATTAATAATTTTAACTAGAGTTTCGGCTATAATTTTCTGAATGAATAAGTTATATAAGTTGGTTCAAGTGCAAAATGAAAGATTTATTCTGCAACAAAAAATAACTCTGAAACATTTCGGGGGGGGGGGGGGGTTCGAACCCCCAACCCCCCCTGTCTACGCCCTTGCCTAAGACACCCAGCGTTGATTTATATCTTTCTCCTCCTCCTCATCCTCTCCGGACTGAGCCGGGAACTCATGTAAAACTGTTATTAGCTAAACTTTCTTCCACGTTCCATTTTTTTGTTTTGTTCATTTTTTCTATTTACCATTACAATTCTCATTTCTCTCTATACTTCCTTTTCTTGATATTCTTTTCAAAAGGCATACATGCATTTTTCTGACGAAGAATGTTCAGAATTCGAATTTTTATTCTTATTATTCTCTTCGTCTATAGTTCAAGAATCGCCTGCTAAGCCTTAGTTAAAAACAAAGTTCTTATTTTCATGAGAGACTTGTTCATAAACGTTGTCACTGACGAATATCACTGAATCAATGGATGAGTGCCAGCCTAAAACATCGGTATCGTGTTCCGAATTTGTGGAGCCTGAATGGATTCGGAATTAGCACCGCATTAGCGGTCCATTAGGACTGCCCTTTTGCCCTTATACCCCTTCGAATGCGGGATGTTGACTGGGGGGATGATCGATACAAGTATACTGCGGATACTACTTATGTGTTGGCCTTTGTTAGACCCAAAATTCCCGGCGTATTTATTGTTTCCTGCTTGAAAGAAAACGGGATTTCTAAGCCATATTTCTTCCCCAGATCGTTACAGTGTATATAACTGGATTCTCAAAAAATATTTTTCCGTTTGATACAGTACAAAATTTGCAGCCCCCTGAATTCACGGTATTTGAAAAAATTGAGATTTTTGCTATAGCTATTAATCAGCCTGTTCAGGCCAAGTGAACGGTTCAAATTAATTATTCCGAATCTTCAAAATTCTTATTCCTTTTAAATTAATTTCTCCATACTGGGGAATTCCCATATGGAGTTGTCATTGTTTAGCTGCAAAAAGAACTCGCGTCAGCTGTGGAGCACATATGTCGTATATTTGTTTCATTTTCATATATTTTTCAATCAGTTCACTGATTTACTTTGATCGTGAATAATTCTGCTTCCGTTAATTGCTAATTTTCTGCGTCCTTTTCGTGAATTCGAAAAATTTCAGTTTTTCCTGTGATTCGTAATTTGTAGTGATTTCGATTCAATCGAATTACATTCATTCAAAACTTTCATTTGTGCGAATTATTTCGAACAAAAAAACTGTTACCAGTGGCGTGGTTATTTTATAATACCACAAGGATAAGTGTGCACAATTTGACATTTTTAGCAACGGATTTTCATGTCAGCTTCATTCCATGTTCGTTTGTCGGGCTCGAGCAATCTTTACATTGGAATAGGAGTCATCGGCAGGATCCTGTTTTGCTGATATAGCTAACTACAGGGTTGGGATAAAGTTTGGCACCAAATTAATATCTTTAAAACGAAACGGGCGATATTTTTGAAATTTGGCAGCTGAGTGTAATGGACCGCAATGTATCTGATGAGCATATTTTCATTAATGAGATACTTCCGGTTTAACCGGAAATGACAATTTTTTTTTATTTAAATGGGACACCCTGTATATTTCTGCAGATTCTGAAAGTGCACCTTGTTTCGGATCTGTCCATATCGGGTTCCATGCTTTTAATGACGTATTTTTTATGAAAATCTATAAAGAGAAGAAATACAGGGCTTTTACTAGTAGAAAAAATCATTTTGAATGTTCGAAGTGCTTGCCATTCACTCAGCTGCCAAATTTCAAAATTACCGTCCGTTCCGTTTTAAATATATTAATTTGCTGTCAAACTTTATCCCAACCCTGTATATTTCTTCTGTTATTTTGAGTACATTTATCCTTTCATTTGTGTTGGGTTTCAATTAATTTCATATACGTATACAGTCTACAAGCCTTATTTTTATTTTCATTTTGAAGATTATATTTCGAAAAATCAAATTTAAATAATTGAACCACACTTCAGTTGGTTAACTGAACACCCAACACTGGCTTCTTGTATATGTTGTACTAATTAGAGTTTTTTCTCACGGAACTAATTCACTTTATGAATGCGAAACTAACGTGCGTTCAGGCGAGCGAACTGAGTTCGGGCTGCGAACTGAATTAGATTTTTATTTTTAGACGCACCTCGTATACGTTCCGCAAAACCCGAATATTTTACGACCCCAAAATCGGAAACGAATCAAACCGAAGTCGAAACATTTCCTCTCGAATTTAGCGGTGCCCGCCAACGGCCCACAATGCCGAAAACTTCGTAACGTATTTTCCATTTGGAGGAAATCCAATTTTTCGTCGTCCATTATTCAAATACGCTGATTTATGCACGATACGCGCATATAAATCCCCCGAAAATACGGGAAAATGGTTTGACTAGATCCTAATTTATGGGGGGAGGACCCGGGTGCCGTCCAAATTGTTACCGAGTCGATTCCTATTTACAAAGGGTCGATTTCGTTTTACGATCAACTCTTTCAGACGATATTTATAAGGTATCGCTTTTTGTTGGCCCAACTCTGGCAAGCTCGCCTATAAATCTTCTCGGGTACGAGGGCCATTGTCTGGAAGTCTGGAGAGATTGATTCACCACCCTCCTCCCCCGGCCACTTTTTGAAGGAAAACTTGCGATTCACTTCGGGAAAAATAGATTTACAAGGGGAACATCTAAATTTGTCTATCTTTCGATGGTAACCGGAAATAAAACATATTTTATTAACTGTCCTGAAAGTATCTATACTGTAGCACGTTGCTGCAAATTGTGTATCGGGATGGGGTATACGTTTCGTCCCAGCTTCGCTCACAGGACCCACCAGATTGTCAATAGCCAGCTCCACTCACAATAGTGGGAGCTGGCCAATGAAACTTGTTAAAGTTGCCCGGCTACACGTTTCAGAATGTGACTACCGTTACGTTGAGAAGAAGATATTTTGAATTGTAGAATATAGATTTCCCAGTTTCCGGTTGTTGAATAGGGTCATATTCAAAGTTTATGTAGGTACTGTATCATAATTCTTCATGAATGAATTGGAGAAGCACAATAAAGTTCCATAATAGTGACAACGTAAGAAAACGTATATAAAATAATTACTGAAACTTAGTATACTGATTTCTCAATTTTCTGAAAACTTCAGGTTATGAAACAGTGATATGTTCAACGTTCAATTTACATTTTAGAATTTTTAAACAATAAAGCGTATGAAGAAAAAGTTATTGAAACAACAGAAACAATACAGATTTCTGTCTGCTAGAACTTCATATTGTTGATTTTTCTGAAAGATGGATATACACATGCTTATTATTATAAGGACCCCATCATTGCAAATTCTAAATGTATTGAAGAATATTTGAATCTCCTGAAGAATAACATTTTATTTCAAAACTGATCTCTAAACTTTATAACAACTGGAGTCTGCTCATAAAAGTTTATCGTAAAGAAACTTCTGTTTTTCTGGTTGGACGAGAAATCCTAGTATTTAATTAGTTTATTAATTATATCACTATATTACTTTTATTATATTCGACTGTATTTGTTGTACATGTATGAACAAAAAAATAAAAATTGTTTTTATTGATGAACTAAGTACTTCTCAAGATCCATTTCTTAACCCATTTTGTCCACTCGAAACTATCTTGTTCTCTCGTATTCCATTGAATATTGTGTCAGTAGTTTCTCATGACCTAATCTCTTATATATTTTTGAAAGGTTAAAACTCTTTCGTCTCATATTTCATTGAATAATGTAATAGTACAATTTCATGATATTTTATCTCTTATTTTGAATACTCAGAACTCTCATGTGATCTCAAATAATATATCTTTGGTTTAGATGCTGTTGATATACAGGGTGTCCCAAGATGTTCCAAACAGCCAATATCTCGTCTTTCAGACGAGGTAGAAAGTTCAAACAAAAAGTTTTTTAAATGGAATCAAAAACTCTACCAGAATCCGTTGTTAAAATTCTGTTTCTAATTACCATCCCTAAAAAAACTACACCCAGATATTTTTTTCAAATGGCACCCTAATATTTTTCTCACTCTGAACGATTCCCCAGTAAAAGAAGAAATATGTTAAAACAATTTTTTATCATTTTACGTAAATTCAACCCTTAAAAAATAATTATAATTTCCGACACATCCACCATTCTTCTCAGTCCATTCTCTATGTCTATGTTCTATACTCTATAATTATTCTATACTCAAAGGTTGCCACCGAAAACAATACCAGTTTTCAAAATAAATAATAATTACAGAGTATAAAACATAGACATAGAGAATGGATTGAAAAAAATGGTGAATGTGCCGGAAATTATAATTATTTTTTTAAGGGTTGAATTTACGTAAAATGATGAAAAATTGTTTTAACATATTTCTTCTTTTACTGGGGAATCGTTTACAGTGAGAAAAATATAAGGGTGCCTTTGAAAAAAATATCTGGGGGTAGTTTTTCCAGGGGTGATAACTAGAAACAGAATTTTAAAGACAAATTCTGGTAGAGTTTTCGATGCTATATAAAAAAATTTTTGTTTCAACTTTCTACCTTGTCTGAGAGCCGAGATATTGGACGTTTGGAACATCTTGGGACACCCTGTATACAGCAATAATTATCGTAAATGATGTGGAATATTGTAAACGATGTGCAATATGTTTTTATTTAATCATATTCAATAGTTCTATTTTATTATCTGGTTACAATCTACATTAGTAACATGCCAAAATTATAACCCATCGATTTTGAACACCATTGATTTATTGATCTAATTTAAATGTCCATCCACTTCAAAGATATTTGGCTTGGCCTTTTTGGTGTGGACTGACGCATCCGCCATTCTGTTACTATATATTTAGTAAGCATAATATTGTTTGTGAGCAATGATAAACTTCCAAATACTGGCCTTGCATGCAGCTTTCTACCAATACTCAAACAAGCTAAGCATAAACAAAAAATACCTGACCTTTTCCTCGTGCAGATAATCCTAAGTATGATGAAAATATCCTGAAAAACAAAAGAAACACGAAAACACGTCACTAACTCGCTTTCGCAGATTAATCTCACTCTCGTTCTACCAATCTAAATAATTCTGCCTTTTACTTTAGACTTAACACTTTTCTGTCTCCGCTTGAGACCGTCCTTAAAAAAAACCAAAAATATGAGTTACCCTATCACCGTTCTCGAGTCAACTCAAAACCTTCCCGTTTAAGGTTTCTCCAGCTACCCTTAATTTCCGAACCGTCTCCCGAGCCAACTGGGAACCTTCCCGTTTAAGGCTTCCTCACTTACTGCCTTTTTCGTCTCCGAAGCAAATTGAAGATTTCCCATTTTCGTTTTCTTTAAAAACCAATCAGATTAAAGATTTTCTTTTCTTCGTTTTTACAAACCAATCGAATTAAAGATTTTTCTTCTTCCCACCTCCCGTGGGTGGGTGCTGAAAGGATGACGAAGTTTCCCATGAAAGTTTCTGGTACTGCCACGTTGCAAATCCCGTGATTTTAGCCTCGGATTTTTCTACTATCGTACGCATTTAGTGAAACCGATTTCGTGAAACGATTTTCTGATATCGTCTGAGTCCCATGAGAAACTTGAACCAAAAATCAATAATTTCAATCGTTACCGTCTCGCCAACATCCTGTACCATACCGATAGCGACGAAGTAATTTTCGGAGCCGTGAATATAAATTTCAGAAGTCTACACTGGTCAATCAAAATATTTCAATTTATTACAT
This sequence comes from Adalia bipunctata, assembly GCA_910592335.1. Taxonomy (NCBI): domain Eukaryota; kingdom Metazoa; phylum Arthropoda; class Insecta; order Coleoptera; family Coccinellidae; genus Adalia; species Adalia bipunctata. The sequence goes on from OU342955.1 coordinate 13,524,043, forward strand.
GTATCCGAAAGATCAGCTCATTCTGAGGATTCGAAAAAAGCTAAAATTTTATAACAGATTTAAGACAACAGTGACACTACAGGAATAAATGGCAAAATCAAAATTGAAATGAATTTTCAGAATTTTGGAAAATGCGGTCTTGGGTGTATACTGTATAGTTCTGTTGATGTTTGCCAATTTTCATAAAAAACAAAAACCCTTTCCTCAAAAAGAGTTATGTGTCTTCACTGATGTGTAAGTTTGTTCGTGGCCTCTTGCATCAAAAAGACCACGATTTCTTCAACCCATAACTGCACGATCTTGCTTCCACCCAAACCGATTGCCATTCAAAAAGGCACCCGCAAACATAAGATCCTCCTCTCTTCACCGCCGCAATCAAATTTCACGCGGAGCAGCGACACCGCCATCGGTGGTTTTTATCACAGTCCCTGCCTCTTTGTATTCATCCATTTGAGAGCTGTAAGCGGGATTTATGAAGCGAGGTGTCGGTAATTCGAATAAAGTGCAAATTTTATCTGCACCTAATTTCCTACGTTGAAACCAGACACCCTCTCCACTTAGGGCTGTTTGAAGTACTCGACTCTCTTCAATTCCTGCCACTTTAATATTTAATATGCGCATGCATATTCATGAGGATTTTTGTATGTTGGAGACACCCCGAAAAGGCTCGATGATTGGCTGATTAAGATCGCTGGAAAATCTCAACTCTGATTGCACAGAAGGCTGTTTAGGCATATCGTGTACCTGATATGAATTAGCTGCGAGAAATTCATGGAATCAGATTGGTCTTTGAGATTAATACATACAGAAATTCAGAACATTCAGTGAAAACTATGTTATACCTCCATACATAATAATAATAAACCACATATGCAATCATCATATTTCATTTTATGAGGAATATTTTAGACAGAAAAAAGGAGTTTTCCCAAAAAAATTAAAGCATAAAGCACATCTACAATTATCAAAATACAAAGGATGCAATTACGTTAGCAGCATCAGACACCGGAGGCTAATTAGACAAATAACATCTGGACTTTTTGTCCTTTTCCGTGGAAGTAATAGAATATAAAAAGATCCTCATTTCTGCTACATGAAACGCTTTGTAACAAAATTGCTCACTGCACTCTTTGTACGTTGATTATGCTGCATCACAGAAGGGGATGTTAGACAACAAGATTATTTTGAATTAATTGTCACATGAGATGTTTCAATGGAAGCTGAATTTTTATTGAGAGAAAGTGGACTAGTGGAGATCTCATTCGAAAGTAAACCGCTAGAATCGTGCTGCCATCAGAGATGAATAATGTTAATGTTTTGATTATTACTAAAATTTGATATTCTCAATTGACTGTGAAGCCTTGAATATACATTCATCTTGGATTATTTTCCCTGCAATTTATTCATTTATTTATTGGAAATAATAATAATACTGTATTCACATGTACATCATTTGAGGTATTACATATCAAGTATATCAATAAACAAAAAAAAACACAAAAAAAAACAAGAAAACAAAAAAAAACGCATATTGAAGTGTACCTATATGACTAAAACACTTCGCAGAATGATTATTCATCATTCAGTAAAGCTAAGTGGTCCCTGTCGAATATTTTCGAGTTGAATTTTAATTTTACAATATCTGAAATTTTGAGGAAACTGCTCGAAATTTCGAGATATGACCTTTTACTGTTTATTTTTATTGAAACGATGAAGATTTAAGGGCTTGTCTCTTTATGCGATTATTTTTGTGTGATTACTTCTCAATTCATGCGCCTTAAATCTCGAATAGGGACTCAATTAAGTTCATGAGACATTTTTACAACTCTATGGTTGGGGTTCTTCAAAACAACCAGAAAAATTTAATACAAATTTTTTGAGAAACAAGAACCAGTGGTTCTCCATGTAATACAAGTAATACAGATATCGTATTATTTCAAATATTTCGTCGTGAAAACCCCTGTATATAGCGGACCATTCCATTAGGCAGAAACACAAGAGTGTTCAAGCTCAATTTAACAACAATGAGTATGAAATTGAAATAAATTCCACAACACCACCATCCATTTCAGTTCCAATTACCGGTATTGAAGCTAATAAATCAAACAGTCCAAATGATCGGAAAATCACATTATCACGATTGGAAATTGCCTATGTTACAACAATTAATTCATTTTCATTTCCAATTCCACCTAGTTGAATAAATTGGCGCAGTTATTCATCGATACGACTCAGTTGGATGCAACAATGCTAAATTGGAATCGCTATTAGGTGCAATTATTATTGGAACGCTTAGACCCAAACGGAAAAATTGACGGAATCATCATGATTTCAAAAATTTCCCTGAAGAATTATTTAAAATATTTTTGAATTTTATTAGGTTAGCACTCTCTACAGGGTATTGAATTGAAATTAATGAAAAATAATATGATATCTGATAATCTGTGGCGATGTTTCTGTCTGAACAAAATCCTCTTGGAATTTTATAAACTTGACAATACACGGTTGATATTATATTAATTCACTTCACATAATAATCACATTAATACAATAATTCACTGAATGTATTTACTACTTCACATAATGTTTACAGTTTATTTATAGTTGGCAGCGCCGCCAACGGTAGATGAGATTACCATGTCCGTCATCCGCCGGTTTTCGCTATACGCATGCGTCGTAAAATTTCGCCGCGAAGTCGATTTCTGATGGAAATGGCAGAATTCATAGATATTCATACTATCTTACGTAAAAAATCCTTCACCCCAATGAAAATATCAGCAAGCTGACAACATCTACAGAATGGATATAAAATGGATTAGGTTAGGTTGTTTGATGATAAATTCTGACGATCTGAATGAAAAGCCTTTCTTCATGAGATTGTTTGGGGATTTCGAGGAAAATATGAACAAGTTATTAGTGTTTACAAACTAATCTGCAGGAAAATCGAAGAACTTATTTTGGTGAGAGAATTATGGCTTTTTAGTTGCAGATATAATCGGATGAAACTAACTGTTTTTGTTGAGAAATATCGTTTTCGCAACATTTTTATTCCAATGAGGTAAGTACCTACTTGAGTATTCCCTAAATGTATAAACCCAATTTCAATCGAAAAATAAAAACTTTGAATCAATTCCAGAGTATCATTCCAGGGACGTAATTAGCTCATTTTTTTTTCAAATGGCTATATCTTTTTAACAGAGCCGAATTTGAAAAATTGGAAAATCAAAAAAAGGTTTCTTTTGGCCTCAAGAATCTACAGTTGAAATATATGAACAAGTCAGAGAGTCACCCTGTATACGATAAATATGAATGAATTTAAAGAGTGTGTTAGTGTAAAATTGGATTCTTTAGAAAAAAATCATAATTAGATTTATGAATTCATTCAATTAGAAAAGTTTATCATGAATATAAACATGCAAGAAAACAAACATCACTCAAAAACTGCTCACACTCTACAAAAATGAATAAATAAACAAATTAACAAATACAAATACATAGCTTGGAACTTTTCTCAAATGTAAATGTTATCGCCAAATCTTCAAGCTGTTCTAGCTCCCAATCGGCAAAAAATGACGCTCCTTATAGTCGAGTTGCTTGAAGTCTTGAACCATTTGGATCTTGTATGGGTGTCAGTAGCGTATATAGAAAATATTTTCGGGGGGGGCCCGAAATATTTTCGGGGGGGGCCCGAGATGCTTACACCATCAAATGATCCAATGGTTAGATTAGGTTAGATGAATATTATTAGATTTCGGGGGGGGCCCGGGCCCCCTGGGCCCCCCCCTATATACGCCACTGATGGGTGTAGACCAAGATCTTCACGCAAAATTCTCCACGTGGTGGATGCACAGAGACAGAGTCCAACTTGTTGTGAACCTCGACGAATAGACAAATCTGGATCTTCATGAACACTATCACTAACATCAGCGATATTTTCTTCTTTACGTTTAGTTCTTTGTCTTGTTGTTGTTGTTGCATCGAGTAGAGAAAATATTGACCGAAATCTATCGATAGTTCGACGAATAAGCTGCTCTGATGGACTATTAGTCAATCCATGAATTTCACGAAGTGCTCTATAAGTTTGGCGAATAGAACAATGATTTTGAAAATAAATTTCAACAATTTGTAAACGTTGTTGCAGCGTGAGTCTTTTCGTGATTTGTCAATGCTAACTGAACAGAGATGTCGAAACAACATGGCTACTAGGACTAGGTACGTGCTGTCAAATCCTCGGTCAAATTACAGTTATCCCTTTCGAAAATTCCATTACTCTAAAAAAACACCCTATTCTTCTAATTTTGTATGAATATGCTCTATAAGTCGAATAGAGAATTTAACACATTTGGCTAGAATATGCACACAGCATATAATCGTAATAGTGTGAATTGAAGCCGGCTAGTAGTAGTGCATGTATCCAGCCTTCACCAAGTGTTAACATACACCATTAATATTCCTTCATGATCATCATTTTAACACTTATTCAATAGGTGCTTATTTCCTCCATACCCCCAACAAAAGAACGGCAATGACTGTCCAAAACTTCTGAATACACAACGATTAAGCTCGAAAGTCTGTTTTGAAGCACAATTAATTATTTTTCATGGTACTTGCGTTTTTTAAATAGTGAGACATTTCCTCCGCTCTCTAAGGCCCAACTTCGACGTTAGGGCCCTTTAAAACTATGATCCTACCCATATTGTCTAAAAGACTTCATTATTCTCAACTTTGCAGTTCATTGTGGTGCATGAGTTGCAACTTTTGGCCCCTTCGCCAACTGTTTTGATTCATGGGGCCGTTTTAGGGGGGTTTCCCGCCACCAAAAACGATCTACATATTTCAACCGTTTCTGTTTTTCTCATAGGAATGTATTCAACAAGAAATAATAAAAAATATTCGGTACTTTTCTTCAAACTAGCTTTTTTTCAAAAACCATCGTTTTTCAATTATCATCAATGAATTTTCATATTAAAAATAAAATTACAATAAATATTCACCAGTGCTAGTCTATTGGTTAAGCTTTATTTCCATTGTATTTCTCAAATATATTTTTGGCCTATGTGAACATCACCAAGCCTAAGGGCCGGTTTTATAAAGGGCACGTTCAATCCGAGGTTACTCAAACGAGGATTGGAAGTCAACCCTCGGTTGAAAAAAGTAAAAAGTTCCGTATTATAAACGTCTTTGCGGTTGAACAACCTCGGATTGAGATCGCTTTTTTTTTGTTGGCTAATCTGAATCTTATTTCTCGAAGTATTTTGTCACGTTTTTTTTCATACCATGTTTGAATAAATTCAATAATCGTAGTCTAATAAAGTCAAAACAAGAAGCTAATTCGAATATTCCCGTGTTTTGTGACGGTCACGGCAGAGAATTTAGAGAAATCTGATTTCCTACATCAAAACAGATTATGTAATAAAAAAATTTGTAATTTATGAAATGAGGACAGACTTCGTACGAATTTTTTCCACTCGAAGCTATTGCCAAATACGCTCTAGTCTTTATCACTTTTGTCAACTTATTTGACTCGAATGATCTGAGTTTGTACTATTTTGATATTCTGAAAAGTCTTATCTCAAACTCTTATGCCGAGTAACCAAATAAAAGCTAGGACAATACAAAACATCCAATGAAATTGCATTAACATTTAGTCGTACAAGGATATAGTTATATTTAGGATAGAAACAAATCATTCTTGATCTTGTTTGATTGAGTACATGAAATACACATTAAATTTAAAGATATCATTTATTATTAACTATTCAGGTCGAGAGTCATGAATAGAATCAGTCTAGCAATATTACGCAGGACTCCGAAGTCACAAAAATAATAGTTGTTTTCAAATATAATCAGATCCTGAATAAAAGAATGGGAAATGTTCTTCCACACGCCAGAGAGTCTTTAAATTCAATTCATAGTTCATATGTGAGCTTCATTGAATAATTGATCATCCATTGATCTGCGAGATGGGATCGGTGTCATCAATCATTTTTTTAGAGTATATTAAAAATTTTCTATGATGGGAATTACCAAATTCATAAGCTTACCAACTTGGAAATTTGAAGAAAAGTAATCCTTTTCACATCTGAAGCATTCAGCATTTTCACAACCCATTAAAATTAGCATGCACCTGTACTATGTTCTATGTAATAATAATCAAGAAATCCTTCTAGAACGGTGAGTGAGCTCCAGCAACACGGTTCTAATACACCGAAATTTGGTCAGTCAGTACAACCTTTCCCTTGTTAGTTGCTATTCCTGTTGATTGCTTGGCATTTTGATATAATGATAAAATAAGCACTAGAATACTTTTTGACAATGTCCAAAGTTCTATACAATTCACAACTTTATGACTTTTTTCTGATGTATTCCACAAAAATCTTCGAAAATGTTAACAACTCTGAAAAGATTCAGCTTATTCAGAGTAATTTCATCCACCCGATAAAAGAGTTTTTTATTTGACCAGAATCTCTTCTTTGTGCCATCTTCGAAGAGGTCGAAAGGAAATGTGAATTCATTTGATTGGTATCTTTCTTATTCACTATCGTTACTATCTTTTGAATGCCTGGCAGTTATTTCATTATTATCATAACTAGAGTCATTTTCTATATTGTATTCAAACAGGAACCTGGCAGTTCTATCCCTCGAAGATAAGGCACAAAAATTCGGTTTCAATTTAGGGTTGTTTTTCCAAACATCGAAGATGAATTATTAACACATAGCAAACCTACAGAAGACTGTGATTAATATCAGGCATTCTATCAATATAATATCATATAATATTTTCATTCCAAGCAACTTCAATGTGCCACAACAAAATATTTTGTTTTTAACATAAAGTGAGGTTAGTTGTCGGCTATCTAGATTCTAGAAACGTCAAACGTTTCAATTTCAATCCTCGGTTCAAATCTCAAACGGAGCTATATTCACCGGTTGAGTCAATCCAGGGTTGAACCCGAGGTTGGATGTTTATAATACGGACATTGTCCAAACAAACAATGATACGGAAATCGACATTCGACGGCGGATTTGGGCTCAACCTAAAATTGAAATTCTTTTATGAAACCGGCTCTTAAAAGAATAAAAAAACTAGATACTCAATAAATAATAAGCAACCTTATAGAACGTGAATATAGCGTGAGGGTTTCAACAACTGTACTTAAACGATTCGAACTTTCTGAAATTGCAGTTTTCCATGTCAAATTCTAGAGGGTAGGCAAATACTCTTCTTTACTGCCCATTCTACAAGGTGCGGCACGGAGGGCGGACGTTTTTCAGATGGGCATAACTTTCCCCCACTGAGGACGAGAGAAGTGGGGAAGGTGCCGTTAGACTCGTGTGTTCCTAGCATTTATTTACCAGTTGTCGTCATGGAGCCTTGGACGGTGGAGCATCGTGTTTTCGCCTATGATAGTTTCGTCCGAAATAATGAGTCAGTCACGGTCGTGCAGCGTGAGTTTCGTCGCCATTTCCACATTCATCGGAATAGAGCTATTCCCTCTCGAAACACCATCCTTCGTTGGGTTGAATCACTTCGCAGACGTGGTGAACTGATCAACAGAGGACCAAGAGGACCTATGCGAACAGTTCGAACGCCTGAAAATGTTGAACGCGTTCGACAAGCCATTCTTCGCAGCCCGTCGCGATCTGCTCGGAAACATGCTGCTGCACTTCGCCTCAGTGATCGTTCGGTGAGGCGAATTTTGCATATGGATCTTCGCTTTCACCCCTACAAATTGGCCATTGGGCAACAGTTACACCCCGGAGATTATGCACAACGAATGAACTTCGCACGTGAGATGGAAGCACTGATCGATCAAAATGAGAACCTCATTTTATCCATATGCGATTTTTTCTTATGGGGACACCTCAAGGCTAGAGTATACGAGACCAAGCCCCGAACTCTGGACGAATTGAAAAGGGCTATTCGCGTGGAAGTTGCCCAAGTTGAGAGAGCGATGTTGGAGAGAGTCTACGCGAACTTCCAAGAGCGCCTCCAGCACTGCATCACCGATTTCGGCCACCACATGCCTGATGTGATTTTCCACACTTGACTGTCTCAAATGCTATTTCCTTGAGAATCTGATTCCGTCAATAAATGTGTTTTTGAGTAAAAATTAACGCTTTTATTATTTTTTTAAAACCATCCATCCTCCGTGCCGCACCCTGTATCTCAGCCCATGCCCCATGAGACGTGGGCAACTTGCAAGAAAATTTGTGGAGAGAACTATCCAAATATGCCCCAATCGAATCGAATTAATCAAAAGTCCGTAGACAATAGTCAGACAAGGAGACGAATTCAATTACCAAAGTTGGCCGTAATCGAATGAACGATATCTGGTAATGAATACGTTAACAGAGAGGAGACACCCTATAATAACGTATTCGCTGAAAATCGCTTTGATTAGTTCAATAGGAAGTTCGCTGATTACGATTGAAGCCTGGGCTGCTTTAGGTGATAATCTAATTAAAATCTTGGGGGGGTACGTTTCAATTTGGATCACGCCGCGTTTGTATCAACGCCCGACAGTAATCTGGGAGCGGGCAAGGGACTTAAATATGGCGCTTTGAAAATTAATGACGCCCTCTTTTGGGCAATTAAAGAGGCACTGTCGAGCCTTACCTTCAAATGCACCATTAATATCCCGGTTGGTTATGACATTCTAACACATTTCACCGTGTATATTTTGTAAATGTTAGGTTATAGTCGTTTTCCTGTCAGATAAATACGCAACGTTGTCATTTTTACATAAAGATCGTATTAATTACGTATTTATCAAAATGTTTATTTTCTTTGGAAAAATAATGAATTTGAGAAAATATTAGTATGTGAATTCAATAATTCCTGGCAAATGTTGATAATTTTTTTTTCTCTGTTGATACTGGCAATACTCCATGTATACAGAGTGTAACAGCCAAATGGAATAAATTCGCTAACGAATAAATGAGGGCGTGTTGGGAAAAACGCTCGGACACGTCGATTTGTAATTTTAAATGCGCAACTTTCTTATTTCAAATGCAACCCCCTGTATATTATTCATTTTTTGGATTCTTCAGAGAATTATAGACACAATTCATGCACAATGTCCTATACCTATCTTCAACTTTTTCGGAACTATTAAGTGTTTTCAGATTTATTGCAAAAATCAACGTTTTAAATAAAAATTATTTTATTTCACAAATTCGGTACATAACAATTAAAACTTAATAAGTAATACCTACTGATTTTTCTTAATTAAAAAAAAACAAGAAAAAAACATTGATGTCAATGCAGGAAATGTTCAAAATGCTCGCCGCGAACGTCTTGGCAACATGCTAATCTGGTGTAGAATTGTCTTCTAAACGTTACTCAACATTTCTTCAGTTCTTCTCAGTAATGGTTTTTGCTTATTTCTTCATTTCGAGAGGTAATGGGAAATAAGTATTGAGTGTAATGTATCGAATTTGGGAAATAGAATAATTTTCATTTGAAATGTTGATTTTTGTAAAAAATCTGAAAACACTTGATATTTCCGAAAAAGTTGGAAATAGGTATAGGACATTGTACATGAATTATGTCTAGAATTTTCTGAAGAATTCAAAAAATAAATAATATACAGCGGGTTGCATTTGAAATAAGAAAGTTAGTATTGGCCACGGTCACATGGAACACCCCATATAATTTAATTTTCTTGAAAAATATGCGCATTTAAAATTACAAATCGACGTGTCCGAGCGCCCTCATTTATTCGTTATCGAATTTATTCCATTTGGCTCTTACACTCTGTGTAGAAATGGTTGGAAAATTCAGTTATGCTTTTTTCTTTTACGGACATCAAGAATCGAGTGTTTAAATTTTACTAAAAAATAATGGACAGAACAGTCCTTTACTTTGTGATGGTTCATTCGAGAAAAGAATAAAAGTACTCGAATAACCCGACAGAAAAACTTCTAAACGCACAGAAGGACCTATGGAATTTCTCAATTTTCAGAATTCTCAAGAAATATGTCTACAGAAGACATTCAACCTTTTTGCACAATTTGAAATACTCCAATATGAAAATGTAGAAGTACCTACTACGAAACTTGCGTCACAGTTAAACCTTTGAAGAACTAACTCCATTTTACAAAGTTAAAAAGGAGTGAATAGAAATTTGCATTGGCGACGTCTCTGAGAATTCTTTAACATTTCACGAGTACCAACCTGCGTCAGTTTCAAGTAAAAAAAACTTGATAAACCTAAATCACAGCCAACAGGGATACTTTATAAAATCCAACGACATGTCAAATATTCTTTGAGGTCAGTAGTGGTGGTCAAACAATGATAATTTAGCTCTAGCTGTTCATGTAGATATTAAAATCGTTAATTTGCATGTCCATGTTACATGAAAAACTGATGAATATTAAAATTTTATATCATATAAAAAGATAAAGAAGTTAAGGGTTGCAGTGCTATGATAAATTTTCTTCTACACCTTCTCTACAATCTCTGTGACTCCCAATAATAGGTAAGTATAAAGTTGTGATCTTATGATTGAGTTAAATTTTCCTCCTCTGTGTATCTTCAGGATATTTTTCAGAATTAGAAATTATAAAACTCATAAAATGCATAAAATAATAAAATTCCTCATATTCACCGCAAACCAGCGACTTGTCAGATACGTCTTGAGGTTATCAGTGTTGGAATAATCATGTGGTTTGGATTGCCTAATACTTGTCGAATGTTTTGTGAGTTTAGTCCTGGTGGTCAAACAATGAGAATTTAGTTATTCATGTAGATATGAAAGACATTTGTTTGTTTGAAAACATGTTTTATTGGGACATTTATCCAATATGTAACTTCCTCATATTAACCGCTAACCAGCGACCTGTCAGAATCGTTTTGAGGTTAACACTGGTGGCATAATCACGTTTTGCTATCTCGAATCGCTTGGCTTTAACCGAATATTAAGGTGGAAAATGGAAAAATTTCCCATTCGCAAAGCTGCTCGAAATTAATAAAACGAGTCTTCAATTAGAAAAAGAAATATTCATATCTACTTGATTTTTTTTTCTCCCCTTTTTAGGGCCTTCCTTGTAGAATCCTTCTAGATTCTCGAAACATTCGGACGAATATCTATGCAGCGTTATTCTGTTTTTTTATCTTCGTAATTTCTTCGTCCTGTCCATTAGCGAATGCTCGTTATTATTCGTAATTTAAATCTGCTTCAGTCCACGGTCGGCGAGCCAAAAAGACTTATTATCGCTGAAGTAATTTCGCTTAGACCGAGGGTTTTTTGGGAGCTAATACATTCGATCGAATAAGATCTTAAAAAGCCCGAAACTTTGGCGAGTTCAACGTGGGGTCCCCTAATGTATCTGCTTGAATGCGCACTTAAAAAGAAATGAAAAGAAACGGAAGTGTAATTTGTTAAAATGACATTCGGTAACTTCTAAAATACTAGTTAAGGCTTTTTGAATTCGTCGTCAACCACTCAATCAACAAAGTTAGGTTGTAATCTAATTGGAGAATTTGTTACGAGAAAGAAGTTATGTCTTTTGGCAACTAGGGGGTTGTTTAATGATATTATTTTTCAATTATTGTGCTCTATTATCCAAATTTGTCGAAGAAATGTTGATTTCAAATGATAGTACTATACTCTGTTCAAATGTAAGAAAGAGCAATAATACCAATTTATAGAACGTTGTTCTTTTGAAATTCGACAAACTGTCGTCATCATTCACGATTTCTAGAACTTAAGAAATCGTTGGGATTTCATTCCAAAAAAAACCGTGGACAATTCTTCTGATAAGGTTCATATCGAAATCGTCAACCGAATCGATTATTTTTAAAGACTGGGCTCTCCTCTTAGGTGGCGTCAATGTTTTATTCTTTTCATATTCTCTGAGAATTCAGAATACAGATGAATCACATTGATTTTGAAACAATTCCTAATAAGTCTCTTCTCGATAAATCAGGATGTTCTTCCAATTCTTTTTGAAAAATCTTTAAATTTATCTGTTTCTCTTCAGCAGAAAAATGCGACCTTTTGGACCTTTTTCGTGGTGGTCCCCACATATCACCCTCAGATGCAGTTTCCTTTTCCGAACTCGACATTGTTCTATAAACACTATACAGGGTCTTTCACGAGGAACCTCACCCATATTTATACGGGAAACTACTGAACGTATTTTCATGAAATTCAGCACTTATAAGTATTTCACGATGCTGATGAAATCTAAAATATTTTCAAGGCATGAGCACCTCCGGTTTTTCCGGAAATGACGTCAACTTCCGTTTTTCAAATTAGAACACCATTTTTTTATTGCAGAAATAGATTCCTTAAAAAATTTCAAGTTATTTTGATGTAACATTTTTCAGTTTTGGTTGGAAAATTCTATCTGAGCGGGAAAATTCATAAAAAAAAATCGAAAATAGAGCTCCGCTGAAACAAGAATAACTTCGAGGTTTTTGGATGGAAAATTTTCATTTTTGGGATTTTTCAAGATGTAAGATTGATGTATCCACTTCAAAAATCGAAATCGCGACTCATGATAAAGGGGGTGAAAAAATCGCTTTCAAAGTTAGGGATGACAAATTGTGAAAAATCAATTTTTTCCAATTAGAACCCCATTTTTTTATGTGATATGATATGATATATTGTTTATCCTGATTACTCCTAGGTCTCCTGTGGAGACCCCTCTGAAATTACAAGCTTTGAAGCTTGTAACTTGTGCCGAGTTCGGAGTAAGCAGTTGTGTTCTGTGTAGGCTTTGTTACTGTGTCCTTACGCCACCTTAGGCACAGCACTGTTAATTTTTGACCCAACAGTGAGAATGGTGGCCCCTACCGAGACTAGAAAATTTCTTTCCTAGCTCGGGATCGAACTTCGGACCTTTGGGTCCGAATTCCACCGCTCTACCACTGAGTCAGGGGCACTCAATAGTGTATGCATCACACCCTTGCCCTTAAATGGATATTTTCTGAGTTAATATCCACTTTAGGGCAAGGGTGTGATGCATACACTCACATTATTTTTTAACGTAGATCTGCCATAAAAAAATGGGGTTCTAATTTGAAAAAATTGATTTTTCACGATTTTGTAATCCCTAACTTTGAAAGCGACTTTTTCACCCCCTGTATCATGAATCGCGATTTCGATTTTTAAAGTGGATACATCAATCTTACATCTTGAAAAATCCCAAAAATGAAAATTTTCCATCCAAAAACCTCGAAGTTATTCTTGTTTCAGCGGAGCTCTATTTTAGATTTTTTTTTCGAATTTTCCCGCTCAGAGAGAATTTTCCAACCAAAACTGAAAAATGTTACACCAAAATAACTTTAAATTTTCTAAGGAATCTATTTCTGCAATAAAAAAATGGTGTTCTAATTTGAAAAACGGAAGTTGACGTCATTTCCGGAAAAACCGGAGGTGCTCATGCCTTGAAAATATTTTAGATTTCATCAGCATCGTGAAATACTTATAAGTGCTGAATTTCATGAAAATACGTTCAGTAGTTTTCCGTATAAATATGGGTGAGGTTCCTCGTGAAAGACCCTGTAGAGTGTTTTATCATCTTATTCCTTTCCAAACGAAGGCAGGTATGTTTCAAAATGTGGAAATATGCCTCTGGTTACATACAGGGTAACCCTCATAAAGTTAGGCTCCTTCAGTCCTTTTTCGAAGATTTCTGTTTGACTCTTCATTTTCTGTGAGAACCAAATCCTGTTGGCAGAAATAAGCAGAATAATTGAAGAACTATCCATCTGCCTTCAGATTGGTTTTTCGTTAATGAAAAACTTCCCAACCTAGTAAAAAGAACCGTTTTGAAAGTCAGTAATGGCGTTTTCGCTCTGAACAAAACAAAGCGCTGGAAAAAATTGTGAAAAGACCACATGCTCCGACCGCTCATTTTCAAAACCAATGAAAAAAAAAGTTAATTCTTGCACGACATGAACAGGAAATAAGAACCGTTCCTCCGAAGAAAAGTTATTAGTCACATGAACGTGAAGTGCCAATAAAACCAGCATAGAATGCTCATCGTACATGTCAATCCCATAAATTGACCCATCAACACCATCTCGATCAGCCTATAACACCAAATTTATCTTTCGAAACCCACCACAAGTCATAACACGGATTTATGAAACGATTTAACCTCTTCAGCTGATTCCTATGGCCAATGACTAGACGTGACAAAGTAATAAAAGAGAAAGGCGACATCGAACGGAACCCCCCCTATGCGTAATTTGTAATAGCAGCTATCCATACTCGAGCGCTTGCCGAGTATGCGTGGGTTGAAGGTTTTTACGGGACAGCTGTGTAAGGACCTAGATTGCGGCGTTCAAAGTTGGAACTGGTGGAGTGTGTAAACGACGGTGATGGCCAATGGAGCAAGGGGAAATCTCCAGCCGCGCCTTGCTTGTTGAAGCTTCCACGCCCGTTTGCATTTTGTCTCTGGTCCAGCAACTAGCGCCTCCGCAGACTCAGAGCAATGATCTGACGTTACCATAAACATTGGAATGATAATACTTATTGGTTTCTTCAATCTTCACACCCAGGTCTCAGATAAAGATAAGCAGGGTAATGATGGGTGTAGCTACCCCCTTAGACTGCCAAAATTCAGTTCTGACCCGAATTTTCCTCATTTCCCGAACATTGAATTGTTTCAGATGGGACACCCAGTACATGCATTACCGAATTATATTAATTTTCAAGAAGATATTTCCATTTTTCTGGATATTTATCACATCATAATATCAACTCTTCAGGGAGGATTCTATACCTAGATCTAGCTTTTTGAAATAAGATTAAAGAATACCATTAGATAAGAGTCTTTAGCCTTCAAAATAGGAAACGTATATCTAGGTACCGCCAGATGGCAGTGCAGTGCATTAATTTTTATTTATTGGATTATTCAGCTTAATAGAACAAATGTTGGGGCGCAGGGAATATAACAAGAAATCCTACCCGGAACTAGATCTCACACTGGCTGTATAATAATCTCTCTTTCCTTCACCAGTCATCTGGGAGGAGATACCTGCGGGGCGTGTCATTTAAAAGAAATTCAATTCCATGTTAGAATCCACAATTGTGAGAAACAATTAATTTTCACTAATCGACGGCTAAAACAAACCTTAACAAATTGTCTTTGATAAAAATGGATATTTATCATTTCGAATAGAAAAATTCAAGGAAATAAATTTCGCGAAATCAACACATTGTAATATTATTTACAAAAAAACGGTAAATGCTGAAAGGAAAATGAGATAGACATTTGATTAACTAAATGATTGACTTCAATTAATACTGAAATGAAAAAACACAAAAATATTTGTTAGTTTTGATGGTGGAGATGCTACAAAATAACCAGAAATGATGGGGAATATCCTTTTCATTCAATACTAACTCATAAAATATTTTTTATTTCCCAACTAATTTTTTTTATTATTTTTATCTTTATACACTCATACATTCCTTCATCAATCAGAAAAAAATAAATCGTTTTTGACTCCCTCTTTTTTCAGGGACGTAGACCCTTAAATGCTGTCAACAAGGATAGAAAAGGCTAGAAAGGTTAGTTGGCGATTTCAACAAACCGTTGAGGGCGCTGCGGTCTGTGAACAAACACGGACGAAAACGAGTAACCTTTTCTGGAGTTATGTTATGGAATGTGTAACTGATTATTATAGGTGTTTTTCTTCGATGTCGTGATCATTTTGTGAAGACTTTCTGTTGATTAATGTATTATTATCATTGTAGTGTTTAATGGTGAATAAATTGGCTTTTTCCCTTCTGAATGGATCGACATTTCACGAGGAATTCATTGAAAATTATAAGAATAAATGATTGTTTTGAATGTTGCCAAATTTCAACACAAAAGGATTCCCATCTGCCATAAACTATGATCTGAATCTGAATAAGTTCTGATGCGACATGACAAACATGAAGATCTTTGTATGGTATTTCATTCTAATTAAGTATCACTTTTAAATATTGAATATTCTCAAAATGTTGAGCGGTAAATTCATCAATTCAACCTCAGAACTTGGCCACTGAATACAAGCTTCCAAAATATTTGCCAAATACTAAATAATATATAATATATTATGTTCATCAAAAATATTGATCGCAGTTGTTTGAGAAACTCTTAACAAAATTCTTTCTAGCAATGTTTCTTCTCCAACTAGAGTTTATTTATCCTTGCTTTTCTTCAGTCCAATTTTTCCAATATACCATAAGTGATTTATAGTGTTTAGGAATCTTTTTTAGGAAATTTATGGAACCGTATATACCTATTTTCAGTTTTCTTCAAGACCAAATGAAATATAACAACAGTTATAATACAATAAAAAGTTTTTTCAGATCTAGTACTAAGCTTACTCATTGCAGTACAATTAATTCACTGACCTGAAATTTATTAAAAATAAAAAAAAATGTTCTCGAGCAAAAAAAATTAAAATTTTCAATTTTCTTTATTTTTTAATTTAAAAATGTAAAAAAAATCTTTTCGCTCCGATAATTCATCTTCCTTAATTTATGTCTCACAGAAAAATTAAGACACAGCTCGATACCATGAATTACGATGATCTCTTTCATGTTCAGAGTTGGTATCATTGATTTTTTATCATGTGCCCATGAGGTTTACTAGAAACAAACAACTGCTTGCAGCCTCTCATTTTAGAACTAACATTGGCAGAAATTCTCCTATTGTAAGGATATGTTATTTATTCAATAAATATTGTATTCGTTTAGACCCATTTTCAATACCTACCTTTATCTGCATTCAGAAGGGAAGTCCGTAGAGTTTTTGAATTGTATTTTTATTTTATTTTTTGGTGTACCATTGCATTTTATTATATAGTATGTGTTAGGATATAGTCTGTACATGATTGTTATTTTTTTGCTTTAAGTAATTTGTGGATGTTTATTTTGGGATTTTTCCTGTTAATGTCCCTTGATTTGAATAAATAAATTAAATGATACTCTGCTTGATAATTATGGAATTAACGTTTCTCATCAGTTAAAACTGTCCCAGAAAATTGAATTCTTACAAGACACCTTGTAAACTGAAATATGATAAAAATTTTGATCTTTGGATTCGCCAATAGTTAGAGGATTTCTCTTAATAATGATCAAAAATACAGGATAACGTACCTACCTGGGACATAGCATAATAAATGAGGGAAATGTACTAGAAGAGATCTAATTTCCGAAGTACACCACTGGTGTTGCCACCACAGTTGCCGTTTCACTTGATTGCTACCGCAGGAAGGGCTGTGTGGCACTGATGACGGCTAAAAAGCCAGAAACTAGTCTGCCATTGGTGTCCTGTGGTGGCGACACCAGTGGTGTATTTCGGAAATTAGATCTCTGTTAGTCCATCTCCCTCATTTACTCTTAATGATAATTAATACCTTATGAAAGCATGACAGCAGATTTATGTCGACCACGTTGATATTTAGGTAAATTCCTATGAAATTATGTTTGTCGAGGTCATTATCCATGCCTACCAAAGTACCTACTTGATGATCTGTACAATTCGAGGTGAATGTTTTTCGATAATGTGGAGAAAAAGTCGATTATTTCTATAGAATATGATCGATTAACTCGGTCGATTCGAGCCAGTTTCCTGGGACATTATAAAGCTCAGCCATTTCCCAGTAGGTAATTACCTCATTGAGCACGCGTAATAAAAAATAATTATTATATAGCATGTTAGCGATAGTAGGTATACATAAATGAGTACTTTTAGGAACAATGTGAGTAGTTCATGCCGAGTAAGAATTACATGGATGGCAGGCTGCTCTGATGGCAGTGATGCAACTAAACTTGAATAATATTACGAAGGTCGTACTGTTATTTTTTCATATAAATTATATGTATTTTCTAAGGTGAAGGGGGTTTTATGAGCGATTTTTGCATTAGGTTCGGTTAATTCAATTAGCGATTGTTCGGTGAAGCGCTCATGAAGGTCCTACTATGCATATTCATATTTTTGAGATGAAAATACCATGTGGAACATGTTCAGGAATAATAAAATATAAAGAATAAAAAAAGTAAATCTTTAGTTGAGAACAGCATTTTGTATAATCTGAAATGAAAAAAGAATATAAAATAAATCTTGTGTAAATATTTAATTCCATTAATAATAATCTGAAACAAAATAATCATTGAAATAATGCATGAATATGAATTAATGAAAAACATTCGAAAGAAACCAACAGATTGAACCATTGCAATTTTATTTCTTCAACAATATCTATTGATGTCACATTCATATTGCCAAATTTTTGTGAAGTGTATAATCACAATTTCATATCATGTCAATTGTGAAACTCCCATGTAAAAATCATGATTACAATGTGATTCCACAAAGATCTTAAAATTTCCTGGATTTAAAATCACGGAGGTTTTGTACACGGAATAATATGATTTTTCGGAAGGATATTGAAATTGTGCGTCTCATTTTGTAGATTCAAATTATATCAATTTTTGAAGTATCGTTAAATCTACATTGTAAATTACAGTTTCAAAATCTGTTCTCACTATCCGTTGAATTGTTTTATATTTTCGTGAATCGATTGACATATGTTTTGTATATTATTTATCTTATGCTTTATTTTATTTCATAGATCTGTTTTGTATTCTTGTGTATGATGCATCTATTAATGTGTAATAAAGACTCATGGTAGAATATGTGTTTATTTTTTCAACCTATTTCCGATAGTAAAGTTTTCTTCCAATTGCAAATAATAAATGACATTTTGTTGATGCAACTAAACCTGAATAATATTACGAAGGTCGTACTGTTATTTTTTTCATAGAACTTATATGTATTTTCTACGGCGAAGGGGGTTTTATACGCGATTTTTGCATTAGGTTCGGTTAATTCAATTAGCGATTGTTCGATGGAGCGCTCATGGAGGTCCTACTGAGCATATTCATATCAGTTTGAGATGAAAATATGATAAGTGAAACAGGTTCAGGAATAAAAAACATGAAGAATAAAAAAACTTGAATCTTCAGTTGGGAACAGCATTTTGTATAATCTGAAATGAAAAAAGAATATTGAATAAATCTTGTGTAAATATTTAATTCTATTAATAATAATCTGAAACAAAAAAATCATTGCAATAATGCATGAATATAAATTAATGAAAAACATTCGGAAGAAACCAACAGATTGAACCATTGCAATCTTATTTCTTCAACAATATCTAAGTATTAATGTCACATACATAGTGCAAAATTTTTTTGAAAAGTATAATCAGGATTTAATATCACGTTGATTGTGAAATTCCTATATGTAAAAATCATAATGACAATGTGATTTCACGAAGATTGTAAATTTCCTTGATTTAAAATCATGGAGATTTTGTACACAGGATAATATGATTTTTCGAAAGGATATTGAGATTGTGTTTCTCATTTTGTAGATTGAAATCATCAAAAAATCTCATTTTTTGAATTATTATCCTCCAATCTTTTGTAAATTGAAGTTTCAAAATCTCACTATCCGTTGAACTATTTTATATTTTCGTACACATATCTGTTTGAGTGATTCGATGGAAATATTTTTTATTTCCAAACGTTCGATAACAGCGTCATTTCTCGACCGACAGGATCACAGAGAAGTTCTATTTCTCCGCCTAGGCGGAGAAACAGTTGCTATGGCTTACTTTTCCCTCCGGTGGCGGCAGGAAAAGTGTTGTTATGCAAGGGACGAATTTTGCAAGACAACCGTAACTATACAAAAGAGGATATTCAGATTTCCAGGAATTTCAAGCTGTCTGAAAATAAAATAACATATTTCATTCGAAGGAGAAGTGACTTTTCATGGCTCGTTTTCAATTACCCAAACTAAAGCTCGCCATGATAAGTGACACTTCTCCTCCTTATGAAATAATATTCTATTGTATTTTATTCATCTTATGCTTTATTTTATTTCATAAATCTGTTTTGTATTCTTGTGTATGATTCATGTACTAGGTAATGTCAAATGTGTATGTGTAATAAAGACTCTTGATAGAATATGTGTTCTTTTTTAACCTTTTTCCAATAGTAAAGTTTTCTTTTTAGTTCGATAAAATATCATTTCATTTAGAAAAATATCTGCGAGAAGATTTGAAATTGAATCATATGTAAAGATATTGACATTTTGAATGTGAAACATTATGTAGGTATGTTCTATAGATCAAGATGCAGTTAAGCATAACAATTCATGACCTCATTCAGTGATCTTCATGAATTTGTTATAATAAAAAAATAAGAGTTTTCGACACAATAAAAAAATAAATAATTTTTTCAAAAATGCTCTCTATATTATTTTGGTAAATACTCGTTACAGCTTCGAATATTTCTAATAATTCAAAATTTCACAAATAAATATCTATTTATATAATTATTTTCGAAATATCCAAACACCGAAGGTATAAAAGGATGAGAATTCATTTAATAATTGTAGTTATCATCTTCAATTAGATTCAAGTTATTTCACCTCAATATTTCAATCCTATGCTATTCTACTTATGAAAGTTTGATTTTATAGAAGAAAAATACGTTATAATTTGTGAATCTTCTTAATTCAAGTAATTTACAATTCACTCTTTTTTCTAAATTCAGAATAATCTATTGATTTAAAAGTGAAATTCACAATATTTTATGTAATTCACAACGAATCTTGCAAGCTTTGTTTGTAACAATCATGAAACATGATGTGATATCACATAAAAATTATAATTTGAGTTTTCTGTGATTTTATAGCATCTGCGATTTCACAATAATCATAGCGAAATTTCACAGACCACATATAATCAATGTTTTCCACTGTAAATTCACAAATTTGTTCTTTTATTGCGACCTGGTCAGTTCGACGGAAGGTAAACTGCTCATCTTTCGATACTGAAACAACACGTTCATTGCAATGAATTTTGCAAGGAATTTTCACAAAAAGTGGAATCTCTGAGAAATGCCCAGATCGCTCCACGTCCTCCTTCTGCTTCTCATCCACATTTCGAATACAAAAATATTCTTTCAGCGTCGCTAACGCTAATTCGAAATGAAAAATTGACAAAAGCCGTGTCTCTCCCTCCATCTCTCATTCCTCATGGAGATGAAGAGCAAAAATTATTCAGAAAGAAGTAGGTGTGGGGAGCACTTAAGGACGTACATTTACACATACATATTTATAAACATTATCTTCTATTACACAGAACCGAGGAGTGTAAAGCATACCTACGGAGCTCTTCCGGTAAGGGAGCTTTAGAACGCTTTTATAGCTCAGTTTTACTGTATAAGTAATATAAAAGCACCCGATTTGCAGCGTCCCATAAATATTTAGGTTTAATTCTAAAAGCGTTTCCGAGATACACACTTTATGTATTCAGAAGCTCCTGGGTGCGCGATATCCAGCTCAACGCCTCCTGGTGGGAGGCGAAGGGATCCACTTAACTGCTCCGGGATTGTTGCCGATTCCGCCCGCTTTCGAAACTACTTTCGTCCCATTTGGGAACGTTTTAGACTGAACTGAGAGTCGACTTTGCCTTCAGAGCGGAATATTCTAAATTCGAAGCATATAATTTGTTTTCATTGAAATAGAAAATAATAATAATAATAGGACTTTATTGAAATTACTTCCATTTTCATAAAACAAAGTAAGAAACAAAAAAAAATATACATATATATAATAAATTCATGAAATGAAGTAAAAACAATCTCAGGGCGGAGTTCAGATGGTATGCAAAGATACCTCTGATCTGCCACTCAAACCCTGATAAAAAAAAAAAAAATTACATCAAATTGATATATTCAAACAAAAATCCAAAAAACCCATTACAATGTGAAAGCACAAGCACATCAAAAGATTAACAACCAAAATTAAATAATAGTGATCGAGGCATAAAACAAAACAAACGGAATAATGCCATATATGATCAAACAATAAATGAGAAATCATAAATAGAGGTATAGTAGTATAGTAGTAGTAAGTTGGAGAGAGCTCATTGACTCTCGAAGAGGCATTTCCAAACTCTTCCCCTGAATGAAAAAGTAGTCAATGTTTGGTAGGACGACGACATATACTGATTATAATATTTATAGATAGAATAGGTGAAAGATCTCTCAAAGATGGCCAAACGATGAGGAGGAGGCGATATAAGTCCCTTATTTCTTGTATTCAAAGTATGTACGTCAGTTCTAAATCTAATTTTCCTGTACAGATATGGAGGCTGTTTAGTTCTCACTATATTGTGATATAGAATCAAAGCTGAAAACTTAAATCTATTCTGCATATTGAGCCATCTGGCGTCTCTCAGCTTGTGACTTATTCTATCAAATTTCCTCAGACCATAAATGAATCGTAAGCAGCTGTTTTGAACTTTTTGAATTTTGTAGAGAGTACTTTGATCTAAACAAGAGTAAAATATCTGAGAACAATAATTAAACGCTGACAAAACCAAGCTGTTGCAAAGTGAAATCTTGAGATCTTGAGGTAGGCACCCTCTATGAGGATACAGCAAGCGTAGACCGCAGATCGCTCTCTGGGTACAGCTCGATATGTGTGTACGGAAACGAAAAGAGCTGTCCATCCTCAGACCCAGATTACGAACGGATTCCACAATGGGTACATCCTCCCCAGCAATAGATACCCTTGCAGTTTGTATTAAAGTATTGCGGATCCTATCACTGCCGAAAAATATAGCTTGAGATTTACCGGCATTTATTCTTAAGTTATGGCTATGTGATATCCTTGCAATATTTTCGAGATCTGTGTTTATCTTTTCAATACTATCATCAACGTTCTCAGGGTGAAAGCTATAATACAACTGGGTATCATCCGCATAGAAATGAACATTGCAACTTTTTAAACAGTTCTTGAAATTGTGAGTATACAAAATGAACAGAAGTGGGCCCAAAATGGAGCCCTGTGGAACACCAATGGTCACTTCCACGGGCTCAGATACCCCGTTGCCAATTCTAACCCTCTGTTCTCTATTTGACAAGTAGCTTTTCAACAACATAACCGCACCCGCCGAAAAACCAACATAACCCAAAATTTCAATGAGAACATCATGTAACACCATATCGAATGCCTTAGTGTAATCAAGCAGGACAAGAACCGTAACGAAACCGTAATCAGTTGCAGTCAATATGTCGTCAGTGACCTTCAATAATGAGGTGGTGCAACTGAAACCTGGGCGAAAACCAGACTGCAGCTCCGGTATCACATCGAACTGTCCCAGGTGCTGCAGCATCTGAGCATTGAGCACTTTCTCAAAAACCTTAGACAGCACTGGAAGAATACTAATTGGGCGTAAATCCCTGTATTCCCTGACACAATTTGTTTTAGGCAACGGCAGAACCAACGATTTTTTCCAAGATGATGGAAAATAGTTCTCAAGAATGCAAGAATTTATTATATGTACCAAGTATTTTAAAAGTAATGGACAACACAACCCAATCATCTTTATATTCATACCGTCCACCCCAGCAGCATTTGTTCTTATTTCCCTGATGTATTTTTCAATAGTTTCAACATCAATTAATGTAAAAGAGCACTTAACAGGAAACTGACAAAAACTTCCATTGGAATAAAATTTGCGAAGGCTCTCCGAAAAGCGTCTATCAGGTTCCGGTATACAATTTTTTAGATAATGGTTAAATTTCTCAGCATCAGATAACGAATCAGGAATGTCAGCTTTGCTTTTTCTATTAATATTCAAATAATTAAGATGTTTCCATAAATCCGAAGAGTTCCGGGATCGCATCGTAACCGAGAAAAAGTTTTTCTTTCCTCGTCGGACAGCATTCGTTGCTAAATTGCGAAGTGTTTGATACTTACTCCAATTCAGTTCAGTACTTGATTTCCTATATTCTCTCTTTGCTCTGTCACGATTAGTCATAAGCTCCCTAATTTCATTGGTCAACCATGGAGCAGGAGGCTTTGTGACACGACGAGTTCTGATGGGCGCATACTTATCAAACAACCTTGTAAGAACATCAACCATATAAACTATTTTATCATCAATATTTCTCAAGGCAAAAACTTTATCTAGAGACGAATTAGCAAGTTCATCAGTGAAAGAACTCAGCGAAAAATTACGAAATTCCCTATAAGAGACATACTTAGAGCATGCACGCGACACCTCCACATCAACTGTAAACATAGTTAAATCATGATCACTATAATGGCAATCAATCACTTCAATGTTTCTTAAAACATCAGGAATATTTGTTATGACATGATCCAGCACCGCATCCTTCCTAGTTGGCAAATTAATAAGCTGAGTCAACCCGAAAGTACTCAGTGAAGACAGGTAAGAAATGCATTCGGCACTCTCAACATTTGACACGTCAATATTCATGTCACCCACAACGACCAAATTCTCAGCACAAGGAATAGAAGCCAACAACAAATCCTCAATATCATTTATTAAAAGTTTTTTATCAACATTAGGCGGTCTGTAGATAACACAAATTAAAATCTTCAACTTATCGAAATCAAGCAAAATAGTAGTGTTCTCAAGACTTAAATTAAAATTAATTTCCCTGTACTTTATATTCTCCCGCACATAAATACCGGTACCCCCTCCTCTGGTTGGCCGGTCATTCCTCACAAAATTATACCGATCAATATGGACAACACAATCAGGTTCACCCCCCAACCAAGTTTCAGTAACACAGCAAATATCAAAATTGTGCTGACACAAAGTATCTTTGAATTCCGAAAAGTGACTCAAAAGTGAGCGAACATTTAACTGAGCAACATGTAATTCATACCTCTCCAAAATTTTCTCCACCATAAAATGGCAAAAAAGATACAAAATAAAGTAAAATTAGAAATAATCAAATAATCTCCACCAAAACAAAACCAATGGCAGAAAAAAAAACACAATGTAAAGTGAAAAATTACAACAAATGATCATTCACTAGGTTCCTTGCTTTTACATTATTGGAGCAGAAGCGTCCACGGCTATCAATCATTCAAATCTTCCGTACATTCAATAAGTTTCTTCTCACCTTTCTTTACACACGCATAGATCCTTCCGTTAAGTGTCCAAACATTTTTTTGACCCAACACAGATTTGGCACCATTCAAAAGTTTATAATTAAACTGGGTCAAATCTTCGTTAATGATGACATTAGACCCTTTTAATTTACTTTTTCGTTTGAACACAAGATCTCTACAATTTAACGTGGAAAATTCAACGACAACAGGTCTTGTTTTATTTTTATCCTTTATCGGTATGCGGTAACATTTCTCGATATGAATTTCCGAGGGTTCAAGATGCAATTTATTAGTCATCAAATGTGAGATTGTCTGCACCAGATCCTCCTTCCCTTCCTCTCGCACGCCAGTGAAGCGGAGTCGCTTCATCCTTTGATTCTGCTCCAGGTGGTTCATCTGTCTACGCAAATCATCATTCTCCGATTGCAATTTATTCAGTTTTTCTTGGAGGACATCTGTTTTAACGAGCAATGAGTCAAATTTATCATTCAACTTCTCGCATACAATATCTGCAACACATTTCGCCAAGGTCGACAAAAAACATGGATCATTGAAACTATCTTTTATAACGTCCTTGATATCACTCCGTTGCTGTGAGGTTAAAACCATCTTGATAAATATTATTATGAAATTCTCAGCGTACAAAATCAAGGATTACAGGTGTTGATCCAGATGTAAATAGACAACCAATTCAGGTAACACACTCCACGGAGAACCAATACTGCGAATTTCACCCTTTACTTTAGGAAACGCTATCTTAAAAAACTCGATTAACAGGAGCCGCAAACAACACGTCTACTCCGTATGATATAACATCATCATATATCATTGTTATTATGGATTTTGGAGATAAATGAAGAGCTGATATTATTATTATTATTTTGTTTTCATTGAATATCAAGAAATGTCACCTACAAGGACGATGGACCACAAGGGAATACATGCCCAACATCGAATATCTAAACGAAATGCATTTTCCAGCTTTGGGCACCAATTTTTGGGCCAGGGGCCACTCTAAACACCACCTTTAGGCATTTGTCCAAAATTTTATTTCCTGATATTTAATAATCATCAAGCCACAAACACGAATAAAATTAATAAAAATGTTGAACACAAACAAAAATACCTAATATAAGCGAACAAAATTATTTAGGAAACATCAAGTTAGAAGAATTAAGTGAATAGCTATTTATGTAACAAGTACATAAATTAGGTCTTTATGGACGAGTCCAAAAGTTTATGGCAGAGCGAGCAAAGCGAGCGAGGCCAATAATTTGTGCAAGTCCATAAGCCTAATTATGTACGAGTTGCATACAAAGCTTTATGTTTGACGGCACTGCAGAAATTTTATTTTCTGAAATAGCAATCAATATATTCGTCGCTTTATTACAAAATTCTTTGAGTGTGCTTTTGCTTTTCTTACCTCAGTAACCATCAGCAACCTTACCTTAGCAACCTCACTGAACAAAGTTGTTTACTTCGTTAATTTTGTGGCAAACGTCATAATAATCATAAAAATGGATAGTGCGGGAGAGGAAAGCGTAGAAAATTTAGCAGCAAGCGCCAAAGAATCACTCTTATCCAGTAAAACTGCTCATGAAAATTTGTATGCGGCCTATAACAAGTGATGTGCAACGAAGAAAATTGCAAAATCCAGAGAAGACAGTGACAGTTCAGTCCGATGATGTGGTGTCCAATAAAGTAGTTAATTATGGACTCTAAACGAATTCATAAATCAAGTGTTCATGAGGCATTCGAACATAATAGCTTTTTATGTAACAAGTACATAAATTAGGTCATTGACGAGTCCAAAGGCCAATAATTTGGGCGAGTCCATAAGCCTTATTATGTTCGAGGTGCATACAAAGCTTTATGTTCGACTGCAATGCAGAAATTTTTTTCTGAATTGGCAATTAATATATTCGTCGCTTAATTACAAAGAAATATTAAGTGTGCTTTTGCTTTTCTTACCTTAGTAACCATCAGCGACCTTAGAAACCTCACTGAACAAAGTTGTTTACTTCGTTAATTTTGTGGCAAACGTCATAATAATGCAAAAAATGGATAGTGCGGGAGAGGAAAGCGTAAAAAATTTAGCCGCAAGCGCCAAAGAATCTCTCTAATCCACTAAAAGTGCTTATGAAAATTTGTATGCGGCCTCTAAAAAGTGGTGTGAAACGAAGAAAATTGCAAAATCGAGAGAAGGCAGTGACAGTTGAGTCCAATAAAGTGGTGTCCAATAAAGTAGGTAATTATGGACTCTAGACGAATTCATAAATCAAGTGTTCATGAGGCAGTCGAACATAATAGCTATTTATGAAACAAGTAGATACATAAATTAGGTCTTTATGGACGAGTCCAAAAGTTTATGGCAGAGCGAACAAAGCGAGCGAGGCAAATAATTTGGGCAAGTCCATAAGCCTAATTATGTTCTAGTTGCATACCAAGCATTATGTTTGACTGCAATGCAGAAATTTCGTCGCTTTATTACAAAGAAATATTAAGTGTGCTTTTGCTTTTCTTACCTTAGTAACCATCAGCGACCTTAGCAACCTCATTGAACAGAGTTGTTTACTTAGTTAATTTTGTGACAAACGTCATAAATCATTAATAATCATAAAAGTAATAGTGCGGGAGAGGAAAGCGTAGAAAATTTAGCCGCAAGCGCCAAAGAATCTCTCTTACCCACTAAAAGTGCTTATGAAAATTATGAAACTATAACAAGTGGTGTGAAACGAAGAAAATTGCAAAATCGAGAGAAGACAGTGACAGTTGAGTCCAATGAAGTGGTGTCCAATAAAGTAGTCAATTATGGACACTAAACGAATTCATGAATTCATTGTTCATGAGGCAGTCGAACATAAAATCTATTTATTTTAAAAAAAATCAATTAATTCCCCTTTATGAAACTATCGAGCATTTGCTTTGGATTTTTTTGTTGAAATTTCCATTGGCCGACCTATTCCGAAGAAATTTGATGTTGAGAATTTTGATGATCTAAGAATCATAAGTATACTACCAGCCATTTCTAAAATATTTGAGAAGGTTTTATACAGCCAAATATACGAATTTGTAAGAATAAAAATTTTACCTCAAAATCAATGTGGGTTTAGAGGGGGCTTTAGTACTGCCACGGCACTGACAACTGTGATGAATGATCTGATGGAGGCTCATGATAGGGGTATGGCAAGTGCGCTTATTTTGTTAGATTACTCTAAGGCCTTTGATACCATCGATCATGCTCTTCTCGTTTCCAAGCTCATGTATTATGGTTTTGATGGACCGGCTGTTTCCTTGTTTCGCTCATATCTGCAGGGACGATCCCAAAGAATATTCAACAATGGTATGTATTCATCTTATAGAGATATTTTAACTGGTGTACCGCAGGGATCGATTTTGGGTCCCCTCCTTTTTATTATTTACACTGCGGATATTATAAGATCGGTTTCCCATTGCAAAGTGCAGGCATATGCGGATGATGTGCAACTATATATGCATTTTGATCCTTCTGATGTGGGAATGGTTAATGATCGTTTGAATGAGGAAATGGTCAATATCTCTTCAATTTCCAGACAGCATGCACTAAACCTTAACGCGAAAAAAACGGCTTTTTTATGCTTCTCCCCTAAGGGTTCTAGGGAAATACTAAGGAATGCTTTGGATGTTTCGGTAGACGATACTAAGTTGTCTTTGAGTGAGTCAGCCAGAAATCTGGGGTTGCATCTTGATGTTGATTTAAGATTGTGTAAACATGTCAGTAATCTGTTGAGAAGAGGTTATACAAATTTAAAGCTCCTTTATTCGAACAGACATGTTTTGAGCCAGGGACTAAGAAAAATGCTTTGTGAGTCACTCGTGCTATCACATTTTAACTATTGTGACTTCTTATATGGTCCTTGTTTGCGGAGAGTGGAAAGGGATCGCATCCAGAGGATTCAAAATAACTGTTGCCGTCTAATATATGGGTTGCGAAAATTTGACCATATAAGCGTTGCCTTGCGTTCAACAGGTTGGCTCAAAATGGATGGTAGAAGGAAGCTTCATCTTGCAAATTTCACCATGAGATTGCTGCAGTCTCCAGATTCACCCCAGTATCTTCGGTGTGGATTTGTCTCGGTGGAATCGAGACATGGTAGGGGTACTAGATTCGGAAGTAGGTTCCTTGTTCCACGTCATCGGACTGCCATGTTTTGTAGGTCTTTCATTTATTGTGCTGTTTCACTTCTTAATTCACTTCCACAGGACCTCAGGAATTTGAGCGTTGAAAGATTTAGTGTCAGATATAAACAATATCTTTTAAGTAGTCAGAACCAGATGTAGTAATATGGGGGAATCAGCATGCCTGCTTTCTGTATTCGGAGGTGTCATTGGATATGATTATTGTTATGTTAATTTTTTCGGTACCGTGTGCAACGTATTTGATTTTTTTTTCTGCTTTGGTGTGGTTGAGTTTGAATAGCTTAGCTAGACTTCGCCACATCACGGTAGTTTCTTCAATTGAAATATATGATTTATAGGATTTTTATCAATAAAGGCGATTTATTATTATTATTATTATAAATACTTTTTTACGAAAATAAAGGTGGGGAAAAGTTTCCATTTTACGAATAGTGGCAATTAAACTTTCACCATTTGAAAAAAGATTTTGGACAATCAGGACGCGTTGTTCTAGCGTGCAATGCTCCATCTTTACTTACTCCCATCTGTCAAATTTCGATCTGTCACGTGCATTGAAATACCCTTTACAATGTGAAATCGTATCAACAAAGTTACAAAAAATCATATTCTACTGACAAGAAAAAAGTTCAGATTTTATTTGAAAAATACGAAGATATTGAAGAATAATAATCCTAATAGAGAATAGAATATCATGCTCGTAAACGAAATGACACCATCAGCCTATAATCCGCGAAAGCACACAGGGGAAGCCATATGGTTCAGGAATTAGACATATCGGCTAACAAAGAGTGTCCCCATTAAATGCTAATTTAAATTTGATAAAATCACTGAATATTTAAGAGCACTCATCATGCACAGTATTTGCGGCTTGTCCCTATTTCATTCGGTGGATTATCGGGGGCTTTCAACGCACTTTGCTCTATCTTGATCGACGCTTATGTTTCAGATAAACGATACTCCAGTTTTCTTGGAGGTGTAGATTTACAGTGTATGATAACATCTCGCAGTCCATTATGGTAATTCAATTTTATGTTTTCATTCGAATAAAGCAATATGTCTGGAGTAACAAAAGGCCACAACATACGCCAATGTTCAACAAATGACAAATCATATTTTTGTTTATTACCAAGAATAAAATAGAATTTTTTCAAACGAAAAAAAATAAAATCAAGTGATGAGCGAGATTCTTCTTCATATATGGTGTTTTTCCAGAGTGATAGAACTTCAAATTGAAATAAAACACATTTAAATTGAGATTGAAGCCATTTTTTAATTGAATGATAATTTTATGACGTTTATGTTTCAAAAATGGCGACTATGGTCCGTTCCAATATAAGAAGGAGCTTTGTAAACAAACAAAATCGTCTGGTTTGTGCACAATGAAGCTCCTATTGGCGAAACGGTCATTACGACGCTCCCTTTTAACGCCCTAAGAGACTGCCAGGATCGTACTCAGAACGAACTGTGAATGGTACTGGATAGAATTGATTCAATAACTTTAGTCAGCAATTCCCACATTAGAACTTTTTTCCTCAGATGAAATTCTAGTGCAAAACTCTTGTTATGATTTGCAACGGTCGAACTGTCATAAACATTTGATTTGTTTTTATATTATCATCTACTAAATAATTTCTTTTTCGGATGCTCGAGAATGCGGCAAGGTAATTCCAGGAAACATCAGAGTCTTAGAGATTTGGGTCGGAATCTTTCAAGATTCCGACAAAGTAATTCCGGGATACATCAGATTTGGGTCCTTTTCCCTAATGGGTGAAAGCCGTCTTGATCTGCATAAATATCGAAGTTTTCGATTGACAAGACTTAGTAAAATACCTAGAGCTACGGTGAAAGTCTAGCTGTTCAAATTGTTTATAGATTTTGTTGTGAAAAGTGAATTGTTTTGAAAAATCTTTTAACAAAGTGTATATAGTGTTCATAGGACAATGTCGAATTCGGAAACGGATACAGCATCTGAGGGTGATATTTGGGGACCACCGCGAAAAAGGAACAAAAGGTCGCATTTCTCTGCTGAAGAGAAAGAGATAATTTTGAACATTAATCGAAAAGAATTGATAGAACATCCTGATTTATCGAAAAGAGACTTAGTAGTAATTGTTTAAAAATCCACAGGGGTGAGTGATTCAGCTGTATTCAGAATTCTCAGAGAATATAAAGAGAATAAAACATTGACGCCACCTACGAGGAGAGCCCAGTCGTTAAATATAATCGATTCGGTTGACGATTTCAATATGAACCTTATCAGAAAAATTGTCCACCGTTTTTTTTTTCGGAATGAAATCCCAACGATTTCTTAAGTACTAGAAATCGTGAATGATGACGACAGTTTGCCAAATTTCAAAAGAACAACGTTCTATAAATTATTGAAAAAAATGGAATTCAAGTTCAAAAAAACGTGGTCGTGATAGTCTACTGATAGATAGGGATGAAATAATTGTTTGGAGAAGAGATTATTTGAAGAAAATCCGCTCATTAAGGGAACAAGGCAGAAAAATTCATCATCTGGATGAGACATAGATAAATAAACTGAACGATTGTGTGAAATCTCCTCGATTCGACTCTGGACGGAGAGTAAATATACGAAGACGCTCCTATCACTGCGCCAAACTTGTTTATATTGCTCCTTCTCAGATTTGAACAGAGTATAGTAATATGGTGATAAGATTTGGGTCCCTTACTTCTGATTGATAACGATTGAAAAGATCGAAAGCTCATGTGAAGGTTGAAATCATCAAGAATATTAGACTGGCAATCTTCCCATCAGTCCCTACTATTCTATACACCGAAGCAACACCATAACCATCAAAAGACATTACCAGGCCACTGTTTCCAGCAAGTCAGAACTAACAAGCAAATTGTGGCTAATAATGTTCAATCGTTAAGCCGAATGGCTGGTCTTCAGCAGAATTCATTACTGCCAGAAATAATTTGGAGAGAAGGATAACAATCCGGCTCTTTTGTGCAAACCGATGTACGACAGTTGTTTCACGGCACGCATGGTTGGAGAACAATTGTGTCTCGTAACGTATTTGTCATGATTTCCATTTAATATTTAATAATACCGGCTAATAATGACATGTTTAACGTACACTAATTACAGGAAGTGGCGATCACGGTGCACGATTAAATTATCTAAATATGTAGACCACAAAACGGTGTTTTGGGTCCGCATTATGGCAGAATTTAGTGGCCACTCTATACGATTCAGAAATCCAGCAAATCCTATTTTCAATACGTCCGTACTAGGTATCATTATTATACAGGGTGGCCAAGAGATTGGCGTCAAAAAGAAAAAAACAGGTCCCTCGTGTCAAGGGCTATTCGAATCACCCCCATGTATGTTATGCGATTTTTCACTGTTTTCGACTTGACCATCTTAAAAAAGGTATTAAAAAAAGTACAAGACTTCTCTGTGAAATTCTTATGTAACTTAATCTCCATGAATTGTACTTTTATACATAAAATAACCAGATTCGTAACTTTGATGAAAATTATGGAAATGTTGATCTCAAGTGAAAAAGTTACGTGAATTGGAATATGATCTGAATTTTCGAATCAAAATTAAAAATGTAAGAAGGCGAATTCACGGTTTCCTAGTATGCTTAAAAACTGCGCTCAACAGTCAGCTTTTAGAATCATTGATGAAAAATGGTACTTAACACTCTACTTTTGCTAGAATTAGCCTTCAAAGTCATCGAGGTGGAAGAAATCGAAGTAGGTACTAGATATTTACTACAACATTATTTTTTGCCATTTTAAGATGTAAGAAAGGATTTAATGCGATTAAAAGAAAAATACCTACTGTAAATTTTATAAATAAATTTCTTTTTATTTACATTATGATGTGTGATTTATTGCCATACCTTTTTCTTTTCTTCATCTAGAACTTTTCTTGACCGACATCTGAAGCTAATTTTCATTAATTTTCAGCATTTTTTATCATAACTTGATCAGAAAAATCTTGAAATGGCAAAAAATAATTTTGTAGTGAATGCCTAGTTCTTTGATTTTTTCCACCTCGATGACTTCGAAGGATAATTCTGGCAAAAGAAGAGTGTTAAGTACAATTTTTTATCATGATTCTAAAAGCTGACTGTTGAGCGCAGTTTTTGAGCATACTAAGACACCGTGAATTAGCCTCTTCACATTTTTAATTTTGAATCGAAAATTCAGATCATAATCCAATTCACGTCACTTTTTCACTTGAGACCAACATTTTCATAATTTTTATCAAAGTTACGAACCTGGTTATTTTATGTATAGAAGTACAATTCATGGAGATTAAGTTACAAAAGAATTTCACAGAGAAGTCTTGTACTTTTTTTAAAATTTTTTTTTAAGATGGTCAAGTCGGAAATTTTCAAAGTTCATAAAAAAATTCATAACTCGAAAACCGTGAAAAATCGCATAACATACATGGGGCTGATTCGAATAGCCCATGACACGAGGGACCTGTTTTTTTTTACGTCAATCTCTTGGCCACCCTGTATGGTGGAGTCGATTGACTATAGAAGCACCTTTCAGAAGCGTCCAGATTGATCTTTTTCTCTCAATTGAATGAGAGGAGGTCATCTACCATACTCAGAAACGTATGATCTCCCTAGGAGCCTTCGCAGCACATCCTGTGGATCAATAGACAGCTTTAGCATCTTTAGCGATTGAACGTTTTTTTGAACCACTCAACATGAGCTTTTTTGTTTATTCGTAGCTCATACATTTTTGTACATGAGCTACCAGAAACATCACTGCAAATTTCGGTAAATCTCAATTTTAATGCCACCACTGGAAACGAGCAACCGAAAACAAGTGAAATTTCCCCTCGAAAAGTTCAACACCTGCGATTTTCAGATTAGAATGGGGAAATGATACTTCTGTCAGATGAAAGAGGCGATTAGATGCACCAACTTTAAAAGGGTGATTTTATCTCTGGCATTCTGTTTCAGACTTTAATAGCCCTTCATGTATGGTATCTATGGGGTAAATTTTATCAGTAGGGTAAACAGGGGGAATGGCGTTCACTTAAGGGAAACGCACTATATTTTTTAAATTAATTATTTTATTCTAAAATCCAGAACATTAACTTCAACTTCAACTATCAAATGATCAAACTTTTAAAAGGAATCGTATACATCCTAGAATTATTAGCAGTAGTAAAGGTTGAAAAAAAAAAAGATTTGAGCGTCATTGCCCTTGTCAATGGGTAATACCGCTCAGGCAAAGCGGTAATGACGCCCATACCTGTTTCTTTGTAATAGAACAAGTAAGATCCATTATGATCATATGATATGTAGCTATAATCATAAAATGGCATATATTTTGGCTTTTTAGTCGATCCCTCAAAGTAGTGAATGGGATGTCATATTGTTTTGCGGCTTGTCTCTTGGACATCCCATTTTCAACCGGCTTGGAAAGAAGAAAACCTCAAATCCGCTAAAACTAGCGGATTTGAGGTTTTCTTCATTCCAAGCCGCTTTGACGGTTGTTCTTTGGCGATTTCTGGGCATGTCTATAACAATAAAAGGACAAGTCACTAAGGGCGGTAATGGCGCTCATGTGAGCGGGATAACCCCGAACGGTCGTTTTGAATTCAACATTAAATTAAACAAACATTGAAAAGCAATTCTTGAAAATTGATTAATTCATCATGAAATAGAATGATTTAGAACCTAGGAAAACTATATTGAAAATTTAAATAATATCAAAATTCTGAACTTACCGAAAAAAAGATCGCGACGAAAATTAGTTCAGCACAGCCTCATATAAATAAACGCACTTTTTCGTCGCTTTTCACCAGCTGACTACTCTTGCGCGTCGCCACTTGTTAGAGGCCCTTCCCCTTCCCCGTTTCAAGTTTATTGCATATTGTTTTGCACCATTTTCAAAAAGTTATAGAGGTGCGCGCCATTACCCGGTGAGCGCCATTACCCCTGCTTACCCTACCTACACCAGTATGTCTGAAAATAATTTTATGGAGTATGATGTTGTCGCGTAGAAAAGTGTCACCTTAAAACACCATTTTGGCATTAACTGGAATATTTGGAGACTTAACGGTATTTTCGAATAGGAATACTGTTTCATCAGAATTATTAATGAGAGCAAAAGTATCTATATGCATAATACGTGAGATTTTAAATGTCGCGGGTGTTTTCTTAGAGTGATAGAACTCTAAATCGAAATAAAACCAATGACTTGACATAACTCCCAAGAAAATAATCCATTGGAGTTATGTCGCATGATCTTGGAGGCCAATTAATTGGACCATTTCACGAAATAATGTTATCGCCAAATATTTCTTTCAATAAATCAATTGTTACGGTAGCAGCATGAGCTGTAGCACCATCTTGTTGGAACCAAAACACTTTTTGGTCGATACCATACAAATAATCATTGATCATCGATCTGTCACGAGCAATATTCACTGTAACATAAGCATCGTTTTCAAAGAAATATGGACCGATGATGTCTCCAGCGTGTAGAGAACATCATACTTCATACAGTGCATTTTTCAGGATGCAATGCAATCGGCAGAACTTATTGAGGATTGTTTTCACTTCATATACTGCAATTTGGCTTCTAAATACAACTTTTTAATGAAAAAGTGGATCAACTTCAAGCTTCAAGCTGTTCTAGGGCCCAATCAGCAAACAAACGACGCTTATTGTTTTCAAGTGGCTTTAGTTCTTGAACCAGTTGGATCTTGTATAGGTGTAGACCAAGATCTTTGCGCAAAATTTTCCATGTAACGGATGCACAGAGTCCAACTGTGAGTATCATCACTAAACACAACTTTTCGATAAAAAAGTGGATCAACTTCAAGCTGTTCTAGGGCCCAATCAGCAAAGAAACGACGCTTTTTATGGTCAAATGGCTTTAGTTCTTGAACCAGTTGGCTCTTGTATGGCTGTATAGACCAAGATCTTCACGTACAATTTTTCATGCCGTGCATGGATGCACAAAGTCCAACTTGCTGTGAACGTCGACGAATAGAGAAATCTGGATCTTCATTAACACAATCATTTACAGCAGCGATATTTTCTTTTGTACGTACAGTTCCTTGTCTTGTTGATGCATCGAGTAGAGAAAATGTTGTCCGAAATCTATCGGTAGTTCGACGAATAAGCTGCTCTGATGGACGATTATGTGAACCATAAATTTCACGAAGTGCTCCATAAGTTTGGAAAATAGAACACTGATTTTGAAAATAAATTCCAACAATTTGTGAAAGTTGTTGCTAAAAAACACTCGATATTTCGTGAGATGCCTAAATAGTTATTTATGATATGAGTGTTAAAAGTGACGTTTTATTTTGTGAGTGAAAAAGCTCACGAACAAAATAAAATCACTTTTAACACAAATACCATACAATGTTTTCTGTACAACTGCCCCATTTTGATGATGAAATGGGCGAATTTGCAATGACAATGTACTTCAAAATGCATCTCAATATTCAAATAATCAAAAGGTTGTTGTGAATGACAAACGTTGCCAACGTTATGATTACTAACAAATGAGAAAAGACGCTATCATTTGAATTTCGTTCCTGTCCAGCTTTCGTCTTGGGTTTTTAACTGCTTAATATGTTTGTCGAGAGTCCAATTATTAATAAAAGTGATGATTTGGTTGTTTCTGTGGATATTGAAGAGTCTGCAAGAATAGCAAGATCCTAACTCCTACCTAAAAAATCTGTTCAGCAGTACGATATTGCATATAACCATTTCCTGGCCCGGTGTACATTGAAAAATGTAGAAGGAAACTTCAGTAAACCTGTATTCCTGGCAAACTTAGAAGAAAAATAAAAATATGGAGTTCATCAACTTTGTGGAGCAAATTTTCCATGATGAAGTCAAGCGCCCTTGTTAAAAATGGTGAGGATGTAAATATTTTAAGGTAATAGCATATTTAAAACGGAAAAGTGAAGGATATCGTCCCAAAAATTTGAAAATTCTCACTCGTGAACAAGTTGAAAAGTTTATAAATGAAGCACCAGATGAGAAATACTTGATGGTTAAGGTTGCAACTATTTTAGGATTATTTGGAGCCTGTCGGCGTGAAGAATTGTGTAATTTATTAGTGAAAGACATCGAAATAACAAATAAATTATTGGTTATACAACTTCCAAACACAAAAACGAAAGACAGTCGTTCCTTCTATACTATTGGGAAGTATGTTGACTATTTTCATAAGTACTTTGCACTGCGCCATTCTGTCATCAAACATCGTCGTTTTTTCCTGAAATACATGAATAATAAATGCACTGCCAATCCAGTTGGTATCAATACATTTGGGAAAATTCCATCTATTGTTGCCGAATTCCTCAAACCTGCCAGAACCAAAGCACTATACAGGACACTGTTTTCGAAGATCCTTCGCTTCATTGCTAGCAGAATCAGGAGCAAATATTACGGATATAAAAAAACATGGTGGATTGAAGTCAACGACGGTAACCGAGAGCTATGTTGATCATTCCATTGCATATAAAAATGTCATTGCTGAAAAAATTCTCCCAACCTCAACAGATTTTGGATCATCATCATCCAATATTGTACTTCCGGTTTCTACAAGTACTGATGGTGCTGAGGATTCTATTAATGTGTTTCGAAGCTCCCTTACGTCAAAGGGCATTAATGTTAGTAATTGTTCTAATTTTACGATTAATATTAATGTTCGAAGTACTGATTGTTAAATATTGATGATAAAAATTTGCAATTGCTGAATTTTTTTCATCTGATTTCATCATAAGAAAATGGAGTGCTAAAAATATTTTTAACACGCTTCCACGTAAACAAATCAATTTCAACATTGTTTGCTGTCGTTGAAAGTGTCACTTCTGATGGCCGTTTTCTTCTCTCTCCTTTGAACAGATTACATTAAACTCTGACAAATCCTAGCAAACAGCAACCAAAACTCGATGATAGGACCTTCATAGCAAAACATTGCTGGTAAGAACATCACACTTTTCAAAAGATTTTCCTTCTCATCATATAGAGTGGCCTAACATGGTTGTCAACAGTCAACCTGGAATCAGCGACAATACCACAGTTGGAAAACCTCGTCGTTCACACAGCAGATTGACAACCATGTTGCTTGTTTGTGGGCCGATTGATAAACTTATTACATTACAAACCAACTGTGCAATCTTTTTCGTCCCGTACAGCTGTGAAGCAACCCGACACTTACAACAATCATTCGTTTTACTGAGCTGTTGTATCTGGGGGCATATCAAGATGGTCCTTCAGAGATAGGGAGTCAGAGCCTGTCTCCTGTATAAAGCCGTAAGCGGCTTATTTGACGCAATCGTAAAATCTCCCCGGTTTTCCTACCGTTCAATCTCGGCTTCGGATCGAAGCTAAAGTGGATAATGCCTTATTGGCCACATGAATATCCCCGAAAAAGGCGGTGTGAAAATTTGATGCCTGGTGATAAATAGAAGGGGGAGAGCGCACGCTGAAAATGATTTTTGGGTTCCTCGTTTGAATAATGTAGAAAGTAGGGGAAAAGGGCAGTGTTTGCTTTTCCTCGTCTCTATCTTTCTTGTCTTTACCGTTTGTTTGAGAATAGCGCGCTGAACTGATTCTTTCCACTTGATTGGAAATATTTCCTTTATTGGACTATGCAGGAATTATTTCAAAGCCGTTTACGTATAGAGAAAAAACGAAAAAGGACCAATACGCGGCTTGCCCTCAAAGCCAAAACCCTAGACTAAATAATATATCATGTGTTTTTCTTAGAGTGGTAGAATTTTCGATAATTATTACTGTGATTTGACAGAAAATAGAAGCCATATTGTTTTGACATTTCTTTTCAGTAAGCATTCACAAATTAAAGGAAAGTCACCAAATATGGAATACCATTTTGTTTTTGGGATATAAAGAAAAAACTTCATATTAATTAAACCAGTTTTATGTTTATACTAATCAGTCATACATTTATATGTAGTAATTAACAGCCTCTAATCAAATATATTAGTTATCGGATTAAAATCTAACATAAAAAACAAAATCAGAAATGAGTAACCGAATATGGAATAGGAACCCATATATGGAATATAAGCTTAAATCAACAAAACAATAACAAAAATGGACATTAATATCTTTGAGATCAATCAAATGAATATAACATATTGTGATAAATGAAAGAAGTTACATAATTACTCGCAAAAGTCACAGATCCAAGTATCAAACTCTGGACCAGCACAATCATAATGTGCCCAGAGCCTACACATCAAGCATATTCCATAATTAGACGACTGTCCATATTTGGATTTTTATACTAGTTCAAACTCTTCTGAATATTTCTTCAAGTCACAATATTTTCATGACAAAAGATCACAAAATGGTGAAATAAACATAATACCGATATACTAAATAGTATAACACTTATGTATACAAACATAACAGCTGGTAATACTCATTCATCATTTACCTTTTGAAATTCTCTTCACGACAACAAAACAAAACACGCCTGCCACACGTCAAGCGTTTGCGCAACTGACTCGATGGTGTGAGTGCGATAGTTAGTAGACCGAATGAAACAGAATATGGTCGAATGTTCCGTTTATTACTTATAGTCTTGGTGAAATGAAGGTATTCCATATTAGGATACTATTTCATATTTGGTGACTTTCCTCTATTATGGAAATACTCACGCCGCAACAACTTTTAAAAATTGTGAAATTTATTCTCAAAATTATAGAGAATTTCCTGAAATTTATGGTTCACGTAATCGTCCCTCAGAGTAGGTAGCTTATTCGTCGAACCATAGATATGTTTCGGTCACAACATTTTCTCTACTCGAAGAACTGAACGTTCAGAAGAAAATATCGCTGCTGTCAGTGATAGTGTTAATGAAAATCCAGATTTCTCTATTCGTCGACGTTCACAGCAAGTTGGACTCTGTGCATCCACGGCATGAAAAATTTTACGTGGAGATCTTGGTCTACAGCAATACAAGATCCAACAGTTTCAAGTACTAAAACCATTTGACCATAATAAGCGTCGTTTCTTTGCTGATTGGGCCCTAGAACAGCTTGAAGTTGATCCATTTTTTTTTCGAAAAATTGTCTTTTGTGATGAAGCTCATGTCTAGTTGGACGGCTACGTAAACAAGCAAAATTGCCGTATATGGAGTGAAAACAATCCGCAAGAAGTTCTTCAGGTTTCATTGCATCCTGAAAAATGCACTGTATGGTGTGATTTACACGCTGGAGGCAACATCGGTCCATATTTCTTTAAAAATTATGCTGGAGCGAATGTTTCAGTGAATGGTGCTCGTTATGGATCCATGATCAATGGTTATTTGTTTCAAAATTTGAATAGTATCCACTAAGAACAATATGCTGCTACACTCCATGCTTCTACCGTAACAATTGATTTATTGAAAGAAAGATTCGACAATAACATTATTTCGAGAAATGGTCCAATTTATTGGCTTCCAAGCGACTTGACTCCAATGTGTAATTTTTTTTGGGTTATGTAAAGCCAACTTAACTCGTGTTAATGCTGAAATAAGGCCTGAATTACTTGAAAAAGTGGTCCAAAATTGTTCTGGTCGAATGCAGATCCTCAGAGCTAGTGGTGGTGGAGATATGCTGGAAATTATTTTTGAAACATAAATGTCATAAAATTATCTTTCAAATAAAAAAAATTGGCTTCAATCTTAATTGAAATGTGTTTTATTTCAATTCAGAGTCCTGTAACTCTGAAAAAAATACCCGAAAGGATAGATAGATAGATGAAGAAGTTATAAACTTCGAAAGCTCGAGGAACAAGAGTATACTCTATTTGTGCTGAATTTCCAAGAATATCTAAATTTGATAGATAGATATGGATAAATAGATAGATAGATGGATAGAAAGATAGATAGAAAGAAAGAAAGACAGATAGATAGAAAGATAGATAGATAGATAGATAGATGAATAGATAAATAGATAGATAGATGGACAGACAGATAGATAGAAAGAAAGATAGATAGATGAATAGAAAGATATATGTACAGAAAGATAGATAGAAAGAAAGATAGATAGATAGATAAATAGATTGATAGATGGATAGACAGATAGGTAAAAAGGAAGATAGAAAGGAAGAAAGGAGGAAAGATAGATAGATAGATGAATAGAAAGATGGATAGAAAGATGTAAGATAGATGGATAGAAAGATAGATAGAAAGAAAAATAGATAGAAAGATAGGAAGGAAGAAAGAAAGATAGATGGATATTAAAATGACACGTGGATTCAACCATGATTATTTTCTTCCACTGAATCTTGAGCTATAAAAAATATTCGAGAAATCGTAACCAGGTTTCACAAATACTTCCACCCCACCAATAATAAATCTTATTTAGTTCTATCGCTGCGAATCAATTATCTATGGCTCATAATACATTAAGCGACATAAAATATAAAGGGAAGATCGAAGTGAATATATTAAAACATACAAAAGTAGCATAACCGAGTGGGACAACGCGTTGCGAATCTGTAAAAGATTCGGTTAGTGCCAGGACTGCCAGGATGGAATGGGTGGATTCACATCAGGGAGATATCCAGGGGCGGGGTGATGGGAATAATGCGGAAATTGTTTCAACGTCAACGGCAAGAAGTGTTGCAAAATGTTGATGAATAAGAATTTAATTGATGTTTGCAAGTGTGTGGTTTTAGATAGATGTTATTTTGATGGAGATTAAATGAATTTTGGAGATAATTGCAATTTTGTTTTATTTGTGTTTTGGATGCTTCCCACGTCAATTTCCCCGCATCCTCCTCTGAATAAACAGAACAGTTTCACCCCTGGATCGTTCAGTTTCGATGAGTGTTCGCAAACGACCATTTTTATGCCGGAAATCGCCGAACAGTGGTAGCAAGGCTAATAGCATGCAAACAGGGGTCTCGGCAAGCTCCACTGCCATAATCAATGCAAATATGTCCTTTTAATCGAGGGGTTATCTGGTACTCTGTCGACAATCCAGTCCATAAAACCTCCGCAAGGACGATGGTCCGCTTTCGCATTATAATTGCCCGGCCGAATTGCCGTATCCGAATTGTAAAAGTTATTGCTATCTGGGTTCTGGAAGGGTGGACCTGAACGAGGGGTTGATGTTGGCGTTCATCGAAATGAGACATGAAAAATTGGCTGTTGTTTTGATAAAGCGACTGGTACTCCCGATATTCCGACTATCAAAGCCAGTTACGTATCGTGGATAAAC
Source organism: Adalia bipunctata (assembly GCA_910592335.1). Taxonomy (NCBI): domain Eukaryota; kingdom Metazoa; phylum Arthropoda; class Insecta; order Coleoptera; family Coccinellidae; genus Adalia; species Adalia bipunctata. The sequence continues at coordinate 13,566,401 of OU342955.1, forward strand.
TGTTTAAGTGGAACTTGAAAACCTGGGGGCTATGGCCACTTTAGCTGGAGTTTGATAAAGGACCCCGCACTTCTCTTATGGCAAATGGCGTTCCATCAAATGTTCCAATTTTTTGGTATAATGTAGTACTCGACCTACTGACCAAAAGTGTCCATGGTCCCAACTCAATCAATCCTATGACTAGTTTTTGAGATACAGAGCGTTGAAGCGTTTTCTCAAGAAACATTTCATTCCATTCCCAGAGAGCAACTATATAGAGAAATATGACAGAAAATCGTTACGAATACAGGGTTATCCATAACTGAATGCTTGCCCGATTTTGAAAGTATAAAATATGTCAGTTCCAGAGCGAGAACGTTCGCAAACTGAACTGTTTCACTAGATTTGTTGTTGTTACATCGAAAAAACCTGAAATACCCAGAATTCATACTGGGTGATCCATTACTATGGAAACTATTCACAATGAAGGTTAAGTGGACACCCTGTATTTTTGGGTTGATTTAAGGTGTTTGTTTGATTTTTTCAGAACATATCATCATGGACTTCAAAGAATACAGGGTGATTCAGTCATGAAATAAACTGGGAACCTCACGAAAATATCCAAAAACCCCTTTTTTTATCACTCTCTATTTCAAGATTAACTCCGTTGAGGTGGGAGTTTTCTTTCACCACTGTACTGTATAAAAACATCAATACGACTGAGAGGTTTTATCCACTTCCTATGACCAGATTTTTTTTATGTAATATGAAAATTATTTATTAATGTTATTCCAGCAAAAAATCTGGCTTGTACTTTTCCCGTAAAAAATCAATGGTTTAGTTGCTTGTGTGGCACGTAGCGCCATCTTATTGAAAGTAAACGTTGTCCAGATGAATACCATCCAATTCTGGCCATGAAAAATCATTAATCATCTCTCTATAGGGTAATTCATTCACCGTAACTGTTGCTCCAGATTCGTTTTCGAAAGAGTAAGGTCCAAAGACCCCGCCGGACCATAAACTGCACCAAACAGTCACACATTGAGGACAGAAAGGCTTTTCAACAATAACTCTTGGGTTTTCCGAGCTCCAGATGCCACAATTTTGCTTGTTAACGAAGCCACCTAGGTGGAAATGGAAATTTTCCTGCATTTCAAGGACCCAAACAGCAAAGACACGACGTTGTTGATGATCGGCCGGCTTGAGTTCTTGTGTTAACTGATCTTTTTAAGATCCAAATCTTTATGCAAAATACGGTGTTATGACGTTTGTGGAATGCCTTATACCCAAAAACGACGAGGAATAGACAAACCTGGGTTTTCTCCAACACTTTCGGCTACAGCAGCAATATTCTCGGCTGTTCTTGAGCGACGTGCACGGGTTTTATTCTTCACATCACTAACTTGTCCCAACAGCTCAAATTTTTCCACCAATTTTTTCATTGTTGTTCGACAAGGTGCTTCACGACGACTCAAAAATGTTTGAGCATTACAAACCGTCTCAGCCAAATTTTCACAATTTTTATAGTGAATTTTAATAATTTCAATGCGTTGTTGAAGCGTGGATCGTTCCATTTTCAATAATGGCGTAGTTTCTACCTGTCAAATGTCAAAAAATGACAGCTTCAAAAGTGACATGTACCGAAATAGCGGGCTTTTCAAAATATGTATCACCTCTTATTGGAAAACCCTTCACAATAAAAATGAGACAATTCCCAAACATGCGTTCAAATTAGGGTTTCGCCCAAACAAAACCCGCGAAATGGTCACATTGACCCCGTCACGCGGAAGCAGTGACTCTCTGAAAAACCCACAATGAAAAAATTCGAAACGGTGTCAGAGTTTAACGAAATACGATATAATTGTCGCCTGTAGAGGTGCGAGGATGTCCGTTCTTCCGCCGGAAGAGACAATTAGTTGTCCCTAATTTGTGGTTTTTATGTTGAAAACGGACCATCGTTACGCGTTTAGATGTATACGAAAAACACGCGGTACGGGAGCTCCACACTGTATTAGGTCGATGCTGCAAGAAATCATGATATCCATCGAGAGAATCGAAGATATATAAAAAATAACATATCATTAATAAATAAAATGTAAACAGAAAACTATATTTCTTTGCAATTTAAGTCAATATCCCTAACCCATATCATATCATGTGGAGCAGTTTATTTAACGTATATAAACATGGTTGGAAGATTCAGTTATGCTATTTTCTTGTACGGAAAACAAGAATCAAGTGTTGAAATTTTATTGAAAATTATCGGACAGAATATACAGTTACTTTGTGGTAGTTCATTTGAAATAAAAGAATAAAAGTACTCGAATAACCCGACAGAAAAACTTATAAACGAACAGTGGAATTCCCCATGTTTCATGTTTCTCAAGAAATAAGCCTACAGAAGACATGTGAATACCTTCTTGCAAAACTTGGAATACTCCAGTGGTAGTACTACAAAACCTGTGTCACAGTTAAACCTTAAAAGAACTCACTCCATTTACAGAGTTAGAGAAGAGTAAATAGAAATCAGCATTGGCAACGTCTCTGAGAATTTTTCGACATTTCACGAGTACCAACCTGCGTCAGTTTTATATGAAAAAACTTGTTAAACTTAAATCATGGTCAACCGAGATACATTATAAAAGTGAATGGAGTATACCGGGTGAGTCTAAGACATGCAGCATCCGGTATATTGAAAATGAAGTATAATTGAACAAATGTTCGGCCAAAATATGAACAAATACGTTTCAAATATAAACAAATATTCGGCCGAAATATGAACATTACGTTTCAAATTGAAAAGTATGCAGAAACAAATGATGAAGGCATAAATCCTGATGGTATAACGATGTCTTTCTATAGATGTGAAATGGGTAATCTGAAACATACAGAGTGTAACAGCCAAATGGAATAAATTCGATAACGAATAAATGAGGGCGTGTTGGGAAAAACGCTCGGACACGTCGATTTGTAATTTTAAATGCGCATATTTTTCAAGAAAATAATATTATATAGGGTGTTCCATGTGACCGTGGCCAATACCAACTTTCTTATTTCAAATGCAGCCCCCTGTATATTATTTATTTTTTGGATTCTTCAGAGAATTCTAGACACAATTCATGCACAATGTTCTATACCTATCGTTAACTATTAAGTATTAAGTGTTTTCAGATTTATTGCAAAAATCAACGTTTTGAATAAAAATTATTTTATTTCACAAATTCGGTACATTACACTTAAAACCTAATAAGTAATACAGATTATTTCTTAATTATTAAAAAAAAGAAAAAAAAACATTAATGTCAATGTAGGATGCATCTTACTTTCTTTTAATATTCGAAATATTGACGTGTGGCTGACGGTGAACAGCTACTTTTCGAACAGACTTATGTGGGCTTTCTTGAAACTCAAGCATAAAATCCAATTTCGTATCATCACTTACTGCATTGGCAGCAATTTTTTTATTTGTCTTACATGACCAAGCTCTCGAAACTGCCATTCTATTTTGCTAATTGTTCCTTGGGATATAGGCGGCAAATTTGGAAATTTTTCGTGAAATAAGCGAGAAACTTCCATTTGTGTCCGTGTGTAATCTCACTAATCTCCATAACCAATCATTTGAAGAATGGTTATTTTGTGCATTCCTGTTGAATGAACCATTTTTCTAATATTATTACGTACAGTTATCGAAATTCAAAAGACAATAGCACTTACACTGATCACTTATTGTCATGCAAACAGACAACGTGTTACTAAGGCTATGAGAATAAACATCTCTGTTTTTGTTTTTTCTTAATTTCTTCTTAGTAATGGTTTTTGCTTACTTTCTTTATATCAAGAGGTAAATGGGAAATAAGTATTGAGTGTAATGTATCGAATTTGTGAAATAAAATAATTTTCATTTAAAATGTTAATTTTTGTAAAAAATCTGAAAACACTTAATATTTCCGAAAAAGTTGAAGATAGGTATAGGACATTGTACATGAATTATGTCTAGAATTTTCTGAAGAATCCAAAAAATAAATAATATACAGGGGGTTGCATTTGAAATAAGAAAGTTGGTATTGGCCACGGTCGCATGGAACACCCTATATAATTTTATTTTCTTGAAAAATATGCCCATTTAAAATTACAAATCAACGTGTCCGAGCGTTTTTCCCAACACGCCCTCATTTATTCGTTATCGAATTTATTCCATTTGGCTGTTACACTCTGTATACAGGGTTCTGCAATGGTTCGTTCTTCTTCCATAGCTGCCGAAGCAAACATCTTAGAGATTTGGTTCGAAAACAGGTTTCTTGTATTTCTATTTCTGCTTTCCAAGAAATTATTTCTCAATATCCAGAGAGTTCTCGAAAAAAGATTTTCAACAAACGATTTTTAAATGGATTGCCTGTATATTCTCCTATATTTTTAATGACCTTCACCATCTTTATTAAAATGCAAAATCTTAGAAATAATTTTCTAACGTTACAGATCTTATTCAGAGAAAACTGCGCACAACTTTTCTTTAAAAGATATAAAACGGTTGCGAAAAAAAACGAAAAAAAAAAAACGAATGCCATACTGAAAGATTCATAGAGTAACAAAAAGAAAAATCTGCCATTCACGGGGTGTCCGTTATTGATTGCCAAATCTGAGGAACTTGGAATTGATAATTGTCGATATTTTCGAAAGTACCACCTTATTTTTTTCACTATAATGAAGAGAACTGAATGCTTCACATAATTCCAGAAGCAACCTTGTGGTTATTTCCATTGTTTCAGTCCTGTAGGCATTTTTATGGAGCACTTCCTCATGTGTTTTGTATGGTTGCTAATTTCCAATTTAATTTTTCATTTATTTCTCGTCAATCTATTAGGTACGAAGTATCTGCAGAATATTTATCGATTCACTTCGATCAGCAGAAATCGTAATTTGCAGGATGCCCCCGGACCAGAAAACAGTCGAAACAACGGCGAAATTATATGAGCACCGGCTTCATGAAACCGCGATAATTGATCATCACAGAGCGTCCATTCCAACTGTTGTTACCATTTTCTCTTTTTTCCATGTTAATTGTGTCTTTATCCGAGGGATGGTTGTCTTCATAACGGATACGTTACGCCGGATTAAGAGCAGCAGATAACTTTTGTTGATTTCACACTCCATAATTGAATTGTGTCCTGATGGTCACAATGATGGAACCACAATTTGGTTAATAAGCCAGGTAGGCTCATTATTGTGTCTGCTCTGTTTCGAGAACCATTTGTTACAATTTTTAATGGAATGCTGATATTCGGGGTATTATACCAACGGAAGATCTTATTTTTTCAAACACAATTTTAATTCAATCATCAAGAATTCCTTTTGGAGATATTTCCTTTTCATACAATTTTAATTGTTTACATTCGGCCCTTCTCAGCCAGTTCTAAGGCAAGATATTTCGAGAAAGTTATCCGAAAACAAGTTCAATTTTACGAATATTTATTTTTAAATATGACGAAAATACAAAAGCAATAAATTTGCATGCGCGATATCGCTAATTTACATGCTCTGGCTGATTTATTATGAAGGGTGTTTGAAATTGCGCGGTTTTTTTAAGAATAAATAAAATATAGATGGCACACTGCATTCGTCTGAGTATTTTGACTTTCAAGAAGTGCATCTAAGATGAACGCTAACAATCTGATAGTTGAAGTTGATCCAAACGTATATGGGATTATAAAAGGTAGGAAAAAGTTGAAGTTGGGCTGGAGAAGTTGCTTTTTTGAGGAATATTACCACATTAGACGTTGTTACAAGTGTGCTGGTTTCAATCATTTTCAGAGTGATTGTAAGAATGAAATAGCTTGTTCCAAATGTGCTGGAAATCATGATTCAAAAGAATGTAATAGCGAAATATCAAAATGCATAAATTGTATAAAAAAAGTCGAAAATTTCAAGGTTAAATTGGACACGGATCACAGTTCATTCGATAGAAATTGCCCTTGTTATTTGAGAATTGTTGAAAATATGTCACGGAAAACAGATTTTGGAAACATATAGCAATTAAGCCAATGTAATATAGTGTATTTAAATGGTCAGGGGTTTCTTAATAACAGGAGCAAAATCGTACATATGATTCAACAGTGGAAGCCTGAGATAGTCTGCATAAGTGAAACTCATTTAACACCAGGAGTTCTACCAGGTGAGATCGATATTTGTGGCTATGTAACTCTGAATTGTACATCAAATAATAGAAGAACTGGAGGTGTATTGGTTTTCATAAAAAAACATTTGAAATACATATTCAGTTAGGTCTAATCTGAGCAAAGACTCATATTTGTGGTTTATCTCAGTTGAATTGAAGTTTGGCCATGAAAAATTGCAGTTGACAGCTCTCTATCATCCACCGAATGTGCGGGTGCCTGCGTTTTTGGATTTTTTCGGGGAATTTTTAGAAGAGGCTTCATCTTTCCGGGGAAACATAATATGCTTGGGAGATTTTAATTTGGATCTTAAGAGATCATCATATTATTCAGACAAATGTAAATCTATTATTGGTCAGAGTGGTTTCAAACAAATTGTAAATGATTATACAAGAATTACTAAAAATAGTTCAACACTGATTGATTATATTGTCACTAATTGTAAGCAGCTTGACCATAGGGTTAATTTAACACCAAAAATTTCCGATCACTCGATTATATCCTTGTGTCTGAGAACATTCGATTATACTAAATCTAAAATTAAAAATGTTGTGAGATCATACAAAAATTACAATTCAATGTGAATTTCAGAATATCATTAGAGAAATGGACTGGAATAACTCCAGTACCGATGCATGGGCGTACCCAGGTAGGAGCAGGGGGGGGCAGCTGCCCCCCCCTTGAAGATAAAATAAATGTTAATGTTCCTGACAAGTGGGAAATAAAAACGTGTAACCTACTCTTTTCAGGTATGAGCTGCCCCCCTCTAGCTGAAATCCTGGGTACGCCCTTGTACCGATGTGAATGTTTTAGCCGGTAATTTTGTTGATCCTATAAAACAAGTATTTGATGTTATGTGTCCATTAAAAAAAATTATTGAAAACCATAAACCTGTAATACCTTGGCTAAATATTGAGATTAAGCAGTTAATGAAGCAAAGAGATGATCAGTATGAAAGGGCGGTTTTGATGAAATCAAGTGAATATTGGGCATGTTATAAAAAACTTAGAAATGATGTTGTAGACAAGTTAAGGAAAGAAGAGAAAAAATATTATCATGAAATCATTAAGGAGAGTTCCAACTGTAATATATGGAAAAACTTGAAAAACTTATTTGGAAATAAACGTATCTCTGAGCCGGGTAATATAAAATTCCATGAAAAATTACTTGTAGATGCATATGAGATAGCGGAAAACTTTAATAGTTTTTTCGTTAAGAGTATAAAAGATTTAATCGAGGGTATAGTTAAAAAACATAACCATGATTTTTACTTATCAAAAATCGTTGAGTATTCTAGATTTTTGGAATTTTCCAAGGTCAATATGACACAAATTAAAAATTATGTCAAAAGGTTGAAAAATACGTGTGGGCCAGAGGATGGAATTACTACGAAAATTTTCAGAGATATTTTTGATGTAGCGGGTAATCGCCTACTTGACGTTATAAATACTTCATTGGAGTATGGTATTTTTCCGGATAGTTGGAAAGTGTCGGTGGTTATACCAATCCAGAAAGTAAATAATACCTCATTATGTGAAGAATTCAGAGGTGTTCATACTGTACCCATTTATGAGAAGGTTCTTGAACTTCTTGAAATGATTGTAAGGGACCAGTTGTTGAAATTTTTGAATGAGAATGATGCAATTGTTGATGATCAATCAGGTTTTCGCGCTGGTCATTCTTGTGAAAGCTCTGTAGTGTACATATGTAACGATTGGTTGAGGAATATCGATAGAAATAAAATAATTCTAGCCGTTTTCATTGATTTTAAAAGAGCTTTTGAGACCATTGATAGAAAATTATTAGTGAAGAAGTTGAAAAAAATGGGAATTGGAGGTGTTGTTCTAAGTTGGTTCACATCTTATTTAAGTAATAGAAAACAGAAAGTGAAATACAATGGTGTGTTATCTTCATCTATAGAAAATGGGGACGGTGTTCCGCAGGGAACAACATTGGGATGTTTGTTGTTTATCATATATGTCAACGACATTGTAAAGCATAAAAAACATTGTAAATTGAAAGCATTTGCGGATGATACAATGATCTATAATATCATAGGTGAAGACATTAATGAAATGGTGGATCTAATGAATGAGGATCTTGAAAGATTAAATGATTGGATGGAGGACAATCAATTGGTTGTAAACTTTAATAAATCGCACTTCATGCTGTTCGGAAAAGAAACTAGGCTCGGAAAAATCAATAGAGATAATATAGTTATTTCCATAAATCAAAATGTCTTGAAAGAAGTTGAATCAATAAAGTACTTAGGGATAAAACTGGATAGGAATTTGAATTTGAAATTGCATGCGGAATATGTGACGGGAAAGATGGCTCAGAGGATACTGTTCATTGGTAGAGTTAATGAGAAGATAGATATGAAAACTAGATTACTTCTTTTCAGATCGATTGTGTTGCCCCACTTGGATTTTTGTACATCTTTGTTATTTAATCTAAAGTCTAATAGTATAGATATAATTCAGAAGGTGCAGGTACAGGGTGGGGCAGAAAAACCTATCCGATTTCAAAACGTTATAAAATTAAAACCACTCAGCTTGTCAAAAAATTTTTTTTATTAACATATCGCAAATTTTATGCCATTTTTAAATTTAAGTTTTGAAAAGCACATCACTCAAATGTCGTCCTTGGGAGCGGATACACTTATTTAGGCGCTCGCGGTAGCTTTCCATGACTTTCACCGTCATTTCCACAGGAATTTCTTCAATTGCCCGAGCAATTTCTTCTTTTTCAATGCTGAACTCGTCTGTCTAAAATTTGACACCCACACTTTAATCGTAGCGTGATGTGGAACAGGATCATGACGCCCGAGTCCGAAATGAATTCGAAAAGCACGTTGTGTAGCAATTATCGAACCGCCGCATTCGATAAACCGCTCAATAACAAAAGCACGATGTTCACCAGACCAAGGCATGTTGACTACTGACAAATGGCATAAAACCAGCTTTCTAACGGTTTTTACCCCACTACTCTACCTGCTCTCTCTTCTGAGAAAAAGGGATTTGAAATCGGATAGGTTCTTCTGCCCCACCCTGTATGAGGATAGTGTTGAATTGTAACAGAAGAACACCCATAAAGTTGATGTTGGAAGCTTTAAATTTGATGAATGTTAAGCAGCGAATAATGTTCAAAACGTTAGATTTCATATATAAAATTGAACATAAAATGCTTCCAAGTTATCTATCTGAAAACAGGAAATATGTATCTGAAGTTCATGGATATGAAACTAGAAATAGGAATGACTTCTATGTCGATACTTTCCGTACCAGGTCAGCATCGGGTTCCACTCTGATCAGAGGTTTAACTTTATATAATAGCTTACCTTATGAAATAAAGAACTGTTCTAGATATAGAATCTTTAGAAAATTGTTGGTACCATATGTTAAGGAGCATTATAATTGAATAGTTGTTTAGTTGATTTTGTTGTTGTTTATACTTAGTTATTCAACTAATAAAGAGTATTATTATTATTATTATTATTATTTATAAAAATGGCTTCGTACACGATACAACAACGCGTTTAAGGGTCTACATCCCAGAAAAAAGGGACAATTCATTTTTTCTGATTGATGAAGGGATGTATGAGTGTATAGATAAAAAAAATATTTTATAAGTATTAAATGAACGAAAAGGATACTCCCCATCATTTTTGGTTATTTTGTAATATTTCCACCATTTTTGTGTTTTTTCATTTCAGTATCGAAGTCCATCATTTAGATAATCAAACGTCTATCTCATTTTTCTTTCAGAATTTACCGTTTCTTTTGTGAATAATATTACAACAATGTGTCATTAGTAAGATAGAGCCTCAATTATGTCAAAATGTCATCGAAAATTTCAACAAAAGAGTGGACGTCTGTAGAGCTGCAAGAGGAGGTCATTTGGCAGATATTATTTTCCGTACATAAATGTCATAACTGATACTTCAATTACCAATGAAAAATTTTTGAAAATGAATGCAAATTATGTGTTTTATCTAAAAGAGACCGCGCAATTTGAAACACCCTTCACATGAACTCGACATACTATGAACATAAGGCGCTGAAATAAGACACCAATAAACAATCTTAATGAATATTCGTCAAATAATCAAGAAATCGACCAGTTCAAAAAGATTATCCCTCATCAACCTCGGCAGAAGCAATAAAGACGTTTCGAGCAGGCCTCATTACAACATAAATTATTTTTTGAAAATGAAAAATGCCGGCAATAACTCGTAATATTTTGTTGCAACCCGCCCTAATGATTTAATTAAGAGCGTTGTCGGATTTCATAGAAGCCTTTCGAGTTAATTAGGAAACATTTCAGTCAGGCCGAAGTGAGAATAAACGATAAGAGGTAATTAACTGGAGGAGGCGACATGAATTAATGGATTTCGCTCAGTGGGCACCTCTCTGCGAGCCGCGGTTGCAGAAGGGCCGGTCTATTCATAAAAAAACAACACCCACTATAGATTAGTCAATTTGGAGGTTGGAGACAATAATTAATAAAATTCACACAGCTGCGCGATTTTGGTGCGCCCGCAGTGGCCATATCTGGACTCTGGTCTCTGGGGATACCTTTTCAGATCTCTTCCTCCTGATGAGATCAGAAAAGCAACGCATGAAGCATTTCTTAGAAGCATGAAGCGTTTCTGAGAAGCATGAAGCATTTCCGAGAAGCATAAACCAATATTTGACATGAACGGTTAGAACTTTGAGAATTTCTTTTAGATCAATTTATTTCTCTTTTCATCAACGGAAATCAAAGAAGAAAATAAATGTATGAGATAGAATAATATACCACAAAGAAAAAACTGAAAGAATAGTACTCACGGTTGATGATAGCTTGAGAAATACAGGGTGTTTCTGATTTGATTCGAAGGATTTTCAAGGGTGATTCCTTGTACAAAATAAAGGCTAGTTTGTTATATAATAATAATAATAATAATAATAAACGTCTTTATTTGATAGATAGTATCTACTCAGGGGCGAAGTCTAGCAGAGCTATTCAACTTAATCCCCCGAGCAGAAGCAGAAAATAACAAAAAAAAAAAATAACATATTCACTATGAAAACTTATAAAAATATTCAATATTTCAAATCTGAAAAAGAAAAAAAAAATAATTCTTTGATTAGAAAACGAAAACAAATAGGAATTATATATATAAAAATTTAAAATAATTCAACATAAGAACTGAAATGAACTAAGGGAGACGGCCTCTCGGAACACTGAACTCAGAACTCAATCACGACGATAAACGGGCATTGCTTATTGAGACGATAAAAACAGTCTTTTGATGGCCAGTTTAAATTTAGCGGAAGAAAATGATTTAACGGAAGGAGGTAATTTATTATATTCCATAACAGCGTTGTAATGGAAAGATTTTTTGAAAGCAGATGTGAAATGTCGGGGGATGTGCAAAGTTGTTACATGTCTGATAGAGCGATTAGATAAGTCACCTCTGAAATTCAGGAGAAGGCGGAGGTAACTTGGCAATCCAGTACCAAGCACCTTATGAGTCAAATTTAGTAAGTGAACCTTCACCCTGTTCTCCATTCTTAGCCAACCAAGCTCGTTTATTCTTCGAGATATGTTGAGAGAATACTTCGGTAGGTCAAAAATGAATCTGCAACAATAGTTTTGCACCCTTTGAATCCGTCCTCTGTCCCATGCGTCAAGACAAAAACCATACACATAGTCACCATAGTTAAAATGAGACAATACAAGTGACTCAACCAATCTAACTCGAAGACTTCGACCAAGAAATTCGCGATTCAGATAGAGAAGTCTCAAAGCAGCAAATGACCTCTTCAACAGGGAGTTGACGTGATCCGTGAACTTGAGCTTGCTATCAACAAATAGACCTAAATTTTTCGATCCCTCCACAACTGGAATAGAAGTTCCATTTATTGATACATTGAAATTTGTCTTGAGGAAGTTGATGCGATCCTTTGGACCAAATAAGAGGAGTTTAGATTTATCCGAATTTAATTTCATGTTATGAGCAGTGCACCATGAATATATTCGCCCAAGATCACTCGTGATCCTAACAGCTGCATCCGAATAATTATCAGGTGGAAAACCCTGGTATAACTGTGTGTCATCCGCATAACAGTGCATCTTGCAGAATGAGCAATTCATGAAGACGTCGGATGTATATAATATAAATAAGAGAGGTCCAAGGATGGACCCCTGAGGTACACCAGCAGAAAGATTATGCGGTTCAGAGAGCCTGTTATTCAACCGCACTCGTTGAGAACGATTGGACAAATAAGTTTCAAACAACCTAAGAGCACCCTGATCGAAGCCGTAGTATCCCAATTTAGACAGCAATAGCTCATGATCTAACGTATCAAAGGCTTTGCTGAAGTCTAAAAGCACCAAAGCAACCAAGTTACCCTTATCTTTGAGAGCAAAAATATCTGAAATCACATCAGACAAAGCAGATACTGAGCTGTGACCTCCACGAAAGCCAGACTGCCTCATCGGAAGAATGCCCTGAGATTCCACAAACTCCGACACCTGCTGGAGAATAACCTTCTCAAATATTTTCGAAATGGTGGACAGAATACTGATAGGTCGCAGATCACTATAGGACTCAGGTGACGCAATCTTCGGCAAAGGGAGAATCACCGCCGTTTTCCATGAACTGGGAAAAAAAGATTGCTCAAGACAAGAATTTATTATATGGAGAATATATTTATCGATGAAAGGCGAACAGTATTTCAACATTTTTGCATTGATTCCATCCGAACCTGTTGCATTACTGCGGAGAGAATTGATCAATCTCGAAATATTCTCAGTATCCGTTAATTTGAATTTGAACGATATATTTAGCTTGAAGCGTCTTCGTTTGTAATAATTTACCAAATTACCATCATTAATTTTCGCGTTACCAATACTTGAAAAATAATCACAAATTTTATCAACATCAGACAGTTTAGGAGGTATATTATAATTGCGTGATCGTTGGGTTTCTTCAACATTCACCTGGTCATTGGAAGTATTGAATTAACATAATATTTTCTGAAATTCCTTATTTTTCAAAAGTAAATATTACTACGCCTTCTATGTAGAAATGACAACGTTGCTCATTCACCTCACAGGCAAATGACTATAACCTTACATTTTCAAAATATACACGGTGAAATGTGTCAGAATGTCATTGAACATTTCATATAAGAAATTTTCGGTGAAATGACTAATTTGGTGAGTTCTATCACCTGTCAAAAGAAAAGCCTCACCTTAAAATACACCCTGTATATATCAGATCACCGAAAATTTTTTATTAAGTATTTGGATAATTTCAACTAATGATTTCACTATGAGCGTTGGTGAAACATTTGAGACCACAGGTCACCTTAAATGAAGAAGTTCACTATGTCCATAGCTAGTGGAATGATTAGTATTTAACATGAATAATTACAACAAAAAGAAGAAAGAGCATATAATAAACATAAGATAACAAAAATACAATGCACAATATCTTCGCTATTAATAATATTCAATTGATCAAATTATAAGCAAAATGTTTTAGGTACAACGTTTTTAATCACCAAATATTCTCGATTACTACCACCCTCATAGTAGGTACTTCGAAACTAATATTTGAAAAATCTTCCCATAAACCATATTTCCTCCCCAGTCCTCTCCAATACATATTAATAGCCCATCATTACCATGAGACTCAACAAACATCCCCTTGCAATGAATAATAAAGAGCGGCAATTAATGCAACATGAATCGGGGGTTTCACCCCTAAATTGCGAATCTGCGAACTGTATTGACAACATTAGCCCTCGAACGACAACGAAATCATCGCACTTCCACTACAGGGGGCAACAAATCGTGGCTTTATGAAGTTATCACCTCTGGCGAAAACAGAACATTGGTCCTGAATGCGATTTTGACAATGGGAACAGAATAGGGGATGATTTCCAGATTTCTAAATTTTTTTGGGGTTTTGTTTAACTTTCGTTTCTGAAGTTTTTGAACAGTTTTGAAAAGGACAGTAGTATCGCAATATAAAGGAAAGACCGTCGAAAATCGTAGGAAGTAACTGTGTGAAAAAAAAACACTTTTCTGTTCATATCTTCGTAACCGCAATTTCGAATGGAATAAATTTTGGTCGATTTTTAACTCTATTCATAGTGCATATTCCTCAATCAAAACTTATTCAATATTCTTTCTGGTATAAAAGCGTAGCGTAGCCGACTCATAAATCCACGCAAAAATACTATGAAAACACTTGAAAAAGATAAACGATTCATATTTTCGAGAGCAGCAATACTTTTAAAAACAAAAGTATTCCTATGTTTTTTGATACAACGCGTTTTCGAGTTATTCCTTATTTTACCCGATAAAATTTGAAGAAAAAAAAAATAAGAATAGAATAATCTGGATGCTTCCCTGGATTTATAATATTACAGAATGGATGAACATTATAAACTACCTGACAATCTATACAAATTAACAATGTCTATTAACTTTGTCAAGACTAAAATCTCTATGATGAAAAACGTTCGATTTCGATGTAGAGATATGTAATAATTAGGATTTGAGAGCTATTTGGGTTGCAGTCAAATAATATTAATAATAATAAATAATAAACAGTCTTTATTCCAAGGAAAGAAATCTGTACACACAATAAATTACATATACAGTAAATTAAATGGAATAGTGTTAAAAAAGAAAGATAAATTACTATTTCAATCTACATCTATACTCTTGCATAGAGTAGGGCTCAAGGTTTACAAGCAAATTTTTTACTTCTCTTTTGAAAATCTTTAAAGAATTGATCCTTTTGATATTTTCTGGCAGTTCATTGAATAATCTAATTGCTGCATACGATGGATGTTTTTCATACATGGTTAATCTGTGTTCTGGAAACAATATATTGGTATTTCTAGTACTGTATTCATGTGTTGCTGAGCATTGTACAAATTTATTCATATTCTTGAAGATATATATCAAACATTCATACACATACAAAGCAATGACAGTCAAAATGTTATTTTCCCTAAATTTACCTCTACATGATTCTCTATATTTAAGCTTGAACATATTCCTAATAACCCTTTTCTGAACAATGCAAAAAAACAGAAACAGTGTACCTACTCTTCTTTCTTCGGAATATTTCAGTCCTTCATCAAGAGCAGCTATATAATTTAAAGTGAACTGTGAACCATAAATAGTCCGAAAGCTTGAGCTAAAGAAAGAAAAGTACACTGTCTGTGTTTTTTTTACTGCAACCCAAATAACTCCCACATCCGAGAACACTCGACTACAAACCTAAGATATGTAATACCTAATAAAATCCCACAGATGTGGGAGATAAAATTGAATTCTAAGAAGCCGGAAATTATACATTTTATACAGTTTCTATTACAAATTTATTGTTACTGGACCATATTAAAAAAAATGACAATGGAATACAAAATTCGGATATCAATGATGAATATCCCAAACGAACCACGTATTGAATTGAAATTAATGAAAAATGAAATGATACTTAGCACTACATGATCTGTGGCGATGTTTCTATCTAAACAATATCCTCTTGAAATTTTATAAACTCGACACTACACGGTTATTATCCCATTAATTCACTTTCACTGAACATATTCGCATAATCATCACCTATTTGCATTTTTCTTGTTAAATGAACAAATCGACAAATCTTAGTCCACCACGTCGGTTATCGCTATACGCATGCGTCGGTCAACAACCACAGACCAACTGTTTGGTCTGTGGAACAACGGTTTGTCTTGCGCGCAGGCTACCTCGCATTGCGAAGTCGCACACAGTTATAGGCGACTGAAATTAAGATCGTAGCGCTATAATGGCGGAAATCAGAACTACTGATTCGGCATTTCTAAAGAGGAACGACTAGACGCCATTAGCGAAAAGTATACAAAGCAAGTTTCCTTGCGTTAATTCATCCGTTAACGCTAGGGGACATACTGCTTCCTTGTTCAAAGAGAAAATCAACACCATCTGGCATCGTCTTTTTCAAAGCTCTGAGTAATAAGTATAGTAGAAAATGGGTTAGGTTAGGTCATTGACCTCGAATTCTATCACCTAGGTTAATGGAATTAGGTTAGGTTAGTGTTAAAGCAATTCTTTATAAGATATTGTTGGGATATCCAGGAGAATATGAACCAATTATCAGTGTTTACAAACTTATCTTCAGGAAATTTCAAGAAGGAACCTATTTTGGTGGGAGAAATATGGCTTTTCAATTACAGAAATAATCCGACAAAACTTTTTATTCCAATAATGTTAGTGCTTGAACGTATTTGGCCCAATTTTTCTTTCAAATGGCTATATCTTTTTAACAGAGCCGAATTCGGAAAAATGGAAAATGAAAAAAAGGTTTCTTTTGATCTAAAGAATCTTCAGTTCAAATATATGTACATGTCAAAGAGTCACCCTGCATACATTGTGATTGAATTTATATGTTGATTTTACAGTTTATATCCTTGTTGACATGCTATGTAATATTTTAACGACCATAATAAATGAATGAATGAATGGCTTGAAATTTCATAGTATGCACTTGAAATCGTTTCCCTTCATTGTCTTCAATTCGAGGTCCATTTTAATATCACACCTTGGATTATTTTCCCGTTGCAATAATCAACCTTTCAACACCTGACACCTTTGCACATCTAGACTGATCAACAATGCCACATATGGATAACTACCTTCAATTATGGTCCTTTCAGCTACAAAGGCCCAGGAAGTGGTCAATTTGGAACAAATCGCCAAATTCTACCGAATTACATCCCATCCCTTGCTAATGAATTGAATTTGAAGTGGCGCGATAATAGCGATTGTGAAAAAGAACATTAGGGTAGATGTGGCCACCTTCTCTTTTCTCTCCTGGGCAACATCTGTCAGTTTTTGGACAATGGATGAATTGGTGCGTGTGAATTTACACCATCATTAATCACTGTGTGTTTTTGGAATCCTCTCTAAATTATAAATTGACCTCTGGAATCGAACACATGACACTGGCTCTAATTTCTATAGACGATCTGTTTCCGTTGTGAAACGAAGAAGTTTTTTTTCTGCTGATGGAACCAAGATTAAGGTTGTCATATTATGCCTAGAAGAGGAGAATTATATAATTTATATAGGAAATCGAAATTTAGAAGATGAATGAATTTATTATTTTTGGTAAAGAATATCGAAGTCAAAGATGGATCTAGTTAGGAAAATGATTTTGTTCGTTGAATGATTTTATCGACGTGTCAAAGACGTATTCATAGCTTATTCTCGATAGTGATAATCTTTTTCCAAATTCATTTCATCTAAGAAAATAACACCAATCTAAAACTACAAATTATGCCAACGTTTGATCTATTGATACTTCCATTTCTGATAGTCTTCCGAAAGAATGGCCTTTAGTTCCTTCGTCACATTTAACACGATATCTAGGATGAATTCCATACGTAAATACGATATTCTACAAAATATGTCAAGCAGACCAATTTTCGTCTCACACCGTTGCCTCGTATCGAAAAAAGTTGATTGCAATGATTTCCTCATGTCGGCAGCTGTAATGAAATTCAACATCGGTATGTTATGGGATCTAATTTGCTAGTAAATTCCCATATCATATCATTCGCACAGTCGATGAAACGCCTGATACCGATATTCGATATCTGCATTGGCATATTAGATCAGGTAGGTAAGCATGCAAAATGATCGAACGGTATTAGCTTCTGAACAATCTCTGGGGAAAGGGTTGTTTGCTTCATTTTGATTTTACTGCAGTTTAAATAGGTGTATTTGTGAAATGATGTACAGATAGTCTTATTCTTTTAGCACAGAGTAAAATTTATTACGAGAAGAAGAAGATTGATTCAACTGGTATGACAAAAACATGACTTTCCGTGACTTTTCTCCTAAATCTCATTTTCTGCTGAATCTAAATTCTGAATGATGAATCAAAGTCCTGACATTAAATCAGAATCTTTGACTTTAAAGCAGTCATAGAATAGAATAGAATAGAATAGAATAGAATACGTTTATTGGTCTTTGTGGACATTAATTAATGTATAAGACAAGTCAAGTGAATTTAGCAACAAAAAATCAAAGATAAACACAACTAGAATATTCAACACAGTGAAAAATCTTATCATTAAGAAAACTTATCATCTAAAAATTCTTTAACATTGTAGTAGCACTTGTCTATCAATAATAATTTGATTTGAACTTTAAATTGTTTATCCGTCATAATCTTTACCTTTTTGTTCAAGTGATTAAAGAGCTTGGTGCCTATGAACATTGGTGATGAGGCGAATTTTGTGGTTCTATGCATTGGAATGCATAGAACATCATCATTTCTAGTATTGTATCCATGAAAATCAGAGCACTTCTTCAAAAGGTGGATATTTTGTCTAGTGAATATTAGAGTGTTCAAAATGAAGATGGATGGCAAAGTCAAAATCTTGTATTGCTTAAAAATCGGCCTGCATGAATCTTGGGGTTTCAAGTTGAACATCATCCGCAGAATTTTTTTCTGGGTGATAAATACACGAACACTGACCGTTGACGAGCCCCACAAAACCACATTATAGCATAGATGACTATAAACCATACTATAGTAAATTTGAAGCAAGGCATCTGTCGGAAGGGTGCTCTTGAGTCTAGATATTGCGTAGTAGGACTTATTAAGTTTTAAACAAAGATGGTCTATGTGTTGTTCCCATCTCAGATTACTATCAAGATATAGTCCCAGGAATCTCACACAGTCTGTAGACTGCAATTCTCTTCCTTGATAATTTAGGGTGAGAGGTACCTCATCACGGCGAATTTGAAATTTGACTACTTCAGTCTTTGTCATGTTAGGAATGAGTGTATTCTTACGACACCATTCCGTGAAGGATCGAATAATGAACACGCAATGTTCCCCAAGTTCGTGAGCGCTACTGGCCTCAACTGCCACGGTAATATCATCCGCGAATAGGACTAATATATTGGCTGCAATATATTCTGGTAACTCATTGATGAATAATGAAAAAAGAAGTGGTCCCAGGACCGAGCCCTGGGGAACACCAAGATCAGTAACATATTCCCGTGACTCAAAATCACTTACCCGTACAAAAATCCTACGATTCGATAAGTAGGAAGCAATCCAATCAAGGAACACACCCCTAAAACCCATTTGGTACATCTTATCAATGACAAACTGATGCCGGAGACAATCGAAAGCACGGGAAATGTCAAAGAATATCCCAGCAACGTGGGTCCCCTTGTCCAGGCACTTGTATATGAACTCCACATATTCGCAGCAAGCAGTCTGGGTTGACTTCCCGATTCTAAAACCATGCTGTCTGCCTGTCAATATAGAAAACTTATCCAAGTAGTTATACATTCTATTGAATATAATCCTTTCGAATATCTTGGATATCTGGCTTAATATGGAGATGGGCCGATAGTTTGCGATACAAATACAAATTAAATAAAAATTAGAGACATCAAAACCAAATCTTCATAGCTCAATCTATATCTATATATTGTATGAAACAAAGATGTTGGTTACACGATTTATAACTCGAGATCGGATGGACTGTTTGTTACGAAACTTCATTTATGGATTCGTCTACGGCCTGGTTATTATAAAATACATTAAAACTCTGAGAAATGCTTTTGCTCCTTCTGAATAAGGCCTCTATCTGTCGCTACGGTTGATGACGTAGTCTACAGCGTCTAGATGAGACACTGTAGCGTAGTCGTGAGGGTGCTATATTTGATATAGTCGCCATTAGATGGCGATGTAGGTATACAGTTACTACAGTGACTATATTACCATAATATTGTCACTGTAACAGTTACAGTGTAATTTTCATAGAACGTAAAATAACATGGAAGGTGGAAGGCTATTACCATCAAAAAGCGGGAGCGGGACGAGCGGGTAAACATTGATAGTACTTTATTCAAGCAATAATTTGTGTTTATATTCTTGACATTTTGATTCATATTATTTCTGAGGAAGGTATAATTGCTTAACCAAATTTTTGGTAAGGATTGAGCTGTACACTTGTGTCAACTGGAATTTCAAAGATTGCGAGAAATGTGGAGGTTATGTATATTCCAAAAGACAACAAGAAAATAGATATCTAGGATGAAAATCTCTTACTTGAATATTCTCAGTTCCATTCTGAAATATTAATCGGAGTTAAAATGATATTCATGGCTTTAATTTTGCTTAATTTTTCTCCTGCTTGCGAAAATAGCAATGGTAGGTTTATACAACGGTGGGTTTCACAAAGCGTAATCACCGGTGATCGGAGCTCGATCTAGAATCAACTCGATTTGACAGTTCAAAAATCAGAGTTGTCAGAGTTGTGAAATCCACTGTAAGTATAATTTAGGCGAAACAAAGTTCGCCGGGCCAGCCCTTGGAAATATAAAATCAGAATTCATTATAAGTGATCAGAATTTGAAATATAATAGATTGCAAAAGTGAAATTTGCTTGTACAGTACATAAGTAGCCAGTCAATTTATTTTTGGAATCTATTCTAACAGGAGGAAAGGTACTTCAATCGTAGAGGTCTACCCAAAGAAAAGGTGCAATCAGTCGTAGAGGGTTTGCCCAGGGAAAAGCTCAATCTTCTTGTAGAGGACTTCCCCTAGAGAAGATACATCCAACTGTGTAATAAATCGAAATATTGCGGTTAATCAATATAGATTCCCAAATTAAAATTCATGGCTTCGAATATTACTTTGTTGCATAAGAGTATCAATAATATCAGTACGGGAGAAACAGGATGTATGCGAGACGATAAGCAATAGAGCTGTTGATTTTCGGGTCAAGTTTCCTCATGAAACTGAGCAAGAAATCAAAAATAAATTGTATATCGAGACGGTGTCAGAGAATCATCTCACGACCTGGGGTGTCGGAATGCAAAAGCAGCCCAAAATTCGGGGCTAGATCGTGGGAATTGCAACATTGCAACTAACCGAAAATTTCATGCGATTAAAACACCCTTCTCGGATTTCAGAGGTGGAAAAAGAAAATCTTGAATTGCTTTCTCCTTTTCAAGAAAATACAACAAAGAGAGAAAGTGGCTTAGTGGAGACGTAATTTAAAAGTAAACCGCTAGGATCATGCTGCCATCGGAGAAGAGTAGTGATGAAGGCATAACAAGCCAGAAATGGGACTGTCACTACTCTTCTCCGATGGTAGCACGATCCTAGCGGTTCACTTTTGAATTACATCTCCACTAAACCACTTTCTCTCTTTATTGTATTTTTTCTAACGAAACTGAACCTTTTGACGAGAATTTCAGTAACTGTGCCACTTGGCTATTATGGATCTTTCAAAAGTCAGTATATTTTATTTTCGTCTTCATTGTTATCTTGAATTTCGAAACTAAGAGTGAGTACTCTTTTCTGTTCATATCTTCGTAATCGCTATTTCAAATGAAATGAATTTTGGTTGATTGTTAACTCTATTCATGGTGCATATTCCTCAATCAGAACTTATTCAATATTTCTCCTGGTATGGAAGTAACAGTGTAGCCGACTCCTAAATCCACGCAAAAATACTATAGAACCACTTGAAAAAGATAAACGGTTCATATTTTCGAAAGAATCAATCATTTTAAAAAACAAAAGTATTCCTATGTTTTTTTGATACAACGCCAATTTTACCCGATAAAATTTGACGAAAAAATCAGAAATCATAAGAATAATCTGGATGCTTCCCTGGATTTATAATATCACAGAATGACTGAACTTCATAAAGTCTCTGATTATCTATACAAATTAACAATGTTGTCAGAATGTTTATTAACTTTGTCAAGACTAAAATGTCAATGGAATACAAAATTCGGATACTGATGATGAATAGATGAATGTCTCATACAAACCACGTATTGAATTGAAATTAATGCAGAATGAAATGATACTTAACACTACATGATCTGTGGCGATGTTTCTATCTAAACAATATCCTCTTGGAATTTTATGAACTAGACACTACACGGTTATAATCACATTAATTCACTTTCACTGAAAGTAGTCACATCACCGTTTGCATTCTTATCTGTAAATAAACGAATCGACCTTTGACTATAGTATAAGAAATCGACAAATTTTAGTCCATCACGCCGCTATACGCATGCTCCGTTCAATAACCACAGACCAAATGTTTGGTCTGTGGAATAACGGTTTGTCTTGCGTGGCGCTGACTACGTCGCATTGCGAAGTCGCGCACTGTTAAAGGCGACTGCAATTAAGATCGTATCGCTATATCGGTGAGAATCAGAACTACTCGTTCGGCATTTCCAAAGAGGAACCACTAGACGCCATCAGCCAAAAGTAATCGAAACTGTGCCTTTGCGTTAGTTCATCCGTTAACGATAGGGGACGTACTGCTTTCTTGTTTAGAGAGAAAATCAACACAATCTGACATCGTCTTCTCAAAAGCTCTATGATAGCTCTGTCATAGAAGATGGGTAAGTAGAGTTATGTTCGATTAGTGTAAAAACAATTCTTTATTAGATAGTTTTGGGAGATACAGAAAAATATGAACAAGTTATAAGTGCTCACAAACTTATCTCAATGAAAATCGAAGGAGGAACTCATTTTTGGTGGGATAAATATGACTTTTCAATTGGCAATATAATCAGACCATACTAAGTGATTTTTTAAGGAAATATCGTGTTTGTACCATTTTTATTCCACTAAGGTTAGTACTGGATTATTTCCTAAATGTATCAACTCAATTTCAATCGAGAAATATGCTTTGCATCAATTCCAGAGGATCGTTTCAGGGACGTATTCAGCCTTTTTTTTCAAATGGCTATATCTTTTCTACAGAGCCGAATTCGGAAAAATGGAAAATGTAAAAAAGGTTCCTTTTGACCTCAAGAATCTTCAGTTAAAATATATGTACAAATCATAGACTTATCCTGTATAAGCTTATCAATTTCGTGCAGATGACAATTAAATCGTTCCATACTCATGTGATACCGCATCAAATGAGATTTACAGACCCAGAAGAAGCAGCCTTTGTCTTTGTAGTTATTTTGTGGTATAATCAGTACAACCAATTATTTTTTTATTTTCACATGAAGGGATTACTATGATACAGTCCATTTCGAAATGAGCTGTTGGGACGATACTTTTCATGTTAACCACTCTGCTGAGTACATATCGAATGTGTATTCCATTTGTAGCAGTACAAGCGAAGAGAGAGAGAGTCGATAAGCTCCTCTGTCTCGACCCAAGCATAAAGCAACGATTAGCACTTTTCCAGTGAACATAATCAGCCCAAATGAAAAATTCTTTCGGCCTTCAGGTTCATCGGACAATGCAGCCCATCCAGGTTTTACTCGACTCGAATGCGCGTATGTCCGCTTGATAAATGACCATCACTTTATTAACCATAACTGCCGCTTCCACCGTTCTTGCAGTACGCCAGCGTGTAAGGTAGCTTTTATTTTGATCAGTACACAACAGGTTGAATTAACGGCCTCCTTTGATTTTGCCGCGTCATTATTTGCCCTTGCGCCTCCATCACCTTTGAATAGTCCCTGATGATGACCGGTCCTGACAGGCTCTTACAAATTATCCGCTAGAAACTACTGAATTGGATTTTCGGTATCAATCATCAGAGGATGGAGATGGAGAGATGATATAGTTGATAAAGTCTGGAGGAATTTCGTGATTAATTAGAAGAGTATTACTATAATCTAATGGGAGCTGCAGGACTAAATGATTGCTCTTTTGTTGGTAGTTAATGGACTGTTTTGTAATTAATTAAAAATGCTTCAATGCAAGACGCGATTCACAGCTAATCAAGCTTCGTCTTCTTAGAAACTAATGGAAACCGAAGGGTTTCTCAATAGAGCCGATTTTGAAGCGGCAAGCAAGAAATTCATATTTAAAATGGTAGAAATCTCACTGACTATCATTTGTGTTCAGTATAATTTGGCGAATCATCATGGCAAGATTCGTCAACAACATTTCAGTTATAAAGGGTGTTTCAATAAGAGCGCAAAATTTAAATTGCGAGCCATGTTTGACAGCCATAATGTCACATGAGTATGGCATGAGAGATCGAATATTGACAGATGGGAGTTGGTAATCATGGGGCATTACACTTTTTTCTTGGACTATTCAGGTTGTTTTTACACACAAAAAAGACTGTGCTGACGGCAATAGTAGATATTTTATTGACATCGTTTCAGTTGGCCCAATAAAACTTCTTCTTATATCAATAAATTATTTTTGGAGTAATTAAATTCAGATAATACGGCTGTCATTCAATTATAGTCAGAATAATATTGAAATAAGGAAGAACTGCATATTCGTTAAATAAGACTTCTATTTGAATGAATCGATCATAATAATATTGAAATAAAAAAGAACTATATTTGCTTTGAATACAACCTATATTTGAATGAATTGATTAATTTAATTCAATAGCTAAAAATAGTAACGGAACCAGGGGCGGATTAACCAAGTGGGAGGCCCCTAGGCAGTGCAATTTTCGGGGCCCCTTTTCAATTCAATTTTTCCTGTGAACGGGGCACACGAGGTAAGCGGGGCCCCTAGCTGATACGGGGCCCCTAGGCAGTCGCCTCATCCGCCTAATGGCTAATCCGCCCCTGAACGGAACAATAACTAGATTTATTCCAATGAAGCCTATGATTGATTCAAAAATAGTAAATAAAGCTACGAAGACGACTGCATCAAGACAAGACGCGACAGGATTTTGATTTAGTATTTAGTTGCGTGTGTGTGTTACTGCGAAGAAAGAGTTTGAAAATGGAAGGGTAGCTATTGAATAAGTGGGGAATGGAATCTCTAGTTCCACATTTTCAGGGTAAGTTACTTCATATTCATATAAAAATGTCTCAAAGCCTTCCGTTTTATTGTGAATGTGTGCCATAAACGAAAGACAATCTAATAATGGTACTTATTTTACCGATAGTTGTTAGGATGTTAGCTATTTCAACCCCTTAAGTTCACATTTGGTGCACCATCGCTTTCGAAGGAGGGACATCCAATTTCAAGATTAAATTGAACCAAATCTTAGTGGTTGCTTTTGATATACCTGGGCCTGTTTCATAAAACAAGATATAAGTTAACAGGCAAATATTCTACGAGTTGTAAGTTTTTTGTCCAATATCCGCTCCATAAAAATAACTAACTATGAACTAAGGTGACAATACCGATTAAATTAATTCGTAAAATTGTAATCCAACTAAAAGTGGGAGCAGTAGGTATTTGGTGAAATTCACTTGTTTTCAATGTGCATTACAAGTACCTTTACTTGTAAAATTGTAACTTGTTATTTTTACTGGGTATTGATCATAATTAGTTCATGTCCCACAGTTATCCACTTCTTACAGAGTTTGATGTTAGTAAAAATTTTATCAAGTCTCTAACATTCATTCTATTTTCAAACAAGGTTTTGCTTATGTAGTTTTTTGAGGTTTAGAAAATCGAAAAGAAAAATATCCCTTAAGATCCCTATTTAATATTGTCGCTTATTATCACAGTACCATAACTATGTTCAAATTAGAGGAAATAAGTTATTGTTTTGTTATGAATATGTTACTGTTTACTTATTGTTATTGTGTTCTTGAGATAACATTTATGATTTTGTTGATAAAATAATAAACAAATGTGAAACATTCAAAATAGTTTTATTTGATACATCTTATCATTCAATCAATAAATTAAAGAGTTAAATTAACAATAATAAACTTTCAATTCAAATATAGTAAAATATTTCTAACGACTGCATCATATTGATTCAATTGATGTAGTTTCTTTTCCCAATATGAAGTTTATTTAAATCGAAATCAAGCATTCATTCTTTTTATAGTAAACTACCTTTCAAGAAATTACATCTTGTTTCAGTTTTAATATATCCTACATTTAAAACAATCCAAATGTATACTTATTCAATAATATATTTATTTTCCTGAAATATTATAGTTAATTGATAGAAAAAAGTTCGGTTTGTTTTAATTGTATTCTTTCATTGAAACTAACTAACGCTTTTCTTGTCTCAATTATAGCATTTCATTGAATACTTTCACTGCTTAGATAAAATCAATGAGACCTATAATTGGATCAAAAATAGGCAGCATTGGCATAGGAAGAACAAGATAAGCATTGAATTAAATATAGTAATCATTCAGGAATAGGGAATACAGTATATCATTGATTCAATGGTTATGCCATTGTTTCTACTAACAGTGTTTTTTGTGTGATATAGAGCGTTTGTTTCAATAATTTGAATATTACAGAAAAATTTCCACGAATATAAGGAAATTCAATATCTATTATCTTATTCTATTGCACCACAAGTATTCTTAGTTCATAAAAAACTAATCTTTGCTCTTGCTTTGAGTTGAAACATCTTCAACACGTTCTCAACGTGGCCAGGAAAATGCCATATACAAGAGATTAGTCTCGATTGAAAAGTTCTCATATCACATTTGAACTAATAATATAACTAGTTTGATCGCAGTTAAATATTCCAATCCATTACCACTATGTTGATCGAGAATCATTATAGGAAATGGAGTGGTAAATGGATTAAATGCAGTCAGCATTAACTATAAACCAAATAAGCGATTGCCTATATATCGCTCACCATCATTATCGTCATCATTTGGAGTAATTAGTTGAAATGCGAAATTGTTGTTCTTAAATGCGAACCACGGGATTTGCCCATTCGTAGTCATGATCAGAACTCAGTTTACAGGTTTTCATCAACGGTTTTTTGTGGTTAATGGTTGAAGGTATATACATAGTAGGAAGTTGCTGGGAGCTTGTTCAACGTGTATTTTTGAATTAATCGAAGTAATCGATTTTTTACTGTATATTCTGTCGAAGAATCGAAAAAATGAACTCCAGAAAATAACTTGTTATTAATGAATTACAGTACCAAAAAACAAAATATTCTTAGATAAATTGGGATAAACGAAATTCATTTGGCCCGCATGCTATGTACAAAATGACATACCGGCAACAGGCAACTGTAGTTTTTTTCTTATACATAGTTGCAAAACTACTGACAGAGTTCACCAATGAAACGCTTGGTTCATCAGCACAAGTTGTGTGAGCCCAATACAACCAATGCATGCATCGTAACCAGTCTTTTCCAAAGCAGTTTGAATATAAATGAACGAATTTTGAGCACATGACAAAAAAACAAGCAAAAATTTATTCAACATAAAAAAACATTATATAGAGATAAAACATGGGGAAATCTTAAAAATAAAGTAGAAAACGACTTCGGGAATATAATATCTTTCTTTCACAGTAAACATCTAACACTAAATATGGAAAAGACGAAATTCGTAATGTTTAGCAGTTCAACCCATACGCTACCGAAGTACGACAAATTGAAAATATGTAAACAGGGTGAAGAAACAGAAAAATGCGTTACGAATAATATAAAATATTTAGGAATTTATATAGATAGCCATCTCCACTGGAATATACAAGCAACGAAGCTAGCACAAAAACTAAGAGCATTGGTTTCTAAAATAAAATGTTGTAGAACGTTTTGCGATATCCCCCAAATGAAATTAGTTTACAATGCTCTTTTGCAGAGTCATTTGCTATATGGAAATATGGCGTGGGGTGGAATGTATTCTTGTTTTTTAAAGTAGGTTGAAATCGCCCAGAAATGGATAATTACAGTAATTTTCAGAAGAGGTTATCGTTATCCAACTGATCAACTGTACAATGAGAGCGGATTTTTTGATTTGAGGCAATTGTACTTTGAGTCCCTCAGTTTATATCAATTTAAATGTAAAAGGAATTGGCTTAAGATCGAACACATTCACAGCCCAAGATATAAGAATGACAACATAATGGTACCAAAGATGAACAAAACCATAGGTCAACGTTGCTTTGTTTTCTTAGGCCCTCGTGTGATGAATAGGTTATCTATACTGATTAAGAAAACAGAAAATTCTATTGAAAATATTTTTGAGGGAAACGGATCGTAAAATTATAAAGAACTTAATATATGTATATAAAAAATGAATAAGGATAGAAGGTAACATAGTTGATACAAATTATGATATTGTGTGATTTTTTTATATTGTTTTATGATGGATAGCTAGTTCATAATATAGATTAATTTTTGTCCACACGCGGAAATTATTCCTTTGTGGAATTTTATGTTTATGTTTATTTATCTAAAATGGAATTGTAAATGATCTTATTTGATTGTGGTGGTACTAATAAACATATCTTTGATTTGATTTGATAAAACGTTGAATCAGAGTCTATATTTGGCTGTGGTGTATTGTCAAATATTTTTGGAAATCATTTATGTTATGTATATCAAAGAAGAACAGCTTCTTTGACTATGCAAGAAAATACCTTAATTTAAAATACAATGTGTCCGATGTTAGTCTCACACGGTACTATTCACTTTCAACCATCTCCTAACTGTACAGATAGATGAAGCAGCTGTTGAGGGAATTATTAGCTGCTCATTCACAAAGTTCCTGAAAAATTGATCACGTAATTTACGTAATTGAATGGTAGAAGGCTCTGATAATGGTTTCATTCCATCAAGAGATCCGATTCACATCTTCTCAACAACAATGCTCGATACCTAACGGAAATTCATTAATTGTTGGACTTTTTCCTTGCCTATTAGGAGTCTTTTCTTTCTGTAATGAAGCTGAGGCATTCCGCTCCGAAGTCAATCCCATAATAAAACGAATAAAAAAATCGGTGTAGGCCCTTTCAATTGCCAAATACGGGTCGGTGTTCTTAGAGGTTCTCTGTTCACAAGTGGACCGCTAATGGTTGTGGAACCAGGGGGTCAAACATCATTTATCAATTTTGCCACCGAAAAACCATTAAATGTTCGGCGTATTCCAATCGAAAGATTGCTGCCCCTTTCAATTTATTATTCCTGTTTTTAACCGAGCTTACAACTGATTTGAAGGGACCTAGCCCATTCAATATGGAAAAATCTATTTGTATTAAGTTTTTCTATAAATTTATGTTGGAATATACTGCAACTTTTGCTTGGATTTCAAATAATAATTTTTGTTATCTAATCGCTGATGATATCCAAAAAACTTACCATTTCTTCATGCGAAATAACAAAAAAAGAACAGTCTGATAACGAACTGATCAAGAACACCAAATGAAGTCATTTTTAATTTAAATCTCGATAAGGAACCAATATGGAGTGGTTCTTCGACTGTATATTTTGGAGGCTGAAGCAATATATATAAAGGGTGTTTCAAATCGCGCGGTTTTTTTTAAGAATAAATAAAATATAGATGGCGCACTGAATTCATCTGGGTATTTTGAAATTTAAGAAGTGTGATGTATGATATTTATAAAAATTGCTTAGTACACGATACAACAACGCGTTCAAATTGTTGAATAATTTTATGAAAATCAGCGTTCTGTGAAAAGTGTTTTTAGAAAATTATGTGAATTTTAAGGTTTACATAATTGTTTATCTGAAAGCACTATTGGTCCAATAATTGAAAATTTCAAGAGACCGGTTCGGTGTGAGACCAAAAAAGTGAAAAATACAGTCGTAGCGTTCGTTCACAAGAAAATGTTGATTTGCTTCATGAAAGTGTTGCTGAAGATCCTGAAATGTCCATTAGACGACATTCTCAACAAGTTGGACTGAGTGGGACCACAACATGGCGTATTTTACACAAGGATTTAGCACTGAAGGCATATAAGGTTCAAATAACACAGGAACTGAAGCCATTAGATCATTTGAAACGTCGTTCATTTGTCAATTTCATCAATGAACAACCAGCTGATTTTTCTCAAAAAATCATGTTTTCTGATTAGGTACATTTTGAACTTGATGGCTATGTTAATGAATAAAATTGTCGTATCTGAGGTGAAAAATCCACGAATTATTCATGAGAAACCTACGCATCCTAAACGAGTGGTGTGCATTATGGTCAGGTGGTGTAATTAGACCTTACTTCTTTGAAAATGCTGCTGGTGAAGCTGTAACTACCAATGATGATCGATACCGTCGGTTGATAATCGAATTTCTGTGGGCTCAATTAATGAACATTGATCTAGAGGGCATTTGGTTTCAGCAGGATGGCGCTACACCTTACTTTGCAAATGATACAATTGATTTAATGGGACAAAAATTTCCTGGACGAATAATCTCCTGAAACGGTGATGTCAATTGACCATCAAGATCATGTGATTTGACACCGTTGGACTATTTTCTTTGGGGTTATGTGGAAAGCCTGGTCTTTAAGAAAAATCCACAATCGATTCCTGAACTAAAGGATGAAATTATTCGTGTCATTAGAGTCTCAATTATGTCAAAATGTCATTGAAAATTTTAACAAAGGAGTGTACTCCTGTAGAGCTGCAAGAGGAGCTCATTCGGCACATATTATATTTTTGTACAACTGCCATTAAAAATGAACACCTTTAATGACAGCAAACAATGTTAGAATTGATTGTTTACGTGGAAGCGTGTTAAAAATATTTTTTACATTAGTGTTAAAAATATTTTTAGCACTCCATTTTCTTATGATGAAATCAGATGAAAAAAATTCAGCAATTGCAAATTTTTATTATCAATATTTAAACCATCATTACTTATGAACATCAATATTAATCGTAAAACTAGAACAATTACTAACATTAATGCCCTGTGACGTTAGGGAGCTTCGCAACACATTATTAGAATCCTCAGCAGCATCAGTACCTACTATTTGTTGAGGTTGGGAGATTTTTTCATATATTTCTATATGCAATGGAATGATCAACATAGCCCTCAGCTACCGTCGCGTAGACTTCCATCCACCATGTTTTTTTTATATCCGTAATATTTGCTCCTGATTCTGCTAGCAATGAAGCGGAGGATCTTCGAAAACAGTGTCCTGTAAATTGCTTGGGTTCTGGCAGTTTGAGGAATTCGGCAACAATAGATGGAATTTTTCCAAATGTATTGATACCAACTGGATTGGCATTGCATTTATTATTCATGTTCTTCAGGAAAAAACGACGATTTTTGATGACACAAGGGCGCATTGCAAAGTATTTATGAAAATAGTCAACATACTTCCCAATAATACTGAAAGAACGACTGACTTTCGTTTTTGTGTTTGGAAGTTATATAACCAATGATTTATTTGTTATTTCGATGTCTTCCACTGATAAATTACACAATTCTCCACGCCGACAGGCTCCAAATAATCCGAAAATAGTTGCAACCTTAACCATCAAGTATTTCTCATCTGGTGCCTCATTTATAAACTTTTCAATTTGTTCACGAGTGAGAATTTTCGATTTTTTGGGAAGATATCCTTCACTTTTCCGTTTTAAATATGCTATTACCTTAAAATATTTACTAACATCCACACCATTTTTAACAAGGGCGCTTGACTTTATCATTGAAAATTTGCTCCACAAAGTTGATGAACTCCATATTTTTGATTTTTCTTCTAAGTATGCCAGGAAAACAGGTTCACTGAAGTTCCCTTCTACATTTTTCAATTAACACCATGCCAGGAAATTGTTATATGCAATATCGTACTGCTGAACAGATTTTTTAGGTAGGAGTTCCAGACTTGCTTTTCTTGCAGACTCTTCAATATCCACAGGAACAACCAAATCGTCACTTTTATTAATAACTGGACTCTCGACAAACATATTAAGCTGATTAAGCAGTTAAAAACCCAAGACGAAAATTGGACAGGAACGAAATTCAAATAACAGCGTCTTTTCTTCACAACAACCTTTTGATTATTTGAATATTAAAATGCATTTTGAAGTTTATTGTCTTTGCAAATTCGCCCATTTCATTATCAAAATAGGGCAGTTGTACAAAAAACATTGTATGGTATTTGTGTTAAAAGTGATTTTGTTCGTGAAATTGGTCAATTCGCTCCGCTCATTTCACAAACTTTTTCACTCACAAAATAAAACGTCACTTTTTACACTCATATCATAAATAACTCTTTTGAAATGAATGCAAACTTGTGTGTTGTATTTATTCTAAAAAAACGGAGCAATTTGAAACACCCTTTACAGGGAGAAAAAGTTCCAGGTTTCCTTATTTCATTCTGCTCAGACATATGGGTTAACAGTTTTTCAGTTGTTTCCATCGTTCATTTCATTTTGATTCAACTGTAAATACTCATAAAGATTATGCCTATTTAGCCATGTCGTATCGCTATTCTAGCTACACAGTCGAATTATGTCGCCTATAAGACCCGAATTGAAAAAACAGCGTCCACGTTTTCCAAATCACATCTATTTTATTGGTTCATTGGAGTGTTTCATTGCCATATCGACGAAAATATCTAGTCGAAATGGTTCCAAAACGATATGGAGTGATTATTATTATGTTTAATTCTCATTCTGGTGATAATTTTACTGAATATAAACTGCAAGGGAGAAGGGAGTTTCAGTTTGACGCTGAAAGCAGACTATTCTTGTAATTTGAACGCCGTGACTTGGTCGGTTCAGCAAGAGGAGACAGTGACAAGTATGGAGTTGTCAGCCTCATTTTGGGTGGAATCTTAGGAGGTCAAGGTGAAGTTAGAATAAAAAAACTTGGATACACTTCAATTCTATATAAGCGACATTGCGGCCGCTGTATTGAAGAATTATAATAACTTTTCGACGTTGAATTTCTGCGACTGTTAATCTATCGATCATCCTAAGCACCTGCATATTTCTACATAGAACCGCCGCTGCCACAAAAACGCGAATGGACTCAGTAAAAATGACCGGCCAGCTTCAATTACGGCCTGACGGCAAAAACAAATCGCTTTATTCAACATCGAATAAGATCGCGCTGATCGGCCAGAATTCTCAGCTAATGATGTCAATATCGATGGATGTCTTTTTGTTGAAACAAGCCATTACCGGCTCGATGAATTATTCCGCTTCCAGATCATTTTCTCATACATAACTCGATCAGATAATATCTGTTTGATTTGTGTGTTGCTTTTTTTACGGCAGCGATTTCTTGCACTTGTTGAATTCCCGATCGGGATGCCTGCCTTGTGTCGAGTTTCATTCGGTATGCGTTTCTCTTGAGGTAACTTTGGTAATTGCTGGATATGTGGCACATTATTTATGACTTCGCGACTTCTGTGGACGACTGAAGAAGTTGCGCTCGTTTGTGAATTTCTGGGCTCATCTTCATAACGATATGTTTCCATAAATGCTTGCTAATACATAGTTATCGCTGTTATATTCAGCTCATTCCATATTTACTCCAGTGGTGGAGCAACACTCGTTTCTCATCGATAAAACATGGAAAAGGGCAAAACTAACAAGTTGGTTTTTCAGCAACAAAATTTTTGACCTTTAACCTTTCTCAAATTCAAAGATAGCTTCGGGAATGAATACCATAGAGAAAACAAACAACCTTCAGTTGATCTATGATGGAATAGGTACTGTTATGGTTCAAAATATCTTTCACAAAATTCAAAGTTAATTTCGATTTAATGAGGCCAAATTAAAGTTGAAAATGAAAGATTTCTAGATATAAATTTATTTTGAAGTTTTAAAGTTTGTACATAGAAATAGATTCTGTGATAGTTCGAATAAGCTTAGGGAATCAAGGATGTAGAAGTTTTTTGAAGTATGGAAACCAGGGAGACGAAAAAAAAAATTAGAGAAGAAACATCAAGAAGAAAAGTCAAGAAGTTAAATTGAGAAATATCAGACAGAAAAGCCAAGAAGATAAATTGAAAAATAATAAAGGAAGTCGGAAGAGAAATTGGGGAAAATAAAGGAAGACACAGCAAGAAGAACCAAATAGAGAGATTTAAATAAAATAGATATAAGTGAGTTTGATATTATTAAGAGCTAGAATAAGTTGTTTTTTTTATGCATTAGAATAAGAAAGTTGAGAGTAGAAATAAAGTTTGTAAAAATCTAAATTTTTGATTTTAAGTTGGACCCTCAATTGGGAAAGAAAAAATTTTAAAGATACTAGATGAAATGAATACAAAAATAGATAAACAAAATGAAAAATTTGATGCTTTTTTATCAGATTTGAGGAACACAAAGAAAAATGAGAAGAATGAGAATATAACGAAAATAGAAGATACTGAAGATAAAATCAATGAAACAAATAATAAAGCAGAAACAAAAATATATATTGCTGAAGATAAAATGAAGAAAGAAGAACAAGATTTTGCTGAAGAAGTAACAGAACAACTCGATCAACAAAAAGAAAAAAATCAGTATAGTCAAACGAAACAAAAGGGGAAAAATAAAATATTAATGAAAGGGATTTATAGAAATAGAAATGCAAATTACGAAGATTGCCTGATATTGATGATGAAAAATGGGTTGGCTGAAAGAAAATGGGGATTTGAAAACAAAAGACAAGAAATTATGAATGAATGCAACAGAAAAGTGGAAGAAAATGCAATGAAATATCTGAAAAGAATGGAGATAAAGAAGAGAAAGAAGAGAAGGAAGGAAATGACGGAAAGGAAGAAAAAGAAGAAAAGGAAGGCGAAGAAGAAAACGAAGAAAGAGAAGAAGGGGAGGAAAAAGAAGGAATGGAAGGAGAAGAAGAAAAGGAAGAATAAGAAGAAAAGAAAGAAAAAGGAGGAATGGAAGAAAAAAAAAGGAATATATAATATAAATATTTTTTTTTAGTATGAGAACTATGAATCAAGAGGTTTGATAAAATTAGTTTTAATTTGCCTAATTTTCCAAATTATTCAAATTTAAACAAAATTTAGGGGATTTGTTATGGTTCAAAATATCTTTCACAAAATTCAAAGTTAATTTCGATTTAATGAGGCCAAATTAAAGTTGAAAATGAAAGATTTCTAGATATGAATTTATTTTGAAGTTTTAAAAGTTTGTACATAGAAATAGATTCTGTGATAGTTCGAATAAGCTTAGGGAATCAAGGATGTAGAAGTTTTTTGAAGTATGGAAACCGGGGAGACGAAAAAAAAAAATTAGAGAAGAAACATCAAGAAGAAAAGTCAAGAAGTTAAATTGAGAAATATCAGACAGAAAAGCCAAGAAGATAAATTGAAAAATAATAAAGGAAGTCGGAAGAGAAATTGGGGAAAATAAAGGAAGACACAGCAAGAAGAACCAAATAGAGAGATTTAAATAAAATAGATATAAGTGAGTTTGATATTATTAAGAGCTAGAATAAGTTGTTTTTTTTATGCATTAGAATAAGAAAGTTGAGAGTAGAAATAAAGTTTGTAAAAATCTAAATTTTTGATTTTGAGTTGGACCCTCAATTGGGAAAGAAAATTACCGGGAAAAACAAAATTTAAATTTAGAATTAATTTGACAGATTCCAAATTCTTTTTCATTCGAAATATAAATTCATAAAAAAAAGGAATCATAACAATTGGCGCCCAACGTGGGGCTGAAAACTTTTTATTATTCAAAATTTAATAGAATTAAATGAGTTTTAACAAGTTTATTGATTCAAAGCTTATATGAAAAAATATATATATATTATATATTCCGAGAAAAAAAAATGGACAACCATAAAATGGAAACAAGAAATGAAGAAAATATAACTGAAGAGGAAGAAATAACCAGAGAGCAAGAGTCACAGGAAAGCAAAATGGATAGAATTTTAAAGATACTAGATGAAATGAATACAAAAATAGATAAACAAAATGAAAAATTTGATGCTTTTTTATCAGATTTGAGGATCACAAAGAAAAATGAGAAGAATGAGAATATAACGAAAATAGAAGATACTGAAGATAAAATCAATGAAACAAATAATAAAGCAGAAACAAAAATATATATTGCTGAAGATAAAATGAAGAAAGAAGAACAAGATTTTGCTGAAGAAGTAACAGAACAACTCGATCAACAAAAAGAAAAAAATCAGTATAGTCAAACGAAACAAAAGGGGAAAAATAAAATATTAATGAAAGGGATTTATAGAAATAGAAATGCAAATTACGAAGATTGCCTGATATTGATGATGAAAAATGGGTTGGCTGAAAGAAAATGGGGATTTGAAAACAAAAGACAAGAAATTATGAATGAATGCAACAGAAAAGTGGAAGAAAATGCAATGAAATATCTGAAAAGAATGGAGATAAAGAAGAGAAAGAAGAGAAGGAAGGAAATGACGGAAAGGAAGAAAAAGAAGAAAAGGAAGGCGAAGAAGAAAACGAAGAAAGAGAAGAAGGGGAGGAAAAAGAAGGAATGGAAGGAGAAGAAGAAAAGGAAGAATAAGAAGAAAAGAAAGAAAAAGGAGGAATGGAAGAAAAAAAAAGGAATATATAATATAAATATTTTTTTTTAGTATGAGAACTATGAATCAAGAGGTTTGATAAAATTAGTTTTAATTTGCCTAATTTTCCAAATTATTCAAATTTAAACAAAATTTAGGGGATTTGTTATGGTTCAAAATATCTTTCACAAAATTCAAAGTTAATTTCGATTTAATGAGGCCAAATTAAAGTTGAAAATGAAAGATTTCTAGATATGAATTTATTTTGAAGTTTTAAAGTTTGTACATAGAAATAGATTCTGTGATAGTTCGAATAAGCTTAGGGAATCAAGGATGTAGAAGTTTTTTGAAGTATGGAAACCGGGGAGACGAAAAAAAAAATTAGAGAAGAAACATCAAGAAGAAAAGTCAAGAAGTTAAATTGAGAAATATCAGACAGAAAAGCCAAGAAGATAAATTGAAAAATAATAAAGGAAGTCGGAAGAGAAATTGGGGAAAATAAAGGAAGACACAGCAAGAAGAACCAAATAGAGAGATTTAAATAAAATAGATATAAGTGAGTTTGATATTATTAAGAGCTAGAATAAGTTGTTTTTTTTATGCATTAGAATAAGAAAGTTGAGAGTAGAAATAAAGTTTGTAAAAATCTAAATTTTTGATTTTGAGTTGGACCCTCAATTGGGAAAGAAAATTACCGGGAAAAACAAAATTTAAATTTAGAATTAATTTGACAGATTCCAAATTCTTTTTCATTCGAAATATAAATTCATAAAAAAAAGGAATCATAACAGTACTTATTTGTAAAAAAGCGCAATACAAGAACAATGTGACCACATTTTCTCGTGAAATAATCATGTCGAATACCACTCCAGATGAAATTTGCAGGCAAAATTTCTCTCTTGCAATTTTAAAGTTTGTTGCGTTTCGGCAATTTCGCTCATGACATTTTTCCAAAATCACTCGCGAAAACATTCGCGAAATTGCCGAAAAGCAACAAACTTTCATTTCACAATCGAGAAATTTTGCCGGCAAAATTTCATCTCTAGTGGTATTATACAGAGTGGCCCACCCCAGACGCGTTTCTCATTTTGAGGCAGTAAATGAATACTTTCGAAATTTTTTTTCGTGAAATGTAAAGAGCAATCAGATGCACAATTCAAAATTGTTTTCACATAAACAGGGTGTTCGGTAACAAAGATATAGACCATAGTTACACTTTTTTCAATGTGATACCCTATATATCTATATGAATTCAAAAATTGAATGGCAAGCTCAAATAATGATGAGTTTATAAAGACCTTAGGAGAACCATTTAAGAGAAAATGGCGAAAAATCGAATAAAAAGAGTATTTTTAATTAGCAATTAATGAATAAACCCTTCAAGCCAACGAGACAGAAAATGTTTTTTCGTGTAGACATATTGGCTACCCTTATGCAGAAGAAAAAATTCAACTCTGGAATATACTGAGTTATCATAGTTAATATTCAAACATTAACTAGAAATAATGGTCAAAAACTTTCTTATTTCAAATGGCCCACCCAGTATTTCTGTTCCTTGTTGAACGTAAAAATTAATATCGAAACTATCTTCATTGGGTTTCCCTATACCTAAACCTAATAGTTTTCCAGTAATTTTCGATTTTGATTCAACTAGTTAACCTACTATTATTATGATTAGCGATATTCATAGAAATACAAACTTGGAAATATTTGCGGCGAAATGCTTACAATATTATTTGAAATCTGAAAAACTCATATGCAGATCTCAATAATGGTGTTGCGGTCACGCAAGATTTATTATTCCTTTATAAATGATTATCTACTGTTCTTCTGAATATCAATTCTTTTTTCAATTAATTTCGCCTAGAAGGTATTAAGTGTCATCATTCAATCCTTTCCGGTACATGCCCTTGAATTTTTTTTATTCCGAACCTTTTATAAGTTAACCCATACGTTCAAGGAATCATGTAACAAACGATTCATTTAAGAAAATATTTGCTCAGGTGATGAACCTGTGCTTCAGTCCAACATTTTCCCCATTCTTCACATTTCATTTATAAAGGAATAATAAACCTTGCGTGACCGCTGACCGCAACATATGAGATATGAGATCTTCATATGAGTTTTTCAGATTTCAAATAATATTGTAAGCTTTTCCCCATAAATATTTCCAAGTATTCCTATGAATATCGCTAATCATAATAGTAGGTTAACTAGTTGAATTAAAAATCGAAAATGAAGATAGTTTCGATATAAATTTTGACGTTTAACAAGGTACAGAAATACTGGGTGTGCCATTTGAAATGAGAAAGTTCTTGACCATTATTTGTAGTTAATGTTTGAATATTAATTATGATCTCTAGGTATATTCCAGAGTTAAATTTTTTCATTGTTTGTCTCGTTGGCTTGAAGGGTTTATTCATTAATTGCCAATTAAAAATACTCCTTTTTTTTTCGATTTTTCGCCATTTTCTCCCAAATGGTTCTCCTAAGGCATAAAATGGTCTCTATAATTTCATCACTATTTGAGCTTGCCATTCAATTTTTGAATTCATATATAGGGTATATAACTGAAAAAAGTGTAACCATGGTCTATACCTTTGTTATCGAACACTCTGTATATGTGAAAACAATTTCATATTGTGCATCTGATTGCCCTTTACATTTCACGAAAAAAAATTCTCAAAATGTCTTCATTTACTGCCTCAACATGAGAACCGCGTCTGGGGTGGGCCACCCTGTATATGATAAACCAGAAATAATAGACGCTTTGGAAGCCAAAATAACTCGAGTTATTGCTGAAATAAGTCCTGAATTACTCGAAAAGATGGTCCAAAATTGGTCTGGTCGAATGCTGTTCCTCAGATTAGTCGTGGTAGACATATGCCGGAAATTATTTTTAAAACATGAATGTCATAAAATTATCTCTCAAATGAAATAAAATAGCTGCAATCTTGATTCAAATGTGTTTTATTTCAATTTAAAGTTATATCACTCTCAAAAAAACACGTGATAATTTTGTGTGAAGTATGAAAAATTCTGGCGTCAATATTCTTTCTGTTTCACGAGTTTTTATTGTTATTCTGGTATCGTACGATGAAAAATTTCTTCTTCAAAATGATTAAAATCTATTTCGTTTTGAATATTCATCGACAACAATGAATAAAGTGGCTGTATTCAAGTTACCTGAAAACACTAATAATCAAAGCATGCACCGAATACTGTGAAGTCGCTGGAGGATTACAACAATACAAACATTACAGGCTTTTAAACTTCAAAATAACCTGTAGCAAATTCCTAACATAGAATAATTAATCATATGGCAAAAAGTTGAAAGTAGGGCTGGAACCCTTTTGTGGTAAACCGTGCCAAAATTGTTTCTCTAAAAGAACTTAGCAACGGTTGTAAATAAAATTATTAGGTACCATTTAGACGACTAGGGCAGGGAATACTGTTTGTATTCTGAAATGATTTATTGGCGACTTCCCAAATGTTGCGGTATCTATTAGAACACAGTGGCACAGGTAATTCATGTTTTTGGTACTCGCAGAGAAGTAACTCTTTCGGTAGTTTTGTGCGTTTAGACCTTACTGAAATTTCAAAGAAAGAACGATTGTGTTTTGGACATTCCTATGAGTAGGCCAACTGCATTGTATCGTATCAAATTTGGATCCAGACTTTGTTAATATGATTCGAAAATATTGAAAGAAACTTTTGGGCGAATTAAAAAAAAAGAAAAAATAAAACCAAATACAAAATACAATATTGACCGTTTCAGAATGATGATTGACCAATATGGGCAATACAAAGTGGCATCATTAAATCGCGTTTTTAACAATAAAAAAAACAAACTAGCAAATGGGAGGCAACAGTGTTGAACGTAATCAAATGGAAATAATTTTCCATCAATCTCTAGGGAATCGCATTTTATCTACAATGCTCGAGATTATCATCCATCATTAGACGAGCACAACAACCTAGAACAATTTGCCGCCAGCAATAAAGCCATTACTGCAAGATTGAAAATTTGTAATGGAATCTTATGAGGATACTGGAAGCTGACTGAACTGTGCAGAAATAAGAACTGAATTGAGGCTCTTCGTATCACAGAATTATAATTCTTGAAATCATTTATAGCTCATAAGTCGACATAATTATTATGTGGAGTTCAGAAATGGACATATCGTTAAAAAACTTTGGATTCAGTTGTGTAAAAACTATAATTAATCAAAAATAAATACAAATCTATAAACTTAGATTTCTTCTCATTTTTCCTATTTTGTGTCATCCTACATAAAGCGAAGAGTAACAAACAAAGATTTAATATCAAATACAGAGTCTTTCACGAGGAACCTCACCCATATTTATACGGGAAACTACTGAACGTATTTTCATGAAATTCAGCACTTATGAGTATTTCACGATGCTGATGAAATCTAAAATATTTTCAAGGCATGAGCACCTCCGGTTTTTCCGGAAATGACGTCAACTTCCGTTTTTCAAATTAGAACACCATTTTTTTGTTGCAGAAATAGATACCTTAGAAAATTTCAAGTTATTTTGATGTAACATTTTTCAGTTTTGGTTGGAAAATTCTCTCTGAGCAGGAAAATTCGAAAAAAAAATCGAAAATAGAGCTCCGCTGAAACGAGAATAACTTCGAGGTTTTTGGGTGGAAAATTTTCATTTTTGGGATTTTTCAAGATGTAAGATTGATGTATCCACTTTAAAAATCGAAATCGTGATTCATGATACAGATGGTGAAAAAATCGCTTTCACAGTTAGGGATGACAAAATCGTGAAAAATCAATT
Organism: Adalia bipunctata; assembly: GCA_910592335.1. NCBI lineage: Eukaryota > Metazoa > Arthropoda > Insecta > Coleoptera > Coccinellidae > Adalia > Adalia bipunctata. The sequence goes on from OU342955.1 coordinate 13,607,577, forward strand.
TTTCCAAATTAGAACCCCATTTTTTTATGGCAGATATTGAATCTACGTTAAAAAATAATGTGAGTGTATGCATCACACCCTTGCCCTAAAATGGATATTTTCTGAGTTAATATCCACTTTAGGGCAAGGGTGTGATGCATACACTCACATTATTTTTTACCGTAGATTCAATATCTGCCATAAAAAAATGGGGTTCTAATTTGAAAAAATTGATTTTTCACGATTTTGTCATCCCTAACTTTGAAAGCGATTTTTTCACCCCCTGTATCATGAATCGCGATTTCGATTCTTAAAGTGGATACATCAATCTTACGTCTTGAAAAATCCCAAAAATGAAAATTTTCCATCCAAAAACCTCGAAGTTATTCTTGTTTCAGTGGAGCTCTATTTTCGATTTTTTTTTCGAATTTTCCTGCTCAGAGAGAATTTTCCAACCAAAACTGAAAAATGTTACATCAAAATAACTTGAAATTTTCAAAGGAATCTATTTCTGCAATAAAAAAATGGTGTTCTAATTTGAAAAACGGAAGTTGACGTCATTTCCGGAAAAACCGGAGGTGCTCATGCCTTGAAAATATTTTAGATTTCATCAGCATCGTGAAATACTTATAAGTGCTGAATTTCATGAAAATACGTTCAGTAGTTTCCCGTATAAATATGGGTGAGGTTCCTCGTGAAAGACCCTGTATACCTATTGCAGTTGAAATAGACAGAAATATTCATCGCATTTACAGAACAAAGATTGTTTATTTCTTGAGAAACCTAAGGCTTTTCACGAATATAGATTTTAGTTTAAGAAGGCTGAGATTAAACATATTAAAATTGAGAAAAATTGTACAACTTCCATAGCATTCAGAAAAGGATGTGGTACCAATTTGAAGTTGATTATTCTCATTCTTGAAGTGTTGAATCTCAGTTTGATTTCGCTTGGTCTCAAGGAAGTTTCAACATTCATTATCGAATATTAATTCTGCTTTTTTGTTAATTTCATTTGACTGGAATAAGTACAACTCCACAAAGCTGTCAAATCGATTCAATGATTGTGTTCTGAGAATTTTATGAGCAGGAATAATGATACCTGAGTGGTTTCAGACTTAGATATTTGGATGATCCTTGTCGTAATTAAATATCCAAGAAACATTTCTTATAAACGTGGAAGTCAAAGTCGATTAAAACTATCGGTTGTAACCAAACCTTCTGAATTTTCGATCTGAATTAACGATAACCAGTTAACATGATAAAATGGTAGCTGTGAAACTCCAGCCGGCCAAGTTAGAGGTATCTCTAGCGGATAATTTACCAATATATTGGATAACCCGTATATTTCGACCCAGGAGGTCCTGTACATCAAAATTCCGTCACATGATCTTAATCGAATTTAACGTGTTACAGTTCGTAAGTATCAAAGGTCAATTACACGCCGCAGCTTCGGGTTCCTCTGGCCGTTGGAATGGCTAAGACAAAAACGGTTAACTTTCCTTCTGATATAGATGACTCATGCTGTAAAAAGCACCCTCTTCGTGATTGGACGGAAGAGCGGCTTTCCACCAATCAAGGGTGTTATTACTTAAAGAAAAATAAAAGATGTTAATTAAAATTTTGAAGTTCTTTCTTCCGACGGAAGAAAGTGTGGGATCGGCCCAACGCACTTGGGTCGGGTCTTGGTGTTTAAAATTATTTTCTAGGGAGAGGGATGGTAAATGAAACCTTTTAGATTAAATTTAAGACGTATATTAAATTCAAATCAAACCCAAACAAATTTACACTGGTTAGTTATATGTTTCTCAAATCAAATGATTTAAAGTATCAAAATATTTGGATGCTGTTTAAATTGAAGGCAATTTATTTCTATCAAATAATACTGTTACATTAACTTTAAATTACAAGGGGAAACTCAACAATAGTTTCCTCGTGATCTTTCAAATGAACCTGAGTTTTCTCAACAGAAAACTCCACTTAGACCTTCGACTACTTAAGGGTGATTACAAAAATAATAATACGCTTTAAAGAGGATACAAAAAAAAATTATGAAACTATGACTTTTAGAAGATTTCAGGACTCTGGACTATAAATATATTTTGGGCGGGCATGCGGCTTTTCTACCAATCCTCAAAAATAGCTAAGCATAAACAATTTATCTGACCTTTTTCCGGTACCAATAATCCCAAGAATGATGAACCTAGGAGGATGTTCTACGACGATGCTTCTTTCCTGAAACAGACAGATTATGTGCGAAACACAACACCCACACGTTTTCGCCAAAATGACTTTCACTCCCGAATATACCGACGATACGCGATCTAAATAATTCCAAATAATTTAGAAACTTTACTGACTTCGACTTAACACTTCTTATATATGTCCCAGCTTGGGACTGACTTATCAAAACTTTTAAAAGAAACCAAAAAACCAACGAGTTATCCAATCGCCGTCTTCCGAATAACTACGAAACTAAATTAATTCTTAAACTTTCCTTAAAACCGTATCAAACACATATCAAACGAGTCAACTCAGAATCTCCCCGTTTGAGACTTCTGCAGTTACTCCGCAACTTCCAAATCAACTTTAATTGTTTTCGTTTCCACTTTGAAACCGTACTTCTTAACACTCAAGTACCTACCCTGAAACCGTACTACCCTAGTACCCGAACCATATTCGCGAGCCCTGGCAACCTATCCCGTTAAGGTTTAACCAGCAACTGCCGCTTTCGTCTCCCGAACAACTGAACTCACTTTCGTCCGAAACTTCCCCGGCTACCTTATTCTTTGTTCCTTTTAGAAACCAATTAAATTAAAGGTTTTTCTTTCGTCAGTACTTCAAAACCAATCAAACCAAAACTTCTTCCATCTTTGTTTTTATGAACCAATCAAATTAAAGATTTTTTTCTGCTTCTCACCTTGGGAAATGCTACGTGACAATTCTCAACAATGCCTGCGTTGAATTTTATCTCTGTCATCGTGTGCAGTAATTGCAACCAAATTCGTGGGACAATTATAATTTATCATTTAGTTCTCTAAATAAACTTAAACTGAAAATCAACAATTTCGGTCGTTAACGTCTCGACAGAGATCCTGTGTGGGCTTGATAAACGATCCAATAATTTTTCTAACACAAGGCTATTAAATTTCAGAAGTTTAAATCGATCAATTAAATTATTGCGCTTTCTCTCGGGAGATTTCCCGAATAAAATGAAGGGTGTTGAAAATACCGGTGAATTATTACGGAAAAGAAAATGTTCGAGTCCTAATTTTAAAAGGGATATTCATTTTATTACTTCCAAGTTATCTCTCCTATTACAATGCGTTTCTACGCCTACGAAGGCTATTATGAATTTTCGGAGAATGAAAAAGTACATGAAGTAGGCAACGAACATGAGTGAGTGGTTTTAACTTTCATGAGATATAGTGAAGCCCATGCTGAGACGACTGAGAAGAAGCAATCAGATCTCAGTTTCGTTACGCAGACCTCAGTCCGATTCGAAGACCTCAGTCTGTTTCACTAACCTCAGTCCGTTTCCCATACCTCAGTCTGTTTCCAAAATCTCAGTCCGTTTCACACCTCTCGGCCCTTTTTGCAGACCTCAGCATAAACCTCAGTCCTTTTTGCAGAGCTCAGTTCGTTTCGCAGACCTTAGTTTATTTCGTAAACCTCAGTCCATTTTTCAGACCTCAGTCTGTTTCCAAGATCACAGAGTGTTTTGCAGAGCTCAGTTCATTTCGTGTACCTCAGTTCATTTTCCAGACTTGTACAAACCTCAGTACATTTCAAGGACCTCAGTCCGTTCCGCAGACCACTATCCGTTTCACACCCCTCAGTCCTTTTTGAAGACTTTATTCCGTTCCGCATACCTCACTCTGTTTTCAAGATCTCTGACCGTTCGGCAGACCTCAGTCCGTTTTCAAGACTTCATTTCCTTCCACAAACCAATGTACTTTTTACAGACCTCAGTCCGTTCAGCAGATCTCAATTCTCCCGTTTTGGGAACCACACAGTCTTTTTCGCAGACCTGTCTTTTCTCGTAGACCTAATCCTTTTTTCATAGACCTCAGTCTTTTTTCGTAGAATAACTTTTTTTCCGTATACCTCAGTCTTTTTTCGTAAACCCCAGTCTCGTTTAATAGACCTCAAACAGTTTCGTTAAACGGTTAGACTCAGTTTAAAATCGCGGACCTCAATGTCGTTTTGTAGACCTCCATTTAGTTTCGCAGACCTCAGTCCTGTCTCGAAAACGTCAATCAGGTGTCGTAAAGCTCAAAATAGTTTCATGGATCTCAGTTTCGTTTCGTAATCAACAGTATCATCTCGAAATTTTGTTTGTCCTAGTTCGAAGATATTGTCAAAGTTATCCGAAATTTTTCAAAAACACAAGAAATAGAGAAATTTGATACAATTCCAGAAGAATCATTTCAAAGGGAACTGATGAGCGTTACAAGCTTTTTAGTATCCGAAATTCTAGCGGCTTATATTTATATACACTGTGTATCTCAATACACAGTCTTCTTTTCGTCATCATTCTGCAATTGCTAATACATGCACTGCCAATTTTGACAACCTATATTTCGAAAACTCCGTGAAGAGGTTGAAATACTCTGTTCAGATTTGAGAAAGAGCAATAATAACATGTTTGGCGCATCGGTAGGAGGGCTTTCGTAAAGTTTCTTTCCGTCCAGAGTCGAATCGAGGAGATTTCACACAATCGTTCAGTTTTAACTGAACTTGAATTCCCCTTTTTTCAATAATTTATAGAACGTTGTTCCTTTGAAATTTCGCAAACTGTCGTCATCATTCACGATTTCTAGAACTTTAGAAATCTTTGGGATTTTATTCCGAAAAAAAGACCGTGGACAATTCATCTGATGAAACTGATGAAAGGTTCATATCGAAATCGTCAACTGAATCGATTATTTTTAACGACTGGGCTCTCCTTTTAGGTGGACTCAATGTTTTATTCTCTGAGAATTCTGAATACAGCTGAATCACTCACCCCCTGAGGATTTTGAAACAATTCCTACTAAGTCTCTTTTCGATAAGTCAGGATCTTCTTCCAATTCTTTTCGAAAAATGTTCAAAATTATCTCTTTCTCTTCAGCAGAGAAATGCGACCTTTTGGACCTTTTTCGTGGTGGTCCCCACATATCACCCGGTATCCGTTTCCAAATTCAACATTGTTTTATAAACACTATATACACTTTTCAAAAGATTTTCCAACACAATACACTTTTCACAACAAAATCTATAAACACTTTGAACAGCTAGACCTTCACAGTAGCTCTAGGTATTTTAACTGGTCTTGTCAATTGAAAACTTCGATATTTATGCAAATCAAGATGACTTTAACCCATTAGGGAAAAGGACCCAAATCTTGTGTTTCCCGGAATTACCTTGTCGGAACCTTGAGCAGTCTACAAAGAGTTTCGTACAAAAAAATATAAAATTTTGGACCGAAACCAAATATATTTCGGATATTACAAGTAAATGACCATTATAAATTTGAACAGAGATCTTTTACGAGTCTTGTCAATTGAAAACTTCGATATTTATGCAAATCAAGATGGCTTTCACCCATTAGGGAAAAGGACCCAAATCTGGTGTTTCCCGGAATTACTTTTTCGGAATCCTGCAAGATTCCGACCCAAATCTCTAAAACTCTGATGTTTCCTGGAATTACCTTGCCGCAATCTCGAGCATCCGAAAAAGAAATTATTTAATAGATAATAATATAAAAACAAAACAAAATGAAAAAAATAGGGTACGACGGCTATAAAAAGTTTATGACAGTTGCAAATCATAACAGAAATTTTGCACTGGAGTTTATGAGGAAACAAGTTCTAATGTGGGAATTGCTGACTCAAATTATTGAATCATTTCTATCCAGTACAATCTACAGTCCGTTCCGTGTACGATCTTGAAAATCTTTTAGGGCGTTAAAAGGGAGCGTGGTTATGACCGTTTCAAGAATAGGAGCTTTATTGTGCGCAAAGAAGACGATTCTGTTTGTTTACAAAGCTCCTTCTTATATTTGAACGCGCAAGTCCATTCGAGAAATTTTAAAAATCAAGAGTTAATTGGCAAAATTGAAAATGAATCGAGTAATCACCTTCTGAAATAAGGAGATAACACCCTGTATTGATGGCAATCGCCCATTCCCATAACGTAATCGAGTACACTCGAGACAGTCTGCTGAAATTCGAGTAATATTTAACGAGCCAGTTAACAAGCGACAAACAATGTGCAGGAAACATTTCAACAGCTACCACAAGTCTGGACTTATTAAAAGGGCTTCTGACCACATCCACATCCAAGTCTATTTGACCCACACAAGCCACTTATCCAACGTATTACGCGAGCTAATATTCGAAATTTCCGCTTTTATGAACCGATTGTGAGAACGGAGAACTCATTCCTGAGGATGTGGAATTGGTTAAGAGTATAAAACGTTTCCGTTGGGTTCGGTGACAAGTCAGGTGTTCTCGAACGGGATAAGATCGAATTATAAGTACATAAATTTTTGAGGAATTGAATAACATTTGATGGATGAATCGGAACAATGCGTTTTGTAATTTTCATTCGTCCCCGCCTGCAATACAAAGGAAGCGAAAAAACATTGCAAGTGCACTTTGATTAAGTATAGGAACTGTTTTTTTCTTTGTCGTTAAATTTTTATGCAGTCAGGTTTTCATTTTTTTTTATTGATTTGTTTATTTCTTTCCTCAGTGGAAATAATTGTTTCAATATTTTATTTATTCATTTTCATAAACAGGAAAACTCAAATACAGGGATTCACTAAATAAAACAAATTTTGAAAAATGCTGTGAACTTAATCCTAAACTACCCTGAAGTTTCATGAACAAAATATTTCGAAAACCAAAAAAACATATATAGGTACTCCATTCACAATTATAAAATCACAACTCTTGCCTTGGAAATTTGACACATTCCAGTATTCCACTCTGAATCGAAGCTTTGACGTTTTTATAAATATATTTTTATGTTCCAAGTCAACACTATGTTGCCCTTTCTACATTCTTAGCGTATTTCTCAGAATGTGAATGAATTGGAAAGGATGTGATGGACGAAAATAATCAACGTTTATATGAATTGATAGAAAGGATTCCTTTTCTAATTATTTGCATGAAAAGTACAAGAGATCACTGTTGAAATATATTATTTTTCGCCATGGAAAAAAATTGCATTGCTTTCACATAATTTTCATATGCATGCTTGTGAAGATTCAATGTTTATTATCCTCTTGAACTGAAAGTTCAAGACTTGACGACATTTCATTTATTGGATCTTATGAACAAGGAGTAAAATATTCTGACTGTATAATAATTTATTAGTTTAAAAAATATTCATACATTACTACCACAGTAGGTTTGTACAAATAAAATGGAATAGGTCAAACATATGCTTCACATTCATCATTCACCTGTTCTTAAATAAGACACAAACTCCTGGAATATGGAAAAAACCGATGTATTCTGGTTCAATACAGCCTATTTCTACTTTCGGCAAAGGATTGATAGGAATGAAAGCTCCAGTGACACATTTCAATTAATCGGAATCTGAATTCACCTACCGTTGAATGCAATATAGTCATATTTCTTCTTTTTTTTAGCTTTTTCGACGTGTTTTTTTCTGAAACGTGGAAACGATCAACAATAATCATTGAGAGACCGATGATGGCCATCCAGAACCCGTTTACTTACAAAAATCGTGCAATTTCATTCTGCAAGTTCTTTCCTCATAATTCCTCGAAAATCCTACCTGAACCATATTTTCCGGTCGCTTTCGTTAAAAGATCGTATAAGGAAGCCTTTTTTGCCCATTCACACATTCCAAATAAAAACCAAAAACGATACCGAAACTAACCAAACTTCTGGGGGACCGGAATTCCGTTTGAAATCTTTCTAAACGGCCAGATACCTAAAGAAACTTCGTTATCAAGTCTAAATAGGTCGATTAGTACTTACTTTCGCTTTATTTATGCTTATAAATCGATTTTTGGTCCAATTCAAATTTGCCGTTCGTACTCACGCCAAAAGTCGTAAAGGAAAAAAAGACACTTGCACGAAATTTCTCATATCGACGGGAAACTTCTTCTGGACGACGAAGAACGGAAAAATAGGCGATATCCTATCGATATTTCGCCCCAAAATCGACGATCGATTCGAACTAACAAAATGTTGCATATCTTTGATACTTTTACTTTGATGTAAACAAAGAAACTGGCAACGTCGTTTTGTCATTAACGATATTTTCTGTACGCGCATAGACTTTTCATCAGGTGCACCAACTCCTGCACTGAGAAAAATTTTTGTTTGTAGTTAATAAATTATGTTAGCTGCAAATAAATATCAGCTTTGAATAGGGCCCAACTTACGTAAGTTCTACTGCAATATTCCGAAAGTTAAAATAATTTTGAATAAATGATTTGTTATATATTTCCCAATCATATGTTTCTGAATAACAATATAATATTTCGTTAGAGCATATATTTATTTTTGTTGAACAAATGATTTGTTTGTATACCAAATACACCTTTTACCATAATAAATAATTCCTTTGCGTCAGATAAGATATTTATTTGTATTAAACCATATTACTTGCCATTCAATAAATATATCTTTCCTTGTAAAATACATTTTGTTGCATCAAATAAGTTATAAGTTTGCATTAAGCCACTTACACGCTGTTCAGTAAATATATATCTTTCCTGGTAATATATATTTCTCGATATCAAATGAGTTATCAGTTTATATTCTACCAGATACCTATATTGTTAGATAACACTAATAATAATAACATAATAAAGATATTTCAATCAAAAAGAGTAAAATTTCAGATGTAAGATAGAATTGGAAGCAGATCTATAGCTTGCAACATTCATTGGGAGATAAGGGTCCTATAGAGGAACTCATCAAGATACTAGATTCACCATGAATATTAACTTTGAAGTTCAAGTTCTGTGTGGGTATTTCTTTTTCAAATGCAAAAAGGCAAAATATCAATATTATCAATCGCTACGATTTCAAAACATATTTCACTAGGAAGCTGTAAATAAAAACTGTCATAGTCATTATGCATGTTTATTGTAAAACAGTGGTTATGTAACAAATAAAGTACAGTTTTTTTTGAACACATGTATATAATATGTACAGTTGCAAACACACATACACACTGTATATATTGAACATACATATAAAAACATAACGAAATAAACTTTCTGACATACCCAATATCGAATTAACTCCGAGATTATCCCCTAAAACTGAGAATAGTGTAAAATAAATGTTTTTCATTTCATAAACTAGTTAGGGCACTGCACTGGGAACGAAGAATAGATATCAGATTAATCACTTAATAATAACGTAGTAATTGTAGCTGATCTGTGATGTAGATAAAACTACAGACTTATCTCGCCTATCAGACGACTTACGTACTGTACAATCGACCAATATTACAAATGCACACTAAGCACACCACGCAATCGCGTACACTAACGCGTGGTCGGCAAACGGCAACAGATTGGATCAAGCCGCTTGCGTACTGCCTACTATATTAATGTTTCTCAACGGTTATTGGTCAAGTCGATGCAGGAGCAACCTAACTGAAATAATTTAAAATTTATTAAGGTTGGGACAAACAAAGGTATGTTGAATATAAACAGGTATAATATTTGGGGACCTCTATATTCTATATCAATTGATGTGGAATATACCATTTAGTTCTCATAAACATATGTCTCACCCATAATGGAATTCTTATGGGAAACAAATCAATATTACTATGAAACACGGAAAAGGTTTGTCGTAAATATACGAAGTTACACTGCAACTCATAAGGTTACAGGTGAACATGATTTGTTGGATTGAAATAAAGCACAGGAAAAAAAATTAGCTTTCCAAATATTTATCTCAAAGCTGAATAATTTAATATAGATATTTATATGTAAGTAATTATTTTAACCGGAAATATGGCATATTCTTATTGAACTAATACGGGTTTAACATATCAATATGTTATTCCCAAATAAACGTTTCCCTCAGTGTGAAAACGAAACCATAACCTCCTATGTGATTAAATGAAAGAGAATGGAGTATAGGTACATTCAATAATTCCTTCATAAATATTGATAAAGATTCCTCTTGAAGAAGGAAAGTATTGTATTGTATTATATTGTATAGGTGCCAGTTATAAAAACGCAATAATCTCAAAAGAATCGAATGGTAAAACAAAGATATACGAGCTCTAGGTTCTTACAATGTGGTACGATACACAGATCCACAAAATGGAATTATTTCTTGATGCTGTTCATATAATAACTGAAGAAGATGAATAAAAATAGATCTTTTTCCTGAGTCTCCTCGATTTGTCGAACTTGTTTCAAGTCCCCGGTAGCTACAAACCACCATAAAAATGGACCTTGAACGAGGCATATCAATCCATACGTCAATTACAACCGTCAATTTATGCCTCTTGCCCAGAACTGGCAAGTATTTTTACATTACTTATACATTTACCTGTTATGGTGATTAATAATTGGTAATCTGCTATGCTTTAACGGTTTTAATGGACTGTTTACGACATAAATGAGACTGGGTATTTTTCTTGTATTGCATCGAATAAATATCTTGTTTCCAGAAGGTGTTCATATAATTGAATAAATGACTCTTCCAATTAATTAGTCATATAACTTGCGCCTCGAAAAAATTTCATTTATGGCTTAAGTGGCGATCACAGTTCATTACACCGGAACTGTATAATATCTCCATTTTGAGAAGAATGCAGGCTGTAAGCCTTAAAACTTCTTAATGGATATTTTCGATAGGCCTGATAATGTGAAAACACCCAAAGCACGTGAAGTCTGCAGCTTTCGAGCGCTCCTTGATCCATCTTATAGGTAGATTCGCATTTAAGAATATGAATGGAAAATATTTGATAGTTGTAAAAAAGATTTGTTATTTTCTCTTAATGGTGCACCTTGTACCATCTGTATTTACTTTGAAGTTTTGGGTACTGTTCCTTTTTCTATTCTTCCACTGTACCTACGCTTCGTGTTGAAGTTCTCTTCAATGGAAACAGTAAAATAGATCTGCAAGCACTTCTACATGTCTTTTAAGTCGATTATTCTCCAACTACGAGCTAATCTTCAGAGGACGATGTCCTGCAAGTCTCCCCTATTCGAAGAAACCGTTCCAATAATCAATAATGTAGCCTTATCAGCCTCTTCGACGTTTCTATTCCCCTTTGTCCACAATCATCCTCCAAAGTACCAATTAAATCCGAAATAGCAACAACGATCTCCTTCGGTTTATACGAATGATACTCCTTACCTCTAACCGGAACGGGTTATTAGAATGCCATAAAAAGCGATATCTTCGAGATAGCAGCGCTAAGTAAATAATTTTACATCGGCATTTCGAGCAAAACCAGTATTATAAATATGATGTCATATTCGATGAGGTATTCGATTGTCGCTCTTGAAATTGAGCAATCTGAGGCATTTAAAATGATTATCTGAGATCAATTTTACGCGTGGATACTCCAACAATTTGTCGATTATTTGTCCATCTGCGATTGGAATAAATGCCATCGCTCTTGTTTCCCATACAAGCCATGTGACGGTGATATGTAGTATTTTTCAAACTTAATTTAGTATAAAAAAGCATTTCTTATCCAAAAATGTCCATTTCACCCTAAAATGGTGGCTACAGAATCCAAAATCAACGAATACCCAGGAGACTCCAACTCTGCGTTAAGCGCGAAACTGAAAAGTTGATTACTCTCAATATTTAAAAGATCAAGGATTTCATAATTGAAACGTTGAAATATTCGATGTACTTGTTCAAAAATAGAATGAGAATTTAAAAAAATTCAAAAAAAATATTTTATTGGGAAAAATTTTCGAGAAAAAATGAATCGGTCATCAAAAATTGGATGTTGAATAAACATGTTTTATCTCTTCAGAAATAGCCAATTTCCTTTTGGAATTTTATTTCGTCGAGTTTTTGAAGTTGAAATAATGAGTTTCAAAGGAACAATATACAGGGTGTTTCGTAATGAATGGATAATATGGTACCTTTTCGAAAATTAAATTTTTTTTTTCCACAGATAACCTGGCCGTGATGTAAATATACGGATCGAAAGAGGTCAATGCAAAATAGATTGGTATTCATTCAGCTATGCTCTGAAAGAGCCCAATGAAGATCTGCTGAAGAATTCTGTTCAAGAAAGAGCCCATTTCTGACTTACTGAATATAAACAAAACCGGGCCGATCATTTCTCTTTTAACTGGCTAGATTTCTGTCATAATCTCGTACAGGTAATAAAAGACTGAAGATTATTAGTAGCTTAGGCCAAAATAATCTTTAAAAAGATATGAACATACCTGGTAACAATTTTTTCAGTACCTACACAATAAAGCTATTTTTTTCGATTACTTAGTCGTCAGTAGAAAAGTAGCAACTGGATACTAACCTTCATTAATATTTTCCTAGGAAACATGGTTGCGTCAATAATAGGTAGGTATATGCGCATTTTAACACTTTTGTAAGAAAGAAAAAAAGCTTTTGACTCAATGTAATATAGGAATTTATTAAGTATTAGATGTTGAAAATTCAGTGAGTTATTATACTATTATTTTGTACTCTCAATTAAATCGGCATATTTTTTCTGATTTTGGCCTACAGATTAAACTTAGGAAGGAAGGAATAAGCAAAACATGGAATTTGAGCTAGATCTCTTAAAATCGTTTGGTTTCATGGAAAACGAAATATAAAGTGAAAAGAAAATCGTGCATGGACATAAAAATTGCTTCACGACGCTTATATACCTTAATTGTTAAAAGTTTTTTCAGAAATCAACCATATTTATAACATTCGACGAGCAGTTCATTTCAAGGGAACAAATTTTCTGGGTAAGAAATCTCGAAGAAAAACATTCATAGGAAGATATTTCCGAGTGCACAGAAAAAAAGAATCTCTTAAATCAAATTGTAACCGCATTAATTCAAGGGAATGGTATTCTTGAATAGGTCCAACCAAATATTAGTTTGATTTTTTGACAAAATCTTCTTGACTACTTGGTAACAGAAAGTTTTGTGTCAAATGTACACTTTCTTGTTAAATAATGTGGTTTGGTTGAGCCAAGAATATTTCAATATTGTTGAGAAACAATTTTCTTAGATGAAGCTGATTTCTCAGCCCATGTGAACAATGATCATCTTGATTCAAGAGTAATCACGTTTGATCCAAATGAGAAATCTTACGAAAATTATTGGATATGTTTGCTATAAATGTTTCATATTTTTATTTTGACTTACTATGAGTTTGATACAAATGTAAGATTTCTGTTTATTGTATTTGAAATATTTTTCTAGAAGATATCAATTTCTTGTACCAAGAGAATATATGTTTGCTTTCTTTGAAGTTCGTACCTATAGAATTGAGAGTGTAAATAAATTACTATAATGTAAAGAAAAGGAGAATTTCTGATCTTTTTATTGGGGTTTACTATGGGGTTCACTGGAAATTACAACAAATAAAATTGAATGTTTATGAACAAATCTTTATTATCACTATAAAATAGCACTCATTATTTTCAACAATAATAAAATGAAAACTTCATTCTAATAATAAATACCTACTTAAAGAATACTGATGAACAAAAAATAAATAAACTGAACCAAAACTAATATAAAATATCTTACATTGTAAGTATGAGGTATGGATACAACAATGAATTATTATTTCAAGAGCATGAACTTAACCTGAGTTACTAAGTGATTGACAAACACAAAACAAAGCATTCTCAACATACAAATAGTTATGATTGAACAGAGTTTTAAGATCATAGCATCATGGCAAATGATAGTCAATGAAAATCATTGAGTGACACGACGCCATGTATACAGTTGATTGAAAAGAGCCCACATACCTATACAAGTCGTCCATAGGTGTTCTAAATGGTTCGTCTCCAAGAAACATTTAACTTCCATGCTGACTCGTTTTAAATAATTTCAAACAGAACAGAGCGCGGGCCTATGCACCATCAAAAACAGAAATGCACTTGTTCACTATTCACTATGGCGGCTATGGTATTATTTCATATCCACATGTTACTGCGATTCTAGTATTCTACATTCTATCTTTACGCATCTTCGGCGCTAACACTTAATAATTGTGCTTATTGGTCGAGAGGGTCACGTGTACATGCTTTCGTCATCAGAACACGTTTGATAAGAAACGTCATACTTGAGCCGAGAGAACTACGATTGACTGAAATTGTTTTCTGAGGTGAAGAGTACGTATGTTTCGGTTCAACCAAATTCATTTCAAGAAAATTCATGTAAACAGGCAAACAACGAAATTGGTTGGGAATAGAAGTATATTGGTCAATCTAAAATTATCATTCTTGGGGGAAGATTATTTAATTCAAGAATATGAATATATTTGATTTAAGAGATTCTTTTTTTCTGTGTGCAATGAAAATTTCGTAATGAATTTCCAGAAAGAATCTTTGGACAGAACCGATATTGGTCTTGAAAAACCTACTACAGATACTCGAGAGGAACCCAAGAATCGTCATGAAACACGAAAGGTCCAGACTTGGGTGTAAGATCGGTTTCACACATGAATAAAAAGTCCGATCGACAAGAGTCGCCTTACAATGGGAATATGATGTGACAATCTGAGCTGGACATTGAATATCGGACACCTGATGCCCAAATCACTCCAAGGAGGTCCCCTCAGTCAAATGACGGCCGGTTTGGCCGATTGTTCTCGTGGTGAAACCCGAACAAGTCGATGTCTTGTCACGATATCCTCTCATTAGTTGACGGTTTATTCGCTATTAATTTTCTTGCCAATTTAAGGTCAGTTGGTTCAATTTGCTAACCTTCGATCAAAGCATTCGATGAATTAGGAAGAATACGAATTTGATGAATGATAACACATTAAAATGAAGGGTTTTCAAATAGGAGGTTTTATTTTGACATTCGAAGAAAAATGCCATTTTTTTAGATGAAGGATCTCATGTTTATCTTTAATCTGATTGTTTTTTAAAGAAAACGAAGAAGGAAATCTTCCATTCGATTTGGAGACGAAAAAGGCAGTAACTGGGGAAGCCTTAAACGGGAAGGTTCCCAGTTGGCTCGGGAGACGGTTCGGAAATTAAGGGTAGCTGGAGAAGCCTTAAACGGGAAGGTTTTGAGTTGACTCGAGAACGGTGCAGATAGGGTAACTCATATTTTTGGTTGTTTTTCAAGGACGGTATCAAGCGGTAGACAGAAAAGTGTCGAAAGTAAAAGGTTTTCTTTTTATTGAAATCAGAATTATTCAGATTGCGTCTCGTCAGAAGAACAGGAGTGAGATTAATCTGCGAATAGCGAGTTAGTGACGTGTTTTTGTGTTTCTTTTATGTTTCAGGATATTTTCATCATCCTTAGGATTATCTGCACGAGGAAAAGGTCAGGTATTTTTGTTTATGCTTAGTTTGTTTGAGTATGGGTAGAAAGCTGCATGCAAGGCCAGATATCTTTCAGAGTCCAGAGTCCCAAAATCTACCACAAGTCTATCTTTGAATTGTATTATTTTTGAGAACTCTCTTAAGTATTCGGAACTTTGAGTTGTATTATTGTGAGATCACCCCATGTTTACAGTTTTGGGTTATTTTAACGAACCCCCAAGTGGATAATTTGATTATGCTTTCATGATTGGAATTCGTTCTGATGATTTGATTTGGTTCCGATGATTTAATATTGATTTGCAATTTGAGTTTGATGTAATTATTTGATTTGGTTTGTTAAGTTCATTTGACTTGGGAAATTGACCAAATATTTTGTTATTTAGTTTGTTGACGTGATTGGATTATACATAGCGTGTGTAAAATTGTTTATTTTATTTTGGGTCATAATATTCTGTATTGCGGTTCCACACGGTTCTACGAACCGTCTCTGCCAAATTTTCACCATTTTTAAAGCGAATTTTAATAATTTCAATGCATTGAAGCATGTATCGTTCCATTTTTATTGATGGCCTAGTTTTAGCTTGTCAAATGTCAAAAAATGACAGCTTCGAAATTGACATCAACCGAAATAGCGGGCTATTCAAAATAACATCCTCAAGTTCTCGGAGATGCTCTGAAGACTTTTATATATCTATCTCATCCTGCCATATCCTTGTACCAAACTTATCGAATTCAAACAACATTTTTCCTGCCAATATGTTCAAGTCTGCATGCTCAGATATAAAACCGACCGAATAATCTATTCAATAAAACTATCCACTAATTCACCATTTGGACTACCATTAAACGGTGGTCTCATTGAAATCGCCCCCTCAGGTTGAGCGTTGAGTCATAATTACTTCACACAATGCGAATTAGTAAGAATAACAAGAGCCCTGGAGGCTCAAGGGTCCAAAGCGGCAACAACGTGTCCAACGGGCTGTGAAAAACCGTCACCTGCCGACCCGTGTTTAATTAGAAATCGCCACCAGGCACGCGCCCTTGCGTTATTACTACTTCTGTGACCACTTGACATCCCGGACATTATTAAAAATCAATTAGGAATGCTTCATATGGCAGACCTACTGGCTGGTACACGAAAAAAATTTAATTATCATAGGAATTGGACTCGAAGAATATCAGAATGATCAACTGATCCATACTATACACCGATATTTTCATGAGAAGTTAGGCTTAAGAAGTTTGCTGACCCCACAAAGGAAGTGGAGAAAGAAACCAACAACGTTGATGAAATCTTATGATGACGTTAAACAACACTACCCTATCAAAGACTTCACAATGAAGAACTCACAATAAGATTCTGACAATACAACATCTCTGTGTTCATCAGCAAATAAAATACAGGGTCTTTCACGAGGAACCTCACCCATATTTATACGGGAAACTACTGAACGTATTTTCATGCAATTCAGCACTTATAAGTATTTCACGATGCTGATGAAATCTAAAATATTTTCAAGGCATGAGCACCTCCGGTTTTTCCGGAAATGACGTCAACTTTCGTTTTTCAAATTAGAACACCATTTTTTTATTGCAGAAATAGATTCCTTAGAAAATTTCAAGTTATTTTGATGTAACATTTTTCAGTTTTGGTTGGAAAATTCTCTCTGAGCGGGAAAATTCGGAAAAAAAAAATCGAAAATAGAGCTCCGCTGAAACAAGAATAACTTCGAGGTTTTTGGATGGAAAATTTTCATTTTTGGGATTTTCAAAATGTAAGATTGATGTATCCACTTTAAAAATCGAAATCGCGATTCATGATACAGGGGGTGTAAAAATCGCTTTCAAAGTTAGGTATGACAAAATCGTGAAAAATCAATTTTTTCAAATTAGAACCGCATTTTTTTCTGGCAGATATTGAATTTACGTTAAAAAATAATGTGAGTGTATGCATCACACCCTTGCCCTAAAATGGATATTTTCTGAGTTAATATCCAATATCATTATTTTGCATGAAGATTTGGGTCTTAAGGCTCATAAAGTTCAGTTAGGTAACAGAAGAACTCGAGTGCGCCGATCATCAACAACGTCGTATTTTTGCTGATTGGGTACTTGAAATGCTTGAAAATTATTCGGAATTCCATCGAAAAATCATCTCGAGTGATGAGGCTCATTTCTACTCCGATGACTTCGTCAATAAGCAAAATTGTCGCATCCGATCATCACCAAAAAAAATTTTTTTTTTCTGAATGTCTAAATATCATATTAGTTTCAAAATGTTGGTAAATGATAAAACGATTAGCTATGATCAGAGGTTTGAAGAAATTTTTTGAGTGTTTCATAAAGCTTAATAAACGAATAATCAGATACACCGCGTTCATTGATATAATATATCAACAACCGCCATGGATCCGACTCGAACTTGCCACAAATTATCATCCAGGGAACTAGCGAAAGTTCCAACCTCATCGAAGCGGGTAGAAGTCGACCTAGGTTTCGATCTTTTTAGTGATCTCATCAGGACAACATAACCCTACTACGATGAAAATTGAAGTGGAACGGAGGTCCTCTTAACAAAACTAGATGAAGTTTTGTTAAGAGGACCTCCGTTCCACTTCAATTTTCATCGTAGTAGGGTTATGTTGTCCTGATGAGATCACTAAAAAGATCGAAACCTAGGTCGACTTCTACCCGCTTCGATGAGGTTGGAACTTTCGCTAGTTCCCTGGATGATAATTTGTGGCAAGTTCGAGTCGGATCCATGGCGGTTGTTGATATATTATATCAATGAACGCGGTGTATCTGATTATTCGTTTATTCTATTATATTTTCCTTATGGAACGAAACTTTATGTTTATAAAGCTTAATTTCGGTATTGAATAATGTGAACAAATAAAAAATCAAGGATTTCTCCTACTCTTCTGCTGGTTTCTCAACGAGTTAACCGATTCTCCAATTAAGTATTTGACGCTTTTTATTAAACTTAAACGTCTGCTCGTAAACATCAAACACGATATTATAAGCGGAAGTCAACGTTAATTCAGTGATGAAAATCCCACGCATTTGCATAAAATGTCGTTATAATGAACAATTTCAAGGTGTTGTGTTAATTAGGACATGCCGGGTTACTCCAGAACTCACTGCAGTCTTATCTAACCGCGGTTTCCGTTACCATTGAACAATAACCAAATTTCAAAGTTAGAAGTGAATTCCAGATGGAACATTTTTAATAAGCATTCAATTTAACACCTGTATAATCTCAATAATTTATGGTGTGTATATCGAGAAATACAATATGGTAGTCGATGTGGTTTAGTTGAATATTCTATTTGATTAATTTTCCAGTGGTTTTATCGAATAAAAACGCGCAATTATACAGCTATCGATTTTTCACTTTATCGGCTTTCCTAATAGAATACCTGGGGATTATCGTACAGTGCGTGGCGTAGCACCTCTTGATGTAATCAGATATAAACCCATTATATGGCAGCATTTATAGCTGACTAAAACTCGTCTATGCGAAATCTGATTAGTGTTAATTTTCAACCGGCTACCTGATAAGTACATGGAAGCAAATCTTTCACACGCAAGAGCACAATCGTTGAACCGGTCGTATTATGTTACTTTCACACTAATAAGTATTTGTGTTCAGATCATCACGCACTTTGTCATCAATCAAACACATGTCGAGCTTCGGGCTTATTAACTTCTATGACTGACCAAAAGATATTGGTCTATCCTGCCGGTTTTCTTCGACAAAAATCATCAAAGAATACACAATACGAGACAGCGAAAACAATTAACTTAAAAGGAAAACACAAGAACTACAGACATCGTCAAAAGTCTTGTCCTAGGTTTCTCGAGAAATAAACAAGCTATATTCTGGAAATGAGATAAATATTTTTCTCTATTCAACTGCAAAATATTTGATGAAAAATCTTTGCTTTATGCAGGATGAGACAAAATAATAAACGAGCTCAAAATTGAAGAATCGTAATTTCCGACCCAGAAAACCCCCTGATACCAATTTTGGATAGAATTGATCATAATTACAAAACTCGTCCGCCATATTGTAGCCACCATCTTGAATTTTTCAATCTTGACAGAAGAATCATCATTGTCGAACCCAAAAACCCTCAGATACTAATTTTGAATGGAATCGGATGATAATTACAAATCTCATCCGCCATTTTGTTTTTTTCTATAAAAAATATTTCATGATGCATTGTCATCAGAATTATGTGCGCCTGCCAAATTTCAAATCAATCGGACGATTAGAAAGGTGTCATATTTGACTTGCAAGATTTGATTACAGACAACTACCGGGACAGGTGAAACTAAATAAAAGCTTGTAAAATAAGAAAAAATCCAAATTAATCGATTATTTATTTTTGAGTTATTATAGTTATTCCACTATTTAATTCCGATTCAATTTCAAAATTCGGTTTCGGGTGTCGAAAATTCACGAAAAAAACACTTTTCTGTTCATATCTTCGGAACCGTCTTTCAAAATGAACTGAATTTTGGTCGATTGGTTACTCTTTTCATGGTGCATATTCCTCAATCAAAACTTATTCAATATTCCTCCTGGTATGAAAGTTAGAACGTATCCGACTAATAAATACACGCAAAAATACCATAAAACCACTTGAAAAAAATAAACGGTTCATATTTTCGAAGGAATCAATCATTTTAGAAAATAAAAGTATTTTTATGTTTTTTCAATAAAACGTGTCGATTTCGAGTTATTCCCAATTTTACTCGATAAAATTTGACGAAAAAATCAAAAATCATAAGAATAATCTGGATGCTTCCCTGGATTTATAAGATCACAGAATGGCTGAACACTTCATGATCTGTGGCGATGTTTCTATCTGAACTAAACAATATCCTCTTGGAATTTTATAAACTAGACACTACACGGTTATTATCACATTAATTCACTTTCACTTAAAGTCGTCACATCAGCGTTTGCATTCTTTTCTGTGAATAAACGAATCGACCTTTGACTATAGTCTAAGAAATCGACAAATCTTAGTCCATCACGCCGCTATACGCATGCTTCGTTAAACGGTTTTTTCTTGCGCACCGTTATAGGCGACTGAAATTAAGACCGTAGCGCTCTATCGGCGAGAATCAGAACTACTCCTTCGGCATTCCCAAAGAGGCACGACTAGACGCCATCAGCCAAAAGTAAACAAAACTAGTTCCTTTGCGTTAGTTCATCCCTCAACGATAAGGGACGTACTGCTTCCTTGTTTGAAGAGAAAATCAACACAATCTGGCATCGTCTTCTCGAAAGCTCTATGCTAGCTCTGTCATAGAAGATGGGAAAATGGGTTAGGTTAGGTAATTGACCTCGAATACGATGACCTAGGTTGATGGAGTTATGTTCGATTAGTATAAAAAAAATTCTGAATTCTTTATCAGATAGTTTTGGGAGATAGACGAAAATATGAACAAGTTATTATAAGTGCTCACAAACTAATCTCAATGAAAATCGGAGGAGGAACTTATTTTGGTGGGATAAATATGGCTTTTCAATTGCCAATATAATCGGACTATACTAAGTGATTTTTCAAGGAAATATCGTGTTTGTACCATTTTTATTCCAATAAGGTTAGTAGTGGAGTATTTCCTAAATGTATCAACTCAATTTCAATATGCTTTTCATCAAGTCCAGATCGTTTTAGGGACGTATTTAGCCCAATTTTTCTTCAAATGACTATCTCTTTTTAACAGAGCCGAATTCGGAAAAATGGAAATGAAAAAAAGGTTTCTTTCGACCTCAAGAATCTTCAGTTGAAATATATATACAAGTCAAAGACTCACCCTGTATATTGCAGGCGGAGACAAACTGATATCTACCCATTTTAAATATTTAAACATGTCTCGGACTTTTCATTTGTCCCTGCCTGCAATACATAATTAAGATAATTCACTGGAAAAATGATATTGTTCGATCAGATAAAATATTTCATTGCTGGACCAAACTGTGTAAGTGAAAAGTTTGTTGAAATGAGAAAAGTTGTTTGAAAACCAACAGAATCAAACCTCATCTGATTAGATGTGAGAATAATCCATGAACTAGCAATGAAGACAATTTAGCCTATACTTACGTATTATCTCTCAATCCTTTTTCGAAATGTTTATGATTTATAATCTGCTTATCCACCCACTGACATGAGTGAGATGAACTCATGAGTAAATAGTCAAAAATACCGGTGGCATTTACAAGAATGCTTGAACAGATCAAACACCAAGTGTCGGCGGCTACTTCTTCTTCATGAATAGGTGAAGAATGTCAACTTATCGTCCGATAATATCCAGTATAGCCACGCATGAATGCCCAATAAGCAACTTAGAAGCCTGGTCAAGATTTCCTTCTCATGTAATTATCACGAAAGGAGTTTTATACATCGATAATGAGGGCTTATTATTTAGCTTGCTACCGATGAGTCACGATTGAGGTTTAACAGGATAGGACCTACATTCAGCCAAGAGAGAATAGAAGAATTTGATCTTTCAAGATCCTAGAAAAAAATCATTGCCGTAGTTATTTTGTCTTTGAGTTGCCACAACTATTTGAGCATGTTAAAAATTTTAATTTCATGACTTTTTGAGTGGAAAAATAACGGAATGATTCTACTAATCTAGACAGAAAGACTTTGCTTCAAAGATTTTGGGTATTTATGTCATCATTCATCCTTATTTAAATTCAAGATGCAATGTTAAAAAAATTTCCTCAATTTTTTTGATTAGACAACAAACCTTGAATTGCCATTTTCAAATTGCTCCTTATTCCGACCCTGTTCCTGTCCAATGATACGACTCGTTTCGAAGAATAAATTATAGAAATATAATAATCACCAACTGTGATTCGAGGAGATCTTATGAGCCGCAACTACTTTGTTTCTTTTGAAGTGGCCGTTAGCAATATAAGCAAGAACTTCTGTGTCACTGTATCGAAAAGTTCCCTCCACAATCATGGTCGAATGAGTTTATCTAAATGGTCGTTTAACAATTATTCATCAGCATGAGTCGAAGGTTTTTTTTATTGTTGTAGTTGTATCTTTGATTGGCTTTGAAGATTAAGTATCTAGGTGAAAGGAATTTAATTCGATTGAAATGCAGAAGTCAAGAATAAAAACTTAAATGTCCTTTATTTTATCAACTAATATTAACATGTATAAAGCTCATTGAGCTAGAGTAAGTGTATTGCACGAAACAATGCATTAGTCTTACCCAAAGAAACATTTACATCTTTTCAAATACATCCATAATGATCGTAGATACTATAGATGATCTCAACAGTCACTTGATTTGTATATTACATAAAGCTGTTTTTCACTAGGTACCAAAACGTTCTTTAGGATATCTATATCTAAACGACACTTACAAGCGCAATAAATTAACAAATTTAGCTATAATACACGGTATATCACAATATGTACTAAGTATTCATCTCCAACTACATGGTGTCACGCCACACCATAAGTTGAAGCCATATCGATGAAATATGTACATTTCAGAAGTTCAAAACGGGGAATTTACACAATTTAGTTCGAAACTAAGGGGTATTTTACACGTGGATGGTGTCTTCATCATCTGAAGGCGATCTTCTCCCATTGGTTCCAGGTGATCCAGGATCCAAAGGTACATCCGGGCTTGGTGATCTTGGCGATGGACCTTCTGACGTCTGGTTGCTGTAGTAACTGGACAGGGTGCTCAGGGAGCTACTTGCCGCCAATGATCCGAGGTGTGCACTAGGTCCAGGTATTCCAAGCCCCATGGTAGGAGGGTAGAGTCTGTATGGAAGTGGTTTCTGAAGCGTTGCTGCCGCAGCAGCTGCAGCTTGTCTGTAGTAGAGGTCTGCTGCACTTGGTGGGGCAGTAGGACCGGCTGTTTGTGGTGGATACCAGCAGCCGTAGGCTGGAGCACCGTACAGCCTTTGGAAAGCTGCGTAGTTGCCTGCTTCTGCCAGGAGTTCGAGTCCCACTGCTGTCTGTCGTTTCCATTTGGTTCTGCAAGAAAAAAAAAAGGAATTTAGAGATTGAAGGTAGAAATGATACGGGGTGTGATCCATTTGGCTCAAGCGCATAACAGCATTTGTAGAATTCTCATCGATAAAATATCTTTCCGAAAGAATTGTCAGATCAACTGACTTTATAGTTGATATAAATCTCATAATTGATAATTATGATGAATTTTTTTGAAGAGTGGTCAAGGGTTTTTTGAAGGATCTTCCATTACTCTTTCGCAAATAAAATCTCACACAAAGATTAAGGACTGAACGAGAATAAATTCGCTATCACAAAAAAGCTTATATAGTCCATCCAAGAATGATTGACATCAGAGCAGGCCTTGAAAGTCCAGTCGCAGCTTTATTTCTAGTTACAAAAAAGTAACTAAAAATTTTCTGTGCTTTCATCATAGATATAGAAATAACCTAAAAATTTAACGATATTTTTTTGAAGTAAGGAACTTTGAAGTTTGAACACGAAAATGTTCCCAATTTTCACATACGATTACCAGCGTGTAAATCTGTATACCAGCAGTATATTATTTTCATCTTGTATTGATACATTTTCGATCTTACGATCAATTATAGGAGCATACAGCCTGGAAATTCTGGTTTGATAACGAAAAATATCGTGGGTGATATGAATAGCAGTAATAGCACGGTACTTTTCAATGTTCAATATGAATATTCGCTAAACCGAAAAAATCTAGTTGATAATTTGAAGCGTGTGTTACTGCAATGTGAATGGATTGGGAAATTTGTAATAGATATCAAGACAGAAACAAAACTTAACCAATGGATCTATTTAATATATGAAAAATTTTGTCATGACATTGTAACATTCAATATTTGTGAACAATGAAGGTGTAAAATATGGAATATGAAAAATATAAATATTCCTATTATTCTGTTTCAACAACTACAACATATTATTTTTTCCTCATCTGGGCAGAACTCGTTCAAAATGAAAGGTTTTGTCAGGTTTTCATAACATTGCTTATATTTTGACTAATCTGCTCTCATTTCTTTTTCTACGTGCTCTGTGCAGGCTTTCCATTTTTTAGCTGTTCACTCTTCAAGAGCCTCATTTCAAAGATATTTATTTCACTTGCTCAATTTTTTGCCAAATTCCGAAACATTGATGACAGAACAAAATGTCAGTGATATTTCCAACACCAACCTGAATTCTGCAACTCAAAATATTACTGAATGGCATTACCAACATAATTTCGATTTTCCAAAGCCCCCCGAGATGTCAATCATTCTTGGATGGACTATATATTTTGAACCACTGGACCGATTTCGAAAATCAAACTCATTTTCGAATCCTCTTCTAATTCTAATGAAAACTGTTTTTACAATAAAAAAACCAAAACTATTTTTTACAAAATTCATGGATTTTTTCTGGAATTCTTCCCATCATGCTTCTTATAGTGTTCTCAGTCACTTTCTGGGATGCTGTCTTCCACTTTTGCTTGAATTACGCTGATGTTTTCGTTGATTTCTTCAATTCTCTTTTTACCAGGGCCCAATATCTTTCGATTGGCCTGAGTTCTGGGCAATTTGGTGGATTGGCCTCTTTGGGGACAAAAACCACCTCATTAGCTTCGTACCATTCCTTGGTGGCCTTGCTGTAGTGGCATGAAGCTCAATCTGGCCAAAAGATTGTTGACACATCGTGCTCACGTAAAAATGGCGAAAGTCGCTTCTTCAAGCATTCCTCGATGTATATCTTCGAGTCAAAAGAGCCTTGGCCAACGAAAAATTTGCTCCTTTTCCCACAAGTGCAAATTGCTTGCTGAATCAGGAATTTTTTAGGAAACTTTGCTTGTTTCTCCACGCGAAATTGTTCGTCAACATTTCCACGAGAATCTGCAGTATGAAATTCCTGACCAAGTTGCGAGAAATCAGCCAAGACATAGGTTTCGTCGTCCATCAGGCAACAGGAAAAATCTTTTTAAATTTCTTTGCTCTTGATTTCGCTTTTTGATTCTTCACAGCGTTCCTGTCTGGCACTTTCTGCACTTTGTATGTTCTAAGCCCACAACTAGACTTGATTTTCTGAACGGTTGACTGCGAACAACCCACTATTTGGGCCACTTTCTGTCCTGAAAGGTTAGGATTCTTCTGAAAAAGGCTGATAACTTTCTTCACTTTTTTGGGCTATGAAACCCCTTTTTCCTCCCGGTTCCAAGAGTCTATCGCCTTCAATGTAACAAACGTATACCGCCAGATGGCAGTGCATTGCATTAATTTTTATTTTTCGGATTATTCAGCTTAATAGAACAAATGTTGGGACACAGGGAATATAACTAGAAATACTACCCAGATCTAGATATTATACTGCCTGTATAATTTGTTATAATACTCTATTTTTCCTCTATCAGTCATCTGGGAGGAAATACCTGCGGGGCGTGCCATTTAAAAGAAATTCAATTCCATGTTGAAATCCATAATTGTTATTAACAATTGATTTTCACTAATCGACGGCTAAAACAAACCTTAATGACATGTCTTTGAGAAAAATGGATATTTATCACACCGAATAGAAAAATTCAAGGAAATAAATTTTGCGAAAACAACACATTCTTGTATTATCATTTACAAAAAAACGGTAAATTCTAAAAGAAAAAGGAGATAGACATTGCATTAACTAAATAAAAGACTTCAATACTGAAATGAAAAAACACAAAAATATTTGTTAGTTTTGATGGTGGAAATGTTGAAAAATAACCAAAAATGATGAGGAATATCTCTTTCATTCATTTAATAATTATAAAAAATTTTTTTTATTATTTTTATCTTTATACACTCATACATCCCTTCATCAATCGGAAAAAATAAATCGTTTCTGACTCCCTTTTTTTTCAAGGATGTAGACCCTTAACAACTCTCGATACCGTTTCCGAAAGAACGCGAGCCTCTTTTGCGATTCTTTTGAAGCTCCATTTTTTATTATTTTGAAAAAGTTTCACTATAAATTCTTGTGTTTTCACTTCGCTTAACATTTTGCGACAGAGAATTTGAATATCTATGAAGTAAATGTTCCACATGCTTCTGACGTTCATAACAAAGCTAACTATGATCAAATTTTTTCTCAATTGGTTCAAGAAATATAGGCGTTTTCGTTATAGCGAATTCATTCTCGTTCAGTCCTTGAAACAAAAACACTTTCAATCAATGAACTTGAAATGGAGAGCAACAAAAACAGGTAACCTCGTAGCAGCTACTTAGAGCAAGCTTTTGCGGGTATTGTGGTTCTGAATATTCATACATTGTCATTCCACGTGGTTCTAAAGAAAAGTATGGAAACTAGCTTGTAATTAATTATTTTCGATTTACATTGAAAATTTAATGGAAAACGTTTTCTTGAATGATAAGACCTACTCCCAACTCGACGTCACGCCCATGCTTGCCGCCTTGTCAAGATTGACTTTGAGATCTTTTGTTTTTCGACCTCGATGACTCGCGCTTTTCCAGCTTAATTTAAGCGGTGGGAATGGATCTAATACATTGTTTTTCCACCAATCCAGCCAGAAATGAACCGAGCAATAATCTCGGACGGGCAAGTAAAAACCGGAATCGTTCGGTAGTCGGAGAGGGAAAATAAATAGATTCTTGACGGCGTATGCCTTGGTAGTCAGAGGCAACAAAAGCTTGATCTCATGCCTGCTTAAATTTTATTGGATATATTAGTTATGCCCCTTCTTATCATGTCCGCAAAGTAAATAACTTACGGCAGTCTTTAGGACCCCGATTGTTTTTGTCTGAGGCGGCTTCCACTGTGTAAATATTTTCGATTAAAATACAAATATTACCGCACGAGCGGTTCGAGAAAAAAATGAAACCATTACGGAGTTTTACGGTGGGTTTGTGATCGAGAAGTTCATTCTGTAGACGACTTTTCAACGCGAATAACCAACTCAGAGCTGCAAATGCTCAACGTTAGTCAAGTTATCAATGTTGAAATTAAGCCCCAATCAATCCGGAGTGAAATTGATACCGATACAAAGTTCATAATGATTTTTTTTTCACATTTGGAAGTATATTAAAATATGACCAGTTTTATCGTATTTTTTGCAGTCCTAAATAAAAACTGATATATCCTGATTATTTGGATCCTTTTTTTATATTCCAGACTCCCACAAACACCAATTACGATCAGAAATTAATTTGGCATTGACCAAAAACGAAACGAATATAATTATGTAAATATGTGGACTTTTAAAAAGATAATAGTTCGGATCAAAATTCCGTCTATGAATAGTATAAATACAAATGGGCGTTAATACGTGGTTACCTGATCATCGTATATTCGACACGAATGATACGTCTTAAATGGTTTTTAATGACAACCCGTGACTCGTGTCTTATTGACGGTTTGTCCTGATTAAATTCGGAATTCATGGTGATGTCATAATTTACATATAATTGGTGATTTCCTTGAAAATTCTATGATCGTTGGTACCCAACACGAAAAAACGGTCCCCATGCCGGTGTATCCCCAGGTCTAATAGACGAACATTATTTCTACATTTGGTCTGCTCATAATTTTCAGGTTTTGGAGTGAAGGAATTTAGTCTAGGTGCAGAGCTACGAAACAAGTTATTTTACAGCTCAATACCGAAATTCATCTAGAACTGAGCAGAATTTTCTCAGAATCTTGGTGGGAAGCAAGCAGAGAAGATGCCAAGCAAGTATTCATGCACGTGGTGTCAAACTTAGTATTGAGGATGCAACTTCAGTTTCTCTTAAAATGGTACACTTTTTCTAATATTGTATTTTTGTTATTGTGTATATGTGGGTACATAGTTTTTTGAAATCTTATTATTTCAGCCTGAAGAACTCTACATACGAGGATATATTGAAAAATTCTTAGCCTACTATAGAACCAAACAAAATTTCAATGTCAAAATATTTAATTACTCAACATATTCTCCTCTTAATTGAATACATTTATTACAGCGAACCTGCAAAGTCTCTAGAGTCTAGAGCTTTCAAAAAAAATGTATCTTCTTGCTATGCAAACCAGTCCTCCACAGCTTTAATTACCTCCTCGTTGGAAGGAAATTTACGACCTTTTAAACTTTTTTTCAGTTGAGGAAAGAGATGATAGTCGGACGGAGCCAAATCTGGTGAATAAGGGGGGTGTTCTAGTAATTCTAACCTTAAATCACGAATTTTTTGCATGGCAACATGATATTTGTGTACTGGGGCGTTGTCCTGTGAAAACAAAACACCTTTGGATAGCTTTCGGCGTCTTTTCTCTTTAATTTTTTCCCGTAGAGTGGTCAGTAATGTCGAAAAATAATCTCCAGTTATTGTTCTACCCTTATCCAAAAATCAATCATGATTACTCCATGGCAATCCCAAAAAACTGAAGCAAGAACTTTTCCAGCAGATTTTTGGACACGAAACTTCTTAGGTCTTGGAGAACCAGAGTGTCGCCATTCCATCGATTGTTGCTTTGTGTGTGGATCGTAGAAATGTAGCCAAGTCTCATCCATAGTGACAATTCGGTTTGAGAAGTCTACATCGTTTTCAAATCGAGCACAGATCGAACGCGATGCTTCTACCCTTGCACACTTTCGGTCAACATTCAAACATTTGGGGATCCATTTTGCAGATATTTTTCTCATGTCCAAATTGACGCGAACTATATAATGAACGCGTTCGTATGAAATCTTCAGTGCTTCAGATGTCCGTTTTAGCCCAATTCGACGGTCTGATAAAATCATGTCAAGAACTGCATCGATATTTTCGGGGACTGACACAGAAACTGGCCTTCCCGATCGGTCTTCATCTTCAATGGAAAATTAGCCTCATTTGAAGCTTGCAGTCCAATTTTTCACGGTCGCATACGAAGGACATTGATCACCAAGTGTATTGAGCATATCTTCGTAAATCTGCTCACCTCTTAACCCTTTTAAATACAGGTACTTGATGATGGCTCGATACTCCAATTTTTCTATATTTACTATTTCGGTGGACATCTTTTTTTTTTCCACAAGAAGTTCTGCAGGTTCCATTGCACCTCATGTAATTGATTTGTAGAGAGAAGGATTTGACACATCTCAATTTAATTGTGTTTTATTACAATTTTAAGTTCTATCACTCTAAAAAAACACCCGATACATAGTTCCAACAAAAATTGCGTATCTGAAGGGAAAGAGTAGATTATTTGGCGTCGATGATTCACCAATGGGTATCTGTGTCAAAATCTGATATTAATATCCTTCATTCGCTTGACATTTCACTGGTTTCACTTTCTACCAACACAGCTCTTCAATCAATTTGAACTCAAATCACAAAGGAAATTTTCAACGATTATCTTCTCCAATTAAACTCACAATAGACTGGGCGCTTTGTGTTACAAGAAACTATAAGTGTTATTTATGCGAGCGATACCAAAAACTTTCGCATGGATGACTCTGACGAAACGAGTGATACTCTCGAATTAAATGAATCGATTTCGAATTAGATGAGAAGTGTGAGAAGAAAGTTATAAATGTCAGTGATGACGTAGATGCCATCATGGCAATAATTAGGGTAAATTTCAACAAACTGATGAATAAGTAATAACCTAACACGCATAATCGACAATGAAAAGCGTCCGTTTCTAATAATTAATCGCCAACCGTCACAATCACAATCCACATTCATATTTGAGAGTTCAAGTCAACCAAGCGTTCAAATCGTTTGAAATGGCTGAGGTTCAATTTCATTCGGCATATAGAACACTTTGAGATGACATTCAGATTCAGGCCTGAATGAATCGTGAAAAATCATTAGAGTTCAGTTTTGATTTACGAGGTCGCATTTAGAAGTGTAATTTATTTCAAGTGGGGTAGAAAAAGGGTTACTTGGGGTTGCAACCGCTCCAAAGTGGCAGATAATTGTGGTTGCGTGATGGTTTCACCGTGCGTGAGCATTCGCAAGATGTTCTTATTGTGGTTTCGTAAAAACGTACGGTCTTTTTATCGCGATGTAACGGTTAATTTTCTCGATTTCGAACAACCACAAGACTTTTTCGGGAGCTCGGTCTTAGGGGAATTGGCATTCCTATCGGAAAAATAAGAAACTTTGCATCGACATCGTCTTCTTCATTTCCAAGTCACGAACAATAAAAAGGGACAATGTTACACTAAAATGAAGACGACTAGGACAACGTACCTACTTTGAAATGAATCTAACCAGCGTGTACCTACATCCAATTATTTTAATGATAATAAATTGTCTTTTTTTGCTATCTGGTGCAAAGTATCATACATAATGGAATCAAGAGCAGAGAACGAGTCAAAAACGATTCAAAATTCTCACAGTCATGAAAAATGGAAAATATTTTGGGACAATTTCCAAATACACTTATTAACTCGAGTTTTGCATTGCTTCTAAAATAATTGAAACTACTAGTAAAATTACCCTGGAAATCCTTGGCATTAACTTCAACTGCTTTGATCTGAAGCTTAACTTGAAAATCTACTGCCGAATTCCTCAAAAATCCTACAGACAACAATTCCTAGACATGAAATAAAAAAAAACTGGATATAATGACAAAAATGCGGCGAAACTCCTAGATCTGTCTGAAGAATGTAACATATACACGCCATATAATATTCAAATATGCAAATTAATGAAGATAATAACATATTTCTTAAACGTGTATATAGTGCAAGTTCTAGTAATGACAGCTTTTGGACTGGTCGGTCAGTGTAAATAGATCCTAGAACATTTATAGTTAACAATTACTATAAAATCATACGGTTGGGAAACAGAGAAGGTATTTCTGAAGTCGTCACTAAAATGCATTTAAAAATAAT
Source organism: Adalia bipunctata (assembly GCA_910592335.1). Classification (NCBI taxonomy): domain Eukaryota; kingdom Metazoa; phylum Arthropoda; class Insecta; order Coleoptera; family Coccinellidae; genus Adalia; species Adalia bipunctata. The sequence continues at coordinate 13,638,888 of OU342955.1, forward strand.
GATACGTTGATAATACTTTGTGATATACGAAATGGGCATCCACTTATTCGAAATTATAAACGAAGAAATAAAGAATCTATAGTTAGAACTAGACGTAGGTACAGGAAAAGAAGCATATACTTGAGCTTGTTATACACATTGTAAGATTGTCCGCTTTGTAGGCTGATTCACAGTCGACAGTTGAAGTAACTTATTCATTCCCCAGTCAAATAAATAACTAGTTTTGAGTTTATCAGGAAAACAAAATTTCGAATTACGACTTTTTCTACAAATCTTATCGGATAAAATTAGAAATAACTCGAAAAAGAAGTGATTTTTTATGGAAAAAAACTTAGAAACACTTTGCTTTTTGTCATTTTCAATTGTTTATAGTAGGTATTCTTGAGTCGATTAGGCTGGTACTTTGATTTTGATACCAGAATGAGTTCTCAATTAGTGATAATTGAGGAATATGCAACATGGAAAGAGTTAACACTTCACAGAAATCCAGTTAATTCGAAATGAAAGTTTCCAAGATATTGAGAGAAAAGTGTTTTTTATATATATTTCGACACCATGTATCTTTCAAAGGAATGCGAATTTTGAAAAATGATATAGGAAATATTTGTTTGATGAGAGCAATCTACAGTTAGAAAAGAGAAATAGTCAAAGACTCAACCTGTATAAACCTCAAATATTAAAATAATAAACAATGAAATAAATGGTCTGTTAAGTGAAAATCAGGTTCTTTCTCTTGACTGCATTCTAAATTTCATTCTGAATAAAAGAATAGCAACATTCTTATTGTCTAGCTGGTGAATCATTCGGTAACTTTCTGCGAAGAGCATAAATAAAATTCGTTCCTTGTAGAATGTTAGATCAGATTTCAGAGTTGTATAATGCCATCTTTCAACATATCATTATGGAAATTCGCCCATTTTCTATCTGACCCAAATCCCCGAATTGTTCCTCTTCCATTTCCTCCAAATCTACATATTTCCGAAAACAGGGTAGGTCGAGGTCGGTGATCGACTTTTAATAAGAGATCCAGGTCCGAATTCTTGCCCTTTTTCGACCGCACAAAGTCTAAAACCGCCGCCTGCCAGGTTTTACCGCAAAGCCTCAATTAGCCAAATGACGGGATTTAATTTTGGGCGATTTTTAAAAACAAGCAATTTGGTACTTCCGAGACACTTTAGGAGGATGAGGCAGCACTTTCAAGGGTATTAGTTTTTTCTTACCGGTATTGATTTGAGGTTATTAAAACCCAGTTTCGGACAGTGAAGAATCTGTCCGCAGTTGTGCTGTATCATTATTTGATTTTTGAATTAGTTACGATGATTTCACGCTGGCGTCAGGACTGAGACAGTCTGGCTTCATCATTATTCTTCCTGAAATCAGGAAATGATGGCTAGAATTGATTGTTTTCGGGGTCCATCTCTTAAAATCATCCCTGCTGAAGAAAACTTTAAGAAAGTCCACTATATAACTTGTAGTGGTGCATTGGATTGAGAGTATTTTGCTGATGAATAAAAATGTATTTTGATTCGCAAACTTACATTGAATCACACTGAAATGTGCTTTGCGATGTTGCTCGACAATCCAAGATAAAAATAAAAAACACCTGAAGCCACATCAACTAAATCAATGCCACACTTCTGAATGACAAATAATGATGAATAAATTACGGACAAACTACAAGAATGTGTAGGCAAAGACATGAGGACAACATTGATTGTTATTCACAACATAAATCAATCTTATTCGAATGATTCATTTTATAGAAAAACTATACCATAAAATTCCGAAGGTAGGTATACATAAATTCTTCACCAAGACCTCTTCGGGCAATTCTGCGATTTGTCAATTCCATTCACATTTTCTCCCATCTACCAGTTCTTCAGGATCAATCTGGGTACGTTCACTCACTCACTCGCTAATCAAGGAAATTAAACTGAATTAAAATAATTATATGTTCCTCCGGTACCAATCTTGCGGATGGCTATATTTGGAGCACTATAATGAAGATACATTTCATTCCGTACAGAAGACATGGCATCGGAAGAAACCCAATATTTGCATCGCCAATTAAAATCGCTGACAGAGCTGTTCGTCCGATCGAAAATTAAGGTAGGTTCGGACTACAGGATTCGACAGAAGAACGAAGAGCAATTTGGTAAAATGTTTATAGTTTGGCAGGAGGGTTGCATTCCACTGCGACCTCAAGGTCGCAAGGTTATTGAAGTTATCATCCATTTGATATAATCGATAAGAAACAAGTTATCAGGAATGAGACAGTTTAGACCCTTCTTCACGAATTCTTACACCAATGTTGGAAATATATACAAGAATTTGTGAAGGAAGGAATAAATTATCTGATTCCTGATATCTTGTTCTTTATCGACTCTTGATGAAATTATGTATACCTACAACAAGAAGTTAAACCTTTTTCTCAAGGAAAAAAAGAATGAATTATTCATGTTCACTAAGCTTGAGGGAAATTGCAGGAGCAAGGTTTTCTGGAGGAGGAAATGTGGCTTTTTGATTGAAAACATAAAGAAACAAAACTTTTTACGAGATATCGTTTTTACAAATATACTGCTCCACATCACAAGAGTTAGAGATATCGTATTCAATCGTTTTTAAAAGTAGATAATATGTAAACTTCAAGAAAATTGGTGTAAAATCATTTAAAACTAAATAACAACTTGAATCGATCCAATAAAAATCAGTATGAGACATTTCGTCAATCCGGTCGCCTTTTTTCTGAAGTTTGGTTCTTTGCATATGCTTCATGAATGTTCTTTTTTTGAAATGAAGTCAGTTTATCAACGGCTTCGATTTGAAACGAGTTTTCTGAAAATGCCAAGACGTAAATTAACAAACGCTGAGGTTATTGGGGCTATCGGAATGCTACAGGGTGACCTAACTCAGGTTGTTGTAGCGGGAAGGCTCCAAGTCAGCCAAAGTGTGATATCTCGACTTTGGATAGGTTCAGGGAGACAGGTTCCGTGTTGGAAAGACCAAGGCTTGGTGGGCAACGAAAAACAACACCTGCTCTGGATCGTTTCATCACCGTTTCGGCGGGAAGAAACCTTACATCTACGTGTAGAATGCTATACGGAATACTCTTCAAAATGCAGATGGGGTCCAAGTTTCCATCGAAACCATCAGACGACGTTTGAGAGAGGTGAATCTAGGTTCTAGACGTCCATTAAGAGGAGTTCCATCAACACGTGACCATAAGCGTCAAAGACTGGAATGGGCAAGGCAACATATCGATTGGAACGATCAATGGCGTAGTGTACTTTTCAATGATGAATCCAGATATGGACGATTTTCAGATTCTCGAAGAATAAAGGTGTGGACAATCCCACGCATACCCCGTAATCGTCGCTATGTCCAAGAAGTCCATCCATTCCGAGGGGGTAGTGTTATGATATGGGCCGGGATATGTTTCAACTGGCGCACAGATTAACACATTTGTCCTGGGAATATGACCGCCTTACACTATAGGGAGCATGTCATTGACAATGTTGTGCAAAAATTTCACGCATAGAAACATGCATGGGATATGCTCCAAAGAAGATTAGATAATCATCAACCTACCTCAGAATCCTTAAATGATCTGAGAGAGCTTCTGCCACGTTTATGGAACCAAATTCCTCAAGAAATGTTCAACAAACTCGTGTGTAGTATGCAAAGAAGATGTCAAGCAGTTATTGATGCCCGTGGAGGCCATACATTGTATTGATAGTCTTAAAATGCTTGAATTTTCTGGGAATAAATTTTTTTTTACTCGATTTTTCTTAACCACCCTGTACACGCTGCAGACCTACAGGCTAAAATTAATTTGCAACTTGAAATCATATTAATATGAATTTTCATCACAAAAATCTTATTTTAACTATATTTTTTTTGCAATTTAAGTCAATATCCCTAACTCATGTGGAGCAGTTTATTTGGCTTCAATAGAGATAGAAATAGGGTATTTCCTAAATGTATTTGATAAGTTTCGAGAAATGAGGAATTTGAGGTTTTTATATCTCCCAAAAATTATCTTGTCGATAATGACTCGTAGAAGATAACGTTCTCCCAATTATATTTTTTTTGGGTACCAATTTCTCGAAAGTGTGCACTCAATTCTCGTCGTAAATGAATGCGCGTATTTGCGAGAAACCGTTTTGGCATGGCATCGACCACTAAACATCGATTAAACGTGAAACTGGAGGTAATTAGAATAAAAAAATATCCGTTATAGGCGGACAGTCACAAAAGAAACGACGTGGAACCCCATTGGAAGTGGTTTCAGGCATTCCAGAGTACATTAGTGACAGTAAAAAGCTGCAAACGCTCTAATGCGGTTATAATACATGTGTATGTGGTAATATGACATGAAATTACACACATTAAAATATATTAGCGTATTGTCGTTATTCCTAAAGGGTCGTTCCCATTTATTACACTTCACTACGTCTCTTAAGTCTATTGTAAACTACAGGTACGGCGTGTAGTAATTTGTCAACTACCTAGAGATTTATTATGTGAATTGCAATGATCCTGAATGACTGGGAGCACACAGAAGTGCTCTAGTTTTTGTCCGGAGATACCCTCTTAATGGATTCTCGTTCTCTGATCATTTCAACTGGTTTTGGCCGTATCGTTTTTCATTTCAACATCGGTGAAACCTAAATGATGTCCTTATACGTGTCCCAGGGTGGGAATATCAAGTCATCGGTGGTTTGCATTTAATAAAAAGATATCGATCTTACTCAATGAAATTCCATTCGAAGCTGAAAAATTTTATAGCCTTTGTTAAAATAAGCAGCAAGATAAAATTTACTGAAATCGATTGAGAAGTTGAATAGTTCGTTTTGCAACATTTGAAAACTGTTGACTAAGTGAAGTTATTACAAGAAAATACATAAATAATGTGACAGGGCTTCATTAAAAGCCGATGATTGAAATCTGAAATTGAATGAACATAAATTAAAAGCACGATGTGTTAATGATTTCGCAAACGAGTGGAATGTTCAATATAATTTTAATTAAGTCTTAATTTAATTGGATATGGAATGGAATGAACAGGTAATGTAAAATTCGTTACCTCTCATTCCCCACAAAATTTATGACTGAAACAAATCTTGTTGACACCCACAAAACCGAGAAATACTGATTATCTCCCGCAAAATGGGCTTTTGTGTCTGGCGCAAGCCGTCAAAGTCACGCTGGTAATGTTCGAATTAGCCGAACAAAATGAAACTCTTCAAACAGAGTGTCTAAAATCATTTAGTCACCTAATTGTCGGTAAAAAGTGCTGATGTAGCATTCAGGCGCCGACAAACAATTACGATGGCGTTCTGAAGGCTCCAGCTTCTTTTACCTCTCGGTTATCTTGAAAGGAGCAGACACCAAATTGTCAATATTATATCTTGAGATTATTATAACTAGCCCCACAGACTACCAATCTTGATCTTGTGAAATATTAAACGGCTACTGTGGACTACCGATTATATTAGAGACTGCGTTACCGATACTTAATTTTTGGGATCCATAATTCCTTAGATGAATGCTTTATCATTGTGGGAAATAGTTTGTATGGAGTATATTTTAGCGTCGTTTCTGTATATCCTACAGAATACTTGATATTTAAATGTTTAAAAAAACTAAAATTGCTGTATTCCCCTAGAAATTCAAGATTCACGAAATTGTATCACAATAAAATTATAGAAAAAACTGATTGCACAGACAAGAACGATATAACACATAAATCTAGTCGATGTGAGACGGTTGTCGACTCAAAATCCGAAAAATACATGGCGACGAAATGCTTTCGTTTAAGTAGAACGAGCTCTGAAATAAAAATGAAGTTTTTTCACTCTGATCTTCAGAATTGCCGTAGTCTCACCTGAACCATTTAACCGATTCTGTGTATAATGGCAGCAATAACAATTAACGATGCTTTTAACATCATTAGCGCTAAATTGGACGATGCTTTTTATGGCCACGATTCTCGGTGTAATTTAGAGTTCATTAAGTTGAAAGATTTCAATACAGAAGCGTGAAATATTCGTCTTGCTCAATTTCGTTTTTGGCAGCTCAGATGTTGGCAGTCTTAGATATAGGCGGTTTCATCCTACCATGTCGACAACTGAACAATTGTCAGGTTTTGATACTTGCAAGAACTTTTGGTTTTGCTAGAGATTCAGTTGTTGAGACACAAAATATATAGTAGTTGGAACTCTTTGAGCATTTGCTACATTTGAGTCAAAAACTATAACTTCAGAGCATGGTGGTGACATATCTCAACAATAAATGAATATTTATCAGAAAAAATTCAGAGACTACAGAACAAATCTTTTAGGTTAATTGACAATTTGGACTTCTTAACACCAACGGCCCAACTATATTCTGGTACGTCAACATTAAATATAGATAAACTGAAAAAACTGGAGCAGACAAAGGTAGTTCACAAAATGAAGAATAATTTATTGAGGACACAAGCTTTTTTAACAGAAGTTGAAGAAAAGTATGACTACAAAGTTAGGTATAAGTAAAAATGATTTTAGAAAAAAATGCAAGAACATGTATAGGACATAATTCTTCAATGTCTAGAGCTGTTGATGTTTTCAATTCTTTTTCTGTGGAAATAGCGTGCAATGAAAATATAAAAAAAATGTACCATGAAGAGTTTCTTAAAGTTAGCTTATTTCTGTGTATATGAAAAACTAATGTTTTGTTTTTTTTCGTTTGTATTTTTTGTTTTGTTTATTATTATTTTATTTCACAAGGGTGATGTAGATTATTGTTGTTATTTTTGTATAAGAACGATTACGATGTAAATGTTTTCTCTGATCCCAGCTTTTTTGCTGTTTAAGGGTCAGGAATGAATTAATAAGAAAAAATATGGAGTTGACGCCAAGGGCCATTAAAGTGAGCAGTGAGGTGTCAAAAACGGTGAATCTGACAGCGAGAGAACCATATAACAAAATAGGGAGGTTCTCCATGAAACCAAAGCATGCCGAGACGAAAAAGACCGAGAAATGTACCAAGAAAACGTCGACAACTTGTGGGGCCCACTCATCCAAACTTTCTGAGCGTATCATCATTTTCCCGCAACAATCACCGAAGTAGCAAAACGAAGTTCTAAGAACGAAAATTAATCGACGATAATCGACGTTTAAAACTACAAACAGGATAAATGACAGAATGGTGCAGCGTCCAACACAGAAACGCCTGAAACTGTCGCGGCAAAAGACAGAGACGGAGATAGACGAAAAAATCGTTGGCGTCACAGATCAAGGCCTGCTTTGCGTTTAGGTAGACACCGCTGTTACCGAGTTATTATAAGTAGATTAGCGTGGAAAGTGACAGTCATGTAGTAATAGGGTGGGCGTTTCGTGGTCGTGTTTAATCTAGTGGTGCCGATAGGATAGGGGATGAAGCGGTTCTGAAGGGGATACTTAGCGCTGATCTTTAATTTGAGGAATTGGCGGTCGGGATGTTGTTTGAAGAGGTTCTATTATGCAAGACCGTTTGTCTTTTCTAGGGCGTTTAAAGAAGAACAAATAGCGAATATTAGCTACGCACAGTGGCGGACTGAATGAGGACCCCCCATTAAGGAAATTCCTCTCCCCAGTAAAAATTAGAAGAATGCAAAATCAGAGTTCTTTGGGAATTGACTTGAGATAGTAGGATTATGAGTACACTCAATCCAATTATTCTTATGTGTACATGGATAATTCATCATTCAGTTAACCTGGGTTCTCCCTGTTGAATATTTTCTACACTGCGCAAAAAAACTAACGCACACTCTGGAAATCTCAATTTTAATGAAAGTTAACTCTACATTGACTTTATAACTTATTTTTTATGTGCTCTCGGGAAGGTTTTGAACGAAACAAGACACATTAAATGGAAGAAAAATTCAGAATTTCACCGAATCTTATGTGAAAGAAGAGAAATGAACAATTTTCAAAATATGTACTAAAATGCTGATAAGTGATTTAATATTTGGTATTTCCACCCCTTGCGTTAATTTCAGCTCGGCAACGACGGTTCATACTCAAAATGAGTGATCTTAAAATGTTCTGATCTAATCCTTCCCAGATTTCTCTGAGTTGGATTCCTAAGTCATTAAGAGTAGCTGCATGATTTTCTGAACTTCTCAGCCTTCTATTGAGGTTGTCCCAAACCTGCTCAATCGGATTGAGATCTGGACTTCCTGCTCGGCATTCCATTCGAGAGACTTCAACCTCTTCAAGGTACTCCTGAACGATGCGCTCACGATGGGGTCTGGCATTATCGTCCATAAAAATGAAATTTTCACCAATGTATGGGGCAAATGGCACTACATGCTCTTCAAGAATGTTCCTTGTATACTTATCAGCATTCATAGCTCCATTATCAACGACCACTAGGTCTGTGCGAGCAGTCAAAGATATTGCACCCCATACCATCGATCCTCCCCCGAAACCAGTAGTATTCAGGAAATTGCACTGAGCATATCTTTCATGTGGACGTCTGTATACAAGGGAACGTCGATCACAATGGTAGAGGCAGAATCTAGACTCATCTGTGAAGAGAACTCTTTTCCAATGGATATGCTCTCTCGCAAAATCCAAACGCGCCCTTCGATGGGCTGGGGTAAGAGCTGGGCCTCTTGCCGCGACACGAGGCCTTAAACCATATATTCTCTGAGGCGATTCCTTATTGTCTGAGTGCTAATTTGCACTTCATGAGTTTGCTCAAGCTGATTTTGAAGGAGGCGAGCGGTTGCAAACCGTTGTCTCAACGAAGAAACTCTCAAGTAACGTTCTTGAATGGCAGTTGTTACCCAATATTCTACTAAGGGTAATCTATACTGATATTATAGAGAGGAAAGATTTGCATTTTTGTGTGTTTGATACGATTTGGCTCAAGAACTGCTGGACTGATTTCAGAAATTCTTTCACCATTAGAAAGCTACATTATCCCTGAGTGACATAGGCTATACTTTTCACCCGAAAAAATTAAGCATACCTACTATAACTTCAATAATTATAAAAAAATCATAATCATAATAAGTTGCCGACGTAATTCTTAGTTTGTCTGTAACTTAACGATTATACAAGTGGTGGTTTTATTCAGTGAACTCTTATACTACCTCGAAAAATAGACATATGTCTGTATTATATATTTCATATATATTATATTATTTTTATAGTTTATTTCTGGAAACATACATTTTGTTCAGACTGTAATAATCAACCATCCTCGCTAATACATCAAGTGTTTTTTCAATACCTGTTATATGTATATAAGATGCCGATGGACTTGTTGCTTGTATAAGTTACTGACAGAATCCTAAAGTTACGTCGGTAACTTATATGAAATCATTCGGCTTCTCGACGTGCTCGGTTGTGTCGGTAACATATGAATATGCGTCCTGGTCTTCGGACATTCATATCTGTCTCCCTGTATCGCTGCAACATTCTGGACACACTTGTATGGGAAACTCCAAACCTTTCTGCAATTCTTGTGTATGTTCACCCTTCTTCTCGCAAAACTACCGCTTGGGCACATTCCTCTTGGGTCAAATTGCGTGTTTCGCGTGGCATAGGGGTCGAGTGTAGAAAAACAAACGAAAGAAAAACTATTGATCATTAGAATTGATCGAGAACAACTGATTTTAGAATGGAGCCAATATACATTCAAAATCTGATAATATCATCTTTTTTTATTCCTGCTGGGAGAAAACATCTGTATTGAAGAAAAACGTTGAAAGTGGATAACATATGCATGCATAATTCTGATAAAAATAATTATCATTGAGAAGAGAGATTTCCATAATGTGCGTTAATTTTTTCGCGCAGTGTAGTTAAATTTGAATTTTTCAATATCTGATTTTCTAGTGAAACTGTTTGAAATAATCGGAATTTTTTTTGTCAATATCCATAATTCTTTAAACTACTATTAAAATTCTTCATTCACTGAAGCTCACTCCCCCACATCAGAAAGTCCCGAGTGAAAATTAGAACAGTGCAAATTTTTTTGTCGACATTTTTGCAGCAATAGGGTATCAAAGTATTCCATGAAGTTCTTACCCTTTTTCCTCCAAAAAGGTCTAATTCGGAATTGAAAAAGATTCTGTTGATCTCAAGAATAAACAGTCATCTCGTGAAAATATCGAATTAACCATTTTTAATCGAATACTCTCGGCCAAATTTATTCATCATCTATTTCCCAAATAAAATGTTATGCGTCAAACAAATATACCGGATCCATTCATTTCTCGACAACGAGCAGGTATCATCTTGAATCTCAGATCCTCAGGAGGTAAGTTCTTGAGAGATAAGATCAAATTATCACCTTATAAATAACCGATAGGCTATAAATTTCTGAAATCGCCAATAAAGCGTATCTCCGAGCGTAGCCTCGAGCCAAAATAAACAGGTAGAAGTGTCGAAAGATTTGATAGAATCTTTCTTTAATCAATTCGACGTAGCCAACTTATTTATGAATGGAAAATAGTTTGAATTTCTTCATTCATAACTTTGTAGTATTTGGTCAAGGTATTTGTGGCTTAAGCGACTTTGTTGAATTGCATTTAATAAAAGCTTATTAGTATCCTACAGTTTGGAGAAAATTCAATTTGGATGGTCTCAGTTTTGAATTTCAAGAGAATAGAAGCAAAGATAATAAAACAAAGTGAAGAAGAAATTGATGTTGAAAATCAAAGATTGCTTCGTAACTTAAGAGAATTAGTATTAGGCAGCTTTTCCTCGAGATATTTGGGAAATTACGAAACCCTTCCTTCTACCTCTTGAAATCGAAGACCTCTCTCATCGAGATCATTGTTCACATCAGCGATCATACACAAGAGCGCTGATTATAAGATCTCTCATTGCGCTTCCTGCTTATGTTATTTAATCCTAGGCAAGCACTGTATAATTTGAAAAAGTCAGATAATTACCAAGAGATTAGTTCATTAAAGTGGCCTATTCAGACGATAACTGCATAATAATTTACACTCCATGTAGTTTACCTCCAATTTTGAACGTCTTGCTCGCTTGAATTTTATCATAGATTCGTAAATGCGATAACCGTTGAGTTTTATATATTTCCGGACTGGCCGATGCACAGAAAGATAGGGGGTATATCATGCCCTAGAAATATTAACACTATACTTATTCAAATAAGGGCGAGGTGCTTGCACCAGCAATGCAGCTGGCCACTCTTTGTTCCAGCCACTGTAATTCTAGGTTATCGAATTTTTCGTCAACAAATTATTACTTTTTCACCGAAGCTGGTGCATTGGAATTAACCAAAAGTAGCACGGCAGACATGCCACCCCGAATTTCCGTAGGGCACGAATATTTATAGCATCTTTCTGTTGAATTGGCAGAATGTGAATGCAGGCAAGCGACCCCAAAACTTGCATCAGCCTAACCTGTAAATCTGCCGATGGTAAGAAGAATTGACGAAGGGTGTAGTGCAGAATATACTCCATTCACTTTTATTTAATCACTTAGGAGGTCATGGTTTCGTTTTCAGGAGTTGGTGCACCTGATGAAAAGTCTGTGCGCGTACGGAAAATATCGTTAATGACAAAACGACGTTGCCAGTTTCTTTGTTTACATCAAAGTAAAAGTATCAAGGATATTCCACATTTTGTTAGTTCGAATCGATCGGCGATTTTGGGGCGAAATATCGATAGGAAATCGCCTATTTTTCCGTTCTTCGTCGTCCAGAAGAAGTTTCCCGTCGATATGAGAAATTTCGTGCAAGTGTCATTTTTTCCTTTCACGACTTTTGGCGTGAGTACGAACGGCAAATTTGAATTGGACCAAAAATCGATTTATAAGCATAAATAAAGCGAAAGTAAGTTCTAATCGACCTTTTTAACACTTGATAACGAAGTTTTTTTTAGGTATCTGGCCATTTCAAACGAAATTCCGGTCCCCAGAAGTTTGGTTAGTTTCGGTATCGTTTTTGGTGCCCAAAATTTATTGGGAATGTGTGAATGGACAAAAAAGGCTTCCTTATACGATCTTCTAACGAAAGCGACCGGAAAATATGGTTCAGGTAGGATTTTCGAGGAATTATGAGGAAAGAACTTGCAGAATGAAATTGCAAGATTTTCGTAAGTAAACGGGTTCTGGATGGCCATCATCGGTCTCTAAATGATAATTGTTGATCGTTTTCACGTTTCAGAAAAAAACACGTCGAAAAAGCTAAAAAAAGAAGAAATATGACTATATTGCATTCAACGGTAGTTGAATTCAGATTCTGATGAATTGAAATGTGTCACTGGAGCTTTCATTCCTATCAATCCTTTGCCGAAAGTAGAAATAGGCTATATTGAACCAGAATACATCGGTTTATTCCATATTCCAGGAGTTTGTGTCTTATTTTAGGACAGGTGATAATAAATGTGAAGCATATGTTTGACCTATTCCATTTTATTTGTACAAACCTACTGTGGTAGTAATGTATGAATATTTTTTAAACTAATAAATTACTATACAGTCAGAATATTTCACTCCTTGTTCATAAGATGAAATAAATGAAATGTATTTTTATAGCTTTCAGGAATTGACATTCTTGCTTATTCATTTATAACCAAAAATCAATTACTATTGAATTGGAATTATTAGTTTCTCTGTAAACAAATTCGTTAATTTTGTTATTATGTTTATTTTCTTTGTGATGAATGAATAAAACTGTTATTTATTTGAAATAAAGAAATATTAGAAATAGAAATGTTATGCACCCTCACAATCATATCACATACAATATCATGATGAGAACAAAGCACATCGATAAATCTTTACAATCATAAATCCAAAAACTCCTTCACATGTAGAATATTGTTCACAATTTTCTGTTGTGTTCTCCAAAATGAAATATACATTCTGAGAAATACGCTAAGAATGTAGAAAGGGTAACATAGTGTTGACTTGGAACATAAAAATATTTTGAAAAACGTCATAACTTCGATACAGAGTGGAATGTGTCAAATTTCCAAGGCCAGAGTTGTGATTTTATAATTGTGGATGGAGTATAAATGAAGAATGATTGCACGACTTCAACAGCGCAGAAACCCCCAACCACCCACGCAGATCGAAAGGGCGTACAGTAAAAATTAAGACGTAAAAGCCGCCCGTATATTATTCGCCGTAAACCTGTCGAGAAGTAGGAAACGGGGATTTTTTCACAGTCGCGACCATAAAACGGAAATTGTCGCGGCTGACTTGACGTGTGTGACATTTGAATAAATTAGAATTTTGCATGGTGTTAAGAAACAGGTCGAAGGCTCCGAGAACAATTTGCCAGCACTTAAGGGTAGTTTAACATACATTATTTATCTGAGATAAGACCGGTCTTAAACGTTTCCGAAGTGGCCTTTCAATTGCGCCACTCTTGAGGGAAAACCAAGTTGGTTAGTGTTTCTTATCACGCTAGCCTTGCATTGAGTAGGGAATGAAAAAGGGAAGACTTTGATGAATTGAACTCGAGTTAATTTGTTCGTAATCAGTTTAGTACGCGATTAGCAGCATGCGAAGTTGATTCCGTGGATAAACTGCGAATCGCTTCAACTTCATCGTTAAAGGTTCAAGACGTGAGACATGAGAAAAATTGATTTCAAAAACTGAAGCATGAGGCACACCAATAAAATAATGAAATTTGTAACTTTTATACGAATCTATATATAAAAAACAAAGTTGTTGGTTACACCATTTATAACTCAAGATCGGATGAACTGTTTATAATGAAACTTCATTTATGAATTAATTTATGGCCCGGTTATTATAAAATACATTAAAACTCTGAAAAATTCGATGGAAAATTTTCTTATGAAGGAAATGCTTTCCCTTCTTTTGAAAAAAAGCCACCAGGTCCTACGGTGAATGGCGTGGTCGTGAACAGACTATAGTAGTCGATAAAAATGAGAAGTAAAAATGTTGAATAAAGACATAGTTCGGAAACTCCTGAAACCCTATGATTGGTTGGGATACCACACAAATCTATCTGCGAAAAATTCAGACTGCTGACCATTCTCCCCTATCATGAAAACTCAGACGGATGTGTAATTATCTTGGAACTAAAATCCTGTTTCCTGTCAAATCAGTCTGCTGCTCAATCCTAATTTACACAGAAAACTGGTGGAAAACAATACCTTCGCTGTAATAGCCCTGTTATATTGGCACAATGATATATCATTCCATAATATTCATTTATGTGATGTGGAATTAGTCACAGTCAGGTAAATAGCTTAATTGTTCCTCTCTTCGTATGCTACCACTGTTATCGTTCCATCTATTGACCTCTGTGCGTGTCTGTATGACATTTCGCCAACCGAAATGAATTGCTGTTATGGTTGTTAAGCGTTTCCTCTGGATTATTTGGTTGTTTTTCTGATTATTGTCGTCAATAGGGTAGGATGTGATTCAGAAATGAATTCATTACGTTTCACTTTTCACTCAACAGAGGGCGCAAAGATAATAACTATACCGTCTGAGAGTCTACCGTACAATGCGCTTTTTCAAAAATAATCAAAGGATGAAATATCCTTAAAATAGTCCAAGGATTTTTGTCGCATGTTCACCTAGCAACTTGTATAATAGATCATGGACAATCCTCATGAATGTTATTCCTCAAAACTAAATATTATGTATATCCATTATATTTTTGTCTACTAGGTCTGAGTTTTACAAATGTGTTTCGTTTGATGAGAGTCAAAATATATATGTACAAGTCGAAGACTTGTATCTAAATAATGAATAAATCAAATATTAAAAGATATTGCTTCAAGATAGGGAAATACGACTAATACGAGCAAGGTAAAATGAAATATTCCTTCGTTAATGTGTCTGATTGATTGAAATCTCCTTGCTGAAAATCGTACATTCCTTATTTGGGACTATAAGACCAAGAGATAACGATCTCTAATTTGTCTAAATAATCATATTCTAATCAAATTCAACATGCTGTTAACACGACAAACGCTATTCTTACAACACCTGTCAAAGCCGCCTCCAGTAAATCATTCCAGAATTATTCTCCATAAAATCAATTAATTGCTTCAATAACTAACCGTATTTTTCACTTGTATAATTATCATGTAATATAAGGATATTAATTGATCGAAAATAGTGGCCTGTATGAAACCATTATAAATGTGTCTGAATGAGAGCAATGATAAATTTTTGAATAATTGAATAATTGTAGAACTGCGGTGCTAATGGTGATGAATTTCTTTAAAATATGTATTATAAATCGTTCAATAAGCTATATACTGCTTCCCAATAAGGTGTTCCATATGCTAATTAAACTGATGGGAGTGTCAGAAATGTATTCGAAAGTGTGTCCAGAAGTTGAAGTTCAGCATGCGCTGAAACATTTGTCAAAGTGAAAAACTACATGTTTTATGCAATTGAATTCTATCGTTAATATAATAATTGTAAATTCTATTCATTCCGTCCACTTTATTTGAATTCAGTATAATGAAGACAAATATCATTAGATATCCTTTATAATTGCCGACATTTCAATTGAGCTATGAAGACAATGATCATCAGTTGCATCAAAATTGTTAATTCCACGTTGACCGTCAACATCATTTGAATCCTGCCCTTTCTTATTTTGAATTTCGTTTTCCGTCAACTTGAATAATGAAGAAAAGATTGATCTGATCCCTTTATCCCTTATGCCGAAAAACCCGACTTCAGTGTGAGAAGCGCCTAGATCCCTGCTTTTCATTACATCAAAGTAAGCGCATTTTTTTCATTTATTGGATTGTTCATTATCAATAATCATCTGCAATTAGTTGCAATCATCGTCTGCAAGCATTCATTGGTGCCGAAACCAGGGAACGAACCAGGGACCTTTAGACAGCTCAGACACAATGCGAGCAACTGCTCGCATTTTAAATTTCAGTTTTCCGTAAACTTCTTTTCACCTGAACAAAAAAGGCACTGATCAACTTCATTTCAATTGAACGAAAAAGACAATGATCAGAAGTGGATTCTACGTCTTCCGACAAATTGATTTAAATTTAGCGAGAAGACAATGATCATCAGTTACCTTCTGTATCGATTATATCAGTTCAAGTTTCCAATTTGAGTAGTGAATTTATCAATTTCGATAATTGTTAGTAATCAAGACTAAAATGGACTCAACTAATGATAATTGGACTTGAATTAACATCATGCGTTATTATTGTAATGATTTCAATGCATCAGTGACAATTTGGAATAATTTAATCATTATTTCGATGCTTTTTTCGAAGTCGATGTAAATAAAACGATTTGCTTTTTACTTTCGCATCATTCAAAACAAAAATGATGCTTTTATACTACAGACATTGTAGATAACACGAAATTCCGGTAATAAGAATATTCATATGTGGAAATTAAGCTAGGCGGATTGTAATTGCCAAGAAGATACGTGAAATTATACTCGAAGTCACAATAAACCACAGGAAAATACGGCAAACATCAAGCATGCCTGAAAATGAAGTGTTGGTAATTACCTAAGGTTGCGTGGCATGAAACTCAAGATAGAATTTCCATAGGAAAATGGATTGTATTGGCAAAGCAAATAGGGAAACGCAAGGTTCTTGAATTCGCCATAAATCATATTCATCATAGGCGGGCCAGAGAATAGGACTGTTTGATACAGCCATAAGTGAACTGCCTAAAAAAAATCATACTTATTTGGGTTCAAAACCCAATGATTCCTAATAATTGTGTAACGTCAACCACCAGTTGACGACTACCTACCAAACGACACTCACATCGTTTCTGTAAGTTACATAATTTGAGAGTTATTGCTGTTTGAACATGACCCTCATGAAAATTGATAAAAAGAAATAAAAACTCAGTACTGTATTTTTGATCATTCCTTATGATTAAACTAACAAATTAATCATAAAAATTGCTCAAAATGACCGCCTCTGCTTTGTAGACAAGCAGTGGTCCCTATGACGACTTGTTTTGTAGCAACAAAGAAAAAATAGGGCGCTCGCGTAACGGTCATATTCGAACAACAATAACTCTCAAATTCTGTAACTTACAGAAATGTGGGTGTCGTTTTGTAGCTGATAGATATCCTTGCGTGTTAGTTCATTGAAAAAAAATATACTTCAATGTGCTAGTTTTTTGTACTATTGAGGATTTACTAAAAAATTTTGTAGATTTTTCGACGGAATTTTTTATGATATTTTTGAGTTAAATGTTTTTATATTGTTCTACTTCAATGGAAGGTGTAAGTATTATCCTTCAAAAAACATTTTTTCACATCTGTAGGATTTTTATGTCCAAAGAAATCGATATCACCTGAGAGGATCAACTAAAATAAAAAAATCAAATTAAAATGACGGCTATTCCAAGAATAGTGGGGTAAACCCCCCAATGTGGGTGTTTTTGTCGATAAAATTAGGCAAATTAGTTATCGCTAAAGAACGGTTCACATTAATTATTCCGAATTTTCAAAATTCTGATTCCTTTTAAATTAATTTCTCCATACTGGGGAATTCCCATATGGAGTTGTCATTGTTTAGGTGCGGAAAGAACTCGCGTCAGCTGTGGAGCACATATGTCGTATATTTGTTTCATTTTCATAATTCATTCAGTTTACTGATTTACTGGATCGTGAACAATTCTGTTTCCATTGATTGCTTATTTTCTGCTTCCTCTCGCGAATTAGGAAAATTTCAGTTTTTCCTGTGATTCGCAGTTTCTAGTGATTTCGAGTCAATCGAACAGAAAAAACTGTTACCAGTGCGTGGTTATTTTATAATACCACAAGGATAAGTGTGCACAATTTGACATTTTAGCAACGGATTTTCACGTCAGCTTCATTCCATATTCGTTTGTCGAGATCGATCAATCTTTTTATTGGAAAAGGAGTCATCGACAGGATCTTGTTGACTGTTTTGCTGATACATACATGGTAAGACTATATTTCTTCTGTTATTTTGGGTACATTTATCCTTTTATTTGTGTTGGGTTTCAATTAATTTCATATACGTATACAATCCACTAGCCTTATTTTTATTTTCACTCGAAAGATTATATCTCGAAAAATTAAATTCAAATAATTGAACCACACTTCAGTTGGTTAACTGAAACTCATATACCCAACACCCAGACACACTGTAAAAGTTCCTAACATGTTATTTTATTAGATTCACACCGTGTTTAGTTTTCCCTCTCGTCGAATAACATCTTGTATATTTGTAATATACAGGATATTACTACAAACTGAGGCAGGACAGCATCTATATATTTCGATAACTTCTGGGAGTCCTTTCTGGGGTACGCCACTGGTGCGGCCTTTCCGGCATAAATCATGATTTATGCATACCTACCTACACCGCTTCAAAACTCCAATTTCTACCGGGAATTACCGAATGGTAGAGATCGGTATCTCCACCCCTTCGTTTAGAGAAATTTGTTTGGAGTCGCTTTACATCACGGCGCCATTTTAGCAATAGCAGTCGAAATCACGGAACTCCTAGCCCGGTATGCCTATTGCCGGTCATGAAATACAAGTTTTAATAAAGGAACAGTTTACTTTATCACGCTAAAACATGTTTCGACGATAAGAAAGACTGGCACGCAGCTGTGAAATATGCTTTCTATAACACCCCATAATATTAGTAAAATTTAATTGCTAACAGTGGGAATGCTCACACGGAATGTTTTTCTACTGGAAAACGCGACCTTTCGATTAGAAAATGGCTGAATTTTAAGTTTTTCCATCAATATCTGCACGAACAATTTCCGATTCCTCAAAATCCGTAGCTTAAAACGCCGTTTAAGAATATTATTGGGCCTAGAACAGATCCTTGTGGATCACCCGCATCAAAATCAAGTCAACTTACCTTCTGTTCTGGTACCACGTCTTGACTTGCGTATCTGTAAGGCTCAATTTCGCTGCTAGTTCCATTCTGTCTTGAACACTGAGGTATTTTTGTCTTTCGAAACTTTTTTCTAACGTCTGTAACTGTAGGTCTGTGAACGCCGTCCTTGCTTTCCTCTGTTTTTTGTTTAGACTGCCGTTTGAGCTTTTGGATGAGTTGAGGGAGTCTTCGCCTAATTGTCCTATAAAAGAAATTAAAGATAAAGATGGAGAATTGAACTGAAAATAGGTCAGGTTATAAGGGCAATTCGATATCTATATATATAAAACAAAATTGTTGGTTACACCATTTATAACTCGAGATCGGATGGACTGTTTGTTATGAAACTTCATTTATGGATTTGTCTACGGCCTGGTTATTATAAAATACATAAAAACTCTGAAAAATTCGTTGAAAACATTGCTTATGTAGGAAATGTTTTTCTTTCTTTCGAATAAGGCCACTAGGTGTCGCTACGGTTAATGGCTCTTATCTAGACACTGTAGCGTAGTCGTGAAGGTACAATATTGTATATTATTGCCACTAGAGGGCGATGGTAATTTCGATTTGTGAAATCAACCGTAAGTAGGTATCATTTAGGCGAAACAAAGTTCGCCGGACAGCTAGTTATTCATAGAATTAAGAAATAATGCTATCAAAAGTGATGGTTTTGGAGCAGCAAGCAAAGTAAAACACATAGAAAGTGTTTTCTGTGCTTCTGGATAACCTTGAGAACCACAAACATGGCATTCTAGCCTTTGATTCAGCTCAAAAACCTGCACACACTGATAATATCGAATTCATATTCAACTCTAGGTTTCTTATAAGATTCAAGAAACAAGACAATGGTATTGATGGCTACTGTTTGTAAATTGTTGCGATTAACTGAGTATTCCGTTATGGTGTTCCTCATGGCTCTGTTCGATGTCCATTTCATTCCTAAACTCGACTGTTTCTTCCTCATTTTTTTGATTTTCATCGAGAGATTCACGTCTAGCAGTAAAGCGACTCGTTCATTCGATAAATTCCTCAAGAATACCAATTCCCTCCACCCCTGGTCCACTGCATCGGCGTCTAGTCGGCACCTCGCTCCAGATTTGCGTCTGGTGGGGGTGTCGGTGTGCATCTCTCCGACGGCAGCGGTGTCATCATCCCCGGCGTCGTTCTCCCTCCACCTCTCGCACCCCCAACGGAGCGATCCGATTGGCCGTGGCTTCCGGTGCTTCTTCTCTTCCCCTTAATGCTCCGAGTCGCCGTCGGGACTCGTGAAACAATGGCCGGGAGATCAATTCCGGGATACAGACAATAGCTTTTACAACTGTTTTACCCCATTCAGCTTATAAATCAGCGTTTAGGCGCTGGATTCAGATCGATAGAGGGGGATGGGGGGGAGAGAAGATTGGCCTGGGCGGCCGTAGCCTGTTGGGGGTGATTTGGGGTAGAGTGGAGTTGATACTTTCTAAGTGTTGTTGTTCTTGGAGGAGAAAACGTAAAAGTACTCTTCTTTATTTTACTTCATCCCAATTCTGATTTAGTCAAAAGGATTTCATCAATTTTTTGTCACCAAAATCTAGAATATTTCACATGCATATTAAATTCTCGTAATAAGTATAATCACCAGGTAATCTCACTTAGATTGTGAAATTCCTATGTGATATCATGATCCCAATTTAATTCCACAAGGATTGTAATTTCTCGAAGTGAAACTTTGATTACAATTTCATATCATGCAGCATAATATGATATTTTACAAGAATATTGAGATTCTGACAATATTTTATGAAAATAGAACGATAAAAATTTAATTGAATGCAATTCCAAGTACATATATCATACATTTGATCGAAGCATGTTTTTTACTCAACAAACTATCACTGTGTATCTTTGTCAATAATCAAGAAAACATATTTCAGTGATGTATTGTTGAAAGGAATCCATTTACGAACGTTCAAAGTAATGGGTAAATTAGCAATGTCACTTAGTCGAAATTACAACGTTGATGAAATCTAACGACAACAAGATAATCTTGTGAATTAATAATATAATAATGTTAGAAATTTAGATATAATATAGTGCACAATAAAAGACGTCACAATCATAAAAAAAACTGAAAATACTCGAATATATGCTAGTTTTGTACGTGGAAATGTAATAATTCCTTGTAAAATTAGATTATTCCAGGTGGAGAATCTTAGAAACCTTCAATTATATCGCGTATTTGGAAAGTAATTCTCGACAACTATCATGAATTGAAGCCACATATTTCCCAATTGTATTTTCTTTGATGTATAGGTATATTCTTTATAAAGAGGGTACATTCTGCATTATTAAATGTTAATATCTTTCTTCATTTCATGTTCATGGTCATGTTCTTCTATTTCCTATGTTGAAGTTCTATGCCAAATGTTGAGATCTGGGGAGAACACATAGAAAAAACAAACAACAGCTTAAACTCAGTAGGCTACACAATCAGGGATTTATCCAAATACTTAAGCATGGAACTATTGAGAACTATTCATTTTACAAACTTTGAGTCCAAAATGAGATATGGAATAATATTTTATGGGGCAAATAGGAATATGGAAAACATCTTCATAACTCAAAAGAAAGCCCTAAGATTGGACTCAAATATCGGGAGTCTTGTAGAGGTCTATTAGAAAAAAATGAAGTTCTCACAACATATGCTGTATATATTCAAGAATGCTCAAATTTTGTTTTCCGTAATGAACACCTATTTGAAAATGAAGTGAGTCAAAATAAATATAAAACTAGAGATACACAGTACATATATCCCAGACATAACCTCAAAGTAACCCCGAAAAATTGCCACTTTTCTTGCCTGAAGATATTCAATAAGTTACCCAGCCACATCAGGAGAGAATCTGACTTAAAAAATTTCAAGAAGGCAGTGCATAAATTATTTATGGAATTGGAACCCTACGATATAGAAGAATTCAATAATGTTTGATTTGTTTTGTTATTTGACACTATTTCGTTCTACTATTTGTAGTATTTGAAAATAAAGATGTATTCTATTCTATCTTAAATATTTTTTATTCTCTCTCTTCTCTTTATACTGTAAATGCAGTTATCTTCGTTAGTAACTGTTTGCGTAAATATTGATATCTTGAAATAAACTTGTTAGTGTTAATACACTCGTGTTACTTTGATTAATCAGTGCCGGAAATACCATACAGTCCACTACGTCGGTGGAATTTCATTGTGGAATAGGTGAATTATCTAAAATCTTCATGTTAAGGTGTATTCACATTATTTTGTAAATACATACATACATAGAATGTCTAAAATAAAATTCCACAATGGTGATCTTGTTGAGTTTCATTATCTTTATAATTGAAATTTCTGTAGAATATCGGATGACTTTCAAACAAAAATTGAAATTAACCATTTCCGCTTAAACCAGTGAAGCCACATATAAATCACATTACCTTATTTTGAGTCAAGTCCAGCTATCCACTAACATGATTTTTTGTCAAGAATCTGAAGCCAAATAGCCACAGTATTCGAGGGGTTTAACAAGGTTCTTTCAAAAGCGTAAGGAATCATTAAAGGGATTCATTCTGCCACATTTACGACGAAATGGAAACACCATTCTCTCGACAAAAGTAGCTCGAAAACGGAAGTATACCATGCCCAAACACAATAACAGACGAATCAATATCGTTTTAACTGGCAAAGCTCAACTCCTTTGTGAACCTATTGACGTTAATCCGTCACTCTCAATACAAATTCTATTAAAGTCAGCTGTACAAAACATTCACACCCTTTTCTGCGAGGTAGGCGTTGAAGCGGCCTCAATGGATTTCGCTTCATTTGTTACCCGGTTCAGACTTAATCAAAATTGATTAATTAACTCCATACAAGAGCCAAAAATTGCTCCTTAAGTGCCTGCAGATAGAAACTCGATATTGATTGGCACCAGAGCTGCTTCGGGTTATTAAGTTCTATGGTCTTTGATGAGTTTTATCAATTAGTGCTGCACAAAGGGTTTTATTAGCGCGAAAAATGGTTCAACGATCCATTAGAAAGAGCATTTAACTCTTCCTTACTATAATAATTTATAAATTAAAGAAGAAGAACTACAGGAATTTTTCGAATGATTTTATTCTCAAATCAGATGAAACAATTTCTTTAATTTGCACCTCCGGTTAATTATACAAGAGAATTGCTTCTTTCCATTGTGACTTAGGGTCGAAGATACCTAAACTCGATTCAGCAAACCTGGTGATCAACAAATAGGTAGAAAAAGTAGAGATAAATAAATGAAAGAATGAACTCCTTTAGAATCGATGAACTCTTTTTCTGAGAAGGCTAATTTGCTCTCGATTCTCTACACTATCAACCACAAATGATTTTAAATACCTGCAGAAAGAATGATTAATCACAATCGATCTTTATCGTGGAAAAAGCTCCCATCTAGAACTGTAACAATATACATAATGAAATCGAAAATTACAAGTTAATAGATGAACAGATCCATCCTTGTCATTGCTCACCAATTTTGATCGGGAAGTGAAATCTAATTAAACCGATACAAAATAGGATAATCTGAAGAGGAAACCATAGAACGTGATGAACCGTTAGCCAATTAATAAAAGTAATACTTGCAGCAAATTGAAGTATTAAGAAATAGACAATAATGAGGGGAACTGTTATGGTTTATTATTCGTGAACAATGTACAATGTATCGTTAAAAAATATGGCAAGATCGTAATGAATCTTAGATTAACAAGTACCTAAATGAGATACTCTTATATTAATTAACAGAAAAGGAAGTTAAGGTAACATTTCATCACAGGAAAACACATTTTTCGAATATATAGTTTTCTTTCATTCCTTTCGAGAATTCTAATATGGCATGTTGCATCGAGCAGGCTGGTATTCAAATACCCCCATCCATCTGACAGATACATAGAGCTCTAGATACAGACTGAAAAACCGGTAGTAGCACCGTCAAATCAACTGACAATAGTGTCAACTTTGATCGGATTAAAGTCACTGCCTGGCTCTCCTTGTGAATTCAGTTCTGTTTTTAATCTTCTTAGACCGTTTGCTGTTACCGACTTTAGAAGTCGATTTCACACAACACTTCTAGCCCCCCAATTAATAAGATATTTATGTGCGAGCATTAGGCCAGACGTATTTTTAATAGCGATCAAATTGAAACGTTACACTCTTCAGATTAATAATTTTTTAATCGGCTGCTCGTTTGATATCATTGTCTGCGATGATAAAGGTCAATTTTGGGATTATTTAACCGTTGAAGTATGTAGGCAGCGTTTCGGAGAGAGTCGGAGATTATCCTCAGGCACTCGAACTGTTAAACCCAAAATGAATTAATTGTTCCTTCGAGTAATTTAGATTTGATTCAGTTCTCTTGACACCAATCTTTACAAATATTTTTAGGGTACTCAAATATTTTTGGGAGCTTTTTTTGATATTTTTATTGATAAAGTCAAGGCATTTTCGATAAAATATAAATTTGAACTTCCGTCCAAATAATACAAAGTTGATTCCGATCAAATCATTGTAAAAGACATTTTTTTCATCAAACGAAACTCCATAATTCTGATCTCTATGATAATTACTACCTACAGATCAGCAAGTTACATTTTGATCGTACTCGTTTTGAAATTGCGACTGCCATTTAAGGAAATTGTACTGGTTCAACTTCAAATTACTGTACCACACCTTCAGATAACATCATTTTTTCAAATTTATACAACATGTTCATTAATTACTTTATCGCTTGGTCAACGTGGAAGCAAAGGTGACATTTATCATTGCACTGTTCTTGTGACAGAAAGAACCCTATATTGGATTACCAACATATTCATTGGTTCATTTTACCTGATTTGGCGTTTGGACGACGAATTTTATAAAATCGATGGAAAAAATCAGAAAAGCGATCACTAAATGAGAACAATTTCCCGATCTTCTAACGGCACGAATATAACGATAATTTGGGCAACTTATTCAATGTATTTGGTGTTTTTTTGGAGTGATAGAACTTTAAATTGAAATAAAACTCATTAAAATCAGGATTAAAGCCAATTCACTTTTATTTGGATGGCTCTTTAGCCATATTTGTTTCGAAATTTGAATGGTTCCGACCCAGAAGTGTTTTAGTTCCAACAAGATGGTGTTACACATCATGCTGCTACAGTAATAATTGGTTTATTGAAAGAAAGATTTGGCGATAATATTATTTCGAAAAATGGTCCAATTAATTTGCCTCCGAGATCATGCGACATAACTCCAATGGATTATTTTCTTTGAGGTTATGTCGAGTCATTGGTTTATGCTGATAAACCAGAAACAATGCCAACATAACTCGTGTTATTGCTGGAATAAACCTTGAATTACTCGAAAAAGTGGACATATGCCGGAAATTATGTTTAAAACAAAAACGTCATAATATTATCTCTCAAATTAAAAAAATTGCTTCAATCTTAATTTAAATGTGTTTTATTTCAATTTAAAGTTTTATCACTCTAAAAAAATACATGAGAAATTTCAGACCTCAAAAACTCCAAAAATCTTCTCTTCCGAAAGTTATCAGACGGCCGGACATAATTGAATTGGACAACGAGTCCAACGATTTTCCTCTCAAAATTTTCACACAAAAGTTAAAAAAGCTGTTTCTTATAGCTGTTGCAGTTGATAAATAGAAGATAGATAGAATATTGTTGTTTCAGCACGAAAAACAGTATAAATTAAGAAAAATCAATAAATCTTGCTGATATAAAACCGAATATTCCTATCGAACTTCGAATTGTTGTTCAGTACGGAAATTTCTTGGATATTCCCAGTCAATATTGGATTCTCTTCCGGACTAGCACCTCAATGAGCGATTTGTATGTAAATCGCTACGTCGTAAAACGCTATCTTTACGATTTGAAGAAGTTCTCGGATATATTATAATCGGAGGATATTACAGGAAGGACTATGGTATAAGAGATTCGTCTCATGTATCATTTACATGCAAATGTCCTACTGATAAAAGCTTATCTTTACACCGACGACTTGGAGAATTTGATTTTTCGAATTTTAATCAAAAATCAATAACAATAAAACTGGCACGAGAAACTTATCTATTTAAAATCGAGTCGAAGATGTCGATTGTTCGATTGATGACCCGATAAATCTATTACAACTGAAAGAACTTAACACCTCAATAATGAAGATTTCAAGAAATTTATAACCTTCCTCGTTTATATTATCATTTTGATTCATTGTAAATTTAACTTTTTTTTCAATATAACAATACAGATGTCCTGCATACCGTCTATTTCTTTTTAAAACCCTGTCGTATTTTGAAGGTGGTTCAAACTATTAAGATGATGACGAAGAGTAAAGAATAATGGAATTAAAAGTAATATTCACGACTTTTTCGATAAATCTCATCGGATAAATTAGGAATAATTAGACAAGGGAGATTTTTATGCCGACTAACTGTTTCTTCCAAAAATATGAACTATTTATCATTTCCAAATGGTCTGATAGGATTTTTCCATGGAAATTTGAGTTGACAAAGATATCTTAGAAACCAGAAGAAAGATTCAATGGGTGTTGATTTTTTTTTTTTTTGTGTTCCATGAATGGAGGAAACCTTTCACCCAAATTCAGTTCAGTTTACATAAAGATTCTGAAGATTTTTGACAAAAAGGAACGAAAGTATTTCGTTCAAAGATAGTCTCGCTGTGTATAGCGATAATAAGCTTATTTTTTCACGAAAATTAATGAAGCAGTACCGCTTAAAGACACGCCATTCTCTTCCACACCCTTATATCTTATACATCAACACGAACTACATCGCATATAAATTTCCTTTTATCTTAGGACCGACAAGAATGCTAAATACCAATTGGTCGTAACACTTATTTGTCGACATAGGACAAGGACGTGGGCGCGGAGTACAACGCAAAATACTTAATTGAAATAAACAGTACGATAAGGAAACATTTAGATAGGCGAAATTCATATAAAATAACGCGCTGCTATCTCAGACACGGATTTAATTTTAAATTGATTTGAGATAAACACGGATAGGTTAGATAAGAGGGTACAATGAAGGTGGATGTACAAGGGTTCGGTCCGTGGACCACCAGAAAAGGCGTTGTAAGCCTCCTACGGCACCGATTTTTATCAGGGTTCTCTCAGCAATTATCGTTTTTGTTATCGGAACTTTGGAAAGGACAATTCCTCAGTTGACTTGAGAGCGCGATGGTATTTCTCACCGGGATTATATGCAGCCATCATCGGAAATACACACCAGGACAGTTCAACCCTTTCTCCCATATATTCTTCGGATTTTTTAGCTCTCATTGAAGCTACTCAAAAAAAACCGTAACCCCTTTTCACTATAACTATAACTATAACTTTAACTACTCAAAATCTTCATAAACCACAACGACCAACGAAAAATGCTTCAAGATGAAAAAGAAGGTGCCATGATTAGAACCATGAATGATCCCATTTCAAAAGCTTTCTTTTAATTCGACAAACTGATGGATTTCTTCAGTTTAGTGGACTGTAGAATGTTATTTCCTGCACTGGTTTATTGAATGAAACACGTGGTGGCTAACACTATCGCAGGTTAAATGTCAAATGATTCTCAGAGACGTTGCAAATGCTAATTTCTAATCTTTTTCAACTTTGTAAATGAAGTTAGTTCTTTTGAGGTTTAACTGTGAGACGAGTTTCGTAGTACTACTACATTTTCATGGAGTATTTCAAATTGTGTAAAACGGTATTTGAAAGTCTTCTGTGGGCTTATTTCTTGAGAATTTTGAGAAGTGGGGAATCCCACCGTTCGTTTGTAAGTTTTTCTGTCGGCTTATTCGGGTAGGTACTCTGATTTT
The DNA here is from genome assembly GCA_910592335.1 of Adalia bipunctata. Taxonomy (NCBI): domain Eukaryota; kingdom Metazoa; phylum Arthropoda; class Insecta; order Coleoptera; family Coccinellidae; genus Adalia; species Adalia bipunctata. The sequence goes on from OU342955.1 coordinate 13,666,641, forward strand.
TTTTTCGAATGAACTATTCTGTTCATTATTTTCAGATGAAATTTCAACACTCGATTATTGATTTCCGTTCCAGTAAATAGCATAGCTGAATCTTCCAACAATGTTTATATACGTGTAATATTTCCAGTATTAACAGGAAAAAAGTTTCTTCGACATTCTCCAGGTCTGTGGAATTATTGAATTCACATATCTACCTAATATTTTCCCAATTTCATCATTTTCCCAAAGTCATAAACAATTCGATAAATAAGTAATTACTACGACCTTTATGTAGAAATGACAACGTTGTTCATCTGACAGTAAACTGACTATAACCTAACATTTTCAAAATAAACACGGTGAAATGTGTCAGAATTTCATGGCCAACCGGGATATATTATAAAAGTGAATTGAGTATGGAAAAGAAGATGAGATAAAAGAAGTGGAATAAGAGTTTATCTAAAAAAATATTGTTATTTGCTTTCGTTTCAATTAAGGCGTCATTCACTTGAAATTATTTTAGATTATTAAAAAAATTGAAAAATCTGTCAAGAACATTCTTGGAATTGTTTCAGAAGATAACTCTTTCATCTCGTTCAACTCTCGAATGAAACATAACCGACACTTTACCGTTTTTCTCTCAGAAATGTGTGTATAGAAGTTTAATTGCCCGCTAAAAGAGCAGCGTGCTAATTGCATCCTGTTACCTTGTAGGTACAGGTTTTTATGCATTCACAGTATTTCATTACCTTTAAATAAATGCAGATTTAAAAGTCATTAAGCGTTGTAACTATCCCGGTCAGATGACAACCGAGCTTATTATGCTAAGATGGGCCGGTTGAGTGCATACATTTGACGATGAACTCGATCTCCCAGATTTAAAACAAACAGAAAAATAAATGCAGTCCTTCAAGAATTCCCAATTTATAAATTTAATCTATAATCGTCGACATTTTTTGTCTTCTGAAGCTACGTCGAATGGAAAACGTTTGTATATGTCCATAGAATGCCACTTCAGCCTTTAGGTCGTTGTAATTACAATTCACGCACCTCCTTCAAAATACCGAGAAGCATTTAAACTAGATTAGAACATTGGGAAAATGCTGGCACAATTGTATACAATGTCGAAATATTTGCATACTTTGCACGCAAACAAGTCATAAAGTGAATGCCTCATTAAGGGGAGGGTTGAGGGTTATGGGGGATACGAATGTGAGTGCTATCAAATCCTTCATTTATTTGAGCAGAATGATAATAGTGTGGCGTAACTGTAGCTTTTGCTTCGAATAAGTTATGGTCCTTTAGGTCAACAATAAATTGTCGTTTCTGTTTTATATATCTTCTACGCATTTCTTTTCTTTCTCCATTACTTGTCAGATAGTAACAATTGTATTTTCAACTATTTTTTTTTGGCAACACTGATTTTGACAGTTTGACACTTTTCGTGTTTTGTGTCAATGTCAAACATTTTCAGTTAGGTCTATAATTTAACTAAGATGTCTAAGCACATGGTGTTTGCACTTATTAGATTTTGTTTCGACTAAATTGAGAATATTAGCGAAGTTTCGTTTTTTTTCACTTCAGTTGGCGTTATTCACAATTGATGACAGATTTTTATTAGTTATTTCGAATATTTGAATTTATTCTGGTGAACGTGTTGATTTACAATCATTTATTTGAACGTATTAAATCAAGTTTAACGCTTCAGATGTTCAAGACGCGTCTCAGAATATTTTTGGTGCAAAATATTTTTTATACTGTGCAAGATTTTTTTAACTGTCCGGTAGAATAATGTGTTTTATATTGTTTCTATGTTGAAGTATGTTTGTATGCTGATATTTGAAGAATTCGACGTTTTGGTTACAAAACAAACAAAAATGTAATTATTGTCTTATGTGTCTATTTACATCACATTAGAAACCTGTGAATTCATCAGTGTTTCTCTACAATATTAGATATGCATGTATCATACATACAGAGTGTAACAGCCAAATAGAATAAATTCGATAACGAATAAATGAGGGCGTGTTGGGAAAAACGCTTGGACACGTCGATTTGTAATTTTAAATGCGCATATTTTTCAAGAAAATAAAATTATATTGGGTGTTCCATGAGACCGTGGCCAATACCAACTTTCTTATTTCAAATGCAACCCCCTGTATATTATTTATTTTTTGGATTCTTTAGAAAATTCGAGACAAAATTTATGTACAATGTCCTTTACCTATCTTCAACTTTTTCGGAAATATTGAGTTAATAATAATAATAAGACGTTCGCGGCGAGCATTTTGAACATTTCCTACATTCACATTAATGGTTTTTGTTTGTTTTTATTTTAATAATTTAGAAATAATCAGTATTACTTATTAGGTTTTAAGTGTAATGTACCGAATTTGTGAAATAGAATAATTTTTATTTAAAACGTTGACTTTCGCAATAAATCTGAGAACACTTAATACTTCCGAAATAGGTGAAGATAGGTATAGGACATTGTGCATGAATTGTGTCTGGAATTCTCTCAAGAATCCGAAAAATGAATAATATACAGGGGATTGCATTTGAAATAAGAAAGTTGGTATTGGCCACAGTCACATGGAACACCCTATATAATATTATTTTCTTGAAAAATATGCGCATTTAAAATTACAAATCGACGTGTCCGAGCGTTTTTGCCAACACGCCCTTATTTATTCGTTATCGAATTTATCCCATTTGGCTGTTACATTCTGTATAAACCTTCCTCTTGAATCACTTCATCTATTAAAAAAAACGTTGCGTATAGTTTTGAAGATTCAAGCATACATAGGGACAGACAGCGAGTGAGCGAGAGCGACTTTGTTTTATACTACGTAATGATTCTGTATAAAGAAAACTTCAGATGTAAAAATTTCGCTTATCTAGATTGATAACAGCGGTTTTTTATAAGAATTTTGATGACCCCCTTAAAACACTCAAAACACCTTGAAAATGCGAATTATGTGACAACGCCGTTATGAAATTTGAAAAATGAGGTATAACTGTTAAGCTCTTGTTGTCCTCGAAGGAATTATGCCATGATATACAGGGTGTTCAATTTGAAAAAACTGCATAATTATTTTTCCGTAACATTTTTCTGACGCAGCCGGTTTATGTTAAATTATTTTTAGTTCGTAGATTTTTGTCAACCTTGCCATGCCATATAAGTTCTTCTCCACACGGTACAGTTTAGGCGCCTTACTGTATAGCTCTTAAAAAATCACCCACTACGTTCTACTTACTCGAAAATGAAACAAGATGTCACTCATTTTCTCCAACGAAACAACATCAAGTCGGATGAAATGACTGGACAAACCCGATCAAAGCAGAAGCGAGCACCTGGATACACTCCTGGAAAAGCTCCTCCTTTGATCTTCCCTCAGCGAGTTCCTTCTAAACATGTGAAATTGCTATGTTATCCATCAGCCTTTTTGCGAAAAGGACATTTAGCGGACTTGAAAAGGTATAAAGGAACGATTTTCGTCCCCTTAATAGTTGTTTCGCCGTTCCCGACGAAAAAAATCTGGATAAAGCAGTCCTGGAAGAGCAACGTCGCCTTGGCGAAATGTTTCATGCGGCGGAAACGTGAGTCGCATTGGGTTTCGTAAAGTGGCTAAGTTTGTTGGGTTTGGAGCGACCTTATGTCGAGGGGTCGTCGTGTTCGCCCCCCCTGGGAATTTGTCAACTCGGGAAACTGTTCCTGGGAAACCTGGGACCATTCTGGGCTGTTAAACATTTCCTCAAAGGATTCCGATAGTGTCTCTTTGTTGGGTTAGCTTGTATGTAGACAAGGTTCGACAGATAAGTTAGGCCTTTATCGGTTTATCGGATAAAATCGCCATTAGGGGGTGAATTTTCAATTTTCAGGAAAATGCAAGGAACTATTCATAGACATAAGAAGGGCGATCATAAGAAAGGACTGTAGGTATTGCCATTTTACTCGTCGGTTTGAAATTAAATTGTTAAATTCAAAATTGAAATTTTTAAACAGAATTGCGATCAACTTTTTATACAGGTTTTATTTCAGATAAATGATCGGATGTAAATCTATATATATATAAAACCAAGATGTTGGTTACACCATTTATAACTCGAGATCGGATGGACTGTTTGTTATAAAACTTCTTTTATGGATTCGTCTACGGCCTGGTGATCATAAAATACATTAAAACTTTGAAAGATTCTATGAAAAATTTGCTTATGTAGGAAATGCTTTTGCTCCTTTCGAATAAGGCGACTATGTGTCGCTACGGTTGATGACGTCTACAGTGTCTGGATAAGACCGTGAAGGTGCTATATTTAATATTATCGCCATTAGTTGGCGATGTAGGTATTACAGTTACTACAGTGACTATATTACCATAATACAGTCACTGTAACAGTTACTGTGTAATTTTCATAAAACGTTAGATAACATGGAAGGCTAGATATTACCAGATCAAAAAGCGGGAGCGGGAAGAGCGGGTAAACATCGACAGTTCTTTATTCAAGCAATAATTTGTGGTTATATTCTCGACATTTTGATTTATATTAGTTCTGAGGAAGGGTATAATAGCTTAGCCAAATTTTCGGTAAGGATTGAGTTGTACACTTGCGTCAACTGGAATTCAAAAGATTTTTTACCAATTTCTGTATTGCGGTTCGACAAGGTGTTTCACGATGACCCAAACATATTTTATTAAATGAGTTTTACTATACGTCTTTGCCAAATTTTCACCATTTTATAGTGAATTTTAATATTTTCATTGCGTCGCTGAAGCGTGTGTGTACATTTTTATTAATGGTGTAGTTTCTTCTTGTCATATGTCAAAAAATGACAGCTTTGAAAGAAACATCTACCAAAATAGCGGGCTATTCGAAATAACACCTACTATTGGAAAACCCTTTGGTATTACTCTTCATTAATAAGGATTTCAGATTCAAAATTGTGTAATAAGACTTCTGAATTTTGTATAAAATCAAATATAATAAACAAAAGTTACTTAAAATAAATATGAAATAATAAAATTTTCAAAACAATAAGATCTTAAAACAAATAATCATTCTCCTATCATAAACTGAATGAGTTGAAGAATATTTAAGTTCAGTTTTCGAATTCATTCCAAACGAATTGATGTCTTCGACTCCGCCATATCTCCAAGAAGATTAAGACGTTCGGAAAAATAATTAATAAGCCCCATGTTGGGCGCCAAATCATGTATAGAGAAAGGGGAGGAATTTAATATACAAAATTGAAAAACTAGACTCTTTATCATTCTGGTTGTATTCTAGGAAATCAAATAAAAGGAAAAATTCAAGGTCCGAGAAATAATCGGGCTTATGAAAAAAATCAAGTAGATCTGCCGATTGCTTCATTCCCTGAATCGACCTACATAAAACATCAGGTAGGAAACAACCACAAATCAAACGTTCATAAGTTATTCAGCATTCGATTAAAGCTGTTCGCGATGATTTCGATCAACATCGAGTAAAAGACCACCATTATGGGGGTAAATATTTGATTCGGTTATAATGGTATATCATAACACGCGAATGTAACCTTTAACGGAACGTTACGTAAGGGTTCACGGGTATTTTCTGACGGTTGTTCGGTTTCGGTAATTTATCTAACGCAAACAACGTGTTTACAGCTACTTCATCCAATATTTATACGTGTGTCCTGGTCAAATTGATTTCTATCTACGTGTGCGGTGTGCTTTTTTTATTTGTCGGTTTTATAACTTTTTCAGGGTATCATTAGTTGATGAATTGATTGGATTTGATGATGACAGAAAAAAGATGTGTCAGAATTGGATTTAGGGCTTCCTCAGGGGTCAGTTCAACGGACACTCCTGATTCCGCGACAGAACAATCTTGGCATCAAATCATGTTCTTCCACTTCCACAGTCGTAATATAGAACAGTTCGAGGAAAATTATGCATCATTCCTTCATCTCACCATCACATCAAAGAAATCTTACACATCTAATGTTGATGCTTCCTGAACATCAGCTAAGCACGCGATTATTATTACATAAATACAAGGAAATCATAATGAATTTAGAAATTTCCACGATTCAGCGACGAAAGAAGAAAGTGCTTCATTAATAATTGAACATTTATTATGATGATTGGAATTCAGACAAGATGAAATGTTAAAGCATCAAATGAGTATGCCAAGAGGACAATTAATGGACACTGTACATATTCACAGGAGAGGATTCAACAATGTCTTAAATGTCATAGGTACTCTAGAAGATAATTCTGGATTTGGCTATGACATTTGAATAGTTTGAAATAACGTCTGAATTCATGTAATAAATTATAATAATGAATGTAATTTAGTAATATCATAAGGGCATTCAATTTTTCCGAAAAAAATCGAAAAAACACGTTGCTAAGTAATATTTTAACAAGAAGCATAAGTGCTGGTGGCAACAAAAATCCGAGTCGAAGACGAGGATTTTTGCATCTGCACGAATGCTTTTTGTTAAAAAAATATTACTTTGCATTGTGTTTTTTCGATTTTTTCACAGGAAAAATTAGATGCCCGAATGGTATTTGACAAAACTATTTCATGAGTAACAGATTATTCTGGATGCATTATGTATGTATTATTATAATTTTCGTTGACAACAACTGTCAAGTTTTGCCGCTGGTAAACCCGAAAAAACTGCTGACAGCTGCTGCCATACAGTTTTTCCATCTAGTTATCTGACAGGAAAATGACTGTAACCTTACATTTTCAGAATATACACGGTGAAATGTGTCAGAATTTCATGGCCAACCGGTAAACGTGAATGGAGTATACATAATCATTTCTGTTAGAGCTGCTAGAGAATTCTTGGATATATTCATAGGAAAACAAAATCAAAATTCCATCAACGACAGAACAAACATAAAGGATCTGAACAAAAAGTACTTATCACTTATACAAAAGACAGCAGAGAGTGCAAACCAAGGAATAAAAAGACAAAACAGACTAACATCAATAGTAACAGTCCAGTAATCAACCACAAATATAAAATTGAAACACATGAAGCGGCAGATGAAAAGAAAAATTTAGTTGAAACTCGTGAAGGTATAACAGATATCTATCTGATAAAAAATTTATATTGATGAATTTAATTTCAGATTGAAAAAGACTCGTAACCGAAACGTTTTTATAATTGACAATAAATAAATTTAGGTTAGAATTCCAAAACTATCAATTACTTAATACCCTTAACAATAATTCCTTTTATATACTCCAGCAATAAGTGGTCTAAATATTCTTCCAATTAATTGACAATTCCATCTCGTTCTTTGAATTATGAGTTGATATTTATGTCGAAGATACACCGACCCTTGTTGTTTCTTATCTTTTTGTTAACATTAATTTGTTTAATTCGAAAAATTTCTAAACTGACACCGACATACATAAACTGAAATTACGAGCAATTTAACCTTGTGTGACTAGCTATTTGGACTACTCCTAAATAGATCTAAGCCACGAGAAAGCCGTGGCTGTGGCCATGGTGTTGTGAACTATAACCAGTAATTATAATAACGGATAACTGCGTGATAACTCTCAATCGACAAACGGAAACTTCTTTTCTTTCGAATCTCCCAAAAAACCTCGATTCCCTCATAATTACCGATAAATTATAGCGATAGGCATATTTGTGGCCCGCACGAGTTGCGCAGAATGAAACAAAAGTAATTGTCATAATTCCTGAAGGCTCTAATAGCGTAATACCGTGTCCAGCGCAAATAATTTAAATTGTTCAACTTCCGCGTAAAAGAGCTTATTATTTTTTCGTTAATTACACTCATGGGTTCTCTCTATCCTTCCACCAAATGAAATCTGGAAATGGCTACATCGACTCGCTTCGAGCGCTAATGACGTTAACGACCTGTCAAGAACGTCAATCGTTCGTACCGTTGGTCGGCCACTGAAAATTCGCGTTTATTGAAAGCTAGAACACGCAAGAATTTCTGCATTTACCATTCCAGTATTTATTTTGTCTACAATGGTTCTTCATTTCCTTTTGTGGAAGCTTTGGGAAGCAAAAAGCAAACATTTTCAAAGATTTCTTAGGCTTAGGTGGCCTCTACAATTTATTGATCTTTGGATCAAACCATCGAAGATGATTCCTATCGAATGAAACTCAATGCGGCGACAACTGAATTCGAGAAGCTTCAGAGGAAATAGGTACGATGTTGGATCAGCTGGGAAATATTGCGTGTGAGAACCCATCACAATGGAACGGTTCTTAGCTGCACAGGTTGATAATTGAGGAGAGCTCTATTACAATAAATGACCGCGAACAATCCAACTCTATATGTAAATTTCCTAATGCTCTTCAAGCACAAGAAAACTGCGCCTTATCACGAATATCGTATTAGTTGCAAAGGCTGTTATTCAAATTTTCTTCTTTGTTTACGCCCATTAGTACTATTGAAGATCGATTTCTCGTCTGTAATTACCAAAGTGCTTCGATGTTTCGAAGAGCATGGGAAATTTCATGGTTTATGGTTTTGCTGAAATTATCTTTGAGTTTAGTGCAAGGTAATAGCGCTCAAATTGAATATTACAGCAGAGCCAATCATTTTATTCATGAGCTTTGCCTTTATTGGTTCGAAAATTGGACTTCAACGGCAGGAAGAGCCGCTTATTGCGCTTTTGTTGCAGATGAGGAGTAGCTGATGATTGGCTGCATAAAATGACAATTGCCCTTGGCAAAACATCAAGGATTCTGCATTCACTCAGGAAGATGGCAGTTCGGAAGAAAACTTTGAACAACTTTTCGAATTTTATGGAAATATGGATGAATGACTTATCGTCCCTTTTTTTACATAACATCTTTAAATTTTTGTTTTTTTAATTCTATATACTTAGAGCATAATTAGTTACCAACCTATTCAATTCTTTCAACTTATCTTATTTCCAATATCTTTGCCTCTCATTTTATGAAATTTCTCCTATTATCATTCAAACTGTACAAAAATTTGGGACTTCAATACACTAAAACTCACTATAAGTATTCCAAATGGGAAAGAGTTGCTTAACGTAACTGGAGCTCACAAAGATAAATAATTCATCTATGCCATGACGACGGCTGGCAATGAGGTTCACCAAGAAACCAAATTGTATCGTAATTTCATCAATGAAGGACTTTTATGGTTATGTAGACGAAGTTGAGGTCATCGAAGGGTGTTTTGAGTTCCACCTGCCCCGAAGCCTAAAGTACAGGGAGTGGACAGTTTGATTGAACCAAGAATGTTAAATTTATTGTATTTGGGCATGGATAGATTGACCCTATATGATCTATATGAGTAGGCAATGCGGAGGGTTGTTTTTATTTCCCCAGAATCATCACTAGAGAGACCAAACAAACTAGTGCTACACAAAAATCTCCTGTTATAGGCATGCAGAAGATATAACTAATGAGGAATACGAGGCTTCCGAGATAATCAACTCAGAGACCCACGAAGTCGAAGATGGAACGGTCAAGCCAGGTGAAGGAGCCTTCTAGGAAAAAAATTTCTTTGAGAACTGTCGAAAAGTATCCATTTTCTAAAAGCTGCCTGAGGAAGCAGCACCTTTCCAGGCTTGCCGGGAATTACTTAGGCATGTGGTAGCATTGGTTCAGTCTGTTAGAGACTTTGCAAGGATTTCAGACCTTTCTTGAGTTGGTCATAGGCATCCTGAACAAGAAGCCGAAGGAAAATGAAGACCAGAAAAGCCAGAATTTCCAGATTTGCGTTCTTCGTGTAGACTCACCGTTAGAGCAAACGCTGGAGGTGTCGGGATGTCCAGAACTGTCAGTGTCACTGTCACCATGGTGTGGATTGGAATGCAGCGACAGATCTCTGGGTCCAGGACTGGGCGACCGGCCCCTCAATATCGCAGCACCATCAGAAGAACTGTTCAGAATGTCTGTTATCATGAAACGTGATCTCGTCGTTGCCGTCTGCGACATTGCGCGAGCCTCGTCTTGTACGGTCATACCAGCCACCGCACCAGGCACCTTTTCGCTAACACCCAACACTTTGAAGAGGAACAGGGAGGAGAGTTGGTTAGAGTCAAAGTTTTTCGCACTCAATTCTCGAAAGCGACACCAATGCGAGTTGAAGCACCTTCTAGTGTTCTCACAGATCACAAATTAGTCCTCAAGCGCGGATAGACCGGTATCCGTCAGCCGCGGATGAGCGTAAAATGGCACGCTTAGGTTAGCGGATGGTCGCATATGCATAAACGCTTAGCTATCGAGCCCGCTAGACGTTAGCTTGTAAACTAACCTAAAAGCTCCGCGCTGGAGAGCGGGCAGTAAATCAGCCATATTGACTCCCCCACCACCGAGCTTTTCCCCCTCTAAGCTCTCGATGCCAATCACCGGTGCAGAACAATAATTGGTTGTCCAATGGTGTAAAGATTTGCTGTGAGGCGTTGTTCGGATGCTCGGTAACGTTTATTTTATGGGCTGGTCTCCGGGCCAGATTTTATTTGATATACTCTGTATGAAAACGATTTTGTCCTTGCGTCTCCTTCTCATTGGTTATATAATGGGGTATCTTTCATCTGAATAATACCTGCTCTTACCGCCTTGTTTCCAACCTATTAGTTTTCTCATTAGTTTCCCTGGTTCTGAAATAAATTTCATATTTATTGTGTGCGGAGTTCGAATTGGCTTTATCTTTCATCTTTTCCGCCTTATTGTGGTACGGGTGAATTGTTTGAAAACATTGGTCTTGGGGTTAATTCGATTCTTTGTAGTACAAGGCGATTAACTCTGATGAGGCGGAATAAGTCCGATAACCTTCGTGACCTTAATCTGATTAAATTGGAGAGCTTTTGTTTGTTTTATGTTTTTTTTTCGGTAATTGCTGACGATAGGTTATTCAGAGGAAATGTATTCGTCAATTTCTATATCACACAATAATAATTCTCAATGATTTCAGTTGTTTGGCTTCGAATATTGCGCATATTAAATTTTTCCCAATTTCCCACATTCTTCTACTTATACCTAGTGACTTACTTCCAAAGATCAGCAAAGGATAAAAATTAATTTGTTATTCGTGTTGAATTGTCGCCCTACATTGGGCGCCAATCTTTATGATTCTCTGAAAGAATAAATTTGGGCTTCTACCAGGAATAACACCTTTTCGGCGTACTCCGTTAATTTGCATTCCCGAATATTTTCCAGAAGAAATAACCATCAAATTTTTTCAATCAAATTCGATTTTTTCGATTCACATCAAATTTTTTTTATTGAATTCGTTTAACTTTTTTTTTCTGGATTCCATCGTATTTTGAAAATTTCAGTAGCTTCTTGCTAAACTTAATTACAACGTTAATTGAGCTTAAAAAGCTTGAAATGTAAACGAACATTTGACTGAGAATTTGTTCAATTAAAAAGGGGGGCACTGCACAATAAATTAGAAAATTAATCAAATTTGAATATTAAAAAAAATAGATTTCACACTTTTTCCTTGGGGTCAAAGGGCTTCGTACCAATATTTGATGTAAATTTAAATATTGAAGGTACAACATATATTTTTATTGAGTTTCTACATAAATCTTTCCACTAAATTCTCATTATTAATAAATTATACACGAGTATTTATTCAATTTGAATCCCTATTAAAAATTTATGCTTATATTAAATGAATAAATTTAAAATGTCTCATTGATTTGTATCAATAGTTATTGATTTTTTATTACTCGCGTGTCATTATTTATAATTGAATTCTAATACAGTTTTTAGTGAATATGAATGGATATAAATATAATGTGTACCTACCTATTAAGAATTAACACATGAAAACTGAATAGGTTTTACTAAAAAACTCAATTATAAAAATATGTATTTCAATTTCATGCACATTACTCCAGTGTTCACGAACAAAGTCATTCTTAAATAATTTTTGTTTTTCTTCAAGCGAGTAGTGAGAAATTAAAGAAATTCTTCATTTCAATGGAATAAATATTCATTTCACCATATGAGCCAAAAATTATTCATTTAAAATTATTTCAAGTTACAACTTCTCTAAGTGATACTCAGATATTTTTTTGCATGGCTCTTATTCTCTATTGAAGGATAAACATATTTGAATTGAGTGACTTTTTTATACTTTGATTCAAATCTGGATTGAATCAGTGCAAGTTTCAATCGAAGAAACACTGCTGCGTTAGCAAACATTTCGTACCTATTGTCGTAAAATTAAATGAAAACAAAGAGAAATACTGATGAATAATGATATTTCCCTCAACTGAACGTTGAGAATATGGAATATAGAATATAGAATATAGAATATAGAATATAGAATATAGAATATAGAATATAGAATATAGAATATAGAATATAGAATATAGAATATAGAATATGGAATATAGAATATGGAATATGGAATATAGAATATAGAATATAGAATATAGAATATAGAATATAGAATATAGAATATAGAATATAGAATATAGAATATAGAATATAGAATATAGAATATAGAATATAGAATATAGAATATAGAATATAGAATATAGAATATAGAATATAGAATATAGAATATAGAATATAGAATATAGAATATAGAATATAGAATATAGAATATAGAATATAGAATATAGAATATAGAATATAGAATATAGAATATAGAATATAGAATATAGAATATAGAATATAGAATATAGAATATAGAATATAGAATATAGAATATAGAATATAGAATATAGAATATAGAATATAGAATATAGAATATAGAATATAGAATATAGAATATAGAATATAGAATATAGAATATAGAATATAGAATATAGAAATAAAGGAATATATGTATTACCTACTCAATTTTGCGAATACTTTTGAGATTCCAATCCATATGTAGGTGGCAATTATTGAAATTTATGAGACACTAAACGGGTAAAGATAGACCGAGGACAAAATTTGATTTACAAATTTAACAAATTTGCCATTTACATGTTAATCAGGAGACTCGTTAAAACTAAAAACTGAAAATGATATTTCGGAATATAAATGGTCTCATTATCTATCTTCGAAACGGGTTATTATTGTTAGTTTTTATGCGTGGAAAACCCAGATATTCGTCGTAGGATTTTTGCATATCTCGAATAAATTCTTTTTCATATAGAAAATAAAGAAGCGATGCATTTTTCATCTTTACCTACTTTTTTAAGAATTGGTGATTTTTTTCGACCAACTATAATATAAGTTATCTTTATTGCAATCGAATTATAATGGTGCAAAACCTAATGAAATTATATTCATATTTTTAAACTTTCGCGTTTTTCTAATGGGATGATTCCTCGAAAATAAGCTGATTCTCGAGTCATGGTCCGTAAACCTCACTAATTGCGGCATTTAAGTCCAAGCCTTTGTTATATAAACACAATATTACCTAATTTTTATGAATAATCCATTCGAGCTGGTCTGGATGATTATCTACGAGATAAATAAAACATGCTAAAGTGTCATACTTCTGTTGATTTAGAGGGGCGATTAAAAAAACGGAAAACGTATACAGTTGGCGTATTTGAATCGTATAGCACGTTTAATTATTCAACACGTACTATAATGCGTAATTGTTCATTAGAGGAAGCCTATTATGAAACTGAAACAATGGCCGAGATCGTGTTTTTCACTTTTAATAACTCTATGCACTTGAGAGATTCACTGAGATAATTAATTGGTAGTATAACAGGATTAATAGGTTGTTGATAAATGAATGGGAAAGTTTCTGAAAAGACAATTATTGTTATAGGATGTTCCTCATATATCTACCATCCCATAATTCTTATTCAGCTCATTCGACAAGAATTCGTCAGACAATTTATTAAATGCTCTGCATTAGAGTAAAAAATAAGTAGGGCGTTAAATTCGGAGATCAATTTTTTTGGAACCAAGAATTCGTTTTTTTCAAACATAGGTATGTACTATTGGGAGTTTCATGTTCTGTCGAAAACTAATGAAATATTCAGGAGTATAGAAAAGCAGTTAAGTAGATAGGTACTCGGTGTTTCTCAAAAATTAGCACATTGAATTTACAAACCCTTTCAAACGAAAAAGTCAATTAGACAACATGTGAAACAATTACCGAATCGGCCGAGTGGTACAACTCCACACGACAGTTGTGTTTTAATTTTGCCCGAAGAGATGTTATCTATTTCTTCCCAGCACGATAGACTAAACAGTGACTAGCCGGTTCACAGAGCACGGTTTCCTTTTCAGTGGCCTTATCAAGATTCTCGTGTTAACCGTACACATATGAAGTGGCCCCAAAACAAGGGGGAAGTGTCTGATAAATCTTGCTGCTGGCCCTTCGCATGTGAGTTGGGTTAAATCAACACCTTCGTGGATATTGTTGCCGTGAATACAAATAAAACGCCATCCGTTATTTTTGCGCCTCAACCTGTACGCCTTATATATGGAGATCATGAATTCGAAATTTTATTGTCTATTATAGTTCATTTTTAAGCAATTTTCTTTCGTTCAAGCTTAATAATGATGTGAGAAATGGACTAGCTGAGATCTAAATTCCGAAATACACCACCAGGTGGTACCACCACAGCAAGACAATGACTTACCGGTTTCTGGCTTGTTTGCCGTCATCAGTGCCATATAGCCTTAGGTATACTGCGGTCAACCAACTGAAACGGTAGAACTTATAATATAAGTTCTATCGTTTGTATTGAGGATTCACTAAAAATTCAGTAAATTTTTTGACTAAAATTTTTTTTACGAATTTTTTATGACATTTTTGAGTTGAATATACATATTCATATTGTTCCACTTCAATAAAAGGTGGTAGTATTATCTTTCAAAATATTTTCTACAACTGTAGGATCTTTATGTCCGAAGAAAGTCTAGATTCCTTACGGCTGGAAAAGTGTACATGCTTCAGAAGGTTCGAAATTAATTTCATTTGTGGTGACAGGTGAGTAAAACACCCAACCATTCCCATTTACTATACAATATGTTCCTTCTCCTCATCCTTTTCGGATCAAGCCGAGAACTCAAATACAGAACTGAAAATTTAGATGATCATAAAATCCAAACATTTCATTCAGCTCCACCGTAAAAATTATGCTGCGATAAAAATTCGATATCGCTGTCATTATATAACAGGAAATCCTCAATGGCTTATTTTCCCACTAGAGAGCATTGTCATGAGTGTTTTCTTATCTACTGATCAGCAATTAGTTGTCACCCTTTATTTCGAATAGCAATTAAGTTGAAAAATGTATTCCGATGACCAACGCGGATAAAATTCGTTGTAGTTGAAAAGAGGGAGTGCTTTAATATCAGATTCAACTAGAAATGATCTAACAGGTTAGGTACATATTCTGAAACAGGTTGGAGCAAAAATGCATTTTGAGGCTAGAGGAAAGTCATCAAATATGGAATACCGTTTTGTTTTTGGGATATAAGGAAAAAACGTCATATTAATTAAATCAGTTTAATGTTTATACTAATCAGTCATACATTTATATGTAGTAATTAACAGCCTCTAGTCAAATATATTAGTTATCTAATTAAAATCTAACACAAAAAACAAAATCACAAATGAGTAACCAAATATGGAATAGGAACCCATATATGGAATATAAGCTTAAATCAACATAACAATAACAAAAATTGACATAAATATCTTTGAGATCAATTGAATGAATATAACATATTGTGATAAATGAAAGAAGTTACATAATTACTTGCAAAAGTCACAGATCCAAGTATCAAACTCTGGACCAGCACAATCATAATGTGCCCAGAGCTCACACATCAAGCAAATTCCATAATTAGACACCGACGACTATCCATATTTGGATTTTTATACTAGTTCAAACTCTTCTTAATATTTTTCCAAGCCACAAAATTTTAATGACAAAAGATCACAAAATGGTGGAATGAATATAATACCGATATACCTACTAAATAGTATAAGACTTACGTATACAAACATAACAGCTAGTGATACTCATTTACTACTTACCTTTTAAAATTTTCTTCACGACAACAAAAGAAAATACGCCTGCCTCACGTTAAGTGTTCGCGCAACTGACTCGATGGTGTGAGTGCGATAGTTAGTAGACCGAATGAAACAGAAGATGGTCGAATGTTCCGTTTATTACTTATAGTCTTGGAGAAATGAAGGTATTCCATATTAGGATACTACTTATTTCATATTTGGTGACTTTCCTCTACTATTATTGTTTTTTCTTTGCCCATTTCAAAAGTTTTTGGGGAACGTAGTTCAGGAAGAAAATAGCAGATTCTCAATGAGAAGCGGTGTGCGGTGTTCAGGTCAGGGTCAAGCCGACTCACGCTTGAAAGAAAACGAAGACTCCGCTATGCCTTCCCTCAGACAACACCCAAGAAAGAACGTTCACAAACCGCATTTATTAACGCGGATTACGCGTTGTAATTACCGTTTAGATGCTAATTCAGCAAGGAACAGAATTCCCAAGATCATGAAGTAGCAAGTAGAGAATATTCAAAGACAATGGGTACTCAGGCACAGTTAAATACAGACATTTTACACTCCGGTGAGCAAGACATCTCTCGCTTGTTATGTTCAGCATTTGTATTGTAAATAATGGAACTCTTTGTTTATGCGAAGACGTGGTAGTGAATTATGCTCTATTTTAGAATATTTAGCGGGGTACATTAAGGGCTTCATAAATCAGATTCCAGGACCAGGATGGTTGTCTTAACTCTTAAGGGTAATCTGGCTGTCTATTTCATCAACTATGGTAGATTTTTACTCAAAGATAATCATGAAAAAGACATCTGCGATTTATTTATTAGGGTTCATTTATACGGTAGCTCATGCATACGTCGATTCCTGTACCTGAAGGATGTTTATTCACCCCAATTAGAGTTGTCATCAGCATGCAATTCTGACGTTTGAGGTTAGCTAAGTTTAAGTTCATATATAAATGCTAAGAATTCGAATGAAGAAAATGAATACAACAAAGTATCTCTGAGGAGCGACATTTTATGAACCGAGACATAAATAATGCTTCGTATACCTGGAAGGCTTCGAGTAATCCAGTGAAAGAACCATTAAACCAAAAGCGATTAAGCAGCGCCTAATTTTCATAAAGCTTTCAGTAGTTTTACAAAATTACACACTTCTCCAACATACGTATAAGCTACTGTACGTACACCCTGTCATTTTCGGGACTTGAAAATAAGGACACTACTCAATTCGACTTATATACGCACCAATCAGAAATAAAAATATACTTATCGCATTAATCCTAATGTCATTATAATTGATACGTTCGTCGCAATGCTACGAGAAGGAAAAATTTTAATTTACGAAGAACTGGTCGAAGAATTAGGTAAAAACGGGGAACTTGGGGTAATTTACATTCTGCTTCTTAATGGAAAGCCACTAATTTCCTCCTGGTCTTACCTGGCTCCGAACGAGTGGAAAAACTAAGTTATAATTACGGATCGCATGATTGTGCCTTATTTTCAATTATGGAGTTTTTCGTATTTAGACAAAAGTTATTTTTTGCGGGACGTTGAAGGAGATTTTGTGGTAATCGCTGCGGACAGGCCTTCAAGAATTCGTGAAAATGATAGGAGTTATTGTTTAGTGGGTTCTCTGTTTCCAGTCCAATAAACTTTGACTTAACATATATTTTGTCTGTAGATTCTTGAGGCCAAAAGAAACCTTTTTTTCATTTTCCTTTTTTCCGAATTAGGCTCTGTTAAAAAGATATAGCCATTAAAAAAAATTGGGCCAATTACGTGCCTGATTGGAATAAAAATGTTACAAAAACGATATTTCTAAACAAAAACAGTTCGTTTTATCCGATTATATCTGCAACTAAAAAGCCATATTTCTCTCATCAAAAAAAGTTCCTTCTTCGATTTTCCTGCAGTTTGTGAACACTAATAACTTGTTCATATTTTCCTCGAAATCTCAAAACAATCTTATGAAGATAGGCTTTTCAGTCAATTCATCCCAAATAATTCTATACCTATAATTTGATCCTTGTGGTTTTCCTTGAAGCTCGACCTAGGCATATGTAGACTACTGCGCATGCGCGAATAGGGGGAAGTAGCTTGGAGTAGGATTCTAAGCAAAGTAAGGGCAATGGCAATACGGCGAATTTATCAATTGACAGCACGTAATTCGTGTTATTGTCAAATGTATATCCCTTCTCTTAGCCAAAAAAACTCGTGGCGCATGCGTATAAGCCATTATATGTCCAGGTCTTGGGATCATTTTTACGCAATTTTTTGCACAATGCTAGCGGTATATAAGTTTAAGTATATGATTCATCCGAATTTCTTATTAAACAACCTAACCTAACCCATCATTTTGTATCCATTCTGTGAATATTTGCACAGAAATTTTAAGAAGATTTTGCCAGCTTGTTGATATTTTCATTGAGGTTAAGGATTTTTTTCGTCAAAACATAGTATAAATATCTATGAATTCTGCCATTTCCATTAAAAATCGACTTGGAGGCGCTGCCAACTATAAACAAACTGTAAACATTATGTGAAGTTCTGAATACATTCAGTAAATTATTTTAATAATGTGGTATTTTTGCGTGTATTTATGAGTCAGCTACGCTGTAACTTTTATACCAGGAGAGATATTGGATAAGATTCGATTGAGGAATATGCACCATGAATAGAGTTACCAATCAACGAAAATCAAGTTTATTTGAAATAACGGTTCCGAAGATATAAACAGAAAAGTGTTCTTTTCATGAATTTTCGACACACTGTATTTTTAATTTTTGCGACGTTGTGACGTTCATTGGATTTTCTAATAGATAAACTCTCAATCAAAATGAAAAGTACTTCAGATGGAAATTCATTCGATCATTTGTGTGTGAATGTCAGGAATGAGTATTTTTTTCTTCAAATATTGTGCATTCCTCACACTTCATATACTGAAGCATCAAAATGTTCGTGAAACGGCTCGGCCATTTTTGCCTCAGATAAAGTTTGGGCATTTTATGGCAGCACCATTTTCTGAATCAGTGGCCGTTTCATTCATTAATTTCGTACCGCAATTTTGATTTCGTGTCGCTAATGACGTTTTGGACCGGTTTGTCAATGCGATATCGCGTTTCATTGTGTATGAAAAGTGAGGTTTGGATTTATTTCTGAATATCAATAGCAAAATACGTTGAAAAATTGGTTTGTATGTGTCTTTTTTGTGGTAAATTGGACTATTTGAATCCTGATTTGCGTTTTCACAGGTATGTTCTAATAATAGTGGCGTAGATTACCCGATTTTTATTGAGATTTCCTTCTCATATTGGGAGGAGGAACATTCGGTTATCAATTCTGAATTCAGCTGACTCTGTTTACCTAACTCAGAATCTGTTTCAATATTCGGAACATTGTATGAATTCGTCAAAAAGATTTGATTCAGTTGTAATTTTATTTCCATTCTTCAATACCGGTAACACCACGCCACAGGACCTTTAAAAGTAAGATTCTGCAATGTTGCGACGGCATTATGGAATAATATTGCTATCCCTCATGCTATCTTCGTCCCACTCATTGAAAACTGATTATACATTTTTGGGCTTCACCAATTCTCGAATTTCTATGGTCTGAGGTCTATATCAATTTGTAGGTTATTTTTTTATACTTTGATGCATTAATGGAAAAAGGTTACCAATTTGCAGGTATAAGTTCCAGTTCTATAAAAGCTTAACTCCCAGGATAATGATTAAATATAAATGTACTAACGTTGGATTCTCGAAACTACTTACAAGGAGGTTAAATGAGTGCTTTAAAGCTCCTGAGTTTATGCTTAAGGTGGCCTATTTTTATTCATAACAACTGACATATTTTCAATTATATTACACAGCTATTATAAGTCACATCTAAAACTTTCAACCGACTTCTTATTCTCCATTTCCTCAATCATCTCCAAGTTATCGACCTGCACGATCTGAGGAAACAGAAATGAAGATATAATTTCCGGGATTCTCTAATCTATCACCCAAATCAGGAACTGGAGGCTAATTATCGTCTAGAATCCGATTGTACAGAAATGGATTTTGCTATCGAACACTTTCTCCCCTATTAATAACGTTATTAGACATAATTCAGATGCTCTTTACTCCCGGTCTGTTGCCTCCGACTATTACTTTTCCTCGGCTCACGTTAACCCACAATTTTTCTTACATAATGGCATTAAATGGCCTATTCATATTTAATTTCATCTAGAGTGCGTTGGAAGAATGCTCTAATAGCACACGGCTGTTTTGCGGTGTTGCAACGGTTCTCTCATCGAGGATTCTAAATGGACATCTAAATTGGAGATAATTTTTTCGATCGGTCCATTTAGAGTAATTTCGGATAGTACGAGGTATCATTAATTTTTACTGGAGGATTAGGTGGGAAATACAATAATTAACTTTAATGAACGTTGAGTTGCTCCCTTCGATTCACCAAGCTATTTATCAACGCATGAATTTTTTTCTGACTTTGGAGAACCAGTTTCGTATTTATCCGCTCTATGAACATATTTCAAGGACGATAAATATCCTATTGTATAATGACTATAATGGATTAACTTTTATTATTATTATTATTAAAATCAAAACAAGAGTTGAGGAAATTCCTATAAACTCAAAAACAAATAGGTTACAGTGTTCACAAGTTGAATCAAGTAGATCTTGCATCTAAGAGGTCCAGGGCGTTTTTGAAGCCATCGACAGTTCCAGCCTCGACCACAGCGCTCGGCAAACGGTTCCATCTCTCGAAAATTCGGTTGGAAAGAAAATTTTGTCGTTGAGAGGTTCTGAAATTCTCCTTCGATAATTTGAAGTGATGCCCCCTCAGACTGTTGGTGTTCATTCTGTAGAAGTCTCTGATACGTTCACCAAAGTGACCATGGAGTGATCTGAAAGAGAATATTAAGCATTAAATTCCTCATTTTTTTCGCCATGTTGATTTGGGGATTTATATTTTATGTTAGTTAATGCTATTCAACACAATACTTCTCCTGATACAGTGGTTTATTACTTGAAATAACCGAGTATCATCGACAGTTTCATTGAAAATAAAAGAATTTCCTTCCGTTTGGACTATTTCGTATTCTATTCAATTTCAAAACCATACCAAATCCACATTGTGAAATTCTTTTAACAAGATACACAGGTCCCCAGGTTCTTGTACCCCATTTATAAGATACGTCACTGGTTTCGGTAGTTCTAACCCAAGAAGTTCTAAGCGCCCACATACAGGGTGGGCTTTTCAAAACGAAACAGACGAGATAATGGGCGGAATAAATTTATTTCGAAGAAATGCTCGGACACGTCGATTTTTGTTTCGAGGGGGACAACTTTTAAGGTCAAATTCACAACTATATCGCTTCAACCATTAGTGTTTCCAACCCCTAAATTTTAAATAGGAAAGATAGGGTGAGTGATACCTCATTTGAAAGGTCCTTTCATCCTGAATTCAGGATATTGATTTTTTCTTCATTTGATTCATTGATTCTTGATATAATGACATTTGAAGTTGAAACAAACATGGTATTGTCGTCAAGCAAGCTGTTTGAATCAATCGAATTTATTATTCATTCATTCTGTAGATTTGATGAAACTCCATAACTGCCATACACCAGACATCAAAATACAAAGTTAAAATTTTAACAATGAATAATTAGTCAAATAATTGATGAATTCACATAGCATGGTTAGCGGAATGAATGGTACTGTACGAAATTCAAAATTGAATAT
Organism: Adalia bipunctata; assembly: GCA_910592335.1. NCBI lineage: Eukaryota > Metazoa > Arthropoda > Insecta > Coleoptera > Coccinellidae > Adalia > Adalia bipunctata. The sequence goes on from OU342955.1 coordinate 13,688,346, forward strand.
CTCGAAAACGAATGCATTAAATGGGAAAAAAATCCTCACGCTAAATTCATGATAAAAAGGCCTTTCAAATGAGGTATCACTCACCCTATCTTTCCTATTCAAAATTTAGAGGTTGGTGTTCTAACACTAAGGGTTGAAGCGATATAGTTGTGAATTTGACCTTCAAAAATGTCCCCCTCGAAACAAAAATCGATGTGTCCGAGCATTTTTTCGAAATAAATTTATTCCGCCCGTTATCTCGTCTGTTTCGTTTTGAAAAGCCCACCCTGTATGTCCGTGCGGGAATCTTGAATCCCAATACTTATGTGCGAACTGTGTTCGGACTTAGCGAACTGAAGTAGTAAGCGAACTTATTGCGATCGTCGCCACGGCTCTCGCAATAAGTTCGCTTCATCGAAATAAGAGTGGGGGGAGGTCCAGTCGCGTAGAACGAATAAATAACGTTGAATCAACGTTGAAATGTAACGTTACTGGAAAACCGGAAGGAAACGCATTGGCTAAAGTCATTTTCCTGTTTTTTCAACGAGTTATAGAATAGTCGTTACTTGATAAATACAACGTTTGTGTGTTCATTTGGATCTACCGAATCGAATTCGAATTATCCTTTCATTATAAAGAGTGTTTCCTAATGCGCGGTTTTTATTAGAATAAATAAAACACATAATTTGCATTCATTTTCAGAAACTTCCAAGTGTAATTGAAATATCATTTATGACATTTATGTACGAAAAATAATATCTGCCAAATGGCCTCCTCTTGCAGCTCTACAGACGTTCACTCTTTTGTTCAAATGTTCACTGACATTTTGACATAATTAAGGCTTTATCTTAGTAATAACACGAATAATTTCATCCTTTAGTTCAGGAATCGACTCAATATTTTCTTGTGAACGACCGCTACGACTGTATTTCACATTTTTGGTATTCCACCGAATCGGTCTCTTGACATTTTATAATAATTCGACTAATAGTGCTCTCAGATGGACGATTATGTAAACCATAAAATTCACGTAATTTTCTAAAAACTGTTTTAACAGAACGCTAATTTTTATAAAATACGAAGCCTTTTTTATAGATGTCATACATCACACTTCCTAAATGTCAAAATACCCAGACGAATTCATTGCGCCATCTATATTTTATTTATTCTTAAGAAAACCGAGCATTTCGAAACACCCTTTATATATGTATCAATTGGAAATCAGCAGATCTTGTTATTATTTGCTTGTAAAACAGAACATTCATTGTTAAATGCTAACTGCAGAATATACTAAACTTTTTTCAATCAAATTTTCTTCTGAAACATCATAGTACCGCTTTACACCTCAATATGGTAAGTACGTGTTTCCCAAAGAGCAGGTCAATTTTTCCACTGCAGCTTACATCGAACTAATGAGAACCACAGAATTGTTTTGTGAATAAAACCAACAACAATACCGCAAATTACCGTAATTACGATCTCACATCTGAAAAATTTCCAATTAGATTCGTAATTTTTAGAGGCAATCTCAATTATGACTTTCCGATTTCAATCAAGAAATTACGTGACCCATTATTGTATTAATGAATTCCTCCATGTATAAGGTTGCACTTCCATAATTGTACATTGATAGCGGATTTATGAACGAAGGTTATATGTTTGAATTATCATCATTTATTCAGTACCAATTTTGCTATAATCTGATGTGATTCCACTGATTGTTGTGTGGTAAATTTACTTTTATAACTGCTTTGGTTGGAGTTATAGGAAAAAAGCATTATGTAGTGAATACTTTATTCAAGAAGAGATCATAACACTTTTTCAACGGTATACAAGTGCAGCAACTAAACACCATATGTTTAAAATATGAATTAGTCCTTGGATGATTTCCTCCTTGTTTGCTTTTTTCAAGTCATCAAGAGTCCTAGGGGCTAGGGCGATGTTCAAAGACCTCATTCAGTTTGAATATACACTGTTTAACAAGAAAACCAATAATTTGGGTCGTTTTGGTTCTTTTTTAGTTTTTCTCTGTATTGAATTTATCATATTTTTCATCTGTATTCAAATTCTTTGATAGAATGGTGAAATTTTGAAGTAGTGCATTTTGGAATCACATCCAGCTGGGATTGATGAATAGATTAATGCCTGATGATAAATATGGTGCAGCACAAACAATTATCGACAAAAGTTCTGTATCTATATTCCATCTAACAACGGATAAAGACATTGGCGTGCACGTATAGGAGATATAAGAATATGTATATGGTATATGGAATTTTAAAGACTGTTGCTTGAAGAACATTCTTTCCGGTGTACACGGTGGATTTTTTCCGTATGTAAATTAGCATAATATTGGGTTAATTACCATCTAGAACGGTATTTAGCGGCGCGAAACCAACTTTTTCCTACGCTGATAAGTTTCAACGTACGATGAAGTGAAGAATAATAGCATAATAACCCAAGAGCAGCATTTGATTCACCTCAAACATGCACGCATTTATACATTATGAAAACATAATTAGTTAATATAATGAGCCATATTATAATTATCTTCGCATATTTCAAAATTGCAAAAAATAGGAAACATAAATTCTTTCATTAGAGAAAATTACTCCCAGGCATATGTTTAATTTTATTATGTAATCTGCTTTCATGGTTATATGATAACCAGAAGCCCATCGATGGTCAGTGACCGTGAAAAAACGATATTTGGTAGAGAATAATTAATGCTGAAGATAGAAACAATTATATCCATTACATTATTTTTGATATCTCTTTATTTCTCGAAAGTAATTTGCATATCAATGGTGTGATGTTTGAGCGATATTTCCTATAACGTTCTATTGAAAGATTGACGTATAAAGGGTGACATATTGAACAGAAAAATCGAGATTTTGGAAATTTTCCCAAACATATAAATTTTGTTCTTGATAGAGACTTTTTTCACATAAAAAAAATCATTTCATCTCTCTTCGTGGTAACCGTAACACCTCAAATTTTAATTGGGAAAATGAGTCTTTAGCCTTCAAAATAGGAAACGTATACCGCCAGATGGCAGTGCAGTGCATTAATTTTTATTTATTGGATTATTCAGCTTAATAGAACAAATGTTGGGGCTCAGGGAATATAACAAGGAATCCTACCCTGAATTAGATCCCATACTGGCTGTATAATACTCTCTCTTTCCTTCACCAGTGATCTGGGAGGAGATATCTGCAGGGCTTGTCATTTAAAAGAAATTCAATTCCATGTTAGAATCCACAATTGTAAGAAACAATTAATTTTTAATAATCGACGGCTAAAACAAACTAAAAATGAAAAGATACAAAAATATTCGTTCGTTTTGATGGTGGAAATGTTACGAAATAACCAAAAATGATGATGAATATCCTTTTCATTCATTCAATACTTATAAAAAAAAAATTTTTATTATTTTTATCTTCACACACTCATACATCCCTTCATGTAAGGGACGTAGACCCTTAAGGTAGTTTCTTTCTAAATAAGAAATTTAACTTTAATTTTGAGACAACTTTTTTAGCGAAGTAACAAAAAGCGTAACAGTTTCCTAGAATAAGTCACAGATACGCTCTGTATACAGGGTTCTTTCTGATAAATAAATGTTCATCTCATTTTTTACATTAGGGCCATTAGGTCGATTCTAGATCGAGACTGAAGAGTGTCACGATTGTTATTTCAGATAATAGATGAGAATGCCATTCTCTCAATATTGGACATCCATTTGAAACGAACTGATGAGAAATTATATAACTACTCCATTATTTTTCATATTGAGAAATTTATTCATAGAGCATAGGAATAGCGTTATGTCTACGTATAATTGTAGTCTGGTATATTGTTCTTCGCCATTTAATTTAATAATGTTTTCTGCTCTGATAAATGTCTTAAATTTCAATAGCTCCATCTAACACTTTCACTCTTACATCCTATATGTCTAATATTCTTTTTAATTGTTGCTCTATTGTTGATCTGAGAGGATCCATCTGATTTCCTGTTTCGTTAACTAGTTATCCAATTATGAAATGTTTACCTTTCAATTAATACTGAATGGTGAATGCACATGTCATCAATAGTTAAATAAGCAGAAATCACTTTCATGGAATCCTGTGTGTTATTATTTTTGGAATTTCATTTTTCCAATATTTCGAAAACCACACATCCAATCTACTTGGAATTAAGATTTAAGCTGTGAACTAACAACTCTTGAGCGTACAATAAAATTCTTGAAGATCGTGTGGTTGAAAAAATCATTTTTCAATTTCTCATGTTCATCAATAGAATAGTCAAAATAATTAACACAAAGAATCGTTAGCAGGAGTGACCGCTCTGATTACGAATTTAAAAAAAGCGCAAAGCTCCTTATTTTAAGATATTTTTGATTTTTTTGAATTTGATATTCATAAGTGTTGATATTAATAAGTTTTGATATCTAATAATAAATTGTATTTCATTACATTTCTCATTTGCGACTAAAACAAATCTTAAAGTGAGATTGAGCAATCCACTGCTCAAACAAGTCGACAACTTTTTCGAACGTCCAGGTACAAACAGAACCTAGGTAATTACGCGTTAAAAGCACATCCCACATTATTCATAAGAGCGTAGCAGCTAATTAAGATGCTGAGATAACAATTACACTACCATCGGTTACTGAACATACCCAAGACTTTTCGTTAACAATAAAACTAATAGCTACGATAAGCAAATTAAATCGCCGCGAATGCACCAAACACCGTTCTTATATAACACAATTCCGTCCGATGGTTCTTTTCAGATAAGCTGCCTCTCCTCGTTAGGCCCATTGTGAATTGAAGACGAAACACAATAAGATGATCACCCGGTATTATTGGCTGGAACCGTAGCATGACTAAATGAACGGAAGTTTTCCATTTTTAAAACTGCGCTCGATCTTACAAACTATACACTTATTTGCTATTTCCTGTTGATAATGACCGTATCCGCTTTATAGGTAGATCTCAACCTTTAACACCGCCAACTCGATTAATTTGATCTTGACGTGTAGAGAATTTGCAACGGAGATGTTTTGTTCACTGACCATTTTATGTATTTTCAAAGCGCAAAAAAACGACCCATAATATAATTACTAGAAGTCAGTCGGAGGTCTCAACAGCAATCTCACCTTCTTCTTCATTGAGAATATTGAGTTTCATTGAAGACCAAACTCATTTAAAGGACACAGCGGTCATTTTATGGGCTTTCAGAGGGCTCTTTTGAAAGATTTGAGAGCTCAAACCAGACATGTTTTCCTAAATCAAATAGACAAAAAGCCATACGTATGGAAAACTTATGGATCAACACCTGCGGAGGAAATAGGCAAAGGAGTAAAAAAGGTCCTAAACTGAGACTCTTCGTGTCAATAGGTTAAAAACCGTCCATATTACAGGCGGAAATAATGGCTGTCTATGCGTGAGTCTAAAATTGTTTGAAAGGAAACCTCAAAGAGGCGTGCATAATTATTGCAACATTTGAGACAGTCAAAGAGCTCTAAATTCTAACTGCCCTTGTTCAGTGCTCTCCTGGGAAGGCTGCAATACCATAAAGGGAAAGGTTCCTGAGCCAGAAACCGGTCTGTCACTCCTCTCCTCCGATGGCAGCACGATCCAGCGGTCCACTTTCGAATTCGAACTCCGCTAGTCCAATTCTCTCATAACATTTTACGTTCCATCAAACGGCGGAATCTTATTTTACTCCAAATATGTACGCAGTGGTGCAGTATAAAGATATTTCCTTCCTGCACCATGAGCATTCTTCCGGTCCGCTAAACGCTTGATGTTCGGCTCCTCAGCCTCGATTAAGCGAACCGACGGGCACTGAAAGATGCAACATTTTGCGCTTTACATAACATCCACCCATAAATCAGCGCGGAGATTAAAAGTCTTAAAAGGTAGTTAACGTAAGGTAGCGTGTACTTTGCTCGCAATAATGGTTTGGGCAGCCCTGGCCGTCACGAAAGCGGAATCAACTAGCGTACAAAATGGCGTTTTTCTCACCGCTTCCGGCAGACAGGTTTCCGGTTAGATCAGTACGGATAACCACACTTGCACCGGGAGCAATTAGTGGACTGCACGAAAGTACCGGATCATATTTACCCTTGGGGGTTGTTTGTTGTGTCGAAATTGATATTCGCTTTTCCCATAAGCTGCTTCTGTCGCTCCAGACGACGGGATAACTGGATAAGGAGAAGGGAGGTAGTGGTTCATCAATTCCACCAAAAATGACCCGAATCACTCCTAAATAACACAATTACACTCGCAAGAGTCTCTTCGCCAAGTCAAAATACTTTGAGTCACGCTCTCAGTCTAAGATTCCCTAAGTCATCTAAGCATACATGCAATATGAGCAGGGATGTGCTACACTTCAGTAAAGCTGTGCATTCAGTTCCCAGCGAATAACAACTCCAGAGCCAGTGTAAATAGACGTTTCACAGTGTCCTTCCTCAGACCCAGACGTCTAACAAAACAGGCACTGAGATAGACAGAATCCTGGATCCAATTCCAGTTGTAATGAATCGAAATATTTCGGTTACCCTATAAAGACTTCTGAAATTGTATATTCATGGCTCCGAAAATTACTTAGTTGCTTATCAGTATGGTACAGGATGTAGGCCAGACGACAACGATTGAAATTATTGATTTTCGGGTCAAGTTTCCTCATAAAACTCATAGTCTCAGGACCTGTGAGGGTCCGAAGTGCAGGCGACAGCAGAAAATTCGAGGCTAAGATCGTGGGACTTGCAACATTGCAACTAACCAAAAATTCTATATGAATTACATCACCCTTTCGGAATCCACCCACGGGAGGTGGAAAAAGGAAATCTTTAATTGCTTTGGAAAACGAAGAAGAGGCAGTAGCTGAAGTGCCTTAAAAGGGAAAGTTCTCAGTTGACTCGGGATCGGTTTAAGGGTACCTACTTCTGTGTTTGGAAATACGGTCTCAAAGTGGAGACGAAAAAAAAGGCTATTCGGGGAATAGCGGATTTTAGTTTGAATTCGGAAGAAGAGTAGCTGGAGAAGTGTTACAAGGTGAAGGTTATCAGTTGACGCGGGATACGGTTTTTAGGCAGGTTTAAGAAGTACCTAATTCAAGCGGAGACGGAAAAGTGCTAGTGTACAGTGTTGAGTCGGAAGTAAAAGGTTTTTTTTCTGAAATCATTTAGAATTATTAAGATCACGTCTCGTCGAAATCCCCACAAGTTTTTCGGTACTTTGAGTTGTGATGTTTTGAAATCACCCCAAGTTTTTGATAATGTTGATTTTGTTTTGATAATTTGATTTTATGTTGATAAGTTGATTTAGTTTTGATAATTTGATATTGCTCTGATGATTTGAGTTTGATTTGATAAAATAAAAGGGGGTACTTTTTACATAGTGGTGCAATTCCTTTGTATTCATTGTTACATGATGAACCACTTCAGAAATAGTGTACTAGACGTTTCGCAGCGTCCTCCCTCAGCCGTCTAACAAACAGGTACCTACTGAGAACGACAGAAATCCCGTAATATTATAAGGGATTTGATTCACTCGAAAGAGACATAAGAGATACTTAATTCGATTAAATATAAACCAAAATAGAGGCAGTAGATCGGATGGTTTTTGTTAATTATACAACAGCACTCTTGGACAGAAGAATGGAATGCTGTACCAATAAATATCACCACGAGAATTGAAGAAAAAAATGTGTGTATGAAATAAGGAAAAACACCACAAAGTAAACACTGAAGGAATGGTACGTACGGCTGGTCTGACTTGAAGAGATGTATTTGCTGATCTTCTTGTCTTGTGTATTGATACGAAACTAACGGGTTCCGGCGTGGGGAACAATATGAGGTGAACTGTGATAGCGTAGTGAACTGAAGGCAGTTGCTAGACAAGTAGCAGGAAGTCTTGAACAGGTAGAAATGTTTTTTGGGGTTTTAGGTGAGTCGTCTTTGAAACACAGAGAAAGTGAGTTAATATCACAGAGCTCTGGGTCTTCTTTGTTACCGACGAAGTCCATCCGTAGTTTGAAAATTGTGGTATTGAAAATGATGACTGAAGTCTTCTAGGAAACAGTTAAAACAACGTGATAACGTCGAAATGAAGCGAGTACACGTTTCACTGTATAAAGCCAGGCGCGTACCTCAGCTCAGCATTTATCCAGTAAAAGAAAGAAATGTTTAACTATAAAAAATTATAAAAAACAAATAAGAAAATATTAAATCATGCTAGAGTTGACTAGTTTTCAGTTAGTGGGCTTTTCTTATACTACTTGAAAGTTATTTGTGGTGAATGAGAATGAGACTTTCGCCTGAGGCGAAAGCCTTGGAGGGGGGCTAGAGCCCCAATAGCCCCCCCCTGAATACGCGCCTGTATAAAGCTGTGTGTGTGTGTTAATCGGCATATTTCATTTCGAATGAAAGAATTTTTCAAACAATTTCTAAGAAAATCATAGAAAACTGGACCAGAAGGTAGGTATATGGGAAGATTTCGAAGTGCCAACAAAGAGATTGTATTTCTTCAACGAAGATTTTTTTCTGTGTGAATAGCTACTCGAATGTCCAGAACAAGAGTGATTATACCCTTTAGTATCAATAAAAAAATCGGATTTCTTCTCTTCATGAAATACCGCTCCACAGTGTGGGCGAGCTTCTATTAAATATCGAATCCGACGATAATGAACGTAATAAATACGTATTCTCAAAATTAAAATGACATTTAGGCATAATTGTAGTTCCCATGGCCAGTATCTAAGCGAGAGTCGCATCTAACAGAATAGTATTTCACGATGTGGCATTAAAGACAATAAATAGCGCTCTTCGACCACGTTTTATGCAATAATTGGATAGACTGGGTACCTAACGATCGTCCACGACCAATGGCACGGCTAGAGCCAATCCTACAATACCTATGGACTGTATAATTTCAACTATATACTTGTAATGACAAAATAAGAGGCTAGCTTCAGCTGGTGCAGCTGTCCAAAGCCGTCTACACCAACGCTAATGACCCCCCAAGGGTTCTAACTGGCTGGACGACTGCAAGAAATGGACATTAAAGTTATAGTTCGAATAAGATAAGTAAAAGCACAACTGAACGCTGTGTTTAATTCATATTTCGAACCGAGTTATTATATCTCCAAGATTGTACCGATATCCCGATGCAGGACGTACTGTATCATTATTTCTCGATTGATACTTATTGGAATTGCTGTTGGAAAATTGGGTTGCCATTACGTTGGACATCGGCCATTTTAGTTTCGTTAATTGTCTCCAGCCAACTGCGATTCGTTTACTTCGATTATTAGTTCTGTAATTGCGGAGTATGTATGTTTAAATGCGACCATTAGTCGTTTTTTTTCAAGTGTTCCGAAAGTAATTGAGTGATCTTATCTTTTTCGAGAGGATTTTTTGTGGGCTGGATAAATTGAGAGTTCCTGGAAGTTTGTAACGGTTGGGAGAACGTGGAGTTATTCTGGCGTCTGTCAAATGTCGATTGAACATATTTTTCATATGATGAATTCCGAAATCAGAAAGGAGTATCGAACCAAAAAGAAAATGAAGGATCCTATCGGTTCGGAGCTTATACTTCAAGCTTCTGAAGTGTGCCACAATCTATAGCTATTCATCCAGTTTCAGGAGTTTTCCAGTAACTGTTATGCCTTCAAGGATGATAGGATACTTGTATATTAAGCTTCCCAAACATTCTTTATGTTTGTTATCAATAGACTTTCGATCTGTCACGTTATAATCCTTTGACATTATGAATGTCAAACATGGCGCGCAATTCAAATCTCACGCCCTCATTGTAGCACCCTTTATTGTAAGTTGAATTCAGGTTCTTAGATCGGCAATATTTGATCGATGATATACAGGGTCTTTCACGAGGAACCTCACCCATATTTATACGGGAAACTACTGAACGTATTTTCATGAAATTCAGTAGATACTTATAAGTATTTCACGATGCTGATGAGATCTAAAATATTTTCAAGGCATGAGCACCTCCGGTTTTTCCGGAAATGACGTCAACTTCCGTTTTTCAAATTAGAACACAATTTTTTTGTTGCAGAAATAGATTCCTTAGAAAATTTCAAGTTATTTTGATGTAACATTTTTCAGTTTTGGTTGGAAAATTCTCTCTGAGCGGGAAAATTCGAAAAAAAAATCGAAAATAGAGCTCCGCTGAAACAAGAATAACTCCGAGGTTTTTGGAGGGAAAATTTTCATTTTTGGGATTTTTCAAGATGTAAGATTGATGTATCCACTTTAAAAATCGAAATCGCGATTCATGCATGATACAGGGGGTGAAAAAATCGCTTTCAAAATTAGGGATGAAAAAATCGTGAAAAATCAATTTTTTCAAAATAGAACCCCATTTTTTTATGGCAGATATTGCATCTACGTTAAAAAATAATGTGAGTGTATGCATCACACCCTTGCCCTAAAATGGATATTTTCTGAGTTAATATCCACTTTAGGGCAAGGGTGTGATGATGCATACACTCACATTATTTTTTAACGTTGACGTCATTTCCGGAAAAACTGGAGGTGCTCATGCCTTGAAAATATTTTAGATTTCATCAGCATCGTGAAATACTTATAAGTGCTGAATTTCATGAAAATACGTTCAGTAGTTTCCCGTATAAATATGGGTGAGGTTCCTCGTGAAAGACCCTGTATTCAGTTCATATAAATTACGAAAGGAGTGATTCATATACGAATGACGACTACAAAGGAGGTCCCAAACAGTAGTTCCCTGTCGAACTCTAAAACGACTGACACTATAAAACGTCTAAAATCATGGAGTATTTATTTTCTGAGAATCTATATTGAACTGATTCACTTGATTATAGTATCTGTCATCTATGTGCAAACCAGGATATGAACGCTAGGAAATTTTCTTTGAATTGTGTTACATCTTGTTTAATTAATTAACGAAGTTGAAGATTTCCATCTCATTGGTGAGAGAGACTCCTCTGTCGGCTCGCGGCAATTTTGTCGGCGTGCCTTAGGGTCTGAGTCTCACTAGTTTCTAGTATCACATTCATGCGGTATGAACACTGGGCCAGTGTTCTACATACCAAGGGCGCCGCATAGGAAGAAGAAGAAATGAAGGTTCAAGAGTGAAGGGGATCATACATTAGTTAAGCTTGAAAATGCGGTCTTCTTGGGTATTTTTATACAACTTAAATAGGGAACGTTTCAATCACAAAATCTCAAGGTGAAATTAATAAGTCGTTAAAACTTTTTCGCGGACAGGTAGTCGGATGGGAGACCAAAAACCATGTAATAAGGCCCTTAAACTGCCGAATGATGAATTCAAATAGAAAATAATGTATATAATGAAACGGACTGAATGTTTCGGCGTATAGCCCTCGGCCGAAGACGCCACAACCGCCGACCATTAAAATCGAATAAGCCTGCGACTTTACTATGCCTTTTTTCATTGATAAATAGGTCGAAAAAGTCGGTTTTCTGAATGAATCGCCGCTTTGCGAGATCGGGGTTTCGGATTTTGGGGAAACCGGTAATTTCGAGGGGCCGTGGGCGATGTCGTTGTCAAATAACAGGTAACACTCTTCGGTTTCCGGTCGGTCAGGAGAAATCGATTTTCGGAGCAGACAGATGCGTTGTGTGTCGTCGCCAATAAGCCCGTTTTTGGGCGAATTAATTTAATTATACATTGGCGAAGTCTTTCCGTAGATTTAGACGGCGGTTCCTTTTCCCCAAATGCGCCCTAAAAGCTTGTAGGAGTTAATTGCGATTCGTCCAATGCCATAATTGTTCAGAAATGGAGATGGATGCAATCCGAATTCTGCTCACGATTCGGATTAAGAGCACAGAGTGATCTGAGACACCTGCTTCCGAGGCTATAAATCTAACTTGAATGGTTTTTCAATAATAAAATGACAGTAAAGTTGTAACAATAACGCTGTTGATAGTTTTGCTTGCAATTAAGTGACATTATAATTAACTCATTAACTTATATCCAAATAAGACCTCCCAGAAGTCGTTCGGCGTGAAATATTTTAGATGAGGAATAATACCTCTATAATAAAGGGTGTTTCAATAAGAGCGCAAGATTAGAATTGCGCGCCATGTTTGGCAGTCACAATGACACATGACTATGAGGTGACAGATCGAAAGTTGACAGATAGGAGTAAGTAAACATGCAGCCTCACACGTTATCGTACCATGATAATACAGTATCTTGTGCCTCCTTTTGAAGCTATTGATCCTGACGACATGTGGTTTCAGCAGGACGGTGCAACATGTCATACCGCCCCCGAAATATTGACTAGTTTGTTCCTAGTCGTAATTTCTCGATTTGCGGACCAGAATTGGCCCCCTCGCTTGATTTAACGCATCTAGACTTCTGGCTGTGAGGTTATCTGAAGTAACAGGTTTATGCCAATAAGCCTGCAACCATCGAAGCACGTTGAAAGCCGAAATTAGACGCTGTATCAATGAAATGCCACCACATGTATTCAATAACGTTATTGAAAATGCCGTCCGAAGAGTAGGTATACGCAAACATCCTTTTTATGGGGCCGTTTTACTTTGGCGGACGGCTATGGCATTGATTCTCCATTCAAAAAGTGGCTTTCATTTTTCCAAGTTCAAGCCCTCAATTTTTCACCTGAGAGCTTGATTTTTTTAAATTGAAGTTGAAGGATGTCTTGAGGGTACTCTGATTTCTTCTCTTTGAAAAAATTATTTCTTTGCATGACAAAATCGGCTACGGCACCGATTCTCCATTCAAAAAGTGCCTTTCATTTTTCCAAGTTTACGCCCTCAATTTTTCACTGAAAAGCTTGATTTTTTCTTTTAATTGAAGTTAAAGGATGTCTTGAAGGCACTCTAATTTCTCCTATTTGAAAAAATCATTTTTTCGCATGAAAAAATCGGGTTGCATTTGAGAGTCTATGGAAATTGACTTCATAATCGTTTTTCGGCGGTTGTTCATCAATTTTTTTTCAATTCATTGGAGTGCCCTCGAAAAGTCAATTTTCTAGAATTAAAAGAAATTCCATTTGGAAAGGGCGCTCAATTAATGCAAAAAATTATGGAAATACTGAAAACACTTCCAGAAAGTGTGAAATCGCAGAGGACTGTCTGAAATTCCAGGAGAATTAAGGGCGGCCCCTTAATCGGTGCCATAGCCGTCGGACAGAGTATAACGGCTTATACTCTGTCCGACGGCTATGGCACCGATTCTCCATTCAAAAAGTGCCATTTATTTGTCCAGGCTTACGCAATCAATTTTTCACCTGGAAGCTTGATTTTTTCTTTAAATTGAAGTTAAAAGATATCTTGAGGGCACTACAATTTCTTCTCTTTGAAAAAATCATTTTTTCGCATGAAAAAATCGGGTTGAATTTGAGAGTCTATGAAAATTGACTTCATTATCGTTTTTCGGTGGTTGTTCATCATTTTTTTTCGAAAATTCATTGGAATGCCCTCGACAAATCAATTTTCTATATTCTAAAAAAAATTCCATTTGGATAGGCGCTCGAATAATGCAAAAAATGATGGAAATACTGAAAAGACTTCCAGAAATTGTGAACTCGCAGAGAACTGTCTGAAATTTCAGGAGAATAAAAAAAATAAAGCTTACAGGTGGAAAATTGAGGGCGTGAACTTGGAAAAATAAAAAGCACTTTTTGAATGGACAATCGGTGCCGTCGGCCAAAGTATAACGACCCCTTAAGGGCCATATACAGGGTGTGGCGTATTTCTAAACAAATATCAAGCTCAAAATTTCTGATCTGCTTGTTTTTTCATTCAGTTTAACCTAAGGTGATGTAAAAAAATATGGTTACCTGATTGCAAACTTTAGAAAAAACATGTATGTTTTATTGATTCCAAAATGATATCACTCACTGTATTCACAGTATTTTATACAAGATGAACTCCTATTAGAATGAGTCCGAAGCTTTTTTCTTAATGACGAAGGGCTAGAATTCAGTTCTTGACTTGAAATTAACTGACAGATACTGAAGGTATAACTGTAGGATTCAATAATGAAAGGAACAAGAGAAAATAACAATTTCAAAATATCGTCTTATCGAATTGAATGTCACAAAAGGTGTTCAAATCGATTCCAGATTTTGGTAGGTACTAAAATCAGCGGTCTATGAAGCTAGCTGTGCCTAGGCTCTAAAACAGCTCAATGAAGAGCCATTTCTGAATGGATGAAAATAAACAAAATCTTCAGCTTATTCGATGGATGCAACTTTGCTCGTGAAACAGGCTAGATTTTCCTCATAGTCTCGTACAAGTGATAGAAAATCGAAGGTTACGAAAAGATCATCTAAGGCTCAGCAGAGGCCGAAATAATCTTAAAAAAATGGAAGCCTCTTTTGTCGGTCCATAATAAAGCATTAGCGATTGTGTAAAATTTGTGTTTAATTTCAGTTTTCTAAATATTTGATAAGTAAATCATAATTACACAATTACAAACATTTGGATGAAATGATAAAATTTTTTCCCAAACTAACAAGCTCTAAAAATCCAAGGTAAGTATAATGAATTTCCTGAGCTCTGAGTCAAAACTCTTCCTCTGCAAGTGATCAAAGCAAGATAACAGTCAAGCTCTACCGTTCATTGCCACTTTACACGTGTCCCAAAACAATATATCAAGAACTAGGTGCGAATCTAAGACTCCATACAATCCGCAGTAATGAGGCAATGTAACAGCAATTTACACCTGTAATTGTTTGACTAATAAAAATGTTAATGGAGGCAAACTCCCATGTCGGTAAGTTTAAATAGCTCATTACTGACCCGCGGAGAGATCTTGAGATCATTCTCCTCGTTATTCTGCTATGGAGAAGTTGATAAATCGGTATCAAATTGATGTCTTTATCGATCGAGAGAGGAAGGAACATCCACTGGCGCCTTTGATGATGCCACGATACGATTTGATCGACCGATACGTGGGTTTGGATGTCCGGTTTTATCTTATGTCGCAGATAACATTGAAAGATTAGGGACATATTTGTAGGAGACGACACTTCAGCCCAATCGCATCGGACACACACAGGCCCGTTGCTCTTTGGGGTGATTCATCTTTCACCAGACAGGGCTTTCATTATACTAGGGATTGTGATGTGAAAAAAAATAGATTTTATTGAAAAATAAGATACATTCCATATCTTCAAATAATCCATGGTTCACCCACAAGTCAAAAGGATTTCAATAATTAGTCTTTCAATAATCAGTATTTCAATAATCATCATTTCAATAATTAGTGTTGCAATAATCAGTATTTCAATAATAAGTTTTTCAATAATCACTATTTCAATAACCAGTCTTTCAATAATCAGTATTTCAATAACCAGTGTTGCAATATGTAATTAGTATTAGTATTTCAATAATCAGTTTTTCAATAATGAGTATTCAATCATCAATATTTCAATAATTAGTATTTCATATATTATAATATAGATGCATGTAAACTCCAGTGTAGGTACTGGTGAGATTACGTTTGAGACTTTCGTTACGAGAGAAAATCTGAGATTTCGACCCACTTCTCATTTCTCAAGAAAGAGGTCGCGCTGTTCTTCCTTAACTATAATATTTAATGACACTCAAGATCATTGTCCCCCATAGGTATTGAGAAAAAACATGTGTCATTTAACCAATGTGAAGTCTTACATCGAGTAAACTCGCAAACAATAAAAGGAGAAAATATGCATTTGATATATCAGTCGCCTTAATTGGCAGCCCAATTATACGATAATATCATATAATAAAAAAAACCATGCACAGATACTTGACTTCGTACAACAAACGAAGCAAACGTTTAAAAAGTATTTCCGTTGAACTAGGTTCATTTATCTCAAATGTATTCAGTGAGCAGGTAATGTATGCACCAGTTAAAAATACAAAATTGCCGTAATGGGAACAATTTACAGCTAATCGTTAGGGGGATCTTAATCAAGAATTATTATTAAATTTAATGAGCTCGCTGCCTCTTTAATGCCATTTCCATTTATTCAGAATGCAAGGACTTCATACTTCCGAGTCGCTCATTGTTCCTGTGGTCTTTGTTTGTAAACGATTTCACTTATAGCGGACAGCCGAAGATCGACGAAGAAAATCGAAGAAGTACTGGAATAAAAGAAGACTCTATGGGCTCACTTCACATTTTTTATAGTTCACACAGTAATGGCCCCGAATATCTTCACTATTTTCCAGCAGATTTCAGTGTGATACCTGACATAGACGATCCTGTGGATCTGAGCACCGTGACTCAGTCGGCCCAGATAAAGGATTCTATGAAAGGGTATAAAGGAAAAGGTCATAAGAAATAGTTCCAGAGTATTTATACCCTGAGAACTGATTCACTGAAGTATATCACGAAATGGCATTTTCTATTTTCTCTTCAGAGATCTGATAATGACTTGATTAATATCTGTCACCTATGCTCGTATGTTCTGAACGGTCTGTCTCATAATCTAGGGATTGATTGTTGTCAACTTGCGTTGTACTCACAACATTTAATATCATCCAATTGTAAATCCGAGGGTTTTTGCTTTGAGGATATGACCAATTGCTGGTTTCTCCTTCATTTTCCCTCAAGGAAGTGACCCCGAAACTACTCCCTCATGGAACGCTAGATTTGCTTTTCGATAACGAACATTAGATTTTTTTATATAAATGATGATGAGAGCGAGAGAAAGAGAGTTTATTGGTTTCTTTTACTATTTCAAGAATTGCGTCTGGTTTGCGCACAATAAAGCTCCTATTGGTAAAACGGTCATAACAACGCTCCCTTTTAACGCCTTAAGAGACTGCCAGGATCGTACTCAGAAGGGACTGTGGATGGTACTGGATAGAAATGACTCAATAATTTGAGGTGTTAGTGTTTCTGTCGAAACTATCAGAAAAAGACTTCGCGCTCGGGAATTATTCAAGAGAAGAGCGTTAAGGGTTCCAGAACTATCAAGGCAAAATAAAGTTGACCGTTTTAATTGGTGTTTAGAGCATGAAAATTGGACTATTGAAGATTGGAAAAATGTCTTATTTTCGGATGAGACCAGAATTGGCCTACGATCAGACGACCGGCGTGTTCGCATTTTAAGAGTAGAGGGAGGCAAGCTAGGCTCCAAGCTGCAAGACCGATCCCTAAATACAAAGGAGGTACTGTAATGTTTTGGAGCGGAATTATGTTTGGTGAGAAAACTCCTTTAATTCCCATTAGACAATCTCTGACAGGGCCTAGGTATGTTGATCTAGTGCTACAACCTGTAGTGAGGCTCTGGCGAGGTGCTTTTGGAGATTATTTCCTATTTATGCAGGATAATGCGCCTCCACATACCAGCAGAGTTGCAAAAAAATTTTTCGAAACAGAAGGTGTGACTGTTTTAGAGTGGCCTTCTTTTTCACCGGACCTTAATCCTATCGAGCACTTGTGGGATAGGATCAAAAGAAAAATTAGAGCTCGTCAAAATAATCCTGGTAACGCAGAGCAACTTATACAAGCGACTTTAGAGGAATGGGCAAATGTTACAGAAGAAGAAATTAACAACTCAATAGAAAGCATGCCTCGTCGAATTCAAGCTTGTATCAATGCCAGGGGTGGTAATACTGATTATTGATTTGTTAAAATCGTTTTATTTGTTGTTCAATTCTCAGTTACATAAAAATTATTTTTAGAGAAATTAACACTTTTAAATTTCTGTTCTATTATAAAAATAATCTTTTAATAATTTATATTATTTTTGTAATAAACTTGTTTTGGGAAAACTGCTCTTCACTTTTCAGTGACTTTTTTTTAATTAAAATTCGTTTTTTTCAAATAACAGGGTGATTCCATATAAGTTTGGTTGTGTGTATTGACACATACATAGCTGTCCATCTCAGAAAGTTCTCGGTCTTCTTCAAAAGTATAAAACAGCGCGTTTTCCAACAAAAGAAACGATAGGAACACCCGATAGGGCTGCAGAAAATGGATTCACGAAATAATGACCATCGCAACGAATAAATATCGGAATTGTAGACTGTTCTCATTGTTCATTTTCAATCCGTGCTTTTTTACGAACACCACGCCGCAATCGGCCTGTTGTTATTGGATTTACTCCGCTATAATGGCTTTTTCGAGAATTGCACTGGAAAAACAAACAATGGTAATCGTATAATAATGGAGGAATTAAAGGCCTCCGTGAACGCTGGAAAAGCCGCAGAGTTACGTGCCCCAGCCAGGCCATGTCTGATGGCATCATCGGTCACTTACAAACAAAAACCAGGAGCTATTAGGTATCGGTTAAAAATCGTTGACCGTGCCTTAAATTGTTTGTTTAGCTGCCCCTGTCGAGATGAATTTTATTATTCGTGAATCTCCAGCTTGACCGCAGAGACGGATATCTCTTTCTCGAAATGAATTCGAACGGTTGAGTCTATCTGGTGAGGTTGCAGTGAAAAACTGTTGGTAATCTCTGTAAAAACAGCGAATTGGAATGGTTTTTCTGATTGGAGTAAGTCACGTTGGAAGCTAGAGTTGATTTAATATTAGTGGTTGAAGAGTGTGTGGCATGGAATGGAGAATAGCTTGGGGAGTGGTGAGATTATCGGAGAGATTGCTGGTGAATTACACGGTCAATATGAAAAACAGTTTTCGTTATGGCGGTTCAAATAAAGATCTTTGCTACTCAATCGTAATATTCTTCTGGATGAGAAATGAGAGAGGACCAAATTCGGCTCTTTTTTTGTTGTATGTTGGAGGAGCTTTGTAAACAAAGAGAATCGTCTGCTTTGCGCACAATAAAGCTCGTATTCGTCAAACGGTCATAACCACGCTCCCTTTTAACGCCCTAAAAGATTGGCAGGATCGCACTCGGAGAGGACTGTATATGGTACCGGATAGAAATGATTCAATAATTCGAGTCAGCAATTCCCACATTAGACCTTTTTTCCTCAGAAACCCTAGTGCAAAATTTCTGTTATGATTTGCAACTGTCATAAACATTTTAAATCCGACGTAGCCTATTTTTTATGTTGTTTCGTTTTTATTTTGTCATCTACTAAATAATTTCTTTTTCGGATGCTCGAGATTGCGGCAAGGTAATCCCAGGAAACACCAGAGTATTAGAGATTTGGGTCGGAATCTTGCAGGATTCCGACGAAAAAGTCCAGGGAAAACCAGATTTGAGTCCTTTTCCTTAATGGGTTAAAGCCATCTTGATTTGTATAAATATCGAAGTTTTCAATTGAAAAGACCAGTTAAAATACCTAGAGCTACTGATGTGAAGGTCTAGCTGTTCAAAGTGTTTATAGATTTTGTTGTGAAAAGTGTATTGTGTTTGAAAATCTTTTGATAAAGTGTATATAGTGTTTATAGAACAATGTTGAATTCGGAAACAAATACTGGATCTGAGGGTGATATGTGGAATTGGGAACCACCACGAAAAAGGTCCAAAAGGTCGCATTTCTCTGCTGAAGAGAAAGAGATCATTTTGAACATTTTTCGAAAAGAATTGAAAGAACATCCTGATTTATCGAGAAAAGACTTAGTAGGAATTATTTCAAAATCCCCAGGGTGAGTGATTCAGCTGTATTCAGAATTCTCAGTGAATATGGAGAGAATAAAACATTGAGCCCACCTAAGAGGAGAGCCCAGTCGTTAAAAATAA
This sequence comes from Adalia bipunctata, assembly GCA_910592335.1. NCBI lineage: Eukaryota > Metazoa > Arthropoda > Insecta > Coleoptera > Coccinellidae > Adalia > Adalia bipunctata. Next base: position 13,707,981 of record OU342955.1, read on the forward strand.
TCGATTCGGTTGACGATTTCGATATAAACCTTATCAGAAGAATTGTCCGCGGTTTTTTTTTCCGGAATGAATTCCAACGATTTCGAAAGTACTAGAAATCGTGAATGATGACGACAGTTTGCCAAATTTCAAAAGAACAAAGTTCTATAAATTATTGAAAAAAATGGAATTCACGTTCAGTTGAAACTGAACGATTGTGTGAAATCTCCTCGATTCGACTCTAGACGGAAAGAAACTTCACGAATGCCCTCTTACCGATGCGCCAAACATGTTATTATTGCTCTTTCTAACATTTGAAAAGAGTAAAGTACATCATTTTCAGTAAGGTGATGTACTCTCAGAGTTCAAGTCTGTTCCAGTAGGTAGAAGATGGAAACCTTGCAAGTAGGATCTGCGATAACCTAGTTTCTGTAGGCAGAAACAGCATTACCTATACAAGATTAGGCTGTTAGGGTAGATGGACACTGTATGGGTGCAGAAGTCTGGGATGAGCTTGCCAATGTTCCAGAAAACTCAGATCAGTGAATTGGGCAACCTTAATACTAGTTCTGTTCTGAAGGTTTTTTCCCGTTTCCTCACATAGTAGAGGGGCCTGGTATTCAAAACAATTGAAGATTATTCCTTCTTTCAAACAGATAGAGGAAAGTTTGCACTGTTTATAACCCAATCTATTCTTAGCAAGTACGTTCACCCTATTTTATGTCGAATGTGTGTCCAGTCGAGTTATGTTCTTAGATATGGAAAATGAGATCAATGATAATATCACATATTTCTTGAGGAAGTTTTGTGCTGCGAAAGGTCCAAATGCTCCCCCTCTGGTGTTGTTTATATTTGTGACGATGAATACTAAGAAATTTCATTGTTGGGCTCATAACAGGAGCTCTGATGATCTCAGAGCGCGCTTGTTAGAAAGCTGAGTAGGATAACTGCGATTAATCTGTTACACTGACTTTAGAAACTGATTGAATTCGATAATTCACCTAAGCTCATATGTTCTAAATGCTCTGTATCATACTCTTTCAATTGATTTTTGTCAACATTCCTTGTGATTGCTACGTCCAATATCATTCAGCTGTAATCAGAAGAAGAATGATAAAAAGGGTGGCAGCTTTACCAACACATTCCCTCAAGCACCCGAAAACTCCGAACCTCCGGTTATTGCTTTGATAAATTCCCAAAAAAATGTGGCATTCTTCAAGTATAGATTGCTCCACAGACTAACAACATCCAGAAGACCCAAATAGACCACCTACTAACCAGTGGTTGCTACTCACACTCAACATAACAACCACTACAGGATACCATACTTATTTTTTATAGTCAAATGAATCCACCGCCTACTATTTCTCGTGAGAACGTCGTACCGGTCGCCAAAACTTATCGTCACCACATTCAAACAAAGAAATAAGAACGGAGTAATTTCCATCGTCTATTATTAAAAGTTGGAACTAACAAAGTAAAAGCCACAGTTGGAGAATAATCGGTTAAAAAGGGCGCCAGTTGCAGGTAATAATTTAAGATGGTATCAGAGACATTTTTTGCGGTTTTGTTTCTTTGAGTGGAATAATTTTATATCATTTTGTTGGGTCACTAATAGTCACTTAGTATGTCCCTGATTGATGCAGGAATATCATTCTGAACAAAGGAACGTGATTATTACTCGTTTCTTGCGCCAGTGTCGGGGATGTGTAGACAGAACAGGCTCTTTTCGGATTTTTTGAAGCTTTGCTCTTGCATAAAAATTTCCATTATCTCGTTATTATCTATCTATCATTCAGAATCTCTTCATAATTCCATTTCACCACTCCATCATAGTGATTCTATTCATAATTCCTTGGTTTTCAATGGTCCCCATACAAAAATCTTATTAATCAATGAAAATATATAGATTTCTACTTTCGAAGCCATTTGCCTGAGAAAAAACGGAGAAGGGCCAGAGGTTGGTTGGCTGTCTCCCAAAGCAAAAACCCCTCGTACTCACAGCTAAAAATTATTCGGATAATAATGAAAATCATTTCTTATTTCTTACTTAAAAACGATTTGATGTCTTCAATTTGAAAGATTTATTTTCTTCAGTTGAAAAAACATATAACAAACAAACTCTTATAACTAAAAAGACTAACCTTACGAACCTGAAAGAACTCAAAAAACAATGCTATTTCTTCGAGTTCTCCATTTACAATATTTGAAACATAAAATGACACTAATTAACAATTGACAAAGCAAGGCATTCTCTTAGTTGAAATTAAATGAAACATAGAAAGGAAAATAGAAACTCGTTTCTGAAGAAAAATGATACTTTTCATCTTTACATACATATGTATATGAGATATCAGTACAAATATAATATTAGTTGAAGATCATCGCGAATATAATACATCAACATCGGGCATCGGCTTGAATGCAATGAATGTGGCAGTAACATGTATGATCATGATGTCATTAGACATGGCACAATTGTATATGAATTTGAAGGATTTATATCTGAAGAAATATTAATAAATGTAAGACATCACTTACATGATTATCTGGTATTAAATATTAATATATAATCAATCAATTATAATAATGGAAAGGTATAACTATTTAAAGCTGTTCAAAATACATAATCCCAATAGTCATAAATATCAATATACATAGCAGAGACTCTTGAAACAATGAGAATTATCAAACAGACTTAATAAAATACCATTACTCTATTTTAAACGAGAACAGTAGAAATTAGCAAATAGAAACAGTGATAGTAGAAGATCAAATTTAGTTTGGGCACAGAATTTTTAAGACAGACAACAATGGCAATATGATATGAATTGCTCAAAGGGTCATTAAAGATATCGAATACGATTATAAGAACGCAAAGTTAGTGCCAGTTTTTCTGAAGAATCATTCAGAAGGATCGCAACGTACCAGATATGAGGAGCGACTCTGACTACAAAGCTTGTGGATCTTGCAATTGACGTTGGGTAAAGAATTCGGTTGCCTACGCCACTGGCAGTTATGATTACTCGTACCTTGCATCGAGGTCAGCTAAACATATGCTTCAAATTAAATGATATTAGCGGGATGGGTTCCTACCATGTCATTTGTGATTGTGTCAAATTACACTTTTAATACACCCCCGAACCTCAAATTGGGCAATATTAATGTCAGTGGGCATTTCGGCTGAGATGTCTTTGGCTGCAGGGATATGACATTAACTGGGTACCCGACGAGCTTCTTAGTAAATACCCATTTACGTCTCGCCTCAAATTTATTGTAGTAATTTGGAAAGATGCGAGGTGAACACGTTTGGAATTTTTTTGGGTTTGCCAGAGGTGGAAGTACAAAGGTTTCTAGACAAACTTTTCAGAGCTCCAGCACCACGTTGTGATGTGGCTTTCCAAATCATTATAGTCTCCAAAATGATTCTGAAAATATCTGCGAATGTTCTGTTCTCGAGGTATCATATCTGCCAAGCAACCTGTTTTGTACCGGCCCGAAGGACCAATGTTTTGATCCGGCTCAAAGGACCAATGTTTTGATCCGGCTCGAAGGACCAATGTTTTGTACCTAGGTTAGTTTACCTAGGTTGTTCTGGTTTTATTTTTGTATCCTGATTAGTTTATCAGGATAATGGGTTACCTGCACTGCTTCTGGTACCCTATGGTAATCTTGATGATTACTGCGATAAGTTGTTATCAGTACTTGATAACAACTACGAAGAGTATAAGGAAGTGGTGAGATGTGAACGCACTCTCAACAACAAATGAACTGTATTTTTCTTGTAACCTCAACTGAGGTAACAAGCACGAAAAGATTATACAAATATTATGTATACAAGTATGATTCTACCTTCTATATGATATAGCAAGGGAGCAGAGGTGTTGTTGTGTATTACAAAAATTGGAACTTTACTGATCGACAATTATGAACTTAACTGGTAATTGACCGACGATTATAAACTCCCTCTACATGTGCAGCAAGGAGGAATTATTCTATATTATACTAAAACGGTAACTCTGTGGTCCGGCCCGGGGAATCTATCGAAAAAGTGGGTCCAGAAGAATCTTAAAATCGCAGCGATACAGGAGAGAAATTTTTACCCGATCGGAAAGAGGAATGATCGATTCGTACGTGGGCAAAATTTAGATCCTCTAGGCGATGTAGAAGTGTTTTAAAAAAATTCGCGAAAATCGCCAGAAAATTCGGCAAAAAGGGGCAATTTCAAACTCGATAAAACTTTTTTCGCAGATACCCTGGTCGTAATGTGAATATACGAATCGAAAGAAGAAGAGTCAACGCAAAGTAGCTTGGGATTCATATTTTCCATAATTTCCTCATTTCTTCAGGAAAACTGATCAAAGTTTGACATTTTTCCTATAGAATCGCCCGATCTGCAGAGATCACAGAGAACTATTTGACATTGTAGCTGTAAGCTGTAAGAGTTTGGCCACAGCCTTCTATAGAGAAAGCCCGGTACACAATCTGACAACTGCGCTCAGATTCCGCGACCGGAGGCCTACCGATATGGAAACTGTTTAAAAGGTAGATCTGCTGGCCCATACTAGTGATTACTAATACAAAAACGTTACTTTACTCGTTGCTTGTCTCTCTAACATGGGTTTTTAAAGACAAGCTCGAAGATTTGGGATGGTCATTTACTCAGAATGAAAGTGGGAAAGATCAACAATTGCCAGAATCGAACAACACCTCGCTAAGCCAACAAAGTGCTCCCATTTGCCATGTCGACTATGGTGGGAAAAACAACCCAATTTCTTTAATCTATGCCAATGAGGGCACTTCGACGATTTGCTACTCTCTTCTGACATGTACCTATTTCCCAGATGTGATTTGAACCGCCATAAATTCACCACATGTTTGATTTTATGAGTCTTTACTGCAAAATAAGTGAAGGTTATTGTTACAGAAAAACCGGATGAATTCCCTAAACTTGACCTAAATTCTTCGGTTTGTGAAATCTTTCAATAGGAACATAATTGGTTGAAAAAGGGTATTTTTAAACAAAAGAACGAAAATTGTCACAATGAAACATATGGGAATATGGCCGTTCAAGGGTTCGATCTCATAAGGTTAAAATCAATAAAACAGTTTTAAAAAGTGGCAGCTCCTTTCTGGTAAACCAAGGCGACGAAATTCATGTGTTCTATATGCTGCTAAGTGAAAAGCAACACTTCCCTTGACGTTTGATTCCAACTTTCGGCGTCGATCTCAAACTCAACAACCCACATCCTTCGAAATCAGAAAAAGCAGAAGCAGAAGCACATAAAACCGCTTGCCCAAGATGGCAGGAGATTCCACCGCACACGAAAAAAGAATCTGCATAAAATATGCCGTCCTGAAAGTATTCTATCTGTGCGGAAAGTTTTCGGGTCAATATTGAAAAATTGATAGAGCTTTTAGGGTAAGTTTAAAGCAGATATAAGAGTTGAGCTTGCAGAGGTCATATCAGGCATGTCGGGGTGAGGGTTCGGGGGCAGTAAACAGACTAAAGCGAGCTGAGAATGCGAAAAGCCCAGGCCACATGAGAATACAAGTTCCGGTTACGATCGCTGAGCACTGATAGAGCCCTTTTAGTGGACGGACGGGTCGCCCTACAAATTATTTATGCTTTGACAAATTACTTCGTCGGTTCGGATTTTTCGATGAAATATCTGATGGTAATGCGACCCTGAAACTGGAGAATGCCAAATGGGACGAAACGACGGAGATGTGCATTTGGAATTATACTACATCCACCCCCTCTCCCACAGTATAATCCACACAGCATGGAATATTGCAGCAGATTTTTTTTCATATTCGAAAATAGAGGATAACGTCCCTAGGACATAATGAATTAGTCGCCACCACAGGAGATCAATGACAGTTTCTGGCTTCTTAGCCGTCATCAGTGCCACATAGCACTTTATATTTTCAAGTAGGGGAAATACGAACAAAATGACATAGGCATCATAATTAGAGTTTGAAGGTATCAAATGCGCAACTGCCTACCACATCACACGACCCGTGGGGCTTCTATTAACCTCTGAAAATTAGCAAGCGCTACTCTAGTTCATTCGGTCGTTATGAGTGATAAAAGAAATCTGTAGATTTTTTTTTCGTTGCGCCGAATTTTAAGAAGGAATGGCCAGTTTTCACCATTTTTGCCATTTATATTGCATTCATTTCGAACTTCACATATTTGTCATCGTATTCACGAAGCTTTTTTATGGTAAATATCCTTTTTGTATTATTTCGATATATTTCTAGTTTTATAACGCTAGATGGACAAAATGACATATACCAGGACTTATCTTAACATATCCATAACAAAATGCGGCTAATAAAGGCAATGCATCTTGCTGATCCTATGAGGAGGTTTCTCCAATACCTAAAAGATGTGGTTCATCCAATGCCTAAAGGTCGATTCATAAGTGGACAAGGCAAACGTGAGCCGAGGACTAGATAAACGTACTTACTTTCAACTTCTACACCTAATATGATTGAAATCAAATCAAAAAAAGAGCCCAAACCTCCTCCAAAGACAAGGAAACAAATCCCTAGGGCAATATTTAAAGAACAATGATGAAGAATTTGTTCCTAGCAACTTTCGAGATGATGAAGACGACTGCCCTTCTTTCTATTTAGATTTAGATCTTCTCCAGGATTAGCCCTGGAGAAGACTGGTTACGAAGCATGTATAATGTATTGCTTGCATTCGGCTCACGCATCTTGTGCTGATGTTCCTAGAAGAACCAAGCGTTTCATTTGTGAACTTTGTCAGTAGTTCTGTAACTATAAGAAAAAACTACAGTTGCCTGTTGCCGGTATGTCATTTTGTCCATAGCATGCGAACAAAATAAATTTCGTTTATCTCCATTCCTCTAAGAATATTTTATTTCTTGTTACTTTTATTTCATAAAGATTGATCAGATTTTATAAAGAAAGGACCAAAGATCATAGGTGTACAATATGACATTACTGTAATTCACTACCAACAAGTTATGCCTCTGAAATAAAATCCTATGTCATTTTGTACGTACTTCCCCTATAGGTTATTTTTTTTTGGTGACAGAACATTAAATTGAATGTTGAAATTTCTGGAAATAATTCATTAATCTCTCATCTATTCAATTTAACACTTGGTATCCTAGAGGCTTTTGAAAATTCTGCTTGCCTACTTTGTTTTCGTTCAAGTTTCTTCTCTTGCAATTATTTTCACCTCCTTACCTTATTCTGCGATGTAGCATATATATTTTCAATTTTATGAATGAACTAAGATTCGTTATTCCTTCACAGAAATCTTTTCCTTTAATTATTTTGAAGAACGAAATTTTTTTTGCGGAATCGGTTTTCGATTCAGGAGTATTTAATCCTGCGTACACAAGTTTGTTCGAATATTTCTCAATGGTAATTCTATCAGCAAATAACCGTTCTTGAAATTGGATCGAAATCATATGTTCTCAAGAGGGATCATTGAAAATATCAACTGAATTCCTTCTGTGTGAGCAATTCACCTACTGAAATTGTGTGAACTATCTGGTCATTAGCGGTAATCTGCTCATTTTCTCCACTTGCTATCACAAACTTATTGGCACCTCATTGTTTGAATACTTCCAGGAAAACAACTCATTTCTCATACAGCTGGTGCAGTTGAAAGTTTTCTGTAATTTGTCACTCTTTCGAATTAATGAACCGAACGAAAAGATGAAGACCAACAATAAATTATTAACAATTATTTTCATTATGAAAATTACCTGCATTGGTGTCATTTGTGTGAGTTAATTATATCGTTATTTTGCAGGAATTACTTTTCAATATAAGAATTGAATCAACAAAATGGAAGGAAACAATTTTTAATAGGAAGGAATAAGTATGAGTATAATGAAAAAAAATTCCATATGTATTTTTTCAGGATCGGGTAAAAGTGTCTATTTATTATGAAAGTTTATGTCCATATAGTATAAACTTCGTCAAAAGTAGGTTTTACCCTCATTATAGAGATTTGAAAGACTTCATCCAAATGGAATGGATACCTTATGGAAAAGCAAATGTAAGTTAAAAACACAATAATAATGTCACGATGAGAAAATCTGTGAGAACAAAGAAGCAAACGCAACCATTCATGATAATTTGAAAATTTAAAAATATTAAACTCTGAATTCACTACTCACAGCATACTAGAGTGCAAGAAAAATGGATATTCAAATGTCAACATGGAAGAGATGAATGTAAATCTAATAAATACCAGGCTTGTGCTTTAGATCAAGGAAGGAGTCAGGACAGAACAGTCGAATTCATCAACTGTGTCATGTCCTTGAGCTATCCTGGCTATACGAGAGGAATAGAATATGTAAGTTGAATAAAACAGTACAATCATTTGCAAAAATAATTCTTCAAATTATGCTCTTTTCATCAGCAGGACTATACATAACGCTACCTTACAATATTGAAATAATTATCTAGTTGTTGTATCTATTCTTTTAGAGAAGTTATTTCAATTTGAATCTCATGTGTGATAATTCTCTTTAGTTGTCTCTTGCTTTAACCAGTCTAAATTCGTATTTTTTTTCTTGCCTTCTGTTTTTGAAACATAACAGCAGAGAGTGAATTGATAATAAATTCCCAAACATTTTACATTCTACATTTGTTTCAGTGTGCCAATGGCAATACATTCAATTGGGAAACTATGGAAAGATGCTTCGAATCAGGTAGAGGGGATGACGTTCTTGCAAAAATGGGACAGAAGACCCGTAAATTAAGACCAATATTGAAGCAAGTACCCACCGTAGTATTCAACAATCATTTTGATCGTTTATTATGTGACTTAGCTCTGGAGAATTTTGCTAAGGCCACTTGTTCTGTTATTGTTGGACCTAAACCAAAAATATGCTGAAAACCAATAGATATTTGAATGAAAACTTTTATATATAAGAATCTTGACTTGTAATTCTTCAAGAAAAACTTGTAAAGAATCAAATAAAATTCTCATTCTCGGATTGTAGTTCTGCCTGTTGATGGATGAACAACCCAAAAAAACCCATTCCTCAAACGGAATCATGAATTTTTTAGCACTCCACTAAACCCTACATCTGCCTGCAATATCAGACGACGTCACAGATAGATTGATGATGTCCAGAAGCTCCGAAACAGTTCCGTTCGCATCGTAGCAACTCTTATCATAATGCGCGTTGACAGGAAGATACGATCACCAATTTCGGGCAAATTAGGACTCGGACGTAGCCAATGAACCGTTCATGTTCCCTCGATGTGGAAACTCCCCCTTTATGGGTTTTTTATTGGGATGTTTTATAGCTCCGAAAACGAGACAGTTAACGTGATTGAAACAGGGAAGTTCAAACAGAATTTTCCGAGATGTGTGGGTGGAAAAATCGGGAATAAGGGCCAGTTTTACCGCTTGCTGATAATGTTCCGTTTATGAAGACTGTGGATAAAATGTCCGCTGGATAAATTGTCCCGAAAATATTGGGACTACTCGAAAACGATGAATGGTTCGTATTCTCGAAAGAACCAATAATTTTGGAAAAAGTTATGATTTATGAGTTTTGTTTAAGAAGCGCGTCGTTTTCGGGTTATTTCTGATTTTATCCGATATAATTCGACGCAAAAACCATAAATATCAATGAAATTCTGGATGCTTCCCTGGATTGAATATCACCGAATCGCAGAATTATTCTTTACTCTCAGATCGCGCTACAAAACAATATTGTCAGAATGTTCATTAACTTTGTCCAATTTTCATTTCATCACGGACCTAGTAATTACTAAAATCTTCTCTGCGATAATTTGCGAAAATCCTTACCGGAACAATAATAATAGGTACAAATAATACATTTCAGAACTGCCAGCAGATGTTTCCTCGAAGAAAAGCGTTTTCTTAAGTTCTTCTGTGTTGACCGTCATTGCACAAACAGAATTCAGATGACAGAATTGGTTCATACTTCGAATTCCCCAGGGAATAATGAATTCTGCTTGGCTACGATTATTCCACCAAAAAATTAACGTCACTAATTTCAGGAATATGGCAACGTTTCTACCGAAAGGTTTATGAAATATTCTAAGAGGAGTATTATTTTGAATACGAATAGGTTGATATAATTTGAGGAATCATAAATTACTTGAAAACCTCTTGCTTATAATATATTTTATGGTCATCGAGGAGAATATGAACAAATCATACAGGGTGAGTCTTTGACTTGTACATATATTTTAACTGAAGATTCTTGAGGTCGAAAGAAATCTTTTTTTCATTTTACATTTTTCCGAATTCGGCTCTGTTAAAAAGATATAGCCATTTAAAAAAAATTGAGCTGACTACGTCTCTGAAATGATTTTCTGGAATTGATGCGAAGTTTATATTTCTCGATAGAAATTGAGTTTATACATTTAGGGAATACTCAAGTACTAACCTTTTTGGAATAAAAATGTTGCAAACACGATAATTTCAACAAAAACAGTTAGTTTCATCGCATTACATCTGCAACTTAAGAGCCACATTTATCCCACCAAAATAAGTTCCTTCTTCGATTTTTCTGCAGATTCGTTTGTAAACACTAATAACTTGTTCATATTTTCCTCGAAATTCCCAAACAATTTCATAAAAAACGGACTTTTCATTCAGATTTATTATTAACAACCTAACCTAATCTAATTTATATCGATTCTGTGAATGTGATGTTGTCAGCTTGCTGATATTTTCATTGAGGTTAAGGATTTTTTACGAAACATAGTATAAATAACGATACACTTGCGTACCGTGGTATGAATATCTATGAATTCTGCCGTTTTCATAGACTTTGCCGCCAAATTTCATCACGCATGCGTATAGCGAACAGTTTAGTTATCTGAAGGCCAACTATAAATAATAACAAACCAGAGTCTCTGAACAAACTGTAAACATCATGTGAAGTTCTGAATACATTCAGTGAATTATTGTTCTAATGTAATTATTATGTGAAGTGAATTAATATAATTTTAACGAGTTCATAAAATTCCAAGAGGATATTGTTTAGATAGAAACATCGCCACAGATTATCAGGTATCGTATTATTTGTCATTAATTTCAATTCAATAAGTAGTTTGTATCGAGATTCATTATTCATATCCGAATTTTGTATTTCATCGTCATTTAACTTCAATATGGACCGGTAACTAGGAATTTTCAATAGAAACTGTGCGTATTGAATCCTCATTCGTGTTCAATTTAATCTCCCACATTTGTAGGATTTTATCATTAAAATATCTCGACAAAGTTGATAAATATTGTGACAACATTGTAAACTCGTTTAAAGACCAGAGGAGGAATAATATTCGATGATATTTGATTCAGAGACAAATTTAGATTATTCTTGAAATTAATGATTTTTTCCTCAAATTTCTCCGGATAAAATTGGACATAACTCGAAAACGACGCGTTTTATTGAAAAAACATAAGAATACTTTCAGTTTCTTAAATGATTGGTTCTTTCGAAAATATGAACCGTTTATCTTTTCAAAGTGATTTTATGGTGTTTTAGCGTGTACTGATGAGTCGACTACCCTGTAACTTTTATCCTAGTAGAGATATTGAATAGGTTTCAAATGAGGAATATGCACCATGAATAAAGTAAAAACTCAACCAAAATTCATTCGCATTCATCATTCAACAGTTCATTCGAAATAACGGTTCCGAAGATATAAATAGAAAAGTGTTTTTTTTCATGGATTTTCGACACCCTGTATCTTCCAAACGAAACCGAATTTTGAAAAATGGTATAGGAAAAAAGTGTTTCGTTTGATGAGAGGAATCTATAGTCAAAAAATATGTACAAGTCAAAGAGTCACCCTGTATAAAAGTTCACACTTCTAAGAATACGAAAATATTCATTTTCACTCTAGAAGTCAAAGACTTCCAATATGCGGATATACTTTCTATCGTATGAAGATTCAGACCTATTTTGCGTTGGCATTCTCTTCTGAGAGTTCCAGGCTTCGATTGATCTGAATATTGCCGAAATCCCACCTCCCACATATCGAATAAGCCGTTCAAACACACGACAAACATTCACGGTCGAGTGGTCTCAAGAGGGGACCCTTTGGAGGCGCGCAGATATTGAAAAAATGCAATTTCGGGCCTTGGCCCTTTTTCCTGATATTCAAACTGCAAATTTAGTCGACAGTTGACACAAAGTATGGTGAAATTGGTTCTCGGATTGTGGAAATGTTTTAGTATGTAAATTGATGTCGCAAGGAGGCTGATCGGTCCCAGACCATGAATAACAATTGACGGCGTGTTCGCATAAGCTTCACGCCGCCCGCCACCGATGGGGCGGTTTTGTGGCAGACGCCGATTCGTTAGATTTCCATCCACGTTCTTGCTGCTATCTGCGAAAATAGCAATCATTGGATTTGGTCAACGTTCTCTCGGTTGTAAAACGGAAAAGTCGATTTGATCTATGCCATCTTGAAATATTGATGCTCACCGTTATTTTTTTGAGGAATGGATAATTTGGAGTAGGACCAAAGAGGCGCAATTGACGATGAAATTATTGTCGATATGCGTTCAAAAATCACAAACCCAACAAGTAATAGTTATAGTGTAGTAAGGGGGTTATATTCCTCTGCGACCTTAAGGTCTATTGTGCATCCATCAGAGCTTCTTATGCAACTGCGCTATCTGCAATTGTGGGAATTGAACATATTTTGCATCCACATTTCGCAGGTAAACAATGCTAATCATACACCTTGGGCTAGTCCTGACCTGCTTTTATACCTCCACTACGAACGTGGCGTTCCTCTATTCTCTCTTATAAATAAGTTGATTGATCGTCTCAAATTATCTTTACATGCATTTTGTTGATTGTCTGTTTCTAAATGAAATCCCATTAAAACCTTAATTTGTCTCTTGTTGCAATCAGTTCTTTATCTTATCTCGAGAGGAGAATACTGGAATAGGTTTTCCAGCAAACTAGCAGAGATGCCTCATTTGAATCTAGACACGACAAACCTATTCAATTAGGCTTCAAATGGCCATTCTACATCTAATGTTTAATCGATTACAAGACCTTGGAGGTGGTGGAACTGGAAAATTCACTCTGATCATTTGTCTCCGCAATGTGGGTAGATCTGAGACAGTTTTAATTGATGAACACCAGGTGATTTTGAAGACTTTGACTTATGATTGTTAGGTATATTACTGCTGGAGTTAAACGATACGGAATAAGAATTCTTTATCTATTTATTTGTCCATCTGTCCGATAAACATCGCAATCCATAAAAAATCTAATTGGAATTCAAGCCAGTTAAGGAATTGAATATATTATTCGTAAAATTCATTACTTTCCCCCTGAAGTATCTCAGTTTTTGAGTAACTCTGAAATCTCAAGTCGTTCACCATATTTGGGTCAACCAGGGCAATTTTAGAGACAAAAACCATATCGATTCTTAAATCAACATCATTTCTCGGTCCATGAACCCAACCAGAGACAAATCTCCAATTTTGACTGAATAATAACGGAATTGACCGCAAATAAATCAGATGTTTTTCGTGGTCAAGTAAAGAAGAAACTCATTTGTTCGAAGTAGTTGGATAACGATTATGGAATTGAATTGCTAATAGCTTTTTGTGAATTATTATAAACGAGCAAATTGGAGGTAGAATGGTTGATTCGTATAATAGCCTGGGTTGTTGGTAGAACGAAATACACACATCGTCGAAAGTCGAAGAAGTGTAATAGGAGGGATAACTTGGAAGTAATAAAATGAATATCCCTTTGAAAATTAGGACTTGAACATTTTCTTTTCCGTAATAATTCGGCGGTATTTTCAACACCCTCTATTTTATTCGGGAAATCTCCCGAGAGAAAGCGCAATAATTTGATTGATCGATTTAAATTTCGGAAATCCGATACCTCTGCGCCGAGAAATTATTGAATCGTTTATCTATATCTATACAGGATGTCAGGCGAGACGTTAACGATTGAAGTCGTTGATTTTCGGTTCAAATTTCGTCTGCAACAGTGAAGATAAGGAAATTATGGTTCCACGAACTTAGCGCTGAGAATATGCTGCGATTGCTGAGAACCCTGATATTTTTGCGACACAGCACTTCCCAAACCGATGCATGGGAACTAAGAGGGGTAGGGAAGCAGGAAAGTCTTCAATTTGATTGGTTCATAAAAACAAAGATGGAAGAAATATTGATTTGATTGGTTTTGAAGCATCGACGGAAGAAAAACCTTTAATTTGACTGGTTTTTGGAGGAGACGAAGAGGGGAAAATCTTCGACTCGCTCGGGGGACGAAAACGGCAGTTGCTGGTGGAATCCCGAGCGGAAAGGGGCCCGGTGCTCGCGAATATGGTGCGGAAACTAGGGTAGTACGGTTTCAGCTTAGGTACTTGAGTGTTAAGAAGTACGGTCTCAAAGTGGAGGCGAAAGCAATTATGGTTGATTTTGAAGTTGAGGAGTAACTGCAGAAGTCTTAAACGGGAAGATTCTGAGTTGACTCGTTTTTAGTACGGTTTTAAGGAAGGTTTTAGAATTAATTTAGTTTTGTAGTTATTCGGAAGACGGCGTTAGAGTAGCTCATGAGGTTCTTGGTTTTGTTTTTGAAGTCTTGGAAAATCAGTCTTGAACAGGGTCATAAAAAGTGTTAAGTTAAAGTTAGTAAAGTCTCTAAATTATTTGGAATTATTTAGATCGCGTATCGTCGGTATATTCGGGAGTGAAGGTCAATTTTTGCGAAAAACGTGTGGGTGCCGTGTTTTCGTACCTAATCTGTCTGTTTCAGGAAAGAAGCAGCGTCGTAGAACATCCTCCTAGGTTCATCATTTTTGGGATTATTGGTCCAGGAAAAAGTTCAGATAAATTGTTTATGCTTAGCTTATTTTGAGAATTAGTAGACAGCTGCATGTCCGCCCAAAATATATTTTAGTCCAGAGTCCCGAAATCTTCTAAAAGTCATATTTTATTCGTATTTCTCTTTAAAGCGTATTATTATTTTTGTAATCACCCTTAAGTAGTTGAAGGTCTGAGTGGAGTTTTCTGTCGAGAAAACTCAGGTTTATCTGAAAGATCGCGAGGAAACTATTGTTGAGTTTCCCCTTGTGAATGTATAGTAAAGTTTAAGAAGGATTATTTTTCGTCATATCAGTTGGGTATAGAAAATTTACCTCATACTGTAAATTCTTTCCAGATTATTCATGATTATTATGTTTGGGGTTATTTTGACAAACCTTTTTTCATTTTTGATGATAATTTGAATATGATATTTTTTTTATGATTTGGAATTCACACTGTTGTTGATTTAATTTCAATGAATAGATCTGCCTTTGTAATTTAAAGCTAATTTAACAGTTATACTTGATGGGATTATTTACTTTCGAATTAAGAAATATCTGAACATTTGATAATTTGAATTACTTGATTTGAGTAACACATATCTAATTTGGTGAGAATTTGTTTAGTTTGATTTGGTTCAATATACGTCTTAAATTTAATCTAAAAGGTTTCATTTACCATCCCTCTCCCTAGAAAATAATTTTTAAACACTAAGACCCGACCCAAGTGCGTTGGGCCGATCCCACACTTTCTTCCGTCGGAAGAAAGAACTTCAAAATTTTAAATTAACATCTTTTATTTTCTTTAAGTAATAACACCCTTGATTGGTGGAAAGCCGCTCTTCCGTCCAATCACCAAGAGGGTGCTTTTTACAGAAGTTCGAGAGACGGCGGCGCGTCTTTTGGGGGCCACAAGAGGCGCCACGACCAGGGCGATTTCGGCCGAAAACCGTCCCATGCCAAAGCTTATGGCTCAACTCGGGCAGAGTGTGTGGCAACGGAAAGGGTAAGACAGGACGCTCCTAAGGCCCCATAACTGTCGCTCTGCGGCCTCTGGGCGCGCGTCACAAAAAAAAGTCGAAGGGTACAGAACATTCTTCAAGAGAAGAATATCCAGATGATGAACTGGCCAGCAAACTCACCGGACATGAATCCAATTGAGCACTTATGGGATTACTTAGGAGGAATTGACGTTCGCCCTTCAGGAAGATCGGAACGATATGCCTGAAAATTTCATTGATGACTTGATTCGTGGGATGCCTAGGCGTATTCAGTAGAGTTTATAATTGTCGATCAGTAAAGTAATCGTCGCTCAGTAAAGTAAAAGTAGAGTTCATAATCGTCGGTCAACTACCAGTTGTCAATAACTAATTAGTTATTTTTTGTAATTCACAACCACACTTTGCTCCCTTGCTATAAATTTTCATATAGAAGGTACATCATAATTCTTCCTTGCTATGGATTTTTATATGGAAGGTCGAGTTCATAATTGTATACATAATACTTGTATAATCGTTTCGTGCTTGCTACCCAAGTTGAGGTAACAAGAAGAATAAAATTTATTGTTTGTTGAGAGTGCGTTCACATTTCACCACTTCCTCATCCTCTTCGCAGTTGTTATCAAGTACTGATAACAACTGATCGCAGTAATCATCAAGATTACCATAGGGTGCTCATAGTAATACCCCCTTACATCGGTTGTGAAGTCACAACAGTTCATCATCGAGATTTACGAGGATCACCAGCATCCACCAACCAGAAGCAGTGTAAGAAAACCATTATCCTGATAAAACAATCAGGGTACAAAAATAAAACTTGAACAACCTTGGTGAACTATCTAACCTAGGTACGAAACACGGACCATTGAATTTGGATTCAGTAAAAGGAATAACCATAATCAATCAGAAATAAATTCCTATTTTATCTCATCCTGCATAAAACAAAGAGTAACAAACAGAAGTTGTTTATCGAATATAATGCAGTTGAAATAGAGGAAAATAATCATCTCATTTTCAGAACTCAGACTGTTTAATTCTTGAGAAACCTAGGGGAGACAAGACTATCGACGATATGTGTATACCACATTCACAATTATAAAATCACAACTCTGGCCTTGGAAATTTGACACATTCCACTCTGTATCGAAGTTATGACGTTTTTCAAAATATTTTTATGTTCCAAGTCAACACTTTGTTGCCCTTTCTACATTCTTAGCGTATTTCTCAGAATGTGAATGAATTGGAAAAGATGTGATGGACGAAAATAATTAACGTTTATATGAATTGATAGAAAGGATTCCTTTTCTAGTTATTTGCATGAAAAGTACAAGAGATCAATGTTGAAATATATTATTTTTCGCCATGGAGAAAAATTGCATTGCTTTCACATAATTTTCATATGCATGCTTGTGAAGATTTAATGTTTATTATCCTCTTGAACTGAAAGTTCAAGACTTGAAGACATTTTATTTATTTGATCTTATGAACAAGGAGTAAAATATTCTGATTGTATAGTAATTTATTAGATTAAAAAATATTCATACATTACTACCACAGTAGGTTTGAACGAATAAAATGGAATAGGTCAAACATATGCATCACATTCATCATTCACCTGTTCTGAAATAAGACACAAACTCCTGGAATATGGAAAAAACCGATGTATTCTGGTTCAATATAGCCTATTTCTACTTTCGGCAAAGGAATGAAAGCTCCAGTGACACATTTCAATTCATCGGAATCTGAATTCACCTACTGTGGAATGCAATATAGTCATATTTCTTCTTTTTCTTTTAGCTTTTTCGACGTGTTTTTTTCTGAAACGTGAAAACGATCAACAATAATCATTTAGAGACCGATGATGGCCATCCAGAACCCGTTTACTTACGAAAATCGTGCAATTTCATTCTGCAAGTTCTTTCCTCATAATTCCTCGAAAATCCTACCTGAACCATATTTTCCGGTCGCTTTCGTTAGAAGTCTTTTTTGTCCATTTACACACTCCAAATAAATTTTGAGCACCAAAAACGATACCGAAACTAACCAAACTTCTGGGGGACTGGAATTTCGTTTGAAATCTTTCAAAACGACCAGATACCTAAAAAAAACTTCGTTATCAAGTGTAAAAGGTCGATTAGTACCTACTTTCGCTTTATTTATGCTTATAAATCGATTTTTGGCCAATTCAAATTTCCCGTTCTTACTCACGCCAAAACTCGTGAAAGGAAAAAATGACACTTGCACGAAACTTCTTCTGGACGACGAAGAATGGAAAAAGAGGCGATTTCCTATCGATACTTCGCCCCAGAATCGCCGATCGATTCGAACTAAGAAAATGTGGAAAATCTTTGATACTTTTACTTTGATGTAAACAGAAAAACTGGCATCGTCGTTTTGTCATTAACGATATTTTATGTACGCGCACAGACTTGTCATCAGGTGCACCAACTTTTACTGGGTACCTATCTCATTTACTATTTACATTAAAACATCAAGAAAAGTGGTCTCCCTGCCAATTGAATTATTTTTGGGTTTTCTCCAAAAAATTTGTGCTTGTCTGCAATTTCACGTTATTCGTTATCAATTTGAATAACGTTCACAGCGGTTTCACCTGCACGCCGAACCTAACGATTGGGGTCGGCCAAAATAAAGCATATTGAGCACTCGCATAATCCCTCAAACACTCGACTAAGCTCACAGTTGCAATCAAGGGCGCGTGCAATCTACGTGATCATCTCGAGAGCTTAGATCTCGACTCTAATCGCCCTTCCATGCATTGTGCGGGGGTAGGTTACGTACGGAAAAGCGTCGGGCAAGGGCCAAGGGTGCCTCGGTGCCCAAGTGCCACTTAATTCCGCTTTTATTGCGGCGAGCCGGCCACACTCCATTAGTTATTGTGTTCGGGCAAAAGTTAACCACTAAATTATGACGATATAATACAATAGTAGTGCTCCAAAACGGATCGGCGAATGTTCTATTACAGCCGCCATTGTTCGGCGACTGTTGCCGCCGTTGGTAGGAACAAATTGTGAGACAATGGATACGTCGATAGCGACTGCTTCCTGGGAACAGGATATATCGGAGGAGATCTCCGATGCGTGCTCGAAGGACCAATGTTACCAATTGGTAACATTAATTGTTCTTCAATAATTATTGAAGAACAAATAATATTCACGGTGTAAGGTAAACATACGGCAAGAAATAACCTCTTGAATTTTTGTCGCATGTTCACCTGACACCCTGAATAGCCTCAATTTTTTGTGTGAATATTGTTGATGAGTTTATTGCTATGGCTGATTCTCTGTTCACACTTGTGCTGAAAATTTTCCATAGAAAAATCAAATAAGAATTGAATTACTACCCAGAATAGATGATGAACAGTTTGAACATCTTCATCTACTAAATGCCCTTGTCTTGTGAATTTAAATATGTATAATAGTACATTTATTCACAGTAGTACGTCCAAAATGACATAGGCTTTCATTTCAAAGGCATAACTTGTTAGTAGTGAATTACAATAATTCCATATTCTACACCTATGATCTTTGGTCCTTTCTCTATAAAATCTAATCAACCTTTTGAAACGCTTGGTTCTTCTAGGAACATCACCACAAGATGCGTGAGCCCAATACAACCAATGCATGCATCGTAACCAGTCTTTTCCAGGGCTTATCCTGGAGAAGAGTTTTTTCCCGATCTAAATCGGAAAAAAAGGTCATAACAATAGACAGATGGACAGTCGTCTTCATCATCACGAATGTTGCAAGGAACATTTGCTTCTTCAATGTCTTCTTTGAATAATACCCTAGGGACTTGTCTCCTTTTCTTTGGAGAAGGTATGGGCTCATTTTTTTATTTGAATGCAATAATATTTGGTGTATAAGTTGAAACTGAGTACGTTTATCTAGTCTTCGGCTCACGTTTGCCTTGTCCATTTATGAATCGACCTTTAGGCATTGGATGAACCACATCAAAGAATCAGCAAGATTAGGTTAAGATGCATTGCCTTTATTAGCCGCAGATGAATATTTCGTTATGAATATGTTAAGACAAGTCCTGGCTCTTTGTTTGCTGATGGAGCCTGGGATGAATGGTCTCGGTGTTGTCAGATAGATACGTTTAGTTCAGCTGAAATACCTATGTCACTTGTACGTTCACTGTAAACGTCATTTGGTCCATAGAGCGTTATAAAACTAGAAATATATGGAATTAATACAAAAAATACATTTAACATGAAAAAGGCTTCGTGAATACAATGACAAATAAGTAAAGTTTGAAATGAATGCAATATAAATGGAAAAAATGGTGAAAACTGGCCATTTCTTCCAAAAATTTGGGACAATGAAAAAAACTCGTGACTAATTGATTTCTGTTATCACTCATAACGACCGAATGAACAAGAGTAGCGCTTGCGAGTTTTCAGAGGTTAATAGAACCCACTTGGGTCGTGTGATATGGTAGGCCGTTCCGTATTTAATACCTCCAAACTCAAGCTATGATGCCTATGTTATTTTGTACGTATTTCCCTTATGTATGATTGAGTGACTTAAACGGTAAAAATAAACGTTAATTGAGGCACGTTTGATATCTTATTAGAAGCGTGTAAGCCGTATATTCATAAAAAAGTTTCACCATGGTTCTCTTCATTTAACAGTCGCTCTGTATGCTCTCAATTTTTAACCATCCATTCAAGAACCACCTTGTATAACTGGAACGGCAAACATGAACCACTTTTGTGTTGTTTATCGGAAAGAAACCACACAGCGTCGCTTTCCGCATAAAACACGAGAATGTAGTCGGCATTGTCTCAATCCGAACTTAATGGAGAGTATATTCAATCACTTGGGGACCCAGCAAAGTCGGAAGCATGCCAGCAGACTGAGAAGCAACTGAAACGTACCTAATGTAATGTAAAGTGTAGCGAATAAAAGAGAATAAAGGGCCCGTTTGATAAACGAGCCCGCAAAGAATTCATTTACAGCTAATTTTGACGGCGACAAACCCCATTGTGGAGTGGATTCTCTTTTAGTATGTGGAGTCGTTAGCTAAGTAACGCGGGAAATTAAGAGGGTTTCTTTCAGAGCTACCGGAAACAATACATATACGCATTTATCTTCTGGGCCTTCTACGCCGCCACATTCGTCTTCCCTGCCCGACCCCCGCCCTTTTCCAGCGGCTCTGCTTTTTCCTGGAGAAAATCGAGTGGTGGAGAAATTTTTCCGAGCTCGACTCTTCCCACCACCATGAGCTAGATCCTTTTGGGATCAGAATTTGATCGGAACACAGTTGATTGAAATTTTCGAGACCTAACCTCAACTAACGTTTCTTATTTTTAGAATTTTTTTTGTACAACTGCCATTAAAAGCGACACTATTATGATGAAATCAGATGAAAGAAATTCAGCAATTGCAAATTTTTATGATCAATATTAAACAATCATTACTTATGAACATAAATATTAATCGTAAAACTAGAACAATTACTAACATTAATGCCCTGTGACGTTAGGGAGCTTCGCAACACATTATTAGAATCCTCAGCACCATAAGTACTTGTAGAAATCGGAAGTACAATATTGGATGATGATGATCCAAAATCTGTTGAGGTTGGGAGAATTTTTTCAGCAATGACATTTCTATATGCAATGGAATGATCAACATAGCCCTGGCTACCGTCGTAGACTTCCATCCACCAGGGGCGTATCCAGAGAGCGAGTCTGGGGGGGGTAGTGGTAAGTTTTAGTGACGACTGATCTTGAGTGAAGAAGAGCGGGGGGGGGTTGATATCTCATTCATAACATTTTTATTCAAAAAAATATGAAAACCAAAGAAATGGGCTATTCAAAATTTGAAGGAAAAATATCAGTGAATATAAAAATATAGTGAATATTATACATTAAAAATTCAAACATAACCGCTTCTTCTAGCATCAGATATGATTCAAAAATCACAGAACGAAATCACTTCGCCTCTTTTTATTACAAGGAAATTTATCAATGATATTGTCCACCTTTATTGGAATGTATCTTTGTCTAAATAACAATGACAGCCCAACTAACCTATCCTGGCCCATTGTTGACTGAAGCCAGGTTTTAAGGCGCCGCAGTGAGGAAAAACTTCTTTCAGCAGAGGCTACACTAACGGGTAGAGTGACCAAAACTTGGAGACATTTTTTCACAAGTGAAAAGATACTTTCATCGCAGGACGAATATAACGCCATACCATCTGTTGTGTTCTCTGCCATGATTTGCCACATAGTAAATTCTGCTTTCAATTTCAAAAGCATCAAATCCTTATTTTTGCAATTCTCTAGGTTGTTCAAATATTACGTGTCTATTCCAAGAGAAAGATCTATTTCTGTGTCCGATTTCTTATTGAAAATTGAAGAGAAAAATATATTAAACTCATAGGCGTTCAGAGATTCTTCGTTGAATCGATATTGCAGATCTTGTAATACATAATCCAACATAGGAATATATAAATGAATTCGGAAAAAAAGATTCATCATTTTCTGTAAGTATATTTGAGCGATGCGATTGTCTCGGGGTTACTCTTGGTTTTGTAATTTCTATACCTATTTAATTTTTTATGAATATTGGATACCAAAGCGAATACGTTACTGAAATGAAGTTCGGAGTTTTGACTTGTGCATGCCATTCGCTGATCTATGTATGATCTATCTAGGAAATCGATCTGATAAATTTGATTGTATATTTCTTTCTTTCAAAAAATGTTACGTGGAATATCAAATAACATGAAAAAACCTTTTTCATTAGTTTTTGTTCAATGTTTGATATATTTTATATTTTCAATTCAATTCGAAGATTTAGTGTAGCAAATGTTCTTCTAGAAGGGGTATTGCAAATTTTCTTCTGGGGGGGGT
Source organism: Adalia bipunctata (assembly GCA_910592335.1). Classification (NCBI taxonomy): domain Eukaryota; kingdom Metazoa; phylum Arthropoda; class Insecta; order Coleoptera; family Coccinellidae; genus Adalia; species Adalia bipunctata. Next base: position 13,730,675 of record OU342955.1, read on the forward strand.
AAATACCCCCAGTACCCCCCCCCCCCCCCCGTAAATACGCCCATGCCATCCACCATGTTTTCTTAAATTCATAATACATATTTGCTCCTGATTCTGCTAGCAATGAAGCGGCGGATCTTCGAAAACAGTGTCCTGTATTGCTTTGGTTCTGGCAGTTTGAGGAATTCGGCAACAATAGATGGAATTTTCCCAAATGTATTGATACCTACCAACTGGATTGGCAGTGCATTTATTATTCAGGTATTCCATGAAAAAACGACGATGTTTGATGCCAGAAGGGCGCAGTGCAAAGTACTTATGAAAAAAGTCAACATACTTCCCAATTATACTGAAAGAACGACTGACTTTCGTTTTTGTCAAGATGAAAATACTTTGTTGGGTTTGGGAACGTTATTAAAAGAAACCACTTTGTGTGATGGCCAACGTTTCGCAAAATTTATTATTGCATCATCAGGGCTCTAGAAAAACAACTAAAAGTCAGAAAACTACATCACAACCAAACAATTGATACAACCTTCAACCAACAGAAAACCAAGAGGAGTACAACCAATCTATCTGTTGTTTCGTTTTTGTGTTCGGAAGTATAACCAATGATTTATTTGTAATTTCTATGTCTTCCACTGATAAATTACACAATTCTCCACGCCGACAGGCTCCAAATAATCCGAAAATAGTTGCAACCTTGACCATCAAGTATTTCTCATCTGGTGCCTCATTTATAAACTTTTCAACTTGTTTACGAGTGAGAATTTTAGATTTTTTGGGACGATTCCGTTTTAAATATGCTATTACCTTAAAATATTTACTAACATCCTCACCATTTTCAACGAGGGCACTTGACTTTATCATTGAAAATTTGCTCCACAAAGTTGATGAACTCCATATTTTTATTTTTCTTCTGAGTACCTAGATATGCCAGGAAAACAGGTTCACTGAAGTTCCCTTCTACATTTTTCAATTTACAGCAGGCCAGGAAATTGTTATATTCAGTATCGTAGTGCTGAACAGATTTTTTAGGTAGGAGTTCCAGATTTGCTCTTCTTGCAGACTCTTCAATATCCACAGGAACAACCAAATCGTCACTTTCATTAATAATTGGACTCTCGACAAACATATTAACCAGTTGAAAACCAAAGACGAAAATTGGACAGGAACGAAATTCAAATGACAGCGTCTTTTCTCATTTGTTAGTAATCATAACGTTGGCAACGTTTGCCATTCAGAACAACCTTTTGATTATTCGAATATTATAAAATGCATTTCGAAGTTTATAGTCATTGCAAATTCGCCCATTTCATTATCAAAATAGGGCAGTTGTACAAAAAACATTGTATGGTATTTGTGTTAAAAGTGATATTATTTTGTTCGTGAAATAACAAAATACTCACAAAATAAATCGTCGCTTTTAACATTCATATCATAAATTACTATTTTCGCATGAAAAAATCGGCTACTGCACCGATTCTCCATTCAAAAAGTGCCTTTCATTTTTCCAAGTTTGCGCCCTCAATTTTTCACCTAAAAGCTTGATTTTTTCTTTAAATTGAAGTTAAAGGATGTCTTGGGGCACCCAATTTTTTTTTTCGAAAAATTTATTTTTTTGCATGAAAAAATCGGGTTGAATTTGAGAGTCCATGAAAATTGATTTCATATTCGTTTTTCGGCGGTTGTTCATCAATTTTTTTCAGAAAATTCATTGTAGGGCCCTCGACAAATCAATTTTCTATATTTAAAAAAATTTCATTTGGATAGGCGCTTGATTAATGCAAAAAATGATGGAAATACTGAAAAGACTTCAGAAAGTGTGTAATCGCAGAGAACTGCCTGAAATTGCAGGAGAATTAAAAAAAATCAAGCTTTCAGGTGGAATATTGAGGGCGTGAACTTGGAAAAATTAAAGGCACTTTTTGACTGGAGAATCGGTGCCGTCGGCCAGAGTACAGGGTGGGGCAGAAGAACCTATCCGATTTCAAATCCCTTTTTCTCAGAAGAGAGAGCAGGTAGAGTAGTGGGGTAAAAACCGTTAGAAAGCTGGTTTTATGCCATTTGTCAGTAGTCAACATGCCTTGGTCTGGTGAACATCGTGCTTTTGTTATTGAGCGGTTTATCGAATGCGGCGGTTCGATAATTGCTACACAACGTGCTTTTCGAATTCATTTCGGACTCGGGCGTCATGATCCTGTTCCACATCACGCTACGATTAAAGTGTGGGTGTCAAATTTTAGACAGACGAGTTCAGCATTGAAAAAGAAGTCGCCTGGACGTCCCAGGACAGCAACAGGACCTGAAAACGTGGCCAATGTGAGAGCCGCGATTGAACGTTCCCCGCGTCGTTCGGCGCGAAAACATTCGCTCGCTTTGGGGATTTCCAACCGCAGTATTCGGCGAATTTTGCACCGGGACCTCAAAATGCATCCCTACAAAATGGTTGTTGCACAGAAATTAAGTGAAAGGGATTTTGAAACCCGTACGAACCTGTGTCGCGATCTCCGAGAACTGCCAAACGACGATGTTGTGCTCTTCACGGACGAAGCCCATTTTCACCTTTGTGGCGCCGTAAACAGGCAGAATTTTCGATATTGGAGTGACGAAAATCCTCGGGAAATCCATCAGGAACCCCTCCATAGCCCAAAAGTGACTGTGTGGTGTGCTCTTTCCCGCCTAGGCGTCTGGGGGCCCTACTTTTTTGAAGAAAATGGGCAAACCGTAACGGTCAACAGCGAGCGCTATTGTTTCATGCTGGAAAATTTTCTAAGACCCAAAATGGAAGAAAATGGCGTGGAAAATGTGTGGTTTCAACAGGATGGTGCAACCGCCCACACATCGCGACGATCAATGGACATTCTCAGGGAACTGTTTCCCGGTCGCCTCATTTCTCTGAGAGGTGATGTTGGATGGCCGCCGCGCTCACCGGATCTCACTCCATGTGACTTCTTCCTTTGGGGTTACCTCAAATCGAAGGTTTACCAGCATCGACCAAGGACCCTTCTTGCTTTACGAAGGGAAATTGCTCGGGCAATTGAAGAAATTCCTGTGGAAATGACGGTGAAAGTCATGGAAAGCTACCGCGAGCGCCTAAATAAGTGTATCCGCTCCCAAGGACGACATTTGAGTGATGTGCTTTTCAAAACTTAAATTTAAAAATGGCATAAAATTTGCGATATGTTAATAAAAAAAATTTTTTGACAAGCTGAGTGGTTTTAATTTTATAACGTTTTGAAATCGGATAGGTTTTTCTGCCCCACCCTGTATAACGGCCCCTTAAGGACGAAGTCCAGTGAGAACATTTGCGGAGCATTTTGAACTAATATTTCGACAATCCTTAAAAAATATCGATATCTCGATACATATTAGTTTTATCAACCACCCTATTTCGGACACAGCGACATCCCCGATGCTGGGGGGATGGAGCGGCAAGCGAGCGTCTCGTGGGGTGTGCTAATACGGTGCTAATAACGCAAAGTTAACGCTTCCGGTCCAGCGCTTCCGGTTCCCATCACTTCCCAGGGCAACAGCGATAACAGTTCTCCCCAATTCATTACGTCGCTACTTATTTATTTATGGATTCCGATCATATTTCACACTATTATTAACTGCTCTTCGTGTTGGCGTTCCTTCGGGATCTTACGCTAAATGTGACAAATTTGGCGACGTCAGTTTTGGGATGATTCACGAGTTGATTCATCTTTTTAGGGTGTAAGAGGGTTGGGTTAGGCAGGTGCTGGAGATATTATGAAGCAGCGATGACAGAGGCACACTGAAATATATATATATATATATATATTCATTTATTGAGATATTATTTGATGTTAATACAGAGGTATCACTTGGACTGCAAAGCTAAAAATTAATTTCCTGCCTTCTATCCAGTTCAGAATATCCTCACTGCCTTGGAGCGAAATAACGATATTGTTCATCTTTAAAATTTTTTTCTAGGAAAACTGGAAGTACCTAATGTAAACTTATGGTAAAATCTGAAGCAGGTAGCGAATTTTTGAAAACGGAATGTACACGGCGTTTCATCAACTTGCAAATTTAATCTGAACTTATCATAATTCCCACCCTGTATCTTCAGAAAAATGTTGAAGTTATTGAAAGAAGACTATCAGTTTGTTCTACACTGAAAATTTCATCAATATTGATGAAGCCATACCAAAGTTATGAATAAAAGAAAAATCGGTTGAATCAGACAAATCACCCTATACTCTGTTCAAATGTGCGAAGGAGCAATAATAACATGTTTGGCGCATCGGTAGGAAGGCCTTCGCAAAGTTTCTTTCCGTCCAAAGTCGAATCGAGGAGATTTCACACAATCGTTTAGTTTTAACTGAACTTGAATTCAATTACTTTCAATAATTTATAGAACGTTGTTTTTTTGAAATTTGGCAAACTGTCGTCATCATTCACGATTTCTAGTACTTCAGGAATAGTTGGGATTTCATTCAGAAAAAAAACCGTGGACAATTCTTCTGATAAGGTTCATATCGAAATCGTTAACAGAATCGATTATTTTTAACGACTGGCCTCTCCTCTCAGGTGGCGTCAATGTTTTATTCTCTTCATATTCTCTGAGAATTCTGAATACAGCTGAATCACGCACCCCTGAGGGTTTTGAAACAATTCCTACTAAGTCCCTTTTCGATAAATCAGGATGTTCTTACAATTCTTTTCGAAAAATGTTCAAAATTATCTCTGTCTCTTCAGCAGAGAACTGCGACCTTTTGGACCTTTTTCGTGGTGGTCCCCACATATCACCATCAGTATCCGTTTCCGAATTCGACATTGTTGTAGAAACACTATACTTATACACTTTGTCGAAAGATTTCCCAACACAATACACTTTTTACAACAAAATCTATAAACACTTTGAACAGCTAGACCTTCACAGTAGCTCTAGGTATTTTAACTGGTCTTGTCAATTGAAAACTTCAATATTAATGCGAATCAAGATGGCTTTAGCCTTTCAAGGGAAAGGACCCAAATCTGGTGTTTCCCGGAATTACCTTGTTGCAACCTTGAGCAGCCGACAAAGAGTTTTTTCTACAAAGAAATATACAAGGTCCGGCACGGAGGGCGGACGTTTTTCAGATGGGCATAACTTTCCCCCACTGAGGACGAGAGAAGTGGGGAAGGTGCCGTTAGACTCGTGTGTTCCTAGCATTTATTTACCAGTTGTCGTCATGGAGCCTTGGACGGTGGAGCATCGTGTTTTCGCCTATGATAGTTTCGTCCGAAATAATGAGTCAGTCACGGTCGTGCAGCGTGAGTTTCGTCGCCATTTCCACATTAATCGGAATAGAGCTATTCCCTCTCGAAACACCATCCTTCGTTGGGTTGAATCACTTCGCAGACGTGGTGAACTGATCAACAGAAGACCAAGAGGACCTGTGCGAACAGTTCGAACGCCTGAAAATGTTGAACGCGTTCGACAAGCCATTCTTCGCAGTCCCCAGATTTATCCATATGCGATTTTTTCTTATGGGGACACTTCAAGGCTAGAGTATACGAGACCAAGCCCCGAACTCTGGACGAATTGAAAAGGGCTATTCGCGTGGAAGTTGCCCAAGTTGAGAGAACGATGTTGGAGAGAATCTACGCGAACTTCCAAGAGCGCCTCCAGCACTGCATCACCGATTTCGGCCACCACATGCCTGATGTGATTTTCCACACTTGACTGTCTCAAGTGCTATTTCCTTGAGAATCTGATTCCGTCAATAAATGTGTTTTTGAGTAAAAATTAACGCTTTTATTATTTTTTTAAAACCATCCATCCTCCGTGCCGCACCCTGTACAATTTTGGACCGAAACTAAATATATTTCGGATATTACAAGTTTAAATGACCATCACAAATTTGAACAGAGATCTTTTACGAGTCTTGTCAATTGAAAACTTTGGTATTTATGCAAATCAAGATGTTTCCCGGAATTACTTTGTCGGAATCCTGCAAGATTCCGACCCAAATCTCTAAAACTCTGGTGTTTCCTGGAATTACCTTGCCGCGATCTCGAGCATCCGAAAAAGAAATTATTTAGTAGAATAATATAAAAACAAAATGAAAAAATAGGGTACGTCGGATATATAAAATGTTTATGACAGTTGCGAATCTAACAGAAATTTTGCACTAGAGTTTCTGAGGAAAAAAGTTCTAATGTGGGAATTGCTGACTCGAATTATTGAATCATTTCTATACAGTACCTACCATCTACAGTCCGTTTCGAGTACGATCCTGGCAATCTTTTAGGGCATTAAAAGGGAGCGTGGTTATGACCGTTTGACGAATAGGAGCTTTATTGTGCGTAAAGCAGACGATTCTGTTTGTTTAAAAAGCTCCTTCTTATATTTGAACGGGCTAAAGAGACTCTCAATAAGGGCCCCCAACCATAAACCAAACATTGTTTCGAAACTGCCTTGACTAGTATAAACTTCACCTAAAATCTGACGGTCTCCTCCGGAATCACCCTTTTTAGTAAAGAAATTACATTACATTAATTTGGCCACCCCAGTACTGTCTCGATGAAGGTCAAGTTGAATACAAACACGTAAATTTCGTATTTGCATACCCCATGAGGCCATCTTTTTGTTCTTCTTCGCTTAGATACCATTATCCTCATTACCATCTCTAATTCCCCAAATATCCATTCTCATCGCTTCACATTCGCTGACCAAGGAAGCGTGATTTTATTTTATTGGCCATTTGTCGAGTTCTATTGTGTCGCCTGATAATTTACCGAGTCGGAGAGCCCCCTTTTGTGCTAATATTAACAGTACATTAGGTCCGAATTGAAATAGGATTGAGTTTATTAACATCACAAATAGTTTTCCTTATTTTGCCAAGGGCAAATAGACTACGCCGACTATACGGGGATCGGATAAAAAGGAAATCGATTCCGAATATTCCGATATATTCACTATTCAGGAAAGCTTTTTTTTTCAGATTTGCGAATTCAGTTTGAAGAAATTATATTGATATGCTGAGAGAAATTGTTCAAACAATTTGAAATCATAAAATAAGTGGCAAAGAAAAAACACGCAATTATAATTCATTATTCCATTACGAATATAATTCCTACGAATATGTCAGATTTTGACAAAAAAGACCCATTTTTCAACCATACCGATAAACTGGTTTTGCGATACAGTTCTTATAAAGAAGAAAGTGAGCCGTTGTTGTACTACAACTGGCATTTCAATATTTCATGATCGTAGAATACGTTGTGAAGAGCTTCTTCAAGCTATTCCTTATGCCTTTCTGTGAATAGGTGAATGGTACATTGGTACGAGGGTACTACGAAGTGCAAATATGGTGGTGGTTTATTAAGTCTACAAATTCCTACAGAAAACAAGCAACGAAACCACTTCCGAGACAGTTATACTGGCACTTGACCCTACTTTTTGAGCCTTATATTCATACTCCCATAACACAAAACACACAAGAGCGTATGATGTGTTGCCTATACTGCCGTGTTAATTGAAAGGGGCGTATCTACAAAAACAGCCAATTTGAGTTATTTGTCTCTAGAAAATCTTCGCAATGAGTTCTATCATCTTTTGAATTCTAGAGCCGTATCTCATCATTTAAAGGGGTGTATGATCAAAAATGAAAACGGCGCGTCTAACAAAATTGCACAAATGACAGTCTTTAAAGTCGAATATCTCAAAAGTGCTTTTTTGCAGATACACCCTTTTCAATTAACACGGCAGTATACTATAATCCTCTTCCTAAGGACCAATGGATTATTGTTATTTCATATTTTTTATAACCACGTAGCTTTGATTGATGATTCAGTATTGACGACTTCAAAATAAAGTTTTTTTATTAAGATTATAGCAAAATATTCTGCGAAAAAAATTATCAGGAATAAGCAACGATAATTGTCTATAGACATGCAGAGTTCAGTCGTTGCCATTCGCATTCAAACATCAATCATTCTCAATAAGAACCTGATCCATAACATGCATGCTCCAAAAATTTAGTTCATAGCTTAGACAAAGGAAAGAGGAGACTCGGTATAGGATGATAAATCTTGAAGCCAAGATGCCACATAATGAAGAACGAACTGGGCGACTATATTACTACGAAACGAGAATTACGCCAAGATCTGAACAACGTTGCCACGTTGTCTGAGATTTCCGATTCATTAATGTCGAATCCTTCAAGAATTGCAATTAAGAATACAATTCTTTTAATTATTGCTTATGTAAATGTTTGAAATGGTTATGCATAATTTTTCAAATTTCAAACACTTATTATTCATCAAGCAATAATGTGCATAGAACTCAGACAACTTTTGTCTAAGGCATAGAACATAGCTCCTCTCTTTAGAATGCATCCCCTCTTAAAATTTACCTCCACCCTTAACTTGGGTCACATTATAAAAGCAGGTATTGACCCTTTTTGAAACCTTTCCTTCCTTGCTTTCAAAGCAGTCAACATAGCTTACGACGGCATTTTTAAATTTGTTGGTTGTTCAAGAGTATCCCATCGTGACAACACCGCGTGTTCCAGTTTCATTCATAAAATTCATATATTATTTCGCGACCAATCAGCGAATTTGGCCTTGTATTTGACATTTCATGTTTGATACACGTTGCCATGCCGATATCTAGTTGAATGTGTCAAATAAAATTTATAAATCAATACAAATAAGTGATTTTCTGAATATCTTGAGCAAAATACCTTAAAATAATGGTTCGTAAGTGTCAAGTGTGTGGCAAATTGGATTCCATCAACCCTAGTTTGAGTTTTCACAGGTTAGTTTCATGTTTGCAGATCAGTGGCGTAGATTGTTCAATGTTTATAATTTTTCTTCTAGATTTCCTTCTGATATTGAGAGAAGAAATATATGGCTTTCAATTTTGGACTTGGCTGATGCTAAAAACTTGCCTCAAAATCTGTTCATATGTTCGGAGCACTTCGAATCCAAAGATTTTGGTTTTCGATCGAATGGTACCAAATATCTTAAAAATGATGTCAATCCTGTTCCCATGAAACAACTCTGGGAACTAACGTCTTCAAGGTAAGTTTCTGTGTGAACTTCCAGAGATTAATATTTTAATTCAACCTGTTTCAATATAACTTCATGAAATAGAGTCAGAATATGTGTCAGTAAATATTGTTATATTATAATATTATTAAATATAATTCAATACATTAATTGAGAACTTTTTTGCAGCTCAAGCTCAACTGTCACCCCCCAAGATGCTAAAAGGTAATTATGCATTTATAATTTGCCATTTGACAATTAATATTCAAAGAAATATATTTACAGAGATCAAGTTTCATTCCTCGATGCAGAAATTTACCGAAATATTGCTTCTATTCCTTGTTCTCCAAAAAGAAGGTAAGACCTGTGTGTCATTATTGGCACATTCTGATTAACCATATTTGGTGTAATTTTGTTACAGTGAAGAAAATGTGAAATCAACTGTTCTAAAACTGGAGCAACCAGTGGAGAAATTTGATTTGAAGCCTTCCATCTCTACCGAAGAACCATCTACCTCTAAAATTAGAAGGGGAAGGTAAATATTTCATTCAAACGATGCCCACATCAAATAATTTTATAAAGTTCAAGACTAATTTCTCTGTTACATTACAGAAAGAGAGCTTACGTTGGTGATTTACATACCAGTGATTTTTCTACACCTGAGAAAAGGAAAAAGAGTATGAGTATTATCAGAAGGAGAGTGCAGGGTCAAAGCAAACAGATACGCATATTAAGGCAGTCTGTTCGAAGGATGAAGAATAAAATCACCTCGATGAAAACATTGATGGATTGTTTAAGAGAAAAATTGCTTATATCAGAAGCTTCAGAAGCAACCATATCTGTATGTTTCCTTTTTTTTTTTGGTGAAAGTGCAATAGCATGTAACTTGATTTTTTTATGATTTGGGATATTGGAGCCATTAGATTTCAAATAGTGTTGTGCATGGCTAGTAACAACATTTATGTCATTTGAAACCTTATCTCTGAAGTGGAAAACTAGTACAAAGTACAACGTATCGTAACTTCAGAAGGAAGATTATATTTTTCTGAGAATTAACACACGTTACTCGAATATGAAGCTGGTCTAATGTTCTCATTTAACATATATGTATGAGTTACATGGTATTGCACAGTCAAAGATGGAGTAGAAAAACATTTTGAGACAACCAGATGATAAAATTTTTCTTTTTCAGGCATCTGTCAATCCTGGAGCTGCTACTGATTTATTCGAGAGAATGTTGAAAGGATCGAGTAGGCAAAAATTCAATCCAACATTGAGAGCCTTTGCTTTAACCTTGGCATTTTATTCACCGAAAGGATACAATTTTGTCAGAAAAACCTTCAACAATAGCCTTCCGCATTTAGATACTATCTCGAAGTGGTATAGGTCCGTAGATGGAAGCCCTGGATTCACAAAGGAAGCATTAACAGCCTTGTCTCTACGACAAAAAGGAGTCTCCTATCCTTTGTTGTGCAATCTTGTTATGGATGAAATGTCCATCAGACGTCAAGTTGAGTGGACAGGTTCTAAATTCACAGGATATGTTGATGTTGGTACCAACTTGGATTCTGACATTTTACCTGAAGCTCGAGAAGCATTAGTTTTCATGCTAGTGTGTCTGAATGGTTCCTGGAAAGTTCCTGTGGGATATTTTCTGGTGAATGGGTTAGTGGCGACAGAGAAAGCTGAGTTAGTAAAAAAATGTCTGGGTTTTCTACATGAAAGTGGAATCAAAGTAATATCATTAACTTTTGATGGTGCTCCTTCAAATTTTTCAATGGCTGAAAAATTGGGAGCAGATTTCAGTGATCCATCAAACTTGAAAACGAAGTTCGAACACCCAATTACACAGCATGATATATATATTAATCCTGATGCCTGCCATATGATAAAGTTAGTGAGGAATTGTTTTGCATCCCAAACTGGCTTACGAAATATGGAAAATATGGAGATTAGATGGACTTTTGTCTCAACTTTAGTTGATAAGCAAGATATTGAAGGTCTGCACGCTGCGACAAAAGTAAGGCAGAGGCATTTACAATGGATGAGAGAAAAAATGAAGGTGCGATTAGCAACTCAGACACTAAGCAAAAGTGTAAGTGATGCAATAGATTTCTTAAGAGATGATCTTAAGTGTTCTGAATTTCAAGGATCAGAAGCCACTTCTGAATTTATTCTGAAGTTCAACAACTTATTCGACATCTTCAACTCGAGAAATCCTTGTGCAAAATACTTTTTTAAAAAACCATTCATGACAAGTACAGCTGAAGTCTTCACAGATTATATGCATTCGATGAAAAGATATATTCTTGGACTGACATTGAATGGGGTCCCGATCACAAGAAGTGGAAGAAAAACAGGATTTTTAGGTTTCTTGATCTGCATTGAAAGTTTGGAACAAATGTACAAGAAATATGTCATTGAAGAAAAATTCCTCAAGTATCTTCTTACTTATAAACTGTCGCAGGACCATTTAGAGCTGTTCTTTGGATGTGTTAGAAGTAAAGGTGGACATAACAATAACCCCACTGCAAGACAGTTCGAGGCAGCATACAAAAGGTTGATTGTTCACTCGCAAATATCCGCTTCTGATACAGGAAATGCCATCAATCTGGAATCCATCAGTATCCTGACATGTGGATCTGCAGTTAGCATTCTCTCACCTGAACATGCAACCAATATTGAAAAAAATGAACAGTTCGCTTCAGTGATGGAAAGTGTTTTTTCAGATATGGATAAATATGAGTATGCAACTTCATCAGCATGGAATCTCACACCATATGTAGAAGATATTGTGGGATATATATCTGGATATGTTGTTCGGATGCTGGAGAAATTTATTTCATGTCGAAAGTGCCTTGATCTTTTGAGAAATGAAGTAGATGTCTCACTTCTCCAAAGAAGAAAAACATATGGAAGATTAATTAGGGCCAGCCAATTTGTAATTGATGTTTGCAAAGAGGGCGAAAAATTGTTCAAATTTTTCCATAAAACTTCGAACATTTTCAATAGAAAAGTTGAACATTTGTTACCAGTTTTGATCAGCCAAACTATGTTTAATGTTGATTCATCCATTTTGGACCATTTTGATAATCATCTTTTTGATGGAAATTTCATTGATGGACATGCTGATCAGTTGATCAAAATTATTTTGAAAAATTATTTTAGAATAAGGATTCATCACGAAACAACCAAACTCTTAGATGAGTCGAAAAAAAATAGATCAAGATCTATGAACACAAAACTTATATTGTTTAGGAATGAATAATTTTACTATTTCAATGTAACTATTAATTGTTACCATTCGTTTTGTAACTATTTGTGAAATAAATTTGAATTTGAATTAATGTGCTATTGTGGATTGTGATTTAACTATAATTATTGTTTCAATAAAACACCTTTGGATTATTATTTTGATATTTTATTGGGTAATTCATTTTCTGTAACATGATTTAATCTTCTGAATCAACATATTTTCGTGAATTTTATTGAGTAAATTCAGGTGAGCTCATTTTTTTCTTCAACCGGTTCATCTTTGAGGCGAATTCTTCGGCAAGTTCATTCAGTTAATATACATGTCAAATTGGAACGAAATTTCAGCTAATTGTGATTGACAGTTCCGAAGATATTGAGCTCCGAAGCAATAATTTTCAAATGTGAATAACTCCGGAACCACGCGAAAAAATTGGCCCATAATCGGACAATGTGAGTATATACATTTTTTTCCGTCGAAATTAATTGAATTCTGATTTCATCAATAAAAAGTTATTTACCTAACCTGCGCATATCAAATTGGAAACAAATTTCAGCTAATTGTTATCAAGACTTGTTATTGAAAAACAATAATCTTCAAATGCTGTTGCCAACCAATTTGATTCGAATTATCAAGAATTCGATTTATCGAAGTTCGACTGTAGTTCCAAAGATATTGAGCTCCGAAGCAATCATTTTCAAATGTGAATAACTACGGAACCCCCTAAACAACACGGCAGATCCACGCCACTGGCGGCAAACGAATTCACGCGAATCTAGTTTCTGCATTGTTGCCAGCGCGATATCCGTGGAACAAGGACAGCTACGTCTGTCCTTGTTCCACTCATGGGAAATTGGTCGGGATGTTGGCTTCAAAAGTTCCTGAATTTATGAATGACATCCCAGGTCTCCTCTTTCCTTGGTCTGAGGTTCATAGTAAATGCATTCAGCACAACTTCGATCTTGTGATTAGGGATAATCGAATCTCTAATAATAAAGAATATGGAGCGCATTCACCATTATAAATGAACTGGTTACACAGAAGTAGTTAGGACTCTCAACTATAGATGTCCCCCTTCCGTGACTTGTCTAGACCCCTATAATGCTTATATTAGGTGTGGGGATCGATTTCGTTATAGGGGATATATTTTCCCCGATGAGGGGATCTGCAGTTTTCAGGTGGCATCTGAAACCTTTTTTTTAGGAAATCGGCTGGACATAGTTGGAAAATGATTTCATCGATATCAATGAAACGATTATTTATCATTCAATAAAGCTTAGTTCCTGTTGCGTCTCATTTCGCCACATTTCCCACTTTTATTCAGAGGAAATGAACCTCCCTTATTTTCCAACTTGTCTTCAAAACCCTATGTTACAGAGACAAGCAGTGAGTAAAGATTTAGTATAAGTAATCATAACACCTTGCTATACATTTTCATATAGAAGGTACATTTCATAATTCCTTCTTGCTATACATTTTCATGTGGAAGATTGAGTTTATAATCGTCAGTAAAGTTCTTAGATTATATAGTCTAAGTAAAGTTTATAATCGTCGGTCAATTGAAGTAAAAGTAAAGTAATATTAGGTATTAGTTTAGTAATCATAACACCTTGCTACCTTGCTATAAATTTTCATATAGAAGGTACATTTCATAATTCCTCCTTGCTATACATTTTCATAGATATAGAAGGTTGAGTTCACAATCGTCGGTCAGTTAAGTAAAAGTAGAGTTTATAATCGTAATCAGATTTGCTCCCTTGCTGAACATATTCATATAGAAGGTACATCGTAATCATAGACATATTATCCTAAGTTTTGATAAGTCTATGATCGTAATTATTCCTTGCTATACATTTTCATATAGATGGTAGAGTTCATACTTGCATACATAATACTTGATTAGGGAGATTAACGAGGCTACCATCATCCACCAACTAGAAGCAGTGCAAGAAAAACCATTATCCTGGTAAAACAATAAGGGTACAAAAATAAAACTAGAACAACCTTGGTGAACTAACCATGGTACGAAACAGAGAAACAGTTCCTTCTGTTAAATATTTTCGAGTTAGAATTTGGATCTGTCAACATTTGCGAGTCCCCTAGCTCTTATATATAAAAATTTCATCAACTAATTCTTTGAGGTGCACTTTATGGTCTCATTATGAGCATCGTGAATTTTACGGGCCCACTATAGTAAAAACTATCTGGTTAGGATTCCGGAATAAAACACAAGACTGCGTTAATGTAATTTAATTTGACATAAGATTAGGTATCTGATTGGATTTGAACACATATGTCAACAGTTGAACTGCAAGAAATAGGTACTAGTCAATATTTATCAGTTCATATAACTCTTAAACACAACAGCACTAACAAAAATCATTTCAATAAATTGGCACAAACCCAATTTGAGCCCTATTGGGTTTGAACTTCTCCTCTCCTATCAGTAATTCTCCATAGAAATGTCATCAATTTCGATGGAGATTACAATCCAAATTGTTCGAAAATTGCGAACAGTGTGAATTATTTTGAGATGGTGAGTACAAATGAAGAACGAGAGTTTCATCGAACAATTTGGATCTAAAATTTTTCAAAATATATGAAAACGATAAAGTCAACAATTCACATATAACCATATTGCTAGACATCGAATGAATACCAACTATTCATATAACAACAAATAAATTAATGCATCAAGTAACAAAATTTCAAATGAAACAATATATTGATAAGGGACAGGTTTTGAATGACCAACAAGTTCACAATATAATAGGTATAATTTCGTTTTTATTGTTGATATGTCTGCATTTTCAGACTTATCCGAATAACTGATTTTCTCGAAAAATTTCAATAAGAAAGAGAGCAGCATAACAAATCAAGCGTCGATCTCATCTAACATTTTCCCCAATTCTGAAGAGGTCCTTAAGATTTATTATTCATGTAAATGATAAGAAAATCAATCACAAGTGTTTTACAGATTGTCATAATATCTTGATGATGAAACTATAGGTAACATTTCTGTCGAAGTCAAAAAAATCAGAGTCGGTTGAGCCCTTTCCATTTTAACCAACTCTCATTTTCACAACTGGCAAATTGAAAATCAACAAAAATTTTCAAATATTCAACCATAAAACGATCAAAACGCTATCGACTTTTTGATAATTGTACCTAAGTAACCTATTTTATATCTCGTTATAACATAAAGATTTCACTTTCATGGTGATTTCATTTTCCTGAAACATTGAAACCTATACAAATTTATCACAGTGAAATAAATAAACAATTGATTGATTAGATCACCTAATAACATATAACATTATAATAAATATACTGAATATCAACTCCCATTTGATATACTTAATTAATATCACTAAACATTGAGCCAATTTCATCACTAGGAACAAATGAAAATTTGTATATAGACAGGAAAAACAAGCATATACCATCAGTTTCCGGGAATCTACGATACTTACAACGAAAATATATTCAATATTAATAACAGTATCCAACAAAATAATAGTGACGATAATTCAATGAAAAATATTAATTACAAGAATTCGAATTGACTGAAAATATCCACACAGTATGTAGAATAATAATTTCCACATAAAATTGTGAAAATTTCGCTTGGATCACATTGGATGAAAATGATTTTCCATCCGAACAATCGATCACTTTTTGACGATATAAAGACTAATATTGTCGATTACAAAAAATCTTTAGGAAAACAACAGCATACGATGTCACGTTTCTGCTGAAGGTCCAAAAGTCTGAACCACATGTTTCCTTTTTGCAAATGGACGATTTGCACAATGTATAGTCCTTTTCTTCAACTATCAACCTTACCAAGACAAGCATCCATTGATTTTTCCAGTCACCTCTGTTATATGCGTTCGTCTTTAGTATCTAAAAAGAAAAACCTTTCACTCCCAAAACTACAGCTCAAAGAAATCTACTCTGGCCTATCTCGTTAGAACATAAATGTCAATGTGCTGGGAGCAAAGAATGTTCTTTTTAGATCTTTATGTTATAACGAGATTCTAGAAAGGACAAGCTGAAGCTTCACTATAAGCAGAATCACTGGCTAAATCGAAAATCTCAATCAGCATGCACTTCAACATATTATTCACTCGTGGAAATTGTAATATACTCGACCTTCTAAAGCTCAAACAATCAGAGGATATTCATGAGATCGCACAATTGCTCATTTTTAAGCTTATTCCTTATTTTCTATTCTTCAAGGGGCGACTGTAGTATACCAAATTTCTCAAGCTTGATATTCACGTCAAACTGTGGCGTCTTTTGGCGACAGTTGAAGCCAAATTTTCTAAGAGATTTATTAGGCATCATCATATTCGAAGATATTTCGGACATTCCTTTCTCCTTATAGAAATGATCAATATGCCGTTACCGATAAAAAATATGTTGAAGATACATGACATTCGAATTTTTCGTAAAAAATATCTAACAATAATCCAAATTTTTTCCAAGAACCAGCCAAAAACTCGGAGTCTCAGCGAGATACACAAAATATATATTTACAATTTTTTTAGTTCTTATGAAATTATTTTGATTCTTTCTTCACGGTGTAGAAAAAAATTCTGATTTAATCAGAGGGATTCCTTAGGTGTATTAAAATACGAGATTATTCAAGTTAGGTTGCCTATGAGAATTAAAGAAAATATATATAAAATATCAATTTATGAAAATACCAAAACCAACGCAATACGAAATTGTAAGAATGAAAGAGTCTTATGAGGAAATTGAACATGTAGTGGTCCACTAGAGCATCAAAAGACATAGAGAATTTTTGAATCCATAACATCCTTGAGTTAATTGACTTATGTGCAAATTGTTTAACGATATGGAAGAAGAAAAACCCCAGGTTTTGTAAGTTTAGGCAAAAGATATGTCTATAGTTACTTGTAACTGAACACAGTTCTGTACGAAATATTCAGGCCTTACAAAGAGAGGCCATTAATTTGAAATACCTACATCTAAAACATCACAATGGGGGTACCGAAAAAGGTACATTTATTTGGATCAGGGATTTTTCAGAGATCAAACATCATTTACGGGTCATCAAGAGTTCAATTTCTCTTGGATGGTTTTGTATCACGATTTTCTAACAAGTATCAAGAGAAACTAGAGGATCGCTATCCTAGTTGGAATGAACAGAAGATAAATGTTAGGGTGACCCTTGAGGTTGGATGCCGTCACTGGTCACGATTGTGGGTTCATTCATGTCTCTATTCGTGGCCCGGTATAATCCAGCGATCACTTCTTTTGTTGCTGTAATCAACTTCGGAAGAACTTCTGTTATTTTTTTGTACTTTATCGTGTGAAACATCTGATTCAGGATAGAAATATTTTTGGATACATTCATTTTGGGGCATCTGGAGATGGGAACACACACAAAAACCAACATCTCATAGAAATACAGATCCGGACCTGATTACTTCAACTTCTTTGACCAAACGTCCGTTCCTGGGTCTACATCGCCCAGTGGCGTCCGTCGATAAGTGATCGCGGCCTAGCTTTGATCAGAGATAGCTGTCGCTGAACTCAATGTCTGATTGGCTGGTTCTGGAGGAGCGCGTGTACACGGAAGTACCACCACCGAACGCTGAGTCGGAAGTACCGGCATCCGTGATGAAGTCGGCCACAATCAGAGTGTCCTTACCTTGCGTGATGACAGGGGTTGCTCCGGTTTTGCCTTCCTTCTCCGCCAGCTTGTCCCTTAGCAGCTTGATTTTTTCTTCCTTCTACAATCAGAATTGATCATTAGTAGGGAGAAGGGTTGAGCGATCATAGTGAATCCTGAATGGAAGTTAAGTGATAACTGCTATTATATTTTTGGAACATTCTGTGCCAGCGTCTGCAGGTAAGTAGAGCGCACAACAATAGGTCTCGGACTGTTTGGTTGGAGCAACCGGGCACTGAAGTGGATTTTCCTTCTCGCCAATAGGCATAGCCAAAATTAAATGATGTGAGAGATGATTTGAAACGTACTCAATTATCTCTACATTATGTTGAAGTTTCTTTAAAAGCTTAGATTACCTGTGCTATAAGTTTTTGGAGATCTTCATTCTCACTAAGTAATTTCTGGTATTTCTCCTCGTCTTCTTTTGTTACTCCGACATCTGGATTGTATTTGCTCTCAGCTTTATCTTTAGGATGTCTTATAACTTCTATAACCTACAAAATATATAAAGATAATCACACTTATTCATAGAATACTACATATACAAAAAAAAAGGTAAATGGAAAAGAGAATTTTGTCGTCGTCTTTTGTAGTCGCAAGCTTTTGTACCTTTCGATCTACATTGAATCTGATTGATTATTGAAAAGATAGAGGAAAGTCACCAAAAATGAAATAATATCCTAATATGAAATAGGTACCTTCATTTCTCCAAGACTATAAGTAATGAACGCAACACTCGACCATCTTCTGTTTCATTCGGTCTACTAATTATCGCACTCAAACCATCGAGTCAGTTGCGCGAACGCTTAACGTGTGGCAGGCGTGTTTTGTTTTGTTGTCTTGAAGAAAATTTCAAAGGTGAGTAATAAATGAGTATTACCAGCTGTTATGTTTGTGTTATACTATTTAGTACATCGGTATTATGTTTATTTCACCATTTTATGATCTTTTGTCATTAAAATATTGTGACTTGAAAAAATATTCAGAAGAGTTTGAACTAGTATAAAAATCCAATTATGGACAGTCGTCGGTGTCTAATAATGGAATATGCTTGATCTATGGGCTCTGGGCACATTATGATTGTGCTGGTCCAGAGTTTGATACTTGGATCTGTGACTTTTGCAAGTAATTATGAAACTTCTTTCATTTATCACAATTTATGTTATATTCATTCAATTGATCTCTAAGATAGTAATGTCCATTTTTGTAATTGTTATGTTGATTCATGCTTATATTCGAAATATGTTTACCTATTCCATATTTGGTTACTCATTTGTGATTTTGTTTTTTGTGTTAGATTTTGATGTGATAACTAATAATTTTGATTAAAGGCTGTTAATTCCTACATATAAATGTATGACTGAGTAGTAAAAATATTAAACTGATTTAATTAATATGAAGTTTTTTTTATATCCCAAAAACAAAATGGTATTCCATATTCGGTGACATTTCTCTAGTATTCTACCATTTCTACCAACAATTTCAAATCAATTGAAACTCATTAAAATGGTAATTATTATTTTATGATTGAAAAGCTCCAGTTGTGTTTTGTTCCCGTTCTATTCTGTACTGAATAACAAGAACCCATACATGCAGTTACAATGACATACTCAAATAGGACGAATGAATATTAATTTGCAGTATCTTCATTCCCTCACAACCCCATGCACCTCTCCAATCCTAAGCAAAAGCTCTTAACCCAATTCCCAAACATGTCCTTTGAGGATTCATTGTCTTTTAATGGGAGCACTAACCATACATTTGGAGGGGCACGTTTACCTTAGGCACGAAGATAAGGGCCATACTCAGAAAACAACAAAACACTATTGCCAGAGCAACAAATGCATAGCTGGCATCTTGCTGGCTGTCGATCACCATGGCAACGGGCGCCGTTATCAGGCACAGTATAACGACGTTATAGATGCTCATTCCGACGTAACGAGAGTCGTTGATTTGCTTCACTTTGACAGAGCGTGTTTCGTAGGCCAAAAACAGACCGAAAATCTGGAAAGGAAAAATTGAGTGAGCGAACATTTCTTCTCGAGGAATCGTTGAAATGAATTAATTCACCCCGCATCAAACAGATGGCGCCCGTGGTATCTCCACGAAAGAGTCCTCAATGATCACACAAACGTAGAAAAACCGTTATGAACATTGTTATCGTATCGAGGAATCTACTGGAACGTTTATTATTCCAAAACGTTTCATAATAGTGGCAACTATAACGTTGAAAAAACGTTGAGGTTGAATTGAAAGAAACCTTCTTTTCATCTTTTCGAATTCATCATCATTTGAAAACAAAATTGGACCAAATATGTGCCTGATACGATTCTCTGGTATCAATGCAAATACCTCAAAAAATATATTCTTCGAGTGAAACTGAATTGACACACGTATTTGATACTCAGTTACAAACCTTATAAGAATATCAGTATAATCAATTTGTTGAAAACAGTTTTGTTCGATTATATTTATGTATCTATCTGCAATTGAGAAGCCATATTTCTTCCACCAAAATAAGTTCTTGTTTCGATTATGCTGAAGATTAGTTTGTAAACACTGATTATTTGTTCATATTTTCCACGAGATTACCAATAATTATTTTATAAAAAAACGTTTTTCATTCAATTTTTGATTTATCAAGCTATGTCAACCCTTTTTGTATTCAAAACAATACTCTTCTTCGAATAATTCATAGACTTTTCGGTAAAGACGTTGCCAGCAACAGCCTGAAATATGAAACATTAATTTTTTGGAGGAATAAGCGAACATCGCCAAGCAGTAGGTACGCCCCCTACTGTTAACGAATATAACTATACAGGGTGAGTCTTTGACTTGTACATATATTTTAACTGTAGATTCATGAGGCCAAAAGGAACCTTCTGTTTCATTTTCCATTTTTCCGAATTCGGCTCTGTTAAAAAGATGAAGCCATTTAAAAAAAAATTGGGCTGACTACGCCGCTGATTCTCTGGAGTTGATGCAATGTTCATATTTCTCGATAGAAATTGAGTTGATACATTTAGGAAATACTCGAGTACTAACCTTATTCGAATAAAAGTGTTGCAAACACGATAATTTCAACAAAAACAGTTAGTTTCATCGGATTATATCTGCAACTAAAAAGCCACATTTATCCCACCAAAATAAGTTCCTTCTTCGATTTTTCTGCAGATTAGTTTGTGAACACGAATAACTTGTTCATATTTTCTCAGAAATTCCCAAACAATCTCATGAAGAAAGACTTTTCATTCAGATCATCAGAATTTATTATCAAACAACCTAACCTAATCTAATTTGTATCGATTCTGTGAATGTTTGCATAGAAATTTCAAGAAGATGTTGTCAGCTTGCTGATATTTTTATTAAGGTTAAGGATTTTTTACGAAACATAGTATAAATATCTATGAATTCTGCCGTTTCCATCATAAATCGACTTTGCCGCGAAATTTATCACCACGCATGCGTAGAGCGAAAACCGACAGATTGGTTATCTGGATGCCGACTATAAACAATAACAAACCAGAGTCTCTCAACAAACTGTAAACATTATGTGAAGCTCTGAATACATTCAGTGAATTATTGTTCTAATGTGATTATTATGTGAAGTGAATCAATAGATATAATTTTAACCGTGTCGAGTTTATAAAATTCCAAGAGGATATTGTTTAGATAGAAAAATCGCCACAGATAATCAGGTATCGTATTGTTTTTCATTAATTTCAATTTGATAAGTAGTTTGTATCGAGATTCATCATTCATATCCGAATTTTGTATTTCATCGACATTCAATTTCAATATGGACCGGTAACTATGAATTTTCAATAGAAACTGTGCGTATTAAATCCTCCTTGGTGTTCAATTTTATCTCTCACATTTGTGGGATTTTATCATCAAAATATCTCTACATCAACGTTTTCCATCGTTTGAGTTTAAGTCTCGACAAAGTTGATAAATATTGTGACAACATTGTAAACTCGTTTGAAGACCAGAGAAGGAATAATATTCGATGATATTCAATTCAGAGACGCATTCAGATTATTCTTGAAATTAATGATTTTTTCGTCAAATTTCTCTGGGTGAAATTGGAAATAACCCGAAAACGACGCGTTTCATTGAAGAAATCAGGAAATTTTTTCGATAATATGAACCGTTTATCTTTTTGAAGTGGTTTAATGGTGTTTTAGCGTGTATTGATGAGTCGACTACCCTGTAACTTTCATACTAGTAGAGATATTGAATATGTTTCGACCATAGATTTTGGTTCATTGGTTACTCTTAACCAATGAACCAAAATCCAGTTCATTTGAAATAGCGGTTCCGAAGATATAAACAGAAAAGTGTTTTTTTCATGAATTTTAGACACCCTGTATCTTCGAAACCAAACAATTTTGAAAAATGGTATGGGAAAAAAGTGTTTCGTTTGATGAGAGGAATCTACAGTTAAAATATATGTACAAGTCAAAGACTCACCCTGTATAATAGAATAGGTCATAGAAGGCTTTTTAACTTCGGTTTACAAGTGTTTTTTGATTACATACCAGAACAAGTCCTTTGTAAGCACCCATGACGGCAAGCCACACGCTGTTGTTTCTACTCTCGCAGTGTTCTAATTCTGGACGTATCTTGGAATCGTCCATAGTGTCTTCAGGATCCTCCAAGAGAAAAATTTTCACTCTCCTCTGGAGGGGATCGTGGATCTGCCAGGCAATCATTATCACGAAGTCTATAACTAGTAAACCACTAACCATTGAATAGAGTTTCCACGGCTGTACCTTTTTCTGAAACGAAAATCGTTATAGAGCAAAAAAAAATTTTCCGATGAAGTAACAGGGATATCACACAGATATAAGTTGTAAATGAAACTTGCTGAAATTGATCCTTGTGGGAGACCATTATTGAAAGTTCCAAAATGAAAATAAGTACGCAAATACTGTTTCCGTTTTCAATTCATCATTAAAACCAGAATGAAGGTAGTAAGACGAAGAACCTGATCACAAAATTCCTATTTTTACTGAAGCCCTCTTGGCAATTCTGTAGAGCGTCTTCTATTGTCTTTTCACTCCTGAAGCAAATCAGCTTTTCTAGAATTACTCAATAAACAATAAACCAATGGGTCAGAAGAATTTTTCCTTCAATCACAATTCCTATTACCTACTTCGTCCTTGCAAGATTCGATCGGAAAATAGCTAATTCTATCAGAACCAGCTGATTTCCGAGATTCTATTTGAACATTTAATTCCTGATTTCAAATTTTTAAATCGTAATATCGGAACGAATTGGCGAATGCGACGGTTACGTAATATGAACAGTTTCCAGCCGACAGGTTTTTAAATGTCATGGTTCATGGTAGATGACATTCATGTTTCAGGTAGTAGAAATAATGTCTCAAAATATATTTGAGTATAACTGACTCACGGTTTAAATCATAACACTGCCTCCATAAAATAATTTTGATTAACAGTTACATCTTTTTCTTCATTCGAATATTTCTCTGCAATCTGCGAAAATTTCTGCAATCCAGGGAGTCCAGAGCAATAAAGCTGTGATCACTGAGGGAAGTAATCATCAATCTATCTTCCACTGATTCGGAAAGCCAATAGATAGTCCCCAAATATAAATGGTTTCGATTTCCTGTTTGTGTATTTTTTCTCGCCGATTTAAGGGGCTTTATTTATTATCACGCGCTGGATTTATCGGGCGAAATATTGGATGTATTGATTCAATCACATGAATTTTTCCCCCACCGACTCAATTTCCAGATGTGGCTAAAATCTCCCCTTTCCAGAATGAAAGGATTCAAGTTTAGCTAAAGTGAGTCCAATACGCAGGATTTTGAAATTAAATGGAAAATTCGCGGGACAAATGGGTGTGGACTTTCAGAATCAGTGAATTTTTCTTCGAGAGAATATAGGGGAGAAGGGGGCACCTTTCAACAAAATTTTAATGAAAGACTGCCTTATTCGTTTTATTGCAAGAACGCAAAATTTGATTTCACTTTATGATTTCAATATATATTGTGGTCCATTTTCAACAAAAAATTTTATTATCAACCAGAAAATCTGAGTGTTATAATTGAAAAATTCGGGTGACAACAAATTTTTAAATGTGCCCCGCGGAGGGGCAGTTTTGAACAAAGTGAATAATATAATGAAAAATAAATTTTATTCAGTCGAATCATTCAGGAAATAGATTTGCGTCGAAAGTAACTAACGTATATTATACACTGAGAAAAATGTTCAAAATAATAGGTAATAAACACTTGTTTCAGGGATATTTTGTTGTCTATATTAGGCATTATTTGTTTAAAATAATTTCTATTTATAATCCCCAAATTCTTCAATTCTTGTTATTTATAGAAAATAAAAGCTTTGTTTCAAAAATATTTTGTAGATCCTATAATCATTACTTAAAAGTTAATAAATAATATGCAGAAATTCTCTAGAAAATCATTTGTTACATGATATTCGTTATTTTATTAATTGCTAATGTGGCTTGTTAACTATTACAAAATATTTATTACTTCTAGAAAGCATCTCCTTGAATATTAACAAATAATATTCATTGGCGTGCAATTAACCTTCAATAAAATATATATTAACTATAAACATATATTTTTTATAACAACAAAATACTTCGTTTCGAGATGTATTGAAGTATCCCCTTCCATTCCGCCGTCACCGTGGTTGCCCGCGATCTCATTTTATATAGTTTCAGTTTGTAGTTTGCTGTTTGAGTAAGTCAGTAAGTCACTTGAATGTTGGATTGTTGAAAGTTTTTATTTAAGTGAGTGAAAAATAATATCTATAGTGTGGAAGAATTATCAAGTGGTTGGGAAATCAGCAGTGTCTTCGCGGATGTTTTAGATACTCCCATCCGTAACTTATTTTATACGTAAGTACCCAATTTTTTATTAATCTATTTTTTTATTGGCGCGTAGTAGGTTGGAATCAGTAATATTCGCTTCTCAAGATTTAATTAGACTCTTTGTGTAAGCGAACAAGGGATCTGGTTCTTCAAATTACAATCTTTCGGTACAAAAATGTTATCAACCTTTTTAAAATATGACAAATTCAGTTACAACCCGATTGATAAAATTTTTTGTACCCAAATTATGATATTCTACTGTTGAGCACTTTTTGACTTTTGCGTCCATATACATTTTTCTACCATCTCTCATCGTAGCTTTTAAGGAAGAACCGTGGGATAATCATGTTTTGTAATAGATAATAAATAATATTAT
Organism: Adalia bipunctata; assembly: GCA_910592335.1. Lineage (NCBI taxonomy): Eukaryota > Metazoa > Arthropoda > Insecta > Coleoptera > Coccinellidae > Adalia > Adalia bipunctata. The sequence goes on from OU342955.1 coordinate 13,755,860, forward strand.
ATTAGACCAAATTCATTACCTAATCAGAAATATTTGAAATTATTAATTAATATATTTGGTTATAGTAAATAAGCAAATTTATTTGCCAAATACTTTTTGTTGATAAAAATGGCCTACTTATTATAATGTAATCAATAATTCTAATCTTAATTCTTCTTTTCTCCAGTGAATGGAATAACTAGTGTGAGTTTGTTGGAGGAGGCTATTCAAATAGAAACATATTTCAGGGAAATTGTCCCGTGTATGGGCACTCGCCTCAAAATTATATTATATTATGAATCAAGAGTTATTCATACAAACGAAATCTTACATTGTACTGACTGAAACCATTAATAATTATTGTAGATTTATTAGTTCATAAGTGGAGAAATGTTTTTTTTTGTTGATTATGATTGGCAGTTTATTGTTATATTTAAATGTTGGTTTAATAAATAATTTTTCTCAAAATGAAACCGTTTTATTTGAAACAACCCGCTCACAAATTTATAGTTAAACTTGATTCATTAAGAGTAAATAAATGATACTTTAATGGAAACTGAAACATTTTGCATATAAACATAATATTCAGTTTCCGCTAAACAAATTCATTAATAATGAATAAATAGTATATATAGAAACAGTAATATTTCTTACTTATAAACAAATTTATATGAGAATTCAAAAAATTTTATTAAAAGTAGTTTTATGATTCATTCATCAAATCCAAAATATTATAATTATCAATAAGTACGGCTATACGTATCAATAAATTCGGTAAGTAACAGTAAAACAATATTTATTCACAAGTTTCAAAAAAATGATTGGTTTAAGATGAATAAATGTTTAATAAGCCATATTTCAATCAAGGATTTTGTTGTGGTGAACAAATTTCGTAACTATTATGTACATTTTTCTTTCAGTGTATCGGGTATGATTGAAATGAAAATACAACGAGGATGAGGCTCTTCCAGTACCTGTGTCAGTAACAGGACGTTGTAGTTTCCGAACTATGTCCTCAAACTCCACATTGCTGACATCATCTACAGGGGGAAACTGAAATTTCAGCCCTGTTTTTCTTTAGAACTGTATTTCAAAGGTGCCATCTTTATTTTTTTGTTTTATCAATCCTGTTGCATGCTGTTCAAATCTGCCCCAAGCAATGAAATTTTTTACCAGCAGGATTAGAAAAAAATAAGTTATGTTACGTTTGGAAAAGCACCTCTCCTGTTCTTCCGAATATATTTTCTATCTGAAAAATCCTGACACCCTATGTATCTTCTGTACTTTCTGAATATTTGACTAGATCACACTCGTTGAATTTTACAGCAGATCGTCACAAAACAACGCATGCGCGTGATATCCTAGCTATCGGCGGACTAAGAGCCGTTTCACATGGGACTGATGATCGGTCCTGATGGTCGGTCGAACTGATCATCAGTCGACGGCATTTGTTTTCACATGGATGCGTATCGTCAGTCGCCGCTATCAAAGACCATTTACCGCTTTAGTTTTGGAACGGAACACTGTTGTCGATTTGTGCGAGAACCGATTCTCGCACGAAGTATTAATTCCGTATTCCGAAATTCTTAGATTGGGAATTCTTATTATTATGAGAATTCTTTGTTTGAAAAGTTATATGGGAAATCTGCTCAATGATTGGTTCAAGTTTTATTGAATTTTAAATTCCATTCCATCATCCTGTATTTCAAAACCCAAGGAACTCAGGCGAAAATATGAGGAACGACGACATTATCAACGATCAATCTGTTGATGGATATGCAAACATACTTGATACTTGCTTCTTGCTGTTGTCATTGAAAAAGATTCTCGAAATCTTCCTGCAATACACAGATCTGAGCTGCATCCTCCCAATATTCAAATTTATATTTTTATAATTTTCTGAGGATGTATCCCAGAATTTCGCTTTTTTCTTGACACTAATCAACATTTCAGTTTCTGAATTAACTTTTTCCTACCCATTCGTAAAGACGCAAAAAATCCTCAGAATATTCAATAACATGCGCAACACCGCAATTGTATACGGACTGATGGTGCGCATACATGTGAAAGCCTCCTTTGTCGGCTCGAGCCGACGACACGCAAACGCAGCGGGCTGGACCGATGCTCGTGCTTGTTCCATCGGTCGACTGACGATACGCATGCATGTGAAAGGATTGCAAAATTCAGTTCAAACTCCGGCTCCGACTGACCATCAGGACCGACCATCAGTCGCATGTGAAACGGCTCTAAGGTTTGAAACGCATGTGGGATGTTTAGCACTTCTCGAACAACGATGCCCAGTTGAAATTATGTAAGATAGTTCCACGATTAAAAAATAATGGCAATTGTTCAAAGGTGCCCCCGTTGAAAGGTACCCCCTTCTCCCCTACATATATTATACAGAGTGTCCCAGAAATCGACGTGACGTTGAACGTTAGCGCACTTAATGAGAAATCTTGAATACTAGGTAGGTACTTACATTAATTCTTTGTTAGGGATAAATGAGGTTTTTTTTAAAAGAAATTCACCTTCGTTTTATAGTGAGATTTAATGAATTTGAAAACATTTTACTATGGTTTCTGGTGGATGCTGGATGATATCATCCTGGTATCCCGTAGCTTGAAGGAGTTTTCCTGGGAAATGGGGTTATACAGGGTGCGATAACTATTTATCCCACAATTGAAGGAGCTGTTAAAAAAATACGAGGATGTATTGATATCTAGTAAGCCTAGACCAGTTCCATGCATAAACAAAATATTGCGATACCATATCAACGAACAATAACTTAGCAGTGTCAGTGTAGAGTTCGACGTCAAAAAAGTAAAGCAGAGTTACGCAATAAATAAAAAAAATATGTCCACCGAATTATTGTGAAAATCGAAAAATTGGAGTATCGAGCCATCATCAAGTACCTGTATGTTAGCGCCGATTCCATCAGAATCGGTTTTCATTGAAATTATTTCTGCCTTATATGTATAATATGTTTATATTGGTTCAAAAAAAGGAGGAACATATGCTTGCGACCTGCAAATGTGTGAGTAAAAATCATAACCAGTTAGAGTTAGATCGTCGCGCAGTTCGCATAATTCTAGTAGAAAAATTCCGAATTTAGTTGATTCATTCGTCGGAGTTTTCCGAAATAATTAGTTCACAAAATTGTGGAAAATCTTGGATTTGTGGAAACAACAGAGTGCAGTGCCTGAATCCCGGCTTCCTAACCTTGCAAGGCAGGATTATCTTCGCCGGATCAGCGCTTCATCCCCGCAATCTACCGATCGCAGCGTAAGTCATCCTACAGTCCACAACTTGTTAAAATCGTTCATATATTGTGTCTGAGTTCTCCTAAAATTTTCTATCCAAGAAAATAATAATTGAGAGCTTATACATAAGTTTGGTTCAATCGCGCCGGATATTCGGTGGTTTCGCGGATTAAAATTGGTTTATAATAGTTATTTTTCATTGAAATCGCATATTTGCAGGTATCACGCAGTGTATTTCACTAGTTGGATTTTTTAGTATAGTTTTTATAGTGGCCGTAACAGATAGTTTGTTGCGCATTAGCCATAGAATAAAATTTGTCATTGACAAGTTCGGCTATATTCTATGCTCCAATTTGTCAGTCAGCATAACCTCAAACCTAACCTGGAAAAGTCTCTGTCTCCCACATAATTCTATACCTATAATTTGATCCTTGAAATTAAAAGTGAAACATCTAAAGGGCTGTGCCTAGGGTCAGTGAGACTAGTGAGCATGTGCGATAACGGAGAGTGGGAACATAGGGGCATCGTGGCGATCAGCGGATGCAGATTTGTTATTTGTCTCTGTTTGTATTGAGTCACATACGGTATCCATGGATACAGAATTACATGTCCCTTCTCTTCTCCCTAGGCATGCGTATAGCGATGACTGACCCTGGATTTAAGGGGAACGATTGCCACACTTTTGTATACTTATTAGACACTACGCTCAAATTCTATATTTATAATTCTATGCTGTCTCCTAACCCCTAAACAATAAACATAAACAATCGTTTAGTTCTACGGCTTTTGGTTTTTTGTCAAGTCTGAAGTTTGAATATTGAAAATGTCTAAAAGTAAGGAAGGACCATTGCAAACAGAAAGCATTGAACGAAAATTGAAGGTTCTTGAGGCAAAAAGGGAAATGTTCTTTCAACGATTCCAAAAATCTTACAATTATATAAAAGATCTTAGTAAGCCGGGTGTTGAGAAATACTTCAGGATTGGACTTAATAATTTAGAGTCTTCCAAAGCACAGCTTGTGGATTTGGTCGAAGAAATAAATTTGATTAATCTGGAATTAAATGTGGAATTCGTACCAAATTATCAAGTTGTCGAAGCTGTTGAAGATATGCATTGTCATATTTTAGACGCAGCACAGAAGTTGGATAATAACCAATCTTCAAATAGTAGTTGCCTCAATCAATCTGGAATTAATGTCAGGGCTCAGCCCAAATTACCCAAAATAGATTTGATAGAATTTTCAGGAGATATTAGAACATGGCCAGTGTTTTATCAAAATTTCAAGAGTTGTATACATGATAATAAAGATTTAGATGAGTCATGTAAAATCCAATACCTATTGGGGAAATTGAGAGGAAGAGCGTTGACTTTGTGTTCTGGTGTAACACCTATAGCTGCAAATTATAGGACTATTTGGAAAATTCTGGTAGATACATATCAGGATGAACGTTTACTTGCAACAACCTATTTGAGATCAATAGTAGAATTTAAACCGCTTACTTCAGAGTCTCTTTCCAATTTGAATTCCTTTCTGGAGAAATTTGATGTTTCGGTAAGTGCGTTGAAACAATTAGGAATTCCAAATTTGGCTGATTTTATTCTGGTACACTTATCCTTGAGCAAACTTGATGCAATCACGCAAAAAGCCTTTGAATTTTCTATCCAAGAAAATAATAATTGAGAGCTTATACACTGTATTTAAAAGGGTTAAGAGGTAAGCAGATTTTCGAAGATATGCTTGATACCCTTGGTGATCAATGTCCTTCGTATGCGACCGTGAAAAATTGGACTGCAAGCTTCAAAAGAGGTTAATTTTCCATTGAAGGTGATGACTGATCGAGAAGGTCAGTTTCTGTGTCAGTCCCCAAAAATATCGATGCAGTACATGACATGATTTTATCAGACCGTCGAATTGGGCTGAAACGGATATCTGGAGCACTGAAGATTTTATAAGAACGCGTTCATCATATAGTTCACGTCAATTTGGACATGAGAAAAATTTCTGCAGAATGGATTCCCAAATGTTTGAATGTTGACCAAAAGCGTGCAAGGGTAGAAGCATCGCGTTCGATCTGTGCTCTCTTTGAAAACGGTGTAGACTTCTTGAACCGAATTGTTACTATGGATGAGACTTGGGTACATTTCTACAATCCAGAAACAAAGCAACAATCGATGGAATGGCGACACTCTGATTTTCCAAGACCTAAGAAGTTTCGTGTCCCAAAATCTGCGGGAAGAGTTCTTGCTTCAGTTTTTTGGGATTGCCATAGAGTAATCATGATTGATTTTTTGGATAAGGGTAGAACAATAACTGGAGATTACTATTCGACATAACTGACCACTCTACGGAAAAAAATTGAGGAGAAAAGACGCGGAAAGCTATCCAAAGGTATTTTGTTTTTACAGGACAACGTCCCAGTACACAAATCTCATGATGTTGCCATGCAAAAAATTCGTGATAGGGTTATATAGTTATAGTGAAAAGGGGTTACAGTTCACTGCGACCTTAAGTTCTATTGTGCCCTCTATCAGAGCTGTTATCATCGCGCCTCTGACAGCTCGCCCTCCAGTTCCAGAGATTTGATGAAATCCATTATCTGGGATGGCTTCTAGGAGGATAACTCCCCACTTCTACAAGTTTCTTGTTCAAAGCACTCTTTCCTTTGGCTTGCAAGGGCATATCATTCAATAACCAGGTGAATAGGAGTTTCTTCCTCCTCCCCACAGAATCTACACTAATCAGTGTCCGATAAACCGATTCTCAACAGATGTTTCTGTAGGCGACAATGTCCTGTGAGAAAGCCAGTGAGTAAGTGAAGTTGGTCTTTACTGAGATCCAGATATTTTTTGGATCTAGTAGTTTCAAAGTTCCGGAGGAACTTTTTGGAGTGATCCATTCCTGGGAGATTCCGCCAGTGTTTTTTTCTTTCGGTTCTCTCCTTCAGCATAAACTCCTTCTTATAGGTGCATTTTCCAATACCACAGAAGGGTTCTGGGCCAGTGAGTGGCGTTTGTGCGCTCTTTCTGGCCAGTGTATTGGCCTCTTCGTTTCCTACGATTCCCGAATGACCGGGAACCCAGATTAAAAAGACCTTATTCTACTTGCCTACCTCATTGAGTTTGTTTCGGCACTCCCAAATCAGCTTTGAGCCAATGACGTAGGAGCTCAGTGCTTTGATAGCAGCTTGACTATCTGTATGAATAGGTATATCGCACTTCTGATAGTTTCTTTCTTGATTTATATCTAGACATCTTCCGATTGCGAGTATTTCCCTTTGAAGGACGCTTGTACAGGAGCCTAACGATAGTGCACACTTGGTACTTAACCCGTAAATCCCAGCGCCAGCTCCTGTAGCGGTTTTGGAACCATCTGTATACCATTTTATTGTATTTTCTTTGAGATTAGGTATAGTTGGTGTATTCCCTTTCCCAATCCTCTCTTTTGCTTAGCAATGTACTGAAGTTTCTCTCAGTGCTTACTTTCTTGATCATTATATCATTTGCAGATGAGGTGTAGTCATTTAGAGAGAACCAACTTCTCTGAAACCTGACTCTCTCATAAAGCTTGGTCCTCTCTAAATGAGTACACCTCATCTGCAAACCTTCCTATTGATGTAATGATTTAGGGTTAGAATAACTAAAACACCATTCTTATTCACCAGATTTGGCTCCGTCTCTCATCTCTTTCCTCAACTGAAAAAAAGTTTAAAAGGTCGTGAATTTTCTTCCAACAAGGAGGTTATGAAAGCTGTGGAGGACTGGTTTGCAGAGCAGGAAGAAACATTTTTTTGAGAGGTCTATAGAGACGTTGCAGGTTCGCTCTGATGAATGTATTCAATTAAGAGGAGAATATGTTGATTAAAAAACTATTTTGACATTGAAATTTTGTTTGGTTCTACAGTAGGCTAAGAAGTTTTCAATATATCCTCTTATAAATCAGGCTCAAACAAAATCAATTTGTCTATTGCGATGGCATAATTCTATATTCTTTTTCCACTTTTCTGGTCTGTTTATGTTCTGAATTTCCGTTTCCACTGATGAACATCCATCCAATCAAAGGACAATCCATAGAAAACCACGATGTTCAAGAACGGCAAATGAATTCTGCAAAATGCAGCTTGCCATAGACCCGCTTCCGAGGAAAGTAAGAGTATACTGAGAACGCTGCTACACAATACGGAAGACGATATGAAAGCACCTCAAACGTATCACATCCGTCGCTCAACGTCACTTTGAACCGACTTATTTCCCGTTTTTGGACGGTTGCATTCAAGAAATTATGCGGAATACGGCGTTGCTGAACGCTGTCTCTTGTAGATACCGCCTCTGTCGGGTGAGGATTCACAGAGACACAGAGAAAGACGAGTAAAAGGGGATGTTTTATTCCATTCCTATAACGGATGTTTACCGCGCTGTCACAATATTTGGAGTTCAAGGAAAGGGGACTGGAGCGTGGAAACGGTTTTATCGGACATTTAATCGGGAGAATTCCTTCATGTTGACCCTGTATGGACCAAATAACAGGAGGTTGGCTGGTGTAGAGATATCTTAGTCGGATGTGAGGTTGCTGAAATTCTCAGCGTTTTGGTTGGGATATTTTCTCCAAGTCTCTGTTGATCAAGATAAGAAAAAACGTTTTCAAAATGGATTAAGCGCGTTACTATAAGAGACCAAGTGCGTTGGCACTTAGCCAGGAAGCACAGACTTCTCCGAGAGATTACAATGCTGCTCCTATGCAAATTCCTATTGCGAGATCCCAGAGATATGCTGATATGAAGCGAAATTCTCAATTAAATCTTTGTGCGAGTACGTTGAATTTACTCCAGTTTCGCAATTTTATCACTGGATATTATTGAATTTGAAGGACTATACTCCATTCACAATTATAAAATCACAAGTCTGGCCTTGGAAATTTCACACATTCCACTCTGTATCGAAGTTATGACGTTTTTCAAAATTGTTTATGTTCCAAGTCAACACTATGTTGCCCTTTCTACTACATTCTTAGCGCATTTCTCAGAATGTATATTTCATTTTGGAGAACACAATAGAAAATTGTGAACAATATTCTACATGTGGAGGAGTTTTTGGATTTATGATTGTAAAGATTTATCGATGTGCTTCGTTTTTATCATGATATTGTATGTGATATGATTGTGAGGGTGCATAACATTTCTATTTCTAATATTTCATTATTTAGAATAAATAACAGTTTTATTCATTCATCACAGAGAAAATAAACATAGATAATAACTAAATTAACGAATTTGTTTACAGAGAAACTAATAATTTCAATGCAAAAATAACTGAGTTTTGGTTATAAATTAATAAGCAAGAATGTCAATTCCTGAAAGCTTTATAGATATACATTTCATTCATTTGATCTTATGAACAAGGAGTAAAATATTCTGACTGTATAGTAATTTATTAGTTTAAAAAATATTCATACATTACTACCACAGTGGGTTTGTACAAATAAAATGGAATAGGTCAAACATATGCTTCACATTTATCATTCACCTGTTCTAAAATAAGACACAAACTCCTGGAATATGGAAAAACCGATGTACCTATTCTGGTTCAATATAGCCTATCTCTACTTTCGGCAAAGGATTGATAGGAATGAAAGCTCCAGTGATACATTTCAATTCATCGGAATCTGAATTCACCTACCGTTGAATGCAATATGGTCATATTTATTCTTTTTTTCACCTTTTTCGACGTGTTTTTTTCTGAAACGTGAAAACGATCAACAATAATCATTTAGGGACCGATGATGGCCATCCAGAACCCGTTTACATACGAAAATCGTACAATTTCATTCTGCAAGTTCTTTCCTCGTCATTCCTCGAAGATCCTACCTGACCCATATTTTCCGGTCGCTTTCGTTAGAAGATCGTATGAGGAAGCCTTTTTTGTCCATTTACACATTCCAAATAAATTTTGAGCACCAAAAACGATACTGAAAATAACCAAACTTCTGGTGGACCAGAATTTCGTTTGAAATCTTTCTTAACGGCCAGATACCTAAGAAAAACTTATCAAGTGTAAAAAGGTCGATTAGTACTTACTTTCGCTTTATTTATGCTTATAAATCGATTTTTGGTCCAATTCAAATTTGCTGTTCGTACTCACGCCAAACGTCGTGAAAGGAAAAAATGACACTTGCACGAAATTTCTCATATCGACGGGAAACTTCTTCTGGACGACGGAGAACGGAAAAATAGGCGATTTCCTATCGATATTCCGCCCCACAATCGCCGATCGCTTCGAACTAACAAAATGTGGAATATCTTTGATACTTTTACTTTGATGTAAACAAAGAAACTGGCAACGTCGTTTTGTCATTAACTATATCTATTTTCTGTACGCGCACAGACTTGTCATCAGGTGCACCAACTCCTGAAAACGAAACCATGACCTCCTATGTGATTAAATAAAAGTGAGAGTATAGGCTTGAGTGAATAATAAATTTTCGACATTGTTATGAGAACCCTCGATATTGGCGTTCTCCCAAAAATTCAGATATTGTAATATAAACTGTTCTTTACAATTTTTAGAATATATGATGAAAGCTATTCTTGTTGACCGGATATGATCACCTTTTTCATTGCGAAAATTGCATTCCTCAAAAATAAAGGGTGTTTCAAATTGCGCGTTTTTTTTTGAATAAATAAAATAAAGATGGCGCTCTGAATTCGTCTGGGTATTTTGACATTTCATGTTTGACATGTTAAGTATGACATTTATAGGAATGGCTTCGTACACGATACAACAACGTGTTCAGATTGTTGAATTATTTAATGAAAATCAGCGTTCTGTGAAAAGTGTTTTTAGAAATTTACGTGAATTTAAGGATTTACATAATCGTCCATCTGAAAGCAATATTGGTCGAATTATTGAGAAAATTCGATGCACCGGTTCGGTGGAAGACCAAAAAAGTGAAGAATACAGTCGTAGCGGTCGTTCATAACAAAATATTGATCTGGTTCGTGAAAGTGTTGCTGAAGACCCTGAAATGTCCATTAGACGACGTTCACAACAAGTTGGACTTAGTGGGTCCACAACATGGCGTATTTTACACAAGGATTTAGCTCTGAAGGCATATAAGGTTCAAATAACACAGGAACTAAAGCCATTAGATCATTTGAACCGTCGTCCATTTGTCGATTTCATCAATGAACAACCAGCTGACTTTTCTTGAAAAATCATGTTTTCTGATGAGGTACATTTTGAACTTGGTGGCTATGTTGATAAACAAAATATTCATATGTGGGGTGAGGAAAAACCACGAGTTATTCATGAGGAACCTGCGCCTCCTAAACAAGTCACTGTTTGTTGTGCATCATGGTCAGGCGGCGTAATTGGACCTTACTTCTTTGAAAATGCTGCTGGTGAAGCTCTAACTATCAACGGTGAATTTTTGTGGCCTGAATTAATGAATATTGATCTAGAGGACATTTGGTTTCAGCAGGATGGCGTTACACCTCACTTTGCAAATAAAACAATTGATTTATTGAGACAAAAACTTCCTGAGCGAATAATCTCCAGAAACAGTGATGCCAATTGGCCACCAAGATCATGTGATTTGACACCGTTGGACTATTTTCTTTGGGGTAATGAAAAAGCCAGGTCTATAAGAATAATCCAGAATCGATTCCTGAACTGAAGGATGAAATCATTCGTGTCATTAGTGAGATAGATAAATGAGAATTTCAACTAAAGATTGGACGTCTGTAGAGCTGCAAGAGGAGGCCATTTGGCTGATGTTATTCATCGTACAAAAATGTCATAACTGATACTTCAATAAAAAGTTTTTGAAAATGAATGCAAATTATGTTTTTTATTTATCTATCTGAAAAAAGCGCAATTTGAAACAGCCTTTATAATAGACCTGCCAAGTACTTTTCAAAATTATATTTTTTTATCGCAAATGGTCCTCGTTTCCTTCCAATGTGACAAACTGAATGAAAAACTCATTTACTATATTCCGGGATGTTTACCACCCAGGCCCGCCGCTAGCTGTCTGAGCGCCCGCGTGCAAATACTGTTATGCCGCCCCCAATAGGGCGCTACATCAGGGGCGTATCCAGAGAGCAATTCGGGGGGGGGGGGGGGGGTAGTGTCAAGTTTTAGTGAAAAGCGGGGAAAGGGGGGGTTAGATCGTTTCCATTCGAAGATTTATTGTGAAAAACTCTTTCCTGGGGGGGTTTAATTACCTCCAGTACCCCCCGTAAATACTCCCCTGCGCTAAATATGCTGAGTCTTCTCTAGAAAGGGTTCCCTCATTATGGTGGGAAAAAATAAAAAACCTATTGAATTATTGTTATATATAGAGGGTGTCCCACGGTCGAGTGCCTATTAGACGTTTCTGGAGAATTGGACATATTTGAAATTCGAAAATTGGTATTATGATATTGTTCAAAATTCTCTACAGACCGAAGATATTTTGGAGCTTGAGCATTTCCGGTTATACCAGGAGTGGGGATAAATTTGTTCAAAAAATATTTTTTTCAATATTCTCGTTTCTGATATGATTAAGTATTCAATGCTGAATACATTTCTGTTACAACCATGTTATTCATTCAAACAGTTTTCATAATATCGAAAAAAAACCTGAAAAAATGTCGCATATTCATAGTCATCAGTGTTATGTTCATTATTCTTATTCTGAACATTCTTATTGTAAACCGTTCTCACAACGTCAAAGTAGAAGAATGTGGAAAGGTCATGCATCTTTTGAATTTCATGAATATCATCACAGGGTGTTTCAAATTTTGTGTTGAAAACTGTGATAGAAAATTGGCCATAACTTCTGTTTTTCAAATTAGAACCCTATTTTTTTATGATTGCGTTGGATTCTGCGAAGAAAAATAGTGATAGCACTCTCAGATGTTTTTGCTCCTAAATTAGTATTTGCCGAGATATTTGAGCTTTCCTGGATTCATGTTGTATAGTAATCATATCAGAAACGAAAATATTGAAAAAAATATTTTTTGAACAAATTTATTTCCACCCCTGGTATAACTGGAAGTGCTGAAGTTCCATAAATATTTTCCGTCTGTAGAGAATTTCGAACAATATCATAATCCCAATTTTCGGATTTCAAATATGTCCAGTTCTCCAGAAACGTCTAAAAAGCACTCGACCGTGGGACACCCTGTATATTATATTATTGTTATTTCTATTTATAAAATTGAAAAATCATATTGTAGATACACACTCAAATATTTATCTAAAATATTTCACTCTTCTCGCTTTTATATTTGCGAAATCTTCTATAATCTTAGTCATATCGAATCTATCCAAAATTTGGTGTTCAATTGAAATTATAGCTAAATTTATTAATCTGTGTTGGACTGTTGGAGCATAGTGGATCTTTAATAATTCTTGATAATTTTTAATTTTGAAAAAAGATCTTTCTCCAGATGCAACTGAAACCGGCAATGTTAGTTGTATTCTTAGTGCTATTGTTATATTCGGAAATGTAGAAATTGAGTCATTGCCAAAAATATATTGTAACAGTGATTGTGGATCCTTCGATTGATGTTCTGCAAAATTCGATTTTAGTGCAATAATTTCATTAAACAAATCAATACCGTCAATGTCTGATTCATTAGTAGCATCCATGGGCGCCCGCAGAAACTTTTCTCAGGGGGGCGAAAATAAAGATTATTGAAATATTGAGGGTGTTGTGCTCAAAAACGCCCTTTTATTTCCCCCCCCCCCGCTTACCACGTTGTTTGTCCCCTCCAAAAAAAATTTCAATTTCACTGGATTTGCCGCCCCTCTGGACGTGCCGCCCTTGTGCCGGGCACGCCTTGCACGCCCGCTTACGGCGGGCCTGTTACCACCTTCCATTCCTTCTTGGAGTTGAGAACGACGAGAAGTTCCAAATATAGAACTCTGGCTTTATTAGTTTCCCGGAAAAATTTCGCCTCACATCAATCCTCATTCCAGTGGTGAATTCCAAGTAGGTATATTTCACAGGGATCTCATATGAATTAAATGGAAACATAAACAACAGATGATAAAATAGGAGAATTATTTGTGGAGAGATCCTGAAGTGATATTCCCCATAAATCCTACTCCAGCTGTAATAAAATGGGAAAAAGTGATAAATCTGTCTTGGGGTAGAACCAGACGTGGATCTGAGATGGAATTCGTTCTTCCTTCGGGCTTACATCGCCAACATGAGATGAGGATCATGTGGATATTTATTTAGTTGGAAAAAAGCAAAGGACGGATGAGTATAACTAAAACATTTTCTGATTCATGAGCAACCGTTTCAGTAAATAACTGCTGGGAAATCTTAGAGACAATCCACTCAAAAACAACAAAGGAGAACCAAGAAAACCTAATTAAGGCCTTCTATCAATTTATTACAAGAATCCAAAAATATATACTCACCATTCTGACCTTGGGGTCACTTTTAGCCTTGGTAGTGAGACGGTGCACTCTCCAGACCTTGCTGAACATCGCACCGAAAGACAGGGTGAAGCCGATAGTCAGCATCCAGGTCTTCGCTTGACATATCGAAGGATACGTAGAGGGTGACACAAACCTACCGTCTAGACCTAACAGAAACACAGACGTCATGCAGACTATAATCCCGAATAGCATTATAGTGTTGCACACCGGATGCGATGACTGGATCACCCTGTAAGACAATAATATTATAGATCAAAGATGGACACCTCAAGTTTGATGGAATTGGACTGAAATATAGGAAACTGGTGAAAAAATTAATCGAGAATATCAAAATTGCAAGCAAATATTGTGATTAAGTAGTTGTTAATCTCGACTTTAACTTGTTTGAACAGAAAAGGTTTATCGAGTACGTAGTCGATTGATGCAATTTTAGCTCTTTATTGTCTCAGCCAAGCTTTCGGAATAATCCCTTATCCTTCTTTAGGGCTACTGGAAATTACATAACGTTAAAAAACATACAGAGGTAGGTGTAATAAAACTTACAACAATGTGAGACTTAAATATGATTAAAAATAAAAACACAATAATTCATAATTATAGATTTAACAGAGATTTTTCCTGATGATAAACAGAGTGTAACAGCCAAATGGAATAAATTCGATAACGAATAAATGAGGGGGTGTTAGGAAAAACGCTCGGACACGTCGATTTGTGATTTTAAATGCGCATATTTTTCAAGAAAATAATATTAGGTATGTAGGGTATTCGATGTCACCGTGGCCAATACCAACTTTCTTATTTCAAATGCAACCCCCTGTATATTATTTATTTTTGGATTCTTCAGAGAATTCTAGACACAATTCATGCACAATGTCCTATACCTATCTTAAACTATTTCGGAAGTATTAAGTGTTTTCAGATTTATTGCAAAAATCAACGTTTCAAATAAAAATTATTGTATTTCACAAATTCGGTACATTACACTTAAACCTAATAAGTGATACTGATTATTTCTTAATTATTAAAAAAAAACATTAATGTCAATGTAGGAAATATTTAAAATGCTCGCCGCGAACGTCTTGGCAACATGCTAATCTGATGTAGAATTGTCTTCTAACGTTACTCAACATTGGTTTTTTTAATTTCTTCTCCGTAATGGTTTTTGCTTACTTTCTTCATATCAAGAGGTAAATGGGAAATAAGTATCGAGTGTAATGTATCGAATTTGTGAAATACAATAATTTTCATTTAAAATTTTAATTTTTGTAAAAAATCTGAGAACACTTAATATTTCCGAAAAAGTTGAAGATAGGTATAGGACATTTTACATGAATTATGTCTAGAATTTTCTGAAGAATCCAAAAAATAAATAATATATAGTGGGTTGCATTTGAAATAAGAAAGTTGGTATTGGCCACGGTCGCATGGAACACCCTATATAATTTTATTTTCTTGAAACATATGCGCATTTAAAATTACAAATCGACATGTCCGAGCGTTTTTTCTAACACCCCCACATTTATTCGTTACCGAATTTATTCCATTTTGCTGTTACACTCTGTATATGGAGATTAAAGTGTTTTATTTTTATTTATATGAAGTCTCACATTGTTGTAAGTTTAATCACACTTGCTTCTGTATGTTTTTATAGAGTTATGTAATTTCCAGTACTCCATCAGTAGCCCTGAAGAAGGATAAGTGATTATCCGAAAGTTTGGCTAGGAGAGTAAAGAGCTAAAATTGCAACAATTGACCACGTACCCGATAAACCTTTTCTGTTGAAAAAATGTGATTTTGAATAATAACTTTCAACATGACAGAAAACAAAAAGAAGAATTTAACACAATAGAGATAGAGGCCAGGATAGGACAATGATAGGTACAGCTCAACAATCGGAGTGGATTCTTTTCAATCTCCTATTTTCATTTTTACATGATGAGGTCGATTGCTGTAATACTGATCTACAGTGTTTCTTTCCCAGGCCACAAAAGTGTTGAGGTCCAACAGGTATAAAACCTTTGATGCACTTTTCGCAAGTGTATCAGCTTTCTCATTATCCTCAACGCCACAGTGCCCTTGCACGAATAAGAGATTCACTTTGCTGCCTCTGTCCAGTTGCTCTTAGTGCTGGTTGACTGCCTCACTGCCTGTTGCAATACGTTCGTTTTTTTTTATTAGGTCAGTTATTCAAGTAACCTTTATTGTTTACTTATCAGTCTCAAATGGTGAAAATAATCTTATTATCTTCCAAGATAACTACCACCAACTCCCAAAACCAAACTGGTACATCGATCGAGATGGCTACGAGGACGACTATCAGATGGCAAATTTCCGAGCAGTTTATCACAGGGTCGGTCTATGCTAGCGTCGTATTTCGGGCAAGGCAAAATGGCGATGACTCCCCATTACCAGAACATCTTACGTCGGATGTAAAGCGAGAATTTATTGCTAACTAGGAATCAGATGAGACCCGGTACCAATAGATTTATGACATCATATACTAAACACTGTCTGAGTCTGAACAGGGTTTCCTGAAACGCCGAGTCCCATAATTTCTAGATGAAAACGGGAATAGGTCTAGTGGCTGACAGAAAATCATTGCCCAAGAATTCGAGTACAAGTCGTAAATTTCCTTCTGGAAAATCGTCTCAGAATGATAGAAAAAAACCTCTATTCACAAGAAATTGAAGTTTGCATTATCATCATAGTTCTCGGAAATCAAAAGCTCCTAAGAAATTCTGAGTGCAAAACAACCAACAGACCTTCTTTTCGAAATTAGGCATTATTTGGTTCAGTCACCAATTTCTATTCTAGAAGACTGCTGACCTATATCTCTGAACCGCAAGCTACGCCTGCGCTGCCATTCCACTCGTAAGACGAAAATAAGCAGGGCCGTATCTAGGTACTACTGCGCCTGTGGCAAGATTTTCTTCAGCGCCCCCAAATTGGCGTAGATTTTTTTCATCATGTTTCAAATTTTTTTTTAGTTTTGAATAAAATAAATATATATATATATATATACGTATATACATATTATAATATTTTTTCATAATATTATTCAGATATTTTCGTCACAAATTCGAAATAATACACAATAATATGGATATTTACCTATTTTTATTGAAAACATTAAAATACTCATCTCAAATAAAATATTTAAATATAAAAATAATATGAATTCTAAAAACAAAACAGACAAATAAAAAATTTTCAACTGAAAACTCATTAACACTGCAAACGCAAAGTGAAATGTTTCTTTGGTTAGTTGACTAGAAAAACTAATCGTTAATCACAATCATATTATTAGGAATATGTTCAAAACCTCGCCTTTCTCGATTTTGCTTCGGCGAATATATCAATTAATTCAGAGTAATCTAAGGTACATGTCACTTCTTTCTCGATGGCGAGGATTGACATATTTGATAATCGCTCTTGTCCCAAGGAGGAACGAAGATACGACTTTATAAGTTTCAGTTTGCTAAAGGAACGTTCACATGTAGCAGTTGTCACTGGCAAACTCAAAAATATTCTCAACGCCGTTTCCAGATTGGGATAAATATTTTCAAGAGTCAGATCCTATATACCTCTCAATATTTGTAATGGTCCCATTTCATTCAAGTTTTCTAAAATTAGGCTACTTTGAAATTTGAAACTTTCGATTTCCACTGAAAACTCATGTGCATTTAAATCCAAAGGATACTTCATTGCAAGATCTGCAACACTTTTCTGTAAATCGTCAACAGTCATAGTTTGAATAGCATGTATCTACTCCGCTTTGGTATGTATCTACTCCGCTTTCAACCTCCAATCTACTACTATTTTTTAGCTTGGTGCGCCAACACTGTTTTCGGCTTGTCAGCGGACACCTCTATGTACGCGCGGTCGGTTTTCACATCCTACCTGGCGGAGTCGCGACATCGCTCCTTACGCAAAAAAAAATTTTTGGCGTATACATGAAAACCGTGACATGTTATCTCGAATATTTTGTTGGCGCTTCTATATTTTATTCTTTGAATTTTTTTGGCGCTCAAATTTTTTTTTTCATTTGATATTTTTTGGCGCCCCTGCGGACGTTGCGCCTGTGGCGGGGGCCACTTGGCCACACCCTAGATACGGCCCTGAAAATAAGCTTATGCGCAGACATAATAGGGCCTGTGCCCTGTGGCATTATCAGTGTAGTATATGCCACGACACAATTTAATACTGTATACAAAATTTGGTTGAAATATGTCGAAAGTTTGGGGGTATTATGTATTGTGAATCATTAACGAACTATTGACTGTTTAGATCCTGCTGGAATGAAGTGGATCTCAACTATAATAATAACAAAATAACTCACCTCCTATGACTATTCCAAATATTGAAAATCATCAAACTGACAGCGATGATAATACCAAAACTAGATATAATACACATGCATATAAAAAGAGGTAAGGAAACAGTTCGTAAGACTCTTCTTATAATTGTTCTATCTTGAGGCACTTTTCCAGCTGAAACAGAAAAACTATTTCAATATTCACGTCAGAATAGGATAAATGTACTCTGGTAGTAATAAGATTATCGCATCGTAAACAGAACGTAGGGAGATTTCGAAGCAATAAAATTTTCATATTCTCGAAAACGAGATAGTGAAACAACCACCAGTGCATGTAATGAAATCCATATAAAGATCTGTTTACTTATATGGCAGGAATTGATGAAGCTCTCGATGAAGGTTATGTGAAACTATAAAATTTAAACTTCGCTATAATGCATTTATCTTCAATATGGAATCATTCTCTTATGTCAATACGGCTCTAGTCGTCACAATGCATTTTAGTTATCATAATCATATTTATTTGTCTCTTCTGACTTGTAATTTGATGTATGGGACAAGCCAATAATTATTAGATCACAAAGAATATTAAACCGTCCTCAAAAAACTAAAATCTAACTTGATTACGTGGCCACTTATTTATACGAATCTTGCTTCCCTGAACTCAAAATTCGATGATTTGACTCTTCTTGTTTGTGCCCATGAACCTGTGTTTGTTTTCATTGCTGAGACATGGCTTCACCCCGGAATATCTGATCAGCAATTTGCGTTACCGGGTTATACAATTTTTCGCTGCGACAGTGTAACAACGCCTGGTCATGCCGGTGTTTGCGTTTATGTGCGTTGCGATGTAGTTAATTCTTTCACTATTTCTCACTACTCAATTAATACGCCTGGTATCGACAACCTATTTTTTGAGGTGAAATCAGATGTCTTGGAACTGTCTTTGGGCTGTATATATCGTCCCAGAAGTTGTGTTCACGACCAAGTTTTATTTAATCATCTGGAGCACCTGTCGAATTCAAGAAAAAACTTATTGATAGTTGGCGATTTTAACTTCGGGGATATTCGTGTTTGGCCGATGAGTCAGCTTCCATCGGATGGTTCCCCTTCTTTTCCTTTTGCTGAGATGCTGCAGAGATCCTGTTTGACTCAGGTCGTCGATCAGCCCACTCGTTTCAGGATTAATCAGCAGCCAACGACACCGGATCTCCTCCTCGTCAATGACGGGGACCTCATCTCGGATATTGAGTATCTTCCTCCTCTGGGAAGGTCTGATCATGTGGTGTTGCACACAAGCATTCAGGTACTGTCGTCCAAACGACCAAAAAATGTGAGGAAGCTGATAAAATCGGTCGACTATGAACGGGTGAATGTCTCTCTTTCTACTGTGAACTGGAGATCGGTGCTTGATGAACCTGATGTTGAAGAGGTGTGGAATCGATTTGCTGGCATTTTGACGCAGACTCTTCAAGATAACACCAGAACGAGGATAGTTAAACAGAGTCCTACCAAACCATGGATCACTGGCAATTTGTTTGACGACATTCGCACGAAGAAGAGTCTCTGGCAAAGATTTCGTCGGAGTCGTTCGACACAGGACTTCATGCGTCATAGAAGATTCTCCGAATATCTCTCAGCTGCGATTAAACTATCTAGAAGAACTTACGAGCAGAACCTGACCAGACCCGAAAATAGAGCGAAATTTTTCAAATATATGCGATCTAAGTTCAATAGCAAAGTCTCGATCCCTATAGTAGTTGATGAACATGGTACCATGGCAAGTGGTGAGTCTGAGTCGGCTGGGATTCTTGCTGACTCTTTTTTCGCCTCCTTCTCGGCGGAGCCAGATGGTCCAATGCCAGTGGTCAACTGTCCAAGGATCAACGAATCATTGGAGAGTATCACGGTGACCGACTCCATGGTGGAGGAACATCTTCTTGGATTAAACGTTGCTTCTGCCCCTGGTCCTGATGGATTGTCGCCGGCTCTACTCAAAGCGTGTTCAGCCTCTATTAGTGGACCGCTGTGTGCGATTATGAATCGTGTGCTGTCTACGGGTTCTGTACCTTCAGCATGGCGTCGATCGACAGTCACACCCATTTTTAAGAAGGGTGATAAACGGGATGCTGGAAACTACAGACCCATAAGTCTCACCTCTGTAGTGGTCAAGATTCTTGAGAGAATAGTATCCAGACAGGTGCTTCAGCACGCATTGAAGGAATCTATAATCCCTCCACAACAGCATGGATTCGTTCCGGGAAGATCAATAATCACCAATCTGCTGACATGCCTGAATGACTGGACTGGGTCGTTGGATGGAGGAGTTCCGATGGATGTGGTATATTTGGACTTTGCCAGAGCATTTGACCGAGTGCCAAGAAGGAGACTACTTCATAAGTTGGAACATCTTGGTATTCGAGGATCTCTACTTGGATTCATCGATTCGTTCCTGTCAGATCGTTCCTTTTCTGTTAGGGTCGGGAACAACACATCCCCCTTGAGGCCTGTGCTGAGCGGTGTACCACAGGGATCTGTTGTTGGTCCCCTTCTCTTCATTCTGTATGTGTCTGATCTACCAGCTGTGTTGTGCTCTCCATCCGCATCTTACGCAGATGACATAAAGTTATACAACAGGTCTGACTGTCATCGGTCCCTTCAGGGTGATCTGGACTTGATTGTGAGGTGGTGCTCTGACTGGTTGCTTCCTCTTAATACATCCAAGTGTCGTGTTTTATATCTGGGCAGCAATAATCCGAGACGATCATACTTCATTGAAGGTGTTGCCTTGGATGGTTGTTTGAGCCAAGTCGATCTGGGCGTCGTTGTGAACAGCGAACTAACTTGGAGTCCTCACATCCTACATACGTGTAATAAGGCTAAACAGCGGCTTTATATGATCCAGCAGTGTTTCAGGGGAAGCCATCCAGACACCGTTGCTGCTCTTTACAAAATTTACATCCGCCCAATTCTAGAGTTTGCTGGTCCGGTCTGGCATCCATGGCTCCAACGGGATGCTCAGATGCTCGAGTCTCTGCAGCGGCGTGTCACACGTTTACCATATGGTGTGCAAAGACCTACCTACCGAGATCGCCTGAATATCATGTGCCTTGACACATTCGCTGATCGAAAGCTTCGTGGGGATATGATTGTGGCGTTTCGAGCGTTGAAGGGATTGTTCGGCGTGGACCTGTCTCATCTCTTCCAGTTGAACACCAATCATCTCAGAGGGCATGATTTGAAGCTGGCGCGAGAGAGATTCCATACAAGAACCCGTCAGCATTTTCTGGGCAATCGAGTGTTCGCTTGTTGGAATCGGCTAACACCCCATGTTGTTGGAGCTCCGTCGGTCAATGCTTTCAAGAATAGATTTGACATCTGGAGGACTTGTGTGCAGTGATGGTTTTTTTTTTCAGTACCTATTGCATTTTATAGATTTTTTTTTTCATTCTCGGTTGTTATTCTCAAATTGGCTTTAATATTAGTTTTTTTCTCATTAGGGTTTCTATTGTTTTTTTTTTGTCAAGAGTTTTATAGATACATTTGTACTCAACTCTGTATTTTTTATAATAATAATAATAATAATAATAATAAACTTTCAATTTCATACACCAAACAAGATTTATCATTCCGATACTTTCCAAGCTTTTTAATTTTTTTAGAGTTTTCTCACCAATTCGATGACATAACCTCAGCCAATCGAACATTTCAAATTGCGGAAAGTAATATTTACTGAGTGGTCCAGTAAACCAAACGTTTTATTTTCCGCCTCAGCCTCACATCGAAATGAAGGCAATCAAAATTCTTTGGAAGGTAAAAAAACGTTTAAATTTTCAACCTCATAATTTTTTATTATTTTGATATAAGAGCATTCAATTATATCATAAAAATTTTGTAATATTCTGTGGACAAATATCAGATTACTAGGATCTTTAACATCTATGATTTTGATGGTTGTTGAACGTATGAGCGATGTATAACTTCAATCAAGTATCCATTCAATCAAAGATAATTAAAAAGCATGCTATTCAGAAATGGAAAACGAATATTGTTTCATACGCATCATTTTGATGAAAGCTCAAAGCGAAGGTGAAATACCTCTCATGCCTTCGTATCGTCCCACTAATCTAGCAGGGAAAAAGCATTTCATCATATTCACAAACGTTACCTTCCTACGCCTGTCATGATAACTCAAATATTTGCAATTTAACGGCCCCATGAACAGGAAAAAGCGAAATTCCCATTCCCCTTCGACGTGTTGTTTCAACAATACTCTTCCTTTCGGTAAAATAAGGGTGATCTCCGGAACGAAAATGTACCCAGATGCAGATCCTAATTAAATGTTGAACATCCACAGGAGGAAACCGGAATATGTTTTTCATCCCGTTATAAGAAGATTAAACAAATTTGAAATGTCTATAAAGAGGGAGTAGAAACATTATGACTAAAATGGAGACGATGGTGGGATTTCTTATTAGTTTGAGTAAGAACAATAAAGGAAGGGAGAGAAGATTTCATGGATGAAACTTCGATCAATTCCTCATAAAAGTTGAATGAAAACTCCAGAAGCCATTATCTAGTTTGTCGTGTATGACAATTATCTCGATACTGGGTCCTTGACTGTCGGTCCTCATGAAATGACTGTGAAACTAGATATCATTGATTGTCTTTAATCCTAATTTTTTGTAAGAATCTAACGATGTTCTCGTTACTTTGGTTCATGAAACAAAATTCCAGCTATTTTTTGCAAAATGACGTGAAAGCTCATTCGGTTTTAGAATCTTCAGCGAGTCTACGAAGAACATTCTTTCTCTTATAATTTTGTTTATGGTCCTTTTATTATTTTCCTGATAACAAAGAAAAAAGCGTCCAGGAAAAAGAATGAACGATGTATTGGTGTTCAAAATTCATACTTTTGTTTCTTATACCACAAGGTTTACACATAGGATGGGCTTATTTGGTTAAGAATAAGACTGAGATTCTCTGTGCTCTGTGCGATTCTATGGCTGTAACAAAAATTTCACAAGCAGTGCTCAAGTTCGACAAGATCTCTGCCATCAGTCGCATCGCTTTATACGGCTTAGCTCGAAGCCCTCAACAAGTAGCTTCCACGTCATCGGCCTTTAGTTGGCCACCCTTACAAAGTGAATTCGTGTGATAAAGACTTCTACCCAGTACAACACCTACGAAACCAGACAGAAGCAGATACGTAACTTTTGATCTGAACAACCGTAAGTACCATTTCTACAGTGTTTACTTTGTGTTATTAATTTCCCTTTTATACATCAATTTTTTATTCTTTAATTCTCGTGGTGAAAGAATTGATACAGCAGTCCATTTCTCCTCTCCAAGAGAGCTCGTGTATTTTATGCAATTGGAATACGGTTTTTGTTGGGAAATTCAACTGAATTTCGGTATATTGAGGCAGTAAATCGAATGTGGTGATTGTATCCATTCGTACGATGTGGACGCCATTTTTTCAATAGGTGTCACCGACACAATTTGCAGGAGCTTTAGCCGTCATTTATACTGTTAGGTCTAGGGTGCGAATGGAAACTGTACAGGACATATCCAAATCTATTCCTGCTGATTCCACTTACAATTCCCCACTTATGCCTTCCCCATTTAATTCGTCGGTTGAATTAGAGCTTGATCGCGGCACAGAAGCTCGCGGACTAGGTGGGCGATTTGGCGGCGTTTTCACAAAGGGATATAGCAGGAGGGGTGGGCGTTTTCCTTAATTTACTCTGCATAATTAACTGAACGAATTCCGCGTTGGGCTCTCCCGCCCCGCGAATAAATCCTGGCGTCTTTGCAGGATTCCGGTAGTTCTTCTAGTGTGAACGCAGGAATATAGGGATGGGGAACACATCTCGATGTATTTGAGGTCGATAGGGCAACATTTAAACGTAACGTCTGTTAGGACCAACATCATAAAAGAGAGCTAGAGTTGGACTAGTGGAGATCTAATGCGAGTTCTGCCGTTTCATTTGGTTGCTGTCGTGGGTTGGGTTATGTGGCACTGATGACGGCATAACAAGACTGTCAGTACTATCCTACGATGGCAGCACGATCCAGCTGTTTACTTTCATTAGATCCCCACTACTCCAACTCTCTCCGTACGTTGAATTATACTGAGACAAATAAGATGCAACACCCAGAAGAAGCAGTGCAATTTTTTTTGGTGAAACATAGATACTATAGCAAGGAGAAAATGATTAAATTTGGAGAAAAAAATTGTGAAGTTTTGTCATGTAAACATTTTTGTCGTTCCCCCAGCTGCTCGAGGAGATCTGAAGTCAATGTTTAGTTGTTGTTAAAATGCCTAGAGCACGTGTACGCAGAATTTATCGCCAGCTGAATCTGAAAGAGGTTGAGTTATTGGTCTATGGAAGACGGGGTTGTCATTTCGAAAAATCTCTAACCGTACGAACAGAAATCCAACTACTGTTATGAGATGTTGTCAAGCGTGGTTTGATAATGCCCAGAATCGAAGAAGAGTAGACACCGGACATCGAAAGGGCACAAATGAAGTTCAAGATCGACGTCTAAGACTTATAGCCATTAGAGACCGACTTGCGACAACTCGATGGCTGATGGTTAGGAGAACAAGGTCATCCTGTAACAGATAAGGTCATTTCGAGCACTCGACCCCATCTTATGTTACCTCTGACGGTTGAGCATCTCCGGCAACGATTACAGTGATGCAGAGAACGTCAACATTGGAATGTGGAATGGCATCAGGTCGTCTTTTCTGATGAATCTCGATTCTCCTTGGGTGTCAATGATGGCCGAAGAAGGGTTAGACGACGTCGGGGAGAAAGACGAGGATCTCGGTTTGATGTTGAGCGTCCTGTACACCGGACAGTAGACGTTATGGTATGGGGTGCTATTGCACATGCAAGTAGTTCACCTTCAGTTTTTATTCGAGATAACATGACAGCGCTGCGTTACCTTCAAGAAATAGTTGAGCAATATGTTCTCCCTAACCTTACCCGCCTCGAGAATCCAATATTTCAGCAGGATAATGCTCGACCTTTTGTTGCCAGAGTTAGTTTGAACTTTTGTTAAGCGATCCATGTGAATCTTTTGCCATGGCCGCCCAGATCCCCCGATCTTTCGCCCATACAGTATGTTTGGGACATCATGGGTAGAAGGCTTCGAAATTTACCTCAGCCCCCACGGCTCTGAGAAATGTATGATGTATAATGTATAATGTATAATGTATAATGTATAATGTATAATGTATAATGTATAATGTATAATGTATAATGTATAATGTATAATGTATAATGTATAATGTATAATGTATAATGTATAATGTATAATGTATAATGTATAATGTATAATGTATAATGTATAATGTATAATGTATAATGTATAATGTATAATGTATAATGTATAATGAATAATGAATAATGTATAATGTATAATGTACATATAATGTGAAGTGAATCCCTCATCACTGAATGTAGAAGAGTAAATACCCGGGCAGGTCCTTCCAGAAGTAAATCTGATAAATTTGACCCCAATTGATTCAAACTTTCAACATTCAAATCACGCTGTGTGCTGATTTCTGTATATCCCATCGCGATTCCGAGTTCGTTGAATGGATTCGATCCCCTCTTAAAATTCCCCATCCCTGCATAAAGAGGTAACTATGCCTGAGGGAATTGAGGGCTGCCATTTGGGAGATATTTTCTTCGTTTTGCTCGGTTTAGATGGCTTGGTGCCTGAGTGCTCCTGCCAATTAAAAGCTCTTCCACCGATGTATCGCGAGATGAATACGTCGAGTCACTTTATGGCTCGCTATGCGCTCAAACGACGAGAGCTGCTGAAAGAGCGTAGTTTCAATTCCTGTTTACTGTTTCCTGCTCCTCTTATACGCTTCACAGAAAAAACAGTTTGTAGTCATGCTGAGTATGGCAAAGACTAGACAGACGTTTTAGATAACGTGAACTTGAATGAGTCCCGTTTGGCACGTTTGCGAAACAAAACCACACGGAGAGATAATGCTTTTTTTGGAATGTTACTTGTATTTTTGAACTGAAACAGTAACAAGAAATAAACTGCTCCACATGAGTTAGGGATATTGACTTGGATTGCAAAATAATATAGTCAAAATACTATTTTTGTGATGAAAATTCATATAAATATGATTCAAGTTGCAAATTAATTTTAGCCTGTAGGTCTACAGCATATACAGGGTGTTTAAGAAAAATCGAGTAAAATAACGAAATTTTATTCCCAGAGAATTCGAGCATTTTGAGACTATCAATACAATGTATGGCCTCCACGGGCATCAATAACAGCTTGACATCTTCTTTGCATACTGCACACGAGGTTGCTGAACATTTCTTGAGGAATTTGGTTCCATAAACAGACTAGAAGCTCTCTCAGATTATTCAAAGAATCTGGGGTGGGTTGATGATTATCTAATCTTCTTTGGAGCGTATCCCATGCATGTTCTATGCAATTAAAATCTGGTGAGTGTGGAGGTATTCGTAAATATCGAATACCAAGCTCCTCGCGCGCATTCTCAACTATGGCTGCACGGTGCGATCTATAGCGTTATCGTCTAGAAATTGAAAAGTTTAACCAATAGCAGCGTGGCTCCCTCTAGTGTAAGGGGGTCATATTCCCAGGACGAATGTGTAGATCTGTGCGCCCGTTGAAACATATCCCGGCCCATACCATAACAATACCCCCTCGGAATGGATGGACTTCTTGGACATAGCGACGATTACGGGGTATGCGTGGGATTGTCCATACCCTTATTCTTCGAGAATCTGAAAATCGTCCATATCTGGATTCATCAGTGAAAAGGACACTACGCCATTGAT
Source organism: Adalia bipunctata (assembly GCA_910592335.1). Taxonomy (NCBI): domain Eukaryota; kingdom Metazoa; phylum Arthropoda; class Insecta; order Coleoptera; family Coccinellidae; genus Adalia; species Adalia bipunctata. Next base: position 13,782,688 of record OU342955.1, read on the forward strand.
CGTTCCAATGGTATGTTGCCTTGCTCATTCCAGTCTTTGACGCTTATGGTCATGTGTTGATGAAACTCCTCTTAATGGATATCTAGAACCTAGATTCACCTCTCTCAAACGTCGTCTGATGGTTTCGATGGAAACTTGGACCCCATCTGCATTTTGAAGAGTATTCCGTTGCATTCTACACGTAGATGTAGGGTTTCTTCTCGCCGAAATGGTGATGAAACGATCCTGAGCAGGTGTTGTTCTTCGTCGCCCCCCAAGCTTTGGTCTTTCCAACACGGAACCTGTCTCCCCGAACCTATTCCAAAGTCAAGAAATCACACTTTGGCTGACTTGGAGCCTTTCCGCTACAACAACCTGAGTTAGGCCACCCTGTAGCATTCCGATAGCCCTATTAGCCTCAGCGTTTGTTAATTTACGTCTTGGAATTTTCAGAAAACTCGTTTCAAATCGAAGCCGTTGATAAACTGATGAACATTCATGAAGCATATGCAAAGAACCAAACTTCAGAAAAAAGGCGACCAGATTGACGAAATGTCTCATACTGATTTTTATTGGATCGATTCAAGTTGTTATTGAGTTTTAAATGATTTCACAGCAATTTTCTCGAAGATTACATATTTTTAAAATTTAAAAACGATTGAATACGATATCTCTTACTCTTGTGGAGCAGTAAGCAGTTTATTTCAAATGTAGATGTAGCCATTGTGCATTACTGAAGTGCCTTAGATTTTCGAATAGTGGATAAGATTCCACTTCACCATCATTATTAATATCATTATTCGAACTGGGGTAATTATGGCTCAGTTAGCCTTCCGGGAAGTGCGACCAAGTAGATCTTTTGTTCTCTCTTCCCTTCTCATTCATCGAAATACAAGGAGGTCGTAGATGATGTTGATAAATTCGACAAGAACCTTAGGAGCCTTAGCCCTTACCTAGTGGGTATTCAGGACCGGTTTCCCCATATGAATGGTTCTCAGACCAGATCTGGACACTTGCATACCATGTGTTCAGCTGTTTCTGTCTCTGGTCCAGAGAGCCTACAAATCTCATCTGCTGACTTTCCCATAAGGTACAAATGATGTTTGGAGCTTACTGGTATAGGTCGGTGAAATCATCACAAATTTCTTGGACTGAGTAGGTCCAGGAGTGTTTCCCTAGAGGGTTATTCTGTTCTTCAACTACCATTGTTGGATCGCTGCCTCATATTGGTGTTTTCGAAGCCCACAGAAAGGCTCAGGTCCAGCAGTTGTCAACCTTGATGCACTTTTCGCAAGCTCATCGGCTTTTTCATTTCCTTTACCACCACAATGCCCTGTCACCCATAGTAGAGTCACTTTATTGCCTCTGGCCAATTGCTGGCTTGGCTGTCCGTGGTGATATGCGCCCATTTAAGGTTCATTTCAAGACACTCCTGAGCGTATGGTCTTTGTGTATTTGAAGTTTGACGAGACAAGAGTTATAATTCAGAAGAATTCATATTGCGATAGATCCCTAACCTAACCTATTCCAACGACGAGAAATAAACCAACTAGAAAGTCATCCAGAACAACTGAAACACGGTTCTAGGGATCGAAGCATAATTGGCAACGATACGCCAATTTTCCGTTGTCCAAGAGAAGCAATGTGTGGTTAATAACTTGAAGGAACTTCCATTATCTCCCTAAGGGCATCCATAAATCTGAATTACCAACGGGTTCAGAGACCATTGGGAGAGTTCTACCGAAGTTATGAGCTTTGGAAGAAATTTTCGGACTCGTTATTCTATCGGGCCGAAGGTATAAATTACGCTTTTAATTCGGGAGAAATATTGAAGCCGGAGAAGCTACAGTTTTATTGGTAGCTCGGGGGTGCTTGCGAATCTGGGAGGATAGACTTGTGGGAGAATTGAAAATTGCTTTCCAAGAATTCTTCTCCAGCTGACTCAGCAACTTGTAGATGGTTTTTTATTGACTATATCTACTTTTTATACACTGTTGTGAAACTAATTATTTTTTCTCCGGTTTTAATATTCGCATTTGAATCCATCTCTGTTGATTTTCCTGCCTTCTGTGAAGGAATTATAAATTTCATTCTGAACGTAGTAACAAATTGGTGAGGGAGACGGTTAGCATCTAAATATATTTTTCTCATCCTGTTGGGCCTGGTCAGATATTCAGCCCAATATAAAAAAATATTATATCGCCATTTGTCCTTGATACATGTGTGAATTCTCAGTAGTAATATCACAAGAGATTGAATTTCCGTGAAAATTTTTTGAAAGTTCTAACAACAAATCCAATTTTATGATTTTGTATCATATGGAACCATTTCAGCCAATTATGTCAACATTACATCGAAAACTACATCCAATGCAATTTTCAATCCCAATGATAACACGATAGATTCTTATAAAATTACATAATAGTTCCATGGCAACATCATTCCAAACAGATTTCAAAATGTCACGTTTTGGTAATGTTAAAAATATAAATGAGCTTATCAAAGAAAACATTCCCAGAAATACTTCCAATAGCCACAAATATATTTGGGGAATATTTATGGAATTTTGCTACGAATGATCATACGAATTTGATGAACGCAGAAGCTTGGAAGAATTTGCGTTTTTACTCAAAGATTGGTCTGTCAATATGAGAAAAAAAGACGGAACAGAATTCAAAGAAGCAACGGTAAAGACAATGTGGAATGTTCACAAGAAAAGTATTATAAGGACTACAACATTATGATTGACCCGTTTAATAATATAATATTTAAACCAGCCCGAGATGCCCGCGATGCAATCAGAAAAAAATTGCAAGCAGACCCAAGTAAACGTAAATCCAGTTCAGTTTCGTTAAATTTGTCCGAAGTTAACAGAATAATATTGCTATGGGATGAAAATACTCCTGAAGGTCTTATGCGTAAATTTTATCATATTGCTGCAGTAGAACTAGCGTGGCGAGGAGGAGAGGCAGTTGCTTGTTTGGTGAATTTTTTTCAAATCGAGAAGAATAACGACGGTTCTCCAACAAATCGCATCAAGGTGGTTCTAAAAGCTGTACAAGTAGTAATTGGTTGGTTTCCAATAGTGAGAGACAAAGCTGCCCTGTACGTCTTTTTCATAAACTAATATCAAAACGAGGCGAAAATATTACCTCACCACGACTTTTCTTTAAACCAAATCGTTATTGGAAAAATGAAATTGACAAATGGTACGATAATGTACCTGTTGGAAGGAATACCATAAATAAATGGACTAAATATGCTGCCGAAGCAATTGGCTTGAATGTCAATAACAAAAAGATAACGAACCATTCAAATAGATCAACAGCTGTCAGTCAATTAGCAAAAAGTGGTGTAGAGGACCAACAATTACTGAAGATTACTGGTTTTAGCAATCAAAATTCTCTTAAACCATACCTAAACCTCGATCAAGAACACCACAACAAGATAATAAATATTATGCGTGGAAATAGATCTTCTATACAAGAGAACAGCAACGAATCTAATGTTGAGTTGAATTTTACGAATTGCACTTTCACTAATTGTACAAGGTGCGACACGGAGAGCGGACGTTTTTCAGATGGGCATAACTTTCCCCCACTGAAGACGAGAGAAGTGGGGAAGGTGCCGTTAGACTCGTGTGTTCCTAGCATTTATTTTTTTATTTACCAGTTGTCGTCATGGAGCCTTGGACGGTGGAGCATCGTGTTTTGGCCTATGATAGTTTCGTCCGAAATAATGAGTCAGTCACGGTCGTGCAGCGTGAGTTTCGTCGCCATTTCCACATTCATCGGAATAGAGCTATTCCCTCTCGAAACACCATCCTTCGTTGGGTTGAATCACTTCGCAGACGTGGTGAACTGATCAACAGAAGACCAAGAGGACCTGTGCGAACAGTTCGAACGCCTGAAAATGTTGAACGCGTTCGACAAGCCATTGAGCGCCTCCAGCACTGCATCACCGATTTCGGCTACCACATGCCTGATGTGATTTTCCACACTTGACTGTCTCAAATGCTATTTCCTTGAGAATCTGATTCCGTCAATAAATGTGTTTTTGAGTAAAAATTAACGCTTTTATTATTTTTTTAAAACCATCCATCCTCCGTGCCGCACCTTGTACTTTCAATAAATAAATGCGGGTGAGAAACTCAGTCCAACTGAGGGATCCCTTCAGCCGTCGACAAGGAAACGAAGCTTGTCATTTATTGCAACATCTTCTCAAACTTGAACAGTCCGAATTCACTCTACGTAAGTAATACGTTGAGTACAGAACAACTGTTTACATAAGAAAGAGGCTATGTCTGTTGAATTCCCGAAGTTTCGTCCAAATCGAATTGTACTCGAACAAATAAATTCGAAGCAAGATATAGCGGCCGTTGCCAGAACCCGAATTATGTTGTTTGTTCCCGAATCTCCCAACGCAAAAGAATTATCACGTTTTTGTCATTCCTAATCATCGCAACCTTATCTGGAAGCCCACTTCTCAAGACCGCAACTCGACGGCGGAATATTGAAAACGAAAGCGAAGGTCCCCAGCCGCCCCTTCTCGGGGGAGAGAAAACCCCGGCCATTTACTAAATGAGATATGAGGCAGGAGGCGAACGGATCGGCGTTGCCAAGTCTACCGTGACCCAGATCGGTTTTACTCCAATCGTATCGCCACCGCAATTAGTCGATCTGCATGAATCGAACTCGGCGGTGGACCTGGTCTTAGAAACGGATAGAAATGCGGATTAATTTTCAATATCCAAATCCGAACTCCCGTGGGTGTTTTCCTTCAGTACATACGGGGACAGCAGGATCGACTGATGAGGCAACGGACTAATTTGCGGCTGAACTGCGTCCTCCCATCTATTGAAATCAGGATTGGGAGGCATTTGAATAATTGCTCCTTTGGTGATATCATCAGCTCCACTTGTGATTAACGGAGCTGCACTCATTGCAACGTATAGCGAGCATGCACCGTTTGAACACTATTTATGAATGTTTGTTTTGGTGTTTATAGACCTGGTTTGGGTGGTATCCGCGTTTGATGATTGCGACCGGTTATCTGTCAACATTTATATCCACTCACAATTCCACAAAAATCCACTGCTCTTCAATATTTGAATAGATGAAGGGAAGTATACGTACAAAATGACATAGGGTTATTTCAGAGGCATAAATTGTTAGTAGTGAATTGTAGTATAATGTCATATTTTATGATCTTTGGTCCTTTCTTTATAAAATCTAATCAACGTTCATATTTTCCGCATGCTATGGACAAAATGACATACCGACAGCAGGCAACTGTAGTTTTCTACTTATAGTTACAAAACTACTGATAGATCTGAATCGGGAAAAAGGGTCATAACAATAGACAGATGGACAGTCGTCTTCATCATCTCGAAAGTTGCTAGGAACATTTTCTTCTTATTGTCTTCTTAAAAGAATGACCTAGGGACTTGTCTCATTTTCTGTGTAGTAGGTATGGGCTCATTTTTTGATTTGATTGCAATCGTATTAGGTATAGAAGTTGAAACTAAGTACGTTTATCGAGTCTTCGGCTCACGTTTGCCTTGTCTACTTATGAATCGTCCTTATGGGATTGGAAGAACCTCCTCATAGGATCAGCAAGAGTAGGTTAAGATGCATTGCCTTTTTCAGCCGCAGATGAATATTTTGTAAGAATATGTTAAGACAAGTCCTGTTTTTTTTTGCTGATGGAGCCTGGGATGAATAATAATATAATATAATAATAATAATAGAGTTTATTCGTATAAATAATACACAAAAATAAACTCAGTACAACTGTTGAGTCCGATATTAAATATCAACTGTACACAGCTCGTACAAATTAATTTTTCTCACTCAATATACCACAAATTATCTAGTAAAATCCTATCAATATATCTCACTCGATAAAACCCAAGAAAGAAAACAAAATCAAGTTTCTGAATGAAAAATGGTCTTAGTGTTGTCCGGTACGGTTAATTCAGCTGAAATACGTCATTTTGTCCGTTCACTGTATATGTCATTTTGTCCATGAAGCGTTAAGAAACTAAAAATATACTACTCCACAAAAGTAGTATGTAATCTTCGAGAAAATCGCTGTAAAATCATTTAAAACTCAATAACAACTTTAATCGATCCAATAAAAATCAGTATGAGACATTTCGTCAATCTGGTCGCTTTTTTTCTGAAGTTTGGTTTTTTGCATATGCTTCATTCTTATTTTGAGATGAAGTCGGTTTATCAACGGATTCGATTTGAAACGAGTTTTCCAAAAATGCCAAGAAGTAAATTAACAAACGCTGAGACTAATAGGGCTATCGGAATGCTACAGGGTGGCTCAATTCAGGTTGTTGTAGCGAAAAGGCTCCAAGTCAGCCAAAGTGTGATATCTCGACTTTGGAATAGGTTCAGGGAGACAGGATCCGTGTTGGAAAAACGAAGGCTTGGTGGGCGACGAAAAACAACACCTGCTCAGGATCGTTTCATCACCGTTTCGGCGAGAAGAAACCCTACGCGTAGAATGCTACGGAATACTCTTCAAAATGCAGATGGGGTCCAAGTTTCCATCGAAACCATCAGACGACGTTTGAGAGAGGTGAATCTAGGTTCTAGATGCCCATTGAGAGGACTTCCATTAACACGTGACCATAAAGGTGGATACAAACTGTTGTCACGTCACGGGAGCTCACGTGAGGTCAGGTTCAACGTATTGCGCTAGAGACACACCATTTGACATTCGCGCTGTCATGAGCTATTCGGCAATATTCAGTGACGAAGCGAAATATCAGACGTGATATCACGTGCGGTCAGAAAATGTAAATTTGCAGATTTATACATTTCGCGTGCTGTCATGTGACAGCAGATACTAACCTAGCGACCGCGTAAATCACAACAATGCGTTTCTAAGCGCATAAACTTCCATGCATTATCATTTTGCGAAATGACGTGATGCGTGAGCTCCCGTGACGTGACGATAATGTGTTTCCACCTTAAGCGTCAAAGACTGGAATGGGCAAGGCAACATATCAATTGGAACGATCAATGGCGTAGTGTCCTTTTCACTGATGAATCCAGATATGGATGATTTTCAGATTCTCGAAGAAAAAAGGTATGGACTATCCCACGCATACCCCGTAATCGTCGCTATGTCCAAGAAGTCAATCCATTCTGAGGGGTAAGTGTTATGGTATATGGGCCGGAATATGTTTCAACGGGCGCAAAGATCTACACATTTATCCTGGGAATATGACCGCCTTACACTATGGGGAGCATGTCATTGACAATGTTGTGCCAAATTTTCACGCTGCTATTGGTGAAACTTTTCAATTTCTAGACGATGAAGCTAGACCGCACCGTGCAGCCCCAGTTGAGAATGCGCGCGAGGAGCTTGGTGTTCCACATATGCCAATACCTCCGCACTCACCTGATTCGAATTGCATAGAACATGCATGGGATATGCTCCAAAGAAGATTAGATAATCAGCAACCTACCCCAGAATCCTTAAATGATCTGAGAGAGCTTCTGCCCCGTTTATGGAACCAAATTCCTCAAGAAATGTTCAACAACCTCGTGTGTAGTATGCAAAGAAGATGTCAAGCTGTTATTGATGCCCGTGGAGGCCATACATTGTATTGATAGTCTCAAAATGCTTGAATTCTCTGGGAATAAAATTTCGTTATTTAACTCGATTTTTCTCAACCACCCTGTATACGCTGCAGACCTACAGGCTAAAATTAATTTGCAACTTGAAATCATATTGATATAATTTTCATCACAAAAATCTTATTTCAACTATATTTTTTGCAATTTAAGTCAATATCCCCAACTCATGTGGAGCAGTTGATTTCGAATTGATACAAAAAGGATATTCAACATAAAGAAAGCTTCATGGATACAAGACAAAAAAGTAAAGTTTGAAATGAATACAATATCAATGAAAAAAATGGTTAAAACCGGCCATGTCTTCTAAAAATTTGGCGCAATGAAAAAAAACTCGTGACCTATAGATTTCTGTTATCACTCATTACGACCAAATGAATAAGAGTAGCGCTTGCGAGTTTTCAGAGGTTAATATAAGCCACTCAGGTCGTGTAATTTGGTAGTCAGTTCTGCATTTGATACCTTCAAACTCAAGTTATGATGCCTACGTCATTTTGTACGTATTTCCTGTACGCCTTCAATTGTCAAATTACCTGAATGAAATTCAGCAGCTCAACTGTCCTCCCCTCCGTAAACAACCCTTATCTTGGCATAAAATTCAAACAGATAGCATTCACAGTTCATCCTTTTGTCCTGACTATCAAACCTATATTATGGAGAACCCCCGCTGTAAGTCGATAAGCAGGACAGCGCCATGCTGAGAGCCAATAAAACGTCCAGAACAATAAAAACGAGAAAGAGTCCTGCGGGACTGCAGACGAACACAAGAACAGGAGGAGAGTCAGAGTCAGATATTGGCGAGTTCTCTCCCAATCTTGTCAATAACAGCAGGGGCCCCTACCGCCAGGCTACCAATTATTAAAAACGAGGAATGAGACAGGTCGCGACGAGGGAATCGAAAAATGCTGAACTGCGGAAGTTTTACCTCATTTTCCTATGGGATCTCTTGACCGGCAGTCTGGAAAACACGGGACTTTTTCGTGATTGATGCATGCTCTCTGGAATTGAGTAAAACAATCGTATCTGATTTTTGTATTATCAGATTGAACTCCAATTCTTCCTGCTCCACAGGGGTTTTGGATTACATGGGTTTGCCTACTCATCCAGAGCCCACATCCTGAATTGATCCCATACAAATTCTCCTTATATCGATAGTTTCTATTGGTCGTTTTTGCTCCTGTGTATACGAAGGTTTGGCCACCAATTAGATGGATTTTCATGACCCAGCATCCTCGTGTTATATAGCAAAAGCAGACCATCATGTGATGAGTAGAAGGCAAAAACACAGGCTCAAGTCTGGTGGAAAATAGTCAAAGCCCTTCCCTAAGGGATTCTTCAACTGCTCGCCATTGAAGTTCACGACAGACAAATTGAGATAAAAACTGTCTGGAAACTAGATAGGGCATACTCATAGGACTTTCAAGATCAACAAACAGTACAAACACATGACCTCGTCGAAAAGACGAAGCTGATGCATTCAGCAGTCGGAGAAGATCACCAGAGACTGGTGAGTGGTGAGGCTCACAATGAGCTTGAATCTAAAGCTACACTTGCACGTTTGTACAGTATGAGTTTGAGCAGAGTTATTCGAGCTTTTGTTGAATTAAAAGTTCCGAAATTGAGCTGGATTCAGGCTCAAACTTGTGCTGTACGAAAGTATGAAGAGTCCTCTAACATACCTACATGACAAATGAACCCCCCGAAACGAGTTGGTATGTGGAGCAGCACTATCCCGTCTGCGATATCGGTATCAATCCTGAGGATAAGTAATGGAGCGAAACAAGTTTCAACCGCATTACGTAAAGTGATTGCAGTTAATGGACAATATAATGGAGAGCTCAGGGTAAATTGCCATGTCAGGACAACGGAATGTACTTTATGTATATTCATCAATTTAATGAACGGTTGTAAGTGCACCTGTTGCCGTATATGATGTAATTAACGAAAAGTTTGTCAATTTTTGTTGAAGCTTCAATTGGTTCTGCAAACAATGCTTTATAAAACTATTACTTGGCGTAGATCTTTCGGTGATGTAAAATAATTTTCTATTGAAATATCGACTTCAGCGATATTGTGCCGAATATCTTCGAAAAATGCCTGCTAGGTACAATATAAATTAAAAAGGGCATCCATCGGGTTTTTTCTTTCTTCTGCTGGCAGGTATTCCAAAGCATAATGAAAATTCCTAAAAAACAAACAACAAAAAACACGTCACTAACGCCTTGTTCAACTGCCGACTTAACGCTCTACACCGCTGTTCCCCGAATAGCACTTTTCCGTCTCCGCTTATGAAAACTGCATTATTTCTTAAACCTTCTCCAAAACCGTATCTCGAGTCAGCTGAGAATTTTCCCGTTTAAGACTTCTCCAGCTACTCTTAACTTCCGATTCCAAACTTACTTCTGCTATTCCCCGAATAGGATATATTTTTGTCTCCGCTTTGAGACCGTACTTCCAAACACTGAAGAACACTAAAACTGATTCCGAGTCAACTGAGAACCTTCCCGTTTAAGACTTCTCCAGCTCCCCGGGATACGGTTTTAAGGAGAGTTTGAGAATTAATCCAGTTTTTAGAAGTACGGTCTCAAGCTGAGACGGAAAAGTGCTAGTCGGGGAATAGCGGTGTAAAGCGATAAGTCGGAAGTTAAAGTTTCGCAGGAATTATTTGAATTATTTAGATCACGTCTCGTCGATAGGACCGGAAGTGAAATTAATCTGCGACAAACGGGTTAGTAACGTGCTTCTTGTTGTTTGTTTTTAAGGATATTTTTATCATTCTTTGGAATACCTTCCAAGAGGAGAAAGGACAGCTACTTTTGCGTATGATTCGGTTTTATACGATTTTGATAAACCCCCAAGTTTTGATAATTTGAAATTATTTTGATAATTTGATTTTGTATTGATAATTTGATTTGGTTTTGAAAAACGGACCAATTCTTTTGATATTTCATTCTTTTGACATGATTGAGATATAGACAGTGTGTGTGAAATCGTTTATTTCATTCACCTTGGTTGGTGGAAAGCCGCTCTTCTGTCGAATCTCTAAGGGGGTGTTTTTTGCAGATGAAAAATCCAACAACTCATCCCTCAAACCATGCTGATTCATCAAGGCTTCCTCATCAAATTTAATGAATCCCTTCCTTCCATAACTAAACGTAAGTTTCTAGACTATGTATACGCAAATCATCGCTCGTGCTATTACGGCGAAAGCAAGGGGAGCTCTAATCAGTAGCCAGACCAGCGCACGTTTTGGAAATTATATTTCGAGGCTGGAACATGTGCAAAGTTGAGTTTGAGGGGTAGAGAGGGAGCCCGAACACGCCATAGTTAGTATATTGCGTTTCGGACCCTTTCCACTGAAATTCAATTCTGGCACGAGTTTCCTGGAAAATCGTTTAGAGCGCATCATTATCTCTTGTTGCAGCCTTTGATACCATTCTCCTACGGGAAATGTTCGCAGGTGAATTGTCGGTGTTGATGAAAGCGACGCTGTGTGATTCGCAGAATGATATTCTGATACGAGACTGCTGATCAAATTGGGAATTGTTTCTGAGTAGCGACCTGGTTTAGTTGCGCACGGGTGTCATTCAAAAAGTAAAACGCAAAAGGGGGAATAAATAGAAATGAAATTTCATTAAAAATTCAATTTCAATTTGTATTACAAAATGTATCCCTATTCTTATTGTTTCCTGCTCTCTAATGTTAACTTTCAATGAAAGTTTGAGATTTTCCTGAACACATTCTTCCTTATCCAATAAAGCTAGGCATAAAACAGGAAATTATACAAAACAAAATAAACTTATCTAGATGACAGGGTTCTAGATATAAACGGTCCTGCAATAGTGCGAACATCTTCCATAGCTGCCGAACCAGACATCTCAGAGATTTTGTTGGAAAGAAGTAAGAAATATTCCATTTGTTGAATAACATTTACCGGGGACACCCAGTATATCAGAAAATAATTTCCTGAGATGCAGAAATGAAGGTACAAGAGGTGTACTTCCCAACGAAATCTCTGAGATGTCTGGTTCGGCAGCTATGGAAGATTTTCGCACTATTGCAGGACCCTGTAGATTTGCTCGGTCAGCTTTTTCCTATCAATGTTTTCTCTTCCAGATATGTTGTATACAGAAGGTTTCGCTTTAATATTCCTTCGGCAGTAAAATCTGTGGATCCAGAACAAATCATATGTTTCATGTTGATAACGACTCATCCTAAGACCCAAAACAACTGTTCAAAAAAACTTCACCCACCTCTGCTGCACCGTCGCCTCAATTGGACTATCGAACAATTTAAGCCAATTTTATTGGCAGCCTCGCCTATTTCAAACTCCATTTTTTGGAGTTCTTATTGTGACGATTCGAATAGAATAAAGAATAACATAAAAATAACCGATGAACACATGAAGGACATATACAGGGTGAGTCTTCGACTTGTAAATATATTTAAAGTGTAGATTATTGAGGTAAAAAAACTATGTATTTCTTCATTTCTCCGAATTAGGCTCTGTTTTCAAGATATAGCCATTCGAAAAAAAAGTGGGCCAAATACGTGCCTGATACGATTTTCTGGAATTTATGCAAAGTTCATATTTCTCGATTGAAATTGAGTTGATACATTTAGGAAATACTCAAGCACTAACCTTATTGGATTGAAGATATTTCAAACACGATATTTCCTAACAAAAAAACTTAGTTTTGTCCGATTATTTCTGCAATTGTAAAGCCATATTTCTCCCACTGTTCCTTCTTCGATTTCCCTAAAGATGAGTTTGTAAACACTAATAATTTGTTCATATTTTCCTCGATATCCCAACAATATGCGAGGTAGCCAGCGCAAGACAAATCATCCACAGACCAAGCAGTTGGTCTGTGGTTGTTGAACGACGCATGCGTATAGCGATAACCGGCGTAATGGACTGAGAGTAGTCGATTTATTTATTTACAGAGAAGAATGCAAACAGTAGCTGATTATGTGGAGACTCACAGTGAAAGTGAATCAATGTGATAATTACCGTATAGTGTCGAGTTTATATAATTCCAAGAGAATATTGTACAGTTAGAAACATCGCCACAGATCATGTAGTGCTAAGTTTCATTTCATTTTTCATTAATTTCAATTCAATACATGGTTTGTATGGTACATTCATCATCAACATCCGAATTTTTGGATTTCATTGACTTTTTTTCCAATATCGACCGATAACAATAAATTTTTAATAGAAACTGTGCGTATAGAATGTATAGTTTCGTGCTTCTTAGAATCCAATTTCATCCCCCACATTTGTGGTAATTAATTATTACATATACATCCAGCGTTTTTCCATCATAGAGATTTAAGTCTTGACAAAGTTAATAAACATAATGACAACATGGCTTTTTTGTATAGATAATCAGAGAGTAAAGTTCAGCCATTCTGTAATATTAGGAATCCAAGGAAGCATCCAGATTATTATTATGATTTTTTATTTTTTCGTAAAATTTTATCCAATAAAATTGGGAATAATTTGGAAACGACGCATTTAATCGAGAAAACATGGAAATACTTTTATTTTTGAAATATTGCGTCTTTCGAAAGTATGACCGGTTTTTTTTCAAGTGATTTTATAGTATTTTTGCGTGGATTTATGAGTCGGCCACGCTGTATCTTTCATACCAGGAAAAATATTGAATAAGTCCTGATTGAGGAATATGCACCATGAATAGAGTGAACAATCAACCAAAATTCAGTTCATTTGAAATATCGGTTCCGAAGATATAACGGAAAAGTTTTTTTTCTCATGGATTTTCGACACCCCGCATCTTTCAAAGTTTCAAACGAAACTGAATTTTGAAAAATGGTATGGGAAGAAAGTGTTTCGTTTGATGGGAGGCATCTACAGTTGAAATATGTGTACGAGTCAAAGACTCACCCTGTATATTTAATGCATTCTGTCAAACAATCCAATAAAAGGATGAATTTTGAGGATCTTACATTGGCGTTATAGAAATTCACCCCAAATGAATGCCATAATCTCATTACCAACCAAATTCAAATCGCAGCCCTATGAGCGTACGCAATTCCGTATTCTTATCATCCGGATCTTCTGGAAGTTCAACCCGGACCAATTCAAGCCGTCTGGACAGAGTCCTTTCGGCATCGATCGTCATAAATCGCATCCAGAAGTGTCCGGGGATTGAATATAAACCGGATTGCCGCCCGAAATACAGGATTAAGGGCTAAGAGGAACCAATGAAGCGGGTTGACTTACCACGCCAGACTTCTCGATCGAACCATGTCAGATTATCTGCCTGGGTATCGTAATACCCGAGCACCACGTAGTTTCCATTTATGACCTGCTCTATCTGCGTCAAAGCTATCCGGTCTCCTTGCGAGCTGAAGGCCACAAATCCCTGCAAATCGAAAGAAAAAAGTGAGTCGGATCCTCTTTTTGAGAGGTATAATATGGCTAGTTCGATATCGGATCTTTTGTGTTTGGTTGTTTGGAAGGTTTTGGATGCAAGGCGCACCTGGGTATCAGAGGGATGTTTTCGGCCGGCTTTTGATGTTGCAGAAAACGGGTTTATAGTTCGAAAGGATAAAACTCTTGCCCTTTTTTTCCTGTTGGTTTAGAAGATATTAAATTTCTTGTTATTGCACTGAAAAAGAAATGGATCGTACATGGCACATACATTTTAAAGTGTACCTACATAGTTTAACGGAGGGATATGAGACTTGGAAGAATTTTATCTGATCCAATTCAGGAATTTTAAAATATTTTGAGTAGAAACTGGAGCAATAAGACTTTTTGAGGATGCTTGGAATAGAAATAGAAGCTTATTACAACTCGAGTCTCTCCCAATGAAATCCATCATTTTGTTCATCTTCTGTTTTTTTTTTGTTCGATAAAGTGCTTGATATTAATTAGATCTCTGTAAACGTTGTGTTTATCGATAAATCAAGTGCTGTTTGTTCACGCCAGTGAACGGTTAAAATAAAATATTCATAATTTTCAAAATTCAAATAATTAAATTAATTTCTTCTTGCTTGGAATCCCCATATGGATTTATCATTGTTTAGGTGCGAAAAGAATTCGCGTCAGCTGTGGAGCACAGATGTCGTATATTTGTTTCCTTCTCATTTTTAATTCAGTTCATTGATTGACTTCATGAATGATTCTGCTGCCGTATTGCTAATTTTCTGCTTCCTTTTCGCGAATTCGGAAAACTTCAATTTTTCCTGTGATTCGTAGTTTTAGTGATTTCGATTCAATCGAATTACATTCTTTTAAAACTAATTTGTGCGAATTATTTCGAACAAAAAAAATGTTACCAGTGGCGTGGTTATTTTATAATACCACAAGGATAAGTGTACACAATTTGACATTTTTAGCAACGGATTTTCACGTCAGCTTCATTCCATATTCGTTTGACGAGCTCGTGCAATCTTTATATAGGAATAGGAGTCATCGACAGGATCCTTTTTGCTGATATATAGGTAACTATATTTCATTTGTTATTTTTGAGTGCATTTATCCTTTCATTTGTGTTGGGTTCAATTGATTTCATATATATTATACAGTCCACAAGCTCTATCCTTTTTTCAGTCAGAAAATTATATTTCAGAAAGTTAAACCTAAAATAATTGAACCACACTTTCAGTTGGTTAACTGAAACTCGCCCCAACACTGTTGTTGATTGTTGTATCTCACTTCGAAAAATCTGGAAAAATTGAATGTCACATCCTTTGTCCACCAGAAATTAGCTGTCGCCTTCAAAAATGTTGTATAGATAAATTGATTTTAACCATATGGGATCGAACCCTTGAACTGCAATATTGTTCCATATGCCTTTAGTTACAATTCTC
The DNA here is from genome assembly GCA_910592335.1 of Adalia bipunctata. NCBI lineage: Eukaryota > Metazoa > Arthropoda > Insecta > Coleoptera > Coccinellidae > Adalia > Adalia bipunctata. The sequence continues at coordinate 13,798,167 of OU342955.1, forward strand.
GTTCTTTCTTCAAAATATCCCTTCACAGTAATTTATGGGACAGCTATTGAAAGATTTCGAGAATCCAAGAATTTAAGTAAAGTTTGGGAGATTCATTTGGTTTTTTGATACAATAGACAGGTTTGGTGAACCTTCTTCAGTTTCTCCGTATAAGCCCAAAAAATTATATGGTGACTTTTCACTGCAGTTCAAGTTGCATTTGGGAACATATGGCAGGATCGAATACCAAATCGTCCAAGTTTCTTCTCATTGGTCTGTAGATTCATGAAATGGGTTGTTTTTCTCACTACAGTAAGGAATGGCGAAAGAGAGCACTTTGTTGGCTTAGCGGGGCGGTTTCCGATTCTGACACACAATCAATTGTTGATCTTTTTCAATTTTCTTCAGGGAAATGGACCTCCCTTATTCACCAGCTGGTCTGTTAAACCCTATGTTACAGAGACAAGCAATGAGTAAAGTACTAGTAATTATACAGTCAGTTGTAAATCACAACAACACCTTGCTACCTTGCTATACATTTTCATATAGAAAGTACATTTCATAATTCCCCCTTGCTATACATTTTTATATAGAAGGTACATGTCATAATTCCTCCTTGCTATACATTTGTCCGTAAATAATCGGTAATCAGTGAGTCATTACAATCACTTTGCTCCCTTGCTATACATTTTCATATAGAGGGTACATTTCATAATTCCTGCTAGCTATACATTTCCATATAAAAGATTGCGTTTATAATCGTCGGTAAATACTCAGTAATTAGTAGGGTCGGGTTTCACCATCGATTTTGATCTCGTTTAAGGCAGTAAACGATAATTTTCTGTGATTTTCAAGTCAAAATCAATCGGTAATCTCAGTCATCTCGTTAAACCAGATTGAAATGTTTGATGAAACCGGGCCTAAGTAATAATATCTCTTTGCTCCCTTGCTATACTTTTTCATACAGAGGGTACATTTTATAATTCGTCCTTGCTATACATTTTCATATAGAAGGAAGAGTTTATAATTTTATACATATTACTTGCAAAATCATTTCGTGCTTGTTATCTAAGTTGAGTTATCGCAGCAATCAATGCAATAATCAAGATTGCCAAAGGGTGCTTATAGTTAATTATAGTATACCTCCCTCATATCGGTTGTGAGGTTGATCATCGAGATCAACGAGGATCACCCGCATCCTAACAAAAAGAAGCATTGCAAGAAGACCATTATTCTGGTAAAACAATCAGGGTACACAAATAAAACTAGAAAAACCTTGATAAACCAATCAAGGTACGAAACATTGATCAAACGATATTGCATCAATAATATTCTGGAAGTGAGTGCTTTTCTGTCGGTGAAATAAATGAAACAAGTTACAACTTGGAATCGGTTTTGAAGCGATACTGTTCCTACAAAGTCATGAGGTAGATGGAGATGTCGATATTTCTCAAGTACAGCAAGTTGGCGACCAAGAATTCTTATCGATATTCTCCATTAATTCTCTTGATTTGTTTCGACACAGGAGCATAAAGCATGACACCAATTCAATAAATCTCCTACTGCACATTTGAAAGTTTTCCAATGCAACTGCCACTAAATTCAGAATAAGCACATCCATGAATTTCTGTCGACAAATATCTACGTGCCTCTACCGTAAAATCACTGTGGACATAATTCATCTAGTGTTGTTTTCGACGATATTTTGCCATTCCCGGAAGCGCACTTATCATCTTCCCAGTCTCCAATGGAAAAATTGTATATTTCATTTTGCGATTCGATATTTATGGCCCACTCAGCTGAGTCAACACCTGTCACTGCTGGGACATTTTCATTTCAGCGAAGGATTAAAGAATACGAATTCTCGACTGAGATTTTAAGATGAAAGGTAGAGAGCTTTCAGCCGCTGTTTCCTTTGATCGTTACTCACCATTCATCAGGCCATTATTTCTTATTGTGCCTTCAAAGAACGTGAAGAGTTGTGTAATTAATAGAATTTCAGCCCTTCTGTGAAATGGGCATGTACTGAACAAATAATTAATAGTTGTTCGAAAATTAGCGCAGATTAATTCATTACTGTTGAATTGCCTTTTACCATGTAAATATTGTTTCATTTGATGCTTCATTTTCCGCTCCTTATAATGTGGGGTTGCATCATTCTATAGACTCCTTAGAGGCTTGGGTACAATTAAAAACTTTACCTTTATATGATAAATAATAATATAGACAGAACAGACTCAATTCATTTCAGACAATTACATATGTGACTAGCTAAAAAAAATTTTATTCCTCAATTCAATAGGTTCGTTTACGCCCCACATTTTCAAGGCCATCTTTTTGACAGTGGAAAATTTACCCCCTGACCTACAACCTGTCAATGCAACAAATCAATCAACCAGCTGATCGTGAATACAAATTAAAAGAAGAAATTTTATTCAACAGTAGCAAATTTGATCTTCCAGCAATGCCTAAAGAGTATCTACATAACATCTCTTCATCATAACTGACACATTGTAAGAGGGTCTAATTGAAGTCCACACAAAATAAACCAAATTTTAAGGCTTTGTGATAAGTTTCAGATATCTGGAAAATTATACCGAGCAGTACCTACAGAATAAAAAAATGTAGTATCTCTACTTTTTCATTCTATTATTTGTCCTACAATATCATCGAACGTAAGAGGATGAAGGATGAAACTAAACCGAATCGACAAGACCCTCTCAAATGAGGTTATGTTTTCTCAACAAATTGAACCAACATGGCGGAAGTGGAATTCTGTTATTGCGTTTCAGTAATAATGGAAATGGTTTCCGATGCACTCATAGAAATGAGCGACTGTTCAAACAATGTTTATTCTCGTTGTTCACTGGTTATGGCAACCACATCGGTATCCTATTGTATTAAGGTGTGTAACTGTTGAATTCATGCACTCATTGTAATATGAAGGTCAATTTTAGACGAGAGTTGAAAAAGCTTTCATCTGAATCTGTTCAAAAAACGAAGCAGATGAAGTGTTGAGTACCTGTTTCTCACTATCGCCCTCTATGCGATAACCTATTGAGTTAGTTTCAGATATTTCCGCTCATGTTAGGAGAGCACTGTGTTTGTTCTATCGTTCGTATTAGCATTAATGTATTTTTTACTCTTCGGTATCAGTTAATTTTTTGTAGTCCCGTTTCCAAATATCCATCATTCAGCTTCCAGCAGCAACCATCGGCCATATCGAATTGCGATTAGTGACATTCATTGCTCAATTTAATAAACCATTTTATTAACCGAATTGAATTCATATGTCAGTGACGATTGATCATTTTTATAAAAGAGTTCCCTTGAATTCGTATCTAGGCGGCTCATACACACACACGAATCGAAATGTTATAGGAATATCATGAACTATGTACGCTCGATCAAGAATAAAGCCCTACATATACGTTATGAACATCTTTGCATCTTCCGCTAAAAAGTTCTACAACAGCGAAGTCAGCCAAACGGTGTATCACCATAATTTACACTTCGTGCATATAACTCGACTACATTTTCCCTAAATGCGAAGCTACCCGCTTCAATCGCGAGCATTATCTCCATTTTACGTCGAGAACTTTCCTTCGAAATGGGTTCATTTAACACTCATCTCTTCAGAATATCATGGCGTTCTGTTTCCGCCATATCAGATGGCGCGAAGTGAATTACGTTCGAATTGCGGCTAATCTTCGCCATTATAACGTCATTTCGGGTTTATCAGCCACGACAAATTAAAAGTTCTCAAATTGAGAGTCGAATTAGGCTAATTGGGAGGGATCACCAAGTGAGCAGAGGTTTCGGCATTGCTGTGCACTTTATCCTGGGTGTCACTTTATCGAAACAGTCAATATTATGATCAAACCGACAAAAGGATCTAGAAAATAATTAAAATAGTTAATTTCTTTCAATTCATTATATGTCTAGCTATATTAAACTATTTCGTATTCGAAACAATACTCCTGTAAGAATATTTCATAGACCTTTCGGTAGAGACGTTGCCAGCGACAGCCATATTCCTGAGATTAGGAGCATTAATTAGTCGGTGGAATAGCCGAATGTGGCTGAGCTGAATTTTTGCGTGGATTTAAGTGTCGGCTATGCTATAACTTATACATCACGAAAAATATTGAATCAGTGTTTATTGAGGAAAACAGATGAATGGGGGGAAAGAAAAATCAATCTAAATTCCGAATAGCGTACTCAGCTTGAAGAGAGAAGACCATTGATCTATGCTCATGACATTCTATGGGCCGGTTTTATGAAATAATTTCAATCCTCGGTTCAGCCCAAATCCGCCGTTGAATGTCGATTTCCGTATTATAAACATCCAACCTCGGGTTCAACCCTGGATTGACTCAACCGGTGAATATAGCTTCGTTTGAGATTTGAACCGAGGATTGAAACGTTTGACGTTTCTAGATGGCCGACAACTAATCTCACTTCATGTTGAAAACAAAACAAAACATTTTGTTGTGGCACATTTAAGTTGCTTGGAATGAAAATACTATATGATATTATATTGATAAAATGCCTGATATTAATCACAGTCTTCTGTAGGTTCGCTATGTATTAATAATTCATCTTTGGTGTTTGGAAAGATATTCCTAAATTGAAACTGAATTTTTGTGCCTTATCTCCGAGGGATAGAACTGCCAGGTTCCTGTGTGAATATAATATCGAAAATGACTCTAGTTACGATAATAATTAAATAACTGCAACGCATTCAAAAGATAGTAACGATAGTGAATAAGAAAGATACCAATCGAATGATTTAACATTTCCTCTCGACCACTTCGAAGATGGTACGAAGAAGAGATTTTGGTCAAATGAAAAAACTCTCTTATCGGGTGGATGAAATTCTCTGAATAAGCTGAATCTTTTCAGAGTTGTTAACATTTTCGAAGATTTTTGTGATATACATAAATCAACATAAAAAAAAGTAGGAAAGTTGTGAAATGTCTAGAACTTTGGACATTATCAAAAAGTATTCTAGTGCTTATTTTATCATTCTATCAAAATGCCAAACAATCAACAGGAATAGCAACTAACAAGGAAAAAGTCGTATTGACTGACCAAATTTCGATGTATTAGAACCGTGTTGCTGGAGCTCACTCACCGTTCTAGAAGGATTTCTTGATTATTATTACATAGTTCAGGTGCATGCTTATTTTAATGGGTTGTGAAAATGCTGAATGCTTCAGATGCGAAAAGGATAACTTTTCTTCGAATTCCCAAGTTGCTAAGCTTATAAATTCGGTAATTCCCATCATAGAAAATTTTTAATATACTCTAAAGAAATGATTGATGACACCGATCCCATCTCGCAGATCAATGGATGATCAATTATTTAATGAAGCTCACATATGAACTACGAATTGAATTTGAAGACTCTCTGGCGTGTGAAAGAACATTTTCCATTCTTTTATTCGGGATCTGATTACATTTGAAAACAACTATTATTTTTGTGACTTGCGGAGTCCTGCATAATATTGCTAGACTGATTCTATTCATGACTCTCAACCAGAATAGTTTAAAATAAATGCTATCTTCAAATTAAATGTGTATTTCATGTACTCAAGCAAAGAAGATCAAGAATGATTTGTTCCTATCCTAAATATAACTACAACCTTGTACGACTAAATGTTAATGTAATTTCATCGGATGTTTTGTATTGTCCTAGCTTTTATTTGGTTACTTGGCATAAGAGTTTGAGATAAGACTTTTCAGAATATCAAAATAGTACAAACTTAGATCATTCGAGTCAAATAAGTTGACAAAAGTGATAAAGACTAGAGCGTATTTGGCAAAAGCTTCGGGTGGAAAAAATTCGTACGAGGTCTGTCCTCATTTCATAAATTACAAATTTGTTTATTACATAATTTGTTTTGATGTAGAAAATCAGATTTCTCTAAATTCTCTGCCGTGACCGTCACAAAACACGAGAATATTCTAATTAGCTTTCTGTTTTCTCTTTATTAGACTACGATTATTGAATTTGTCCAAACATGGTATAAAAAAAACGTGCCAAAATACTTCGAGAAAATAAAATTCCGGTTAGCCAACCCAAGAAAAAGCTATCTCAATCCAAGGTTGTTCAACCGAGGCCGTTTATAATGCAGAACTTTTTTCAACCGTGGGTTGACTTCCAATCCTCGTTTGGGTAACCTCGGATTGAACGTGCCCTTTATAAAACCGGCCCTATATCGATCATAGACCGTTCCTGGCTCTGCAAAAAGGCACTTGTGTTGCTAAAGTAGTCTTTGGTTCAATGAAAAAATACCCAGTTGCAAATCTTCAATCTTAGCCTTGAGACCGAATTTGACTAACAGAATGACTTCTTTGAAATGACAACCTGAATGGATTTGAGAATGGTTTTTAGTTTCGTTGATCTGCGAAAGATGCTAGCGGCAATGAGAGAAAAGCTTTTATCTGTTGTTATAAGAACATAGCCTTTCTTTTGTCCAACATGCTTTCGAGAACTATGTCAGGAAATTGTTGAGTCCTTCTCTATTCTGGGGATGTCCTGCAGATATTCTTTGAACCTCAAAAAAGGACATCGTACCGCACACGACGTAGCATCAATCCTGGAAATTGGCAAACTTCCAAAGATTGCTAGTGCTGCAGACCAAGACAGGAAGTTTTCCGCTCCGTTTGGTAAAAATTGAAAGATCCATCTCATCCAGCCGCAATCTCGTAGATGGTTCCGGTATATCTTCCATCAAACTTTTCAATCATCCCACCGACTTTGAAAGGACCCTCCAAATTGATGTGTATCGGAAACTGCCACGCGCTCGCTATTCCTGCCGAAACTTGATTAGTTTCCTTACTTCCACCTACTTTACTGTCGCTTAGTGGTTTTCCGAATGTTTGCATCCAGAGATTGGAGCACACCGCGGCGAGAACAATTTTCGAGTCCCGGGCTTCGCGGAAGTAGCGTAAACTCCTGGAGGACATCACATTTCGCTTTCAGACGAAGTTCTTCCGGAACTTTTGACGCGCGGTTCGGAACAACAGTTTCGTGTTTGAGTTGCCGGCGGAGATTTTAAGATTTTGAAGATGGTTAAATACTCCTTTTCGACTTGACTGTTATCGAGAAGTTTCAATGCTTATTTCGGGTATTTAACTCTACTTTTTCAGAATTAATATTTTCATTTTCATTCATCATTTCATCATTACATAGTATGAAGCAAAGTCGCTTCCGCTTCTGTCCCTAAGCATGCGCCCTGCCAAAAATGTCTCATAGAAACTGATAGGAAATGTATGTGCGAGAACTTATGAGGTCCTAATTGGATAGTGAAAACGCAAATCCGTATAGAACTATATACGATATTCATCAGTATTTGATGGAGACTATACAGATACACATTGCTTTAGTTTCTAATGGCATTTCCTAACGTAAATCATATCCGTTTCTATAAGCGATTCCTACATTGAATTGTCCTTGTTTCTAGGAGTTTTTATAAGACTCTATAGTTTTCAAATGTGTTTTTCACACATAAGACCTACTTGTTTCTAATGTGTTTTCACACATAACTCATATCCGTTTCTACGAGTTTTGATAAGAATTTATAGTTTTCAAATGTGGTTTTCACACATAATACCTACCTGTTTCTAATGTGTTTTTACACATAACTCTTATCCGTGCCTACGAATTTTTATGAGAATCTATAGTTTTTCGATGTGGTTTTCACACATAAGACCTACCTGTTTCTAATGGGTTCTTACACATTACTCATATACGTTTTTATGAGTTCTCATAAGAATCTATAGTTTTCGAATGTGCTTATCAAACATTATATGTATCGGTTTCTAATGTGCTTATACACATGCTTCATATCCGTTTCTATGAGAACCTATAGTGTTTCAATGTGGTGTTCACACGTAATACCTACCTGTTTCAAATCTATTTCTACACAAAATTAATTTCTGCTGTATGTTTTACGAGTTAATGAGGTTTGAAAATAAATGAGAATGCATAAGATTTTATATCAGTCACAAGTTATAAGGGTCTTTAGTTCTCAAATTGTATTCCTGATGGCAATTCAGAAAATTAGTACAATATGGTTTGCATGTGTTTAATCAAGAGGATAATAGAAGAGAATGTATGACATTGGAGTTAGAGTGAAAATGTGAATTCATATCGTACCATCACCGATATTCGCCAGAAATCATTATAATTCACAGTTATGAGTTAATCATTCGCTAATGAGAATTTGACAGTTTAAAAGTTTAGTTAAAATATCTTCCATATGTTTCTAACTAACTCAAATTCGTAGGGTTATAATAATACGTTTTTATATGGTTTTATATACCCATGTTCGAACTATTGGTTGGTGGATTTATACAGTTGGAGTGAAAGAATTCATATCGGCATAAAATGTTTATTTCTGATCCGTTCATGAGATGCTCATAAATAATTGAATACATACTGAATTATTGACTGTATTTAACTGACCAGTGACATTGACATTTCATAATTCCATTGAGGACAATTAAATATGGAATAATTTTACAGAAGTTACTTGAGAAGAATACATAATTACGGAAAACCATACCTATTCAAATAATTCCCATCATATTCCAGCTTGTTTCTACAATATAACCTCACTTTAATTAAACAAAATACGATGTTCTCTTTAGACCGAAAACACATAATAGTCTTTCATAAAGGCACTGATCTAACACATTTTTGTTAGAAAGATATAATTCACATCAGATTCCAGCTTGTTTTCTACAATATAACCTCACTTTACAAAAAAATACAAGGTTCTCTTCAGACCGAAATCACATAAAAGTCTTTCATAAAGGCACTGATGCATCACATTTTTATTCTAGAGAAGTAAAATTGATTATTATTGCATTTTCCCAACGAATAAGAAATTAATCTCTGTATACGTCAATTTGCATCACACACGTGTTTTACTACGTCCACGCTCCACGGCGATAACCTGAACTTTCCGATGCGCGCGCCAGCTGCCGAATCCTGAAATCACTGTCCACTCTGTACACATACACATACATACACAACATTCTGAATAAAATTAAACCTGTGAATTTCTACACATAGGAACTGAGGCTAGTTAATGGAAATATTAATGTCATTGAAATTGGAAAACCAATAGCTGTCTTAAACTAACACATCTCACTCTGAGAGTTGACAAGTACCCCCAGTACCCTGGGGTACAGGTAGGTATTACGTGTGAAACAACATTGAGAAACTATAGATTCTCATAGAAACGGATATGAAGCATGTGTAAAAACACATTAGGAAACGGTAGGTATAATGTGTGATAAGCAGATTTGACAACTATAGATTGTTATAAGAACTCATAAAAACGCTCTGCCATAAACTTTTGGGCTCGTCCATAAAGACCGAATTTATGAACTTGTTACATAAATAGCTATTATAAGGACATTCTGTAGTAGGTAGGTATATTATTTAGTATCAAAATTGCATTCGTGCGATGCCAGGGCGGGTCGCTAATACCTATTTTATACTAAAAAGTTGATTTGCAAACGGACGTCGGTATCGAAGAAAATCCGCACATTGTAGTTAACCCACTCTCTTCGACTGTGGTTGTCAAGTAGAGGTACCAATCGACTGGACCTCCTCCCCTCTCTTTCTACGAATTGCTACCGCTCTCGCCATCAGTTCGCAACTCTATTCTGGTTCGCTGGCGCGAACACCGTTAGCCGCTCGTAAGGGCAAGTTGGTTCCGTATCCAATCTTCTCTCCAAGAGAGCTCTACGTATAATTAATACTCCTTTTTAGCTGCCATTTGTCCTCGAGGTTATTTCATTCTAACGTGGTTCATGATTTGAGTGCAGAATCAAATAATTATGTTCAATATAACAATAAATCTCCAGATAACCGTCGATAAATTCAATCATGCTCTTGCATTGCATAACTCTGCCAGAAAGTGGTTTTTGTTGATGTAAATTATTACTTCGAAATTCGATACGAAGCCTTCCCTATAAGAAATTACTGCGTCCAGTTGAACACATCCGCTGTTTGTGGGGAGAATTAAGTCGAAACCCTAATCAAATTCCACTTTTTGTCCTTTCCAGGGATGTTCAATTTCACTCACCCGAATTGAAATCCGTTTAGCCGGCTTAATAGATCCCGACTCGAGCAACGGGTTCCGTACAAAAACCAACATCCTTTAGATCCCTTAATAAACATCCGAACTGATCGGCCCAAGTTTGGATCATCAAAAAACCGGGGCTCTTTCGTCTTAATTAAACAAAACTTTGAGCTGTTTCCAACAGGACGATAATTAATGTTTGGCAGCGCGAAGAAGGAAATCTTCGGGAAGCGCTTAAAGGATGATCAGATGGAAGTAATGGGACTTACCGAGACTCCTAAAAACTGCGTGGAATTGATCGCCGAGTAAATATCGTCAGCTATTTCCTTGTTGTTGTAATTGAAATCCTTCAAGCTTTTTCCGTACTTGTGGAGCCGGTCCATTGTTTTGTTGAATGCTGAAAAATTGGATAGAATTTTAATTTATCGAGTTCGTTGGAGGAGGTTTGTGTTGCAGGACGAAAGCAGGACTTTCGGGAGTTTTGTTTGTTTTGGATTTGCAAACAGTTTACTCTTCATTAGCGAGAATGTCGGTAAATGTTCTAGTCTTGAAGCGTAAATTCGATCGAAGTGCTTTTCATCAACTTTAAATTAAACTATTCCATTTGAAGATATTTGTCGTATAACTTTCCACCCCGATTAAGATCGAAATAGTTATTCAATCAACTAGTTAACGACAGCGATTAATGATTGAAATATTTTAACGCGTTAGAGGAGCGGGCGCGGGTCTACATGCCTGAAAAAAAGGGACTCAAAAACGATTTATTTTTTCTGATTAATGAAAGGATTTATGAGTGTATAAAGATTAAAATAGTAATATATAATTAAAGAGTAATAAATAAATGAAAAGGATATTCCCCATGATTTTTGGTTATTTTGTAACATTTCCACCATCACAACGAACAAATATTTTTGTGTTTTTTCATTTCAGTAACGACGTACCTACATCATTTAGATAATCGTCTATCCCATTTTTCTTTTAAAATTTACCGTTTTTTTTGTAAATAATATCACAACAATGTGTTGTTATTTCCTTGAATTTTTCTATTCGAAATGACAAATTTCCATTTTTATCAACGACAATTTATCAAGTTTTGTTTTAGCCGTCGATTAGGAAATTAGGAAATTAATTGTTTCTTAAAATTATGGATACTAAGGAAACTTAGAGTATTATACAGCCAGTGTGAGATCTAGTTCAGTGTAGGATTCCTGTTGTTATATTCCGTCCGCCCCAACATTTGTTCTATTGAGCTGAATAATCCAATCAATGAAAATTAATGTAATGTACCGCCATCTGGCGGTATACGTTTCTTATTTTGAAGGCTAAAGACTCTCAATGCTTGAGACCACTGATCGCTGGATTAATAAACGAGTTGATTACAAGATTTTTCCGTCGACCTCATCACGAATTGAATATTAATTCTGGATTGAAATAAATTTTTATTCTGCATAATAGACAAATTTGACATAATGTAAATTTCTATGTTCATTTCGATATATTGATATTTGTGCTCCCTATGGAACAATTCGAAAAATTCATAGGGAATATTGGATATCTTGTGACATTCTGAATAGTTCTCATTTAGTTTACATTCATATCATTACCTGCGATATCCGATAAGAAACGTGTGGAGTAAGTGGAGGTTGAAGTATTATTTACTCTGCAACTTTTATATAACCTGAAATTTCTTCTGCAGTCTCTATTTAATTTTGAATGGAGTTTTCAATATAGGTTACCTTCGGTGACAGAAGCTCGATAGTGCTTTGACTATTATGTTATGTTATGTTCGGTTGCCATGACACTCATGCATCAAAATAAGAAATCATGCATTAAAATAGGTCATTAATGCATAATTTCGAGTGCGTTAAAATGAGCTTTTATTCTATGGTCGACAGAAAAAAGATTTTGACACGCAATGTCCAATGATTCCGTCCAACCTCACAAATTCTTCTCCTCTGGTCCCCTTATCTCGACTTCAACTACTCATACATCCATTTAAAAAAGACTTTGTTCACCCCTAGCTTTTTGACTGCATTTTGACCAACACATAAATGTTGTGCTGTCAAAGGATCAGAATTCTTAAGAAAGACGCACATTGAGATTTTTTTGGTTATTCGGAGTACTCTGGATGACTTCAGTGAGCTGATACAGTGCAATCTTCATTGATCGGCACGCCATTGTTTTGTTCTTGAAATGGGACTGTTGAGAACACGATATTTTTGAAGAAAAACTATTAGTTTTGTCCGATTATATCTGCATTTAGAAACTCATATTTTCTCACCAAAATGAGTTCTTTTTCAATCATCCTGAAGATTCGTTTGTAAACGAAAATAATTTGTACATTTTTCCTCAATAATCCCAGAATATCTTATAAACAGAGATTTTTCTCAATTCATGATTCATCTAGCTATATCAAACTATTTTGTATTCGAAACAATCAAAACAATACTCCTCTATGAATATTTCAAAGACCTTTCGGTAAAGACGTTGCCAGCGACAGCTATATTCCTGAAATTAGTCGCATTAATTAGTCGGTGGAATAGTCAAACGTAGCTAATCAGTATTTTTGCGTGGATTTATGAATTGGCTCCGCTGTAACTTTTACATCACGAGAAATATTGAATGAATGTTGCTTGAGGAAATGGGAGGAAAGAAAAATAAATCGAAATTTCATCAACGACTTCCGGACAACCGGAAATAAACACGGTAATCGGCTAATTTCACTGCCAGATGGGAATGAACTCCGAATTCTTATCCCCTCATCCGTTTTGATCCAGCAATCTCCCAGTTTCCAGCCTACACGTCCTTCAAGTCGACGATAATGTCCCGGATTTCACGAAATTATGCCCGTTCAGATTCGCAACTGCGGCTCCCGTTCGCAACGTGGGTTCGTCGTCGGGTGCCGGTCTCTGATAACCTCAGAACGTCGTTATCCGCCGGTCGAAGGTCCCGTAATTTAGTTACTTCAAGTCACGACTGAGGTCTTTCGTAAATGCGATGGAGACGAGAAATAACAGGGGTCCCAGATTTGCGATTTTCGACGGATCCGTCTTTATTGAATATCCTGGGAATGGACGAGCTGCTGGATGGCTTGTCGAACTCTAGGTTCTGGCCAGTGGCGGATCGTGATCTTTTCCAGCCAGATTCATACTTTTCAATGACCACTAAAGACATCTCCTTTATGTCATGGTAGTTCGATGAATTCCTCAAATTACCCAATTTGATGGCTATAATGGATCATGTAATCTTAAAAAAAAATGGAAGGCATGATTGAGTGTATCCCCTTGCCTGGCAGCACAAAGAGATACCAGATATAGCTCTGCCACTTCCTCGTAGGAAAGTTCAGATGTCCGCCACCACATTATTCCCATCAGCGAAGTCTTTACGATATTTGCATGGAAATTCTTTCAGAGATCTCTCGGAGAAGTCTTTGTATCCTGGGTTATCAATCTTCAGGTGGGTCCAATTTGTTATGAGAATCCGTCTGTAGCAGTGTTCTTGATAGACATTTCTCACATTCATAATAGGATTGACAGGAATGAACGTCCTGCACTCGAGCCATTGAAGCAAAGATGCGAGAACCAACAAAATTACATCGTTTTTTCGTTGACCACCAAAGAAATGACACCAGATTCCTGTAGTTGGGAATTTCAGTCGAGTAAGATTCAGCACTAATCTCGTTATGCTCACCACGAAATTCCAGCTTTCACCCGTAACATTCATTCTGTTCTCACTCAATTTGAAGGCACTCTTTGCGACCTATTGCAGAAGGGCCTCATAATTATTGAGCAGTGGTGCTTGTCAGTGGAGCTGAACATCAACCCAACCAAGACCACATTGATTCCGTTCACTCGGAAGAGGAATCTTCCAGCCATGAAAACGTTAGTATTAAACGGAAATATCTTGCAGTGGGGGTCTGAAGTCAAATACCTAGGAATAACACTAGATAGCAAACTTCTGTGGAATAAGCATGTTGATAATGCTACTGGCAGAGCTACAAGAGCTCTGATGCCATGCAGGCGTCTATGCGGCTGGAACTGTGGCTGTAACCCAAAAATACTGCGATGGATGTACGTCATGATTGCTAGACCTTTAGTCACATATGGAGCAGTAGCCTGGTTTGCTGAAACAAGTCCGGTAAGTACGATGAAAATGCTGGACAAAGTACAAATGCTAGCCTGTGTGTCCATCACGGGAGCTATGAGAACGTGCCCAACCAGGGCGCGTGAGATCATCACAGACCTCACACCTCTACATCTAGTGATTGATAGGGTAGCCCATGAGGCCATCCTCAGAGTATCTAAAGAAGGAGCAGGCAATGAGAGAGTCAGGTTTCAGAGAGCTTGGTCCTCTCTGAATGACTACACCTCATCTGCAAACCTTCCTAGTGATGTAATGATCAAGAAAGTAAGCACTGAGAAGAACTTCAGTACAATGCTAAGTAAAATAGAGGATTGGGAAAGAGAACACACCAACTACAATCTCAGAGAGAATACAATGAAATGGTATACAGATGGTTCTGAAACCGCTTCAGGAGCTGCCGCTGGGATTTACGGGAAAAGTACCAAGTGTGCACTATCGTTAGGCTACACGAGTCCTTCAAACGGAAATACTTGCAATCGGAAGATGTCTAGATATAAATCTAGAAAGAAACTATCAGAAGTGCGATATAGCTATTCATACATATACCTAGTCAAGCTGCTATTAAAGCACTGAGCTCCTACGTCATTGACTTGATTTGGGAGTGCCGAAACAAACTCAACGAGGTAGGCAAGAAGAATAAGGTCTTTTTGATCTGGATTCCCGGTCATTCGGGAATCGTAGGAAACGAAGAGGCCAATACACTTGCCAGGAAGGGGGCACAAACGCCACTCACTGGCCCAGAACCCTTGGCTGTGGTATGGGAAAATGCACCTATAAGAAGGAGTTTATGCTGAAGGAGAAAACCGAAAGAGAAAAACTCTGGCGGAATCTCCCAGGGATGTATCACTCCTAAAAGTTCCTCCGGAACTTTGAAACTGTTAGTTCCAAAAAATATCTGGATCTCAGTAAAAACCAACTCCACTTGCTCACTGGCTTTCTCACAGGACATTGTCGCCTAAAGAAGCATTTGTTGAGAATGGGTTTATCGGATACTGATGAGTGTAGATTTTATGGGGCGGAGGAAGAAACTCCTATTCACCTTGTTACGGAATGCTATGCCATTGCAAGCCAAAGGAAAGAGTGCTTTGGACAAGAAACTTGTAGAAGCGGGGAGTTATCCTCCTTGAAGCCGTCCCAAATACTGGATTTCTTCAAATATCTGGAACTGGAGGGCGAGCGGAGGCGCGATGATAACAGCTCTGTCAGGGGGCACAATAGACCTTAAGGTCGCAGTGGACTGTAACCCCTTTTTCACAATAACTATAACTATACTCAATTTGTGAGCCAAATTCGACTGCTTCTTAACAATCGGAAATTATAATATAGCAGTTCTGGGACCTTCCAATCGTGAAGAACCAGCCTTAACGACCGGCAAGTGGAAAAGCTCTCATTTGATGTTTTTGGGTCTCAAACTCTCCGGCGAATTGTAAATGAACCCCAAACTCGCGTTTTCAGCTCCAAAAACACTTTCAAACCATGGTCCAATGAGTCCTGAGAAAGAAAATTGTTAAAAATCAGGCTGCTCTGGACCGCAAACAAACTTCCTGAAAAATATTATGAAATTTCCAGCCGAACGAATTCGTTCTCGAGGGCGGAAGGATGAAGAGGAAACGAAATGAAACCCATTGAAAAGGTACGATGGCTCATAATAAAATTCAACCGTCTCCATCGAGAATGGGATACGTCAAAATGCCGAAACGTCTGTCATGTCAAGTGGGGCACGATATTCGGAACTTGACCTTTTCGACCCCAAGAATGTCCCCTCAAAATACCTTGTGCGAAGGACTAAACCGCATCGCGGGTTTGTGGCGACTATAGCTGTCCCCGGGGATCTCCCTTTCGGATGTCCCGTCCTTCGAATTCGACGTAACGACAATCGATTATCCATCTCGCATTTCAGATGGAAAGAGCCATCTGAATTAGGAATGTTTTGTCGAATATTTATGAGTCCCAAACAGAAAAGATATCCTTGAAGTGGGAATTCAAATTAAGACAGCGGTGACATTGTGGTTGATTCCGTAACAATAAGAAGCAAGCGTCTGCAGGTGAGTAGAGCGATATAACATAACCATAACAATAGGCCTCGGACCATTAAGTTGGAGCTACCGGCCACTAGGTGAATTTCCTTCTCGCCAATAGTCATAACGCTCACTCGAAACTATTCGAAGTTAGTCAACTTACAAACAGTAAGTGAATTAAATGCATGGAATCTGAAAAGTGAATTATGCGATTTTCATCATTCTGTAAGTGCTAGGAGCAAGTGTATTTCAGGAAGAGATTTTAAACACAAATTTCGTCAATTGTTATAACGATATCTCTACTAACCTAATGCCACAGACCAAACAGCATCATACGCTAACGGTGCTTCTTGATATCCCTCGGGATACCTTCCGTTATCTATATCGTAACCACTGTCCCTTAAGACGTCGTTAAGTCGATGTCTGAAGTCCTCAGAGGTCATACCCGATATAGTTTTCTCGTTCAAATTCTGATTCCACATAAGAGCTTCCGTTGTCAGATGCCCTTCAGCTGCTATCTTCATCTGTTCCGCCGTACATTCAATGCCTTCTCTTTCTAGATTTCGTATGAACCAGTCGTCTTCGTACCAACCTGAAAAAAAAACAGAATAATAGGTTATGTTTTCTGTAATTCATTTCATTTCCTGATTCAGATCGAAAAAAATCTAACTCCTGAAGCTAGTGCAAAATTTATAGTAGGCTGGGCTCAATTTGAGGATTAAAGTATTCAAAACATAATATACAGGGTCTTTCACGAGGAACCTCACCCATATTTATACGGGAAACTACTGAATGTATTTTCATGAAATTCAGCACTTATAAGTATTTCACGATGCTGATGAAATCTAAAATATTTTCAAGGCATGAGCACCTCCGGTTTTTCCGGAAATGACGTCAACTTCCGTTTTTCAAATTAGAACACCATTTTTTATTGCAGAAATAGATTCCTTAGAAAATTTCACGTTATTTTGATGTAACATTTTTCAGTTCCGGTTGGAAAATTCTCTCTGAGCGGGAAAATTCGAAAAAAAAAATCGAAAATAAAGCTCCGCTGAAACAAGAATAACTTCGAGGTTTTTGGATGGAGAATTTTCATTTTTGAGATTTTTCAATATGTAAGATTGATGTATCCACTTTAAAAATCGAAATCGCGATTCATGATACAGGGGGTGAAAAAATCGCTTTCAGAGTTAGGGATGACAAAATCGTGAAAAATCAATTTTTTCAAATTCGAACCCCATTTTTTTATGGCAGATATTGAATCTACGTTAAAAAATAATGTGAGTGTATGCATCACACCCTTGCCCTAAAATGGATATTTTCTGAGTTAATATCCAGAGAGAATTTTCCAACCAAAACTGAAAAATGTTACATAAAAATAACTTGAAATTTTCTAAGGAATCTATTTCTGCAATAAAAAAATGGTGTTCTAATTTGAAAAACGGAAGTTGACGTCATTTCCGGAAAAACCGGAGGTGCTCATGCCTTGAAAATATTTTAGATTTCATCAGCATCGTGATATACTTATAAGTGCTGAATTTCATGAAAATACGTTCAGTAGTTTCCCGTATAAATATGGGTGAGAATCCTCGTGAAAAACCCTGCATATCTCCCTTTCTGCACTATCTCTTTGGAATAATCATGTCATTCAACATTTTCAAAATTAGCATCCAGGATAGTTCTAAGATCACGAACGCAACTGGTCGTGTAGCACAGAGAGGAAGAGATATCATCAAAATCATAAGGATCATATCGATATCAACCCTATCAAACTACCATATCTCTTGTGAAATGCAATATTTGAAGGTTACCATGCCTTTCACATGGTGAAGTCTTCGAAATTTTCTCTAAGCTAAGCACAGCAGTATTGTATGTCAAGATTGACCAACATCAATTAGTACTTTCATCGCACCACAGTGGAAAACTGAAGATGAGAGGATGAGAATACACTGGACCCATTTTGATGTTTTCCAATAATTCAACAACAGTGCATAATTTGAACCAGATCTGCACTCAGTTCACGATCTGCTTCATCGTCAGCACGTACAATATTCGCCGAAGAGCTATCGGATGTCACAACCTCCGCCAGCTTATGAATTTTGAGGATAACCACCCTGAATTTAATCAGCGATCTATTAGTCCTTGGGGTAGGCAGCTTCGATCATAATACTGACGCCATATGCGTGAATTATGGCGTTAATGCAGTCTATTGGTCCGCTGATTAGGCTTCAGACCAGAACGTGCAATTAGACTCTGATGTATCGAATATTCAGGCATGGATTTATCGTTTCGAATCGACTTATCGTACCAGAGGATTAAAGTATGGTTCTAGGATCCATTCTCGACGATTTTGGCACTTTCCGGGATTTTTTTTTAAATACTTCTTGACGTCGAGGATTCTCTCGTTTCTCGAACTCAGGGGGCGACCGCGTCACAGTGCAAAAAACGGCGCCTCTTTTCTCGAACTCGGTGGGGGCGATCACGACGTAATTTTTCAAAATGCATATTTTTCGCAATTTATCCATGATTGAAGGTAAGTTTCTGGTCCAATACTGAAGAGTCACGATTGCTCTCACTTTTCAGCGAATATTCCGGCAGGCTAAAGCTTTTTAGGAAGCCAGATCGAATGTTTACTTTTCAGGTCGTGAAGGGGGATATGGATGAAAAAACCTGTTAAATGGAGAAATTTAGCCGTGAATGGTTCGGATGGAGTCTTTCGAGGTCGATTACAACGATATTTTCCAAGAATTTTCGAGATTTTGACGTCGGTGAGAGAGGGCGGAAGTTGGACTGATTTCTCTTATTTGAAGGTAGATTTGTGCGTGGAAATGGGGAGAAACGTGTTCTTTAGACAGTCTTCAAACTGAAGAGGACCAGATTCACACTCTAAGATCGATTTCGAGAAAGTTATTTATGAAAACCTGTAGAAGAATTTCACATTCCAATACTGATCAGATGAAGGAAATTCAAGGTTTTGTACAGAAAAAGAAAAGTAGGCGGCCCATTTATTTGTAAAATGAAGTTTCACGATTCAAAATAGAAAATTGAGCTTCAATTTGGAGTTAGCGGACCATGCTTTGATGTACTGCTTCATAGGTTGAAAAAGACGAGTTCCAATCATATGATTAGAAGGACAATCTCCCACATCGCTATCACGTCGCAGTATCAGCTCCACACAGAATCCTTCGAATTTATTTATATCCCAAACTCCAACGCCTCTGCCAAATTGGAAAAGTTAGCTGGTTAACTGTATCTGCGACTCGGGGCATTATACCCTTATGGAGTCGTTTGGTTGGACGTGGACTGGAATCGCTGATTGTGACACGAGTGCCGAATCGAACAAAAAAGCAACGCCCTGTCGTATGGAAGAGTCGCCTCAGACCACGGATCAGCCGGATTTAAGTGCAGGAAAGGCTTTTTCACAATTAAACAAGGGGATTGCGGAGCGTTCGCTGTTTGCATTTGGTAGTGGGGCATCGCGTCTTTGCCTTAATAATGAGGATAACGGTTCTGCTGCAATCCCAGTCATTTCAATTTTTTGCTCGACAGATGGGGAAAAGTTTGAAACATTCATGGTTCGTGGGCTTAGCGAAAAATTGGAGGCACAGATTTCAGATTCTGAAACTAAGCTATAAACTTTGTGCCTCATTCGTTTCGTGCTGTGGATTTATTCTAGCTAGCTTCATAATTCATACTGCAGCCACAACTGATGTTCATTTAAGTAAATACTGTGAAGGCTCAATGGAAAGATTGACGCCATAGGCAAAAATTCAGCAAATGACCAAGGTTGAACAATCCCAATAATTACCCATACGTGAAATACTACTCTGTCAAGAAAGTACCGGGAATTTTCAATTGAAACAACATTTTTACATTTAATCGTCAAAATTTATTGGGTCGCCTTCAGAATAGGCTCCATTTGCTCCAATACATCTATGCCAACGGCACTTCCAATTATCGAAAAAAATTTTATAGGCGCTTTCCGGGATGGACTTTAGCTCTCGCGCCGAATTTTGTTTTATGGCTTCAAACGACTCAAAACGGGTGCCACGAAGGGGCAATTTTAGTTTTGGGAAGAGGAAAAAGTCGCAGGGAGCCAAATCCGGCGAATACGGTGGTTGCTGAAGCACATTTGTTGAGTTTTTGGCGAGAAAGTCAGTCACAATCGTAGCTCGGTGAGAAGGCGCGTTATCGTCATGCAAAATCCATGAGTTGTTCGCCCACAATTTTGGCCGCTTCTTACGGATACGCTCACGCAAACGTTTCATAACGCCTAGGTAATACTCCTTGTTTACCGTCTGACCCTCTGGAACGAATTCGTAGTGCACCACGCCACGGATATCGAAGAAAACAATGAGCATCACCTTCATTTTCGAGCGGCTTTGGCGTGGTTTTTTCGGTTTCGGCTCATTTTTTGCCACCCATTCCGATGATTGCTGGCTTGTTTGCATATCGTACTCGTAGACCCAGGTCTCATCACCAGTTATAATGCGTTCCATGAATGTAGAATCGGAATAACAGCGATCCAGCATGTCTGAAGCAACCTGTTCGCGATGACGTTTTTGAAGAAAATTCAGGTCTTCGTGCGGCCACCTTTCTCATGCCCAAAATATCAATCAAAATCGTACGTGCGGACTCGTGGGATATCTTAAGATCATATGCTATCTCTCTCAAGCTGGTACGACGGTTTTCAAGCACCCTTTCCTTAATTTTATCGACGTTATCTTCGGGCGAAGCCGTCGATGGGCGTCCGGAACGAGGCAAGTCTTCGACCACTTCACGACCGTCCTTGAAGGCTCTGTACCACTGATATGCACGAGTTTTCGATGGAGCATTATCACCAAAGGCCTTCTGCAACATTTTCAATGCATCGGCACACGAAAATTCATTTGCAACACAAAACTTTAAACAAATTCTTTGCTCAACGTAATCACCCATAATAAAAATCGGCAAGCACTCTGACATCGACTGACTTAACCAGTTGTTGCAAACACACTAGTTGACAGATCCCGCTCAAGCTTGGCATAGTAATTAAGGACAGTGGTACCAACCTAGGAAAAAAAAATTTACCTGCCTCATTGCCCCGCCAGATTTAAATCGATAATTCCCGGTACTTTCTTGACAGAATGTATACCTTCATAAGTTGCTACGTTGGTCAGACGTAACTCGTTGAATTTTCTGAAGCTACATTTGAAACCTAAATTCAACCGAACCCTCAAAGTCACAGTGCCCTAGCACCCATAAGGAGAGTAACATTATTGCCTGGGGTCAACTGCTTTGTTGTATTGCTGACATTTCGGTATTCTTCAGCATTTAGTCCAACCTGATCCATTTAAACCTTTTTGGCTCGTCATTCAAATTTTACAGACATTTTGGCTTTATTTTCGCGCCATGATATATTACCAATTGACCCAATGGAATATGGGAATGAAATATAAACTCTTCAATTCAGCTTGTCTCGTATAAAGAAAGAACACAGTTTCCCTTCGAAATTAAACCCTTTGTTGTTCGATTTTGTACCTGAAAGTTTCAGACTTCAAAAGCGAACCGTAATTCTGTTATGGAAAATAATCTCCCGATCCTCCAAGTTTCACATCCAGGTAGCCTAGAAGTGGGGAAACCCACACACACACGCCGACAAAAGGGAGTAGCTTTCACTGTAGGACGAATTATCCTTATTGATTTTCCATTAGGCCAAGTGAGAGGCGTTGTTTGAACAAAATTGTTCACATCGAAATGTAACCGAAACTTCTGAACGTCGGTCTTCTATGACATCCAGTAACATTTGCGTAAATGGATAAAGGATGCATTAGTGAAATTCATCGCATGGTGAACAGCGTAATTGAAACGTTGTTGTTTGAAGTATTTCGGTTTCTCCCCAGAGTGGGGAATGTTGAAGTTTAAATAACGCCAGGCAGAAAATGATAAATTACTGTGGTTATCTCTATTTACTCCGTTACTCGTAATATCCACAGTTATTCGGTTTCATTATTCCTATTGAAATTTCCTTTTTGGAGAATACAGGTGTTTCTCTAGGGACCATCAGTGTTCAGGAGTGAATTAATAAAGACAACAACATCAAAAAGAGCAACAGGATATGAGCAGTGAAAATGTAAATTGGCCTTTTTTCTATCTATGATACAAATACAACAAAAAACCTTCTCATTTTGTCCACAGCATAGGTGACAATAGAGTGTACTATAGCCATTTAAGACCAGATTACCATGTCTGGTTTTAGCCCTCAAGTTCCAAAGAGTCTTTTGCAACCCTTTTTTTGTATCCTTTTCTCTTTTGAATGGAAGAAAATCAGAAGTGAATTCGAAATCTTCTGACACTAGACACGAAAAAACGCTATAAATTATGTTTCATCACCAATATTATCCGATAGGGAGAACTTTGGACATTGTGGACGAATCAAAAGATTAAACTTTCCAGAATCGATTTCTATTTCAACTGGAGTGTGATAATTAAAATCAGCCGATCCATAAGTCACGCTATTCAATGACCATTGTGTGGTTTCGGACGGAATAATCCTTTTCTACCATCCAATATTCGAAGTTGGTGAATGGAGTTCGTGATAGAATACTCAATTTTTCACAATGACTAAACTAATCAAGATATTCCATTCTGTATTCACGAATAATTCCTCTCAACTCAACAGTTTCGGAATTTAGGCTGATAATTATCGAAGCGATTTCAGGGTAATCAATTCAACTCATCAACTAGAGTTGAACAATTTATTGATTCGTTCGCAGTTGGTTCAGTTGATGATCGATAGCCAAATTTAGCCTCATCTCCATAACATCTCTGACCATTGAAATTCTGTATGAAACTGAATGGGACGAAGGGTACTACCCACCTGTCCACAAACTATTTTTTGGCCTTTTCCTCGTGCATCTTCATAAATCTATACTGTGAAAAACACCCCTTTTGAGATTCAACGGAAGGGTGGCTTTCCACCAATCACCAAGGGGTGTTAATTACCTTAAAACTTTCCCGTTTAAGGCTTCTCCGTTTCGAAAGCCATAAAAGATTTCCTTTTTTCACCTCCCGTTGGTGGATTCCGAAAGGGCTTCATGATCGTTTGAGCTTTTTTGGGCCAGTTGCAATTCGCACGATCTTAACCTCTATCGTCAGCACCTAGAGGCCACCCAGGTTGTGGGATGATTTTCTGACACCTTCTCAGTTTCATGAGGTAACTTGACCCGAAAATCAATAGCTTCATCGTTATCGTCCCGCCTACATCCTGTGCATTACCGATAAGTAACTAAGTAATTTTCGAAGCCATGAATATGAATTATTGGTTAACCGCAATTTTTCGATTTATTACAATACTATATTACAACTACTTACAAGTTTTCGATGCTTGTGATTCTTTAATAAAACCTTTGTTAACTGGATACAGAATTTCAATTTCTCTTACTCACCAATGAAGAACCACGTGTATGAGATGCCATATAGGTTCTGCTTGTAGAGTTCGCATAAGACACGACGTGCTGCAACGACGTAGAAGAGTCCAACGATGACTCTGGCGTCTTGCCGACGCAAATTACGAACAGCGTCAGTTGGATCGGATAGAAAGGACTGCCTTGTCACTATCTCTATACCGGCTTCAGAACAACGGGCCTCTAGGTCTTCCACTGTCGAAATGAAGACCTGTAAAAAGAAGCAGTTGTTAGACTTTTATTCTCTATGGTTTTTTGGGTGAAAGTAGTTTGGCTTTATGCTCAAGTTGTCACTGTCGGTTTGCTATAAGAAGCGCATGCGTCTGGTCGACACAAATTTGGCTTGCGCATTATAAATGGCGACTGAAAGCGCTTATCCTCTGTCATAAGAAACTGTTCCACCACATTTAATTTAAGTTATGCATTTGGCGTTCAGAGATAAAACATCTCCTACAAGTATTTTTCACACAACACATCACTCACTATCAACAAATTTGAAAACGTGAAAGGTGGCATGCATGACAAAGCCCCGAAAATTCACCCTTGAGTTGAACTCAATATCCCTTCAGTTACAATGCAGGATAGGTACTCTGTCGACATTTTAATAAAGAATCATTTTCACGGCTTCCAGCTATAAATCCTGTGCTTTTTTACGTGAAGCATGCTACGACGTCTACGCCTCCAAACCTCCCTAAAACATCCGGAACACAAAGCAGACCCTACAAAAAATGTTTGATGCTGCACGCATTGAATGTTGTTCGGCCAGAGAAAACAATGTATGTAAACGATACGAAAATTCCTGAACCGCTCGTGGGACGCTCATTTCCATGTGGATTCCAACGGCAAAAAGGGGAAAAATAATGAGAATTTATGCATTATGTATGAGTAGTGAGCAAAAGGAACCATTAAACCTGAATAATGTTTTATATGGATCGACCTTCGAGTATGTTTTTGCGCAGAAGAATTAACTCGAAAATATTCACCAATTTCAGGATATACAGGAGCGGCAAAAGGTGCAGCAACAACCTGAAAGGTAGTCAGTTCTCCTGAACTGCTGCTCGAATGTGGAAAGGCACAAAACTGCCAGTGCTCAGTGGTTACCTGGGAATACTGAAATATCATTAAGCAACTGGCCAAGGTGCCAGGCCACTGTGCCATTTAGCTTCATGAGAAGACTGATAGACTTGCGAAAAATGCATCAAATTTCAAACCTCTTGGACCTGGACTCTTCTATGGTCTTGGAAAGGACCTCTTCAGAGCAGCGTTACTGCAAAGGGCAATGCAAAACATGACCCTCCTCTGGAGAAGGTACTCAGTTCTCCTGAACTTTTAAACGATACCCAAAGCAGAGGAATAATTGAAATGTGGGAAGGTACTGAAGTGCCAGTGCTCAGTGGACACCTGGAAATGCCGCAACATCATGAAGCAACTGGCCAGAGGCCAGAGGCAACAAAGTGTCCCTGTCAGGTGCCAGAGCACTTTGCCATTTAGGGTCATGAGAAGGCTGATGCACTTGCGAACCATGCAACAAATATAAACCTCTTGGACCTGAAATCTTCTGTGATCTTGGAAAGGACCACTTCAGAACAGCGTTACAGCAATGGGCGATGCAAAACATGACCCTCCTCCGGAGAAGATGTGTGCAAGTGCTCGGATCTTGCCTGCCTCAGGAAATTAGACCTATGCATCCTCACCATGTGATTGCTAAAGCTCCTTGGAAGCTCAGACGATTTATGAGGATAGTAGATGATCTCTTCAGGCATCGATTTAGTAGAGTATAAGAATGAAAGATATTTATGGTCGCAGTTCTGATATAGGTTCTTCTATCAGACCACAGCATGTAATAATCCTTGAATGCCTGAGGTGGTTCTCGTGTTCCATTCAGAGAAGAATTTCTCATCAATTCAACGCCCAAAGAACATATACTGTACATACTATATAGAACTGACCACCATGAAAAGCATAATTTTAGGCGGACCAAAGCTGCTTAGGGTTCCTCAGACTTGTTGATAATTTTTGTATTCCTGGATGCAGAGAATGATGATGATGCAAAGTAACTGTGCAGAATCATTGATCTGTAATGGGTTCATAACGCTCACAAACTACACAACAAAGTTTTCCTTCTTTGTCCTATTTGTATTCTCAAACTCCAAAATCCCTCCCTAATTTTCCGCCAACCTTTTCACGTACCAAGAAACTGCAAACTTCTTCCAAAGATACCGATATATGATACTCGTTACAAAGTTTCTAATCCGTCCAGATTTTCCATTGAAATTAATCGTCCGAAGAAGCTCATGAAACTTCTAAATCTGCTGGAGAATCTTATACGGGTACGGAAGAAAAGAATCAATATCCAACTTCTATTCGGGAAACTGGATGACCGACAGGACTCAGCCTAATGATCTGGATCGACTCGGCTCTTCAAATATCCTGATTCGCCAGGTTTAAAAAGTCCTCAAGATTGTATCAGGAACTTTAGGGATTCTTTTCAGTCGGCGATGAACTGAAAGTGAGATATCACTGTCGATAATGACGCTGAAAAATGCGAGGGTCAGTCTTTCCATCGATCCAAGCAGACCATTGGAGAATGGGACGCTTTTTCCTTGCTGAGATTCATTGATTCGAATAACTCCGTCTCTTTTTTGAAGAGAGATTGGGTTGTGATTTGAGTGGTTTAGAAAAACTTTGAAAGGATTGCTACATTTATTCCTGTCAATGAGTGAGAGTCTGCATTAAGGATAATAATCTCCGAGACGGAATGGGTTGAACCCCTTACATTTGCCTCTTGCAAAGTGGTCAGTTGGAATAAGCTTGGTTCCTTCAAAGGAATTATTCACTTTTGCAATCGGCCAGCGGCAGAAAGAGAAAAGGGCCTACTCAGAGGTTCTAGTCTACAGAGAATGGATTGACCACTGAATTTTGGGTCAATGTATCAATTTTGTGGTATCGCTTCGAAAAATTACCTGTTGCCAAATACGAAATTGAGACCATAGCTTTTACAGTTAGAAGTGAAAACGAGTTAAGGCTGACACAGTGGGCAAAGGAACTCGCCATGCTCAACATATCATTGAGAGACAATATCAGAAACAAGGAATCAGGGAAAGAACCAATATCAGGAAAGTGAGTGGGGAAAAAGCTGTCAAAAAGTGGAGATGGGTTGGTCTCATAGCCAACGAGCTGACCACGAAGAAGATGGATTGACGATATCCTAGAGGTGGCAAATAGATACTGACTGACTCCGACAAAATACAGACAAATGTGGAAGTGGAGAGTGCATTCATAAAAGAGTGGATGGTAGATTACTGGAGAAGAATAAAGTGATGAAATTCTTAACATTAATTTATTGCATTGACTACTAAATTTGTGTTTGTGTTATGCTTGTTTTTTCACCTACCTCTTCAGCCTGCTGCAGGATGGCCACCCTGGACCAGCCAAACTTTCGCATCAGCTTGATCCTGGTCGGGTTGTGAACTGTGGCCGATGGATGTGTCCTGAACAGCGTGGGGAAGCGATTTCGGTCAGACAGAGCCGGTGAACTGGCGCCGTAGCACAGCTGGAAGAAAGAAGATATCGGTGTATTTTTGATAATGGACGCCATACGAGGTCGTTGAGCGGGAAAAAGAATTGTCGTTTGCCAACACGGGGACGAGATTTTTGGGGTAAGGGACCTGGAAGTATCGGAAACATGTGGATTACTGGGGAAGTTTACTGCTAACGGATTTAGGCGTTTGGTGTGGTTTGATTCAGAGTCGGAGATTGAGTGCTTCAATATTCTGTCACTGTGAATTGAGCGTTTATTGAATCGGTAACGACCCTACAGTGTTACGATATTTACTATTAAGTTCGTGTGTTCATATTTTCTAGAATTATTTCAAGAGAAGCTTCATTGTTTCTGCTGGCTTCAGTTCTAATTATCAATGAACGTCACATTTTCTCAAAAATAATTCGCAGAGTTTGAAATCTCTTCATAATGCTTGGACCCCCTTTCTTGTCTCTTCTATCTGCTCTGTTCAATGTGCATTGACATCCACACTTCATGAAACGTCAACTCCAGCTACTTCAATTTTAGTTCTTCAATCCGTGGTTCCTCTTGTTCTTTTTGCTTCTACAACTCTGCTTCTTTCTGCTTCTGTAGCCTCACCTTTTGCTGTTGTAAGTCTATCTGTTTGAGCTTTTTCAGCTCTTTTTTTTATGTTCTCAAATGCATCTCTTTTGCAAACTGTTAAGCTCATTCTGCGAATTCATTTAATCTTCTGATTTTGTGTATCTACTTTTTTACTTTTCTTTAACTTCAATATGTTGGCCTGTTTCTCGTAGCAATTCAATGTAAAGAGTGAATGAATGAACGTATTCGAAAAATAAACAAAAATTGTCTCACATTGCATGTATCTACTGTCGATAAACGAACATCCCTGAAGCAATCTTCAGAACACGCACACATTAAAACCTTATCTACCTATCTATCCTCATGTATGTCTGAGCAAACTCTAAACTTCTCGCATAATCACAATACCATTCTGGCCAACACGTGAGGGATACAAATCACGTCTCTTGGCGGGTAATTATCGCTTATCCCCGGGGAGCTCAACTAATTTGAATTTATTAAAATTGCAACCGAACTGTTCCGCAAGAGTCTGTATACGTTTGTCGGTTAATTGTATAAGTTTGTATACCGCAGAAGATTTGCAGCCCGGCTCGCTTTGTGCGGCTTAACCTGATGGGCTTAGAAGGATTTATTCGGTCGGAGATACGAACTTAAACAGGGATACCACCAGTGGCATCGTCTGAGTGAGAGGGAATATTGATAGAATTTTCACTGTCTTGACATTTTCAGAGTAAGTATTCTTTTTAATATTATTGGGTTTAAAAATACTCAAAGTAACAACGCCTTTGAACGAATTGAAGCTGACATTTTTGGCCGTAAAGTGGCGGCACATTGCAGCTACTGAAGGAACTATAATCTGCCAGGACAGTCTCATTTTGTTGGCTATTAATTCGTTTACAGAAATCTGTAGGATATTTATTTCCCTCTGGTACTATGAATCATAGGCAGGGTCTAATTCGTTCAAATTATATATCTTCGTTGTGAAAGGGAGATCATGTGCATCATTTGATTTACTTTATAAATAAATCACGCATTTTTTTGGTGCCTCTTTGGAAATGTTCTGATTCTCGCCGATAGAGCGCTATACGATCTCAGTCGCCTATAACGTTGCGCAAGACAAACCGTTGTTCCACAGATCGACCAGTTGGTCTGTGGTTGTTGAACAAAGCATGCGTATAGCGGCGTGATGGACTGAGATTTGTCGATTTCTTCGACTAAAGTCAAAGGTCCATTCGTTTATTTACAGAGAAGAATGCAAACGGTGATGTGAAAAAAATGTCAGTGAAAGTGAATTAATGTGATAATAACCGTGTAGTGTCGAGTTTATAAAATTTCAAGAGGTATTGTTTAGCTAGAAACATCTCCACAGATCATGTAGTGTTAGGTATTCATTTTCCATTAATTTTAATTCAATACGTGGTTTGTATGGGACATTCATCATTAATATCCGAATTTTGTATTCCATTAACATTTTAGTCTTGACAAAGTTGATAAACATTTTGACAACATTGTTAATTTGTATAGATAATCGAAGAGTTTATGAATTTCAGCCATTCTTTGATATTAAAATTGCAGGGAAGCATTCAGGTTATTTTTATGATTTTTTATTTTTTCGTCAAATTTTATCGGGTAAAATTGGGAAAAACTCTAAAATGACGCGTATTATCAAAAAAACATAGGAATACTTCTATTTTCGAAAATGATTGATTCTCTCGAAAATATGAACCGTTTATCTTTTTCAAGTGGTTTTATGGTATTTTTCGTCAGTTTATGAGTGGGCTATGCTGTAACTTTCATACCAGGAGAAAATTTCGAATAAGTTTTGATTGAGGAATATGCACCATGAATAGAGTAACTAATCATCTAAAATTCATTCCATTTGAGATAATGGTTTTGAAGATATGAACCGGATCGTGTTTTTTTTTTCGTGGATTTTCGACACCCTGTATCATCCAAACGAAACCGAATTTTGAAAAATGGTATGGGAAGAAAGTGTTTCGTTTGATGTGAGGAATCTACTGTTAAAATATGTGTACGCGTTAAAGCCTCACCCTGTATCTGCAGTGCTTGAATCGTTTATAGATTCAAGTGAGACCCAATAATTTCCCAGTTATCAGTGGAATCCTCTATAAAGCAGTTAATAATCAATGCAGCATCGTTCCGGAGCTAATCCCAGCGAACGAGGCTCCCACGTCGCAATAAAGTCGACAATGGAGGTTCCGTAATAATGGTCGAAATGAATCTAATACCACTCAAGCAACCATTGCACCGTGAACCGACTGCAAACTCCTGAACGTTGCTTGGAGACATGACAATGAAACTTGTCTGCATTATGCTTTATTTCCTGTCTTCTGCATTTTCGTTATGGAAATACAATTGCTCTTCATAATTCTTTGTTATTATATCCCATCCTCAGGCATGAGGCCCGGAACATGAGCCCACTCTAGTTTGCGCGAGTCTGGCGTTTTCGCTGCACCTAAAATGTTCTGTGCAGGAGGCAAATCTGTTCAATTAGTGGGATTAACCGGGAAGGGAAAGTAGGCGAACAATTTTTTTAATTACCGACGGTTTGCGCTCAGTTTCGACATTCGTGGTGGATAAATAGAAGGCAAATTATAGGGGTTCGATGGTTCTGGCAGATGTGATTGAAGAATTGATTGGATACTGCGGTTTCCAGGGATTTAGGAGTTCACCTACTCATTAGGAAAGCCAATCAACACCACCGACTAGTTGCCTCACAGATTCAGCATCGAAAAAATTACTAAATCGATCTGATTTTGAACGTCATAGCTGACATATTTTCAGTGGCAGAAATGTCACTGTCATTGTTGTTCAGATAGATGCATCTATTTGTTCAGTATAGTTTGACCATATAAAAGAATTTCACAGAGATGATCGTTATTCAGTTAAATCTCTACGTTGTCGCCATTTGTAATAACGTAATGGCTTATGTCACTTTTTCAATTAATGAATTTCTCCCGAAAATTTGCCATTCGTCAGAATATTGCAAGAAACCGTTTGCGTGAAAGTCATGAAGATCAGATTCCAACTTACTTACCAATAGTTCCTCTCAATAGAGAGGAAAGATCAACAAATCACAATCGAAAAACGCCTCACTAAGCCAACAAAGTGCTCTTATTTGCCATTTTCGACTATAGTGGGAAAAACAACACATTTCTTGAATCTACAGACCAATGAGAGAAACCTTGGACGATTCGGTATTCGATCCTGCCATGTGTTTCCAAATGTACCTAATCTTGAACTACAATAACAATGTCACCAAAATATTTTGTTTTATGAGCTTTCACGGAAAAGGTTCACCGGACCAGGTTATTGTCTCAAAAAACCAGATGAATCGCCCAAACTTGACCTAAATTCTTCGGTTGAGAACCTTTTCAAAAGAATTAGAATAATCTGAATGCTTCCCTTTGCAATATCACAGAATGGCTGAAATTCATAAAATCTCTGATTTCTTTACAAGGTAACAATGTTGTCAGAATGTTTATCTACTTTGTCAAGAATAAAATCTCTATGATAAAAAAACGTTTGATGTTGAGAAATTATGTAATATTAAAATTTCACAAATGTAGGAGATAAATTTGAATTCTAAGAAGCATAAAATTATACATTTTATACGCACAGTTTCCAAAATTATTGTTACCGGTCCATCCGGAAAATATTAAAATTAAGCGCAATCGAATACAAAATTCATATAAATGAATCATGAATGAATAAATCGTATTAAATTGAAATCTTTGAAAAATAAAATGATACTGAGCACTCGATAATCTGTGGCGATGTTTCTATCCAAAAAATATCCGCTTGGAATTTTATGAACTCGACACTTCACGGTTATTATTACATTGATTCACTTGAAGTCTTCACCTAATCAGTAACCTGTTTGCAATCGTCTCTGTGAATCAATAAATCGACAAATCACGCTGGTTGTTGCTTTACACATGCGTCGTTCATTGGACTAACTTTGGAGATACAGACCAACTGGTTGGTCTGAGGAACAACGGTTTGTCTTGCGCACCGGCTACCTTGCTTTAGCGCACCGTTATGGTTGACTGAAATTAAGATCGTAGCGCTGATTGTTTTTGCTAGGAAATATCGTGTTTGTAACATTCTTATTCAAATGAGGTTAGTGCTCGAGTATTTCCTAAATGTATCAACTCTATTTTAATCGAAAAATACGAACTGAGCATCAATTCCAGTGAATCATATCAGGCACGTATTTGGCCCAATTTTTTTCAAATGACTATATCTTCTGAACAGAGCCGAATTCGGAAAAATGGAAAATGAAAAAAAAGTTTCTTTCGATCTCAAAAATCTACATTTGAAATATTTTCACCAAGGACTCAATCTGTATATTCAAATTGTACAACGATGTTCCCCATGAATTTATGCAGTTCAAGAATGAAAAAATTAAAAGAAAGATCAAATTTTGACTGTCCAAATCTCTTATTCTCTCAGAGGTTTGGAATTGGGAGAGATACGGCCTTATAAATACTGATTAACCCAGCAATGACAATCTATATTGAATTAGAGCCGCAATTTTCAAGGAGTCTATAAATTATTCGATTTCCCAGAGTTAAAACTGCTATTTTTACCGATTCATCAGCACGATTTGCGGACTCAATTCGTCATTAGCAATTCCGGCTTCGATTCCTTTGACGCAGCATAATCTAATCGAGTTTGGTGGCATCGAACCGCCCGAAGTTCGAGTTTTGATCCCCGTAATTGCCTATACAATGTAAGTTTTAATGAAATCTTATCACGTTCTCGGGACGCCCTGCGAATAACAGAAGACGGATATAATTTTCCCGCTTTTCATTTCCCACATTTATTCACGGATTTCCTCAGATGAGAAGCGTAATTAATAAGGAAATGAACGAATTTATGGATCAGTTTCGAGAGATTATTACTGGGGGTTATGGGCACTGGGCCTTCATTCTCTTTAATTGCTCTCTGATTATTGGTTTGGTGGTATTTTTATTTTCTTACCACTTCTTGTTGGGAAAATTGGTTGGCGAGAACGACTCCTTGAGAATTTGAGAGTGGACGAATTTGTTTGACATCAATTGACTGAATTTCAGGAAAGAGATAAATTGAAAACGAAAAACGAAGAGTTTTACCACATCCTGAAGAAGTTTTCACTCATTTACGATGGAGCTTTGAAAAATTGCGAATCAAAACGCTTTCGAAGGGAAAAAAGGGTCTGAAATTGAACAACGCTCTGGCACAAAACTCATAGTTCTCGTCACACAGGATGAAATATTGCCGTTGTTTATTTCTTTATCATTACATTTAAGCTTTTTCAGATAGGTTTTCGAGAAATACATGGAGTATTTAAGATCATATACATATTCATTTGTTCCATTGACTGAATTTCTGACGAACACTAATTACTGTACATGATTCATTGTTCCATAAAATATTCAGAAAAATTCTGTGATTCCACATTTCCACAGAGAAAATAAAAATGGAAATGATACATTAACGAAAGATTTGATACCATAAAATACTGCGGACAAAATTTCACAAATATTTAATCGAAAATTCTATAACATATTCATGAAAGCCTACTGAAATATTTCATGAAATTAAATCTAGATGGATATGAGTAAAATGTTTCAAATATTTCATACATATCTGTAGAAATATTCCGTGGATAAAATTTCAGAATATTTCATAAATACCAGTAAAAATGATTGGGTAATTGTTCACTCAATATTTCAGTGAAACGTTCGTACATATTCGTTATTCTGCGAAGAATTTAGAAATGAAAGAATGATGCAAATATAAATACATCAATACATGAATACTGAATCGATTAATTTACTACATATTTCATCGACTATTTCTCTATTTCTCTCGACTTAATTTCTACCAATCAGAAACGCGCAATTTTGAATTACAAATGGTTTCTAGATGGAAAAACTGTATGGCAGCAGTTGTCAGCAGTTTTTTCGATTTTACCCGCGGCAAAACTTGACAGTTGTTGTCACCGACCGAAAATTACAACAATTGAGTTTGTAGTATTTTGTTATTAGATAAATTACCTTTTTTTCAGTTTTCAGAATAATCTGTTACTCATGAAATAGTCTTGTCAAATACCATTCGGGCATCTGATTTTTCCTGTGAAAAAAATCGGAAAAACATGAGGCAAAGTAATATTTTTCAACAAAAAGCATTCGTGCAGGTGCAAAAATCCTCGTTTTCGACTCGGATTTTTGTTGCCACCAGCACTCAAACATCTTGGTAAAATATTACTCAGCAACGTGTTTTTTCGATTTTTTTTTTGGAAAAATTGGATGCCCTTATGATATTATTTACGAATATTTCACTGAATATTTCATATAATATTTCAATGAATATTTCATCGAATATTTTACTGAGTGTTTCATCGAATATTTTAGCGATTATTTCATCGAATATTTTACTGGATATTTCATGGAATATTCATGAAAGAGAAGTGAAATCTTGAAAAATTTTGTATAAGCATATAAGCGCCTACAAAGAAAACTTTCTACAACCTCAACAGATAGAGCTGAAAAATTTAAAGAAATATAATTTTATTTTTCACTTGTACTTTATATGTTTATTTTACCTTAGAAACGGTTGCTATAAATACACTCATTATGCCCGTGGGCATTTTAGCGGGCATTATGGATCATAACGCCCGCTCGTTGTGCGAGAAGCAAAATAAGCTAGAAAGAAATTATTTATTTCGCAGAATTTTAATACTGAAACAACGACAACTCAACAAACGAAAACAAAGTCTTTTTTGATTAAAATTAAAAGTGCAGTTTTCGAATTTCCCGCAAAAATTCTTCAATCGTGAATCTTGGGATGTTTTCGAAACCTGAGGAGCGAAAACTTGACCACAAGTACTTGGAAGTTCGTTCACAAGAGAACCACTAGAGAATTCATGAGAATCTGTTACCGAATTCACAATCATCGTCGATACTTTGTTTTTGGAAAAAATGCTCTGCTCTATGTAACCTTCCGCCACAGATGCACTCTTCCATCTTCCGTGCATTTTTAACGTTTCATATGATGCACCAGCCTCAGTTAAAAGAGTTGCTGAAGTCCGTCTCAAACAATGTCCTGTAAATTCATTTGCATTATCCAATTTTAAGTATTTGGCAATCATCGAAGGCACACTCCCTATGGTATTTTTACCAACAGGTTGGATGGTGCACCGACCATTTCGGAACGTGAGGAAAAATCTAGGATTCTTCACTCCACTGGGTCTCAAGGATATATATTTTCTGACCAGCCCCAAAGCTCCTATTTTTTCTTCCTCGACAATGCTAAATCCTTTTGACATACCGGTTCTAGTTTCGGGTCTTTTAACGAGTAAACAGCTACCCTTATCTTCTATATCTTTGATATACATTTTCACTTATTCATCCCTCCTTAGTCCTCCAAAAACACCCATTATTAGAACTACTTTATGAAGAAGATGAATTTCATAAGGAGCTTCATTGATGAATGTATGTATGAACTTGTTCTGCTGTCAAAACTTTGGATTTCTTCGGAATATATCCTTTAGATTTCATTTTTAAAAACGCTACTAGCCGGGAGAATTGTGAAATATTGATATTTTCATTGACAATCAGTGTAGATTTCAAAATAGAATATTTCGTCCACAATGACGCAGGACAAAATTTTTCAGACTGAAATAAAAAAAAATTACCCACACATGAACAAAATGAAAAATAAAATAGCATACCAATTCTTGAAAGTACGCCAATAACACTGTTTCATCTATAGCAATTATTTCATTTTTCAACTTCCATTGATGGAATGTTTCATAATCCTTGTCGTAGACGAGTCTGGATTTTTCTGGTAATAGATTATTTGCAGCTTTGGCTGCATTTTCAATTATATTATTCGGCAAATTGCAATTCATTTCTGTTATTTCTTTAAATCTTCACAACGAAAACAGTAATGACATTCACTTAATAAAATGATGACAGCATTAACGAACTTCAAAATATTAACAAATGCCATGGTTACTACTGAAAGTTAAATGGAAAAAAAATCATAGGAGCAATCGAATTTTATTGTAATTAAATGATATATAATTGATGGTATCGGTCAAGGAACAAAAATAAAGAATACTATTCCTTCAGCAACGTTTCGGCTCCTTTATTGGGCCTTCTTCAGGCTAAAATAGAGAAAAATCTCATAAACACTAATACAATATACAAATAAAAATTACAATGATATAAGTAATAAGCGAGGAAGAATCCAAACAAATGAACAAAATAAAATATAATAACAGGTCGGCAAAAACAATCAAAGATAGACCTATATGACTCGACAACAGAATGTGAGCAAATAAATACAATCATGAATAGAATAATCAAAAATGGCAATTCACAAAACTTACCATCGGAATACAAGAAAAAACTAAAAAATTAAAAGATTGAATCTTTCCGTTGAAGAAAATCGTCGATTATATAAAAAAAATATGTGTATGCAACAAGGAGAAAAAAGCCATCGATGTATACGGAAACAACACGGCTGACACAAGAATGGAGACAAACCAGAGCGACAATCTAATACAGACATCACAAAAACGACACCCACACATGATAAAACGAAACACGAAAAAAACGTCGAAACAGTGGCGGATCCGACGAGCATCAACGATTAGGTTTCAACTGAATTTTTTGGATCAAATTTGAATAAACAACACTCAAGGAGCCAATATCAGAACGAAAATTCACTGCGTTAGGATGTTTATTAATACAGATCATTTCATTGAAGCCACGCCTAAACCAATTAGACTCCCGATTCAAGACGTCAACATTCTCAAAATCAAAAATATGCCCAGATGATAGAGCATGACAAGCGAGTGCAGTTGATTCTTTTTTATTTTCACAATCTCGTCTATGCTGTGCCGTTCTATTACCCAAATATTGGCCCGTCTGACCCACATAACAAGCATCGCAATCCTTACAATTAATCCTGTACACCAACCCCGAACATTTTTGTCTGGAAACCCTATCTTTAAGTTTTGAAAACAAGGAACGTACTGTTTTTCTATAATAATAAACCACCCGATCTGTGCCCTGTTGAAACCTAATCGTTGATGCTCGTCGGATCCGCCACTGTTTCGACGTTTATTTCGTGTTTCGTTTTATCATGTGTGGGTGTCGTTTTTGTGATGTCTGTATTAGATTGTCGCTCTGGTTTGTCTCCATTCTTGTGTCAGCCGTGTTGTTTCCGTATACATCGATGGCTTTTTTCTCCTTGTTGCATACACCTATTTTTTTTATATAATCGACGATTTTCTTCAACGGAAAGATTCAATCTTTTAATTTTTTAATTTTTTCTTGTATTCCGATGGTAAGTTTTGTGAATTGCCATTTTTGATTATTCTATTCATGATTGTATTTATTTGCTCACATTCTGTTGTCGAGTCATATAGGTCTATCTTTGATTGTTCTTGCCGACCTGTTATTATATTTTATTTTGTTCATTTGTTTGGATTCTTCCTTGCTTATTACTTATATCATTGTAATTTTTATTTGTATATTGTATTAGTGTTTATGAGTTTTTTCTCTATTTTAGCCTGAAGAAGGCCCAATAAAGGAGCCGAAACGTTGCTGAAGGAATAGTATTCTTTATTTTTGTTCCTTGACCGATACCATCAATTATATATTAAGTTTGGAACGATACTGAAAGTAATCATATTAAATGATATATTCGTGAAAAATAAAATCTTGTATGCACCTCGAGCGTTATTAGATCCTAACGCCCATCGGGCAACATTCATCCCTCGGGCCAAAGGCCCTCGGGCCGAATGTTTCCCTCCGGGCGTTAGGATCCATATAACGCACTTGGTACATAAATAACTATTTCATGAGTACACAAAATTTTGAAAATATATCTCCTGACAACGATTTTAAGAAAGATGAGTCATGCGAATGTCGAATACGAATATTCGCAAAATTCGCCTATCAAGAGAAACCCTCATAATTTCAAATCAATCCTTCGATAAGCTCGCAATCATATTTCAGCATTTTCCAATGAAAATATAATCAGAAATTGCCATCAAAGTCATTACTCATTTTATACCAGCTCTAATCCAATCAGCAGATGACTCCATGGTATCATGTCATCAATTTAATCGTAATATTGCGTTTGGTTTGATACGTGGCCCTTGAATGAGATTCAACGGGCCACTCGCATTGAATCGAAATCTCGTTTTTGAAGTCCCTGTGAGAGAGTTAGATCCAACAATGAAGGACATGGACGAATATGAATTATTGTTGGCTTAGACAGCCTACAAGCGAGACAGGATGATGAATAGGTTGATGAACAGGACGGCAATTCACTGAAATATATGCCTTTGAAATGAAGGCTCAAATATTGCAGTTAAAACCTTTCATATAATATTCCTCATTGTTTTACTTCCCTCATTTCTATGGGTGAAGAAAATTGTATATGGCTCAACACCGTGAGTGCTTCGAGTTGACATTCAGATTGAGCTACAGGGTATTTTATATTCAATCAAAATGCCCATTATTCCAACAAATTAGCCGTTGTCCGGGCAACCGCTCACGGGATTCTGCGAACTGAATACATCATTCGACTTGATTGAATGACTAGAATAAACATAGCATCCGTGAATGCCTGGCATGAAATGATGGATCTGAAATCGATAGCTTTCAATTCTGGTTCCAGGAGTCGAATCCTGTGATCTTTGCTTTGATTAATCTCAATTCAATTCCCAGTCTAATGAAGAATGACGATGAAACCACCTTTGTTCTTATTCTATTCTATACTATACTAAAATGGTAACTGGGTGGACCGGCCCGAGGGAATCTGTCGGAAAGTGGGTCCAGAAGAATCTCAAAATCGCAGCGAAGCTGCGATACAGTGAAGAAATTTTTATATGGTTGGAAAGAGGAATAATCGATTCATACGTGGGTGAAATTTCGATTCTCTGGGCGAAGTAGAAGTATTTTTAAAAAATTCGCGAAAATCGCGAAAAAATCCGACAAAAAAGACCATTTCAAACTCGATAAAACTTTTTTCGTAAGTAATATCATAAGTGCATCCAATTTTTCCGAAAAAAATGGAAAAAACACTTTGCTATGTAATATTTTAACAAGAAGCATGAGTGCTCTGGTGGCAACAAAAATCCGAGTCGAAGACGAGGATTTTTGCACCTGCACGAATGCTTTTTGTTAAAAAAATATTACTTTGCATTGTGTTTTTTCGATTTTTTTCACAGGAAAAATTGGATGCACGAATGGTATTTGACAAGACTATTTCAAGAGTAACAGATTATTCTGGATGCTTCTATGTATGTATTATTAATTTTCGTTGACAACAACTGTCAAGTTTTGCCGCGGGTAAACCCGAAAAAACTGCTGACAGATGCTGCCATACAGTTTTTCCATCTAGAAACCATTTGTGATTCAAAATTGCGCGTTTCTGATTGGTGGAAATTAAGACGAGGGAAACAGTCACAGATATCCTGACCGTGATGTAAATATACAGATCGAAAGAGGAAAAGTCAATGCAAAATAGCTTGGTATTCATATTTTGCATAATTTCCACATTTCTCCAGGAAAATTGATCAAACTTTGACATTTCACCTATAAAATCACCCGAGTTCTACCGATGAGAATAACTACTT
Organism: Adalia bipunctata; assembly: GCA_910592335.1. Lineage (NCBI taxonomy): Eukaryota > Metazoa > Arthropoda > Insecta > Coleoptera > Coccinellidae > Adalia > Adalia bipunctata. The sequence continues at coordinate 13,837,631 of OU342955.1, forward strand.
AAAAGGTAGATCTGCTGGCCCATACTATAGTTTTACACTAATAGCATCTTTATGATGCTTTTTTGGAGGCCAGCAGATATACAGGGTGACTCTTTGACTTGTACATATAATTTAACTGTAGACTCCTCCCATCAAACGAAACACTTTTTTCATACCATTTTTCAAAATTCGGTTTCGTTTGAAAGATACAGGGTGTCGAAATCCATGAAAGGAACACTTTTCTGTTCATATCTTCGTAACCGCTATTTCAAATTAACTAAATGTTGCTTGATTGTTTACTCTATTCAAAGTGCATATTTCTCGATAAAAACACAATCAATATTTCTCCTGGTGTGAAAGTTACAGCGTAGTCGCCTCATAGATCCACGCAAAAATACCATAAGCCCACTTGAAAATGATAAACGGTTTATATTTTCGAAAGAATCAATTATGTTGGGAAATATAAGTATTTTCCTGTTTTCTTCATGAAACACGTCGTTTTCGATTTATTTTCAATTTTAACCGATGGAATTTGACGAAAAAATAAAAATAATCTGGATGCCTCCCTGGATTTTCAATATCAAAGAATATCTGAAAATTATAAACTCTCTGATCTATACAAGTTAACAATGTTGTCAGAATGTGTTTCAACTTTGTCAATTTCTCTATGATGAAACAATGGGATAATAAAATGCCACAAATGTGGAAAATAAAATTAAATTCTAAGGAGCATGATATTCTACATTTTATACGCACAGTTTCTATCAAAAATTTATTTTTACCGGTCCATATTGAACATAAATGTCAACAAAAACAAAATTCGGATATTAATGATGAATTTCTATACAAACCACGTATTCAAATTAAGGGAGAATAAAATGATACTTAGCACTTAATGAGAGAAATGGACTAGCAAAGATCTAATTCAAGAAGTAAATCGCCGGAACGTGCTGCTACCGCAGAAGGTTCCGGCGATTTACTTCTTGAATTAGATCTTTGCTAGTCCATTTCTCTCATTTATTATATGTCCCTAGTAGATGGTCCTAACGGACGTGAATTTCTTATTTTGCTTAGCACTTAATGATTTGTTGCGATGTTTCTATCGAAACAATATATCCTCTTGGGATTTCAAAACTGGACACTACACACACAACACGACACTAATTCACTGAAAGTCTTCACATAATCATCCCCTGTTTGCATTTTTCCTGTGAATAAATCGAAGTCCATCACGCCGGTTATCTTGATCTTTTTTAATCGAGAATTATGAACTTTGCATCAATTTCTGAGAATCGTATCAGGCACGTATTTGGCCCAATTTTTTTCAAATGATTATATCTTTTCAACAGAGCCGAACTCGGGAAAATGGAAAATGAAAAAAGGTTTCTTTTGACCTCAAGAATGATCAGTTGAATTTTATGCACAAGTCAAAATTTCACCCTGTATAGCTCTTAAACCAGCATGAACTGTGAGTACCATTCTCTCAGTATTCACTTCGGGGTATATTTTTCCACCTAAAACTACCTTTTTCTTTGATTTTCTCTCTAATAAAAATTGGTATATCTGTCCATTCTACCACAGAATACCTAATTACACAGGAGCGTCACTAAGCGTCGGCACTTTGATCTCCAAGGGGCAAATTTTCGTGACCTTCATTCTCTGTTAGGTAGTACATATGTCATTTTTGAGTGATCCAGCAGGAAATTTGAATTTCAACTTGACATATGTACTACCTAGCATGGCAGAAGCGTCATCAAATAAAGTTTTGGCGGGAAGGCGGAGTGACGCTTCTGTGTAGTTAGGTATTCTGTGATTCTACTCTCTATAAGAGCTCTATTAGCTTATGTGGAACCCTTGGGTCTAGTTTGATTATCGATGTCTCTAGACCACAGACAGAGGGGTAAGCCACTGAATTTTTGAGCAATTAGGGTACAGAGGAATACTTTCAAATACTTTCAAAAAAGACTGACTCAAATCTCTGATCAGCATTAATTATTACCCAGAGTACACTTGAACTATTTTCGAACAGTCTTTGTATGCGTGGCAACCCTTCGTGTTCGAGATTTTTTTGTTTACCCCATAAAACGGTCATGGCAAGTTTCCAATCAACCGTGTCGATTCCGGTTTATTTCAACCACATTTTCAGAATATGCCCTGCTTTCATATCGATCAGCAACGTGCCATTCTCGTACCTCTTGGTTTATTTATGATTCATAATTTCATCAGTATAATATGTGGGTCGAAGCCTTGACACGAAGTTCTATTTTGGATGACCTCTATTTCCAACCATTCGTCTTTCGTTGTCGACTCCCATGAGTAACAACTGCACTTTCTCCAGTTTGACTGGCAGAGAACACGTGATCTGAGGGGAATTAATGCAGTTCAATTCATTACTTGCATTGTCGTGTTTTTCATAACAGTTTTCAATGAATATGCCAATGAATACCAGCGTCCTCAGAATAGGGAAGATATATGCAAAGGAAGACCATATCAGAATATCCTAGAATTGTGAGCAAATTGAAACAGAAATAAACCTGCATAAAGAAGAGAACTCTAACCGAAAAAAGTATAAAATCTTCTCCAACCACTTTCTACATAATCAAAAACCCATTCCAATTCAATTCCCGACCCCAGATGAAAGAGATGAAATTCTTGGCGAGAGATAAATTCAATCGACGAATATCCGAGAACTACTTCTTTCTCTGTACCCTCTTTTCAGATCTCCTGAATAATTGATACTCCAACACTAAACCGCACTTTTCCATTCCCTCAATCAATCTTCAACGTTGACTTTGCCGCCGTCAAGATGTGCTTGGAATCGAAATGCGAAGGTGAGAGACATTTTGTTGCGGCAAATTGTACTCGTGGGCATTGATATGAGGCTATAAAAGGTGGAATATACAGGGTTACGTGAAGTCGAGGCAAAGAAGCCCCGAAACATGTTTCAGGGATATTTTGTATTTGTAACCTGGCACATGTTTGAGAACTCTGGCATGTGTGCGGAATTTGAGACAGGTCAATATCAAGAACACTAAAAGAAGACTGTAGACAGCTTAGGTTGGAATCATTCGTGGTCAAATCCTTTTCAATATGAGGTGTTATTTTGAAGAGACCGCTATTTCGGTGGATGTCACTTTCGAAACTGTCATTTTTGGCATTTGACAAGTAGAAACTCCGCCATTGATGAAAAAGGAAGGATACACGCTTCAACAGAGCATTCGAATTATTAAATTTACTCTGAAAATTGTTTTCTCGTCGTTCTTTGGAATTAGACATGACACAAACGTCATTACACCGTAGTCTGATAAAGATTTGGGTGTTAAGGCTTATAAAGTTCAGTTAACACCAGAACTCAACAAAGTCGTGTCTTTATTGATTGGGTCTTGAGTGACGAAGCCTATTGCCACCTCAGTGGCTTCGTCAACAAGCAAAATTTTCGCATAAAATAGAGAAAATAAAATTGATATGGGAAAAGAAACGACTTAAAAAACTTTGCTCACCAGAATAAATTGACAAATTGATCGAAAATTTGACTTAAAACGTATCGCGAACGAAATTCCACCTCAAACAATTTAACATACATCTTAAGGAATCTGCTATACTGTCAATTAAAAACATCCATCAATTATCCAAAAGTCATAATGAAACGAACAAATCGTTATCGAGCTTTCGACACGATGAAAGGAATACTCTTATTCAAGTTTTATTTTCGCATTTGCGCTGGTATTTTTGTGAACAAGATTAAAAAAATTCCGATTAATTGGCATAAATTGTGCAAAGTTTTCCACTTTATATGAGTCCATTAAAAGTTCCAATACGTAAACGAAACTATTTATGGATAGTTTGAACCCTGAGCCCTGGAGTTTCAGCCTCTCCACAAATCGTAGCTATTCGAGAAATTATTTGCATGTGCAGATTCTCATTTTTTAACGCCTGCCATTGATTGCAGTCTCGATGCGGATATATTGGATGTAAAATGGAGTTGAAAACTTGAATTCTGAATAAATCCTGAAATGGCTTTCAATCTTCCTGAGTTTTCTGTTGGAAAGCATTCTGAAACAGGATGGTTGAAATCAAACTCAGTGGATAGAGCCCTGGTCTTGATCTACAGTCCGTTCAAATATAAGAAGGAGCTTTGTAAACAAACAGAATAGTCTGCTTTGCGCACAATAAAGCTCCTATTCGTCAAACGGTCATAACCGCTCCCTTTTAACGCCCCAAAAGATTTCCGGGATCGTACTCGGAAAGAACTGTAGATGGTACTGGATAGAAATGATTCAATAAGTTGAGTCAGCAATTCCCACATTGAACTCTTTTCCTCAGAAACTCTAGTGCAGAATTTCTGTAATGATTTGCAACTTCAATAAACATTTTTTATCCGACGTACCCTATTTTTTTATTTTGTTTTGTTTTTTTATCATCTACTAAATAGTTTCTTTTTCGGATGCTCGAGATTGCGGCAAGGTAATTCCAGGAAACACCAGAGTTTTAGAGATTTGGGTCGGAATTTTGCAGGATCTCGACAAAGTAGGTACCTTATTTCGGAAAACACCAGATTTGGGCTCCTTTCCCCTAATGGGTTAAAGTAATCTTGATTTGCATAAATATCGAATTTTTCAATTGACAAGACCAGTTAAAATACCTAGAGCTACTGTGAAGGTCTAGCTGTTCAAAGTGTTTATAGATTTTGTTGTGAAAAGTGTATTGTGTTGGAAAATCTTCTGACAAAGTGTATATAGTGTTTATAGAACACAATGTCGAATTCGAGAACGGATACTGCATCTGGGGGTGATATGTGAGGACCACCACGAAAAAGGTCCAAAAGGTCGCATTTTTCTGCTGAAGAGAAAGAGATAATTTTGAACATTTTTCGAAAAGAATTGGAAGAACATCCTGATTTATCGAAAAGAGACTTAGTAGGAATTGTTTCAAAATCCCCAGGGGTGAGTGATTCAGCTGTATTCAGAGTTCTCAGAGAATTTGAAGAGAATGAAACATTGACGCCACCTAAGAGGAGAGCCCAGTCGTTAAAAATAATCGAATCGGTTGACGATTTCGACATGAACCTCATCAGAAGAATTGTCCACGTTTTTTTTTCCGGAATGAAATCAAAACGATTTCTGAAGTTCTAGAAATCGTGAATGATGACGACAGTTTGCCAAATTTAAAATGAACAACGTTTTATGAATTATTGAAAAAAATGGAATTCAAGTTCAGTTAAAACTGATCGATTGTGTGAAATCTCCTCGATTCGACTCTGGACGGGAAGAAACTTTACGAAGGCCCACCTACCGATGCGCCAAACATGTTATCATTGCTCTTTCTTACATTTGAACAGAGTATAATTATTGTTATTGTTCAGATAAACCAACAAAGCTTTCGATCTTTTCAGTCTCGTCTGAGCAACAAAACTTACCTCAGAGAAAAATTTTTTGAGAGCACTATCAATCTATCATCTATCAAAGACTAGATCAAGATCAGGGTTCTCTTCCGCTGTCAACCTGAACAGAGATAGATGGCGTTCATTCTTCGCCCCAAAAAGTAGGGAATGATAAATCAGCATCGACAAGCAAAACTGAGAGGCGTCCTCTTATAAGAATGTTGATCATAAGGGCTCACTGGTTCCAATGAATTCAAAAACATGTTCATGAAAATTGTTCGAAATGTCCATGTAAATCATTCTCTTTCAATATTCCTCAGAGCTGAACGATTCCCGCCATTCTCTAACGAAAATTCCGCTTCAACACTTTCCATCTTGTCCAACCCTTTGTCGAAAATTCAATCAATTTCCTGATGAAACTCAGGTAAAAACATTCCGTCCCGTATTTAACAGACCTCTTTGAAGTGAACACCATTTAATCGGTGAAAACGCTCTTATTCTTCATTAAATCACAGTGGGATTAAGGCTTTCAGTTCGTTGCACCACAGAACTCGGCCTCCTTCAACTGCTCCTCAGACCTTCAGACGTCTGGGTACCTTCAAGACGCCTCACGCACTAATTGAAGAGCAGCCTTCCCATTAATTTAGCTCTAGGACGACCCATTTGAATTTCTGCCACCTCTTCGCGATTACGCTCCCGTAACTTTGACAAGAGTCGGCCTTGCCTACTCCATGCCTTTACGTAATGCTCTTCATTCGGAAGATCCGGGGTACGATTGGAAAGTTGCTCCTTTGATGGCAGGTATGAAGTTGACGAATTAACGAAGGAGTTATTCGACTTGTCGGTTCATTGGAAGTTAGTTTTCGGTCAGAAGTTTTGACGATAAAAGAATCAACTCGAAGTCGAATTTTTCGAAATGGAAGACGAAGTTAACTGAAAAAATATGCTCTGAATTCACTGAAAATGATTTTTTGCCGTTCCATTTCACGCCTGAAGAGAATCCCTCCATTTCCTCTGCATGAAGATAAATAATGTTCCGGTTCCAAAATTATCTTGAAAATTAAATATAAATTGAAACCTGCCCATTCGCCATTTTGCAAACTTTTGCATATGAGTTCCAGCAGGATTATTTCTTACCTACCTTCAAGGAATGTAAATTGAATTATATGGATACGAAATATGTGATCCTTATGAGATTATCGAACGTAATTATTCTACTCTGTCTGATGAGTATGACTCCTTGAATAGAATCCCTATGGGATTCCTAGAGTTAATAAAAAAGTAATAGGGCTCAAAAAAGATCAAAATTATGATTTGATAATCAGCGATTTTGTTGATTTACGCTCATTCCGTGTGGAATCAAAGGAAATAAAAATAGTGGAGGCGGAGGGAATAAAGCGAAATGTTGTTAGGAGCTTTTCTTCCAATGATTATTTGAACTTTACATTCGAGTACAACATTAAGTAGATCAAAAAAGGAATATAATTCTTGTAGTATGTATGAACAACCTGTATATTTCGTACGTGAGATAACAAGGATTGTTCAACCTCCCTTTAGACCTGAAGCAGCACGTAAAGCCAGAGCTCTAGGTCTCGCCATTTTCATTTATGTTTATCTATTATGATGTTATCAAAACAAATAAACATTCATAAAATATATATGACAATTGGCTAGAGAGATTCATTCAGAGAAGCGTTTACGTAAAATTGCTTGTTAGTCAACAGTTATTGCCGGTTAAACAATTACATTCAATGTGAATTATCATCTGTGCCCGTATGGTTAAGAAATAAACCCCTTTGATGAGTCTGCCTGTTATTCTTCACCATCCTTCGACTGCATAACGATTAGTCGAACCTACCCTAACTGGGTACATCACATGGTGATCCTATCAGTTCTATGCAGTTAAAGGTCCAGGGTCCAGAAGGTTTTCATCAGGATTTGGATATGGGTATGTGAAGTATTTCTTATTCCCTGTTATGTCCTATTGTGCAGTGAAAAGTGATGAACTAATTGCTGACTTAATTGGTGTGAAAACATCGAAAATGAGCCGCGAGAACATAGTGAACAGGCCGATAGAGTAAATAATGAATTAGGCAAGAATATAAATTTAACAAATTATGTACCTAAATTGTCAAGTCGGAACCAAATTTTCTGATTTTAATCAAAAAGAAAATTCGTACTATTGAAATCGAGGTCGTGACCACTGACCAACCAATAAAATTTCATGTCAGCGTAAGAGTGTTACGCACAAGGTCACGGTCGATAGTTCACGAATCATTCTGAAAACAATAACACCTCGGATTTATTTGTTCAATATGATTATAATCCGTCCAGTAGATTGACCAAACTCCAATTGATTCTAGAAGAGTAACTTAACAGTTCATTATGTAAAAGTTTCAAAAAATTTTTTCAGCACATGCCTTATCGCGTATTTAAAATGAATTAGGTTCTAAACAACACGAGAGGAATGTCTCCGATGGCAAAAAGATTGATCACCTCGTTGTTGTCGAAGTTTTAAAACGTCCAGTAGAAAGTATTGAGTAGAGACCAATTTCAGAAAAAGAATTTCATAATTTGAAAAATCAACATTCAGAGAATAACAATGAGAATTCAATCTTTAATGTGAATTCAGAAATTATTTTCATTAACCAGGACATCCGATCGGCGTAAGACTTAGGTACATCGTTGAGGAAACTGGAAAATTTATGCGCAGAAAATAATATATCAGAATTGTTCCTCATAAAGCTAGCTAGCAATATAAAATTTTTGAATATGTTGTCGAATGACAAGAATCAAATCGATTTCAGATTGAAACACTTTCAAGTCAGTATCAAACTAAAACAGGAGCTTTACATTTGAAATGAAAATTTCATCTTCTACAAGGTTTCTATTTGAAACTTTGAATGATAAACCAATCTCTATATCCTCCCAAAGAAACAGATCATGTTATAGTTCCAAAATTATCTTGAGAATTTGAATTTGATCTAAATTGAAACCTGCCCATTCGCCATTTTGCAAACGTTTGCAGGATTATTTCTTACCTATCCTCAAGGAATGTAAATTGAATTATGTAGATACAGAAAGTTTGACGTATGAAATATGTGATCCTTACGAGGTTATCGAACGTAATTATTCTACTCCTTTTTATGAGTATGATTCCCTGAAGCGAATCCCCATGGAATTCCTAGAGTTAATAAAAACAGTAATAAGGCTTATGAAAGATCAAAATAATGGTTCGATAATGAGCGATTTCGTAGATTTACGCTTATTCCGTGTGGAATCAGAAGGAATAAAAATGACAAATAGTGAAGGGAATACAGCGTAAAGTTGTTAAAAGCTTTTCTTCCAATGATTATTTGAATTTTTTATTCGAGTACGCCATTGAGTTGATTGAAAAAGGAATATTATTCTACTTGTAGAAGGAAACGAAGAACTTTGACGATAGCTTGGAAAGGATGAGTACATGATTCATGAATCAATAAATTAAATCGATTTTAGATTGAAACATATTTGAGCCAGTATCAAACTAAAACCGGAGGAGCTTCACATTTGAAATGAAAATTTCATCTTCTACAAGGTTTCTATTTAAAACTATGAATGATAAACCATTCTCCATATCCTCCCAAAGAAACAGATCATGTTTTAGTTCCAAAATTATCTTGACAATTTGAATTTAATCTAAACTGAAACCTTCTCCTTCGCCATTTTGCAAACGTTGAGTTCCAGCAAGATTATTTCTTACCTACCTTCAAGGAATGTAAATTGAATTATATGGGTACAGAAAGTTTGACGTGCGAAATATGTGATTCTTACGAGATTATCAAACGTAATTATTCCACTTCTTTTTATAAGTATGATTTCATCTTCCTCAAGGTTTTTATTTGGAACGATAAATGATAACCATTCTCTATATCCTCCCATAGAAAAAGATCATGTGTCAGTTCCAAAATTATCTTGAGAATTTGAATTTAATCTGGATCGAAACCCATTCGCCGTTTTGCAAACGATTGCATATACTAGGATTATATTCGACCTACACCTTCAGGGGCTGTTTATTGAATTATGTGGATACAGAAAGTTTGAAATATGTGTGCAAGATGACTTCCATGACGAGAATGAAAATGTGATGTACCCAGCTAGGGTAGGTTCGACCAATCGTTATGCAGTCGGAGAATGGTGAAGAATAACAGGCAGACTCGTCAAAGGGGTTTATTTCTTAACCATACTGGCACAGTGGCACAGATGATAATTCACATTCAATATAATTGTTTACTTCCGACAATAACTGTTGACTAACAAGCATCAATACGTACACGCTTCTCTATCTTCTGAATGAATCCCCCTAGCCAATTTTTATATATATGTAAGCTTGTGTACGTGATATCACTGGATAGCCATGATAAATTATTTAATTTTGACATAAGCTTTCAATTTGAAGTTTTTGAATTGTTAAATTATTATAATATTAATTGATTGAAGAAGATAGTGAAGCATAGGCATTTAATTGTCGATTCACTGTTTTCAGGTTTGTTAATTTCACTGAATTTGCTAGAATTTGTTAATAATAAAAGACACTGTTTTCAGGTGAATCAATTTGTGTTTTTGCTTCAAGAAACTCAATTCATAATCTTATAAATCGACAATTTGGGTACATGCGACAAACAATATGGCAAAGCTGAAATTCCATTTTGAATTGGTAGCGGCAGAGAATAAGAAATCAAATGTCTTAAGACTGAGTTCCATAACTGATGAAGATGAAAAGATATACGAAATTCCAAGCGACTTACAAACATTGGAAAATCATTCTGAACTAGCTAAGTTACCAGAATTTAAGAGAGTCGTGAAAACACTTCAAAGAAGAGGACAAAGAAGGAATGTTTACTTCAACTTGAGTGAGGATATGTTGAGATTATACAAAGATGAGGCTGGTAATATGGCAATTGGAGAATACCTTCTTGAAGAAGTTCAAAACAAGGATGAACAATACGAACAAAATAAAAAAACTGATGAGAGCCTTATCAAAATTTTGGAGAAGTTGTCTGTAAAAGAAGAATATCCTAATAAAATAAACAAAAATCTGGGCTATGTTGCTGGTAATTTTGTTTTAGACAAATTTACTGGAAAAAGAATAAATGTTAATCAGAGGCTAGATACTTATGAAACTGAATGTAGGAGATTGGAAATCACAGAGGATTCAGAAAAAATTGAGATGTTGAGGTTTTTCTTGGACGATGCAGGGAAAGATTGGTACAACTCAATGCTAATAAAAAACACATTGAACTCTGAATGGAAAATTTGGAAAAAACATTTGTTAGATACTTTCGCAGATAAGGGATGGAATTCAATAGTTTACGCAATAAATTTCAAATACTTGAATGGCTCATTGCTAGATTATGCTTCAAAAAAAGAACGATTACTACTTGAAACAAATAAAAATATAGACAATATAACATTGATAAACTTGATTGCGGCTGGATTACCAATATATGTGAGAGACAAAATAGATAGACAAAATTTGAAAAATTTTGAAGATTTGTTCAATGGGTTAAGAGGTCATGAAAATATAGTTGAAAAGAAGAACTACAAAAGTGATAGAAACGTTGACCCTACAAATAAGAGCAAAAAACAAGAATCGCGAGTAAAAAATTGTTATCAACCTTGTAGAATTTGTGAGAATAAAGGTAAAAATAATAGATACCATCCTCAAAGTCTCTGTTGGTACAAAGAAGAAATGAACAAGATCGGAACAAAAACAGTGAACACAAGTGCTATACTAGAAGTAGAAGTGGATAATCGTGATCCAAAAAACTTAAGTTCCCCCACTAATTTCAGTTGAAGTACTACTAAACGATGTACTGGAAGCTAAAGGTATTTATGACCCAGGTTCTAGTATAACAGTGATAAATTCAAAATTAGTACAGGTAAAGAACACGAAGAAAGATCATTTCTATAACACAATAAAAACAATTAGTGGAAGGGGTAAAACTGAAGGATTAATTACATTGAAAGCGAAAATTCTGGGAAAAGAAGATAATATTAATGCATTTATATTCAACAATGAGAATTTTGGATATGATATGATAATTGGATTAGATACCATACAGAAATTTGCGTTGACACATGATGGGAATTTAAATATCCAGGTACATAAAGAAGATTTACAGAATAATAAAAATAAGGCTGAAGAAGATACTAGTCAAATTGGAGAGAATAATGATCATAATGAAAAAGAGGACAAACAGGACATGGATAATATTTTGAAAGTAAATTTTAATGAGGGAATAGAAACAGGCAGATTTACAGCAGATATTGAACATTTGAATGGGAACCAGAAGAAACAAATGAATGAGTTATTGGAAAATTACAAAGAAAATTTTGCGAAAGATAAGTTTGATGTTGGTAAAGTAAAAAATTATGAAGCATTCATCGATTTGCAAATAGAAAAGTATTGTTATAAAAGACCATATAGATGCACCATAGATGATAAAATTGAAATAGAAAAACAAATATCACAATTATTGAAGCATGGTTTGATTGAGGAATCTTACAGTCCTTTCGCGGCACCAGTTACGTTAGCATATAAAAGAGATGAAGGAAAAAGGAGCCGATTATGTATAGACTTCAGAGATTTGAACAAAATAATTGTTCCTCAATCTCAACCCTTTCCTTTAATAGAAGATTTAATGGTGAAAACAATTGATTGCAAATTTTTCACGACACTAGATGTTAATTCAGCTTTCTGGTCCATCCCATTAAGGTTACGAGACAGGCCCAAAACAGGATTTGTAACACAAGAGGGTCACTACCAATGGACCTGTTTACCGTTTGGATTGAAGACATCTCCAGCTATTTTCCAACGTATCTTGGGGAACATAATGAGAAAATACAAATTAACAGAATTTGCTGTTAACTACATTGACGACATATTGATTTTTTCAAAGACATTCGACGAACATATAAGACATGTAGAACTGTTAATGGAAGCCATAAAAAATGAGGGATTTCGATTAAAATTCACGAAATGTAAGTTTGCAGCTAATTCGGTTAAATATTTGGGACATGTGATAAAAGATAACACCATAACACCTCTTAGAGACAATTTAAAATCTATAAGAGATTTCCCAATTCCAAGTAACAGAAAACAAATAAGACAATTTTTAGGCAAAATAAATTTTCATATATAATACCACTAGAGATGAAATTTTGCCGGCAAAATTTCTCGATTGTAAAATGAAAGTTTGTTGCTTTCGGCAATTTCGCGAATGACATTTGTATCAAAATCACGAGCCGTCAGGCGAGTGATTTTGGAAAAATGTCATGAGCGAAATTGCCGAGAAGCAACAAACTTGAATATTACAAGAGAGAAATTTTACCTGCTTAAATTTCATCTCGAGTGGTATTCGAAATGACTATTTCTCGAGAAAATGTGTCTGAAGATGGTCACATTGGGCTTGTATTGCGCTATTTGAGAAATAAGTATTCATCATAGATCAACTAAACGTTGTTTGTTTTCTCTATGGTATTCATTCCCGAAGCTATCTATGAATTTGAGAAACGTCAAAAATTTTGTCGCTGAAAAACCAAGTTGTTGATTTTGCCCGTTACCATGTTTTATCGATGAGAAACAAGTGTTGCTAAGGAAAATTCCTCACTAAAAATGAAATGAGTGGAATAGTCATCATAAATACATTCCAAATGTTACAATGGTATTGGATCCTCTACATAATTTACTCAGAAAAGAGACAAAATTTGATTGGACAGAAAAATGTCAGGATGCTTTCGAAACAATTAAAAATTACTTATGCTCGGAACCAGCTTTAGCGATATTCAACCCTAAAGCACCAATATTTATTTACACGGATGCCAGTATTAAAGGTATAGGAGCTGTTTTGAAACAAACACAATCGAATGGTGAACAAAAACCAGTAGCTTATTTCTCAAAAAAATTAAGTAAGACACAAGAACAGAAAAAGGCCGTGTTTTTAGAATGTCTAGCCATCAAAGAAAGTTTAAAATTTTGGCAACACTGGTTGATAGGCAATTATTTCACTGTCCTAACAGATCATAAGCCATTGGAAAATTTAAACGTGAAGAATAGAACGGATGATGAATTAGGTGATATGACACATTACCTATCACAATACAATTTCAAGATAATGTATAGACCAGGAAGAGAAAATGCAGAAGCAGACTGTCTCAGCAGAAACCCAGTTTATGAATCTCATGAAAATAATGAAGATTATCTAAAAACAGTAAACTTCATTACTTTGCAGGATATAAAAACAGATCAAGAACATAATCAACAAATCAAAGAAAATGAAAAAGATTTTATAATGAAAAATGACATTTACTATAAAAAGAATAGAGCTAAAAATAAAAAAATAATTCTGAGTGAAGAATTCAGTAAAATATTGATCAAGAAAACCCACGAATATTATTGTCATAGTGGAATAAATCAAACAGAATCAAAAATACGACCATATTATACAGCACCTAAACTTTCGAATAATATTAAAATGATTTGCAAGAATTGCGAAATATGCATAAAAAATAAAACAAGACTCAATAGAAGATATGGATTAATGTCTCATCTAGGACCAGCTGAAAGACCTTTTCAAATTATGTCATTAGATACAGTTGGTGGATTCGGCGGACAAAGATCAACTAAGAAATATATGCATTTATTGGTAGACCATTGCACAAGATTTGCATATATTCTATGTTCAAAGAGTCAGAATGCAAAAGACTTCATTAAATTGATGGAAAAAGTGACTAAAGAGAATAAAATTGAAACATTGCTATCTGATCAATATCCTGCTTTGAACTCTATAGAATTCAAAAACTATCTGGAAGAGAGAGATATAAAATTAATTTTTACCGCATTGGATGCTGCTTTCTCAAATGGCTTAAACGAAAGACTAAACCAAACTTTAGTTAATAAGATACGATGTAGATTAAATGAAAGGGAAAAGAAAATGGCCTGGGCTAAAATTGCAGAAGAGTGCACCAACACATATAATGAAACAAATCATACAGTGACAGGTTTTTCTCCTAAATATTTATTGAATGGAGAATCTACAGATTTATTGCCGTCTGAACTAAAAGAAAAAAACAAAAGCATTGGAAATTTGGAAAAAGATAGGGAAATAGCACTACTCAGGACAAAGAAAAGTCATGACAATAACAAAGCTCGATTCGATAAACACAGAATCAATTACAATTTTGAGGTAGGAGAAATGGTTTATGTGACGAACGGAAATAGACTGAATAGAAGCAAAATGGATGAAATCAGGATAGGTCCATTTGAGATAGAAAATAAAATATCGGACTCAGTATACAAGATCAAAGCAAGACATGGAAGTCGATCAATGGGCCTGTATCACGTCACAAAGCTTATTCCTGTATCTTTTGATGATTGATGCTTAATTTGATGAACTAAGCATTTCAAAGGGGGGAGATGTAAGCTTGTGTACGTGATATCACTGGATAGCCATGATAAATTATTTAATTTTGACATAAGCTTTCAATTTGAAGTTTTTGAATTGTTAAATTATTATAATATTAATTGATTGAAGAAGATAGTGAAGCATAGGCATTTAATTGTCGATTCACTGTTTTCAGGTTTGTTAATTTCACTGAATTTGCTAGAATTTGTTAATAATAAAAGACACTGTTTTCAGGTGAATCAATTTGTGTTTTTGCTTCAAGAAACTCAATTCATAATCTTATATATATTTTATAAATGTTTACGTGTTTTAATAATATTATATTTGATAAACATAACTGGCAATGGTACGACCTAGAGCTCTTGCTTTACGTGCTGCTTCAGGTCTGAAGGGAGGTTGAACAATCCTTATTATCTCACGTACGAAATATACAGGTTGTTCATACATACTACAAAAATAATAGTTCGATTATCTCCGAATTCAATAGGTTTTTAAGGAAGGTGGTGCGAGATTTACGTAGCCTTGTCACCCATCCTCTAAGTACAGTTCAATTGCAACTTAATCTTCACCGAATCTCATCAAGTGGAATTGGACAGAATTCAATCTATTCAAATGGATTAAATTATAACCTCCCCCTTTTAATATCACAAAGTCGAAGTTTCCAAATTAAGGGAAAGCATGGGAAATCAAAACGAGGTCATAAATTTTTACCGAATAAACTTAGAGATATCCCGAGGAAATGCTTGAGGTAATTCACTCCGGCGAGAAGTTTGAACAGCAAGAAAATGCTCGTGTTTCAACAAAGCGGAATCTGATTAAAGAGATATATTTCCGCTCTCTTTGTGATATAAAAACGGACCTCTGCTGCTTCCTCGGTCCCAGGCCAGCGTTTCTTCGATTATCTTGAAGTGGACAAACCGAAAGCGGCAATTCCATCTCGTTTCTTTTCGAGAGTACCAGAAGGAAAAATATCAAGTTGATCTTGAAGTTGTCTGTTAGACCCTGGAGATGTCAGGAAAGAAATATAAAACATGTCATGTCTGAGAAGTTCAAACAAGGGAAGGGATGAGGACATGCCTCTGGACAGATACAATTCAGGACGACATAATTGAAAAAAATTATTCACATGATGGCATTCATAAAGAATGAAATATCTTTGCACTTGAAGGGGGGGTACGTTGTCCAAAATTCATATTTTTATTTGTAATACAACAAAGTTCATACTGCAAATAGACTATGTCGGTGACAAAGAAGAACCAGAGCTCTGTGATTCAATCACTGTGATCTGCAGTTCTGAAATAAATCTTTCGGAACCCACAAAAGATTCTACCAGTAATTAACACACTTTCACTACTCATCCAGCAATGGCTATACAGCACCATCAGTTCACCTCTCTCACACTCTCGATTAAGTTATTCGCATAAACGAGACCCAGCACGTTCCTGTAAAAACATTTTAGTTAAAACCCAAGTATAATGTGAACACGTTTCGTGAGAAAGAGGACTCTATTAAGCACACAAAGCCAGTAAAGCAGCAGCTACACAGTGTGGACCATTCATCACAAGCTCCTATCTTCAAACTAATGCAAATATAAAATTTTAGCGATCGTTAAGTATCGGGTGTTTTTTTTTTAGAGTGATAGAACTTCAATTTAAAAAAAAAACATTAAAATTAAGATTGCAGCCAATTTTTTTTCTTTGAAAGATAATTTAATGACAGACCAATTTTGGACCACTTTTTCGAGTGATTCATTCCTTATTTCACCAATAACACGAGTTATGTTGACTTCCAAGGTGTCTGTTGTTTGTGGTTCATCAGCATAACCAATCAATTGACATAACCCAACAAAAAAAAATCTATTGAAGTTCGATTAATTGGACCATTTCTCGAAATAGTGTTATCGCCAAATCTGTCTTTCAATGAATCGCTTAAATACGCTTATAATGCTAACACTTAGATTTGGAGCGGGAAACAGATTTCTTTAAAAAAAAATCTGCTGACAGTTGCTGCCATACAGTTTTTCCTTCTAGGAACCATTTGTGATTCAAAATTGCGCGTTTTTGATTGGTGGAAATGAAGACGAGGGAAATAGTCATTCTGAAAAAACACCGGATGCTTTTCATAAAGAAAAGAACTCGTTTGAATGCGAGCCAAAGTCTTATCGAGAAGAGAATCTCGAATCCTCTGTAGGAAATTCAATTTAATTACCTTCAAGATGAAAGAGAACCTGTAAAAATGAATTATACGGATGAGAAATATCAATTTGTATGAGGAATGTGCTTTTCTAAAAAATTCAAGAATTTCCCATTTTAATTGACTCCTTTCTGTCACCGCTGGATGTTGACTGAAAACATATCTCGCTGAAAAAGTCTTTTTTTCGAGGGAGTCCGAAAAATATGCGAGATAAGTGAATGATGCAACTTCATTTCTGCTCTCAATTTAGGAGTTAGTGGATCTGCGGAATTAAATTTACAAAGACGAAGATGTGATGCTACGTCTCGTCGACAATAAACGAAGAAGATTCGAGAAACCAGAAAAAGTTGGGTAAATCTAGTTTAAACTTCTTGAAACTAATTATTTTGCCGTCCAACTTCGAAAAATACCCTTCAGAAAACCAACTAGCATACTTTGTGATTAAAAGGCTGGCTCAAGGAATATACCCCAAATTATCCCGCCAGCTGAAGTTCATTTTGGAGGACGGTACAGTAATTAGATTTTTCATTTGGCTCAGATTCAAAGCAGATTATTGAGTACAAGCGAAGGATGAGGTTCATCAAATTCGCGATGAGTTATTTACCAATCTTTTCCTTTTTCGTTGCTGCATGTATGGGATTTTGATTGGATTACCTCTGGAAGAATTCTCATCTAACGGACGAGCATTTCCGATATTACGAAATCATGAGCGGAATAATGAACAATATGAGTGAAATGGAAGGTTGTAAAATTCTTATGAAAATTCTATTTTCAGACCCATTTTTGTACTCGAAGCAGAATGGCTCGACTTCAAAAAGAAGTGACCTCTTTAAACAGTTTCAAAGAGGAGACACAGCAGCTCATTCATAAAGTCGAGAGTTGGTGAAGCTGAAATGTGGTCAGGTTTCAATGAGTGGGATGAAGATAGCATTAAGGATAGCTGAATCATTAGATACTGCCGTGGCAACATTGCAGAATCTCACTTTGAATGGTCCAGTGGCGTGGTGTTATCGATATTGAAGAATGGAAATGAAATTACAAGTGAATCAACTCTTTTTGACGAATTCATGCAATGTTTCGAACATTGGAACAGATTCTGAGTTAGGCAGGAGAAAGAGTCAACTAAATTCAGAATTGATAACCAAATTTTCCTCCTCTCATTATCAGAACAAAATTTCCGAAGTGAAAATTTGAAAAATCGAAAAATCTCCGCCACTGTTACTCAGAATGATAAGAGTAGAGCATACCTTCATAAACTCAAATCAGGATTCGAATCGTCCACAAATAAGACTGATAATATCCAGAAATAAATCCAAATCCCACTTTTCATACACAATGAAACGCGATATCGCGATGACAACACTGGTCAGAACGTCATTAGTAACATAGAATACAGATAACGATACGAAATTAAGGAATGAACTGGCCACAGATTCAGATAACGGTGCTGCCATAAAGTGCCCCTCCATTATCTGAGGCAAAAACGGTCTAGAAATTTAGTAAACATTTCGATACTTTAGTATATGTAATGTGAAGAATGCACAATTTACTACAAATAAGACACTTACAAACCATTTTCCTACGTACTTAGCTAATAATATCCAGAAATAAATCCAAATCCCACTTTTCATACACAATGAAACGCTATATCGCGATGACAACACTGGTCAGAACGTCATTAGTAACATAGAAATTTAGTAAACATTCCGATACTTTAGTATAATGTAATGAGAAGAATGCACAATATTCGAACAAATACTAATTTCTGACGTATAAAGTTTAAGGTTTCAATCAGGAAAAGATGTGTTATGATTAAAAGGCGAATGGTAATGAGATCCTTGAGATCCCCACCACCCCCAAAACGACTGGTTCATCGCAAGTTCGCAGATAAACAATTTCATGATTCTCGAACTGAACACGGCAACCAAAATTCAAATCCGTATGACTCCAGAAGTAAGCCAAGAGTAAAAGTTCCCCCAGAGTAACGATAGAAACCCTGAGACTGTTTAATATTCATTCGGTGTTGAACACCAATTTATAATGTAAATACGAGGATGCTCTATTTTCCTGTTTGATAGGAAGAGTGCTTCGCAACACAATCAGAAATTCAGGTTCCACCTCTCGAGCAGCAGAGCATAGGATGTTCAATTATGAAGCTGCACCCGAGAAAATTATTAATTTAAGACGACCTCCAGGAGGTTTGAAGACGATTCGAAACTAACAGGGTTAGCTCAGCTTGGAAGAAAATAATTTTGTTTATGGTGAAATTACGAGAATTGCTGTTATTACCATGGAAACGAATATCATTAGGTTGGGAAATGGTTCATCTAGTTTTTCTGTATTTTCTCGGGATGCAACCGATGGGAATGGGATATCGTAGGAACGTCATTTGTGCTTTTCGAAAGAAACGAGGAAATATGGTTCATACTCAATACCACGAAGTTTATACTGCGAATTGACTTCATCGGAAACAAAGAAGACCCTAGAGCCCTGTGGTCTGAGTTCTCAAGGTAGTAGCCAGTACCTCACCAAGGATTCCGTCTTTTCTCCCTCGCCACGGCACTATGACTATCAGTTCGCTCTATCTGTTCGAGTTGCCACGTCCCTAGCCATCAGTTCGCCTCTTAAATTTTCCTCACGCATGAATCCGTTTGTTTCGTATGAAGTGAATTAGTTCCGTGAGAAAACTAACTCTAATTGGTAGAACACCGGCCCGAAGCCAGAATAACAGCAGATATATATCTCTCCAAGCCAGATCAACCGTGGGTAGCATTCTTTCAATGTTTACTTTGTTGTATATTTCTCAGTCTCATACATACATTCAAATTTCTTGAGTTTTCGTTTGGATGAGAATTGGTTGTTGTGTAGAGTTTCAGTTAACCAACTGAAGTGTGGTTCAATATTATTCGAGTTTGATTTTTCGAAATATAATCTTCAGAATGAAAATAAAAATGAGGCTAGTGGACTGTATATGTATAGGAAATTAATTGAAACCCAACACAAATGAAAGGATAAATGTACCCAAAATAACAGAAGAAATATAGTCTTACCTATATCAGCCAAACAGTCAACAGGATCCTGTCGATGACTCCTTTTACAATGTAAAGATTGATCGAGCTCGACAAACGAACATGGAATGAAGCTGATGTGAAAATTTGTTGCTTAAAATGTCAAATTGTGTACACTTATCCTTGTGGATCAGAATTATGAAAATTCAGGATAATTGATTTGATCCGTTCACTTGGCGTGAACCATGGTATATCATTCCATTCTTTTTTTCAAGAGAGTTCTACGTATAACTGATAGGGTATCTCGAAAGGCAATCAAACATAAGTAAAAAAAAGAAATTTAATGAAAAATAAATATGTATAAATACAAAAAAACTGTCTTTTGTTGGTATACAGTCCAAAACATATCACAAATGAAAAAAAAATTGACTGGTATTTTATTTTTGGGCCTTTCTATCTGCTCCATTTTCTCGCGATCTTCAGCTGTTTTTAACCAATCGTCCTCTCAATATCATCAATCGTACAGTCTTATGAGAAGGTTATTTTTGCTGGCTGGCACTACAAATAAAAATTTGTGCGGGTTTTTTATGATAATATCCAGGTTGTTTTTTGATAACATGATTTTATATCGACAGATGTTTTTTATATTAATGATCAATTTGAGTGATTTTTTTTCGCTAACTTATTCGTTTTAAGCCCGCAACGGACGACGAGCGATAATATAATATATATTATAGCTTTGCATTGACATATGTCATTTTAGTATGGAAAAATATCGTGATATATCGCTTGGATGAAAATATATATTAAAGCGTCGTCCGCGGGGCTTGGTTCATTTTCATAAGGAGCGATATTGGTGTAATATATGAGATATAAGATATATATATATATATATAAGATAATTTTCCTCAGGGTCAGATTCTGATTCCCTTGTTGGCTAACCGAACCTCTATGAAATTAGCATTACACCCTTGCTCATGATTCCTCATTGAATGAGCGCATCTGCATGATGACCGCAACGTTGATATTGTATGTATGGAAACTTACCACAACTAGGTTCCACATTTTGGCTGCCTCTGCTACCGTTGTACACACTGTGCTACATCCTGCAAGGAGCATCAGCTTTTGGGGTTGGTTATAGAGAAGGTTGTACATAACGCTGGCCCCGAGACCTGGCTCGCACTGCAAAAAAAGAAACCTATGACAAAGTATTCGAAGCTTTTCGATGCTTCTCGAATTGAAAGAGAAAAGGATTTTGCTCCGGTTCCAAACTTCGAGATCAATCTGCATACGCGATATCGCCAATTTACATGCTCTGTATCACCTACAAAAAGATTGATTATCTTTTCAATTTTTGATTACGTAGGTCGATCATAGATCTTACGGTGTGTCTTGCATAGTTTCAGAAATATTGGTTAAGCTGGCAACGTACATATAATGATTTCTGTGAAATATTCACAGAATGGATATAAAATGGGTTAGGTTAGGTTGATTAATAATAAATTCTGATGAATTTATTGAAAGACATTCTTTATGAGATATTTTTGGGATATCGAGGAAAATATGGACAAGTTATTAGTGTTTACGAACTAATCTTTAGGAAAATCGAAGAAGGAACTTATTTTGGTGGGAGAGATATGGCTTCTCAATGGCAGATATAATCGGACAAAGCTGAGTGTTTTTGTTAATAAATATCGAGTTTTTTACATTATTATTCAAATAAGGTTAGTACTCGAGTATTCCCTTAATGTATCAACTCAATTTCAATCGAAAAATATGAACTTTGAGTAGTTTGCAGAGAGTCGTATCAGGCACGTATTTTGCCAAATATTTTTTTCAAATGGCTATATCTTTTCAACAGAGGCGAATTCGGAAAGATAAAGAATAAAAAAGGTTCCTTTAGGCCTCAAGAATCTACAGTTGAAATATATGTACAAGTCAAAGACTCACCATGTATTCATATGTATTCAAAGCGCACTACCAAGATTGAGAAAATATTATTTTCTAAAAAGGAAATTACTTGAACGAGGTAAGTATAAAGAGAGAACTATGTGAATGGCCCTAGATCTGACAATTATTATTTTGAAAAATGAAGAATAACAACAACCATTCAACAACCGAGCAATTTCAGAAGTAGTTTATATCATTGTGGAATTATTTCTAAAGAAACATTCGTAGATTCACAGGGTGTTTCTGAGTTGATGCGAAAGATTTCAAAATAAAAGGTAATTCGTTGTATGTGTTGTGTGTTTTCAAAATAGTAATATGTACATACTTCCATGAATTATCATCATTATATTGCTTTTCATTTTTAAGATAAAAATAATCATCTTTAAACCGTGATATCTCCCTAACGTTTGACTTTTGACCCAACATTTATAAAACGAATTACCCTTTATTTTGAACAAGAAATCACAATTCGAAATCAATTCAGAAATACCCAATTTATGTTGCTATTTACACTCTTCATACGGAACACTATTTCCTATTTCACAAAGTAGGTACAACGGAACCCTCTACGAACGGAATGTTCGCAATTTCAACCTGTCAAAGGGTGGAATCCACCTCTGCGTGTCCGTAATTCACACCTACTGCTAATTTGGATAACATCCCCTATAAGCAGATTCCTAGAATGTTCAACAATCAGCATTAATCGTATCTACTGCGAACATCTAATGTGAACGGAACTCGCTCATATCGGACGGTTTCAAGTAACATAGACCCATTTCCACACATATCGATTGAGACAAGCCGACTCGTTACATTGTTATCTTTCTAGGTTAAGGTGTTCAAATTGCCGGTTCAATCATGCTTGTCCTCCAAACACGAAACCGTCATTAGATATCGATAGCTGGTTTAGAACCGGCACGGTAACTTTCAGGTCGCAGGATATTTTCACACATCCTATATCAGCGGATGGAAGATACATCAGCATAAGTTGTATGATGATGAGTGACTTGATATTTTCTCTCTAAATTGAAACAAAACGAAATGGTAACTGGACAAGGAACACGTGTAAACAAAGCATTCTATCGACCATGCGATAGTTATATTCGTTAACGGAAGGAATCGTAGTGCTTGGCTACGTTCGCCTATTCCACCGAAATTTTAACGTCCCCACTTTCAGAAATATAGCCGTCACTGGCAACGTCTTTACCAAAAAGTCTATGGAATATTTATACTCCATTCACAGTTATAAAATCACAACTCTGGCCAATGGCCATGGTTTCGTTTTCAGGAATTGGTGCACCTGATGAAAAATCTGTGCGCGTACAGAGAATATTGTTAATGACAAAACGTTGTTGCCAGTTTCTTTGTTTACATGAAAGTAAAAGTATCAAAGATATTCCACATTTTGTTAGTTCGAATCGATCGGCGATTTTGGAGCGAATTATCGATAAGGAATCGCCTATTTTTCCGTTCTTCGTCGTCCAGAAGAAGTTTCCCGTCGATATGTGAAATTTCGTGCAAGTGTCATTTTTTCCTTTCACGACTTTTGGCGTGAGTAGGAACGGCAAATTTGAATTGGACCAAAAATCGATTTATAAGCATAAATAAAGCGAAAGTAGGTACTAATCGACCTTTTTACACTTGATAACGAAGTTTTTTTTAGGTATCTGGCCGTTTAGAAAGATTTCAAACGAAATTTCGGTCCCCCAGAAGTTTGGTCAGTTTCGGTATCGTTTTTGGTGCTCAAAATTTATTTGGAATGTGTAAATGGACAAAAAAGGCTTTCTTATACGATTTTCTAACAAAAGCGACCAGAAAATATGGTTCAGGTAGGATTTTCGAGAAATTATGAGGAAAGAACTTGCAGAATGAAATCGCACGATTTTCTTAACCCTTTGAAGCTTAGTAGTATACTAGACATACCACAACTATTGAATCGAGAATGAATCTTATACTAATTAACTACAGTAGAGACTCGATAATCCGGATCAATTAATGCTAGGGCTAATCCGGATTATTAAGGAATCCGGAATATCGCGTCTTGCAATTTAGTAGAGATGCATTTAAAAAAACGGTTAAAATAAATAAAGGCTTTAATCTTGAAATCGCAAAACAAATATATTATTTGAAATAAGATATTTCACGTTGTTTTTTAACTGTTAGAGTAAAAAAATGCTCAACTATAGCTTCCTCCTGTATTTCTTTCAGGAGCAGAATATCAGTAATTCCAATATTAATCTCTTCTGCCCATTGCAATCCTAATGTAATATATGTGTTTTATTGCCTTTTCCGTTAAAAAATCAAGTTAAGACAAGTTAGACCTAATAATCACGTATTCAACGATCGCAAATTCGGATTATTGAGTCTTGAGGTCCGGATTATAAGGTACATAATACAACCTTGACGTCAATCCGGACTATCGTTCTCCGGATTATCGAGTCTCTACTGTATAAGATTCATTCTTGATCCAAAGCAGAATCGAGAATGAATCTTATAGTTGTGGTATGTCTATACTCTGTTCAAATATAAGCGACTACGACATAAACAAAGTCGCGCAGATGAAGGTTGGGCTTCCTTCAGGTAGAGACTTGCTTTCAGGGCTTCAGGGTCGGATCGAGGATAGTTCACACTAATACACCCAATATATCACCTTCAGATCCTGTACCTACTATCGACATTTCGTTCTAAGCTTCAAGTACGATCCTGGCAGTCTTTTGGGGGCGTGAAAAGAATTGTAGAGAAGACCGTCTGACGAATAAGATGTTAGTAATGCGCAAAACAAACCGATTTGGTTTGTTTGTTTACATTCTCTTATATTTGAACAGACTATAGAATAAGTTAAGCTTGAAAGGGTTAAGTAAACGGGTTCTGGATGGCCATCATTGGTCCCTAAATGATTATTGTTGATCGTTTTCACGTTTCAGAAAAAAAAAACACGTCGAAGAAGCTAAAAAAAGAAGAAATATGACTATATTGCACTCAACGATTCAGATTCCGATTAATTGAAATATGTGTCACTGGAGCTTTCATTCCTATCAATCCTTTGCCGAAAGTAGAAATAGGCTATATTGAACCGGAATACATCGGTTTTTTCCATATTCCAGGAGTTTGCGTCTTATTTTAGAACAGGTGAATGATAAATGTGAAGCATATGTTTGACCTATTCCATTTTATTTGTACAAACCTACTGTGGTAGGAATGTACGAATCTTTTTCAAACTAACAAATTACTATACAGCCAGAATATTTTACTCCTTGTTCATAAGATCAAATCAATGAGATGTATATCTATAAAGCTTTCAGGCTTATTAATTTATATTGCATTGAAATTATTAGTTTCTCTGTAAACAAATTCGTTAATTTAGTTATTATGTTTATTTTCTTTGTGATGAATGAATAAAACTGTTATTTATTTGAAATAGAGAAATATTAGAAATAGAAATGTTATGCACCCTCACAATCATATCACATATTCGGATTCCAGTAGAGGGATATGATGTTCCATTATTCTTGATTCTTGTTATTACCCATAAATTCATCTTATGACTTTGGGTTGATTTTTTTTAATGAATTCTTGATTAGAATCAACAATTGATGTCGTCAAGTCTTGAACTTTCAGTTTAAGAGGATAATAAACATCAAATCTTCACAAGCATGCATATGAAAATTATGTGAAAGCAATGCAATTTTCTTCCATGGCGAAAAATTATATATTTCAACAGTGATCTCTTGTACTTTTCATGCAAATAACTAGAAAAGGAATCCTTTCTATCAATTCATATAAACGTTAATTATTTTCGTCCATCACATATTTTCCAATTCATTCACATTCTGAGAAATACGCTAAGAATGTAGTAAGGGCAACATAGTGTTGACTTGGAACATAAAAATATTTTGAAAAACGTCATAACTTCGATACAGAGTGGAATGTGTCAAATTTCCAAGGCCAGAGTTGTGATTTTATAATTGTGAATATATCTTATATCTTGACTTGTCGCGTACAGTTATCTGCTCGCGCATCTTTGTGTAATAGGAGAGATAACTTGGAAGTAATAAAATGAATATCCTTTTTAAAATTAGGACTTGAACATTTTCTTTCCTGTAATATTTAACCGGTATTTTCCACTTCAACTTCTGAAATTCAATAGCCTTGTGTTAGAAAAATTATTGGATCGTTTATCAAGCCCACACAGGATATTTGGCGAGACGTTAACGACCGAAATTGTTGATTTTCAGTTTAAGTTTATTTAGAGAACTAAATGATAAATTATAATTGTCCCACGGATTTGGTTGCAATTACTGCACACGATGACAGGAATAAAATTCAACGCAGGCATTGTTGAGAATTGTCACGTAGCATTTCCCAAACCATTGCATGGGAAACTGCAATATCTCAAGAAGAAGGTGGGAAGCAGAAAAAAATCTTTAATTTGATTGGTTCATAAAAACAAAGATGGAAGAAGTTTTGGTTTGATTGGTTTTGAAGTACTGACGAAAGAAAAACCTTTAATTTAATTGGTTTCTAAAAGGAACAAAGAATAAGGTAGCCGGGGAAGTTTCGGACGAAAGTGAGTTCAGTTATTCGGGAGACGAAAACGGTAGTTACTGGTTGAACCTTAAACGGGATAGGTTGCCAGTGCTCGCGACTATGGTTCGGGTACTAGGGTAGTACGGTTTCAGGTTAGGTACTTGAGTGTTAAGAAGTACGGTTTCAAAGTGGAAACGAAAACAATTAAGGTTGATTTTGAAGTCGAGGAGTAACTGCAGAAGTCTTAAACGGGAAGATTCTGAGTTGACTCATTTAATATGTGTTTGATTGTTTGATATGGTTTTAAGAATTAATTTAGTTTCGGAGTTATTCGGAAGACGGCATTAGGGTAACTCATAGATCTTGGTTTCTTTTGAAGTTTTGGAAAATCAGTCTCAAACAGGGATATATAAAAAAGTGTTAAGTCGTAATTGGTAAAGTGTCTAAAATTACTTGGAATTATTTAGATTGCGTATCGTCGGTATATTCGGGAGTGAAGGTCAATTTGGCGAAAACGTGTGGGTGTCGTGTTTCGTATCTAATCTGTCTGTTTCAGGAAAGAAGCATCGTCGTAGAATTATCCTCCTAGGTTCATCATTTTTGGGATCATTGGTACAGGAAAAAGATCAGATAAATTGTTTATGCTTAGCTATTTTTGAGGATTGGTAGAAAAGCCGCATGCCCGCCCAAAATATATTTATAGTCCAGAGTCCTGAAATCTTCTACAAGTCATAGTTTCATAATTTTTTGTATCCTCGTTAAAGCGTATTATTATTTTTGTAATCACCCTTAAGTAGTCGAAGGTCTAAGTGGAGTTTTCTGTTGAGAAAACTCAGGTTCATTTGAAAGATCACGAGGAAACTATTGTTGAGTTTCCCCTTGTAAAATTAAAGTTTAAGAAGGATCATTTTCCGTCATATCATTTGGGTATAGAAAATTCACCTTATACTGTAAATTCTTTCGAGATTGTTCATGATTATTACTTCTGGGGTCATTTTGACAAACCCTTATCATTTTTGTTGATGATTTGAATTCATTTTTATATGATTTGGAATTCACACTGTTGTTGATTTAATTTAAATGAATAGATCTGCCTTTGTAATTTAAAGCTAATTTAACAGTTTTACTTGATGGGATTATTTCCTTTCGAATTAAGAAATATCTGAACATTTGATAATTTAAATCAATTTGATTTAAGTAACACATAACTAACCAGTGTAAATTTGTTTGGGCTTGATTTGAATTTAATATACGTCTTAAATTTAATCTAAAAGGTTTCATTTACCATCCCTCTCCCTAGAAAATAATTTTAAACACCAAGACCCGACCCAAGTGTGTTGGGCCGATCCCACACTTTCTTCCGTCGGAAGAAGGAACTTCAAAATTCTAATTAACATCTTTTATTTTTCTTTAAGTAATAACACCCTTGATTGGTGGAAAGCCGCTCTTCCGTCCAATCACGAAGAGGGTGCTTTTTACATTTGAGATTTTCGTACCATATCCAGAAGAATTTGAGGAGATACTGGGTGCGGCAGCTAGTTTGAAAGAGCTTCAAAAAAAATACGAAAGGATATATTGAAACAACTCTTTTTTATTTTGAAAGCCTACATAATCAAGTTTTTCAATTTATGTCTTGAAAATAATATCATCCAAATAACGGCCTCAGCGAACGACGCACATGTGGAGTCTTTTGCGGAAATTTTCCATTACTCTCTTCAGCATAGCGGTTTCAATTAGGATAATTACCTCCTTGATTGCCACTTTCAAGTCAAGAATGAGGTCTTCAAAAGTCGCCCTATGACCTATGATGACTTGAAAGAGGCCATCCAGGAGGAAATCATTGTTTCGTCTCACTACGCAACATCTGAACAAAATGAATTATATATCCTTTGTCCACAAGAAACGCGCTGTCTTTTTTGAAAAGGTTGTATAGATAAATTGATTTTAATTATATGGGATCAATCAGTTGTACTGCAATATTTGTTCCATATGCCTTGATTAACGTTCTTTGTTTGAAAATACCCTTTGGACTGATTTATGGGTCATCTATTGAAAAGGTTCTCAACCCAAGAATTAAGGTCAAGTTTGGGAGATTCATCTGGTTTTTTGGGACAATCACCATGTCCTGTGAACCTTCATTCAGCTCCTCAGTATTAGCTCATAAAACTAAATATATGGTAACACATTTATTGCAGAAAAAGTTGCATTAGGGAATACATGCCAGACATCTGAATGCTCCGAGTCCAAAGATTTTCTCATTGGTCTGTAGATTCAAGAAATGGGTTGTTTTTTCCACTATAGTCAAAAATGGCGAATGAGTGCACTTTGTTGGCCAAGCGAGGCGTTTTTCGATTCTGACATCCATCAATTTTTGATCTCTACCTCTTTTACCCAGAGGAAATGAACATCCCTTATTTTCCAGCTTGTCTTTGGAAACCTTATGTTACAGATACAACCTTTGAATTCTCAATCAGTTGTTCATCAGTTGTTAATCAGAATCGTCGGTCAATTATCAGTAAATCACAACTTATCATAATTCGTCCTTGCTATACATTTTCATATAGATGGTAGGGTTCATAATTGTATACATAATACTTGTCTAGTTATTTCGTGCTTTTTATCTAAGTAAGGGTAACAAGAAAATTTTTCCAATATTTTTTTTCCTATTTTTTAAAAGCTCCTTCAATTGTGACAGAACTAGTTGCCGCACCCTGTTACGAATAATTTTCATTATTCGAATCATGAATGATTGTCGAAATCTCAGTCCTTGTTGCCAAGATATCAAATCGACAGCTCCCCACTCAACAGTCACATGTCATACCACAAAGAGGCAAATCTGACGGGAGAATTGCTGGTTATTCCACATACATCTCCTGTCAAACCGCAAAAACTCGGAGATTTGTACCGTTCACAAGCGATGCTTTCGTAAACGCCAGAATGGTTATGTTCCATCCGGAATATACGCGTCACGTCCGCTTCATTGGATTCAAAAACACTGTCAACATTCAGGATTCTCACAATGCGCGTCACTCTCTTTCCGAGGCGCAAATCTGGGATATAATGGAATTTAGCTCTTTCCGTTCATTTGTCATCATCTCAGGCAGTGGACGGATGCTGCAGAGATCCAGCAGGATATTCGTCATGACGACGTTACTCGTACATTTGATACGTTTTTCGAGAAAGAAACTACGATTGATGGGGGGAAAAAGTTTCTGAATTACGCCCTTCCTAGAAGGCGCCCCAAGATATCCTGATCTATTCCCCTAGTCCAAAAACGTCCGATGTTTTTTAAATGAATCGGAAAACATTTGGTTTATCCCTAAAACTTCATCGGACCAAAGTTTCTTTGAATAAAATTGTATATATGACGATCGAAATGAAAAGATCAGATTGAGAAAAGGGTGATGATCTCCTAGATCACATAAACCTAAGAACTCACCTCGCTGTCGTTGCTGTGCAGCTTGAGGGTGTAACCAGGCAGAAGGTCCTTCTTGGCATTGACGTCTTCGAGGGCCAGGTTGGCAGCAGGCATGCAAGCCTGGCCTCCTTGCCATCCACCCTCTCCTGCGATCGGAAATATCCCACCGATATGTAGCACATTGCTCTCGGAGGTACCCACTACTTTTACGCTGAAGATCAGCAACTCAAAGACTGATACCGCTGCTCCAAACCATTGTGCCCAGTTCTGGAAAAGAAGAATGACTTCATTATGCAAAATGATCAAGAGAGTTTCTTGGCGGAACACATTTCCTGAAAGAGTCTCGAAAGAGATTAGAAACATGATGAGGCCTATGATGAGACTCGCTAAGCCGAAGCGCAAATTCAACAAAATTTTAGAGGTATAATTGACATAACAGGTAATCCACAAGTTTCAACCAACTAGTTCCTCAA
Organism: Adalia bipunctata; assembly: GCA_910592335.1. Classification (NCBI taxonomy): domain Eukaryota; kingdom Metazoa; phylum Arthropoda; class Insecta; order Coleoptera; family Coccinellidae; genus Adalia; species Adalia bipunctata. The sequence continues at coordinate 13,868,005 of OU342955.1, forward strand.
TACAACTGCTCGTTCTGCCTCTAAGACAACATATAGATACTCCATTCACAATTATGAAATCACAACTCTGGCCTTGGAAATTTGACACATTCCACTCTGTTTCGAAGTTATGACGTTTTTCAAAATATTTTTATGTTCCAAGTCAACACTATGTTGCCCTTTCTACATTCTTAGCGTATTTCTCAGAATGTGAATGAATTGGAAAAGATGTGATGGACAAAAATAATTAACGTTTATATGAATTGATAGAAAGGATTCCTTTTCTAGTTATTTGCATGAAAAGTACAAGAGATCACTGTTGAAATATATTATTTTTCGCCATGGAAGAAAATTGCATTGCTTCCACATAATTTTCATATGCATGCTTGTGAATATTTGATGTTTATTATCCTCTTGAACTGAAAGTTCAAGACTTGACGACATCAATTGTTGATTCTAATCATGAATTCATTAAAAAAAATCAACCCAAATTCATAAGATGAATTGATGGGTAATTACAAGAATCAAGAATAATGGACCATCATATCCCTCTACTGGAATCCGAATATGTGATATGATTGTGAGAGTGCATCAAATTTCTATTTCTAATATTTCTTTATTTCAAATGAACAACAGTTTTATTCATTCATCACAAAGAAAATAAACATTATAATTAAATTAACGGATTTGTTTACAGAGAAACTGATAATTTCAATGCAATAGTAACTGAGTTTTGGTAATAAATTAATGAGCCTGAAAGCTTTATGGATATACATTTCATTTATTTGATCTTATGAACCAGGAGTAAAATATTCTGACCGTAGAGTAATTTGTTAGTTTGAAAAAGATTCATACATTACTACCACAGTAGGTTTGTACAAATGAAATGGAATAGGTCAAACATATGCTTTACATTTATCATTCACCTATTCTAAAATAAGACACAAACTCCTGGAATATGGAAAAAACCGATGTATTCTGGTTCAATATAGCCTATTTCTACTTTCGGCAAAGGATTGATAGGAATGAAAGCTCTAGTGACACATTTCAATTCATCGGAATCTGAATTCACCTACCGTTGAGTGCAATATAGTCATATTTCTTCTTTTTTTCAGCTTCTTCGACGTGTTTTTTCCGAAACGTGAAAACGATCAACAATAATCATTAAGAGACCGATGATGGCCATCCAGAACCTGTTTACTCACGAAAATCATGCAATTTCATTCTGCAAGTTCTTTCCTCATAATTCCTCGAAAATCCTACCTGAATCATATTTTCCGGTCGCTTTCGTTAGAAGATCGTATAAGGAAGCCTTTTTTGTCCATTTACACATCCCAAATAAATTTTGAGCACCAAAAACGATACCGAAACTAATCAAACTTCTGGGAGACCGGAATTTCGTTTGAAATCTTTCTAAACGGCCAGATACCTAAAAAAAATTCGTTATCAAGTGTAAAAAGGTCGATTAGTACCTACTTACTTTCGCTTTATTTATGCTTATTAATCGATTTTTGGTCCAATTCAAATTTGCCGTTCGTACTCACGCCAATAGTCGGGAAAGGAAAAAATGACACCTGCACTAAATCGACGGGAAACTTGTTCTGGACGACGAAGAACGGAAAAATAGGCGATTTCCTATCGATATTTCGCCCCAAAATCGCCGATCGATTCGAACTAACAAAATGTGGAATATCTTTGATACTTTTACTTTGATGTAAAAAAAGCAACTGGCAACGTCGTTTTGTCACTAACACTATTCTCTGTACGCGCACAGACCTTTCATCAGGTTCACCAACTCCTGAAAACGAAACCTTGACCTCCTATGTGATTAAATAAAAGTGAATGGAGTATATATAAAGATATAATCCCTGTCAGGGTTTGAGTTTTCGAATGGTCTTCGTATTTTGTAAAGGACACCTCAAAACATTTTCCGACATGAAACCATATGAACGTTGAATATGTACGCATTATGCTCGGTTTTTTTCCATTTTCTACCGGAATATACTCAACCGCAAAATTCTATAAGATGAAGAATAAGTTCAGAGATCGCAGATAAGTAATTCGATGCAATGCATTCGCCATTTTGCATCGCAACCAGGTTCACGTCAAGATCTCGACGTTCTAACTTATTCCAACTCGAATCAGCTGTATCTCAAATAAACACGTCTGACACAGGTATTATTTCTCAGGTTCATTTATCATCTCCCAACTAAGGTTCGAATTAATCGTCACTCCGCATTGCACGCTTCTTCACTAAGACGTACATCATGTTCTATTTATTGCTTCACTAACTTATTGATGAATTGTCTTTGTAACCCAGTAGGAGGCCTGAGAATGGAAAATTGATGGAACTGGCAAGGCTGGGAACTTTCGAATGTCGGGCGTGTTTGAATAAACAATGGATTACTTAATGAATTGCGACGCTGAATCGATAAGGTATGCCATTTTTGTCTGTACAGCGGTCTTTGTGCAGAGGTTGAAGAGTTCAAATAACCATTGAAAAGAAGGTCAACAGGTGAAAAAATATCGGAATATTTTCCAACGTGAATGTTACAAAGTCAATTTTTCGAGAGGACTGAATTATAACACAAGAAAATATGTCATTAATTAAAAAAAGCATCCTATTGAAGAAGACTAGAAGAGTTCAAAACAGTGACCTCCACATGAAACAGGTTTAAGCGAAGCATTTAAACGAAGGAATCGTTCTGCTTGACTAAGTTAATCTATTCCACCGAAAAATCGAAGTCCCCACTTCCAGAAATATGACCGTCACTGGCAACGTCTTCACCGAAAGGTCAACGAAAAATAGTAGTTTATCGGAAAATTTATGAACGGGGATATTACGAAGTGAATTTCTCGATACGACCAAAATACACAAGTAAATATGTCATGAATTAAGAAAACCAGGCCCGGATCTAGGGTGGGGCAAGCGGAACGCTTGCCCTGGGCGCCAGCTTAAGGGGGCGCTAAAAACAACCAGAGGTTAAATTTTTTTAATTTTTGATTTTCTCGGAAAAAAATATTATTATTAAATATGACCCGACTCTGAAGTGCCATCTTGACCACTCAAAAAAACATCCTATCTTCCCAAAAATATGCAAAATGAAATTGTCGATTTAATGGCCACCAAAGTTCGGAATAGCATTATTAATGAGATCAAGGAGGCCAACTATTTCACTATTATGTTCGACGGTACCCCAGATATCTCTCACAGAACAAATGAACCAGGTTATACGATATTTAAAGAGAACGTAGTCTGGATATGAGATAAAGGCAAAGACTTATAATACTAAAAATAAAGGAAAGTTTTATTGACTTCTTAGAAGTTGACAAGCTGGCATATATATAAAGGAGTCCAATCCAGAATTCTACACTCTCTGAATCTTGTGGGTGTCCATTCGTCTTTATGATGTTCAGAAGCAGTAAATTTATTTGGTGTTGTACAAAAACTGTATTGTTTTTTTGTTAGTTCAACCACACGATGGACAATTATGAAAAAGTGGACGAAAACAAATTTTAAAGGAAGTAGCCAAACTAGATGGACTAAACATCAAGCTGTTAATGCTTTGCTCAATAATTTACCGGGAGTTCTGAAGGCTGTGGAAGAAATCAAAGAATCCTCACTAGTCGCAGAATACAAGTATGAAGCTGGTCATTTGCTTCATGCTGTGATGGATTTTAGATTCATACTGAACCTAACAATTTGGGATAATATTCTGCGAGAGATCAATATGGTCAACGTGGAAATTCAGAAAGGAGATATAGTTATTTCAGGTTCATGCAAGGTCTTATGAAGATCTTGCAAGGAATGACAGAAAAACTTATTGAAAACTGGATCTCGGAAGCTACACTTCTTTCAGAAGAATTGGATGTGGAGCCAATTCTTAGAAATAAACGTGTTTCCAAGAAGAAAAAGCAGGTTGACGAAATGTGCGATGATGAGTCAAGAACGGATCTAGTTGGTTTATTCACCGAGGAAATTAAGGTTGTTTTCGACAGATTATTGTCAGAAATCAAAAAAAGATTAGAAAGCGCAGAGAGTCTGCATACGAATTTCTCATTCCTCAATGGCCATGCCCTTTTAAACATGCAAAAAGAGGATCTGCAGAAAATGGGACCCTCTTAGCGCAAAAATATTGAAGAGACTTGAATGCAGTTGATTTTTGTTAGGAACTAGCGGTTTTCAAAATGTTGGTTCCTGAAATAAGTGAAAGATCGACTTCATTAGACCTGCTACAAATTCTTCACAGGCAAAATCTGAAAGATGCTTTCCCTATAATGTCAGTCTAGCTGACATATAGAATATAGTGCACATTGCCTACCACGTCTGCAAGATGTGAAAGCAGTTACAGCAAATTGAAAATAATAAAAAATTATTTGCGTTCCTTAATGAGTCAGAAAAGTCTCTATGGCCTCTCGATCTTAGCTATAGAATACAAAACTGCTTCCGAAACAGATTTCGAGGAGCTGATAGATGCGTTCGCGGAAAGAAAATCACGCCGCGTGATGCTATGTGAAGAAAAAAGTCCAATTTCTTTCCTTGTGATATTTTCCTTATTATTAGTTTCTATTTTCATTATTCATTTGTATTATTGATTTTTGTTTTTTCTATGAATTCATATATGTACATATTAAACAAATGGGGGGGCGCAATCATGAATTTTTGCCCCGGTCAGAAAAAATCGTAGATCTGGGCCTGAAGAAAGCCATCCTATCAGAGGAGACTAGAAGAGTTTTGTGGACAGTGAGCTTGACAGTTGAGAAAAGTCAGCCGAATATGAACAATTAGTTTCTCTCTAAATTGAAGGTTCTTAAACAAAACGAAACGGTAACTGAACATGAACCACGTGTAAACAAAGCATTCTATCGACCATGCGATAGTTATATTCGTTAACGGAAGGAATCGTATTGCTTGGCTACGTTCGCTTATTCCACCGAAAAATTCAAATCCCTACTTTCGGAGATATGGCCGTTAGTGGCAACGTCTTTACCGAAAGGTGAATGAAATGTTTATAAAAGTTTATTGTTTCGATTGTTTTGAATTCAAAATAGGTTGACCCAATGAATTGCGATGTCTAATCGATATGGAATGCCATTTTTATCGGTACTGCGGTCTTTGTGCAGAGTTTGAAGAGTTCGAATAACCATTGAAAAGAAGGTCAACAGGGAAACACATATCGGAGGTTCAATGAACGGGGTTGGTACAAAGTTAATTTTGTGAATTGTCTGCTTAACATCACCAAATGAAGTTGAACATAACAATCCACTACACTTCTCCCTTTCAGACCACATAGGGCTGTCCGAAATGAAGGGTGGATCTAGAAAGATGCGTTCCACGTTTTTCCCTGAATAATAATTTATTCACGGGTGTTAAGTTGTCAGGAGCAGGAAGTGATCCCAAACCTAATATAGAGGCATGATGAATGAGCCTACGATGGCTGTTCGGTTCGCATTGTGCACAAATTCACCTGCATGGTGTTGGCGGGTTTTAAGCCTGATGAACGGGTATTGGGCGGGCACAGATAAACGTATGTTCACGCGATATCACTTGCGATGTAATGAATTTTCAGGTGGGAACACCGGGTTTACTCAGGGGAGAAAATTATTCTCGGGTTGTGTGAAATCCTGAAATGGATGGCTCAAGGATTTGTAAACTTTGGAATTATGGAAGGTGGAACAAGAAAGGACAGGCTGGAGGTAGAAATACTTTCGTCCCCTATCAGAAAGATGCATGATTAAGATTTCACGTTCGAACTACTCAGCCGATATCACAAGATACAGCCAGAAATCATTGAGAGGAAAGTCACCAAATATGAAATAGTATCCTAATATGGAATACCTTCATTTCTCCAAGACTATAAGTAATAAACGGAACATTCGACCATCTTCTGTTTCATTCGGTCTACTAACTATCGCACTCACACCATCGAGGCGTGTTTTGTTTTGTTGTCGCGAAGAAAATTTTAAAAGGTAAGTAGTAAATGAGTATTACCAGCTGTTTTGTTTGTATACATAAGTGTTATACTATTTAGTATATCGGTATTATGTTTATTCCACCATTTTGTGATCTTTTGTCATTAGAATATTGTGACCTAAAAAAATATTTAGAAGAGGTTGAACTAGTATAAAAATCCAAATATGGACAGTCGTCGGTGTCTAATTATGGAATATGCTTGATGTGTGGGCTCTGGGCACATTATGATTGTGCTGGTCCAGAGTTTGATACTTGGATCTGTGACTTTTGCAAGTAATACCTAATGTAACTTCTTTCATTTATCACGATATGTTATATTCGTTTTTGTTATTGTTATATTGATTTAGGCTTATATTCCATATATGGGTTCCTATTCCATATTTGGTAACTCATTTATGATTTTGTTTTTTGTGTTAGATTTCAATTAGATAACTAATATATTTGATTAATGGCTGTTAATTACTACATATAAATGTATGACTGATAAGTATAAACATTAAACTGATTCAATTAATATGAAGTTTTTTCTTAATATTCCAAAAACAAAATGGAATTCCATATTTGGTGACTTTCCCCTACCTGCTGAATTTACTGATCTGTAGCTAATCTGTCATTTGTAATTAAAGTAAAGAACGTTCTTCTGTACCTGTACCCCATCCTCTGTTAACCCACCCAACATTCAATTACTTTATTGAATCCTGTTCGCAAGCGACCTATATGGGTTGGTGCGAATTTCGGAAATTGAAGATACCCAGATGTGAAAATGAAACTTCAATAAAATAAGTTAGGGAAATAGGGAGGGTCTACCAAATTTCAGTTGAAAATTTTATTCTTCAATTGTTTCAGTATACATTTATTGATTCCTGACCCTTAATCAGCAAAAAAGGTGGTATCAGAGCCTACATTCGCATTGTTTCCTCTCATAAAAAACAATAATTCCTAACAATATTCTATATCAGCCTTGTTAAATAAGAAAACGAAAATAGAAACAATACAAACAAAAAAAAAACAAAATACTCGTTCTTCATATACAAGAAATTACCGAAGTTTGAGAAACTCTTTGAGGTCATGGCACATTTTTTGAAAATTCTTCTGCACAATATTTCCACAGTAATAGAAGTAAAAGCATCGACAGTTTGAAATATTGAAGAATTTTGTCCAATACGTGTTCTCGCATATTTTTCATGACAGAATTTTTACCTCCATAATATTGTATTCATGGTTTTTTTACTACGGATAAGGAAACTTGTATCCTCAATAAATTATTCTCTATTTTGTAAACTAGTTTCGTCTGTTCTAGTTTTTTCAGTTTATCTTTATTTAATGGTGACGTACCAGAATATAATCAAGCCGTTAGTGTTGAGAGGTCGAAATTGTAAATAAACTTCAAAGATTTGTTCTGTTTTCTTTGAATTTTTTCTGATAAATATTTTGGAGCATTTCCCCAACATGGAATCAAACAGTGGCGGATTAACCGGTACGCTTAGTACGCTGCAGCGTAGGGCCCCGAGGTCCATAGGGGCCCCGGCGATCGAATTGAATTTTTTTTTCTAGAATGGAAATTCAGTCTGCAAGTGTGAAAAAAAGTAGTCAGACTGTACTATATTTTATAAGAAGCTCAGAGGCAACTTTTGAATTATGAATTATTACATTCACACGAGACACAATTGAAATAACAAGAGCCTCAGAGCAAAACTCAGATGTTGGAAAAAACACACCATCCGAGATTCAGCGTACTGTCCCTAATTATCTTGTCTGCCTGCAATAAATTCCGTCAAGGGTGGCGGCCGAATTCCAATATTTACAATTACATCATAATTCAATAAATTTGTCGGCATTTCCTCTTGAATCTGGGAATGTGCTACAGAACGGCTGACCAGATGTTGATTCGTTTAGGGTTGTAAAGTGAAAAATACTTGTGCAGAAGTTCTTAGGTCTGCATATTTTTTTCTCACATTCATTTCACAAGATTCTAAAAGTGTTGACAGTGACGGACGAGTTTCTTGTAACGTGTAAGATTCAAATATTGTGAAAAACTGAGAAGTGTTGGTGAATTGAACTATTTCTGTTTGTATTTGGACTTTTAAATCCTTGTACTCTCATTGAACTATATAATTGATATAGAAGGTAAGCTTTACAGTGCAGTTTCATTGCTAGAAATAACATTCTTCTAATTTTTCGGCAATTCGGCATAAACATAATTCGAGCGATGATGAGGCAAGCCAGACCAGTCAAATTCATTTTCAATACCGGGAAAAGGAAATACGATTCACAGAAATTATTTGATTCAACCTGTACCTACGTGTTTGTACGACGAAACAAAACAAAACAAATAATTTCGTTTCAAAAATATGGATGAATATTTAGATATTTATCAATTTAATTGTTTCAATTTTTTCTCCGATAAACTCATTCACTATGTTCAATAATATATGTTCATATTTTACCATTCTTTTGTTGTATCAATTAGATTATAATTTTTTTTATAGTAGCTCATCGGTTCGGATTTCATACTTCGATAGAGCGAAGTCAATGAATTTCTGTGTTATTCGTTACAGAATATAAAATAAAATTTAACATTTTCTTATCATTACAGCTAGTTGCATATGTAATATTGACGTGACACCATGTCTGACAGACGTTATATGAGCGGCTACCAAAAACGAAAGCTCAAGGAGAGTAAAGAGCAGAGTAAAGCTAAGCATCCAAAATTGATAGAATTTTTTGCTCATTTCCCAAACTGTCATTGATAAAAAATAAATATAGAACTGTTATGACAGAAAATAGACTACAGTTTTTAGGAATACTTTCTATCGAAAGTGATATAACGAGCAGTCTCGATTATGATTCTGCAATAAAAGAATTTGCTGATATTAAAATAAGAAAGAATCAATTTTTTAAGTGGAATTTTATGTTGTAGGTAACTGATTTACAGATCTACGATACTTGTATCTTTTGTGATGATTTTAATTATTCCTTAATCTCGATGCCGCAATAAAAAATTTGCAGATATGATATTCTAGAGATATTTTGTGTTTTAATTTTGGTGATATTTTTCCCTTATTCAAGATTTTTATTCATCTTTTATATTTTGTTTTGATATACAGACCTTGTATTTTATTAATTTACATTATGTTTTGTTTTTAGAGAAGTGAGTTTTAATTAAAAAATTCTTTCGAAAAAAATCGAAAATGATTCAGAGGGGGCCTCAAAAGTTTTGAAGCGTAGGGCCCCTGAAGTCGTAAATCCGCCACTGGAATCAAATATCTCAATTGGTATTCTATAGAACTAATTGTAACGTAATGCTCTCGATGAATGTTCTAATATCTCATAAATCTTTTGTTATGAATGACTGAAATATACCGGAGTCCGGAACATGTAGACTGGCATGAATCATTCGTAATAGAAAGCTTTCAACATTCTTCTTCGTCTTTTGTCCTCTAACCCCTCGTGCATGGCACCCAAGATTTTTGCGACGTATTCCCAACCACACAAGACAATCAAGAAGTTTCCCCCAAAATTGAAAATTTATATTCCTTCACTTCCGCCGCCTAAATTGAATCTCCGAGTTTCTGTATCAAGAAACAATGGAAAACAACATTAGGGACATTATTCTGCAGGAAGTTAAATGAGGAAGTGTTGTTATCCACGTTTATGAATATTCAAAATAATTAGAACGCCCCCGTCTCTGAGGTGAAGTTTAGGGGGCAAGAGTCTAATCCAAGATTATGCGAAGTACCTTACGTTCGCCTTATTAATTTCCGTGGAGACTGGTGCCGTTCAGTGTGCTTGCTGGTTAGCTATATGCTACCACGAACATCTGAAAGTCCTCTTTTTGTCCGAAAACAATCGATTTCAGAATAAACATAATTTCCAAGTTCATAATTATTTCAACAAAACATTAGTTCAAACAAATTGATGAGCAATTTCAGTAGCGGATTAACCGGTACGCTTAGTACGCTGCAGCGTAGGGCCCCGAGGTCCATAGGGGCCCCAGCGATCGAATTGGATTTTTTTTTCTACAATGGAAATTCATTCTGTAAGTGTGAAAAAAAATAGTCAGACTGTACTATAATTTATAAGAAGCTCAGAGGCAACTTGCGAATTATGAATTATCACATTCACAACAGACGCAATTGAATAACATGAGTCTCAGAGCAAAACTCAGATGTTGGAAAAAACACACCGTCCGAGATTCAGCGTACTGTTCCTAATTATCTTCTCTGCCTGCAATAAATTCCGTCAAGGGTGGCGGTCGAATTCCAATATTTACAATTACATCATAATTCAATAAATTTGTCGGCATTTCCTCTAAAATCTAGGAATGTGCTACAGAACGGCCTACCAGATGTTGATTCGTTTAGGGTTGTAAAGTAAAAATACTTGTGCAAAAGTTCTTAGGTCTGCATATTTTTTTCTCACATTCATTTCAAAAGATTCTAAAAGTATTGACAGTTTCGTGTAACGTGTAAGATTCAAATATTGTGAAAAACTGAGAAGTGTTGGTGAATTGAACTATTTCTGTTTGTGTTTGGAGTTTAAAATCCTTGTACTCTCATTGAACGATATAATTGATATAGAAGGTAGGCTTTACAGAGCAGTTTCATATGCTAGAAATGAAATTCTTCCAATTTTTCGGCAATTCGGCATAAACATAATTCGAGCGATGATGAGGCAGACCTGAGGGCAGACCAGTCAAATTCATTTTCGATAAACAGGGTCTTTCACGAGGAACCTCACCCATATTGATACGGGAAACTACTGAACGTATTTTCATGAAATTCAGCACTTATAAGTATTTCACGATGCTGATGAAATCTAAAATATTTTCAAGGCATGAGCACCTCCGGTTTCTCCGGAAATGACGTCAACTTCACACCATTTTTTTATTGCAGAAATAGATTCCTTAGAAAATTTCAAGTTATTTTGATGTAACATTTTTCAGTTTTGGTTGGAAAAATCTCTCTGAGCGGGAAAATTCGAAAAAAAAATCGAAAATAGAGCTCCGCTGAAACAAGAATAACTTCGAGGTTTTTGGATGGAAAATTTTCATTTTTGGGATTTTTCAAGATGTAAGATTGATGTATCCACTTTAAGAATTTAAATCGCGATTCATGATACAGGGGGTCAAAAAAATCGCTTTCAAAGTTAGGGATGACAAAATCGTGAAAAATCAATTTTTTCAAATTAGAACCCCATTTTTTTATGGCAGATATTGAATCTACGTTAAAAAATAATGTGAGTGTATGCATCACACCCTTACCCTAAAGTGGATATTAACTCAGAAAATATCCATTTTGGGTCAGGGGTGTGATGCATACACTCACATTATTTTTTAACGTAGATTCAATATCTGCCATAAAAAAATGGGGTTCTTATTCGAAGTTATTCTTGTTTCAGCGGAGCTCTATTTTCAATTTTTTTCTCGAATTTTCCCGCTCAGAAAGAATTTTCCAACCAAAACTGAAAAATGTTACATCAAAATAACTTGAAATTTTCTAAGGAATCTATTTCTGCAATAAAAAAATGATGTTCTAATTTGAAAAACGGAAGTTGACGTCATTTCCGGAAAAACCGGAGGTGCTCATGCCTTGAAAATATTTTAGATTTCATCAGCATCGTGAAATACTCATAAGTGCTGAATTTCATGAAAATACGTTCAGTAGTTTCTCGTATGAATATGGGTGAGGTTCCTCGTGAAAGACCCTGTAGAGCGAAGTCGATGAATTTCTTTGTTAGTCCTCACAGAATATATAAAATAACATTTAAAATTTTCTTATCATTACAGTTGCTAGTTGCATATTATGTTATATTGACGTGACACCATGTCTGACAGACGTTATATGAGCGGCTACCAAAAACGAAAGCTCAAGGAAAGTAAAGAGCAGAGTAAAGCTAAGCATCCAAAATTGACACAATTTTTTGCTCATTTTCCAAACTGTCATTGATAAAAAATAAATATAGAACTGTTATGACAGAAAATAGACTACAGTTTTTAGGAATACTTTCTATCGAAAGTGATATAACGAGCAGTCTCGATTATGATTCTGCAATAAAAGAATTTGCTGATATTAAAATGAGAAAGAATCAATTTTTTAAGTGGAATTTTATGTTGTAGGTAACTGATTTACAGCTTTACGATACTTGTATCTTTTGTGATGATTTCATTTATTCCTTAATCTCGATGCCGCAATAAAAAATTTGCAGATATGATATTCTAAAGATATTTTGAATTTTGGTGATAATTATACCTTTTTTTAAGATTTTTATTCATCTTTTATATTTTGTTTTGATAAACATACCTTGTATTTTATTCATTGACTTGATGTTTTGTTTTCAAAGAAGTCAGTTTTAATCAAAAAATTCTTTTGAAAAAAATTGAAAATGTTCCAGAGGGGGCCCCAAAAGTTCTGAAGCGTAGGGCCCCTGAAGTCGTAAATCCGCCACTGAGCAATTTTACGAAAATGAATAAAGTTTTTTACTTCATTGATTATTTCAATCGCACTGTTAAAGCATTGTTTAGTGACAATAATGATTACGAAATTTTACAGTTTATAATTGATTCCACTGGGAATAATACTTAAAAATAAGTTTCCCTCTATATTGAAGGTTCTAAAACAAAATGAAACGGCAACTTAACATGAAACACATGTAAACAGAACATTCTATGGCCCACGCGTACTGGTGGGCTAGGTTCGCCTATTCCACCAAAAAATTTACGCTGTATATGGCTGTTGCAGGTTGCTGGCAACGTTAGTACCGAAAGGTCTATGAAATATTCAAACAAGAGTATTGATTCGATTGTTTTGAACACAAAATAGGTTGACTTATAGATGCATAGAATACAGTGGCTTTATACAGGACAGTGGCGACAAAAGACGTTCACGTTTTGATTGGTCATACTGTTTTCGACCACTAATGGCGGACTTTCATTGATTTGTTGTCATGTCATAGTGTATAAAGCTCAAAATCGATTCAAATGTCAAACAGCACGACACTCAAATGTGAACAAATATCCGCCATGTTTGTGCAAAAACGTGTTCTATGACCCTATTGTCGCCACTGTCTTGTATAAAGCCACTGTAGCATAGAACACCTGGTGTAACGACTCCCTACTAAAAATTTGTAGATCGAAACGGCATCCTAGATTTCAGATTTTGGTCAAGTTCCGCAATAATCCGCAATATTTTGCGGTCGTGGCGCTATTTTTTGTATGACATAGGTTATGTTATGTTTTTAGAGAGATGACAGATGTTTCCATTGTGTCATGAATTCCATCAAAACATGGATTAATTTCGAATGTCATATAAGATTGTGTTTATGGAAGATAAGCGCGACATCTCTTGGGAGAAATGAAAAGCCGCACAAAATATCAGATGATCAATCGACAAGAAAGTCTTAAGCAAAATCTAATCAGTGCCAACACCAGGTATTTCTATGCATCTATGTTGACTTAATGAATTTCTACGTCAAATTGATAAAGTACGCCATTTTTGTCTGTACGGAGTTCAAATAAACATTGAAAAGAAAATCAACTGGTGAACAAAAAATGGGGATGTTACAACGTTAATTTTTCGAAAGGACCGAAAATCTTCGTTAGAGCTCTAAATATCTTGGTTAATTTTGTTGATGGTCCAATCCCGTTCCATTTTTAATATTTTAAATTTTTGTTTGATACCTACTTTAAAAATTATTTACTCGCACGGTTCTAAATTTGTTATTAAGTTATATAAGAACCGCGACTTTCGAGTGGACACAAAACATTTCAAGATCCAGGATATTCTGAATTAAATGAGTTTTTCGAATGATATGCCAGAAACACAGTGAAATATGATCACATCAGTGTTGAAGTTAACTCAGTGTGCCTTCACTTCATCTCACATTATAACTATTCCCTTCAGAGCACCTTCACATATTCAGTGGGATAAATATGAATTTATACACCCTGAAGGATGTGTCTTCACGGCGTCTCTAGGGTCCCGAATTCTTGCATATTTTATTGCCATATTTTCACCGCGGCGCTAGAAATCATCGAATATTTCGGAGTAGGGCGTATCGGCAATCTCGAGAGAGTTAGAAGCCAATATTCAAGCTCCCGACACAGAAAGAAACGGAATATTTGGATTTGCTCTGCAGTCCGGAGCAAGGATGTTTCAGCGATGATCATTTTTTAAAGTCTGCATTGAGGCAACTATTTTGAATGAAGCCGATTAAGGTGGGCGTTCAATGTAGTGTGTTTTTATTTCAAGTTGCATTTGAAAATGGTTTCACTTTGAGAACTGAAATTTTGGGGTAAACTCAGAGAAGATTAGAGTTCTTTATGAAATAATTGAGATTAGTTTCTTTTCAACAGTTCATTTTTTTATTTCAAAAATAGAAGAAAATGAGCCAACAATCCACAGATAATTTCATTCAGAAAAACAACTTGAAATACGGAATTGGCATAGAATGGCCAGATTCAAATATATGGCGGGAAAAAGTTCCTGCTTTACCCACACATTCACTAATTTCATACTCAGGCGATGTTCAGATTTGTACATTTCATTCTGATTAGAGAGATATTAATAGAATTCATAGAGATAGTGTAAGTTCTATGGAGATATTCCATAAAATGCACGGTGGCGCCTCTATCGGATGAGTTTTCCTACGCGCTCTGAACGGCGACCTTAAGTCATATTGATATTTGAATTTTTCATTAAGAAAAAGTTATAAATTACAATTAAGGCGAGACTTACTATTCCAAATACATTCTGATTCAAAATCATGAATTCTGAACCATAGCATAGCATATAGGTACACATATCAGCTTATTCTGGAATATCGAACAGGAGATGTCTACTATTTATGCATGTACCATAATACTAACCCTGATAAAATGATACTAATGAACTAATAAATATGCTACAGTGCATGTCTGGCAACAATTCTACCACTGTACAAAACAGATAGGAGAGGAAGTCCCAAAGGGATAGTGGGACAATCTATGTAATATAGGCTGGTCATTATAATTCGTAATTTGATTATCCATTTTCAGTATTGGTTTAATCACAATAGGTAGCTTTCCGACCTTTGCGTTGATTAAACTGGGTGGATTTACGCAAGAGAAATTTCAATTGGATGTGATCTGAATAGATTTTTCGATCAGCTTCAGGGTATTAATTACAGTTGATGGTATAATAGGGGATATGATGACCCTCAAAGGGTTCTAGAATTGTTGTTGGGAATTTATTTTTCAAATCTCATATTTCTCTTGCACCTTCTATGTGAATATTTTTATAAACTTAAACTCCAACTCTTTGATTCGAATATGAGTGCTCCTTCAGTTGTCCCAATGTACAAATTTTCTCAGAACCATTAAATATCAGCATACGAAAGTGAATCAATTTTGCCTCAAGGGTCTACAGCCCTGAGAAAAAAGGGAATCAGAAACGATTTATTTTTTCTGATTGATGAAGGAATGTATGAGTGAATGAAGATGAAAATAATAAAAAAAATATTTTACAAGTATTAAATGAATGAAAAGGATGTTACTCATCATTTTTGGTTATTTTTCAACATTTCCACCATCAAAACTAACAAATATTTCTGTGTTTTTTCATTTCAGTATTGAAGTCTATCATTTAGTTAATCAAATGTCTATCTCATTTTTCTTTTATAATTTATCGTTTCTTTGTAAATAATATTACAACAATGTGTTGTTTTCGCGAATTTCATTTCCTTGAATTTTTCTATTCGAAATGATAAATATCCATTTGTATCAATAACAATTTATTGAGGTTTGTTTTAGCCGTCGATAAGTGAAAATTATTTGTTTCTTACAAATGTGGATTCCAACCTGGAATTGAATTTCTTTTAAATGACACGCCCCGCAGGTATCTCCTCCCAGATGACAGGTAAAGGAAAGAGAGAGTATTATACAGCCAGTGTGAGATCTAGTTCAGAGTAGGGTTATATTCCCTGCGCCCCAACATTTGGTCCATCAAGCTGAATCTATATATATAAAAGAGAGCTGTTGGTTACACCATTTATAACTCGAGATCGGATGGACTGTTTGTTATGAAACTTCATTTATGGATTCGTCTACGGCCTGGTTATTATAAAATACATTGAAACTCTGAAAAATTCGATGAAAAATTTGCTTATGTAGGAAATGCTTTTCCTCCTCTTGAAAAAGGCCGCTAGGTGTCGCTACGGTTTGCTTATGTAGGAAATGGTTTTTCTCCTTTTGAATAAGGCCACTAGGTGTCGCTACGGTTAATGGCTCTTATCTAGACACTGTAGCGTACAGTGACTAGACACTGTATTCGATATTATCGCCACTAGATGGCGATGTATACAATTATTGTGTAATTTGCATAGAACTTATAATAACATGGAAGGGGTAAAGATCTCAAGTTGGTGGAATAGTGAATTTTTACCGGAATCGTGAGTTGTCCATTTTCATCTTCTCTCTATATTTCTGAAATGTTTTTGATTTATGTTTGGGTAATAAATATATTTGCGGAAATAACTGAATTCAAAATTGCCCATAATTAGTAATTGACATATTATTTTTGTCTTTCTGTTTTGTGTGACAGCTCATATCCATGGAAAAGATGACAGGTGACAGATGACGTTTGACAGATGACGTTTGACAGATGACATTTGACAGACCACATTTGACAGATGACATTTGACAGACGACAGATGACATTTGACAGATGACATTTATCAATTGACAGATGACATTTGACAGAACTTTTATATTGAAAAAATAGCAATGGTAAGTTTGTACAACTTTAACGGGGGTTTCACAAAGCATACCTATCACCGGTGATCGGAGCTTGATCTAGATTCTAGAATCCACTCGATTTGACAGTTCAGAAATCTAACCAAGCCGTTGATCTCCGATCACTGGTGATTACGATTAGTGAAATCCACAGTAAGTATAGGCACGGCCTTCTTAAGATTAAGATGGCTATGGTATGGGAATCATTTAGGCGAAACAAAGTTCGCCGGGCCAGCTGGTATTCCAATAAATGAAAATTAATGCACTGCACTGTCATCTGGCGGTATACGTTTCTTATTCTGAAGGTCTTATTCTGAGTCTTTACTCTCAAGAACTCCACAATCATAATTGTCTTCCATTTGAAAACATTTGATTTCGTCTCTGTATTCATTCACCTTCACTTCGGCTACAGAATTTTGAAGTAAACTTCGGTAAAATTGAGGGGTGTTACACCAATCCGTCTTATAGATTTCAAAGCGACGATGATTCCGATTTCTGACGTGATACATCCAACCATTTCAACTCGTAAATGATCAATCTTCTCATAATCGGTTTACGTTACGTCCTATCTATTCTGCCTGCTAATTCGTATAAATGATGTGACAACTTTGAAACATCGAATTCTGCTGTTCATTATTCGAATGGGTTTCGTATTCCAGGAATGATTAATGGATTAGACGTAATGACAACCTCCCTAGCTTGAATTGGGTTTAAATATAAAAGGGCTGCAAAATGGGAAGCATTTCGAATTTCTAGTTGGCTATTTTCGTTTCGAAACGAGCACTCATGGTTCTATTTCGAATTCACATTTTCATTCATATTCGATACCACAAAGTTGATACTGAGAATGGACTTCGACGGTAACGAAGTAGATGAGCTCATCTGTGGTTTACCTACTCTCTTCGAACTGCCATGGCTCTCGCCATCAGTTCGCCACTCTATCTCAGTTCGCTAGGCCCGAACACAGTTCGCTCGCCTAAATACGTTAAAGCACGTTAGTTTCGTATTCATAAAGTGAATTCGTCCCGTGAGAAGAAGGAGCCTAATTCGTATAACACGTAGTCGAAGCCAGAGGAACAGCAGATATATCTTCCGAGCAAGATTAACCGTTAGTACTTTGATAGCTGAAAACGTCCATGTTTCTTTAGTAGTAAATGCTTCATTTCAGGAATTTGGACAAATTTGGTAGAATCAATTTGACCAGAATTCCATGATAGCTGACGAAATTCAATCAGATTAAAATACGAGACTTGAGAAAGAATCACAAAAGATTCGGAAAATTGGTAATGTATTGATAAACGAGCTAATAAATTTGTTCAAATTCCTGAAATGAAGCTTTTACTACGGTTAATACTATTCTTTTAGTGTTTACTCTGTGATATATCGTACGTACTACTGATTATTTCTCCCAGCCTCATTCTCAAATATTCCTTATCTTTATATATAAAACAAAGTTGTTGGTTACACCATTTATAACTCGAGATCGGATGGACTGTTTGTTATGAAACTTCATTTATGGATTCGTCTACGGCCTGGTTATTACACTAAAACTCTGAAAACTTCAATGAAAAATATGCTCAGGAAGGAAATGCTTTCCCTTCTTTTGAATAAGGCCACTAGGTGTCGCTACGGTTAATGGCTCTTATCTAGACACTATAGCGTAGTCGTGAAGGTTATATATTTGATATTATCGCCATTAGATGGTGATGTTTACAATTACTGTATAATTTGCATGGAACTTATATTAACATGGAAGACTTTTACCAGATCAAAAAGCGGGCAAACATCTCAAGTTAGTGAACAGTGAATTTTTACCGAAATGTCAAGTAAATCGGATTTTGACGATTTGCATCAATCGTGAGTTGTCCATTTGCATCTTTTCTTTTCATTTCTAACATGTTTTTGAATTTGGATTATAAATATTATGTTCAACAATTATTCGGTACCTATCGAGAATTATTTTCATGTACATAATAATGTCATTGAAATTTTGTATAGTTTGAACAATTTCGCCTAATTTATCTCCTGCTTGAAAAAATAGCAACGGTGGGTGTCACAAAGCATTATCACCGGTTGACCGGTGATTGGAGCTGGATTTAGAATCAACTCGATTTGACAGTTCAAAAATCAGAGAACCAAGCCGTTGATCACTGGTTATTACGATTTGTGGAATCCACCGTTAGTATCATTTAGGCGAAACAAAGTTCGCCGGCCAGCTAGTGAACACATATATGAAGTTTTTTTTTCGGTCGTCTAAGCCCTAAGGATATGACTTCCGCTTTGGCTACTAAACCTTTATTTTACGTCTTCATTGCTTTCTACAGTTCTCCCAAGAAACAATAAAAGTCAAACTGTCTATGTACAGGATGGGCAAAATTGGTGCTACATGAACTAAAACTCTCTAACCCGAGGAGATAGAGAAAAATGAATGGCACCTTATAGTCCTCTTTTTTCGATAAACTGATAGTGACATAAACTGCATTCCTCTATCTTCTTTCGTTTCCGAGTTATAGGCCAAAATTGAAATTAGGGCGATTTCAACTTTGGTCATTTTCTCCGTTTCCGTTTATGCTAGGATGTTGAAATAAAAACATTATGGTGGCACTTTTCTGATAGCATTCCAGTGGCGTACTCTGATTTCCTCTGAGAGGTTTATTTGCTGAGATATAACATAAAGTTGTGTTTTTTCCAATAGAAACAGTAGTTTGAAATGACTTCGAGAGAAGTGCCATTTTTTTCCCGTTTCAGAAATGTATCATATGTCATACATCGCCCTCAGATTCGTTAAGACATTATGAAAAATATGGTTTGTATATGGAATTATGGAATTATTGTGTATTGAGTAGGCTGAATCATAGAATTATGTGTCTCTACGTATATGGTGTAATTATTATTTCACGGTTGAATACTTGAAGGTGTGATCTCTGTTTGAAACAACTGTCAGTTATTAGAGTTTGAAGTCATCGTTAGCGTTATGAAAAAATTCGAAAAACATGATATGTTAAATGTTTTATTTCAGCTCATAGCTCATGGGAATATCAGGAACAAATTCAAACTATACAAGTATCGTAAAGTTTCGAACAGAGATCACACCATCAAGTATCCAACCGTGAAATAATAATTACACCATGCGTAGAGAAATAATTCTATGATTCAGCCTACTTAATACAGTTAATACTCAATAATTTGAATTCCATATACAAAACATATTTTTCATGATATCTTAACGAATCTGGGGGCGGTGTGTGACATATGATACATTTCTGAAACGGGAAAAAAATGGCGATTCTTTCTGAGTTATTTCAAACTACTGTTCCTATAGGAAAAAACACAACTTTATGTTATAACTCAGCAAATAAACCTCTTTGAAAAAATCACAATACGCCACTGGATTGCTATCAGAAAAGTGCCTGTATAATGTTTTTATTTCAGCATCCTAGCATAAACAGAAACGGAGATAATGACCAAAGTTGAAATCGCCCAAATTTCAATTTTGGCCTATAACTCGGAAACGAAAAAAGATAGAGGAATGCAGTTAACGGCATTATCAGTTTCTCTAAAAAAGAGGACTATAGGGTGCCATTCATTTTTCTCTATCTCCTCGGGTTAAAAAGTTTTAGTTCATGTAGCACCAATTTTGCCCACCCTGTACTGTTCATTCACAGGGTTAATTCTACACAATTAAGTCTTACAATAATTACTTCTGACAAACACACGTTCAGTTACGATTTATCCTCATTTACTGGACTTCGTGAGATATAAAACGTCTTTACGCCGAACAAATTAATTGATCTTGTACCGCCGATATTATACCGTCTTGAAGATCTTATTCCGTCTCTACCTACCTCCGTCTTAACTCTCTACCGACTACCGTAGGAATTTTGGACTCAACTCACCCCTAACTGAATTCACTACCCTCAACGTTAATTCTCGGTTCCGACTCCAACTTGCATTTGAGATAAGAGGTGTGACTTCTTGTAGGTCTTGAAATAAGCAAGTGCATCTTTTAGCATCATAAATTATCCTACCCTGGTGGCCCGAGGCCACCTATGGTTAAAAAGCTACAAAGTAACCCTAGAGCTTGAATTGGTCCATTTACCTTATTCTGAGAAACTGCTTAATGTCATGTTGCATTTATGGCTTCTTTTCAATTATAAGATAAATGTTTCAGATCCGGAACTCGAAAGCTTACACATAGATGTCATCAAATGCAAAGCCAAAAGTGTCACATATACCGAGAAATCTCTTCAATTTCATCCTAGATCCCATAGATCCATCAATATCCCTCAGAGAAACACCGCTCATTATTCGTCTCCTCTGATAGTCAGCATCCCAAAATCAGCTGGTCGAAAACCGACGGCAACACGAGCTTACAAACTCCATAATCCTGCCTCAGGAGGCTCTTGCAGGAAAGTATCAGGAAGTAAACAGTCTACGTATACCTTGAATATACATAAATCGTGCTTATTGATGCGTAGCTTGAGACGGCTGTGCTTATCGAACGAATTTGCATAAGGATCCTATTTTGTTAGGGGATGTTTCAACCCTTCGCAAAGAAAAATAAGATGTTTGCATGAAATCCGATATGCGCAGTAACCGGAGACGAAATTCTCCTCAACACAAATTGGTAGCTATACATTTCAGAATAACGAGATTTCGAATATAACTTGGCTTCGACAGTGTCATATTCCTTCCTAGCTTGGATCATTTTGTTATTGACACTGAACGCATTCTTCATGCAGTTTCTTATGTATTGCAAATTGAATATTTAAATATCGGTCAAATGGCCTCCTCTTGATCAATATTCATTAATTCAGGCTACAAAAATTCGATAATCATCCGACGGTATCGGTCACCATTGAGTTACAGCTTCACCAGCAGCATTTTCAAAGAAGAAAGGTCCTGGATTTATTTCGACGTAGTGGACTGTATGTACTCCTTTTCCTGCGCTGATTAATTCAAAAGAAACACGTGTGTACTAACACTAACAGTTTATTTCAAGAAGAATTAAGCACACAACCAATTTAGGTTATGTTTACACCAGTTTAGTGTAGTATAGAACTTAGAACTATAAACGTAAATGCCTGCAAATCACAGAACATCTAATAATCTAACTGCAACTCACAGTAGATTGACGACTTGACGAGTATAATTTGTATTTATCTACTCTTTAGTAGATTGAAGAAGAGAGAGTTATTTTAAATATTTGAAATAGGCACATCAACATTCGACTAATACATAGAACTTTAACATGGAAAAGAAGAAGAGATCAAAGCACATGAACATGAAATTAAGAAAGATATTAAGCATTAAATTATACAATTACACCACCTGACCATAATGCACACCAAACAGTGACTCGTTTAGGATGCGTAGGTTTCTCATGATTAATTCGTGTATTTTCCTCACCCCAGATACGACCATTTTGTTTATTAACTCAGCCACCAAGTTCAAAATGTGCCTCATCATTTTCTTGAGAAAAATCAGCTAGTTGTTCATTGATGAAATTGACAAATGAACGACGTTCTAAATGATATAATGGCTTTAAATCCTGTGTTATTTTAACCTAATATGCCTTCGGAGTTGAATCCTTGTGTAAAATACGCCATAGTGTGGAGCCTCTAAGTCCAACTTGTTGTGAACGTCGTCTAATAAACATTTCAGGTTCTTTAACAACACTTTCACGAACCGAATCAATATTTTTTTGTGAACGACCGCTACGACAGTTTTTTTTACTCTTTTGGTCTTCAGATGGACGATTATGTAAACCATGAACGTAATTTTGTAAAAACACTTTTCACAGAGCTATGATTTTCATAAAATAATTCTACAATTTGAACGCGTTGTTGTATCGTGTACATACAGAGTGTAACAGCCAAATGGAATAAATTTGATAACGAATAAATGGCGTGTTGGGAAAAACGCTCGGACACGTCGATTTTTAATTTTAAATGCGCATATTTTTCAAGAAAATTATATTATATAGGGTGTTCTATGTGACCGTGACCAATATCAACTTTTTTATTTCAAATGCAACCCCCTGTATATTATTTTTTTTTATTCTTCAGAGAATTCTAGATACAATTTATGCACAATGTCTTATACCTATCTTTAACTATTTCGGAAGTATCAAGTGTTTTCAGATTTACTGCAGAAATCAACGTTTCAAATAAAAATTATTTTATTTCACAAATTCGGTACATTACACTCAAAACCTAATAAGTAATACTGATTATTCCTTAATTTGAAAAAAAAAACAATAAAAAACATTAATGTCACTGTAGGAAATGTTCAGAATGCTCGCCGCGATCGTCTTGGCAACATGCTAATCTGGTGTAGAATTGTCTTCTAACGTTTTTTTTTTTTTAATTTCTTCTCAGTAATGGTTTTTGCTTACTTTCCTCATATCAAAAGGTAAATGGGAAATAAGTATTGAGTGTAATGTATCGAATTTGTGAAATGAAATAATTTTCATTCAAAATGTTAATTTTTGTAAAAAATCTGAAAACACTTAATATTTCCGGAAAAGTTGAAGATAGGTATAGGACATTGTACATGAATTTTGTCTAGAATTTTCTGAAGAATCCAAAAAATAAATAATATACAGGGGGTTGCATTTGAAATAAGAAAGTTTGTATTGGCCACGGTCGCATGGAATAATATATAATAATTTTATTTTCTTGAAAAATATGCGCATTTAAAATTACAAATCGACGTGCCCGAGCGTTTTTTTCAACACCCCCTCATTTATTCGTTATCGAATTTATTCCATTTGGCTGTTACACTCTGTATAAACGTGTGTTTAGGTATTTTAAGAATTTTGAATGTACAGTGCTTAACATGTTCATGTGAATTCTTTTCACTAAACTGTGAATTCTTGTTTACTGATACGAGAATAACTACCAACATTTGGCTAATTTTACACTATTAAAGTTGAAGTCACTGATGGAGAAGTCTGATGTAGGTAAATATCAATTAATTGTAAACGTTTTTCGTTCGTGTACTTACTTGTTGTCTACTGAAGTTCCTGACAGTGACAGTTCGGTTCAAGACTGAGTCCACAGTGCAAGCTAAAACTCGACGAGTCGCTATCGGAAAACCCTTTACAATACTCTTGAAGAATGCTCCGAGCGAATCGATATGTTCGGCTCACCTGAGTTCCAATAAGGTTTTATAATCCGAAATCCGATGATTTTATCGCCATACTCTTCCCTCATTCGCTGTCGAGAGTGGCATATTGGATATAATTTATTTTTCGTGTGAGACATAAAACATAGTCGGATAGAAAATCCATTTTTATAGCCGCAATTGTTTACAAGAGGATATTCAGGAGGTGAAGATTCAACCTAGATTGTGACATTCACTATCGATCGATTTTCTACACATTCTGTATTTTCAACGTGGTATACTTCAGAAGAAGATGGATTCCTGACTGTGTCTACGCCTCAAAAGCCTTTGGGTACTTGTCGGATCAAGCAACAGCGGCTTCTGAATTGAACGCCACAATAAATTTAGTCTCTTGGTCTAAGAGAGTTTGAACCAGTAGTAGCTTTTTTGTTTACTGAAGTGTGATTATTCTGTTTACGATTATTTTTATGATAATCTTGAAATAATCTAACGTTGAATTCCATGACCTGTCCTATACATTTCTGATATCTCGAAGAATCAATAAAACATTATTTTCATTAAAAACATCAAGAGACAACTGTCACATTCCGGTAGTGTGTGTGGTATAAAAAATCTTCTCGCTTTGTTGAGCCATATCCAAATTCCTATCGAGGATTCTCGTAAATCTTGTTCCACCCTTTCCTCAACCAATTAAATTTCACTCCGAGGCATATGTTACCCCCGAAAAGCAGATATTAAATTGAAATGAAGACGTTTTTGGGTCAAGAATTCAAAACGAATTACACTGCTCTAGAATTTACATACAGAATAATGAGAATCTGTGAAATAGCATAACCAGAGAGCTGATATATCTCGTATGTAATTCGCATTCTTGCGAATGATGGAATGATGAGAGCTGGCAGCCGCTCCAGCGTATAAGGAAATAATGAAAAATGCTCGAAGGCTATATGATCTTATTAAGATGGGTTAGGAAAGTTGGATGCTTGTTATCACAGCAGATTTCCATTTCGGTCCAAAAATGATTCGGTAGCAATCCAACAGTTATTTGAGTTGTATACACAGAAGTAGGTATCTCATTTAGGTTCGAAATTCGTTCGAAAAATAGGGTCCAAATTATTTCCACACACGAACTACCTGTTCCTTTACTTTCAGCAAAACAAATGGAATATTCGAACAATCTGGCGTGAAAACTATCATTGCTATAAACGAACAATGGGTCTATTGAATTCCGCAATATTCATTGAAGTAAATGCCTGTAAACAAAAAGGGGATAAAAACACAGATTCAATTCACAATCACACGTGTTTGATCTCGTTGGGAATTACCAGAAGCTCTGTGAGGTTGGAAAAACAATTATTATACATGAATCTTCATCAGACGCAAAAATGTCGATACAGACATCAATCGTGTAAACGTCATTTACATGAACATTTTGTTACAAAATGGTGAATGCGTCGGTACACATTTGAATCTCGTTCACATTGAGTTTCTGATCATTGTATTCGTAGGCAATGTATGATTCTACTTCAGGAATATTTAACTCAATAGATCACATTCGCACAGGTTCAAATATTCAACAAATTTCCATAAAAAAAGAAAAGAAATGTATTTGAAGTATAAGAATATATATTGAATTGAAAGAGGAAATTCACCAATTAGAGGCATCTTATAGTTCAATTTGTGGGCAACATGAGACAACGATCTATTCTCCTCAATATCAGATCAGGAGAACTTAGCTTTATGAGAATAGAGAGGGAATGAGAACAAGAATATGGGTCAACTAGCACGATTATGTAAAATGAAAATGATGCTCTATAATGGATATTTATAGCCATGGTTATACCTTCAGTCACGAACTCGGTAAGGAGCATCATGTTGAAACTATTTAGCGTTTATTTTTATCGGACATGCAATTATATTCTCTTCACAACTAGATATTTGCCGCTTGAATTCTGTCATTGAGTAATTTGTTCTCCTCCTTTTTCATGTTTCAACGTCCTGTTGAATGCTGATATAACTCAACATGGTGATATTCCATTTATGTTTTTGATTCGCATTCAACTTTCGACTTATTTGAACATCTCAAGAGTAAAAAACTAATGATACACTCGCAAACCTCAAGATCCACCACTGAACAACAAGAATGAATAGCCATATCAAAAGAAACAAACCACTTGTGAGGAAATATCTCATTTCATACGGCGTAATTTAGGGAAACATTGAATCAAAATCTCTAAGAGAATGTTCCATAAGCAACAAAACTTTCCAATCCGGTATTATACCTCTAAACTAATTCAACTTTCCCCTCATGAAAACCGATTCATAACACAAAGGTGTACAGTCTGCACTCGTAGTCATCCTATGAATATTCATCGTGAAATATCCCAAATTCGATTACACACTTCAATAGACGCGTCGCTTTGATCTGTAAAATCACTGGAAAATAGTTCCCTGAAGATTTCCCTACAAAAGCTCAAATAGCGGAGTCAGCACGGCATAATGACCCTCTTTCGCAACCGTTCCTAAATGGATCGCGCTTTTCATGTGGGTCCAATCGATGTTAGTTTTAGAAGGACCATTGTGAGGCCAAGAATGAGAGGTACTCGACTAGAGAAAATTTTTCTTGGACCTTTTGTACTTGGAAAAGCCAAGCCTAGGAGTTTGGAGTGTGGGAACTGTTCAGTTTGGGGTGCATATACTCGATAAGATTCACGAGAAAAATTATTAGTTAATAAAAGCACTTATCGTTCCTAATATCAATTAGAATAGGTGAAGGTTTCAGTCACAAGGAACTAATAATATACACTTTATTCAGCAGCGCTGCTGAATAAAGTGTATATTATTAGTTCCTTGTGACTGAAACCTTCACCTATTCTATTATTAGTTAAATTGGCCCTACTAATACAGGGTGAGTCTTTGACTTTTACCTATATTTTCTTCCTTGGTTCCTCTCATCAAACGAAACATTTTCTTTTATACCATTTTTCAATATTCGGTATCGTTTGAAAGATACAGAGTGTCGAAAATCCATGAAATTAACATTTTTCATTCCATAACTCCGGAACCGTTATTCCAAATGAACTGATATTTGGTCGAATGTGTAGGTACTCGTTCTCTGGTGCATATTCCTCGAACCAAACTTATTCAATATTTCTCCTTGTATAAGAGTAACAGTGTAGCCGACTCGAATACTATTCCATAAAACCACTCGAAAAAGATAAACGGTTCATATTTTCGAAAAAATCGATCATTTTAAAAAATGAAAGTATTCCTTTGTTTTCGAGTTATACTCAATTTCACCCGATAAATCTGTCGAAAAAATCATAAGAATAATATGGATGCTTCCCTGGATTCTTAATATCACAGAATGGCTAAAATTTATTGTTACTGGTCCATATTAAAAATAAATGTTAGAGAAATACAAAATTCGGATATAAATGATGAATTTCGATACAAACCACGTTTTGAATTGTAATTTATGAAAAATAAAATGATACTTAGCACTAAATAATCTGTGTCGATGTTTCTATCTGAACAATATCCTCTTGGAATGTTTTCAACTCGACAGGTCACGGTTATTATTTCACATCAATTCACTGAAATCACATAATCATCAGGAGATCGATGATAGCTCTAGTCATTTACATCACGTCGTTAGTGGGACTGATGTTTGAGATACAGAACAAGAGGTTTGAGATGGGTCGATTCATAGATTTTACGGTTTTTCTTGCGCTACCTCGCATTTCGAGCTGGCGCTCCGTTATACCATTGTTCAAAAAGTAAAACAACAATCTGGCATCGTCTTCTCAAAAGCTCTATGAAATATCATAGAAGATGGGTCACTTTTGGTCATTGACCTAGAAAATCCTATGACCTAGGTTAATGAAATTAGGTTTGCTCAGTGAAAGAAAAAACAATTTTTATGAGATATTTTTGGGGTATCGAGGAAGATATGAACAAGTTTTTAGTGTTCACAAACTAATCTTCCAGAAAATCGAAGCAGAAAATTATTTTGTGGGAGAAATATGGCTTTACAAATGCAGAAATAATCAGACTAAACTTAATATTTTTGTTAAGACATATCGTGTTTGTAATTTTCTTATTCGAATAAGGTTAGTACTTGAGTATCTCCTAATGGTACGAGAGATGGCGACCAAGATTTTTGACTTATAGCGGCTCGGCTAAAACCGCACGGAATCGATAGATTATATGACCCTGTACCCAGAAATGCGATTTTCAGACATTTTGTGCGTAGCGTATGATCTGAGCGCATGTTCAAAAATGTCAAAAAAACGACATGGGTGACTCATAGCGGCCCGTCTGATTTCCGGAATGTAGTTAGATAATAGCCCTGAGATACCAATAACACAGTTTTCAGACACCAAGATTGTAGCGTGTACCCAGGAGACCAATAAAAAAAAGTAAAAAATAAAATAAAAAAAAACTTACAGCGGCCCGTCTGAAAATGATTTTTATAGGTTAAGCCGTGTCAATTGATGTGGAAAGATCAATTTTCAGACAAAAAACATGTCGCCTTACATTTTTATAGCATTTCGAAAATGTCAAGAAATCTGACCTAAGTGACTCATAGCGGCCTGTCTGAAATTCGTCGTCAATGATTGAATACGTTCTACAGATGTGGAAAAAAATTATATCAGACAAATTGAATGTAGCATTTAACTAATCAGACAACTTTTCAATTTGCAGTAGGGGAGAGAGGGGCTTGTTGTAACAGTTTTCATGAAAAGTAATAAATCTTGAGATCCATTGATTAAATTGCTACCGAATGAATATGGATGGATGCTGTAACTCTTCCTCTACCAAATCAAGTGAAAATAGTACCATAACTATTGGTCATAATTTCACAATCAATTATTTTCTAGAAGAAGTGCGGTGTTACAACTTACCTCGTGCTTGGGGCAAGTTGTAACGACAAAAAAAGACAACAATAATATCTCTGATCATTTATTCTTTGTTTATTTTTAACAAAATTAACATCTTTCTGAAGTAGGTATTATTTATTCATTATCGAAAATCAACTTAAATACACTTATTGAGTAATCAACACCTAAAAATTAAGTAATTGCCAGTTTCATTCAGTTAAACACTACTTTCAATCATCATGGCACTTTAAAATCACTTTTTGTCTTTGTATTGCCCGCTTTGACTTTTTTATATACCCTCATTCTGGAAAAAAAATATTAAGGTATCATAACTTGGTTTATATGTAACATGTTACAACAAGCCCCGGGATTTTGTTACAACTAACCCCATGGTATGATTTTCAACATTTATCAAGATAATTATTCAAACAATTTAGCACTCTTGAAAACTGTTACACATTATCAGAGATAGATAAATTAGAATGTAAATAAGAAACAGAAAGTTTGAAATTAGTCGATAATATTTACGTAAAACAAAATTTTACGACAGTAAAATTTTATATTACCTGGCAAAAATGAAGCACGAGCACACTTCCACTCACTGCGCAGGCTGGCGGGATAGTAGCTATGGCATAATTATGCGGCATGGTTTATAGGTTAAATCGGGTAAAAGAAATACGCTAATAAAGTTTAAGATCCTAGTGAAAAGAGCCTGTTACTACTTGCCCCTGTTACAACAAGCCCCTCGCTCCCCTACTTAGCCCGGTTGCATGAACGTGAAGTAAAATTACCTCAAGGGTATCGTCCAATTTTGTCATACACATATTTATCAAACATTTATCTAATGTGTTTCTGAATTCAAGTTTCTTTCCTCAAGCACAAGAAATCAATGCTGAATAGCCGCAATCATATAGAAATACTAGCACTGAACATGAAATTGAGGTAGCTACCAAATTTACTAATTGAAAATTCGGAGGAATGAAATGATAATACGTACTTTTGTAGTTTGTGGCCAATAAAACATTAATTATTCAGCAAAAATATATGCATTATATTTATTTAGATATTATGAATTTGTTCAACGTTCAACTCAAATCATTTCTAATATATTCCTGATCCAAGTCCGTAAAATAATTTGAGAAATTTCCGAAATACTTCACAGAAATTCTTTTGATTATAGTCACTAACACCAAATAGATATATTCCAAATGAAATATATAAAAAAATATATGACTTTAATTCAGAAATCAGTTTTACATGAATTATATTCAACGCATCAACTCCTTGTGGTCAGAGCTTGTGGGCAAAGCAAGCCTGTGGCCATATAAATATTGGTTTACATCTTCCATATGATTTTGACAAGTTGACCACACACTTGGTTCATCTCTTTTCTTTGCGATAAGATCGCATATGTCTTTCTCTTACTAGTGTAGCCGGAGTTTTTGCCGGGCGACTCCAGCACATTTTTTCGTTATAGGCGACACTCAAAATGTCTGAAAACCGTATTTTTGTATTTTGGGCATCCATACGAATGATTCAAAACAAAAATGAACCGAGCCGCTATGAGTCACTTAGGTCAGATTTTTGACATTTTTGAAGAGACACTCAGGTCAAACGCTACGCACAAAATGTCTGAAAACACAAATTTTAGTGATAAAATAACAAAATCTATGTACAATTTCAAAATCAGACGGGCCGTTATACGACCGTCGACCATTTTATTTTTACACAGCAGAAATGCCCCCCCGCGAAGATGCTACACTTCTGAGTATTACTACTTACCAGTCGGCTCTAGGGTCATCTAATCTAATCTAATTCTAATTCTAATTCTAATCTAATTTTACACGGTTTTAGCCGGGCCGCTATGAGACATGGTTTTGGTCGTCATCTCTCGTACTATAAATGTATCAACTCAATTTCAATCGAGAAATATGAATTTTGCATCGTATCAGGCACATATTCTGCCTTTTTTTTCAAATGGCTATATAACGAATTCGGAAAAATGTAAGATGAAAAAAAGTTTCCTTTTGGCCTCAAGAATCTTCAACCTCATCATAGAACTACCCAGAAAACACAGACTTCATCGCAAGATCAATTTGCGAACTCCTAATGGTAACGGAGGGAAATTCTCAATCAATTCTTTCTGTGAACTGCACATTGGAAAAACTCATTGCATCGTTTTGAAGTTATTCCCAATTTGATCCGAATATTGAAACCTTTTTGCGAGCTCCTAACTACGAGGTATCCAGAAAGGATATCGGGTATTTGTTTTCGCGTCATACTCGAAACGGGGCGACGAAAGGGAGCGCGGAGGTGTTCGTGGCGTCCAACATTTTGTGGAGTTTCAGTCACGATGGAACGAAATGCTGCAGCGATTGAATGAATTTTTTGTCCCAGAGTTGGAGGAGTTTGTAGGTTTCAACTCAAGAACGTGGTTCCAGCAAGATAGGACCACTTGTCTTACCTCAAATGATTGAATGGAATTATTCCTTAATAAAGTTATTTCGCAAAGGAGTAACATCAGCTGGCCTCCCAGAAGCCCCGACCTTAGCCCACTTGACTATTCTGCATGGGGATACCATAGAAATAAGGTTTATCAAATCAATCGGATGAACCTTACCCAATTGGAGTAAAACATGAGGTCTGAAATTGCAGAAAGATCGAGAACTATGTTTCAACATGTTATCGCCAATTTTCGTTCCTGTTTAGAAGAGTGCCAGCACCGTAACGGTCTTCGAAGTTAGACTTGCATTCAACTTTAAATGGAACCAACAGTAAGGCAAGGAGAAGAATTTTTTGACAAATGTCAAACTCTATCGAATAACCTTGACAACCATAACCTAAAATAATTATGGTCTCGAAAAATCAGAATTGTATTCGATGAAAATGCCAAAATATTCTGTGCACGCATATTTTGTGATCTGCCTTGAAAATTCTATGGAAAGAGAACCCCAAAAAACCCAGTCCGATATTCATGAATGGAACGCAAAAACTCACCTCAAAAAACCAAATCCTTTCCCTTTCTCTATTGGAATAATTCTACAAATCGCTCCCAACATCACCGTTATCATTATTGAATGAGGACAAAATGTCTCTTTCGAGAACCGAGTCGGTTGTACAAGTAAAACTTTACCTTCCACTTCTCAATCGTCGCCTAAATCACCTGTAGACGAAGTTAATACTGCGAAAGGACTCCCACGGTAACGAAGAAGATCCGCAAATCAGTGGTTCACCCACTGACTTCGAATCTGTGAGGTTGTATCTAATCTTGACCAAGATACATGAACATAAACAGGATAAGGATGTCACCTGAATACTGAAGATAATCACCGCAGATATGAACTTTTTCGAGGACGTTCCGCTGAATTCTTGAGCCGCATATTAACCACCAAAAAGAACGCTGACTTTCCCACTGATGAGGACAACCCAATTTTACAGATCAGTCTGTATTTTTCCCATTTTCTACTTATCAGGCCTTGCGGCTCCACCTTATCCCATTCGCGTTTTCCAGAATTTACATTCATTTCATTTCGGAACATACCACTCATTACGGAAATGAAAAACTCGCCGGGATCGTGATTGCTCATGTTAGATATAATTAAAAGGCTCTGATGTTCGCTTCACTCGGCCGGATTTTCAACGGAACAGCCAGTGTGTAAAATGAATGCGTACATTCAATTAGTAGGATGTCTGGGAAAACGGGGATTATATACATTTTTCTACAGTTTTTATGGGACTTATTACTGCGGAATGGAAGGATGGCGAGTATGTCATTAAATTGTTGTTTATAGCTGTGATTTGGGAGGTATATGGACATCATCAATTACAGCGGAATCTTGGGAATTTCGACCAGAAAGCAAACCTTCATATTCGTTAACCTTATATGAGGTTTTAACCACTGAAACACTGTACTCAACGGAGATTATTAGGGTAGACAACCAGTGATATTGAAAATTAATAGTTCCTGCTAATTACTTCGGGTGTTCCTCAGGGATCGATGCTTGGACCGCTCCTGTTTATTCTATGCATCTTTGACTTGCCTCTGCTGATCTAATCTTCTCTTTTCTCATTTTCTGAAGATACAAAACATTTCGGACTGAATTTTTACAGGGTGATGTTGTCCAGAGATATCCCAGTGACTAGCAACCTAGAATAAAACGACCCTGTTATTCTCTCCCAGTTCATTGAGCTTTCCTCGGGTACTCCTATACAATCTTCGAGCTGATCACATGAGAGCTCAGTGCTTCTATAGCAGCCTGTCTGTCAGGGTGAAGCACTATTCTATATCTTAAACTTTTTTCTCTGGTCCATCTTCACATACACTTGCAAGTAATTCTCCCTCAACTGAAGGCGCACAAACAGAAGCTTTGACTAGTTTTTGTTCCCAAATAGCACCAGATATCTCAGAATATGCCATGTAGATAAATGCGTTTTGGCATATTCGAATATTCCATAAATGTGCGAACGGAATTCCTCAGATAATCGTCGAATATTCCAAAAAGAATGTTCCTAGAATCTTTCGCATATTCGTAGAATCACAATCTGTTCATTGCGGTCCACAAATATTTTGAAAATTCATTTTCAACGTAGGTATATTCCTTCCATCAATATACCGCATGGGATATTATGAGCGAAATATTCTGGTAATATTTTATACAGAATCTTCCAGGGATTTTCCATGCAAAAAATTCATTTCAATTTGAAATACCCTATGAATATTCTGTAGACCTTCTATTTTCATTTTGAAATATTCTCAGCATATTTTTCTAGGACTTCGTATGGATTTCCCTATAGAAATATTCCAGGAATATGCTAAAAAGAATATAGTTCTTCTATGAATATTCAGAATATATACTTACATATATATATTCTGACTCATTTTACTGTGTATATTTTGAAAATGTTAAGTTACAGTCCTTTTTCTGTCAGATAACCAAGCAACGTTGTCTTCTCTAACATAGAAGTCGTAGTAATTGCGAATTTATCCCAAAGTTTATTTACTTTGGGAAAATTATGAATTTGAGAAAATATTATGTGAATTCAATAATTCCAAAGACCTGGCGGATGTTTAAGAAACTTTTTTCTCTGTTGATATTGGAAATATTTCACGTATATAAACATGGTTGGATAATTCAGTTTTGCTATTTTCTTGTACGGAAATCAAGAATATAGTGTTGAAATTTTACTGAAAAATATTGGATCTTTATGATAGTTCATTCGAAAAAAGAATGAAAGTACTCGAATAACCCAACAAAAAAACTTCTGATCGAACAGATGGAATTCCCCACTTTTCAAAGTTCTCAAGAAATAAGCCTTCAGAAGACATTTAGATACCTTTTTGCACAACTTGAAATACTCCAGTATGAAAATATCGTAGTACTACGAAACCTATGTCACAGATGATCCATAAGAGAACTAACTCCATTCACAAACATAAAAAGACTGAGCAGAAATTAGCATTGGCAACGTCTCTGAGAATTATTCGACATTTAACGAGAACCAACCTGCGTCAGTTTAAGGTGAAAAAACTTGATAAACCTAAACAATGGCCAACCGGGATACATTATAGAAGTGAATGGAGTATACCCATCCCATTTCGCACATTTACAGAATATTCTATGAATACCAGGTTCTGTCTGAGTTCCAACTGAGCAGCGTAGTCAGTGTTTATTATCCTGATCATTAGGTCACTTGGAAAGTTTGCCGGTGAGGAGAAAATGGTATAAACTCATGGAAGATCGTTCAGAATGGAGGCTCATTTGTGAAGCTAAAAAGAACAAGTTCAAAAGTTTGAACTATAAGTGCTCGTAGTACAATCTATTGTAACTGTTGGGGTAGTTTCTTATGAAGCTCAGTCCAACCAGATTACATAGATCACATTCAGAAAAAAATCTTCAATCCTAATTCGAATTTGAAATTCCGAATTTTTTCTACATGTCGAAGCTCATTTCTCAATTCTAACCTCCAAATAACGACGCGAACGTATCGCTGGGAGACGTGTAAGTCCAATTTTACGTTTTATTTATCTGTTCCTCGATACACATCAAGTGCAGCTGCCGGCACAGAAAAATGATTTTCCTCCCATAACCATTTCTTCTCGTGATTTATGCGTACAAATACATATACATTTGAATGTGTTTGTTGCTCCTCCTTCGCTTTTTCCTCCACTTTACGCCTTGGAGGGCCTCCCCGAATAACAAGCGGATGTGTCTCTCAAAATTTATGAAGCAAGTTTCATGGAGATGTTATTTACACATGTCGGGGCTCATATGTAGATATCAAGTCGGATATTTTCATTTGACAAGAGGAAAATGAAACTCTCTCTACGAGGTGTTACAAGTTGAAAGTGTTTCAATGAGTGCTTCGGGTTGGGCGAATCACCCTGTATATAGTAAAATGATCCATTTAATTTTTCAGCTGTAAAAAATGTCCAATTATCTTCCTTGCCGAAATTATGATAAAAAGAAACCACGAAGAATTATTTATATAATAACCCACAGTATTTCATATCAGGTCAAAACATGAATTCCTCTCTGATGCTGGGAATAAGGGAGAATTACGCGGTATTCCATTTTGGGGTGCATTTATTCAAGTCTTGATTAAATTCCTAATGAAGTCATTTCTCATTCAATTTTGCGCTTGTCAGAAACCTTCTTCTTGGTGATTCCCAATTTATGAACTCATTGAGTGAACATAAGATGTTCTTTTGTTTTCTCGGGGACGTTGAAAAAGATTGGCAGTGACGAATGAAAGAAGAATCTGAGAATTCTCACACTGTGGTGAAAAACAACTCTTATTGCATAACATATTCTTCTCCAGAAATTATTTATTATAATACACACTTGTATGTTCCACGATAGATGCACAGAAACCTGGTATAACGACGAAATTGTAAATCAAAAACGGCACTCTTGAATGTAGATCGGACACTACTTCCGGAATAATCCGCAATATTTTGCGGTCGTGGCGCTATTACGGCAATGGAAAATAGCGCGACCCCTTTCGGGAGAAAGAAAATTAGGACCCCATCACAGATTTCCGATCGACAAGAAAGTCTTGAAGAAAATCTAATCAGTGCCAACATTGCAGGGTATGACGGAACATCGATAAACGACTCATCTGTTGTCTGTGTTCATTATTACGGATAATTTTTTCAAGTTCTTTCTGGAATATCAATGCAATGTTTTTCTCGAGTAATCCCTCAAGAATTGCGCATATTGAGAATTGTTTAAAAAAAAGATCGATCTTTTTATTGTTGGTGATTCAAAAATATCCACACTTGATACACTTTAAGGAGGTTATTTCAGGAGTATACATGAGAAAAAATTGGATCAGAACATTGTCTTGGAAAAGATTGAAGATTGAATTTATACAATACACATACAGAGTGTAACAGCCAAATGGAATAAATTCAATAACGAATAAATGAGGGCGTGTTGGGAAAAACGCTTGGACACGTTGATTTGTAATTTAAAATGCGCATATTTTTCAAGAAAATAATATTATATAGGGTGTTCCATGTGACCGTGGCCAATACCAACTTTCTTATTTCAAATGCAACCCCCTGTATATTATTTATTTTCGGATACTTCAGAGAATTCTAGACACAATTCATGCACAATGTCCTATATCTATCTTTAACTATTTCGGAAGTATTAAGTGTTTTCAGATTTATTGCAAAAATCGACGTTTGAAATAAAAAAAAATTATTTCACAAATTCGGTACATTACACTTAAAACCTGATAAGTAATACTGATTAATTCCTAATTATTAAAAAAAAAACATTAATGTCAATGTAGAAAATGTTCAAAATGCTCGCCGCGAACAAACAACGAGTTACTAAGGCTATGAGAATAAACCAATCTGTTTTTTTTTCAATTTCGTCTCAGTAATGGTGTTTACTTTCTTCATATCAAGAGGTAAATGGGAAATAAGTATCTATTGTGTGTAATGTATCGAATTTGTGAAATGAAATTATTTTCATTTGAAATGTTAATTTTTGTAAAAAATCTGAAAACACTCAATATTTCCGAAAAAGTTGAAGATAGGTATAGCACATTGTACATGGATTATGTCTAGAATTTTCTGAAGAACCCAAAAAATAAATAATATACAGGGGGTTGCATTTGAAATAAGAAAGTTGGTATTGGCCACGGTCGCATGGAACACCCTATATAATTTTATTTTCTTGAAAAATATGCGCGTTTAAAATTACAAATCGACGTGTCCGAGCGTTTTTCCTAACACCCCCTCATTCATTCGTTATCGAATTTATTCCATTTGGCTGTTACACTCTGTATAATATCACTCATTTAACTTACTGAGAGTCACGATGGGAGATATTGTCAAGATTGGAATACAGAGAGTGAGAAAGGATAATTATTTTTACCTCAATACCTCTTTCACTCAACGGAATATCGATTGAATGTGTCATGTAATTCAGAAAATTTCCAAGTTCAAAGTATATTGAAGAATGGGATTTTAGGTGTACCTACCTATACTGCACAATTTGCTTCTGTTAAGAACTGTTGAATTAAAAGTCAAAAATATAACGATTTTTATTGTTTATCATCAAAGGCTGTGATATATTCAATAAAATACCTACACAATACATGCACTCTAAATTATTTCATTTCCATTTATGCTTTTCAACTGTGAAAAATCAGTAAGGTGGTATTTTTCTGTACCATTGCTGTACACTGGTTTTATTATAACCACAACAAAAAAAAATTTAAATGACATTATTGGCTTTTCAATTGCAAAATTTCGTATTAATTGAAAACATTACTATAACTATACCTACTCACAGAAAATTAAGATTAATTGTAAAATAATAAAATAAGAAAAATATCTTATTATTTGAATTTCCTCAGAGTTAACTTCATGAATGTAACTTCGTTTGAATTGTCCACGTACAACATTAGATAACCTTTGATTTTCGTAAGGAAATAAATAATGATATCAATTTCTGATAACTAACAGAAGTCATAAAACAGAAGGAAGAAATCTATATTCTCAATTATCAGAGAATCAGGTCCAAACAAATTGAATTCTATAGTGGAACAAGCACAAAACATGCCCCAATACCATTCAATTATAAGGCTGTTGTTGAACAATGGTAGACGATATGAAAGAAGAGGGACACAAAAGATTCAATTTGAGGAACATCGTTCCGATGTAGATGTATGATATTCATCGCTAATTTCTAATAAATGGGGGCATCGATGAGGTTCGGTTCTTTTTCATCGAGGTTTATCTGAAAGAAAATTAGATGAAACAAAGAAAACCTATATAGAAGTTTCCAATTAATATTTCACATCCAATAGATTTCAACCAACAACGTCTTTTTCTTTCCCGAAGGCTCTGAATACTGAATAAAAACGCGAGTAGCGCCAAGAAATGTCCATCAAGAACTCTTTCCCGATTATATTTGCGATGTAAAGGGGTAATTATGAGTACAAAATGGCGGCGAGCATTTGCAAACGAGACTTCGCAGAAAACGATTCCTCTGCACCAGAAGCTCCTCAGCTGCAATTGTTCTTGGTGCAGCGAAAACGTCTATGGCCATCATCTTTATACAACTTCATGCCTCCCCTATGAACTCGGCACGTTGTATATTATACACTTTATACCTGCGGTGCCTCGCGCATTCACCATTTTGCAGCATTATCACCGCCCCTGTCGTTATAATAATTCGAAAGGATGATAATATTTGGTTAAATAATATTTCTAACACAATATTCCATGAATATGTCTTAAGTTATAATCGAATTATAGGTTTTAAAATGTTATATTTTATGTAAATTTCAAAAATTCATATCTTCTGAAATATAGCTTTCCGCAGCTTGAGAGTAGCACTGATCGCTTTTTGATGGCAAAATGTACCTAGAAAAAAATTGGGAAGAAAAGCCACTGCTGGGCATAAAGTGAAGAGGCGACGAAGAATTAAATAATATGAGATTTCTACAGGATATTCGTTGCAACGTGAACCAATTTTTTTTTAAATTCATGTGTTTTGTTTCTATATCCCTCATAATATATGTGCTCCCAGAGCTGTAGGTGAATCACCCTGAGGCTTCATTCCACCGCAAGAACTCAGAATATTCGACCAATTCCCGGACCCTGAAGCTCGTGTCTCATTTCAAATGGGCGCAAAATACGAAATTCCACCCATCTCATACTCTGCGTTGTTCGGTAATCAAACCAATTAACAATTCATCGACGCAATTCGATTGGTATCTAAATTATTCAATGAACAATCAATTTCAATCAAAACATTCCGATGAATCGTTCGAAAATTGAAGGTTCTTTTTCGCGTTGGCGTTTTCGGTAAATAGGAGGTTGAATTTTATTGCCATTATCCATGAAAACAAGTGAATTCGAATTGTGTTTAACTTTAAGGAATGGAGTAAAAACAATTCACGGAGGACGAGTTACTTTCGAGCGAATTACGGATGCATGAAGACCGCATAAGAAATGAGGTATTTTCCGAGATTCAACATAATGAATTATGTATTAATTTTTATTTTCAACCTGCTATGGTGCATTATGCATAAGACGTTCGAGATAATCGATATTGTCTTACGTAAGAAAGTGTTAAACTTATGAGGATTCGAATTGTCTTGAAAGAGTACACCCCTTTCTCTTATATCCCAAGGTTAATTTACACATGGATGAGGTACAATGTTTTTCGGTAAATCGATTTCTCATGTCGGTCTTTTCTGTCCGATATACCAAGAAATTGTCCCTGTGCATTTTTCATACGCAGGAAGTAAAAGGCACGGTCATTTTATTTTTCAAGCCACAGAATATCAGGACCATATCAAAAGTCAAGCCAGAGCCCAACCCTTTTTTCAATTGTAAGAGTCAGATGCTGAACAAATAAGAAACAAATTAGTCCATTAATACATTCACTGCGCTCAAACCCTTCATTAAATCCTAAAAATCAACCCCAGTCTACCAACCTACTCGTCACACCGCCAAAAATAGCATTTTTTTCAGGATCTTTTCACCATATCTGCCCACTCGCGTGAATATTTAATCCTGCATAAAAATCCTACTCCTGCGGTCGCCATACCTAGGCTTATCTGCTCCTATTTAAATAAGCAGTGAAATGGAAACGTATAAAAGCGTGAACAAGAGCATATTAAATAAATTACGGTGGGGTCGGAATATGGAATTTGTGTCACATTCGACCTAGAAGTAATGGTAGTCCCTTTATGAGAAGGGCAAAGCTCGAAGCACACTTGAAATGTATGAGATCGCCGACTGGACTTTCAGAATCTGCATTTATTCAGCTGACAAGCGGAAATGGGGCTAGCTCAAGTTCGCCTATATTGAATTCTGCTGTTTATGTGCTCTAGGGTATATACAGGGTGTCCCACGGTCGAGTGCCTATTAGACGTTTCTGGAGAACTGGACATATTTGAAATCTGAAAATTGGGATTATGATATTGTTGGAAATTCTCTACGGACCGAAAATATTTTTGGAGCTTGAGCACCGGTTATATCAGGACTGGAAATAAATTTGTTCAGAAAATTTATTTTTCAATATTTTCGTTTCTGATATGATTGAGTATTCAATGCTGAATACATTTCTGTTGGAACCATTGTATTCATTCGAATAGTTTTCGAAATATCGAAAAAAAACCTAAAAAAATGTTAAATATTCATAGTCAGTGTTATGTCCATTATTCCTATTCTGAACATCCTGAGTGTAAACCGTTCTCACAACGTCAAAGTAGAAGAATGTAGAAAGGTCATGTATCTTTTGAATTTCATAAATATCATCACAGGGTG
This sequence comes from Adalia bipunctata, assembly GCA_910592335.1. Taxonomy (NCBI): domain Eukaryota; kingdom Metazoa; phylum Arthropoda; class Insecta; order Coleoptera; family Coccinellidae; genus Adalia; species Adalia bipunctata. The sequence goes on from OU342955.1 coordinate 13,908,537, forward strand.
TTTCAAATTTTGTGTCGAGAACTGTGATCGAAAATTGGCCATAACTTCTGTTTTTCAAATTAGAACCCTATTTTTTTATGACTGCGTTGGATTCTGCGAAGAAAAATAGTGATAGCACTCTCAGATGTTCTTGCTCCTAAATTGAGTAATCCCCGAGATATTTGAGCTTTTCTGGATTCATGTTGTACGTAGAGTCAAATTCATCTTATCCTTCGTATGAGAATATTCTGTGACCATAGAAGATAAATTATCCCATTGATAATTCACAAGTGACAGCTCTAATTTTAGGCATTAACCTTACTTCTCGATTTTACTTCAATGGTTACTATGGTTTCATAAGAATAGTCATCGAATATGTTGGCATGAGAATATTCTGTGACCATAGAAGATAAATGATCCCATTAATAATTCAAAGGTGACAGGTCTAATTATTAGTTGTAACTATGGTTTTATAGGAATATTCATCGAATCACTTCAGATTCGATGAATTTGACTCTACGTACAACATAAATCCAGAAAAGCTCAAATAACTCGGAAATTACTGATTTTTAGGAAAAAAAGCATCTGAGAGTGCTATCATTATTTTTCTTCGCAGAATCCAACGCAATCATAAAAAAATAGGGTTCTAATTTGAAAAACAGAAGTTATGGACAATTTTCGATCAGAGTTTTCGACACGAAATTTGAAACACCCTGTGATGATATTTATGAAATTCAAAAGATGTTTGACCTTTCAACATTCTTCTACTTTGACGTTGTGAGAACGGTTTACACTTGGGATGTTCAGAATAGGAATAATGGACATAACACTGACTATGAATATTTGACATTTTTTTAGGTTTTTTTTCGAAATTTCGAAAACTATTCGAATGAATACAATGGTTTCAACAGAAATGTATTCAGCATTGAATACTCAATCATAACAGAAATGAAAATATTGAAAAAAATATTTTTTGAACAAATTTATTTCCACTCCTGGTATAACCGGAAGTGCTCAGGCTCCAAAAATATTTTAGGTCTGTAGAGAATTTCCAACAATATCATAATCCTAATTTTCAGATTTCAAATAAGGCCAGTTCTCCAGAAACGTCTAATAGGCACTCGACCGTGGGACACCCTGTATGGTTGATCTGTCAGCGTATACGGATAGGAATTTTAGACGGTGTAGGAAATGCGCATGCGTTTTCCCAGCCTAAATAATTTATCCTGATGTATTGGTAATACTATACAAATTCAATACCATCAGGTCATAACACAGGAAGGAAATTATGGAGATTCGAAATGTATACTCCGTTCACTTCCATAATGTATCCCGGTTGGCCATAAAATTCTGACACATTACACCGTGTATATTTTGAAAATGTTTGGTTATAGTCATTTTCCTGTCAGATGAATAAGCAACGTTGTCCTTTCTACATAGAGGTCGTAGTAAATACGTATTTATCGACATATTTATTTACTTTGGAAAGAATGAATTTGAGAAAATATAATGTGAATTCAATAATTCCAAAGAACTGGCGAATGTTGAAGAATCTTTTCTCTCTGTTGATACTGGAATTATTTCACGCATTGTATAAACATGGTTGGAAGATTCTTGTATTGAAATTTGATTGAGAAATAATGGACAGAATAGTCCGTTACTTTGTGATAGTTCATTCAAAATAAGAATAAAAGTACTCGAAAAACCCGACAGAAAAGCTTATAAACGAACAGTGGAATTCCCACTCTTCAAAATTCTCAAGGAATGAGCCTACAGAAGACATTTGAATACTTTTTCGCAGTTTTTGCACAACTTGAAATACTGCAGTATGAAAATGTAATAGTACTACGAAACCTGTATCACAGTTTAACCTCAAGGGGACCTGGTACAGGTCCGAGCTCGCGAGCTCCCTTCAAAAATTTGGCTTTTCATTTCCATGATATCTCAGTTCGTATGCGGCGTAGACCAACAATTTTTTTTTTAATGAAGCTTGATCATTTCTATAGAATGTATTTTACTCGCTTTTCTGTTTTCCTCCGTATATCAGGAAAAAAACCTGGTGAGCTGTAATTTCATGAAAATCTGGACAAACGATTTCATTTCCATGATATCTCCGACAATTTTCGGGATAAAAGTATGAAATTTTCAGTTCACATGCAAAATGATATTTTGCAGAATGTTTATTATTCGATTTTCCGTTTTTCTGCGTATATTAGGAAAAAAACCTGGTTGGAAATATGACCAATAAAATAAAGTTCCTACCTTCTAATTCATCCAAAAATTGAGGGGGCATTGAAAAAACTGATCAATACACAGTCTGTAAAATATTATACCGCATGTAAACTGATAATTTCATACATTTATCCCGAGAATTGACAGAGATATCATGGAAATGAAATCGTTTGTCTAGATTTTCATGAAATTACAGCTCACCAGGTTTTTTTCCTAATACACGAAAAAAAAACAGAAAAACGAGTAAAATACATATTCTAGAGAAATGATTAAGCTTTAATTTAAAAAAAAAAATTGTTGGTTTACGCCGCATACGAACTGAGATATAATGGAAATAAAAAGCCCAGTTTTTGAAGGGAGATCGCGAGCTCACTTGTACCAGGTCCTCTTAATTAAACGAACTAACTCAATTCACAAAGTTAAAAATGAGTTAATAGGAATTAGCATTGGTAACATCCCTGAGAATCATTTGACATTCAACGAGTACCAACCTACGTCGATTTTAACTAAAAAAAACTTGATAAACCTAAATCAAGTGGAAGGAGTAAACTTCGGATGTGGAACCTGGATTTCAAGTCACTTCATTCAATTTCCAACTCCTGAATCACAGATCAGAGGGGTATTATTTATCGATGTTCCCTCCTTGACGATCAAGATGTTCGATTGAACTCATTTGTAAATTCAGCTACTGTGGTTTCTGCTCGATGATATCGTCCTGGTTTCCAGACGTTAGGTAGCTATCTGGGAAATGGGGTTACATGGAACGCTCCCTATTGCACCTTCCAAGTGAGAGAACCGAGTCTTTCGCGTCCCGCGGATGACTCAACCAATGCCTTAGTTGAGTGTGAATATTACCAAAAAAAAACTCGCGTTGCTTGAAATAACTTTCTAGACCGTTTATTTAGTTGGATTCTCTGAGTATAAAATACACTGAAATACTGCCTCACTTGAATAACCTCAATAACTCTCACAATGCAGCATTTTGTCACCCTTAATATAAACAACATTCAAGGTTGTCCTGGCACAGAAACCATGAAAACTCAGCACGCTACCAATCTGTTGCGCAATCAAAGTGTTGGCATTATATGGGTATATATTGTATACCGAGTATTCCAAATGACTCCGTAAACTACCAAACTTGATTTTATTGAATTGAACTCAATGCAGAGCTGATTACTGAAAGGTTCAATCCGATCGTATCTGTCTATACTAACATTGATTTTCCTGTAATTTCATTCGACCTTTGATAATGCTTGAAGACTTTGGATGGCAAAACCTAATTTCGAAATATCATTCTCCTGACGTGAAAACAATTGTTGCCTTTCAAACGGAAATCCAATTTTCCGATAGTAATATAAATTTGGAAACAGCTCTTGTTTGGCAATATTCAGAGGCACAATGGGCTCCTCTGTTATTGGATTGATGGTCGCTGCCTGTAGAAAGAGAAGACATCCTGTCATTTTCCCATATTCACTTACAACTTTTGATTTCTGATAACCAGTACGAAATACACAATCACGTGTTTTGTGGTTTAGTAGAATCTGGGTAAAAACATTATTTTCTTCTTTGTCTTTATGAATATACTAGCTAGCCCGGCGAACTTTGTTTCGCCTAAATGTCAACTGTCATCTGTCAAATGTCACCTATCAACTGTCATTTTTTTCATGGATATGTGCTGTCACACAAAACAAAAACACAAAAATAATATGTCAATAACTAATCATGGGCAATTTTAGATTCAGTTATTTCCGCAAATATATTTATTACACAAACAGAAATCAAAAACATTTCAGAAATAAAGAGAAAAGATGAAAATGGATATCCCACGATCGATGTTGATCGTCAAAATCCGATTTACTTGACATTTCAGTGAATTTTCACTGTTCCACCAACTTGAAATGTTTACTCGCTTTTTGATCTGATAATAGCCTTCCATTTTATTATAAGTTCTATGCAAATTACACAGTTACAAGTACATCTTGTGTCGATAATATCAAATATAGTACCTTCACGACTACGCTATATGTCTAGATAAGAACCATTAACCGTAGCGACACCTAGTGGCCTTATTCAAAAGGAGGAAAAGCATTTCCTACATAAGCAAACTTTTCAGAGTTTTACTGTATTTTATAATAACCAGGCCGTAGACGAATCCATAAATGAAGTTGCATAACAAACAGTCCATCCGATCTCGTGTTATAAATGGTGTAACCAACAACTTGTTTTTATATATATATATATATATATATATTGATACTCAGGAATGAATTATGTTATAGATTTCATGAGAATAGAACTGTCTCCCAGAAAGGAGTGAACAAATGGGTAGCGTTGTAATGGAACAGTTTTTTATGAGTTGGTAACTTCAGTTCTTCAGTAATAATTGAATGGTTATTATATCCTTTCAGATCGATGGCACTGTAGTGTAATTGATGGCGTTATAAATGTGTATATTATCGGAAATATCATTTTTCTGTCTAATGATGATATTGTAGTTAAAACTGTTTTTTATGTCGTGATGATGTCAACCTGCTTTGTACTTGCAACATTTAATCTAATTCCAATGTGAAGCTGAGGGTTTTTGATTTGGAGGACTACCCATATGTTAGACCTTGTTCAATTTGGCTTTAGCGAAATGACTTCGAACTACATTAACATGGACCAATAAAAGGATGATTTTTTATGTCCAATAAAGTTTTTTGGTCAGTTCAGGACCCATATTTCACCGAACATTACTACGAACATAGCAAAGAGATCTTCCATAGTTGAAAAAATGTCCTTTCAAGACCCTCTCAGCTCGGTTTAAGTCTTCACTTTTCATTATTACATATTATATTTGGGTGAAGAGTTTAGGCCAAGCCTATAAACTCACAAAAATCGACATATAAAAAATACAAAATATACCGAAACTTAAACAAAATGCATTACAAAAATATGGAAAGACAAAACTGTCAGCTCCACAAGTTGCACTCACTTTAATGGCCCCCCTCGAAAATATCTATAAATGTAACGATATCATGTGAATATATCGACCCCTTCAAGCCATTTTACAAGATATAAGTTAAAACCTGACCGTAAAATTGGCAACGTCTGCATTCGAATGAAAATCCTCTTTCCATATTGAAATATTCCAGTATTCGAGTATACGCACGTAAAACACCCACGCATATTGAGATTTCGTGAAAGTTATAAATTTATGAAGGGCTCAGATATGGTTGACAGCACCGACAATAATGGATCAGAAGTACAAAAGAGCTGAATAATTGAAAACGTATGAAACACGTGAGGACAACAACAGCCCATTCAGTTCAGAAATCTCATATTTTCGGTCGAGCTGTTCGATAAAATGGAATACGTCATTATCGTAACGTATTTAACCAATCCACTCTCAAATCACTCACGCATCAGTGATTTCAATAGAAATATTCTGGCTTTTGATGCAATGATTTCGGATTTATTTTTCATAAAATTTTCAGGAAATGAATAAAATAATTGTAGTTTTACATGAAAGGTGCATACCTACCAGTCCAAGAAAGTCTACTACGAAGAAGATGAGGAAGTGGTGAAATGTGAACGCACTCTCAACAAAAAATAAACTTTATTTTTCTTGTTACTTCAACTAAGGTAATAAGCACGAAACGATTATACAAGAATTATGTATATATTTATGAACTCTCCCTTCTATATGAAAATGTATAGCAAGGAAGAATTATGATGTACCTTCTATATGAAAATGTATAGCAAGGGAGCAAAGTGTTGTTTTGAATTACAAAGTGATTGATAACCGACGATTTCGAATTACAACTGAATCATTACTTTTCGATTATTTCACTTTACTGGTAATTGACCGACGATTATAAACTTTACTTTACTGACTTTCGTACCCTGATTGTTTCAGCAGGATAATGGTTTCTTGTAGTTATCCGTACTTAGATAACATCTACGAAGGAGATGGGGAAGTGATGAAATGTGAACGCACTCTCAACGAACAATTAACTGTATTTTTCTTGTTACCTAAACCTAGGGAACAAGCACGAAACGATTATACAAGTATTATGTATACAATTATGAACTCTACCTTTCATATTTGAATATATAGCAAGGGAGAATTATGATGTACCTTCTATATGAAAATGTATAGCAAGGGAGCAAACTGTTAATGTGAATTACAAACTGATTAATTACCGACGATTTCGAATTACAACTGAATCATGACTGTTCGATTATTTAATTAACCGACGATTAGAAACTTTATTTTACTGACTCTACTGACTGCTTGTCTCTGTGACATAGGGTTTTGAAGACAAGCTGAAAAATAAGGAAGGTTCATTTCCTCTGAATAAAAGTGGCAAAGATCAACAATTGATAGGGTTTCAGAGTCGAACAACACCTCGCTAAGCCAACAAAGTGCTCTCATCTGCCAATTTTGACTATAGTGGGAAGAACAACCCATTCCTTGAATCTACAGACCAATGAGAAAATCCTTGGACGATTTGGTATTCGATCCTGCCATGTGTTCCCAAATTTAACTTGAAGTGCAATTGACGTCACCCTATATTCAATTTTATGAGCATATAGTGAATGAAGGTCCACAGGAAATGGTCATTGTCTCAAAAAACCAGATGAATCTCCCAAACTTGACTTAAATTCTTGGGTTGGGAAATCTTTCAATAGCTGACCAATAAATCACTACAAAGGGTCATTTCAAACAAAGAACGAGAATTGTAACTAAAGGCATATGGACCAATATTGCAGTTCAAGGGTTCGATTCCATGTGGTTGAAATTAATTTATCTATACAACATTTTTGATTGTTAGTTGTTGCGAAGTGAGACGCAACAGGACTAAATCGTTCTTTATGTGCCATTTCTACACACAAAAAGACATAAGTTTAGTTTCCAGACTTACTGTGTAGCTATATGAATAGAAGCAGGAAGTATTGTGAAATTATTTCCCAAATTTCTATGGAAGACTTCGAAAACCCTTCTCAAATTACTCATTAACAACTTTATTCTCAACTCCACATCATTATTTCCATTTAATCAGATCTTTAACTTTGAAATGGGGGATAATGCCTTCCCCTCCGCTAAGCAACTCGAGAGTAAATTCCCCTGTAAATCTCCCTACATAAATCCCGAGTCCCAGGACCGATATGAATCCAGCAGGAGAGTGAATAAAACATCAAATGAAAATACTTCGACCAAATCTCGAATAGTTTGTTTCATTCTTCCGAAAATCCTACCAGAAAGTTCTCTCCAAGTCTGGCAGATATAGCCTCGTTCTGTTTCTAACGGAAAGTTGCGTCGTAAGTTTTACAATCATCTTTACGGCCTCCTGCTTCGGTTCCCTGTTTTATTGACCCACATACAGATTAAATTTTTTATGAATGTTGTTGACGACACCAGAGTTGGAATGGGTCAGTTGTTTTCGGGTTACTTTTGGTCAGTTCTGAAGGTATAGGTCAGCTCTGATATCTTCGGAAGTTTCAGTTATAAGAAATTTGCAACTGGTCCAGGGACGGGCCTAAGGGGGGGGGGGGGTGGGATGGGGTGGGATCCCCCCCCCAATGTTGAACAGAGTTGGCAAATTTCAAAAGCAGTTGGAATATTTTCGAAGCGGTTGGAAAAATTTCGAAGCCGTTGGAAAAGTTTCGAAGAAGTTGGGAAAATTTCGAAGCAGTTGGGAAAATTTTGAAGCAGTTGGAAAGATTACAATTGAGTTGGAATACATATTTCTACAAAAGTCCCCAATGTTGAACAGAGTTGGCAAATTTTAAAAGCAGTTGGAGTATTTTCGAAGCTGTTGAAAAATTTTCGAAGCAGTTGGAAAAGTTTCGAAGAAGTTGGGAAAATTCCGAAGCAGTTGAGAAAATTTTGAAGTAGTTGGAAAGATTTTAATTGAGTTGGAATACATATTTCTACAAGAGTCCCCAATGTTGAACAGAGTTGCCAAATTTTAAAAGCAGTTGGAATATTTTCGAAGCTGTTGAAAAATTTTCGAAGCAGTTGGAAAAGTTTCGAAGAAGTTGGGAAAATTCCGAAGCAGTTGGGAAAATTTTGAAGCAGTTGGAGAGATTTCAAAAGCATGCAGAGAATAGCGATAATTGTACAAATTCTTGTTAGAGTATATTTAGAGTATTTGGCAGATTTGGCCCAATGTGCAATGTGTATAACCAGCAATAAATGGTATTTATTCCGAATTGCTACCAAGTGTTTGAAAAGATGAACAATTTTTCATCTTTTACGTTTTCCCTCAGCAGGTAGTTGTGAATTTCTCAGTTTGGCCGCATCGACTGTGTCCATCTGGTACCAATTTGCGCTATTTCTCTCGGTAGGGCAGTAGGCAGTATTTTTTTCTCATTCTTAATTATTCTATCAAATCTCCGTTCAACACGTAAATCTGTTAAGGGGCCGTTATACTTTGGCCGACGGCACCGATTCTCCATTCAAAAAGTGCCTTTCATTTTTCCATTTTCATTTTTCACGTCCTAAAATCTCCACCTGAAAGCTTGATTTTTTTTTTATTCTCCTGGAACTTCAGACAGTTCTCTGCGATTTCACTTTTCTGGAAGTCTTTTCAGTATTTCCATAATTTTTTGCATTAATTAAGCGTATATCCAAATGGATTTTTTTTAAATATAGATAATTGATTTGTCGAGGGCACTCCAATGAATTTTCTAAAAAAAATGGATGAACAACCGCCGAAAAACGATTATGAAGTCAATTTTCATAGACTCTCAAATTCAACCCGATTTTTTCATGCGAAAAAATGATTTTCTCAAAGAGAAGAAATCGGGGTGCCCTCAAGACATCCTTTAACTTTAATTTGAAGAAAAAAATCAAGCTTTTAGCTTAAAAATTTATGACGTAAACTTGGAAAAATGAAAGGCACTTTTTGAATGGAGAATCGGTGCCGTAGCCGATTTTTTCATGCGAAAAAATAATTTTATCAAAAAGAAGAAATTGGAGTGCCCTCATACATCCTTCAACTTCAATTTAAAAAAAAATCAAGCTTTTAGGTGAAAAATTGAGGGCGTGAACTTGGAAGAATGAAAGGCACTTTTTGAATTGAGAATCGGTGTCGTAGCCGATTTCTTCATGCGAAAAAATAATTTTATCGAAGAGAAGAAATTGGAGTGCCCTCAAGACATCCTTCATCTTCAATTTAAAAAAAAATCAAGCTTTTTGGTGAAAAATTGATGGCGTGAACTTGGAAAAATGAAAGGCACTTTTTGAATGGAGAATCGGTGCCGTAGCCGTCGGCCGAAGTATAACGGCCCCTATGCAAAAATGGACCGAAAAAGATTCAAAGTGAAGTGTGTAGTATGTGGATTTTTTTCAGTTCACTTGAATAAATCATTTATTTTTCTTCGGGATTAAACTTAAAAATTGAAACATACAAAATAATGATAACAGATGCTGTATAATCCTGTAGAGTGTGGAGTGTGTTAATCTAGTAATAAAGAATTAAAAAACTACACTACAAAATTTTCTAAATATTTTTAATGCTCTCGGGAAAAAAAACATTGACACGCAATCCAAAATACCACTCCCCCCCTTCAACCGTTGGTTTTCTAATCCTTTAATGCACAGTTGGAAAATTTTCGAAGCTATCCCCCCCCCAAAAATTTGGCTTCGGCCCGTCCCTGAACTGGTCATGATTAATACTTTTGATCTCATACACTTGCTCCACTGCACTGTATTATGTAGGATTGTTCTTGATCATAAGAATATATAACAGGTTATGAGCTCAGAAGATGCGATTTACTTTGAGAACCCTAGGAGTACTGGATGCTTGGATGTTTACCCATTCTACCAAGAATCTAATTGCGTGGGCTTTTCGGATGAAACATCCATCTAGGCAAAGCCTGCGGGCAAGTAAATGATGACATTACGAGACGTAGAGGGAAACTAATCGTCTATCAATAATCGAATCGAACTCCCGAACAAACAAACAATCTCTGACGGAACCAATATTCTTATGTCAGGATAACTCAGCAGCGGAGCCTGCTCATTATTCAGTTCTTGACCGCAATGGGAGCTGGGCTGGGATATGGCGATATTGATGTTTACCGGATACGCTCCATGTTTTTGAGAACGAGAATCATTCCGGGAAAATACGATTTCGGTCTCGATATACGAGCAGCCATCGGTGTTTATCCCGAATCTTGATGTGGAAGAGAAAATTGGGAACTGAATATTCAACTGGGGGAATGCCATCAAGCAAAAATGGACTCCAATAGAAGCGAATAGTTTATTCGGAGTTGCAATCAACTCCAGTTTCATGACTCTTGTTTTTGAATAAATCAGCTGTTCAGTTTCATGAAAACGGTTACGTCTTACGGGTATAAGACTATACGTCCTTGCTAAGCAATTGTCCAGAAGCAACAAAATTACTCTCTTATGGGTGCTAGGGCAATGTGACATTGAGGGTGAAGGGAAGCCTGATGCCCTTGCGAAGAGTGCATCAAAGGTTAGGTAAACCTGTTGGAGCAGAACTCTTATGTGGCCTTGGAAAGTGCCATTATAGGGCAGGGAGTCAGCGATGCTAGATGAAAAACATAATACTCCTCTGGTGAAGATCTCCAAAACCAACACAAGCTTAAATATTTGATGAGTTTTCGGCGTCTTACTCAAGAAGCTTGACCATCTAACGCGGAGGGAGCTTAGGTGTTTTGTGGGATGGTTGACAGCTAGGGCAAAATCGATAGAAGAACCTCGTGTATCGAATGGGCGAGTCAGCAGACGAAATTTGCAGGGTATGTGAATCGGAGGAAGAAAACGCCGAGCACATGGTGTGCAAGTGCTCAGATCTTGCCTGCCTCAGGAACTTACACCAAGGCAAGCTGACGCTTGATCCTTGTGATGGCGAAAGCTCCTAGGGAGATCATACGATTTATGGGGATGGTAGATGATCTCCTCGAGAATTGAGCAGGATCATTGAGTTCAAATATATCTCGAGAAACAACGCAGTCGAACGAATTGAAGCTAAAAATTTTGGCTGTGAAGTGGCGGCACATAGTAGCTACCTACTGAAGGGACTATAATCTGACGGGACATTTTGCTCCATTTTGTGAGCCAGATGCGAGGGTAAAACTGCGCCCCTATGAACGGGAGAAGGAACTACAGCTAAAAGCAGCTTCAATTCGTTCAATGGCGATGTACCTACCTCTTTGTAAATTCATGTATAAAAATAAACGTTCAACCTGGTCTATACAGGGTGAGTCCTTGACTTGTAAATATATTTTAACTGTAGATTCCTCTCATCAAACGAAACACTTTTTTCCTATACCATTTTTCAAAATTCGGTTTGGTTTCGAAGATACAGGGTGTCGAAAATCCATGTAAAAAAACACTTTTCTGTTTATATCTTCGGAACCGTTATTTCGAATGAACTGAATTTTGGTCGAGTTTTTACTCTATTCGTGGTGCATATTCCTAAATCAAAACCTATTCAATATCTCTACTAGTATAAAAGTTACAGAGTAGTCGAATCATGAATACACGCTAAAACACCATGAAACCAATTTGAAAAGATAAACGGTTCATATTTTCGAAACAATCAATCTTACAAGAAACTAAAAGTATTCTTATTTTTTCATTAGAACGCGTTGTTTTCCAGTTATTTCAAATTTTACCCGGAGAAATTCGACGAAAGAATCATCAATTTCAAGAATAATCTGAATGCGCCTCTGAATTAAATATCATCGAATATTATTCCTTCTCTAGTCTTTAAACGAGTTTACAATGTTGTCACAATATTTATCAACTCTGTCGAGATATTTTGATTATAGAATCCCACAAATGTGGGAGATAAAATTGAACACCAAGCACGATTCAACACGCACAGTTTCTATTGAAAATTCATAGTTACCGGTCCATATTGAAGTTGAATGTCGATGAAATACAAAATTCGGATATGAAAGATGAATCTCGATACAAACTACTTATTAAATTGAAATTAATGAAAAATAAAATGATACCTTGTAATCTGTGTCGATGTTTCTATCTAAACAATATCCCCTTGGAATTTTATAAACTCGACACGGTTAAGATATTAATTCACTTCACATAATAATCAAATTAGAACAATAATTCACTGAATGTATTCAGAACTTCACATAATGTTTATAGTTTGTTCCGAGACTCTGGTTTGTTATTGTTTATAATTGGCCTCCAGATAACCAATCTTTCGGTTTTCGCTCTACGCATTCGTGGTAAAATTTGGCGGAAAACTCGATTTATGATGGAAACGGCAGAATTCATGGATATTTATACCACGATACACAAGTGTATATTCATACTATATTTCGTAACAAATTTTCAACCTCAAAGAAAATATCAGCAAGCTGACAACATCTTCTTGCAATTTCTGTGCGAACTTTCACAAAATCGATACGAAATAGATTAGGTCAGGTTGTTTAATGATAAATTCTAATGATCTGAATGAAATTTTTTTTCATGATATTGTTTGGAAATTTCGAGGAAAATATGAACAATTTATTAGTGTTAACAAACTAATCTGCAGAAAAATCGAAGAAGGAACTTATTTTGGTGTGAGAAATGTGGCATTTTAGTTGCAGATATAATTCGATGAAACGTAACTGTTTTTGTTGAAATTATCGTGTTTGCCACATTTTTATTCCAATAAGGTTAGTACTAGAGTATTCCCTAAATGTATAAACTCAATTTCTATCGAGAAAAATGAACTTTGCATCAATTCCAGAAGATCATTTCAGAGGCGTAGTCAGCGCAATTTTTTTTAAATGGCTATATCTTTTTAACAGAGCCGAATTCGAAAAAATGGGAAATGAAAAAAAGGTTTTTTTTTACCACAAGAATCTTCAGTTAAAATATATGTACAAGTCATAGACTCACCCTGTATATTCTGAAAGGCTCTTCTATAGCCAATCGACCCCATCATATAATAATAGTAATCCGTCCCTGCAGTGCCCATTTTCTTGTACTGTAACGAAATATTTCCCTTCGAGATTCGAGAATCCAAAACAAATATAAATATTTTTTCCGGACTTATAAGAAAATGATTTCCCACTGGGGAAAGCCCTAAAAAAACAAACTTTCCTCCACCTGCTTCGAACTGAGGGATCGGTCTCGATACATCATCAATAAATCAAAACAAATAGACGGAACAGATGAAAGCCGAAAATATTCTACGGAACTCTTATCTTCTATATTTTATATTTCCAGTTACCCCACACACTTTTTTATTGAGTAGTCGATAGTTAGATTGATGTTGCGTGAAAAGCCCTTCGATTTTGATAAAAGAAATAGGGGATGCGTCCTGACTATATCCATTACTAAGAACCACCGACGATTCTTGCCAAGTTTCGCATAAAATGTAGATATTATAAGATTAAATTTCTCAATTGAAAATCACCTTTTCAATACTTACGTCTAGAATGCATCTGAAAAAGCCTTGGAGGCACACGTTTTCATACAGAATGAGTTCTATATTTGATTAATGCATATAAAACGTTAGATAAACGTTTTAATATGACACTATATGCAATACATATTCTGTAATTTTCAGCAAATGTCCGCCTCTGATCGGTAACTGCAATTTCCGTAGTTTGAATACTTCCACTGATCAGATGAATAAAAAACGTTCAAGAATTTTATTTTCGCAATGTTCCACGAAACTCATTGAAAAAATAGAACTTCATCACGATTGTCTTTCTCTTTTCCTTTCTCATAGTCAACATATTCCATCAAGCATTCTGGTCACGTAGATTTTTGTTATATTAGAACTTTTTAAACTACGAAATAACTCAGAGTGACGCACGCTCCTCTGCTCTACCCTCGAATTTCCTCCAGAATTCCTAATGATTTTTCAGTCTTAGCGCTCTCCCTCATATTGAAACGTTCCCAGACGTGTCGCAGGAACGAACGAGTAGCTGGGGAAACTTCATGACCCAATTTTCTCGCTCTATCAAGCCGAAAACTTCGAATGGGCCAATAAACAAAGACCAGGACTTTCTGTCCGGAGACGCGCCACACAAAATTGTTGTCGGCATAACGAAGTGTATTGTGATTTATTAAGACGGCCTAGAGGGCCTATACCGGGTCCCGAAATAGGGCAGAAGGGTGAACTGTTTGAAATTCGTAATTTTCCCTGCTATTGGAGATATTGGAAAACGGTTCATATTGTCGAAAGAATCAATCATTAAAGAAACTAAAAGTATTCCTATTTTTTTCAATAAAACGCGTCGTTTTCGAGTTATTTCCAATTTTTCCCGGTGAAATAATCATTAATTTCAAGAATAATCTGAATGCGTCTCTGAATTAAATATCATCGAATATTATTCCTTCTCTGGTCTTCAAACGAGTTTACAATGTTGTCACAATATTTATCAACTTTGTCGAGATATTTTAATAATAAAATCCCACAAATGTGGAAGATAAAATTGAACACTAAGGAGGATTTAACATGCACAGTTTCTATTGAAAATTCATAGTTACCGGTCCATATTGAAGTTAAATGTCGATGAATAATACAAAATTCGGATATGGATGATGAATCTCGATACAAACTACTTATTAAATTGAAATTAATGAAAAATAAAATGATACCTTATAATCTGTGTCGATGTTCCTATCTAAACAATATCCTCTTGGAATTTTATAAACTCGACACGGTCAAGATTATATTAATTCACTCCACATAATAATCACATTAGTAAAATAATTCACTGAATGCATTCAGAACTTCACATAATGTTTACAGTTTGTTCAGAGACTCTGGTTTGTTATTGTTTATAGTTGGCATCCACAAAACCAATCTTTCGGTTTTCGCTCTACGCATGCGTGGTAAAATTTGGCGGCAAACTCGATTTATGATGGAAACGGCAGAATCCATAGATATTTATACCACGGTACACAAGTGTATCGTGATTTATACTATGTTTCATAACAAATCCTCAACATCAATGAAAATACAACATCTTCTTGAAATTTCTGTGCAAACATTCACAGAATCGATTCAAAATTGATTAGGTTAGGTTGTTCAATAATAAATTTAGATGATCTGAATGAAAAATCATTTTTCATTATATTGTTTGGGAATTTCGAGGGAAATATGAACAAGTTATTAGTGTTTACAAACTAATCTGCAGAAAAATCGAAGAAGGAACTTATTTTGGTGTGAGAAATGTGGCTTTTTAGTTGCAGATATGATCCGATGAAACTAACTGTTTTTGTTGAAATTATCCTGTTTGCAACATTTTTATTCCAATAAGGTTAGTACTTGAGTATTCCCTAAATGTATAAACTCAATTTTTAACGAGAAATATGAACTTTGCATCAATTCCAGTAAATCATTTCAGAGCCGTAGCCAGTAGCCAGCCCGATTTTTTTTCAAATGGCTATATCTTTTCAACAGAGCCGAATTCGGAAAAATGGAAAATGAAAAAAAGGTTTCTTCTGACATCAAGAATCTTCAGTTGAAATATATGTACAAGTCAAAGACTCCCCCTTCCCCCTGTATTGTTCAACAAAATGTGAATTTATTTTACTGAACTATTTTCCAAGGAGCTTCATTCATTCCTCTCACTATATAAAAGTAGTTGAGTTCTTTTATACTCCTAGAGCAAAGCTGTCAAAATATCATGAAATGAGACTCAATTGTTTCTGGTAATCAGTAATAACAAAGGGCTTGGAAAGATCAGATCTTCCAGGATTGTAAAGAACAAGGTCCAATTTTCTTTTCATTCACTTCGAATGGACCAACGGATAAGATAAGGCTTATCCAGCGAGTCAGGAAGAATTCCTAGTTTTAGTTCGTAATAAGTACCTGTTTTCTTGTTTTCTTACTTCGAAATGGCTAGTAAAACATCCGGTTTTTTCCGAGTTGAGAGGAAAGCCATAAAAGACGATTTCTTTCAGATGAATTACGTTCATTCACTGTAATCGATTACTAGAGGCTTGATACTGGGTTTTTCATTGGAAAACGGAAATACTTCAAAAGCGAATAGAAGACACCTTGGCGGATTCAGATAAAATAGTCTTGCTTTCCTCATGTATGAAATCGAAAATAAAACCGAATGCCGCATGAATTAGAGGAGGAATCGAGCCTCCAATCTTAAGCGTTCGCCTTTGATTGGTGACTGCAAAATAAGAAACTCAATATTTGGTGGCTGTTGGCTACATTGTGATCAAATACAGATGAAATTGCCCAAAAAGACGAAGAAAAGCAGGTTTTCAGATAAGAGTTGGTCATGGACAAAGAAGTCTTTCACATTAGACAATTCGGTGTTGCCTTATCATTTTGATGATAACAGCTCTGTCAGGGGGCACACGCACAATAGACCTAAAGGTCGCAGTGAACTGTAACCCCTTTTTACTATAACTATATCATTTGATGGGAAATTACCTTCGTCAAAAATAGTTATTTATGATATGAGTGTTAAAAGTGACGTTTTATTTTGTCATTGGAAAAGTTTTCACAAACAAAATAAAATCACTTTCAACACAAATACCATACAATGTTTTTTGTACAACTGCCCTATTTTGATAATGAAATGGGCGAATTTGCAATGACTATTTCCCTCGTCTTGATTTCCACCAATCAGAAACGCGCAATTTTGAATCACAAATGGTTTCTAGATGAAAAAACTGTATGGCAGCAGCTGTCAGCAGTTTTTTCGGGTTTACCCGCGGCAAAACTTGACAGTTGTTGTCAACGGAAATTAATAATACATAGATACAATAATATTTTAAATTGTTAAAATATTACTTAGCACTGTGTTTTTTCGATTTTTTTCACAGGAAAAATTAGATGCACGAATGGTATTTGACAAGACTATTTCTACAACAGATTATTCTGGATGCATAATGTATCTATGTATTATTAATATCCGTTGACAACAACTGTCAAGTTTTGCCGCGGGTTTTTTCGATTTTTTTCGGAAAAATTTTATGCACTTATGATATTACTCATGACAATTAACTCCAAAATGCATTTTAATATTCAAATAATCAAAAGGTTGTTGTAAATGGCAAACGTTTCCAACGTTATGATTACTAATGAGAAAAGACGCTGTCATTTGAATTTCGTTCCTGTCCAATTTTAGTCTTGGGTTTTTAACTTTGTGGAGCAAATTTTCAATGATAAAGTCAAGCGCCCTTGTTAAAAATGTTGTGGATGTTAGTAGATATTTTAAGGTAATAGCATATTCGAAACGGAAGAGTGAAGGATATCTTCCTAAAAAATCGAAAATTCTCACTCGTGAACAAGATGGAAAGTTTATAAATGAGCCACTAGATGAGATATACTTGATGGTTAAGGTTGCAACTATTTTCGGATTTTTTGGAGCCTGTCGGCGTGAAGAATTGTGTAATTTATCAGTGGAAGACATCGAAATAACAAAAAAATCATTGGTTATACAACTTCCAAACACGAAAACGAAAGTCAGTCGTTCTTTCAGTATTATTGGGAAGTATGTTGACTCTTTTCATAAGTACTTTGCACTGCGCCCTTCTGTCATCGAACATCGTCGTTTTTTCTCGAAATACATTAATAATAAATGCACTGCCAATTCAGTTGGTATCAATACATTTGAGAAAATTCCATCTATTGTTGCCGAATTCCTCAAACTGCCAGAACCAAAGCAATATACAGGACACTGTTTTCGAAGATCCTCCGCTTCATTGCTAGCAGAATCAGGAGCAAATATTACGGATATAAAAAAACATGGTGAATGGAAGTCTACGACGGTAGCCGAGGGCTATGTCGATCATTCCATTGCATATAGAAATTTCATTGCTGAAAAAATTCTCCCAACCTCAACAGATTTTGGATCATCATCATCCATAATATTGTACTTCCGGTTTCTACAAGTACTGATGGGGCTTAGGATTCTAATAATGTGTTGCGAAGCTCCCTAACGTCACAGGGAATTAATGTTAGTAATTGTTTTAGATTTACGATTGATATTAATGTTCATCATAAGTAATGATTGTTGAATATTGATAATGAAAATTTGCAATTGCTGAATTTTTTTCATCTGATTTCATCATAAGAAAATGGAGTAATCAAAATATTTTTAACACTAATGTAAAAAATATTTTTAACACGCTTCCACGAGAACAATCAATTTTAACATTGTTTGCAGTCATTGAAAGTGTCACTTTTAATGGCAGTTATACAGAAATTCTTTTATGAAGATTTCTGAAAGAGAAAACATAAACTGACAATATAGGAGCCTATAAGTCTACATAAAATCTACTGGTTTATGTATACTTGTTTTATTTCTACTCAACCAGTAATGGAAAAACCACCCTTCAGCTTCAGCAAATATTCGATAATCACCTGAATTCTGCTCGTCACCCCCACATAAATAAAGAAAGTAGCCTTGTCACTACTAACGATGCGACGCCCATTTTTTCAAGCCTATATCGACTCGTATGACATAACAGCCAGTCAATAAACCACGGAATTGGGAGGGAATATTTCGCTGGCACGAGGTGAATAGATTCATGGAATAAAAAATGCTCCATTCGTGTGAGCAAACGTAAATATCACACCGACTTTACCAATCGTAGGGGACGGAAAACAAATATTTTATTTCCCGCATACGTCGGAAGGAGCGTCGCGGTGGTGCTTTGGCGTCCGTAGGTTCGAGTTCTCGAACTTTCCGGCATCTACGATCTTCTCCCAACTTCAGTCGGTCGTCCATATCCGGAGAAAATTGACCTATTGTCCGAAGTTTGAGGGGGTTAATGCTCGCTCAAGAATTCTTTCGATTGGAAGGACTGAGGAGGCTTTCGAACTTTGGGATTTACTGGATCCTAAAGAAGGATCACATTGGATTGTCCCATATTGAAACGTATCGATAGCCATTTCTCTGTTATTGGTTATAAAACAGGAGTTATATGAAATAGAAAGAAATATAATCAATGTTTGCAAGTAAGTTTGACATATCCCTTCCTTGAAAATACCATTCTCCTTCTATTAACTTGAAGATTAGTTTGACAACGCTAATAATTAGTTCATATTTTCCTCCGAGACCAAAAAAAAATTTCCAAAACAAACGTTTTTCATTCAATTCATAATTCATCAAGCTATATCAATCTGTTTCATTTTCAAAACATTAAAATCCTATGAAAATATCACAAGAGGCAAAAAGACATTTTGGTATCGACGTTGCCAACAACGGCCATATTCCTGTATTTATAGAAGTTAATTTTTCTGTGGAATACATATTACGATTATATAGAGATTAAACCATGAAATCATGAATCAAACATACAATCTCAAACGAGTAATAGTTTTTCATTGAGAATCAATATCTTCAGTACGGAATGTTATACAATTCCCAGATCCACAATTTCACCATGAAATCAAGAATCAAACATACAATCCCAAACGTCCGCCTTTGATTGGTGACTGCAATTTCCGTAGTTCATATAGGTACTTCATACGCAGCGTGAACATATGAGAACTGACAACACGATGATATTTTTTGATTCCATGATGAATTAATATATCTTAATCTACTCCCATAGAATAATATATCCATTATTCTACTGAATTTGATCTGTAATAGTCTCTATAAACCAATAGTGTGAGGTAATAATAACTCACGCCTATAACTCACTCTAATACAAATAGGAAAAATGTAGCTTACGAAATGAATAACAAAGTCGGGTCAATGAGGAACTCTATTTCAGACATCAAGGTAACGTTCTCGACATCCATTTCTACATTTTCTAAGGTCTGAATATCCAAAAATTGCATTTGGAAAACGTGAATTTTTGACGTATTCTACGGGATTCGATATCGATTCGATTTTCGATCACAGAAATCGCTTTTGACAACTGTTGTCAATTTTGAAAATGCAGATTAATTCGAATTTTACTGAAGAAGTCGAAGATTAAGAATAGTGTTCAATTCGCGGTAATGACTTGATGAATTACTCCCCTCGCCTGACGGCTCGGGCTGAAGAAAGGTATTAATATCAAACAAAAAATTTTTGAATCCTCAAAGAAGAGACAAGAAGCGTGAATGAAAAATTTCAAGAAAGAAACCCTTGCGAAATCTGGCAGAGATTGCTCTGATTCTCCTTGGAATAGTTATATTTCAGTGAATTTGTGATTTAATTATCATTAAAAGCACTGGCGGACACAGGAAGGGGGCATCGGCCCTCTTGAACCTCAAAATTGGCAATAATCCCTTGATAGAAGTTCAATAGATCCCTAATATTTTCAATAAATCAATTTATGGCCCCCCTGAAAAAATTTATAGTCCCCCCTGAAAAGCTGTCTGGATCCGCCAGTGATTAAAAGTGTTTTGAATGTACCTTTTACTTGGAAATTTGGTGCAATAGATGCCTCAGATCATTTAGCTTCAGATAATTATCATCAAGAATGTTAAAAAAAGATTTCGGTATCGAAAATTGATCCTTGCCTAGAAATAATAAAATGTATCGATAAAAAGTCTGACAGATAAACAGAGGCAGACTAAAACTGACAACATTGGTAACATTCAGTTCAGAGAGTAAGTAATTATTCTGTGATGTGATGATTGTTCAAAACCTGGGAAGGTTTCAGGGAATCTAAATGACTTCTTGTGGTTTTTCATTCCTTATTTAGAGTTACGAGGATGTATTGATATCTAGTTAGCCTAGACCAGTTCCATTCATAAACAAAATATTGCGATACCATATCAACGAACCATAACTTATTATAAGTGTCAGTGAAGAGTAAAGAGACGTCAAAAAAGTAAACCAGACAATAAGTACTGTATTTAAAAGGGTTAAGAGGTAAGCAGATTTACGGAGATATGCTTAATACCCTTGGTGATCAATGTCCTTCGTATGCGACCGTGAAAAATTGGACTGCGAGCTTTAAAAGATGTTAATTTTCCATTGAAGATGATGACCGATCGGAAATGCCAGTTTCTGTGTCGGTCCCCGAAAATATCGATGCAGTTCATGACATGATTTTATCAGACCGTCGACTTGGGCTAAAACGGATATCTGAAGCACTGAAGATTTCATACGAACGCGTTCATCATATGGTTCACGTCAATTTGGACATGAGAAAAATTTCTGCAAAATGGATCCCCAAATGTTTGAATGTTGACCAAAAGCGTACAAGGGTAGAAGCATCGCGTTCGATCTGTGCTCGATTTGAAAACGATGTAGACTTCTTAAACCAATTTTTTGCTATGGATGAGACTTGGGTACATTTCTACGATCCAGAAACAAAGCGACAATCGATAGAATGGCGACACTCTGGTTTTCCAGGACCTAAGAAGTTTCGTGTCCAAAAATCTGCTAATGGAAAAGTTCTTGCTTCAGTTTTTTGGGATTGCCATGGAGTAATCATGATTGATTTTTTGGATGAGGGTAGAACAATAACTGGAGATTAGGTACTATTCGAAATTACTAACCACTCTACGGGAAAAAATTAAAGAGAAAAGACGCGGAAAGCTATCCAAAGGTGTTTTGTTTTTACAGGACAACGCCCCAGTACACAAATTTCATATTGTCATGCAAAAAATTCGTGATTTCGTGTGAGAATTACTAGAACACCCCCCTTATTCACCAGATTTGGCTCCGTCCGACTATCATCTCTTTCCTCAACTGAAAAAAAGTTTCAAAGGTGGTAAATTTTTTTCCAACGAGGAGGTAATAAAAGCTGTGGAGGACTGGTTTGCAGAGCAAGAAGAAAAATTTTTTTTGACAGGACTAGAGACGTTGCAGGTTAGCTGTAATAAATGTATTCAGTTAAGAGGAGCATATGTTGAGTAACACAACTGCTTACTCCGAACTCGGCACAAGTTACAAGCTTCAAAGCTTGTAATTTCAGAGGGGTCTCCACAGGAGACCTAGGAGTAATCAGGATAAACAATATATCATATCATATCATATCAATAAAATATTTTGACACTGAAATTTTGTTTGGTTCTATAGTAGGCTAAGAATTTTTCAATATAGGTATCCTCGTATATTAATTCTTGGCAAATACATTTATCACTCCATGAAACATTCATCATATGATTTCGAGAAAGATGAACCTTGTACTTTTAACTAATTCGGATCACCTCCAAAAAAATTTCCTCATCCTGAAAAGATCAGAGCCCCTTCGATATTGGATCATAAAATTGTTTCCATGAATGTGAAGCGTGGATCGGATACCATTCAGGATCGTATTTATTGCCGGTAATTCTCATTTCTACTGATAATTGTGTCGCATTAAATCGATTTTATTATGTTCGAAACATAGCGAACAAGCAATAATCGAAGTACTGAACCCGATTCTTGTCCGGAAAATTTAATCGCCCGGCCTTTGGAGTTGGATTTCCTCCCTTTAATTCGTTATTCTATACGGTTGCCTGGAGATTTTTATCGATATTTCATTTACATGAGAAAGGAGGTCAAGTATAAGCCAGACATGACGCGCGTGCTATTCACCAGTTCGGAAGGCCTGATCTTTTCTTAAACGCCTTTCATGAAACATCGTTTGGGAAATCTGATCCGTGACAAGAGTTGTTCATTTTTCCGACTTGCATTCGCGCTTAATCTTCGATGTACTGGAGGGTTTCTGTCGAGCAGAAGGGAATCATTATCGAACGAATATACAGGGTGTATTTTAAGGTGAGACCTTTTTTTTTAAGAACTTTTGTTAGAACTAATTAAAATAAGACATTTTACCGAATATTTCCCTCTTGTCAAAAATTCTATGTAAATGGAGTGCAATTACCTCATATTTACAGCGATAATTGCATTGTAGGAAGCGAAAGAGCCCAGCGATAATTGCATTCTAGACCGATAATTGCACAATTCATATCTGTGGTTCATTTCCAACGCGATTCCATTGTACGTCAGTTTGGAAAGTAATGTCAAAAACATTATCAAAAATGTCTCGTTTTGGTCGTGCTTCTTTACAAGCTATCGAAGGAGAACGTATATCACAAAACATAACAGAAAATACGTGTGGCGTCAGTTTATGAGCTTCTGTGTTGAGAAAAATTATATTTTGGGAGGAGAAACACAAATTGATGTTTTGGCAAAAATATTAACGAACTGGGCATTCAATATGCGTAAGCAAAATAGCGATGAGTATAAAGAATATACTGTTGAAACGATTTGGAACGTAAACGCTAAATTACTAAAGAAAAAATATTTCACCGAATACAATATCCATTTTAACCCTTTCACTAATATTGAGTTCAAAGCAGTCAGAGATTCGAAAAATGCCAAGAAAATACAACTACAAAGAGATTCAAGGAAGAGAAAGGAATGTGCAGTTTTTCTGAAGTAGGATGAATTTCAAAATATGGTTCGTGGTTGTGACGAAAACACCCCGGATGGTTTGCAGAAAAACGTCCTCTTCTGCTGTTAATGCTCCGATAGCTACATTATCTAATCAGAACACTTATAATAATTTACTGTAATTTTCACTGTAGTTCCTGCAACTTTTGATTCAGTTTTCAATCTTGAATAAATAGTTTCAATATTATGTTTTTACGTAGGTATGCTTTCATAATAAAGAAATAAAAAACATTAAAACAAACGTATTTCTGCGTCTCTTCTTGTATCAGTTACGGAATATTTATTGATATGAGCTAAGAATTTATAAATCAATAACGTCAGTTTGACAAGTTAACAGTTCATTCGGGAAATATTCCACCGAATCACACTCGTGCATCAAAATGGCCGAATAATTTGTCATAGAAAAACTGCATTCGGTCATTTTCATTTTTGTAAAAAGAGCCCTCCTTCGGTGTCGGGCTCTTTCTCAAAAAATGAAAATGAACTCATGCAGTTTTTTGACAACACGCTGTCATGCAAAATTATCGGTAATTTTGATGCACTTGTGCAATTACTTACGAAAATTTCTTATATGAAATGTTCAATTAGAAAAATCGATAAAAAAGCGGCCTATGGCAAATGATCTGTTCTACGTACTAGAATTCTTTGCAAATTGTTGGATAAGAAGACAAAAAACAAGAGATGTTGATATCTACGGAGGAACAGGCGAGGGAGCAGGTTCGGACTGGGGAATTTTCAGATTCACGTAGAAACTAGAAAATATTCTAGCTTCATTTTCTCGGAACAGGGGCATAATTCATAAAAAAAATTCGGTAAAATGACTCATTTTGATGAGTTCTACCATCGGTCAAAGAAAAAGCCTCACCTTAAAATACACCCCGTATCGGTGTTCAGATGTTTCAAAGACGAAGACCTCGAGCTTATTTTCGTTCAAATTACTATTTATAGCTAGGTTGTGACAGACTGAGTATATCATATTTTACCAATAAATTCAATCCTCACGAAATTTTTAATGCAAAGATAAGATGGTGTAGATATCATTTGGACTAGTGGCCATGTACTTTTGAATTTTGTCTATAATATTCTTTATACACGCACTGTGTCAGATAAATCAGAAGTTGGCTACACAGTTTCGTCATGAAGAGCGTGGAATCTTTTTTCTCGTGTTCAGTTCAACCCCTATCGATAGGTTCAATAGGGACCGTTTCATGTAACCTCATTTCCCAGAAAGCCTCTTTCAACCGCCAGGATATCAGGACGATATCATCCAGCATCCAGCAGAATCCATAGTATCTGAATTTACATCCTAGCCAATCGGCCATATCGCATTGCGGTAAGTGATATTCATTGTTCAATCCAGTAAACCAACCGAACGTTTTTTTTTTACCATATGGAATTAATATGTCGATTAGCGATATAGATCTCTCATAAATGAACTGTCTCATAGTTCTCTTACTTTTAAACGGCTCAATCATAGATATATGTTTCAATCGAAATAATCGTTCAGGAAACCAGGGATGGGAAGCTATCTTGGGGTTGCATAAATTCAGCGTTGGTGGGAAAATGCTTTTGTTGTGAATTCTGGGGTGTTTTGATTGTCTTGATAGAGGAAATTAAATGACTAAATGACTTAAATTCACTTTAGATTATTTCCACCTTGATTGCCTCTTTCAAGACATCAAGGATCCTAGGGCGATGTTTGAAGACCTCATCCTTGAGGCAATCAAGAAGGAAATCATCCAAATTGAAACCGCTATGCTGAAGAGAGTAATGGAAAACTTTCGCTAAAGACTCCACATGTGCGTCTCTTTTCGAGCTTCGAGGCCATCATTGGGATGATATTTTTTTCAAGACAAATGAAAAAAAAACTTGATTATGTAGGTAGGCTTCCAAAATAAAAAGATTTTTCCAATTACTTCTTTCTTATTTTTTGAACAGCTTCCTCAAATGTGGGAGAACTAATTGCCGCACCCTGTATTTATGTATATTGGGTTCTGGTCTATAAGCCAAATATCAGAAATAAATTCTGCATGGTCGAAACATCAGCAAGACTTCCCCGAAGTATATTTCTTTGAAGTTAACAAAGAATCGTTAAAAAAAGGTTTTGGTCCTGTTCTATTGATCCAGTTTTCCTGTTCATTATTTTCGTTGATTCTGAAGAATGAGTTGAGTATTCTATTGACAATATTTCGTGGAATTGTCCAGATAGGAAATGGTGTATTAATTGAAAATAATTCACAATAATGATATAAGCACCTTTATGCATTTGAAAAGAAATAGACTCAACTGACTGAAAATAGTGGACTTTCTACAAAAAAAGACCGCTACTTCCTTTTTGCCTTGTATTTTGAAGGTTTTATGAGAATAAGCTGCTACTTATTATGGAATCTAGTTGTTCTCTGAAGGTATCCAAATGTAATCCAAGTAAAAAATTCAAGGTGTACATTTTTATGATTTCGCGATTGTGTTTGGATTGTTTTTGGGTTCATTGAAGCAAATTTATTTATTTTCTTTTTTTCTTTGTGATTTATATAGCTGATACATTGATGATTATTTCTTGTTCTCTTAGTTAATGAATCGAGAAAATGATAATCTTGTGTTCTGTCTATTGTGATTATTAGTAATCATATTAGTAGACATTTTTTGAGTTTATGATGAATTATCATACTGATACTGTTCTAGTCAGATACACATAAAATTACCCAAAATGTCGAAGAAATGTATTAATATCTAACAAAAATGTTCTTGAATCCTCAAAAACGAGACAAGAAGTGTGAATAAAAATTTTCAAGAGAGAAACCCTGGCGAAATATAGCAGAGATTGCACTGATTCTCCTTGGAATAGTTATATCGCAATGAATTTGTAATAATTTCATCATTAATAGTTATTTAATCAACTAGTTTATTAATGACAGCGATTAATGGTCGAAATATTTTAACGCGTGAGCGGAGCGAGCGCGTTAATGTTTGAGACCATTAATCGCTGAATTAATAAACGAGTTGATTACAAGATTTTTCCGTCGACCTCATCTCGAATTGAATATGAATTCTCGATAGAAATGAATTTTTATTTTGCTTAATCGACAAATTGGACATAATCTAAATTTCTATGTTCATTTCGATATATTGATATTTATGCTACCTATGGAACAATTCGAAAAATTCATAGAGGGAATATTGGACATGTTGTGACATTCTGAATAGTTCACATTTAGTTTGCATTTATATCATTACCTATGATATCCCATAAGGAACGTATGAAGAAGATGGAGGTTGAAGTATTATCTACTTTGCAACTCGTACCTATCACCTGAAATTTCATCTGCAGTCTATTTTATTTTGAATGGAGTTGTCAACATACCCTTCTGTGAGTCTGTGACAGAAGTTGATTTCGAACCAAGCTCGATAGTGCTCTGACTGAATATTTTATGTTCGGTTGCCATGATAATCATGCATTAATAAGAAATCATGCATTAAAATAGGTCATTAATGGATGATTTTGAGTGCGTTAAAATGAGCTTTTATTCTATGGTCGACGGAAAAAGTGTTTTTGAGGGTCTACATCCATATAAAAAAGAAGTCAGAAACGATTAATTTTTTTCTGATTGATGAAGGGATGTATAAGTGTATAAAGATGACTATTTCCCTCGTCTTAATTTCCACCAATCAGAAACGCGCAATTTGGAATCACAAATGGTTTCTAGATGGAAAAACTGTATGGCAGCAGCTGTCAGCAGTTTTTTCGGGTTTACCCGCGG
This sequence comes from Adalia bipunctata, assembly GCA_910592335.1. Taxonomy (NCBI): domain Eukaryota; kingdom Metazoa; phylum Arthropoda; class Insecta; order Coleoptera; family Coccinellidae; genus Adalia; species Adalia bipunctata. The sequence goes on from OU342955.1 coordinate 13,935,800, forward strand.
CAAAACTTGACAGTTGTTGTCAACGAAAATTAATAATACATACATAGATGCATCCAGAATAATCTGTTACTCATGAAATAGTCTTGTCAAATAGCATTCGTGCATCTAATTTTTCCTGTGAAAAAAATCGAAAAAACACAGTGCGAAGTAATATTTTTTTTAACAAAAAGCATTCGTGCAGGTGCAAAAATCCTCGTCTTCGACTCGGATTTTTGTTGCCACCTGCACTCATGCTTCTTGTTAAAATATTACTTAGCAACATGTTTTTTCGATTTTTTTCGGAAAAATTGGATGCACTTATGATATTACTTATGAAAATAATGAAAAAAATATCTTATAAGTATAAAATGAATATTCCCATCATTTTTGGTTATTTTGTTACATTTCCACCATCGAAACGAATAAATATTTTTGTGTAATCTTTTTTTTTTGAGAAAACTGAATAGTTTTCTTGAAATTGGGCTGAAGTATGATAAGTTCAGTTATCGGTGTATTAGTTTTTCATTGAGAATCAAAATCTTCAGTACGGAATTCGGCATTATACAATTTCTAGATCCTCAATTTCTCATCGACGATAGCTGCTACTATCGTGAACAACAGGTTGACATGTTAGATCAACCGAACCGTGAGCCAAAATGTTCAAACATACCTACAAAACACCGACAACTTAAACTTCGCTTTCCAACCGCATCAATTTCATCCAACTCGAGGCCTTTTTGTCTTCTCACGGTTATCCAAGAAACGGAACCCCCGACCGAATGAAACCGGCAAATCAATACGGCGCCGTTCGCTTCCCGCCTGGCTAGAACTCGGCCAAAAAATGCCGCGCTCTCCAGTTCGCCTTAACGGCTTCCAAAAGCTCGCGCTCGTCTAGTGGACGCCGTAAAATATGCGTATTTTATATTCATACTTTGACGGCCCGAAAAAACAGAACGACATTTTCGGAATACGAAATGAAAGGAAAACGTGGCGAAATGCTCAGATTTTGCGACGACTTATGCTTTTGACATTCCGAACGTCCGACCGGTTGAGAGGGGCGACGAGATTTTTTTATACAATAACCATGAATGTGCACGCCATTATATGATTGGTCAGAACCGTACTGTAGGCGTTTTCCTGAATACAGAAGTGAAAATAACCCCAAGATCACTTCTGAGAAAATGTGAAGCATTCAATTCGAAGCATTATACAGGGTCTTTCACGAGGAACCTCACCCATATTTATACGGGAAACTACTGAACGTATTTTCATGAAATTCAGCACTTATAAGTATTTCACGATGCTGATGAAATCTAAAATATTTTCAAGGCATGAGCACCTCCGGTTTTTCCGGAAATGACGTCAACTTCCGTTTTTCAAATTAGAACACCATTTTTTTATTGCAGAAATAGATTCCTTAGAAAATTTCAAGTTATTTTGATGTAACATTTTTCAGTTTTGGTTGGAAAATTCTCTCTGAGCGGGAAAATTCGAAAAAAAAATCGAAAATAGAGCTCCACTGAAACAAGAATAACTTCGAGGTTTTTGGATGGAAAATTTTCATTTTTGGGATTTTTCAAGATGTAAGATTGATGTATCTACTTTAAAAATCGAAATCGCGATTCATGATACAGGGGGTGAAAAAATCGCTTTCAAAGTAAGGGATGACAAAATCGTGAAAAATCAATTTCTTCAAATTAAAACCCCATTTTTTTATGGCAGATATTGAATCTACGATAAAAATAATGTGAGTGTATGCATAACACCCTTGCCCTAAAGTGGATATTAACTCAGAAAATATCCATTTTAGGGCAAGGGTGTGATGCATACACTCACATTATTTTTCAACGTAGATTCAATATCTGCCATAAAAAAATGGGGTTTTAATTTGAAAAAATTGATTTTTCACGATTTTGTCATCCCTAACTTTGAAAGCGATTTTTTCACCCCCTGTATCATGAATCGCGATTTCGATTTTTAAAGTGGATACATCAATCTTACATCTTGAAAAATTCCCAAAAATGAAAATTTTCCATTCAAAAACCTCGAAGTTATTCTTGTTTCAGCGGAGCTCTATTTTCGATTTTTTTTTCGAATTTTCCCGCTCAGAGAGAATTTTCCAACCAAAACTGAAAAATGTTACATCAAAATAACTTGAAATTTTCTAAGGAATCTATTTCTGCAATAAAAAAATGGTGTTCTAATTTGAAAAACGGAAGTTGACGTCATTTCCGGAAAAACCGGAGGTGCTCATGCCTTGAAAATATTTTAGATTTCATCAGCATCGTGAAATACTTATAAGTGCTGAATTTCATGAAAATACGTTCAGTAGTTTCCCGTATAAATATGGGTGAGGTTCCTCGTGAAAGACCCTGTATAGTGTTTATAGAACAATGTCGAATTCGGAAACGGATACTGCATCTGAGGGTGATATGTGGGAACCACAACGAAAAAGGTCCAAAAGGTCGCATTTCTCTGCTGAAGAGAAAGAGATAATTTTGAACAGTTTTCGAAAAAAATTGGAAGAACATCCTGATTTATCGGAAAGAGACTCAGTAGGAATTGTTTCAAAATCCTCAGGGGTGAGTGATTCAGCTGTATTCAGAATTCTCAGGGAATAAAACATTGATGCCACCTAAGAGGAGAGCCCAGTCGTTAAAAATAATCGATTCGGTTGACGATTTCGATATGAACCTTATCAGAAGAATTGTCCACGTTTTTTTCCGGAATGAAATCCCAACGATTTCTATAGTTCTTGAAATCGTGAATGATGCGACGACAGTTTGTCAAATTTCAAAAGAACAACGTTCTATAAATTATTGAAACAAATGTTAATTGTTCAGTTAAAACTGAACGATTGTGGGAAATCTCCCCGATTCGACTCTGGACGGAAAGAAACTTCACGAAGGCCCTCCTACCGATGCGCCAAACATGTTATTATTGCTCCTTCTTACATTTGAACAGAGTATAGTAGTGTCCCTAGATTCTAGCCAATTTGCATTGGCTTATTCTCCTTCGATCCGTATATATAATATGGATATTTTCGAAGAAGTTCAAAATTGCCTTTTTCGGTGATTTTTTCCACTGGCGCCTGGACCATTTTTAACGACTTGTCACAACACAAGATCAATTCGTTTTTCTGGAAACGGTGTTCTGTTACTTCAGGGACAAAATCAAAAGAGTTGGGTGATTTTGTGATATATTTCTCTGAACCTTTTCTTTCACTTTTCTTTCCTCGTGAAGTAATTGAAGATACAGTTCAAACCCACAGCAACCCACTGTATCATTAGAATCCGAAATATGGTCCATATGGTGCGATCAGCAATTTGACTCTGTCCAAACCAATAAGCATTATTTACATTGAATTTGGAATGCACCTAACTATGAATTTCAAACATCAAAGTGTTTAATTTACTCATTACAATTTGAAATTTCCAATAAAGTTCTGGGCATGAATGGGTGAAAATGGATTATTTAACTGAATTCGATGACGGTCACGTGACAGGAACACCGCTGAAAATGTCGAATATTTTGATATACTGCTAGAAGCTCACATTATAATATTGGGAAACACATCCAAGCTAGGGCTCATTTGAATTTTGATTCAAAATATGTTTCCGTGTATGCCGAAAGCTACACGTGAGCTACATTTCACATCGGTGATTTTATGTATTGAATTTATTCGATTACATCCATCCGCGAATACAATTTGGATGGGTTCGAATTTCATGATCCCATATATCATATCGGATCTAAAAAATTTCACTCTATATCGTTGCCAGCAGAAAAATGTTCAGGAATATCTCTTCGAATCGAATGAGATAATATATTCTTAAGTTGAGTTCAATACTAAGATTGGTAGGTACTTGTAACTGGTGAATTCAAGAATTTTTGACTTTAAGTTCAGCCGGAAGAATTGCAGCCTTTTTACAATATCACTATACCTTCTTCAGCTGATTTGGATCTTCTAGGATCAATTAACCTCAACGTTAATTTTTGAATTCTATTGAAGGTGGCATTCAACAGACGCTTTCATAGACCGAGAAACTTCTTCTTCTTCTTTACTCAAGTTTTGAATCAGCCTGAAGGAGTGGTTGATTGTTATTAGAGAATATTTCGAAAAACAATTGTTATGAAGTTATGAGTTCAATGACGACAGACAATAATAAAACACAATACGTTCGATGAATTATATTCACAATATCAAACAAAAACAAGGATCAAATACAGATGGTACATCGTAGACCTTGACTTCATAATGGGCAATGCCTCATAGCAGTTTAAGGAGTAGGTATAATATCAAACTGTGACGACACAGTACAAACGTTGTAGTTACAATTAACAATGACATGACTGACAAGACGCCTGGTGACTCTAACTGATGCTGTTGGATTAAATCAATGAAGGCCAACATGTGGGCATGGCATGCTGCCTACATAGTGTAAAGCAAAGTCGCTATCGCTGTCTGTCCCTATGTATGCTTAAATCTTCAAAACTACGCAACGGATTTTGAAATGCTTTTTTTTAATAGATGAAGTGATTCAAGAGGAAGGTTTATATGTATTATACTTGCATAATATTGTAGAGAAACACTGATGAATTCACAGGTTTCTAATGTGATGTCGTAAATAAACACATTTTTTTGCGCTCACATTGCAAACGCTGACTGAACCCCACGAGATAAATCGAAATATTGTACTCGGTATTGTACACCTCAAAAAGGGCAACCTAAAAGTCTATCTCTTAAGGATAACCCACAATAACCATTTTTTATCCTTCACATTTAATGGGAAAAAATGGCTTATTTAGGAAGTTATTTTAAGCAATACAGCATTAATTCATATCCAATTAAGTACCTTGAATACGTTGTCCATTCAATAAAGATCAATATGGCCCCTTACAGCATGTAATTTAAATGAATATTTCCGAAGATATTACAGATTCAAAATGCAGGGACAAAGCGGTGCGGCGCCGGCTATACCAATCCGGATGGCCGCGTGAGCCTGTAAATAGCACGTTTATAAGGACATTCTGTAGTAGGTAGTAGGTATTTAGTATCAGCATTGCATCCGTGCGAAGCCGGGGCGGGTCGCTAGTGTTAAATATATGACACAATAAAGCCATTGCTGATTATAAATATTGTTTTGCATTCATTCATCTCAAATCTCAAGAAGAATTCTAAATAAGAATGAAACGAACAAAACGGAGTCTATTAGAGGATCCTTGAATCCATCTCACTTAAAGAACTTAGATCTTTCGAAACATTGGAGCTTCTCCCGACTTTTTAATTTTGGTGAAAAGGCTCAAAAACTTGCCGAAAACTGCGCGAGTTCGAGAAACGGCGCGATTTCGAGAAACGGCGCGTGTTTTGGAGGCGAGGGCAGGGGCCACGCTGCAACTTTTGCGCGTATTTTTAAAAATCAGCGAAAAGTTGAAGGTTTTTTTTTTACTTTTTAGCTAGAATTTCGACCGGCTTTAGCAATTTTGGAAGCAACACCGAATGTTTACTTTTCAGTTTGAAGCGGCAATTGAAAAATGGATGAAAAACCTTTTAAATGGGTCAATATAGCCCGGAATGGTTCGGGCGGAATCTTTTCAGATCGATTTCAACGATATTTTCCAGATTATTCAAGATTGACGTCGATGAGAGGGAGTGAAAGTGAGAATGATTCCTCATATTTAAAGGTCGTTCTGTAGGGGTAAATGAGGAAAAACGAGTTCTTTAGATCGTCTTCGGACGAATGATCCCCATTCTCCAGGTTGACACTCCCAGATCGATTTTCATAAAGTTATTTTATTCCATTGAGTGAAAGAGAATCGTATTTAATTAAGCATAATTATTCTTTCTCCATATTCCAATCTTGATAACATCTTACATAGTGGCTGTCGGTTTTCATGGAAAATCGAAGTAAACACCTTATTCAAATGAGCTTTGTCTTATGCATTTTTGTTCTGACAAGAAGTAGTAACCAATTTCACTTTGGAATTATCAGCATTCAAGAACAGAGGTACAGAAAAAGACTACCTGGCTGATTTTCCAGAGATGGCAATAAAATTTTATTTACCATTGTAATATTGCATTTGTTTTGTGTAGCTATTCTATTGTATGAATTCAAACTGCTTCATTTTTGCAAAGCAATGTCCGGTTGAATTTTTTCTTATGTATACCTCTGTTCATGAAATAATCTGAAGCTTTAGTACATAAGAATTGAGGGAATCAAAATTATTATTTCTCCATATTCCAATCTGGACAAAAAAATTTGCCAAAATTAGATACAAGTTTTACAACATTATGATATGTGTCAAAAAGAGATAGAACGAAAAAGACATGTCTATTATAATACCTAGGAGCATAGAATGAATGGAGGGAAGGCTTCATACGCTCGAAAGAGCATTTTGAACTTCCAATTTCGGCGGAGGTTAGAGTTTCGTGTGACGCCCGATAGATAACGCTGTGATCGCTAATAGGGCTATATGTCACATATGTCTTGTTCTGTGGCGCTACAGTTGCAAAGAATATTATGTGGTTGCCATTTTTATTGATACATTTTTACGACCAACACCAAAGTGATTGAATAATAAAACGTCTTGTTGTTGACTGAAAGGACTAAAGGAGGTCGAAACAAATTGTATTGAATTCGAATACTGTTAGAAGTTACTTCAATATACAAATTGAATCGGCTTCGATAAAAAAAATTTCTGCAGCTTTAACTATCTAATTTACCTGATGGTTTTGTTCATTTCAACGTGTCTTGCTAAGTATAATATTTTTAATTGATATAGTGGGATTTATTATGCTATGTACTATATAATTATTGAATGAAAAAACAAGGTAAACAGTTTGAATTTTTATTGACAAGTATCGAAACATATTGAACAATTTCAATATTACCCATTTTAGCCAAAAAGGCCTCGGTGGGATCATGACGCATTCAAAATTTCTGAAGAAGGGAATAATCACGCCTTCTGATTGACTTAGAAAGACGTCCGGTTGTTCCATATGAAGAAATCGAAACAAATTCTTACTACAATAAAATTCGACAATTCCATCTCCGTTTTTTTTTCAGCTTCTAGAAGAAGTACGTTAGTTAAATGAAAGAATTTTTTTAAGTCTCACCCTTCGAAATAACACCAAATATTAATCCATAGACAACTATGTATTAATCATAACAATATTGTTGACATATCACCGCATTCTAATCAACTATTTATGCGCAATTATAGAGAAAGTCTATGATCGGAAATAAATTTGTCAAAACGAATTTCATTTTAAATATGTATCGTTATAGCCATGCTGGAGCCACTAACGACGTTGGCGCCATCTCTTGACCTTGCGGCGAACTGACAAGTGCGGACGTTTTTGGCAGTTCATTTTTGTAGCGGAGCCTTCCCTCCATTCATTCCATGCTCCTAGATAATACTGCACAAATAATAAACACAGATGTCAAATGAATTGTTCGATGTTCCGTCATAGAGTTTTGACACAAGTCAAAAAATTCCTTTTCTTCCTACCATTGGTATCTTTTACTGTAAAATGCGAATCTACCAATTAAATTAATCTACGTATTCAATGAACCTACCTATTAGATAGATCTACGGGCTCATGTAGTGTAGGTATGAACTACTTCCAATGTTATCTCGCAAAAAACTAGATAGACCTTTTGGTAACATTTATCCACGCTCTTCACGCTGAATTGCGGATTTCTTCCCGACGAATCCCATTTCAAAGTCAATTTTTTCCAAATAGCTCGACGCATAAAAATGCGCCACACTTTGCCCGAAGGTTGAAAAACCAATAACAGATCGCAAACAAATTCCGAGAGCGTTCTTTCGGGGAATCTTCCGAGAAAAATCTCTGGGATGCCAATCCAATTATCATAAGTGGATTTTGTGTCGATGGCATTTTCTCAATATCTGCGTAGACCGAATTTAATTCCGACCAAACCTGGCGATGAACTGTCGCTAATAAAGAAAACTGTGATCGAATCAAATCTCTTCGCTGAAAAAATGGCGGCTGCCACGTGGTGAGGTTCGGTGGATAAAATGAAAATCGCTTGGGAAATTGGATTTTCGTTTCCTATCCGCTCATTTCAGCGAGATTGAATTACGTCAATGTACTTTGAATCAGAATTGAGTTGGGATTCAGTTGTGTCACCAGATTTGAAGGAATATATACGAATTTAAATGACTAAAGGATTCTTTTCTTTTCCTCCAACCCAACGTTTGCAGCTTCGTACAATCAAAGTTTTGAGGGGTACTCAATTGAAGGAATCAATTTCCCTCTAGTTTTAATGTACACAGTCCTCTGTGTGAAATCTTTTTTGGGTCGTGTCGATAGAGCCTTCCGACAGTTTGTCGATAAATTGAAGCCTCATTTCACAAAATTCTATAATAAATTACCATTAATTCATCCGGAAACCATTCGCCCCTGAAGGAGATAGCGCAACGATGAATACAACATCCAGTTTTTCAGTTCTCCCAATCATAAATTCAAGTCGAGATTTAAGCCTCATAAAGACCCAATGGTCGAACAGGCGGCGTGGCTTAAATGGGATATTAATACGATTCAGTATCGTTTTTCTGAAAGCCATTAATATTCCTGAATCTGGTTCCGAGGGTCTACAAATAAAAATTACGCGTCTGTCTTGACTGCAAATGAAAAATAAAATTTCTGGGGTGTCAGTGGCAAAAGCATGCGGCAATTTGGAATGAAAGCCTCGAATTCCAGAGGGGACAGACGGGAAGATTCATGGGTGAAAGAGGTTTTATTTCAATGCTGGGCAAGGGAAGACGATTTGGTTCAGTGGTCCTACTGTAAGGAGAGACTGTTGGTTTCTCCTCCAGTTTCATCGACACTCTACAGGGTCTTTCACGAGGAACCTCACCCATATTTATACGGGAAACTACTGAACCTATTTTCATGAAATTCAGCACTTATAAGTATTTCACGATGCTGATGAAATCTAAAATATTTTCAAGGCATGAGCACCTCCGGTTTTTCCGGAAATGACGTCAACTTCCGTTTTTCAAATTAGGACACCATTTTTTGATTGCAGAAATAGATTCCTTAGAAAATTTCAAATTATTTTGATGTAACATTTTTCAGTTTTGGTTGGAAAATTCTCTCTGAGCGGAAAAATTCGAAAAAAAAATCTAAAATAGAGCTCCGCTGAAACAAGAATAACTTCGAGGTTTTTGGATGGAAAATTTTCATTTTTGGGAAATGGATATTTTCTGAGTTAATATCCACTTTAGGGCAAGGGTGTGATGCATACACTTACATTATTTTTTAACGTAGATTCAATATCTGCCATAAAAAAATGGGGTTCTAATTTGAAAAAATTGATTTTTCACGATTTTGTCATCCCTAAATTTGAAAGCGATTTTTTCACCCCCTGTATCATGAATCGCGATTTCGATTTTTAAAGTGGATACATCAATCTTACATCTTGAAAAATCCCAAAAATGAAAATTTTCCATCCAAAAACCTCGAAGTTATTCCTGTTTCAGCGGAGCTCTATTTTCGATTTTTTTTTCGAATTTTCCCGCTCAGAGAGAATTTTCCAACCAAAACTGAAAAATGTTACATCAAAATAACTTGAAATTTTCTAAGGAATCTATTTCTGCAATAAAAAAATGGTGTTCTAATTTGAAAAACGGAAGTTGACGTCATTTCCGGAAAAACCGGAGGTGCTCATGCCTTGAAAATATTTTAGATTTCATCAGCATCGTGAAATACTTATAAGTGCTGAATTTCATGAAAATACGTTCAGTAGTTTCCCGTATAAATATGGGTGAGGTTTCTCGTGAAAGACCCTGTATAGCAAGGGCGTAGCCAGGGGGGGGTTTTGGGGGTTCAACCCCCCCCCCCCCCGAAATGTTTTCAGTGTTCAATACTTGCTACAGAAAGCGACCCTCACAATTCCCGGCACTTACAAAGTCAATTGCCAAAATTTCAAAACCCCCCCCGAAATTAATTCCTGGCTACGCCCTTGTTGTATAGTATAATTCAACTGACCATTTCACTCATTTAGAGATACAATAGTTATTTGTGCAACCAGTTGGGAATAGCATCATTTTTTGTAATGAGTGTATTACGAAGAATAGTGTTTCCCAACGTTATTCTCAATATTTTTTCTAATTTTGATTCGTTCAAGTAGACGAGCACTCTACCTAAAGGGTGGTTTGGAAACGAGTGCATCAACTGTCGCGTTCATATATTCCCTTGGTGGAATTCTTTCAGGATAATGCGATAAAAAGTATGCGCCAATAAATGCGGAAACAATATGCGCCAATGAATGCGGAAACAATATGCGCCAAAAAATTCGGAAACAAGAATGCGCCAATCAATATTCTGTTAGTCGGAGTTCGACAAATTGAAAAATATAGGGAAAATTCTTTCGGCCATGAGGGGCTTTAATGGCACGGTTTTTTCAATCCCACATATTTGTTGTACGTATCTGTTTGACTTTGAGAAGAATCGTAGGCTAGGGCTAGAACTAAATTGAAACTTTTTCTTCACGCGGTTCTCCAAAATCTGGTTAATTTATAACATAACAGAATATTAGAAATAAATTTGGCGCATTTCGACATAAAGTGGAGTAGGCCTACTGGGGATACCACTTAAAAACAAAACGGGCCGAGCACTCTACCTACAGGGTGGCGTGGAAAAAGAGTATCGCGTTCATATTCTCATAGGTTCATACTGAAATGGATCAATATATTTTCACATTTTATTGTTCAGTGTGAAATTTAGTCTGCTTCATTTGGAATTGAATGAATATTCATTTGATTATGATGTGAATTACTGTGATCTTTGCCAAAGCTTAATTTTGTTCAAGAAATTATATTTTCGATGGCATTTACAGAAATCAATAGATTCATTGGTTCATTCAAAACTAATAATTACTAATGTGAATTGAAGAATGATAAAATTACTTATATGAATTATGCAGTAGGCTTCTGAAATTTGAAAATCTTTGGATTTTCCTACATGTTCCTCTTCTACCAACAAAGTTTTTTCTTTTCTTCAATGAGTTCTACCTCTAGACCTCACATTCATGTATCTAAAAATTCCCATATGAGGAATGTGCCTATGAAAACTGAAGCTTGGCTCTGGTTAGAAACCAGATATACGCGAAAAATACTCTAGTACCTAACGATATTTGACAAGAAAGGACCCTGCATTTAAAATCACAACTTGTTATCAATTTCTAATACAGAAATATAAACTCTCGCACAACATTTTCTTTACAGTCTATTCTCATGTGGATCACAAAAGCGAATACATTCAAAAATTCATGAAGCAACCTGAATACAATGGGTTAAAGCACTATTATATCTGTACACAAATGACAACAACCGTTTCTCACTTCTCTTCCACCATTTATGGCAACATTTACCAACTATGCACCTATAATATATATGGAGCCATCTTGCTAAGTGTCTCTGGAGAAAAACTAATGATTTCTCACACAAGAAACGTACCCTGGATAAATGGAAACAGTCCCTCTTTCTCCACGGGGCAAACTCGGGGATGTTAATGGCGAGAAACAAACGGAGCTCGACAGACCACTTTATACCAACGCAAGAATGGAGGGCATTAAATTTTTAAAGGACCATTATTGCAGCTACTGAATGTTGTTAGAGTTTAATGGTGCACGAAATGATTATGGGATTCTATTTTTCCGAAGCCAATTCAGCCTCCAAATTGAATTCCTTAAACGCAATGGTTGTTTGCGAAATTCTCTTAGTTTGCATATTTTCGCATCTCTCGAAATCTGAATTCAGCGCATTCACAAACCGTTTTATTCTATTCGTGACGTTTCACAGATACTTGGAACCAACTGCGCCAACCAGAGTTGTACTTGCTACTCTAAACACTCTGAAGAAGCCTTTGAGACTCACAATTCTTGCACGGTCAATCTCACTTATCACTCTGAGATTCTCAATTTCAAGTGTCATTTGTGAAATATAAGCGTAAAAGATCCTTTCAGATCAGGGTAGTTTTAGCCTTTTTTTACATCCCTTAAAAATATTTCCAGCCTTCCCAGTTTGGAATGTTACACTGTATACGAAACTTTCTCGTTTCCCAGTTATAGATTTGAAAATACCCTACCGTAAGACGGAATCTTTTACCTCTACCAACTACAAAAAAGATTTTACTCGGAAATTATTACTGATTCGCGTTTGTTTTCGTGGGCTGTTATTGCATTCCGCAAGTTCGAAAACTTTTTCAATTTGTTGAGAGATGTAGGTGCCGATAGAGAACATTGGCGTTCTCATGTTGGTCGTATTTTCTGAATTATGATGTCGTTCTCGGGAAAAACAGAATAATAAATCGAAAAGTCTGTCCCTGTTTCTATAAGTTCGGAACTGGTACTGCCATGTTTTAGTGCGTTTTAGCCTGTGGGGTAATATTGTTATGGAATTGACCTAAAGAATTGGAAGGATCAGACTTATTCCTTCAACTTCAACAACCTGATGCAAACTGCTGTTTGAGCCTGATTCATAGATCTAAAAGTTTGGTTTACATAAATTGGGTCCAGTGAAGTTTTACCGTCCCTAAATGAGGAATAACTCTATCGCGCTCTGTTGTAATGAATCGGAATATTGCGGTTAATAAATCGCGGTTAATCAATTTTCCGTTCGTGAGAAACAGAATGTATGAAAATAAGCAGTAGAGCTCCTGATTTTCGGATCGAGTTTGCTCGTAAAACGCAATCGAGAAGCCGAAAATAAATTGTATATCGAGACGGTGTCGGGGGACTTTGGTCTCACGATTTGGAAGACATATTGAATTCCAGCGACCTTCATGGATTACTGTGGTATTTGATGAATGAACTGCCTCAGCTTTCCTCTGCTTTGTGTCTGGGCGGATCATTCAACTATTGAGATTATAAAATATTGCAACTTCGCGCATAATACTTCTGGAAGTTGATCAGATAGATCTAGATGACTATATTAGAATAAATGCTGTAACTATGTAGGTATTATTTCGTATATATCGAACGAGTCTTTGACCATTATTCTTCTAATGTTTATGCAAAGCAAATAGTTATTTAGTGAATTGGAAACATTTCGGAATAAACATCAACTGAAATATCGAGCATTTCAACCTTGTGGAGACTAATTCATTTGAACTACCCCTAAACAGATCTACGGCTACAAAGTTCCCTTTATAAAGACGGCTGTGGCCACGGTGTTAGAAGATGGAAATGAATAATTGTGAATTTTCATATAGAGTAATAAAATGATAATAATATTAATCAGTTTCAATCAAGAAATTTCAGCTCAATTGTGACAAAAGGCGAAGATACGTGCTAGAAAATGCCGCTTCGTCCTTTCCAATTTTCCATTCCGGACCGTAACTCACCCGGAATTTGTCGGATTGTCAAAGAAGAGGAAATATTTGTATTCAAACGCCGCAAGAATGTCCTTCTCGGCAACAAAAAGGGCCGTTATTATCCAAACTGTGCTCGGAGCCACGAAAAAATTCTTTGCCCGATGATCCGTTAAAATTCTCCAGGGCGTAACCGATCATCCCGACGCTCCGGGGGCTCCGGAAAGTTGCGAGACCGGAATCATAATAAATCACCGGATTCCGCGTTCAGATTAACGCGGCGGAATCGCGGGAGCGCGACCTCATGTCTCACATTGGATGATTTCATTAGGAAACGCCCGGACAAATATTATTCGAACATAGTCCGGGGAAGATCCAGACCCTCTCGATTATTGGTTGACCCATATTCCGGATTCGGGAAGACTTGCTGATACCATGAAGAAAGGGTCAAACAACTCTTTTCGTTGAATATATCCGGCTCGAAGGACCAATGTTGTACGTTAAAATAGATTTTTTTGGGGAGTTTTGAGGATTGTTTCAATGAGAGGGCAAGATTCGAATTGCGCGCCATGTTTGACAGTCGTAATGTCACATGACTATGACGTGACAGATCGGAGTAAGTAAACATGGAGGCTCCTGATTGTGAAAGTTCAAGTGCCATTATTCGTACAGTGCCTCCTATCTTGTGGTTTAACGCCTTCAGAATTATGACTGTGGGGATATCTGAAGTCACAGGTTCATGCCAATAAGTCTGCAACCATCGAAGCAGAAGAAGATTCTGTATCGGAGAATCGCAGATAGTACGTGAATTGTGTAACCAGTTATTTCAAGAAAAGTGAAGGTTCTTTGTAATAACATTCCCACTTAACCAAATGCTCCCCAGTGGCGGCTTGTCCGATGAGGCAGTGTCTCATCAATGAATGTCGAAAATTACACGTATAAATATCATATTTTACTAATCATTCATTTGATCATTTCGATTGTCTTTTGTCACCTGCATTCATACGCATCTTGTATCTATATCGTAATTTCCATTCATTATATAGCAATAAAATGCGTCCCCGGGCCTACGTGTCCATGTCTCACGATTTCTGTGTATCCATCATACTTCCTCACATCCTCACCGCCACATATTACGTTGAGTCTGAGGCTAGCCTCTCGAATCTAGATATTCCGTCGCAAAGTGCAAACTGCAATGATTCTGCACTGTTCAAATTAATCGGGAACACGGGTCAGTTGGATTTATAAGAATATTATTATTTCATCGTTTAGTGCCAAATCAGTATTTCTATTCATTGGCAACAAAATTTTTCTTAATTTATTTGGCGCTGCCGACATATTATGAAAAATTTATGGAAAATGATCGGAGTGATAAACTTCAATATTCTGAATTTTCTGGGTAATCGGTACTTCAAATCAGATCACATGATGGAAAGCGATTTCCTTGTTCTTAACAAGGTCCAAAAATTCGAAGAATTTCAACAGGAATGCTTATTTTTTCAAATGGCTTCAAATTACTTCTAATACACACCCTTCAAAATGTTTAGTTTTCGAGTTAGATGATTCTTCATCGCCAGAAGTAAATATTTCACAAAGCGAAATGTTCCTCGAAATAAACGACGTTGAGTATGCTAGCGATAACAAATTATTGTACCTAATCATCAGTTTGGCAACAGCCTTTTTCTCGGCAACTCCTAGGCAAGGAATCTTTTCTTTTCTTCTACTTTTGAACGTTTCGGAAGCACTATGTATGGTCTTGTAACAGATGTACCTACCTTATAGCAAATTGTGGGCCAAATGAAATAT
This sequence comes from Adalia bipunctata, assembly GCA_910592335.1. Lineage (NCBI taxonomy): Eukaryota > Metazoa > Arthropoda > Insecta > Coleoptera > Coccinellidae > Adalia > Adalia bipunctata. The sequence continues at coordinate 13,950,927 of OU342955.1, forward strand.
TTATCGATTTCTCCCCAGTATGTTTGAAAACTTATATCTATCCGGCTCAAAGGGCCAATGTTGAATGTTGAAATAGCTCTTGACTACATACAACACTATTTATTGTCAAAATATTAGCTTTGCTCGAATGACATATTAAGGTAGCTTTTGGATGGGAACTAACCGCCAGAGACAATATATTTGATGGATGTAAAATAAAGGGTATGTTAATTCACTGTAACATCTCAGTGTACTTCAATATCTACCCAAGATGTTGTAACACTGTTCCTACCCTCCAATTTCCATAGACCCAAAAGTTAGGTTACAATCAACATAACCTAGATTAAACAGAACCCACGGAATGCAACAATATTATTCGAACGCATCCAGGTCTGTTCGATTCAAGCCGTTCTCTATCTCCCGGAGGGATCACCGAAAGATAACTCCATGTTAACGAACGGTGAGAGAAGGATTAACTGGGGGTTTGGAGAAGGCGCGCAACCGGGTCAGTTTTCCGTGTTTCACGTTTCGAGTCCACGCATTAATTTGCTTCTCTCATTGTCCGTAATTTCTGGAATCGCTGTTCGGACGTTTGAGTGATTAGGAAGGATTTTGGGAGGGTTGGAGGGACGGCCGGCGACGAATACGGCTTTAATTGCGGAATTTGCCACATTCGCGTAGAGGCAAATCCGACTTTCGTCCTGTGGCGTTTTGTGGGTTTGTTCCTACATGCTCTTGCTGCATGAAGGTGCTGTGGATCAGGTCTGAAAATAGATGAAGATGCCCTTCTGATCGGTTGTTCTTCAAAGGGGTGATGCAACTAGTGCTTGAGAATTAAAGTATGCATTAACATTTTTTTGAAAAAAATGTACACTTTTGAAATCATTACATAGTATGAAACAAAGTCGCTATCGCTGTCTGTCCCTATGTATCCTTAAATCTTCAAAACTACGCAACGGATTTTGAAACGCTTTTTCTAAGTTGATAAAGTGATCCAAGACCAGGGTTTAAATGTATGATACATGAATAATATTGTAGAGAAACACTGATGAATTTACAGGTTTCTAATGTGATGTCGTAAATAAACACATTTTTTGCGCTTACAACGGTTTGCAACCGTCCGCCTCCTTCAAAATCAGCTTGAGCAAACTCATGAGGTGCAAATCAGCACTCAGACAATAAGAAATCGCCTCAGAGAATATGATTTAAGGCCTCGTGTCGCGGCTAGAGGCCCAGCTCTTACCCCAGCCCATCGAAGGGCGCGTTTGGATTTTGCGAGAGAGCATATCCATTGGGAAGAGGCCGATTGGGAAAGAGTTCTCTTCACAGATGAGTCTAGATTCTGCCTCTACCATTGTGATCGACGTTCCCTCGTATACAGACGTCCACATGAAAGATATGCTCAGTGCAATTTCCTGAATACTACTGGTTTCGGGGGAGGATCGCCGATCGATTATGGTATGGGGTGGAATATCTTTGACTGCTCGCACAGACCTAGTGGTCGTTGATAATGGAGCTATGAATGCTGATAAGTATATAAGGAACATTCTTGAAGAGCATGTAGTGCCATTTGCCCCATACATAGGTGAAAATTTCATTTTTATGGACGATAATGCCAGACCCCATCGTGCGCGCATCGTTCAGGAGTACCTTGAAGAGGTTGAAGTCTCTCGAATGGAATGGCCAGCAAGAAGTCCAGATCTCAATCCGATTGAGCAGGTTTGGAACAACCTCAATAGAAGGCTGAGAAGTTCAGAAAATCATCCAGCTACTCCTAATTTTCAGTATTTTGAAAATTGTTCATTTCTCATCTTTCACATAAGATTCGGTGAAATCCTGAATTTTTCTTCCATTTAATGTTTCGTTCAAAACCTTCCCGAGAGAACATAAAAAATAATTTGTAAAGTCAATGTAGAGTTAACTCTCATTAAAATTGAGATTTTCAGAATGTGCGTTAATTTTTTTGAGCAGTGTGGTTCAATATAGCCCTTTAAAGCATTTAAATGAATATTTCCGAAGATATTACAGATTCAAAATGCAGGGACATAGTAGTGCGACGCCGGCACTGCCGTTGTTTATAAGGACATTCTATAGTAGGCAGGTAAATTATTTAGTATCAGCATTGCATCTGTGGGAAGCCTGGGCGGGTCGCTAGTAAAAAAATAAAACGTGTCGCGAAAGGACAATTTATTTTAGAACTGATTTACATCTCATTTTTTATTTCAAAACGGTACATTTCACGAGGAAAATACTAGATATGAGAAAGTTTCTAACTAACTCTGGCTATCGGAATCTAATTCTATCCAAGTCGTTGCATGAGTTAGTTAACAAAAATTATAAGGGTAGTCTACTTCAACCCCCTCCACTCATTCTAAAAATATGAAAATATAGTGGTTTCATAATAGTAAATTTTCGATGAAAAGTGGTGATTTCTTCATTTCACACATGTTGAAATCAAAATCAGTTTTACGAAACAATATTTTATTATTCTGCGGTGAATTTATATCACAAGATATATCTTTGAATGCCTGCATACAATTCTATAGCTGCTTTTTCTCCTTTGGATTCATCATCTTCCTAAGTTTAGGATGTCTCACCAAGAACATCTTCAACCAATCCTTACCAGCCAGGCAAGTGCTCTTATTGAAAGTATTCCTGAGATTATTTTTCTCGCAGTAAAAATACGCTTCTCTACGTATCAGTGCATTCGTAAGTGGTACCCCTGTGCAAGAAAGCTCCAGTATTTTCTCCACGAATTCAGTTTCTTGTTCTTCGTTCATGACTGGCTTGGTGCCTAATCTCTTGATGGTGCTTCCAGATCTCAAATGGGATTGGAGTGTCGAAAGTGGGATATTGTAATGTTTGGCTGCAGCTCTTTGAGTCATTAATCCCATTGCGAGACTTTCCATCGCTGCACGTAAATCTTCTTCAGTCCAATTCGAATGCTTCTTCGGAAATAATGGATCTGTGGAAGTGGTTTCAACGTTAGGACTGGGTACACAAGCACCATCGTATCTTATAATTACATGCTATCAAGCTCCTTCTCGATCAGATTCTATTGCTGTTAATAATGAATCAATCAAAGTTCATTTGTTCTGAGCACTAAGTTAGTATGTATGGTGAAAAAAAAAACAAGAACATAAGATGAAAAAAATATAATAACATCAGAAGACAGATCGAAAATATCGATCAATAAAACGAAAACAATATACACAAAAGTAAACTCATATACAGGTGACGAAATCAATTCCACCTGAGTAACTTCAATTTCTCCATTAGATCAAGAAATCACAATAATTGATCTTGTTTTGTACATAATATGCCTTATTCTGATTGGTGCCAGCGATCGTTAAAGACAAGGAATGATAGATACCTGTGTTTCTCAGGAATGAGTCAGTTTGTTCACAGTGATCCATTTTGTCAGTTCAACTCAATTATGAAAATCAGCATTCTGTGAAAAGTGTTTTTAGAAAATTACGTTAATTTTATGGTTTACATAATCGTCCATCTGAAAGCACTAATGGTCGAATTATTAAAAATTTCAAGAGACCGGTTCACAAGAAAATATTGGTTTGATTCGTGAAAGTGTTGCTGAAGACCCTGGAATGTCTATTAGACGACGTTCCAACAAGTTGGACTCTTACACTTGTGGATTCAGCTCTGAAGGCATATAAGGTTCCAATAGCACAGGAACTTAAGCCATTAGATCATTTAAAACGTCGTTCATTTGTTCATCAATGAACAACCAGCTGATTTTTCTCAAAAAATCATGTTGTCCGATGAGGCACTTTTTTCTTTGGGGTAATGTGAAAATCCAGGTCTATAAGAATAATCCACAATCGATTCCTGAACTAAAGGATGAAATTATTCGTGTCATTAGGGAGATAGATCCTCAATTATGTCAAAATGTCATTGAAAATTTCAACAAAAGAGTGGACGTCTGTAGAGCTGCAAGAGGAGGCCATTCAGCAGATATTATTCTTCGTTCATAAATGTCATAACTGATACTTCAATAACCAATAAAAAGTTTTTGAGATTGAACGCAAATTATGTGTTTTATTTATTCTTAAAAAACCGAGCAATTTGAAACACCTTTCACTTGTGTAGAACAATATACTGAAAAATTTTAAAAGTTACAGTCTCCTAGAATCAATTGAGATTCTCGATACAATTTATTCCATGATTTTACATCTGTTCATGTAAGTTCGAAAAGTGATAACCGGAATAAGCACATAAAACCGATAAAATGAGTATGTAGTAAATTAGAAGACAATCTTGCTAGTTAATTGCGTCTTTGTAATAAATCGAAATATTGCGGTTAACCAATATAAGACCTCTGCAATTTATATTCATGGCTCCGAAAATTCTTAGTTGCTCATCGATATTTCACTGGATATAGTCGAGACGATAACGATGCAAATTATTGATTGTCGGGTCAAGTTTCCTCATGAAACTCAGACAGTGTCAGGAAATCGTCCTACGACTTATGTGGTCTCTAGGTGCTGACGGCAGCGGAAGGGCTAGATAGAGGAACTTGCAACATCGCAACTAACCGAAAATTTTATAATGAATCACATCACCCTTTCGGAATCCTCCCACGGGAGCTGGGAAGAGGAAATCTCTAATTTGCTTTGGAAAACGAAAAAGAGGCAGTAGCTGGAGAAGCCTTAAACAGGAAGGTTTCCAATTGACTCGGGTTCGGTTTTAGGGTACTTCACTGTTTGGAAGTACGGTCTCACGGTAACACGGAAAAGTGTTATTCGGGGAATAGTGGGTGTAAAGTGTTGAGTCGAAAGTTATAGGTTCAAAGAAATTAATTAGAATTATTTAGATCAGGTCACGTCGATAAAACCGGTAGTGAAATTGATCTGCGAACGGTCAGTTAGTGACGTGTTTTGTGTTTTTTTTTTTCAGGATATTTTCATCATCCTTCGGATTAATTGCCAGGAGGAGAAGGGTCAGGTAATTTTGCGTAGGCTATGCTGTTTTGAGTATTGGTAGAAGTCTGCATGTAACGCCAAAAACTTTCAGAGTCCAGAGTCCTGAAATCTTCCCAAGTTTTTGGTTTTATGTTATTCTGATAATTCGATTTAATTTTGATAAATTCGCACATCGTTTTGATATTTTATTCTTTCAACGTGAATGAGTTATAGTCAGTGTGTGTAAAAACGTTTATTTTATTCTGGTCTCAATGGACGTCTGAAGGTTGATATCGAATGTTATATTCACCATCCCTCTTCCTGGAGAATTATTAAACACTGAGTCTCGTCCCTACACCCACTTGATTTTAATGTTTAAATAATCAAAACGTTGCCAACGTAATGATTACTAACAAATGAGAAAATACGATGTCATTTGAATTTCGTTCCTGTCAAATTTTCGTCTTGGGTTTTCAACTGCTTAATATGTTTGTCGAGAGTCCAATTATTAATAAAAGTGACGGTTTGGTTGTTCCCGTGGATATTGAAGAGTCTGCAAAAAGAGCAAATCTGGAACTCCTACCTAAAAAATCTGAGTAGTACGATATTGCATATAACAATTTCCTGGCCTGGTGTAAATTGGAAAATGTAGAAGGGAACTTCAGTAAACCTGTTTTCCTCGCATACTTAGAAGAAAAATAAAGAATATGGAGTCCATGAACTTTGTGGAACAAATTTTCAATGATAATGTCAAGCGCTCTTGTTAAAAATGGTGTGGATGTTAGTGAATATTTTAAGGTAATAGCACATTTAAAACGGAAAAGTGAAGGATATCGTCCCAAGAAATCGAAAATTCTCACTCTTGAACAAGTTGAAAAGTTTATAAATGAGGCACCAGATGAGAAGTACTTGATGGTTAAGGTTGCAACTATTTTCGGATTATTTAGAGATTGTCGGCGTGAAGAATTTTGTGATTTATCAGTGGAAGACATCGAAATAACAAATAAATCATTGGTTAAAGAACTTCCAAACACAAAAACGAAAGTCAGTCGTTCTTTCAGTATTATTGGGAAGTATGTTGACTTTTTTCATAAGTACTTTGCACTGCGCCCTTCTGTCATCAAACATCGTCGTTTTTTCTTGAAATACATGAATAATAAATGCACTGCCAATTCTGTTGGTATCAATACATTTGGGAAAATTCCATCTATTGTTGCCGAATTCCTTAAACTGCCAGAACCAAAGCAATATACAGGACACTGTTTTCGAAGATCTTCCGCTTCATTGCTATCAGAATCAGAAGCAAATATTACGGATATAAAAAACATGGCGTATGGAAGTCTACAAAGGTAGCCGAGGGCTATGTTGATCATTCCATTGCATATAGAAATGTCATTGCTGAAAAAATTCTCCCAACCTCAACAGATTTTGGATCATCATCATCCAATATTGTACTTCCGGTTTCTACAAGTACTGATGGTGCTGAGGATTCTAATAATGTGTTGCGGAGCTCCTTAACGTCACAGGGCATTAATGTTAGTAATGGTTCTAGTTTTACGATTAATATTAATGTTCATAAGTTATGATTGTTAAATATTGATATTAAAAATTTGCAATTCTTGAAATTTTTTCATCTGATTTCATCATAAGAAAATGGAGTGCTGAAAATATTTTCAACACTAATGTTAAACATATTTTCAACGAGCTTCCACGTAAACAATCAATTTTAACATTGTTTTCTGTCATTACAAGTGTCACTTATAATGGCAGCTGTACAAAAAAGGAGTTTTTATTGAGACAGATTCAGAAGAGCATCAATTTTATTCTTTGCGAGCTGACAACATACTTTTTGAGATATCAATTGGACAGCTGCTGTCGATTTTTTGACAATTAACAAAATTTATTCCGTTGTATTCTTTAAAGCTCCCGACTTCAAGACAATGCTTTTTATTCCTTTCAAAATGAGTTTTTAAGTTAACTGTCCTGTTAACACAGGTACAAAGTGGACCATTCTATATTACCAGGAGACAGGACATTGTTACTAGCTCGAACTTTAGCACTTCACCGAGAAGCAACTATCTTCTATCGCTAACAGTAAATTCTTTCAAGAACTCTCTGGGAAGGAGGTCTAGTCGACAGTGTTTAGCTCATGTTTACATCTATTCTTTCATAACTTCTTGAAGATTTTCTCGGTTTCCTTAAGTATTTTTAGTTGTAAGTTTATAGGTTAACCTCTACTCTTGTTAATTTGTAGTAATATTAATAACTGGTGGAGCCCTTAGATCTACCTATCAAGATCAAGTTTATACCTTATCGGTAGATCCCTGTAGATCGGGTGATTTTCTAGGCGAAATGTCAAATTTTCCAGATTTTTGCCGCCTTTTTTCGCAAATTTTTTAAGAATACACCTACATCGCCTTGGGAATCGAAATTTTACCCACGTACAAATCGATTATTTCGTTTTCCGACCGTATAAAAATTTCCTCACCCTATGGCATTTTAACATTCTTCTGGGCCCATTTTTTCGACAGATTCACTCGGGTCGATCCAAAGTTGCCATTTTAGTATAGTGTAGAATAATTATCCTCAAATCAATCTTTCCTTCATATAGTTTCACCCCCAGCTTCCCCCAATCCGCGGAATTAAAGTAAACAACTCCCATCTTCTAAGGAACTTAATCAACTTCGAATTAATCCATTTTCTCCCACCAATTTCCGATAACAGGTGAACGCCTATCAAAGCGAGTGGCCTACACCGCCTGGCAGTGTCGCTAAAATCCAATTCACACCCCCGGTAATTACCCAAGAAATTAATTTCCCGAAAGGAAGCGGTGCCGACGACACGCCAACTGCATCGCCGCATGCAACCCGATATCGGCATGAACGTAAACTCACCATTATTTCATATTTCGAGTTGATCCGGAGCCGAGAACAAGCAAACTAATTGAAACTGTCCATCAAGAATGGTCGCTCTCATGTCACAGACCATCAGGTCGTGGACGCACAAAGGGCACACCTCCCCGACTTGCATGCCGCTAGTCCAGGGCCCTGAGGAGGCCCAGCCGGGTCGAAACGTGGTCCATGCCGTCACTCGTACCGACTTGCACTACACTCGCGGAACACGTTGCAGCAGGCGTTAGTGGGTTTCGCTCCCAATAAGCTCGCGCTGTATATTGATCTGAACGGCTCTGGCGGACCGCGCTAAGGACTTGGCAACAATGACGCCCTCCGTCGAGCTTTCGGGCAGGGAATGCGCCCTCGACATCAGCACGCAGCTCGTCCTGCTCACCTAGAAATTCATTTTTCATCGTTAAGTATTTACTGTTTACGTAAGGTATCCCACTTGACTGAGTCAATTATTCTTTTTTCTGACTTTGGCTGATGATGGCAAGGATTGTTTCCGTCGTTCTTCTATTTGGGAGAGAGGTTTTCTGTTGCCCTGATTAGAATTGATGACTTGACGGAAATATTTCGAGGCACAGGTGGGACTTCGGTAGGTAGCCTCTTCTAATCGTTAACTTGGTCGAATGGAAGTGTCCTCCGTTAATGAAATGGACATACTTTCCAGCATATTTCCAAATAAAACACTTGGCACTTCTTTACGTTGGAACTATTCTGTATTTTTCTACGTATAGGACTGATTGAATAATGTTTGAAGCACTGAAAATAGGATACAACAACTTGTGAAATATAGTCCAGTCATCTTAGTAGTTTCACCTCGCAATGTGAGATACCCAGCTGTATATTTGTATAAACCTTTATTTTGACACCCTAAAACATGTCTCAAAACCTACATATTGTAAGGTGTCCGCGTCTGTCAAAAAATAAGGTCAAAGGTCACAAAAATCGTTTTTTTTTGACGTTTTTTGCAAATATCTCGTTTCCTATGGGGTTTACGGGATTTGTATTTATCATCAATATTATAGAAGATAAAATTCTCTACAACTTTTGTCTGAAAATTTTTTTTATACGTTGAATCGTTTTTGAGATAGAGGGCTGTGAGCGCGCAATGTTTAACTATATAGAGGATCTTTAAAGGTCAACCGGTAGGTCCGATCAAAAATATGTCTCAAATAGTTTATAAAATGTTTAGAAATATATAATTATGAATTATTATTTTTTTATATTATTTTTTTCGAAAAGTACATCATATTATTTTTTTATTTTCGTACCAAGCTTCCGATAGAATATTGCCGTGTGCATCACGAAAAGAAATAATAGTAAAAGCACCTACTTTCTTCGTAACGTAATTATAATATCGGTCAAGTATTTTTGTTGCAATCTTGTAATAATAGTTTTATCATTTGGCACATATCCTGTCAACACTTCTTTAAGCTCTTTTAGTGTAAATTGTGAATCGTTATTATTTTCAATATAATTGAAAATTTCAAACATAGCTTCAGTTACTTGATTATCTTGACGAAGTTTCTGATGAGGCGATGATGATGATGTTTTACTTGAAAAATTTGTGAAGCAAGTAGCATGATATTCAGCTTCAGCAGCAACCAAATCATAATGGAAAAGTATACGATTTTTTACTTTTTCTCCGAAATCATCACCACGTTCTTTTGCTTTTTTGATCACAGATTGTTTGAATTCAAGAGTACTCACTTTTTTTATTTTACGTCGGTATTTTTCCTTTTTCTTTATCTCTACGGCCTCATCAGCTGTTTCACCACAAAATATACATTGAGTCTTAAAATCAAACACTTCACTTCGTCTTTTACAGGGTACAGATGGAGAAGCAATGCTTTCCCCTTTTTCGAATCGCCGTTTTGCAGCTTGAATACAGTTTTTGCTAATGTGAACACTTCGGCATTTTTCATGCACTTTTACAGAGGTTACGGATTTTAGACGATCAATGAGGCTATCATTTCTTTCGATACTTGCCTTTCTCAAAGTCTTTAAGCTGCGCACTACTTCAACTAATGCATCTTTCGAATCAGATTTATTACATATAAAACACACATCAGCCATAATTCTTGAAATAGTACGTACGTAGTTACCAAGATACGATTTAAACTTACGAATAACCATGGATACTATAAAGTGGTTCCTTGATAAAGAAAACGGTCGAAACTCTATACAAGACAACGCTCACTGCCCTCTATCTCAAAAACGATTCAACGTATAGAAAAACTTTTGAGACAAAAGTTCTAGAGAATTTTATCTTCTATAATATTGATAATAAATACAAATCCCGTTAACCCCATAGAAAACGAGATATTTGCAAAAAACGTCAAAAAAATCGATTTTTGTGACCTTAGACCTTATTTTGCGACGCGGACACCTTACAATATGTAGGTTTTGAGACATGTTTTAGGGTGTCAAACTAAAGGTTTATACAAATATTCAGCTGGGTATCTCTCATTCCGAGATTCTTACCTTATTTTGACTAATATGACTGGACTAATAATAAAATTAGTATACTTCATTCACTTCTATAGGTAACAAGCGGTTTATCTTCAACATTTCAACCTGCCATATCTTTTGATGTACCTACTGAATTATTTCTTAATTATTAAAAAAAAACAAAAATACATGAATGTCAATGTAGGAAATGTTCAAAATGCTCGCTGCGAACGTCTTGGCAACATGCTAATCTGGTGTAGAATTGTCTTCCAACTAACTTAATATTTCCGAAAAAGTTGAAAATGGGTATAGGACATTGTACATAAATTATGTCTAGAATTTTCTGAAGAATCCAAAAAATAAATAAAATGAAATAAAAAAGTTGGTATTGGCCACGGACGCATGGAAGACCCTATATAATATTATTTTCTTGAAAAATATGCGCATTTAAAATTACAAATCGACGTGTCCGAGCGTTTTTCCCTACACGCCCTCATTTATTCGTTATCGGATTTATTCCATTTGGCTGTTACACTCTGTATAGTTAATTAATGTTAAATTGACCTTAGTCCAACTTAAAATCACTTTGATAGGATATCTATATCGGCATGCAGATCAGCTGCATGTTCAGAATCAATCCCATGGGAAGAAACAAATCGATATTAGACAATCACGGTCCTATGACTGAACCTTGATGTCCCCCATAAGGCCATAATATATAATGCCAGATAATGAACGTTTCTGGTTTGAACATCTGCGTATTCACTCTCGATGAGCAATGCAAATGCAAAATTGAAGACAGATTATTCCACCAATATTTTTTTAAATGGCTTAAATCTGAAAAACAGAGCACTGTGAACAAACTGAATGACAGAAGAGATCAATGTCCTCGTGAGTATGGAGTACATTATTAATTGATCCATTCTTGGTACTTTCTTGGCTGAAGCCATTTCAACATTGGAAATACAGAAAGGACATTTTTTTTCAAAAAAAAAAATTAAATTCATCATTTATTTATTGCAAAACTACAATATCTCTTTTAATAACCTTTCATGTATACCGATTGAAGAAACTGAAAATTCAAGATGGAGAAGTCAAACGATCAACAGACATAAAGCATTCTCTACACATCGATAATTAAGAAGCTAACTATGGGAGCCTGCAGGGGGGGGCCATGGCCCCCCCTGAGATTTCGATGGCCTTATCATTTTTCAGCACAACACCCTCAATATTACAATAATTTTTGTTTTGCCCCCCCTGAGAAAAAATTTGGCCCCCCTTGAGAAAAATTTCTTCTAACTACACCAGAATCATCCCTTTCTATCCGAATCGCTCGAAGTGCGGCTAAGTACATAATTACCGATGTGTAGTGTGAATGCTCTTTGTCTGTTGCATTGATTTCCCAATCTTGCATTTTCAATCTGGAGATTGGTTATAAGTATATTTAACAATTAGTCAATTATTTTGAGGACCGTGATTTTATTCTGTTTCCTTCTCTTCGACGGAAGTGGCTTAGGGACAATCTGATAAATCTCCTTGAACAGAATATCACTATGAGGTATACCCCCAACGTTTCCAACATGATTATGGTACGCATTGAAGAAAAATATTGTGTTATCGGAATACGTAGTGCACCTGGATTTACAATTGAACTTGAGATACTGGCTGCATTTCCAATATTTTCCACTGCTATGTTGGCTCTCATAAGTGTATTTGTAATTATTTACCACTATGCCTGGGTGTACTAAGTTTCGAAGGTAAGTCACTGTCACTGAAAACAAAACAGTATTAGTTGAATATTAATTCTGAAGGGTTATATACAAATTGAAACAATAAAAACATAAACGGTTTTCCAATAAGAGATGTTATTTTGACAATCAAAGAAAAATGCCATTTTTCGGATAAATGATCGGATGTACATTTCATTTTAAAGAGATATGCCGTTAATAATGGAAAATAACATCAGCCAAATGACCACCACGACCCCGACTACAGTAGAGGAAAGTCACCAAATATGAAATAGTATCCTAATATGGAATACCTTCAATTCTCCAAGACTATAAGCTATAAGTAATAAACGGAACATTCGACCATCTTCTGTTTCATTCGGTCTACTAACTATCGCACTCACACCATCGAGTCAGTTGCGCAAACGCTTATCGTGTGGCAGGCGTGTTTTGTTCTGTTGTCGTGAAGAAAATTTCAAAAGGTGAGTAGTAAATGAGTATTGCCAGCTGTTATGTTTGTATACATAAGTGTTATACTATTTAGTATATCGGTATTATGTTTATTTCACCATTTTGTGATCTTTTGTCATTAAAATATTGTGACTGTGCACATTATGATTGTGCTGGTCCAGAGTTTGATACTTGGATCTAGCTGTGACTTTTGCAATATGTAACTTCTTTCATTTATCACAATATGTTATATTCATTTAATTGATCTCAAAGATATTAATGTCCATTTTTGTTATTGTTATGTTGATTTAAGCTTATATTCATATGGAATATAATAGGAACCCATATACAGGGTCTTTCACGAGGAACCTCACCCATATTTATACGGGAAACTACTGAACGTATTTTCATGAAATTCAGCACTTATAAGTATTTCACGATGCTGATGAAATCTAAAATATTTTCAAGGCATGAGCACCTCCGGTTTTTCCGGAAATGACGTCAACTTCCGTTTTTCAAATTAGAACACCATTTTTTTATTGCAGAAATAGATTCCTTAGAAAATTTCAAGTTATTTTGATGTAACATTTTTCAGTTTTGGTTGGAAAATTCTCTCTGAGCGAGAAAATTCGAAAAAAAAATCGAAAATAGAGCTCCGCTGAAACAAGAATAACTTCGAGGTTTTTGGATGGAAAATTTTCATTTTTGGGATTTTTCAAGATGTAAGATTGATGTATCCACTTTAAAAATCGAAATCGCGATTCATGATACAGGGGGTGAAAAAATCGCTTTCAAAGTTAGGGATGACAAAATCGTGAAAAATCAATTTTTTCAAATTAGAACCCCATTTTTTTATGGCAGATATTGAATCTACGTTAAAAAATAATGTGAGTGTATGCATCACACCCTTGCCCTAAAATGGATATTTTCTGAGTTAATATCCACTTTAGGGCAAGGGTGTAATGCATACACTCACATTATTTTTTAACGTAGATTCAATATCTGCCATAAAAAATGGGGTTCTAATTTGAAAAAATTGATTTTTCACGATTTTGTCATCCCTAACTTTGAAAGCGATTTTTTCACCCCCTGTATCATGAATCGCGATTTCGATTTTTAAAGTGGATACATCAATCTTACATCTTGAAAAATCCCAAAAATGAAAATTTTCCATCCAAAAACCTCGAAGTTATTCTTGTTTCAGCGGAGCTCTATTTTCGATTTTTTTTTCGAATTTTCCCGCTCAGAGAGAATTTTCCAACCAAAACTGAAAAATGTTACATCAAAATAACTTGAAATTTTCTAAGGAATCTATTTCTGCAATAAAAAAATGGTGTTCTAATTTGAAAAACGGAAGTTGACGTCATTTCCGGAAAAACCGGAGGTGCTCATGCCTTGAAAATATTTTAGATTTCATCAGCATCGTGAAATACTTATAAGTGCTGAATTTCATGAAAATACGTTCAGTAGTTTCCCGTATAAATATGGGTGAGGTTCCTCGTGAAAGACCCTGTATATGGGTTCCTATTCCATATTTGGTTACTCATTTGTGATTTTCTTTTTTGTGTAAGATTTTAATTAGATAACTAATATATTTGATTGGAGGCTGTTTATTACTACATATAAATGTATGACTGATTAGTATAAACATTAAACTGATTTAATTAATATGAAGTTTTTTCTTTTTATCCCAAAAACAAAATGGTATTCCATATTTGGTGACTTTCCTCTACCATATCCTTCTCATGAAATTTTCCATAATCAAATCGCAAAGTAGCTGCCCTATGTCCTTGATAGCCTCAAGAATTCCTTCTTTGAGGTCTTGAATCATCGCTGGGCTCTTGCGTAGACCTTCTCTTCCACATGGATCCAAAGGAAGAAGTCACAAGGTGTCAAATCACAAGATCTCGATGGCCAATTGTGATCACCTCTTCGAGAGATAACACGGTTTGAAAACTATTCCCGTAAAAGATCAATGGTATCGTTGCGTATGTGGCCGTCTTGATGAAAGTAAACGTTGTCCAGATCAATACCATCCAATTCCGGCCTCGAAAATCATGAATCATCTCTCGATAGCGCAATCCGTTCACCGTAACTGTTGCTCCAGCCTCATTCTCGAAAAAATATGATCCAATTACCCCGCTGGGCCATAAACCGCACCAAACAGTTACACGTTGAGAATAGAGATGCTTTTCAAAAATAACTCTCGGGTTTTTAGAGCCCCGCATGCGACAATTTTGCTTGTTGTCGAAGCCACCTCTTATTGGAAAACCTAAGGGTAATAGGTAGGTTTGGCGGAACAAGGATGAAAGTGAAAGACACGATAATATAAATACATTTATTGTTGATAAAGCTGCAACAAAACTTCCAAAAATCCTGGGTCAACATTTTCCACACACTGAGCTCATAGAGATCAATACATCTTTCTGCGATAGACAGCTTTCAAGTTGAAAATTTCGCCAGCAATAATTATTCCTTGAGGTAGAATGTCAAAGCTCTTCTCATGATCATGTACCCCACTCAGAATAATTGTTTGATCGACTCCAATAACACACCTAGCCTTGCAAGAACCAGAGTCGTATTGCTGGCACTTCCAGTAGGTTTTTCTGTTGGTGCTCCTGTGTTTAATGAATTTGTAGTTATCAATAACCAGGTGAGGAACCGATCTGCTTCCTCTGACATACGTCACAGCCACTGAAATTGGAAAATATTAATAATTGAGTTTTTTCATTCACCTTGTGCGAAGATATGTGAGCTGTGACTAATCAAAGTGGGCTGTGACTTATTAATGTGGGCTGTGACTCATCGATGTGGGCTATGTCAAATTGTGTTGATTTTGGCCCTTCTCAAGTCACTCAACTGAGTGACAGAATTTTTCTTTATTTTGCCGGAACCTCAATTTGGTTACTCCCTAGGTACCTATTATCACAACATTTTCGAGATTTGCTTATTCACCCACAAGTATTCTAGAGAATGTACATGATTGACTAGTAAGTTTATGTATCGCTCGCACTGTATTTTTATTTTCAATGTGTTGCCATACCTACCTAATGAGTACCTATGAAAAAGAACTTGAATCAATTGTTAGAAGTAGGACATTATATGAGCTTCTTCATAAAATATTAATATTTATTCCAAGGCAAATATCAAGTATCGATTTCATTTTTGTTTCCACGGTATCATTTTGTTCTTCATTTAAGAATATATTGCCAAACTGCTGACAATAAACTATAGGTAAAGGTACATATGATTGATTATCTCGAAGTTGCAATAATTTATGATACTGAATTCTATGTATTTTCCTCCAATGAATTGTTCATTTGCATTAACCACTTAACAATTGAAATACTGCATGCGTAAATAAAATCAATATTAGACATCTCTAGGATTGAATCTGAAATTCAAAGTTTTCAGCATGAATAAGCTGTTGGCTGGATTCGATTCCTGAAAGTAGAGAAGTAATTTCATGGTGTAATTGATAGTAATTTACTTCGAATTCCACCGAAAAATTACCTTCCCCACTTTCAGGAATCGCACCTCAGAGGGCAATACCAGAACAGCAAAGACATCTTTGTAAAGGCAACATTAATTTTGTATCTTATTCTATGGTAAATTTGCCTCGAATTCGATGCTCCGATAGGACAACAAATGAACCTAACCTCACCAAATACAAACTTGTCACAACACAAGTCATAAACACAAGGCTT
The DNA here is from genome assembly GCA_910592335.1 of Adalia bipunctata. NCBI lineage: Eukaryota > Metazoa > Arthropoda > Insecta > Coleoptera > Coccinellidae > Adalia > Adalia bipunctata. The sequence goes on from OU342955.1 coordinate 13,967,060, forward strand.
CGAACATTAATGTTTAGTTCAGTATTGTTCATCTTCAATAATGTCTGGACAAAGATCTTTGCACAGTAAAGAAGCCCTTTTGAAGCTTTATAGGACAAGACTGAAAGATGATGTAAAAAGCATGCTTGAAAATTTCGAAGGTAAATTTTACATTTGTGAAGTTCGTTCTGCATCATCTCAAAACGTTATCGTCTACGAATATATTTTAATCTACCCTTTTTATTTTCAGAAATAGTTAAGCTTGCAAAAGGAGAACATGATACACAGTTGTCTCGAATGACCCAGTGTGAGCAAGACACATTTGAGATGCATGTCCGTGCAGCTAATATTGTTCGTGCAGGGGAATCCCTTATGAAATTGGTATCTGACATCAAACAGTATTTGATTCTGAATGATTTTCCTTCAGTTAATGAAGCAATTACACAAAATTCAAAACTCTTTCGGTAAGCTGAACATTTACCTTCTTTCTCTGGAATAAATATATAAAATTGTCATTATAATCAATAGAAGGAACACTGATAATTGTTTTCATATTACAGAACAAAACAAGCTGAATGTGACCAGAAGCTCATGTCTTTGCGTGACGACATTGCTGCAGATTTGTACGATTTGGAAGAGGAATACTACAGCAGTATAAATAAATGAGGTTTGAACATTTATTCTTGTTGACATCTCCTAGGAATATATTTTCGTTGTGATATTATTCTAATTATTATTCATTGCATCTATAAATTGTTTTCATAAACAAGTAATAAAAAATTTCATAGGATAACTCATGCTTTCTTCATTTCTACGTCTTCTAATACAACATTTACCTTTCGTATAACTCATTAGCCATGACAGTTATTTATGTTTAACAATGGCTTATGGGAGAATTCTAAAGTATTCAAAATTTGTATCATATGGAAAGTGATTACTGAGTGAATTACTTTAAACTTTCATGCAATGAGGTAGAATACATAGACATAGGTAAGTTTGCACACTCATTCATACTGAGTAACCTCATGTGTTGAAAGGCATTATTCATGGTACAAATTAGCTCTGCTTAACTTGCATGATTGAGAAGTACCATTACGGATGCCTCTTGACTCGAACAATTGACGACGATATTGGTTTGACATTTAATATTGGTGGTGAGTGGTTATGTTTTTTATGGACTTGTAATAATTTTCCAGATGTAACAGCGAATGCATTACATCTCGTTTTGTGGCAATCACCACATCTCCATCTTGTGTAGTTTTCATGGGTGCTATGAATGAGGTAGCAGAAGTTCTCAAAGAGAATCTTAGGATGTACTTTTCCTGAGGGCAGTATGTATATTCTCCCTAAAAAAATTGACTGTTAGTAAAAAAGTGGGGATAGGATAATTTTTTTGATATTCACCATTGCCAACACAACCTCAGTCATCCTTTAATTGCTGTGTCAAATAAACCTTAAAACGCCTCCACAGGTATAAAAAAACTACGGATATGGGACTTTGATATCCTGGTAAACGTTTTTCAATATTCCAAATATTGAGGAAAAACCAACGATCTTGAATATCAATAAGCAATCATACCTATAAATAAAGTTTTCGTGGTTTTAACTGAGAAGATACATCAATGATCAAAAACTGTTGAGTTTTTTTTTGTATTCAAAAAGAATACAAATGTATTCAACACGATGAATGCGTGTTCAAGAAGTTTAATACTTGTACATTTAATCATTCTATGCTGACTCTGCAGTCTGCTGACCACAATCTGAAGTCAATGCCTCTCTCATAACATTAACTGCCCCTTTTTAAGACAACTTTCATTTCTTCCTGGTAATTACTTTTTCATCAAAGCTCAAAAGCTTGTATAAAATCATTAAAATCAAAGGACATCTTGGTAATAATAATAAACGTCTTTATTCGATAGATACTAGATAGTACTATCTACTCAGGGGCGAAGTCTAGCAGAGCTATCCAACTTAATCCCCCGAGCAGAAAAAGACAGAATACCATAAAAACTTACATAAAATATTCAATATTCTAAATCTGAAAGAGAAAAATTCTTTGACTGAAAAACGAAAACAAATAGGAATTATATAAAAAAGAAAAATTTCAAACAAGGGAACTGAAATGAACTAAAGGAGACGGCCTCTCGGAACACTGGAATCCCATCTCAATCACGACGATTTACGGGCATTGCTTATTTTGAGACGATAGGAACAGCCCCTTGATGGCTAGTTTAAACTTAACGGAGGAAAGGGATTTGAGGGAAGGATGTAATTTATTATATTCCATAACAGTGTTATGATGGAAGGACTTTTTTTATCTGAATGAGAATGATGTCAGTGAAATTCAATAATGGTTAACAAAATTGGACAAAAAACTTTTTTTTTGTTCAATAAGAGTGAGAATACTTTAATACCCTCAAGACAGGTTAATTAACATGTCCTGAAGATCCATTTCAGGACACTATACAAAAATAGATACTCAATGCAATTAAATTTTCTTAGGATTGCTTGATGTTTTCCTCACAACATTTACTGGCTTCTTCACTAACACCTTCTTGTTACGAGTGTTCGGGAAGGTGACTTCATGATTATGAGAGTTGAGAAATGTCACGGTATCGCCAGAAGTCCACATCGCTGCTCTACAACCGTTTTTATAGTAGCCGTTGCACCGCCATCTTGATTTTTCCCCCGTTGTGAGGTTCAGGCAGAAGTCATAATCTTCAAAAATCAGTTTTGGTTTTCTCATACCTTCAATGAAATATATACATCCTGAAAAAATTCATTCATTCATGGAGAGAATAATACATACAATAAGATTATTACAGGAATCCATCAACAACATATAGCGATCGTCAAAAAAATACAACAAATCATAATTGTAATATACGTTGGAATGTTGGGATAAAAATCAATGCAAAATTGGAAATCTAGATTGGTATTTATAGGAAGGAAGATACATACAATAAAACTATCAGAGACGATCAACAAAAATGGACAGAAACATATATGTTTCAAACAACTATAAATAATAATAACTCAATAGGATATTGAGTTATTTAGTAATCTGAGCTCATTCATAATACTTCTCATTTTTTACATTTTGCCCTCATAATGAGCCAGCCAAGCTGGAGAAGTTTTTTCACCATTTGAATGCAAATAGCCTATGATAACTTGTAAAAGGTTTTTATTAAGACCAAAAATGTGGCTGATATCATAGAGTTATGAGCTCGATCAAGACTGTCGACCTAATGAAACACTGTATGTTTGATCACTTTTTATTCACGATAACCGAAAGAGACAAGTCTAGATAGGTTATCGTGGAAAGTGAAATTATTAATTATAAGTTATGAATAGTGTTCTAATATTTCATTCAATACATTAAAATAGATCCTGCTAACGCTTATCTGCCACTATGGTAACTGGCTTCTTCACTAACACCTCCTCTCTAGAAGGGTTTGGAAAAGGTGCTGCATGGTTATGTGAGTTGAGAAACCTCACTGTATTCCCATACGTCCACAGAGCTGCCCTACAATGATTTTTATAGTAGCCATTGCACCGCCATCTTGTTTCTCCTGCCTTTTTTTGGTTGCAGGAGAAATCATATCCTTCGAAAATTAGTTTTGGTTGCCTCACACTTTTGATGAAATAAACGAACCCTGAAACATGATGAGTGAAAGTCAGGAAAAGAAAAAAAATCTTGACGAAAAGATTTTCCATCCAGCGTCAACTTTGGGATATTCCACCCTGATGAGTCCTAATAAGACGAAACTGAAGTCGGTGCGATTCTCAGTTGACGTTGGACAATTCGGTCTGGTAGGGTGAACAGTGTGGGAGATAGTTCTCCCACGAACTAGTGTTCGTATTCATATTTCATTTGTCAATATTTATACATATATTGCGAATGAGATAAACATTCAAAACGTGAATGCGTGCGGAAAAGTAAGCCTTTTGGAACGCTAGTAGAAGAATATATTTTCGCTTTATTTCCCGATATGGACCATGCATATTTCAGCATGATAAGGTGATAAGAATGATTGGCGCACATGCTTCAGTGGTGAACACATCAGCGATGTCCTGGAATGGCCAGCCCTTTCCCCCGATTCAAATACCCTAGAAAACTTATACATATGGGGTAGATGTCGAAGAAACCTGTCCTCAGGAGGTGGTCAAAAATAATATTATGAGGTTTTAGTTCGATTAGAAATAAAACTCTGATCTTCAACATCTTGAAAAAAGTAAATTATTATCTAAGAAGACTTATAATAATTAGAATATATTATTGGTGGATTTTTTGAAATCATTCCTCTGACTACGTTTACTGTAGTTGTTGGAATCATGCTTCTGACTACATTTACTGCAGTTGTTGGAATCATGCCTCTGACTACATTTACTGGCTTCTTCACTAACACATCCTCTTCATAAGTATCGGGGAAAGTTGGTTCATGGATATGCGAGTTGATAAACCTCACTGTATTCCCATTTGTCCATAACGCTGCCCTACAATTCGTTTTATAGTATCCATTGCACCTCCATCTGGTCTCGCCCTCCTTTCTACGATGGCGGGAAAAATCATATCCTTCAAAAATAAGTTTGGAGTTTCTCAAACCTTTAATGAAATAAACGACCCCTGAAAAACATCGAGTCATGGTCAGTGAATGAAAATCAACATAAACTTTGGGGAACTAATCATTGAAACAGGCGATTTACTAATATCATTTAATGTAGGGATAATATACATTAAGCAAACAACAACATGCTCAACCTATGATGAAGAAAAAATCTGAAATTAGATTCTATATACTATATATTATATGCTATATACAGGCTCAGAACAATAAGTTGGAAACTAAGCCCAAAAATACTCGAAAATGCAATGAGTGCTTATGCCAAACTCCGTTCATATTAGCCAATCTGATGACTCATATGAACCGACACGGGACGAAATGTGAAACCCATTCCGATACACATCTCTGAAGCAACAGACCATACGTGTAGGTGGACAGTCGATATAAGCGCAGATCTGCATGGCATCATTAACATCGAATTTCGGAAAGATGAGTAACTTCGGTGGTGTAATTGGTTAGCACGTTGGCCGGAAATCCAAAGATGCGTGGTTCAACTCCCGTTCGAAGTGAAAACTTTTTCAAGATTTCAAAATCCGTCTGAATACCGATTAAAGATTTTCTCTTTGAATAATAAAGTTTATGATATAATTTTGATCATTATTTTCACAAAACACGACCCTCACACCGAACAGGTGTTGAAAATTATTAAATCTCATCAACAAATGTCATTTCCATTGCCTAATTGATGAGGATCGACTAAAATACATTTCGACGTCAAGATAGAAAATGCGAAATTCCACATTTACAATGCTTTAATGTTATCGAAGATACAAGGATATTTTGGAACAAAAGCAATGAGAGAGAATCAGTAAATGTATCCATAACCTTTATCCTTCACCACAGTAATCGTAGATGAAGCCACTGTTGACGTGTCAGAGTTATAAGTTGGCGGATGGTTATGTGGTTTGAACAAATAGAGAAATCTCCCTAAGGTGACGGCATAAGATCTACATTTAGTCTTGTTGCAGTTTCCACACCTCCATCTAGTAGAATCTGGGAGTTTTTTTCGAATGACGTACTCGTAATTTTCAAACATTATTTTAGGATGACTCTTTCCAGAAGGAAGAAAGAAAATGGTACCTGAAATGAGGTGTGTTAGAAATAATTCTAGTACAATGTGGTCGATACAGAACTTCTTAGTGAGTTCAAGGTGGACTATGATTATTATACATATAAGATGAAATGCTATGAAAACATTAGATAATAATAAAATAAAACACATACAGAATAGGTGTACTTAAAATTCACTTCCATACCATGTCAGTGAGGGCATCTAGTATTATTATTGAATAGGGAATTTGTTCAAATTATTCGATCAACTCAAAATCCATTTTCGTCTAGTGTTTAAGCTTTCTGTCCACAGAAGAGACGAAAATAATCGAGCAAAGGATAACTTTTATTGAGAACAACAACACAAATACACGTAAATTACGACAACTATGGAACAAAATACGAAGAAGGTCTAAAAATGTCAACAGTCTTGCTGACCAAAGTTTCATGACCTTCCCTAGAATTTGCTTCATGGTTATGTGGTTTCATGATATACAGACTTGTGCCAGTGGTATAAAGCCTGGATTTGCACTTTGTTTTGTTGCAATAACTGCATCTCCATCTTGTGGACCCACTTTGTCTTATATGCATTATGAACTCGTTTTCTTCGAATATTATCTTGGGATTTTTGAGTCCACTCTTGATGTAGATCACAGCTGAAAATACATCGATAGAATTATAAGATGAAATGGGCGAATGAAACAATTGTAGTGGAGAATCTTTCGTCTGGAATAATTGAATAACTTATTTAATATCGGCGTCCAGGTTTTTGAATTTTGAAAAAAGTTTCGCTTCCAGCAGGATTTGAACCTACGACCTCTGATATCTGGTCAGCGTTTCAAACCAATTGAGCTATGGAAGACGTCTGAATTGGACCTACTTGTTTACCTTGATGACCAGATATAGCGAGTAAGTGCCCTCCGCCCTCTAAAACCTGCAAAAAAACCTGCGAAGGCAGAATTTCGAAGTGAAACGTAGGTCGATGGCAGTTGCGTTCCTTACAGCTTCGGAAAAGCTCAGTTGCTAGGGGACGCTGACGGGATATCGGAGGTCGTAGGTTCAAAATTTGCAGGAAGCGAAAATTTTTCGGAAATTCAAAAACCTGCCTGATTGCCGATAATAAATAATGCATCGAAGTGTTTTATTTCGGAAGGGGCCAACTCCGAAGGCCATACAAATTTGAATAGATACCGTGGTATTTTTTTGATGGTGTATTTGCGAATGATAAAGCTCGGTGTGAAATATTATTGGGAACAGAATTATGTCGAGTTCCAATAATTAATTATGAATCAATTTCATTTGTTTAACATGTTCGGTTATTAGAAAACTAAAGTGCTATTCCTGATGAACACGGTTAATCCATCAAACATAATAATATTTGAGCGCGTTCTTGAATTTATCAATAATTTAAAAATTGCGTAATTATCATACCAAATTACAAAAACGTACTAGCTCTGACAACTGCTCCATATAGATCCAAAATGATATAAATAGATAGGAAATTGGTTTCAGATACGTTCTCGACCGAAAATAGCTGAAATGTTTATTGTGATCGTTCATTTTTTGATTTACGTGATCTTGAGTGTGAATTGTTGGACTATAGCGTATGATCCAGATGGAGATTTAAGTTTAGTAAGTTCTCAATCACTATCCATAAATAAAACCAAACTTGCTTTTTCCACCTTAGAATGACCTGGTAGTTAAATTGGGCTACGATGGCATTGAGTCTTTTTACGGAACCACTCCTGATGGTTATATCATAAACGTCCAACACATAAAAAGACAGAATGCGTCAACTTTGATGCCTGTACTCTTCGTGCATGGACTTTCAGCATGTGCTGACAGTTTTTTCGGAAAGAAGAACCAATCAGCGCCAATTGTCCTTGCTAACAACGGTTACGATGTGTGGCTTTTAAACAACAGAGGCACCTTTGCTTCCAGCAACCACACTCTGTTGAAGAAAAACGATAAAAATTTTTGGGGTTTCAGGTAAGTAGTTTATATATACAGATAAACAACATCCTTAGGGGCTAGCTCTGGACACTTGATTACCATGCGTTCAACTGTTTCTGCTTTTGGCTCACAGAGCCTACAATCTCATCTGCTGATTATTCCATACAGTACAAATAATGTTTGTACCTACAGTGCCCCCTGTCAGCAGACCTACCATCAACCGAAGCTCAGCTCGTGACAGCTTTAGGAGCTCATTGGTATAGGTCGTTGAAATCATCACAAATTTCTTGGACTCAGGAGTGTTTCTCCAGAGGGTTATTCTGTAGTCCAACTCCCATCGTTGACCGCTGCCTTATATTGGTCTTTTCCAAGACCACAGAAAGGCTCAGGTCCAGCAGGTGTTGACCTTGATTCACTTTTCGCAAGCCCATCGGCTTTTTCATTTTCTTCAACACCACAATGCCCTGGCACCCATATTAGAGTCACTACCCCATTAGATAATAATTATAATCGTTAAAATGTATTGGAAACGTCATAAACCTAAAATTTTATTCCATTCCGTTATGCGCTTTGCTGTAGAAAGCAGTCCAAGCTGATAGACAAATATCTCGAGCCTGAAGATGATATCTCATGGCTCTGAAATGATCGTACTTGTAATACCATGGTTTTCACTCGTTTCAGTTGGCAAGAAACTGGTATCTATGATCTTCCATTGGCCATTGATATCGTCTTGAATAACAACAATCATGAACAACTGATTCTGATCGGTCATTCGGAAGGATCTACTATCACCTTTGTGACATTATCAGAAAGACCAGAATACAATGACAAAGTTGCCCTTTCCATACATTGGGGAGCTTCTGTTTATCATCAGGGATGTTCAACAGTCAAACTAATTTCAGTTTTATGCAGGATATTTGAGCCATTAATACCAGTAAGTAGAATAAGTAAAGTAAATTTCGTCAAAAATCCCCGGATTTAAAAAGGTGAAAGAACTGTTAATAATCGGTTACCGACCCACAACTCATCTCCAAACCTCCAATAAATACCCCACTAGCTTCTGTAGAGGCGTTACAACCTCATGAAATATATTACAACTGGCGCCCAAACATTTTATTTACCGGACCTGCGGTTAGTTGAGCCTTCGAAACCAGTATCTCTCAAAAAACGGATATTTACAAGTCTAAATTTCAACCAAAAAGGAAAATACTTAGCCACTTCAAGCTAGTTCTATAAACTGTTGAAACAATTTTTTTCTAATATCTACTTAAAGCCCTAGAGAGCTCAATGAGCATTAAAACCCTGATACGTTTTTCATGGTAGGACCTACAGGAAGCATTGGGAATATTTGGCACGACACAACTGTTGAACCTGAAGGAAACATTCAAACTCTTATGTCGATATGAAATTTTCAAGCAAGCTTGCTTCGAAATGGCCAAAAACCTTCTTCAAAGTGAAGTTTCCCAGATAGAGCATGTGGTGAGCTCCGTCAAATTATTACATTATTTTTTTCATTGTGTTACATCTTATTCCTCAGGATGATTGGTCATTCTACATTGAGAAATCATTATGTGGGGGCACTTTGAGGGAATTGCAGCACTATATGCAAGTCGGACTCACAGGTAATTGAAAATGATGAAAGTAGAATCGTTATTATGGCACTTTTTCCAGGTAGATTTGCCAGATACAGTTATGGACCTAAAAAGAATCTAGTTGTGTACAACTCAACGGAACCACCTCTGTTTCACCTGGAGAATGTCAAATCTCCAGTAGTCTTATGGTGCGGCCGTCAAGACATTTTCTGTACCAACGATGACGTAATGAAATTGAGGTCAAAGTTGAAAAATGTGGAAACAACTTATTTCAAAGGTTACAAATTGTTCAGCCACATCGATTACCTGGTGGCCAAAGATGTTGATAAATATATTTACAGAGACACGTTGGCTTTGATGAAGAAATACTCGAATTGAAATCATTATTTTATAAGAAATACACAACATTAATGTAAAAGAAGAACACAGAATAAAATAATTTTAATTATTTTTGTTTGAATTATTCAACATTGGATTGTGCAGTATAGTGACTACATGCTTAACTCCCATCTGGATTATTTCTGGATTCACATCCGGTTTATGATTGTGACTATATATCAACGTTACTGTTTTTCCTCTAGAATAAACAACGGCTTTGCACTTGAATTTGCTGTAACCTGAACATCGCCATCTAGTTTGGTTCTCTTGCTTCTGACTCAAGCTGTAGGAGTAGTTGTCCATTATTATTTTGGGGTATTTTTTTCCACGAATAATATAGATGATACCTACAAAACAACAATTAATGTCTGCATTCATTCAATTAACATATTAATTCATATTTCACCTCTGATTTTCCTAGATTAATCATTTGAGACACTCGAAACTGTAGAGAATTGAATGGTTCACATTTTTCCAAAAGCAACCTTGTGATTATTTCCCTCATGCGTCTGGCAAATAGAAGTAGGTAGGTATGCCATCGCAACAGAACATTTGATTTGAATATGAATAGATAACTGAAGGAATTCAATAGCCAGGCACACACGAAAGGGAAATCTGTGAGATCTGATCTGCAGTCCAGATCTGTTACAGATCTGGACTGCGGATCGGATTGCTCCCGACGATCTGGACTGTCGCGGATCAATATAGCTAGGCACACACGAAAGGGAAATCTGTAAGATCTGATCCGCAGTCCAGATCTGTAACAGATCGCTCGGCCGATCTAGTCTGTCGCGGATCATATATCTAATTTTGTCAAAGATGCAAGGATATTTTGAAACAAATACAGAATTATTAGACGTCTTTATCATGAACTACAGTTAACGTAAATGAAGTTACTACTGACTATTCCGAGTTATTTAACTTCTTGGATAGAAAGGAGGCCCCACTTCAGCTTCCTGAGAAGCCGCCGTGACATTCCATATTTTCTGGCGACTTCTCGCTGGGTAAGCTGGCCACTATATAAATCATGTAGTACTTCTTCTAGTTCCTCTTGTGTCCATCTCGGTCTTTCCATAACTTGCGAGAGATCCACATCTGAAGATTCAATTAAAGAAATAAAGTAATTTTACAATTGTGTTGTTGAATATATTTCCACAGTTCTGTAAGCCTCAATAAAGAAATATTTCAATTGAAATAATTGTTTATTCAGTAATAAACTGCAAATCTATGTTATAAAGAAACAATGTGAACACTATTCAAATATTTTCATTTCAAACAGCTCATATTATGTATTGTGCAGTATAGTGACAACATGCTGAACTCCCATCTTGATCATTTCTGGGGTCACTTCCGATTTATGATTGTGGCTATGTATCAAAGTAACGGTTTTTCCTCTAGAATAAACAATGGCCTTGCACTTGAATTTACTGTAACCTGAACAGCGCCATCTAGTCTTGTTTTCGTGCTTATGGTTCAAACTGTAGGAATAGCCTTCCATTATTATTTTCGGGTATTTTTTTCCACGTATAATATATATTACACCTAGAAAAAAAACAATATTAATGTCTGCAATCTGAAGTAATAGAAATACTCATACCCCACCTCTGATTTCTTTATACTAATAACATTTTCAATTTAAATTTGTGGTGTAGTTTTAAACATACACGCATTGTTACGCACAAGATCTGTTCCTTCGTAAACTCTCATTGTTACTTTCCTGTTTCTACATTTCAACATTTTATCACAAACTATACTCGGAAAGCCTTCATTAGGTTTATTTCAGCATCTGAATTGTTTAGAATTTTTTTAATCCAACATTTCCTATCGAATATATTTCACTCGATTATTGTTTTCTTCCATTGGATACTACCATAGTATAAAGAATATTCTTTATACTATGATACTACTAAATATGAGATATCTAAATTTGTAAACCTTTATAAGAACATCAAGACAGAGAAGTTGAAAAAATAAGTAATTAAATAGATAATCCACAAAGTCAGTTGTGCACTGGGATAGGTCAAAGTATGCCTGACCTTAGCATGGCAGTGGTGCTCTCAATGAAAATTCGATATAAATGAATAGAGCCCTGAAAGACAAGTTGATTCATCAGAGGCTGAAGAAAATTGAGGAAATCCACACTCTCACTTTATTCGATAAATAAATCAAAATACAATTTCCTTGCCAATATTGTCACTGTCGGTTGTGTTGATGATATTCACCATTTTCGGAGTTAAATTTGTTAATTTCGGATTAAGAGGAGGGTGGTTATGCATCTGGTAAATCCTCACGATGTGTTCGGAAGTTCGCAGTTTGCATTTGCATTTCGTCTTCTTGAATGCGGAACAACGCCATCTTGTCGATCCGGGGGTTCGTAGATACATCAGGAATGTGTTGTTTTGAACAATCAACATTGGATATTTTACACCTGGAGCTATGTAGATTATATCTGAAATTTTTTGCATAAGTTAGTTTATTTATTCATATACCTAATGAAGCACAACTCCCTCTACCTGATTTCTCAATTTACTAATTTAATTCAAGTTGACTGTTGTAGCCTCTCGCAGGTTGAAAGGTCAACATTATTCGACTGTTTTCTGCCGCCACTACAATATGAATTAAAGCCATGAAGTGAATAAGTAGATTTTATTGTAATCGTTTCGGTATAGAGAATCAACTGAATTATCTAAAAACTGTTTTTATTTCAAATCTAATACAATTCATTCATATGATCACAACTAGAGAATCTATAACTTCATAAAATAGTATATTTGTTTTTATCTGCTTTGATTTTAACAATAGTAACCTTTTTTGGTGGCAAGCCTGAAATATTTGGGTAGTTGGGTAGGTGGTTATGCTCGCAAAAAATTTGCACACCATACTGAGAGCTTTGCAATCTGCATTTGCACTTGGTCTTGCTATACCATGAGCAACGCCATTTTGTCTTTTTGCTGGTCTTTTTGTTAATAAGGAAAAGGTTATGGTGAACTACCAGCTTTGGATTTTTCGATCCTGAGGCTATATAGATGAGATCTGAAAATTTTTCTCGTGAATAAATAATTTTATTCATATTATCTTTCAATTTCTTGACCCAATAGCGAAATTACCCCCAAGAATCAAGAACATCTTGTGAAAATTAATGGAATTTATAAATGAAACACAACTTTTTTAAACTCAAATCAAAGAATTATTTGCTGGAGCACAGGCGAATAAACATTGAAAAATAAAATATGGAAAGGAACATAAAAACCATCATGTAGAAGATATTAAGATCGCGAGTCAACTCTTGCATTGCATCAGCATTTCCTTCCCGAATTTATTGCCTCATTTTCTGAGATTATTTTCCCCTTCATTTTTTAGGTTGAATTCCCATTCAATCTGTTTTCGAATAATGTTTTCTAGTTATCTCAGATCACTCCTTTGCTTAGGAACTACTAATACGATTCAGCATCAAACTGAACTGACGTATAATAAAAATAGTATGGGTCCTAATATAGACTCTTGGAGTACTCCATATTCCATATTTTCAATGGGTAGAAGACTTTTTATTCTTAGTTTGCGCAATCGTGCTTGCTCTCTTTCTACTTAGGTTTATTGATGAAGATATCCATGGAAATCATAAGTCTACAGAAAGAATAAAGAACATTGCGAAGCACTAAAAGCATGGAGTATATGATCTCTTTATTACCATCGAATTCAAAAATCTTATTCATGAATAAATCTTTATTCGTTAGGATAGTTAAGAACACAAAATTCAAAAAATATAAATGATCCTATTTCTTCTCAGATTCGGAATCGTTGTTGATCTTAACAATATTCACGGTTTTCGGCTTCAAATTTGTAACTTCTGGATGATTGGGAGCATGGTTATGAGATTGGTAAATACAAACAACATTCTGAAGTGTTTTTAACTTGCATTTGCATTTCGTTTTGAGGAACCAAGAACAACGCCATCTTGTCATTCCGATGGATTTTCTACACATAAGGAAAATGTTGTTTTCGACCACCAGCTTTGGATATTTCATCCCCGGTGCTATGTAGATGACACCTGTAAATGATTTTCGTGAATGATTGAATTGACTCGTAATCTTATACCAGATGACAAAGATTTTGGTAACTGAATTGATGGAAATGAATATTTTCCCGAAGTTTCAGAAAATTTTGTTACTCAAAGAACCAATTTTACTGCATAATAATAAGAATCAAAATACTTTTATTCGTAAACCCTATGTAAAAAATGTAATCAAATAATGAATTACATCTACATCTACAAAATTCATCATGTGACAGTTAACACAACAATAGAAAATAGGGAAATTTTCCACTAGAACCCAAAACAATCACATTAACGACAACAAGGTACAATCTCAGTCATGAGAAATTATACCAATTATCTCCAGCCTAAGACCACAACGAACAACAAAGTATAGAGGAAAACAATAATTTCAACTTTATAATGATATTAAGAAAATAAAATCGGTCGGCAATAAAAATTTTATTCAATGCTCGAAATAGTGAAATTAGTCAAAATTTATCGTGTCACAGAGAATCTTTAGAATTTCCAATAAATGTTTTATCACGTCTTATTATATTCGCTTTCTGTGGCAGCATCAGTACAAGCTTTTCGTTTTCTACTTCCGGCTTATGGTTGTGACCTGTACGTAGTTCTATATTATTTCCAAAAGAAATAAGTATAGCTGGACAATGGGTTTTGGGATATTTGTTGCACCTCCATATTGTTCTAACTTCGTTTTTTCGTTTCATGGTGAATTCATATCCGTCAAGAACTAATTTGGGATGTTTATTTCCGGGAACAATATAAATGTCACCTGCAAAATATTGTGTTGAAATATTCTCTAATGTAAAACAATTGCACATTGTATTCGTGTGATAATAATCCAGCACAGTTGATACACTGAAATTGTGAAATTATTTTGTGATGAAAAATAAAAAGTTCCCATTAAGTATACATAATAATTCGCAATACCCTCAATAATCTTAAGATGAAAGAGATAAATAATTCATTCATTATAACATATTTCAGAGATCATATTTCTCTGAGAGATATAAAATTGAATTCGCTAATGTGGTTTTATTTGTCGCTACTTAGCGATAAAGCATAGTTGCCTGTAGCGACCAAAACAGAAACCTCATGGCGAGTTGGAATTGGTCTCGACAACATCAATTTATGAAGGGTACTATCTTGAATATTTGACTCTATGTTTACTTCTTCATCCATTATTGGAGAAAGCTGATTGAAGACAGGAAGGAATTTAGAATGAGAGGTTTGAAAAAGAACAGAATATCTTTCATTACTTACTTTATTATTTTGAAATTTTATGTACTATCTGACCTATCATTGCAAAAGAGGTACAGAATTAATTTGATTCACACGAGCAACACCCATTTTGTTGCGCATGCGAGCAATAGAGTAGCGCACGTAATCGCTAGAAAAAATCGCCACCTGTGTTTCCTGCGAATATGATATCCTGTCAAATCATTCTTGTCTTGTAATGAGACGACTTCATGATGAAATTTTTTATTACAATTCGAAACAACAAAATAAAAAACATGGATAATTGAAAATTATGATAAATATCTACTTAATATTTTTTGGTGAAACTATTTTATAACACATTTTTGATTCCTTATAATTCCCAATAACATATAGAAATCTAAATGATAAGGGTATTTGGCGTTCAGCAGTAACGATAATATTTTACATTGATATACAGTGAAACAACCAAAATACCCATATAAAAAAATCTTTTAGACAATTTATTTTTTATCAGTGTCCTCTTCATCTTCGGCATAAATAATTTGCACCTTTTTTGTGCTTAAACTGCCAGAAGGCTTGAGACAAGTTGGTTCATGATTATGTCGACTTATAACCCGGACAAATTGTCCGAAAGTTTGAAGTTTGCATTTACAATACGTCTTTGCATACCACGAACACCTCCATCTAGTTTTCTCCTTGTTTTGCCGATAAATGACGAAGATGTTGTTATTTACCACCAATTTAGGATTTTTGATCGCCGGCACGAAGTGGATGAGAACTGAAAAATGTTTTAGTTAATATTTGGTTGGTTATAGGACACGCTGAATATTACTCAGTGAGATCCACTCTGAACACATACACCACCATACACTCTCGAAGAATCTGCTAAATGTGCTAAATACTCAATAATTCCTTTCAGCCTTTCTTTAGATTCTTTATAAATTGAAACAGTTAACTATTCAAAATCAGGCTTTATTCAGTAAACATTCAATTGCGTATTACAAATTCCCAAATCAAAATAGTAATTTGTTCGTTCTAGTACAGACACATACCTACTAATCTGATTCCCGTAGAATTTTCACTCTTTTACGAGATGTATTTTCGAGAGATTTTAAGTCAATCCACGACTCATGATTATGTGAGTTCTTAATAGTAACAGTACCTCCAGAAGTTCTGAGAGTTGATCTACATCTAGTCTTTGTATAACCGGTACAGCGCCATCTGGTGAAACTATTCCTCTTTTTTTCTATTATGAAGTCATGAGAATCAACAATCAGTTTTGGGTTTTTGAGACCTTTCACAAAGTAAACGATATCTGAAAAGTGGAAGGAAGTTTATTGAATCAAAGAAGGTTCAGAAAAACAGATAAAGAAGTCATTAAGAACAATAATGGGTATATTGAATGTAGAAAATATTCAAAAAAGTTATGAAAAAGTTTATTTTTGAAAATAATGAATAGGTACTCAATTGTACCCGAATAAAATGTTGGTCAAATTCATGTACAGTGTAGACTATAGGATGTTTTTGGTCATCACAACCATAAAATCCTACTCGTATATATTGAAACACTGTAAGCGTAATTAATATACAGAGTGTAACAGCCAAATGGAATAAATTCGATAACGAATAAATGAAGGCGTGTTGGAAAAAACGCTCGGACACGTCGATTTGTAATTTCAAATGCGCATATTTTTCAAGAAAAAAATATTATATATTATTTAAAATGCAACCCCCTGTATATTATTCATTTTTTGGATTCTTCGTAGAATTCTAGACACAATTCATGCACAATGTCCTATACCTATCTTTAACTATTTCGGAAGTATTAAGTGTTTTCAGATTTATTGCAAAAATCAACGTTTCAAATAAAAATTATTTCATTTCACAAATTCGGTACATTACACTTAAAACCTAATAAGTAATACTGATTATTTCTTGATTATTAAAAAAAAACAAAAAAACCTTAATGTCAATGTAGGAAATGTTCAAAATGCAAACAGACAACGTGTTACTAAGGCTATGAGAATAAACAAATCTGTTTTTGTTTTTTTTTTAATTTCTTATCCGTAATGGTTTTAGCTTACTTTCTTCATATTAAGAGGTAAATGGGAAATAACAAGTATTGAGTGTAATGTATCGAATTTGTGAAATAAAATAATTTTCATTCAAAATGTTAATTTCTGCAAAAAATCTGAAAACACTTAATATTTCCGAAAAAGTTGAAGATAGGTATAGGACATTGTACATGAATTATGTCTAGAATTTTCTGAAGAATCCAAAAAATAAATAATATATAGGGGGTTGCATTTGAAATAAGAAAGTTGGTATTGGCCACGGTCACATGGAACACCCTATATAATATTATTTTCTTGAAAAATATGCGCATTTCAAATTACAAATCGACGTGTCCGAGCGTTTTTTCTAAAACCCCCTCATTTATTCGTTATCGAATTTATTCTATATGACTATATGATTTATTCTGTATGAGCTTCACTAATTAATGTGAATCAGATGTCATCTCATTGCTACATAGTTCAAAATTAGTTCTGTATCCTTCGATACCAGAAAAATTCGAAACAGAAGTGAATAGAATAATAAAGTGTCAAATTCTATGAAGTTTTATGAAATAACAGTAGTTGAATTTTAAACACTGAAATATCAAATTCTATAAAGTTTAATAAAATGACAGTTGCAAACACTGAAATTTCAATGTGAATTAATATTATGTTCCACAATTGGGAAGTGAGATCAATCTTCCTGTATGCATTTATTGGGGTGATCTTTTAATCGTGACAGCTTGGCGGTGCATTTTTTTTATTTCTTCGTCAAGTACCAATGGGGGATGATTATGGTCTCTGATTAGACATACAACTTTTCCGTAAGTAACCATACGAGATTTGCATTTTGTATCCTTGTTATTCTTGTAATTTCTGCAAACCCAATTAGTTTTGTCTTCTCTTCTATTCGCCAGGGTGAAAACATGTCCATCCAATACAAGCTTGGGATATTTGAGTCCTGATGTAATGTAAACAAATCCTAAAAGGAATTTTGTTAAGATGAGAATCGTTTTGGACGAGTAGATACAGAATATTTTCAAAATTTTCCATGATGATAGTCACATTGAAAAATTTACAAAACAACATTTAATCATTCATTGATTTTCATCAACTTCGTAGTCTTTATTCAATTTCACTATGGATTTGTTCTTCATTAATTCTGTTCATTCATGAAGTTTATGTTGAAAAGTTTATTTTCATCAAATTCAATCAAATAAAGAATTACCTTTATGTTCACAAAATAAGTACATACTGTCCAGTTGAGTGGAAAGTTAACACAACAATAGAAAACCAGTAAATTCACCACAAGAACCCAAAACAATCAAATTGACACCAAGGTACAATTTCTTGTTCCTTTGAACCAGTTGGGAATGGAACTAAATAGGTATGCGAGTTTATTCAGCAGTCGTGAGAAATTATACCAATTCTCTCCAGCCTAAGACCACAACGAAGAACTGAGTGGATACTTATACTTATAACAAAGAAGAGGCGACAGTGCAAACATAATTTTGACTTTATAATTATTCTTAGAAAAAAAATCGGTCGGCAATAAAAATTTTATTCAATGCTCGTAATACTGTAATTAGTCAAAATTTATCGTGCCAGAATATTTCGAATTTCCAATGAATGTTTTATATCACGTCTTATTATATTAGCTTTCTGTCGCAGCATCAGTATAAGCTTTTCGTTTTCTACTTCCGACTTATGGTTGTGACCTGTTCGTAGTTCTATATCCTTTCCAAAAGAAATAAGTATAGCAGGACAATGGGCTTTGGAATATTTGCTGCACTTCCATATTGGTTTAACTCTGTTTTTTCGTTTCATTGTGAATTTAATCTTATTTAGAAAATATTCAAAAAAGTTATGAAAAATTTTATTTTCGCAAATAATGAATGAGTATACAATCATATCCGAATAAAATGTTCTTCAAGCTTCAGGATTATTTTGATCATCACAACCATAAAATCCTACTCGTATATATTGAAGCAACATACCTCGAAGCACTGTAAGCGTCATTAATATATAGACTTCATTTATCATTAAAAATCAGATGTCATCCCATTGCTACATAATTTGAAATTATTTCTGTAATATCCATCGATCCCAGAAAAATTCGAAACGAAAGTGAGGAGAATAATAAAATGTCAAATTCTATGAAAGACTATGAAATAACAGTTGGATAGATCGACTGAACAAAAATTGCGAATTTTAAATACTGAAATATCGAATTCTATAAACTTTTATAGAAAGACAGTTGGAAACACTGAAATTTCAATGTAAATTAATATAAGTGTTCCACAAATAAAAATGTGATCAATCTTCCTGTATGCATTTATTGGGGTGGTCTTTTAATTGTGACAGCTTGGCGGTGCATTTTTTTTATTTCTTCGTCAGGTACCAATGGAGGATGATTATGATCTCTGATTAGACACACAACTTTTCCATAAGTAACCATACGAGCCTTGCATTTTGTGTCCTTGTTATTGTTATAATTTCTGCAAACCCAATTAGTTTTGCCTTCTCCTCTGTTCGCCAGGGTGAAAACATGTCCATCCAAAACAAGCTTGGGATATTTGAGTCCTGATGTAATGTAAACATATCCTAAAACGAATTTTGTTAGGAAGAGAATCGTTCTGGACGATTAGATACAAATTTACAAAACAATCTTATTGACCTAACAACTTTTCGGAATATTCTGAACTTGTATTGCGTATTTAATCATTCATTAATTTTTATCAACCTCTTAGTTTTTATTCAATTTTACTATGGATGTATTTTTTAATAATTCTGTTCATTCATGGAGTTCATGAAGAAGAGTTTATTTTCATTGCATTGAGTTTGTCAACCAGTAGTAGGTATGTACATACCTTGATATCCACGAATATTTCAATATCCGCCCGTTAATGAAACCAGATTACAAAGATTTCAAGTTTTATATTATATGGAAGTGGATTTCTATTTCTAAAAAAATAAAATTCATTCATCCACTCAAAAATTGAACACATAAATATAATTAATAATCAAATAAAATAATTATATCTCGTCACGATAAATAATAGGAATACTATTGAAATAAATATTTGAAAATATAAAGGTTTAGCAAAGAAATGTAAACTAATCGTATTTCATCTTCATCTTTCTATTGTCGTCAATAATAGTGACGTATTGCTGAACAGCATTTGGGTAAATTGGACTCGAGGGAGCATGATTGTGGGGACAAGTCAATCTCAAATTTCTTCCATATGTAATTGCTCTGGATTTGCACCTGGTTTTGTAATAAAGAGGACATAGCCACATTGTTCTTCCTTCTAGTCGTCTGTTTATGACGAACTCATCTCCTCTCACTATCAACTTGGGATTCTTCTTGCCAGGAACTATTAATATGATATCTGGAAATGCACGTGTTAATCGATACAAAATAATGGAGAGTAATTCAGAATATTGAAAAAGAAAATTATAGAAAATCAATTCACCTGAAGGCTCATTCTAATTACACTGAAAGAAATATCAAAAAATGAAATAAACTCAGTGGCAAAGTATATTAATTCAGTATGGATAACATAGACTTTGGCTGCTTTTGCTTGAGAATACACGTTGATGAACCAGTTCTTGTATGTCAGACTGTCAAAATACAAATACCACTGTAACATGTCATGGTTTGTGTTATTTTTCGTTGCATAATCTTTAAATTTTCATATCAATTCGGTTCAGGTAATTGTCAAAATATTTAACAAAACTATTTCTGTGTTTCTATGCGAAACTGCAAGCTTCTTTCTTTTTTCTCATATCTTCTTTGAACTGATGGCATGAGAAGTCAGTACTTTGCTAGCCGCTTGATCCCGAAAAACAAAGCAGTAAACTCGATTATCGAGCGCGACCTAAACCTATCTGCTGAGCAAAGAAAAACCGTTAAATAATATAGTAAATAGCATTTAATGTTACCAGTAACAAATTACTCAATGTATCTATCACAAATAAATCAATATGAACAAAATCCATCATTCTTAGTGTGGATTTGTCAAGTCGCGTTTTCTTTAGATATAAGCACATTAAGTAATGTTGCTTTTTCTATATTTGGCATCATAGGTGAATGATTGTGTGTGAATCTCACGATGACCTGATTTCCTGATGTCACTAATCTAGAGGGGCATCTTGTTTTGTAGTATTTTGTGCATCTCCACAATGTTTTCTGGTTACTCTGAATACTTTTCTCGTACTCATCTCCTTGTACTATCAACTTTGGATTTTTCTTGCCAGCTACCACGTGGATTATACCTGAAATGATACTTTTGGTAATTTTGTGCCTAATAAAATTCACACATTTGACTGCAATAAACATATTTTTAGTTTTCACAGTAAATGTGAATACTATATTCAATTGTGAAGTGCAAATCACACTCCACATCATCAAGCAGCATTCAACATCGTTAAGCCAGCAATCCTTCATTAAATAGGTAATGCCAGCATTATATATTGGGTAATCAGTTGACAATGAATGTGCTTGGTCCTATGAAATGAGAAACCTAACCTGAAGTTAGGAGCTTTTGAACGCTTATTCAAATTCTTAGCCAGAGTGATCACTCATGCTGGTACATTTTACATCTGGTTTATGACTTGAAAATATAATTTACACGCAAAAAAGTAAGAAACAAATAAATTCGAAACACAAAAATATAATACTCAATTTTTTACAAATCAACAGTGTCATCAAGTTTGCACCTCTTGACGTATGCAAACATTGAGTAATTTAGCTCCTTCTATATTGGGCTCTTTGGGAGAATGATTGTGCGTGAATTTCACAACAACTTGATGTCCTGATGTCACAAGTCTTGATGCGCATCTGGTTGAATGATATTGCCTGCATCTCCAGGCTGTCTTATTTTGACTCTGTTTAGTTCTTTCATATTCGTCCCCATGTAGAACTAACTTCGGATATTTCCTGCCTGCTATCACATGAATTAAACCTGAAATCATAGTTCTCTTTTGTATAAAGCATAATTCATTTATACAGGTACCAAGAGAAGTGGAGTATATTATGTTAGGAAGAAAATACAGTTCAAGATGTGTATATTCTTATTATTTCCTGCAAAGGAAAGCATTATCACAAGAAAAAAGTTTTAAATAAAAACCTGAAACACAGAAATTGAATCTCATTCATAAACCTCCATAAAGAAGAATTTGTGGCTGCAATATAAGAATATAATGAAGAAATGAACGTGGCGGTATTAAAATGATTTATTGAGAACAAAAAAGACATGATCAACGTTAAAATATCACTAACTCTTTTAACCAATTGATACATTCACATAAATGTCATACCAAGATATTATTCGAGAAGTAGCATTTGCATATTTCAACTTTTGTTTTTTCTAAGTAATGTCACTTTGGACAGTGGGGTTTTTGTCTCAGATAATCTCATTGGTTCATGATTATGGCGGCCACTTATTTGGACTATGTGTTCGTATGTTGTAAGTTTCGATTTGCAATTTGTTAGGTCTGACCCACAACATCTCCAATATGTTCTAGTGTCAGTTCGATGATATCTTTTGAATCCAAAATCATCAACTATAAGCATTGGGTTTTTCTTACCAGCGATAACGAACACTGTATCTGAAAATGAATAAAAAATTAGGCATTCCCAAAAATATAGAAAATGCCTTATTGAAATATTGATAGTATAGCTAGCGCATAAGTCTCAACATGTATACTTCATATATGAAAGAGTTAATTGGTGACGATCTTGCTCAGTTAATAGTTTAATTTCTTATAAACTTGTTATGTCCGAGTACAAAAATAGAATTTGCATTTGTAATATTTTTCTGCAAAATTGTCATAAGTGAGGATATGCAATATACGACAAGATTTCAAGTGGGGATCATACAAATAAAATCCATCTAAAAGATAATGGAAAAAATAACAGCTAAGAGTGTATTTCACAATTTATTTCCTGGAGGGGGCAATTCTATTCGACCTTTTTGATTCAAAGATATTCTGTTTGAATATTGTAATCTTGACATAAACATAATATAGAATGGAGATGAAGTGGACTAGTGGAGTAACCCGCTAGGATCGTGCTGTCATCGGAGGAGAGTAGTGACAGACCGGTTTCTGGATAGTTTATATAGAAAACTGCAGTGCAAATTAGCAGCTTTGTCCTTTGGAGTCGTTACTCATATTGGATCTTCTCGACTAACAGATAGATCTCTATATTTCCTACTATGCTCCCAGAAGAGAGAGAGAGAGCTCTCATGGTCGTTTCACATTAGGAAGGAAAAGGGTGTGAAGGGAAACTAGCTACTATTCACACTACACCTTTTCCAATTGTAATTCAGAAAACGTAAAATGTAATTCAGAAAAGCAAATTTGAATTTCAGAAAATGGAAATTGTAATTCAGAATAGTAAGTTGATACATATCATATACTATTCTGAATTACAATTTCCATTTTCTGAAATTCAAATTCGCTTTTCTGAATTACATTTTACGTTTTCTGAATTACAATTGGAAAAGGTGTAGATGTTCAGTTCATTGTTCGCTATTTTGATGCTTATGTGAACGTAACGAGAAACAATTCTCAGCTTGACCATACTCATTGAGAGATAGCTGGGAATCCCTCCTTAAGTATCAATTAGAATTTTCTCGTATTATCGTCACTGTCAAAGGTGTAGTTTTCTGTGTTTTCAATTTGACAGGTGGGTGATTATGTTGGCCATTCAACCTGACCATGCGTTTATAGGTTGTCAGTTTCGCCAAACATTTTCTATGATATCGGTTACATCGCCAGAAGGTCTTGGTGCCAGATTCATGATGTCTTTGGTATCCATAATCGTCGACTATAAGCAACGGGTTTTTCTTCCCAGCGACAACGAATACCGTATCTAAAAAAATAAAATGAGATCGAATTAAGGATTATCAAATGAATGATCCCCACTTCAAATTAATGCAGTGTCGAAAAAAAATAATCAGATATGATACAATGTAGGTATATCCAAACTATCGTTTGAAATGGTAAAAGGAAATCCCAGCAGCTATCTCTCTCAGATCATTCACAATTTACTTCACTTAAACAATGTTAAGTTCAGTCAAAGACAAATCTCTAACCACATCTGTACCTTTTTGAATGCACTGTACTACTCATATAGCGGTGTTTTTGATTAAGTCAATTAACCGTAAAAGCCTTATGATATAGGTTCTTTATCTAATGGCGAAATGATGCCGTAAAATAAAAAATAAAGAAAACAGTTATAATGACAAGATCTTCTATTTTGCCTTTCATATTGAATAAAACATTGATTTTTCAACATTTTATGAAAAAATTGTCTCATATAGACCTTCCAATGAACCAACAAATTGAGGTAAAATAGACTTTAGTCGATGTGCTGACTGCTGATGAATTCGACCTCACCAATAACCATTGCAAGCTGCATAGCTATAATTCGGTGTTCTCGTCTCTTATTATCGTCACTGTCAAAGCTGTGGATTCCTGATGGTATTTCAGTTTGGTAGGTAGATGGTTATGTTTGCCGTGTAATCGGACCATGTGCTCGTAGGTTGTGAGTTTAGCCACACATCTGGTGTTGTGATATCGGCCACATCTCCACAATGTTCTCGTGCCGGATTTATGATGTCTTTGGTATCCAAAACCGTCTACTATAAGCAACGGGTTCTTTCTCCCAGCAACTACGAACACAGTATCTAAAAATATTAATTGAAGGATATCAGGATCACCATATACTCAAATCAAATCTGTGTTTAATTTAAATTCAAATATAGAAGCACCTTCATGAGATAATGAACTTTTTTATTTTTTGTCAATGGCCATACCTTTAGGTAGAAAAACAACCTAAGAATAATGATCTTCACGAATATCTTAATTTAACTTGATTCACTGAAAGTAATTCCTTCCGAAATAAAAACTGTGGAATCTTATTCAGTCGAAACCAAATTCATGATTTCCACCTTATTGAAGACCGCTCCATTTATGAAAATTATAAAGAAATATTATATTCGGCATTAAATAGAGTACAGAGACGTTTTCATTCATTATTTATTGTGAAAAAAACACTTTTCAAAACACCAAAAACCATTAACAGTAAAAAAGGGATAAATTTCTAGTGCGAAACACTAAAAACGAAAATAATTTGTTAGCAGCCAAAAGATATAATCTGTCTTCGTGAATCACAAAGGAATTTTCGGAAATAAAAATTACATAACACAAAAACGTATACAAAGCAATGGGAAAAAATAAATAGTCAAAAACAAAAACAGATAGTCCAGTTCATTTCAATTCCGCTCATTCTGTATAATCTTCACTTTCAGGGGAGTTGCTAGCTCTCTTTTCGGTTGTAACGGTGGATGGTTGTGTTTATTATTGATTTGGACAATTTGTGCGTATGTCGTCAGGTTTGATTTACATTTTGTCTTGGTATATTGGGAACATCGCCAATAATTTCTATCTTGGTTCTGATAGTTCCTACGATATTCATCGTCTTTCACTATGAGTTTCGGATATTTCTTTCCAGATACAACGTATACAATATCTGAAAGTAGTTTTAGTTAAAGCATGTACAAAGTGGAGAAAAGGACCAGAAACCTCTTTCGACATCAAAATTTTATATAGGCTCTCTTCAGTCTCTTCTTTTTTAATAGAATTTATGGTTCTACTGATATAGTTTGCAATGCTGAAGTTATTAGAAAGAAAAGAACCATAAAGTTTTGCCGATGAGTCTATAATTTATTATCACGTCATTATTATTTGTAATGCATCAAACAGAAAGAATTTGCTTCTGATTTTGCAACAATCAGTGCAAAAAAGTATGAATCGTCCTTGACGGAAATTTATGGAATGAAAAAAAAACAGACGTAAAAAAGAAGAGAAGCATTTATTTTCACCTATGAAACAGCCTATGAATGCTGGTGATACTATATCGGCGAAACACTACTAATAGTCAGTTTTTGGTATATTTTCACAACATTTGGCAAAATAACGAAAATAAATTCTGCAACAAAACTTTCAGGTCTTCTTCGTCTCATAAAAAATACTTATAAAAATGATTAACTCCATTATTCTGCCGCACTCTCAGATATAATATGTATTGAACATAAGCAAATCGGTATTTAAGCAATGAAATCAAAAAAGCCAATTGTGCATTTGCTTACTCCTTCTACAATCTTCAAAAAAATGCAAAATCCGTTAAGTTTCATTCACAATTGTAACCTTTAGAGGCGTTGGAGGCTGTTTGTGTTTTAGTGGTACTGGATCATGGTTGTGTTCGTTTTTCTTCGTCAGTATATTCCCAGTGGTTATAGCTCTGGCCATACATCTTGTTTTGCGATAGAAAACGCAATGCCAGATA
Organism: Adalia bipunctata; assembly: GCA_910592335.1. NCBI lineage: Eukaryota > Metazoa > Arthropoda > Insecta > Coleoptera > Coccinellidae > Adalia > Adalia bipunctata. The sequence continues at coordinate 13,993,327 of OU342955.1, forward strand.
GTTTTCTTCTGAAACTTGCAGTGCATCTCATATTCGTTTCCCTCCAGCACGATTTTCGGGTGTTTCCTACCAAGAACGACGTGAATCGTATCTGAAAAATAGGTAGAAAGCAAATATTATCAAACCATCATGATTCCAAGTTGGAAAAATTTCATTTTAAACTGGGCTCTAAGTTCGTAACGCATGGTCGCCTACCATATGCCATACCAAAACTAAACCTGTACGAAGTGGAAGGGATGAACCGACCGACCACGCTGGGGATGGAGATACGGTTATAAATACAGTGCTAGATCCAGAACATCGTCAATTGGAAGCAATCCATCGATAAGCTACGAACAACTTTAAATTAATCTCGTCAGAATCATCAAGGAATAATATACCAAATCATCCACAATTTTTATTTAATCCATACCAAAAAAACTATACATCTATTGAAAAAACAATTCTTAAAAAAATAAAGAGAAACTTATTCTAGAATGGTTATTTTAAGGGGAGTTGGGGGTATTTTATATATTTGTTCACGAGGTTCATGATTATGAGAGTTAATTTTTTTTAACTTGTTGTCAAAGGTAATGGCTCTGGCCAAGCATTCGGTGGTTCGATTAAATACACAGTTCCAGAAATTTTTTCCAGCAAATTCACGCCTCATCTCGTACTCATTACCCTCCAGTAGAATCTTCGGGCGTTTTCCACCGGAAATGACGTGAATGACGTCTAGAAAAAAAAAATATGTGAGCAAAATTTCAGTTGTTCAGAAAATATCGCTAGAACGAAATCGTCTAGCGAATTTTTTAATGAATTCCTGATAATGCAGTTCTGATTGTAGATACAGGAAAAAGTTTTCGATTCAAATATTTTGGAATGGTGACATTCAAAGAAAAATGACATTTTTTCAGATAATTAATCGGATGTTTATTTCATTACTCAGGCCATTCTATAGTCTTAGTTTCATTATAAAAGTATGGCGTTGATAATGGAAAATAACATCAGTCAAATGACCATCACGACAACGAATACAGAATCATATCCTTTTCATGAAATTTTCCATAACGAAATAGCAAAGTGGCTGCCCCATGTCCTCGATAGCGTCACGAATTCCATCTTTGAGGTCTTGAATCGACGCTGGGCACTTGGTGTATGCGGGTTAACCTTCTATTTCACATTGCCCCATAGGAAGAAGTCGCAAGGTGTTAGATCAGAAGATCTCGGTGGCCAATTATGATCACCTCTTCGAGAGATAACACAGTCCGGAAACGTTTCCCGCAAAAGATCAATGGTTTCGTTACTTATGTGACACGTAGCGCCGTCTTGTTGAAAGTAAACCTTGCCCAGATCAATACCATCCAATTCCGATTGAATGACGTGTAGAATGCCTAATTCCAAAGAACGACGATGAATGGACAAACTTGGGTTTTCTTCAACACTTTCGGCTACAGCAGCAATATTCTCGGCTGTTCTTGAGCGACGTGCACGGGTTTTATTTTTCACATCACTAACTTGTCCCAACAGCTCAAATTTTTCCACCAATTTCTGTGTTCACGACGATCCAAAAATGTTAGAGTTTTACGAATCGTCTGCCAAATTTTCTCCAATTTCATAGTGAATTTCAATAATTTCAATGCGTTGTTGAAGCGTGTATCGTTCCATTTTTAGTGGAGTACTTTCTACTTGTCAGATGTCAAAAAATGGCAGCTTCAAAAGTGACATCTAACAAAATAGCGGGCTATTCTAAACAAACATAGACTTAGGATAATAAGTCTATGATTCTCAATAACACTTCTTACTGGAAAACCCTTTAGAATAGATAGGTTTGGCGGAACAAGAATGAAAGTGAAAGAACGATAATATAAATACATTTATTGTAGATAAAAATACAACATAGGAAAGAGTCATCTTCCAGTAACGTTTTGTTACATTCGTACATACCTCATGAAATCTTTGATAATATGTACCTACCCTCTAATGATGTGGGCTCGATACAATTTGAACATTAATAGGTGTGAGTCCAGAATGATTCGCTTTCATAGGTGGGTGATTATGATCGAATTTCTTCACAACCAGTTTGCCACTAGTCGAAAGCCTTGCCCTGCATTTGCTTCTGTAGTAATGAACACAACGCCAATTGGTTCTTCCCCCATATTTCACATTCATTTCGTATTCGTCCTCATGAACGATAATTTTAGGATTTTTTCGTCCAGGTACAACGTAGATTTGTTCTGAAATTGGATGAGATTACTGAAAATGAACACACTAAAAACACACAAATCCTAGATCTGACTGACCTACAAACTTGCTCATTTTTTACTTTTGGGGCTTCTCCACTTATCGCGAGAATGTTTGTTCACAGAAATTCTTTAACTGTTATTATAGCCATAATAGAGTTCAGGTCATTTGATTAAATGAATTATTCTTCATTACGATTGCACACAATACAGGGTCTTTCACGAGGAACCTCACCCATTTTATACGGGAAACTACTGAACGTATTTTCATGAAATTCAGCACTTATAAGGGTAATTCTCATGAAATTCCAAAATTATTCAGGAATGAATTCTCAAAAAATTTGTCAATAAATTTGAACTTTTTTTGTGGCAGTTTTGTAATACATATGATACTAGATTTCACTGATATAGTGGTCCCCAGATTTAAGTCATTTAAAGCGACTCAGAGGAATGATTTATAAATGTATAGTGAGGGAATGATGACGAATGTGAGGGAATGATATTAACATGCAATTCATGAACCTTTATCAATTAAAAATGATTAATTCTTCATAGAATATATTGTTATTTATTTTCATAATGTTTCTATAACTAATCTGAAGAATATTAAATCAGAAAACTATGAAGTACTACTTATAATTGCAGTAGATTTCATTTCTTCTCGGCGTTTCTTATCGTACTCTTTCTTTTTTAATTTTGCCTCTGTATCGGACAATTTCTTTTTTCTTGCCATTATTTGCTCCTTAAACGAGAAAAAACGTACTCACGTACCACATGACAAAAGAAATAAAAATCTGAGTTATCTTAGTTTAAAAGTCATTCCCTCATAAATCATCATTCCCTCATTTCAAACTGAAGTGAGGGAATGACGGTGAGGGAATGACGAAATAACACGAAAACTAAGATAACATAGATACATATAGCCCTGACCTTATGAAAACATTTTGAACTATGAACACTACCCCCCAAAACGCATCCAAATATAATGTAACTTTTACTCATACTCAACTTATTTTTTGATAATGTCTAATGGGGGAATGATGTGAGGAAAAGTAATATAGTAATAATTGTAACTGAATACACTATTGCACAAAACCGAGTTGAAGTTTAATCAGAATCACCATAATAACATAATTCGCTTATTCACATGCTAGAAAAACTCAAGCTATTTTCATAGAATTCGCTCAATATGACCATAGATCGAATATTTGTAACAAGGTGAGGGAATGATTTTATCCAAAGGGACATACATTGAAATCCCATAGTTATTCAATAAGTATTTGTCGTGGCTTGAATTGATGTTTAAATATAACGAAAATTACCATTACAATATTTGACTAAAATTTGATTTACAAAAAATTACTGAATAGGATGAAAATATTGAGTTCCAGCAGGAAACTGGGATAGTGGGACAACGTGAGGGAATGATTTTTATGATATAAAATTAGTAATAACTTTTTCATTGCATTTAATGATATCTCGTTTTTCGGGGTGATGGAAGAAAAGATACCTAGCGTCAAAATAAAAACCTAACATCGATAATAATTACACGGGTATCTGTATCAATAGCGGTGGACTTAAATTTTGGAATTCGATGAGAATTACCCATAAGTATTTCACGATGCTGATGAAATCTAAAATATTTTCAAGGCATGAGCACCTCCGGTTTTTCCGGAAATGACGTCAACTTCCGTTTTTCAAATTAGAACACCATTTTTTTATTGCAGAAATAGATTCCTTAGAAAATTTCAAGTTATTTTGATGTAACATTTTTCAGTTTTGGTTGGAAAATTCTCTCTGAGCGGGAAAAATCGAAAATAGAGCTCCGCTGAAACAAGAATAACTTCGAGGTTTTTGAATGGAAAATTTTCATTTTTGGGATTTTTCAAGATGTAAGATTGATGTATCCACTTTAAGAATCGAAATCGCGATTCATGATACAGGGGGTGAAAAAATCGCTTTCAAAGTTAGGGATGACAAAATCGTGAAAAATCAATTTTTTCAAATTAGAACCCCATTTTTTTATGGCAGATATTGAATCTACGTTAAAAAATAATGTGAGTGTATGCATCACACCCTTGCCCTAAAGTGGATATCAACTCAGAAAATATCCATTTTATATAAAGATATATAATGATCATATAGACTAGACTAGTAGAGAATATCTATTAAGGAAGGTCGAATTTTAATGAAGGTATATAACATTAACATCACATTTCAGATCTACCTGATACAAAATATGACAAGAATCATACCATTTTCAAGGAAACTGGATTTTATTTCAGAGGCCTGACTATTCAAGTATAGGACCATTGAACATAATTCGAAATCAACATTGTGTTCGTATTTTAGAATATTTGAAAACAGAATCATTCGAATGAATTTTCGTTCAAACTACAAGTAAAAGGAACAAGAAAGACGTGATTTGGCTAGTACAGAAATGAATGTTTTTTCTTATCGGGAATACAGACTATATCTAGAAATTTCTTTGAAGTACAACTGCTTGTGGAGTAGCCTCATCATATTTCGGATTTTCGGGAGCATGGTTATGACCACAAGTAATTCTCAAAACTCTTCCAGACGAGATAGCCCTAGCTTTACATTTGGTTTTGTCGTAAACAATACACCTCCACATGGTTCTTCCTTCCGTCCTTTTATTAATCTTGAAAACGTAGTCCTCTACAATTATTTGGGGATTTTTCCTTCCAGCTCTAACATAAATAATGGTTTCTGAAATGAAATCAATATGACAATTTAAGGTTGAATTAATGTATCAACTCCTATTTCATTTATTCCTCGACGGCTTAGAAAATCTGTGATACATATCTTAAAAATGAATCAATATTACAAAATCTTAATTTCCACTGAAATTAAATCAGTATCACAGTTCTTCAGTTGATTTGACGGCTCAGAAAATCTGTGACAAGTTTTTCCTAGAGAAATCAATATTAGAATTTTCGAAGAGTTGTAAATCCGTTATGGTTACGATTCTTGATCAGCGGTTGATTTAAAGAAGAGAAGAATAGAGCTAACTAAAGAGAATATTTTTGAGTCCATTTATTTCACAATAATTTACAATCACAGTTTATGATATGATTGACAAAACATAAAATTTCGGTTTCTTCAGAAGTAATTACTAGAGGAGCGATTTTTCAGGAATTTCAACCATTATCGAAAAAAATGATTATTTTTGTTCATAGTCGCAATGAATGTTTAATCGTTTTATGGGGCAAATTGAAAATAGGGTGAAGGACATAGTCATTGGACACTTAAGAAAATTTTATCAGTGAAGTTATGAAAACTGCCTGAATTTGGAGAAAATCTATGATAGAATGATTTAAAATGATAGCAGAATGTGTGATTTAAAGGTTTCTCTTGTTATTATGAACAGAATAGAAGGAATTTAATTTTCATCATATTCCAATGAAAAAGTGGGCGAAAAATATAGTTATTGGACGTATTAGGTATACAGTTATGGGAAAAGTGTTGTACAGTCATTGAACAATATGTATTTCATTCAATCCATTAAATGTAATACAACTATAAATGAAAACTAACTAGAATTCTAATGAGTGTTGTAATAGTCTTCGTATTCTGCCAATAATATATTGACATCTTCATGGGGATTTTTAACTTTCTAGTCTTCCGAACAGCCGAACTCATATCATTTGTCGACAATCAACGACGAACCCAGTGTGAATCAAACTATATGACAACCCTCCTTCAATTGATGATGCACTATTTGTGGAATTTTCATTCAAATATTTTCATCACGTTTCCAAGCTAACTTATAAAAATGGAAGAACAAATTCATTTCAATAATACAAAAATGAATGTCGAATTCCATGGAGGAGCAACAGATTTTGTCTAGAATTTTTTTTGAAGTATAATTTTTCTTGGAGTTGTCTTATCATAATTTGGAATTTCAGGTGCATGGCTATGGCCACAAGTAATCCTCAAAACTCCTCCAGCCGATATAGCCCTTGCTTTACATTTGGTTTTTTCATAAATAATACATCTCCACATCGTTCTTTTTTCCATCTTCTTATCAATAATGAATACGTAGTCCTCCACAATAAGTTGGGGATTTTTTTTTCCAGCCCTGATATGAATAACGGTTTCTGAAATGGAATCATCATGATAATATTGCAGTCGATCTCTTACCACTCAGAAAATCTGTGTCAAACATTCAAAAAGAAACCAATATTAAAACATTTGTCAATCTGCTATGATCTCTATTTTTTGAACTATAATCATTCAGTTTTTTATGATCTCAAAATTAATTTGGGGAACTTCATTGAGATGTGCTGAAGAATGTTTTTGTGGAAATTCAATACAAAAAATATGAAATGTAAAACGGCATCAGAGATAACCATTATAAAAATTAATCTTTTATGTTCTTGTTTCATTCATACATTTTTGTAATTCGACATTGTTACTCAATATTTCTACTATTTGAAAAAATATTCGGTGTATTTCCTGCTCCATATTTCCACTAAAATTTTTTAATAAGTAGAACTGTTTGGGGAATAGCCTCATCATAGTTCGGATTCACAGGTGCATGATCATGGTCACGAGTCATCTTTAGGATTCTTCCTGAAGAGATAGCTCTAGCTCTACAATTATTCTTATCATAATGAAGACACCTCCACATCGTTTTTCCTTGCATTCTTCTATTTATTCTGAAAATGTAGTCCTCCACAATTATTTGTGGATTTTTCCTACCAGCTCTGACATGAATCACTGTTTCTGAAACAGAATCATCATCAGCAATCAGGAAATTGAAATATAATGGCCCTAAAGCAGTTTTTTGGTCATTTTCAGTTCAGATAATTAATCAATTATCACCTACCCTATGAATAAGGCATATTTTCATTCAGTTTAACCATTTCATCCTCATAATAATGAAAGGGCTGTTAAAAAACACTGTCCATTACCAAATCATTCTCAGCAACAAAAATCCATTTCCTTTCGTATAGGAGATCATGACAAGCTCCTCAATTATAAATGGTTGTACACAATACTTGAAATTTTAAAGCATTCAAGTAATTGGGTTCATTCAATGGAGAAGTGAAAAGACAAAAATTTCAGAAAATACTTTATTCAGACGATAATAATGACCAACATTCAAATGTTCACCTCTCAACGTACAAAAAAACAAGTTGATACATTTCCTTGGAAATTGTCAATGTTTCTTTAATTCTGCTTTGAACTATTTTCAATAAGTTTAAATAAAACCAGGTATTCCAACCTAAAAACCTTCGACGAAATAAGTACCTTGAAAGCATTTCATAGCATCCGTATTCTCACTTTATAAATAGTTTAAATCAAGGAATTCTCTGTAGAATAACTTTCTGCTGCACAAGAGCTTCTAGGTCTGATTGTAAAAACGTTGGATCATGATTATGATCACGCCTCATCGTGCAGATTTGACCGCTCGTAACCAAAGTCGCTTTACATTTTGTCCTGAAGTAGTGGCAGCACCTCCATAAGGTACGACCAATTCTTCTGGTGTTTATTTGGAAGTCATGTCCATCTAAGATTATTTTCGGATTCTTAGTTCCCTTATGGATGTAAATTGTACCTACAATGAAAGTTTCGTCTAAGAAGTAGGAGAGTATTTCACAAAAATTTACAAGAACAACCTAAAAATTGGATGGAAGAGAATGTAAAAGGATTAACAAGACAGCACAATTGGAAAAATATAAAACCCAAACACAGTATATAATAACATGTATTATTCAAAGAAAACATATAAAGACAATTAAAAATCGAAACCCCAAGAAAAAAAATTGCAATTTTTGTTATCAGTAGTAGTTCTGTAATTATACATGGTGACCCATCAGTTGATGAGCAGAAATTTCGAAACCTCAAATTGTGTGTTGTCCAAATCACCTTCAGAGATATGTTAGTTTAGATATAATTATGTTAATGAACCACCCTGAATTGGGTATCTAAATTTCAGATTTGAACATCACTACCTTGAATGGTAACAAAATGGGAAGAATTAATTTTTTGTGGAGCTCGTACACATAACATAGGTCAGAATTATTAAAATTGATAATAACGAGAGAAATGGACTCGCAAAGATCTAATTCAAGAAGTAAATCGCCGGAACGTGCTGCTACCGCAGAAGGAAAATGACAGACCGGTTTCTGGCTTCTTAGCCGTCATCAGTGTCACATATCCCCTCTTACGGTAGCAACCAAATGAAACGGAAGGAAGTCTCTAGCAGGAACTCCTGAGTACAATATAATACTACAGTGTCCCACCTAGCGGGCAAATGTCTACGTTTCATCCCAGACGTTCCTTCGTTTCATTTGGTTGCTACCGTAAGAGGGGATATGTGACACTGATGACGGCTAAGAAGCCAGAAACCGGTCTGTCATTTTCCATCTGCGGTAGCAGCACGTTCTGGCGATTTACTTCTTGAATTAGATCTTTGCGAGTCCATTTCTCCCATTTATTATATGTCCCTAGTGGACGGTCCTAACGGACGCGAATTTTCCTATTATTGATAATAACCTCATAATATCAGGAGGAAATAAATTTCCTTAAAACAGTCAAAAAAAACAATTTTATTTTCGTATGGGTATATCTGAAACAATGTTAACATTTTTCGAAGCTAATAACTGAATGTTCTCCCTGCATTTCCCATTTGGTGCATGGTTATGCGAAACTGCTTGTCGTATAGAATTTCCAAAAGTGAAAAGCCTAGCTCTACACTTAGTCCTATGCACAAAACTGCAAATCCAAGTCGTCTGGTGAGGTTGCTTATTCACTAACTTGAAAATGTTATCCTGGAATATTATTTGGGGGTTTTTTCTTCCGGGAACTATATAAATGATACCTAAAATATATCTTTATTAATATTCGATAAGTTAAACTATGGAGACTGCGTTATATTTCAAAGTTGAAGCGTAAGTTGAAAACATAAAATAAGTTTTTTGTCCTCTAGATTATAAGTGGACCTATCAATTCATATTTTGATGCAAAGCAATTTCCAATTGGACCCTTGAGTCTCTTAGGGAAGGTTCACCTTCATTCCGTATAGGGAGGGATTCCCCAAGGTTCTATATGAACCTCGATTTTTTCACCAGACCCTTCGTATTGGTACTGATAATACCAAACAACAATTCCAATATGAGTGATTTTCGGGAATAGAGGATAAAATAAAAACAATTATAAACATTACTTTTTTATTGTACATACTGTTCTTCACAAAAGTTTTGAAAATTTCAGTATCCCCCTGAAAATTCTTCGAGAATACTATTTAATACTGTTTCCATAGTTTCATCAAAAGTTGAATTCTTATGTAATTTATCGGAACAAGTATTGGAAAATGTCGATACCAATTCAATACGCTTGACAAAGAAACCTAGTAACATTTTAAATGTTAGTTATTCGGTAAATATGTATTAGGAAATCATTTGACAAATTCAAACAGAAATTTGCGCTCTTATAATTAGTGTTTTTTCATAACGAATCTTTTTAGGAACAATCAGGACAACAAGGTTCGACATTCGAACATAATGTCATAACCACAAAATATATAAATAATGACGATATAATTTTCTCCTTCGATAAATACAATAACATTAGCCACCACCACATAGGTAATCAAAATTTGTTCAAAGAGAACCCTAATCAACTGATTCTTCTTAATAAAGCCAAACCTAAAACAGGTCAATGCCCTGATTTACTTTTAAACTAACGTTTTCATATATCCCTATCAAAAACTAGAAATAATTTCATTGCACATGAAAATCAGACTGGCATAGTGAAAATGGGAAGGTTAAAATGGGAACAAATTGCAAAACTTCCAGTTTGGTTTCGTATTTCTTTCTGCGATTTTCGAATCATGGCATCTTCGAAACAAAACGTTTATGGGCTTGTGTTGTCAATTCTGGAATTTGTTTTTGTATCGATATTTAAACTTCTGCTTGAAGAAAGTGGACCATCATGTATCGCTGTTGAATATTTTTTTGTCGTTTGAAAGATTTATAGATAATATAATTGAGGTCAGATTACTCGGACTGTTATCGTGGAAGCTCAGAGGAAGTTGTATCTCACAGGAGCAATCTCAAATAAAAAGTTTTTATCAAAATAGGAAAATTCACGTCCGTTAGGACCGTCCACTAGGGACATATAATAAATGAGAGAAATGGACTCGCAAAGATCTAAATCAAGAAGTGAATCGCCGGAACGTGCTGCTAACGCAGAAGGAAAATGACAGACCGGTTTCTGGCTTCTTACCGTCATCAGTTTCATTTGGTTGCTACCGTAAGAGGGGATATGTGACACTGATGACGGCTAAGAAGCCAGAAACCGGTCTGTCATTTTCCTTCTGCGGTAGCAGCACGTTCCGGCGATTTACTTCTTGAATTAGATCTTTGCGAGTCCATTTCTCTCGAAAAGTTTTTTTCTCAAAAAAATTCTAAATCGGTTTGTAACATTCATTACTTCAATCCAAATATAATAAAATCCAAAACAACTTCAAACTCGCTTCACTATTGAATAGACAAAGCATATAGGTACAGTCTTGTACATTTTACCCCACGATATATACAGTTTGTTTGAAAAAGTTTTCGTCGAATATTTTGTTGAGTGTGGTGGATTATGCATTAGCTCTCAAAAAACGATCACGTCTTCTGTTGCTTCAATTCAATAGCTTGATATAATGATAAAAGTAGATTCTGATTATTGCGAAACGCCGATATCGGAGTATTGAACTGATCTATCGAAAACGTTATCTGAAAGTACTCAGCTCAAAAGAATTAAATAACAAAATATTCCTCTAAAATGACCTTACACGCCCTGTATCTCGCTTATGCTTCGAGAAAGGGGTATATATCATCAGGCAAAAATGTTTCTCCCCACGTCATATACACGCCTATATAAAATTGGATGGTGTTAAAACATTCTACATAAATAATTTTCTATAAATGTAGCAATCATTAAAAACATTCACTATCCGAAAAAATCAAAAAAATAATGGATGTGAATAAATGTCCAGATACACTCCCTCCCGTCCTAAAACTTTATTTGGATGTCGAAGATCAACTACCGACATAAATACTAATAAAAATAATAGTCTGATCTAATACATTTACGAGGAAATAAATAGAATGAAGGAAACAACTAAAATTCGTTCATATGGAACGTGTTATCCAAAAAATGGTTGGCGTGGTTCTCTGAAACTTGGTTGCGTACTTTCCAAATATCATCTCTGGGGTCTCTACAAATAACAATGTTTTGAGCCGTCATCCTCTGGTACCTCTCCCTGCTTACGGTTTGTGGATGAATATGGTAGCCCATGATGGTTGCAACTTTACCGCAAGTCTCTACTTTTGCTTTGCAACGGGATGGACTTCTGGTGTAATAGCCGCTGCACAGCCAAACCGTTTTTTGGGTCAACTTTCGGTAAAGGAGATAGCTGTGACCTTCCAGTATAATTTTTGGCTTCTTCTGCGCCAGATCAAAGTATATTTTACCTGAAACAGAGGTAGTTATTCGAGTTCCGAACGTATAAACGATTTCACCGTGACAGATTATACTGGAACTTCACGACCAATATTGATTTATGTACTTTCAGGAGTAACATATGTACGTCTGTAAAATACATAACAATATGTCATGTTGAAGACCATAATATCCGCTAAGTAGATCTAATAGACGACTTTGTTTCAAATTATTGTTTTTTATTTTTTTCTTTTGTTATGGATTTTATTTCGTTTTATTCGTTCGAGAAACGGGCGTTGACAACTCTCATAGCAGGCGGAATGCCACGTTGAACGTGTAGGCCTTCTGTAAGGATGACAATAAAATCAACAGCGTCCGCTAGATATGTATTGGTCTTGTCAATCAGGTCGTCATTGATATTTGTGACAACTAACAGGGTTGTCACATTAGGAAATTAGAAGTGGAAAAAGGTTTGATCCATAAAAATGAACTACTCTGATAATTTTATTGAAAAATCCAATTGAATGACTCTCACTTATGAAGAAATATTGCATACATGACCATATGCACCAATCCATTAACTAAATCATAACCTTCATTTTAACAGCTGCGCAAATAAACATAGACAAGAATTAATGGTGCGTTCTCAATTGAAAACAAAAAATGAATAAATAAACTATCATAAACAAAAATTCAAAGAATTATCAGATCCTGACAATATGGACCTTTTGCGACAAAAGGTTCTTGAATCTGGCGTACATTCGTGGTTCGTGGTTGTGAGTACCAGAAACTTGAACCACTTTTCCGCTGGTGACCAGACGAGACTTGCATCTGTCCGTCCTGTTCCCGAAATATTTGCTGCACATCCAAACCGTTCTGTTGACGTCGCGTTTTAGGATCAAGTAGTCAAAGTCATCCAGAATTATTTTCGGTCTTTTGGTGCCCATATCGAAATAGATAGTATCTGAAAAGGATCCTGTTAGATCTGGAGAAATTATTGAATATTTTACGGTCTCTTACTCAGCCCTGTCTGGAATAATTGGAAAAACTTGTTTCAAGTGCTCAAACAGAACATACAATCTGAAGAATACGATTTGGGTATTACCGGCAGTTTCTTTTACTCGTACAGGTCCCAGCAGACACTACGAGTAATTTCAGTTTCCTGTTCACAATGCCTATGATTTTCCGATCCAAAAGTCTGTTTATGAAGAGAAATGTATTTTCTTTCGAAATAATAATCACAACGAACATAGTGGTTATTAAACCACTATGTGAACAGTTTGAAACACAATAAAAACACGACTTGGTCGAAGAAGATGTGATACAACCATAAAATACGAAATATCTTTCATTAGGTATTCATCTCAAAAGTATCGAACTTGCACTGAAGTGTCAGTCTTTCGGTCATCCAACACCACAATCAAATATCTCCATCTCCAAAGAAATTATTTTGAATTATTTTCATCCCAATTTATTTTTAATACTTCTTATACAACGATCGTCTTACTACAAAACCTTTTCATGATTTCATTCTCTTATTATTTCAACAACTTGGGATACCAACTTCTCATTTCTTGTCGATCTCACTTTTGGTTCATGGTTATGTTTACCTATCACATGAACTTGTTTGCCTTTCGTGATCAATTTGGCTTTGCATCTGCCGTCTGTTTTATTGAATCCAGCATAATATCTGTTGCACAGCCATATTGTTTTTGTCATCTCTTTGATGTGGAGAATGAAGTCGCAGTCATCCAATATTATTTTTGGGTTCTTGTGGCCTATATCGAAGTAGATAACACCTGAAAATGTCGAATTATCAATTTCTCGAATTAGGGGAAATATTTCCAGTACAACTTCCCATAGAAATTCTCTACAAAATTTTTAATTATACTTCTCGAACAAACATCTCTTCGATAACGTGTTCGATGCACCAAGCTTTGTGTTTAAGCTTAGCTTAAACATTGTATAAGGACAACTGACCCAAGCTAACCTATTCCTTCGCCAACTCGTAACAATGAATGCGCGCGTCAGACACAGCGCGTCTATCGGAACAGCACTGATGCAATGGAAGCGCTATTGGGCGTCTATGGCCGCGCGGTAGTCCCCTACTAATTCAAGCGCACTGCGAATGACGCGCGCGGTCATAGTTACGAATTGGCGAATGAATCGGTTATGGTATCATTAGGAATGCAATTTAAATAATTTGGACGACGCATTTCTACGAAATAAGTAAATTTGCAATGTTTACCTCGTCGGTACATCATAATCAAATCTGAAGGTTTATCCTTTTTTGAAGGCGGTTTGGGATGAGGCCAATAAATCAACTTGAAGATTTTATGTTTTATTAGATTCTACTTTTAACAAAAAAGAATTTTCTCAAATAAATCTCAGACTATTCGTTACAGTTCCGTACAAAGTATATGATAAAATGAGTTTCATTACAGTTAATACTCCTCGTTCACAATAATTCCTTTATAACGGTTACTCTTTGGCTTAGCATATTTTTATATTTATCTTTCTTCAGTTTTGGGTCATGATTGTGCTCTCCTGCTATTCTCACTACTCTTCCTGATGTTACCAGTCGACATTTACAACGCAACACCCTGGAGTTGAAATAATGGGAACACCTCCAAACAGTTTGGTTCGGCTCATTCTTGTAGAGCAAGAAATCGAAATCGTGTAAAATCAGTTTTGGTTTTTTTGTGCCGACATCGAAAAAGATGACATCTGAAAAACACCTCCTTGAACATTTTCAATTTGAAATTGAGGAATGTGTGTCAGAATGAGATGCTGATATCTGAAGAAATTTCAAGAATAAAGGTTTAAATGAACCCATACAATGTTATCACAAAGGGTAAGTTATATATAAATATACAGGGTGTTTCACCATAAACTGGACAAACCTATATAGCCGTGTAGATGACACTGAGAAAGTTATTTTTGCCCCATGACATATACCCCGTTTTCGACGCATAAGCGAGATACAGGGTGTTCAATGTCAACTTTGAGCAATATTCTGATGACTGTTGTGAGTTACGCGTGATATTTGAAATAACGGTTTCTAGTCACATCTCAGTATTTTTGAGGGCTCAATTGAATTGTGGTGTAGAATTTTGCGAAAAAAAATTCAAAATGGCGGAAAACCTGCAAAGTTGGAATTTTTTTTTCTCGGTTGCAAATTTGGAAATCATAATCTCAACGTACTCAATTTTCTGAGATTTTCCGTAAAAAAAATTTTTCAAAATTCGAACTCAACTTTTTTTTTTACATGTCTTCAGTGGAAAAAAATTTCGGGCAAAATTTTTGGATTTTTTCATGGTTGAACTATATTTAATTCTGAATACTTGGGTGAAAACAGAATGAAAAAATATCAATTGGTTTTCTTTTTGTAGCCTTCCGAAGATTACGCTCGGTGTACTTTCTTAATTTTTATTTGAGAAACTGGAGGCCGTACGGAGGTCAAAATTGTGCTGATGGGCTGCCAGAATGATCCGGATAAAAATATGAAATTATAAACCAAAAAATATTTTTTTCAAAAATTTTGGTAGGAATCGAACTATACAAGTATGAATTGGATTAATTTTAATCCTATAAATCTCCGTTACCAAAGCAACACTAGTTAATCGAGAGTGTAGAGTTCGAACCTCACCGAAGTTTTTTGGAAAAAATAAAAAAAAATTATATTTTTTTCAAATTTTTTTTTATTTTTTCGAAAAAAAAATTTTTTTTTTATAATTTCATATTTCTATCTGGGTCGTTCTGGCAGTCCAGCAGCACAATTTTGACCTTCGTACGGCCTCCAGTTTCTCAAATAAAAATTAAGAAAGTACACCCAGCGTAATCTTCGGAAGGCTACAAAAAAAAAACCAATTGATATTTTTTCATTCTGTTTCCACCCAAGTATTCAGAATTAAAGATAGTTCAACCATGAACAATTCCAAAAATTTTGGGCGAAATTTTTTCTTCACTGAAGACATGTAAAAAAAAAGTTGAGTTCGAAATTTGAAAAAAATTTTTCACGGAAAATCTTAGAAAATCGAGTACGTTGAGATTATGCTTTCCAAATTGGCAACTGAGAAAAAAAAATTCCGACTTTGCAGGTTTTCCGCCATTTTGAATTTTTTTTTGCAAAATTCTACACCACAATTCAATTGAGCCTTCAAAAATACTAAGATGTGACCAGGAAACGTTATTTCAAATATCACGCATAACTTACCACAGTTCACAGAATATTGCTCGAAGTTGACATTAAGCACCCTGTATCTCGATTATGAGTCGAAAACGGGGTATATGTCATAAGGCAAAAATGACTTTCTCGATGTCAACTACACGGCTATATATGTTTGTCCAGTTTATGGTGAAACACCCTGTATATTATGTCGGTTAATATTTCAAAAAATCAGAAATTAGCCCATTGATCCCTTGCTTTTTTCAACTGTAGATTCCTCTAGTATGTATTTAGTTGAGGTGCTCAAATTGTGGTTAAATGAGTGGTTAATTCACGAGATGTCATCTCGAAAACTTGGTTTTTACAGACAAGAAAAGTATTTAGATTCGCAAAAATTTATTTATCTTCACGAGGAACATTACAAAAAAGTTATTGCTGTTGAAAATATTGAGAATCGAAATATCATCAAATATAAAAAGGAAAATATCATCGAAACAAATCAAGAAAGTACAAATACCTACAATCTTAATTTCACCTTCAAATAATGAGATTTTTAGAAATTAATCTGCACAGATCTGTTTTTATATTATATTATCATTATCTTTTTTCTGAATCAAGAGCGTGGATCTTAATTTCGTCGAATTGTTTTGGTGAAGGGCCGTTATACTCTGGCCGACGGCTACGGCACCGATTCTCTACTCAAAAAGTGCCTTTCATTTTTCGAAGTTCACGCCCTTATTTTTCACCTAAAAGCTTGATTTTTTTTCAATTGAAGTTAAAGGATGTCTGGAGGGCACTTCAATTTCTTCTCTTTAATAAAATATAATAAAAATATTCTTTTGTATGAAAAATCGGCTACGGCACCGATTCTCCATCCAAAAAGTGCCTTTCATTTTTCCAAGTTTACCCCTCAATTTTTCACCAAAAAGCTTGATTTTTTCTTCAAATTGAAGTTGAAGGATGTCTTGACGGCACTCCAATTTCTTCTCTCCGAAAAAATTATTTTTTCGCATGAAAAAATTGAGTTGAATCTGAGAGTCTATGGAAATTGACTTCATAATCGTTTTTCGGCTGTTGTTCATCATGTTTTTTTAGAAAATTCATTGGAGTGCCCTCGACAAATCAATTTTATATGTTACAAAAAAAAATTCCCTCTGGATAGGCGCTTAATTAATGCAAAACATTATGGAAGTACTGAAAAGACTTCCAGAAAGTGTGAAAACGCAGAGAACTGTCTGAAATTCTAGGAGAATAAAAAAAAATCAAGCTTTCAGGTGGAAAATTGAGGGCGTGAACTTGGAAAAATGAAAGGCACTCTTTGAATTGAGAATCGGTGCCGTCGGCCAGAGTATAACGGCCCCTTAAGGCTCAATTAGAAATATCATTTTGAAACTCAAAAGTCTCATGATAAGTTTTTTCCTGGATGTGTCTTCTTTGATAATTGAAAAGAGAAAAAAGTCTTCAAACAATAATTATAGGATCAATTTTCATCTGTTATGTGCTGAAACCTTCTGCACCACTGTGACTTGCTGCGACACCATATTTAAAACATTGTGTGGTTTAATTTTGGCGGGATGGTTGTGATGGCCGTCCACTGTGATCATTTTTCCACTACTATAAATACGACACTTGCATCTCTCCTTGCTTTTGAAATGGTAATAATTAGAGCATTTCCACTGAGTTTCTGAATTTCCCCATTTGAACATCACGAAATCATAGTCTCCATAAACCAGTTTGGGATATTTGACACCGACTGCAAAATATATGGTGCCTAAAATAAAAGAGATGTTTACTACGGCTCGAATCATATTTTCGGCACCAATAGAATATGAAGAAAAGGTTGCTACAATTATTTCCCATATGAAAATTCCCCTTCTTCATTCAACCAAGCAAAATTTCTTTTGTTTGAAAAAATATTAGTTTTCAACTTGAGTTTTAGTTTATGTCCCAGCTTTACAATATAATTTTTATGGTCTATTTGTGAACTCCAAATATTGTGAAGAGTTTCGTAATTCCACGTTCAGTTTGATAACAACGCCTGAATACTAACGAATAATTCTCTATTCACATGATATTTTGAAGTAACTTGGTGGATCTGCCCGCTTCGGAAGCTTTATTGCAGTCTATCCACGTGGAAAAGCAATAAGAGGAACCTACAACATGAAATCCGTATGAAATGTACATAACTATTATTGATATTTTTCCCAAAAAAATGTATATCATTCATTTGATAATTTAATATGTAGATGGTCACAATGTCAAGAACAAAATAAAATAATACGAATTAAAAAATAGAAAGAAATATGCCCACAGTGGTTGTCGATGAATACCGTTCAACCGTGTTTGACTATCGTAACCCTCTGAGAAAGCAAATTCGTAAATTTAGAAGATTTCTCCTTGGGCGCATGATTATGTTGAGCACGCATGAAAACCATTCTCCCACTGGTTTGTAAACGGCAACGACAGTTCGTTTTGTGGTAGAAGGAACAGACCCATATGGTCTTTTTTGGAGTTTTTCTTGCGAGATTGAAATCGTAGTCATACACTATAATTTTTGGGTTTTTCGTGCCCACGTCGAAGTAAATAATATCTGGAAAAAAAATTGCAATGAGTATCAAGGTTCCAAATAGGGTAGTGGAATTGACCGAAGATTTTAATTATATTTCTCGAAGTTCAGCATCTAGAATCTAGATAGAAAGTAAAAATAGGGTAAATTTGTTCATACAATTTATATAGCATACACAAAGAGCTAACAGTCAGAAAGTATACAATATTGCAAATTCTTAAAAGCTTCAACTACATAAAAAGGCCACAATAGTGGAACAAGTAAATAGGTAAAAATCACTGCTTGAATTTCTTTATAATAGTGACTTCCTGTCGGAGCATATCTTTTATTTTCTGGGTTTTCTTATAGGGTAGATGGTTATGTTCTTCACCAGTCATGACCACCACACGACCACTTGTTGTAATTTTGCTCTTGCACTTCGTCTTGTAATATCCAGTACAAATCCACAACGTTTTCTTTTGGTCTTTCTTATGGCATGAAAAGTCGTAACCGTCTAAGATTATCTTGGGATTTTTTATGCCACAATCGAAGTATACGAAACCTGAAATGGGTCAATAGTCAGATGAATGATCAAGAATGAAAAATTATTTACAAAAAATTTCAATCGATGACCTCAAAAATAAACGATATGTTCCATTCAAAATTCAAATTAAAAAGGTTTGCATTTCATTTCACCAACCCTGTACTCTTATATAATCCATATTATAACTGACTGATATGAAGTTATTAAATATTATACCGTTTTCAAGGTATTACCAAACTTCCATGCTTTTTCACAAGCCTATATAGACAATTTGTTGCCAACAAACCAAGTTCAAGAAAATATTCCTTCTGATTGTAGCAAGTAAAATGTCCCTGAGCATATTTATATATTGTAATGAACTAGATAAGCAAACGAAAAGTGTCGAATTTCACTATTTATTGAATAACAGAAACAAATTGAGAAAAGTAAGAATAAAAAAATATTCTGCAACAAAGTAATTGTACATATTTGTTATTGAAATAATAAAACATTCGTCAAAAATTATTGCTTGTAAGCACACCAGACTCAATCATAACAAGATAAAAAGTTCAATCCATATAAATCTCTATCAACCATAAATTCTTTATAAATATCATATTATCGAAACGAAAAATTTTCATAACATTGATCAAATAAAATCTTCATTTATCTTTCTTCGAAGGCCTTCTATTTATTACGGTAACATTTCGAGATACCATATTGTCTAAGTTGCGAATTGTTGGTTCGTGATTGTGAATGCCGCTCAAGAATACCGTTGTTCCAGTACTAGTCAATCGCACACAACATTTGGTGCGATTGTAAGAACTGCAACGCCAAAATGTACTTTTCCTCATTTGTTTATTGCAATGAAAATCGTTATTTTCGTAAACTAGCTTCGGGTTCTTCGTTCCAACAATAAAATGTATAATACCTGGAAAATGAAAATGTATCAAATTTCAGTATAGCTGAAGATAAAGAATTACTCAAATTTGGTGAACCTTCCAATCTCTCATATTGAGCTTTTTTTCTCAATTGAAAGGGTTTGATATGCTCATCGCATAATGAGAAAAAATTTATAACAGAATAAAAGGAGTTTCTGCAAAGAATTGATTGTATTCAGAACTCTAGAGAACATCCATCAAAAATTATTTCTTGCAACTATTGAATCAAATACACCAGACTCAATTGAAACAAGAGGAAACCTGTGTCTTTTACATTATGAAAAATCAATAATCTTTTCTCAAAGAACTTCGATTTATTATGGTAACAGTTCGAGAAACCATATTGTCTAAGTTGGAGATTGTTGGTTGGTGATTGTGAATACCTCCCAAAAAAACCGTTGTTCCAGTACTAGTCAACTGTGCACAGCATTTGGTGCGATAGTAAGAACTGCAACGCCAAAATGTGCTCTTCTTCAATCGTTTATTGCAATGGAAATCGTTATTCTCGTATACCAGCTTTGCTTTATTCATTCTTCCAAGAGCAAAATATATAGTACCTAGAAAACAAGACTGTGAAAAGGTTGATTCAAATGAAATAAAATACAAGGCTTCTGGTGTACTAGGCTGAAGATCAAGAAATTATCATTGTTGCTGAGCAATTGGTTACATCTAGTATTGACAACTTTGATGGATACCGCAGAAATAGAAAGTGTAGTTTAAAAAACAGGTATCTCCTGAAGCGGAACAGTAGGTATGCTTGTTATATGATCTAATACCAATATCATACGTCTGCTACTCAGTGTCACAAAGTGATGCCGAATCTTTGATAAGAAGTGAGTTATACGCATGCGCCGAATTGAAATTAATACATTACAGAAAACGTTGAGGATATGTACATTCCAAGGAACAACAAGAAAATTGATATCAATAATGGGGACATGCCCCTGAATTGTTTAGTTTCAAAGTATGATGAGAAATAAAAAACGATATGCAAGACTTGAAGAAAAAACATTACATCGATTGTAAAATATCATATGAAATTGTAGGCTTTTGAAGCCAAATATTCACAAAAAGTAAAGGAAGACATGCATTTCACAGCATAATACAATATGTCAGAGTTGAGCCCATTCTTAATATTTCTGCACATGCGCAGATTCCTATTCTTACCAAAGCCCAGCGATTGCGATCGTATGATCAGTTGTTTCAAGCATAGTTAGTGCACTTGTTTTGATTTCGGCTTATTCACACAAAAATAAAGTAAACATGAATTGTGGAGAACCATATATTATTTTTTTTCAGAACGTAGTAATTTATAGATAAAAAACGTTTAATGGGGGAATTTCAATTAGGCAAAATGATACACACAGTACAATTAGTATATATTGTATTCCGTACAATTCAATATGAACAAATTCAAAGAATTGCTATAGGCGAAACCAAGGAAGCAGTACGCCTCCTATCGTGAACGGATGAACTAAGGCATGTGCCCCAGTTTTGCTTACTTTTCGCAAATGTCGTTGGGGCGTTCCTCTTTAGGAGGGTCGTTCTGATTCTCGCCGTTATAGGGATCTTAATTTCAGTCGCCTATACTACATATTCTTATCCTCTATTTAGTCATCTTTAGGTGTATCTCTCACTTGTATCGAATAATTAGTTGGAACCAGTTCATGTTTTCCTCTAAAAGTCGGCGGATGACTATGATATCTATTATTTACAACCAAATGTCTTCCCCTAGTGACTATCCTAGATTTACATTTCTTCAATTTCCTGGTACAACACCATATTGTCTTGTTGGGAAGATTCCTCTCAACCAAATACTCGAAATTTTTGAATACCATTTTAGGAAACTTCCGATTCTTGTAGAAGTACACGGATCCTAAAAAAAAAGTTATGGATTAATGAAAACGAAATTATTTCACGAACAAACTAACTACTGGAATTATTGGTGAATTCGGAATGAAAATAATCACAGAATTCAACACTCGACCACAGAATTCACTTTTTTCTTCTTTAAGAGGCAGTCATGGATCTTAAATATAAAAATTCATAGCGACAACCTTCAATCCAAATTCAGTACTTTTATGACAAGTGTGAAGAATAGCTGATCTTTGTGAACAACTATCTTTCTTTGTAAAGAACATCAAGATGACAAGAACCACAAGAAAGCTTCAAGAGCTGCCATAGTGTCACTATAATCTAAATTATCAGTTTGGTTAATGCTTCGATGGAAATCCCATTACGAGTGTTGGAGAATGGGAATGAATATCATCAAGCCAAAATCATCTGAGCAAAAAAAAATCACAATGACAGAATATTCCAATTTAGTATTAATTTTTTTATTATTATTCATAACAATTATGTCACTCAATGATAAATTCTTAATAAATTCAACGTTTGGTAGGAGAAGGTAATTTAGATTTAATTAATCCTTTCTAAGGATGGTATAAGTTCTTTTAACCAATGCTTTTCTTCCATCGTATGAGGGAAAATGTGTGTGAGAACCAGAGACTTTCAAAAAAGCACCGTAAGTCATCAGTCGGGCATTGCATTTGGAATATCTCTTTCTTCTACAGTACCAATGGGTTCGACATCCTGATGATCGTTCTTTCAAGAACACATTTCCTTCAAAGACCATAATGGGGTTTCTGAAGCCCTTGTAGAAATATATAATACCTAGAAAACATGAATAATTATATTGTTCTGGACGAAGATATCTACTGCTTCAGAATTACACAAAATAAAATTTAGTTCAATAAAAAAATTTATTTTCATTTTATACAATTTTACATAAATTTAAGAAACTAACAAAGTCAATGAAACGAAATTCGAAAATATATCCGAATTTTCAGCCAAATTGCACCCAATAACGAGGTATGTAAATTTAGAGAAGACTCATCTTCAAAAACGTCTTGTAAATAGAAAATTACACTAAAGCTAGTAAGCCGCACCCTTGTAAGAAGCGGATATTCAAGTGTTTTTGATCTCTTTATTTATCTACTGTATTTAATATTGCTATAGAATAAATTCGAATATCATCTGTGTTTATTC
The DNA here is from genome assembly GCA_910592335.1 of Adalia bipunctata. Lineage (NCBI taxonomy): Eukaryota > Metazoa > Arthropoda > Insecta > Coleoptera > Coccinellidae > Adalia > Adalia bipunctata. The sequence continues at coordinate 14,016,236 of OU342955.1, forward strand.
AAATGCAAAATTATCTTTTACAAGGGGTATCCCATAAATCAGCGTTTTCGGATTTTTTTTATCACGTTAACATAAGTGGGAGTCTGATCACAAACATCATGACGCAGAATCAAATCATGATTATGATTTTTGTTCATGATTTTCAAATTACTTCCGAAAGTGATGAAGCGCGCCTTGCATTTATGTCTATGTTTATATTCGCAACTCCAAACACTTTTATTTGGCATCTTCTTCTCTATCATGAAAACTCCATTCTCAAAAATCAGCATAGGGTTCTTCTTGCCTTTCACTGAATACACCTTGCCCCCTATAACAAGTAGAGGATTAACTAGAATTTAGAATTAGAGATAGCGCAAAGAAACAAAAGTAGTTCACGAATTCAGCTTGGCGCAAGTAAAAACGAAATGGACCGTCTCTTAACGCCTGGCAGATGTGGAGCTTCATTACAAAAAAACTAAAAAGGCAAGGCATGAATAATTAAAAATACGAGCAACGTATTCCGTGAAAACCAACATTGCATTAACCATGTTGTCCATGGCATACAATAACACCATGTTATCCCTGACATACAATACAGAATAAGCGTGAGCATTCTATTCACGCACTAGAATCAATTTTATTGGTGAAATCGGTCAATTGCAATCACCGTTGTTTTGCTAGGTTAGATTAGGGGCAAAGTACCGCTTGATGAGTTGCAGATTTGAATTAGTCATCCCAAAGATTAACCCTGAGAGCCAACAGAAAGTTCTTTGCAAAAATCTTAACAGCTATATATTTAGATCCTCTGGGACTTTTGAAAACACATACAGCTAATAGCGGCGTTCACTTAGCAGCCTACAATGAAGAAGGCTATGGAGGAACCTCATTCTCGAATTCCGTCATTAAGAACAAAACGTAAATCCCCAAAGGTTAGGATGATCAAGTAATAAAACGTACAACTTTCACCAATTTATTTTTATGGTTTTTCCCTTCGATCTTTTTAATTATACCAATAGTAGAATTTATACATAATTGCGGCTTCATCATCTATCAATAAGAATAGTTTTCTATACATAGTTAAAAAGACATTAAAAATTCATACACAACAGTGAAATGTTTTAAAAATTCCAGATACATTACAAAATTACAACTGGAAATAAGTCTTTTCCTTCTCTTCAAAAAATACAACAGTTGATATCAAACTATCCACATCCCCATTGAAATCTGCTGGATGTGTATGTATGCTATTCATCAGCTTCACCGTTCGGCCGTAAGTCAATAATCTGGCCTTACACTTTTTTTTCTCTTTATATTTACACGTCCAAGCAGTTTTGTCTGCGTATTTTCTTTCTAACATGAATTCGTACCTGTTAATTATCAATTTTGGGTACTTTTTACCTTGAGTGAAGTATATTATGCCTGGAACAAAAAATGATTGTCAAAAATTTGAGTAAAACAAGGCAGCAGGAGTATACCTGGTGTCTTTTTGAAACACTCATGGAAACATATTCGAATCTTTGGTAGGTATTTTGGATTTTCAAATTCGAAATGAAAAAATGGGACACTGATGAAATGAGGAACGGGTAGTATATTCATAAATCTCATTTGTGTTGCTTCATGAGTCACTTTATTGATTGAAGTTGGATGATATACATAAGACATCTTCAAATCTCAATATCCTTTTTGAGTCAGCAGGCAACTCATATTGTATACAACAAATCGTCAAAAATCTTGGTAGTAGAAATGGCGGCAACAAAAATACCGGAAAACGAAAACAGGGTCTCTTCAAAATAGTGACACATCGTTTGGTTTTCAGTGAGACAACTGTATTTCTTTCGGAGACGTTTATTTGGGTTCATTTTTTCACTTCAGAAACAGCATATTTATAAAATCATTCAATTGTACAGAAACATTACAAAAAATGAAATAATCAAGAGCTTCCAAGTCTTGGCTTACTAACAATATTGACAGCAGCCGACACCAAAGAACTCAAATCTACGGTGCAACCGTCTTGATGGGAATGTTCTCCGTTCATGATCTTCAAGGTCTTTCCATATGTCAACAATCTTGCCTTACATTTCATTTTCCTCTCGTACTTGCAACGCCAAGTTGTTCTATCTGCTCCCCTGTGCTCCAAAATGAATTCGTTATTACAAAATATCATAACAGGATATTTTATCGCTTGTGAGAAGTACACAATGCCTGAAAAGATTGATATCAATGATTACAATGTTTTTCATCGAAACAAATTCAACCATATGAGGTTTTATCGAATTCAGTCACACTTCTTTGAATATACGTTTTTTCTTTATGAATCGCAGTTACTGCACATCAAGTCATTTCGAATAAAACCGTTGATCGACACTAATCCTATGCTCATCGTCACTTAACCTACGCTAATCGCCACTGACCCTACGCTAATCACCACTGACCCGACCCTAATCGCCACTGACCCTACGCTAATCGCCACTGACCTTACGCTAATCGACCGTTTCTGCTTTAGATACAATTATTGCGATTATGATTCTACAAACATCGAACCATTACTCCAAAATCTCCGATGTTTAAACTTAAACATGTTTTATTGTAAAGGGAAACTCCAGAACAAATATTAGCTTATAACATGTTCAAGTTCATGACCGGGAATGAAATCCTACATTGCATATTTATTGGAAGTCTATACAGGGTCTTTCAGGAGGAACCTCACCCATATTTATACGGGAAACTACTGAACGTATTTTCATGAAATTCAGCACTTATAAGTATTTCACGATGCTGATGAAATCTAAAATATTTTCAAGGCATGGGGACCTCCGGTTTTTCCGGAAATGACGTCAACTTCCGTTTTTCAAATTAGAACACCATTTTTTTATTGCAGAAATAGATTCCTTAGAAAATTTCAAGTTATTTTGATGTAACATTTTTCAGTTTTGGTTGGAAAATTCTCTCTGAGCGGGAAAATTCGAAAAAAAAATCGAAAATAGAGCTCCGCTGAAACAAGAATAACTTCGAGGTTTTTGGATGGAAAATTTTCATTTTTGGGATTTTTCAAGATGTAAGATTGATGTATCCACTTTAAAAATCGAAATCGCGATTCATGATACAGGGGGTGAAAAAATCGCTTTCAAAGTTAGGGATGACAAAATCGTGAAAAATAATTTTTTTCAAATTAGAACCCCATTTTTTTATGGCAGATATTGAATCTACGTTAAAAAATAATGTGAGTGTATGCATCACACCCTTGCCCTAAAATGGATTATTTCTGAGTTAATATCCACTTTAGGGCAAGGGTGTGATGCATACACTCACATTATTTTTTAACGTAGATTCAATATCTGCCATAAAAAAATGGGGTTCTAATTTCACCCCCTGTATCATGAATCGCGATTTCGATTTTTAAAGTGGATACATCAATCTTACATCTTGAAAAATCCCAAAAATGAAAATTTTCCATCCAAAAACCTCGAAGTTATTCTTGTTTCAGCGGAGCTCTATTTTCGATTTTTTTTTCGAATTTTCCCGCTCAGAGAGAATTTTCCAACCAAAACTGAAAAATGTTACATCAAAATAACTTGAAATTTTCTAAGGAATCTATTTCTGCAATAAAAAAATGGTGTTCTAATTTGAAAAACGGAAGTTGACGTCATTTCCGGAAAAACCGGAGGTGCTCATGCCTTGAAAATATTTTAGATTTCATCAGCATCGTGAAATACTTATAAGTTCTGAATTTCATGAAAATACGTTCAGTAGTTTCCCGTATAAATATGGGTGAGGTTCCTCGTGAAAGACCCTGTATAATAAAAGAAACAACATAACCACTTATAAAATTTATATATATATGAATCTGAAGAAACCTTACAAAAATCAAAGTAAATAGTTATCGAATCTTTTTTTGGTATCAATATTAACAACCGTGGACACCAGTTTACTCAAATCAACGGTGCAGCAGTCTTCGTGGGTATGTTCCCCGTTCATGATCTTCAAGGTCGTTCCATATGTCAACAGTCTTGCCTTACATTTCTTTTTCCTATCGTATTTGCAACGCCAAGTTGTTTTATCGATTAGCTTGCGCTCCAACATGAACTCGTTATTACAAAATATCATAACAGGGTTCTTTATCGCTTGTGAGAAGTACACAACGCCTGCAAAAATTGATATTAATGATTACAAATGTTTTTCATCGAAACAAATTCAATCATAATTGATTTTATTGAATTCACACGTCTTTGAATATACGTTTTGTAATGAATCGCTGTTACTGCACATCTAGTCATTTCGAATAAAACCGTTGATCGACACTAACCCTACGCTCATCGTCCCTGAAACTACTCTAATTGCCACTGACCCTACGCTAATCGACAATGGCCCTTCGCCAACTCCCCATCGACCCTACGCTAATTGCTATTAACCCTACGCTAATTGCTACTGTCCCTTCGCTAATCGACCATTTCTGCTTCATAAACAATTATTACGATTATGATTCTATTGAATTCGTACCCTTATTCCATATTATTTATGGATAAAGATGTTAAACATGGGAACTCCAGAACAAACAATAGCTATTTACATAGGTATGTAGTTCATGATTAGGAATGAAATCCTACATTGCATATTCACTGGAAGACTATATAATAAAATAAACCACTTACAAAATTAATCGAATGAATATGAAGAAAATTAAATTGAAGTTGATAGTCGTCGAATCATCTTTTGGTGTCAATACTGACAACCGTAGACACCAGTTTACTCAAATCTATGGTGCAGCAGTCTTCGTGGGAATGTTCCCCGTTCATTATCTTCACGGTCTTTCCGTATGTCAACAATCTTGCCTTACAATTCTTCTTTCTTTGGTACTTGCAACGCCAACCTGTTCTATCGGCTAACTTGCGCGTCATCATGTACTCGTTATTACAAAAAATCATGACAGGGTACTTTTTCGCTTGCGAGAAATACACAATGCCTAAAAAATTGATTATATGAATACTTTTCTTGTCATTAAAAATTAAAACAAACCTATAATTGGAGTTTTCACTTGACCCCAACCTAGCTTAATAATCAACCAAGAATAGTGAGATGACATCAAGGATCAAGTATGATTTCTTCGTAAAGCTGTTACAAATACAGAAATTTGAATTTATTTTCCCACAATCGACATATTCGTTGGGTTACTTCCGAAAGTATTCAATGATATTCTATACATTTATAAACAAATCCAAATGTAACAAAAATTGAATCAATCTTGTACAAAAGTTTGTAAATCAATTTTTTGTAACAATATTGACAACAGTTGAAACCAAAGTACTCAAATCTACAGTGCAGCAATCTTCATGGGTATGCTCCCCATTCATGATCTTCACGGTTTTTCCATATGTCAACAATCTTGCCTTACATTTCATTTTTCTTTCGTACTTGCATCGCCACCCTGTTCTATCAGCTAGCTTTCGCGTCATCATAAACTCGTTATCGCCAAAAATCATGACAGGGTATTTTTTCGCTTGCGAAAAATACACAACGCCTGAAACATGATAATTATGAATACAAAGATCATTAGAGTTTTTACAAACACAATAACTTAATATTTTCAAACTTTTCATGAAAATAACAATTTATTTTTAGCTGATCATTCAATCACATTTTGATTTTTGTTGATGTCCATTACCTCCACAGACACTCAGGACTTCCTGAGACATTATGTTTTCCTCCACCAAATATGCTTAGACAATTCAGATACCCTAGAGTTGTTGGAGCTGGTATCCTTGGCCGAATTTGACCTATAAATTTACCGCAATTCGAGATAGCTGATTAATTGAGTTGTAAATTCACCGACTTTGATTTCTGCTAGATGCTGAATGATATCGTCCTGATATCAGAAGGTTTCCTGGGAAATGCGGCAACATGGAACGGTCCCTATTGAACCTAATCAATTCACTGAACACGACAGTAAAAGACCCTTGTCTTTCACTTCCCGCGTTTACATTTATGATAGCCCGCCCTAGTTTAATTTAACTTTACTCATATTGACCAGAAAAAAATCGCAATACAGCATTGATGTCTGTTTTCAGTTAGTCCTTGACCTCCGGGTTGTAATTCCATTTCAGAAATGGCTCCCGAGATCTGTTCTCTACTAACAATTCAGTGGTCATGGGAAATTACAATCTTACTCCATGAACTGATTTTGTTTGCACGCAAATTTCATTTTAGTCAATAGAAGGAATTAGTGAGGTACCATTTTAATTAAAATCCACTTGTTTTCGTAAAATATGTTCGATTCGTGAGAGAAAATACTGTAATTCATACAAAACATACACGCAGATATATCTCCCAAGCCAGCATCAGTAGTGAGGATCATTCTTTTTCAGTGTTTACTTTGTGGTATATTCCTCCATCACATAGATTCTCACATTTTATTTTCGAATTTTCGTTCTGATGAGAATTGGAATATCAGTCCATTCGTCTCTCCATGTGAGCTCAATGTATAATTAACAGTGTAGATAATTGTATAATATTATGCCATGAACAGAATCGATGTTTTCATTTCTGGCTCTTGCGTTTTTTTGTACATCGTTTTTACATTACTTACATGATTTTTTTCCTCAGAAATGCCTTCAAGAACGTGTAGTCCAAATTACGCCACGTATTAGTAAATTGTTTTCGTATTAATATGAGATCATTGGTTTTCCCAGAAAAAATATACAAATGCATTAAACACATGAATTTGAATTTATTTTACAGTTCCTTTTCCAAAAGTTCGTCAGAAATTAATTCAATACCAAAAACATTCATAAAATGAATCGAGATTAAAGAAATTTCACAAAAATACAATGAGTCTTGGTCTACAATTTTCGGATCATTATTTGGTAACAACATTCATAACAGTCGGCGCCAAAGTACTCAAATCGAAGGTGCAGCAGTCTTCATGGGTACCTATGTATTCCCTTCAAGATCTTCAACAAGGTATTTCCGAAGATCAACAATCTTGCTTTACATTTCTTCCTCCTTGCGAACTTGCAATACCAACTTGTTCTCTCAAAACACTTGTAATCCAATATGAACTCGTTTTTACAGAATATTACGATAGGATTATGTTTTCCTTGTGCGAAATACACAATACCTGAAACAATTGATATTTTTATCTTTTTCATTGAATTGTACCTATTCGCTTATTATATTATTACGAATGAAGTATGTATAATGAAACATTATTAAAAGTATAAGGTTACATAACAATTTCTTTGGTCAATAGATGGGTGAATTACAACCAATGATTTCGAAAAAATTCTTTCAATATGAAATATTAACAATCACAGGTTTCAAATTTGTCAAATCCCCATTGTAAGTAGAGGGATGAGAATGAGAAGTATTCAACAATTTCACGCATTTTCCAAAAGTCATCACTCTAGCTCTACACATTTCGTTGTCTCTTTTGGTGCACCTCCAAAAATTCTTATCAGTGTGCTTCGATTTTTGTTTCTTGAATTCGTAACCATTGTAGATCATAATCGGATATTTCTTTCCAGGATAGAAATACAGAGCTCCTGCAATGAATCGATGATTCAGAAAGATCAAAAGTTCACAAAGAGTACGTGTTGATCGAAGTAATTTTGTTAAGATTGAAATTTGAATGTCGTTATGATCTTGGAATTCAAACTCAAGAGATGTAATCTCTGAACATCATGAAACCATATTTAACATGAGATGATATTTATGGGACCAATGTTTCTGTATTTTTTCCATTATATATTCAAGATTTGATTCTTAAATGTTTTTTTTAGGTCAGTGGAATCGATATTTAGGGAATAAAAAATATAAATATTCGCAGAATTGAATAAAGAAATTATTTATTGTACTCACAAAACATCCAATCAAATAATTTTATTTTTTAACAATAAGACATTTCTAACCAAGAACAAAATTAAATTTGATCATCGTGTAATTTTAACAACTAAAGACTTCAAATCTTTCAGGTCCCCCTTGTAACTGCATGGATGAGAGTGAGAGATATTAAGTAATTTCAAGCATTTCCCATAAGTCATTAGTCTTGCTCTACACATTTCGTATTGCACTTTTGTGCACATCCAGAAGTTTTTGTCAGTGTGTTTCGTTTTTTGCTTCTTGAATTCGTAACCGTTGTAGACCATAATCGGGTATTTTTTCCCAGGATAAAAATAGACAACTCCTGAAACGAATCGATTTTTAAAATAAATGTGAGAAATGGACTAGCAATAAAGTTAGATGAAAGCTAAGAAATGATAAAGAGAGCAAATTTTTACAGTTGAATACATACGATTCAAATGCAATACAAACCTTTTATACGATACTTTGGTCTGTACTACAATGCCAATGGATTTCAACAAGGTTTGAAATACTTATCATTCATTAATATGAATGCAGGTTTTTCTTTGGTCGTGCAGGAATATGACCAGCTATGGCTACCAAGCCATTGTTTCGCAATCAAACACTACTTTACTGTACTTACTTCCTGATGATGATAATGGAGATCCACTACCCCTCAGTCATAACGCCGTTCTGGTGAATTATAAGGTTTTGATGTTATGATATAACGTAAAGCCATCTAAAAGTTGATCTACTGAAGGTCGTTTTTTGAACAAGAAATTGCTCACTTAAACTAAGTGAAAGGAAAAGTATTTTTATATACATTTAGACTTCTATAACTTAATTTTTCTAAAACGGCTAAGCGAACTGACTACTGTTTAATGTGTCTACTCATGTTCAATGAGACTACTCGAGAAGAATTCACCTCAAAACAAAGTAAATTACCATCGGTACCGACCAATAAAGATTGAAGCAATAAAGACCACTTGACACTCTACAACATACTACCTTCAGATGGCTATAAAATAAATAAAATGAGGGTGTTCTCAGTTCTGTATCCTGTACAAGATCTGCTGCTCGCGTGAAATTGGAATATAAATCTCAAGGAAACTACTTGTTGGATTGGGATAAAATGTTTGTGTTATGTCAAATATATAATTTTTATCTTTTCCAAATTTTATTCTCAGCCGTTTCAGCATGAAACAATCATTCAACCAAACAAATTTCACATATATTTATAAATCGGTAGGATGTTCTCATTGTATTGTGTGTTTAGGGGCAGGTTAATATAGAATAAACGGTTGCACTTATGTGTTTCACTTCCTTTTACTTTTGTATAGAAATTCATGAATCTTCAATGGCATGAGAACTAGACTGATAATATCCTAATTGCCTCAGAAAGACTGGTCTGTTCTGTCAGACGTAGTGTACAAACAAATTTTGTGCCTTTACAACCTAATTGCAGTTCGAATTTGTTACGACTTGACTTTATTGTAACATAACTTTATTAATATCTCGACCCGATAATATTCTTGCCTGGTAGATATTCCTTAAAACCTACACAAGTATTAAGGGAAATATAAAACATTGTAATACGGTTCTAGTCTAGATGGAGCCATCTGGTTTGAGCACGTGCCAATGTTTTCAATTCTTAGATTCATCAGGACCCTTTCGAAGCCAAGGTGGTGAAATCAATAAATATCTGTGTCTACTATTGTAGTAAATAAGTCAGATAGTTAAGTGGATCCACTGGGTATTTATAGTTTAGATTAATTTCGTTGACTACTTAAAGAGCTAAGATTGTAAAAGCACAAAATTTCTACATTCATTGCTCAGCTCTCTATGTTTATAATTTATGTTCAATCGTAACAGTCACAAGCTTCAAATTTGATAGAGTTCCTTGAAAGGTGGGGGGATGAGTGTGGATGTTATTCAATAATTTCACGCATTTTCCAAAAGTCATCAACCTTGCTCTGCACATCTCCCTATCTGCACTCTTGCACCTCCAAAAATTCTTACCAATTTGGCCCGAAATACTGTGTTTCTTAAACTCGTAACCGCCATAAACCATTATTGGGTATTTTTTTCCAGGGTAGAAATACAGCGCTCCTGAAATTAATCGATGTTTGAGAAGAGACAATAATAACTTACAGCCAAACCTAATCAAGAATAAAGTACCTAGTTCTCCAACAAATTTCGACACTTTCTAAAGATTCATTCGATTTTCTTCTTGAAACTAAGCATATTTTGCTTCTGCAGATTGTAATAAAACATATTTTCGAAGATATATTTAATTATGGATATAGTTACGCTGTCATCGTAATGCACTTCATTTCTCCTCTAAGACGAGCACCTGTTGATTGATGGAAAACTACAATAAAAATATGTTTGTGGATTCTTTGTTGTTAAATTTTGAATATGTGGAATCAATCCTGGCCTATCGACTTTCGAGGGTGCTTCATATTGAAAGGTATATGATGTAAATATTTTTCTAGTTAATGGAAGTGTGAATAATTACTAATGCTTAGCGTATTCATCAAACTATATTGAATTTGGAGGGATTATAATGATAACCGTCACATTCAGTTTTAAATTTAAAATACACAATTGCATTTTGAACGTAATCTTCATATTTCTCAAATTTTATTCTCAGTCGTTTCGGCATGAAACAATCATTCAACCAACAAATTTTCACATGTAAAGAGTTCATATGACATAAAGAACTGACCTGATAAGATAACCTCCTAATCACCACAGAACGACCACTCAGAGTGTGGTCTATTCTGTCTGTTGTAGTATATACTACTATATACCAACACATTTCGTGTATTCTGGAGATTTATTCGATTTTCTTCTTGAAACTAAGCTCATCTTGCTCCTGTAGATTGTAATAATAAATAATTGTTATTATTACTCATACCAAACGAATTTTTCAAACTATATTGAATCTGAAGGGATTATATATTTTATAAACGTTACATTCAGTATTGAATTGAAACATTAGTTTACACTCCAAATATATATATAATAATATATAATAATATGAACCAATAATATAAACGTCAAGAATTCATAATTATTTCTTCTAGAAACCGCTCTCCCCTCTATTTTTGATTTCTTGACTTGCCCCGAGTCCTTCCTGGCTCTGTACCCTACCAAGACTTCTCAAAATGAAAATTTCTAGATATTACAAGTTATAACCTCCAGTTATAACACCAGGTCTGGTTTTGGCGAATGCAAGGAAAGATAACTTGCATACAAGCATTGAATAAGTAGGAGGTCAAATAACTTATTGGAGAGGTAGTGTGGATAATTATGAAAAAAATAAAAGAGTGAATTATTTCTCTCATTTTATTTTATCGGATCGAATCCTTTCTCAAAAATTGAAGAACAGTGTGGGGAATTATTATACAAATTACATCTTTAAAATACATTTGATCAAATTAAAATATCTTTGCAACAGAATCTCTTTTTGTAAATTCAAAGGTAAAATTATTACAAATTTTATATTTAAAACATATTATTTTTCAAGTATTTTCATATAACTTCATCAGGATAACAATAATAATGGAAATTTACAGCACCCTTTGAACTTTCTCAATTGTGTCACTGATAAAACTTTTATTTCAGAGGACTTCATGGTCCGTCGTTTTTCTATATAAAAATATATCCACATCGTCCTTTTCAATAGAATTGGTGAGATAATCTTGTATAAACAAATAGAGAAAAACTTATGGAGAATGATCATTTCTTCACTTGCTTAATATTCTAATGGATTAATGTCTTGCTCTAAATAACTAACAGTCGTGTGGTTGTGTTTATTTTTCAAGAAAACAATCTTGTTCCCAATGGTTTTGATTCTGGCCCGACAGCCAAACCGCCTGTAGTGGGAACAACCCCAGAAACCAGCATCTCCATATTTTTTATCACAAAAATAGATTTCCTTCTCGTAACATAACTGTAATCCCCTTGGTGTTTTTATAAAGTATGAACCTGAAAATTCCTGAATTAAATCGTTGGATACTCCTCACTTTTTGGAAAGAACTATACTTACGTAAAATTGAAAATTGTCATTCATTTTTAAAGGTTTGGTGGGGAAGTAATTTCAATGAAACAACAATATATGACACATTAAAAATCAGTATAATATGTTTCATTCGTTTGACAAAAATCATATATGTTAAGTAATATATACACAAAAATTAACAAATCCATAAGAATAGATTCAAAAAAGTATCAAACTTTGTTCACCTCAAATTTTTAGGACGAAATAATTTACTGACAACATATCTATCTATAAATATAGTATTTAATTTAATTTCAACTTTATTGAAGTTTTCAGCACAAACAACATTGGAATGATCATATTCTTGGAATACATAGAATCATTCGAAATATAAATCTTAGAGATATGAACAGAGAATTTTAGGATTTCATAGGCCAATATTCATCTGTCATCCTTCTCCACCTGTTCATCTTGTGTCTGATGTGGTCAAAAGGGGTCTCACGGGCAGCATTCGGATAGCTGAGAAATGAAATTTTCAAGGTGTATTAGGATTTAAGATAAAAAAAAAATTCTTCGTTTGAAATGCCTAATATCAAGGATCATGTATGAATAAAGGTATACAATAATAGTTATATTTCTAGTTCAATCTCGAACGAAGAGTCTGATTAAACTTATTCAATAAAAATAAAATATCACGCTAAGCCAGCTCTACACTTACATTTCGCTTAGAGTAGCATAGACCGTTCGGGAAGGAACAGAAGGATTCTTCAGCATGACCTCTTTGAGCTCCCTCATAAAGACAATTTTCTCCTCAGCTGAATAATCAGGTGGATGATTGTGTGGCTTATTAATCTTGATGTCATCAATGGAACCGTCATGTGGTAGGACTGCGCGTGCGTGGCAACCCAATCTTTTGTATTCTAAACACCTCAGATATCTGAAATTCACATTCGTCAGGGTAGAATCACAAATGTGATTAATTAAGCTCGTCAAATGATTCAAAAATCGCATTTTTCCTTATTGAGATCGATGCTTGATTGTATTTCAAATGTTCACGGTAAGAACTGGAAATAAATTAAAGAGTTGGCAATTTTCCACACTCTCATGTAATGGGATTTTTGTATCATGAATTGTTAATCCTAATGTTCAAGTGAATACTCATTGCGAAGAATATGTACAAATTGGAAGACAATATCAAACAATGTGATATTGTCGATAAAAGACGATTTAACTCTGAATGTGAATGAGCCTTAAAAATGTTTTTGGGTCTATAGATGATAAAAATTTCAAGAGACTTCACAAATGGAATACGACTTCTCTCGGAAAAGATTTCGAAATACAATTGTCCATTGCGTTTAGCCTCCATTTCTATAATGGTGGGAAACTGTCTAACCATATTTCGCGGGAAATAGTTACAAACTTCTATTGACAAATCTGACCCCCCCCCACCTCTTAGTCGTTGAGTAGCGATCTTGGAAGATGGTGGAAAACAATTATTACGTTGATAGCGATACCAACATTGTCTACATGTATTCACCAATGGCCATCATTTTTATTTATTGCGATACCTAAAATTTGTGGACTCTAGCGAGTAGCGAGTCCCCTTTAGAAAAACGGAAGAGGGTTTAGTCCAAACTGAGAATACTTGTAATCTTATTGTACTTATGTGCATATCTTTGAATAGTCTGCGCTGTTTCCTCGGTGCTATCGCGCCAACCAAATATGATATAACATCTTGTATTGTACCAACTTGTATGGTAATAGCATTTCTTCTTTTGGAAGTTCTGACATATATTCAAAATATGTGATAATTGACGGTTGAATTATGATCAGTAATTTTACATATTGATTGAATATTATCTTGCACTATTTATTAACTATATTTGCGTTCATAAGCATTAATAACATAATTTCGCTTCACCACACAATAAAACTCGGCCCCTTACCTTTCAATAATACTCTGAACATACACGTTTGTTCCCTCTGGACAGTTGCATAATGGGGATCAAGACTCAAGAGCAAAGAATATGTCGAAAATAACTTCGTAAATTGGATGTTATTTTAACAGCGTTAATAGCAAAGTTAACTAAAGGACAAGATAGAAACATATTTGACCATGTAACCATAATTTTTTGGAATTCAATAGATTATTATGCAACTTACTGAGTAGAGTATATCCACCAGACTAGTGAATATTATATAATAATTTTCTATCTGATGTGCCTCGTCGCCTGTATATACATATATCCCGTATTAAATATAGAATAATCCAGTAACGATTGGTATCGACAACTTGAATGCCTGCATTCCTTTTTAACGGTGCAGGATAATGGAATGAGATAATACATCAAGTTATAGACCCCGAATCGAACTAGACGATTTTTTACTGTTGAAACTTTGTTTTTGAGTTAAATTCGATAGGCTATTCCAATTCGAATTATATCTATCAGTTCGTTCGATGAGTGACAAAGAAGTGAAACTGAAACTGTTGAGGTTAACAGAGTAATCAACTTCCCCCATGGTCTTCCAATCCAAATTACTCATTAATCATTGGGGTTATGAAAAATGGCATCAAAGGTCAAGTCTCTCTAAATGTCAAAGATACCAGGACCCACAAAACTTGACTATTACTGCCTCCCTCACTGGATATATAGGTGTCACTGAAAAGTGATCAGTCCGGCTAATACAGGGCAGTCATTTGAAAAACCAATAATATGAGACGTCAGTCAGCTGATCGATATTCCTGCATGGGCGTCCCCAAGGGGTGGGGCAGCTGCCCCATCTAGAGCTCAAAAATCCCTCAAAAACTCATGAAATAATGGCATAATATAGGAAAATCAGTTCATTATTTCTATTCTGATTTTTTGCCCCCCCTAGCGCAATGAATGGGGACGCCCTTGTATTCTTGTTTATATGATACATAAAATGGCTTCCTCATGAATTAGGAGAAGCTTTTCACTTACCTAGTACTCCCGATTCCAAGGCAGGGAAGGGTTAGGATTTAGTAAGGGTGACTAGGCAATGGCGGATCCAAGAGGAAGTAGTTAACCCCCAAAGTCTTAAATTCTCATTTGTGAACTACTTTTGATCCTTTAGGGCGCTCTATTCTTATGGCGCCAATCACGCCAGAATTCTTTCCGTGAACTCGGGCAAGACTTCCCGGCAAAATGAATCTCCACACTCACAAATATTAGACATCAAGTTCGCATCATCCGCGCTGTCTACAAAGACTGTTTATAAAGCCATAAAATGGGTTCACTCTGATAATAATCAAAAAATTCAATTTTTTGTTCTACATGAAACATTCATTTTTTTTAAAAGCTAATAAGACACTGAACTGACATCTAGTCGTTAATATGAAGGTAGCTCGGAGATCCGTGAATGTGGATGTTCCCTTCAGCACAACCTTTGTCGCGGTACAAGGTACAGACTCAGATCGGGGAAGCCCGCGATGCGCGAACGTGATATCAAGAAGTCATCCACACTCACGCTCGCGGGCTTCGCGCCACGAGTGTTAACTCCCCATTTAGCGTTAGGTCATTAATTCCTTGGATCCACCAATGCAATTCAGTATACCAACAGCTGTTTCTATTTAAAATGGCTCATAGTTTAAGAGACTCCACTCAATCATTTGACTTCTAGTATGTCCGAAAACGTGGAATCGAATAGATAAAATTTTGAACAAAATTTAATAGTGTAAGTTCAAACTAATGCCCTATTTTCACTGAAAGTGACCGGAGTGATTACACCTACACGTATAGACAACTCATGAATCGACCGAGTGACTGGTCGATTTATTGAAACACGTAGGACGAAATTCTTTATGAATTTCACCATTCTAGTAATATGCTACATGCCTCTACTAGTCTAGCTGAAATCTTTTTCCTTTAACTTCTTGGAGCATTCTGATCAATAATTAACGATGTACTAGCAAATTTCAATAAGAATATCGCCATGTCAAGACTGATTTTTGAAGTTATTAGATTTTCATTTCATAAATTATGGGCGAATGATCATATTACCAATGAATAAATTACCTAACTCTGGTAAACCAACTATTGAAATTTGCACCGCTCCTTTAACGAGTATTCACTTGAACTACTGATCGCCTCAAACTACTCACATCATAGGTGGGTTTCCTTTCGTAATATTGACATGAAAAACAAATCCATCCACAATATATCGAGGCATGTTAGGTTTTCTCCTTCTGAACTGTTCCAGTGAAGTTTCGTTTTTAGCATCTTGAATAAAAATTTTCCGTTAGTAGTTGTAGTTACTGGAAGTCGAAGCTATAACTTTCGGCATTTGCTACATGCTGTTTTTAGGAAGCAATAAATCAACATATTTCATTGAATGTTTAATTTAAATATCTCGACAATTTCAATGTGTAAGCGTCGTATTTATGGCCTTTCAACTCGAGATACACTGTCGGTCCAAAAATCCATGCTTTTCTGGAATTTCAGTCCTCATTTCCTTGAAGTGGTGTCACATTCGAACATTATCAATAGAAATAACTGTCTTCACTATGTATACGCGAAACTTTCTATATGCTACATAAACTTTTTCTCGAACTTGACCAAAATACACATATGTATACAAAAATAAGCCTAATAGAATATCAATAAATTCTTCTTAATTACATTATTGAAGCTTAACCACAACTTAAATATCCTATTTATTCAAATAGTTGCCAATTTTCGAATCAAAAGCTGCCCTCTAACATTACAGAAATGAATTTCGTCAATAAAATAAAAATCATAATAACTCGAAAATTACTAAGGAATTGTTGTTTTTGTTCTTCAATTACTTTATAAGCAGTTCCCCTACATTAAATAGGTCTATTATACTTATAATGTCACGAAAAACTGATACACCAATCAATTTTATTAACTAAATTAATATCTTGCATGGCGTTTAGTCATCCTTTTGATACCATGCAGTTCAAGAGTTTATTGTTTCTGAATTTTTTCCTCAAAATGTAATATACTTACCTTACAAAATTCTTTCTCCTTCAACTGCCTCAACATCAATTTGGAGTTTCTTCATTATCAACCTTAATATAATTTTCAGCTTATTGGAACACAACCCCCCCTCCCAGCCCCCCAATTCAGTTGTTTCCCAAGCTAGCTAGCATTTATTTTCATTGAGCTCTCAAAAGTATATTTAATATGTATTCTTCACAATAGCAGAATGAAAAATACAAGACCTTGAATCAAGGGTTAATCACTGCCATTAATGCAAGTTAAGAATTATAGCAAAAATAATCGAAAAACGGAAAAATATTTATTCAACGATGTTTTCGACAGTAATATTTCTTTAGATTCCCATCAACAATGAATATCTTGTCGAAACATAGCGAAAGAGAATATTTCCGCTTATTCTGGATCCATATAAAAAAGAATAGTCCAACGTAGCAATCAATTCTAGTCATAAAGTAACAAATTTCTATTTGTACCAACTTGTTCCACATCGTAGGAACGACATTCTTTCAACAATTGAATATTCATTAAGGCCAACTAGTCTAGATTCAGTCTAAACTACAAATGCTAGTTAAACTTTGGTTCTACAAATGAATTCATTCATTGAATTGAAGTTCAACTGACATTTGAAGTTTAAACATAACCTACACAAGTGAGCCTAAAGAACCTCTAAAGCACACTTGTAGCCATTCAGTTTGAACAAATGTTAGTTAAGCTTCATGCAATGAATGAATTCATTCACTGAACCAAAGTTTAACTGACACTCAAAGTTTGAATTGAACCTACATACAAGTGGACTTGGATGAAGTGATATTCTTATGGTGACTTTTACATAATACCTACTTACCCACCTGCAATATGAAATCCTGAAAAATTCTTTCACGGTCGATTTAGTCTTCAACAATACACTTTTGACTTAACATGATGAATACTGTCAGGAATTGAATTTCTAAACTTTTGATCACTTGAGCACCCACAAAAAACCTCAAAATGCAGAATCAATAAGTTCTTAAAAATGTCGAACAGAAAACATCTGCTAGAATTCAAGAACAAGATTCAGCAAGTAAAAGAAGTTCGCTGATTGTATGAAATGTTGCACAATCATCACTCAAACCACACAAAACACACAGTTATCACAAAAACATCACAACAAATATAAAATTATTTCCAAAGAATTCAAAAGAATTTTTGGAATTAAATCAGTTCAATAACAATATCAGAAATAAACAATCCCAGAGCCAAAGTGAAGCCACAGTATTTAATTTAAGTAATAATGTTAAAAGAAGTAACTGTATGACTGATCAGAAAATGTGAATTCCAGACTCGGTTGGCAAGTTTGGCATTGATATGCAAAATTAACCAAACAAAAATTCGCCTAGCCTAGGCTGGAACTTACCAATATAAAAAAACTCCAAAAAATTCTGTTGATTGAATATTTGAAATTTTTCTGGAGTTATGATAATAAAAGAAAACTACAAACCTGGCAAGTGCTGCTTTCAGTTGATAAATCCAGTGAAAAATGGACAAATTCAAACGAAAATTCAAAATAAGTTTCATATTTCAGTCGCAGTTTTACTGGACAATTGGAATGAAATAAAAGAGGCCTGATTTTACCCAAGATTTTCATTTAGGTTAAGGAGATAACCAATAGATTTCTTTGGTTATCGACTTCGAATATATTGATGTTCTCCTTGACCGAAATTAAAGTCTTTGGTGAAATTCAGGCAGAATATGAAAATAATCCGCAGTAAATGGCATTCTTTCAAAAGATTTATATTTCTATCACCTCCTCCAGCAATGAATGCAATGATGAATTCACCATAGCTCTTTGGAAAAAAGGAAAGACAAATAGAATTTCTACAAAATTAAGGAAGGTATTCAACAAAATGTTGAAGACTCATTTCTTTCAGTTGTAGATTTCAGTTCTTCCAAAAATTGCAAAAACTGTTTTCAATCCTATTTACAATCCTTACCAAACGGTGGATAAAAATATAAATCCCGAGAAGTGCTTACTCTTTCTCAGAGATCCTTTCCATCCAAAAATTCAATACAACTTGGAGAAGTTGTGAATCATAAAACAGACTGAACGAATCCCTGAGAGAAAATGAATACCTGGTTATTTTCAGGACCAACTCTACCAATTGGTACAGTTGGGATCACAAAACACAAGCACATTATCAAATACAAAAATAAAAAATACAGAAAAAAAAACAATGATTTTGAACAGTCATACTTTGGCTCGAATCACTTTGACCTGGGACCCAAATCGATAAAATGGTTCATAAAATATCACTATTCAAAGTTTTCGATATCAAGATCTCTTCAAATAAAGTGTATTCTAACTAGAGCTCATTCTGGATGGAATCTTTCCATGAACACAAAAAGTGACTCATTTTTTTTTAACCGATTGGATATGTTGATAAAATGTCCCGTAGTTATTTCTTTCTGTAGGAAAATCTTCAAGGAACAATATAAACTAGTTCAAAACAACTCTTTCTGATTAATTCAATAGATGCTAGGTATGGTGCTTGTGTAAACATTCAATACTGTATATGTGAAATAGAATTAATTAAAATTATAACAGCTTAACTTTGAAATATAAAAGTTAATCTTCAGTTAGAATACACTTTATGACACAACAAATAGCAAATGACTGAACAGATCAAGATTCATATAGATTCAAACCAAGAATTCTGCCAAGTGTTTCAAAATATAACAGAAAATTCGAAACAACACAAAAATTATTTTAATGACTAAAAAATTTTGTCTATTTGGCATTCATGACAAACTAATCCCTGACAATGAAATTTTGAGGATCTTCAATCTCGAAAGAAAACCCTAATTATCTGCAAAGTAACCAAAATCAACCTTTTCCCAAAAATTTTTGAAACTGTGATATTCCATAAACCACGAAAGGAAACTGATTAAAAACTACACCTACCTTGTCCTTCTCCAGTTCCTTCTGTGCTCGTGCCAGCCTGTGGTTCCTCCTCATTCCCTTCCATCATGCTATAGTCCTCTGTTTCATCACCAACCGTATCTTCAAGTCCTTCGCCAAATTGCTCATCGTCGTCTTGTATGCTTATCGTTTGTGATTGGTCATAAGGTTCCATTTTAAATTGTACAAATTCAGTTGTGGGTGTGTTTGTTATGGGTTCTGTTTTAGTAACTATATTACTAGAAGATCCCACATCAGAAGACGATGTGTTCGATCTTTGTCTTTTGGCCGGAGGTGTAGGTAATGCTGGAGGAGGATTTTTTTTTGGTCTTGAAACAGCGGGAATTGATTTATATTCGGATTTTGTGTCTTCTAAAATATGTGTTGCAGATTTGTCTTCCTGGTCTACGTCATTTTCTGTTGAATTCTAAATGAAAAAATTTCATTAAGAATTGAAGAGGCTACAGTTAATTATGCAATGTAACCTGAATGTTTAAGATGAACCAGGAACCTCGAACAGACAACTATGACATAAACATAAAAAGTTAGGAGCAATGTATACAATATCGGCAATAGTTGCTATATCTCCGGTTCATGGCTTCTCTCTAACTAATCCTACAAGAGATGTTGAATATACTCACACTTCCGTCACCAGTGAGTCCCTTAATTTGTAAGGCTTCAGCAGTCTTTATAAATGTAGTTAAATTTTCTTGACTAACTTGTACCTCCCCTTGGTACATGAACTGGAGTAGATCACTTAAAGCTACGTACGAGACATCCTTCATGAACACAATAGGATGTTTACACGGATTGGTTTTGAAAAGTTCTTTGAAATAGGGACTACACACAGAAAGCACCATTTTGTGTGCCTTAAGGTATTTTCCTTCCACCGCTAACGTGACGTCTACTAGGTCCTCATTTTCCAGCAATGAGTTCATACCAGAACTCATGTTTTTGTGGAAATTGTCCCAACATAACGAAAATTGCTCCGACGCCATGGTCGGATCTGGAATAAAATGATTAAAATTTCATTTATCTCAAAGGTGACGCCGTAATGGCGGACTGCATTATTGAGTGAAGCGGCAATTGTTTGCGTTTGTTTAACTGTGCTCACCTTTTTGAAAATTACTTTCTAATGAAAAATATTCTTAACAACTTTCTCAATATAATTATATAGGAAAATTACAGTTATTCGACGAATTTCACGTCGAATTTGTGGACTTTTTGACTTTTTATACACAAGAACAACGACGCCTACTACGAGAACCGAGCAACCATACTTGAGCAACTGCGCAACTACGGCGCAAAAAATCTACCGGATTGTCACGAATCCCAACGAACTCTGGCGAATGGAAGGGATGCAAAAAAATCGATCGGGAAAAACTAGCAACGCTTCCAAATTTATTCCACCTATTTTTAATTATAGTAAAAAAATTTCGTGAAAATGAGAAATTGGGATTGGAAAATCCCAGATATATTTATTCCTGCATAATGCGGTTCAATTCCTAAATTAAAACAAATTTCAAAAGTTTCGGAGAGGGTCGATAATCCCCGCCTAGCCTCCTTTCAGCGTCAGAACTGTTGCCAACAATAAAAATGGAATGAGCTCAAATTCGAGAATATAAATCTCTTTTATTAGAAAAAAACTAGATAGTATCTCAAAAGTTTTCACTCATTCGACTTTGCGGAACAATATTCTTGCCAGAATGCATGCATATTACCCGAAATCATGGGTTTTACTACAGGCGCCAATATCGATTTTTTTTCAGTCATTGTGGTATTGCTGTGTGTGAAAATGGAAGCCTATCCAGTGTTGACGCTTGCGCCAAGAATTATAAACAGAAATGGCGGTGAAATTTGTGGTAGTTTTCCCGCTAAGTTTAACGATAGGACTGGGAAGAACATTCAGTTCAAATGGAAAAATTAGATAGATTTATAAAATTAGGAACTGCTGGAGAAGGAACATACGGTGTTGTATACAAAGCTAAAAACAAACTTACCGGAAAACATGTAGCCCTTAAGCGCATCAAGTTAGAAAAGTAAGTAACTGATGGATTTAATATGTGATATCTTTTTAGCTTACGCTTTTCTAAAAGAATCTGCCAGTTAACTAACGAAGAGTAAGTGCTTGGCCTCATTAATTGCTTATGGTATGGAAGATGTGCGCTTCATGGTTTGGTGCTAACAACTACTAATATTGTCTCTAATTTTAGCTGGATCTTGGGGTGTAATACGTGATTGAACACCGTAGCACCACATGATTCAGCTTAGATTGGGGCCTCCCTCAAACATGAATTTGAAGATAATTCCTTTACGCCTACTGTGACTGTCTACGAGTTCCACAGAGAAAGATTAACCGATACCTTCTTTGCATTTTCAAAGTATATAATTCTTAATAACACTGTGTAGCTATCAACCATTATGATTCATATTTATTTGAAATATAAATAAATGTTGGAACAGAAGGCAAGTGATTCGATGATGAAGTTTTCAGATTCTATAATAAAGGAGATTCTGAGGGAGTACCTTCAACAGCGATCAGAGAAATATGCTTATTAAAGAATTTAAAACACTCCTCAATAGTGGAGTTATTAGATGTTATGTACAGTACAGACAAATTATATTTAGTATTTGAATTTCTCGACTTGGATTTAAAGAAATATATGGATTTCTCGAAGGGACCACTGAATAAAGAGCTCATTAGGGTATGCAATTACGCAGATTGAGATTTTAGAATGTCTTACTGTTTCTATTTATTATTAGAGTTATATGAAGCAGCTTGTGGATGGAATGGCATACTTACATACTAGAACAATACTTCACAGAGACTTAAAACCTCAGAATTTGTTGATTGATAAAGAAGGCCACATCAAATTGGCTGATTTTGGTTTATCGAGGTCTTTTTCCTTACCTACTAGAACTTATACTCATGAAGTTGTTACAATGTGGTATAGAGCACCGGAATTGCTGCTAGGTACGAAAATTTACTGCACTGGTGTAGATATTTGGAGTTTGGGATGCATCTTAGCAGAAATGGTAAGTTGACTGTTTTGGAAAATGTTAAATCTAGCAGTTTTTTCTTATGACAGATCTTGAAGAAAGCTTTGTTCCCTGGTGATTCAGAGATAGATCAACTCTACAAAATATTTAGGATAATGGGGACCCCTACCGAGGAATTGTGGTCAGGAGTCTCTTTATTTCCAGACTTCAAACCAACTTTTCCAAAATGGAAGACAAAAGATTTCAAGGATTTCATTGTTTTTCAAGATCCTGAACAAGAAACTCTCTTGAAGGTGAGGGTTCTGTGGATTTTGTGTTCTAGTTTAATCATGATCCATGTTTTCAGAGTATGCTAGTCTACAATCCTGCTCAGAGGAAAACGGCCAAAGAATTAACTAGGAGTTTGTATCTACGCAAAGCTAAATTAACTGCTCCTAATATGGAGGCTTTTCCTGTGGAAGATGGTGATGACTAAATTTATATATGAATAAGTTTTTGATGTTAATTTATGAAGGTGTTTTTAATAAATGATTTTATAAATTTCTTGTTATCATTTTTAACCATAATGTTCTTGTATGAGGTAGGCGAAATGCGACAATTGAAGGGTAAGTCCTATTTGGAAATATCTTTTACTTGCTAGGTTCGGAATGAGATTGAGGTCCCCAAAAATTTCTTTAAAATATAGGGTGAAGAAGGCTGATATCTTCCATTGAAATTTATAGAGATAAAAATGAAGAATAAGAAAAACATTTTATTAAAATATATGCATTGTAACAATAACAAATTGTACCATAAAAACACTAGATTCATTCTTCAGCATGATTTTTTTCATGTGTTTTCATCAACATCACTATCGTAACAATAGTTTTTCTTCACTAACCCACCCAACACTCTGAGAAGTCTCTTGTAAATTTTAATGGTTTCTCCGATAGTTCTTCCATGATTATCTCTCTTGAAAATCTCTTCTTTACTCAGGGTAGGAAGCGTAGATTCCAAATGATCCAGGTGAGATTTGATGACCATATATCTTGCCGCCATAGATAAATTCTCGAAATTCTTGATACTCATTAAGGCAGACTTTTCCTCTTCACTCAGAATGCGGTAATACTTTGGTGAATGAGAAATTACACCCTGTAGTACGCTGCGATCAATATCAACTGCACCTACTAGTGTTTTTTCGTTGAATGTTTCAGAGATAGTTCGGAAATAATCGGATGGTTTTATTATCTGGAAAATGCACTTTGAATTATTATCTACACAACACTCATACTAACATTGAAGGTATTATCACAGGATTAGGACAAGCCTGTCCTATAGGTATTATCACAGGATTAGGACAAGCCTGTCAATATTTGAAATAAAGGACGTGAAAAAAAATCAACTCATACAAACATCATGAAAAAAATCAACTTACAGTACACTTCAATGAATTATAGGCATAGGCTTCCTTATACTTTTCGTCACACTCAGCAACTGTCTCTGGTTCTTTTCTTCTTTTTGTAGGCCTCATGGCTAATCTTCTCAATTTCTCATGTTTGAAAGTCAAGATATCAACAACTTCTGCCTTTTTCTGCTTTTGAATTGTTGTCCCTGGCCTAGGACCCCCATCTTGTGATTTCTCTTTAGAGCTTGTTTTAACAGCACTACCAGCTTTGGGAGGTAATTTTTTAGTAACCAATTCTGTCCTATATTCTGTTTTCTTTTCCTGTTTGTTCTCTTTGGCTCTCTGTTTTTTCTCAAGCATATCTGCTTCATCAGTACTCGTTTCTCTTGGTACAATAGCTAAATCATTCTTCAGATCCAAGGAACCATCAGCGAATTTTTTCAGAAGAGTTTTATAATCATATTTTTTTATTTTAATGTCATGAAGTGGCTGGGGCAGTTCTGTCATGTCCGAAGGAATTTTTACAGGTTTCAAATTTATCAATTTGAATTGTGTTGCTTGGTGTTTCAATTTAAGAGCTGTTCCACCTCTGAATATGGTGTCCGGTTCAGTGTTTTCACAATCAGAGAAAAATATGTTAGAACCAACACAGCTTCTATATTCGCCTAAAATATAATATCAGGTGATTAATGTATTCGAAGAATTATTCATTAAACATACTCACCTTTAAAAATATGACTATTCAATTGGATAAGGGGGGCTCCATCAAGTCTTGCCATCCTAAAGAAAATTTTATTGTCAAATAAGTAATCTTTTATTTTGTTCTCAAATTCCAAGTATACGAGCATCTCCTTGGTGGAGACTTGGGAGTCCTCATCGACTTCCATTTCCATGTCTTGATTCACTTCCATAACTCCAATGTAACTTTATTGATATTTTCGCTATTTTACTGTTGTTTGTGGTAGACTACACGCAATAAAACTCTACAAGCATAAACATGCTTGAGCTTGATATGATTTCATTCACTATTTGATTACTATCGCACTAAAAAGTTGTCTCTGCTGATGAGTCTGATTGTGATCTAATGTTATTTATTATTCCCAAACAAATTAACCTCTTGGAGTGCGTAGACCATAGACTATCTGGCGTAGACTACAGAGAGATAAGTTATATACTTTACAGGTTAGGGATACTCCAGGCGCGTTCGGTATATACATATCTGTCAGCTCTTTTCTATCCGCTTGCTCCGTTGGCGTTCGATAATTCAGTCTGTTGACACATGGTTGACACTTTCCTCTCTGTTCTGCGCTCCGAAGTCACGTGATTGTATATCCGTTTGTATCGCTCCACTCCGGGAACGAAAAAACGAACCCAGTATCCATTCACTGTTATTAAGTATCCCGATTGGCCATGACATTCTGACACATTTCATTCATATTTAGAAAATGTTAGGTTATAGTAATTTTTCTGTCAGAAAACTAAGCAACGTTGTCTTTTCTACATAGAGGAAGTAATAATTACGTATTTATCAAAATGTTTATTTACTTTAGGTAAATAGTGAATTGTTAATATATTAGATATGTGAATTCAATAATTCCAAAGACCTGGCGAATGTTGAAGAAACTTTTTTCTCTCTTAATAGGTACTGGAATTGTTTCACGTATATAGACATGGTTGGAAGATTCAGTTAGTTATCCTTTTTCTTGTTCGGAAATCAAGAATCGAGTGTTGAAATTTTACTGAAGAATAATGGACAGAATAGTCTGTTACTTTTCGTGATAGTTCATTCTGAAAAAGAATAAAAGGACACGAATAACCCGACAGGAAAACTTCTAAACGAACAAACGGACCTATGGAATTCCCCACACTTTTCAAAATTCTCAAGAAATAAGCCTACAGAACATAGAAGACATTCAAAATGAGTAGTTGTAGTGTTTAAATTGAAAAGTGTTCATTTTTCAAATTATAATTCCAAATTTGTCGCTGCAGATCTCTTTTCAAAATAAAGTCTTCAGTCAGTGTCTTTTTGGGTGCACCAATAGAAGGAAATGTTTTGTCGCCTCTTTCACTTAAAATGTTCCTCATTGTGTTTATGTGCAGCTAAAAAATAAATATCTATTCGAATCAAACCTTGGTTTTCACCTTATAAGTCGAAAATGTTCCCTAATGATTCCAAATTATCAGGTTACTATCAGAATAAGTACCTAGATTTCAATTCTACATAGCGCTTCCTCTAATACTTTGTCTCTGCTTCTTCAGAACTAGCTTCGGCATTTTTAGTTTCAAATCGTGGTGATTATATTGAGATTGAGACAATTGACAGTAAAAATTAGCAATGGCAACGTCTCTGAGAATTATTCGACATTTCACGAGTGGCAACCTGCGTCAGTTTCGAGTGAAAAAACTTGACAAACCTGAATCTAGGCCAACCGGGATACTTCATAAAAGTACAACAACAAAACAATTTTGCACAGCTGTCATTAATTTATCGTTGTTTCCTTGAAAACTGAGAGAAATAGTGAGAATTTTTTGTCAACACTTCGCTATAAAATTTATATGGTACTTGTTGGACAATCTAGACAAATTTTCTCCAGACTGCGTAAGCAGAACAACATAAAATTATAGCAGATTATTGAAAAAAATCCCAAAATTTCCGTATCAAGAGCTCCGGGATCATTGACGATTTCTTTGACAGCTATTGTAAATTTTTTTGACAGCTATTGTCATTTTTTTGGCAGTTATTATCAATTCTTTGACAGTTATCATCAATTATTTCGACAGCTGTCAAATTTTTTCAGATGGTTTCTTGAACTGGAAAATGCAAGCCCCGAATTCAGCATCCTATAAAACATTTAAAGAATGGAAGAAATGAAAAATAAAGCGAAATAAAGCAAAATAATAATGCTCTACCCTTCCGAACACAATTTACCTGGATTACTATAGAT
The DNA here is from genome assembly GCA_910592335.1 of Adalia bipunctata. Classification (NCBI taxonomy): domain Eukaryota; kingdom Metazoa; phylum Arthropoda; class Insecta; order Coleoptera; family Coccinellidae; genus Adalia; species Adalia bipunctata. Next base: position 14,043,300 of record OU342955.1, read on the forward strand.
AGTAGTGGCAGAGAAAGTATCTATGGTGGGATCTGCAGGATCTGCTAGACCTAGACGAAGAAGAACCTAAAGCAGTTTCGTATAAACCACTCATAACACAAATCTACTCCGTCCATCCAGTAGAGCCGAGTGCATGCCCGCGAAAATGACAGACCTCAAAATCCTTCTATTTATGAAAATTTTTTTCGTTTTCTGCCACGCGGAAAGTCACATTTCCGACTTTACGGCCCCGGTAAGGCCCAAGGAGATGGAATATGCCGAGGGCTCAGAAATAGAGCCCAAGTATTTCTTACCCTTGGTCCGGTTAAGTGTTAAAAACGAGACAGTCTTGGTGCCGGCAAGTTTGTCGAGGATGCTGAACGTTTTTGATACGGAAAAGCTGGCCGCCAATTGGGGCAAGACCAAGAAGTTGGTTTCTGGGAGGTGTAAAAGGGACGTGGAGGGCTACATGGGCGGATTGAGGAAAGGGGATGGTTGGGCCCTCAAAAGTAAGTTTCAGTTGAATAACTTCCTATTCGAAAATGCAAATTATTTTTATTATACAAGATTCAAGGTGTTTCAAAAGTGTCTGCCGAAATTTCTAGGACTCAAAGTTGGTACATATCAGAAAATAAAAGAAAAAGACGTAGTTCTATACTAGGCATAGTAAAATGGTAAGTCTGTGGACCGACTCGGTCGAAATAGTGGGTCCAGAAGAATCTTAAAATTCCAGCGAAGCTACAATACAGTGAGAAGATTTCTATAGGTCGAAAAGAGGAATAATCCATTCATACGTGGGTGAAATTTTGATTTTCTAGGCGATGTAGAAGTATTTAAAAAAAATTCGCGAAAATCGCAAAAAAATCCGGCAAAGAGGGCAATTTTAAACCCGATAAACCTTTTTCACAGATATCCTGGCTGTGATAAAAATATACGAATCGAAAAAGGAAAAGTCAATGCAAAATAGCTTGGTATTCATATTTTGCATAATTTTCCTATATCTTCAGGAAAATTGATCAAACTTTGACACTTCGCCTATAAAATCACCCGATTTGAAGGGATCTATCGATAAGGATAACTACTTAATAGGTAGATCTAGGGGCTCTACTAGCTCAATCTAAAAAAATGACTCCCTGTCATTCATACTGCCTTGGAGAGAAGGCTTCCAAAAAAAATTTTTTTTCAGTTTTCCTCAGCACTATTGAAGGTACCTTAATGCAATTTGTCGTAGTTGTATCGTTTTCATCTTATTATTAATATACAGGGTCTTTCACGAGGAACGTCACCCATATTTATACGGGAAACTACTGAACGTATTTTCATGAAATTCAGCACTTATAAGTATTTCACGATGCTGATGAAATCTAAAATATTTTCAAGGCATGAGCACCTCCGGTTTTTCCGGAAATGACGTCAACTTCCGTTTTTCAAATTAGAACACCATTTTTTTATTGCAGAAATAGATTCCTTAGAAAATTTCAAGTTATATTGATGTAACATTTTTCAGTTTTGGTTGGAAAATTCTCTCTGAGCGGGAAAATTCGAAAAAAAAATCGAAAATAGAGCTCCGCTGAAACAAGAATAACTTCGAGGTTTTTGGATGGAAAATTTTCATTTTTGGGATTTTTCAAGATGTAAGATTGATGTATCCACTTTGAAAATCGAAATCGCGATTCATGATACAGGGGGTGAAAAAATCGCTTTCAAAGTTAGGGATGACAAAATCGTGAAAAATCAATTTTTTCAAATTAGAATCCCATTTTTTTATGGCAGATATTGAATCTACGTTAAAAAATAATGTGAGGGTATGCATCACACCCTTGCCTTAATGTAGATATTAACTCAGAAAATATCCATTTTAGGGCAAGGGTGTGATGCATACACTCACATTATTTTTTAACGTAGATTCAATATCTCCCATAAAAAAATGGGGTTCTAATTTGAAAAAATTGATTTTTCACGATTTTGTCATCCCTAACTTTGAAAGCGATTTTTTCACCCCCTGTATCATGAATCGCGATTTCGATTTCTAAAGTGGATACATCAATCTTACATCTTGAAAAATCCCAAAAATGAAAATTTTCCATCCAAAAACCTCGAAGTTATTCTTGTTTCAGCGGAGCTCTATTTTCGATTTTTTTTTCGAATTTTAACGCTCAGAGGGAATTTTCCAACCAAAACTGAAAAATGTTACATCAAAATAACTTGAAATTTTCTAAGGAATCTATTTCTGCAATAAAAAAATGGTGTTCTAATTTGAAAAACGGAAGTTGACGTCATTTCCGGAAAAACCGGAGGTGCTCATGCCTTGAAAATATTTTACATTTCATCAGCATCGTGAAATACTTATAAGTGCTGAATTTCATGAAAATACGTTCAGTAGTTTCCCGTATAAATATGGGTGAGGTTCCTCGTGAAAGACCCTGTATGTAGGCTCTGATACCAGCTTTTTTGCTGTTTAAGGGTCAGGAATAAATGAATAAAATAAACGTAAGAATTCATAAACCGTTCAAAATGGACCACAATACGTTCCTGTTAATTCAATCCCAAAGTAGTTTCTCTCAATCAACTATATTCTATAAAATTTCTAAAAAACTGTGTTTCTATTTTTATTACTCATTAACACCTCGCGAAACTTCACACATTTTATGGCGCTAACAACGACAGTTTCGACATTAAACTCAAATGTGGAAACACTGCCTCAAATGTAGGTATCCATTTCACCATAACAGATGTTCGGAAAATCGGAAATATATAGTTTTTAAATTTATGTTTAGCAAACCTCCCCTGACCGTCACTGGTTCTTCATATCAGCAATAAGGGACCCTTTATACTGTCATTATATTATTGTCACTGAATATGGCAGCATTAAATGTGATGCTGCACACCAAATTTGGTTCTAACATCTACAGTTCTTGAAAATTTCATAGCCCCGTATCTTCAAAAGGAGTAAAAGGACTAGGACAGGTTTATGGTTCTAAACTATTGAAGTCCTGAACTGGGCCACCCTGTATTGGATCCGATATGAAAGTGATGAAAAACGAAATAGTAGAAATAACTAGTAGAGCCCCTAGATCTACCTATTAAGTAGTTATTCTCATCGGTAGATCTCTGCAAATCTGGTGATTTTATAGGCGAAACAACAAAGTTTGATCAATTTTCCTGAAGAAATGGGAAAATTAAGAAAATATGAATACCAAGCTATTTTGCATTGACCTTTCCTCTTTCGATCCGTATATTCACATCATGGCCAGGATATCTGTGAAAAAAGTTTCATCGAGTTTAAAATTGCCCTTTTTGCCGGATTTCATGGTGATTTTCGCGAATTTTTTAAAAATACTTCTACATCGCCTAGAGAATCGAAATTTCACTCTCGTATGAACCGATCATTCCTCTTTTCGACCGTATAAAAATAACCTTACTGTATAGCAGAGAAGCTGCGATTTCAAGATTCTTCTGGACCCACTTTTTCGACTACCATTTTAGTAGGGCCAAATTAGAATAAAGTAAGAGCGGATCTACTCCTTCGACGTCCCTCGTACATTGTTGATGTTGCTCCAATAACAGAAATAAAAGAAGACAGATGCACTTTCTTTTCCTCAACAATATAAGGAAATAACCTTGAACCGTGCCGGCTATTAGATTTACATAAAGCTTTTGTAACAATAATGGATAATTTTATGATTGGTCAGTGTAAAGCGATATTATTATTGTTTTAGCGTAGGAAAGTGAATGAAACCGATTTCCAATTATTATGTGTATGTGAATGACAATAATGAGACTCATCTATTATGACATAATTTTTTGTTATTTTGACGTTGACGTTCATTAAATTTAACGGAAATATGGAAGGCTGTTAATTATAATTTACAATTCTCCTACGACGCTGTATTTACAGCGATTTAGGGAGAAAATATAAAAGCAATAACCTATGACATAATTGAGAACTCACCCTCATCAACTCCCTATAGCTAACCCCATTTACCTCTACAAAAAACGATCAAATAGCAAACCCCCTCTTGCCTCTCGTAAGAATATCATTGGAAAGCCTATGAAAAATGCTCTTCAATGGTATGAGTGATAACTGTGTAGGGTGAATTAATAATTATCAAATTAATGTTTGACAGTTTTAAAAACAATCTTATACTCATTGTGATGCAATGTTAACTGTAAAAGTCTGTAAAGGATGTAGAGGTTGTATACATGGTTTCACAAAACTAACCATGGTTCAAAAAGTCTCAGAATATTATTGCGGTGAACCAATTGATTGAAAAACTTTCTCAGTGCTATCTTTATCGGTATCACACGTAAGATTTTGAGATAGCAAGGAAATACGAGTTGATTGAGGGTTATATGTTCAAGCATGCAGACCAAAGTAAAAATTTTCACTTTTTCTTCGAGTGTGAATATGGAAAGTTTAGGCATAGCTCTTCAGAATGATCTATAAGTTGTTTGCACTCGACAAATTATCAACATGCAATGTTTATTTGGTGCTTTCTTTGTTGAAGCGATTGTTGATTTGTCATTTGTCTAACCTGACGACAAAATTAGAGTAAATATTTCTCTGGAAGAATTGCGGCAAAATTTTTAAAGGTTCTACATTTACATCCTCCTGGGCCCGTTTTCTCGACAAGTGATCTTTCGGTGCGTATACGTTTTCTATATTGTATTTATGTATACCAAACGTATACGGCGTATACGTATGCGTATACTATACGCACCGAAGATCACTCGTCGAGAATACGGGCCCAGATGAATATTTCTTGATATCTACTTATTCTATTTAGGTACAGTATTCGTCGCTGAATGTAGCCATTATTTATTTTCATCCAAATGACATAATATCGAAGGAAAATATGTGTGGAACATTTTATAATTCCTTCAAGTAACTTTGGAGCAATTTTACCAGTCAGTGTCGACAGATCAACAGGATGAATCCCACAAAACGAATGGACATTTCAACATGTATGATTTTGTTGCCAGACAACTATTAACACTTACAGGAATTTCAGTTAATGATAACGACAGACAGTTCTTCTGTCAAAGTTGAACTCAACATTTGCGTGTGTGCAAGATGAGCTTGCAGTTTCAGCGAAAAAAATACAATATCCTGTCTTGAGTTTGGCTTTCACCAACTTCCATTCCTAGTTCTTACATTGTTTGTTTAATTATGATGCCATTTCTTGAGATCGTTTGGTACTCATGTTAATCTTTTGTTTATTTGTTCGGGTAAAGTTTCACCGTAATTGGCTCAGACTGATCATACATGTACCAGACCTATAGCATTACAATGAGTACTTACGTATTTTTTAATATCAGGTTTCGTAATCCATGACTAAGAATATTTGGTGGTAGGATTTCTTTAGCAGCTGGTTGAAGAGATAGACAGTCTTTCTTTTGTTGGTATTAATAAGGTTTGGATGAGGAGAAATCATTGATTAGTCTTAGGTCTCAGTCGATACGGCAGAAATAGTTGATTGAGAGATCGAAGCCAAATAATGTTAATTACATAATGGGCACCTGGGCACCACAAAATAATCCAGTGGACGTAAGTCCTAACTCAACAAATCTCGCATTCAAAAAGTGTGGCATATAAGATATACGAGGATGCATTGCATATGATATCTAGTTAGCCTAGACCAGTTCCATGCATAAACAAAATATTGCGATACCCCATATCAACAAACAATAACTTATTAGAAGTGTCAGTGTAGAGTTTGACGTCAAAAAAGTGAGCCAGAGTTACGCAATAAATTTAACGAAAAGATGTCCACCGAAATTGTAAAAATCGAAAAATTGGAGTATCGAGCCATCATCAAGTATTTAAAAGGGTTAAGAGGTAAGCAGATTTACGAAGATATGCTTAATACCCTTGGTGATCAATGTTCCTCGTATGCGACAGTGAAAAATTGGACTGCAAGCTTCAAAAGAGGTAAATTTTCCATTGAAGATGATGACCGATCGGGAAGGCCAGATTCTGTGTCAGTTCCCAAAAATATCGATGCAGTTCATGACATTATTTTATTAGACCGTCGAATTGGGCTAAAACGGATATCTGAATCACTGAAGATTTAATACGAACGCGTTCATCATATAGTTCACGTCAATTTGGACATGAGAAAAATTTCTGCAGAATGGATACCCAAATGTTTGAATGTTGACCAAAAGTGTGCAAGGGTAGAAGCATCGCGTTCGATGTGTGCTCGATTTGAAAACGATGTAGACTTCTTGAACCCATTTGTTACTATGGATGAGACATTTCCACGATCCAGAAACGAAACAAAAATCGATGGAATGGCGACACTCTGGTTCTCCAAGACCTAAGAAGTTTCGTGTCCAAAAATCTGCTGGAAAAGTTCTTGCTTCAGTTTTTTGGGATTGCCAAGGAGTAATCATGATCGATTTTTTGGATAAGGGCAGAACAAAAACTGGTGATTACTATTCGACATTACTGACCACTCCACGGAAAAAAATTTGAGAGAAAAGACGCGAAAAGCTATCCAAAGGTGTTTTGTTTTTACAGGACAACGCCTCAGTACACAAATCTCATGTTGCCATGCAAAAAATTCGCGATTTAGGGTTAGAAATACTAGAACTAGAACACTCCCCTTATATTCACCAGATTTGGCTCCGTCCGACTATCATCTCTTTTCCCAACTGAAAAAAAGTTTAAAAGGTCGTAAATTTTCTTCCAATGAGGAGGTAATAAAAGCTGTGGAGGACTGGTGTGCAGAGCAAGAAGAAACATTTTTTTGTTCTAGAGACGTTGCAGGTTCGCTGTAATAAATGTAATCAATTAAGAGGAAAATATGTTGAGTAATAAAATATTTTGACATTGTAATTTTGTTTAGTTCTATAGTACCTAGGCTAAGAATTTTTCAATATATCCTCGTGAGTACCTAATGCATATTACAGCATTAAATCCCAAAGACTGTTTCACCACTTGCTGTTAACGTTCTGGATATGAATCCAGTGGATAAAATATCTGTTCGATGAATATGTCGAATTAAATATTTAAGACCCTAAAATTTTAATTTTCATGCGCCTGTATAATGAAAGAGGATGGATCATCTACGGATAAAATTTTATCAGCCAGGTGATTCAGGTGACTATATCCGGAAGTTAATCGGCTAGTCAGTCTAGTGTAAACCACTTAAGGGATATCCGAAATGAACTAAAATTATTTTCTCCTTATTCTTTCCTACGTAACTGATAACTGCATCCAAATCTATCGCTTTTCCATCATTTCTAAAGTTACTCGGATGTGAATCTGAACAATGCAAGAATCGAAGTTTATGCAACGTCAAGAAAATTATTTAATTCGTCTCGATCTTCGTGCACCATGAAACGTCAAGATTATTTACTTTCCGTTTCAATTAGAACGTTAGGTACTTCAGCTTTACCTTCAATGACAGCGATGAAAGACTTTCTCTCTGTACAGGTCGAGAGACGGAAGAGTTTATCGAATGGTGAAAAGGTATTTGATGATCCTGAGCGAAAATTCGCACAATAGATCAATAATTGATCAAGATTTGACATAAATAGGCATACAAGTTGAATAAACGCTCTAAAAAATTCAAAGAAACAAAAATAAATAAGAATATAAGATACAATTGACATCATCAGAATGAAGAAATTATACCTATTGAAACGCATATTTCGATCGAATATCAGTTGAAATTTCGAAAAAGAATGAATATCTGAAGGTTAACTTACCGATGTCCCACCTATTTCGGTAAAGAATAGGGATAGACTTTTGGGATGAAAGGATTGTAAAGCCGAATTATTCCTTCGTTAAAAATATGATAATAGTGATAAGTTTTCATTTAATAAACAATTTTTCTTCAGCAAGTATTTCATTTTATTTTGTTTTTCATTTCTTTCGATCAATGATTCTATACCTACTCTGTTCAAATCTGAGAAGGAGCAATAATAACATGTTTCGCGCATCGGTAGGAGGGCCTTCGTGTAAAGTTTCTTTCCGCCCAGAGTCGAATCGAGGAGATTTCACACAATCGTTCCGTTTTAACTGAGCTTGAATTCCATCTTTTTCAATAATTTATGGAAAGTTGTTCTTTTGAAATTTGGCAAACTGTCGTCATCATTCACGATTTCTAGAACTTTAGAAATCGATGGGATTTCATTCTGGAAAAAAACCGTGGACAATTCTTCTGATAAGGTTCATATCGAAATCGTCAACCGAATCGATTATTTTTAACGACTGGGCTCTCCTCTTAGGTGGCGTCAATGTTTTATTCTCTTCATATTCTCTGAGAATTCTGAATACAGCTGAATCACTCACCCCTGAGGATTTTGAAACAATTCCTACTAAGTCTTTTTTCGATAAATCAGGATGTTCTTTCAATTCTTTTCGAAAAATGTTCAAAATTATCTCTTTCTCTTCAGCAGAGAAATGCGACCTTTTGGACCTTTTTCGTGGTGGTCCCCCACATATCATCCTCAGATGCAATATCCGTTTCCGAATTCGACATTGTTCTTTAAACACTATATACACTTTGTCAAAAGATTTTCCAACACAATACACCTTTCACAACAAAATCTATAAACACTTTGAACAGCGAGACCTCCACAGTAGCTCTAGGTATTTTAACTGGTCTTGTCAATTGAAAACTTCGATATTTATGCAAATCAAGATGGCTTTAATCCATTAAGGGAAAGGACCCAAACCTGGTGTTTCCCGGAATTACCTTGTCGGAATCTTGAGCAGCCGAAAAAGAGTTTCGTACAAAATAATATGAAATTATGGACCGAAACTATGAAACTAAATATATGTCGGATATTACAAGTAAATGACCATTTTGAAGGTGAATAGATATCTTTTTCGAGTCTTGTCAATTGAAAACTTCGATATTTATGCAAATCAAGATGGCTTCCACCCATTAGGGAAAAGGACCCAAATCTGGTGTTTACTGGAATTACTTTGTCGAAATCTTGCAAAATTCCGACCCAAATCTCTAAAACTCTGGTGTTTCCTGGAATCACCTTGCCGCAATCTCGAGCATCCGAAAAAGAAAAATATTTAGTAGATAATAATATAAAAACAAAATGAAAATAGGGTACGTCGGATATAAAATGTTTGGGACAGTTGCAAATCGTAACAGAAATTTTGCACAAGAGTTTCTGAGGAGAAAAGTTCTAATGTGGGAATTGCCGACTCAAATTATTGAATCATTTCTATCCAGTACCATCCACAGTCTGAGTACGATCCTGGCAGTCTCTTAGGGCGGTCGAAGGGAGCGTCGATATGATGATTTAACCAATAGCAGCTTTATTGTGCGCAAACCAGACGATTCTGTTTGTTCACAAAGCTCCTTCTTATATTTGAACGGACTATAATACTACCTATTGACTGCTTTATACTGAACATACTTCAGGATTTTAAACGAATAATCCAATAGGTATTTATTTTTCTGCAGTGGAAGATGCGAGTGGGAAGTATTCCACAGGATGGTTTTTTGGCAACCATTACTGGACAGGATCACGCATTTTATGTGAGAATATCCCTGCCGAAGAAAATATTGGATCACATTCATCTATGGTAAGCTATAACCTGCCTTAAAAACTGCAAAAAAACTCTGTATAGTTGATTCTTCAACGAAAACTGAGTAGAATCTTTCATACAAAATGACATGTATGGACAAAATGACATAGGCATCATAACTTGAGTTCGGAGGTATGAAATGCGGAACTGCCTGCCACATTACACGACCCGAGTGGCTTCAATTAACCTCTGAAAATTAGCAAGATATACTCTGGTTCATTCGGTCGTTATGAGTGATAACAGAAATCAATAGGTCACGAGTTTTTTTTCATTGCGCCAAATTTTATGAAGAAATGGCCAGTTTTCACCATTTTTTTCATTCAAATTGCATTCAATTCAAACTTTACTTATTTGTCATTGTATTCACGGAGCTTTTTGTATGTTGAATATACTTTTTGTATTAATTCGATACATTTCTAGTTTTATAACGCTATATGGACAAAATGACATATACAGTGAACGGACAAAATGACATAGGTATTTCAGCTGAATTAACCGTATCTACCGGACAAAACCAAGACAATCCATCTCAGGCTCCATCAGCAAACAAAGAATCAGGACTTGTCTTAACATATTCATAACAAAATCTTCATCTGCGGCTAATAAAGGCAATGCATCTTAACCTACTCTTGCTGATCCTATGAGGAGGTTTCTCCAATCCCTAAAGGACAATTCATAAGTGAACAAGGCAAACGTGAGCCGAGGATTCGACAAACGTACTTAGTTTCAACTTCAACTTCTACACCTAATAAGATTGCAATCAAATCAAAAAAGAGCCTATACCTCCTCCAAAAACAAGGAGACAAGTCCCTAAGGCATTATTCAAAGAAGACAATGAAGAAGAAAATGTTCCTAGCAACTTTCGAGATCATAAAGACGACTGTCCAGTGTCCAGTCCATCTATCCATTGTTATGAGACCTTTTTTTCCGATTTAGATCTTCTCCAGGATTAGCCCTGAAGAAGACTGGTTACGGTGCATGCATTGCTTGCATTGGGCTCACGCATTTTGTGCTGGTCCTAGAAGAACCAAGCGTTTCATTGGTGAACTTTGTCAGTAGTTTTGTAACTATAAGTAGAAAATACAGTTGCTTATTGCAGGTATGTCATTTTGTCCATAGCCTGCGAACAAAATGAATTTCGTTTATCCCAATTTATCTAAGAATATTCTGTTTCTTGGTACTTTCATTTCATTAAGGTTGATTGGATTTTATGAAGAAAGGACCAAAGGTCATAGGTGTAGAATATGACTTTGCTGTGATTCACTACTAACAAGTTATGCCTCTGAAATAAAACCCTATGTCATTTTGTACGTACTTCCCCTAGTTCTGTTCTACGCCCCTTCTAAGTATATGCCTTTAGTAATAAGTCTCAAAAAACTATAAAAAATTCAAACAATAAAAGTATTGGTCGATATGACTTTATTTGATACGGAGCCTACTCGATATTAGTTAATAGAATCACATTGGACAACAGCCCTCTTATTTATTTCAACAAATTATAAAGTTCATGAACTGTTGTGAAAAGTGATCACTATTTTAATATTTTGTGATCAAAATAACAATGTCTTGAAAAAAAGTTATGATGCAAAAAGTTGCTTTATTGAAAGAAAGATTTGGCGATTAGATTATTTCGAGAAATGGTTCATTGACCTCCAAGATTATGCGACGTAACTCCAATAGATTATTTTCTTTGGGGTTATGTCTAGTCATTGGTTTATGCTGATAAACCAGAAACAATAGACGCTTTAGAAGCCAACATACCTCGTGTTATTCCTGAAAAAAGGCCTGAATTACTCGAAAAAGTGGTCCAAAATTGGTCTGGTCGAATGCGGTTCCTCCGAGATAGTTTTGGTGGAAATATGCCGGAAATTATTTTTAAAACATAAATGTCATAAAATTAGGAGGCGCGATGATAACAGCTCTGATAGGGGGCACAATAGACCTTAAGGTCGCAGTGAACTGTAACCCCTTTTCACTATAACTATATCATAAAATTATCTTTCAGAAAATTAAATTTTGGCTTCAATCTTAATCTAAATGTGTTTTATTTCAATTTAAAATTCTATAACTCTGAAAAAAAAAACCCAATATAAGTAAATAATAATAAGATTTTCCTCCGATGAGTACCTACCCACATTTAGGTACCTACTAGATCTTCGTTTAGGTCAATTACGCTTATCATAAATCAACAATGTTTATATGCTGAAATAGAAAATGTCAACTGGGTTTTGATTAGCAAATAGCTCAGATATTGCATATGGGGGAGTACCTACCTATATCATTCTTTAAATTTCCTTCACGTTTTGCAACAAAATGCCAAAGCTCATTGTACCTATCATTTTTTCCGTCCACAAACATTAGTTATTTCAATATTAGTTCTGCATTCGCTCATTGTCTAAAGGTACCTACCTCTGAATCCTATACGTAGGATAATTCATTGTCAATTTTTATGAGATTTTTGCCACGTTACGTCATCGTGAGTAAATTTGTTCCTGAATAATTGTGTTCTGGTCATTTGCTTTCAGAGTTATTTATTGTTACGTCTCTATAGTCATTATGGATTTACTTGATTGTTACCTGGACAATTCACGGTGTCTTGTTTCAAATTCAACAGTTCAGGAAGAGTATTTGTAACTTTGTAATTGGTAATTACGAAAACTCTTCATTTATTGGAATTTCACTGAATTTATAATAACAATAACAATTAGATCGAGTATTGAATTGAATTAAACAAGGCAAAACTTTGATAGAACATTCTCACATTGCCCTGAATTGGAAAACTGTATATTTTATAGTGTGTATGACAGAGCCGATTTCAAATTTTATGAAAAATACACTTCAGACTAATTGTTTTTGAATAAAACTTCATTTTTAAATAATCACTCTAATATAGTGACTGCTATCAATTGAAATGAAATAAAATATATAAAAATGTCATTTCAATTAAGTACCTACTAGTTAACAATAAATAATAAGATTGGACTCAAAGAAAAAACCTATTGTCACCTTCATATGAATAACTGCTGTAATACAATATGTTTGGTTGAATATACAGTTTTAGCGTGATCCAGTGAACAGGATTACAAAATATTCGGATCATTCGTATCTTCCTGTTCATAAAATCGCAGTTACAGCGGTAAAAATGTGCCATGACCTCAAAGAGTTTCTCAAACTTCGGTAATATCTTTGTCTATGAAGAACTAATGTTTTTTTGTTGTTTTTTTCTCTTTTTACAAGGCTGATATAGATTATTGTAAAGAATTATTGTTGTTTATGAGAGATATCAATGTAAATGTAGGCTCAGATTCAGATACCAGATTTTTGCTGTTTGAGGGTCATTCATAAATGAATAGACTGAATGAAAAATAACGAAGAATGAGGACATATCACATCATGAAATACACTGCGCAAAAAAATTAAGGCACATTATGGAAATCTCAAATTTATTCTACAACTGAAGGTGTTTCAATACAGATGTTTTCTCCCAGCAGGAATAAAAAAATATGATACTATCAGATTTTGAATGTATTGGCTCCATTCTAAAATCAGTTGTTCTCGATCAATTCTAGTGATCAATAGTTTTTCTTTCGTTTGATTTTCTACACTCAATCGCTATGCAACGCGAAACACGCAATTTGACCCAAGAGGAATGTGCCCAAGCGGTAGTTTTGCGAGAAGAAGGGTGGACATACACAAGAATTGCAGAAAGGTTTGGAGTTTCCCATACAAGTGTGTCCAGAATGTTGCAGCGATTCAGGGAGACAGGTATGAATGTCCGAAGACCAGGACAGGGTTACCACGGGTAACAACTGCCTTTCAAGATCGTAACTTGAGAGTTTCTTCGTTGAGACAACGGTTTGCAACCGCTCGCCTCCTTCAAAATCAGCTTGAGCAAACGCATGAGGTGCAAATTAGCACTCAGGCAATAAGAAATCGCCTCAGAGAATATGATTTAAGGCCTCGTGTCGCGGTAAGAGGCCCAGCTCTTACCCCAGCCCATCGAAGGGCGCGTTTGGATTTTGCGAGAGAGCATATCCATTGGGGAGAGGCCGATTGGGAAAGAGTTCCCTTCACAGATGAGTCTAGATTCTGCCTCTACGTTCTCTTGCATACAGACGTCCACATGAAAGATATGCTCAGTGCAATTTCCTGAATACTACTGGTTTCGGGGGAGGATCGATTATGGTATGGGGTGGAATATCTTTTACTGCTCGCACAGACCTAGTGGTCGTTGATAATGGAGCTATGAATGCTGATAAGTAAGTATATAAGGAACATTCTTGAAGAGCATGTAGTGCCATTTGAAAATTTCATTTTTATGGACGATAATGCCAGACCCCATCGTGCGCGCATCGTTCAGGAGTACCTTGAAGTGGTTGAAGTCTCTCGAATGGAATGGCCAGCAAGAAGTCCAGATCTCAATCCGATTGAGCAGGTTTGGGACAACCTCAATAGAAGGCTGAGAAGTTCAGAAAATCATCCAGCTACTCTTAATGACTTAGGAATCCAACTCGGAGAAATCTGGGAAGGATTATAGATCAGAACATTTTAAGATCACTCATGTTGAGTATGAACCGTCGTTGCCGAGCTGTAATTAACGCAAGGGGTGGAAATACCAAGCATTAAATCACTTATCAGCATTTCAGTATTTTGAAAATTGTTCATTTCTCTTCTTTCACCTATAAGATTCGGTGAAATCCTGAATTTTTCTTCCATTTAATGTGTCTTGTTTCGTTCAAAACCTTCCCGAGAGGACATAAAAAATAAGTTATAAAGACAATGTAGAGTTAACTTTCATTATAATTGAGATTTTCAGAATGTGCGTAAATTTTTTTGCGCAGTGTAGTTTAAATTTCTCAACCACTTCCAGAATTCCATAAGGCTCCCTAGGGAAGCAGATATGAGAAGAAAACCAAAAAGCCCCAGTCAAGGTGTTGAATACGAATCTTCCTCAGCATCGTCCTCTTTTTCACCTTTCTCAGTTGGATTTTTCATGTTGAGACTTCATTTGAGAACAAATTTCACCACGGATGTAAGTACATATGTCTCCTACCTGTTTGCATGCAAGTGTTGAAAATAGTTTCTCAACTCAGCTTGAAATTTATTCCATTAAGGATAATGCACAACCAAGAATTCTGTGGTACATTACTTTACTGAACAAGTGTTTAGAGTTTGCCATCGCAATTGTAAATTTTTCAAGCGATTAATGAATATAACTGTTTTTGAATCCATGGCGAATTATTTACCTTGTTTTCTAAACCACGTTATTACGTTGAACTTAGTAAGAAAATACGCGAAATATTAAATTTGAGCTTGATTTTTTGGTCATTTTTTCATTTCAAATACCCGTATTTCAGATAGTATGAAATGAATATGGAGTTGAAACTAAAAAAACATCTAAATTGTGGATATTACCATAAGGGGGAATGAGATTAAGAATATTTTCAGGAGACCCCAACGCCAGGTTAAGCGACGAACATATTGAGTTTCTCGCTTAACCTGACGTTGGAGTCTCCTGAAAATATGCAATATAAATGTTTTGGAGAATGATTCAATAATATAACCTGCAGGAAATCGACGTATATTTGAAGGCTTTATACGCCTGAATTGAAAGCTACGATTATTTTTCACTACTATGAGTAAAATACATTGTTAACAGAGAACCTACTGATGAGAAGTTAAATTAAAAGTTCAAATCACATCAAATTCTAATTATACGGACTCAAAAGAGTTGAAATTCGTCAATCAATTTTTTTAAGCTATTCAAACTCATAAAAACATTTTCCGGCTCGCTTTCAGTTTCTGATTACAGGTAGCTACGTGATCAAATTAGAAAACTCCTAAAAAAAACTTGAACAATGGGTGTATCGTATATCAATACAATAACCTAAAATTCTTGATCAGTTTTACTTTGTCCCCTTTTCAGAACAAAATAATACACGTGGGGCTCTGTATGCCCACTTCCTGCTCAGATAATGACATGGCTAGCATCGTGAGAGAGACATCAAAAGGACATTTTTACGTCAACGTTGATGTTGAAGCTGTTAGGTCACACCATGATAAATTTGTGGTATGGTTGGATAAGACTTTCATATTTCTTTGGTGAGTTGCAATTATTCAGGTAAATTCTGCTTGTTCCTCCCATAAAAGTACGAGTTTTGATGTATCCGAAGGGCCAACAAGATTCTGTATCACATTTTATAATATTTACACCAGATAAAAAATTGGATTGAAAGACGACTTGGTCGAGTTTGGTATCAAACTGAGGATTTTCAAGGAAGCTGGACAATATTCTCGAGAATTCGAGCTTGAATTCATTATTCCAAATCATACAGTAGCTTCAATTCTTCAAGGTTCTCATTACATGAACAGATCGTACCTAGGAGAATTTCACACCTAAAAAGCGACGAATTTTAATATCTTGGAGTGCTCACTGATTGTTAATGCCTTTGCAATCGATGGTATGTCAAGTCGTTAAATTGTAAAATTAGGAAATAGACGTTCAAAGAAGCGACACTGAAATATACAACCTCAATTCTTCTTAGAATATCGCAAAAACGGATTACAGACCCTGAAAAATAAATTGAGAGTTCTTTGGTAGGTATAATGAGGAATAAAAATGCTAAAGATTGTTCATCGTAAACTGAATATCCGAATCAAGATCACAGCGTAATCCAAGAAAAAGAATTATCAAGTTTTATAGCAAAGAATTATGTTATTCGATGAAAATCGTCTTCAAACCATTAGAATCATGCCGAAAAACTATTTCACTACTATTTTTGGGTGAATAATGCATAAAGAAAAGGACTTTAGGTTGCGAGTCTTAAGCTCGTGAACAAAACTCGAAAATGAGTTTTGGAAAACAAATTATGTATTAAAAAAATTCAATGGAAAGGACTAAGGACTGAACGAGAATAAATTCGCTATCACAAAAACGCCTATATCTCTTGAACCAATTGAGAAAAAATCAAAATTTGATCATAGTTAGCTTTGTTCTGAACGTCAGAAACATGTGGAACATTCACTTCGTAGGTATTCCAATTCTCTGTCGCAAAATAATCAAAAATGGAGCTTCAAAAGAATCGCGAAACAGGCTCGCGTTCGTCCGGAAACGGTATCAAGAGTTGTTAAGCCCTTCAACGAAGATCTTTCAATTAACCGCAAAGGAACCGGGAGGAAAAAGGGGTTTCATAGCCCAAAAAAAGTGAAGAAAGCCATCAGCCTTTTTCAGAAGAATCCTAACCTTTCAGGACGGAAAGTGGTCCAAATAGTGGGTTGTTCGCAGTCAACCATTCAGAAAATCAAGTCGAGTTGTGGGCTTAGAACATACAAAGTTCAGAAAGTGCCAGATAGGAACGCTATGAAGAATCAAGAAGCGAAATCAAGAGCAAAGAAATAAAAAAAAAGGTTTCTTGAAAAATTTTTCCTGTTGCGTGATGGACGACGAAACCTATGTCTTGGCTGATTTCTCGCAACTTCCTGGTCAGGAATTTTATACTGCAGATTCTCGTAGAAATGTTGACGAACAATTTCGCGTGAAGAAACAAGCAAAGTTTCCTAAAAATTCCTGGTTTGGCAAGCAATTTGCACTTGTGGGAAAAGGAGCAAATTCTTCGTTGGCCAAGGCTCTGTTGACTCGAAGATATACATCGAGGAAGGCTTGAAGAAGCGACTTTTACCATTTTTACGTGAGCACGATGTGTCAACAATCTTTTCGCCTGATTTAGCTTCATGCCACTACAGCAAGGCCACCAAGGAATGGTACGAAGCTAATGAGGTGGTTTTTGTCCCCAAAGAGGCCAATACACCAAATTGTCCAGAACTAAGGCCAATCGAAAAATATTGGGCCCTGGTAAAAAGAGAATTGAAGAAGACCAACGAAAACATTAGCGGAATTCAAGCAAGAGTGGAAGATAGCATCCCAGAAAATGACTGAGAACACTATGAGAAGCATGATAGGAAGAATTCCAGAAAAAATCCATGAATTTTGTAAAAAATAGTTTTGGTTTTTTTATTGTAAAAACAGTTTCCATTAGAATTAGAAGATGATTCGAAAATGAGTTGGATTTTCGACATCGGTCCAGTGATAGCGAATTTATTCTCGTTCAGTCCTTATCTATATGGACAAGTTTGGTATCCAAATATAGGTTTTCGAGGACGCTGAATTCAATAAAAAATAAACCAAGGCCCTATCTATCATAAGTAGTTTAGATTTTCAGGTGCGAAATGGCAAAATCAAAATTTCAAATTGCCGAAGCTTCCCTTTCTTCGAACGGATACACCTGAAGTTTATATAAGTATTATTGATCAATATTGTCCAAAGTAAGTGTGAAATAAAATCAAATTCGAAAATCTCTCGTTTTTTGGTGAAAAACGAACAAGAGTTTTGACCTCTAGAAACTCTTCATTGCAAAACGCCAAGGAATCTTTGAGAAATTAAACGGTATTATTCGAATGCAACCCTTTCGAATCATGCAGAATGAGTATTTTTCTTATTCATGACACCTACACTTTGAATGCTGAGCTCGCCAACAAAACTCGAAAATGAAATTTGAAAACATAAAACAAACAAAAATCTTGATAAACAGGGTTTATAATTATAGGGTCAAGTATGGTATAGAAACATGGTTCTCGAGGTCGCTGAAGCCAATAAAAAACAGCAGAAGGCCCTATTTCTCATAGTTCCAATTTTTACCTGCGAAATGGTATTTTTTCGAAAATCGAAATTTCAAATTGTCAAAGCTTCCATTTCTCTCATCGGTTCCACTCGAAGTTTGTAAATAATTAATCAGCATTGTCCAAAGTATCTCTTTGCAGAAAAAAACAAATAAGGACGACGAAAGTCCTTAGAATATAGATGTTAGATGTTAAAGATTATCGGAGAAAGTTTGAAGATGTTTCTTTTTTCATTTCAGCGTAATATCCTTTATTACCATTGTCATGCTCTGCATAGGAACAAGTTACGACTTGTACTCAGAATATTTGACAAAACAAAGGAAGAAACAATCAGCATATAAATTAGTAAACGAACAACTGAAACTAGGAGTGACCGACTCTGATATGAAATCAACAAATGGTCAGTTTTTAATCGACATCGCAACATTTAAAACAATTTCAAAACTTTTTAAACGCAGGTAATCATGGTATCTACATCATCAACAAATCCGAGGACTCCAAATCCAACTTGAGTGAGGGCTCAAACGATTCTTCGAGGAAATTTAAGGACGAATCCTTATTCAGTAAGTTCTGCTCCGAAGTACAGGATGTCTCATTGAAAATTACTAGCTGGCTATCTCCGTTATTTTTGATCACCCTGTATAGTTCAAATTAGCAAAGTTGTAGTATTTCTTGTCCTGAATCGTCAAAATCTGATGACAAAATTGACATAAGTCAATCGCTTGTCAGATTGTAAAAAGCACCCTCTTGGTGATTGGACGGAAGAGCGGCTTTCCACCAATCAAGGGTGTTATTACTTAAAGAAAAATAAAAGATGTTAATTAAAATTTTGTTCATTCTTCCGACGGAAGAAAGTGTGGGATCGGCCCAACGCACTTGGGTCGGGTCTTGGTGTTTAAAATTATTTTCTAGGGAGAGGGATGGTAAATGAAACCTTTTAGATTAAATTTAAGACGTATATTAAATTCAAATCAAACCCAAACAAATTTACACTGGTTAGTTATATGTGTTACTTAAATCAAATGATTCAAATTATCAAATAAAAATGAAAATGGTTTGTCAAAATGACCCCAGAAATAATAATCATGAACAATCTCGAAAGAGTTTACAGTATAAGGTAAATTTTCTAAACCCAAATGATATGACGGAAAATAGTCCTTCTTAAACTTTAATTTTACAAGGGGAAACTCAACAATAGTTTCCTCGTGATCTTTCAAATGAACCTGAGTTTTCTCAACAGAAAACACCACTTAAACCTTCGACTACTTAAGGGTGATTACAAAAATAATAATACGCTTTAAGAGGATACAAAAAATTATGAGACTATGACTTGTAGAAGATTTCAGGACTCTGGACTATAAATATATTTTGGGCGGGCATGCGGCTTTTCTACCAATCCTCAAAAATAGCTAAGCATAAACAATTTATGTGACCTTTTTCCTGTACCAATGATCCCAAGAATGATGAACCTAGGAGGATGATTCTACGACGATGTTTCTTTCCTGAAACAGACAGATTAGGTGCGAAACACGACACCCACACGTTTTCGCCAAATTGACTTTCACTCCCGAATATACCGACGATACGCGATCTAAATAATTCCAAATAATTTAGAGACTTTACTAACTTCGACTTAACACTTCTTATATATGACCCAGCTTGTGACTGACTTATCACAACTTTTAAAAGAAACCAAAAACCTATGAGTTATCCTAACGCCGTCTTCCGAATAACTACGAAACTAAATTAATTCTTAAACTTTCCTTAAAACCGTATCAAACACATATCATTATATCAAACGAGTCAACTCAGAATCTCCCCGTTTGAGACTTCTGCAGTTACTCCGCAACTTCCAAATCAACTTTAATTGTTTTCGTTTCCACTTTGAAACCGTACTTCTTAACACTCAAGTACCTAACCTGAAACCGTACTACCCTAGTACCCGAACCATATTCGCGAGCACTGGGAACCTTTCCGTTTGAGGCTCCACCAGTAACTGCCGTTTTCGTCTCCCGAATAACTGAACTCACTTTCGTCCGAAACTTCCCCGGCTACCTTATTCTTTGTTCCTTTTAGAAACCAATTAAATTAAAGGTTTTTCTTTCGTCAGTACTTCAAAACCAATCAAACCAAAACTTCTTCCATCTTTGTTTTTATGAACCAATCAAATTAAAGATTTTTTTCTGCTTCCCACCTTGGGAAATGCTACGTGACAATTCTCAACAATGCCTGCGTTGAATTTTATCTCTGTCATCGTGTGCAGTAATTGCAACCAAATTCGTGGGACAATTATAATTTATCATTTAGTTCTCTAAATAAACTTAAACTGAAAATCAACAATTTCGGTCGTTAACGTCTCGACAGAGATCCTGTGTGGGCTTGATAAACGATCCAATAATTTTTCTAACACAAGGCTATTAAATTTCAGAAGTTTAAATCGATCAATTAAATTATTGCGCTTTCTCTCGGGAGATTTCCCGAATAAAATGAAGGGTGTTGAAAATACCGGTGAATTATTACGGAAAAGAAAATGTTCGAGTCCTAATTTTAAAAGGGATATTCATTTTATTACTTCCAAGTTATCTCTCCTATTACAAGATTTTTGACATATGTCTTGCTTATTTTAAATGGGACACCCTGTATATTTTGCAGTATATCGATTCTCCTGAAAAATACAATTAATTTGATGTATCACTGGCAAACTTACGTTCAACTGGTTTGAAGATATCATCAATTGAATATCGAGGTATTGTTATATCAACAAAAGAGTTTATTTGTCGTATGATTTGCTATTGTGTAATAGGTAATTATTATGACATTTTAAGTTAAATATATTTTCGTTTATTAACAACATATTACTTAGTAATTATAACAAAAATAACAATATTACATAATTGATATCTTAAAAACAGTTGAACGTAAAATTGCCTGTGATACATCAAATTAATTGTATTTTTAAGGAGAATCGATATACTGCGAAATATACAGGGTGCCTCATTTAAAATAAACAAGACTTATTATGTCAAAAATCTGACAAGCGATTGACATATGTCAATTTTGTCATCAGATTTTGACGATTCAGGACAAATACTACAACTTTGCTAATTTGAACTATACAGGGTGATCAAAAATAACGGAGATAGCCATCTAGTAAATTATAATGAGACACTCATCTTTTGATTTCCAGATTTTGTACTGAGAGAGGTACTGATGGCCTTTTCTGCGAGGATGAACATGAGGATCATCTGCGATCATACTATAGGAAGTGACACAATTCCTGTAATTCACGGTTTGAAGTCTATCAGTATGGCATGGGTCATATTAGGCCATACCTGCATTATAGCCTTCAAGTATTCTGGTGAGAATATTTTGTGATATCCCCCCGTTTATGAAAAACTTTATACCGTGATATCATCATAAACTTTCAACATTTTATTATGTTATAAACTTTTCTCTTGGAATAAAACTTTCATTTTTGTTTATATTCAGACAAGCAGGCCGTCCTAGCTTCGCCCGGGTAGAAATTTGTTTCACGCGGCGGTTTCATCTTCAACACTGTTCAACCTACCATATCTTTTGATGTACTGGTTGTAATTGTATGATGTGAAGGGCAATTTCATTCTAAATTAAATACTGGGGTTAAATAACGTATTAGGTTGGATGAGGATCAATACCCAATTCATAATAACACACTCCCAAATAGTGCATAATTTTGGAAAACATCTGATTACCATAAACAGTTAACAGCAAGTCAATCTTGAGAGATAGATATATGCTATCGTGGACTTTTTTGTAGAACTATTTAACATTTCCGTCATTGTATCCAAGTAAGTTTCACGTTTTTTACAGCGAACGTGAAAATAGCTGATTATGGCTGATTTTTTTTTGTAATTATTGAAGTTATAGTAGGTATCCTTAATTTTTCGGGTAAAAAGTATAGCCTATGTCACTCAGGGATAATGTAGCTTTCTAAAGGTGAAAGAAATTCTGAAATCGGTCCAGTAGTTTTGGAGCCTACTCGTATCGAACACACAAAAATACAAATCTTTCCTCCTTATATAATATTATTTATAATATTAGTATAGATATAATAGTATAGAAGAAATATAGTAGAGAAAAGATGAAAATGGACAACTCACGATTGATGCTGATCGTCCAAATCCGATTTACTTGACATTTCGGTAAAAATTCACTGTTCCATCGACTTGGGATGTTTACCCGGTGCTTGATCTGATAATAGCCTTTCATGTTATTATAAGTTTTATGCAAAGTACACAGTTATTGTATACATCTCCATCTAGTGGCGATAATATCGAATATAGTTCCTTCACGACTACGCTACAGTGTCTAGATAAGAGCCATTAACCGCAGCGTCTTATTAGAAGGAGGAAAAGCATTTCCTACATAAGCAAATTTTTCATAGAATTTTTCAGAGTTCTAATGTATTTTATAATAACCCGGCCGTAGACGAATCCATAAACGAAGTTTCATAACAAACAGTCCATCCGATCTCGAGTTATAAATGGTGTAACCAACAACTTTATTTTATTTATATAGATAACATGGAGTTTCGAAGAGTGATAGAGAAGGACTTCCTCTTCCAAACCATTTCTAATGGAGCATTCAGTGTAGACACCTTTTTCTTCACAAGCGGTTTGCTAGTTTCATTCCTTTATTTTAGAACCAATGCCAAAGGAAAATTGGATCCACTGACTAAAGGAAAAAAAGGATTTTCCGCAGGGTTCTTGCACTTCTTCGGTTTGGTTTTTTACAGGTTCCTAAGGTTGTATAAAGCAACCAATAAGTAAACATCAAGCTTCAATTTTCTTTTTTCAGATTGACTTTTCCGTATTTTATAACTTTGGGTATCGTGGACGTATCAATGAAATGGTTTAATCATAATTCAGTGTTCGAACCACCAACTTTAGACCACGTTACCTGTGAAAAATACTGGTGGAGAAACATCCTGTACATCAACACTCTTTTTCCAGTGGAAGAAATGGTAAACCTGTCAAAATGAAAAGCTAATATAACGGTTTCAAATCTTTTTTTTCAGTGTATGTTATGGAGTTGGTATTTATCTGATGATACCCAGTTCTACGTTATCGGAGCCATCATACTCATCCTTTCTACAAGGTAAATTCATTCGACAGTTACATTATCACGAAACAAAGTAGCCTAATCAAATTGAATGAAATCCCAAAACGATAGCTTCGGGAATAGTGTGTAATGTTCAAACATAACTATAAGACCCACATGGCTGAAGTACCAAACGTTTAAGTTTACAACAACCGAAGTTTAATGCTTTTTGTTTTAAGTTGCACCAAGAACTTATCCACGACATCGCAAAAAACCCCCTCCCAAAGGCGTGTCTGTGTCCATTTGTTTTCCATTCGAAGTGTCTTTCCTTACAGCCATTTCAAAAGTGCAGCGTCAGTTCTGCTAACGCTCCTAGTCAGCTCTTGGATGACAACAAGTTACATAGCATACAGCAACAGCCACAGACCAGGTTCTGATGATCCCCTGACTCTATTCGACCAGATATACGACAAACCATGGACCAGATTGGGACCTTACCTGGTAGGCATGTCCATAGGATGGTTCCTCTTCAAGAAAAACTGCCAGTTACATATGAACAAAGTGAGTTAGACTCTACCAGTGTGTTTAGCCATTTCTGACATAGTTTGTTTGAACAGTTTGTCGTTCTCTTCGGATGGATGACTTCAATAGGCTGTTTGTTGGTTTTGATTTATGGACTTTATGGTGTGAATTTGGGTCCAGTAAGTGGTGCTGCTTACAGTTCTTTAAGTCATTCAGCTTGGGCGCTAGGACTTGGATGGATTGTAGTTGCGTGTACTACAGGATATGGAGGTAGAAACCAACTAGGTTTTTAAAACCAGTATTTTAAGTTTGGTATTTTCAGGTCTTGTGAACAAAATCCTATCGGCAACGATACTGTATCCCTTCAGTCGAGTAACTTATTGCGCTTATCTCATACACCCCATCATCATAAGAGCAATGGCGATGAGTATGGATAGTCCTCTACATCTAGGTACCATAGTTATGCTGATCATATTCATGGGTCAAGTGGTAGCATCCTATTCCTTAGCTTTCTTCATGTCCTTGGCTTTCGAAGCCCCAGCAGTGTCGATGTTGAGGATAATGCAGAAGGTTGTAGCCTTCAAGAAGGAGCAACAACGTGTCTTACTTCAGAGTACACCAACGTGAAATATGTTAAGAAAAAATGTTTTCTATTGTACAAATTTAGAGTTTAGACTTAGGAATTAAGATTTACCCCTCTAGTACTATCTATGCAGGATGGGATACGTCTTCCCATACTGGTCACATAACGAAACACCAATTCTAATAGGCAAGAATCTCTAAGCCACAATGCTAGCATGGTCAATCTCAATTATCACTCTATGATTTATGTCGGTAGACAAAATAGTAAAATTCAAATGTTTCGCTAACTGATCGCACTGAAAATGTGATCTCCAAAACAACTTATATCTCGTGCAGAAAAATATGTGACGATTTAGAAAAATAGACATGATAAACAAACCCACAATATGATATTGAAAAATTCCTCCACATGAGAATGAAGGTGATGCAAAAAAGAATCTATATGTGTATTTTGAAAGGCAGTCTCAGTATACAAAATAAATCCAGCATTTCAAGGATCAAAACTTTGGAACGTTCATTTAGGCATATTAAAATGATGAATTTCAATTTTCTCATATACAAAACTTGAAAATTACGATTCCTTGAAGTCGAATTCGATTAATTGAAAAGCGCGCATCTGTTACCAAACAAAATCTTGTATAGGCAATTTTTTTGTGATATGATCCATTTACAATCTTTCATTGAAGAAATAAGACACCATGAATACCAGATCTTCTGCTTAATGAATGTTGCATTAAGACAAAAAGGGGTCGAATGAAGGTCGATTTTGAGCTTCATACTTTTCCTTTGTGATCATGGTAATATTTACTTACAGGGTGACCTACATGAATCAGTCCGGTCGGATATTACCGTAAGTACGAGACATTTTAATATTCATTTGAATAGGGACATTTTTCAATTGCAAATTCGTGGGAGTACGATCATCCCCTTCAACACGGGAGTTATATTGTAACCCCTACAGGCCTACAAGAATCTTAAATGGCAATAGGTGTCAAGTACCACATCATTTTGAAGGTTATGAAATTCTATTTATGAATATGTCGAAAATATTCAGTGTGGCTTGCATTTCTTCTTTAAAACTCTAAAAATGTCCCCCTTCAAATAAAAGTTGACCTGCCTCTGCTTTTTCTGGTAAATCCTCTGTAATATTCGGCTGAACTAAGCTATTTTCGATGGCACAATATTGTAGTTTTGAGCTTGCCAGGAATATGTTTTTTTTTTCAATAGCTCCTTTTTTGTTGGTCATGAGGATAGGATTGTAGAAAAAAATTGTGTTTGTTTGCATCAGTGTATTTGAATGAAGTATGTTCACATAACATTAAAGTTTTTACATTTCTATGAAAATATATAAGTAAACTTCAAATATATATTCTTTGCTGTACATTCATTCCTACCTTGGATAGGATAATCTAAATAATTTCACAGGAGGGCCATTTAGATTTAAAATATTCTATACAGTTTCCTTATCTGCGTTTATATACAAAATTTTTACAACAGTCAAACTCTTTTCCAAACACCCCTATCTTATGATATGTCTTTTGAAGCAAATCAAAACAATAAAGCAACACGGAAAAAATGCATAAAACAAACAAACAAAAATGAGCTCGTTCCTCACAAATATATATCTATACTATATAATAATATAATAGGAATAGAAATTTGAATATATCTATAAATGGCATACCGTTTTAAATCTAAATAGCCAGAGGATTGAAGGGGCCCAAAATCGTAGAATTAATCCAAAGAGACAGTGAATTTGTGCTGTTTAGTCTATTCAGCAAAAATCCAAGAAAGAGATTTAGCAGGGAAAGTTAAAAAAAAATTTTGGTTGTGTTGTATTCTCCATTTTCGAGAGCATACATTTCCTGAAGAAACTGAGAAATCTTACTGAAAAAATTCCATCTAAAGCACTGCATACCAAAAATGTCCGCAAGCGTCCCCTTTTAAAACATGGCCTGACACCAATGGTTGATAAGTACAAAACGCTAAACTCTTAATTTGTGTTGATCAGTGTAAGATAAAGATGAATGGTGCTCAGGGCATGACTCATTACTGAAGGGTTTAGTATCATCCAAACTGCCATGCTGTTTTTCGTTTCTACACCTCGACTACTACAGATCACTAAATGTTGGAATTGATCGAGAATACACAATTTTTTTCATGGATTAATTCCAATTGAGATCGCAAAAGCAACAGTAAATCGACAAAAATGTTCAGATGAGGGCCCGTCTGTGTAAGGGAAATAACAAGAAAAAGGAATATATCACATAATCATTCAGAGATTCAATACTCTTAGTATACTAAAAATTGAGTATGCACCCGCAAGGATGAGGTCTATTAAACTGAAAAAAAAGTCAAAAGGACCAATTGCAATTTTTAGACGAACTTTAACTCCCTAATATACGAAGTGATTCATTATAGACAGTATCGATAGTAAAAATACTAATTATGTGATGAAATTATCAATCAAGCATCATCTTTTTTGAGCTGTTTCAGAATCTTCCAAGACACAAGTCGTCATTAATTTTTACAGGAAATCTGAAACTCGTACCTCACTTACTCTACTTCTTATTATTTCTTCTCGGAGACCTCCAAAAAGAAGTGCATACCCATAGTTTCTTGAAAAATTGGTTGTTATAATAGACTACTTACATTAACTTACAAAGTCTCCGTTGAGGAGACACGAGCAGATTGCCACTTGCTAACCAAAGACCTAAAAGTCTCACGTTTACATGTGCCGTCTTCCCTTTATCCTAGAGACAAGATTGCAGATTTTCAGGGCGGGACCCAATTTCAGCCCCATGTACTTCATCATCATGTCGGAGTTGAGAAGGAGTAAAGCTTTGCCATCTATTTCCTGTAACAAATAAGAGCAAAACTTCATACAATCCAACCACCTGTCAAACATTTTTTGAGGTTAGCTTTGGTGGGCAAACGGTGGAATTTAGATCGAAAATTGTTCTATTGGGACTATTTTGAGATTTGTAGTCAACTCCACTTTTAGGTAAATCAAACCAGAGAAAATTATCAAAAATAAGTGTGCCACAATCAGATACACAAGTTGTTCAAATCCAGAGTCATTTCTTCGATTTGTTTCGAATTTAATTAGGCAAAGGTGGTTGGAAAAGTGGTGTCAAATAAACATAAACCAGCTTTGAATCGAACAAGCACTCACATGTTTCCTGAAAAGCTCAGCGTGAACCCCCAGACAAGGATCTGTGGATTCGATGAATTGAATAACTTCTTCGATGCCCCATTCTTGTGTCGGTATCCTGTTGATATTGGCCAATGTGGTCTCAGCAGATGTCGAAGTATCTGCAGCTACGGGCGTTGTGGAAATTGCCGGTTCTTGCTCGACCGGGGGCTTTTTCTTTGGAGGCGTCGGTACCGATTTTAAATCGCACGAAGGGCATTCACTCAGCGGCGTCTCTAACCCTGCGCAAACACGAAAATTGTCGAAAATATTCTTGGAAAATTAAATTCGACTTACTGAATAAATTCTGGCAGCACCCTAAAGTCGTGGCTAGCAACGAGAATACCACTTCGACAGAGCCCAATTTGGCCACCGATGGAAGTTTGATGGTGTAGGTTGAGCCGCTGTGGCTTATTGCCATTTCTTCACCTTGCAAAGCCCCAAGTCTTGCCAGGATTGTTTCGAACTTATGCGATGCATCCAGGAGCTTTCCAATAAGCTTCTTCACAAGGGCAACAGGTATAGTTTCTTCAATTGTATTCGGTAGTTGGTTGGTATCGATGAGTGGACCACCAATGCAAGACTTTCTTATATGGATAACAATCGGAGGGGGAGGAGGTGCAGACGTATCAGCTTCCAAAGACTCTGTGGTTATGGAAGGGTTGGCTGGAATTGGCGCCGGCAAGGGGGGTGGCCTGATACGAAACCTTGAAAAAATACAAGGAATGTTCAATAATACTTTTTAATATCCACTCTTGTCAGACAATGGATATAAAAAAGTAGGACCCCTTCAGTGTTTGAAACTCATTCAATGAAATTCATTAAGACAGTTTAAAATTAAGAAAATGAGGAATTCTGTTGATAATTTATCAATGTTGAGAATACATGGATTGATTTCTAATACTGAAAGCTTCTATAACATACAAATCTAAACCTCAATATTATGTTTTGACCATTATTGAAAAGATCCACATACCTAGATCTTAAATTCAAATGAAAACCGTAATATATACAACATTTTCATTAATAAACGAAGAAGAGAAATGTGGTTTTCATATCTTTACAGTCATAAAACTGTGGAACATGAACGCAACCAATTTTTAGAAGTGTGGTTAGGTCATGTACATTCAAATCTAAGATGAAGAAGTACTTTTTCATTTGACTACCAACAAAACAGGTTAAAATGATTAAACTGTTGAATATGCGGTCCAATGAGAGCATCCTATAATCAATACTGGCGAATAATCAACTCACCTGGCTCCTGCTTGATTTTTTTGTCCTGGCGGTTGCATTGGATGTCCCGACTTTGCACACCATCCCACTGGAAAAATATCCCTACTGTCGAATCTACACCAATAATCGAAAGCACCCCTCCAACCGTCAAAAGTAACATGTATTTGTTCGTTTTTTACTGCCCCCACTGTAGCACAGCAAATTAACTGAGGGTTCTTCTTGTCAACCGCTTCCAACTTTTGTCCAACTTCAAAAAGGTTCAACCCTGGCCCCGGAGGTTCCTTCTGGAATATTTTGGCTGGTGCCATTTCAGCCCCGTTCAGGGTTTTCAACAGGAACATCGGCCAAGAACTTGCGTTCATTCGGAATCCTAACGGTGGTTGTAACATTCCACCAGTTTTCTCACAATGACCAATAGCGTTTATCTCACTTGAATCAACTAACCTCCAAAAATCGTTTTTATTGTCACTACCATCTAATCTGAGCCTTAATCTTGGTCCTAGGATACTAATAACTGTAGCTATACATGTAGACGTAACATTTCTAGGATCCAAAGCTTCTAATTTCATGCCAACTTTGAAATCGTTAATAGGAGGATTTACTGCTTGACGAAAACAATGTTGAGGAGCTGGTTCACTATTTGATTCCTTCAAATATTCCTCCCAGTCGAAGGGTTGGTATGTTTCATATTGGAAAGGTCCAGGGGATCCTTCTAAATTAGGAGGTACAGTAGCTACTTTCAAATCTTTCTTCTGGTGTTTATTCAGACAAAACAAGGAGCAGTACTCCTTCGAAACACTATTGTTTCCACTTATCACGTTATCACATTGTAAACAAGCTCCTTTCACATAAGCTTTTCGGAACTCTGCTAAACAAGTCTCTGAACAAAATTCCTTCTTTCCATTTGTTGTGGGTAAGACATATTTGAGGGGAAGTTTACTTTCATTGCACCAAGTACAGGAGATTATTTTTTTCGGAGGTCTTCCTGGGCCTCTCATTTTTCCAGGGGTACCGTTGCTTGCTGACATTATTTGAACTTTGAATGACACATAAAAGGATACGAAATATTTGTAGCTAGTTCATGCAAGCAGATAATTTTGACAACACAACCATACTCATCCAAAAGCCTGCCATAAACGCCGGTAGAGCAGCGTTGTATACTTTATTCCCACTGTAAAGTTGACACATCGACAATAAATGCTCGTATCTCGAATACACTCCTCCTTGTCAACAAATTTTTATCTTTGGTAGTAAAGGAATTCCCGCAAACTCTAATGTTTTGCAACGATAGGCATTTTGGCATTTTTGACTTTTTCACCTAATGACTATTTTTCTGGTTACGTACGCCGCCAACGCCATCGCAATAAAAACTAAAGTCCCTAGGTTGGCGGGAAATTTGAACGCTCTCAATTTTGGATATTTCAATATGGGGCAGAAATGTTGGCAGAATTCTTTGTTTGCTTGAAAATATAATAGTAATTACTTATTAAAAGATATCAGAATGAAACATATCGAAAAGACTGCTCTGATTACATTATATAAATCTGTTTGGATTGTTGGATAAGGGATATACAGGATGTTTGGTAATTCGATGTGAACCTTGGAAAGGGATATACAAGACGTCATTTGCAGTGAATTGCGTCGAGTAAAGCATGGTCCGAAAATCTATGGTTACGAAGATATGGCGATTTTTCAACTTTTTTGAAATTTTCTGCTTCATTATCGAAAATAATTGATTTTGTAAAAACTACTCGACTCTAAATAGTCAATGAATATTTTTTTCAAAGCTGAGGAGATGGTCCCTATTTCTTCCGAAAAGGTATTCACTAAAAATTCAGATAACTCGAGATATACAGGGTCATAAATGGCTGATGCTGCACCTGTTTTCCTCATAAAATCTTGATAAAACAATTGAGATTTACTCGAAAAAAGTATTATGAACTTGGTGTACAAACGTAAGGAAATACTTTCCTGTTTCATCAGCTTTCCAAAAGGGTACATATGTCAATAATTCCTTCATGCAATCAAAAAATTTGGCCAGAAAACCAAGCAGACAACAGACTTTTTCGAGTCATTTAGATATCCTATTTTTGTATAGTTTCTGCCCCAGTGGATTCAGATTTAATTATTATATTGTTTGTATACTTACTGTTGTCATTAGCTCTTATTTAGTCCTGGTGAAAGAAACTTTTGTATTTCGATTTAGTCTTAGCTTAGAAGGTCGTTGAAAGAAAAATCTAGCGAATTTTTTAGTCATACTTGGATTGAATTAATGAATCTTATAATTATTTTTGAGATAAAAAATTCATGTGGGCAAATAAGGCCAATATTTAGTTAACAACGCATTTATGTATATAATAAATAAGTCTTACGCCCATTGAAGGTATTAAGAAAAACCTTAATTCAACAGAAGCAACGTGGTTGTGCTTAACAAACTTAAACGCTGACGCAGTGGATTCCCAAATTCACTTGAAAATAATTGATGGGTTGAAATAAATATATTATTTATTCGGGAAAAAAGTAAAACACTCATATTGTATAAAACATATATTTATAACATACCTATACAATATTACCAATAAACATATTATTTTGATATTATGAATAAAAATGATTCGAATTTGAACAAGTTATTATCAGATCAACATTTGGGCATAGATGCATAGAAGCCCTGGTGTCACTGTCGGTACTTGTTTGAGTATTTGATTTACTATTCATTTCTCTCGGAGGAGTTCGCTCTGTTTATCCATTACGGCTATAGCGCCATGACCGTGAAATATTACGGATAATTCCAGAACTAGACCAAATGGCAAATACCACAATCAAAAGTGCCGAATTGACCTACAACAGGATTTCTATGCATCGCTATATATTTGGGCAAAATGATAATTCATATTTGTTTTGATGTGAATGCATATGTACAAGGAATAAATAAACCCTTATCATGAAATAGAGTGAAAATTAAGTCAATACTCTTGTCAATAGAATCAAGAGCGCAAATTCGTCAATTCGATACATTATTTTGGTTTTCGAGAACTCTGCATTCTATGCTTCGATTGTTTCAACCAGACTTTAACAGTATTCGAAATTTTTAATTCGTTGACTTGGGTGGAAGAATTGTTGACTCTTACCGCAGCTTTAAATAACGAAAATAATTAAAACACAGTTACAGTGTAACAATTTTTTTTCTTACCCACAATCAGTTCCATCACCTTCAAATTCTCAAAAGCTAATTTCTCTCTTCCTTTCCAGTTGAAGAAGACAGCTACTTCATTGGATAACAAGTATCTTAAAATACTCCTCGTTAGGCTTTCACTATCACTACCCCCAAGAATAGATAATCGCTTCACCTGAAAATGTTTTTTCAGCTCACAACTCCCACACTCAAATTCATACAGGTGTCCCCACAAAACAGTTCAGCCAGATATTCGATTAGGTATGAGTTTTTTAGGTACGAACAGGTCATTTCATTTTCAGGGGAGTCTAGAATCTGACCTGCCTCTGTGATTTCCCGAAAAATTTATACCTAAGGAATTATTCAGTTCGGCTAATTTATGCAGGCCACCCTGTGTATACATTCCCGAAGAGAAGGATGTATAGGAAATTACAGACAAACTGAAAGATTTTATAGTATAAAGGGAGAATAGGGCATCATTTAAAATTGTTCACATGAAAATATGAATTCTGCAACAATTTCTTAAGAAAAACTATAGAAATTGTCGCAAAATGGATATTATCATATTGAGAATTTCAAAATTTCCAATGAAAGTTTATATGTTTTGGCAACTTCTTTCTTTCAATTTTTCATACATGATTTTTTCCGTTGGGACTTGAATTTAAATTACCATGTACTCCCACACTGCAGGATCAGTAGAGATGAGACATTCAAATTCCTGAAAACTCTCCAGAGTTTGTAGTGGAAATGTGGGGACATTTGGAGGGGGACTTAATTTGTTTGTGGCTGATGTGATGGCTCTCTGATTTAATTCCATCAACATCATTGAGTGATGTTCCACGGTAGCAACAAGTTTCGACAGGCTATTTACTACTATTCTTTCAAAACCTGAAATAGATTTCATGTTAATACAATGTTCATTGAGGAGGAAGCATTTTTTACAGTAAACAATGAAAATCTAGCAAGGATACGGATATCTGAACATAAAAATCTTTTATTTGGGGAGAACAATGGCAGATTTCAGTTTTTCTTTTTTCGAAATTTGTTTTGGTAAAAATAAAACAATTCAGTAGTTACAACTCCTGTTTTTCCAATGACTCTGCATTTCAGCTAAGATATCTGCTAATTTTTGTTTAGCAGATGTGAAGGAACCTAAAATTCAAAATTGTGTAGAAGAAAATAAATATGAGTAGTTAAGTGAGGTGACTTACTTGATTCGAAATGTTTTTTCAACCTTATGTTAGGACCAGTTGAAGGCGGTAAATCTTTCACAAAAGATAATAAATCTCATAAAGAGTGCACTGCTTAATTTGAAAAAAGTTTGTCTGTATTTTGGCAAACACCATTCTCCTTGGGACATTCTGTATCCAAGTATATATAAATCGTTTTGACTTGTATTTTATCGCACACTGTGAATCATAACATTTTTTATGAATATTCCTTGGTATTTTGATGAGAATTCTATTTGAGAAATGTTTAATTATTCATACCTTAAACCTTTTGGGATGTATGTAGAGTCCATTTTTATTCCAAATATTTCAGTTTCCAAAAGAAAAGCATATTCATTAAATGAAACAAATTGTAATTATATGGAGAACTTATGTTTTGTTTGTATTTTTGATATAACAAGGCTGATATAGATTATTACTGTACATAGGAGAAAACAGTGTAAATGTAGGCTCTGATACCAGGTTTTGTGCTGATTAAGGATCATGAATAAATGAATAAAAAAAAACTGCATAACCAATACTTTCAAACACTAACCTGTAATACCAATCAATGAAAATGGTCCTGTTTCACTTGTCAAAGCAACTCCATATCATTCTGAAAACTTTTTCTTCACAATTTGATGCCCCATTGAAGGGAAAGAATATGTCCCTTGATTCTCATAACCGAAAAGGGATTTTCCAGTATTAAGATAACTTAATCAAAGAAAATGAGTACTTGTTTTGTTACACAGAAAAGGAAAGAAATATAAAACATTTTATTTCAGATTTATACAAAAAAATTATCATTATTATATTTACAACTTAAAACTAATCAAAGAATCCCTGAATGAATCAATCATTTCTTCATCTTCTCATTCTTTTTCACAATGGCTTGTTTTTCAAGCATCTTTTTGGCCATTATTTCTACTGGTGATTTTTTCAAACCTTTCATTTTGCGTGTTTGTAACTTATTGATTTCTTGTTTACCAATATGGATCCTACCATGAGTAGTACCCAAACCGTCTGTTGAAATATTCTTCTTCGTCTTTGCCTTAAGCTCTTTGGGTTTTCTGCAAGCTTCCTTCATCAAGTCTTCAGAAGGCAGTTTACTTCTCCTGAGTGTTAGATCAACATTGGGACCTTGAAAACAAATGAACAAATAGTTCATATACTCAGTGTCTCAGACTAGGAGTAACAAACTGATAGGGTAGATAGTACAAAGAAATAGTTTGATTGATCGAATTAAGTGGAGATTTCATTTCAATTGGGCGTATGATCAATCACCTATTGTTGGTGGGAAAACTAAGAATACTAACAAATGGCTGAGCACTTTTTCTATAAACTTGAGAGTTTTAACACAAAAAAATATGGCAAATAGAATACTGTTGGTTTAGAACATGAGTTAGGTCAAGATTGGCCAAAAGAGTTTTCATCTATGAAATTAATTCTGAATGAATATTTGTAGAATTACTTAACTACAGATTCTAAGAAAAATATTCATGAACATGTTAAATTCGCATAAAATTCCATGAAGTAGTAATTTGCCTCCTCCTACTCATTTAAGAAGTCCTAATATTCGTTGTTGTCAAATATGTCAAATGTGCAGTCATTGTAATTGCTACAATTTTATGATATATTAAAATAACTCACCTATAGCTTCTAGTTCCACCCGTGGTGTTCTAACCCCAGATTTCTTCAACAGCACTTTATAAGACCTCAACAGAATTAGTCCTTCATCTGTCAATGTAAAACTTAAAACATGCTCCAAGCCTTGAAGCCGTATAGACTCGACTTCTTCACGATGAAAAAGATCGATGAACAAAGATTTCAATTGTTTGAATTCTTCAGTTTCGTCCCATTTTGGTCCATTGAAAACAAGACAGGGTTTCATTCCTAGTAATATTTTGTTCGACACAAAGTCCTTCATGTGTTCACAATTCGTCACGTGAAATTCAAACATGTCCAGGAGGGAATAATTGAACATTCTACCGGCTACTAAATTATCTGGACGTTTTTTACTATGCGATCCCATCACGAAAAGAGGTGTTTCATGTTTCTTTGTGAAGGCTTCCACTGGTGTAACATCCTCAAATATTGTGATATCGTTTTTTCGGCTCAACATAAGCGCATCCGGCTTTTTTAGGTTGTAAATATCCTTGAGAAGTCGTCTCATATTCTCGCTGCATTTTCTACCTTTGAAGAATAATGTTTTCTTGGGTCCTTCTATTATTTGAGGTTCTTTTTTGATCAGTATCTTTTTACCTCTCCGAGTGGTCGGTTTGCTGGAAAAAAGAGATCAATTAAGTTATGAATGCGGGGAAATCACTGAAAACTTACACCACACGCTTCAAAACCGACATATTTTGTGAAATTAATCTATATTTTTCTTAATATTTTATAAATGCTCAACACGTGTTGACAGGAAACTTAACCCGGACATCACAGATTGAAATTCTCTGCATTTTCATAGAACCTCAATAGTCATAGAAACAAATTTCAAGCCATAATTTTTAGAAGCAGTTTACGTTTTGATTTATATTCTTCTCCAATTAACTTTAATTGATCACGTTAAAAGCATATTTTATTTTAATCATGGAAATGATGTGGAAAATCACAGATATAATGCAGATAGATAAGTCTGGGCGCTTCTATGTACTTAAATACAATTAATAAGTCAGAGATGGCACCACCGGACGAAATATTTGAAAATAGATTCAAATGGAGAAATTATAAAAGCAATCAACGCATCATTCAGTTGAACGAATTCAGAATATGAACGCGATAATTAATGTACTCGTTTCCATACCACCCTTTGGTAGAGTGCTCAGCGCGTTTTGTTTTTAAGTGGCATCCCCAGTAGGCCTACACCACTTTTTGTCGAAATGCGCCAAATTTATTTCAAACTAGCTGGCCCGGCGAACTTTGTTTCGCCTAAATGATACATACTAACGGTGGATTCCACAAATCGTAATAACCAGTGATCAACCGGATCAACGGCTTGGTTCTCTGATTTTTGAACTGTCAAATCGAGTTGATTCTAGATCAAGCTCCGATCACCGGTCAACCGGTGATAATGCTTTGTGAAACGAAACCCACCGTTGCTATTTTCAAAGCAGGAGACAAATTAGGCGAAATTGAAGTTCAAAATATACAAAATTTTGATGACATTGTTATTTACATGAAATGATTTCTCGATACCCAATAATTGTTGAACATAATACTTATTACCCAAATTAAAAAACATTTCAGAAATGAAGAGAAAAGATGACAATGGACAACTCACGATTGATGCAGATCGTCAAAATACGATTTACTTGACATTTTGGTAAAAACTCATTGTTCCACTACTTGAGATGTTTGCCCGCTTTTTGATCTGGTAATAGTCTTCCATGTTATTATAAGTTCCTTGCAAATTATACAGTTATTGTAAACAGCGCCATCTAATTGCGATAATATCAAATATATTAAATTCACGACTACGCT
This sequence comes from Adalia bipunctata, assembly GCA_910592335.1. Lineage (NCBI taxonomy): Eukaryota > Metazoa > Arthropoda > Insecta > Coleoptera > Coccinellidae > Adalia > Adalia bipunctata. Next base: position 14,079,992 of record OU342955.1, read on the forward strand.
ACAATCGGGGCTATTCACTAAGCAAAGTTGTTATGGATAGCAACTGTAAATCGTCGTTATCCCATGTAATAAGCATGGGATAACGACGATTTACAGTTGCTATCCATAACAACTTTGCTTAGTGAATAGCCCCGAGTGTCTAAAAAAGAGCCATTAACCGTAGCGACACCTAGTGGCCTTTTTCAAAAGAATGGTAAGCATTTCCTTCATGAGCATATTTTTCATCGAAGTTTTCAGAGTTTTAATGTTTTTTATAATAACCCGACCGCAGACGAATCCATAAATGAAGTTTAATAACAAACAGCCCATCCCATCTCGAGTTATAAATGGTGTAACCAACAACTTTGTTTTATATATAAAGAAGATAATCTGTTAATCGCGGAAAGGAAGAGTTTCAATTTAGTTCCAGCCTTCAATTCTCGTCAAAGTCAAATAGATGGGTAGGTACAGCGTAGGTAAGATCAGGAGAAAACCACGTCCTTAAAGCCGCTTATGCCCTAAAGAAGACCGGAGATAAAGAAAGAATTACGATTTGGAGAACTCCGAACGAACAGAATATTAAGTGGCGCATACTGGTTCCGCATTCATCATTTATTGGAGCATACCTACTTGTTTCCACATTTTTGGCGCATTTGTTGGCGGATCCTTTTCACGCATTTATTGTCGAATACTGTTTCCGCATTTATTTTTATGGCGTACCTATACTGGCTCCGCATTATCCAGTTGAACGAATTTGGTCGAGGGAATATGAATACGATAGTTAATGCACACCACCCAGTACGTAGAGTGCTCTGCGCGTTTTGTTTTGAAGTGGTATCCATCGGCGCCCGCAGAAATTTTTTCTCAGGGGGGGCTGAATGAAAATTAATGAAATATTGAGGTTGTTGTGCTGAAAAACGATAAGGCAATCAAAATCTCAGGGGGGGCATAAATTGTCGTTGATAAAAATGGATATTTATCATTTATTCGAATAGAAAAATTCAAGGGAATAAATTTCGCGACAACAACACATCGTTGTTATATTATTTACAAAAAACCCGTAAATTCTGAAAGAAAAATGAGATAGACGTTTGATTAACTAAATGATAGACTTCGATACTGAAATGAAAAAAAAAAACAAAAATATTTGTTCGTTTTGATGGTGGAAATGTTACAAAATAACCAAAAATAATGGGGAATATCCGTTTAATTCATTCAATGCTTTTTTCATTATTTTTATCATTATACACTCATACATCCCTTCATCAATCAGAAAAAAATAAATCGTTTCTGACTCCCCTTTTTTCAGGGACGTAGACCCTTAAATATTTCATCACATTGCAAATCTGTCGATAACTTTGGATACTTAAAATTTCAATTCAAGTACATACCTTCAGAAAAATACCAAAAATAACATTATTTTCTCCTTGCTACTTTTTGATGAGTTCTAAGGGGTTTCTTATCTTAAATATTCTGTATTTTATTCAATTGTAAAATGATATCGTCTTCATTGATATACTCGTAAGCAGCACAAGTCACAACAAATAATTTTCTGGCCCATCTCAAAAATTTTATGAAAGCAGGAACCACTTGAACACCTTAAAGGAAATTCCCTGATTGATAAACAAATAAAAAGTCAACAAAACAGAGGGAATCCCCGTTCTGTATTTACGCATATCCAACAGAAGAACGACATTCATACACAACCAGTTTGACTCCCTATTCCTCTTGATGGAGCTGATCCGCGGAAGCTTTCTTGGTGAAAGACCCATCCGTCTTCCACGAAGACGCTGTGGAATACCCAGACCCAGAGGTTCAACACTCGGCAGGCAGAGTGGAAGTGGCCCCTAGCTCTTTTAAGGCAAGAGTCAAGAATGTTATCAGTTAGTTCAGTTTGGTTCTCGCGCTATAATAGAGCGTAGGGTCTTGTGTAGTGTTGAACCGGCTCGTTTGATGTTTATGTGCTTGATGAAGATTGTCTGAATAGGAAATACAAGAAAATTACTACGAGAATATTTGTTGAAAAGTAAGTCAAGGCCATTAGCCGAATTTTGCTGAAAATCTCAGCTCATTCAATTAACAGAAGATCACTAGGTTATAAATTTTTTCGTTGCTTTTATTTTTCTTCTTTCATATTATTATTCAAATCCCTTACATTTTCTTCACTCTTAAAAGGTCAACTTATTTCAATTTGGCTAAATTTAGCACAGGAAGAAATAATTATGAGTAATATTCGATTGAAAGTATTTTCAGGAAACGATTTATCAATAAGAAATGTTACAATAAAAAAGAAAGTACAGGCACGTAGCCAGGATTTTCTTTCGGGGGGGGGGCCCACAATAAGTAAACATTGCAAATTTGGCCAAATATACAGGTATTTTTTGATATATACAGGCATTTTTTGATATTTCGGGGGGGGGGGCACGGGCCCCCGGGCCCCCCCCTCGCTACGTGCCTGACTCACTTGGAACAAATTTCCGTACCAATTTATTTTTTCTATAGAAATTTGATGTCGTAGGAAGTTCCCTATAGTTTTCCTTCAGTCTAAGGGTTGACTTCTATATTCTAATTTTTTTTCGGAATATTAGGCTAAGTATCTTCCGAAATAATCTATATCTACATATCAAAAATAAAAAAAAATATACCTACCTAATTGGTGTCCCCATAAGAAGAACCTTCATTTAATAATTGTCATAAACCATTTTTTTTAATTTTCAAATCTATACAGAGTGTAACAGCCAAATGGAATAAATTTGATAACGAATAAATGAGGGGGTGTTAGGAAAAACGCTCGGACACGTCGATTTGTAATTTTGAATGCGCATATTTTTCAAGAAAATTAAATTATATGGGGTGTTCCATGCGACCGTGGCCAATACCAACTTTCTTATTTCAAATGCAAACCCCTGTATATATTATTCATTTTTTGGATTATTCAGAGAATTCTAGACATAATTCATGTACAATGTCCTATACCTATCTTCAACTTTTTCGGAAATATTAAGTTAATACCTAATAATAATAAGACGTTCGCATTTTAAACATTTCCTACATTGACATTAATGTTTTTCTTTGTTCTTTTCAATAATTAAGAAATAATCAGTATTACTTATTAGGCTTTAAGTGTAATGTAGATACCGAATTTGTGAAATAAAATAATTTTTATTTAAAACGTTGATTTTTGCAATAAATCTGAAAACACTTAATACTTCTGAAATAGTTAAAGATATAGGTATAGGACATTGACGACATTGTACATGAATTGTGTCTAGAATTCTCTGAAGAATCCGAAAAATGAATAATATACAAGGGGTTGCATTTGAAATAAGAAAGTTGGTATTGGCCACGGTCACATGAAAAACCCTATAATATTATTTTCTTGAAAAATATGCGCATTTAAAATTACAAATCGACGTGTCCGAGCGTTTTTCCCAACACGCCCTCCTCATTTATTCGTTTACGAATGTATTCCATTTGGCTGTTACACTCTGTATGTAATTATATTACCTACTTTTTTTCTGAATTACAACATTAGGTATCAACAAAGAACAATAAAAAAGGATTCAATAAAGATTAATTCCAAATTGATTCTTTTTCCTCCTGCAGTATATCAAAATAATATTGGCTGAAAAGAAATAAATTTGAAACAGATTCAATAAAAATTTTTATAGGTTATCAAAATATTTTATTGACTATTTCACTCATTCAATTTTCAGTGAGGAAGTCCCCATAGCAACTCTCATTTCTCATATTCTAGAAACATGCAAGCCGGCAAAACTAACAAGCTCATGACATTTGTAACAAAATCACGATCCGTTAGGCGAGTGATTTTGCGAAAATTGCCTCAGCCTCAGCGACAAACTTTCATGTTACAATCGAGAAATTTTGCGGGCAAAATTTCATCTCAATTGTTGATTCACTACTTTCTCATATTTAAAAAAATGTAGGTAGGCGTGTGCATACACGCCATTAATTTAAACAAATATTATCAATCTATCAAATTTAAATTCAATAAAATTCTAAAAAAGGCTGCCATCCCCTTTTTGACATGAGTTTTCGATTTCTGATATTGCATATTATTTTCCATTAGGTAATTATATTGCAGAAAATTTTTCTTAAACTGGACTAAATATTTGAATTCAGTTCATTTCATATACAACAGGGTTGTTGTTAGTAGCCTCAAGATACAAACCAGAATAATCCAATTCTTTGATAAATTTGCATACATGACTTTGAACCCAATAATTTTTTTATTACAAAAATGTGTTAAATTTGTGTTAAGAATATATCCCGAGGGTATTCGTACCATATTTAGGTACCCAGAGCTTTGAAATTTGGCTCATCTATTCACAGAGAACATAACAATGGTCCTTTGATCCTTTTTAGGAATTCCGTAACTGTTCTCTCGGGCCCAAAGTTTTTAGAAAGACCTGTAGTGGGTAGTTTGAAAGGGGAGGATAGATTTGACAGTAAACCTCTTCAACTTTCACGTCCCGAACGAATTTAGATGATGAATAGGGGCTCACTTATGTGAGTCCCTATTTCTATGGAATTCTTTGAAGAGCAAGGTCAACTATTTAAACCTTAGGTAGGTAAGCAACATTGGAAAAAAATTGAACAAACTTTGAATTTTCGCAGATTTTAATCAAAGTTATGAATTGTCGATGTTTCAAATTTGGATTTTTCTCGTTAAATTTCAAACATATTTTTTTTACATCACCCAAAGGTTTTCAACAGATTTGAAGACAATAAAAGGATGCTTCAAAGATTTCGTTGTCTCAAATATTCACAAAATATGCAAAGCACTTTTTGTTGTGATTTTATCAATTTGGAATGAAAAATTCCACAACCAAAATTTCTAGGAACCACAGTGGCTGATATTAATTAGTATTTCGTCAAATTCCTTACTAATTGCTCGTATTTAATCTCGAAATATTGAAATTGATGAGATCATAATAGCTCGTTGATATAATTATTCTGAGAAAGATACTTTTGTCGTTATGATTAATTTACGAATGTGCCATATACCAATTTCAGTTATCAGGGCATCAGGCCCATTCTGCGGGAGATATGGACCTCATTACCGCACGCAGTTCCATTACTAAACTCCTTCTTATAGCACCACAAAATATGTGCTTATCGTTGATATGATTCGGACATTTTAATTCGAGATGTCGGGATACGGCCTATACTTTTTAGAAAAGTTTAAAAGCACTTGGTGTCTGCAGCTTCTGAGCGTTCTTTTTTAATAAATTTCGTAAGTTGTGATCCAGGCTTTATATCCCTCCTTTGATTATTCAGTATTCACAATCACTTCTGTATAATATCAAAGTGCAATTCTGATGAAATACGAAATCTGCATTTTTGTCTTTTCGACAAATTTTCTGTGTTATCAACTACAATTCTGTATGAGGACTTTATAGTTCATTATACATTCACCTAACCGTTGAATTTCTTCCTTTATCAGTGGCGAATGGATGAATTCCATGCGAACCAATTAAATAGTTTGTTCTACTTCCGATGCCAAACGTTCAAACAACCAATTCAGAGATTCTTAATAAAATGATTAGTTCTCATGGAATTGGCATGTATAGGTAATCTTTTATCAACAGTGCAAAAGCTGATCTATCAAGGTCAAACCAACACTCTCAAAAGTTTTTTTTGGGTTATCCTCAATCACTCAGTTATTTTCTTTTTATAGAAAGCAGTCCATCAACTATAAGAGCGTTTCTCTTGGTGTAAACTCTCATTATCAACTTTTTTCACGTCCAATTTGTTCGGAAGCCCTAAGCTTAAGGATAAATAAAGAAACTATAATTTAACCCCTAGTATGAATATAGTCTTTTCATTCCTCGATGTAATATGAAGTAAATATGAAGAAAAGAAAAACTTCCGAAATTCCTATTCAGCAAATTCAAGATGATGAAATATGCCTTCTTATTTTCATAAGCTGGAAAAACAGGTGGGTACAAGTGGGGAATAACCAGGTACTTCAATCAAGTGGAAGCAAAATACGGCTTTTCTCGGAACTAGGAACGAAAAATAAGCTCATAGCATAACGGTACTCTTTACCGATCGGAATTACCTTTCTGGTTGGATAGACTCGAGCTGATGCTTCATCTATTGCATGCAAACCAGATTTTGCACGTTCAAATAATACCACCGAATATTTGTGGTCCTTCAAGGACACCAATGAGGAATGAGCGCATCTTCCGGCCACTGGATCAGCTCTTGCTCTTAGCCTATCATTACCTACCAGGAATTTTTACATATTTATATTTGAGAATTGCCAACAGTCGATAGGTAAATTATTCGTTCATAGGTACCTGGAATATATGATTAATTATTTGGCAATTCCCGAACAATTTTCAGAGAGTATTAGAATAATAATGAAAAAATGCAACCTTCAAAAATGATTCTCCAAAATTAACATGGCTCAGTGATGTTGAGAATAACACCAAATGGAAAATGAAATACCTAATGAAAAATGAAATAACTAATGGAAAATGAAATACCTAATGAAAAATTGAATATAAATCCCGATGAAAATTCAGATACTCAATGAAAAACTATATCCCATTGAAAAAAGAAATATCCATTGAAAAAAGAAATACCCAATGAAAAATGAAATATAAATGAAATACTCAACGAAAAATGAAATAATAACGAGATACCCAATGAAAAAGTAAATATTCGATCAAAAATGAAATACCCAACGAAAAATGAATCCCTGTATAAGGAATTTAATATAATTTTTGTCATTCATGCGAAACAATATAGTGAAATTAACCTCATATTGATATCAAACGATTTTTTCATCAGAAATACCAACTTTTTTCTGTGAAATACTGGGTGATTCATACCCATTCCATTCTTGAACAATCCCAAAACTGTGTTGGTATGGCGACCTGTGTAAAATTCCCAAAATTATCCTCTCGAATTTACAAGGTGGAAACAATGGAAGAAATGAGCAATCTAATTAAGTAGATACCGGATGTTTGGGCAACAAATGGGTACTTTTTCATTTTATGAATGGTATCTTGAGAAAACATCAACATCGAACCTCAGAACTTACCTGCAATTTATTGTTCATATCAGGTCACCCTATAAATGCGAGTTTCGCACAAACATTCATTGTACCAATACCTCTCTGCGCTTTATCTATATTTGTTAGTTCAAATTTCTCTTTTGTGCGATATGTTTACGCTTGCATGATTCGCGAATTGTTGACCGAACAACAATGGAACAATTTTGATTTATTCAGAAGAGTTGATGCTTCAAGGTTCAAACATACAAATCTCTTAATTGGATATATTTATTATGAACAGGAATTTGGTTTTTTCATTCATAATGTAAACTTTGGTCGATGCTATGTTCGAAATATTTTCAATTGCTAGATACTTAGATTTCCTGGATATCCTTTTGTGGAAAATACTACATTTGAATAATTATGTTTTCGTTTAATAGTAGCATTAAAATTCTTACATTATTGTGGTTATCATTTTCCAATTCTGAAAAGATAATGGAGGAAAATCACTTCAATTGCAGGAATGCAAATTTCGAAATGTCACATCAACATATTATAATATTATGTATTTCCTCGTGAACATAAATCATTGGATCATGGTATTCCTATCCGTTTGAGAAAATTGGAAAAATCCCAGAGATTGAATCATATAATTTTCCAGGTGAAATTGCTGTAACTATATTTGTTCAAGCACGAAACCATTGAATGAACTTTATGTAATAAATGATTTAGATTGTTCAGAAGCAAGATATAAAAATTGATGATGATTACCTTTGTTCAGTTGTCAAACAGGATGGGAATAATTTGTGAACTTTTAATTATTTCATTTCTGGATATCTACTCGTCTCACGAATGCCTTGGTAGGGAACATATTTCTTAATATTAATATTGAAGATATTTTACATTAATTTAAATTTGATGAATTCGTGGTGTCATCCCCTTGGTAAAATATTTTAATTTCATTGTGACCATTTTTAGGAACATTAAAGAGATTGGATGTAAAAAAATCTTTTGAAAGAATCAAAGCCTATTTTCAAGGTATATAGACAGTCGAATAGTTTCAGAGTTACATTTTTTGAATTTTGTTTTTCCCAATAAAGGACCCCGCACTTTTCTTATGGCAAATGGCGTTCCGTCAAATTTTCTAAAATTTTGGTATAATGTAGTACTCGACCTACTGATCAAAAGTGTCCATGGCCCCAACTCAATCCTATGACTAGTTTTTGAGATACAGGGCGTTGAAGTTGAGAATTACCCACTTTTACTACGCTCGTATCTCGAAACAGAATCGAATGAACTTCAATTTTTCTCAAGAAACATTTCATTACATCCCCAAGGAGCAAGCATATAGAGGAATATGACCGAAAATCGTTACGAATACAGGGTTATCCATAATTGAATGCATGCCCGATATGGAAAGTATAAAATATGTCAGTTCCAGAGCGAGAACGTTCGCAAAATGAACTATTTCACTAGATATGTTGTTGTTATATCGAAAAAACCTGAAATACCCAGAATTCGTACTGGGTGATCCATTATTATAGAAACTATTCACAATGAAGGTTAAGTGGACACCCTGTATTTTTGGGTTGATTTAAGGTGTTTGTTTGATTTTTTCAGAACATATCATCATGGACTTCAAAGAATACAGGGTGATTCAGTCATGAAATAAACTGTGAACCTCACGAAAATACCCAAAAACCACCTTTTTTTTCATCACTCTCTATTTCAAGATTAACTCCGTTGAGGTGGTAGTTTTATTTCACCACTGTACTTGATATGAAAACATCAATACAACTGAGAGTTTTTATCCACTTCCCATGACAAGATTTTTTTTATGTAATATGAAAATTATTTGTTTATGTTATTTTATTCTTATTCCAGCAAAAAATCTGGTCATAGGAAGAGGATAAAAACTCTAAGCCGTATTGATGTTTTTATATCAAGTACAGTGGTGAAAGAAAACTACCACCTCAACGGAGTTAATCTCGAAATAGAGGGTGATGAAAAAAAAAGTGCTTTTTGGGTATTTTCGTGAGGTTCACAGTTTATTTCATGACTGAATCACCCTGTATTCTTTGAAGTCCATAATGATATGTTCTGAAAAAATCAAACAAACACCTTTAATCAACCCCAAAAAACAGGGTGTCCACTTAACCTTCATTGTGAATAGTTTCTCTAATAATGGATCACCCAGTATGAATTCTAGGTATTTCATGTTTTTTCGACGTAACAACAACATATCTAGTGAAATAGTTCATTTTGCGAACGTATTCGCTCTGGAACTGACATATTTTATACTTTCAAAATCGGGCATGCATTCAATTATGGATAACCCTGTATTCGTAACGATTTTCGGTCATATTCCTCGATATGGTTGCTCCCTGGTGATGGAATGAAATGTTTCTTGAGAAAAATTGAAGTTCATTCGATTCTGTTTCGAGATACGCGCGTAGTAAAAGTGGGTAATTCTCAACTTCAACGCCCTGTATCTCAAAAACTAGTCATAGGATTGAGTTGGGGCCATGGACACTTTTGATCAGTAGATTGAGTACTACATTATACCAAAAAATCAGAACATTTGACGGAACGCCATTTGCCATAAGAAAAGTGCGGGGTCCTTTCTGCAATATGAACAAATGAAAACTCAATTTCAACCACTTTTGGTATGAGTATTTCAGGAAATAAGGCCACGAAAAATCATTTACTTTTGGCCTTATTGCTGCAGACACCATGTATGAGAATAATCTTATGAAACGAAAGGAATTGTTACACCCAAATTAGTAGGATCCGTTTCATTTTGTTGTGTGGTTAACGAAAATGAAGAAGCATATAATTATTTTTATGACCATGTCAAGTTTCTTTTCATTTTGTCTTCTAAATTGATCTTCTTTTGTTCATCACCGGATATTAGTAATGATGGTTCAACTATCAGTTCAACTATGTTATTATAACCCAAGAATGAACCCTGTTCTGATAAAATATTAGTTTATCGCAGTAATAGTAGGAGCTGAGACAACGATAAATTCAATTTGTTCCTAAAAAGTTTACTTCCTACTGCGTGGCCCCAATATTTTAGATGGAAAGGAGAACGGAATGAGATCACATTGAGTAAAATTGTTCGTATGATGATAAAGAGATTCTTCGTTCCCAGCATCAGTTTCCAGTTTTGGGATAATAAATGGTGAATATTAACTCGTTGATTCAATATTCAAGATTAGGTACCTACATCCACCTAATAAATAATTCCATAAGATGTCTAATTGAAAATTGAAATGAATATGTCCATTGTAGAAAGAATCTGATTTCTTTGATGATTATCACTGCTGAAAATGGATCAAATTTAGGTATTCCAGAATGCTGAACTTAATACAAATAAGTTTGGAGCCCTATCTCTCATAGTTTAGTTTTTCACATACGAAATGGATTTCTCCGAAAATGCTTTTTCATCTAATTTGATTGATAGAAATATGTTGAATCGTCTCTCACGAATTTGGTTTATTGCACTTTGTGTATGTTGCGAAAGCACTAGTTATTATTCAGAAATAAAAATAGTAAACATTGACTTGACCTTTGTTTGATACCCTTGCAAATGAAAATAGTTTCGGATCATCATGGTATGGCACGACCTTCTTCTCTCCCACTAGGGAGAAGAATTAAAAATAAACCGAGATTCCCTACAAAATTGGAGAACCTCTAGCAGGGATACAGGGGGTATACGAGAAGTAAAAAACTAGTTCAGAATATTGCACAGCATAAAAATGGAATGCATTCCATTTGAATATGTATCAAAGTTTCGGTCCAAAATAGAGTAAAATTTTATTGGCAACTAGAGTGTAACGATGGGTGCAGTTTAGCATTCAGATGAAGAGTCGTTTAACCATTTATTCAATGGTGACAATTGCAATTGAAGTAATAGAGTGATACGCATGACTAGATGTGAAATAGTGGTACGCAAATACAGTTGTTTTATCATTATATCACTGCTTAATTCAGGGTTTATGATAAGACAGTGTTCAATCAATTGAGGTTCAAACAGATTGTTTTTACAAATATCAAAAAATGAGAAGTTCCAGATTAGCATATCAAGGAATGAACTTAGAACATTGTACTTGGTAATTTTGGAATAGCACATACCAATACAGGGTCTTTCACGAGGAACCTCACCCATATTTATACGGGAAACTACTGAACGTATTTTCATGAAATTCAGCACTTATAAGTATTTCACGATGCTGATGAAATCTAAAATATTTTCAAGGCATGAGCACCTCCGGTTTTTCCGGAAATAACGTCAACTTCCGTTTTTCAAATTAGAACACCATTTTTTTATTGCAGAAATAGATTCCTTAGAAAATTTCAAGTTATTTTGATGTAACATTTTTCAGTTTTGGTTGGAAAATTCTCTCTGAGCGGGAAAATTCGAAAAAAAAATCGAAAATAGAGCTCCGCTGAAACAAGAATAACTTCGAGGTTTTTGGATGGAAAATTTTCATTTTTGGGATTTTTCAAGATGTAAGATTGATGTATCCACATTGAAAATCGAAATCGCGATTCATGATACAGGGGTTGAAAAAATCGCTTTCAAAGTTAGGGATGACAAAATCGTGAAAAATCAATTTTTTCAAATTAGAACCCCATTTTTTATGGCAGATATTGAATCTACGTTAAAAAATAATGTGAGTGTATGCATCACACCCTTGCCCTAAAGTGGAAATTTTGTCATCCCTAACTTTGAAAGCGATTTTTTCACCCCCTGTATCATGAATCGCGATTTCGATTTTTAAAGTGGATACATCAATCTTACATCTTGAAAAATCCCAAAAATGAAAATTTTCCATCCAAAAACCTCGAAGTTATTCTTGTTTCAGCGGAGCTCTATTTTCGATTTAAATCGAAGAATGCCTTATAAATGGAAATAAACAATATAATATTTCTCGATCTGCGTTTCTCTATGTGAAACTCATCAGAACAAGGTTTCTTCAACAATCTGATGCAGGAGGTATCGATTGACATCCTAAAATAGAATTTTTCCGATACCAACAGGTTATAAAGTAGATTGCAAGCTCATGTATTTAGTATCACATTTCCATTAGCGATATTAACTTAAAAACAACGAGTAACTATAGGATCTGCCGTTGATATCATAAAAATTAAATTCCATTCACAAAGCATAATCAACATTTCATAATAAGGAACCCATTCTGTCGTCAATCACCACTGACAGTTCAATTAAGTTCTAGTCGAATGGTCTTCATAAAATAGGATATGACTCTAAATACTACCAATTCTTTGCGGATTTCATTATATTTCATTGTTCTAATAAATCCTTGGTACAGGTATCGTAGTTATAATACAACAAAAACAGTCCAGTAAATCTAATTGACTCACAAATAGTCGGAATAATTTATTTCGTTTGGGAGTATCCTGAAATGCTGCAAGTATTTCAAACGTTCCTTTTGTTTCAGTGACAACAGCCACAGCATCTGGTAAACAAGATATAGTTGAGAAGACTATAGGAGTCCTTGGAAAATGGCAGATATTGGTATGCCTAGCCATTTTCCTAGTGAAATTTCCAGTAGCCTGGCATCAACTCAACATCGTTTTCGAAGCACCCCCTGCTCAGTTTTCTTGTGGCAACAGCACAGCTGTCATATGTTCCGAAGAGTGCCATGAACATGTTTTCAACAGGTACAAAACACTTCAATTAGTCCATAAAATGTACGAGTAGGTAGAGACATCAATTTCGACATCATTATTTTTTCAGGAGCATTTTCACCGAGACCCTTATAACCCAATTTGACCTGGTCTGTGGAAGAGCTTACATAGCCCACATTGCCCAAACAATCACCATGCTTGGCATTCTTTTCGGAAACTTGGTTTTTGGATATTTATCAGACAGGTATGTTTTTGAAAGGATGATGTCATTTTTATATTATAAAACAACATTTTACATCCAGATATGGCCGGAAAAATCCTTTGGTTTGGGCAGTTATCCTACAGTTTCTATCTGGAGTTGCTGCAGCCTTCATGCCATGGCTTCCTTTGGTCTTCTTCATGCGTTTCTTGTCAGCTATGGCAACGGGAGGAACTATGGTCACAAGCTTTGTTCTGGTCATGGAACTAATAGGTATGTTATCATTTTTATTGTAGTCACCTTTATTAGTTTAACGTTTTTTTTCTCAGGTACCAAATGGAGGACGACTATTGGTATAATGTACCAAATACCATTCGATTTCGGACATCTCAGCCTTGCCCTATTCGGATATCTCATCAGAGATTGGAGATACCTACAAATGGCCATAAGTGTACCCTCCCTGTTACTCATAGCCTACTATTGGGTACTACCAGAATCCCCTAGATGGTTGATGACTGTTGGAAAGACAGACGAAGCAGTGGCAGTACTCGAAAAAGGTGCCAAACGTAACGAACTACCAGTGGACTCAATTAAGCAAGACGTTGAGGAATTCATGCAGAAATCAGATATGAAAACGAACAGTGGAGGACAAGGAGGAAATGCTTTCGATCTGATCAGAACTCCTGTGATCAGAGTCTATACGATTTGCATTTGTTTCAACTGGTTGGTGTGCGGATTGTGCTTCTTTGGAGTGGCCCAGTATATTGGTCGTCTTGGTGGAAATATCTTCATCAATGTCGCCATTTCTGGTGTTATTCAAGTCCCTGGAACCTTTTTCGCGTTGTGGTCTCTTGAAGCTTTAGGCAGAAGGAATTCCTTGATCTTAGCCAATTGTGTGGCTGGAGTGTCAGTCTTACTCATCGGCGTGGTACCAGACGATCCGACCTGGTTGAAACCATCTTTGAGCTTCATTGGTATTTTAGGGATGGCTGTATGTTTTCCTACAGTGTATATTTATTCCGGAGAGTTGTTTCCAACTCTTATACGGAATATAGGGGTTGGAACTTCTTCTATGTGCGCTAGAATTGGCTCTATGACCGCTCCCTTCGTCGCTGGTTTATCCACAGTTGCACCATGGGTACCTACCCTTATTTTTGGTATAATGCCACTGGTTGGTGCGGTTTTATGTTTGAAATTACCGGAAACTCTGAACTGTAAACTTCCTGATAGCATAGAGGAAGCTGAAAAGTATGCGAAAGAAAAAATGAAGTCTAATGGTAATTCCAATGAGATGTTCGACACACGGGAGTAAAAAACAACCTATAGTTGAAGCTAAGAGATTTATGATATTTTGATACGAATTGAATGAGACTGACGAGATATAGTTTGATATGATATGATATTTTCCATCAAAAAAGGAATTTGAATGGATAGGCTAGAATTTTAGTGTCGGATGACATGATATTTAAAGTTTATTTCCAGATATTTGGTTTTTTCAAATGTTCTCTTTTATTTTGTGTTCAGTAGATGTTTTTGATTTTCCTAGGGAAATGTTTATTTTCTAAATATAGAAAATCTTCCTGCCATTAGAATAGGAATTCACAATGTGTATCTGATGTAAATAAGTGTTTCAGTATTTGTTGATCAATTTATGTACTAAGTACAATGTCCATCTACATGAAGTTGTATTTATAGCGATTTTATTTGAGAGAATGAATAAAATTTGAAGGAAACCAAGCATTTCATTTCTCCAAAAGTATAAAAATAAATTTATTCTGTAATAGTAATTTTCACGAATATAGGGAGATCCACTGAAATAACTGCCTGGGAAGAGCCTGAATCAAAGAATGTTTCAAATGTAAGTTTCTTAGTTTTTAGGGGGACATTGAAAGCAGAGGTTTAATCTGACCTTGGAGTTTGTTTTCCAGGTTATTTCAAGGCCAAGTAGATTTTTTGAATAAGGATATTTTTTCGTTGCAGAATGTTAATCTTCGTGTGAAACTAAAACATTTTGTCTCTCGTTTTTCCAGAAAAAATTTCTCCGGAGAAATGACTTGTTTCATGCTTAAGATAGTCATGGTGAAGTACTTCAAAGTCATTTCACATTGAATCATTTGATTTTGTATTGCGTATGAACATATTCAAAAAATAAAACCTTGTTTTTTCCTCAATTCTTTTCAGTAGTTGCTCAGTAGTTTGTGTGTAGAAGATTTTCATCATAACCATTCTGAGCATAAAACACCTCATTTTTCCACGCAACGATTCATATTATGGCAGAAACAAAAAAGGGAAGAATGTTTTTAGTTTTTAGATTAATATTCTGCAATGAAGAATGCATAATATTCCCTATCATAAAAATCTACTTGACCTTGAAATCAAACTCCAAGGTTAGATTGAGTGTCTGCATGCAAATCTTTCATTTGAAACATTTATTGTTACAGACTCTTCACAAGGGGCTACTTCGGTGGATCTTTTGAAATGGATCATCCTGTGTAATAGTTTCATAGGTATGGACAATGAAAATTAGAATTGAAAAATTCGAAATATCGAAAAAGAAGATATATGTAATTGTGACAATTTAAGGTGAACGAAATAGACGTAATGAAAAGAGATATGTAATTTTAAAATTAACATCTTTGCCAAGGAAATTCTGAGACATTTTCATCCAATTTATCTGAATATGACATTAAGAAAAACCCATAAAACTGCTTGCCCAATATGAAATAACATAGATGATATAGTTGAGAGTCTTAATAATACATAGAAAAATATATAAAACGAATATAAATAATAAATATATACAAATTGAGTATGAAAATAAGGCAGTAAAGAGCAACTCTACTAAAAAATTGAAGTAAAGAAAATAAAGAAATTAATTTCAACTAATGTTTTTTAAGATTTAATTTTTTTCAATAGAAATCAAATGGGCATAAAAATCAGGATGCAGGAATCCTTAAAACAACCACTTATTCATCTATACTTGTACGCTTACATCTTCAAAGTCAAGATGTGATCATTTCTTGTTGAGGTAGGTACAATTGTATGCAAGAGATGTTGATCGAATTAAGTCAGTACTTTATTCACTTCAAACTCCTTCTGACTGTTCTTCTCTTCGCCTAGTCAATTCTGAACATCTTAACCATTTGCTTTGCTTCTCGACTTCAGACACGAAACTTTCGACTCATTCCATTTTAACCTTCCTCGTCAACTCCACATGTTCTTACAGTAACAATACAGCTTTAAATGAAAATCAGTGATGCAAGAACTTTGCTTTCCGTATAAATTCAATCTACTGACAGTACCAACAATTTCCTTCTTTCCATTTCTAAACTGTCTTACAGTGGCCTCAAAAGAACCTCCACCAGGCTCAGTTTCAAAGCTTACGAAGAAATCTTTCACGTGGTCCTTGGAGTGGAAGGCTTTTTTGGTATGCGATAAAAGTTGGGCGTTTCTCAAACTCATCAGACGTAATTTGGCACATTGTGCGTAGCCCTTGAGTAAACCGTTCAGATGGGAGATAGCAAAATTTGTCACATTTCTTACTTCGTCTGTGATATCGATAGGTTGGCTCTCCAGGCAAGTACACCAATGGTCTGTTATACCAGCGTCTTCGCAAGTTCTGGACAAAGGAATCTTACTGAACATGCTCAGGCCAAATCTGCTTCTAGACTTTCTAATTCCGTTTTCTATAAAGTCATGGTTTAAGTTTTCTGGCAAGGAGAGGTCTTGAAGTGTCTCGTGAAGATCGAAAGGCGTAGTGAGTCTTCGTAGATTGACCCTAAGGTTCGAAGCAGCTAAAGGGTATCGTTCTTGGAACTCCAAAGGAAGTCTTATGAAAAGGAAGGGAAGTCTTTCTTCTATTCTTCCTTGGTACGTTTCCCTGAAAGAACCATACCGGATTCCGTGGTCGCTCATGACTATAACTACCGTGTTTTCGAAATAACCTTTCTCGTACATTCCTTGGAACAAATCGGCGTATAATTGATCTCCTATCTTCGGTTTATTCAAGAAGTCATGGGACAAACTGGAACCCCAAGAGAAGAAAAAGTAGGGTAGTTGCCATGAGCTCATGTTATGTACGAAATCGTAGATATATTTGACCAGCATCTTGTATCCCTCCCTAGCTCCTATACACTGTATAACATTAGCACTTTTGGAGTTGCCGATAAGGTCTTCGCTGATGCGATCGAAAAATCCCCACATGTAGTCTGTGGGCTGTTTCCTGAACCCAGATTTTTGGTAGTTGAATATTCCCATCCAAGCCGAGTCTTCAGCGAAAGAAGTGACGTACCTGTTGGCCTTGAAGCTCTTCCAGATGAAGGAGCAGTTGTCGTACTGGTTCACATACCTCCTGCAAGTCTTCATTATGGTCTTTTCGTCATCACCAGTGAGGACAGCTATGAGATTCGGATAGGTATTGTCTGCTATCTTGTTGTACCCCAGAAATTCATGGAATTCCAGGTTCTTCAAGGTCTCCACTGTCTTTTCCATTTGACGATGGAAATTGATCCTGGAAATTCCATCGATACCGATGATCAAAACGTTGATTTTCTCCCGATTTGGATCGCTCGTGATGTTGGTTTTTTTAGGAACGAAGGCGAAGAAATCATCGTATATAGGTGCCTGGTCATATGTACATTTCACGTGGACAAATTCTTCTTCTACGACGATGCTGTCTTCAAAGTCATGACATATCTCACCGAACTCATACTGTTTATCGGACTGAGTGGCCTTAGGCTCCTTCCTCTTGAGTTCTTCGTAACAGCAATGTAAATAATTCGTGTTCGATATATTGTAGCTTCTATAGGCTTCCTTCACAATGTACAGAGACGTCAAGTTAGATTCCACCAAAGGGGGTTTATCTTTGTTACAATGTGCGCCCTTGTATTCGTACAAAAAATACTTCTCCAGCTCTTTGTTGGTCACTGGCAGTTCCGGAATCTTACAGCCTTTCGTTTTTATCACGTAGCCTTTCTGGTGGTCCTCAATATCAATGGTTGGTGTCTCTGGAATATAAGCCACCATCCTAGGACTCAAGTTCATGAGGGTTAGGAGAAAGACAGAGAGGGCGAATAGAAACAACCAGATGAATGATGGGACGCTTGTGAGTTTCGAAATGCCATATCTTGAGTGCCTGAAAAAAATGATAGCTGAAGTTCATTAGAATCGAGATGGAAAGCTGTTTTGATATGATTCAGTCTAGATTTGGAATTCACTATTTTATTTGTGTTGAAGACGTTATAAGATATAAGAAAAATGAGTAAGTAGGTACTGCTTCAGGATCTTTTGAGCGCTCGTTTGTAAACCACAGGCATTTCCGGTTGAAAAAATTTTAAACATTTTGTGTGAGAAGAGAAATGTAGCACTAAAGATTCTTGGGGAGGCTAAGCGTTTTTTGACGAACCGCCACTGACTCTGAGTGGACAATCTGAATTTTAAATTCACTGATTTTCCAATGAAATTTTTTTTATCTTATGTAAACACATATGGGATGTGAATTGAATCGCAGATATTTTACAAATAAGATGAAAAAAAATTATTTTCGTTGCAGAATCGATTTGCCATAACAACAATTACTGGTAAAATCTCACGCAACCTCGCGTTATTCGTTCTAAAATTAGCAAACAACCCAACAACCCCACAACTTCTCGAAATCGACACAAAATATTGAAAAATGACGCAAAAACTCTTTCCAGTTTTCTACTTCACGGTTGTCATTATTTCCAAACTTTTAATGAAATTTACAATTTTGTATTTACTTCTTTTGACATTATACCTAAGTTGCTTTTCTTCAAACAATAACTCAAGCTAGGTTTAACATCCAATATCTTAAATGTGGAAGAGTCGACAGCTATATTTTGTTGACCAACTGTTGAACGGGAAGCCTAGAAACTCGAAATTTGTTTTTCTGATAATTTCAAAACCACAGATTCTATCCAGATGAAGTTTTGCATTTAGAGGGAGAATAAGGTAAATCCAAAATTTTGTGCAGAATCATGGTTAATTTTCGAAATGCAGGTCTGTATATTTCAAAAATTGTATATCTGGTCGAATCTATATATGTGTTTCGACCTAATCGGTTGAAATTACTCATGTTTTTCAATTTTAGAGAGCAAATCTAATATAGAAATGGTGTCCCATTGGAAGGAAAAGTCAAAAAAACTTAATTATATACAGCCTTCATTACTCGAAAACTAATCAAGGTAATCAAGTTCTGTTTTCTGAAATATCAATATTTAAAAAAAGAGATTGGGAGTCCTTGAAAGTTGCCAATTTGGGATATTCTGAACATTAATAAAAAAGAAAAATTAGTTGTGCAAATTCGTTAGCATCATGAATAGAAGCATGAAACTCAAGGCATGTACTCACTTGCTCTTCATTTTTCCATGAACCTGCAGTTACAATCTCTCCACAATATCCAAAAGATCAGCAAATTTTCATCGGGAAATTCGTTACAATTCTGACAGTAACTAATACTACCTCCCACATCACGTCATAGATAAAAAGATATTTCAGCTCTATGTACACTGCTTCATCAAATCAAATCCCTGCTCAAATTTATTCACCTTTACAATGTTTATCAACGGATCAAAATATTGGCGAAATCCGAGAAAATAAGTCGCCGAATTCAAATATTTTCAGAAGAAGGTTATTGTTTTTCGCAGGTATTGTTTCAACAAATTTCCACATATATTTCGAATGTTTACGATTGAATCGAAACGTCGATTTGGTCGCGAAAAGTTCCTTTTTCTTATCGTTGTCGATTGCAGTTTTGGTCGGAAAAGTTAGGAAATTGGTTTGATAATGAGGAAATCTTGCTGCTATCGATACATCTGAACGGTTTCTGAACCGAGGAATAGTTTTAATGTTGCAAATTTTACATCAGTCGTATCATGATCACGAAGTATACATACATATAAATTTTCATTGAACTTAATGACTAAATTATCTTCGCAACAAAGATAAGTTGGAAATTTAAGTGTGGGTATTTAAAATATCGGTGAAAAAATAAAATATACAGGGTGTACCTATATGGATAGGTGCGAACAAAATTACAGCGTGATTCTTTATCAAAAAATATGGTGGGTCTTTCATATAAACTTTCAGTTTCTGAGCCCCCCCCTGCTTAGTTACAACCCCATAAGACGGCGCCCAAAAAACAGTTTTTTTCTCAAAAACCAGAAAACTGACAAAAATAAAATTCAGCATTTTATTCGAGCGAGAGAAGGCTCTCAAAAAAATGTTTGTGATGTTCCTGTATAATGGGGTAAAAAAATTTAGATAGCTTGATCCAAATAAGGTCTCTTGTAATTATTTGCTAAAGTTCACGGTTTTTGAGAGAAAAAATCAAGATGACAGTAGCTTCAATGACTCCGAATCTGCTATGTCCTCAGTGTCGGTGAAAGATTTGTTGTTTGTGAATGTAGGTAAACTAAAGACATTTCGTGAAAATTATTATTTACTTATTTTATAATATACACATTTTTCTCAGATAATCGAGTTGTCCCTTGTAGGAACCTTAATGTAATTATTGTTTCTTCTTTCCGAATCATCTGTATCTTCCTCCAAATCATCAATAACTTCTGGTAAAACTTTCCCCTCTGTCTCTGGCAGCATCAGCACCAAACATGTCTCCGTTATGTTAAAAACACCAAGCAGCAGTAAGGGCAAGATGGGGGCTGTATCATGAAGTGCTATCACTAGCGGTGCTACCATCGAACCAACTCTAGTACACACAGAACAAAGACCCATTCCAGTATTTCTAACCACTGTCGGCAGAAGTTCCCCAGTAAACAAATACAGAGCACACAAGGTCACCTGAAAAATATAAGGCTGAGTATTTTCTACCACCACATACTTAAGAGACGCTTACTGATAACCCAATTATTCCAACGCCAGCAAATGACATTCTTTGCCAGTCGTATGGATATGCGCCCTTGGGGAAGGCCATTATACTCAAGAAACACGCAGCACTGACTGCAGTCCAAAATGCGATGGTTTTCCGTCTGCCAAACTTACTTATCATATACAGACATATCATTTGACCTGGTATGCACAATAAACCTCCAACAGCCGTAGAGAAGAAGATGTTTTGGCCAACATGACCAACGTATTGAGTTATGGTGAAGAAACTCATTCCACTGAAGAACCTGCGAGTGCAAAACATTTTATATCATACCATCATCTCCAAAACTATCAAACTCACCAAATAATACATAACCAAGAAGTCCTCTTGGCGATTGTTTTAGTTCTGAACAAATCAGTGAAACTGGGCTTTTTTGAATCAGTCGGGAATTCAGAAAGTTGGGAAAACTTTTGTTCAAACACTTCTGCGTTGATTCCATTGAATGTAGCTGCCTGTTCCAGGATCTTCTTGCCTTCCTCATGTTTCCCTTTCACGAACAACCAACGAGGAGATTCAGGAATCAACCTTGAACAAAAGCACAAGAAATCGTATCGTAAATCTATGAATATCTGAATGGAAAACTCACCAAATGTACCATAAGAAAATGGCTGAAATCACTGTTATTATGTAGTGAAACTGCCTCCAATCCCTTGTGTAATATGCAAACAAGGCCATCATCGAAAAACCAATGCCAAATGGAGCTTGCACTAAAATTGGTATGATGGCTCTCCATTTTCCCCCAACAATTTCGATACACATCACGAAAGATACAACCAAAGTTCCTCCATTTGCTACTGCGACCAAAAACCTAGCAGCTACGAAACCCCAGAACCAAGGAGATAAAGTGGCAAGGAATCCGAAAATTGTTTGGATCACTATGCAGGTCAACAGAATGATTTTTCTTCCGTAGCGGTCTGCGCATAGACCGAATAGGATGTTACCTAGAAGTTCATAATTATTAGTCTAGTTGGGGTATTCCCCATGGTTCTAACATTGGTGTATCTCCATTTCCAATATGTTACCTATCAATATTCCTGTCATGAGTATAATTTGCGACAAGTCTACAAGTCTCTCTCTTCCACAGATGAGATCCCACTCTGATATTATACTTGTTTGAAACACTGTCCTGTTGTAGTCGAAACCATCAGGACATGGTATTGTCCCATTGCCCCCATTCAAGGCCTTCATTTCACAAAACCCATTGTGCAGGTGCTCCTTTGAAGACAAAACGATAAATTTACGAAACATATTCACTTTGATTTCCAAAGTCTTACCTGGTCAGAGGTTAATTCTCTCGGCTTGGAGAAATCTAGCCATTCTTCATCGGTCATGTTGCGGTACATCAAAGGTGGTGCACACCAAAACTGGGTTGGAGGAGCCAGGAAAATGATGCTCATCTGTACCCAGGCTATGGGGAATTTGAAGAGAGATAGGAGGAAAGAAATCCAGCATTGCCATTTTCCGAAATCTCCTATGGTGAGTTTCAACCATTCGTCTGTGGATTGTGGTACTGGATTCTGAGCCGCTGGTATGATAAGAGCAATGATTAGGTATAGACGTTATTGCCTCATAAGACTCATACGATAAATTGATAATCCCCGAAGTTGTCAATGGGCTGGAGATTTCCCAATACACGACTATTTCGAAGATTTTTGGGTTTTCGCAAGTTATTTTTTATTTCGAAGATTCTAGATTGTTCACCTCGAATTTTTTAGTAAATTGGTGATTATCACTTCGAAATTTCGATATTCTTGAATCAAACCGAGATTCTATTGAAATGTCAGAAATGACAATGAAGCGTCAGAAGTTTTTTGAATTTGCTCCTGCTTTTTTGCTAATTTTTCGATAAAATAACCACTTTAAATCTATGGGAGATGATCCCCCAATAAAAGGGGCCTGTAGCGTTCCTCGAACACCTGAAGAACAGAAGAATCATCACTTGGAAGATCGGACCTGATCGAAAGATCCTCCCGATCCAAGAGAGAGTTAGGACTTCGTGAAAAGGGGTTTTTTAGCAGGTGAAGTATTTTTTTACATCTTCTTTCTCGGTTTTTCTTCCTTGTTCTTGTTACAGATATATTTTCAAGATACTTCCATCCAGATCGATGAAAAAGCTTGTTTTCATCAAGTACAAGAAGCTCTGTAACATGGATATCATTTGAACAAATTCAGCATCACTACACATATACGGGAAGACAGAGTTTTTTCAGAGGTTTTTATCTGTTCTCGTGTGTCATACGCAAAATTGTATGGTACCCCGTTCACATTCCCTCTGCTAACACTAAGATTTGGATCGGGAAACAGATTGTTTTTTTTTATATAATCTGTTCCTTGTCGCCATTTCTTCACACGTGCCTTATGCCATATATTGTTTGATTTAAGAAAACAGTATGTATTACTCTCTTTCAAAAGAATATATATATATATATTGAAATGGTGAGTTGGAAATTGAATAAAATGGTCATATCATAACTGCAAACATCTATTACTATAACTGCAATGCTTTAAAATTCCAATTTCACTAAACACATCTGAGGGAGGTCTTGTTTATTGATCTTCCAATCTTCCATCATTGACGTTGTTGGTTTTATAGCTTTCGCATGATATTGTCGTCTTTTCTATAATGAACTTACCAGGTTTTTTTGTATCCATTTTATCCTCAAGTAATCCTCTCAGATTTCATTCTTTATCAAAAAATAATTTATTCCATCATGACCTAACACCTGTTGTCCACTTCCTACTCCGACAACAAACTCTTGAAGATCTCCAACCATTCAAACACACCGCGATCACCAATCACTGTTTTCCGCCAGACAACAATCCAACTCAATTCCTTCTTCCTTCAAGAGAAACTGTTTCAAATTAGATTGAAGGAAAGTGCAACAACCACAATCTAGATATTTCTTCGGCGTGTTATGCTCTTCGCACTCTACATTCTCCTTCAGTTCTCGATTTAACCTTCGAACTGTACGAGGAAGTCGCGAAAATGTAGAAGGAATACAGCTTTAGAGTCCACTACTCCGACGATTTTTGGTAGGTCATCTGCGGTCAAGATCGTCGAAGAAAGCTGGAATACTTTCGCAGAAAGAGAAAATGTAAATGGTGCTACGGAATTAATCGAAATTGCTGATGGTAGGAGGTACTGACACAGTTTAGATTGTGTCACCCCCTTTTATAGCTGCCCCCAATTTGAGCCAAAAAGATTATAAAAGCGTGATCATAGGGTTGAAAAATTATGGGAATTGCCATTCAGTTTTCGGTTAGATTTTTTCGTGTTCTGGCAGAACAGTGTAAACAATGAAACCAGTCATTTACTCATAGATAAACTATGCAGCTTGTTCTTCAGAGACTCAGAGAGTAATTACAGTTACTCAGGGACTCTATCCAACAAATTAACTGGTGGTCACATCTATGAATTAGTTGAAGAACTAAAGCTACTTCCCCATGCAGATTTCTTCAATCACTGGATAGCATTTCCTGCATTTCCAGGACAGATTTCTTTTTAAACTCATAAATGGTATTAAAATTGGTTTAGGTGATAGAATTTTTTTTATTTAAAAAACTGATGCGGAAACCAATGGACGTGAACTTTACGCAGTACTCATAAATAGTTTTCTGTAGAGAATTACAACCTGGAAAGCAGATTTCTTACTTAACTCTACAATAATTCTCAACAGATGGAGCCACATGTAAGGAAATCGAGTGTGGGATGGGGAATTACCCAAGTTGAGGGAATTCAGAATATGAGGAGGTCTTCTCAGTTCACCATTTTCCGATTCTAATCTGGTAATTTTGTGGACAATCGGTTCGATATACATAACCGGAATTCAGTTTCACATCAACTCTTAGTACGTTGAAAAGGTAGGTATCATTTACTAAACCTAAGACTTCTTAGACCTACCATTTTCTTGGGCTCATTCAAATACACAAACTGGAAATTTATAGGAAAGCGGTTTTAGATAATTTATAACTTCATGAGAAGGATTTCAAGTCCAGAATTTGCTCTTGGCTTTACTATCTACACCTAATTTAATTAATAATTTGAAATTGTTCAATTATTCAAATATTCCTTTAGGTTTTCAACATATTGTTTCGTAGTTTGAAATCAGATAAATATATCTTATATTTCTGCAGCTTCTTTTGATTTGTCTGTTGGAATGAAAGCGTATATGGGAGAGTTTTTTAAATAAGTGATAGAAGGTTCCAAAAACAAGAATAAAATCAACTAGAAAATTTACTCAATCAGCTTGGCTTACAGATAAAGACAATTTACTGATATTTTTCATCATTTCATGGATAGATAATATGAGTTTATTTATTCAATAAAATAAT
Source organism: Adalia bipunctata (assembly GCA_910592335.1). NCBI lineage: Eukaryota > Metazoa > Arthropoda > Insecta > Coleoptera > Coccinellidae > Adalia > Adalia bipunctata. Next base: position 14,105,093 of record OU342955.1, read on the forward strand.
ATAGATACAAATTGTGGTAAACTCTGATAAAACTGTGAGTTATAATTATTACTGTTTATAAGTAATAGTGAAAAAACAAATTTGATGAATTATTACCAAGATCCAACATTGAGAAAACAAAAAATATTCTATTAATATTAAAGTTTCTTCAACTATTGGTTTTTTCTGGACTCTATCGGGAATTGTGTCGCAATCGGGAATTTTGTCACATTTTAGGAAAAAACAAATTGGATTTTTATGCATGTTTCAAAAGACTCATATAATTTTCCTATTTTCAAAGTTCACAGATTATAATTCCCCTAAAGCTTCGGAGATATTGATTATATTGACCAATTGAAAAAATCATATCAGGCATTTCAACTAAACTTAGAAGTAGAAATGGCAATTAATGAATTTACTCTATAAATTGTTAGAAATTCACCTACCTTATTCTCGAGTAAGATTTTTATTCATTAACATTGTGTTGCATAAATATAAATGAAATTTTCTTAATTTTTCAACAAAAATCTTTTCAAATTCCGACTATTTCTTCATGAAAATGATGAAATTTAGAGCTTTCAAAAAAGATAGGTAGGTATACTTTTTGGAATATAATCTTCAGCAATTTCGATTCCATCAAGAACTAGTGTCATCAAAGGGGGGGAAGTTATATTATCAAATATCCTTTTTATCTAATCACCGAAAATGTTTGAAACATGTGGAGTTGGTTTCAAAGAAAAAGCAAAAATGACTTAATTTTTCCAACATTAACAACTTGTGTCTCCCGATGTTGAATAGTTGAAGGAATCAAAATAGCATAAATTGATAAAACGAATATGGGATAAAGTATGGAACCAAGTAAATTATGTTTTAAACGAAAGGAACGATATCTATGAAAATTTGCAGGTAGGTAAGTGCAATGGAACAAAATGCATCTGATGTAAATTTTTTTGTTGAAAATATACTTCTGGTTCAACCGGAAATGCCATCAACTTATTTAATTTAAATGGGACACCCTATATATTTTTATAGATTTTGAAAGAGCTTGTTATTTTGAATTCATACATACTGAGTTTAGTGTGAAAAAAATTGTAAAAACTGTTGGTGTATACATTGTATTTTAGAATAACGAGAAACAAAATTACATCAAATGTTCAAAATGATCGCCTTTTACTTGCGGACAATATGCCATCCTATTAACAAATTCTTGAGTCACTCTTTCCAAGACTTCTCCACGTATTAGTTCATCATTCATCAATAATTCTTTGTCTCGTTTTTCCTCGTTTTTACAAATTTTTTCACACTAAACTCAGTATGTATGAATTCAAAATAAAAAACTCTTTCAAAATCTGTAAAAATATATAATGTGTCCCATTTAAATTAAATAAGTTGATGGCATTTCCGGTTGAACCGGAAGTATATTTTTAATAAAAAAGTGTACATCAGATGCATTTTGTTCCATTGCACTTACCTGCAAATTTTCATAAATATCGTTCTTTTCTTTTCGTTTAAAAGATATTTACTCGGTTCCATACTTTATCCCAACCCTGTATATTTGCCTTTGTTTTGGTTAGATATTAGAACTTTTTGGTGAAATAACTTCGATTTCAGGAAATAAATAATAAAAAGGCTTTTCTGTTACCATTTTGTTGTTGAATATTACAGAAATATTAATGTGCATAACAATATCTACCTACTTTTTTTGTAACATGAACAATATAATTATAAAATATTCATACCGTATTATGTCGGTAGTGTCTTTTATGTTGATAAAAATGATTGATAACAACACGAATGTATTAATAATATGTATTGTTGCCCACACAGTCCATTCTTCATAAACTATTTGTGTTATGTACATCATTTTTGAGTTAATCTACTTCATTATAATTTGATATGATTCTTATACAGTAGAGAAATTTTTGACTAAAAATATTTCTTGATATTGTGAAATTCGACAAACCATTTGAATGATGATGGGATAAATATCGTATGATATCATCCCGAGTATCATCCACTATTGGAGTGATTAAAAAAAAGCTGTTTCCATCAATAACAATTGGCATTTGGCAGAAAGTGCGTTTTTTCATATATGTACTTTTAAAAACTGGCTCTTACATAAAATTTTCTTGCCTATCTCATTGATATCCTTAACTATCATTCAATTCGTGAAATAGAATAATTTTTTAAATTTCCTTATGCAAGCATCTTCCATAATTAATGTCTTGATCATGAAAATTAAAAAATTAACCGTTTCAACTTTTGCAATAATTGCAATAATAGTTAGAAGTGGGCATAAATTATTTCATGTATCAAAATTACGCAAAAAACATCAAATTAAAGCAAAAATCCATGAGTCAGGGCGATTTCAAACTCGCATTTGTATTATTCCAATTACTTCAAAACTTCTTTTCTCAAATCGAAACAGACACTTTTAACACTAAAATTAAATAAAAATATCATGGAGTGGAACTATCCAAATAAAAGTATGAAGCAATAAGTAGAAAATCAATTGGAATGATTCCAAACTAGGAACTTCCGATTGCAGAACTTTATTCCCAAGAAAACCGTCGAACTTAGATCTTCCGACCTCCAAAATTTCTTGGCCGCAGTTCAACACTTGGCTCCCTCACCCAAAAGCATTCCCTCAACATTAACCGCTGAAAAATGGCGACAAATCGAGCGAATACAAAACTGGAATCGAAATTGAACTGTCGGCACATTGCTAATATTCCCTGAGTCCACGTGATTCCCGCCATTCACAGCCCAACAACCCATCTGGAATCCTGTTACGAAACCCGTGGTGGGGGCGTCTGGGCGGAGCCAAGCGTCGCTCAACTCAAGCTCCCGACGCCGAAAGTTCCAGCTTTCAGTTCTGCCGCAACACTGTCAAGGTAGAGATGCACGTACCTTGATCTCGAAAACGCGCACCGTGTCGCTGAAGATTCCGAGACAAGTCGACCGAAACTTTCGATCTGTGATGTTAAGCGAGATATCGTTGTGAAAATGTGTTCCTTAAGGATTTCCAAGATGTTCCAACTAGTTTTAAGTGTTTTTCTCGTCGGTGTTGTGTTTTCCCGTTCGTTGACCAGCATCGAATCTACCCCAAGAGGCTGTGAGTGGCTGATGGAACCGGTCGGCGAGGAAGGAGACGAAGAACCTGTGCTGGTATGTCAAATAAGAACCATCGGACACGCGGAAAGTGTGTTAGGGAACTTATCGCAAAGCCAAACGGACCACGTCACTGTCCTCAAACTAGAATGCAGCGATGTGCTCTTCTTCGAGAGCTCCCTGGAACCCAGCAAATACGGCAACGTCCTGTCCAACTTCAGGAAACTTAAAGACCTGAAGATCGAGTACTGCAAGATCAGAAACGTCCCAGCGAACGCTCTGTCATCCATGAGGCATCTAAAACGACTTTCTCTGCGTTCCCACAACTCTGACTGGTCCGCCATGACTTTGGATCTCCACCGAGAAGGTTTCAGAGGAATGAGCGAGCTTAGAAGTTTGGACTTATCCGACAACAACATATGGAACACCCCGGACGAAGTTTTCTGCCCCCTTTACAGCCTGACACATCTGAACTTGTCCCGCAACAAACTTCAGAACGTCGTGACCCTCGGGTTTTCGGATTGGGGAAATGGACCCCTTGCTCCGGGAAAAGCCTGTGCTGGAGGTTTGGAAGTGCTGGATTTGTCGCATAACGATATCATAGTGTTGCCAGAGCACGGTCTATCCGGACTCAGGATGCTGCAAACTTTGTCTCTCCAAGATAATGCGATTTCGACACTTGGGGATCGCGCCTTCGTCGGTCTGATATCCCTAACGACTATCAACATGTCGTCCAACTCTCTCGTCGAGCTTCCTCCAGACTTATTCCAGTCTCCCAGACTCCTGACACATCTCTATTTGCAAAATAACAGTTTGCGAGTTCTTGCTCCAAGTCTTCTGGAAGGTCTCGACCAATTGCAAATCCTGGATTTATCAATCAACGACCTTTCGAGCAACTCCATCAATCGTGACACTTTCACCGGTTTGTTCCGTTTAGTTGTGCTCAATCTTGCCCATAATCGATTAACCAAGATCGATTCCAATCTGTTTCATGACTTATACACCTTGCAAATCCTCAATTTGGAGCATAACAGCATCGAGATCATCGCAGAGTACGCTTTCGCCGATCTCAAGAATCTCCACACTTTGACACTCTCCAACAACAGGATATCCTACGTGGAAGCCTTCCATTTCGCTGGAGTCTACGCGATGAATCAACTCCTCATCGATTCGAACAGGATCAAGTTCATCCATCCTCAAGCTTTCGAGAATTTAACCAACCTCCAAGACTTAGGGCTCAACGGGAATATGTTAGGCGCAGTTCCTGAAGGAATCGGGAGATTGAGGTTCTTGAGAACCTTGGATTTGGGAAAAAACCGAATTGACACTGTCGCGAATTCCTCGTTTGAAGGACTGGACATTCTTTACGGTCTTCGACTGGTAGATAACCAAATAGTGAATATTTCTAGAGACGCTTTTTCGACCTTACCGTCTTTGTCAGTGTTAAACCTCGCGTCCAACAAAATAAGATACGTGGAACAAAGTGCGTTCGCGAGTAATCCAACTTTGAGGGCCGTGAGGCTGGACGATAACGAGTTAACGGACATTAAAGGTGTGTTTACGAACTTGAAGAGTTTGATGTGGTTGAACGTGTCCTCCAACAACTTAGCGATTTTCGACTACAGCCATCTCCCGGTGAGTTTAGAGTGGCTGGACATGCATGACAATGACATTTCGGAACTTTCAAACTATTACGACGTGCGTAACACTCTTAAAATCAAGATGCTGGATGTGAGTTTCAACGTTATCAGTGACATTAAACAGAACTCTATACCAGAAAGCGTCGAAGTCTTGTTTTTGAATAACAACAAGATTAAAAGTGTTGAACCTGGAACTTTTATGCGGAACGAACGTTTAGAAAAAGTTGTGCTTTACGGTAACTACCTGGAGAACTTAGAACTCTCCGCTTTGAGTTTGGGACCTTTAAGTGACGAAATTGACGTTCCTCAGTTTTACATCGGCGGTAATCCGTTCAAGTGCGATTGTAAGATGGACTGGTTGCTCAGGATCAACCACTTGAGCAACTCGCGTAACTATCCTCAAGTGCTCGACTTGGACGCGGTTACGTGCGACTTGGTCCAGTCGAGAGGCGGCCCACCGCAGTCTCTGCTCGACCTCAAACCTTCCGATTTTTTGTGCTCCTACGATACCCATTGTTTCGCGCTTTGCCACTGTTGCGAGTTCGACGCATGCGATTGCGAGATGACTTGCCCCACGAACTGTACGTGCTACCACGACGAAACATGGACGTCGAACATCGTCGACTGCCACAACGCCGGTTTCACCGAAGTGCCCCAGAACATTCCCATGGACGCCACTGAGATCTACCTGGACGGCAACGACTTGGGCGAGCTGGGGAATCACGTATTCATCGGCAAGAAAAAGCTAGAAGTGTTGTTCTTGAATAACAGCAACGTCAAGTCCGTACACAATATGACTTTTAACGGCGTCGATTCACTCAAAGTGTTGCATATGGAGAATAATAATTTGAAGGAGTTGCGAGGCTCCGAATTCCAGAAGTTGGAGAAACTTAACGAGCTTTACTTGGACCACAATAAAATCTCAACGGTGGACAACAAGACGTTCCAGAGCATGCATCGGTTGGAAGTTCTTAAATTGGACGAGAATAAAATCGTGAATTTTTCGCCCTGGATTCTCCCCCAAGTCTCAGACACGGGAATCAGGCCTCGCGTATCTCTAGGAGGCAACAAGTGGTCGTGCGATTGCGATTCCCTGGCGCCTATCCAGGCCTGGCTCAGGGACTCGGGTGCGAACCCTTCCGATATGATTTGTGCGGAATCCAGTGACTCCAGAACAGTCGCTGACGTGATTGCTACGTGCGAAAACATCGCGAACGCGGCCGCGACTTCCGTAATCCAGGAAGTGGTCAAAAACAATCAGTTGTTGGGTGGAGGATACGTTCCTCTTTTAGCCGCTACCCTGGCTGCGGTTCTCTTACTCTGCCTCTTCTCCGCCACCTTATTCGCGTTCCGACAAGACGTACGTCTATGGATACATTCCAAGTACGGTATTCGCATTTTCCAAGACCCGGCTACAGTCCACGACGTCAACGACGATTCCGATCGACTTTACGACTGCTACATGATTTACAGCCATAAAGACGAGGAGTTAGCCGGGAGGATAATAGCGTCAGAACTGGAACATCTCGGCCACACGCTTTGTCTACATTACCGCGATTTGCATCTCATGGGTGGTGCTTCCTATCTCGCCGATGCTATGGTCAGCGCTGCTGATGCTTCGAGACGTGTAATCCTCATAGTGTCCCCGGCTCTGATTTGCAACGAATGGTCCAAGCCGGAATTCAGAGCTGCGTTGCAGGGAGCCCTGCATGCCACCAGGCACAAACTAATCTGCGTTTTGAGCGATGATCCTTTGGAGCCCATGGATCCAGAGCTCAGAGCCCTCCTGAGAGCCTGCACAGTCACCAGATGGGGGGAGAGAAGATTCTGGGACAAACTGAGATATGCAATCCCAGACGTCATCAACAATAGGTTACCGAAAAGGAACAAGAAACCTCCAGAAATTCGTTGCAAAACCAACGCCAGGTACACTCCAACTCCCACAGCTTTAGACTCTTGGTACAAATACTCAGCGATGCCAGGTGTCCACCATGCCCCCAATCTAACCCCAACTCCAACCCAAAGTACTTATGTTTCTGGGGAATCAGCCAGAAGTACTGAAGACGAAGCAGGTTCAAGTACCAGCAGTCAACACTACGGTTCAGACCAAATGAACCACAGTTACGTATCCATAGATGGCAGACCCCCACAGTACACCCAATATCCAGTCAGGACAGATGTGCCCCAACATGTTTACTCCACGATCCCAGAAACTACTCCCCATTCAAGAACTTACTTTGTGTGAAAAATGCTCTAGTGAGTTTGAAAATTGACGAAAGGCTGTTTAACTTAATAATATATTAACTGTATTGGATCTTTTTGAATACGTAATTATCTTTTTCCAATTTTGAATGTTTCTAGGTCAATACCAATGTACTAAAAGATATTGTATATATTTGTACATACATGAATATTATTTATTTGTATAGTATCGACGAATATCGAGAGCTTGAAGTCATTATTATTAAGGTTTTGTATATAAGATTATAAATGGAATGATAACTGAATTTTAAACAAAGACTGTTTATTTGTATATATAATCTGAATATTATAATTAAAATGAATTTTTACATACATGAGGCTTTAACTTACCCCAACAAGAAAAATCATGCTATAGAATAGAGAAATCTTTTCTCAATATGAAAATAAGTGAAAAACAAAATAATAAGAGATTAACGAAATCCATCAAAATGAAAATGATTAAGCTCACAGAAACGGTAAGTATATCATTATTTTATTAAAGTCAATTTCTTAAACAAATAAGAAAGTGTTTCTGAAGGTTTTTCACGTTATATTTCAAAGTGGTCATTGATTTGTGCTAACCAGAAAAATCTGTCAAATTTCCAAAGGCGAAATAAAGATATTTTAATATCTACATTTCATGAATCATAAAGAAAGAATGTACACAAAATATATACTTCAATAAATGAAAGATCGATATCTTTTGCAGTTCCTTCCTATATTCAGCCACAAATTCATAATAAACGTCGAATATTGACATCTCCTCTAGTCAAAATAGAACAATAAATTCCGCACACAATAGCATTCTGTAAATTTCACACTCCTTACGACAAGAATTCAGCAACAAAATGAAAAACCCAATCTTCCAAGGGGCAGATAACATCAATCTACTAATAAGCGTCCAAAAAGTTTCTAATGGGGCCTTCATTCACTCTAAACCCATCTATTTCTTTACCACACAAGGTGATCAGCTACCTGGTACCACCAGAAAAAATTGGAATTTTAAGACCATTAGAAAGTCAGTTCTGAAATGGCACAAATCCCCAGTTTTAGACATTTGTGCCTGTCCCGATGAGTGACAAAGAGATTTTCGAGCACAGTCCATTGTGTGCATACCAATTTTGAAGGAATTGGAACTTTCTAACATACTGAGTGTTTGACTTCGTTGAGTAATGCAAGACTTTCCAGGAAATGACGAAGCTTGCTCTTTTGAAATGACTCGAGAGCAAAATATTTTGCTTGCTGATAGTGTTGTTTTTGTATTGAAAAAGATTTTTGTTGTATTAATGGTACAATGGTATTTTGTTGCCAAGTTTAGTCATTTATTGTGGAGATAATATATTGCCTTACTCTACTTTCTTTGATCTTATTTTGTTTAGGTGATTTTAAAATGTTTGTGTACAAATTGAGGAATTAAGATTATACTGTGAAGTTTTATAGTTATGTATGTACTTGTTACTTTGATTAGTTCTCAACTTCTAATCTACAAGACTCTCAAATAATTTATTTGTGAATACGTCCAGTTTTGATTGTCTGATGAAATCCATAAAGCCTGCTTTATACCACACGGCACATTACATTTTACCGATATATAACTGCAGCAATTCAATTTTATGGCAGAAAGAAAATCGAATCAGAATTGTTGAACAACTGCCAAGGTTGTAAGTCAATATCACGTCTTCATTTCTCGGAACGCATCTACAGGTCTATTTCTAGGTATTATGAGCATAAAGATGAAGAGGCTGTTATATGTCTAAATTCGGATTTCGTTGGTACGTGAGATCGATGTTAAGGTGATCTGCAAAGAAAAAACATCAATCGATACACGTACTTCGAATGGTCAATAACGATAAAATTAGCATATTACTAGATTTGTCTCTCTGTCCTCAATGTACAATGGGACGATGGGTATGGAGGTGATTGAATTGAAACAATGATCTTAAACGAGGTCACTGTGTAAAAAATGTCACAAAAGAGTGAATATATTGAATCAGAGAATCAAGGTTTTTTCTAATGTAAGTTTTTCATTTTTTGTTATCGACATCTCCATTTCAATTTTTGAAGTTGTTTGTTCATATGTGACATGCGAGTGTTTGCATTCTTTTGAATTCAACTGATACTTACGTCAATCTTTAAAAAGTTTTAATTCATAGTTAAAATCTCAAGAAACGAAGTGAATTTACATATAAAATAAATATAATAAAACAAGCTTTGGTGCATCCCTGAAGGGGAACTTCTTTCCTCGAAGAAATCCATTACTTGCGGCAAAAATAAATCCATTCTTCTAAACCACCCTTGCAAGTTCCACCCCACTTTCCAGATTCATTTTCCATGTTCGTAAATATATAAAATAAGGAAAACATGGCCCCTTTCGCCGAATTAGGTGGGAAGGCCATTTGTTTGAATAAAGATTGGCTGGGTGTTATGCATCCCAAGAGTGTGGGGTGACCAGGAAATAGGTAGTTTCATTATTTATCACATTGCCGATATTAGGGTGAAACTACAAGTGTATTGCATTTATTGGGTAATTCCATATTGCGGCCGGATATGTATTTTGGGGGGACATAAATTGATAGGTTAGGCCGCAAATGACGTATTTTGGTTTTGGCAACAACAGGCGGATGACTTGCAGTTTGGGGCTTTCTGATAAAATTATATACAGAGTGTAACAGCCAAATGGAATAAATACGATAACGAATAAATGAGGGCGTGTTGGGAAAAACGCTCGGACACGTCGATTTGTAATTTTGAATGCGCATATTTTTCAAGAAAATGAAATTATATAGGGTGTTCCATGCGACCGTGGTCAAAACCAACTTTCTTATTTCAAATGCAACCCCCTGTATATTATTTATTTTTTGGATTCTTCAGAAAATTCTAGACATAATTCATGTACAGGGTGGCCAGATTTCGATGATTTAGTACTACAACTCCTAAACTATAAGAGATAGAGAAAAAGTAATATACATGTCATGTTCTCTTTTTTTGAGAAACCGAAATTGCTTGAAACCCCAAGTTGCTACGCCGTCTAGTTTCCGAGCTACAGGGCGATTTTGGAATTTGGCCAATTATTATAATTGACTATAACTTCCGTATTACAGGATCTACGCTCTCGAAACTAAAACATCTTTAGGGCACTTTTTTTACTGCTTTTCAGCGGTGCTATTGGATTTTTTGTATCTGCTCAAATTTCGGAGCTACAACAAAAAAATTTTTTTTTCAAATGGAAACCATAATGGAAAATGATATTTCCGAATAGGTCTTTCTTCAACGATTTCAAAAATATATATCATGTTATACTTCCGAGTTCACTATATATCGAAAATTTCGAAAAAACACTTCTCGTTCAACAAAATCCAAGCAGGCTTTGATTCACTTCCTTCAAAACTGGGACGGTCATAGAATTTCATGTCTTATTTATTTTCACTTGTCAAATTCAATTCAGTTTCATCATTGTTGTATCGTCTGGAGCTTCTAACATTCTTATAAGGTCATAGAATTCGATATCTCACATTTATTGTAAGCTGCCAAATTGATTCAGGAAATATTAGCTTTATTATTGCTCAGACCAATAGAGGTGCTTCGCAAAACTTGTTGATTCTAGTATGATTTCTCTGCTGAATTGAAAAATGAAAAGCATTTGAATACTTATGTAACCCGTTGATAGCAATAATAAATATTTCCATGAGGGGCAAAAAAAGCTCCTTCAAGAAAAAATATAGATTCATTTGAAAAAAAGTATATTCACAGCAAATGTTCAAATCGTAGTCCATTGGAGCGAGCCATTGGAGGAAATACATAAATTGCATGATGCAGTTTCATCATTGTATCGTCTGGCGCTTCTAAAGTTCTTATTTATATGACATCATGCAATTTATGTATTTCCTCCAATGGGTCGCTCCAATGGACTACGATTTGAACATTTGCTGTGAATATACTTTTTTTCAAATGAATCTATATTTTTTCTTGAAGGAGCTTTTTTTGCCCCTCATGGACATATTTATTATTGCTATCAACGGGTTACATAAGTATTCAAATGCTTTTCATTTTTCAATTCAGCAGAGAAATTATACTAGAATCAACAAGTTTTGCGAAGCACCTCTATTGGTCTGAGCAATAATAAAGCTAATATTTCCTGAATCAATTTGGCAGCTTACAATAAATGTGAGATATCGAATTCTATGACCTTATAAGAATGTTAGAAGCTCCAGACGATACAACAATGATGAAACTGAATTGAATTTGACAAGTGAAAATAAATAAGACATGAAATTCTATGACCGTCCCAGTTTTGAAGGAAGTGAATCAAAGCCTGCTTGGATTTTGTTGAACGCGAAGTGTTTTTTCGAAATTTTCGATATATAGTGAACTCGGAAGTATAACATGATATATATTTTTGAAATCGTTGAAGAAAGACCTATTTGGAAATATCATTTTCCATTATGGTTTCCATTTGAAAAAAAAAAATTTTTGTTGTAGCTCCGAAATTTGAGCAGATACAAAAAATCCAACAGCACCGCTGAGAAGCAGTAAAAAAAGTGCCCTAAAGATGTGTTAGTTTCGAGAGCGTAGATCCTGTAATACGGAAGTTATAGTCAATTATAATAATTGGCCAAATTCCAAAATCGCCCTGTAGCTCGGAAACTAGACGGCGTAGCAACTTGGGGTTTCAAGCAATTTCGGTTTCTCAAAAAAAGAGAACATGACATGTATATTACTTTTTCTCTATCTCTTATAGTTTAGGAGTTGTAGTACTAAATCATCGAAATCTGGCCACCCTGTACAATGTCCTATACCTATCTTCAAATTTTTCGGAAATATTAAGTGTTTTCAGATCTTATACAAAAATTAACATTTTGAATGAAAATTATTTTATTTCACAAATTCGATACATTACACTCAATACTTATTTCCTATTTACCTCTTGATGTGAAGAAAGTAAGCAAAAACTATTACTGAGAAAAAAAAACAAAAACAGATTTGTTTAGGCTATTCTCATAGCCTTAGTAACACGTTGTCTGTTTGCATGACAATAAGTGATCAGTGTGAGTGCTATTGTCTTTTGAATTTCGATAACTGTACGTAATATTAGAAAAATGGTTCATTTAACAGAAATGCACAAAATAAACATTCTTCAAATGATTGGTTATGGAGATTACACACGGACAAAAATGGAAGTTTCTCGCTTATTTCACGAAAAATTTCCAAATTTGCCGCCTATATCCCAAGGAACAATTAGCAAAATAGAAAAGCAGTTTCGAGAGATTGGTCATGTAAGGCAAATAAAAAAAATTGCTGCCAATGCAGTAAGTGATGATACGAAATTGGATATTATGCTTGAGTTTCAAGAAAGCCCACATAATTCTGTTCGAAAAGTAGCCCCGCTGTTCACTGTCAGCCACACGTCAATATTTCGAATATTGAAGGAAAGTAAGACGCATCCCTATAGAATGATGGCAACTCAGGAGTTCATAGAAGACGATTTCGATAGGAGAACGCATTTTTGTGAGCAAATGATGGCAATGTTAGATAACAATGTGATCCAATCAGAAAATGTTTTATTTTCTGATGAGAGAACATTTACCTACACTACACGGTCATATTAATCGTCAAAATTGCCGCTATTGGTCTGATGAGAATCCTCACTTGAGAGAAGAACATACGCAATATCCTGAAAATGTTAATGTTTGGGCAGGAATTGTTGGAAATCATATCGTAGGTCCCTTTTTCATTGACGGCAACTTGAATGGAGAAAAATAATTTGACCTACTCCAAAATAATGTCGTACCAACTTTGATAAACTTATATCCTGATCCAGCAAATCCACAAGTTCCTGCCAATATAATATGGTTTCAGCAAGTTGGAGCACCGCCCCATTACCAAATCAATGTCCGGCAGTACTTGAACCAAATTTTCCAAATCGGTGGATAGGGAGGCACGGATCGATAGAATGGCCAGCACGATCTCCTGATCTGACACCATTAGACTTCTTTTTGTGGGGATATGTCAAAAGTATTGTATACGAAACGAAACCTTTAAACTTAGACGACCTGAAAAACCGAATCACGCTTGCGATTAGATCAGTCACGCCTGAAATGTTGAGTAACGATAGAAGACAATTCTACACCACATTAGCATGTTGCCAAGACGTCCGCGGCGAGCATTTTGAACTTTCCTACATTGACATTAATGTTTTTTCTGTTTTTTTTTAATTAAGAAATAATCAGTATTACTTATCAGGTTTTAAGTGTAATATAGATATCGAATTTGTGATATGAAATAAATTTTATTTAAAACGTTGATTTTTGCAATAAATCTGAAAACACTTAATTCTTCCGAAATAGTTAAAGATAGGTATAGGACATTGTGCATGAATTGTGTCTAGAATTCTCTGAAGAATCCAAAAAATAAATAATATACAGGGGGTTGCATTTGAAATAAGAAAGTTGGTATTGGCCACGGTCGCATGGAACAGCCTATATAATATTATTTTCTTGAAAAATATGCGCATTTAAAATTACAAATCGACGTATCCGAGCGTTTTTCCCAACACGCCCTCATTTATTCGTTATCGAATTTATTCCATTTCGCTGTTACACTCTGGCGAATAGAACACTGATTTTGAAAATGAATTTCAACAATTTCTAAACGTTGTTGCGTCGTGAGTCTTTCCATGATAATTTGTCAATTCTTACTGATCAGAAATGTCAAAACATTAAAGCTTCTACCTTCTGTCGACCACAGTTATCATTATCGAAAATTCTCTCACTTTAAAAAAAACACTCGATACTTCGTTTTCAGATTACATTATTCGTAATTTACCCAAAGGGATTGGTTTTACCCTGATCGCAGTTAGTATGCCTATTAATTAAGATCTAGGCCTTGTTCATTAACGAAGATCGTGTATTTGCCGGTATACATAGAAGATTTTCCTTGTTCGATCTACCTCTCGATAGGAAACCCATATTTTCTTCATCCAGCATCCGTTACCGGACATATGCTTCGTCCCAAACTCTCAAAGTTGTTTCATACCGGCAGACAATAAGCGAAAACTTTTACGGCAAAAGTTCCCTTAGCTGCCGATGGCATAACGGAATGCGTCTTCAAATTTGTCAACCATTCTTTCTGGAAACTATAACGCGGCGTGAAGAGACTTTTACAGCCCTGTAATAAAAAAATTGTTCTTCATTTACCACGGGCTTTTCAACGATGCGGACTGAGAATCATCTCTCTGGGCGAAGACCATAAGAATACAATGGTTTCGGAGTTACTGATACCCCGGTGTTGTACCAGATCGAATCGGGGGTAGTAATTGATGGTTATATTGGCTTCTAGTTCAAGAATTGGGGTTATTCATATCCTATTCTTCAGATTTTCGAAGATAGGATTGAGGTTTGCGATCGATGGAAACCAAGGATGCTGGTTTTGTGCTTCTGTAGTGTTTTATTGCTTTTGTGGCGATTTTGCGTGAAGGTCTTGTTATGGCTTCGGCCACAAATCATTTAGAACTATCAAATAAGCTGCTAGCGAATTATTGTTAAAAAATTCTAGGACGATAGCTTTGACAGCTGCTGTCAATTATTTTAGACAGCTTTCAAAATTGTTTTTCGTTAGATACTTGAATGCGAATCTACCTATAAGATGGATCAACTTGATAAGCTCATAAGCTCCTGACTGCATTAGGTGACCCATTTTTGTCTTCTAGCTCCAGAACGTGGATTATTATTGACTCTTGTAAATACATACAGCTACGTTTGAACTCTGAGTTCAATCGGTCGAAAATGAGCAAGATTATTTCTTTTTTTCTTTCACTGACTTAAGATTGTCAGTTGCCAAGAAACGATCCAAAACGAAGAATTGAGTATCAATGTTGAGGTCACCAAAACACGTCTAATCATCAGACTAATGTATTCGACAGATCAACTTGACATTTATGGGGTATTAATATGAAGATACAGAGTGTAACAGCCAAATGGAATAAATTCGATAACGAATAAATGAGGGGTTGTTAGGAAAAACGCTCGGACACGTCGATTTGTAATTTTAAATGCGCATATTTTTCAAGAAAATAAAATTATATAGGGTGTTCCATGCGACCGTAGCCAATACCAACTTTCTTATTTCAAATGCAACCCCCTGTATATTATTTATTTTTTGGATTCTTCAGAAAATTCTAGACATAATTCATGTACAATGTCCTATACCTATCTTCAACTTTTTCGGAAATATTAAGTGTTTTCAGATTTCTTACAAAAATTAACATTTTAAATGAAAATCATTTTATTTCACAAATTTGATACATTACACTCAATATTTATTTCCCATTTACCTCTTGATATGAAGGAAGTAAGCAAAAAACATTACTGAGTAACGTTAGAAGACAATTCTAAACCAAATTAGTATGTTGCCAAGACGTTCGCGGCGAGCATTTTGAACATTTCCTACTTTGTCAATGTTTTTTGTTTTTTTTTAATAATTAATAAATAATCAGTATTTCTTATTAGGTTTTGAGTTTAATGTACCGAATTTGTGAAATGAAATAACTTTTATTTAAAACGTTGATTTTTGCAATAAATCTGAAAACACTTAATACTTCCGAAATAGTTGAATTTAGGTATAGGACATTGTGCATAAATTGTGTCTAGAATTCTCTGAAGAATCCAAAAAATAAATAATATACAGGGGGTTGCATGTGAAATAAGAAAGTTGGTATTGTCCACGGTCACATGGAACACCCTATATAATATTATTTTCTTGAAAAATATGCGCATTTAAAATTACAAATCGACGTGTCCGAGCGTTTTCCCCAACACGCCCTCATTCATTCGTTATCGAATTTATTCCATTTGGCTGTTACACTCTGTATAAAGTTGGATTCTGGTGTTGAAATAAAATTGATTTAAAATTTTTCAAGTAGATAACCTGATATGAAAAACAATCTAATTAGTGAATCTGGAGATTAAAATCACTATAGTTATCATATTTTCTTATGCGAAATGATTTTATGCCATTTGCTATGACTTCATCTCACGATGAGATAAAATATAATCTATGCGCTGACTGTATTCTTCAACTTCGATCTTGAAGAACTCCACGATTGCCATTTCTTGTAGGTCCCAGCAATTATCAGTTTTCGCCCACGGCAGTACTCGGAATACCTTCGTGTAACTCTATATTCTGTTTTCAACAGTTTATTAACTCGGAATTAATGACTGACATTATCTACCATTATCATGTCTGACGATTTCGAGCGTTCCACTGTGCCTACTTAAGTGAGATGTAAACGTTTGGAGCAACAGATGGCGCTCTGCCTTTTTGATAACGAGTAGAGCGCGCTAATCACTAGCATTTTTACTTTTGGGCTATGGGCAGTATGGGTTAATTAATATTTTGCCCAGTTTTGGAAATGCTGTGACCCAGAAGAAAAATGATGAATTATAGTGGTATAGAATGGAAAAACACAATTTTTTTGCAGCTTAAATATATAAATTTGGTATAATATCTAAGATAGACATTCGAGCATCGAAAAAAGTATATGCGGAAACTTATGTAATAGATTCTTGGACATCTTATAATAATATTATTTCGATTCAATATCCAACGATCGTAAATTTTGATACGCACATAAAATATTACATCATTTCGCTTCCTTAGTCTTCGGTTTGGAACTGTTATCCGACAGTAAAAATAATTTATGAAACTGGACAAACATTCGGATGTTGCTTCTCTTGTACCTATTTAAAACTGGAAAAATATAAGGGGTCAAATACATTAATGTCCGAATTTTTATTGACTATCGAAGATGATTTACAATTCCGATAAATCAGTTGGTTTATGACCTGGCATGAGACATAGTTTTGAAACAGCGCAAGGATTTTTATGTTCCCCTGTACCAGTCCATTTTTATAATCCTGCGTAGCTCAAGTATTGAGAATGAGCGATAAAATTTCATGTGATATATAGAGCGCTATATGCAAACTCAAATATGTCATACTGTGAAGTCCGACAGAAGTTTCGAGTTTTATTTCTGTTCTTGGAGGATTCCGAATATTTGGGGGAAAGTTTATGCTTGGATAAGATAACTCCATACATGAAATGGGTAACTTTCAACTTCTCAGAAACATAAAATAACCAAGTAAGATGAAAAAATTAAAAAGTTGGAGAAAAGAAGAAGAAAAACGATTTAGAACTTGCAATTTAACAAATTAATATACAATTCGAATAATTATATTCGACCCACACCTATATTGAGCATTACAGGTGTGACATTATCTCCTGTATTTATTGATTCAAAATTTAATGAATTGATAGTACTACTGACATTTATATCCATGTAACATGTATTTCAGATCGGAGTGAACAATTCAAAATTCAAATCATATGCTTTGGCATTGCATATTCGATAAAAATGATTGTTCTAAATGTAGCTGGAACTTGTCGATAATTGTGTTAAGGAACCTTTCTTATTTTTCACTACAGTCTTTGTTAAATCTGAATATAATTGAGTTCAATTCATACTTGAAAACGTGAATATTCATGAATAACAAAACAAAACTCAACAAAGTAGATATTTCAGTTAATGCAATATGATTAGTTTTGGTAACGAATATAGAAATATTGTGTAGAAAATAATTAAAGCAAACGGTGCAAAAGCATTGCCCCCCTTAGGTAATGGCAGAAGTTATGGCTAAGTTTCAAGGTTTAGTGGAAACGGGCACTATAATCACGAAACTGTACCCAATATATTATCACAAAGACCTTCACATTTCAACAACTGAGTAATAATTTCTTTAGAGCCGGTATGGTCAAAGTGGACTGACCACTGATTGGGATGTATTTATGGTATTTTGGGTGGACAGGAATCCACAAGATAACAGGCAGTGTAAAAAATATTGAACCCATAAATTATTACGGAACTAGGAAATTTGCGGGACTTTTGCGAATAATTGTGCAAATATTTTTTTACCTGGGTTGCGGCACTATTCTGTTTCAATGAGGATATTTTTAATAGGAATAGACTGTTGGACTGTAATCAAAATTGAAATGAAATACACACATCGTCAAAAGTCTTGCCCTTCCTGTGTTTCTCCAGAATACAACAATATATGATTTGGAAATACTGTGAATATTTTCCTATATTTCAACTGCAATATTTTTGATAGAAAATCTTTGTTTGTTAACCTTTACTTTTTACAGGATGATCCAAAATAGGAAGAATGAGACAAAATCAAAATTTATCGATTATTTATTTTTGATTAATTTTAGTTATTCCACAACTGAATCGGTATTACCAGCACTTCTTTCAATCAACTGCCCAATATGCCTAGGCATTCACGAATCATCCCATCAATGAAATTTCAAACTCAATTCCTGAAAAGCTGAAGGTGGGTTTCGGCAATTGGATATTGCTCTCCCATACGTGCTCAATTGGATTCATGTCCGGTGAGTTTGGTGGTCAGTTCATTCTCTGTATATTGTTTTCTATAAAAATGTTTTAAACCCTTCTTGTGCGTTGTGGTGAGGCGTTATCATCCTGATGAATGGAATTGTCCCCAAATTCGTTGCGCAGAATGATTGGTTCAATGAAGTTTTTTACGTAGATGGCACAGGTTATTGTTTGTTCAACGATGTTACGAGGGGTACGGCGACCGAACATCATACTTTTAACGATGTGTGTATACCTACTCCTTCCACTTTTATAAAGTATCCCGGTTGGCCAAGATTTAGGTTTATCAAGTTTTTTCACTCAAAACTGACGCAGGTTGGCACTCGTGAAAGTCAAAATAATTGCAGAGACGTTGCCAATGTGACACAGGTTTCGATCTCTGTAGTCGTCGAGAATCGAATCGCGTAGAAAACGTCAAAAATGCATGTTTTCCAAATGCGATTTTTGGATATTCAGATCAGAGGAAATGAATGGCCAGAACGTTACCTTGATGTCTGAAATAGAGTTCCCGATCTATCCTACTTTTTTTATTCATTTCGTAAGCAATTTCATTTTTCCTGTTTGTATTGGAGTGAGTTATTATTATAACTCACGTTATTGGTTTATAGATACTGTTACAGCTCAAAATCAGTTGAATAATGGATATACACTGCGCAAAAAAATTAACGTACATTCTGAAAATCTCAATTTTAATGAAAGTTAACTCTACATTGACTTTATAACTTATTTTTTATGTTCTCTCGGGAAGGTTCTGAAAGAAACAAGATACATTAAATGGAAGAAAAACTCAGGATTTCACCGAATCTTATGTGAAAGAAGAGAAATGAACAATTTTCAAAATACTGAAATGCTGATGAGTGCTTTAATATTTGGTATTTCCACCCCTTGCGTTAATTACAGCTCGGCAACGACGGTTCATACTCAAAATGAGTGATCTTAAAATGTTCTGATCTAATCCTTCCCAGATTTCTCCGAGTTGGATTCCTAAGTCATTAAAAGTAGCTGGATGATTTTCTGAAATTCTCAGCCCTCTATTGAGGTTGTCCCAAACCTGCTCAATCGGATTGAGATCTGGACTTCTTGCTGGCCATTCCATTCGAGAGACTTCAACCTCTTCAAGGTACTCCTGAACGATGCGCGCTCGATGGGGTCTGGCATTATCGTCCATAAAAATGAAATTTTCACCAATGTATGGGGCAAATGGCACTACATGCTATTCAAGAATGTTCCTTATATACTTATCAGCATTCATAGCTCCATTATCAACGACCACTAGGTCTGTGCGAGCAGTCAAAGATATTCCACCCCATACCATAATCGATCCTCCCCCGAAACCAGTAGTATTCAGGAAATTGCACTGAGCATATCTTTCATGTGGACGTCTGTATACAAGGGAACGTCGATCACAAAGGTAGAGGCAGAATCTAGACTCATCTGTGAAGAGAACTCTTTCCCAATCGGCCTCTTCCCAATGGATATGCTCTCTCGCAAAATCCAAACGCGCCCTTGGATGGGCTGGGGTAATGCCGGCCATACACGAAGCGTTTTTATGAGACTTTCGAGCTACAAGCTTTGCCTGAAAGCTTGTATAAAGTCTCCGTGTGTGTCCGACCAGGCTACCGAAGCTACCGAAGCGTTTCGAGCCTCTACGTTCCTGGTCGCACGAGTCCGGAGAAGCCTAGTCGGTGGTCGCCGGTACTTTCGGGGTGCTATCAGTTATCAGTCGATACCTGTTTTTTCTATCACACCTCCGTCCGAAATTCTTCCATTGGTTCCAGTATGTATATATACAAATTATTTAGCACTAGCAACAGTTTTCTTATCCATTTGAAACATCGAGAAAGACTGAACTGAATGCCAGTGAATGCTAAACTCGAAGCCGGCTACCGAAGCTAGCTTGGTAGCTTGCATGGTCGCTACGTCGGTGGTGGATTTTACGATGCTCAAAAGCCCGGTTTGAAGCTTGCAAAGGCTAGCGACTAGATCAGGTAGAAAAAAGCTTGAAACGGTCGCTTCGTCAGTGGCCTCTTGCCGCGACACGAGGCCTTAAAACATATTCTCTGAGGCGATTTCTTACTGTCTGAGTGCTAATTTGCACCTCATGAGTTTGCTCAAGCTCATTTTGAAGGAGGCGAGCGGTTGCAAACCGTTGTCTCAACGAAGAAACTTTCAAGTAACGTCTACCCTGTCCTGGTCTTCGGACATTCATACCTGTCTCCCTGAATCGCTGCAACATTCTGGACACACTTGTATGGGAAACTCCAAACCTTTCTGCAATTCTTGTGTATGTCCACCCTTCTTCTTGCAAAACTACCGCTTGGGCACATTCCTCTTGGGCCAAATTGCGTGTTTCGCGTTGCATGGCGATCGAGTGTAGAAAATCAAACGAAAGAAAAACTATTGATCACTAGAATTGATAGAGAACAACTGATTTTAGAATGGAGCCAATACATTCAAAATCTGATAATATCATCTTTTTTATTCCTGCTGGGAGAAAACATCTGTATTGAAGAAAAACGTTGAAAGTGGTTAACATATGCATGCATAATTCTGATGAAAATAATTATCATTGAGAACACCTTCAGTTGTAGAATAAATTTGAGATTTCTATAATGTGCGTTAATTATTTTGCGCAGTGTATTATTCTATGGGAGCAGATAAATAAACATTTTGATAAATACTACGACCTCTATATGTGGAGAGAGGGCATTGTTGCGTAGTTATCTGACAGAATGATGACTATAACCTGAAATTTTCAAAATATACACGGTGAAATGTGTCAGAATGTCATGGCAAACCGGGATACCTTATAAAAGTGAATGGAGTATATATTATGTGTTAAAAGATATTGAAAATCACCTAGATATGTGCTTTTCCACCAGGAGCGCTTGCAATTTTTTTTATCGCTTCGAAATAAATAGGCAGCCTGAGCTTCAGGTGATTTTTAACCAACTGGATACAATCGCGAAGATAAAAGCGCACTGGAAAATTCCAATACATTCCATATGAAATAATAAGCGGTTTCTGCCGATTTTATTGACTTTATCACCCTATCGCCGGCTGTGGAAGCCGATGAGCGTATCCGTTTTCCTCGGCTCATTCGAGTCCAATTGAAATCAACGAGATTTTTTTTGCGAGGCTTCAACAACAGCCCGTAGAACACACATACCTGCCTGCCTACTTACCGGCTGAATTGCGATGCCCTCATGAATGCCGTCCAACAATAGCAGTCTTTTTACTTCGACCAACACACGCTGTTAATTAAATTTAGCTCGTGTACGCCGACTAGATGGAAACAATGCCACTTTTTTTTCACGGACGAACGGAAAGGGCTGATGCCGTTCAATCAGCGTTTTAATACTCTCGGTTTTTCGCTCCCGATACTCGTTAATATTTCCGAATTCATATGCGGCCATTTCGCAGCGGGATATAACCCGTATTTACCTGTTTTTTCGGGAGAGAGTATGCTCGTAATATCTAGGGTCGAGTGGCTATTCAAGATTGCCGAAGCACCCTTTTGTGCAGCTTGGAAAAGCATTCAAATTGTGGCTATGAAGGCCGAAGAGCGATTCACTCGTTTGTGCACTTTTCAGCGGATATGTATCGGATCGAATGGAATTATTCGGATTCGAATCCAGAGAAAAAGGTTTTTTGAATGAACCAATCAGATCTTCATGAAGAACGCTATAGCTGAAATGGAATCGAGCGCCATTCGTTTTCAATTCCACAATTTCTGATCGTCAGCTCCTGTTACATTTTGATCTGTAGATTCCACTTATAAAGCGGAGAACTTTTTTTGTTTACCATTTCTCAAAATTTGGCTTCTTTCGAAAATCCACATAAAAAACATTTTTCTTTCTCTATCTCCCGAAGCGTTATTTTAAATTAACTGAATTTTCATGATGTAGGTACTCTTTTCATTTTGCATATTTGTCAATCAACATACAGGGTGAGTCTTCGACTTGTACATATATTTTAACCATGGGCGCCCGCAGAAATCCGCAAAAAATTTTCTCAGGGGGGGCCAAATTAAGATAAGAGAGCAATATCGAGGGTGTTGTGCTGTAAAACACTGAGGCCATCAAAATCTCAGGGGGGGCCATGGCCCCCGCTCTGATCTCTATACTCTATACTCTCTGATCTCTATACAAGTTAACAATGTTGTCAGAATGCTTATCAACTTTGTTAAGACTAAAATCTCTATGATGGAAAAAATTTTGATGTAGAGATATGTAATAATAAAATCCCACACATATCGGAGATAGAATTGAATTCTAAGAGGCATGAAATTATTATAATAATCTGTGGCGATCTAAACAATATCCTCTTGGGATTTTATAAACTCGACACTACATTGTTAATATTACATTAAATCACTTAAAGTCTTCTCAAAATCACCTGTTCGCATCCCTCTCTGTAAATAAATAAATCGACAAATCACGCCAGTTATCGCTATACGCATGCGTCGTTCATGGGACTTACGTTGGAAATACAGAACAACCACAGACCAACTGGTTGGTCTGTGGAACAACGGTTTGTCTTGCACAATCTGGCACCGTTTTCTCAAAAGCTCTGTGAAATATCGTTGAAGTTGATTATGTTAGGACGTTTAGGTCATTGACCTTGAATCCTATGACCTAGGTTAATGGAGTTAGGTGAGGTACTTACCTAACCTTTACACTTGTAAAAACATTTTTTGTGAGATTATTTTGGGATATCGAGGAAAATATGAACAAATTATTAGTTTATACAAACTAATCTTCAGGAAAATCGAAGAAGGAACTCATTTTGGTGGGAGAAATATGGCTTTTCAATTGCAGAAATAATCGGATAAAACTAAGTGTTTTTGCAAGGAAATATCGTGTTTGTGATATTTTTATTTCAATGCGGTTAGTGCTTGGGTATTTCCTAAATGTATCAAATCAACTTCAATCGAGAAATATGAAATTAGCACAATTTCCAGAGAATCGTATCAGGCACGTATTTGTCCCAATGTTTTTTCAAATGGCTATATATTTTAAACAGAGCCGAATTCGGAAAAATGAAAAAGAGGTTTCTTTTGATCTCAAGAACTACAGTTAAAAGTCAAAGACTCACCCTCTATATTGGATATTCTTATGTTATCAAAGTTACAGCCTAGCCGATTCACAAATCCGAAGAGAAACACACGCATAAACTGTCTGCTAAATTTTATTCTTTCCAGTGTCTTGGTTTCTGAGAAAAAAAAATGGTTTTTGGGCTCCATCTTCAGGGGGCTGTAACTGAGCAAGGGGGACTCAAAAAAGAAATAGTTATATGAAAGACCCCCCCCCCCACTTTTTTCAAGGAATCACCCTCTAAATGTTTTCGCAACTATTCATATCATAGAATATAAAATAACAGGAAGGAGCAAGTCGTAACTCCCAGCACTATAAAGCGGAGGACAAAATCGGCCATCTTGGTCCTCTATGAGTGACTCATTGTTTTGGTTGGTTTCGGACGTTTCGGATGTTGTGTATTGAGTTATTCTTGAACTGTCGAACTCCGCCACTGCTAGAGGTCGGCCATATTGGACCTCCATTCTTGTCACACTTATTTGAGCCGATGCTCATTCCTGTTATTTTATATTCTAAGATTCATATACACCCTGTATAACTACAGACACTAATGCCCCTATTATTGTCCAAGTCATCCAAAGTTGGTGGTATAAAGCAACTGACGATACGTCTGGTTGTAGACTCAATTATGTACCGGATATGATACCCTTCCCATAACTCAAACATAATCCACGAAATTACCGCTGAAGATAATCGATTTCTTCAGAACCTATAAGGCTGGCATTACTTTTCCCCGAATTTTGCTGTTGCTGAACGCTCATGGACAATTCCGAGTGTAAAATCATCCTTTATAATCGCACGAGCGTAACATATGGCCAATATGGCATGCATAAATTCCCGTTGAGCTCTTAACGAAGTTGGATCGTGAATTAGTGCAGTTGATCCTTTAATGATGCCAGATTGGGTACAACCATATATCTAATAATTCCTATATAGGTAATAGGCCAATCAAAATTGAAGCTCGGCTTTGGTAACGATCCAGATCTGCGCATGTGCAGAAATATTAAGAATAAAAATAACGTGGTTATTCTATCTCTCTCTGGCACATTTTATTATGTCATAGACGTAAAATTAATAATGTGATGTATTATTTCATGTGGATATTTACGCTCATAACCAAACAAATTATTCGTTGTTGTTCATTTTCGTGTTTGATATAATGATATAATCGAAGTTTGTTTCCCCAGTTTGATCCGTTTGCGTTCCGTTTCTACTCTCCGCTCTTATTGAACATTCATGGTTTGTTAATAATTTAAATTCTCGTTCGTTTTTTCATTCTGTTCGTTGTTGTTATTGTTAATTTTCGCGTTCAATATAATCAAAGTATTTTTACCTAGTTGAGTTGGTTAGTCTTTATAGTTATAGTTGGTCCGAATAATACTTATATCTATTCGAAAATTTTGTTGTTGTTCCTTTATTCAATAAGGAATTAAAGATGTCTTGAAGGAGTTCTACTTACAAATGTTACATTTGTGACCCTACATGCTCGAATTCATATCACAGGTAAAACATTCAAATACTACTGTTATACGTTCATGCTTTCTCCTTTACCACTATATTATTTTCAGGTTCCCTAAGAATCACCTGCAAAGATCTCAATGGATGGCTCTACCTATGTCACATAAATGCTGATAATGATGTCGCATAAATGAGGATTTGAGGAAGACATTTTGTTGAAAGTTATTTTACAGGGAAAGGTACTAATAGAAAACACTTAGAGAAGTCAATTTTGGTTTGGATGGAGGACATCTTATAAAGTATAAATCTCTTTTTGAATAGTAACCCACTGAAAGGGTTGGCTCTAAGTTTTTAATGGCAATGTACCTCTAGGTGAAAAAACTGTAACACACATATTGGGTGCGTTTTTCTTTTCATCAAATGAATGAAATCAGTCAGTTAAACTGACTCTAGAATAAATGCATTCTGAAACTTGATAAATTATTTGTCACATATTATCTGGGTTCTGTATTTATGTTCATCGTATTGAGAAGTAAATTTGCCTTGGCTTTTGATTACGTCATATAAACACAGTGGAACCTTGATATAACAAATCGGTGGGGAACCAGTAGAGATTCGTTATAACAAGTAATTCATTAAACTAAGGTGATATTGGTCTAAAATGTGTTATATCGAGGTTCCACTCTAGGTTTATGCACCACAACATTACGTACTCATCTTGTTTTAGCAAAAAATTTGCATGATTTTAATCTTCCACTGTTTACAGACAATCCACTATCTTCCTTCCAATCAACGGTATGTCTTTTTAGATCACATATTATCCTCCTACTCACTATTCAGATGGTATTATTGAAAATTTAACAAAATAAAGCAACAGTGTTTTTGCAATACTGTATTACTTAGTGTATGTACTGCTACCTCCACTCTCATGTTCTCACTTTGTCATAATAATAGCCTCTCATTCAATTTTAATGGAACATGCAGTCCCTGGGTTATTAAAAAATTGCACATTTCTATGAGGGTACTACCAACAAACTCCTTTTTCATGCCATAATCCAAAACGTATAATAATCCAATAAGAAAAGTTCAACTTGTTCTCAAAAGTGCCCTTCTGAGAATAATTTTGGATTTACCCTTATCTGACGGCTATTTCCCTTACTATGTAAGCAATTATAATATGGATCATGGACTAAAAATTCATAGTTTACCTGAAAACTCATAGTAAGAAAATATTTCTAATTTCATGTACCATTTTAAAATTGGAGGTGGATTCAAACTTTTCTAATACTTTACTCATATTGAATATGTCATGAAAGCTTGTTTCCCAAAAAACCTTATCGAAGAGGCCCCATATTTTCCAATCCACCAAAGTAAACAAAACGTCATATGTCTCAATTAAGAATAAGTTCATCCAACTCTACCTACCTCAGCATGTAAACTTGTTTTTTCTCTTCCTTAACAATAATTTTCGGTATGAAGTTGTTATGAAAAAATGTATAAATAAACTGTAAAATAGTTATTATTTGTTTTATTACATAGAATGATTGAATACATCATTTAAAGAAATTGCAAATTTAAATAATTAATGTTTATGGCCTCTACTTGATATTATCTTCAATAGTTGCTATAAGTGGGATCTTAAAAAGGAATGTTTGAAGCAAAGAAAGAATTTTTCATTCAGAATTGAAACCTCATCGAACCCTGAGCAAGTAGATCAACAAAACGAGACAAAAATTGTAGACTTCTTATCAAAAAAAAATTGTGAAGAGAACAACTATTGGGATGCAACATTGCAAATAAACATATCCTTGAATACCTAACTGAAAAAACACATTTCAATTTTGTTTCAGCAATGAAATATTCACTATTCAATTAACCTAAAACACAGAATCTTTTTGACTTCTACATTACTTTGATAACGAGAGTTTATTTAACTATGTGAGTTACCATTTTATCAACCTCAATTCTCACAGCAATGATGTTCAGGCATACCTACGTATTATTTTATCGGAATTCCATTAAACCTCTGACGAAAATTTCTCGATAAATCCTTGATACATGAATTGAATTATCAATATTTATTCCGGCTAAAAGAATGCATTCCCTTCGATACGATGAATCTAATAGTTTTCTGAAACTTATAACATTTATTTCTTTGTGAAAACTAAAATGGAAATGTTTTAGTAGAACGTTTTCATGCAAGACATATCTATGCAAGAAAATCTTGAAGTCTAAAATAAATAACATAACCTCCAAGTCTATTGTCATTTTCGAATTTCGAGTTGACGCATGCGTACAAATCAATCGTTACCAAAGATCTGGCTTCACTTTCAGACTCAGATTAGCAGGCGTATAAGCCATATAGGTATTAGTAGATATATGGGTACAACACTCCGTAGTTACGTTGCCTTTGAATTTTTATCGCAAACTAAGGTGATCTTTCGCAGTGATCTTCCACGAATTAATCGAAAAACAGTAGTTCTTACAAGAGCGTGAAACAATAACTGATCTGAAATCCTTAGAAACGTAAATGACATAAATTTGCCTGAAACTGAGAGAGTAGCAAATAAACCATTCACATATAAGAGAGAAAATTTTTAATTTCTTATAAATGAACATTCGGTGGACAAAAATCGGCAAATTTTGAGATTGTTACAAAATTTCTGATCTTCCTTCAGTTTTGTGGAGCAGTATAAAAAAATCAAGTAACAAACGAGGGATAGTAAAGTTGAAAAAGCAGTCGTTTTAATATACAAATTGATTTTCAAAACCAAGTACATATTTTGTTAACAGTTTTTTGTAGTCTTGCTGCTATTGTGTTATGAGACTTTTATGTTGTTTATGTTTTTTTGTTTTTCTTATAATTACAACACTCGTATCGGGTGTTTTTTTGGGTTTTTAGAGTGATAGAACTAGAAATTCAAATAAACGACATTTCAATTGAGATTGTAGCCAAATTTATTTGGAAGATAATTTTATGACATGTTTAAAAAAAATAATTTCCGGCATATGTCCACCACGTCTAGCTCCGAGGAACCGCATTACACTAGACCAATATTGGACCACTAATAATTCAAGCCTTATTTCAGCAATAACACGAGTTATATTGGCTTCCAGAGCGTCTATTATTTCTGCAAAAACCAATAACTTGACAAAACTCCAAAAAATAATCCATTGGAGTAATTTCGCATGATCTTGAAGGCAAATTGATTGGACCATTTCTCGAAATAATGTTATCGCCAATTCTTTCTTTCAATAAATCAATCGTTACGGTAGCAGCATGAGGTGAAGCATCATCTTGTTGGAACCAAAACACTGGGTCTTTAGCATTAAAATTTTGAAACAAATGATTATTGATCATCAATCTGTTACGAGCAACGTTCACTGTAACATTAGCTCCAGCATCGTTTTTGAAGAAATACGGACCGATGATGCCTCCAGCGTGTAAAAGCATACCATACACTCTGCATTTTTCACTTCTTGGGGATTGTTTTCACTCCATATACGGCAATTTTGCTTGTTTACGTAGCCGTTCAACCAGAATTTTTCGATACAAAGTTCATTAACTTTAAGCTGTTCTAGGGCCCAATCAGCAAACAAACCACGCATTAGTTAGTTCTTGATCCAGTTGGATCTTGAATGGGTGTAGACCAAGATCTTCACGCAAAATTTTCCATATGGCGTGGATTCACAGAGTCAAACTTGTTGGGAACGTCGACCAATAGACAAATCTGGACCTTCAATAACACTCTCACTTACAGCAGCGATTTTTCTTCTGTGAGTAGGGGAAATACGTACAAAATGACATATATGGACAAAATGACATAGGCTTCATAACTTGAGTTTGGAGGCAGCAAATGCGGAACTGCCTATCACATCACACGACCCGAGTGGCTTCTATTAACCTCTGAAAATTAGCAAGAGCTACTCTGGTTCATTCAGTCGTTATGAGTGATAACAGATATCAATAGGTCACGAGTTTTTTTTCATTGCGCCAAATTTTAAGAAGAAATGGCAATTTTTTTCATTTAAATTGCATTCAATTCAAACTTTACTTATTTGTCATTTGTTTTTTGTATGTTGAATATACTTTTTGTATTAATTCGATACATTTCTAGTTTTATAACGCTATATGGATGAAATGACATATACAGTGAACGGACTAAATGACATAGGTATTTCAGCTGAATTAACCGTATCTACCAGACAACACCAAGACAATACATCCCAGGCTCTATCAGCAAACAAAGAATCAGGACTTGTTTTAACATATTCATAACAAAATCTTCTCTGCGGCTAATAAGGGCAATGCATCTTAGATCTTAACCTACTTTTGCTGATCCTATGAGGAGATTCCTCCAATCCCTAGGACGATTCATAAGTGAACAAGGCAAACGTGAGCCGAGGACTCGATAAACTTACTTGGTTTCAACTTAATACACCTAATAAGATTGCAATCAAATCAAAAAAGAGCCCATACCTCCTCCAAAAAAAAGGAGACAAGTCCCTAGGGCATTATTCAAAGAAGACGATGAAGAAGAAAATGTTCCTAGCAACTTTCGAGATCATGAAGACGACTGTCCTGTGTCCATCTATCTATTGTTATGAGACCTTTTTTCCCGATTTAGATCTTCTCCAGGATTAGCCCTGAAGAAGACTGGTTACGATGCATGCATTGCTTGCATTAGGCTCACGCATCTTGTGCTGATGTTCCTAGAAGAAACAAGCGTTTCATTGGTGAACTTTGTCAGTAGTTTTGTAACTATAAGTAGTAAACTACAGTTGCCTATTGCCGGTATGTCATTTTGTCCATATCATGCGGATAAAATGAATTTTCGTTTATCCCAATTCATCTAAGAATATTTTATCTTTTGGTACTTTTATTTCATAAAGATTGATAAGATTTTATAAAGAAAGGACCAAAGATCATAGGAGTAGAATATGACATTACTGTGATTCACTACTAACAAGTTATGCCTCTGAAATAAAACCCTATGTCATTTTGTACGTACTTCCCCTACAGTTCTTTGTCTTGTTGTTGCACCGAGTAGAGAAAATGTTGTTCGAAATCTATCGATAGTTCGACGAATAAGCTGCTCTGATGGACGGAGTGCTCCATAAGTTTGGCGAATAGAAAACTGTTTTTGAAAATAAAATTCAATAATTTGTACACGTTGTTGCGACGTGAGTCTTTCCATGATAATTTGTTAATGCTTACTGAACAGAAATGTCAAAGCACCATGGCTTTCACCTTCTGTCAAATCACAGTTATCCCTATCGAAAATTCTATCATAAAAAAACCACCCGATATTTATTCTAAGAAAAATATCAATAATGCCCATTTAGTCATTCCTGACAATTTTCATACAAACGGCCTTCGTGAATAACCCTGTATATCTGGTCTTCCGAGGAAGTGAAGACCCCATCTTTTTCTGAAACCAGCTGAAAAACCCGGCCATAAACCAACACCCATCATTCACCTCATGATCGCCAATGCACAAAACCAACGTTGTAAATAATAATCAAGTCCCCAAAACTCCATAAACGCATTATCTATTCAGCGGTCAAGCAGACCGATCGCTCTCGAATTCCGAAGTCGAAGGACCATAAACATCGTCCAATAAAACCCATCAAATCGCCAAATCCCCAGAACTTCCTCGACGGTGCTTTGATGATTTCATGCTTGTACTATTCGATCTCTCCGGCAAAGTAACCGAAACGTCTTCCAAGGTGACACGTCTCGCAGGATGCCGAACCACGTGAATGACATATTGAGCATATTTGTGGAACGTCATCGTTGTAATTTTCGAGAACAAAGGACGTTAGAAGGATGGGAAATCGGGAATATGCAAACGAGACGGCTGGTGTGGAAGAATGTAGCGAATTCTGCTAATATTTGGTCAAGGATGAAGACCTTGCCATTGTTGGGCTAAGATGAATGAGTCTGTTAGGTTTCTTGAAGAATTCTCGCGCGTTTTGCTTCGATTTATTGGTTGACCCAATCATGAATTCTAAACAAATGGTATTAAATCTGGTGGTTCTAGGAATATTAATTATTCAAAGAATGGCCGAGTGAAAGTTAGAATGTTTATAATGTTGTCTCAAGGCCATCCCATGCAGCAAATTTTTTGAGTAAAATTCCAATGAATTTCTAAATATTAAATTCTGCGAAGTCGATGAAAGAGGTACAAATTTCTGAGACCTACCACATGTCTCAGAAATTTCGGAATAGTGCCAAAATCAGGAAGAAGTTCTGAATCTGTACTTAAATCAATCATTCCTCTCTAGTAAGCACAGTTATGTAAACGGTAAATTCTGAAAGAAAAATGAGATAGACGTTTGATTAACTAAATTATAGACTTCAATACTGAAGAGAAAAAACACAAAAATATTTGTTCGTTTTGATGATGGAAATGTTACAAAAATGATGGGGAATATCCTTTTTATTCATTCAATATTTATAATAGCTATTTATGTAACAAGTACATAAATTAGGTCTTTATGGATGAGTCCAAAAGTTTATGGCAGAGTAAAGCGAGCGAGGCCAATAATTTGGGCAAGTCCATAAGCCTAATTATTTACGAGTTGCATACAAAGCTTTATGTTTGACTGCAATGCAGAAATTTTATTTTCTGAAATGGCAATCAATATATTCGTCGCTTTGTTCAAAGAAAACATTAACTGTGCTTTTGACAGTTGAGTCCAATAAAGTGGTGTCCAATAAAGTAGTCAATTATGGACGCTAAACGAATTCATGAATCGAGTGTTTATGAAGCAGTCGAACATAATAGTATATTATATTATAAGGATTAAAAGTGCATATTTTTTTTACGAGCAATGCAGCCGAGCGAATGCAAAATTGCGAGTAAAAATAGGCACTTTTAGTCCGTATGATATATACTATTTTTTCTCCAACCAAGTCAAATATCTGGTATTGTTGGTAAATATTGATTGTCAA
Organism: Adalia bipunctata; assembly: GCA_910592335.1. Taxonomy (NCBI): domain Eukaryota; kingdom Metazoa; phylum Arthropoda; class Insecta; order Coleoptera; family Coccinellidae; genus Adalia; species Adalia bipunctata. Next base: position 14,137,022 of record OU342955.1, read on the forward strand.
GTAGACGTCAGTAGACTTCAAATGTCAATTAGAGAGCTCAAATGCAATTACTTTTAGTCCTAGGATTAAAAGTAGCGTTTTTAATCCTAGGATTAAAAGTGTTGCCATGCAACGAGCAAACTTTTGTACGGTAAGGGAATTGATGGCTTTTGCACCAGAAAAATAGTACAAAATGTCAACATTTTTCGATGGTTGGAGAAAAAATATTTTTCCGCAAATCGCTAGGAAATTTTGACATTCCTAACAAAATTTGTCATAGAAAAAGTCAAGATTTCCCAACTGTTAGGAAATATTCATTTCCTTACTGTAAGGAAATGATATTTCCTTACAGTTCTCAGTGTTCTACATAAACATATTCGTACTTTTCTCTAGATTTCTTCCGCAATAATTCTAATGAAGTAGTACTCACTGCCTCAATCAGCTCTGGAGGAGTCCCAGAAATGAAAAAGTCATCATCACTCATCATTTTACACTGTTTTGTCTTCGAAAAGACCAGCAATTAAATTAATATCATATCAAATTTGACAATTCAGCATTAATATGTGTCCATAGAAACGCAACCAATGCCATTCCGGATTTCAAAGCTCCATTTATTTATGAATGGAATAATTCGCGATTTTTTTCAAAATTGATTGAAATCTGTCGAATTTCAAACGATTTGCGGAAAAACAGTATGTTTACCTCGTAGGAAAAGCCACATTCCTGGACTCTGTGTTGCTCGGCTTACGCCTCGACTTAGCAATCTTCACAATCGTCCAGGAATGTAAGGCTTTTCCTACTCGGTAAACAATGTACTATTGTTTATTATTTTTTCCTTTATACACTCATACATCCCTTCATCAATCAGAAACAATAGATCGTTTTTGACTTCCTTTTTTTCAGGGACGTAAACCCTTGATGGCATACCTTGCTCTTCACAATAAAATAAACATCCGAGAATTTATCTAAAGAAGGGAATTTTTCCTCTGAATGTCAAAATAACACCTCTTATTGGAAGAACCCTTCACAACAATGTTTGAAATATTATCAATTAGAATCTTATGAAAGGTGTCCAAAATTTCAGTTTCATGATGAGACCCATGCCTTGAATTGATGAACCCTCTGGATACAAAACGACGACAAATTTTGCACCATTACAGATGCAGCAGAAATCACTGTTGCAGCTTTTAGACCTTAGCGATTCTCGCAAACCATAAAACTGATCCTCAAAAGTTCAATCGTAAGCCATGCCAACATAGAGGAGGTGTCCTAACTAAAAAAGTAACAGATGCTCCAATTCGAGGACTGCGTAAACAAAACCTACCCCTCGCCGGTAATACTGGTAATCTGGACAAGATACGATAGGAACATAATAGGCACTTGCCCCCCATAACCGACAAATCCCCTAGGAATAATCTAATATGTATCACTGTCTGATATCGAAGTAGGCGAGGTGCATGTAGTTTGGGGTATTATCTCAGACCGCAACCAGTCTAGAACGAAAAAAATGAAAGGGGTCGTTCTAATCCCCTCATTTGATGCCTCGCGGCCGTCAAGGGGGCCGGGTGCTCGTCTCCATGGGTGACATGATACCCCTGAAAAAATTCGGAAGGCAAGGTTGCCAGATTGTGAAATTAGACACCCCAGAACCTACCCTACCTGAATTTGGTCTAGGCACTGCATGCCTTGTCGATTTTCGATGGTTATTTCACCCGCTGATTTTTTTTTATGTTACTACGGCATCCGTGGAATGGTCGTCAAAAATGATTCTACAGAACCACTGTAAAATTCGCACAATTACAATTCCATATAGTAAGAATAATATACATATAATCTCTTGTTGAACGGGAAAAAGAGCCTCATCTGACATCACCGTCCACTTCAAACAGATGCATCCAGCTTTCGTTTTCGCTGTTTGTTCAGCATTTTAATGGGACCGTACGCAGAGACACCCCGTGGAGTTAACAAAGGTGTTTAATTAAAGCCCCATAGAACGAATTAGATCGACTTGTAGGGGAAATTGAATGTGATACATCTGACCTCCGTCGAGCGTTTGGTTCTAGGCGGCATTCCATCAACTGAATTTGAAACGCATTGAAGACCACGCTGCGGAACGCAGCCCTTTGTAGCCAATTGTAATACAAACATGCGATGTTAGATTTGAGAGGTATCGGTAGTTTAGATAGACTGTAGGATTTCGATAATCTTCGAAAATGAAAAAGTAGCATATTCTTATTGATAGCCTTATGGGCTTAACAAAATATAACAAAATTCATTCAGCTAACACAAAGTTCCTAACCATTGAAATGTTATTCTCTGTTCAAATGCAAGAAAGAGCAATAATAACATGTTTGGCGCATCGGTTGGAGGGCCTTCGTAACGTTTCTTTCCGTCCAGAGTCGAATCGAGGAGATTTCACACAATCGTTCAGTTTTAACTGAACTTGAATTCCATTTTTTTCAAAAATTTATAGAACGTTGTTCTTTTGAAATTTGGCAAGCTGTCATCATCATTCACGATTTTTAGATCTTTAGGAATCGTTCGGATTTCCTACTAAGTCTCTTTTCGATAAATCAGGATGTTCTTTCAATTCTTTTCGAAAAATGTTCAAAATTATCTCTTTCTCTTCAGCAGAGAAATGTGACCTTTTGGACCTTTTTCGTGGTGGTCCCCACATATCACCCTCAGATGCAGTATCCGTTTCCGAATTCGACATTGTTCTATAAACACTATATACACTTTGTCCAAAGATTTTCCAACACAATACACTTTTCGCAACAAAATCACGGAATCACCTTGTCGGAACCTTCAGCAGCCGACAAAGAGTTTCGTACAAAATAATATAAAATTTTGGACCGAAACTAATGAATATATTTCGGATATTACAAGTAAATGACCATTTTAAATTCGAACAGAGATCTTTCACGAGTCTTGTCAATTGAAAACTTCGATATTTATGCAAATCAAGATGGCTTCCACCCATTAGGGAAAAGGACCCAAATCTGGTGTTTCCCGAAATTACTTTGTCGGAATCCTGCAAGATTCCGACCCAAATCTCTAAAACTCTGGTGTTTCCTGGAATTACCTTGTCGGAATGTCGAGCATCCGAAAAAAAAATTATTCAGTAGATATAATAATATAAAAACAAAACGAAATAAACAAATAGGGTACGTCGGAGAGAAAAAAGTTTCTTCAACATTCGCAAGTCTTTGGAATTATTGAATTCACATAATATTTTCTCAATTTCATTTTCTTCCCGAAGTAAATGAATATTTCGATATCTGATTGGCTGCTTGTGTGTGTTGAACGACTTGAAGTGTTAAAGTCCTACTGATAGCAATTTTTGTAAAGGCGTTGCATTATATGGATTTGTAAAACAAGTTCAAAAAGGAGACAAGCATCAACACCAATTTTTAATCATTTTGGGAATGAAAAACCTGCAAATCCATCAGGAAAACCACTTCATATTACACACTTTTTGTCCTGCTTCCTTCGAAGTGGTGTTAAGTCGTACAACGTTATGAAATTAACTGCTCCACTTGTAGATTACCTTTCTTTTTCACGAGTCCCAAGACGTGACTGCCAACTCCGATATGGATCGTGATATGCCATCACGTCCTTCGTGAAAGAAAACATGACTGGGTATCGAAATTTGTTTCAAATTACCGGTGTCGAGACGAATTTTTCCTTCCGATGCAAAATGTGATCCGCAATTTCAATTTTTTCTCGCATTTCTATCTGCACGACCCAATTTTCTCTCGCTTCTGTCGCAACTCGAAATGGCGTCGATTTCAAGAATTCAATAAGCATCGCATTTTCCCACACTACAGGAGTGAAAATAGCCCCAAGGCTGCTTATAAAAAAATGTGGAGTAACGGTATATTTTTTTTTGAGTGATAGAACTCTGAATCGAAAGGAACCACATTTAAATTAAGATTGAAGCCATTTTTCTTATTTGAAAGATGATTTCATGACATTTATTGAAAATAATTTTCGGTATAAGTCCACCACGACTAGCTCTGAGGAACAGAATTCGACCAGACCAATTTTGGACCACTTTTCCGAGTAATCCAGGACTTATGACTTATTTCAGCAATAACACGAGTTTTGTTGACTGCCAAAGCGTCTATATTGTTTATGGTTTATCAGCATAAACACCAATGACTCGACATAAAGGAAACTGAATATTTGGTGGTGAAGCTTTCCAGCTTTCACAGTTATGCTACAAGGAATATTACCACACTCAGCGTTCCTCTTCATAATACTTCGAAGTATGAAACAAGTCCTGTATATCAGGCAATTCTATTGTATAATATTAGATATTAAGCAATTTAAGAAAGTTTTAAAAAGTAATCTTTTTCGAAAAGGATATTATACTGTAGGAGAATTCTTAGGTGCTGATGCATTTTGCGAGGGATAGTATATTTTCTGTTTCTTTTTTTCATAATTGACTTGTCCTATACATGTTTATATGTCTTGAAGGATTAATAAAGTTCTTCTCGATTTTGTATGGGTGTAGACCATGATTTTTACGCAAAATTTTCCATGTGGTGGTTGCACAGAGTCCAACTTGTTGTGAACGTCGACGAATGGACAAATCTGGATCACACTATCACTATCACTTACAACATTATTTTTCTCTACGTACATAATTTGCACATAATTTCGATCGTGTCGAAATATTATGCTGGCTTAATGTGAGTACAATCATGCTTGGTCTTCCATTTGGATTCACGCTCTGATATCCACATACGAATTAACATGAAATCCAGCTGAAAGTTACTGAATGACCATAGATGGATTCCATTCTTTTGTTTATGATCGCGACCACGCCTCCTAGATTCTAATACCCATCCAACCGTTCCCTATCTATTCCCAGATAATTGTTAGAAACGGAAATACACCTACCGTAACGCAAAGCTGCCAGAAGAGGTAACATATGTATTCTCTAATTGCTCGATTCTAATTAGCATACGACGAAGGGAGCATCCATAATTAATTTATAATAACTATAAACTAAACAGCTAAATTATAGGGAAATTGTGGGAGATTGTAAATAACGATACGGAGTGAAATTTATACGTTACCTCGGGGTCTTTCCTCTTTTCTCCCATGGTGGATGGCATGGGTAGAATGGGCGTTTGATATTAGTGAAAAATCTTTTTGGTTCTTCGGTTGGTTATCTCGATGTGGAGATGAGAATAAAACTACTATACCTATCAGTAGGTATGGAAAATATACTTTATTATCTCCACTATTGAAGATTACTAAATGTCATAAATTCCCATTAGCAATTACTATTAAACTAATGATACAATAAAGATAAATAACATCACACAAAATAGTGTATGAAAAAAATTAATGTAAACCATATAAAATTAAAATATTGGTAACCATGAAGTTGTTCCTAAGAGAAAGTATCTTGAGATGTCATTGTAAAATTAGTTATAAAAGGTTTAAGTCCCATGTAAAATGATACCGATAGACGTCTTGAATTGATGTCTTTGCCAAATTTTCACCATTGTTATAGTGAATTTCAATAATTTCAATGCTTTGTTGAAGCGTGTATCGTTCCATTTTCAATAATAGCATAGTTTCTACTTGTCAAATGTCGAAAAATGACGGTAAATGGCTTCTCAAGTACCATCTACCGAAATAGCGGGCCTTTCAAAATAATACCTCTTTTTGGAGAACCCTTCATCTGACATCAGGGACAACCAAAAAATTAAATGTTTCTTGACATAGAGGAAAGTCACCAAATATAGAATACCATTTTGTTTTTGGGATATAAAAAACTTCGTATCAATTAAATCAGTTCAATGTTTTTACTAATCAGTCATTCATTTATATGTAGTAATTAACAGCCTCTAATCAAATATATTAGTTATCACATTAAAATCTAACACAAAAAACAAAATCACAAAATGAGTAACCAAATATGGAATAGGTACCAATATATGGAATATAAGTATAAATCAACATAACAATAACAAAAATGGACAATAATATCTTTGAGATCCATTAAATGAATATAACATATTGTGATAAATGAAAGAAGTTTCATAATCACTTGCAAAAGTCACAAATCCAAGTATCAAATTCTGGACCAGCACAATCATAATGTGCCCTGGGCCCGTATTCTCGACAAGTGATCTTTCGGTGCGTATACGTTTTCTGTATTGTATTTATGTATACCAAACGTATACGCACCGAAAGATAACTTGTCGAGAATACGGGCCCAGAGCCCATACATCAAGCATATTTCATAATAAGACACCGACGACTGTCCATATTTGGATTTTTATACTAGTTCAAACTCCTCTAAATATTTTTTCAAGTCACAATATTTTAATGACAAAAGATCACAAAATGGTGAAATAAACATAATACCGATATACTTAATAGTATAACACTTATGTATACAAACATAACAGCTGATAATACTCATTTATTACTTAGCTTTAAAATTTTCTTCACGACAACAAAACCAAACACGCCTGCCACACGTTAAGCGTTTGCGCAACTGACTCGATGGTGTGAGTGCGATAGTTAGTAGACCGAATGAAGCAGAAGATGGTCGAGTGTTGCGTTTATTACTCATAGTCTTGGAGAAATGAAGGTATTCCATATTAGGATACTATTTCATATTTGGTGACTTTCCTCTACTTATCCTTGTTATTCTAATTCTTTTACCAATAAGATAAGCTGGCTAAACTCAACTGAAATACATAAATTGATCAGATACTTATTCCGTGTAAGATTAAAAATTTCCAGATTAAACATGAGCCACCGGTTCTTCTGACCTCCCGATCTAATGCACTCAATCTCGTGTAACTCCACGGATTAAACATGGTAATTCATAGAAATTCCTGCGTTAGACTCTTTCCCAACAAAACCACACCGAAACCACCCTCCTAGACCAACGGTTCCGACGTTGAGGCCCTCGAAATAAAGCGATTCATCATACCTACCGAAACCGAATGGAATCGCGCTTCCAAATCCCGGCATTAATGTCAAAACACGCCATATATATCCGTATTAAAAGGAGGTACAAAGACACGAAATACCAACACACACGGATCCAATAAAAGCGACACGTACAAAAGAGCATAAAACCTTAAGCTAGCGCGGAAAAGGGAAAACGGGCCAGACAGCATCGGGTCTATCCGGCTCGAAGGACCATTGTGAGTTCCCTTTGAGGAAGGACGGTGGGTCGTTTGTTACGAGTGGTGTGTGTGGAGCTGGAGAGTAATGATATATGGACTGGGACCACCTAGAGTTTATGATCAGGTATTAATCCCAGACAAATTGTCTAATTGCAGCGGACGACTTTCTGATCACGTTTCCGTGGGTTGTAAGGGTTAGTAGTCGAACTTTCGTGAATAGGGTCCTGGGGAAACCTTGGAGTTTTTGCTGAATTCCCTTTTCATCTTCATCAAAACATGTTTCATCCTCGAATTTCGATAGGAACACAGGAAAAATTTGAGGGATGATTCTTAATCTTAAATAGGGTTGGTCTTTTGAAACCTGTTTCAACTTCCTCAATTTCCCAAAGAAAATCCCGTAAATTTCCTAAGGCCCCTTTTTCATGATAAACTGATGATGTTTGAGGCCGATTTTCTTGAGAGCAGTTGTTTGGTTCAAAGCTCTTGACGATGATATTTTCCAAGTTTAACATCCTGTTCTTCGAAAGTGAACTCATGTTTACACGAAATTTGTTTCTATTCTCATTAGTACTGTGTATCACTTTTTTTTCACTGCTTCATTCTCGTTTTTTTTGTTCTTGTTATTTCAAGATAATCGCATCTAAATCGATGAAAAAGCTCTGTAATAACGGATATCAGCATATTTTTTGAACAAATTCATCACTTTTTTTGGAGTTCTCTGTCCGCCACCATGGTGGCGGACATTTGGTGGAGATATAAAGCTCTCAGCAGCCTCTCAAAGAATTGACGAAAGGCTTCTCGGTTTCCTTGAACGAAGTCGCAGGCTATCTTTGTGTTTGCTGGGTTGTACATGTCAGTAAAGGAGGTTAATGAGAGGTTCTCAAAGTAGGTACTCTGACTTCTCTGGTAGTTTTGTGGTGGTGGACATTTGGAGGAAATGTAGACCTCTCAGCAACCTTTCGAAGAAATAGTAGAAGGCGTCGCAATTTCCCAAAAAAGAATTTGCAGGGATCTCTTTGAGTTGCCTCGGTTTATAGAGATATTGTGATGTTTGTATACTCCATTCACTTCTATAAAGTATCATGGTCGGTCAAGATTTAGGTTTATCAAGATTTTTCACTTAAAACTGATGCAGGTTTGTACTCGTGAAATGTAGAATAATTCTCAGAGACGTTGCCGATGCTAATTTCTATTTACTTCTTTTTAACTTTGTAAATGGAGTTAGTTCTTTTGAGGTTTAACTGTGACACAGGTTTCGTAGTACTACCACATTTTCATATTGGAGTATTTCAAGTTAGGCTGGAAGATATTTGAATGTCTTCTGTAGGCTTATTCCTTGAGAATTTTAAAAAGTGGGGAATTCCATAGGCCCGTTTGTTCGTTTAGAAGTTTTTCTGTTGGGTAATTCGAGTACATTCATTCTTTTTTCGAATGAACTATCACAAAGTAACGAACCATTCTGTCCATTATTTTTCAGTTAAATATCCACCCTCGATTCTTGATTTCCGTACAAGAAAATAGCATAACTGAATCTTCCTATATGTCTATAGTAGTGAAATATTTCCAGTATTAACAGAGAAAAAAGTTTCTTCAACATTCGCCAAGTCTTTGGAATTATTGAATTCACATAATATTTTTTCAAATTCATTATTTTCCCAAAGTAAATGAACATTTTGATAAATACTCAATTACTCCTGTGGAAAGGAAGTTGCTTAATGATCTCACAGGAAAATAACTTTAACCTTACATTCTCAAAATATACACGGTGAAATGTGTCAGAATGTCATGGCCAACCGGGATACATTAGAAAAGGGTATGGAGTATAAGTAGGTACCCATGTATGTGGCCGAAAAATTCAGCTACAGATCAGAACGATGCGCAAGTATTTCAACAGTTGCTGAGTTTTTTATCACCTAACTGTAACCATAGCCATGTCAGTGCTTCACAAACACTCCCACCCCAGTTCAGACATATGTCAGATATATAATGAGTGTTATATTTGGCATAAGCTGACGCTTTATCGACAGTTTAACCGCATAAGGCCATAATACCTGGTTATGACAGGGAAGTCATCGATTTGGGAAAAAATGACTGAAATGAGTATGTTGAATGCAGTTCCATACCACAAGTAGGCGCCATTTTTCCGAATTACCCACAAGCTTCCCATTTCCAAACCACAGAATTCCCAGAAAATAAAAACGACGACTTAGAGGACCACCATTAAATTTTAACGTCCCTCATTACCCCTACCTTGCCTTAACAGCATTCCGTCGCGATTCTGTGGCAGTTGCCAACTTCCAAAGCCAATTAACCCGTCCTCTAAGAACTTCCCGCGACTTAAATACCGGAAATAACGCGAAGAAGCGGCCTAATAGCCCTCTTCCTCGACTCTTCCATTGGAGAATCGAATGCACCAGGCGTTCTTGATAATCTAGACATCTCGCGATGCATAATGGCCCCCATATCCGGCTCGAAGGACCAAAATGGCCGCATACGTTCCGGTTCCTGGCCCCGAAACAAAACGTCTAATTCATTTGTCGAAACAAACGAATGTTTTAATTAGGCTTAACGCAGGTTCGGAGGGAACGTACCACTCTGTTGTTTTGCGTTTATGAATGCAAATTTATTCCGATTGTCAGTCAGAAGAGACGGAATCCAGGTTTGGTATTTGTAAAACGGAACTTTGATATGATCTGACATGCAGTGAACTCTTAATGAATTGGGAAAGAACAATCCGAATTAGACTAGCTCTTCATTTTCTATAGCTTGTGAGAAAAGGAAGTCAACACATGCAGTGAGCATTCAATACACAGTTATAGAATATCATTTTATAAGGAGGAGAAGTGTCACTTTTCATGGCGAGCTTGAGTTTACCCGCCGGTAATTGAAAGCGAGCCAAGAAAAGTCACTTCTCCTTCGAATGAAATAATGGTATTTCATTTTCAAACGTTTTGAGATTAGGGGAAAATCTGAATATGCGCTTTTAAATTGACATTAACGTTCGTTATAATTGAGTGAGCAATGAGACATTTGCCTAGTTACTGCAAAATTCATCTTTTGCATAGCAACACTATTTCTCCTGATGGCGGAGATATAGAACTTTTCAATGATCCTGTCAGTCGAAAAATGACGTTGTTATCATACGTTTGGAAATATTAGCACATTATTTCAAAAGGAGAAGTGTCACTTATCATGACGAGCTTGGGTTTACCCGCCGAACGTAAGGCGGGTAATTGAAAGCGAGCCATGAAAGTCACTTCATATAAGGTTTTATCACATGCAATTTTGAGATAATACGTAATCATTAAAATCTAATAAGATCTCAAATTAGTAATTCAAGAAACAAATTGGAACTAACCCCCAACCCCTAATACATCCGACATTTCGGCATCTGCCAATCGCAATATTTCACAATTTTGCACGGAAATATTAGGTACGTTGGCTTCATTATGCAAATGGAATTAACTAGATTGCAAATGAGTAGGGGAACTAACTGCCTTTATATCGTGGCCGCAACAGGGGTGTGCAAGGGTGCATAGGTTCAAAGAAATCCGACCCCGAGGGGTTGGATAATCAAAAATTCATTGTTATGATTAGATGAAGGCTGGAACGGATAACACTCGAAATAACAAGGATGGAAAGGGGAAGACCACCCTATTGTCTTTCGGGGGTTGATTTCAGATCCTTCTAGATGCGAACGTTGCAGGAATAATATTTTGGTGCATTGGAATGTATCGGTCTAGCTGGGGGTACTTCCAGTTCGATCAATAAATGGACCAGAGGCTCTTCGATATTGTGAACTCTTTTTCCCATTCTTTGATAAATATTGGAATTTGTCTTCTATGGGATCTCAGTATCAAATTTGTATTTTGTTTATTGAATAGGTTAGGAATTTAGTGAAGAAAATTCCTCAATTATGAGGTTTATTAATATTGATGATGATAGTATCTGTAATTTGAAGACATTGAAAAAAGAAAAACCTGAAAAATTCTGAAATTGTATGATTGAAATTAATTATTGATTTTCGAAAAATTTATAATCAGCGGAAACTCCACATGAAAGAATTATTATTTATCCTTTTCACAAAGTTATTGCAGCTATTATTCTATTGAATTATTCTATATTTGCTTTGATTCTTCCTATTACTCAGGCGCGGATCCAGTCCCGAATTTTGGGGGGGGAACTTTTAGATATTCAAATGCCAAAAGGTATTTTAGGCAATGGTAAATCATTAGGTGGTCAGGGGCCATTTGGGGGGGGGGGGAACGTTCCCCCAGTTCCCCCCCCCCCTGGATCCGAGCCTGCTATTACTTGATAGAAAAAAATTAATATGAATAATATGAAAGTGATGTCCATGCCAAAAGTAAAAATAAAAATTACCAAGTCTATTTTTATGTGGATACCCAAATGAAGGTTGAAAATATTGATTAAACATTCACATTTTTATATGTGATGGACTTTCTTAAATTTCAGTAATTCAGTAATTTTTTCAGTGCTGCTCTGATTATATTTGTCTCATTATTAATTGTTTGAAATTTTTGACGCTCATATATTTATTTTTAAACTCGCATAATTATATTATATCATATCCTATTGTGTTTGATTTTGACATACCATGTATTTTTTTGATAATAAATTATTATCTTCTCAGTTTCTGCAATAAACTATTTTCAAGATAATGAAAATCTTGCTGAAGGGACAAATTTTTTAGAATGTTTTTTGAAATATTTCTGATTCCGTTTTTATGGAGTTTTCTTTTGCAAATAAATATTATTGCTATTATTGTTATTCTTCTTCTTCGCCTCAAACTCTCTGCAGAAATCTCGTCACTAAAACTTGGCTATATTTTTAAAGTGAACTTTCTGAAGTCTGTCCGTTTGATTGATAATTTGTCATGAGCCTTTCATGAGGGGGAACATGGAATTCTGATGGAGTGTGAGTCTTATGAAGTTGAAGAGTTTATCAATATTGAAGTGAATAGTTTTAATGAGAGCGAAAGATTTGAATTGCCCGCCATGTTTGACAGTCAGAATGTCACAAGATTATGACAGACAAGAGTTAGTAATCATGGAGCATACAACAACGAGTAGGCTGAATGTCAAAAAATGCAGTTACGGAGAATGCCAAACGTTATCGTACTATGATATGACAGTTTCCTGTGCTTCATTTGGAAGCTATTGATCTTAACGCATGTGGTTTCAACAGGACGGAGCCACATGTCATGCCGTCATACCGATCTTGCACGAGTTTTCTCCTGGTCGTGTCTTTTCCCGATTTGATTACCAGAATTGGCCTCCACGATCTTGCGATTCAACGTGTTTAGACTTCTGGCAGTGGGGTTATCTGAAGTCACAGGTTTATGCCAATAAGCCTGCAACCATCGATGCCTTGAAAGCCGAAATTAGACTATGTATCGATGAGATACCATCACATGTATTCAATAACATTGTTGAAAATTTCGTCAAAAGGGTACGCATATGCCAGTAAAGCTTTGGCGACCCGGACCATCTACAAGATATTTTGTTTCATACATAATTCCCAAATGTATATTTTCTAAATCAATAAACATTTCAACACTCGGTTGCAGAAAACCATGTATTATTGAACACTGAAATCTTGCGCTCTTATTGGAACACCCTTTTTTTTCTCGCAGGTTTCGAAATGAAGAATACAAGAAAGAGAAAAAATGAGATGTAAGAAATATTATATAAAAAATCATACTATACACTATGGATGATTCATGGTCAATTCTGAATTTTGTGTTAAAACATGTTATTTTTGTTGTATATTTAAGTGTTTATTTATCGATTTAGTTCTTTTTTGAGATTTTTAACGTATTTCACGTTTTGACTCGCCATGAAAAAAAAATGGGTTAAAATTCTGTAAACTTTGTTTTGTGAATGAAGATTATTGAAAAAAAATTTGGAAATGAAGAAGACAGGGAATGTTATTTTAGCACAAATGGCAAGAATAGAGATGAGCTCTTATAGTTCAATGGAATAGCCTCATAATTACCCCACAGCTATAAAGGCTTAATAATTCCGAAATAGAAGACTAATTAAACCATCCAATACCGAACAATATCAATAAACGCCCGATCATTTCCAAAATTCGATCCAATATAACGTGCGTCCCTAATTACTCCGACTTCAATGGACGATTGTGGCGGGCATTTTTGCTGCTCGAAATTCAGCGCGCATAGAACCTACAAACATGGCCGGAACGGAAATGCAATTGTGCAAATATTGAAAATTCGGTTTGTAGGCAAACATAGTTTATTAACTGATACCGAGGTCGAATGTGTTGTGGAACAGTCACGGATATAGTTTCCCACTGTTTGTAGGCCCCGGGCAAATTTCCTTATCGGGTTTGTATAAATTCATGAAAGGTCGAACCTTGCCCCTCTATTTATTATAAACTTTTTACGGATTCATGTTCTTTCCGAAAAATTGAGAGTTATCTTGCACATTTTCCGAGGTTCCGTTCAAAATGGGGATATTGTTTGGATGATCTAGAGACCTTGAACTTGGATGTCAATATTTGCCCAATTGATAAGGAATGAGACCAGGAAGTTCTCGTTTGATCTTGTTTGATTCCGTCAAATCCTTTTCCTTGTTTGTAGGATGCAACGTTTCTCCTATTTCCTTATGAACTCTGCTGTTTGAAGGAAGAAGCTAAATATTAATATAGCCTGAATGATTTCTCAATCAAAACATCGTCAGTGTCCTCAAAAACGCAAATTTTGGAGCCACCACTACACCTACCATAAAATTTCAAAGATAAACATTATGAAGGGTGTTTGAGACTGATTCTAATTGAGGAATGGTTGGCTTACATATTTGCAAAATTCTGAAAGATAATTTATTGTTGTACTCATACCATACCCCATATGCAAATCGTTCAAGCATTTCTTTCTGAGGATTTTGCTCCACGTATTGTATTTTGTCGATAGCTTTTGCACACATTAGTGTTAGCCCCTAACTACTGATTCTCATTGGATTCACATTTGGAATGAGGAAGATTTCGATGAAAACTGGAATCAAAATTCCTTTTGATTTTGTGAATACCCTGTACTATTTTTTCGTTAAATTCAAAGTGAAAAACGTAAAACTCGGCTTCAAAAACAGTACCAGTAGATTTCATCCCATTACAGGGCGAGTAGCTTTGACCACAATGTCCTCAAATAATTGCTTGACAATTAAATAAAAAGGCCTCATATTACGAGGAAATAATGCAGTTGGAGTGAGAATTATGACAGATTAATGAATATAAACACTTGCACAGGCTTTAATCTAAATTCATTATCACATTAGTTTATATTTTATGGCATTTTTAACCAATTCCTAGAACAAATAGTGCCACGAATGGTACGAATTGAAATTCATTGTACTAATTCCCAATTAAATGTGAAATATTATACGGTTTTTGCTATTCTGTTGGAGAATTTAGGGAAACAATGGTCTCGAAAGTTTCCTAATTATGAGGAGTGTGTTATGAATCCTACAGAATTTACATCTTGTTAATGAATTCTAGTTCATATGAAAGATATCAAGATACAGACGATATTAAGATATAAGAGAATTTAAGTCTTCTATTTTTACAGGAAGGAGGTATTCATAATGAAAATAGCATTTCGAATTTCAACGTATTATAAAGCAAAAATTTAGAAAAACTGAATAGAAGTAAGCTGTCTTAATTTTATAAATGGAACTTCAAAAAGAATTTTACATGTAGTGTTCTTCAGTACCAATCCTTCGATTGTATTTCTTCTCGATGATAGAAGAGGTCTTTCCAACTCCAAGAACTGTCTCGTATTTTTAATTATTTCTATCGATGTTTTCGAGTTTCAAATCACGTTCAAAGTCGTGAAATATTTAATACCTATGTAGTTTGAAATAAGGTTGTTTCAAAATAGGTAACAAAACGATAATTAGACATGATTATGTCAAATTTGTTTACGAATAATGTCTGTGAAATACTTGACCTATAGAAAAAAGTCCTTTCTAAATCAATATTGATAACTGAGCAGTTTCATAGCCAGCTTTCTAAGTAAATTACACAACCTTCTTTCATTTATTGTTTTAAATTATACACTTCATCATATTCAAGTGCCAATTCCACTTCGCGAGAATCAAACGACTCGACTGTGAGGTCGATAATGAACCATTAAAGTAAATACGAAAAGCAATTATTCCCAAATAGCCGGAGGGGTCGATTAGTAACCGAAAATACACGAAAATATCTCAAAATAATCGGGTTATTAAAGAGGACTAGAAGGCTACCGCTCTTTTTAATTATCAGGGCTATAATTATGACTGGGAACGATAAGGACTTGATGATGTAAGTACGTTGTATGAGCACGCAGGATTATAATTGGAATTTTTGATTAATTGGTATTTAATCTAGAAAATTATCGGAACGATGGGTGGTTAGGTAGCGTTGAAATTGAGAATGAAGTCGTTGAATGGAAATCATAAAAGGATATTTTTTATGACCGCTTGATCTGGTGAATTGGAATCCACAAATCTGATTTTTTACAGATCTCTTGCTTGAGGTTTATCTTCAAAATTCGAATTAGATTCAATGACAAAAATTATATTATTTCATAATTATTATAAATGGAATGTTGAAACAAAACTAGATTGAATTCGAATATCTCCAGAGTATTATAGCGACTGTTAGCTTATATCAAGTGAATCACCCTGTATATTGTGAAGGTGGTTCTTAGGAAACCATGTCGTCGTGTGTTTTAATATGGGACCAATTTTCGTTCTGATGTCGTCTATAAAAAAAATTGGGGCGAGAAAAAAAATAACAATTCAATCTGACAAGATTGAAAAATATCCCTAATACAGAATATAATGAGGTTAGGGAGGGTAATTTATTACAGGACGTGAAATGGAAAATCATCGATAAATCACTGATAAAAAACTTGGAATAGATTATCGGTTCTGAATTTATAGGGATGGCCTAAACTGAATAACAGGGAAAAGTGTCTATTTGGCATGATAAATAGATCGCGATCTCATTCAAATTTTTATTTCTGTTGTGGTAGCATATCGCGTTCAGTTATTTTGCAGTTAGGGTCCTATGAATATACGCTTTGAATACAGTAGATTTTCATGTTGTGAACGGAAAAACTGTGTAGTCATTTCGAGAAAATTGTTAGGAAGATGTTGATTGAACAGAAATAGTTATTTAATCAACTAGTTTATCAATGACATCCATTAATGGTCGAAATATTTGTGAGCGGAGCGAGCGCGTTAATGTTTAATTAATCGCTGACTTAATAAACGAGCTGATTACAAGATTTTTCCGTAAAACTTATCACGAATATAAATTCTGGATTCAAATAAATTTTTATTTTGCATATTAAACAAATTTGACATAATGTTAATTTCTATGTTCATTTCGATATATTCATAGAAGGAATATTGGACATGAGTGACATTCTGAATGGTTTACATTTATATCATTACCTGTGATATCCGATAAGGAACGTGTGGAGAAAGTGGAGGTTGGAGTATTATTTACTTTGCAACTTTTATATCACCTGAAATTTTTTCTGCAGTCTCTATTTTATTTTGAATGGAGTTTTCAATATCATACCCTTCTGCGACAGAAGTTGATTATCAACCAAGCTCGATAGTGCTTTGACTAAATATTTATGTTCGGTTGCCATGACAATCATGCATTAAAATAAGAAATCATGCACTTAAAAAAGGTCATTAATGGAAGATTTCGAGTGCGTTGAAATGAGCTTTTATACTATGGTCGACGGAAAATGAAATTTCATTATTATCAAACTATATTCTAACTCATCCATGAACACACTGGCGGATATAGGCAGTATTTCAAGGGGGGGTCATGAACATTTTCAACCAAGAGTACAGGGTGAGCCAAATTGAAGACATTCGAATGTGAAGTCCCATTTATAAACTAGATGAACAAAAACTGATATCGATGTATGTATTTGTTTTAGTGTAAGAAAGTGGTTTTTGTTAATGTGTATCTTTGAAAAGAAGCTGTAACTTTCTTTTCAATGACTACTCAAAGAATATTACCGCAACCAGAACGTAGTAGTTGGTACGTATTTGCGCATAAATTACTTAAAATAATTAACATCCTCGAGATCAGATAAACGTATTTAGCTGTCAAAGAGAATGAACCATCACGCAAGAGATTAAGCTTATTGTGTTTGTAAAAGCTTTTAATCTCACTAGATAAATCTTGAAGAAGGCGAGTTCACGTCTAGGCTCTTTCTGCTCTGTTATTATTCATTCGATATATAAATATTAATCGTTTTATTTTCGAGGAAGGCGTTATTAATATGTAAACACCATTAAGATGATAACACGAAAATACTGAGAATAGTGAAACTGGATTGGTGGTTAACGGAGTGAAACAATTCCTCCCATTTCAGTCGAAAATAATTGGTTGGTATTGGGGAATGCTTTGTATAATATGGCATGGTTCATGAATTCTAGACGGATTTCAATTAATAGTATTAATTGGATGAGATCTGAATTTCAACAAATTTAAAATAGATTAAGAAATTTATACAGGGTGTCTTATTGAAAATGAAATTAAGATTTTCATCATCTCGTTTGGATTAACGATGCAACACCCCGTATATCGAATCAGTAGGACGTTCAACCATTCTCTCTTATCTGATTCAAACTCCTATTGCATCGCCTCTCCAGTGAAATCCAGCTTTACGACTTGGGATGTAACTAAAAGTTGATTATTCCGCAAGTTTGCTACTTACGAAAATAATGAGCCAGTCCAACGAAAAGAATAAGACTACGTAAACTCTATGTATGCCGGCGCACGATTACAAACGTGCCTCATTTGCCTGAGCAGAAACTCTTAAGAAATTAGATATTTATGCCCCTTTGGTTCCATTCAGCTCCAAGAGGGCCATGATATCTAAATGAATATCTGACGTGACCTTAAGAGAGTGACGCTCCAAATGAGCCTTCGCTTCCTTTCTCTATGTTCCCTGGTTGCGGTTATGGCCTGCTGGTAATGAACTGTGAACATAGAATTATGTTTATAGTGCATTCGACGCCAGGGTCGAATCGCCTCTCTGCTTCTAGGGGAGAAAAAACCTCCATGTTGATATTAAATTTTTTTTTATGCTGATGTTGATGTTTAGGAAGTTGAAAAATTTTGTGAACGATTCGAAATTTGTCGTTTTTTTTCCACCATTTGTTCGTTTATGTGAAATTAAACGTTTACTCTCTTTCATCTGAATGGTTTTATGGTCCTCATTTGATAACTACATATTTCAGTTTCTGGCAAGTTCTTGTTATCATTTGCGTTTCTTATTATTTTTATTATGATATTCCTATTTAAGCTTTGACCAGAAATGTATACATCAATTATTGTAGAGGAAAGTCACCAAATATGGAATACCATTTTGTTTTTGGGATATAAAGAAAAAACTATATTAATTAAATCAGTTTAATGTTTATACTAATCAGTCATACATTTATATGTAGTAATTATCAGCCTCTAATCAAATATATTAGTTATCTAATTGAAATCTAACACAAAAAACAAAATCACAAATGAGCAACCAAATATGGAATAGGAACCCAAATATGAAATACTCGATGGAATATAAGCTTAAATCAACATAACAATAACAAAAATGGACATTAATATCTTTGAGATCAATTAAATGAATATTGTGATAAATGACAGAAGTTACACAATTACTTGCAAAAGTCACAGATCCAAGTATCAAACTCTGGACCAGCACAATCATAATGTGCCCAGAGCCCACACATCAAGCATATTCCATAATAAGACACCGACGACTGTCCTTATTTGGATTTTTATACTAGTTCAAACTCTTTTTTCAAGTCACAATATTTTAATGACAAAAGATCACAAAATGGTGAAATAAACATAATACCGATATACTGAATAGTATAACACTTATGTATACAAACATAACAGCTGGTAATACACATTTACTACTTACCTTTTAAAATTTTCTTCACGACAACGAAACAAAACACGCCTGCCACACGTTAAGCGTTTGCGCAACTGACTCGATGGTGTGAGTGCTATAGTTAGTAGACCGAATGAAACAGAAGATGGTCGAATGTTCCGTTTATTACTTATAGTCTTGGAGAAATGAAGGTATTCCATATTAGGATACTATTTCATATTTGGTGACTTTCCTCTGGGTAATATTCTATAAAAAATTAATTTTGTTGTTCTTTGTTAATTCACTAGAAAATATTCTAGAATTTCGAAAGAAAATCCGAAACGATTCTTTTATTTCTTTTGGAAGCACTAACTCGAAGGCTGGAGTCCCTCCCTGGGAGCACACGCTACATCCCGCAGTTTAACGAAAGCGTTCTTTCTCCCGGATAAACATTTTTTCTTCATTTACGAACGGCTGCCATAAGAGACAGCACCACTCGCGTACGTGATTCTATGCCGCTTTTTTCCACCGCTAATGACAATTATTGTTTCGGAGATTTTTCGAGGCGTCATCTCCCGACAAGTGAATAATTGGTGATGTAGAGGAATTGGAGCCACGTTTATGGGACCCCTTGTATACGGCCTCTTTGTTTATCCTGGCCGAATAGACTGTTAATTTGATTTATCACATCGTTTTTCATTCTTATAGTTTCTGGAGGTTGTTAAAGCGATGCTGGATGGAGATAGGTAAGAATTCTTGGAGAAAAACCCAGCTTCTGGGTTAATGCGCGCAAGTCATGTCCGAGCAAGTTCTGATATGGTAATCTCAGTTGTCATCGCTACATATTTGTGGGGAATCATGATACCTATAATAGAATTATTTTAACGAGTAGTCCTAGCTCCAAAAATAGAGATATGATATAATGTATGATGTCGACATTATTCAGTAACGAATATCTGAAGTACAATTTTCGAACAAATTGACCATTCCATACCATTCAGTAAAATCGAATTTTCATATACGAGGTAAGTCTTTGACTTGTGCAAATATTTTAACTGTAGATTCCTCTCATCTCATCAAACGAAACACTTTCTTTCCATAACATTTTTCGAAATTAGGTTTCGTTTGAAAGATACAGGGTGTCGAAAATCCATGAAAAAAAACAATTTTCTGTTTAAATCTTCGTAACCGATATTTTAGATGAACTGAATTTGGGTTGATTGTTTACTCTTTTCATGGTGCATATTTCTCAATCAAAACTTATTCAATATTTTCACTGGTATAAGAGTTCCAGCGTAGCCGACTCATACATCCACGCAAAAATACTAGATATTAAACCTTTTGAAAAAGATGAACAGTTCATATTTTCGAAAGAAGCAATCATTTCAAAGGATAAAAGTATTTTTATGTTTTTTCAATGAAACGCGTCGTTTTCGAGTTATTCCCAATTTACCCGATAAAATTTGACGAAAAAATCAAAATTCATAAGAATAATCTGGATGCTTCCCTGGATTTATAATATCACAGAATGGGCGAACTTTATGAACTCTCTGATCTCTATACAAATCAACAATGTTGTCAGAATGTTCATCAACTTTGTCAAGACTTAAATCTCTATGATGGAAAAACGTTCGATGAAGAGATATGTAATAATAAAATCCTGTATGAAATTATACATTTTATACGCATAGTTTCTATAGAAAAATCATTGTTACCGGTCCATATTAAAAATAAACCTCAATGAAATACAAAATTCGGATATTAATGATGAATGTCCATACAAACCACGTATTGAATTGAAATTAATGAAAAATAAAATGATACTCAGCACTAAATGATCTGTGGCGATGTTTCTATCGAAACATTATCCTATTGGAATTTTAAAAACTCGACACTACTCGGTTATTATCATATTAATTCATTTCCACTGAGAGTCTTCAAACCATCATCACCCGTTTGCATTCTTCTTAGTAAATAAATAAAACAACAAATCTTAGTCCATCACGCTGGTCATTCAACAACCACAGACCAACTGTTTGATCTGTGGGATAACGGTTTGTCTTGCGCGCTGGCTACCTCGCATTGCGAAGTAGCGCACCGTTATAGGCGACTGAAATTGAGATCGTAGCGCTATATAGTTTAGGATAGGGGATAGGCTTCCTTGGTTTCTCCTATACCATTGTTTAAAGAGAAAATCGACACAATCTGGCATCGTCTTCTCCAAAGCTCTGTGAAATATCATAGAAGATGGTTAGGTTTGGTCATTGACCTCTAATTTTATGACCTAGGTTATTGGAGTTAGGTTAGGTTAGTGTAAAAACAATTCTGAATGAGATGCATTTTCGGGATATGGCGGAAACACTATTATTAGTGTTTACAAACGAATCTTCAGGAAAATCGAAGAAGGCACTTATTGTGGTGGGAGAAATATGGTTTTTCAATTGCAGAAATAATCGGACAAAACTAAGTGTTTTTGTTGGGACATATCATGTTTGTAACATTCTTATTCAAATAAGGTTAGTATTTGAGTATTCCCTGAATGTCTTAACTCAATTTCCATCGAGAAATATGAACTTTGCATCAATTCCAGAGAATCGTATCAGGCACGTATTTGGCCCAATTTATTTTTCAAACGGCTATATCTTTTAAACAGAGCCGAATTCGGAAAAATGGAAAATGAAAAAGAGGTTTCTTTTGGCCTCAAGAATCTACAGTTAAAATATATATACAAGTCACAGACTCATCCTGTAAAATACAACTAGAGATGAAATTTCAATTTTACCTGTTTAAATTTCATCTCGAGTGGTATTCGACATGACTAAGCCACGAGAAAATGTAGATAATATGGTCACATTGTGCTATTTGACAAATAAGTATTCACCATAGATTAATTAAACGTTGACTGTTTTTTCTATGGTATTCATTCCCAAAGCTATCTATGAATTGGAGAAATGTCAAAAATTGTATCGCTGGAAAACCAACTTGTCAGTCTCGCCGGCTTGCATGTTTTATTGATGTGAAACGAGAGTTGCTATGGAAACTACGACCCTGGATTTCAATCTTTTTTTCTTACAGAGAGAGAAAGTACAAGCATGGGCACAAGCAGTGATACAAAATCAGTGAGCATAGTCCTCTCTTGTCAAGTAGGGTGAACATGCCCAGGAAACACAGACTTCTCCGCGAGCTCTCTGAGAGGTTACAATGCGACTTTTATTTATGCGAGCTCCTACCGCGAGATTCCAGAGATCTCTATGTGAGGTTCCTAAGCGAAGTTCCCAGTGATGTACCCATGCGATATCTTGGGGACCTCGATATGCGATATCTTTGAGAGCTCTCCCATGCGATATCTCTGAGAGGTTACAATGTGACTTTCATGCGAGATCCTACCGCGAGGTCCCAGAGATCTCTATGTGAGGTTACTAAGCGAAGTTCCCACTGATGTGCCCATGCGATATCTTGGAGACCTCGCCATGTGATATCTTTGTGTCAGCATGATTACGCAGGCCGACAAAGGGATCTCCAGCCGAAAAGTCCGAAAACGTCTCCATAAGATTTATTTACTCGCTTGTTTTGATGTGCCGCCCATCTGTACGATAGTTGCATATGTCTTCAATTTTTTACGCGACAAGAGGGAAATATAGAGCTCAACTGAATCGGGAACTTGAACCCAATTGATAATAGTATTAAGGTTCATAGTCGCGGATCATGGACATCGTCCATTTCGGTTGGTGTATTCTGGATTACGGAAAATAACGTTGTCTATTCGTTTTCTCAATTCCCGCTTCCCTTATTTTCAGACCATATCTTGTACTTGTATGCTCTCATTGTTCTGATTTACTGTTGAGCTAAGAGACGTTTTGTGCATAATTAGTTAAGTACCTGTGCTGTACTAGGTTCGCTTTTGTTTACAATTTCGAAGAGGATATTTGTACTCGAAGGTAAGTGTTATTTTTATTGAATTCTTGAGTTTCAACCTACCACTCACCAGTTAGGATATATACCGTTATCATTTCTGCCGCTTTAGGTCTTTCTGAGTAATTCAACCACTGACAATAACGGAAGTGATTAATTTACATTTATCTACTTTCTACTAACAACAGATCTTCTGATATCACTCAAAAAGTCATTCATTCTGAATAGTAATTGCTTGAATAAATATTATGAAAGAAACTTTGCAAGTCTGCAGAGGTGCAGAGGATGATAATTATGTTGTTTGCTGAAATATCACCGAGAATATAATTTTTCGAATTGGTGATTAATGTTTCAAATGAATATCTTTTGCCATAATAATGTTTGGAATGATACCTTATTATGTTTCTAGCTGATATTATACATATAAATGGGCATATAAAATTTTTGTTGTTGAAATTCTATTCAATTTGTGCTCCAGAAGAACTTGTTACAGTTTTCATTCGCGTTGATGAATGTATAAACAACTGATCTTACAAAAGTGCATTACTATATACATGTCATTTTCATTCTTCCAGATGTAATGAAGCAGACGTGGAACACAACTGAGAAGGAATTCGAGGTTTTTTCACAAAATTGGCTACGCCATTGTAGCCAAAGAAAGAAGAGGAAAGAAGAAAGAAACCGGATGATTTGAATATCTTTGTGTTGCCTGGGTGGTAATAGCGCTTACCGGGTAATAGAGCTCACTCTAATAAAACTATGAATACGGTGCATAGGAACATGCAACTGAGCCATAAGCTTCAGTTCTGTTCGATTTAGGTCATTTATTTCACTTATCCATTACAAATTGAAGTTCCTACTTCAACAGTCAGCCTTCCTATCTCTCATCTGGAATAATCGATTTTCAAATCTGTCGAAATCCCTAAGATTCGTGTTCAAGCACCCGTGTCATAGCAAAAAGAAGCATCCACCCCGCTTCCTCTACTCTCGAAATCGAAAAAAACTATTAATTTCATCGGCAAAGCACCAAAGATCGCTCCATATCTTCCGAGATAAGGATCCGGAGGACAAAGCGAAATGAAATGCGCCGTTCAAAGAGATAAAGATTAGTTTCTACGATTGCGACATTGAATAAAAAGTATCCGGTACGTTGAATGAAAGAAACTGAGGGACCGTGAAAGGACAGCAATTCATTCGAGACAAATACGGTAGATGTTATCGTTTACAAAGTAGCAATTGGGCGCAACACAGCTCTGTTCGAATTTCCTTCCTCGCCGAATTCGAAATAGTAGAAAGGACTCGATGAGAATGCATCTGTTTGACCGAATATTCGATTGTTATAGGGGCTTTTTTGTTGGGCCACCGGCAGGGTAATTAGCAAGAGGAGGATTGTACTGGGACAACGGAACAGTAGGTACGGTTTCCCTGAATTATTCGTCAAATTGTGTAATGTATCTTTCATTTATATTTCCCCTTTTTGATCGTATTTGTGGGGTCTTTGACGACCCAACCCTTTTTGGGGGGTTGATTTTCCATTTGTGTGAACGAATAATGTACTCATACCTTAGAAAGCTGACAATAATGCAGTACATAATAGTAACAACTGAAGGTAATGCTTGAATAAACCTTTATACAGGATAGGAAGACAGGGTCTTTCACGAGGAACCTCACCCATATTTATACGGGAAACTACTGAACGTATTTTCATGAAATTCAGCATTTATAAGTATTTCACGATGCTGATGAAATCTAAAATATTTTCATGGCATGAGCACCTCCGGTTTTTCCGGAAATGACGTCAACTTCCGTTTTTCAAATTAGAACACCATTTTTTTATTGCAGAAATAGATTCCTTAGAAAATTTCAAGTTATTTTGATGTAACATTTTTCAGTTTTGGTTGGAAAATTCTCTCTGAGCGGGAAAATTCGAA
This sequence comes from Adalia bipunctata, assembly GCA_910592335.1. Classification (NCBI taxonomy): domain Eukaryota; kingdom Metazoa; phylum Arthropoda; class Insecta; order Coleoptera; family Coccinellidae; genus Adalia; species Adalia bipunctata. The sequence goes on from OU342955.1 coordinate 14,161,951, forward strand.
AAAAAAATCGAAAATAGAGCTCCGCTGAAACAAGAATAACTTCGAGGTTTTTGGATGGAAAATTCTCATTTTTGGGATTTTCCAAGATGTAAGATTGATGTATCCACTTTAAAAATCGAAATCGCGATTCATGATACAGGGGGTGAAAAAATCACTTTCAAAGTTAGGGATGACAAAATCGTGAAAAATCAATTTTTTCAAATTAGAATCCCATTTTTTATTGCAGATATTGAATCTACGTTAAAAAATAATGTGAGTGTATGCATCATACCCTTGCCCTAAAGTAGATATTAACTCAGAAAATATCCATTTCAGGGCATTGGACTTATACCGAAAATTATTTTCGAAAAATGTCATAAAATCATCTTTCAAATAAGAACAATGGCTTCAATCTTAATTTAAATGTGGTTACTTTCAATTCAGAGTTCTATCACTCTAAAAAAAAATATCCCGTTACTTCACATTCACACCAGGTAGTTGAATTCTTATCAGTTTTGCAGAAAGCCAGATATACAATTTTTATTTTAATAAAAAAATTTAAATTGCTTCATCTATTTCAATCATCTGACTCATTGCTTTCTACCGAAAAAACCTACATAACATTTCGAGAAACCCAGACACAAAATCAAAAAACTATGTTTTCCAAAATCCAACTTCATTCTCATAATAAGAAGGGACAGAATAACATATCTAGTGTTGCTAATTGGTTGAGGTCAGGGTTGAAGGAAATCAATTAGATGAAAATTCTGCCGACGTTTCGATTATATTTAAATCATCTTCGGGGCTCTGAAAGAGCAATACAAGGACATTATACAACGATATAGAAAGGTCATCTTAAAACAAAAACTAGAAATCAGGTATCCCGAACCTTAACAATTACCAATTAAAAACAATTATTTAAAATACAATGAACAATAGACGATTGTATCTGACAATATAAACGAAATAAATAAACTAACAATGAAAAGATCCAATATAGGAAACAATTGAACTAGTGAATAACGAATTTTCCTAAAATCAAGTATTATTAAAAAAAAAATATTTAATAATACTTGATTTTAGGAAAATTCGTTATTCACTAGTTCAATTGTTTCCTATATTGGATCTTTTCATTGTTAGTTTATTTATTTCGTTTATATTGTCAGATACAATCGTCTATTGTTCATTGTATTTTAAATAATTGTTTTTAATTGGTAATTGTTAAGGTTCGGGATCCCTGATTTCTAGTTTTTGTTTTAAGATGACCTTTCTATATCGTTGTATAATGTCCTTGTATTGCTCTTTCAGAGCCCCGAAGATGATTTAAATATAATCGAAACGTCGGCAGAATTTTCATCTAATTGATTTCCTTCAACCCTGACCTCAACCAATTAGCAACACTAGATCAAATTGAAGGTCATTAAACTTGATACTGAGAATAACATATATTAAATTCAATAAAAATGGACCCCTACACTGGACTGATGAAACAAGAACATAATTGATCTGGTTTTTATGGCATAGTCCACTCAGCGGAACAGCAAAGAATTGCAACTACCCGCTTTGGAATAACGCAAAATATAAATGAATATCTTCGTTTCTAATATTTGGAAGCAACATTCAGGGAAATACCATCATAAATTGATTTCATAATATGTACTTCCTTCCAATACCGAACAAAACGTACGTTTCGTAGGTACTGTCTGAATTCCGTAGTGGCAACGCTGGCAAATTCTAGCAACATAATCCGTCTACCACTTGTCAAAACCCAAGCGGCACATTTTATTGACCATGATTTATTGCAGATGCGGACACCAAGTGTCCCGAGAAGTTTCTCCGTGAGTGGGCCCTATAAAAGAGAGGGTCAACGCCAAAAGCCCAGTATCGAAGACCTCAAAGTATTCGTGAGGCTATATCGAGGACATAGGGCAACCACTTTGCGATTCGGCCATGGAAAATTTCATGAAAAGGATATGGTCCTGTAGTCGTGATCGTGATTATCATTTGGCTGATGTGATTTTCCATTATTAACGGCATAACTTTCACTTCATAATCGAATAAACATCCGATCATTGATCTAGAAAAATGGCATTTTTCATTCAAATTCCAAATAACACCTCTAAGTGGAAAACCCTATATTTTATAGGGCTTCAATATTTATAATTAGTACCTACTAAAGTACTTTGTAAAAACGTGAAATAAAACAATTTACAAGAATGATAAATCTATCATTCTTGTAAATTGTTTTATTTCACGTTTTTACAAAGTACTTTAGTAGGTATCTACTAATTATAAATATTGAAGCCCTATAAAATATAGGGTTTTCCACTTAGAGGTGTTTTAATCAAAAGGTTTGGGGAAATTCGTTACACCGAAGAATAGCAGCATGCCCTGCGAAACTAGAAGCATGTTGCAACAACAATGAACCAAATCCCAAAAGGACTCCACAATCACTAGACACGTATCCTCCTGCCTCAATTCGCATCAAAAATCTGATGGAGCGAAATAATTTAATTGGCCAGAGACCACTGGAATTAATTTATAATCATCTCTCCATATATCCATTCATTACATTGTCGGACACATTCGCCAGTTTTGAATCAACAGTAATTGAAAGTAAATATCAACAATCCAGCTGACAGGAAAGCCCGTCCATGGTCAGGCGAATCATGGCGTATGAGTTTTGTTTGAAGCGACATGATTGAATCCATTGATTCTTCTGGTGTGTGACACGGAGATTGGAAAATGGGAAAACGCTCTTTGTTCAAATAGTTATTTATTCTTCTATTGACAGTGTTTCACTGGTCGGTATAGACGCTGTTTTCGGTTGAGCAATTCGATTAACAGAAAAATCTGAGCAGATGAAGACTTTTTGAGGATTGTCCATTATGAACCTATCATCGAACCATCAATGTCAAAGCATCAAGTGAAGGCAACATTTCATCTGTTCAAATTGACCAAATGAGAATTATTTTTAAACGCCATAACCGTAGAATTGTAGAATAGACCCAGATTTCTTGGCCTATGCCTGGGAAAGTTGATATCCTTGCCAAATTGACATGGCATTCGTTCATTTCGAATCAACCAGTAAGATCCAATGCAGCATGAATAAATGTTTCCATATACAGGATGATTTTTTTTAATAGAGGAAAGTCACCAAATATGGAATACCATTTTGTTTTTGTGATAATAAAAAAAACTTCATATTCATTAAATCAGTTTGATGTTTTTACTAATCAGTCTTACATTTATATGTAGTAATTAACAGCCTCTAATCAAATATATTACTTATCTAATTAAAATCTAACAAAAAAAACAAAATCACAAATGAGTTACCAAATATGAAATAGGTTACTACCCATTGTGTTTTTTCGATATTTTCACAGAAAAAATAAGATGCCCGAATGGTATTTGACAGGACTATTTCATGAGTAACAGATTATTCTGGATGCATATGAGGTCATGGTTTCATTTTCAGGAGTTGGTGCACGTGCTGAAAAGTCTGTGCGCGTACAGAGAATATTGTTAATGACAAAACGACGTTGCCAGTTCCTTTGTTTACATCAAAGTAAAAGTATCAAAGATATTCCACATTTTGTTAGTTCCAATCGATCGGCGATTTTGGGGCGAAATATCGATAGGAAATCGCCTATTTTTCCGTTCTTCGTCGTCCAGAAGAAGTTTCCCGTCGATACAAGAAATTTTGTGCAAGTGTCATTTTTTCCTTTCACGACTTCTGAGTACGAACGACAAATTTGAATTGGACCAAAAATCGATTTATAAGCATAAATAAAGCGAAAGCAAGTACTAATCGACCTTTTTACACTTGATAACGAAGATTTGTTTAGGTATCTGGCAGTTTAGAATGATTTCAAACGAAATTCCGGTCCCCCAGAAGTTTGGTTAGTTTCGGTATCGTTTTTGGTGCTCAAAAATTATTTGGAATGTGTAAATGGACAAAAGAGGCTTCCTTATACGATGTTCTAACGAAAGCGACCGGAAAATATGGTTCATTTAGGATTTTCGAGGAATTATGAGGAAAGAACTTGCAGAATGAAATTGCACAATTTTCGTAAGTAAACGGGTTCTGGATGGCCATCATCGGTCTCTGAATGATTATTGTTGATCGTTTTCACGTTTCAGGAAAAAAACCCGTCGAAAAAGCTGAAAAAAAGAAGAAATATGACTATATTGCATTCAACGGTAGTTGATTTCAGATTCCGATGAATTGAAATGTGTCACTGGAGCTTTCATTCCTATCAATCCTTTGCCGAAAGTAGAAATGGGCTATATTGAACCAGAATACATCGGTTTTTCCATATTCCAGGAGTTTGTGTCTTATTTCAGAACAGGTGAATGATAAATGTGAAGCATATGTTTGACCTATTCCATTTTATTTGTACAAACCTACTGTGGTGGTAATGTATGAATATTTTTTTAACTAATAAATTACTATACAGTCAGAGTATTTTACTCCTTGTTCATAAGATCAAATGAAATGTATATCTATAAAGCTTTCAGGAATTGACATTCTTGCTTATTAATTTATAACCAAAACTCAATTACTATTGAATTGAAATTATTAGTTTCTCTGTAAACAAATTCGTTAATTTAGTTATTATGTTCATTTTCTTTATGATGAATGAATAAAACTGTTATTTATTTGAAATAAAGAAATATTACAAATAGAAATGTTATGCACCCTCACAATCATATCACATACAATATCATGATGAAAACAAAGCACATCGATAAATCTTTACAATCATAAATCCAAAAACTCCTTTACATGTGGAATATTGTTCACAATTTTCTGTTGTGTTTTCCTAAATGAAATATAAATTCTGAGAAATTCGCTAAAAATGTAGAAAGGCAGGATAGTGTTGACTTGGAACATATTGGAAAATGGAAAATATTTTAAAAAACGTCATAACTTCGATACAGAGTGGAATGTGTCAAATTTCCAAGGCCATAGTTGTGATTTTATAATCGTGAATGGAGTATATGTATTATTAATTTCCGTTGACAACAACTGTCAAGTTTTGCCGCGGGTAAACCCGAAAAAACTGCTGACAGCTGCTGCCATAAAGTTTTTCCATCTAGAAACCATTTGTGACTAAAATTGCGCGATTCTGATTGGTGGAAATTGAGACGAGGGAAATAGTCTCACAAAAAATCGAAGGAAATTGAGTTCGATGCTGTAAAAGAAGCAAAATAATTCCTGAGAAACTAAAATGGGTAAAACTCTGTTGTTTTAAAGGAAAACGCAATCGCACGAAAACTCTTCCATGTAAAATCAGAAGGTCGAATCGAAACTCAAGCAATCTTCGAAAAACTAACTGCGTTTATTTTGCACAAAGCTAAACAACCTGTACAAACAAGTACTTCCTAAACTCGCTTCCATCTCCAACAACCGCGTCCGTTGGTTCTTCAGGAATTCCAGTTTCTTCACCCAATCAATAAATACCAATAACTCCGAACGGCAAACACACCATCGAGGCATACCAGACGGAAATTTTATAATTCCGAAGTGGATAAAATGCTAATTTAAGAAGTTCAGCTACGAGATCAACATCGGGAACCGAATCCCAACATTTGGAATCCCAAATATTTTCCTTGCGATCCTCTGGCATATACTTTAATGACGCTGGTCAGAGAAAATGCGGAGTTCCCCCTCGATAAGGAGCAAACTTCGTTAAACAACTCGTCTAATTTTGTGCCACGCATTCCAACGGATGAATTTGTGGGGTGGACTGTTCGGATTTCGAAATGGGTTTGTCAGTTATCTGGATATCTTGGATGATTGCAAGCTACTGCCGAATCGAGAAGATTTCCGGCCGGTTTTCAATCGAAATCATTCTTATTCATTTCTTTCTTGCCAATGGAGCAGTTGTTCATACGTGAAAAACGGCATTCGACGTGTCTTGTTCATACGGTAGGTAGGGGAAGTACGTACAAAATGGCATAGGGTTTTATTTCAGAGGCATAACTTGTTAGTAGTGAATCACAGTAATGTCATATTCGACACCTCTGATCTTTGGTCCTTTCTTTATAAAATTTAATCAACCTTTATGAAATAAAAGTACCAAGGAATAAAATATTCTTAGATAAATCGGGATAAACGAAATTCATTTTGTTCGCATGCTATGGACAAAATGACATACCGGCAATAGGCAACTGTATTTTTCTACTTATAGTTACAAAACTACTGACAAAGTTCACAATGAAACGCTTGGTTCTTCTAGGAACATCAGCACAAGATCCGTGAGCCCAATGCAAGCAATGCATGTACCGTAACCAGTCTTCTTCAGGGCTAATCCTGGAGATGATCTAAATCGGGAAAAAAGGTCTCATAACAATAGATAGATGGACACTGGACAGTCGTCTTCATGATCTCGAAAGTTGCTAGGAACATTTTCTTCTTCATTGTCTTCTTTGAATAATGCCCTAGGGACTTGTCTCCTTGTTTTTGGAGGAGGTATGGGCTCTTTTTTGATTTGATTGCAATCTTATTAGGTGTAGAAGTTGAAACTAAGTACGTTTGTCGAGTCCTCGGCTCACGTTTGCCTTGTTCACTTATAAATCGTCCTTTAGGGATTGGAGAAACCTCCTCATAGGATCCGCAAGAGTAGGTTAAGATGCATTGCCTTCATTAGCCGCAGATGAAGATTTTGTTATGAATATGTTAAGACAAGTCCTGATTCTTTGTTTGCTGATGGAGCCTGGGATGGATTGTCTTGGTTTTGTCCGGTAGATACGGTTAATTCAGCTGAAATACCTATGTCATTTTGTCCGTTCACTGTATATGTCATTTTGTCCATATAGCGTTATAAAACTAGAAATGTATCGAATTAATACAAAAAGTATATTCAACATACAAAAAGCTCCGTGAATACAATGACAAATAAGTTAAGTTTGAATTGAATGCAATTTGAATGAAAAAAATGGTGAAAACTGGCCATTTCTTCTTAAAATTTGGCGCAATGAAAAAAAACTCGTGACCTATTGATTTCTGTTATCACTCATAACGACGGAATGAACCAGAGTAGCTCTTGCTAATTTTCAGAGGTTAATTGAAGCCACTCGGGTCGTGTAATGTGGTAGACAGTTCCGCATTTCATACCTCCGAACTCAAGTTATGATGTCTATGTCATTTTGTCCATATACTTATGTCATTTTGTACGTATTTCCCCTACCCAATTTACTACCTTTCAGATCATTCCTATTGCTTTCACACGATGGCAAATGGCTTGTTGAGTGACTCCAACTTTTTCTTCTTGCGTTTTTGATGGATCTTCATCCATAAACATTGGTGGCGCACTTAGTCGTTTTTCGTCTTCCAAATCAAAATTGACGCCTAAACGGGCGAACCACTTCTGATACATTCATTCAGAGTAACGTCTCCATAAGTTTCCACCGAAATACGGTGACTATTGGCAGCCTTTTTCGTCATATTGAAGTTAAACTCCTCGCAAAAACAAATTATTCTTCTTTATAGATGAAAATGCATTTTTCTACGCTCATCCCAACAAAATATTTGTTCCCTGGTTAAAGTGAAGACTCAGACCCGGTTATTGACATCTAAACTTTTATGAATGAAACATGAAATAGATTTTCTTAACGTATAAATCATTGTACCGCAAACAAAACGAAACGCATAAATAAATATTTATATCGTGGTCAGAATGACGTATACCAGGAATAATTTATAATTGCTTGTTTGGTAAGAACAGAAGTTTATAAACTGCACTCTGCTGTGGCAGGTGAGGAGACAACTTCCTAGAAACCGAAGACAATGACTATTATGAAGTTGTACCTAACAGGTTCATATTGTTTTTCGATTAAAATCAGTAGTAATGACCGGGATTAGTCAATCGGATTCGTATTCAATACTACGATTTTCAACATTATTGTTCGTTTTACAATAGGTCTACTTCCTGTCTATCAGCGACTTTCTATTTGTTTCGATGGTCTGAATAGCAAAAGGAAAAAACGGTTCTTGAAATCTAGAAATCATTCTGCATTTTCTGATCTCAATGTTGCCATTAAAAGCATTTGAGGTTTCAGAAGTTAAAATTCTCAACACAAATTAGAGAAGCCCTCAAACCATTCTGAGAGAGCTGGTACTCTTTTATATAAATAAGATTCAACAATAAACCATATACAGGGTCTTTCACGAGGAACCTCACCCATATTTATACGGGAAACTACTGAACGTATTTTCATGAAATTCAGCACTTATAAGTATTTCACGATGCTGATGAAATCTAAAATATTCTCAAGGCATGAGCACCTCCGGTTTTTCCGGAAATGACGTCAACTTCCGTTTTTCAAATTAGAACACCATTTTTTTATTGCAGAAATAGATTCCTTAGAAAATTTCAAGTTATTTTGATGTAACATTTTTCAGTTTTGGTTGGAAAATTCTCTCTGAGCGGGAAAATTCGAAAAAAAAATCGAAAATAGAGCTCCGCTGAAATAAGAATAACTTCGAGGTTTTTGGATGGAAAATTTTCATTTTTGGGATTTTTCAAGATGTAGGATTGATGTATCCACTTTGAAAATCGAAATCGCGATTCATGATACAGGGGGTGAAAAAATCGCTTTCAAAGTTAGGGATGACAAAATCGTGAAAAATCAATTTTTTCAAATTAGAACCCCATTTTTTTTCGAATTTTCCCGCTCAGAGAGAATTTTCCAACCAAAACTGAAAAATGTTACATCACAATAACATGAAATTTTCTAAGGAATCTATTTCTGCAATAAAAAAATGGTGTTCTAATTTGAAAAACGGAAGTTGACGTCATTTCCGGAAAAACCGGAGGTGCTCATGCCTTGAAAATATTTTAGATTTCATCAGAATCGTGAAATACTTATAAGTGCTGAATTTAATGAAAATACGTTCAGTAGTTTCCCGTATAAATATGGGTGAGGTTCCTCGTGAAAGACCCTGTATACACTTTGTCAAAAGATTTTCCAACATAATACACTTTTCACAACAAAATCTATAAACACTTTGAACAGCTAGACCTTCACAGTAGCTCTAGGTATTTTAACTAGTCTTGTCAATTGAAAACTTCGATATTTATGCAAAATGCAAATCAAGATGGCTTGAACCCATTAAGGGAAAGGACTCAAATCTGGTGTTTCCCGGAACTACCTTGTCGGAATCTTGAGCAGCCGACAAAGAGTTTCGTACGAAATGATATAAAATTTTGGACCGAAAATAAATATATTTCGGATAATTCAAGTAAATGACCATTATGAATTTGAACAGAGATCTTTTACGAGTCTTGTCAATTGAAAACTTCGATATTTATGCAAATCAAGACGGCTTTCACCCATTAGGGAAAAGGACCCAAATCTGGTGTTTCCCGGAATTACTTTGCCGCAATCTCGAGCATCCGAAAAAGAAATTATTTAGTAGAAATAATATAGAAACAGAACAAAATTAAAAAATAGGGTACGTCGGATATAAAATGTTTATAACAGTTGAAAATCATAACAGAAATTTTGCACTAGAGTTTCTGAGGAAAACAGTTCTAATGTGGAAATTGCTGACTCAAATTATTGAATCATTTCTATCCAGTACCATCCACAGTCCGTTCCGAGTACGATCCTGGCAGTCTCTAAGGCGGTCGAAGGGAGCGTTGTGCGCAAACCAGACGATTCTGTTTGTTTACAAAGCTCCTTCTTATATTTGAACGGACTATAGACTGTCTCGGCAACTGGCCTCGTGCGAATGGCCTATAAGGCCTGTTTTAAAACCTTCTGTTTCAGAAGGTTATTTCAACGTATTTTTTATAATGAGGCATGGTCTGCATATTGACGTGGACTAGAGCACGAAGAACGGAGTAGTCACTTACTGACGACGATGATCAGCAATTCCGAATGCGTAATTGCAGAGTAGGTACTGTCCCTGCAAAAACCCGACAATGGTACCAATTCCAACCGAAGGAAATGACAAGGCAGGCAAACAGCTCTTGCGGATCGATTGTGGAAATCAACCCGGCCGTACATTGCTCGCGATTTCAACGCCTACTCGACCGGTCGGAATCATTGATGTATCAAATATCGATCGAGAAACCAATTTCGTCCAACAATCCCCCTTTACAAAAAACCTCCACGCTACGATCGAGCGATTCCAGCAACTGACAATATAGTCGAGAATACGAATTGTATTCTTAAATTTCCATCCGCCGCTTCGTGTCTTTCCTGCGACTGTCGTCGACGAAGAAGAAGAGAATGCACAGAAAAAGCGGGGTTCAATTAGGCCCGGCATGAGTTGCAGTATTCGGTGTTTGTGAGTTTGTGCCCGACTGATTATTCTCGAAAGAATCCGCCCAGGTATAAAAAGATGACAAATGATTGCGAGTCAAAAAATCAAAACATTCATTGCTCAATCTCGCGGAGGTTAAGTTGAGTGTCAAACGGGTATCGGTGTTTTGAGCGCAGATCTCCAGTCTATGATTGATGGCGTTCCTGTCTTTTCTGAGGTGGCAACCTTGGCAGTCAAGTCTATTGTGAGAATAACGTGATTATTTTACTTATCGGCGTGGCTTGATACACTTTTTATGCCATAATTATTCAGAACCAGCCTGATGTTATGCCAATTAGAACCCGATGGATATAGATATAAGAAATTTATTAATTATATTGATTGTATAAATTCGAATTCGTAATGATCAGCCATCAAATATCTGGATGTGGAAGATTGATTGCAACATTTAGAAAAATACCGTTATACGTGCGTGGTACCTAAATAAGTTTCAAAGAGGAAAATGGATCGAGATTTCTTGTGCTTAACAAGCAGAGGAAAAAGCAATTAGATAAGAATTTTCTTCATTGTGACATTGTCTGAGTTTTGCATCGCTCATACAATATAGGTATATACTGCATTCACTTTTATAAAGTATCGCGGTTGGCCAAGTTTTAGGTTCATCAAGTTTTTTTACCTATAAAAATCGCAGGTTGTCACTTGTGAATGACATTACGTCTATGAATAAATTTTGGAGACGTTGCCGACGTTCATTTTTCATTATTAATTATTAAGCCTGGAAACTAAGAATGCCGAAGGTAGTTTCGAAAAAGCAGAGGCAAAGTATCAGGAACTGCTATTCAGAATTGAAATCTGCGCATTCTAAAAGTAGGTAACCCTGATAATTTTCTTAAATTCATTATTTTCCCGAAGTAAGTAAATGAACATTTTGTTAAATACCTTATTACTACGACATATATGTAGAAATGGCAAAATTCCTTATTCAACTGACAGAAGAATGACAATAACCTAACATTTTCAAAATATACACGGTGAAATGTGTCAGAATTCCATGGCCATAGTTTCGGAGATATGAAGATTTATTTGACTGAGAAATTTTTTTTACGAAAAAACCATTTGATTTTTTCGTTTTTGTGGAACCCCTGTGCCGTTTGGACTTAATTGAAGAACATTTGTGAATAGAGTATTTCGTTGCGGACATTCAGGTAAAAAAATGATTCCTGCAGGCACAATAGTTTCGGAAATATGGAGATTCATTTTTATGAAAATTTACGTGTATCTATAAATTGAGAAATTTTGTGCAGAAGTTTTTAACTACATAGTTGATTGCTACATAGAAACATCGCCACAGATTATTTAGTGCTAAGTATTATTTTATTTTTCATTATTTCAATTCAATACGTGGTTTGTAACTACATTCATCATTCATATATCTGAATTTTGTTTGTCATTGACATATATTTTTAATATGGACCGGTAATAATAAATTTTCAATAGAATCTGTGCGTATTGAATGTATAATTTCATGATCCTTAGTGTTAAGTTGTATCTCCCACATTTGTAGGATTTTATTATTACATATCTCTACATCAAACGTTTTTACATCATTAAGGCCGCTTGTACCGAGGCTTGTACCGTATTGGTTCTAAGCGTTAGTTTGTCAGGTGTCGATTAATTTATTGAATCCAGAACCAAATATTTCGCTTGCACCGACGCTAAATGTAACTAGACACAATTCAATCCACAAATCTGGTTATTTTTACATAAATTGGTACTTCACGTTGTTTATTTCAACCCTTTTTATGCTTTGACTGTTTCTATGTTTAGACATTTTTGATATTATCGAGCGTTTCGCAGATTGAGAGAGTTTTTAATAACAAATTTCTTCGGTAAAATCCGATGCAACATTCATTGCACAAGTTGACATCTTTCTTTGGATTATTCTACTTCCTTCTCAAATGAAAATATACCTGGTTAGAAACTCTAATTGTCAAAGTAGATTTTTTTCAATAAACATGCATCTTGGAAAATTGTAAATATTTATTCACTTTTATTTCAACACATAGGCAATAATATTGATTCCGATTGAATTATACCATGTGTCACAGTAAATTGAAGAATGATTCTACATATCAGAACTCAGAAGAACTGTACCTCCAATTTTATTAAACATGTATGGATTTGGTCAGTTCATATTATACCTCAATCGTTAATATTTAGTTCAGTTATTCATTCTTGTGTATATTCTTCCTTTCACACCAATTTGATTTTTCATAGGCCTAGGAAAACCAAAATCCATAATTTCTACTTCAGCCATTATTCTTTTCAATTTGATTTATAATCAAACATTATTTTTGAAACGAGCCTGACTTGAGTCATCCATGAATATAGGGTTAGGATTCAAAGTTTATCGTTAAACTTTCATGTAATTCTGTTAATTCGGAGGATTTTATTCAAGCGTAAGTAATGGTTGTTAGACTAGGATAACGACACGGTTCAAGATAATCATAGACACTTATCTAGGTTTTGGATTTAATCTGAAGTTTTGTCATACGGTGCAAGCGGCCCTCAGAGACTAGAGAAGAAATAATATTCGATGATATTCAATCTAGGGAAGCATCCAGATTATTCTTGAAGTTCATGATTTTTTCCTCAAATTTTATCGTATACAATTTGGAATAACTCGAAAACGACGTGTTTTATTGAGAAAAACATTAGAATAGGCATTTATACTTATATTTCTCAAAATGATTGATTGATTCGAAAAAATGAACCGTTTATCTTTTTCAAGCGGTTTTATATAGTATTTTTGCATGGATTTATGAGTCAGCTACGCTGAACTTTTATACCAGAAGAAATATTGAATAAGTTTTGATTGAGGAATATGCACCATGAATAGAGTAGGTAACCAATCAACCAAAATTCAGTTCATGTGAAATAATGGTTCCGGAGATATGAAAGGAAAAGTGTTTTTTAATGGATTTTCGATACCCTGTATTTTTCAAACGTAACCGAGTTACGATCAATGATATAGGAAAAAAGTATTCCGTTTAATGCATTTTTTGGTTATACAGAAGTTGTGCGTTTCGTTTAGATAGATCTTCGGCACTCCCTCATTGAGTGGAGAATACGCCGAAGAATAAATGTATTCTCACTGAATTTATATTGTTTCATTTCCCTTTTTTTAATTTAAGAGTGTTCTAGGATATCTTTTAAAAGTAAGGACGTGGTATCTCGATAAGGCAACAAAGTTCAACGACCAAGTCGAATCTACCAAAACCAATACCACGCGATGAGCAGCGAAGAAGCACTCCCATCCATCCAATCCAATACTGCCAACTAATAAATATCTACCTACATCCGACCTGACAACCATCAATACCGCCAATAAACACCATCAAATCTCCTAATGAACATGACAAGACGACTCGTTCTATCACAGTCCCAACACCTCATATTCCGCCATAATATCCTTATCAAGTCGAGATCGATATGTAATAGAATTAGTTGGCGCCCAGCGGCGAGCCCCTTTGTTGCTTTTTCAAGGAAAAATTGGTCACCAGCCGAGAGGCCTTTCAAACCCCGAAACATGCCGGTCTGTTATTGATGTCCGCGCAATGATTCTGGAGATGTTAACGCCAGATAACTCGGCCACGTATTCTTCGGCGATGACTATGTCGAAATTTTTAATCTGAGGGCTTTTGGAGCCTCCGAAACTGAGCGAGCAGATCATGAAGGTCGATAAATATTAATTAGCAAAATTGGATTTGTTTCCAATTAATTGGGAGCTGAGGGTGTCGAAGTCCAGGTCCAGGTGTTTCTTACATAAACGGAAAATTGAAGGCACATGGTGAGGATGATGGAGCACATGGTGCCAATTGAAATTCGCTAATTGAAGAATGTTCCGAACAATCCAAACTGAGCGAAATCGAAAACGGTCAATATTGAATAATGACAATCAAAAAATGGGAACTAAACGTTTATCTGTTCGTATAGACGCATTAGTTCCAGGTCTGCGCAAAATAACTATATATGATATAACATTTTCCGTGCCATTATTTCGACCACAAAACAATTGAATTCATGTTGACTGCCGACAAGAATCTTAGAGTGATAAGTGAGATTGACCTTGCAGGAATTGTGGTTCTAATTGAAGGAGGCATGCTCAAAAGTTAGTGGCTAATAGAGTTGATGTTGTGATGTTGATGAGTGACCTGTCGGACATAGAATCGCTATCTCCAGACCAATTCTATTCTTGGCAGACCAAGGAGCGATCACTAATCAAAGACATAACCACCATGTGTGTGGACAACAAAATGCATTTTAATATCGGCGAATGTAGTATTATGAGATTTTACAGAATCAAGTCTGCGATCCAATATGATTATAGTTTGAATAATGTCAAACTGAGCTCAAGTCTGGTTGTTAAAGATCTGGGAATACACCTTGATCACAAGCTGAACTTCAATCAGCATATCTTCATTATAACCCAGAAAGCTATGAGGATGCTAGGATTCATTAAGAGAAGGCTTGAAGATTTCAACAATATCTCCGCCTAAAAAATTGTTTACTTCACAAATGTCAGAAGTATTTTGGAATATGCATCCGTAGTCTGGTCACCCTTTTATGAAGTTCATAAAAACAACATTGAACGCGTTCATAATTTTTTTTTGAGATGGGTTGCTTTTAACATGTATATTCCTATGACACTTATAAAATTATGATTCCTTACACGATTCTATATCGATGAAAACACTATCTATATAAAGAAATAATTTTGAAATAATGTTCATCTAAAAATTATTGAATAACTTCATTGATTGTAAATATTTAATATCCTTAATGAAGTTGAATGCGAAAAGTGTAGCATTGAGACAGAGATATTTTTAATGTTGAATACAGGCCTACTAATTATGCCATGAATAACCCCACTGAACGAGTGATAAAAAGGGGGTAATTCAGTGGAAATTGATCTATTTAATTTGTGTATTTTTAGTACTAAAAGGTATTTTGAGGAAATGTGAATTGGTTTGTTAACTTTGTTTGTTTTTCTTTCATTATTTCTTTATGGATGTCAACATAGTATAATTTTTTTCTTTTTTTGCTTTTTTGTAAAATAAAAATTGATCAGACAATTAAATTGGCTCTGCCGTTTGTATTAAATAAATAAATAAATGAATAAATAGATAAATATCAACTGAACTGTTTACCTATCGGGTGTTTTTTTTTGGTGATTTCTAAATTGAAATAAAACACATTCAAATTAAGAATGAAGCCTTTTTTTTTTTTTTATTTGAAAAATAATTTTATGACATTCATGTTTTGAAAATAATTTCCGGCACCACGATTAGCTCTGAGGAACCCCATTCGACCAGACCAATTTTGGACCACTTTTTCGAGTAATTCAGGCCTTATTTCAGCAATAGCACGAGTTATGTTAGCTTCCAAAGCCTCTATTGTTTCTGGTTTATCAGCATAAACCAATGACTTCACATAACTCGATAAAGAATCCATTGGATTTATGTCGCATTATCTTGGAGGCCAATCAATTGGACCATTTCTCGAAATAATGTTATCGCCAAATCCTTCTTTCAATAAATCAATTGTTACGGTAGCAGCATGAGGTGTAGCACCAACTTGTTGAAACCAAAAACACTTCTGGGTCGATACCATTCAAATTTTGAAACAAGTACCTAATCATTGAACATCGATCTGTTACGAGCACCATTCACTGTAACATTAGCTCCAGCATCGATTTAAAAGAAATATGGACCGATGTTGCCTCCTGCGTGTAAAGCACACCCTACAGTATATTTTTCAGGATGCAATGGAACCTGCAGAACTTCTTAAGGGTTGTTTTGAATCCATATACAGCAATTTTGCTTGTTTACGTAGCCGTTCAACCAGAAATGGGCTTCATCACTAAACACAATATTTCGATAATGAAATGGATCAACTTCAAGCTGTTCTAGGGCTCAATAAGCAAACAACCGACTCTTATTATGGTCAAGTGGCTTCAGTTCTTGAACCAGTTGGATCTTGTATGGGTGTAGACCAAGATCTTTACGCAAAATTTTCCATGTGGTGGATGCACAGAGTCCAACTTGTTGTGAACGTCGACGAATAGACAAATCTGGATCTTCATTAACACTATCACTTACAGCAGCGATATTTTCTTCTGTAAGTACAGTTCTTTGTCTTGTTGTTGTTGTTGCATCGAGTAGAGAAAATTTTGTCCGAAATCTATCGATAGTTCGACAAATAAGCTGCTCTGATGGACGATTATGTAAACCATAAATTTCACGAAGTGCTCTATAAGTTTGGCGAATTGGACACTGATTTTAAGATTAAATTTCAACAATTTGTAAACGTTGTTTCGGCGTGAGTCTTCCCATGATAATTTGTCAATGTTTACTGAACAGAAATGCCGAAACAACATGGCTTCTACCTTCTGCCAAATCGCAGTTATCCCTATCGAAAATTCTATCACTCTGAAAAAAACACCCGATAAAATCGACCAAGAAAAACCAAACTTTCCTGAATAGGAGCAATATACCGAACGAACTTCCTCCGAGCCACAGTGTGAAGTCAGTCGCACATTAACTGTTGTAATTTCCATCACGTAGACTCTAAATTTCAGTAGCTATACACTGTTAAATATAATTGCCAAGACGTTTCCACGCCGCATAAAAACAAATTGAATTATTGCTAAAAACGGCGCGTATCGAAGTAGCACCGAGAAGTTAGCACCTCACTTAAAGTCTCGAATGTCCTTTAAATTCCCATATACAGTCCGCTCGTACCTAGACGGTCACCGCCTTAAACAGATCACTTTATATGTGATGATCAATTTATATGTGATGGTCAATTTACGGTCTTCGTGACCGGCATTGGGGTTGTTTATAACGACTGGCCGATACGTTACAGCTTCGGCCATTTATATGGAAAAATTATATCGCTCTACATGGATGAACGACGTTTGTCTTTTCATATTTCAGGGTGACGGGGTGGGATGTGACCAAACTGCAGAACTGGCGTCTTATAAAAGATGTAAGTGACGATTTCGATGTTTTTGTGGCGTTGTCCGAAGACAGACAGGCGATACTTTACGATGATCGTTGGGAAATTTAATTTTCTCACTTCTGGGAAGTCAGTTGGAAGTTGGAGTTTTTGAGGAGCTTCGTTCTTAATTGAAGGGTGAGAGAAAAACTGGGAGGTGATGAACAGCAGGAGATTGATGGACCAACAGGACGTGAAGCCACATACTAAAATGGCAATATCCTTCTTAATAATGTCATAAGAAACTCCGCAATGTGGTCAATCCAAAAAACTACATGAGCGTTGATGAAACTCTAGCTCCAACCTCTCATGGAAACTATCACATGATTACTGTGTTTGAATGACCAGAAGAACCCCGTCACCTGCTGGGCACTTGGAGTATTCCATCTGAGCTCTCGTCATCTTCCTAGCTAAGCCCTACCCTACCTTATTTATGTAGATGTTACCTGAATCTACAGTGCCTTAGATAGTTTGGTGAGGAGGATACATTCCAGATGTTTTTCGCAGCTGCATCATCTACAGTTGGCCTTGAGTCCCAGATCTCCAATGACTCCAGGATCTGAGAGGGTTTAAAGGATATTAAATTATCGTAGCTCCTATAATTCTCCTGTCCTAGACATTCTGTAGGCAGGTTCCTCATACAATCTACACTCTTCAGTTTCTGACAAGCCCATTCCCATCATTCTTTCTAAGACGTCGACAATGTCCTGTGAGGAAGGCAGTGAGAAAGTGCATCTAGATCCAAATAATTCTTACAGATCTGAAATCCTGAAAAAATTTTCTGAAATGATCAATTCCTAGAAAATTCCTCTAGTGCTTTTGTTGCAGTTTCTTCCTTCTGCAAAGTATTGCCTGTTCTTGTTGGGGTTCCCAAAAATCCGTGTACGAATGAATGTTCATTTTATTGATCATTTCGTCACTGGGAAGGTTTCTTGGTGAGATTTAGTTCCATAAGATAAGCTGGAAGATATTTCACGACAGGTCCAAGTGGAGATCGAATCAAATCTGGAACAAACTGATATAACCAATTGCATCTGAATTTTGCCTATGCTAGCATTGAAGCAAAGCTCCCTTCTTTGGCCTATGGGAAAATCTATGAAAAAACTATCAAAATGAAGGAAGAATTATACTCTGTTCAAATGTAAGAAATAGCAATAATAACATGTTTGGCGCATCGGTAGGAAGGCCTTCGTAAAGTTTCTTTCCGTCCAGAGTCGAATCGAGGAGATTTAACACAATCGTTCAGTTTTAACTGAACTTGAATTCCATTTTTTCAATAATTTATAGAACGTTGTTCTTTTGAAATTTGGCAAACTGTCGTCATCATTCACGATTTCTAGAACTTTAGAATACAGGTGAATGACTCACTAATGAGGATTTTGAAACAATTCTTACTAAGTCTCTTTTCGATAAATCAGGATATTCTTCCAATTCTTTTCGAAAAATGTTCAAAATTATCTCTTTCTCTTCAGCAGAGAAATGCGACCTTTTGGACCTTTTTCGTGGTAGTTCCCACATATCACCCTCCGATGCAGTATCCGTTTCCGAATTCGACATTGTTCTTTAAACACTATATACACTTTGTCAAAAGATTTTCCAACACAATACACTGTTCACAACAAAATCTATAAACACTTTGAACAGCTAGACCTTCACAGTAGCTCTAGGTGTTTTAACTGGTCTTGTTAATTGAAAACTTCGATATTTATGCAGATCATGATGGTTTTAACCCATTAAGGGAATCCCAAATCCCGTAATTACCTTGTCGGACCCTTGAGCTGCCGACAAAGAGTTTCGTACAAAATAATATAAAATTTTGGACCGAAACTAAATATATTTTGGTTTCGGATATTACAAATAAATGAACATTATAAATTTGAACAGAGATCTTTCACGAGTCTTATGTCAATTGAAAAATTCGATATTTATGCAAATCAGGATGGCTTTCACCCATTTGGGAAAAGGACCCAAATCTGGTGTTTCCCGGAATTACTTTGTCGGAATCCTGCAATGTTCCGACCCAAATCTCTAAAACTCTGGTTTTTCCTGGATTGCAGCAATCTCGAGCATCGGAAAAAGAAATTATTCAGTAGATAATAATATAAAAACAAAACAAAATAAAGAAAATAGGGTACGTCGGATATAAAATGTTTATGACAGTTGCAAATCATAACAGAAATTTTGCACTAGAGTTTCTGAGGAAAAATGTGGGAATTGCTGACTCAAATTATCGAATCATTTCTATCCAGTACCATCTACAGTCTATTCCGAGTACGATCCTGGCAATCTTTTAGGGCGTTAAAAGTAAGCCTGGTTATGACCGTTTGACGAATATGAGCTTTATTGTGCGCAAAGAAGACGATTCTGTTTGTTTAAAGAGCTCCTTTTTATATTTGAACGGACTATTATAATAGGTAAATGAAAATTCGAGCAGGAAAGAATTTTCAGGGTCAAATTCTCCCATGAATCATTTCAGACCTTGAACTACTCAAGCCAGCAAATTCGTATGCTCGTAACTGTCTGATCGTTCACCCATCAAAACGATGGGTTCCAAATTCACACACGCCGATCACAAATTGGATGTCACTCCATGGACACCTCGTGGATCTAATCTCAGCCTGTGGATCTATCGAATCCTTTTTCCTCGCTCATGACGAATGAAACACCTAAGTGGTTATTGTTTAATATCTCCCGAGGGGGTCCTGCGCGGGTACCTGCCCATCCGATAAAAAAACGTAAAAAATCATCCGCGTAAATGGAAAGCCGCAGGTAGTAAAGACTTATTACCGCACGTCTGGCAGTCTGAAGACGTTGAAATTGACAAGAGTGTGATTGGGGGATTAGCCAAGTACGCCGGGTGAAGGAGTTAATCATCTGGATGAAATATGGAATTCGGATTTTTTCCACGTCCGGCTGTGAAGGCCAACTCGGAGCGACAATAAATATTCACGCTGAGAGTCTGCAGATAACATTCTTTGGGTAACGAGGATGGTCGTTTTTTAGTGGAGAAATCATGAAGTTTCCAGCGATAAGGTCGATCAGATGCGACGAAGATAAGCAACTCAATTAAAGAGCTCAAAAATTGAAGGCACGAAGGAGAATACAAGTTATGTTTTCCTTTGGCTCTTTGCACTTTGCATGCTTTTTTGATGAGCTAAACCAACGGCGATGTCGATCAGCTCGGATGACTACGAAAGATACAAGTATTAGCAATGAAAATGATTCCTCAAAAAAAGATTCACCAAATTATTGCCGCTACAGCCCTTACTGTAACGATCGATTGAAGTGGACAAAATATCGGATGTTTTTAATACACTGCGCAAAAAAATTAACGCACATTATGGAAATCTCAAATTTATTCTACAACTGAAGGTGTTCTCAATGATAATTATTTTTATCAGAATTATGCATGCATATGTTATCCACTTTTAACGTTATTTTTCAATACAGATGTTTTCTCCCAGCAGGAATAAAAAAAGATGATATTATCAGATTTTGAATGTATTGGCTCCTTTCTAAAATCAGTTGTTCTCGATCAATTCTAGTGATCAATAGTATTTCTTTCGTCTGATTTTCTACACTCGATCGCTATGCAACGCGAAACACTCAATTTGACCCAAGAGGAATGTGCCCAAGCGGTAGTTTTGCGAGAAGAAGGGTGGACATACATAAGAATTGCAGAAAGGTTTGGAGTTTCCCATACAAGTGTGTCCAGAATGTTGCAGCGATTCAGGGAGACAGGTATGAATGTCCGAAGACCAGGACAGGGTAGACCACTGGTAACAACTGCCATTCAAGAACGTTACTTGAGAGTTTCTTCGTTGAGACAACGGTTTGCAACCGCTCGCCTCCTTCAAAATCAGCTTGAGCAAACTCATGAGGTGCAAATTAGCACTCAGACAATAAGAAATCGCCTCAGAGAATATGATTTGAGGCCTCGTGTCGCGGCAAGAGGCCCAGCTCTTACCCCAGCCCATCGAAGGGCGCGTTTGGATTTTGCGAGAGAGCATATCCATTGGGAAGAGGCCGATTGGGAAAGAGTTCTCTTCACAGATGAGTTTAGATTCTGCCTCTACCATTGTGATCGACGTTCCCCTGTGTAAAGACGTCCACATGAAAGATATGCTCTGTGAAATTTCCTGAATCCTGGTTTCGGGGGAGGATCGATTATGGTATGGGGTGGAATATCTTTGACTGCTCGCAAAGACCTAGTGGTCTTTGATAATGGAGGTATGAATGCTGATAAATATATAAGGAACATTCTTGAAGAGCATGTAGTGCCATTTTCCCCATACATTGGTGAAAATTTCATTTTTATGGACTATAATACCAGACCCCATCGTGCGCGCATCGTTCAGGAGTACCTCGAAGAGGTTGAAGTCTCTCGAATGGAATGGCCAGCAAGAAGTCCAGATCTCAATCCGATTGAGCAGGTTTGGGACAACCTCTATAGAAGGCTGAGAAGTTCAGAAAATCATCCAGCTATTCTCAATGACTTAGGAATCCAACTCGGAGAAATATGGGAGGGATTAGATCAGAACATTTTAAGATCACTCATTTTGAGTATGAACCGTCGTTGCCGAGCTGTAATTAACGCAAGGGGTGGAAATACCAAGTATTAAATCACTTATCAGCATTTCAGTATTTTGAAAATTGTTCATTTCTCTTCTTTCACATAATATTCGGTGAAATCCTGAATTTTTCTTCCAGTTAATGTGTCTTGTTCCGTTCAAAACCTTCCCGAGAGAACATAAAAAATAAGTTATGAAGTCAATGTAGAGTTAACTTTCATCAAAATTGAGATTTTCAGAATGTGCGTTAATTTTTTTGCGCAGTGTATTCCAATGTTTGTTCTGACGAAAGTTTCATTATGTTTTCTGATTGTTCGGCCTGATTGTGAAAGAGTGTGGAAATATAAACACTCATACACGTACAAAATTCCTCATTCAAAACAATTACAGTCTAAACCTTTCGAAAAGATAGCTCGGAAGTTTTACCTGACAATGATAATCTCACAATATACCAATTATGTCGCAGCTAATAAGGGATGAATCACCTGCGAATCGGGTTCCCAGAAAGATATTCGTATAGACTGCAACAAAACAAATCAATTCTCATCCGAAACAGCAGAGTCATCCCCGAAATGACTCGAGATTACCGAAAATATAATGCACCATAATTCTGGCCCATTGATTTCGAGAAACGGAGAAACACAAGTCATCGAAATATTCGCCGCAAAACGATTCAATTCGGCTGAAAAACGTTAGGTATCTCTGAGAATCCCTTTCCCAGGGACGCCCTGGAACAACGTATCGGGGATTTCGTTTGGAAGATCTATTTCGGACATTAAGTACACTTAATAACATAGGAAAGAATGGGCCGATCCCAAAAGAAAATAGTTAACTCGAAAATTATGATACTTTTGTGAACCGGACAGGTCCCTTCCAACCCCAGAATCCTGGCCCCTACACCCACTAGCAAATGACCTAAGGGTTCCATACAAGAACGGACTTTTAAAAAGTCAAGAGGTACCCCGGAACACGAATATTATACGTACTGAAAATGCTTCAGCGACGTCTTCCCAGCACGTTCGATGGCAGTTTTGAGTCGATTGATCAGAGCAACTCATCCTCATTATCTTGCACACTAATTAATTTACAGGGTTTTCCTAAATTCGTGCAAAAAATTCAGGAGGTGAATGCTCGTATGAAATTAAGATAGGTCTTTCGTATAACAAAATTTCCTCAGCCCACCCCTTTCCGAGGTATCAACCTTGAAAAGTGGTGACTAAATTTATTTTTGTTCTTAAAATGTCAGTGAAGCTAGAATCTTGCAATTCCGTAATTTCCGTGCACTCACGCTCACCTCCTGAATTTTTTCGCATTAATTTAGAAACAGCCTGTATATTTACTCATATTTTTGGCAATTTAGTATGGTTTTTTTTGATCTATGCACAAGAAATACACTGTTTCTAACTTTCTTTTGTATAATGAATCAATAATTCGATTGTGAATAATTTTTTCTTCAATCTGTTCCGTATTTTCATTATGATTTTTATGAATTTTTTAATATTTCTACCTTTGAGACCACGTGCTACGGCTATTCTAAACTAAACAATAGAATAAACTATACCAGAAAGGACTTTGTCAGTCAAAGTCGTCCTATTTTCGACAGTCCAGGACATTTCTCTTCATTATTATAATCAATCTGTCACTGTAAATGTTGACTTAATTGATGAATCTGTGGATCTCAAGAAAAACGTCATATTTTATATGTCAAACCTGATCTCTTTACTTTATAACTCTTGCCTCCTTATTGAATTCAAGCATAAGTTTTCTTATGAGACAAAGATGTTCGAATTTAAAAACATTAATTGCTTGACGAATATTCAAATACTGCGAACTCTTTCATTACATCACTTTCTCTTGAATATTTTATTGTGTATAGTGGTTTTAAAGTCAATGCGCCATCTCATGATAGTTTTCTTATTCTACTTTTAATTCTGATTTAGAAAATGTTGATTTTATATGTCAAACTTGATCTTTTTACTCTATAACAACTCGTATCACCTCGTTAAATTCAAGCATTATGAACCTTCTGTTATCTCATTGAACAAAGATGTTCGAATTCAAAAAGACTAATTGCTTTATCAATATTTGAATACTTCGAACTCTTTTATTATTTCACTTTCTTTTGAATGTTTTATTGTGTAAAGTCTTCCTTGAGTTTCAAAGTCAATGCGCCATCCCATGATAGTTTTCTTATTTTATTTTTAATTCTCAGAAATCTCATATTTTAGTGAATAATGTATGTCTGATTCAGAAAATCTTAATTTTTTATGTCAAACCTGATCTTTTTACTTTATAACAACGTGTGTCACCCTCGGTGTCACCCCATTAAATTCAAGCATTCAACCTTCTGTTTTCTTATTACACAAAGATGTTCGAATTCAAAAAGATTAATTGCTTTATCAATATTTGAATACTGCGAACTCTTTAATTATTTCACTTTCTTTTGAATATTTTATTGTGTATAGTCTTCCTTGAGTCCTAATGTCAATGCGCTATCTAATGATAGATTTCTTATTATATTTTTAATTATCTGAAATTGTCTACCTCATATTTTAGTGAATAATGTACCTATGTCTGATTTAGAAAATGTTAATTTTTTTATGTCAAACCTGATCTTTTCACTTTATAACAACTCGTGCCACCTCATTAAATTTAAGCATTATGAAACTTCTGTTTTCTTATTAGACAAAGATGTTCGAATTCAAATAGATTAATTGCTTAACCAATATTTGAATACTACGAACTCTTTTATTATTTCACTTTCTCTTGAAATTTCATTGTGCATAGTCTTCCTTGAGTTTTAATGTCAATGCGCGATCTATTGATACATTTCTCATTATATTTTTAGTTTTAGTGCTCGCATTTAAAAAGATTAATCGCTTTTATCG
Organism: Adalia bipunctata; assembly: GCA_910592335.1. Taxonomy (NCBI): domain Eukaryota; kingdom Metazoa; phylum Arthropoda; class Insecta; order Coleoptera; family Coccinellidae; genus Adalia; species Adalia bipunctata. Next base: position 14,186,727 of record OU342955.1, read on the forward strand.
AGGCTTTTATTTTTTCACTTCCTCTTGAGCATTTTATTGTGTATAGTCTTCCTAGAGTTTTAATGTCTATGAACCATCATCTCATGATAGACTCTAATTTAGAAATTGTCGATATTTTTGATTATATCATTGATTGTGAATGAATAAATAATAATAATAACAATAACTGTTTTTATTTCACCATGTCGAACTCAATTATCTATTATCTACAAAACCTCCCGATTGAACAGTTTGAAGCTGTATGAGGCTTTTGACATGAAAAATTATTCAATTCAATTAAGAAATATCAATATTATGATAGCTCAAGTTCTTCAGAACAGAAACTTCTAAGTATCTCCCTAAATTAAGAGTTACATTCTGAATTGAAGGTGAGCCCCTGACATAGAACCATTTTCACTTTTCAGTATATTCTGGTAGGCGCAGTCCATGTTCACCTTTACCAAAACACCCACAAAAGAATGCATTACAATGCAACATTTCCCAAGTCACTGGTCTGCCCAAAGTGGGTTAGACTTGGGCCAATTCTCCTCAGTGTAAATAGAGCTTCAGAACAGGTAGAGATAGATGGCCCGAGGCTCTTTACCATTCATTGGAAGAACGATGTACCACATACGTTCTTTTATATCTCGTCATAATTTGTTTAACCTACGGGTTCTATTTGTTCACCTCGGGGTCAAACGATCTTGCTGCTAGATGATTTGTGCCTGAGGTGGCTCCCTGAAAAAACACTATCGGAATGGTGGCATTCAAGGGTTAGATCGTGGGTTTTTTCCCACTATTGTGTGCGACCGAAAAAAATTGCTATTCATGTCAGTTTTATCAAGGTATGGTTGGCAGAACTGACAATTTGCAAGCCTCGGGGTTGACACGGAATTGATACGCTTGGAAGAGGGTAAACATTAGGAGGGATGGGAAAATTGAACTCAAGATGTTCAACTTTCCACACGAGGGTAGCCTTAAAGTATATACCAAAGTTAATATCTTTAAAATGAGATGGACAATATTGAAACTAGAAATATTTGCTTGCTTCCATGTATTCACAGAAAAGCACTGTGGCTGATGATTCCAGGAATCGAGCTGCTCATTAAATAGACCTTCGCTCAAATCACCTTCAACTTGTGTCTTGTGTGCAGAAATTATGTATTCCCTTGAACTTCTAGATGCGTCATTAAGATAAACTATATCAGACAGCAAACAAAAGATCCCATCAGACAATAAAAAAGTTATAATACCTAACGAAAGTCTGAAATGAAGGAGGGACATAAAAGAGGACATTTGCAGAACGTAAATGGATGACATGTGGAAAATATAACAGTGTTCTAAATAATATGCTACAAAAAGGATAACAATGTTTTTTATTTCGGCTGTTACAGAATGACCCTCGGAATGAGAGAATAAAATTCAAATTTCTTGATGCTTAATTGTGTGGCATAAAAAGCTGAATATAAGAACTACTACTGATTTTTTACGCTTGTTTTTATGGGGGCTCAACTTGATTAGGTTTCTTCTTCGCATTCATCATTTCTTTAGCATTTACGTTTATAGTATTCAGTCAATTCGTACTCTACTGATCAAATTAGTGTCAGTTATCGTAAACCTCGTTGACAGGATTGATAAGAACTCGAAATGACTTCAACATATTCGCAGATTCTGAAGGGTTTTCTAATGAGGGTTCTCATTTCGTATAGCCTGGTATTTCGGTGGATGTCATTTTTGAAGCTGTCATTTTTTGACATTTGAAGTAGAAACTACGCCCTTATTAAAAATGGAACGATAGAGGAAAGTCACCAAATATGGAATAACATTTTGTTTTTGGGATATAAAGAAAAACTTCATACTAATTAAATCAGTTTAATGTTTATACTAATCAGTCATACATTTATATGTAGTAATTAACAGCCTCTAATCAAATATATTAGTTATCTAATTAAAACCTAACACAAAAAACAAAATCACAAATGAGTAACCAAATATGGAATATGAACCCATATATGGAATATAAGGTTAAATCAACATAACAATAACAAAAATGGACATCAATATCTTTGAGATCAATTAAACGAATATAACATATTGTGATAAATGAAAGAAGTTACATAATTACTTGCAAAAGTCACAGATCCAAGTATCAAACTCTGGACCAGCACAATCATAATGTGCCCAGAGCCCACACATCAAGATCAAGCATATTCCATAATTAGACACCGACGACTGTCCATATTTGGATTTTTATACTAGTTCAAACTCTTCTAAATATTTTTTCAAGTCACAATATTTCAATGACAAAAGATTAAAAAATGGTGAAATGAACATAATACCGATATACTAAATCGTATAACACTTATGTATACAAACATAACAGCTGGTAATACTCATTTACTACTTATCTTTTAAAATTCTTCACGACAACAAAACAAAACACGCCTGCCACACGTTGAGCGTTCGCGCAACTGACTCGATGGTGTGAGTGCGATAGTTAGTAGACCGAATGAGACAGAAGATGGTCGAGTGTTGCGTTTATTACTTATAGTCTTGGAGAAATGAAGGTATTCCATATTTGGTGACTTTCCTCTATTATAATTCATTATAAAAATAGTGAAAATTTGGTAGGGACGGTTCGTTAAACTAAAATATCTTTGGATCATCGTAAAGCACCTTGTCGAACTGCAATAAAGCAATTAGTGAAAAAATTTGAGATGTTGGGAGAAGTTAGTGATGTGAACAATAACACCAGTGCACGTCGCTCAAGAACAGGTGGGAATATTGCTGATGTAGCTGAAAGTGTTGAAGAAAACCCAGGTTTGTCCATTCCTCGTCGTTATTTGAAATAAGGCATTCCACAAACGTCATTAAACGTCACAAGCACTCAACCCGGCCGATCGTCAACATCGTGTCTTTGCTGATTGGGTCCTTGAAATGTATGAAAATGATCCGGAATTCCATCAAAAAATCATCTGAGTGATGAGGCTCATTTCCACCTCGGTGGCTTCGTCAACAAGCAAAATTGTCGCATCTGGGGCTCGGAAAATCCAAGAGTTATTGTTGAAAAGCCTCTGTATCCTCAACGTGCGCTTTATGGTCCGGCGGGGTCATTTTGGACCTTACTTTTTCGAGGATGAGGCTGGAGGGACAGTTACGGTGAATGGATTACGCTATAGGGAGTATTATTGATCTGGACGTTTTATTTCAACAAGACGGCGCTGCGTGCCACAAAAGCAACGAAAGCATCGATCTCTCACGGAAAAAAACACCTCTTATTGAAAAACTCGAAAGTTTCGTCTGTTTCATTCTAGTAATTTGTTGCCATCACTCATAAGATCTGTATGTTAATTTTCTTCTGGGGGTGTGGCAGTCCTTCGGATCGTCCTGAAAGACGATACCCCTGAGGATCGGCTCCAAAGTTTCGGTCTCATCAAAGTTCGAAACTGTACGGGGGACGGCTCGAAACGATTGGTTTTGAAATATGAGGGCTTGAATGTCAGTGAGGGCAGTACGGGTAGAATCTTTCGGCTTTCGGCGAGTTTTGATGAAATTATTTTCGGACATAACCGATGATCTATTGTCTTTCGTTTCGGTGGTCATTTTTGGCCGATCTTATGACGCTGATGTTCCCTTAAATGTGATTTGGAGAGTCTCGGTGTTTGGGGGAAAACTCATATATGCAGATTCATCCGGTTGCATTGTTTTATATGGGCCCCTTATATGAAGAATTCAAGATTCAGAGATGTCAGTGAACTCCTCCAAAACGGCTGGATCGATTTTGATAACATTTTTTGTGTATTTAACTGTGTTCCTGAATGGTTTAGAATCGGAACTGATAATAATCATTAATTACCCCGCGCCCCCTAAATCCGTCCTTCGTCCTGGAGATCTTCTACAGAGGAGTGTCATTCTTTGCATCTCCCATTGCTGTAACGCTTTTCAAAAGTGGTCCTTTTCAAGGCCACAGAAGGATTCCAGTCCATCAGGTTTACCATTTGATGCACTTTTCACAAATGCATAATCTTTCTCCTTATCCTCAATGCCACAGTGCCGTTGCACCAATAGGAGAGACACTTCCTTCTGGCCAGTAGCTTTATGGTATTGTGGCATTCCTAGGTGATCACTGAACACTGGCAGTTGGATTCCAGAGCTTTTTATGCTGATTTACTGTCTGCTGCTATATTTATGAGCTCCCATTCGAGGTTTCTGCGCTGCCACTATTTCCTCCTGTAAAACGTAGGGTTCTTGCCCTATTGGCACAGGAAGTCTCAGTTTAGGACCATATACAAACTCCTTTGACTGTTTCCTGGGCAGATTTTCATCCTTTTCAATCTCTTCACTATACCTACTATCGACCAAATTGAAATTCATGAATCGAAATTGCTAGAAAATTTCGAGTTACCACTTACCCTATTGGATGTCTGGGGTTAGGTTATTTGAAAAATTGTATTTCTCAGTGCAATAACCTTATACACTAGCTGATACAAAACATGAGCTCCTGCCGTGACCAGGATTCGAACCTGGGTTACTACGGCCACAACGTAGGGTCCTAACCACTAGACGATCACGGCTATGGAACTCAATGAAAGTATCAGCGTTTTAAGATTCCAGTAGCTGCAATTTGACCCAGTTCAATCATTCCGAAGACTTAGATCAGTAAAGCGTGAAGACAGAAAGAGAGAGCGAGTTATAATATGCCTGAAGAGATTGAAGACCACAAGGAAAAAAGAGGTTGTAACTGTGACATTGAATTGGAGACTTGATAAAGCACGAAGTCATTACAATGACCATGGTAATAACGCAGAGGAGTTGCATGCTAACACTTACTTTTCAAAGTTAGGTGGATAATTGATGCAGATGCGTACGGCTTTCGTTAGACACGATCTTAATGGAATAGGGCAACGTGCCATACGTACAACCAATTTTTGATGCCCCTTAATATGATTTTTGTAGCAAAATTCATTCACAATCGGTTGGGAATGTAAGGGACACGAAGTCAATGTTCGAGATGATTTCAAGTTGCCTCCCGTACACCTTAACCGTCGGTTGATTCCTTTCGCGCGCCGCCTAGATCGAGAGCGGGCGCCAGAGCATCTATTATAAAGAGATTTTTGTTTTCGAGGGCGTTACCTTTTAAACTAACAACGTCAGCTAAGTAAATAAAATTATATGGGGATTTTCGTACGGTCATTAATATGGCGGTTGCATCTTGAATCGTTAATTAGCATTCCTTGTGGGTGGTGCACCTTAACCGGGATGCGAACACTTAATTGTTCGCGATTGCAATCTGCATATTCGATCAGGTTATTGATTGGTTTTTCGGCAGGATCGTTCTTGATGTCGTGAGCCGAGTCGGCCAATCGATTAACGTTGTTTTATTGATTGTATGATCGATGCCGAGCTATGTATGAGATTTGCGGATTTTCCTTGACATTATCATTCAATATACTACGATATACTCCGGAGAAAAAAATTTTCGATCGTACTTAGAAAAATTTCGAACAAGATGAGAATTTGGACCTTCGCGAAGAAAATCAGAAAATCTAAACTGTTTGACTCTGATGGATGAAAATTGGTTTTTTTGATTCACAAAGCATCAATTAATCTATATGCAAAAAATCAGCATCTGTGTAAATCATTTCTTCTGGGAAATACGGCAGTCCAAAATTGACTCAAGCTCGCTTATTTTCCAAACTACGCGTCAAAGAAGAATTCTAATAACAGATTCGTAATCTACGTGTCCGAATTAGTGAATAAAATGACCCGGGTCGAAATACTTCGAAGAAAAAAATTTTCGATCGGACTTGGAAAAAATTTCGAACAAGATGAAAATTTGGACCTTCGCGAAAATAATCAGAAAATCTTATCTGTACGACTCTGATGGATGAAAATTGGTTTTTTTGATTCACCCCATAAGGAATTGACGACAAAGTACTCACAATATCACAGACAAGTTGTTTTTCTGTCGGGTTATTCGAGTACCTACTTTTATTCTCTTTTCGAATGAACTATCACTAAGTAACGGACTATTCTGTCCATATTTTTCAGTAAAATTTCAACACTCCATTCTTTATTTCCTTACAAGAGAATAGCATAACTGAATCTTCCGACCATGTTTATATACGTGAAATATTTCTTCAATATTCGCCAGTTCTTTGGAATTATTAAATTCACATAATATTTTCTCATATTCATTGTTCTCCCAAAGTAAATAAACATTTCGCTAGATACGTAGTTACACCGACCTTTATGTAGAAAGGACAACGTTGCTTATTCATCTGAGAGGAAAATAACCTAACATTTTCAAAATATAGACGGTGGTATTACCGTGTGGTATTGTTTCTATTTCATACAAACATTTTTTTCATTCGTTTTCGTTGTGATAAGAATTGGTACAACATTCTTCTCTCCAAGTGTGCTCTTGTATTAATAACGCATGGGACTAATTCTTCATACTTTGCAATTTGAAAAACCGAAGTTTTTATGTTATACTGAAGAAAATGAAATCTTCGATTGAGGGCTTGGATTACACTCCACCTTGGTCACAGGATTATTCATGAACCAGCTCTTGTATGTACTCGAACATATTCATGATATCAATCACTCTGATCTCTCTGTTCCTATTCTCTGAATAAATCACAATCAGATCCTGATAGATGCATTATGTACTGTAATATGTGACACCCAAGAATCGGTTTCAATAAATTATCATACTTATTTATTTAACGGTTGAATCAACATTGAATTAAATCTATGAGAATGCGAATAGAAAACAATGGTCTCAAACTCGTAAATAAAGATGTTCTTGGATCGCATTCGGAACCTCATAAAAGATTTATAGTCTTTTGTATCAAACTGACTGGTTCTTGCATCAGCAATTAAGATTTAGCGCTCTTGACAGGATGAAATATGGTTTATTTGAATTGTTTTTGGGCTGTGGAACTGGAGAGGCTGGCAGAGGTCAAAGCAGTTCGACAAGAAGGTAAAATATCAATCAACCACCTGCAATTGCCATTTGAAATTTCTATAATAGGTAAAGAGACTCCTAATAAAGATGAAATGTTTTTGAAATGGCAGCCACATGTGATAGGATCAGCTTAATTCCTCAAGATTCTAACGGGTTATCTTCTATCGAAGATATCTGAAAGAGAAAGCCATTTGGAGTGAGAAAGTAAAAACCATTTTTTGTGATTAGAATTCGAAGAACCATAAATAAGAACTCAATGACCTATTCAAGCATTTTCTGAAAAATATGAGAATTTATATGAGTTTCAGTGGAGATCATAAATGATCATGGAACGAGCTAACAGATTTCCACACATAGCCAAAGAATCCAACGACCGAGTCGTGCACAATCTCATAAATCATAATTAAGAGGAGGAAACGAAAATCCACACGATTTCAATAAAAATATTCCCATTAATATCAACTCCAGAATTAAACAGTGGATGCCGCTTTTAATTACGACAATTGGAATTTAAACTTGATGTGAATTTCAAGCTGTTTCAGCGTTATTTAATGTGAAAGTTAATACAATAATTTCCCGAGTAGATGTGCCGCTTTTTGACGGCAAGACAACATATTGTGTTTATTATAATTAGAGCCTGTTCCGCGCTTAATATTAAGATAATAGATCTGAATGGAAAACCGGTCTTCAAGTTCATACTTCGATGTTATTCTCGAAGAAAAACTGTTCAGCAATTATTCATCAGTGGCTAAAGGATTCGTAGAATGCTATTGATTAAGAATAATGTAAAATGTTGTCATGTTTACCGTTCGCTTTTTATACAGGAATATTATTTCTGAACCTCACCCAAAATTATACTTCGAACTAAACGAGATAGGTACAAGATTTTCATGTTTTTGTCACTCGAATTCTTCTCTGTTTCCGAAACATTCAATTGTTCGGAGTTTAAATTCGAAAACTAAACTAATTTCGAATAAAAACTGTTACTGTTGGCGAGATCGATCACTCTGTTCTTGGAAATTGGAGTCAACGTCAGAGTCCACTTCACCGTTTTACTGAATGGGTAAGATTATGTTTCTAGTGAGCTTAAGTGCAGCTAACGAGTTCAGGCGAGCGAACTGTATTCGCGCTTAGCGAACTGAAATAGAGTAGCGAACTAATGTCGAGAACCGTGGCAATTCGAAGAGAGGGGGAGTCCTGGTCGTGTACTGGCAGCCTGGATTGTTGAACTATACACCACAGAGTCGAAGTAAGTGGGTAAACCACTGATGTGTGGATCTTCTTCGTTACCGACGAAGTATTAACTTTTGTTATCAAATATGAATTCTGAATAGTAAGTATAATAAAATTCATCCAGAATAAGCATTTAGCATACTGCAATTTCTTTCCTGGATTATCGCGTGTCAAGATAACGCAGACCACTTGTAAAGTGTGTCCACAAATACATGCAAATATTTACACTGCAACTTCATAAATCATGATCAAGAATAGCTAATGAAGCATGTATAAATGAAAATGAAATGCAATTATCAATCTTATTCTCCATAACTTTCCATCGAAGGTATCTGCCATCCAGTCAACTTTTTGCCTATTTCTCATTGACATACGGACACGTCGTTTCCGATACCTCTGTTCTTCTTGCCATACGCATTACCAGGCGTACATCCAATCAGATATATTAATTATCTAGCAGACGTATCGGTGGATTAGAATATAAGATGTCACCGTAAATAATAACTGAGTTATTTATTTGACACAAAACAGTGAGAGGCTGAACATGTATGTGTGCTGGATTTATGGCTGGATTAATATGACGTCAAATTAAAATATTGTTACGACCAATTACTGGACGAGGAATGCGAATTGCAACCACTCTGCACAAGGATTGTGACTGGAGTTTTTTTCCAGTGGTTATGAAGAGGATAACAACTTCTGTTTGATGTTCAGAAGATGTTACCCATTTATTGGGGAATCTTTTGAGGAATACATTCGAGACAAAAAGAATATTTCATTATCAATTGAGAAAAACCAAATTTTTGTGTTGACATTAGATTCTCGATTTCAAAGGCCAGAGGCAATAAAGTGACTCTACTAAGGGTGTCAGGGCATTGTGCTGTTCAGGAAAATAAAAAAGCCGATAAGCTTGCAAAAAATGCATCAACGTTAACACCTGCTGGACCTGAGCCTCTCTGTGGGCTTGGAAAAGACTAATTTAAGGCAGCGGTTCATCAATGGCACTTGGATAACAGAATAACCCCCTGGAGAAACACTTCTGGACTTACCCAGTATAAGAAATTGGTGATGATTTCACCGACCTATACCAGCGTGAAAAGCACCTCCTTTCAGATTCGAAGGAAGAGCGGCTTTCCACCAATCAGGGTTGTTAGTAATTAAAGAAAAAAAAAAGATGTTATTTTAAATATCTTTCTCCGTGAAGGGAGAAAGTGTGGGAACGGCCCAACGCACTTGGCTCGGGACTTAGTGTCTAATAATTCTCCAAGGAGAGGGATGGTAAATGAAACTTTCGAATTTAAATTCAAGACGTATATTATGACCCAAAATAAAATAAACAATTTTACACACGCTATTTAAAATCCAATCACGTCAACAAACCAAATTATCAAAATATTTGGTCAATTTCCCAAATCAAATGAACTTAACAAAATCAAATCGAATTATTACATCAAATTCAAATTGATATCATAATAAAATCATCGAAACCGAATCAAATCATCACAACAAATTCCAATTTTAAAAGCATAATCAAATTATTAAAATTGGGGGATTTGTTAAAATAACCTAAAACCGTAAACACGGGGTGATCTCAAAATAATACAACCCGAACCCATATTTCCGAATACTTAAGAGAGATCTCAAAAACAATACAATTCAAAAAAAGACTTGTGGTAGATTTCGGGACTCTGGACTCTGAAAGATATCTGGCCTTGCATGCAGCTTTCTACCGATACTCAAACAAGCTAAGCATACACAAAAAAATACCTGACCTTTCTCCTCATGCAGGTAATCCTAAGGATGATGAAAATATCCTGAAAAACAAAAGAAACACAAAAACACGTCACTAATTCGCTGTTCGCAGATTAATCTCACTCCCGGCCTATCGACGAGACGCAATCTGAATAATTCTAAGTAATTTCAAAAACTTTTTACTTTCGAGTTAACACTTTTCTTTCTCCGCTTGAGACCGTTCTTCCAAAAAAAAAACCGAAAAAATTGAGTTACCCTAACACCGTTCCCGAGTCAACTGTCCATCTTCCCGTTCAAGACTTCTCCAGCTAACTTCCGATTCCCAACTCAAATCCGCTATTCCTCTAATAGCATTTTTCCGTCTCCGCTTTGAGACCTTACTTCCACACACTGAAGTACCTACCCTAAAAACGAACCTGCGTCAACCGAGAACATTCCCGATTAAGTCTTCTCCAGTTACTCTAAACTTTCCGAACCGTTTCCCGACTCAACCGAGAACCTTCCCATGTAAGGCTTCTCCAGTTATCCCCTTTTTCCTCTCCAAATCGAATTGAAGATTTCCTTCTTCGTTTTTTTTTAAACCAATCAAATTGAAGATTTTCCTTCTTCGTTTGTAAAAACCAATCAAGTTAAAGATTTGTCTTCGTTTTTACAAACCAATCAAATTAAAGATTTTTCTTCTTTCCACCTCCGTGGGTGGGTTCTGAAAGGATGACGCAGTTTCCCATGAAATTTCGGGCACTGCCAAGTTGCAAATCCCACGATTTTAGCCTCGAATTTTTTTGCTATCGTACGCATTCAGTGCAACCGATTTCGTGGAACGATTTTCTGATATCGTCTGAGTCCCATGAGAAACTTGAACCGAAAATCAATAATTTCAATCGTTATCGTCCCGCCAAACATCCTGTACCATACCGATAAGCACTTCAATGATTTCGAACACCTGAATATCAATTTCAAAATCACTGTTCAATGTGCAATTTGATCTAATGCAGTGATTGGCTCGTAGTTATTCGAAAAAGAAGGTGTCACTCAAAACGATTTCCATCGCTGTAGCCAAATGATTACCGACTTTTAGGGCCTGAAATAAATAATATGGAATTGAAATGGTCCAGCAAAATGGTGTAACAAGTCACACAACACGACCCGTTTTGGCTTTATTGCGGGGGATAATGTAAAAAATCTGAATGATTGTGGCATTGGCAGTAGATGCCGGACAACAATAAAAAAAAATTGTGGTATAAATTCGCAAAATAATTGGTTAACCGCTATTACTTTCCCTTAATTAGTTTCACGCATGTTCCATCCATATGGCAACAAAATCTCTTCAGCGACATCTCCTTGTCGCGCCTTTATTTATGCCATCGGCATCCTAAGAATATCAAAAACAAGAATGGTATTCAGTGTTCTATGGCAACGCCGTGTAAGTAATTGTTGTAAAAGGATATTTACGACCTTAGTTTGCGTCCGAATCACCTCTGTAATGCTTTTTATTCAACATTTCGATCGGACGAGTCTTGTCCACTTGGATAACCGCCGCATAAATGCCTACGTCCAAATGGTATAAATTGTTTCTTGGACTTTTTCTACAAGTTTCTCTTTAACGAGTTTCTTCGCTCGAGCAATACTGTTATTGAATTATGTGGGCTTATGTACAGGAATCCATTCTCAGTTAGATGTTCTGCGTTTTTCTCTGTGGATGACCGAAGATCGTTGTAATTGGAATTGGTAAAAACTATTTGAAAAAGTCGTTTGAGGAAATATTACAAGTTGAATGAATCGCATAAAAAGGTGCATATAGGTACATGATTTCTTTTGGATCCTTTAAAAACATAAAGATGAACACAAAGAGTTGAAATCTACATGTTTGATTTGTCTCTATACTCTGTTCAAATGTAAGAAGGAGCAATAATAACATGTTTAGCGCAGCGGTAGGAGGGCCTTCGTAAGAGTCGAACCGAGTCCTTCCAGAGTCGAACCGAGGAGATTTCACACAATCGTTCAGTTTTAACTGAACCTGAATTCCATTTTTTTCAATAATTTATAGAAAGTTGTTCTTTTGAAATTTGGCAAACTGTCGTCATCATTCACGATTTCTAGAACTTTAGAAATCGTTGGGATTTCATTCCGGAAAAAAAACCGTGGACAATTCTTCTGATAAGGTTCATATCGAAATCGTCAACCGAATCGATTATTTTTAACGACTGGCCTCTCCTCTTAGGTGGCGTCAATGTTTTATTGTCTTCATATTCTCTGAGAATTCTGAATACAGCTGAATCACTCACTCTTGAGGATTTTGAAACAATTCCTACTAAGTCTCTTTTCGATAAATCAGGATGTTCTTCCAATTCTTTTCGAAAAATGTTCAAAATTATCTCTTTCTCTTCAGCAGAGAAATGCGACCTTTTGGAACTTTTTCGTGGTGGTCCCCACATATCACCCTCAGATGCAGTTTCCGTTTCCGAATTCGACATTGTTCTATAAACACTATATACACTTTTTCAAAAGATTTTCCAACACAGTACACTTTTCACAACAAAATCTATAAACACTTTGAACAGCTAGACCTTCATAGTAGCTCTAGATATTTTAACTGGTCTTGTCAATTGAAAACTTCGATATTTATGCAAATCAAGATGGCTTTAATCCATTGGAAAAGGACCCAAATCTGGTGTTTCCCTGAATGACCTTGTCGGAACCTTGAGCAGCCGACAAAGAGTTTCGTACAAAATAATATAAAATTATGGACCGAAACTAAATATATTTCGGATATTACAAGTAAACGACCATTATAAATTTGAACAGAGATCTTTTTCGAGTCTTCTCAATTGAAAACTTCGATATTTATGCAAATCAAGATGGCTTTCACCCATTAGGGAAAAGGATCCAAATCTGGTGTTTCCCGGAATAACTTTTTCGGAATCTTGCAAGATCCCGACCCAAATCTCTGAAACTCTGGTGTTTACTGGAATTACCTTGCCGCAATCTCGAGCATCCGAAAAAGAAATTATTTAGTAGATATAATATAAAAACAAAACAAATTAAAAAAATAGGGTACGTCGGATATAAAATGTTTATGACAGTTGCAAATCATAACAGAAATTTTGCACTAGAGTTTCTGAGACTAAAAGTTCTAATGTGGGAATGGCTGACTCAAATTATTGAATCATTTCTATCCAGTACCATCCACAGTCCGAGTACGATCCTGGCAGTCTCTTAGGGCGGTCGAAGAGAGCGTTGTTATCACCGTTTGACCAATAACAGCTTTATTGTGCGCAAACCAGACGATTCTGTTTGTTTACAAAGCTCCTTCTTATATTTGAACGGACTATTATAGGTCGGTTTCTTCTTTCATTCTTTATTTTTTCTTCACTAATGCAGCAAAAACGAAAATAAAAATCTTCACATTTCCGTACGAGATTGACTTAGATGCACATGAACGCAATTCGGAAAGAGATTGAAGAGCCAAGAGCGGCAAAACCATCAGATTAAACAAGGAAGGCAGCAGTTCTGCATTGTCGACCCCAAGATTTTATGACCCCACCGTATTCCATTATCATATCAATGCAGCCCCACGGGACAATCTTGGTAAAGCATCCCTGGTCGCCGATCAGTTTCGAATTTTGAATATTTCAGCATCCGAGACCTTAGACCTCAAGTCCGGTCGGCTCACCGGAGGTATTTGTCTGAACCCTTGACCGCAAGGAAAAGGAAACTTGGCCAGACTTCGACAGGCATTCCTTCCTTCAATTATGAACGAAATTTGCAAGTTGAATTAGCCGGTGCTGCGAGTGCGCCTAATTGATACACAGATGCTGTCGATCAATCTCCACGTCTTGGATGTATTCCTCTTTGAAATTCCACTTTGGTAAGCACGAACTGGTCCGTTCTGGAATAATTAATACGGAATTACGGAGATTGCGGGGCTGAAAATTCATCCGCGAAAAGTTTGAGATCGATCTGTCTGGTTCAAGAGACCCAAACACATGTAGTAGGTATCTTTTGTTAGGTGTCGGGTGTTTTTTTCACAGTGATAGAACTTTAAATTGAAATGAAACACATCTAAATTGAAATTGAAGCCAAATGCTTTTTATTTGAAAGATAATTTTATGACATTTATGTTTTTGAAATAATTTTCAGCATGTCCACCACGACTAGTTCTGAGGACAGCATTCGACCAGACCAATTTTGGATCACTTTTTCGAGTAATTCGGGCCTTATTTCAGCAATAACACGAGTTATGTTGGTTTCCAAAGCGTTTATTGTTTCTGGTTTATCAGCATTAACCAATGACTTGACATAACCCCAAAAAATTACTCAATGGAGTCAAGTCGCATAATTTTGGAGGCCAATTAATTGGAGCATTTCTCGCAATAATGTAATCGCCAAATCTTTCCTCCGATGAATCAATTATTATGGTCAAGTAGCTTTAGTTTTTATACCATTTGGATCTTGTATGTTTGTAGACCAAGATCTTCACGCAAAATATTCCATCTGGTGGATGCACAGAGTGAAACTTGTTGTGAACGTCGACGAATAGACAAACCTGGATCTTCATTAACAATATCATTTAAAGAGCGATATATTCTTCTGTACGTACAGTTTTTTGTCTCGTTTTTGTTACCTGGAGTAGAGAAGCAGTTGTCCGAATTCTATACATAGTTCTACAAATAAGCTGCTCTTATAGACGATTATGTCAGCCATAAATTTCACGAAGTGCTGTATAAGTTTGGCGAATAGAACACTGATTTTGACAGTGAATTTCGACAATTTGTAAATGTTGTTGCGGCGTGAGTCTTTCCATGATAATTTGTCAATGCTTACTGAATAGAACTGTCAAACCAACATGGCTTCTACCTCCTGTCGAATCATGGTTATCCCTATCGAAATTTCTATCACCTGGGAAAACCTCAAGGTTGCTTCTGAAAGAATCTGGAGCATTAAATTTCTGCATAATAGTAAAAATTTGAAAATAGACAATTATCAACTTCAAGTTCATCATATTTGGCAATCAATAACGTACATCATGTGTATGGCAGATTCTTCTTTTTGTTTTGATGACTCTATGAAACTTTCATAAAACAAGAAATCGTATCACATTGTCGTTACGTCTAATCTTTGCAATCGTTTTAGATCTTTTAGAGCTCAACTTTTTCCAGTTTACTCTGATTAAGACATAAGGAATACGAGGATGTATTGATATCTATTTATAGTTAGCCTAGACCAGTTCCATGCATAAACAAAATATTGCGATACCATATCAACGAACAATAACTCATTAGAAGTGTCAGTGTAAAGTTCGACGTCCAAAAAGTAAACCAGAGTTACGCAATAAATAAAAAAAAAGATGTCTTCCGAAATTGTAAATATCGAAAAATTGGAGTATCGATCCATCAAGAAGTACCTGTATTTAAAAGGGTTAAGAGGTAAGCAGATTTACGAAGATATGCTTAATACCCTTGGTGATCAATGTCCTTTGTATGTGACCGTGAAAAGTTGGACTGCAAGCTTCAAAAGAGGTAAATTTTCCATTGAAGATGATGACCGATCGGGAAGGCCAGTTTCTGTGTCAGTCACCGAAAATATCCATGCAGTTCATGACACGATTTTATCAGACCGTCGAATTGGGCTAAAACGGATATCTGAAGCACTGAAGATTTCATACGAACGCGTTCATCATATAGTTCACGTCAATTTGGACATGAGGAAAATTTCTGCAAAATGGATCCCTAAATGTTTGAATGTTGACCAAAAGCGTGCCAGGGTAGAAGCATCGGGTTCGATCTGTGCTCGATTTGAAAACGATGTAAACTTCTTGAACCGAATTGTTACTATGGATGAGACTTGGGTACATTTTTACGGTCCAGAAACAAAGCAACAATCGATAGAATGGCGACACTCTGGTTCTCCAAGACCTAAGAAGTTTCGTGTCCAAAAATCTGCTGGAAAAGTTCTTGCTTCAGTTTTTTGGGATTGCCATGGAGTAATCATGATTGATTTTTTGCATAAGGGTGGAAAAATAACTGGAGATTGCTATTCGACATTACTGAACACTCTACGGGAAAAAATTGAAGAGACAAGACGCTTAAAGCTATCCAAAGGTGTTTTCTTTTCACAGGACAATGCCCTAGTACAGAAATCTCATGTTGCCATGCAAAAAATTCTTGATTTAGGGTTAGAATTACTAGGACACCCCCATTATTCACCAGATTTGGCTCCGTCCGACTATAGTCTCTTTCCTCAACTGAAAAAAAGTTTGAAAGGTCGTAAATTTTCTGCCAACGAGGAGGTAATGAAAGCTGTGGAGGACTGGTTTGCAGAGCAAAGAGAAACATTTTTTTGAAAGGTCTAGAGACGTTGCAGGTTCGCTGTATTAAATGTATTCGATTAAGAGGAGAATATATTGTGTGATAAAATATTTTGACATTGAAATTTTGTTTGGTTTTATAATAGGCTAAGAATTTTTCATTGTATCCTCGTATATCTAAGATTTCGCGTTTAAATAGAGATGTTGAAGGTTATTGAAAAGGGTGATCATATTTCAAACTTGCAACCTCTAACATCAATAATTCAACCAACCAACAGGCGAATTAATCACGAATTGAATTGAGTTTTTAATATGGCAATTTTTCCATTCCCAATAAATCTCATTAAGCAGTTCACCATCGATTTCACCTGGTATAAATCATACGGCACGAAGAATTATTGACATGTTGGTTTATCCTCTGTGTTCTCCAGCAATTTGCGTGAATTATAAGCATTCACCTACTCAATTTGTCCAGAAAAAGCTATAAATATCCCAATTGAATTGATTAATAGGCATGAGTAACCAGATACCCACTTATTATTGTCCAGAAATATTGTTTGAAAGAGTTATGTGAACACGTAGGTCCTGACGTTCCTTCTGTACGCCCGTAATATCTCGAGGTCCCCCATTTGGCGATCTTTTGTAAAAAGATGGGAAACTATAAATCGGACGTTCTGTTGTGCATGTGAAAAACGAGATATTTATTTATAAATTTCAGGGGTCCAGGATTCGGTAATTACAAGCCGAGTTCCATTTCTCAAAAATGTTCCTGCCCCATTGTGATGATAAACAGAATATGAAATATGTGACAGGCAGACCGAACGACTGTTTGTACCTGCTTTGCGGCGGGCTTCGAAGCAGTAAAACAGTTATTTTTTGTGGGAGTTGGAAAGCAATAATAACAGAGGGATATCACAATCGATTATAGGCTTTAATTAAATCTGAGCACATGTAATGAATTCGTAGTTTGGATGCTCAAGTCTGTGGGTGTGGTACCAGATATTTGATGCTTCTTTAATGCTTTCGGAATGGAGAACAGTCAGTTTAGTTCTGTTTTTATGGGTGGAGAAGAGAATGGAATCAAGGGTTAGTTGAAATTGTCGAAAATAATTATTGCTATGAAACTCAGGGTTGAGATTATAAAATCATGATCACTCAAGTCTACCTGGTTTGCCAGATGATTGAATACAGCCAAATGAGGGTTCATCAGTATCATTTTCCAATTCGAGAATTACGGCTATAATGGTATACCGTGAGGATTTTCAAAAGAAGAAAATTTTCTGAAGAAATTATCTAGATTTGAGACTTAGCTAAGGAAATCAAGAAGTTTTCAGATAATGTGCTGTGCTAATGAAAACCAGGACAAATTCACTGGAAACAGTTGATTACGAAAAAGGTTGCCTTCCTCTTTTCAGGAAAGATCAAATCTTGAAATATTTGGGCCATAATGTTCGTGGTGATCAAAGCAGATTCTTACATCTGAAGATGGCCACACCATCCATTGGAATGTAGCAAAATCTTGCCAAAGAAACTATTGGCACAAAGAGAAAATCAAAGGAATCAGCATTCATATTCTCATCTGACACTAACTGCATTTCTACCAGTTCCAGTGAAATGAACCATTATTGAGAGAGGAAAAGACAAGTAATGTGATGATTCCAAAATAACTACATCAAAATCGAACCGTGTTTGATTTCTATGACAGCATCTGAAGGGTTTCCCAAAAAAAGGTGTTATTATGAATAGCTCCCCGTCTCGGTAGACGTCACTTTCCAGCCTGACATTTTTTGACATTTGACAATAACAAGTAAAAACTACGCCATTAATAAAAATGGAACGATACACGCTTCAACAACGCATTGAAATAATCAAAATTCACTATAAAAAGGGTGAAACTTTGGCAAAGACGGTTCGCAAAACTCGCGAAACATTTTTGTTGAACTGCAATACAGAAATTGATGAAAAAATTTGAGCTGTTGAGACAAGTCAGTGATGTGAAGAATAAAATCCGTGCACGTCGCTCAAGTACAGCCGAGAATATATTTGCTGTAGCCGAAAGTGTTGAAGAAAACCCAGGTTTGTCTATACCTCGTCGTTCTTTGGAATTAGGCATTCCACAAACGTCATTACACCGTATTTTCCATACAAATTCGGGTCTTGAAGCTTATGAAGTTCAGTTAACACAAGCCGGGTGATGTCTTTGCTGATTGGGTCCTTGAAATGTATGAAAATGAATCGGAATTCCATCGAAAAATCATCGTGAGTGATGAGGCCCATTTTCACCTCGGTGGCTTCGTCAACAAGCAAAATTGTCGCATCTGGGGCTTGGAAAACCCAAGAGTTATTTCTGAAAAGCCTCTTTATCCTCAACGTATGACTGTTTGGTGCGGTTTATGGTCCGGCGGAGTCATTGTACCTTACTTTTTCGAGAATGAGGCTGGATCTACAGTTACAGTGAATGGATTGCGCTATTGAAAAATGATTAATGATTTTTCGTTGCCGGAATTGGATGATATTGATCTGGACAAGGTTTACTTTCATTAAGACGGCGATAGGTAACACACAAGCAACGAAATCATTGATATTTTACGGGAAAAATTTCCGGATGGTGTTATCTCTCGAAGAGGTGATCACAATTGGCCACCGAGATCTTGTGATTCAACACCTGGCGACTTCTTCCTTTGGGGCCATGTGAAAGAGAAGGTCTACGCCAAGAGCCCAGCGTCGATTCAAGAACTCAAAGATGGAATTCGTGAGGCTATCGAGGACATAAGGCAGCTACTTTGCGAGTTGGTTATGGAAAATTTCATGAAAAGGATATGGTCCTGGAGTCGTTGTCGTGGTGGTCATTTGGCTGATGTTAATTTCCATTATTAACGGCATACCTTCCTCGTCATAATGAAATAAACATCCGATCATTTATCTTAAAAAATGCCATGAATAATAATAATATAGTTTCTCTATTTCAGTATCGTGATGAGTTCATTACAGTTCAAAAACAGTGCTGTAATGAATTCATCACAGCATTGTTTTCAGTTATATTTTTCGTTTCGTGGTTGTCAGCACTGACTTCCGATCCTATCAATTTTCAACACACGTCTATTTGGAAAAGTCAATTTCGTAACAGTCGCCAACTGCCAAGATACAGTACAAAAGTCACTAGGATGTATAATCTGAATTTTTCATTGAATTTCAACGAAATTTGACTGAAATAGAGAAAATATCGTCTTATACTCGTTGCAGAAGGCAATTAGGGCAATAGGCAATAGGGCAATAGGAGCCCATTCTGCAACTATGTAGTTTTAGAATATACTATTATTTGCACAAGATAACTTTCACAATCCATAATAGAGAAGTGAAATTATAAAGGTATTCTACCCATTATGAACAATGCATAAGTGACTAGGATTATTTGTTTTTGACAATCGTTCACAAGCCTGAAATACGGATATCCGGGATATCTCAACATCTGTTGAAGGGATGATTTAGTTCAAATACACCTCTCACATCGAAACTAAATTAAATGACGATTAGGTCCTTTGATACTGTTTCTTGAACAAATGCAAATACAGTTTGGGACATATCCCAAGACGAAACGGATTTTGAATTGTAAATGGATCGACAGGGTCTTACAGATCTGTGAGCCCTCCTACCACATAGAACGTTGAAACTACCACACAAGATCGGCTTCATTTGCATTGAGAACTCAACTCCGAAAATAAAATCTGGCTAAAAATTAGTTTTTGTGGATATTTCGACAACTAAGGTCGTAGCTTTGATACCGTATTCATTTTGCGATTCCTGCAATTCCCCATTCTCTTCGCCCTTTTTCCAGTCAACCAAATTGACATAGCAGCACGATATTCTTCCGCAATTCTCCTTTACCTCAACGTGTAAACAGTAATAAAACATGGAATCACTTCATCCGAAATAAGTGAGGCTGTTAAAGGTCCATAAAATGGCACTAACGCCATCAAGAATCGTTCTGAGGAACCTTACAACAATAAACAACGTAATCATCTTGGCATTCCCACCTGTGAAATCGTGAGTTATGTCGCGAAATGGATATGAAAATTGAAGACGGCTTCATGATTTTT
The DNA here is from genome assembly GCA_910592335.1 of Adalia bipunctata. NCBI lineage: Eukaryota > Metazoa > Arthropoda > Insecta > Coleoptera > Coccinellidae > Adalia > Adalia bipunctata. Next base: position 14,207,065 of record OU342955.1, read on the forward strand.
AAAGGCTCCAGAGTAAGTTGGATAAAAGGAGTAGGTATAGGGTGTTTCAATAAAAGCGCAAGATTTGAATGTGCGCCATGTTTGACAGTCAGAATGTCACATGATTATGACGTGACAGATCGAAAGTTGACAGATGGGAGTTAGTAAACATGCAGCATTACGCGGTAGAACAACGCGTCTTGATTGTCAAAAATTAACATCAAAATGGTGAAAGTTTAATTGCCACTATTCGTGAAGTGTTTCCACTGTACCTAATTCATCTACTGTGATAAGTATAGGTAATCAAGAAACATGTTTTATTGAACACTGAAATCTTGCGGTCTCATTGAAACATTCTTTAAGAATGCGGATTCATTAGTTTCGAAAGAGAGTCTTATCTTGAGGAAGATGTTGAAATTTTCTAATCAAAAAGTGAGTTTCGCTCCTAGTGTGGTTCGAAATTTGCAGAAAAACCTGTATTTAGCCGCAATAGGCATCAGGCCATCACTTCAAGGTTTCACGACCATCCAATTCTCTTCATTTCATCAAATGAATGGTTTTCGAGGAGCGACAGACTTCGAAAAACACCCTCCTACATGGTACAAGCACCAAAAACGTCTTGCAGTAGGTGTACGCGTATAAGGTACCCCCAATAATGAGGCAATTCGTATGGACCTCGATGGAAATATCTTAGACTCTAAACACTCATCGACCGTCTGCATTTCGACCGTTCATTTGTTTAAATGGCAGCTGTACATGTCGATACCCAATAAAGAGAGTATCGAGACATGCATGTGTCCTCTTGCATATTGATGGGAATATCTTGTTCTTTGGGTAGGGATGGTAGATGTGTACGATGCAACGATTTTATCGATGTTTTTGTGTCGATGTATCTATTCCATTCACAATTATAAAATCACAACTCTGGCCATGGTTTCGTTTTCAGGAATTGGTGCACCTGATGAAAAATCTGTGCGCGTACAGAGAATATTGTTAATGACAAAATGTTGTTGCCAGTTGCTTTGTTTACATCAAAGTAAAAGTATCAAAGATATTCCACATTTTGTTAGTTCGAATCGATCGGCGATTTTGGGGCGAAATATCGATAAAGAATCGCCTATTTTTCCGTTCTTCGTCGTCCAGAAGAAGTTTCCCGTCGATTTCGTGCAAGTGTCATTTTTTCCTTTCACGACTTTTGGCGTGAGTACGAACGGCAAATTTGAATTGGACCAAAAATCGATTAATAAGCATAAAGAAAGCAAAAGTAAGTACTAATCGCCTTTTTTACACTTGATAACGAAGTTTTTTTAGGTAGAGGATAACAGCTGTTCAATTCTTGCACCAGTTTCCGCAGACATCCATGCTAGTACCCGAATAGATCTTCAAAGAAATCCGGCCCTTGTCAACAAGCAATGTCGAAACGACAACATAAATACAGTAAAAATTTTACATTTCAATATTCAAAGTATTTTAAATAAGATTAATGTTGTTGAGCTTCTCCTGCAGGAGCATGATCCACTGTTTTTTTGTGTTACTGAACACTGGTTAAAATTTGAAGCACTTAGTAATTTAGTGATCTCTAATTATATTTTGATTTCAAGTTTCTGTCGAACTGAAAATATTCATGGTGGAGTGGGTATCTTTTGTAAAAGAGAAGTCTTTGATAAGTTTCATTGTCTAAAAAGCGCTACTGATGTCTCTTCCAATTTCGAGTTTGAATGTTCGGGTGTATACTCAACTTGTCATACACTGTGTATATTAACCATTTATAGGTCAAATACTAGGGGTGATGTACACATGTTTTTTTCACGACTTTGCAGATTGTTGGATGTGACAACGGTAAGGTATAAGAATATATTGATTTGCGGTGATCTCAATATCGATTCACTATCGGATTCTCAGAACAAAAAAATTCTTTTTGATATTTTCGACAGTTATGGTTTGATGTCATTCAATAACGTGGCGACAAGAATTCAGGGTGCAAGTCAAACAGGCTTGGATTATGTTGTGTCGAATATTGAACAGAGGCCGGAGATATTAAACTTCGACGCGGGAGTTTCTGATCATTGCGTACAACTTATCTCGATGAATTTCAAGACATATGAAAGAGCAGAAAGTAACGATAACTTCGAATTCCATACTATTAGAAATTATACCGCATTCAATATAGCTCAATTTAAATTCTTGTTGGATCGCATTAATCGGGATTTCGATTCCTTAGGTTCCAGAGGGAGTTTTACCGACTTCTGGGAATCATTTTGCTGGGCATTTGAGGTTTCCTTTCCAAAAATAGAAAAAAGATTTCGAAAGAAAGCTAAAAAAACAACAGCCTGGTGCAGTGAAGTACTTAAGAACGAATCAAGGTACTTGAAAAGTTTGAACATTGCACGTAAAAATAATCCTGAAGACATAGACTTGAAAGTACATTATAAAATTATGAAGAAAGAACACGATAATAATATAATAGAAGCCAAAAAAATTTTTTATTGCAATCAAGTTCACGAGTCAAGTAACAAAATAAAAACTTTATGGCATATTATAAAAGATAGACTGAATAAATCCAGAACCCAGACGCAGTCTATTCGGTTACTCTTTGATGGTGAAATGGTGACAGACAACTTGCAAATTTCTGGTATTTTCGGAAATTATTTTTCAACAATTGTTCGTGATAGCATGACTTCCCATTTCGGATTTCAGTTACCGGAGGATTGCACTACGGGACCAATTGTAACGAAAACTTTTTATTTCTTTCCTGCTTCTGAGGAAGAAATAATAAAAATTATTTCGGGACTATCGAACAAAAAATCAACTGGCATTGATGAAGTCCCAGTATATTTAGTAAAAAAATGTAAAGCCGAAATAGCTCCTATCATTGCAAAAATACTGAACATGTCGGTTGAAAGATCCGAATTTCCATCTTTTCTGAAGCAGTCATTGGTAATTCCCATACATAAAAAAGGCGATACTTCATCAGTTGAAAATTATAGACCGATTTCCCTATTGAGTGTAATTTCGAAGATTATGGAAAAAGTTGTGGTTCATAGATTGAGCAAATTTATGGACAAACATGACATTATTGTGAGTGAACAACATGGTTTTAGACCAGAACATTCCACTGAAACGGCCGTCACCGAGTTTGTACAGCACGTACACAATTTATTAGATCGAAAAGAATATGTCCTCGCTTTGTTTTTCGACTTGTCCCGTGCTTTTGACTGCCTAGACTTCAAGTTCATATTAGATAAGATTCGGACACTTGGACTAAGAGGTAAAATGGAAGAGTGGATAGCGTCATATCTTCAAGGACGCAGTATAGTTGTTAAAATTAAGGATAAGTATTCTAGAAATTATAATATCGACTCTGGTGTCATTCAGGGTAGCAACACCGGACCGTTACTATTCTTACTATTTGTTAACGATCTTCCTAGACATATTACTTCAGGACGCGTGTTTTTGTATGCGGATGATACTTCTATAGTAATATCGGCCGCAACAAAAGAAGAACTTAACCTCAAAACAAGCAGTGTAGTACACGAGTTCAGTCAGTGGTGCTTCAGAAATAAATTAATGTTAAACCGTTCAAAAACTGTCTGCCTCAATTTTCATAAGGACTCTAACACAAAAGCTGAAAATCTCCAAGTGAGAATAGATAATGAACACCTTATAAGTCCTGAAAAAACTATGAAATTCCTAGGAGTTTTACTAGATGAGAACCTCAAATGGGGAGATCATATCGAAGAAGTCTGCAAAAAAATGAACAGTGGATACTATGCTTTGCTGAATCTGAAACATACATTGAATAAAGAGGGCCTACTGAGCGCGTATTATTCATTAGTATACTCTAGAATGAGTTATAATATTATTGCCTACGGAGCCGCAGCTGAAAGCAGAAGAGTATTTGTCTCACAAAAAAGGATTATTCGCCTAATGTTTGACTTGCGCCCTTTGGACTCTTGCCGACCAATATTTAAAGAACAAAATATTCTCACGTTTGCGTGTATATATTTATTGAAGGTACTCTGCTATGTGTATAAGAATTGTCGACAATTTGAGAGAGTTGGTGATAACCATTTCTATGATACCAGACATGGTAACCAATTGAAACTGGGCAAATTTAATTATCATGCTTACAAGAAAACACCAGTGTATGCAGGGTGTTGTTTCTTCAATATGTTGCCCCTTGAGTTGAGGAATGCCGGCTCTTTCGCGTTGTTCAAGAGACAATTGATTAATTTGCTTAGGGAAAATGTTTTTTATGACATTACAGAATTTAAAAATTATTTCAGTAATGTTTGAAGTTTTGAAATATTTGGAAGCGTATGTTTATTTTTCAATTAATCTGATGACCTGTCCAATACAATTTTTTTTTGTCTTGATGGATTAATAAATGCTTATTATTATTATTATTATTATTATTATTATTATTATCTGGCCGTTTGGAAAGATTTCAAACGAAATTCCGGTCCCCCAGAAGTTTGGTTAGTTTCTGTATCGTTTTTGGTGCTCAAAATTTATTTGGGATGTGTAAATTGAAAAAAAAAGCCTCCTTATACGATCTTCTAACGAAAGCAACCGGAAAATATGGTTAGGTAGAATTTTCGAGGAATTATGAGGAAAGAACTTGCAGAATAAAATTGCACGATTTTCGTAAGTAAACGGGTTCTGGATGGCCATCATCGGTCTCTAAATGATTATTGTTGATCGTTTTCAGGTTTCAGAAAAAAAATACGTCGAAAAAGCTAAAAAAACAAGAAATATGACTATATTGCATTCCACAGTATAGTGAAATGTGTCACTGGAGCTTTCATTCCTTTGCCAAAAGTAGAAATAGGCTATATTGAACCAGAATACATATCCATATTCCAGGAGTTTGTGTCTTATTTTAGAACAGGTGAATGATAAATGTGAAGCATATGTTTGACCTATTCCATTTTATTTGTACAAACCTACTGTGGTAGTACTGTATGAATATTTTTTAAACTAATAAATTACTATACAATCAGAATATTTTACTCCTTGTTCATAAAATCAAATAAATAAAATGTCGTCAAGTCTTGAACTTTCAGTTCAAGAGGATAATAAACATTCACAAGCATGCATATGAAAATTATGTGAAAGCAATGCAATTTTTTCCATGGCGAAAAATAATATATTTCAACAGTGATCTCTTGTAATTTTCATGCAAATATCTAGAAAAGGAATCCTTTCTATCAATTCATATAAACGTTAATTATTTTCGTCCATCACATCTTTTCAAATTCATTCGCATTCTGAGAAATACGCTAAGAATGTAGAAAGGGCAACATAATGTTGACTTGGAACATAAAAATATTTTGATAAACGTCATAACTTCGATACAGAGTGGAATGTGTCAAATTTCCAAGGCCAGAGCTGTGATTTTATAATTGTGAATGGAGTATATGTATAGTGAAGGAAATTTTTTTTTATCATTCAACCGTTGATGTGGATCAAATTTCGGACGAAATTACCAACAAGAATCAATATTGAAATTTAACTTACCAATGTCTGTTGCCATACCTATTTCGAGGTAACAATATAGGAAAAGATGATTGGATAAAAGGATTGTGCTGTTGAATAATTCCATCGTTGATGTTATCCTGGAAATCACTAAAAAGTAAAGATTATATGACTAACTGAAAAAGAAACTGTTTAAATTAAAATTAACATAGATAGTAAGTATGGCAAGGAGAATAAAAATTAAATGTGGAGAAAAAACGAAGGGTTTACAATTTTTTCAATAAATTTGTTAATAATATGTTTGTCCACCGCGATAATCCATACACTCCCCAACACGTCTTGGTATTGATGCAATAAGATGGTCTATTTCTTCTTGAGAGATACTATCCCAAGTTACCTGTCTTCATGTCTCAGAGCTCCCAAAGTCCGTGGGGCTGGGGTAAACTTCCAAGCCTTCTACCCATGATGTCCCAAACATGCTCTATGGGCGCAGTTGTCAGATTGTGTTCCGGGCTTTCCCTATAAAAGGCTGTGGCCAAACTCTGACAGCTTACAGCTACAATGTCGAATAGTTCTCTGTGATCTCTGCAAATAGGGCGATTTTATAGGAGAAATGTCAAACTTTGATCAGTGTTCCTGAAGAAATGGGGAAATTATGGAAAATATGAATACCAAGCTATTTTGCGTTGACGCTTCCTCTTTCGATCCGTATATTTACATCACGGCCAGGATATCTGCGAAAAAAGTTGTATCGAGTTTAAAATTGCCCTTTTTGCCGAATTCTTTCGCGATTTTCGCTAATTTTTTTAAAATACTTTCACATCGCCTAGAGGATCGAAATTTCGCCCACGTACGAATCGATCATTCCTCTTTCCGACTGTGTAAAAATTTCTCTCCTGTATCGCAGCTTTGCTGCGATTTTAAGATTCTTCTGGACCCACTTTTTCGACAGATGCCCCAGGCCGGACCACAGAGTTACCGTTTTAGTATAATATAGAATTAGCCCAAGCCCTATCACGTCGGAAAAACATCGATAGATTTTGCAAATGGACATCCCTACCTCGAATCGTTTGGCCATCATCCGATTCGATTTGCTAACTACCCGGATTAGGTCCTTTTTTTTTTATTTTGGGGATAGACAGAGTTCAGGAACGCATACCGAAACGTCATAGTTCCCTTTTTCGTCTGCATTTCTTTTTTGTGGAATTGGAAAAGACGTGCGTCTCTTGGATTCTTCGAGTTTTCTTTGTGATACTCGTTGCTGAGAGGGAAATCGAGTTAAGACTTATATTGGACGTGGAGTAGGGGCTTCATCATTCAAAGTGATGGATTCGAATATTTCGAATTCGATTCCATAGGTTTTTCGTTTAGATTTTCAATTTCACCACAAGTTGTCCATTTCACTATCATTCGCCATGCCATCGACCTGAACTCAAATGGGGTTCAGAAGGAAATTAATGAAGTCACCCTGTATACCGCTCTTTTCTCGGTTCGACAGCAACATACCGAAAAATCCCCGTGACCCAAGAATGTCCATGTGCGGCCAAACGAAATTTATGAAAGCATAAAGACAGTCCACCAGAAAATCCTCGTCACCCTTCTCACAGTTTATAATGTTGTAAAGAAGAGATAGAAGTAATTATTCCGATAATGACCACCGTAAAGATCGCCTTGTCCCGTAGCCGTAACGGATTTTTATGTTTTGTCGGACCGCGAACATCGGAAAAAAAATCACGTAGGGCTGGTCGATCGTAAATTCAGAACATACGTGTCCGTGAGCTAGGTTCGAGGTGAAAAGTGAAAAATCAACCACATTTCAACTCGGAGGAATGAGCTTCTGCCAAAAATAAATACTCTTTATTTATCTTTCTACATCCAACATGCAAATGCCCAATTACAGGTGTGAACAGGTAACCAATATACGAGGATGTATTGATATCTAGTTAGCCTAGACTAGTTCCATGCATAAACAAAATATTGCGATACCATTTCAACGAACAATAACTAATTAGTTGTGATCGAGATGATATGATATAATATGATATATTGTTTATCCTGATTACTCCTAGGTCTCCTGTGGAGATCCCTCTGAAATTACAAGCTTCGAAGCTTGTAACTTGTGCCGAGTTCGGAGTAAGCAGTTGCTTTCTGTGTAGGCTTTGTTACTGTGTCCTTACGCCACCTTAGGCACAGCACTGTTAATTTTTGACCCAACAGTGAGAATGGTGGCCCCTAACGATACTAGAAAATTTGTTACCTAGCTCGGGATTGAACTTCGGACCTTTGGGTCCGAATTCCAACGCTCTACCACTGAGCCAGGGGCACTCATAATAAGATATTCTTGATAATGGAATATTTGTTGAAAGATTATTTGGGCTGTTTCCATTATCTATGCGTTATCTTTCAGTTAACGAAAAATTGCGTCTACTTATTAGACGTGTCAGTGTAGAGTTCGAGGTCGACAAAGTGATGAACCAGAGTTACGCAATAAATTGAAAAAAAAATAAAAAAATCGAGCTATCATCAAGTACCTGTATTTAAAAGGATTAAGAGGTAAGCAAGTTTACGAAGATATGCATAATACCCTTGGTGATCAATGCCCTTCGTATGCGACCGTCAGAGATGTACAAGTTACCTTAAAGAAAGTATCTGAAATACAAAATACAAAATACAAAATACTTTGAAATTAAGTATTTCAGATACCAGATACAAATAACTTTCTGGTATGGTATCTGAAATACCAGATACAAGATATGTATCTTTCAAATACTTTTCATAGATAAAATACTTTTTTTCTACGACCGTGCGTTTTTACACTCTTTACCCACTTTCCTGCACTCATTTTAGTTTAGAAAGTGTCACTTTCCCGCACTAGTGCGGGAAAGTGACACCTAAACTAAAATGAGTGCGGGAAAGTGGGTTCTATGGAAACTTCATGTGAATTAACATTTGTCATTAGCTGATTTGTTTTACTCGTTGCTAAATGTCATTGAGCGCCATCTATCGAATTCTACTTTTCCCCTAAGGTTTTTCTGACATGAAAAGAAGAAAAATAGTGTTATACGCGCAAGCGCGAAATAGAGAAGCAAATTTGAAATTGCTTTTGCGAACCAGTTCAGACTGTTCTCAAGAGTTTGTTCAACAAGTTGTTGAACTGCAGATTTAAGTTTTATGCAACTGGCCCTTAATAGTGTCACAGTTTACAAACTGCGGCAGTGTAGTGATTGGCAAAATCACTGTTTACTGTTGAATGGTGTTAAGAAAAAGTCAGAAGTCAAGAAAAGACTCAATCTTCTCATAGCTTCGGACGACCGACCACACATTTACGTGTCTTCCTTAAACACAGATGTGGAATAATAATTTGAAAACAACACAAATCAAGCAAGGGGCGTAGCCGATTACAATTCATAGAAAGAAATAATTGCCACGCCATCTATCAATTTAGCCCCAAAAGACGCTTAAGATGCCACAATAGAATCAGTTATCTATTACTAAAAGTATCTTAGCAAACAAAGTATCTACAAAATACTAAGATACCAAAGAAGAGGAATTTAAATACAAGATACAAAATTCATTTTCAAAAAAGTATTTCAGATACAAGATACAAATACGTATTTTGTATCTTGTATCTGTATTTCAGATACTTGTATCTCAGATAAGTCACATCTCTGGCGACCGTGAAAAATTGGACTGCAAGCTTCAAAAGAGGTTAATTTTCCATTGAAGATGATGACCGGGAAGGCCAGTTCCTGTGTCAGACCCTGAAAATATCGATGCAGTTCATGACATGATTTTATCAGACCGGCTTAAACGGATATCTGAAGCACTGAAGATTTTATACGAACGCGTTCATCATATAGTTCACGTCAATTTGGACAAATTTCTGCAAAATGGATCCCCAAATGTTTGAATGTTGACCAAAACCATCGCGTTCGATCTGTGCTCGATTTGAAAACGATGTAGACTTCTTAAACCGAATTGTTACTATGGATGAGACTTGGGTACATTTCTATAATCCAGAAACAAAGCAACAATCGATGGAATGGCGATACTCTGGTTCTCCAAGGCCTAAGAAGTTTCGTGTCCAAAAATCTGCTGGAAAAGTTCTTGCTTCAGTTACTTGGGATTGCCATGGAATAATCTTGATTTATTTTTTGGATAAGGGTGGAACAAAAACTGGAGATTACTATTCGACATTACTGATCACTCTACCGGAAAATATTAAAGAGAAAAGACGCGGAAAGCTTTCCAAAGGTGTTTTGTTTTTACAGGACAACGCCCCAGTACACAAATCTCATGTTGCCATGCAAAAAAATTCGTGATTTAGGGTTAGAATTACTCTAGAACACCCCCCTTATTAACCAGATTTGGCTCCGTCCGACTATCATCTCTTTCCTCAACTGAAAAAAAGTTTGAAAGGTCGTAAATCTTCTTCCAACGAGGAGATGATGAAAGCTGTGGAGGACTGGTTTGCAGAGCAAGAAGAAACATTTTTTTTGAAAGGTCTAGAAACGTTGCAGGTTCGCTGTAATAAATGTATTCAATTAAGAGAAGAATATGTTGAGTAATAAAATATTTTGACATTGAAATTTCTATTGAAAATTCTATAGTAGGCTAAGAATTTTTCAAAATATCCTCGTACATAAAATTATACCTGAATATATGCATAATAATGCCTCAAGCCGTCGTCAGCCGAGGTTAAACCAAAAAATATTGATAGGTACTGACTGTGACTGATCTTCATCAATGACCAATACCATTCAATCTTCAAGTTTATGCTAGGGCTTTTGCTTCTGATGCTCAATGGTTCGATTGGTTATCGTTAGTTTTTCCCTTGAAAGTGACTCGAAAAACCTTTGAAATAAATAAAATGAAGGACGATACTTCCTGTCATTCATCTCTCCTCATCTTTTTCGATATAAGTTATCCGGATCAGCATTACTATGACCATCCAACGTAAAGTTTTTCTTGGCCAAATTTTATTGAAGAGAAGTTCTTCCGAGCAAAGAAAAACGATGTTTTGTTGGAAATGCCAAAGTAAAAATATTTGCGAAAACTCGACACCACCTCAGATTCCAGTAAAGGTCGTTGATTTCAACCTTGAACGTGATGGACTACAAGCCGTTATATTGACTGCTGTGGTTTGCGAGTGATTCTCCTGTGGTCTCCTACTTGTACCTACGTGTAAATAATACGAACAAGAAGTAGGTACTCGCTGTAAAGCTCCACCATCTATTAAGTATGTGGGAAAGGTGACACGAGCGATGAGGAATGTGCAAATGGTTTTTACATTTGTTCCCGTCCACATATTGTTTCGAGTTCATTCACTAGCTGCTGTTTGATTCTTGGTATTGATTACTTGGGGAAAACTGGTGTTGGAGGGATGTTCTCAAAGTGAATGTAACGTATCGTTTTCAGTTGGGGTGGTGTTTCTTGGGGATGAATCGGGCGTGACATTGATTGGAATTGAACAATTTGGTAATTCATTAAGAGCAGCAGCGAGAAATGTGAAGGAATCTCCTCGATGTGGAGTCACTTGCGGATCTAGGGAGGTTTTCAGGGGGTAGGCATGAAAATTTCTGACCAAGAGTACAGAATGAGCATAAGGCCACATTTGAATGTGAAGTCCTATTCATGAATTAGATAAACAAGAACTGATATCAGTGCCTCCTTGTTTAATGTTACAGGGTGTTTTTGAAAATGAGCATTTTTGAAAGTGGCTGTAACATATTCCTGAGGACAATTCTGTGAAAGCACTTCTGTGGCTTTTTTATGGTGACGGTATATTCTTGATCGAAATATTCAATATTTATTGCCTTCTCAAAGATCGCGGAGTACCGAGGGGAGTACTGTTATGATTTCCTAAGATGAGCCTTTTTATCACGAAAAGAAATAAATTTGGAATCTATCAAATCAATGAAAATTTAAATTTTGATACGCCCGGTAAGCTCTATCCCAATTGAGGGTCCAAAATGAAAAATTTAGATTATATAAACTTTTATTCTAATATCAACTACCTAAAATATTCTAATTCAGATAAAAATAAACAACCTTATTTTAATTCTATAAGATGAAACTACTCTTACTTATTAATGATAATTGTCCGTACAATATATTCCTGTTTTCAACAAACTAACATTCTCTTCTTATGGCTTCAATAATAATATTTGGCATTCAGGATCACGTCAATTTCAATATTTTCAATTATTTCTTCTTATTATTCTCTTCATATTCCTTCTGTCTTCTTATAACTTCATTAATAATAATTGTGATTCAGGATTACGTCAATTCCAATTATTTCTTATATTTTCAATTATTTCATTTTATTTTCCCTTCATTCCTTCCAATTTATTTTCTTACTTTTCTTTTTTATTTTTCCAATTCAATTCAATTTTTCATCTCCGTGGTTTTCATACTTCAAAACATCTTCTACATCCTTTTCTTAATCTAATCTAAACTATTCATAGAACCTATTCTCTATGTACAAAATTCAATATACTTCAAAATAAATCTATATCTAGATCTTTCATTTTCAATTTGCCCTCAATGAATCGAAATAAATTTTGAATTTTGAAATGATATTTTGAACCATAACTATACATGAAATGAATTCGGATATGTCTAATAGAAATAATAATAATAATAAATTCTTTATTACGCATGAAAAAAAAAACAATAAAAAACAACATTATAAAGGTGTATTACATGGATAAATGGCAATGTCTACAACTGGTTTAGTTGTAAAAGAATTCACCCCTGTTCCTTCAACAGTGCCAGAAAATATAAAAGTAAACAACAATGAAAGCGGAAAGAATAAAAAAAAGTAATCAAATAGATGAATAATATTCTCAGGAAAGGAAATTATGGAACAATTATAAAGGGTTTATTGATTGTCGAACTTGAATGGGAGAAGGGCATAGCCCCCCCTCTCAAATCCGCCAGTGTGAGGATTCTTGAGTAGAATGATCTTCATCCCAACATTCTCACAATACTGAAAAAACAAATACTCCGTTTGTTCTTTGTTGCCTCACTAATGAAGCATTCTGCAATTGCTGTGAGCACACTGAGACTTAATTGAATTTCGAAAAACCTGCATCGTTAACTCCCAAAGAAACTCCGAGTATACAGGACGAACAAGAACTTCAATTTCTGCGCCTTCGAGCACACATGTGCGAACAATATACCTGCAGATGCTTTCCAAAACAAAAATTCCACCTCTCAAACGAGCCCTATCAACCGATTGATTAATGGCAGAAATGTATGTTTAAATGTTAATAAGCGAGTTGAAGTAGTTGAGTGGTTAGGATAAAGAAGATTGTAACATGGAGTCCTGCAGCGATCACAGCGTCCAGCAAAATGTATCACACTTTTCTTCACGATAAATTAACCTCTCTGCCTCATGCGACGTAGCGGTCCTAATGAAAAATAATATTTTAATTTCGAAATGGAAATGCGCTTGTTATACGAATGCGATATTGGGGAGAGACGTTATTAATCGACTGCTGATTGGATTCGACCGCTGGGTTTATTGACTTTGAGAACATGCAGGTTGAGGATATGGTGGGTTTCTTTGGGCCTACGGCCTATACGAAAGCATGCGGTGTGAAGACAATCTGCAAGAATTACAATACGAGATGCAAATTTCCTCCCAATCGATTCGAGCTCTACATATACAGGGTGTGTACACAGAAACAGTATAACAGCGACTCTACTACCCTGTCAAGACGTAACTTATTTTATGATCAACGGAAACTCTCATGATTTCAAAATGAAACTTCAGAAGAACTACAAGGAAAAATGAAAATGAATGAATGATGACGACCTAACAGCTCGCCAAAGATACCCCGACAGATCCCAATTTTATCCAATTTTCCCATCGATTCCCTCCTATTCAACATCCTCCCAAAGTACACGGATTGATTCGGCCTGATAAATAGTGAAGTCCACGAAAAAAATTGACGCACAATCAATCTGAACCTTTCTCGGATCTGCTGCAGCTCGCAACCGACCAAAATTACTCCAACCCTCTCCCACTGTAATTCGATTTCAGACAGGCCTATAAATGGGTAACAATTTGCACATTAGGTCTGTTTGCAGCTTCGCTGCTAACTCGTGACAGCTAAAGGCTGATTCTCACTATAAGGTTTGCTGCTTTGTAAACTTTGTAAGCTCAGCTTGATGTAGTTTCTTTTCAAATCCGTTTCAGTATCATGACAGCTCAATTTCAGTTACAATTCAGTTTCAATTCAGTTTCATTCCAGTTTCAATTCAGTTTCATTTCAGTTTCCATTCAGTTCATTCAAGTTTCAATTCAGATTCAATTCAGTTCCAATTCAGTTTCATTCCAGTTTCAATTCAGTATGATTTCAGTTTCATTCATCTTTCATTTCAGTTCCAATTCAGTTTCATTTCAGTGACATGCCAATATCAATTCAATTCCATTTAAGTTTCATACCAGTTTCGTCTCAGTTTCATTTTAGCTTCATTTCAGTTACAATTCAGTTTCATTCCAGTTTTAATTCAGTTTCATTTATCTTTCATTTCAGTTACAATTCAGTTTCATTTCAGTTTCATTTTAGTTCCATTTATCTTTCATTTCAGTTACAATTCAGTTTCATTCATCTTTCATTTTAGTTCCAATTCAGTTTCATTTCAGTGATATGCCAATTTCGATTCAATTCTATTTAAGTTTCATACCAGTTTCCTCTTAGTTTCATTTTAGCTCCATTTCAGTTACAATTCAGTTTCATTCCAGAGTTCATTCAGTTTCAATTCAGTTCCAATTCAGTTTCATTTCAGTTTCATTTCAGCCTTATTTCAGTTTTATTTTAGTTTCATACCAGTTTGGTCTCATTTTGGTTTCATTTTAGCTTCATTGACGTGTTTCATTTTTGTTTCAATGAAATTTCATTTCAGCTTTTTCAGTTCCAATTTAGTGTCATTTTAGTTACAATTCAGTTTCATTTCAGTTCCATTCCAGTACCATTTCAGTTTCGTTTCAGTTTTATATGAGAACTTGAATCAAATTGTTAATATCGTATAGTTGAGGGAAGAAAACGAAACGTATAGTGCGAATCAACCTTAACCAAGAATCGGAGCAATACATCGGGGGGTGAGCGACTGGAAAGTTATCGATGTTATTCGAATTTTTTCATCCGGGGCAGCGCCAAGCGTATTTTTAAAAGTTAATTCAGTACATGGACGTCGATTTTTTTTCCGGAACTCCTTGTTTTTCGTATAATTCCACATAATGGACGATCGATTCTCTTCGACTCGAGGTCATATAATATGTAGATTGGGTAATTTATGTTTTATTTATGTGACGATAACTGGGAATGAGAATAGTTTAATGGCTACATTTCCAACTAAGCGGAATATATGTATCGAGTTGTTTGATTGAATGTTTTGCTGGCCTCACATGAAGGCTGTAAGAATTGTATTGGATTTCGTTTAGGTATAGGAATGTTTTTCATTAATATAAATCTCACAGATCAGTCGAACCAAAATTTAAAAGATACACATAGTGACGACATGCTTTCTTGTTTAAGTAAAAACTCTCACACATATAGAATACACAAAGAATACGCTGTAATAAATCGACTGAAAAAAATTACCTCTTTCTACAAAGAGCTGATTTTATTTCGTAGACGGAATTCAATTCAGGGAGTTACTAACTTTTCGATCACTTCCAGAAGACAGCTTGTTTCCAAACAGGATCCCTCAAATTTTTCCGCCCTACCGTTTTCCTGTTTGTTTACCAACCTTTATAAAACTCGATGCCTATCAACGAAGATACGTCAAAATATTTGATGGGTGCATCAGATACGAAAATTATTATTTATGCTTCAGAACCTATCAGGAAATTGCTTGATTAAACATAATAATGGAGCTACCTGTCCTGTCAGTAACTCCGAGTTCTTTTTTTTTACATTCAATCGACCATCCACCAATTACGATATGTCTGAGCTAATGCGTCGTTCCGAAAGGCCATTAGTAATTTGAGGGGTTTTGATTGCTCTGTCAGATTTCTCAGTAGTTTGCGGATGATGACTAGTTGTTTTGTGGGTTATGCAGGGAACAAAGCTATTAAATAAACGGCTCCGTTTATAAAATAAGTATCAAAATATTTGAATGACTGGACTAAAGATTATGAAAAAAAATCGAACAAA
The DNA here is from genome assembly GCA_910592335.1 of Adalia bipunctata. Classification (NCBI taxonomy): domain Eukaryota; kingdom Metazoa; phylum Arthropoda; class Insecta; order Coleoptera; family Coccinellidae; genus Adalia; species Adalia bipunctata. The sequence goes on from OU342955.1 coordinate 14,222,691, forward strand.
CATAGTCTTCCTCGAATTTGCCATAGCATTTTATGGTCGGGCTTCTTTTTTAGGTTCTTAAGGGTGTACAGTACTTTCATTCGCCCTATGCTTCTCAGTGCTAATTTTAGAACACTCTAACTCAAAATTGGCTCGATGGATACATTTCATTTTCATAGAGTAGACTCGAATGGGAATTATCAATGGATCTGTGTTAGATTTTTGGAAAAATATTTTCAGAATCTCCTGAAATTTGAATTTGAAATCGAGAAATTTTATAAATGATCATATCTCCCAACACCGAAGTTTTCGGGAAAAAATCAATACACAGAAACATTCCAATTTCAAAGAAGTTTTCTTAAATATAAATTAAATTTTTTTTTTCTAAATGATATTGAGTGTAGAGTGTGCTAAAGTTTCGAAGTTCTTAAAATTCACGCCTTCCATCTAGCACCGCCTCTAAATATCGGAATAACCAATGAAAACGTACATCTTCAATTTAATTTTGATTTATGGCTTTCAAAAGGGCAATATTTCACTCAAAGAAGTTTTTATGATAGGGTAATGATGCCAACGATTGTCGGTACATTTGATCTGCACTTGATTTCAATACCACAGGAAATTTGACAGTTTTTATGACCCTAAAAATTTCACTGGGTTCTTAGCTGAATATGCTCGTACCTGAACGATAGATAAGGATTGAAATTTGTCGTCAGGTGACAAGGCGGGTTACAAACCCATTACCTAGCGATGACGATTTCGTCATCTATCAACAATAGTAGGGAAGTTTACAACCTTTAATATTCAGTTTCCAAATTTCACTTGTTTATGCATAATCCTTCCAAAGATAAGAGGGGGGGTGTGTAGGGACTTTTGAGAAGCACTATATATTCCAATTGTGTGAAGAAAGAACTCATAGCTTAGTATATTTCCACCTGAATTACCTCGTGTTCTAACGGAAGGTTATATATAAGGGTACTTATTAATAATATTCACATAATTTCATTTCGTGCAACTATGGCTAAGTATCGCTCAAGAGTTCACAAAAGATCGGCTAGGTCGAAATTCATGAAAAATTTACAAATTGCAAGGTATGTATATCACATAAATTCACCTATACTTTTAATTCTCTCATAACTAAACTTGAAAGATCTTTGGCAAATCTGAAGAATCTACGAAAAGTGTTATCCATTAATTGATTTCCATTTCAGACAGAACGCTTTAGCTAAACAAGAAGGTTATAGTGAATTGCTCGAGTCTACAGAAGGTGCTAGAAATGAGTAAGTAATCCATTAGATAAAGTCATCATAGTGAACAAAATTCAGATAGTATACTTTTTAGGGATGCAATAGAAAATCTGCCAGAATTGGAAGTAGAAATTGACTCTTCTCATATCTCTATAAGGCATTTACTGAATGGACGCCGTATAGTGAATTTAGGTCACATTCTTTATGAATACGAGCAGATCATAAGACATAGTGATAAATGTACTATGGGCAAAATGGCTTTTGTGAAGGAAACGAAATTTGGGATGAATTCGCGACTCCATTTCTTCTGCAATAACTGTGGAAAATCTACTATTTTGAATACCGATCCAGACTATAAGCAAAATGATTTGTCTAGTGCTATGGTATGGGGCAATTTATCAATAGGTATTGGAAAAAATCAATGTGAGGAGTTATTCGCCCTGATGGACGTTCCATTCATGACACAGAAGACATACAACCGTAAAGTGTTTCAAATAAAGAAGGTGAGGATATTAGCTAATGTTGGAACAGTGAATTTCATCAATTTACTTATCTCTGTGCAAAACGTTCATTACTATCAGTTGAATATATAATACGTTGATTTCGGATTTCCAGGTCCGCATAGAATATTCATCACATCAATAGTTTTTTTAGCACGAAATATCACGGTGTTTGCTCTATTAACATTTTGAAAAGCTTAAAGTTTCACCACTAAGATCATACCTTACGCTCAAAGTGAGATCATGAAACAATATTATGTTTGTCATTTTTCAAGTAAGATGCATGGAAATATCGAAATTATGTTCACAGCTTCCCTAATACTCAAATTCTATTTAAGAGAATCACTTTCGATAAAATAAATGTTTATGTAAACACTTAATACAGTATCGACAATATTTTAGATCTGGGAAGAAAAATTATTCGAAAATATGCAAAAGGCTGGCGAAGAGGAAAAAAGGATTGCTATTGAAAAAGGGAACGTGTGTGCAGATGGAACTCCCTACATAACTGTCATAGTAGATGGAGGATGGAGCAAGCGTAGTTATGGACATGGATACAACGCACCTTCGGGACTTGTGAGTATCTATAAACATTTAAACTGATAACTGTTATAACGCGAATAATTCTTATGATCTTCGCTCTCGGGTATCAAAAATAAATAATAAAACAATGGGATGCTAATTTTTCAGGGAATTATTATTGGTGCACAGACGAAAAAACCACTATTTCTAGGAGTAAGGAATAAAACGTGTTCTGCGTGTGCATACTACAAAATGCGAAATACACCTTCCCGGCCACATCATTGTGCACTCAATTACAGCGGTCCTTCAACTGGAATGGAACAGGAAATAATTGTAGAAGGTTTTTGTAAAAGTGTCGAACAGCACGGACTTCTATACAAATACTTAATAGGTAAATCAGCAGACAACAATATTCATTTTTAATATTAACTGGACAATTCTAAAATGTTATAGGTGATGGAGATTCGAGCGTGTATGCAAGGGTAGTAGAAAAGGTACCTTATGGTAGGCAAGTGATAAAAATTGAATGTGCCAATCATATGACCCGATGTTTGAGCGACAAATTGCACAGACTTGCTAAAAACACTTCTTTCGATATTTCTAATAGAAAAATACTTACGAGGAAGAATAAAAATATAAATAATATCGAAAGACTCGTGAAATCTGTGAGGATCATCGTAAAAAACAATGAAGATGATTCAGCCATATTGCGACAAGATTTGGGAAATGCTCCTTACCATGTTTTTGGGAATCACAGCAATTGCAGGTGAGTACTTATCGATTTTTTCTCAACCTCCAGTACCAGAGAACATAAGTTTGATAAATAGTGATTTTGTTCTCACAGAGATTCATATTGTAAGAGAAAGGATTCAGGGGAGGAAGATCTCACCAAGATTATGAATCAGTCCTTTTTTCAAGAAGTTCTGAAAATAGTGGAACCGATGAAAAATAAGGCTGATCGATTAGTGTACAATGAAACCACAAACCAAGCCGAAAGGTATGAGAGTTCAATTTAAATATTTCCAATATATTTTCCATTCATTCTACTTTTATCTACATATTGTTAGTCGCAATAGCCGAAATCGGCCAATGTCCGAAATTTTTGCTCACAACGCGTTATGGGTATCTTATTTACCCACAATGCGAACATGTGGTTTTTTTCGAGCATTGAGTGAAATGCAATTCCCAGAACGCGACGTGGGTAAAATGAATTGTCCACAACGCAGAATGAAAGCGCGCTAAAATAGGATTCGCATTGTGGATTATCAAATTTACCCACAACGCGTTCTGGGTATTCCGCTTTACTCAGTGCTCGAAAAAAATTATCTATTCGCATCGTGGGTAAATTTGGATACCCATAACGCGTTGTGAGCATAACTTTCGGACAGTGGCCGATTTCGGCTATTGCGAATAACATATTCATACCTGAATTCTACATAGATATATATTGAAATTTGTTGATTTTTTAGGTATATGGCACTCGTCGCTAAATGCACGGGAGGAAAAAGAGTTAATTATAGTAAATCCATTTCATATACCACTCGTGCTTATGGAGCTGCTATTTCTCACTCTGTTGGACCTGCGTGGCATCTCCATACTTGGAAAGGCCGTCTTGGGGAGAATACGCGTAAAATTTTGGCGAAAAGGAAGCGGATTCATGATAAGAGAAATGAGGGTACAAAAAGCCAACCAAAAAAGAGAAGAGATTTTTCAAATGGTCCTGACATGAATTACGGACCAAATGCTGCCCAGCCTGACATTCCTCAGGGGGAAATGTCAGTAAAGAAAACCCTCTTTCTGAACAAACTGAAAGATAGAATTTCAGATCGTTCAAAATTGGAAGAAATTGAGGAGAAAACTCGTGGGCAGCATGATAATTCCTTATGGAGGGAATTGAGGCAGGACTATCTGACAGCCTCGAACTTTGGTACAGTGGTCAAAAGAAGAGCAACAACCCCTTGTCATAATTTAGTAAAAGCTTTACTGTATAAAAATCCGGTGAATACTCCCGGTATTTTGTATGGAAGGGTGAATGAAAAAGTCGCTATAGAGATATACGAAAGACTGAAAAATGTCAAAGTCAAACGATGTGGATTGTTTATTGATGTGGATTTTCCATTTTTAGGTGCTTCTCCCGATGGATTGATTGGAGATGATGGTTTGATAGAGGTAAAGAGTTTCCAGTCAATCAAGGGAAAACTGAAAGATTATTCGAAACCACATTGTTATACTATCAATGGAGAAGAAGTAAGGTGAGAAATCAGATTTCAAACGCCGTTTCATATTTTATTAATCTTTTTTTTTTCAGGTTGAAACGAAACCATAATTATTTTTTTCAGATCCAAGGTCAACTGAATATATGCAGAAGACGATACTGCGATCTGGTTTTCTATTCTGATGATGATTTTCATGTCCAAAGAATCGAAGTAGATATAAACTTCTGGCACAGTATCATGATTCCGAAATTGGAAAAGTTTTATATTAATTGTATTCTTCCAGAAATTATCGATCCAAGAATTCCAAGAGGATTAAAAACTCGGGAACAGGAATAAACTGTTATAAATATGGTGTGCCTTACATTGTAAACGCAAGCGTGACGTTGAATTTGCAAAAGTAATGACTCTAATTCATTTCGCAAATTCCGCATTGTTTGAATGCGTAATCGCAGGTTTTTATCGAAACTTTATATCAATAAAATTCTTATTATATCAATAAAATTTTTCAATAAAACCATATTGTCTTTCATTTGATAATATTTTTTCGAACTAACTTCTGTTAGGTATGATGAATTAGTTCATTGATAATCCCTCCTGGATCTTATATTGGTCCTCTGTTCCTTCTGTCTTCTAAATTATTTTCAGGTGAGTGACACCATTGACACATTAGAGGAATACTCAATGGAGACATTTTGGGTTTTACCAGGAGAGGAGAGAATTTCCAATACGTCATTTATTCAGATTTTTCATCCCTAAACATAAATGATCCTACTCTTCAGTGAAATAATAGAAAAACGAAATATTTTTGAGCGCTCGATGGGCTCATTATAACTAGTGTCAAATCAATTGAAACAGCCATTTTATTTCGAATATTCGTATTCTTTCTAATATTCTATATTATTACATTGTGTATCAAACAAGACTATGAAATGAAATTGAAAACCATTTGATAATACGTAGGTATCTCTGAACCTCTGATATAAACAAGGTCTTAGAATATTCATTTAATAATTGTTATCATGGAATTTGGTGAAATACTTTCATGATGTTATTGATAGGTAGTAAGGTATGAAAATAAATAAATTTCACTATTTCTTAATATATTCCAATGACGCAGTTTCGGTAATTCTATCGATCTGAGGAAACGATGCCCACACAATTCTTCTTTCTATACCAGAATTGACGAACGTTTCGATCCTTTCGGTTCCCTTTTACATCTGGTAAAGAGAGCGGTGGGCTTTATTATGGTGTCATAAATTGCAATAATACCAGATGTTCATTCTGTTCTGTCGAAAATTTTGTTCGAAGTAACTCGGCAAGAATAGGCGGGGCTATTGAAATATTGGGAGTTTTGAATTTGTATTGCTGGGTATTTTCATGTAGTGCCATCTAGCGGAATTCGAGCTTTCTGGCAAAGGGTGTAACAGCCTTCAACTGGAGTCCCCCAGGAGTCCGTATTTAGCACGCTTCTGTTCGTGATATATGCAATTGTTTGTTTCTTTTGCAAGAAATCATCTAAATATTGTGGTCTTATGCTGCACTTCATTACTTCATTGACGTACTGCTTCATTTATAGTTTTATGTTGTTTCTTTTCAAAACCATTTCAGTTTTCATTTGGTTTAATTTCAGTTCCAATTCAGTTTCATTTCAATGTCGTTTCAGTTCCAATACAGTTTCTTCACAGTTTCATAACAGTTTAATTTTAGTTTAGGTAGTTATAGTGAAAGGAGGTGAATTTGAGTTACAATTCAGTTTCATTTCAGTTCAAATTCAGTTTAATATCAGTTCCAATTCAGTAACATTTCGAAAGACGTCTATCTTGACTTTGTGATAGCATTTTTTGAAGTTTTGGACTCTTTTTTTCGGTTCTTAAAGACATGCAGCAAGTGGAGATCCCCAGAAGTCCGTACTTGGTCCGCTTCTATTCGCAATATGTGCGATGGATCATCACATTAACCTTTGGTCTCAAGCTGTACTTCATTACCAAGTTCTACAGGGAGACTTCAACGCGAAAAGGCTATAGTGAAGGCAGTAGATAATAGAAATTGGTTCGTGCTTCTCAATGATGTGAACAATGTGGTACATATTGGTAAAAAGTCCATCACGATGATGATGGACCATATCTGAAGACTTTCTGTGCACCTAGCCCATTTCAATTTGTTTCCTTATTTTCCATTTTCTTCTCTCTACCCTGAAGAGAACGGCAAAGTTCCAGAAATAATATTATATCAAAACTAATCGAAATGCACATCAAAAGGAAGTGTAGTCGTATAGACTACTTGAACCACATTCCGCTATCTCGTCGGACATTATTCCATATATATGTTTTCTATGTCTATTTATGACACCTAGATAACATAAAGATATGCCAGCGCTCTCTTGTGGGCGGGAAGTATAATCCTCAGCGGCGAATCTAACCTGAATATTGGATAACTGTGGCACACTTGTCTTAATAATGGAGCTATAAAGGCACATAACGCTTAGAGCTACTGCAATTTAGTTTCAACATCATACAGCCATTCCTAGACTCACTTACTGTTAGTTATAGACCGAAGCCGTTGGTTGTTGGATTTTTGTAGGATTTAATGAAAAGATAATGGTGGAATAGTGGAGGAATCTCATAAGGGAGAGAAAAGTGAATCAAAATGAAGTTTTCTGAATTATGCAGGAGTTTAGGAACATAAATATTATCCACCATGGCGTTATTATTTTTATATGAGAGTGTTGGTAGTTGGCAGTAGCAAATGAGCTATGGCACACGTGAGCAGAAGTGACATTATTCTGAATTAGAGGCGAGATATGAATGTCCAAAGCTTTGGCAGAGTCATCCCAGACTTCTACACACCCAGGACTATAAAGTACCTACCAACCTCAATTAGGTACTACAAAAATCAGGCTTATATAGAATCTGGAGAAATGATGTTAAAATACGTATACTGCAACTTACAGGAGACAGTAGAAGTCGCCTAGGTGAAGAGCACATACAGTGCGAGTGCCAGGAGTTGGGTTCAAGCAGATTGGTACTTGAAGACCTCGATGCGCTTATACCCTCTGGTATCTTCGACTGCTTGCTTAAAAAAACCAGCAATTCCCTGAGGAATATTCTCAAAATCACAACCCTGCAAATTGATCGCTCTAGACCTGCTCTGGGTAAATTATTAATGTACCTCGATGAATCTATAAGCCGTAATGAATAATGCACATTCCGTGATTCAAAGCATGAAAGCACCATGCGATTATTTATTTATTAACCGTGCCTATCGTTTCACAGTTCATTATAATATAACGCTATATAATTTGTATATATTATAACGTCTTAAATAACGCAAATGGCTTTTTAAATGTTCTTACAACGATGCTCTTGTTATGGTCGATGATCGAATGGCTTCCAAACCTGTCATTAACTTTACAAACACGGTTTATCTTGATATTTCAACGGTAGAATTCTCCAAAGAAAGGGAAAGAAAAACACGAAAAGTTTTCGGTGAGATGTTATCCGAGGTAATAATTGATTATGAGTTTTGTCTTGGAATTCGTCAAAACGTGCCTCATTAAGAAAGGATGAGAAGGTTTCGAAGAGGACGATGTGGGTGGCCAAGGGACGTTCTTTCGATTCATGCTTTACAGCTCATGGGAAATAAGTTGTCTTCTCTTTCACAATCTTTGCTACACTTTCATTTCTTCATTATCTTCACTTTTTCCTAGTTTTTTCAGGCGTTTTAAACCTTAAGTTCTATTGTGCCCCCAGTCAGAGCTGTCTCGTCATTCCCTTTTTTACAGCTTCTCTCCCAGTTCCAAGGATCTAATGAACTCAAGTATCAGGGATGGCTTCCAGGAAGTCACATCTACGCTTCTATATAGCTTTCTTTCCTAAAGCTTTCTTTTGCGTTGGCTTGCAATGGCCATACAGTTTGTAACCAGGTGATTTGAAGTTTCTTCCCTCTCACCAAAGAATCTGAACTCTTCATTTTAAGCTAGGCCCATTCTTGTAAGGTGCCTCTTGAGTGGTCAGGAAGTGCATATTACCATACCATTGAAAGACTTTGGATCATCAAAGCTACTCGTGTTATTTTTCTGGTAAAAGTATTAGCCTCCCTGTTTCCTTTGATTCCAGTGTCCAGGAACCCAGGGTTAAACCATACCATTATTCTTGCCTAGTTCATTAATTATCCTTGACCTGATGGCATGAAAGCCCAGTGCTTTTATAGCAGCTATAGTGTCAGAATATATTGCTAAATCACATATCTGACAGTTTTTCCTCAGGTTCGTCTCTAGACATTTTTAGTTGCTAGTAATTCGTTCTAAAAGAAGTCGCTCAAACAAGAGCCTGATGATACTGAGCATTTGGTGACAGGCCAGAATATTCCTCTCCTGTTATGGTTTTCAAACCCTCTGTGTATTTAATGATATTTTTTCGAGAATATGGGTTTTAGAATTTCTTTCTCAGTCTTTGTTCCTGCTTGTCGTCGTATAGATGCCTTTTTGGTCACTGGAAAGGTTTGCTGATGAGTTGTAGGTACTTGCTTATAAATAACCAGGATCTTTGATTTTTGCTCAGATAATCAGAATAACCTCCTTAATATTGTTGGAGTATAATCTATTACTAAGGGTCCCTGTGATATGTTGTTTCTTCATATAACCGTGCCTTAGATTCACGATTTTCAGGATCTTACGTTTTGATTTGAGTTTAGGACATTTGGAAGAGACTAAAACTCGACTTGATCATGCAGAAACAGGTTAAGATGGTCACTGTCCATCATTAAGTTGAACAGTGAGCCATTTAAAGTATTGAATACGTTGTGAACCTGAACTTGGCAAGGGAGTAAGTACAGATCAACGTTCTTGCGTTGTTAAATCAAAAAACTCCCCATGCATCCCATTTCCTATCCTCTTAAATGCATAATATACACATTATTTCGTAATTATAGACCTCGGAACACAATCTGTGCTAGCCGCCAGCTATATGGGGCTCTGCCTGAATCCTGAAACAAACAAGATGTGATGTTCACAAGTTGAACGCTTTGCTCAGCACTGATACAAGGAGTTTCTCATCAGATAATTATTTTGTCGAAAATGTGGACCACATTCATTAATGTTGCGTAATGTGCCTCTGGCGAGAGGTTAAACGTGATTCTTGAGGAATTCTCCGGTTGGTGTACATAAATCAGCAGTTTTTTGATGGATTGCCGTGTTGAGATACTGTTACAGTTCGAGGAGTTATTGAAATTGGTGTGTACTCAATCTTGAGAGCATTCAATTTCAAGTTATATATGGACTTACGGGAGACCATATTTTTCAGGTGGATAGGAAGAATGATCATCCATGAAGAATAGGTTTATTACTGTAAATTCAGAACGCTACACAGAATTGATTGTTTGTGTGTTGACCTAAGAGAATCACATTTGCGTCTCTCCTAGGTCTAGAGTAAGATAAATTTTTCTTTCAACTGGAGTCCTGCAAATACAGGGTGAGTCTGACTTGTACATATATTTTATCTATAGATTCCTCTCATTAAACGGAATACTTTTTTTTCATAACATTTTTCGAAATTCGGGTTCGTTTGAAAGGTACATGGCGTAGAAAATCCATGAAAAAAATACACTTTTTGTTCATATCTTCGTAACCGCTATTTCAAATAAACTCTATTCATGGTGCATATTCTTCAAACAAAACGTATTCAATAATTTCTCATGGTATGAAAGTTACAGCGTACTCGACTCATAAATCCACGCAAAAATACTATAAAAACACTTGAAAAAGATAAAAGTTCATATTTTCGAAAGAATCAATCATTTTAAAAAATGAAAGTATTCTTATGTTTTTTCAATGAAACGCGTCGTTTTCGAGTTATTTCCAATTTTACCCGATTTTACCCGGAAAAATCAAAAATCATAAGCGGCGAGAATCAGACTCGTTGAGCATTTCCAAAGAGGAACGCCTAGACGCCATTAGCGAAAAGTGCTTCCTTGGTTGCGCCTATATCACTGTTTAAAGAGAAAATCAACACCATCTGGCATCGTCTTCTTAGCAGCTCTGTGAAATATCATAGAAGTTGGTGAATGGAGTTAGGTTAGGTTAGTGAGATATTTTTGGGATATCGAGGAGAATATGAACAAATTATAAGTGTTTACAAACTAGTCTCCAGGAAAATCGAAGAAGGAACTTATTTTGGAGGGAGAAATATGGCTTCTCAATTGCAGAAATAATCGGTCAAACCTAAGTGTTTTTGTTAGGAAATATCGTGTTTGTAATATTTTTATTCCAATAAGGTTAGTGCTTGAGTATTTCCTAAATGTATCAACTCAATTGACAATTCAATCGAGAAATATGAACTTTGCATTGAATCCAGAGAATCGTATCAGGTAAGTATTTGGAACAATCAGTTTGGCTTATATCGTTCCTAATATTAATACTGGAGGGGGTTTTTCAGTCACAAGGAACACTCATATATATATACAGTTTATTCAACTAGCAACGTTTCGAGAATTATATTCTCTTCTTCAGGCTTATGAACAACATTAATATAATAATTCATTTGAATATTGATTCAAAATCGTGGTTGTTAGTCTCAAAATAGTCTCCATATCTCGGGGCCTTATTACTTGACGTATGGGGAACACAAGTGACTTGTGTTCCCCATTTCAACCGATGCACCTGCCAATCCAATACGTCAAGTAATAAGGCCCCGAGATATGGAGACTATTTTGAGACTAACAACCACGATTTTGAATTCAAATGAATTATTATGTTAATGTTGTTCATAAGCCTGAAGAAGAGAATATAATTCTCGAAACGTTGCTAGTTGAATAAACTGTATATATATATATATATATATGAGTGTTCCTTGTGACTGAAAAACCTCCTCCAATATTTGAAACAATTTTTTTTCAAATGGCTTTATCTTTTAAACAGAGCCGAATTCGGAAAAATTGAAAATGAAAAAAAGGTTTCTTTTGACCTCAAGAATCTACAGTTAAAATATATGTACAGGGTGGGCAAAATTGGTGCTACATGAACTGAAACTTTTTAGCCCGAGGAGATAGAGAAAAATGAATGGCACCTTATAGTCCTCTTTTTTCGAGAAACTGATAATGCCATCATCTGCATTCCTCTATCTTCTTTGGTTTCCGAGTTATAGGCCGAAATTGAAATTTGGGCGATTTCAACTTTGGTCATTATCTCCGTTTCTGTTCATGCTAGGATGTTGAAATAAAAACATTATACAGGCACTTTTCTGAAAGCATTCCAGTGGTGTACTCTGGTTTTTTCTAAGAGGTTTATTTGCTGAGTTATAACATAAAGTTGTGTTTTTTCTTATGGATACAGTACTTTGAAATAACTTAGAAAGAATCGCCATTTTTTTCCCGTTTCAGAAATGTATCATAATATGACATATTATGATATTCAAATATGACATTGTCATACATATTCATGTACCACCAATTTTGCCCACCATGCACACGTTGAAGACTCACCCTGTATATTGTTGGCTGGAATTATATTCAATCAATTTTAAATTTGAAAAATACCGAAAATGTGAATATTGTGCGTTACTTTTTAATCTGTGGATAATAGCTACTATCCTAGTGACCTGTTTCAATATCTTTTCCAACGAAAATGAAGCATTCAACTTGTGAATTATGTATGCTGCGAACTGAATTAAAACGAATACAATTAGAAAGATTTTTCGACTGCCTTCTCACCTTTCATAATACATCATTTTCAATTCATGAAAACAAATTTTATAGCCTATTCATTCAATATAATTCGAATTAAATTCAGTTTACTAATCATATTGCTTATATGTTAATAAATAACCGACCACAAAAGAATTATTCAAATTTTATATTTAAATTATTCGTGTTTATAATCGGAGAAAATTATTCGCACTGTAATAATAACCTTCACATTTACTGAGCCTGATTAAAATCATAGATTAACTTACAAAGTGTCGCCTCTATTATTCTGTACTTGGACTTTTTAACCAGCTTTTAAAATGCTTGTTTATGATCAGCTGACTGCTGTTTTCTGTTCAAAACAGAGTTTGATCATTTAATGAATTGACGAATTCGACGAATTGAAAGCAGTACTTTATGTTATTATTAATTACCCTGATGTTTATATCAAAAACAACCAACTGGAATCTTTGTTTATACATCAAGGATGCCACGGTGGCATAACACAAAGTGAAGCTGGTATAACGTTTAATTAGAACCTGAGCGAGGTCCAATATATCTGCACGATGATCCTGAACGACAAATTAAAGTTGAAAAGGGTCCCGTAAGAGCGCATATGAGGACGTTAATAACGAACAAAGAGCATGAAATGATGACGCCAGCAGCAGATTACTCTGCTTTATTTTCTAGTTGGATGTATTGTACGAGAAAATCCTGCATGTTTGAACAGTCAGACTGCATTATTACTTCCTATATCTGGCAGGATTTTCTTTATATCTTTTAAGGTGAAAGTATTCTATCCTCAAACAAGTCTGGGAATCGAACTAGTTCATAAAAATCGGCCACTAAAAGCACTGAGCTTCTGAGAACATTCGAGAAAAAATTTGACAGCTGTCAAAAGAAATTGACAGCAGCTGTACGCCTCTACTGTCCTGGACACGTCAATTTTTGAAATTCTAACTCAAGCAGCCACGGATCGAGCCTGTTCTTTTTCAATTAGAGGCTAGAGCCACAATTCTTGCACGGTCAATCTCACCTATCACTCTAGAATTCATATTGGCACTCAAACTCGTCAGAAACTCCAAAAATAGCCTGTTTATGGATGAAATATTCCAAAGAGAAACTTGAAGAATTGTTATTCAATATAAACATTTTTCCAATTAATTTCAGTTCATAATCCTGATAATAATAATGTTCCGTGAACAATAGTTTTAAGTTATAATTCACACATATAATTGGATTATTCTTCAGCATTAAGTAGGAACTCATTGGTCCTCTCCCAGACATAACCCAAACAATAAACCAATCTGAAATTAACGATTTCTATTATAGAAAACAATTACTTTGTTGGACATAAATTTCGAATGAACAAAGTCGAAATTTCCATTAGTCTTGCTCATTAACCGTCATCTTCAAGTTATAAAATCGTCTGACTTGAAAGCCGAACAATAAACTACTAAAACAATAAAAAGGTCTATAAATTTACTACCCCTGTTATAAATTTAAAGCTCACCTAGTCAGAAAAAACAAACCTAATATATTTCCGAAATACACACGCAAGAAATTGAAACATATTATATATTTCTGAATATCTTCAGGGCCAAATAATGAAGGGTGATCCATAAATCTTGGAATATTGTTCTGACATGATACAAATTGATTTTTAAGGGGTGAAATAGGGAAAGATGCCTATTGGTTTCGTCGTTGGGCCAATCTTCATTCTCATTATATGGAACAGGTATTCTCGCCAGAGAAACTAATGACAAATGGAGGAAATTAATGGAATCAGCTTACTGCACCTCTACCAATTCTTGCGAAATGAGTCATACCAGGCTACCACTATTAAGAGAGGAAAGACAAGTAATGGGGTGATTCTCCAATACCTTCAATTCCCAAGAACAAGCCAGAACTTGCTTATCAATATCATTATTATGTTGGGACTGAGCGAACCAGTGAAAATTTCTCTAGGTGGACCAAGGCACATGGTTGCCGGTAAAACAGAGTCATTATAATGCAGCAAATCCATACCCGGGAAGGGTCGGCATTAAAAAAAAAACTGCCGGCTGATCTGTCATAAATTAAACGTGTCACGACAGGTGTAATCTGCATCGGATGCCAGCCAACGTGGGGAAGCATCCAATTCTCCGTTGTTGATTTTTGTGAATGCCGTGTTTGTTATTGGGCCTAATTTAGATTTACCAGAATCATAATCAGGAGGGCCATGATTATAGTGAGCGTGCATGCCGGGAGGTTGCCCAGAAATTCTTCTCGATGGCCCCTCGGCCTTCCATCAATCAGGTCTCAAATCGGCCAGGGGGGTACTGAGGTATATTTTTGGTTGATTGTGATTGCTAACTTCGCATTCTACGTGAATTTGTAGCTCTGTATTTCTCTTTGAATACAACATAATATACATTTCTGTGTATCCATTTCACTTCCTCACCTCCCAGGAAACGGTAGGGGCTAGCCTCGCACTTTCTTGTCAAGTGCGTTATTCTACATCATAGGGAAGTAGGGAACGGACAGCAGGCGAGAAGACCGCACGCCTAAACGTCACACGTGACGTTTGGTCTGAGACTAGCCTCCCGAATCTAGATATTCCGTCGCGAATGGCAAACCGCAAATAATGCACTATTCAGATTAATCGGAAACTCGGGTCAGTTTTCGAATTGGGTTGTATTTGTAAGAATATTTTTAACCAACTAGTTTTTCGTGTAGGTTTAGGTTTGTCTCAGTATTCGTATGATATCTTTCGAAAAGTCTTTTAATTTCATTACTGAATTAAATTAACATCGGAGACCCAAAGGCGAAATGGATTCAGCAGAACTGAGTGGTACGTCACAAATTCCCCAGTTAAATTAATGCAAACACTCGAAATAAGTTTTTCGAGTAATTCTTCAGAGTATAAATCATACAAATAGTTCAAGAAATGAAGTTATCTGTTCCAGATTTGAGTGAATGCCGTGTGAATATCACGCAACTGACGAATAAGAGAGTTCACTAGAATTTGTCATTCATAGGTATATATACAGATATCGATAATGTAGTTGGAAACCTTGGGTTTCAGTACAAAATTCGAGCAGTCTTCTTGTCCAGTTGAACAGTGGAAGAATCGAAACCTCAGTGCGATTCGATATCGAATAAGCGGCTGGTCTAGTTTTATGGCAGTTTCGATCGTAGTGGGGATGCCTGGATCTCTGCTGCTCTTCCTAGATCGACAAACTGCCATAAAACTAGACCAGCCGCTTATTTAATATCGAATCGCACTGAGGTTTCGATTCTTTCACTGTTCAACTGGACTAGAAGACCCCAGTGTTTCTAAATACATTATCCATATCTGTATGTACATTGTAGTGTGCAGTTTTCTTGGGTTTAGAGCACTTCAGCAAAAACTCCAGATATTCATATTTAATTTCCTTTCAATCGACATATGTTTCGGCGTATAATGAGCCTTTTTCAAAATTTGAATATTTTGGACATTTACATTATTCTACTTGTCATTTAGTCAGAATTTCGTTTCAATTAGAATCAACTATTAAATAAATGGTGCTGTAAGTTAGAGAAAAAAAAACAAAACAATCTCTAACTGACAGCACCATATATTTAATAGTTGATTTTAATTGAAACGACATTCAGAATAAATGACAAGTAGAATAATGTCAATGTCCAAAATATTGAAATCTTGAAAGAGGCTTATTATACGCCGTAAGGTATGTCGATTAAAAGGAAATTAAATGTGAATATCTGAAGTTTTTAGTAAAGTGCTCTAAACCCAAGAACACTGCACCTACAATTTATAAAGTATAGCACAAGAAACCTATCATTCCTATATATATGTACATATACAGAGTGTTCCATTAGTGCAATGAAGTAGAAAATCTCATTACTGACGTCAGTTACTGAATTATTTTTCTGCAAAAGTGCTGGCTCTTGCACTGATATATCAGCCTTAAATAATAAATCGTACAGGGTGTTCGTTTGAAGCGGTATTAGAATTGGGTCATTTGTTCTAATCATCAAAAATTATGGAAAAGTGAAAGATTTAACTTCATTATCAGAGAGATATAATCTTCAATATTTTCAATTTTCTGGTTAATGGGTGTTTCAAATCTGATGATATGATGGAAACGATTTTCTTGTAAAGGATGTTCTTGACAAAGTCTAAAAATTGAAGAATTTCAACAAGGATGCTTATTTTTTTCGAATGGCTTCAAATTACTTTTTATACACACCCTCTAAAATGTTTAGTTTTCGAGTAATATAATTCTTCATCATTAGAAGTGACTATTTTACGAAGCAAAATGTTGCTCTGGTCAAAAATGGAAAAAAAAATTTGAACCTATTTTTTGATCTTGAAGATCAACATTTCTCAAAGAGTGTATGGAGAAGTGAGTTCCTCAAGTAGGTATTATGCCCAAACGTTTCAGTCCAGACCTGTTCAATCACCTGCCCATAACTCGTCTACCAATTTGACCAGCTGCTTACTCGGTAATTAATATTTTCAATAATAGCAGTAGAATATTTGTTATATACTGAAAAGAAGTTTGACAGACCCTCATCCCAAAGTTTTCGTGAAATAATGATACACTTTTACGATCTCAAAATTGACTACCCTGGCTTTCAAAGCAAACTGTCTCATTTTCTAACCCCCCAATGTCTATAAATTATATCGGAATGTCAGTTTTAAATTGAGGAAGTGGATGATATTTAAGTATTTCTTTATTGAAATCTTCGAATTGTCTGAACAAATATTTGGCGTTATAAAATATGAGATTCTCATCGGTGAGCACAGAGATCTATGAAATTCCTGATTAGATACTGTTTCGTTCTGTTCTTTCAGTTTCAAAGTTTTGGCGAAAAACGACTGCGCCTATAAGATCATGATGATGGAACATAACCTATCTCACAAAATCAGTAGCAGAATCAAGGCTATCAGGTATGACTTGCTGCAACAAGGTTTCTAGACATTACTGTGTAGACCATATATCTTCAAAATTGGAAAATGAGGACCACGTGGTTTGTTGTCAATACCTGTGCCATTCCAACGCACCCAAATCAGCAGAACTACGTTGTCAGCCTAACAAGTGTTTATAATTATCTACGCTTTTTCCCTCCAAGATACCATCCAATTAGGGCCGAACAAATATGGCCAAAACGCCAAATTGGATGTCAAGATACTCTCGGAAATTCGAGATATATTGCATCCATCCTGTGTTCTACCATGCCCACCATTTGATATCCTGTGTTAAGCGCTCCAAGCCAAGTAGATGTTTGTAAAAAATCAAATTTATGAGGATTCCGTCTCTACCTAGTAATTAAAATTAATCTATAGCCGATAGAACTTGTATTTTACCTGTCATTCGTCGGTTTTGATGTGGGGTCTCACATCTTACATCAGTCTGAAGATTTTTCGTTGGTTTGACGTTGATAATAGGCTGGATCACTTGTCTATTTAAGATGATGAAGAAGTGTTTTAAACGAGCCGAATATTCTCAGAAATTCCAAGTTTGTTGAATTTTGAGATGCCGATCGAAATGATACACTGATGGATCTGTTGAGTGGTCAAAAATCTGGTAATTTATTTTCGTTTTTACAATAAATGATTTAAAAATAACTAAAGGACAATGAAAAATCAGTTATCATTATTATTCATAAAGAAAAGAATGTTGCAGAATGAAATCACATGAAAAATTTAAATTAAGCTATTGGATCTACATACATAGCGGTCCAAATAGAATTTGACATGCCAATTCTGGTTGTTTTGAGGCAAAATTTTGAAAAAAAAATGATCAGACAGGTCAAATCCATATCGACCTGTATTTTGAGCATAACTGTAGCCAAGAGAAATAACTAAATCGCTTAAGTTTTCTCTCGAAAAACACTTTCCATCCCAATCTTGCTTTTCCTCACTATAAAACACCGTATCACATCCAAGGTCACTCACTCACTCACGAAAACCAATCTAGGAAACCAAAAAGACGTAAACACTCCATTCTCCCAATTAAAATGCACTCAGCAACCGGCTGAAATTGCAGATCAGCCGCGATTGAGACGTCAAAAAAGCCATTAATTTTGTCGTGCACACCCTGTAACTCCCGAGTGATTGAATTCGAGTTAAGAATCAGCGTGGCACGCAAGACGATTTAACAGAATGTAGGTACGCATTTAACAGAATATACTCAATAAGACGTTAGTGTGGGTTTTTGTTCTTATTAGTACTTCGAGGTGGTCTGGTGGTAATTATAGGTTCGGAAGATAATGATGTTGGGGCAATTGGAGGAGGAGAACATGAGATCCCTGAGCTGGCATGGTAAATTGGTCGGTACGTGAACAAGGCCCGATTGGGAAGATCATCAATTAATAAATTTTTTTTGGGAATATAATGATATAACTGGAAGAGGAAGGTTTCTTTTTGATTGAGTTATAACGTAAAAAATATCCGAGATTCACCAGATAATTATATTCCAGTTCAGTATTAATACTAAGTTGAGAAATAAGGGATGCGAAATTAAGAGGGAAGTAAATAACTAAATGAAACACCAGCTTTGAACACAAAGGTGGAAACATTCCTTTATTGGTCCATATGAAGTAGTTTTCTTGAATAAAAGGAGAAACGAAGAAGAAACCAACATGTCGTTGGTCTCCCAAAGCAAAAACCCACGGCATCAAATATCAAGAACACAAGTGTTCTTTTAGAGTGATAGAACTTTCAATAGGGATAACTGTGATTTGATAGAAGGTAGAAGCCATGTTGTTTTGACATTTCTGTTCAGTAGGCATTGACGAATTACCATGAAAAGACTCACGCCAAAACAACGTTCACAAATTGTTGAATTTTATTTTCAAAATCAGTATTATATGTATTTGCCAAACTTATAGAGCACTTCGTGAAATTTATGGTTTACATAATCGTCCATCAGAGCAGCTTATTCCTCGAACTATCGATAAATTTCGGACAACATTTTCTCTACTCGATGCAACAAGAAGACAAAGAACTGTACGTAGAGGAGAAAATTTCGCTGCTGTAAGTGATAGTGTTAATGTCGACGTTCACAACAAGTTGGACCTCGTGTATCCACCACATGGAAAATTTTGCGTAAAGATCTTGGTCTACACTCAAACAAGATCCAACTGGTTCAAGAACTAAAGCTACTTGACCATAATAACCGTCGTTTGTTTCCCTGAAAAATGGTGTTTAGTTATGAAGCTCATTTCTGGTTGAACTGCTACGTAAACAAGCAAAATTTCCATATATGGAGTGGGGACAATCAATCCTCAAGAAGTTCTACAGGTTCCATTGCATCCTGAAGAAGGCACAGTATGGTGTGCTTTGCACGCTGGAGGCATCATGATCATGGGTCCTTATTTCTTTGAAAACGATGCTGGAGCTAATGTTACAATGAATGGTGATCGTTATAGATCGATGATCAATGTTTATTTGTTTCAAAATTTGAATGGCATGGTCCCAGAAGTGTTTTGGTACCAACAAGTGGTGCTTCACCTCATGCTGCTACCCTGCTACCGTAACAATTGATTTATTGAAAGGAAGATTTGGCAATAACATTAATTCAAGAAAAGGTCCAATAAATTGGCCTCCAAGTTCATGCGACATAACTCCAATGGATTATTTTCTTCGGGGTTATATCAAGTCATTGGTTTATGCTGATGAAACAGAAACAATAGGCGCTTTCGAAGCCAAAATAACTCGTGTTATTGCTGAAATGAGGCCTGAATTACTCGAAAAAGTGGTCCAAAATTGGTCTGGTCGATTGCGGTTTCTCAGAGATAGTCGTGGTGGACATATGCCGGAAATTATTGTCGAAACTTAAGTGTCATAATAGCTATCTAACAAGTACATAAATTAGGTCTTTATGGACGAGTCCAAAAGTTTATGGCAGAGCGAGCAAAGCTATCGCGGCCAATAATTTGGGCAAGTCCATAAGCCTAATTATGTACGAGTTGCATACAAAGCTTTATGTTTGACATAATGCAGAAATTTTATTTTCTGAAATGGCAATTATCTATTATATTTGTCGCTTCATTACTAAAAAACAAGTGTGCTTTTGCTTCTCTTACCTTAGTAACCATCAGCGACCTTAGCAACCTCACTGAACAAAGTTGTTTACTTCGTTAATTCTGTGACAAACGTCATAATGATTCAAAAAATGGATAGTTCGGAGGAAAGCGTAAAACATTTTGCCGCAAGTGCCAAAAAATCTCTCCTACTCACTGAAAGTGCCTATGAAAATTTGTATGCGGCCTATAACAAGTGGTGTGAAACGAAGAAAATTGCAAAATCGAGAGAAGACTGTGACAGATGAGTCCAATAAAGTGGTGTCCAATAAAGTAGTCAATTATGGACGCTAAACGAATTCAGGAATCAAGTGTTTATGAAGCAGTCGAATAAAAATAATTATATGTTCGACTGCTTACATACGGCCGCATACAAATTTTCATAAGCACTTTTAGTGGGGAAGAGAGATTCTTGGGCACTTGTGGCTAAATTTTTTACGCTTTCCTCTCCCGAACTATCCATTTTTCGGATTATTATGACGTTTGTCACAGAATTAACGAAGTGAACAACTTTGTTCAGTGGGGTTGCTAAGGTCGCTGATGGTAACTAAGGTAAGGGAAGCAAAGGCACACGTAATGTTTTCTTGAAATGAAGCGACGAATATATAAATTGCCATTTCAGAAAATAAAATGTCTGCATTGCAGTCAAACATAAAGCTTTGTATGCAACTCCTACATAATTAGGCTTATGGACTTGCCCAAATAATTGAGTGTCACCTCAATGTTCTCCCGAAGTCCCACGAGAAAACGGCTATTCACGCATGGAGGATAAACTTCCTAAATATAATAATAATAGTTTTTATTAGCCAGGCAACATTTTACAATATTGTGACATTGATATTTTCAAAATATATTCAAACTTTACACCTATGCTAATATGCAGAGACTACACAATTGGCTTTGAGGCCTGTGTGTGCACATCTCTTTCATTAATTAAACATTTCACTTCTAGGTTATGAAGGGCAAAATAAAATATAAAAAATAAAAAAATATAATATCCAAACTATATTTTTGTAACTGTTACAAGTTAAAAAACAATGTTGTTTTAATCGACGAATTCAATCAACTGTATACGTTAACTTGTCCAATAAAATGCATAAAAGCCGAAAGCAACCAGAACGTGATCAATATCGAAAATTTCGCAAAACATTGCCCCGGTCATTCGATAAATATTTGCCATCATATAATACCGTAGCGAAAACCGCATTTAGCGGAAACTTCGTTAATTTAACCCGCGATTATGGGTCGGCTGCACGATTTTGTACCCAGAGACGCAGCCTAATGAAAATTGAGTTGATCCGTTGACAAACACGTGGAATATCGAGACCGAGTTTGGTTTACATGGCTTAATGAATTAATCAGTCGACTTTTGGGGTCGAGAACAGATCGGAGGGATTAATTGATTGGGATTTTTCTGAAACGGAGGTAAATATTGAAACGGAAGTCTATCTCTTTAATGTTCCGATCTCATATAGATTTAACAGGTTCTCCGGAATATGTTTGCTTTCCGCTTTGGCTTTCACCTCTGCGAATGCCACAAAACAACAACCCGATCGAATATCAACAAATACAGCTTACTTTAATCATTCAAACTGCCTGATGTTCAGGAAAATTTCTGTAAATCATCCTTTATGCTCTAATTCAGGATCAAATTGACCTATCTGTCAAAAAATTCATCGTTCTCTAACCTGGGGACTGGTATATTCATCTACCTGTAAATTGTCTGTTATCGCCACTGTCAGGACTGCTTTTCATCTATCAGTAGGAGAGAGTGATTGGCATAAATTTGTCTTAGCAAGTGGATGAGTCTATAGACCGGTTGTAGCTGTAGGTCCTCAGTTGACAGAACCTGTCCAAAAACCATACGAAAGTTTAAATAACGAAAAAATCGGTCGAATCGGAAAAACCACCCTGTAGACTCTCAATAAAGTCCCTAGATCCATAAACCAAACATTATTTCGAAACTGCCTTGACTAGTGTAAACCTCTCCTAAAATCTGACGGTCTCTTTCGGAATCACCCTGTATATCTCCTTGCTAATCTTTCCAATAGTACAAAAAAGGGATTACTTGAATCAGTTGGAATTCTATCAGAAATTAAATTCAACCAATCTAACAGTTTCTGTTTCGAAAGTAGGAATGACAACCCTACACGAGTATACTCCATTCACAATTATAAAATCACAACTCTGGCCTTGGAAATTTGACACATTCCCCTCTGTATCGAAGTTTTGACGTTTTTCAAAATATTTGTATGTTCCAAGTCAACACTATGTTGCCCTTTCTACATTCTTAGCGTATTTCTCAGAATGTGAATGAATTGGAAAAGATGCATGTGATGGACGAAATAATTAACGTTGGTATGAATTGATAGAAAGGATTCCTTTTCTAGTTATTTGCATGAAAAGTACAAGAGATCACTGTTGAAATATATTATTTTTCGCCATGGAAGAAAATTGCATTGCTTTCATATCATTTTCAAATGCATGCTTGTGAAGATTTAATGTTTATTATCCTCTTGAACTGAAAGTTCAAGACTTGACGACATCAATTGTTGATTCTAATCAAGAATTCATTAAAAAAAATCAACCCAAAGATATAAGATGAATTGATGGGTAATTACAAGAATAATGGAACATTATATCCCTCTATTGGAATCCAGTTGGAGGGAGTTCTGATTCAAGAGGAACTTTTTCTTGGAACTGAGTTTAGGTTATAAATTTATTATCAATAAGCTTGAATGTCAATTCCTGAAAGCTTTATAGATATACATTTCATTTATTTGATCTTATGGACAAGGAGTAAAATATTCTGACTGTATAGTAATTTATTAGTTTAAAAAATATTCATACATTACTACCACAGTAGGTTTGTACAAATAAAATGGAATAGGTCAAACATGTGCTTCACATTCATCATTCACCTGTTCTAAAATAAGACACAAACTCCTGGAATATGGAAAAAACCGATGTATTCTGGTTCAATATAGCCTATTTCTACTTTCGGCAAAGAATTGATAGGAATGAAAGCTCCAGTGACACATTTCAATTCATCGGAAGTGTTTTTTTTTGAAACGTGAAAACGATCAACAATAATCATTTAGGGACCGATGATGGCCATCCAGAACCCATGCACTCACGAAAATCGTGCAATTTCATTCTGCAAGTTTTATCCTCATAATTCCTCGAAAATCCTACCTGAACCATATTTTCCCGAAACTAACCAAACTTCTGGGGGACCGGAATTTCGTTTGAAATCTTTCTAAACGGCCAAATACCTAAAAAAAACTTCGTTATCAAGTCTAAAAAGGTCGATTAGTACTTACTCTCGCTTTATTCATTCTTATAAATCGAATTTTGGTCCAATTAAAATTTGCCGTTCGTACTCACGCCAAAAGCCATGAAAGGAAAAAATGACACTTGCACGAAACTTCTCATATCGACGGAAAATTTCTTCTGGACGACGAAGAACGGAAAAATAGGCGCTTTCCTATCGATATTTCGCCCCAAAATCGCCGATCGATTCGAACTAACAAAATGTAGAATATCTTTGATACTTTTTCTTTGATGTAAACCAATAGAATGGTCAACGTCGTTTTGTCATCAACGATATTCTCTGTACGCGCACAGACTCTTCATCAGGTGCACCAACTCCTGAAAACGAAACCATGACCTCCTATGTGATTAAATAAAAGTGAATGGAGTATACACGATGAAACAAAACAAATGCTATG
This sequence comes from Adalia bipunctata, assembly GCA_910592335.1. Classification (NCBI taxonomy): domain Eukaryota; kingdom Metazoa; phylum Arthropoda; class Insecta; order Coleoptera; family Coccinellidae; genus Adalia; species Adalia bipunctata. The sequence continues at coordinate 14,246,636 of OU342955.1, forward strand.
AATAGGTTAATCCGTGCACGTCATATAAACGTCACCTCTTCGGTTTCTGAACCTGTGTAGATTCTATTGAATATTAATTGATTTGGGTGGAAGACGGTGATAATTACAGTTAAAAGTGGAATTATGCATATTGAAAGATTCCTCGATTGCATCCATTTTATCCAAAACCAAACTGGAAGTTTCTGATTGAACAAACTCCTCTGCCCGAAATAAAATTCCGATTACGTCCGGCAGATCAAAGAGCTAAAAACTGCCATAGCCTTCGTAGAAATTCCAGTCCGTTCAATCCCTTCCAGGATGTTTATTCGTTTTATGAAATATCGCGGCTAATTTTTCAATCGTCGGTAGTTTGTCGAAAGGCTTTAAGGCTCTTTAAATGTTTCATCGGCTCTGATTAATTGGACCGGCCGGAACGAGCTACTGTTCGGGCCAATAATTTTGAGTAGATTAATTCCACATCAAAGCAGGAGCAAGGTAAAGGTCGCATGAACTACCGGTTTGCATCCACAGGCAACATTTCAACGTCTATATTCCGCCACTCGAGATGGTTCAGTTCAGTGAAATTCTTGCGATTTCATGCTCAAAAAGCTGAACAGATAAAACAGAAGGATAAACCTGACAATTAACTTCATTGGACAGATATTTGGGAATGATTAATTTCATATAGAGTATCCCCAAAAAATCTTTCTTTTTTCTCACAATTGCCTATCTGATCCTGTGAGCGAAGCTGGGACGAAACATAAACCCCTTCCTTATACACAATTCATAGCAACACGCTATTAATGAAAGATTTTGATTGCGGTGATCATTTCTATGATATTTCAAAATTCTTTATTTGTTTGTATTGTGTTTCTATTTTTTTAATGCTGTGTATTCAGTTGACGTCCAGTTCAGCTATTTGAAGGTTAGAATTTTCAAAGAAATTCATTCTGCCACATGATGCCCATTATCACAGATCAATTTCAATTCTTTTATTGCATACCTAATTTTTTAATATTATTGTTATTATTAAATGACTTTTTTTCAAAATAAATCTAGAATTACAAACTGGAACAAAGTGATTCTGCGATCTGAGTGATTGTTTGATTTGAATAGAAGAATTTCGAATTCTTACTATTCTTACCAAAGCAGAGTTTTCAATTGGCTTTTTTGTACGTCCGTATTTTAGGCCTATTCTCACTTCGAACTATTCCCATCGTGGAATTCCCCCTTTAGGAGTTCGAACGTGGCACCCATCGTTATAAATATAATCGGGGAATTAGCTCTTTAACGACTGACTGTGAAATTGGACTTTTTCCAGGATTTGCGTCCTGATAGCGAATAGTTTTGGATTTCCTTTTTAATTAGTGGTAATAAATATTTTAGGTTTTCGGAAAAAAGTTGGGGTTTTTGTTTCACAGTCAAACCGCAGCCGTTTGATCCTGCCAGGGATCGTAAATATTTTGTGCGGTCCGTTTTTTTCGGGCTCGAACTTCGGAAGTAGTAATTGGGGATGTTGTGATACCCGATATTCTAGAAGTCACATCGGGAACAAATGGTCTATGAACGGTTCATTCCGGGATGTTTTAATTATAGGGAATTCTCACTCATTCAGTATGTTGTGGCGTGTATTTCCTTTCGTAAGTAAATGAAATATTTGTTTAATGCCTCAAGGAAATTAGAGATTTGAGAAAAAAGATTCACTTATAAGTATCCACAAAGATTGGGTTAATGACGTTAATGTGCTCCAGACTCCAGAGTGTATCTTGATACACTCATTTGATTTCTTCCATATATCAATACTTGAAACTACTTGAATAATATCTGAATTGTGATCTCGAACTTTACTACGAACAAACTAAGTATGTAGGTATTAATAATTATTGAACCGTATATATGTTGTTCAATAATAACAAAACAAAATAACCTGTGATATAGATACATATTATAATTATTATACTAAGAGATTATAATTATTAGAAAATCAAATCTGTGTTCATTGGCGCCCGCAGGGGGGGCAGGGGGGCCATGGCTCCACCTGAGATTTTGATGGCCTCATTGTTTTTCAGCACAACACCCTCAATATTGCTCTCTGATCTTCATTTGGCCCCCCCTGAGAAAAATTCCTGCGGGTTTCTGCGGGTGCCCATGTCTGTGTTAGAATAAAGATATAGCTAAAGATAATAAGTTGAATTGAAAGTCTCATATAGATTATCTTACAAAAAGATATCTCCAATGGTAGGAACTGTGAAGAGATGTTCTTATCTATTAGAACATTCATCAAGAGCATTACTTTACAACAGTTTTATAGAATCTCAGTGGAGATATTTGATTCCATGTTGAGGAAATGCTCCAAAATATTCTTTAGATGAAATTCAAAGAGTACAGAAAAAATCAAAGTTTGTTTATAGAAGAACCAGATTGATCTTTTGTTATTATACTCTACTGAATCAATTCCTAAAGAGATCATCTACCATCCTTTTACATCGTATGATCACCCAAGGAGCTTTAGCAATCACATCGTGAGGATTAAGAGTCGGCTTCCCTAGGTGTAAGTTCCCGAGGCAGGCAAGACTTGCACACTATGTGGCGATTTCTTCCTCCGATTCACATACGAGGATATATTGAAAAATTTTTAGCCTACTATAGAACCAAACAAAATTTCAATGTCAAAATATCTTATTACTCAACATATTCTCCTCTTAATTGAATACATTTATTGCAGCGAACCTGCAACGTCTCTAGACCTTTCAAAAAAATGTTACTTTTTGCTCTGCAAACCAGTCCTCCACAGCTTTTATTACCTCCTCGTTGGAAGAAAATTTACGATCTTTTAAACTTATTTTCAGTTGTGGAAAGAGATGATAGTCGGACGGAGCCAAATCTGTTGAATAAGGGGGTGTTCTAGTAATTCTAACCCTAAATCACGAATTTTTTGCATGGAAGCATGAGACATGTGTACTGGGGCGTTGTCCTGATGTAATAACAAAACAGCTTTGGATAGCTTTCCGCCTCTTTTCTCTTTAATTTTTTCCTGTAGAGTGGTCAGTTATATCGAATAGTAATCTCCAGTTATTGTTCTAAACTTATCCAAAAAATTAATCATGATAACTCCATGGCAATTCCAAAAAACTGAAGCAAGAACTTTTTCAGCAGATTTTTGGACATGAAACTTCTTAGGTCTTGGAGAACCAGGGTGTCGCCATTCCATCGATTGTTGTTTTGTTTCTGGATCGTAGAAATGTACCCAAGTCTAATCCATTGTAACAATTCGGTTTAAGAAGTCTACATCGTTTTCAAATCGAGCACAGATCGAACGCGATGCTTCTACCCTTGCACGCTTTTGGTCAACATTCAAACATTTGGGGATCCATTTTGCAGAAATTTTCCTCATGTCCAAATTGACGTGAACTATACAATGAACGTGTTCGTATGAAATCTTCAGTGCTTCAGATATCCGTTATTGTTCGTTGATATGGTATCGCAATACTTTGTTTATGCATGGAACAGGTCTAGGCTAACTAGATATCAATACATCCTCGTAGATTGCAAATTTCGTCTTGCCTATTCGATACAAGAGATGATTATACCGATAATGCCCTTTCGGTATAATTCAATACCTAATGGTCAAAAATGACACCCACAAATGTTGCTTCGCTAAGAACGCAATAATCAAACCATTTCATAAGTCCATGACTCCCAAATGTTGTTACGTCTGAATGATGTAGTAACTCCCGCTTCTGCCCTTTAATTTTCCTGGCCTGTAATAGGTTTTTTCGGCCCAAAACATCCGTCTCTAATGGAACACGTAGTACGCGTCACGAGCCACATAACCATAGTATGGTTATGTGGCTCGTGACGCGTACTACGTGTTCCATTAGAGACGGATGTTTTGGGCCGAAAAAACCTATTACAGGCCAGGAAAATTAAAGGGCAGAAGCGGGAGTTACTACATCATTCAGACGTAACAACATTTGGGAGTCATGGACTTATGAAATGGTTTGATTATTGCGTTCTTAGCGAAGCAACATTTGTGGGTGTCATTTTTGACCATTAGGTATTGAATTATACCGAAAGGTATAGACATCGTTAAAAAAAACTAGTCAACCGTGTTAAAAAGGCGAAAACCGCAGCACAGGAGTTTGCGGTGCCTAAAAGCAATTAGTTCGACAAACATGTGTACAGATGAATATTCCAGAAGATACCGAATGAGTTCTGTTGAACAAGTTACGCTGAATTCGTTCGGAGCTTTATTTTTTCCGTTTGAGGCGAGGAGGGAGTGTAGGTGGCTGCGAATTAAATATGAATAATGAGGTGTAGGAGGTTTTGACCCTTGATTTTGGGAAAATTAGATTTCCTTTTGGAAAAAACTCATTGGATAGGCAGAATGTGGAAAAATGCTTGATTGTATTTGCCGGTGGAACGATTATTACGGTCAAAAGTTGGAGCAAGGGCTCTCAAAGTTGCAGGTCCTTCCACTTGTTCAGGATTTTTTTCACAATATGCCACGTTTGCAAAGCTACAGCCTCCTGTGCATATTTTCTGGTAAACATGCTTTGATTTTTTGCTTTATTGGCCCAAGAATGCTTCATTACCAAGGCTTTAGCAATCGGCGATAATCTTAAGATGAATAGATTCTCCAAGTCAGGCCCGGATCTACGATTTTTTCTGACCGGGGCAAAAATTCATGATTGCGCCCCCCCATTTGTTTAAAATGTACATATATGAATTCATAGAAAAAACAAAAATAAATAATACAAATGAATAATGAAAATAAAAACTAATAATAAGGAAAATATCACAAGGAAAGAAATTGGACTTTTTTCTTCACATAGCATCACGCGGCGTGATTTTCTTTCCGCGAACGCATCTATCAGCTCCTCGAAATCTGTTTCGGAAGCATTTTTGTATTCTTTAGCTAAGATCGAGAGGCCATAGAGACTTTTCTGACTCATTAAGGAACGCAAATAATTTTTTATTATTTTCAATTTGCTGAAACTGCTTTCACATCTTGCAGACGTGGTAGGCAATGTGCACTATATTCTATATAATGTCAGTTATACTGACATTATGGGGAAAGCATCTTTCAGATCTTGCCTGTGAAGAATTTGTAGCAGGTCTAATGAAGTCGATCTTTCACTTATTTCAGGAACCAACATTTTGAAAAACCGCTAGTTCCTAACAAAAATCAACTGCGTTCAAGTCTCTTCAATATTTTTTCGCTAAAAGGGTCCCATTTTCTGCAGATCCTCTTTTTGCATGTTTAAAAGGGCATGGCCATTGAGGAATGAGAAATTCGTATGCAGACTCTTTGCGGTTTCTAATCTTTTTTTGATTTCTGACAATAATCTGTCGAAAACAACCTTAATTTCCTCGGAGAATAAACCAACTAGATCTGTTCTTGACTCATCATCGCACATTTCGTCAACCTGCTTTTTCTTCTTGGAAACACGTTTATTTCTACGAATTGGCTCCACATCCAATTCTTCTGAAAGAAGTGTAGCTTCCGAGATCCAGTTTTCAATAAGTTTTTCTGTCATTCCTTGCAAGATCTTCATAAGACCTTGCATGAACGATAATGAACGTGAAATAACTTTATCTCCTTTCTGAATTTCCATGTTGACCATATTGATCTCTCGCAGAATATTATACCAAATTGTTAGGTTCAGTATGAATCTAAAATCCATCACAGCATGAAGCAAATGACCAGCTTCATACTTGTATTCTTCGACTAGTGGGGATTCTTTGATTTCTTCCACAGCCTTCACAACTCCCGGTAAATTATTGAGCAAGGCATTTACAGCTTGATGTTTAGTCCAACTAGTTTGGGTACTTCCTTTAAAATTTGTTTTCGTCCACTTTTTCATAATTGTCCATCGTGATTCGTGTGGTTGAACTAACAAAAAAACAATACAGTTTTTGTACAACACCAAATAAATTTACTGCTTCTGAACATTATAAAGACGAATGGACACCCACAAAATTCAGAGAGCCTAGAATTCTGGATTGGACTCCTTTATATATATGCCAGCTTGTCAACTTCTAAGAAGTCAATAAAACTTTCCTTTATTTTTAGTATTATAAGTCTTTGCCTTTATCTCATATCCAGACTACGTTCTCTTTAAATATCGTATAACCTGGTTCAGTTGTTCTGTGAGAGATACATCTGGGGTACAGTCGAACATAATAGTGAAATAGTTGGCCTCCTTGATCTCATTAATAATGCTATTCCGAACTTTGGTGGCCATTAAATCGATAATTTCATTTTGCATATTTTTGGGAAGATAGGATGTTTGTCTTTTCCGAGAAAATAAAAAATAAAAAAAATCTAACCTCTGGTTGTTTTTAGAGCCCCCTTAAGCTGACGCCCAGATCCGGGCCTGCTCCAAGTGCACCACATTTCCTCCTCGTCTGGGCTTGTTTGGAAACTACAGTGTCTATGGTACTTTGGTTTGGTAAGTGGGTTACATTCCACTGCGTTCTAAGGTCTTTTGTGCCCACCATCAGAGCTGTTTTCTCCACTGTCCCATTCTCATCATATGCTTTCTAAGGCGACAATGTCATGTGGAAGCCAGTGGGGAGATCCAAAGAGTTCTGGTTTCTTACAGTTCCGAAATCCCGTAGGAATTTAAATGATGCATTCCTGGAAGAATTCTCCAAAGTGCTTCTCTGTTTCTACATTCTGCAAAAGCTTTTATGGTATGTCGATGTTGTACCAGTGTCTATAGGTTATCGGTCTTCAGTTGCCTTGAGTGGGGAAGGTAGGGATCTTTCATCGACTTCGAAAACGTTGAGACAGATTGGGGTACAATCTGGAAATGTTTAGCCCTTTTCTGAAAACGTCCAGACGATTTTGAGTTCCCAGTTGTTTTTGATATTGTTAGATTTCTTGGATTGTGAAATATTATTATCAATACAATTGAGCGACTCTTAATTCATTGTTCCTTTGGTCTCCTGATGATATATGTACTATCCACTGGCAGAAAAACCTATTTTCCTTCTCGTTAACACCCATCACTATAACCATCTTTCAAATTCAATCCGCAAGGGTTCCAAAGCCACCATCAGATCTCATCCATTCTGAACGCTATTTTCCATACATCAAACCTCAATGACGAATGCAATAAATAACCCCAATCAGATAACCTGCCATGCGACGTCAATGGCAGTGAAGACAAATAGCAGGCGATATTGGTAAATATATCTGATTGCAATTTGCGCCTCTTTTATCATCTGTCAAACTCGCCATGATAAATCCTGAAAGTGCAAATTGAGTACCTATGTCGATGACGATGAAGAATGGCATGTTGGAAGGTGGTAAAGAGTGGAACACTTTTTATTCCTGATGAAACAGAACTGAAGCAGACCACCATGAACAATGTGCTACGAGGATATATTGAAAAATTCTTAGCCTACTATAGAACCAAACAAAATTTCAATGTCAAAATATTTTATTACTCAACATATTCTCCTCTACATTGAATACATTTATCACAGCGAACCTGCAACGTCTCTAGACCTTTCAAAAAAAATGTTTCTTCTTGCTCTGCAAACCAGTCCTCCACAGCTTTTATTACCTCCTTGTTGGAAGAAAATTTACGACCTTTTTTTTTCAGTTGAGGAAAGAGATGATAGTCGGACGGAGCCAAATCTGGTGAATAAGGGGGGTGTTCTAGTGATTCTTACCCTAAATCACGAATTTCTGCATGGCAACATGAGATTAGTGCACTAGGGAGTTGTCCTGTAAAAACGAAACACCTTTGGATAGCTTTCCGTATCTTTTCTCTTGAATTTTTTCCTGTGAAGTGGTCAACAATGTCGAATAGTAATCTCCAATTATTGTTCTACCCTTATCCTCAAAATCTATCATGATTACTCCATGGCAATCCCAAAAAACTGAAGCAAGAACTTTTCCAGCAGATTTTTGGACACGAAACTTCTTAGGTCTTGGAGAACCAGATTGTCGCCATTTCATCGATTGTTGCTTTGTTTCTGGATCGTAGAAATGTACCCAAGTCTCATCCATATAAGAGTAACAATATGCTTTAAAAATTCTACATCGTTTTCAAATCGAGCACAGATCGAACACGATGCTTCTACCCTTGCACGCTTTTGGTCTACTATCAAACATTTGGAGATCCATTTTGCGGAAATTTATCTCATGTCCAAATTTACGTGAACTATATGATGAACGCGTTCGTGTGAAATCTTCAGTGCTTCAGCTATCCGTTTTAGCCCAATTCGACGGTCTGATAAAATGGTGTCATGATCTGCATCGATATTTTCGGGGACTGACACAGAAACTGACCTTCCCGATCGGTCATCATCTTCAATGAAAAATTTACCTCTTTTAAAGCTTGCAGTCCAATTTTTCACTGTCGCATACGAAGGACAATGATCACCAAGGGTATTAAGCATATCTTCGTAAATCTGCTTACCTCTTAACCCTTTTAAATACAGGTAATTGATGATGGCTCGATACTCCAATTTTTCGATTTTAACAATTTCAGTGGATATCTTTTTTTTTAATTTATTGCGTAATTCTGGTTTACTTTTTTGACGTCGACTCTACACTGAATAAGTTATTGTTCGTTGATATGGTATCGCAATATTCGTATCCTCGTATGTTGGAATTGTTTCGAAATGTTTTGGATATTTTTTTACGGAGTCCCTGTTGAATTTTTTTCAACACAAAAACACATCAAAGAAAAAAATGAAAAGCGGAACCAATCTAATTGGACAGTCTGTTCGATAACCTACAGTTCTTCCATTTCTTCTTATTGAATATCCCCTATAGTGCCCATTCAAAGCATTTCGTTTAGCATTTTTATGTCCGCTTCTTTAATATGATTAAGTTTCATCTGCAAAAACTGCCGACAAGCATTCAGGAGATGCATCCCTGAAAACATAACTCACTCTTTGAATAACTCCGTTCGTAATATAGTTAAAAGCTGTGTTGCGACTGGAGCATGGAGGACTGACTTTATGATAATATCCCCAACAAAATAGACGCCCATAACTCTAGAGATGGTCCTTTGGGCCCTTCTCAGTCTAGACTTTGTTCTTGGGCAGTGCACCCTGATGTTGAAAAAGGATTTCCAATGATTATATTCTTCTGAATAATATCTAAATATGATTTCACCGATATTGATGATACTAATGTTTCTATACATGTATTATTCATCATTCAATAATGCTTAGTCCTCCCTGTCAAATAATTTCGAGTTGAATTTAAATAATACACTATCTGAACTTCTTGAAATAATCAGAATTCGCATTTCCCAATATCTAGTATTCTCTTAATTATGTTGAAAATTCGTTGATTAATCGTAACTTTTATTAAATGCTGCCTCCTCAAGTTTACGTTTATTTATCTCATTTCTCGTCTAGGGGCTTGTGCTGGCATAAGGCAGCAATTTGATACTTTGCGTGTTCATAAGCAATAGGAATAAAATCCACAACACGCCTGAATTGAAATGAAAGAAACATTCGAGTATAAGTCGACAATGCAGATCTATCACGACCTTATTAAAACAGCGAGAAAAAAGTCCACCTTTTGTGCAAATCCATTAATGGTATCGCGATATGGGGTTGGTGCTTTTGCATCCCTCGACAGAATTGTGAGGGAGAATTGTTTTATTATTCAAATGGCCTGATAACCGTTGAGTCGTATTGAAGTGTGGACTCAATAATATTAATTCGGATAGGTTTTAATGATTTTCGGACACGGTATGTGCGGGAATAAAAAATTTGCGTGGTATTCCGCTCTGACGATGACGGCTTGATTAATTCAGCAGGGTTGGTAATGTCTTGCACACGTGTGAGGACGTACAGGGTGATTCAATTTCCGTTGGCTAGTATTTCATAGGCGAACCTGAAAACCTGTTATATCAGATTCAATTGAATTTCTTAGTAATCGATATCGATCGTCCTGTCATTAGTTTCCCAACTGAATAATTTCGTTCTTCGAATTCTTATATATTACAAATTGGAGACGACGATGGGATAATTGGCATAAAGGTTTCGAATGAGTCTTCATAAGAATATATCCATATTCAATATAAATATGAATGATTTCCCCTTTAAATATCTCCATTTGTATTATTTGCATTAACCTCATTTTTTCACATATTTACACCGTGGCCACCTTGGTCAACGTTTCGGTGTGATATACAGTCACGAAAATTTTTCCTGCACTTTCCGCAGATCCGTATAGATTAACTTTCACATCGTGCACCTCTAATTGATTAGAGAGTCCCGCTCGGCGATCGTACCTGGTCCAGATCGTGATAAAAAGGGGAGATCTGAGAGGGAATCTGCTTTGTCACCGAGTTCTCACGAAGACCGTGTCGAATTCCGGTGATTTACAAAACACGGTAGCCGGTTGCAGGGGCGTATTAGGGGAGATGCTCGTGAATCGCCTTATCCGAAACACTGCCGAAACAAATAAACTGACAAAGAAACAGCAACACCCAGAAGGAGCTGTTTAAATATTGAATTTTTTTTGCGGAACAAAGATAGTATAGCAAGGAGTGAATGATTAAAATTTGAAGAAAAAACGGAGGGTTTACAATTTTTTTTCGATAAATTCGCTAATAATGTGTTCGTCCACATCTATACACTCCCAAACACGTCTTGGCTTTGATGCAATAAGATGGTCTATTTCTTCTTGAAGGATACTATACCAAGCTCCCTGTACTTCATGTCTCAGAGCCGCCTAAGTCCGTGAGGGCTGGGGTAAATTTCCAAACCTTCTACCCATGATGTCTCAAGCATGCTCTATGGGCGGAAGATCGGGGGATCTGGGCGGCCATGGCAAAATATTCACATGGGTCGCTTCAAAGAAGTCAAAACTGACTCAGGCAACATGAGGTCGAGCATTATCTTGTCGGGATATTGGATTCTCGAGCCGGTTAACGTAAGGGAGAACATATGGCGCCACTATTTCTTGAAGGTAACGCAGCGCTGTCATGTTACCTCAAATAGAGATTGAAGGTGACCTACTTGCATGTGCAATAGCACCCTATACCATAACGCCTACTGTCCGGTGTACATGGCGCTCAACATCACACTGAGGTTGACGTCTTTCTCCCTAACGTCGTCTAACCCTTCTTCGGCCATCATGTGCACCCAAGGAGAATCGAGATTCATCAGAAAAGACGACCTGATGCCATTCCACATTCCAATGTTGTCGTTCTCTGCACCACTGTAATCGTTGCCGGCGATGCTCAACCGTCAGAGTTAACACAAGATGGGGTCGATAATGCTGCAGTTCAAAAGACCTTTTCCGGAGTAAACCGTTTGGACAGTTACAGGATAGCCTTGTTCTCCTAACCACTCGTAAGCCGAATATCGAGTTGTCGCAAATCGGTCTCTTATGGCCATAAGTCTTAGACGTCGATCTTGAACTCCATTTGTGCCCCTTCGACGTCCGGTGCCAACTCTTCTTCGATTTTGGGCATCATCAAACCACGCTTGACAACATCTCATAACAGTAGTAGGATTTCTGTTTGTACAGTAAGCGATTTCTCGAAATGACAACCCCACCCCTGGTAGACCAATAATTCGACCTCTTTCAAATTCACTTAGCTGGCGATAAATTCCACGTACACGTGTTCGAGGCATTTAAACAACAACTATCCATCGGCTTTGTATATCCTTGAACAGCTGGTTTGTCATCAAATTTAAAAAATTCGCAAAAACGACTAGAATATTCAAGTAACAAAAAATGTTTACATGAAAAAACCTTCACGATTTTTTTCTCCAAATTTAATCATTTTTTTCTTGCTCTTAGTATCTATGTTACATAAAAAAAATTTAAACAGCTTCTTCTGAGTGTTGCAGTTTCTTTGTCAATTAGTATATTTGTTCCATCTTGAGCAATTTTCAAGTTGCCGACCGTTTCTGAGCAGTTTGGTCGAAAGATTACTGGTCCATTGGCTGATTCTTCCGAGTGCCGTCCCTGCGAGCTCTTTGTTTCTCGATTACGGCCCATCTTTCCACACTAAAATATTTTAATGGCCAGGAAATATCGCATCAGTCCTCGCTTTGACACCTTTCGCCGAATAAAAAGTTCCGACAATCCGAAGTCGTAGATTCAATTAAAAAATCGGCTTGTCTAACCGTGCTACACTGGTCCTAACGAAGGTGCCTCAAAAGACCTCCGATATCCCCAAACAACGATGTAAATCATCGGAAACAGTAGTTGTCCGATAAGTCCAACCGTTATTCTTCATCTTATCGATAAGGAACAACCTGTACATTGTTCTGTGGGAATTTTTCATTAACCGAGAATGCCACGCATCGACTCTTGGAATGACCGAGGTTAAATTAGGCGGCGCAGCAATTAATAACGGTCACGTTAATTTGAAGTGGCGATGTGGCGCTGTGAAGAACGCGAACTTGTTTTTCGTACTCTTTCCCATAACTAATGGGGTACAGGTGCTTTCTGTAGCATTGCGAAATCGCTCGTGAAAGATTTAAATGATCCAGGGCTGCGTGGAAATCGGTCAAAATTGTTTGGTGCGTGTGAAGTTGACAGGCCAATTTTTCGTGAATTCGTAAAGAACACCTTAGCTCAGGGTTGTCCAAAACTTAAAGGAAACCAGAAAACTAAAGAGTGTTTCAAAAAGCGCGGTTTCTTTAAGAATAAATAAAATATATATGACATTTATAAAAATACACTACGCAAAAAAATTAACGCACATTATGGAAATCTCAAATTTATTCTACAACTGAAGGTGTTCTCAATGATAATTATTTTCTTCAGAATTATGCATGCATATGTTATCCACTTTCAACGTTTTTCTTCAATACAGATGTTTTCTCCCAGCAGGAATCAAAAAAGAAGATATTATCAGATTTTGAATGTATTGGCTCCATTCTAAAATCAGTTGTTCTCGATCAATTCTAGTGATCAATAGTTTTTCTTTCGTTTGATTTTCTACACTCGATCGCTATGCAACGCGAAACACGCAATATCACCCAAGAGGAATGTGCCCAAGCGGTAGTTTTGCGAGAAGAAGGGTGGACATACACAAGAATTGCAAAAAGGTTTGGAGTTTCCCATTCAAGTGTGTCCAGAATGTTGCAGCGATTCAGGGAGCCAGGTATGAATGTCCGAAGACCAGGACAGGGTAGACCACGGGTAACAACTGCCATTCAAGAACGTTACTTGAGAGTTTCTTCGTTGAGACAACGGTTTGCAACCGCTCGCCTCCTTCAAAATAAGCTTGAGCAAACTCATGAGGTGCAAATTAGCACTCAGACAATAAGAAATCGCCTTAGAGAATATGATTTGAGGCCTCGTGTCGCGGCAAGAGGCCCAGCTCTTACCCCAGCCCATCCAAGGGCGCGTTTGGATTTTGCGAGAGAGCATATCCTTTGGGAAGAGGCCGATTGGTAAAGAGTTCTTTTCACAGATGAGTCTAGATTCTGCCTCTACCATTGTGATCGACGTTCCCTTGTATACAGACGTCCACATGAAAGATATGCTCAGTGCAATTTCCTGAATACTTCTGGTTTCGGGGGAGGATCGATTATGGTATGGGGTAGAATATCTTTGATTGCTCGCAGAGACCTAGTGGTCGTTGATAATGGAGCTATGAATGCTGATAAGTATACAGGGTGTCCCACTAGTGCCGCAGCGGACGATATACGCGTAACGGTCTGAGATTGGCAAAATTTTTTGATGCAGACGTGATATACTACAAGAAGAGCACAACCTAAAAATATTTTCGGATATATAGGGTGGCCCACAAAAGAGAAATTCAGAGTGACTTTGTTTTTTCAAATGGGACACCCTATATTCAATACTGTTTTTCAATTCTATGAAACTTCCTGCATGCTTCCGTATACTTTTCACATATCTTTATTCGACAGTTCTCGAAATATTGGCCATTTTGACAAAAAAATGATACTTGTAGAGGCTATGTTATACAATTATATTTCACGAACCCTTGCACATACCAATGACAGTTTTATATGGATTGAAAGACAAGACTTCAAAGTATCCTACCCAGCTATAATAAAGCATCTTCAGCATACAGAGTGTCAACAAAAAGACTATCAACATGACGAATTTCAAATCGATTTTTCTTCATTTTTTGAAATGCAATGAATATATTTGTTTTTCATCATTGTAATCACCATTCATTTTACTTCATTTTTTGTCCAATACATGATATGCATATCTCTAACGGAATAGGATTTTTAAGCGCTTTTTCGAAATGTTTCTCTATAAAATTCACATAAAATATACCTTCGAATTCAAATAACAGATTTGGCTTTTCTGTGGTTATTGAGAACTGTCAAATTATTCCACTCAGAATTAGCATCATTGAAACTTCAATTCATATTATAGCGAAATGAGGAACTAGAAGGTTTTGATGTATCTACTCAAAAATGTGATGTAATCAGTTACTGAAGACAGAAACTTGCTTTCTGTACCCATTTTTCAAAATACATTTTTGATAATTTTCTATGTTTCTACTTGGAACGTCGAATCTTCCAAAAATTTCAAACAAGCTTTGAGCTTGCGAGCTTGAAGATCTGCGTGCGTGCCTGTGAAACTTATGAATATCATTTTTTCGAAGAAAGTTGTATAAGGATAAGAGCGGGCACTTTTTTGTATCCTGAAGTTTTGAAACTCGTTTTTTTGAAGCATTCATAACTTGTACATTCAAACTCATTGGTATTTTTTGAATTTTTACATCATTGTGTATTCATCCAATCCGTAAAACTATGATGATTGGAATTGAAGCTGCAATAATGTTAATTTTGAATAGAATAATTTGACAGTTCCCAATAACCACAGAATAGCAAAATCTGCTTTTTGAATTCGAAAGTACATGTGAATTTGGAGGAAATACTCTTAAAAATCCTATTCCGTTAGAGATATGCATATCATGTATTTGACAAAAAATGAAGTAAAATGAATGGTGATTACGATGATGAAAAAAAATTATATGCATTGCATTTGAAAAAATGAAGAAAAATCGATTTGAATTTCGTCATGTTGATAGTCTTTTTGTGGACACTCTGTATGCTGAAGATACTTTATTATAGCTGGGTAGGATACTTTGAAGTCTTGTCTTTCAATCCATATAAAACTGTTATTGGTATGTACAAGGGTTCGTGAAATATAATTGTATAACATAGCCTCTACAAGTATCATTTTTTTGTCAAAATGGCCAATATTTCGAAAACTGTCGAATAAAGATATGTGAAAAGTATACGGAAGCATGCAGGAAGTTTCAGAGAATTGAAAAACAGTATTGAATATAGGGTGTCCCATTTGAAAAAACAAAGTCACCCTGTATTCCTCTTTTGTGGGCCACCCTATATATTCGAAAATATTTTTAGGTTGTGCTCTTCTTGTAGTATATCAAGTCTGCATCAAAAAATTTTGCAAAAGGCAGTCCGTTACGCGTATATCGTCCGCTGCGGCACTAGTGGGACACCCTGTATAAGGAACATTCTTGAAGAGCATGTAGTGCCATTTGCCCCATACATTGGTAAAATTTCATTTTTATGAACGATAATGCCAATACAATGCCGATAATTTCAACAAAAGAGTGGACGCCTGTAGAGCTGCAAGAGGAGGCCATTTGGCAAATATTATATTTTGTACATAAATGTAATAACTGAAACTTCAATTATGTACCAATAAAAAGTTTTTGAAAATGAATGCAAATTATGTGTTTTATTTATTCGAAAAAAAAACCGCGCAATTTGAAACACCCTTTATATGCATGCTGCCACCACTCAACATATCCATGGAAGACTAAGCTCAGTTTCTGAATGTGATGAGTCGAATTGATAACAGTATGTTGCACCATCAGATCTTCTCTCACTCAATATAGAATAAATTAAGATTAAATCACTACTATAATCTTTTAGATCTTTTTAGTCGAAAGGAAGCCTATAGGTTCGTGGCTATAGAAAACTATAGATGTAAAAAAATTTAGTTGATTCCCTTTATGAGTTTCGAGGTATATGCAATGAGAAGAATCGCAAAAAATTATCAATATCGGTTGTTTTTTTTTGAGAGTGATAAAATTTTCGATAGAGATAACTGTGATTCCACAGCAGGTAGAAGCCATGTTGTTTTGACATTTCTGTTCAGAAAGCATTGACAAATTATCATGAAAAGACTCATTCCTCATGCACCAACGTTTACAAATCGCTGAAATCAATTTTCAAAATCAGTGTTCTATTGCCAAATAATAGGGCACTTTGTAAAATTTATGGTTTTCATAGTCGTCCATCAGAGCAGTTTATTCGTCGAACTATCGATAGATTTCTGACGACATTTTCTCTAATCGGTGCAACAACAACAACAACAAGACAAAGAACTTTACTTTTACTGCTGTAAGTAATAGTGTTAATGCAGATCCAGATTTGTCTATTCGTCGATGTTCACAATAAGTTGGACAAAATTTGAATGGTATCGACCCAGAAGTGTTTTGGTTCCAACAAGATGGTGCTGCACCTCATGCTGCTGGCCGTAACAATAATTAATTCATTGAGAGAAAGATTTGGCGATAACATTATTTCGAGAAATGGTTCAAGACAGTGGCGGATCCAGCTCTCGAGAAAGGGGGGGGGTCACGGTCAGGTGGATTACATACCCGCCAATTGATTTTTTTTATCAAACACACAAGATTTGAGGGTTCGTCCAGTCCAGGGGCGGTAATGACCCCCATGCCCCCCCCCCCTGGATCCGCGCTTGGTTCAAGATCATGCGAAATAACTCCAATGGTTTATTTCCTTTGGGTTTTTATCAAGTCACTGGTTTATGCTGATAAGCCAGAAACAATAGATGCTTTGGAATTGGAACCCAACATAACTCGTGTCATTGCTGAAATAGGTTTCCAAAGCAAAAACCCTCGGCTTTAAAATTGAACAATTCAACACTGTATAGTGTTTCCTCATACTTTTGGAAATATCCGGCTGAACTGGAAGGTTATGCATCAAAAAATTTCCAAGAGAGCATCAAGAAGCCTAAAAGAACAACTATCCCACCAAATTACTCCGCATGAATATTAAAAAAAAATAGTCAATCTACAAAAAACGAATGCACTCTCGTTTCGTGCAAAACAGAGATATCAGCAGCGCCTGCGACTACGAGATGGAACCTAAATACATCCAGAAATGAATAATAAATGGATGCGGAGTCAAAGAGAATAAACAGCTCACAAAAAATCCACCGGCGCCAGCTCTAATTCCATCTTTCAGCCTCCCCGCCTGAAATTCGCAGTGAAATTACAGTAGGTATTTTTTGATTTTCATTAATATCTGATGACCTGTAGAGCGCACATAGTCGCTGAGTATTTTTTAATGTAATCCTGAGTACTCGAAAGCAAATATTAGGATGGGAATGTTTGATGAGGCTAATTTTCGGGGAAAAATCCCCGAAAATTGTTTAAAAACACTGTTCCTCTGCTAATTCTTATGTCTTCGCATTACATCCAACAAGATTAGGATTCAATCAAGATCTAATTTAGCTGCTGGCCATTGTTGAAGACCGTCATTTGTAACAATCATAATCAGCTGAGGGGCTTGTTGAGTCTTTAACCTATTCAAGGCATGAGGCGCACAGAATCGTTAGTGGCCCTTGGCGTATGATGATGAGGTATGATGTTTTTCTTTACTCGGTTGGGTAAATTTGATTGAAAAATTGGTCGTAAATCAGGATGGTAAGTGGTCTCGTGAGATTTATTCTTGGAGGTTGATCTGGACCACACATATGGAAATAACCGATCAGATACAGGTCGAATACGTTTCTTGTGCATCAAAAAAGGAAGACCACAATTGCTTGAGCTCAGCAAGTGAGGAAACTGCAATGTCAAAATAATTCACAGAGACGTTGCCAATGCTAATTTCTTTCTACTTTCAATAGTCTCAATCGCAATTCAATCATCCCGTTTGGAGACTTGAAATGCCGAAGGTAGTTTTGAAGAAGCGGAGACAAAGTATCAGGAAGTGCTATGTAGATTTGAAATCTGCTCATTCTGATAGTAATCCTGATGATTTGGAATCAATAATGTATCACCAGCTATCAAACATTTTCGACGTATGTGAGTGAAAACCAAGGTATTATATTTAATATGAATAGATATTTATTTTTTGGCATACACATAAACACATTTTTATTTTTTTTCCGAATGAACTATCACAAAGTAACGGACTATTCCTTCCATTATTTTTCACTGAAATTTCAACACTCGATTCTTGATAGCCGTACAAGAAAATAGCATAACTGAATCTTCCAACTATGTTTATATACGCGTGAAATAAACTGCTCCACATGAGGGATATGGACTTAAATTGCAAAAAAATATAGTTAAAATAAGATTTTTGTGAAGAAAATTCCTATTGATATGATTTCAAGTTGAAAATTAATTTTAACCTGTAGGTCTGCTGCGTATACGGGGCGGTTAAGGAAAATCGAGTTAAATAACGAAATTTTATTCCCAGAGAATTCAAGCATTTTGAGACTATCAATAGGTACAATGTATGGCCTCCACGGGCATCAATAACAGCTTGACATCTTCTTGGCATACTACACACGAGGTTGTTGAACATTTCTTGAGAAATTTGGTTTCATAAACGGGGCAGAAGCTCTCTTAGATCATTTGAGGATTCTGGGGTAGGTTGATGATTATCGGATCTTCTTTGCAGCATATCCCATGCATGTTCTATGCAATTCGAAACTGGTGAGTGCAGAGGTAGATATTGGTAAATGTGGAATACCAAGCTCCTCGCGAGCATTCTCAACTATGGCTGCACGGTGCGGTCTAGCGTTATCGTTAAGAAATTGAAAAGTTTCACCAATAGCGTTTCACCAATAGCAGCGTGAAAATTTGGCACAACATTGTCAATGACATGCTCCCTATAGTGTAAGGCGGTCATATTCCCAGGACAAATGTGTAGATCTGTGTGCCAGTTGAAACATATCCTGGCCCATACTATAACACTACCCCTTCTGAATGGATGGACTTCTTGGACATAGCGACGATTACGGGATATGCGTGGGATTGTCCATACCCTTATTCTTCGAGAATCAAATCGTCCATATCTGGATTCATCATTGGAAAGGACACTACGCCATTGATCGTTCCAATTGATATGTTGCCCATTCAAGTCTTTGACGCTTATGGTCACGTGTTAATGGAACTTCTCTCAATGGACGTCTAGAACCTAGATTCATCTCTCTCAAAAGTCGTCTGATGGTTTCGATGGAAACTTGGACCCCATCTGCATTTTGAAGAGCATTCCGTAGCATTCTACACGTAGATGCAGGATTTCTTCTCGCCTAAACGATGATGAAACGATCCTGAGCAGGTGTTGTTTTTCGTCGCCTTGGTCTTTCCAACACGGAACCTGTCTCCCTGAACCTATTCCAAAGTCGAGATATCACACTTTGGCTGACTTGGAGCCTTTTCGCTACAACAATCTGAGTTAGGCCACCCTGTAGCATTCCGATAGCCCTATTAGCCTCAGCGTTTGTTAATATACGTCTTGGTATTTTCAGCAAACTCGATTCAGAATGAGAACATTCATGAAGCATATGCAAAGAACCAACCTTCAGAAAAAAGGCGACCAGATTGACGAAATGTCTCATACTGATTTTTATTTTATTGGATCGATTCAAGTTGTTATTGAGTTCTAAATGATTTCATGTTCGACTGCTTCATAAACACTTGATTCATGAATTCGTTTAGCGTCCATAAATTATTGGACACCACTTTATTGGACTCATCTGTCACAGTCTTCTCTCGATTTTGCAATATTTTCATTTCACAGTTTCACACCACTTGTTATAGGCCGCATACGAATTTTCATAAGCACTTATTCTAGTAGGTAGGAGAGATTCTTTGGCACTTGCGGCTAAATTTTTTACGCTTTCCTCTCCCGAACTATCCACTTTTGGAATTATGGTGAAGTTTGTCACAGAATTGACAAAGTAAACAACTTTGTTCAGTGAGGTTGCTAAGGTCGCTGATGGTAACTAAGGTAAGAAAATCAAAAGCACCCTTAATGTTTTCTTGAAATGAAGCAACGAATATATTAATTGCCATTTCAGCAAATAAAATTTCTGCATTGCAGTCAAACATAAAGCTTTGTATGCAACTCGTACATAATTAGGATTATGGACTTGCCCAAATAATTGGCCTCGCTCGCTTTGCTCGCTCTGCCATAAACTTTTGGACTCGTCCATAAAGACCTAATTAATGTACTTGTTACATAAATAGCTATTACAGTGATTTTCTCGAAGATTACATAATTTTAAGAACGATGGAATACGATATCCCTAACTCTTGTGGAGCAGTATATTTCCAGGTAAAACGGTTTCTTCAACATTCGCCAGGTATTCGGAATTTTTGAATTCACATAATATTTTCCCAAATTCATTATTTTCGCAAATTAAATAAACATAATGATAAATACGTAATTACTACGACCTCTATGTAGTTAGGACAACGTTGCGTAGTTGTCTGACAGGAAAATGACTATAACCTAACATTTTCGAAATATACAAGGTGAAATTGTCAGAATATCATGTCCAACCAGGATACTTTATAAAAGTGACGAAATGCTAGGGTAATATCATCAGCGTACATAAATTTCCCAAAGGGAGCAACAGGGACATCATACAGATAGAAATTGAAACGCTGGGGTTCTATAACCGAACCTTGTGGGAGACTATTATTCAAAGTTTTAAAACCAGTTTACTTATTATTATCAACAGAACACGAATCTTCTACCCGGCAAAAAACAGTTCTTATTCAAATAGGCGTTCCATGCTCTTCAAAGAATTATAATTCGAGTTCCAGATGAACTTCCGAATGATTCTTCAGACCGAACTGTGGTTCTCAGTGAAAATTATGCGAATTGTCCATATAAAACGCAGATAAAAGCACTTCGAGCTACTCTACGATATCCGCAGAGACAAACCCGATACAATTTAATTCGAAAACTTTCGAATAACATTACACCCCGGCTTATCTTGGACTTACAGAGCCCCTGAAGCGCAAATGTGTCATGCTGGATATAGAGGTTGTTAGAAGTAGGGGAAGTACGTACAAAATGACATAGGGTTTTATTTCAGAGGCATAACTTGTTAGTAGTGAATCACAGTAATGTGATATTCGACACCTCTGATCTTTGGTCCTTTCTTTATAAAATCTAATCAACCTTTATGAAATAAAAGTGGTAGGCAGTTCCGCATTTCATACCTCCGAACTCAAGTTATGATGCCTATGTCATTTTGTCCATATATGTCATTTTGTACGTATTTCCCCTAATCGCTATCCAGGGCACATTTTACAACGTTTTTAAATTAACTTTGTGGATCTAATTGGCAGTAATTAATAGATATCGGCCACGGTATGTGAAGGTCCCGCGAGAGATCTTCATTGAATATAAGTGCTTTAACTCGTGAAATTCAAGATTAGGAGAACGCTTCGTTTTGAGGCATGGCTCTGACAAGAAATAGGTCTTCATATGATAATGACCATTTTGAGCAGTATTAATTGTCTGCACAATGAGCAATAAAATTTTCAAGAAGCCTAGTACAGTTGACATGCTTTCACAATAAAGCTAACTCTACATGAGCTTAGTACTCAACATAAATGATTATCACTAATTATCAACTCTTATTGTGTTGCTAATGAAACAAAATAATAGTTCGAAATACGTTAGAGATGGAAGTGATGAAACGCTCAACTTCACTCAACGTTCCAATTTGTCACTAAACACTTTTCGAAGCCTGTCACAAGAAATATCAAGCCAGAACGAAATGCAATGGTGAATAGTATCACTTTCTCACTCGCATTGGAAACCTGTTCAAATGCAAGGTATCAGTGATAACTAGCTAGTATACTTATCATAGAGGCTATCACTAAGTACTAAACTATTATGCGTTTAGTGAAAAGTTGTGGTTTACACGATGGTATTATTGGTATTACGAAAAATATAATAGAGGTTTGAAACCTGTTCGAATTTAAAGATGCAAGAATGACCAAGGATTCGCACTTGTCATTCCAATTTGTCACTCAACACTCATTGTGGCAGTTGAAACAAGCATTGTTCAAAACTTGGTCGGAGTAGTCGTCCTGAAGCTTAGTAAATAGTGTCAGATTATTTTCACTGTCTCTTGCAGTATAACTGATACCGCAAGGAATAAGCATAAATGAAATGCACACATTAGCTACTATAAAAAGTCCGTTCAAATATAAGAAGGAGCTTTGTAAACACACAGAATTTTCTGCTTTGCGCACAATAAAGCTCTTATTCGTCAAACGGTCATAACTACACTCCCTTTTAACGCCCTAAAGGATTGCCAGGATCGTACTCGGAACGAACTGTAGATGGTACTGGATAGAAATGATTCAATAATTTAATTTTTTGTCGACCATAGAATAAAAGCTCATTTTAACGCACTCGAAATCATCCATTAATGACCTATTTTAATGCATGATTTCTTATAAATGCATGATTGTCATGGCAACCGAACATAAAATATTCAGTCAGAGCACTATCGAGCTTAGTTGGAAATCAACGTCTGTCACACAAGGGTATATTGACAACTCCATTCAAAATAAAATGGACTGCAGAAAAAATTTCAGGTGATACAAGTTGCAAAGTAGATAATACTTCAACCTCCACTTTCTTCACACTTTCCTTATCGGATATCATAGGTAATTAAATAAATGTGAACTAAATGTAAAAATTCAGAATGTCACCATATTGTCCAATATTCCCTCTATGAATTTTTCGAAATGTTCCTATAGAGCATAAATATTAATATATCGAAATGAACATAGAAATTGACTATATGTCTATTATGCAAAATTAAAATTTATTTGAAGCCTGAATTCATATTCAATTCGTGATGAGGTCGACGGAAAAATCTTGTAATCAACTCGTTTATTAATCTAGCGATTAATGGTCTCAAACATTAACGCGCTCGCTCCGCTCACGCGTTAAAATATTTCAACCATTAATCGCTGTCATTAATAAACTAGTTGATTAAATAACTATTAGCAATTCCCACATTAGAACTTTTTTCCTCAGAAACTCTAGTGCAAAATTTCTGTTATGATTTGCAACTGTCATAAACATTATTTTATATCCGACGTACCCTATTTTTTTAGTTTTGTTTTGTTTTTATATTATTATCTACTAAATATTTTCTTTTACGGATGCACGAGATTGCGGCAAGGTAATTCCAGGAAACACCAGAGTTTTAGAGATTTGTGTCGGAATCTTGCAGGATTCCGACAAAGTAATTCCGGGAAACACCAGATTTGGGTCCTTTTCCCTAATGGGTGAAAGCCATCTTGATTTGCATAAATATCGAAGTTTTCAATTGACAAGACTCGTAAAAGATCTCTGTTCAAATTTATAATGGTCATTTACTTGTATTATCCGAAATATATTTAGTTTCGGTCCAAAATTTTATATTATTTTGTACGAAACTCATTGTCGGCTGCTCAAGGTTCCGACATGGTAATTCCGGAAAACACCAGATTTGGGTCCTTTTCCAATGGATTAAAGCCATCTTGATTTGCATAAATATCGATGTTTTCAATTGACAAGACCAGTTAAAATATCTAGAGCTACTGTGAAGGTCTAGCTGTTCAAAGTGTTTATAGATTTTGTTGTGAAAAGTGTATTGTGTTGGAAAATCTTTTTACAAAGTGTATATAGTGTTTATAGAACAATGTCGAATTCGGAAACGGATACTGCATCTGAGGGTGATATGTGGGGACCACCACGAAAAAGGTCGCATTTCTCTGCTGAAGAAAAAGAGATAATTTTGAACATTTTTCGAAAAAAATTGGAAGAACATCCTGATTTATCGAAATTAGGAAGTAGGAATTGTTTCAAAATCCTCAGGGGTGAGTGATTCAGCTGTATTCAGAATCCTCAGAGAATATGAAGAGAATAAAACATTGACGCCACCTAAGAGGAGAGCCCTGTCGTTAAAAATAATCGATTTGGTTGACGATTTCGATATGAACCTTATCAGAAGAATTGTCCACGGTTTTTTTTTTCCGGAATGAAATCCCAACGATTTCTAAAGTTCTAGAAATCGTGAATGATGACGACAGCTTGCCAAATTTCAAAAGAACAACGTTCTATAAATTATTGAAAAAATGGAATTCAAGTTCAGTTAAAACTGAACGATTGTGTGAAATCTCCTCGATTCGACTCTGGACAGAAAGAAAATTTAAGAAGGCCCTCCTACCGATGCGCCAAACATGTTATTATTGCTCTTTCTTAAATTTGAACAGAGTAAAGGCTAATATGAACTGAGCAATAATGTCTTATGTTTGCGAGTGTAACGAACTTGTCATAAGTATAGTACCTGTATAGTGTTGGGTGAGAATTTAAAACAAGTTGGTGTTAGAAAAAGATGATGAATGTTTGATGTCCGTTCGACGTAGGACAACCAAACATAAACATGTATGTTCACTTGCCGTTTCAATTTGTCTCTAAACATTTATCGTTTTGGATGCATGGGGGTATTCCGCTTAGTGAATAGGATCACTTGCACTGTAAGTTTGGATATTTCAAGCACCAATTCTTCATGTTTACATAAGTATATGTATGGGTAGCAAGTACTGAGCATTTGTTACTTATCGGTATTTAGATAAATAGAGATACATCGCAATGCACAGAATTAGTCCTTCAATCAGTAACTTTATTATGTTCACATAAGTATATGTATGGGTAGCAAGTACTGAGCATTTGTTACTTATCGGTATTTAGATAAATAGAGATACATCGCAATGCACAGAATTAGTCCTTCAATCAGTAACCTTATCACGTTTTCCTTGAATATCTATATTGATGTGATTCCTACGACTTTTTGTTTGAACAATCCGAAAATGAATAAAATTGGTTGCCTTCCTATCGGCTCTGCTCGGTTACCACCTGCTTCAGGTCTTAAACAGATAACTAATTGACTCATCTCTTTTGACTACCAGTCTTAAACGCCGTTCATTTGTAACGTCGTAACACAATTATGATAAGATATCTTGCTTGTTTACAACGGCACTAACTCGAGGACTGCAATCCCGGCTTATCATCTACTGAGTAGCCACTTCAGGTAATTAACAGGTATTCGCACTTATAGCGACACATTTTGTGGGTGATTCCGACACAAAACGCTGATATCGCTAGAACTGGGTCATTATTCAAGTCTGGACGAAGCAAGGATCCACCTGTTATGACGAAAGGATGTTTGATTGTTATTTTATGTTGACTGATAAACTGAGGTGTTATTTTGAATTCAGAAAGATACTGAGGCGTCACAAGACGTATAACGGATGATAACTGCAAAGATTAAGATATTCCCTATGAAAAATTTGAAGTTGAAAGACTTGCAGAATGAACCATCCTATCAAATGACTCCCAGTTGCAACACTGGCGACAGGCCAATTTTCGTATGGCTACAGGAATGTCAGAATCGTGCCATAGCCATCTCCCGCCATTGATTATAGGTTATGACAACGGCCAACAAGGCTCTAATAACACGAGATGCAATGTCAATATCATTATCCAATCATAGTTGTCTCTGCAGACATAATAATTGCAATGGGACTGTAATTTATAACGTATTAGGTGCCTTTTTCAGCTGCCTCCAATTTACGGGTGTCCCTGCAAGCATAATTAACTGTTAATTCACGGGAAATGTCTCCTGTCGTTATTTTGGCGTTTTTTCGTCACAGGATAAGCGAATGGGTGATTGAGGTACTTGGGAATGGGCTGAAATGAAGATTCTCTCGCAGATAATTCAGCGAAATGATAATGAAGGTGGACATTCGAATGGCTGTGCCGTTTCCATGTACCTTAATGAATGAGCAGTATTTCTAACTGGAGGTTATGCGTATTTCTACATTTCCAAACATCGCTGTTCAGCTCTGCTCTCGTTACTTTTACAAAATTTCCGGTCATATCGGTAGCACACTGATAAAACTCGAGTTCTATGCTATCCGAGCTGTTGCGCTGACCAATTGGGTTCAATTATTCCACCTGGCGGCATTTAAGTGTCATGGTGTGCCCCAGGGTTCGGTACTAGGAGCACTAATATTCCTTATGTACAGGGTGATTCCGGAGGAGACCGTCAGATTTTAGGAGAAGTTTACACTAGTCAAGGCAGATTCTAAACTATGTTTGGTTTATGGTTGGGGGCCTTTATTGAGAGTCTACAGGGTGATTTGTCCGATTCGACCGATTTTTCTTTTATTCATTACTTTGGTATGGCTTGATCACTATTGATGAAATTTTCAGTGTATAGAACAATATAATTGTCTACTTTCAATAATTCCAACACTTTTTACGCTACCTGCTTAAGATTCTACCATGGCTTTACATTACTGAAGCGTTTTTATTTTTTTGGCCCACTTCACACCTCCAGTTTTCCTAGAAAACCAAACATTGTTTGAACTTCCTTGACTAGTGTCAACTTCTCCTAATATCTGACGGTCTCCTTCGGAATCACCCTGTATACAGTGTGTCTGAATAACACCAAAAAATGAAAGGGTTGATTCTATGTTCAAAATAAAGGGTAGTTTGATTTATAAATGTTGGGTCAAAAGTCAAACGTAAGGGAGATATTGTGGTTCAAAGATGGCAGAAAAAAGATGTTTTTATTTTTCATCTTGAAAACGAAAAGCGATAGAATTATGATATTTCATGGGAGTATTACTATTATGAAAACATTCTTTGTTGATATTTGTTCTTATTTTTAGAATGAGTGGAGGGGGTTGAAGTGGACAACCCCTATCCTTTTTGTCAACTAAATTATAAAAAATTCAGAATAAAACTCACGCAACGACTTGGATAAAATTAAATTAGGATAGCCTGATTTTGTTATAGAAACTTTTTCATCTCTTGTATTTTTCTCGTAAAATTTACCATCTTGGAATATAAAAATCCAATGCGAATAGGTTCTGAAATAAATTGCTCTTTCCCAACACGTTATGATTTACATTTTATTTTTTTATTTCGAAACGGTACATTTTACGAGATGAACAATGAACAGATGAAAAGTTTCTAGCCAAATCAGGCTATCCAAACTTAACTCTATCCAATATATATCAAACTACCCTTTATTTCGAACAAAGAATCACGCCTTTCATTTTCCGGTGTCATTCAGGTTTCGTTTTTTTACTTCAATTTCATTTGCAGCAGAATTTTCATTAAAAACGATTCTTAAAATCATTCACCAAACCTCAAACTACGCAGGACTACTGCTGGAGGTTTGGTGAATGATTTTAGAATTGTTTTTAATGAAAAGACCGGAAAATTTTGCTGCAAATGAAATAAAAGTAGAAAAAACGAAACCTCAAATTCAAATAAATAAAGAATCATTCAAAGAACGTTTTATACTGGTTGAAATCCCTCATTTCCTAATTTATTGTATGATCTGTTGGCAATGTTTGTTGATTATTTTCACTGGACTTTTGTTCGGTCGATATCTCAGTTGTTTTGATTAGATGTTTTCAATAGATTCAAAGAAAACTTTATATACTGGTTGAAATCCCTTATTTCCTAATTTATTTCGAATGAAGGCGATCATTACTTTAGAAATTTACTATATAATATACCGTACGAACTCTTCGATAATTCCTCTTCATGGGTCAATTAAGAAGGTATGTATCCATTTTATGAAGTCATAATTCCTGAATGTATGATACTTGCAAACTCAGGAAAATAATCTAGAACCACATCATCTCTATTTCTTGCGAGTGGAATCCAGGAAATTTACGAGTTTTGACATTTCCAAGTGTACGTCGAGGTTTTATAGGTTTATAACCCCGCAATTAGTGGTAGGACTTCATTCCAACCCAGTCAGTCCCACAATCGAGGTTTCGAAGAAAGCAGTTTTTTCTATCGAGAAGTTAACTAGCCGTTTAGGGAGTTCGTTTTATTGAGACGCGCAGTTTATTGAAATTTATGAGCATTGTAAATTAAGGAAGACACAGAGTGGCTCAGAATATTCCCCATAATTGTTTTTATAGTCGAAAACTGGAGGAAATTTAATATGGTTCCATGCGAAATTGACCTTGTGGGGTGTTGATCTTTGGTTGCGGTTGTAAACGTTCACCAAACGTTTTGTTTTGTCGAGATGGCGGTCAGGACAATGGATCTGATTCGTTGCGGTCTGCACATTTGCAAACAAGTTGGTCTTTAGGTTTGTTCGAAAGTTTACCGTGTTAAATCGGAGAGATATCTTGATTTATGTAACTTACCCAAAAATATATGTATAGAACAAAAATGACAACCGCACAGTTACCAGAATACACAAAAGAACCAGAACACTTACTTCTGTTTAGAAAGCAAAGAATTACAGAAGATCTGCCTCTGATGATTGAAAACTTTATAGCTGGCTAAAATGTTATACCAAGAAACTTAAGGTCCATGTTCGATTTTGTTACACATTGAAATATAATTTCTTGAATCTTTCCTATACAGGGTCTTTCACGAGGAACCTCACCCATATTTATACGGGAAACTACTGAACGTATTTTCATGAAATTCAGCACTTATAAGTATTTCACGATGCTGATGAAATCTAAAATATTTTCAAGGCATGAGCACCTCCGGTTTTTCCGGAAATGATGTCAACTTCCGTTTTTCAAATAAGAACACCATTTTTTTATTGCAGAAATAGATTCCTTAGAGAATTTCAAGTTATTTTGATGTAACATTTTTCAGTTTTGGTTGGAATTCTCTCTGAGCGGGAAAATTCAAAAAAAAAATCGAAAATAGAGCTCCGCTGAAACAAGAATAACTTCGAGGTTTTTGGATGAAAAATTTTCATTTTTGGGATTTTTCAAGATGTAAGATTGATGTATCCACTTTAAAAATCGAAATCGCGATTCATGATACAGGGGGTGAAAAAATCGATTTCAAAGTTAGGGATGACAAAATCGTGAAAAATCAATTTATTCAAATCAGAACCCCATTTTTTTATGGCAGATATTGAATCTACGTTGAAAAATAATGTGAGTGTATGCATCACACCCTTGCCCTAAAGTGGATATTAACTCAGAAAATATCCATTTTAGGGCCAGGGTGTGATGCATACACTCACATTATTTTTTAACGTAGATTCAATATCTGCCATAAAAAATGGGGTTCTAATTTGAAAAAATTTATTTTTCACGATTTTGTCATCCCTAACTTTGAAAGCGATTTTTTCACCCCCTGTATCATGAATGGCGATTTCAATTTTCAAAGTGGATACATCAATCTTACATCTTGAAAAATCCCAAAAATGAAAATTTTCCATCCAAAAACCTCGAAGTTATTTTTGTTTCAGCGGAGCTCTATTTTCGTTTTTTTTTTCGAATTTTCCCGCTCAGAGAGAATTTTCCAACCGAAACTGAAAAATGTTACATCAAAATAAATTGAAATTTTCTAAGGAATCTATTTCTGCAATAAAAAAATGGTGTTCTAATTTGAAAAACGGAAGTTGACGTCATTTCCGGAAAAACCGGAGGTTCTCATGCCTTGAAAATATTTTAGATTTCATCAGCATCGTGAAATACTTATAAGTGCTGAATTTCATGAAAATACGTTCTGTAGTTTCCCGTATAAATATGGGTGAGGTTCCTCGTGAAAGACCCTGTATTGATCTTCATCTTATTTAAACTATACCATTGTTTAGCCTGGATCAGGGTTTTTTCATCTCTTCTTGCAGTCTTTTCTCTTCTGATCCCATTTGCCGAAAAGATGTGTCGTTATCAAAGAGTTCAGTCTGGTCTGATTCAGTTTTCTCCGGGTAATGATTAATACAGTTGTTTTTATTGGATATTTCCAACAGAAAATGAATTAGATATTCGAACCAAATTTCAAGTAAAAATTTATAAGAATTTGGTGTATTCCTAAGATGCACATGCATGAATTCATTTAGCATGCTCATGCTTGTTTGTTCTCCAGAATCTGCGGCCTTTGTCAAGCCAATCCGATTTCTCGCTCGAACACCCATTGTGAATTTAGCGCATCTGCTTTTTCTATAAGTCAAGAAACGAGGTCTAGAGTAGCTGAGGTGGATTCTTGAAGGGGGGTCATTGTTGTGGCCCCCTAGTTACCGTCCCTTCAAATTGGGGTAGTTGCGGTTGTTTTCGCAGTTGGACGCCGACAATTGACCACTGCCCTTATAAATGAAGCTCACTGAAAGAGCTCCTTTCAATTTTTGGGTTATAAATGACGTGCAGCGTTTACTTGGAACCGAAGAAATCTGAAGGAACAGAAAGAGCGTAGGCAATTGTGAATTTATTGTGAAATTTTGATTTGTTATTCTTGTAGATTTCAGTGTTGTGGTTCACGGTTGGAATCGGTTGTCACAATCGAGGATTGACAGGGTGACATATTGTATAAAAATGATATTTGTTCAGCTCACATTGGCCGAAGGAATGAAATTCATCATTTTTCGTCATAAAACTGAATTTCCAATTTTACGTTTCACAACCTTGATCACCGATGAGGGAGGTGTTGTTCTTTGTATGGTTCATAGAATATCATAAAATTTTGTTTCAAGCATTATGTGGATTGCATTAAAAAGAGAGCAGCGCAGAGCTTCTTGAGATATCAGCAGCCGCAAGAGGTCCTACGTTTCAACACCTTCTGTGGTTTCTTTCCGAGGAAGTTTGATAATGAAGTTCCGAAACCAATAAAATCATGTCCTCAAGAACATATTTTTGCATTCCTAAACATCTTCGACCTCTATCTAGGACACGTCTAACCTACATATCGAAAAATTTAATAAAAAATTCAAATTTTCGAATTAGAGCCCCTGTCTGACACTTGCAAATATCTTATTTATATGCAGAAACGTTGATGCCTTCAGAATAAATTCGGTATTGAGTGATTCGACTTTTCCTCGCCCTGTCGATGAATAGGTAAATGACATATTTCCACTTATTTCGATCGCGTCGTTTTTCAATTTAAGTTTCAAGAGGTTTTTTCGACCGCCAGAAAATTATGTGTTGACGGGCGTTAGCATTCTATTTTTTCCATCTGCATATATTTTCTGCACTGTGGTTGACGTATGGGGAAATTTAATCAATGTGTACGTCGTTCCATTCACTTGATGGGAGAGGGTAATTTCAGGGAGAAGAAAGCCTTCACACATCATCGCATGGACGGAACGACAATAACAACAATACATTGAAAAAATTTGGCAATTATTGGCAGTTTTTTGTAGTAGGTATATGTAATTTAAAATTGATCTGGATTGATTTTGTAGATGGAAATTTTGGGCCGTACAAATGACCAGCCGGTTCTGCTTTCAGATACACCCACTAAGTGAACAGATTTTTTTCATGAAACTGAAGGGTTTTCCAATAAGAGGTGTTATTTTGACATTCGAAGAAAAATGCCATTTTTTAGATAAATAATCGAATGTTTATTTCATTATAACAAGGAAGGTATGCCGTTAATAATGGAAAATATCATCAGCCGAATGACCACCTCTACTACAGGACCATTTCCTTTTCATGAAATTTCCCATAAGCAAATGGTAAAATGGCTGCCCTATGTCCTCGATAGATTTTTCGATGCAATTCCGGATCATTTTCATGCCTTTCAAGGACCCAATCAGCAAAGACACGTCGTTGATGATCGGCCGGCTTAAGTTCTTGTGTTAACTAAACTCAATAAGCCTTAACGGGCCGTTATACTCTGGCCGACGGCACCGATTTTCCATTCAAAAAGTGCCTTTCATTTTTCCAAGTTCACGGCTTCAATTTAACTCTTTGAGCGGCAAAGATATCATCAGAAATAAAACCCAAGTGGAGCAAAAAAAAATTTATTCCTAATTTTCAAAAAATTTGACAAAAGCTCAACAAAAATACATAAACGGCCCATTAACAATAAATTTTACGAAATTCTTCCCGTATTTTTGCCTTAACAGGGTGGTACAAATAACGTACCACCGTATTTTCGCTTTTTCTGTAAGTGACGTAACGTAAGTACTTCAATTATTATTTCAACAATATTACCTGCCAGAAGGTTTAGACACAAAGTTATTTTCAAAATAACCGCTTCAGAACCAAATTTAAATTATTCATACACCACATCAGGAAACAGAAACACTTGTCAAAACTAGAAAACTAGCATTTCATGTGGCATCGGTAAAGAAAATGGCGATAAATCAGTCGCCCGAGTGTTAATACTATTAGCTATTACCTCACAGATTTCTCTGCAAGTCAGGCCAATCTTCTGTATCGATGTAGATTTCTGTTCGGCGTATTTGAAATAGGTGGTACACTAATTGTACCACCGCCGCGGAAGAGGGTCGAAATTGGTGGTACATATAGTGTACCACCAAAACCCAAAGAGTTAACACTTCAAAACTCGAACTTTTTTCAAATTCTTCTGGAATTCCAGACAGTTCTCTGCGATTTCACACTTTCTGGAAGTTTTTTCAGTATTTCCATCATTTTTTGCATTATTTGAGCGCCTATCCAAATGGAAATTTTTTTTTAATATAGAAAATTGATTTATAAAGGGCACTCCAATGAATTTTCTGAGAAAAAATTGATGAACAACCGCAGAAAAACGATTATGAAATCAATTTTCATAGACTCTAAAATTCAAC
Organism: Adalia bipunctata; assembly: GCA_910592335.1. Classification (NCBI taxonomy): domain Eukaryota; kingdom Metazoa; phylum Arthropoda; class Insecta; order Coleoptera; family Coccinellidae; genus Adalia; species Adalia bipunctata. The sequence goes on from OU342955.1 coordinate 14,279,241, forward strand.
ACGATTTTTTATGCGAAAAAATAAATTTTTTGAAAAGAAGAAATTGGAAAGGAACTTTTTGAATCTGGCATCGTAGACATCGGCCAGTTTAGGCAAAATATAAAATAATAATGACGTTTGTGGAATGCCTAACTCCAAAGAACGACGAGGTATGGACAAACCAGGGTGTTCTTCAACACTTCCGGCTACAGCAGCAACATTCTCGGCAGTCCTTGAGCGACCAAATTTTCACCATTTTTATGGTGAATTTCAATGCATTGTTGAAGCGTGTGTCGTTTCATTTTCAATAATGGCGTAGTTTCTACTATAGATGCATAGAACACCTGGTGTAACGACTCCCTACAAAAAATCGTGACCAAAATTTGTAAATCAAAACGGCATCCTAGATTTCAGATTTTGGTCTATAGTTCCGCAATAATCCGCAATATTTTGCGGTCGTGGCGCTTTTTTTGTATGACATAGGATAATATGTTATGTTTTTAGAGAGATGACAGATGTTTTTATTGTGTCATGAATCACATCAAAATATGGATTAATTTCGAATGTCATATAAGATTGTGTTTATGGAAGAAAAGCGCGACATCTCTGGGGAGAAATGGAAAGCTGCACAAAATATCAGAGGATCAATCGACAAGAAAGTCTGAGGGCCGCTTGCACCGTATGACAAAACTTCAGATTAAATGCAAAACCTCGATTAGTGTCTATGATTCTCTTGCACCGTGTCGTAATCCTAGTTTAACAACCCTAACTAACGCTTAAAGATAATCCTCCGAATTGGGAGGATTAAATGGAAGTTTAACGATAAACTTTGAATTCTAACCCTACATTCATGGATGACACAAGTCAGGCTTGTTTCAAAATTGATGTTTGATTATAAATCAAATTGAAAAGAATAATGACTGAAGTAGAAATTATAGATTTTGGTTTTCCTAGGCGTAGATATGAAAGATCAAATTGGTGTGAAATGAAAAGCACACACAAGAATGAATAACTGAACTAAATATTAACGGTCGAGGAATATTTCGAACTGAACAAATCCATACCTGCCTAATAAAGTTGGAGGTACAGTTCTTCTGATATGTAGAATTATTCTTTAATTCACTGTGACACATGGTATCATTCAATCGGAACCAATATTATTACCAATGTGTTGAAATGAAAGTGAATAAATATTAACAATTTTCCAAGATGCATGTTTATTGAAAAAAACACATATTTTCTTATAGATGTTTGCCTATTATCGAAAATCAGGTTTGTTCATGCTTTTGGATCATTTCTTTTTTATTTGCCTCTGTTATTTCCATACGAGAATCCATGAGTTTATCATATTTTACATCCGAATCTGAAGTGGTAAGTGCTTTGACAATTAGAGTTTCGAACCAGGTATATGTTCATTTGTGAAGGACGTAGAACATTCCAAAGAAAGATGTCAACTTGTGCAATGAATGCATCGGTTTTTACCAAAGAAATTCGTTATTACGAACTGTTTCAATTTGCGAAACGCTCGATATCAAAAAATGTCTAAACATAGAAACTGTCAGAGCACAGAAAGGGATAAAGTAAACAACGTGAAAAATAGGCACAAGTACCAATTTTCGTAAAAATAACCAGATTTGTGGATTAACTTTAATCTAGTTACATTCAGCCTCGGTGCAAGCCAAATATTTAATCCTGGATTAAATAAATTAATCGACGCTTAACTAACTAACGCTTAGAACCAATACGGTGCAAGTGGCCCTTAGACAAAATCTAATCAGTACCAACACCAAGTATTTCTATGCATCTATTTTCTACTTGTGAAATGTCAAAAAATGACAGCTTCAAAAGTATTCTCTACCGAAATAGCGAGCTATTCGAAATAACACCTCTCACTGAAAAACCCTTTACATCTCTGATTTCGAAATCAGAGATATAATCGAATTGAATTGAAATGAAATGTGGATACAACCTTCAATTCAATAAAAACGTTTGTTATCAAACGCAATGAACAGTTTTCCAAAACAACTTTCCAGAATTCCTATTCCTTTCGAGAAGTCTTTTTCCTGACAAAGCCATGTCCCAAATTGATTCCCAGCTGAAAATATTCATAATATCCAAGGACGGAAGCGAATGAGCGTGAGTAAAATGGAAAAAATAAGCCAAATTAAAATATAATAGTTCTTCTTGGGAGGTTGACGGATGGCCACTTAGCGCACACAAAAGGTGTATTATTATTCTCTTTCATCGCCTCTTCTTCAACGAGCACGTTTAAAATAACACTTTGAAATCTGCTTCATTCAGTACGACGGATTAAGACGAACGCATAGCACCGAATACGAATCCTGTAAGAACGAAACTTGAAAAATCCCGATCGATATTGGATTGGGACCCTTCTTTCCTAGAATACCGAATACCAACAGCTGTACATCAGTGCGAAAGATTGTATTATCGGATTAGTCCAATTGACTTTGAGACATCTCATTTGGGAGGTTGACTTCGGCTTTCTATGTTGAATGTCTTGGAATAATCTCGGTTGACTTTTAAGTGTTAGGTATACAGATGTAACTTTTCTTGGACAGCACAGGTTCGGGAATTTGGTGTGGATTGCACTGGGGGATTTTAGGCGGGGGGCGAAAATGTTGCATCCGTTTTCTTGTAATGAAAAATAGAGAAAAAGTTGCATTTATAGAAGCATTGTCGAGCAGTTCAAACAAATCGAGATTATCAGGGCCGGTTATTGAGATATAAGCAAAGTAAATTCTGTCATTTTGATTTTTCATTTTTTCAATACGGACCTGCATATTTTACGACACTTTTTGAAATTACTTTCAACGTTCAATTCAACGATATATCATACAATGTCATTCAAAGTTGATTTTCAGGTGATTTTGACCCTTATCCAAATTTCTTTGGGTCCGATCTGTATTACATTTACCTTTAGTTAAATTAACAACTTGCAATACATTTCGATAAGAACATAGATATCGTTGAAAGACTTGTTTTTCTCTTACATACACACAATCTAGGTTTATTGAATGTATTATTTTCAAGTATTAGGTCGTGGATAAAAAAAACATAACAAGAAAAGACATTGTATGATGATAATAATAGATCCGTTTACTGTCGAATGAAAGATTTCTGTAACATCTTTTGATAATACACTGCGCAAAAAAATTAACGCACATTCTGAAAATCTCAATTCTGATGGAAGTTAACTCTACATTGACTTTATAACTTATTTTTTATGTTCTCTCGGGAAGGTTTTGAACGAAACAAGACGACACATTGAATGGAAGAAAAATTCAGGATTTCACCGAATCTTATGTGAAAGAAGAAAAATGAACAATTTTCAAAATACTGAAATGCTGATAAGTGATTTAATACTTGGTATTTTCACCCCTTGCGTTAATTACAGCTCAGCAACGCCGTTCATACTCAAAATGAGTGATGCCTAAGTCATTAAGAGTAGCTGGATGATTTTCTGAACTTCTCAGCCTTCTATTGAGGTTGTCCCAAACCTGCTCAATCGGATTGAGATCTGGACTTCTTGCTGGCCATTCCATTCGAGAGACTTCAACCTCTAGGTACTCCTGAACGATACGCGCACGATGGGGTCTGGCATTATCGTCCATAAAAATAATGTATGGGGCAAATGGCACTACATGCTCTTCAAGAATGTTCCTTATATACTTATCAGCATTCATAGCTCCATTATCAACGACCACTAGGTCTGTGCGAGCCGTCAAAGATATTCCATCCCATACCATAATCGATCCTCCTTCGAAAGCAGTAGTATTCAGGAAATTGCACTGAGCATATTTTTTATGTGGACGTCTGTATACAAGGGAACGTCGATCACAATGGTAGAGGCAGAATCTAGAGTCATCTGTGAAGAGAACGGTTGCAAACCGTTGTCTCAACGAAGAAACTCACAAGTAACGTTCTTGAATGGCAGTTGTTACCAGTGGTCTACCCTGTCCTGGTCTTCGGACATTCATACCTGTCTCCCTGAATCGCTGCAACATTCTGGACACACTCGTATGGGAAAGTCCAAACCTTTCTGCAATTCTTGTGTATGTCCACCCTTCTTCTCGCAAAACTACCGCTTGGGCACATTCCTCTTGGGTCAAATTGCGTGTTTCGCGTTGCATAGTGATCGAGTGTAGAAAATCAAACGAAAGAAAAACTATTGATCACTAGAATTGATCGAGAACAACTGATTTTAGAATGGAGCCAATACATTCAAAATATGATTATATCATCTTTTTTTATTCCTGCTGGGAGAAAACATCTGTATTGAAGAAAAACGTTGAAAGTGGATAACATATACATGCATAATTCTAACAAAAATAATTATCATTGAGAACACCTTCAGTTGCAGAATAAATTTGAGATTTCCATAATGTGCGTTAATTTTTTTGCGCAGTGTATTTGAAATAAAGTGGGAAAAAAAGAAAAATCAAAATGACAGAATTTACTTTTCTAATGATATCTCAATAACCGTCCCTGATAATCTGTATTTGTTTGAACTGCTTGACAATGCTTCTATGGATGCAACTTTTTCTCCATTTGACCGACCTTCTAATTCTTATGGTTTAAAAGTTACCAATACAATCCCATTGAAAAAGTGGCCACTCTGTATAGTTCTCGAGAACCCACGCTGTATACTTGGTTGAACTCCTCAAACATATTATTGACATACTGAAACATACAAGCCATACCTTGGCTCATTTTCATGCATTTCAAGGACCCAATCAGCAAGTACACGACGTTGTTGATGATCTGCCGGCGTGAGTTCTTGTGAACTTTATGAGCCTTGAGCCCAAATCTTCATGCAGAATACGGTGTTATGACTTTTGTGGAATGCCTAATTCCACAGTACGACGTGGAATAGACAAACCTTGGTTTTGAACACTTTCGGCTATAGCAGCAATATTTTCGGCTGTTCTTAATCGAAATGAACTGTTTTTATTCTTCACATCACTAACTTGTCCCAACAGCTCTTTATCCACCAATTTCTGTATTGGGGTTCGACAAGGTGCTTCACGACGACTCAGAAATGTTCGAGTTTTACGAACCATCTCTGTAAAATTTTCACCATTTTTATAGTGAATTTCAATGAGTCTTTGAAGCGTATATCGTCCCATTTTTTTAATGGCGTAGCTTCTACTTGTTAAATTTATAAAAAAATAACAGCTTCAGAAGTGACATCTACCATTTATATCTAAATATTTCCTCGGCCTCCTTACAGTTCGAAGCAAAAGACAAACTCCAATATCTAAAAACTTTTTCACTTTTCCGGCAGAACTTTTCACAATGACCATATCGAACAGCAGCATCAGACAACTTTGGCAGTGAGTCAGAGATGAATCCAAGTGTGAAATATAGAAGTTCGATATGATAGAATCTCCCCCTGCGAGTTTCCTGTCATATGCCAATATCCCAGATCTCAATCTATTAATCAGAAAAGTTAATATCATAATGCTGGTTCCGTCGTTTGTATTGTGAGTCTTATCGGGTAAACATTCCCTAGGGAGAAGGCTATTTCAATTTGCTGCACAGATCTGGACGATACGTTCAAGTTAGTCTCTTGGACGTGAAGCTTTGTTGAAAATCTTGGAGAGGAAGGGTTCAGATTCTTATCGAGAAAATGGATTTCTGTGATTGTATAAGATCATTAGAGAATTTCGCACAATATTCCCAATAAACAATTGTGTATATTTTTGGTATACTCCATTCACTTTTATAGAGTATCCCGGTTGGCAAAGATTTAGGTTTTTCAACTTTTTTTACTTAAAACTGACGCAGGTTGGTACTCGTGAAATGTCAAATAATTCTAAGAGAAGTTGCCAATGCTAATTTCTATTCATTCTTTTTTAACTTCGTAAATGGAGTTAGTTCTTTCAAGATCCAACTGTGACACAGGCTTCTAGTACTTCGTACTACATTTCTTTACTAGAGTATTTCAAGTTGTGCAAAAAGGTAATTAAATGTTTTCGGTAGGCTCATTTCTGAGAATTTTGGAAAGTGAGGAATTCCATCTGTTCGTTTGGAAGTTTTTCTCTCTAGTTATTCGAGTACTTTTATTCTTTTTTCGAAAGAACTATCACAAAGTAATGGACTATTCTGTCCATTATTTTTCAGTGAAATTTCAGCAGTCGATTCTTGATTCCCGTTCAAAAAAACAGCATAACTGAATTTTCCATACATGTTTATGTACGTGAAATATTTTCAGTACTAACAGAGAAAAAAGTTTCTTCAACAATCGCCAGGTCTTTGGAAATATTGATTTCTCATAATATTTTTTTTGTTCGACTGCTCCATAAACTCTTGATTCAAGAATTCGTTTAGCGTCCATAATTGACTACTTTATTGGACGCCACTATATTGGACTCAACTGTCACAGTCTTCTCTCGATTTTGCAATTTTCTTCGATTCACACCACTTGTTATAGGCCGCATGCAAATTTTCATTAGCACTTTTAGTGGGTAGGAGAGATTCTTTGGCACTCGCGGCTAAATTTTTTACGCTTTCCTCTCCCGAACTAGCCATTTTTTGGATTATTATGACGTTTATGTTCGACTGCTTCATGAACACTTGATTCATGAATTCGTTTAGCGTACATAATTGACAACTTCATTGGACACCACTTTATTGGAATCAACTGTCGAGGTCTTCTCTCTATTTTGCAATGTTCTTCGTTTCACACCGCTTGTTATAGGCCATTTTCATTAGCACTTTTAGGGGGTAGGAGAGATTTTATTTTGGCACTAGCGGCTAAATTTTTACACTTTTCTCTCCCCAACTATCCATTTTTCGGATTATTATGACGTTTGTCACAGAATCAACGGAGTAAACAACTTTGTTCAGTGAGGTTGCTAAGGTCGCTGATGCTTACTAAGGTAGGAAAGCAAAAGCACACTTAATGTTGCTTCGTTATAAAGCGACGAATATATTAATTGCCATTTCAGATTATGCTGCTTTGCAGTCAAACATAAAACTTTGTATGCAACTCGTACATAATTAGGCTTATGGACTTGCCATTATTATTGGCCTCGCTCGCTTTGCTCGCTCCGCAATAAACTTTTGGACTCGTCCAGAAAAGAACTAATTTATGTACTTGTTACATAAATATGCCACAGAATTAACGAAATAAACAACTTTGTTCAGTGAAGTTGCTGAGGTCGCTGATGGTTACTAAGGTAAGAAAAGCAAAATCACTGCACCTAAGGTTTTTTTGTAATAAAGCGACGAATATATTAATTGCCATTGCAGATAATAAAATTTCTGCATTGCGGTCAAACATAAAGCATTGTATGTAACCCGTACATAATTAGACATATGGACTTGCCCAAATTATTGGACTCGTCCATACAGACCTAATTTATGTACTTGTTGCATAGATAGCTATTTAAATTCATTATTTTCCCAAAGTAAATCAACATTTTAATGAAAACGTCATCACGACCTCTATGTAGACAGGACAACGTTTCGTATTCTTCTGACAGGAAACTAGTCGTTCAAGACCATTGCTAGCTCAAAATTTGTTGAAAGACAGAACTTTAAGCGCTATAATACAAGCTTGTAAGGGGATCCTTATCGATCAATACCTTCAATTCAGCGTCTTTGGAGGTTTTTAGCCTTCCTCCACGCGAACAGGCGTCAGCATCGAATACTTCGTCTTTGAAGCGCAACCAATCACGACACGTTGTTTTACTTAGATCAGCCTCTCCGAGGATCGTCAAAGATCGGTTGACTTGGAAATTCCTTGATCAAGTCTTCAAGAGGAATTGAGTATTCACAGCTTAAATTGAAGAGGGTGCTTGTTCCTGATAGGATCCTATGTCTTACAAATAAAAACCATTTTTTCGTCGTTGAACAACTGTAAGCCTTTCGGCTTACAGTACCGATACACCGATAAAAACTGAGAACTTCGGCGGCCCCACAAAGAATTACTCATTCACTCTAATCACCAGCAAAAAGGATAAGAACTGTAATCCCGTATAAGTTGACTTGACCCACGATGAATATAAGCTTTCAATCAAGGCCCTCCTTGTTAGATCCGGAAGGGCAACATTCGTGGATTAGCCGATGGAGGGAGTGAGTGACGGACAGTTTGACAGGACTTCCTACGTCAGACACAATGGGCCACTGGAGCGGTGACTTGCCCGTCTTTGTGCTCTCTTGATGGCCATGTGGAATAATCGGGAGAATAGAAAGAGGCCCGTCAGATATTGGATTTGAATTAACGAGACATTCCACCGCGCCAAAAATATAATTTGTTGGCTTTTCACAGGTAGAAAGAGACTGTGGGATTTGCCGAATGGAGACCGCTGTGCAAACAAATCGTGTTAAAAAAATTTGCACCTCAATAGAGCCATTTTTCTGAAGAGGATGGCGGTTTTTCAAAGGTGAAAAAAAGTGAGATCGGGCATTCTATATTGGACAGGGAGGATTCCGATTATTTTAAGAAGTTTTTCCGAAAACTCAAATATTGTTATATTAAAATTTCAACTCGAATATATTGGACAGGGAAGACTTTTCGTTATTCAATGAAATTATCTTTATGGTTATTAGTGTCATTGATATCGTTGAAATCAAATTCCTCTTATCACATTCGATTTTCCTCAAACCTGGAGGAGGTGTGGGCTCATTTTTTGATTTGATTGCAATCATATTAGATGAAGAAGTTGAAACTAAGTTCATTTGTCGAGTCTTCGGCTCACGTTTGCCTTGACAACTTATAAATCGTCATTTAGGGACTGAAGAGAGGACCCCGCACACTTACTTAGGAAAAGCGGGTCCAGTGAATTTTCCCCATTTTTACATATTATATTTATATCAACCTTAAGAACAATATATCAGATTTTCAAGAAGGTCTTACATCCGGTTTGTTCTAGAGGGCGTTCCAAAATTGCAGCTACGGAAAAACGAATCTTCAAATTTTGATGATAATTCTTCTAATTTTCAGAATTTCATCATGATGCCTTGGGTTCTGAATAACAAGATATCACAGATATCCAAACACCGCCCACCACGTTAAGTTTCGTTATACAGGCTGTTCCATGAAGCTATATAAGTAACTGAATGTAACTTTGTTAGTGACTTTGGGACCACCCTGAGTTTTTCAAAATATGATATCATGATGTATGTCCACCTCTGTAGGAAGTTTCATTAATGTACAAAGAACAGTTGCAAAATTATTTAGGTTTAAATTCGGATTAAATACAATTTTTCTTCAAAACTTATCTGTAGCTGAGATTGCTGTCAAGGAATATTAGGTTTTCATCGAGTATAATTATTATGATAGGTATTGACGGTCGGTCCAAAGGTGTTTTTATTCAGAAATGTACAGGATGGACATAATTCGGTGTCACTAATCTCCTCATTTCGCTATCTCAAAATCTGTTTATATAGATCCATCATTCCAGGTTGTTGTATCTTTGAGCACTCTAAGAATGCATATTTTTTTGAATATTATACCATGAAAGTATGTCGACCTTTGTGAAAAATTTCACTCGTGTATAAATAATTAAAAGATTGTTGCCAAATCATTCAGGGTTCAGTTCAATATACACCATTATTGGAGCCAGAACTCTGGGGACATGTTCTCACATAACAAGCGTACTCTGGTTTCTTGGATACGACATATGCGAAATATTAAGTACCCCTCTACTCAATTCTTGAATTCTATCTTGAATGCAGGAGTGATTATTCCATGACTTTTTTTAGTAACTGTCCTAGATTATATAGTGGTGTAACAAATATAAAGCTAAAATCTTCAGTCTTTCAACTGTTAAATCTTTCAATTGTTTGATCAGTCGTGTTAATAACCCTATTTTAAGATTGGAATTAATAGATTTCATATTTTATGCTAATAAATTTTTATGTAAATTGTTGATAATGATTATTTCAAGTAATGGTGTATATTGAACTGAAACCTGAATGATGTTGCAACAATCTTTTAATTATTTATACACGAGTGAAATTTTTCAAAAAGGTCGACATACTTTTATGGTATAATATTTAAAAAATATGCATCCTTAGAGTGCTCAAAGATACAGCAACCTGGAATGATAATACTTTCTATATAAACAGATTTTGAGATAGCGAAATGAGGAGATTAGTGACACCGAATTATGTCCATCCTGTACATTCCTGAAAAAAAAGCACCTTTGGACCGACCGTCAATACCTATCATAATAATTATACTGAATGAAAACCTATATTCCTTGACAGCAATCTCAACTACAGATAAGTTTTAAAGAAAAATTGTATGAAATCCGAAATTAAACCTGAATAATTTTGCAACTGTTCTTTGTACATTGATGAAACTTCCTACAGAGGTGGACATACATCATGGTATCATATTAAAAACTCAGGGTGGTCCCAAAGTCACTAACAATTTACATTCAGTTACTTATATAGCTTCATGGAACAGCCTGTATAACGAAACTTAACGTGATGAGCGGTGTTTGGATATCTGTGATATCTTGTTATTCAGAACCCAAGGCATCATGATGAAATTCTGAAAATTAGAAGAATTATCATCAAAATTTGAAGATTCGTTTTTCCGTAGCTGCAATTTTGGAACGCCCTATAGAACAAACCGGATGTAAGACCTTCGTGAAAATTTGATATATTGTTCTTAAGGTTGATATAAATATAATATGTAAAAATGGGGAAAATTCACTGGACCCGCTTTTCCTAAGTAAGTGTGCGGGGTCCTTTTCTCATAGGAACAGCGAGAGTATGATAAGATGCATAGCCTTTATTAGCCGCAATAAATGTTTTTGTTCTGAATATGCTAAGAGAAGTCCTGGTTCTTTGTTTGCTGATGGAGCCTGAGAGGAATTATCTTGCTTTTGTCCGGTAGATACTGTTAATTCAGCTGAAATACCTGTGTCATTTTGTCCGTTAACTTTAAATGTCACTTCGCTTTATCAAAATTGAAATATATCGAATGAATTGAAAAAGTATATTCAACATGAAAAAGCTTCGTGAATACAATGAAAAATAAGTAAAATTGGAAATGACCGCAACATGAATTAGAAAAATGGTGAAAACTGGCCATTCATACTAAAAATTTGGCGCAATGAAATAAAACTCATGACCTATTGATTCCTGTTATCATTCATAACGACCGAATGAACAAGAGTGGCACTTTCAGAGGTTCATAGTAGCCACTCGTGTGATATGGTAGGCAGTTTCGCATTTTATACCTCCAAACTCGAATTATGATGCCTATGTCATGTTGTATACACATTTAATACAGTGATCGTCAAAATTATGGAACAAATTCAATTTCTCAGAAGAATAATATTTGGCAACAAAATCCTGAAACAGCTCACGCCTTTGAAGAAGATACAAAGACCTTGCCAAAAAAGTACCACATGACCCACTTTCCCTATTCAAAAAATTTAGTAGGTTGATGGGGAAGGCACAGGGTGCAACAAAATACTTCAAAAATGCATAAGAAGGACCCCGCACTTTTTTTATGGCAAATGGCGTTCCGTCAAATGTTCTAATTTTTTGGTATAATGTAGTACTCGACCTACTGATTAAAAGTGTCTATGACGCGAACTAATTCCTATGACTAGTTTTTGAGATACAGGGCGTTGAAGTTGAGAATTGCCCACTTTTACTACGCGCGTATCTCGAAACAGAATCGAATGAAGTTCAATTTTTCTCAAGAAACATTTCATGCCATCCCCAGGGAGCAACCATATGGAGGAATTTGACCAAAAATCGTAACGAATTCAGGGTTATCCATAATTGAATGAATGCCCGATTTTGAAAGTATAAAATATGTCAGTTCCAGAGCGAAAACGTTCGCAAAATGAACTATTTCACTAGATATGTTGTTGTTACATCGAAAAAACCTGAAATACCCAGAATTCATACTGGGTGATCCATTATTATAGAAACTATTAACAATGAAGGTTAAGTGGATACCCTGTATTTTTGGGTTGATTTAAGGTGTTTGTTTGATTTTTTCAGAACATATCGTCATGGACTTCAAAGAATACAGGGTGATTCAGTCATGAAATAAACTGTGAACCTCACGAAAATACCCAAAAACCACCTTTTTTTTTCAACAGCCTCTATTTCAAGATTAACTCCGTTGAGGTGGGAGTTTTCTTTCGCCACTGAACTTGATATAAAAACATCAATACGACTGAGAGTTTTTATCCACTTCCTATGACCAGATTTTTTTTCATATAATATGAAAATTATTCATTTATGTTATTCTATTCTTATTACAGCAAAAAATCTGGTCATAGAAAGAGGATAAAAACTTTCAGCCGTATTGATGTTTTCATATCAAGTACAGTGGTGAAAGAAAACTCCCATCTCAACGGAGTTAATCTTGAAATAGAGGCTGATGAAAAAAAAAGGTGGTTTTTGGGTATTTTCGTGAGGTTCAAAGTTCATTTCATGACTGAATCGCCCTGTATTCTTTGAAGTCCATGATGATATGTTCTGAAAAAAATCAAACAAACACCTTACATCAACCCAAAAATACAGGGTGTCCACTTAACCGTCATTGTGAATAGTTTCTATAATAATGGATCACCCAGAATGAATTCTGGGTATTTCAGGTTTTTTCGATGTAACAACAACATATCTAGTGAAATAGTTTATTTTGCGAACGTTTTCGATCTGGAACTGACATATTTTATACTTTCAAAATCGGGCATGCTTCAATTATGGATAACGATTTTCGGTTATATTCCTCCATATGGTTGCTCCCTGGGGATGGAATGAAATGTTTCTTGAGAAAAATTGAGGTTCGTTCGTTTCTGTTTCGAGATACGCGCGTAGTAAAAGTGGGTAATTCTCAACTTCAACGTATCTCAAAAACTAGTCATAGGATTGAGTTGGGGCCATGGACACTTTTGATGAGTAGGACGAGTACTACATTATACCAAAAAATAAGAACATTTGACGGAACGCCATTTGCCATAAGAAAAGTGCGGGGTCCTTTGGTAAAAGTGAAACAAAAATTGACATGTTTCAGGATTTTATTGCCAAATATTTTTCTTCTAGAAAAAGGAATTTGTTCCATAATTTTGAGGCGCACTGTAGATATCATTTTGAAAGAATAGAGATCTTTGCTGATTTGTTAAAAAATACAAATTTAGGTATTCTTGGGAATTCAGCACAAATAAAGTATACTTCGAAAGCTCGAGCAGAAGGGAAAAGAGTAGGTATATTTTATTTGTGCTGAATTCTCAAGAATACCTAAATTTGTATGATATCATTTTGTACGTATTTCCCCTACCCTTGATATTTGTGAAGGCAAATTCCCATTATGCGAAGACGTTTTACCCAAAAAGCAATATTTGCTATATTCAAATCTTAACTCGAAATCATTTGACAGCGCCAATCAATTGAGGAGGATCCCAAGATTCTGCCAGATCAAAGACATTTATCGGCCATCCGAATATCTACAAATTTATTTAAACTGAAAATATTGAAAAATTCTCAATATTAACTCTTGACGAATACTTTTGGGACAAATGATATTGAGGATCTCACAGATTGATTTCATTAGTGTGCCTTCGAAAAATGGAAAAATCTGTCGCAATCTAATTGGAATCCAAATTCTGAACATCCCGAGATTCCCCAAAATACTTTCAATAAAACAGCCGACTTCTCTCGAATTTCAACCATCTCACATTTGCTTTTAGACGTTTCGTCTCCGCGTTCTCAATTTCTCCCATTTCGACGTGACAACCTTTGACATATGGCGAACTGGAACGGTTTCACACAGTTTGAGCACGCGAAACCCCATGGAACGAGTTATAGATGTTGACAGCCTCTTACTTGGCTCGTAACCTGTTGCCATATAGAGTTTCATCTGCTAAGTACAGTGGAGTGCATTCAATCGTTGTAAATTCGCCTGAGAGTGATATCCGATTTCTGAATATCGATTCGAGCACTCTGTGCCAGAGACGAGGTCAGTTGAGACGGTATTGTAGGAACCTAATGGGTATCGGTTGTCTAAACATCGATTTTCTTCAAAGGTCGATTCAAATTTACATGCTTTAAGATGTTCGATAAGTCGAAAAACTGAAACTTCTTCTGCCTAGTCAAAGGATTTTTCGAATTTTCAAATCATAAATGGGTTGAAAGAATTTTTGAGAATCATTCACAAAATTGGCCTTCCTGGTTAATTGAACATCAAAGAAATTATATATTTTTAAAAATTCAGCTCAAATATATTACAAAAGTGTCTTTGAACACTTTTATGTTTGTGTTAGTAATGTTCGATTCTATTTGTTTCTATTTGTATTTTTCTCTTTGGATTGGTTTCTGTCCAATTGGTCTGTTTTCGTTTGTTTTTATTTTTTCTGTCTATTTCTCCACATCTTGTTTTGTTTTTATGTATTTCATAATAACCAGGCCGTAGACGAATCCATAAACGAAGGTTCATAACAAACAGTCCATCCGATCTCGAGTTATAAATGGTGTAACCAACAACTTTGTTTTATATATATAGATAAACATCCGATCATGTATCTAGAAAAATGGCATCTATTTTTTGAATGTCAAAATAACACCTCTAATTGGAAAATCCTTTACATCGATCAGGAAATCAATTTGTACCATGATTCATTGATTTCAGCCTCATTGAATTGACCTATTTTGGGTGCCATATGTTCCGATTAATCCATGTGAATTACTTTCATTAACCACTGAACAAATGTTCGTTCTTGAAGCTGTAGCAAATCAATTTCGTCGTGCATGCAAATGAAGATCAAGTAGCAATTGGGGTCATCAAATGGATTTAACGTCTTATTTGCACTCTGCCTGACCCCTATCAGCTCATTCAATTTGGCCAGAATTGGGTTTGATCGATTCAGCTTGCTTTCCCACACAATAAACAATTAATGTGCAATACAGCATTGATATTGCGTTCAATAAATTAATGTCAGTGACCTTTTTCAGCAACTGGGTGCAATTGGTATGCAAATTTCCGTCCTGTATTACTTTAATCAACATGAAAAATTAGCGTCAGAGCTTTTCAGAGTTCACCTCCTGAAAAACCTTTGTTTTAGAAGTGGCCATGTTGGCTTAGACCTTTGAAAACCGGTTGCTCTTTCTGAAAAACCCCCTTTCGCTGCCATTCATATAGTCCTCGAAATG
The DNA here is from genome assembly GCA_910592335.1 of Adalia bipunctata. Classification (NCBI taxonomy): domain Eukaryota; kingdom Metazoa; phylum Arthropoda; class Insecta; order Coleoptera; family Coccinellidae; genus Adalia; species Adalia bipunctata. Next base: position 14,294,373 of record OU342955.1, read on the forward strand.
ATAGAGCTGGAATAAGCCCTTCAATAAAATTCATTAACGAAATCACATCCCCCATTCTTCCTTGTGCATCACGTGAAAAACAGGGGTCAAAAAGCCTATAATAGCCGTTGGCCATTTACTTAATTTGGTCCTTTAACCAGAAGAGGCAGCGAGCAGGAAAATACGGCGTTTGGTCATTTTTATTACTGCTCCCCCATTTCCATCCACTAGATAAGTTCACTCGTAGGGTGGAATTTTAGGGAAGGTATGCGATGTCGAATTCCACTGCTTCTGATTAGAAGTTTGGTTAATTAATTGTAGTAGGCAATGGATCCAGTCTGGCACCAGAGATTTTTCACAAAGCTTCCATTTTATGGCTTGCCACCTCATCTATGTTCTCTGATAGCCAGCTTTCTCACAAACAGGTTCCTCTAAGAGGTGGTCGATGGAGTTTCATCTGAAACTCTACCTATTAATGCTGGTGTTCCACAGGGATCGATTCTGGCACCAACACTGTTTCTACTTCACGTCAACGATTTATTTGTGACTTGAACGTTCAAGCAATAGAGGAAACCAGTAGGGGAAGTAAGTACAAAATGACATATGGTTTTTTTCAGAGGCATAACTTGTTAGTACTGAATCACAGTAATGTCATATTCTACAACTATGATTTTTGGTCCTTTCTTCTCAAAATCTAATCAACCTTTATGAAATAAAAGTCCCAAAAACTAAAATATTCCTAGATAAATTGGGATAAACGAAATTCATTTTGTCCGAAATCCGAATGCTATGGACAAAATGACATACCGGCAATAGGCAACTGTATTTTTCTACTCATAGTTACAAAACTACCGACGAAGTTCACCAATGAAAAGCTTGGTTTTTATAGGAACATCAGCACAAGATGCGTGAGCCCAATGCAACCAATGTATGCGTCAGAACCAGTCTTCTCCAGCGCTAATCCTGGAAAAGACTGGTTATTTCCCTATCTAAATCGGGAAAAAAGGTCATAACATTAGGACAGATGGACAGTCGTCTTCATCATCTCGAAAGTTGCTAGAAACATTTTCTTCTTCATTGCCCTTCATTCATAATGCCCTATAGGGACGTGTCTCCTTTTCTTTGGAGGAGGTATGGGCTCATTTTTTGATTTAATTGCAATCATATAAGGTGAGGAAGTTGAAACTGCGTATAAATTTATCGTGTCTTCGGCTCACGTTTGTCTTGTCCACATATAAATCGTCCATTGGGGATTGGAGGAACCACCTCATAGGATCATCAATGCATCTTAATATATTAAGATGCATTGCCTTTATAAGCCGCAGATGAATATTTTGTTATGAATATGTTAAGACAAGTCCTGGCTCTTTGTTTGCTGATGGAGCCTGGGATGAATGGTCTAGGTGTTGTCCGGTATAGATACGGTTAATTCAGCTGAAATACCTATGTCATTTGGTCCGTTCACTGTATATGTAATTTTGTCCATAAAGCGTTATAAAACTAGAAATATATCGAATTGATACGAAAAGTATATTAACATAAAAAAGCTTCATTGATACAATGACAAATAAGTAAAGTTCGAAATGAATGCAACACAAATGGAAAAAAATGGTGAAAATGGCCATTTCTTCCGAAAATTTGGCGCAATAAAAAAACTCGTGACCTATTATTTTCTGTTATCACTCATAACGACCGAATGAACAAGAGTAGCGCCTGCTAGTTTTCAGAGGTTAATTGAACCCACTCGGGTAGTGTGATTTGGTAGGCAGTTCCGCATTTGATACCTCCAAACTCAAATTATGATGCCAATGTCATTTTGTACATATATCTATGTCATTCTAATATTATAAATACACCTGGAAAATTCTCATTTCTTATTAATTTTATTCTGAATTGAATTATGACTCGAAGTATGCTGAATTCGGCATAATCTGGTTCACTTAGTGAACCAAAAATAAATTCCTGGTCTTCTTGGAGTGTCAAACCAACAATTTCTGTAAACATCTGGTGACTGAACAACACCTCGTTACCCCCAAGAAAAAAATTCAAGGATTTATCCAGAAGGTGAGAACGAGAAGTCACCCTTACACGTGTGCCAACTTGATCAACTAAAATCCATCTGTCGGCTTTATCACGAACGACACACACGTTCTTGTATCTGGAGTACCTCAAGGCATGCACGGTGGTCCAAAATTGATCGCTTTTCATCCTCGTCTTGCACCTGAAAATTTGCCAGAAAGCTGTGCCCCATGTGTCTCTCGGTATCGTATATCAAACGGGGCAACATTTGCTCTCGAGATTATCGAGCTTTACGTAATAAAATCTGTTTTCTCGATTATAACACCTCCTTTAACGACTCGTTCAACATTTGCATACTCCTGCCGAAAATTTAGATATAAATTATTCGTTTCACTTAATCCCTGTATTGAATGTCCAGGCAATCTGTGAATCTTTCTGTATTCAACGTTAATCTTTGGTGATTTGTCATTTTGGATACTGACGAATACTAATATCCTTGGAGGAGCTACGATATTTCTTGTTAGTAGAATAAACGATCGGTGTTAATAATAGGTGCCGCCATATGACCACCAACGAAGGATGAGGAGAAGATTTTCGTAAATGCCTGGTGATTTATCGAATACATGGGGACGTTCTGGGAACACCTTCAAGTAATTAATAGATGAGAAATAGTTTCGTTCGAAATATCATATTTTCAAAAGAAACACTGGATGGAAATTGACAAAACCACCAGAGATCTTCTTGCATATGCTTTCAAGGTCACTGAAATCTACCTTTTCGGACTAGTAGCAACGTGTGATGTCTAACCAAGAAAACACGGGCTTCTCCGCGAGCTTTTGAACGAAGTCCTATTGTGAGATCCCAGAGATCGCTATGTGTTGCCATTTGCCAATGAGCGAAATTCTCAATTGATTCTTTTCGCAAATTCATAAAGTTTTATCAAATTCGAACATATTTTGATACCCTCATTGGGTCATCCCTGAAGATATCCCGAATTTGATCAGAATTCTCTGAATTGTGGAGAACCAGGATGCAACGTTGTATATGTTGGCAGAAGTGGTAGATCATTGAAGACCAGAGCAAGAGAACACCTATACAGCCTAAAAAATCCCAACAATGATAAGTCCATATTTGGTTGCCACCTAAGAGACGAAAAACACAAATTCGACATTGATGAGAATACTAGGTTGTTACATCACTGTGTATATGGTCACAGACAAGAGGTTCTGGAAGAGGTAGAAATTTTCAAGCACTTGAAAAATGGCCAAATAAACACTTTGAACGCCATGCTTACTAACAACTTCAAGGACACTTATAGACTGTTGCCGCCCTGCTTAGTTCTGTTGATTGCCCTGACGTTTCTTTGCGTGCTCACCCTGTGGATGCTTGACAGTTTGGAGGATCACATATATGTATATTCTTGTGCATTCCCTTGCCCTGTTGAGAGGGTTTTTACATTTCTTTTTCGTAGGAATGCTTACCCGTGGCCACACTCCGTAAAAAAAATTTTTAGATTGCTGGTTTTCTTCACTCGATGAGTTTTTCAGGATTATCTTTGTTGTGGCGTTGTTTTCAACGTGGATGTGTTCCAGTAAAGTGTGTACAAAGTTCTGGTGATTACTCTTGAGAAACAGTGTCCCTGGCATGCTCGCCCTGTAGATGCTCGACAGTCCGTGAGTTCACAGATGCATATAGAAAGATAACACCAGCTCTGTTGTTTGTCGGTTTGTTTTGTTTATTTCTGTACCCCGATAAAAAAAAAAAAAAATTTGACATTCCACTTTTCGGAAATTTGTTTTCCATACATGCCGAGGTATTTTCAATTGGCTTTTCTTTACTCCTGGATTTTTCGAAATTGTCTTTATTGTGTAATGTTGTGAATGTGTTCTTTCAGACCCTTTTAAGACTTGATGAAAAATAGGCCATCATATGACTATGTGGAACCATTGTAAGTTTACTTGATTTTTCCAACAATTAACGAAGTTTTTACAGTTTCAATTTTAATTTAATTTTTACCTTTACATTTTTATCTGTTTTAAATCACTGGGGTGGAATCTATCTGGTTTAGTTATTAAGCTGGATGTTTCAGTTACCAAATTAGTAGTTTTTAACGTTTCCAGGTGACTTACTAAATTTAGGTTATTATTCAATTTTTAGATTCAATTGGCTTTTGAAAATGGCATAGATGCCGAAACATGTCAAGCCCTGAATAAATAATAAAGGTTCCACACAAATAGAAGAGATTTTAGACTTTCATTATCCTCTTACACCAACTCTTCGGAATGGGATTCTATGAATTGAGAATTCTTTTTGCGACCTCCCAAACATAACTTGAATATAACCAAAACAAGAACTCCTTATAAAGAGCTTTCAAAGACGTCCCGAATGCAACCAGGATAAGAACTACTCATTGCGAGACCCAAAAACATCCCAAATGCACCAAAATAAGACAATCTCATTCCGAGTTCTCAAAGATATCCTGAATTATTATTCATGTTGACTGCCCCAACTTCAGATATCAAAGGGAACTGGTATGGTGGACTAAAAAAACTGGAAAATACCATCAAATTTCTGCAACTCATAAATTTGATCAACACAATTTGAATTCTATATTTTGTTTGATATAATTTTTTGACATACTCAACTGTGAATGTGAATGAGATGTAACCGTCCCCTAGTGCTAATGATCTGTGAAATCGAAGCACAACAAACTTTGAAGAAAAAAAAAAGATTATTTTGAAGGTTTTGCAATTCTTTATTCACGAATATCAAAGAAAAGAATCAACAATACCAACATACTCATCTGTCTCGAGAAATGTTACAAATTGTTGATAAGAACATCGAGAAGAATATGACACTGGAAAAAAATCAAACTCCATGTGATGAAATCTCTACACACATTTTACTGAACAAATAAATTAAGATAAACATTTGTATAAAAATGCCAGCAATGCATATTTTGGAAGCTTACAACCCCCAAAGGAATTGTTTATTTCAACAATTGGCATCATCTTTCCCATATTTTCTCGTTGAAAAGCGATTGGTGTTTCCTGTGAACAGAAAATTCCATCAAGTAAAGAGAACCAAGATGTACTTCGTCACACTACATAAGTTCTTAATGAACGACCGAAATCTAAATAGCTTTTGAGATTCAGATAATAAAAGCGTCCGCATAAATCACTACGCTTTTTGCCGGTCGTTGTCTGAGGACAGTGAAGGCTTCATCCAAACTCATACAGGTCCTCTATACAAATAAAGAGAGCAAGAGCAATTAGAACTTCTAACGCAATCAACAGATCCAAATACAGGATGGCCCATCTTAAATGGTTTTTTTTTTCTGAAGGTTTTGCAATTCTGTTGTCTGTTGGCCTTCATTTAGATGTGAAAACTCGTTAGAAGTGATAATAAGGAATATTGCCGAACTTACTGTGCCAAGCATAAAATTGTCGGGAGTGACCATACCATTGAAGTCATCCATTTCGATGCTTGGCATTACTGTCGGCAGTAACCTTTCCTGGGAGAATCACGTGAGATCCATTGCTAAAAGTGCATCCCAAAAACTTGGTTTTCTGTTTCGTGCCAGGAGCTATTTCACCACAGGTCAGCTGCTTATGATCTATAAGGCACAGATTCGACCTGTCCTAGAATACTGTTCCCATATTTGGAGTGCTGCACCTAAACACACCCTAAAACTCTTGGATTCCGTACAAAAAAGGGCAATTCGTCTCGTCGGTGATGCATCGCTTACAAGCTCGCTCACTTCTCTGGAACACCGTAGAAAAGTGGGCGATCTGTCTCTATTTTATAGATATCCATGGGCGATGCTCTTCTGAATTATCAGCAATCGTTCCCCCTCTGGCAGTCTCTTCCAGACTAACCCGTCAGGTTAAGTCTTCACACCCCTTCGTGGTAACTTTGGAGACCTGCAGAACATCTCTCATCAAAGACTCGTTCATCCAACGAACAGCGAGGCTTTGGAACACATTGCCTAGGGAGGTGTTCCCCGAGGCATATAACCTCCAGAAAATCAAGAAGAACACCAATTCCTACCTGCTTGCCCTTGGTTCTCACGATGTTCTCTGAACATTACAGGATATTCCTTTTCGTGAAAACCACAACATAAAAAAAATATATTGAGCATCCATGTTTGTTGGTTTTGAAGCAATAATGCTCTTATTAATCCTAAACTTCGCTGGATGAAGGTAAAACTTCGTTCGACATCACTATTCTCTTGGACGATCTTCTTCAAGATTCCATCTCAGAAGTTTCAGATGCTTCCTCAGTCCTAATAGCGGTGATGAGAAATTAATTTAACTTTCCCAGATTGCCCAGACTTGCCTCCCCTCCTCCCACCATTCCCAATCTTCCCAAACGTTCCCGAGAATCCGTCCCTGCATTCCCAAATCCTTCTCGAGTGTGTTGTTTCCACTTCTTCGTGAAAATCCCCGATTATTTAACTGATGTGGCATGAAACTGTAGCTCAATAAAGATGTTGTTTTAGGGTAACGATATCCATTTGTCACCGGAAAGTCCCGGAATATTTTTACAACTGTTATTTTTGGATCACGTTTGATTGTTATGGCCGTCTTTATGGACCTTCGAAATTCCGCGGTAAAACGGGCTTTATTCCTCGCAGACGCCTCTCGTAGCGTACATTTACGTTTTGGGAGATAATAAGGTTGTTTATGGTGGGCGTGTTTTTTGTTTCACGACGACAGTGATGGCCGCGTGATTATTAGATGGACTGATGGCTCTATGAGAAGATTTGACCAGGCCAGATCCGGACACATAAGTTTCCTATGGGAGTTGTAGTTATAATTATAGTGAAAAGGGGATAGAGTCCACTGCTACCTTAAGGTCTATTGTGCCCCCTAATGCCGGCCATACACGAAGCGTTTTTATGAGACTTTCGAGCTACAAGCTTTGCCTGAAAGCTTGTATAAAGTCTCCGTGTGTGTCCGACTGGGCTACCGAAGCTACCGAAGCGTTTCGAGCCTCTACGTTCCTGGTCGCACGAGTCCGGAGAAGCCTAGTCGGTGGTCGCCGGTACTTTCGGGGTGCTATCAGTTATCAGTCGATACCTGTTTTTTCTATCACACCTCCGTCCGAAATTCTTCCATTGGTTCCAGTATGTATATATTATGTTATTCGCAATAGCCGAAATCGGCCACTGTCCGAAATTTTTGCCCACAACGCGTTATGAGTATCCAAATTTACCCACGATGCGAATAGATGTTCTTTTTTCGAGCACTGAGTAAAGCAGAATACCCAGAACGCGTTGTGGGTAAATTAGATAATCCACAATGCGAATTCGATTTTAATGCGCTTTCATTCTGCGTTGTGGACAATTCATTTTACCCACAACGGGTTGTGGGTATCGCACTCTACCCAGAAAGCGATGAACCAGAGTTTGTCGTCGAAGTCAGTGTGCTGTAGGTTGAGTACTGGCAAGTACGAGAAGCCATTATCATGAGTATCTAACGTGAATAGATTACGCACCGTGAATTCTCAAGTTTGATTGAAGTAACGAAAACAGGCCGTTTTCGAAATCATATCAATATGAAAAAGTAAGTGAACGTATGCTAAAAAAAAGACAGGTCGTTGTTATTGTTATTATCGGACGAACGTTATTTGGAGTTAGTAAATTAAATCAAAGTGGCACTACAAAGAAAACAGGATGGGCTTCAATTATCATCCAAAAAATATCGAAGATTGAAAAGATATGATTTATTAACAGTTGGCAAAAAAAAACCTGTTAACAAGGAACGTTCAGGAAACCAATCTGGCTTTATAAAATGCAATTGTTTGAAAGGATGTCAAACTAAGGCGTGTGCATGTATGAAATTGAATATAAAATATAATTCAAGATTTCATAAAAGTACATACTTGTGAAAATAAATAATACCTATTTGTTTTTAGTTCTAATAAGTTGTTGATATATCGTTTTGTTTCACCTTTATGAACTTTCAATATAAGTAGGATGAGAAATAACGGCATGCAGACAATTGAATATTTTTTGAAAATTATTTCTCTTCTTAATTATATCCACAGACGTTAAACTTATTTTAATTTCAATATAAGGTTTTTTGTAATCATTGTTTTACTTGAAACGTATTTTGGGTAAAGCGAAATGGACAGATAGCTTTTTTTCTTTTGTGTCCAATTTTTCAATGAGTTATCAGTATTATATCATACATTTCATTTGCTGCACTTTAAAAATCTAGGCCACATTGGTTTGCTAAACGTCCTATGTTAAAACAAGTTTATCCTTCTCTCCACCAATTAATGGATCAAACCGTTTTAATCTACGATATTTTTTGAATGATAATTCAAGTCCATCCTGTTTTCTTTATAGTGTCACTTTGGTTTCATACATAATCTCTAAATGACCTCCATCTGGTAATAATAACGACCTGTTCACTTAATTTTTGTTCGAATTCAGCTTTCATATTGAAATATTTTCGAAAACACGCACTAAAACCAAAACACAGTCAAACCAATTTCAAGAAATCACAAGGTATCCAGGCACTGTGGTAAGTAATCTATTCATGCTACTCGTAATACTCGCTACTCGTACCTACAGCATGCTGACTTCAACGACAAATCCTGGTTCATCGCTTTCTGGGAAAAGTGCAATGCCCAGAACGCGACGTGGGTAAAATGAATTGTCCACAACGCAGAATGAAAGCGCGCTAAAATTGGATTCGCATTGTGGATTATCTAATTTACCCACAACGCGTTCTGGGTATTCTGCTTTACTCAGTGCTCGAAAAAAGAACATCTATTCGCATCGTGGGTAAATTTGGATACCCATAACGCGTTGTGGGCAAAAATTTCGGACAGTGGCCGATTTCGGCTATTGCGAATAACATATATATAAATCATAAAGCACTAGCAACAGTTTTCTTATCCATTTGAAACATCGAGAAAGACTGAACTGAATGCCAGTGAATGCTAAACTCGAAGCCGGCTATACCGAAGCTAGCTTGGTAGCTTGCATGGTCGCTACGTCGGTGGTGAATTTTACGATGCTCAAAGGCCCGGTTAGAAGCTTGCAAAGGCAAGCGACTAGATCAGGTAGAAAAAAGCTTGAAACGGTCGCTTCGTGAATGGCCTACATAACAGAGCTGTTATCATCGACTCTCCTACAGCTCGCCTTTTAGATACAGAGATTTGATGAAATCCAGTATCTGGGACGGCTTCAACGAGGATAACTCCCCACTCCTTCAAGTTCCTTGTCCAAATCAGTAATCACTCTTTCCTTTGACTTGCAATGGCATAGCTTTCCGTAATCATGTGAATAGGAGTTTCTGCCTCCTTCCCACACAATCTACACTCGTCAGTGACCGATAAACCCATTCTCAACAGATGCTTCTGCAGGCGACAATGTCCACTGAGAAAGCCAGTGAGTAGATGAAGTTGGTTTTCACTGAGACCAAGATTTTTTTGGATCTTGCAGTTTCAAAGTTCCGGAGGAACTTTTTTGAATGATCCATCCCTGGGAGATTCCACCAGAGTTTTTCCCCTTTCCAATCCTCTCTTCTGCTTAGCATTGTACTGAAGTTTTTCTCAGTGCTTACTTTCTTGATCATTACATCACAAGGAAGTTTTGCAGTAGAGGTGTAGTCATTCAGAGAGGACCAAACTCTCTGATTCCTGATTATCTCATTGCCTGCTCCTTCTTCAGATATTCTGAGGATGGCCTCATGGGCTACTCTATCAATCACTAGATGTAGAGGAGTTAAGTAAACATCTACTCCACCTATAGAGATATACGAGCACTCAATTATTTCAAGGTCAATCGAATATCCTCAAGAGCAATAATGATAGAGAGCCTAAATGAGACATTTATCATTCTGTCTTTCAGAAGCTCGTAGATTTTCCGATTCAGAAGAATCACTTGTTGTTACTGTATCCTTACGCCACCTCAGACAGAGCAATGTTAATTTTCGACCTAAACGATAGAAGACTTAACAGTTCCAGGAGAACTTGTGACACTGTAAAAATCAGTGTTGCCAAAAAAAAAATAGTTAGAAAATCACCCGTTATTTCAAAGAAGTTAACATACATCAGAGTGTAATAGCCAAATGGAATAAATTCGATAACGAATGTGTTGGGAAAAACTCTCGGACACGTCGATTAGTAATTTTAAATGCGCATATTTTTCAAGAAAATAATATTATATAGGGTGTTCCATGTGACCGTGGCCAATACCAACTTTCTTATTTCAAATGCAACCCCCTGTATTATATTTATTTTTTGGATTATTCAGAGAATTCTAGAGACAATTTATGCACAATGTCCTATACCTATCTTTAACTCTTCCGGAAGTATTAAATGTTTTCAGATTTATTGCAAAAATCAACGTTTCAAATAAAAATTATTTTATTTCACAAATTCGGTACATTACACTCAACACCTTATGAGTAATACTGATTATTTCTTAATTATTATAATATGCTAATCTGGTGTAGAATTGTCTTGTAACGTTACTCAACATTTCTTCTCAGTAATGGTTTTTGCTTACTTTCTTCATATCAAGAGGTGAATGGAAAATAAGTTTTGAGTATAATGTATCGAATTTGTGAAATAAAATAATTTTCATTTGAAATGTTAATTTTTGTGAAAAATCTGAAAACACTTAATATTTCCGAAAGAGTTGAAGATGGGTTTAGGACATTGTACATGAATTATGTCTTGAATTTCCTAAAGAATCCAAAAAATAAATAATATACAGGGGGTTGCATTTGAAATAAGAAAGTTGGTATTGGCCACGGTCGCATGGAACACCCTATAATTTTATTTTCTTGAAAAATATGCGCATTTAAAATTACAAATCGACGTGTCCGAGCGTTTTTTCTAACACCCCCTCATTTATTCGTTATCGAATTTATTCCAGTTGGCTGTTACACTCTGTATAACAAGTAACAACTGTACTGGAAGCTTTCGTTGAATTCCTACCGTAGCTTACGGAGTTACAGCCAATGAACTATCCAATTCCATCCGATTCTTCAACCCGATTTCGACGGCTGAATGAGTGTGTGTGTGTAATCTCTATTTGGCGGATTCAATCATCGCTCTACAAATATCTGCTGATTGAAAAGCAGCCGTAATACGCTTTTCCGAACAAACACGGTCTGCGAACTCAAACCGAGACACATTTTGATATATATCTCTCTCAATTAGTTCCGAAATCGTATCAACACACTTTGGTTCTTCCCCATAAATATTTGAAATTTTCATAAACGGCGTTTCGATAGATTGGCGGCGATTCTGATAATAGGTTTCAGTTTGGAAGGACAGTCAATAAAATATGTGAAAGATTTCTGATTCAATTTGGCTGGGCTGGACATTGCCAAATATACAAACAAGTCTTCAACCTCACCAAATTGTTATGTCGTTTTTATGGCAGTTAGTCGTTGAGAAAGGATGCTTACCGATCTTCCTCTGAATTGCACGCTTGCACACTGGAAACACCAACACCTTACACCTTCCTTGCATTTAACAGAAAATTCTCTTGCGAAAATCTACTAAGTACCTATCTCGCGTATCAAATTAGTTCAAGACAGCGGCAGCCAACAAAATTGTCTACGTCCAATTAAATGCAACGTCGCCCACATATTTTTCCAAAAACCAAGAGTATGTCGAGCAGAAAAAGCCCACCACTGTTACATGATCCCATAAAGATGTAATCCAGTCACGTAGAAGAGATCATGGTCCAGACAGAGCAACGACAGAGAAGTAGCGATAAAAAAGGCACGCGGAATTTGCATCATGTGTTCTCATAATTTATTCTTACGGATCTGTCGCTACTCTTGAGAGGATGAGAGCTTCCGTCGATGTGGAGAAGGACTAAAAAAATCGTAGGATAATGCGACGTGACATTCAGGTGAAGCTTCCACATTTTTCCGGACATCATCATCGCTTGTTCACAGAGTCGGCGAAGTAGAATAAATCATGAGAAGAAGCAGCGATCAGACAATGATTGACCTTCATACGACCACAAGAATCAGCTTTTTCCGGAATTTCAAAAACAAGAATCAGCTTTCAAAAATAGGCCAGCAACCAAAGTAAATGGGAAATTAGACCAATAAGAGGTGTTAAGTATTTTGAATAGCCCGCTATTTCAGTAGATGTCACTCTTGAAACTGTAATTTTTGGACATTTGACAAGTATACTCCATTCACAATAATTATAAAATCACAGCTCTGGCATTGGAAATTTGACACATTCCACACTCAAAAAAAGAAATTAGTGGAATTTCCTGTTAATTGGATTCCTGTAACAGAAAAACTACTTTTGCTGCAGAAACTGGAAATTTACTGCCCACCCAGCATTTCGATTCCTGTTAAAGTGTAATATGCCGCTTGAACAGAAATTAATGTAGGGTTTGCAGGAATCAGGACTTAAGAATTCTCTCTAATGATTCCTGTAATGGGGAAACAATATTTTGTAGATGCTGCTGGGTTAAAATGTGAAGAATAATGGAAATTGTAGTAAATAGTAACGCTAAACTGAAATATGACATCGTAAGAATGGTACATCCATGAGAATTTAGGAATATTCTTGTCCAGACATGTATGTGGCTTGAGCTTGTGCAAGTTTGCGATTCAGTGCTAGTAGTTATTCGTAGGTACTGTGTTAGTTGTCGTGTTCAGTGAGCTGGCATTGCTGGCAATTCAGGAAGTTTTCTTAAAAATGAATTTTTTCAATGATGGCGATTGTGACTTATGCTTAGGAAGTGCCATTTTGATTTTGGATGCCCTTATTGAGTTAGAAGTGGAAAAAAATTCAATCGACAATGGAGATATCGCTGGATATCTCGAAACCTGGGACCTAAGGTCCTAAGCCAGTATATTGATATATTTAGACGTAAGTTGTAAATCTGTTTTATGATATAAAATATAAGCCAATATACTGTGAATGTGATGATTATTTTTTATATATATGTATGTATAAATATTTCATAAAAATAAACTCATTTTTATAATTACCTACATATTTCTTCATAAGTTCCTATCTTGGTCCCACAAAATTGAAAGATTTTAATAAATTTAATTTGACTGTTTTTTTCAATTCACTTTTAATTATTTCCTTTCATGCTGTAAAAGTCTATACATTCAAAATAGAGGTTTCTCCCTTGTTATTGTTACATAATGTATATCCTAAAATTAATTGAAAATATCAGCTTTTGTTATAGAGATATGCTTTTTTGCAAGAAAGTTTGAATTGGTTGTGTTAAGAATGGCAAATATATCGATCTTTGCAGTACAGGAAAGGCCTACTACGTTCAATGATATATAATGTATAAATAACAACAAATTCCAGGGAATTGAACAAAAAGTAAGTTGTATGGTAGAGGAAGTTCCTGATTTATTTACCATTCATTTCCTGTAAATTTAGGAGAACAAACAGTCAAAAATGAAGATTTGTATTATCAAATGTAACTACATAATACTGTGAAATCGAAATTTTTCTGCTCATATATCACTGGAATATTTTGTTGCACAAAACGAATAGTACTGTGATACATAATATACACTTCAGTAGATTAGATTGAATTTACAGGAATAAATTCCTGTTCTCTGTAAAGAAATGAATTCCTGTATTTGAAACAATTCATTTCCATTGTAATAGAAACTGTTCCCTCAACAAGAATTGAGGTACAGTAGTCGTGTGCTGAATATAACAGGAAATTACTTCTGTGCCTATTTATAGTAGAATTTCCTGTTCTACTAACTTTATTTTTGTAAGGGTTACAAGGTTATTTTTCTGAGTGCACTCTGTATCGAAGTTATGACGTTTTTCAAAATATTTTTATAGTCCATCCAAGAATGATTGACATCTCGGGGGGCTTTGGAAAATCGAAATTATGTTGGTAATGCCCATTCAGTAATATTTTGAGTTGCAGAATTCAGGTTGGTGTAAGAAATAACACTGACATTTGGTTCTGTCATTAATGTTTCGAACAAATTTGGCAAAAAATTGAGCAAGTGAAATAAATATCTTTGAAATGAGGCTCTTGAAGAGTGAACAGCCAAAAAATGGAAAGCCTGCACAGAGCACATAGAGAAAGAAATGAGAGAAGATTAGTCAAAATATAAGGAATGTTATGTTATGATATATTGCTGGCAAAACCTTTCATTATGAACATGAACATGACGAGTTCTGCCCAGATGAGGAAGAAATAACATGTTATATGGTTGTTGAAACAGAATAATAGGAATATTTATATTTTACACCTACATTGTTCACAAATATTGAAAGTTACAATGTCATGACAAAATTCTTCATATATTAAATAGATCCATTGGTTAAGTTTTGTTTCTGTCTTGATATCTATTACAAATTTCCCAATCCATTCACATTGCAGTAACACGCTTCGAATTATCAACTAGATTTTTTCGGTTAAGCGAATACTCGTATTGAACAACACGATATTTTTCGTTATATCAAACCAGAATTTCCAGGCTGTATGCTCCTATAATTGATCGTAAGATCGAAAATGTATCAATACAAGATGAAAATAATATACTGCTGGTATACAGATTCACACGCTGGTAATCGTATGTGAAAATTGGGAACTTTTTCATGTTCAATTTTTAGGTTTTTTCTATATCTATGATGAAAGCACAGAAAATTTTCAGTTACTTTTTTGTAACTAGAAATAAAGCTGCGACTGGACTTTCAAGGCCTGCTCTGATGTCAATCATTCTTGGATGGACTATATGTTCCAAGTCAACACTATTATGCCCTTTCTACATTCTCAGCGTATTTCTCAGAATGTGAATGAATTGGAAAAGATGTGATGGACGAAAATAATTAACGTTCATAACGTTCATATGAATTGATAGAAAGGATTCCTTTTCTAGTTATTTGCATGAAAATTACAAGAGATCACTGTTGAAATATATTATTTTTCGCCATGGAAAAAAATTGCATTGCTTTCACATAATTTTCATATGCATGCTTGTGAAGATTTAATGTTTATTATCCTCTTGAACTGAAAGTTCAAGACTTGACGACATTTTATTTATTTGATCTTATGAACAAGGAGTAAAATATTCTGATTGTATAATAATTTATTGGATTAAAAAATATTCATACATTACTACCACAGTAGGTTTGTACAAATAAAATGGAATAGGTCAAATATATGCTTCACATTTATCATTCACCTGTTCTAAAATGAGACACAAACTCCTGGAATATGGAAAAAACCGATGCATTCTGGTTCAATATAGCCTTTTTCCACTTTCGGCAAAGGAATGAAAGCTCCAGTGACACATTTCAATTCTACCTGAACCATATTTTCCGGTCGCTTCCGTTAGAAGATCGTATAAGGAAGCCTTTCTTGTCCATTTACACATCCCAAATAAATTTTGAGCACCAAAATCGATACCGAAACGTCCGAAACTAACCAAACTTCTGGGGGACCGGAATTTCGTTTGAAATCTTTCAAAACGGCCAGATACCTAAAAAAACTTCGTTATCAAGTGTAAAAAGGTCGATTAGTACTTACTTCCGCTTTATTTATGCTTATAAATCGATTTTTGGTCCAATTCAAATTTGCCGTTCGTACTCACGCCAAAACTCGTGAAAGGAAAAAATGACACTTGCACGAAACTTCTTCTGGACGCCGAAGAACGGAAAAATAGGCGATTTCCTATCGATATTTCTCCCCAAAATCGCCGATCGATACGAACTAACAAAATGGTGAAAATCTTTGATACTTTTACTTTGATGTGAACAGAAAAACTGGCATCGTCGTTTTGTCATTAACCATATTCTATGTACGCGCACAGATTTTTCATCAGGTGCACCAATTCCTGAAAACGAAACCATGGCCAGAGTTGTGATTTTATAATTGTGAGTGGAGTATAGATAGGTAATACGTCATTATAGTACAGTCAATCTGGCTAAAAATGGGCTAATAATTTCCAAGTGGATGAAACTTGGTAAGTCGTTAGAGACTAATGAAAGGAAGCTTACCTGTGAATGGCCAGGGCCACCTATTGGGGGATTCAAAAAAAACTCAAAAATATTTTGAAATGCATTTTTCTCGAAAACTATGCATTTCACAGAAAAATTTATTGAACAAAAAATGTAGAGGACATCTTTATCTACAATTAATTGTAAAACATGTTGTAAAACAAAAAATGTGCGCAGTAGGTGGCGCTAAAGTTTCCAAAAAAGTGTTTTTTCAATTTTTCGTCCAGAAATTTTCATTTTTCAGTTACGATTCAAATGGAAAAATTGTTCCTTTCAATTTTTTGAACAACTTTTATTTTAAAACTTTTTTCGTACGACTTACCGTTTCAGAGCTGCAGCTTGTTGAAGTGAAAATTTGACTATTACGCTTTCACAGAGCAAAGTTTTGCTGTCACTACTCTCCGAAACTTACATAGCAACTGAAAAATGTACCTTCCTAGAAGAATTGGGCAGCTCTATGATTCGGCCCTTTTGTTAATACTATGCCACTATAACTTTGAAACGGTAAGTCGTACGAAAAAAGATTTAAAATAAAAGTTGTTTAAAAAATTGAAAGGAACAATTTTTCTATTTGAATCGTAACTGAAAAATGAAAATTTCTGGACGAAAAATTGAAAAAACACTTTTGGAAACTTTAGCGCCACCTACTGCGCACATTTTTTGTTTTACAACATAGCACCAATGACATTAATTGTAGATAAAGATGTCCTCTACATTTTTTGTTCAATAAATTTTTCTGTGAAATGCATAGTTTTCGAGAAAAATGCATTTCAAAATATTTTTGAGTTTTTTTTGAATCCCCCAATAGGTGGCCCTGGCCATTCACAGGTAAGCTTCCTTTCATTAGTCTCTAACGACTCACCAAGTTTCATCCACTGGGAAATTATTAGCCCATTTTTATATTTTTTTCGACAGATTGACTGTACTATTAATAAAAATGGAACGATACACGCTTCAACAACGCATTGAAATTCGGTATAAAAATTATGAAAATTAGGCAGAGACGGTACGTATTACTCGAACATTTTTGGGTCGTCGTGAAGCACCTTGAGGAACCGCAATACAGAAATTGGTGGAAAAATTTGAGCTGTTAGGACCAGTTGGTGATGTGAAAAATAAAACCCGTGTACGCCATCGCTCAAGAACAGCCGAGAAAATTGCTGCTCTAGCCGAAAGGTTTGAAGAAAACACATTTCTCGTCGTTCCTTGGAATTAGGCACAAACTTCATTACCTACACCGTATTTTGCATAAAGATTTAGGTCTTGAAACTTATAAAGTTCAGTCAACACAAGAACTCAAGCCGGCCGATCATCAACAACGTCGTGAAATGCTTGAAAATGATCCGGAATTCCATCGAAAAATCATCTTGACTGATGAGGCCCATTTCCACCTCGAAGGCTTCGTCAACAAGCAAAATTTGTCGCATCTGGCACACGGAAAACCCAAGAGTTATTGTTGAAAAGCCTTTCTATCCTCAATGTGTGGCCAGCGAGATCTTATGATTTAACACCTTGCGACATCTTCCTTTGGGGCCATGTGAAATAGAAGGTCTACGCCAAGTGCCCAGCGTCGATTCAAGACCTCAAAGATGGAATTCGTGAGGCTATCGAGGACATAGGGCAGCCACTTTGCCATTTGGTTATGGAAAATTTCATGAAAAGCATCATATGGTCCTGTAGTCGTGGTGGTCATTTGTCTGATGTTATTTTCCATACTTTCCTCTTTAGAATGAAATAAACATCCGATCATTTATCTAAAGAAAATAGCATTTTTTTTAATGTCAAAATGACACCTCTTATTGGAAAACCCTTCATTTCGTCTTCATTTCCAAGAGAATTGATTTCTTCAAACAGATTTTTGGAGGTGAGAGGAAGTTACTCTGCGGCTTGTGATTAATCCTTGGCCAATCCACCAGAGATTTGCGGCTTACCATTATGTACAGCAACATCGAGTGAGCGATAGACCTTGCTCACGACGATAATGACCTTTCCCTGTAGTTCCAAGACAATATATCAGTATAAATGTTGATATTGATGAGATGGTGTTAATATGTTCCAATTATGCACAGCGTGCGACCCTACACACGGTGTACATCTGCGCAAACAAACAGGGCACTGTAAAGTAAACGAGAGGATATTGGAAATTATTGAACATTGAACCACTAATTGCTTGCCGTATGAACTGGATGAGGTAGCTCGGTTTCTTGATTTACAGCTTCGGTGACCTCAGGAGTGGCGGTATATGGAGGGATAATGAAATGTTATTGCGGTTGATAACAGCTGAAACAGTAAAAAAAGTGTATTTGAAGAAATATTGCACTGAATGCTTTGCCAATGGATGCAAATATTCCATGATCTGAATTATTTCATATGTTTCCGACATAATTTCTAATTAAATACCCCAGGAAATACAGACTTCTCCGCGTCTCTTATGCTAACCCTTATTGCGATCTCCCAGAGATAGCTTTATGAAGTTCCTATACTCCATTAAGAGTCTTTAGCCTTCAGAATAAGAAAGGTATATACCGCCAGATGGCAGTGCAGTGCATTAATTTTTATTCATTGGATTATTCAGTTTAATATAACAAATGTTGGGGCGCAGGGAATATAATAAGAAACCCTACCCTGAACTAGATCTCACACTGGCTGAAAAAATAATACTCTCTCTTTCCTTCACCTGTCATCTGGGAGGAGATACCTGCGAGACGTGTCATTTAAGAGAAATTCAATTCCAGGTTGGAATCCACAATTGTAAGAAACAAATAGTTTTCATTTATCGACGGCTAAAACAAACCTTAATAAATTGTCGTTGATACAAATGGATATTTATCATTTCGAATAGAAAAATTCAAGGAAATAAATTTCGCGAAAACAACACATTGTTGTAATATTATTTACAAAAAAGCGGTAAGTTCTAAAAGAAAAGTGAGATAGACATTTGATTAACAAAATGATAGACTTCAATACTGAAATGAAAAAACACAAAAATATTTGTTAGTTTTGATGGTGGAAATGTTGAAAAATAACCAAAAATGATGAGGAATATCCTTCTCATTCATTTAATACTTATAAAATATTTTTTTATTATTTTAATCTTTATACACTCATACATCCCTTCATCAATCAGAAAAAATAAATCGTTTCTAACTCCCTTTTTTCAGAGATGTAGTGTAGACCCTTAACTTTCTTTAAGTATCATGGTTGGCCAAGATTTAGGTTTATCAAGTTTTTCACTCAAAACTGACGCAGGTTGGTACTCGTGAAATGTCAAATAATCCTATGAGACGTTACCAATGCTAATTTCTATTTATTTTTTTTTAACTTCGTAAATGGAGTTAGTTCTTTCAAGGTCCAACTGTGACACAGGTTTCTAGTAGTATGTACTACATTTTTATACTGGAGTTTTTCAAGTTGAGCAAGAAGGTATTTAAATGTCTTCTGTGGACTTATTTCTTGAGAATTTTGTAAAGTTGGGAATTTCATAGGTCCGTCTGTTCGTTTATAAGTTTTTCTGTGGGGATATTTGAGTACTTTTATTCTTTTTTCGAAGGAACTGTCACAAAGTAACGGACTATTCTTTCCATTATTTTTCAGTAAAAGTTCAACACTCGATTCTGGATTTCAGTACAAGAAAATAGCATAACAGAATCTTCCAACCATGCTTATATACGTGGGATATTTCTAGTATTAACAGAGAAAAAAGATTCTTCAACATTCGCCAGGTCTTTGGACTTATTGAATTGACATAATATTTTCTCAAATTCATTATTTTCCCAAAGTAAATGAACATTTAGATAAATTCGTAAATACTACGACCTCTATGTAGAAAGGACAACGTTAGTTAGTTATCTGACAGGAAAACGACTATAACCTAACAATTTTAAAATAACGGAGAAATGTGTCAGAATGTCATGGCCAACCAGGATACATTATAAAAGTGAATGAAGTACTACATATAAGCCAAATTCTCAATTTATTCTTCTGGCGAGCTCTCAAAAATTTCCCGGATGCAACCAGAATAAGAAATAGTGTGACTTGTTTGAGAATATTCACGAAGGATATCCCCAAGACTTCTCTGGGAGTTCTCTTAGCGTCTTAGCAACCTCTCAAAGAAGTAACGATTTCCTAAAAAGAATTCGCAAGGCCATCTTTGGGATCTCTTCATGTTGCCTGGATTAGTTTCGTGAATTTTGAAATTGTGATTTCGTGCCCACTAATTACTAATTGTAATAAATAAAATGCTCATTAATTCCAAGGCTACAGAAACTCTTGGTAATATCTACTCACGGCTTCAATTCAAGCCGAGCATCGACGAATTGAAGATTCCATGGCTGATGGATTAGGTTTGGAGAGTTATTGGATAAAAAATTTCTTTGAACAAACTCGAATATATCGACAATACGATTACAATTGTCACTGTCCATATCGAACGAATTGAAAACCCTCGAGGAGATATTTCGTTGAATACAGGACCAGACGGTATAATGCTACCTTGTTGTGCATGCACATGGCTTAGCCCAACTCGCTCTCAACCCTCTCGCTCTGTTCACTTTGAGGGACTTTGTAATCCAATTTGGAAATGAAAACTGATTAGTCATCGAGCTTCAATTACGGGTGGTATGGCTGAGGTTATAAGCTTTATGGGGTTAATTACTTTCATCATCCTTCATGTGACTCTGCTACTTTGGCTAATTCTCACGTATCTACGCAGACCTTTGCAAAGCGGACAATATGTGGATAAAAGGGAAAACCATATTTATTTCATGAAAATTGAGAGATTTGGTTCATTTATTCAATTGATCATCAACACAACTGAGAAGAGTAACCATCGAATCCTTATGAGTTCCTCGAAAACTGAACCAACCTTGACTTATCCAAGTCTCACTGCCCTACCTTAATGGAGTCATTAATTCTCGAATGGAACACTGCCGTGTTGACAGCTTCGGCGGTCTAGGAGTTGACCCACTTTCCTTTAACAGAGGGAGCAGACATAACTCTATTGTTTCGTTATTTTAGCACCTACGTCACCTGGGGGCGGCTTAATTGGCCTGACGAAGTCACGTTGAATATTTCAGCGGAATACAAACGACAGGAAAAGCGGTATCGGTATGTTTCTTTCACGGAATCGAGCAACGGATGGAGATTGATGGGGAACGGAAGTTGTCGGAAACTGACGAAAATGAGAGGTTATACAAGGTGCGGCACGGAGGGCGGACGTTTTTCAGATGGGCATAACTTTCCCCCACTGAGGACGAGAGAAGTGGGGAAGGTGCCGTTAGACTCGTGTCAAAGAGTAGATACAAGAGAGATCACTTCGGCTTGGCGCGAAACATTGGTTCGTCGACCTTGAATTTAACTACAACAAGCTGGGCTGTTATTGGCACCCCTCGATTAGACCTCGTCATTCACATATGAGTTTCAAGGTCAAACAAACGATGTTCGCGATTTCTTTCATAAATAGGGGGAGTGAGGTCTCTTGTATTTACTCTTTGCTCGTGTGTTCCTAGCATTTATTTTTTTTATTTACCAGTTGTCGTCATGGAGCCTTGGACGGTGGAGCATCGTGTTTTCGCCTATGATAGTTTCGTCCGAAATAATGAGTCAGTCACGGTCGTGCAGCGTGAGTTTCGTCGCCATTTCCACATTCATCGGAATAGAGCTATTCCCTCTCGAAACACCATCCTTCGTTGGGTTGAATCACTTCGCAGACGTGGTGAACTGATCAACAGAAGACCAAGAGGACCTGTGCGAACAGTTCGAACGCCTGAAAATGTTGAACGCGTTCGACAAGCCATTGAGCGCCTCCAGCACTGCATCACCGATTTCGGCCACCACATGCCTGATGTGATTTTCCACACTTGACTGTCTCAAATGCTATTTCCTTGAGAATCTGATTCCGTCAATAAATGTGTTTTTGAGTAAAAATTAACGCTTTTATTATTTTTTTAAAACCATCCATCCTCCGTGCCGCACAGGAAATGTGAGGAGTTTTTTTATTAGCTCATATTCTGGTAAGGGGGTTACATTCCACTGCGACCTTGAGGTCTATTGAGCCCCCTATTAGGGTTGTTTTCGCAGCTACTCTGTCTACTGCTCACCCTTCAGCCTCCAGTTCCAGAGCTCCAATGAACTGCAGAATCTGAGTGGGCTTTACTGAAGTCCAAAAAATTCTTAGTTCTCACCATTCCAAAACCCCAAAGGAACTTCTGGAAATGCTCTATTCCTGGAAGATTCCTCCAGAGTGTTTCATTTTCTTCCTTCTCCAAAACCTCTTTCTTATAGGTGCATTTGCCTGTACCACAAAAAGGTTCTGGGGCAGCAAGAGGCGTATGGGCTGCCTTTCTAGCCAGTATATTGGCCTGGTTGAATAAACATCAGTATTTTTTCATTCCCCCAAAGATTTCCGCTTCTGCCACTTCGTACTCGTCACTTCTTTTGCGCTTCTTTTTGAAGTTGAACTTAAGAAGTTAAAATTTAGATATTGAAGACCTGAGAGGTCAAGGGTATAAAGCTAAGCGTCCACATGTCGGCAACGGACGCATCGGACGAATCGGATCAAACGGATTTCGGTATTCTTTGTATAGAAACTCGTGCAAGCCCGTCCACAGATCCGCACCGGACGCATCGGAGCGGCGCATTTCTGCAAAGGAATTCCGTAAATCCGATCCGTCCGATGCGTCCGTTGCCGACATGTGGACGCTTAGCTTAAAACGGTGCATTGCGTGGAAAGCATATTGGCTCACAATAACGTTGACTGGACACCAATTCTTCAGTTTTTTTGTGTGCCATGCGCTTCACAAAGCTTAAATTCAGCAAAAAATGATGCAGCTAAAGTGTCGAATGAAACAGTAAACTTTTTCAACATTGTACAAGAACTCTTTGTTTTTTCTCTTCCTTCACAAAAAAGATGGGATACCTATTTAAAAAAAAAATTTCCTGCATTGAATCTGAAACCCCTAAGTTATACTAACTAGATGGTCAAGTAGGGTAGATTCTTTGAATCAATCAAAATTTGTAAGATTCTTCTAGAAAAAGCAGATAACGATACTTTCATTATAGAAAGTAGGCTTTACTATTAAATCTTCAATTATTCAAATCTATTTGTAGTGTAAGTATTTGGTATGATGTTTTATTCCAGATTAATATTGTAAGCAAAATGATGCGAAGTGTAACAATAAAGGTATGTATGTCGAAACTTTTTGAGGAATTTGATCGATTATTTCGAGAGTTATAAAATTGATAATTTCTTCGAGGAAATAATTGTTCAAGCGGCAAGATTTTTTAACATAGGGATGAATCAAAATCCCAAAACCACAAAAAGTTCTTCAAAAAGTAGATTTGATATGATCTCTATAATTATGACAATGTTTTTGGTATTCTGAGGACGGGTTGTAGCTCAGTAGATTAACCTCTGGTTTTCGTTGACCATTGGTTAACGATTGATTGGGCAGGTTTACCATTGGTTTCAAGACCAACAGGTTAACCAACTGCGTTACAACCCTCCCTTGGTAGTATTTTGACATTATGTGACGATGATGTGAAGAACTGTCAAGCTCTACGAGATAAGTTTACTGATGTGGTAAAGATCCAGGCTGATATCCAGAAAGATGTTTTATTTCAAGATTAAAGCTTTAAAATTATTTTCAATTCCTCATTCTTCAAATCCTCTGGATTTATAGCAATATACAGTGTGTTTGGGCATGATAATTAAGGGGAATCAAATATACCTAATTTTATCGACAAAACACCCACATTAGGGGGTTTACCCCCCTATTTTTGGAATAGCCGCCATTTTCATTGAATATTTCTATTTTAGTTGCCCCTTCCAAATGATATCGATTTCTTCAGACATAAAGGTCCTACTGATGTGAAAAAAAAAATTATTTTGAAAGATAATACTACCACCTTTGATTTAAGTATAACAATATGAAAATATTCAACTCGAAAAGGCCATAAAAAAATTCTTAAAAAAAATTTCAGTCGAAAAATTTTCTGAATTTTTTATTGTATCCTCAATCGTACAAAAACTAGCACATTGAAGTATAATTTTCTTTCAATGAATTAACACGCAAAGATATTAGCTTCAAAACGACCTCCAAATCATCTCTTTTTCATGCTTTGAAGGAGCTTCAGTTATTTCTATATGAAGGTTAAGAAAATTCCGCTCCTCTTTGACCTAGAGTATGATCCAATCATTTGCACCTTTCCAAAATCAACTTCAAAGAAGAGAATCTAATGGATACCACTCAGAGGAGTGTCATACAGATGACCCAAGCTTAGTCCAGAATGATTGCACCCATAACGAATTTGCTCTGAGAGGCTGTAGATTTGGGATTGTAACTTCCTTTTCCTATTCCTCTTCTTAACTCAGCTCTCGCAATTTTATCCTATAACTTGGCCAATGGGGGAATGAAGATAATGAGAGGCCCACTAAAATAAATCATAAGCAAGAAACTGGAATACAAATAGGACAGATGATCTAACCGCCTAGTCTGAAATCTTGAAACACTAAGGATCAACATCGATTAAGAGGATTAGGAATAAAAGGAAGTTGAAGATTACCAATGAAGTAGTAAAACATTCGTAGGCAATGACATATATCGGTTATTTTTTTCAGAGTTATAGACCTCCAAATCATCTCTGTAAGTTACATGATTGAAGAGTTATTGCTGTTTGTACATGACCCTTATGAAAATTGATAAAACAAAATAAAACTCAGTTCTGTACTTTTGATCAATTTCAATTAATAAACTAACAAATTTATCATTTTGGGTAATTTTATGAGTGAATTTTTATGTGTATATTTCTTTTCATATTCTTCCAAAACATAGCTTTGTGTTGAAGTTGCTCTCAACGCTTACTTTTCGAAGCATAACATCACTAGGTAGGTTCGCTGATGAGATTTACCTGTTCACAGAGAACAAAGCCTTCTGACTTTTAATTCTCTCATTACCTGTACATTCCCTGGATATATGTATACTTTCGTCTGCTTCTTCTGTCTGTACTTCAGGATCTTGTAATGGATACCATCTACTAGTAGGAAGTTCATGTTTTGTTTCTTGCTTTGAAAGAGCTTCAGTTACTTCTATATGAAGGTTAAGAAAATTCCGCTCCTCTTTGACCTAGAGTATGATCCAATCATTTGCACCTTTCCAAAATCAATCTCAAGGAAGAGAATCTAATGGATACCACTCAGAGGATATGAATTTCATAATTCCTCCTCAACGAATCCTCTCGACGAGTTCGTTAACCTCAGAGCGCCAACTAGTTACGGACGACGTCTCAGAAAGCATATTCATATGGGGCAAACATTTTCAGCAAACTTGGCGAAGAGCTTTTCCACAAATAAAACGCCGGCTTATATGAGATTGGTCGGTCGATAGGGGAAGTATGTATCCTCGCGCCATGCAGAATGCTATTTTGAAGTCGATACGTGCCCTGAATAATGTCGTGGCCCCTTCCTGACACCCCTTAGATTTTTAGGGAATTTCTGATGTGAGGAGGGAATTTAGAGCTGTGTCGCGGATATTGAGCTCTCGCGCGCTGCGGTGATGTTTTCGGGATGAGAAGATGCTGAGGGTGGCGTCGGCAAGAATGGAGCATATGGAATTGGATCATATTCTCTCTTTCTTAGTTTTATGAAAGAATTGGTTCAATGCCCTTGGTGACCAATTTCTTCATAGTTTAGTTTAGAAAAACATGCATGACAACCTCAACTTTTGTTGAAAGACAAGACCATTCAGTTTTCATTCAGCTTCTCTTTTCACATTAATACCTATTTCTCGTTTGCCTCCAATACGTGTAATAGCCATATGTGAACGCTGCGAACGTACAAAAAAACGGTTTTGTATCTAGTTACTCGAATTGGCCGAAATTACACGGACCAGAATTTCCTGGCCAACGTACAGGTCTTAAATCATCAACAACTGGGTTATAACTCATTAAAGAGGAATGAATTATCACTGCCAAATTAATCATTCTACAGACTCGGAAAAATGGCGGTGTAATTTGTACATGTCAGCGGATAGATGGATAAACCAAGATGTTAACATGTTAATGTTAGCAATTCGACGAGTTCCTCCCTTCCGGTGATGATATGGCCGCTGTATCGGTTGGAGTTTCCGGTGTGACGGCCGAATGAAGACCCAACTGTAAGTCCTGGTTTGACCGGCAGTTTGAACCTTGATTAAGTAGATTACCGATATTTTTCTGAGGCTTTGAAGGTGAAATCGATCGGTTATCTTCCTAACCAAGATTGAAATCGTTAATGAAACCTTAAAATATTCCATGCAGCTAAAGGGATTCAAAGAAGATAGAAGATCGACCAGTGTCTTCAAGATTACCCAAGTTTGATCCATGAATGATTGCACCCACAACAAATGTGCTTTGATAGGCTGCAGGTTTGGGAGTGTAACTTCCTTCTCCTTTTCTCAATTCAGTTCTTGCATTTTTTTTCTTATAACTTGGTCAATGATGGAATGAACATAATGAAAGGCCAGAAAATAATCGATTGGAGTTATGTCGCATGATCTTGGAGTCCAAATAATTGGACAATTTCTCGAAATGAAGTTATCGCCAAATATTTTTTCAATAAATTAATCATAATGGTCAAGTGGCGTTAGGTCTCGACCCAGTTGGATCTTGTATGGGTGTAGACCAAGATCTTTACGTAAAATTTTCCATGTGGTGGATGCACAGAGTCCAACTTGTTGTGAACGTCGACGAATAGAATCTGGATCTTCATTAACACTATTACTCACAGCAGCGATATTTTCTTCTGTACATACAGTTCTTCGTCTTGTTGTTGTTGTTGTTGTTGCATCGAGTAGAGAAAATGTCGATAGTTTAATGCTTTTATAATATTAATGATTTATAATAATCTCTCTTGAGATCAACTTATGTTCACTGATGTCGCATGCTGTTTTGGAGCCGAAGCCCATTCACATCTGGAGTTCGAAAAAGGACGCCACATTCAGATTTGAACTCGATTAGATCGTCGTCTAGAAAAGAGTCTTTTTGACCGTCGTCTTGCGGTTCCAGCTTCCTCTAGCTTTCCTAATGACTTTTTTCCTATTCCCCATCGAGCCGTGCCTTCTGCCTTTCATACAGAATCGATTAAAACCAACGGCCTCCTCATCCTTTTTTCTCCACCCCACGAATCGTAAAAATAAAAACGAGATCCTCGTCCATCGGAACGTTATGACATAATAATCCGTACTATGGCCTCCTGATTAGGCTCCGTTCCCCTTCAATAAAAATCCAAACACTCACGTAGCGGTGCGGTCGTGGAGCATCTCTAAAAACGACCTTCGAAACGTGAATTCGCGTCCGTAGCCTTACTCGCAGCTCGCGATGAATGGGAAAAAAACCACAAAGGAATGCTCAAGTCGGTCCGGCAGATATCGGGACCAAATTGGATTTGATTGGCATAATTGAGGCAGCATGATTGAAATCATGGTTTCGTAATCCGTCTCTCGGGCTGGCTGCTCGAAGGAGTCGTGCAGACAGGGCAGTATCCGATTTTTTTCGGACTGGCATAATCGAGCTGTATAGGAGCTTTCACGTCGAATGCAACAGCTGTGTATTCGTTGTGTTCTGAACGGTGGAGCAATGGTTGAAAAGTAGGCATCGAAGATAATTTTGAGTCGGAGGTTCCATGATGAATGAGCTTCGATATTATTGTCAGAAAAAAACTGGTATCAGATTTGATATGTTCAATCCTTTCGAAAAGACAAAACTAAGTTCAGTGGCATAATTGGCAAGTGGCAAACAAAGACATAAACTTTGAGCTCTCCAAGGATCGAAGCTGGACGTCTATACTTCTCATTATCTTTATGACCTTTACTTGGGAACTAACGAATTTAAATCACTGCACATTGAATTTCTTTCTTTATGAAGGCTTTTGAGATTCAAGATTCAACCTCTTCAGTAGATGTTCACGTCAGGCTTCTTGACTTGGAGTTTATAACAAGTATAAATACAGGACGTGTCTTTAACTTGTACATTTATTTCAACTGAAGATTTTTGAGGTTGAAAGAAACTTTTTTCTGATTTTCCTATATTCCGAATTCGGCTATGTTGAAAATATGTAGCCATTTCAAAAAAAAGAGCCAAATACGTGCCTGATACGATTCTCTGCAAATACCTCAAAGTTCATATTTTTCGATATAAATTTATTGAGTTTACACATTTGGGGAATACTCAAGTACTAACCTTATTTGAATCGGAATGTTAAAACACGACATTTCTTAACAAGAACACTTAGTTTTGTTCGATTATATCTGCAACAAAAGAGCCATATTTCTCCCACCAAAATGAATTCCTTCTTCGATTTTCCTGAATATTAGTTTGTAAACACTAATAACTTGTTCATACTTCCATCGATATCCCAAAAATATCTTATAAACAAAGGGTTTTCCAGTCTATTTAAAGGATTCTAGGTAAATGACCTAACCTAACTCATCTACCCATCTTTCATGACAAAGCTATCACAGAGCTTTTCAGAAGACGATGCCAGATTGTTGACACACTGTGAGATCTATGAATCGACTCTTCTCAAACCTTCTATTGAATAATTTCAAGCGAATAACCTGGTCATCAGTGGTAAATACCATCAATAACCAACTACATTCAAGCGATTTTGGTCATTGTTGGATATTATTATTATGTGACGTCATGAATTAGCCCTTCAACATCTTCGTTTGTACCGCAGATAACCGAACGTAACCGTAGGCATTTAGACATTCCGTACTCACGTACGGCACCAAGCGCGAATAGCGCTCTGCTATTCACCTGACCAATCTCACTTCGAATGCGAAACGGCGTATAATAATAGGTATAATACCTAAGCGTAATTCAATTGAAGTTCGGTATTTATCATTTTATTCATCTAAATGAAAATGAAATTATTCCAAGTGATGAGTGAATCTTTCCTGGTAATATGGGTAATTTACATTCTGCAGCATCCAAATGGAATACTTTTGAGATGAAGAGTTATAAAGGAAGAACTCTTCAATTTTGAAGCAATGAAATGAAAACGTCTGATTTGAATGGAGTACAATCATTTCGTAATTTTCTAAACATGAAAATTCGATTAATTCAATCACTTTCCAACTTTCCATAAAAATCCGAGATACAATCATTGAGTATCATTGAGTTCAAATATATTTAAACTCAATGGTAGTATAGTGGGTTGGGTTACAGTTTAGACTAAAAACATCTCTACCTACCTAATTGAAAAATTAAATGGAGATGAGAATAGGTTATCAAAATATGTAAAGTAATTGAAAATTTAATCAACTGATATATCACGCGCGAGCGGAGCGAGGGCATTAATACCTACCTATAGTTCGATTTATTTTTATTCTTTTTTAATTGAACCTTTATATTATATGTGTAGAAAATAGTTGATACCGAAAGAAGTTATAAGCGATTTGTCTAGGGCTTGTTGAAAGAAACACAACATAGCGCTATTCGCGTTTGGTGCCGTACGTGAGTACGGAATGTCTAAATGCTAACCGTAGATACGCGAGAGCAGGATTAAGATTGTGGTTATAAAGAAGTGAGGTTAAATAGGCTTGATTGATTATGTGGCCGACTTTCAGTGAATTATAGGTATCAACCGTGTAGTGTCGAATTTATAAAATTTACTTGTATGAATTGGGATCTTTTTTCGTGAAGAAGTTCTTGACTAGACTAGTTGGTAGTTGGCAGCAAATTATCACAGAAGATATTGTTCGAATAAAAACATCGCCACAGATTATTCAATTTTAAGTATCATTTTATTTTTCATTGATCTCAATTACATACGTGGTTTGTATCGATATTCATCACTAATATCCGAATTTTGTATTTCATCGACTTTAATTTTTAATATGGACCGGTAACAATAAATTTTCAATAGAAACTGTGCGTAAGAAATGTATAATTTCATGCTCCTAAGAATTCAATTTTATCTCCCCCATTCGTGGGATTTTATTGTTACATATCTCTTCACCAAACGTTTTTCCATCATAGAGATTTAAGTCTTGACAAAGTTGATGAACATTCTGGCAACATTATTAACTTGTGTAGAGATCAGATAATATGATAATAATCGATAATTTTCAGCCATTCTGCGATATTATAAATCCAGGGAAGCATCCAGATTTTTCTTATGATTTTTGATTTTTTAGTCAAATTTTATTAGGGATAACTCAAAAAAGACGCGTTCTATTGAAAAAATATACGAATACTTTTATTTTTAACATGATCGATTCTTTCGAACGGGGGGAAAAACATATTGATCACCAAAAGAAATTTGGTACAGTAGTTGCCTCAACAAGTTTGTGATAAAAGAAGTACCAAACCCTTTAGTGCTATGTATTCACAAACAATATTATGCAAATCACTCAATAGCAAATCAGAAAAAAAACAGTAGGGCTTGACTTGGAAGAAGAAGAAGATTTTAAGGAAAATAGATCTTTAAAAAATATGGGGACTGTTGAAAAATCAGAAGACAAAACTCACATCTCAACTGCTTACAACTATAACATTAATCTTCCATTGTTCTAAATTATTCCATCATGAAAAAGGAAACTTTGAAAGATGGTTCCTGGTTGACCCAAATAATCTAAAAATCTCTTAGATTAATGAACAGCCTTTCCTTTTCATAATCTTTCTTCGCTTATTATAGTTAGTTTTGTATAGGTAACTCTCTATTTGTTCTTATGGTGAGAAATGATCAGAAACTTGCTGTACCATATATTCAATTTCATCGTTTCTTGAGAAGTCGTCTTGAAAACGAAATAACAGTGAAAATCACCTCTTAATTTGATGAACGGTGCTAGGAAACTTCCCAAGTATTTGAACTGTCAAGTGTTTCAATAACCTGGAAACCTTGGCACGATTCCACTTAATTAATTTCTATTTTCTGCTGAATGTGGTTTGCTGTTGCTGTCTAGGCTAGATCGTTTCAGAACCTTCTAATCTGCGTACATCTGAGTACTTGGTAAACGAGCTAGAGACCTTTCGTAATCCAAAAAATTTACAAAAAATGGAAATAGATCTTGTCTGACCATGGCTGCTTCTGTTGCCTCAGCATTGGTATTTCATCAGTCGGAATCAGAGTACGCCCCTGTTCCCGAGGATAAAAGCTCGGAACCACAAGGATATTTATATACTCCGTGAGTGGACAAACGCGAACAGCTTCTCGGGTTCCAATCTGTTTGTTTTATCAAATTGTTCCCAATTGATGTACTTATTATTGTTACTTACACCAAACACGCGTTTTGCGTTAATACTCTCTTCAGCTTCGACTATTGGTTTTCCTTCGGTCGGCTGCATTAGAAAAACACATATTGCTACGATCAAAAAAGCTAATGGGTTTCGACTTCTGGTCGAATTAGAGATGATGAGAACGTTGCTGAACCATTGAAACTTGAACTGGAGAGTGGTAACAGTGATAGCTTTCTCTTTATTCGAGGATCGTGATGCTTTTTTCGGGTGACGGAAGCTTGGGGAGTTTCACAATGATGGAAATATCAACGGCAATAAATCTATCAGTACCCAGATGCATTTAGTACGGGGATTATGTTCAAAGCATTCGTGCGATCAACCCACAAAACACTTTTTATCATGACGCCTTTCAAGTTGATTTCACTTCCAACTTTTGTGGCCTTGGTTTCAGTTTTCAGTTCAATAGTATACTTTACTTTACTCAGGACATTCGGATAACTGGTAGTTACTGGTAACTTAAAATAAAGGCTGTTTCAAATTGTGCGTTTTTTTAGAATGAATAAGACACATAGCTTGCATTCATTTTCAAAACTTTTTATTGGTAATTGAAGTATCAGTTATGACATTTATGTACAAAAAATAATATCTGCCGAATGGCCTCCTCTTGCAGCTCTACAGACGTCCACTCTTTCGATAAAATTTTCAGTGACATTTGACATAATTGGGGCTCTATCTCACTAATGACACGAACAATTTCAGGAATCGATTGTGGATTATTCTTATACAGCTGGCTTTTCACATAACCCCAGAGAAAATAGTCCAACCATGTCAAATCTCATCATCTTGGTGGCCAATTGACATCACCGTTTCTGGAGATTATTCGTCCAGGAAATGTTTGTCTCAATAAATCAATTGTGGCACTTTCGAAGTAAGGTGTAGGGCCATCCTGCTGAAACCAAAATCCTCTAGAGCAATATTCATTAATTCAGGCCACGAAAATTCGATTACCATCCGACGATATCGGTCACCATTGACTACAGCTTTACCAGCAGCATTTTCAAAGAAATTAGGTCCAATTACACCACCTGACCATATACAGTGTGAGTCTTCGACTTGTACATATATTTTAACTAAGTTTCTTGAGGTCAAAAGAAACCTTTTTTTCATTTTCCATTTTTCCGAATTCGGCTCTGTTAAAAAGATACCTATAGCCATTTTAAAATAAATTGGGCTGACTACGTCTCTGAAATGATTTTCTGGAATTGATCCAAGGTTCATATTTCTCGGTAGAAATTGAATTTATACATTTAGGGAATACTCAAGTACCAACCTTATTCGAATAAAAATGATGCAAACACGATGAATTCAACAAAAACAGTTAGTTTCATTGGATTATATCTGCAACTAAAAAGCCACATTTATCCCACCAAAATAAGTTCCTTCTTCGATTTTCCGGCAGATTAGTTTGTAAACACGAATAACTTGTTCATATTTTCCTCTGAATTCCCAAGCAATCTCATGAAGATAGACTTTTCATTAAGATTTATTATTAAACAACCTAACCTAATCTATTTTGTATCGATTCTGTGAATGTTTGCACAGAAATTTCAAGAAGATGTTGTCAGCTTGCTGATATTTTCATTGAGGTCAAGGATTTTTTACGAAACATAGTATAAATCACGATACTCTATGTATTCTGCCGTTTCCATCATAAATCGACGCTTAATTTCACCACGCATGCGTAGAGCGAAAACCGACGGATTTGTTATATGGAGGCCAACTATAAACAATAACAAACCAGAGTCTCTGAACGACCTGTAAACATTACGTGAAGTTCTGAATACATTCAGTGAATTATTGTTCTAATGTGATTATTATGTGAAAAGAATTAATATAATTTTAACCGTGTCGAGTTTATAAAAGTCCAAGAGGATATTGTTAGGATAGAAACATCGCCACAGATAATCGGGTATCGTATTATTTTTCATTAATTTCAATCTAATAAGTAATTTGTATCGAGATTCATATCCGAATTTTGTATTTCTTCGACATTTAATTTGAACGCGTTGTTGTGTACGAAGTCATTTTTCTAAATATCATACATCACACTTCTCATATTTCAAAATACTCATACGAATTCAGTGCGCCATTTATATTTCATTTATTCTCAAGAAAAAACCGCCCTTTATATTGTAGACAAATTCAACAGTAACTTTGTATGTCAAGTAGCCATGTACATAGTACCTAACATCGAGATCGATATGTCTGTTTATCAGATTCGGAAACATGGACGATTCATCTGACAGCTGGAGTTGAATATTTTTCGAAAGCTGTCAATCATTTTGCTTATATGACTTATATAAGTATTCATTTCGAAATATTCGAGGATAGCCACACATTGAAACATAAAATTCGCCCACCCCATACACTCCAAACTATTGTCTGCATGTTCTTCGCATGATTTGATTCATTACAGCGTTAACACATCAACCCTCTCCGACATTCCATGACTGGATTGTGCCCGAACGCACCCAACGCCAATTGTCGGTAATTAAATTGGGCTCCATATTCCACAGCGTGCGTTTAATTAGGCAGTAAATTAGACACCTTTTACGACTTGATAATGGAATTCGTGGTTAAAAGATCTTCAATTTATTTCTGATGCTAGATTAGTGGAAGTATTGTTTTATATCTTCTGGTGAGGGATTTTCACACTGCTCTCTTTGAGCTGGCCGCTTCTTTCCGAAAGCGTGATGCCCTTGGATAAATCTGAGGAAAAAGCATGAGAGTGTGGGCAACCATAAATTTTAGTAGGTAATTAAGATATTATTCTTGTCTTGAGTAATTAGGTGAGGTATATCTTAATTGTTTTCTTTTTGGTAAGGAAGACTGACATTCATAAATGAGCTATGGGCCCATGAAGACTAACAACTTCAAAGCTCCAAGAATCAGATAAAGTTGTGGTGATAAGAATCTTCAAATGTTGCAATCTCTATAAGCTGTTCTCCAACTTGAAATTCATTTCTGCAGCCTCTCATGTGTGTGAGAACACTCATAAGCATTGTATTCACCTTTAGGAACTTATTTACTGATTGATTCATTGTTTAGTTCCCATCCCCTCCATATATCGAAATTTCCAACTAATTTCACAGCTTGAGAACTACTAATTTCCGTCTGTCATATGAGCGGAACCCTATTTCTCCACGCATCAATATACTCGTTTCGTAGGTGGTACTTAATGACTAAATAAGCATGTCCAACTTCTTCAAGAAGCCCGGTGAAACGTGGTATTTAACGAGGATGCTTGAACGAAAAAATGTATTTTACTTAACAAAGAACAATGAACTATTAGGATGTAGACTATGGACATGGTGGTATTAATTTTCCTGTCAAAATCAGATTCGGTATGCCCACTTGGAGACTCTGTATTGAGCAAATACAATGGATGATTAGTCATCTTCAGTTCATCTGGGATTACTATGCTTCCCTCAAAGGTTTCATCGTGATTAAGACATTTTAGCTTACGATTTTCCATTGCAAAGCATGTCTGGCTCAAAATTTGTTAGCAGATCCACTGCTCACTCAAATATCCTGATGCTAAACAACTTAAATAGTTATAAGTTTACCTCATACATGGTGGTCTTGAAAAAGTTGAAAAAATGAACGAAAATATATAATTGTAACAAAGGCAGCAAAGAGTTATCACATAAATAACCACAGTCAATAATTGTTCTACCTGAGACACAAGGGCATTAACACAACACACTAGGGGTGCTACAGAATCCCTTGGTATCTGCTTTCCAAACATGAATCCACCAACTATAGATACTGCTGTGCTAACAGCATTTTGGCTGCCGTCAAAAGAAGAGGTCCAATCGCGCTTTCTGGCCATCCATTTATGAATTCCAGTGACAAAAGAACACAGAGTTCTCTGTTCTTTAGTGCCTACTATCGTGAATCATTATCTGAAGATTGGATGAGACAAAATCCAATACCAGGTTGCTTATTCAGTTCCACAACACCCGCGGAAAGTTTTTTGATCACAGCTTCTTCAACTGTTACATTGCAGATGATATCGAAACCTTTTTTTTTTCTCGATACCTCCAAACTGCGACTTATTGAGTATCTTTGTCCTGAGCTCATTTCAGTATGTTGTAAGCTATTGTTCTCCCTCCAGTTCCAGAACTCTGATGTCTTTCAGTTATTTGGTTAGTATCAGAGATGGTACCCAATTGCAACCAATTTTTAATTCGCTAAGCATTGCTCTAATTAGACCCTGACCTCTTCACTGCAGATTCTACATTCGTCCTCATCTTCTATTCCACCAGATAAGCTGCCAATCTGGATCGCCTCCTGTTGTATAAAGAGCTATGACCTCCCCTTCATCCTCAGTTGAACCCAGTTGAATATTGATATGGATCTAATACAGAATATCGTTTCCATAGACATTCAATGAGCGTCAATGAAGAAATATTTCCATAATATGCATCCTTTGGCAGTATTCAACAATTAATAAAAAGACGTAGTCATTAGACATTATTTGAACCGGAATCATCAAGGCTCTTTCGAAGACTGCGACCATGAAGATCTTTTATTTTTCACCCTACTCATTCATTAAAGCCCAAGGAGGTTGTCAATGGTGTTGATAAAACCGAGAACAGCCTTAGCAGCCTTGGACGCGACCTCGTGGGTATCCAGGACCGATTTCCCTAAATTTATGGTTCTTATGCCAGCCAGCTCTGCACACTTGAATACCATGTGTTCAGCTGTTTCTGCTTTTGATCCACAGAGCCTACAAATCTCATCTGCTGACTTTTCCATACGGTACAATACATATACCGATAGTGGCTCGTCAGCAGACCACCATCGCCCGAAGCTCAGCTCGTGACAGCTTCAGGAACTTACTGGTATAGGTCAGTGAATTGGACTGAGTAAGTCCAGGAGTGTTTCTCCAGAGGGTTATTCTGTTATCCAACTCCCATTGTTGGAAGGCTGCCTTAAATTGGTCGTTTTCAAGCCTACAGAAAGGCTCAAGTCCAGCAGGGGTTGACCCTGATGCACTTTTCGCAAGCTCATCGGTTTTTTCATTTCTGTCAGCATCACAATGCCCTGGCACCCATAGTTAAGTCACTTTATTGCCTCTGGCCAGTTGCTTTATGGTGTTACGGCACTCTTATGTCAGCAACGATCCTTGGCAGTGTAAAGCAAGATACAAAAAAGTTTCTGATGATTTATGACGTGTCGATTGAACATATTCTTGGCGCTTCTCAAACCAAGGAAATTTCACGAAATGTAGCTTTTTCAGACTGAACTTTATTTCGGAAAGATTTTCTCTCTAGCCTGCAGAAAGTTGCATCCCCATAAGGGGTGGCAGCCTCCTTCGTTGCCAATTTGTAATCTTTTTCGCTTCTTCTGATTCCTGAATAACCAGCATATTTCCTGAAACTTATTGCGCAAACGGCCCAGACAAAACCCAAAATCCAGCATCACATGGACTTCAAAACAAACCGATCCATCAAACGAAATCATCCCGGCCATGGAAAGCGCAACCAAGGTAAAAACGTTGTCCTCGAGGTATAGAGTTTGAAGACACACACACACAAAGCGTCCTTTGACGCCGAACTTTCGAAGTGCGCCATACCCTTAGCTGTCTAGCAAGGATAGACGTACGAAATTCAATTTACCTCAAATCGGTTCTTTTGATGTCCGTCCCGTAAGTTTGCGTTTGCGGCCAACTGCGAAATCAAACACTAATTTCAGTTTTCCCCGGAGATAGACGATGCATTATTCTCGAATGGAGATAGGTCCATTCCAGGCAAGATGGGATAGCTAGAACAAGGTTGGTGTATTTTCTAGTTTCCAGGTATACAAAGAAGATTTATGTTCATGAATTCTTCTCAATTCCGCCAAGAACCAACGTGTGGCAACCCAGCATTGTAATAAGTTAGAGGTGTTCACTTTAATAGATAACAAGCGAATTTTTCGTCGAATTTTTCAGAGTTTCAATGTATTTTATAATAAACAGGCCGTAGACGAATCCACAAATGAAGTATCATAACAAACAGTCCATCAGATCTCGAGTTATAAATTGTGTAACCAACACCTTATAGATAGTAAAGGTTGTTCTGGGAACAAATCGTCATGACGTCTGATGAATTTCATTCTGTCCTTCGTATTCTGCGTGGGGAGATCCCACTGAAGTAAATCCTTCGCCATACAATCCATGAAATACCATGTGGCAACGCCGTATTCTGTGTCTAGTATGTAGTATGAAGTCCTATCTCTTCTGCCGTACAGCCCAGACATTGCTCCTTCGGATTACCATCTCTTCCGATCCTTGCAACATGACCTGGCTGATCAGCTCTTGTCCAATTACGATCGAGTCAAAAAATGTATCGATGTCAAAAAGAGCATGCCTTTTTTCAAGTGGGATGCCAGACATATGGTAAAAAGTAGTGCCTAGCAATGGACTTTACTTCGAACATTGAATATTATGGCTGTTTTTCACAATAAAGTTTGAAGTTTGGAAAAATTATACCCACACAAGCAAAATTTACAAACTCTTTGCAGTTAACAAAAGTTCAATATCACTGTGACCACATACTGAGAGCCCATTAACAATTTCCAATAGCAAACTCAAAAACCTCTTCCGGGAAATCTCAAAGCGGTCCATTGTACATTATTCCAAACATGATCAACATATATTCGATTACAAACCATTAAAATTCAATGCTCCAGTCTATTACCAGCAGGATCGATTGAATTTCAATAGACTCCACAGTGAATTGAATAATTTACAACCATTATTTGTTCGCCGTGTATTCTACGAAGACACTGAATGGTGAACGATCAATTTCTGATGTATGACTCCGATATAATTTAAAATCAACCATTTAAATTCACATTAACACTTTCTGAGGGAATTTAAAACGATTGATTCACGAGTTTTAAATTTACTTAGCGATAACATTTATCTGATTCGATTTAGAAATTCTTCGAACATGCTAGGGTTCGTTGCTTGGTGTTTGAAATGTGGGAAGCATTCTCAATTGACGCAATAAAGTGCTTTTTGTACGGGTTGTTGTGTTCTTTTCGAACAAATAAGTTCTGGATTCATTTGAACTTCTTTACCCCAATAATTAATTATAGTTTTGAGAATTTATCCATTTAAATTCAATATGCTACTCATATTTTTCCAGCTTGATTGCACTCGATTGAAATGAAACCGATTCCAAACAATTTCTAGAAGTATTTGCCTGCAGTTGCAAATAAAGTGAACTCCAGATCCGAAAGTTTTCAAGTCCAATATAAATGCATCAGTTCGCTTGCAAGTCTGGGAATAAAAAGGTAAAAGGAAACTTCCGTATTGCCTTTTTGTATTCGAGTATATTTCATCGAAATTTTATTGACAGAAAGAGCGAATTCAAATTGATGAATTTTTTTCAAAAGGGCTTGGATATATTAAAATGCGGAAGCGAAGAATTGAGCAAAATGAGAGGACGTATGATATGAGAGGTCGAATAAAACAGACAAAAAATAGCAATTTTTTTATGGCCGTTCAACGAGTTTTCCCAATCTACGCAAACATTTCCTTCTTCAACATATCTAACCAAAAATGCTTGTAGAAGATTCAATCTATTCTCTCCAACCCTTTAGTCATCCAATGAATTTTTCGTTTCATTTAAATTGCCTCCCCACCAACCTCCATTACCCCCTCACTCTAATTAGAAAGGAACTCAGATTTTTCCGGAACGAATGTGGAAGAACAATAAAACAGGTCCTGCTGCGAAATCCTGCCACATTAGAGAACGAGAAAAGCAGTTTATAAAATTTCATTTGCGCTCAACTCCGGTCGGTCAAAGCGTAGTAACAGTGCTTTGACCAGTCTAATTAGTCCGAAGGATTGGTCAATTAAAACAGCGCCCCAGATGGTGTTACGGTCTGGACGCGGAACGAGGTCCCATATAGCGTCGGGACGCTTTGGCCTTAATGTCGAGAGCGGTTGAAGAGCACAGTATTGGTATATCTTTCATTGCATATGGTTGGACGGTTGAATGGGTTCTTGTAGATGTTAATTCCTACAACGATAGCTGTTTCAGTCTATTCTGAGATTTCACCTCACAAAAATCGATACAATAGGTGATTTTTCGATTAAATTGAGAAAGCAATTCCATACTGGGCCCATAACCTGCTGCATCTGGAATCGACCCTTCGAAGATCCCCGCCATAATCCTCCTAAGCGTCGGCTGGCGCTTACATAACTGCAGATTGACATTCATTTCCTCTCCTTCCGAGCTAACCTAGAAACTATTGACCATTAACCCCTAGAAAAATGTGTTCTAGAAGCCCGAATGGCTCTTCGCGGCCATTAAGCCGTCCTATATCAAGAATGTTATATTCATAATCGATCTAGAGTACGTGGTGAGCATGCTAGAGCAGTCGGACCGTCGTCTTAAGAGAGGCAGCTTCGGCCGCAATCCCCATTTTAATTCTGTAAAAACGGGATAAAGTGGATAGAATGTTGAAAAATAAAGTAATCACGGCAAACGGCCGTAGCCTCTGATTAAATGTTATGGCGGTACGATTGCCAATTTGAATAAAAGTCCTATCGGGCCTGCACTCCTGCACATAACAATAAGATTGGATGACGGCACTTTGGCGGATGACTCCTCCTCTGTGCGATCACCGATTGGATTGATGCCCTTGTAAGATTGCAGCTTCACAGTAGCGGGACTCGAATACCTAGAACTATGATTATATCGTCAATATCCAGCATTTGGCAGTTGTAATACTGTAAAAATCCAACAATACCAAAGCATCAGTTTAAATGTCAAATTAACTTACAACTCTAAATCAAAATATAGACATTTAACCATAATATACTTCACTGAATCAGAATTTCAACATCAATTCAGAATTTCAATCACAGAATCAAAATTTCAATCACAAAATCATAATTTCAATCACAAAATCAGAATTTCAATCACAAAATCAGAATTCACGACACTGACTTCGAATTTCAATCAGCACTTTTGTCCCTAAATCAGAATTTCAATGACTGAACCCTCAATCTCAAACATTATGAGTTACTTGAGGCAAAACTGATCTGGAAGTATAAATAGTAACACCATAAAGCAACTGGACGGAGCCAATAATGTGACTCTATTATGGATGCCAGGGCATAATGGTAGTAGAGAAAATGAAAAAGCCGATGAGCTTGCAAAAATTGCATCAGGGTTAACACCAGCTAGACCTGAACCTAGGGTTGCCAACTCTGAGCTATTGAAATAAAGGACATCAACGACTCAAGAATCGTGGACGGGAAAAGACTTAGTAAAAAAGACTGCAAAGTCCTTTGACACCTTTCAAAACGGCATGGTTTCAGAATAAAGGACTGTCCTTTGTAATAAAGGACGATTGTCAACACTACCTGAACCTTTCTTTTGGCTTGGAAAAGACAAATATGAGGCGGTGGTCCAACAATTGGAGTTGGATTACAGGATAACCCTCTGGAGGAACACTACTGGACTCACTTAGTAAGTTCCTAAAGCTGTTGTAAAAAACACCCCCTTTGAGATTCTACGGAATAGCGACTCTTTTCTAACAATACTCGAATAAACAAAGCATACGCAAAATTATCTGACCTTTCTCCTCCTGGCAGGTAATCCAAAGGATGATGAAAATATCCTAAAAAAAAAACAACAAAAACACGTCACGAATTCGCTGTTCGCAGATAAATTTCACTCCTGGTTTTATCGACGAGACGTGATCTAAATAATTCTAATTAATGTCTTTGAACCTTTAGCTCCCGATTTAACACCTTACACCGCTATTCCCCGAATAGCACTTTTTCGTCTTTGCTTGAGACCGTACTTCTAAAGACTGAATTACTTCTTGAACCTCCCTTAACCGACTCCCGAGTCAACTGAGAACCTTCCCGTTTAAGACTTCTCCAGCTACTCTAAACTTCCGATTCCAAACTTAACTCCGCTATTCCCCGAAAAGCATTTTTTTCGTCTCCGCTTTGAGACCGTACTTCCAAACACTGAAGTACCCTAAAACCGATCCCGAGTCAACTGAGAACCTTCCCGTTTATGGCTTCTCCAGCTACTGCCTCTTTTTCGTTTTCCAAAGCAATTAAGTCTGTAGTTTAGTAGTTTAGTCTGTAGTCGCAACCCTCACCCAGATGCGAAACTGGAATTGAATGGAGTAGAGGTTGAAAGGGTCCACAGGTTTACATACTTAGGAACTATCATAACAGACCAACTAGATCCGGACATAGAAATAAGACGTAGAATTGCAATGGCAAAAACAACCTTCCTAAAGATGAAATCATTTCTTTGCAACCACCATCTAAATTTAGAAATTAGACAAAGAATGGTCAAGTGCTATGTTTGGCCTGTACTGTTGTATGGAGTGGAGGCGTGGACCCTTAAGATATCAACAACTAATCGCATAGAGGCGCTGGAAATGTGGGTACATAGGCGGATGTTGAAAATACCGTGGACAGCACATATCACAAACGAAGAAGTGATGAGAAAAGTCAATAAAGATAGGGAACTATTCAAGACCATCAAACGTAGAAAGATTGCTTATTTGGGTCATATATTGAGAGGTGATCGATACCGTATTTTACAGCTCATCCTCAAAGGAAAAATAGAGGGTCGAAGAGGTGTCGGCCGAAAACAGATGTCTTGGCTAAAAAACATCCGAGCCTGGACAGACATACGAAATGCGGGTCAACTATTCCACATGGCAGAAGATCGGGAAGCCTTTGCTATGATGATCGCCAACGTCGGATAACTCTGATATGGCACATAAAGAAGAAGAAAGCAATTAAAGATTTCCTTTTTCCAGCTCCCGTGGGTGGATTCCGAAAGGGTGATGTAATTCAAATGAAATTTTTGGTTAGATGCAATGTTGCAAGTCCCACGATCTTAGCCTCGAATTTTCTGCTGTCGTCATCACAGGGCCCACACAGGTCCTGAGACGATTTTCTGACAACGGTTGAGTTTCATGAGGAAACTTGACCCGAAAACCAATAATTTCAATCGTTATCGTCTAGCCTACATCCTGTGCCATACCGATAGGCACCTAAGTAATTTTCGGAGCCATGAATGTAAATTTCAGAAGTCTATATTGGGTAACCGAAATATTTCGATTTTTACACTGTCACGAGCTGAGCTTCGGGTGATGGTAGGTCTGCTGGAAATGGAGATATTATAGCTTGTGAACCCCCAATAGCAAAAGATACTGCGAGGAAAGAAACTTCAAAAAATGCTTGTTTCAACACTCTGTATCTCGAGAACGAAGCGTTTGCGGACCCATGTTTATAAGACTTTTATACCTGATATAATCCAAGTTATTGCACCTTTTCGTTTGTACCTCCAATTCAGAAACATCCTGTACCTATTGCTGCAGTTGGCGAACATGTTAATTACTATCGCTTGGTATTGTCGAAATTGATGAACGTGTGTTGGAATAAACAGACTGTATAACTCACTATTCGAGACTTGAGGACACGTATAAAGAGCATCCCCAAAAATAGTATTCGGAGATCGTCAGAGCCGATAACCGAAACACAAGAAAACTGTTACCGTATACTCGAATCGCCATATTTTCCCCGTTTACGACCTCGTCTTTCTCTCGGACCTTGTACCACTTCCACTGGGACTCGATTTATAAACTTCCCAAGTCGTATTTATCATCTAATTAAGTCCATTCGAATGAATACCCCTATTCGGATTCCTTCGATATTTAGGTGTGCAAAGCCGCCTGTCTCTGTTAACATTCCTTTCCGCTAGTTGCACCATCCCCTCTTGACTACGTTGGTTAAATAAAACAAAGAATGTTATTCAATACCCATTGGTTGATTTATGCGGTAAGAGTGTTTTGACTTTCCGCCATTTTGAATAATTCGATTGGGGTTGGGTGAAATGGTATTTTGAATAGCGACTGATGAATAGCTTCCTGTCACTAATTGTTGTGTTATTTATTTTTATGATGGTTGATGATTAGTGTTGTTGATGGAAGATGCACTGGGGCATATCATACAACATATGATTTTATTTCTCATCTCGCTGCTTTGTTTGTTAACCATGCTTCGATATTTGAATTAATTGCAGAACAATTCCAATGCTGAACATGTCACTTGTACCGAAGTTGACGAAAAACTGAATATTTCACGTCTGTATCTCACAAAGTAATCGCTATCTACGTAAGAAATAAGAATATTCGAAATTTATGATGATTTTATAGAGATAATTGATATTTTAATCGACCGTAAAAAGGATAATATAGAGATTCATAGTTCAATCAAGAAGCAAAATTTTCAACTTGATTGAGGACACAACATGAAATTCCAGCAGAATCGAACGGCCATGGCCGCCATGGCCCTGTTCCATACGAAAGATCTTCAACTCATTCGAATCTTTCAGAATACCCATTTTGCTGATCCATAACAGTTATACCCTGAGTGCTTTGAGCTTGTGAACAAAACTCGTAAATGAAATATGGAAAATAAAATCAAAAAAATTCTGGCCAAAGAAGGATTATATGATCGAGTTTGGTATCAAAATATAGGTTTTCGAGGACGCTGAATTCGATAAAAATAATTCAGGGATCTAGTTTGGATTTTCACCTGCGAAATGGCATTTTTTAAGAAATCGAAAATTCAAACCGTCCTAGCTCCCGCTCCTGTGATC
Source organism: Adalia bipunctata (assembly GCA_910592335.1). Lineage (NCBI taxonomy): Eukaryota > Metazoa > Arthropoda > Insecta > Coleoptera > Coccinellidae > Adalia > Adalia bipunctata. The sequence continues at coordinate 14,338,283 of OU342955.1, forward strand.
GTTCCCTGAATTGTTGATCCTCATTGTCCCATGTATCTCTGGCCATAATAAAATTGATTTCGAAAATCCCAACTTCCTGGGTGAAAAAGAACAAAGGGGTATGACCCCCCCAAACACACCATCTTTGGCATCACCAAGAAATCCCTGGCAGATCTTAAGTTGTTTTTCAATCTGAAAAATCTGCTATCTATTCGAGCCATTCGAAAAACCCATTTGGCTGATCAATATCACCTATATTTCGAGTGCTCTGAGCCTCTGAACAAAACTCGAGAATGAAATATCGAAAACAGAAAACCAGAAATAATCGAGTAGAAGTAGGACTACATGGAAAAGTTTTGTATCAAAATATAGGTTTTCGAGAGCGCTGAATTCATTCTAAAATAATACAGGGCTCTTTCTATCATAGTTTAGATTTTCATTTGTTAAATGGCATTTTTCCAATAATCCGAATTTCAAACTCCCGCTCTTGTGATCGTACCCAATTTTAATCTATGAATTGTTGATCAGCAGTGTCCAAAGCATCTCTTTGTAGAATAAAATCGTAATGCTTTCAATCCAACAAGGATCATCATTTTGGAAACTTGAATGACTTATTTTCTCTGTTCTACAGGGTGGTCTAGATCGTTACCAAGAAATTTTAACCACGTATTCTACATCAAAAATAAGCCCTAGTTTGTCATATAAATATATGTCGAGAAATGTTTCCTCTCCGAGATACGGGGTTTTGAAATTATATAGAAAAAAAATGTTTTCTATTAATAACTTTCACACTGCTTGAAATATTTTTATGAAATTTGAGACATAGGTTTTGAGCGTCAAGGAGCACTTTTTGCATATTATCATTTTTTTTCTATTCTACCAGTAGCGTCCATACTGCAGCGAGACTGAATATTTTCAGATAAAAAAATGATACGCCACTGGTTTTTCCGACAATAAAAATTACTATTTGAATCCTTATTCAATTGGAAGCAAATTCGGTCCCTTGACTTTTTGCTGTACGAGGCACCGTTTCCGGTTAAAAAAATAAAACACATTCTCATGCATGAAGAAATCGCCAAAATTTATCTAATCTTAGAAAATTGCTACAAAACCGTAGTAAGCTTTTTATTGCTATATCAAATTTTGGCGATTTCTTCATGCATGAGAATGTGTTTAATTTTTTTAACCGGAAACGGTGCCTCGTACAGCAAAAAGTCAAGAGACCGAATTTGCTCCTGATTAAATAAGGATTCAAATAGTCTCGTCAAATACCATTCAGGCATCTGATGTTTCCTGTGAAAAAAATCGAAAAAACACAATGCAAAGTAATATTTGTTTAACAAAAAGCATTCGGGCAGGTGCAAAAATCCTCGTCTTCGACTCGGATTTTTGTCGCCACCAGCCCTCATGCTTCTTGTTAAAATATTACTTGGCAACGTGTTTTTTCGTTTTTTTCGGAAAAATTGGATGCCCTTATGATATTACTTACGATAATAAACTCAACCTTCCAAATGAAAATGTATTATAGCAAGGAGCAGTTATGAAATGTACAGGGTGGGCAAAATTGGTGCTACATGAACTAAAACTTTTTAACCCGAGGAGATAGAGGAAAATGAATGGCACCTTATAATCCTCTTTTTTCGAGAAACTAATAATGCCATCAACTGCAATCCTCTATCTTCTTTTGTTTCCGAGTTATAGGCCAAAATTGAAATTTGGGCGATTTCAACTTTGGTCATTATCTCCGTTTCTGTTTATGCTAGGATATTGAAATAAAAACATTATACAGGCACTTTTCTGATAGCAATCCAGTGGCGTACTCTGATTTTTTATAAAAGGTTTATTTGCTGAGTTATAACATAAACTTGTGTTTTTTCTTATGGAAACAGTAGGTGGAAATGACTTAGAAAGAATCGCCATTTTTTTCCCGTTTCAGAAATGTATCATTTGTTATACATCGCCCTCAGATTCGTTAAGATATTATGAAAAATATGGTTTGTATATGGAATTCGAATTATTGAGTAGGCTGAATCATAGAATTATGTGTCTCTACCATAGAACTTATAGTACATGGAATGCCATTAGCCTTGCTGCTCAGCTTAAAAAAGTGGATAAACATCTCCAGTTGGAGGAATACTGAAGTTTCCATGTTCCCATGGTTACGACTTGTCATACAGAATAGAAACACAGAAATACTATGAATTTAATCGTCAAGATCCGATTCACTCGGCATTTCGGCAAACATTTCTGTGTTTCTGTTCGGTGTGACAGGTCGTATCCATGGGAACATGGAAATTTCGGTATTCCTCCAACTTGAGATGTTTACCCACTTTTTGATTTGGTAATAGCATTCCATGTACTATAAGTTCTATGGTCTCTACGCATGGTGTTGTTTCAAACAGAGATCGCACCATCAAGTATTCAAACGTGAATTAATAATTATTCAAACAACTGTCAGTTATTGAAATTTGAAGTCATCGTTGGCGGCATTATGGAGATATTCCAAAACTTCGAAAAATATGATAAGTTGAAATGTTTCATTTTAGCGAATGGGAATTGTGGGGCAGCAAGTGACTCAATTGTGAAATAATAATTACACCATGCGTATTAAAATGTATAGCAACGAGGAATTATGAAATATACCTTCTATATGAAAATGTATAGCAAGGAACCAGAGTATTGTTGTGATTTACAACTGATTAATTACCGACTATTCTAAATTACAACTGAATCATTACTCTTTAACAAGGATTTTGAAGACAAGCTGGAAAATAAGGGAGGTTCATTTCCTCTGAATAAAAGTCGGAAAGATCAACAATTGATTGGGTGTCAGAATCAAAAAAACGCCTCGCTAAGCCAACAAAGTGCTCTCATTTGCCATTTTTTACTATAGTGGGAAAGAAACGCCATTTCTTGAATCTAACAGACCAATGAGAGAAACCTTGGACGATTTGGTATTCGATCCTGCCATGTGTTCCCAAATGCACTTTGAACTGCAATAAAAATGTCACCATATATTTAGTTTTATGAGCTTATACGGAGAAACTGAATGAAGGTTCACTGGATATGGTTATTGTCTCAAAAAACTAGAGAATCTCCCAAACTTGACCTAAATTCTTGAATCGAGAAATCTTTCAATAGCTGACCCATAAATCACTACAAAAGGTAATTTTAGACAAAGAACGAGAATTGTAACTAAAGGCAGTTCAAGAGTTCGATCCCAATTGGTTAAAATCAATGTATCTATACAACACTTTTAAAGGCAACAGCTTTTCTGGTGGACAAGGGATATGGTTTTTAATTTGTCCAGATGTTGCGATGTGAGAAGCAACAGTGTATCCACTGAAAATCAGCATGCCGATATTTCAATATCGTTATTTGCAGGAAACTTCCAAAGCTGAACATGTCACTTGACGGAAAACTGAAATTTCTACGTCTGCTAAAACTCTCTGAGAACAGCAGAAAAATAACACGGTGCTTATGATCAATGAGAGTGCATAAATTCCAATTAATCCCATCAAGAAATTCTATTAATCGTTTGTTTGATCATGGGGGTAATAGAGAGACGTCGAAATAACCCAAAAGCAAGAAGAGAATCCATTTATGGAATCCGTTTTATCGCCTTCCCAAAGGGCGTAATGCTGAATTTCTCCCTCTTCCACCTTATCGCCTAGATCTTTATTGTTCTTGAAGGAGGTGTCCGCAGTGGAATTGAATACCCGAGGGTAATAGAAATTAAAACTGAATTCAATTAACGGAGTTGTCTCCGTAGTCAGTAGCGTCCGTATCTCACACGAAGAGCTCTGCAGTCTGAGAACTACTTGAAAATTCAAAATTTTCACTTCCTTTCGTGTGAAAATCATAGTAAAAAATCCGTAGTAAATGAATATTTTGCAGGTTTTCCAGAATCCAGAAAGGGGGTGACTAAATTCAAAACCATGCGAAGATAATTCAACATAGAAGATTTAGTTCGAAGAATGCTTTTTGACTCATTAAAGTCTGTTGTTCCATTTCCCTTTTTAAACCTTCTAAACAGTCTGGTGTTATTCATCCAAATTGTGATAGATTCCCGTCGTGACAACTCCTGGAAAGTTAATTTTCTCGTGACTCACCCAGGTCGCCTCTTGACGACTTCAAAGGTTACCAACACCGTTTGTGCCTATTTTCCGTGAAGAGTTAAATTGTGCGTTACATTCCTTACACAAATGACAGCAAATGAAATTGATGTATGAGGTTTGTCGCTGTTCCTCACACAATCGCTTCATCAATATCACAAGCAATAAAATCGTTCACAATTTGTCAAACGTTCCACGTATGGGACGAACGCGCAAAGCTCGGGTTACTGCTGGGTTACCTGTGGCTGCGTTTATGCACAAGCTCATAAAATTTAATTTTGTACCAATACATAGCAAGCAATTTGAATTTTGAATCCCCTGTGAATTGACATTGAAATAACGTAAGTCGATGCTCCGACGCCATATCTCTCTTTCCACGCTACCTGTTGAAGCTGACTGGTAACTGTAACATAACCTACCATTCTTGTTTTGGATAGTAGATATCAATCAAATTCAACCCAGTTGTTAATTATACGTATACCCTTACCTTTCAAAATGAAAATGAAAGAAATAAATGTATGTATGAGATTGAATAATATACGACAAAGTAAACACTGAAAGAATGGTACTCATGGTAAATGCTGACTGGAGACATGAATCTGCTGATTTTCTGGCGTCGTGTAGGTGTTGTATTAATTAGAGTTCTTTTCCTCACGGAACGAATTCACTTTATGGATACTGGCTACCTGTATTGTTGAACACTATACTGTGTTCAAATGTAAGAAGGAGCAATAATAACATGTTTGGCGCAGCGGTCGGAGGGCCTTCGGGAAGTTTTTTCCGTCCAGAGTCGAATCGAGGAGATTTCACACAATCGTTCAGTTTTAACTGAACTTGAATTCCATTTTCTTCAATAATTTATGCATTCACGATTTCTAGAACTTCAGAAATCGTTGGGATTTCATTCCGAAAAAAAAACTGTGGACAATTCTTCTGATAAAGTTCATATCGAAATCGTCAACCGAATCGATTATTTTTAACGACTGGGCTCTCCTCTTAGGTGGCGTCAATGTTTTATTCTCTTCATATTCTCTGAGAATTCTGAATACAGCTGAATCACTCACCGCTGAGGATTTTGAAACCATTCCTACAAAGTCTCTTTTCGATAAATCAGGATGTTCTTCCAATTCTTTTCGAAAAATGTTCAAAATTATCTCTTTCTCTTCAGCAGAGTAATGCGACCTTTTGGCCCTTTTTCGTGGTGGTCCCCACATATCACCCTCAGATGCAGTATCCGTTTCCAAATTCAACATTGTTCTATAAACACTATATACACTTTGTCAAAAGATTTTCCAACACTATACACTTTTCACAACAAAATCTATAAACATTTTGGACAGCTAGACCTTCACAGTAGCTCTAGGTATTTTAACTAGTCTTGTCAATTGAAAACTTCGATATTTATGCAAATCAAGATGGCTTCAACCCATTAGAGAAAGGACCCAAATCTGGTGTTACCCGGAATTACCTTGTCGGAATTTTGAGCAGCCGACAAAGAGTTTCGTACAAAATAATATAAAATTTAGGGCCGAAACTAAATATATTTCGGATATTACAAGTAAATGACCATTATAAATTTGAACAGAGATCTTTTAAGAGTCTTGTCAATTGAAAACTTCGATCTTTATGAAAATCAAGATGGCTTTCACCCATTAGGGAAAAGGACCCAAATCTGGTGTTTCCCGGAATTACTTTGTCGGAATCTTGCAATATTCCGACCCAAATATCTAAAATTCTGGTGTTTCCTGGAATTACCTTGCCGCAATCTCGAGCATCCGAAAAAGAAATTATTTAGTAGATAATAATATAAAACAAAAAAAAAATAAAAAAAAATAGGGTACGTCGGATATAAAATGTTTATGACAATTGCAAATCATAACAGAAATTTTGCACTAGAGTTTCTGAGGAAAAAAGTTTTAATGTGGGAATTGCTGACTCAAATTATTAAATCATTTCTATCCTGTACCATCCACAGTCCGTTCCGAGTACGATCCTGGCGGTCGAAGAGAGCGTTGTTGTTATCACCGTTGCACCAATAGGAGCTTTATTGTGTGCAAACCAGACGATTCTGTTTGTTTACAAAGCTCCTTTTTATTATATTTGAACGGACTATAGACACAGAATGGAAGTGAGTGGGTAAACCTCTGATGTGCCGATGAAGAATTGCATTTTAATGCGAATTGAGTGTTCTCAAACGATGTAATCGTTTCGTTCTCCAATTTTGCGGTGGGCATTATTGCAGTAGCTGCGTTAATGGAAACACGAGAATATGTACGATGGCTAAATTGATTTCGAATTGTATGAGTTCCAATAGAGACTGTTAACTTCGTGATATGAGCGAAAGAGTTCGGTATTTCATTTATTTTTCCTGATATAATGATTGCGTTTCACTTGGGGGCGTATTCGTGGAATGGATGAAAGACCAGTTCATTTTCATCAATAACGAAATTTCAATTTAGATATTGGTATTTTGTTCGATATGGGAAATGAAAGTTTTCAGAATGAAAACGCAAAGTTTTCAAAATTGAGAAATATTTCAACAGTACCTATAATATCGTGTTTTTTTTTAAGAGTGAGAGAGTTTTTGATAGGGATACCTGTGATTCGACAGAAAGTAGTGCAAGGTTGCTTTGACATTTCTGTTCAGTAAGCATTGACGAATTATCATGGAAAGACTCACGCCGCAATAACGTTCACAAATTGTTGAAATTTATCTTCGAAATCAGTGTTCTATTCGCCAAACTTCTAAAGCACTTCGTGAAATTAATGTTTTATATAATCGTCCATCAGAGCAGCTTATTCGTCAAACTATCGAAGATTACGGACAATATTTTCTCTACTCAGTGCCACAACAACAAGACAAAGAACTGTACGTACAGAAGAAAATATCGCTGTGTGATAGTTTTAATGAAGATTTGTCTATTCGTCGACGTTCACAACAAGTTGGACTCTGTCTACACCCTTACAAGATCCAACTGGTTCAAGAACTAAAGCCACTTGACCGAACAATTGATTTATTGGAAGATAGCTTTGGCGATAACACTATTTCGAGAAATTAATTGGCCTCCAAGATCATGCGACATAACTCCAATGGATTACTTTCTTTGGGGTTGGTTATGTCATGTCATTGGTTTATGCTGATAAACCAGAAACAATAGACGCTCTGGATGCCAACATAACTCGTGTTATTGCTTAAATAAGGCCTGAATTACTCGAAAGGAGGCGCGATGATAACAGTTTTGTTAGGGAGCACAATAGACCTTAAGGTCGCAGTGGACTGTAACCCCTTCTCACTATAACTATAATTATATGTATGTACTCGAAAAAGTGGTCCAAAATTGGCTGGTCGAATGCGGTTCCTCAGAGGTAGTCGTGGTGGACATATGCCAAAAATTAGTTTTATGTTCGACTGCCTCATAAACACTGGATTTAAGAATTCATTTAGTGTCCATAATTGGCTACTTTATCGGACACCACTTTATTGGACTCAACTGTCACAGTCTTCTCTCGATTTTGCAATTTTCTTCGTTTCACACCACTTGTTATAGGCACATACAAATTTTCATAAGCACTTTTAGTGGGTAAAGAGAGATCCTTTGGCGCTTGCGGCTAAATTTTCTACGCTTTCCTCTTTGGATTATTATGACGTTTGTCACAGAATTAACGAAGTAAAAACTTTGTTCAGTGAGGTTGCTTAGATTGCGGATGGTTACGAAGGTAAGAAAAGCTAAAGCATACTTTATGTTTTTCAGTAATGAAGCGAAAATAGTACAGGGTGGCCAGATTTCGATGAATTAGTACTACAACTCCTAAACTATAAGAGATAGAGAAAAAGTAATATCCATGTCATGTTCTTTCTTTTCGAGAAACCGAAATTGCTGAAAACCCGAAGTTGCTACGGCGTCTAGTTTCCGAGCTACAGGGCGATTCTGGTATTTGGCCAATTATTACAATTGACTATAACTTCCGTATTACAGAATCTACACTCTCGAGATTAACACATCTTGAGGGCACTTTTTTCACTGCATTCCGGCGGTGCTATTGGATTTTTTGTATCTGCTCAAATTTCGGAGCTATAACAAAAACATTTTTTTTTCAAATGGAAACCATAATGGGAAGTGATATTTCCGAATAGATCTTTCTTCAACGATTTCAAAAATATATATCATGTTATACTTCCGAGCTCACTATATATCGAAAATTTCGAAAAAACACTTTTCGTTCAACAAAATCCAAGCAGGCTTTGATATTGATTCACTTCCTTCAAAACTGGGACGGTCATAGAATTTCATGTCTTATTTATTTTCACCTGTCAGATTCAATTCAGCTTCATCATTGTATCGTCTGGCGCTTCTGAAGTTCTTAATATCACATCATGCAATTTATATATTTCCTCCAATGACTCGCTCCAATGGACAACGATTTGAACATTTGTTGTGAATATACTTTTTTTCAAATAAATCTATATTTTTTCTTGAAGGAGCTTTTTTTGCCCCCCATTTAAACATTAATTATTGCTATCAACTGGTTACATAAGTATTCAAATGCTTTTCATTTTTCAATTTAGCAGAGAAATCATACTAGAATCAACAAGTTTCGCGAAGCCCCTCTATTGGTCTGAGTAATAATAAAGCTAATATTTCCTGAATCAATTTGGCAGCTTATAATAAATGTGAGATATCGAATTCTATGACCTTATAAAAATTTTAGACGCGCCAGACGATACAACAATGATGAAACTGAATTGAATTTGACAGGTGAAAATAAATAAGACATGAAATTCTATGACCGACCCAGTTTTGAAGGAAGTAAATCAAAGCCTGCTTGGATTTTGTTGAACGAAAAGTGTTTTTTCGAAATTTTCGATATATAGTGAACTCGGAAGTATAACATGATATATATTTTTGAAATCGTTGAAGAAAGATCTATTCGGAAATATCACTTCCCATTATGGTTTCCATTTGAAAAAAAATTTTTTTTGTTATAGCTCCGAAATTTGAGCAGATACAAAAAATCCAATAGCACCTCTGGAAAGCAGTAAAAAAAGTGCCCTAAAGATGTGTTAATTTCGAGAGCGTAGATTCTGTAATACGGAAGTTATAGTGAATTATAATAATTGGCCAAATACCAGAATCGCCCTGTAGCTCGGAAACTAGACGCCGTAGCAACTTCGGGTTTTCAGCAATTTCGGTTTCTCGAAAAAAGAGAACATATGTATATTACTTTTCCTCTATCTCTTATAGTTAAAGAGTTGTAGTACTTAATCATCGAAATCTGGCCACCCTGTACATTGTTTACCGAGTAGGAAAAGCCTTACATTCCTGGACGATTGTTTAGCAACACAGAGTCCAGGAATGTGGCTTTTCCTACGAGGTAAACATACTATTTTTCTGCAAGTCGTTTGAAATTCGATAGATTTTAATCAATTAAGTCGCGAATTATTCAATTCATTAATAAATGGAGCTCTGAAATTTAGAATGGAATTGGTTGCGTTACTATGGACACGTATTAATGCTGAAGTGTCAAACTTGACGAATATTAATTTAATTGCTGGTCTTTTCGAAGACTAAACAGTGCAAAATGATAAGTGCTGATGACTTTTCCATTTCTGGGACTCTTCCAAAGCCGGTTGAGGCAGTGAATACTACTTCATTAGAATTATTGTCAAAGAAATCTAGAGAAAAGTACGAATATGCTTATGTAGAACACTGACAGTTGTAAGGAAATATCATTTCCTTATAGTAAGGAAATGAATATTTCCTAACAGTTGGGAAATCTTGACTTTTTCTATGACAAATTTTGTTAGGAATGTCAAAATTTCCTAGCGATTTGCGGAAAATATAATATTTGCCATTTCAGAAAATAAAACTTCTGCATTATAGTCAAACATAAAGCTTTGTATGCAACTCGTACATAATTAGGCTTATTGACTTGCCCAAATTATTGGCCTCGCTCGCTTTGCTTTTGGACCCGTCCATAATGACCTAATTTATGTACTTTTTACATACATAGCTATTAAAACATAAATGTCATAAAATTATATTTCAAATTAAAAAAAATTGGCTTCAATCTCAATTTAAATGTGTTTTATTTCAATTAAAAGTTCTATCACTTCAGAAAAACACCTGATATGATGTTTTCCAAAGGTTATTCTTCTTAAAACAGGAGGTAGAATGCACTGAAATGAACCATTAAAAATTGCATCTCAATACAGTCCCACTTAACTCAAGAACGCTAAATTTAAGAACTGATTTATTGAATTCCTAATTCTATTTCGGAATTCGAACAGGGATGATGGCTAGGTCGAATATGCTGGATGTTTTGACTGAACCCACCAATTAAAATACCTTTATTGCCGGATATGTAGCTTCGTACACAAGAACCGATAAATTTTCAGAGACCAGATATAAATAACTCGCTTGTGTTTCCGCTGTAGCATAATGAATTTGTTTCATATTTTATGGACCCCTTGGAATTAATACTTTTGGCATGCTACTAGACTACTAGAGCAGTAAATTATCGAGAATGGATTGAAATCGAATTACAGTTATGAATCTATTTTATGTTAACTGCACCTGAACAAGACGGTATAGGTTTCTTCGATTAATCGTTCTATATATTGATGTTTCGAATTTGTACCATATACATACACACAACCAAACGTATATGGAAATTATAACGGTTACATTCATTTTCACGTGAAAAAAACTAGTTTTTTTACTGATGAGATTTTTTCCAGTGCATAATTCATAGGAAAACTACATGAAATATTCACTGTACTACAATTCAGTTGAAGAATCTGCATGAAATAGATTCAAAAGTGCTCTTTATCATTCTACATTCAGAATTTCACAAAAGTAACCAGGATATGCTGAATGGCTGTAGTCCATTTTTATTTATAGATATCGATGTTCCTATTATCCTAGGAGAACAAGTGCTTCGCAATATACTAGAGTCTCCCATATGAAAAAGCAATTATCAGCTGAAATAACTTCATATTCTATAGTGTGGGTCCCTTGCTAGTTGACGTTAAGAAAGAATGATGAACTGAGCTATCAACTATTCAACACCCAACTGTATTTGTATTCGAATGGTCTCCCTAATCTGAATAACAGAATGTGAATGACGTAGATTGTTATCCAAGACAAGTATAACACTTTCACTTTCCTGTCAGTTTAATTTCCAACTTTTTATTGAGTTTCTGTTGTACATGATTTTGCTTTTTGCGAAACTGATATCGAGAATTAACATTCTTGGTGTTTTTCCTCAATAAAACGGTATATGTCTCTGAATAATAGATATGCTGAATCACCATGTTTAGAATTCTTCATATTCAATCAACCTATTCGCTATTTTGTTCTAGAAAATAGGAGTAAAATCAGCAAATCTACAAATATTTTCTACTCTGATGAGGCTTTAGTCCAACCTTTGATGAATATAGAAAAATACTCATGCTGTGTCGAACAAAAGCTGAATTCGTCAAAGATAACCCTAGGGTTAAGATGAACCTAGGGTTAAGATAACTCTATGGTTAAGATATCCCTATAGGGTGAATCACAATTGGGAAACCAGCCCTTAATGCTGCTCAAAGTAAAAATGTGATGAGACATTTTTAAATGTGAAGCACCACTTGTTGGTATTCTACATAACTGTGTTAGCTCACTTATTTCATGTTCGTCCATGTAAATTAAAAAAAAAATTGAGTGATTATTTCGAGCATGAAACTTATCCCATAAAACATCCACTGTTAACTTGATAAGCATCTATCTAAGTACCCACTTCAATTATGTCAGATACTCGATGTAATACTCGGTCACAGGTAAAATTATAGCTTGTTATTAGTCCCGAACGCAAGCATATAATGCACACAAATTAATAATGATTCGATACTAACGATCGTCGTCGCCAATGAAAAACAATGGTGACAAAAATTGTCGATAGTTCTCGGGCTATTTGTTGTGGAAGTAACTAACCATTAAATCGTTCGGTATATGGTGAGTTATAATTAAGTCATGAGGTAAATGGTGGTAAATCCATTGGAGCTGTGCATTGCCCTTCGATATGAGTAATTTGCGGTGATTGTTCTTGGTCAATGGAGTGTGTAGGAATGGGTCGCCATTGCGAGAGAATGCTCCACAGGGGATTGAGTCATATTTTTTGCCTGGGCGATTCTGAGAATACTGGTTGTGTCCATATGGAGGACGAAACAATTTTAAAGGCATTTAAATCAGATGGAGGATGTTTGAATGTGAAATTGTTGAAACCCAGCTGAAGTAAAATTTAGTCAGGGAATACTCTTTGAAATAACACCCATCGAGTTACTACATTGTTTTTTGAAAACAAGGCATAGAATAGATCCTTGCGGAACTCCAGAACCCTGCGGAACCCTCCCTTAACTTCATATCACTTCAGCATATGTTATTCTTCAATTCATCACCATAAGAACCTTACAGCCTCTATCATAACATTGAAAAGGTAAGCATTTCCACCATCTACCCCTCACCAGGTAGGTCCAAACGATATATCATCGCCTTAATCACGAGAACACAAGAACCCGACCAAAATATAAGTGACAAAACACCATAACTCATGTCACGATCAGTTTAACCAATTCCACCGGATATTAAAGAACGCATAAGAGTCTACTCAAGTTCTGTATATCCCATCTGACGTTTATCGCGATGGCCAATCAAAACTGATTAATTCCCCGTCTACTAATCCCAAATATCATCGGAAGAAATCCAAGAACTTTCCGAAACGCTGATGACCGGCCATTTGTCTTGCTGACGCGATACTATCGAAACTCCGTGAAGACCGTTCAGTTCGCGGAGGACAAAAAATTCAGTTTGTACCTCTAAGGACAACGGAGAGGCCTCGAAAGACACTTTTAGGGATCATTAATTATCGCTCGTGTTGAAAGGGTTCTAGGCTTGACTTACTTTTTGATCGTAGATAAGCAGGGCTCGGACGTCCACAACTGGGCAAGAGAATGAAACAGTCGCAAGATAAGATAACATATTTTAAATAAACTGCTCCACAAGAGTTGGGGATATTATCGTATTCAATTGTTTTTGAAGGTATGTAATCTTCAAAAAAATTGCTGTACAATAATTCAAAACTCAATAACAACTTGAATCGATCCAATAAAAATCAGTATGAGACATTTCGTCAATCTGGTCGCCTTCTTTCTGAACTTTGGTTATTTGCATATGCATATGCTTCATGAATGTTCTCATTTTGAAATGAAGTCAGTTTATCAACGGCTTCGATTTGAAACGAGTTTTTTGAAAATATCAAGACGTAAATTAACAAACGCTGAAGCTAATAGGGCTATCGGAATGCTACAGGGTGGCCTAACTCAGGTTGTTGTAGCGGAAAGACTCCAAGTCAGCCAAAGTGTGATATCTCGACTTTGGAATAGGTTCAGGGAGACAGGTTCCGTGTTGGAAAGACCAAGGCTTGATGGGCGACGAAAAACAACACCTGCTCAGGATCGTTTCATCACCGTTTCGGCGAGAAGAAACCCTACATCTACGTTTAGAATGCTACGGAAAACTCTTCAAAATTCAGATGGGGTCCAAGTTTCCATCGAAACCATCAGACGACGTTTGAGAAAGGTGAATCTAAGTTCTAACTTCTAGACGTCCATTAAGAGAAGTTCCATTGACACGGGACCAAAAGCGTCAAAGACTGGAATGGGCAAGGCAACATATCAATTGGAATAATCAATGGCGTAGTGTCCTTTTCACTGATGGATCCAGATATGGACGATTTTCAGATTCTCGAAGAATAAGGGTATGGACAATTCCACGCATATCCTGTAATCGTCGCTATGTCCAAGAAGTCCATCCATTCCGATGGGGTAGTGTTATGGAATGGGCTGGGATATGTTTCAACGGGCGCACAGATCTGCACATTTGTCCTGGGAATATGACCGCCTTACACTATAGGGAGCATGTCATTGACAATGTTGTGCAAAATTTTCACGCTGCTATTGGTGAACCTTTTCGATTTCTAGACGATAACGCTAGACCGCACCGTGCAGCCATAGTTCAGAATGCGCGCGAGGAGCTTAGTATTCCACATTTACCAATACCTCTGCACTCACCAGATTTGAATTGCATAGAACATGCTCCAAAAGAAGATTAAAAAATCATCAACCTACCCCAGAATTCTTGAATGATCTGAGAGAGCTTCTGCCCCGTTTATGGAACCAAATTCCTCAAGAAATGTTCAACAACCTCGTGTGTAGTATGCAAAGAAGATGTCAAGCTATTATTGATGCCCGTGGACGCCATATATGTATTGAAAGTCTCAAAATGCTTGAATTCTCTGGAAATAAAATTTCGTTATTTTACTCGATTTTTCTCAACCACCCTGTATACGCTGCAGACCTACAGGCTAACATTAATTTGCAACTTGAAATCATATTGATATGAATTTTCATCACAAACATCTTATTTTAACTATTTTTTTTTGTAAATTTAATCCATATCCCTAAGTCATGTGGAGCAGTTTATTTACAGTGGTCTGATAGATTTTGAGCTTCTTTCAATGTCCAGCTACATCTCTTCACTCAATTCCATAGCTCTGATGAGCACCTTCTGGTTGGTATCAGAATAGGCATGTCAGTATTTCGATACGAGTCAGTTTGCTTAGAATCCCCAAGGCATTTAAAACAGTTAAATCCAAAAAGCCACTTTGGAAAAGCTTTGAGCACAGTTCTACTGAGTACTGAAAAATTTCCAAAGTATTTCTAATAGTGTCTTCAGCCTTAAATTTCGCTGGATTGTTTTTACTCAGATTCCTTCTTAATTTTCGAAGATTCTTCATGGTGCTACCTATAATTGCAGATTCCACAAAGGTGTATGATTCCTCTCCATTTGTTATTTGTTAGATGCTTCCCATTTTTTGTTTTCTGAATGTACTGGTATCCAAATCAGAGAAGGTTTGTAGTTTTATATAGTTCATTTGGTTTGACCAGGCATACCCACAGTATTTCCGATTTTTGATCATTCAATGCAAGTAAAAATGTATATAAATCTTCCAATGTCCTTGAAAAAGCTTTTGTAAATGCCCACGTATTTCTATTCAGGCTCGAATACTGCTGTTTTAGTTTCTTTACCAGCTTCAGAGCCGTCTTTTTGGGTGATATCTTTGAATATGTTAGTGAAGGTTTCTATTCCGAAGACTCTCTTGGTACGAAGCTTTGTGATTGAGTTTCAGAGATCTTTATGTCTTCTGATGCCTGATTCATCTATTTTCAGCCACATCCATAGAAGATCTGAGCGCAGACTCATTTGCTGATCTTTCTATCAACTGGTGTAGAGAAGGAAATTCTTGACGGTCTGCAATGCTACAGTCTAGCAAGTTTTCAGGGCATTTTTAAAGTTAGAGTTTTTCACAGAAGGCAGAACTTTCAAGATGACGAAATTGACTAAATCATCCCCACACATGAAGTGATGCCTGGTCTTTAGGTTCTTATGACCGGCAATCAAGGATGATGACCCTTTGACTGTTCATATCTTGTTGACCCTGTGATTTCTATTAGAAATTGAGAGCTTCGTCAGAACAAAACAAAAAGGTTAGAAGTTCAAGGCATCTACAAGAAATTTGTATTTATATCTGTTAAGAAATTGGTATTAATAGCCTTTATTTGAATATTGACAATATAAGATCAGAGATTGACAACTCGTAGTAGGTTGGTCGAGTTGTCTGCCATCCAAATTCTGATTCCTGCTACACCTACTGTCGAATGTGATGGAATTTTATGAGGACTGGTCCCTCAGCTGCCTGATCCTTTATCTCGGAACGTTTTTGAGAATTTATTGTCATTAGGTGTCTCCGATTCTCGATAAGATACCATCAGAGGATGGGGTTATTCCGAATAAATTGTAATTGATGGGGTATTGGCCCAATTAGGATATTATTTTGGCTCATTACGGATCGTGGAATTTTTACGGACAAAACCTTTCGAATCCTAACGCCATATACTGTTCATTAAGTAGGTAATTGTCGTCTTTTTGGGTGGCTTTTTCGAACCAGCCAGCTGACTGAAATTGATGGAATTTTTTTACTACCCCTTTTTGGGTGGATATGGGAACAAAACAGACCCATAATGGCAAATTAACAGGTGCAGTTAGACGAATATCCACAGCCAAACTAATGTTTTTTTTATTTTGCGGTTTTCACGGAAAGTTATATCCTGTAAATTTCAGAGAACATCGTGAAAACCAAAAGGCAAGCAGGTAGGAATTGGTGTTCTTCTTGAATTTCTGGAGCTTATATGCCTCGGGGAACACCTCCCTAGGCAATGTGTTCCAAAGCCTCGCTGTTCGTTGGATGAACGAGTTTTGAAGAGAGATGTTCTGCAGGTCTCCAAAGTGACCAAGAAGGGATGTGAAGACCCAACTTGGCGGGTAGTCTCGAAGAGATTGTCAGAGGGGAAACGATTGCCGATAATTCAGCATAGCCCATGGAAATATCTATAAACTAGAGACAGATCGCACACCTTTCTACGATGTTCCAGAGGAGTGATCGAGTTTGTAAGCGAGGCATTACCGACGAGACGAATTGCCCTTTTTTGTACAGAATCCAAGAGTTTTAGGATTTGTTTAGGTGCAGCACTCCAAATATGGGATTAGTATTCCAGGAAAGGTCGAATCTGTGTCTTATAGATCATAAGCAGCTGACTGGAGGTGAAATAGCTCCTGGGCCCGTATTCTCGACAAGTGATCTTTCGGTGCGTATACGTTTTCTGTATTTTATTTATTTATACCAATACCAAACGTATACGCACCGAAAGATCACTTGTCGAGAATACGGGCCCTGGCACGAAACAGAAAACCCAGTTTTTGGGATGCACTTTTAGCAATGGATCTCACGTGATTCTCCCAAGAAAGGTTATGGCTGATTGTAATACCAAGCATCAAATGGATGACTTCAATGGTATGGTTACTCCTGTCAATTTTATGCAAGGCACAGTAAGATCGGCTTTTCTAGAGAAAATATATGCTTGTGTTTTGTTTGCGTTGAATTCTACCAAGTTATGAGATCCCCATTCAAGAATTGTTGTTAAGTCCATATTTATGTTGTAAACATTTCTTCCTCGTTCGTTTCTGATTTGGCGGGCTGGTATTGGAGCCCTAGAAGAAAAGGCGGTATGGAGGGCACTTGATGTGCAGTAGAAATAGTGTTGGAGCCAGAATTGATCCCTGCGGAACACCAGCATTCATGGGTAGAGAGTCAGATGAAACTCCATTCACCACTACGTGGAGAGATCTGTTTGAGAGAAAACTAGCTAACAGAGAACATAGCTTTGGGGGCACGCCACAAGATGGAAGCTTGGCGAGGAATCCCTGATGCCAGACTCGATAGAATGCTTTGGAGATATCCAGTGCTAGGCTAGAGTTTCACCATATTTCTCAATAGAAAGCTGCCATATATGTGAGACGTAAGCGAGCAAGTCACCAGTGGATCTCTGATGACGGAAACCATATTGTCTATCGTTGATGATTCCTGAGTGTTCCAGATGTTTCATGAGCTCCAAGTTGATGGCTTCTTCCATGACCTTTGAAATAATAGATAACAGAGCGATAGGTCTGTAGTTGCTAGGTAGGGTCTTTCTGTCTTTTTTAGGGATCAGTTATACTCTTGCGCTTTTCCAGTTGGATGGGGAAACACCTAATTTGAAAGAGTGGTTGAATAACTTGCAGAGGACAGGTGTTAGTTCGGGGGCACATTTCTTGAGAACAATCATTGGGATTCCTCGGATCTACTGGCATGGTTGATGTTGAGACCCAACAGAATCTTTTTGATAGTACGTGGGCGAAAGGTTATCTCGGGCATATGACTGTCAATAGGTGTAATGTTCGTGGGTTGTTTTCCTGCTTAATCCAGAGTGGAATTTTCAGCAAACAAATGCGCGAAGATGTTGGCTTTTTCCAGGGTGGTCGTTGCTAGTGTTCCATCTTCCTTGGTAAGAGGAGGAAAGGAGCTGGAAGTGAAGTTTCTTCCTACCGTTTTGGCGAAAGACTAAAATGAACGGGATTCGTTAGGACATTCAACAAGTCTAGATCTTATTTAGGCATTGTGAGCATATTTCGAAGATTTAACGATAGTTCTAAATATTCAACCGAAGAGATTGCTTTTTTTGGTGAATGGAATGGATTCAGGTTTATTGGGATTGAATTTGAGTTCTTCTCTCTTGCACCTTTCTTCGAATATCTCCAAACCTGTTAGCATGAGATTTGAGACTAATCCTTGGAGCTTGTTCCAAATAGAATGACCAAGCTTGGTAGTCACTCCACATCCGGATCTCACAGAGAATGCGTGAGCATCCTCTTGCTACAAGTAATTGGAAGGATTCAATGAAGAGTTCCGGAGCTATCCACACCAATCAAAATCGATCACATAGCGTAGGCGTTCATGACAAAAGATTGGCATAAATTCTTATTTTCCTACGGATCAAGAGTCTGTCGTGAATCTGATGACAGCTGAATCCATGCTTTGAGAGGCACACCAAGCTCGAAGCTGAGGCAACAAAGTGACTCTCATATGGGTGCCAGGGTACTGTGGCAGTGGCGCACCCAGAAATTTCATTCGGGGGGGGCTGCTCGAGAGTAATCAGGTTTTTACATAAAAAAAACCTCGAAAACGACGAAAACAATCCTTTATTTTTGAGCTCGGGGGGGGGCTGCAGCCCGACAGCCCCCCCCCCCCCCTCGGTGCGCCACTGTACTGTGGCATTGAGGTTAATGAGAAGACAAATTCACTTGCTTACGATCTCACTCCGGAAAGGTTCTTCCATAGCTAATCGAACCCATCATTCAATAATAATAAGCTCAAAGCTGCCTCCCGGATTGCGGAGTATAGAGGGTAAACAATTTGTTTCAATAGAAACTCTGTTGGATATGGAAAAAACCAAAAAATTCGAGTACGTTCTCGTGCAACAAATCCGGATCTTCTCTTCAAGGTTGACCAATTATGCTTTTTTCGTACACAACGTGCCATAGTTCCGAATCTATGAGAACATTTCTTCCACGAAGACTTGATAATTCATAGGCCACGAAAGATATTGCCCTGGACCCAATAATGACGATATTATGTTATTATTTATATCTCCACATCGGATCATTTTTCTGTAACGACTTCATGATCTCATACACACGCAAATTACTCCTCTATCCAATACAATAAAACCAGTTTTTTCCGTAATAACACCACTATCTACCTCAACTTCCAAAGATGAACCAATTGCCATAGGTCATCTCGAGGAAGGGAGTCCTCGGTTCCACCAAACGGCCTGATGGGAACGACCATTGTTCGCCTTCTTCTCGTCCCAACACCCATCTACGTAGGTAAAACTGTACACGGAGATCCGATGCAATCATAGTAATTATCTCTGCCGTTGATGAGACTAAGTAGATACTAGAGTTTCACGAGAAGCAGCTGTGTATACAGATTGAAACTGATTACACCTATTAATATGAGGCTACGTTGGGAGTAGACTGGCCGGTATCGAAACCACACACAATTACGATCTGATAGAGGATGGATAATTGAAAAATGAATATTCTGTTACAATGGAAGAGATAAGATGAGTTGTGAGAGTGATAAGGAGATGGCGTTGATTGGAATGGCTGATAGGGTGATGGTGAGGGTGGAGCTTGTAACAATTAATTTTCATATGGCTTCCTTCCAACGCCAAGGTCAGAACTAGATGTGAATGCTGCATCTACATGAAGAGACGAAAGAATGACGGCTCAAAAGGACCAAAGGTTACACTGCGACTCTTATGTGAACTCCTATTGCGATCTATCAGAGATAGCTATGTGATGTTTCTGAGCGAAATTCCCAATTTATTCTTCTTGCGAGCTCTCAAAGATGTCACGAATGCAAACACAACAAAAAATTTCCTTTGCGAGTTAGTAGGGATATCCTGAATGCACCCAGGATAGAAAATTCACATTGCGAGCGCACAAAGTTTTACCAATTTCAACTAGTTTGAGTCCATCTGCTGAGTAGATGAGTCCGCGAAACTTGATATTGTTTAGATATATCTTATGAAAATTTTTTCTAACTTGTCATTCTGATTTTTTTAGATGTACTCAAGAAGATATCAATAACACGAATTATGTTGGCTTTCAAAGCGTCTATTGTTTCTGCTTTATGACTTGATATAACCGCAAAGAAAATAATCCATTGGATATATCTCACATGATCTTGAAGATCAATTAATTTCTCGAAATAATGTTCTCGCCAAATCTTTCTTTCAATAAATCAATTATTATGGTCAAGTGGTTTTCGTTCTTATCCAGTTGGATATTATTGTTCGTACAGTTCTTCGTCTTGTTGTTGTTGTTGCATCGAGTGGAGAAAATGTTGTCCGAAATCTATCGATAGTTCGACGAATAAGCTGCTCTGATGGACGATTATGTGAACCATAAATTTCACGAAGTGCTCTATAAGTTTGCCGAATAGAACACTGATTTTGAAGATGAATTTCAACAGTTTGTAAACGTTGTTGCGGCGTGAGATTTTCCACTATAATTTGTCAATACCTACTGAACAGAAATGTCAAAACAACACGGCTTTTACCTTCTGGCAAATCACAGTTAACCTTATCGAAAACTGTATCACTTAAAAAAAGACACCCGACAGTTCCCAGTACTTGTTGAGATATTAACATTAAAGAAAAAAGATAGAATAGGAACAAATACATGAATAAGAAATAATATTATTCAAACAGGGACCATTACATTCAAAGAATTGAATCCTTAATGAAGTTCATATGTGTTTTCTGTGTATTTCCATTTACCAATTCCTCTGTTACAGCACAGAATAATGTATATGATTTTAGTATTTCTTATTTTCTTGTATTATACAGGTTTGGAAGAATAAGTTGGAAACACTCGTTTAACGCTGAATTATTTATGATTCCAACTTGTTTTTCCGAACCTGTTTACCAATTCAGTTGAAGGATTCGCACAACAGAAATTTCAAATTACTTGGATTCGAAATTATGATCACGCAGAGCTCCCAGTGTGACTTGTTTGAGAATGTCCACGTAGAATATCGCCAGGCTTCCCTGGGATTTCTTTGGTGGCGGAAATTTGGAGGAGATATAAAGCTCCCAGCAACCTCTCAAAGAAGTAACAAAAGATGTCACAATCTCCTTAAAAGAAGTCGCAAGGCTATTTTTGGGATCTCTTTGTGTTGCCTAGGTTATAGATCTCACTGAAGATGGTTGATGAGAAGGTTTCAAAGAACCCGCTGCAGGAGGTATATCCGAATTTCCCATAGAAAACTCTCGGTTTTGAGAATATCCACGTAAGATTTAGCTTCGACTTCTCTGGGAGTTCTCTGGTGACGGACATTTGGAGGAGATACAGAGCTGTAAGCAACATCTCGAAGGAGTAACAAGAGGCGTCAGAATTTCCTGAAAAAAGTCACAGGGCTATCTTTGGGATCTACTTGTGTTGCCGGGAACGTTCTAGGAAAACCCGAAACATCTTCTGGTATAGTCGACAACACTAGAGCGAAGCGAAAATATTAACCCAAAGTTAGGAAAACGTACGAAAGTTGTTTGGATCTCTATTTTGGATATCGTTGCGGTCGTTGTGAGTGCGCGTAGCCATTTCTCACGATAATCTTGACAACGACACAGCATAAACGCATAATTAACAAAGTTTCGCCCTATGTTCCCTGCTAATGCTACAAGACGTGACCACGGAATCCCTGATGTCTCGCTTGTATCACTTACCACAAACCGAGAGGGGGTCATTCCCGTCTTTAACCGCATTTAACTATGTTAGCCTAATGATTATTGGACGCAGTTGAAGATGTAAAACATCAATTGGGGTGGATCAAATGCCTCAAACTTCGTAGACAGATTTAACAGGTTCTGGAGGTTCACAGACAAGCAGATTCAAATTTGCTTCAATTCATTTCAATCTCATCCAAGAGCGTTGGTCTTTGGTATGTGTCCACTGAATACTGTCTTCGGCAGTTGGAAATATGCCAATATTTACGAAATTTTTTTCAAGTCCAAACAAACTAAACAAACAACCCTTCTACAGAACCCTACATAGGTGAAATGGAGAAATGAATACTTTCTTTTTTTTCAATGAGAATAGAACACTTATCAGTGTCTGAGGGTGAACACAATAAACCTTGAGGTCGCAGTAGAATGTAACCCCCTTACAAAACTAACTAAAAAACACTCATCACGGAGTGAACAAAATAAATACCATGTATTGCCCTACTGGGCAACGAGTGTTTGAAACCATAAATTGATCCGATAGTAAATGTTTGGTACGTGAGTGAGAGGAGGAATAGGCCATCCGAAGAAAAAGGGTCTTTATAATTAGGTGAGCAGTACTGGCAAAGATCCCCTTATACTTATCCTCATCAAGAACCATCTAAATAAATCCACTGGTCATCAATGTGAACTTTTACACTATTACCTACATTGCACCCCAAAGTATTTATTCCGTTTTCTCCAAACTCGTAGCAGAAAAGCTACATCCCACGCTCTAAATATAACAAGCAAGCAAGCAGGCGGACCCTACAGACGACAAATTGTGTCATTAGTCAAGAAGAACCCAAAAAAGCGACCGCTAAGTCACACACGGTGACTAGATGATAGTTGTCGACGCATAAGCGTGAACATGTGTGCAAAATAATTTAGTGACGCCACACCTGCCGCCTAATGAGCAAAACGAACTGGGGGAATTCGTTATTTTTTTCTCGTCTTACTTGACGAGTGAAGAAGTTAGATTAGGGTGCATGTTGATCTCTTGGCCGAGCGTCTTTCAAGCTGAAATTCTAGCTTCTGAAAGATGTGTGGAGAGGAATCTGAGAAAAAAAATATCGAAGAGGTGACTTGATGATCCTTTCTGACAGTAAATGCACACTGAGCTTTCATGTCATCAGTTCGATGATATGGGAATTCTGATGAAAACTGTGTTTCTGAACACCCAAGAATCAAAGAGGCCGATAAATTTACCAGAGAATTAAAACGAAAGCAATCTATAGGCCCAGAATTTTTCAGTAGTAAGGAACAATGCAACTACAAGAAAGAGTTTCAGAAGGAGAACTAAAACGAAAGATGAGGGAGAAACTGCCAGAGCTGGATCATACCAACAAATTCCGGAATTTGAGTAACACGCCACTCAGAAAAACAAATATTCACCACTTCGAAATTTCGAATGTATGTGAGAAATATCTGTTTTACTATCCGTCCCAACAAATATTTTTTTGAAGATATGTTTTCGTTTCTCACAGCATTGAAATCTTGATACTAAGAAATTATTTATTTTTGACGAATTAGACATTAGATTACTCCAAATAAACTATTTCTTTTTATTGATCGCATGTATGTCAATATAAATAACCCGATTTAGGGAATATGAAAGATTTCTTAACTGTTATTGAATGATTGTTAATATAAAAAATGATCAATAAGGAGTTAATGTTTTGAAATTAATGAATACATAGTATTCTTTATAATTAAGAAATCAAATATTTGTTGTGGTTATCTCATGTTAAACAGTTAATAAGTTTTTTGATATTGAACAAATAGCATTATTATTTCTAAAATAGTACTTTTAACTGTATTAGCTCTTATGTTTTATATTTAAAATTATTAGATGTTGCATAACTGTTATGTATCATTAGTTAGTTGTTCATGATATACTCATAAGGGGTAGAATAAGAATCTATTATGGATTGAACAAAATATATTCATTGAAATGTCAAAAACATCATGAACATAAAAAACATCATTCTGGGTGGAAGGCACCAGGACTGGGAGGTTCCGGCACACAAAAATAAAAGCACTCTATCAGCTGATTGGTTGATCCTGAAAAGAATTAACTGGAGTTGAAATTTGTTAGCACCCAGTTGGAAAAACATAAAATATCAGTATAAAAAAAAATCCCATCTTTATCATCAGAATTTTGTGTATAAGAGGCACCATAAGAGATCATATTTTCATTTTGTCCAGCCTTGAGAAAGGTTATGAAAATGATCGACAACTCGGATGTATAATGTATAAAAGGAAAATACTGATCCTGAATATTTCCACAATCTTCTACCTTATGAATAATCACGTTCAATAAATCTATTTCCTAGTTTCCCACAAATAATCAATATATAATAATATACCCTTCGAATCTTGTCTAGAAATAATTGATGAATAAATA
Source organism: Adalia bipunctata (assembly GCA_910592335.1). Taxonomy (NCBI): domain Eukaryota; kingdom Metazoa; phylum Arthropoda; class Insecta; order Coleoptera; family Coccinellidae; genus Adalia; species Adalia bipunctata. The sequence goes on from OU342955.1 coordinate 14,362,584, forward strand.
ATTCCTTTATTGAACTGTTGAAAATGAATGATATTTGAAAAAATTGTGCAGAAAAATTTTTTTTTTAATCTATTATAGTCAAAAAGAAATGAAAATTCAATTTTGAATCGAATGAAATGAAACTGAAATCAGCTCGAGAAGCATCAACCAAAGGGATATCTGATCAGGGAATTTGTGTAATTTATGTATGTATAGGTATATAAAATCTAATAAATTCAATCAAAACAATAGCTCACCTTTGAGGAATTATTATGAAGTGTGTGGGTATTAACTCAGAAAATATCCATTTTAGGGCAAGGGTGTGATGCATACACCCACATTATTTTTTAAAGTAGATTCAATATCTGCCATGAAAAAATGGGGTTCTAATTTGAAAAAATTGATTTTTCACGATTTTGTCATCCCTAACTTTGGAAGCGATTTTTTCACCCCCTGTATCATGAATCGCGATTTCGATTTTTGAAGTGGATACATCAATCTTACATCTTGAAAAATCCCAAAAATGAAAATTTTCCATCCAAAAAGTTATTCTTGTTTCAGCGGAGCTCTATTTTCGATTTTTTTTTCGAATTTTCCCGCTCAGAGAGAATTTTCCAACCGAACTGAAAAATGTTACATCAAAATAACTTGAAATTTTCTAAGGAATCTATTTCTGCAATAAAAAAATGGTGTTCTAATTTGAAGAACGGAAGTTGACGTCATTTCCGGAAAAACCGGAGGTGCTCATGCCTTGAAAATATTTTAGATTTCATCAGCATCGTGAAATACTTATAAGTTCTGAATTTCATGAAAATACGTTCAGTAGTTTCTCTCAATAATTTTCCGAAACGGCTGTTCATATTGACGCCATGTTTCATCTGAACGATTCCGCGTCTTTGTGAGCCGAACGACATCGGAAACGGACGAAGTGGAACGGTTAAATTTTTTTTATTTATTGTTGAAATATCACTTTCTGGTTAAGAAACATAATTTACCAATAATATTATCTCTGTATTTTATATCTTCTTCTCGAATTATTCACCACTAAACTGGACAATATCTTTGATAGGAAGGAATAACCAGTTGAATACTAAAATGAAATATTTTTTGTTAATAAATTTGTTAATATATGAAGAATAAAAGCAAAACAAACCGTTTTTTGATATTTAATGTTCAGTAAAATTAATAAGTAGTAAAATTTCCCAGTTGATGAGGTCTGTTGTTGAATATAAATGAATATTGGACTAAGAAATCGGAAAGTTGAATATTAATAATCATTTTTCAAAGCGTTATCCAAAGGAACTGCTATAGACTGAAAAATCTCTAGGAACTTTCGGAAAATGAATCAGTATGGAAGTATCCTGTATTTCTCACAATACACTGAGAGAAATAATAGCCAAAATGAATAATATTGATTTATTAGCGGCAGATTTGTTTATTGAAAAGAAAGTTTCTTCACAATAAATAAAGCTTTCAAAAAACACAGGCTAAATGTGAAAAAATGGTTCTCTATAGCAACATTTAATGTAGTAGAACAAATTTCTTAGTAGAAAATATATTCATTTGATTGTCAATAAATTCCTTCTAACAATAAAAAATACATTTTCCTTGGAAATATTCGAAAATTTATTATTTAAACCATAATATATTTGATTTTTTTTCCCCATATTCCTTTATTGTTATTCAAAATTAGTTTATAATCAACGAATTCGGCAGTGGTGGGGTGGGTTCGAAAGAGTTCGTTCAACATGACGCATGACGTCGGCCAACTGTGTCGTCTGACAGTCTGGCTCCAGGCCCAGGGCGCCTGGCTAATACAAGAAAATAGTGTCTAGTGGTGCTCAGATTATTCTGAAATCTGTGGTGGTGCTGTGGCTTGTTTTGGCGCATGCGTTTCATTTCGCGGTTTATTTCTCGGCGTGGCGATCTGCGACTGCGACTGACAGCAGTTTCACTGTTTCAGATTCAGAGATTCAATGTTAAATAAGTGCTACATTATAGATATTAAAGATTAACGCTTTTAATGTAATATCTATAGCGTTGTGTTTCGGTGAAACGAACAGTGTATTTTTACAGTGATGGAGAATTTACTTATGGAAATGGGAATGGCTGAATATGTGGAGAGATTCAGAGGTTTGTTAATATGTACATTAGACTTCAGTATTTCCAGAAGACCTCGGTCCCTCTGGGATATAGCTTTTTTGATTTGATTCACATTCACATGTTCACTAGAGTACTAGAGGACTAGATAATAATAATATATTATTATCGAAATTGGAAAGTTCTGAAAAGCGTCTTCCCTAGCATATTGACTGTTAAAATATTTATTAATAACAAAGAAACTATTTGATATCCACTAAAATTTCTTGACTCAAAACTAAGTTTTTTGATTGGAAGATAATTCTTCATCAATAAGATAATGTTAAAAAACGTGTTTTCAGATAAAGGCGTCACTCTCGAAGTATTGCCTGAATTGTTGGAGAGCAAGACTGCACTAAATGAATTAATTCCGCGAGTTGGAAACTTTATCTAATGGCCTGTGTGCAATAAATGTTCACAAAACAGAATAAATAATATTTTTTGTTATATACCGAACATGTATTGTGTATATTGTTGAGTTCTGAAATAAATATATGAGAGCAATTGTTTATTTATTTGTTATTTATTATATTTATATACATCTTAATAATCAATAATCAAATAGCAACCAGTTAACAATTATATGGCATCATTTAAAATGTCAATTTAATATATAAAGAATGGACTTTAGGTATTAAAAATTAATGAGTTAAATAACAAAATGACTTATTTAAAATAATGATACTGCTGCTTTAATTATAACAATTATATGATCATAATTACAAAATGTTTTTTAAATATTATAAAATATTTATTCACTAAGAAAATATATAAGTATACCCAGTAAATAATATTATTTTAATGAAAAATAATCGTTTGTTCGCATTAAAGAAATGCACTGTAAGAAATCATATGTTGAATATTAATACAGGTAAGTTAGTCCATATTTGAAACAGTTATTTGTTAAGTATAAATAAAATTCATTAAATATAAATGAAGATTTCTCTCAGTGTACCTAACAAGAGAAATATCATGAGTTTACAAACAAAAACAACATCATTCGGCACCGAAACTCCACAGACGGATATAAATCGCTTTTAAAACAATTTTACAACGCATTTATATCGCATATTAAACTGCCAAACTGCCGTAATTGATGCGTATAATTTCATGTTGCGAGAATGAATAATTGAGTCCCATGAATTATTGTTACACGCTTATTATGTATTCGAAATGTTGGAAAATGGATACGTTTTAGGAAAAATTCAGGCGGATAATTTTCAATCGATAGACTTGTTCCACATTCACTGAATGATACATGCTTGCCGGAAATTGAATATGGGAATGTCGACTGCTGAAGTTCATTTGGATTATTTTGTTTGTAATTGATATGTCCTAGTTCCGACTGCTTTTTTGATTGAATTCTAGATTACAAAGCCATCTCTCATTGTGGTTTTTAGGCTTTTGTTCTATTCCTCCCTCAATAAGATTGTACCTATTTATGTATCTATCTACCTATCTATTTATTTATTATCTATCTACCATCTATCTATCTATCTATCTGTCTTTCTATTTACATATCTTTTTATCGATCTCTATACAGGGTGAGTCTTTGACTTGGACATATATCCTAACTGTAGATTCCTCTCATCAAACGAAACAAAATTCATGAAAAAACACTTTTTTGTCCATATCTTCGTAACCGCTATTTCAAATGAACTGAATTTTGTTTGATTGTTTACTCTATTAAAAGTTACAGCGCAGCCGACTCATACATCCACGCAAAAATACCATAGAACCACTTCAAAAGGATAAACCGTTCATATTTTTGAAAGAATCAATCATGTTATAGCATGAAAGTATTCCTATGTGTTTTCAATGAAACGATAAAATTCAACGAAACAATCAAAAATTATAAGGATAATCTGGATGCCTCCCTCGATTTTTAATCACAGAATGCCAGAAAATTATAAACTCTCTGATCTCTATAGAAGTAAACAATGTTATCAGAATGTTTATCAACTTTGTCAAGACTAAAATCTCTATGATGGAAAAACGTTTGATGTAGATTGTAGAGGGATGTAATAATAAAATCCCACAAATGTGGCAGATAAAATTGAATTCTTAGGAGCATAAAATTCTGCATTTTATACGCACAGTTTCTATTGAGAATTTATCGTTACCGGCCCATTTTGAAAATAAATATCAATGAAATACGAAATTCGGATATTTATGATGAATGTCTTTACAAGCCACGTATTTAAATTGATGATAATTAAAAATAAAATGATACTTAGCTCTGAATAATCTGTGGCGATGTTTCCATCTAAACCATATCCTCTTGGAATTTTATCAACTCGATACTACACGATTATTATTACATTAATCCACTAAAAGTCTGCACACAATCATCACCTGTTTGCATTATTCTCTGTGAATAAATAAATAAATCGTGGTCTATCAAGCCGGTTATCTCTCTCAATTTCAATCGAGAAATATTAACTTTGCATCAATTCCAGAAAATCGTATCAGGCACGAATTCGGCCCAATTTTTTTCGAATAGCTATATCTTTTGAACAGAGCCGAATTCGGAAAAATGGAAAATGAAACAAAAGGTCCTTTTGGCCTCAAGAATCTATAGTTGGAATATATGTACAAGTCAACGACTCACCCTGTATCTATATATTTTTCTATCCATCTATCTATTAATCTATTAATATTTATATCAAACTGCTTACAATTTATTCATGAGAACAAACATACGATGAAAATATGTTCGGATTTTCATAATTATCCAACAAGACGAGTCAACTTCAACTTTCATTGGAGCAAAGCTTTACAATCACTTGAATCGTAAAATGAAATCCTTGAATTATAGATAATTTAAATATGAGGTAAAAACACTACTTGTTCAGGGTATACCTATCACAGTGTCCAAGAATATCTCTCAGCGGTATTTTGAGTGATTGCTTATTTATGTAGTATTTTCTAGCATTGTTTTTTTTTTCTTGACATGTCCTACAAATTTGTTAATGTCTTGAAGGATTAATAAATTTATAATTATTATTATCTTTCTTTCTTTCTATCTATCAATCTATCGATCTATATCTTTCTATCTATCACTATCTGGTTGTTTGTATGGTGTTTGTCAACGTGAATTTCAATTTAATGTATTTTCTATAAATTGAATGACTTCCCAACTCGGATGCTAGGTTGCTCTAGCCGTAGTTACGCCCCTGAGAAGACCTTTTCTATGTTGTCTCTTTTCTTGTTTAGGCCTCCGACATTAGGGAACTAATATTTATCAAAGGTACTTATCAGTTTGTTTTTCCTAACGGGGCTAAGTGCATCGCCATTGTTCAGCTAGGAAGTGCACACACGTTTGCTTTCTGCTTCTGTTTCATATTCTGGCTTTGCGTTTGTGTCTGATGTGGAGGCAAACAATCTACCTCAGCGTATTAGAGTAAACAGTTTTGGTCCATTATTTCACCAAGATTGTCATCTCCCCTTTCTACAACTCTTTCGGGGGCTTACAGGGATAGAGTTACTTCAATTAACTTGAACGCCTCCCGGTTTGTTGTTTGTCGAGTCTGGGATCAATCATTCCGGCGAAAGATAATCTTGGCGGTTCGGGTGTGAATCAAATTAATGGAATATGGGGATTGAAAATCAGAAGCAATCGTTTTAATGGTGGATTGTCCTTTGTCGAGCAATTGGATGAAGAAAATCAGGCAGCATATTTCATTTTGTTCTATGGGTATTTTCGATGTTCTTTTCGAGCAGTAGGTTGAGTAGCTGTTGAATTATAAGTTCCTTCAGGGTTGATTCTAATCAAACAGAGAATTGTGAAATTCGATTTATTCAATTTAACTCTTTCGAGCATGGAGGTACTCGGTAAATACCACATATTTCTAGACCAATCATGCATGGTGGTCGATAAAATAAACCACTCATTGAATGGTCTTTTCAAGATTTGCATGGTTATTCACAGACGTTATGGCATAGTGTTTCTATGAACAGAGGCAGATTATGTTTTATCAATGTTTAAATTCTTTAAACAATGGTTTTATTATATATCCCCCTGAACTAAACTAAGGAAAAAATAAGAGAAAATTAGCCAAAAAAATATGGCTGTGCTTCTAGGGTGCATTTCAATGGATATTTTATGTGCTTCAAAGAGTTAAGAATGCGGAGGTCGATCTATACTCGAAGAAACGAACTGAATAACTACAACAACTTAATCATTTCTGTTCCCTTATCCATGATACGGAATAAGGACTGAACGAGAATAATAATTCGCTATCACAAAAACGCTTATATCTTTTGAACCACTGGACCGATTTCGAAAATCAAACTCATTTTCGAATCATCTTCTAATGAAAACTGTTTTTACAGTAAAAAAACCAAAACTATTTTTTAAAAAATTCATGTTTTTTTTCTAGAATTCTTCCCATCATGCTTCTTATAGTGTTCTCAGTCACTTTCTGGGATGCTGTCTTCCACTTTTGATTGAATTCCGCTAATGTTTTCGTTGATTTCTTAGTCTACTTCAATTCTCTTTTTACCAGAGCACAATATCTTTCGATTGGCCTGAGTTCTGGGAAATTTGGTGGATTGGCCTCTTTGGGGACAAAAACCACCTCATTAACTTCGTACCATTTCTTGGTGGCCTTGCTATAGTGGCATAAAGCTAAATCTAACCAAAAGCTTGTTGACACATCGTGCTCACGTAAAAATGGTAAAAGTCGCTTCTTCAAGCATTCCTCGATGTATACTTCGAGTAAACAGAGCCTTGGACAACGAAAAATTTGCTCCTTTTCCCACAAGTGCAAATTGCTTGCCAAACTAGAAATTTTTTAGGAAACTTTGCTTGTTTCTTCACGCGAAATTGTTCGTCAACAATTCCACGAGAATCTGCAGTATAAAATTCCTTACCAGGAAGTTGCGAGAAATCAGCCAAGACATAGGTTTCGTCGTCCATCACGCAACGGAAAAAATTTTTCAAGAAATCTTTTTTTTTTTAATTTCTTTGCTCTTGATTTCACTTCTTGGTTCTTCACAGCGTTCCTGTCTTGCACTTTCTGCACTTAGTATGTTCTAAGCCCACAACTCGACTTGATTTTCTGAACGGTTGAATGCGAACAACCCACTATTTGGGCCACTTTCCGTCCTGAAAGGTTAGGATTCTTCTGAAAAAGGTTGATGGCTTTTCTCACTTTTTTGGGCTATGAAACCCTTTTTCCTCCCGGTTCCTTCCTTGCGGTTAACTGTAAGATCTTCGTCGAAGCGCTTAACAACTCTTGATACCGTTTCCGGACGAACGCGAGCCTGTTTTGCGATTCTTTTGAAGCTCCATTTTTGATTATTTTGAAAAAGTTTCACTATAAATTCTCGTGTTATCACTTCGCTTGACATTTTGCGACAGAGAATTGGAATATCTATGAAGTAAATGTTCCACATGTTTCTGACGTTCATAACAAAGCTAACTATGATCAAATTTTGATTTTTTTCTTAATTGGTTCAAGATATATTGGCGTTTTTGTGATAGCGAATTTATTCTCGTTGAGTCCTTAGGCCTATACAAAAAGTATCAAGTTACATATAGGATAAGAAGTGAATCTGTCACCACGTTCACTTCACTGTGGAGTGGATATAAACCAAATTAAGAATAAATATTGAACCCAATTTATGATCTTTCGTAGGTGTAGGTATATTCCAACAAATAGGTTAAAAAGCAATTTTAGTAGGTGAAATTACAAGGAAATATCTCCTACAAGATGCATTCACAAATGTTTTTCGCTTGAAATACCCCATCTGCGAAAAATTAATCTAAATGAAAACACCCATTTGATCATCATAGACGGCTTTCGATCGCAGAGTTCATTATTCCCCCAAAAAGGAGCAACAAGCTGTACTGAACTGCGGAATCGGGACGAGCAGTCGTCAAACTTTCAGCGTTTACGTCCAATTAATTGTTCGTTTTGCACCTAGCAGGAGACCCCATAAATCACCACGAACCGCGTGCACGATACTCCGGTGTACTTTGCGTGGCAATAGAGTAAATACGCATAAATATACATTCATTACTTAACACGACACGGGTAATATGCATCGAAGAGGGAATATTAAATAAGTTTCGTATGGGCGGGCAGCGAAAAACTCGTTTTTCATTTTCGCTAAACTGTATAATTACATCCGATTGCCTACCACGGATCCCAGGAACCAATTGAAATTGATTGCAGTGTGTGAATGAAGTAATTATATCAATTTGTGGGTGATGTATATGCACTCAAAAATCGATTGTCTTCATTCGACACTATTCCGATTCGTCTCGAGATGATCTAGAGTCCGTTCAAATATAACATGGAGCTTTGTAAACAAACAGAATCGCCTGGTTTGCGCACAATAAAGCTCGTGTTGGTCAAACGGTGATAACAACGCTCGCTTCGACCGCCCTAAGAGACTACCAGGATCGTACTCGGAACGGACTGAGGATGGTACTGGATAGAAATGATTCAATAATTTGAGTCAGCAATTCCCACATTAGAACTTTTTTCCTCAGAAACTCTTGTGCAAAAAAAAAGACCAGATTTTTAGAGATTTGGGTCAGAAGATTGCAAGATTCTGACAAAGTAATTCCGGGAAAGACCAGAATTTGGTCATTTTCCCTAATGGGTGAAAGCCATCTTGATTTGCATAAATATCGAAGTTTTCAATTGACAAGACTCGAAAAAGATCTCCGTTCAAAATTTATAATGGTCATTTACTTGTTATATCCGAAATATATTTAGTTTCGGTCCAAAATTTTATATTATTTCGTACGAAACTCTTTGTCGGCTGCTCAAAATTCCGACAAGGTAATTCCGGGAAACACCAGATTTGGGTCCTTTTCCTTAATGGGTTAAAGCCATCTTGATTTGTATAAATATCGAAGTTTTCAATTGACACGACTAGTAAAAATACCTAGAGCTACTGTGAAGGTCTAGCTGTTCAAAGTGTTTATAGATTTTGTTGTGAAAAGTGTATTGTGTTGGAAAATCTTTTGACAAAGTGTAAGTGTTTAGTGTTTATAGAACAATGTCGAATTCGGAAACGGATACTGCATCTGAGGGTTATATGTGGGGACCACCACGAAGAAGGTCAAAAAGGTCGCATTTCTCTGCTGAAGAGAAAGAGATAATTTTGAACATTTTTCGAAAAGAATTGGGAAAACATCCTGATTTATCGAAAAAAGACTTAGTACAAATTGTTTCAAAATCCTCAGGGGTGTGTGATTCAGCTGTATTCAGAAATCTCAGAGAATATAAAGAGAATAAAACATTGACGCCACCTAAGAGGAGGGCCCAGTCGTTAAAAATAATCGATTCGGTTGACGATTTCGATATGAACCATATCAGAAGAATTGTCAACGTTTTTTTTTCCGGAATGAAATCCCAAAGATTTTCAAAGTACTAAAAATCGTGAATGATGACGACAGTTTGCCAAATTTCAAAAGAACAACGTTCTATAAATTGTTAAAAAAAATGGAATTCAAGTTCAGTTAAAACTGATCAATTGTGTGAAATCTCCCCGATTCGACTCTGGACGGAAAGTAACTGTACGAAGGCCCTCCTACCGCTGCGCCAAACTTGTTGTTATTGCTCCTCCTTACATTTGAACAGAGTATAGACACGTTGGTAGAGGAGCTATGGGAGTTCCAAACCGGAAGTGAAAATTTACTGTCGGAATTTTGGTATACTTGGACAATAAGTGGGCTTAATAAGCAAGGGTCACCCACGAGGAAAATACTCGACAAGGTACAGAGGCTTGCCTGTGTTTGCATCACTGGAGCTATGAGAACATGCCCGACTAGAGCTCTAGAGGTCATCACAGATCTCACTCCTCTACATCTAGAGATCGATAGGGTAGTCCATGAGGCTATCCTTAGAATATCTAGGGAAGGTGCAGGTAATGAGAGAATTAAATGTCAAAGAGGCTGGTCCTCTCTGAACAAGTATATCTCATCAGCGAACCTACCTAGTGCTGTTATGATTAAAAGTAGCCTTGAGAAGAACTTTTAAGACGATGCCATGTGAAAAGGCAGAATGGGAAAAGGAAAACAGTAACCAAAATCTCAAAGTTAATAGGGGAAGTCGTAAATGTGGTTTTATTTCAGAGTCAGTTGTTGTAAGTGAATCACAGTAATCTCATATTCTACACCTATGATTTTTGGTCCTTTCTTTACAAAATCTTAAAAACATTTCTGAAAAGTATCAAGAAATAAAATATCTTTAGATGAATTGGGATAAACGAAAATTCATTTTGTCCATATTCTATTTACAAAATGGCATACATGCAACAGACAACCAGTATTGTTGCAACTATAGTTACAAAATTACAGACAAAGTTCACAAATGAAACGCTTGGTTTTGCAGCTAGAGGAACATCAGTACAAGATGCGTGAGCCCAATGCAAACAATTTATGCGTCAGAACCAGTCTTCTCCATGCTTAGATTGGGAAAAAGATAATAACAATTGATACATGGGCAATCGTCTTCATAATCTCGATAGTTGCTTAGAACCAAAATGAGAAATTCACGTCCGTTAGGACCATCCACAAGGGACATACAGTAAATGAGAGAAATGGACTAGCAAAGATCCAATTCAAGAAGTGAATCGCCGGAACGTGCTGCCACCGCAGAAGGAAAATGACAGACCGGTTTCTGGCTTCTTTGCCGTCATCAGTGTCACATATCCCCTCATACGGTAGCAACCAAATGAAACGGCAGAGCTTATATTACTCTCTAGTAGGAACTACTGAGTACAATGTAATACTACAGTGTCCCACCTAGCGGGCAAATGTCTACGTTTCATCCCAGACGTTCCTTCGAAAATTGGATCTCTACGTAGAATGACCGTTCCAGCTTGCAAATATCTCGCATTAGGAAAGACCACACAATTTGGAAAGTTCATTCGATTCAGTCAAACTACGAAATCGACTCTTGTGAATGAGCTCAAAAAAAATTAAAACTGTTCATGTCAACAACTAATCGTTTGCCCTCATACTAAGACAGCACATAAACATTCCCATATCTTCATCGAGGAGCAACAGCGTCCAACTGGGCTACGGCCAAATTCCCATGCTCCCAGACAAACGCGACATATCGAATTACATATTTTCCATGGGACCGTCAAGACGCTTCGGCGCCACTAAAACTGGCAGACGACACGCTGTAAAACAATATCAACCAATCAACCCGTCGAATACCGCGGGGTTGAAACATTTACGTACCTGAAACCAAAACCGCTAAACCCATTAGTGACAAGACGATGATTTGACGGGTCGTTACACAATGATCACGACTGGCGTTTATTTGTTTTCTCATTTGGTGTTCGTAAATTCTGACGCCACTGATGACGGTTATAGGTTTGGTTTGATGTTATTTTAGGCTTTTCTACTGTTCTTTACGTTTTCGTTTCAATCGAGTGACGCCGTAAAAGACGTTGTCGAGTGGAGATGGCACTGTTTCTCGATGAATGCTAGTAGTTAAAGAATGACGAGAATGACGACTTCAATATAAAACGCAATTCAACAAATCAACAAGAATCCCATTATCATTCAACTCAGCCTGTTTGCATCAACAAATTTGAGACACTCCTGAGCTTTTATTTTTATTAATATTTTCTACTGTGCGAATACTCAATGGAGGTTTTGCCATAATGATGGTAAAAAAGGAGTGGCTAGCTAGGTACGGTCAATATTTTGAACTGAACAATAAAGGTTCAAATTAAGAAAAAACCACAACAGCTTATTTCTACTCCTCATAATTTTTCGCCGAGTGCTTCTAGTACCAAAATTTCGTCTTCATCATACTTCCACTAGTTTCAGTTAGTGAACAAGACAAGAGGCTGCAACTGACATCTTGAAAAAGCCAATTTCAACTACAACTAACATCACAGACAAACCCTATCTATTTACTAAAAGGTCTTTCAACGTTCAATCAACATTTTGACACCCTTCCAGTTTTAGTTTTTAGATTGACAATTTTCTTCCAAACATTCGGCGAATGATTTGGAGTATTTACTAGAACCTCTGTACTAGAATCTGCCCATCAGTTTACAAAAACAGAAGCCACAATTGCCTTGCAGTGTGGTCCTCCCCCGAAAGTGAATATTCAACAGGTCTGCTCCAACAAATATTCACCAGTTGCATGAGAAACGAACCCATCCGGTCAACAAAGCGGAGAAACCCCCCGCACCTGAGGCCTGTATTTATGGCCAACGGTGGTGAAAGCGTGTAATGAAGCACAGATCAAACGAGGAACCCTATCACGTGATACGAAATGTGTAATAGTTTCTAATGGTCTGCAGAGGTAGCATGCTAATGTTTGTTGAGATAGGACCGGGGCTTTGCGTGCCAACTCGTAATGCTTGGGGTGTCAGTGTGTCACCCTCCTCAGGAAGGCTGCATCGTATCGATTTTCCGATATCCTTTTACGAATTGAACACGGAAATATCCTCTAGGAAGAAAAACCTGAAGAATTTCTGGGTTAGTGCCTCTGATAGCACATCAGCTGACAATTCCTATTAATCGGGTGTTTTTTTAGAGTGCTATAGAAATTGCTACATCGTGAACCCTATTCGGCATCATTGGCACCGCCGCTGGTGCGTGGAAACTCTGACTATCGTAAACATGTGACAGATAATTATCATTACTTATTTTCGCCGTGTGTTGATATAACGACTCTTAAAACTTCTGAAAATTTTAATAATTTTCTGATTTCGAATATTAAATCGCGTCTAAATTTGCACCATTTCTCTCAACTAGGCTCAGAAAGAAGGTGTATCCTTTATATTCCTATCCTTAAAAAACCCGACTTTTGTGTGAGAGCCTTCTGGATTCCGAATTCATCATCACATTAGGGTAAGTGCATTTTCATTTATTGGATTGTTCAATATCAATAATCATCTGAAATTGATTGCAATAATCATCTGCAATCATTTAGAAATGAAACACATTCAAATTAAGATTGAAGCCAAATTTTTTTTATTTGAAAGATAATGTCATGACATTCATGTTTTAAATAGTAGGTACATTGTTCACCGGGCAGGAAAAGCCTAACATTCCTGGACGATTGTGATGATAGCTAAGTCGAGGCGCAAGCCGAGACTTAGCATTACAGCATTACTATTTTTCCGCAAATCGTTTGAAATTCGACATAATTTAAACAATTTCGGAAAAATCGCGAATTATTTCATTCATAAATAAATGGAGCTTTGAAATTCGGAATGGAATTGGTTGCGTTACTAGAAAACGTATTGATGTTGAATTGTCAAACTTGACGAATGTTGATTTCAATTGCTGTTGTTTTCGAAGACAAAACGGTGTAAAATGATAAGTGATGATGAATTTCCCCTTTCTGGGACTCCTCCAGAGCTGGTTGAGGCAGTGAATACTGCTTCATTAGAATTATTGCCAAAGAAATCATAAGAAAAGTACGATTATGCATAAATGTAGAACATTGACAACTGTAAGGAAATATCATTTTTCGGCAACCGTCCGGGATGTACCAACTTCCAGGACGCTTTTTCTATGAGAAAGTAGCATTTCCCGGCCTAGTTCGGAAAGTACGTACTTTCCGGACTAGGCCGGAAAAAATCACGTCGTTGTTGTCATTGTCATGATCATCACATCAATAGCAACGAAATAACGGATGACAGTTCTGTTTTGTTTGATTCAAATAAGAATCAAAATGTATATTAAAGAAATGTGTCGTCTCATTGATTTGTAATTCTACACGGTTGGCGAAAAAATATTGTACGCAACACGCCCGAAAATAGTTTTTTTGGACTCACAGACTTCCAGGACTCGCCTCCGGCTCGTCCTAGAATCTTGTCTATTCGTCCAAAAAAACCCTATTTTCCGGACTTGTTACGTAAATTACTATTCCTTACAGTAAGAAAATGAATATTTCCTAACAGTTAATCTTGACTTTTTCTATGACAAATTTTGTCAGGAATGTCAAAATTTCTTAGCGATTTCCGGAAATAGTATATCATTTCATAAGGAGAAGAGTCACTTTTCATGGCGAGCTTTAGTTTGAGAGCGAGCCATGAAAAGTCACTTCTCCTTCGAATGAAATAATATGTTATTTTATTTTCAAACATATTGAAATCTGAATATCCTCTTTTGGATTAACATTTACGATCGCTATAATTGAGTGAAAAATATAACATTTGCATAGTTACAGTTGTCTTGCAAAATTAGTCCCTTGCATAACAACACTTTTCCTGCCGCCGCGGAGGGAAAAGTAAGCCATAGCAACTATTTCTCCTCCTAGGCGGAGAAATAGAGAAAATAGAATAATTTTCGGCATATGTCCACCAAAACTAGCTCTGAGGAACAGCATTCAACCAATTTTGGACATCAATGCCATTATGGTTTCCATTTGAAAAAAAAAATTCGTTATTGCTCCGAAATTTGAGCAGAAACAAAAAATTTAATAGCACTGCTGAAAAGCAGTAAAAAAAGTGCCATAAAGATGTGCTCATTTCGAGAGCGTAGATCCTATAATATGGAAGTTATAGTCAATTCAATTATAATGATAATGGGTTTTCAGCAATTCATGTTTCTCGAAAAAAGAGAACATGACATGTTTATTACTTTTTCTCTATCTCGTTTAATTTAGGAGCTTGCCACCCTGTACATTTGTCAACGAATGTGTTTCACTATGATTATTTAAGGTTTCCACCACAACAATTCCTTCCTTTGTCTGATGGAGAAGTTAATCCATCTCCAAATTATTCAGTGCTGGACAAATCCTGCCAAGGCGACAACCCCAACGCGTCACGTGACCGTTTATCCTCCCTCCATCACGCAAGAAAAACCAAAGCGCGAACGTCTTATAACTTATAACTCCGCCGATATTGAGTCATTAGAAAAAAGCACACTTGACGTGATAGGCCACCTGGAAATCCTGCTTTGTTTTATCGTAATCGGATCTGAGGGCCGATTGAATAAAATTATAAATCATATTTCATGCTGAGCCTAACGTGTCGTAGACCCAGGGGGGTTGATTCGTAAGGGGCGCCTTTCGGAGGTGACGGCCAAGATGGATCGATTAACTTTGTTAAATTAGCCCCGATACGTCCGGCACCGGATGATGAGACGAATCAAGCGGAAAGATGGTTTGTTACCTTTTCGATGTGCTCGGTTTTGACGGACGTCTGGAAAATTTTCTGGATATCATTTCTGATATAATGATATAAACAACATGCTGCGTTGGTATTCAGAGCTTCAAAGGTGATCAAACGTATAGCAATTATTAAAAAGTGAAGCAAATGAACCATTTGCGGAATTGCCAGGTCTACCTTTCCTCTTCATCTCAAATAAAGGGTTTTCCAATAAAAGGTGTTATTTTGGATAGCCCGCTATTTCGATAGATGTCACTTTTGAAGCTGTTTTTTGATATTTGACAAGTAAAGACTACGCTATGAATGAAAATGGAACAATACACGCTTCAATACCGCATTGAAATTATTCAAATCTTTGTAGATATATAAAACAACGTTGTTGGTTACACCATTTATAACTCGAGATCGGATGTACTGTTTGTTATGAAACTTCATTTATGGATTCGTCTACGGCCTGGTTATTATAAAAAACACTAAAACTCTGAAGACTTCGATGAAAAATATAACACTAGGTGTCGCTACGGTTAATGGCTCTTATCTAGACACTGTAGTGTAGTCGTGAAGGTAATATATTTGATATTATCGCTATTAGATGGCGATGTTTACAATTAGTGATGTGAAGAATAAAACCCGTGCACGTCGCTCAAGAACAGCCGAGAATATTGCTGCTGAAGCCGAAAGAGTTGAAGAAAACCCAGGTTATCTCTCGAAGAGAGGATCACAATTGGCCACCGAGATCTTGTAATTTAACAACTTGCGACTTCTTCCTTTGGGGCCTTGTGAAAGAGAAGGTCAAAGATGGAATTTCTTAGGCTATCGAAGACATAGGACATAGGGCAGCCACTTTGCGATTTGATTTTGGAAAATTTCATAGAAAGGATATGGTCTTGTAGTCGTGATCGTGGTAGTCATTTGGCTGATATTATTTTCCATTATTAAAGGCGTACCTTCATCTTCATAATGAAAAGAACATCCGATCATTTATCTAAAAAAATGGCATTTTTCTTTGAATGTCAAAATAACCTCCTTTATTGGAAAACCCTATAGCTGTATGAAGACTAAAGCCCAAAGTGTAGGTTTGCTGATCATTGAACTTATCATGGAAAAGGAGATCCAACATTCTTCAAGTTGTAGAGTGTTAGATGTTTCAGACCTATAATATGATTGATAGCTGAATGCATTTTAGGAAATGAATTCAACATTCGATTGCGTCTAGTATTTGTTTCCAGAGGTAGACTCTAGAGTGCTCTTCAGTCAGGAGAAGGCCACAGGTAACAGAATTCTCCTGTTCAAATATTCAACAACTCGTATGCAGTCTTAGGGAATTTTAAAACAGTGGCGCCCGTAATCAAATAATTTGTTATTTAAATAACATTTGTTCTGGACCTAGAAAGCTCTGAAGTGTTTGCTCGATGAAAGAGGAAGTCAATATTTGTACACATTCTGTTAGAATGGTATTTCATGAGTTTTGACGGGTTGACATGGGGAAGATGATTGGATTGAAAGATGCAGTTGGGACTGAGTGGTATAAATGATTTCGAACCCTAGCAATATAAATTTCTGTGAATTAAATGCATCAACATGACGTATAGCTTGCGAATTCTATAGGTATAGGAAGTAATATAATTCTGATGAACTGAATCCCTTTTTTAATTTTTGGGCAGACACACAGCATAGGAATGTATGATTCAGTTTTATAGATCAATGTTGATATTCTTTTCTTAGCAACCAGGTGAGAGTTTTGACGATACTTTGTCAAGAGCCTTCAGCAGACTACTTGTGTTTACTTTGGAAACTTAAGTTTAGGCCACTTTGTTCAGTATGTTTGTTTTATTTCACTCAATTCTAATAGCAGCTGGGGTGCTTGGTTTGATTATTCGAAAGGTTGGACGGCAGTTTTACAATTTTTAGTTGTTCTTAATTGTTTCAAGCTATTTTTGCGACTCTGTTGTTCAGTTTGTGATTTGGCATGTAATGAACCTGTTGAGCCTTTGTATGTAAAACCGGAATCGTAACCTGAAATATATTTTAATTTTCTAATCTTCCGAATGCGATTTTAATGCAAACAGATCTGGATCATTTCTAATTACTTCTTTTGATGCTTTTGGAATAAGTGTTATTCCCATTCAATAATCAATTGATTTCATGGCAAATATTGAGAAGCATATCATTCTGCAATACAGATTATCTCAAAAAAAAAATAGGTCAACAAATCTAAGGAACTATAACCGAATTCAGCTCACAGAATTGATCCAGGCGGAGCTTTGTAGATGCTCCCGTTCCTAATTATTGATGAAATTCTAGTCAACGGGGTTGAGATTCCTCAGATTCAGACAAAGACGACAAAGACATCTCTGTTCCAAATAGTTTACAACGCTGGAGTTGGACACACAAGACAGATTTTTGTAGTTAGATTATTTTCAGCAATTCCATTCATGAAAATACTGAAATTGTTTCATTCTGAGTTTGTTTTATTGTATGAAAATCTTAGGAAAGTCTCCTATGCTCAGTGGTATAGAGCATTGGATTGGGACCCGGCATGTCCTAAGTTCAATCCCGAGCTAGGAATTAAATTTTCTAGTCTTGGTGGGGGCCACCATTCCACTGTTGGGTCAAAAATTAACAGTGCTGTGCCTAAGGTGGCGTAAGGAAACAGAACCAAAGCCTACACAGAACACAACTGCTCACTCCGAAATCGGCACAAGTCCACAAGTTATAATCTTCGAAGATTTTAGTTTTAGAGGGGTCTCCTCAGGAGACCTAGGAGTGATCAGGATAAACAATATATCATGAGAATGTCATAAGAGCAAGTGAGCCTTCTACCTTGTCAAGTCCGTTCATTCATAGTTTAAATAACCTGTATCGTAGTCGATCAGACACGTTCTTCATACCTTCGTTACATTACGAAACTATGCTGGAGTTGTCTATTCCTGGATCCGATGAGTTACGGCGCTCAGATCCTCAATATATTTTGGATAAAGCGTCACGACGAAAGCAGTTTTTTTATCATGTTTTATTACCACTTCTGGTCTTCAGACGGAAACTGTTGAAGGACTGCTAGTAGACATTGGAAAGCTCTGTATATTTTACTGACTGCTGGAGAAAAGTTCATTTGTCTGAAACGTGTTCTTTTATCCATTGGAACCTTTCCAGAACAGATTCAATTGAAAGCAAGTGAATATCATTGAAAATGCCTCTTTATTCTCCAGTCGTTATTCCAATTCTATACCGTATCCGGCTATTTATCTTCCCCATTACAAGAAACTAACAAACGCCAATCGACGTTCACGCATACCTCCGTCACGTTTTTCCTTTCCAACGCCATAACTCGCATGCTTGCGTCTTCGTCAATTACACGCAATTTACTTAACGAAAACCGCAAAACCAGCGATTCCATCGACATCATATCGTTGAAACTCAAGAGCTTTCCGTAATGAAATATAAACTCCGACCACGGAAATCATGCCGGCTCTAAAAAGTTGGATATCCTTGCTCCGGATCCTTTTCATCTCTCCGTCAACGAAAACAGACCTAATGGACGCTTTTGTGTCGGTATCGAAGGACAAATTTGCCGAAATTATCAAAACTTGCCGGCGGATTCGAAAGCATGAAATAATGGACGCTTCCGATGAACATCCAGTCGCTTTGATTAGTTGGGAAATGGGTCTATTTATAACTTCCTTCATGAGACGGCTTTTCGACAATGGATCTTCGGCTTTCTGGATTGAACTTTTCGATTGCTGCCTCAATGCAAAATTTGAATAAATAACTCGGTGCTTGAATTCAATTCCCCAGGATTCTATCGTTGATTTAACTGGAAGATAGTGGGGTGGAATATCCTCTTTCATTTTAAACGATATACTGATCCAGAATCAAAAATTGTATTTTCAATTTATGATCATTTTCCTCATAGAGGGATGAATCAAAAAAGACATACCTAATACTATCTGGCGTGAATTGTTTCAAAACTCAAGCAAAATGCTCTGAGAATATCGAGGCAAGATGCAAGACCTCAAAGTCAATCCCAACAAAGCTGCACACCATTCCACCAAAAACAAGGAGCTGGACAAGCCTAGCACACCGAATCTCTTCAATACACGTCACCCTCTTATGAAGATTAACACTGAAAAAAAATCGCTGGCAACTGGCTGCATGCAGCTGAGAACCGACACAACTGGAGGAATTTGGGGGAGGCCTATGTTCAACTTTGGACGCAGAAGGCTGAATGATGATAATGATGATGATGATGACAGCAAGAAAGCACTGAACAAAACATTGGGTCTCGATCTACGCTTGGTGCACAGCCAATTGAAGGCTTCGGCTCTCTGATTTGGTTGCCAAAGACACATCATTGGCAAACTAGGGAGGAGCTTCACAAATTTAACAGCTGGCTTATCTGTGCATTATAGAAGCTACCGGATCTACCCTGCCAAAGTTCATGGAACTAATATAAGGCCAGTACCATTCACACTCGATATCAACAACATTTCCTAAGAATGACCGAGTATATCACAGAAGGATTTCAGAATTAACAAGCTACAGGACTACTACTACTAGATGTAACCAGAGCTTTTGATAGAGTATGGCATGAAGGACTAGCATATAAAATGATAACCGCAGGTTATTAACCTATGTTATGCAGAATAATAAGAAATTAATTGAGGGATAGGAACTTTTGTGTGAAAATAGATAATGTTCATTCCACACTCAGATATTTGGAAGCCGGAGTTCCTCAAGGATCCATACTAGGGCCGCTAATCTATAACATATACATACATGAAATACCAAGAAATCCAAGATGCCTGCTTGCTATATACGCAGACGATACGATCATGACAATTAGGCACAGAAATACAAAAATAATTCACAAAAGACTTCAAGAAGCTGCAGTCGATATCATTGAATGGTGTAACAG
Source organism: Adalia bipunctata (assembly GCA_910592335.1). Taxonomy (NCBI): domain Eukaryota; kingdom Metazoa; phylum Arthropoda; class Insecta; order Coleoptera; family Coccinellidae; genus Adalia; species Adalia bipunctata. The sequence continues at coordinate 14,382,730 of OU342955.1, forward strand.
ATGGAAAATCAAAATCATTGGAGATAAGAGTCAAGCAATACTCCTTCAAAAGAGAAGACTGAAGATGGAATCGAAGATATCCATACACGATAATGAAATAGAATGGCAGAATGAAGCTAAATACCTGGGAGTAATATTAGACAAAGGACTAACGTGGAAACAGCACATTAAGTATGCTGTGGATAAAACGAATGTATCAATGTAAAGACTATACCCGATTATAGGCAGAAGAAGCCAAATGAAAAGAAACACGAAATTGAGGATCATGAAAGCAGTCGCCAGACCGCAGCTAACATATGGATCAACAGCATGGGGATATGCAGCGAGAAGCCATATAAAGAGGATACAAAGTACAGAAAACAAATTTTTGAGATGGGCATTAGACGCCCCTTGGTTTGTTAGGGAAGAACAAATCCGAAAAGACATAAAATGGGAGTCCATCATTCATCAAACGAAAAGCTGCAAAAGCCTATGAAAGAGCTGGTTAACATCCAAATGACGACCTTAGAAGGTTAGTTGACTATGACCCCGCTGAAGATGAAAAAACAGCGAGAATTTACCGCAAAAAACTAGAGACCAATTGCGAAAATGAAAAATAGAATTCCACACTTCCAGAGATAGCCAATTGAAGGATGAACACACAACACAAACACTCAGCATAAAGAATGCGAAAGAGAAAATAACAGATAATAAGATGGGATAAGGTTTATAGGCTTATGCCCGGAACCAACCGCAGGAGAGGTGTTTAGTCGGTAAGAATCCGACACTACCCAAAAAGACTGAGTGTCTGATGTAAGTTTCATCTCTTTTATAACAAAAAAACTGGATCTATCCTGCCAAAGTCCATGGAGCTAATAGAAGACCAGTATCATTCATACTGGATATCATGGCGATGGCAAGGTTTGAATCTTATAGGCTGAAATGTTCTGGCAATTAGATTCTCACAGCCTAATGTAGGCATATCAGGAGTGACACCATTTGTCAAACCTTCTATTTGCTATGTAGATTGTAGAGTAATAATAGAAGAATATAATCCACAAAATGTTGTTCACACTTCCACTAGACTAGAGTGGCAAGCTGGTGAACTTGTCTGATGTACAGACGATCCAGAACTCTCAGAGGTTTCGGAGCTGGTATTCGAGAAGAAATAAACCCATACAGAAGGTGGAAGATGCCTGTATTAGTAATTCTTATGATGCCCACCAGACCAAAGCATAATAACCAGATCATTCACCAGATTTCAACAGACCTACAGCTTTCCTCTGACTTAGATGACCTTTGAGTTTTAATATAGACATCGGGAACACCTATGCACGTATATACTCATGATTTTGAGTGCCAAGATGGATTTCAGACAATGGAAGGCGACAAATTTCACATTGGGGTGCAGGTAACATTACCAGGTGGCTCATGAACGCCGTTACTATCCTGACGCCGACTCGAATTATCCAATTATCGACGACATATTGACAATTCGGCGCACACAATAAACCCTTACAATACATATTTATTGCTCCGCTAATGGTGGAGATATTAGCAGCTCCGTTCACCCCCGGCAATCAATGCTCGCGTATAATGGGTTCCGTAGTCTGCATATTGCCGACGTTCGGCATTATTCCTGAGATATTAATTAATTTGGAGATCTGAGGAGGCCATGTGAGGAAATTATCGGTTGCCATTATCCTCGGCGTCGAGAGTAATGCGGAATCGGGCCTTCAGCGTCTCCTATTTCCTCCCTGTTTTCATTAGAACAGACGGGAATCCGACGCTGGCGTATCTTTGTCTAATTGTTGGTGTTGCGTGGGGCGGTAGGGTGTGATGGACCTTCAGGCGAAAGTTAAGAGCTTCAGGATCCGATTCATTGCTCTCTATCAGGATGGTGGTGAGGAATTCGACACGAGAGGTGGATGGTGGAGAATTCGTGCGTGCAAATTTTGGCCATTTGAGAGAATTAAGTCTTCAGGAAGACCAGAAGTTCTTCTACTTGAAGTTCTTCAATGAGGCAAAATGCTTTATTTTACTAAACCAAGATTGGATCATTGATTAAGTGGAAATACTACTTTTCGGATGGAGAAATCAAACAACATGAACTGAAATATCCAGAATTATTCAAGTTTCAGACTCTTCTGTTTTAGTTTTCGATCTGTTGGGAATGTTTGCGATCATACTGATGATAATTTCAACTGCGTCAGTTCTGAAAGGTTCTAAGGATGATCTTTAATCAAGTTTCTGAGAGTCTTGAGTCATGATGTCCTCCGTCTTCTAGGTTTAATTAGTCCAAAGAGTGTCATGTATTGCAACTTCCATTGCTTTAACCCTGTCCTATAGTGGTACTTTCCAAGGCCATAGAAAGGTTCAGGACCAACTTGTTAAACCTTAGATTCACTTTTCGCAAGTGCATCAGCTTTCTCAATGCCACAGTGCCCTGGCACTCTGTTGCTCCTGGACAGTGTTTGATACTTTTAGGTCCGAGGAATTTTCAGGATTTTCTTTTGCAGACACATCTTCAGAGCTTTGAGAAATTCTGTTTTTAGCTGTCCAGGGTTCCAGCCCATAAGGTTGAGGTTATGACTTTGAGGAAGGCACTTATGCGGTTCAAGGTTAATCTAGCTTTCCCTATTCTTGCTTTAATTTCCTGGGCGTTAATTCAGTCAGCATCATGAAAGTTCTTTGGTAGACGTAGAGCTCAGTTATTTCGGCATCATCTTCGTTTAGGTGTTAGCAGCTTAGTTTGATTTCATTGTTATCGATTATTATCAGTCTGGTCCTATTTCCATTGACCTCAAGGCCGCACCGACTGTAGTGATGGGTGATTTTGGCCATCAATGATTGTCAGCAGAGACTGTAGTGTCATTGGCGTACGTCATGTTATACGTTCTGGGTGTAAATTTGATAAGCGGAAGTATAGTTTAACCTCCTCCATACAAATACACTGCGCAAAAAAATTAACGCACATTCTGAAAATCTCAATTTCAATGAAAGTTAACTCTACATTGACTTTATAACTTATTTTTTATGTTCTATCGGGAAGGTTTTGAACGAAACAAGACACATTAAATGGAAGAAAAATTCAGGATTTCACCGAATCTTATGTGAAAGAAGAGAAATGAACAATTTTCAAAATACTGAAATGCTGTTAGTGATTTAATACTTGGTATTTCCACCCCTTGCGTTGATTGCAGCTCGGCAACGACGGTTCATACTCAAAATGAGTGATCTCAAAATGTTCTGATCTAATCCTTCCCAGATTTCTCCGAGTTGGATTCCTAAGTCATTAATAGTAGCTGCATGATTTTCTGAACTTCTCAGCCTTCTATTGAGGTTGTCCCAATTCTGCTCAATCGCATTGAGATCTGGACTTCTTGCTGGCCATTATCGTCCATAAAAATGAAATTTTCACCAATGTATGGGGCAAATGGCACTACATGCTCTTCAAGAATGTTCCTTATATACTTATCAGCATTCATAGCTCCATTATCAACGACCACTAGGTCTGTGCGAGCAGTCAAAGATATTCCACCCCATACCATAATCGATCCTCCCCCGAAACCTGTAGTATTCAGGAAATTGCACTGAGCATATCTTTCATGAGGACGTCTGTATACAAGGGAACGTCGATCACAATGGTAGAGGCGGAATCTAGACTCATCTGTGAAGGGAACTCTTTCCCAATCGGCCTCTTCCCAATGTATATGCTCTCTCGCAAAATCCACACGCGCCCTTCGATGGGCTGGGCCTCTTGCCGCGACACGAGGCCTTAAATCATATTCTCTGAGGCGATTTCTTATTGTCTGAGTGCTAATTTGCACCTCATGAGTTTGCTCAAGCTGATTTTGAAGGAGGCGAGCGGTTGCAAACCGTTGTCTCAACGAAGAAACTCTCAAGTAACGTTCTTGAATGGCAGTTGTTACCCGTGGTCTACCCTGTCCTGGTCTTTGGACATTCATACCTGTCTCCCTGAATCGCTGCAACATTCTGGACACACTTGTATGGGAAATTCCAAACCTTTCTGCAATTCTTGTGTATGTCCACCCTTCTTCTCGCAAAACTACCGCTTGGGCACATTCCTCTTGGGTCAAATTACGTGTTTCGCGTTGCATAGCGATCGAGTGTATAAAATCAAACGAAAGAAAAACTATTGATCGCTAGAATTGATCGAGAACAACTGATTTTAGAATGGAGCCAATACATTCAAAATCTGATAATATCACCTTTTTTTATTCCTGCTGGGAGAAAACATCTGTATTGTAGAAAAACGTTGAAAGTGGATAACATATGCATGCATAATTCTGATAAAAATAATTATCATTGAGAACACCTTCAGTTGTAGAATAAATTTGAGATTTCCTTAATATGGGTTAATTTTTTTGGGCAGTGTATAAGGAAATATTTCCCAAATTATGAGAATGATCACTGAAAACGTACATCGTTAGGTTCACAGATAAGAGACATTCTTTGCTGTAAATATCTTCATTCTGCAAGTGGTGAATACAAACAGTAAATTTTGTTACATTCACCAAACATTGATCCATTCCGAAGAAAAAGTATCTTAAAAGAGCAAAGCGGCATCAGCTGTGGACACGCTCGTTGCAACGTATCATCTGAATGATAACTAGCTAGAAAGAGGGTAGGCAGATGACTCAGACAGTGAGACAAATCTTGCCGTATCTCCGACAAGAGATGAACCCTGAAATATTAAAATCAGCTGAGGGGTGATTAGAAACGCCTGTTACTCCGTTTCAGTGCGACCTATTCGTCATGAATGTCTGTGAAGAATGCCTGTTTTTAACTATCCTATGATGAATCGGTGTAACATGTGCCTATTTTGTTTTGTTTCAGTTGATTAGGGATGTATTTTTGACCTCCTGGATTTATTAGTGCGATTATTTCAAAAGAACGTTATTTATTTATAAATATAGCAACTTCAACGTAGGGAAGATCATCTTTGATATATGATAAGGGGTCCATTCTATAAATGAACTGAGGGCTGTCAAAATGGATGAGACCTATGTCATATCTCATGCCCACTTTCATATTTAGAAAAAAACGGAATATAGTGAGGAGAAACTATCAATACGAGGATATATTGAGAAATTTTTAGCCCACTATAGAACCAAACAAAATTTCAATGTCAAAATATTTTATTACTTAACATATTCTCCTCTTAATTGAATACATTTATTACAGCGAACCTGCAACGTCTCTAGATCTTTCAAAAAAAATGTTTCTTCTTGCTCTGCAAACCAGTCCTCCACAGCTTTCATTACCTCCTCGTTGGAAGAAAATTTACGACCCTTTAAACTCTTTTTCAGTTGAGGAAAGAGATGATAGTTGGACGGAGCCGAATCTGGTGAATAAGGGAGGAGTTCTAGTAATTCTAACCCTAAATCACGAATTTTTTGCATGGCAACAGGAAATTTGTGTACTGGGGCGTTGTCCTGTAAAAACAAAACACCTTTGGATAGCTTTCCGTGTCTTTTCTCTTTAATTTCTTCCCGTAGAGTGGTCAGTAATATCGAATAGTAATCTCCAGTTATTGTTCTACCCTTATCCAAAAAATCAATCATGAGTACTCCATGGCAATCCCAAAAAACTGAAGCAAGAACTTTTCCAGCAGATTTTTGGACACGAAACTTCTTAGGTCTTGGAGAACCAGAGTGTCGCCATTCCATCGATTGTTGCTTTGTTTCTGGATCGTAGAAATGTACCTGAGTCTCATCCATAGTAACAATTCGGTTTAAGAAGTCTACATCGTTTTCAAATCGAGCACAGATCGAACGCGATGCTTCTAACCTTGCACGCTTTTGGTCAACATTCAAACATTTGAGGATCCATTTTGCAGAAATTTTTCTCATGTCCAAATCGACGTAAACTATATGATGAACGCGTTCGTATGAAATCTTCAGTGCTTCAGATATCCGTTCTAGCCCAATTCGACGGTCTGATGAAATCATGTCATGAACTGCATAGATATTTTCGGGGACTGACACAGAAACTGGCCTTCCCGATCGGTCATCATCTTCAATGGAAAATTTACCTCTTTTGAAGCTTGCAGTCCAATTTTTCACGGTCGCATACGAAGGACATTGATCACCAAAGGTATTAAGCATATCTTCGTAAATCTGCTTACCTTAACCCTTTTAAATACAGGTACTTGATGTTGGCTCGATACTCAATTTTTCGATTTTTACAATTTCGGTGGACATCTTTTTTTTAATGTATTGCGTAACTCTGGTTTACTTTTTTGACGTCGAACTCTACACTGACACTTCTGATAAATTATTGTTCGTTGATATGGTAATATTTTGTTTATGCATGGAACTGGTCTAGGCTAACTAGATATCAATACATCCTCGTATATGGAGACCATACAAAGACGGTTGATGGAGGAAAGTCATTTCTTGAAAACATGCGGAAGACCCTAAAATTCAAATTCCAGCTCTTCCTAACCAAATCTGCCACTCACAGATTGCTCAAGAACGCATCACCACAAATATTTATGGCTCGCTTCCTTGAACCGATACAAATCCAATTAGTCCCTATAATTGAAATTCCTTGTCGCAGATTTATCGAGGAATATCCGAAATGCCGAATTTGTCGACATGTCAAAATAAAAATATTACAAACAACTGCACATCACACCCGCCAGTCAGAGTGTGCCATGTGCTGGTTCGGATGCCCATCCGGAGGGGATGCTACTCAAGAAAAACGTGTTCTCACTTTGTATCCCATTAATGGAAACAAATTCGTAGGATTTATGTTTGTTTTCGGATAGTAGGTAGGAGAATCGGAGGGGAGATGGTTGAATTCGGCATTTGTCTATTTCCCAAACAAGCTGCGAAGCCAAAATATGCCCAGGAAGAAGCTCGTGTTACTGCGCCATACATCTGGATTATATTTTGTCACTAATGTAAACTTTAATGATGAAGACTGGCTATGGATTTTGTTGGTGTCGTATATCAGACGGCTTAACTCTGTTTAATTATAGGATGATATCATCCAGTAGTATTTAGAGTCTTTGACACAGTTATTGAGGATAAATGGGTTCACGGAAAGGAGATTAGAGAATGGGAATATTCCGAAATAAATGCATCCTAAGATGTAGAGCACCAGCTGGCTCCAAAAATCTGGCTCATCGATTAACAATGAAACATTCAGCTTAGGCATTATGTCCACATAAAACTATACTCCATTCACTTCTATAAAGTATTCCGGTTGGCCAAGATTCAGGTTTATCAAGTTTTTCCACTTGAAACTGACGCAGGTTGGTACTCGTGAAATGTCCAATAATTCTCAGAGATGTTTGCAATGCTAATTTCTTTTCACTCCATTTTAACTTTGCAAATGGAGGTAGTTCTTTACTGTGACACAGGTTCCGTAGTACTTTTACATTTTCATACTGGAGTATTTCAAGTTCTTCAAAACGGTCAAAAATGTCTTCTGTAGGTGTATTTCTGGATAATTTTCGAGAAAAGAGAGGAATTCCATAGGTTTGTCTGTTCGCTAAGAAGTTTTTCTGTCGGGTTATTCGAGTAGAGGAAAGTCACCAAATATGGAGTACCATTTTGTTTTTGGGATATAAAGAAAAAACTTTATATTGATTAAATCAGTTTAATGTTTATACTAATCAGTCATACATTTATATGTAGTAATTAACAGCCTCTAATCAAATATATTAGTTATCTAATCAAAATCTAACACAAAAAACAAAATCACAAATGAGTAACCAAATATGGAATAGGAACCCATTTATGGAATATAAGCTTAAATAAACATAACAGTAACAAAAATGGACATTAATATCCTCGAGATCAATTAAATGAATATAACATATTGTGATAAATCAAAGAAGTTACATGATTACTTGCAAAAGTCACAGATCCAAGTATCAAACTCTGGACCAGCACAATCATAATGTGCCCAGAGCCCACACATCAAGCATATTCCATAATTAGACACCGACGACTGTTCATATTTGGATTTTTAGGCTAGTTCAAACTCTTCTAAATATTTTTTCAAGTCACAATATTTCAATGACAAAAGATCACAAAATGGTGAAATAAACATAATACCGATATACTAAATAGTTTAACACTTATGTATACAAACATAACAGCTGGTAATACTCACCTTTTAAAATTTTCTTCACGACAACAAAACAAAACACGCCTGCCACACGTTAAGCGTTTGCGTTTAAGCGCAACTGACTCGATGGTGTGAGTGCGATAGTTAGTAGACCGAATGAAACAGAAGATGGTCAAATGTTCCGTTCATTACTTATAGTCTTGGAGAAATGAAGGTATTCCATATTAGGATACTATTTCATTCATCTTCGGAACGATAATTTTATCTGGGATACTATTTCATATTTGAGGACTTTCCTCTACTTTTCTTCCTTTTTCGAACGAACTATCACAAAGAAACTATTCCATGCATTATTTACAGTAAAATTTCAACACTCGATTTTTGATTTCCGTACAAGAAAATAGCATAATTGGATCTTCCAATCATGTTTATATTCGTGAAATATTTCCAGTATTAACAGAGAAAACAGTTTCTTTAACATTCGCCAGGTCTTTGGAATTATTGAATTCACCTAATTTTTTCTCAAATTCATTACCTTTCCAATGTAAATAAACATTCTGATAAATACGTAATTACTAAGAGAGGACAACGTTGCATATTTATCTGACAGGAAAATGCCTATAGCCAAACATTTTCAAAATATACACGGTGAAATGTGTCAGAATATCAGGGTCAACCGGGATACTTTACAAAAAAAGTATGGATGTTTTTCGTTTACAAACTTTTTCTCTGTATGGCCTAAGTAACCAAGTGACTGAGAGTCGGTTTAGCACTGGATTTCTTTGAAAATTTCAACTCCTTTCCCCATAATCTGGCTTTAAAGTCCATGACTCTATCTGTCCGAATATCAAATTCTGATTCAGTTCAAGAGATCCTACACCAGATTCATTACGTGACAACAAATTTCGAATTCGTGTGTCGTCCCGTTTTTAGCATGTGTAAGCTCACCTTCATTGGTACGATTCCAACATTTTAAAGAGGTATACATTCGCATATTTCGTCATATTTCAGCGCGAGATTCTCTTAGTTTACAGGTCACATGCTACCTGGTTGGATCGGACATTTTTATGTTTCTGCGAATTTGTAAAGCGCTCACATATCCCATATCTTGCTACTTGGAGAAAATCGAACGGAAGTTTGTTTTGTTTTGGCGATAGATACATAGAGCTGATATCACGAAAATATCATACTTCAAATTGCTAGATATACAGGGTGAGTCTTTGACTTGTACATATATTTTAACTGTAGATTCCTCTCATCAAACGAAACACTTTTTTCTTATAACATTTTTCAAAATTCGGTTTGGTTTCGAAGATACAGGGTGTCGAAAATCCATGAAAAAAACACTTTTCTGTTTATATCATCGGAACCGTTATTTCGAATGAACTGAATTTTGGTTGAGTTTTTACTCTATCCATGGTGCATATTCCTCAATCAAAACCTATTCAATATCTCTACCAGTATAAAAGTTACAGGGTAGTTGACTCATCAATACACGCTAAAACACCTTAAAACCACTTTAAAAAGATAAACGGTTCATATTTTCGAAAGAATCAATCCTTTAAGAAACTAAAAGTATTTCAATTTTTTTTTCAATAAAACGCGTCGTTTTCGGGTTATTTCCAATTTTACCCGGAGAAATTCGACGAAAAAATCATTAATTTCAAGAATAATCTGAATGCGTCTCTGAATTAAATATCATCGAATATTATTCCTTCTCTGGTCTTCAAACGAGTTTACAATGTTGTCACAATATTTATCAACTTTGTCGAGATATTTTAATGATAAAATCCCACAAATGTGGGAGATATAATTGAACACCAAGGAGGATTCAACACGCACAGTTTCTATTGAAAATTCATAGTTAGCGGTCCATATTGAAGTTAAATGTCGTTGAAATACAAAATTCGGATGTGAATGATGAATCTAGATACAAACTACTTATTAAATTGAAATTAATTAAGAATAAAATGATACCTTATAATCTGTGTCGATGTTTCTATCTAAACAATATCCTCTTGGAATTTTATAAACTCGACACGACACAACATAATAATCACATTAGAGCAATAATTCACTGAATGTATTCAGAACTTCACATAATGTTTACAGTTTGTTCAGAGACTCTGGTTTGTTAGTGTTTATAGTTGGCACGCATGCCCGGTAAAATTTGGCGGCAAACTCGATTTATGATGGGAACGGCAGAATTCATAGATATTTATACCACGGTACACCAGTGTATCGTGATTTATACTATGTTTCGTAACAAATCCTTGACCTCAATGAAAATATCAGCGAGCTGGCAACATCTTCTTGAAATTTCTGTGCAAACATTCACAGAATCGATACAAAATAGATTAGGTTAGGTTGTTCAATAATAAATTCTGATGATCTGAATGAAAAGTCTTTCTTCATGAGATTGTTTGGTAATTTCGAGGAAAATATGAACAAGTTATTAGTGTTTACAATCTAATCTGCAGAAAAATCGTAGAATGAACTTATTTTGGTGTGAGAAATGTGGATTTTTAGTTGCCGATATAATCCGATGAAACTAACTGTTTTTGTTGAAATTATCGTATTTGCAACATTTTAATTCCAACGAGGTTAGTACTTGAGTATTCCATAAATGTATAAACTCAATTTCTATCGAGAAATATGAACTTTGCATCAATTCCAGAAGATCATTTCAGAGGCGTAGTTAGCCAAATTTTTTTTCAAATGGCTATATCTTTCAACAGAGCCGAATTCGGAAAAATGGAAAATGAAAAAAAGGTTTCTTTTGACCTCAAGAATCTTCAGTTGAAATATATGTACAAGTCAAAGACTCACCCTGTATATAAGGAATTTACAGGAAACTACAGTTTATTTGAAAAACATATACAAGTTGAATAGCCTGTTTGTGTCCGTAAATTCATCTATCTGTAAACTGTCAAATAGTGCAACTGACAGGAATGCGCCACGTAAACTTTTTTTCATCTCTCAGTAGTTGAGAGTGATTGGTAAATTTGTCTAAGCAAGTGGATCTAGAGACCAGTCAGATCTGTAAGTAGGTCCTTATCTTCATCACTAAACACAATTCTTCAATGAAAAAGTAGATCAACTTCAAGCTATTCTAGGGCCCAATCAGCCAAAACACGATGCTTATTATGGTGAAGAGGATTCAGTTCTTGAACCAGTTGGATCTTGTATGGGCGTAGACCAAGATCTTTACGCAGAATTTTTCATGTGGCGGATGCACAGAGTCCAACTTGTTGTGAACGTCGACGAATAGACAAATCCGGATCTTCATTGACACTATCACTTACTGCAGCGATATTTTCCTCTGTACGTACAGTTCTTTGTCTTGTTGTAGTTGTGGCATCAAGCAGAGAAAATGTTGTCCGAAATCTATCGATAGTTCGAGTCGTTCCATTGATAAAATTAGATGGAAGAATGCTGAACATGCAGTGTTGACCAGTTTCCCCAAATGTTTCAGCGGGCATTCAACGTTCCATGAAGCGGGACAATTCCTATTCTTGCCGCTTTGTCATTCCGCTCCGATCGAATAAATAATTCATCAACGCGTTTTTCTATCATTGAAATCAGTACAATAAATTAGCGGCAAAGAATCGCGCCGTGATGTTGCAGCTTATTCAGGCTCCTGGGAAAATACACCGTCGTTTTTGGACGAATCTGACGCTTTCTGCGACCACAAAAGGATCCGAACGATCTTTTATGGAACTAGTTTAATTTATTGCAAGTTGGTGAACCTGTTTTGTCACCTGGTGTGTGGCAGCACTGATACTGCTCTCCCCGCAATTGTCGGATCACATTTGGGTAATTCTATCGTAAATTTCATGCAGTAGTCTGGATATTTTGACTTTAATTCCGTCGAAAACGAATAAACGTCGACAAGATAGAATGTTATGGGGCCAGTTCGGCCGAGTTCAATTATAAATTCGTATAAAAATTATTGCCGCGCGAAATTTATACGCTTTTATAATTATGCGGGGCACTTGGGATACGCCAACAATGTTGCTAATGCTACTGTGCGGTAATTTCAAATGAATTCCTCGATATCGTTCCCACAAATTCAATTCCTGGGTTATGAAACATTAAAGTAAGCTATGGGATGATATGACGGTCATCGCTGAAAATTGAGCAGGAGCAATTTAAGGGATTAGCTCTTCCAGCTTCCAGGAAGTCGCATCTGAGAAGCAGTCATGGTGACTCACCTATCGAATAATTTATATATACAGGGTCATTCTTCCCTAGCTCCACTCAAACACAGACTCGAGCAAGACAAAGATATTCCAAAGATAGCCTTGCTACTTCTTTTTAGGAAATGGTGATGCCTTCAGTTACTCACTAAGTCACTACACCTCCTAAAGCTAAAAATCCAAAAACTACAGAGAATACACTTCAAACCGTTGGTACGTAATCCTACTCGTCTGCTTGAGTTCTTCTAGAAAATTCGAATGACCAAGTAAGAACGCTGATCAGACCTTTCTTGTTGAATTGTGTTACGTGAAACCGAAAAGCGCCCAAACGTTAATTCAACCATCTACAAGGCGAGTCTTTGACTTGTGCATATATTTTAACTGAAGATTCTTGTGGTCGAAAAAACCCTTTTTTTTCATTTCCCATTTTTCTGAAATCGGCTCTGCTGAAAAGAAATAGCCATTTAAAAAAAAATTGGGCTGACTACGCCTCTGAAATGATCTTCTGGAATTGATGCAAAGTTCATATTTCTCGATGGAAATTGAGTTTATACATTTAGGAGATACTCAAGTACTAACCTTATTGGAATAAAAATGTTGCAAACACGATAATTTCAACAAAAACATTTAGTTTCATCGGATTATATCTGCAACTAAAAAGCCACATTTATTTCACCAAAATAAGTTCCTTCTTAGATTTCTCCGCAGATTAGTTTGTGAACACTAATAAACTTGTTTATATTTCCCTCTGAATTCCCAAACAATATCATGAAAAAAGACTTTTCATTCAGATTTATTATTAAGCAACCTAACCTAATCTAATTTGTATCGATTCTGTGAATGTTTACACAGAAATTTCAAGAAGATGTTGTCAGCTTGCTGATATTTTCATTGAGGTTGAGGATTTTTTACGAAACATAGTATAAATTACGATACACTTGTGTACCGTGGTATGAATATCTATGCCGTTTCCATCATGAATCGACTTTGCCGCCAAATTTTACCACGCATGCGTAGAGCGAAAACCGAAGGATTGGTTATCTGGAGGCCAACTGTAAACAATAACAAACCAGAAACTCTGAACAAACTGTAAACATTATGTGAAGTTCTGAATACTTAACCGTGTCGAGTTTATAAAATTCCAAGAGGATATTGTTTAGATAGAAACATCGACACAGATTATAAGGTTTTTTTCATTAATTTTTCAATTTAATAAGTAGTTTGTATCGAGATTCATCATTCATATCCGAATTTTGTATTTCATCGACATTTAACTTCAATATGGACCGGTAACTATGAATTTTCAATAGAAACTGTGCGTGTTAAATCCTCCTTGGTGTTCAATTCTCTCTCCCACATTTGTTGGATTTTATTATTTAAATATCTCGACAAAGTTGATAAATATTGTGACAACATTGTAAACTCGTTTAAAGACCAGATAATGAATAATATTCGATGATATTTAATTCAGAGACGCATTCAGATTATTCTCGAAATCAATAATTTTTTCGTTAAATTTCTCTGGGTAAAATTGGAAATAACTAGAAAACGACGCTTTTTATTGAAAAAAATAGAAATACTTTTAGTTTCTTAAATGATTGATTCTTTCGAAAATGTGAACCGTTTATCTTTTTAAAGTTGTTTTATGGTGTTTTAGCGTGTATTGATGAGTCGACTACCCTGTAACTTTTATACTACTAGAGATATTGAATAGGTTTGGATTGAGAAATATGCACCATGAATAGAGTATAAACTCAACCAAAATTCAGTTCATTCGAAATAACGGTTCCGATGATATAAACAGAAAAGTGTTTTTTAGTGTTGTTGATTATTGGAAAGTCATTCATTAGATCAGTATTTTCTCAATCCAGCCGAATTATAATAGGAAATAAAATTGAACGAATAGAGTCTAAATACTCTCGAGAAAAAGATGGTTATTCAAAATGGAAATGAAATGATATTTTTTTGGGCGTTCAGTTTAATAACAAAAATCCTCATGACCTCATGAAAACATTTCAATATCACACAATAGTTTATCAATATTGATTTATTTCAATTCAAAACTTGATACAAAAATAAAATTGAAATTATGTACGGAAACAAACAAATTACCACAGAAGCTGAGCTCCGTGGTGTGTGAATCAAAATTTTGAAAGGTATAATATAACCGGAAGTGAAGAAAAAATTAAAACATTTAATATTTCCTGGACATCTCGAATAACACACTAAAAATGAATTTCATAAAAATGATGAAATATTTACCAGAAGTCTAAAGAATCCAGAATTTTTTGTCGGCCGCTGTGGGAGCTGTCTATTATTCCTCCTTTTCAATAGGAAATCTCGAAGCTGCCGCAATCCTCGTCAAGCAGGAATCATCACAAATCCCATCGTCGAAGTCCCCGGGATTATTTCAGTCTACCGAAGGAAATGTCTCCCCTGTCTTGAAACTCATGAATTCCTTAATCTGTATTTGTCTTTTGCGCAGTTTAATTTGCATGTCTAACTACCGTCTTCATGGGCAAATACCAAGCGTTCATAAGATATTTATTTTAAGTTTCATACAGCTCTAGGAGATGATCCGTTCACTTGCTATAATTGAAAATTTATTCGGGAATTAAATTTTAATTCGCCTCGAAATCATGACGTTGTTTGTGATCGAATCTGATATATTTGCTCCTGAATTCACTCATTTTCTGTATGTGATTATTGATCACATCTGATATTT
Organism: Adalia bipunctata; assembly: GCA_910592335.1. Taxonomy (NCBI): domain Eukaryota; kingdom Metazoa; phylum Arthropoda; class Insecta; order Coleoptera; family Coccinellidae; genus Adalia; species Adalia bipunctata. The sequence continues at coordinate 14,397,739 of OU342955.1, forward strand.
TCAGAATTTTTCGCATGGGTTTGTGTATTTTTCACTGCAATTTATGATATGTACATACAGGGTCCTGCAATAGTGCGTTCTTCTTCCATAGCTGCCGAACCAGACGTCTCAGAGATTTCGTTGGAAAGTAGACCTCTTGTAACTTCATTTCTGCATCTCAGGAAATTATTTTCTGATATACCGGGTGTCCCCGATAAATGTTATTCAACAAATGGATGATTTTTTTAATGGATCACCCCATATATTTTCAATGACCTCCATTACCTCTGTCATGACGTAAAATCTTAGGGACATTTTCCCAACAGTTTAGATCTTATTCGAAGAAAACTGCAAAAAGGTGAGGGAAAAGCCGTTCAGTAAAAGTCTTCTGACGATTACCAGAAGCGATAGTAACATGAATTTGAACTAAAAGGTTTTTAATTGAAGGATTTGCCTTGACATGGTTCCTAAACGATCAACCTGTCATATACAGGGTGTCCGTTATTGAAGTCCAAATATGGAGAACTCAAAATTATTATTTCACGATTTTTTCAAATAGAACACTCTGTATTTTTTTCCACAATGATGTAGAAAATTGAATACCTTACATTTTCTCAGAAGTAACCTCAGGATTATTTTAACTTTCGCATGCAGCAGACACGAAAAATGATATCGCAACTGAAAATTTTATTCAAATAATAACATAATGAAAACTAACGGACATTTAAGATACAAAAGAGGTTAAACAATGAGATAAAACTAAATGAATAATTATTGACAAACTTCAGAACCTTCGAAGAATCATACTTCCTGAGCATCATCATAAAAATGATATTTCTTTTCCGTACAAGCAATACATATTGATCACGTATTCAACCTATGACATCAGTTTCTATCGGCTTTCCAAAAAAAATATTGATCAAGTTATTGCTACTTAGAGCTAAAAGATACTTTCGAATACAGTGAATCAGTATGAATTTTTGTAAAAAATAGGATGGTTGATATGATTTTCAGGTTAGGGCAGTGCCACAGAACCTGTTTTTTAAAAAGGAAGTCGAACTTATGCTGCCCAATATCCCGATAGGAAACAAAAATTCATACTCATTTACTGTATTCGAAAGTATCTTTGAGCTCTAGTGGCAATAACTTGATCAATATTTTTTTTTGGAAAGCCGATGAAAACTGATATAATTGGTTGACTACCTGATCGATATGAATTGCTTGTACGAAAAAGATATATCATTTTCATGATGAAGCTCAGGAAGTATGATTCTGGGAAGGTTTTGAAGTTTGTCAATAATTATTCATTTAGTTTTATTTCATTGTTCGACCTCTTTTGAATGTCCGTTAGTTTTATTATGTTATTATTTGAATACAATTTTCATTTGCGATATCATTTTTCGTGTCTGCTGGATGCGGGCGTTAAAATAAGCCTAAGGTCACTTCTGAGAAAATGTAAGGTATTGAATTGTCTACAGTGTGTTCTATTTGAAAAAATCGAGAAATAATAGTTTTAAGTTCTTTATATTTGGACCTTAATAACGGGCACAGGTTGATCGATTAGGAACCATGTCAAGGCAAATCCTTCAATTAAAAAACTTTTATTTCGAATTCATGTTACTTTTGCTTCTGGAAATCGTCAGAAGACTTTTACTGAACTGCTTTCCCCTCACCTTTTTGCAGTTTTTTCAAATAAGATTTGAACTGTTGGAAAAATGTCCCTAAGATTTTGCGTCATGAAAGATGTAATGAAGGTCATTGAAAGTATGTGAAAATATATGGGGTGATCCAATAAAGAAATCATCCATTTGTTGAATAACATTCATCAAGGACACCCTGTTTATCAGAAAATAGCAAGGCACACACGAAAGGGAAATCTGTGAGATCTGATCCGCAGTCCAGATTTGTTACAGATCTGGACTGCGGATGGGATCGCTACCGCCGATCTGGACTGTCGCGGATCATATATCTCAATGATCCCGACAGTCCAGATCGGCGGGAGCGATTCCATCCGCAGTCCAGATCTGTAACAAATCTGGACTGCGGATCAGATCTCACAGATTTCCCTTTCGTGTGTGCCTAGCTAATAATTTCCTGAGATGCAGAAATGAAGGTAAAAGAGGTCTACTTTCCAACGAAATCTCTGAGATGTCTGGTTCGGCAGCTATGGAAGAATTGCAGGACCCTGTATATAGTTTTTTATTTTTGTATTGAATTTTTTTTATTGAAGTTTTTGTTTCTGGAATAATTTCTTCGCAATCTGTTAGTTTTCAATATTTCGCAATATCTGAACCAAACAATTGTAGGTTACACACAGTGATCCACATAAGAGAGTTCATGACTTCGGACTTCCTGTCAGTATTTAAATTTACATTTCCAGGGAATAAAACGCATAAATTGATCAGAAAAATACTGAGTGAACTGTTGAAAATAATGTACAATATTCCGAACTGATCTACTAGTTGATCTCTCGTAAAAATAGCAAGTATAATATTCTTGAACCTCCCAAAATCCCAATAGATATTCAAATCAAACGATTCTACAAGCACTAGACGTGTTTGCCTTTCTCCATCTGTCGACATAACTCAGCTGAAAAGTCGCTTCAGAATCTTCGATTTGTACCTGTTATTTGACAGAGCATTTTATTACACACTTCACGGAAAAACATCGAGGGGCTGTATAAATATTAGAAGATCCTCCAACGATCCTCTAAATCCGTTGAACAGACGAAACATGTCTACTTATATATTCCGCTTATAAATAACGGAAGGGTCTATTCGTGGACTTCACCAAATCCAAATGTTTCGTTTAAAATTCGATTCAAACCGGGACTGTCGTTCTTCGGGCTCTCAAAGCCACAAACAGGGTCAGAAGTGTCTTTGTTACTTATGTTTCGTACAGGTCTGACTTGATGTTTATCTCAAAACACTTCGCAAATACAGCTGCATTAGCATCAGGATCTAATGCCAGTAGACGGACTTACAAATTGTTCAATTAGTGGACTCGTTCCTCTTTCACTTTGATCGCAAGCTCAGATAAGTAACTTTAATGGTGTTTGGAAACACTTTGGTTTACGTTGCTTTTTATATTTGGTTCAATTAGAAAATCTTTTATAACCTCGAAGCTGAGGAAAGTTGAAAGATTTCTTAATAATGCTCTGGTTTCTATCAGTGAGTAGTAAGGACTGACCGAGAATAAATTCGCTATCACAAAAACGCTTATATCTTTTGAACCACTGGACCGATTTCGAAAATCAAATTCATTTTCGAATCATCTTCTAATTCTAATGAAAACTGTTTGTACAATAAAAAAACCAAAACTATTTTTCACATAATTCATGGATTTTTTCTGGAATTCTTCCCATCTTGCTTCTAATAGTGTTCTCAGTCACTTTCTGGGATGCTGTCTTCCACTTTTGCTTGAATTCCGCTAATGTTTTCGTTGATTTCTTAGTCTTCTTCAATTCTTTTTTTACCAGGTCCCAATATCTCTTGATTGGCCTGAGTTCTGGGCAATTTGGTGGATTGGTCTCTTTGGGGACAAAAACCACCTCATTAGCTTCGTACCATTCCTGGGTGGCATGAAGCTAAATCTGGCCAAAAGATTGTTGACACATCGTGCTCACGTAAAAATGGTAAAAGTCGCTTCTTCTAGCATTCCTCGATGTATATCTTCGAGTCAACAGAGCCTTGGCCAACGAAAACTTTGCCCCTTTTCCCACAAGTGCAAATGGTTTGCCAAACCAGGAATTTTTTAGGGAACTTTGCTTGTTTCTTCACGCGAAATTGTTCGTCAACATTTCCACGAAAATCTGCAGTATAAAATTCCTGACCAGGAAGTTGCGAGAAATCAGCCAAGACATAGGTTTCGTCGTCCATCACGCAACAGGAAAAATTTTTCAAGAAATCTTTTTTTAATTTCTTTGCTCTTGATTTCGCTTCTTGATTCTTCACAGCGTTCCTGTCTGGCACTTTCTGCACTTTGTATGTTCTAAGCCCGTGACTCGACTTGATTTTCTGAACGGTTGACTGCGAACAACCCACCATTTGGGCCACTTTCCGTCCTGAAAGGTTAGGATTCTTCTAAAAAAGGCTGATGGCTTTCTTCCCTTTTTTTGGGCTATGAAACCCCTTTTTCCTCCTGGTTCCTTCCTTGCGGTTAATTGTAAGATCTTTGTTGAAGCGCTTACCAACTCTGGATACCGTTTCCGGGCGAACGCGAGCCTCTTTTGCGATTCCTTTGATGCTCCATTTTTGATTATTTTGAAAAAGTTTCACTCTTAATTCTCGTGTTTTCACTTCGCTTGACATTTTGCGACAGAGAATCGGAATATCTATGAAGTAAATGTTCCACATGTTTCTGACGTTCATAACAAAGCTAACTATGATCAAATTTTGATTTTTTTCTCAATTGGTTCAAGAGATATAGGCGTTTTTGTGATAGCGGATTTATTCGCGTTCAGTCCCTAATTGGCAAAATAATTCAATATTTTTCTATATCTGTATGTTGTGTGAAGTTCTCCGAGACTAGTGTTGAAATTACAACGATAAATGAGGCAGTAACTATGGATTTTCCCATCCATTGTTCAGTGAGGCAGATTTGCAGAGAATTCATCGTTTATGATGCCAATGATGATGAATAATTTTATAAATTTTTTTTTTCATTTAACACCTGAATATTTCTCGCCTCCATAAAAAAGAATTGAACAATCGACAAGGCTACAGAGTGTAGCGTAGGCGACCTGCCAAAATTCCTAGTAAGATTCATGTTCCCAATTATTTCGAGACAAGTTTCATGCGAGATCGATCGTCTTGTAAAATGATAATTTCGAAATCGTCCACCATCTCTCACATATAAAGGCTCTCCGATATAAGAATATGATATAGGATTATTTGTAGTGTTGTCACCGAAATAACAGGTTAATTTTTCATTGTCCACGCTTACTTTTTGTTCTTCTGAACATACAGAGACGTGGTGTGAAGTCATGTTTAAGAAACAAGCTTTCGAAGCTACTGACTGCATGTTGAAGGTGAAACTGTCTCAATAAAAACTGAATATTGTGCGTAAAAATTTGCCAAAGATATCTTCTACTTGATCTTCATTTTTCTATAAGTCAATAAGTCATATCTTATGAAACCTATGACGAGCTCTATTTTAGTTTTACTTCTTCCACTTTCCCTTCTAGTACTTTTACTGCTATTTCTACATCTTACTCCTACTCCTCATCAGTTCTATTTCCTACTATTAATCCTACATTTCCTACCGATCCTACTCTACTGATCTTCTACGAGGAAGAGTAGCATCAGTACCTACTCCTCCCGATACATCAACTTTATTCCTACTCCTACCCCTTTCTCTTCTACTACTCCTGCTCCTGCTCTTACACGTAATTTTGCTGATTCTTATGTTTACTTCACTGCATTTTAGTAAGTTGTATTATGAAGTACTTACTACTTCCAACTACACTTGATGTTATGAGCTTCTACTATTTCTACGCCTACTTCCACTCCTACTTTTAGTCTTAACTCTTTAGTCACTGTTACTTTTACTTCTCACTCCTACTTCCACCCTTACCTCACGTCCTACTCCTACCCTCTTCTCCTGCTCTAACTCGTACTAGCTCTTACTGCCACTCCTCTCTTTCTGTAAGTTCACTCTACTCAGAGATATTTTGCGAAATATTATGACCAAGTCATTTAATTTTATCGAACAAAAATTTATACAGCAGGATTTCTGCCTGCTTGGAAGAATGACATAACAAGAATTTTTTCCGACCTAATATATGGCATAATATCAGCTCCTTGACATCTCAAAGATCCTCTGGATTCATCATCCCATTCGACAAATGACACGGGTTTGTTCATATCTGCCTCGCTGTAATAAGCTCTTTGAATAACAAATTTTAATGAAGAGAAAGAAAAACCTTATCATTTCATTATCTCACGAACAAAAGCATTCTATTTCGATGGAAATTGTGATAGATTAGATCAGTTTCTCTTGTTTCTCCCACACGTGGCCCCTGAGTTAGTTATTCAATTGAGTCTTCTAGGAAACTTGTTTTTATTCATAACGCGCTAGTCTAGAAGATACACCAGGTGGCTTGCGTTGCACGATTAAGACAAAGGTAGGAAGCGATAGTTTTGTGAGAGAATTATGGATGGCCTGTCACTGCATCCTGTCAACTTAGGAAAGACGCATTATCAGTGCAAAGTTTTAGGGGAGAACTACGCAGTGGCGGACAAATGAGACGGGGTTGACCGTATAATGAGTATACCACAATAGTTGAATTACTTTTTCGGTTTTCCTTTTACAAAAACTTTTCATGTAGGTGAATTTTGTCCTACTTTAAGTGGCAATCATGTACAAGTACATTCATCGCGGTATTTTAGGGCTACAGCCTCAAGTCATGCCAGCTAGGCTTCTGCAAGCCAACAGAGGCTTTCAATTTTCATTTGCATTCTCTCCATTGAGAAATAATGCTTCCATACCATGCCAATAGGGCAAGAACTGGAATCTAACTGTCAGGGGAAAGGACCATCTAAACAGCAGCGTTACAGCAATGGAAGATGGAAAACATGTTATTCCTATGGAGAAGATCTCCAGGAATAGAAAAAGGGTAAAGATTTCGCTCTGTCCTACATAAGGAAGATTGTCCAACTGCAAAGGAGGGAACTTTGTACTTTGTATTTTGGGACTGCTGACAATTGGGGTAGATTCACCATTGCATGGTCTTTCGAATACTTAGGGGGAATACGTACAAAACGACATATATGGACAAAATGACATAGGCATCATAACTTGAGTTTGGAGGTATCAAATGCGGAACTGCCTACCAAATCACACGACCCAAGTGGGTTCAATTAACCTCTGAAAACTCGCAGGCGCTACTCTTGTTCATTCGGTCATTATGAGTGATAACAGAAAATAATAGGTCACGAGTTTTTTTTATTGCGCCAAATTTTTGGAAGAAATGACCAGTTTTCACCATTTTTTTTCATTTATGTTGCATTCATTTCGAACTTTACTTATTTGTCATTGTATTCACGAAGCTTTTTTTATATTAAATATACTTTTTGTATCAATTCGATATATTTCTAGTTTTCTAACGCTTTATGGACAAAATGACATATACAGTGAACGGACAAAATGACATAGGTATTTCCGCTGAATTAATCGTTTTTACCAGACAACACCGAGACCATTCATCCCAGGCTCCATCAGCAATACAAAGAGCCAGGACTTGTCTTAACAAATTCCTAACAAAATATTCATCTGCGGCTAATAAAGTCAATGCATCTTAATAGATATAGTCAATGCATTGATGATCCTATGAGGAGGTTCCTCCAATCTTTAATGGACGATTCATAAGTGAACAAGGCAAGCTTGTGCCGAAGACACGATAAACATATACTTAGTTACAACTTCTACACTTAATATGATTGCAATCAAATCAAAAAATGAGCCCATACCTCCTCCAAAGAAAAGGAGACACGTCCCAAGGGCATTATTTGAAGAAGACAATGAAGAAGAAAATGTTTCTAGCAACTTTGGAGATGATGAAGGCGATTGTCCAACTGTCTATTGTTATGACCCTTTTTTCCTGATTCAGATAGGGAAAAAACCAGTCTTCTCCAGGATTAGCACTGGAAATGACTGGTTACAATGCATGCATTGATTGCATTGGGCTCACGCATCTTGTGCTGATGTTCCTAGAAGAACCAAGCGTTTCATTGGTGAACTTTGTCAGTAGTTTTGTAACTATAAGTAGAAAAATACAGTTGCCTATTGCCGGTATGTCATTTTGTCCATAGCATTCGGACAAAATGAATTTCGTTTATCCCAATTTATCTGAAAATATTTTATTTTTTTATACTTTTATTTCATAAATGTTGATTAGATTTTGTGAAGAAAGGACCAAAGATCATAGTTGTAGAATATGACATTACTGTGATTCATAACTTACAAGTTATGCCTCTTAAACAAAACCCTATGTCATTTTGTACGTACTTCCCCTACTGCTGTGAGGATCATTCCAAACGATCTAGAATTCAGTTCAACCAGAATTCTTTTTCCCCAAACTTCTATCAGCTGGATAAAAAAATGGTTTTTCTCAAAGCAGTATATTTCATTACTTTCAAACTTATACTAACTCATAACCTTCCTTGCAATAAAGCGCTGCCAACTTTTTAATAAGTTTTCCTAACACCTCCAGTCAACGCAACTTATCAAATATCAATTAAACCTCAAACCCGGTCAGAATATGCGATAATAATCCCTCATTTAAACGTAATAATCATAATTACGTTGTGAGCCGTGGAGGCATGGAACTTTTACCAGAGTTTTCCGTTTAATAATTCAATATACTCAATGAAATTACCTATCTAATAATTCATCAGTCATTTTAATTTATTTGGAGCTGTTGATTAGGTTTCATCACGCAACAGTCGTTTTCTATATCGCTGTTTCATATATCCAGACTATCAGAGAACGATATATAACCGTACGAATTCACCTTGAAGACATGCTAGCTAATCTTGAAATATTATAATACAAAAAACAATTCAACGTTTCGACACGAATGTGGTGGAAGCAAGCAATAATTTACAGGGGGCACCAAAAAAATATCGATGTTATAGTTCTGCATAAAGTTTTCGATTCTGTTTTTATAGACGGCGAAAATCCAAAACTATCTTCATGACGATGATCCCAACAATTTTCAGTTGAATTTGGATGCCATCATATTTTTCATTACAGAGTTTCTGCTGTTATGTCCTCCTTTACAGTTTACTCCATTTCTTCCTCCGATATTAAGCAGTTGTGCAAAATAAATCGAGAGGTTAATATATCATGTCGAAATAAACAACGTATCGTAGGTGGAACAGCAAGACATACTGCGTTCCCCTTGAATATGAATAAATACAGGATATATTGCGTTAATTTGAATTTTGGCCGTTAAAATGAACGGAGGATGTAGATGCCTATATGAGCCATCAGCAATTTGAAGCATCAGTCGATTTAATCAATTTTACGATCATTTTATCGTCGGTCCTGTAGTGGAGGAAAACTGTGGTCGTAAATTATGTCGTAGTTCAATGGCATGGGAGATGAGATCCTGTCATTTGGATATTTAGGACCTTACTAAAATTCCAGAGCTTGAGACAGAGGGAGACGAAACAACTGTGGTCCGTGTGGTCGCAAGAATGGGGGAAATTTTCGTACAATCTCAGGAATCGAACTAATTGTTCATCGACGATAATTCTGGCAATACAGGGTGAGTCTCTGACTTGTACATACAGAGTGTAACAACCAAATGGAATGAATTCGATAACGAATAAATGAGGGGGTGTTAGGAAAAACGCTCGGACTCGTCGATTTGTAATTTTAAATGCGCATATTTTTCAAGAAAATAAAATTATGTAGGGTGTTCCATGCGACCGTGGCCAATACCAACTTTCTTATTTTAAATGCAACCCCTGCATATTATTCATTCTTTCGAGTCTTCAGAAAATTCTAGACATAATTCATGTACAATGTCCTATACCTATCTTCAACTTTTTGGGAAATATTAAGTGTTTTCAGATTTTTCACAGAAATTAACATTTTAATGAAAATTATTTCATTTCACAAATTCGATACATTACACTCAATACTTATTTCCCATTTACCTCTTGATATGAAGAAAGTAAGCAAAAAACATTACTGAGAAGAAATGTTGAGTAACGTTAGAAGACAATTCTACACCAGATTAGCTTGTTGCCAAGACGTTCGCGGCGAGCATTTTGAACATATCCTACATTGACATTATGACATGTTTTTTTTTGTTTTTTTTTTGATAATTGAGAAATAATCAGTATTACTTATAAGGTTTCACGTGTATTGTACCGAATTTGTGAAATAAAATAATTTTTATTTAAAACGTTGATTTTTGCATTGAATCTGAAAACACTCAAAACTTTCGAAATAGTTAAAGATAGGTATAGGATATTGTACATGAATTATGTCTAGAATTCTCAGAAGAATCTAAAAAATAAATAATATACAGGTGTTTGCATTCGGAATAAAAAAGTTGGTATTGGTCACGATCACATGGAACACCCTATATAATATTATTTTCTTGAAAAATATGAGCATTTAAAATTACAAATCGACGTGTCCGAGCGTTTTTCCCAACACGCCCTTCATTTATTCGTTATCGAATTTATTCCATTTGGCTGTTACACCCTGTATATTTTAACTGAAGATTCTTCAGGTTAAAATGAACCTTTTTTTATTTTCCATTCTTCGTCCCCGTTAAAAAAATAAAGACATTTGAAAAAAAATCGGGCCAAATACGTGCCTGAACGATTCTCTACAAAGACCTCCAAGTTCATATTTCTCCATTAAAATTGAGTTGATACATACATACAGGGAATACTCAAGTACCTTGTCTGAATAAGAATGTTAAAAACTTGATATTTCTCAACAAAAACACATAGTTTTATCCGATTATGTCTGCAACTACAAAGCCATATTTCCACCAAAATAAGTTCCTTTTTCGATATTCCTGAATATCAGTTTGTAAACACTGATAACTTGTTCACATTTTCCTCGATATCCCAGAAATATCTTATAAACAGAGGGTTTCCCATCAATATTTTGATATTCATCAATCATTTATCTGAATTTTGTATTTTAGTTATAGTGAAAAGGGGTTACAGTTCACTGTGACCTTAAGGTCTATTGTGCCCCCTAACAGAGCTGTTATCATCGCGCCGAATTTTGTATTTTATTGAGCTTATTTTTGATATTTTCCAGATGGACCGGTAACAATAAATTTTTGATAGAAACTGTGCTTATAAAATGTTTGATTTCATGCTTCTTAGAATTCAATTTTATCTCCCACATTTGTGGGCCAACCATCGTCATGGTCTATAGTCGTTCAAAATGTAAAATTTTAGGATAAAAATAAAAGGCAAATTTAATTTTTTTAAGGAGGTGGCAGCGGTTCTGAAAGGTTCTTCTATAGCCAATCGACTTCATTCACTAAGAAAGGAGCTCTTCACAGTTGTGTCTTGCGAAAATTTCATGAAATTTTATCAATTCGATTTCAGTGAAACCACCGAGACATACTTTTGGACCAGCATACGAGGTTTGTGTGAAGTTAGGCCTTGTTGAGTGAGGGATTTGTACAAAAGATCTGATAAGTTTTTACCAGTGGTAGCGTTATTAACTTGTGGGTCTGGAGTCTAAACAACCCGGAAATCAACTCTCAAATCTACCTTAATCTTCGGACAAATTGGCAGCTGTATCAAAATTGAAAATATTGTGAAATGGAATATGGTAATTTTCAACCTAATCTACTGAAAGCTTTGTGCTCAAAACCATTCTCACTAAAACCTATAACCATATCCAATAATCCAGTCATAAAATCCATTCGCCCAAAATTAATTAAATACATCGACAACGACCACATACCCCCAACTGTTCAATATTATTTACACGCTGACCTACGACCCAACTACCCCCATTCGTCCGATCAATCTGGACCACCCATCTGCACTATTTCCGAGTATTTCCTACTTCCTAATTGCCAGGACCATCGTTTCCATTGTGACACGGGAAACTGCAGTTGCGGACGCGTCTATCGGGCATCAACCCGCCTTCCATAAATAACCGAAATGACTGGAAAGGATTAACTTTAATTGTGCTCATTTTGGGGCGTTTTGGGGAAACCGCGGTACGTTATCGACGAGATCGGGGGCGAATGCAGGCTGCAATTGTCCGAGATTATTGTGGACGGAATTGGCACATGTCCGCTCGCTCCGGGAGCCTCATTGTGGACGATTTGTCGATTTGGAGTTAATCTGAATGGCCTCAATGGATCACGAGTAATCTTTTTCGTCGAGGAAAGCGATGATGGGTATTTAGGAGAGCAATTATTTCAACACTTGAAGAGTGGGTTTGTCGTTAAACTGCACTCAACTTCAGAGAGGTCTCCGTAATTTGTAGAGGAAAGTCACCAAATATGAAATAGTATCCTTATATGGAATTCCTTCATTTCTCCAAGACTATAAGTGATAAACGCAACACTCGACCATCTTCTGTTTCATTCGGTCTACTAACTATCGCACTCACACCATCGAGTCAGTTGCGCGAACACTTAACGTGAGTCAGGCGTGTTTTTTTTTGTTGTCATGAAAAAAATTTTAAAGGTAAGTAATAAATTAGTATTACCAGCTGTTATGTTTGTATACATAAGTGTTATACGATTTAGTATATCGGTATTATGTTTATTTCACCATTTTGTGATCTTTTGTCATTAAAATTTTGTGACTTGAAAAAATATTTAGAAGAGTTTGAACTAGTATAAAAATCCAAATATGGACAGTCGTCGGTGTCTAAGTATGGAATATGCTTGATGTATGGGCTCTGGGCACATTATGATTGTGCTGGTCCAGAGTTTGATACTTGGATCTGTGACTTTAGCAAGTAATTATGAAACTTCTTTCATTTATCACGATATGTTATATTCATTTAATTGATCTCAAAGATATTAATGTCCATTTTTGTTATTGTTATGTTGATTTAAGCTTATATTCCATATATGGGTACCTATTTTATATTTGGTTACTCATTTGTGATTTTGTTTTATGTTTCAGATTTTAATTGGATAACTAATATATTTGATTAAAGGCTGTTAATTACTACATATAAATGTATGACTGATTAGTAAAAACATTAAACTGATTTAATTAATATGAAGTTTTTTTTATATCCCAAAAACAAAATGGTATTCCACATTCGGTGACTTTCCTCTACTAAAACCATAGTTTTCATCCCCACCTATGATCTAATGAAGCGACAACCTGATATTCTCCAAAACTAGTTAATAATGTAACATCAAATGGGGTTGTGCATGTAAACTCAGAGACTTCGAGATAGATTCCTGCTGGTTTCCACCAAAGCTATCAGGAAAACTCATTCGTAGTTAAGTTTTAATGTAGTATAATGCTTGGAGGCTTATTTTCACTCTTTCCAACCGCGTCGTAACTTACGCCATTAAGAGTGAAACTTACGTCGGTTAGTCTTAGTTACCAATAACGAAGTTTTATTGAAAATTATTACATCATTCGCTACCTTGTTATGCCTAACGTCGAAGGAGAATTTGATAATTCTGGTTCATCTTAATACAAGGTGAGTCTTTGACTTGTACATATATTTCAACTGTAGATTCCTCTCATCAAACGGAACACTTTCTTCCCATACCTTTTTTCAAAATTCATTGTTACCGGTCCATATTGAAGTTGAATGTCGATGAAATACAAAATTCGGATATGAATGATGAATATCGATACATATCGAAATTAATGAAAAATAATATGATACCTGATAATCTGTGGCGATGTGTCTATCCAAACAATATCTTTTTGGAATTTTACACGGTTAATATCATATTGATTCACTTCACATAATAATCACATTAATACAATAATTCACTGAATGCATTTACTACTTCACATTATGTTGAGAGTTTGTTCATAGTTGGCACTGTTGGCAGCGCCTCCAACGGTTTTCGCTATACGCATGCGTCGTGAAATTCCGCGGCGAATTGGATGAAAATGGCAGAATTCATAGATATCTATACTATGTTACGTAAAAAATCCCTAACCTCAATAAAAATATCAGCAAGCTGACAACATCTTCTTAAAATAATAAAATTTATGTGCAAAATTCACAGAATGGATACAAAATAGATAAGGTTAGGTTGTTTAATAACAAATTCTGATGATCTGAATAAAAAGCCTTTTTTCATGAGATTGTTTGGGAATTTCGAGGAAAATATGAACAAGTTATTAGTATTTACAAACAAATCTGTTGAAAAATCGGAGAAGGAACTTATTTTGGTGGGGAAAACGTGGTTTTTTAGTGGAAAAGCCACTTGAAACCGGATGCCGGATGAAACTAACTGTTTTTGTTGAAATTATCGTGTTTGCAACATTTTTATTTCAATAAGGTTAGTACTTGAGTATTCCCTAAATGTATAAACTCAAATTCAATCGAGAAATATGAACTTTGAATCAATTCCAGAGAATTGTATCAGGAACGTAATAAGCCCAATTTTTTTTTCAAATGGCTTTATCTTTTCAAGAGAGCCGAATTCGAAAAAATGGAAAATGAAAAAAAGTTTTATTTGGCCTCACGAATCTACAGTTAAAATATATGTACAAGTCAAAGACTCACCCTGTATGTATATACTAATGAAGTCTTATTATATAAATATGGTTTGAATAGATGTCGAAATATGCTGGTATTGCTGGTGGTTGGAATATCCTGATGTGAACAGTTCAGAATTGGATGCAAAAAATGTGATTTCAAATTTTATCTCCACTCTTTGCCGAAGTGTGCTGAAGACTTGAATGATTCCTGGGAGATTCCTCCCTCCAGAGCTCCTTTTTCAGTTTCTTCCTTCTTCAAGAACTCTCTCTTGTTTGCCTTCACCACAGAAAGGTTCGAGTCCAGTATATGAGTGGTGTTTGTGCTCTCTTTCTGGCTCGTGTGATGGTCGCTTGGTTTCTGTTGATTCCTGACAGTAACCCAGACTGAAGAGACCTTGTTTTCCTTGCCTACCTCATTAATTTTTCCTTAAGTAGGGCTAAATCAGCTTTGAGTCGATGGCATAGGAGTTCAGATTGATAGTTATTAACATAGGATGTTGATTTTTCAAAAAGGTGATATCTTCTTCATTCGAAAATGGCATAGAATTCCCACAGATGAAAGACCTCCCCAAGAGACATTTGAAATTCTAATATACGGAAAGCCATAAAAATATCGAGACATCTACCCTGTATAGAAAACGCTGTTTCAATCTTAAATAAAAGGAACTAAACTTATTTATTCTCCTTTCTCATGCGAAACACGGGATAATTGTAACGAAGAGCGGTTCCACGATCTAACTTTCTAGACCAAATATAAACGGGTTTTTAGATTAGGCCTGCCAGTCTCTTCGCTTTCGAGAATCATCCCCTAAAGTGAAGTGAATGCAAACAAAGCGAAACAATCGCCACTAAGAAATGATTAAGAGGGTTTCATTCATGGTGGTGTGCCATGGAAACCAACAGATGTTCAGATGTTATGATTTATCTCGTATGCACATCCGATTCGCGAAGGTTTTTGCGCTACGCTGTTTAAACTTTCGAGATGTGCCATTGTTGAATGCCACGAAGTCAAGAATGGTAAAGTTGGGAGTTTCAGATATTACGGGAGATGATACAGGTGGAAATATTAAGATTTATGGTGGGAAATACTGAAGTCGCTTTCTTGAACATTTCTGGCAACTATCGGTTGTTTCAAGACAGGCCATTCTACGTTATTCTAAAGAAACTGTGACAACATGTCCAGTTATTCCGAAAGAATAGTAGATCGAAAGAAATTTCAAGTATCTGTAAACAAAACAAAGAGCCATCGAATGACAACTCAAAACTATCTGAATTCACGATGACAATTATTCCACCTTGTATACACCAAAGTCATTTCCTTTCTTCAGCGATCAGTATCCTAGTTTCAGTCAGAATCTTCAACAGAAAACGAAGGCACAAAAGAAAACATGAAAAAATTCACTGGAACTGAAAAATTCGGCCATTCTGGAAGACATTCTCATCTATTTCTTTGTTACTCTTCTTCATTAGTTAAACAAGCTTCTATAAGAAAATATTTTTAAAGACAAGCTCTTATAATAACAACAGTCATCCGCCATTTTGAAGCCGCCATCTTGAATTCCTCGATTTCAAAGAATTGTAAT
Source organism: Adalia bipunctata (assembly GCA_910592335.1). Lineage (NCBI taxonomy): Eukaryota > Metazoa > Arthropoda > Insecta > Coleoptera > Coccinellidae > Adalia > Adalia bipunctata. Next base: position 14,413,496 of record OU342955.1, read on the forward strand.
TTGCGACCCAGAAAACCCCGAGATACCTATTTTGAATAGAATCGGATCATATTTATAAAACTCGTCCGCCATATTGTAGCCGCCATCTTGAAATTTCCAATTTTGACAGGAGAATCGTCATTGTTGAACCCAAAAACCCCTAGACACTAATTTTAAATGGAATCGGATAATAATTACAAAACTCATCCGCCGCCATTTTGTTTTTTTTTTCTATAACAAATATTTCATGATGGCTTGTCACCAGAATTTTGTACACCTGCCAAATTTCGAATTAATCGGACGATTAGAAGTGTGTCATATTTAACTTGCAAGATTTGATTACACAGATAGAGAGACAGACAGACAGAGAGACACCGGGACAGGTGAAACTAAACAAAAACTTGTAAAAAGCAATTGGTCTGTTTTGGCCTGATTCATATATCGTAAAAGTTTGTCTACATATGCATTGGGTCCAAAGAATATCACCGTCCTTTAGTAAAAAGAACGAAAAAGCTCTGTGATTTTGAAGTTCTTCGATGGATCTCCCTTGGACGAAAGCTCCAATAGTACGACCCGTCAAAGGTTTATTGAGGAATCGTTTCCTGGCCCAGATCAAGATTCTATTCCGCTGAATTATCCCTATTTTTTGCCCATTATCCCAAGAAATAAAAGGTTTTTGTGATAACATTCACAATTGAGTAATTGACCTTGTGCATTGCTTGAGATATCGACGAAACGCGAAGGCATGATCTTCACTTTCGTGGTCGGTAAATCTTTTATTGATAGGTCCAATAGGGACATTTCCTCGTAATTCCATCGCCAAGGAAGCCTTCTTCAAGCCACAGAATATCAAGACGATATCAAAGGTTTCAGCTAAATACTCAGTCAGATCATCAATAATACATAAATAATAATGAATGATGGTATATGTGTAAGAAATACCTACCTGTATATCTCTTGTTCAAGTTCAACGGCTTGGCGCGAGTAATTAATGTGGAATGTGAATGTGGAAATCGATGGAGTCGACACATTTTATTCGTTATCCATTAATTGTACGTGAGACCTACTGAAAACAGTGTAATCCAAATTTTAACATTGTGAAAAATAACATTGAATGTTGTTTCTTTGATTTACAGGTAAGATCAACATTCTTGTATGTAATTGTATCTTGTATGAAATAATAAATTCTTTGATTTACAAAGAAACAATTCTTGAATTATTCTGACCAACAAAAAAGGAACTTGATCAACCCAAAATCAATCCAATAAAACATTATTTATGTAATAAACAATGCTTTTTGAGGTTATGGATATCTACTTCAAATTCAAAATTCAACCATTCGGGGCTTATCGGCATCATTCGTATATTCTTCGGTTTACGTAGAGGAAAGTCACCAAATATGAAATAGTATCCTTATATGGAATTCCTTCAGTTCTCCAAGACTATAAGTAATAAACGCTGTAAAAAGCACCCTCTTGGTGATTGGACGGAAGAGCGGCTTTCCACCAATCAAGGGTGTTATTACTTAAAGAAAAATAAAAGATGTTAATTAGAATTTTGAAGTTCTTTCTTCCGACGGAAGAAAGTGTGGGATCGGCCCAACGCACTTGGGTCGGGTCTTGGTGTTTAAAATTATTTTCTAGGGAGAGGGATGGTAAATGAAAACCTTTCAAATTAAATTTAAGACGTATATTAAACCAAATCAAACTAAACAAATTCTCACCGAATTAGATATGTGTTACTTAAATCAAATGATTCAAATTATCAAATGTTCAGATATTTCTTAATTCGAAAGTAACTAATCCCATCAAGTATAACTGTTAAATTAGCTTTAAATTACAAAGGCAGATCTATTCATTGAAATTAAATCAACATCAGTGTGAATTCCAAATCATAAACAAAATATCATATTCAAATTATCATCAAAAACGAAAAAGGTTTGTCAAAATAACCCCAAACATAATAATCATGAATAATCTCGAAAGAATTTACAGTATAAGGTAAATTTTCTATACCCAAATGATATGACGGAAAATAATCCTTCTTAAACTTTAATTTTACAAGGGGAAACTCAACAATAGTTTCCTCGTGATCTTTCAAATGAACCTGAGTTTTCTCGACAGAAAACTCCACTTAGACCTTCGACTACTTAAGGGTGATTACAAAAATTATAATACGTTTTAAGAAAAAAAATACGAAAGTGTGAAACTATGACTTTTAGAAGATTTCGGGACTCTGGACTATAAATATATATTTTGGGCGGGCATGCGGCTGTCTACTAATTCTCAAAATAAGCTAAGCATAAACAATTTATCTGACCTTTTTCCTGGACCAATAATCCCAAAAATGATGAACCTAGGAGGATGTTCTACGACGTTGCTTCTTTCCTGAAACAGACAGATTAGGTACGAAAACACGACACCCACACGGTTTCGCCAAATTGACTTTCACTCCCGAATATACCGACGATACGCGATCTAAATAATTCCAAATAATTTAGAGACTTTACTAACTTCAACTTAACACTTCTTATATATGTCCCAGTTTGAGACTGTCTTATCAAAACTTTTGAAAGAAACCAAAAAACTATGCATGAGTTATCCTACCGCCGTCTTCCGAATAACTACAAAATTAAATTAATTCTAAAACCTTCCTTAAAACCGTACTAAAAACATATCAAACGAGTCAACTCAGAATCTTCCCGTTTAAGACTTCTGCAGTTACTCCTCAACTTCAAAATCAACCATAATTGCTTTCGCCTCCACTTTGAGACCGTACTTCTTAACACTCAAGTACCTAAGCTGAAACCGTACTACCCTAGTTTCCGCACCATATTCGCGAGCACTGGGACCCCTTTCCGCTCGGGATTCCACCAGTAACTGCCTTTCTCGTCTCCCGAGCCTTCCCCGGCTACCTTATTCTTTGTTCCTTTTAGAAACCAATTAAATTAAAGCTTTTTCTTTCGTCAGTACTTCAAAACCAATCAAACCAATACTTTTTCCATCTTTGGTTTTACGAACCAATCAAATTGAAGACTTTCCTGCTTCCCTACCCCTCTTAGTTCCCATGCATCGGTTTGGGAAATGCTGTGTCGAAAAATACCTTGGTTCCCAGCAAACGTAGCATATTTTCAGCGCTGAGTTCGTGGAACCATAATTTCCTTATCTTCACTGTTACAGAAGAAATCTGAACCGAAAATCAACAATTTCAATCGTTAACGTCTCGCCAGCCATCCTGATAGGCCTTAATAACCGTCTCAATAATTTCTTATCACAGGGGTATCAAGTTCCCGAAGTTTAAATCGATCAATTAAATTATTGGGCTTTCTCTCGGGAGATTTCCCGAGTAAAATAAAGGGTGTTAAAAATATCGCTGAATTATTACGGAAAAGAAAAACGTTCAAGTCCTAATTTTCAAAGGAATATTCATTTTATTACTTCCAAATTATCCCACCTATTACAACGCAACACTCGACCATCTTCTGTTTCATTCGGTCTACTAACTATCGCACTCACACCAGCGAGTCAGTTGCGCGAACGCTTATAACGTGTGGCAGGCGTGCTTTGTTTTGTTGTCGTGAAGAAAATTTCAAAGGTAAGTAATGAATGAGTATTACCAGCTGTTATGTTTGTTTACATAAGTGTTATACGATTTAGTATATCGGTATTATGTTTATTTCAGCATTTTGTGATCTTTTGTCATTAAAATATTGTGATTGAAAAAATATTCAGAAGAGTTTGAACTAGTATAAAAATTCAAATATGGACAGTCGTCGGTGTTAAATTATGGAATATGCTTGATGTATGGGCTCTGGGCACATTCTGATTGTGCTGGTCCAGAGTTTGATACTCGGATCTGTGACTTTTGCAAGTAATTATGAAACTTCTTTCATTTATCACGATATGTTATATTCATTTAATTGATCTCAAAGATATTAATGTCCTTTTTTGTTATTGTTATGTTGATTCATGCTTATATTCCATATATAGTTTCCTATTCCATATTTGGTTACTCTTTTGTGATTTTGTTTTTTGTGTTAGATTTTAATTTGATAACTAATATATCTGATTGAAGGCTGTTAATTACTACATATAAATGTATGACTGATCGGTGAAATCATTAAACTGATCTAATTGATATGAAGTTTTTTTTTATATTCCAAAAACAAAATGGTATTCCATTTTTGGTGACTTTCCTCTACGTTGATTTTCAAGGTATACGTGAGAGAACGTAAACCTTTTTTCAACGTTAACGTGAATACCTGACGAATGCGCGTGCGTAGATGTCAATTCGTACGTTGTTCACGTATACGTTCACGACAGCACTTCAACACTGTAATATCCAATTTTTTTCAAACTTAAGTTGCAATCCTTGATGAAGTGTTTTTATCGCGTTACTGTTTAGAAAGGAAAGAGAGGATTGTACAGAAGTGCTGAACGCTAAAGGTTTAAGTTGATTGGGATAAGAGGACTTGATGTGACATAGGAGAAATCGAAATTTCTTTGGTGAGGTAAAATGACGAATTCCTGTAATTTCCTTCGTTTGAAACCCAATCAACGAACTCTTTCCGACGATTTCTGACCTTTACCACTGTGTAGAAACGACAAAGAACCCTTACTTCTAAAACTCCAAGTGCACAGACCAAAAACAAAGAGTGTGCCATCCCTTTCAAATATCGTATCAATTCCTTGCGACGATCCGACGTCGCTACAAACGAAATTCCAACGGACCCTCCATGCGTCCTCTTTCCACCGCCGGACACCTACACCGGCCCGTGGAATCCCAAAAATGCCGATACTGACCTGAGACCGCGATCGGGCATCCAGCAGGCCTTGTCCGCCGTCCGGTAGCTTTTTGATCTCGCCGCCCGTCATCAATCCCCCAATGACTGATCGCGCCCCGTTCTAATTAAGGATATTCGAAATTGGAATTGCTTTACACTTCCATGTGTCCGTGTAAATATTCCGGATTTTGGGATGGGAATTTTAAAGACTCGATGCGGCATTAATTCTAGCGGAGACGGTCGTTGGAGGACTGAAGAACGATTAATTTCGACGGGAAGTGGCTGTTGGGCTGACGCAGGAGGCACTCGAGAATTTCGACGAATGTCCACTCGATTGCACGATTTTTTACCGGTTTGAAATCGAGTTAGGCATGAAATACACACAAAAAAACTGAATATATCTTTTTGAATGTGAATAAACGCATAGTCTTCTCTATATCTCAGCCTACAATTCATATTTGTCCACGCAGTCACTTCAATACACCCGTAAATCAAAATGACGTATGCAAAAATAAATACGATCCAATTGCCACATTACTTTTTTTATTGGGGTGTCCCAGGGAACCGTGTTTGGTCCAATTCTCTTCTTTTCAACATGCTTCTTTAAGCTTGACCTGCATCTATTCATGTAAGGAAATCTTTTACAGTAGTTAATAACACAAAAGTTTCTTTAGTGTGGCCTTATGTACTGAGCAGGCTAACCAGTATTGAAATATGTTGATTATTTCGATATGAACCGGATCCTCCGCCACTTTGTAACGATCTTCAGAATAAAATTTATATCTCTCAATTTGGAAATAGTTTAGAAGGGCGGAAAATGTTCAGAAAGGTCCACCTATAACACGCAGTGGCGACGCTAAAATTTTGCTGCCCTGCCCCTAGAATTTGACATACTAAGGCTAAAATAATTACGATATTAGCAAAACTGTAAATTGAAGGCGAGTTTATACAGCAACTAAAATAAAATAAGAACTAAAATAAAATAAAATAAGAATGTTCACTTTATGCATTTCAATGACAGCGTTTATTCAGGAAATAAACTAAAATGAGGAATAAGAATAAGAGATGGTCAACTTTTATCTTTTTCGCTTATTTTATTTGGAAAATGATAGTGCGCATAACCCAAATCCACTCCCCAATCTTTTCCGTATTCAAACTTTTGACAAGTTCTAGTTTTCTAACCTAAAATTCAATGAATATTTCTTTAAATCATTGTTGATAATACATTTAATATGGATGACCAAGAAATCATGATGGGAGCGATGTTGTTATTGATGACAAGTACTGCGATTATCGCCTTGAATAAAAGGCGGAATAGGCGATTTTCTGAACTTACACAAAAGTCATTGTCAAAAAATCTGCGATTTGATTGGTTCATTCTTATTTCTTATTTTATTCTAGTGATCTCTATAAACTTATACTCCATTCACTTTTATAAAGTATCGCGGTTTGCCATGAAATTTTGACACATTTCACCGTATATATTTTGAAAATGTTAGGTTATGGTCATTGCACTGTCAGATACGCCCACAACGTTGCCGTTTCTGCTAAAAAATCGTAGTAATTACGTATTTATGTTCCTTTGGAAAATTAATGGATTTGAGAAAATATTATGTTAATTCAGAAGACATTTAACTACATTTTTGCACAACCTGAAATACTCCAGTATGAAAATGTAGTAGTTCTACGAAACCTGCGCCACAGTTAAATCTTCGAAGAATAACTCGATTTACAAAGTTGAAAAAGAGTAAATAGAAAGTAGACCTGGCAATGTCGCTTAATTTTCACGAGTGCCAAACTGCGTCTGTTCTAGGGGAAAAAACTTGATAAACCTAAATCATGGCCAACCGCGATACTTTATAAAAGTGAATGGAGTATATGTTGTCTGCTCCTATTTCTTATTTTATTTTATTTCAGTTCTTATTTTATTTTAGTTGCTGTATAAACTCGCCTTGACTCAATTCCTAACATAGCCTACTTTGAAATAGACGAGCACACCGCTGAATATGACTGAGCCAAACCTGGCTTTAGTCCTGAAATTTAGTCAAATTCAGTGGTATGCTAGTCTATTTGAAAGTAGACTATGTTAGGAATTGTCATTCTAACTTATTTTTATTGATCAAGCACTTTGCAGAACAAGCAATAATAAAAAGAAACTCTAGAAAGATATATCGAAAGTCTGTTCTTTATTTGCGGCGAGTGTGACAAATTAACAAAGTAGATAATGAATGATGACTTAATAAAAAAATCTCAGTCTAAAACTGACATATTCTTACTATTGACAGAGCCTACTTGAAAATTATCTTAATAAACCTGATGTTCAGACAAAGAAACCTGGCTTTAGTCGTGAAATTGGAATTTTATTCAATGACGGCAAAACTACTGATTTAAATACATGAAATGTTTGGCACACACTAACTAGTTTTCGGCGAGCAATCGATTGGAATTACAAAATTATATGGTTTCCATTTGAGAAAAATGAGATTTTTTGTTCAAAGTTTTATTGAGGCTCACTTTGAAGCCCTATTCCAGACACCCTGTATAAAATTTCCTTATAATTCATACAAGAAGCAGTACCTGCATACTTTCAATTGTTCCACTGTGGCGAAAAAATTTCTTGCAATGAGGGATTTTGGAGATATAAACACTAATTTGTGACACTCTTTCTGTCAACAAATTTGACCATCAGGATATCACAAAACGATCGCTTGAAATCAAACCAGTGCAGAATTAAACGAAGAATTCAAATATGTATGTATCAATATACAGGGGTGTTGCATTTGAAATAACGAAGTTCACATTCGTTTCCGGTAGAACCGGAAGTAATTTTTCGTGAAATAAGCGAGAAACTTCCATTTGTGTCCGTGTGTAATCTCCACAACCATTTGAAGAATGGTTATTTTGTGCATTTCTGTTAAATGAACCATTTTTCTTATATTATTACGTGCATTTATCGAAATTTAAAAGACAATAGCTCTTACACTGATCACTTATTGTCACGCAAACATGAAAACACTTAATACTTCCGAAATAGTTGAAGATAGGTATAGAACATTGTGCATGAATTGTGTCTAGAATTCCCGGAAGAATCCAAAAAATAAATAATATACAGGGGGTTGCATTTGAAATGACAAAGTTGATATTGGCCACGGTCGCATGGAACACCTTATATAATATTATTTTCATAAAAAATATGCGCATTTAAAATCACAAATCGACGTGTCCGAGCGTTTTTCCCAACACTCGCTCATTTAATCGTTATCGAATTTATTCCATTTGGCTGTTACACTCTGTAGGTATATATTTGTTTGGCTACTGATTGTGGGGATGATAAAGAATTGAAGAAAAGAAAAATAAAAAGCTTTCGCATTCAGATACAGAGTGTTGTGTTCAAGCTACATCCATACATTTTGCTCAGATCGCTCAACTAAAGGGTGATTCAATGACAGCGCAAGATTTGAGTTGTGCGCCATGTTTGACAGTCATATTGTCACATGATTATGACGTGACAGATCGAAAGTTGAGACGGGACTTAGTAAACGTAGGACATTACACGGTAGAACAAAGCGTTCTGATTGTCAAAAATCAAAGAAGGCAATGCAGTAACAGTTTGAAAGCTATTGATCTTGACGACATGTAGTTTCATCAGGACGGTGCAACATGTCATACTGCCAGTGACACATTGACGATGTTGTACGAGTTCGTTCCTGGTCGTGTCATTTCCCAATTTGATGACCAGAATTGGCCTCCACGCTCTTGCGATCTAGCACCTTCAGACTTCTGGCTGTAGAGTGTGGGGTTATCTGAAGTCACAGGTTTATGTCAATAAGCCTGGAATCATCGAAGCTTTGAAAGCCGAAATTAGACGTTGTATCAATGAAACAACACCACATGTATTCAATAACGTTATTGCAAATTTCGTCAAAAGGGTACGCATATGCCAGCAAAGCCTTGGCGACCATCTCCAAGATATTTTGTTTCATAGATAATTCCCAAATGTATATTTTCAAAATCAATGAATATTTCGGCTACAGAAACCATGTTTTAATGGACACTAAAATCTTCTAGTGAATATCCGAAAAAAATTCCCAATATTCTGTACTAACATATCTGGGATCATTGACAGCCAAATATTTTCGTTTGGTTTTTTAATGAGAATCTACCTACTTGGTATATCTACTTATTTTGAACTGTATACCATCTTCCATATACCAGAAAGATCTCTGCAAAGTACCTACTTATATCAAACAGCGTGGGACAAAATGAAAACACTAGAAACGATTAAAAATGTCTCCAAATGAACTGACGAAGAAGTAATCAAACTCGACACTTATATGTGGGAAAAGGTAGAACGTGAGATGCTTTCCAGTTGAAAAATAATATCACAGAAGTCGGTGTCTACCTATAATATCAAATTACCAATCTACAATAGATGTATAAATTGGTTATCTCCTGAGATTGTCTGGCGCCAAGCTTTCGGTTGATTATTGAAATAAATTTGGATATTTTATAGGTTCAATAAATTTCTTTTTTGTTCGGGAGAAATTTCTGTAAAAATTTGTATTTTTGTCGAATTTCAATTTCCGCCCGAGCTCTATTCCACCAAGAGAAAATATTTTCACCATCAACTAGCCCTTCTTCAACTCCCCTTATTTTAATAATTATGGGGGCTAATTATTTCCCCCCTTGCGCCGAGCATCTTATTTCCCACGTAAAAATAACAATCTGACGATTCCTATTGATTACGAGATGAAGTTATCTTTGATTTACCTTGTGTTGATAATGTGAATTTTTATTCATTGGCCCCCTACGGGTACAATTAATTACAGGATCGAGCCACAAATTTTGTTATTTTACGACGTGATTTTATCGTGGCAAAACCAAGCAGGTTCCGCTCTCGGGGCAGTTTGAACCAGGCCCGTTTGAGCCCGAACAGTCTCTGTGTAAAAATCTATACTTCTATATATATATCTACAGAGTGTAACAGACAAATTGAATAAATTCGATAACGAATAAATGAGGGCGTGTTGGGAAAAACGCTCGGACACGTCGATTTGTAATTTCAAATGCGCATATTCTTCAAGAAATAATATTATATAGGATGGTCCATATGACCGTGGCCAATACCAACTTTCTTATTTCAAATGCAACCCCCTGTATATAATTTATTATTTGGATTCTAGACACAATTCATGCACAATGTTCTATACCTATCTTTAACTATTTCGGAAGTATCAAGTGTTTTCAGATTTATTGCAAAATCAACGTTTTAAATGAAAATTATTTCATTTCACAAATTCGGTACATCACACTTAGAACCTAATAAGTAATACTGATTATTTCCTAATTATAAAAAAAAACATTAATGTTCAAAATGCTCGCCGCTAACGTCTTGGCAACATGCTTATCTGGTGTAGAATTGTCTTTTAACGTTACTCAACATTTCTTCTCAGTAATGGTTTTTGCTTACTTTCTTCATATCAAGAGGTAAATGGGCTATAAGTATTGAGTGTAATGTATTGAATTTGTGAAATAAAATAATTAGCATTTAAAATGTTGATTTTTGTAAAAAATATGAAAACACTTAATATTTCCGAAAAAGTTGAAGATAGGTTAGGATATTGTACATGAATTATGTCTAGAATTATCTGAAGAATCCAAAAAATAAATAATATACAGGGGGCTGCATTTGAAATAAAAAAGTTGGTATTGGCAACGGTCGCATGGAACACCCTATATAATTTTATTTTCTTGAAAAATATGCGAATTCAAAATTACAAATCGACGTGTCCGAGCGTTTTTCCTAACACCCCCTCATTTATTCGTTATCGAATTTATTCCATTTGGCTGTTACACTCTGTATACTAAATACATACTAATATTATAAAGAGGAAAGATTTGTATTTTTGTGTGTTTGATACGAATAGGCTCAAAAACTACTGGACCGATTTCAGAAATTCTTTCACCCCTTGAAAGCTACATTATCTCTGATTGACAAAGGCTACATTTTTCACCTGAAAAAATTAAGGATACCTACTATTACTTTAATAATTACAAAAAAAATCATCCATGATCAGCTATTTTCACGTGCGCTGCAAAAACCGTAAGACTTACGTGGATACAATGTATGACGGAAATGTACTTCTTGAATAGTTCTACAAAAAAGTCCGCGAAAGCATACATCTATCTCTCAAGATTGACTTGCTATTACCTGTTTATGGTAATCAGATGTTTTCCAAAATTATGCACTATTTGAGAGTGGGTTTTTATGAATTGGGTATTGATCCTCATCCAACCTTATACGTTATTTATCCCCAGTATTTAATTCAGAACGAAATTGCCCTTCACATCATACAATTACAACAATATCAAAAGATGTGGCAGATTGAAGATGAAACCGCCGAGTGAAACAAATTTCTACCTGGGCGAAGCTGTTACTTGTACTTCGAAACTGGAGAATTCATTTCCTTTAGATATTTGATGTGAAACAAGAGTGCTGTTGCCTTGAAAAATCCTTTCTTGATATACAAAATTTTAATATGTTTCTCAATCATTGATTTTCTTGACCGGTAGATGAGAAGAAATAAAAATACTAATTTCAAATATTGGACCTATTAAAGTTTTACTCGAATACCAAAAAACTAAGATATTCTTCAATATCAACAAAAATTTCATTATTAACTGATCCTTTAAATGAACCAAAATTATTCTTATAAAAAGTAAGAATGGTTCAAGCCGGTAACGCCAGCTTGTGCCGTTACAAAAAAGTACCTACTGAGTTGTGGTGTTCGAATTTTTCGGAAACTCTGCGATAGAACGAAAAAGCTGAACTTGTTGTTCAGCTTTCACAGGAGCAAGAAATATACTCGTGCCCTTTGGGCAAACCCTGCCCACCCCACTTGGGACTGGTAAAATTAGAGAAATAGATCTTATCACTTCCGTCAGGCAGATTTTCATGTAAGGGATTCCTGAATTCCACAAAGTATCAAATTTTCTGAATGGGACAAATTGATAAACGGTCTATTTGGACGGAATGTCGTCATCTGTTTCTTTTGAGGACATCGTGCTTGTCTTTTAACGTCATCCTGATTTTATCAATCACGATTTTGTATTTCGTTTCTTATTTCGAAGACAGATGGGCAACGAGCAGGTTTTGAAAGAGATTGAATGAAGAGAGATGAATTACTTGGTATGTTTTCGAAATAAAATAAAATATAGAATTGTCCCCATAAAAACAACACTGAAAATTTCAAGGAATCAGTTGTGGAGATACTGAATTGAATGAAGAAAAAGCGTTGAACCATTGAATCATCAAGACTCTCATGCATTATTCATGGTACACGAATACACGATCAAAGCGTTCTCACTTGACTCGGGCAACGCTCAAAAAACCCACTTAAACCACTATTCGCTGATAAAATCAACACCGTACCTATCAACCTCTGTCCGGTACATCCAGTAAAACTAAATATTTGCTCTGCCAGTAGGTGTACCGCAAAATTACGCAAAGATTTACTGCCTTCTATTTGTCAAGGGCACAAAGCAGCTCCGATAAAGTATATCACGTACAATACGTGGCAAAGGTGAACGTATTCATAAATATATCTCCCAATGGGCGACCAACATTCCTGAGGGGTATATTTGCCGAAGAATACTGCCATACTGCCGACCGATAATTTGCTCGTATGGTTTATGGCCAAGTGATAATTCAGTGGTTTTTGATTTTGCGGTAATTGGTTTCGAGAGAGAGCTATACTGATTGGTTGTTTAAGAACGATGTATGCATAAGTGATATGATTCATTCAAAACGATTTGTCTAATGTCTACATAATATCAGGAATGGAAAACAGTATGGTCTGCTTAATAATGAGGCTTTGGAGCCATATCTGCATCTGCGAATTTAGTGCACATACGAAGTGGAAAAACGATTTTTACAAAATGGCATCAACAAAGCATGAAAACGATATATATATATATATATATATATATATATATATATATATATATATATATATATAGGGGAATTTTCCAGGGCGATAGCCTTAGTCCGCTCTGGTTCTGTTTGGCTATGAACATTCTCAGTGTGATGCTGAATAAGTCCGCATACGGATATACCATGAGTCCGCAGGCTACCGTCACACATTTGTTCTACATGGATGATCTTAAGTTGTTTGCCAGGGGACATGGGCAGCTAGAGGGACTATTGGAACTAGTTAGGGGGTTTAGTGAGGACGTTGGGATGTCGTTGGGTCTCAGCAAGTGTGCAGCGATTAATGTCAAGAGGGGCAAAGTGACGGAGGAAGAGAACATCAAATTGTTGGACGGAAGGGAAATAGTCGGATTGAGAGGGGAAGACAGATATAGATACCTTGGAATAATGCAAACCTTTGAGATCAACCAACGAGAAAATAAAGAAATGGTAGAAAAAGAACTGTTTAGAAGGTTGCACAGGGTACTCAAGACGCAGTTGACAGCAAAAAATAGATTAGAGGCAGTAAATATCTGGGTGGTTCCCTCATTCACATACACCGCTGGGGTTCTGAGCTGGTCGAAGACAGACCTGCAGCGAGTAGATAGACGTGTCCGAACTACTCTCACCGAATATGGTATATTGCACCCTAACTCCGCCATAGAGAGAGTTTACTTACCACGTAGGGAAGGGGGACGAGGTCTGATCAGCATTGAGGAGGCATGTCGGAAAGAGGAGAATAACATTACGAATTACTTCCGAAAAAGTTGTTTACCTGTCCACAGGTGGATAGTTGACCAGGAGGGGGCTGCCTCAACTCACCAAGAGCCCACAGAGGAAGAAGAAAATGAGGATCTTTTTGGACAGCTCAGAAGAAGGTGGCAGGCTAAGCCCTTACACGGAAGATTCTATGGCAGCTTACATCAGGCTGATGTGGATCTTTCAAGCACAAATACCTATCTGATACAGGGATATCTCTTCCCACAGACGGAGGGGACTCTGTTGGCTGTTCAGGACCAGGTTGTGCCGACACGAAATTACTGCAAATTCATAATGAAACATCAATTAGACAACACCAAATGCAGATTGTGCAACGGCGCAGAGGAAACAGTGCAACATCTCTCCTCCGGGTGTTCAGCAATAGCGGGCACAAAATATCTGACCCGACATAATAATATGGGTAAGGTGGTGCACCAGTTGTTGTGTTTGAGGGAGCAGCTCATCCATCATTTTACACCACACCATGCCTATACACCACAAACGCTGTTGGAGAATGAAAACACGAAAGTGTATTGGGATCTCACGGTGGTGACAGACCAGGGGGTAGAACACAATAGACCCGACATGGTTGTGTGGAACAAGGTAGAAAAAACAGCTGTTCTTGTCGATTTTGCAGTACCGATGGATCAGAATCTGACGAAAATATACGGAGTTAAGATCGCTAAATATGAGCCGCTCGCCAGGCAGTTGAGAGACATGTGGAAACTGAAACGAGTCGACATAAGACCGCTTATTATAAGCTGTAACGGACTAGTACACCGAAAGACTGTAGAACATCTGAAAGAAATGAATCTTCCACCAAACACCCTCATGTGGATGCAGAAGGCTGTGCTTCTGGGAACGGTCAGCATCATTCGAGGTGTGATCTATCCGCACTGAATCGGATCACTTTTGGAGCTTTCGCTCCCGGGTGGTTCGAAAATCCCACGAAAGTGTGAAGGAAAAAAAAAAAAAAAAAAAAAAAAAAAAGAAAAGGAAAAAAAAAAAACAAAGAAAAAATATATATATATATATATAATATCCCTGATGCCGACCCCTATTGGTTCCTTCCAACAACACAAGAATCCCCTCACCAAAGCAACACACCCCCAAACTACGGTCGCCAGACACTATACCCATATCACAGCCACTAATTCAATTTATCTAATGCAACATCTTCACGACACTACTCGTTTGGCGCAAGAGAAACAGCCGCAGTCTCCCTATTTCCATCTCACCCTCGAATGGACCATAAATCTCCAATATTTCGAGCGTTCAAATCAGACGGACGGCTTTAGTGATGACGCCACTGACGTAACGGCAAAAAATACAAAGGGGGATGCGTTTTCGGCGCTTTGACTATACATATGTTACGAGATAAAAGCTGTCAAAAGTAGGAGATCGGGGAGCCTTTCATGTTTTGAGATTTCGCCATTGTGACGGATTGGGATTTGTCGCGGTTAGTTTACCGGTCGGCTCGCAAATGAACGGGACCTTTTGAAAGGGCGTGAAGGCTCATTTTAGGCCCAGTTAAGGCGAATTTGTTGGTTCCTCGTTGATTTTGGGATTGTTCAGTTCACTTAAGGGGCCGTTATACTCTGGACGACGGCACCGATTCTCCGTTCAAAAAGTGCCTTTCATTTTTCCAAGTTCACGCCCTCAATTTTCCACCTGAAACTTACTTTTTTTTTAAATCTACTGGAATTTCAGACAGTTCTCTGCGATTTCACACTTTCTGGAAGTCTTTTCAGTATTTCCATCATTTTTTGCATTATTTGAGCGCCTATCCAAATAGAATTTTTTTTTTAAATTAGTAAATTGATTTGTCGAGGGCACTCCAATGTATTTCCTAGAAAAAAATTGATCAACATTCGCCGAAAAACGATAATGAAGTCAATTTTCATAGACTCTCAAATTCAACCCGATTATATCATGCGAAAAAATAATTTTTTCGAAGAGAAGAAATTGGAGTGCCCTCAAGATATCCTTCAACTTCAATTTGAAGAAAAAATCGAGCTTCTAGGTGAAAAATTTAGGGCATAAACTTGGAAAAATTAAAGGCACTTTCCGAATGGAGAATCGGTGCCGTAGCCGATTTTTTCTAGCGAAAAAATAATTTCATCAAAGCGAAGAAATTGGAGTGCCCTCAAGACAATTTGACAAAAATCAAGCTTTGTGGTGAAAAATTGAGGGCGTGAACCTGGAAAAATGAAAGGCACTTTTTGAATGGAGAATCGGTGCCGTAGCCGATTTTTTCATGCGAAAAAATAATTTTATCAAATAGAAAAATTAGAGTGCCCTCAAGGCATCCTCGAACTTAAATTTAAAAAAAATCAAGCTTTTAGGTGAAAAATTGAGGGCGTGAACTCGGAAAAATGAAAGGCACTTTTTGAATGGAGAATCGGTGCCGTAGCCGAGTTTTTTATGCGAAAAAATAATTTTATCATATAAAAAAAATTGGAGTGCCCTCAAGGCATCCTTAAACTTAAATTTGAAAAAAATCAAGCTTTTAGGTAAAAAATTGAGGGCGTGAACTTGGAAAAATGAAAGGCACTTTTTGAATGGAGAATCGGTGCCGTAGGCGATTTTTTCATGCGAAAAAATAATTTCATCAAGAAGAAGAAATTGGAGTGCCCTCAAGGCATCCTTTAACATAAACTTTAAAAAAATCAAGCTTTCAGGTCAAAAATTGAGGGCGTGAACTTGGAAAAATGAAAGGCACTTTCTGAATCGGTGCGGTAGGCGATTTTTTCATGCGAAAAAATAATTTTATCAGAAAGAAGAAATTGAATTGCCCTCAAGACATCCTTTAACTTCAATTTAAAAAACAAATCAAGCTCTTAGGTGAAAAATTGAGGGCCTAAATTTGGAAAAATGAAAGGCACTCTACGAATGGAGAATCGATGCCATAGCCGATTTTTTCATGCGAAAAAATAATTTCATCAAAGACACATCTTTCAATTCAAAAGATATCAAGCTTTTTGGTGAAAAATTGAGGGCGTGAACTCGGAAAAATGAAAGGCACCTTTTGAATGGAGAATCGGTGCAGTAGCCGTCGGCCAGAGTATAACGGACCCTCAAGGTTATAAGGCTTTTCCATTGACGATCAATAGCAATCAGGATTCAGTAGAGCTATAGGGTATTTTTCGGAATGATAGAACTTTAAATTGAAATAAAACGCATTTAAATTAAAATTGAAGACAAATTTTGTTTGATTTGAAAGATTATTTTATGACATTCTTCTTTCAAAAATAATTTCCACCACGACTAGCTCTGTGGAACCGCATACGACCAGACCAATTTTGGACCACTTTGTCGAGTAATTCAGGCCTCATTCCAGCAGTAACACGAGTTATGTTGGCTTTAAAAGCGTCCGTTGTTTCTGGTTTATTAGCATAAACCAATAACTTGACATAACCCCAAAGAAAATAATCAATTCGAGCTATGTCGCATGATCTTGGATGCCAATTAATTGGACCATCTCACGAAATAATGTTATCATCAAATCTTCTTTAATAAATCAATTGTTACGGAAGCAGCATGAGGTGTAGCACCATTTTGTTGGAACCAAAACACTTCTGGGTCGATACCATTTAAATTTTGAAACAAATAAGCATTGATCATCGATCTGTAACGGCCACCATTCACTGTAACATTAGCTCCAGCATCGTTTTCAAAGAAATATGGACAGATGATGCCTCCATCTTGTAAAGCACACCATACAGTGTATTTTTCAGGATGCAATGGAACCTTCAGAACTTCTTGAGGGTTGTTTCACTCCATATACGGCCATTTTGCTTGTTAACGTAACCGTTCAACCAGAAATGAGCTTAATCACTAAACACAATTTTTCGATGAAAAAGTGGACAACTTCAAGCTGTTCTAGGGCCCAATCAGCAAACAAACGACGCTTATTGTGTTCAAGTGGCTTCAGTTCATGAACCAGCTGGATCTTGTACTTGTATGGGTGTAGACCAAGATCTTTTCGCAAAATTTTCTACGTGTTGGATGCACAGAGTCCAAATTGTTGGGAACGTCGACGAATAGACAAATCTGAATCTTTATTAACACTATCACTTACAGCAGCGATATTTTCTTCTGTACGTACAGTTCTTTGTCTTGTTGTTGCATCGAGTAGAGAAAATGTTGTCCGAAATCTATCGATAGTTCGACGAATAAGCTGCTCTGATGGACGAGTATGTAAACCATAAATTTCACGAAGTGTTGTATTGCTAATAAATTTCAACAATTAGTAAACGTTGTTGCGGCGTGAGTCTTTCCATGATAATTGGTCAATGCTTTATGGACAGAAATGTCAAAAAGACATGGCTTTTACATAGATGCATAGAATACCTAGTGTAACGACTCCTTACTAAAAATCGTGACCAAAATTTGTAGATCAAAACAGCACTCTAGATTTGAGTTCTTGTTTTACTTCCGGATTAATCCGCAATAATTCACAGTCCTAGCGCTACTGCGGCAATGCAATAATAGCGCGACCTCTTTCGGGAGAAATGAAAAAGCATCACAAAATCTCGATCGACAAGGAAGTCTTAGACAAAATCTAATCATTGCCAACACCAGGTTTTTTATGCATCTTTGCTTTTACTTTATGTCAAATCACCGTTATCCCTATCGAAAATTCTATCACTCTAAAAAAAACAACCTATACAGGGTGTTTGGAGGGTGAGTAGCCATAGGTAAATGGTGGATAGGTGATGCTCTTGGCTACTTGTTGCGCCTAATAAAATAACATTTTGCCCAAAGTTCAAAGTGTTATAATTTTTTTGCCATTTTTCTAGAAATTTCCCATTTTTGTCATTAAAATCTTGAATTTTTTTTAATTCAATGCTCGAGGAGTATTGTCAACCGATGATAGAGAGAGCACGCTATTTTTAGCTGTGTTAGAATGAGAGAAAAGATTTTACCTGCTCAATGGAATAGTTTTATCGTCACCCTTCTAAGGCATCCTTGAAGACAAAACGGTTTTTTGTTGAGTTATCTGATTATTAATGGTATACATGTTACATACCATTGCAAAGAGTATTAACTAGAGAAGTTTTTAAAAGCATTTTAAAACTTCACACTATGTAAATTTTTTTTTATTTCACTTTGTAAAGTGGACACAACATATTTTTTTTTCATTTTGAGGTTTGATACGACGCTGTGAGGTTTTTTGAAGACGTTTGTATGAAATTATGATTCTGAATAAGACAAGACTAGACTTAAAAAATAAATCATTTTATAGGCACCTCGAGCATTAAATAAAAAAAAATCAAGATTTTAATGAGAAAAATGGGAAATTTCTAGAAAAATGGCAAAAAAATTATAACACCTTGAACTTTGGGCAAAGTGTTATTTTATTAGGTGCAACAAGTAGCCAAGAGCATCACCTATCCACCATTCACCTATGGCTACTCACCCTCCAAACACCCTGTATATTGACAGCTGTCGAAATTTTGTTGTTGGATTCTTGGATGCTTCCTGCAAAAACTTGGTCCTTCAACATCAAAAAGTCAGCTGAGTTAAGTACCCGAAAATAATGTATAACGTCCAAAGTCTAGATCTTGAAGAATGGAAATGAGTCCAGCACTGGTTCGTCAATGGCTCCTCTTTCAGACCACCTCGTTCGCAGGATGCACCTGGGGCAATTAGAGCATAATTAGCGGTAGATCGCCGTGGAACGGAGCCCCGCCGACGTGGAACTTAGGCCCAATGTAAACAAAGATGTTCGCGGGCCGGTCTACGAGGTAATTGTTCAATTTTTCCGAGACCCCGTCTGTTCCCCGTGATTGCTATCTGAGTCGTAGACGGCCACGAGCTCCAGCTCCGAGTTTGGAGAGGTCAGACCGTTGAGATTAGCGAGGTTGTTCACGATTTCTCGATTTGATGATGATTAATTTACTCGGTCTTCCATACAGAGTTCCCTCTGGGAATGCTATTCATCAATATATGGACGAATAATAATCGGACATGATTTTCTAGGGTATGAGTCGAACGAGGTATTTTCAATGTATACTGCATCCACTTTTATAAAGTATCTCGGTTGGACAAGTTTTAGGTTCATCAAGTTTTTTCACTTAAGAGTCTTTATCCTTCAAAATAAGAAACGTATACCGCCAGATGGCATTGCAGACTGCAGTGCATTAATTTTGATTTATTGGCTTATTCAGCTTAATAGAACAAATGTTGGGTCGCAGGGAAAATAATGAGAAATACTACACTGAACTAGATCTCACACTGGGTGTATAATACTCTCTCTTTCCTTCACCAGTCATCTGGGAGGAGATACCTGCAGGGCGTGTCATTTGAAACCTTAATGAATTGTCGTTGATAAAAATGGAATTTTATCATATCATTTCGAATAGAAAAATTCAAAGAAATAAATTTCGCGAAAACAACACATTGTTGTAATATTATCTACAAAAAAAACGGTGAATTCTGAAAGCAATATGAGATAGACCTTTGATTATCTAAATGATGGACTTCAATACTGAAATCAAAAAACACAAAAATATTTGTTCGTTCTGATGGTGAAAATGTTACAAAATAACCAAAAATGATGGGAAATATCCTTTTCATTAATTTAATACTTATAAAATATTTTTTTTATTATTTTTTTCTTGATTTACTTATACATCCCTTCATCAATCAGAAAGAATAAATAGTTTCTGAGTCCCTTTTTTTCAGGGATGTAGATTGTAGACCCTTAAAACTGACGCAGATTGGCACTCGTGAAATATCGGCAATGCCAAATTAATTCTCAGAGACGTTGCCCATGCTAATATCTTCCATATCTTGCTTTTGACTCGAATACTGCATGATAGATAGTTTTCATGGAGAATTACTCCAGAAATCTTGTCCTTACCATTACACCCAAAGAAAACAGACTGAAGCTAAGCTACATCCCAGTTTAGAAATATGTCTTTTTCAGTTCAGTGTTTCATTCACATAGATTCCCGAGAACTTTGTGAATAGAGTTAGTTCTTTTAGGGTGTTCACGTCAAGTGAACGGTTCAAATTGATTATTCTGAATTTTCAAAATTCGAATTATTAAATTAATTTCTCCTTACTGGGGAATTCCCATATGGATTATCCTTTATGTACAAGAAGAACTCGTCAGCTGTGGAGTGCAGCATATGTCGCATTTTGTTTCATTTTCATATTTTTTTTTCATCAGTTCACTGATTTACTTGATCGTGAATAATTCTGCTTCCTTTCGTGAATTCGGAAAATTTCAGTTTTTCCTGTGATTCGTAGTTTGTAGTGATTTCGATTCAATCGAATTACATTCATTTAAAACTTTCAATTGTGCGAATTATTTCGAAAAAAAAAACTGTTACCAGTGGCGTGGTTATTTTGTAATACCACAAGGATAAGTAGACAAAATTGGACATTTTAGCAAGGGATTTTCACGTCAGCTTCATTCCATGTTCGTTTGTAGAGCTCGATCAATCTTTACATCGGGATAGGAGTCATCGACAGGATCCTGTTTTGCTGATAGAAGTAAGTATATATTTCTTCTGTTATTTTGGGTACATTTATCCTTTTATTTGTGTTGGGTTTCAATTAATTTCACATACATAATATACAGTCCACTAGCTTAATTTTTATTTTCATTCGGAAGATAATATTTCGAAAAATTAAACTTGAATAATATTGAACCACACTTCAGTTGGTTAACTGAAATTCTACTCAACATAGGGTTTAACTGCGACATAGGTTTCGTAGTACTACTACATTTTCATACTGAAGTAGGTATTTCAAGTTATGCAAAAACTGCCAATAGGTATTTAATTGTCTTCTGTAGGCTTATTTCTTGAAAATTGGTGGGGAATTCCATAGGTCCGTCTGTACGTTTAGAAGTTTTTCTGTCGGGTTATTCGAGTAATTTTATTTTTCCGAATGAACTATCGCAAAGTAACGGACTTATCTGTCCATTATTCTTCTGTAGAATTTCAATACTCGATTCTTGATTTCCGTACAAGAAAATTGCATAACTGAATTATCCAACCATGTTTATATACGTGAAATATTTCCAGTATTAACAGAGGAGAAAGTTCTTTCAACATTCGCCAGGTCTCTGGAATTATTGGATACACATAATTTTTCCTCAAATTTATTATTTTCCCAATGTAAATAAACATTTTGATTAATACGTAATTACTACAACCTCTATGTAGAGAGGAAAACTTTTGTTAGTTATCTGTCAGGAAGATGATTTTAACCTAACATTCTCAAAATTTTCACGGTGAACTGTGTCAGAATGTCTTGGCCAACTATGATACTTTATGAAAGTGAATAGAGTATTTAAATCAGAACCATGTGACGACAACCTGCCATCTCAAATATGTAATTCAGTTTTTCAGTTTTCTCCAGGTTGAATGTTAATTTTCTTGTTTCATTTCACGAAGGCTCTAATGCATGGATTATATTCACATATCACATCAAAGCGCTAAATGCCATCATCTTGGAGGCGAACATAACCCCTTCAACGAAACAATCCTTCACAACGCCTGAAAATCAACCCTTTCTCACCCAAGGACGAAACAACCGTTTAACGAGGGGGCAAATATGAACCAGCCTGCTGATATTAAGACTCACAAGTCTGCGGAATTGAAGCAACTTTTACGATGTTTGCTACAATGAAGCCCCTGGCGTCAGTTACGACTGGCATCAAGTTTTTGAGATGCAGAAACGCCCAAGTCGTGTAATAAAGTTACACGCACGGTCCCCTGTGGATGTTCTTCTGCCACTTCCCGCCGTTCCCTTGGAAGTTTGGTAACTTTTCATGTAACGTTTTGTATTTCTGTTAATTTTGCTGCGATAAAGAGGTTCGCTTGTTTCAGTGAACGGATGGCGTTTACTGCGATCTTGAAGAAGCTGAGCAAAAACATCAGTATGATCTTGAAGCCACAGTAACTTCTTCATCTTAGACTAAAATTGAATGCAGGAAGATATAACTTTCCCAGGCCAGAAAACTAGACCAAAAATACCCTGCCCAGTTCTATAAGTTCTTTTCGGCATGAAACTCAGTGCTGTGATGTACCCAGCTAGGGTAGGTTCGAGCAATCGTTATGCAGTTGAGGGATGGTGAAGAATAACAGGCAAACTCATCAAAGGGGTTTATTCCTTAGACACACTGAAGACAAATTGAATGTAACTGTTGACTAACAAGCAATCAATACGTACACCGTACACGCTTCTGAATGAATGTCCCTAACCAATTGTTATACAGGATGAGTCTTTGACTAGTACCTATATTTCAACTGAAGATTCTTGAGGTCGAAAGAAACCTTTTTTTAATTTTCCATTTATCCGAATTCGGCTTTGTTGAAAAGATATAGCCATTTGAAAAAAAAATTGGGCTGACTACGCCTCTGGAATGATCTTCTGGAATTGATGCAAAGTTCATATTTCTCGATAGAAATTAGCTAGGCACACACGAAAGGGAAATCTGTGAGATCTGATCCGCAGTCCAGATTTGTTACAGATCTGGACTGCGGATGGGATCGCTACCGCCGATCTGGTCTGTCGCGGATCATATATCTCAATGATCCCGACAGACCAGATCGGCGGGAGCGATTCCATCTGCAGTCCAGAACTGTAACAAATCTGGACTGCGGATCAGATCTCACAGATTTCCCTTTCGTGTGTGCCTTGCTATTGAGTTTATACATTTAGGGAATACTCAAGTACTAACCTCATTGGAATAAAAATTTTGCAAACACGATAATTTCAACAAAAACAGTTAGTTTCATCGGATTATATCTGCAACTAAAAAGCCACATTTCTCACACCAAAATAAGTTTCTTCTTCGATTTTTCTGCAGATTAGTTTGTAAACACTAATAACTTGTTCATATTTTCCTCGAAATTCCCAAACAATATCATGAAAAAAGACTTTTCATTCAGATCATCAGAATTTATTATCGAACAACCTAACCTAATCTATTTTGTATCGATTCTGTGGATGTTTGCACAGAAATTTCAAGAAGATGTTGTCAGCTCGCTGATATTTTCATTGAAGTTAAGGATTTGTTACGAAACATAGTTAAAATCACGATACACTTGTGTACCGTGGTATAAATATCTGAATTCTGCCGTTTCCATCATAAATCGAGTTTGCTGCCAAGTTTTACCACGCATGCGTAGAGTGAAAACCGAAAGATTGGTTATCTGGAGGCCAACTATGAACAATAACAAACCAGAGTCTCTGAACAAACATTATGTGAAGTTCTGAATACATTCAGTGAAATATTGTTCTAATGTGATTATTATGTGAACTGAATTAATCTTAACCGTGTCGAGTTTATAAACTTCCAAGAGGATATTGTTTAGATAGAAACATCCGACACAGATTATAAGTTATCATTTCATTTTTCATTAATTTCATTTTAATAAGTAGTTTGTATCGAGATTCATCATTCCTATCCGAATTTCGTATTTTATCGACATTTAACTTCAATATGGACCGGTAACTATGAATTTTCAATAGGAACTGTGCGTGTTAATTCCTCCTTGGTGTTCAATTTTATCTCCCACATTTGTGGGATTTTATTATTAAAATATCTCGACAAAGTTGATGAATATTGTGACAACATTGTAAAATCGTTTGAAGACCAGAGGAGTAATAATATTCGATGATATTTAATTCAGAGACGCATTCAGATTATTCTTGAAATTAATGATTTCTTCGTCAAATTTCTCCAGGTAAAATTGGAAATAACTCGAAAACGACGCGTTTTATTGAAAAAAATAGAAATACTTTTAGTTTCTTAAATGATTGATTCCTTCGAAAATATGAACCGTTTATCTTTTTAAAGTGGTTTTATGGTGTTTCAGCGTGTATTGATGAGTCGACTACCCTGTAACTTTTATACTAGTGGGGATATTGAATAGGTTTTGATTAAGGAATATGCACCATGAATAGAGTAAAAACTCAACCAAAATTCAGTTCATTCGAAATAACGGTTCCGAAGATATAAACAGAAAAGTGTTTTTTTCATGGATTTTCGACACCCTGTATCTTCGAAACCAAACCGAATTTTGAAAAATGGTATAGAAAAAAAGTGTTTCGTTTGATGAGAGGAATCTACAGTTAAAATATATGTACAAGTCAAAGACTCACCCTGTATATATTTTATGAATGTTTACTTGTTTCAATTACATCATATTTGATAAACATAACTGGCAATGGTAATAACCTTACTGATCTTGCTTTACGTGTTAGGTCGTACTTCTGAGACGGGGTTAAGCTGCGTATAGATGTGCGAGCCGAACCTATCGCGAACCAATAGC
The DNA here is from genome assembly GCA_910592335.1 of Adalia bipunctata. NCBI lineage: Eukaryota > Metazoa > Arthropoda > Insecta > Coleoptera > Coccinellidae > Adalia > Adalia bipunctata. The sequence goes on from OU342955.1 coordinate 14,438,286, forward strand.
GACAATTATTTGGACGGCATGTCGAATCTCTATAGAGCTGCTCTCAAACCGTTCGCGCCGATCCATCGATAGTCGGATCTATTCACGAACACAACGCGAGCCCAGTGTAAGTTCGTTAAGACGTCGGTATTGGTTCGCGTGCGGATCGCAAGTGTGTACGTGAAATTAACGAACATGACACGAACACTTCGCGATAGGTTCGGCTCGCACATGTATACGCAGCTTAAGGTTTCATAGTCCTTCTCATCTCACGTACGAAATATACAGGTTGTTCATACATACTACAGTGCTTTGATAGCAGCATTCTAATGCTGACGCTGTTCTAAGCTGCACTGGAGTTCCAGATTATTTGTTTCACCATCATCACTGATTCGGCTACAGCCGAAAGTCTAATGATGTGTTGCTATTCGACAATTTTTTTGATTTAATGTATTAATGGCTCTTGAGGCTCTGCTTTTGAAAGCATGTTACATGTAACAGTATAACAAATTATTCGTCTACGCTGCACTTGTATCATCAAAGGATATTCTAGGGTAGTGTAGGGGAAGTACGTACAAAATGACATAGGGTTTTATTTCAGAGGCATAACATGTTAGTAGTGAATCACAGTAATGTCATATTCGACACCTTTGATCTTTGGTCCATTCTTTATAAAATCTAATCAACCTTTATGAAACAAAACTACCAAGAACTAAAATATTCTCAGATAAATTGGGATGAACGAAATTCATTTTGTTCGCATGCTATGGACAAAATGACATACCGGCAATAGGCCAGTCTTCTTCAGGGCTAATCCTGGAGAAGATCTAAATCGGGAAAAAAGGTCTCATAACAATAGATAGATGGACACTGGACAGTCGTCTTCATGATCTCGAAAGTTGCTAGGAACATTTTCTTCTTCATTGTCTTCTTTAAATAATGCCCTAGGGACTTGTCTCCTTGTTTTTGGAGGAGGTATGGGCTCATTTTTTGATTTGATTCCAATCATATTAGGTGTAGAAGTGTCATCGGCTCACGTTTGCCTCGTTCACTTATAAATCGTCCTTTAGGGATTGGAGAAACCTCCTCATAGAATCAGCCAGAGTAGGTTAAGATGCATTGCCTTTATTAGCCGCAGATGAAGATTTTGTTATGAATATGTTGAGACAAGTCCTGATTCTTTGTTTGCTGATGGAGCCTGAGATGGATTGTCCTAGTTTTGTCCGGTAGATACGGTTAATTCAGCTGAAATACCTATGTCATTTTGTCCGTTCACTGTAGGTATATGTCATTTTGTCCATATAGCGTTATAAAACTAGAAATATATCGAATTGTTACAAAAAGTATATTCAACACAAAAAGCTCCGTGAACACAATGACAAATAAGTAAAGTTTGAATTGAATGCAATTTGAATGAAAAAAATGGTGAAAACCGGCCATTTCTTCTTAAAATTGGGCGCAATGAAAAAAACTCGTGACCTATTGATTTCTGTTATCACTCATAACGACCGAATGAACCAGAGTAGCTCTTGCTAATTTTCAGAGGTTAATTGAAGCCACTCGGGTCGTGTAATGTGGTAGGCAGTTCCGCATTTCATACCTCCGAACTCAAGTTATGATGCCTATGTCATTTTGTCCATATATGTCATTTTGTACGTATTTCCCCTATATTCTCAGATTCACCCGCGCGCATATTTGGAAGGATCAGGAAGCGTCTGGATTAAATACAGCACAAACGCACTCAAACGACATCTTAGAACAATACTCAGGAAACTTTTATGCTCAAATTCCAGATTTAATAAAGTCATAATTTATTTTCATGGTGTCCTCGAATTCCTTCGGATTTGAAACTCCAAGTTCCGTCTGTGACGCATATCCCGGAATAACTGGCTGTGAACCAGAATCCTATAAATGTGTGACACATAAAGGGACTGTGTCGCGCACGACAGGCGCTCGCGTAATCCCACAAAGGGGCCCCGAAGAAATATATGCCGCCATCGCATCTTCCATTTGTATTAATCCGCTCTTATCTTGTCCCTATCGTTTTTCAGACGTTATTTCTCGGATCTAATCTGTCTAATGCCTTGTCACTTCTCGATATAACCTACTTTCGGTAATTTATATTCATCGGCGTCTCGTGTATTTTAAATCCGATCGACAGTTTAATTGCGTCATTTGAATAATTGACGATGGGGCTTTATCTAGATGACGCGGAGAAAGGATTGAAACAGAATTGGTTTTTTAGGTAGAAGCTTGAGAAATTCAGAATTTTGAAGTCCAGAATACGTGCGTTGGAGAACTATACAAATAGGATTTTTGGCAAATTTTGAACGATCGAAGCATGACGGGAAACTACTGAACGTATATTCATGAAATTCAGCACTTATAAGTATTTCACGATGCTGATGAAATCTAAAATATTTTCAAGGCATGAGCACCTCCGGTTTTTCCGGAAATGACGTCAACTTCCGTTTTTCAAATTAGAACACCATTTTTTTATGGCAGATATTGAATCTACGTTGAAAAATAATGTGAGTGTATGCATCACACCCTTACCCTAAAATGGATATTTTCTGAGTTAATATCCACTTTAGGGCAAGGGTGTGATGCATACACTCACATTATTTTTTAACGTAGATTCAATATCTGCCATAAAAAAATGGGGTTCTAATTTGAAAAAATTGATTTTCACGATTTTCTCATCCCTAACTTTGAAAGCGATTTTTTCACCCCCTGTATCATGAATCGCGATTTCGATTTTTAAAGTGGATACATCAATCTTACATCTTCACAAATCCCAAAAATGAAAATTTTCCATCCAAAAACCTCGAAGTTATTCTTGTTTCAGCGGAGCTCTATTTTCGATTTTTTTTTCGAATTTTCCCGCTCAGAGAGAATTTTCCAATCAAAACTGAAAAATGTTACATCAAAATAACTTGAAATTTTCTAAGGAATCTATTTCTGCAATAAAAAAATGGTGTTCTAATTCGAAAAACGGAAGTTGACGTCATTTCCGGAAAAACCGGAGGTGCTCATGCCTTGAAAATATTTTAGATTTCATCAGCATCGTGAAATACTTATAAGTGCTGGATTTCATGAAAATACGTTCAGTAGTTTCCCGTATAAATATGGGTGAGGTTCCTCGTGAAAGACCCTGTATACCTACACAAGGAGTCCAATCACCATTCCCAACAAAGCCGAGGTGTAATTGATTTGTACCTACCTTGACTAGTTCACCAATGTGTTGTAGTGGGGCTTTGTCCTAGAGGTCTAGAGAAACAAATAACAAAACACCTTTGGATAGTTTTCCGCGTCTTTTCTCTTTAATTTTTTCCGTAGAGTGGTCAGTAATGTCGAATAATAATCTCCAATTATTGTTCTACCCTTATCCAAAAAATCAATCATGATTACTCCATGGCAATCCCAAAAAACTTCAGCAAGAACTTTTCCAGCAGATTTTTGGACACGAAACTTCTTAGGTCTTGGAGAACCAGAGTGTCGCCATTCCATCGATTGTTGCTTTGCTTCTGGATCGTAGAAATGTACCCAAGTCTCATCCACAGTAACAATCCGGTTCAAGAAGTCTTCATCGTTTTCAAATCGTGCACAGATCAAACGCGATGCATCTATAGATGCATCGCGTTTTTAGTCAACAATCAAACATTTGGGGATCCATTTTGCAGAAATTTTTCTCATGTTCAAATTGACGTGAACTATATGATGAACGCGTTCGTATGAAACTGCATCGATATTTTCGGTTACTGACACAGAAACTGGCCTTCCCGATCGGTCATCATCTTCAATGGAAAATTTACCTATTTTGAAGCTCTCAGCCTAATTTTTCACGGCCGCATACGAAGGACATTGATCACCAAGAGTATTAAGCATATCTTCGTAAATCTGCTTATCTCTTAACCCTTTTGAATACAATGAAGTGTCAGAAGTTTTTTGAATTTGCTCTTGCTTTTTTGCTGATTTTTCGCTAAAAACAACCACCCTAATCTATGGGAGATGATTCCCCAACATAAGGGGCCTGTACTGTAGCGTTCCTCGAACACCTGAATAACAGAAGAATCATCACTTGGAAGATCGGACCTGATCGAAAGATTTTCCCGATCCATAAGAGAGTCAGGACTTTGTGACAAGGTTTTTTAGCAGGTGAAGTATTTTTTTTACTGCTTCTTTCTCGTTTTTCTTCTTTTTTTCCTGTTACAGATATAATTTCAAGATATTTGCATCCAGTTCAATGAAAAGGCTTGTTTTCAAGTACAAGGAGCTCTGTAACATGGATAGCAGCATATTTTTTAAACAAATTCAGTATCACCACACATACACGGGGAGACAGAGTTTTTTCAGAGGTTTTTATCTGTTCTCGTGTATCATACTCCGAATTGTATGGTACCCTGTTTACATTCTTTCTGCTAACACTCAGATTTGGAGCGGGAAACAGATTTTATTCTTTTATATAATCTGTTCCTTGTCGCCATTTCCTCACACGTGCCAAATGCCATGTATTGTTTGATTTAAGAAAATAGTATGTAATTCTCTCTTTCAAAAGAATATATATAATACAGGTACTTGATGATGGCTCGATATTCCAATTTTTCGATTTTTACAATTTCGGTGGACATCTTTTTTACTTTTTTGACGTCGAACTCTACACTGACACTTCTAATAAGTTATTGTTCGTTGATATTGTATCGCAATATTTTGTTTATGCATGGAACTAGTCTAGGCTGACTAGATATCAATATATCCTCGTATAAGTGAGCCTAAATGTCTGCCAGAAGAGTTGGAAAACTAGCGACAAACATTTCCAACGGATACAATTCGAAATAACTCTATCGAGTCTTGAGACCAAAGCGAAGAATATGACAATCTTTATTGGAGCAGTTCACATCCCATGCATCAACATTCGACTAGTATGAGTATCATCCAAATTCACTCATAACGAATTCACATTGCACATGGCAAAAATTCCACTTCTGAAATGTTTACACAAATTGAATTCACGAAAGGTGTAGGTAACAATGATATCAGTTATTTCAGGAAATACCCCTGGGTCTTACAACACTCTCGCATGATAAAAAACCAACGAGAAATCAGCAATTTCATACAATTTTTCCAACTCCTGCCATCTGTCATCCCTGAGGCTCCCGAAGGGAACGGATTCATCCTTGCTAAAGCCTATCGTACCTGATGAACACAGTGAACAGAGCGAAATTGCGCGCGTTTACCAAACTATTCATTTTTTATCGGGACCTGAATGTTCTCGAAATAATGTAGCCTTCTCCTCGCCTCTGGGTATCTGGTGATACCTCTCTTTGAATTGAGGCACGCAATTGGAGTTGTTTGTTTAGTACATCTTTTATTCGGGCCAGCTTATTGCACGCAGGCTTGAGGAGCCTTGTTTGGATCTCATAGAGCTTCTGGATGGGCGAATTGGCATAGGGATCTATTGTCGGAAGATGTTTCGTAGAAGAAAGTGTTTACTTTGAATACACACGTATCGAAAAATATGTTCTTCTATTCTTTCTCAATTTGTGAACATTATATGATGGAATATCATGTGTGTCAAATAAGATGTGTGAAAAAACTGGTGTAGGCACCCTTGATTCTATCAGTTGGCATGCGTCATAATGAAAACCTTATGTCACTCAATTATTATATGACAAACATGTGATGGTGAGATCAAAACATTCAAAATGCATAACTAGTTACAAAACTATTTATCATAAATGGTAAAAGAGCAAATACTACAATTTGCAATATTAATTTCAATGGATTCTAAAGTTTTCTCAGCAGTACTTGATGCTTTCTGGTAACCTTGTAAACTTTTCCAAGTCATCGAAGATTTTCGCCATTATTTCAATTTACTAATGTGCTTTGACTGAAATATGGAAGTAATCAGAGTATGTGTCAGAGTTAGATTAAGTAAACTACTCCACATGAATTAGGCATATTGACTTAAATTGCAAAAAAATATAGTTAAAATAAGATTTTTGTGATGAAAATTCATATTAATATGATTTCAAGTTGCAAATTAATTATAGCCTGTAGGTCTGCAGTGTATACACTATACAGGGTGTTTAAGAAAAATCGAGTAAAATAACGAAATTTGATTCCCAAATAATTCAAGCATTTTGAGACTATCAATACAATGTATGGCCTCCACGGGCATCAATAACAGCTTGACATCTTCTTTGCATACTACACGCGAGGTTGTTGAACATTTCTTGAGCATTTTGGTTCCATAAATGGGGCAGAAGCTCTCTCAGATCATTTAAGGCTTCTGGAATATGTTTATGATTATCTAATCTTCTTTGGAGCATATCCCATGCATGTTCTATGCAATTCAAATCTGGTGAGTGCGGAGGTATTGGTAAATGTTGAATACCAAGCTCCTCGCGCGCATTCTCAACTATGGCTGCACGGTGCCGTCTAGCGTTATCGTGTCGAAATTGAAAAGTTTCACCAATAGCAGCGTGAAAATTTGACACAACATTGTCAATGACATGCTCTCTGTAGTGTAAGGCGCTTGTATTCCCAGGACAAATGTGTAGATCTGTGCGCGCCCGTTGAAACATATCCCGGCCCATACCATGACACTACCCCCTCGGAATGGATGGACTTCTTGAACATAGCGACGATTACAGAGTATGCGTGGGATTGTCCATACCCTTATTCTTCGAGGATCTGGAAATCATTTCTGGATTCATCAGTGAAAAGGACACTACGCCATTGATCGTTCCAATTGATATGTTGCCTTGCCCATTCCAGTCTTTGACGCTTATGGTCACGTATTGATGGAACTCCTCTTAATGGACGTCTAGAACCTAGATTCACCTCTCTCAAACGTCGTCTGGTGGTTTCGATGGAAACTTGGACCCCATCTACATTTTGAAGAGTATTCCGTAGCGTTCTACACGTAGATGAAGGGTTTCTTCTCGCCGAAACAGTGATGAAACGATCCTGAGCAGGTGTTGTTTTTCGTCGCCCACCAAGCCTTGGTCTTTCCAACACGTAACCTGTCTCCCTGAACCTATTCCAAAGTCGAGATATCACACTTTGGCTGACTTGGAGCCTTTCCGCTACAACAACCTGAGTTAAGCCACCCTGTAGCATTCCGAATTCCGATAGCCCTATTAAATATTCGTTTCAAAATGAGAACATTTATGAAGCAAATGCAAAAAACCAAACTTCAGAAAAAAGGTGACCAGATTGACGAAATGTCTCATACTGGTTTTTATTGGATCGATTCAAGTTGTTATTGAGTTTTAAAAGATTTTACAGTAATTTTCTCGAAGATTACTTACTTTTAAAAACGATTGAATATGATATCCCTAACTCTTGTGGAGCAGTACATTTCGAGTAATGGGAGAAGCAGAAGATGACCAGTTCTGATACACGAAAAGTATTCTTCCGTGTTCACACTGTTCGTCATAGATAAGTTGTAAACGAAACCTAATCTATTACTTTCCAAACAGAATTGAATTAAACCCCATTCGCCCATAATCCATCTCCATCGCCCATGTCCCGTATTGAAACATTCTGTGTTTGCAGTTCGTTGTGGAACACACCATTCTTTCCTTCCGTAAATATTGAATTGGACTGAAAACATCAATTGTGACACTGCTCGCTCACGAATTCCAAACATGGAGGCCCGGTGAACGCTGACAGAGAATGATGGTTTTTAAATGACTTCCTAAGGGCGGTTTTACAACTGTGGTAGGCCACAGTATCAATAAAGCTCCGAAATTGTCCGCAGTAAACAATGGGCTGTATACATGGGAAGAAGTCACGTGGTTGACAATAGTTCGCAGATGCACCCACATCCGCTAAATGACACCATAACAAAACTATAAATTGGCAACAAAGGTCGGCGCAGTCGGAATGGGTGCGGGGCGATTTTATGCCGAATCGATTTGAGGAAGACAACGGGGGTTGAAGTAAATTATATACTCACATATGTTGGTACAGAAAAAATGCAGAAGGGGACGCATAGATTGAACATAACTACGTGTTTTGAGCGAGTCAAACTGGCTTAAATGGCAGATGATTCTTATTTCCGCAGCCAGTTTGTGTGAGCTCAAATATCCGTTTAGAGAGTATCCGGAAATTCATATACATACACTGGGTGAAGCTTTGACCTGCACATTTTTTTAACTGTTCATCAGATAAAATACCTTTTCCCAATGACATTTTTGAAAATCCAGAGACTTTTCTGTCCAAATCTTCGGAATCGATATTTCAAATCAACTAATTTATGTTGAAGTATTCAGTCTATTAATGTCTATCAATTTTTTTCATCAACTTCTTCAATTTGTTTTCGTTAAAATTACACCCTGGTCGACTTATAAATCCACGAAAAAATAATATGGGACTACTTGAATATCTGACTTCATAGATATCTTGTTACGTACATTTTAACTGCCTATATAAAGAGTGAAAACAAGACTAGAATGTTTCTCAAGTGTCCATAACCCATCTTGAGGACAAGGCTCCGAGTTGATTCTAGAGTATGAACTTAACACAGACAAGAACAATGTGTGTTAAACACTCGAGAAGTTGGAGAATGTTGAATGTGTATTCACTGACGCCAAATAAAACTTCAATGGCAAATAGCCAGTGTTCAAGTGGAATATACCAATCATAAATTAAATGACAATTGTTTCAACTATATATGCTTTTTGGAATTGATCAAAAAACGAAATCAATCGAAATTTTGAAGCAACGAAAATAATAGAAAAAGTTACTTTGAATGTTTGATGGCTCGATGAATACCTATTGAATGAACGGATGATTCTTTCACAATAAAGCTTAAATTTTCGAGAATATTTTAGAGAATAAACCTCATTACTTTTATTCTAGTTGACTCTTTAAAATTTTATCGAATTCTTTGGACATAAAGGTCCTAGCGATATGAAAAAAATTTTTTTTAAACATAATACTACCACCTTTTATCAAAGTAGTACAATATGAAAACTTCCAACTCAAAAATGTCATAAAAAAATGTTGGTCAAAAAATCCACTGAATTTTTTAGTTAATCCTCGATAAAACAAAAACTGGCACATTGAAGTATTCTTTTTTCAATGAACTAATACGCAAGGATATCAGCTACAAAACGACACCCACATAATTTCTGTGAGTAACATAATTTGAGAGTTATTGCTGTTTGAACATGACCCTTATGAAAATTGATGAAATAAAATAAAAACTCAGTACTGTACAGGGTGGGCAAAGTTGGTGCTACATGAACTGAAACTTTTTAACCCGAGGAGATAGGGAAAAATGAATGGCACCTCATAGTCCTCTTTTTTTCGAGAAAATGATGATGCCATCAACTGCATTCCTCTATCTTCTTTCGTTTCCGAATTATAGGCCAAAATTGAAATTTGGGCGATTTCAACTTTGGTCATTATCTCCGTTTCTGTTCATGCTAGGATGTTGAAATAAAAACATTTTACGGGCACTTTTCTGATAGCAATCCAGTGGCGTACTCTGATTTTTTCAAAGAGGTTTATTTGCTGAGTTATAACATAAAGTTGTGTTTTTTTATGAAAATAACTTAGAAAGAATCGCCATTCGTTTACCGTTTCAGAAATGTGTCATATGTTTTAGTTCATGTAGCACCAATTTTGCCCACCCTGTACTTTTGATCATTTTCATTATTCCTAATGACTAAACTAACAAATTGATCATAAAATTGCTCAAAATTATGAATTTGTTAGTTTAATAATTGAAAATGATCAAAAGTACAGTAGGTAGGTACTGAGTTTTATTTTATTCTATCAATTTTCATAAGGGTCATGGTCGAACAACAATAACTCTCAAATTATTCAACTCACAGACATGATATGGAGGTCGTTTTGTAGCTAATATCCTTACGTTTTGGTTCATTGAAAAAAAAATTATACCTAAAAGTGCTAGTTTCTGTACTATTGGCCATTGGGGCATCACTAAAAAATTCAGTAAATTTTTTGACTAAAATTTTTTTTTCAATTTTTTTATGACATTTTTGAGCTGAATATTTTTATATTGTTCTACTATAATGAAAGTTGGTTGTAGTATCTTTCAAAAAACATTTTTTTCACATTTGTAGGACCTTTATGTCCAGAGAAATCGATGTCATTTAAAAGGGTCAACTAAAATAAAAAAATTTAATTTAAAATTACGGCTATTCTAATAATAGGGGGTAACCTTCCCAATGTGGGTATTTTTGTTTATAAAATTAGGTATATTTGATGCCCTTAAAGTATCGCTAAGTCATGTCCAGACACACTGTATAATCGATAAATTCGATTTTATTTCCCATTTTTCCTATTTTTCCCATCCTGCATGGAGCAAAGATTAATAAACAAATATTTTGTATCAAATATATTTGCAGTTGAGATAGAGAAACCTGGGGGGACTATGTGCGTATATCGAAAATGCAAAGAAATCTCTCTTTTCCCCAAGCTGAACGAAACTAAATATACCATCATAACCAGAACAATCCATCGTATTCATCAGAATTCCTGCTGAAGGTAGAGAAACCTCGACTCGAATTCAGCGGTTTTTACTGATACCTATACAATATGCCCCCTCCATAATGAAGATGCTCCGGGCGCATCTTCATCTGCAGACATATCCTCCAGAATAAATCTACCTTCCGAAAGCCCTGGCACAGGAGAGCCTTGTAAAAATTCAAGTCCTGCGATACGATCGGCCAGACTACAACTTATTCGTTCAAGACGGACTTGTACTAAATTTTCACAGAGACGAGCCGGAGTAATGCGATCAAGTCGACTGCTACATGTTCGGCTGAAAGCCCAGGCCACATTGATGCCCCACGAATTATTTATATGAAAAAGAGTGGCTGAAACTCTTCCAGAAAATTAGGTTGTACCGACATGTCTCGCATCTGGAATTGGATCCATACAAAGGGGGTCGTTTAATTAGGGGAAGAGGGGTTTAGCGAGTAGTAAGGATTGAAATTGAGAAGGAGAATTGGGGGAATTGCGGAAGAGATGTTAATATACATGAATTGTTTGGAATTCAATGGACCGGTCGATGTTCAAGTCGAATTATGCGAAAGGAAATATCCAAAGGACCCCGCACACTTACTTAGGAAAAGCGGGTCCAGTGAATTTTCTCCATTTTTAAATATTATATTTATATCAACCTTAAGAACAATATATCAGATTTTCACGAAGGTCTCACATCCGGTTTGTTCTATAGGGCGTTCCAAAATGGCAGCTACGGAAAAATGAAACATTAAATTTTGATGATAATTCTTCTAATTTTCAGAATTTCATCATGATGCCTTGGGTTCTGAATAACAAGATATCACAGATACCCTAACACCGCCCACCACGTAAAGTTTCGTTATACAGGCTGTTCCATGAAGCTATATAAGTAACTGAATGTAACTTTGTTAGTGACTCTGGGACCATCTTGAGTTTTTCAAAATATGATACTATGATGTATGTCCACCTCTGTAGGAAGTTTCACTAATGTACAAAGAACAGTTGCAAAATTATTCAGGTTTAAATTCGGATTTCATACAATTTTTCTTCAAAACTTATCTGTAGCTGAGATTGCTGTCAAGGAATATAGGTTTTCATCCAGTATAATTATTATGATAGGTATTGACGGTCGGTCCAAAGGTGTTTTTATTCAGAAATGTACAGGATGGACATAATTCGGTGTCACTAATCTCCTCATTTCGCTATCTCAAAATCTGGTTATATTGAAAAACAGTATTATGATTCCAGGTTGTTGTATCTTTGAGCACTCTAAGGATGCATTTTCTTTGAATATTATACCATAAAAGTATGTCGATCTCTGTGAAAAATTTCACTTGTGCATAAATAATTAAAAGATTGTTGCCAAATCAACCAGGTTTTAGTTCAATATACACCATTACTGGAGCCAGAACTATGGGGACATGTTTTCACATAACAAGCGTACTCTGGTTTCTTGGATACGACATATGCGAAATATTAAGTAGGTACCCCTCTACTCAACTCTTGAATTCTATCTTGAATGCAGGAGTGATTATTTCATGAATTTTTTTAGTAACTGTCCTAGATTATATAGTGGTGTAACAAATATAAAGCTAAAATCTTCAGTCTTTCAACTGTTAAATCTTTCACTTGTTTAATCAGTCGTGTTCATAAACCCTATTTTAAGATTGAAATTAATAGATTTCATATTTTGTGCCAATACATTTTTTATGCAAATTGTTGATAATTATTATATTTCAAGTAATGGTGTATATTGAACTAGAACCTGAATGATTTGGCAACAATCTTTTAATTATTTATACAAAAGTGAAATTTTTCACAAAGGTCGAAATACTTTTATGGTATAATATTCAAAAAAATATGCATCCTTACAGTGCTCAAAGATACAACAACCTGCAACCTGGAATGATAATACCTACTGTTTTTCTATATAACCAGATTTTGAGATAGCGAAATGAGGAGATTAGTGACACCGAATTATGTCCATCCTGTACATTCCTGAATAAAAACACCTTTGAACCGACCGTCAATACCTATCATAATAATTATACTGAATGAAAACCTATATTCCTTGACAGCAATCTAAACTTCAGATAAGTTTTAAAGAAAAATTGTATTGAATCCGAATTTGAACTTGAATAATTTTGCAGCTGTTCTTTGTACATTAATGAAACTTCCTACAGAGATGGACATACATCATAGTATCGTATTTTGAAAAACTCAGGATGGTCCCAAAGTCACTAACAAAGTTACATTCAGTTACTTATATAGCTTCATGGAACAGCCTGTATAACGAAACTTAACGTGGTGGGCGGTGTTTGGGTATCTGTGATACCTTGTTATTCAGAACCCAAGGCATCATGATGAAATTCTGAAAATTAGAAGAATTATCATCAAAATTTAAAGATTCATTTTTCCTTAGCTGCAATTTTGGAACGCCCTATACAACAAACCGGATGTGAGACCTTCGTGAAAATCTGATACATATATTGTTCTTAAGGTTGATATGAATATAATATGTAAAAATGGGTAGAATTCACTGGACCCGCCTTTCCTAAGTAAGTGTGCGGGGTCCTCTCTATCATACAATTTCCAGAATGCAATTATTGCGATTGCGATCGTCAAATACCGCCGAAAAGGGCGAATTTACAGGAAAATGAATCCGGAGCCTTGGAAATGTAAAACTACAACTCATTCCGATAATTGAACCAAACAGAGTACTTCAAACCTTACACCACAAAGCGTCCTTCAAAACACGGCAGTCTAAAGCTCGCGCAAATCTGAATCCAACCCACCTAGTTCAAAAAAAAAATTTGAGCGATTCCGCCATTGCCTCGGACTTATACAAATATTTGAAAATTCAGCGTGCGCAGCAACGGCCTTCCCGGCAGAAATAATTAATTAAATCGTCCAGTTAGAAGCAATTGAAACTTTTGTCGAACGCTCTGCTGCACCGAATTTTCAGCTTCCACGTGTGCCTTACTTATTTTTTTCCTGTCGTAATTATAATGGAGAGAGAATGGGAAAAGGAAAATACTCCTCCTTCAGTTTTAATTTGAGTAATTTTAATTTGGGAGAGGACGGAGACTCTCGCGTTTCCGTTGTTTAATTACGATGGTGTTGCAGCTATTTTCTTAATTACTTCGTTCTTTCGGAGAGTTTTCAGGTATTTTTCGCGGTTCTGAGGTGCGGTCATACAGCCCTCTGAGGCATAATCGTTCATCAAATGTTACCCTACTCATGGTGGGTAGGTTAAAGGATATTTGGAGTTTTGTTTCAAAATTTCTGGGAGGTGCAAAGCCAACACGGTCATTGTCAGGTCTTCAGAAATCTGGTTGAGAGGTATTGGAGATGAGTTGGGCGCTTCGATTCGAAAATCTTGTCGTTGTTGATCAGCATATCTCAAAGTATCTCTGTGCAAAATATGAGTGATTTTAAAAAACTCAATTTTGGGATGAAAAACTATCAACACCATATTTGTCAATGAATAGTATATTATTTTATAAGGAGGAGAAGTGTCACTTTTCATGGCGAGCTTTAGTTAGGTAATTGAAAGCGAGCCATGAAAAGTCACTTCTCCTTCGAATGAAATATGTTATTTTATTTTCAATCATCTTGAAATTCCTGGAAATCTGAATAATATTGACATTTACGATCGTTATAATTGAGTGAAAAATGTAACATTTGTATAGTTACGGTTGTCTTGCAAAATTAGTCCCTTGCATAACAACACTTTTCCTGCCGCCGCCGGAGGGAAAAGTGAGCCCTAGCAACTATTTCTCCGCCTAGGCGGAGAAATAGAACTTCTCTGTGGTCCTGTCAGTCTAGAAATGACGTTGTTATCGAACGTTTGGAAATAAAAATATATTCGGAAGGTTGAAGGTTCTACCGGTATGAATGATTGAAATATACAGGGTCCTGCAATAGTGCGTTCTTCTTCCATAGCTGCCGAACCAGGCATCTCTGAGATTTCGTTGGAAAGTAGATCTCTTGTACCTCCATTTCTGCATCTCAGGAAATTCATTTTCTGATATACAGGGTGTCACCTTCACATGTTATTCAATACATGGATGATTTTTTCATTGGATCACCCCATATATTTTCACATATTTTCAATGACCTTCTGTACTTCTTTCATGACGCAAAATCTTAGGGACATTTTTCCAACAGTTCAGATCTTATTCGAAGAAAACTGCAAAAAGGTGAGGGAAAAGCAGTTTAGTAAAAGTCTAAAACGATTTCAAGAAGCGATAGCAACATAAATTTGAACTAAAAGTTTTTTAATTTAAGGATTTGCTTCGACATGGTTTCTGAACGATCAACCTGTCATACACAGGGTGTCCGTTATAAAGGTCCAAATATGAATAACTTCAAATTATTATTTCTCAATTTTTTCAAATAGAACACCCTGTATTTTTTCCAAAATGATGTAGACAATTGGATACCTTACATTTTCACAGAAGTAACCTTAGGATTATTTCAACCCCCGCATCCAGCAGACACGAAAAATGATATCGCAAATGAAAGTTTTATTGAAATTATAACATAAAATAAAACTAACGGACATATAAAAGAGGTCAAACAATGAAATAAAACTAAATGAATAATTATTGACAAACTTCAAAACCTTCCCAAACTCATATTTCCTGAGCATCATCATAAAAATGATATTTCTTTTTCGTACAAGCAATTCATATTGATCACGTATTCAACCAATCATATACGATTTTATGGGCTTCCAAAAAAAATATTGATCAAGTTATTGCAACTAGAGCTCAAAGATACTTCCGAATACAGTAAATCAGTATGAATTTTTGTTTCCTATCGGGATATTGGGCAGCATAAGTTCCACTTCCTTAAAAAAACAGGTTTTGTGGCACTGCCCTAACATGAAAATCATATCAACCATCCTATTTTTTCCAAAAATACTGATTCACTGTATTCGAAAGTAAGATGTACCAAATGGGTTTTAGGGGTGTGTTCCTTGATTGGATTGCTTTCTACTTATCGAATCGTAGGATTTTTGTACGGGTAGGTGATTTTGAGTCGAGGGAATATTTTACTGATCTTGGTGTTCCCCAGGGCTCGGTCCTGGGACCACTTCTTTTCTTACAATTCATCAATGAGTTACCAGAATATATTGCAGCTAATATATTAGTTCTTTCTATTCGCGGATTATATTACCGTGGCAGTTGAGGCCAGTAGTGCTCACGAACTTTTGGGGAACATTGCGTATTCATTATTCGATCCTTCATGGAATGGTGTCGTAAGAATAC
The DNA here is from genome assembly GCA_910592335.1 of Adalia bipunctata. Lineage (NCBI taxonomy): Eukaryota > Metazoa > Arthropoda > Insecta > Coleoptera > Coccinellidae > Adalia > Adalia bipunctata. Next base: position 14,454,050 of record OU342955.1, read on the forward strand.
ACTCATTCCTAACATGACAAAGACTGAAGAAGTCAAATTTCAAATTCGCCGTGATGAGGTACCTCTCACCCTAAACTATCAAGGAAGAGAATTGCAGTCTACGGACTGTCTGAGATTTCTAGGACTATATCTTGATAGTTATCTGAGATGGGAACAAGTAATAACACATAGACCATCTTTCTGTAAAACTTATTGAGTCCTACTACGCAATATCTAGACTCAAGAGCACCCTTCCGACAGATGCCTTGCTTCAAATTTTTTATAGTATGGTTTATAGTCATCTACGCTATAATGTGGTTTTGTGGGGCTCGTCAACGTGTATTCATCACCCAGAAAAAAATTCTGCGGATGATGTTCAACTTGAAACCCCAAGATTTCAGTGAGCCGATTTTTAAGCAATACAAGATTTTGACTTTGCCATCCATCTCCATTTGAAAAACTCTAATATTCACTAGACAAAATATCCACCTTTTCAAGAAGTGCTCTGATTTTCATGGATACAATACCAGAAATGATGATGTTCTATGCATTCCAATGCATAGAACCACAAAATTCGCCTCACCACCAATGTTCATAGGCACCAAGCTCTATAATCACTTGAACAAAAAAATAAAGATTATGACGGATAAACAATTTAAAATTCAAATCAAATTATTTTTGATAGACAAGTGCTACTACAATGTTAAAGAATTTTTAGATGATAAGTTTTCTTAATGATAAGATTTTTCACTGTGTTGAATATTCTGGTTGTATTTTTCTTTGATTTTCTTGCTGCTGAATTCACTGGACTTCTCTTATACATTAATCAATGTCCACAAAGACCAATAAACGTATTCTATTCTATTCTTTTCTATTCTATCTTGGAGCTCTAAGTAGCAATAACTTGATCAATATTTTTCCTCCTTTCAAGTTTATGGCCTTTTATTTCAAGACGCAGTTTTCGATATCTGTCACAGTTAAGAACTTGCCTCGTAAATTTGACACAATCTCCGAAATATTCGAGACGAGCAAGTAGTTTGTATGAAGAGAAAAGAATCGTAAACTGAGTCGATATCAAGCTCATACTTTTATTTATTCTGGGAAACTTCCCTTGCAGAATCGCCTTTGTTCGAAAGAGAAGTTGAGATACATTTCCCTGAATGGTTGCGATAAAGCGAAATCAATATTAATATTTCAAGGAAACAAACTGAAAATAAATCATTATGCAAAGATGCATTCTTTTTACTGAAATAACATAATGATCCTCCTTGCTTGCAGAATCTGCATTCGAACTTTCAATATCGTGCCGCCACAATAAGAATTCTTCGACTTAGCCTCATTAAAACCATTAAAATTTGGTTGTGAAGCCTGCGAAGGTTTTATCTACATGGTAGATTCAGAAAGACTCATTGAGAGTTTCAAAATGTACTCCAAACTTAGACCATATCTTTCTATGGTCTAAGACTCCAAACAATAATTGATGGAATAATCGAGAATAATAACTGCGTCATCTTGAAAAATTTTTAAGGGTTAATGTTTATTCTGATGAGTTCTGTTGAATGAAGGACACAACCTGTATAGCAAATGACTGGTGCTCCATCCTATCATTCCGTGCATTTCGGTGGAAAATATTGTTGGAGTCCCGAAAAACAACATTATAATTCATTTTCCGGTATATTAATCATTCAGGACATTTTTCACAGCCGAATGAGCTCGTATAGATCGACTAGAACCTCTGATTACTGTTTGGAGAGGAATCAATCTTGATACCCCAGCGCCCGAAGTTCGGGGAGAGACCAACTGGACAATCTCAGGCTCTTTACTCTCGTCCCTCATCAATTATGTATTTTAAAAAGACACGGTGTGTTAGTGTCCGAGGGTATGTTCCCCTGAGCTCAAACTGACACAAATCTCACTTAGGTCTCCTCAGTTAACAATGACTGATCACCTGTCACTTCCCAAATATCAAGGTGACGCATCTAGAGTCACTCTTTCTTGATCGAAGGGGGAAAGGTCATCCATAAAACGTTAACATCGATTCAAGATACTCATTTGTACCTTTTTGAGAATCTAATCGGTTATAAAACATAATTGCGTTTCAATATTGTTAATCTGAAAGAAATAAATATACAGAAGCAGAATACGAGGATATATTGAAAAATTCTTAGCCTACTAAAGAACCAAACAAAATTTCAATGTCAAAATATTTTATTACACAACATATTTTCCTTTTAATTGAATACATTTATTACAGCGAACCTGCAACGTCTCTAGACCTTTCAAAAAAAAATGTTTCTTCTTGCTCTGTAAACCAGTCCTCCACAGCTTTTATTACCTCCTCGTTGGAAGAAAATTTACGACCGTTTGAACTTTTTTTCAGTTGACGAAAGAGATGATAGTCGGGCAGAGCCAAATCTGGTGAATAAGGGAGGTGTTCTAGTAATTCTAACCCTAAATCACGAATTTGTGCATGACAACATAACATTTGTGTACTGGGGTTGTCCTGTAAAAACAAAACACCTTTGGATAGCTTCCCGCGTCTTTTCTATTTAATTTTTTTCCGTAGAGTAGTCAGTAATGTCGAATAGTATTCTCCAGTTATTGTTCTACCCTTATCCAAAGAATCAATCTTGATTACTCCATGGCAATCCCAAAAAACTGGAGCAAGAATTTTTCCAGCAGATTTTTGGACACGAAACTTCTTAGGTCTTGGAGAACCAGTGTGTCGCCATTCCATCGATTGTTGCTATATTTCTGGATCGTAGAAATATACCCAAGTCTCATCCATAGTAACAATTCTGTTTAAGAAGTGTAAATCGTTTTCAAATCGAGCACAGATCGAACGCGATGCTTCAACCCTTGCACACTTTTGGTCAACATTCAAACATTCGGGGATCCATTTTGCAGAAATTTTTCTCATGTCCAAATTGACGTGAACTATATATGATGAGAGCGTTCGTATGAGATCTTCAGATGCTTCAGATATCCCTTTAAGCCCAATTTGACGGTCTGATAAAATCATGTCATGAACTGCATCGATATTTTCGGGGACTGACACAGAAACTGGCCTTCCCGATCGGTCATCATCTTCAATGGAAAATTCACCTCTTTTGAAGCTTGCAGTCCAATTTTTCACGGCCGCATATGTAGGGCATTGATCAACAAGGGTATTAAGCATCTTCGTGAATCTGCTTACCTCTTAACCCTTTTAAATACAGGTACTTGATAATGGCTCGATACTCCAATTTTTCGATTTTTACAAATTCGGTGGGCATCTTTTTTACTTTTTCGACATCTACACTGACACTTCTAATAAGTTGTTATTCGTTGATATGTTTTCGCAATATTTTGTTTACGCATGGAACTGGTCTAGGCTAACTAGATATCAATACATCCTCGTATTTTGTTCTTCCTAAATAACCACATTCCTTCGCTGTCCCATGAAACCGCTTTTGACTTTTGACCAGTTGATTTCTTTTAGTTCCAGACTCACCCTGTACAACCTCTTTTTATTCCCCCTAGTTATCCCTGCATATAGAGGGTGCGCCACATCCATAGGTTCTGATATCAACGCAATCCACCCTATAATATCATCTACAGAAGTATTTTTCGATGTCACATGTCCTTTATTATAGATGTCATTGCCAAGAGGCTCCTTTCATGAGCAATACAATGGGGGCCTGCGTCTTTTTCGTTTTTTATTTCGGTTAAATTAGCGTTTTCGATGATATATCGGGATAAACAGTGACTTGGACAAAGGGGAAGTACGTGGAAGTCGTGGGGTGTGTCCACTCCCTTCGCTGGACACAGAGGTCAGTGCCATATGTTTCGGTAGTAACACCTCCCCGAAATACGTTTGAATTTATGAGTTTTCAGAAAGGAGGGGAAATAATTTCGGATACGAATCTTGAGCATAAGCTACAATTTTCTAGGAAGTTCCAATGCATTCAATTTCCATAATTCTATATACTAAACGTATTTCACACTTTCCGGTACAGACCATAGTTGGGAGCGTGAGTTTGAAACCATTTGATATAAAATAGACCTGCAGCATTTGACGATCATTCCACTCTAAAGATTGACAACCATGGAGCAAATTCCACTTGCATACCGAAATGTTTCATGAATAGTTCTTGTGCTTGGAGTTGAAGAACTTATAAATAAAAAATTTCCATAACTTCTTCTATGACGTCCACAATTTTTCAATGGGAATTCAAGCAAACTGCTTTCGACTAAAAACCATCATCAGTGCTTATACTCCCACTCCTATCAGCACCCCAACCCTCTTATCACTTCAACACGCATGCGCTCCAAGCTTTACGAATGACCTTGACTAGCCTAGTCAGAGAATTGACTCTGACAAATAACTGGTGATAATCATAGAGATGAATCATAAAACAGAGTTCTTTTTGGACTCCTTTCTGTTAACTCCTCAACCAATCCACTTTCATAAAGAGCCCAAAGAAACGATCAATTTTGTTATAATTCGAAGTATTATTCACAAAGGAATGAAGAATAAGATGAACCATTCCGCAGCATTCATATATTCGTGGTCCTATGGCTTTGATTCAATTAATTTTATAGATATCATCAAGAGGGTCACACGAATTGACATTAATCCTATTGTTGTCATGGGAATGACTGAAATGAACGTCTCTTAACTGAGACATTTACGTACGATATTTTAAATAGGGTGACATGTCTTTGATTGATCACTTAATAGGGTTTCACTTTTGAGTCATAGCAGCTCTCTAAACGATACATCTGTGTCTTGTTCAATCTATCATTGTTTCATCAAACATGAACTCAATTTTGATGATGGAATATTGAAGATCGAATCCAATCCCAATTTAGGATTGGGGGTAGTTAGAAAATAATGATCCTGCTCATTCCATAACTCACGACTATCAAGTACAAGCTGCTTCTACGGTCCGAACTTTTCCATAAAGGCAGCAGCGATCTTCGATCAGGCTTAAAAACATGTTCGGAAAATAATATCGTAAATTTCCAAAGTTTTCGTCGCAATAGCTTTCATTAGGATTCATAGGGGTACTTCGGAAGTTTCCCAGGAGGCGTTATTCAAAGTTTCAAATATTTACAAGGAATTATTGGGTCTTTTTACCAGACTCAATACGGTTTTTTCGGGGTAATTTTTTCAAAACTTTACCCATCTCGTAAGTGCGAGTATACCATATAGGATGAGCGCAGAATATCCCTTGTATGAGTTTGCATAATATACTAATACATGAATTACTTAGGTTGTTTCTTTTCAGGCCATGTGATGAATTTTAGATATGTCCGTAGGAATTTGCGTCGTCACTGAAGTTTAAAAAATTGAGAGACGAAAATTTTAAAATGAACAAAAGAACGGTTAAATTTTCCAAGGTGTTGCAAATTAACTGAATTAAATTCTACATTTCAATTTGTTTGCTTCGATCTCTAGAGTTTTTGAAAGTAGGTTACCTCAGGGTCAAGAGCTTTATTTGGCTTGATCCTTATAGCCTTTAGTTAGTTTAGTTTGGTAAGAGGGTTGTCGCAGCTCCAGAGCTTAGTTCTGGAATAATATATCCAAGAGTTGGTGATACCTAGTCAATGGCCCAGAATACTTTGCTACTGCAACTCATTGTTCTCATCTACAGTCAATGAATTCACTTATCCATAAGTATTAGTTTAGACCATTGAGTAACAGCTAGATTGGGAATACATTATTCTTCAAAATTCAGAGTGAATAAATGGTTACAAATTTGTTATAAAGTGCCCTTCATTATGTCATGGGAAGAAAAGTGCATATTTTTAGGTACTGGAAATCCCCATTGGTCATACCAGGTCTCAGCAATTGGTCCAATTGTGAAAATTTATTCTGGGATCTGCTGTTTCAGAGTGACAGCCCAAACTGCAGCACGATTTGAAATTATCATTTCATAATTTCACCAAACCCGAGCGTAACATTCTTTGCCTATTGATACTGTTCATCTGTCATAATCGAAAACACGATTATCAATATCAGAAATATTATTGCATTTAATAAATTACAATTTCAATCCAGTAACGCAATTTGGCGCTGATGGCATTTGATAAGCCTATCAAGTGCTGGCGTTCTATTCAATTATTGGGCCCCTATGGCAGCAACCCTTCTGTCACGGTTGACTTAACGTTATTGTGGCCACCCTGCTTTCTTCAAGTCGGCATCGTTTTGTCAGAAGTGAGGAATAAGTTTGGTCAGGAGGGAACGTGGAGGCAGGCACGGATCTCTTGGTAATCTTATCCTGGGGCTGAAACTGACAAGGGTGAAATTTCTGATGAGAGGGATGATATGGGAATGAAATGAAGGGTTTGGTGGAATCGAATCATATCGAGTTTGTTATTGTGGATGTGTGGAAAAACTACTTTGATGATTTAAACTGTTCCACAAGAGTTAGGGATATCGTATTCAATCGTTTTTAAAAGTATGTAATCTTCGAGAAAATCGCTGTAAAATCATTCAAAACTCAATAAACACTTCGATCCAATAAAAATCAGTATGAGACATTTCGTCAATCTGGTCGCCTTTTTTCTGAAGTTTGGTTCTTTGCATATGCTTCATGGGTGTTCTTATTTTGAAATGAGGTCAGTTTATCAACGGCTTCGATTTGAAACGAGTTTTCTGAAAATGCCAAGACGTAAATTAACACACGCTGAGGCTAATAGGACTATCGGAATGCTACAGGGTAGCCTAACTCAGGTTGTTGTAGCGGAAAGGCTCCAAGTCAGCCAAAGTGTGATATCTCGACTTCGGAATAGGTTCAGGGAGACAGGTTCCGTGTTGGAAAGACCAAGGCTTGGTGGGCGACGAAAAACAACACCTGCTCAGGATCGTTTCATTATCGTTTCGGCGAGAAGAAACCCTACATCTACGTGTAGAACGCGACGGAATACTCTCCAAAATGTAGATGGGTTCCAAGTTTCCATCGAAACCATCAGACGACGTTTGAGAGAGGTGAATCTAGGTTCTAGACGTCCATTAAGAGGAGTTCCATTAACATGTGACCATAAGCGTCAAAAACTGGAATGGGCAAGGCAACATATCAAGTGGAACGATCAATGGCGTAGTGTCCTTTTCACTGATGAATTCAGATATGGACGATTTTCAGATTCTCGAAGAATTAGGGTATGGACAATCCCACGCATACCGCGTAATCGTCGCTATGTCCAAGAAGTCCATCCATTCCGAGGGGGCACAGATCTACACATTAGTCCTGAGAATTAAAGGAAAAACTGTATGTATGAGATAGAAACAATACCACAGAGTAAACACCAAATGAATGGTACTAACTGTTGGTCTTACTTGAAGAGATCAAGAGATCTATCTGCTGGTTTTCTCGTCTTGTCTAGGTGCATTGTGTCCTTATCTCACGGAACGAATTCACTTTTATGGATTCGAAACTAACGTGTTACGTCGTGGGGAAGAATATGAGGTGAACCCTGATAGGGTGGTAAACCGAAGGCCGTGTTGAAGGAAGAGAGATAGCGAAGTGACGGCGGTGTATGACCGTTGCTAGACAAGTAGCAGACGTGTTATAAAACAGGAAGAATCTTTGTGGAATTAAAAAATGGAAATATGAATTTTGAACATTGAGCGTTCCACTCGACACCACGATAATTAAAGAAAACAATTAATATGGCTTCGATCGACTTTGACTTGGACATTTCGAGAAATCAATGTAATAAATTTTTCGGCCGCTTTCAAGCGGGAAATTCCAGTCGAACGGGTCTCGTTGAATGAAAACCTCTCACGAAGACAATTAACCTAATTGTCCCCGTTATTGAATTATATCGTCCGATAGCGCCTCAAATTCCGAAAAAAGAACTCAAACAAAGTTACGCTCCAATAGACGGCCGAAAGGAAGGAAACACAACTTCCAGATAAATTAGCATTTCTTTGATGTCCGTGCAACAACTCCAGAAACAGACACATCGTGCCAGCCCCCAAAGAAAAGAGATTCAGCGTCAATTCTGAAGATCGAAATTCCGATATCATACAGGCCTTTGTGTTCCGGCCTTTGAGGGCGTCATGTTGCGATTTGCTGACATGCTCGGACCTGCCTTACCGCAGGAAATCCGAACCGATGGAAAACTGCGAAGAAGGAAATGACTGGCGTTATGATGGGAATGAGCAGTTTAGCATGTGGATGTGGGGCCTTTGTTGTTGGGGCCTTTTGGAAATTGTGAAATATTGGAGAGATAACGTGACCTGGGGCAAGAATGAGGTAAGTTTGGGGTATTTTTCCAAGGAGATCGATAGGGCTGTTGGGAAAGGGAGAAGGTGGAAAAACTGCCTAAAGAGGTGTGCTACGGTATTCGAGTTGCACGTTTTTACATCGCCCAAGTAGGGGAGTTTTTTCAATGTAACCGTAACGATTGATTCATTGATAGAAAAAAAAAATTATTTGGCGATAACCAAATTTGCGAGGAATGGTCCAATTGATAGGCCTCCAAGATCATGCGACATAACTGCAATGGATCTTTTGTTTTGGGCTTATGACGAGTAATTGGTTCATGCTGATAAATGATAGACTATTGACTATTTGGAAGCCACCACTACCACCATTGTTATTGCTGAAATAAGGCCTGACTAACTCAAAAAAGTAGTCCAAAATTGGTCAGGTCGAATGCAGTTCCCCAGAGCTAGTCTTGGAGGACATAAGCCCGAAATTATTTTTGAAAAATAAATGTCATAAAATTATCGTTCAAATACAAACGAAATTGGGCTTCAATCTCAATGTCTCTCATTTCAATTCAAAGTTCTATTGCTCTGAAAAAACTCAAGATATCTCATCAATTATGACAAAACGCAAAAACACTCACATTGCCTGCGTGATCTTACAAAGGACCCCGCACACTTACTTAGAAAAAGCAGGTCCAGTGAATTTTCCCCATTTTTACATATTATATTTATAACAAGCTTAAGAACAATATGTCAGATTTTCACGAAGGTCTTACATCCGGTTTGGTCTATAGAGCGTTCCAAAATTGCAGCTATGGAAAAATGAATCTTTAAATTTTTTATGATAGTTCTTCTAATTTTCAGAATTTCATCATGATGCCTTGGGTTCTGAATAACAAGATATCACAGATATCCAAACACCGCTCACCATGTTAAGTTTCGTTATACAGACTGTTCCATGAAGCTGTATAAGTAACTGAATGTAACTTTGTTTGTGACTTTGGGACCACCCTGAGTTTTTCAAAATATGATACCATGATGAATGTCCACCCCTGTAGGAAGTTTCATTAATGTACTAAGAACAGTTGCCAAATTATTCAGGTTTGAATTCGGATTTATTACAATTTTTCTTTGAAACTTATCTGTAGTTGAGATTTCTGTCAAGGAATATAGGTTTTCATTCAGTATAATTATTATGATAGGTGTTGACGGTCGGTCCAAAGTTGTTTTTATTCAGGAATGTACAGGGTGGACATAATTCGGTGTTACTTATCTCCTCATTCCGCTATCTCAAAATCTGTTTATATAGAAAAACAGTATTATCATTCCAGGTTGTTTTATCTTTGAGCACTGTAAGGATGCATATTTTTTTGAATATATTACCATGAATGTATGTCGACCTTTGTGAAAAATTTCACTCGTGTATAAATAATTAAAAGATTTTTGCCAAATCACTCAGGTTTTAGTTCAATATACACCATTACTGGAGCCAGAACCCTGGGGACATGTTCTCACATAACAAGCGTACTCTGGTTTCTTGGATACGCACGACATGCGAAATATTAAGTACCCCTCTACTCAACTCTTGAATTCTATTTTGAATGCAGGAGTGATCATTTCATGATTTTTTTCAGTAACTGTCCTAGATTATAGTGGTGTAACAAATATAAAGCTAAAATCTTCAGTTTTTCAACTGTTTTAAATCTTTAAATTGTTAATCAGTCGTATTAATAACCCTATTCAAAGATTGGAATCAATGGATTTCATATTTTGTGCTAGTACATTTATATGTTAATTGTTGATAATTATTATTTCGAGTAATAATGTATATTGAACTAAAACCTGAATAATTCGGCAACAATCTTTCAATTATTTATACACGAGTGGAATTTTTCACAAAGGTCGACATAGTTTTATGGTATAATATTTAAAAAAATATGCATCCTTAGAGTGCTCAAAGATACAACAGTCTGGAATGATATTACTGCTTTTCTAATGAACAGATTTTGAAATAGCGAGATGAGGATATTAGTGACACCGAATTATGTCCATCCTGCACATTCCTGAATAAAAACACGTTTGGACCGACCGTCAATACCTATCATAATAATTATACTGAATGAAATTTTAATTTTGGGACTGTTCTTTGTACATTAATGAAACTTCCTACAGAGGTGGACATACATCATGGTATCATATTCTGAAAAACTCAGGGTGATCCCAAAGTCACTAACAAAATTACATTCAGGTACTTATACGGCTTCATGGAACAGCCTGTATAACGAAACCTAACGTGGTGGGCGGTGTTTGGATATCTGTGATATCTTGTTATTCAAAACCCAAGGCATCATGATGAAATTCTGAAAATTAGAAGAATTATAATCAAAATTAAAAGATTCATTTTTCCGTAGCTGCAATTTTGGAACGCCCTATAGAACAAACCGGATGTAAGACCTTCGTGAAAATCTGATATATTGTTCTTGAAGTTGATATAAATATAATATGAAAAAATGGGGAAAATTAACTGGACCCGCTTTTCCTAAGTAAGTGTGCGGGGTCCTTTGCAAATCAATTCTTTCCTGTTTGAAAGCGCCTCCGTAAATTTAGAGGGGTTTCAAAGAAGATTGTTCAGCTTTTTCAATATTTAGGTTTATTATTTTGGAATCATAGAACGGTCGCTTAACGAATAGAATCGGAATGAAATGACCAAACAGCATGGAAAATGCTTCCTCTTCCAAATGGCACAATCCCATAGTTTTTGACAAAGAGACAAATCGTCCAATTCCGCATGACAATAACGATTCAACTCAATCAAAATGCCAGTTTGAACGTCAACAAAGGGCATCATTTCCGGATAGGAATCATCCGCAAAAATACACACAGCCACGCGGAGCGTTCCACCTGTCCGTCGAGAATAATCAAGAGCGCATTGGAAATTGGATACGGCAGGACACAGGTATAATTGTAAATGCAAAATAATTGTGAGGCACAATGAGACACGAGGTTCAATTTACCATCCGCGGTTCTGAAGTCCGTGAATTCGCCATAACGTTTTTGGCTCGCTTTTATTATTTACGATATGCAGACGGGGCATTAGCATGGCGAGCGTCACAGACGTCCAGATTTCGATGTTCTCCCGCGTAGTCGGATACACTCGTAATATCTCGACAAAGTGAACTTACACTCATACATTCTACCGGTAATGTTACGAGTTTGCTTCAAATTATTTAATTTTACACTTGGAAGATTTCATATTATGCTATCCTATGCGCCGTCTGACAACTTTGATAATGGGAAGACTTATCAATAGTGATACGTGATCGTTTTAGCTGATGAAATGTTCTGCCAATTCAATCTTGTTCGATATAGATTCCATTAAAGACGCCATCTTTCTTTCTTTCTTTCTTTCTTTCTTCCTTTCTTTTTATCTTTCTGTCATTCTTCCTTTCTTTAATTCTTTCATTCCATCTTTTTTTTTTTCTTTCTTTCTGTCAGACAACAACATGAAGTGGTGAGATATATTTCAGTTTATCAGCAAACAACGAAGTCCATTCACAGTATGAACTTTGTGGTATTGAAATAGCAAATATGAATTCTGAAGAACCATTATGAAACATTTTCTTATCGTGCTTCTTCAATGTTTAAACAAAAAAAAGATGAAACGTTGCCTCAAAGTGGAATATAATACTTTTCAACAACTTCTCCTAAATTGCATGGAAAAAGAAAAAATTCGAAGTAGGGGAAATACGTGCAAAATGACATATATGGACAAAATTACATAGGCATCATAACTTGAGTTTGGAGACAGCAAATGCGGAACTGCCCACCACATCACACGACCCGAGTGGCTTCTATTAACCTCTGAAAATTAGCAAGAGCTACTCTGGTTCATTCGGTCGTTATGATAACAGAAATCAATAGATCACGATTTTTTTTTTCATTACGCCAAATTTTAAGAAGAAATGGTCAGTTTTCTCCATTTTTTTCATTTAAATTGCATTCAATTCAAACTCTACTTATTTGTCATTGTATTCACGGAGCTTTTTGTATGTTGAATATAGTTTCTGTATTAATTCGATACATTTCTAGTTTTATAACGCTATATGGACAAAATGACATATACAGTGCACGGACAAAATGACATAGGTATTTCAGCTGAATTAACCGTATCTACCAGACAACACCAAGACAATCCATCTCAGGCTCCATCAGCAAACAAAAAATCAGGACTCGTCTTAACATATTCATAACAAAATCTTCATCTACGGCTAATAAAGGCAATGCATCTTAACCTACCCTTGCTGATCCTATGAGGAGGTTCCTCCAATCCCTAGGACGATTCATAAGTGAACAAGGCAAGCGTGAGCCGAGGACTCGATAAACGTACTTGGTTTCAACTTCTACACCTAATAAAATTGCAATCAAATCAAAAAAGAGCCCATACCTCCTCCAAAAACAGGGAGACAAGTCCCTAGGGCATTATTTAAAGAAGACAACGAAGAAAAAATGTTCCTAGCAACTTTCGAGATCATGAAGACGACTGTCCAGTGTCCATCTATCTATTGTTATGAGACCTTTTTTCCCGATTTAGATCTTCTCCAGGATTAGCCCTGAAGAAGACTGGTTACGATACATGCATTGCTTGCATTGGGCTCACGCATCTTGTGCTGATGTTCCTAGAAGAACCAAGCATTTCATAGATGAACTTTGTCAGTAGTTTTGTAACTATAAGTAGAAAAATGCAGTTGCCTATTGCCGGTATGTCATTTTGTCCAATGCATTCGGACAAAATGAATTTCGTTTATTCCAATTTCTCTAGGAATATTTTAGTTTTTGGTACTTTCATTTCATAAAGGTTGATGAGATTATATAAAGAAAGGGCCAAAGATCATAGGAGTAGAATATGACATTACTTTGATTCACTACTAACAAGTTATGCCTCTGAAATAAAACTCCATGTCATTTTGTACGTACTTCCCCTACCCTTTAACGAACAATCTTAAACAAAAGTCTATTAATTTTCGACACAAAAAGAGGGGAAAGCCATCCAAAAAAACTGAACTACCATCCATATTTCGATTATGAACAAAATACGTATCTTCTGAAGCTTATCCCTTTCTGTGTGCCCTCCCTTAAAATCGGAATACCGGCGTATATACGCGGGCGCATTGTCACGAATGTGAATATAGTCCACCGTAATACTTGTTAACCGAGGTTTTCGAACGGAATTTATAGCACCTATTAAAATCATAAATTTGAGGCACATGTGAAGTTGTCAAATTAAATAGGAGGTCAATCTGGCACGTTTCTATAATTATCTCAATTAACGATTCCGGCCACTATTTCAGCCGGAGCTGTTTCAACCGTGCCCACCCGGGGGGTCAGCAGGAGGGTGGTTTTATACCGAAGTTTCGAATATGCATCGGCCTACGGTCGCGCTAACGAAGGTACTGGATGAGAAGTTCGGAATGGTCTGGAATCGAATAAGATCGGTCATTAATGCGGATAGACGGTTTCGAATTTGGCATACAGTTCGAATCCTATGCAGGGTTGGGGTAGAGTACGAAACCAAGTGAATATCTTGAACGATATTTATGAAATTTTGTCACCAAGCACCGTGACGCATAATGGTGCGTTGTCAGAGCTCCGACCGTTTGCTGAGGGCACCAAATGTCACGCTCTGCCACGAAGAGAATAGCAATTCCATTGTGACGTGTTGACTTGAGTAAGCCTGGTCACTTGGCAAAATTAGGCTCGCGGCTAAACTCAGTGAAGATGGGAGTGAGTTATAAAAAAATAAAAATTATGAATGGGCGGCCGGTAGAGATACACCTGCCCTACAATCCACAAAATTGCGTACTCCCCTACCAGAATAGCAATAAGACAAATTGTACTCAATGTCAACCCATTTATTTAAAATTAAACTGATTGAACAATATTAATAAAAAGTAAAATTAGATTTGCAGTGGTTGATATATTCAGCGCAACAAAAACTCCACAAAATTGCTGAACTTGATTAAATCTCACTAAATTAAGTTATAAATTTGAAAGGGAATTAAAGTACCGTGGTTGTTATAACTGGCCAGTCAGTATCCACCTCAGTTCACAAATGTTTACACTTTCACCTATACCTACTAATTATGAACAGTATCGAATAATCGCAACCCAGTATCAAATGAAACTGGTACAGAGGTGCAAGAATGTAAATTGGGCAATCTGCCACTACAATAAACTCAATTATGAGTCTGATAAAAGTTAGACATAAGTAAAAGGAGCCAGCGGTGACTGAGAGGTCTCCCCTGCTATCAGTTATTCACTTCAACATCAACAATAATATATTATAAACCTAAAGCCAGTGCAAAGCACCGGTTACCTCAACCACTGTAGAGACGTCGGTAGTACTTGGAACGTGGATGCTAAGCACTTGGATGCCAGATACTTGGATGACAGGTACTAGGATGCCCGATACCTGGACGGCAGGTATTAGGATACCCGATACTTGGATGGCAGGTACTTGGAAACTAATAAAACACCATAAGGCATTGTTCACAAAATTCAAAGAAAGTTCATACCTCTTAGGATGTTTTTTGAGGGGAAAAACGATGTACCTTCCAAATTCTATACTACAGCAATTTTCCAACAACAATAATCGTATACAACTCCTAATAAAAAGACTGTTAGACAATGGTTCCCAATATAAGCTCATATCATACCTCTATAGAGATTCGTATCACATTCGTGTAACTTCTTGTTTTTCAAACCATTATAATAGGTCTTTAAGCGAAGTGCTGGGCGCTCAATTTTTTATGGCTATGACTCTTGTGGGAAGACAATTGAATCGGAGGATAATGTTTGATTTCCTCTTTCCGCCATTGGCCGTGAAATTCCTTGCCTAACAGCATAATTCCCTAGTTTTCCACTTAACTCTGCACCAGACATCGATTTATGATTGAAGAGCCCTCTGATCTCGCTGCCCAGCCTTATCCACCCCAAAGCCGTTATTATCTTGATGTATATATCAGAGAAAACAGCAGGACATGGCAATCTTACAATTATTTTTCCCCAGGTATTTAATAAACCCGCTTATACTTCATGGCAAGTGGACGTGTAAATGGTAATCTGTTCTATCTGCCATAAATCGCATTGTACTGTAAACGGGGTATCTAGAGTCAGGACGAAATCCTGTAAACCTGTTATTACAGCTGTAACAGATAAAATAATAACAACAATAAAATTTTACGACATATACAACGTGCTATTAGCGATTCACTTAGAAATGAAGCGGTACATTGACGTGAACACCATGATCGAAATTTCTTTTACACCTCGATTCTCTCACGGAAAAAAAGATATTATGTATCCCATGGAAAGTCACTGTAATGTAAAATGTTCTGTTTCAGCTGTCGCTGATTTGGACTGATTTCGACTCCATTTGTGTATTTTGATATCACAGTAAAATGAAATCTTTATGAGCAAATGATATTATTGGGCAAGTATGCATGTATGCATTTGATTTATGATGAATTCATTGTAATTCAACGTAATAAAACTCCTTGGGAAGTTGTGTGTGGGCCTGAATCAGGAGGTGCTTGTTTGTTAGACTAGTCCAGTCAATATAGTAAGTTCACCTAGGAATTCGAGATACCCAGCTGTAAGTCTGTAAATACTTGTATATTCGGATATAGGGGCTATTTGGGTGGCAGTCAAGAAATACAAATGCGTACTCTTTTTTTCTTTTTTAACTCGAGCTTTCGGACAGTTTTAGTCCTTCATCAGGAGCAGCTATAATTTAAAAACCATCAATAAAACACTCGAACATTGTTTCAGAGCAAAGAGCACTTACAATTTGAGGTTATTTTGTACAAGGCTGTTATGATTTTGTAGGATACAGGTAACGCAAACAATAATCAGAATCGCAGTCGAAGGTTCCTTTTAGCATTCTAAATCTATAGGTATTAATGAATTTTTAAGCAGGATTAACGGATTACAATTGGATTATCGTTATTTCTTTACATCAATGTCACGGCTATGTCGAAAATTTCAATGACGTATGTCAACTATTCTATTCTCTCTAATTCTAGTCATTGATATATACTTTTTCTTCTTCTTTCTTTCTCTTATTCATTTTCATGTTTACACTTATATTGTCTCCTATATACTATGCGTTATTTTTGATAATTCCTATTGGAGCCTAATTTTAATTTAGTCTCAATTACAATTTTTCTATATATCTCAACCGGGTTAACAAAAACACAAAAAGACAGTTACACATTGGTTCTTTTCATCTTTTATCTTTTAACTACTTTTCTCCGATTGTCACTTGTTTTTCTTTTTCTTCTTTTTTTAAAAACTATATCACAAACACAAATAGCCCCTATATCCGAATAGAACAGATCAGTCGACTAAATACCTATATAAATACTTGTATATTGACACCCTGAAAGTTGTCTCAAAACCTACATATTGTAGGTTTTGCGCAACTATTAAATTTCGAGGTCAAAGGTCACAAAAATCGGTTTCTTGCGCTTTTTTGTAAATATCTTATTTCCTCTGGGTCTTGCTATTTGTATTCATTATCAATATTGTAGAAAACAGAATTCTCTAAAAATTTTGTTCTAAAAAATTTTTCATACCGTGAACCGTTTTCGAGATACAGGGCGGAGAGCGCGCGGTCACAGCATCACTTCAGGTCAACCGTTGCCTCCGGTCGCAAACGCGCCATATACAGTGTGTTTCGGTATCACTTAGCGATAATTAAGGGGCATCAAATATACCTAATTTTATCGATAAAAACACCCACATTCGGAAGTTTTTGGAATAGCTGCCATTTTAAATCATTTTTTTTATTTTAGTTGACTCTTTCAAATGATATCGATTTCTCTGGACATAAAGGTCCTACAGATGTGTCAAAAAATTTACTGAATTTTAACTGAATCCTCAATAGTTCAAGAACTAGCACATTGAAGTATAATTTGTTTCAATGAAGTAACACGCAAGGATATCATCCACAAAACGACACCCACATCATTTCTGTATGTTACATAATTTGAGAGTTATTGCTGTTTGAACATGACCCTTATGAAAATTGATGAAATAAAATAAAACCTCAGTACTGTGGGTATTTTTGATCATTTTTAATGATCAAACTAACGAATTTATCATAAAAATTGCTCAAAATGGCCGCCTCTGCTTTGTAGAAGGCAGTGGCCCTTATGACGACTTTTCTTGTGGCCCTGGAAATCAATGCAGTGGTGGAACAGTTGCTTGGCCACCATGCTCTCCGGACTTAACCCCGCTGGGGCTGGACTATTTTTTATGGGGATGGATGAAGTAAAGGATATATTCCACAGAGAAGAACTGGTGCAAAAAATAATGACTGTTGCAAACGAAATAAGAGCGGACACTGCATTGATTTCCAGGGCCAAAAGAAAAGTCGTCATAAGGGCCACTGCCTACCCAATGTCAGTGTTTTTGTCAATAAAATTAGGTATATTTGATGCCCTTAAATTATCGCTATGTCATCCCGAAACACATTGTATATGGCGCGTTTTCGACCGGAGGCACCGGTTGACCTGAAGTGATGCTATGACCGCGCGCTCTCCGGCCTGTATCTCGAAAACGGTTCACGGTATAAAAAAATTTTTCAAACAAAATTTGTAGGGAATTTTGTATTCTACAATATTGATAATGAACACGAATAGAAAAAAACCCATGGGAAATGAGATATTCACAAAAAAAGCGCAAGAAACCGATTTTTGTGAACTTTGACCACGAAATTTAATAGTTGCGCACACCCTACCATATGTAGGTTTTGAGACAACTTTAAAGGTGTCAATATACAAGATTCCACAGACTTACAGCCGGGTATCTCGAATTCCGACATTCTTACCTAATTTAAGCTTACATAATTGACTGGACTAGACGGCTGAGGTAGGATACTGGGAAACGTCTAATTCACTGACTCTGGAGTGTTTCAGTTAAACTATAAATCACAAAAAAAAGATACTTCTGATTAAGAATGGGAATTTAATGATTGGGTTATGACATTTCAGTTATTGTGAAGTGAAATTTCGCAAAATCATCTTGGACCTTTTGGACGTCGACTTCGCATAGTCTCTTTTTAACCTCTTCAACATGGCATCCACATCGACGTAAATAACTCATTACGCTCAAAATTGGCTTCCTAGCGCACAAAGGCATGCCATATTTGTTGACCGGCTCATTAAAAACTGGCCGATGCACAACCGGATAAAAGAGTGGAAGGAGCCCAATTTCTAAGGCACACATTACAAGATTCATATCTGCATACGGCTCGCAAGGTTCCCGGATAGAAGGCGTGACCAAGAACGAGGTGATTATTTCGTCCAAGAAACGAAAACAAGATAATCAGGGCCTGACAACGCCATTGGATGACGTTGATAACTAAACTACATACTTGGAGATTTTCGTTCTTTTGTGCGCTCTTGTGCAGAGGGCGAATGACGTTTTTGAAGGGTAGTGGATAGTGGAGAATACAAGGAATTTTTTTCAGGAATGAAATAATAATGACCATGAAGATCAAAACTATCGTTCATCAGATCATTTTGAATGGGCCGCACAGAACCAAAAGTAATGGGACGCTGAGGGAGTTCATGAATGATGGTAATATACAGGGTATTTCTAAATTCAAGCGAGAAATTAAGGACGTGATTGCTCGTTTGAAATTAAGATGGGTCTTTTCTATAACAAAATTTCCTCAGCCCACTCCTTTCTGAGATATCACACTTGAAAGGTGGTGACAAAATTTTTTTTCCTGAATTTAAAAGCTAGAAACTTGAAATTCTGTAACTTTCGTGCACTGCCAAAGGACTAACCACGGGTATTTTCACCATACTCCTGTTACATTATACGGAATTGAACTTAGCAACCCTTAATTTATTTCATATCAAAACCTTTTGTTCGAGATGAAATTTCATGAAATATAATTATAACTTAAAATCCTTATTCTATTCAAAACAAGAATTATTTTCACAAAACCAATATCTCGAGAGAAAAAAAAAATTAGACCTGAATTTAAGTCCACTTTTTAAGGGTGATGTTTCGGAAAGGGGTGGGCTGAGGAAATTTTGTTACAGGAAAAATCCATCTTTATTTCATACAAGCAATCACCACCTCAATTTTTTCGTATGGATTTAGAACACTCTGTATCTGTAGGTAGGGTTGCCAGATGTCCGGTTTTCGACCGGACAGTCCGGTTTCATGTTTGTCCGGTCGAAAAAATCTTTGTAAACCGGACAGAAGATTGAGTTGTCCGGTTTTTTCATCGAGTACATTTGAGTTGTCCGGTTTTTTCATCGAGTACATCTGGCAACCCTATCTGTAGGTCGCTGACATATGAATCCAATATGGTGAATATACTGCTCCACAAGAGTTAGGGATATCGTATTCAATCGTTTTTAAAAGTATGTAATCTTCGAGAAAATCGCTGTAAAATCATTTAAAACTCAATAATAACTTGAATCGATCCAATAAAAATCAGTATGAGACATTTCGTCAATCTGGTCGCCTTTTGTCTGAAGCTTGGTTCTTTGCATATGCTTCATGAATATTCTTATTTTGAAATGAAGTCAGTTTATCAACGGCTTCGATTTAAAACGAGTTTTCTGAAAATGCCAAGACGTAAATTAACAAACGCTGAGGCTAATAGGGCTATCGGAATGCTACAGGTGGCCTAACTCAGGTTGTTGTAGCGGAAAGGCTCTAAGTCAGCCACAGTGTGATATCTCGACTTTGGAATAGGTTCAGAAAGACAGGTTCCGTGTTGGAAAGACCAAGGCTTGGTGGGCGACGAAAAACAACACCTGCTCAGGATCGTTTCATCACCGTTTCGGCGAGAAGAAACCCTACATCTACGTGTAGAATGCTACGGAATACTCTTCAAAATGCAGATGGGGTCCAAGTTTCCATCGAAACCATCAGACGACGTTTGAGAGAGGTGAATCTAGGTTCTAGACGTCCATTAAGAGGAGTTCCATTAACACGTGACCATAAGCGTCATAGAATGGAATGCGCAAGGCAATATATCAATTGGAACGATCAATGGCGTAGTGTCCTTTTCACTGATGAATCCAGATATCGTCGATTTTCAGATTCTCGAAGAATAACGGTATGGACAATCTCACGCATACCCCATAATCGTCGCTATGTCCAAGAACTCCATCCATTCCGAGGGGGTAGTGTTATGGTATGGGCCGGAATATGCTTCAACAGGCGCACAGATCCACACATTTATCCTGGGAATATGACCGCCTCACATTATAGGGAACATGTCATTGACAATGTTGTGCCAAATTTTCACGCTGCTATTGGTGAAACTCTTCAATTTCTAGACGATAACGCTAGACCGCACCGTGCAGCCATAGATGAGAATGCGCGCGAGGAGCTTGGTATTCCAAATTTACCAATACCTTTGCACTCACCAGATTTGAATTGCATAGAATATGCATGGGATATGCTCCAAAGAAGATTAGATAATCATCAACCTACCCCAGAATCCTTGATGATCTGAGAGAGCTTCTGCCCCGTTTATGGAACGAAATTCCCCAAGAAATGTACAACAACCTCGTGTGTAGTATGCAAAGAAAATGACAAGCTGTTATTGATGCCCGTGGAGGCCATACATTGTATTGATAGTCTTAAAAAGCTTGAATTCTCTGGGAATAAAATTTCGTTATTTTACTCGATTTTTCTTAACCACCATGTATACGCTGCAGACCTACAGGCTAAAATTGAAATCATATTAATATGAATTTTCATCACAAAAATCTTATTTTAACTATATTTTTTTGCAATTTAAGTCAATATCCCTAACTCATGTGGAGCAGTTTAAATCGTTCGATTGGTTTACAGGAATGAGCAATGAATATCACCGCAATTCAATATGTTCAATTGGCTGAAGTGTAAATTTAGCTACTATGGTTTCTGCTGGATACTGGATGACATCGTCCTTATATCCCGTCGTTTGAAGGAGGATTCCTGGGAAATGGGGTTACATGGAACGGTCCCAATTGAACCATCAATAAGAAAAGCTTTAATTTTCGACCAGAAAACCGCACGAACTCATTTAAACTGCCATATTTTGTAGACGTGGTAACTTTTCGGGGTAAACTATGGTACTTTGTCTTCTTCGACTTGAATAGATTTTCTATAAGTATATTCAATACATTTGATTACAGATATTCATCATCAGGATCAAGGAGCAAGAATATTTCACAAAAATACAATGACTCTCAAGCCATATATCACACATATCACATAAATTCCGTTTCGACAGCATTGAAAAATTGTCCATCCGCTAAATTATCTTCCGCACCCCACATTCAACACCCCATGTATTAATCCATATTAGTTTCGCCCTCCCAAAGTTCCCCTCCCTCATTTTTTCGAAATTTATGTAACATTACAACATAAAAAATGCATCGACTTGCACCTGCAATATTCATCAGAATCCCTCGATCCAATATCGAGTAAATTTTGATTTATTCGAAGTCTGGGTGTCGTTATGTGAAGCGGCCATATTAATAAAAAGAAGACGCTCCGTGCTCTGCATTATCTCTGTGTCTCTGGAAACATTAGGGGGATCGCAAATGGCAGTTTGGAGTTTTTACTTGGGGCAACTTTTATCTTTCGGGAGTGTAGCTTGTTGGTTCGAGAAGTTTCGTATGATTTTTACGAAATTTGTCTATAGGCTTTTTTTGGTGGATGACAAGGCTGTGACACTGATGTTTGTGGGTTCCATCGGCAGATTGGCAGTGATGTATGGAGGGTGACAGATGTTGAGTTCTTAAGAATACACAACCTCGATATTTATGATGGTTCAACTTCCATATTTCACTGTTATAGATTCTAGAAAACGATTTTCACATATTCTATGCGCCAGTCCTTTATGGAGTTTTGGCTCGAAGAAGCTCAACAGAAAACTGGGTTATAGAATGAAATCGATGCGTTTTAGAGATGTGACAGTTATTCCATTCCCTATTTTCCAACACAGCACAAGCAATATCCTGCAAAACCAATTCCTCAGGTGAAACCATAAACGACGAAGAACCTTTTCTATGGCCCTCCAACTCAATTCCAAGGGGAAAGGTAAAGACTGAGACATCGATGGCTTACTTAGATGGAATAGTTAATAAGATTACCGAATGAATCCTGTACTTCCGGAGCTGCACCAACGACGAAACACAGAACTTTACAACGTTTCTATGTTCGTCATAAACCGACGTGGCGTGGCGTTCCGTTACGTTACGATTTCGACAGGCAAGGCTGAGTTGATTAAATTCATTCTTCGGTTTTTTCGCAGCTTCTTTAAAGCCCTGTAATATTTTTATCAGGCTTTTTGCGACCGGTCGAAGAACTCGAGGTTCGCGATATAAACTGTAATATTTAGCTCCTGCTTCCAGCCCTAAGGTCACGGCACGTACGAAGAAGTGGCAATAGGGCGAGAGGGTCGGGTGCATTTTCCGGAAGAGTCCAGTTTGTGCCATTTGAATCCAGTAGAATCCATCTATATCATGTCTTGGATGGCTGGATGGTCCCGCTGTGGTCTCGGGAGAAATCCAAACGGTCCACAAAAAGACGTATATGCGTGCAGCATCTAGGAATTATGGGCAGTGGGATTGATTAAAGTTTGAAGCAGTAAGTGGACAGGAGTTTTAGGGTGGTAGTCCTGAAATATTAAGGCACCAGGATTCGGGTCAGGTTCTTCATTGGAGATGTTCGTCGCGTCTCAGTAGGCTCGTAATTAGATGAGGTACAGGGTGATAAGCAAGCCAATCTTCATAAATATATACAGTGCGGGGAAGTCAAATGAAATAAATCTTACTGTACATATTCAAATGTTTCGAACAGGAAGTATTCAAATCTTTACCGGCATCACTGAAACGCTGTCACCCACCTAAATTCAAAAGTTATTCGAAAAAGGCGTACATAACTTAATTTCTAAGTAAGCGAAATTCCCAGTAGACATCTTCAGTCGAAAAAAATGAGTTGTGAGTTTTGCGAATCGATGACCAATACTCTAAGATGGTTTTATCACGTGGGTGGTCTCCAAGAACGAATATTTGATCTGGGAATGCCTACAGGCCCCTATTAAACTCGATAATTACAGGTATCGTTTGCCCCCTTCTCTTAACAAGGCCCCCTTCGATTATTGAAAATATAGTTATCGGAAATTACCGGTTTTCGGAATTCTTCGTTCACGAATCTGTACAATGCGGGGTCTGATGAAATTGTGAAGTTTTCGATTGATTTCCGAAACAAACCGACAAAAGTTCGGTACTTGTAGCTTGAATTCTGACCAAATTTAAGTTTTTCAGTAAACGACAAGTCTATGACAATTTATTTAATACCAATTTATAGCTGACCCTAAAGCAATTCCTTAGAAGTGTGGACAAGGCCTACAAGCACAACAAGAACAATAGTAAATATTGTGGTTATCATATAAATGACCCGAGTTCACAACAGCAATAGGTACACATAACTCTCTGAGAAAAAAATTGAAGAAATAAGACGAAAATAATACGATTATACAGACTGTAGGAATACCATTTATAGGTAAACAATAATGCTGAATTATATAGGTTCAAATTGCACATACCTCACAATCATAGATTATTTTCCTTAGATGTCGTTTCATTGTACACAAACATACCAACAGTTCTGGTACCACAAATTTTACATGAAAAGTGGAGTTTAATAGAACCGTATACGTCGATTCCTGAAAGCGCATTCATTGAAGCAGTACAATTAACGTTAGGAACGTGTTATTTCAAGTTTGAGGAAAATTTCTTTTAACAAATAGATGGAGTTTCGATGGGTAGTCCTATTTCGAGTACGGTTGCTCAATTGGTGATGGAATATTTAGAGGAAAAAGTTTTGTCCGGAAATAACTACAACATTACACTTTTCAAAAGATATGTTGATGATTGTTTAATAATAACATCAGAAAATGAAATACAAAGAATAATTAATGATTTAAATAGTTTTCACCATAAAATTCAGTTCACACTAGAAACAGAAATGAACAACGCAATAAATTTTTTAGACATGACACTTTTAAGAATGAACAACTCAGTACAAACAAAACTTTATAGAAAGGAAACATGCACGGACAGAATAATAAATTACAACTCAGCACATATCTATAAACAGAAGAAAGCGATTATGATCGGGTACATTGACAGAGCGCTAAAACTAACTTCACCTATATACAGACCCACCATCATACAGGACATTACCTCACTTTTAATAAAAAACAACTATCCTCTACCACAAATAAAGAAGATAATAAAACAACGCACACACAAATTATACAACACCGAAAAATCAACAGACAAAAAAGAAGAACCAATCACATTCATACCAATACCATACGTACCTTCTCTATCTGAAAAAATAGAAAACATCTTGAAACCCTACAGCAACGTAAAAATTGCGCACAAACCACACATTCAAATTAAACAACTTTATAGCAAATTAAAATCACCAACACCATTAACAGAAACTTCTCATGTGGTATATAAGATCAATTGCAATAATTGCGAGGGTGTATACAGTGGTGTATGGACAGACGGAACAAAAACTGAAAGACAGACTGAAAGGACACAAGTACTCCAAAACACAGACAGCACTGTACAAGCACAAAACCGAGAATGGACATACATTCAATTATGACGAGACTATAGTGTTAGACCGAGAAACAAATAAGAAATCTAGAGAATTTCTCGAAAAGTTTCACATAAAACAAAATAAAAAATCCATTAATGACAGATCAGACATTAGATACCTTCACAACATCTACTCCACTATTTTGAACAGTCTCAAATAAGCCGACCAACGAAAACAAACAAGAAGAAGAAATCATTATTGACGTGACAACTCCAAAATCATTTGAAATCGTAACCCCAATGACATCCAACAAATAAGTTGGGAAATAACTTAAAATATATGATTTCAAAGGTAATAAAAGAATTAGATCTCTATCCAACAAAGTGTTCAGGATTTTATAATACTTTAAATTGTTTGTTTGTTCTTGTTGTTTTTTACATTGTGTATATTGTTTTTTACAGGCTGGAAAAAGGGTACTACCCGAAACGTCGCCAAATACTATTATATTTTGAATAATATTAAACCCTGATTATCAAATATGGTTATTCTTTTATATAGGTTCAACACATTCATCTTCAGTCTCTAGGCTTTGAATATACTTTAACAAGTTAGCTGAATCTCTTCTTTTGTCTTGAATTTTTCAGGTAATTGATTATGAATTCTACAATGTTGTTTTAAAATTTCCATTTAAAATCCCATGTACAAGTTTGGCTTCTTCGAAATAGTGGAAATTCTCGATGTAAATGAGCATAGTTTTTTTTTCTATACCAATATTTCAAAATTCGGTTTCGTTTGAAAGATACGAGGTGTCGAAAATCCATAAAAAAAACCTTTCTGTCCATATCTTCGGAGCCGTTATTTCTAATGAACTGAATATTGATTGATTGTTAACTCTATTCTTGGCGCATATTCCTCAATCAAAACTTATTTAATAATATTTTTATTTCCTGGTATGAAAGTTACAGCGTACCCGACTCATAAATCCACGCAAAAATACAATAAACCCCCTTGAAAAATATAAACGGTTCATATTTTCGAAAAAATCGATCATTTTAGAAAATAAAAGTATTCTTCTGATTATTCAATAAAACGCGTCGTTTTCGAGTTATTCCCAATTGTATACGATAATGAGGACAGAATCATAAATTCCATGAATAATCTGGATGCTTCCCTAGATTACCTATCATCGAATATTAACAAGAACCTTTTCTGGTCTCTAAACAAGTGACCAATGTTGTCAGAATGTTCATCAACTTTGTCAAGACTAAAAACTAAATATGCAATCATGAAATTGAACAACAAGGATCATGAAATTATACATTTAGTACGCACAGTTTGTATTAAAAATTCATTGTTACCGATCCATATTGAAAATAAATGTCAATAAAATGAAAAAAATTAGTTATATGAATGATGAATGTCGACACAAACCAAGTATTAAGTTGAAATTAATGAAAAATTGAGACAATACTTGGCACTAAATAATCTGTGGCGATGTTTCTATCTGAACAATACCCTCTTGGAATTTTATGAACTCGACACTACACGGTTGATATTACATTCATTCCTTGAAAGTTTTCACATAATACACGAGATCGAAGAAAAACCTAGAGTAATCACTTTCCCCTTTTGATAACAACATAACTCTATTTCCCCCATTTTTCTTTTGAGATCCGCCGGTGGTCGCTATACGCATGCGTCGTACACAGACGTTATTTTAGGTACCGAGATAATCTCATCAATTTTGATTACGTAGGCTACGGATGGGTCGGTTGATAGATTACTTTGTGTCTTGCGTAGTTTCAGGAATATCGGTGAAGCTAGCAACATACCTATATCATAAAACTTTTTGTGAAATATTCACAAAATGGAAACCAAATGGGTTAGGTAAGGTTGGGTTGTTTCAATAAACTCTGATGAAATGATTGAAGCACATCCTTCATGAGATATTTTTGGGATATCGAGGAAAATATGGAAAAGTGTTCACAAACTAATCTTTAGAAAAATCGAAAAAGTAACTCAATTTGATGGGTGAAATATAGCTTTTCAATTGCAGATATAATCAGACAAAACTAAGTGTTTTCGTTGAGAAATATCGTGTTTTTAACTTATTCAAATAAGGTTATTACTTGGGTATTCCCTAGATGTATCAATTCAATTTCAATCGAAAAATATGAACTTTGTGGTCTTTTCAGAGAATTAGGCACGTATTTGACCCAATTTTTTTCAAATGGCTATATTTTTTGATAGAGGCGAATGGAAAATGAAAAAAGGTTTCTTTTGATCTCGAGGATCTACTGTCAAAATGTATGTACAAGTCAAAGACTCACCCTGTATATCAAGTTTGTACTTGTAAGTCTGCTCGATTCAAAGATTGACCTTATAGCTTATAAATAGTTCTGCATGACCTTGGAGGAGCTACGAACCTATTAGGGCTGGTGTCTCAAATACTTAATAATGTGAAAAAGTAATAAAACAAACTTTTTTATTTCAACAGCACATCTACCACTGAACAGGTCTAATGAGAATTTTTCACCTAATAATATCATGCGGTTCACTAATTCGCTCTGGACTCGATGAGAATCGATAATCACTCAGGATCTCATCCAGACTGGCGTGCTTTCATCGCCAAATCTAATTAATTATCGAAAAATACGTTGGCCATAGGCCAAATGTTGCCGCCCTACCGTAGAACAAACAAAATATCAACAAGCCTGAAATATTCGATGCACCAGATGGCGCATCCATCTAAAAACAAATATTGAACTTATTAATTACACCCTTGCCTCCCAAAACTGGGCGGGGGTTGAAGAATACGACATTAATCCCATAATTCAGTGGCAACCCTTGAAATAAAACATGTCAGTTAGGTAATTAACTTTATCTGGCATCTGTTATACGCTTTTAACTTTAAATTACTCCTGAAACTTTTATTGTTTTTTAAATGAGCCTTTTCTCTCCACGCCAGGTAAGGTCTTCGGGGGGTTATTAATTAGAAACCGCCGGGGGTTGGTTGAGGGGGGGGGGGCATGGGGTGGATTGGACGCGTCTACTGCGGTCAACATGTGACATTTCGATCGTATAGTTCGTGATTTGATTCGTCCCCAAGGAAAAGCTGCTTGGGGTGAAGGTGATAGATGGCGCTTTGACATGGTTGACATACGATTGCTTGACTGGGGGGATGTTTCGCGATTCTTTGCGGTTGAATGTAAAAAATAAGGAAGGAGTTTGAGAAGAGCATGCAGTATTTTTATGTGAATCGAGGAAATGTGGGGTAAACCAGGAAATGCGTGAACCTTTTTTCTACTTTTTGATTGGAGTGTTCACAGTGTGAGCAACCAATTTGGAAAGAGCGCATAAGCAAATCGAATACTGGTGTTGAAACTATTTTTCTTCTTTCTGTCCCATATCTGGTGATTCGCCTTCACCTTGGTCGAGGTCACTGAGTATCGTCCTCAGACATTTTTTCTGTATCTCAGCCCACTCGTCTCATTTGTTCAGCCGACAAACGGGCTGTTTATCCGGTATCATACAAGAAATGGGTGGCAACGTCCGTCTGTCTTTTTGAAATATCACGAATTTGTTCGTTCTAACTAAGGTTCGTTAGTCATTTATCCCGCCATTCGCTTGTAAACAGAGCTCCGTAAATCATCGATATTCAGAGGATCGAAAATACCCAAGTCCTTTGCATATTGATGAAAATGGATCGGCATTTTTGTGAACAGAAGCCGATATCGATTATTTTCTATTAAGAATCCATGACATTCTTAACACAAACAGTTGTACCAACAATTTTTATACGTAGGTCGCTCACATACAGGATTCAATGAAGTAAACGACGTAAGGTGGGTGTACACATGATTAGGTACAAAAGAACGTCACTTACCTTAATTGAGATGAGGCTTCCTTGGATATGGTATTACTTGCGAAAGTCCCTTTTGGTTTTTTCAATAGGGAGTTAACCGATCACGAAAGTAAGGAACGTATCTTCACTTTTCGCGGATAACTTTAGCAATGCATAGGGGTTATAACTTAATTGTGAATGTTATCACAAAAAATCTCGAATATTTTGTGATAATTGACAGGAAAAAGGATGAAGTAATAACTCGATTCACAGAATTAGAATCTTGACCTGGGTCAGGTACCGATTCCCTAATAAATGTATACAGGGTGAGTCTTTGACTTGTACATATATTTCAATTGTAGATTGTTGACGTCAAAGGAAACCTTTTGTTCATTTTCCATTCTTCCGAATTCGGCTCTGTTTGAAAGATATAGCCATTTGAAAAAAAAAATTGAGCCAAATGCGTGCCTGATACGATTCTCTGGAATTGATGCAAAGTTGGTATTTCTCGATTGAAATTGAGTTGATACATTTGGGAAATACTCGAGCACATATTGAAATAAAAATATTACAAACACGATATTTCCTACCAAAAACACTTAGTTTTGTCCGATTATTTCTGCAATTGAAAAGCCATATTTCTCCCACCAAAATGAGTTCCTTCTTCGAATATCCTGAAGATTCGTTTGTGAGCACTAATAACTTGTTAGAATTTTCCTCGATATTCCAAAACTATATGTTGAAGAATTGTTTTTACCTAACTCCATTAACCTAGGTCCTAGGTAATAGAATTCGATGTCAATGATATTTCACAGAGCTTTTGAGAAGACGATGCCAGATTGTGTTGATTTTCTCTTCAAACAATGGTAAAGGCGAAACGAAGGAAGCAGTACGTCCCCTATCGTTAAAGGTTGAACTAACGCAAGGGCACTAGTTTTGCGTACTTCACGCAAATGTCCTCTAGGCGTTCCTCTTTGGAAATGCCCAAAGAGTAGTTCTGATTCTCGCCGATATAGCGCTACCTCTCAGCCGGAGCGCAAGAACAATCATTGTTCTTTCATCTGTCTCTCTAACACTCCAACGTCAGTCCCATGAACGACGCCGACGCATGCGTATATCGATAACCGCCGTGATTTATCTACGATTTATTTATTTGAAGAGAAGAATGAAAACAGGTGATGATTATGTGAAGACTTTCAGTGAATGAATGAATAAATAACCGTGTAGTGTCGAGTTTATAAAATAAAATAAAATATTTCACTAACTAAACACCGCCACAGATAATCGCTAGGTATCATTTTATTTTCCATTAATTTCAATTGAATACGTGGTTTGTATCGATATTCATCATTAATATCCGAATTTTTTATTTCATGGGCATTTATTGTTAATATGGAACGGTAACAATAAATTTTTAATAGAAAATGTGCGTATGAAATGTATAATTTCATGCTTCTTGGAATTCAATTTTATCTCCCACATTCGTGGCATTTTATTTTTACATATCTCCACTTAAAACGTTTTTCCATCATAGAGATTTTAGTTTCGACAAAAATGATAAACATTCTGACAACATTGTTAACTTGTTTAGACTGTTTAAAGTCCAGAAAACTTGGAATATTCGATGATATTTAATCCAGGCCCAGGGAAGCATCCGGATTATTCTTGAAATTCATGACTTTTTCCTCAAATTTTATCGTATACAATTAGGAATAACTCGAAAAAGACGTGTTTCATTATAAAATCATAGAAATACTTTCATTTTTTAAAATGATTGATTCTTTCGAAAATATGAACCGTTCGTCTTTTTCAAGTGGTTTTATAGTATTTTTGCGTGGATATATGAGTCGGCTACACTGTAACTTTTATATCAGGAGAAATATTGAATAAGTTTTGATTGATTAATATGCACCATGAATAGAGTGAACAATGAACCAAAATTCAGTTTATTTGAAATAGCGGTTACGAAGATATGATTAGAAAAGTGTGGATTTTCGACACAGGAAAAAGTGTTTCGTTTCATGAGAGGAATCCACAGTTATGAACAAGTCAAAGACTCACCCTGTATTTATTTCTGTTTTATTTATCTTCTTTTTTCATTATATATTATTTCCGTTATCCACAATTTGCTCAAGGAATTTATGCCTTAGTAAAAAAAATTTTCAAAATAACGTGCGTGTTTTTTAATTCCATTCTCAAGTTTGTGTTTTAATGCAATATGATCCTGTCGAAGTAAATAAAAGGATTAAAGTTGATAATGAAAAACCTGTATTTCTTGAAAAGAAAATAATCTCGAGGGCGCATTTCAAAAGTTCCCCGCTGGCGCTAGAGTTCTAGTTCCGGCGCTTTTGAAGAAAATAATATACATGTAACACTACTTGAAGGTACAGAAGTACTTATCTTTAAAAAGTTAATTCCTGGTTTCTTCGAAGGCCTTTCCCGAAACCGTCCCAAGATATTTCCCCCGTTTCATTTCTCTCCGGAAAATTCATCCCGGAGCGAAAATATTTATCCTGTCTGAGGCTTGTAAAAGACTTCCTTATCATACTTCCCGACCGGAGCTCAGCCAACAAAAGCGTCCCCAACGAAAACAAACCATCCGGTATAATTTCAACCCTTGAAGTTCCACGGCGCGAATCTCTATTTAGTTAGGAAATCTCGTGAAAACCACGGCTCCTAAAAATCCGTCGATTCGATACCGATGAACAAACTGTAAAGAGCGGAATGAGAGCATCCGCAGATATATCCCAGCTTTTCACTCAATTTCTTCCGGACGAGGGTTCTATTTGGCGAAATGATTACCAAATGGAAGGTAAGTGCAAATAGAAAAGGGATCTGTCGCGTGTATACAATTTTTTGCGCGAAGATATGGGGCGAGGGAAAGCCAAACTGGCTTTTCCGCTTTATAGGTTAGGATTCCTTGTGCGATTCGAGGAATGAACTTCTCAAAGGATTGCTTTCTGGTTCGATGAATATCCTCCTATATTAGACGCGAATAAATCTATCATATCTTTATCAGAAGCTTTGGAACTATTCGTAGATTCAATAATATGCATTATGCACATCGATAACACCCATAGCTTGAGTTGTGTGAGCCTCTTAACAAATCTCGAAAATGAAATGTCGAAAAATTAAAAATCAAAGAATTCTTCCCTTAGGAGGGGTACATGACCGACTTTGTTACGAAAATGTAGGTTTTCGAGGTCGCTAAATTCAATTAAAAATAATCCAGAGTCCTAACTATCATATAGTTTTGTTTTTCAAGTTTGGGCGAAAAATGATCGAGGGATATGACCGCCCAAAAACATCATATTGGTCGATATAACAAATATCTGGGAAGATCTTACGGTGTCATTGAATCAGGTGGTTGTTCTACTCATTCGAATCTTCAATGATAGTTGTTTTGCGGATCGAAAACACCCATACCTTGAGTGGTGTGTGTTTGCAAACCAAACTCGAAAATGAAAAATCGAAAAATTGAAAACCACTACTTATGAGTAGGTACATAACCGACTGTGGTATGAAAATGTAGGTTTTCGAGATCACTAAATTAATTAAAAAATAATCCAGAGTCCTTACTATCATAGTTCAGATTTTTACCTGTCAAATGGCATTTTTCGAAAAATCGGAAATTTCAAACAAGCATAGCGTCCGTGTTTTTAACCGCAACCAAGATTGATTTATACAGTGTGTCTGGGCATGACTTAGCGATAATTTAAGGGCATCAAATATACCTAATTTTATTGACAAAAACACCCCCATTTGGGAGTTTACCCCCTATTTTTGAAATAGCCGCCATTTCAAATTATTTTTATATTTAGTTGACCCTGAGAATGATACATATTTCTTCGGACATAAAGGTCCTACGGATGTGAAAAAAATGTTTTTTGAAAGATAAACTACAAACTTTCAGTGAATTAGAACAATATGTAAACATTTAACTAAAAAATGTCATAAAAAATTTAGTCAAAAAATTTACTGAATTCTTTAGTAAATCCTAAATAGTAAAAAAACTAGTACATTGAAGTATAATTTTTTTTCAACGAACTAACACGCAAAGATATCAACTACAAAACGACAACCACATCATTTTTGTAAACTACATAATTTGAGAGGTATTGTTGTTCGAATATGACCGTTACGCGAGCGTCCTAAACTGTTTTTTTTTTTTTGCTACAAGACAAGTCGTCATGAGGGCCACTGCCTTTCTACAAAGCGATTTTGAGCAATTTTCATGATGAATTTGTTAATTTGATCATTAAGAATGATGGAAAGTACAGTACTGAGTTTTTATTTTATTTCATAAATTTTCGTAAGGGTCATGTTCAAACAGCAGAAACTCTCTAACTATGTGACTTACAGAAATGATGTGGGTGTTGTTTGTAGCTGATATTCTTGCGTGTTAGTCCATTGAGAAAAAAATCATACTTTAATGTGCTAGTTTTTGTACCATTGAGGATTTACTGAAAAATTCAGTAAATATGTTGACTAATATTTTTTTCGAGAAGAATCAAGACATTTTTGTGGGTATTTTTATCGATAAAATAAGTTATATTCGATGCCCTTGAAATATCGCTAAGTCATGCCCAGACACACTGTATATTGTTGATCAGCCGGGTCCCAAGTATCTCTGTGCATATTATGAACATATAAAAATTTTTGGTGAAAAATATTGGTCAATAAAAAAAATATCTGGGGGTGTTATTGAATCGGGAAGTTATTCATCACATTCGAATCTTCAACAATAATAGTTTTGCGTATCGAAAACATCCATACTTTGAGTGGTGCATGTACGCCCATAAACAGCCAGAAAATGAGATATTGATCAATTAAGAAACAAAAAATTCTTTACTTATGCGAGGTACATGGCGGAGTTCGGTATGAAAATGTGGGGTTTCGAGGTCGCTGATTCTAATAAAAAATAATCCAGAGGCCTCACTATCATAGTTTAGATTTTCACCTCTGAAATGGAATTTTCGTCAGAGCTTCTGTCCCTCATATTGCATTCTCTAGGGCCTAGGCATTTATATTTTGATGGTCAGCATATCTCAAAGTACTTATATCTGAGGGGATAATGAGCAATTTAAAGAAATCCAGTTTGAGTGGAAATCGATAAAACTTCTAAGACAAGCATCGTCTTGCCAATAATTGTGGTATATCTAGAACCTCCTCGGTGAATGTCACTGTCCGTGCAAGTAATTCAATTTCTAATTGATTAATCTGTACAAGGTTCTGAAGGAAATTTTAGCTTCTATTACCATAATTCAAATCGCATTCAGGAGAAAATCCACATTGCGCTTCTCCAACTGACCTACCGAACTATATTCCTCCTTACTGCTTCGGATAAAGAGCTCGAACTTTGCATAAGGGTCTCAACGTTCATTCCAACAAAGCCACATCAATTTCCCAAACTGCGATACCCCAGAAACCTACCGCAACTTTTCTGCTTGTTTGGTCTTCGGTATAATACGACCATTATGTCTTTCCAAAGTTTGTGTGCATCCTCGTTATGCACTATACGATTCACCGATACCACCACCTGTCCTAACAGTGACTTTTGCCACCTTCTGTTCGATTTTTGCCCTATTGTTGTTTTGACAACGGACCAGCGGCGCCGATAGAACCCTATGACTTGTTCTTATCTGTTCGAGTTCAAAGTAATAATTTCCAAGCTGATCTGTTTTATTCAAAGTATTGTTAGATTAGGATTTCAGTGGGTAATACTGGACTAATTCAGGCAGTTGAATCCGTTCTGTTTTAACCACTTTGTTTCCGAAGTAACAAAATTGTTTGGCACGACACTGGTTTATCTAACGAACTATACAGAAAA
The DNA here is from genome assembly GCA_910592335.1 of Adalia bipunctata. Lineage (NCBI taxonomy): Eukaryota > Metazoa > Arthropoda > Insecta > Coleoptera > Coccinellidae > Adalia > Adalia bipunctata. Next base: position 14,488,550 of record OU342955.1, read on the forward strand.
ATCAATGGACCTTTTAGCACATCACTCTCTTTGTTCAATGCCCCAACAATAGGTCAAAATACCCAAAATACTGGCCTAAACACCCAAATTCTGTTTTGTGGTTTCTGATATATGACATGTCGTTCTGTCGATATATCTTGTACGGTGGTAACATATGGTCGCGAAGACACCAGGCTTGCGTTGAGTTACCTACTTCCCGATTGTCCTTGAATGACACAATAGGATGGACTAACATTTTGACAATCGTCTGACATATAGCTCATTGTTGCTCGAGAAGAATCAAGCCACCCAGGTGTTATTGGGAATGATACCTACATGCAAGAAATCTTTCGAAGAAGCAGGGTTGAAAATGTACGGAATATGTGTCGAATGCTGACAGAAAACTCAAGAACTTGTTGGAAATTCAAATGTTCAAATGAAAAACATGGACATGTGTTTTACTGAATTCAAATATAGGGAAAAAGTAACAAGTTGAAAGTTATACGGGGTAGTTTTCGAAATGTTGAAGTGGTGTTCCCAAGGAACCGTTATGGGACCCTTATAATTCTTCATTAAAATGAATAGTCTGCTTTTTAACAAACAGAAAGTGAAATAATTGGATTTGCAGATGTTACTGCCATTCTATACACCGTAAAAGATTGCGAAGAACTTATGGCTTTTATTTCTTATTATCATGAACCAAAGTGAATTGAATCCGTGTAGAAATAGCAGCAATTGAACAATCCAGACGAGATTATTCCATGATTTCATTCTCAATACCAACATTTTGTACATGAAAATGCTTTGGCCCTGGGCCCGTATTCTTGGCAAGCTGTTGTCAGTGGGCGAGTCGACTCTGTACTCGACTAAACTACTGGCCTAGTCCGAACAATCCTTTAGGGAGTGATTCCACTCGGCAAATGAGAACAATTTCCAAGATGGCAACGAATTTTCTACCCCTTCCTGAAGACATGGGGTGCTGAGGATAGTCTACAGGTTTTTCAAATCAGTTTCATTTGCCAGTTGGTGCGCCTTCAATCATTTCACTCGCTTTACTGCGCTGCTGTTTACATTGCTCTCCTTTGCAACTTGCATATGAGACAATATCCCAGGGATTGTGCCATAAACGGAGATTACACAAATTATGAAAATAATAGCAGAATGCTGAATCTTGAAGAGTATATCTGCTCTTACCTCATAAAGTGCTGTGCACTGCATTCGGCAAAATTGGCTATTTCCATTCTGAAAATGGGAGCGCTCCAGGAATTCCCTACCTTACAGGTATTACATGTACAGGCGTACACTAAAAAGGGTTGAAACTGATAACGCACTAACTTGTACCGTTACAATCTTAGATCATAGAAAGTATAATAAATAGTGAAGTCAATTTTCAAAATCAACAGAACTAAACTGGGTAATTGTACTACTACGGAATCAAAATATGATAGACATTTTTGCAACGTTGTGACGTTCTTTGAATTTTCTAATTATAGCTATTTATGTAACAAGTAAATAAATTAGATCTTTATGGACGAGTCCAAAAGTTTATCCCAGAGCGAGCAAAGCGAGCGAGGCCTATAATTTGGGCAAGTCCATAAGCCTAATTGTGTACGAGTTGCAAACAAAGCTTTATGTTTGACTGCAATGCAGAAATTTTATTTTCTGATATGGCAATTAATATAATATTCGTCGCTTTATTACAAAGAAACATTAAGTGTGCTTTTGCTTTTCTTACCTTAGTAACCATCAGCGACCTTAGCATTAGCAACCTCACTGAACAAAGTTGATTACTTCATTAATTATGTGACAAACGTCACAATAATCCAAAAAATGGATAGTTCGGGAAAGGAAAGCGTGAAAAATTTAACCGCAAGTGCCGAAGAATCTTTCCTACCCACTAAAAGTGCTTATGAAAATTTGCATGCGGCCTATAACAAGTGGTGTGAAACGAAGAAAATTGCAAAATCGAGAGAAGACTGTGACAGTTGAGTCCAATAAAGTGGTGTCCAATAAAGTAGTGTCCAATGAAGTGGTGTCCAATAAAGTAGTAGATTATGGACGCTAAACGAATTCATTTATGAAGTGTTTATGAAGCAGTCGAACATAAAGTTCATTTATGTTCGACTGCTTCATAAACACCTGATTCATGAATTCGTTTAGCGTCCATAATTGACTACTTTATTGGACACCACTTTATTGGACTCAACTGTCACTGTCTTATCTCGATTTTGCAATTTTCTTCGTTCCACACCACTTGTTATAGGCCGCATACTCATAAACACTTTTAGTGGGTAGGAGAGATTCTTTGACGCTTGCGGCTAAATTTTTTACGCTTTCCTCTCCCGAACTATCCATTTTTTGGATTATTATGACGTTTGTCACAGAATTAACGAAGTAAACAACTTTGTTCAGTGAGGTTGCTAAGGTCGCTGATGGTTACTAAGGTAAGAAAGGCAAAAGCACACTTAATGTTTCTCTGTAATAAAGCGACGAATATATTAATTGCCATTTCAGAAAATGAAATTTCTGCATTGCAGTCAAACATAATATGAAGCTTTGTATGCAACTCGTACATAATTAGGCTTATGGACTTGCCGAAATTATTGTCCTCGCTAGCTTTGCTCGCTCTGCCATAAACTTTTGGACCCGTTCATAAAGACCTAATTTATGTACTTGTTACATAAATAGCTATTCAATCATAATGAAAAGTACTCCAGATTGAAATTCATTTACTCATTTGTGCGTGAATGTCAGAAATGAGTATTTGTTTCTTTAATATTATGCATTCTGCACATTACATATTATACTAAAGTATCGTAATGTTCGCGTAACGGCTCAGCCGTTTTTGCCTCAGATTACGAATGGGCACGTTATGGCATGTTTGAACTGTGTTGTCTAGTGTATTGGAGTATTTGAATTCTGATTTGAGTTTACATAGGTATACTCCATTCACTTATATAAAGTATCGCGGTTAGCCATGATTTAGGTTTATCAAGTTCTTTCACTTAAAACGGACGCAGGTTGGTACTCGTGAAAATCAAGCGACATTGCCAAGTCTACTTTCTATTTACTCTTTTTTAACTTTATAAATGGAGTTAGTTCGTCTAAGGTTTAACTATGGCGCAGGTTTCGTAGAACTACTACATTTTCATACTGGAGTATTTCAAGTTGTGCAAAAATGTATTTAAATGTCTTCTGAATTCACATAATATTTTCTCGAATTCATTGATTTCACAAAGTGAAGGAACATTTTGATAAATAGGTACGTAATTACTACGATTTTTCAGCAGAAACGGCAACGTTGCTCGTTCACCTGACAGAAGAATGACTATAACCCAACATTTTCAAAACATACACGGTGAAATGTGTCAGAATTTCATGGCAAACCGAGATACTTTATAAAAGTGAATGGAGTATATGTTCTACTCTTGTCATTCAGAGATGAAACAGTGGCGTTGATTCTTAGATTTTAGAATTTCACTTTTCAAATTCCTATCTAATATTGGGATGGGGAACGTTTGGTAATCAATTCTGAATTTAGCTGACTCTGTTTACCTAATTCGGAATCTGTTCCAAAAGAGTTGATTCACCTGTAATTTCCAATCTTCAATACCGATAACACCACGCCACTGGACTTTTCTAAGTTACATTCTGCAGTGTTGCCACGGCATTATGAAACGCTATTGCTATCCTTTATGCTATCTTCGTCACACTCATTGAAAACTGGCTTCACCAATTCTCGAATTTAAGAATAAGATAATGTTTCTCCTCTTTCTATGGTCTAAGGTTACAATGCATCAGTGTATTTAATTAATCATTTCGATGCAAGCCTTCCTGTATGCCCATCTGAGTATCAGAGATTCAATATACAACAAAACAACAACAATATTAGATAGATTAATTTGAAATATGTTTTGAAGATTTTTGTATTTCTGGAGTCTTGTCTAAGTAACAAATTACAACAGAAATACGTTATTCTCGAATATTCTCAGCCTTGAACGCTACCACTTGCTTTCACACCCCCATCGCTATCAGCACTAGCTTCACCACCAACCCCTTTATCGCTTGGATCGTCATTTGCTGCGTTTGGTTCTTCAGGTTTTGATATTGTTGGCGTGGTCACTCCAGAGATACCAGGAATCAAAGGCCCTGCGTTGCACAAGTCAGTCGGACACACGTGGCAATTTCTGAGGTTTTCTTCTCCGTAGGCGTACATAGCTCTCACACATATATTTGCTTTCTCACAATCTCTAGTATTCGTGTATTCAGTGTATGTTTCGTTTCGTACATGGTTATATCCAATCGCTCCGCAGACTTCGCCTTCTTTGCATTCTACTGTTTTGGTATCTCCATTGGGAACCTTACAATCTTCGTAGTCAGGCTTGGAGAAGACCGAGCATTTATAGCATTTCAATGCCTCTGCTGAAAATACAGTTAGGAATATATCAGAATTGTTTTGTACGAATTGAGATCCTCAATCTCATTTGATTTTGTACTGATATTGCAGTGATGATGTATTGGATATTGTGAAATTAGATCTTATTATCAACCAGAACGACTTCAAAAAACATCAGTTACACAAAACTATGATCGGAGATATATAAGTACTTACCCTGTTTGAAAATGGCCAGTGATAAACAGAAGGATAATACCATAATTCGACCCATTTTAATTTATGTTTTCGGTAATGGTACTCCTGCAATTGATTTTACGACTTTATATACCTTTCTGTTCAGTTAATATGAGCGTATCACCAATTACTAGATAAGATGCCATTAAAATTAAGTACTGCTCGCTTGGAGATTATTCAATGGGAAAATTCAACTCAGTTATATTCGAAATATATTTGGCACATTTGTTTTTTGTTCTTTTTCATTATTTCTATCGGATCACACGTGAAGATCTCGAATATCTGCCATTAATATATTTGAGCTTTCTTTAGTAACAATATACAGGGTTGGGATAAAGTATGGAACCAAGTAAATATCTTTTGAACGAAAAAAAACGATATTTATGAAAATTTGCAGGTGAGTGCAATGGAACAAAATGCATCTGATATACATTTATTTCAGTAATGTACTTCCGGTTTAACCGGAAATGCCATCAACTTCTTTAATTTGAATGGGACACCCTATATATTTTCACAGATTTTGAAAGAGCTTGTTATGTTGAATTCATACATACGGATCTTAACCCTTTAGATTTTTTTCTTTGGGTTATCTAAAATCACGTGTTTACGTTAGACGACCAACAAATTTACCGAAAGTGAGACAAAGAATTATTGATGAATGTGAACTAAATGTGGAAAAGTCTCGGAAAAAGTGACTCAAGAATTGAGTAATAGGATATTGTCAGCAAGTAAACGGCGAGCATTTTGAACATTTGATGTAATTTGGTTTCTCATCATTCTGAAATGAAATGTACACCTATTGTACAACTAATAGTTTTTACAATTTTTTTACACTAAACTCAGTATGCATGAATTCAAAATAACAATCTCTTTCAAAATATGTAGAAATATATAGGGTGTCCCATTTGAATTAAAGAAGGTGATGGCATTTCCGGTTGAACCGGAAGTGAAGGGTGTTTTTTTTAGAGGTATAGAACTTTTAATTGCAATAAAACAACGATGGATTATTCGATCGACATGAATTTTATTTATCCGAAAGATAATCTTGTGGCATTACATTTTAAATATGATTTCTGGCATATGACCGCCACGGCTGGCTCGGATGTAGTCCAATCTGGACATCCAATTTTCGATGAATTTTTCCAACATTTGTGGCCGTATATCGGCAATAACACGGCGAATGTTGTCTTCCAAATGGTCAAGCGTTTGTGGCTTATCCGCATAGACCAATGACTTAACATAGCCCCACAGAAAGAAGTCTGGCGGTGTTGAATCACAAGATCTTGGAGGCCAATTCACAGGTCCAAAACGTTAAATGAGGCGGTCACCAAACGTGTGTTTCAATAAATCAATTGTGGCACGAGCTGTGTGACATGTTGCGCCGTCTTGTTGGAACCACAGCTCCTGGACATCATGGTTGTTCAATTCAGAAATGAAAAATTTAGTAATCATGGCTCTATACCGATCACCATTGACTGTAACGTTCTGGCCATCATCGTTTTTGAAGACCAATGATTCCACCAGCCCATAAAGTCTCTGGGGATGCGAGTTATCAATAAGAGTAAACGTGGTGCGGACACGTTCCATGGTTGATCGAATTAACTGCTCTGATGGACGATTTTGTCGACGATAAAATGGACGTAGTGCGCGATACGTATTCCGCACAGAACCATTATTCAAAATAAGAAATTCACGTCCGTTAGGACCATCCACTAGGGACATACAATAAATGAGAGAAATGGACTAGCAAAGATCTAATGCTAGTCCATTTCTCTCACTCTCAGAACCATTATTTTCGAAATAAAATTGCACTATTTGCAAGCGTTGTTCAGGCGTGAGTCTATTCATGATAAATTTCCCAACGAAACTGAGAATAAATCACTTGACAGCTGTTAAATCGTTCGCCATCTTGAACAGTAATACCAACTCAAAGATCTATACCTTGAAAAAAAACACCCGTTATATCATTAACAAAAAAATGTACAATAAAATTGAAGATTGACAAATGAAGAAAAAAAAAATGTACAACAGATGCATTTTGTTCCATTGCACTTACCTTCAAATTTTCATAAAGTATCGTTTTTTTCGTTTAAAAGATATTTACTAGGTTCCATAATTTATCTCAACCCTGTATATACAATATTTTATAATACTTCACGAATGGTCTTGAAATGAATCTAAGCTCAGGCGTTGCAAAAACCAAATGCAACACAAATCCGAAAAATTTTTGGAAAATGATTGGTATCATAGTCATAGTTAGAAATGAAAATCCTCATATTCCATAGAAGAAATCAGAAACTTTTTCAAAAGAGGAAATTTCATATAAGTATCTTAATGTCTTTTCTAAATCAAAACTTGAAAATATTCTCTATTTAAAAGAAATTTTCTTCAAGAATCGTAAAAATTATTGACTTAATCTTTATATATAAAACCAAGTTGTTGGTTACACCATTTATAACTCAAGATCGGATGGATTGTTTGTTATGAAACCTAATTTATGGATTCGTCTACGGCCTGGTTATCATAAAATACATTAAAACTCTGAAAAATTCGATGACAAATATGTCGCTACGGTTAATGGCTCTTATCTAGACACTTATCTAGCGCATTCGTGAAGGTACTATATCGATATTATTATCGTCACTAGATCGCGTTGTATTGGTATATAATCACTGTGTAATTTGCATAGAACTCATTTTTGATCTAGAATCAACTCAATTTGACAGTTCAAAAATCCAACCAAGCCGTTGATCTCCGATCACTGGTGATTACGATTTGTGAAATCGTAAGTAGGTATCATTTAGGCGGAATAAGGTTCGCCGGGCCAGCTAGTATAATAATAAAGGACGAATTTTAATGTAATACAAAAAAAACATTCTTATTCTTTATTTTTTATCAACCTCAGACTTTAAACTGTTTCGAGGATTGTTAATCGTTTCAATCAATCTTCGAACAAACTTTCAACACAATAATACAAATTTATTACGAGTATATCAGAACATCTCATAAGTGAGGCAGACTCTTTGGATGAAATGCAAGGCGTGTAGGAGCTACTCGTTTATATTACAATATTTCTCGGTAGCCCAGAAAAGTTGAAATGTCACTGGATTGAAATAGGATTACGTCGTTATAGTTTATAGCGGATTTCTTGAAGAGATATGAACAACACAATGGAAGAATTAATGGAGTACGTCTATAGTTCTGACAAGAATGTTCTCGAATGGTACCTCGGAATACATATCTTTATTATGAAAAGTGGTGGGTGCAAGGAGCATACATGAAATTATATCTGGCATGGCTATCTCTTCAGTAACCTCTAGCAAACGAAACTTTTCGCTTGAAGAATAGGTGAAACTGAACAAGGAAGTTTGGTATAAAATGTTAGTTTTATACAGAGTTGGGATGAAGTACAGAACCAAGGCAATATTTTTAAAACGAAAAGGAAGATAATTATTATGGAACTTAACAGCCAAGTCATGAGCATAACGTATCTACTGTCATATTTTTTGTTACCACTCTACTTCAGTATTCATAACAAAATCCTAATTTTTCTTAATTTAAATGAGATGAACGAGATATTTTTGCAGAAGTTTTCCATTACTCTCTTCAGCATATAGCGATTTTGGATGATTTGGATGATTTCACCTTGATTGCCACTTTCAAGTCAAGAATGAAGACCTCAAGAATGGGCCCTTGATGACTTGAAAGAGGCAATGAAGGGGTAAATCATACAAGTTGGAAACGCTATGCCCTCGAAAGGGCCGTCATTTGGATGATATTAATTTCAAAACATAAATGAAAGGGAACTTGATAGACTTTCAAAATACAGAAAAGTTTTTCCAATATTTTTTTCGTATTTTTTTAACAGCTCCTTCAAATGTGGAAGAACTAGTTGCTCCACCCAGATGATCCGACATATCTATCCAGCAGTTATTTTATCCACTGGATTTATTATCCGGAACTTTATCAGCAAGTTCTGAAGTAAATGAATTCACCTATTCCGGAACTGTTTCTACCAATCATTTGAACTAAATTTAGTGTGTATACTCCATTCACTTTTATTTAATCACATAGGAGGTCATGGTTTCGTTTTCAGGGTTTGGTGCACCTGATGAAAAGTCTGTGCACGTACAGAAAATATCGTTAATGACAAAACGACGTTGCCAGTTTCTTTGTTTACATCAAAATAAAAGCAAAGAGTAGGTACATTTTGGTAAAAGTATCAAAGATATTCCACATTTTGTTAGTTCGAATCCATCGGCGATTTTGGGGCGAAATATTGATAGGAAATCGCCTATTTTCCCGTTCTTTGTCGTCCAGAAGAAGTTTCCCGTCGATATGAGAGATTTCGTGCAAGTGTCATTTTTTCCTTTCACGCCTTTTGGCGTGAGTACGAACGGAAAATTTGAATTGGACAAAAAATCGATTTATACATAATATAAATAAAGCGAAAATAAGTACTAATCAAACATTTTTATACTCTTTATACTTTATATTCCAGGAGTTTGTGTCTTATTTTAGAACAGGTGAATGATAAATGCGAAGCATATGTTTGACCTATTCCATTTTATTTGTACAAACCTACTGTGGTAGTAATGTATGAATATTTTTCGAAATAATAAATTACTATACAGTCAGAATATTTTACTCCTTGTTCATAAGATCTAATGAATAAAATGTATATCTACAAAGCTTTCAGGAATTGACATTCTTGCTTATTAATTTATAACCAAAACTTATTAGTTCCTTTGTGAACAAATTCGTTAATTTAGTTATAATGTTTATTTTCTTTGTGATGAATGAATAAAGAAATATTAGAAATAGAAATGTTATGCACCCTCCCGATCATATCACATACAATATCATGATGAAAATAAAGCACATCTTTACAATCATAAATCCAAAAAATCCTTTATGTAGAATATTGTTCACAATTTTCTGTTGTGTTCTCCAAAATGAAATATACATTCTGAGAAATACGCTAAGAATATAGAAAGGGCAACATAGTGTTGACTTGGAACATGAAAATATTTTGAAAAACGTCATAACTTCGATACAGAGTGCATGTGTCAAATTTCCAAGGCCAGAGTTGTGATTTTATAATTGTGAATGGAGTATAGTTGTCCATAGAGTTTCTGAATTATCGTCATTTTCGTTCGGAAGATATACGAGTTACCTCACTTCATTCAAACCATGTACCTACCATAATTTTCATTCAAAAGTCATGGAGAAAAATTTATAACAATTGTAGTAAATCTTTCTTAATGACTTTTGAATGAAAATTGCAGATTTGGATCATTATTACGGAATCCTAATATTCTTGGAGCAGTTGATTGTAGAAAAATTCAATTATGTATAATTAACAATGAAAGAGGGATTCGTATTGAGTTACTGAAAACAGAAAATATTTTTTCTGAAAGAAACCCATTCGAAAACCTCTATCCACTAAACCTGTAAACATATCATTCTGTTGAGGGCATAAAACGGAATTAATTTGAATATCTCGTACCTATCTTCAGGTTTTGTTATAAAAACAAATCAGTGCATATTATAAGTTTTATTCAATTGATAATTGCGAAAAATGGTTTGATGTACGCATCCAAGTGAACAAGAAATGAATTTTTCAAGGATACATATAAGGACCTTATTATCAAAAGGCGAAAGAAACATTTCATTCTCAAACGTTATCAGACTTGAACACTTGCTTTCGCATTCCCATCGGTATCAGCACTAGCTCCACCACTGGCTCCAGCACCAGATCCACCACTAGCTCCACCACTAGCTCCAACACTAGCTCCACCACTAGTTCCACCTATAGCTCCACCACTATCTCCACCAATAGCTCCACCACTAACTCCACCACTTGCTCCTTTCTTGCTAGGATCGGTATCTGGTGTGCTTGGATCGGCATCTGGTTTGCTTGGTTCTTCAGGTTTTGCTATTTGTGGAGTGGTCACACCAGAGATACCAGGAATCAAGGGTCCTGCATTGCACAAATCGGTAGGGCATACGTGGCAATTTCTGAGGTAGTCTTCACCGTACGCATACAAAGCTCCCATGCAAAGATTAGCTTTTCCACACCGTCTAATATTCGTGTATTCATTGTATGTTTCGTTTCGTTTATAATTATATCCAATCGCTGTGCAAACTTCACCTTCTTTACATTCTTGTATTTCGGTATCTTCATCGGGAATTTTACATGCTTCGTAGTCGGGCATAGTGAATTCTGCGCATTTGTAGCATTTCAATGCATCAGCTGAAAATTTAGTAAGATTCCTAAATCTCAGATTGAATTTTTAATTTTTTGTAGCAATTGTATTCCAAATTGTGGAGATCTCATGACTATTCAGTGAATGGAAGATGTGAAAATATGTCATTTGCATGAGTGCAACAGCTTGCCTGTTGATGAAGAAGGGCCGTTAAACAATTTTTTTAATTGTTCTCATTTCATAACCTGCAAAAAAATATATGCGGATTTCTGTACTGATTATTCACTTACTCCTTTTGAAGATTGCCATTGATGAACAGAGTAATAATATTAGTAGTCGATCCATCTTTAAAACGTTATTTTTCGTCCTCTTTACGTTTCACAACTGAAGTAATGGTTTCAATAAGTTGATATAGGTACCTTAATTTTCAGTAGATAAGAAAATAACTTATTACAAACTATCACAGTTTTAAGATAAGATGCATTTAAGTTGAGTGTCTGTAAATTGGAACTTATACCCCAAGCAATTGTGGAAGTAAAAATAGTAGGGTCTGTACAAATATATTCCTATCCCATTACAAAAACGTAATAACCCAATCTCATCTATTTCGATTGCGTAACAGAAAATCCCCGAAATATCTATTCACCCTCCAGAATGGGGGAAGATAAACCGCAATTTTAACGGGTTAGAATCTCGTGGCGTAACGAAATGAAAGTGATGATATTTGAATATATGAATGTCAAATATGGATGTGACTCACGTACGATGGAACCGATTAATTAGAGAGATATGGGGGTGTTAATTCCTTCATGGATGGGAGCAGAATAGAAATGGCGGTGTAGGTGATAGGTGTGTATCACACCAAGGAGACATTTTGATCATGGCTTCTCGGTTGTATACAGGGTGGCCACTTTTTCAATGGCATTGTATTGGTAACTTTCAAACCATAAGAGTTAGAAGGTCGGTCAAATGGAGAAAAAGTTGCATTCATAGAAGCATTGTCAAGCAGTTCAAACAAATCGAGATTATCAGGGCCGGTTTTTGAGATATCATAAGAAAAGTAAATTCTGTCATTTTTATTTTTATTTTTTTCCCACTTTATTTCAAATATTTTCAAAAAATGTTACAGGAATTTTTTATTCGACAGTAAATTATCTTCAAAATGACATAATCAGATTTCGTATACAACGTTTCGTTCTTCCTGGGCCACCCTCAACCTTATTTTTTTCAATACGGACCATGCAGGTCCGTTATGACCCTTTTCGAAATAACTTTTAATGCTGAATTCAACGATATATCATACAATATCATTCAAAGTAGATTTTACACAATGGTGGGAATTTTTCGAACACTTACGTCATTAATGTTCATCATTTACCTTCGAATAATCATTTCATTTGTCTTTCATTAAATGATATTTTAGTTTAATTATTATGAATTAGGTTTTTCACCTCTTGAAATTAGTGAATAATTATTACTTGTTTCTTGCTTTGATTCTGTTACGTATTATTTATTTACAAACTTCAAGAGGTGAAAAACCTAATTCATAATAATTAAACGAAAATATCATTCAATGAAAGACAAATTGAATGATTATTCGAAAGTAAATGATGAACATTAATGACGTAAGTGTTCGAAATGTCCACCATTTTGTAAAATCAACTTTCAATGACATTGTATGATATATCGTTGAATTAAGCGTTAAAAGTTATTTCGAAAAGTGTCATAAAATATGCAGGTCCGTATTGAAAAAAATAAGGTTGAAGGTGGCCCAGGAAGAACGAAACGTTGGATGCGAAATCTGATTATGTCATTTTGAAGATAATTTACTGTCGAATAAAAAATTCCTTTAACATTTTCTGATAATAATCGAAATAAAGTGAGAAAAAAATAAAAATCAAAATGACAGAATTTACTTTTCTTATGATATCTCAAAAACCGGCCCTGATAATCTCGATTTGTTTGAACTGCTTGACAATGCTTCTATGAATACAACTTTGTCTCCATTTGACCGACCTTCTAACTCTTATGGTTTAAAAGTCACCAATACAATGCCATTGAAAAAGTGGCCACCCTGTATATCCATCCATCTATCTATCCATCTATCTATCTATCTATCTATCTATCTATCTATCTATCTATCTATCTATCTATCTATCTATCTATCTATCTATCTACATGGGCGTATTTACGGGGGGGGTACTGGGGGTAATTACCCCCCCCAGAAGAAAATTTGCAATACCCCTCTTAGAAGAACATTTGCTACACTAAATCTTCGAATTGAATTGAAAATATAAAATATATCAAACATTGAACAAAAACTAATGAAAAAGGTTTTTTCATGTTATTTGATATTCCACGTAAATGTTACGTGAAAGAAAGAAATATACAATCAAATTTATCAGAACGATTTCCTAGATAGATCAGCGAATGGCATGCACAAGTCAAAACTCCGAACTTCATTTCAGTAACGTATTCGCTCTGGTATCCAATATTCATAAAAAATTAAATATAGAAATTACAAAACCAAGAGTAACCCCGAGACAATCGCATCGCTCAAATATACTTACAGAAAATGATGAATCCTTTTTCCGAATTCATTTATACAGGGTGGTCCAGATCGTAACCAAGAAATTTCAACCACGTATTCTAAATCCAAAATAAGCCCTAGTTTGTCATATAAACATATGTCGAAAAATGTTTCCTCTCCGAGATACGGGGTGTTAAAATTATAGAAAAAAAAATGTTTTTTATTAATAACTTTCACACTGCTTGAAATATTTTTATGAAATTTGAGACATAGGTTTTGAGCGTCAAGGAGCACTTTTTGCATAATATCATTTCTTTTCTATTCTATACCAGTGGCGTTCCTAGTGCAGCGAGACTGAATACTTTCAGATAAAAAAAATGATACGCCACTTGTTTTTCCGACAATAAAAATTACTATTCAAATCCTTATTTAATTTGGAGCAATTTCGGTCTCCTGACTTTTTGCTGTACGAGGCACCGTTTCTGGTTAAAAAAATAAAACTTTGCTTTCCACAGTAAGGAAATTACAGTTTTTCATGGTTATATGCTTGTATTGAAACGAGTAATTGGAAACCAGAACTGTCATTCAAGGTTTTTAATCAAATTATTCTACCCCAAAAATTGGAGTTGGGTGTGTGTTGAATTTATCTGATCTTAGAAAATTGCTACAAAACCGTAGTAAGCTTTTCATTGCTATATCAAATTTTGGCGATTTCTTCATGCATGAGAATGTGTTTTATTTTTTAACCGGAAACGGTGCCTCGCACAGCAAAAAGTCAAGAAACCAATTCGCTCCAAGTTAAATAAGGATTTGAATAGTAATTTTTATTGTCGGAAAAACAAGTGGCGTATCATTTTTTTATCTGAAAATATTCAGTCCCGCTGCAGTACGGACGCCACTGGTAGAATAGAAAAGAAATGATATTATGCAAAAAGTGCTCCTTGACGCTCAAGCCTATGTTTCAAATTTCAGAAAAATATTTCAGTGTGGAAATTATTAATGAAAAACATTTTTTTTTCTATAATTTCAACACCCCGTATCTCGGGGAGGAAATATTTCTCGACATATGTTTACATAACAAACTAGGGCTTATTTTTGATGTAGAATACGTGGTTAAAATTTCTTGGTTACGATCTGGACCACCCTGTATATTCCTATGTTGGATTATGTATTACAAGATCTGCAATATCGATTCAACGAAGAATCTCTGAACGCCTATGAGTTTGATATATTTTTCTCTTCAATTTTCAATAAGAAATCGGACGCAGAAATAGATCTTTCTCTTGGAATAGTCACGCAGTATTTAAACAACCTAGGTCCTAGAGAATTGCAAAAATAAGGATTTGATGCTTTTGAAATTGAAAGCAGAATTTACTATGTGGCAAATCATGGCAGAGAACACAACAGATGGTATGGCGTTATATTCGTCCTGCGATGAAAGTATCTTTTCACTGGTGAAAAAATGTCTCCAAGTTTTGGTCACCCTACCCGTTAGTGTAGCCTCTGCTGAAAGAAGTTTTTCCTCACTGCGGCGCCTTAAAACCTGGCTTCGGTCAACAATGGGCCAGGATAGGTTAGTTGGGCTGTCATTGTTATTTATACAAAGATACATTCCAATAAAGGTGGACAATACTATTGATAAATTTCCTAGTGATGAAAAGAGGCGAATTGATTTCGTTCTGTGATTTTTGAATCATATCTGATGCTAGAAGAAGCGGTTATGTTTAAATTTTTAATGTTTAAAATTCACTAACCTTTCTGATATTTTTCCTTCAAATTTTGAATAGCTTATTTGTTTGGTTTTCATATTTTTTTGAGAAAAAATGTTATGAATGAGATTCGATCAATCAACCCCCCCCCTGCTTTTCTTCACTCAAGATCAGTCAGGTCACTAAAACTTACCACTACCCCCCCCAGACTCGCTCTCTGGATACGCCCCTGTCTATCTATCTATCTATCTATCTATCTATCTATCTATCTATCTATCTATCTATCTATCTATCTATCTATCTATCTATCTATCTATCTATCTATCTATCTATCTATCTATCTATCTATCCATCTATCTATCTATCTATCCATCTATCTATCTATCTCTGTATCTATCTATCTATCAATTTATCAATCTATCTATCTATCTATCTATCTATCCATCTATCTATCTATCTCTGTATCTATCTATCTATCAATTTATCAATCTATCTATCTATCTATTTATCTATCTTTTTATCTATCTATCTATCTATCTATCTATCTATCTAATAATAATAATTAATAGGTAGTAAATCTTTAACTCTTTCGAGCATGGTGGTACTCGGTAAATACCACATATTTCAAGACCAATCATGCATGGTGGTCGATAAAATAAACCACTTATTGAATGGTCTTTTCAAGATTTGCATGGTTATTCACAGACGTTATGGCATAGTGTTTCTATGAACAGAGGCAGATTATGTTTTATCAATGTTCAAATTCTTTAAACAATGGTTTTATTATATATCCCCCTGAACTAAACTAAGGAAAAAATAAGAGAAAATTAGCCAAAAAAATATGGCTGTGCTTCTAGGGTGCATTTCAATGGATATTTTATGTGCTTCAAAGAGTTAAATTCTATTCATTCTGTAATTCTGTCGGTAGAAAGGGACGCATCAGATGTCAGTTGTACCTTTTAGCGTTGTCCACTAGGCTTCCGACTAAAAAAGTTGTCCCTGCTTTTATGTGACGAAATATTGTCATAAAACGTACCCAAATCAATCTGGGATAAAGTTATGAATTCCCTCATCGTCGCGACCTGTAAGAACGTTCGTAACATCCCGTCCGTCTTCCAGAGTTCGACTCATCCCAAATGATATGAATAAATGAAGCTCTCCCGCACGCTGTCCAACGTCCAGTTCCCTATAAATCTGCCGTGTATCATTCGAAACTCCTAGGAAATACCTCCTCTGAGAAATCCCAAGTTCTAATCCTCAATCCTGTATGCGGTCCGCAGAATTCCAAGACTGCTAGTAAATTATGCAATTAGATATTCTTTCCGGTTAAACTCGGATACTTTGGAAATGA
The DNA here is from genome assembly GCA_910592335.1 of Adalia bipunctata. Classification (NCBI taxonomy): domain Eukaryota; kingdom Metazoa; phylum Arthropoda; class Insecta; order Coleoptera; family Coccinellidae; genus Adalia; species Adalia bipunctata. The sequence goes on from OU342955.1 coordinate 14,504,958, forward strand.
GATTGAGGATTTGCCACTTCCGGAGGCGCTGTACAGCTGTAAAAGTGGAGAATTTCTCGTTTCTCCGGCTGTGTTCGCGATAGAGCTAGATATTCATGTCGCTCATATTCTGACATATCGTAGATCGCAGAGGGTATAAGTTTGGGATGCTGCGACATCTCGAAATTGGCTGTGCAGATAGAGACCGTGATTTGTTTGATTGCATTTCAATTTATACTCCCGCGGATCCCATTTCCCGCATTCGTTTGTAGTCGAAATTGTAATGGAAATAATGGCATATTATTCACAGCACAGAAGAAAAAGTACAGGGTGGGGCAGAAGAACCTATCCGATTTCAAATCCCTTTTTCTCAGAAGAGAGAGCAGGTAGAGTAGTGGGGTAAAAACCGTTAGAAAGCTGGTTTTATGCCATTTGTCAGTAGTCAACATGCCTTGGTCTGGTGAACATCGTGCTTTTGTTATTGAGCGGTTTATCGAATGCGGCGGTTCGATAATTGCTACACAACGTGCTTTTCGAATTCATTTCGGACTCGGGCGTCATGATCCTGTTCCACATCACGCTACGATTAAAGTGTGGGTGTCAAATTTTAGACAGACGAGTTCAGCATTGAAAAAGAAGTCGCCTGGACGTCCCAGGACAGCAACAGGACCTGAAAACGTGGCCAATGTGAGAGCCGCGATTGAACGTTCCCCGCGTCGTTCGGCGCGAAAACATTCGCTCGCTTTGGGGATTTCCAACCGCAGTATTCGGCGAATTTTGCACCGGGACCTCAAAATGCATCCCTACAAAATGGTTGTTGCACAGAAATTAAGTGAAAGGGATTTTGAAACCCGTACGAACCTGTGTCGCGATCTCCGAGAACTGCCAAACGACGATGTTGTGCTCTTCACGGACGAAGCCCATTTTCACCTTTGTGGCGCCGTAAACAGGCAGAATTTTCGATATTGGAGTGACGAAAATCCTCGGGAAATCCATCAGGAACCCCTCCATAGCCCAAAAGTGACTGTGTGGTGTGCTCTTTCCCGCCTAGGCGTCTGGGGGCCCTACTTTTTTGAAGAAAATGGGCAAACCGTAACGGTCAACAGCGAGCGCTATTGTTTCATGCTGGAAAATTTTCTAAGACCCAAAATGGAAGAAAATGGCGTGTAAAATGTGTGGTTTCAACAGGATGGTGCAACCGCCCACACATCGCGACGATCAATGGACATTCTCAGGGAACTGTTTCCCGGTCGCCTCATTTCTCTGAGAGGTGATGTTGGCTGGCCGCCGCGCTCACCGGATCTCACTCCATGTGACTTCTTCCTTTGGGGTTACCTCAAATCGAAGGTTTACCAGCATCGACCAAGGACCCTTCTTGCTTTACGAAGGGAAATTGCTCGGGCAATTGAAGAAATTCCTGTGGAAATGACGGTGAAAGTCATGGAAAGCTACCGCGAGCGCCTAAATAAGTGTATCCGCTCCCAAGGACGACATTTGAGTGATGTGCTTTTCAAAACTTAAATTTAAAAATGGCATAAAATTTGCGATATGTTAATAAAAAAAATTTTTTGACAAGCTGAGTGGTTTTAATTTTATAACGTTTTGAAATCGGATAGGTTTTTCTGCCCCACCCTGTATAATCCTTATAAGGTCGAATTACATAAAGGGTTTTTCAATAAGAGGTGTTAAGTTGGAGAGCCCGACATTTTCTAGTCTCGGTAGGGACAACCATTCTCACTGTTGGGTCAAAAATTAACATTGCTGTGCCTAAGGTGGCGTAAGGACACAGTAATAAAGCCTACACAGAATACAACTGCTTACTCCGAACTCGGCACAAGTTACAAGCTTCGAAGCTTGTAGTTTCAGAGAGGTCTCCTCAGGAGACCTAGGAGTAATCAGGATAAACAATATATCAACTTACATTATCACTATAAGTTCTATGAATATGTCTATCCTTATGAATGAAATGTACAATGGCGCTCTCTATCCGAAAATTGCTGAATTATGAAATTAGTGAATATGTGGGTGAAGCATGCAGGAACTTTTTCCCGCCATATATTTGAATTTGGCCATTATCTGTCAATTCCGTATTTTAAGTTGTTTTTCTGAACGAAATTATCTGTAGATTCACTTTTAATCGGAAGTTGAATTATTTTCATGGGTCTTTCGTTTGAAATGAAATAGAAGCATGAGTTGGCTCATTTTCTTCTATTTTTGAAAGAAAAAAAGTGAACTTTCGAAATGAAATCGATTTAAATTATTTCATTAGAAACTCTAATCCTTTCTGAGTCTACCCACAAAATTTCAGTTCTCAAAGTGAAACCATTTTCAAATGCAACTTGAAATAAAAACGCACTACATTGGACGCCCACCTTAAGGAAAATATTCATCTTCTTACGTTTTCGAAAACGATTCAGTCAATATCAAACAAAAAATACATAGAAACATCTGTAAGGAATTTCCTCTTCAGCAGAAACAGCCCTCTCTAATACAATTTCACGAGTTTACGCCCTCGAACCCTTATATTACGCACAGCTAGATTAAATCACGTTACAGCTAATCACTTCCCATCTCCCCTCACTTTCTTGGGACCTTCTTATAGGAAAGTCATAAATAATTTATTCCAGATAAGACCACAGTATAGACACCAACCAGTAGTCGCACTTCGAGGATTTTCTTACTCCGATTCCGACACGCGCATCATTTCGGTGCGCATCATTATGCCCAATATTTATGATACTGCCGGTTGGCGGTAAAATGTAAATTCAAAGGTCCCTCTAAATTTCTACTGCGCGCCGAAATGGTGCGCGAGTTCTCGAGAGAGTAAAGATTTCAGTTCATTTTATCTGGAGTGCGACTACTGGTTAGTATCTATACTGTGATAAGACTTTCCAGACGAAGGTTTATTGAATGAACCCTCATTGATTTTTCTCGTTTTTCCTATCGGAAATCGAATAAAAACAATTCGAGACGGAGGGCGATATGGGGGATGTTATTGTTAACAATAAGAATAATTTATAGCGGTCATATGAAAACATCAAATATAACCTCTCTTGATGTTTCCTTCGAGAATGTCCATATTTGGAATTATGATTTCAAAGAACTGATTTAGATCCGAAAAATAACAGAAATTGAATGAAAATTAAGCCATGAAGATTGCTAGTTGAAGAAGAACAAATGATTTACATATAAAAAATTCGTTGTATAATAAAGTTTTCCAACGACACTGGAAAATAAGTTGGCAATCTCTTTGTTTATGCAGGGATCATTTATGTTGATAATTAAATTCTCGTCGGACAATTAACTTATTTTGGGAACCCGGGCTATTTTTCGAAGTAATTAACATTTTGTGCTTCTCGAGAGGCCTGGAACGAAGTGCGTATAAAAGAGAATGCGGGGGAAAAGAGCCTATTCTCCGGCAGTATGGATTTGAATATTTTGTTATTTTCATTTTTCAGAGGACAGGATTTTACATGGTATCACGAAATATATCAGAGGCAGCATATCCCGAAGTTTCTGAGTACCGATAAGTCAAGAGTTGTTGATTTAGTTTGTTGACTCAATAGGTTATTGGCCCAGTGGGTAGGAATGTACAAGAAAGATGCTGAATTGATTAATTGAAACACTGCTGAAAGAAAATTATGTCAAAGAAGAAGATCGAAGATACCAAATCCAAACGTAATTCTTATTATTTTCAGAAAGAGAGATAAATGTCCCAGTGTTCGTATGATATCTCTCGAAAAGTCATTTGATTTCATTACTGAATTCAATTACCATTGGAGAGTCAACGGCGAAATGGATTTATCGGGACCGAGTGGTACGTCACAAATTCCCCAGTCAAATTAATGTAAACACTTGAAATAATTGTGATTTTTTAAATTTCAGCAAAGTTTTCCGGGTAATTCTTATGAGGATAAATAGATAAATTTTATATATATATACTCCATTCACAATTATAAAATCACAACTCTGGCCTTGGAAATTTGACACATTCCACTCTGTATCGAAGTTATGACGTTATTCAAAATATTTTTATGTTCCAAGTCAACACTATGTTGCCCTTTCTACATTCTTAGCGTTTTCTCAGAATGTGAATGAATTGGAAAAGATGTGATGGACGAAAATAATTAACGTTTATATGAATTGATAGAAAGGATTCCTTTTCTAGTTATTTGCATGAAAAGTACAAGAGATCACTGTTGAAATATATTATTTTTCGCCATGGAAGAAAATTGCATTGCTTTCACATAATTTTCATATGCATGCTTGTGAAGATTTAATGTTTATTATTCTCTTGAACTGAAAGTTCAAGACTTGACGACATTTTATTTATTTGATCTTATGAACAAGGAGTAAAATATTCTGATTGTATAGTAATTTATTAGATTGAAAAATATTCATACATTACTACCACAGTAGGTTTGCACAAATAAAATGGAATAGGTCAAACATATGCTCCACATCCTATGCTTTACATTTATCATTCACCTGTTCTAAAATAAGACACAAACTCCTGGAATATGGAAAAAACCGATGTATTCTGGTTCAATATAGCCCATTTCTACTTTCGGCAAAGGAATGAAAGCTCCAGTGACACATTTCAATTCATCGGAATCTGCATTCACCTACTGTGGAATGCAATATAGTCATATTTCTTCTTTTTTTTTAGCTTTTTCGACGTGTTTTTTTTTCTGAAACGTGAAAACGATCAACAATAATCATTCAGAGACCGATGAAGGCCATCCAAAACCCGTTTACTTACGAAAATCGTGCAATTTCATTCTGCAAGTTCTTTCCTCATAATTCCTCGAAAATCCTACCTGAACCATATTTTCCGGTCGCTTTTGTTAGAAGATCCTATAAGGAAGTCCATTTACACATTCCAAATAAATTTTGAGCACCAAAAACGATACCGAAACTAACCAAACTTCTGGGGGACCGGAATTTCGTTTGAAATCTTTCAAAACGGCCAGATAACTGAAAAAACTTCGTTATCAAGTGTAAAAAGGTCGATTAGTACTTACTTTCGCTTTATTTATGCTTATAAATCGATTTTTGGTCCAATTCAAATCTGCCGTTCGTACTCACGCCAAAACTCGTGAAAGGAAAAAATGACACTTGCACGAAACTTCTTCTGGACGACGAAGAACGGAAAAATAAGCGATTTCCTATCGATATTTCGCCCCAAAATCGCTGATCGATTCGAACTAACAAAATGTGGAAAATCTTTGATACTTTTACTTTGATGTAAACAGAAAAACTGGCATTGTCGTTTTGTCATTAACTATATTTTATGTACGCGCACAGACTTCTCATCAGGTGCACCAACTCCTGAAAACGAAACCATGACCTCCTATGTGATTAAATAAAAGTGAATGGAGTATAGACATATAGTTCAAGAAGTAAAGCGATCTGTTCCAGTTTTGAGTGAATGTCTTGTGAATATTACGCAACTGACGAAGAAGAGAGTTCACTAGAGTTAGTCATTTATAGGTATTTGTTTTGTTCATATACAGAGTGTCCCATCAGTGCAATGAAGTAGAAAATGTCATTACTTACGTCAGTTACGGAATTATTTTACTGAAAAAGTGGTTGCTCTTGCACTGATATATCAGCCTAAGAAAATATTATACAGGGTGCTCGTTTGAAGCGGTATTAGAATTGGGTCGGTTTGTTATAATGGTAACCCCTTAATATTATTTCATCGTTTATAGCCAAATTCGTATTTCTATTGATTGGCATCAACATTTTTCTCAATTTATCCGGCGTTGCCGACATTTTATGAAAAACTTAAGGAAAATTGGAAGATTTCACTTCATTATCAGAATTATATGAACTTCAATATTCTCAATTTACAAACGGCTTCAAATCACTTTTTATACACACTTAAAGTTTTTAGTTTTCGAGTTAGAAAACTCTGCATCGCTAGAAGTAAATATTCTACAAAGCAAAATGTTCCTCTAAATAGATAACCTTGAGTATGCTAGCGATAAAAAGTTATTCTAATCATCAGTTTTGCAACAGCCTTTTTATCGGCCACGCAACGATAGTTTCTTCTACATGACAATAATGAAAGTATCTAAACTAAACTAACGTAAAAAATTAAACTGCTACTTGTTATAAGTTTGGTGAATCAAGTTTATATTCTTTCTATAATTGTGGTATTGTCCAAAACATTAGATGACAGCACATTCAATCAAATTTAAAACAAAATTTCGGACGAAAAGAAGAATGAATCTTCACTAACGTCAATTCCAATATCGCACCTCCTGGGACTCATAACATCCTGATCCATTCGTATCCTAATTTTCTAGAACTGATTACACGCCTTCAATAAGTAAGCATCTCCATAACTAATTATCATCCTGATGTGGATTAAGAATCTACGTAACCAACAATGTCTCCTCCTTCACTCCAACGATCTGCTCTATAAACAAGCCAACACGCTATTTTGGAGGTATTTTGTTATCATCAGATGGTCGGAAGGAGACTTGGAAGTCGAGCGGAGTTTGTGATTTCTAATTGGCGTCACACGCCAGCTAGTGTTTTCAGCAGACAGCGTCAAGGAGGAAACCTAGTATTATGTGCAGATGACGCATGGGATGATCTCCCTCCGATGTCGAGTAAACAACAAAAATCCCCGACCACGTGGTTTGTAGGAGTTAACACAACTGCTGCTACCAGGATAGCATCAGCCAGAGGAGGTAGTATGAAGGCTAACTTTCCTAGTGAATATCGATGGCGCCATCTGGGAAGATCCTTCTGTACTCAATGTCCTGGAGCACAGCTCCATCTAGTGCAGTTATTATTAGATATGTGGCGGCACCTGGCGTTAAAAAATCTCATCAACATATTGAGGCGTCAGAGCCATCTATCCAGCCTCATTTTTCATTAAACGAAGACACTGTAATCGTGAATATGAAGATTTTGTCGTGGCCTGTGTTTGAAGACGTAGAGATAGAATTCTGCCTTCATTGATCCACCTCCTCTCGAATAAATCATCAGAAACAGAAATAATAAAATATTTCCACTGAACCAAGAGCTTATATTGAAGCATCCTTCCAAACGGAGATGGAGCCTAAATCGTTTCTGAAATTGGTGTTGGCATGGGACTCATGAGAGCCGAAAGAATCTCACGGGAGAAGTTAATGAAGAAATGAAAAGAATTATACAGAGTGTAACAGCCAAATGGAATAAATTCGATAACGAATAAATGGGGGCGTGTTGTGAAAAACGCTCGGACACGTCGATTTGTAATTTTGAATGCGCACATTTTTCAAGAAAATAATATTACATAGGGTGTTCCAAGTGACCGTGGCCAATACCAACTTTTATTTCAAATGCAACCCCCTGTATATTATTTATTTTTTGGATTCTTCAGAGAATTCTAGACACAATCTATGCACAATGTCCTATACCCACTTTAACTATTTCGGAAGTATTAAGTGTTTTCAGATTTATTGCAAAAATCAACGTTTTGAATAAAAATTATTTTATTTCACAAATTCGGTACATTACACTTAAAACCTAAAGAGTAATACTGATTATTTCTTAATTATTAAAAAAACAAAAAAAAACAATAATGTCAATGTAGGAAATGTTCAAAATGCTCGCCGCGATCATCTTGGGAACATGCTAATCTGGTGTAGAATTGAATTTTTTTAAATTTCTTCTCAGTAATGGTTTCTGCTTACTTTCTTCATATCAAGGGGTAAATGGGAAATAAGTATTGAGTGAAATGTATCGAATTTGTGAAATAAAATAATTTTCATTTGAAATGTTGATTTCTGTAAAAAATCTGAAAACACTTAATAATTCCGAAAAAGTTGAAGATATAGGTATAGGAAATTGTACATTAAATATGTCTAGAATTTTCTGAAGAATCTAAAAAATAAATTATATACAGGGGGTTGCATTTGAAATAGGAAAGTTGGTATTGGCCACGGTCGCATGGAACACCCTATATAATTTTATTTTTTTGAAAAATATGCACATTCGAAATTACAAATCGACGTGTCTGAGCGTTTTTCCTAACACCCCCTCATTTATTCGTTATCGAATTTATTCCATTTGGCTGTTACACTCTGTATAGAAGCAACATTCTTATTTCTTGCACTCAAATCCATCATCCTTCATCCATCTAGAATTTTTATCAACTGTTACCAGTTAGTTACAGTTGTGGACCGTCCACAAAGTCATATACCTCTCGATTATTTCAATGTATCACTGCCAAATAGGAAAACCATTTTTTGCCGTGGAAAACACTGCTTATCTTCATTTCCGCATAGTCTCTGAACTCTCAGGGTGACTAGATGAACGATAAATACTAGACTACTAGGTCACTAGGGACTTCTAAAGAAATGTAACCGAAATACTGACTGGTCTTGTGTACGAACCTGTCATCTCTCATATTCTCCTGGTAGTTAAGTCTGAGAAAACTTCACGATAGAGAAAGGAAAAGTGACTTATGTCATTAATAAACTAAGGCACTTCTACCTGCAACTTTTGGAAGAGACTGATTACTGATTAGTGTTAATTTTTGTAAAAATGTCCTTGAAGAATCCAGGTCAGTGCCAGTGGCAACTGACCATGCGATCCCATACACCTCTTCAAAGCTATGTGCTCCTGCTGCTTGATACCAGTAAATGTTTGCAACAATATGACAGACAACTTTTTCCTGACTGACAATAGTGACAGCTGGAATAATCTAATTATTCTAATTGAAAAGACAGGCATTGTTTACCAATGAAATAAAACTCTATTTTATGGAAAATGTTTTAAATATGTTCGGAAAACATTGCCATCACGAAGTACGACACTGTTACATTAATTTCTCACAGACTATCATTATCCCCATTCAACAAGTTTGCTACTCGACATAGCTCCTCGATCTCATGAGATCCTGATACAGAAGTAGCTCATTGTGTAACCACGTGCTAAAAGAAAACTGTTATTTCTTTCATTCAAACCTTTTTTGAAGACTTCGATTTGCAACCAAATTTCAGTGCTGAGAAATATTAATTGTAAACGAACATCGAGATATATCGTAATAATTGTAACTTTTTAACGTCACACTGCACCTATTCGTTTCTTCAGTTCGAAGTAGATCGAAGAATTGAAATTTTTCGACAAAAAAAAAATCTGCTATGAAGGGTTTTTCAAAATGTACATGTCCATACATACATAGACTAAAATTGAATTTAATCTACAACAGTTTTCAATAAATTGGAGTTGCAGTCTGCCTTCCTCGGCCTTAATTATAAGTATTAAAAAATACGTAGGCAAAACACAATTCAAGGATTGGGTGACATGGTGCTCTGTATGAAGAGATTGTGATACATGAGCAATCAGGCTCCTATGAAACGTAAGAGATATATCACAGCATCCTTGCTCCTCATCCATTGTTCTACATTTGAAATCTCTAAGATGATCTGCCGTTTACGAATAACGTCAGCATTTCCAAATCTCAGAACCCAAACCAAGCAACATCGACTCTGGATTTTAATTTTACAAAATATTTTTATTTTTTAATTATAGTCATAATCCTGCCTGATACGATCGGGATTTTTTTTTATTCCCTGGCATCGTCCTCTTTCTTTTATATAATTTTAATTTAATTCGAAAAATCTCGGTGGCATGCATCATCCACATTGTGCTAGCTAACTAAACACGTGGCTGGTTAAATTCCTCGTCTTTCCTCAGTCAGGGCAGCATAGGAACAAGGAGGTCAAAGTGAATTTCCAAACATTCATGATCGATTGGCAGTGACATCTCTTAAATTTATTGGAACTATCAACCATATCAAACAGAATTCTATTGAAGGATTTGAAGGAGGAAACAATTATTTCAAGTTGAATTCAAGATACTTCAGGAATATTAATGGGATTTCGTAGTTTTATCGCAAGTTCTTGCTTGCGAATAAATAAAGGAGTTTGGACAACAAGATTGTCTTCATACAATGTCCGATGTTTTACCCGAATGAGAACCGAACTAACAATTACAGTCCATGTGTTACCGCTATCTACTAATGGATGGCCGATTTCAGAATCTCAAATAGAGCGATGACTTATCAGTGGCATCTAGGGGTATTTTAAGAAAGTGCCTTCTGATTCATTCAATTCAACCGCCTACGATAGGACATTCTCCTGTCATGAAGTTTCAAATCAAGCTAACTAATGGATAAAATTGATATGCTCTCTTCATATTCGACTAGAAGTGTTATCTTCACAGTAGTTTGAGTTCGAAGTAGATAACAAAGCGAAAAAGGATTCTATAAAATCTGATCTGGTGAAAGAAGAAAACTGTCGTGAGGAAATAATGCAGGAATATTTCCTGATTTTCTTAGTATGATTGAGAGCTTGAGAATATGCAGAGAGTGGATAGATTAAAGGCAGGTCTCTGCTCCGTTGTATGCCACCAGGTGCACGTTTTTACTGTATGGAAACAGAGAACCGCTAGCGGTCTCTATGTAGAAGTTATGCAACTAGCGCTTTCTTCTGACGAAAGCGATATATCCAGCACTCAAGGATACATTCATAGATATCGCCACTTCACAGTTCGAAATTTTAGCGACATCTATCATTGAGTCAGAGTACCATGGCATTTCTCGGTTGTATTTCATCGAATTGTGTCTTTCCTGATGTGATTCTGCCATCTCGTCGAGAATCTTAAGCTTCAACAGTTGATGCTGAACCGGTACAGGACTGTTGGGTTTCAACTGATATATTTGAATTGGCTGTCACTAGATGGCGAGAAGTGTACTATTTGCGTAAGATTCTTGATATATCTGAACCAGGGATAAGATAGGGATGTGGAGAAAAGTAAAAGGGCACAAATCATAGAATCGAAGAATTTAACATAGCTGTCTCGAAGGACTGGGCATTCCAGGATGCTAAACTATGCGTACGATTGGGCTAAAGATCAATAAAAGTAGAAGGAACTTTGACAACCCAATTCTATAGTGATTCGCTCAGCCAGACGGAGTTACTTTTTCACGGTCCTCCGTTCACTTGATTTCGCGATCGTGAAATGTGCATATATCAAATTATACTATTTGGACTTGAACGAAGAATATATTAAATTGATTACCGCATGAGAGTCTGAAAATTAGTCGATATACTATTGAAGTATGTACATATATAGTTCAGTGTATTAAAAAATTTCGGTTGAATAAGAACATTTGGCTGTAACAAACGGACGATTGAATGTGAAAAATTTATAGGAAACTCTTTGACGCAAATAGGGAAGTCAATCGCCATAGGATTAGAGTACAATTTTTCATTCGTAATAACCACTGGCAAGAATGTCCGCTTGATCTCGCGGACCAAATAACCGGTCCCAAAAGCGACACTGCCTTCTTGAAAGTCGTCGAATGAGTCTAGATGAAATCCTTCATCTGAATATCACTCTCGGATATCGGATATCAAGCGATAAAAACCATTTGAAACAGTTGTTCGTGCCCATTAAACATAATTCCAACCGACCGTCTGACAAATAAGCTTCATATTTTAGACTTCGTTTCAAAGATGGAAAAAGCTGAGCGAGGTTCTCCCGTTCCTTTTCATCTCGCAGCAAGATGTTTCAATTAGTCATTCACGGGATTATGGAACCGTATATGACACATGAGGTATGACATTTTGGCCGACATCAAACTGGGAGCATTTGTCGCTCAAAGAGGATGGTTTTTTTCCTTGTTTTATTCATTTTCTTTTTGTCTTGAAATGGTTTGTTTACAGTGTGTGATGTAGTGAATTATTATTAATATTGACTTCGAAATTTGTTTTCGTGAATGTGTTTACAAAATGCGGACAGATGTCCTCTTTTAGGAGCTTCTTGAATTATCTTCTCAATTTCTGGATAGAACATTAAAACAGTTTTGTTTATCACGCGAATTCTTGATTGGATGTAGATGAAGAGCTTTTCCTTAAGAGACGCTTCGATCTAATTTGGGTGGTGTGGGTTATCAACTCTATTCAATTTTGGAAAAGAAAGAATGAGAAACAAATTAGGGTCAATACCTACCTACAATTTCGGTTGAAAGTTCGGAAAAAATCGGTTGATTTTTGAAAAACATACCTTTTCACCTATTTGTCTGCGATATACAAGTTGAAATACCATTTATCCGCAATATTGGGCAATAATTGGGAACAAAGCAAAATTGAGAATCGATTTCATTTATTTACAAAATCAATTTTTGAAAATCCAATCTTTTGAATAAAAAATGAATATTCCTACAAAATAAATAGGTATCAAAAAAATAAACACCTATAGAAAACAACAAAATATGCAAAATAAATGAACACATGTACATCAAATTGCTTGAAAAAGAAATAACAAATTTTTAACATATAACTGAAATAATGTATCAAATTATGGTATGGTGAGGAAACCTTAAAAATAATATCGTATGAGTCATGATTTCCTAGAATATACTCCATTCACTTTTATGAAGTATCCCGGTTGGCCAAGATTCAGGTTTATCAAGTTTTTTTCACTTAAAACTGACGCAGGTTGGCACTCGTGAAAGTCAAAATGATTTCGGAGACGTTGCCAATGTGACATTGGTTTCGATCTCTGTGGTCGTTCAGAATCGTATCTCGTAGAAAACGTCAAAAATTTCCGTTTTCCAAATGCAATTTTTGGATATTCAGACCTAAGAAAATGTAGAAATGGATGGCGAGAACGTTACCTTGATGTCTGAAATAAAGTTCCCGATCGATCCTACTTTTTTAATTCATTTCGTGAGCAATTTCATTTTTTCTATTTGTATTAGAGTGAGTGCTTCTCATACAAAATATTCATCACTATCAGAGTGAGTTATAGGCTTGAGTTATTATAACTCATGCTATTGATAGATACTGTTACAGCTCAAAATCAGTTGAATGATGAATATATTATTCTATGGGAGTAGTTGAATAAACCTTTCGATAAATACGTAAAAACTTCGACCTGTATGTAGAAAGCACAACGTGGTTCATTCATCTGACAGAAAAATGACTATAACCTAACAATGTGCAATGTCTCAGAATGTCATGGCAAACCTTGAATGGAGTAATTGTTAACATACATTCACTCAATCAAATTTCGGTAGATTTATGATCTCTTTTGTAGATCGGTACCTTGATCTACTGTCAAATCGAGTTTATTCTAGATCAAGTTCCGATCACCGGTGATATGCTTTGTGAAGCCCACCGTTGAAATTGTATAAACTTACCATTGCTATTTTTTCTAGCAGGAGATTAATAAGGCATAATAAAAGTTCTGTCAAATGTCATCTATCAACTGTCATCTTTCAAAAGTCATCTGTCTACTGTCAAATGTCATCTGCCATCTTTTCCATGAATATGAGCTGTCACACAAAACAGAAATACAAAAATAATGTGTCAAATACTAATTATGGGCAATTTTGAGTTCAGTTATTTCCGCGAATATATTTATTACTTGAACAGAGATCAAAAACATTTCAGAAATATAGAGAAAAGATGAGAATAGACAACTCACGATTGATGCTGATCGTCACAATCCGATTTACTTGACATTCCGGTAAAAATTCACTATTCCACCAACTTGAGATGTGTACCCGCTTTTTGATCTGATAATAGCCTTCCATGTTATCATAAATTCTATGCAAATCACACAATTATTGTATACATCGCCATCTAGTGGAAATAATATCGAATATAGTACCTTCACGACTACGCTACAGTGTCTTTATAAGAGCCATTAACCGTAGCGACACCTAGTGGCCTTATTCAAAAGGAAGAAAAACATTTCCTACATTTGCAAATTTTTCATCGAATTATTCAGAGTTTTAATGTATTTTATAATAACCAGGCCGTGAACTAATCCATAAGTGGAGTATCATAACAAACAGTTCATCCGATCTCGAGTTATGAATGGTGTAACCAACAACTCTGATTTCTTTGTTTTGATCAACACTGACAACTCCTTCACCACTGTTTTCTCTGCATTCGTTTACCATTCGATTGTGTCTCCGCGACATTCTAATGTAGGCAGATTCGAACACAATCGTCTAATTCGTCGAATTAGATTACGGAATCGCTCTGTGCTCTAATTCGAAGCCGAACACGACGAGGCCGTAATCCCTTTGTGTCTCGGTCCTTCGCAAAAAGCGTTCCCCCACATGCTCGTCCGACTAATTAATTGCTTTTTCTTTGACGGGCGTGCCGTGGAAAACGCGCTTAAGCCGTCCTTGGGATGCGAGTCGAATTGTCGGGCGAATTCCCCAGAGTAATCCGAGCAGTTCGGCAGTCGCGGCAAACAAACTGAGGACAAAATGGTGCTGCGTTTTCAATTCGAATTCGGATGGGGCCTTTCATCTTGCTGAGATTTGAACATTTGTTATGATTTTTCGCGGCAGATTTTTATTTCCGCTCGCTATTAGTAAGTGGATTACTTCGGAAAATATTGCGCTGGATTTGACCCTTTGAAGTCGGGGAAGAATTCGAGGTGGAACCATCGAGTTTAAACATACCTGGACTAACAACGCTCTTGAACGAATTGAAGCTTAAATTTTCATCATAAATAAGTCACGCATTCTCGCCCAGCCCGCTTAGGAAATAGTGCTTTATAGTTCAGCTACTCACCGCCAGATGCGATGAACGATGCCTATTGCCTATCAACGGCCAACTGAAAGTGGCTTCAATTCATTTAATGCCGTTGTTCCTCTAGGTATATTTAAACTCAATGGTAGAAAATACAGGGATTTTTATATTCTCTAGAGTCTAGACGTTTCAACAATAATACTCATTAAGTTAGTTCAGGGTATACCTGTATGAATGGTTGCGACAAAATTTTGGGGGTGACTCGTGTTCAAAAAATAAGGTGGGTCTTTCAAACAAACTTTTCTGTTTGGAGCCTCCCTACTTAGGTACCGGGTTTTTACTATACACTGCCCCCCCCCCCCCCCCTCTAAATCTGTTTCAAAAACACATACATAAAAATATTTCATACAAAAATTGTACGAAATCATATAAATTTTTCGAAAATGATTACGTCAAGTGGACTATATACAGGGTGAACAACATATTGAATGCAATCACATTTTTTCAAATGGGACACCCTGTATAATCTCTCATATCTCAATTGATTATTTTTTCTGATATCGAATAAATATGCGTATGTGGGTCTGTCTCTTTTATTTTCAGAGTTTCAAAGATTTCAAATGAAACTACGAAATTGAAAATACATACATCATTCCGAAATTCTTTATATTCAATTGTATGGGGCAGAAAATTCGTTCTATATTCATATTTTACATTGACTATTTCCCTCGTCTCAATTCCCACCAATCAGAAACGCGCATTTTTGAATTACAAATGCTTTCTAGATGAAAAAACTGTATGGCAGGAGCTGTTTTTTGCGATTAAATAAATTACCTATTTTTAAGTTTTCAAATTAATACCTTTACATGATGTAACCAGAATAATCATTAACTCATGAAATAGTCTTGTCAAATACCATTCGGTCATCTAATTTTCCCGTGAAAATAATAGAAAAAATACAATGCAAAGTAATGTTTTTCAACAAGAAGCATTTGTTCTGTTGCCACCAGCACTCATGCTTCTTGTTAAGATAAGTTTTTTCCGATTTTTTTTGAAAACATTAAATGCCCTTATGATATTACTCACGAAGAAACTTATTTTCGATAGCTTGATCCATTCTTAACATATGAGGTCTCTTGTGATGTCTTGCTAAAATTTACAGTTTTTGAGAAAAAAGGATGAAACGCTACATTCGTAGAGGCTGGAATTATTTTTCGACCTTAAATTTATCCAGTCGGCGGATGTCAAGTTCCCAAGATGACATTTTGATTGAGAACTGAAACAAATAAAAAGTAATGATACAAGCAATTTAAGACTTTTCACATATTGAATTTGATATAAAATAGGTGAAAAGTACACATCGAATGACCAAATGCAATGTCTATCACAAATAGCAAGAAATAAATATTCATCGATTGTAATTCCAGCCTCTACGACGTTTTATCTGTTGATATTTTTTTTCATGAACCGTGAACTTTTGCAAGGAATTACAAAAAACCTTATTTGTTAAGAAGGGATCAAGCCATCTGAAATTAATTTTTTCATTGTCAAACATGAATATGGAAAAAAGTTTCTGACGAGACGAGGTTCAAGGGGGGTTTTTCTACCCCTCGCAGTCATAGAGTAACACCACCAAACATTTTAGCATTTTACTGCCTGCATAATTTTATTTTTGTCAGTTTTTCTATTTGAAAAAAAATTTGAAAACTGTTTTTCGGGCGCCATATTCAGGAGACAATTACTAAGCAGGAGACTGTGTATATTCTGTATATTTATAAAGAAAAGGTAATATGAAAGTCTCACCCTATTTCAACCTGCAACAATTCATAAACACCCAGGATATTATTAATGTTATCCAGAAAAAAATCGCCCATAACTTCATAATCGACATTCAATAAAATTCGAATAAAATTGTGATATTTGGGGATGGGGACCTTACAAATTTATAACGATTTATACCAAAATTCTGTGTTATGACATTTGCTATGAATGTCTTTTTGACCGATTAATCCGATTAATCGCCTTATATTCTCTTGGCCCATAGAATCGCCGACAAAATCCGAATTACATATTTTCCAGAAGTTCAACTAACATATTTGGAATCGTTGACAGACTGGAGGTCGTTAGACACATTTCAGCTTTATTATGATGTACATTTCACATCATTAATAATTTTTATGACCACAATTAAAGCCGAAATTAATGGTGGGACATGTGGTCGCCAACAAAAACTAGATTTAAATTTGGATCGTTGACAAATTGTAGGCAGTAACCACAATTTTTTCCGGCAACACATCCGTCGTAATATTTTTATTGTAATCTGAGGGGAGATCCATCAAATTCACTTATATCTACAGCCGCTCCGAATGTGCTTAGCATCACCGCGAGTATTGTTAGATTTTTTTCACAGATAGCGTTCGAATAAATTCTCGGAATGTCTCAATTTGTCGCGGTCGTTAATTACAGCGAGGCATAAATTAGATACAACTCCTATTTTCGGACATGGTTAAAAATATATGTGTAATTATTCGCTTCCTTGGGCAAAGAATTTCTGGAAAGATATATGTTTGTTTGTGCTTGCGCAACAGAGGAAACGGTCGGAAATATTCTCAACGCCTAAGGACTAGAACTTTCAACGCTACCAGAAGTATTGACCCTGAAGGAATGTTCAGCCAGAAATTATTTTCCAATATACAGGATCCTAAAAAAAGATATTCAACAATCCGTGGATGTTCGAAATTGATATTTTCATTTTTTATACCACAAAGTTCATACTGACTTCTTCGGCAACAAGAAGACTCAAAGCTCTATGATTTACCCACTTCCTTCGACACTTTGGTTTGAAGTTCTCAAAGGTATCGCCCAGAAAACCACAAAGGATTCTACCTGTTCGTCACACTCCTTTACTACTCGTCTAGTAACGGTCATACAGCGCCATCAATTCGCCTCTTTCTTGCTTTCTTACACGATCTAACAAGATATTCGCATGAACGAGACCTAAAGTCCGTTCAAATATGAGAAGGAGCTTTGTAAACAATCAAAATCGTCTGGTTTTCGCACAATAAAGCTCCTTTTGGTGAAACGGTCGTAACGACGCTCCCTTTTAACGCCATAAGAGACTGCCAGGATCTTACTCGGAACGGACTGTGAATGGTACTGGATAAAAATGATTCAATAATTCAAGTCAGCAATTCCCACATTAGAACTTTTTTACTCAGATGAAACTCTAGTGCAAAATTTCTGTTACGATTTGCAACTGTCATAAACATTTTATCATCGACGTACCCTATTTTTTATTTAGTTTTGTTCTTAAATTATCATCTACTAAATAATTTATTATTCGGATGCTCGAGATTGCGGCAAGGTAATTCCAGGAAACACCAGAGTTTTAGAGATTTGGGTTGGAATCTTGCAAGATTCCGACAAAGTAATTCCGGGAAACACCAGATTCCGGTCCTTTTCCCTAATGGATGGAAGCCATCTTAATTTGCATAAATATCGAAGTTTTCAATTGACAAGACTCGTAAAAGATCTCTGTTCGAATTTATAATGGTCATTTACTTGTGATATGCGAAATATATGTACTTAGTTTCGGTCCAAAATTTTATATTATTTCGTACGAAACTCTTTGTCGGCTGCTCAAGATTCCGACAAGGTAATTCTGGGAAACACCATATTTGGGTCCTTTTCCTCAATGGGTTGAAGCCATCTTGATTTGTATAAATATCGAAGTTTTCGATTGACAAGACTAGTTAATATAAGTACCTAGAGCTACTGTGAAGGTCTAGCTGTTCAAAGTGTTTATAGATTTTGTTGTGAAAAGTGTATTGTGTTGGAAATTTTTTTGACAAAGTGTACTGTATATAGTGTTTATAGAACAATGTCGAATTCAGAAACGGATACTGCATGTGAGGGTGATATGTGGGGACCACTACGAAAAAGATCCAAAAGGTAGCATTTTTCTGCTAAAGAGAAAGAGATAATTTTGAACATTTCTCGTTGAGAATTGAAAGAACATCCTGATTTATCGAAAAGAGACTTAGCAGGAATTGTTTCAAAATCCTCAGGGGTGAGTGATTCAACTCTATTCAGAATTCAGAGGAATTGTCCACGGTTTTTTTTCCGGAATGAAATCCCAACGATTTCTAAAGTTCTAGAAATCGTGAATGATGACGACAGTTTGCCAAATTTCAAAGAACAACGTTCTATAAATTATTGAAAAGAATGGAATTCAAGTTCAAAAAACGTGGTCGTGATAGTATACTGATAGATAGGGATGAAATAATTGTGTGGAGAAGAGATTATTTGAAGAAAATCCGCTGATTATGAAGGTAACAAGACAGAAAAATTCATTATCTGGATGAGACATGGATAAATAAACTGAACGATTGTGTGAAATCTCCTCGATTCGACTCTGGATGGAAAGTAAATATACGAAGACCCTCCTACCGCTGCGCCAAACTTGTTTATATTGCTCCTTCTTAGATTCGAACAGCATTGAAGTGGGGCAAAGACTTTCGGATACAGCAGCAATATTCTCGGGTGTTATTGAGCGACGTGCACGGGTTTTATTCTTCACATCACTAACCTGTCCCAACAGCTCAAAATTTTTCAGTAGTTTCTGTATTGCAATTACGAAACGTCTCTGCCTAATTGTCACCATTTTTATAGTGAATTTTAATAATTTCAATGCTTTGTTGGAGCATGTATCGTTCTATTTTAATTCATGGCATAGTTTCTACTTATAAAATGTCAAAAAATGACAGCTTCAAATATCAAAAATCTACCGAAATAGCGGGCTATTCGAAATAACACCTCTTATTTAAAAACTCTTCATAAATAACAGTAATTTCAAATAAATGTTGGTAATTTAACGTCTTCAACCCAATTATTTGGTAACAGTTCCCGTCAGTATCTTACCGAAATCAAGATACGCCGATTTTGAACATACCGGAATTGACATGCGTCGCAAGATTCACCCTGTAAAAATACATAATTTGCAGAGAGACAGAGAAACCCTCTTCAATTATAAAATTAATGCCCTGGCAAATGTACGTCGACAAGATTTTAAACTTTTAAAATTCCATCCGTGAAGCGAAAATTCCATGTTCATTTTAATTTTTTCAGCAATTATCCAACAGCTCGGAGGAAAACCAACTGTGCGGGATGCAGCGCAATTATGTTACTTTTTTAATCTGCAGTTTTGAGGAGGAATGAATCCTTTATTGCAGGTCGGCTCGGCCTCCGCAAATGAGATTCTTTCCATATGCATTGAAGTGGGGCAATTCACCTTAATAACAAACATTTTTGCGGGAAACTCTTCAAAATGCAACCCCGTAATTTCACCGCTGCGTTATCCGGGCAATGGAAAATATGCATGAGCTTCGCTCGCAATGAGGCTGCAAAAATGTTCGTTTTCGTATCAAATTACGCAGTCTGAACAGGCTCGTTGACACAGTTATTCAGCATTTATGCTGTTCCGCCTAATGACCGAATGAACTTGGCGCTGAAAGAGTTTTACTGTCAACGAGATTTTTCAGGATGGCTGCTCCTAAAGGTAACATTTCTAGGAAACGACGCAGTTTTCCATTCGAGCGGATGGAAGTGGTGACTCGAAGATTTCCCAATTAGTTCTCTGCTGGGAAATTAAAAATTTTCACAGCGCAGCGTGAGGTTTGTAACGAATATTTGAATAATGAGCCGTATACAGGATCGGTAACTGATCATTAATGGCTCTTTCTACTTTGTAGCGAAAATTTCTAACGACATGAGCAAAACTTGCATTTCGTTTTGAGGTCGTACCGATAGGAAAGAAAACGATTTGAAAACTACTTATTATCTGACGACTTCTTCAAAAGTAATTAAAATTGTTACAAAAACTCATAAAATACTAAAATACAAAAAAACTGCAACACCCAGAAGGAGATTTTCAAATTTTAAATTATTTTTTGTTTAAACATAGATAGCATAGAAAGGAGTGAATGATTAAAATTTCAAGAGAAAAAAAGGGGGGTTACAATTTTTTTTAAATAAATTTGTTAATGATGTGTTTGTCCACATCTATACACTCCCCTACACGTCTTGGCATTGATGCAATAAGATGGTATATTTCTTCTTGAGGGATACTATCCCAAGCTACCTGTACTTCATGTCTCAGAGCCGCCAAACTCCGTGGGGGCTGGGGTAAAGTTCCAAGCATTCTACCAATGATGTCCCGAACATGCTCTATGGTCGAAAGATCGGGGGATCTTGGCGGCCATGGCAGAAAATTCTCATGGGTCGCTTCGAATAAGTTGAAACTAACTCTGGCAACATGAGGTCGAGCATTATCTTGTCCTGGGCGCCAGCTTAAGGGCGCGCTAAAAACAACCAGAGGTTAAATTTTTTTTATTTTTCTCGGAAAAAATAATTATTATTGAATATGACCCGACTCTGAAGGGCCAACTTGACCACTCAAGAAAAGGACAAACTTCCTACCTTCCCAAAAATATGCAAAATGAAATTATCGATTTAATGGCCACCAAAGTTCGGAATAGCATTATTATGAGATGAAGGAGGCCAACTGTTTCACTATTATGTTCGACTGTACCCCAGATGTATCTCTCACAGAACAAATGAACCAGGTTATAGCATATTTGAAGAGAACGTAGTCTGGATATGAGATGAAGGCAAAGACTTATAATACTAAAAATAAAGGAAAGTTTTATTGACTTCTTAGAAGTTGACAAGCTGGCATATATATATAAAGGAGTCCAATCCAGAATTCTACACTCTCTAAATCTGAAGCTGAATGGGTGTCCATTCGTCTTAATCATGTTCAGAAGCAGTAAATTTATTGGGTGTTGAACAAAAACTGTAAATCATTTTTGTTAGTTTGGACAATTATGAAAAGGCGGACGAAAACAAATTTTAAAGGAAGTAGCCAAACTGGATGGACTAAACATCAAGCTGTTAATGCCTTGCTCAATAATTTACCGGGAGTTGTGAAAGCTGTGGAACAAATCAAAGAATCCTCACTAGTCGCAGAATACAAGTATGAAGCTGGTCATTTGCTTCATGCTGTGATGGATTATAGATTCATACCGAACCTAACAATTTGGGTTAATATTCTGCGAGAGATCAATATGGTCACTTTCATTATCGTTCATGCAAGGTCTTATGAAGATCTTGCAAGGAATGACAGAAAAACTTATTGAAAACTGGATCTCGGCAGCTACACTTCTTTCAGAAGAATTGGATGTGGAGTCAATTCGCAGAAATAAACGTGTTTCCAAGAAGAAAGAGCAGGTTGACGAAATGTGCGATGATGAGTCATCAAGAACGGATCTAGTTGGTTTATTCTCCGAGGAAATAAAGGTTGTTTTCGACAGATTATTGTCAGAAATCAAAAAAGATTAGAAAGCGCAGAGAGTCTGCATACGAATTTCTCATTCCTCAATGGCCATGCCCTTTTAAACATGCAAAAAGATGATCTGCAGAAAATGGGACCCTTTTAGCGCAAAAATATTGAAGAGACTTGAATGCAGTTGATTTTTGTTAGGAACTAGAGGTTCTCAAAATGTTGGTTTCTGAAATAAGTGAAAGATCGACTTCATTAGACCTGCTACAAATTCTTCACAGGCCAGATCTGAAAGATGCTTTCCCTATAATGTCTAGCTGACATTATACAGGGTCTTTCACGAGGAACCTCACCCATATTTATACGGGAAACTACTGAACGTATTTTCATGAAATTCAGCACTTATAAGTATTTCACGATGCTGATGAAATCTAAAATATTTTCAAGGCATGAGCACCTCCGGTTTTTCCGGAAATGACGTCAACTTCCGTTTTTCAAATTAGAACACCATTTTTTTATTGCAGAAATAGATTCCTTAGAAAATTTCAAGTTATTTTGATGTAACATTTTTCAGTTTTGGTTGGAAAATTCTCTCTGAGCGGGAAAATTCGAAAAAAAAAATCGAAAATAGAGCTCCGCTGAAACAAGAATAACTTCGAGGTTTTTGGATGGAAATTTTTCATTTTTGGGATTTTCCAAGATGTAAGATTGATGTATCCACTTTAAAAATCGAAATCGCGATTCATGATACAGGGGGTGAAAAAATCGCTTTCAAAGTTAGGGATGACAAAATCGTGAAAAATCAATTTTTTCAAATTAGAACCCCATTTTTTATGGCAGATATTGAATCTACGTTAAAAAATAATGTGAGTGTATGCATCACACCCTTGCCCTAAAGTGGATATTAACTCAGAAAATATCCATTTTAGGGCAAGGGTGTGATGCATACACTCACATTATTTTTTAACGTAGATTCAATATCTGCCATAAAAAAATGGGGTTCTGATTTGAAAAAATTGATTTTTCACGATTTTGTCATCCCTAACTTTGAAAACTGTATCATGAATCGGGATTTCGATTTTTAAAGTGGATATACATCTATCTTACATCTTGAAAAATCCCAAAAATGAAAATTTTCCATCCAAAAACCTCGAAGTCATTCTTGTTTCATCGGAGCTCTATTTTCGATTTTTGTTTTCGAATTTTCCCGCTCAGAGAGAATTTTCCAACCAAAACTGAAAAATGTTACATCAAAATAACTTGAAATTTTCTAAGGAATCTATTTCTGCAATAATAAAATGGTGTTCTAATTTGAAAACGGAAGTTGACGTCATTTCCGGAGAAACCGGAGGTGCTCATGCCTTGAAAATATTTTAGATTTCATCAGCATCGTGAAATACTCATAAGTGCTGAATTTCATGAAAATACGTTCAGTAGTTTCCCGTATAAATATGGGTGAGGTTCCTCGTGAAAGACCCTGTATAGTGCACATTGCCTACCACGTCTGCAAGATGTGAAATCAGTTTCAGCAAATTGAAAATAATAAAAAATTATTTGCGTTCCTTAATGAGTCAAAAAAGTCTCTATGGCCTCTCGATCTTAGCTATAGAATACAAAACTGCTTCCGAAACAGATTTCGAGGAGCTGATAGATGCGTTCGCGGAAAGAAAATTACGACGCGTGATGCTATGTGAAGAAAAAAGTCCAATTTCTTACCTTGTGATATTTTCCTCATTATTAGTTTTTATTTTCATGATTCCTTTGTATTATTTATTTTTGTTTTTTCTATGAATTCATATATGTATTAAACAAATGGGGGGAGGGCGCAATCATGAATTTTTGCCCCGGTCAGAAAAAATCGTAGGTCCGGGCCTGCAATAAGTAACAAGAAATGTTTATAATGTTTATATGAAAGAATCTTACGATTTTTTTCCCAAATTTCAATCATTTACTCCTTGCTATACTATCTACGTTTAACCAAAAAGAATTGAAATCTGGGTGTAGCAGTTTCTTTGTCAGTTAGTATATAACTCTCAAGTTCTGCCGTATATCAATTAACGATTAATCAATATCCGTTCGAGAGAACAGAGCGTATCATAAATTGTCCACAACGGGACATAATGAAATTTCAATTACAGTCCCCAGGGGACTTCTCCAAATACGATTACTCGATAAAAACAAAGGGGGAATGATTCGATTACTTCCCCTGAAAAATTCAAAACTGCCCGCATTGTGTCAAAGGCCGCGAACGTTATACGTTTGTTCCTGGAACAAAAACAAAAAGTGAATCTCCATTAACCGCAATTCGCGTCAGTTAAGGCTCCTATTGCCGGAGCACAAAGCCCGAAACTAGGAAATCGAATTAAGCTAATGATGTTTCTTGCCCCCTTCGCTGCTAAAACACACGGGACGGGATTGCAGGATAAACCCGGTCTGATGGAAGTTTGTACCTACTTTTGTTTTAATTCTTGGAGCTGGTCGCCGATCTATTCGGGCTCTAATCCAGGATATCCAGGCGGAGCATGGGATCGAAATGGGAAAACAACATATATGCTCTTATCTACACGAAGCAGAATATCAGGAAAGCAGACAAAACATGAATTCATTACTCTTTGATTATTTTCAATAAAATCTACCAAAATCCTTGGTTAGGTTCGCAAAATTCATCTGTTTTTTGAGACAATATCCATGTCCTGTGAACCTCTAGTCAGTTTCTCAGCATAAGCTACAACTGAATATACAGCTCCACAAGACTACAAGAGTTAGGGATATCGAATTCAATCTTTTTTAAAAGTATGAAATCTTCGAGAAAATCGCTGTAAAATAATTCAAAACTCAAAAGCAACTTGAATCGATCCAATGAAAATGGGTATGAGACATCTCGTCAATCTGGTCGCGAAGTTTGGTTCTTTGCATATGCTTCATGAATGTTGCTATTTTGAAATGAAGTCAGTTTATCAACGGCTTCGATTTGAAACGAGTTTTCTGAAAATGCCAAGACGTGAATTAACAAACGCTGAGGCTAATAGGGCTATCGGAATGCTACAGGGTGGCCAAACTCAGGTTGTTGTAGCGGAAAGGCTCCAAGTCAGCCAAAGTGTCATATCTCGACTTTGGAACAGGTTCAGGGAGACAGGTTCCGTGTTGGAAAGACCAAGGCTTGGTGGGCGACGAAAAACAACACCTGCTTAGGATCGTTTCATCACCGTTTCGGCGAGAATAAGAAACCCTACATCTACGTGTAGAACGCTACGGAATACTTTTCAAAATGCAGATGGGGCCCAAGTTTCCATCGAAACCATCAGACGACATTTGAGAGAGGTGAATCTAGATTCAAGACGTCCATTAAGAGGAGTTCCATTAACACATGACGATAAGCGTCAAAGACTTGAATGGGCAAGGCAACATATCAATTGGATATATCAATGGCGTAGTGTCCTTTTCACTGATGAATCCAGATATGGACGATTTTCAGATTCTCGAAGAATAAGGGTATGTACAATCCCACGCATACCCCGTAATCGTCGCTATGTCCAGGAAGTCCATCCATTCCGAAGGGGTAGTGTTATGGTAGGGTCCAGGATATGTTTCAACGGGCGCACATATCTACATATTTGTCCTGGGAATATGACCGCCTTACACAATAGGGAGCATGTCATTGACAATGTTGTGCCAAATTTTCACGCTGCTATCGGTGAAACTTTTCAATTTCTAGACGATAACGCTAGACCGCACTGTGCAGCCATAGTTGAGAATGCACGCGAGGAGCATGGTATTCCACATTTACCAATACCTCCTCAGTCACCAGATTTGAATTGCATAGAACATGCATGGGATATGCTCCAAAGAAGATAAGATAATCATCAACCTACCCCAGAATCCTTAAATGATCTGAAAGAGCTTCTGCCCCAGTGCCCCGTTTATGGAACCAAATTCCTCAAGAAATGTTCAACAACCTCGTGTGTAGTATGCAAAGAAGATGTCAAGCTGTTATTGATGCCCGTGGAGGCAATACATTGTATTGATAGTCTTAAATTGCTTGAATTCTCTGGGAATGAAATTTCGTTATTGAACTCGATTTTTCTTAACAAACCTGTATACGCTGCAGACCTTCAGGCTAAAATCAATTTGGAACTTGAAATCATCTTAACATGAATTTTCATCACAAAATTCTTATTTTTACTTTATTTTTTTTGCAATTTACGTCAAAATCTCTAACTCATGTGGTGCAGTTTATTTTGCAAACTTCGTAAAATATGTCATAGTCTTGCTGAAAGAAATTTCCATGATCCTCTTTATTGTCTCGTTTTCATGTTCCTTCATTTTTTCAAACATAGGTTTGTTTTTCTGGTATTTCCTCGATAGTTTCTATCTTGAGTTCTTCTCTAGTTTGATATATTGATGATCTGATCAATCTGTTGATGGTACTCTGAAGATCTTTCATCCTATTGCTTTCAGATTATCACTGTCGCGATTATTTTTTCTTCATTTTCCAAAGTTTATTTTCGATTCTGACACCCAATCAATTGTTGATCTTTTCCTCTTTCACTCAGAGGAAATAAACCTGCCATGTTTTCTCCAGCTCGTCTTTAAAACCCTATGTTACAGAGACAAGCAGCCTGTAACTCGTCCGTCGTCGGTACTTAGTCGTCAGTTGTTATTCAGTACTTTGTCAGTTGTTAATCAATTTTCATAGATTACAACTGAGCAGTTTGCTCACTTGATATACATCTTCATATAGAAGGTACATTTCGTAATTTTTTCTTGCTATACATCCTCATGTGGAAGGTAGAGTTTATAATTGTATACTTAATATTTGTATAATCATTTCGTGCTTGTTATCTAAGTAAAGGTAACAAGAAAATTACACAGTTTGTGGTATGTTGAGGGTGCGTTCAAATTTCACCTCTCCTAGTTGTTATCTCAGTATAGATAACAACTTATCGCAGCGATCATCAAGATCACCATGAGGTGCTTACAGTTAAGTCCACCCCCCTACATCAGTTGTGTAGTTACAACAGTCTCAATCATCGACATCAACGAGTATCGCCATCATCCTACCAACTAGAAGCAGTTCAAGAAGACCATCCTGGTCAACAATTAGGATACAAAAGTAAAACCAGAACACCTTGATAAACTAATCAAGGTACGGAACAACGGGTTCATCAAAGGTCCCAAAACATTGCTGCCCCATGAGCGACAGTCGCAAGGAATCCAATCCATGAATTTTTCAAGAACTGGGTATCTCTCATACACTGTGACCAATTTTGTGGAAGGATTTAGGCTTGCTCCGTTATAAAATGAAGTTAACTGAGAACTCAAGATACATGACTATATGGAAATAAATAGAAGATTTGGAAAATGACGACTATCATCCACAAAAAATAAATGTATGCTGTGGTTTTCATGCAGGTGTTATAGTTGGGCCGTTTCTTATACCAACGCTGATGCTATCGCATTATGAATCCGACTTCCTTGGCTTCTTCAGTATATTCCTGATGATGCCTGTATCACACTCCATGAAGCTCGTGAACACTGCATTATCATCCTTTCAACAAGTTCACATCTCCGTGGAAATCGTGTAATATGGTCCAATAACGGCGCCAAAACACATGCACAACAGCGTTCCCAGAAATACGCGAATGTTTGAACTAATTCTATTCCAGTTTAAGCCGGGCAATTTCCACCAGAATCCATTCATGTTAAAAGCAACAACGCTATTCCTGTTTGCCGGCAACAAGATTCAGTGGGATATTGCAGAAGTAGATGCTCGATACACAGTTTGCTGAACCTGGGTTGCAAATCCTTTAATAGTCCCATTACCTAATATATTGTAATAACCGGGAAATGAACGGTAGTTTCGACATATCGAATTCCCCATTTCGGTGGTCGAGAAGGGAGGTGGAGAAGATACGATGGAGGCTGAATCCAGGCGAGCAACAGTTTTGGTAGTCTGTAGTAATCAGCATACACAATGCAAGGGCTTAATGGGACTTGCAACCATCTACAATTAATGCAAAATGTCGAATTTCTGGCGAGAGGATCAGGTCCTTGGAGACCGATATTATCCTGTTCACGCAGGACAGGGTAGCAGCAAATTTATTGCTTATGATATTGAATGTTAGTAATCGAGGGTGGAATAACCAACTATAAAAGCTGCCCTTCATTCATACTATCGGTTATTTTTTTAGAGTGATAGGACTTTAAATTGAAATAAAACACATTCAAATTAAGATTGAAGCCAATTTTTTTTTGTATTTGGAAGATAATTCCATGACATTTATGTTTTAGAAATAATTTCCGGCATATACGTCCACCACGACTAGCTCTGAGGAACGCATTCATCCACACCAATTTTGGACCACTTCTTCGAGTAATTCAGACCATATTTCAGCAATAACACGAGTAATGTTGGCATCCAAAGCGTCTATTGTTTCTAGTTTGTCAGCATTAACCAATGACTTGACATAAACCCAAAGGAAATACATTGAAGTTATGTCGCATGATCTTAGAGGCCAAGTAATGACCATTTCCCGAAATAATGTTATCGTTAAATTTTTCTTCAAATGAGTCAATTGTTACGGTAGCAGCATGAGGTGTAGCATCATCTTGTTGGAACCAAAACACTTTTGGGACGATACCATTCAAATTTTGAAACAAATAATCATTGATCATCGAACTGTAACGAGCACCATTCACTGTAACATTAGCTCCAGCATCGTGTTTGAAGAAATATGGACCGATGATGCCTCCAGCGTGTGAAGCACACCATACAGAGCATTTTTCAGGGTGCAATGAAACCTGCAGAACTTCTTGAGGATTGTTGTCACTTCATATACGACAATTCTGCTTGTTCACGTAGACGTTCAACCAGAAATGAGATTGATCACTAAAAACCATTTTTCGATAAGAAAGTGGATCAACTTCAAGCTATTCTAGGACCAAATCAACAAACGAAGCTTATTATGGTCAAGTGGCTTTTGTTCTTGAACCAATTGGATATTGAGCACAACTTGTTGTGAACGTCGACGAATAGACAAATCTGGATCTTCATTGACACTGTTGCGTCTCACTTCGCAACATCTGAACCAATTAAAAGCCATATACTTTGTCCACCAGAAAAGCTGTCGCCTTTAAAAATGTTGTATGGATAAATTGATTTCAACTATATGGGATCGAACCCTTGAACTGCAATATTGTTCCACATGCCTTAGTTACAATTCTCGTTCTTTGTTTAAAAATACCATTTTTCGACTGATTTATATAGAGAAGGTTCCGAACCCAAGAATTTAGGTCAAGTTTGGGAGATTCATGTTTCATGATTCAGTTTCTCAGTATGAGCTCATAGAATCAAATATGTACTTATATGGTGACGTTTTTATTGCACTTCAAGTTGCATTTGGAAAACATGGCAGGATCGAATTCCAAATCGTTCAAGGTTTGTATTATTGGTCTGTAGATTCAAAAAATCCCACTATAGTCAAAAATGGCAAATGAGATCACTTTGTTGGCATAGCGAGGCGTTTTTCGATTCTGACACCAAATCAATTGTTGATCTTTCCCACTTTTATTCAGAGTACATGAACCTTCCTTATTTTCCAGCTGG
Organism: Adalia bipunctata; assembly: GCA_910592335.1. NCBI lineage: Eukaryota > Metazoa > Arthropoda > Insecta > Coleoptera > Coccinellidae > Adalia > Adalia bipunctata. The sequence continues at coordinate 14,534,446 of OU342955.1, forward strand.
TCTACAAAACCCTATGTTACAGAGACAAGCAATCCATAAAGTAAAGTATTAGTAATTGAAGAGTTGTAAATCACAGCAACACCATGCTTCCGTGCTATACATTTTCATATCGAAGATACATTTGATAATTTCTTCTTGCTATACATTCTCATATAGAAGGTAGAGTTTATAATCGTCGTTAAATAATCAGTAATTGTATCACTTTGTTCCTTTGCTATACATTTTCATATAGAAGGTACGTCAAAATTCTTCCTCGTTATACATTTTCATATAGAAGGTAAAGTTTATAATTAAATACATATTACTTTTATAATCGTTTCGCGCTTGTTATCTAAGTTGAGGTGACAAGAAAATACTGTTTGTTGTTTGTTGAGAGTGCGTTCACATTTCACCACTTCCTCTTCCTTTTCATAGTTGTTATCTAAGTACGGATAACAACTTATCGCAGTAATCATCAAGATTACCAATTACCATAGGGTGCTTATAGTTAAGTATACCTTCTTGCATAGGTTGTGAAGTCACAACTGTTAATCATCGAGATTAACAGGGATCACCAGCGTCCTACCAACTAAAAGAAGTGCAAGAAAACCATTATCCGGATGAAACAATCAGGGTACAAAAATAAAATAGGCCAACCTTGGTAAACTAATAAGTACGAAACAAATACTATGGCTCACAACAGCGATCTCTTCTTCTCTACGTATAGTTCTTTGTCTTGTTGATGTTGTTGCATTGAGTAGAGAAAATGTTGTCCGAAATTTATCGATAGTTCGATGAAAGAATTGCTCTGATGGACAATTATGTAAACCATAAATTTCACGAAGTGCTCTATAAATTTGGCGAATAGTATACTGATTCTGAAAATTAATTTCAACAATTTGTGAACCTATTTACGCCGTGAGTCTTTCCATGATAATTTGTCAATGCTCACTGAACAGAAATGGCAAAACAACATTGCTTCTACCTTCTGTCAAATTATAGTTATCCCTATCAAAAATTATATCACTCTTAAAAAAACCGATATGAAATCTGCACTTCCCAACCATCCATACTGCATATCCAGGGATGTCCATCAAATTTGGATGTTCCAGAATAACATTTCCAGTTTCCTACCAGCACAGGCATTATCCCCAGCCTCCTCTAGGCCCAACCCTGATCGCCTGCCCCTAAACCCTGCGGAGCAATAATCATATCCTACATTTAGCAATTAGCAGTTGACTTTAGCTGACACACGACTGTTTAGCGAAGGGGATTACTGGAGAGCTGAAACCCTATTACACTATGAACTTCCCAACGTCCCTAGAGTCGTTCGCTTGATCCCTCTCCGTATTGGAAGTCTTCAGTTAATCCATTGATACTCCTCTAATTTGCCGGACTTTCCCTATGTATTAAACCGGTAATGCTCATTTGTATCCGAGCCACGCACGCATTAACTGGTTAGTTAATAGACCAGTTTACGCGCAGAGATCACAGACAATGGGTTTATTAGGCCATTTTTAGGATCCTGGACAACCCTTACTGATCGCCGAAAAGTGTTGATGACAAAGCAGGATATTAAAGGTTGTGTATTTCTTGCATAAAAAATTAATCAGCTCACTGCTACTCGCATCCCCCCAGCTCCCATATTTCCCCCAATTTTCCACCCTTAAGAAGCGCGCTCAAACTCCCAGAATCCTCGATATTATTGAATCTGCTCGTGAATTGGCTTCCGCCATAACTTGCCGCAGGAAAAGCGATCGGGAAGTTCGAATCTTTTCCATCTGTTTACCAATACGCCCCTCTGCCTCCGCCAGAATCTTATATTTCCATGCCCTCTGCAACCCGATTTTTATTACGGTCTACTCGATTCCGCTCTGACGAATAATCTTCATATGCGTTCACGAAATGATCAAGCCGAAGTAATAATCTCAAAGAGAAACCGTTTGGCGCATTCGGAGTAAGAATATTCGATATCCTTTGAAGGATAAGTACGGCAGGGTTGAGAGTGTGTGCATGCGTGCGACCGCGATTTGTGGGGTTTTTCTGCTGCTTTACAGGGTTGTACAAACATAATGCCGTCGTTAGTGGCTTATCCGGTCCTTTCGTAATCGGATAGCGAGGATGTTTCTTATGATCCTATAATTGCGATTTAAAGGGGCCACAGAAGAGAGGATTTGAAGGAGGTTTGGATAAGACTTCAAAGGAAATATCTCTGGATCTATAGGTTTGGTATGTATTCATGCAAGGCGAACAGCGTGTGTTGTACCTGATTGGGCACTTATTATATATAGGTACTGTTATGATTCCTATATATGAGCCTTTTTATTACGAATAAAAATAAATTTGGAATCTAACGAATTAATGAAAAATTTTAAATTTTGATATGCCCGGTAAACTAACTCAATTGAGGGTCCAAATTGAAATGAAAAATTCAAATGTATATCAAATTTAATAATAATATCAACTGAAGCCTTATTCAAATGCACAAAAAACAGCTTATTCTATCTCTAAAATAAAAATAAACTCTTTTATATCTATTATAATTGTCCGTACACTATAATCATGTTTCTATCCCAAACTCTGCTCCGTAGTTTTCTTTTTACCATATAAACGTTCTCGTCATATTTCTTCTAATATAAATCTTCTCTCTTCATACTTCTCAACTTAGTACTCGGATCATGTTCTTTCAAGTTGGTTTTTTTCAGGCACCTTAAACAGCTCATACTCCATATAATGTTTTAATTATCATTCAAATTCTGTTTTCAACTGTAAATCATCTCATTTAATTCTATTTTCCCTTTATTTTTCCCAATTTATCTTCTGACTTTTCTTGATTTTCAATTCATCTCATCTTTCTAATCCTAACTATTCAGAGAATCCATTTTCTATGTACAAACTTCAAATAATTTATCTGAATCTTTCATTTCTAATTCGGCCTCAATAAATCGAAATTAACTTCGGATTTGGAAAAGATGATTTTGGACCATAACGCTAGGCCAACAAAGTGCTCTCATTTGCCATTTTCGACTATAGTAGGACGGAAAACTCGTGTCTTAAATCTACAGACCAATGGGAGAAACCTTGAACGACTTGGCATTCGATCCCGCCATGTGTTTCCCAAATGCCACTTGAACTGCAATAAACGTCACCATCACCATATTTAATTTTATGAGCTCTCACTGCGAAATGAATGAAGGTTCATAGAACATGGTTATTGTCACTAAAAAACTGGATGAATCACCTAAACTTGACCCAAATTCTTGGGTTTAGAACCTTTTCAATAGCCGAACCTAAATAGGTCGGCAAGGGTATTTTTAAACAAAGAACGAGAATTGTAACTGAAGGCATATGGAACAAAATTAATAGCAGTTCAAGGGTTCGATCCCATATGGTTGAAGCAATTCATCTACACATCATTTTTAAAGCCTTTTTTCTGGTGGACAAGGATATGACATTCAATTTGTCCAGATGTTTGATGTTTGCGAAGTGAGACGCAACAGGTAGGTTACTGTGAAACGTCTAATACACCGAGTTCGCAGAACTGATTGACTGAAGTACAGTTCGATCTAAGGTTTTTGCTTTGGGGAGCAGGGGACTGGTGATCTTTCTTCGTTTTCTTCTCTGAGGATGGCTAGACCTTGTCCTTTTTTCTCCACTCGATGGAGACTTGCACTAACTTTCAAATGTCTTGTGTTTCATTTATGTATTCATTTTAGAGTGTCCTTTTAGTTCACCCCGGATTTTAAAATATTCCTTCCACATAAGGTGGTATTACTTCAAGAATCTTCTCTGCGCCCTAGTTTCAATGAAGAGTGTTATAATTTTGTTGCCTGTAGTTGTGGAAATTTCAGACAAAAATGGTCTTGGGAAGAATTTATGGCACGTACGATTCAGTCCTTTCAGCCTTCTACATTCATTCAGTAACTGTAATGAGAAACAGTGAAGGTTCCTCTTCAATTTTTTCAAAAATTCATTCCTCACAACCAAGTCTCAAATTGCCTTTATCTTGGTTCGAAAATTGTTGCCAGAATAAAAGTGTATCATTCACAATAGAGCCATGAAAATTCAACCAGTGACGACTCATTACCCTACAACCTATTTTTCATTATCCCTAGTGGAAAAAATTTCCATTCTTCATATCATGGAAACGTGGCGAATCACAGGAAGCTATTCGAACATCTTCAATGGCATTTTCTACACATCGACGGACCGGCACGTGGTCCTCCCATTTACAAAAAGCCCAATATAGAAGAGATATGATGACGTTGCTTTGGATATGCCGATAGCTCCTCTTTTGAAGGGCTCGTCGCGTTGATCAATGGGATTGAGGGGTGGGTAATCATGTGGACAGTCCATAACAAGCCGAGCAGGGTTAGCATGTTAATTTCAATGAATGGAGAGGGTCCAAATCGTTTTTAGAACGACTGGAAATATACCGAATTTTACGATACGTGGTGCTGAACGCCATTATCGTCACAAATGGACCGAAGAATGCAGAATCCCTTCAACAAAAGTTCACAAAGAAGATAAGGGTTTTAGTGTTTCAATTTTGAATAACGTGCTAATGTGCTGCAATTGCTTATCGATTCAAATTGGCAGTTTCAACTAGATATAAATTTTGGTGGACTTTGGAGAAGCATATGCAATGTCGTGTGTGACGAGCTTTATCTTTTTGACGGATGTCTGGCTGACTACGCTATCGCTAATCCCTCCAAAATGAATTACCGGAATGACGGTGTCTCCGGGCCCTATCGACGTTTTATTTCAAAATTTATTATGTTCTCCCTCCGGAAATGACGAGTAAGTAGGAGCGTTATAATCCTATTCGTAAGACGTCGTAGGCGGCCCTGATGTGTCAATTTATTAATCGTTTAGCTGAGTCGACTTCGACGTTTTGTACGATGCATCCACGCCATCGACCCTCCTCTATATTGCACATTAAGCTCAGAAATTGATTAAATGATGGACGACTTGGAGAGATGAATGAACACTGCTTTGCTCAGCTCATCTTTACGTATACGCTTGTCTCAATAATGACAGATTGAAAACGATATATGCCACATTTCAATATAATTACTGACAAAACATTATGGATCAAAATCAGCGAAGACAATTTCCATCTCCCACAGCCAAGAAGAATCTAGCGGAAGCGAGGAAGATTTCCAGCTTCTGGAGCCAAGAAAAATGCATCGCCATTCGCCAGCAAAGACAATCTCTAACTCCCAGAGCCAAGAAGACTCCAGTGCCAGTTTCTCGAGTCCAAATTCACAAGTTAGAAAGGTAATCAGTCTACAAGGAAAAACTCAATCCACAAGTCCTCCAGCAAGCCAAAGGAGTCTGAAGGATACCTGCGAACCAAAAACATGCAGATTGAGGCTTACAACCTACAACATCGAAGAAACCAATGCCTCTGCCTTCAGATCCAGAACAACTCAAGAATACTTCAACAAGAAAACTCCAATGAACAAAGATCTAAGTACTGATTTCCAAAAATTCCACCCAGAAAATTCCGGCTGACAATTCTCATATCAAACAAAATGTACCTAGACTTGAAGAGGTCTTTTAGCAGATGGCACTTTTGTAGTATGTTGAACACACTGTATATTTCGTACGTGATATAATAAGATTAGTGCGACCTCCCTTCAAGACCTTAAGCGGCACGTGAAGCCAGAGCTCTAGGTCTCATCATTGCCAGTTATGTTATCAAATATAATGTTATTTAAAACAAGTAAACATTTATAAAATATATATAACAATTGGCTAGGGAGAGTCATGCGGAGAGATAGAGTGATTCATTCAGAAGCGTGTACGTATTGACCGCTTGTTAGTCAACAGCGAGAATCTGTAGTAACCATATATTCAATGTAAGTTCAGTGAATTAAATCCCTTTGATGAGTCTGCCTGGTATTATTCTTCACCATCCTTAACTGCATAACGATTGGTCGAACCTACCCTAGCTGGGTACATCACATGGCGATCCTGCCAGTTCTATGCAGTTGAGGGTCCAGGGTGCAGAAGGTTTTCATCAGGATTTGGATATGGGTATGTAATTCCAAGTAGTTCAACCAACAAGCTAGATGGGATTAGGCCAGTCCAAGCAAGACGAGATCATCATTGGCCAGAGATCCAAGAAGCTCTGGAGACGACTGTACAACTCGAGGCAAGGAGAAGCCACCAGGAGGATGTAGTGTAAGAACTATTTCTTTTTCCCTGTTATTTCATGTCGTGAAGTGAAAAGTGATGAACTAATTGCTGACTTAATTGATGTGAAAACATCCAAAATGAGCCGCGAGAACATAGTGAACGGGCCGATAGTGTAAATAATGAATTGATCAAGATTTTAAATTTAACAAATTATGTAAATTGTCAAGTCGGAACCAAATTTTCTCAAAGCATCGCAATGTTTTTTTATCAGAAAGGAAATTCGTACTATTCAAATCGAGGTCGTGACCGCAAGGAAAATCCTAGCGGACAAAATTTCACGTCAGCGAAGGAGTTCGGACAAGGTCAATGTCGCCAGTTCACCTATCGTTCCGAAAACAATAACACCTCGGAATTATTTGTTCAATATGATTATCGACCGAATTCCGTTTGATTTCAGAAAAGTAACTTCAGGGTTCATTATGTAAAAGTTTCAGAAAATTTTTTCAGCACATGCCTTATCGCGTATTAAAAATAAAGTAGAGACGAATGCCTCCGATGGCGAAAAGGACTGATCACCTTGTTGTTGTCGAAGTTTTAAAACGTCCAATAAAAAGTATCGAGTAATTCGATTGAATCGAAATACTACAAACTGCGAATCACAGAGAAAACTGAAATTTTCTGAATTCACGAAAGGAAGAAGAATTGAAGGAAGCAGAAATAAACAATCAATGGAAACAGAATTATTCACGAAGTCGATCAGTGAACTGAATGAATTATGAATATGAAACAAATATACGACATATGTGCTCCACAGCTGACGCGAGTTCTTTCCGCACCTGAACAATGACAACTCCATATGGGAATTCCCCAGTATAAAGAAATTAATTTAAAAGGAAACAGAATTTTGAAAATTCGTAATAATTAATTTGAACCGTTCACTTGGCGTGAACAGTACTATGGTATTGTGATTCCATAAAAAACACCCTATAACTTTGTGAATATTCACTTATAAGAACACAAACTGCAGGTTCATACGAATTTGAATCTATGCATACATTTGTGCTACAAAACTACCCACTTTCCATATTCAAATTCCTGATGGGGTTGCAACCCTCTCCAGGGGTTGCTAGTAGAAAAATCGACCTGTTCTGATTCGTTGTTGAGTTTTTGAGGGTGAATACTTTTGAATGAGACACCCTGTACCTATATCTCACTGGATAGGAGCTTGCTGTTCGGTGAGATTCTATACTGCTTGGAGGTAAGGCTGGCACAAAACTTCTCTTCTATGATTTCTTGTTTTGCGCATGTGCTTTCCTAAGTTGATTCGCATTTGGTAGTTTCGTCCTTGCTTCAAGATTCTCTTTTTGGTATGATTTTAAATTTTTCACCAATCCTCGGAAAAACTTCGTTTTCCCTCCGCCAAACCAGTATATCTTCTTTAAAAAACCCCTCTAATGAAAACACTAAATCAGGATAATATTAACGTTATCTGGCGTCCCGGAATAGCCCAGCTACTTGTGCTGAAATATAAACAGAAGTTATTATATTTAATCCCGAGAGATACGTGCCCCACCTATCTCCACGTAATTAAGGATTAAGTCTGGGAGTGTTAGTTAACCTACCGCGGAGTAAAATTCTTGCAGGAAAAGGCAGTAAAAGCTATCTCATTCAATTTGAGGATTTATGGAAATAAGTTTTAGTCCAGGGTTAGTTTCGCTAAACGAGAATTGGCTCTTTCTGAGAAATAGCAGTTGAGAGTTGAGAGAAACTTTTACCGTGGTTGATATTAATCTGTGTATCACCAAGTCATTTCTGGAGAAGATTTAACCTTCCGTCGGAAAAAATTTCACCGAAAGAGGCCATGGTCATGGGTGGATTTGCCTCCCTTACATCAACATGTGAGGAAATGCAGCCTGCTGGATGCAATAAGAATATCTCCTAACGGGAAACTCCTACCTGGAAACCGGGATGGGAACATGAGGATATTGAATCAAGTGGATTCAAACCTCTTGGCAAAACGATTAGATGTTATGCCAACAATCTTCGATATCGAACGACCTTTGAAACGGTCATAGCTGTATCAATAAGTTTCGTAAATCGCTTGGACAAAAAGTCATCCATATGGTCTACCAATGAATCAAAATCAGAGAGAGGCACTGGTATATACGGACCTAAAATGAGGATCTCTAAAGCCCTGGGAAGTGAACCCTCTATTTTACAGACCGAGATACTGGCTGTTTACCTACCTCAAAAGGACGCATATCTTCATTACCACGGACAGGCAGACCAGAAAGAATGAATGTTGGAAGACATGGTTATTGTCTCCAAAACAACCAGATGAATCACCTAAACCCAACCCAAATTTTTAGGGTTGAGAAACTTTTCAATAGGACCATAATCTGTCGAAAGGGTGTTTTCAAACAGAGAACAAGAACTGTAACAAAAAGCATATGGGACAATATTGCAGTTCAAGGGTTCGATTCCATATGGTTAAAACTATAAGGTGAAGTGGGGTAGGTGCAATTATGGGGTAACTGCAATCAGGAACCAGCATTCATAAATTATGAGAAAATACGCAACGTTTATTGACTATGGGTATATTCTACCTGAAAATGGTATATTCTACCTAATGTTAATAGTTGACAACCGTGCGCAGCATCTGTGAAGTTCAGTACCGAAACGATCTTCGCGCTCTAGGTATCGGTCCGAAGTCAAGTGGGACGTAATTTTTTAACTTGTGTGTAAATTGACAATTTTTCAGGATTAGTATATGTTTTGCTATTTTGGCCGGTTATGTATGATGTATTGTTAATATATGTAATGGGACTATTCAGTTTCATTTTGTATTTCAGGTATTGAAAGTATGATTACACTTACCCCACGAAAATTGTTAGGAGGGAAAGTGCAATCATAACTTGATGGGAAAGAGAAGTAAACTCATTGAAATCAAATTATTGTGTATTCCCTGATGAAGACGACCTGTAAGTTGTGCACCAGGATCAGAAAATGAAGGTATTTCGGTTACCTTCAACTGAAAAAAGAAGCCGTTATTATTTTAAAGATTTATATTGAATCAAATGAAAAAAGAATGTTATGTATTAGAGAAATATTCGATTTGTTGTTATATTATTTCTTTTGACATTAATAAAGAAAATCTGAAATTTATATGGTTTTTCATCACCTCTTAATCAACCACTTAACCCAAGGTCTTGAATAATGTTGCATAATTACACTTTCCCGTTTTCATGGAGAAATTGCAATTACTACACTACGAAACTGGAAATAGATTTTAAATGTAAGTATTTCAAAAGTGAAATGAAATATAATTTGTGATTTTGGGTGTACTGTGATATCGTATTTTGTATACAAGCATAAATTAAATTTAAATTCATAACGCATTTTTGAAATTTCAAGGTATAAGAATCACTTTGCTTTTTTGTGATTGCACTTGCCCCAGTTTACCTTACAACATTTTTAAAAAGTGACAGCTCCTTTCTGAAGACGGAATTAACAGATGTTGCGCGAAGTGAGACGCAGCAATTGTGATGAACCACCTTATATTCATTGAAATTGCATATTGTGGAGAATTGAAATGGTTTCAAATTTTTTATTTCATGATGTTTTTCCGTGTTGAAAAATATTGATAAGAATAAACAATGAAACATAGCAATCTCTTCTCTTCAAAGAATTCAGCTAGCCACATACGAAAATTCATATTTATGGATAGTCGAGTGCCAAGAGCGTCGCAACAATTTGCAGATGGAGAAGAAAATTTGTAGACGTTCTCGCGACAACAATTTGTAACTATTACGACCCGGCGTCGTAAATTCGACGTAACGGCGACGAAAACTGCCCGGCATCCTTGCAGTTCATTCCTGGAAAAGATCCAAAACTAAATTAGTCCGGGAGTTATTGCGATATCATTCTCCTAGACGGCGTTATTCATACCGTAAACGAAATATGGGACGCGTTCATAAGCGCAACAATTTTCGCCGCCGAAAATCCGCCATAAATCGTTCCAGCCGTTTTTCGGTTTTTCTTCACGGCCACCTCCCGATTTATGGATGCCGATTGAATGTAAATTCCACTTAAAAGTTTTCGTATTAATTTGGCGCAACATAAATCTGCGAAATGGGTAATTATTACCCTTGGATGCGTTTAAGGTCGTGTTGCCGTTGCCGTTTTTCAGCCGGATACGGTCCGGGACATAAAGAATCCGGATCCGGGGGCCTGTCGGCCCTTTTGGCTGAGGCGATAATCGCTGTGTTCTGATTCCGGCCCCCCATTTTATTTGGCGTTTCCGAAACAGTTGAAAAGGGATAATTTCATGAATGAATGGTTTTAATTGGAAGCGAAAGTCTTCCAGAGAACACAGGGCGATCCAAGTTCTAATGCCCATTAGAACGTTTCTGGAGAACTGGGTATACAGGGGTTTCTAAATTCATGCGGAAAATTTCAGGTGATGATTGATCGTATGAAATCAAGATGGATCTTTGCTAAAACTCAGCCCACCCGTTTCCGACTAAATTTGAGTTTTTTATTTTTTTCTCTTCAGCTATTAATTAGTTTTGAGAAAAAAATTTGAAAAAAATGTTTCAAAGGATTTCAAGTTTTAAGTTCATTTAATGAAACTTTTTCTCGAAAAGAAGGTTTCAGTATGAAATAACGCAAGGGTTGCTAATTTCAACCCCGTATAATATAGCAGGAATATGGAAAAACACCCATGGTTGGTCTTTTCCGAGTGCACGAAAATAACATAATTTCAAGATTCCAGCGTTACTGAACCTTCGAAAAAAAAACACTTTCTAAGGGCGATATCTCGGAAAGGAGGGGTGGGCTGAGTTAATTTTATTATAGGAAAGACCCATCTTAATTTCATACGAGCAATCACCTCCTGAATTTTTTCGCATGAATTCAGATTTTTGATCTCTCCCACTTTCATTCAGAAGAAATGAACCTCCCTTAATTTTGGGCTTGTCTTTAAAACTGAGAGACAAGCAATGGGTGAAGTAGAAGTGAATCGTTGCTACCTTGCTATTCATTTTCATATAGAAGGTACATTTTAAAATTCCTCCTTGCTATACATTTCCATATAGAAGATTATATAAGATAAGATTAGAGGAAGATCATTTGAACTCGCATCCACCTTGACCTAAAGATCTATTGTGCATCTCCGCGCTGTTTACCAGTGTCTCCATGAACTTTATCACCTTTCTGGGGGCTACATCCATCACTTGTTCCGGCTTTAGAAACCAGAAGTCAAGGTGTTGTTGTCTTTTCCGATAAACAACTTCACATTCGCCTAACAAGTGCTTGGCTGTCTTAGTGGCTTTTCATATAGAAGGTTGAGTTCATACCTAATCGTCGGTCAGTTAAGTAAAGTCAATAATCCGTAGAGTTATTTTTTGTGATTCACAACAACACTTTGCTCCCTTGCTATACATTCTCATATATAATAATAATAATTTATTGATACTTTGGGACATTTTACAATGTATAGGATAAGTCAATGAAAAATAACAATGAGGAATTTACCTAAATGAGAAAGTACATCACAAAGAAAATCATTCGTACATCGTAATTCTTCCTTGCTATACATATATAGGAGGTAGAGTTCATAATTGTATTTATAGAGTGTAACAGCCAAATGGAATAAATTCGATAACGAGTAAATGAGGCGGTGTTAGAAAAAACGGTCGGACACGTCGATTTGTAATTTCAAATGCGCATATTTTTTAAAAAAATAAAATTATTTAGGGTTTTCCATGCGACTGTGGCCAATATCAACTTTCTTATTTCAAATGCATGTATAGGTATCATTTATTTTTTGGATTCTTCAGAAAATTCTAGACATAATTCATGTAAAATTGTACAATGTCCTATACCTATCTTCAACTTTTTCGCAAATATTAAGTGTTTTCAGATTTTTCACAAAAATTAACATTTTGAATGAAAATTATTTTATTTCACAAATTCGATACATTACACTCAATTCCTATTTCCCATTTACCTCTCGATATGAAGAAAGTACGCAAAAACCATTCCTGAGAAGAAATTGAATGAAACAAAAACGTTAGAAGACAGTTCTACATCAGATTAGCATGTTGCCAAGACGATCGCGGCGAGCATTTTGAACATTTCCTTCATTGACATTGATTTTTTTTTGTTTTTTTTTATAAACAAGAAATAATCAGTATTACTTATTAGGTTTTGAGTGTAATGTACCGAATTTGTTGAATAAAATAATTTTTATTTAAAACGTTGATTTTTGCAATAAATCTGAAAACACTTAATATTTCCGGAAAAGTTGAAGATAGGTATAGGACATTGTTCATGAATTGTGTCTGAAATTCTCTGAAGAATTCAAAAAATAAATAATATACAGGGAGTTGCATTTGAAATAAGAAAGTGGGTATTTGCAATGGCCACATGAAACACCCTATGTAATATTATTTTTTTGAAAAATATGCGCATTTTAAATTACAAATCGACGTGTCCGAGCGTTTTTCCCAACACGCCTTCATTTATTCGTTATCGAATTTATTCCATTTGGCTGTTACACTCTGTATAAATAATACTTGTATAATCGTTTCGTGCTTGTTACCTGTTGAGGTAACAAGAAAAAATAATGTTTATTGAGAGTCTTTCACATGTCACCAACTCCTCATCATCTTTGTAGTCGTTCTCCAAGTACATATAATAACTTATCGCAGTAATCATCCAGATTATCAAAGGGTGCTTATAGTTAAGTATACCCCCTTACATCGGTTGTGCAGTCACAACAGTTAATCATCGAGATTAACGGGAATCACCTGCATCCACCAACTAGAAGCAGTATAAGAAAACCATGAAAACAACCGGTAAAACAACCATGGTACAAAAATAAAACTAGAACAACATTGGTAAACTAACCTAGGTACGAAACAGATATTTTGTTCGCGAACAAAAATAATTTGTTCACATTTTCCTCGGATAACAAAACATATCGTATAAACAAAGTTTTTCTATTCAATTTATGATGGAAGTAGTGTGCACTCCATTCATGCAATTACTCCATTCGTACCTCCCACCACGACCACAGATAATCCTAATCTCTAACCAGCCTAATAATTCAATTTGAAACCGCCACAACGTCGCGAGTTTCCAAATCTACCATCAGATATCGCGCCAGTTAATCCCCGGCCAAATAAGGGTCCGGACGACATTTCAGCGTCGTACGAAGATAATAAGGTCACTCGAAATCTTAAATCATCAAAATGAAACAGTTTGTGTCCCGTTCCGTGACGAGGGTCCGGCATTAATAACGCTCGATACCATCTTACCGCGGCTCTGGTTATGAAACGATAAACAACTCCGAGGGCCAGCTTTATTTGTGACAGCCTTCTTGAATGGCTGTGTTCTAACGACCTGTGATCCTTGAGTAGGCCACGTGCTGCCTCCAGGAAGGAAAATTAAGACAATTAGGATCTCGATGAGGACACAGGGTTTCCGAGAAGTGGAACTTTACTTTATCCGACGGAACGAAAAAGACATTTCGCGGAATTAAAAAAAATTGCGTAACATCCCTAAATTTTTAGACACGAATAATTCATGAAATGAGCTGTAAAATGGCTCTGTCTCCCTTACTGACAACCTCCACCGACGATGTGACGTTGTGTTCTGTGGCTTCTACGGTGTGTACTTTGCCAGTCCATAATGCTATTTATGTAACAAGTACCTACATAAATCAGTTCTTTATGGACGAGTCCAAAAGTTTATAATAATTTGGGCAAGTCCATAAGCCTAATTATGTACGAGTTGCATACAAAGCTTTATCTTTGACTGCAATGCAGAAATTTTATTTTCTGAAATGGCAATTATTATATTTGTCGCTTCATTACTGAAAAACATAAAGTATGCTTTTGATTTTCTTACCATAGTAACCATCAGCGACCTTAGTAACCTCACTGAAGAAAGTTGTTCACTTCGTTAATTCTGTGACAAACGTCATAATAATCCAAAAAATGGATAGTTCGGGAGAGGAAAGTTTAGAAAATTTAGCCGCAAGCGCCAAAGAACCTCTCTTTCCCAATTTGTATGCGGCCTATAACAAGTGGTGTGAAACAGAGAAAATTGCAAAATTGAGTAAAGACTGTGACAGTTGAGTCCAATAAAGTGGTGTCCAATAAAGTAGTCAATTATGGACACTTAACGAATTCATAAATCAAGTGTTCATGAGGCAGTCGAACATAAAATAATTTTATGATCGACTGCTTCATAAACACTTGATTCATGAATTCATTTAGCGTCCATAATTGACTACTTTATTGGACACCACTTTATTGGACTCAACTGTCACAGTCTTCTCTCGATCTTCGTTTCACACCACTTGTTATAGGCCGCATACAAATTTTCATAAGGATTTTTAGTGGGTAGGAGAGATTCTTTGGCACTTGCGGCTGAATTATTCACGCTTTCCTCTCCCGAACTATCCATTTTCGGGATTATTATGACGTTTGTCACAGAATAATCGAAGTAGACAACTTTCTTCAGTGAGATTTCTAAGGTCGCTGATGGTTACTAAGGTGAGAAAACCAAAAGCACACTTAATGTTTCACTGTAATAAAGCGACGAATATATTAATTGCTTATTGGTGACGTCCATGTTATAAACATTGAAATAATTATAGCAGGAATTTGGACTAATTTTTATTCATGCTCCCTTTAACACATCGCCAACGTTTCGAATCGGTTGTGATTCTTTTTCAAGGCTGGAATGTCAAAAATAAATCTAGAAACAGATGAAAAGGACCTAGAGACGATCTGCCACTCACCTCGTATCTCATAGGATTGAATATCGTCAAATTTACTGAAATAATTGTCTGAGTATCTCGTATCAATTTTAATTCAATCTTCAAGTGTTTTTAAAATGGTTCATGTGTTGTTGAAACAACATGAGTAGACAGAATCGCCCCGCGGTACGTTCCACAAATCACAAAGAGTAACATGGAGATGACATTCAATTCTCCTGTAAAACAATATATATGCT
Source organism: Adalia bipunctata (assembly GCA_910592335.1). Classification (NCBI taxonomy): domain Eukaryota; kingdom Metazoa; phylum Arthropoda; class Insecta; order Coleoptera; family Coccinellidae; genus Adalia; species Adalia bipunctata. Next base: position 14,549,596 of record OU342955.1, read on the forward strand.
CGTCACAATATCACATCTCGGGTAAAAAACAACAAGATGAAGCACAACAATGACAATAAATAATTTAACAAAATAGATCCAAAATATTTCTTCATGGTGGATGCGCCTTAAATATATTAAAATGACTTTCACTATAAAACACCAAAATGAACAAACACAAACATCGAGTCTCCGAAAGCTCTTAGATATTTCCATCATTATGATCCACCATTTTGAGTCCCCGAAACCCCAGTATTGCCCAATATAAGACTATCATATACCAAACTGAGATGTTGGACGTCTTCCCTATAGTTCACTGTGTTGTTGGACCTTATGAAGATCATCTCACTCATTAGCCTTCTACTGTAGATAGGTTCGTAATCCAGAACTGTGACCTCTGAAAAGTTGAATCCATGTCCCTCAGCATGCACGTGTGCAGCAAAAGACGGTCCCTGTGTTATGTGAGATTTTTCTGCATCATTTTTATGTTGTCTTATTCTTTCCTGTAGTAGTTGCTTTGTCTGGCCTATGTAGCATTTTGTGCAGTTATTGCATTCTATTTTATAAACAACTTCTGATTGCTGTAAAATTGGAATTTTTTCCTTTAGTTTTGTGTAAAATTTTTTCTTATTATTGAGAACATTATAGAATGCTGCAGCACCGTTGTATTCGCGGAAAATTTTTTCGATTTTGTATGATAATGTAGGATAAAATACAAGTTTGTAATACTTTTTAGTTGTTATATTTTGTGATGTTAATGTGCCCTGTGATGTGCTCACCATCTCTACGCCTGTGTCGATGTTCGATTGGATAGTACGTTTTGCTCTATTGTAGATGTTTATACAGGTTTTTATATAGTATGTTGGATAGTTGTTCTGCTTCAGGATTTCAGTCACTTTACTCAAATTATTCATTCTATATTCCTCATCGCTCAGAGAAATCGCTCTTTTTATCAAATTTCCTGCTTATATATAAAGGGAGCATGAATAAAAATTAGTCCAAATTCCTGCTATAATTATTTCAATATATTAATTGCCATTTCAGAAAATGAAATTTCTGCATTGCAGTCGAACATAAAGCTTTGTATGCAACTCGAACATAATTAGGCTTATGGACTTGCCCAAATTATTGGCCTCGCTCGCTTTGCTCGCTCTGCCATAAACTTCTAGACTCGCCCATAAAGACCAAATTTATGCACTTGTACATAAATAACTATTTCAGAACTACTGGCCCTAACTTTGTTCATATAAAAATCTTATTTAAATCTACTTAAATTCCTATCAATCAGCCGAAAGTCACCGTATTTTAGTGGAATTTTAAGATGACGATGCTACGTTTTTGATAACGATCAACTTCAAGCTGTTTTAGGGCCCAATCAGCAAACAAACGACGCTGTAATAGGAGGGCTAACTTGAAAGTAATAAAATAAATATCCCTTTTTAAAATTAGGAATTGAACATTTTCTTTTCCGTAATAATTCACCGGTATTTTCAACACCCTTTATTTTATTCGGGAAATCTCCCGAGAGAAAGCGTAATAATTTAATTGATCGATTTAAACTTCGGAAATTCGATACCTCTGCGTCGAGAAATTATTGAATCGTTTATCTATACTTATACAAGATATCTGGCGAGACGTTAACGATTGAAATTGTTGATTTTCGGTTCAAATTTCGTCTGCAACAGTGAAGATAAGGAAATTATGGTTCCACGAACTCAGCGCTGAGAATATGCTACGTTTGCTGGGAACCAAGGTATTTTTCGACACAGCATTTCCCAAACCGATGCATGGGAACTAAGAGGGGTAGGGAAGCAGGAAAGTCTTCAATTTGATTGGTTCATAAAAACAAAGATGGAAGAAATATTGATTTGATTGGTTTTGAAGCATCAACGAAAGAAAAACCTTTAATTTGACTGGTTTTTGGAGGAGACGAAGAGGGGAAAATCTTCGACTCGCTCCGGGGACGAAAAAGTCAGTTACTGGTGAAACCTTAACGGCATAGGTTGCCAGGGCTCGCGAATATGGTGCGGAAACTAGGGTAGTACGGTTTCAGCTTAGGTACTTGAGTGTTAAGAAGTACGGTCTCAAAGTGGAGGCGAAAGCAATTATGGTTGATTTTGAAGTTGAGGAGTAACTGCAGAAGTCTTAAACGGGAAGATTCTGAGTTGACTCGTTTGATATGTTTTTAGTACGGTTTTAAGGAAGGTTTTAGAATTAATTTAGTTTTGTAGTTATTCGGAAGACGGCGTTAGAGTAACTCCTAAGGTTCTTGGTTTTATTTTTGAAGTCTTGGAAAATTAGTCTTGAACAGGGACATAAAAAGTGTTAAGTTAAAGTTAGTAAAGTCTCTAAATTATTTGGAATTATTTAGATCGCGTATCGTCGGTATATTCGGGAGTGAAAGTCAATTTTTTGGCGAAAAACGAGTGGGTGTCGTGCTTCGTATCTAATCTGTCTGTTTCAGGAAAGAAGCATCGTCGTAGAATCATCCTCCTAGGTTCATCATTCTTGGGATTATTGGTACAGGAAAAAGGTCAGATAAATTGTTTATGCTTAGCTTGCCCGCCCAAATTATATGTTTAGTCCAGAGTCCTGAAATCTTCTACAAGTCATAGTTTCATAATTTTTTTGTGTCCTCTTAAAGTGTATTATTATTTTTGTAATCACCCTTAAGTAGTTGAAGGTCTGAGTGGAGTTTTCTGTCGAGAAAACTCAGGTTTATCTGAAAGATCACGAGAAAACTATATTGTTGAGTTTCCCCTTGTAAAATTAAAGTTTAAGAAGGATTATTTTCCGTCATATCATTTGGGTATAGAAAATTTACCTTATACTGTAAATTCTTTTGAGATTGTTCATGATTATTATTTCTGGGGGTCATTTTGACAAAAGCTTTTCATTTTTGTTGATGATTTGAATTCATTTTTATATGATTTGGAATTCACACTGATGTTGATTTAATTTCAATGAATAGATCTGCCTTTGTAATTTAAAGTTAATGTAACCGTTTTACTTGATGGGATTATTTCCTTTCAATTTAAGAAATATCCGAACATTTGATAATTGGAATTATTTGATTTGAGTAACACATATCTAATTTGGTGAGAATTTGTTTAGTTTGATTTGGTTTAATATACGTCTTAAATTTAATCTAAAAGGTTTTCATTTACCATCCCTCTCCCTAGAAAATAATTTTAAACACCAAGACCTGACCCAAGTGCGTTGGGCCGATCCCACACTTTCTTCCGTCGGAAGAAAGAACTTCAAAATTTTAATTAACATCTGTTATTTCTTTAAGTAATAACACCCTTGATTGGTGGAAAGCCGCTCTTTTGTCCAATCACCAAGAGGGTGCTTTTTACAACGCTTGTTATGGTCAAGTGAGTTTAGTTCTTGTAGAGTAGTAGACCAAGATCTTCACCCAACATTTTTCATGGGGTGGATGCAGGATGCACAGAATCCAACTTGTTTTGAACGTCGACGAAAAGACAAATCTGTTCTTTGTTGTTGCATCGAGAAGAGAAAATGTTGTCTGAAATCTATTGATAGTTCGACGAATAAGCTGCTCTGATGGACGATTATGTAAACCATAAATTTCACGACGTTCTCTATAAGTTTGGCGAATAGAACACTGATTTCGAAAATAAATTTCAACCATTTTTCTCAGTTCACGTTGCACCATCGGTCTGGTAGGGTGAACAGTGCAGGAGACCTAGTTCGTATTCACATTTCATTTGTCAATATTTATATTGGCAAATGATTTGTGTCTTATTTCTATCAAAAGCAAACTGAATCGTAAATTTTTTTCTCTATTTCCGAATTTAGCTTGGGAATTGAAATCTAAAACTCGAAATGAGAAATAAAGTTTCATCCTACTCAAAATACAATTTCAAAGCAAAATTTTAATGGACTATATTCCCATAGGGCACAATATCGGTCGATTAATATTTCATCTCGACCAAATGGACACGGATTACTCCGCCAAACAATCAAATAGCGTACCGCGCTCGACGCATATTACATCAGACCAAAAAATCATTACCGAGAGAGTCGAATATTGGTTTTTACTCCGGTAAAGATGAATGGGTCGATAGGTTGACGTTTGCCCTTTAACGGTGATTAAAATTGTTTCTGAGCATTCAGTGAGGAATAAAACAAAATATTCCATTTAGGTACATACATATTGGATGCGTTTATCTGAAATCGCGGATGATTAAAATACATATTCCGAAGTTGATCCTTGAATGGGCCATAGGGTTCGGATTGTGATCTTTTGGACCGAGGCCTTTGTGTCATTCGGGCTGGGATTGTGAGGGGATTGTTATCTGTCGTGCTTTTGGGGTGTGCCGAGGGACAATGTAGGGACTCCGCAGAGACAAATTACCGATTCTGGTCCGATAAAACAAGTTTCTTGGAATCAATTTGAAATATTAGATTTCACTTCGTTTTTTTCAGTTCACTTATAAGAGCATGAACTCTAATCGATTGGAAATAATCTACACATTCAGTTTTTCCTAGAATTTCAAGTATGCAGATGGCTTATATATACTCCATTCACTTTTACAAAGTATCCCTGTTGGCCATGGTTAAGGTTTATAGAGTTATTTCACAAAACTGACGCAGGTTGGTACTCGTGAAATACTGAAATGTCAAATAATCCTCAGAGACGTCGCCAATGCTAATTTCTCTCTACTCTTTTTAACTTTATGAAAGGAGTTAGTTCTTTTGGTTTAACTGTGACAGAGGTTTCGTAGTACTTCTACATTTTCATACTGGAGTATTTTAAGTCGTGCAAAAGGGTATTTAAATGTCTTCTGTTCGTTCAGAAGTTTTTCTGTCGGGTTATTTGAGTACTTTCATTCTTTTTCCGAACCAACCATTACAAAGTAACGGACTATTCGGTCCATTATTTTTCAGTAAAATTCCAACACTCGATTATTGATTTCCATACAAGAGAATAGCATAACTGAATCTTTCAAGCATGTTTATATACGTGAAAAATTTTCAGTGTTAACAGAGAAAAAAGTTTCTTCAACATTCGCCAGGTCTCTGCAATTATTGAATTCACATAATATTTTCTCAAATTCATTGGATAAAACCGTAATTACTACGACCTCTATGTAGAATGGACAACGTTGTGTATTTATCTGACAGGAAAATTACTATAACCTAACATTTTCAAAATATACACAGTGAAAGTGTCAGAATGGTCAACCGGGATACATTATAAAGGTGAATGGAGTATACCTCAGTTATGAGTTCATATTCGAAGCAAATTGTCTGATGCGATGGCATCTCTCTATTTTCCAGACGCATGAGTGGAAATAACCCCAAGTTGGCTTCTGAGAAAATGTGAAGCATTCAATTTTCTGCAAAGTGAAAAATAAAGACGACGATACACTAGATTGAAATTGAGAAATATCCATTTCAAGTTGATCAAATTTGGCAATCAATATCGGACATCCAGTGTATGGCAGATAATTCTTTTTGTTATGATGACCGTATAAATCATTCAGTAACTAAGAATTTGAATCAAATTCGTGTTACGTCTACGATAACAGCTCTGATAGGGGGCACAATAGACCTTAAGGTCGCAGTGAACTGTAACCCCTTTTCACTATAACTATATAACTATATACGTCTTGTTTTTGCTACTGTTTCAGGCAGTGGCGGATTTATGACTTCAAAGCTTTTGGGCCCCCCTCTGAAACATTTTCGATTTTTTTACAAAAGAATTTTTTAATTGAAACTCACTTCTTTAAAAACAAAACATAAAGTTAATTAATAAAATACAAGGTATGTATATCAAAACAAAATATGAAAGATGAATAAAAATCTTGAAAAAAGGGATAATTATCACCAAAATACAAAATATCTCTAGAATATCATATCTGCAAATTTTTTATTGCGTCATCGAGATTAAGGAATAAATAAAATCATCACAAAAGATACAAGTATAGTAAAGCTGTAAATCAGTTACCTACAACATGAAATTCCACTTGAAAAATTGATTCTTTCTTATTTTAATATCCGCAAATTCTTTTATTGCAGAATCATAATCGAGACTGCTCGTTATATCACTTTCGATAGAAAGTATTCCTGAAAACTGTAGTCTATAATCTGTCATAAGAGTTCTATATTTATTTTTTATCAATGACAGTTTGGAAAATGAGCCAAAAAAATTCTGTCAATTTTGGATGCTTAGCTTTACTCTGCTCTTTACTTTCCTCGAGCTTTCGTTTTTGGTAGCCGCTCATATAACGTCTGTCAGTCATGGTGTCACGTCAATATTACATATGCAACTAGCAACTGTAATGATAAGAAAATGTTAAATTTTATTTTATATTCTGTGAGGACTAACACAGAAATTCATTGACTTCGCTCTATCGAAGTATGAAATCCGAACCGATGAGCTAATATATGAAAAATTATTATCTAATTGATACAACAAAAGAATGGTAAAATATGAACATATTATTGAACATAGTGAATGAATCTATCGGAGATGATCGGAAGTCAAGAGAAAATTGCAACAATTAAATTGATAAATATATAAATATACATCCATATTTTTGAAACGAAATTATTTGTTTTGTTTGTCATCTCGTCGTACAAACGCGTAGGTACAGGTTGAATCAAATAATTTCTGTAAATCGTATTTTGTATTTCCTTTTCCCGGTAGGTATTGAACCAATATTATGTCGTATGCCTTACATATATCGAAAATAAATTTGACTGGTCTGCCTCATCATCGCTCGAATTATGTTTATGCCGAATTGCCGTAAAATTGGAAGAATGTTATTTCTAGCATATGAAACTGCACTGTAAAGCTTACCTTCTATATCAATTATATCGTTCAATGAGAGTACAAGGATTTAAAAGTTCAAACACAAACAGAAATAGTTCAATTCACCAACACTTCTCAGTTTTTCACAATGTTTGAATCTTACACGTTACACGAAACTCGCCCGTCACTGTCAACACTTTTCGAATCTTGTGAAATGAATGTGAGAAAAAAATATGCAGACCTAAGAACTTTTGCACAAGTATTTTGCACTCTACAACCCTAAAAGAATCAACATCTGGTCGGCCGTTCTGTAGCACATTCCTAGATTTTAGAGGAAATGCCGACAAATTTATTGAATTATATAAATAAATATTGGAATTCAGCCGCCCCCCTTGACGGAATTTATTGCAGGCAGACAAGATAATTAGGGACAGTAGGCTGAATCTCGGATGGTGTGTTTTTTCCAACATCTGAGTGTTGCTCTAAGGCTCTTGTTATTCAATTGCGTCTCGTGTGAATGTGAATAATAATAATTCATAATTCGCAATTTCCCTCTAAGCTTCTTATAAAATATAGTACAGTGTGACTATTTTTTTTCACACCTACAGACTGAATTTCCATTCTAGAAAAAAAAATTCACTTCGATCGCCGGGGCCCCTATGGACCTCGAGGCCCTACGCTGCAGCGTACTAAGCGTACCGGTTAATCCGCTACTGGTTTTAGGCCTTTTAACGCAGTGCTGTGCTCTCAACTTTTTCCAGTTTTCTCTGAATAAGATCTGTACTTTTTATTTTCGTCTTGGTGAAAAATTTAAATTTTTCTTTCCTAATTACTTGAAGACGGGATACTTTTCTGAGTTTGATGTATATATATTAGGTGTTTTTTTTTTAGTGATAAATTGAATTAAAAATTGGATCAAGATTGAAGCCAATTTTCTCTAATTGACAGATAATTTTATGACATTTATGTTTTGAGAATATTTTCCGGCATATGTCCACCACGACTAGCTCGGAGGAACCGCATTCGACCAGACTAATTTTGAACCACTTTTTCGAGTAATTCAGGCCTCATTTCAGCAATAACACGAGCTTTGTTGGCTTCCAAAGCTTCTATTGTTTCTGGTTTATCAGCATAAACCCATAACTCGAAATTACCCCGAAGAAAATAATCCATCGGAGTTATGTCGCATATCTTGGAGGCCAATTAATTGGACCAATTCTCGAAATTATGTTATCGCCAAATCTTTGTCATAAATAAATTATTATGGTCGAGCGGCTTCAGTTCTATAACAAGTTGGATCTTGTATGGATGTAGACCAAAATCTTTACGCAAAATGTTCCATGTGGTGGAGTCCAACTTGTTGTGAACGTCGGCGAATAGACAGATCTGGATCTTCATTAACACTATTACTTACAGCAGCGATATTTTCTTCTGTACATACAGTTCTTTGTCTTGTTGTTGTTGCATCGAGTAGAGAAAATGTTGTCCGAAATCAATCGATAGTTCGAAGAATAAGCTGCTCTGAGGGACGATTATGCAAACCATAAATTTCACGAAGTGAACACTTATTTTGAAAATAAATTTCAACAATTCCAAAACTTTATTGTGGCGTGAGTCTTTCCATGATAGTATGTCAATGCTTACTGAACAGAAATGCCAAAACCACATGGCTTTTAGCTTCTGTCAAATCACAGTTAGGTATCCCTACCGAAAATACTATTATTCTATAAAAGAACACCCGATAAATAATTTTATTGAAAACTTTTAATATTTTTATATCTTTTACACGGAATCTGTTAAATATCTGTCAAATGAGGATCAACTGGATTTTTGGTATTTCAATAAGCTAATTTGATTCACAATGTAGTTTAAGTAAAGAGAAACATAACAGTTTCCTGTTATATGCCTAGAAAGTCCACAGAAACTCCATACAAACTACTATCTTTCAGTAAATATTTAAATACCCGTCGCTGATACGTCTTCATAAATCCGTCTCGGGTAACCATAGATGGAACTCTCCAGGGAACCCGCTAGTTGTGTACAATGTCTCTGTTGACGTGCTTTACAGCATACATTAAATTTAATGAATTATCTCTTATGCGTTTCAGCTTAATTATTGTCGTGAAGTTGAAACGGCCGCCTCTTATAATTACTGTTGCTTTTTGCCTTAATCCCGAGCTGCCGGCACGAGCGAACGGTTCTTTGGAGGGCCGTTGTTCTTCGCGCGACTTCCAGAAAGTTGGTTTATCTACGCCCGGGCGCTAGGACGGGCGACCTGTTATCTTTGCCGCGAGCGGGGCTTTCTGACCTACTTAATTTCGTACAAAACTAACAAACGAAATAATTAATGCCGGAGTGTTTACGTCGGGGGGTCGTTTTGAAGATAATTTGTTAGAGATTTTGGGCGTTAACTGCTGAGTGGTAAAAAGCAGTTTGTAGAAGGTTGTGTTCACGATATTGCGGGCTTTGCGAATATTCTGCTTGTTTCAGAGTTTAACTAATCAAGGATCTTCTCGATTTTCATCAGTTTCCTCCGATAGAGCGGGATCTGCAATGTTTCCTTCAGATATTGATTGTTGTTCTCACAAAGCATTTTTCGTCTTATATCAATCAGGAATACGTATAGAATTTGGCTATAATTAGTTGCCTTGGCTTTTGAACGTCAACTCTCATTGATTTCTTTCAGGTATTGTGAGATCGAAGAATGAGAGTCATAGAATTTTCGATAGGGATAACTGAGGTGGAAGCCATGTTGTTTAGACATTTCTGTTCAGTAAGCATGAGAAATTGTCATGGACAGACTCACGCCGCAACAACGCTCACAAATCGTTGAAATTTATTTTCAAAATCAGTGTTCTATTCGCCAAACTTATGGAGCACTTCCTGAAATTTATGGTTTACATAATCGTCCATCAGAGCAGCCTATTCGTCGAACTATCGATAGATTTCGGACAACATTTTCTCTACACGATTCAACAAAAACAACAAAACAAAGAACTGTATGTACAGAAGAAAATATCGCTGCTGTAAGTGATACTGTCAATGAAGATCCAGATTTGTCTATTCGTCGAAGTTCACAACAAGTTGGACTCTGTGCATCCACTACATGGAAAATTTTGCGTGAATATCTTAATCTACACCCATACAAGATCATACTGGTTCAAGAACTCAAGCCAGTTGACCATAATAAGCGTCGTTTGTTTGCCGATTAGACCCTAGAACAGCTTTTTTTCGAAAAATTGTGTTCAGTGATGAGGCTCATTTCTGGTTGAACGGCTACGTAAACAAGCAAAATTGCCGTATATGGAGTGAAAACAGTTCTGCAGGTTCCATTGATCCTAAAAAATGCACTGACTGGTGTGCACTACACGCTGGAGCCATCAGCGTTCCATATTTCTTTAAAAACAATGCTGGAGCTAATGTTACAGTGAATTGTGCTCGTTACAGATCGATGATCAATGATTATTTGTTTCAAAATTGGAATGGCATTGATCCAGAAATGTTTTGGTTCAAACAAGATGGTGCTACACCTTTTTTTTTTGTCTTTTATTTCGATTCAAAGTTCTACCACTCCAAGAAGAAACACCCGATACTTGCTTAGTCTGAAGAGGTCCCAAGAAATTTCTTCGAAACATCAATACTGCGAGATCTAAGAAGTATCTGGATCTTAGCAAGAATGGTCTACAGCTTCTCACTGTATTCCTCAAAGGCCATTGCCACTTTTCGTGGACCTTATGACAATAGGTCAAGCAGAAAAGGATGAGTGCAGGTTTTTTGGAATGAAGGAGGAATCTCCAAAACAACGCAAACAAGTTTTGGATGAAAAACTTGTAGAAATGAGGAAGAATCCCCTTTGAAGCTTTCCCAGATTCTGGAGATCATTATTGTATTTGGAGGGCGAGCTGCAGACTACGTAATGGCGAACATAGCTCTGATGGGTGGATGGGTGTACATAGACTTTGAGGTCGCAGCGCAATAAAACTCACCTTGAATCTATATCCTCTGGGGGCCATAGGAACATCTGTTTATTGCTGGTAATGATCGAAATTATTGCGAACGAAGTAAAGCAGAACGTCCCAGCATTGGTTGCTGTACTATCGAAGTCAATAATACCTCAGGATACTGGTTGCCAGCACACAATTCCAGATATGCCAATCTCTACAAGGCAGCTAGCTTACTGTCGAAGAAGTATAGGCACCATGAATATTAGAGTGTAAAAGCCCCAAAATAACACTGTTACCACTCAAATTGAGTTCCTTCTGTTTCAATACCAGTGTTAACAAAACGAAATTTCCTCGGAATCCCACATTTGACTGTATTTCGTTCTGATAATGTATATGAGATATATTTTGTATATGTAGGATTTTCGAAATAAACTTTATTACTACTACTACTACTACTACATTAACTCCCTACTGGCTAAACTTTAATCCACTCTTCATGTCCGGCAAGCTCCAAACTTGTCTAATTTCCTAATGCGATTCTCACGAAGATCGCAGCCTTCCATTCACCTGCCTTGTCCGGCAATCTGCCCTCAGACATATCGGAGAGGCCGAAACTCCTACATAAGTAACTAGACCCTGTGTCAATGGAGGGTCGAAAGGCAGAGATCTGCAACGGACGCTGAAGACGACGCCACAAAAGGTTTTCGAAAGTTGATACAGGACGTAGGGAGTTGCATTGAATGCCAAATAAGGCGAACGGACCTTCGTTTGGGAGTTTCACGTTTTCTATGGCTTGATTTAATTTGGGATATCCGAGTCGTATTTCGGGATGATGAGTTTGGGTAGCGGACATTCGTAGAACGGATGGTTGGGTCTCGTGAAATTGAAAGTTGTTTGAGTGGATAACTAGGAATATGTACGATGTGTATGGTTGCATAAAACACGTTTATAATGACTTTCTATTCAGTATATGGATTAATACAGTTCAATTTCTGGAGAAGGAGTCACCCCATACTGATATTGATAATAATAATAAGGAGAGTTAACGCCTTTAGAGACAACGTGATGAAAAGACTGAAGTGTAAGTGCGGGATATACTTATACATTTATTAATTCCTACCTTGATTATTGGAAAAATAAGATAGCTCATGTGCAATATTTTTCCAATATTCACAACCTTCATTATGAATAGTGTATATAGTGATGTGTAAATAAACAAATATATAAAGTCGTAGTTGTAAGTTATAATAATAATATATATTGTAATAAATTCAGTGTGTATTCAACTAAAAATATAGATTGTTACGCTTTTCAACTCGAAATTCGATTGAATCCCCCATTTAAAATAATATATTTATTGTCATTATTTTTTATTACAAATTCAACCTACGATTATATCATAATATTACAATAGAATAGATTTTTTCATTTCTTCAATACTGATGCCTTTTTCCATTACATTAAATATATTTTTAGACATTCTGTTCCCGATTCCCAATTGAAAGATCTTATCACGAATTAAACTCAATTTTAAATAAAAATTCCTGTCATTCTTTCCGCATAACTTCTGCATAATCCATGTATTTTCACATTATTTTGATGTCACAACCATCATTTCTGTTCACGTTCTCTCAAACGAATAAATCTTTGCCAAATATCATTTCAGGTTTTTCTATAGATATTGTTGCAATTATCACATAATTCCTTCCTGTATTCAATATAAGTGTGTATTGTTATGGATGTGATTGTTTTGTTTTGAATTCTTTTAACTTTAATTAGATCCAAAAGCAATTTTTCTAAAAAAAATTTAAATTTGGAATTTTGTTTGCCGGCGACTCTTATCTCAATTGAGAGTTCTCTGATTTGGAATAATTTACTTCTTGAATAAATTGAATGATTTTAATCAATGAAAATTAAAAATGAACATATACAACAAAATCCTACTATCTATTTCTAATTATTAACTAAATTTTTTTGATACCCATTTAGAGTGTAGACTAGGCCTTAATTCTTCCTTCATTCAAATCATTCTGTGCCATGCCAACTCCAATCTTGAATTCTATGGTTCTGATCCTAACCTCTTATTTGATTATGTTCGTTGTTCGTCCAGTTCAAGTTTCAAGTTCCTTGTAATATTCATTTACAACTCCAGAATTCAGTTTACCAATACAGATTTTCACCAATATCGAAATTTCTTCAGATTTGGATGTGGGTCAGTTTTATCTTCTCATTCCAATTATTATTATTCATTTTGTTCGCAGGTTACTTTTCAGCTTCAATTCAAAATTTGCAATTGTGAACAGAAATCAACGATCTTTTTGCAAATTTTTGGAGATGATCTGCTACAGTCTCTGCGATGGTTTATAATGGACTGACTGTCTGTTGTTTAGCGACTTCTATTTATACCTTTTCCAATTTTTTTCAACGATCAAGTTTGCTTTGGCTGTCAAATTTTCTTCCAAAATGATGCTTTCGCAGTTTTCTTCTTTGAGGTGAGTTTTCCTTTTTCAGAACCACTTTGGAAAATTCGGCCACATTTTTCCCTACATTTTGGTATTTGTTTAGCCTAGCTTAGTGAATTCTAACATATAACATTTTACAATTTCTTGCTAAAATTTTACCATTTTACAAAATTTTCATTTTCATTTATCTAAAATTTGTTAGTTTTCCAATTAAATTATCCAAAATATGCTTTCTTTATATAAAACAAATCTTCTTACAACACAGTATGTAGATGCAATTTGTATTGATCGATCACCTTTATATTACACAATCTTTCAACGGAATGATCGATATCAGGTATCTATTATAAATTTTCCTATTCGAATTTGCTCTTTGTTTTCAATTTCAAAATATCATTCCATTTTTCCATGAAGATTGAAAAAAATCATTATTATTACTTATTTTGAGCTTACGTTGAATGAATTTTCAAAATTAAAGATGTAAATTCAAATTGTTCTTTATTTTCAGATTTTCAAGAGTCTATTTAATGGATAATTATCAAGGTTTATGTTAACTGAATCAGCTACCGAAATATTGGAATAATATTGACTTGTTTGTTATTGGATCTTGTATAAATTTAACTTTTGGTGGATACGCTAATATAATTAATGTATGAATTTACTTATATGGTGAATGGTGGTGTATTGAATACTTAATATATTTTTAAATGAATTTAGCGTGTTTAGCTTTCCATAACAGTATGTACCATTCATTAGTCACAATATTGTTATTAATTTCAGTTTTCCGGTTCTCATTTCGATTTTTTTGTTGATAAATCTTAAACCTCGAAATATATCGCATGTTTATGTTCCATTGATTCAATAAATATCTTGAAAATTTTAAACCGATGTCTTTCTTTATATAGACCTATTTGTTTATACTGAAATTAATTTATTCAACCGTCAATTGCGAATTCATTGCAATCCATTCTTTTGAACCTCGGAAGAAAATGGAAATTCTTAATTCATGAAATTAAAAAAATTGAATCAAAGAGAGATAATGCGATGTTTCAGAAAGAGATAGAACGAAAAAGACGTGTGCTCTAATTATTTCGATGATATGTTACAGAGTTTGACACCTGTCAATGTTTTTTTTCTCTTTTACATATAAATACGAATCTATCGAAAATATTGATACTCCTAAAAGGCGAATCTACCGACAAGGTGAATCTACCTAGAAGGCTAATCTAGCGAATATATCGATCTGCTGGCCCATACTAGTATTGATTATAATAATGAGTAGAGTTAACGTAGGTAATTCGTAAGAAAATTGGACTAGTGGAGATCACATCCCGAAGTAAAGCGCTGGATAGTGCTGCCATCGAAAGATGGTAGTGACAGAACGGTTTCTGGCTTTTTTGCCGCCAGTTGGCTGCTATCGTTGGTTGGGTCATGTGGCACTGATGACGAAGATAAAGTATAGCATTAAATTCGCGGTAATGGTCATAACACACTTGATGAACTACAACCAATCGCCTGACGGCTCGTGCTGCAAAATTCATCTGTGTATGTTATGACTAACATTACGGCTCATTGCATAATATGCTATTATTGATAATGAATAAGACATTTCCGATGATTACTCATATCCTCACAATATGCCTTAAGGATTCCTATCGACATGAAGTCGATCTACAATGATTTCGTCCTCATTTGGACTCAACCTTTCGGTTGTATATTGAGTATGTTGATGACATACTCCTAGTAGCTAAATATAAATTCTAAAACTCCTTATGCGATTCAGAAGAGGCGGGTCCCAAAATTGTCTAGCAATGTTTCTAAGCAGTGGGTATCAGATTCATTGAATATCCTTTATCATAGAAAATCTGTAGTTGAATATGTGATGTTCATAATAATAATAATAATAATAATATCTTTATTCGCCATCAAGTTAATTTACATGGCACGTCAAAATTCTATAAGAGTTAATAGGTATAGTAATTCTAGAATACTTCATAAAAATAATCATCAATGTAAATATAAAACAGACAATCTACAACACATTCTTATATAATTGAAATCACAAACATATTAAAAGTTGAAATTTTAAAACACATAACAAAGGAATTCTTCGACACTATAGAAAGAGTTCTCAATTAAAACATTTTTCATTGACATTATGAACTTCTTTCTGTCCAGCTTTCTCATATAATCTGGTATTTTATTGAACAATTTGATAGCTAGATAATTTATGCTCATTTGGGTTCTCGATAAACGATGCCGTTCTATTAAAAAGTTATTTTTGTTCCTTGTGTTGTACTCATGTAGGTCAGCATTTGTCAAGAAATTTGCTCTGTTATCAAAAATGAACTTCAGGCTACTTAAGATGAACGCCGATGGAATGGTGAGTATCCTATACTGTCTGAAGAGATGCCTACAGCTCGTCCTACTGGACACTCCGCATATAGCTCTTAATGCCTCCTTCTGTTTTAAGAATACCCTCACACTATGAGGACTGTAACCCCACAATAAAATGCCGTAGGTGGCAACCGAATGAAAGTTGGAATAATAAGCAAGCAGACTTGCTTCAGTTGACACCACAGCTTTCATCCTCCTAATGGTGTATATGGATGTTGACAACTTCTTCGTTAAATTCGCTATGTGATTTTCCCAGGTAAGACCTTTATCAAAAGCAATGCCCAGTATAGCGAAATTGGCAGCTCCTTCAGAGCCCAGACTGAAATTCAGAGTTTGTGTCTTACTTTTATTGAGTTTCAGACCATTAGAGGAGAACCAACTGTCGGCAGATGTTAAAATGTTTGCGGAGGCCTCCCGCAATATCTCAATGGAAGGCGCTACATTCAAAAAGCTGGTATCGTCAGCATATAGGATGGATTTACTTGCTCCAGTATTATCAGGTAAGTCATTCAAGTATATGACGAACAATAAGGGTCCCAGAATCGAGCCTTGCGGTACTCCTGTATAAACCGATCGCTTTAGGGACTTCTGATTTTTCCAATCTACTATCTGACATCTGTCGGTGAGGTATGAATCAAAGATGAGCAAGGCATTTCCACGCACACCGTAGTATTCGAGCTTTTGAAGCAATATGTCTTTTACTACACAATCGAAGGCCTTACTCAGGTCACAGGCCAAGATCTCACAACACTGCTGACTATCGATTGCGTTGGCTATTGCTTCCAAGAGATTGACCAGCGCAGTAACTGTCGATTTATTTGCAGTATATCCATGCTGGTTTTCTCCAAGGACCTTTCTACTTTCCAAAAAAGAAAGCAATCTCGTTTTGAGAATCTCTTCCAGAATCTTCGACAGACATGGCAATACAGATATAGGCCTATAATTGGAGCAGTCATCGGCATCTCCACTCTTATACACAGGAACAACTCTAGCCGTCTTCAAAGACCTAGGAAACACACCCTGCAACATGCACAAATTGAAGACCTTACAAATAACTGGTGCTACCACAGGACATATTCTCCTTAGTACAGACGCATTCATTCCCTCTATATCAGAAGTTCGCTTATCTTTCAAATTACGAGCGATCATGTTAATTTCTTTCTCGTCAGTTGGACTTAGAAACATAGAAAATGGTTGCATTGTGGTATGCTGTTTGCAGCTTCGGAGCATCTTGCTAGATTCCTCCAAGTTAAAGCCTACTGAAGACCCTATAGCCTCCCCTATTTTAGAAAAATAATCACCCAAGTCAGTTGCAGTTAGATGACTTTCATCAACTCTGCTCACGTTTCTCTTTCCAGTTTCATCCTTGATTATTTTCCACATCGCCTTCGTTTTATTTACCGAGTTACTTATATATTCAATATTAGAATTTTTCTTATTATGAGTATAGCTCTCTCTTAAATGTTTTTTCAAAGCATTTAGTAGATTTTTTGCATGGTCATCCTTTCTTACTCTGAAAATTGTTTCTGCAGCATCAACGGCTTTTTTTAACGTAATGCTTGATTCCGATTTCTTGTAGTATCGGTTTCTAGGGCTAACTTTTTGCCTTATTAAAGGAAACGAATGATTGAAAGCATCCTGTAAAATCCTATAGAAATTCTCGAAACTTTCATCTGCATTTTCATTTAGAACGCTATTCCAGTCAGTTGTACTTAACTTATTTTCGAACATTTTCATATTTGCTTCATTAAAATTGCGTCTCTCTATAAATTCCTTTTTATTTCAAGAAGATTTCAAAGGTATTAGGGATGAACATGAAATTTATAACTTCTCTAGCTTCATCACCTCAACACGCAAGACATTTCGTGCCACCTTCTTTCATGCAACAAAGCACCAGCAGGCACTTAAAATTTTATATAATGGGTGTGGCATGTACCTATGCAGAAAAATTGAGAGCGCAGTGAAAGCTGCTTTGAAATTGTTCAATAATTACGCAAAAAGCGGTATCTAATGGTGTACAGCATTATTCCACTTGCTTTCGGTGTTTTAGTTGATTGAATACGAGAGCAATGAAATGCTATATTTATGAAATCTAGTGATATTCGTTCAGAAATATTCTGAGATAAAAGTTTGCAATTTTATTTTGGAGATCATAGTTCTGTGCGATTATTTCGGCACTTACAGCAGTTGAATTTAATGACCTGAGTCGTAGAGTGATAAGTGCGATTGACTGTACAAGAATTGTGGCCCCCCCTATTCAAAGAAGATCATGCTCAATGTTTCTTGGTTGAAGAGTTGGTTCTTTGTCTTTTTTCAGCATTGAATGTTGCTGATTTAATGACTTTATACTCATGAGTGTTTCTTACTTTCAGCAAATTCCACTTTATTGAATACACCAAAGGACTGACATTTGAGAATGTAATTTTTCGCATTAATCTCACTACACAATGCTCTAGTTATAATGAATTCTAGTTCATTGGGAGAAAAAAGTATTATTAAGCAAAAACTCCTTTGATCATAGATAAAGGAGAATTTATTATAATGTAATTTTCATCTAACAAAGGGTCTGGAAAAGACAGATGTGGGCAACTTCAAATTGTGCGGAGGTAATCAATTTCGACTTCGAATGAAAAGAGCGTTCCATAATTCAACCAATATTCGACAGTGAATAAAGAAACGTTTGCAAGATGTCAGCCAGAGTGTGGCGTTACACTAATCGGCACCAAACGTTACAGTTTTTAAACGTTTAATTCACTTTCACCCTCCGTAGGGTAATTCAAAAGTAATAGATCAAATTATCGAAATCGAAGGGATGGCCAGGTTACAAAATGCTTTTTCATTGTTAACACCTGTCCCTAAAAGGTAAATTAGGTGGCTGAATTCGTTAAAACGATGTTAAATTGCCACAAATTATCGCCCATTATGTGTTAGCGGTTTTTAGGTAATTCAGCTGTTCATTCACAAAAGCTGGTAGGTGCACGGAAAT
This sequence comes from Adalia bipunctata, assembly GCA_910592335.1. Taxonomy (NCBI): domain Eukaryota; kingdom Metazoa; phylum Arthropoda; class Insecta; order Coleoptera; family Coccinellidae; genus Adalia; species Adalia bipunctata. The sequence continues at coordinate 14,568,148 of OU342955.1, forward strand.
TGACCTCGCTGAATGATGAATCATAAGGGAATTAAGTATTTCCCAGTTTTCCGAAAATAACAACTTAATTAAATGGAAATTGCCTATTAAAATTTCGATAAGATTGTGTGATCGACATGACATATTTGAGATCTGTTTTATTATACGATGCTTTCCTACAAAATGACCAGATGAGTGATTCATTTTTTGAGGTAAGAATTGAGATGGAAAAACAGACCGTAAAATGTCGAAACAGCACTTGGATTCGTGGATGTACTCGAAAGAATGAATCGATTCATAACGAGAATTGGACTTAAAATTGGATCAAAGAAAAATACTATAATATACAGGGTGAGTCTCTGACTTGTACATATATTTGAACTGTAGATTCCTCTCATCAAATGAAACACTTTCTTTTTTTACCATTTTTCAAAATTCGGTTTCGTTTGAAAGATACAGGGTATCGAAAATCCTTGAAAAAAACAGTTCATTGTTCATATCTTCGTAACCGTTATTTCAAATGAACTGAATTTCGGTTCATTGGTTACTCTATCAATGGTGTATATTCCTCAATCGAAACTTATTCAATATTTCTCCTAGTATAAAAGTTACAGGGAAGTCGACACATCAATACACGAAAAAACAATATAAAACCACTTTGAAAACATAAACGGTTCATATCTTCGAAAGAATCAATCATTAAAGAAACTTTGTTCCTATGTTTTTTCAATCAAACGCGTCGTTTTCTAATTATTCCCAATTTCACCCGGAAAAATTTGACGAAAAAATCATTAATTTCAAGTATAATCTGAATGCTCCTCTGAATTAAATATCATCGAATATTATTCCTTCTTCGGTCTTTAAACGAGCTTACAATGTTGTCAGAATATTTATCAACATTGCCGAGACTTAAATTCAAATGATGGAAAACGTTGATGTAGAGATATATTAATAATAAAATCCCACAAATGTTGGAGATAAAATTGAACACTAAGGAGCTTAATACGCACAGTTTCTATTGAAAATTCATTGTTACCGGTCCATATTGAAATTAAATGTCGATGAAATACAAAATTCGGATATGAATGAATCAATACAAACCACGTATTAAATTGAAATCGATGAAAAATAAAATGATACCTCATAATCTGTGGCGATGTTTCTATCTAAACAAGATCCTTTTGGAATTTTATAAACTCGACACTACACGGTTAATGTTATATTGATTCACTTCACATAATAATCACATTATTACAATAATTTACTGAATGTATTCACTACTTCACATGATGTTCACAGTTTGTTTATAGTTGGCAGCGCCTTCAAGGTTAATTCAGATAACCAATCCGCCGGTGAAATTTTGCGACAGAGTCGATTTCTGATGGAAACGGCAGAATTCATGGATATTTATACTATGTTTCGTAAAAAATCCATAACCTCAATGAAAATATCAGCGAGCTGACAACATATTCTTGAAATTTCTGTGCATATATTCACAGAATGGATACAAAATAGATTAGGTTAGGTTGTTTAAAAATTAATTCTGATGATATGAATGAAAAGCCCCTCCTCATGAGATTGTTTGGGAATTTCGAGGAAAATATGAAAAAGTTATTAGTGTTTACAAACTTATCTGCGAAAAATTCGAAGAAGGAACTTCTTTTGGTGAAAAAGCCACATGAAACTGTTTTTGTTGAAATTATCGTGTTTGCAACATTTTTATTCTAACAAGGTTAGTACTTGAGTATTTCCTAAATCTATAATCTCAATTTCAATCGAGAAATATGAACTTTGAATCAATTTCAGTATCAGGAAAGTAATAAGCCCAATTTTTTTTCAAATGGCTTTATCTTTTTGAAAGAGCCGAATTCGAAAAAATGGAAAATGAAAAAGGTTTCTTTTGGCCTCACGAATCTACAGTTGAAATTTATGTACAAGTCAAAGACTAACCCTGTATAGTGTATATGTATATCTGATTTATTGGAATTTCTCTTTCTCTTCGATTCCAATCGCAAAACAGGCAATTTCAATACTCCTCCTGCATAACGTAACTGATCATTTATAATTGTCAGGATCCTCATAAATCATGTAGAAAGCTCTTTGTATGTAAACGAACTACATTCGGATCGGGTTACAAAACAAAACATGGGAAAAAAGAGAAATACCATGATATACTTGTAACCCACATGTAACTGTATCATGCGGCCTAGAATGAGAAAATGCTACACGACAACATTACTACGTAATGGCAATTGATATGTTTCCGACTGGTGTTCGGCTAATGCGATTGATAAATAAGTGTTACCGCATTCGAGTTAAGCTGAATGGAATAGTTTCCTATCAATTCTTCCGCAGATTGCAAAAGAAACACAATTTTTGGTGCAAGAACTAGATCCGAAAGTCAAACCTTTTATTGGATCTAGATCTAGTTTATCGTGTAGAAGGATTTTGGGGTATAAGCCGTTTTTTTTTCCTTCTGCTCGAGCTCTCGAGAATTTACTTCATCTCTTCATCAGGAGCACTGAAATATAAAAACATAAAAAGAAAAACATTACGAAGATACTATAAAATGAAGTTAGTTCAAATTAATTGAGGGTGTAAAGAAACAACTTACAGGAATTGAGGTTTTTAACGTGAAAGAAACCTCCTTCTTTATCATGGAGAGTCTCAGTTTTCGTATTTGTTTATTATAAACACTTAAAAAACAATTTCTACAATAAAAACAATCAATCTCCTCTCGGTTTTATGAATTATCATCTCAGAAGAAAATTCTTTCACCGTGCAATAAATTACCCATATTAATTAATAATTATTATTATTCATTCATAAATATTAAAAAGACGCAATTAGGTGACACGTCACGACAAATGACAGAGGGTCATAGAATCAAGTTCATCTGAGGAACATAAGAAAAACAGCAAATACAGGGTGGGGCAGAAGAACCTATCCGATTTCAAATCCATTTTTCTCAGAAGAGAGAGCAGGTAGAGTAGTGGGGTAAAAACCGTTAGAAAGCTGGTTTTATGCCATTTGTCAGTAGTCAACATGCCTTGGTCTGGTGAACATCGTGCTTTTGTTATTGAGCGGTTTATCGAATGCGGCGGTTCGATAATTGCTACACAACGTGCTTTTCGAATTCATTTCGGACTCGGGCGTCATGATCCTGTTCCACATCACGCTACGATTAAAGTGTGGGTGTCAAATTTTAGACAGACGAGTTCAGCATTGAAAAAGAAGTCGCCTGGACGTCCCAGGAAAGCAACAGGACCTGAAAACGTGGCCAATGTGAGAGCCGCGATTGAACGTTCCCCGCGTCGTTCGGCGCGAAAACATTCGCTCGCTTTGGGGATTTCCAACCGCAGTATTCGGCGAATTTTGCACCGGGACCTCAAAATGCATCCCTACAAAATGGTTGTTGCACAGAAATTAAGTGAAAGGGATTTTGAAACCCGTACGAACCTGTGTCGCGATCTCCGAGAACTGCCAAACGACGATGTTGTGCTCTTCACGGACGAAGCCCATTTTCACCTTTGTGGCGCCGTAAACAGGCAGAATTTGGGGTTACCTCAAATCGAAGGTTTACCAGCATCGACCAAGGACCCTTCTTGCTTTACGAAGGGAAATTGCTCGGGCAATTGAAGAAATTCCTGTGGAAATGACGGTGAAAGTCATGGAAAGCTACCGCGAGCGCCTAAATAAGTGTATCCGCTCCCAAGGACGACATTTGAGTGATGTGCTTTTCAAAACTTAAATTTAAAAATGGCATAAAATTTGCGATATGGTAATAGAAAAAATTTTTTGACAAGCTGAGTGGTTTTAATTTTATAACGTTTTGAAATCGGATAGGTTTTTCTGCCCCACCCTGTACTTTACTTGATCTAGTTTATCTCCACACCAGCCATCTTTTCAGAAATTTCAATAAGTTATGATCAACAACAATATTGTAATTCACCTGATGATGTTGTGTTATTGTACTCAATTGTTATCTCTGTCATGTTATTTCGTGACAACTTCTTTGCCGAAATCTCGGAGAAGATTCTCAATGTGAATTGAATGTTATACTTTCAAACAGAAGTCTATTTGGATAGAGGCATGACCAATCGGACCTTTCTCCAATGTTTCGTGAAAGCTCGAATCGCGAACATTTTGATTTACTGCACAATAGAAGATATGCATCAACCTACATCTCAATAAATAAACTCCAAGGAAGCAAAACGGTCCATTAGTTTAACGAAACGGTTGATTTACATGAAATGGGTTTTTGTTTCTGAAATTAATATGTCCCAAGAGCAGAGGATACGCCCTTCGAGCCATTGTCTATTCGCTTATGAATAATTTCAGAACAATACCACAACGCCTTTGTGAATGTTGGCCGAGCTGACAAAAAAGTTGGACGTATGAAATATATAAGTTTTAGGATGTGGGCGAATGCCGTTATTGTGTACTGGCTCGTTGCGGTCTTTATCTTGATCGAAACGATTAGTATCTGTGTTCACGTATCGTCCAGGATTCGTCCAAGTTTCTATGCGCAAATAACGGTTTTGTTGTACATCCAGGGTGCTCACTGCTCAGGTTTTCCATAGCTCAACAGTCGATTCGAGTGAGAATAAGGACATATACTCCATTCACAATTATAAAATCACAACTCTGGCCATGGTTTCGTTTTCAGGAATTGGTGCACCTGATGAAAAATCTGTGCGCGTACAGATAATATTGTTAATGACAAAACGTTGTTGCCAGTTGCTTTGTTTACATAAAAGTAAAAGTATCAAAGATATTCCACATTTTGTTAGTTCGAATCGATCGGCGATTTTGGGGCGAAATATCGATAAGGAATCGCCTATTTTGCCGTTCTTCGTCGTCCAGAAGAAGTTTCCTGTCAATTTCGTGCTAGTGTCATTTTTTCCTTTCACGACTTTTGGCGTGAGTACGAACGGCAAATTTGAATTGGACCAAAAATCGATTAATAAGCATAAAAAAAGCAAAAGTAAGTACTAATCGCCTTTTTTACACTTGATAACGAAGTTTTTTTTAGGTATCTGGCCGTTTGGAAAGATTTCAAACGAAATTCCGGTCCCCCAGAAGTTTGGTTAGTTTCGGTATCGTTTTTGGTGCTCAAAATTTATTTGGGATGTGTAAATGGAAAAAAAAGGCTTCCTTATACGATCTTCTAACGAAAGCGACCGGAAAATATGGTTCAGGTAGGATTTTCGAGGAATTATGAGGAAAGAACTTGCAGAATGAAATTGCACGATTTTCGTAAGTAAACGGGTTCTGGATGGCCATCATTGGTCTCTGAATGATTATTGTGGATCGTTTTCACGTTTCAGAAAAAAACACGTCGAAGAAGCTTAAAAAAAAGAGAAATATGACTATATTGCACTCAACGATTCAGATTCCTATGAATTGAAATATGTGTCACTGGAGCTTTCATTCCTATCAATCCTTTGCCGAAAGTAGAAATAGGCTATATTGAACCAGAATACATCGGTTTTTTCCATATTCCAGGAGTTTGCGTCTCATTTTAGAACAGGTGAATGATAAATGTGAAGCACATGTTTGACCTATTCCATTTTATTTGTACAAACCTACTGTGGTAGTAATGTATGAATCTTTTTTAAACTAATAAATTACTATACAGCCAGAATATTTTACTCCTTGTTCATAAGATCAAATAAATGAAATGTATATCTATAAAGCTTTCAGGCTTATTAATTTATATTGCATTGAAATTATTATTTTCTCTGTGAACAAATTCGTTAATTTAGTTATTATTTTTATTTTCTTTGTGATGAATGAATAAAACTGTTATTTATTTGAAATAAAGAAATATTAGAAATAGAAATGTTATGCACCCTCACAATCATATCACATATTCGGATTCCAGTAGAGGGATATGATGTTCCATTATTCTTGATTCTTGTAATTACCCATCAATTCATCTTATATCTTTGGGTTGATTTTTTTTTAATTAATTCTTGATTAGAATCAACAATTGATGTCGTCAAGTCTTGAACTTTCAGTTTAAGAGGATAATAAACATCAAATCTTCACAAGCATGCATATGAAAATTATGTGAAAGCAATGCAATTTTCTTCCATGGCGAAAAATTATATATTTCAACAGTGATCTCTTGTACTTTTCATGCAAATAACTAGAAAAGGAATCCTTTCTATCAATTCAATAAACGTTAATTATTTTCGTCCATCACATATTTTCCAATTCATTCACATTCTGAGAAATACGCTAAGAATGTAGAAATGGCTACATAGTGTTGACTTGGAACATGAAAATATTTTGAAAAACGTCATAACTTCGATACAGAGTGGAATGTGTTAAATTTCCAAGGCCAGAGTTGTGATTTTATAATTGTGAATGGAGTATAACTATTGATTTCAAATAATGAACAGAACCAATAAAATAGGAATTCGCGTTGATCGATTCACATAGCCATTCGCATTCATTACATCAATCAACATCCTTTGTTGTTACGAACCTCGGTTAAATTATGCCACTGCGAGCTCAAGTTCTAGTGTGTCCCTCATCAGAGCTGTTTTCGCAAACGCGCTATCTACAGCTTCAGCTCCAAAGCTCCGATGAACTCCAGTATCTGAGACGGCTTCAAGGAGGCTGAATCCACGATCCTCCTACGAGGATATATTGAAAAATTCTTAGCCTACTTTAGAACCAAACAAAATTTCGATGTCAAATAATTTATTACTCAACATATTCTTCTCTTAATTGAATACATTTATTACAGCGAACCTGCAACGTCTCTAGACCTTTCGAAAAAATGTTTCTTCTTGCTCTGCAAACCAGTCCTCCACAGCTTTCATTACCTCCTCGTTGGAAGAAAATTTACGACCTTTTAAACTTTTTTTCAGTTGAGGAAAGAGATGATAGTCGGACGGAGCCAAATCTGGTGAATAAGGGGGGTGTTTTAGTAATCCTACCACGAATTTTTTGCATGTCAACATGAGATTTGTGTATTGGGGCGTCGTCCTGTAAAAACAAAACAACTTTGGATAGCTTTCCGCGTCTTTTCTCTTTAATTTTTTCCCTTAGAGTGGTCCGTAATGTCCAATTGTAATCTCCAGTTATTGTTCTACCCTAATCCAAAAAATCAATCTTGATTACTCCATGGCAATCCCAAAAAACTGAAGCAAAAACTTTTCCAGCAGATTTTCGGACACGAAACTTCTTAGGTCTTAAGGAACCAGAGTGTCGCCATTCCATCGATTGTTGCTTTGTTTCTGGATCTTAGAAATGTACCCAAACCAAATCTCATCCATAGTAACAATTCGGTTCAAGAAGTCTACATCGTTTTCAAATCGAGCACAGATCGAACGCGATGCTGCTACCCTTGCACGCTTTTGGTCAACATTCAAACATTTTGGGATCCATTTTGCAGAAATTTTTCTCATGTCCAAATTGACGTGAACTATATGATGGACGAGATCGTATGAAATCTTCAGTGCTTTGGATATCCGTTTTAGCCCATTTCGACGGTCTGATAAAATCATGTCATGAACTGCATCGATATTTTCGGGGACCGACATAGAAACTGGCCTTCCCGATCGGTCATCATCTTCAATGGAAAATTTACATCTTTTTAAACTCACAGTCCAATTTTTCATGGTCGCATATGAAGGACATTGATCACCAAGGTTATTAAGCATATCTTCGTAAATCTGCTTACCTCTTAACCCTTTTAAATACTTGGTACTTGATGGCTCGATACTCCAATTTTTCGATTTTTACAATTTCGGTGGACATCTTTTTTTTTAAATTTATTGCGTAACTCTGGTTTACTTTTTTGAAGTCGAACTCTACACTGACACTTCTATTAAGTTATTGTTCGTTGACATGGTATCGCAATATTTTGTTTATGCATGGAACATGGAACTGGTCTAGGTTAACTAGATATCAATACATCCTCGTATAATTCATTTTGGGCAGTTGAAGCAATCATTTTCTCCATTTAGTGAGATACAGGTTGATGCCTATTTTTTTAATTCTGCGGTTCTGTCATCAGCATCTTTGTTATTTCTATCGGCTGAACATACATCCCAACTAGCAAAACTAATTCCATAAAGGCTGTGAGAAATGCTATACAGCATATCTTATAGAACCGTGAAAATCTTATTATGTGGCTATAAACCACTATACAATGTCTTTACAACCAAAAAGGGCCCCAGTTTATACAACAGATCAGTTCTTTTAGGACAATTCTTTAGTAACCTATACAACCGTTATAAGATAATCACGATAAAACTGTCCTATAACTATGTCTTCGAAATTCCTTATACAATGCATTTACAAAACCATTTGGGAACTGCTATAAAACTTTTGAATTGCAGTATTCAACGAACATTTATAGAACTACTAAGAAAGTATTTTATAATGCAGAAAGAATCGCTAATAAAATAATTTTGTTCTCTACTGTTGAAATTCGGAATAGAATTGTCACAAGAATATTTTATTAGGTCAACGTTTGCGTTGTGTCATGACAGAGACAATATCATAATGCCACAGGCATTATATGGCGGTGGGTAATGGACGTATTGTATCTGTTGTTTATCATATTGAACATATTAAGGATCTATATCGCTACTCCAGGGGCTAAATTTATTTGCGCAGCTAACTTTTCTGATAATATATGCATATATTGTTGATAAAAAATGAAAGCGCCTCAGTTTAGTATACATTTTATTGGTAATATCAAAAGATAAAAATTAACAAATCATGTTTTATTTGTTTAATTGTCAACTAAGACCAAAATATGTATTGTGGCTGTTGTTACAGCAGGAAAAAATCTCTGCATTTCTCTGACAAATCAATTTTTATTTCACCTTTTTACATTCATATAGGATTTTTTCACAATGGCGGCGGTTTCTGAACAGCCGACCGTTTAACAAAATGGCGTATATGATACAACACACTTAAGAGACCTTATACAATAATTCTATTTCCTTCTGAGCTGTATACGATATAAAAGTTTTATTATGTTGTTTATTACAGCGCCATATCATTGCTTTTGATAGTCCCAAGAGTCATCCTGCTATGTTTTGATTCTTGATCTTGACCACCTTTGAATGTTGCCAGATTTTATACTACACACCACGAGTATGTATGATGAGTGATTCAACACATTGATGCGTGCAAAAATATTTTTCCAGTTATGTATTATTAAAAAAAAAATTTTTGTCCTAGTGAGAAAATGTTGTAAGCACTCTAACGTGAGGTCAGGTTGCTTCGGCGCTCTTGTCAAATTTTTTACGAAGTTATTCAAACTTCAAGAAATTAAATCTCCAAACGATTTGTTCTTCAGAGATGAGAATGATATGAATTGTATTCTTATGGTCTATAATAAAAAATAAACACTCACAACAAATTGGTGTCAAATAGATATGACTTTTTCAATTGAATTTCAGAACATTTTGAACTTTAAGATGCATCATAATAAAATAAATAGTTCACTTCCTATTTATTGCACCTAATATTATGAATGTTGCCTGTTGGTAAAATATAACTACTAACTGCCCAAGCTAGCAACACTGTCCGTTAGATATCCGCGTTTTCCTATAGCGCGTTGGCAAAATACATAATAGAACAGATTAACAGAATTATCGCTTACTGGCTTGTGGTACAACAGTAAACAATCATTCAGTTATATTGAGTTTCGAATAACTTCTGTATACAGATTATTTGGAAAGGCATCTTACAATTTTTTAAAATCTTGATACTTTTTTAATGTCATTAGCACACCATTTTGTGGAGTAATTTCTAAAATTCACATCTCTCCACCCTGTTAGACATCTTTTCATTACACCTAGATCAATGAGATGTAAAGAATCCCTAACAGGAAAATCTTCTCCCATATATCTATTTGCAATTCCTCTAGTGCAGTTTCAGTTTCATGATGTTTTCCATTTTTTCTATTTCGGGAACCCTCATCTGTTCGCAAATCGCAGCCAGCATTAGAAGGTTTCCCAGTGCTACTATAGATTCCGATATCAAGCGGTTTAATTTCTGGGATTTAGTGTAATATGTTACATAAAATGGGCCAAAATTCGCACTTTGAACTTTCATATATTGGAAGTATTCCATGGTACATCTTTTTAACTGATCTTTTAGAATGACCACCCTTTATTATTCGTTTCCACTCACAATCAGATATTGCCGAATTCATTTTGTAAACGAAACCTGCTAGAAAACCCGCGTAATTTTTCTACCTTTGTACTACATCAGTATGTGATGTTCATATATGTTTGTAGGTAGAGGTATATGGAGATTTTAAAGTGATTTTATAACGCATGACTTGAGAAAATTCATTCCTGGGTACTACATTTTTATTCTATAAGCTCTTCATAAGAGAGAATTCTGTAGAAGTTATCAGATGATTATAAGATCTATTAAGATTTATTGTGTAATGTTCTACTTCTGCGTAAAGCAACAATCTTATTACTTTTCTTATGGAACTCTAATACAACTATCTATACAGATTCTTTTACAACCAACTTTTAACGCTGCTATTATAAGTAACACAATAGCTATGCAACCGTATTATAATCTGTATAAGACTGCTTTGAAATTATTTTATAAGAATTTTATAGTACGTTATGCAACTGTTATAAAATTTGTTCACTAGGACTATTTCTTTATCGTATGATATGAGTTGTGAGAACGTCTATACAACCGCATTATAGAAATCCCTATATTTTATGATGAAATTGTCGTATTAGACGCATTAAAAAATAATTTTATTGTTTCAATCTGCGCAATATAATGATTATAAAATAATTTCGTTCTTTTAGGGGACTGTTTTGCTGGTTGGGATGGTCTGTTATTTGATATCTATGTATGTCTTCGTTCTTTATGTTCCTGTATTAAGATTTTCTCATTACTGCGGCAACGGAAAATAGGGCGACCCCTACCGGGAGAATTAAAAAGTCTTCAACAAAATCTAATCAGTGCCAACACCAGGTATACATACTATGCATCTATGTCCATAGCATGCGGACGAAATGAATTTCGTTTATCCCAATTTATCTAAGAATATTTTATTTTTTGGTACTTTTATTTCATAAAGGTTGATTAGATTTCCTAAAGAAACGACCAAAGATCATATGTGTTGAATATGACATTACTATAATTCTCTACTAACAAGTTATGCCTCTGTAAAAAACCCTATGTCATTTTGTACGTACTTCCCCTATATGAAAGTTCCTCCAAAATTATCTTTCAGTTAATATGAGAAATATCTATCTGATCTTCACTTGCGATACAGTTTAGACTTTCAAATATTTTCATATTCACGTTTCGATAGAACTGACTATACGTGCTTCATGTCAGTGCTTCAACTTTCACAATTTGCGTATATAATTTTGTGTAATTGAGAGATGGATCTATTTTCTGAACTCGAAGGTTCGCCTAGCCGAACGTAGTAAAAACGTTTGTCGGTCTTTTTCCCGATAACCTGGGGCAAAACTCGTAAACCAGTTCGCAAACTGTACACACAGTCGTTTTCAACAAAAGAGTAATGTTCCAACTGTTATAATTACGACTCAAAAGGAGAGGAGGGCATTATTCACACAAGCATCATTTGTTCTTGTTGCTGTTTTAATTATATAGAGTCTCATTTAGGAAATTCTCAGGTTACTTTTGGAAGTCAACCATCATAATATGCTGCAGAGTTTTGTAATGTACAAGAGTTTATTTAATGCACCTACTCGTGAAGTGGTTCATGAGGTAGGTTCACATAAATACACAAATAAATAAATATCTTATCCATTACAACTCCAGATGAATTCGGGGCATTAATTTGAAAAATATGGATTAATATGACATACAGTCTTTTTAGTCTTCCCCACGAAACAATTTCCTTAATTGGTACAATTCCATATCTTCCCCAAATAACAACATCAAAAAATCCACATACGATGTCAAATAACCCAAAACTGCCTATTATAACAACCAATTTATCTGACAGACGAGTAAATCTGAACAAAGAGAACTCCGAATACCAGAAGTAATTGAATGAAGTCGTTATTGAAACACAGCAGAAAAATCCGACATTTTGGGAGTATATCCGTTCATTTATTATCTCATAACGCCGGTCGTATTGTCTTCAGAAGTGGCCTCATCACAAAAAATGGGACATATCTTGGTAACAATATGGAATTCACATAGTAATGCTTTTATATAGACACTTTTCGAAATGTTTCTTTTGGTTAGAGACTGAGAAGTTAACAAAACAACTAATGAAATCATTGACCCATTCATATACAGAGTGTAACAGCCAAATGGAATAAATTCGATAACGAATAAATGAGGGGGTGTTAGGAAAAACGCTCGGACACGTCGATTTGTAATTTCAAATGCGCATATTTTTCAAGAAAATAAAATTATATAGGGTGTTCCATGTGACCGTGGCCAATACCAACTTTCTTATTTCAATTGCAACCCCCCTGTATATTATTCATTTTTTGGATTCTTCAGGAAATTCTAGACATAAGTCATGCACAATATTCTATACCTATCTTCAACTTTTTCTGAAATATTAAGTGTTTTCAGATTTTTTATGAAAATTAACATTTTGAATGAAAATTATTTTATTTCACAAATTCGATACATTACACTCAATACTTATTGCCCATTTACCTCTTGATATGAAGAAAGTAAGCAAAAACCATTACTGAGTAACGTTAGTAGACAATTCTACACCAGATTAGCATGTTGCCAAGACGCTCGCGGCGAGCATTTTGAACATTTCCTACATTGACATTAATGTTTTTTTTGTTTTTTTTTAATAATTAAGAAATAATCAGTATAACTTATTAGGTTTTAAGTGTAATGTAACGAATTTGTGAAATAAAATAATTTTTACTTAAAACGTTGATTTTTGCAATAAATCTGAAAACAGTTAATACTTCCGAAATAGTTAAAGATAGGTATAGGACATTGTGCATAAATTGTGTCTAGAATTCTCTGAAGAATCCAAAAAATAAATAATATACAGGGGGTTGCGATTGAAATAAGAAAGTTGGTATTGGCCACGGTCACATGGAACACCCTATATAATATTATTTTCTTGAAAAATATGCGCATTCAAAATTACAAATCGACATATCCGAGCGTTTTTCAGAACACGCCCTCATTTTATTCGTTATCGAATTTATTCCATTTGGCTGTTACACTCTGTATAACTTGACCATCCTATATGATCATATTTTTCTGCAACTTTTATGTCAGTTATTTAATCTATAAGGTCTTCAAATGGAAAACCATCTGTTATATTTAATTCCACCTGAGAATTCAATTAAATTCTCAACAACAAGAACAATGCTGTTCATTTACATAATTTTCACTCTGTAGATAAATAACAAAGATAAATAAGACCTACAATGTACTCCACGAAACTGGGACAGTAAAAATACGAAACATTGAATAATTTCAACAGTAAATTTTAATTATTAATACGGTTTAGTCAGCCCAAAGATGGGTTACATACAATACGATCATGTCTTGATTTTTAGGATATTGTTTTGGAACTCAGATGAATTATGGACACAGAGAAACGAAGGCGACCAACATTCTCTCAGAAGACAAATACTACAAATAGTAGGGTAAAGTTAAGTCAGGTTAGGAAAAGTTAGGGTAGAGGTGAAGTAAGGGTAGATGAACTAACATTGGATAGATTTAGGTTAGATTAGGTGAAGTTATGTCAGTTGGAGTTGAGTTAGGTAAAATTGGGTATGTGGAAATTGTAATGATCAAAGAGACAGTGTTCAAACCATGTATTTCGTACAAATATATACATCAACAATTTCAAATTATTCCGAGCATTTCCTGAAGTGATTCCTTCGCTTTACTCTCTGGAAACTGGACAAGTGCTGATTCTGCCTTCACCAAGAATTCCTCCAACAAATCTTCAGTCTTTCTTTGCCCAATACCATTCCTTATTGTTCTTCGAAGTGTTTTTTCATCCATTCCTTTCCAATCAAAACTGGCATCTTCTTCTAAATGGAATAAAACTGGAGCTGAAACCTTCTCGATTGGTTGCGTCGATTGTTCTGACAGAGCATTCAGGTCTTTTCTTGCTTGACAGGCTAGAGCCAAATTGACACCAAAGGCGAAGCTTGAATCCAGGATGGTACTTGGAGCTCTCCCCAGCATAACAGCGGCATGGCATCCTCTTCCCAACAAAAAAGCACCTCCTAAACAATTTCTCATGGTCCATTCAGATTTCGGTCTACCAACGTAAATCTCATGGTGGTATGGTTCAAATTTGAATGTATCCAAATCGAGAGGACCATCATCCGGTGAATATAGCTTTGAAGGTATGGGTTCATTCGCTTCATTTTTGAGTCCAAAGAACTCCTCCTCGCAAAGATCTCTCAGAGCTGTTGAAATGATCTCTTCAACTTTTGAGTTGTTGATTTCAGCTAAAATTTGGTAACTTTTCGTAATCAAGTAGTCGCCTACCAAGAGAGCTATCTTGTTGCCTTGGTGTATTTCAGGAGGGAGGTTCTTCAGTTCCTGTTTGAGAAGTAGAGACTTGTGGAAAAATATGCCTGTTTTCAGGGTTTCAACTATTTCAGCCACCATTCGTTGGGTGTGAAGGATTCCAGAATTCCCATTTTGTCCATCCAGATATTTAGTGTCATTCATGACGCTAGCTTTGGATATGAGAAGGATGACGAGGCCCCAAGATGGGACATCTGATTGGATCAAAATTCTCTTCGCAGTTTTGAGTATTGGGTGATTTGTTCCTAGTATTTTACTAACGCTACTTGCAAGATTAGCTATTTCGTCACTGAGAAGCCATCTTAGATTTAGGAAAGATGTGGAATATCCAACGGTTTTTTCCGCCTGCTTCAAGACGATTGGCCAACTCGAGCTATACTTCTGATGAAAAATTGATCTGTTTGTTTGTGTTAATCTCCGGTAAATACGAAAACAAACCGAACTCATTTTGTATTTTATACACGAGTGTGACACAGTGTGGTGGCAGTTACGTATGCTCGAAACTTTCCGAATCAACGGTGGTAAATATAGATGTTATATTTAGAATAGCTGACTTTAGCGAGGTACTCACGAATGTCACCGAAGCAATTTATAAGAGGTCTGAAAAAATCCCATCTTCTCTGTAAAGTTTACTCATTTTAATGATAAGCTCGCGGTTTTTGAATTTGGAAACTGAAGTTGATATTGAACACAAACTGCATCGATATATTCGAGCAAGAATTGATGATGTGGATGCCCCTTGATTCCTAAAAGACTCTTCAGAACTTTTTTAGGTTGGGTTAGGTCAGATTAAGTTGAGTTGTAAATTGTATGGAGTGAAGTTACTTTCGCTTGTCATTCCTTGTGAATAAATGTTCCTTATATTTCTTTCTGTATCGATGTTCTAAATCATATTGGATTCTTTCATTCAAGTTTCGGAATGTACTCGAATAAAATATTTTATAGAAGAAGATGCTCTACTTAATTCAACTTCATAGAGAAAATTTGATGAATCTTGTTGCGTCTCACTTCGCAACATCTGGACAAACTAAATGCCAAATCCTTCGTCCCCCAGAAAATAGCTGTCGCCTTTGAAAATGTTGTATAGATAAATTGATTTTAACCATATGGGATCTTTAGTTGAAATTCTCGTTATTTGTTTTCGACTGATTTATGGTCAGCTGAGGAAAAGGTTCTCAACCCAAAAATTTAGGTCAAGTTTGGAAGATTCATCTGTTTTTTTGAGACAATAACCATGTCCTGTGAACCTTAATTCAGTTTCTCTGTATAATCTCATAAAAGTAAATATATGATCACGTTTATTGCAGTTCAAGTTGAATTTGGGAACACATGGCAGTAATGAATACCTAATCGTCCAAGGTTTTTCGCATTGGTCTGTAGATTCAAGAAATTGGTTGTTTTTCCCACTTTAGTGAAAAATGGCTAATGAGAGCACTTTCTTGGCTTAGTGAGGCGTTTTTCGGTTCTGACATTGTTGGTCTTTTCTACTTTTATTCAGAGGAATTGAACCTCCCCTATTTTCCAGTTTGTTTTTGAAACCCTATGTTACAGAGACAAGCAGTGAGTGAAGAAAAGTAATGATACAGTTGTAACTCAAAATCGTCGATAATTAATCAGTTGTAAATCACACCAACACCTTGCTATACATTTTCATATAGAAGGTAGAGCTTATAATCGTCGGTAAATAATCAGAGATTAGTACTTAAGTAATTATATCACTTTGCTTCAATGCTATACATTTTCATGTAGAAGGTTGAGCTTATAATCGTCGGTACATCATAATTATTTCTTCTTATGGCAAGTTCGACTCAGATGCGAAGCGGTCATTAATATTTAAATCAATGTATCTGTTTGATACCGTTTACATTAATAGTTGTTAAAATGATATTTTAACTTATGATATAATTCTTCCTTGCTATACATTTTCATATAGAAGGTAGAGTTCATAATTTTATACATTTTACTTGTATAATCGTTTCGTGCTTGTTATCTAAGTTGAGGTAACAAGAAAATACAGTTTGTTGTTTGTTGAGTGCGTTCACAATTCACCACTTCCTCATCCCCTTCGTAGTTGTTATTTAAGTACGGACAACAACTTATCGCAGTAATCATCAAGATTACCATAGGGTGGTTATTGTCAAGTATACCCCCTTACATCGGTTGTGAAGTCACAACAGTTGATCATCGAGATCAACGAGGATCACCAGCATCCTACCAACAAGAAGCAGTGCAAGAAAACCATTTATCCTGGTAAAACAATCAGGGTACAATAATAAAACTAGAACAACCTTGGTAAACTAATCAAGGAACTAAACAAATCTCACAGTTCATCTTTGGGAATCATCAATAATCTGTTGCTGTCATGCAATTTGATTATGACGAAATCAATTTTCTTCTTGGGTCTGGTTCATCTTTGATCTCAGATCATCTTCTTTATGTTTGATCTTGTTATTGATTGCCAGTCGTATTTGAACATTTAGGATTGTGCACTGATAGTTTTGGGCTTGATGACCTGCTACTTTCAGTTTTCTGTGTTGAGATTTTTCTTCCTTTGATATTATGGAAGCCTCATTCCATTTCATCATATAATCTTAATTCCAAAGTATTTCATTCAGTCAATCTCTTTCCAAATTGACGTATATTTCATGAATGCAGTTTCTATTTTCTTGATCTTCATTATAAATGAGCTCTACTGGCTAATTTTTCAGTTGTGTGGAAACAGAGACGATCACTCAGGTCGACCTACATTTTCAGAAACATTGAAATTGACAAAAATATCCATCCAACTTTCATACAATTGAATTTAATTAAAAGTGCAATCAGATAAAATTCATAAAAAGCATCGGCCATTTCGTGACCAGCTGAACCTAGTGATAGTAGCAGATCTATCTAATCTCAAACACAAAGAGATCTGTTTGACCTCCTGTCGATCTGGAGGTATCATGAAACTCGTTCTTTTCAACTCTCAGCCTTCATTCTTGTGGATTATGACAACAAAAATAACGAACATTACGAATAATAACGTAATTTATCGTGCACCTATAGCCCCAAGAATGCGATTTATTTATTCACTAAATGTTCCAAATAGATCTTGGAGATAAGGAAATTATTGTTGGTTTATTATATTTATTACTGTTTGGCTGGTGGAGATTGATTCGGATAGGAATTCATTTATTGATCCGGTTCTGTTATAAATTGCCTTATCGGTTATGCTTAGGACCTGGAGGATTGATAAGGATCAGCTTTTCGAGTTAGGTGACTGTCGTCATATTTCTAAATCACTGGGTGAAATTACGTCAGAAATATTTATTCGTCAAAGGAATTTACTGTTACATTCTAATAAAAATGTTGGTTCTTTAGAATCAATCGAATCGGTGGATTTCTTTTCATCCACTGAAAAGATATAAGGAAATAATTCTCGTATATCAGTGAACGTTTCGAAAAATTTTTTCTAACTTATAAAAAATGTATTCAATGCGTTAAAGTCATTGAGAATATGATTTGAATGAGATGGAGTGAATGCTTTCATAACGTTTGAGTATACTCCATTCACTTTTATTTAATCACATAGGAGGTCATGGTTTCGTTTTCAGGAGTTGGTGCACCTGATGAAAAGTCTGTGCGCGTACGGAAAATATCGTTAATGACAAAACGACGTTGCCAGTTCCTTTGTTTACATCAAAGTAAAAGTGTCAAAGATGATATTCCACATTTTGTTACTTCGAATAGATCGGCGATTTTGGGGCGAAATATCGACAGGAAATCGCCTATTTTTCGGTTCTTCGTCGTCCAGAAGAAGTTTCCCGTCGATATGAGAAATTTAGTGCAAGTGTCATTTTTTCCTTTCCCGACTTTTGGCGTGAGTACGAACAGCAAATTGGAATTGGACCAAAAATCGATTTATAAGCATAAATAAAGCGAAAGTAAGTACTAATCGACCTTTTTACACTTTATAACGAAGTTTTTTTTAGGTATCTGGCCGTTTAGAAAGATTTCAAACGAAATTCCGGTCCCCTAGAAGTTTGGTTAGTTTCGCTATAGTTTTGGGTCCTCAAAATTCATTTGGAATGTGTAAATGGACATGCACCTGATTCATGCATGATGTCACGCTGCTTTTTGTTGAAAGTTGAATTTGGATGAATCTTACCTGTTCCATACAATCAGGGGCATAAGTTTAGTTTTTTCGATATTGGGACATCTTCAACTCGAATATCTAACTATTTTGACGCAATTGAAATTATTGAGGATTGAAAAATTAAAGCAGTTGCAAAAAAAATTCAGGTAGATGTTCAAAATGATCACCATCGAGTTTCGAATTCAGTTCAAGTTGAATACGAGTTATCGGTATTTCTGTAACATTTAAGACCTAGGGTGACCACGAACAAGCTTGAAATTCCAAGGATATATTTCGATATTCACATTGCATAATGAATAATGCGGTCCCTTGAATGTTGTTGATAGGTTATCAGATTGTTTTTCGGCAAATTGTGGCAATAGATCATAAGTGACAACAGGTAGGTGACTCGTTTTGCAATCTTGCTGCTTAAAGTGGAGCATGTACGTGATTCATTAAGCTCAGAATAACTTTCACTGATTTATGTGCTCGAAGGAATAATTATATCTTTGTCTGTGAGTTTGTTGTACACTTTCAATAGCAAAGATTTAATACTAAGTGATTCTTATTGGAAAATAGATTCGACCTCATCTTTATTTCTTGGAAATATTATGAATGAGTATTTGGTTGAAACAAAAATGCTCTTCATAGGTTGATTAAATTGGTGTTCTTCATCCCTATTCAAATTCATATTTCCATCTGCGGAATTCAAGAAGAATAATACAGAAATTTTATGATTTCTCATTACAAGGAATACCTACCAATAAAACTGAAATCCAGGAATTTCAATATGCACTCAGAGCCAAACATTTTTTCTTAACGGCCACATCGACGTTTTACGATTTCCCCTGATTTCCCGGAAAATTAAAATGCTGAGTGGGCGCGAATATAATGGAAAATGTTCCTTTCATTAAAGCTCGACTCGAGAATTGAATTAGATCCAATTCTGATCTCGCACGTTGCGTTTTGCTGCTCCACTTGGTATTCTGCAGGATTCATGTCTACTTTTTATGAGTAATAGGCCGTCGTTGGGACTATTATTACGAATGGTAAAGTTCAGACTTCGACATTCCGGAGCGGAACTGTTCAAGAACTAAAATACCCATCACTCCTCTGGTTCTTCATTTCAGTGATGATGTATTGAACTGTGAATAGGATTATGTTAAAGTCAAAGACAGATTGAAAAGAATATTCGTTCTTAATGAGTCCTAATAAGACGAAACCATGGTTGATCTGTTTTTGTCGATAGGGAAACATGTTGGTTGAATTTTTGGAAGCTGGTGACAGTGAAAGTGCATAACTGATTTTTAAACGAATAAAGTTTGCTAATCGATCCAACTAATCATGTGATATAATAAAAAATGGATTTCATTACTCTCTTTGGTAATTCAAGCCATACAGTCGTTCAAATCTATCACCTACATCTAGTATCTGATCGTATTACTGGGTGTTATCCAATTAGTGGTTTTCATGGTTCGATTTTACGCTCATTTGATATCCAATTCACTAACCGATAGGTACGCCTATCCATCAAACTGAAGAGATGGTATCGATACAGGATGTCAACTAGAGTCTAGACGTTAATGAAGAAGTGACACTCCTTTCTCCATAAGCTCCAGATGGATTCGAATGGTTCTTTTCATTGGAAAATATGCATTTCCAAATAACAGGGTTATGCATGCCTTAATAACGATAACTTCTAATCGTGAAGCAATGAATGAAAGAATTATAGATA
Organism: Adalia bipunctata; assembly: GCA_910592335.1. NCBI lineage: Eukaryota > Metazoa > Arthropoda > Insecta > Coleoptera > Coccinellidae > Adalia > Adalia bipunctata. Next base: position 14,588,505 of record OU342955.1, read on the forward strand.
TTATATGAATATTCTGTTCCATATAACGTCTATATGCCTTATAGGTATATTTATTACATGGCCGAATTTGACTCGCCATTGTTCATATTATTCACCACACTTCTTTCAATTTCAAATTGGATCTGTGGGAAGTAACAAGATGATGAATATTCTAATTCAAGTTGTACCAGCAGAAAATCAATTATATCGGTCCATTCAATATAGTTTCACGAATTCTTTGCCACAACTGACCTGGATCACATAGACGTTCCATCGTTGCCTAATTGAATTATCATAATATTAACGATTCTTTTGTTTCGAGATTTACGATCTATTTTAAAGTCACATTATTAACGGGTTTTAAAACGACCCATTATGTCTTGCGTATATAGAAAAACAGTGAATGGAGAGAGATAATTGAATTGTTGTTCTTTCAGAGTGCCTGTCCGTGTTCTAAATAATTAAAGGTTTACTAGAAGGCTTTTCAAGGCGATATTCTGCTGAAAAAGTTTTATATTTGTATTGTTTTCATTTATGGTTTTTATATTCGTATACATTCTTCATTATTTCTTATTTTTACAATGTATAAATTGTTTTTTTACATTGTTGATTTCTGTATACCTATTCATAATTATGTATCGAAAAGATCCTTTCTGTATAACTCTAAGTGCTCGGAATGAAAATAAATCCGGGAAGGAATGAATTATCATTTTTCCCGAAAACTTCCTAGATGTACGTCATGTTTGAGGTTATGAAATGTTCACTGTATGCTAATGTACAATCTTTTGCCAATGTTTACCCTCAATCTGAAACTGCTAGAATCCAAATAACTGTTTTCAGTGAATACCTATTATGTTCCATCATAGTTACCACAAACAATGAATACATTCTCATTTCAGAGTATGTGTTTTCAACGAATACTCCATTCCCTTCTATTTTCCTTCATCAGGTGTTTATCATTGTTCCAACTTAATTAGTCCATTTCCTATACTCACAACCCATAATTTGATACAACAAAATGTATCGTTGTTGTTGCATTCAGATTCGCGAGAAAAAATAGATTAGATCCGCTTGGATGATGCGGATGGATTATACAAGAGCACAAAAAACGCCCACCGAATCGACGGAACAATGAATTTTTTTCAATTAAACGCAGTGGTGAGATAACGATCGAATGCCGACACAGCCAATGTGGTCAGATCGTATCAGATGTTCGCGGTTCTTTTGGTTTAATTAATTTGGATTGAGTCGATTTTGACTTGTATTATCCTTAATTTTTAAAGGCCCTTGATTAGGAGGTGTTTGGGGCAGTTGGGTCTTCAAGTCACGAATTCTCAGGCGTTACGATTATAGTTTCGTGTGAATGATATCAATGGGTCTTGATTGGTGTGGGTTATCAATGTGCCAATAAACTTAAGATTCAATCATTTCCAACTTCATGTCCGTATTCGATATACACTGCGCAAAAAATCAACGCACATTATGGAAATCTCAAATTTATTCTACAACTGAAGGTGTTCTCAATGATAATTACTTTTATCAGAATTATGCATGCATATGTTATCCACTTTCAACGTTCTTCTTCAATACAGATGTTTTCTTCCAGCAGGAATAAAAGAAGATGACATTATCAGATTTTGAATGTATTGGCTCCATTCTAAAATCAGTTGTTCTCGATCAATTCTAGTGATCAATAGTTTTTCTTTCATTTGATTTTCCCAACTCGATCTCTATGCAACGCGAAACACGCAATTTGACCCAAGAGGAATGTGCCCAAGCGGTAGTTTGCGAGAAGAAGGGTGGACATACACAAGAATTGCAGAAAGGTTTGGAGTTTCCCATACAAGTGTGTCCAGAATGTTGCAGCGATTCAGGGAGACAGCTATGAATGACCAGGACAGGGTAGACCACGGGTAACAACTGCCAATCAAGAACGTTACTTGAGAGTTTCTTCGTTGGGACAAAGGTTTGCAACCGCTCGCCTCCTTCAAAATCAGCTTGAGCAAACTCATGAGGTGCAAATTAGCACTCAGTCAAAAAGAAATCACCTCAGAGAATATGATTTAAGGCCTCGTGTCGCGGCAAGAGGCCCAGCTCTTACCCCAGCCCATCGAAGGGCGCGTTTGGATTTTGCGAGAGAGCATATCCATTGGGAAGAGGCCGATTGGGAAAGAGTTCTCTTCACAGATGAGTCTAGATTTTGCCTCTACCATTGTGATCGACGTTCCCTTGTATACAGACGTCCACATGAATGATATGCTCAGTGCAATTTCAATTGGTTTCGGGGGAGGATCGATTATGGTATGGGGTGGAATATCTTTGACTGCTCGCACAGACCTAGTGGTCGTTGATAATGGAGCTATGAATGCTGATAAGTATATAAGGAACATTCTTGAAGAGCATGTAGTGCCATTTGCCCCATACATTGGTGAAAATTTCATTTTTATGGACGATAATGCCAGACCCCATCGTGCGCGCATCGTTCAGGAGTACCTTGAAGAGGTTGAAGTCTCTCGAATGGAATGGCCAGCAAGGAGTTCAGATCTAAATCCGACTGAGCAGGTTTGGGACAACCTCAATAGAGGGCTGAGAAGTTCAGAAAATCATCCAGCTACTCTTAATGACTTTGGAATCCAACTCGGAGAAATCTGGGAAGGATTAGATCAGAACATTTTAAGATCACTCATTTTGAGTATGAACCGTCGTTGCCGAGCTGTAATTAACGCAAGGGGTGGAAATACCAAGTATTGAATCACTTATCAGCATTTCGGTATTTTGAAAATTGTTAATTTCTCTTCTTTCACATAAGATTCGGTGAAATCCTGAATTTTTCTTCCATTTAAAGTGTCTTGTTACGGTCAAAACCTTCCCGAGAGAACATAAAGAATAAGTTATTAAGTCAATGTGAGTTAACTTTCATTAAAATTGAGATTTTCAGAATGTGCGTTAATTTTTTTGCGCAGTGTATTTGTACTGATCTCACAATTAACCTTCGTCAGCTAATGCGTTGTTTCGATGATAAACTAATTTTTGTACTATAAACAAGGTAATGGAAGACCACTGACACTCACAACTTGGCTGTTTACGTCCACTGCGCTATACCCCGGACGTCAGCAGAACGGACCTCGCTTGAGGCCGTCACCCTGCCTCGTGTATCAAATTTTCTCCCCGGTCAGTGATCAACGCCTGGATATGAATGAATAGTGAAAAAGGGGATGTTGAAATCGGTTTTCACTAGGAGTAGTGTAAGGAAAAGAAGGAATTTGGTGTTCCTAAACCAATTTTGTAATTCTAGTGAAAAATAACATCTTAAATACAGGGAGTTAGGATAATTCAAAAATACTATACTGGTTTTGACTGTTTTGAGTCTCTTTTTATGAAAATGTGGTAACAGTAAATCAGCAATATGATGGCATGGATTGGCCTGTCGAGCGAATAAAACATTTCGATGATATCTCAAGCTCACTTTGTTGTCGAAGAAAAAATAATATCTTTCTCGTAACATCCGATGAAATGTCAGTTTAACCCCGATGGATCTCGAGTGACTCATGAATTCACGAATTCGTAGAACTCCAATCTCAGAAATCTCCATGAATTATAAAATTTCCCATCAATTATTCGCTGCCCAACTTAAATATGATACTGTTAATTCTTTCATGCGAACGTCAGATAAATCTGTCGCCATAAAAGGATAATATATCGGCAATGCCTCCAGCTGAGTCCTGACTGAGGCCAATTAACTCCAGTTAGCCGTGCAAGGATAAATCTTGAGCAACTGAATCGTCTCGGAACCTCCAAAATAGAGCATTATTCTGGTAATTGCCAATCTCGATTATTTGCATAATAACTCGGTGCGCTGCGCGCTATCTGATACAGGTAGTTGGCTGCTCGCGAACTTTCTCCTACGAATCTCACACGCGAACACACCACCAAAGCAACTGATCACCGAGGAAACATTTTGAGAAATCATTCGGCTGACGAAAACTCATGGTATACCTCATAAAAAAAATTCCATCGATGAATGACTGGCTTTCATGAAGGAATTACTGTGAACCTTTATAGATTCAAGCAGAAGAACGGCGAGAGGAAATTTTAAATTTGGTAAAAAGTAGTAACAGCCTGCACGAACGTTGAAAAATATCTCAGTTTCAGCTGAATTCTTATAGACCAAGAGCTAGTGACCAATTTTCATATGTCATTTCATAACTCACCATTATTCATATTTGCAAGTCAGACCGAGAGCGCATATTGGGCATGTATTATTGTCAATTAAAGGAATAAATTAAAGGAATTGAAGGTCTTTTTTTTAACATTACAACAGTTTATTTAGTAATAAACTATTCAAAAAAATATGCTCTTCCTACGCATCTCCAATTTTTGTTTCCTCATCGTCGTCATCTTGGTTGACATTTTCAATGAATGCATTGTTTCTCACAGTATCATAATGCTTAGTTCTCAAAAAATGAGTAAAAATATTTTCACCAACAGATTATTAATAAACATTGACTTTGTTAGATGAATTCTGAAATCTGAACTGAGCTCCAAGAATTTTTCGAATGGATTGAGGAGGTCTTGAGTATACCTATACCCGTCTGACTTACGAAACATTCAAAGAAGTGTAAGATCTCAGTAACATAAAGGGGTAAAAAATAAACCATTAGGGCATTTAAAACCCCAAAAGTTGGATAGACTCAGAGTAGTAAAAGAAAGTATAAGACTTTCACAGTGAACTTTAGTATTACGAGTACCTACATGCGAATACCCTTATCATCGGATCAGGTAAATGAAACTGAAAACAAATTCTATAATTTTATAAAAAATTTTAGCTTCCTCCACATAATTTCATATCAACTTTTGATGAGTCTCGTAAATGCCCAATATGCGCTCTCGGACTGACTTGCAATGCAAATATGAATAATACCGCGTTTACACATGCAATGATTTACTGGCGCCGGTGACTTCTGGCGCGCCAGTAACTTTAAAATGCATATGTAAACACTTACTGGCGTGCAAGCGTTATCCAGGCATGCATGGATTAAAAATTTTGGTCGCTTCCAAAATTTCATGCGCCAGTATCTTTTCTTGCGCCGGTGAAATTACAACTTGCAAATGTAAACACATTCCGTGCACGCCGATGAATATTGTTTACGCAGCGGATAATCACTTTTAAGGTTAGGGGCACGTTGTAAAAGAAAATTAAATCCTTCTTCTGTCATTCTTAAATGATTTCGAAAGCTTTGGGGGTCTTCCATTGAAAGTTCTTTTAAAAGAGTATTTGAAGCACCCATCATTGGCCTCTGGGAAATCCAATTGCGTACCCATAAGCGACCTTTTCTTTTATGTCGTTTCTTCCGTTATAAATCTTCAATAATACTATCAATTATCGATTTTGTAATTTTTCGACAATTTTTCACAAGCTCCTTTCGTGACATGATGTAGGTACCTACTATAACGAGAGTATCGAGCAACTGGCGTGCAAAACACTGGAAACTGTGTAAACGCTTACTTGCGTAAAAGTTGAACTGGCGTTAAGACTGGCGCCGGTAAATCCATGCATGTGTAAACTCATTTCGCTCATTTCGCTCGCACTTGCGCGGCAACATTTCTCTTTCTGGCAGATGGTTCATGATGTAAAAAATTTCTGTCATGATTATAATTCGCTTTCTAGACACATTTTCTGTAAATTTCAAGCGTACTGAAATGTTATAAGTAACTACAGCTGTTCTTAATGAATTTTCAAAGAGTTCTGCCAACACTTAGGAGGGACGAAAAAGTTCTGTCATTATTTTTTATAGATTCAATATACTATCAATAACAATTCCTGAAAGTTTTGTGAATGATACTATGACATAGGTTAACCTAATTTTCTGGCCTCTTCGAGCGCTTATGGTAGTCTACTCCGGCCATTATGGGCTGGCAGAAATGGTTTTTATTTTCGAGCAGATATTGAATATCAAACAAGTAAATTTTGGTGAGTTATGAAATGACATATGTAAATTGGTCACTGGCTCTTCCTCTATTACACTAAATTCAGTAGAAGAGAAGGAAAGCCTGATGCTGTACAAATTTCTGCAGAATATCCTGGATTTTTTCCCGATTAGTGGTAAACCTAATGCAATAAAGTCACAAATTCCCAATTCGTCCTCAAAGACACGTAACACCGAACGGCTCATCGTCATGCACTAGCTAGATCCACTAACAGCCGCTCTGCCTCTCAAATTCATTATCCAGGGCCCTACATGCTTTCGCATGACATGACTTATGATTATAACCGATTTAAATCGATTCATTCTTGAGCCTTGCTCGCTCTCGCTGCTACTCAACTAGGCCGTACTTCTTTTCAATCATGCTAATGGTAATAGATATCGAGCACGGTATTTACGACAGTCAGGTAAACAATTCCTGTAAAAGCATTGTTCAAGCGGATTATCGTAAGGTAGCATGTGAGTTTTTTGCCGGGTTTGTGTAAAACAGGTCGGAAGGCACTTGAGTGTCAGGTCCCGTTGCTTTGTTAGGACGCAGAATTTCATTGTGTTTTTGAAATTCCGCCAGGAGATTTACAGTTAGATCAAAGCTACGATTTCAGAGCAACATAAATCGAGTCGTTACAAAAATATGCAAAAAAGAGCTGATTAACTGTGGAATTGGATGTTCTTCGAAATCATCATTCAGTTATTGGAGATACAATTGATTTTTTTCAATTCCCAACTCTATACCTCATCACTACGAGATTCCTGTGAGAGTGTTCTCTGAAAGTCTTCGATCTTCTTGTGTGAAATATTCACATTTCGAATCGAACAAGCCATGCTCATTTCAAAATTGATAAGTAGATACAGATATCACCAGAGTTGCCCTCGAGATGAAGCATGGCGTGTTTTTGTGAGTAGAGGTTTGAAACATCCCCAGTGCATTCACCAATTTGTGACCAATCGCCGCTTTCGCGTTAGTCCACCATTATGTTTATTGTATTATTTTATTCGTGCTTCATGGATTCGATATTCTTCGAGTTTGACTTTAAGGTTTAAGTTATGTATTCAATGAAAACAAAGATTAGGGATTCCTACTTCTAAGAAAGGAGATATTTTCTCGTTTTCTTATGCAGTCTCGTCAATATTCCCTGGGGCGACTGTAGTATCCCCGTACTTGTTGACACAAATTATTCATTGAAACATCACAAATAACTTGATATAATGGTTCTTCAAAACTAGTGGTCCTAGCTTTTTATTATTATGATAGTTATAGTTATAGAAATAGGTTGAAATTCATTTGGAATATCGGTCTATTTAGTTTTTTGTAGCCTCTCCTGAAGAAGAGATAAATAAATCTTGAAAGCTCGAGACGTAAGGAAAAAGAGTACACTTAATAAATAGACTGATATCCCAAATGAATTTCAACCTATTCGTAATCCAGTCAACTACCTCATTCCTAGTTATAGTAATAGTAAAAAGGGGTTACAGTCCACTGCGACCTTACAGTCTATTGTGCCCCACGACAGAGCTGTTATCATCGCACCTCCTACAGCTCGCCCTCCAGTTCCAGAGATTTGATGAAATCCAGTATCTGGGACGGCTTCAAGGAGGATAACTCCCCACTTCTACAAGTTTCTTGTCTAAAGCACTCTTTCCTTTGGCTTGAAATGGCATAGCATTCCGTAACCAGGTGAATAGGAGTTTCTACCTCCTCCCCGCAGAATCTACACTCATCAGTGTCCGATAAACCCATTCTCAACACATGCTTCTTCAGGCGACAATGTCCTGCGAGAAAGCCAGTGAGTAAGTGAAGTTGGTTTTTACTGAGATCCAGATACTTTTTGGATCTAGCAGTTTCAAAGTTCCGGAGGAACTTCTTTTGAGTGATCCTTCTCTGGGAGATTCCGCCAGAGTTTTTCTCTTTCGATGTTCTCCTTCAGCATAAACTCCTTCTTATAGGTGCATTTTCCTATACCACAGAAGGGTTCTGGGCCAGTGAGTGGCGATGGTGCGCCCTTTCTGGCCAGTGTATTCGATTCCTACGATTCTCGAATGACCAGGAACCCAGATTAAAAAGACCTTATTCTTCTTGCCTACCTCATTGAGTTTGTTTCGGCACTCCTAAATCAGCTTTGAGTCAATGACGTAGGAGCTCAGTGCTTTAATAGCAGCTGTATGAATAGCTACAGGGTGGGGCAGAAGAACCTATCCGATTTCAAATCCCTTTTTCTCAGAAGAGAGAGCAGGTAGAGTAGTGGGGTAAAAACCGTTAGAAAGCTGGTTTTATGCCATTTGTCAGTAGTCAACATGCCTTGGTCTGGTGAACATCGTGCTTTTGTTATTGAGCGGTTTATCGAATGCGGCGGTTCGATAATTGCTACACAACGTGCTTTTCGAATTCATTTCGGACTCGGGCGTCATGATCCTGTTCCACATCACGCTACGATTAAAGTGTGGGTGTCAAATTTTAGACAGACGAGTTCAGCATTGAAAAAGAAGTCGCCTGGACGTCCCAGGACAGCAACAGGACCTGAAAACGTGGCCAATGTGAGAGCCGCGATTGAACGTTCCCCGCGTCGTTCGGCGCGAAAACATTCGCTCCCAAGGACGACATTTGAGTGATGTGCTTTTCAAAACTTAAATTTAAAAATGGCATAAAATTTGCGATATGTTAATAAAAAAAATTTTTTGACAAGCTGAGTGGTTTTAATTTTATAACGTTTTGAAATCGGATAGGTTTTTCTGCCCCACCCTGTATATCGCACTTCTGATAGTTTCTTTCTAGATTCATATCTAGAAATCTTTTGATTGCAAGTATTTCCGTTTGAAGGACGCTTGTCCAGGAGCCTAAAGATAGTGCACACTTGGTACTTGTCCTGTAAATTCCAGCACCAGCTCCTGTAGCGGTTTTAGAACCATCTGTATACCATTTTATTGTATTTTCTTTGAGATTGTAGTTGGTGTATTCCCTTTCCCAATCCTCTCTTTTACTTAGCATTGTACTGAAGTTCTTCTCAGTGCTCACTTTCTTGATCATTACATTACTAGGAAGGTTTGCAGATGAGGTGTAGTCATTCAGAGAGGACCAAGCTCTCTGAAACCTGACACTCTCATTGCCTGCTCCTTCTTTAGATACTCTGAGGATGGCCTCATGGGCTACCCTATCAATCACTAGATGTAGAGGTGTGAGGTCTGTGATGATCTCAAGCGCCCTGGTTGGGCACGTGCTCATAGCTCCCGTGATGCACACACAGGCAAGCCTTTGTACTTTGTCTAGCATTTTCCTCGTACTCACCTGATTTGTCTCAGCAAACCAGGCTACTGCCCCATATGTGATTATAGGTCTTACAATCATGACGTACATCCATCGCAGTATTTTTGGGTTACAGCCCCAACTCCTGACGCATAGACGCCTGCATGCCATCAGAGCTTTAATGATATTATGATTTCATTATGATATTTGCGTATATCATCATAATATCATTTTAATCTAGAGGAAAGTCTGTTGTGAACTTTGGGACAATTCATATCATTGACAGCTCAAGAAATGGAGAACTTGTAGATATTAAACCAAATCTACCTGTAAGAGAAACATAAATAACTTACGATGTACCAAAAATGTGAAAAAAACAGCAAAAACCTAATACTCTATCTATTGCCTCATTCTTCGAAATTATGCTGAGTTCAGAGACGAAGATGTAATAATGTATCGGAACTGGTACGAACTTCCCAAATTGATTCGGATCGTAAAAGATCAACGATTATCATCATTAAACACACGAAAGTGAAAGGATCCCGGCGTTAAGTCACGCCTACCGCAGCGATACAAAAGAAATACCACGGACAACAATGTACAACAAAAGCCGGGCACCTTGTTGCGAAAGCTGGCTCATGCCGACCGCAAATGCTCGACTATAGGAGTCCGAGAAGACAATGATTCCATTACAATTTCAGCCTGACGAAGGGGTAAGGCTGATGGGTAGGTCGAAATAATGGAATTAGAGATCACTCTAAGAAAAAAGGTTGAATTCGTCAAGCGAATTGCTCAAGTTCGTTATTCTACGATAGATGTCAAGCCTCCATCTCTACGGTCCATTTGTAGGAGATACCAATGTCGAAATTTCACTTCATAGTTGATATTCACAGAGTATTCTGTGAAATTTGAAAATTGAACGTTGTGGGCATGGTTATGACCTACTCATTGAATGAATCATTTGCAGTATCATATACAGGGTGAGTCTTTGACTTGTACATATATTTCAACTATAGATTCCTCTCATCAAACGAAGCACTTACTTCATATACCATTTTTAAAAATTCGGTTTCGTTCAGGGTGTCGAAAATACATAAAAAAAAACTTTTCTGTTTATATCTTCGAAACCAATATTTCAAATGAACTGAATTTTGTTGAAGTATTCACTCCCTTTATGATGCATATTTCCAAATCAAAACTTATTCAATATTCCCCCCGGTATAAAAGTTAAAGCGTAGCCAACTCATGAATCCACAAAAAAAATACTATAAAACCACTTGATAAAAAATAAACGGTTCATATTATCGGAAGAACCAATCGGTTTAGAAAATAAAAGTTTTCTTAAAATTTTCAATACAACGCGTCGTTTTCGAGTTATTTCCAATTTTACCAGATAAAATTTGAACGGAAAAATCAACAATCATAAGGAAAATCTAGATGCAACCCTCGCTTTTCAATATCACAGAATGGCTCGAATTAATAAACTATATACAAGGTAACAATGTTGTCAGAATGTTTATCAACTTGGTCAAGACTAAAATGTCAATGGAATACAAAATTCGGATATTAATGATGAATATTCTATACAAATCACGTATTAAATTGAAATCAATGAAAAATACTATGATACATGATAATCTGTGGCGATGTTTCTATCTAAACAATATTCTCTTGGAATTTTATAAACTCTCTTCACGGTTATTATCACATTAATTCACTTCCACTGAAAATCTTCTCACATCAATTTTTCGTATTCTTCACTGTGCATAAACAAATAACACATCGACAAATCTCCATCAAGCCGCTATACGCATGCTTACTTCAACAACCACAGACCAACTGTTCGGTCTACGGAACAACGGTTAGTCTTGCGCATTAAGATCGTAGCGCTCTATCGACGAGAATCAGAACTTTTCAAAAGAGGCACGACAAGACGTCATCAGCCAAAAGTAAACAAAACTATTGTCTTTGCGTTAGCTCATCCGTTAATGATAGAAGACCTATTGCTTCCTTGTTTGAGGAGAAAATCAACACAATCTGGCATCGTCTTCTCAAACGTTCTATGATAGAGTTCATAGAATATGGTTCGATGGGTTAGGTTAGGTCATTGACCTCGAATCATTTGACCTAATTTGATGGAGAAATGTTCGATTAGTGTAAAAATACATCTTTTTGAGATAGTTTTGGGAGAAAAAGGAGAACATAAACAAGTTATTAGAGCTCACAAACTAATCTTCATGAAAATCGAAGGAGGAATTTATTTTGGTGGGAAAAATATGGCTTTTTTGTTGCAGATATAATCGAATGAAACTGTTTTTGTTAAGAAATATCGTGTTTATTGACATTCTTATTCGAATAAGGTTAGTACTTGGGTATTTCCTAAATGTATCAACTCAATTTCAATCCAGGAATATGAACTTTGCATCAATTCCAGAGAATTATATCAGAGACTTAATTAGCCCAATTTTTTTTTCAAATGGCTTTTCAACAGAGCCGAATTCGGAAAAATGGAAAATAAAAAAAAGGTTTCTTTCGACCTGAAGAATCTTCAGTTAAAATATGTTCAAGTCAAAGTCTCACTCTGTATATTGAAAATACTAGAACTCGAAAGCTTTACATTCACCAGTTCAAATAATCAATCGAAAACAATTTGACAGCACTCAGAAAAATTGACAGTCGCAGTCAGGAAATTATCAATGATTTGTGTGTATTCATCGTATCAATCAGATTCGACAAAAAGAACGACAAGAGGGTGCCTTAGACATAAATTATAAACCATAACATTTCCAGATCGCCACTCATGATTCAATCTGATTATCCATAACAATCACATTCACGGTATTTTAGGTAGGTACATCACCGAATTATCCTATCAACAAAATGGGTAATAACGAAAGTGTCAACATAAAACAGAAAGCACGAGAATCATCAAAAGACCATTCAGAACAAATCAACTGATTCCACCAACAACTCAAGGTTGATCACAAATTGCTTGAACACCGATCGGAACCTGTAAGGTCAAGATCGAAGTTGTAATAATTGAATTGAACTTTACACGATCCTCGTTAATGAAACAGGAGTAAATCAATAACGTCTTAGAGCCATGCGGATATACATAACCATGATTTGTATTGTATAATAATTATTGTAACGTTCACACCTATAGTCTGGGTAGCTTTCTCCTTGACGTTGTGATCTTAACTGATCGATATTGGAAAATCATAGGTGACCTCGATTCGAATAATATAGATTTAATTTATTGATTTACAATTCGATTGGCGTTAACTGCCATAAATATCCGTAATTATGGATCTGGGATCTGTAATTTGTTCCAGGGCTCCAGTCTCCTTATCAGAGAATGCAAGAAGTTGAAATAAAAAACGTTTGCATGTAAATTATTTAATTGTGAGTGTTTGTCGTAACAGATTTCTTCTCGAGATCTCTGAGAGGTTACACTACGGCACTTATGCGATATCCTATGATGCTGTTCCTGAGCTAAATTCTCAATTGATTTTTTCCGAGCGCTCAAAGATGCCACGAATGCAACCAGAACAAGAACTTTCCATTGCGAGCTCCTAGGGATATCCTGAGTACACCCAGTATAATAAATTCTCATTGCGAGCTCCCAAAGTTATCTTCAAAATAACAAAAACAAGAAATTGTTTAGTCAGGGTTATACCGAATATAAAAACATCCTCCATTTTCGCTTTGTGAAATTAGCATCTGGAGAAAGAACTTCGTCTCGTTTCAGTCTCTAGTTTAAGTTCATCTGTTGAGTAGACGTGTCCGCGGAGCATTGTTGTCAAATCTCAAAACTCAGAAGCAGCCTATGCATGCATGAGATAACAAATAGATTGCATCGCTATTTTCGAAGTCCAATTCTCGAAAGAACCGATTCAACCAATCGAATAGGCAGAATTCCACAATCCAGACGCAATATGCCCTCCCCACGTAAATCTAGTAGCAGTGGCCGCAACCCACGCCATTACGGGGGCATCATTAACGCCCGAAAGAGAAATTTCAATCATAATTAATCACTGGAGCCGACTCGATTTGCGTGAATGTCAAGCAACCATTCCGTACGTCAATCAATGCGAATGCAATACAAGTTTTACACGACGTAATAACCGTATTTCGTCGAAGTTATAAGTGTCAGTTACAAGGGGTTTACAATGTCTGTTCCTAGCCTGCCTGTAAATTATTGAATTTAATCAACAATTTCAATAGACGACGACGGTATCGCTGATGTTGATGGTCTAGTGATAAATACTCCGTATGACGTGTCGTGTAAGCCTGACTTTATGGTCTGTTAATCTTGGCGATGGCTTGTATGGATTTTTAAACAATCGATTTGGAATTTCATGTTGTGACGAGGCCCGAAGCCTTTCCTTTTCAATTTCCAGATCAATGATTTCGCCAATAAATGTCCCTTTTCTCCATGTCAATCTATGTTTGTATGAAGATTCCTTCTTGTACCATAGGTCTATATCTATGCCTCATGTCAAGTTCTGACGTGAACCAACCAGTACACTTGAAAGAGGCAATAAGAAACAATAATTCTCATTTCTCAAACTTGTCATCCATGTCATTTTATGATAAGCTCTTCTGTTCTGAGATTCACGTTGCCTCCAGAAGTTGAGGGTCTTCGTCCCTGGAAAAAGGAAGTCAGAAACGATTTATTTCTTCTGATTGATGAAGGGATGTATGACTGTTTGAAGCTGAAAATAATAAAAAATATTTATGATATGAGTGTTAAAAGTGGCGTTTTATTTTGTGAGCGAAAAAGTTTCTTGAATGAGCGGAGCGAATTGAACAATTTCACGAACAATCACTTATTTTAACACAAAAACCATACAATGTTTTTTCTACAGCTGCCCTATTCTGATAATGAAATGGGCGAATTTCCAATGACAATAAACTTCAAAGGGTTGGTGAATGGCAAACGTTGCCAACGTTCTGATAACTAACAAATGAGAAAAGGCGCTGTCATTTGAATTTCGTTCCTGTCCAATTTTGTCTTGGATTCTTAACTGCTTATTATGTTTGTCGAGAGTCCAATTATCAATGAAAGTGACGATTTGGTTGTTCCTGTGGATATTGAAGAGTCTAAAAGAAGAGCAAATCTGGAACTCCTACCTAAAAAATCTGTTCAGCAGTACGATATTGCCTATAACAATTTCCTGGCCTGGTGTAAATTGAAAAATGTAGGAGAGAACTTCAGTGACCATGTTTTCCTGGCATACTAGCATACAAAAATCAAAAATATGGAGTTCATCAACTTTGTGGAGCTAATTTTCAATGATAAAGTCAAGCGCCCTTGTTAAAAATGGTGTGGATGTTAGTGAATATTTCAAGGTAATAGCATATTCAAAACAGAAAAGTGAAGGATATTGTCCCAAAAAATCGATAATTCTCACTCCTGAACAAGTTGAAAAGCTTACAAATGAGGCACCAGATGAGAAATACTTGATGGTTAAGGTCGCTACTATTTTCGGATTATTTGGAGCCTGTCGGCGTGAAGAATTGTGTGAATTATCAGTGGAAGACATCGAAATAACAAATAAATCATTGGTTATACAACTTCTAAAGACAAAAACGCAAATCAGTCGTTCTTTCAGTATTATTGGGAAGTATGTTGACTATTTTCATAAGTACTTTGCACTGCGTCCTTCTGTCATCAAACATCGTCGTTTTTTCCTGAAATACATGAATAATAAATGCACTACCAATCCAGTTGGCATCAATACATTTGGGAAAATTCCATCTAATGTTGCCGAATTCCTCAAACTGCCAAAACCAAAGCAATATACAGGACACTGCTTTCGAAGATCCTCCGCTTCATTGGTAGCAGAATCAGGAGCAAATATTACGGATATAAAGAAAATGGTGGATGGAATTAAGTCTACGGTAGCCGAGGGCTATGTTGATCATTCCGTTGCATATAGAAATGTCATTGCTGAAAAAATTCTTCCAACCTCAATAGATTTTGGATCATCATCATCCAATATTGTACTTCCGGTTTCTACAAGTACTGATGGTGCTGAGGATTCTAATAAAGTGTTGCGAATCTCTCTAACGTCACAGGGCATTGATGTCATTGTTCTAGTTTTACGATTAATATTAATGTTCATAAGGAATGATTTGTGAATATTGATAACAGAAATTTGCAAGTGCTGAATTTTTTTCATCTGATTTCATCATAAGAAAATGTAACACTAATGTTAAGAACAGTTTTAACACGATTCCACGTAAACAATCAATTTCAACATTGTTTGCTGTTGTGCAAAAAATATTTTATGAGAATTGAATGAATGAAAAGGATATTCCTCATCATTTCTGGTTATTTTGTAACATTTCCACCATCGAAACGAACAAATATTTTTTTTTTTCATTTGAGTAATGAAGTCTATCATTTAGTTAACAAAGGTCTATCTCATTTTTCTTTCAGAATTTACCGTTTTTGTGTGAATAATATTACAACGATGTGTTGTTTTGGCGAAACTTATTTCCCTGAATTTTTCTTTTCGAAATGATAAATATCTATTTTTATCAACGACAATTTATTAAGGTTTGTTCAAGCTGTCGTTTAGTGAATACTGAAAATAAATTGCTTTTTATAATTGTGGATTCTAACATGGAATTGAATTACTTTCAAATGGCACGCCACGCAGGTATCTCCTCCCACTCCCAGATGACTGGTGAAGGAAAGAGATAGTGTTATACAGCCAGTGTGAGATCTTGTTCAGGGTAGGATTTCTTGTTATATTCCCTGCGCCATAACATTTGTTCTTTCAATTCAATTAATAAAGATTAATGACGGTATACGTTTCTTATTTTGAAGGCTAAAGACTCCTAAGCGAAGTTGTTTTGTGATCTGCTCAGTTACAGCAATTGCAGTGCAAACGTAGGTGTTCCCCAGGGTTAGGCTAGTCTCCAAAATAAGAGTAAGAGGTAAGGCATCATTAGAAGTGGCTTCCAGCATCCAGCATACCTAAATGCAGAAAACTCACAGTAATACAGATAACTCATTTTGCAGGCTTACCAAGACATTATAGAAATACTGTTCGGTGAAAATTCTAGCATCACTAATCAACAATATTGCCCTGCTTGATGAAACAATATGTCAAAGATCAACGAATAGTGAACCGCTAAAATGTACCTAGGTATAATACTAGTAGTTTATTTGCCGAGACGAATATCCTGATCCTTCAACCTTCTATATTCCTTCGAATAGCCTTTCATGCGTCTTCCCGAATTCAGATCCAGCCCCCAGCCTAGAAAAACCAATCTCTCAACATCAGTTCACATCATATACCATGCCGAGATAAAGGAGTTCGTAGGAAAGGAGATGACTCCTGCTTTCACAATCAGATATCCAACAATCCCATCTCTGCTTTGTGCATATTGAAAGGAACGGGTACCTTTCAATATTTAAGGAACGAGTTAAATGGCGAAAAAATCGAATATGGGACAGGAATAAATTCCTTCTGACAGGAGAGACCAGGAATACGACAAAAGGATATGGGAAAACGTTCAAAGGAAGCGAACACAAAGCTGTTGCCCCGGCTGTTTGCCCAACTGACTCCTTCCGTCTTCTGTTTGATGTCCTATAAGATGTCGGATAAAAAGAAAAAAATTCTGCGGATTGATATCACCTGAGCAGATCCGATATATCTCGATCTGTTGTGGCATGTTCATCTCTATACGAATGATGTTCATCAGCATTTTTCTTGAAGATCTGTAAAATGGTTCTATTTATCCTGATGTATAAATTAGATTAGAGATTTATTCACCAGCAATTCAAAAATTCGTGACCATGATTTGGATCCCAACATCTGAATAAATATTCTCTTGCCAAGTTTCCAATTCAATTCAGTTGAAAAGTTGTTAGCAACCTCCCTCAGCATTCTCCCCACATTATAGCGGTATATTTCAACGCCGACTGAGTATTTTGTGGGCAATCATTCACCCTTATCGTGAAATTTATGGGCTATCGATTATTGACTATGTTTGAAGTGTAACGCCTAGTCACCGACAGTTTTTCGGTTTTATATCCTCGCATGTCCTCTGTCTGATCAAGGGTTATTACGATCAGGAGATTCGTCCAACTGGACCAAAAACTCGCATTTGTAGATACCATGAAACTCTGAAAGGAATGGAGAGGTCCACAAGTAAAAAGAATTTGGGCTAATAGGAAAAGAGTTTTTTACGGTACTTTTTATGGAACTCGAAATAAAAAGAATAATAGTTTATTATGATATGAGTGTTAAAAGTGACGTTTTATTTTGTGAGTAAAAAGTTTGTGAAATGAGCGGAGCGAATTGAACAATTTCACTTTTAACCTAAATACCATACGATGTTTTTTGTACAACTGCCCTATTTTGATAATGAAATGGGCAAATTTGCAATGACAATAAACTTCAAAATGCATATTGATATTCAAATAATCAAATATCAAAAGGTTGTTGTGAATGGCAAACGTTGCCAACGTTACTAACAAATGAGAAAAGACGCTGTGATTTGAATTTCGTTCCCTCTCCAATTTTCGTGTCTTGGGTTTTTAACTGCTCAATATGTTTGTCGAGAGTCCAATTATTAATGAAAGTGACGATTTGGTTGTTCCAGTGGGTTTGAAGAGTCTGCGAGAAGAGCAAATCTGGAACTCCTACCTAAAAAATCTGTTCAGCAGTACGATATTGCATATAACAATTTCCTGGCCTGGTGTGAATTGAAAAATGTAGAGGGGAACTTCAGTGAACCTGTTTTCCTGGCATACTTAGAAGAAAAATCAAAAATATGGAGTTCATCAACTTTGTGGAGCGAATTTTCAATAATGAATTCAAGCGCCCTTGTTAAAAATGGTGTGGATGTTAATAAATATTTTGAGGTAAAAGCATATTATAGACGGAAAAGTGAAGAATATCGTCCAAAAAAATCGAAAATTCTCACTCGTGAACAAGTTGAAAAGTTTATAAATGAGGCACCAGATGAGAAATACTTGATGGTTAAGGTTGCAACTATTTTCGGATTATTTGGAGCCTGTCGGCGTGAAGAATAGTGTAATTTATCAGTGGAAGACATCAAAATAACACATAAATCATTGGTTATACAACTTCCAAACACAAAAACGAAAGTCAGTCATTCTTTCAGTGTTTCAGTATTATTGGGATGAATGTTGACTATTTTCCTAAGTACTTTGCACTGCGCCCTTTTGTCATCAAATATCGTCGTTTTTTTCCGAAATACATGAATAATAATGCACTGCCAATCCAGTTGGTATCAATACATTTGGGAAAATTCCATCTATTCTTGCCGATTTCCTCAAACTGCCAGAACCAAAGCAATATACAGAACACTGTTTCCAAAGATCCTCCGCTTCAATGCTAGCAGAATCAGTAGCAAATATTGCGATATAAAAAAACATGGTGTATGGAAGTCTACGACGGAAGCCGAGGGCTATGTTGATCATTCCATTGCATATGGAAATGTCATTGCTGAAAAAATTCTCCCAACCTCAACAGATTTTGGATCATCAACATCCAATATTGTACTACAAGTACTTACTGATGGTGCTGAGGATTCTAATAATGTGTTGCGAAGCTCCCTAACGTCACAGGTCCATAAGTAATTATTGATAAAAAGAATTTGCAATTGCTGAATTTTTTTCATCCGATTTCATCATAAAAAAATGGATTGCTAAAATATATATATATTTTCAACACTAATGCTTAAAATATTTTTTACACGCTTCCACGTAAACGATCAGTTTTAACATTGTTTGATGTCATTAAAAGTGTCACTTTTGATGGCAGTTGCACAAAAAAACTTATTTCACTTTGTAAAACTCGTTTTAATTGAGAGAACTGATGAGAAATGAGAAAAGTAGCATTCGATATTCATAGTTACATTATTGCAGTCCTCAAAAGTTACTAACTTTCAATTAACCCTTCTATTTCTCATTCTAAGCCTCCCTCTTGGGCCTCTTGTTATCTTGAATATTGATGAACTCCTTTAACAAAAATTGGTCTGCATTTTGTTTCTTGAATAATGCAAAAAGATGATCTGATACTCAGGCCTACAGTTACAGTACTTTCCAACATTAGAAACCTCTCATCGTCATTTCTTGTATTTGAATTCGTGAATTACTTGATTTCCATTTTAATTTGAAATTTCAGAGCGAACCCCTTCAGATCAAGCAAACCGTTGTATGAAAATCGTTCATGTTTTATGACATATGGGTAAAAAATCATCATCAAAGCACACCTTCCCTTGTATTAACTCGGTTTTATTTCTGATTGTTCTAAGGTGATTTATGGTACTGTCGGTCCAACACCACACACCACTTGGACAACATAATTGAGCAGTTAATTTTGATATTCCATGGGTGGAGTCGATGGTTCAGAGGTGTTCTTGAAAGGCGTTACTGTGAGATATATTTTTGTTCGTGTGTGTGAACAATGACTAGAATTATTTTCTCATGGGTTAATGAGAATGTTCAACCCTCAACATCATTGTCGTACCACGTATTAGATATAGGATTCATGGAGAGTAGTGTGATATACAGTATGTCCTGGTTATTTCAAAACAGTATTTCTGCTTTTTTCTCGTTGAATCCAACCTTCAAATCTAACCACTAGGTTGAAACGTCTGTCACTTTTTTACTATAACGTGTAAGAAAATGACAATAACCAAATTAGCAAGTGGCTTGAGAAGACGAGTTCGATGTAATTGATCCTAATCCAGAGAGTATAACAGACATTCGATTTGTCTTGTTGGCATTACCGACTAAAAAAACCGTATATTCCTCAAACAAAACCACCCTGTTCTTCTCGTTTCTTGTTATCTATTAATAGATGTTTATAACACCAAATACTGATAATTGTCATGGTAATACAACCAGACTTATGACTTACGTAATGTGTTCAAAATTCATATTTTTTGTTTCATTATACCACAAAGTTTCCTACTGGAATGGGCTTTCCGGGTCCGTTACAAAGAAGAACCGATCTATGATTTTACCTTTATTTTTTTCTGTGGTTCATCGAGAATCCCGAAAACATCCCTTTTTTACCTGTTCAGTGCGAATTCACCCGCTGCCACGTCGCAACCTCGATACGCCAAAGTTCGAATATACTCTAGTTTTCTTCCCAAAGTCGGACCTCGTTACATTCGTACCTAAAAGTGTATTCGTCAAGTGAGATAAGGACTCTACGCGGTACGAAAGCAGACAGTAGCAGGTACGTAACGTTTAAATCTGAACAACCGTAAGTACCATTACCTACAGTGTTTACTTTGTGGTATTTATTTCTCTTTTATACATCCATTTTTCATTTCTTTAATTCTCGTGGCGACAAAAACTGGTACGCCAGTCCATTTCTTCTCTCCAAGAGAGCTCCTGTATTTTATTCATAATGAGATGCAAATACTGCCAGAATAATATTCGGGAGTGGAGTAGAGTAGAGTAGAGTAGAGTGGAGTAGAGTGGAGTTTGGTAGAATAGAGTGAAGTGAAGCGAAGTGAAGTAATCGAATAGTAATAATTCAGTTGTAATTCAAAAGCATCGGTAATTAATCAGTTTGTTATTCACAACAACACCTTGCTCCCTTGCTATTCATTCTCATATAGAAGGTACATCATAATTCTTCTTTGCTATACATTTTCACATAGAAGGTAGAGTTCATACTTGTATAAATAATACTTGTACATATAATCGTTTCGTGCTTGATACCTAAGTTGAGGTTGAGGTAACAAGAAAAATACAGTTTATTGTTTGTTGAGAGTGCGTTCACATTTCACCATTTCCTCACCTTCTTCGTAGTTGTTATCTAAGTACGGATAACAACTTATCACAGTAATCATCAAGATTACCATAGGGTGCTTATTTTTAAGTATACCCCCTTACAGGTTGTGAAGTCACAACAGTTAATCATCGAGATTAACGAGGAGCACCAGCATCCTAACAACAAGAAGCAGTGCAAGAAAACCATTATCCTGGTAAAACAATCAGGGTACAAAATTAAACTAGAACAACCTTGGTAAACTAATCAAGGTACGAAACAAGTGTTTATCTACTTATAACATGGAAAAATGAGGATTTGATAGTGCTAAGAAGATGCACTTTCGAAGCTGCTCTTATCTTCCTCGAGAACTTCTCTGGAGAGCACTTTCAGGTTCAGAATGTTACGGATTCTTCAACATATCCTGAAACATATTAATGAAAAGAAGTGGATGCTGCCAACCTCAAAGGAAGTACATCAGAGTACGTTACGTAGGAAAATCTGTTCAGCATAAATTACCATTCTTCGTCTTCAGATCTGCGCCCATACGAGGCAGAAATTCATAATCAAACAGGGAATTACTAAGCATCTTTCATACCATCTCAGTCTCATACTAATAACTACTAACGTCGTCCTGCGTTACATAACAATGCAGAGTTAATTTATCATTTAGAGGCAAAGTAATCCCCATCAACACGTTTGTAGAGAGGTAGGCTTTCTGGCGGTGCTCCCCTTTGATGTCTCGAGCTAACCATTTAGTGTAATATCATGGTTTGTGTTGTAATTCCGAAAATGCTCTTCTTTGTTCGGGAGCAAGCGCTGCGGAGGGATTGGATGAGTCGCAATCTTTAGTTCCACGAACGTTTTCTCATTATTTGGTTATACCATCGTGATGATCGGATTATGTCTATATCAGCAGATAAGAAATGAATTTCAGTTACTGAAAGACACTCACTGAAAATTCACGGTCCCGTACCTCTGACAGTAAATGTCGTTTGTGTGAATATGGATAACATAAGCAGCCACTGAAGATCAGGAGAGTAGAAAATTACATGAAAGAGTTTCAAGATATGAAGAAGCAGAAAATAGCAATCACCTTTCCACCAACTCCAGTTTCAGATCTTGAAGGGAACAAGAGCTTATCGATCAAAAAACAAATTCATACTTTCGCCAACCTGTCAAAAGACCCCCTATCAACATATTTAATAACGTAGTTGGGACGCGTCAGGGCGCAGTATTTTTAAATTAAGTGCCAACTCTTCAGTGTCAGAAGTTATAGCGGAATGGATGCGCCATCAGCTACGTCCAGAAGAGTAAAATGAGTTTCGCAACGTTCCGTTCGCGTTTCAATTCCGAAATTCTTTTGGCGTTCGCTGGCGCGTGATGATAATCTCGTTCTTTGAAGGGACGGAGGCTGCTACGCCGCTTGGGCAGGACCTGGGGCCATCGGGACGTCCCACGGAATGAAATTCTTGTTGTGATATTATAATCGGTCGCTGATGTAGCCTGTTTTTTTTATGTAAATACGGATGTCATGCGGACGCGTGGAGATGTGGGATGATGGAAAACGTCGCTTTTGATGCGTGTTTTCTTTGGATGAACACCCAGAGTTTGGATCTTTTTTTGGCTGAAATTCCTCTGTGGCGTTCGAATAACCTACTTGCTACTCTCATCAAGGGGTTATATTTATACCTGGTGGGCGTAGAGATCCAGAAGATCCTAAAGCCTATCGACCATTTTGCCTCACTTCCCTTTTCCTGAAATCAATAAAGAAACTCATGGTTAATTACCTTGAAAGCAGCATCGTGCTCCATAAAAACAATTTGCCTTCAGATCTGGCAGATCAACGGTTGATGCCCTCCATCTCCTGGTAAAGAAGATTGAGAGCAGTAGAGCACCCCCTTTGCTGACGAGATTCCCTTCGCTGTGATATTCACGGTGTCATTGATAACACGCCTCCATCTGCTCATAACACAGGAGTAGAACTTCCAACTATATTATTTTGGAGTAGTTCAAAATATTTTTCTCCATTCGAGTTGCCGTCAATGAAAAATGGACCTATGATATGATTTCCAACAATTCCTGCCCAAACATTAACATTTTCAGGATATTGCGTATGTTCTTCTCTCATTCAGTGAGGATTCTCATCAGGCCAATAGTGGCAATTTTGACGATTAACATGACCGTGTAGTGTAAATGTACTCTCATCAGAAAACAAAACATTTTCTGATTGGATCACATTGTTATCTAACATTGCCATCATTTGCTCACAAGAATGCGTTCTCCTATCGAAATCGTCTTCTATGAGCTCCTGAGTTGCCATCATTCTATAGGGATGCATCTTACTTTCCTTTAATATTCGAAATATTGACGTGTGGCTGACGGTGAACAGCGGGGCTACTTTTCGAACAGAATTATGTGGGCGTTTCTTGAAACTCAAGCAAAATATCCAATTTTGTAACATCACTTACTGCATTGGCAGCAATTTTTTTTATTTGTCTTACTTGACCAAGCTCTCGAAACTGCTTTTCTATTTTGCTAATTGTTCCTTTGGATATAGGCGGCAAATTTCGAAATTTTTCGAGAAATAAGCGAGAAACTTCCATTTGTGTCCGTGTGTAATCTCCATAACCAATAATTTGAAGAATGGTTATTTTGTGCATTTCTGTTAAATGAACCATTTTTCTAATATTATTACGTATAGTTATCGAAATTCAAAAAACAATAGCACTTACACTGATCACTTATTAATTGCCATGCAAACAGACAACGTGTTACTAAGGCTATGAGAATAAACAAATCTGTTTTTGTTTTTTTTATTTCTTCTCAGTAATGGTTTTTGCTTACTTTCTTCATATCAAGAGGTTAATGGGAAATAAGTATTGAGTGTTATGTATCGAATTTGTGAAATAAAATAATTTTCATTCAAAATCTTAATTTTCGAAAAAAATCTGACAACACTTAATATTTCCGAAAAAGTTGAAGAAGATAGGTATAGGACATTGTACATGTATTATGTTTAGAATTTGCTGAAGAACCAAAAAAATAAATAATATACAGGGGGTTGCTTTTGAAATAAGAAGGATGGTATTGGCCACGGTCGCATGGAACACCCTATATAATTTTATTTTCTTGAAAAATATGCGCATTTGAAATTACAAATCGACGTGTCCGAGCGTTTTTCTTAGCACCCCCTCATTTATTCTTTATCGAATTTATTCCATTTGGATGTTACACTCCGTATACAGTGAACGGACAAAATTATATTTCAGCTGAATTAACCGTATCTAGCGGACAACACCGAGACCATTCATCCCAGGCTTCATCAATAAACAAAGAGTCGGGACTGGTTTTAACATATTCATAACAAAATATTCATCTGCGGCTAATAAAGGCAAAATGCACCTTAACCTACTCTTGCTGATCGTATGAGGTGGTTCCTCCAATCCCTAAAAGACGATTTATAAGAAGATAAGGTAAACGTGAGCCGGAAACTTGATAATCGTACCCAGTTTCAACTTCTACACCTGATACGATTGCAATCAAATCAAAAAATGTTACTAGGGCATTATTTAAAGAACACGATAAAGAAGAAAATGTTCCTAGTAACTTTCGAGATGATGAAGACGACTGTTTATCTGTCTATTTATGACCTCTTTGCCCAATTCAGGTCGAAAAAAAAAGTCTTCTCCAGGATTAGCCCTGGAAAAGACCAGTTACGATGCATGCATTAGTTGCATTGGGCTCCCGCATCTTGTGCTGATGTTCCTAGAAGAACCAAGTGTTCCATTGGTGGACCTTGTCAGTAGTTCTGTAACTATAAATAGAAAACTACAGTAGCCTGTTGCCGGTATGTCATTTTGTCCATAGCATGCCGACAAAATGAGTTTCCTTTATCCCAATTAATCGAAGAATATTTTATTTTTGGTACTTTTATTTCATGGAGGTTGATTAGATTTTATAAAGAAAGGACCAGAGATCATAGGTGTAGAATATGACATTACTGCAATTCACTAATAACAAGTTATGCCTGAAATAAAACCCTATGTCATTTTGTACGTACCACATTTAATCAATTCAGTCAAAACTTCTAGACTTCAGAACCGTGCCGAATGATCACCGAAAAATGTTCGATTTATATTCCGATATTTTGAAACAACCGACGGCGGCAGACATTCTGTCCCTTCTTCCAGCGCATCAGCCATAAATGCCAAAATTCGCACTGATGGGAATCAAAATTAGCGATGTAAACTTCACGCGTCGTGTAACTCGATACCGCATGAAAAATACATCACGCCAAACCATAAAAGAGTCATAAATACGCGGAAACGACAATCTGATAATGACAATAACGTCATTCTATCAATAAAATTCCGATGAATTATTAAAACGTTTCAGCGCCCCTATTCAGTTTGCAATCAAATGTTTAGTGATGGACAGGCAGTTCCAGAGAACAATGGCTTTTTCTTTCTAATATGCAGTTCTGTGTACAGATATGATACCGCCCGTGGAAACAGGAATGATAAAGGTCGCCATTAATGTATCGTGAATTCTGAAATACTGCGTGGGTAACTGATTTTGACATGATTTTTCAGAATATCACGATATCTATGTGTGGAATGATATTTGGCCAAAGTGTATCAGTTTTCTCATTCTTCTTTTCACATAGCATCGTGTCAGGGTCCTACTCAATGTTCGCTTCTTTTAATTTTGATATCTCGAGGTAGGTTCACTGATACTTGTTGAGAGGACCAAGCTGTCTGTCCTATAATTCTCTCATTACCTATACCTTCCATAGATATTCTGAGGATAGCCTCATGAACTAGCTTATTGATCACTAGGTGCAGAGGAGTGAGATCTGCGATAACCTAGTTGGGCACGTTCTCATAGCTTCATGGATGCAAATATAGACAACAGAAATACCTAGTGCAGTTAAGGAAATAACACCGCATCCGCTCTATATGTCAGAATACGGGAGAATTAAATTTTTAGGAGAATCAATTGTTTCATCAGAAAATGCAAGCAAAAATCTCATATGCTTTTTCGATTGCATTTAATATGCCGTTCTTGAAGACGAGTTGTGTCATTTATCCCATATTTTCATGAACCGGGTACGAAAGCAGTTAAATATGTCAGCACGTAACGTGTTTTCAAAGAGCAGTCTTTCTAAGCTCTAGAGAAGACGACGTTTATTTGACAGCGAGCAATGAAAACATATTTCTTCCCTTGGAATATTAATTAAGAAGCCTGTGAAGCATAGACAAAGTTGTACTGCCAGCATAGGCGCAGTGGAGCAGTGGAGTTTGAGATGATTCAGATATATCAAATTAATTCGGTGAGATATGGATTAACTCATGAACCATTTGCTTCTTTTGGCACGTGATGATTGGAAATTCACAGTCTGTGTTGATACATTACATACATTCCAACAGTAGGTAGAAGGTCAGTGCAGTTTCCGTACTTAAAAACACTGGTGGTTCAAAATTCATTGTAGGCTCAAATATGGTTGATGACAATTCTAATCACATTTTTTTTATCGTAGTTATCCAAATTTCCACGAATAAAATAAGACATTCAATAGTTTTCGATTCCATAATGAATTATCATATCCTCATACTGTAATGGATGTTAAATACACATAAAATGGCTCAAAAAGATGAAAAAATGCGGAATGTAGAATCTACTTTTCGCATAGGTGGGGAATCTGCGAATCAACTGAGAATTTTGCGAGCCGTGAAGTGATACTATGCAAAATACAATAAAGGTTTCACACACCAAAGACATATTTTCTAATTATGTATTATACATTAGCGCGAGTCCTTGGACCCGGACATGTGCTTGTTGAAGCCTGATTAATGAACTCCGAATATCCAGTTTTACCGTAATATGAGCTTTATGTATCATCAGCTTAACCTGTCACTTATTCATGCAGTGTATTATTACACTTCAGAAGGATGTCTCAACAATTTGTCTTTTAATCGCTTAAATTCCCTGCGGGACCGTGCTGAACCTTTTTTTATCCGGTGATTTGTTATCTTCTGTACAAATAAAATTTGAATATTCTATTATTCGGTGGCGTTTACACGTTGGAAGTGTTTTCTTTTCGATTCGACAGGTTAAATACGTTCGAAGACCTTCCGGTGATTTCCTATTTGGGACGAAACGCCGTCAGCTATAAAAATGGACGTAATCGACATGTGGACTACCAAGTGCCTCGAAATATGCGTTTTTAATGGCGGGCATAGCTGCAGTCTCCTTTAGATGGATCTACATACAAATGCCTGGGTTGATGGTTGAATTCTCGCGGATGTCATTACTGGAGCTTTGCTTTGAATATATATTGGAGTTTTGTTATTCACAGGTAGTTTGAAGAATGTCATTTAGACGCTTCAAATGCAATATTAGTGTCAGAACCTGAGTTCCATCCAGAATTCTCATTAGCAGACAAAACGAGAAGCACGAATCCTATTCTCTGAATCCATAAAAATATAAAATTAGTAGTCGTTCACTGAAAATAGATCCAACATCAACCTCACAAGAGCTTACTACCGAAAACTTCATTAAAACAGATGGAAGCAGCCCATGAGAACAGGAGAAAGACCATGCACGAAACTCATAAACACATTAATTAGCAATCATCACCAGAAGACAGCTGTCAACGTTTCCTTGCATTCTCTAACGTAATTGTCCCATAATTATGTCACTCCGTGCGTTAATCATTCCTTATATCGTTACTTAAAACGCCTCGTATCTGAACGCTAATAAAATCCCCATATGCTGAAGGTGCCTCCGTTTTGTCACTTATCTACTTATAATAAAACGTATACAGGAGGAGAGGTTTCTCAAGAAGATTCAGTGGATCGGTCCAAATAGATCCTTTTCCAAATAGAAATGATCGAGATTTTAGCTGAGAATTATCAAACAAAGTACTGCGATCTGAAGCTAGCTTTAGAGA
The DNA here is from genome assembly GCA_910592335.1 of Adalia bipunctata. Lineage (NCBI taxonomy): Eukaryota > Metazoa > Arthropoda > Insecta > Coleoptera > Coccinellidae > Adalia > Adalia bipunctata. Next base: position 14,616,438 of record OU342955.1, read on the forward strand.
AGTCTTACTGGTTCTTATATTATATGAGTCAATTCATATACAGGGTGAGTCTTTGACTTGTACATATATTTTAACTGTAGATTCTTGAGGCCTAAAGAAGCCTTTTTTTCATTTTCCATTTTTCCGAATTCGGCTCTGTTAAAGAGATATAGCCATTTGAAAAAAAAAGTTGGGCTGAATACGCTCCTGAAACAATTCTCTGCAAACACCTCAATGTTCATATTTTTCAATTGAAATTGATGTGATTATCAGATATTCTGGGTGATACATTTAGAAAATACTCAAGCACTAACCTTATTTGAATAAGAATGTTACAAACACGATATTTCCTAGCAAAAACGCTAAGTTTTGTTCCATAATTTCTGCAATTGAAATGCCATATTTCTCACACCAAAATAAGTTCCTTCTTCGATTTTCCTGAAGATTAGTTTGTAAACACTAATAATTTGTTCATATTTGCCTCGATACCCTGAAACTATCTTATAAAAATTAGTTTCTCACTAACCTATCCTAACTCCATTAATCAAAGTCATATGATTCGAGGTCAATGACCTTACCTAATCCATTCCTCTGTGATGATATATCATAGAATTCTAGAGAAGACGATGCCAGATTGACGATTTACTCTTCAACAATGGTATAGGCGAACTCAAGAAAGCAGAACGTCCCCTATCGTTAACGGAAGAACTATCACAGAGGCTTCTACGCATTGCTCTTTGGAAATGCCAAACAACTAGTTCTGATTCTCGCCGATACAGCGCTACGATCTGAATTTAAGTGCGCTGCCGGCTGCGAGTGCGATGTAGCCGCCACGCAAGACAAGACAAGACGTTCTTCTGTGTCTCCACAGTACAGTCTGTGATTACAATGAACGACGCCGTGATAACCTTTCTACATGGATTCGTTTTATTATTTATTTATTTACTTGAAGTTTGCAGAGAATAAAGCAAACAGGTGATGAATGTGATGTGAAAACAGTGTAGGGTCGATTAAAAATTCCAAGAGGATATTGTTAAGAAGATAGATTTTCCTGAAGGACGGGTATCAATAAATTTTCAATAGAAACTTCTTATAAACTTTGTAATTTCATGCTTCTCGGAATTCAGTTGATAAACATTGACAACATTGTTAATTTGTTAAGAGACTAGAGAAGGAACAATATTCGATGATATTTAATCCAGGAAAGCATTCAGATTTTTTATGAAATTCATGATTTTTTCCTCAAATTTCTTCGTATACATTTAGGAATAACTCGAAAAGGACGCGTTTTATTGAAAAAATATAGGAATACTTTTATTCTCTAAAATGGTTGATTCTTTCGAAAATATGAACCGTTTATCCTTTTCAAGTGATTTGATAGTGTTTTTGCATGAATTTATGAGTCGACCACTCTGTAACTTTTAAACTAGGAGAGATATTGAATAAGTTTTGATTGAGGAATATGCACCATGAATAGAGTAACCAATGGACCAAAATTCAGTTCATTTGAAATAACGGTTCCGGAGATATGAACAGGAAAGTGTTTTTTTCGTGGATTTTCGACACCCTGTATCTTTCAAACGAAACCGAATTTTGAAAAATGGTATGGGAAAAAAGTTTTTCGTTTGATGAGGGGAATCTACAGTTAAAATATATGTACAAGTCAAAGACTCACCCTGTATACAAATAAGGTAAATTAGCTCATTGGATAAGAGATTGCAAATGAATTTTCGTCAAGTTTCTACCTAATTTGTGCTAACTATCATGAAGGTCGAAAACGACAGAATGGCGAATGTAAAGGGTTTTTTCAAGAATAATTAAAATACAGATGGCGCACTGAATTCGTCTGAGTATTCTCACATTTAAGAAGTTTGATATATGATATTTAAAAAAATGGCTTCGTACACGATACCTACAACAACGCGTTCAAATTGTTGAATTATTCTATGAAAATCAACGTTCTGCGAAGAGTGTTTTTAGAAAATTACATGAATTTCAGGTTAACATAATCGTCCATCTGAAAGCACTTTTGGTCGAATTATTAAAAAAATTCAAGAGACCGGTTAGGTGGAAGACCAAAAAAGTGGAAAATACAGTTGTAGCGCTCGTTCACAAGAAAATATTGATTTCGTTCGTGAAAGTGTTGCTGAAGACCCTGAAATGTCCATTAGACGACGTTCACAACAAGTTGGACTTAGTGGGTCCACAACATGGCGTATTTTACACAAGGATTTAGCTCTGAAGATATATAAGTACCTAAGGCTGATTTTTCTCAAAAAAATTATGTTTTTCGATGAGACACATTTTGAACTTGGTGTCTATGTTAATAAACGAAATTTTCGTATCTGGGGTGAGGAAAATCCACGAATTATTCATGAGAAACCTACGCATCCTTAACGAGTAACTGTTTGGTGTGCAATATGGTCAGGTGCTGTAATTGGACCTTACCTCTTTGAAAATGCTGCTAGTGTAGCTTTAACTGTCAATGGTGATCGATACTGTCGGATGATAATCGAATTTTTGTGGCCTGAATTAATGAATAATGATCTAGATTCTAGGGTAAATTTGGTTACAGAAGGAAGGCGCTACACCTCTCATTGCAAATGACACAATACATTTATTGAGACAAAAAATTCCTGTACAAATAAACTCCAGGAATGGGATGTCACTTGACGATCAAGATCATGTGATTTGACACCGTTGGACTATTTTCTTTAGAATTATGTGAAAAGCCAGGTCTATGCGAATAATCCACAATCGATTCCTGAACTAATGGTATCCACTCACGAGGACACCGAAACGAGACACAAGCGGCAAAGATAATGAAGGGCCATAAAATCCGGCGCGTGTCATTGCAGATGCTATGAGTTCCCATGAAGAACAACGGAATTTTTGCAGTTGTGTCAGTCACTTCTACGAAAATTTCAGTAGAATTAGGGAATTTAGAAAGTTCCAACGGTATCTGGATTTTATGGCATAGTCCACTCAGCGAAACAGCAAAAAATTGCAAATACCTACTTTGGATTAACGCAAAATATAAATGAATATCTTCGTTTCTAATACTTGGAAGCAATATTCAGGGAAATACCATCATAAATTGATTTCATAATATGTATTTCCTTTCAATACCGAACAAAATCGTACGTTTTGTGGGTACTGCGTTCTGAATTCCGTAGAAGTGGCAACGCTGGCATATTCTAGCAACATAATCCGTCTACAGCTGAATACAGACTATTCTGACGTGACGTGGTTACATGTGGGCCCACGTCAAAATGGTGCGTGATATTCAAATGCATAAAAATGCAACACATCGTTCTGTGCGTTCACGTTCATATTAGGCCAATGTGTGCACTTCACGGTCCTGACGTGACGTGAAATCACGTCACGTCAGAATAGTCTGTATTCACCTTACCTCTTGTCAAAACCCAAGCGGCACATTTTAGTGTCCCGAGAAGTGTCCCCGTGAGTGGGCATTATAAAGGATGAAATTATTCGTGTCATTAGTGAGATAGAGCCTCAATTAAATTAAGTCAAAATGTCATTGTAAATTTCAACAAAAGAGTGGACGTCAGTAGAGCTGCAAGAGGAGGCCATTTGGCAGATAATATTCTCCGTACAATGAATGCAAATTATGTGTTTTATTCATTCTAAGAAAAAACCGCGCAATTCGAAATAACCTTCACATGTATTATTTCAGTTTCGATCGAGAAATATGAACTTTGAGGTATTCGCATTCATGACAGAGAATCGTATCCTCATCGTATTTGACCCAATAATTTTTCAAGAGGCCAAACTCGGAAAAATGGAAAAAAGGATTCTTTTGTCCACAAGAATCTACAGGTGTGATATATGTCAAAGACTCAGCCTGTATATGATATCGTTACAAACATTCAAGAAGTACGAAGGAAAACAAAACGAAAATATCCGCATCGAAGACGGATGCCCAGAATGTTCAACGATCTCTAACGACATCTCTACAAGCAGATAACAATGGCTGTCGCCTCCTTGGAGTTCGTGCCAATCAGCGTCTGGATGCTGAGACAGAGAGGATTGATCTATTTTGAGTCGTCGAAATATCACTCTCAATTTCAGAAAGCTCCGGCACTTGCTTACCGTACGTCACTCAACGGGAATCGTGACTTCTCGTCGTGACTGGTATTCTTCAGCTGGAAATGTATGGAAACTACGCTAGATCACGACTGGTCGGGTTGAGACAGGGAAGAAGATAAGACCGTTCTGTATCGTTACCGTTTGGTGATTTTCGAAGAATACCTCCATGGAGAGTGGGGTAAGATTGGGTACGTAACATTTAGACGTGAATAAAATAATAAAAACTCAGATTCATGAATTGAACTTTGAAAGATATAATAGTAGAGGAAAGTCACCAAATATGAAATAGTATCCTAATATGGAATACCTTCATTTCTCCAAGACTATAAGTAATAAACGGCACATTCGACCATCTTCTGTTTCATTCGGTCTACTAACTATCGCACTCACGCCATCGAGTCAGTTGCGCAAACGCTTAACGTGTGGCAGGCGTGTTTTGTTTTGTTGTCGTGAAGAAAATTTTAAAAGGTGAGTAGTAAATGAGCATTACCAGCTGTTATGTTTGTATACATAAGTGTTATACTATTTAGTACATCGGTATTATGTTTATTTCACCATTTTGTGATCTTTTGTCATTAAAATATTGTGACTTGAACAAATATTTAGAAGAATATGGACAGTCGTCGGTCTCTAATTATGGAATATGCTTGATGTGTGGGCTCTGGGCTCATTATGATTGTGCTGGTCCAGAGTTTGATACTTTGATCTTTGACTTTTGCAAGTAATTATGTAACTTCTTTCATTTATCACATGATATTCATTTAATTGATCTCAAAGATATTAATGTCCATTTCTGTTATTGTTATGTTGATTCAAGCTTATATTCCATATATGGGTTCCTATTCCATATTTGGTTACTCATTTGTGATTTTGTTTTTTGTGTTAAATTTTAATTAGATGACTAATATATTTGATCAGAGGTTACTAATTACTAGAGGAGAAGGTGGTATTATGGAACCCCAGTTTGTTTTCATTCTATAATCCGAAGAGATTTGTGTTTATCTTCTTGTTTTTAGTATTAATAGGCCCTATATATATTCAGTTTGTGTTTATTTGAACGAATTTAAAATACTAGCAATATTTAACAAGATACACTTAATTATTTCGAAAAGCTCAAAATTGGACTCCCAAGAAAATAGGAGGGTAATATGGACCCTTTGAAGAAATGAGAACTTATATTCAAAGAAATGCATTTTTGGGTGCATAAACAAAAAATATCAATCCCACTTATGATAATTATATTTAATAATTCATAATATAAGATTATGAACGACAGAAGTCACACGTATATGCATCCTTGACACACCAATCGGAAAAATCGTTGTGTGTCCATAAATGGCACATCAGATACTGAATCCACAGAAATTGAAGTCTCCAATTCTATTTTGTGAGGAGAGCTGGTTATTACTGCAGCAGATGAAGCTTTCCGTCCTCTGTTCGACATTTTTTTCTTAGGTTGTGGTACCATCACCTTTGGGGTTCCATATTATCAAAAACACATGTTACAGTACATCGCTTGGCAAATTTTCTGGAACTTCGTAGAATGCATTATCACCTACTAGGTTTCAACAGAAAAGCCCTATTTTAGCCTGGCAGAATACTAAAATATATAAAACTCAGATTTAAATCTTTTTACGTTGACATGAATTCACAGCATCAAAGTTTCGTTTAACCCATTCACACATAACCCCTCACTGTTGGATTTCTGCTGCGTACTATACGCTGCAGTTTTCCACACAAGTTGTTCCATAAGTGACAAAGGATATTCAACTTTTTGAACGGTAGATATCACGGTCAGTTCAGAATTAACCAAGGGTTCCATATTAGCAGCAGGGTTCCATAATACCACCTTCTCCTCTACATATAAATGTAAGACTGATTAGTATAAACATTAAACTGATTTAATTAATATGAAATTTTTTCTTTGTTTCCCAAAAACAAAATGGTATTCCATATTTGATGACTTTCCTCTACATAACAAGTGAATAAATTTCAGCATAAAAAAAACTTTTTCAAAGGTAAGTACGGAGCATGACGGGGTTAGTCACTGGCAATGTCCACAAACATGAACTATTTCGTCATCTTCATCTTCCTCTCCTGCACAAGATCAGTGAGCCCACCGTTGACACATAGAACACTGAATCCCTCCTTCAGAAGATTCTGAGAATAAATAACCGCAGTACAGACATTCTGCGTGTGATGCTTCCGATGAGAAAGAACTGCTCCGTTTCCGCTTATAGGACTGGTTTTTGTCACTCTGCTTTTTTTTCTTGCTTGCTCTTATCATGTTTTGATGTGTCTTGCAAGGTTTTACTCTGTTTGTTATAAGATTTATTCGTTTGAACAAATCTTTTAGCCAAATTTTGCTTTTTCTTAATTTCTTTTTATGATTCTAAATCAAGGTGGGCGTTCAATGTAGTGTGTTTTCATTTCAAGTTGCATTTGAAAATGTTTTCACTTTGATAACTGAAATTTTGTGGGTGAACTCAGGAAGGATTGGAGTTCTTAATGAGATAATTGAGATTAATTGCATTTCAACAGTTCATTCTTTTCTTTCAGAAATAGAAGAAAATGGGCCAACTCATGCTTCTGTTTTATTTCAAACGAGAGACCCATGAAAATAGTTCAACTTCCGATTAAAAGTGAATCTACAGATAATTCCATTCAGAAAAACAAGCTATAATAAAAAAATCATTTTTTAAGACAAGCTTTTATAATAACAACACTCATCCGCCATTTTGAAGCCGCCATCTTGAATTCCTCAATTTGGAAAAATCGTAATTTCCGACCCAGAAAACCGCCAGATACCAATTTTGAATAGAATCGGATCATAATTACTAAACTCGACCGCCATATTGTAGCCGCCATCTCGAATTTTTCAATTTTGACGAAAGAATCATCTTTGTCGAACCCAAAAACCCCCAGATACTAATTTTGAATGGAATCGGATGATAATTACAAAACTCATCCGCCATTTTGGGGCCGCCATTTTGTTTTTTTCTATAAAAAATATTTCATGATGCATTGTCACCAGAATTATGTACACCTGCCAAATTTCAAATCAATCGGACGATTAGAAGTGTGTCATATTCAACTTGCAAGATTTGATTACAGACAGACAGACAGACAGACACCGGGACAGGTGAAACTAAATAAAAGCTTTTAACAACTTGAAATACGGAATCGGCAGAGAATGGCCAAATTCAAATTTTAGCGGGAAAAAGTTCCTGCTGTATCCACATTTTCCTAAATTTCATAGTTCAGCGAGTTTCGGATAGACAGCGCCATTGTACATTTCATTCATGATTCGAGAGATATTCATAGAACTCGTAGAGATAATGTAAGTTCTATGAAGATATTCCATAAAATGCACGGTGGCGCCTCTATCGGTTGATTTTTCCTTCGCGCTTCAAACGGCGATCTTAAGTTCTACTTGAAGCTCATTCTGAGGGAAGAAAATACCATATTAGGAAAAGATTGATGGAATAAGATGGGATACACCCCATCATGCCCCATTGATATATCCCCATCTTGCCCCACTCATACTTTTTTGGCATTAAGTGGTTCGTTTCTGGTTAGGATTGAACTTTGAGAAGGTATGAAAATAAACGGTTTATTCATACTCTTTCCAATGATATATTATTCAGTTTGATCAGTTGTTGTGGCTCACCTCTAACCAACAATAATCTGTCACTGAATAGAACTACTTTATGATGAAATCGGAAACATTCGGCACAAAAACATGCGTAAATGACAAACTGTTCAGTCAAACTAGCCCCCACCTATTGGAAGTTTTCTTAACTTTTCCTTACTATTATTACTGGCACCCTACACTAGGTTGCAGCTTCTGAAAGGTCAGGAGCTTATCTACCCCTTCATACCCCGGTACCCCGTCCTGCCCCACTCTTTCCTAACAGTGATAGTTAAAAACGTGGAATATTATGGCAAAATCACTGAGACGGGTGAAATTGAAACTCTCCAGCTTTGATCTTTCCATACTCAAATAAAACCTTTGTTCGACTGTGCGCTTAAACCTATGGAGTAGGAACCCACGCTTAACCCCATGCTTATCCAATTCCAGAAAAAATGATTGTTTTCCCTCTTCACTTAAAACTTCAGATTGGCCTAACAAAGTGGCATCAAAGGAAAACAAAGCTCAACAAAGCGCTACTTCACACCCTTCTTAATTACGAAAACGGGGCAGTTAAAAGATTTCAATGGTGCAATAAAGAGTAGGTTAGATAATCATGCGTCTGGCACTTACCATAAACAGTTGACAGGTATGGTCCTTAAAATCGGGTATTAGCACGTTAGGTCGATGAAAGAAAGCGAGATCGATCTATTTAGATATCGGCTTTGTTTCAGGCGCAATCAAGCTTAATCCTCGGTTACAACCGGTTTGGTGTGGGAGAAAATTGTCTCAAGATCGTTATGTCTAGCCTAATCGCATTTTCTGATCTTGAATGAATGCGTAATGGATTGAATTCAAAATGAGGTTTTTTGGGGAGCAGTTGAAGATTTTGTTAGAATAATGCTTTATGGTGTATTCTGATAAGTTTTTTATGTGATATCTCACTTATGGAGTCTATCGGACTTTGGAAGTGTTGAGATCGAAGATTTCACTGAGTTATGTCTTCATTTATGCCACTTGGGACACGGAAGAAGGAGTTGTGTTGTTGAAGACTACCAAAAGAATCATTGAGGGTTGTAGGACGAATAATCTGCAGGATATTAAAAAAAAAATGTCTACTACATTTTGATTCCGTATTAGTACAGTAACCCAGTTAAGTTCTGTTGATTTTGAGAATTGGCTTCACTATTTATTATTGAAAGGTGCGTCTACTCTTTCTATGGTCGAAGGAAGAACCGATTGAAAAATATTTTGACAGCTGTTGAAAAAATTGGCAGCAGCTACCAAGGTTTTGAAATCATCAGGAAAACAAAATTTCGAAACATTCACGAAATTCCTATACTCTGTTCAAATCTAAGAAGGAGCAATATAAACAAGTTCGGCGCAGCGGTAGGAGGGTCTTCGTATATTTACTTTCCGTCCAGAGTCGAATCGAGGAGATTTCTCACAATCGTTTATTTATCCATGTCTCATCTAGATAAGATTTTTCTGCCTTGTTCCCTTAATGAGCAGATTTTCTTCAAATAATCTCTTCTCCACACAATTATTTCATCCCTATCTATTATACTATCACGACCACGTTTTTTGAACTTCAATTCCATTTTTTTTCAATAATTTATAGAACGTTGTTCTTTTGAAATTTAGCAAACTGTCGTGATCATTCACGATTTCTAGAACTTTAGAAATCGTTGGGATTTCATTCCGGAAAAAAAAACCGTGGACAATTCTTCTGATAAGGTTCATATCGAAATCGTCAACAGAATCGATTATTATTATTATTTTTAACGACTGGGCTCTCCTCTTAGGTGGCGCCAATGTTTTATTCTCTTTATATTCTCTGTGAATTCTGAATACAGCTGAATCACTCACCCCTGAGGATTTTGAAACAATTCCTACTAAGTCTCTTTTCGATAAATCAGGATGTTCTTCCAATTCTTTTCGAAAAATGTTCGAAATTATCTCTTTCTCTCCAGCAGAAAAATGCGACCTTTTGGACCTTTTTCGTGGGGGTCCCCACATATCACCCTCAGATGCAGTATCCGTATCTGAATTCGACATTATTCTATAAACACTATTCACACTTTGTCAAAAGATTTTCCAACACAATACACTTTTCACAACAAAATCTATAAACACTTTGAACAGCTAGACCTTCACAGTAGCTCTAGGTATTTTAACTAGTCTTGTCAATTGAAAACTTCGATAATTATGCAAATCAAGATGGCTTTAACCCATTAAGGAAAAGGACCCAAATCTGGTGTTTCCCGGAATTACCTTGTCGGAATCTTGAGCAGCCGACAAAGAGTTTCGTACAGAATAATATAAAATTTTGGACCGAAACTAAATATATTTCGCATATTACAAGTAAATGACCATTATAAATTTGAACAGAGATCTTTTACTAGTCTTGTCAATTGAAAACTTCGATATTTATGCAAATCAAGATGGCTTTCACCCATTAGGGAAAAGGACCCAAATCTGGTGTTTCCCGGAATTACTATGTCAGAATCCTGCAAGATTCCGGCCCAAATCTCTAAAACTCTGGTGTTTCCTGGAATTACCTTGCCGCAATCTCGAGCATCCGAAAAAGAAATTATTTGGTAGATGATAATATAAAAACAAAACAAAATAAAAAATAGGGTACGTCGGATATGAAATGTTTATGACAGTTGCAAATCATAACGGAAATTTTGCACTAGAGTTTCATCTGAGGAAAAAAGTTCTAATGTGGAATTGCTGATTCAAATTATTGAATCATTTCTATCTAGTACCATTCACAGTCCGTTCCGAGTACGATCCTGGCAGTCTCTTAGGGCGTTAAAAGGGGACCGTTTCACCAATAGGAGCTTTATTGTGCGCAAACCAGACGATTTTGTTTTTTACAAAGCTCCTACTTATATTTCAACGGACTATAGTAAAATTTTGCCCTGTCAGGAAGTGTTCGCTTATTTGAAAACTGTCTAGAAGTAATGACAAAATAAAACATTTCATCTTATACGAATCAGTTGTATTTGGGTTATCTTACATTTACTCATCCACCAACCCTTCTTCATTTTCCCCATTTGCCTTTGCCACCTCCTCCACCACCACCTCCACCACAACAAACAGGGGCAGGTCTGGCAACAGTGTAGACTGGTACAACAGCAACAGGTACGTAAGCAACTTGAGCAGGTCTGTGCACCTGCTGCATTCTCATAGGAGCTGGATGGGATTGAGTTTTGGTCACTGTTATGTGGACGTTATAAGTTTTGGATCCTCCACCACCACCACAACCGCCACCACCACCTCCGCATCTTTTTTTTCGTACGCTTGGCTCCGCCATCGAGTCATCTGGTACTGTCAGTGGTGGTGGTTGGAGGGATTTGAGAACGATGCTGTTTTGTGGTACCTCTTGCTTGAGTTCTTGGCATCTGATGTGGCTGACGATGACCAGGAACAGAAAGGAAGGGAGAAACATCTGCAAGAAAAAAAAATGATTTTTCAAGACGTTCACAACAATTATGTTGCAAATTTATAGTCGTTATTTGTTGCATATGGTTGAATCTACAACTGTTATAGCATCGTTTAGGCAGAGGAGTTTTACTTGAAAGAGGCTTAAAAAAACAGCTTGCAGGGTTGCTTGTTTGGTTGGCTGGTTTCAATCTTGGTAACAACCATGATGTCATTCGACACTCAAGAGAAACAAGGGGAATCGCTGAAAAAAAATTGTTATCTCGTTTTGCAAAATCATTTAAGATTTAGTGAGGAATAGTTTATGTCATACAGTTGGTTACAGCTGGAAGAAGATGTGAAAATACATGAAAAAAAAAGAAATATTTCTGCTCCCTTCTCCTTACTCTAGATGTGTTTAGAAAATTGAAAGCATGATGTAGAAGCTTAGAAATTATTATCATTTTGTCAGAGGTATACAAGATTATTTGAAAACAGGTATAACACAAATTGAAAGCATTATCATGTTCAAATGAAATTCATCGCACTCACCTGTTGTTTAACCATGATTGACAGACGACTGATCTGTCTTCTCTAACTCGTGTGATGAAACAATAACCATCAGCTTTTTATAGACCCTAATAAACCAATATTTGCTCATTATACTCAATTATCCTAGCACATTATCCGGTAAAATAACGAACTAGCGCAAATTCTTATTGTGTTGCACATCCTGGAGATCTCTTGAAGCTTAGATATAAGAAAAAGCATTTAAAATCAAGGTTCTCCTCAATTTGTTACTGAATAATGGAGCATTTCCGTCAACATTGTGAATTATTCCACCCAAGACTGCTGATTATTGAAGCAAAGGTATCAATCAGATGACGCTCTGGAATCGGATATTTAGGAAGTGGAATTTCCCTATTTTCTTCGGATACAGATCATCGCAGACCTTGACTAGACTCCACAAACCGATAAATGGATATGAAGCTGAGTGATACCTACGTCATTATATCGAAAATAATATATTATTCTTTATGCATATGAACTCTTCTCGTAAATAAAAACAGGATATCAAGGGAATTCCTTCGTGTGGTGATTTTCCACCAGATCGCTCGTATGAACTCCTTCATTTTGTTTCGTGAACCACATCCTACACTTTTTCACTTCAATTAAAAAAACTGAGTTTGGGTACTGTGAATGTAGCATTTCCATCCAGACTTGGAGTACGTCGGCCTAAGCAAGTTGATATTTACTCAAAATTAGCTAACGCAGACTGATTACCATGGAACGATAAGATAAATCAAGCAGTCGTGGCCGAGCGGTTAAGGCGTCTGACTAGAAATCAGATTCCCTCTGGGAGCGTAGGTTCGAATCCTACCGACTGCGTTTCTTTTATACATTTCTCTCCATTCCACTTTGATTTCAATTTTTCAACGATATTTCATTGAAATTTCGTCGATATTTCATTGAAATTTCGTCGATATTTCATCCAATAATTCGTCGATATTTTTTTTAATTTCGACAATATTTCATTGAATATGTCAACGATATTCCATTAGAGGAAAGTCACCAAATATGAAATAGTATCCTAATATGGAATACCTTCATTTCTCCAAAACTATAAGTAATGAACGCAACACTCGACCATCTTCTGTTTCATTCGGTCTACTTACTATCGCACTCACACCATCGAGTCAGTTGCGCGAACGCGTGGCAGGCGTGTTTTGTTTTGTTGTCGTGAAGAAAATTGTGAAGGTAAGTAATAAATGAGTATTACCAGCTGTGATGTTTGTATACATAAGTGTTACACTATTTAGTATATCGGTAATATGTTTATTTCACCATTTTGTGATCTTTTGTCATTAAGATATTGTGACTTGAAAAAATATTTAGAAGAGTTTGAACTAGTATAAAATCCAAATATGGACAGTCGTCGGTGTCTAATTATGGAATATGCTTGATGTGTGGGCTCCGGGCAGTTTGATACTTGGATCTGTGACTTTTGCACGTAATTATGAAACTTCTTTCATTTATCACAATATGTTATATTCATTCAATTGATCTCAAAGATATTAATGTCCATTTTTGTTATTGTTATGTTGATTTATGCTTATATTCCATATATGGGTACCTATTTCATATTTGGTTACTCATTGATGATTTTGTTTTTTGTGTTAGATTTCAATTCGATAACTAATATAATTGATAAAATGCTGTTAATTACAACATATAAATGTATGACTGATTGGTAAAAACATTAAAGTGATTTTATTTATGAAGTTTTTTTTTATATCCCAAAAACAAAATGGTATTCCATATTTGGTGACTTTCCTCTAACTATTTCGCCGATATTTCATAAAATATTTCGGCGATAATACCTCAAATATTTCGACGATCGTTGAATATTTCGACGATATTTCATCAAATATTACTCTATGGAGTTACGGGAGAAATGTCTCTGAGATATATAGTAATTTTGTCTTTGTCGGGAACAGACAATGGAAATATCATCACTAACCGGTGTACGAAAAATATACTGAGTGAGACCTCAAAATTATTTCCATTCCTTCGGGATATTCATCATCCAGTATATCGATTGTGTCGATTCCACACAATGCCAATTCAGCATGCGGTGTTCGAAGGGCCGACACCTGTGGCCACCCCAGCTAACTCGATTCATTAGGCGAGTACCTAATCTGGAACCTTACTAATTGACACAAGTTTCATCTATAAATTAGCAGGTTATACTCTGTGGATAGTAACTTCAATAGGTGTACACAATAGGGCGCTCCGAACAGCGGGTATTGGAAAGTTTGTTTGAGCACCTACAAATTTGTAGTTCCTTAGAAGATTATAATTAATATATATAGTTCCGAGTACAGATGGTCGGATTTATGATGTGGGGGAGGGACAACGTGGGGGATGTTGGGGTAACCCCCAAGGGATTCTGTGTTTTGTCGGGCACGAAATTTCACTCAGAGGATTTGAAAAATTCAGTTCTTCTAAAGAGTTTTTATACTTGCTTTCGTGTCAGCAATTTGACCATGGTGTAATCTTAGGACAGAATTATCGAAAGATATGCTGGTGAATTTAGAAGAAACGGAGGAACTACTGAGCAAAGATATCTAATTCTACTATAACTCTAGTGGAAGATATTATCACTTTGAGCAAAATGCAACCTTTCTGGTTGTTACATGTGTCAGGTTTAATGGCTGAGTTCTGAGACCACATATTCTGGTTTAACTAGACTTCTTCTTACTCCCAAGCTTCACTTCATATATTGTTGGAGGAAATTATTCGCTGGATATCCACCAATCAGAATCAAGCCACGGATAGATTTGAATCGGAATATGCTTAGTGGTGACATCTGATGACTATTCGCATTTTAATCCAATATTATTTCTACTTGATATTTCAACGATATTTCATTCGATGAATCAACGAATTTGCACTTAATATTTCGACGATATTTCCTTAGCTATTCCAAGATTTTGCATTGGATATTTCGACGCTATTTCATGGAATATTTCGACGATATTTCTTTGAATAATTTGAAGGTATTTCATCGAATATTTCGACGAAATTTCATAGAATATTTCGACGATATTCATTAAACATTTCTACGAAATCGCATCGAATATTTCATTGATTGACTGATGAAATAATGATCAGATGAATCATACAACCTAATTTTCTGTGACGGACTATGTATCCGAAAACAATGTTCGACAGTGTTTTAAAGGTTTTCTGATCAAAGAAATTCTTCATGAGGATTCAAATGACAGCGGCAATGCCATAAAATATACACATGTCAGGAGGGTAGATATCATTAGTCGGTGTTTTATACCATATAAATCCTAAGCAACTTCAACTATGCTCGATGCTGAATCGGTATTATGCATATAATGTTCATGTAAATAGGGATTTAATTTTGATTTACTGATTCCTTGAAATACGGGCAGCTACAATGAAATGGACAACGCAGCTCCGTACTCTAACTAATTCTTCAAATTTCGAATTGAAAACAATCATATTTGATATTGATTCATATATTCCACAGAAGCCAAGAGTTGGATTGTTAGTGTTCAAGTAGTGCCCTGATTAGGTCTTGTTGATGTGCTTAGGTTCTACGCTATGAAACACCATTTTAGTTCGTCATCCTGAGAAACGGGTTATTTTTGACTCAAACTCCTTTTAGATGCAATTTCTTGAATGGAGAAACCTGATTTTAAACCATAGTCCCATAAACTGAAATTCAATGTTACATCCGAAAGAATACTCGGAATATTTCACTTAACCAAAAGAATTATGAAACTTCAACAACCGAAAACTAAGCCCATAACTTCGAGAAGTAGTAGGAAAATTGTCATACATACAGTGTGGTTAATTCTAATCGGCATTAAATTTTATAACTGGCCTACTCAAAACTATTTTTGAATATATTCGAACAAACTTTACATCCTGATAAGCACTATTCAAATATTTGAGTTTTTCATCATTCAATTGATACCATGAAAAGTAAGACCTTTTGATTGATTATTATACTAGCCATAATGGCATCCTTGGGAAATTCACTTTGAGTCCGTCTCTGCTCATATGGCACATCGTATTCAGTTACGGCGTTATTAATACCGTCGTATTTTATCCACAGGTAGAAGAGGTGACGTTCACCAAAACTCACTCTATTCCGCAGCCGAGGTTATGCTGGTCATACACCCACATTCAATCGATTGGAAATAAATCAGGAATTTTTTGAATTAATAGCGTTTGTGACATTTTTCAACGTTTGATCACATACCGAATTCATGTATGGTGGTCCTTTGACATCTGCTATCGAGAATGCCATAGTTCACACGTTGTAGTTCGGTAAAGTTCAACTGGCCAGTCCTGCGTGAAAAAATGACAACTGCTTACTGTCATTTCAGATGATTTAACAGCCTCTTTCCATTGATAATTTGAATAGACACTGGTAAAACAACGGGCCCACTAGTCCTCCTGTCTTTGACTTGTACGTATAGTTTGACTGTAGATTCTTGAGGCCAACAGAAACCGTTTTTTATTCTCCATTTTTTCGAATTCACTTCAATTCATTTTTTTCTGATAAAGATATAGCCATTTGAAAAAAAATAGGCCAAATACATGCCTGATACGATTCTCTGCAAAGAGTAAAGACCTCCAAGTTAAGATTTTTCTATTGGAATTGAATTGTTACATCTAGATTCTAGGCCCTAGGTAATACTCAAGTACTAACCTTATTTGAATAAGAATGTTAAAAACACGATCTACGAACAAAAATGGAGGAAATAGAGCTATGTTGTTATGAAAGGGAAAAGTGATTATTACAGGTTTTTCTTCGATCTCGTGATGATTATGTGAAAACTTCCAGTGAATGAATGAAATATTAACCGTGTATTGTCGAGTTCATGAGATTCCAAGAGTATGTTGTTTAGATAGAAACATCGTCACAGAATATTTTGTGCTAAGTATCATTTCATTTTTAAATAATTTCAACCTAATATAAGGTCTGTTTGTAAAGGCATTCATCATTCATTCATTTGAATTTTTCATTTCATTGACATTTATTCTCAATATGGACTGGCAACAATAAATTTTTAATGGAAACTGTGCGTATTGAATGTATAAATTCATGATCCTTGGCGTTCAATTTTATCTTCAACATTTGTTGGGTTTAATTATCACATACCTCCGCATCAAACGTTCCTCCATCATTCTGATTTTAGTCCCGACAAAGTTGATAAATATTCTGACAACATTGTTTACTTGTTTAGAGAACAGGAAAGTTATAATTTCGATGATATGTATTATTGAAAAATCATTGAAATACTTTCATTTCTTGAAATGATTTATTCTTTCGAAAATATGGACGGTTTATCCTTTTGATTAGTTTTTTAGTATTTTTGCGTGGATTTATGAGTCGGGTACTCTATAACTTTTATACCAGGAGGATTATTGAATGAGTTTTGATTGAGGAAGAAGCACCAAAAATAGAGTAAGAAGTCAACAAAAATTCAGTTCATTTGAAAAAACGGTTCCGAAGATATGAACAGACATTTTTTTTCATGGATTTCGACATCTTGCATCTTTCAAAAAAAACAAATTTTTAAAAATGGTAAAGGAAAAAAATAATGCGTTTGGTGAGAGGAATCTGCAGTTGAAATATAATATGTACGAGTCAAAGACTCACCCTGTATTTTGAATGTGAATCTTACTTCTATCTCATTCATTCTACTCAATAGAGTCGTCTACAGGCTCAACTAGTCCTCCTTCATTTTAAAAACAAGAAACATAGAAGGGGATGAAGTGAAAAGTTCTTAAATTCGTTATCGAAAGGTCTTTCTTTTAATTCTAAAATAATATGATATAAATGAAAATATGCATCTCTTGAAATTCCCTAAAATGAGGCCCTTCAGTTCTGAACTGATACATTGTGATTCAGACTCGTTATGGACCCTTTGTTTTCTCCGACTCCGAAATAGATTACAGGGAAAGAACAAAGTGAACTTCTCTCCCTAAAATTCAGAATATTCCCTTTCTCTCTTCCAGACATTTTCTCATTAGGCGAGGCAAAAAACTCCCGTAATAAACTAATAAAACCTCGCCCTCTCCTCCAACTCTTACCTCATCTACCCTAGCTGATTCGATAATAATTGAAAAAGTCAAAATAACACAGACAAAAAGCGCAGATCCCGAAGTTTTTCCGAGCTCGCCAGCCCGTGTGTCACTTCCTGGGATTACAACGTCGGGTTCTATCTCCTCTTCCACCGACTCCTTCAAAGTTAATCTCATCATAACTTTCTCGTGGCAAACTTGGAGGAAGATACCGAAATAAATCAGAATTCCCTTTGCAGACGTTAAACTTCATTACGTTTCGTCATAATATTAATATTTATTGCGGGGCAGGCTCCGTTCCCTTGGACGTGCGTAAAATAAATAGAAGGGTAATAGATTGCGCACAATTTGGATTTTTAATCCTACTCGATAGCGGACGAACACAGAGAAAAATCCAATTTTTTCTGGAACCTAGTCTGCTGGATTGCTGAAGCGGAACAGAAACCTAAGAAATTTTTTTAAATTTTATTATTCCTTTTAATTTTTTTATTATAATTTTTATTTGCTCACATTTCACTGAATACATCCAGATCATGAATAACATGAATAACATGATCGGGGTTAAATGCTTTGAATTCCTCTTTTCATTCAGTGCGGTACGATTGCAAAATAGAGGCAGTTGAATCAATTTTAACAGAAGAGTGCCTTCATGCTGACCAACTGTTTAAAAATACCTGAAAACCACTTTTTTTTCGCAATGATCCAACACATATGTATATGAAAGCTTAAACCCTAATGAGTGTATACTGACTACTGAGAATATAAGATGTCACGAATGTCTTCATCGGAAGCTATAAATTTTTGTTTCCTTATGTTTTCTTTCTATTTTATATTTTTATTGAGCATTTTTTCGCTATACAAATGTTTTAAATCAATGGATTGTAAAATAAATATCCCCAGCAAAGAGTTTGTAAGTAGGTACCTACAATTTGAATTTTTCGAAACAAATGAGGATTTCGCTAGAAATCTTTGTTTTGTATAATAACTTTTCTCATGAGATGTTTCTATAAACAGTTTAAAGATGATTCAAGATACTTTAGAAATATAAAATTAAATTTCATCCATTTCCGGAAAAGTAGCTCTTGTTTACAAACCTTTTTCAAGATGTGAAACTGATTATTATTTGTAAGTGTTTTCTTTGAATTCGTGGAGATTATATGAAGTCTGTCAGTGAATTAATTTATTATCAACAGTGAATTGTCGAGTTTATTGAATAAAGGTGTATAAATTGGCTTTTTCCTTCTAATTGGATCGAAATTCTACGAGGAATTCGAAAGATATTAGGGAAATAAATGATTGTTTTGAATGTTATTTATTTGCATGGAAACTTACTACAGAATAACAACACCAAAGGATTTACATCTACCATAAATCATGATCTGGATGTAAATTAGTTCTGATGCCGCATGAGAAATTTAGATCATTGTACCTACTGAAAAATCATTATAGTCAAGTACCACCTTTAAATCATAGGTATTCTTGAAATATTAAGTGGCAAATTCATCAATTCGACAAAAGAACTTGGTCAGTGAATATCACATCTCAAAATATCAGCTTAATACTTAATACACGATATATTAACTGAGAATATTGTTTTCAGTTGTTTGAGAAACTCTCGAAAAAATGGCAACTATGAACTTCTCAAACATTTTTAGTTTAATTAATACTCAAATTATTATTTCTAAAGCCCTCTATTTATGTGTTTTTCGATCTGGATATAAATCTGAAAAAAACTTGTCATAATCGTTCACGTGAAGGGAACAAACGCATATATTCTTTGCAGCAAGGTTTCTCTTCAATAGTTTATCTATCCATGCTTTTCTCTAGTCCAATTTATTCAATATTTCGAAGGCATTAGTGATTTGTAGTGTTGAGGCATCTTTCTTAGGAAATTAATGTTTTCCTCGTCCATTATGTAGTTAAAATAAAATAAACAATATCAGGAATTGGACAATTTAATTCTCCTTAGCGAATTTCTTCAGGCCAACGTTTCGGAACAAGGCTGTTCCTTTTTCAAGGCTAAAAAATACAAGACATTTAGATAAAAACAGATACAAAATAAAATACGCTTAAACTATACCTCTCGAAATTTCCGTATCACGGAGATATTTCAAAATTAATTAAGCGTTTGCTAGAGCACATCTGATTCAACAAAATGGAAAGCAATAAAGTCATATCATAAAATGATCTATATACATACATAAGGTGAGATGTTCCTGTCTTCAATCAACAAAGAGAGATGTCATGTTATGTCAACAACATAGAATATTATTCAAAAGTTTACACAAAATAAACAAACAGTCAATCTTAATATAATAATGGTCAAGTGAAATATGAATAAAATAAAAACAAAAATAAAAAAAGGAGAGCACTACATAAACTCAAGTTATATCTAGTAAACAATCATATAGGCCACTTAGATTTTCAACATCATCTCTGAAGTTAACAGTCATACCCTTTCTAATATATACCATCTCATTAATATTCCTTCTATATAGATGTTTTTCTCTGTCCAAAATGGTATTATTCAAGAAGTCAAATATGTGTGTCCCTCTGTATGTACATGTGCTGTTAGTGCAGTTCTGTTTTGGTTTTTGAGAGAATTAAATTGTCCAATTCCTGATATTGTTTATTTTATTTCTTAGGAAATTTATGGAAACCCTGTTTTAAATTTTCCTGGAAGAGCAATTGAAAACAGTTTTTTCCAATACCTACTAGTAGTTTGCTTACATTGTATAATCAATCCACTAGCCTAAAATTCAAATATGACATGAGGATGAAAACATAAATCCTTTCGATTAGATACTTCTCCTTTTTTAATTTCCATCTTATAGAAAAATGGAGTCACAGCTCATTACCTCGAATCACGAGGTTCAACTTCGTATATATGAAATTAAACATTCCCTAAAACGGCACCAGAAAATGAAACTAAAACAAGACAGCTTGTAACCTAAAATATGATAAATTTGTGAATAATATTTCGAACGGAATAACACCTTCTAAAAGATTTTTATTTCAATACAAATTAATCGACTCAACAAACAATAAAAACTTTCAAATATCCCTCAAGAATACCTGGATGCAAAGGACGCATTAGAAGCACGTAAAAAATAAACAACATATATTACTCGTTTTCTAGGTTGGAATTTTTGCCGAAAGTCATAGATTTCCGAACACAACATAACATAACAAGAACATAATAAAACAAAAATTTATAGCTTCGAATGGAGACCTTCGTGACTTCTAATTTTTTCGGTATACACTCATTAGGATTAAATCTTTCAGGTAGGAGTTTCATCATTGCGAAAAAAGGGGTGATTTCTAGTTATTTTTGAACACTCTTCTATTGTCGATTTGAATTTCGTCGTTACCGGCCTAGGACCCACACGCCCAGGCTCAGCAATAGGAAAGGTCCTTCACGTAAACTCGTGCTCTCGTCCAGTCATCCTCCCTATACATTTAGCGGTAATTGTTGACCGTAAACAGGCTCGTTAAGGTAAATTGTCGCTAACAGTTCGTGAATCGTGCTCGTGATGTTACGTTATTGGGGGGTCGAGGTCCCCTTTTCGCGCTGTTTCTACGTGCCGGTTAGATACCCGAGTAGGATCTAGACGTCGTCAACTTTGCCACTTACGGCTATCGGAGGAAGCAGAAACAATTTTCGTATTTCATAATTATATCGGAATAACGGTGGTCAATTTCAGATTCCAGATAAATGATCCAGGAAGTTGTCGAAATTGAAAATATGGTTGTCGATGTAAATACAGGCTGTGGGAGAAAAGATCTTATAATAACTACTGAAGGAGAGTCTTGTGTCTAGAGTATCTCTGAGCATAATAAAATTGATTGCGAAAATGTACACTTTTTGGGTGAAAAATTAAAAAGGGGTTACAGTGGTAAGACCCCCCAAAAACACCATATTTGCAATCACCAAGGAATCCCTGGCGAATCCGAAGTCGTTTTTCAATCTTGATGATCTACTACCATTCAAATCTTGCCGAATTCCCATTTGGCAGTAGCATCTTTTGAGTGCTTTGTGCGCCTGAAAAATACTGAAAAATGAAATATGGATGAGTTTGGTACAAAAATATAGGATTTCGAGGACGCTGAATTCAATAAAAAATAATTCATGTCTGTATCTATCATGGTTTAGATTTTCACCTGCGAAATGGCATTTTTTTCGAAAATCGAAATTTAAAATTGTCGTAGCTCCCGCGATCCTGTGATTCTTTCCACATTTGGTTTGTATATTGTCTAGAGTATCTCTGAGCATAATTAAATGGATTTCAAAAATGTCAACAATTAGAATTCAACTCAAAGAAGGTGTTGCGTCTCACTTCACAACATCTGGATAACATGAATTCTATCTCCTTTGTTCGCAAGAATTGAGCTGTTTCCTTTAAAAATGTTGTATTGATAAATTGATTGATGCCCATATGGGAGCGAACCCTTGAACTGCAATACTGTTCCATATGCCTTCAGTTACAATTCTCGTTCTTTGTTCAAAATGACCCTTTTTCGACTGAGTTATGGTCCGCTATTGAAAAGGTTCTCAACCCAAGAATTTTGGTCGAGTTTGGGATATTCATCTCGTTTTTTTGAGACAAAACCCATGTCCTATGAACTTTCATTCATATCTTTGAGCATAATAAAATCGATTTCGAAAATTCCCACTGTTTTGGTGAAAAATGACAAACACCATATTCTTCATCATCAAGGAACCCTTAGTCTTAGATCAACTATCTTCTCGAATCATGCAGAATACCTACCAGTATCACCTTCACTTTGAGTGCTCTAAGCGTCTGAACAAAACTCGATAATAATGAATTATGGAGAAAATAAAACAACTAAAATTCGACTGGAAGAAGGCAGGCCTATTTGGACAAGTTTGGTAGGTTTTCGTGGACGCTGTAATCAACAAAAAATAATTGGAGTCTCAATCTTTCTATAGCCTACATACAGAAAGTGATATCCAAATGGAATAAATTCGATAACGAATAAATGAGGGCGTGTTGGGAAAAACGCTCGCATATTTTTCAACAAAATAATATTATATAGGGTGCTCCATGTGTCCATGGCCAATACCAACTTTCTTATTTCAAATGCTACCCCCTGTATATTATTTATTTTTTGGATTCTTCAGAGAATTCTAGACACAATTCATGCACAATGTCCTATACCTATCTTTAATTATTTCGGAAGTATTAAAGTGTTTTCAGATTTATTGCAAAAATCAACGTTTCAAATAAAAATTATTTTATTTCACAAATTCGGTACATTACACTTAAAACCTAATGAGCAATACTGATTATTTCTTAATTATTAAAAAAAAACATGAATGTCAATGTTCAAAATGCTCGCCGCGAACGTCTTGGCAACATGCTAATCTGGTGTAGAATTGTCTTCTAACGTTACTCAACATTTCTTCCCAGTAATGGTTTTTGCTAACTTTCTTCATATCAAGAGGTAAATGGGAAATAAATATTGTGTGTAATGTATCGAATTTGTGAAATGAAATAATTATCATTTAAAATGTTAATTTTTGTAAAAAATCTGAAAACACTTAATATTTCCGAAAAAGTTGAAGATAGGTATAGGACATTGTAGATGAATTATGTCTAGAATTTTCTGAAGAATCCACGGTCGCATGGAACACCCTATATAATTTTATTTTCTTGAAGAATATGCGCATTTAAAATTACAGATCGAGGTGTCCGAGCGTTTTTCCTAACAACCCCTCATTTATTCGTTATCGAATTTATTCCATTTGGCTGTTACACTCTGTATGTAATTCTCCCCTGTCGATATTCTCGTATTCGCATGATTATCGGGGTGTTCAAAATTAGAGAGACGTTAGGACACCATCCTTTGGAAGAATCCAGAAATAACTACAGCATTTTTGGCTTCTCCGTCGGCGTTCCAAGTCTAAAACATGGCGCATAATCGCCATGAATCCTTCCGTTCAGAACTGTCGACTTTTCCGCGGAATTAACAGGCTGTATTCCCAATTACTCGGGTAATCAATCAGCTACGACGTGCCTAAACAACGTCGACATCCACAACTCTCGGCCTCTGCCTATCGGACGCCAATAAATCACATTGTCACCGGACAAATGGAACACGAACACCGGTTACGTTGTCGCACCAGCGCTGGATAGTGCGGAACATACTCGCACACACATCTTTCCGTGGTTACATAGGCCGGTAATTGATCGGTGGTAATTAACCATAGAGTAATATGCCGAACTCCTACGCGTCTCAATGGTCAGGACCACCGAGGCTAAGGTATCCGTTTCTATCGGCTTCGGCCTCCGAGCTGTCAGAATGGGGCCAGTTCCTTGGACTGGTGGGAAGAAAAACATTGCATTTTAATCGGAGTCTTTCATGGACCGTTCTAATATTCCGTTTAGCATCCTCTTTGAGTCGATTATAGTAATTTTAATCAAAATGGGGAAATTCTGTATAGCACTGTCCTAGTCTTCGAAATCGATTCCTGATTTCATCAGGGAATCCATAGATATTTATACTATGCACCGAAAAGGCGACTTCCTCAATTTCAGGAATGTAGCTGTAACTGGCAACGTCTTTACCGAAATGTATCGATGTCTAATCATGAGAGTTGAATATTTTTATTGTTTTAAATACAAAATTGATTTCGTATCGTTTATGAAATATTTTGGGGAGAAATGGAAAAATTAAAAAGAAATATGGCCTATGGGTATTTAGATGCAGACATAATCGGGCAAAACTAAGTGTTTTTGTTTAGAAATATCCAGTTAACTAGACTACTGCGTTCTATTGTTCCAGAAGCAGTTATAACATAGATTACACTTGATTTTATGGTGGAATACATAGCCGTTGTTGGTGGCAACGTTTGTACCGAAATGTCTCTATGCCTAATCATGGAAGTTGAATATTTTGATTGTTTCAAATATGAATCCGATTGATGCAGTTTGATGAATCATACCTATTTGAATGAAAAAAGTTGGTTCATGAGATTTTTTGAGGATTTTGTGAAGAAATGAAAAATATATTAGAGTTCCCAAACTTTCAGGAATTAACAAGGAAGAAGGTAGAATTCTGAAGAAAGATATATGGATATTTAATAGCAGACATAATAGGAGAAAAGTGAGTAATTTTGTAGAGGAATATCTAGTTCACTAAACTACTTCGTTTAATTGTTCCAGAAGCACTTATTCTCTGGATTACTATAACTACTGGTTAGAACCATATTTTCGAAGAACTAACTCGGAAGTTTCTACTGAATCCCCTGAGCTATTGGATATATTCTATTAACATGAATCCAGATCGAACAAGTTAACGAACTCCCCCAGTTCGTGTTTACTACGTTAACATCAAGTTTCGTATTATCCTGTCTCATTAACAGTTACTACGAACGGCCAATGTAGTACTTCATTAAGTTCCGACGAAATTTCAATTTTCTGCAGAGGATAATAGGACGATGCTCATGTCTGCACGTTCCGTTGGAGTTCATGTGAAGAACTGAATTAATTTAACTAAATGTCCCGATTGCTGGTAGAAATGAAACGACTTTTATTACTCTAATTTAGTAAAATATGGGTTATGGTTATAGTTAATGCAAGACTGGAAATAAACCGTTATGGCCTTGCAACGTTGCCAAGTCGTTACAACTCGAAATGCATGTTATTAAGCAGACTGATTCCTACATTCGAAGAGAATTCAGCCCATGGCATGGTCTTCTCATACGACAGTAATTTCTTGGTGATTCCTAGATGTCTATAAGGCGGAACAAGAGTGTCGTAGAGATGAAATGGCAACGTTGCATCTCGAATCGTTTTGGGGCATGGAATGTAAAACAAACAGCCTGCAGATGGTTCAAGCTTAATGTCTGTATCACAGCAAATGGCTGTAATTTTTCCACGTACAGTAATTCCTGTATTTTTCGAGATTTCAATGGTCAGTAAATCTGAGGACGAGATTATGGAAGTTCATGTTTGCTCAAAGTAATGATCAACGTCCTGAGTGCTCTTGATGATAATATGTAATTTGGAGAGAATTCCACTGTTATTTTTGGCATGCAGGGCGTGAATTCACGGAAAACAAAATTTTTGGCGTTTCACTCATGAACATACCTTCAATTTTTATTCAGATTTCTTCAGAACTATTCACTTTTATAAAGCATCCCAGTTGGCCATGACATTCTGACACATTTCACCGTGTATATTTGGAAAATGTTAGGTTATAGTCATTTTCCTGTAAGATGAATACTCAACATATTCCTGTCAGATATAAACGCAACGTTGTCCTTTTCACATAGAGATCGTAGTAATTGCGTATCAAAATGTTTATGTATTTTGGGGAAACAATGAATTTGAGAAAATATTATGTGAATGTTCTTTTGCAAAAGTAAGTTGTATCAATGGAAAAATGTTCATTTTTCAAATTATAATTCCAAATTTGTCGTTGCAGATCTTTTTTCAAAATAAAGTCTTCGGTCAGTGTCTTTCTGGGTGCATCAATAGAAGAAAATTTTTTGTGTTCTATTTCACTTAAAATCTTTCTTATCGTGTTTACGTGCAGCTAGAAAATGAATATCTATTCATATAAAATATAATACCTTGGTTTTCACTCACATACATCGAAAATGATCGATGCAAAATTATCAGGGTTACTATCAGAATAAGCAGATTTCAATTCTACATAGCACTTCCTGATACTTTGAATCTCTGCTTCTTCAAAACTACCTTCGGCATTTTTAGCCGTTGATTATATTGAGATTATTGAAAGTAGAAATTAGCATTGGCAACGTCTCTGAGAATTATTTTGACATTCCCGATATTTCACGAGTGCTATCCTGCGTCAGTAAAAAACTTGATAAACCTATATCTTGACCAAGCGGGATACTTTATGAAAGTGTATCTTATTTTTGGTTATTCAATAATTGGCCCAAGTTGAATGAAGTGTTGAAATATTTGAATGATAATTAGGAGCAGTAATATTGTGGCTACTCTTCATTCATCGAAAGAGCGAAGCCCTTTCAGTACCCAATCGCAAACGCATCATGCACACCCGCTCTACCCCAAGTGTCACATCCCTCCATCATTATTTCCGAATCTGCAATATCGGAAAAAGTCTCCTTCCACTCTGTTAATTGTTTGGGTATAATTACCAAGCGGACCGTATGTTTGTCGAACTGTTCGAGGGAATTGAGATGCAACGAGGGTGGAGACTGTTAATTTCTTCGTAATTAATTTCGATGGTGTCATATATTCCGGACATGTATCCGTATCGAAGGGTAGTTTGTCGGGGGTGCTTCGAAGAGGTTGGTGAATTTGAATTTTCTGTCATTAACAGCTGTGTTTCCGAATATTTATGTGTTTTTGATGAAGAAAACTGAAGGGGTTGGTGAGAATAGGACGATAGTTTGAGAAAATACTAAATGAGTTCGCGCTCTATTAGATCTTATTGGACGATGCAAATTGAAAGACCATCGCAGCATACCAAGCTATGAGGATCAAATTCAATTGCCACATGTTGTTAAAATAGCAATAACCGAAAGTGTTAATGCAGGCAATTTTAAACTGAAAGTAGTGAATATAATAATATAGGTACCCATTATTCAACTTATTTTGAGCTATAATATATGAACCTATAGTGTGAGTTATAATAACTCACTCTAATACAAATATAAAAAATGAATTTGCTCAGGAAATGGAATAAATAGAGTCGGATTTATCTGGAACTCTTCTTCAGACATCAAGGTAACGTTCTCGCCATTCATTTCTACATTTCCCGGTTTGAATATCCAAAAATTGCATTTGGAAAACGTGAATTTTCGACGTTTTCTATGCGATTCCATTCTCGACCACAGATATTGCTTTTTTTGTCACTTTGGAAAATGCAGGTGAATTGGAAATTCACTGAAGACGTGGAAGATCTTCATCTTAGTATTCAATTCGCGATAATGATAAATAACACCATCGGGCCGACAGGCGAGTGGTTTATCTAAACTAATATTATAAAGAGGAAAGATTTATATTTTTGTGTGTTTGATTGTGGAAAATTCTTCATTTTCAAATATCATGATTTCTAATCCTATTGAGGATTCTGACCTAAGAAAACGAAAAAAAAATCATGATATATTATGTCGCTCGTCAAGATAACATCTTCTAACCTAAAACCTATCAGTTTCGACAACCGATGTACCCATTGTTGTACACATCTACCGCGTGTAGTTCTCATGGATAATCAGCGTGTAAAAGGATGACCACGCCGGTATTGATTCTAAATTGACTGACGGGTAATCAATCAACCGTACCGACCTGGTATTTGATGAACTCCCGAAGAATGCTCACGGTTCAAGGTCATCGTTATTGTGATCATGATTGATTTGATTACCGCATTGGACATGAAAGTTTCCGAATCGAAAGTTGGATTGATTGAGGGCTCTGTGACGACCTCACAGCTAGAACATTCGAGTGAGTTTTTATCGGATTAATAGATCGGAGTTTTCGTAGCTGCCTCGTATCTGTCATGGTGATTGTGCAGAATTGTCAGTTGGATTATTTCATACTGCCTTTGGAGTTCGAAATACAGAAATACCAAGATCTAGAACATCCAGGAGAAGTAAGGGGTCTTGATCTGAAGGGTGTTTCAAATTAACACAACTTAATAAAACTCTATTTTATCACATGTGTTTCGAATTGTTTTTTTTTCTCAGAATGAATAAGACACATAATTTGCATTCATTTTCAAAAACTATTTATTGTGTAAGAAGACATTTCGATAAACGTCATACATCATACTTTTTGAATGGCAAAATACACAGACGAAATCAGTGTGCTATCTATATTTTATTCATTCTTGAAAAAAACACGCGCAGCCTGAAATACCTAATAGTTGTTTAGACTGTGTGAACAATAGTGGGTTCAGGGACGAGAGAATTATGAATTGAAGTGGTCAAGGAAGAGACAGTTGTTGGTCACAACTTTTATTTCGAAAATAATTTCGCCTTTTTTCAATGAAAGGAATGCGTCTCAAATTTTAATTCAGATTCACGAAATTATGTATTTTTATTTGATGATGATGAGTTATTATTCTTAATTGTTTTTCGTTTTGTATTACTTTTTTTAAACGTTTTCAACTTTCATCTTTGTAGTACAAAGTTGTTTAGTTTTAATGAATGTATTATTATTATCATATATTATTATAAATACTGTGTTATTTTTTATTTCAATACGTATTTTTTCATCATTACCTATATGAACTTGTTATTCCATAATTGTTTTTATGAATTCCTAAGTAAAAACATATGACGAAATGAACATTTTCTTCATCAAAACCCACAACTCTGGATAAAAAAATTGTCCTATTCTGAAAGAAAAGTTTTTGCGCTGTGGTCCTCAGTCCCTAGTCCGACACTGCCCCTTCCATAAAAATGATCTTGCAAGGGCTGGCTCCACGAATTAGTCCCGTAGGCCGTACGTGTCATCTAGCCCTTCGGATGACGACGGACGCTGAAGCTTTTGCTGGCCACACGTGCATGATACTCGGTAGTTAAATCAGGGCATTGCTTAGTCGTAGAAATTGGGGTCTTGCTTTTCTGTGAGCGACGACGCCTGAAGGGGAGTTACACCCGTCTGTTTTGGATTTGGAGCAGTAACATGGATATTCAGCTGTCTTATGAGGAACAGGTGACGCTTTGAAGGTATTCTGGTGTGATGAGGGATCAGAGGAATGACTTGAGGCTCATTTGGCAATCATGTTAATGTGACTTTATGTACTACGAGTTTCCAGGTATTCTGTCAACCCTTGGATGGGTAGACTTGATTGAAAAGAAAAGATTTTTTATCTTGTAATATCCATATGAACCTGAGTCAACTTTTTGATATGTGGTGCTTTATTCCTAAGAGAGACATAATTGACATCACTTCAAAATATTTCGAAGCATCAACGAACATCATTTCATCACTTTTTTTTTGGACGAACTTGGATTATTGGCAACTGTCACAGGCAAAAAATATTTCATATTTATAGTCGGGGAAATGACGTAAATGTTCATAAAATTTCAATGTTTATTTGAATGAAATACGTTTTTTCATGAGATATTTTTTTGTGAATATGAACACATTATTATTGTTTTCGAACTGGGCTTGGGAAAAATCGAGTAGGAATACATAAGGTCGATAAGAAGATATCGTTAAGGCGATAAAACCACTTATTGCACTCTGATGTCAACATGTGATGTAATACATTGCTTTGGCAATGAAGTAGGTATTCATTTTTAATAATGAATTTTGATTTTGTACTATATTTGTCACCAGTGGAGCTTTATTTAAATCATATATAGATCCTCCGCAGTGTGTAAAAATCATTTTTGTACAACTGCCATTAAAAGTGACACTTTCAATGACAGCAAACAATGTTATAATTGATTGTTTACGTGGAAGCGTGTTAAAAATATTTTAAACAGTAGTGTCAAAAATATTTTCAGCAATCTATTTTCTTATGATGAAATCAGATGAAAAAATTCATCAATTGCAAATTTTCATTATCAATAATAATAATAACTGATCTTTATTGACAACTAGTATCAACAGGCAATCGACCGAGGTCCTTCAGCCCCATTATCAATATTAAACGATCATCACCTACTTATGAACATTAATATTAATGACCTGTGACGTTAGGGAGCTTCGCAACACATTATTAGAATCCTCAGCACCATCAGTACTTGTAGAAACCGGAAGTACAATATTGGATGATGATGATCCAAAATCTGTTGAGGTTGGGAGAATTTTTTCAGCAATGACATTTCTATATGCAATGTAATGATCAACATAGCCCTCGGCTACCGTCGTAGACCATGTTTTTTTATATCCGTAATATTTGCTCCTGATTCTGTTAGCAATGAAGCGGAGGATCTTCGAAAACAGTGTCCTGTATATTGCTTTGGTTCTGACAGCTTGAGGAATTCGGCAACAATAGATGGAATTTTCCCGAATGTTTTGATACCAACTGGATTGTACTTATGAAAATAGTCAACATACTTCCCAATAATACTGAAAGAACGACTGACTTTCGTTTTTGTGTTTGGAAGTTGTATAACCAATGATTTATTTGTTATTTCGATGTCTTCCATTGATAAACTATATAATTCGTCACGCCGACAGGCTCCAAATAATCCGAAAATAGTTGCAACCTTAACCATCAAGTATTTCACATCTGGTGCCTCATTTATAAACTTTTCAACTTGTTCACGACTGAGAATTTTCGATTTTTTGGGACGATATCCTTCACTTTTCCGTTCACAATATGCTATCACCTCAAAATATTGACTTACATCCACACCATTTTCAACAAGGGCGATCGACTTTATCATTGAAAATTTGCTCCACAAAGTTGATGAACTTGATATTTTCGATTTTTCTTTCAAGTATGCCAGGAAAACAGGTTCAATGAAGTTCCCTTCTACATTTTTCAATTTACACCAGGCCAGGAAATTGTTTCATGCAATATCTTACTTGTGAACAGATTTTTTAAGTAGGAGTTCCAGATTGGCTCTTCTTGCAGACTCTTCAATATCCACACGAACAACCAAATCGTCACTTTTATTTATAATTGGACTCTCGACAAACATATTGAGCAGTTTAAAACCCAAGACGAAAATTGGACAAGAACGAAATTCAAATGACAGCGTCTTTTCTCATTTGTTAGTAATAATAACGTTGGCCATTCACAACGACCTTTTGATTATTTGAATATTAAAATGCATTTTGAAATTTGTTGTCATTGCAAATTCGCCCATTTCATTATCAAAATAGGGCAGTTGTACAAAAAACATTGTATGGTATTTGTGTTGAAAGTGATTTAACTTTGAGTTTCTCCAACCAAAAACCAATGAAATAGACCTTCCTTAGTGGGGTGAATACCCCAGAAGATAACCCATAAATCGAATAGTTTCACGAATTCTACTCCGTGTCTCCAGTTGCTGCAATTCTTTTTTCCCCGATGTGAAATTCAATTTAAATACCATTTTGGCTTACTTCCTACACGTGCGTCTACTTGTATTGAGCTACCCCCTACGACCCTTACGTAAACATGTCGTAAGAGTGTCACATTTGGTTTGTTCCTGAGGAGAGATCACAGGGCGCGCCGAGATGAAAATAAAATGCAACCATGCCGAAAAAGAAAATAACTTAGGGTTATAACTGTCTTAGTTGCAACGCGTGTTGTGTCTACGTTTATTGAAAATCAATTTGTCACTATCGGCAAGGGATTTTCTCATGGGCGTAGAGCTTCTAGCTACGATGGAAGAGGAAAACATATAAAGGAATCTACTAAATTGATTTAGGGATTGAACTTTCATAAAGCTTTCACTCAATAGTACATTGTTTACCGAGTAGGAAAAGCGTTACATTCCTGGACGATTGTGAAAATTGCTAAGTCGAGGCGCAAGCCGAGACTTGGCAACACAGAGTCCAGGAATGTGTCTTTTCCTACGAGGTGAACATACTATTTTTCCGCAAATCGTTTAAAATTCGACAGATTCCAATTAATTTTGATGAGATCGCTAATTATTTAATTCATAAATAAATGATGCTTCGAAATTCGTATTGAATTTGGTTACGTTACTATGAAAACGTACTCATGTTGAATTGTCAAAGTTGACGCATATAATTAATTCAATTGCTAGTGTTTTAGAATTTAAAACAGTGTAAAATGATAAGTGATGATGAATTTGCTATTTCTGGGACTCCTCCAGAGCTGGTTGATGCAGTGAAAATACTACTTCTTTAGAATAAGTGCCGAAGGAATCATGAGAAAAGTTCGTATATGCATATGTCGAACCAACTGTAAGGAAATATCATTTCCTTACAGTAAGGAAATGAATATTTCCTAACAGTTAGGAAATCTTGACATTTTCTATGACCAATTTTGACTGGAATGTCAAAATTTCCTAGCGATTTGCGGAAAATATACTTTTTTTTCGTTTACATCGTCAACTAAGATTTTTTTCCCTATTTTGTGAGTAAGCTCTGTCGTAGGCAGATATTAAATAAAATCAGATATACTCCATTCACTTTCATAATGTATCGCAGTTGGCCATGAATTTCTGACACATTTCACCTTGTATATTTTGAAAATGTTAGGTTACAGTCATTTTCCTGTAAGATGAATACTCAAAGTTGTCCTTTCTACATAGAGGTCGTAGTAATTACGCATTTATCGAAATGTTCATATATGTACTTTGGAAAAATAATGAATTTGAGAAAATATTATGTGATTTCAATAATATCAATAATCAATAAATTTCTCACTTGTAATATTAAAGTTTGTTGTTATCATTTTACAATCGAGAAATCTCTTCTCCATTTTGTAAGTTGATAAGTGAGCTCTGTCGTAGGCAGATTGGATGTTATACTCCATTCACTTTCATTATAAATCCCGGTTGGACATGAAATTCTGACACATTTCACCGAGTATAATTTGAAAATGTTAGATTAAAGTCATTTTCCTGTTAGATAAATAAAATAAAAACGGACGTACCTATGGAATTCCCCACTTTCCAAAATTCTACAGAAAAAGAAGACATTTGAACACCTATTTGTACAACTTTAAATACTCCAGTATGAAAATGTAGTAGTACTACGAAACATGTGTCACAGTTGAATCTTAAAAGAACTAAATCCATTCGCAAAAAGTAAATAGGAATTAGCATTGTCAACGTCTCTGTGAATTATTCGACATTTCACGAGTACCAACCTGCTTCAGTTTTGAATAAAAAACTGGATAAGTAAACTTGAATCATGGCTGATCGGGATACTTCATGGAATGGAAGTGGATGGAGTACTTTTTCCTCATTTCACCTAAATTTTGAATTTAGTCGGTGATAACTTCTTCATTCAGACTCAGAGTTTATCTTTCATCTCCCTCCCTCAGAAGAGTCCAAATGTGATCCTTATTTGGCACAAACCTAGAAGCTGCAAAGGATTACAGTTCCATAAAATCAGGAAACGGATATGGCTGTGATATAACGTTTACGAAATTGAAGAAAATGAATTTATAGACGAAAGAATATTTCGTCTGGAACTAATAAGACCGTCGCCCATCATAGGGGGTTTCCACGTCAATTTATTCAATTATCTCGCCCGTCAATCAAGTTAAATTAGAAATGTGTCGCTGTCTAAAATGAGGGTGGTTCGATAGACGCCGTCGACATCGTTTGTCTGCAGAGGACATCGAAGATTACGCTTACTGTTTCAATTTGTTCCATCCCAGAGAGGGGCAATACTTTGGGAGTGGTTGGATCTCATGGGAAATGGTGTATTTTTGGGAGCTTTCGCGTCAATTTTACCAGAAGGACATTGGGGATGACAAACCAACCTACTCTTGCCCCTTATACTGAATTCAATGAAATCATTGTCATTGAAGCTAAGCAGCAATAATTACTGACATTCATTATTCAATTGAAACTCCTACAATAGTTCTAGGAAATATATTTTTGACAGCTTTCCTCCTACATTACTAAGGTTCGAATATTCTTCATCAAACATTGAAAAAATCATTGACAGGGTGAAGTTTTAGCGAAAGACAAAAAGAACCAAAGTTTTCGGTTTTGGACTGGGGTTTTCAAAATTGTGAATAACTTTGACGAGATATCATGAAAACACTCACGTCGCAACAACAATTACTTTTCAAAATCAGTGTTCTATTCGCCAAACCTATACTCCATTCACAATTATAAAATCACAACTCTGGACTTGGAAATTTGACACATTCCACTCTGTATCGAAGTTATGACGTTTTTCAAAATATTTTATGTGTTCCAAGTCAACACAATGTCGCCCTTTCTACATTCTTAGCGTATTTCTCAGAATGTATATTTCATTTTGGAGAACACAACAGAAAATTGTGAACAATATTCTACATGTAAAGGAGTTTTTGGATTTATGATTGTAAAGATTTATCGATGTGTTTTATTTTCATCGTGATATTATATGTGATGTGATTGAGAGGGTGCATTATATTTGTATTTCTAATATTTCTTTATTTCAAATAAATAACAGTTTTATTCATTCATCACAAAGAAAATAAACATAATAACTAAATTAACGAATTTGTTTAAAGAGAAACTGATTATTTCAATGCAATAGTAACTGAGTTTTGGTTATAAATTAATAAGCAAGAACGTCAATTCCTGAAAGCTTTATAGATATACATTTCATTATTTGATCTTATGAACGAGGAGTAAAATATTCTGACTGTATACCCAACTAGCAAAGTAGTCCCCTAAAAGAACGAAATTATTTCATAATCATTATATTGCGCAAATTGAAACAATAAAATTATTTTTTAATGCGTCCAATACGACAATTTCATCATAAGATATGAGTATTTCTATAATGCGGTTGTATAGACGTTCTCACAACTCATATCATACGATAAAGAAATAGTCTGAGTGAACAAATTTTATAACAGTTGCATAACGTCCTATAAAATTCTTATAAAATAATTTTAAAGCAGTCTTATACAGATTATAATACGGTTGCATAGCTATTTTGTTACTTATAATAGCGGCGTTAAAAGCTGGTTGTAAAAGAATCTGTATAGATAGTTGTATTAGAGTTCCATAAAATTCTTATAAAATAATTTCAAAGCAGTCTTATACAGATTATAATACGGTTGCATAGCTATTGTGTTACTTATAATAGCGGCGTTGAAAGTTCGTTGTAAAAGAATCGTATAGATAGTTGTATTAGAGTTCCATAAGAAAAGTAATAAGATTGTTGCTTTACGCTGAAGTAGAACATTACACAATAAATCTTAATAGATTTCATAATCATCTGATAACTACTAGAGAATTCTCTCGAAGAGCTTATAGAATAAAAATGTAGTTCCCAGGAATGAATTTATCCCAAGTCATGCGTTTTAAAATAACTTTAAAATCTCCATATATCTCTACCTACAAACATATATGAACATCACATACATACTAGAAAAATTACGCGGGTTTTCTAGCAGGTTTCGTTTACAAATTAATTCGGCAATATCTGATTGTGAGTGGAAACGAATAATAAAGAGTGGTCATCCTAAAAGATCAGTTAAAAAGATGTACCATGGAATACTTCAGACCAAGGGCGCACCCAGGATTAAATTTCGGGGGGGGCTGAATCGAAATGCAAATTTGATATAAGCTATAAAATCGTTGGTAGTTTTCGTTATGCAGAAATTTTTTTCTAACACTTTGGATTTCGGGGGGGGCTGCAGCCC
Source organism: Adalia bipunctata (assembly GCA_910592335.1). NCBI lineage: Eukaryota > Metazoa > Arthropoda > Insecta > Coleoptera > Coccinellidae > Adalia > Adalia bipunctata. The sequence goes on from OU342955.1 coordinate 14,652,475, forward strand.
CCTGGCCCACCCCCTGGGTGCGCCAATGCTTCAGACACAGAGTGCGCGTGGAAAAATATCCTCGTATAAAATCTATTTCTTTAAATATAAACATGGACCGGCTGCGATTTGCGAACAGATGAGGGCTTCCGAAATAGAAAAAAATGGAAAACATCATGAAACTGAAACTGCACTAGAGGAATTGCAAATAGATATATGGGAGAAGATTTTCCTGTTAGGTATTCCTTACATTTCATCGATCTAGGTGTAATGAAAAGATGTCTAACATCAGGGTGGAGAGATATGAATTTTAGAAATTACTCCACAAAATGGTGTGCTTATGACATTAAAAAAGTATCAAGACTTTAAGAAAATTGTGAGATGCCTTTCCAAATAATCTGTATACAGAAGTTATTCGAAACTCAATATAACTGAATGATTCTTTACTGTCGTACCACAAGCCAGTAAGCGATAATTCTGTTCTATTATGTATTTTGCCAACACGCTATAGGAAAACTCGGATATCTCACGTACAGTGTTGCTAGCTTTGGCAGTTAGTAGTTATATTTTACCAACAGGCAACATTCATAATATTAGGTGCAATAAATAGGAAGTGGACTATTTATTTTATTATGATGCATCTTAAAGTTCAAAATATTTTGCAATTCAATTGAAAAAGTCATCTCTTACTAGGACAACATTTTTTTAATAATAACTGAAAAAATATTTTTGCACGCATCAATGTGTTGAATCATTCATCATACATAGTCGTGGTTTGTAGTATAAAATCTGGCAACATTCGAAGGTGGTCAAGAATCAAAACATAGCAATGACTCTTGGGACTATCAAAAGAAATGATATGGCGCTGTGATAAACAACATAATGAAACTTTAATATCGTATAGAGCTCAGAAGGAAAAAGAATCATTGTATAAGGTCTCTTAAGTGTGTTGTATAATATACGCCATTTTATTAAACGGTCGGCTATTCAGAAACCGCCGCCATTGTGAAAAAATCACACATAAACGTAAAAGGGGAAATCAAAATTGATTTTTCAGAGAAATGTAGAGATTTTTCCCTACTTCAACAACAGCCACAATATATATGTTTCGGTCTTAGTTGACAATTAAACAAATGAAACATGATTTGTTAATTTTTATCTTTCAATATTACCAATAAATGTATACTAAACTGAGGCGCTTTCATTTTTTATCAACAATATATGCATATATTATCAGAAAAGTTAGCTGCGCAAATAAATTTAGCCCCTGGAGTGGTGATAAAGATCCTTAATATGTTCAATATGATTAACAACAGATACAATACCTCCATTACCCACCGCCATATAATGCCTGTGGCATTATGATATTGTCTCTGCCATGACACAACGCAAACGTTGACCTAATAAAATATTCTTATGACAATTCTATTCCGAATTTCAACAGTAGAGAACAAAATTATTTTATTAGCGATTCTTTCTGCATTATAAAATACTTTCTTAGTAGTTCTATAAATGTTCGTTGAATACTGCTATTCAAAAGTTTTATAGCAGTTCCCAAATGGTTTTGTAAATGCATTGTATAAGTAATTTCGAAGACATACTTATAGGACAGTTTTATAGTGATTATCTTATAACGGTTGTATAGGTTACTAAAGAATTGTCCTAAAAGAACTGATCTGTTGTATAAACTGGGGCCCTTTTTGGTTGTAAAGACATTGTATAGTGGTTTATAGCCACATAATAAGATTTTCACGGTTCTATAAGATATGCTGTATAGCATTTCTCACAGCCTTTATGGAATTAGTTTTGCTAGTTGGGTAGTAATTTATTAGTTTAAAAAATATTCATACATTACTACCACAGTAGGTTTGTACAAATAAAATGGAATAGGTCAAACATATGCTTCACATTTATCATTCACCTTTTCTAAAATAAGACACATACTCCTGGAATATGGAAACAACCGATGTATTCTGGTTCAATATAGCCTATTTCTACTTTCAGCAAACGATTGACAGGAATGAAAGCTCCAGTGACACATTTCAATTCATGAGAATCTGAATTCACCTACCGTTGAATGCAATATAGTCATATTTCTTTTTTTTAACTTTTTCGTCGTGTTTTTTTCTGCAACGTGGAAACGATCAACAATAATCATTTAGAGACCGATGATGGCCATCCAGAACCCGTTTACTTACGAAAATCGTGCAATTTCCTTCTGCAAGTTCTTTCCTCATGATTCCTCGAAAATCCAACCTGAACCATATTTTCCAGTCGCTTTCGTTAGAAGATCGTATAAGGAAGCCTTTTTTGTCCATTTGCACATCCCAAATAAACTTTGAGCACCAAAAACGATACCGAAACTAACCAAATTTCTGGGGGACCGGAATTTCGTTTGAAATCTTTCTAAACGGCCAGATACCTAAAAAAACTTCGTTACCAAGTGTAAAAAGGTCGATTAGTACTTACTTTCGCTTCATTTATGCTTATAAAACGATTTTTGGTCCAATTCAAATTTGCCGTTCGTACTCACGCCAAAAAACGTGGAAGGAAAAAATGACACTTGCACGAAATTTCTCATATCGACGGAAAACTTTTTCTGGACGACGAAGAACGGAAAAATAGGCGATTTCCTATCGATATTTCGCCCCAAAATCGCCGATCGATTCGAACTAACAACATGTGGAATATCTTTGATACTTTTACTTTGGCAACGTCGTTTTGTAATTAACGATATTTTCTGTACGCGCACAGACTTTTCATCGGGTGCACCAACTCCTAAAAACGAAACCATGACCTCCTAAGTGATTAAATAGAAGTGAATGGAATATACATAGCATTTCGTGAAATTTATGATTTATATAATCGTCCACCAGAGCATCTCATTCGTCGAACTATCGATAGATTTCGGACAACATTTTCCCTACTCGATTCAACAACAACAACAAGGCATAGAACTGTACGTACAGAAGAAAATATCGCTGCTGTGAATGATAGTGTTAATGGAGATCCAGATTCGTCTATTCGTCGACGTTCACAAGCATATTTATATTGATGGCTACTTAAACAAGCAAAACTGCCGTATATGGAGAAGTTCTGCAGTTCCATTGCATCCTGAAAAATGCACTGTATGGTGTGCTTCACACGCTGGAAGCATCATCGTCCATATTTTTTCAGAAACGTTGCTGGAGCTAATGTTAGAGTGAATGGTGCTCGTTACAGATTGATGATCAATGATTATTTGTTCCAAATTTGAATGGTATCGACCCGAAAGTGTTTTTGTTTCAACAAGATGTTGCTACACCTCATGCTGCTACCGTAACAATTGATTCATTGAGAGAAAAGTTGGCGATAACATTATTTCTGGAAATAGTCCAATTATTTGGCTTCAAGATCATGCGACATAACTTCAATGGATCATTTTCTTTGGGGTTGCGTCAAATCATTGGTTTATGCCGATGAACCAGAAACAATAGACGCTTTGGAAGCCAAAATAACTCGTGTTATTGCTGAAATATGGCCTGAATTACTCGAAAAAGTGGTCCAATGCCGGTTCCTCAGTGCTAGTCGTGGTGGACGGATGCCGGAAATAAACATAAATGTCATCGAATATTCTTTCAATTAAACAAAAATTGGTATCAATTTCAATTTTAATGTGTTTTATTTGAATTTAAAGTTCTATCACAAAAAAATACTCGATACTCCGATACAATATTCGTAAGTAATATCATGAAGGGCATCCAATTTTTTCGAAAAAAATCGAAAGAACACGTTGCTGAGCAATATGTATATTTTAAAAAGAAGCATGAGTGCTGGTGGCAACAAAAAGCCGAGTCGAAGACGGGGATTTTGCACCTGCACGAATACTTTCTGTTGAAAACATATTACTTTGCATTGTGTTTTTTGGATTTTTTTCACAGGAAAAATTAGATGCCTGAATGGTATTTGACAAGACTATTTCATAAGTAACAGATTATTCTGAATGCATTATGTATACTCCATTCACAATTATAAAATCACAGCTCTGGCATTGGAAATTTGACACATTCCACTCTGTATCGAAGTTATGACGTTTTTCAAAATATTTTTATGTTCCAAGTCAACACTATGTTGCCCTTTCTACATTCTTAGCGTATTTCTCAGAATGTGCATGAATTGGAAAAGATGTGATGGACGAAAATAATTAACGTTTATATGAATTGATAGAAAGGATTCCTTTTCTAGTTATTGAATTAAGTTATTGAAAAGTACAAGAGATCACTGTTGAAATATATTATTTTTCGCCATGGAAAAAAATTGCATTGCTTTCACATAATTTTCATATGCATGCTTGTGAAGATTTAATGTTTATTATCCTCTTGAACTGAAAAGTCAAGACTTGACGACATTTTATTTATTTGATCTTATGACCAAGGAGTAAAATATTCGGATTGTATAGTAATTTATTGGATTAAAAAATATTCATACATTACTACCACAGTAGGTTTGTACAAATAAAATGGAATAAGTCAAACATATGCTTCACATTTATCATTCACCTGTTCTAAAATAAGACACAAACTCCTGGAATATGGAAAAAACCGATGTATTCTGGTTCAATATAGCCTTTTTCTACTTTCGGCAAAGGAATGGAAGCTCCAGTGACACATTTCAATTCTACCTGAACCATATTTTCCGGTCGCTTCCGTTAGAAGATCGTATAAGGAAGCCTTTCTTGTCCATTTACACATTCCAAATAAATTTTGAGCACCAAAATCGATACCGAAACTAACCAAACTTCTGGGGGACCGGAATTTCGTTTGAAATCTTTCAAAACGGCCAGATACCTAAAAAAACTTCGTTATCAAGTGTAAAAAGGTCGATTAGTACTTACTTTCGCTTTATTTATGCTTATAAATCGATTTTTGGTCCAATTCAAATTTGCCGTTCGTACTCACGCCAAAACTCGTGAAAGGAAAAAATGACACTTGCACGAAACTTCTTCTGGACGCAGAAGAACGGAAAAATAGGCGATTTCCAATCGATATTTCTCCCCAAAATCGCCGATCGATACGAACTAACAAAATGGGGAAAATCTTTGATACTTTTACTTTGATGTAAACAGAAAAACTGGCATCGTCGTCTTGTCATTAACCATATTCTATGTACGCGCACAGATTTTTCATCAGGTGCACCAATTCCTGAAAACGAAACCATGGCCAGAGTTGTGATTTTATAATTGTGAATGGAGTATAGGTATGTATAATTAATTTTCGTTGACAACAACAGTACTGTCAAGTTTTGACGCAGGTAAACCTGGAAAAACTGCTGACAGCTGCTGCCATACGATTTTTCCATCTAGAAAACATTTGTGATTCAAAATTGCGTGTTTCTGATTGGTGGAAATCAAGACGAGGGAAATAGACACTGAAATTTTCAATTGATTACAGATGACCGTCCAAAGGTTACGAAGGATCGACATTTTCGGTGTATTTTCACAGAATTCAATTATTCAAAAAAGGAACTAACAAAAGCAATGTCTTAATCAAGTATTATTTTTCCCCAGGGTCTTCATTCGTATATAGCTCTATCATCCCAAGAACTAATTAACGCTCTTTGGAAAATAGAAAATCCTACTTTCATGCCATTAACGACGTAGGATGGCCCCCTGCTCTCGCATTTAATGCACAACTGCAACCCTTTAATTCGGAAAATCTGCATGAAATGGCCATAACTGGCAGAAAAACGGTTCTTCTTGAATGACATTAACCCATTCGAGAGCGCATCTTGGGATCAAGAAATAATTAAAATTTAGAAGAAGTCAGGGGGAGAATCCAATTGTTTTTAAAGTTCCGTGAAAAATTACACCAGGGGGCTCGTTGACCAGAATATGTGCTCCAGAAAGATAGCATTTATGAGTTTCTACTTTTCTCCCACTCTATATAATATCTGCATACACAATTTATCTGGTAGACAAAGTGTGTTTCAATGAGAGCGAAAGATTTGAATTGCGCGCCATGATTGACAGTCATAATGTCAAGGTCACATGATTATGACGTGACAGATCGAAAGTTGACAGATGGAAGTTAGTAAACATGGAGCGAAACACGGTAGAACAACGCGTTCTGATTGTCAAAAAATGTAATAACGGTGAATAACATTTGGAAGCTTGATCTTGACGACATGTGGTTTCAGCAGGACGGTGACACATTCAGACGTGGATTCGATAACGTTTTTGAAAATTTCGTCAAAAGGATACTCATATGCCAGCAAAGCCTTGGCGACCATCTACAAGATATTTTGTTTCATACACAATTCCCAAATGCATATTTTCTGAATCAATAAATATTTCAATACTTTGGTACAGAAAATCATGTTTTATTGAACGCAGAAATCTAGCACTCGTATTGAAACACCCTTTTTAATGTCCCTATTTTATGAGTGTAGGTTTTTTCCTTTCAAAGGTCTGCTCGTAAACGAGTTGAATTCCGAAACCCAAAAATTATATTTCGGCTGCAGGTGGCTCAATATTAGACCACCCGTATGAAGAGTACCAGAAACGCCATTGTCGTTATGTCATTTGATGAGCCAATCCGTATTACAGGTGTCCAGCCAAGACTTTGATGATCAAGCAATGTTAATTTCGTATTCATTAATGGTTATGAATTTGTCAGAGACTGACAATTCAATGGAGAATATTTATGTTGCTAGGATTTAATGAGGATAAGCTCAGGCCGATCTGATCTTGGGTCATGCAAATTATATTTGGTTCTGTTTTTTTTTCTCCGAACTCATCAGAGGCCCCTGGGCGGTACTGCCGAACTGGGCGTCTGCAGAATTAAACATTGAGTGTCTCTCAGATTCAAGATCGCTCATTTTATAAAAACAGTTAAAACTATATCATTGTAGTCGAAATTGTAATTGGTCATACAGCTGATGAGCCCTCTAGGCTCAGGATATACTTTCTCTAGGTTCTTCACATACAGAAACACATAGGTACTTGTTGGGTAGAGTTTCAGTTAACCAACTGAAGTGGGGTTCAATTATTTAAGTTCAATTTTTCGAAATATAATCTTCCGAGTGAAAATAAAAATAAGGCTATAGTGGACTGTAAACGTATATGAAATTAATTGAAACCCAACACAAATGAAAGGATAAATGTACCCAAAATAACAGAAGAAATATAGTCTTACTATATATCAGCAAAACAGTCAGCAGGATGCTGTCGATGACTCCTATTCCAATATAAAGATTGATCGAGCTCGACAAACGAATATGGAATGAAGCTGACGTGAAAATCCGTTGCTAAAATGTCAAATTGTGCACACTTATCCTTGTGGTGTTATGAAATAACCACACCACTTGTAACAGTTTTTTTGTTCGAACTAATTCTCACAAATGAAAGTTTTAAATGAAAATAATTCGAATTGACTCGAAATCACTACAAACTGCGAATCACAGAAAAACTGAAATTTTCCTCATTCACGAAAAGGAAGCAGAAAATTAGCAATTAACGGAAGCAGATTTATTCACGAAGTCAATCAGTGAACTGAAAAAAATATGAAAACGAAACAAATATGCGACATATGCTGCACTCCACAGCTGACGAGTTCTTCTTGTACATAAAGGATAATCCATATGGGAATTCCCCAGTATGGAGAAATTGATTCAATAATTCGAATTTCGAAAATTCAGAATAATCAATTTGAACCGTTCACTCGGCGTGAACAAAACAGACCGCCGTAAAATTGTGTGAATTTTACAGAATTTTGGAGAAAGTAGAGTTCAATTTAATGAATTAAACTTGAGGAAAATCTGGAGAGATCGTACAGAATTAAATATTGAGAGGTACAAATCTTGTTAGGGCTCTTGTATATTGACCGATGAAATTCCATCAAAATCGCAACCAACAGCGAAAAATGACAAGGTCTAGCATTTTTTCTCTCTCTTCCCACTGAAACTGCATTAGGCATTGTCTCATCACAAAATCGATAAATCCATCGGTTGGAATTTTTGACGGACGTCAAAATAAAAACCTGTCGCGGGCATTGAAAAAATTAGGCGCGTCGTTGATTTCCCATTTTGTTTTGAATTCGATTCTTGTTTTCGCAGCAGCCAATTGTGACAGAATCGCGTTTGACGTGCGACGAACATTTCCATAGTACTGAGACGAGTTTGACGTAGAAACGGATGACAATCGGATATGACGGATCCTACTGGACAATGACTGATACATCAGCCAAATGCATTTTTTTCAGAATCGTTCTGAAGCCGGATACAGATGATGTGAAGCATGAATAGCGTACAAAACTGATGTTTATGGCAGGATCAGGTTCTACTACACTATTCAGTTACGTCCTTTGAGATCAGAGGCGTGGATCACATTGGTTCCTGCTTCCTGATACTTATCAAATCTAGTTGTGATAAAGTTCCGAGGAACGATACAATCCTGAAGGGTATCGTCAAAGTGCTCCTCCTTAAGATTTCACCTACTTTTGGAACACTTTCAGGTACATTTTACACACTACTGAAACATCTGGTTCAATAAGGGGATAATCGTGTTTCTGGAAACTGACCTCTTTGCTTCCTTTGATTCTTGAACGACCAGAATTCCAGACTAAAAGACCATGTTCCTCTCATATCATCCTTGAATTACAAGTGAGCTTGACTCGAAAAACTCCTTCGTAAAATCAGAATCAAACCATCGAAACAATTTCGAATTATCAACACAAAATCGAATAATTAAAACAATTTCAAAATTATCAAATCTTTGTGGTTCATCAAAATAACATAAAACCGAAAACTTTTGGTGATTTCAAAACATCACAACTCAAAGTACCGAAAACTTGGGAAGATTTCAGGACTCTGGAGTGTCTTTGGCGTCATATGCAGCTTTCTACCAATACTCAAATAAGCAAATCACGCCAAATAACCTGACATTTCCCCTCCTGGCAGGCAATCCTAAGGATTACCGCGATTACACCGCTATTTCCTGAATAGTACTTTTTCGTCTCGGCTTGAGATCGTACTTCTTGAAACTGAATTAATCCTTAAATCTTCCGTAAAACAGTATCCCGAGTCAGCTGAGAACCTTCCAGTTCAAGGCTTCCCCAGCTACTCTTAACTTCCGATTCCAAATTTAACTCCGGTATTACCCGAATAACATTTTGTTCGTCTCCGCTTCGAGACCGTACTTCCTTACACCCTAAAACCGATCCCGAGTCAACTGAGACTGAGAACCTTTCCGTTTGAGGCTTCTCCAGCTACTGCCACTTCTTCGTTTCTCAAGGCAAATTGAGGATTTCCTTTTTCCCACCTGCCTTGGGTGGATTCCGGAAGCATGATGTAATTCATATGAAAAATTGGGGTAGTCGCAATGTTGCAGGTCCCACGATCTTAGCCTCGAATTTCTGCTGTCGTCTGCACTTAGGGACCACACAGTTCGTGGAAACATTTTCTGATACTGAGTTTCATGGGAAAACTTGACCCGAAAATCGATAATTTCAATCGTTATTGTCTCGCCAACATCCTGCGCCATACCGATAAGCTCAGTAATTTTCGGAGCCATGAAAAAAAAATTTCAGAAGTCTATATCGGTTAACCGAAATATTTCGATTTATTCCAATGTCACCTCTTAATCTCTGTTGAGTTCACAAAGAAACATAACTTTGGAAGAATCATAGATCGTGCTATGGGACATTCGATCTCCAGCTGTCGACCTTCGAGATCAATTTTTATACCACAAATGAGCACTTTGAAGGCCATAGGAGAGCAGTTCCCCTGTTTATCCCCCTATATCCGCTACGAAACCCTAATTTTCATTCCTGGATCCTTGACAACCTCTCAGACCATCCCGATAACTTCCGCAAGAACTCCTCTCGATCCCAGAATAATCACCGATTCAGGGTCTGAATTTGTGGTCGAATTATACCGTCAAACAGATGCAAGTAGATGTAAATGCACGTTGGATGGCACTCGAGATGCTCCCCGGGATCATCCGGAACTTAGGGTTGCGGTCAAGATACCGATCCGGAGACTCTGCATAATGCATGAAAACGGTGCCCGTCCAGGCACGTAGCGAGGGGGGGGGCTCGGGGGCCCGTGCCCCCCCCGAAATATCAAAAAATGCCTGTATATATCAAAAAATGCCTGTATATTTGACAAAATTTGCAATGTTTACTTATTGTGGGCCCCCCCCGAAATTGTGGGCCCCCCCCGAAAGAAAATCCTGGCTACGTGCCTGTGCCCGTCTTCCGTATCGGCCGCTATACCTCGACCAAAGAATGTGTTTCGGTTTGATCGCCGGCTGCTGAGGTGGAACTGTTTCGCAGGAAGCCTTCCTATAAGAAAATTATAGTGGATGCTGAGTATAAACCTCTATATCCATCTTTGGATAATGTTTTTCGATGTTGAAAGCATGTTCCGTGAGTGCAGGCTTCTCTGTTTGATGATTTCGACAACAGCGTTTGTGTTCTTTGACCAGTGTAGGTATCAAATGTTTCTTTTAGAGGTCCCAATGTAAACTTTTTCGCAGTCACAAGGTATTCTAACAACACCAGTCCAAGCAGTTGACACTCCTTGAGACTTCTCCTAGGTTTTGTCTTGGTTTATAGACTGTTTCGATGTTTTTCCTCTTCAGAAGTTCGAAAAATTCATCCTCCATCGATGGATTTAAAGGAAATTGTCTTTTTCTCTTGACATGATTTCCATTGGTCCGTATTCCCTTGTTGTTTGGTTTGGTCTCAAGCCCGAAATACCTTTTTGAAGTTGTACCATTTGAAACTCGTCTGGCAGATACTCAAGCACTTATCACATCCCTTCTTTTGGGGATGGTGATTTGGACTCCTAATGTAGATATTTGCCTGTGTGGGTAGGCTTGTGTCCTATTTTATCATTAGGCTTTCTAGTAACCAGAACATCTAGAAGAGGTAGTGCACCATGTCTCTCTACTTCCATGAGCTTAATGTTGGGATGTTTTACCTTGACTCCTAATCTCGAAGTATAATCCAGCTGTCACAGCTATGTGCATGGTTCTTTTTGCACTGTTTCAATTGTGTACGCAAAATTTAAAAGGGATGCCCATAGCGATTCCATGAAGTTGTTCGTAAAAGCTACATTTCTGCACGATGTGGCATTGTTCGAAAAGTCCTGTTATTAGCTCCAGACCTATTTCTCATAGGAGAAACAACAGCTCACGAGCAAATTGTTTGGTTCTGATTCTATAAGCAGTTGTTTATCGACAAACTGAACAGAATCTTTGGTCAAAGCCTCTGTATTTTCCACTTGAGACTTCAAAATAATTGTAAGAGCTCTCGTCAGATCATATGTCGGCCAGTCGATGGTGTTCAAAATAGTTTTTAAGGCGATGCCATCTTTCCGTAAATCTGCAGAGCCTTCACCTCACTATCACCCACTAGAGACCCTTTTTGAGCTTCATCATTGTTGAAACATTCACTAATGACCACTTGGGAGCTAGGATCCTTCCAAGTCCACTGTTGCTTTCCCTTTGTTTTCTGGGAGTAGGTACCATTATCGACTGTTTTCTGGTAATTGTGTTTATCTTCTTCTGTTTGGGTTTGCTGATGATTCTGGAAGCCGCAGTCCTCAATTATTCAGACGTGACTTCATGAAAAGAGCGTAGAGTTGCTCTGGCATTGGCTACGATGTATTCAACAGGCTGCTTAGCTGGAATGTGTAATATTTACACCTGGAAGACCCTGATGTATACGAGGTGATTTTAAAAAGGTGGCCAAAACTGAAGGCATATAGTACGAGTGAATGAATGAAGAAAATCTCAGTAATCTATTTCTGTTCATTGCCTTCTAAGATATAACCCCTCTATTATGGATCTCAAAAAATGGTACGAATCCTTAGTAATGAAGATCCACCTTTGATACTTTATCCATTGCGATGAAAATACCACCAAAGCTCCCTTCAAGGATGTCTAAAAAAAGTTAGGTGCATTTCGGCTTTTTTGACATGAAATTTCAAGATAATGATGTAGCCCTAGTTCAAGTAGAAGAAGTGCTCAAAAATCACAATCTCTTCATTGTGAAAAGCTGATGATTCATTAAACAGAAGGAACCATTTCGAAAACATTAAAAACACTCAATAAGAATGAACCAGGACGAAGATAAAGGATGATGGCTAGTGTCCATATTTCTTGGATTGTGTGGGAGCCGAAGACTCTGAATATCACTTTTCATTTGATTCCAAAAATCCAAGAAGGTTCTTCACAAGAAATATTGCTTCATCAAAAGCCAGCCAACATATATCTAATAAAAACAATATATCAACCTGAAACATCAAAAAGAACAGCAAAAAAAACAAGAATAACAAATCCATTTTTCATTTTCCGTCCCGAATTCATCATCCCTAAAATCCACTTATCCCTCCATCCGATTGTACCCTAAACCTTTCTCCTCGTCCGAAGATAACGTATCAAAAAGTCGAAACATAAGTCAGCAGATCACGCGTTCTTCCACTCAATTTTTTCCTCCCTTTTCGTTCGCCATGCATCTCCATAACCGCGATTGATGTCCGTTCGATGCTGGAGATTGATTGGGGTCAAGATCTGGGTTCAGGATTCCTCAGCCCCTTAAATTCCGCTTGATCCTGGCCACCCCTGGACCCCAGACTCCAGTGACGTCTCGTGGTCATTCACCTTGATGAGGCTCACTTCAAAGGATCAAAGCCGATAGTTGTTTTGGTTCAAGCATCGATTTCTCTTGAATCAGCCAATTTCCACAATATTCCGATATTGCAGTGTTCAGATTTCCACTCGAAAATATTAAATTTGAGGGACTGGGCTTGAGTATATGAAGATTTTTAAATATAATTAAGAATGTCCTCGATAGCAAGAAATACGCAATATAAACTTGTTTCAACTGGAATGTATTGCTTGTCCTGAAGCCTAACAAGAACAGTAACTTGTGTAGAAGCGAACGAATTGTGACGTGTTTCTCCAGAAGTTTATGGAGATGTTCGGCTGCCATGTCGAGCCGCCACTGCCAAACTCTTTATTTCCGTTTTTACTGTCCCGCAGTGACCGCCGAAATGTCGAATTCACCTGTTTTATTTCGATGGTCAGGCTTTCCGTGACAGCGCGCACTTAGACCTTGTTTTATTTTGCGAAATGCCCTTTCCCTAGATGAGACGTGTTCTCGTTCTGTAGTTTATGTGTTTTATTGGAGACGTTTCGGCTAGTGTTATGGCCTCGCCTGTCAACAATATAACTGCTGGAATGGTGAGATATGTCCTACGTTAAAATGTTTATTATTCATTTCTTGGCCACAGTTCGTAACCCTCATTTCAAATGAACTGAACTTTGGTGACGTCTTCAGTTTGATTTTTTGATACTGTTGCCATGGGGAGGGTGTATCGGGATGGGTTTTACGTTTCGTCACAGCTCCGTTCATAGGACTCAGATTGGCAACTGTGCACATATCGTGCCAATGACGAAGCTAACGATATACGAATTTTATCAAGCAGACAATAAATCATAGAAATTTTCTGTGTATGTTCAGTTGATTTATTTTCTTCGGGTAAAAGAAGTTGAGAGGGCCTCAAGCTTGTAAATGCTTCATATTTGAAATTCAGTTGCCAGTTCATACGAGATCCCCTTACAGGGATATATTCTGAAAGACAATAGGAAGAATCCTTCTTTCTTTGTTCTTCTAACAGTAACATCATTCCATAATGTGGATTGACGAGGAATCCGTTATGTTTCTCCGCCGAAACTTTTCAATATGGCCGTCGGAAACAGACGTGTCTTTATGGAAGTAGTTCGCGAAACGCCATTCACTCCCGAATGTCTCCATTGTTCATCCCTCCAACTACCGACCTTGGGGCAACTGAAATGCCATTTCCAATATCCTGTTTCCTCGGCTGAAATTACGAAACAATAATATCGATATAAAAGAAAATGTTGTTATTGTGTACTCGGAATTAAGTTTTACTTTCGAAGGGGTGGAATGAATGACATTGACGTTGAATCAAAAAGGCTGAAATGAAATCCTTTTTGGTTTCTTATTCGATGACAGCAGAGCTAGCGCAAGTGTCGAACTTTCAAAATGCGCCCCGAAGATATTTATTGTTCAATAAATAAACTAACTGACAATGAACTACAACACCCAGAAAGAGCCGTTTAGATTGTATTTTTTTTTTTGCTTAAATCTAGATAGTATAGCAAGGAGTAACTGATTAAAATGTGGAGGAAAAAATGAAGGGTTAACAATGTTTTTCAATAAATTTGTTAATAATGTGTTTGTCTATAGTCTATACAATCCCCAACAGGTCTTGGTATTGATGCAATAAGATGGTCTATTTCTTCTCGAGGGATACTATTCCATGTCTCAGGGCCGCCAATGTTTGTGGGGGGCTGCTCAATGGGCGAAAGATCGGGGAATCTGGGCGGTCATGGCAAAGGTTTCATATGCGTTAGTTCAAACTAACTCTGGCAACATAAGGTCGAGCATTATCTTGCTGGAATATAGGATTCTGGAGCCGGTTAAGGTGAGGGAGAACATATGCCTCCACTATTTCTTGAAGGTAACGCATGGCTGCATGTTACCTCGAATAGAAGCTAAAGGTGACCTACTTGCATGTGGAATAGCATCCCATACCACAACGCCTACTGTCCGTTGTACAGGACGCTCAACATCAAACTGAGGTTCACGTCTTTCTCCCCGACGTCGTCTTACTCTTCTTCGGCCATCATGTGCACCCAAGGAGAATCGAGATTCACCAGAAAAGACGACCTGATGCCATTCCACATTCCATCAATATTGTTGTTCTCTGCATCGCTGTAATTGTTGCCAGGGATGCTCAACCGTCAGAGGTAACACAAGATGAGGTCGATGATACTGCTGTCCAGAAGACCTTATCCGGCGGTAAACCGTTCGGACAGTTACAGGATGGCCTTGTTCTCCTAACCACTCATCAGCCAAAGATCGATTTGTCGCAAATCGTTCTCTAATGGCCCTTCGACGTCCGGTGCCTACTCTTCTTCGATTTTGGGCATTATCAAACCACGCTTGACAATATCTCATAACAGAAGTTGGATTTCTGTTCATACGGTTAGCTATTTCTCGAAATGACAACCCCGCCTTCCGTAGACCAATAATTCGTATTGCCAGCTCTGTTAACACCTACACAAGAAGGACTTTGGTGACCTTTTCTGATTGTGTCCACCATACTAATAACGCGTAGGTGACGAAGGGACGTACTAAAGTCATGTAGGACCAGAATATTACTTCTGGTTTTAGCCCTCTAGTCCTCCCAAATAGCCTTCTGTATTCCCATATGGCTGCAGTGGTATTATTATTATTATTATTATTACAATAGATTTCGAATTGAGAACATGGGTTCTATAAAATTCGACATATAAATACAACATATTACAAGGCATCCAAGCAACTGTGCACAAGAGAGATACAATTGTATATTCTAACATATCTAACATATTCTAACAAATCATCAGGAAAAAAAAAATTTGAGAAAAAGAAAAATGTAATGCAATGTGAAGAAAAATCAGATACTGTCATATCGATTTTTAAAAGTGTTTATAGATGGAGCATTCACAACACTAGGCGGTAGGGCATTCCAGTGATCAAAAACTCTGTTGGGGAGGAAATTTCTCCTAGCAGTAGTATTGAACCGTTCCTTCCTCAGCTTCAGGTTATGACCGCGCAACCGAGTATCATTGTTCAAACAGAAAAGATGGGATAAATCGAAGTTGATGAGGTTGTTGAGGATACGGAAAGACATAATTAGGTCGCCTCTAAGTTTCCGCCGCTCAAAAGTTTCGAGATTCGCCATAGCTAGCCGCTGATCGTACGAGGGTCTCACTCGGCCAAACGACATACGCGTGGCGGATCGCTGAACGGACTCCAGCAAGCGGCGATCGCGAACCAGTCCCGCACTCCACACAGGTCCCGCGAACTCCAAAATAGGTCTGACGTAGGTTGTGTACAATTTTATTGATGTGGGGAACGACAACCTCGAGAAAGATTTACGCAGAAGGTATAGGGACGAATTAGCTCGTCTGGAAAGAATTTTCTCGTTGTGTTGTTCCCAGTTTAGTTCACCTAGGTATTTGACCTCTCTGGTGCAATTCAGAATCTGACAATGATGGTGCTTTAAGATTAAGATTAGTTTTCTTGGTGAAAGGAATAAGAATGATCTTCGAGGTATAAACACTTTATATTTTTATTTTTCAGCAAGCGAGACAGAATGTGAAGGGTATCCGAATCAAAAACGTTTCCTCGATGTCATTCATGAAGGTACAAGCAGAAGTAGGCATCTATAATTATTCGCAGATAACCATGTATTATGGTCATATTGGCAGACTTTGCTTGATGACTGTGATTATTTTCCGTTTACTCTGAACACTCGTATAAATTGTCGTTTCAGATTCTTTGGTATCTATTGTAAGAAATTTGAAATTAAATTATATGTATTAAATTTCAAATGGATATTATCTTTTCGATTAAAGCCCCACAGTTAGGAAACAGCTTGACATCTCACTTTCAGCCGATTCGTCCAGGTAAAAGTGCAATTTTAGAATGTGCCAAATCGTCATTTTCAAATTCCCAGACACAAACACAGACTATTGCTCGTTCTGGGAACAAAACCCCTTTATTGTGCCAGGTATAATAAGCCGCTGTTATTACAGCCGTAAAAACTGACCGTTCAATATAATACGCACTTAACTCAATTTTCATAACTCCGAAAATATACCTCACGGCGAATTTCTGCACGGCGCGCGGATATTAATTTCGAACAGAAACCAATAAACGGTCATTATGAAATTAGCCGGACGTATTTTTGGGTCGGGCGTTTAAGGGTTCGGCCACAAATCATCGCTGGGGCGAAATCAACGGCTGTCCGTCCAAAACTATCGGCCTTCAAACGATCCAGACCTAAAATCGGCCGTTTGCGGTGGCGCTATTTAATTTGTGTTATTAAATTAACGAATCGACTCTCTGGATGCACCGATTATGGTGGCTGATGGGGCCGTGGGCAAGACGATTATCGGTGATTTATATTTTATGATGTAATTGGAAGTTTTGATGTATCCTGAACGTTTTACGATACTTTCGTAATGATTGTTATTGTTTGGAGTTATTTTCGGAAACGAAGTCGAAACGGTTCGATAGGGCTTGGCCCACGAGTGAAAGCTGAACTATTGGGAATTAAGCAATTGACCAATGGATGGGATTATAAGTCGCGAAACGAATCGTCGATATTCATTGGTCTGCCATCTGTAGGTTGAGGAAAATTTGAATAATACCTACCATCGATCACACAATACATAGATAGTTTTCGACTGTAACATACAGAGTTGCCGACACAAAAAAGTCCAATCAGATATTTGCCTGAATAAATCAAATTTTTTTTAATTATTAAATTTTTTACCAGGGAATTAACAAAAAATTTTCAAATGAAAAACCATTTTCTATCAATAATTCCCAATATTTGAATTCAATCCACAATTTTGTCTGAAAACATTGAAAAAAATCTAATGTTCAATCATGAAATAATTCTGACATCTTTAGAGGGTGAGTCTTCGACTTGTACAGTACATACAGAGTGTGACAGCCAAATGGAATAAATTCGATAACGAATAATTGAGGGCGTGTTGGGAAAAACGCTCGGACACGTCGATTTGTAATTTTAAATGCGCATATTTTTCAAGAAAATAATATTATATTGGGTGTTCCATGTGACCGTGGCAGATACCAACTTTCTTATTTCGAACGCAACCCCCCCTGTATATTATTTTTTTTCGGTTTCTTCAGAAAATTCTAGACACAATTCAGGCACAATGTCCTATACCTATCTTTAACTATTTCGAAAGTATTTAGTGTTTTCAGATTAATTGCAAAAATCATTTTTCAAATAGAAATTATTTTATTTCACAAATTCGGTACATTACACTTCAAACCTTATAAGTAATACTGATTATTTCTTAATTATTAAAAAAAAACAAAGAAAAAACATTAATGTCAATGTAGGAAATGTTCAAAATGCTCGCCGCGAACGTCTTGGCAACATGCTCATCTGGTGTAGAATTGTCTTCTAACGTTACTCAACATTTCTTCTCAGTGATGGTTTTTGCTTACTTTCTGCATATCAAGAGGTAAATGAGAAATAAGTATTGAGTGTAATGTATCGAATTTGTGAAATGAATTAATTTTCATTTGAAATGTTAATTTTTGTAAAAAATCTGAAAACACTTGATATTTCCGAAAAATTTGAAGATAGGTATACGACATTGTACATGAATTATATCTACAATTTTCCGAAGAATCCAAAGAATAAATAATATACAGGGGGTTGCATTTGAAACAAGAAAGTTGGTTTAGGCCACGGTCGCATGGAACACCCTATGTAATTTCATTTCCTTGAATAATATGCGCATTTAAAATTACAAATCGACGTGTCCGAGCGTTTTTTCTAACACGCCCTCATTTATTTGTTATCGAATTTATTCCATATGGCTGGTACCCTCTGTATATATTTCAACTGTAGATTCTTGGCGCCAAAAAAAAACATTTTTCTCAATTTTGTTGGAAAAATAAAGCCATTGAAAGAAAAATTGGCCAAACACGTGACTGATTCTGTGGCATGAATGCAAATACCTCGAAATTCATATTCCTCGATTGAAATTGCGTTAATACATTCAAGTTTGTCTCAAGAACTAACCTTATAATTATACTAATAATATTGTATTTCTTAATCATAACGAGCAATTTTCACAATGTTAATATTTCAAATAAAGAGTACTGATATCATCCTGGAAACCATATCTCAGAATATGGAAGAAATTCAATATATGAGAGATTTAACAATTTGGAGATAACCAGTCGCAAGACATCCAATTTATATAAGCTTACTCAGTTCCAACTTGAAAGAAAACAACAAAAAATCGAAGAGTTCAAAAAGTTTATCAAATTGATTAAAGAAACCACATTTCTCAACAAAAACAGTAAGTTTTGTTCGATTATCTCTGCAATTAAAGAGCCATATTTCTACAAGCAAACTGAGCTCCTTCTTCGAGTTTCTTGAAGATTAGTTCGTAGACACTAATAATTTGTTCATTTTTTCCAAAAATATATTATAAACGGAGATTTTCCATGACATTTTTTTATTCAGCAAGCTATATCATCCTATTTTGTATTCAAAACAATCAAAACATTAAATTTCTATGAATATTTCACCAGAGGCATGGATACCTTTCGGTAAATACGTTGCCAGCAACGACCTGAAGTTTGAGACGTTGATTTTTCGGTGGAATACATAGTGAATATCGTTGAATTTGAAAAAAGACATACGGAAGTAGATGAAGCCTGTATTTTCCATAATGAGTCTTCATCAACCTATACCAAACATAAATTACAGCTAGTGACATTTCCAGCATTTCAAATATGTCTGTGATGATTGAAAACTATATGGAGATCATTTATACGATGAAAATTTCAATCAGTTGATATTTTGGTAGTTGAAGTTGATGACAAGTTGAACAAAATGTTGCTACTAGTTGCAGTTACAATTTCCATATCGCTGAGTATTCGTGTATACATATTAGGTTATGTAAACTACACACATGAGTTATTTTAATGGAATGTATCGAATCCTGTTCTGAGTGGGTTTCCATTACCTTTAACATAAAATTGACCTCAGCGCCAGCGCAAGCCTAATTGATATATTCTGTTGCGTAAACAGTCGATTCCCAACGTTTACCAACAAAATGGAGCCCTAATCGAACGAATAGTTTCCGCATCGTATCAAATGTCATTAGTGTTTATGAAATACTCTTTGCATTACTGTTAGCATCACTATACGGGCTTATTACCATATTTCACCTAATTTGTGTAATCACCGTCGTCGAAATAGGTCGAATTAGTATCGAATGCACAGAGGTATCGAAAATGGCGGAAGTATTGATCCCAAAGGCCCGCATTTGTCAATTATTATTATGGCGGTAATGGAAATTCGGTTTTGAGTTCCAATTAATGAGCGGAATGATATTTTGCGGCGCGGTTTGTAATTCGCTGTTTATTTGACGATGTCCACAAAGAAGCCTTGTACTCCATTCTGTTTTAATTGGCGTTCCTGTTTCATGGTTTCCGTGTTGGCAGCACTGGAATTGTAATTGTTTCGAAAATCACTTTTTTGTGTTCATATTTCTGGTCGATTTCACAGTGTCAATATCATTCTGGGGTTAGATTCCTGGAAGTTATGGTGGAATTCACATCAATTTACTACGAAAACCTCCGAAAATTACATTATTCACTTTCAGGAATGTTATTTGAATTAATCTCTTTCGGTAAACTTAGTTTATTTTTTTTTGTAGAGATTGTTTCAACTTGTTGTTATTTTGTTCATATTTAAATATTATATTGTATATGACGTATATATTCTTCGAGAAGCTTTTGTGTGAAATAAATAGAGGAAATACGTACAAAATGACATAGGCATCATAAATGCCTACCATATTTCACGACCCGGCTTCTATTAACCTCTGAAAACTCACAAGCGCTACTCTAGTTCTTCCGGTCGTTATAAGTGATAACAGAGATCAATAGGTCACGATTTTTTTCATTGCCCCAAGTTCCTAGAAGAAATGGCCAGTTTTCACCTTTTTTTCATTAATATTGCATTCATTTCAAACTTTACTTATTTGTCATTGTATATACGAAGCTTTTTCTTTGTTGAATATACTCTCTGTACTAATTCTTTATATTTCTAGTTTTATAACGCTCTGTGGACAAAATGACATATACAGTGATTGAACAAAATGACATAGGTATTTCAGCTGAATTAAACGTATCTACCGAGACTAATTTACATATACCAGGCTCCATCAGCAAACAAAGAGTCAGGACAACTCAACATATTCACAACAAAATATTTATCTGTAGCTGATGAAGGCAATGCATCTTAAACTAGTCTTGCTGATCCTTTGAGGAGGTTCCTCCAATCCCTAAAGGACGATTCATAAGTGGACAAGGCAAATGTGAGCCGAAGACTCGATAAACATACACATACACACATACAGTTTCAACTTCTGCACCTAATACGATTACAATCAAATCAAAATATGAGCCCATACCTCGTCCAAAGAAAAGGAGACAAAGCCCTAGGGCATTATTTGAAGAAGACAATGTAGAAGAAAATGTTCCTAGCAACTTTCGAGATAATGAAGACGACTGTCCATCTGCTTATTTTTATGACATTTTTCCCGATTTAGATCTTCTACAGAATAAGCTCTGGAAAAGACTGGTTACGGTGCATGCATTGGTTGCATTGGGCTCACGCATCTTATGCTGATGTTTCTAGAGGAACCAAGCTTCATTGGTAAACTTTGTCAGTAGTTTTGTAACCATAAGTAGAAAACTACAGTTGCCTGTTGCCGGTATGTCATTTTGTCCTAAGGACAATATGAATTTCGTGTATCTAAATTTCTCTGAGAATTTTTTTTTTTAACTTTCATTCCAAGAAGGTTTATTAGATTTTACAACGAAAGGACCAAAGATCTTAGGTGTAGAATATGACATTACTGTAATTCACTACTAACAAAGTATGCCTCTGAAATAAAACCCTACGTCATTTTGTACGTACCTACTTACCTTATTTAATAGTATTATGACAATATCCTATGTTACATTATGTGTAAAAACTACAAGAAAAATCACTAGATGTAAAGGAGACAGAGCTATAAGAACGTTTCCCACTAGAGCACGTTAGAAATAGTTGCAATCGAAAACTAGACCAGGAAAAAAACAATCAAAGTTGTGAAATAATGATCCATGCTGATAGTCAAGATGCTATCAGAGCACTGAACATCAAATCAATTCTGATATATGAGTGCTATAAAAAAATTAATGAAGAAGTAAAGAACAACAAGCTCTCTTTAGTCTACTGAGACATGATAGAAACCGATAATTGAGTATCTCCAGTCAAAATGATGCAGAAAACTTTTATTCAAGAAAAAATTCTCTAGACTTCCCTGATGACGAATACACCTCAATATCTGCATATCAGAGTCACCATCGCAAAAAATATCACAATTATAAATTCTCATAGGACTTCTTTGTAATATCACATAAAAACACCCCTTGATCAAAAAGTCCCAAAATATAATTTAATGGTGAAGAAGGGCAAGCTTGAATGAATTCGACATTGCCAACCGTCCACCGCGTTATACCAGTCCTCTTCCGGTTTACTTGCTTCCTTTTTTCATTCGTCTATGCTCCAAAGGTCTTTGACGTCATCAGGCACGTGATGACCACTGCCGTCAAATCTGAAATGGCATAATACGAGCAGGGGTGCGGCACAGTGTGAAAAACTACCCTCTTGTATGGGGCATTAAGGCATCGGAAGAAGATCGTGTCTGTTACAGGGGTGGATCTTATTCAACTTACGTTGGTCGAGGTCCATCATATTTGTTGGGAAATTGGGGGAATTAGGCTTAACAAGAAGGACGTTGCTTTTAACTGTAATCAATGTGACTGGAGAAACACAAATGATTCCATTCATGCCACAAATAGTTCAAAAGTTACATGAAGAACTGTCATGTCACTGCCCAAAGTTAGCTCTGTATAGCTTCAGTGAAGAAAAAGAATGTTCATAGTAATTCTCAAGGATGTCTCCTCAATAAGACTCATAAATTTACTGACCTGATCAAGTCATCACCAGCTTCTCAAGTTTTGATTGTCGACTTAAGATTCTTGATGAGATATGTCTGGAACCAGCCGAAATCCCAAGTCCACACCTGGATGCACGGAAAGAAATACACAGAAGCTGAATTTGACGGAGTTAACCCCGATATCTGTTCACAATTTTCGACTTTATCCGAAAGGGCATGGCCTGAGGTCGGGACCCTAATGTAGCGGGACGAAATTGAGTTTTCTAAAGGATACAACATTTGATATATGAATATGTTGAGGCAATATGCCAGATGATGCACCTGAAAAGCCTCCATGCAATTTCAGGGGATTTTCCGCATATTGTGTCCGTCTTGGCGAGATCCTTGTTAAGGGTGTGTTCAGCTGTATAATATAAGGGATTTGATGCAAAAGACAGCCACTATCGGATGGGATAAGGAATATAATTTGGCCAACTTCAAGGAGATCAGTGTGAGGGTAAGATCCAGATTGGAAAAATTACGATAAAACTTTCTCTCATCTATGTTTGAGTGCATTGAAATTTTGAAATACCGAAGTTATTCCTTGGCTCATTTTAAAGATATTTTATCCTGTGAATACATTTGAAAAAGCGCTTTGTTGCCATGACATAATATGGCTCGCTATACGAATACCGAGAAGGCTGATATGCATTTTAAGTATATTATGTTATTCGCAATAGCCGAAATCGGCCACTGTCCGAAATTTTTGCTCACAACGCGTTATGGGTATCCAAATTTACCCACGATGCGAATAGATAATTTTTTTTTCGAGCACTGAGTAAAGCTGAATACCCAGAACGCGTTGTGGGTAAATTAGATAATCCACAATGCGAATCCAATTTTAGCGCGCTTTCATTCTGCGTTGTGGACAATTCATTTTACCCACGTCGCGTTCTGGGCATTGCACTTTACCCAGAAAGCGATGAACCAGAATATGTCGTCGAAGTCAGCCTGCTGTAGGTTGTGTACTGACAGGTACGAGTAACGAGTATTACGAGTAGCATGAATAGATTACTTACCACAGTGCCTGGATACCTTGATGTGATTTCTTGAAATTGGTTTGACTGTATTTTGGTTTTAGTGCGTGTTTTCGAAAATATTTCAATATGAAAGCTGAATTCGAACAAAAATTAAGTGATCCCGTCGTTATAATTACCAGACGAAGGTCATTTAGAGATTATGTATGAAACCAAAGTGACACTATAAAGAAAACGGGATGGACTTTAATTATCATTCAAAAAATATAGTAGATTGAAACGGTTTGATCCTTTGATTGGTGGGAAGAAGGATAAACTTGTTAACATGGAACGTTTAGCAAACCAATCTGGCCTAAATTTTTAATGAACAGCAAATGAAATGTATGATTTAATACTGATAACTCATTGAAAAATTGGACACAAAAGAGAAAAAGAAATCTGTCCATTTCGCTTTACCCAAAATTCGTTTCAAGTAAAACAATGATAACAAAAAATCTTATATTGAAAGTTCATATAGGTAAAACAAAACGATATATTAACAACTTATTAGAACTAAAAACAAATATTATTTATTTTTACAAGTACTTTTATGACATCTTGAATTACATTTCATATTCAATTTCACACATGCACACGTCTTAAGGGTCGTTTATACTGGCCCGTAACTTATGCCCTTCTTATGCCCTTAAAATTTGTTCTCTTTAAGGGAATAAGTTAAAGTTCGAGTATAAACCATAGCATGAAATTTCTATGTTTCAACTCTTAGGGTAAAGGAAAAGTTTAAGTTACGGGCCAGTATAAACGACCCTTTAGTTTGACATCCTTTCAAACAATTGCATTTTATAAAGCCAGATTGGTTTCCTGAACGTTCCTTGTAAGCAATTTTATCTTTTTGGCCAACTGTTAGTAAATCGTATCTTTTCAATCTTCGATATTTTTTGGATGATAATTCAAGCCCATCCCGTTTTCTTTGTAGTGCCACTTTGGTTTCATTTACTAACTCCAAATGACGTTCGTTCGATAATAACAATAACAACGACCTGTCCTTTTTTTTAGCATAAGTTCACTTAGTTTTTGTTCAAATTAGGTTTTCATATTGATATAATTTCAAAAACACGCACTTCAATCAAACTTGAGAATTCACAAGGTGGGTAATCTATTCACGCTACTCGTAATACTGGCTTCTCGTACGTGCCAGTACACGAACCTAAAGCAGACTGACTTCGACGACAAATTCTGTTTCATCGCTTTCTGGGTAAGGTGCAATACCCACAACCCGTCGTGGGTAGAATTAATTTCGGACAGTAGCCGATTTCGGCTATTGCAAATAACATATAGACTGTAGGAACGGTAGAAGTGGAAACTTGCGAATACTTTGAATGTAAGTAATTGAAATTTTTCAAGAATACTATTTCGTACCTTGATTAGTTTACCAAGCTGTTCTAGTTTTATTTTTGTACCCTGATTGTTTTACCAGGATAATGGTCTTCTTGCACTGCTTCTTGTTGTTAGGATGCTGGTGAACCTCGTTAATCTCGATGATTAACTGTTGTGACTGCACAACCGATGTAAGAGGGTATACTAATTGTAAGCACCTTATAGTAATCTTGATGATAACCGCGATGAGTTGTTATCCGTACTTAGATAACAACTAAGAAATGGATGAGGAAGTGGTGAAATGTAAATGCACTCTCAACAAACAGAATAATGATATACCTTCTATATGAAAATCTATAGCAAGGGAACAAAGTGATATAATTACTGATTATTTACCGACGATTATGAATTACAACTGAATCCTTACTGTTGGATTACTTTACTTCACATTACTGACTGCTTGTCTTTGTAACATAGGGTTTTGAAAACAAGCTGAAGAATAAGGGAGGTTCCTTTCCTTTGAATAAAAGTGGAAAAGATAAACAACTGATTGGGTGTCAGAATCGAAAAACGCCTCGCTTAGCAAACAAAGTGCTCTCATTTGCCATTTTTAACTATAGTGGGAAAAACAACCCATTTCTTGAATCTATAGACCAATGAGAGAAAGCGTGGACGATTTGGTATTCGATCCTGCCATGTGTTCCTAAATGCAACTTGAACTGCAATAAAAACGTCACCATATATTTAATTTTATGAGCTTTTAGTGAGAACTGAATGATGGATCATGGGAAATGGTTATTGTCTCAAAAAACCAGATGAATTTCCCAAACTTGACCTAAATTCTTGGGTTGAGAACCTTCTCAATAGTGGACCATAATTCAATCGAAAAAGGGTATTTTCAAACAAAGAACGAAAATTTTAACTAACGGCATATGGAATATTGCAGTTCAAGGGTTCGATCCCATATGGCTAAAATCAATTTATCTATACAGCATTTTCAAAGGCGACAGCTCATTTCTGGTGGACAAAGGATAAGGCATTTAATTTGTCCAGATGTTGCGAAGTGAGACGCAACAAATACTTCTACATCGCCTAGAGAATCGAAGTTTCATCCACAGATGAATCGATTATTCCTCTTTCTGACCGTATAAAGATTTCCTCACTGTATTTTGAGATTCTTCCGGACCCACTTTTTCGACAGATTCCCTCTGGCCGGTCCACAGTTATCATTTCAGTGTAGTATAGAATTAAAGGATATTTTCACAATTGTACGGATATCCGATAAAGCCAAAACCAACGAACGAATATGGAACCCTTTGTCAGGGCTTGGTTGTCCGAATACCCAAAGAAACTCCAATTCAAAAGCTCTCCTCCAAGCATACCCTGACGCATTCGCAGCGCGAATCTAATTCGGAGTTTTAATCCAACCACCCACAACCCTCTCGTGTCGGTTACATCCCTTATTTACATTCGTTCCTATGAAAGAGACCATCGAGGCGAAATATTCCATATCCGATATCACTTGGCAGCTCTGTCGAGTGAAATAACGCTCCAGGGATTCCATTGTTGTCCTTGCTGCATCCCACTGGGCGAGAAGAAACACCGAGAAGTGGATACTGTCCGTTCTGGATGTTCCAGAATATTGAAATTTTATCTAGGTTGTAGTTGGAAGGGTGGGGTTGAGTTTCCAGGTTTTCAAACTCCGCAGATTCGCCAATTACGGGCAATTTATGGAAGAGGCAGACTGACAACGTCGTCACGAAGGAAAACAGATTTCAACGGAGGGAGATGAAACTCAAAGTAGCAGATTTCATAGTCATCAATTACAACACTATCAGCGCAAAATCTACAAAGCCCAAAGATCTGAGATCAAGATGAACCAGACCTTTGAAGAAAATTGATTTCGTGATGATCAAACGAATGGACTATAACAGAGTATGAATAATTTCCAAATTTTAACTTTGGGATAAAACTTTCAGCGATGAAGTTGAATCGAGTAAAATATCTCCTTCGATAATATTCATTATTCTGAAGACGTTGAAGATGAAAGTCGAATACTTTCCGAAACTTTGAAAGCAGAATCCAAGAAGATCGAAAAATTCCAAATAATAATACAGGGTTGGACTAAAGTATGGAACCAAGTAATAGTATATTCTAAAACTAGCAGAATGGGCTTCTATTCCAATACGCATGAGTGTTGGAATTGCATTCTGCAACGAGTATTAGACAATATTTTCTCTATTTCAGTCAAATTTCGTGAAGTACTGTTGAAATTCAATGTAAAATTCAGATTATACATCCTAGTGACTTTTGTGTTGCATCTTGGCAGTTTGTGACTGTTACGAAATTGACATTTCCAAGTTGACGTATGTTGAAAATTGATAGGTTCGGAAGCCAGTGCTGACAACCACAAAACGAAAAATATAACTGAAAACAATGCTGTGATGAGTTCATTACAGCACTGTTTTCAGTACTGTAATGAACTCATTACGATACAGAAATAGAGAAATTCGTTATTTCGTAAGCCGGCGAGAAAAATCCCGAGACCTGTCGATTTTTATTTTCAAGCAGGCTATTCGTGAGGATATCATTTTATTTTTGACGTCATCAATATGAGCGTGATGACGTCATAGCTAAAATTTTCAAATGTAAATGTGGTTCGTGTAATACATTATTTGAAAGGTCTTTTGAATACCTATTCAGCCACATCGATATGTATAGTAATTAATCTGCGTATTGCCAAAAATATTATTGATGAAATTTCAACAGATTTCTTATGAAATGTATTAGGTATTTGGTATGATGTATTTAGTCACCACAAAAATAAATTCCTCATTGTATTTTAGCTGAACGTGAACAATTCGAGAGCTCAATTTAGGTTTCGTTGTATTTAATGAATAATACATATTAAATATTTATTGAATTATTAAAATTTTATTGATTTTTTGAATAAATACACTGCACAAAAAAATTAACGGACATTATGTTCTAAATGATAATTATTTTTATCCGAATTATGCATGCGTATGTTATCCACTTTCAAAGTTTCTCTTCAATACAGATGTTTTCTTCCAGCAGGAATAAAAAAAGATGATATTATCAGATTTTGAATGTATTGGCTCCATTCTAAAATCAGTTGTTCTCGATCAATTCTAGTGATCAATAGTTTTTCTTTCGTTTGATTTTCTACACTCGATCGCTATGCAACGCGAAACACGCA
This sequence comes from Adalia bipunctata, assembly GCA_910592335.1. NCBI lineage: Eukaryota > Metazoa > Arthropoda > Insecta > Coleoptera > Coccinellidae > Adalia > Adalia bipunctata. The sequence continues at coordinate 14,680,700 of OU342955.1, forward strand.
ATTTGACCCAAGAGGAATGTGCCCAAGCGGTAGTTTTGCGAGAAGAAGGGTGGACATACACAAGAATTGCAGAAAGGTTTGGGGTTTCCCATACAAGTGCGTCCAGAATGTTGCAGCGATTCAGGGAGACAGGTTTGAATGTCCGAAGACCAGGACAGGGTAGACCACGGGTAACAACTGCCATTCAAGAACGTTTCTTCGTTGAGACAACAGTTTGCAACCGCTCGCCTCCTTCAGCTTGAGCAAACTCAGAGAATATGATTTAAGGCCTCGTGTCGCGGCAAGAGGCCCAGCTCTTACCCCAGCCCATCGAAGGGCGCGTTTGGATTTTGCGAGAGAGCCTATCCAATGGGAAGAGGCCGATTGGGAAAGAGTTCTCTTCACAGATGAGTCTAGATTCTGCCTCTACCATTGTGATCGACGTTCCCTTGTATACAAACGTCCACATGAAAGATATGCTCAGTGCAATTTCCTGAATACTATACTGGTTTCGCGGGAGGATCGATTATGGTATGGGGTGGAATATCTTTGACTGCTCGCACAGACCTAGTGGTCGTTGATAATGAAGCTATGAATATAAGGAACATTCTTGAAGAGCATGTAGTGCCATTTGCCCCATAAATTGGTGAAAATTTCATTTTTATGGACGATAATGCCAGACCCCATCGTACGCGCATCGTTCAGTACCTTGAAGAGTTTGAAGTCTCTCGAATGGAATGGACAGCAAGAAGTCCAGATCTCAATCCGATTGAGCAGGTTTGGGACAAACTCAGTAGAAGGCTGAGAAGTTCAGAAAATCATCCAGCTACTCTTAGGACTTAGGAATCCAACTCGGAGAAATCTGGGAAGGATTAGATCAGAACATTTTAAGATCACTCATTTTGAGTATGAACCGTCGTTGCCGAGCTGTAATTAACGCAAGGGGTGGAAATACCAAGTATTAAATCACTTATCAGCATTTCAGTATCTTGAATGTTCATTTCTCTTCTTTCACATAAGATTCGGTGAAATCCTGAATTTTTCTTCCATTTAATGTGTCTTGTTTCGTTCAAAACCTTCCCGAGAGAATATGGAAAATGAGTTATAAAGTCAATGTAGAGTTTACTTTCATTAAAATTGAGATTTTCAGAATTTGCGTTAATTTTTTTGCGTAGTGTACAAAAATCATACTGTACATATTGATATGGCTGGATAGTTATTTGAAAGACCTTGCAAAGAATGTATTACAACACCCACATTTCCATTTGAAAATTTCAGCGATGACGTCAAAAATAAAAACATATCCTTACGAATATCCCGTTTTAAAATAAAAATCGACGGGTTTCAGAATTTTTCCTAAAGTCGCCGGTTCACGAAATAACGAATTTATTCCTTTCATTTGCACCATAGTGTCTAACGAATTTATTCCTGCGCTTCAACAAAATGGACAATTACCACAGAATGTTTGGTTTCAACAAGATAGAGCACCTCCAATCTGCAATCTGTAAAAATATATAGGGTGTCCCATTCAGATTAAAGACGTTGATGGCATTTCCGGTCAAGTATATTATTAACAAAAAAATGTACATCAGATGCATTTTGTTTCATTGCAGTTAGCTGCAAATTTTCATAAATATCGTTCTTTTTGTTTAAGATATTTACTTGGTTCCATACTTTATCCCAACCCTGTATAATAAACATTCCTTCAGAAGGCATGACACGTCGTTACCTCATCATCTAAAATAACTTCACCTTAGCCAATTTTACCTAACTCAACTCCACCTGACCGAACTTTATCTAACCTAACCTAGCCTAACCTAAAAGGAATTAATTAACTGTAGCTCTTGTCCCTTGTAGTACACAGAGATGAATTATTAAGTTAATATAACTCTGGATCTCAATGAAGGTGAAGGGAAATTGAAGTTGTTTTCAGAATAAGCTAACATGATATTTATATCAAAGGATATTTCTTGGTTTTCATTTTCACTCATTCATTTTTCCTTTTCGGCGGAGTTTAATATGACAAGGCAATGCTAAGACCTGATGCGTGAATTTTCTTCAGGTCGAATCAAATGAAACTGATCAAACAACATCGTGTCTATTCAAATATTTCCCGCCGATAAGGATCAAAATAATTGAATCCTGGTAACTGTTGTCCAAAAGTACCAAATTTTATGGCGCTTCTCCACCATTACGGCATTCATCTACAGTTGTAATGAAAATAAATCGTCGAATTCTTGATAGATCAACGCCCTTTCAGTGTAAGGCAAGCAGTACACACTGCCATACACTAACGACTACCAGGAGAAATAATTACTGTGTGTTGTTCTAATAGCATCAAATTAAGTAGACCGAAGTTTAGAAAATTTAATCAATATCCGAATGATAAAATCTCCTGGCGGTAATTTATGATATCCTCGATGTAAAATGGGTGGAGATCAATCTGGGATAAGCGTTATATGGTTGGTAGCCGTGATGGAAGCTGCAATCATGAATTTGATTTCGTTTTTTTGGGGATATATATGGAAAGTTTAATGGGGACTATTAATCGAACAGAATAAGCTTGATTCCCACAGGCCACTGATTGAGTCTTTCACGTTTCGATCATTATGAGTAGAGATCACTGAATTCACAGTTATTAAGATTCCGTCAACTTTTTTCGAGAGTCCTGCATTTTTTCTACAGACTCTCTAATTGAAATGCCATTAATTTTACGGTAAGAACGTAGACTGTCCTCCATAAGTTGAAAAATCGCTACATTCATCTGGAAATTCGCTACACAAATTTGAAAAGTCGCTACACAAATTTGAAAAGTCGCTACACAAATTTGAAAAGTCGCTACACAAATTGGGAAAATCGCTACACATATTCGAAGAAATAGTACTGAAATATAAAACATGGCTTATCAAATTCGCCAAAAATTCAGACAGGGACGGGACACAATTCCAGAATGCAACTGTGGTGGCTCAAACTTAAAAACCTGACCCTTGACACCAATCAGACCCATACATACCGACTTTTGCAACATAATAACACCAGTCGCGTCAAGAAGAAGATAAATGGCCCCGCCATCAATGTCCATTTTACTCCGACCAATACACGCTGATTGAATGGGCTCAAATACTCTTCCAATTTGTTATTTATATTCGTTTAATCGATATATTCCAACATGAGAGGGACCGTCTGAATCCCCAGTCATTCATGTGATTGCATCTTCAACGAACGACATTGACGTGGGTTGCCGGCACCCGGAAGGGGTTAGAGGTCAGCTGTCAGTCAGAAGCCTCGAAATATGCGTACGCCTTTCAATTCGATGTTTATGTGTAACATGAAATGAGGTGTGCTGGATATGTGACGTGAGGGCGGGTTTTGGAGAACAGTTGCCGGGGTGTACGGCCTGGTTTGACGTTTTAATATTGACCAGATTCGAATTCGGTATCACGCTCCTGTCTATTGTTGATTTCACGTCAAAACCATGTGTCAATCAGCAGGTATATGGTTCGTAGGAGGAGATCCTCTTTTAGTTTCCAGAGTTCAGTCGACCTCGGTGCCTGTTTTTTGGACGGCTGAGGAAGGGCACTGTGAACCGTCTAATGAACTATTTCTGAAAAAAATTATCTGCGTAAGAACAATTGAATAAGAAAATTTGGATTGTCACGCTAAAGACCTAATGCTGATCTCATAAGTATCTTTCTCCAATGCTCAAGATGCATCGATGTTTCGCTCTGCCATTATTTCGCTATAGTTCTCAACACACTTAGGGCCGGTTTTATAAAGGGCACGTTCAATCCGAGGTTACTCAAACGAGGATTGAAAGTCAACCCTCGGTTGAAAAAGTTCGGTATTATAAACGTCTTTGCAGCCCCGGTTGATCAACCTCGGATTGAGATCGCTTTTTTTTGGGTTGGCTAATCTGAATCTTATTTCTCGAAGTATTTTGGCACGTTTTTTTATACCATGTTTTGATAAATTCAATAATGCTGGTCTAATAAAGACAAATCAAAAAGCTAATTCGAATATTCCCGTGTTTTGTGACGGTCACGGCAGATAATTCAGAGAAATCTGATTTCCTACATCAAAACAAATTATGTAATAAGAAAATTTTTGATTTATGAAATGAGGACATACTTCGTACGAATTTTTTCCACTCGAAGCTATTGCCAAATACGCTCCAGTCTGTATAACTTTTGTCAACTTATTTGACTCGTTTGTACTATTTTGATATTCTGAAAAGTCTCATCTCAAACTCTTATGCCAAGTAACCAAATACAAGCTAGGACAATACAAAAAGTCCAATAAAATTGCATTAACATTTAGTCGTACAAGGATGCAGTTATATTTAGGATAGGAACAAATCATTCTTGATCTTGTTTAATTGAGTACATAAAATATACATTAGATTTGAAGATTAATTATCAACATTCGCTTTATTCAGGGTGAGAGTCATGAATAGAACCAGTCTAGCAATATTATGCAGGACTCCGCAAGTCACATAAATAATAGTTGTTTTCAAATTTGATCCTGAATAAAAGAATGGGAAATGTTCTTTTACACGCCAGAGAGTCTTTAAATTGAATTCAGAATTCATATGTGAGCTCCATTGAATAATTGATCTGCGAGATGGGATCGGTGTCATTAATCATTTCTTTAGAGTATATTAAAAATTTTCTATGATGAGAATTAACAAATTTATAAGCTTAGCAACTTGGAAATTTGAAGAAAAGTAATCCTTTTCACATCTGTAGCATTCAGCATTTTCACAACCCATTAAAATAAGCATGCACCTGTACTATGTAATAATAATCAAGAAATCCTTCTAGAAACTGAATGCGCTCCAGCAACATGGTTCTAATACACCGAAATTTGGTCAGTCAATACAACCTTTCCCTTGTTAGTTGCTATTCCTGTTGATTGCTTGGCATTTTGATAGAATGATAAAATAAGCACTAGAATACTTTTTGATAATGTCCAAAGATCTAGACATTTCACAACTTTCTGACTTTTTTCTGATGTTGATTTATGTATACCTACCACTAAAATCTTCGAAAATGTTAACAACTCTGAAAAGAAACAGCTTATTCAGAGTAATTTCATCCACCTGATAAAAAAATAATTTTTTAAATTTGATCAAAATCTCTTTTTCGTGTCATCGTCGAAGAGGTCGAAAGGAAATGTGAAATCATTCGATTGGTATCTTTCTTATTCACTATCGTTACTATCCTTTGAATGTTTTGCAGTTATTTCATTATTATCATAACTAGAGTCATTTTCGATATTTTATTCACACAGGAATCTGGCAGAAAAATTCAGTTTCAATTTAGGAATATTTTCCCAAACACCAAAGATGAATTATTAATCCATAGCAAACCTACACAAGAATGTGATTAATATCAGGCATTCTATCAATATAATAATATCATATAATATTTTCATTCCAAGCAACTCCAATGTGCCAAAACAAAATGTTTTGTTTTGTTTTTAACATAAAGTGAGGTTAGTTGTCGGCCATCTAGAAACGTCAAACGTTTCAATCCTCGGTTCAAATCTCAAACGGAGCTATATTCACCGGTTGAGTCAATCCAGGGTTGAACCCGAGGTTGGATGTTTATAGTACGGAAATCGACGTTCGACGGCGGATTTGGGCTCAACCGAGGATTGAAATTCTTTTATAAAACCGGCCCTTTATAATTTACAAGGGAATTCACATCATTGGTCTTCATGTTATCGTGGGCCTGCTAACCCTAGTGGGTGCTCTAAGGTTCACTTCCAAAATTTAGCTACACATTTTTCAGAATCTACCAATTGGAATTTTTTTTTCCGTTTTAGGAATAACTTGTACCTATATGGAATCCGTAAACAGGATTCTATCTACATAAACGTCAACAATTGTCTGGGCTCATAACCGCTCGAAGATAGTAGTAATAATTCACAGTTCATTTCAACATTACTCATAACGATTTCCATGCAGATTGTCGATTCAAACCGAAACGACAAGGCTTTAGAACGGAATGTCCATCGACTATTTCCGAAATTGTTCACAATACCGGTAGTACAGTTCAATGGCCAACCCGTTAATGGCACATCGTCATAAATTAGTTGAAACCAACGTCATTAGGTCACTCTTGAATAATTAACCAAAGAAAGGATTCAATTTTGGGCGGGGTTGAATTAAACAAAGGGACTTGTACAGTCTATTCATAAGGATGAATTGTCTTATGTTGGCATGAGTATCGATTGACTACGTCGCAATGGAGTTTCATTCATTAGTTAACATTTCAATAATTCATCGGATATTCTCGTATGTTCGATAATTATTATTGTTTTGGTCTCATTAACATATAATAGATATTTTATGAGAATATCTTCATTATGTATGGATCCATTAATCATAATTTGATATCAGTGGGTGAATATAGGTGCATCCTGATTTTATGGCGCCTATGATACTTTCATAATTACTGATTCATTTCGATCGAAATAAATCAATTCGATATTCTTTTGAAGCAAATATTTCTTAATAATCCCATCACATGGGTTCTGAGAATGTCAGTTCCTGTCTTGTACGGTTGCTTGTTTTTTATGTTTTTACTGTTTGAATTATAGTAATTGTTTTTACTGTAAAGGATTTTATGGCACACTATGCTGGCTTGAATGTATTTTATGCCCTATGTTCTCAATTTTATTCTATTTTATTCGTGAAAATGACCAGAAACAAAGGTCGAAACGTCGGCATCTCACACTGAGAAAAATTATTTTTAATATTCAACTTTCGGATTTGTTAGTCCAATATTCATTTCATTTGATTCAAAATGAAATTTTCATTTCTTTTCGACTATGGACCGACACAAAAAATTTTGTCTCCACAAATTCTCTAAATATATTTCGTTCTCAACAGTTCAATATGAGAATTATCTAATAATCAATTGTTTGTAGACAAGGTTGGAAGGATATATTAATATATTCATGATTTATAGGAAACTAGATAATGGACCTATTAAACGTGATTATTTATAAAGTAGAAGTTTGTGGGAATATTCAGATCTAAAGAATCAGTAATTCACTTCTATACATCTGAGCTATCGATCATTTTCATAAACCTGTCTCAAGGCTGTACAAAATGAAAATATCTATTTTAGAGCTTCTTATACAGAATATTCTGAAAAAATAGATGGAATTTTTTTATACTGAAATTTTATGTTGTTTCAACTTGGTGGTAACGAGTTACAACCTGAGTTAATTCTTTCCAAGACCAACCAATCAGCTGATAGTGTGCTATTATTTTCGTCAGAAGGTGAGCCAGAACCTCCTAGTCCTGATTCGGGGCCTGCCACCCAGTATGATGTTTTTGTTATTTTCATGATGTTTTTGACATTTATATGAATATATTTTTGTTCACTCTATAATACATTTTTATTTTACCCCTAATAAGTATCTTATGAACAACCAACAAAAGAGCTAATACAGTTAAGAGTACTACTTAAGATTTAATAATGTTAGGAATGTAAGGCTTTTCCTACCCTGTGAACAATGTACTATTTTTTGGAGCAATCCTATGTCTGATTCATCACCAATAAATGATTTATAAGTACCTATCAAGATGTCAATGATGTAGGAAACCAAAACATAACTTTAAATAAAATATTTGCTGGGTTGTATACTGAAACAGATATTTCTTACATACATTCGAAATTTCTTAGTGGTGAATATTTGTTTTTCACAGTGCCTAAAGGATTTTTATTTCCCCAGTCCTCTCAGCTACTACCTTTACTACATATTTGAAGAATATGACACGAATACTGAAGATGAAGTATAAATATTTATATTTTCAACTGAGTTCCAGTTTGCTATCTCATCCATCGAAACTTGTGGAGAGAGTAAGTTTCTAGAAGATGTGGAAAAACACCCAATTACATCGTTAAGAATCTACTGATAATAACATATTTTTTTCAACAAGTCGTGCGCTTGAAACGATCGCATTATCACGCATACCAGTTCGACTTTCATTACGTGAAGTTCACTTACACGAATTTGAAATTCGTTTGGACAAAGATTGCCCAAAATTGTTGAACGTAAAGAATCTGAAAAAAACTTTTTTATGCATGTTATGCTCAAAAGATTGACAGATTGACAGTATTTTTGGCGAAGAGGTTGATCTTCTTTGAGCTTGAGCAGTCAACAAGCACCAGTCAGCTGGACTGTCCACTGGCTCCTGGTAAACGCAATTTAAGGGCACCAAATGTGTAGGTATCCATATTGAAGCCAATGAAGTTCTTCATAAGCTCGTTTCTGGATTGATCTCTTGCACGATCTGGTCGAATTGCCCCTCTATACACCGGTAAATCGTTTTTTCGGCTCGGACTATGAGAATAGTCATGATTAAGTCATGCCCTCTGAAAGCAGGCTGGAGGTGCATCACGCTTTCGTAATCACAGGGGTGTCGCGGAGAATAGAGTTGTCGGTTTCGTAAGACAATAGCCGTCCGTTTCCGACAAGAACGGTCGTTTGGCATCTGGGTGGGAGCAGTCATGAGCTCTCGATGCCGCTTCATAACTAATGCTCAATTGATAATTATATTATAATACCCGTATGGATGCTGGACAATGAGAACCTCGTCTAATAAACTTGGGCTTACGTGGGTGTTAGGACGGGTACAGCGGTGGATTGTGAATTCATAGAATTCATGCTGAAGATGATCCCAATCTCTGGATGCTGATATCAAACAGCAGGAAAATTCTGCTTGTGGAAGCGATTATTTGAGCCCATCTCAAGGGCGGTCCTAGGCTGATTTCCTGGGGGGGGGTAATAATTGAATAAACAATTGAAAAGACTATAAAACTTTTTTTTTGTTAGTTTTTTCATAAATAAAATTTAAAAAATCGAATTGGCTGCAGTGCTCTGGGGGGGGGGTAATTACCCCCTTTACCCCCCCCCCCGCCGTAGGACCGCCCTTGGCCCATCTGTTAGTCAACAAGAAGTCGTCAATGGAAATGATGATGTTCATCGACATAAGAATAGTTAATATGTAATTAAGCTGAACTACAGTGTGCATGAGCTCACTGAGAGTGTAATGAGGAACCTTCTGATCACTGGAAGACTTGCATAAGCTCTGTTTTCTTGATAATCTGTAGTCATTTTGACAACTTATAACTAACTAACTCCTTACGGTCCTTCATTGTGGACAATTTAGATGATGAAAACCTCATACTCGTTGTTGCATCTCACTTCGCAACATCTGGACAAATTAAATACCATTTCTTTTGTCCACCAGGAATGAAGCAGTCGCCTTTAAAAATGTTGTATAGATAAATTGATTTTAACCATATGGGATCGAACCCTTGAACTGCAATATTGGTCCATATGCCTTTAGTTACAATTCTCGTTCATTGTTTGAAAATATTCTTTTCGGACTGATTTATGGTCCGCTATTGAAAAGGTTCTCAACCCAAAAATTTACGTCAAGTTTGGGGGATTCATCTGGTTTTTTGAGACAATAACCATGTCCTATGAACCTTCATTCAGTTTCTCAGTAAAAGCTCATAAAACTAAATATATGGTGATATTTTTATGGCAGTTCAAGTTGCACTGGGAACACATGGCAGGCATCGAATACCAAATCGTCCAAGGTTTCTCTTAGTGGTCTGTAGATTCAAGAAATTGGTGGTTTTTCCTACTATAGTCAAAAATGACAAATGAAAGCACTTTGTTTGCTTCGAGGCGTTGTTCAATTCTGACACCGAATCAATTGTTGATCTTTCTCTCTTTTATTCAGAGGAAATGAACCTCCCTCATTTTTCAGCTTGTCTTTAAAACCCTATTTTACAGAGACAAGCAATCAGTTATGTTTTTAATCGTCGGTAAAGTAAAGTTTTTAATCGTTGTTGAATTACCATCAAAGTAAAGTAAATAATCATTTATCACTTTGCTCCCTTGCTATACATTTTCATATAGAAGGTACATCATAATTCTTCCTTGCTTTACATTTTCATATAGAACGTAGAGTTCATAATTGTATACATAATACTTGTATAATCGTTTCGTACTTGTTACCTTAGTTGAGGTAACAAGAAAACTACAGTGTATTGTTTGTTGAGAGTGCGTTCACATCTCACCACTTCCTCATCTTCTTCTTAGTTGTTATCTGAGTACGGAAACAACTCATCGCATCGCAGTATTCATCAAGATTACCAAGGGTGCTTATGCCTGATAATAGATTCCGTATCTATACCTGGAAAAAAAAACTATTCTTTCACTCTTTCTTAAGCTTCTTATGCACTGTTGTATGATTGTACGTTTTCTTCACTTTGCAGCACATGCTTTTTTTGGACCAAGGGTTAAGTAGTAGGGCACCACCAGGTGAGGTTTTCGTTGGAAATAAAGACCTTATTATTATTATTCTAATCTCTTAACTTCTAATATTTGTCTTTCGAATTTTCTCAGCAGACTTGAGCTTGTGGTTTTACTGTAGGTACTATATCGATCTACATTATTGTTTCATATGATGAGACCTCAAACTTCAATTAAGTGATCATTTCAAGAAATTTGTGAAACTTATCAATCAAGGAATGTTAATCCTCTATTGTGAATGATTTCTTGTGTCTGTGAGTATTCAATGGGACTGCGGATAGGATAGGATTCAATTGTTGAATGCAGTTGTATTAAAAATCCGATAACTGTGAAGTATAACTTTTAGTATTGAATAAATACAGCCTAATAGGAGTTTGATAGATGATAGATCAATATTTCCATCAAATACTATCCTGTTACCGAGAACATCTTTTTCAAATTCCGTTCGCGATAATCGAGCTTCAACTTACAGCGATACTGGACCGCCTAGAAAAACAACATTGTTCATTGCGACATTCACTTTAACCGTTAGGTACCTTATTCTGGGGAACACGGTGTCAGTGAGTAATGAATGCCTTTTTTACCGACCGGCGAATGTCATTCTAGACATCTGCATGACGAAAAGTCGATAATAGATGGACCGATTATCCGTTTGACGACCTCTGATGGAAGTTGGGATTTCATGGATGGTGATTTATGATTGGATAAGTGCAACTTGACCTTCAATAAGGATGCACAATGTGTTTATCAAGGAGGGATAAGAAAATCCGTATGTGCTTTGATATTCAGGAGGAAATAAAAGTACTTGCAGATCTGGAAAAGCCGCGAGGTTCTTTCTAACCAGGCAAGACACAATAAAGCAATATTTGGACGTATTCGCAAGATCTAGAGCCATGTGCCTTCGTTCGTTCTTCCAGATCTATTTTCCTGGTCGTTGGAAGGAAATTTGAGTCGATGGAAGTCATCAAAAAAATTCGACAGAAGAACTCAAAGCTATTGCTTCAGTGACTCTTCAAAAGTGCATGGTTGATCATTAAATCAAACCAGGGATCTCTGCTGACCTGGAAGTGCCATGACACTATGAAGCAACTGGCCAGAGGCAATAAAGTGACTCTACTATGGGTGCCAGGGCAATGTGGTGTTGAAGGAAATGAAAAAGCCGCCGAGCTTGCGAAAAATGCATCAAGTTTAACACCTGCTGGACCTGAGCCTTCCTGTGAGCTTGGAAAAGACCAATATAAGGCAGCGGTCCAACAATTGGAGTTGAATAACAGAATAACCCTCTTGAGAAACACTCCTGGACTTACTCAGTCCGAGACATTAGTGATGATTTCACCGGCCCATACCAGTAAGCTTCTAAAGCTGTCACCAGCTACTTTTTGATGATAATGCAGGTATGTATCATTTCATCGGCCAGAAAAGAAATGAATCTTCACGAAGATATTTCTGGGTTTCCATCACATTCCCCCCAACCGAAATGTCGCAGTTCCTCCCCATCAGGTGAATCCCTCTCTCCATCACGCATCGCAGCAACGCAAAATGAAACGTCCCTTTAATGATATTCGGCTATATTTTTATATTACGAGCCGACCCAAAAGCATTTCCACGCCTGTCGTTCCCTAATTGCTATTTATAGCTTCACACTATACGTTTATACAACAATCGCAGTTCTGACAACCTAACTAAGTACCGCAATTAAAACCCTACGGTCGCCTACAAGAGGGCGCAACCTCCCACGCATTGCTGGGTTTTCAACTCCACCATGTCTTGAGAAACAATGAAGAGGACTTTAAGGTAAATATTTCATGTGCGTGAGCGAGAGATTTAAGTGTATGGATGTGAGAAAGTTCCTGTTGGCGTAAAGAGTGGCAGAGTTTTATGCTGGATGAATTCAGGGGAAATTTTAAAATTTATTACGAGAAAGTTTCGCTCGGTTGAAACGGTTCACTTTGTTCGGATTTCGAGTGGGATAGAGAGACTTCCCCCCTGAACAATATCAAGTAACTTATCATTTGAAAAAAGTGCTAAATAAGAAATAAATTACCTTCTATCAAAGGCAAATCTCAACAATTCTGATATCTCAACACTTAATACACTTCATTCACCATTTTCAACGAGTAGTAGTATAGCAGGCGGGGTCCTGGGACTGAGGATGGCCATGTCCATCCGGAGCCGAAGAACTTTGAGGAAATTAGCTGAAGAATTGGTCAATGACCAGAAGGGGTTGTAGAAGAAGATGTCACCTATCGAGAGCGGTGAAAAAAAACCTTCGAGAGGTCAATGACCGGAAGAAGTAGTAGACGTGTAGATGACGTCAAAGCTGAAGAATTGGTCAATGACCAGAAGAGGTCGTAGAAGAAGATGTCGCCTAAAAGTGATAAGGACCTATTGCCACCTGTCATACTGATGTCACGTGATGGACCTGTCAAATAGTACCTGTCAAAAATGACAGGTGTCAAAAATGACAGGTCTCAAACTTCAAAAGTGATGAAGGACCTATTGCCACCTGTCATACTGATGTCACGTGATGGACCTGTCAAATAGTACCTGTCAAATATTTTCCGATTAACCTGTCAAGACCTGTCAAATTTGGCCCGTCAAGACTGCCCAGATTTATCAAGACTTGCCACACCCTATGACGTAACAATGACCACACCCAATACAAATATGAAAAATCCATTCTTCATCGGGATTCGAACCCAGCTACCTTTAAATTAAAATCTAGAAGTCAACGATTGTCAGCATGACCCCACCAGAACTTATTAGATTTTAGCCGGAAAAATTGGTATAGATACAGTTGTTTCGAACTTGATATGAATCGCAGGTTCAAGGTTGAGAATTATGCAATTTTTGCTGACAATAGCAAATGCGAATATGACGGAGGTGAAAGAGTATCTTGCATTTTATTTTGACGAATTCGCAACACAATATGAATAATCAAGTTATTGGATATTATGTGATCGGAAATCAATTGAAATATTAGATATCCTATAGCATTCAATGGATTCATTCTTTTATTCGAATACACATAGAGGAATTCAAAAGAAACTTCAATGTTGAAGAAATATTTTGTTTTATTTACATGTATGAATAAACGATAGGTGAGATAATAGGTACATTTTTGTGTGTATGTATGTGAGTGTTGAAACAATTCCATTAAATGATGGTCTGTTGGGGGAAAAGAATAAAAAACTATCTTTGATAAAAAATTTATTTTTCGTTCGAAAACATTTATTTTCTATTCTTTCTCAAATATTGATAAATAATACAATCACAACGACAATCTCCAAAGGATTCACATTTAGAACAGGCCATCCCATCAACAGAATCTTCAGTTGGTTTTTTTCCCATACATTTTAGTGGACAGCAGTAGTATGAACCATCGATGAAAAATTTTCTCTGATTACTCAATTTAATACATTTCGATTGAATATTATTCTTCAAACAATATACAGTCAACCCACAACTTGAACATTCAACATGATTTTTATGAAATATATATTTCTCGGCACCACCAACAACAGCAGATGATTTCTTAAGCAGATCATAATAACACTTCATCATTAAAACAAAAGTAAATGATACTATTGAACAGATGGTTATGAAAATATACTTCCATATTATTTCACTCAAAGACTTCAAGAGAACGCGACATCTCTTAAAATTGATCCTAGTAGGTTTGTGAATTTCATCAACAACTTGTCTCTTGATACTATCAGCATCATTAACCACAACAGTTTGTTTTTTCTTCATTCTATAATACTAGCTTCTTTCAGTTCTTCTATAAGACTAATAATTTCATTCCTATTGTTACCGGGTTCGATTCAATCAGTCACGCAACCAAACAGGATAAGAATTTCCCTAAAAATGGTTCGGAATGCATCGAAGTGTATGATAAGGATCATATGCAGTTTGATGCTCAAAAATATTCATTTTTGATTGTGAGAAATAACGAAATGAAAAACAAATATTCAACTCGATTAATTTTATTTTCTCAATATCAATCAATCAATATCAATATAATTATAATACATCCTTTTTATCTATCCAACTATTGTGTGTAGAATTGAAACCCAACCATTTCACAAAGATCTTGTTTTTGCTTCTCTTGAGGACTTTTTCAACAAGGTACGCATCAGGATACTTGACTTTAAAAAGTTGTTCAGTATAGAATCCACCTTTTATGTTTTGCTTGTTGACATCTTCCAACAAATATGTTGTAGGATTCGTAAGATTAACCTTTTTTATGATGAAAATTTCGGTAGACCAATTAGGCATATATTTTTTATCAAATACACCTCTCATTTTCGATATTCTTACATAATCACCAATGTGAAACTTCGTTTGAACATCACTCTGCTTTATATGATTGTATGCAGTTTTCAATAATAGCTTTTCATGTTTCTTCTTCACTTGCGATGGTTTCATACCTATAGTTCTATGTTTTCTATTATTATATTTTTTAACCAAATCAGGTAAAAAGTCTATCCATCGATAATTTCCACGGTAGTTGAATTCCTTCCACATCCAATTTTTAATAGTTTTGTTTACTCTCTCTACGATTGATGCTTTCTTTTCACTGAAGCTTGAATAGTGGTTAACATTGTATTTTTTCATGAGATCTTGAAAGGTTTGATTGAAAAACTCTTTTCCCATATCTGTCTGCAGGTTTTCAGGTTTTTGTTTATTGAGAACCATTTCAAAGTTATTAGTCACTTCAGATGCAGTTTTATTTTTCAAAGGAAAAGCCCACAAATATTTCGAAAAGCAATTGATTACCATAAGTATATATTTGAAACCCTTGTTTTCTTTTGCATAAGGAATCATTTCCACTAAATCTGCTTGAAATAAATCTTCAAAAGACTTCAAGAGAACACGACGTCTCTTAAAATTGATCCTAGTAGGTTTGTGAATTTCATCAACAACTTGTCTCTTGATACTATCAGCATCATTAACCACAACAGTTCGTTTTTTCTTCATTCTATAATACTAGCTTCTTTCAGTTCTTCTATAAGACTAATAATTTCATTCCTATGACTATTGTTACCAGCTTGTTCTGATGCAATCAACAATCGTAATCGATCAACAAGTTCGTTTACATCATCCCAGTAGACATAATCAATATTTTTGTTAGTCACTTCTTTCTGAAATTTATCGTTATTCCAATTCTTATTCAAAAACCCATATCCAACTGATGAAGATCTAGGTCGAGTAATATCATCATTAATCATAGGATGTATGATTTTCTTGTATTTAGGTAATTTGCTTCCATCAACTTGCTGATTCTCCTTATAATATCTTTTATGTGCATTCGTTTTGAAAATAATTTCTCTATAAGCTTCCAAGTCCTCTTTCTTGAAACCCGTTGGAGCCTTTTTAAAGAGTAATTCGTATAAACCTATAGTTCCTCTATAACGTTTATTATTTAAGATGAAATCACTACCATCTATATAAATTCGAGAATCTCCAATGAAAAAGGTTTCAATTTCATTATCATGTCTTATGCCATATTTATGATCGAAAAGATTAGAAGTATCAGTTAAAAGTTCATTAATATACTTTCTAGGTAAAGGGTGGTATTGTTCTAGATATTCCCTGAATATTATTTTATTATCGATTGATTTGGATGCTTTATCCTCTTGTAAAATTTCATCAACTCCTGATAAATCTTCTTCATCGATTAAAAAACTTTCATCATCATCATCTGCATTGCTGCTGTTGTTCTTCTTCTTGAATGTTGGAACTTTTTTATTGGAGGATTCTGTTTTTTTGCCTGTATCATAATCAACAATTTCTATTTTCGGAGGCGGTGGTGGTGGTTGTGGTGATGTTGTTGAAAAAGATTCTTCTTTTATCGGTGTAATTTTTTCTTCAATAACTTTCAAATGTTTGGTTATTGGATTCAACATAGATTCTTGTAAAAAATCACCATGCTTCAATAAATTCAGCTTTCCTCTTATTATTTTTCTCTTTTCAATTAACCTCTTTTTCAGCTTCTTCTGTTTCTCAACATCGATCCTACTACCTCTCTCTGTCAAACTCTCCATTTCAAAATGGTTCTTCAATCAGCTCATCAACAACAACAGGTATTGAACAGGTTCTGAACAGGTATTAAACAGGTATTGAACAGGTTCTGAACAGGTATGAAACAGGTATTGAACAGGTACTGAACAGGTATTAAACAGGTATGAACAGCTTTTGATCAGATGCCGATCGAGATGTTCCATTTATAGCTGTTCCAAATGAATGAAATGATCAAAACCCACTCTATAACGGCCTTTATCAATATCACAGTCCTTCAAGATGAACAAAAATCCAAACGGATGTTTCCAGCATACAGAACAAATTTTTTTGAACTGTTCGAAAGTCATGTCAGCATTAACATGATCGTTACAGATGTGACGTAGATTAAGATCATCTTGTTTGAATACAGCAAGAGCATTAGCGTTGTCTCTTAAAAGATGTT
Organism: Adalia bipunctata; assembly: GCA_910592335.1. Classification (NCBI taxonomy): domain Eukaryota; kingdom Metazoa; phylum Arthropoda; class Insecta; order Coleoptera; family Coccinellidae; genus Adalia; species Adalia bipunctata. Next base: position 14,697,489 of record OU342955.1, read on the forward strand.
TGAATATTCGAGCATAACTTTGCACTAGAAAGAAGCAATCGATTTGATTGTGTCTTCCCATACTGAAATAATCCCTTATAATATTCTGCTTTTCTGAAGCAACATCATCGAAAATGAAAATGGAAAATGGAAGAGCCTCAGAAGGTTTCATAAGTTCTTCTCCGTTACTGCAATCAAAGTATCCAATTTCATTGATTGGCTCCAAAAGATTCTTCAGATACACGTATTTAGGTTGATATAAGCTTTTCGAATAAATATAGATATTTTTAAATTTCAACCCATTAGGATGTTCAATGAGACTAATTATAAGGTTCGTTTTTCCACAATTTGATGGGCCAATCACTAAACACCGTAACGTTGTAGGAAACAAAACACTATGTCTTATGGTTTGCGATGGAACCAAATCATTATTTTCAATTTCAAGAGACGTTTTCTGTTTAACAATTTTCATCGTAAATTTTTTAATATTAGAACACAAACACGCGCGCGTAAAACCAAATAACAATAGTAAATGTTTTATAAAGAACCAATACATGACTATTTAAATCAGTCAGTATAATATTGTTCATGAAATAACAACAACAACAAAACATTAGTATGGAAAAAAATTTAACTTGTGGTGGGGGTTTCTTGGATAAAACTCTATTTGCTATTCCATATGAGTTACATCTTCCAGGATATCAGTTTTGTGGTCCTAATACAAAAGTAGAAGAACGTTTACATAGAGGGGAAAAGGGTATAAATGATTTGGATGAAGCATGTAGAGATCATGATATTGCATATTTCAATTCAAAAGACTTGGAAGCACGACATAGAGCAGATAAGATTTTAGCGAAGAGAGCTCTTGAACGGTTTCATTCTAGAAATTCTAGTGTTGGTGAAAAAATTGCATCTTTAGGTGTTGCAGGAGCTATGAAAACAAAAGTGAAGCTGGGAATGGGTTTATCACAAACACAACGACAACGACCCCCATCACAACGAATCGGATGTAAGAAATTATTGTGTCAGTGTAAAAAATATTTGGAAAGAATTAAGGCTACACTACAGAATACTTTACAGAGAATAATAGAATTTGAATCAGATAAAAATCAAATTGTAAGTAGAAAGAAAAGGATAATCACTGAAAAGAAGAAAACCTCATCCTCTTTGGAACCAATTGAAAATATTTTGATTGGAAATAACATGAATGTTAATGAAGTTGATGTTCATGATACTACCATTGGTGATGAATTTGAACCCACCAAACAAAATTAAATTGAATTAAAGAGAATACTTTTGAGTGTTCTCCTCAGTATACCTATGAATTTCACTCTGTGAAGAGGAAAAAGACATTATCATCATTAGTCCCACATAGCACAGATAAGATTAATATGAAAGTGAAACCTTCTAAATTGGGTGGTAGTGGTGGTGGTAAGAAGAGGAATAGAACTAAATCAAATAAAAAACTTAGTTTTCTAAGTATCAAAAAAAAAATTCGTGATGATTTGAAACGAATCAAACCTAAATCATTATATGGTGGTATATTAGCAGCATTGAAAACAGCTCATAGACATAAAAATAAAATCAAACATCCTACACGAATACTGAAAATTCCTAAAACTGGAGGTGTCTTGCCACTCATTCCTATATTCGCTGGATTGAGTGCTCTGGGAGCTCTAGGTGGTGGAGCAGCAAATATCTTAAAAGCTGTAAATTCTGCAAAAGCTGCTAATAGAGAACTTGTTGAATCACAACGACACAATAAAACGATGGAAGCTATCGCAATAGGAAAAGGATTATACCTTAAACCTTATAAAAATGGAATGGGTCTTTTTTTAGACAAACGAAACAACCTTTAAAACTTCCTAATAGACCATTGAGCAACATTGATATTGAAACGGTTATGAGAGAGCAGAATGTTAAAGATTTTCGAGGAGTGTTTTCGCGAGATGCTCTTCCCCGAAAAATTAAAAAGAATGAATCGGGAGTTATCAATTTGAATGGGAAACATGAACCGGGATCACATTGGATTGCATACAGAAAGGAAGGTGGAAAAGTTCATTATTTTGATAGTTATGGAAATTTACAACCACCCAAAGAAGCAATAAAATATTTTCATTCAAATGGAACATGTAGAATATTGTACAATCATCATCGTTATCAAACATTCAACAACACCTACAACTGTGGTCATTTATGTATTAAATTTTTAATGTTGAAAACTGAATAAATTGAATATCCAATTATTTCTATTTCTTTTACCTATGCTCCTTTAATAATTAGGATTCCTCATCGTCAAGGTTTTACAATGTTGTATTGATTAACTTTTAATGCAATCAATTTTTGTTGAAGTGGTATACAGATGCAGATGTGTATGATTAAGAATCCTATTGTTTTTTTTCTTTTATGAAAACACTTTAGGAATCAAATCAATTGAAAGCATTTTGGCTTCTATATTTTGATTTATCATTATAATAATGAAGATGATGAGTATGTGGGAGGATATATTTTTTTTTCAGTTTTATTTCAACCATTACAGTAACAACATGTCTTATTACTTTTTTTTCTCTGGTCAAGAAACAAATGATCTCTCTGTAGATTTCAATCCACCGATTGTTTTAAGTGAAAATTTTCCTTTTGAAATAGGTCTAACAAATCTTGCAGTGAATAATACTATACCTAATGTTGATGAAACAAACAACAAGTTTCAATTTGAAAATGGAAAAGTTTTAACGATACCAATGGGAAGTTATGAACTCTCTGATATAAGCAAGTTCCTAACAACAGCTCTTAAAAACCCTCAATCATCAATAGGGTTGAATAATAATAATATGAAAGAAGAGATTGTATTACGTTTGGATGCAAACTATAATACTTTAAAGTGCGAATTAAAGTGTACCGAAGGAATCGATTTTTCTGCTGAAAATTCTATAGGTCAACTTTTAGGTTTTGAAAAGAAGAAACTTAAACCAAACAAGTTACATCAATCTGATTTTCCTGTGGATATAATGAAAATCAGTATGATCAGGGTGGAATGTAATATTGTTTCAAATTCATTTAATAACGGTAATGCTGTACATACTATACATGCTTTTTACCCCACTGTGTCACCAGGTTATAAAATTGTTGAAAGTCCTCAAAATGTTATATATTTACCTATTAATACGCATGTTATTCATAATATTTCCCTTAAAATAGTTGATCAGAATGATAGACCAGTTAATTTTAGAAACGAAGTGATAAGTGTAACATTACATTTGAAAAAATCATCATAATGGTTCTTCGTTTCAACATCCCAAAGCACCATCTTCATCATGATAATCATCATCGTTGTGAACCATACAAATACCATCAACAAAAGAGGACAGAGCTTAGTGTCAAGAAGATTGTTACCGAGTTGACATCGGAAAATAAGACGTTTCTCAAGTCACTTGGTTTCAAACTAAAAAGAAATCATGAATGATGTATTGAATGTTAGGGAAAGTGCAAATCTTGAAAACACCATTACCAATATCGAGTATCATTCGTATCAGTCGTATACAGCAGGAGAAGTAAAACACAATGACGAGTGCAGAATAGTGATACAACAACAAGAATTACTAACAGTACCAGGTGAAAGTTATCTTCAAATTCAGGGTAAAATACTGAAATATGGAGGAACAACTGAGGAGACTTTGAAAACATGTCATTTGTCAAATAATTTTATTACATTCCTATTCGATGAAATACGTTTGGAATTGGGTGGTGTAATCGTGGATAGAGTAAAGAACCCTGGAATCACATCATCAATGAAAGGATATGTTTCTTATACACCAAACGAGAGTACGGCTCTTATGAACGCAAGTTGGTGTCCATTCGATGATGTTAAAGGTTATGATAAAACCACTGGCATGTTTGATGTTTGTTTGCCTTTATCCTCAGTTCTTGGATTTGCTGAAGATTTCAAAAAAGTTTTATTAAATGTACGACAAGAACTTGTTTTGATCAGATCAAGTGATGATTTTAATTGTATGTTGGAACCTGCTGGTCTTGAAAAAGGAAAAATAACACTAAACAAAATAGTTTGGCGAGTGCCTCACTATACAGTTTCTGATTATGAAAAATTGAAATTGCTTGAAATAATTGAGAAAAATATACCACTCTCCATTTCACACAGACGTTGGGAATTGTTCACTTATCCTGCTTTACCTCTGAATCATAATTTTACTTGGGTATTGAAATCTTCAACATTTTTAGAAAAACCTAGATTTATTATTTTTGGGTTCCAAACGGAAAGAAAAAATAATCTTAAAAAAGATGCGAGCAAATTCGATCATTGCAAATTGCAAAACATCAAATTATTCTTAAACTCTCAGTCGTATCCATATGAAAACTTGAACTTGGATTTCAAAAAAGAACAATATGCTATTGCTTATGATATGTATACCAAATTCCAAACATCATATTATTCCAACAAGAAAATGCTCTGTGAACCTTTGTTGAATCCTAATCAATTCAGGGATGATGCTCCTCTCATTGTAATCGATTGCTCTCACCAATCGGAAATTATCAAACAAGGAACTATCGATGCACGTCTTGAGTTTGAAACGAAGGGTGATGTCCCACCCAACACATCAGCTTATTGTTTAGTCTTACACGAACAGTTCACAAGTTACGAACCGCTCACTGGACGTGTCAGAATTGCCTAACAAATTAACAAAAATGTTGCTGGTTGATGTACAAGGATTCCATTATGGAAGTTGTGGAGAGTTTTTGTGCAAGGAAATTGCTGTTTTAAATACAGAAAATGAGGGGTATGCATTTGCACTTGTTAAACTTCCATTTTCTCTTGAAAACCTCTCCAAACGACTAAAGAAAAGAATGGAATGGCAAACTAATACTATTCATGGATTGGAATGGAAAAACGATCAAGAATCTATATCTCTGGAAGAAGTGGCACAATTCATACAAAATTGCATCGATATGAATCAACAGCAACAACGTCCTCACTCTGATGAATTTTATGATCATACAAGAATAACTATAGGTGTGAATGAAAAATGGAAAGTTGATTGGTTAAAGAAGATATTGAAAGACAGTGCTCCAATATGTAACTTGAAGGAAGAAGGATGTTTTTCATTTGATAAATCAAGAGAAATCTTTAAATCCAACCATTGTTTATTACATTTAGATAACAATTTGAATTGTGCTCTTGAGAATGTTTCTCATTTGAAATGTTGGTATTTGCATTGTAGGTCATAAAAAGGGAAATAAATTAAAAAAATTGAAAATAATGTTGTTTTTTATTATTTTTTCTGTTTTTTAAAAAAATTTTCAGTATCTGATGTAATGTATTCCTCTACATCTTCAAATGAAATCTGTGTTGGCTCCAGTGTCAGCATTCTTTTAGTAGAAGTGGACGGTTCTAAGGTAGCCGCAGCATCCTCCTCATCCTCCTCGATACGGAATCGGTATCGTCGTATCGCCTTTTCTAAAATGTTGAATTCTTCTTCGTTCTCCATCTTCGTCCTGAAGTATTTTACAGGTAAATTCCCGAATTTCGAACGAAGAGTCTTGGTTCTTGGTGTGTATGATAGGTGAACAAATACTTTGCTCCCTATCGTCTTGATTTCCTTGACACCGTATCTATAAAAAAAATTATTATTTAGAAACGAATGAAATTGTATAGATTATCAATATCATGTGGATGAGGATACTTACTGAAAAAGATGCTTTAGTAGAACTTCCACCATTCTCAAAGGACAATTGTCTCTATCGGTGGAGAATACAACCAATGTACTAGGAATAGTGGCCATTTTTTCTCACTTGATGATGTTGTTGATTATGATGACTTAAGAAGAAGCAGTTAGATACTGAATTAGAACACGGATTTCGCCTCCATTTATTTGAAATTTTAATCTGTCAAATTGCACAAATTCATATCCCTATTCATTTAGGATATAATTGCAATTAGCAAAATTTACATTGTTGCAGAGATTGAATTTCAATTAATCAATTATACCTGTTCGATATATTCAAACGCTGTTGCTGGGCCAGCAAATTTTGATGACTTGTTCATTTAGGATATTTCGAACATCAACTTAGTTCTCAAGCATTCTCGTGATTGCGTGTGTGTATACCTCTTGATAAAAAAAAAGGTAATGATTATTTTTCACTTAGGATCTAAAATATTGGTATTTCTATTCTCATAGATCTAAATATTATTCGTTCTTTCATAGAGAGAGAGATGGATTTGAAAAAACTCGATCATTGGTCTACTGAGGCTGTGAAAACTCTCGAAATGGTGAGTAGGTTAATAAAAAGAAAAGAGGAATATAGAAAATATATAAACTATTCTAAAAAATTTATTACTTTAATCTCTCGATCGATTAGAAGAAAATATGATTGTGTTGATAATTTTTTGAAATTAGAATCAAATTTAAGTATCCTTAAAAATTTTCGACAAACCTTTCAAATTAGAATGAATCAGGTGAAAAATAAGCGGAAGGAAATTATTTGGCAAAATATCGAATCATGTTTCAAAAACAGAATCAAATCCGGAATAATTACTAATTTGAAAATAAAAGACCCTCATGAATTTCTAAGGAAATGTTTCAGAAGCTTCTCTATTCACGTTAAAAAGGAATTGAAAGAATCTCTGATTAAGGTGAACACAACTTTTGCTGGTTTGTTTGTTAAACCGCAAACATTAGAAAAATCGTTTAAATTTTTTTCCACTCAGAATGAAATAATTGATCAGGTAACAAATTTGAAAAAATGGTATGAGGAGAATGTTTCAGATAAAGTTTTGAAAAAATTGGAATCATTTCAAGAAGTAGATAGTGGATGGAGCTTGTATGAGATTTTATATTTGAAGGTTAATATTAACAAATTCAATCCTATCGGTGTTGGTATATCTACTTTTGTTGAGTTGCCTGCATTCATCAAAAACACAAAGAGTGTAATAAATATCCGAAATGACGATGTTTATTGTTTTCTCTGGTCCATCATGGCTGCACTTTTTCCTGCACCAAATTATAAAAAAGTAGACCGTATATCATCATATCCCGATTTTAGAAATCATTTAAAATTTGAAAATATAAATTTTCCTATTCGATTGAATGATATACCAAAGTTTGAAGTGCAAAACAATTTGGCTATTAATGTTTTCACTATTGCAGAGGAACGTAATGAAATTGTCCCATTAATTTTATCTAAAAATAAATTTTTCAAGACGATCAATTTACTTCTTCTCTCTTGTCCGCATTTAGATCATGAAACTTTCTTTGAAAAATATGATGATGATGATGATGCTGAAGAAGGGATAAATCTATCTGAATATAAATTGAAGAGAGATGTTTATTTTCATTTTGCATATATTAGTAGTTTATCACGTTTATTGAATTCTCAGGTTGGTAATAGAAGAAATCGAAAATATTTTTGTGAAAGATGTTTGAATCATTTCATTTCAGAGGAAAATTTACAAAATCATTTGAAGGATTGTATGAATTTAAATTCGAGTAAAATTAAATTTCCTAGAAAGGATGATCAAATTATGAGTTTTAGAAATTTCCATCACAAACTCTCTGTTCCATTTGTAATTTATGTTGATATAGAAAGTTTGCTTGTTGATTGTGAAGAAGAACGTTATCATGGAACTAAAAAAACGGTTAAATATCAAAAACATGAAGCATTCAGCATTGCTTTTTATTTAAAATGCTGGTTCAATGACTCACTTTCTCAATTTTCAATGTTTTCTGGGAAAGATTGTATTTCTCAATTTGTGAAAAAACTCGAAGAGATTGGTAATCAGTTGCATACTATTTGTAAAGAGCCTATCAAAATGAAACCCTTATCAAACGATGAAATTCATTCGTTTTCATTAGCTGATATTTGCATTTGCTGTGAAAAGAAAATATTACCTAATGAAGAAAAAGTTAGAGATCATTGTCATTTGACGGGGAATTATCGAGGTGCAGCTCATCAGGTATGTAATCTAAATTTTCAAGATTCCCGCGTTGTTCCTGTAATTTGTCATAATATGACTAATTATGATAGTCATTTTCTAATTAAAGCCTTGGCAACGGAAATAAAAGGAAAAATGGAGTTATTACCACAAAATAAAGAGAAATATATTTCTTTTACGAAATTCATTGAAGGTACAGGAGTGAGTTTCAGATTTTTAGATTCCTTTCGATTCATGCCATGTAGTTTAGATGAATTAGCATCTTATCTTACCAACGATAACAAAATTATAACTAGAAAATTTTATCAAAATAATAATATTTACTTTGATCTTGTTACTAGGAAGGGGGTTTTTCCTTATGATTATTTCAATAATTGGAATAGGTTGGAAGAAACTTGTTTACCTACCAAAGACAAATTTTTCAATAAAATGAAAAATGAAGGTATTTCAGGAGAAGAATACGATCATGCACGTACGGTTTGGAATACTTTCAAAATCAAAAACCTAAGGGAATATGCTGAATTATATCTTAAAACAGATGTACTTCTTTTGGCTGATGTTTTTGAAAATTTTCGATCAACATGCAAAGAAACATATGGCTTGGATTGTCTTCATTATTACACTGCTCCTGGTCTGGCTTTCGATGCAATGTTGAAAATATCAGGAGTTCGATTGGAGTTGTTAGACGATATTGAAATGGTTAATTTTATAGAAAAAGGGGTACGGGGGGGTATTTCGCAATGCTCTCATAGACATGGAAGAGCCAATAATAAATATATGAAAGAATATGATCCTGAACAACCTTCATCATTTCTTATGTATTTTGATGTCAATAATCTTTATGGTACTGCTATGACTCTACCTTTACCTATAGGAGAGTTTCAGTGGATAAAACCTGAGGATATTCATAAGGAAGAGTATAACCTTTTTTCTGGAAATACGAATGATCAAGTTGAAGATTACGGGTATATATTGGAAGTTGATCTTCACTATCCGAGAAATCTTTTTGAACAACATAAAGATTTACCCTTGTGTCCTCATCATTTAGTTCCTCCTGTTTCTTCATCAAACATTGCGAAATTACTTACCACACTCTATGATAAGAATGAATATGTTATTCATTACAAACATTTACAGCTAGTCCTTAAATTAGGTTTGAAAATCAAGAAAATTCGTAGATGTCTTAAATTCAAACAATCTCCATTCATGAAAAACTATATTGAAATGAATACGGAATTAAGGAAAAAAAGCAGGAATGAATTTGAAAAAATGTTTTATAAACTAATGAATAATTCTCCCTTTGGTAAAACAATTGAAAATGTTAGAAATTATAGAGACATCAAATTGGTGACGAGATGGTCGGGTAGATATGGTGCAAACTATTACATTTCTCAACCTAATTTTCATAGTTGCGTTATATTTTCTGAAGACATGGTTATTATAGAGATGAAGAGGTTAATAGTGAAATTCAACAAACCGATATACCTAGGGATGAGTATATTGGATTTATCCAAAATTTATCTTTATAATTTTCATTATAACTATATTTCTAAAAAGTTTGGTTCAAACTCAAAATTACTATACACGGACACTGATAGCCTCATCTATCATTTTCATGTGGATGATATTTATACCCATATAAAAAATGATATTGATTATTTCGATACTTCTGATTATGCACCTGATAATATCTTTGAAATTCCTCTTAGAAACAAGAAGGTGTTAGGTCTTATGAAGGATGAAAATAATGGGAAAATCATGACCGACTTCATTGGTCTAAGATCTAAATTATATACCATTAGAGTTCAAGTTGATGATTCGGAAAAAAATAAAGAAGAAGAAATTTTGAAATCTAAACGAATTGATGAGGAAGATATTAGAAACTTCATTTCTAATATGGGTATTTTCAAAAAAGCGAAAGGTATTAGAAAGGCTGCTATGAAACATATTACGTTCGATGATTATTTGAATAGTTTGTTCCATAACAACCAACTCGCTGTTCAACAACGTAGCATAATTTCGAAAAAACATGAGGTTTATACAATAAGTCAAGAAAAAGTTGCTCTTAATCCTTATGATGACAAGAGAATGCTTATTCCAACAAAAACTGATACCCTACCATGGGGCTTTTTAGATTGATTTCCTCTTTTATTTTTTGTTAATCTATTCCATCTATCATATTCATCATCTGAATGATCTCGAATGTATGTATTATTTTTTCTCTTTCAAACGTGAATTTTTTATTTTTCTTTCCTCATTTTCTAGACTCTATTGTCAGCGGATGAATACCTGAGGTGGAAGAAGATATTTACGGATAGAAAAAGATTTAGGAATTTGAGTGGAGAAGGAAAAGGAAGAGGAGAAAAAAGGTACATTACCCCTCACAGTCTAGAAAACAATAACCCAAACAACATCAGCAACCCAAACAACGAACGAAAGCCTACAATCGGATCTCAGTGGTGTAACAATTGTATGAAATTCTTTTGTTTTTGTGAAGAATCCATCAACACTCATCAATACCAAGAGCTTCAATTACCTCTAAACTCGTCTGCATCTTCATCAGAATGGTAAAGTTGATTGAAGATTCTTGGGAACAGAGGATGAAAAAATTGGTTACCTATTTCAAAAAAAGACCAGTTATCAGAAGGAACTTTCTCATGATGTGTAAGGTTTGCAATAATCCACGGCTATTAAGTGTCAATGATGTTAATAGAATTCTGGAAAAAACACCGCTTCCAACTCATGTGAGAAGTTTAATTAGAACGATGTATAGTCTTCCTGAAGAAATCGTTGAGAGTGATTATGACAGTGATGAAACCCTTGATGATGATGAAAATTAATTTAATTTCAAGAATAAAAAATGTACCTATTATCTCACCTATCGTTTATTCATACATGTAAATAAAACAAAATATTTCTTCAACATTGAAGTTTCTTTTGAATTCCTCTATGTGTATTCGAATAAAAGAATGAATCCATTGAATGCTATAGGATATCTAATATTTCAATTGATTTCCGATCACATAATATCCAATAACTTGATTATTCATATTGTGTTGCGAATTCGTCAAAATAAAATGCAAGATACTCTTTCACCTCCGTCATATTCGCATTTGCTATTGTCAGCAAAAATTGCATAATTCTCAACCTTGAACCTGCGATTCATATCAAGTTCGAAACAACTGTATCTATACCAATTTTTCCGGCTAAAATCTAATAAGTTCTGGTGGGGTCATGCTGACAATCGTTGACTTCTAGATTTTAATTTAAAGGTAGCTGGGTTCGAATCCCGATGAAGAATGGATTTTTCATATTTGTATTGGGTGTGGTCATTGTTACGTCATAGGGTGTGGCAAGTCTTGATAAATCTGGGCAGTCTTGACGGGCCAAATTTGACAGGTCTTGACAGGTTAATCGGAAAATATTTGACAGGTACTATTTGACAGGTCCATCACGTGACATCAGTATGACAGGTGGCAATAGGTCCTTCATCACTTTTGAAGTTTGAGACCTGTCATTTTTGACACCTGTCATTTTTGACAGGTACTATTTGACAGGTCCATCACGTGACATCAGTATGACAGGTGGCAATAGGTCCTTATCACTTTTAGGCGACATCTTCTTCTACGACCTCTTCTGGTCATTGACCAATTCTTCAGCTTTGACGTCATCTACACGTCTACTACTTCTTCCGGTCATTGACCTCTCGAAGGTTTTTTTTCACCGCTCTCGATAGGTGACATCTTCTTCTACAACCCCTTCTGGTCATTGACCAATTCTTCAGCTAATTTCCTCAAAGTTCTTCGGCTCCGGATGGACATGGCCATCCTCAGTCCCAGGACCCCGCCTGCTATACTACTACGAGTGTTTCACACGAAAACGAAAACCAAACAAACATTATTGAAGCCAAATTCAAAAAACCTCGTGTTTGATAATGGATAATGGACAGAAAAAAGGCCCACGTGATATCTCGCAACTTCACAATCACAGAGCTATTTCGTTTTTCTTTATTTTTGATAGGTGATATACTTCGGACCCAATTCATTTCGGTAAACCGATCTTTTCTATTTTTGAATCAGGCTTAAATGGTCTGTGTATATGAATACTCAGAGGAAAGAGCTATATAGTAATAATAGGATCCTCATTTTCAATGGAAATCTCAAGGGAAAGTTCACTAAGGAGTGTTCTACCACTTGTTAAAAAAACACGTGCTGTGAAGAAAAAGTACAATCATTCAACAGTGCATACTGAAGGAAAGATCAAACTATTCGGAGACAATGAGAAAATGAAGTTAGCATCAGCTGAGAAGGAAATCCTTGATCTTTAAAATGTTTCTTTTTTGAGCTGTTTAAATTCATGCGGAACAACGTTGTACAATTTGTATAAACATTATATTAAAAACTTTTCTTAAATGTTCTATGATGAGGACTAACAATGAATTTTTATAGCTTATGTTGGCATTGTGAACATCTGATCTGTACCTCAGCTTATTGAAGAGATCGTGGAAAGTACCAATGGCTCATAGGGAGCGAACTCAACTCTTTAAGTTTGTGCGATGCATAATCCAATTTTCTGATCCCAAAAATAAACCTCGAACATTTGTTTCAAACACGCTGGATTGATCGAGCGAGAAAGAACATTCCCAAAGACCCATAAGGTTTACCAAACGGGCTCACTACATGTTCTCGAAATCTCACCGAGTAGAATCAAACCAAAATCTCTAGCATTATCCACAAAACTCATGACATCATGTGAAAAAGTTTGAGATTATCTTCAACAGCCTTTTTATTCTTCTTGGAGTCAAAAGCGAAAGCAAAAGAGTTGCTATTCAGATTCAGACCATGTTTCTTTTCAATATTCCACAGCCGATTCAAGTCCTTGTTCAGTTTAATGGCAGCAAAATTCAATTCATCAACGAAGAAGTCTAGGAAGAGTTGGAAATCATCAACATACATGTGTAACTTCCAGTGACGAATGAACTTAGGGAATTGGCTGGTATATAAGATAAAGAGTATCGGCCCAAGAACCGATCCTTGAGGTACTCCACTCAACACCGGTTTGGCAGAAGAGAATTAATTAGGTACCCAATTTAACGAACACTGAGATAAGACCCGAATAATTTGAGTGCCTGCCCACAGCCCACATGATCCACAAGAATCTAATACAGCAAGAAGAGTATAATATGCCTGACCGTCTCAAAAGCTTTACTGAATTCAAGTAAAAGCAGAGCTAAACTTTCAGATTCTTCAAACGACTGCAAAATGTGACATCAAGACCAGATTGAACATCAGGAAGAATACCATTACAGTTGAGCTACTTGTTGGGTAGAATTTCAGTTAACCAACCAAAGTGTGGTTCAATATTATTCAATTTTAATTTTTCGAAATATAATCTTCCGAATGAAAATAAAAATAAGGCCAGTGGAGTGTATATGTATATGAAATCAATTGAAACCAAACACAAATGAAAGGAGAAATGTACCCAAAATAACAGAAGAAATATAGTCTTACCTATATCAGCAAAATAGTCAACCGGATCCCGTCGACGACTCCTATTCCGAAGTACAGATTGATCGAGCTCGACAAACGAACATGGTAAAGCTGACGTGAAAATCCGTTGCTAAAAATGTCAAATTGTGCACACTTGTCCTTGTGGTATTGTAAAATAACCACGCCACTGGTAACAGTCTTTTTGTTCGAAATAATTCGCACAAATGAAAGTTGTAAATGAATGTAATTCGATTGAATCGAAATCACAACAAATCACTGAAATTTTCCGAATTCACGAAAGGAAGCAGTAAATGAGCAATTATCGGAAGCAGAATTATTCACGATCAAGTCAATCAGTGAACTGATGAAAATATTGAAAATGAAACAAATATGCGACATATGCTGCGCTCCACAGCTGAAAAGTTCTACTTGTACATAAAGGATAATCCATATGGGAATTCCCCAGTATGGAGAGATTAATTGAATAATTCGAATTTTGAAAATTCAGAATAATTAATTTGCACCGTTCACTTGGCGTGAACACTACTCCTCAAGCTGAACAGCCATTATCTTTTCCATTATTTTGGAAAATGTTGTCTTATTTCTTTCAATTATATGGGTAGCTGCCTTCTCAGCTGATGATTTTTTATTATCATTTTTTCTCTGTTAAAATACTAATAAGTCTGAACAGCTCTCTGGGATCACTGGTCTTTGAAATAGTAACAAGCACTTCCATGACTTGGGATACTTAGAACTTAGCTGAATGGAGGAGTTGAAACTGTTGGTAATGAAATATACAGTTATCAGTCATTTCCCTCCAATTCCCCATATCGATTACCAGTCCAACGCGATAAGCAGTCCTACAACAGAGAGCCCTCCAACGAATGAAAACACAACTCTCAGCCTCACTGCTCTGGAGCACCGGGACTGCATCGGTGTATCTGACATCTAGACGCATCCCCATTGAATGCGGGTATTCATAGACGCCCGCCCAATGCATTGTCCATTTTTACGCCCTCGTCAAGATCTGGCGCTTTGAATACGTAACCAGAGATGCATAAATGCATGAAATGATTTGATTAAAGCTATCCAAGCGTTATGGCATGAATGGTGTGAGGGCCGATAAAAAGGTGTACCTATGGATTTGCACAATGGCCCCGATGAATAATTATGGGCTGTTGCGAAGCTTTCGCCTAGAAAGGGCGTTTATTTCTCGATAAAAACGCGTAATGTATGGATGCGAAATTTATAATGCACGATACAGATGATTAACGTACTTTTTCTCGAGACCAAACTCCAAATTGCAGAGAAGAGCTTTCAGTCTTGAGTTCTTCTTTATTCATTGTATATATTGCTAATGACCACATTGTGGCTAACACCATTGACTAAAAAATCTAAGGATTGTATGCCCAAAATATTGACAAGCCAGCTAGTGGAGCTATGAAATGGTTATGCACAATCATAACGATATCAAGTAGAAAGCTGTAAGACAGAGTCGCAGACTATTCATACTCTGAGAACTGAATTAACTGATTTACTTAAGTTTGCTCTTTCTAAGTCCTTTTTAGAGATCTGATAATGACTTGATTAATATCCGACATCCGTCACTTATTGCCATTTTCTGAATGCTCTACATAGTATCCCACCAATTGATTCTTGTCAACTTGCTTCATGTAATAGATCTTTCCAGAAAACGTAGAACAGAGATGAAAGATGTGAACTAAACCAGAACGAGAGAGAAACAGGTTGGATATTTTATGCGCAACTTGTGGGCAGCTTTGAAAGATGCGCAAACCTTAGTGCAAGAGAGAAAAGAAAGAGAGACAGGGAAGCAATCAAATGAGATTCTACTGGTTTTATCGTACTGTGTCACTTAGTAACACAACATGGTTGAAGCATACTAAAATTTTGATTTTCGATAAACAATCAAATAAATAACATCTCCACCCAAAACGTCGACTGCGTAAAATAATAATATCATCTGTCAATTGTAAACGATTTAAGGAGGGAAATTTTGACAACCAATAATATTTTTATCTTTTATTTATTTTATTTTACTTTTCACTTTACATACACCATATTCATTCTTAGCCCACAAGTGACGTGCGCAACTTTCACCTGCACAGGTAATTCTGGAAAGGTCTATTTTATCCAACTGTAAAGCCGAGGGTTTTTGCTTTGAGGAACCGAGCAACTGTTGGTTTCTCCTTCTTTTTCCCTATTCGTGAACCAATGAAAGTAACATTCCTTGTGTCCAATAAAGGGTTTTATTTATCTGTTTTCACCTCATTATTCTTCATACATTTTTAAGGGGCCGTTATACTCTGGCCGACGGCAACTATTCTCCATTCAAAAAGTGCCTTTCATTTTTTCAGGTTCACGTCCTCAATTTTCCACCTGAAAGCTTGATGTTTTTTCAAATACTCTTCGAATTTCAAACAGTTCTCTGCGATTTCACACTTTCTGGAAGTCTTTTCAGTATTTCCATCATTTTTTGCATTATCCAAGCGCCTATCCAAATGAAATTTTTTCTTAATATTAAAATTGATTTGTTGAGGCCACTCCACTGAATTTTCTTGAAGAAAATTGATGAAAAACCGCCGAAAAACGAGAATGAAGTCAATTTTCATGGACTCTCAAATTCAACCCGATTTTTTCATGGGAAAAAATGATTTTCTCTATTTCAATATCGTAATGATTTCATGACAGTACGAAAAACAGTGCTGTAATGAACTTATTACAGCACTGTTTTCAGTAATATTTTTCGTCTCGTGGTTGTCAACAATGACTGCCGATCCTATCAATTTTCAACACACGTCAATTTGGAAATGTCAATTTTCGTCAGTACACCAACTGCCAAGATACAATTCAATAGTCACTAGGATGTATAATCTGAATTTTTCATTGAATTTCAACAGTATTTCACGAAATTTTACTGAAATAGAGAAAATATCGTCTAATACTCGTTGCAGAATGCAATTCCAACACTCATGTGTTCGAAAACTCGCTCCTTCGTCGCTCGTTTTCGGATTTCGCATTCGTATTGGAATAGGAGCCCATTTTGCAACTAGTTTTAGAATGCTATTTTCAAATAGAAGAAATTGGAGAGCCTTAAAGACATCCGAACTTCAATTTGAAGAAAAAATCAAGCTTTCAGGTGGAAAATTGAGGGGCGTAGACTTGAAAAAATTGAAGGCAGTTTTTGAATGGAGAATCCGTGCCGTAGCCGATTTTTTCATGCCCAAAAATAATTTTATCCAAGAGAAGAAATTCAAGTGCCCCGAGACATCCTTTTACTTCAATTTGAAAAAAAATCAATCTTTCAGGTAAAAAATTGAGGGCGTGAACTTGGGAAAATGAAAGGCACTTTTTGATTGGAGAATGGGTGCCGTAGCCCTCGGCCAGAGTATAACGGCTCCTTAATGATCTGAATTATCACGAGTTCCACCAAAAGATGAAAAGATTTCAAAGCCAGGCCAAAAATATAAGTATGTGATCCCATTTTGTGTGAAATACTACTCAAAGTTACAGGATAGAAATTGTCTCTTTAGCTTCCTTTTGAAAATATGCTCAAGCTCATACAAGGTTTTTTCTCCGAAGAATATATGGTTTTCAGGACTCGAGAGTTCGATAAACCAATGTCCAACTATACAGCATACATTTGCAATACTTAATTGATGCATGAAGTCAGCCAAGTGGCCAAGGGAAAAAAAGTACCCAACCACGTGGCACGTGTTTGTGGCAAGTTAGAACTAAGATCTTAGATCTTCTAATATGTTGGACATATAAATATCGTTGATAGGAATTACAAGGCCAGAAGATTTCAGGAGCTTCATCAGAGCAAACTTTCTCGACGTCTAAGTAGTACTGAAACTGATTCAAATCCGAAAATAAGATATTTTAGGTCAAGGTGGATATTGCAAGTATCGAGATGTCATTGCACTTCGCAAGAACATCGCAGTCATCAACCAGGCAAATTTCCAAGAAACCCTGCAGTACACGACCAAACAACCTAGCGGCAGTGTCGCGCAGAACGACAGAATACGCCGAACGAATTTATTAAAAATACATCGATTATAAATATTCATTATGAAAACTGCCACAACGGCCTCGCCATCTGCATATAACGAGGAGATTTTGCGGACGGACGTGAGAATATGCCGAGGATGCGCGCCCTTGCTGACCATCGAGAGGAGAACTGTGTAACATGACTCGTGCGAGTAATTATAGTCAATTAACATTCTCTGCAGAATATACAGCTCTTGGAAACGCTGTGTTCATAGTGCAATTAATGTGGAAACCCCTGGTGAAAACGACCGTCAATAGGGAAATCGGGAGAGATTGGCAGAACCCCTAGGGTTCTCACGCCTTTACGATGGTGATGTTGGCGGAAAAATGAAAATTGGAAATTCACATTACTCATCAACTGTTTAATGTGCTCAGCCAACGAATATTTTAACAAACGCCACTTACTGGCCTAGGACCTTTCTATACTATAGGCAAATGCATCTATTCACTTTCATAAAGTATCCCGATTGTCCAAGATTCAGGTTTATCAATTATTTTCACTCAAAATTGACGCAGGTTCGCACTTGTGAAATATCGACAATGTCAAAATAATTCTCAGAGACGTTGCCAATTCACCCAGAGCTAACAGACTGAAGTTAAGCTGCATCTCAGTTTAGAAATATGCATGTTCTTCCCAATTCAGTGTGTCATTCACAAGAATTCCCAAGAACTATGTAAATAGAGTTAGTTCTTTCAAGGTTGAGCATTTTTAAAACGTCAAGCTACAGGATACAAACCGAAAAAATCCAAAGTTTTAACCCAGGAACTATTTCAGAAATTCATTTTTCCGTCGACCATAGAATAAAAGCTCATTTTAACGCACTCGAAATCATCCATTAATGACCTATTTTAATGCATGATTTCTTATTAATGCATGATTATCATGGCAACCGACCATAAAATATTCAGTCAGCGAGCAATATCGAGCTTGGTTGGAAATCAACTTCTGTCAAAGTTGGGTATATTGACAACTCCATTCAAAATAAAATAGACTGCAGAAGAAATTTCAGGTGATAAAAGTTGCGAAGTAAATAATACATCTACCTACACTTTTTCCACACGTTCCTTATCGGACATCATAGGTAATGATATAAATAATATAAACTGAATGTAAACTATTCAGAATGTCACAACATGTCCATCAATATTCCCTCTATGAATTTTTCGAATTTTTCCATAGGGAGCATAAATATTAATACGTATATCGAAATGAACATAGAAATCTACATTATGTCAAATTTGTCTATTATGCAAAATAAAAATTTATTTTAATCCACATTTATATTCAATTCGTGATGAGATCGACGGAAAAATCTTGTAATCAACTCGTTTATTAATTCAGCGATTAATGGTCTCAAACATCAATTTGGAAAAATGTCGCAAATTGTTGCAAGTTATTTACAGTTGCCAAATCCGACAGAATATACAGGACATTGTTTTCGAAGATCATCGGCAACACATTTGGTAGATGCATGGAAAACTTCCAATGTGGCGGAAGAATATATTGACAAATCACTCGATAATAAAATAGAAGTGGCTAATAAAATATTCAACACCCCTGCCTTGACTTCAAATGAAAATGATCAAAACGAGATAAACCAAACAATTAGCCATGCAGCTTCAACGTCTTTAAATACTTGTTGCCCTCCAGTAAAATTTACAAATTGTACAAACTGTACAAAAAATGTGAATATACACAACAATTGATTTGTGTTCAAGAATATCGTTATAAATTAAATGTTTCTTTCATTTCTTTTATAACAACTTTATCAATACAAAAGTTGAAACCATACTTTGTTTCATTTCATTTTAATAATCCATTTGTAACATTACCGCACTGTTATTTTTAATTGCTTAGCAACTGCCCACTTTTCTGGAATGTTGAGCTTTGCGCATAGAAAATAGTGTCACTTTTCCCCCGATCGTAGAAAAAGGTATTTAAATGTATTCGTAGGCTTATTTATTGATAATTTAGAAAAGTTCAGGAGTTTTTCTTTCGAGTTATTCGAGTACTTTAATTTTTTTTCCGAATAAATTTCAAAGTAACGGACTGTTCTCTCGATTATTTTTCAGTAGAATTTCAACACTCGATTCTTGATTTCCAACCGAGAAAAAAGCATAACTGAATCTTCCAACCATGTTATACATATACGTGAAATATTTTCAGTATCAACAGGGAAAAAAAATTCTTCAACTTTCGCCAGGTCTTTGGAATTATTGAATTCACATAATATTTTTTTTAAATTCATTATTTTCCCAAAGTAAATACTTAGAGGAAAAGTCACCAAATATGAAATATTGTCTTGATATGGATTTCCTTCATTTCTCCAAGACTATAAGTAATAAACGGCATATTCGACCATCTTATGTTTCATTCGGTCTACTTACTATCGCACTCACACCATCGAGTTAGTTGCGCAAACGCTTAACGTGTGGCAGGCCTTTTTTTGTTTTGTTGTCGTGAAGAAAATTTCAAAAGGTAAGTAGTAAATAAGTATTACCAGCTGTTATGTTTGTATACATAAGTGTTATACTATTCAGTGTATCGGCATTATGTTTATTCCACCATTTTGTGATATTTTGTCATTAAAATATTGTGACTTGAAAAAATATTTGGAAGAGTTTGAACAAGTATAAAAATCCAAATATGGACAGTCGTCGGTGTCTAATTATGGAATATGCTTGATGTGTGGGCTCTGGGCACATTATGATTGTGCTGGTCCAGAGTTTGATACTTGGATCTGTGACTTTTGCAAGTAATTATGTAACTTCTTTCATTTATCACAATATGTTATATTCATTTAATTGATCTCAAAGATATTAATGTCCATTTTTGTTATTGTTATGTTGATTTAAGCTCATATTCCATATATGGGTTCCTATTCCATATTTGGTTACTCATTTGTGATTTTGTTTTTTGTGTTGGATTTTAATTAGATAACTAATATATTTGATTAGAGGCTGTTAATTACTACATATAAATGTATGACTGATTAGTATAAACATTAAACTGATTCAATTGATATGAAGTTGTTTCTTTATATCCCAAAAACAAAATGGTATTCCATATCTGGTGACTTTCCTCTAAACATTTTGATAAATACGCAATTACTGTACGTCCTCTGCGTAGAGAAGACAACGTTGCGCAGTTATTTGACAGAAAAACGACTATAACCTAACATTTTCAAAATATACACGATGAAATGTGTCAGAATGTCAGGCAAACTGGGATACTTTATAAAAGTGGATTGAGTAAATAATAGAGTTATCAATAATTTGGGTCCTTGAACTCAATGAAACCGCTGATGTATCTCCCAGACATAATTAATAAAATCACCCAATCGACTGTCCCGCAAAAATTGTTGATTACAAGACCATTGCCCAGTACAACCGCCATAACTTCCAACACTGCCCTCGTGAATATCAGACCACCTGTCCAGCCTACAACGAATAACAAGTGGTAGCGACTAATCAAAATCGAAAAAAAAAGTTGAGGCAACGAAAACCCGTACCCTTAATTTCATTGTGGCCTACAAATTACCGTACGACCATTTATAATACACACATCGTGAATGTGGGTGGAAAGCTTTATGAGACTATTAATATCTACCGATTTATTACTAGTGGCCGAGAAAGAACACGAAACAGACATGCAGATCCTTCTTTGTAATTCTTTCTTGATTCTTGTATTTGGAGAGAAACTTATTTCAGTCTGTTTCTGGAAAAAAATATGCATGAATGAAGGTTGAATATGATATTTAATATTCTGCTTGGGTTTTTGGCTACACTTTCTGTAGAATCATTGGTCTAAAATTGAGCATTCTCTTAGACAAAGTTATATTTTGGCAGCAAGGTTGACAGTGTCCGTTTCATCATGTTTGGGTGGATATTCTCCTGTCCTGCCTATGTTTCTTAAGCTTGCATCGTTTCATTTCTGAAGCAATGCAATAGCAATAAGTACTGTAATTCACTAGCTAAGGCAATGAAGCGACGAAGATGCAAAGACAAGGAATTCATGAAAAATTGTCACATGAGCGGCATAAAAACGTTCACCTATACTCCATTCACAATTATAAAATCACAACTCTGGCCTTGGAAATTTGACACATTCCACTCTGTATCGTAGTTATGACGTTTCTCAATTTTTTTTTTGTTCCAAGTCAACAATGTGTTGCCCTTTCTACATCCTTAGCGTATTTCTCAGAATGTATATTTCATTTTGGAGAACACAACAGAAAATTGTGAACAATATTCTACATGTTAAGGAGTTTTTGGATTTATGATTTTAAAGATTTATCGATTGTGAGGGTGCATTACATTTATATTTCTAATATTTCTTCATTTCAAATAAATAACAGTTTTATTCATTCATCACAAGGAAAATAAACATAATAACTAAATTAACGAATTTGTTTACAGAGAAACTAATAATTTCAATGGTTTTGGTTGTAAATCAATAAGCAAAAATGTCAATTCCTGAAAACTTTAGATATACATTTGATTTATTTGATCTTATTTATGAACAAGGAGTAAAATATTCTGACTGTATAGTAATTTATTAGTTAAAAAATATTCATACATTACTACCAGAGAAGGTTTGTACAAATAAAATGGAATAGGTCAAACAAATGCTTCACATTTATCATTCACCTGTTCTAAAATAAGACACAAAATAAGAAAAAAACCGATGTATTCTGGTTCAATATAGCCTATTCTTACTTTCGGCAAAGAATTGATAGGAATGAAAGCTCCAGTGACACATTTCAATTCATCGGAATCTGAATTCACCTACCGTTGAATGCAATATACATACATAGTTATATTTCTTCTCTTTTTTTAGCTTTTTCGACGTGTTTTTTTTTCTAAAACGTGTAAACGATCAACAATAATCATTGAGAGACCGATGATGGCCATCCAGAACCCATTCACCTTCGATGATCGTCCAATTTCATTCTGCAAGTTCTTTCCTCATAAGTCATTTTTCCTCGAAAATCCTACCTGAACCATATTTTCCGGTCGCTTTCGTTGGAAGATCGTATAAGGAAGCCTTTTTTGTTCATTTACACATACCAAATAAATTTTGAGCACCAAAAACGATACCGAAACTAACCAAACTTCTGAGGGACCGGAATTTCGTTTGAAATCTTTCTAAAGGGCCAGATACCTAAAAATAAACTTCGTCATCAAGTGTAAAAAGGTCAATTAGTACTTACTTTCGCTCTATTTATGCTTATAAATAGATTTTTGGTCCAATTCGAATTTGCCGTTCGTACTCACGCCAAAAGTCGTGAAAGGAAAAAATGACAATTGCACGAAATTTCTCATATCGACGGGAAACTTCTTCTGGACGACGAAGAAAGAAAAAATAGGCGATTTCCTATCGATATTTCGCCCCAAAATCGCAGATCGATTTGAACTAACAAAATGTGAAAAATCTTTGATACTTTTATTCTGATGTAAACAAAGAAACTGGCAACGTCGTTTTGTCATTAACGATATTTTCTGTACGCGCGTAGACTTTTCATCAGGTGCACAAGCTCTTGAAAACGAAACCATGACCTCCTATGTGATTAAATAAAAGTGAATGGAGTATAGGTACAAACTACAGCGATTATATTTCATCTCATGGACGTTTAAACCCCATCAAAAAGGTTTTCTCGAAATGCTCGAGCAACTCCGTATTTTTCCACAGGAATCACGTCGAGTCATGTCCATAATTCATCCCGCTTTATCCACTTTGAATTTCTGAGTCACCATTACCTTACGAAATGGAGCAAAGCGAGCTATTCTCGGATAAACATACCTCTTATCCCACCTCTGAAAAAAACATCGGAACCTACTTCTCCCATTTCCACCGGTGACATGCACAAATCATTTTTCCGAATAGACCAGGTATTTCAAAAATAGTTAGCGGCTACGGTACGCCCGTCGTCGTAATGATACCGTGGCGATAGGAGTGTCATAGATAGGGATGGAGAAGGTGCATCGATAGATCGTGAATATCGACGATCGTATATTCACTTGGAAGAGCAGGCTGTCTTGGTGAGGTATTTTGCTCAAATGATGTTATATACAGGATGGGTCCTTGACTTGTACATATATTTGATCTGAAGATTCTTGAGGTCAAAAGAAACCTTTTTTCTTTTTCCATTTTTTTCGAATTCGGCTCTGTTAAAAAGATATAACCATTTGAAAAATAAAATTGGGCTTAAAACGCGCCTGATACGATTTTCTGGAATTGAAGCAAAGTTCATATTTCTTGATTGAAATTGAGTTGATACATTTGGGAAATACTCAAACACTAACCTTATTGCAATGAAAATATAACAAGCACGTATTTCCTAACAAAAACACTTAGTTTTGTCCGATTATTTCTGCAATATAAAAGCCACATTTCTGCCACCAGAATAAGTTCCTTCTTCGATTTTCCTGAAGGGTTAGTTTGTAAACACTTATAACGTGCTCATATTTTCCTCGTCATCTCAAAATTATCTCATAAGAAATTGAAGAGTACACGGGAATAACGATCAGGGTCCACTTTTGGTCGAAACTGAACTGTTAGCACCATCTGGTAGAGTTTTCAAGAGCTTTCGTTTGGTTTTTACCGATTTATGAAATTATACTCAGTGTCCAAGTTATAAAAGTTTCACTAATCACTGGTTCACACAAAAACGATCATACATAGTCCACACGCAACTCTATAAAAATGATATCGAAGCCCAATCTACTTTTTGCTCAACAATATCTAAGTCGAAGATATAGGATTCGAGGTCAATGACCTAACCTAACTTATTTACCCATCTTCTATGACAGAGCTATCACAGAGCTTTTGAGAACACAATGCCAGATTGTGTTGATTTTCTCTTTTATCAAGGAAGCATTACCTCCCCTATCGTTGACGGATGAACTAACACAATGGCACTAGTTTCTTTTACTTTTCGTTAATGGCGTCTAGTCGTTCCTCTTTGGAAATGCCGAACGAGTAGCCGATATACCGCTACGATCTTAATTTCAGTCGCCTATAACGAAGCATGCGTATAACGGCGTGATGGACTAAGATTTGTCGATTTGTTCATTTACAGAGAAGAATGCAAACAAGTGATGGGAAGACTTTCAGTGGAAGTGAATCAATGTGATAATAACCTTGTAGGGTCGAGTTTATAAAATTCCAAGAGGATATTGTTCAGATAGAAACATCGCCACAGATCAAGTAGTGCTAAGTATCATTTCATTTTTTATTAATAATCAATTCAATACGTGGTTTGTATGGACATACATCATTAATATCCGAACTTTGTATTTATTGACATTCATTTTTAATATGGGCCGGTAACAATAAATTTTGAATTGAAACTGTACGTATAATTTCATGCTTCTTGGAATTCAATTTTATCTCCCACATTTGTGGGATTTTATTATTCACATATCCCTAAATATAGAGATTTTAGCCTTGACAATGTTAATAAACATTATGACAAAATTGTTGAGTTGTAGAGATAATCAGAGAGTTTATAAAGTTCAGACATCCTGTGATATTATAAATCCAGGGAAGCATCCAGATTATTCTTATGATTTTTGATTTTTTCCTCAATGTTTTGTAGGGTATAATTGGGAATAACTCGAAAACGACGCGTTTTATCAAAAAACATGGATTCACTTTTATTTTTCGAAATAATTGCTTCTTTTGAAAATATGAACCCTTTATCTTTTTCAAGTGGTTCTATAGTATTTTTGCGTGGATTTATGAATCGGCTACGTTGTAACTTTGATACTAGGAGCAATATTGAATGAGTTTTAATTGAAGATGCACCATGAATAGAGTAAACAATCAACCAAAATCAGTTCATTTAGAATAACGGTTTCGAAGATATGAACAGGAAAGTATGTTTTTCGTAAATTTTCGACACCCTGTATCTTTCAAACGAAACCGAAATCTGAAAAATGGTAAGGGAAAAAAGTTTGATGAGAGGAATTCACAGTTAAAATATATGTAAAATCAAAGACTGACCCTGTTTATTTGGGCTTTGGTTATTATTTAAGTGTATATTTGATAAATGCCTTTAGTACCTTCCGTTCAGATAAGAGCTTGGGGTTATAACATATGTAGTACTTGATGGTTTCTTTCGAATACTTGGGACTTAGTAGATTGGACGTAGATTTTTTTGTAGAATCATGAGTCTTCCTGAAAATGGTCGGTTGTCTTCACAGAGAATGGTTCTAACGGGTATTTCCTGTGGCGTTAGTGCACGAAAGCATTTTTAAAGGTGCGGTAATCTAACAGAATTGTGGTTAACACACCTAGGGAACCCTAAACCTTTCATCTCTATGGTGAGAGGGACTCCTCCCTGTCGGCTCGAGGCATTCTTGACGTCGTGCCTTCGGGTCTGAGTCTCTCTAGTATCACATTAATGCGGCCGACCAAGGAAAGAAGAAGAGATGAGTTCGCAAGTTCTTGTTTCTTCAATCACAAATATGTAAAATAATTTTGATAAGAAGTCCGGGGATTGATCCAAACAAGGATGGTCTCGATCTGTCGTGAATACCTACGTGGTTAACGACGTTTTCCAGCCATGTGCCATCCCTACAGCCGCAGATAGGAGCGCTGCGGCGGTTTCGTTTCCCGCTATTTTTACATGTCCCGAAAGATTTATAGCAATTTGTCAGGAACTCGAAGTGTGCTAAGAGTATGTGTGGTTTAAATGATCGCTTTTTACGCCCACCGGCGGTTGCAATTATGAGCCGGTGAAATCGTGGCGGACAAATCGTCCACCGTGTCGGCCGATTTGTCGGGTTTTATTTATTTTATTGTTCGCGACTGGATTTATCAGTTCGGGAACGAAATGGACTAGATTGAGGCTGTAGCTGGATACCTATGAATCATTCGAAGGAATCCTGCGTGATGCGGAACGAATTTTTAGCAAATCGAGACGGGCGTAGAATGCTCACATGCCTGACACTTATGTACAATTTTTCTTTACTTTCTGTGAAACGGGAAACTATTACTGAACCTATTGAAGATAAGCAAAGGAATGAAGCATTTACGAATTTATGTCCAAACAGTCTTGATAAAATTCTGAAAAATATACGAGATATGTCAGCAAAGTGATCTTTTTAATTAGAAATTTGTGAGTAGAACTGATCCTTCATCCCCTGATTCCGTCTTAGTGTGCATCGACATTGGACATGGTGACACAAGAAACCATGAATCCGTATAAAACCATAAATGATATTCATCAGTATTTAATGGAGTTTACACATACAATCTGCTTTAGTTTCTAATGGCAATACCTAACTTTAATCATAACCATATCTGATAAGTCTCGTCCTTGCTGTTTAATTGGGGGAATATTTTCTTGGCTTCAGGACTGCGGGGTGAATTATACACCATATTTTATTACACCTGACCAAATTGGTGAGAATTAAACTAACACCTCCAAATATTAAACTTATAATAATAAAAAAAAATATATGTACATATTCATATGGATTCACGAGAAAAAAAACAAAATCAGAAATAATAGAAATAATATAAAAATAAAAACTAATATAAAAGCAAATTCCACCTGAATGTCTGTCTCTCTCTAACCCGTGTCCACGTAACTTGTTTGTTGTTGTTTTGTTTCATTCTTTTAAGATTATACATCGTAATACTCATGATTATATTATATATAAACTTGTACAAGACTGAGAAATAAATATTCTTGCAGCCCTGAAGAAGATCCAAAAAAGGGTCGAAACGTCGGCGATTTAAAAAAGTGTGTATAATTCACCCCGCAGTCCTGAAGCCAAGAAAATATTCCCCCAATTTAATCATAACCTTTTCTATAAGCGATTCCTGTAATGAATGCTATAAGGATTTATAAGAAATCTTTAATCTATACTATCCAAACGTGGTTTTCCCACATAATACCCACCTGTTTCTAGAGTGTTTCTACACTTAACTCATATCCGTTTCTATAAGCGATTCCTGTGTTGAATGCTGTGTGTCTCTATGTGGATCTCAGTTTTCAAATGTGGTTTTCACACATAAAACCTACCTACCTACCATATCCGTTGCTACAAGCGAGTGATGTGTTGAATGCTGTCTGTTTCTATGAGGACTCATAGGAATTTATAGTTGTCAAATGTGGTTTTCACACATAATACCCACCTGTTTCTAATGTGTCTAAGGAAGAAAATCAACACTCACCGCGAATGACGATTACAAGGCTCAAAATCTGACATATTCACACAACGAAAATCATAACGCCAAAACAATAGTTATTTATGATATGAGTGTCAAAAGTGACGTTTCATTTTGTGATTGAAAAAGTTTGTGAAATGAGCGGAGCGAATTGAACAATTTCACGAACAAAATGAAATCACTTTCAACACAAATACCATGCAATGTTTTTTGTTCAACTGCCCTATTTTGATGATGAAATGGGCGAATTTGCAATGACATTTGAATTTCGTTCCTATCCAATTCTCGTCTTGGGTTTTTAACTGTTTAATTGATATGTTTGTCGAGGGTCCAATTATTAATAAAAAAGACGATTTGGTTGTTCCTGTGGATATTGAAGAGTCTGCAAGAAGAGCAAATCTGGAACTCCCACCCAAAAAACCTGTTCAGCAGTACGATATTGCATATAACAATTTCCTGGCCTGGTGTGAATTGAAAAATGTAGAAGGGAACTTCAGTGAACCTGTTGTCCTGGCATGCTTAGAAGAAAAATCAAAAATATGGAGTTCATCAACTTTTTGGAGCAAATTTTCAATGATGAAAAGTCAAGCGCACTTGTTAAAAATGGTGTGGATGTATGTAAATATTTTAAGGTAATAGCATATTTAAAACGGAGAAGTGAAGGATATCGTCCCAAAAAATCGAAAATTCTCACTCGTGAACAAGTTGAAAAGTTTATGAATGAGGCACCAGATGAGAAATACTTGAAGGTTGCAACTATTATCGGATTATTTGAAGCCTGTCGGCGTGAAGAATTGTGTAATTTATCAGTGGAAGACATCGAAATAACACATAAATCATTGGTTATACAACTTCCAAACACAAAAACGAAAGTCAGTCGTTCTTTCAGTATTATTGGGAAGTATGTTGACTATTTTCAAAAGTACTTTGCACTGCGCCCTTCTGTCATCAAACATCGTCGTTTTTCCTGAAATAAATGAATAATAAATGCACTGTCAATCCAGTTGGTATCAATACATTTGGGAAAATTCCATCTATTGTTGCCGAATTCCTCAAACTGCCAGAACCAAAGCAATATACAGGACACTGTTTTCGGAAATCCTCCGCTTCATTGCTAGCAGAATCAGGAGCAAATATTACGGATATAAAAAAACATGGTGAATGGAAGTCTACGACGGTAGCCGAGGGCTATATTGATCAGTCCATTGCATATAGAAATGTCATTGTTGAAAAAATTCTATCAACCTCAACAGATTTTGGATCATCCAATATTTTACTTCCGGTTTCTACAAGTAGGTACTGATGATGGTGATGAGGATTCTAATAAGGTGTTGCGAAGCTCCCTAACGTCACAGGGCAATAATGTTAGTAATTGTTCTAGTTTTATGATTAATATTAATGTTCATAAGTAATGATTGTTAAATATTGATATTCAAAAATTTGCAATTGCTGAAATTTTTTATCTGATTTCATCATGAGAAAATGGAGTGCTAAAAATATTTTAAACACTAATGTTAAAATTACGCTTCCACGTAAACAATCAATTTTAACATTGTTTGCTGTCATTAAAAATGTCACTTTTAATGGCAGTTGTACCCAAAATCATTTATGTGTCAGTTCGTTTAACATATTTCTGAGCAAGAACTTAATTGGCCACCTAATAGTCTATGTATGTTCTATCGCCTTTGATTATTTCTGAGAACAACAATTATTGTTAAATTACATTTTCACGAATATATCGCCCCTATTGAGAAACCCTCCATAATGAAATCATGGCACCATTTCCAGCAGATACGATTTTATCTTCATTCGAAGTACAGGAGCCTACACAAATTTGCAACTTTACAAACGGCTGGTGAGTCGAATAATACGCCCATGCTGCGATCCACATTTCCTCGAACCGATCGCCAAATGGCCACCGACGCCACCCCAGCTGGATACCACAGTTGGTGCTGTCCCCGCTATCTCTCGGAATTGATAACTCACATGCTGAGTCGAAATTAAGGTTTATTTATGGATTGTAGCGAATATATCTTAATTTCGACTGGATTGTTGGGCTGAAGAGGATTTGGGGAGATGGTGAAAAGTTTTCCTAGTGGAAAAGAGACATTTTTGGAGATGATCCACCTCAATCATTCGAAATGTTGATGTTTTTGTCAATAATTCTCTAGCACTTTATATGGTTCTGGTTTCACGATCTGAAAAAGAATTTTTATACAACTGCCATTAAAAGTGACACTTTCAATGACAGCAAACAATGTTGAAATTGATTGTTTACGTGGAAGCGTGTTAAAAATATTTTTAGCACTTCATTTTCTCATGATGAATTCATATGAAAAAAATTTAGCAACTGCAAATTTTTATTATCAATATTTAACAATCATTACTTATGAACATAAATATTAATCGTAAAACTAGAACAAATACTAACATTAATGCCCTGTGACGTTAGGAAGCTTCGCAACACATCATTAGAATCCTCAGCACCATTAGTACTTGTAGAAACCGGAAGTACAATATTGGATGATGATGATCCAAAAACTGTTGAGGTTGGGAGAATTTTTTCAGCAATGACATTTCTATATGCAATGAAATGATCAACATAGCCCTCGGCTACCGTCGTAGACTTCCATCCACCATGTTTTTTTATACCCGTAATATTTTCTCCTGATTCTTCTAGCAATGAAGCGGAGGATCTTCGAAAACAGTGTCCTGTATATTGCTTTGGTTCTGGCAGTTTGAGGAATTCGGCAACAATAGATGAAATTTTCCCAAATGTATTGATACCAACTGGATTGGCAGTGCATTTATTACTCATGTATTTCAGGAAAAAACGACGATGTTTGATGGCAGAAGGGCGTAGTGCAAAGTACTTATGAAAATAGTCAACATACTTCCCAATAATACTAAAAGATCGACTGACTTTCGTTTTTGTGTTTGGAAGTTGTATAACCAATGATTTATTTGTTATTTCGATGTCTTCCGCTGATAAATTACAGAATTCTTCACGCCGACAGGCTCCAAATAATCCGAAAATAGTTGCAACCTTAACCATCACGTATTTCTCATCTGGTGCCTCCTTTATAAACTTTTCAACTTGTTCACGAGTGGGAATTTCCGATTTTTGGGACGATATCCTTCACTTTTTCGTTTTAAATATGCTATTACCTCAAAATATTTACATCCACACCATTTTTAACAAGGGCGGGGGACTTAATCATTGAAAATTTGCTCCACAAAGTTGATGAACTCCATATTTTTGATTTTTCTTCTAAGCATGCCAGGAAAACAGGTTCACTGAAGTTCCCTTCTACATTTTTCAATTAACACAAGGCCAGGAAATTGTTATATGCAATATCGTACTGCTGAACTAATTTTTTAGGTAGGAGTTCCAGATTTGCTCTTCTTGCAGACTCTTCAATATCCACAGGAACAACCAAATCGTCACTTTTATGAATAATTGGACTGTCGACAAACATATTAAACAGTTAAAAACCCAAGACGAAAATTGGACAGGACCGAAATTCAAATGACAGCGTCTCTTCTCATTTATTAGTAATCATAACGTTGGCAACGTTTGCCATTCACAACAACCTTTTGATTATTTGAATATTAAAATGCAAGTTTATTGTTATTGCAAATTCACCCATTTCATTATCAAAATAGGGCAGTTATACAAAAAACATTGTATGGTATTTGTGTTAAAAGTGATTTTATTTTGTTCGTGAAATTGTTCAATTCGCTCTGCTCATTTCACAATCTTTTTCACTCACAAAATGAAATGTCACTTTTAACACTCATATCATAAATAACTATTTCCTGATCGAACACGTAGTTTTGGAATTATAAATAATGCAAAGTTCGAACAGTCAAATTTAAGGATCCTCTGAACAAATTTTGATCATTAAAGAACTGATGCATCTGGTAAAGCCTTTACATCGAGCTCCGAACTCTCATAAGTTAACATTGGGTATACAAATCATTACAAATCTCAACAAACTTTCACATAGACTCGTAAACAAGCTTTTCGGTTGAAAAAAAGCTAGCTGGAAATCACAGATGTCCAGCACGTCCTACAACCTTTCGGCAAACAAATCGGGGACTTTGCCCCACCTAGCTCCCCCTAGACTCGTCTCGCCCAGCCATATTTCACGGATTTCCATACCTGCCCCGTTTTTTCGAGCCGACGATTTGTTTCGTGCGCACACAGTATAAATAACCCTTCCGGATTATGTCCCCCAGGGAGGACTGGAGCGGACTTAATTTGAAATCCCTGTCCGGCCAGCCCCCGCTGCCGAGGGGGTAGCAGATTCATGACGCGGTCAATTCGAGAAGGGGGACCGGATATTTATGGCGGCGAGGGGGAATTTGGGGGTAATCAGTGAAAGTTTCAATCTGTTTCATGCGCCATTTCTCGGGTGACTATGGATGTTTTGGAGATTAACTTTTGCCCCTATTAATTTTGGAGGGGCTTGAAAAAACGTCCGAAATTCAGTTGGTAGCACTTCGAATTCAAGGATTTGCAAGGACAAAGGTCTTATGACACTATCTTTCACGAAAAAATTTCAATTCTCATCAATTTCTTCTTTCATTGGCACAAATTTGGATGTGTGTAATACATTATAATTACGATGACTTTTCTGTTTAACTCTATATTTCTTGCATGACACAATACAGGGTCTTTCACGAGGAACCTCACCCATATTTATACGGGAAACTACTGAACGTATTTTCATGAAATTCAGCACTTATAAGTATTTCACGATGCTGATGAAATCTAAAATATTTTCAAGGCATGAGCACCTCCGGTTTTTCCGGAAATGACGTCAACTTCCGTTTTTCAAATTAGAACACCATTTTTTATTGCAGAAATAGATTCCTTAGAAAATTGCAGGTTATTTTGATGTAACATTTTTCAGTTTTGGTTGGAAAATTCTCTCTGAGCGGGAAAATTCGAATAAAAAATCGAAAATAGAGCTCCGCTGAAACAAGAATAACTTCGAGGTTTTTGGATGGAAAATTTTCATTTTTGGGAGTTTTCAAGATGTAAGATTGATGTATCCACTTTAAAAATTGTAATCGCGATTCATGATACAGGGGGTGAAAAAATCGCTTTCAAAGTTAGGGATGACAAAATCGTGAAAAAT
The DNA here is from genome assembly GCA_910592335.1 of Adalia bipunctata. Taxonomy (NCBI): domain Eukaryota; kingdom Metazoa; phylum Arthropoda; class Insecta; order Coleoptera; family Coccinellidae; genus Adalia; species Adalia bipunctata. The sequence continues at coordinate 14,730,300 of OU342955.1, forward strand.
CTATTTTTTCAAATTAGAACCCCATTTTTTTATGGCAGATATTGAATCTACGTTAAAAAATAATGTGAGTGTATGCATCACACCCTTGCCCTAAAATGGATATTTTCTGAGTTAATATCCACTTCAGGGCAAGGGTGTGATGCATACACTCACATTATTTTTTAACGTAGATTCAATATCTGCCATAAAAAAATGGGGTTCTAATTTGAAAAATTGATTTTTCACGATTTTGTCATCCCTAACTTTGAAAGCGATTTTTTCACCCCCTGTATCATGAATCGCGATTTCGATTTTTAAAGTGAATATGTCGTAGTCTTATTGTAAAATCAGTCATATTATAATACGCCTAGGCTTTTTCAATACGACTAGCCATATTGCAATATCACTGAAATAAAAGAGGATCTCGCAATTTGACTGACAATTTAAGGCGTATTGTAATATGCCTGCTGCTCATTAGGATTATTGTCAAAAGAATCTGAAAGCGATTGTTTTTAGGGATTGACTGTGTAAAATACGACGTATTATGATACGACTGGCAATATGCCAGGCAAATTATGGAAATCGCTTATATTTCTAGAAAAGTTTTTGGGTTTTCACTCCCAGCCTCTGAAACAGAAACAATGAAAAAATTTAAATAGGATGAAATTCCCCTGCGTAAATCATTGAACTAATTTGTCAGGAGCAAATTGATTCCAAAGATTTTCTAAGTTCGTCTGATGAAGGAGTCTGATATAGACTCCGAAACGTTACGTTATCCATTTCAATTATTTCCTTTTCTCATAATTGTTTTATTGTTAGGCAACGATTTTTTCGAAACCAATTTGCTCCTGACAAATTAAATCAAAGATTTCCGCAGGAGCATTTCATCTTATTTAATTTTTTTAATTGTTTCTGCTTCAGAGGCTGGGAGTGAAAACCCAAAAAACTTTTCTAGAAATATAAGCGATTTCCATAATTTGCCTGGCATATTGCCAGTCGTATCATAATACGTCGTATTTTACACAGTCAATCCCTAAAAACAATCGCGTTCAGATTCTTTTGACAATAATCCTAATGAGCAGCAGGCGTATTACAATACGCCTTGAATTGTCAGTCAAATTGAGATCAAATTGAGATCCTCTATTATTTCAGTGATATTGCAATATGACTAGTCGGTATTGAAAAAGCCTAGGCATATTATAATATGACTGATTTTACAATAAGACTACGACAGATACATCAATCTCACATCTTGAAAAATCCCAAAAATGAAAATTTTCCATCCAAAAACCTCGAAGTTATTCCTGTTTCAGCGGAGCTCTATTTTCGATTTTTTTTTCGAATTTTCCCGCTCAGAGAGAATTTTCCAACTAAAACTGAAAAATGTTACATCAAAATAACTTGAAATTTTCTAAGGAATCTATTTCTGCAATAAAAAAATGGTGTTCTAATTTGAAAAACGGAAGTTGACGTCATTTCCGGAAAAACCGGAGGTGCTCATGCCTTGAAAATATTTTAGATTTCATCAGCATCGTGAAATACTTATAAGTGCTGAATTTCATGAAAATACGTTCAGTAGTTTCCAGTATAAATATGGCCATCACACAAAAAAGACTGTGCTAACGGCAATAGTAGATATTTTATTGACATCGTTTCAGTTGGCCCAATAAAACTTCTCCTTATATCAATAAATTATTTTTGGAGTAATTAAATTGAAATAATTCATTGAATAATACGGCTGTCATTCAATTATAGTCAGAATAATATTGAAATAAGGAAGAACTGCATATTCGTTAAATAAGACTTCTATTTGAATGAATCGATCAGAATAATATTGAAATAAAAAAGAACTATATTTGCTTTGAATACAACCTATATTTGAATGAATTGATTAATTTAATTCAATAGCTGAAAATAGTAACGGAACAATAACTAGATTTATTCCAATGAAGCCTATGATTGATTCAAAAATAGTAAATAAAGCTACGAAGACGACTGCATCAAGACAAGACGCGACAGGATTTTGATTTAGTATTTAGTTGCGTGTTGCGTGTGTGTGTTACTGCGAAGAAAGAGTTTGAAAATGGAAGAGCTATTGAATAAGTGGGGAATGGAATCTCTAGTTCCACATTTTCAGGGTAAGTAACTTCATATTCATATAAAAATGTCTCAAAGCCTTCCGTTCTATTGTGAATGTGTGCCATAAACGAAAGACAATCTAATAATGGTACTTATTTTACCGATAGTTGCTAGGATGTTAGCTATTTCAACCCCTTAAGTTCACATTTGGTGCACCATCGCTTTCGAAGGAGGGACATCCAATTTCAAGATTAAATTGAACCAAATCTTAGTGGTTGCTTTTGATAAACCTGGGCCTGTTTCATAAAACAAGTTATAAGTTAACAGGCAAATATTCTACGAGTTGTAAGTTTTTTGTCCAATATCCGCTCCATAAAAATAACTAACTATGAACTAAGGTAACAATACCGATTAAATTAATTCGTAAAATTGTAATCCAACTTAAAGTGGGAGCAGTAGGTATTTGGTGAAATTCACTTGTTTTCAATGTGCATTACAAGTACTTTTACTTGTAAAATTGTAACTTGTTATTTTTACTGGGTATTGATCATAATTAGTTCATGTCCCACAGTTATCCACTTCTTACAGAGTTTGATCTTAGTAAAAATTTTATCAAGTCTCTAACATTCATTCTATTTTCAAACAAGGTTTTGCTTATGTAGTTTTTTGAGGTTTAGAAAATCGAAAAGAAAAATATCCCTTAAGATCCCTATTTAATTTTGTCGCTTATTATCACAGTACCATAACTATGTTCAAATTAGAGGAAATAAGTTATTGTTTTGTTATGAATATGTTACTGTTTACTTATTGTTATTGTGTTCTTGAGATAACATTTATGATTTTGTTGATAAAATAATAAACGAATGTGAAACATTCAAAATAGTTTTATTTGATACATCTTATCATTCAATCAATAAATTAAAGAGTTGAATTAACAATAATAAACTTTCAATTCAAATATAGTGAAATATTTCTAACGACTGCATCATATTGATACAATTGATGTAGTTTCTTTTCCCAATATGAAGTTTATTTAAATCGAAATCAAGCATTCGTTCTTTTTATAGTAAACTACCTTTCAAGAAATTACATCTTGTTTCAGTTTTAATATATCCTACATTTAAAACAATCCAAATGTACACTTATTCAATAATATATTTATTTTCCTGAAATATTATAGTTAATTGATAGAAAAAAAGTTGGGTTTGTTTTAATTGTATTCTTTCATTGAAACTAACTAACGCTTTTCTTGTCTCAATTATAGCATTTCATTGAATACTTTCACTGCTTAGATAAAATCAATGAGACCTATAATTGAATCAAAAATAGGCAGCATTGGCATAGGAAGAACAAGATAAGCATTGAATTAAATATAGTAATCATTCAGGAATAGGGAATACAGTATATCATTGATTCAATGGTTATGCCATTGTTTCTACTAACAGTGTTTTTTGTGTGATGGGTGAGGTTCCTTGTGAAAGACCCTGTATAGAATTTCATTCATTCAATAGACGAATGCAGGATATTCGCTTTGGCGTTAATCCCTGTCCTCATCTATAACTAATGAATTCGTCTTAAGGAGAGACAAAATTCTCATTTGCATAACTTGAATATTCCTCTCTTCCGGTGGGTGGGAATTTATATATTATTACTTGGCTTTGTAACGCTAGTGAGTAACGCCCCTCTCTTTTGTCGCTCCGAACGCAAAGAGGGCGCCAAATAATTGATTATATTGCATAACAGCTCCATAATAGGTAATTCCTCATTAAGTTGTTCATCATATTTCCCATATCATACAATAGAATCCTAATAGACAATCAATAACAGTTCCTCAATTCAATTTCGATATCAACTAAATTACTCAAGACTTTCGACTGAAATTCGAAGAATAAATCAGCATTTGGAATGTCCTCGGTAGTATTCAAACTCAGAAATACGAAAATAATCGTGAAATGTACGAGTTTTGCAGTAAATTTCGGACGAAATCAGCAAAACGGTATGAGCAAAAGTAATTGAGAGTTATAGAGAACATTTGTTTTTGAACTTCTTTTTCTTCGTTTACTATATTAAATGATTGTAGAACTGAAGTTCCCGGATTATTTCAATAAGAAATCAGATTGAAATTAATTTTACGATTGAATATATTGAAAATTTGATTTGTCTTATGCCTACTTCATTAAAATCAAATTGTGAGCTAATTATTTCCTCTTTTAATTGAATCTTTCGTTTATTGATTTGAACTGTATCAGAATTGCATGATATGCGATATTAATTAGAGAGTAAAGCCAGTATAATACCTAACTGAAATAGAATATACGTTCCAACGATAATTGATAGCACTCAAACGAGTTTGCTCAAGAGCAGCATTCTTCATTCAAGTTTGCATACCATCCAACATGAATTGGGGTAACATATTCAATTTTCTGGCAATTCAACGGAATTTTCGAGCTGTTCTAAATTCGGTCATATATCACACCAGCCAAGTACGTCGACATTTGTTCATTTTCTCCGAACTTCCCCTGCCCTCCACGGATCTCCTACGGTGCCCCATAATGTTAACACGTTTTAATTTGTGGGCAACTCATCCGAAAAGGCGAGATGAATGCAATGAATTTAATTAAAATTCAATGTTGCTGATCAAGTCATGGGGTGAAATTTTGAATTCTGCGATCGTCAGCAAGGGGATTTAGCAGATTCAGCATGGAATCTGTGTATGTGGTGCCAATACAGGAAGAAAGTTCACTTTCACTTTATGAATCTTTGACACCAAGATCAGTTTTTTTTGTAAATTGTTCTCATCAAACGAAACAATTTTTTCCTTCAACATTTTTCGTAATTCAACTCCATTTGATTGATGCAGGGTGTCCATAACTTCAGAACCGACTTGTGTTCAAGCATGGTGCGCATAATTGAGTCAACACTGGCATCTAAAATGCAGCCTCCAATACCTACTCCAAACACCTCGAAGAATTACCAAACCTTTCTCAACCTCATCAAGTACAACCTAACCAAATCAACCCAACCTAACCTATAGTCCGTTCAAATATAAGAAGGAGCTTTGTGAACAAACAGAATCGTCTGCTTTGCGCACAATAAAGCTCCTATTCGTCAAAAGGGCATAACCACGCTCCCTTTCAACGCCCTGAAAGATTGCCAGGATCGTACTCGGACTGTGGATGGTAGGTACTGGATAGAAATGATTCAATAATTTGAGTCAGCAATTTTCACATTACATTTTTTTTCCTCAGAAACTCTAGTACAAAATTTCTGTTAGGATATGTAACTGTCATAAACATTTTATATCCGACGTACCCTATTTCTTAATTTTTTTGTTTTGTTTTTATATTATTATCTACTAAATAATTTCTCTTTCGGATGCTCGAGATTGCGGCAAGGTTATTTCAGGAAACACCAGAGTTTTAATGATTTGGGTCGGAATCTTGCAGGATTCCGACAAAGTAATTCCAGGAAACACCAGATTTGGGTCCTTTTCCCTAATGGGTGAAAGCCATCTTGATTTGCATAAATATCGAAGTTTTCTCTCTGTTCAAATTTATGATGGTCATTTACTTGTAATATCCGAAATACATATATTTAGTTTCGGTCCTAAATTTTATATTATTTTGTACGAAACTCTTTGTCGGCTGCTCAAGGTTCCGACAAGGTATACTCCATTCACTTCTATAAAGTATCCTGGTTGGCCATGATTTAGGTTTATCAAGTTTTTTCACTCAAAACGGACGCAGGCTGGCACTCGTGTAAGACAAAATAATTTCAGAGACGTTGCCAATGTGACACAGTTTTCGACATCTGTGATCTTCGAGAATCGAATCGCGTATAAAACGTCAAAACTTCACGTTTTCCAAATGCAATTTTCGGTTATTCAGACCAGAAGAAATGTAAAAATGAATGGCGAGAACGTTACCTTGATGTCTCAAATAGAGTTCCCGATTCTATCTTACTTTTTTTATTCATTTCGTAAGCAATTTCATTTTTCCTTTTTGTATTAGAGTGAGTGCTTCTCATACGAAATATTTATAAGAGTGAATTATAGGCTTGAGTTATTATAACTCATGCTATTGGTTTATGGATACTCTTGCAACTCAAAATCAGTTGAATAATGGAAATGTTATTCTATGGGAGAAGATGAATAGACATTTTGATAAATACATATTTACTACAATCTCTATGTAGAAACTGCAACGTTGCGAGTGAATCGACTATAACCTAACATTTTCAAAATATACACGGTGAAATCTGTCAGAATGTCATGGCAAACCGGTATACTTTATAAAAGTGAATGTCGCATTTCTCTGCTGAAGAGAAAGAGATAATTTTGAACTTTATTCGAAAAGAATGGGAAAAACATCCTCATTTATCGAAAAGTGACTTAGCAGGAATTGTTTCAAAATCCTCAGGGGTGAGTGATTCAGCTGTATTCAGAATTCTCAGAGAATGTGAAGAGAATATAACATTGACGCCACCTAAGAGGAGAGCCCAGTCGTTAAAAATAATCGATTCGGTTGACGATTTCGATATTAACCTTATCAGAAGAATTGTCCACGGTTTTTTCCGGAATGAAATCCCAACGATTCCTTAAGTTCTAGAAATCGTGAATAATGACGACAGTTTGCCAAATTTCAAAAGAACAACGTTCTATGAAATATTGAAAAAAATGGAATTCAAGTTCAGTTAAAACTGAACGATTGTGTGAAATCTCCTCGATTCGACTCTGGACGGAAAGAAACTTTACGAAGGTCCTCCTACCGATGCGCCAAACATGTAGTTATTGCTCTTTCTCACATTGAACAGAGTATGAACACATCAAACCTAACTCATCCTAACTGAATTAAACGTAAGCATATTCTACCAAAGATTTCGGTTGAAAGAGCTTACTCAACGAAGTTTATCTAAGTCTACGTCTACCAGCAGCCTTTTAGACATATTTAAGAGTGCATCTAACAAATGTTATCAAAATATCTGAACACCACATGCTTCGAATCGATCTCCAACTCGATTTCGCCGACACACAAATAAAAATCTCATCAGAGCCGAATCTAATTCCTCTTACGAAATAACTGCAATCGAAGAAACTTAATTTCACACTTCCTCTTCGGATCCAGCGACGACATTCGACTTACAATTCATCTCGCGACTCCCTGTAGCTCCGCACAATGCTCAAAGATGGCGGGACGCATCCCCAGCAGCCGAGAAGCCATTCAGCGGCTGGCGAGGAACATTCGGCATTCGGGCATCGGTAGCTCTGTGGGGATTCCTCATTTTCCCGAAACTCTCCAATTCTTCCCGGCTCACGTTGAACCAATTAGCCACGAACCTTTCAGTGTTTCTGTTCCAATTAAAGGTCTTTTATATTCTGGGGTCGGAATTCGGCGTCCTGTTGGCATCTAGGGAATTATAGGCTCTGAATTCGTTGACTTGAATAATTGTGTTTGGACGTTTGTGGTCCTGGGCGTTCTTGGTGATTAAGCTTTTTTGATGTGACTTCGTTTTCCGTCGGCTGTTCGACGATACAGCATCAGACACCCGCAGAAATAAATCCTAGGAGCCACTTTTAGGATTCCTGATAAATCTTCAGCATATCCATTTTCTAATATTTTCTATGCAACGGTAAAGGTTTTCCTCTTCCCACACGAATCACTTCATAATAAATCTCCCTTTTACTTGCTTTCGTTTCCTCAGTTCGAATCCACGAATTTCTTGTTTGTGGTATCATTTGTTATACATACATGGCTCTAAGTTGTTTCTTTTCTACTTTTACAACTTTCAATTCAGTTTGATTTATCTCCATTTATTTCTTCATTATTCTCCTGCTTATTCTTCCTATTTCAGAATGAAAATAAACTGTCCACATGAGTTAGGGATATTGACTTAAATTGCAAAAAAATATAGTTAAAATAAGATTTTTGTGATGAAAATTCATATTAATATAATTTCAAGTTTTAAATTAATTTTAGCCTGTAGGTCTGCAGCGTAAACAGAGTGGTTAAGGAAAATCGAGTAAAATAACGAAATTTTATTCCCAGAGAATTCAAGCAGTTCAAGACTATCAATACAATGTATGGCCTCCACGGGCATCAGTAACAGCTTGACATCTTCTTTCTTCTTTGCATAGGTACTACACACGAGGTTGTTGAACATTTCTTGAGGATTTTGGTTCCATAAACGGGGCAGAAGCTCTCTCAGATCATTTAAGGATTCTGGGGTAGGTTGATGATAATCTAATCTTTTTTGGAGCATATCCCAAGCATGTTTCATGCAATTCGAATCTGGTGAGTGCGGAGGTATTGGTAAATGTGGAATACCGAGCTCCTCGCGCGCATTCTCAACTATGGCTGCACGGTGCGGTCTAGTGTTATCGTCTAGAAATTGAAAAGTTTCACCAATAGCAGCGTGAAAAGTTGGCACAACATTGTCAATGACATGCTCCCTATAGTGTAAGGCGGTCATATTCACAGGACAAATGTGTAGATCTGTGCGCCCGTTGAAACATATCCCGGCACAAACCGTAACACTACTCCCTCGGAATGGATGGACTTCTTGGACATAGCGACCATAACGGGGTATGCGTGGGATTGTCCATACCCTTTTTCTTCGAGAATCTGAAAATCCTCCATATCTATACCTTTTCAACTTCAAAATGGGATCTATCAAAATCAAATTGTGAATTAACATATTCAAATTGGGAATAAACATATTCAAATTGGAAATAATCGATTTCAAATTGAAACGGCATTCGTGGCTATGTATATCGAGATCAGGAATGATCAGAAGATTTTTATATTGATGAAACATGAAGAAAAAACTATTGATATACCTATATATTTGAACTTATCAAACATTCAAAAAGTGTAGGAAGTACTTAAAAATTTTCATATTTGTGCTCAAACTCTCATATCAAAAAAGTCAAAATATCAGGTATGAACCTCTGGATTTGAGCCACATATCTTGTACAGGTACTAACTGTAATGGTTCTTGGTTGATATGTTTCTTCTTATCAAATTTCACGTTATTTGAAGACGAAATTCTGTCTGTGTTATGTTTCCATTGCATACCGCAACTACCTGCTTTTTCATTGAATCTGCAGCTTTCTCCTTTGTATAAGGCATGATTATGAAAAGGAAATTGTAGACTTATCATTCGTTACTTACTTTGGGCAAATTTGAGAGTTATTTACTTATCGAGTAATTCAAAGATCTGTTTCACATGAATGTCATTCCAATATGCAATTGATTATTCCCAATCTGATTTTGATTATTCCCAATTTGAATAATTATGTTAGTTCCCAATTTGATTTTGATAGTTCCCAATTTGAAGTTGAAAAGGTATAGATTCATCAGTGAAAAGGACACTACGCCATTGATCGTTTCAATTGATATGTTGCCTTGCCCATTCCAGTCTTTGACGCTTATGGTCACGTGGTAATGGAACTCCTCTTAATGGACGTCTAGAACCGAGATTCACCTCTCTCAAACGTCGTCTGATGATTTCGATGGGAACTTGGACCCCATCTGCATTTTGAAGAGTATTCCGTAGCATTCTTCACGTAGATGTAGGGTTTCTTCTCGCCGAAACGGTGATGAAACTATCCTGAGCAGCTGTTGTTTTTCGTCGCCCACCAAGCCTTGGTCTTTCCAACACGAATCCTGTCTCCCTGAACCTATTCCAATATCGAGATATCACACTTTGGCTGACTTGGAGCCTTTCCGCTGAAAAAACCTGAGTTAGGCCACCTTGTAGCATTCCGATAGCTCTATTAGCCTCAGCGTTTGTTAATTTACGTTTTGGCATTTTCAGAAAACTCGTTTCAAATCGAAGCCGTTAATAAACTGACTTCATTTCAAAATGAGAACATTCATGAAATATGCAAAGAACCAAACTTCAGAAAAAAGGCGACCAGATTGACGAAATGTCTCATACTGATTTTTATTGGATCAATTCAAGTTGTTATTGAGTTTTAAATGATTTTACAGCGATTTTCTCGAAGATTACATACTTTTAAAAACGATTGAATACGATATCCCTAACTCTTGTGGAGCAGTATATATAATCTTGCCACTACAATCATTTATTCAAATTAGTTCGGATAGCTTCTGAAGGTCCCATTGCTCTGGAGGCATACGTTCTAGGTTCAACCGATCAAACTGGCAATGAAAGCAGAAGAAGTTCATCATCAATAGAGTTGCTCATGAGGCTATCATTTGAATATCTAGAGAAGATACAGGTAACTCGGCACAAGTTACAAGCTTCGAAGCTTGTAGTTTTAGAGGGGTCTCCTCAGGAGACCTAAGAGTAGGGTGGAGTGAAAAAAATTTTTTTTTATTTCCATAATGTAACGGTAACAAAAAGTTGTGTTTAGAATCGCATATTAACCATACCAATTTTTATTTTTATCGCTTTGATTCTTCAGGGTCCGCCAGACCCATTAATCTTGATGAAAAGCTAAAAAATTGAACTTTTTGAAATTTTTATATGCCTTGAATTTCTTTCCAATTGCATAATGTGATAGTTACAAAAAGGTGTGTTAGGAATCTCATATTAACTATACCAATTTTTATTGCAATCGCTTTAATTCTACAGGGTCCGCCAGACCCTGATTAATATTGATGAAAAGCTAAAAATTTCAACTTTTTTAAATTTCTATATGCTTGCATTCTTTCCGTCTTAATTTTATAATAGCAATGAATATTATACTATGGTTACTCGTTTCAACCCTACTACTAAAATTGATAACCTTGTTTGATTCCATTCAATCGAGGCTCAAATCTTAGTCCGTTCCTGCCCTAAGTGAAAGAGTGGGAGTAAGTAGACGCTTGCGCCGCTATCGCGGGACCCTGTCTTCTTCTTATTCTTCCTCTTTCAATAGGACCTGGTGCTGTTCAATTCTGTACGTTTGGCCAAAGTGTAAATATCTACTCTTTAGTTTGGCCCCCTTCTTGGATCTTCCTGAGAAGCTGAACTCCAGCTCTCGTACCATCTCTTTGGTGGTCTGCCTACAGGTCTGCGTGTGTTCGGTCTCTGAGTTTTAGCCCACTTTGCCCATCTGTCTTCTGGCATTTTTTCGACGTGGTCCCTCCAGAATCTTTTTCGTGCCCTGACCCATCTCACCACGTCCACATCCTGCACGCCCAGTTCTTCTCTTATGTCATTACTCCTTTTTTGATCCCTGAGGGTGACTCCCTTGATGGTTCGCAGTATTTTCATCTCTGTGGTTCTCATTATTCTTTTTGTCGTTGATGTCTCGGCTCTAGTTTCTAAGACATATGTGAGAATATGTCTCACACACGTTTTATAGATTCTGGTCTTGCTCAGTGAACTCATCGCTTTATTCCTCCACTCAGACTGCCGCTGACTCTCGATGCTTTCATCGCTTGTGTTCGTGCCTCCTCTGTCAGGTTTCTTTCACTAGATATATTCACTCCCAGGTAATTGAATCTTGATACCTGCTGTATTGTTGCATTATCGACTGACTACCAATTTGCATCTGACAGGATCCATGGATATTACCATTGATTGTCTTGTTGACTGCAAGGGACCCTGTCTTGCCTTCTATTTTCATTAGTACCGATTAGCTTTCCGTGTTGTGAAGATCTGGTATGTTTCATTTTCTGCTGTTTACGTACTTGAGGTGTATTAATTGTTGCCAAAAATTAGTGACATTTCAAAGTGAAAATGGCTGGTGCGGTAAAAACTCGAACCAAAATTTTGTGTCCTATCTTTGGACCAGGCAAAGACTTTGATGAACGCGTTTTGCCCACATATTTCGATGTTATGAAGTGCTAAATCAAAGCCAAACTGAAGTCCCAAATTTTAATGCCAACTTTTGAAACCAAAAGAGAATATAAATTTCAAGGGGACATGTAAAATAGCTATTTTCATGAATATTGTTACTTTTGGCGGACCCTGTGGATGTTAATGTTTCTTTAAAACTCTAATTTTGCTATGTAGCGATGTTCATTTTCTATGGGTTTTCTACTATTAAAAAACAAAAATAAGTAAAAACATGTTTTATTTCGTCCGAAAAGAAATAACCTTTTTTTCTCAAAATATGATTTTTCAAACCGCTGGCGGACCCTCAAAAAATTTTTATTTTTTCTATTTTCAAATCTTGTTTTTAAGACCATACAACGAAGCAACTTTTTATAACTATTAGAAATCAGAAACAAAAAAATATTTTTTTTTGGCCGTTTTCGCTCCACCCTACCTAAGAGTAATCAGGATAAACTATAATATATCATAAACAATATATCTATATATATCTCCGGTTTCATAGCGTCTTTCGTCGCCCTCCGGTTTCCATGCGCCACCTCTGCCTGTTCTCCCAATCTCCTGGATGTAAACTTCTCTCAGACATGGCTTTCTCAATTCCCTGCCTCCAGGATGTCTTCGGTCGACCTCTTCTACGTCGGTCTGTGGGAATCCATTGCATTACTTGCTTGGGTATCCTCCCATCAGTCATTCGTTCTACATGACCGTACCATCGCAGTTGCCTCCTTTGTATTTCCTCCACTATGTTACTCTCTACCTTCATTATTTCTCTTATTCTCTCGTTTCTTATTCTGTCCAAACGGGAGATTCGGGCTGATCTACGCCAAAAATCCATTTCGGTTGCCAGGAGTTTCTTCTTTTGTCTTTCATTCAGCTGCCATACCATACAATATATCAATGAGAGAATTAAATGTCAGAAAGCCTCTTCCTTTCTGAACGAGTACATCTCATCAGCGAACGAACCAAGAGATGTTTTGATTAAAAAAGTAAGCATTGAGAAGAACTGCAAAACTATTCGAAATGGAAGAATTTAAAGGGAATAACTGCTCAAAATTCCAAAGTGAATACCAACAAATGGTACATACATGGTTTTGAAACCTCTTGTGCTGGAGGGATAGCTCTGATGTTGGCACAATTAACCTTGAAGTCACAGTGGAAAGTAACTCCCTTACCAAACCAAACTAAACTTATCTACTTCAATGAACAATGTCCAATGTCGCTCTCAACAGACAAGATCGAAATCATCCATTATAACCCTAAATGGTCATCCCTTCTTTTATCTCTCACCATCTACAGTCGTATGTATTTTCGGTTGGACGTAGAGACGGGCGATTACGTTCCATCTAAATTACGCGTACGAATCCGGGTGAGCATCGTTAATAAAAATGTGAGAACATTTCGAAAATGAATGAGCATATAAGTTGTTCGAAAAGTGGTTGGTCATCAATCAGTTGATAGACAGCGCCCCCCCGATGTTCAACGAACGGCAATGAGTGGTTAGCGGGGCTCTTGGACTTGTTGGCGAGAAATTAAGGGTGAGGACACATGCTTGGGTCCACCGTACATCAAGTGCGATGTATAATTGATGGCGAAAATTCAATTTCATTACGAACTAATCACCAGAACATCTCAGGACATGAAACAGTGGTGTTGAAACAGTAGCCTCTTAGTGTATGTTCTTTAAATTGTGCAAAATGAATCTAGAATTTTAGAACTTTTATATAATTTTCGTAATCCTTCGAAAAATCAATATGAGAACTGATGATCAAACAGAACTAAGTATAGGGAAAAACGTACAAAGTGACATAAATAACATATAGGCATCATAACTTGAGTTTGGAGGTAACAAATTAGGAACTGTCAACCATATCACATGACCCGAGTGGGTTATATTAACTTCTGAAAACTCGCAAGCGCTACTCTAGTTCATTCGGTCATTATGAGTAATAACAGAAATCAATGGGTCAAGATTTTTTTTCGTTGCGCCAAATTTTTAGATGAAATGGCCAGTTTTCACTTATTCACTTATTTCACTTCACTTATTGGTCATCGTATTCGCGAAGATTTTATAACTTTTTGTTTTAATTCGATATATTTCAAGTTTTATAACGCTATATGGACAAAATGGCATATACAGTGAACGGACAAAATGACAAAAGTATTTCAGCTGAATTAACCGTATCTACCGGACAACATCGAGACCATTCATCCCAGGCTCCATCAGCAAACAAAGAGTCAGGACTTCTCTTAACATATTCATAACAAAATATTCATCTGCGGCTAATAAAGTCAATACATCTCACCCTACTCTTGCTGATCCTATGAGGAGGTTCCTCCAAACCCTAAAGGACGATTCATAAGTCGACAAGGCAAACGTGAGCCGAAGACTCGATAAACTTACTTAGTTTCAACTTCTACACCTAATATGATTGCAATCAAATCAAAAAATGAGCCCATACCTTCTCCAAAGGAAAGGAGAGAAGTCCCTAGGGCATTATTTGAAGAAGACAATGAAGAAGAAAATGTTCCCAGCAACTTTCGAGAAGATGAAGACGACTGTCAATCTGATATTGTTATGACCTTTTTACCGATTTAGATCGAGAAAAAAACCAATCTTCTCCAGGATAAGCCTTGGAAAAGACTGGTTACGATCATGGGCGCCCACAGGGGGGGGCCAGGGGGGGCCATGGCCCCCCCTGAGATTTGTATGGCCTTATCGTTTTTCAGCTTAACACCCTCAATATTTCAATAATTTTTATTTCGCCCCCCTGAGAAAAATTTTGGCCCCCCCTGAGAAAAATTTCTGCGGGCGCCCATGGTTACGATGCATGCATTGGTTGCATTGGAATCACGCATCTCGTGCTGATGTTCCTAGAAGAACCAAGCGTTTCACTTGTGAACTTTGTCAGTAGTTTTGTAACTAAAGTAGAAAACTACAGTTGCCTGTTGCCGGTATGTCATTTTGTCCATAGCATGCGACAAAATGAATTTCTTTGATCCCAATTTACCTTCAAATATTTTACTTTTTGGAACTTCTACATCTCCTTCAGTGCATCCCTACCTTTACCCCACATTATGCACCCAACATATATGCTGTTTACTGTGCAAATCATAGCAGCATTATAAACCATAATTACCAGAGATGCCTACATCGACGTAAGCGTATTTACCAGGGATATATTTGGCTGGTCTACCTGACTCAATAGCCTTCTCGTATGTTTACCTCAGTGGTGTGCCTTGCGGTTGAGCAATTCAGTGGAGAGGTTACTCAGGTAGCCGTATGTATGTACTTGGTCGTGTCAATAGATGTTATTGACTGCGTAGGCGTAATTCAGCTGAATCTGGGGAAAAGGAGAATCGGTGAATAATTAATTACCGGACCCTTGGCCATGTTGAGAGATGTTTGGCCAACTAGATTTATTCCTTTCAATTCGGGTTATTTTGAAACATGTTCAGCTTGTTAAAGTATTTAATTGTTCTCTATCCGTTTAAAATTTATATTATTTGGACATCGTTGGTAATAAAGAAGACCCAGAGCTCTATGATTCACACACTCTCTTCGACTCTGTAGTCTGAAGTTCTTGAAGGAGGGTATCTAAGACCCCACCATAGATCATATATCTTTATCCACTTTCACTACTCGCCTAGTAACGATCAATGCAGCGCCATCAGTTTGCCTCTCTCTTGCTCTCTTACACGCTCGAATAAGTAATTCGCATGAACGCGACCTAGGACATGCCCGAAAAAACATTTGTTGAAATCCAAGTATCCATGAGCTCTTGTAAATTCACACTCTCCAATAAATAAATCAATATGGGAAAGAAGGTAATGAAGCAGTGGAATAAAAAGCTTCTGGATATTTATTATGAATCTCAAACGATGAACGAATTTTATTTCTAAACACAAACACAAATCTTTGATACGTCGAATCCCAATCCGGTATCGAAGGACCAATGTTATTAATAACTCAGAGAGATCAATCCTAATCCTTGGCAACGAATCGACGGTCCAAATCCGATTGAAAGCCAATACAAACAGTCAGGCGAGGCAGAAATTTCTAATTTTCGGATTTCCCACAGGCGGTCTCCAACAGAACTCGTGCAATTTTCATCCGGTACGTAACAACCGACCTGATGAACGTTCGGTAAGATAAGGTAAATCGTGGGCATTACTTCGACAATTTCACCCGGAGATATTTACCTCGGTAACTAATAATAAATGAGGCGATTCCTCGTGATTTGCCTGTCAGTGCCAGTGGCGTCACATTTTCTCGGACTACGAAAGTGAAATATACCAACGTTTCTCTAAAGAAAGTAAGAGAACGAAATTTGCGATGAAACCTCCGAATCGTAATTTTCAATATTTGGGAACAAGAGTGAAGAAATTCCATAATTCGACTGACCTGACCTACTGACTGACCTGACTGACAAACCTGACTGACTGGCTGATTTGACTGAATGAATGATCTGACTGACTGAACTGACTAACTGACCTAACTGAATGACCTGAATGACCCAACTGACTGACAGACCTAACTGACTGACTGACTGACCTGACTTAGGGCCGGTTTTTTAAAGGACACGCTCAATCCGAGGTTACTGAAACGAGGATTGGAAGTCAACCCTCGGTTGAAAAAAGTTCGGATTATAAACGTCTTCACTCTCGGCCTCGGTTGAACAACCTCGGATTGAGATTGCTTTTTTTGGGTTGGCTAACCTGAATCTTATTTCTCGAAGTATTTTGGCACGTTTTTTTATACCATGTTTGGATAAATTCAATATCCGTAGTCTAATAAAGACATAACAAGAAGCTCATTCGAATATTCCCGTGTTTTGTGACGGTCAAGGCAGAGAATTTAGAAGAATCTGATTTCCTACATCAAAACAAATTATGTAATAAAAAAATTGTTATTCATGAAATGAGGACAGACTTTGTACGAATTTCTTCCACTCGAAGCTATTGCCAAATACGCTCTAGTCCTTGTCACTTTTGTCAACTTATTTGACACGAATGATCTAAGTTTGTACTATTTTGATATTCTGAAAAGTCTCATCTCGAACTCTTGTGCCAAGTAACCAAAAAAAAACTAGGACAATACAAAACATCCAATGAAATTGCATTAACATTTAGTCGTACAAGGATGTAGTTATATTTAGGATAGGAACAAATCATTCTTAATCTTGTTTGATTGAGTACATGAAATACACATTAAATTTGAAGATAGCATTTATTATCAACTATTCAGTTTGAGAGTCATGAATAGAATCAGTCTAGCAATATTATGCAGGACTCTCCGCAAGTCACAAAAATAATAGTTGTTTTCAAATGTAATCAGATCCCGAATAAAAGAATGGGATATGTTCTTTCACACGCCAGAGAGTCTTTGAATTCAATTCATAGTTCATATGTGAGCTTCATTGAATAATTGATCATCCATTGATCTGCGAGATGCGATCGGTGTCATCAATCATCTCTTTAGAGTATATTAAAAATTCTCTATGATGAGAATTTCCAAATTTATAAGCTAAGCCACTTTTTCAAATAATAATAATAATAATAATAATAATAATAAGTTTATTTGTCCAATCGATCATACAACTGATATAAGACACGTCATATTCTATAGGTTTCAACAAAACAGGATAATAAAAACATTAGACAGATCAAAACAATATTCTCAGTAATTCGAGCCAGTGCATAACTAAGTGAACCTTTCATTAAGGTATTCAGCTACTGAATAATATGCCCTCTCAGATAAAAAACTTCTCAACTTGAATTTGAAACCACTTAAGCTGGAGTCATTCTTAAGATGCATGGGCAGGGAGTTGAAAAGCCTTATACCCGCATAAGCAGGTGAATTTTCAAATAATTTTAGTCTATGATTTGGTGTTCTATATAGACTACCTTGCCTCGTCGGGTAATTATGCGTATCAGAGATTTTCTTAACATCAGTCATATTTGTTCTAAAATACATTATACACTTATAAATATAAATGCACGGCAATGTAAGCAGGTTGTTCCTTTTGAAGAAGGTCCTGCAGGACTCACGCGGTTTAATACCAAAAATTAGGCGTATCACTCGTTTTTGAGCTATAAAGACCCGTGATGAACTTGGTGCGTTACCCCACAAAGTGACGTTATACGCTATGTGTGTATAGACAAGAGCATAGTAAACAGTGATCATCTGTGTCACATTCAAAATCTTCTTCAACTGCATTAAAGCATAAAACCCGCTATTAAGTTTGGCACATACATGCTCCACACAACTGTCCCAACTCAGATCACTACTTATAAGTGCTCCTAGAAATTTTGCGTCTGAGCTCATATCAATTACATTTCCCGAGATGTTAATAGATGTTATAGTAGGTAATTTATTTTTCGTAACAAAATGCATATAAACCGTTTTATTGACATTTATAATGAGCGAATTAATCTTACACCAAGACACAAATCTGTTCGCTACACTATTCAGTTTATATTCCAATTCAGATGCGGTATCTGCGCTCACGGCTATGGAAGAGTCATCCGCGTAGAGTACTGTGCATTCGCTATCTAGAAAACCAACAGAATCATTAACAAAAAGAGCAAATATCAAAGGTCCGAGAATGGACCCCTGCGGAACTCCGTAATCCATGTCAAACAAATCGGATTCCTGCTGTTGAACCTCAACAATGATCTTCCTATTTTTTAGGAAGGAGGCAAGCCATTCATTAAAGTTACCCCTAAAGCCAGATGCCTCAAGCTTTGTCAATGCCCTATCTATTCCCATCACGTCAAAGGCCAAGGATTGGTCAAAGAAAAGAGCCCCTACGAATTTACCACTATCTAAGGCCCTATAAATAAAAGATATGAATTTGTTTGTAGCTAATTCGCTCGACCTATTTGGCAGGAAACCAAATTGATGCGGTGTGATAATGTCGAATTTTAAAATAAACTCTAACATCTTGTTGTAAACGCATTTCTCGATAACTTTGCCAAAAACACAAGATAATGTAATCGGTCTGTAGTTTTTGACCTCCATAGGGCTACCCCTTTTGAGAACCGGAACGACCCTACCTACTTTTAAATGATCAGGATATTGGCCGAGCCGGACCGACATATTTACGATATGAGCCAAGTGGGGAGCAATAACATCAGCTATATGTTTAATAATTTCAGTTGAGATTTTATCTATTCCCAACGATTTGGTGTTTTTGAGACCATTAATAATATTTAAGATTTCCAGCTCGGTTGCGTCCACAAAATAAAAAGAATTTGAAATGCTATATGATATTGTACTTTTCATTTGTTTATAATCTTTGTAATGCTCATCCAAAGAAGTTTTAGCAACTGTGGAGAAATATTCACCAAATGTATCAGCAACCTGCTTAGGCTCAGTCAGCATCTCACCGTCTCTATTTAATTGAAATGAGTTTCCTTTTTTATTAGATCCCTGTCCCTTATGTCTATTCACAACTCGCCATAGTTGGGCTGATTTAACAGTAGTATTACCAGAATTTATAAGCTGTTGGTAATATAAACTTTTGGTACTTCCAACAAGCCTTCTATACTCTTTACGTAATGAATTATATTGTACTGCCAAAACATCTCCACCGATATCTTTCATGGCCCAGAAAAGACTCCTCAGCTCCCTCGACCTATCAATAATCTCATCAGTAATCCATGGTTTTTTATTACACTCAAATTGTTTTACCTTTCTATGTATCAATGGGCAATTGGTTTCAACGCAAACAGAGATAGTATTTAGAAAAGCAGCGTATGCTTCATTCACGTCATTCGGAGTTTCGTAAATATTTTCAAAAGATTCACATAAAAGTGCTTGCCTGAGCTCACTTAGCCTGCCCTGACTTGTGTCTCGCCAGGAAATTTCCCTTTTGAGACTTTTCTCAATAAATAAAGGACATTTAATATACAATATATTAGCACAATGGTCAGCAATATTGAGATTTTCAGTTTCCTCAATATAATCATCAGATTTAATATTAGTGAAAACATAATCTATTTTAGACTTAGACGTGACACCAAGTTCATTAGTAAATATTCTTGTTGGCTCACAATTTTTAAAATAAAGAGAGTAACTGTACATTAAATCACGTAAAAGATTCTTGTTCATATTATTTTTGTTCCAGTCTATATTAAAATCACCGACAATGATAACATTTTCGAACTTTAACATACAAAAATTCAAGACTGATGACATTAAATCTAAAAATATTTTGATATCCCCAAATGGGGGTCTATATAAAGTAACAATGCAATATTTAACACCATCAACATTGAGTTGAACGCCACAACACTCAAGTTGCATCTCTACTGACAAAGTCTTTATTCTAGGCAGTTCTAAACAATTCAGTGTGTTCTTCGCAAGGGTTAACACACCTCCATTTTTATGCGATTCTCTGTTGAAATGAGTAATAACATCATAACCTTCTATTCTAATTGAGTCGATACTGAGTTTATTACACCACGTTTCAGAAATGCTGACTATATCCGGTTTTCTTTGAAAAATGATGACTTCCAATTCGTTTATTTTGTTGATAATAGATTGTGAATTAAAGTGAATACATTTAAGATTGAGATCATCCCTACAAAGTCTGTTTGTTACCTTGTTTTTAACTTCAAAATGGGCGTTTGGAATTGGAATTGGTTTGAAAACGAAATCGCTTAATAAGGATTCCTTCTGGCCAGTATGAAGAGGAATAAAGCTTTTCTTTTAGGCATAATTCAGCTTCCACTCTGTAAGACGCATTTTTGCCCTTAGTTTCAAGTTTGGAAACCTCAAACTTGTGTCCAGGAGAGTTGGTTTCAAGATAGGATTTCACATCGTTGACAGTCGAATTCGGCATACACCGACCAACATAAATCCAGAGTTTTGAATTTGAAGTTAAAGTTACGGGTCCATCCTCATTAGGTTTGTCACCTATAACACTTGCGAATGTTTTTGTTTTATTAGCGAATTTCTTTGGAGGTCTATCATTCTTCCTCCGGTTAGATTCAGCATTGTCTATCTTTTTCTTTGCCAGTTTAACGGCCGCAGACGGCCTGTTGGGTTTGTTTATACTGATAACCGTATCGGTAGACGATGACGTAGTATCCAGCGAGTGATTGTAATCATCTCGCATTTCGTTAATTTCTTTTTCAGGGTTCATTTGAACTTGTTCCAAAACTTTCGTCTGGATTTCCCTGAGTTGTTGCAATTCTGATTTTAGCATTTGAATCTCTAATAGTAACTTTTCATTTGCCGCACTGATGGCACCAGAAATAATATCTTGTAATTCAGTTCTCGTTAAATTCACGACCTCGGTCTGTACAATTTTACTTCCCGATCGAGTCATTATCTTTATTATGATAAGAGCACGTCTTCACTGTACCAGCGCCAGATGAACCAAAAAAATCTGAAGCATTCAGCATTTACACAACTCATTAAAATAAGCAGGCACCTGTACTATGTAATAAAAATCAAGAAATCCTTCTAGAACGGAGAGTGGGCTCCAGCAACACGGTTCTAATACGCAGAAATTTGGTCAGTCAATACAACCTTTCCCTTGTTAGTTGCTATTCCTGTTGATTGCTTGGCATTTTGATACAATGATAAAATAAGCACTAGAATACTTTTTGATTATGTCCAAAGTTCTAGACATTTCACAACTTACTGACTTTTTTCTGATGTTGATTTATGTATACCACAAAAATCTTCGAAAATGTTAACAACTCTGAAAAGATTCAGCTTATTCAGAGTAATTTCATCCACCCGATAAAAGAGTTTTTTATTCTACCAAAATCTCTTCTTCGTGCCATCTTCGAAGTGGTCGAAAGAAAATGTGAAATCATTCGATTGGTATCTTTCTTATTCACTATCATTACTATCTTTTGAATGCCTTGCCTCATTATTATCATAACTAGAGTCATTTTCGATATTATATTCACACAGGAACCTGGCAATTCTATCCCTCGAAGATAAGGCACAAAAATTCAGTTTCAATTCAGGAATATTTTTCCAAACACCAAAGATGAATTATTAATACATAGCAAACCTACAGAAGACTGTGATTAATATCAGGCATTCTATCAATATAATATCATATAATATTTTCATTCCAAGCAACTTCAACGTGCCACAACAAAATGTTTTGTTCTGTTTTTAACATAAAGTGAGGTTAGTTGTCGGCCATCTAGAAACGTCAAACGTTTCAATCCTCGATTCAAATCTCAAACGGAGCTACATTCACCGGTTGAGTCAATCCAGGGATGAACCCGAGGTTTATAATACGAAGATCGACATTCGAAGGCGGATTTGCGCTCAACCGAGGATTGAAATTCTTTTATAAAACCGGCCCTTACTGACTCACCTGACTGACTGACATTAGTTCTGAACAAATTATGAAGTTATTTGAATGAATGGAAACGAAATACGAAAACTACTTTGTCAATTCGCCATTCATCTGATTCATCGAAAATATTTTCAGGAAAAACCAACTGTATCCAACAAACTAAAAGAATTCCTCTCGAAGTTATCAATATGGAACAGTAGGTATCAATTTTTCACGTGAACTTTCTTCGCTTACGCAGCTTCACCCCAGTCTCCGCCCGGTTCGGAAACATATTTCATCGAAAACATCCAAAACATTATACGGAGTCATAAAACAATGTCATTAAGTCGTCCGTTACGCCGTTTCTCCTTATGAAATTCGACTTGGTCCCCCCGAACACGCCGGAATCGTAAATAACCGGTATCTCTTTCGTGAAATTCGTGAAATAAATTCGACGGGATATTAGAAATGGCGCGGAGTCACGTAAATGAGGGTGCAGGGGGAGTGACAGCCGGCATGGATGGAGGAAACAATATGTCAGGGATCTCCTGAGTGCCGAATGTTTGGGTGCTACCCGCGCCGTCGGCTTGTCAACGATCTTAAGTCCTCGAGACGTTGCTTTTCGGGATTCGGACAAGATTTCTACACATGAGGGTGATTTGATTCACTCTGCTGTCTTGTCTGTTTTTTCGCTGACGCCGAATTGATGGTGTCGATCTTGAGGGTTGAAAGGTTGGAGTGGTAGGATCCTGTGGTCCATTTCACACCCCCTTAATGACCCATTAATTTGGCGGTGAACTATAAAGTTGGTAATCGAAAAATGTCGTATTTTTGGTATAGTCATAAGGTCTACACAGCCTTATTATGACTACAAGATTGATTAGGGGACGTCCACGCTACCAAATTTATGTATTTCAAAATCGACATCAGTTTTTGTTTATCTGAAAGATGTTTCAAATTGCGCGGTTTTTTTTTAAATAAAACACATGATTTGTATCATTTTCAAAATCTTTTTATGGGTAAGTGAAGTATCAATTATGACATTTGGGTAGGAAAAATAATATCTGCCAAATGGCCTCCTCTTGCAGCTCTGCAGACGTTCACTCTTTCGTTGAAATTTTCAATGACATTTTGACAAAATTGAGGCACTATCTCACTAATGACACGAATAATTTCATCCTTCAGCTCGGGAATCGATTGCGAAAAAATCGGAAAATCTTAACTGATCGACTCTGATGAATGAAAATAGGTTTTTTTGATTCACGAAGGATCAATCTAAATGCAAAAAAATCAGTATCTATATACATCAATTTTTCTGGGAAAAACGGCAGTCCAAAAATGACTTTTCGAAGATGAAAATTTGGACCTTCGCAAAAAAATCAGAAAATCTGAACTGTTCGACTCTGATGGATGAAAATTGTTTATTTTGATTCACGAAGGATCAATATATATGCAAAAAAATCAGCATCTGCATAAATCAATGTTTCTGGGAAATACGGCAGTCCAAAAATGACTTATTTTTCGACTCCAGGTCGATTATTTCCCAAACTACATGCAGAGGAGAATTCTTATTACAGATTCGTAATCTACGTGTCCGAATTAGTGAATAAAATGACCCGGGTCGATATACTCCGAAGAAAAAGATTTCAAACAAGATGAAAATTTGTACGCGAAAAAAATCAGGAAATCTAAACTGTTCGACTCTGATGGATGAGAATTGGTTTTTTTGATTCACAAAGGATCAATCATTCTTATAGACCTGGCTTTTTACATATCCCCAAAGAAAATAGCCAACGGTGTCAAATCACATGATCTTGTGGCCAATCGACATCATCGTTTCTGGAGAGTATTCGTCCAGGAAATTTTTGTCTCAATAAAATAATTGTGTCATTTGCAAAGTGAGGCGTAGCGCCATCCTGCTGAAATCAAATGTCCTCTAGATCAAAATTCATTAATTCAGGCCACAGAAAATCGATTATCATCCGACGGTATCGATCACCATTGACAGTTACAGCTTCACCAGCAGCATTTTTGAAGAAGTAAGGTCCAATTACACCACCTGACCATAATGCACACCAAACAGTGAGTCGTTTAGAATGCGTAGGTTTCTCATGAATAATTCTTGTATTTTCCTCACCCCAGATTCGACAATTTTTTTCATTAACATAGCCACCAAGTTCAAAATGTGCCTCATCGGAAAACAAGATTTTTTGAGGAAAATCAGCTGATTGTTCATTGATGAATTTGACAAATGAACGACGTTGTAAATGATCTGATGGCTCTAGTTCCTGTGTTATTTGAAACTTATATGCCTTCAGAGCTAAATCCTTGTGTAAAATACGCCATGTTGTGAACCCAATGAGTCCAACTTGTTGTGAACGTCGTCTAATGGACATTTCAGGGTCTTCAGCAACCCTTTCACGAACCAAATCAATATTTTGTTGTGAACGACCGCTACGACTGTATTTTTCACTTTTTGGTCTTCCACCGAACCGGTCTCTTGAAATTCAATAATTCGATCAATAAGGCTTTCAGATGGACCATTAGTAAACCATAAAATTCACGTAATTTTCTAAAAACACTTTTCACAGAACGCTGATTTTCATCAAATAATTCAACAATTTGAACGCGTTGTTGTATCGTGTACGAAGCTGTTTGCATAAATGTCATACATCACACTTCTTAAATGATGTCAAAATATCTAGACGAGTTCAGTGCGCCATCTATATTTTATTTTTTCTTCAAAAAACCCCTCAATTTGAAACACCCTCCAGCTTATGAATAGGACTTAAAATTCAAATGTGTCCAATTTGGTACACTCTGTACTATTGGTTGAAAATTCTCATGCCATTTCCCCATGAAAAACTCCCTAGGTCCACTAGTGATAAAACACGCAATATGTGTCGCTTTTAAAATTTTCCAGTATTCTGAAATTATCATAAAACGTCTAAAACTCTCCTGCAACCTGCAGAAAAAATAGAAACACACAGTGTTCTCTTTTCCAATCCGGAAAATTTTTCTGAAACGCAGAGCCTAATATGATGGAAAGATTTTTCGCATACCTGTTGTACCCTCTGAGATATTTATCGACAAATTCATTATCTTAAGGTCAGGGGTTATAGCCAGGTCATGATGCTGGAAATTCCAATACCCTTTGAAGAACACACGTTTTCATAACCTCATTCATTACGTGCACAGGATTGGTTGCAAGTTCGCACTATTTTATAGAATTATAGATATTTAAAAGTAATATTTTCATTTTTTTGTATGCGAATCTAAGCTATTAATACACACGTTTCAATCAGAAAGTCAACTTGGTGTTCAATGCAAACTGTCTTTACAGAGAAAAATCCCAGAGCTCAAGATTCCAGAGCGATTTTATCGACCTCTAGGGGAGAAAATAATTGGAGACCCACAAGAAAACTTTCCATCTGCATATTCCAATTCGGATTCTTGACTCGCTCTTACTTCCCCACGTTATCACATCCGTAATTGAGCTCTGTCAAAAGAATGTTGGTTCTTTAATGCTCTTGCTTGGGAGCTATCAAGTATTCACTCGAGATCCTTTGGTAGGACAAACATGGAGAAGTGCCCTTGACTCCCTATCGGTTGCAGGAAATACTGAACCCTCATGTTGGTCCCTTTGTCTCGCTGGCATTTCTTGAATTCGAAGTCTGAAAATGTTGGGGGGATGATAATAAATGGTTAAGGTGAATGAATTAATTTGAACCACTGAAAATTTGATCATTAACTATTTATTCGTTAAATGAGAGTTCGAACTTACATTGCGTGGACCAGAGATCGCTATTGGCTGCTAATACGTGAAATTCTAGATTAATTATTGCTGCGGGTTCCCGCAGTTCTCTTCAATATATCGGGTGTTTTTTTGGTGACAGAATTTTCGATAGGGATAACTGTGACTTGATAGAAGGGCGAAGTCATGTCGTTTTGTCATTTCTGTTCAGAAAGCATTGACAAATTATCATGGGAAGCCTCACGCCGTTCACAAATTGTTGAAATTTATTTTCAAAATCAGTGTTCTATTTGCCACACTTATAGAGCACTTCGTGAAATTCATGGTTTGCATAATCGTCCATCAGAGCATCTAATTCGTCGGACTATCGATAGATTTCGGACAAAATTTTCTCTACTCGATGCGACAACAACAACAAGACAAATAACTGAACGTGCAGAAGAAAATGTCACTGCTGTGAGTGATACTGTTAATGAAGATTCAGATTTGTCTCGTTATCGACGTTCACAACAAGTTGGACTCTGTGCATTCACCACTTGGGAAATTCTGCCGAAAGATCTTTGTCTACACCCAAACAATGATCCAACTGGTACAAGAACTGAAACGTAAACAAGCAAAATTGCCGTATATGGAGTGAAAACAATTCTCAAGAAGTTCTGCAGGTTCCATTGCATCCTGAAAAATGCACTTAATGGTGTGCTTTACACGCTGGAGGCATTATCGGTCCATATTTCTTTAAAAACTATGCTGGAGCTAATGTTACAGTGAATAGTGCTCGTTACAGATCGATGATCAAAGATTATTTGTTTCGAAATTTGAATGGTATCGACCCAGAAGGGTTTTGGTTCCAACAAATTGGTGCAACACCTCATGCTGCTATCGTAACAATTCATTCATTGCAAGAAAGATTTGGCGATAACATTCTTTTGAAAAATGGTCCAATTGATAGACCTCCAAGATCATGCCAGTTAACTGCAATGGAAATTTTTTCTTTGGGATTATGTCAAGTCATGGCTTCATGCTGATTCACCAGAAAGAAAAGACTTTTTGCAAGCCAACATAACTCGTGTTATTGCTGAAATAAGGCCTGCATTACCCGAAAAACTGGTCCAAAATTGGTCTGGTCGAATGTGGTTCCTCAGAGATAGTCGTGGTGAACATATGCCGAAAAATATATTAACAATCTTCTTCTTTATTATTGATCCTTGAACAGTAAAAAAAAACATTACTGGCACCAGGGCCTACTAGTAATACATATTTTGATTAGAAACTAGAATATAATACAAACAAAATAAAATATAATATTCTAAACTTATTAACAACAACGCAAAAGACTATCCTAGTTTCAGAAAATTTTTGAGGTTAAGGCACAGTTCCTTATAATTTCTGAAATTTATTATATTTGGGAGGATGGAGTTAAACACATTGATGCTTCTTAAATTAGGGAAATTCTGAGTTTTATTGGTTTATCTAAATTTATTTCTGAAAGTCTGTTGATGACATTGCATTGTCTGTTTCAATTTTATTTGAGTTTTGAATTCATTTTTCTCTATGCCATATATTAGTTTTACCTGTTCTAATTTTTTCAACTTAGCTATATCAAGTATTTTAGTTATTTTAAATACATATTCTGTTGGTGTTCTGTACTCTTTATTGAAGCTATTCTTAACTGCTTTGTTTTGAGTTCTTTGCAGCTTATTAATTACATAATTTGGGGCGTTTCCCCAGCAGGGCACTAAGTATCTGATATGAGGTTCTATGAAACTACTATACAATAAATATATACTCTGCTTGTCCAATAATTGAAAACATCTTTTTTTAGCACCTATCATGGGAGAGATCTTACAGTAATCACATGGCTATTCCACGTTAATTTTTTATCTAATACTAATCCTTGATACTCTTCAAAAACATAAATGTCATGGAATTATCTTTCAAATAATGAAAAAATTTGGCTTCAATCTTACCTTGAATGTGTTTTATTTCAATTTAAAGTTCTATAACTCTGAACAAAAACCCCGATACATAGAATCAGAAATTCTATGGTTTCGTTCTGAGGATATCCCGAATTTGAACCGAATAAGAAATTCTCATTACGAGCTCCCAAAGAGATCTTGAATATAACATAGATATCCAATACATGGTGTATTTTAAGGTGAGGCATTTCTTTTGTCAGATGGTGGAACTCATCAAAATAACTCACCAAAAATTTCTTATATGAATTATGCCTCTGTTTCGAGAAAATGAAACTAGAATATTTTCTAGTTTCTAGGTGAATCTGAAAATTCCTCAGTCGGAACCTGCTCCCTCGCCTGCTCTTCCGTGGGTATCAACATCCCTTGTTTTTTGTCTTGTTATCTCCTAAATTCGCAAAAAATCCGAGTGCGTAGAACAGATCCTTTTGCCAAATGCCGCTTTTTTATAAATTTTTTAAATTGAACATTTCATATAAGAAATTTTCGGTAAAATGACTCAATTTGATGAGTTCTATCACCTGTCAATAGAAAAGCCTCACCTTAAAATACACACTGTATAAACATATAGCCCTGCGATTTTTTTCAGGGAAATGGTGATGCTTTCTTTCACTTCTTCGAGAGGTTGGTGATAGATTGAATCTTCCAGCTGTCGACTTGAAATCGTCAAAATCGAAGGTAACCTCCATTAATTCTAAAAAAGCCTGTGTTTCACTCAAAACAAACAATAATCCCTCATTAAGTGGTTTCACGACGTCTTGTAAAACCAAAACCGTTCGCCTTCGAGGAACATTCATCCGTCGATCTGTTCAGTGTTCACCCTGGCGATAACATGTGCGCTCAGAGGATTAATAACGACATTTTTAATCCGCGCCCTGTAGAAAGGACACCGAAAACGTGTCCTCTTGTTTTTACGCCGGTTTTCCAAAACGGGGCCACGATATTTATGTTTCCGAAGTCTATGACGACCGACATGCGTTGCTGAGCGTCATAAGCCGAATCGGATATCCCCGAAAGCCGTAAAATTTGAACGGGTATAGGTAAATAGCGAGGGGTTATCTGGGGATTTGAATTTATTACCGGGACATTTTGTGGTTCGTGTCTTGGCCGGAATTTTGTCGACGTTAAAAATACACGACGTGAAATGAAGAAACGATAAACGTTTTCGGGATATCATTATGGTTTATTGCGTGGCGAGTGTGGTTACACACATCGAGCCATAAATATTTCACTGGCCCAAAATTAACGTAGGAAATTTTTTGAGTGCAGAAATTTTTGGGAACGAAATTTCTTGAGGCTGGACCTATATTTTCATACGTTCAAAAAAGGAATAATCGATTCATACGTGGGTGAAATTTCGATTCTCTAGGCTATGTACAAGTATTTTAAAAAAATTCGCAAAATGGGCAATTTTGAACTCGACAAAACTCTTTTCACAGATATCCTGGCCGTGATATAAATATACGAATTGAAAGGGGAAAGGTCAATGCAAAATAGCTTGGTATTCATATTTTCTATACTTCTTCCATTCATATGGGAAAACTGATCTAACTTTGGCATTTCTCCTATAAAATTATCCGATTTGCAGAGATCTACCGATGAGGATAACTTCTCAATAAGTAGATCTAGGGGCTCCAACAGTAATTTTCACTACACGAATTCAAATAATTACATCAAACGCAACGAGAAGCATTTTTGAAAAGTGGCTGTGAGTTTATTCCTTTATGTACCAAAAAATGGTGTCGCTGTATTTTCCTAACATAAAGCTCATCAAAATTCATTTATATGAAACTATTTCATTTCAAATGGGATTCTGATTTAATTTTTGTATTTCTCAATAGAGCTTCACGCTTCCATACCAAAATATACCTACAGAACTTGATATTTTGCATGAAATCTTCACTATTTAGTCATAAATTCTAATTCACCATTTAACAATCCAATTCCGTTTTGACCGTTTTTCATAACTTCAATGATCATACACCAGGAAAATTGGGATCTCTAATTTTGTAAGATTATTTCTGTATAATACCGAGTATGGCATTTTTTTGAAATTAGAATTTCCAGCTCTACTGGAATATTTAAGATATCCCCTTCGAAATAAGAAAGGTGGTATGTGTATTCACTATAAATGATGCCATTTCACCAACATTTTTTTAATAAATATCTAAGTATATGTAAGGTTTCTGGAAAAGCTACCTTTAATAAGCAGTAAAAGGTGCTTTAGGTAAATTGGTTTGACAAGGAAAAGTTATAGCCACTTTTCCAAAATGCACATTTGCGAAAAACATCCTATAGCTCGAACATGGATATTCTATTTCCACCATGAAAAACTTTCAGCTTCCAGATACCGACGATATCAGTCATCTTGTAGCTTATTTTTTATCGATTTGCTTATCATTTATTGCTTTTTCAATGACCAGGCTCTATTTATAAGATGAATCCCTAACATTCCCACACCTTCATCTGCAATTATGATTTTGTTGAGCAGTTTGGAAAATTCGGATCTATATAAGGTTATTTTGTTTGCAAAGAATAAATATAAAGGGTGTTTCAAATTGCGCGGTTTTTTTAGAATGAATAAAACACATCTTCACATTCACTTCTTCATTGGTAATTGAACTATGAGTTATGACATTTATGTACGAAAAAAAATATCTGCCGAATGACCTCCTCTTGCAGCTCTACAGATGTCCACACTTTTGTTAAAATTTTCAATGACATTTTGACATAATTGAGGCTCTATCTCACTAATGAATAATTTCATTCTTCAGTTCAGAAATCGATTGTGGATTATCCTTATAGGCCTGGCTTTTCACATAAACAAAGAAAATAGTCCAACGGTCACTGTGTCCAATCACATGATCTTGGTGGCCAATCACCGTTTCTGGAGATTATTATTCGCACAGGAAATTTTTCTCTCAATAAACCAAATGTCTTCTAGATCAATATTCATCAATTCAGGCCACGAAAATTCGATTATCAGCCGACGGTATCGATCACCATTCACAGAACGCTAATTTTCATAAGATAATTCAACAATTTGAACGCTTTTGTTTATCGTTTACGAAGCCATTTTTATAAAAGTCATACATCACACTTCTTAAATGTCAAAATACCAGGACGAATTCAGTGCGCTGTTTTTTTTTATTTCAAAGAAATCAGCGAATTAGAAATACCTTATAGAAATGGTGGCGTCAATTTGCATTCCAAATCTTTCCGTTTTCCAATACAACAACGTGAGTAATAATGGCACATCCTAAAATCTTGTGGTTTCATCTGCTCCTGAACCTATGGGAACTTTGAGATCCGTAATTATAAAATTCCAAACTCGCTACTAATTTTTTTAATCTCCACTCCATCAAAATATCGCGTTGCATCCAATTTAACCCACGAAATCGCCGTGAAAAAATCAATCTCCAATTATTAAACATTGGTCAATAAATAAGTCAAAAGTGGACGATTTATTGGGGATGCCGTGCAAGTTATAACGAAATAATCGATTCCGATATCCCGAAATTATAACCACGAAAGGCTGGCTGACTGACGTTTGAGTGAAACCTATTGTTAACTAATTAAATTTTCAATCGCTCAGTAATATTTTTCGGGGCTACCCCAAGCGCCTGTGAGCGTTCTGTTTACATCATAAAATTAATCGAAAATTTAACAGAGAGGAAATTATTGAACGGGATGATGAGAAAGATGGCTGGAAGTTGAAACTAACAACTTTTGGCGTCGTTTACAAAATTTGTTTGATTGGGATTTGGATTTGAACAGTTTTGATCTATAACCAAGACTTTTGTTATTCCTTGAACGGACCTGTGATGGTGTATTGCCATCATGTCTTTGTGGATAAACTGCTCCACATGCGTTAGGCATATTGACTTAAATTGCGAAAAAATATAGTTAAAATAGAATTTTTGTGATGAACATTCATATAAATATGATTTCAAGTTGCGAATTAATTTGAGCCTCTAGGTCTGCAGCGTATACAGGGTGGTTAAGAAAAAAAAAATCGAGTAAAATAACGAAATTTTATTCCCAAAGAATTCAAGCATTTCGAGACTATCAATACAATGTATGGCCTCCACGGGCATCAATAACAGCTTGACATCTTCTTTGCATACTACACACGAGGTTGTTGAATATTCCTTGAAGAATTCGGTTCCATAAACGGGGCAGAAGCCCTCTCAGATCATTGAAGGATTCTGGGGTAGGTTGATGATTATCTAATCTTCTTTGGAGCATATCCCATGCATGTTCTATGCAATTCAAATCTGGTGAATGCGAAGGTATTGGTAAATGTGAAATACCAAGCTCCTCGCGCGCATTCTTAACGATGGCTACCCGGTGCGGTCTAGAGTTATCGTCTAGAAATTGAAAAGTTTCACCAACAGCAGCGTGAAAATTTGGCACAACATTGTCAATAACATGCTCCCTATATGGTGAGGCGGTCATATTTCCAGGACAAATGTGTGCACAGATCTGTGCGCATGTTGAAACATATCCCGGCCCATACCATAACACTACCCCCTCGAAATGGATGGACTTCTTGGACATATCGACGATTACGAGGTATGCGTGGGATTGTCCGTACCCTTATTCTTCGAGAATCTGAAAATCGTCCATATCGGGATTCATCAGTGCAAAGGACTCTACGCTATTGAACGTTCCAATTGATATGTTGCCTTGCCCATTCCAGTCTTTGACGCTTATGGTCACGTGTTAATGGAACTCCTCTTAATGGACGTCAAGAACCTAGATTCACCTCTCCCAAAATTCGTCTGATGGTTTCGATAGAAACTGGGACCCCATCTGCATTTTGAAGAGTATTCCGTAGCATTCTACATCTACACATAGATGTAGGGTTTCTTCTAGCCGAAACGGTGATGAAACGATCCTGAGCAGGTGTTGTTTTTCGACGCTCACCAAGTTTGGTCTTTCCAACACGGTACCTGTCTTCCTGAACCTATTCCAATGTCGAGATATCACACTTTAGCTGACTTGGAGCCTTTCCGCTACAATAACCTGAGTTAGGCCACCCTGTAGCCCCAGCGTTTGTTTATTTACGTCTTGGCGTTTTCAGAAAACTCGTTTCAAATCGAAGCCGTTGATAAAATGACTTCATTTCAAAATAAGAACATTCATGAAGCATATGCAAAGAACCAAACTTCAGAAAAAAGGCGACCAGATTAACGAAATGTCTCATACTGATTTTTTTTTGGATCGATTTAAGTTGTTATTGAGTTTCAAATGATTTTACAGCGATTCTCTCGAAGATTTCATACTTTTAAAAACGATTGAATACGATATCCCTAACTCTTGTGGAGCAGTATATTTCAGAAATCCATTTACCAAATTTACTTGACGTAATGAAGTGATGGTTTGCAGAATATTCTGCTTCTTCAATTCAAATGTATAAGCTTGAATATAATTTCCATGGATTCTAACAGGCCTCACGAAGCCTTACCCAAGCAAGGATATCCCAAACCTCCAGCTATAGAACTAGTTTCATTAAAGCAAAGAGTTACAGTCAGATCTTGCGCTAACCAGCACAAAATATTAATGGTTCCTTAAATTCGCCAGCGAAATTATCACGCTCTATTCCGTATATTTAACCAATTACCAAGACTATGCTATGGGATTTCGTGACAAAATCGCATGGGATCTATTATTCCGCCGAAGTTACCGATGTGACAAGGCACGTTCAGCGAGGAGAGATCCATAAAGCTGTTTAATTCGTTTTTAAACTGGGTGGATTAATTGATTTCTCCCCGGGGAGTACAGTCGTGTTTGATGGGGTATTCGAGTCTTTGTGGATGTTGCAGAATCATCGTTGAGCAATCAGGAAATACTGCGTTCATGAAACATCGAAGCTCTTCGATTTACTCCTTGCCAGAATTCATTATTGCTGAGCAATTTTCGATGTCATTAAACTCCGAAGCATAATTTATCCTAAGCTAGAACTGCTTTCTGTTTCACTTCGTCTTCTTTCAGTTGATGAAGTCATAGAGGTTCAAACTGAATTCACATTCGAATAACAAAGAAATATGTCTAGAAAATTCATTACTTTCCAACGATGCTACACTTGGATTGAAAGGCTCAAGGTAGAGATGCCTGCAGTTGACTGAAGGGCTTGAGGTAGAGATTTATACCGTAAACATTGTCTCCACGAAATATCATTTGAAATTAATTCAAAATTCGAAAAAAATACTTTTCAATAATGTAAAATACATGAGATTAGCTGTAATCGATCAATTCGTTCACTTTCCTTAAAATGGCAGGAACAGAAACTGCTGAGTCTTGTCGGCTCGACAGAATGGAAACCATTATAAGAACTTCGAACAACCGGCTTTTGTCCAAACGCGCCCGATATGGTAGAGAGAGATCCTTTTGCCGACGCCGAATCAACTGTCGATTGTTTCTTCCTTGCTTCCTGAAAGGATTTGGGATTTGTAGGCGAGGCTTTGATCAGGTTGAATTGTCTTTTTGGTACAGACGGATTCGATGGACTGGATAGGCGAAAGGCCATATTCTCAGGTCTTTTTTTTTTTCAACATTTGCTGGTAAGATCAATTGATTGGAGAGATTGGAATACACTGTTTGAAGTAAAATCGAAAATTGATAGTTTCTGATTTTTCTATAAATGATAATTAGGAGTATCATCATTTGAACCCTGTTGCTTGTCACTTTTCTGCATTGCAGGTATAGATTCTACTAATTCGGAACAACTTCGAATGCGAAACCCTTATAAAGGATGTTTCAAATTGCACGATTTTTTTTGAGAAAAATTAAAAACATAATTTGCATTCATTTTCAATTTTTTTTATTGGTACAGACGACCACTCTTTTGTTAAAATTTTCAATGACATCTTGACATAATTGAGGCTCTATCTCACTAATGACACGAATAATTCCATCCTTCAGTTCAGGAATCGATTGTGGATTATTCTTTTAGACCTGGCTTGTCCCAAAGGAAATAGTCCAACGGTTTGAAATCACATGATCTTAGTGGCCAATTGACATCACCGTTCCTAGGAATTATTCGTCCAGGAAATTTTGCGTCAATAAATCAATTGTGTCATTCGCAAAGTGAAATGTAGCGTCATCCTGCTGAAACCAAATGTCCTCTAGATCAATATTCATTAATTCAGCCCACAAAAATTCGATTATCATCCGACGGTATCGATCACCATTGACAACTACAACTTCATCAGCCGCATTTTCAAAGAATTAAGTTCCAATTACACCACCTGACCATAATGCACACCAAACAGTGACTCGTTCAGGATGCGTAGGTTTACTCATGAATTTTCCTCACCCCAGATACGACAATTTTGTTTATTAACATAGCCACCAAGTTCAAAATGTGCGTTATCGGAAAACATGATTTTTTGGGAAAAATCAGCTGGCTGTTCATTGATGAAATTGTCAAATGAACGACGTTTTAAATGATCTAATGGCTTTAGTTCCTGTGTTATTTGACCTTTTATGCCTTCAGAGATAAATCCTTGTGTGAAATACGCCATGTTGAGGACCCATTAAGTCCAACTTGTTGCGAACGTCGTCTAATGGATATTTCAGGGTCTTCAGCAACACTTTCACGAACCGAATTAATATTTTCTTGTGAACGACCGCTATACGACAGTATTTTTCACTTTTTTGGTCTTCCACCGAACCGGCCACTTGAAATTTTTTTAATGATTCGACCGATAGCGCTTTCAAATGGATGATTCATTAAACCATAATATTCACGTTATATTCTAAAAACACTTTTCAGAGAACGCTGATTTTCATAAAATACTTGAACAATTTCAACACAATTTGTATGATATAGGTACGAAGCCATTTGTATAAATGTCATACATCACACTTCTTAAACGTCAAAATACCCAGACTACAGTGACTTTATCAAACACAGTGGCGACAATTGTGGTATCATTTTTGATTGGTTGTCCGGATCACGTGGTACAAATCGCCATTTTTAGGGAAAACTTCTTTGTTTACATTTTATTTTCAGGTGGTTTTTCGTGTTTCATGTAAAATATAAAGTCTCTTTCAGAAAAAGGTGAGAGTAATTCAACACATATACTATCTATTTGTTAACTGAAATAATTACTTCAGATCGATAACGACTCTATATCGTATTTTCATTGTGATTATCCAACCAATGCATGGAGCACTAATTGATAATTATTTATCTATCTTTAGAGTTTTTAGGTATGAAAACTACCTTGAAATGTTAAGCTTTGAATCTATCATAGAATGCCGAAGTGAAATATACACAAAATAGGAAAAATATTGACTTTTTTCAGGTTCAGAATCAGTTTCAAAATGCCTAGTTGTGCGGCTGTTAATTGCAGTAATTCTTCGAAAAAAGGGTTTGTGATGAAATATTTTCCAGAAGATACATCAAGAAAGAAGAAGGGAATTGGTTATCAGAATGAAAAGGGCTAATTGGACACCAACACAACATTCCACTCTATGTGAGCAGCTACGAAGATGATGACCGAGAACTTCAGGTTTTTTGGATTCTCTGACAAAAAACCCAACCTATCATGAAGTGGTACTTCCTACTAAAGTGAATGTTCCAGATTTCAATTTGGTCAACAGTGAATTAAATTCATTATACAATATATCTGGGTATATTCTGAAGAGCATTGTAAACACTTCAAAGTTATGTCCAGCTTGTTTGAGTTCTGCAGGATCAACAAGGCCCATGTACAAAAGATTCATGAAATTAACTTTAATTAAGAGATTCAAGGAAAACTCTCTATATTTTTTTTCAGAGGAAGTTTTCTATTTTTTTCTGGAGATGGAAAGTGTTTTAGGAAATAGTTTCCAATAATTTCTACACATAATATCAATTTACAGGAATTTTATCTGAAAGAAATGTTAAATCTGAATTTGAATTTGCCAGACTGCCATAAATTGAAAAAAAATTGTCAGAATATTCATTTCTTTTCGATTGAAAATTAATTCAAAGAAATTTAAAGCTTCTGCGCTGAGACACAGCAGCAAAACAGTGGCTGGCAATTTATTATAATAAGCTCCAGATGAAACTTCATTATGTTTGCTATTATATTTTCAAATTCTTCTGTATAATGAATAACATGAATAAATCCTTTATTTTATCTCGATGTTTTATTCAGACTCTGATCAATATAAATGAAAGATTTTTTAATCTTGTTATCCTATAATGTTCTTAGGATAAAAATAAATAGAAATAACGGCATTTTGCTTTATAATTTCAGCGTTTTTTGAGGTTTTCTTACGATTTCCATTCAAATCCCGTTCAAACTTCCCTAAAAATGGCGTAGTGGGCGGAGCCAAATCCCTATTGTCGCCACTGTGTTTGATAGAGTCACTGTAACCCAGACGAATTCTGTGCGCCATCTATATTTCATTTATTCTTAAAAAAACCGCGCAATTTGAAACACCCTTCAGTTTGCATGATGTTCTATTGATTTTCGTACCGAGCGCCTGCACCATTCTGTTACTCTATTCCCATATTTGAATCAAAGCTTACGTAGTCAAAATGAACGTGACCTTGGAATGAGGATTACCTTGTTTGGCAATTCAACGAGTTATTTTTTTGACAGTTTTCTGGGTTGAATCGCAGAAAATCTAGGAAACTGGCCTAATAATTGTTAAGTTTATTCAGTAGGTGTCATCAGCCTCCGAATATATCAAGAAAATATTTTGAAGATCGGTATATATCGAAATAATGAATTGTCGAACTCAAAGTGGAAAAGTATTGTTGTGAAAAGACAGTGAATTTAAACTAGTATTTCATTACCCAAAGATGGCGCCCATTTATCTCAAAAGATGATACCAAATCCGAAAGACCTAATAAGAATAAATTGTCACTGGGAAGATTGAATCAGTGGCCCAAAATCTCAACAACCAACTCCATACCTGATTAATTCCCCACTGATATTTACATAATATTCCGTTGGACGAAACGGTCACGATATGCCCAAAACACCATTACAACTTGTTGTTAAGAAGCTTGTCAGATGCCGTAGATATTTTGTCAATGTACCCCAAACAATGGTTAATATAACGTTTATTGAACGATCTCATTGTAATATAGATGGGTACCCGCTGCGCTAGAATGGCCATAATCAAATTAGATCTAGCATTCTTTCCTAGCAGGTACGCTTCGCTAAATTGCCCATAAGTTTAACATAAAGAATCAATTATCGTAATGTATTCCATGCGACGAACAGAAATATGCATGGTTGAATAGATTCCGGACAAAGAACCGGGCAGGAATTAAAATGATAATTCTCAGGAAGACACTCGCTGAGAAAGCACGATTATACATAGAATAATACAGTAAAATTCACGACTTCAAATGCAGATCTTCAATTCTTCATTTAACGGAGCGAGCAGTTCCTCTTTTGTTGGGACATCCCATATGGTCAAGTGTGAATGGCTAAAAAATCACTTGTCCTCTCCTCAAATAGTGCTCTAGGATCAAAGGGTAACTCAGTTCGTCTTACACAATGTGGTCGTGTTTGATAACCTGCATCAGTAGGAATCAGTTCTCAACGTAAGCCAGTGGCGAACAGCCTCCAGAGAAGGGACGAGAATGGATTCACAATCATGGCTTTTCTGGCACCAGGGACTTGTTGCTTTCATCTTATGGCTTGACCCCTCAGCTATGTTCTCTGAAGGTTTTTGGGGAAACTGCTTGAAATAATCGGAACTTTTTTTTGCCAATATTCATAATTCTCTAAACTACGATTGAAGTTCATCATTCACCCAAGCTGACACCCTCAAATCAAAAAGTCTCGAGTAAAAATTAGAGCATTGCAAGATATCAGTTTCTAGGAAATTGGCTCGAGATAGTAGGATTATAATTTAACCAAAATCAATAATTTTTTTATGTACTTTATTATTCATCATTCAATAAAGCAAGGTGCACCCTTTTAAAAATTTCTGTAGTGGAATTTAAATTATACAATATCTGTATTTTTAAGGAGCTTCAAATAAACAGAATTTTCTCACACTAAGGTCTCTCCTTGCGGAGGTCGATGGAGTTTGCTCAGACACTCTACCCAGCAATGCTGGTGTTCCACAGGGATCTGCTAAACGTCAACGATTTGATGGATGGCAACTTGTTTTGCAGATGATACCCTCCATACCGCCTTCTCTTCCAGGGCCCCCATACCAGCCCACCAAACCGTAAACAAACGGGGAAGAATTTTTGATAACATAGATATTGACTTGGCAACAATTCTTGAATGGGAATCCAATTCAATGCTAATAAAACACAAACAAGTCTTTTATCTTGAAAAGCTTTAAAGTAATTCATTTCAATGCTTGGTGTCAATGTTGGCAATAACTTTTTTTGTGAATGTCACTTGGTATCAATTGCTTGAACTCCAAACTTGAGTTTCTGTTTCGTGCCAGGAGCTTTTCAACTCTCAGTGAATTGCTTATGATCTGAAACTTCTGAAAGGCTCAGGTTCTACCTGTCCTAGAGTAGTTTGCCCATGTTTGAAGTGGGGCACCTTGAGATGTCCTGAAATTGTTGGATTCTGTCCAACAGAGATCAACTTATTTCGTTGATGATGCCTAGCTGACAAACTCGCTCCCTACTCTTGAACACCTTAGAAAAATTAGCGATGTGTCTCTATTTTATAGATACTTTCATAGTCGATGCTCTTCTGGATTATCGTCATTCGTCCATCCTGCTGCAGCCAATTTACCCAATCTTTATACCCCTTAGTGGTCTCTTTGAAAACCTGCAGAACATCTCCAGAACAGCGAACAACAAGGCTCTGGAACTCTTTGCCTAGGGTGATGTTCACTGAGGCATATAATCTACAGAAATTCAAGAAGAACACCAATTCCCACCATCTTTCCCTTGGTTCTGTGAACATTACAGGACATTTCTCTTGTAGGAATATGAGCATAAAAAAGGTAGTCGTAAACTCTAACTGAGAAGAGGACCATTCAGGTAACCCCAATGTTATGTCCTACTTCGCAACATCTGGACAAATTGAATGCTATATCCCTCGTCCACCAGTAAAGCTGTCGTCTTCAAAAATGTTATAGATGAATTGGTTTCAACCATATGGGATCGAACCCTTGAACTGCAATATTGTTCCATATGCTTTCAGTTACAATTCTCGTTCTTCGTTTAAAATTGCCCTTCTTCAACTGAGTTACGGTTTGCTATTGAAAAGGCTATCAAACCAAGAATTTAGGTCAAGTTTGGGGGATTCATCTGGTTTTTTGAGACGATAACCATGACCTATGCACATTCATTCAGTTTTCCAGAAAAACTCATAAAATTGAATATATGGTGGCATTTACTGCAGTACACGTTGCATTATGGGAATACAGGGCAGGTATCGAATAACAAATCGTTCATGGTTTCTCCCATTGGTCTGTAGATTCAAGAAATGGGTTGTTTCTCCCACTTGAGTCAAAAATGGCAAATGAGAGCACTTTGTTTGCTTAGCAAGGCGTTGTTCGATTCTGACATCCAATCAATTGTTGATCTTTCCTACTTTTATTCAGAGGAAATTAACCTCCTTTATTTTCCAGGTTGTCTTTAAAAATCCCATGTTACAGAGACAAGCAGTTAGTAAAGTCAATAATCAGTAGAGTTTATAATCGTCGGTCAACTACCGGTTGTCAATAAGTATTAAGTTATTTTTAGTGATTCACAACAACACTTTGCTCCCTTGCCATACATTTTCATATAGAAGGTACATAATAATTCTTCCTTGCTATACATTATCATGTAGAAGGTAGAGTTCATAATAGTACATACTAGTATGGGCCAGCAGATCTTTATTTTAAGTAGTTATCCTTATCGTAAATTTCGGGGGATTTTATTGTCGAAATGTCAAAATTTGATCAATTTTCCTGAAGAAATGGGGAAAATTATGGGAAATATGAATACCAAGCTATTCTGCATTGACTTTACCTCTTTCGATCCGTATATTTTCATCACGGCCAAGATGTCTGTGAAAAAAGTTTTATCGAGTTTAAAATGAGCCTTTTTTTCGGTTTTTTTCGCCATTTTCGCGAATTTTTAAAAAAATACTTCTACTTCGTCTAGAGAATCAAAATTTCACCCACGTATGAATCGATTATTCATCTTTCCGACCGACTAAAAATTTCATTACTGTATCGCAGCTTCGCTGCGATCTTAAGATTCTTCTGGACCTACTTTTTCGACAGATTCCCCGGGCCGGACCACAGAGTTACCGTTTTAGTATAATATAGAATAATATTTGTACAACCATTTCGTGTTTGTTACCTAAGTTGAAGTAACAAGAAAAATACAGTTTATTGTTTGTTGCGAGTGCGTTCACATTTCACCACTTCCCTATCCTCTTCGCAGTTGTCTTAGTACAGATAACAACTTATCGCAGTAATCATCAAGATTACCATAGGGTGCTTATGATTAAGTATACCCCAGAAGCAGCGCAAGAAAAATATTATCCTGGTGAAACAATCAGTGTACAAAAATAAAACTAGAAGAACCTTGGTAAGCTTATCAAGCATCAAGGTACGAAACACCCAAGAAAAAAAGTCATCACAGGGAAATCAGAGATAACAGATTGTTCTATTTGAGGCCTGATACGTTACTCATGATCTTGGACTCTGAAAGTGTGCCAATTTTAAAGATATTGCACTAGTTTTTTTTTGTGATACTCTAACATTTCAAAAGGTTGTAGGATTGTTCAATTTTCGCCCATTAAATCATCTTGGTAGTCGGCAAGGCAACAGCCTCCGCTTAAAAAGTGTAACCTGCAAGCCCCTCCA
This sequence comes from Adalia bipunctata, assembly GCA_910592335.1. Taxonomy (NCBI): domain Eukaryota; kingdom Metazoa; phylum Arthropoda; class Insecta; order Coleoptera; family Coccinellidae; genus Adalia; species Adalia bipunctata. The sequence goes on from OU342955.1 coordinate 14,771,975, forward strand.
TCACCAGAACATCCTGAATGAAGCAGAAACACGAAATTACCAACACCAATCTACATGACAAAACAACAATGTACGTAATTCAGCGGTTCGCCGCCACACTCGGCTGCTGGAAGCAAACTTATGGACAGTCATAAACCGAAACTTAGGCGTCCCGTTGTTCCCTGAACTCCACGCGTATCTCCCATCTCCAACGCGACTCAGCTTCATGAAGTTCGCCGTTTTGGTACACACATACATACAAGCGGCGACACATATACCGCAGTGTATCGCGATAAAGTCGCAGTACCGGGTACCGAGGAGCTGGAACAGCCAAAAGAGCATCGTTAGATGCGAGCAAGGGCGTGTAAACAAGATGGTGACACCGATAACAATTGAATTATACTTTCGCAGCTCACTGTCTTCATTTCGAATGTATCTCGTTGCCGTTCAGGTGGCATAACGACCTATTAAACGCTGTCTATAACTGATAATCTCGGACTGTCGCAATTAAGTGTAATTGTAATAGATGGCTGCGGGTGCGAGACGATGAGAATCGTGACGATGGAAGGGGGTAGAGACACATGGAAGAAGATTTGGGCTTTGACTCTGCTCATCGCCTGAAGCTGAAATGAAATCCATTGGGAAATCTCATTTTGAAGAAGATCTTGTGGGATACAAGTACTTATCAGGTTCTTCATGAACTCCTTTCAGGATTCTTCGGTTCTCTGAGACCTCATTATTATTATTTGAACCGTGGTCGTTATGGCTCGGTTAGCCTTCCTAGATCCTAGATCTTTTTTTCTCCACCCTACTCTCTCATTGAAACCCAGAGAGGTCGTCAATGGTGTTGATAAAATCGACAACATCCTTGAGAGCCTTGGCCGTTACCTCGTGGGTATCCAGGATCAGTTTTCCCATATGAATGGTTCTTAGGCCAGCCAGCTCTGAACACTTACAGCTGTTTCTGCTTCTGATCCACGGAGTCTTCAGATCTCATTTGCTGACTTTTCCATACAAATGATAATTGTAACGATAGTACCCGTAAGCAGACCTACCATCATCCGAAGCTCAGCTCGTGACAGCTTTAGTAGCCCTCTGGTATAGGTCGGTGCAATCATCACGAATTTCTAAGACTGAGTAAGTCCATGAGTCTTTAAACGGAAATACATATCTTGGAGTGGGGGTCTGAAGTCAAATAACTAGGAATAACCCTAGATAGCAAACTTCTGTGGAATAAGCATGTTGATAATGCTACTGGCAGAGCTACAAGAGCTCTGATGGCGTGGAGGCGTCTATGCGGCAGGAATTTGGGCTGTAACCCAAAAATACTGCGATGGATTTACGTCATGATTGTAAGACCTATGGTCACATATGGGGCAGTAGCCTGGTTTGCTAAGGCAAGTCAGGCAAGTACGAGGAAAATGCTCGACAAAGTACAAAGGCTTGCCTGTGTGTGCATTACGGGAGCTATGAGAACGTGCCCAACCAGGGCACTTGAGATCATCACAGACCTCACACCTCTACATCTAGTGATTGATAGGGTAGCCCATGAGGCCATCCTCAGAGTATCTAGAGAAGAAGCAGGCAATGAGAGAGTCAGGTTTCAGAGAGCTTGGTCCTCTCTAAATGACTACAACTCATCTGCAAACCTTCCTAGTGATGTAATGATCAAGAAAGTGAGCACTGAGAAAAACTTCAGTTCATTGCTAAGCAAAAGAGAGGATTAGGAAAGGGAATACACGAACTATAATCTCCAAGAAAATACAATAAAATGGTATTCAGATGGTTCCAAAACCGCTACAGGAGCTGGCGCTGGGATTTACGGGTCAAGTACCAAGTGTGCACTATTGTTAGGCTCCTGTACAAGCGTCCTTCAAATGGAAATACTTACAATCGGAAGATGTCCAGATATAAATCTAGAAAGAAACTATCAGAATACGATATAGCTATTCATACAGATAGTCAAGCTGCTATCAAAGCACTGAGCTCCTACGTCATTGACTAAAAGCTGATTTGGGAGTGCCAAAATAAACTCAATGAGGTAGGCAAGAAGAATAAGGTCTTTTTAATCTGGGTTCCCGGTCATTCGGGATTAGCAGGAAACGAAGAGGCCAATACACTGGCCAGAAAGAGCGCACAGACGCCACTCACTGGCCCAGAACCCTTATGTGGTATAGGAAAATGCACCTATAAGAAGGAGTTCATGCTGAAGGAGAGAACCGAAAGAGAAAAACTCTGGCGGAATCTCCCAGGGATGGATCATTCCAAAAAGTTCCTCCGGAACTTTGAAACTGCTAGATCCAAAAAATATCTGGATCTCAGTAAAAAAACCAACTTCACTTACTCACTGGCTTTCCCACAGGACATTGTCGCCAAAAGAAGCATCTGTTGAGAATGGGTTTATCGGACACTGATGACTGTAGATTCTGTGGGGAGACGAAGAAACTCCTCTTCACCTGGTTACGGAATGCTATGCCATTGCAAGCCAAAGGAAAGAGTGCTTTGGACAAGAAACTTGTAGAAGTGGGGATCCTCCTTGAAGCCATCCCAGATAATGGATTTCATCAAATCTCTGGAACTGGAGGGCGAGCTGTAGTAGGCGCGATGATAACAGCTCTGATAGGGGGCACAATAGACCTTAAGGTCGCAGTGAACTGTAACCCTTTTCACTTTAACTATAAGTCCAGGAGTGATTCTCCAGAGGGTTATTCTGTTATCGAAACCCATTGTTGGACCGCTGCCTTATATTGGTCTTTTCCAAGCTCAAAGAAAGGCTCAGGTCTAGCAGGTGTTAACCTCGATGCACGTTTTGTAAGCTCATCGGGATTCTCATTTCCTCCAACACCACAATGTCCTTGCGCCCATCGAAGAGTAACAGTTCCTTTATGGTGTTTCGGCACTCCCAGGTTAGCAGAGTGATTTCAGGGACCTCAGCTTGGTCTGGCTGTCCACCTGACTCTCTCTTGTGTCTAGTTTTCTAATCAGATTGAAGCTGAACAAGAATTAAAGCTCCCCATCTGGTTTAGAAATTACTGGTTGAAATAGTTTCAGGAAAGCTTAGCTTCCAGTTGAGAGACATTTCATTGCCGTTATATAATGGAGCCGATTCGCTATAGAAGAACCTTTCAGATTGATTTTTTCCAGTGAATCATTTCTCGATGAAATTATCACCATCCTCATAAGTCGAATGATCTTCCTTGGAGCTTTCGCAGTCACATGGTGATGGCCAAGAGTCGGCTTGCCTAGTGTAAGTTCCAGAGGCGGACAAGATCCGGGCACTTGGACACTATGTTCTGCGGTTTCTTCTTTCTATTAGAATAGCCTCCAAATGTTGACCGCTGACTCGTCTTTTCGATGCAGGAGGTAGAGCCCTGTCAGCAATCTAAGTCCTGGAGACTTTCTCCAGAGGAGTGTGATGTTTCGTATCTCTTTTTGCTGTAACTCTGCCCAACATTGGTTCTTTCCAAGGCCACAGAAGGATTCAGGTCTGACGGGTTTAACTTTTGATGCACTTTTCGCAAGCGCATCAGCCTTCTCACTATACTCAACGCCACAGTGCCCTGGCAATCAAAAGAGATTCACTCTGTTGTCCATGGACAGTTGCTTCATGGTATTGCGGCATTCCCAGGTGAGAATTGCACGCTGGCAGTTAGATTTGAGGTTTTTTTCGAACAGTCTTGGACGCACGCACATTATTTCTGCCTGTGAAACGGAAGGTTTTTGCTCTTTTGGCACGGAAATTCTCAGTTCACGACCATAAACCGTCTTCAAGAGTTTCTCCCTCGCCTTCGTAGAATTTGGTCATTGTCTGATTAAGTCTCATCAGGCAACTTCTAGGGCAACGCCATAGAAATAAATGATCAACAATACCAACACGTCTTGAGTGAGTTTTGATAGTCTCCTCTTTATATAATTCCTGGGTCTCACAAGGTGAGCTGCAGTATCTTTCCGGGTTACTGTATTGGCTTTCTCGTTTCTTTTGATTCAAGTGTTAATGGATCAATCCATGACAAAGGGCATCTACAATTCTCAGCCCAGTTCTAGGTTCATCAACATAAAAACTGAAACTCGAAATGACATGGTCAAGATATGAAATATCAGAAAGTTGCAAGAAACAAACGGTTGTTGCAATATTAGAGCTAATTTTTCGTGCTCTCGCCGAGTGTTTTTCTTGATTACAGGAACTGATGACGATTCCTTGGAACCATGGAATCTGCGGTAGTAGCACAGAATATTTCGTTTTCTCGTTTAAGGACTTTCAAATCATATGAAAACAAACCTTCTCGATATATAATAAGGCTCAACCAACAGCAATCAACAGCATGGTTTTAGGATGCCTTATCTCTCACACATACTTCCCCAAGAAAAATTCACCGCAAGCGAAGGCGATCGGGCCATAAAATTTGAATACCGTAGCGTGGTCTGTCAATTAATGCATCGCGGTATTTATTGAATTAGTGTCGGACCACACGTTAAACGACTGCATGTGTTAACTCCCAGGCGAATCATCGCAAAAATGCCGGCAACAATGATAACGTGACTGCCATAAATCGGAGGCATATATGGCCTTCCGAAAGGCTTCTTCGCCTCTTCCCGCGTGCTGCCGCTGCTTGCTCAAACTGTACGTGACGGTAATTAAGTCGAACCGGCCTCTATGGTTATCACGACTGCGTTCGACCCGATGATTTACTCCCGTTTGATAAACCCTGGATATAAACTATCTGCTTACGGCAATTATCGGGATCGACTCTTATTTATGGCTTCCAAAGGTTCTTCCTACGATGAATTCCGGGTAGTTTTGGGGGCGACTTCAGTCGTTAGGTTCTGTGATTTGATTTCTAGCCCATCTTCATTCCAAACAATCCGGAGCTACAGCCTAGCTCTCAAGAAGATCCTTTTTACTGAAGTTTCTATGGAATGAATCTATCGATATTTACTGTAGATTCTTTCAAGTAATTTTTCCATATAGAACCTGATAGCTCACTGAAACAATCCGACTGCGCCGTTGCCAAAGCGCACCACAAGGCGATATAAGGGCAACTTTTTTTTAAGAGACAGAAAGATCACCGCGATTTGACCGTATTTTGTTTATCAATTTTAGTTGTACGAAATGAATAGAGAAATCTGTGAAATGCGACAAAAGTGTACAGATACTTACAGTTCAAAGAACGACATGAAATTCTGAATTCATTGACCAGTATTTGATGGGAAACAGTGAGAAAACTTCTGAAACGTCCATCGAATTCTTCCCCAATACTTTAATAGGTACAAATACTTGATCGTTCAAAAATATAAACTCATGCCGTGACCAGGATTCGAACCTGGGTTACTAGGGCCACAACGTAGGGTAAATCAGCAAAGCGTGAATATGGATCAGGTGAACAAGTTCTGCAATCTTTCGGTTGAAAGACACCCAAGTCAAGCAGGAGCCTAACGGTAGTGTACCCTTTTCATTTTTGAAAAGAGACAAACTTCTTAACATGGCTAGGAAATTAAATCACATTTATGTTCGACTGCCTCATAAACACTTGATTTATGAATTCGTTTAGTGTCCATAATTGACTACTTTATTGGACTCAACTGTCACTGTCTTCTCTCGATTATGCAATTTTCTTTTTCACACCTCTTGCTATTGGCCGCATACAAGTTTTCATAAGCACTTTTAGTGGGTAAGAGAGATTCTTTGGCACTTGCGGCTAAATTTTCTACGCTTTCCTCTCCCGCATTTTCTTAAATTATTATGACGTTTGTCACTAAATTAACGGAATGAACAACTTTGTTCAGTGAGGTTGCTAAGGTCGCTGACGGTTATTAAGGTAAGAAAAGCAGAAGAACACTCAATGTTTTTCGGTGATGGAGCTACGAATATATTAAAAGCCATTTAGGAAAATTAAATTTTTGCATTGCAGTCAAACATGAAGCTTTGTATGCAACTTGTACACAATTAGGCTTATGGACTTGCCCAAATTATTGGCCTCGCTCGCTTTTCTCGCTCTGCCATAAACTTTTGGACTCTTTCATGAATACCCAATTTATGTACCTACTTGTTACAAAAATAGCTATAATGTTCGACTGCTTCATAAACACTTGATTCATGAATTCGTTAAGCGTCCATAATTGACTACTTTATTGGGCACAACTATATTGGACTCAACTGTCACTGTCTTCTCTCGGTTTTGCAATTTTCTTTGTTTCACACCACTTGTTATAGGCCGCATACAAATTTTCATGAGCACTTTTAGTGGGTAGAAGAGATTCTTTGCGCTTGCGGCTAAATTATTTACGCTCTCATTTCCCAAACTATCCATTTTTGGGATTATTATGACGTTTGTCATAGAATTAACTTTGTTCAGTGAGGTTGCTAAGGTCGCTGATGATTACTATGGTAAGATAAGCAAAATCACACTCAATGTTTTCCTTGAAATAAAGCGACGAATATATTAATTGCCATTTAAGAAAATTGAATTGCTGCATTGCAGTCAAACATGAAGCTTTGTATGCAACTCGTACATAATTAGGCTTATGGACTTGTCCAAATTATTGGCATCGCTCGCTTTGCTCGCTCTGCCATAAACTTCTGGACTTGTCCCTAAAGACCCAATTTATGTACTTGTTACATAAAAAGCTATTGAAAAATTTGCAATATACAGATGTTGAATAACGCCCATCACAAAAATCTGAAATGAAGAATGAAACAATCACCAATAAAAACCAAGTGAGGAGTATGAAGCTGAAATTAACAAATTCTCATCAACTCCTCAACGACGATCATTAAGGAAAGATCGTAACACAGTCGAAACTTCTCATCCATTCTCATGAAATAATGAACCGAATACTGTGATATTGTGTATAGAACTTAATTTTCAGATATTAAATTTCCCCGAAATTTATCCTAGAGACTGAAATGTGAGTATCGACCCAGCAGCATCATTAAGCTCATCTCATGCCTACCAAATTTCCACTGTGAAAATATAACTTTCCCTAGATATATAGCCCCATTGATAATCCCTTCTGACCTCTTACAACATTACCTCGGCCTTAAACCAGTACAGGACTCCAAACAGACTGAGAAAATACCCCAATGAGCACTAATATTGAACATTGAATGTATATTTCATACCGTAAAATTAATAACATGGGTAATGGAAACATTGCCAAATTAAACCGTGGCAACCTTAATTGGACTTTTATAGTCTTCAGAATTTATCTGGGGAAATTGCGTGCCTATTCCTGCTACGTGTTTCGTACCCTCTGAAAGGGTAGTTAAGTCTTAAACGGAAACCTGAAATTACCTGGTAACAATTCTGAAAGATGTGGAGCCAAGAAATTGAGGTGGGATGTTGTAACAGAATAATCGGAATTATTATTGAAACTGTGTCCAACATTTTTTATTATTAGTGTGTTTAATGAGTTCTTTTGAGCCTTATTCATATGTCAGAAAGTTTGGTTAGGTCAAATTAATTATTACGAAACACGATCGAATGTTCGATGGTTCCCTTGGAACCCAGAAGTAACCCAGAACCTAGATAGGTGAGTCAATATTCTTCATTCTCGTTCGTTTGATTGGATAAATAGCGCAATAGCATCCCCAATCAAGTCTTCCTCAAGCTATAGGCGAATCCAAGGAAACAGTTCGCCCCCTATCGTAAACGAATGAACTAACGCAAGGACACTAGTTTTGTTTGCAGTTTGAATTACACTTGTTTCATTTGGATTTATGTTTTATTTTTATTCTGAGATCATGAATCACTATTGTTGGGTACCTAATTGTTCATCTTCAACTCAAAAAAATCCTGAATATAGTTTTTATACCCTTCCAAAAACAGTTCCTCTCAGATACCGCATGTATTCCAATATACTCAGCTTCATCTCGGAATAAGTACAATAAGAAAATGACAGTGATTTTTCACTTGAATATCTTTTCTGTTCAACAGATTTAATGTCCACAACAACAATTAAATCACATTCAAAATGTTCCTCACTTGAACAACTCTCAACCAGAATCTCTTTGCCAGAACACAACGTGAAAGCATGCTCAACGTAAAATAATGAGCATCGTAAACAAATACATACGAGGATGTATTGATATCTAGTTAGCCTGGACCATTTTCACGCATAAACAAAATATTGCGATACCATATCAACGAACAATAACTTATTAGAAGTGTCAGTGTCGAGTTCGACGTCAAAAAAAGTAAACCAGAGTTACGCAATAGATTGAAAAAAAGATGTCCACTGAAATTGTAAAAATCGAAAAATTGAAGTATCGAGCCATCATCAAGTACCTATATTTAAAAGGGTTAAGAGGTGGACAGATCTACGAAGTAGATCTCAATACCCTTGGTGATCAATGTCCTTCGTAAGCGACCGTGAAAAATTGGACTGCAAGCTTCAAAAGAGGTAAATTTTCCATTGAAAATGATGACCGATCGGGAAGGCCAGTTTCTGTATCAGTCTCCGCAAATATCGATGCAGTTCACGACATTATTTATCAGACCGTCGAATTGGGCTGAAACGGATATCTGAAGCACTGAAGATTTCATACGAACGTGTCAATAATATAGTTCACGTCAATTTGGACGTGAGAAAAATTTATGCAAAATGGATCCCCAAATGTTTGAATGTTGACCAAAAGCGTGCAAGGGTAGAAGCATCGCGTTCGATCTGTGCTCGATTTGAAAACGATGTAGACTTCTTAAACCTAATTCTAATTGTTACTATGGATCAGACTTGGGTACATTTCTACGATCCAGAAAAAAAGCAACAATCGATGGAATGGCGACACTCTGGTTCTCCAAGACCTGAGAAGTTTCGTGTCCAAAAATCTGCTGGAAAAGTTCTTGCTTCAGTTTTTTGGGATTGCCATGGAGTTATCATGATTGATTTTTAAGATATGGGTAGAACAATATCTGGAGATTACTATTCGACATTACTGACCACTCCACGGGAAAAAATTGACGAGAAAAAACGCTAAAAGCTATCCAAAGGTGTTTTGTTCTTACAGGACAACGCTCCAGTACACAAATCTCATGTTGCCATTCAAAAAATTCGTGATTTAGGGTTAGAATTACTAGAACACCCACCTTATTCACCAGATTTGGCCCCTTCCAACTATCATCTCTTTCCTCAGCTGAAAAAAAGTTTAGAAGGTCGTAAATTCTCTTCCAACGAGGAGGTAATAAAAGCTGTGGAGGACTGGTTTGCAGAGCAAGAAGAAACATTTTTTTGAAAGGTCTAGAGACGTTGCAGGTTCGCTGTAATGAATGTATTCAATTAAGAGGAGAATATGTTGAGTAATATAATATTTTGACATTGAAATTTTATTTGGTTCTATAGTAGGCTATCATTCATCTAATATTTAGATTAACAACCCCTTCAGATCAGTCACCCACGTGTTTTCTCTTGATGAGGTGAAACATAAAATAAATCTTCTCGAAAAGTTGCAAAGTCTTCTATCCGTAGGTATCATATCATATACATTCATTACGCCACACCCTGTATATTTACTCATTAAGGCCATTCTTATCTTACAGTTATAATTAAGGTATCTTGTTTAAATAGGGAGTGACTTCTTCGATTCAATTTTATTATAGCGTTGTTGGGAAATCATCCTCCAGGTCCGTGATTATCTAGGCTCAAATTGTGCTCTTAAAAGAATTCACCAAGGATTTCCGGTGCAGTAATTACCACATTAACGCTCACAATTATTTGAAACATTGGTAAAAACCTAAGGAAACATTAACATTCCTTTTTACTTCTAGGAAACGCGGCGAAGAGACTCACGTCGACTGGACTTCCTAACCTAGACACTAAAATGAGCACCAATATTTCACATGCATGAATCAGCGCACCTACCAACCTATTCCAGGTAAAATCCCGTCGAATTGATGAGACTCGTTAAATTTAATACCGTGATCTGCAATTTTTAATAAAAACTGACTCGTAAAGTATTCAAATCGGAGATCTGCGGTCGGTTGGGTCCATTATGCTAGGTGGAAGTTCAGACGTAGCCGATGTTGTTACAAATGTCTTAGCGGCCGAACTAATGCGATCTCATCCTTCAGTGTCCTGCCTGGATAATGTAATAGAATCCGAGAAAGGAGTTTCATTGAATTCGGACAAGCGTTTTGGCGAGTGTTAACGCGAAAAGGCATTCTTGGGAGAGCGCAGTTTGTACATATCAGGTAGTTCTTGGAAGGTGGCATTGGGGAATTAGCATCTTTTTATATTTTTCGTTTAGATTCGGTGATTTTTCAGGTTTTGTGCGGTGGAATCCGAACATTTGTAGGTCATATTAATTTGTCTTCAACAGATTATTCTTGGAATTGATTCAATGCTCGTAATGGCTCAGAATATTTCTGTAGGATATAACGAGAAATCGTCTGGGGAAGAATTATAATTTTGTTGGCCGTCTGGGATAGAAATACCGAACAAATTCTTCATTAAAACTTAATAGAAAGGATATATCAAGAAAAATATACTGCTCCACAAGAGTTAGGGATATCGTATTCATTCGTTCTTAAAAGTGTGTAATCTTCGAGAAAATAGCTGTAACATCATTTTAAACCGAATTACAACTCGAATCGATCCAATTGAAATCAGTATGAGACATTTCGTCTATCTGGTCGCCTTTTTTCTGAAGTTTGGTTCTTTGCATATGCTTTATGAATGTTTTTTTTTTTGAAATGAAGTCAGGCTTCGCTTTGAAACGAGTTTTCTGAAAACGCCAAGACGTAAATCAACAAACGCTGAGGCTAATAGGGCTATCGGAATGCTAAAGGGTTGCCCAACTCAGGTGGTTGTTGCGGAAAGGCTCCAAGTCAGCCAAAGTGTGATATCTCGACTTTGGAATAGGTTCAGGGAGACAGGTTCCGTGTTGGAAAGACCAAGGCTTGGTGAGCGACGAAAAACAACACCTGCTCAGGATCGTTTCGTCACCGTTCCGGCGAGAAGAAACCCCATATCTACGTGTAGAATGCTACGAAATACTCTTCAAAATGCAGATGGGGTCCAAGTTTACATCGAAAATATCAGACGACGTTTGAGAGAGGTGAATCTAGGTTCTAGACGTCCATTAAGAGGAGTTCCATTAACACGTGACCATAAGCGTCAAAGACTGAAATGGGCAAGGCAACATATAGATTGGAAAGATCAATGGCGTAGTGTCCTTTTTATTGATGAATCCAGATATGGACGATTTTCAGATTCTCTAAAAAAAAGGGTATGGAAAATCCCACGCATACCCTGTAATCGTCGCTATGTCCAAGAAGTACATCCATTCCGAGGGGTAGTGTTCAAAATTCAGATTTCTCATTACTTTGATAACACAAAGTGTTCTACTGGAATGGGCTTTCCCGGTCGGTTGCAGAGAAGAACAGGTCTATGACTCTACCCATTTCTTCTGTGGTTCACCGAAAAACCTGGAATCTTCCTTTTTTTCTACCTGTTCAGAGAAAACACCCCCCGCTGTCATGTCGCAACTTCGATACACCTAAGCTCGATATACTCCCGTTTTCTTCTCAAAGTAGGACCTCGTTACACTCGTACCAAAAAGGTGTATATTCGTCAAGTGAGATAAGGACTGTAGCCAGTACAACACCTACAAAAGCAAACAGAAGCAGATACGTAACTTTAAATCTGAACAACCGTAAGTACCATTTCCTACCGTGTTTACTTTGTGGTATTTATTTCTCTTGTAGACATCCATTTTATTCCTTTAATTCTCATGGTGATAAGATTGGTACAAGCAGTCCATTCTTCTCTCCAAGAGAGCTCCTGTATGTTATTCAGGTAGTGTTATGGTATGGACCGGGATATGTTTCAACGGGCGCACAGATCTACACATTTGTTCTGGGAATATGACCGCCTCACACTATAGGGAGCATGTCATTGACAATGTTGTGCCGAATTTTCACGCTGCTATTGGTGAAACTTTTCAATTTCTAGACGATAACGCTAGACCGCACCGTGCAGACATAGTTGAGAATGCGCGCGAGAAGCTTGGTATTCCACAAAAAAAATTATCAATACCTCCGGACTCACTCAATCATATTTATATGAATTCTCATCACAAAAATCTTATTTCAACTATATTTTTTGCAATTTGAGTCAATATCCCTAACTCATGTGGAGCAGTTTATTCATTTGTCCCTTGGACCCTGAAAGAATTGATGACCATCTGTAAAAGAATTGTAATTGGAGAAAATTCTCTTTGAGGATAGTTCAGTTAGGTATGAGGGTTACATGCCTCAGTGATCCCAAGGTCTATTGTGCCACCATTAAGGCTGTTTTTGAAACGGTGTCAATTTCTGAACACCCTCCAGTATATGAGAGGGCTTCAATGAGGTTGAATTCTCGGAAGATTCTTTCATAGTGATTTTCTTTCTGTTTCTTCCTTCTCCAAAAACTCTCTTTTATAGATGCATTTGCCCATACCACAACAAGCTTCCAGATCAGGAAATGGCGTTTGTGCTCCCTTTCTGGCTAGTGTGTTGTCCTCTTCGTTTCCTCTGTATTGATAGTTTTTTGTCAGGCTTATATCTGCTCATCTTTCGATTCTCTCAGGGTAGTAAGATTAATGACAATGGAACGATTATTAAACAGGATGTTTCACAGACTATATGATGAACTAACCCAGGCAACACAAAGTGATATCTAAGATAGCTCTCTGACTTCTTTTAAAAAGAATCTTTTTAGGAACTCGTGACGCCTTGAGTTGATTGAGAAATCTACATCTCCCCCAAATGTTCGTCATAAGATCCTGTATATTGACCATAACTTAAATTTTTGTAGGTCAACTCTAATATCTACGTCCTTTACAGGCCCCGATCATAATAGCCAATCTGATGAGTTCTATGAACGGAGCCGGGGCAGATCGTAAACCCATTTCCATACACATACCAATAGCAACGGGGTATATTGCTATTCAGTTGTTGAGTTGAGGACTGCTAAGCCATCCATCCCTCATTTAATTCAGCACACAGAAAAAGTCTGAAGTCACATCCAAGTACCATTCCAAAATTCAATTCTGATACCAGAAGGTACTGAAGCCGTACCTGCAAGGAATCTCTTCGAGCATAAATGATCCGCTTTTTAATTCATTCGTCTATAAAAGAAGGTCAAATATTAGCACTGCCTATTCAGATAAAGATTGAATAGTACCGAGCTTAGTAGCCGTGATCGTCTAGTGGTTAGGACCCTACGTTGTGGCCGTAGTAACCCAGGTTCGAATCCTGGTCACGGCAAGAGCTTACTTTTTGACCAAACAATTCTGAATATCGAGGAGAGTTTTTTGGAATACAAAAATTGAATAGAAAATCCGATTTTTATTTATTAATCTACATCCTCCAAAATTTCAAAACAATGAAGAAATATAAAAAATTACGTACCTACATACTCTTGGTACAAAATTCTCAATACAATACATGAACTGTGAGTTCCATAAAAAGAATTTTCCCCCATTTGAAGTCTGAAGATGGAGATATTTAATAAGACAGGTTCTACTCACATCAGTAACAAAATGATGATGGAATATCTTGAGGTAAAATTTTCTCTTACCCACACAGATAAGAGTGAATATTTGAAACACGATACGTGTTCAAACTTGCTTTTCTCTCTGTGTGATATCGGATTCAGCACGCTGCCTATACTTCCTCAGGAGACATCAAAGAGAGATGTAATGTTGTATACTTCCTGCAGAGACGCCTCCAAGGGTGTTCGAAACTTACATGATTTATGACATCTATTTCGTCGTCACCTACGTAGAGAGATCCGATATGTGTCCTCGTCTTTACACCGGGTGAAAAGAAACTTTAGCCGGAAAACAACTAGAAAGCGAAAAATATTCGTATTCTTATACTTTGCAGAATATAATCTTCTCTGAGATGCGTTTAATTTTCAATTATATTGTTATCATTATGATTTCAATTTCTTTAGCTTGGTTGACATTGTTTGATGTTTCATTACTTGTGACGTATTCAAATTAGGAATGGGCATTTCCAGTCATTTTCAGAAAAAATATATTTTGACATATTGGATTCTCACGTAATTCGTGATTTTTCTTTAAATTATATATACCCTTAAAAAAAAATTGAAAACTCAAAAATAATCTACCGAATTCAAACGATCAGAAGGAGCGGGAAATCGTGTGACGTAAGTGGCTAGAGATTTTTGATTGGTTGTACTCGTCATGATGTGCTGCTGATATAAAAATGACAGCATTGCCAAATCACAAAAAAAAATTTGCCTGTAAAAGCCCTTGCTTTCACTTTCCTAATAATATATGTTGATTCTTGATGTTTTTCTTTCATCATCATGACATTTTCATTTGTACTCCATAAAGCTTCATAATATCATTCAATTTACGACCTCCTTATTGAAGATAAAGAGGGTTCAACTAAGCAGATAGGTGAGAAATTCAATTAAAAATAATTATCCCTAGTCTACACAGGTAAGAATTGGTATATATAGGCCGGTCCTCTAATTTAGGAAGCATTAATAATTATTTTCATTTTGAGAAGTGCAAATTAGTGGGAAGAATAATTATCGATTTGGCAACTGTGTACCTAGGGGTATAGAATACTCCTAGACTCATCTGTAATAATCTCAGTTACTCTGGGCTTTGTCTCCTTCATCACAAACTTAATTCAACCAATCATATTACAAATTGAGCCACTGACGTCACAGTAGAGGGACGTTTGAATTCACACGTGTTGAAATCACATTTTCAATATCGAATAATTAATCAATTCTTCAAAATTCAGAGTGAATAAATGGTTACAAATGTGTTATAAATTGCCGTTCATTACGTCATGTGAAGAAAAGTGCAAATTTTGAGGTACTGAAAATCCCCAATTCGAGTTATGTTGCAATCTAACTTCAATTCCTGATCCTGTGGGGTACGAATGAGTTTGAGGAATAGTTTTTGGCTGATGAATACATTCGCATGAATGACACTTGTGTCGAGTCTCTGTAGGAGATTTCCAACATTAATTTATACGGTGTACCCCAAATCGCAGAGCGTACACAAAGGGCCATTACGCCTCAGCATCCCCGTCAAAAACTACGTCGCAAATCATCCGAAAAAGCCCTCATTAAAGAGAGCAGGAATAAATGAAGCCTCCCTCTCAAGGCCTAGGTAACGAGATTCCACGCACCCCAGAGGGGAGCCCGCTTTGATACACTGTAAATTAAGGGGATTATACACGTAACCAGGTCACGTTCTCAGGGGGGACGAAGATATCTACCGGTAGCTAAAGATATATCTGTCACGTGCAAATTGTATAACTTTGTGGTTCATCTGGTCGTTGCGGCTCCTTCGTAGGCCGCCTTTTGGGCTAACGATGTTGTGCGAGGTTGGGGTGAGTAGCTGGGGGTGGGTTATTGAGTTATGCGCTACCCCTAGATCGCCGTTGGTTTTTTGCGGGGCGTTTGGAATGCGAAACAGATACTTCGGCTCGGTGCGGAGAGTGGGCTCATTTCCATGTTTAACAACTTCCACAAGATGGAGAATAATGGTTGGAGAGGATGACACCACGTATCGATTAAGCACCTCTTTTATATCAATTCATATTATTCATAGACTTCGAAATTCCGAAAGAAATTTCCCGGCTGGAAACGCACCAACCAAATCGCACGAAACCCATTTTATATCTTTCATGATTCTTCAAAAAGTTCCTATTATTGACTGCGACACGATTTGTCAGAGCCTCATTTATATTGAGCACTGCTTGGTTCGCATATAAAAAATGGCTCTATCGTGCTCTGTTACTTTCGATTCACCTTCTAATTTCTATTGCCAATTAAGCATTATTAAGCGACACGTGAAATCCGGAGATTCTCATCGTCAGTAGAGGCCGCTGTTTTCATCTGAGACCCCTCTTATGCAGGTGGAAAACTTAATTCAGTAGGCAAAAACATCAAGGTTTCTTTGGCCTGGGTTCATAATTGACTTTGAGGTCACGGTGGAATGTGACCCCCTTATCAAAACTTTAACTATGCAGCTTGAAGGTAGTATAGACTCAAAAATAGAATATCTTGTCCGTTAAGACCGTCCACTATGACATAATAAATGAGAGAAATAGACTAGCAGAGATCTTATTTCCGAAGTGAAGCGTTGGATCGTTTTGCCATCATAGGAGGATAGTGACAGACCGGCTTCTTGCTTGTTATGCCTTCATCAGTGCCACATTATCCAACCTACGATATCAACCAACTGAAACAGCAGAACTCATATTACACCATACTTCAACGTCCCACGTGAGTACTTGCAAAACACCGTAAGGAAAAATTAATGTACGTAAAGATCAAGCTTTCGCAGGAACGGCTGGGAAGAAGCGTAGGCATTTACCCTCTAGGTGGGACACTGTAGGTACATTACACTGTAGCCAAGTGTTCCTACGGCGTAATATAAGTTTTGCCGTTTCAGTTGGTTGCTATCGTAGGCTGGATTATGTGGCACTGATGACAGCATAACAAGCCCGAAACCGGTCTGTCCTTCTATGATGGCAACACGATGCAACGCTTTACTTGCTAGTCCATTTCTCTCATGTAGTATAGACTATTTGAGTCTTTATTTGAGTTCGAAAAGCGTTTCTTATTTCATCTATTGCTTGGCTTCTTCAGGTAAGCCTGAAAGAAGCTGGCGTGAGAAGAGCATTCCGATATCATAAATTTACGAAATTGCAATGCATTTTCCATACGATCTGGGCAACCGTAAACCCAGCATTTTCTTCACACTTCATTAACGTACAAAGCTGCCCGGAATTCCCCTTCTGCATCGACAAATATTGACCGAAACCGGAGCGAACAATTTATGGAGTTCTAGACCACAGAATACTGCAGTTTTCTCGTTCTTATTCAGCCTCTTCCGTCGAATATCTAACGAGAGGACTGTTTATATTATTCAAATTATTTTTGTTCGACATTTTGAACACAGCAAGAATATTCGACTAGAAATATTACCGAGAGCACTCGCTCGACTTGGCGGAGTTGAGGTTTATTCTGCATTTGAATAAGTGGAGTGTTTATTTTTATTCTTCTGGCGATGCAGACGACGTCGTTCTTATATTTTTCCGGAACGAGGGTTCTAGAGAAAAGATTGGAGATTTTTCGGGAATGATGTCGTGCCAGGTTCGTAGGAAAATATTCTTGGAATATGGGGCGAACTTATGGAGATGATCATTTTTGGTAGAGAAAACGTGAAAAGAGCCAGTTTATTTAATGTAGAACATACTGTACCCCTTTTTTCCGAAAAAACATTATTGGATTCGCCGCTTTATACGATATCAAGCAATGTATTCTTTTGAACTTGTCAGCAATAGTTTTTGACTCAAGTATACCAATCTACACGCAATAATCTGAAGTGAAGAACTCTTGCAACATTTGCAATGAACAAATATCAAAAATTGATGTTTTTGGATATCGGGTGCGGTCATCATACATCAATTTAAATTTTCGTAATCGATCTCTATAATAGTTGAAATATCAAAAATATCTGCGACGTTGAATTCTTCTTCTTCAATTGTTCCACTATCCCCCAAATTCTCGAGAAATCTACCAATTCAATATCTCAAAACAATTCCAACTGAACGATATTTCCTCTCAAGGTTGTAACGCATATATTAAGTGAATTTTCTCATCATGCCACTCTGCATTTTATTGGATCTGGTAGGCGTCCTCAATTCCTAACTCAAGAGTCGCTTTACGTCGATAAAATGCAGCTTTAGAAGTAATTCACTCCTCGATCGTTGCCATATAGGGAGATTTGTTGTTGTTCAATATCGAAGACATTTATTGCGGCCTGACTTAAAGCCATGTCATTATGGCTTGGCTTAAGTGTTATGGAAACCTTTTGTATATCTTGATCGGCAGATTAAAGATGCTTATTCGTGGATTAGAGGGGATATTCACGCTTTCTTTTCCGAAAAAATTCCGGCTTATTATTAGGTTCAGCTTAAGTTTAGGTGGAATCTAGATCTTTGGTAGGAAATTGATTGCATGAATATTTTGTTTCTCCCACAAACCTGACTTCACCGGATATACATTCTGAAATGGAAATATACTTTTTTTCTCTCTATTTTCCTGCATGAACTGTAAAATTTTCAAATTGCTCTTGGAATATTCTAGGATAGACATCTTTACCTTCAACTGTGCAACCTTCGAAGTGAAATGATTCAAAGTTGTCCTAGAAAATAAGGTTGAGATCAAAGCAAAAACTCAAAGTCTGTATTGATAGCCTATAGTCCATATTCTATAAATACTATAGACTCAATCATTTCATAAACTTATCATTCAGCTCTCATTGCCTGTTAAACATCAGGTGAACTCAAAAAGATTGCATTGGATGTAATAAAGAAGTATTTGGAATTCTATATTCTGGTTTCTACTTCAAATGCGATTTATTGCGCTACAGTTTCGGATCATCTTCAGGCTGAAAAATATCACAATTTTTGCAGAATTTAAGGAGGTTGAGAAACAGACACAACTCACCGAGATAAATCAATCAAAGCTAAACTAAACATTAACTGTAAAACATCATACAAATGAACGGTAATCATACATTGATTTTTCTAGAGTACAATCTGAAAAACCTTTAAAACTTTTAAAAACGTATTCTTCTCCTTTCTTCAAGCAACACATGAGACAATAAGGTGACATACAAGCAAGATAAAATTCCAAACTTCGATTTAAAAGGTTGAAATGAAAATTCATAATTATTTTGTACCTAGATTAGTTTAGCTAGGTTGTTCTGGTTTTATTTTTGTACCCTGATTAGTGTACCTATCAGAATAATGGATTACTTGCACTGCTTCTGGTTGGAAGACGCTGGTGATCCACGTAAATGTCGATGATTAACTGTTGTGACTTCACAACCGATGTAAGGGGGTATACTTCACAATAAGCACCCTATGGTAATATTGATGATTACTGCGATAAGTTGTTATCAGTACTTGATAACAACTACGAAGAGGATGGGGAAGTGGTGAAATGTGAACGCACTCTCAACAAACAATAAACTGTATTTTTCTTGTTACCTCAACTTAGGTAACAAGCACGAGACGATTATACAAATATTATGCATACAAGTATGGATCTACCTTCTATATGATAAGTTTGTAGCAAGGTAGCAAAGGTGTTATGATTACGTATACTCTTACTTTGCTGTTAACTGACCGACGAATATAAACTCAACCTTCTATATGAAAATGTGTAGCAAAGAGGAATTATGATTACTAATACAAAATCGTTACTTTACTGATTGCTTGTCTCTCTAACATGGGTTTTCAAAGACAAGCTCGAAAATAAGGGAGGTTCATTTCTTGAATCTAGACCAATGATGACGCTTCGACGATTTGCTATTCTCTCCTGATATATACCTATTTCCCATATGTAACTTGAACCGCCATTGGTTCACCACATGTTCAATTTTATGAGCCTATACTGCGAACTGAATGAAGGTTCATCCGACATCGTCCCTTTCATAAAAAAACTGGACGAATCTCCTAAACTTGACCTAAATTCTTGGATTTGAGAAGTTTTTCAATAGGACCATAAATAACGACAAAGCGTAATTTTAAACGAAGAATGAGAATTGGAACAATATTGCAGTCGAAAGGTTCGATTACATATAGTTGAAACAATTCATCGAACAATTTTAAAATTCGACAAGTCTTCTAGGGTGGACAAAGAAGATGAAATTTATGTTATACAGATGTTGCGTGAAGTGACACGCAATAATAGTATAATCATTTCATCGATTCATCATGATAGAAAGGAATGAAAATGAGCAACTGCATGTCAGCTTCCGCTAACATTAGAGACCTTTCACACACATCTGTTTATTTCGGATTCTGGACTATTTCAACGTGTCTTCAACAAAATGAACTCGAAAAGATCTACCACTCGACAATATGTTGCAATTATTTCTTTCTTCCAGTTCCCACCGAATACTCGAATGAAATGAAGTCATTAAAGAACTCGTTCTCAGGCAGGTCCCCCGAATCAAATCGGTCGTGAATTTGCGTACTGCCCGGGTGGACGAATGTTATCATTATTATACACATATACCGGAGGAGGGACCCCCACTGTCTCAGACGCGAAGCACAATTACGGAGCCCGAGAGTTCTTTCGGATGCGGGCCGACTATCTCACAATAAAGTTGAAAAAACTCACAACCACTCCACACACAACGGCCACCAGGAAAGCTAATCTACTTTTTTCCCTACCACCTGTAGTCATTAATTAGCTTAATAATGAACGGCGGAATTGTGTTCGAGGTCCCGGAGTTGGAAATATAGAAATATTCCTTTCTATCACAATGAACCTGGCGTTTAGAGTGTAATGTGAGACGGATCCGTACGAAATCGTTACACCCACTTGGTTTCGAGCCAATTTGTTCTCATTTGTCCGATCGGTAGTCAACGTGTCCATAAATTTCTGCTTTACGAGAATGCCATCAACAGTCTTTGATGTGTTTCGTTTCCAAACAGTGTATGACAAACTCAATTTTCGCAATATCCTGAATACCAAACGATAATCTGTAAATCACTCACATCATTATCCTACAGCATGTCACGATTATGAACATTGGGATGATGGTCCCACTCGAAAGTTTTGTTTGTCACGACAGCAATTTTTCATCCTTTGTAGTGATTGCCAATATTGTAGGCACCATGCCAAAGCAGTCGACGAAAAGATAAACAAGAAGAATAATAATAAACATCAGAAATCAGGACCAGAAAGCTGAGGGTTTGTTCAGGCTTCAGAGAAAGTATGCGTTGTGTAGCTTCGCAACATGTCGTGGTTGTATAATCAACGTCTGCTTGTTGTAGAGGTTGTAAAGTTATTTTTTTCACATTGATGAGTCCCTGTCAGAATGAAGAACGCTTGGTCTCGGTCTGACGATTCTGTCCTGAAAACTGGATCTACTGAGGACGAAGATAGAAGTGTCCAGAATAGTTCAGAAGACCTGAAAATTTTGAGGCTGTAGGGAAGTTCGTTCTTAAACCACCTTATCGTTCTGCCAAGAAACATACAAGCGACCATGGTCTTTTGGATCAAAGTGAAAGAATTGCTACCAGGAACCAAGAAATTCTAGTTACTAGCGCCTTAGCTCATCTTTTCTTGTGTGGAACTGCGAACAAGCAAAACATGCGATATTGTATACTCCACGGAGTTCAAAAGTAATGGTTTGGTGTGCAGTATACTATTTTGTGGTAATGGGTCATTAATATTGCGAAAAGCAACTTCAATTTCTGGCAGGAGACACAATAATTGGCCCCGAAAGTCCTTCAATTTGGCACCCTGGGCTTTATTTCTAGTGAGGATGCTTGAAAACAGAGGTCAAAGACCGCCGGCCTGAAGACTCAATGAAATAGGAAAAAACAACAATGTCTCTCAAGTCTGGATTCCTGGTCACTCAGGAATCAAAGGAACGAAGAAGCTGACAAACTAGAAAGGAGTCATTCCAAAAAGTTCCTTAAGGATTTTGGAACTGTAAGAATCAAGAATCTTAGATCTCAGTAAGATTGAGGTACGCAAGGTGTACCAATGTCGAAATGTGTACTCGTCGTCCCTCCCTCCGCCCTCTGATTTATGCCCTTTACCTTTTTGCACCTGCAAATTCTGTCCACTTCTGGATCATTTTCGAATTAAAATTCCCCGCATGGTACGTGTTATAGGGCATCGACGGGTACGAAAACAAATTAACCATTTCATTATTGGCTGTCGGTCCCCGGTTGAGTAATGGACTCTCCTGATGCTCGCTGAAAACCCCTGATTTATTTGCGCCATTGTTTTTCGCTACACAATCCCCCCTGTGGAACACTAATCATGCTTGATGGAGAAAAATTGGAAGCATTCATAATTGTAGCAACGAGGTTCTGGGGATGTGGGCTAAGCGATTTTTACCAGTTCTGCGATTTGGACACCAAGTCTAGTGATTATCGACCAACTCGAACCCTATGGTCTAAATGCCATTGCAAAATCTCAAACTGGTATCAGTAGTATCAAAACTCAATCTTATCCACGTAACTTGAAAAACGCAGTGATGGCTTCAATAATCCAATTATGTTAAGCTTAGCGCCTACCGTTTCAACTCCCCTCAGGGAGATTATAAAAGGCGATTTTCCTCTCATCTGTTATAGTCCAGTCATCTTAGTAGTTTCACCAGCTGTATATTTGTATAAACTTTTATTTTGACACCCTGAAACATGTCTCAAAACCTACATATTGTAAGGTGTCCGCGTCTATCAAAAAATAAGGTCAAAGGTCACAAAAAACGATTTTTTTTTATGTTTTTTGCAAATATCTCGTTTCCTATGGGGTTTACGGGATTTGTATCTATTATCAATATTATAGAAGATAAAATTCTCTACAATTTTTGTCTGGAAATTTTTCTTATACGTTGAATCGTTTCTGAGATAGAGGGCTGTGAGCGCGCAATGTTTAACTATAAGGAGGATCTTTGAAGGTCAACCGGTATGTCTCAAATAGTTTATAAAATGTTTAGAAATATATATGTAATTATAAATTATTATAATTTTTTTCGAAAAGTACATTATAGTTAATGTTTTTTTATGACTTATCTATTGTTAATTAAGTATCAATGTATTTAATCACACTTACCTGGCTGTGTACTTAGAAGTAACGAAGGCAAATACCTAAATTATTTTTAATGTTAATCAAAGATATACTAATCAATGAAATAAATTTCTAATTAACATTTTTTTTGAAAGATTTTTAATCGATACATTTATCAATATAAACTAAATAAAAGGAATAATTATTCAAACAACGACAAACTCTGATTTTAATTTTTTTCTTCTTCCTCATTATCATCGTCTTCTGGTTGAATTTGCGCTTCTTCTTCATTTTCTTCTTCAACGACATTTGTCTCCAGGTCTTCCATGATGTTAGGGTCAAAGGTCCCATCTTCACTGGCATCACTCTGGTATGGCAGAGCATTGAGACAAGCTTGGCCACTACACTGGCCACAAGCTAAAGAGCACTGCAACCCCGATTTTCTGCAACCACATCGCGAACCACAACCATTTTTGCAGTTGCAGGATATTGTGTTAAGCAATTCCTCTGGAGCAGGTGGTAAAATTGTTGTGATTGGTTCCAGGAATTCGTTACGCATTGTCCAACCCCACTCCTGGGGTTCCAAATCATGCCCTAACCTAACATACCTTCAGTTACTTGATTATCTTTGACGAAGTTTCTGATGAGGCGATGATGATGATGATGTTTTATTTGAAAAATTTGTGAAGCAAGTAGCATGCTATTTAGCTTCAGCAGCAACCAAATCATAATGGAAAAGTATACGATTTTTTACTATTTCTCCTAAATCATCACCACGTTCTTCTGCTTTTTGATCACAGATTGTTTGAATTCAAGAGTACTCACTTTTTTCATTTTACGTCGGTATTTTTCCTTTTTCTTTATCTCTACGGCCTCATCAGCTGTTTCACCACAAAATATACATTGAGTCTTAAAATCAAACACTTCACTTCGTCTTTTACAGGGTACAGATGGAGAACCAATGCTTTCCCCTTTTTCTGATCGCCGTTTTGCAGCTTGAATACAGTTTTTGCTAATGTAAACACTTCGGCATTTTTCATGCACCTCTACAGAGATTACGGATTTTAGACGATCAATGAGGCCATTATTTCTTTGGATACTTGCCTTTCTCAAAGTCTTTAAGCCGCGCACTACTTCAACTAATGCATCTTTTGAATCAGAGTTATTACATATAAAACACACATCAGCCATAATTCTTGAAATAGTACGTACGTAGTTACCAAGATACGATTTGAACTTACGAATAACCAGGATTACTATAAAGTGGTTCCTTGATAAAGAAACCGGTCGAAACTCCATACAAGACAGCGCTCACCTATCTCAAAAACGATTCAACGTATGAAAAAACTTTTGAGAAAAAAGTTGTAGAAAATTTTATCTTCTATATTATTGATAATGAATACAAATCCCGTAAACCCCATAGAAAACGAGATATTTGCAAAAAACGTCAAAAAATCGATTTTTGTGACCTTTGACCTTATTTTTCGACAGATGCGGACACCTTACAATATGTAGGTTTTGAGACATGTTTTAGGGTGTCAAAATAAAGGTTTATACAAATATTCAGATGGGTATCTCTC
Source organism: Adalia bipunctata (assembly GCA_910592335.1). NCBI lineage: Eukaryota > Metazoa > Arthropoda > Insecta > Coleoptera > Coccinellidae > Adalia > Adalia bipunctata. Next base: position 14,796,115 of record OU342955.1, read on the forward strand.
ATTCCGAGATTCTTACCTTATTTTGACTAATATGACTGGCCTATTATTCACTTTCGATTTATCCTCGGTTCAGTATAGATGAACTTTTGATTCGTCTCTAGTCGAGTACTACCCGCTTTTGATTCGTCTCTTGTATTATTTATTCCCTTTTGATCCTCAATAACGATAAACTTTTAGTTCAATATAATTCACCTCTTTTTCCGTTTGCTGCATTGTTAATTAGTACAGATTATCAATTCTTTCTATATACAGTGAGTGCCTGTGTGACAGAATCGATTTATTACAGTCCATTTTTAATCTTCGTTGAGTCTACTAAAATAGCTCTTCCATCGAACTTCACTCAATACCTTTCCTAGCTTTTCCTGGTGTCCGGCGTCGGTCTGTCCTTCATGGCGTGAATACTCATGGTCAGACCCGAGAACCCAACCGAACCAATACTATAGTACGTTTATCCGAATAATCGGTGTCCGTAGTTTGTCTATTTTTCATGGCGTGAATACTCATGATCAGACCGGAGGACCAATGCAAACCAATACTATTAGAGCAAGATCCCAGGGCCGCCAGACGTCACGTATTTTCTGATGAACGAAATGTGGACCATTGCATAGTGTTAGTATGTACTACGATCACATGCCTATTGGCTACCTTGCTCAGACGGCCAATTTGTAGATATCAGGTCATCAAGTTGCAAAAAAAACATTGCTTACCTCACTTAAATTCTGATGGCTGATTTTCACATATATTTTAGACAATTCCGTTTAAAATGAGTTTTCAATAATGCCAGAACCTTCCCGTCGGCCGAATTGCTTAACAGACGCCTCAAAGGTCTCAAAAAATTATTTAACTTCACGTAAATTCTGATGCTCCATTTTAATATATCTCCTCAAAATCTCTATTTTAAAATTTCTTACAAGAAGACAGACCGATCCAAGGGGCCAATCATCCCCCAAACTCAATTTTAATGCCTCTATGGCTTAGAGCGCGAGGGTATTATCCGCACGCATGAGGATGAGTGAGAGATGTATTAGCTCATATTGATTTCCCTGTCTCTCTTTTCAGTTTACTGGTATCAATCAATAATTAATATTTCTAGAAAAATCAGCTTAAAATTAATGAATTCATAAAACAGGTAAATTATTGAAGATCGACGTGCATAAAAGTGCTCATCTATCCTCAATAATTGTAGAATTTTGACCTGCAACCTGTTTCAATAAACTACTGACGAAATGATTCCATTCATCGGCAATAAAAAAAATTTCATAAATTTTCGACAATTCCATTCTTTCGCCGTGGTCAACAATAGAGTTATGACTAAAATCCATGCAGATTTATCGTGTTCCTAGCATGAGGAAGCCGATACAAAGATCGTATACTTTGTTTGCAACATCGATGCCCAGGCTGGTTTTGTGATACGTATAGCAGATATAATGCTGGGAAATATGCAGCATTTGAAAAATGATGATTCCCATGTTTGGATTTTGACCGGTACTGGTAACAAGAAGAGATACGTTGTCTCAAATAATATCTACGAAGAGTACGAACAATTAGGACAGTCGTTGTTTACCAGCATTCCATGCCATCACAGGTTGTAATTTTACTCCAGCAATTTTCAAAAAGGGCAAACAAAAGCCTATCAATATTTTGAAGAAAAATGAAGAGTACCAACAAGCATTTAACCGTTCCGGTATGCTGGATTTCGTTGGGGATGTAGTTGAAGAAGAAAATGTATTCAATGTAATACAAAAACTGATCTGTGATATTTATAACGTTCCTGGAAAATTGATGTAGATGGTGCTACACTTCAACTGTTCATTGATACGTATATGGTATCTGATATCAATGAAGAATTCAATCGGAAAAATTTGAAAAACCTCGATGCTAACAACTTACTACCATCATAAGTGAGCTTTGGCAAAAGTTGCGACGTGCTAACTAAACTGCTAGCCTTTGAAACAGTACTCGAGTTTATTGAAACAGCTTGCAGGTCAAAATTTTAGAATTATTGCGGTCAGATGAGCACCTCCTTACACGTCGATATTTCCCTGATTTTTTAATATATTAGTTTTTAGCGGATTTTTCTAGAAATATTAATTATTGATTGATACGAGTAAACTGAAATGAGAGACAGGGAAGTCAATAGGAGCTAATACATCTCTCACTCATCCTCATGCGTGCGGATAATACCCTCGCGCTCTAAGCCATAGAGGCATTAAAATTGAGTTTGGGGGATGATTGGCCCCTTGGATCGGTCTGTCTTCTTGTAAGAAATTTTGAAATAATGGTTTGGAGAAGATATATTAAAATGGAGCATCAGAATTTACGTGAAGTTAAATAATTTTTTGAGACCTTTAAGGCGTCTGTTAAGCAATTCGGCCGAAGGGAAGTGTCTGGCATTATTGAAAACTCATTTTAAACGGAATTGTCTAAAATATATGTGAAAATCAGCCATCAGAATTAGTGAGGTAAGCAATGTTTTTTTGCAACTTGATGACCTGATATCTGCAAATTGGCCGTCTGAGCAAGGTAGCCGATAGGCATGTGATCGTAGTACATACTAACACTATGCAATCATCCACATTTCGTTCATCAGAAAATACGTGACGTCTGGCGGCCCTGGGATCTTAGACTATATAGTACGTTCAACGGAATAACAATCCTTCTCTGTTCCGTTCCCTAGTGGCCGAAATTTATCTGTCCTTCATGGCGTGAATACTCATGGTCAGACCTGAGGGCCCCTCCGAACCAAGGCTATTGTAGCAAGTTGTAGACAACTCGACTCTTTTGAGTTTTGGGACTGAGAAAATATCGGACAAATCCGTTTCATATCCGTTTAACGTTTTGTGATTGGTATTTGGACTTTTTCTCAACATTGTCTTTCTGTGATTTACACTTCGGACTTCGTTTTAGAATATGCCTTTGTGCCTTTGGAAATTGGGATCTTGTTTTCACCATAACCTTGTGCTTCACCTCCTACCATTGTCGTGAACCATTTGGTTATGCTTAGCTTTCGTTCTTTCGGAACTCATCAGTTTGGCGAAGAAGCCAAAGAGCTAATTTTTATGAATCATTCATTTGGTAACAGATCGAAAACAACCTGTACCTATATTGCAAACCAAGTGAAACCAGTGACCTACCATTAAGATACCAAAGGTAGCGTGTTGATATCTCACAGGAACCATCGACATCTTCGACAGATAATCTTCCATTTTTATTATAGTCCTATACACCAACAGAAAATTCTGCCATAACTTGTGTGCCGCGCCGTTACAGCTCACTGATAGGCCGGTTCCACCTGTCAAAATCGTCATAAACGAGGCATCGTGCTTTGCTACGCCGTGCACGAAATATATTCCATACTTCGTGAAATTAATGACAGCTGACCACATAGCATCGCCTCAGAAACATACACACACAAGTCTTCGAGTAATTTATTTTTGTGCGTCCGTCATCCGCGCGTTTAAAAATAAATTACGAAGTTACGTCTTCATAAATACGGGCCGCGAGATGATCAATCATGAAAGGCTACGTTTTGCTGGAAACTATCATTTTGGAGCTTGTTTTCCCGCAATTATAATGTATTTATAATAAGTAAGTCCCGAAAAATTGACGCTTACATAGCGGTCTGTTAATTAAACGCGGTGTTAAGCAGTGACCAGAGGTGATGCTGAAGACGTTTCGTTAAGGAGGTTCCTAATTAGCTCGAAGATCCGTATTGAGATCTGACACAGAGATCTGGAAGGGTCATATATCAACGTCTGACGTGGTTTAACACTTCTTTCCTGAAAAGAGTCGAGGCCAATTTGGGACACATTGGTCTTGGAGCCACTCGCCAGCAGGACAAATGTTTTGGTTACAGCAAAACGTTTCAATATTTGTTTGAACAATTTTCCACATTGTTTTTAGTGAACACTGAAACTGAGATTCATGCTTTTCAAACCATTTATAGTTTTGTATATTTTCACATCGTATAGAGATTGATGATACGAGGATGTATTGATATCTAGTTAGCCTAGGCCAGTTCCATGCATAAACAAGATATTGCGATACCATATCAAGAAACAATAACTTATTAGAAGTGTAGAATTCGACGTCAAAAGAGTAAACCAGAATTACGCAATGAATAAAAAAAAGGTGTCCACCGAAATTGTAAAAATCAAAAATTGGAGTATCGAACCATCATCAAGTACCTGTATTTAAAAAGGTTAAGAGGTAAGCAGATTTACGAAGATATGCTTGATAACCTTGGTGATCGATGTCCTTCGTATGCGACCGTGAAAAATTGGACTACAAGTTTCAAAAGATGTAAATTTCCCATTGAAGATGATAACCGATCGGGAAGGTCAGTTTCTGTGTCTGTCCCCGAAAATATCGATGCAGTTAATGACATCATTTTATCAGACCGTCAAATTGAGCTAAAACGGACATCTGAAGCACTGAAGATTTCATACGAACGCGTTCATTATAGTTCACGTCAATTTGGACATGAGAAAAATTTCTGCAAGATGGATCCCCAAATGTTTGAACGTTGACCAAAAGCGTGCAAGGGTAGAAGCATCGTGTTCGATCCTGTGCTCGATTTGAAAACGATGTAGACTTCTTAAATCGAATTGTTACTATGGATGAGACTTGGGTATATTTCTACGATCCAGAAACAAAGCAACAATCGATGGAATGGCGACACTCTGGTTCTCCAAGACCTAAGAAGTTTCGTGTCCAAAAATCTGCTGGAAAAGTTCTTGCTTCAGTTTTCTGGGATCGCCATGGAGAAATCATGATTAATTTTTTCGATAAGGGTAGGACAATAATTGGCGATTACAATTCGACATTACTGACCACTCTACGGGTGAAAATTGAAGAGAAAAGACACGGAAAGCTATCCAAAAGTGTTTTGTTTTTACAGGACAACATCCCAGTACATAAATCTGATGTTGCCATGAAAAAATTCGTATTTAGGGTTAGAATTACTAGAACACCCCCCTTATTCACCAGATTTGGCTCCGTCCGACTATCATCTCTTTCCTCAAATGAAAAAATTTTCAAAAGGTCGTAAATTTTCTTCAAACGGGGAGGTAATAAAAGCTGTGGAAGACTGGTTTGCAGAGCAAGAAGAAACATTTTTTTGAATGGTCTATAGACTTCGCAGGTTCGCTTTAATAAATGTATTCAATTGAGAGGAGGATATGCTGTATATTTTGACATCGAAATTTTGTTTGGTTCTATACCTTTTCAACTTCAAATTGGGAATTATCAAAATCAAATTGGGAACTAACATATGCAAATTGGGAATAATCAAAACCAGATTGGGAATAATCAATTTCATATTGGAATGACATCCATGTGAATCAGATCTTTGAACTACTCGATATGTAATTAACTCTCAAATTTGTCCAAAGTAAGTAACGAACGATAAGTCTATACAATGTCTTTTTCATAATCATGCCTTATACAAAGAAGAAAGCTGCAGATTCAATGAAAAAGCAGGAAATTGCGGTATGCAATGGAAACATATCACAGACAGAATTTCGTCTTCAAACAACGGAAAATTTGATAAGAAGAAATATATCAACCATGAACCATTACAGTTAGTACCTGTACAGTGTACAAGATATGTGGCTCATATCCACAGGTTCATACCTGATGTTTTGACCTTTTTTGATATGAGAGATGAGAGTTTGAGCACAAATATAAAATTTTCCAAGTGCTTCTTACACTTTTTGAATATTTGATAAGTTCAAAAATATATTGATAGTTTTTCTTCATGTTTCATCGATATAAAGATCTTCTGATCATGCCTGATCTGGATATACATAGCCACGAATGTCGTTCCAATTTGAAATTGATTATTCCCAATTTGAATGTGTTTATTCCCAATTCGAATATGTTAATTCCCAATCTGATTTTGATAGATCCCAATTTGAAGTTGAAAAGGTATAGAGTAGGCTGAGAATTTTCCCAAATAGTAAAGTAAAGTAAAGTAAAGTTTATTTAACAAAGTATTACAAATCTCTAGCAATACCTCTAGTCATAAAACGATTAAGAACAACATTTCAGCGAACAATTAAAATATAAGTTATATGCATAAAAAATTACAAAATACAAATATGTGTAAAAACGCCACAAAAATCAATGACGAACAGAAACATTTATTCGAGGAATTCTGCCAGACTGTAGAAACATCCACGGACCAAATATTGCCGGAGCGACCTCCTAAAATTCCTTGACTGTCGAATGTCATCTGGTAGGTGGTTATAAAATCTTGTACCCCAGTAATTTGAACCTTTTCTTGTAGAGTTAATCCGATGAAAAGGTACTCTCAAACATTCTCGACCTCTTGTTAAATATCCATGTGTATCTCCGTTAGAATTATATTTTGTTAGGTTCTCGTGTACGCAAATTGTGCAGTCATATATATACTGAGAGTAAAAAGTCAGTATTCCATATTTTTCAAAAAAATTTCTGCAGGAGGTAATGGAGCTCACACCTGCTATGATTCGAATTGCCTTCTTCTGCTTGATAAAGACGTCATGACACTGTGGACTATCACCCCAAATTGTTATCGCATACGACATTCGACTATGGAATAAGGAGTGGTAGGTTTGCATTAGAATCTCCTCCGTGGTCAACTTTTTCAGTCTAGTAAGCAGAAACAAAACACTGGACAGCCTGCCAACGACAACCTCAACATGGGAGTCGAACCTGAAATTCTGCTGCATCATAACCCCCAGGAACTTGGTGCTTCTTGATTTTTCCGTAGATATTGCGGGGTCTATCGGGAGCACCACAGTCTTAGTCCGATTTAGGAATAATCCATTGTCAGCGAACCAGTTTTCCGCGTCATTTAGCGCTTTAATGGTCTTCAAATTGTCTTGACACAAAAATGAAGTGTCATCTGCGTAATTGCAAAGTGCCATGCATTCCACGTTCAAGGGCAAATCATTCAGATACACAACAAAAAGAATGGGTCCCAGAATTGATCCCTGCGGAACCCCTTGCGCAACCTGCTGCAGTGTTGATTTTCCCAGCGAATTTTCAACACATTGTTGTCTTCCATGCAGATAGGAAGTGAACAACTTGAGGGGTAAACCGCGCACTCCGTTGTGCTCCAATTTATCGACCAAGATCGAATGAATCACCCGATCGAAAGCCTTTGATAAATCACACAAGGTCAGCTCCGTCTTATTCCCTCCATCCAAACTATCAGCTATCTTTTCTACAACTTCAGTTAACGCTGTTATTGTTGACCTGTTATTTCTGTAACCATGCTGTTCTTTTGAGAGTAAGTTATTCTGTTCCAGATAAGACATCAATCGATTTTTCATGAGAGTCTCCATAATTTTCGATATCGATGGTAATATCGAGATCGGTCTGTAATTCTCGGGCATCTGCTTATCTCCGCTTTTCTTATACACCGGTATGACTCTTCCTATCTTTTGTGAAGCTGGGAATACTCCTTCTTCAAAACACCTGTTAATAATATGACTCAGAGGATCGGCTATCGTTGTTATTAGTTTTTTCACTATTTTGATAGATAGGCCATGAATATCCATAACCGTTTTATTCTTCAACGAATTTGTTATATCGATTATTTCCTGCGGTGTTGTCGGATTTAGGAAAAAAGATTCTGAATTTTTAATTTCGGTCTTTTTCAAATATTTTTGGAATTCCTTTTTAGAACAGTTATTTTTTTGATCGCCACCATTTCCACTGAGATAACTGCTGAAAGCTTCCGGGTTTATCTGGTTCTCTGCTCTCATGGCATGCACCCTATTTTCATTTATGATTCTCCAAATTTGTTTTTGTTTATTTTCTGAATTTTCTATGCGGTTTGCGTAATAATGTCTCTTCGATTGATCCAGCATTTCCTTATATAGTTTTCTGTACTGCTTGTACAATTCCACATCATTCTTATTTTTTCTTATTTCTATGATAGTTTGCAAGGCATCTAATTTATTTTTCATTTTTTTAATTTCATTTGTATACCACGGTAATGATTTTTTGGTTTTTGTTAGTATTTGTTGTTTTTTGTAAGGGTAGAAAGAATTAACTGCCCCGACTATGAACTCATGAAAATCGCTAAAAGATTTCTCAGCTGTTCCAAGTAATAGGACATCGCCCCAGTCAATACTTGCCAAGTGTTCCATGAGGAGTTTGGTATTTTGCTCGGACATATCTCTGATCAGTTTTATATTTGACCCATTTTTAGCCTTTTGCCTTAGTGACATTGTCTTGCACCTGACTAACTGCGCCAAGTGATCCGAAATGTGTGGGTTGAAGGTTTTTCGTTCTAAAACATTGGTGTCTACTCTAGAAAATATGTTATCAATACAAGTTGAACTTGTAGTGGTGATCCTAGAGGGTGATTTCAAAAGTGGGTGGAAATTATACTCTTTCATGGTGTTCAGAAATTCCCCAGACATCTTTGACTTTACGGAGATATCAATGTTGAAATCGCCCATGATGAAGATCTCATAATCAGGTGCAATTCGATCCAATTCTTGAAGGCACTCAGACATTCTCCCGATGAAATCCTCGAATCTTGAACCAGGTGATCGGTACACTCCAACGATTATAGCCTTTATAATTTTGATTTTAGCTGCAACTATCTCAAAACATTCTTCTGAGGCATTTTCAATTATTCCGCTCAATTCTTCGGCTTTATAGGCATTATTCACCACTAAAGCTACGCCCCCGTGTTTTTTATTTTTTCTGCAATAGCTGGACACAACCTTGTAATCAGATAATCGTAAGCATTTACCCAGATCTTCTGTCAACCATGTTTCGGTGAGAACTGCGAAGTCCACTTTGTTTTCTTGGAACATGCATTCAACAGCAATCATCTTGTCCCTTATGGAGCAACAGTTGAAATTCAAAAAGCATTTAGTGTTTTCCGTTGTTTTTTCCTCGTCGAAAAAAATGATATCTTTTCACCGCAACCCCAAGCGGCCATGTCTCCGGTTTAGTTAGTTCACTTAACAGATCAAAATTTGCTCCCACCTTAAATGAAACGCTTGAAGAATTGTCCACCGGTGGAAGGGCAGATACCTCAAATGTCTCTCCAGAAAATCTTGTCTTCAAAAATGTCTCCACGTCTTTTGATGACACCCCCTTCTTAACTCTCGATACATGTAACCAAGCTTTTTTCGATACTCCCGTAAACCCAGTAGTGTTTCCTGGTTGGGATTCCAAGCAGGTTGTTCCAATAATTGGTTTGGTAGATCTCTCATGTGACCTCGGTGCATGCTTTACCCTACATTTATTATCCACAGAGCAGAGATTAGGCTCCACAATGGGAAAAATTTTCCCTGCGGTCGTATTTCCATCCTTGACCCCCTGAATGCCGGCATCAGTCTTCAAATCACATACGACAGCACTCCCTGCTAGTCCCCCGTCAGCGTTCCCCACATCAGAAGAATTCCAGGTTGCAGCGGCAACGTCCTGATTCCCGATACTTGGGCATTTTGCCGCACCTTTGGTGCTACTGTTTGATTTTGATTTTTTCTTTTCCTCTCTGTTTTGATTTAATAATTCTATTATCGTATTTTGAGCTATAATATGTCTCTCCTTTTCGTTTAGGATTTGCAAGGAGGCTTCAAGCTTTGTATTCAATATAGCTATGTTTGCTTTAAGATTGTGAATTTCCTCACCTTTTAGGTTAGAACTGAATATATTCTCATTAGATTCAGGAAAATCCTCGCCTGCTGCAGTATTCAAATATTTTCGCAGATTTTCACTAACACTGATTCCACTAGGAACTTTTTTGTTCAATATGATTTCAATTAGATACTCTTTTTTTAATTTGTTTAGCTCCGCGATCAGTTCACCTGTTTCCGCCATGGTTAGCTCCACTAGTCTCATATATAACCTCATATATAATAATGATATGATAGATCTGAAAAATATGTTCGATCTTTGTTTTCCTGTATTCACATTTCCTCTGAAAGGAACTCAGAGCACTTGGATAACAGCGACATGAAGCATCCTTCAATCAGCGTTAAATTTCACTGTGCATTTTCCCAGCTCGATTCGGAGCTTCACATTAGCCTGTAAACTGATATTACCCTCATACGAAACGGTAGTGTACTGTTTAGACTATGCTTTTCATCCCACTTGAAGCAGACAAAGTTTCCAACAAGGGAATATGGCATACCTGTTTGCTTTTCGATGCACTCCAGATTCCATAACAACCATCGATATTTTTCGCACTGAAGAGCCCTGTAGCCACCCTTTCATCTGGCTAATTAAATCTACAACCGCCCACTCTTGCCTCAGCACGTTGTAAAATCCCTTTCAGGAAGAATCTATAGATTCTAGAGTGCTCAATCCCATCGGGCACAAACATCAAATCCTCTGCTTCTACCGAAGAGATTCCTGTCCCTTTTATGACGACATAAAAGCAACCCCAATTTAATCCTGGAGTGCCATGAGCAAGGCATCAGCCTTAATTAACGTAAACACTTGCTCTCTGTCCGCCAATGAAACGGCTTGAATTAGACTTTCATCGGGTTCAATTCCTTTGTGCAGTAGATGAAGAATTTCGACGTTCGGACAACGAAGTCACGAGTGAGGGCAGTGTTGATTGAACAAGAGGAGGATCCATTTTAACGAAATTCCAACGTACAGTGTATACTTAAGGCACTGAGTAACAACCATTAAGTTTATCAGCAGAATACACAAAAAAGTTACTTATTTAAAATGAATATATTGATACTGACAGAAGTTATCTTCTTAAAACAATTGAACCCATAACTGGTATCAGGAAGTCTCAATTTCATTTCATTATTGGATTTGTTTGACACTCTATTCGACATTTCATCGAGGCCAAAAGAAACCTTTTTTTATTTTTCCATTTTTCCGAATTCGGCTCTCTTAAAATGATAAAGCCATTTGAAAAATAAAATTGGGCTAATTATGTCCCTGCTAGGATTCTCTGCAAACACCTCAAAGTTCATATTTCTCGATCAAGATTCAGAGTATACATTTAGGAAATACTCAAGTACCTACTAACCTTATTGGCATAAAAATGTTACAAACACGATATTTCTCAACAAAAACAGTAAGTTTTATTCGATTATATCTGCCACTAAAAAGCCGTATTTCTCCCACCAAAATAAGTTCCTTCTTCGATTTTCCTGCCGATTAGTTTGTTAACACTAATAACTTGTTCATATTTTCCCCGAAATTCCCAAACAATCCTATGAAGAAAAGCTTTTCATTCAATTAATCAGAATTCGTTATTAAACAACCAAACTTAATCCATTTTGTATCTATTCTGTGAATATTTGCAGAGAAATTTTAAGAATATGTTGTCAGCTTGTTGATATTTTCATTGACGTTAAGTATTTTTTACGTAACATATCTATGAATTCTCCCATTTCCATCAAAAATCCACTTCGCCGCGAAATTTCACGACGCATGCGTATATGAATTAAGTCAGCTAGGATTGAAGGATTTCAAACTTAGTGCTAGTTTTTGTCGAGAATCTAAAAAACATGGGGGTTCCGCTATTTATGTTCGTGATGGTGTTGCAAGAGAAATCAACTTTATCAGTGATATATCAGTGCCGGGGGAGTTCGAATGTTGTGCGGTGGAATATGTTTTGGAAAAGTCGAAGATGATTGTACTAACTATCTACAGACCCCCCAGCGGAAATATCGAGGTATTTTTTGATAAACTTGAATATGTTTTATGTCACAAGATTGTTGAAAACAGGGACATTTTCGTAGTAGGTGATTTTAACATTGAGATGAAAGATGATAACAGTGTCAAAACTAGGTTATTTGCATTGATGAATCATTTTTCCATAAATGCTCAAATTAATGATTATACAAGAATTACGGAACGATCAAAAAGTTGTCTAGATAATATTTTCACAAATATGAGTAATATTTTGTCATCTGAGGTACTAGAATATCATATTTCTGACCATAAGGCTCAGAAGGTCTGCTTTCAACTAGACCGTAGTTTCGATATTGAGCTTGTCAGGAAGCGATTTTTCAGTGTGGATAATGATAGACTTTTTATTGAAAAGCTTGAACAACAGAATTGGGAAGAAGTTATGAAGGTTAGGAAATCTGATGTTAATTTGCAGTGGCAAGTTTTCATTAATAACTTTATAAATATTTTCAATGAATGTTTTCCAATAACTCCAGTGCACAAAAATAAAAAACATAGTTGCTTATTAAATAATGATGAAATTGAAAAAACTAAACAAAAATTAGACTCTATGCTTGTTTTGTCAGATTTTGATTCTGTTTGTAGATCTGAATACAATAAGTTGAAAAAAGAATATGATAATTTATTGAAGAATGAGAAAACTAGACAATATAAGGATAGAATTAATAGATCAGACAGTAAAATGAAAACTATGTGGGCAATTTGCAAGGACATAACTGGAAAGAATTCAAATCAGAATAATGTAATTCATGAAAATCCACCAAAATTTGTGAATGAATTTAATAAATACCTTGTTGATGTTGTGCAAAGTTTAACAAAAACTCAGAGCAAAAGGACCTTTGAGTGCCTAATTCCCGAATGTGACAAATCTTTATTTCTTAGGCCAGTCAGTTCAACTGAATTGGTTGAATTGTCTAATCAATTGAAAAATAAATATTGTTGTGGTTATGATGGTATACCCTTAAAGTTGGTGAAATCTTGTATCAGGACAATATCAGATGTGCTTTGTTACATGATTAACAATTCCATGAGGTACTCTATTTATCCTGATCAGTTGAAATTTGCATTGATAAAGCCATTGCTCAAAAAAGGGGATCCACTTGACTTGAGTAACTATAGACCAATCAGTTTGTTACCTGCATTCTCCAAGATTTTTGAATTAGTTATGGTCACCAGACTATTAAGTTTCATGAATGAAAATACTTTATTCTCTAAATTTCAACATGGATATTTAAAGGGCAGATCTACCAACACTGCTATTTTTCAATTTGTGAATGCTGTTTTGCATTGTTTGGAGAATAAGAATTTAGCATTGGGTCTTTTTCTTGATTTGAGCAAGGCTTTTGACTGTGTTGATCATGAGCTTCTTCTTCGGAAGTTGGATAGATGTGGTATAAGGGGGAGAGCAAATGATTGGATACGATCCTTTTTGTCGAATAGGAAGCAGCAGGTTATTCTCAATAGTCTGAGGGCTGATGTAAAATCAGATATTCGAAATGTGGAGTTGGGAGTTGGTCAGGGTACTATAGCTGGTCCAATTTTGTTTTTAGTTTACATTAACGATCTACCAGAGGCAATATATGAGTACCAAAATGTAAATTATGTTGATGACACGAATATTTTAATTGAGGGGGGTGATTTAAAGGAGATTGTTCACAGAACAAAAGATGCGTTCTTTAAGGTGCATGATTGGTTTGATATGAACAAGTTGGTGATAAATGATGACAAAACCAATCTGGTACTCTTCCATCCTAAACAGGCTTTGAACACATCTCTAGATTGCATTGTTCTGAATGATAGCAGTGTTACACTTTCATCGGACACCAAATTCTTGGGTGTTCACCTTGATGAATTCCTCAATTGGGAACTTCATATAGATAAGGTCTGTCTGAAGTTGTCCAGTATTGGCTATGGAATAAAGATTCTTTCTAATCACTTAGAAGAGAATATTGTAAAAATAATATATCATGCTAATTTCGAATCTATCTTGAGGTATGGAATAATATTCTGGGGTCGTAATGTTAAAATTAATTCAATATTTGTCATTCAAAAAAGAACTTTGAGATGTATGTACAGATTAAATTTTAGACAATCTTGTAGAGGAATGTTTCGTCAAAAGAATTTATTTACTATTCATGGTTTATATATTTATGAGTGTTTAATTTTTCTTTTCAATAATAAACACATTTTTGAATTTAATAGAGAACATGGTTATAATACAAGAAATCTAGATCTTTTTTTCCACAACACAGATTAACCATGACTGAGAAGGGTCCGTACTATATGTGTATTAAACTGTTCAATAAACTACCGGACAATATTAAGAGATGTAATTATGTAGGAACGTTTAAAAACATGATAAAAAAAATGCTGGTTCGATTGGAACCGTATAATCTAGAAGAATATTTTAATTCCAATAGTCTGTATTTGTAGGATATATGTGATTTTTTTGGACGTCATTTCATTTTTTATGTTCAACAACTTTGTAAGATCTGAAATAAAGAAGCTTTATTATTATTATTATTATTATTATAGCGAAAACCGACGGAGTACGGACATTGGTAATCTCAATTACCATTGCAGGCGCTGCCAACTATAAACAAACTGTAAACATTGTGTGAAGTAGTAAATACATTCAGTGAAATATTGTAATAATATGATTATTATGTGAAGTGAATTGATATAATATTAACCGTCTAGTGTCGAGTTTCTAAAATCCCAAGAGGATATTGTTTAGATAGAAACATCGCCACAGATTATCAGGTATCAATTTATTTTTTATTTATTTCAATTTAATACGTGGTTTGTATCGATATTCATCATTCATGTATCTGAATTTTGTATTTCATCGTTATTTAACTTCAATATGGACCGGTAATAATAAATTTCTGATAGAAACTGTGCGTATTGAATGCTCCTTGGTGTTCAATTTCGTCTCCCGCATTTGTGGGATTTCATTATTAAATATCTCTACATCAACATTCTCCATCATTTGAATTTGAGTCTCGACTAAGTTGATAAATATTCTGCAACATTGTTAACAGGTTTAAAGAACAGAGAAGGAATTATTTTCGATGATGTTTAATCCAGGGAAGCATCCAGATTATTCTTGAAATTAATGATTTTTTCGTCAAATTTTTCCAGGTGAAATTGGTAATAACTCGAAAACGACGCGTTTTATTGAAAAAACACAAGAATACTTTCAGTTTCCCACATGATTGATTTTTTCGAAAATTTGAAAAGTTGTGAGAATTTGGTATGAAATTTGTATGAAAGCACCAATAGCTCACGAGCCTACTCACTTGTTTGACGTTGACTTTTCGATCAATTAAAACGTCTGTATGTACAATATCCCCGTTTGTTTTATACCTACAGCTGCTGTCAACAGATTCGAATACGATTAATCAAATTTTCGGTAGCAAGTTGCCACCCACTGCGCTAATACTCGTATGCTGATTTGAAATTAGAATTGTGAGAGATCAATCATTTTTTGTTTCCACCGGCACCACAGGGTGTTTCTATTTTTTCGGTGCGATGAGGGAACAGGTGAGTGATTGAGATTTCAAAAGAAAGGTCGATACGATATAATGAATCTACAGTCCTACTTACAACTGATGATATCACATCAATTTAAATTTATCGGTTTCCCTGCTAAGGAAGGAGCTTCTATTGACCTTTTGATGACGTGTTCCACTGGTTGGTCCCTCAAAAAGATTATAAGAGGTTGAAGTTGAGTGAGAAACAGGTTATGATTCTAGCAATAACACATGTTTCGGAAAACGAGAGGAAATTGAAGTATTTTGAGGAAATATTTGGTTTTGCATCTCTATGGGATCAGGCTGTCTCAAGAACGGGAAGTGGTTGATAATCATAGGCTGTTTGCTGAAAAGGCTCTAGACTTCTGGAGCAACTAGAAGTTGATCAATGAAAAAACTGTGCCTCCAAAAAAGCTACTGTTCGGTGAGGTTTAGGGCTTCTTTGTTTGAGATTGCAACCAGATATTTTGGGACAGTTTCAACGACGGAGATTTTTTTGGTCATTGTTCTCATGGAAAGTCTCATTCCACGTGTCTATGAGCTTTTTTCTCTACATTTCCATATTGACTCACCGGAGAGTAATATTCAACAAAGAAAAACGAAAATGCTTCATTCTATCGGACAAAACGATTAGAAATTCCAGCTGCTCAATCCGCAAGCCTAATGAGAGAAGCTTGACATTCTTCCCCGACCGCTTTTCATAGAATCGAAGGACGATGCGATGCGTACACAGAAATTCAAATGTAAATATTCCATTCCAATCCTTCAACATCGAACGGATTAATCTTTGGAACAGGACGGACACAAAGTGTAATTGAACATACCAACAACATACTCGACTAGCAACATAGTTACTCCAGCAATTATTTCGAGAATACCGATCGGTAGTCAAAAGATTCTCAGCAGAGCTGGACTCCAGGGCTGTATCGGCTGAACGTGCTCTCATCCAGGAGAGAAATGGGTTACGAAATCATCTTGATACCAGCAGATGTTTCGATGACCTATAGGTAAAGCCATCGTTTCGCAAGAACTTGCTTTTGGTCTTTTACAAAAAATGCAGAAACAAAGAATGATTGCAGTAATACTAGTAGTAGATATACGAGGATATATTGAAAAATTCTCAACCTTCTATAAACCAAACAAAATTTCAAAGTCAAAATATTTTATTACTCAACAATATATTCTCCTCTTTATTACAGCGAACCTGCAACGTCTCTAGACCTTTCGAAAAAATTCTTTTTTCTTGCTCTGGAAACCAGTCCTCCACAGCTTTTATCACTTCCTCGTTGGAAGAAAATTTACGGCCTTTTAAACTTTTTTTCAGTTGATGAAAGAGATGATAGTCGGACGGAGCCAAATCTGGTGAATAAGGGGAGTGTTCTACTAATTCTTATCCTAAATCACGAATTTTTTGCATGGCAACATGAGATTTGTGTACTGGGGCGTTGTCCTGTAAAAACAAAACACCTTTGGATAGTTTACCGCGTCTTTCATCTTTAATTATTTCCCGTAGAGTGATCAGTAATGTGGAATAGTAATCTCCAGTTATTGTTCTACCCTTATCCAAAAATGATTACTCCATGGCAATCCCAAAAAACTGAAGCAATAACTTTTCCTGCAGATTGTTGGACCCGAAACTTCTTAAGTCTTGGAGAACCAGAGTGTCGCCATTCCATCGAATGTTGCTTTGTTTCTGGATCATAGAAATGTGCCCAAGTCTATTCATAGTAACAATTCGGTTTAAGAAGTCTACATCGTTTTCAAATCGAGCACAGATCGAACACGATGCTTCTACCCTTGTACGCTTTTGGTCAACATTGAAACATTTGGGGATCCATTTTGCAGAAATTTTTCCCATGTCCAAATTGACGTGAACTATATGATGAACGCGTTCGTATGTAATCTTCAATGCTTCAGATATCCGTCTTAGCCCAATTCGACGGTCTCGGTTCGATTTTTACAATTTCGGTGAACATCTTTTTTTTTAATTTATTGCGTAACTCTAGTTAACTTTTTTGACGTCGAACTCTACACTGACACTTTTAATAAGTTATTATTCGTTGATATGGTATCGCAAAATTTTGTTTACCTATGCATTAAACTGGTCTAGGCCAACTAGATATCAATACATCCTCGTACGTACTCGGAATAGAGAGAAGAGTAACGTTTTAAATAACCATGCAGGCAACTTGCGATGGGAGGCTATCAGCCCTTGATGTTTAGGTTGCATATCTACATTCAATATTGTTGGGGACCAGTAATTTCTGTTATCAAGAAATTTATGAGAAATTTCATTTCGTTTTTGTCATTTTTGGAATGATAGTACCTACATTGTTCATACCGGGTAGAAAAAGCCTAACATTCCTGGACGTTTGTGAATATTGCTAAGTCGAGGCGAGGCGCAAGCCGAGAGTCTAGGAATGTGGATTTTCTTCGGGGTAAACATACTATTTTTCCGCAAATCGTTTGAAATTCGAAAGATTTTAGTCAAATTTGAAGAAATCGCGAATTATTTGATGATTAGTGATGATGAATTTTCCATTTCTGGGACTACTCCAGAACTGGTTGAGGCAGTGAGTATTGCTTCATAAGAATTATTGCCAAAGAAATCAAGAGAAAAGTACGAATATGCATAGAACACTGAAAACTGTAAGAAATATCATTTCCTTACAGTAAGGAAATGAATATTTCCTAGCATTGGGGAAATCTTAACTTTTTCCATGAAAGTTTTGTCAAAAATGTAAAAATTCTCTAGGGATTTGCGGAGAAATATGTTGAAATTATGAATGTTTGGATATCATTTCATGTGAGATTTGTGTATTCTGTAATCCATTTTGAACTGAACTTGGAGATAGGAAAATTGGAAATTTGGTACGATCCTGAACAGCTATCAATGCTGAATTAGATATTTCTTCTGAACCGTATACGGCAGAAAGTGGAGCTTGTTTCGTGTGCAAATGCCCCATTTGAAATTGCAAATGTGCTAATTTTTACAGGGGCACTTTATGACATGTACAAGTAAGTTCAACCGTAATGTTTTATTCAGGATTTGCGGCAGATATTGTTTATGGAGCTCCCTATTTTGCGGTAGCCATCATGAATTTACATTTCTCAATCGTTTCCGATGATTCCACGATGCGGCTAGCGATGACATTGTTTAAGAACGACCCCTTGGGGATTTCTGAATATCATGAACCTACTGCTGTAGATTCCGTTGAGAAATATCAGAGGAAAGTCACCAAATATGAAATAGTATCCTAAAATGGAATACCTTCATTTCTCCAAGACTATAAGTATTAAACGGAACATTCGACCATTTTCTGTTTCATTCGGTCTACTAACTATCGCACCCACACCATCGAGTCAGTTGCTCAAACGCTTAACGTGTGGGAGGCGTGTTTCGTTTTATTGTCGTGAAGAAAATTTTAAAAGGTAAGTAGTAAATAAATGAGTATTACCAGCTGTTATGTCTGTATACATAAGTGTTATACTATTTCGTATATCGGTATCATGTTTATTTTACCATTTTGACCTATTTTGTCATTAAAATATTGTGACTTGAAAAAATATTGAGAAGAGTTCAAACTAGTATAAAAATCCAAATATGGACAGTCGTCGGTGTCTAATTATGGAATATGCTTGATGTATGGGCTCTGGGCACATTATGATTGTGCT
The DNA here is from genome assembly GCA_910592335.1 of Adalia bipunctata. NCBI lineage: Eukaryota > Metazoa > Arthropoda > Insecta > Coleoptera > Coccinellidae > Adalia > Adalia bipunctata. Next base: position 14,814,999 of record OU342955.1, read on the forward strand.
GGTTCAAAGTTTGATACTTGGATCTGTGACTTTTGCAAGTAATTATGAAATTTCTTTCATTTATCACAATATGTTATATTCATTTAATTGATCTCAAAGATATTAACGTCCATTTTTGTTATTGTTATATTGATTTATGCTTAGGTATATTCCATATATGGGTACCTATTCCATATTTGGTGACTTTCCTTTATGAATTGGGAATGCAAACAACTTAACTGTTTTCACTTACAGTGGGTTCCATAACATGCCTGATGTATTCAAGACCGCAAAAACGAAAATCGAGTATTGATTTTTCAAGAAAAAACTGAGCAATCTAATTAGACCAAGGCAACCCTTAAATCCAAAACCTCAATATTCGAGTTTACAGAGTGTTCCCAATAATTTCAATCAGTCGATCCACAACTACCATTCAGTTTTTTAAAATCCGTACACTCAGGATACTGAAAATGTTTCTTCTTCCATATTTCGTTTCGTCTCATCCATCAAGCAAACTGTCAGCTGCCATGTACACCGAAAGGTGCACTCTTAAACAAACCTCCTGATGTTTATACTCCTCTTCTGTTTTTATAAGCTCTCCGGCCGGGTACAGGTATGACTTTTTGCCGGTTTTGCTCAGTACCGAACGAGTTTCTGCCATTTTTATGTCGAGAACGACATGAGCCGGGCAGGCTGTCAGTCCAGTTGACATTGAAACCGATGAATTTTGATTCGGAATAAATTGCTTGATTAGAACGTATGAAATTGCATTCGTTGGCATTCCATCTGTTTCTTTTTTTGCTAGCCTGAAGGTAGTTTTATCTCGAAAAATTAAGTGAAGAATGAGACCCAGGTGATATTCTGATACAGCTGTTGAGTCTATCAGAAAGTTGCTTTTTATGATCCAATTCGAGAAATTAGCACCCGATCATTGTAAAATAATTTGAATGAAAAGGTTAACCTGAATAGTTTCGAAGAATTTTCTGATGAAGTTCACTGAAAAATTATTCCTGAATTTCATCTCAAATAATTTTTCTGTTTGCAAAACTACTGTTTGGCAAAAACCGATATTTGAATCAGTGGCGTACTGACATAGTTGGGGGCCTGGGGCGGCCATAGATGAGGGGGCCCTATGTCTATATATTTTTTTTTCTGATGAGGCACAACTTATTTTTCGAACTCAACATTTCAATTTTTTAAAGGATGATTTTGATGAATTATGTCGAACACTCCACATAGTAACACTAATTTTTCTCTTCACTCTTCACTGTCTCTCCAACTCCAACAGTTTCGAGAAGAAATATAAATACTTCCAAGAATAATGAAGGGAACAGAAAACAAACATATAAATATCTTAATAATGATATTTTATTTCAAAATCAAAAAATACTATTTTGTATAATACGTACAAAGATAAAACAAGACATACAGATAAAAATAAAAAGAAGAAACACATTGTTTGATTAATTGATCAAATTTCACATGTTTTGAAATGTCATTTTCAATTGACAGTATGGCCAAGCTTGTCAAACAAGACTGGCTCATTGTAGAACGGATATAGTTTTTTATCAATTTTAGTTTTGAAAAACTCCTTTAACAAGAAGCCACGTTCACACAAATAGTAAGAAACAGTTTGAGCGGCTCGGATATGTTTGGTAATGACTGACGAAAGTCCATTTCAATAATGAACTTCAGCATTTGAAGTGATGTCCATCTGCTGCATCATCAATTTTCATGTCAGAAGCGACAGAAGCCTTCAGATATGCCTTCTGAGCCTCTTCACTTCTGGCAAAATTTCTTCTTCCTCTAAATCGTCGAGCGTAGCCGTGAACTGATGTATATGAATAATTATCGTTTCATCATTAGATCCAAGAAGATTTTCTGAGTGCACAAAAACAAACTGTTTATATACATTGTTAATCGATGTTAGTCGATACACTCTAACATGAAACGCTTCAATTCTTGCTGTGGAGTCAAACCTGCATATTGAGTTTTTTTTTTCTCCTGACATCATCTTTTTGACTCGCTTTCGATTCCTGCTCTCGACGTCAATATTCATTTGAGCACAGGCGGTGATCGCATATTCTAAGGCTTTATGAGATTGTTCTTCTCAACTCTCTTCTAAAAATATATCCAGGGTTCTCAGCTGCATTGCACACTTTTCTAAACTATTTCCCTGGATTTGAAGGTTTTTTGGGCTTGGTTCACTTCTTGTAAAATATGGTACCATAGATGCAAGAAGCAAAGAAAATTGATGTTGCAAATATTTTTCATCAGCAACTCCGCAGCTCCCCTTGTATCCAGATCTTCGGGAGCAAAATTTGCCCATAGCTACGACCAATTTTTCGAAGTTTCTAAAGATTGGTCATGATGAGCACTCCACCTAGTATCACTAAGTCTTTTAACGTTCACTTCAACGGTTTCTTTAAGTACCTGCCATCTATGTGCTAAACAAGAAAACATATTGAAGGTACACATTTTTCAACGTCCCAAAAAGTGTGACACAAACAGGAACACTACCAAAAGCATGAACACCACATAGATTGAGAAGAATGGTTTGCACAAGATACAAAAAGCGCTTCTGGATTTTGTTCTTCTATCCTTTTTTGTACTGCTGCTTCATGAACACCTGACATTGTTGCAGCATTTTTTTGACTTTCGAATAGTTTTTCATACAAAAAAAAATATGTTATCACGAAAAAAAAAAAATTATTTCACTGACATATGGACTAACGTGAAGGCCTCTGCCGTCATGGGGCCTGATAAATCATTTTTTCAACTCATTTGTACTTTTTGGCCATTTGGGGGCCTATACTGGTACGGGGCTTGGGGCGGACCGCCCCCCGCCTCCCCCTCTGTACGCCACTGGTTTGAATACCTAGAGACTACTAGATTTTATGACACCTTCGAGACAAATTGCCAAAATAATGGTTCATCCGAGTTGACAGCTTATTATCTCTATATGTGAATGATTCTACTCAAATATTTGAAATCAAAATTTTATTTCTATAAAATTTCATCAACTTCTTCTTCATCTCAATAACCACATCGAAACATGACTCGTTATTCACACAAACGTGAAAGCAATTCTCGCATATCAAGGAATTAATTGATAATAAAGTATGGATATTGGTTTTAACAAACACAATTAAAATTCCTGTTCAGACCACCACTGCTAATGAGATACGACAATTTCGTATGGGTCACCAGTTTATGAGACAGTTTTCGCATTTAAAATCCAAGATTCTCGGCGAATTCAGCCATATTTTATCGTTTCCCATAACCGAGGATATATCTGATTTCTCGAAAACTATTTTGAAGGAAACATTAAGATTGTCTATGAAAGAGTCAAAGGGTTCTCCCACATCGTGAGTGACCTGAAGACTCATATGGAAAACGTTTTAATGTTTCCTGAATTCTGATTCATGACGTATTCCGAAGCAATTATATTCACTGCCTTAAATTATACACTATTTTTAGTCTCGTATGTTATTTTGATGATTAATCTTCTAATTGTTATAATCAGTATCCATTTCGAAATATTCCAAACTGGGATTGATCAAATGTCAATCTACAAAAATATGAAGTATTCCGATCTCTTGAGTAAATTCTGCATTTATTTGTTTCTCTCGAATTAGCTGTTATCTCTGAGAATGTGGGAATATTTGGAAATTATGTTGTAACTACGATATCAGTTATCGAGTAATTCAAATTAAAAACATTCCGAATCTAATGAATAAAGTCGTATTAAGCACATTCAACCGATACAACAATTAGATTGCGCATGCCCTGCTGAAAGCCAGCAGGATCGTACTAACACTACTAACCTTGTCGGTCAGTAATCGTTCAGTCGTTGCATTGTGTGAAACTATGGATCACGTAAAGGAAACTCTGCGAAACGCAGACGCTGTTTGTTTCGATGTAGACTCCACAGTAATCCAAGAGGAAGGCATAGATGAACTCGCTAAATTCTGTGGAAAAGGAAAAGAGATCTCAGAGCTCACGAATAAGGCAATGGGGGGCTCTATGACATTCCAGGAGTCTCTTTCATTGCGCATGAACATACTCAAACCATCTATCACTAAAATAAAAGAGTTTCTAGACAAGAATCCTGCTACACTTTCACGTGGTATCAAAGACTTCGTCAGTACACTCAGAAGAAGAAATGTGGAGGTGTATTTGGTCACAGGAGGCTTCAGATGCATAGTATCACCCATAGCAAAACAACTAGATATACCAGAAACCAACATTTTTTCGAATAAGATGAAGTTTTACTTCGACGGGGAGTATGCTGGATTCGATGAAAGCCAACCGACTTCACGCAGCGGTGGTAAGGCTGAAGTCATGAGGATTTTGAAGGAGAAATTCGGGTACAAGAACCTGGTGATGATTGGGGACGGTGCAACTGACATGGAGGCCTGTCCGCCAGCAGATGCCTTCATTGGGTATGGAGGAAACGTTGTGAGGGAGAGCGTGAAGAAGAACGCCAAATGGTTTGTGGAGGATTTCGAAGAAGTTATGGAAATTTTAGTTTGATTGTTATTATTCTTTATTTGAAATATTGGTTCAGTTTTTGTTGATTTGATAAATAAAACTTTAAATGACTTTATTCGTTTATTATTTATTCAAGATATTCACCTTTTTTTCTTTATTTGCTTGTCTCCAAGTGATTAATTATGAATCCCTGACAACATCAAAATCTTCAGAGTAATGGTATACTGCCCATTACCCAAATTGGCACGCAAACGTAACTTCAAGATAGATAAGAATATTTCATTAGGGTGAAAATGATAGTAACAAAAATGAATGAAGAATAGTTCATGAAGTCATACTTATCGGTTTACACTGCTTATTCTAAAGAGTGTTTCTTGTTCCATCTGAACTTGCAGCAGTAATTACGGCTGTAGGCTGTCACTGCCGACACGTCTGATGATATTTTCGCCCTTCTTTGATATTTGTAGATACCATCGGCGTAGCTACGTAGGTGCAAGAGTGTGCAGTGCACCAGGGCCCCCAAGCGCTGACCATCAAATCGCGTTCAAACTTGGTAAAAAAATTGTTATTACATAAGACTATGATTTTTTTTCTGTGATCTATTACACATATGAATAACATTGTTAATATTATATTCAGTTGTTAAAAAAATAAAAATGTATTATGTATTTATCATTTTTTTTTGAATATTATTACCCTACATACCGTTGAATTCAAAATCAAAATTCACTTGATATTGAAGAAAGATAAGTGTTTTTTGGCTCTTATGCAGTATACCAACATGGATGCGACAGATTTAGCGAAACAATTGACTTCATTTATTCTTGATGAAAATATCAATTTGAAGAAATGTGTGGGCCAAGTTTATAATGAGGCCAGTGTAATGAGCGGTGTGTACAATGGTGTAAAGAAACAGATTGAGAATATTCAGCCTAATGCGGGGTACGTACATTGCGCGACCCATAATTTGAATTCGGTAATTAAAGATGCTGTTAGCAGTTATATAGGACTGCAATTTTTTCTACGTTACAAGATCTGTATAATTTTTTCGGAAATAGCATCAAACGTTGGAGTTTAGTGTCAAAATTCTTTGGTGAATCGGACACCTCTCTAACAAAACTAAATCCGACTAGATGGTTCAGTAGGGTCGACAAAATTATAGCAATTAAACTTGGTTTTTTTCTCAATATAATACGTGCATTATCAGAAATAGCGAAGCCAAGCTGATATTTGAAAAAAAATTTGAATTCATTTTCCTCTGTGATTTTATGCACGGCATTCTTAATGATATCAATTATGCATCTAAAGTATTACAAAAATGCGATATCAATTTAGACGACGCATGCAGAGCTTCAGGAGAGACTAATGCAAAGATTAAAATTTATATGAGTGACTTAGAGTCTAGAGAAAATGCATTATGGTATAGATACCCATTTCGAAGAAAAGAGACAACAAAAAGTGTAAAAAACATTTCGATGAATTAGCTTAATTCCGATCACCGATTTCGAAGCAGGAAAGAATAGTTCATAATAAATATTTTCTGTAGAGTGCTCGATACTAAAATTTCATGATTGAATGCACGTTTCGAGGGTCAACAAAATTTTTAATTTTCTGTCACCATCATTTCTACTAGATGTAGACGAAAAAACTGTCATTCAATGCTGCGACCAATTTCAAAGTAAATATTGCGATATGATAGGGACCAACTTATCAATTCAATTTCTTAATATTCATCACCTACCTGAATTGAATAAGGCATGGACAATTTACGAATTCTGTATGAAAATAATAAGGGAATACGGAATGCTGGAATGCGATATAACAGAAGTATTTACAGCAATATTACTGTTCCATACAATTCCTGTCACCTCTGTTGAAGCTGAAAGATCTTTCAGAGAATGAAAAAGAAAAAAAATTAATCAAGTATAGATTGAGTGAAGTCATTGAAAATTTGCAAAAAATAAGTCTAAAAAGAGGTTGTAAACATATTGTTCCTGAAGGAATCAATGACTTCATTTCTAGACTTGATAGACCTCTAGGTTCGAATCCTTAATAATTAATTCAAATTGATTCCTTGAATGATTTATTCATATTGTTATTCTGCCAAAAAATCGGACATATCAATAAAAAAAAGTCTAGATGAAGATTGTGACAATGGCCGTTTTTTTTTTGGGGATCTTCGTACATATATGAAGTATCTATAATATTTTTTCAAAGTTCTTTTCCCAGCTAAGTACATGAATATAATAAATTCAATATACCTACTCAAATACATAAATAAACCTTTCGAATAACCTTTTTCTTTTCATTACCTAACAACATAATTCATTCAAGTATAGTCCTCAACTGTACCGTCAATAAGAAGATTTTTTCGCTAGGGCCCCTGACTATCTAGCTACGCCACTGGACCTACATGAAGAGGCGCAAATTTTTCTGCGAATTCTCTACTTAAAATAGGTTTGGGACATGTTCTAGAAAGGCCACAGTGACTAGTATCACTGTTGGCAAGAATCTTTCTTGGGAAAGACACTTGGGATCAATTGCTAAAAGTGCATCCCAAAATCTTCGTTTTGCTGTTTCGTGTCAGGAACTAGTTCACTTCCAGTGAAGTGGTCATGATCCATAAGGCGCAGATTTGACTAAAGTACTGTTTCCATGCTTGGAGTGCGTCTCCTAAACATGTCCTGAAATCATTGGATTCTGACCAAAAGAGAGCAATTTGTCTAGTCGGTGATGATGGTCGATGCTCTTCTGAATTATCGCCAATCGTCCCCCTGCTGCAGTCTCTTTTAGATTGACCCGACAAGTTCAGCCTTCACACTCATTCGTGGTCACTTTGGAAACCTATAGGACATCTCCTTTCAAAGACTCTTTCGTCCAAAAAACAGCGAGGCTCTGGAACTCATTGCCTAGGGAGTCAATTCCTTCCTTTTTTTCCTTGGTTCTCAGGAAGACCTCGGAACATCACAGGATTATCTTCCAGAGCAAAAAATATGAAGTATAAGGTGAGATTTTCCAAAATTTGGTCATTATGAAATGCCCTTTCTCAGAAATAATTTTCAGGATGATTTGGCGTTCTGATCTGCAATGTACTGTTGAAATTTTATGTCACCAGAGTCACAATAAGAATCGTAGAGGGTAATGAGAATCCTAGCGAACTGAATAAAATTGATTTAGAATTAACAGGAAGCTAAGCAAACTGAAAAGCTTTCACAATTTCAAACTACTACGTGAACCTCAAACGAAACCCTGTCCCAATACAACATCCAACTCCCGAATATATCCAAACAAGGAAAAATCAAACACCGACAGTTTCCCACAACATTCATCCCATCTAATGGCCTCAAACCTCCTCAAATGAAATAATTACATCAGAACCCATCTGGAACTCGTTTAATTTAAATTAAACCGAAGCCATTCCCTGCGAGACATATCGCGGAGCCAAACTCAATTTGGTGAGTGCTGTTTGCCCAACGAAATGTGTCTGCCTCGCTACGACGACGAGTCGTGTGCTGTTTGACACGTGCGACTGACTAGGTTATGGGCCCGTCGAAGGCTTTATGCTGTGACGAGTGGATTTTTGGAAGTGTTCTGCTTTCACGATCCCATAAAATCGGGAAGTTTACTCCTCATTAAGGTTTCAGACGAGATCAGTAGGTTTTTTGGGGATCTCGTAATCTGTTTCTGGAATGAAGCAACTAAAAAGCAGATTGCTCGCTCCTTCATCATCAGAGGTCTTCAGAAATTAGAAATAGAGCTCGTTCCTATTGATAGATGAAAAGACGGTCACGAACCGCATTCTATTCCAGTAACGCTATTTGACAGTTAACAGATAGATGCATATAACGGCCCTTGGAATATGAACTTTGAGTTCATTCCGAAAACTGTTTAACGATCATTTCTTCTGATGGTTATTTCAATGACATAAACTTGAAGCTACTGTAAAAACGTTTTCTTGTCCATAGCAAAGCTAGTTTGGAACAATTCCAATAAGTTTTTATCCATGGGTGTTGAATGTATACAGCGTGAGTCTTTGACTCATATTCCATTTTTCCGAATTCACCTCTATTAAAAAGATATAGCCATTCGAAAAACAAAACATTGGGCCAAATACGTGCCTGATACGATTATCTGCAAACACCTCAAAGTTCATATTTTTCGATTGAAATTGAGGTGTTACATTTGGGGAATACTAAAGTACCAACCTTATTTGAATGAGAATGTAAGAAACATCATATTTCACGAAAAAATATTCTCGTTTGAATCTGCCATTAAAAAGCGAATTTTCTTTGTGCCAAGATATCTAAGGTTTATCACATGACGATTCCAAACCTCAACTTTGGCAACAAATAGAGCAGATATTCTCAATACTTTGGTGGAAAGCTTGCAGAGAAGGTGCCAAGTAGTAATTAATAATAATAAAAGTTCATTGCAAGTCTCATTGCAATAATATTTTTCAGATTCTGATTATACGAGGATGTATTGATATATAGTTAGCCTAGACCAGTTCCATGCATAAACAAAGTATTGCGATACCATATCAACGAACAATAACTTATTAGGAGTGGCAGTGTAGAGTTCGACGTCAAAAAAGTAAACCAGAGTTACGCAATCAAAAAAAAAATGTCCACCGAAATTGTAAAAATCGAAAAATTGGAGTATCGAGTATCAAGTATCTGTATTTAAAAGGGTTAAGAGATAAGCAGTTTTACGAAGATATGCTCAATACTCTTGGTGATCAATGTCCTTCGTATGCGACCATGAAGAATTGGACTGCAAGCTCCAAAAAATGTAAATTTTCCATTGAAGATGATGACCGATCGGGAAGGGCAGTTTTTGTGTCAGTCCCCGAAAATATCGATGCAGTTCATGACATGATTTTATCAGACCGTCGAATTGGGCTAAAACGGATATCTGAAGCAAGAAAGATTTCATACGAACGCGTTCATCTTATAGTTCACGTCAATTTGGACATGACAAAAATTTCTGCAAAATGGATCCCCAAATGTTCGAATGTTGACCAAAAGCGTGCAAGGGTAGAAGCATCGCGTTCGATCTGTGCTCGATTTGGGAACGATGTAGACTTCTTAAACCGAATTGTTACTATAACTATGGATGAGGCTTGGGTAAATTTCTACGATCCAGAAATAAAGCAACACTCGATGGAATGGCGACACTCTGGTTCTCCAAGACCTAAGAAGTTTCCTGTCCAAAAATCTGACGGAAAAGTTCTTGCTTCAGTTTTTTGGTATTGCCATGGAGTAATCATGATTGATTTTCTGGATAAGGGTGGAACAATAACTGGAGATTACTATTCGATATTACTGACCACTTTACGGGAAAAAATCAGAGGGAAAAGACGCGGAAAGCTATCCAAAGGTGTTTTGTTCTTACAGGACAACGCCCCATTACACGAATCTCATGTTGCCATGCAAAAAATTCGTGATTTAGGGTTAGAATTACTAGAACACCCCTCTTATTCACCAGATTTGGCTCTGTCCGACTATCATCAACTTTCCTCAACTAGAAAAAAAGTTCGTTAATTTTCTTCCAACGAGGAGGTAATAAAAGCTTTGGAGGAGTGGTTTGCAGATCAAGAAGAAACATTTTCTTTAAAGGTCTAGAGACGTTGCAGATCCGCTGTAATAAATGTGTTCATTTAATAGGAGAATATGTTGAGTAATAAAATATTTTGACATTGAAATTTTGTTTGGTTCAAAAGTAGGCTGAGAATTTTCTAATATATCCTCGTATTCGACAAAGAAGGGCCCATGATCATTCCTTAATGTCTTCGTTCTTCAAAAATAGGGACCTGTGTATCATCTAAACGGAAGAACCCCCCATAAACACTCAGGCCACGCTTCCTAGGCCCCCAAAACGACCAAAATATAGATAATCGTCATCTTGACCTAAACCGACATTCCAAGTCGAGTCACAAAGACCCCAAGACATAAATTCCTCGAACACGACCAAATAATTCCACGGAATGGCCCCCGAAGTTACTCTCATTCACACCAAAGCCATTCACGGCTATCTATCCCCGCACTCCAGCCCCCGTAATGGCAATCTTACAGACGTTTTTAATCTGATAAGTGCATCGTTTTGTGCGCCAGATATAATCGAAGACGGCGGTGGCTGAGACGGAGCTCTATGCGCCGCGAAATAATATTAAACAGGAAGATGGATACATTAAGTGCATCATGCGAAACCGAACTAGGGGAGCTTGGAGGAGATAATGTACGTCTCTGGGGGGTGCCCGATGCCGCAAACCAAACCGAGAACTAATTGGGTTGCTTTCTTGTTTTCCTCCAAGCTGACACACAATGATACAAGGGAGCAGTGGTGGAGATAGGGATTTTGAAACGGTTATTGTCCAGTTATTGGCGATTTCAACCACTGATGAGGGCGCTGCTGACTGTAAACAAACATGGAGGAATTCCAGTTACCTCTTTTGAAGCTACGTTGTTTTGATATGTAAAACAGATTATTTTAAGTGATTTTCTTAGTTCTCGTGTATTATTGACAGTGGAGTGTCGAGTTTATAAGATTTTGTTACACAAATTGGCTTTTTTCCCTTTTTATTCGATCGACAATTCACGAGGTATTCGATGGAAATTATGTAAATAAATCATTGTTTTGAATGTTCTTTATTTTCATGGAAATATATTACAAAATAGCAACACAAAAAGATTCACATCTGCTGGAACTATGATCAGAATGTGAATAAGTTCTGATGCGACATGACAAACATGAAGATCTGTATGGTATATCCTTATAATTAAGTATCACTTGAATATTCCCAAAATGTTAAGCGGTAAGTACATCAATTCAACCGCAGAACTTGGCCACTGAATACAACCTTCCAAAAAATTTGCTATAAATACTATTCACTAAAAATATTGTTCGCAGTTGTTCGAGACACTATTAACGAAAATCTTTTCAGCAAGTTTTCTCCATCTATCTATAGTTTATCCATGCTTTTCTTCAGACCAATTTTTCCAATATAGCGAAGGCATTAGTGATACATAGTGTTAAGGCCTCTTTCTTACGAAATTCATGAAAACGTACAGACCAGTTTTTATTTGTCCTTGAAGAGCAATTGAAATCACTGCAGTTTCAATTGAATACAATTTCTTTCAGTACTAGTACTTAGCTTACTCAGTGTTCTATAATCAGTCCACTGGCCTAAAATTATATACAGGGTGAGTCTTTGACTTGTACATATATTTTAACTGTAGATTCCCCTCATCAAACGAAACACTTTTTTCCCATACCATTTTTCAAAATTCGGTTTCGTTTGGAAGATACAGGGTGTCGAAAATCCACGCAAAAACACTTTCCTGTTCATATCTCCGGAACCGTTATTTCAAATGAACTGAATTTTGGTTCATTGGTTACTCTATTCATGGTGCATATTCCTCAATCGAAACTTATTCAATATCTCTCCTAGTTTAAAAGTTACAGGGTGGTCGACTCATAAATTCATGCAAAAACACTATCAAATCACTTGAAAAGGATAAACGGTTCATATTTTCGAAAGAATCAACCATTTTAGAGAATAAAAGTATTCCTATATTTTTTCAATAAAACGCGTCGTTTTCGAGTTATTCCTAAATGTATACGAAGATATTTGAGGAAAAAATCATGAATTTCATAAAAAATCTGAATGCTTCCCTCATCGAATATTGTTTCTTCTCTGGTCTCTTAACAAATTAACAATGTTGTCAATGTTTATCAACTGAATTCCGAGAAGCATGAAATTACAAAGTTTATAAGTAGTTTCTATTGAAAATTTATTGATACCCGTTCTTCAGGAAAATCTATCTTCTTAACAATATCCTCTTGGAATTTTTAATCGACCCTACACTGTTTTCACATCACATTCATCACCTGTTTGCTTTATTCTCTGCAAACTTCAAGTAAATAAATAAATAATAAAACGAATCCATGTAGAAAGGTTATCGCGGCGTCGTTCATTGTAATCACAGACTGTACTCTGGAGTCTGGAGACACAGAAGAACGTCTTGTCTTGTCTTGCGTGGCGGCTACATCGCACTCGCAGCCGGCAGCGCACTTAAATTTAGATCGTAGCGCTGTATCGGCGAGAATCAGAACTACTCGTTTGGCATTTCCAAAGAGCAATGCGTAGAAGCCTTTAGCGAAAAGTAAACAAAACTAGTTCTTCCATTAACGATAGGGGACGTTCTGCTTTCTTGAGTTCGCCTATACCATTTTTTACTGAGAAAATCAACACAATCTGGCATCGTCTTCTCTAGAATTCTGTGATCACTATCACAGAGGAATGGATTAGGTTAGGTCATTGACCTCGAATCATATGACTTTGATTAATGGAGTTAGGATAGGTTAGTGAGAAACTAATTTTTATAAGATAGTATCAGGGTATCGACTATCGAGGCAAATATGAACAAATTATTAGTGTTTGCAAACTAATCTTCAGGAAAATCGAAGAAGGAACTTATTTTGGTGTGAGAAATATGGCATTTCAATTGCAGAAATTATGGAACAAAACTTAGCGTTTTTGCTAGGAAATATCGTGTTTGTAACATTCTTATTCGAATAAGGTTAGTGATTGAGTATTTTCTAAATGTATCACCCAGAATATCTGATAATCACATCAATTTCAATTGAAAAATATGAACTTTGAGGTGTTTGCAGAGAATTGTTTCAGGAGCGTATTCAGCCCAACTTTTTTTTTCAAATGGCTATATCTCTTTAACAGAGCCGAATTCGGAAAAATGGAAAATGAAAAAAAGGTTTCTTTAGGCCTCAAGAATCTACAGTTAAAATATATGTACAAGTCAAAGACTCACCCTGTATAACATTAGCATTAAAACATGAATCCCTTCGCTCAGATACTTCACCTTATTTAATTTCTGTCTTACAGAAAGTTAAAGGCACAACTCAGTACTCAGTACCTACCTTGAATTACGAAGATCAATTTCATAATAATCTTGTTGATAATTATGGTAATAACCTTCCTCAGCAGTTGAAACTGCATCACAAAATTAGACTCAAACAACACGCCTTGTAACCTAAAACATAACTTTGTGAATAACTTTTTGTGAATAATATTTTAAATGAATAACACTGATATAAATACCTTCTCAACAATTTTTATTCAAATACTAATTTATCTGTTCAAAACACTATAAAAACTTTGAAATGTCACTCAAGAATACCTGGATATGAAACAAAATATTATATCAAAAGCACGCGAAACATAGAAGATCTCAAAGCATTACTTGTTCCGTAGTTTGGAATTTGTACCGAAAGAGGGCGCTTTGATCTTTGGATTCGCCAATACACAACACACAAAACGGAATTCGGAAGCAGCAGGTCCCAGTTCGTCCTCTTCAACAACCTGTAGATCAGATGTCATGTAGATCAGATAAATATTGGAGTCTACCGTGACCTTATGACATCAGTTTCTTTTCTCCAATCACCTAAAGCCATTCGGTTACATGCTCTCTTTCAGAGCTCTCTGCATCTGAATATATAACACTTGTCAATGCTGCCTATTCACGTATTATACTGCTATGGTTTTCCTCGAGTAACTTTCCTTACTTGAAGCTTTACTAGACTGATTTGAAGCTACTACCGATGTGGTGAATACCTCCTAACGTTTTACACTTGTGTAATATAGACACAGTTGCCATATTCTATACTCTGTTCAAATGTAAGAAGGAGCAATAACAACATGTTTGGCGCAGCCGTAGAAAGGCCTTCGTATAGTTACTTTCCGTCAAGAGTCGAATCGAGGAGATTTCACACAATCGTTCAGTTCATCTATCCATGTCTCATCCAGGTAATGAATTTTTCTGCCTTGTCCCCTTAATGAGCGTATTTTCTTCAAATAATCTCTTCACCACACAATTATTTCATCCCTATCTATCAGTAGACTATCACGACCACGTTTTTTGAACTTGAATTCTATTTTTTTTTCAATAATTTATAGAACTTTGTTCTTTTGAAATTTGGCAAACTGTTGTCATCATTCACGATTTCTAGTACTCTGGAAATCGTTGGGATTTCATTCCGGAAAACCACCATGGAAAATTCTTCTGATAAGGTCCATATCGAAATCGTCAACCGAATCGATTATTTTTAACGACTGGGCTCTACTCTCAGGTGGCGTCAATGTTTTATTCTCTATATTATAATCTCTGAGAATTCTGAATACAGCTGAATCATTCACCCCTGAGGATTTTGAAACAATTCCTACTAAGTCTATTTTCGATAAATCAGGATTTTCTTCCAATTCTTTTCAAGAAATGTTCAAAATTATCTCTTTCTCTTCAGCAGAGAAATGCGTCCTTTTGGACCTTTTTCGTGGTGGTCCCCACATATCCTCCTCAGATGCAGTATCCGTTTCCGAATTCGGCATTGTTCTATAAACACTATATACACTTTGTCAAAAGATTTTCCAACACAATACACTTTTCACAACAAAATCTATAAACACTTTGAACAGTTAGACCTTCACAGTAGCTCTAGGTATTTTAACTAGTCTTGTCAATTGAAAACTTCGATATTTATGCAAATCGATATGGCTTTAACTCTTTAAGGAAAAGGACCCCAATCTGGTGTTTCCCGGAATCACCTTGACGGAATCTTGAGCAGCCGACAAAGAGTTTCGTACAAAATAATATGAAATTTTGGACCGAAACTAAATATATTTCGGATGTTACAAGTAAATGACCATAATAAATTTGAACAGAGATCTTTTACGAGTCTTGTCAATTGAAAACTTCGATATTTATGCAAATCAAGATGGCTTTCACCCATTAGGGAAAAGGACCCAAATCTGGTGTTTCCCGGAATAACTTTGTCGGAATCTTACAAGATTCCGACCCAAATCCCTAAAACTCTGGTGTTTCCTGGAATTACCTTGCCGCAATATCGATCATCCGAATGACAAATTATTTAGTAGATAATAATATAAAAACAAAACAAAATTAAAAATTGGGTACGTCGGATATAAAATGTTTATGACAGTTGCAAATCGTAACAGAAATTTTGCACCAGAGTTTCTGAGGAAAAAAGTTCTAATGTGGGAATTGCTGACTCAAATTATTGAATCATTTTTATCCATCTACAGTCCGTTTCGAGTACGATCCTGGCAGTCTCTTAGGGCGTTGACAGGGACCGTCGTTATGACCGTTTGACCAATAGGAGCTTCATTGTGCGCAAACCAGACGATTCTGTTTGTTTGCAAGGCTCCTTCTTATATTTGAAGGGACTATAAACATATAACGTTGAACATGCTGAAAACTTGTTCCAACAACCTCTTAGAAACTTTCAGCTTGTCTTTGTCCTGGGTTTTTTTCCAAATGAGCCTATTCGCCAATTCCTTATGGTCTTCTTGACCACTGCTCTGGTTAAACCATACGATATTATGGGGCCATAAAATGCCAAACAAAATGCCCCAATTCTATAGACATGGAACGATGAAGATCAACGTTGGACAGGCTGGAAACATGTTCCAAGATGCTCTTAGAAATTTTCAGATTGTCTTTGACCTGGGTTTTTCCTAGTAGGTAACCTTGTTGAACCATACGAGTATAAAGGTTCGCAACAAAATGGCCTTCGCCTTGTACGGTGTTCATATCTTCGATATTTCCAGGTTATTGCCTTCGGGCTAAGAAACCATGCAAATTTCTTTCAGCTTTTTCGCAGGAACTATTTCGACATCAACTCAAACCTTTAGGGGCCGCCACTGTCTGTTCAAACTTTCTGATATAACCCTGAGGCAAACTGCGATATGAAACAAATGCAAAGACGGCATTTGTCCCCAGCAACTCCCCTGACGTTACAGAAGGGTATGGAACAAATCTTGATCTCGAAAACATGAACTCACGATATTGCATACCCCTGAGTAGTCAATATTTTATTCTAATCAAATTTTGAAACTGGAAATGCTGTTTAACTAATTGTGGTTCTGGCATTTGTTCCCAATGTTGTTGAAGTGAAGTGTTGAGTTGGTGTAGATTTTTTGTTTCTGCAGGTGTTGGAATTATGGTCTGGCAAGTTTCGGAACTTGGTTTTCAGCTTCCAAGTATGCTCAACATTGTTTGGCGCCCAGACAAAATTCCCAGATGCAGGTAGATTCGAGGTAGATTGTGATACCCACAAACTCAGTTGTTTCTCATTTCGATTTCCTTTGAAATTAAATATATGTTGGGCACTAAAGTGAATCCTGCCAATTCCTTAAATCTCCGAATTCTTGGGATTCAAAAGTGAGTTTTTCGAAACGGAATCATATTGTAAACTCCAAACACCGAAATATCTAATTGCAGCCTACGAAGAACTGCCATTGACTGAATAATCCATCGACCCATTATCCAGATAGCCAGCATGATTCTCTTTCTTTCGATTTGCTCGCAATAGCACCGTTTCCAATTCCCTGACCCTCTCTGTATCAGACAGTGTTCGATTGAAAATGCCCATAAATTATTCATTCCGATTCAGAGTCTTTGTGACTTGAAATATTCACAGCAATTGCGAAATAGCCGGAGAATGCCATGCAGATGTAAAGCGGAAAATGGAGAAGTTACATATTTCTCCTGGAAATGCATCCTCGGTTCTGGGAAGTTTTATGGCCCTCCTCAGATTTCCACGTTCATCTACTCTCGGGTAGCATGATACTCTGTATGCCATATCGATTTTGCCATAAGGTTTTGGGAGCTAGATGGTGCAATGAGGAAGGATATTTGATAGTTCATCTTTACCATATACAAAACCCATTCGAGAGATATCAAAGTTGATTTTCCTCTTTATATTTTCCACTTCTTCCGATGGTAAATGTACAGTTTGATGATGATTAAAGTTTGGAAAATTTGAAACCTGCTGATTGAAGTATCCTTGTGCCCTTTGGTGAAAGATATCTCTGAAAACTCTCAAAAAAATTCTTAGGCAATTTTGCTCAGAAGCATCACATTGCGATCTTCAGTACCTCGCAAAAGGAGTTTGCTGAAGAGGCTCATTTTAATCTCTCAGAGACTCTGAAGAGAAGTCAGCGTTAGTCCTCTCCTCTCGTTGCTAGATGGCGCTAGGAGTCGTAATGAATCGGAATATTTCGGTTGACCAATAAAGACTAGACGATAACTATTAAAACGGTATCAGAAAATCGTTCCACGGACTTGGTGGCCCTGAGTGAAGAAAATTCGAGGCTTAGATCGTGGGATTTGCAACGTGGCAGCCCACGAAAGTTGCATCATGCTTTCGAAATCCACCAACAGGAGGTGGGAAAAGTGGAAATCTTTCATTTGCGTTGGAAAACGAAGAAGTAGCAGTAGCTGGAGAAGCCTTAAGCGGGAAAGTTTTCAGTTGACTCGGGATACGGTTCGGAAGTTAAGAGTAGCTGGAGAAGCCTTAAACGAAAAGGTTTTCAGTTGACTCCGGATCGGTTTTAGGGTAGGGGAGCGAGGGGCTTGTTGTAACAGGGGCAAGTAGTAACAGGCTCTTTTCACTAGGATCTTAAACTTTTTTAGCGTATTTCTTTGACACGATTTTACCTATAAACCGTGCCGCATAATGTTGCCATAACCTGTATCCCGCCAGCCTGCGCAGTGAGCGGAAGTGTGCTCGTGCTTCATTTTTGCCAGGTAATATAAAATTGTACTGTCGTAAAATTTTGGTTTGCGTAAATATTTTCGACTGATTTCAAACTTTCTGTTCATTATTTCTATTCAAATTTATCTATCTTGGATAATGTGTAACAGTTTTTAAGATTGCTAAATTGTTCGAATAGTTATCTTGATAAATGTTGAAAATCATACCATGGGGTTAGTTGTAACAAAATCCCGGGGCTTGTTGTAACGTGGTACACATGCCCCAAGTTATGATTAGATACCTAAAATTTTTTTTTTTGAATGAGGGTGTATAAAAAAAGTCAGAGCGGGCAACACAAAGCGAAGAAGTGATTTAAAAGTGCCATGATGATTAAAAGTAGTGTTTAACTGAATAAAACTGGTAATTACTCAACTTCTAGGTGTTGATTACTTAAAAAGTGTATTTAAGTTGATTTTCGATAAGAATTAGATAATACCTACTTTGGAAAGATGTTAATTTCGTTAAAAATAAACAAAGAATAAATGATCAGAGGTATTATTGTTGTCTTTTTTCGTCGTCACTACTTGCCCCAGTAGACGTTACAACTTGCCCCAAGCACGGGGTAAGTTGTAACACCGCACTTCTTCCAGAAAATAATTGATTGTGAAATAATGACCGATAGTTATGGTATTATTTTTACTTGATTTGGTAGAGGAAGAGTTACAGCATCCATCCAATTCATTCGGTAGCAATTTAATCAATGGATCTCAAGATTTATCACTTTTCATGAAAACTGTTACAACAAGCCCCTCGCTCCCCTACTTCAGTGTTTGGAAGTACTGTCTCAAAACGGAGACGGAAGAAGTTCGGAGTTAAATTTGGAATCGGAATTCGAGAGTAGCTGGAGACGCCTTAAACGGAAAGGTTCTCAGTTGACTCAGGATCGGTTTTAGGGTACTTCAGTGTTTGAAAGTACGGTCTCGAAGCGTAGACGGAAAAGGTGCTCATCGAGGAATAGCAGATTTAAGTTTGAATCGGAAGTTAAGAGTAGCTGGAGAAGTCTTAAACGGAAAGATTTTCAGTTGACTCAAGATGCGGTTTTATGGGAGGTTCAAGGAGTAATTCAGTATTTGGAAGTACGGTATCGAGAGGAGACAGAGAAGTATTATTTGGGTAAAGTCGAAAGTTAAAAGTAAACAGAAATTAATTAGAATTATTTATATTACCTCTCGTCGAAAAGGCCAGGAGTGAAATTGATCTGCGAGTTAGTGACGTGTTTTGGTGTTTTTTTGTAGGATATTTGCACCATCCTCTGGATTACCTGCCAGGCAGAGAAATGTCAGGTAATTTTGTGTATGCTTGGCTTGTTCGAGTATTGTTAGAAAGCTGCAGGCAACGCCAAAGTCCAGATTCCTGAAATCTCCCCGAGTTTTCGGTACTTTGAATTGTGTCGTTTTGAGATCACTCCATGTTTTCGGTTTTGGGTTATTTTGATAAACTCCCAAGTTTTTGATTATTTGATCGTGCTTTTCTAGTTATTTTGAAATTGGTTCGATAATCTGAATTAGATTTGATGATTAAATTTTGCTGTGGAATTCGAATTTGTTTTGATAATTTGATTTGGTTTTGATAATTTGATTTGGTTTTGATAAGTTGAGTTTGTTTTGATAATGATTTCGATTTATATTAATTGACCACTTCTTTTGACGTGATCGGATTATAGACAGTGTGTGTAAAACCGTTTATTTCCTTCGGTCTCAATAGACGTCTAAAGTTTATTTTTGAATGTCATTCACCACTGGAGATTTAGTAAACACCAAGTCCTGTCCCTTGTGCGACGGGCCGTTCCCTCACTTTCTCCCTTTACGGGGAAAGATCTTCAAAATTTATAATGACATCCCTTTTTTTCTTAAAAGTTTCAACAACCCTTGATTGGTGGAGAGCCGTTCTTCCGACGGATCTCAAAGAGGGGCTTTTTACATAGTAAAATATATATCGATAGCTACTTCTGGCAATATTATCTTTGTTGATAGTAATTGCTATTTTGATTCTTTTCAATATTTTCCGATGCATGCAAAAAACCGTCCACACCTTGACCACCAGTGTGCGAAACTCACGATAAGTCCAATCCCCGAAATCTTACAGCTCTATTTTCGCTTTATTGAGTTTGTCGTATGCGGGTGCGTGTGACCGTTTGACGGTCCAATCCATCAAGTTACCACAGGACCCATTTCAATCCCGCAGCAAGGCCTAGGTGGTGCTGGAAATAGTTATCGGTCAATTAAAATAACATTAACATGCAAATAACAGGCCGCACGGAGAAAATGACAAATCTTGATGGAGTGGAGACAGACCGAATAAAAAATACGGGGCAGCAAAGCCGGAAATTGTGCAGGAATTATAACCGATATGCATATTTATTTTAATGGATGCGTGGGGTGGAAGCTAATCGGGATATTTACGGCTCGACCTTTGGTGGAATAACGACAATTGGTTAGGTCAAGCATTAGTTTGCTCATGTTCTGTCTGAAGGGCCCTTTAACATGCAGTGATACGCTTCCTGAATAGTGACAGTCGGCAACATACACTGCAACTCGTTTTGATCAGTTCTAGTAGCTTTTGTCTGACCTCAAGTCAAATTATAACCTAATAATGGACCAAAAGCAGAACACCATAGTATCATATTCATTTACTGCATTCACTTCCATAAAGTGTTCATCAAATTTTCCTACTTAAGGGGATTTGGTTCACGTCCGAGCTCGCGAGCTCCCTTCAAAAATGAGGCTTTTTATTTTCATGATATCTCAGTTCGCATGCGCCGTAGACCAACAATTTTTCATTCAAATTGAAGCTCAATCTTTTCTCTGGAATGTGTATTACCCGCTTTCCTGTTCTTCTTCGTTTATTAGGAAAAAAACCTGGTGAGCTGTAATTTCATGAAAATCTGGACAAACGATTTCATTTTCATGATATTCTCGGAATAAATGAATAAAATTTTCTTTTTACATGCGAAATAATATTTTCCAGAATGTGTATCGATCAGTTTTTTTGTCCCCTCAATTTTGAAATGAATTATAAAGTAGGAACTTTATTGGTTATATTTTCAACCAGGCTTTTTTCATAATATACGCAGAAAAATGGAAAAGCGAATAAAACACATTCTGCAGAATATTATTCCGCATGTATACTGAAAATTTCATTCATTTCTCCCGAAAATTGACGGAGATATCATGTTGGCAGACATGAAATATCGGCTATGTCAAAATAATTCTCAGAGACGTTGCCAACTCTTTTTTCAAAGTTTGTAAATGGAGATAGTTCTTGTAAGGTGACACAGGTTTTGTAGAACTACTTACTACATTTTCATACTGGAGTATTTTAAGTTGTGCAAAAAGGTATTTCAATGTCTTCTGTAGGCTTATTTCTTGAGAAATATGAAAATTGGGGAATTTCATAGGTCCGTCTGTTCGTTTATATGTTTTTCTGTCGGGTAATTCGGGTATTATTATTCTTTTCTCGAATGAACTATCACAAAGTAACGGAGTACTATGTCCATTATTTTTCATTGAAAGGACCCCGCACTTTTCTTATGGCAAATGGCGTTCCGTCAAATGTTCTAATTTTTTGGAATAATGTAGTACTCGACCTACAGATCAAAAGTGTCCCAGGCCCCAACTCAATCCTATGACTAGTTTTTGAAATACAGGGCGTTGAAGTTGAGAATTACCCACTTTTACTACGCGCGTATCTCGAAACAGAATCGAATGAACTTCAATTTTTCTCAAGAAACATTTCATTCCATCCCCAGGAAGCTACCATATGGAGAAATATGACCGAAAAATCGTTACCAATCCGGAGTTATCCATAATTGAATGCATGCCCGATTCTGAAAGTATAAAATATGTCAGTTCCAGAGCGAAAACGTTCGCAAAATGAACTATTTTACTAGATATGTTGTTGTTACATCGAATAACCTGAAATACCCAGAATTCATACGGGGTGATCCATTATTATAGAAACTATTCACAATGAAGTGGACACTCTGTATTTTTGAGTGGATTTGAGATGTTCGATTTTTCCAGAACATATCATCGTTTTTATCCTCTTCCTATGACCAGATTTTTTGCTGGAATAAGAATAGAATAATATAAATAAATAATTTTCATATTACATAAAAAAAATCTGGTCGTAGGAAGTGTATAAAAACTCTCAGTCGTATTGATGCTTTTATATCAAGTACAGTGGTGAAAGAAAACTCCCACCTCAACGGAGTTAATCTGGAAATAGTGGGTGATGAAAAGAAAAGGTGGTTTTTGGGTATTTTCTTGAGGTTCACAGTTTATTTCATGACTGAATCACCTTGTATTCTTTGAAGTCCATGATGATATGTTCTGGAAAAATCAAACAAACACCTTAAATCAACCCAAAAATATAGGGTGTCCACTTAACCTTCATTGTGAATAGTTTCTATAATAATGGATCACCCAGTATGAATTCAGGGTATTTCAGGTTTTTAGATGTAACAACAACATATCTAGCGAAGAAGTTCATTTTGCGAACCATTTCGCTCTGGAACTGACATATTTTATACTTTCAGAATCGGGCATGCATTCAATTATGGATAACCCTGTATTCGTAACGATTTTCGGTCATATTCCTCTATATGGTTGCTCCTTGGGGATGGAATGAAATGTTTCTTGAGGAAAATTGAAGTTCATTCGTTTCTGTATTGAGATACGCGAGTAGTAAAAGTGGGTAATTTTCAACTTCAACGCCCTGTATCTCAAATACTAGTTATAGGATTGAGTTGGGGCCATGGACACTTTTGATCAGTAGGTCGAGTACTACATTATAACAAAAAATTTGAACATTTGACGGAACGCCATTTGCCATAAGAAAAGTGCGGGGTCCTTTCAACACTCGATTCTCGATTTCCGTACAAGAAAATAGCATAACTGAATTTTTCCACCATATTTATTCACGTGAAATATTTCCAGTATTAGGTAACAGCGAAAAAAGTTTCTTCAACATTCGCCAGGTCTTTGGAATTATTGAATTCACCTAATTTTTTCTCAAATTCATTATTTTCCCAAAGTAAATCAACATTTTGTAAATACGTGTTCACTACGATCTCTATGTATAAAGGACAACTTTGCTCAGTTATCTGACGGCAAAATGACTATAACCTAACATTTTCGAAATACACACGTGGAAATGTGTCAGAATGTTATGGCCAACCGTGATACTTTATAAAAGTGAATGGAGTATGTCCTGCAGTAATTTATCCAAGGCATCAAAAAAATACCGTGCCGTCGAGAAATGTCTCTGAGACATTTCCATGATTTGGGTACCTCCCTGCACGAACATCATCTCCTATATCAGGTATCGCTTTAAACAACATGAAATAATGTGATATGAATCTATCTTACACGAAGCAAAACGATTTCGGCTCTCGAATATTTCACTAATTTGCATTTCCTTCTAAATTATAACTCAAACTAGTCCAATTTATAGCTATCGCATCAACCGTTCAGATGAAATTGAATACCTAGATGAAATCGAGAAGAAATACGAACTCTTTCAAAACGACCGGTTATAAAATTTTTGTTACGATCGAAAACCTTGAATTTACGGCTTTTTGCCAGCGACTCATTTACATTTTACTGTTCTTAATTAATTAGCATACCGACTTCATTTTTAACTATACCTCCTGACTTATTATGGCAGTGTGAACAATAAAATGGCGAAGAGCTCTTTATATATCAAATTACGGAAATTGCCCTGTGGAAATGTGTACAAACACTGCGGCACTTAAAATTATGGGGGTTGCACGGAAATTTTCCGAACTGTCCAAACATCCCAGTATAAAATGAGATAGTTCATCCGACACACAGTAGAATCTGCGGTAGGGATGTGTCTCGGGTTAGGCTTTACTTTTCGTCCCGGCTCCGTTCATAGGACTCATCGAATTGATCGCAGTCTGCCAATGACTAAACGTTTAGTAGATATTTCATATATCATCAGGATCTGAATTTCGAAATAAACCCATTCTGAATTGCAATATTTAATTTTATGAGCACAAAAAAACTATTCTGTATTGAATTTCATTCGTCTTGAAATAAGAAACTGACTGCATGATTCTTAAGGGTTTTTCAAAGAAAACTGCCATTTTTTCAGATAAATATAGGATATTTATCTATGTATATAAATAAAATGAAGTTGTTGGTTACACCATTTATAACTCGGGATCGGATATGGACTGTTTGTTATGAAACTTCATTTATGGATGCGTCTATGGCCTGGTTATTATAAAATACATTAAAATTCCAGAAAAGTTCGATGAAAAATTTGTTTATGTAGAAAATGCTTTTCCTCCTTTTGAATAAGGCCACTAGGTGTCGCTACGGTTAATGGCTCTCATTTAGAGACTGTAGCGTAGTCGTGAAGGTACTATATTCGATATTATCGCCCCTAGATGGCGATGGTAATTACGATTTGTGAAATCCACCCTAAGTAGGTATCATTTAAGCCGGGCCAGCTAGTTTCATCATAAAGAGGAAGGTCTGCTGTTTATAATGAAAAATAACATCAGCCAAATGACCACCACGACTACAGGACCATCTCATGAAATTTTCCACAACCGAATCGCAAAGTGGCTGCCCTGTGTCCTCGATAGCCTCACGAATTCCATCTTGAATCGACGATAGGCTTTTGGCGTAGACCTTTTCTTTTACATGGCCTCAAAGGAAGAAGTGGCAAGGTGTTATCACCTCTTCGAGAGATATAATGGTCCGGAAACTTTTCCCGCAATAGATCAATGGTTTCATTGCTTGTGTGACAGCAAGCCATCTTGTTGAAAGTAAACGTTGTCCAGATCCAATTACGGTGTAATGACGTTTGTGCAATGCCTTATTCCGAATAACGACCAGCAATGGACAAACCTGGGATTTTTTCAACACTTTCGGCTACAGCAGCAATATTCTTAAGCGACGTGCATGGATTTTATTCTTCACATGACGAACTTGTCCCAACAGCTCAAATTTTTCCACCGATTTCTGTATTTCGGTTCGACAAGGTGCTTCACTACGACCCAACAACTACGACGAGTTTTGTACGAATCGAATTTTCCATCCATTTTCATAGTGAATTTTAATAATTTCAATGCCTTGTTGGAGCGTGTAGAGGAAAGTCACCAAATATGGAATACCATTTTGTTTTCGGGATATAAAGAAAAAACTTCATATTAATTAAATCAGTTTAATGTTCATACTAATCAGTCATACATTTATATGTAGTAATTAACAGCCTCTAATGAAATATATTAGTTATCTAATTAAAATCTAACACAACAAACAAAATCACAAATGAGTAACCAAATATGGAATAGGAACCCATATATGGAATATAAGCTTGAATCAACATAACAATAACAAAAAATGGACATTAATATCTTTGAGATCAATTAAATGATTATCACATTTTGTGATGAATGAAAGAAGTTACATAATTACTTGCAAAAGTCACAGATCTAAGTATCAAACTCTGGACCAGCACAATCATAATGTGCCCAGAGCCCACACATCAAGCATATTCCATAATTAGACACCGACGACTGTCCATATTTGGATTTTTATACGAGTTCAAACTCTTCTAAATATTTTTTCAAGTCACAATATTTCAATGACAAAAGATCACACAATGGTGAAATAAACATAATACCGATATACTAAATAGTATAACATTTATGTATACAAACATAACAGCTGGTAATACTGATTTACTACTTACCTTTTAAAATTTTCTTCACGACAATAAAACAAAACACGCCTGCCACACGTTAAGCGTTTGAGCAACTGACTCGATGGTGTGGGTGCGATAGTAAGTAGACCGAATGAAACAGAAGATGGTCGAATGTTCCGTTTATTACTTATAGTCTTGGAGAAATGAAGGTATTCCAAATCTGGATATATTTCATATTTGGTGACTTTCCTCTATTGTTCCTTTTTTATTAATGGCGTTGTTCCTACTTGTCAAATGTCGGAAAATAACATCCACCGAAATAGCGGGTTATTCACCTCTGAGTGGAAAAACCCTTTATGAAGTTCTGGAGGGTTGACCGTTTCTTCACGAAAAGCCCCGGTAGGGAGTTCCTAGACTTCTTTTAATTCAATCCTCACGTAACAACCATTCCTAAATTGAATTAAATCATATCCGGTTGGAAGCATTGCGACCCAGAGAAAATATTAATCATGCCGATAATTTTATTACTTTTCTGGTCTTAAAACGCGGAAAACGTTTTGAGAAATGGCCGCCCTCGTTTTAGATTCAATTTTCCAGCGGAATCGTAAAAACTATGGAAATTATAGCTCACTGCTGAATAAGTTATCGTCGTAGCGAAGCCAATGGTAGAAATGAGCTGTATAATTTTTTATCTGCGGTTATTCTTGGTCCAGATGAGATTTGTTGAGGCATTTAGGGGGCAGTACTCGACATATTGAAAGCTGAATCTTTTTATTCCTTTGGGTAGCAATATGGTATGGAAAAAATATGGAACTTCTCATTATGGAGATAAAAAAAAGAAATATACTTCAACACGGCTTATTCAGGTCATTTTACCAGTCAGAAAGTTCACAGCGTCAATTTTGGAGGGTGACCTTGGACAATTACTGTCGGACTCACATAAGCGCAAATCTCCGATGACCGGAGGAAAGAATATATCGTCCAAGGTCCTAATCCGGACACAAAGTCGGCCATTACCGTCCACACTAAATTTTCCGACTTCCAAAGATAGCACCGACTCCGCGACAATCGCAAAAGACCATTAGGAGACATCACAATTCAGAGACCTCCGATATAAAACGCCCGATTTGGTTGCTAATTGAGGATCATAAGATAGCCTCTGTCAGATAGCAGCAGGCATCGATATACATCACTGAACAAAGTGAACATATAAAACCCTGGGCTCGATAATCTAGACAAATTCTGAGACAATTTGCATTGTGCAGTCTTGTCCCTCCCTAGTCTACGTTTGGGACGTATGCAGCAGGGCCTACGTTTACGCACAGGTAGATTACGTTAGATGTCATTTCCACACTGCGAGACTATTGGCTTTGTGCTCTCATTCACTACCAACTTTACCTGCATCTCCTTCGTAGCAAAGATTAACTTGAATAACAGAAGTATAATTCTGATTATCTCAATCTGTTTCTCTTCAGAAAATGAAAAACTAAATAGATTTGAGTGGATGGTATTTTAGGTTTCGTTTCCTTGATCCTCTTGTGCTATTCGGACAATGATACCCCCTCATGACCCTGCTGTCGAAATCTCACCTTCCTCAACGATGAGGGTAGACTCTTTCTATCTAAAAAAATCTATCTACACTAGGCTTATTCTGGAAAGCCAAATTTGGCGTATGCTTATTGAAGCTTCCAATAATTAGTTAGTATAACCATAGTTTCTGTTGCGTTCCACTTCGCAACATCTCGAACAGATAAATTTCTTCTCCTTTGTTCACCAGAAAGGAGCTGTCATGTTTTAAAAAAATTTTTATTACTTTTAACCGTATGAGATCGAATCCTTGGAAGGCAATAATATTCCAATATGTTTTTCGTTACAATTCTCGTTCTTTGTTCAAAAATACCATTTTCGACAAATTATGGTCCTATTGAAAAGTTTCTCAACCCAAGAATTTAGGTCAAGTTTAGGATATTCATCCGTTTTTTGGTGAGAATGTCGTATGAACCTCTATTATTTTGCAGTAAAAGCTCATGAAATTAAACATATGGTAACATTTATGGCCTTTCCATTCACATCTGGGAAATAGGTCAGGAGAGAGTAGCGAATCGTCGAAGCGTCATTGGTCTGTACCTACTCTGTAGATAGTTGTTTTTCCTACTATAGTCAGAATGGCAAATGAGAGCACTTGTATTCATAATCATAACACCTTTGCTCCCTTGCTAATCTTGCTATAGATTCATATAGAAGGTAACAAGAAAAATACAGTTCATTTGTTGTTGAGAGTGCGTTCACATTTCACCACCTTCTCATCCTCTTCGTAGTTGTTATCAAGTACTGATAACAATTTATCGCAGTACTCATCATTTACATCAATTACCATAGGGTTATAGGTAAGTATACCCCCTTACATCAGTTGTAAAGTCACAACAGCTAATCATCAAAATTTACGGGGATCACCAGCATCCAACAACCAGAAGCAGTGCAAGAAAACCATAAGCCTGATAAAACAATCAGGGTACAAAAATAAAACCAGAACAACCTAGGTAAACTAACCTAGGCGTAAGCCATAGACAAAAAGTGGCTTTTGCTACGTCTAGGTCTGACCAGATCCCAGTTCAGAAACTCAAATGCCATGAGTGGTAAACAGATGTCTCATCTGCTAGAATGTCTCATACTGTTATTGCCAAAATGGCATCAGTTTCAGAGTGTTTTTATTTTGCGCAACTTCGGAAGGCCTTTTTTTCCATATCACCACAGCAGTTTGTAAGTCAGTGCAATTTTTTCTCTATATATCCATGAACTGGTGTCATGAGAATATCGGAGATAGATTTTCGAGACTGCCAGAAAGGCTATAGATTATCTCCAGCTTCAGATTGGTTGATGCAGCTGTCATACTCAGCTATCCATACAGTTTTTTCAGCTGAATAATTTTTGATGCTTAGACTCGAATGTCGATCTTAACGAATCGAATATAAACTAAGTTAAGTGAGTACGGGAAGCGCGTTGATTTGTTTACGTACTTATACTCGGCACTCTCTGATTAGGGCTGGATAAATGCACCAGTCTCTGCAATAATTCCAGCAAGCTTGAAAACTTGATTTCAATTAAATGCCTTGTAAAGAGGTACTTGGATTTATTTAATTTTCTGCCGCATCCAATTCAGGACGTGTTATTTTAATACGTGAGTAGATTATCTAAAACACCGACAGAGTTATAGATAAGTTGGATTCCGAGGGGGGGTTATGAACATTTCTCGGTCTGCTGGAACATTTGCATACAGGTCACCAGATGAATTTGCTGTGTAGTTTTTCAGCTACCTATACTCCATATACCTACTTGAGGATATTATTGAAAAATTCTTAGCCTACTATAGAATTAAACAAAATTTCAAAAATATTTTATTACTCAACATATTCTCCTCTTGAATACATTTATTACAGCGAAACTGCAACGTCTCTAGACCTTTCAGAAAAAAATGTTTCTTCTTGCTCTGCAAACCATTCCTCCACAGCTTTTATTACCTCCACGTTGGAAGAAAATTCACGACGGAGCCAAATCTGGTCAATAAGAGGGGTGTTCTAGTAAATTTTAACCCAAAATCACGAATTTTTTGCATGGCATCATGAGATTTGTGTACTGGGGCGTTGTCCTCTGGGTAGCTTTCCGCGTCTTTTCTCTTAAATTTGTTCCCGTAGAGTGGTCAGTAATGTCGGATAGTAATCTCCAGTTATTGTTTTACTCTTATCCAAAAAATTAATTATGATTACTCCATGGCAATCCCAAAAAACTGAAGCAAGAACTTTTCCAGCAGAATTTTTGACACGAAACTTCTTAGGTCTTGGAGAACCAGAGTGTCGCTATTCCATCGATTGTTGCTTTGTTTCTGGATCGTAGAAATGTAACCAAGTCTCACCCATAGTAACAATTCGTTTTCAAATCAAGCACAGATCGAACGCGATGCTTCTACCCTTGCACGCTTTTGGTCAACATTCAAACATTTGGGGATCCATTTTGCAGAAATTTTTCTTATGTCCAAATTGACGTGAACTATATGACGAACGCGTTCGTATGAAATCTTCAGTGCTTCAGATATCCGTTTTAGCCCAATTCGACGGTCTGATAAAATCACGTCATGAACTGCATCGATATTTTCGGGGACTGACACAGAAACTGGCCTTTCCGATCGGTCATCATCTTCAATGGAAAATTTACCTCTGTTAAAGCTCGCAGTCCAATTTTTCACGGTCGCATACGAAAGACATTGATCATCAAAGGTATTAAGCATATCTTCGTGAATCTGCTTACCTCTTAACCATTTTAAATACAGGTACTTGATGATGGCTCAACACTCCAATTTTTCGATTTTTACAATTTCGGTGGACATTTTTTTTTAATACATTGCGTAACTCTAGTTCACTTTTTTGACGTCGAACTTTACACTGACACTTCTAATAAGTTATTGTTTGTTGATATGGTATCGCAATATTTTGTTTATGCGTGGAACTGGTCTAGGCTAACTAGATATCAATACATCCTCGTACTTGCAATAAAATAAACGATAGTTGATGTTCTTTGGCTTTTGTAAGTTTCCAGGTCATCATGTTCCTGTAGTACCAGTTCACATTACCTTCTGCAGGAAACACATATAATTCGAAATTGGATTAAGCATTCCCATTTCTGCAGCAATGAAAACAACAATACGAATACACTGCCCAATATCCGGAATTACCCTAGTCAATGAACTTCCATCTCTGTAAATGCAATTCCGGCACTCAACGCAATTCAGCAGGAATACAAAGAAACAAGAACAAGATGCGCCAATCGGAGCAACAGATATTTATCTGAAACAATCAGACCGATAGCCTCTCGCCTTCCCTCCTCCAATTGAATTCCGGAACAATAAGACTTAATTGGGAGTTCTTTTAATTACTCTTCCGAATCGGGGAGGTACATTTGAATGTAAAGCAGGAAGCTGGTAATGTTTGGAAGGTCTCGTTGAATCTAAAAGAACGGCGAAATTAATCCAGTTTGGGTGTCTGGACGAGCACTGGAAAATTAGGAAATGCGGAATCTTTTATGGACGCAGTTGTGGAGTCTGGGGGAGTAACTAGCAATCGAATTATCGAAAGAAAGTTATGGTATTATGGACTTGGTTCGGAATGGTATTGAGGTTGGTGAAGGAAGTCGTTGCATAGGCATATCAGGTTTCATCTTGTTACATGGTACAACTGCTTTTCCAAAAACACAAGTACTGCAGTATTTGAATGATCTATCTAACATGTTGAATTGAAAGATCGACTAAATGATATAATCTCAAAGTAGTCAAGATTACTATTGAAAAGACGAGTGAATTCTTTGTTTGGCAGTTTTCCTTCCGCTATCCATTGGTGAAGAATAAACAACAGCCATTGCAAGCAGATCCAATTTCTCTGGGACTGCTTCAATCTGAATCATTGTATACAGGGTGAGTCTTTGACTTGTACATATATTTTAACTGTAGATTCCTCTCATCAAACAAAACACCATACCATTTTTCAAAATTCGGTTTCGTTTGGAAGATACAGGTTGTCAAAGATCCACGAAAAAAACACTTTCCTGTTCATAACTTCGAAACCGTTATTTCAAATGAACTGAATTTTAATTGATTGGTAACTCCATTCATGGTGCATATCCCTCGAACAAAACTCATTCGAAATTTCTCCTGGTATAAAAGTTACAAAGTTGCCCACTCATGAACCCACGAAAAAATACCATAAAACCACTTGAAAAAGATAAACAGTTCATTTTTTCAAAAGAATCAATTATTTCATAAAAGTATTTTTATGTTTTTTCAATAAAACGCGTCGTTTTTGAGTTATTCCCAATTTTACCCGATAAAATTTGACGAAAAATCATAAGAATAATCTGGATGCTTCCCTGGATTTAGATATAATATCACAGAATGGCTGGAATTCATAAATTCTTTGATCATCTATACAAATTAACAATGTTGTCAGAATGTTTATTAAGTTTGTCAAGACTAAAATGTCAATGGAATACAAAATTCGGATATTAATGATGAATATCCCATACAAACCACGTATTGAATTGAAATTAATGCAAAATGAATACTTAACACAACATGATCTGTGACGATGTTTCTATCTAAACAATACCCTCTTGAAACTTTATAAACTCGACACTACACGTTTACTATCACATTAATTCACTTTCACTGGAAGTCTTGTCACATCAACTGTTCGCATTCTTCTCTGAGAATGAACAAATAACAAATCGACAAATCTCCATCAAGCCGCTATACGCATGCTTCGTTCAACAACCACAGACCAACTGTTCGGTCTATGGAACAACGGTTTGTCTTGCGCACCGTTATAGGTGACTGAAATTAGGATCGTAGCGCCCTATGGGCGAAAATCAGAAATACTCCTTCGGCATTTCCAGAGACTAGACGCTAGACTAGTGCCTTTGGGTCAGTTCATCCGTTAATGATAGAGGATGTACTGCTTCCTTGTTTGAAGACAAAATCAACACAATGTGGCATCGTCTTTTTGAAAGCTCTTCAATAGCTTTTCAACAGTAGATGGGTCGATGGGTTAGGTTAGGTCATTGACCTCGAATCCTATGACCTAGGTCAAAGGAGTTATGTTCGATAAGTGTAAAAACAATTTTTTTTGAGATCGTTTTGGGAGATAGAGGAAAATATGAGCAAGTTATTTGTGCTCACAATCTAGTCTTAATGAAAATCGAAGAAGGAACGTATTTTGGCTTTTCTATTGCAGAAATTATCGGACAAAACTAAGTGTTTTTATTGAGAAATATCGTGTTTTTAACATTCTCATTCGGATGAGGTTAGTAAATGAGTATTCGCTAGATGTATCAACTCAATTACAATCGAGAAATATGAACTTTGCATCAATTCCAGAGAATCATATCAGAGACGCAATTTTTTTTCGAAATGGCTAAACAGAGCCGAATTCGGAAAAATGGAAAAACAAAAAGGTTTCTTTCGACCTCAAGAATCTCCAGTTAAAATATATATACACGTCAAAGACTGGCCCTGTATATGTACATTTTTTCGCTGAATGGTATCCAACTTTTCAGAACATCAATGAAAAATCCTCTTGGCAGGTTGAGGCCTTTTGAGAACGTCAAGACTTTGGTTGAACTTCAGGTTCAATCCAAATGACAACATTTCTGACCGAAAACCCATTCCAAAATGTTTCGAAATGGTGGGAGTAAAGCGTCCTACACTGCCTGGAAAATTAATCTAGGTCACCTGCTCTTCTCAGCAGAGGATGTTTAATTGATATCTACTAATCTGGGGCCTGCAACCTTTGCTGCAGGGATCCTTAGGGTGAGGTTTTTGAACTAATTGAATGAGTGATATTTCCTGATGAGAGCATTAAGTCCATTATTTGCATGGTATGATTTTCGAAAGGTGACGACAGAACCTTTCAACAAAAACAGGCTTGTCTGGTCCAGTTTTTTCAATGTTATCCTTTGAAGGAGGCTTCAATCCTTCCGCAACCTTCATACCAAAGAAGTAATATTGTTTAAACGTATCTATATTGATATATTATCAATTACAATGACTTTTCATTTCAAAACGATCCTGATTAAGAATGAACTTAAAATTTTCATGAACGCAATAAACTCCTTAATGTTTCCTCAACATTCCCAGAGCTCGATAAGGGAAAACTTTCGATGTATCAATCTGAAACTGCAGTTGAGCGAATCGCACTCCAGATAACTGACACTCGTTTCGCTTTTCCCGCGGGAACTCTGAGTTAATTTCTGGAATCGAAACTTTACCTTCCAAACTGCTTTATTCCGTTGTAAAACTGTTGCATCGCGCTGATGGCACCAGAACTTCTTCCACACTTTTCGCTACCTTTACCACGATCCTGGAAATCGTTTAAAAGATTCTCGCTGGCAAGTTACACCCAGACATCATTAGTGTTTTAGATTACTCAGCTTGTTCGTTATACGAAATCGATGTTAAAGTTTTAAGTCCTATAAGGGAATTTATCTGGGGTCTTGGTGAAAGAGAGTTGGGGTGATACGGGAGTAAGGTTCATATTGCGAGGAGGTTGAATTTGTGAATATGCTTCAGGAATTGTGTATCCCAGCATTTTACGCCAATTCCTCTTCCAAGAATAGTTATTCTACCAATACTTTCTCGTTTCTTTAGTTCCTCTTATTGTTACTTGTTAGAATTTGTTATAAGTTTCTGCTGCTATTTCTTTAAGTGATTCCTGCTTCTACTTTATCTATTTTTCCAACTCCAATCTGCTTTTGTGACTTGTTGATTCTTTCAACAACCTTATCTATTAACATAAATTTCATTGTTTTCTACGTCTTATATTTCTTGTTTCTTCAATTCTTTTATTTCAAGTTTTCGTTCGTCTGTTAATGTTCGAGTATCGCTTGCAATTTTCTCATAACTCTTACCCTAAATTCATATATCTCTTCTCTTTACCGCAAAGTTCTTGTTTTCAGTTCCTACCACTTGATAACCGCTTTTGACAGCATTTGAAATATCTTAACCCTTTCAAGCTTAAATTATACTAGACATACCACAACTATAAGATTCATTCTCGATTCTGCTTTGAATCAAAAATGAATCTTATAGTTATTTAGTATAAGATTCAGTCTCGATTCTGCTTCGAATCGAGAATGAATCTTATAGTTGTGGTATGTCTAGTATACCACAATGTTTGAATCAACATAAGATATTGTTGTTTATAACTGGTTTCTATTGAAAAGGAAATTTTTTCTCATATAATTTCATAATGAATATTTCCATATTTTTTATATATGCTTTCGTTAGTTTACTGATTCAATAAAACTCACACATCGAAATTCGTTGATTTCATTGAATAAATAAATATCACAACTAATTCTTCTTGTGGATTTCGTTCAGAATTGAACGCATGGTTCAAGAAGGAATAGAAGCCATTGTTTCACTCGCTGCAATTGCTGTTCAGAAAACAATTTCCATAACGAAGTGTTGAAATAACGTTGAATAATGATATAAAATACAATAATCTGATATTCGTAAGCGAGAATCCATTGTTTACGGACGAGAACGCTTTGAATTTTCCACACAAGGCCAACAGAGCTCTTGTTAACCGAATTTATGGTCGATCGTGAGAGCCAATAGTCCTGGGAGATACCGATTTTCAGAAATATATTAAAGTTTAATAAGCGGCATTCTGCGCTCCCTTGGTGCAACGTTGCAAATCAAAAGTCTTATCTCCAGTGGAACCATGAAGGCGTGAAAACCGCTTTAGAGCCCCATAAGTTAAAGAGGAGATGGGCAGTAGCAGGAGCTTCGTTTTGTGCAGTATAACGGTGGCGCCAGAATTCAATATTTTTCCCATTTGGCGTCATGTTTTCTACTCAAATTACTAACTAAACCAAGAGTGGCCTTCGAAAATAATTGCTAAGCGACTAATTATGAATGTGTTATGTTCTGATGACTGCACATGAGGATGAAATCAACGATTTTAGATTTTACAAAGGGGCTGTATTGCACTGTGACTTAAGGACAAGTTCAACTTAGATCAATATACTTGTTTCGTGCCTTGATAAGTTCATTAAGGTGTTCTGGTTTTATTTCTACACCAGGATAAATGCTCCTCTTGAACTGCTTCTAGTTGGTAGGATGCTGGTGATCCTCGTTAATCTCGATGATTAACTAATGTGACTGCACAACCGATGTAGGGGGGTATACTTAAGTATGAGCACCCTATGATAATCTTGATGATCACTGCAATAAGTTGTTATCTGTACTTAGATAACAACTGCGAAGAGGATGAGGCAGTGGTAAAATTTGAACGAACTCTCAACAAACAACACACTGTCATTTTCTTGTTTCTAGTTAGATAACAAGCACGAAATGACTATAAAGCATCATTTATACAGTTATATCTACCTTCTATATGAAAATGTATAGCAAGGGAGAATTATGATCAGTTGTGATAAAAAAAAAATGACTGACGAATTATTTACTGGCTGCTTCTCTCTGTAACATAAGGTTTTGAAGAGAAGCTGGAGAAAACATAGGAGGTCCATTTCCTCTGAATAAAAGAGGCGAAGATCAACACTTGATTGGGTGTCAGAATCAAAAGACACCTTGCTATGCCACAAAGGTGCTCTCATTCGTCATTTTTGACTGCAGTGGGAAAAACAACCCATTTCTTGAATCTACAGACCAATGAGAGAGATTTGGACTAGGGGTACTTCGATGTCTGGCATGTGTTCCTTATGCAACTTGTTCTGCAATAATTATTTCTCCATATATTTAGTTTCATGAGATTACTAGCGACCCGCCCCGGCTTCACACGGATGCAATGCTGATACTTAATGGTAAACATAATACAGAACGTCCTAAGCCATTTTTTCTCGTAAAATGTAAAGGATAATAAATGGTTACTGTGGGTTATCCCAAGCAGATAGACATATACCATCGCGGACTTTTTTGTTGGCCTTTTTTGGTGTACAATACCGAGTACATTATTTTGATTTATCTCGAGGGTTCAGTCTGCGTTTGCAAAAAAATAATTACGACACCACATTGGGAACCTGTAAATTCATCAGTGTTTCTCTACAATATTATGCATGTATCATGCACTTCCACTCGAATCACTTAATCTATTAAAAAAAAAGCGTTTCAAAATCCGTTGGGTAGTTTTGAAGATTTAAGCATATACAGAGTTTAACAGCCAAATGGAATAAATTCGATAACGAATAAATGAGGGGGTGTTAGGAAAAACGCTCGGACACGTCGATTTGTAATTTTAAATGCGCATATTTTTCAAGAAAATAAAATTATATAGGGTGTTCCATGCGACCGTGGCCAATACCAACTTTCTTCTTTCAAATGAAACTTCCTGTATATTATTTATTTTTTGGATTCTTCAGAAAATTCTAGACATAAATCATGTACAATGTCCTATACCTATCTTCAACGTTCTCGGAGATATTGAGTGTTTTCAGATTTTTCACAAAAATTAACATTTTGAATGAAATTATTTTATTTCACAAATTCGATACGTTACTTACACTCAATACTTATTTCCCATTCACCTCTTGATATGAAGAAAGTAAGCAAAAACGCCTGAAATGTTGAGTAACGTCAGAAGACAATTCAACACCAGATTAGCATGTTGCCAAGACATTCGCGGCGAGCATTTTGAACATTTCCTACATTGACATTGATGTTTTTTTGTTTTTTTTTTAAATTAATATATAATAATCATATATAATAATCATATATAATCATCATATATAATATAATAATCAGTATTACTCATTAGGTTTTAAGTGTAATGTACCGAATTTGTGAAATAAAATAATTTTTATTCAAAACGTTGATTTTTGCAATAAATCTGAAAACACTTAATACTTACGAAATAGTTGAAGATAGGTATGAGACATTGTGCATGAATTGTGTCTAGAATTCTCTGAAGAATCCAAAAAATAAATAATATATAGAGGGTTGCATTTGAAATAAGAAACCACGGTCGCATGGAACACCCAATATAAAATTATTTTCTTGAAAAATATGCGCATTTTAAATTATAAATCGACATGTCCGAGCGTTTTTCCCAACACGCCCTCATTTATTCGTTATCGAATTTATTCCATTTGGCTGTTACACTCTGTATAGGGACAGACAGACAGCGATAGCGACTTTGTTTCATACTCGGTATGTAGTATGTATTGATACTGAGAAACTGAATGAAGGTTCACAGGACATGGCAGGCGCGTACCCAGAAAGGTGTGTTTGGGAGGGGCTCAGCATTTATCCAGTAAAAGAAAGAAATGTTTAACTATAAGAAATTGAAAAAAAACAAATAAGAAAATATTAAAGCATGCAAGAGTTGACTAGTTTTCAGTTAGTGGGCTTTTCTTATATACTACTTGAAAGTTCTTTGTGGTGAGAATGAGACTTTCGCCTGAGGCGAAAGCCTTGGGGGGGGTGCTAGAGCCCCAATAGCCCCCCCCTGAATACGCGCCTGGGACATGGTTTCACTTGGTTGACAATATACAGGTTGTTTTCGATCTGAAACCAAATAAATGATTTATAATAATCAAATAGCTCTTTGGCTTCTTTGCCAAACTGATGAGTTCCGAAATAACGAAAGCTAAGCATAACCAAATGAGTCATGACAATGGTAAGAGGTGAAGTACAAGATTATGGTGAAAACAAGACCCCAATTTCCGAAGAAGAAAGTCATCACAAAAATCGTTTTCCACGAACATAAACTTCAGGATACCATGAAACCTTTGAACAAATTTAGGAATTCGTATATCACCTCATCGACATCTTCATCCCTGGAATGCAATAGACTAACGAAAGCTATCTCCACCTTCCTCTTCCTATTCCCTTTCGTTGGAATAATCGATGGTGCCCTGGCTTAGTCCTCGACGACATATTTACGATCAGAACATCTTCTAAAGTCCGAGAAAATCTTTTCTAATTTATATCCTCGCACTTTGTCACCGTATTTCTCCGTGAGATGTCAAAGGAGCTGGTTATTGGACACTTGGTGTATCCTACTCTTTCGACCTGAACTTAGAGGGTGGAAACTGGAGAAGATCAGAAAAGTTGGTCGATACAGAAGGCGACTCGAAGATTTATCTAAGTTTTTATTCTAATGAGCGTTCAACAAAGTTCTGAAGTAGCGTTAAGCTTGCACCGTTTGGTTCCCAGATTGCGAATACGTTAAACATTCAAGTGACCTCAACCGCTCTGTAGAATTTAGTTTTCTGTATCGCCACCACTGGTAGACCGTAAATTTCCGCTGGATCCCTCAATCAAATGACGACGATTTGATTTCCCTAATGAAATAACAATAAACTAGGAGCTAGTTTGTCCGCTGACGATGTACGACGATCCAATTTGGCGTTTAATAATCACCACAAATTATAGTCCGCTTGTCGAATTACGGTCTGAGTCCTCCGAGGGGTTTTCAGATGACCATTAGATTTTTTCAGGTGGACTTGGAATCTGTTTAATAACAGCGTCTATCGTGGTCGTTAAACCTACGGCCTATAATGATACCATAAATTAAATGTGCTGTTGCATACTCATGAATGTTATTTACAGAAGCGCAGCAACTTGATAATTACATGGATTATTGGGTTTTTTGGGAACGGAAGAGAAATTGATCTGGCGATATCTGCGAGTGGGACGTGAAAGAGTTCAAATAGGTCCAATGAGGGTAATCACAATCGGTCAAGATGTTCACGACAGATGCCAGGAGTCATTTCAATGTAGTAGCTCGAATGATTTAGATTTTTTCTTCCTATCGCTTGAGCGGTTGCTAAAGTGCTAACCGAGCTCTGAAAGAAGACGATCGAATTGCGGGGACTCTTTTGCAGGATCACCCGAATATTTCCAACGCTATTTATTATTGAATTTATTATACAACGAAGAAAGACTGCTTGAACGCGTTCCACTTCATTATATTGAATTCCGGGTAGCTTAGAGGTAGAGTAACGAGTACGGAAAACAGGGAGACGCAGGTTCGATTCCTGCTAGGTGTGTAACTTTTTCCGGAATTTCAAGGAATTGTCTGCATGTCGTGAACTCTTTCTCTAGTTATGTTCTACGTTTCAGTAACTATTTTTCACCACGTTTCGTTAACTTTACAGTTGCTATCATTGTAAAACGTTTCTTAATCGTGCTTCTTCAACGAATATTCAATACGAATTATAAAAAGTTATATGAACATAGCATTATTCAACAAACTGATCAATACCTACGTTTAAATGATTAATTTTTTGTTCGTTTTTTAAACGTTACCAGAGCAAACTTTATTGAACGTATACCTCAACGTATAATCATAAAATGACAAGACGTTGCATAAAAGTGGAATATAAAATATAACACTGATCAATTCGATGATTGGAAGTTTTCAGTCAAATGAGAAATCTGTAGTACCTAATAATTTCTTTCTGCGTTTTCCTAAAGTTACAGTGGCCACCATGAAACGTTGATTATCGTGCTTCTTCAAAGTTTATTCATGAAGAATTATAATGGGTCTCATAAACGTTGAATAGGTACGTCACTTTTCAACAACCTGAAACTGAGGAATATAAACTTTCAGACATTATTTTTACTGCCTTGTTCAACGTAACAGTAGCAATTATTATGAAACATTATATTAATGTTTGTTAGGTGTAATAATATCCATACATAACTTTATTAATAATTCTTCAATAATTATTGAACCTCCTTTATTTGCATTTTTGAAACATCTCTGAAACGTTTCAGGGTGGTGGTTGTACAGAGGTTGAGTCATGGTTAAATAGAGTAGATAGGTATGTTTCTTCCTTCCATTTGAAAAAACCTTATACTAACGTTTGTCAGGTGTATTATTATCCGTATAACTTTATTACTTATCAACGTTGATTCAACCAAGAATATGAGCGATACCTATACTCCATTCACTTTTATAAGGTATCCCGGTTGGCCATGACATTCTGAAACATTTCAACGTGTATAATTCGAAAATGTTAGGTTTAGTCATTTTTCTGTCAGATAACTACGCCACGTTATCCTCTCTACATAGAGGTCGTAGTAAATACGTATTCATCAAAATGTGTATTTACTTAGGGAGAACAAAAAATTAGAGAAAATATAATGTGAATTCAATAATTCTAAAGACCTGGCCAATGTTGAAAAGACTTCTCTGTTAAAACTGGAAATATTTCACGTATAAAAATGGTTGGAAAATTCAGTTATGTTATTCTATTGTTCGGAAATCAAGAATTTTACTGAAAAATAATTAAGAATTTGAAAATCTTTCTTATTGTGTTTATGTGCAGCTAAAAAATAAATATCTGTTTATATAAAAAATGATACCTTGGTTATCACTCACATACGTCGGAAATGTTGGATAGCTGGTGATGAATTATTAATTCCAAATTATTAGGGTTACTATCAGAATGAGATTTCATTTCTACATATACTTTGTCTCTTTTTCTTCAAAACTACCTTCGGCCTTTTTAGTTTCCGAACGTGATGATTATATTGAGATTGAGAGTAGAAATTAGTATCGGTAACGTCTCCCATCGGAAAATTTTGAATCTTTTGTAGAGTCAAGATTACTTGAATTGGCTATTTACTCTATCGACGAATTACACATGAGTTGATGATTGTGATGGTGTTTTGATGTATTTTTATTGTTATTTCTTGTACCTTGTTTGTTTATCTCTCGTTTGACTACGTTTGTATTTATATTAGTTGACAAGTGTAAGCATTAATCTATGTATAAGCACGATAAATAAATCTATCTATCTAAGACTCATTTCGACATTAGCAAGGAACACACGAAATGGAAATCTGTAAGATCTGATCCGCAGTCCAGATCTATAATAGATCTTGACTGCGGATCGGATCGCTCCTGCCGATCTGGTCTGTCGCGGATCATATATCTCATTGATCCGCGACAGACCAGATCGGCGGGAGCGATCCGATCCGCAGTCCAGATCTATTACAGATCTGGACTGCGGATCAGATCTTACAGATTTCCCTTTCGTGTGTGCCTTTCCTGTCGCCGATATTTCACGAGTGCCAACCTGCGTCAGTTTTAAGCAAAAAAAACTTGATGAACTTGAATCTTGGCCAGCCGGAATACTTCATAAAAGAGACAGGAGTTCAAATATTGGATTTAAACGTTTTGAACTGATTGAGTGTGATCGGATAAAAAAACGTCGATGAAAGGTAATGTAGAAACCGAAATATAATGTGATATTGCCGATAAATAACGTTGAATCGACGTAAAAAGGTAACGTTACTCGAAACTCGAAAGAAACGTTTTGCCTAAGGACATTTTTCTTTTTTTCAATGACATTTTTTTTAGCTTTCTTTCGACTTTTCAATAATTAGAAGCTCGAACGGCTTCAGAAACAGAGAACAAATTCCTGGTCCGCCACTGAAGTATCGAATTCCGAAACGAACCCCAATCGATACCAAAAATAATACCATGTTATTACACAATAACAACTAGAAATTGAAGACCATTAAACCGAGAACCGGGACCCTAAACATGTCCGAAAACTACTGTACAGGTCGCCGTACAGGTTGGCCCAATTAAAACGCGCAGCCAGGTCGATAAAGTAGACCTTATAAATCCCGGCATTGTTCCAGTATCTAATCTGCGATCGACATCGCTTATCTCGTTCCTTTCTCTCTTGGAGGACATCGGACATCGGGGGGGATCGATCTCGGCCAGTTCTACCACCCTAACAAGACCGGGAACATAGCTCGGAGTCTGCAAAAATGTCGCGGGTACTGCAAAAACGAAATTGGAGCGGACAGGACTTCGTGCCTGTCGATTCGGAACAAGGTGCAGACGTGGATTTATCCGATGGCGTTCTTGTAGAGTTTTATTCGGATCAGGTTTGAGGTTTTTATGGTCCACGAAAGTTGGTACGCTTTGTGGGATTTCTGGTAGGTTCTCGTATTTTGGATATGCAGACTCTGATCGGAAGTTCATCAAAACAGTTTTGGGTACGCTCTTTTGATCGCTAACAAAAGCCAATCTGATGAGTCCTGTGAGCGAAGCTAAAACGTAAACCCCCTACCGATACACAATTTGTACCAACACGTTATACTATCGATGCATTCAATTTTTCCATTTTCAAAGATATTGATCTGTTAGTTCTTGAAAAACAATTAGTTCTAGTTGCGATCAACAGGTGTCGCTTTCAATACTTACCTGTTAACCTGATATACTAACTGACAAAGAAACTGCAACACCCAACAGAAGGTGTCTGAATTTAATTTTTTTTTGTGAAACATAGATTAGAATTTGAAGAGAAAACAATTTCTTTGTGAATCGAGTATTTGTTTTGTGTTATATATGAGGTACCTAAGTGAATTTGATGAAAGAATTATATATGTCCGTGATGAATTGATTGATTAATTTCATTTACGGTCATTTTGAAATCGAAATATGATATATTTATGAACAAGACTTTGTTCCTCGGTTCCCTATTACATTTCTTTCTTTATATACGTTATTTGGAGGTTATAAATGTTGTCAATCTCTCAGTGTTGTGTTATGTCTTAAAAAATGTTTTTTTTCAGGGTCTCTGCGTGTCCTTTGGCACCACTGTAGCTGATTCAGATAAATATTTCATTTAATTGTTTTGTTTCCTCAAATGAATATGAATATATCATTATATGTTTTTCATTTCCTATTCACTGGATGGATTATAATAAATATTTTCAAAAAGTATTTTCAAGTCACTTGGGCTGAAATGTTTAGGTTCAGTTTGAACTCATGTGTTGAACTTTGGTTTACTGAGTAAAATCATTGAATAAACCAAAGTTTAAGTGGACCTAAGAATGTACAAGGTGCGGCACGGAGGGCGGACGTTTTTCAGATGGGCATAACTTTCCCCCACTGAGGACGAGAGAAGTGGGGTAGGTGCCGTTAGACTCGTGTGTTCCTAGCATTTATTTACCAGTTGTCGTCATGGAGCCTTGGACGGTGGAGCATCGTGTTTTCGCCTATGATAGTTTCGTCCGAAATAATGAGTCAGTCACGGTCGTGCAGCGTGAGTTTCGTCGCCATTTCCACATTCATCGGAATAGAGCTATTCCCTCTCGAAACACCATCCTTCGTTGGGTTGAATCACTTCGCAGACGTGGTGAACTGATCAACAGAAGACCAAGAGGACCTGTGCGAACAGTTCGAACGCCTGAAAATGTTGAACGCGTTCGACAAGCCATTCTTCGCAGTCCCCAGATTTATCCATATGCGATTTTTTCTTATGGGGACACCTCAAGGCTAGAGTATACGAGA
This sequence comes from Adalia bipunctata, assembly GCA_910592335.1. Taxonomy (NCBI): domain Eukaryota; kingdom Metazoa; phylum Arthropoda; class Insecta; order Coleoptera; family Coccinellidae; genus Adalia; species Adalia bipunctata. Next base: position 14,858,609 of record OU342955.1, read on the forward strand.
CCAAGCCCCGAACTCTGGACGAATTGAAAAGGGCTATTCGCGTGGAAGTTGCCCAAGTTGAGAGAGCGATGTTGGAGAGAGTCTACGCGAACTTCCAAGAGCGCCTACAGCACTGCATCACCGATTTCGGCCACCACATGCCTGATGTGATTTTCCACACTTGACTGTCTCAAATGCTATTTCCTTGAGAATCTGATTCCGTCAATAAATGTGTTTTTGAGTAAAAATTAACGCTTTTATTATTTTTTTAAAACCATCCATCCTCCGTGCCGCACCCTGTATATGTGTATATATATTCCCTGAATTTGAAAATGGTTTAAGTTTAAGATATCCATAGAATATCTCAACGAATATTCTAGGTATATTCTATGAATATCCTCAAGTGATATTATACGAATATTCAGTATGAAACATGCCTGGAATATACCAGGAATATTGAGAATATGCCAAGACTATTAGTTCCCGACTATTCCAGTGATATTCCATGAAGAATATACTGGAATATTCTTTACAGAATATTCTACGAATATCTGTGGAATTCCCATACGCATATCCATAGAATATTCCAATATGCCAGAATGAATATTCTAGGCACATTCTGGGAATATCCGGTGCTGTCTCATAGATAGTACTATCTTTGTTTCATAAAAAAATTTTAAATTTGAACAGCTCCTTCTTGATGTTGCAGTTTAGTATACATATATCAAAAATAACATAATACTGTTAGTGAAGAATTTTACTACAACAAGTTACGATCTAGTCTAAATGAACTTTTATCGTCAACTACATCAGAAAGCACCAGTGAGACTCGGTTATAAAGCGGTAGACACATAACGCAGTCACATATCACAACTACTTTATTACGACGGTAACAGTATTTTTCTGCACAGACATAACTCCGCGTCGAATGCGGTGAAAAAAGGTTGAATTAGTACGTTTCCAGGCGGCCACAAAAAGAAACCACGCTATTTTTACGAGAAACGGGTTGTATATTGATTTAAGCATATTTAATATGACCCTATTATACGCGGTGTAGTCACGGTATCATATATTTTTAATTAAATTTATCTTTTATTGGTCAGTTTGCACGCAAATGGACCGTTAAGTATTTTAAATAACTCCAAATACGACAGTGGCTTCTTTTTCGCGTTTACATATTTCATGCATTGCTGAAAATACACTGCACGACAATTCTCAAGAGCTTTTGGGAATTCGAATTAGGAATGTCTGGTGTACTGTGGACTCACCGAGAGGTTTTGGGTAAAAAAATGTGTGCAGTAATAGTAATAGGTCACAGTACATAATTGAATGGCCTAATAGTGAATTATTACCCCTAAGGGGCTGTTATCTTGACAGCAAGAAATTTGCTAACTGTGTTCATCACTGTCATACTATGAATGAATTCACAAAGCAATTTTAAGTCAAAAGCCTCAGGTTGAACTCCCATCTACAGTTCTTCGGAGAATAGAAAATGACTGTATGAGCTTCAAAAACTTTTGTGAATCGGTACTTTTGAGACCGAAATTCAAGAGAACGTTGATACTACGTTCACTATACGTATTTGATACAACTCGTTTACAGCTAACATTGTGAGACGTGTCCCTTTTGTGATTTCCCAACGTATATTCAATATGAACTATGAAACGTTATATAAGTGTTTAATTTTAATATGCCATAATTCAACAACCAGAAGTTTCAGCAATCTGAAAAATCTATATTCAACGTTTCAGTATTTATTTTTTTCACGTTTCATCAACGTTTCTATGGCCACCAATATTAGAGGAAAGTCACCAAATAGGAAATAGTATCCTAATATGGAATACCTTCATTTCTTCAAGACTATAAGTAATTAACGGAACATTCGACCATCTTCTGTTTCATTCGGTCTACTTACTATCGCACTCACACCATCGAGTCAGTTGCGCAAACGCTTAACGTGTGGCAGGCGTGTTTTGTTTTGTTGTCGTGAAGAAAATTTCAAAAAGTAAGGAGTTAATGAATATTACCAGCTGTTATGTTTGTATACATAAGTGTTATACTATTAAGTATATCGGTATTATGTTTATTTCACCATTTTGTGATCTTTTGTCATCAAAATATTGTGACTTGAAAAAATTTTCAGAAGAGTTTGAACTAGTATGAAAATCCAAATATGGACAGTCGTCGGTGTCTAATTATGGAATATGCTTGATGTGTGGGCTCTGGGCACATTATGATTGTGCTGGTCCAGAGTTTGATACTTGGATCTGTGACTTTTGCAAGTAATTATGTAACTTCTTTCATTTATCACAATATGTTATAATCATTTGATTATTTTTGTTATTGTCACGTTGATTCAAGCTTATATTCCATATATGGGTTCCTATTCCATATTTGGTTACTCATTTGTGATTTTGTGTGAGATTTTAATTAGATAACTAATATATTTTATTAGAGGCTGTTAATTACTACATATTAATGTATGACTGATAAGTAAAAACATTAAAATGGTTTAATTAATATGAAGTTTTTTGTTTATATCCCAAAAACAAAATGGTATTCCATATTTGGTGACTTTCCTCTCAACCTTTTTTTTTGTCATGCTATGTATATTCATCATAAATCATTAAAATTCATATAGACGTGAAGCATGATACCATCAAACCAATTGAAGTTCAAGCAAACTGAGAAATCTACATTCTACGTCTCAGTTAACATTTTTTTTACGTTTTTTGAACGTTTCACTAGCCACCTTTATTAACCCCATATTCCTAAATGTAGGTATATTCAGTAAGAATGATGAAACGTTGCAGAAAGAATGCAAGAATATCATCGGAATCTAAATGCATACGTTTCGATTTGGTGTACTGTAAACGTATAAAAAACGTTGAAAAATCGCAATAGAAGGGTTACGTGGAAACCAAACTACCTCGTGATATCCCAGTAAAATGTTCGTTACCAAAACAATGTTTACAACCAATAAATATCGTTTAATCAACGTGGAAAGGTAACGTTTCTTGAAAACCGGAAAGAAACATATTGCCTGACGACGTATCCCCGTTATTCGACGCGTTATAAAAGTGTGATTGCTTGAGAACTAAAAGGTTTGTGGTTTCATAGGCACAGACTGGAAGAAACAGATGCTTTTTATGTATCGAAGAAAAAGATGGTTTAGGAAATAGTAACAAATTGTGGAAAAGACCAGATTCAGAGCGAATACCACCGATATATTGAAATATCTCTCCGGTCTTGCGTTTTGTGTGCCAGTGTAGGTGCAGACCTCGCTTTCGCGAAATAAGAGCGGGTTATAGAAGGCGAACAGTCCGATTTATAGCGACCACTTGTCGATGAAAATATGGATCGACTTGGCTTTGCATACAATGGTAGCAGGTCCCGATTGTTATCTTCCATGCGCCCGACACTTTTTTGTTATTCCCATGTTGTCGTTCCGAAAATTATTCAGCTACGCTCGGATGGCTCTCTATATTAATAGTCAATGTATGTACATCGCGTAAAGGTGTCCGAGCAAAATGAGGGTTTTGAGGCTGGTTCCACAAGTAGCAGCACCTGAATTTTCGACGAACGGGTTCCGAAATTTGAATTTTAGATAGGCGGTCGATTTACGCTTGCTGCGCTGCGCTTTTGTGGAAAATATGGGTATTGGTTGGTGTTTGTCGGGGTTTGAGTGCCGCAGGGTATGGAAGATATCCTTCTTTCAGTGTTTCTGAGAATATACAGGCCTACCAAAATAGTACAAAAATTTCCAAATCGTGTTTCAAAACCATGGCGTACTATAGTCATGTAAAGGACCAGACAGAATACCATGTCTGGTTTTAGAAGCCAGGTCTTTTCAAAGAGCCCGTTTGCATGATTTGGTGTTTGAAAGAATTTTGTCAATGTGTTGTTTCCAGTTGAATTTGCAATCTAGTGTGACGACTAGGTATTGACCCCAGAATCTGTGATTAAAATTTCTCAAAAGATCTCTAGAGGGGCGTTCCGACAATGCCAATACGTTACACTAAATTTCAGTACTATATATACTCTGTTCAAATGTAAGAAAGAGCAATAATAACATGTTTGGCGCATCGGTAGGAGGGCCTTCGTAAAGTTTCTTGCCGTCCAGAGTCGAATCGAGGAGATTTAACACAATCGTTGAATTCCATTTTTTTCAATAATTTATAGAACGTTGTTCTTTTGAAATTTGGCAAACTGTCTTCATCATTCACGATTTCTAGTAGGTACTTTAGAAATCGTTGGGATTTCATTCCGGAAAAAAAAAACGTGGACAAATCTTCTGATAAGGTTTATATCGAAATCGTCAAACGAATCGATTATTTTTAACGACTGGGCTGTCCTCTTAGGTGGCGTCAATGTTTCAATCTCTTCATATTCTCTGAGAATTCTGAATACAGCTGAATCACTCACCTCTGAGGATTTTGGAACAACAACTACTAAGTCTCTTTTCGATAAATCAGGATGTTCTTCCAATGCTTCTCGAAAAATTTTCAAAATTATCTCCTTCTCTTCTGCAGAGAAATGCGACTTTTGGACCTTTTTCGTGGTGGTCCCCACATATCACCCTCAGGTGCAGTATCCGTTTCCGAATTCGACATTGTTCTATATACACTTTGTCAAAAGATTTTTCAACACAATACACTCTCCACAACAAAATCTATAAACACTTTGAACAGCCAGACCTTCACAGTAGCTCTAGGTATTTTAACTGGTCTTATCAATTGAAAACTTCGATATTTATGCGAATCGAGATGGCTTATACCCATTAAGAAAAAGGACCCAAATCTGGTGTTTCCCGGAATTACCTTGTCGGAACTTTGAGCAGCCAACAAAGAGTTTCGTACAAAATAATATAAAATTTTGGACCGAAACTAAATATATTTTGGATATAACAAGTAAATGACCATTATAAATTTGAACAGAGATCTTTTACGAGTCTTGTCAATCTTCGATATTTATGCAAATCAAAATGGCTTCCACCCATTAGAAAGAAGGACCCAAATCTGGTTTTTCTCGCAATTACTTTGTCGGAATCTTTCAAGATTCCGACCCAAATCTCTGAAACTCTGGTGTTTCCTGGAATTACCTTGCCGCAATCTCGAGCATCCGAAAGAGAAATTATTTAGTAGATAATAATATGAAAACAAAACAAAATGAAAAAATAGGGTAGGTACGTTGGATATAAAATGTTCATGACAGTTGCATATCATAACAGAAATTTTGTACTAGAGGTGCTGTGGAAAAAAGTTCTAATCTCTGGGGATTGCTGACTCAAATTATTGAATCATTTCTATCCAGTACCATCTTCAGTCCTTTCCGAGTACGATCCTGGCAATCTTTTAGGGCGTTAAAAGGGAGCGTGGTTATGACCGTTTGACGAATAAGAGCTTTATTGTGCGCAAACCAGACGATTCTGTTTGTTTACAAAGCTCCTTCTTATATTTGAAAGGACTATAGTTCACTTCAAACCTAATCAGCAACTTTGAGGAGAAATGGACGTAAACATTGAATAGAATCAATTATATCCACCAGAAAATTATATTAAAGAATGAAATGTAATAATATAGTTTCTTGATGTAAAGGGTGTTTCAAATTGCGCGTTTTTTTTTAGAATAAATAAAATATAGATGGCGCAATGAATTTGTCAGGGTATTTTCACATTTACGGAGTGTGATGCATGACATTTTTGAAAATGGCTCCGCACACGATACAACAATGCGTTCAAATTGTTGAATTATTAAAAAAAATCAGCATTCTGTGAGAAGTGTTTTAAGAAAATTACGTGAATTTTATGGTTCACGAAATTGTCCATTTGAAAACACTATTGGTCGAATAATTGAAAAATTTCAAGAGACCGGTTTGGTGGAAGACAAAAAAAGTTGAGAATACAATCGTAGCGGTCGTTCATTTCACTTCCTCGAAGGTTAAGCTGTAACTGTCAATGGTGATCGATAACGTCGGATGATAATCAAATTTTAGTGGCCTGTATTAATGAATATTGATCTAGAGGACATTTGGTTTCAGCAGGATGGCTCTACACCTCCCTTTGCAAATGACACAATTGATTTATAGAGACAAAAATTTCCTGGACGAATAATCTCAAGAAACGGTGATGTCAATTGTCCACCATGTTCATCATATGTGATCTGACACCATTGGACCATTTTCTTTGGGGTTATGTGAAAAGCCAGATCTATAGAAATAATCCACAATCGATTGCTGAACTAAAGGATGAAATTATTGGTGTCAATACTCATTAGTGAGAAAGAGCCTCAGTTATGTCAAAATTTCATTGAAAATTTTAACAAAAGAGTGGACGTCTGTAGAGCTGAAAGAGGAGACCATTTGGCAGATATAATTTTCCGTACATAAATATCATAACTGATGCTTCAATTACCAATAAGATGTTTTTGAAAATGAATGCAAATAATGTGTTTTAGTTATTCTTAAAACACTGCGCAATTCAAATTACCCTTTATATTCATGCATTTTGAGCAGCCCAAAAATTTTCGCAGCATCTAGTTTTATGCAAAGGAACCAAAACGCATCAATTTTGTTGAAAATTCGGATGCCTGTGAGATTAATTCTACATTTCTCGACCTCGTGCCAGAGACGACCAAATACAATTTCTAAAATATTTAATATTGGACGAAATTCTCTATTTTGCATCGGACGACGAGATCATGCTTGAATTTAATGGAAATTCCAGTGTGGAGCATTTACATATTATGAAGAGGAGTATTTATTCAAGAAAAAAAGGGTTTCAATGGGAGCAACGAACTCAGATGAGTTCGTGCAGTCTTTGACCTCTATTCTACGAACGAAACTCAGAATTTGTTGGTCAATGATACAATAATGAAAAAATTCAAAACAAATATTAAAATGGAATAATGCATTCAGTGCACCTGCAGACCCTACTCGGGTCATTGAAATGGACAAAGTAATGCAATTAACATTCGGAAATATTCTCGAACTGAAATGAAGGCATTCCATCCTCCAGTTCTCCAATTAAATATCCATTCATCATACGTTTATGAGACATATCGAGGGACACTGAATAACACCACATAAATTGCGCTAATTCAAAAATAATTTCCATCAGTCTGGACCTGGTTAAAATGAAATCACGTACGGTTTTTGTGAGCAACCGACTAAAATACGTTTTTAAGCGGGTCTTACACGAGGTCCTGGTTAAGTTCACGAGGACTGACACGCTGATGATTGATGTGATTTAAATAAAGACATTACTCTCTTATATCGTCCCATCAACACGCAAAATACAAAGTACACAATTAATAGAGAGAGAGGGCATGGAGGCAAGGGTTTAACGAACTGCCAGACACGTTTGTTGTCTCTATTCAACCAAATTAAAATGTCATTTTTGATCCCGTGGCCTATTACGGCTCAGAAAGTGTGAGCGCATGGTAATTTGGAACTTCCTATGGATTTTCTGGCATGCTTGACGTGTTGTTGCATATGGAAGGGACTCCATCCATGGGTCTACATTCTTTGCTCTCTCTGAAATAATATTATTGATTGTGCTCAATAATTATTCTGTTGATCTGAGTCTCCAACCTGTAGCTCTGAATACTGCAGTGGATGGAGTCATGATTGTGAGACCCATAATCACACATGGAGCAATATTCTGCCAATCTGAAGCTATTCAAAGGAGCACAAAGAGAACCCTCTACAATATAGAAGGACTAGCCTGTGTTTGCATCACTGGATCTATGAGGACGTGTTCAACTAGAGCAGTTGATATCATCGCAGATCAAACACCAGGCAGGCCCCGCTGAGGTCCAGGGAATCACACTGCTAGGGATGTCTGCTGCCCTAGGGGTGCCGTAATACTTTGAAGCAATTGGTCACAGGTAATGAAGTAGGGCTGTAGCACTACTGATGATGAATGAACTGACTCTGCTATGGGTGCCAGGGCATTGTGGTGTTGAAGGAACTAAAAATGCCGATGAGCGTGCAAAAAGTGCATCAAGGTTAACAGCTGCTGTTATTTTCAAATTGCTTAGCAACTGCCCACTATTCTGGAATGTTGAGCTTTGCGCAAAGAAAACAGGTCAAAATGGTCTCACTTTTCCCACGATAGGAAAAAAAGTTATTGTATGTTTTGGAAACGATGAATGCATTTGTTATTTGGAAATACCCAATGATTTAATGCTGCTACCACGTGATAACCGCGACTGGAAATTTCTCTTGTGTGTATTAGCCCTAACGTGGTAATTTACGGCGCGGCGCGACCTCGACCGCCCTTTTTTGGCTGTTGGTCGCCGCTTTCAATTTACACCGGCCGCTTCTTCCTTTTTCGCATCACAATTCCGCCATCCTCCTGTAGATCGTGAGATAGGAGTAATGTATGCTAAGCGAATGCTGCGGATTTTTAACTGGCGAGGATGGGTTTCGAACCCGATCCTCGTGATATCGCGACCTTCCGCTCGCGGATATAATTGAAAAGATAACGAGATGTAAACAAGATCTAATCACGAAGTATCTGCAAGAATGTTCCTAGGCGCGAAAGGGTTTTTGTGTTACTCAGGGATCGGTGCAGATGTCTATTATATTCTCAGAGCACTCGTTCGTCAATATGGATTCAGTTGATTTCGATTGGGTTGGAATTAAAGGTGTGAGTTGGGTGTCGCAATGTAAAACTCTTTTTCCAGCTCTGATGAACTCAAGGATGGCTACTAAGTGGTTTCTTTTTCTAATTGTACTCTGCTTTGGCTTCTGATGGCAATGAATGACATTCAGGATATTCAGCTTGTTTTCTGTAGAATCTGCATTCATTATCATTCCCTAGGCATAATCTTTGATACACCTACTCAAGGTGGAACTCTGGACGTATTCCAATTGCGGGAATACTGGGGTTTCTTCTTATGGATTCTCATTATACGTCTTCGACTCAACTGCTTCATATGCTTTATCGGTTTTGGAACCATGTGTTTGCCATTTCATGTTATATTCTTTGCAGTTTCTGCTAATCAATTCCTTTTGTAACCTAGCTCTGTGATGAAATTTTCGTCGAAATTTCTTTGTGGATGAGGTTTATAAATTAATGCTTTCATTCAGTGATCTCCAAGATTTCTGATCTCGAAATCTTTCAATTTCAGCCACTGCTGCTCTTGATATCAATGCTGCAGAGCTGGTAGATCCAGAATTATCTCGTATTCCTTTACTGGTACTTTGTGTAGTGGTCCTTCTTCCAATTATTGAATTTTGGGAGGACTCACAATAATTATAGTATGCATTCATCGCAGTATTTTGAGTTAAATAGAAATGGAAAGTCCTCTTTCTATTAATGCCAGTTCTTTGAGATGATAACAAGCTATTATTATTCGAACAAGGGTCATTATGGCTCGGAAACCCTTCCAGGAACTGTGACCATTTAGATCATTTGTTCTCTACCTTACTCATTCATTGAAACCCAAGGAGGTTGTCAATGGTGTTGATAAAACCGACAACATCCTTATGAGCCTTGGCCGTTACCTCGTTGGTATCCAGGAATGGTTTACTCATGTGAAAGGTTCTTAGGCCAGCCAGCTATTTCTGCTTTTGATCCACAGAGCCTACAAATCTCATCTGCCGACTCTCCCATACGTCAGCAGACCTACCATTACCCGAAGCTCAGCTTCTGACAGCTCTAGGAGCTTACCGGATTGGTGTTTCTCCAGAGGGTTATTCTATTGTCCAACTGCCATTGTTGGACCGCTGCTTTATATTGGTCTTTTCTAAGCTCACAGAAAGGCTCAATTCCAGCAGGTGTTGACCTAGATGCACTTTTTGCAAGCTGGTCGACTTTTTTATTTCCCCTCAACACCACCATGACCTGGCACCCATAGTAGAGTCACTTCATTGCCTCTGGCCAATTGCTTTATGGTGTTAAGATTAGATTAGATTTGAGGAGGGGCGTTTAGACTTAGCTTAGCCTCGCAGACACCTTGACCTGAAGATCTATTGTGCAACCCCGCGCTGTTTACCAATCAGGTAGCAAAGCCTCTATGAACTTCACTACTCTTCTCGGTGCTACGCCCATTACTTGTTCCGGTTTTAAGAAACAGATGTTGCAGCCTTTTCCTGAAGACAGCTCCACAACTGCAAAGCAGGTGTTCAGCTGTTTCGGTGGCTTCTTGACAGAAGCGACAGGTATCATCAGGAACCTTTCCCATGTTCCGAAGATGATAGTTTACAGGACAGTGTCCCGTGAGTATGCCCGTCATTTTCCTCAGTTCTAATTTGCTTAGTGCCAGAACTTTTTTGGTCCAGCTTTATGGTGTTACGGCACTCCTAAGTCAGCAGAAATCCCTAGCACTGTGATTTCAGGGACCTCAGCATGACCGGGCTGATGTTTGATCTGCGATGCTATCCAGTGCTCTAGTTGGGCACGTTCTAATACATTCATTGATGCAAACTCAGGCTAGTCTTTGTGTGTGAGACTATTCCTCCAAGAGTTATGTCAGTCTCACAATCAAGCTAAGGAATGAAATATTAACAGGTGAAGACCTGCTCATGGCTCACGGCTCTTCTGATGTCAAATAATGGACACAATCGTATTTCCTACCTGGCAAAAATATAAAAATACTGAAAATCGTCGACCCAACTCTGAAAACAGCAACAACATTTCACGAAGCGTCGTCAGGCTAATCTTTGTGTGTGAGACTATTGCTCCATGAGTTATTATGGGTCTCACAATAAAGCTTAGGAATGAAATATTGACAGGTGAAGACCTGCTCATAGAAGAATGGCTCTTCTGATGTCAAATGGTGGACACAATCGTATTCCCTATCTGCAAATGGCAAAAAATACAGAAAATTGTCGACCCAACCCTAAAAACAACCCTTAAATCTAACGAATCCTTGATGTGCTTGTAGCACAGTCCATACGTCAAAACATTCACGGAATCGGTCAAGATCTCCAGAATAAATCCGAGCATCAATCCCGGAATTAAATCGTTGCCACTTCACCGGGAGGTAAATCATGACAATAACCTGGCACCTCCCATTCGTTTCCTTGAACAAACAGTGGCGCATGTCTCCCAATTACCCATTACCTATACGAGGTGTTTAGAGCCGGACTGAAGTTAATGGCCCACTCTCACGCTCATAAACCAGTAAATCACCCCAACCTAGACGCCCGCTGGCCACGGGCGTATGTTCAGGCCTGTAATGCACCCCGATAAGTGGACCCGGTATTAAATGATAAGTGTAAAACGATGTTAAGGTTGGGAGAGGTCAAGGAGATGTTTTCCAGGAAGCAGCTCGGAATTTGGAACAGTTTCGACCTCTTCGCCGTCAGCGGCTGCCAGGTCAAACCGTTTCGTCCCGAGATATCGCTGCTTGCAGCTACCTTGAAAGATATTTGGAGATAAACGAAAAATATGAATACAGTGGATTTTTTATTCTATTTAACAATTTAACTATATTCGAGGAATCTCACCCTGCTCTCTTTCCTTCATAATGAGGATTTTGCGGTATTTATTTTAGAGAACAGAGAGAGATCAAGTGGTCAAGCTTGAAGAAGGTGCATTCCTGAGACAGGGAGACCCAGGGCCCCACTTTTGAGCACCTTCAGACCCAGGTCTCAATAATGCTCTGTCGTGTTTCATTATACTAGGCTAAATTCTCGGAAGATTCCTTCATAGATTTTCTTTCTGTTTCTTCCTTCTCCAAAAACTCTCTTTTATGCATGCATTTGCCTATACCACAACAAGCTTCTAGACTAGTAAGTGGCGTTTGTGCTCCCTTTCTGTCCAGTGTGTTAGCCTCTTCATTTCCTTTGATTCCCAAGTGACCCGGAACCCCAGGCACTTCTTTATCAGCTTTGAGTCGATGACATAGGAGTTCAGTGCTTTTATAGCAGTTTAACTATCAGAATGTCACACCAGTTTTTTGTCAGGCTTATGTCTACTCATCTTTCGATTTCCTTAGGGTAGTTAGATAAATGAAAATAAAACGATTACTAAACAGGATGTTTTACAGACTGTATGTAGAACTTTGGCAGTTAATAGCTATGCTAACCTAGGCAACACAAAGTGAAACCTAAGATAGCTCTGCGAATTCTTTTTATAGGAACTCGTGACGCCTTGAGTTGATTGAGACATCTACATCTCCTCCAAATCTTCGTCATAAGATCGATATTTCAAACACTCACATCTGCCTTTAGATGTGGCTTTCACAATAACTTGGATTTACACCTGCCTTAGTATCAATCAGGTTGACCAAAGTGTTGAAGAAGGAAAAACATAAATTCTGTCAGGTCAACTCTAATACCTACGTCATTGACAGGTCCCGATCATAATAGCCAATCTGATGAGTTCTATGAACGGAGCCATATCACATATGCACATACCGTATAAATATACATAGCGTATATTGCTATTCAGTTGTTGAGTTGAGGTCTTATCCAAGTACCAAAAATTCAATTCTGATACTAGAAGATACTGAAGCCATACCTGCAAGGAATCTCTTCGAGCATAAATGATCCGCTCTTTAATTCATTCCAGTCTATAAAAGAAGGTCAAATATTGTAACTGTCTATTCAGATAAAGATTGACTAGTACCGAGCTTAGTAGCTGTGATCGTCTAGTGGTTAGGACCCTACGTTGTGGCCGTAGTAACCCAGGTTCGAATCCTGGTCACGGCAAGAGCTCGATTTCTTTTTGTCCGAAACAATTTTGTATACACGTAGAAATAGTAGTGGAATCCAAAATTGGAAAAGAAAATCCGATTTCAATTTTTCAATCCATATTCATTGGTTAGCTATTGAAAGATTTCTCAACCCAAGAATTTAGGTCGAGTTTGGGAAATTCATCTGGTTTCTAAAGACATTAACGAGGTCCGGTGAACCGATAGGTTGTTTTCCCACTATAGTCAAAATGGCAAATGAGAGCACTCTGTTGGATAAGCGAGGCGTTTTTCGATTCTGACACCCAATCCATTGTTGATCTTTTCCACTTGTATTCAGAGGAAGTAGACTCCCCCTATTCACTCAGCTTGTCTTCAAAACCTTATGTTACAGTTGTCAATAGGAAATTAATTATTTTGGAATTCACAACAACACTTTGCTCCCTTGCTATACATTTTCATATAGAAGGTAGAGTTCATAATTGTATACATAATACTTGTCTAATCATTTCGTGCTTGTTACCACGCACCGAAAGATCACTTGTTGAATATACGGGCCCTGGAATGAAATAGCTCCTGGAACGGAACAGAAAACCAAATTTCTGGGATGTACTTTTCGAAATTGATCTCACGTGACTTTCCCATCAAGAAAGATTATGGGCAAAGGCCAACAATCTATTCAGGAAACGGAAGGGTTGTTCAAAACAATGAGAAAGCATTTTCTCGAGCTATGCTTCCAGGGTGAAAAATAGTGATGACATATAGCACGAAAGAAAAACCGTTCCAGGTGAGTTATGGCAGCTGCATGACCTGCAATCGATTTCCCCGCTTATTTTTAGCTCATGTGCATACTGACCAGAACCGTTGAAATAATTACACAACTTTCCACATTCCTTCACGATTATTTACAGGGCCGTTTCGACGAATTATGTCCCACGTCCACCCCATAAAATCAACATTTCCCCCTATCGGGGGAATCACAAAAATGCGGACCGCGTCACGTGGTCAGTGCCAACTTAATTAATTGTCCTCGCTTAACGGTAAACTGCTGATTTCTGGGTTGATTATGCAGCCCGCCCTGCCGACATTCGAATAAAACCGGGGGTTTAGTACTTTCCGTTCTCACTAATGGAATGTCACTTGAGCTGTTAGGAAGGTGTTGAAGGGAATTTTCCGGATTGGTTAATCGTTTAATCCGGAAAATTCAGTGGTGAAGGAGAGGATGTTTCCGGTTGTCTCAGTTAGATGGCACCAGTAATATACTACACACATCGTCAAAAGTCTTGGCCCCCCTAGGTTTCCCAAGAATTAAACAATCTATGTTCTGAAAATGAGATGAATATTTTTCTCTATTTTAACTGCAATATATTTGAAAGAAAATCTTTGTTTGTTACTCTTTGCTCTATAAAGGATGGGACAAAATTGGAAAAATGGGAAAAGAATCAAAATTTATCGATAATTTATTTCTGGTTGATTATAGTTATTCCACAACTGAATGCCATATCCCTGTCCATCAGAAAAGGCCTTTCGAAATGTTGTATAAATTTAAAAAAAAAATTGACGTTTGTTGTGAAGATTTCATCTCCGGAATATGTACTGTAATTTTATATTAATTTTAAACTTTAAATGACTCTAGAATGAGCCTAGAAAAAGTCTGAAAATACAGACGAAACGTCGGCGAATTTTTAGATTTGTTTTTTACTTGGTCCCCAGTCCCGTTATCACTACCTAATACTTATTAGTAGGACGTTACTAAATTGGAAATTGTTCCATATGCCTTCAGTTACAATTCCCGTTCTTTGTTTAAAATTCCCTTGTCGACCGATTTAGGGTCAGCTTATTGAAAAGGTCTCAACCCAAGAATTTGGGGGTCAGGTTTGGGAGATTAATCCGGTTTTTTAGTGACAATAACAGTGGCGGATTTACGACTTCAGGGGCCCTACGCTTTAAAACTTTTGGGGCCCCCCTCTGAAACATTTTCGATTTTTTTCAAAAGAATTTTTTAATTAAAACTCACTTCTTTCAAAACGAAACATAAAGTTAATTAATAAAATACAAGGTATGTATATCAAAACAAAATATAAAAGATGAATAAAAATTCTAAAAAAGGGAAAAATATCACCAAAATTCAAATACAAAATATCTCTAGAATATCATATCTGCAAATTTTTTATTGCGGCATCGAAATTAAGAAATAAATAAAATCATCATAAAAGATAAAAGTATCGTAAAGCTGTAAATCAGTTACCTACAACATAAAATTCCACTTAAAAAATTGATTCTTTCTTATTTTAATATCAGCAAATTCTTTTATTGCAGAATCATAATCGAGACTACTCGTTATATCACTTTCGATAGAAAGTATTCCTCAAAACTGTAGTCTATTTTCTGTATAACAGTTCTATATTTATTTTTTATCAATGACAGTTTGGGAAACGAGCAAAAAATTCTGTCAATTTTGAATGCTTAGCTTTACCCTGCTCTTTTCTTTCCTTGAGCTTTCGTTTTTGGTAGCCGCTCATACGGTGAGGTGGAATAAGTGTTACACAGAAATTCATTGACTTCGCTCTATTGAAGTATGAAATCCGAACAGATGAGCTAATATATGAAAAATTATTATCTAATTGATACAACAAAAGAATGGTAAAATATGAACATAGTGAATGAGTCTATCGGAGATGATCGGAAGTCAAGACAAAATTGCAACAATTAAATTGATAAACATCTAAATATACCTCCATATTTTTGAAACGAAATTATTTGTTTTGTTTGTCATTTCGTCGTACAAACATGTAGGTACAGGTTGAATCAAATAATTTCTGTAAATCGTATTTTGTATTTCCTTTTCGCGGTATTGAACCACTATTTATGTCGTATGCCTTATATCGAAAATGAATTTGACTGGTCTGCCTCATCATCGCTCGAATTATGTTTATGCCGAATTTCCGAAAAATTGGAAGAATGTTATTTCTAGCATATGAAACTGCACTGTAAAGCTTACCTTCTAAATCAATTATATCGTTCAATGAGAGTACAAGGATTTAAAAGTCCAAACACAAACAGAAATAGTTCAATTCACCAACACTTCTCAGTTCTTCACAATATTTGAATCTTACACGTTATACGATACTCACCCGTCACTGTCAACACTTTTCGAATCTTGTGAAATGAATGTGAGAAAAAATATGCAGACCTAAGAACTTCTGCACAAGTATTTTTCACTTAACAACCCTAAACGAATCAACATCTGGTAGGCCGTTCTGTAGCACATTCCTAGATTTTAGAGGAAATGCCGACAAATTTATTGAATTATGATATAATTGCAAATATTGGTATTCGGCCGCCACCCTTGACTGAATTTATTGCAGGCAGACAAGATAATTAGGGACAGTACGCTGAATCTCGGATGGTGTGTTTTTTCCAACATCTGAGTTTTGCTCTGAGGCTCTTGATATTCAATTGCGTCTCGTGTGAATGTAATAATTCATAATTCGCAAGTTGCCTCTGAGCTTCTTATAAAATATAGTAGGTACAGTCTGTCTATTTTTTTTTCACACTTACAGACTGAATTTTCATTCTAGAAAAAAAAATTCAATTCGATCGCTGGGGCCCCTATGGACCTCGGGGCCCTACGCTGCAGCGTACTAAGCGTACCGGTTAATCCGCTACTGGACAATAACCATGTCCTATGAACCTTCATTCAGTTCGCAGTAAAAGCTGTTAATATGTATATGGTGACAACAACACTTTGCTCCCTTGCTATACATTTTTAAGTTGGGGTAACAAAAAAATACAGTTTGTTGTTTGTTGAAAGTGCGTTCACGTTCCTCACTTGCTCATCCTCTTCGTTGTTGTTATCTATAAGTACGGATAACAACTTATCGCAGTAATCATCGAGAGAAAACCTTTTGCCTCAAATCGCCAGGAAATTTTGACATTCCTGACAACATTTCTCATAGAAGAAGTCGAGATTTCCCAACTGTTAGGAAATATTCATTTCCCTTCTGTAAGGAAATGATATTTCCACTGTTTAAACTAGCTCTGGAGGAGTCCCAGAAATGGAAAATTCATCATCACGTATCATTTCACACTGTTTTGTCTTCGTGAACACCAGCAATTAATAGTACAAGGTGCGGCACGGAGGGCGGACGTTTTTCAGATGGGCATAACTTTCCCCCACTGAGGACGACAGAAGTGGGGAAGGTGCCGTTAGACTCGTGTGTTCCTAGCATTTATTTACCAGTTGTCGTCATGGAGCCTTGGACGGTGGAGCATCGTGTTTTCGCCTATGATAGTTTCGTCCGAAATAATGAGTCAGTCACGGTCGTGCAGCGTGAGTTTCGTCGCCATTTCCACATTCATCGGAATAGAGCTATTCCCTCTCGAAACACCATCCTTCGTTGGGTTGAATCACTTCGCAGACGTGGTGAACTGATCAACAGAAGACCAAGAGGACCTGTGCGAACAGTTCGAACGCCTGAAAATGTTGAACGCGTTCGACAAGCCATTCTTCGCAGTCCGTCGCGATCTGCTCGGAAACATTTTTTCTTATGGGGACACCTCAAGGCTAGAGTATACGAGACCAAGCCCCGAACTCTGGACGAATTGAAAAGGGCTATTCGCGTGGAAGTTGCCCAAGTTGAGAGAGCGATGTTGGAGAGAGTCTACGCGAACTTCCAAGAGCGCCTCCAGCACTGCATCACCGATTTCGGCACCACATGCCTGATGTGATTTTCCACACTTGACTGTCTCAAATGCTATTTCCTTGAGAATCTGATTCCGTCAATAAATGTGTTTTTGAGTAAAAATTAACGCTTTTATTATTTTTTTTAAACCATCCATCCTCCGTGCCGCACCCTGTATATTTTAAAACTAGTTGCAGAATAATGGGCTCATATTTCAACACGCATGCGAAATTCGAAAACGAGAGACGGACGAGCGAGATTTCGAACGCATGAGTGTTGGAATTGCCTTCTGCAATGAGTATTAGAAGATATTTTCTCTATTTCAGTCAAGTTTCATGAGAAACTGTCGAAATTGAATGAAAAATTTAGATTATACATCCTAGTGGCTTTTGTATTGTATCTTGGCAGTTAGTGTGACTGTTACGAAAATTGACAGATTACGGCATTTGATTCGGATTTTGAAATCATTCATGATTACGCATTGAATTCGTGAATTATGTTTGAAGAAATCGATTTAACACCTCCCGAATTGAGAAAAATTGCGAATAATGTTGCAAATTGCAAATAATGTTGCAAATTGCAAATGAATTAATATCTCAAAAATCCTAATACCATGTATGAAAAAGAATACGAAAAACTTGTGAAGTTGTCTGAAGTTCTCTTCAGAATTCTTTCGGTTATTTGAATTTCAGGTAATGGATTTTGAATAAAATATTTTTGAATAAGGACATATAAATGTTCTACATTAGAGTAAACTTATTCAATGTAAAGCAGTATGGTTCAGAAATTGATAAATAAAACATTTCCAACGAGTATTGCTTGAGAAAATAGAAGAAAACCAGCTATAGAACTACGTATAACGTCACCTTCCAAACGGAAACTTTGGGATTTTTTTTTGCAAAAACTGAGAGGATTGCCGACTTCTAGTTATTATTTTCGTAATCTGTGACCCAAACTTGGCGAGTAATATTTTTCACTCTTCCAACACTATTCTTTCAGTTCTCAATAATTGCCATGAAATTTGATAGGATCAGAAGCCAGTACTGACAACCACATAACGAAAAATATAACTGAAAACAATGCTGTAATGAGTTTATTACAGTACTGTTTTTAGTACTGTAATATGCACAATAGATTTTTAGTTCAAGGTGCTTGCGAGTTCAGATGATCTTCCGCCCCTCCTCTAATCTAGTACTGATTCATTGAGTACTGAAATAGAGAAATTAATATTTGTCAAGTTCAACAATTCAATATAAATAGTTTCTTATAGTGGCATAGTAACGTAACGAATTTCATTCCGATTCTCAAAGCTCCATTTATTTATGAATGAAATAATTCGCGTTTTTTCCAAATTAATTGAAATCTGTCGAATTTCAAACGATTTGCGAAAAATAGTTCGTTTACCTCGTAGGAAAAGCCACATTCCTGGACTCTGTGTTGCTAACACAGTAGCACTAGCAATCTTCACAATCGTTTAGCAATGTTAGGATTTTAATACCTGGTGAACAATGTAGGTACTATTTTTCAATTTTTTTTTGATATTGTGATGAACCAATATGCACTGTTCTACCCCAAACGATGAATAGTTTTTTCCGGCATATCAACTCCAAATTGCATCCCCTGGATGAATATAAAACACCCTATCCCTCTCAAATAGAACGTCTTCATTAAAACATCTCACCCTCCTCGACCCCAACTACAAGTCACTAAATTAAATCTGGAATTTAAATTTCCATTCGGCAATAACTAGAATATTTAACTGCGTTAATAACAAAAGCCGCACGACGTGCGACTGCAAGGTAAATAGCCCTCAGCGAGGATAAACATACAATGGGCTTATCCCATTTAAAACGGCGTTGTTGGAGTCCTGAAAAATTCAATTCTTGGCGCACCCCTAAAGCCGTGTATAACAAATTAAGTTGGCTAAGCCAATGATGTTGCAAACCCAAGGGAATGCAGTGGTGTTCGTTCAAAGAGAGGGAAATGAGATTCGGGGGGTTTGTATGCAATTTTCGGGCTCTCTGGAGGCTACTAGTTGAACAGATTCTCAAGGATTTGTTCTGGAATGAGGGAAGGAAGAGAACTTCTCGTTCGGTCTCAGAGATTCGAAGCCGAATGGCAAAAACGAAACCCTAATGATTTCGTCCCAATGTCACAGTCATTTTTCACTCACGGCCTAAATTTGGAATGATATAAGCAGCTCCCACTGCATTTAAAATGTACATGAGCATGTGATGTATCTTTAAGTAGATCCTCAAGAATAATAAACATATTTGGTAAGATGTCCAATTTTGATTTGTCAACCACAAGTAATGACATCCTCATAAGCACAAAAGTTATGATTACATTCTAAAACTCCTCCCGAAAGAACGCCACTGAGCGATCTTCCCCTTTCTGCATTCTGAAACCGTCTATTGCCGGATGTACGTAAGGGTTGACGCCTGAAGAAAATTGATTGGCAACAGTTTCCCCTCTTCGGTGATGGTATTCACCATTTATATTCTGAGTCATTCCTTATCCCCTATTATTAACATTCAGTGCTGCTCCATTCAATTTGCCGGGAAATTAATAGGAAAGCCTCTAAATGGCAGTTACAACAAGTGGAAAATTCGGATGGAGACAAAGAAACACGTGCTAGGGATATGGTCTTCGAATCTGTAGTCATGGTGTTACAGAATAGCTCGAGAAATGGACGTTTATAGATTTCTTCTAGTAGATTGACCTTGATTACTTTGGGATTTTGTAATGAGCGATTAGTTCTCTGATGGATGGAATTGAAGAGTTTTTCATATATCCTTTCTTCCCATGCACCAGAATCATAATATTTGTTCAACATTGAAATCTTCCTACTCAAATAGAACTCAACGAACAAATCTGAGATTAAAGCCCAAAGTCACACGATTAAGACAACTTTGAGCCTCACAAGTTTCGAGGAACATCCTCAAAGTATTAAAGGATAGATGTGGCTTTATCCACAATTCGAATTTAATGTAGAAAAAAAAGCTGATAGGCTAATACAAGATTAGAGTCAACTCATTTGTGGGACTCACTATCTATACCATGGTCCCTATGCAAGCCAATTTCTTATGATGAAAACTTTGAAATGAGGGCAGAATTATATGAATGAGTTCGCTGCCTATAAATGCATTGAAGATTATCATCAGAACATTGAGCTTCTTCTCTGAAGAGTTTTGTGAATATTAAACATGAGAAACAGGCCATCTGTCTATACACGATGAAAGCCACCGATGTTTGGATTTCGTTAAATGAGTTCGGAAGGGGTTCACAGTACGGTACACATATTACCATCGTTAAAATTCCTCCAAACAATAAATTTCCCTTTTTTTCATACAATCGATCATCATCCGTCTTACTCTCCTATCATCGAGTCAAAATCGTACAGACTCACCCCCGTAGCTCGTTAAACATTTGGCAGTTCACAGCTAGGCTTACAAAGTTCTTTGAACTATTCCATGCAAACTGAGCTATTGATGAAGTGACAGCAATCAGACGTAGTAACTCGGAACCCCATATGCTCCGTCATAATAAGTATTTCCGCTAGAACTCAGTTAATCCATTTGTGAAACACGCATAATCTCAACAGACAAGGCCTACCCCTTTGGAAAGGGTTGATAATTATTGACGACTTCCCCCACTATTGATATGGCAACAACGTGTTTCTACCCCCTCTTGATATGACAATGCCTACTCAACGTTATAGACATAAGGACTGATGGAGATGAATTATACAGGATACAGGATAATTTTCACTGGGTGTTGTTCCACAGTTCAATTTTGGAATGACGATGTATACAGAAAATTTATAATTCCCATGAATTCGAAACATTTTGGAGAGGGTTCGTTATAAGATCGTTGATTTTAATCAAATGGGTTCTTACTGTTGAAATAACAAATTCAACCAGATATCCACTTGTGGAATACTTAGTTGCATTTGTGAAAGTTATCCAGCAAACTTTTGTGTAGTGATAACTTTTTCACAAAAAATATTTATCAGTATAATATAAGGTGTGAGCATTCTACCTCAGAAATGTGATAGCGACGTACATCAGGTCGTGAATATGGAAAACCTAGATTGTTTTAAATATGAGGTAACTGACAGTACAGTCGCTTTTGCTGCGGTAAATCATTCTTGCGAATTATTGCGGCAAAACATGCAACTACAATTCTGCATGCGATGGATTAGTTGAGGACAATAAAACCACATTTGACAGTGGGTTTCTGCAGGAAATTAGTCTGCCAAGAATAGTACAAAAACGGAGTTAAATACAACGTTATTAACAGAATTATTACGCTTATTCATTTTCACTTACACGAAAGGGATTGGCGTAAATGAAACCAGGAATGTGCATCAGATATTGGATATTGGTATTCCACTTTTATTGTTGCGGCACTGGAAAAAGATAGCGAAAAGTGCTTCAATGGTTGAACCCGTTGGACCCATACCCTTCAGTGGACTTGCGGAGGATCACTATATATATGGACCTCTGTACCAATTCATATCACTACGAGAATTGAAGAAAAAAATTTATGTATGGAATAGGTAAAATATCACTAAGTAAACACTGAAGGAATGGTACTTACGGTTGGTCCGACTTGAAGAGGTGTATCTGATGTTTTTCTGTTGTCGTGTATTATTGTGCTGAGTAGAGTCCTCATCTCACGGAACGAATTAACTTTTTAGAAACGAAACTAACATGTTCCGGCATGAGGAAGAATATTATAATCCGTTCAAATATAAGAAGGATGTTTGTAAACGAACAGAATCGTCTGGTTTGCGCACAATAAAGCTAAGAGACTACCAGGATCGTACTCGAAACGGACTGTGGTACTGGATAGAAATGATTCAATAATTGGAGTCAGCAATTCCCACATTAGAACTTTTTTCCTCAGAAACTCTAGTGCAAAATTTCTGTTATGATTTGCAACTGTCATAAACATTATAAATCTGACCACCCTATTTTTTTTATTTTTTTTCTGTTTTTATATCTATTATTATCTACTGAATAATTTCTTCTTCGGATGCACGAGATTGCGGCAAGGTGATTCCAGGAATGACCAGAGTTTTAGAGATTTGATTCGGAATCTAGCAAGATTCCGACGAAGTAATTCCGGGAAACACAAGATTTGAGTCCTTTTCCCTCATGGGTGAAAGCCATCTTGATTTGCGTAAATATCGAAGTTTTCAATTGACAAGACTCGTAAAAGATCTCTTGTAATATCCGAAATATATTCAGTTTCTGTCCAAAATTATATATTAAGTAGGTACCTATTTTGTACGAAACTCTTTGTCGGCTGATCAAGATTCCGACAAGGTAATTCCGGGAAACACCAGATTTGGGTCCTTTCCCTTGATGGGTTAGTGCCATCCTGGTTCGCATAAATATCGAAGTTTTCAATTGACAAGACTAGAGCTACTGTGAAGGTCTAGCTGTTCAAAGTTTTTATAGATTTTGTTGTGAAAAGTGTATTGTGTTAGAAAATCTTTCAACAAAGTGTATATACAGAGTGGGCCATTGAAAACGAAACAGCGGCTCTGTAGGTCGGCAGAACCGAGTTATATAAAAACGCTCGGACACGTCAACAACAGTTTCGAGGGGGACATCGTTCGCGATGAAATTCACCCGAAATACATTTCATCCCTCGGAGCTGTGACCACCACCCCTAAATTTTTAAATGGCACCATATGGCAAGTGATACCTCATTTGAAAGGTAGTTTCCTTCTTAATATCAAACAACAAAAATAAATCAATCCTATCGATTCGTTTTCGAGATATAGGTACTTGAAGTTGGGAAATTACATTTTATTCACTCAATTAAAAAAAGATCTAACAATGCAACTGTTCAAAGATTATCATTGTCAATGAATCAAATGTTCAAACTGTCTACCACCCATTTCCATAAAATAGTACAAGTTCTGTTCAAAATGAGACCTCACATTTCGTAGCATTTCCAGCGTAATTCGACGGCATTCTTCAATAATTCTACGTCGTAAATCTTCTAGAGATTCTGGTTCGGTTGTATAGATTTTGTTTTTCAAGTGACCCCACAGGAAAAAGTCGAGTGGGGTTAAATCTGGAGAACTTTAAACAAGTGCAATGTTAGATCTTATTTTTATTGATTAAGTGAATAAAAAGTTATTTCCCAACTTCAAGTTTCTATATCTCGAAAACGAATCGATAGAATTAATTTATTTTTGTTGTTTGATATTAGGAAAGAAACTTCCTTTCAAATGAGGTATCACTTGCCATATCGTGCCATTTAAAAATTTAGGGGTGGTGGTCACAGCTCCGAGGGATGAAATGTATTTCGGGTGAATTTCATCGCGAACGATGTCCCCCTCGAAACTGTTGTTGACGTGTTCGAGCGTTTTTATATAACTCGGTTCTGCCGACCTACAGAGCCGCTGTTTGGTTTTCAATGGCCCTTTCTGTATAGTGTTTATAGAACAATGTCGAATTCGTAAACGGATACTGCATCTGAGGGTGATATGTGGGGACCACCGCGAAAAAGGTCCAAAACGTCGTATTTCTCTGCTGGGGAGAAATAGATAATTTCGAACATTTTTCGAAAAGAATTGGAAGAACATCCTGATTTATCGAAAAGAGACTTAGTAGGAATTGCTTCAGAATCCTCAGGGGTGAGTGATTCAGCTGTATTCAGAATTCTCAGAGAATATAATATAAAGAGAATAAAACATTGACGCCACCTAAGAGGAGAGCCCAGTCATTAGAAATAATCGATTCGGTTGACGATTTCGGTATGAACCTTATCAGAAGAATTGTACACGGTTTTTTTTTCCGGAATGAAATCCCAACGATTTCTGAAGTACCAGAAATCGTGAATGATGACGACAGTTTTCCAAATTGCAAAAGAAAAATGGAATTCAAGTTCAGTTAAAACTGAACGATTGTGTGAAATCTCCTCGATTCGACTCTGGACGGAAAGAAACTATCGAAGGCCCTCCTACCGCTACGCCAAACATGTTGTTATTGCTCCTTCTTACATTTGAATAGAGAATAGGCGAACTGTGTTAAGGTGGCGAACTGAAGGCTGTTGCTAGTCAGGTAGCAGAGGCATTATATGGTCAGGTAGAATCGTTTTGGGATTCTCGGTGACTCAAGACCATAGAATCGAGAACATATAGTTATCGGTCTTTTTTGTTACAGACAAGGTCCTTTCGCAGTATCATTTTTGTGGTATTGAAAAAGATGAATTTTGAATTCGGAACTTGTTTTCGAATTGGGCGCCAATTTTTCAACGATTTTTTCAAAAGGTTATTGAATTTGATGGAATGCTTCAGGAAGGATTCTCACTCAAATTTTCGAACCAGAACTAATTTCAAATTTGATCATTCAGCGAGAAATCGATTTTAAAATGCGAATTTTTGATGGCATCGGGCATTCACTTCATTCGAGTCATCTTTCATGGCAATTGCAGCGTTCAAACCTTGAACTGATTCTCGCAGATCGACTTCAGCTATTTGGAAAGATCGTTTTTTCCCATCACGTTTCTCGTTTTTGTCTTCAAACATTAAAAGCGAAAGGTAAGGTGTTAGCGATCCGCCACCTATCAGCAGAGACCGCAGAGACCGCAGATCGTGTGGCGCGATACACAACGTTTCGAAAGCGAAAGTGTCATCAGGAGACGTTTCGAAATTTCCCTCATGAATGCGCATTATAATTCAGAGCGAAATAGATGGAATACATTACGGCCCCTTTTAATGGAATTTATGAAAACGTGAAATTAACACCTCCGCTTCGTCTGTACAACGTCACGATTTATTCAAATCCGCCTGCTGAACCGGTTGCGAGATACTTTTGGCAGATCATATATCAGTCGGGGTAGGAAATTAAAATTTCGGAATAAGACTTCGAGAGACGAATCGCTGGGTAGACTGCTTATCAGCCATCTGCCGTTTTTGCCTGTTCGCCTTTTATTGTGTTTCATGAAGCTCCACATGGTCGAAACTTTCAGAGAAAGAAAATTCCGATTATTTCAAGGAGTTTCCCCAAAAATTCAGATATTGTAAAATTTAAATTCAACTCGAAAAGATTCAACAGGGAGTACTTGGTTGTATTGAATTATGAATAATCCATGTTAACATAAAAAACATTAATTTTGGTGAGATCATAATCCTACTATCTCAAGTCAATTCCCAAAGAATTCTGATTTTGCACTGTTCTAATCTTTGATCGAGGCTTGTTGATTCGAGGTAGTGGACTGGGGTGAATGACATATTTCACACAAAGTTTAGAGAATTTTAAATATTGGCAAAAGAAAATTTCGAATATTTCAAGCAGTTTCCCCAAAAATTCAGATATTGTATACTCCATTCACAATTATAAAATCACAACTCTGGCCTTGGTTTCGTTTTCAGGAGTTGGTGCACCTGATGAAAAGTCTGTGCGCGAACAGAGAATTTCGTTAATGACAAAAAGACGATGCCAGTTTTTCTGTTTACATCAAAGTAAAAGTATCAAAGATTTTCCACATTTTGTTAGTTCGAATCGATCGGCGATTTTGGGGCGAAATATCGATAGGAAATTGCCTATTTTTCCGTTCTTCGTCGTCCAGAAGAAGTTTCGTGCAAGTGTCATTTTTTCCTTTCACGAGTCTTGGCGTGAGTACGAAACGAACGGCAAATTTGAATTGGACCAAAAATCGATTTATAAGCATAAATAAAGCGAAAGTAGGTACAAATCGACCTTTTTACACTTGATAACGAAGTTATTTTTAGGTATCTGGCCGTTTTTAAAGATTTCAAAGAAAATTCCGGTCCTCCAGAAGTTTGGTTAGTCTCGGTATCGTTTTTGGTGGTCAAAATTTATTTGGAATGTGTAAATGGCCAAAAAAGGCTTCCTTATACGATCTTCTAACGAAAGCGACCGGAAAATATGGTTCAGGTAGGATTTTCGAGGAATTATGAGGAAAGAACTTGCAGAATGAAATTGCACGATTTTCGTAAGTAAACGGGTTCTGGGTGGCCATCATCGGTCTCTAAATGATTTTTGTTGATCGTTTTCACGTTTCAGAAAAAAAACACGTCGAAAAAGCTAAAACAAAGAAGAAAAATGATATTGCATTCTACAGTAGGTGAATTCAGATTCCGATGAATTTAAATGTGTCACTGGAGCTTTCATTCCTTTGCCGAAAGTAGAAATAGGCTATATTGAACCAGAATACATCGGTTCTTTCCATATTCCAGGAGTTTGTGTCTTATTTTAGAACAGGCGAATGATAAATGTGAAGCATATGTTTGACCTATTCCATTTCATTTGTAAAAACCTACTGTGGTAGTAATGTATGAATATTTTTTAAACTAATAAATTACTATACAATCAGAATATTTTACACCTTGTTCATAAGATCAAATAAATAAAATGTCGTCAAGTCTTGAACTTTCAGTTCAAGAGGATAATAAACATTAAATCTTCACAAGCATGCATATTAGGGCGGAGCGATTTTATACAAGAAAAAATTATCTTCAATTTTTCTTTTGACCTGGGTGCTCGATTGGTGTCTTTTTATGTGGTTAATGGAATGGCAAAATCTGGGTTCCTAAATGTGACGTCTTCAGGTTCCTAGACGACCCCGAAAATTTACGTAAAATAAAAATGTATAAATAACCAAATAATTTGGTTTATTTTACGAGTTACAGTTCTTCGCTTGGTTTTCTTCGCTAAAGACCAACCCAGAACCCACCACGGGGAGGTGGCGGCAAATCGGGTTCCACCCATTCCCGCTCTCCCAATTTATCCAGAAAAAAATGAAAATTGGACATTGACAAATGCCTCATAATTTCATGACCAATTTCTCAAGCTTAAATGGCTGATAGGAATTTGAAAATAAGTCAGTAAGTGGCACAGGTCTTTTCAAGGGCGTCGCCAGCCAGGGGGGGCAATTGAGCTAGGGGGGCAAGATACAATCAAAATAGAAAATATGAACTGATTTTCATATATTATGCTATTATTTCATAAGTTTTTAAGGGATTTTTGAGATCTAGGGGGGGGGGGGAGCTGCCCCCCCTGTCGACGCCCTTGGGTCTTTTTATGAGTTTTCAGAGAAGAATGAGATACATTATAACACAAGGGATCAAAAGACATTAATAAAAATATGTTATAGATTTAAAATTCGAAGTTAAAAAAATTACTGATAATGAGAAATTTCCCCCCCCCTTCTAGGAACCTGAAGATCAAGTCCGATAAGAGCGAGATTTTTTTGGTCTATACTCACCCTAAAAGACATTCATTCCGATACCAGGCATCATCAGATTATAAAATTGAGAAAATCGCTCCACCCTAATGCATATGAAAATTATGTGAAAGCAATGCATTCTTCTTCCATGGCGAAAAATAATATATTTCAACAGTGTTCTCTTGTACTTTTCATGCAAATAACTAGAAAAGGAATCCTTTCTATCAATTCATATAAACGTTAATTATTTTCGTCCATCACATCTTTTCAAATTCATTCACATTCTGAGAAATACGCTAAGAATGTAGAAAGGGCAACATAGTGTTGACTTGGAACATAAAAATGTTTTGAAAAACGTCATAACTTCGATACAGAGTGGAATGTGTCAAATTTTCAAGGCCAGAGTTGTGATTTTATAATTGTGAATGGAGTATACCTACAATTCAAATTTTACTCGAAAATATTCAACAGGATCGACTCAGCTTTACTGAGTGATGAATAATCCATATACACAGAAAAATCATTAATTTTAGTGAAATCAGGATTATGATTTCACTAAAATTAATCCTATCTGAAGCCAATTTCCTGAAAATTCAGATTTTGCACTGTTCTAATTTTTACTCGAGACTTTTCGATTCGAGTTACTGGGTTTATATGTAAATGATGAATTTTAATCGTAGTTTAAAGAATTTTAAATATTGGCGAGAAAATTCCCATTATTTCAAGAAGTTTTCCGAAGATTTTGTTAACATAAAATTCAACTAGAAAATGTACAACAGGGAGAACTGAGTTTTATTGAATGATGAAATCCATGTACATACACCCAAGAATCATTGATTTTACTGAAATCATAAATCCTACTATCTCAAGTCAATTTCCTGAAAACTCAGATTTTGCACTGTTCTAATTTTAACTCGAGCCTTTTTAATTTGAAGAAGTGGTCTTGGGTAAAAGATTGATTTTAAACTTAGTTTAGAGAATTATAAATATTGGCAAAAGATAATTCCGACATATTTATGGTTCAACGGAAATTCGAATTATGTGATCCTTCTTATTATCTATGGAATCAATGACCAAACCCCTATAAAAATCATCGACCGTCGAAACCATTCAGGTCCTGAAATCTTCGGGTAGATCGAAAGCAAAACGAAATAGCGGAATCGGCATGGTATGTATGGATACGCATTAAGACCCAGACCTGCATGCGTCGCAACCAAAAACAGCAATTATACAGAGAATCGCGATATGATCAGCCAGTTATTCAAACCTACTCGGATATATGCGGCAGGGCTGTTCCCCAAAAAATAAACACGGTAAAACAATTATGCACGTCCACAGGAAAATTAAATTCATTCTTCCAAAACAGGCGTTACTGTTGATTTAGATATTATCTCCTTTGAATTTATGCGATACGGCATCAGTTGATAAATACCCTTTTATATACGATGGCGAGACCTGAAAGGACCTTCCCGAAAAAGAGCCTCGTACGAGGATTTTTCGAACGAGGTGTTGAATATATTTCATAAACGAGAATCCTTATCGGGAGGAGAGAAATCTGCTGGTGTCAGGCTTATTCATTTTTTAGTTACACTCCGATAATTTTCATCGGTATGACATACGATATTTATGCAAATATTTAATTTAAGGCGAAAGAATAACGAAGAAAGGATGTAACAAATCATCGTCGTATAACTGATGACCTGGGACTTATCTGATGGTGTTGCTTGCACCTAGAGGGGTTCAGGGCCGATTGCATGGTGGAAATGCATCTGCGTTAAAAAATATTTCTTCGGACAGTTGGTTTTGATGAATTGCTTCTGCGAGCCGTAATTTTCTGTTTTTACATTTATTATTCTGCTTCAAAGTCATGCATACTACTTGACGACCATTCAATGAACTTCACCCATCGCCACCAGACGAAAATACGATATAAATAAGTATTTAAGATTTTCTAGGTTTCTCTGATAAAACACTGAAAATGAAATATGAAAAGATCTAGAATAGATTCTCGCATAATTTTGGTTGAGGTTGAATAGAATAACACTTCACGTGTACTTTAAGTTTTTATATACTTTATTATACTTTGCTACGTTGTTTGTATATTGGATTTTCAACTTTAACAAAGAAGTTTCTTCTACGTTTATGAGATTTTTGAAATAATTGTGACAATTGTGTTACTTCTTTGTAGTAGTAGTAGTTTCTTTCAATTTCTTCTGGAATACATATCTTGTAATTACAAAATGTTGGAATACCACATATAATTTTCAAGACCTGTTCAAGAACAAACTTCTGTAAGAATGTTTTATGTTCAATTATTCCTTGAGACCTTGGGAATATAATAACAGATACTAAGTGCAGTCGAAGGAACAATACATGCCTAAGTTCACTTTGATATCTCCCATGATCATAATTTTCTCGAGTAAAAGAATACTAACTAGTTTATATCGAAGATATTAAAATTTCAGATTGTGCTGCTACTGAAAGCCAACCCACTCGGTTATGCCCCTCTCGAAAAAAACAGGTACATTTCTCCATTTTGTATTTTAATACGAGAGACTGAAATGATAAGAATCTGCCTCCGTATTCAATGAATTTTTGAGTGTTTAATATTTATAATTTCTTCGTCGGTAATATATTCCCTCATCGCATGCCAAGAGGCATTAACATAAATTTACTTATCGCCATTGCTAATAAGAGTTTCCAGCAGTTTTTCTCTCTTGTTCGAAGTTTACACAAAACTAATTAAAATAGCTTCCATTTTTACCCTACAGCCTATTAGCATAGAAGCTCTGGCCATTATTATCGTTCATACTCCTGCATTGTTTGACGATAAGCCATTGTTGAAAATATTCTGAGATGAGAATCATATTTACATGAATGTTCGTTATTTTTCGGATCCCAATGATTCTCACGAAAGCTTGATGTTCGAGTTTTGTGGGAAAAATGATAAGAAAGAATATTCCTCTGTTTTCATTATTATTTTTTTGGTCCAAGTTATTTTTCGATAATTAACGATGGAAAATGAAATGAATATACTTCATAACCTACTCAGCGTGAAGCTATCCACACCAGTGTGTTGATGCTCCAGAAAATAAACGCTAACTTCACAAACATGGATCTTCAAGACAGTTCAAACGCTGTTCTACAACATTATACTTCCTGCCCAAAGAGGCCAAACTCGAAGCATCATTCGGAGCTCTAGTCACCTACAAGTTTCAACGATCTTCTAATTAACAGAATTTGCAAGAGTACGGGTATGTCCCACGTGAAATATCGGTTACAGAACGTCCTTCCCAAGACCCTTCATTGAAGCACTATTAAGCAATCCTTTCGAGCACTTAAACGATCTCGGGAACTTTGCGCGGAGGAAGAAGACCCTCAGGTTCTCGCCGAGCAGAGGTGTCTTGAATGACAGAAGACCTGAGGCTCGTGGGAAAGTCGTTTACCCTCGGCTCTCCAAAACTGTACAAAGTCTTGTAGACCGGACATTTTGAAGGGATTCTTGGTGGTTGACACAGGCATCGGGTGACGAGATCGACAGGTGCTTTCTCACATTAATGCGATGATTTTCTGTGTCCGAGTTCTCGAGATAATTGACTTTGTTGAATTGGCTCGTTTCGCAATGAAAAAAAAAGGAATGAGTCATCTGCGAATATTTCACAATTTGAGGTTTACGACATACGGCGTAACAATTGCCCGTGAAAATTCTCAGAGTGTTAATTTTTCGGAAACAATAGCCCATATTTCCCTTTCTAGCTTTATTGTGATGAAGAACTAATTGTTGCCACTCAAATAAAACACTATATACAGGGTTTTAGGTAAATATGCGACTGTGATAAATTGAAATATTTAGGTTGACCAGTATAGACTTCTGAAATTTATATTCATGGCCCCGAAAATTACTTTGTTGCTTATCGGTATGGTACAGGATGCAGGCGGGACGATAACGATTGAAATTATTGATTTTCGGTTCAAGTTTCTCATGAAACTATACTATACAGGGTGGCCACTTTTTCAATGGCATTGTATTGGTAACTTTTAAACCATAAGAGTTAGAAGATCGGTCAAATGGAGAAAAAGTTGCATTCATAGAAGCATTGTCAAGCAGTTCAAACAAATCGAGATTATCAGGGCCGGTTTTTGAGATATGATAAGAAAAGTAAATTCTGTCATTTTGATTTTTTTCTCACTTTATTTCGAATATTATCAAAAAATGTTACAGGAATTTTTTATTTGACAGTAAATTATCTTCAAAATGACATAATCAGATTTCGTATCTAACGTTTCGTTCTTCCTGGGTCACCCTCAACCTTATTTTTTTCAATACGGACCTGCATATTTTATGACACTTTTCGAAATAACTTTTAACACAGAATTCAACGATATATCATACAATGTCATTCAAAGTTGATTTTACAAAATGGTGGAAATTTCGAACACTTACGTCATTAATGTTCATCATTTACCTTCGAATAATCATTTCATTTGTCTTTCATCAAATGATATTTTCGTTTAATTATTATGAATTAGGTTTTTCACCTCTTGAAATTTGTAAATAAATAATACGTAACAGAATCAAAGCAAGAAACAAGAAATAATTATTCACTTATTTCAAGAGGTGAAGAACCTAATTCATAATAATTAAACGAAAATATCATTCAATGAAAGACAAATTGAATGATTATTCGAAGGTAAATGATGAACATTAATGACGTAAGTGTTCGAAATTTCCACCATTTTGTAAAATCAACTTTGAATGACATTGTATGATATATCGTTGAATTCAGCGTTAAAAGTTATTTCGAAAAGTGTCATAAAATATGCAGGTCCGTATTGAAAAAAATAAGGTTGAAGGTGGCCCAGGAAGAACGAAACGTTGGATACGAAATCTGATTATATCATTTTGAAGATAATTTACTGTCGAATAAAAAATTCCTGTAACATTTTTTGATAATATTCGAAATAAAGTGAGAAAAAAATAAAAATCAAAATGACAGAATTTACTTTTTTATGATATCTCAAAAACCGGCCCTGATAATCTCGATTTGTTTGAACTGCTTGACAATGCTTCTATGGATACAACTTTTTCTCCATTTGACCGACCTTCTAACTCTTATGGTTTAAAAGTTACCAATACAATGCCATTGAAAAAGTGGCCAGCCTGTATACTATACTATAAGACTATATCAGAAAATCGTTCCACGAAATCGGTTGCACTAAATGCGTACGATAGCAGAAAAATTCGAGGCTGAAATCGTGGGATTTGCAACGTGGCAGTACCCGAAAGTTTCATGGGAAACTGCGTCACCCTTTCGGAACCCACCCACAGGAGGTGGGAAGAAGGAAATTTAATTTGATTGGTTTGTAAAAACGAAGGAGGAAAATCTTTGATTTGATTGGGTTCTAAGAACGAAGAAGGAAAATCTTCAATTTGATTGGTTTTCAAGAAAAAACGAAGGAGGAAAATCTTTGATTTGATTGGGTTCTAAGAACGAAGAAGGAAAATCTTTGATTTGATTGGGTTCTAAGAACGAAGAAGGAAAATCTTTGATTTGATTGGTTTTCAAGAAAAAACGCAGAAGGAAATCTTCAATTTGCGTTATAGGAATAGGTACAAATCTATCTGAAAATGATTAATAGGGAAACCATCAAAATGCCTTCCGAAACTCCCTAATTCACAAGAAAGCCAGTAGCAGCTGTTGAAGCGATAAACCTATTCAGTAACCCTTCATGACTGCACCAATTCTAGATAGTAACTGTGACACTTTTCCCCCAAAACCCCGCGAGCAAACAACCCCCCCGATCTCAATTCATCAGCTGACAAGATAGCCCGGATGACTCACTGCTTATCCGGGAAATTCCACTACATTTTCTCTTTTCCTCACACCCGGAATGTCAACCGCTTATCAGTAACCATTAAGCATGTGGCCCATTAGGTGATTAAATTCGCCATCGAAGACAGAGTGCAGATTACGGAGACCCAGGCGTAATACCGGCATTAGCATATTAAATAAGCTGTTGAATTTGTTTCTTCAAACTGCTATCATATCCGAACACACCCGTCCGATGACAGTGGGCATAAACTGTGGACTAATTAAGCGTCCCGAATTATTTTTCGACACGAACTGTACGTTAGGGCACGTTTTTTGCGATGTTTATTCATGCGGCAGTTTCTGGGCTGTCACTGGGATCTATCTGTATTCAGCGTTAGTCTTTGACTTGCTAATTTCACTTCTTCCGCATAAGCAAAATGATCAGTTGTGATTTACGAATATGGTGTACTAACAGTCGAAAAACGCCTTGCTAAGCCACAATAGTGCTCTCATTGGTCATTTTTGACTGTAGTGGGAAAAACAACCAATTTCTTGTATCTACAGACCAATGAGAGCATCCTTGGACTTGGGCATTCGATGTCTGCCATAGGTTCCCCATTTTAAATCTGTCCTGCGATAAAATGTATGACCATTTAATTAGTTTTATGAGCCTATTCTGAGAAACTGAGAAGGTTCACAGGACATGGTTATGGTCTCGAAAAACCAGATGGATTTCCCAAAATTGACCGGACTATCTCGGGTTGAGCACACTTTCAATAAATGACCCATTAAAGTCTATAGGGTGTTTAAACAAGAAACGAAGATTGTGAACCAAGGCATAAAGAAGAAATATTGCAGCACAAGCGATCGGTCCCATATTGTTGAAATTCTATTCATATAAACAACCTTTTTTAAACAAGACAGATAATTTTTTCATGGCCGGAGGAATTTTATCTTGTCCAGATGTTAGTTTTTGAGATGCCAGCCCAACTTTCAGATGCATACGTGATAGATAACTGGTCTCACGCAGATCTTGCATATTCCGTCTTTGTCCTCCATGGACATTCATCCAGATTATGAACCTTCAGCTTCCAGAATCCTGGATTGCTCCTTTTGTTACTTCGGTTGGTCGTCTGCTGCTCGATATTAGTGAGCGAAGGAAATTGTCACTCATAATCTGTTCCACTTGTCTTCAGATTTAACTGAAGACAGTTCTATTGAGATTGTCATTGTAATTTTCGGAAACTTGATTGAATTAGAGCAGGGGACGTTGAGAATCATCTTCGCTTTCTACTGTTCGTGGTGTATCGTTTGCATAGCGAAGAATTTTCAGGGATTTCTTCCCAATTCGGTACCCTAACCAACTCGTCACCTCCATTATCGCATTCATTATGATGTTGAAGAGTATTGGTCATCCAGACCTCCAATTTCACCCTCACAAAAACAACAGGGACCAAAAGACTCAAGTGGAGAGCTGACAGAGGATTTTGGACACAGTCTCACTTTAACTTGTTATTGCTAAACATGGGCTGGTGAGAGGTTTCCTGTTTTTAGGTCATCATTTCTTCGAAGGAGATGACGAACAGAGAGAGTTACTTCTGACAGCTATGTGGCTAAACTGAGGGACTTTTTTCAACCAAAGCTCGCAGAATTCAATCAAGAAATTGAGGGAGAAAGCTCTGATGAAGTCTGGCTCCAACCTCGTCATGCTGAAAAGAGGGGCATTCATTTGGCACAGTGTGATTTTTCTTCTGTAGTACACTCAAAGGCAGAAGAAAACCCTTCCTGAAAACTTCGAACCACAAAACTTTCGTGTCTCGACCCTGTACTTGAAAACGTAGTCCGAGTAACTTCTTGCTACTTGCTGCGTAATATTGTAATATCATTTAGGTTAATCACCTGAAGGACTACCGCTGATGGGATTCACGTTTAATACTGCACGCTGTTTCGGTTCCCAGGGCAGATACGATGTGCTACAACCAACAACTATTCATTCAATTAATATCCATCTAATATGCAGCGTTACCGAATATGCCACAAGCCGAACGAGGGCCTGGTATAAATCACAATTATCGACCCTGCCGTCCCCCACCCCTCCGCAGTTCGGCTACAGCAGGAATTTAAAATAGAATAACTATTAGTATACATCATTGCAGATATATAACCGTTCCGGTATTACTGACGTTAATGTAAAATGTATAGGGTGAAATTATAGGTTTCGTGACTGCTGCTGCATCCACCCCCCGCTTATTGAAAACGCGTACGTTGTGGGGCTAGACAGTTATATCGATTCTGCAGTAACAATGGTCAGGATGGCGGAAACAACAAAAATAATAGTCCGGTCTAGTGGTCGGCGTGAATTGAAATTAAATGAATTTTAGAGGGACGATTGTGTATCGACGGTGCTAGGATGTGGAAGGGTTCGAGCCTGTGGTTTCGAGATTTTTTCTATTCGTTCTTGTTCTACTAACTCACCATTACTGTCGGCCAATTCATATCTATCACTATTTCTAATACTGATGCCGTTGCTATAATTATCGATATTTCTTTTGAGTGACCCACGTCTTTTCACCCGTTATTTCCTTAAGGAGACATTATGCTCTGGCTAATTCAAAAAGTGCCTTTCATTTGTCCAAGTTCTCGCCCTTAATTTTCCATCTGAGAGCTTGATTGCTTTTCGAATTGAAGTTAAAGAAGGTCTTGGGGGCACTCCAATTCCTTCTCTCTAGAAAATTTGTTTTTTCAATCGGGTTGAATTTGAGAGTCTTTGAAAATTGACTTCATAATCGTTTTTCGGAGATTGTTCATCATGTTTTGGAATAAAACTCATAGGAGTGCCCTCGACAAATCAATTTTCAATATTAAAAAAAAATTCAATTTGGATAGGTGCCTCAATAATGCAAAAAATGAAGGAAATACTGAAAATACTCTCAGAAAGTGTGAAATCGCAGAAAACAGTTTGAAATTCCAAGAGAATAGTGTGCCCCTTGTAATATAGATGTCGCGTTTTCCATTTATGAATTTTCATTCACAGTTTTCATTTAATGTTATAAAAGCTCGAGTTTTCGTCTCACTCAAATCCTCGTAATCATAAACATCTGGTCTGGTTTGCGATACGACGAGCGATCAACGGATGCTTGCTTGGTTGGGTGCGATTTGTGAGCATAAACGAAATATTTTTGATCTTGAATTTCTCATAATGGAGCAAGATATTTTATTAATCCTTTTCTGATGCATTCCCAGTCCCAGTCCCAGTCCCAGTCCCAGTCCCAGTCCCAGTCCCAGTCCCAGTCCCAGTCCCAGTCCCAGTCCCAGTCCCAGTCCCAGTCCCAGTCCCAGTCCCAGTCCCAGTCCCAGTCCCAGTCCCAGTCCCAGTCCCAGTCCCAGTCCCAGTCCCAGTCCCAGTCCCAGTCCCAGTCCCAGTCCCAGTCCCAGTCCCAGTCCCAGTCCCAGTCCCAGTCCCAGTCCCAGTCCCAGTCCCAGTTCCAGTCCCAGTCCCAGTCCCAGTCCCAGTCCCAGTCCCAGTCCCAGTCCCAGTCCCAGTCCCAGTCCCAGTCCCAGTCCCAGTCCCAGTCCCAGTCCCGTAGGGGACGTAGATAATTTCCCGAGGTTGTTCAAAAAGTATCAGTAATTTGTGTCGAATAAAAAATGGTATATGGCTCCTTGAAGCAAGTTTGGTCGTGTGCAGTTTGCGTATAGTCCCCCAAAACTTTCGGCATTGAATTACTACTTCAATTACTGCTACTATCACTCTCACTCGAGAATTTTTCCGGAAAAATTCACAAATAGATATAAAAATTATGTCTCAGGCATAATGGGAACCTCCCTATCGGACTGAAAACTCCCCAGTGACAAGTCAGCAATTACTCAAGCAACCAAACCATCCGCCATGAATTTCCCCACCGACAATTAATGGCAAAAATTCGAAGTAAGGGAAAATCTTGGTCTCCGTCGATGCAGCCTTAATGTAATTTAAGATAAAGCCCCAACTTTTTAATATCCATAAATTGTAATAAAAGCTAATGGGTCGTGGTACATTCGCGCCTCCTAAGCGATTTTAATTCGAAAGGAACGAGGGAATCGGGGGCCGGAAACAAAATCGCAGACGAGAATCAATTTCCCGCCTAATCCTTTCCGGGAGAAGTAGTCGGCATATTTGGAAATTTAGACGTAGTATGCCCATACTGAAACTTTGGAAGAGGTTTGCTGTTTTTGAATTTATATTATAAGTTGAGAAAGTTTCGCGGGGCGGTTTTCAAGAAGGATTTTCGTAAGAGATACTGAGCAAAATGTGGTTATCAGCCTAGGAAGCGAAAATACCATATGAATCATGAATATACACTGTACAACAAAAGTTGTGAATATTATGATGAAAATCAAACTCTCTGCTTCAATATTCGTCGGATCTTATTATAAATCAGAAAAGTTGGTTCTCATATAAATTGCATCCCAAAACGAGAGAAGCGTAGTAACATATCCATGAAAAACTACAAAAATATTCCTAAAACTTATCCTTTTCCATTCTCGATCAAAATGGTCAGGAATTTCATGTTTGTATTATAAATTTCACTGCAGCATAGAACCAACCCTTCAGTAGATGGATCATCGACCTTCCTCTTGCTGATTTCAGCGATACCTGAGGTGATTAATCCACCCTATCTATATGGAGGGTTGGGCAAGAGGGTGGTATATGTTTACACATCATGGTGTTGCAGACCAAGCGCGTGCTGTACGTATGAGTTTACCTAACGGAGTTCGACGGGTCTTCGACTGATATGGTGGCATGGTCACGTTCGCTCGTGTCCTCCAAGGATTCGCACCTCAGTGGCGGAGAGACTTTGTCGAATGCTACATTTCTGGCAGTTAAACCTCAAAATACAATATTCATGTTCTATAGTTCTATAGGATTGTTTTTAATGTTGTTGATAACTTTAAGTTCTTAGTTTTCATTCCTGCATTTTTTTTCATTCCTGCATTTTTTTTCATTCCAGATCAATAAAACATTTTTCATTTGTTGAATCCACCTGTATTCGTTGTATTTGTAGTAACATGTCAATAAAAACGATAATAAAAATTAATTTGTGTTTCATCTTCTTTAAAGATTTTATATTTCATATTTAAGCCCTTTATAATATTGTCACATATTGTTCTTGATTAGACTGTAACCGTGTCAATGACCACTGCAGTTGAGTCACACAAATTGAATAAAAAAAAAGAATATTTAAGTCCTGAACTCGAAATTGAAACGTAAAGAATCCAAGAATTCAACAAAATGACAACTATTTTTAAATGGAAGGATAGATGCATAGATAACCTGGTGTTGGCATTGATTAGATTTTGTTTAAAACATTCTTGTCGATCGAAAATCTGTATAGGGTTCTACGTTTCATTTCTCCCGAAAGGGGAAGTGCTAATTTTCATTGTCGCAAAAGCGCCACGACCGCGAAATATTGTGGATAATTTCCGAACAACGAGTAGTACTCGATATGCAATCTAGAGACAGAACTTGGTAGTAGTGAATTACAGTGATATCATATTCTACACCCATGAACTTTGGTCCTTTATTTATAAAATCTAATCAACCTTCATGAAATAGAAGTACCAAAAAATAAAATATACTTAGATAAATTGGGATGAACGAAATTAATTTTGTCCGCATGCTATGGACAAAATGACATACCTGCAACAGACAACTGTAGTTTTCGACATATAGTTACAAAACTACTGATAAAGTTCACAAATAAAATGCTTGGTTCTTCTAGGAACATCAGCACAAGATGCGTAAGCCCAATGCAACCAATGCATGCATCGTCACCAGTCTTTTCCAGAGCCAATCCTGGAGAAGATTGGTTTTTCCCGATCTTAATCGGCAAAAAAAGTCATAACAATAGTGAATAGACAGATGGACAGTCGTCTTCATCATCTCGAAAATTGCTAGGAACATTTTCTTCTTCACTGTTTTCTTTAAATAATTCTCCATGGTCTTGTCTCCTTTTCTTCGGAGGAGGTATGGGCTCATTTTTTTATTTGATTGCAATCATATCAGGTGAAGAAGTCGAAACTAAGTATACGTTGATCGTGTCTTCGGCTCACGTTTGCCTTGCCTTGCATGTAGGATCAGCAAGAGATGCATTGCCTTTATTAGCCGCGGATGAAAATTTTGTTATGAA
Organism: Adalia bipunctata; assembly: GCA_910592335.1. Lineage (NCBI taxonomy): Eukaryota > Metazoa > Arthropoda > Insecta > Coleoptera > Coccinellidae > Adalia > Adalia bipunctata. Next base: position 14,898,115 of record OU342955.1, read on the forward strand.
TATGTTAAGACAAGTTCTGGCTCATTGTTTGCTGATGGAGCCTGGGATGAATGGTCCCGGTGTTGTCCGGTAGATACGGCTAATTCAGCTGAAATACCTGTCATTTTGTTTCTTTCACTGTATATGTCAGTTTGTCCATAAAGCGTTATAAAATTAGAAATATATCGAATTGATACAAAAAGTATATTCAACATAAGGAAATCTTCGTGCATACAATGACAAATAAATAAAGTTTGAAATGAATGCAATATAAATGGAAAAATGGTGAAAACTGGCCATTTCTTCTAAAAATTTAGAGCAATGAAATAAAACTCGTGACCTGTTGATTTCTCACGACGACCGAATGAACCAGAGTAGCACTTGCGTTTTGAGAGGTTAATAAAACCATTCGGGTCGTGTGATATGGTAGGCAGTTCCGCATTTGATACCTCCAAACGGAAGTTATGATGCCTATGTCCTTTTGTACATATATATTATGTCATTTTGTACGCATTTCCCCTACTGTTGCTGCAGATTACATCGAAAATCAGAAAGAGGAGAAGAAACAAATATCAGAAGCAATTTTTGATGCCAGCAACCAAAAATTTACCAAAAAGATTCAACTGCTGATGTAAAAACTGTAGAATCCATTGAAATTGTAGTATTTGCTGTTTCATCTTTTATAATAAATAGTTTGATACAAGGTCATGAATTTCAAATGAACCATTACAAGTTTTTCATATAGACTTTCATTATATATCGTAATGAGCTTCATTATGTCATCAAAATTGGGTTACATAACCATGTCATTATGACATGCCATCAGATAATGTATGTAAGGTCAACACAGGGCAGACACCACTCTAAAAAATCTGCTCAAGTGGTCACTTCAGGTTGAGGTCTGCCAAAAATGGTCTCAGGCTATGATTGCAGATCTACTAGAGTTCAGATCTTGTTTGATCTTGCAGTTATTTATGCCTTGTCTTTTTGATGAAGTAGTTTCGTTGTTTTTCTAGAAAATTATATCAGGTATTTTCTTTTTGGTATCCTCCTCAAACTTATTATGACTAAATGAGAGAGCTCTGTGAAGTATTTCGTTATCCTTTTGCTGAATTATGGAAAGAGTATAGCAGAAACACTGCTGAATCCATAACACCCCTTTCCTGAATTACGGAATAAAGTATAAAGACCTATCTCCTACTACCTCCCGACGCCTATGGCGAAAGGGGTGATTACCAACCGGGCATCGCGTGACTCCCCGCAATAACACTCACGCTACCTACTAGATTTATACCGTGCCAGTCTCATAACTCTTCTATTATCACGGCTTGTCCGAACTTACCCCGGCAAAAACCCGCATACACATCGCGGTCTGCGACATATTTCAGATGACGTTCCGGGGGCCATCTTGGAGACGGATTGCGGCCCGAGGAAACCCAAGGAACAGCTCCCGAGGGACCCGAACGTACAATGTGGGTCATTTGCGGGCCTTGGATGGCTGAGTGAGTTGAGGTAGCTTCGCGTCTTAGAGAGGATAAAGAGAATAGCTAGTTGTGGTGGTGCCTGTGGGAGTCTGGAGGAGTGGATTGAGATGCATCTGATACCCTTGCTTACTGCGGTCGGGGTCTTGAGGTTGCAGGCTGATTTATTGATGGCACGTCGATGATGTTCGTTGTGTACGAGAGAGGATAGCGAATCTCGATGGTTCTGAGAATTAGCGTTGAAGATGTTTTCTTTGAACCCCGTTCCATATGCTCTGTTTTGTACCTTGATTAGTTTACCAAGGTTGTTCTATTTTAATTTTTGTATCCTGATTGTTTTACCAGGATAATGGTTTTCTTGCACTGCTTCTGGTTGGTGGCTGCTGGTGATCCTCGTTAATCTTGATGATTGACTGCTGTGACTTGTTTTTTTTTTTTGGAGAACGTCAATTCCTACCTTTTCTCCCCTGGTTCTCAAGATGTTCTCTGAACGTTACAGCCACTCACCAGCGTTTTCAATACACACAGTTTCAGTAACTCTTTCCAACATTCCAAACGAAAATCTGATGCAGAAGAGCAAACCCGTCCATCCCGTATGTCCCCATTCCGTCCCAGAGGAGCGAAATGAGGAAATATGATTCGCACAGCTTCCAAACATAACCTCTCCAATATCCGGTCCAATTTGACACTTGAATGATCACGCCTATCGGCGAAAAACCCATCGATAATTCCGAAATGTCCAAGGTCGCCGGTCCCGATCCAATTTATGCAGTTTCGAGTTTCCCGGTCCTCTAATTAGCCGGATGGGTGGAAAGCGACCCACAAAGGAAAACGTGAACCACCGAGGAAATTGATCAATGGCAGGCAGAGGAGCCTTTGCCGCACACATTTGGGAAAGACGCTTACTGGATCACAGAGCAATTTACGCTTCATGCACACACATACATAATATAAGGCACGTCGGGGGTTATTGGTCAATCAAGCATTGGACGTTCGAATTCGAACTGTCTCACGTTTATAATCTAGGTCAGTGCTTGTCTGATCGATAGTGATTTCCCCTGAGAGATGGTCTGTCCCTCTCGTAGAATTTGTGATTGACTTTGTCTAATTGGGAGAATGATTTGAAAAAATGAGGCCATGGCTGAGAAACAATTCTCGGTATTTTCCCGAAGTTAAAGGCATTTTCTGGATCAGCAGCATAATCTACAGATCATTCACGTAACCCAAAATTTTCCGCAGAAAGCATTCTTATTAGGTGCTTCCTGAGGCGGCAGTGCTCTGTCAGGAAGGACCTCCCCGTCCGCTCTCATTCCCGTCTCCTTCCTCGTCCCCGTCACCGTTCCGTGGGACTGAGACTGGGACTGGGACTGGGACTGGGACTGGGACTGGGACTGGGACTGGGACTGGGACTGGGACTGGGACTGGGACTGGGACTGGGACTGGGACTGGGACTGGGACTGGGACTGGGACTGGGACTGGGACTGGGACTGGGACTGGGACTGGGACTGGGACTGGGACTGGGACTGGGACTGGGACTGGGACTGGGACTGGGACTGGGACTGGGACTGGGACTGGGACTGGGACTGGGACTGGGACTGGGACTGGGACTGGGACTGGGACTGGGACTGGGACTGGGACTGGGACTGGGACTGGGACTGGGACTGGGACTGGGACTGGGACTGGGACTGGGACTGGGACTGGGACTGGGACTGGGACTGGGACTGGGACTGGGACTGGGACTGGGACTGGGACTGGGACTGGGACTGGGACTGGGACTGGGACTGGGACTGGGACTGGGACTGGGACTGGGACTGGGACTGGGACTGGGACTGGGACTGGGACTGGGACTGGGACTGGGACTGGGACTGGGACTGGGACTGGGACTGGGACTGGGACTGGGACTGGGACTGGGACTGGGACTGGGACTGGGACTGGGACTGGGACTGGGACTGGGACTGGGACTGGGACTGGGACTGGGACTGGGACTGGGACTGGGACTGGGACTGGGACTGGGACTGGGACTGGGACTGGGACTGGGACTGGGACTGGGACTGGGACTGGGACTGGGATCATCGTTTTCACTGGAGTTTGGTCGTTTGCAGTTTCCAGATTCTCCTCGAAAACTTACGGCGTTGAACTCACCGTGAAAACCGCAAAAATATAGAATTCTTCAAAACAGGTCAAATATTTCATATCTCCCCCTGAACATCGCAATACTAACGAACTTCCAGCCGTTACTTGAGGGTGCCGGCCAGAAATTGGAATCTCCAACCGTCTTGGCGAGACCCTCTGGTCCATTGTTTGAGGCTCGGAACACCCTCTTGCGTGCTAAAGTTTCGATAAAGCGGAAGTCGATCGGCAGGTGGAATATCTATCAGGACAATGGCTCGTACTTCCGGTCAGCTGACGTTACCCTGAATAGCGGGCGGACGCTGTCCGGAATTTATGGGCCATTTTATCGGCTCGATTTTGGGCGGATCTCGCGCCCCCACAGTTTCACGGGTCTCTCGATATTCATGAGGCGCGAATGCGAAAATTGTTTGACGAAAAGATAACTTCCGTCGATGAATGCAATGGGTCCTATTATGCCTTCCACTGAAGCATCAACAGAACCAATAATTTTTTGGGTAGTTGTATTCTTAGTTGTATGATATTCAATCAGTCTACAAGATCAGTGGAGATGGATATACAAGTTCGTACACTGGAGACCAAGACTATCAAAGCGCAGCATAGAAAGACCGCAGAGAAGATGATGGCTCGATTATTTGAGCAGCATACAGGAAGGAGAATTGTTAGAATTGGTCTAACATGGTCAGCTTTTGGAAATATGAAAACAGTATTCCGAACTAGCCTTCCAATGTGTTTAAAAAGGAGGATATTCGACCAATGCATTCTCCCTGTGTTGACATACGGTTCAGAGACACTGACACTGTGCAAGAACTGCAGAAAAAGAAAACAAATCATGCAACGCAAAATGGAGAGGTCAATGCCTGGAATTACACTCCTGAACACAGTTCCAAATAGAACAATAAGACGCAAAACAGGAATAGGATGTCGTCGAGAAAATTCTTCGCCTGAAATGGAAATGGGCTGGCCATGTGGCTAGGATGACTCGCTGGAATTTGTATGCAGGACCGAAAAGATTGGTAAAATATGGGTGAGGCTTATGTCCAGCAGTAGACAGCATAAGCTAATGATGATGATGATGATGACAGGAAGGAGGTGGTTTCAGATAGCACCAGACAGATCAGTTTGAAGAAGCATGGGGGAGGCCTATGTCCAGGAGTGGATAACAGAGGGCTGACTGGGAAGAAGAAGCAGATAGTAGTCCTTTATTGCTTACTTCACTATATTATTACAAAGAATTGATATACACTACTATAATATTCCATAAAACCGGAACTGCATAAGTACCAGAAATATGGCATCATTGTACTTGTCTGTGAAGTTTCATTATTTTTCTCTTCGTGTTAATGTTAATCCCAATCCTGTATACACTTACACGCCATCTACACTTCAAAACCCGAACCTTTCAATCTTCAACTTTCCCATAAACGAATTAGAAAATGTTCCTCCAACGAAACAATTAGGAATTCCCCACTTGGCTCATATTCCACCTGTAGCGAACGCTGAATAAACAAAGCTCCAGGATGCGTACCTTTCCCATTTTCGCAACTCCATCCAGGAGTTACAACGGGACGCGTAAACCTTATTTATGCGAAAGTTTGAGATGGAGCTAAATATTTGAAAGGACCTTTCATGGTCCACACAGGCACTGTGTTTGTTTTTGGGCTGAGACGGGAGAATTAAAGGACTAATTTGTGTTTTGATGGGAGGTGGAGAGGGAAATGGGTTAATCTGAACTTTGAGGGAGAAAGACATCCAAACTTGCCTGGAGAAGAAAGTTGAGTGAATAAATGTCACCAATGTCAATTAATCATTCAAATTTGATGAGCTTCGGGATTTTTCATCAATATGTATTCGCTAGTATTCTGATGTCCAATCATTCCAATACATCAGAAGATAATTGCTTTGATAGACTGGAATTTTGTCTATCTTCCTGATCAATATTCCATCAATGAATATGTATAACATTGAAATCGATCTTCGGATTTTACTCGATCGTGCTGCCTCACTGACAGATCGTAAATATCTCGAGATTTAATGAGACCTGACTACCGTCTACAGTTTTATCACACTTTCAATATCTCCAGGTTTTGTTGAGAAACCAACTGCACCTTCTCTTCGTGTGAATTGTCATTCGTGAATATGTAAAGTAACAATAGAAAACGGATTTCATTCGGTAACAGTTGTACAACACCTTCTATTGTTGTTATATTGCAATATCGCCTAATGTTCTGGTTTTTTACCTAACGATTTTATGCAAAATTAAAACTGGGAGTTAAAGTAATTCTAACTTCCTCATTTTCAAAATGGGACTGTTATCCTTCAATATTCTCTATGGGAGCCTCTAAGAGATGCCAGATAGGTCAGCGTAAAGTCCGCTGAACTAACGATAGGACTAGTCACCTTCACTCCATCTCCTTCATGGAAAGGGTGGCCATAAAGCCAGAATAATCTGTATCTAATGGCGAGGGGTCCCGATAACTGTTTAATTAAAGGCAAACAGCTTCTAGGTGCCTCGACTGTAACCTTTGATAAGATGGGATGAAAGGTGATTGGACCCTTTGGAAGTAGAGGATCTATCTATGTTGAAACAAGGGGATTGAAGGGGATTAGAAGAGCGGTGGAGATAGCGGGATAACACTCAAAAGATAGGGAAAACTAGAAAAAGAAGCAACAAATTTTTGGTAACGACGAGAAAGAATTTGAAATAAATATCTAGTCGTGCTGCTTCGGGAAATAATGGAGAAATCAAGAAGTATTTGGTGTCTGGTAGAAGAAGTTTCACGGGCTATGGAAGTGTCCCTTCCATGCGTCCATCAGTAGAATACAAGCATTCAAGACCATATGTATACAGGGTGTTTCACCATAAACTGGACAAACATATATTGGCGTGTAGATAACACCGAGGAAATCATTTTTGCCTTATGACATATACCCCGTTTTTGACGCATAAGCGAGATACAGGGTGTTCAATGTCCACTTTGAGCAATATTCTGATAACTGTGGTGAGTTATGCGTGACATTTGAAATAACGGTAACTGGTCACATCTTAGTATTTTTTAGGGCTCAATTCAATTGTGGTGTAGAATTTGGAAAAAAAAAATTCAAGATGGCGGAAAGCCTGCAAAGTTGGAATTTTTTTTTCTCGGTTGCCAATTTGAAAAGAACTTTTTCAACGTACTCGATTTTCTTAGATTTTCCGTGAAAAAATTTTTTCAAAATTCGAACTCAACTTTTTTTTACATGTCCTCAGTGAAAAAAAAAAAATTTGGCCGAAATTGTTGAAATTTTTCATGGTTGAACTATCTTTCATTCTGAATACTGAGGTGAAAACAGATTGAGATAATATCCATTGGTTTTCTTTTTGTAGCCTTCCAAAAATTACGCTCGGAGAACTCATAATTTTTATTCAAAAAACTGGAAGCCGTACGAAGGCCAAAATTGTGCTAATGGACTGCCAGAATGACCCGGACAGAAATATGAATTTATAAACCAAAAAATTTTTTTCCAAAAAACTTTGGTGGAATTTGAACTCTCTACGAGTATGAATTGGGTTTCTTTTAATCTTATAAATTTCTGTTACCAAAGCGACGCTATAGTAAATCGAAAGTGGAGAGTTCGAATCCCAACGAAGTTTTTTGAAAAAAAAATTACATCACATTAATTCACTGAATAACTTCACATAATCATCACGAGATCGAAGAAAAACACCCATATTAAACTCCGTCCCCTTTCATAACATAGATCTAGAAACGATTTCCTTCCACGATAGTTTGTTAACAGTTGGCAGCGCCTTCAACTGAAATTGAGATTACCAATGTGCTCTACCGGTTTTCGCTATACGCATGCGTCGAGGAATTTTGCGGCGTAGACGATTTTCATGGAAATGGCAGAATTCATAGATATTCATACTGTGTTACCAAAATAATCCTTTCCCCCAATGAAAAAATCCACAAGCTGGCAACCCCTTCTTAAAAGTTCTGTGATATATCAAAAGAAGATCATTGTTTTTGATAATAAATAGTTGGATATAGCTCGATAAGTCACGAAGTGAATAATAAACCTCTTCCGCAAATCGCTAGGAAATTTTGACATTCCAGTCAAAATTGGTCATAGAAAAAGTCAAGATTTCCAAACTGTTAGGAAATATTCATTTCCTCACTGTAAGGAAATGATATTTCCTTACAGTTGGTTCGACATATGCATATACGAACTTTTCTCATGATTCCTTCGGCACTTATTCTGAAGAGGCAGTATTTTCACTGCATCAACCAGCTCTGGAGGAGTCCCAGAAATAGCAAATTCATCATCAATTATCATTTTCCACTGTTTTCACACTGTTTTAAATTCGAAAACACTAGCAATTAAATTAATAATATGCGTCAACTTTGACAATTCAACATGAGTACGTTTCCACAGTAACGTAACCAATTTCAATACGAATTTCGAAGCATCATTTATTTATGAATTGGATAATTCGCAATTTCATCAAAATTAATTGGAACCTGACGAATTTTGAACGATTCGCGGAAAAATAGTATGTTCACCTCGTAGGAAAAGACACATTTCTGGACTCTGTGTTGCCAATTTTCACAATCGTCCAGGAATGTTACGCTTTTCCTACCCGGTGAACAATGTACTATTTCTCATAAGATATTTTATAGATTTATTTAAGATTTTATTGGGATATCGAGAAAAATATGAACCAGTTACTAGTGTTTACAAACTAATCTTAAGGAAAATATAAGAAGTAACTTTTTTTGATGGAAGAAATATGGATTTTCAGTTGCAGAACTAATCGGACAAAACTGAGCGTTTTTGTTGAAAATATCGTGTTTGTAATATTTTTATTCCAATGAGGTTAGTACTTGAATATTCTCCGAATGTATCACCCCAATTTCAATCGAGAAATATGAACTTTGAGGTAATTGCAGAAAATCATATCGGGCACGCATTTGGTCCAAATTTTTTTTCAAACGGCTATATCTTTTATACAGAGCCGAATTCCGAGAAATAAGAAATCGAACAAGATTTCTTTCGGCCTCTAGAAAAATATGAAGTTGATGCGAAGTTCAAATAATGAGTAGAAATAGGGACAGGAAAAATCATTGCGATATTCCAGTAAGCATAAGACTGTTTATCTCACACGTCAAGCCCGTAATTTTCGCTTTGACAATCGGAAACCCTAATTTGACGCCTGGCTGACTCTCAGGGCCTTTGTTAACTTATTTTTTCCTCGATTTTCCATCGCACAATGCGAATTTGCGAATGGGAACGTGCGCCTCTCATCGTCTTGTTAACAACTCGACAACTCGTAAAAGTCTCTCACGAAATTTATGAATACACCTCTGCAAAAGCATATCTGTCACCATTCAGCCACTTTTATGGGCTTGTTCAAATAATTTTACGCCGTGTCCCGATATTTACCCGCGACTCCGACATATTTACGATCTCATCCAATTTTAATGAGGTATCTTAGATAATCCAGGAGCCTGTGTGGGTAGATTAGACCGGTCTAAGTTAACGTCGTATTTCAACCACCATGTAATCTCGATCTCCAATATTCATAAATATATTAGCAGCTCATATATCAGGGCCAATTTTCGAATTTGTTCGTCCGTAATTGGAATTTCTTCATTTGTTTATCCGTTGTTCGTAATTAAACTTTGAATTTATAATCTCAAACATTTCGTTTTACTATGGAGATTGCGGTAGTCTGGACGTACAATTTGCTTTCAGTTATTCGAATCCGATTGGTTGGAAGAGTTCACAGGAAATTACTGCGTGTGGAGACTAATCGTTAGATTTAAATTAAACTCGAATTAGTGGTGGATACCTGGTAGTATTTTACTGGTCGAACATGTTTGTATCATGGAAAAGACTGATGTTGCATATTATGATGGTTTTGATGATTGCTTATTATCAATTACCATGCCATTTGATGAGGACAAGAGAGCAAGTATGCTGTGTCAATCTTATCATTAGATTCTAATGGGGTACCTGAAATATGCCTACAGTCAATTTGGAATGCCTTTCCGAAAGAACTTTTTGAAAATGATTTCACAACGTTTTTTTCAATGAAAACTACAGTTATCAGAAATTGGACATAATTTTTTTCCCTGATCGTGGAAAAAGTAACACTATTTTGACCTGTTTTCTATGCGCGAAGTTCAACATTCCACAATAGTGGACAGTTGCTGCGCAATTAGAAATTAACAGTGCGGTAATATTCTTACCGCACTGCTGTAGCGTGCGGTAATGCTACAAATGGATTATTACAATAAAATGAAACAGAGTATGGTTTTGATTTTTATATTAATTGAGCTATTATGATAGGAATAAAAGAAACATCTAATTTATAACAATATTCTTGAACACAAATTAATTGATGTTAATATTCACATTTATTGTACAGTTTGTACAATTTGTTAGTTGTACTGGAGGGCAATGAGAATTTGTAGACCTTGAAGCTCGTTTCGATCATTTTCATTTTGAGTCGAGGCAGGGGTGTTGAATATTTTATTAGCAACTTCTTCTTTATTATTAAGTGATTATTCAATATAATCTTTCGCCACATTGGAAGATTTCCATCCTCCGTGGCGCTTTGAAGAAAGAATATCAGCTCCAGCATCTACCAAATGTGTCACCGATGATCTTCGGGAACAAAGTCCTGTATATTCTGTTGTATTTGGCATCTGTAAATAACTTGCAATAATTTGCGGCATTTTTCCGAATTGATTTATTCTAATGACTGTCTTCCATCCTTTTCCTTTGTTGAATTAAAAAAAAATTTAGGATTTTCAAAATCATTAGGCCTAAATGATACGTACTTTCTATAAACATTCAAATAGGTTTCGTCAATAATAAATGATCTAGGTTTATTTTTTTTTGTTCTGGTATTTTTACCAGTATTTTTGAACCGAAATATTCTGTATCCTGACCTTTCATTCGGACAAGGTCATCTCGTCGACAGGCTACTGCTATTACAAATATTAGAGCTATCAAAAAATTGTATATTTCGTATTTTATGTATTCTAAGTTATACTATATCATCTATTTCTACTTAATTTCGTCGATGAAAATATTATGTTATCTGGGGCCTCTTAAATGAATTCCTGAACTTGTTCCTGGGTTGAAATTTCGAATTTTTTCGGTTTGTATACTGTAGCTTGACGTTTTGAAAAAGCTCTCAGTTTTTGGTACTGGGCAATAGTAATATTATTGTTAACAGACAAAGTTGATCGAAGCATGGAATAATGTGCCTACAACGTCGAAGATTTCATTGTTTTATCAAATTCAGTGACATACGCCATCAGTACATTCTCAGAAAAGGATAGGTACACCAAAATCCATGAAGCATTATTAGAACGCAAGTTCATACTTCTCTCTGGATTTCGCCGGAAGCAAATCAATACTAAATACCATTAATTCTCCTTTTACATATTTTTTAATAATTTTCATCTATCACATGGATTGTCCAGTCCTAATATCTTTGTGTTTCAAACTTCAACTTCTTCGTATTCAACACCAAACTCACGTAACTGGCTGGGAGTGTTTTCTTGCACTCACTTATCTGGTGAAATAAATTACATAAATTGATACCAACAAACAGCAGAACAATGGTTGGATCTCTCACGAATAATTGATGAAATATGGCATAACTGCGCGAAATAAAATGACATTTGTCGCGCATTCTTGCTTAACATTCAATGCACTTATTCCTTCTAACAATTCTTATATTCGAGCGTATTGACTCTCCTTGGCAATTTTGCATGTAAACATTGTGGTGGATTGTATTTTATTGTTTCGTTTGCATTTGTGCTATTTGGAGACTATGCGTGGATTGTCGTTTGCTGCATGGTAATTATGTTATCCACTGTCTCGATCTGACCATATCATGACCATAACCTTGAAGGTTCTGATGAATAAGACACATTCAATGACGAAAAGGGTTTTCCAATGAGAAGTGTTTTATTGAATGGCTCTCAATTTCGGTAGATGTCACTTTTGAAGCAGCATTTTTTTGACATTTGACAAGTAGAAACTATACGTCATCATTAGAAATGGAAGATACAACAACGCATTAAATTTATTTAAATTCACAATAAAAGTGGTGAAAATTTGGCCGAGGCGTCGTTCTTTGGAATGAAGAATTCCACAAACGTTATTACACCGTATTTTGCATAAAGATTTGTGTCTTGAGGCTTATAAAGTCCAGTTAATACAAGAACTCAGCTCAGGCCGGGCGATCATCAACAACGTCGTGTTTTGGCTGATTGGGTCCTTAAAATGCATGGAAATGATCCGGAATGCCATCGAGATCTTGGAACTCATTCCTTTGGGGCCATGTGAAAGAAAAGGTTCACGCCAAGAGCCAAGCGTCGATTCAAGACCTCAAAGATGGAATTCGTGAGGCTTTCGAGGACATGGGGCAGGTTTGGTTATGGAAAATTTCATGAAAAGGAGATGGTCCTGTAGTCGTGGTCGTGGTGGTCATTTAGCTGTTGTTATTTTCCATTGAAAACGGCCTTCCTCATTATCTTTATATATAAAACGAAGTTGTTGGTTACACCATTTATAACTCGAGATCGGATAGACTGTTTGTTATGAAACTTCATTTATGGATTCGTTCACTGCCTGGTTATTATAAAAAACACTCAAACTCTGAAAACTTCGATGAAAAATATGCTCGTGAAGGAAATGCTTTCCCTTCTTTTGAATAATGACACTAGGTTTCGCTACGGTTAATGGCCCGTATTCGTGAAGGTAATATATTTGATATTAGATAGATAGATAGATAGATAACATCCTTTATTCCATAGTATGTACAAAAAACTCACACATAAAAGGAACAGTGTCAAAAACAAAATTACAAATCACCTCAAATAATCATTCAAGGAATATGGTTCCATAGCAACCAAATATTCCCTGACATTTCTCTTGAAAATCTTAAAATTATTTAAAAGTTTGATTGTATTAGGTAGATTGTTATACAATTTGATGCACATGTAAGACGGATGCCTCTCTGACAGAGACAATCTATGTACAGGATAATGTAAATTTTGTGATCTTAAAGGATATTCGGTCTTCCTAGTGTGAACTGAAAAAATATACTTATTCTTGAAGAAAAACACCAAACACTCAAATATATAAATACCAAAAACAGTCAGCATATTATTTTCTTTAAACACTCCCCTACACGATTGAATATAAGACATTTTGAACATGTACCTCAAAACTCTCTTCTGCAGAACAAACAACCTGCTTACTTCCGAGCTCGATCCCCAGAAAATAATACCATATCTCAACAGACATTCAAAATTTGCAAAATAAACAGTTTTTAAATTATTTACATTCAAATATTTTGACAATGTTTTAATAGCAAAACCTACACGACATAACTTTCCCGAAAGGTACTCTATGTGAAATGACCATTTTAAGAAACTATCCAGATAGACTCCCAAAAACTTAACAGATTCCTCAATTCTCACATTGCAATCAGTCAGATTCAAAACACTCTCTTTCACTTTCTGTGATCTGTTTGTGCTAAATAATACAGCTGTTGTTTTGCTTTCATTCATTATCAATTTGTTCTTATCAAACCAGGATTTTAATTGATCATACATTGAAAGAGCTTTTGCTTTGATTTCATCAAAACTACTACCACCAATCATTAAATTTGTGTCATCAACAAAAGAAGTTAACAACTTAATTATTTCGTCAATTATATCACATATATCAAAAATAAAAATAATGAAGAGAATGGGACCCAAAACACTTCCCTGAGGTACCCCATATTCTGATTCAATTATATCTGATTTAATATTTTTACCAATGGCTACCCTCTGCAAACGCTCTGACAGATATGAAGCTATCCATTCTTTTGCACTACCCCTTATTCCCAACCTTTCTAATTTTTTCAATAAAAAAGGCCTAAATAAACAGTCATAAGCACTAGCTAGATCGATGAACAAACCCAAGCCAAGCTTATCATCCTCCAGTAGCTCTATTATTCTTTCAGTGAACTGATATAATGCAGTTTGAACCGATCGGCCCTCCAAATATCCATGCTGAGAATCATTAAATAGATTGCACTCATTCATAAAATTCAACAGTCTCTCACACATTACATGTTCAAATATTCTCGAAAAACTGGACAAAATACTGATAGGCCTGTAGCTTTCAAAAGAAGTTTCTTCACCTTTTTTATAAATGGGTTTTATTAGTGCTAGTTTTAGCTGTTTTGGGAATATCCCAAATTTGAGTGAATTATTCACTATGTATGAAATAACAAACTTTATCTCATCTGCACAACTTTTCATAATATTGACTGGTATTCCGTCATCGCCACTACAGTACTTATTCTTTATTTTCCCCAATATTTTAACTATTTCATCAGGATTTGTTGGCTGTAAATCAATAGATCTGGAGTTACTAGGTAAATTACAAGAAAAGGTCTTATCATCCAAACTATTCAGCAAAATAGGAATTTTTTCGACTAAGAAATTGTTATACCTTTCAGCTACATCACCAAGACCTTCATTGAAAATATTGAAACCGTTCTTATATTCTGTGCCCCTAATGTCATTACAAATAGACCACATAGTTTTATTCTTATTGTCAGATGATTGAATTTTCAGATTATAATAATTAGCCCTGGCTGCTGATAGAAGTTTGTCATAATTACGTTTTTCAGTATTATATAACGGTTTATAAGAATTATCACATGACTTCAATGTAAGCAAACAATCCAACTTGAACTTACTGTCCCTGACCTCCTTGGTATCATAATAGTTCTTCAATTTCTTTTTTCCAAATTTACACAGTTTCAAAGGAAAATGCTTTTCAAATATGCGAGAGAAACATATCATGAAAGCCTGCCATTGCAAGTCAACATCTGACTCATCAGTAGAAAACACAGACTGCCACTCCTCCTGTTGCAGATCATTTCGGAAATTCATTATTCCCTCATCACTATAAAATCTGCGATAGACACAATTATTATTAACTTGTTCTGTAGTTACATTGAAACTTATTTTTTGAGCGAAATGATCTGAAACAGTGGTCTTGATTACCCCTGCATCAACCTTAAAATTAACAAAAACATTATCTAAGCAACTACTTGTACTATGTGTGACCCTTGTGGGCTCATTGATCGTGTGAAAAAGCTGAAAAAAACTGAACAAAGTTAGAAACTCAGTCTTCTTACTGGTGTTTACTAGAAGGTCAATATTGAAATCTCCAGCTACCACAATATGTTTATTTTCCTCAGTCACCAACGAGAGAACTTCTTCCAGACGTGCCAGAAACACGTTCATATCACTTTCCGCACTGTTTGGTCTATACACTGCCAGCACAATAAAACTTTCACTGCCCAGACATAATTCAACCGCAGCACACTCAAAATGGCCAATGATGGAGAGCTCTTCTAATTTCTTCCTTCTTCTACATCGCCATTAGATGGCGATGTTTACAATTACTGTATAATTTGCATGGAACTCACAATACCATGAAAGACTACTACCAGATCAGAAAAAAAGCGGGCAAACATCTCAAGTTGGTGGAACCGAAATGTCAAGTGAATCGAATTTTGACGATCTGCATCAATCGTGAATTGTCCATTTTCATCTTTTCTCTTCATTTCTGACATGTTTTTGAATTTGGGTAATAAATATTATGTTCAACAATTATTGGGTATCGAGAATTCTTCTCATGTTATAACAATGTCATAAAAATTTTGTATATCAATTTCGCCTAATTTATCTCTCTAGCAACGGTGGGTTTCACAAAGCATTATCACCGGTTGACCAGTGATCGGAGATTGATCTAGAATAAACTCGATTCGACAGTTCAAAAATCAGAGAACCAAGCCGTTGATCACTGGTCATTACGATTTGTGGACTCCACCGTTAGTATCATTTAGGCGAAACGAAGTTTGCCGGGCCAGCTAGTAATGAAATAAACATCCTATCATTCATCTGAAGAAATGGCATTTTTCTTTGAATGTCAAACCACACCCCTTATTGGAAAACCCTTCATTTACTTCGAAATTTTGGCTACTGTATTCCTTTCTCATTTTTCCGTTTTGGGGTTCTTCTCAATATTTACTCATTCGGAGAGGATCAATAAAAATTCTCTCCTTCTACCAAGTGAAAACACCAAGACAATAATGTCCACACCAACACTTCGAAACTAAGCCGCTCAGATCACCAGAAGAAAAAATTCAACTAATCAATTTGCACCGTTCCAACGCACGACAAAGCGATTACGCCACTCTAATCTCCTGACAGAAATCAACCACCAGCGAAGTCCCCATTCAGCTCCGTAATCCTTTTCACAGCAGAGTGTCAGTTAAAAATGGTAATTTCATTCCGTCCTCCATTTATTCCTGACCGGAGTTCCTCGAACCGTCTGTCTGTCCGTCCGAAACGACGCGGATCGAGACAGGCTGTCCGTCAAAAGTCCTACGGACAATAGCAACAATCCTACGATCGCTAATGCTCTTCCTTCGGCGTTCGCCTTCCGAATAAAGCCATTATGGAGGTGCCAGATATTGGAGAAGTCGGAGTTCTCTTGATTACCAAGATGATATCGGAAGTTCAGGTGGGGTGGAATTATTTTTTTTTTCGATATATGATGTGTTAAGTGGTTGTAAAATCGGTCCGAATGGTGGACAAAGGCAATCGGAATGTTGGTATGGATCCGTCAGGAGCTATTGTTGGTTGATGGGCTTCATTCGTTTCTTCATAAGGAGGCTGTGGTTTATGAAGAATCTCCGAAATATAAGTCCGAATCAGTATGGCTTATATCGTTCCTAATACAAGGTGCGGCACGGAGAGCGGACGTTTTTCAGATGGGCATAACTTTCCCCCACTGAAGACGAGAGAAGTGGGGAAGGTGCCGTTAGACTCGTGTGTTCCTAGCATTTATTTTTTTATTTACCAGTTGTCGTCATGGAGCCTTGGACGGTGGAGCATCGTGTTTTCGCCTATGATAGTTTCGTCCGAAATAATGAGTCAGTCACGGTCGTGCAGCGTGAGTTTCGTCGCCATTTCCACATTCATCGGAATAGAGCTATTCCCTCTCGAAACACCATCCTTCGTTGGGTTGAATCACTTCGCAGACGTGGTGAACTGATCAACAGAAGACCAAGAGGACCTGTGCGAACAGTTCGAACGCCTGAAAATGTTGAACGCGTTCGACAAGCCATTCTTCGCAGTCCCCAGATTTATCCATATGCGATTTTTTCTTATGGGGACACCTCAAGGCTAGAGTATACGAGACCAAGCCCCGAACTCTGGAAGAATTGAAAAGGGCTATTCGCGTGGAAGTTGCCCAAGTTGAGAGAGCGATGTTGGAGAGAGTCTACGCGAACTTCCAAGAGCGCCTCCAGCACTGCATCACCGATTTCGGCCACCACATGCCTGATGTGATTTTCCACACTTGACTGTCTCAAATGCTATTTCCTTGAGAATCTGATTCCGTCAATAAATGTGTTTTTGAGTAAAAATTAACGCTTTTATTATTTTTTTAAAACCATCCATCCTCCGTGCCGCACCCTGCATTAACAACGGAGGAGGTTTTTCAGTCACAAGGAACACTACTATATATACACGTTTATTCAAACAGCAACGTTTCGAGTGTTTCCCATTTCAACCGATGAACCTGCCAATTCCAATACGTCAAGTAATAAGGCCCCGAGATATGAAGACGATTTTGAGACAAACATCCACGATTTTGAATCAATATTCAAATGAATTATTAAATTAATGTTGTTCATAAGCCTGAAGAAGAGAATATAATTCTCGAAACGTTGATGTTTGAATAAACGTGTATATATAGTAGTGTTCCTTGTGACTGAAAAACCTCCTCCGTTATTAGTCCGAATATTTCTGCCGACTTAGCTGGAAAATTTGAAGGAAATGGGCGCCAAATTTCGTTGCAGAACGTCGGGTGATTTATTATTTTCGATGAGAAAACAGAACGCCATAGAGAACTTTATCTGGAGTCTTTTCGAGCAGAAATTTCAACATCAGATACTTCGAACTTCTTGAAGCTCATCTTTCCTCTTGAGAAACCAAGTAAAAAGTTTTCCAAAAAGATGTGTTATTTTGACATTCAAAGAAAATGGCCATTTTTTTTAGATAAATGATCGGATGTTTATTTCATCTTAATGAGGAAGGTAACATCAGCCAAATGATCACCACGACCACGATTACAGGACCATATCCTTTTCATGAAACTTCCCATAACAAAATCGCAATGTGACTGTCTTTTGTCCTCGATAGCCTTACGAATTCAATCCTTGAGGTCTTGAATCGACGCTGGGCTCTTGGCATAGACCTTCTCTTTCCAATGGCCCCAAACGGAGAAGTCGCAAGGTGTTCAATCACAAGATCTCAGTGGCCAATTGTGATCACCTTTTCGAGCGATGACACAGCCGGAAACTTTTCCCGTAAAAGATCAATGGTTTTGTGGTTTGTGTGGCACGTTGCGCCGCCTGGTTGGTAGTTAACGTTGTTCAGATCAATACCATCGAATTCTGACCAAAAAAAATCATCAATCATCTCCAGATAGCACAATCTATTCACCATAACTGTTGGTCTGGCCTCATTCTCGAAAAAAGAGAGGATCTTCAACAAAAACTCTTGGGTTTGTCGAGCCCCAGATGCAACAATTTTGCTTATTGACGTAGCCACCGAGGTGGTAATGGGCCTCATCACTAAAGATGATTTTTCGATGGAATTCAGGATCATTTCGAGGACCCAATCAGCAAAGACACGACGTTGTTGATGATCAGCCAGCTCGAGTTCTTGTGTTAACTAAACTTTATCAGCTTTAAGACTCAAATCTCTATACAAAATACGCTGTAATGACGTTTGTGGAACGCTGAATTTCAAGGAACGACGAGGAATGGACAAACCTGAGTTTTCTTCAACACTTTCGGCTACAGCAGGGGTTTTATTCCTCACATCACTAACTTATGCCAACAGATCAAATTTTTCCACCAATTTCTGTATTGCGGTTCGTCGAGGTGCTTTACGACGGCCCAAAAATGTTCGATTTTTACGAACCCTCGCTGCCATATTTTCACCATTTTTACATTGAATTTTAATAATTTCATAGCGTTGTTGAAGCGTGTATCGTTTCATTTTCACTGGAAAACTCTTTATTTCAGGTTACTCGAGATACGTCCCACTGATTTTTGGAGATTTCTATTGTTCTGAAGTATGAAATTGTCAGCCAGATGGAGAATGAGGATTCTATGAACAGTCGAACCTTGATTCAGTAAGGATGAATTTTCGAACTGGAATCATTTATCCTGCTGATTGAAAAAACAAAAAGACGCTCCCGCCTAACGAACAAAAGTCACAACGATATTGAAACCTCTCAAATTCACTCATCCTCCGGGACTTTGTAGTCCTCGGAGAAATTGATGCATTTCCAATCCAGAAAAAGAGCCCTGCTCGTCAATGGAGTCAGCATCGCGTATAATGGACTAATGACAGGAAGAGGAAATGGAACGGGGGAAGGATAATTGATAAAGTTAGCAGAAAAGTATTTACAGGTAGGGCCAGACTGGGGCGGTGACCCCAACTTGTGAAGCATCTTTGGGCAACTTTTCCCCTCCCATTGATGTCTCCCTTCTGGATCTTTGATTAAAAATATTCCTGTGATTTTCCAAAGGACGACGTTGAAAGAAAGATGATTGAATTGTGTTCTTTTCCAAGTAATTGGATTTGGCGTGTTGGAATTTCTGGCTCAACTTGGGATCATAGAAACACAAAAGACATTTGCAAATGATGGATAAACTGGTGTTATCCATATTTGACCAACGAAGTGGGCCTTTCTTGTAATGAGTTGTCATTCCTGAGCAATCAATCAAATCCTGATATGACTGAAACATCCCACACCACTATTAATGGAAACAAAATTTTAGTATTCGCCAAAGGGTAGATGGTGATCATGATTTCACCCTCACTGTGATCATCCGAACATCATAATTCATGTTCTATGTCATATTTTGACTTTAGCCTCACAGATTCCTAACTGTACCCTTGCATCGTTAGTGTGGTATCTCGTTGCATTTTCATTGCTTATACTGATTTATAAGAGCGAAACAGATTTTTTTTCGGTTTCTTGTTGCCACGTGCAGCAAACTGAAATGTATTGGAAGCATTGGAAGAGAACTATGTACATGGTGATTCATTTCACAATTCGCAACAGATATTATTGAATGCATTCCACAATTTTGATCCCATCCGATATCAAACACAATACGAATTCTAATAAATTCCATGACCCTTTCGGCTCTCACCGGACCACTTCATATGAATTCCCTCAATGTAAACTGATATCTGGCAATCAAATTGATGGTAGATAGCATTCACGATTCCACACTAAATCCCAACTATCCTATTACTGAATATATCCGAAGCTATATTGCTTCCAAATTGATAAAAGACCAGAATACTTCACACTACCCAGCGCGCATTCGGTTAGCATTTATCCGTAATTATCGACCATAAATCGGAATTAAAATTATGCTAATCGGATTTCGGTCGATATGTTTTAACGGTATTCTATTATGGAGGACCTGTAGGACTCTTGTACCTTGTTTGGGTATCGTTTCGACAATTTTCAATGGATCGTTTCACCAGTTGTAACTGCTACTGACTAATGTGGCAACTGGCCAGAGGCAACAAAGTGGCTCTCTTATAGGTGCCAGGACACTGTAGCATTGAGGGTAATGAGAAGGCTGATGCACTTGCGAAAAATTCATCAAATGTTGAACAGTTGGACCTGAACCCTTCTGTGTCCTTGAGAGGACCAGTATGAGGCAGAGTTACAGCAATGGTAGATGCCAAACATGATACTCTTCTGGAGATGATCTCCAGGACTTAAACAAGTCAAAAAGTTTGTTGAGTTCCCCTCGGCTCACACAAAGAAACTTCTCCAGCCAACACGGATAGAGCTTCGGTGCATTGTGTACCTCTTGCATCGATTAGGCGAGTCGACAGATCAAATTTGCAGACTATGTGAACCAGGGGAAGTGTGCAAGTGACCGAAGCTTGCCTTCCTCAGAAACTTACACTCAGGCAAGCTGACTCTTGATCTTCACGATATAAGTGTGGAAGGACAAAGGGAGATCATACGATATTTGATGATAGTAGATGGTGGATGATCTCACAGTAATCCAATTCTTGGAACTTGGACTAAGTTTTCGACCATAACCACCCTTCATAAGTGGTCCAAAGTTTCGGATCTAGTTAATCCCTTTTCAAGGTTGCAATATAAACCTACAGCATCGTGACTTATTTCACAACTCAACCTTAGGGCATCGCTTGCAATAATCTGGCAGCAGATAAATATCTGGAGGAGATATAGGGGTCTCAAAAACCATTCGAAGAAGTACCAAAAAGCATACAAATTTTCCAAAAACATGTCGCAGTGCCATTTTTGGAATCTGTTAATTCTACCTGGACCGTGAGACTTAAGTGTTTCGTACATAGATTGATTTACAAAGGTTGTTCTAGTTTTATTTTTGTACCGTGATTGTTTTATCAGGATAATGATTTACTTACACTGCTTCTAGTTGGTGGATGCTGGTGATCCACGTAAATTTCGATGATTAACTGTTGTGACTTCACAACCGATGTGAGGGGGTATACTGAACTATAAGCACCCTATGGTAATATTGATGATTACTGCGATAAGTTGTTATCAGTACTCGATAACAACTACGAAGTGGATGAGGAAGTGGTGAAATGTGAACGCACTCTAAACAACAATAATCTGTATTTTTCTTGTAACCACAACTTGGGTAACGAGCACTACACGATTATACACATATTATGTATACAAGTATGAATCTACCTTCTATATGAAAATCTATATTGCAAGGGAGCAAAGGTGTTATGATTACTAATACTAAAACTTCACTTTACTGAGCGACGATTACTTTACTGATCGACAATTATAAACTTTACTCACGACGATTATGAACTCAACCTTCTTTATGAGAATGTACAGCAAGGAGAAATTATGGAATGTACCTTCTATATGAAAATTTATAGCAAGGTAGCAAGGTGTTATGATTACGAAAACTATCAGTTTACTGAAACTTTACTGATCGACCATTATGAACTTCACTGCAACTTCACTGATCAATAAACTTTACTGAATGCTCGTCTCTTTAACATAGGATTTTAAAGACAAGCTCGAAAATAAGGTCAGTTCATTTCCTCTGAATAAAATTGTAAAGATGAACAATTGATTGGGTGACAGAATCTAACAACGCCTCGCTGAGCGAACAAATTGCTTTCATTTGCCATTTTGACTATAGTGGGAAAACAGACCATTTCTAAAATCTACAGACCAAGGAGGACGTTCGACGATTTGCTACTCTCTCCTGACATGTACCTATTTTCAAGATATAGGTTGAACTGCCATAAATGTCACCATATATTTAATTTCATGAACTTATACTGAGAAAGAATAAATGTAAATACACATGTTGCGCGAAGTGAGACGCAACAATAAGTGACAACTTCGAAGGAAAGTAGATTTATGTTTCTTCTATCCATAATTTCGACCAGCATAGGAATCTCATGTTAGCTGTTGACACGTTACTTGCTGCCAGTACTGCAGAACTGTCCTCGTTGGACTTTCAAAGCTAACAGGCTGGGCTAGAGGAGCTTGTCTCTTTGGCGTGTGAGTTGCGATTGTCAACTCGGGGTCTAGCCTGCAGAGCTAGTAGAGAATGGATAGTGTCTCTTCCTGACAGTAAGGGTGTTGGTTTTGAGAGCTGAAGCCGTATTCGAATCCCGGGCCTAATGTAGGCCTTGGCCATACATCTTTCGAGTATGTGGGTCCCTCATTGCTTAACCTCTTCGAGCACTAGCTAGGGCCTTCCTTTGCCCATGTGGTTCTACTGAGAAGGAGGAAGAGAACATCAGAGGTCGAGTGAAATCGATGAATTAAATGAACGAAAACGAGTCTTCTATGTGTAAAATCCCATACAAGGTACGACATTCGTTTTTCCTCTATACCACCCATTGCATTCCTGCCCACTACACCATTGCCACAAACACCAATAAACCATCTGTAGACAAACACATATAAATACACATGTGTTGCTGGACTCCACCCATCTCCACCGATGCAATCTACCTAATCTCAACCCAAAGCCCGGCTTATCTCCCTTGCAATATATATTTATGCAGTATTTGTTCAGCGCAAAATCCAATCATGCAATTGGCGACTTATCTCCTGAGAGGCGTAGGCAGGCAGGTGATAATCGGCCCGATGCTTCGATTGCAATTTCGATTAGATCGTCTGGTCCGATTCGCAGGTCCGAATTAGCAGTCGATAAATCTTACGGATATCCCTACATCTGAGCGGTTCGTCCTTATTACTTTATTTGACTTTGGCTCGGAAGGGCGGGGTGGTGGAATGGAGCGTGTTATTGCTGGGAAACTTTCGGGGTAGGGGGCTTTGACCTCTGCATTAGGAAGAACTGAGGGAAGACAGCTGCACTTTTCTGCAATTGCGTTCTTAATTTTCGATTCCACTACAGCCAACAGAAATGTACTGTCAAAACTTAAGAGTCTCCAGCCTTCAAAATGAGAAACGTATACTGACAGATGGCAATGCGGTGCATAAATTTTAATTTATTGGTTGTATAATACTCTAATACTCTAATTTTCCTTTACCACTCATCTGGAAGAGATCCTGCGGGGCGTGTAATTCAAAAGAAATTCAATTCCATGTTAAAATCCACAATTGCAAAAAACAATTAATTTTCTCTAATTGACGGCTAAAACAAACCTTCATAAATTGTCCTTGATAAAAATGGATATTTATCATTTCGAATAGAAAAATTCAAGGAAATAAATTTCGCGAAAACAACACATTGTTGTAATATTATTAAAAAAACCGGTAAATTCTGAAAGAAAAATTAGATAGACATTCGATTATTTAAATGATAGACGTCAATACTGAAATGAAAACACACAAAAATATTTGTTCGTTTTGATGGTGAAAATGTTACAAAATAACCAAAAATGATGGGGAATATCCTTTTCATTCTTTCAATACTTATAAAATATTTTTTTCACATTTTTATCTTTACACACTCATCCACCCCTTTATCAATCAGAAAAAAATAAATCGTTTCTGACTTCAAGTATTCGTTATTGCGGAAGTACGTACAAAATAACATAGAGTTTTATTTCAGAGGTACTTGTTAGTAATGAATTACAGTAAAGTCATATTCTACATCTATATGATCATTGGTCCTTTCTTTGAAAAATCTGATCAACCTTCATGATATAAAAGCACCAAAGAATAAAATATTCTTAGATAAATTGGGACAAACGAAATTACTTTCGTCCGCATGCTATGGACAAAATGACATATCAGCAACAGGCAAACTGTAGTTTTCTACTTATAGTTACAAAACTACTGACAAAGTTCACCAATAAAACGCTTGGTTTTTCTAGGAACATCAGCACAAGATGCGTGAGCCCAATGCAACCGGTGCATGCATCGTAACCAGTGTTTTCCATCCCATGGGAAATCCTGGAGAAGACTGTTTTTTTCCCGTTCTATATCGGGAAAAAAGGTCATAACAATAGACGGATCAACAGTCGTCTTCATCATCTCGAAAGTTGCAAGGAACATTTTCTTCTTCATTGTCTTCTTTAAATAATGGCCTTGTGACTTGTCTCCTGTTCTTTAGAGGAGGTATGGTCTCATTTTTTGATTTGATTGCAATCATATCAGGAGTAGAAGTTGAAACTGAGTACGTTTATCGAGTCTTCGGCGCACGTTTGCCTTGTCCACTTATGAATCGTCCTTTAGGGATTGGAGGAACCTCCTCATAGGATCAGCAAGAGTAGGTTGAGAAGCATTGGCTTCATTAGCCGCAGATGAATATTTTGTTGATACAAATCCTGGCTCTTTGTTTGCTGATGGAGCATGGGATTAATGGTCTCGGTGTTATTCAATAGATTCGGTTAATTCAGCTAAATACCTATGTCATTCTGTCCGTTCACTGTATATGTCATTAAGTCCATAAAGCGTTCTAAAACTAGAAATATATCGAATTGATACAAAAAGTATATTTATTATAAAAAAGGCTTCGTGAATACAACGACAAATAAGTGAAGTTTGAAATAAATGCAATATAAATGAGAAAAATTTTGAAAACTGGCCATCTCTTCTGAAAATTTGGCGCAATAAAAAAAACACATGACCTATTGATTTCTGTTATCACTCATAATAGTCATAAGGACCAAATGAACTAGAGCAGCGCTTGCGAGTTTTTAGAGGTTGATAGAACCCACTCGATTCTTGTGATATGGTAGGGAGTTCCGCATTTGATACCTTCAAACTCAAGTTATGATGCCTATGTCATTTTGTACATTTCCCATACAAACTCAGATTCCTCAAGAAATGGGATTGAACACAATAACAACAAATTTTTCAAATCAATTAACATTTTCATTATGAAAGTGAAGCTGTTCTGGTCAATACAACAATATAAATATTCAAAGAACAGATTAACCGCGCTCGCTTTTTCTGTTCTGATATTCAAGTCACAGGCCGAGAAGTGCCGAAAAAAGCATAAGAAATTCCCATCAGCCAGAATTCTCTGGTTGCACCATAGACAGGAAGCGATGTTATCTCTCAGCTGGGTGGAGTCGACCGATCTATGACTTGACTCGCATACCTTATCTTTTTCGTCCGCCGAACCAATCTATAATTATGGCCTCGCTTCTGTTTGGCTTCTAAATATTAGATAATTCTATAATTACTTTTGTCACGGTCCGACTTATCCCCGCTATTTACGATGTCTGATTTGAATATTATCTATGCGCGTTCTGCTCAGGCTCACTAAGATCTCGATTAACATAATCAAACGGGGGTTGGCCTGATTTACGTCGATCTATGGACATCGCTTCTGGTCTATAATGAGGGCCAATTATAACTTTCTTCGAGTTTATTTGTCACCGGGTATACTCGTAGATATTTTGTGGAATATAATTCTCAATGCACTGTTCTGATTCATAAAAAACGATTAATTCACCGGTACATACCTAGTGTTTCTCATCAAGAAAGGACATAAACCATCCGAGGAAAATTTTTTCTTAATTACATTGTAGTTTCACAAAAACCCATCTAGAGAAATGTTCCTTAGGTAGATGCAGCGTTCGGACCCTGTGGTAGACTCCTCCAGAACTCCCTTTAATTTTTTTCTTCAGAAACTGCACATAGCTCCATTTCTTGCAGCAGAATCAGTTACTTCGTTTTCCCTAATGCTAGAGTGTCTTGGACTCCATAGCTACTGAGAGAAAAACTGTCTGTCACAAACGAGCAGAGGCTTACTTACATAGTAGAGGTCTTCTGCTGTCTCGTGATCCACCATACATAAATTCAACAAAAACCCATCCAGAGAAATTTTTCTTAGGTAGATGCAGAGTTCGGACCCCTTGGTAGACTCCTCCAGAACTCCCATTCATTTTTCTCTTCAGAAACTGCATATGACTCCACTTCTAGCAGCAGAATCAGGTACTTTGTTTTTCCTAATGCTGGAGTGTCTTGGACTCCATACCTTCTGCGAGAAAAACTGCCACAAACGAGCAGAGGCACGATAAGGTGCTTCTACATCATGACAATGCTCGGCCTCAAGTTGCCAAACCCGTTGAGAACTGTAGCTTTCATAAAAAAATATTTCTACAACAAGAAACATATTTTTTCTAATATGAATTTCAACTCTCACCCATATTCTGCTTACCTGTGAATGATCCCATCAAATCAAGCTAGTGGGAGTCGTCAGAAGCGGCCGACTTCCCAGAAAATTAGCCTCCTCATCAAAATGCATGAGAACAATACGAAATTAATTGACCAATTATAAACACTAGACCCCAACAGTGAAAAAAAGAATTTTAATAAGAAATGAACTCGCTGAGTGAAAAAATTAAACGTCCGTCCTTCTTTTTATTTCACGTGACGTGTTTAATATCGTAATGATCGGTTTACCTGTAGCATTAACATAATTGTTATTATATTTCTGTAATATCTCCAGTCTAGGCTCAACCCTCGTCAAGTTTACGTCAGTTGAAACGGTCAGCTCTTATTGCGAGAGGAAGGATGGGGCATGGAAAATTCATGAGGATTTCGTCATTTGATTCCGTGTCAGCCTGTCGACTTTAAAGACGGAAACAACAAGTTATGTCAATCTCCGGGAAAGAGCGGAACGAATTTTCTCAGTGGAACTTGCCGAATATCTAGATGCGTTCAGTGGAATACCTTTGTCATTTGTGTGAGTCAAACCCAATGATAAAAAAATCGTAAAAAATCATAAGGAATTCTCAACTTCTTCTTAATCATTGTAGTCAGCAAAAGTTTAAATTTTTTCCAACAAAATAAAGACCCTAGTTTTGGGCTGGGCATCTAAAATTGCCCTATAGGACCCCAACAATTCATGCGAATCTAGTGACACCATATACAAGGTGCGGCACGGAGGGCGGACGTTTTTCAGATGGGCATAACTTTCCCCCACTGAGGACGAGAGAAGTGGGGAAGGTGCCGTTAGACTCGTGTGTTCCTAGCATTTATTTACCAGTTGTCGTCATGGAGCCTTGGACGGTGGAGCATCGTGTTTTCGCCTATGATAGTTTCGTCCGAAATAATGAGTCAGTCACGGTCGTGCAGCGTGAGTTTCGTCGCCATTTCCACATTCATCGGAATAGAGCTATTCCCTCTCGAAACACCATCCTTCGTTGGGTTGAATCACTTCGCAGACGTGGTGAACTGATCAACAGAAGACCAAGAGGACCTGTGCGAACAGTTCGAACGCCTGAAAATGTTGAACGCGTTCGACAAGCCATTCTTCGCAGTCCGTCGCGATCTGCTCGGAAACATGCTGCTGCACTTCGCCTCAGTGATCGTTCGGTGAGGCTAGAGTATACGAGACCAAGCCCCGAACTCTGGACGAATTGAAAAGGGCTATTCGCGTGGAAGTTGCCCAAGTTGAGAGAGCGATGTTGGAGAGAGTCTACGCGAACTTCCAAGAGCGCCTCCAGCACTGCATCACCGATTTCGGCCACCACATGCCTGATGTGATTTTCCACACTTGACTGTCTCAAATGCTATTTCCTTGAGAATCTGATTCCGTCAATAAATGTGTTTTTGAGTAAAAATTAACGCTTTTATTATTTTTTTAAAACCATCCATCCTCCGTGCCGCACCCTGTACGTTGGAATACATCAAGCCATTAGAGCTGTAGAGTTCGAGGAAAAAGACATCGCGAATTGAAGAAGAAGCGTCCACATTATCTGAATCAGATCAGTGGAAACCACTGGTTCACTGATTCATCAGGGTGTTTTATTGCCTTTCCTTCTTCGTTTTCGAAGATACAATAATAATATTTTCTCCCATCTGCCAGCTTTCGATCTGTCACTACGTAAATGACAGCAAAGGCTTTTCGAGTATAAACGAACTCTGATTGATATTCATGAATTAAAACTATTCTGTCAGATTTACACGAAAACCAAACCACAAATTGTCGATTAATTCATCTTCATTTTACTTTATTCTTATGAAATATTATTAAATATTTCGTGTTAAGTTTTAAGACCTTTTTGAATGTTTTTGTTTTGTGAATTGTTGAACTATATATTATTTGTTTCATCTAATTGTCAATAAACATATTCTTTCTGCAAATACAAGATCAGAATATATGCATATGCAAACTTGAAATGAATTGATGCTGCGGTGATTTTTTGCTGTGGTTATAGTAAACAGCAGGATAAATCACATTCCGTTATTCCGAAGAGGAATGTTTGTGGAGAGGCAACAGCGTCGGATTGTCTGACGATTTTTCAGTATAGGACCGTTGTTTTTCGCGAAATAAAAATAAATTCCACCGGAGGATTGTAGAGCACTCAGAAAGATTAGGCAGCATGTTTTTCCGTTACAGATTATGTTATTTTTGCACTCTGTGATTCGATTTCCGCTGCACATTGGTTGAGTAGTTTCTCTGGAACGGAGGTATCCTCAAAGGATGTTTGAATTCGAAACCGAGTTCAGTCATATTCGGATTGTGATGAATATTTCAATAAGGGACTAAATTCAAAAATTCCCTCCTAATTCTGTTACTAACCTAATGTCAAATCTCCATTTCTCACTCGAGTTTAATGAGGTATCTCCAGACGAAGATGAGGACAAACGTGAAAGAAGCAGTGAATAAATCGGATATGATACATATTATTGCGTCTCACTTTACGCAACATCTGTATAACATGAATTCCATCTTCTTTGTCCACCAGAAAGGACTTCTCGAATTTTAAAATTGTTACATGAATTGTTTCAACCATATGGAATCAAACCCTTCGACGGCGATAGTGTTCCAATTCTCATCCTTTGTTTGAAATTACCCTTTTTCGTAATTTATGGTCCTATTGGAAGGTTTCTCAAACCCAAGAATTTAGGTCATGTTTAGGAGATTCATCCGGTTTTTTGGTAATAATAGCCATGTCGGATGAACCTTCATTTATTTTTCAGTAGAAGCTCATAGAATTAAACATATGGTGAATTTATGGCGGTTCAAATTACATCTGAAAAGGCCCTTCCCGGAAGGGTCATCATTGGTCTAGATTTAAGAAATTGGGTTGTTTTTCCCACTATAGGCAAAATGGCAAATGAGATCACTTTGTTGGCTTAGCGAGGCGTTGTTCGATTCTGACATCCAATCAATTGTTGATCTTTCCCACTTTCATTCTGAGGAAATGAACCTCCCCCTATTCTCGATCTTAAAGAGACAAGCAATCAGTAAAGAAAAGTTTCTGTATTAGTAATCATAATTCTTCTTTGCTACACATTTTCATGTTGAAGGTTGAGTTTATAATCATCGGTAAATAGAGTAAAGTAATAATATTCGTAATCATAACACCTTTGCTCCCTTGCTATTGATTTGTCTTATAGAAGGTAGATTAATATTTGTATACATAACATTTGTATAATCGTTTAGTGCTTGTTACTTAAGTTGAGGTAACAAGAAAAATACAGTTTATTTGTTGTTGAGAGTGCGACATTTCACAACTTCCTCATCCTCTTCGTAGTGGTTATAAAATACTGATAACTACTTATCGTAGTAATTATCAAGATTACCTTAGGGAACTTATAGTTGAGTATACCCCCTTACATCGGTTGTGAAGTTACAACAGTTAATCATTGACATAAAAGTGAATCAACAGCGTCCATTAACCAGAAGCAGTGCAAGTATAATCCATTATCCAGATTAACTAATCAGGGTTCAAACATAAAACCAGAACAAACTAGGTAAACTAACCTAGGTACAAAACAGTGGTCCTTCGAGCAATCGAGCCGGATCAAGACACATATTATAGACAAAAATGTTTTTAATTGAATCTACGCCGAAATTCTTCATAATGCTGCAGACGGTAATAAGTTCAGCGGAGAAAAGTGAATTTCAAAAAAAAGTTGTAGAAGAAGAAAGTGAAATTTCACAAACTCTTTATCCCGTTGTACGAAAAACTCCAACGACACAAGTTGGAAAACTCATTTCGTTTATTCAAATAGTTCTCCAGCACTTGAGCCTGTGAGAACGGAATGGCAAATGATAAAAGTTCACAGCCGTCCCTTCAACTGTTTACAACCGAATAAGCTGAATAGAAATAACAGACGGGGTCGATAGACTACCCCGTCACACAAAAAGAGACCATTTTTCGCCAATTCCATGAATTTCCTTGGAAAAGTAATTTTCTCGCCCAGGCGAATCCAGAATTCATCAATACAGAATACGGAATGGCCCATGCCATTCCGTCTCTTTTTTCAATTCCTTCAATTCGTCTCTAGTGATCGATATGAAATATCCACATTTCGGTTTAAAACATTGCAGTATAACATTGAGAAAAGCCCTAGACCATTATGAGAAAGCTGGAACTCTTCCTCAAAAATTTTTTATAAAGGTCGATTGATTGAATCACTTCACATAAAGGAATATCTGATACCTTATTGAGAGAAAAATTGTGGGAGATCAGCAAGGTTGTTAATCTCCTGATGTAGTTCGACTGTGGTTTTATTAATTTCATTCAGAATTTGACGGACGAGGAGTAGTACAACTGACAAATCGAAAGCTTCCACAACTACTCCTTCATTATCACAACGAAAGCACCTGCCTTTCAATTAATGAAAGGGTTGAATCTCGACATTAAATGACAGATTTTTATGTATAAACTCGCACCTGTAATTTTTTGTCGCTCGATTTCGAAGGTGAGTCCTTTCTTATCATTTCATTTCATGTTTTTTCACGAAGGGAAGCTGGATTTAAAAGCGTTGGAAGCTGTAGATTAAAATGTATCTCGGAGATGGTGATGCGACCAGATAAAAATTAATGGGATAATCGCATCGCCATCCCCAGGTAGTATTCTTCACATATTCAAGTGTGATATTCTCATTCGCTCTTGTGAATTAACATTTCAAGATTAGTTCCAGAAAGCAGATGTCACAAAAACATTTGTACCGGGTTTTTCACCATAATTTGACCCCCCCTTCAACTGTGTTACTGGAAGAGGTACAAAAAATGTTTTCCACGAAAGTTTCTCGAAATCGACTAATGTTTTTCGAAATGATTTCACAAAATGAAATATATACAGGGTGGGAAACATATTGAAATCAACTTCCTTTTTTCAAATGGAACACCCTGTGTACTTTGCTATATTTTTCAAGCTCTGTTTCCCCTAATTCCGAAAATATAACATAATGTTCGAAATTTTGAGAACCGATTTCTTCAGTTTTTCCATACCACCATAGTTTATTATTCTTTTTATTTTTTATTAAATATATATAACTATTCATAGAAAAAATATTGCTTTTGTAAATTGTTGGAAAATAAAGAATTCAAGAATGGTTTCACATATGTATTTTTCATTCCGAAAATTCATTTCCAAACTTTGAAACTCTGAAAATGAAAGAGACAGACCCACATACGCATATATGTATATATTAGATTCCAGAAAATAATAACCAATTAGAAGAATATACCGGGTGTTGCATTCAATATGTTGTTCACTCTGTATACAGTCCAACTGACGTAATTATTTTCAAAAAATTTATCCGATTTCGTACAATTTTTGTATGAAATATTTTTATGTATCCGTCAGAGGGGGGGTCAATTTATAGTGAAAACTCCGGTACAGTTTATTCAGAACCAAGATTCTTCACACTGAAACAAGTTTCCGTTTTTTTTTATTTTTGAACTATTACAGTGATACGTTTTATATGAAAAATAAAGCTTGGATGTTATAAAACATCATTAATATACAAAAGTGCTAGAGATATTAGCTATTTATGTAACGGGTACATAAATTAGATCTTTATGGACGAGTCCAAAATTTCATGGCAAAGCGAGCGAGGCCAATAATTTGGGCAAGTCCATAAGCCTAATTATGTTCGAGTTGCATGCAAAGCTTTATGTTTGACTGCAATGCAAAAATTTTATTTTCTGAAATGGCAATTAATATATTCGTCGCTTTATTTCAAGAAAACATTTAGTGTGCTTTTGCTTTTCTCACCTTAGTAACCATCAGCGACCTCAGCAACCTTACTGATCAAAGTTGTTTACTCCGTTAATTTTGTGACAAACGTCATAATAATCCAAAAAATAGATAGTGAGGGAGAAGAAAGCGTAAAAAATTTAGCCGCAAGTGTCAAAGAATCTCTCCTACCGTCTAAAAGTGTTAATGTAAATTTGTATGCGGCCTATAACAAGTGGTGTGAAACTAAGAAAATTGGAAAATTGAGAGAAGACAGTGATTGTTGAGTCCAATAAAGTGGTGTCCAATAAATTTTTCCAATATGGAAACTAAACGAATTCATAAATCAAGTGTTTATGAGGCAGTCGAACATAAATGTTTTTATGTTAGACTGCTTCATAAACAATTGATTCATGAATTCGTTTAGCGTCCATAATTGACTACTTTATTGGACACCATTTTATTGGACACAACTCTATGGGACTCAACTGTCACAGTCATCTCTCGATTTTGCAATTTTCTTCGTTTCACACCACTCGTTATACAGGGTCTTTCACGAGGAACCTCACCCATATTTATACGGGAAACTACTGAACGTATTTTCATGAAATTCAGCACTTATAAGTATCTCACGATGCTGATGAAATCTAAAATATTTTCAAGGCATGAGCACCTCCGGTTTTTCCGGAAATGACGTCAACTTCCGTTTTTCAAATTAGAACACCATTTTTTTATTGCAGAAATAGATTCCTTAGAAAATTTCAAGTTATTTTGATGTAACATTTTTCGGTTTTGTTTGGAAAATTCTCTCTGAGCGGGAAAATTCGAAAAAAAAATCGAAAATAGAGCTCCGCTGAAACAAGAATAACTTCGAGGTTTTTGGATGGAAAATTTTCATTTTTGGGATTTTTCAAGATGTAAGATTGATGTATCCACTTTAAAAATCGAAATCGCGAGTCATGATACAGAGGGTGAAAAGATCGCTTTCAAAGTTAGGGATGACAAAATCGTAAAAAATCAATTTTTTCAAATAAGAACTCAATTTTTTTATGGCAGATATTGAATCTACGTTAAAAAATAATGTGAGTGTATGCATCACACCCTTGCCCTAAAGTGGATATTAACTCAGAAAATTTTCTAAGAAATCTATTTCTGCAATAAAAAAATGGTGTTCTAATTTGAAAAACGGAAGTCGACGTCATTTCCGGAAAAACCGGAGGTGCTCATGCCTTGAAAATATTTTAGATTTCATCAGCATCGTGAAATACTTATAAGTGCTGAATTTCATGAAAATACGTTCAGTAGTTTCCCGTATAAATATGGATGAGGTTCCTCGTGAAAGACCCTGTAGACCGCATACAAATTTTCATAAGCACTT
Source organism: Adalia bipunctata (assembly GCA_910592335.1). Taxonomy (NCBI): domain Eukaryota; kingdom Metazoa; phylum Arthropoda; class Insecta; order Coleoptera; family Coccinellidae; genus Adalia; species Adalia bipunctata. The sequence goes on from OU342955.1 coordinate 14,931,645, forward strand.
TTAGTGGGTAGGAGAGATCCTTTGGCACTTGAGGCTGAATTTTTTACGCTTTCCTCTCCCGAACTATCCATTTTTGGGATTATTATATATATATTTGTTCAGTGAGGTTGCTAAAGTGGCTGATGGTTACTAAGGTACGAAAAGTAAATGCAGACTCAATGTTTTTTCGAAATAAATCGACGAATATATTAATTGCCATTTCAGAGAATAAAACTTCTGCATTGCAGTCAAACATAAAGCTTTGTATGCAACTCGTACGTAATTAGGCTTATGGACTTGACCCAATTATTGGCCTCTCTCGCTTTGCTCGCTATGCCATAATCTTTTGGACTCGTCCATGAAAACCTCATTTATGTACTTGTTACATAAATAGCTATTATAATCACATCCGAACATCATTTTGATACAAGAATGACTTCTATGAATGTAGGGTTAGGGATTAAACTCTGTCTATCTTATCCCTACAATTCGAGGGATTTTATGTTATGCAACTAGTTCTGCAACATTTTGAGCGAATCGAAAGACGAAATTTGCTTATGAACAGAAAATTTCAAAATTCTGTTACTGCCAGATGGCCAAACTTGACGAAATGATTCCGTTGGAAGAAAATTCATATGAATGTATTTGCAACACACCTCAAACTACGTATGCCAGCAACTTTGTTTGCTTGGATTATCTCCAAAGCAAGCGTTAAAATAATCTCCATCTCAATTTCCATCTCCAATTCGCTCGTTACGACTATGCCTGACTGAGGCAGCGATACAATCGACAAAATATACCCGCCAACATCCGTGGTTATCTCCATCTCCATCTGATAACTTCTTATTAAGACATCAACATTCATAACCGCAAGTATCCCTGACGATAAAAGACAAAACCAGTAGCTAAACCACCCACCAGAAGTTTTCTCGAGCAGCTATCACGTCTTCATTTAGGCACTTCCACGAAACCCACAGTCCTGCGCGACAATTCGGACAGACGGAATGCCCGATTTGCATGATAATTGCGCAATTAAAAGCTCTACCCTGCGACATTCCGGGATTTTAAGTGGCCCGGATCTGGATAAGCAGCTAGATTGTTTTGATTTCGCTGAGACAGTGAAGAGATCTCAGAGGTGGGCTTTGAGTGGGGTCCAATTAAGTCCAAGATCTCCCGAATCTTTCGAATTATGTCACTACATTACTCGCCACATTTCGGGGGTCTGGTATAAAGTTGTGTGAAATATGGTATTTGAGATTGGATCACTTGCTGCCAAAATCGATCGAATAAAAATCAGTTTGAGACATTTCGTCAATCTGGTCGCCTTTTTTCTGAAGTTTGGTTCTTTGCATATGCTTCATGAATGTTCTTATCTTGAAATGAAGTCAGTTCGTCAACGGCTTCGATTTGAAACGAGTTTTCTGAAAATGCCAAGACGTAAATTAACAAATGCTGAGGCTTATAGGGCTATCGGAATGCTACAGGGTGGCCTAACTCAGGTTGTTGTAGTGGAAAGGCTCCAAGTCAGCTAAAGTGTGATATTTCGACTTTGGAATAGGTTCAGGGAGACAGGTTCCATATTGGAAACACCAAGGCTTGGTGAGCGACGAAAAACAACACCTGCCCAGGATCGTTTCATCGCCGTTTCGGCGAGAAGAAACCCTACATCTACGTTTAGAATGCTACAGAATACTCTTCAAAATGCAGATGGGATCCAAGTTTCCATCGAGACCATCAGACGACGTTTGAGAGAGGTGAATCTAGGTTCTAGACGTCCATTAAGAGGAGTTCCATCAACACGTGACCATAAGCGTCAAAGACTGGAATGAGCAAGGCAACATATCAATAGGAACGATCAATGGCGTAGTGTCCTTTTCACTGATGAATAGAGATATGGACGATTTTCAGATTCTCGAAGAATAAGGGAATGGACAATCCCACGCATACCCCGTAATCGTCGCTATGTCCAAGAAGTCCATCCATTCCGAGGGGGTAGTGTTATGATATGGGCTGGGATATGTTTCAACGGGCGCACAGATCTACACATTTGTCCTGGTAATATGACCGCCTGACAGCATGTCATTGGCAATGTTGTGCCAAATTTTCACGCTGCTATTGGTGAAACTTTTCAATTTCTAGACGATAACGCTAGACCGCATCGTGCGGCCATAGTTGAGAATGCGCGCGGGGAGCTTGGTATTCCACACTAACCAATACCTCTGCACTCACCAGATTTGAATTGCATAGAACATGCATGGGATATGCTCCAAAGAAGATTAGATAATCATCAATCTACCCCAGAATCCTTAAATGATCTGAGAGAGCTTCTGCCCCGTGTATGGAACCAAATTCCTCAAGAAATGTTCAACAACCTCGTGTGTAGTATGCAAAGAAAATGTCAAGCTAGTGGAGGCCAAACATTGTACCTATTGATAGTCTTAAAATGCTTGAATTCTCTGGGAATAAAATTTTCCTTATTTTACTCGATTTTTCTTAACCACCCTGTATACGCTGCAGACCTACATGCTAAAATTAATTTGCAACTTGAAATCATATTGATATGAATTTTCATCACAAAAATCTTATTTCAACTATGTTTTTTTTTGCAATTTAAGTCGATATCCCTAACAAGGAAATTCAGCACGGTGGATTTCCATGCATCCGTCATCCGATGATACTATCGTCCGAAAGTGTTGTGATTGGCGGAAATATTCAAAATTGAAAGAGCGGCAAACATTCGTCCGAAAGTTTCAACTTTCTTCCGTTATCGGAAAAAGTTGAAAAATATTTAACTTTTGTCCGTTATCGTATCGGATTTGACATAACTTTTCGAAAGTTTGGCGTCCTTTTCTTTTGGAGAAGCATATAAATAGGTACTGATATGGTTCAAAATATCTTTCACAAAATTCAAAGTTAATTTCGATTTAATGAGGCCAAATTAAAGTTGAAAATGAAAGATCTCTAGATATAGATTTATTTTGAAGTTTTAAAATTTGTACATAGAAATAGATTCTGTGATAGTTCGAATAAGCTTAGGGAATCAAGGATGTAGAAGTTTTTTGAAGTATGGAAACCGGGGTGACGAAGAATTGAAGAGAGGAAACATCAAAAAAAGAAAAGTCAAGAAGTTAAATTGAGAAATCAGAAAGAAGAGCCAAGAAGTTAAAATTGAGAAATCAGAAAGAAAAGCCAAGAAGTAAAATTGAGAAATCAGAAAGAAAAGCCAAGAAGTAAATTTGAGAAATCAGAAAGAGGAGCCAGGAAGATGAATGGAAAAATGGGAAGGAAAACTCAGAAGAGAAGTTGGGGAAAATAAAGGAAGTCAAGAAGGAAATTGGAAAGAAATAATATAAACCAAAAATATAGTGAAAGGACAATTATCATAGAAATAAGTGAGTTAAATTTTAATTAAGGGATAGAATAAGTGTTTATATTTTTGTATTACATAAGTTATTTTGAAATAGATATTTATGTTAATTTATATCTAAATTTTTCAATTTTGATTTGGACCCTCAATTGGGATAGAGAATTACCGGGAAAAAGCAAAATTTAAATTTTTTAATTGATTTGTTAGATTCAAAATTCAATTTATTCGGAATATAAAGTCACATAAAAAGAATCATAACAGTACCTATCAATGAAGAATTTGTTGTTGCTTTCGATTCTTTCATTAAAAAAAAAGAAAAGAAAACGAAGGTCGCCGCATATGGGTGAAATATATTTTCAGGAGCAGAAAGGCCCAAGGAATGTTTAACAACTTGGTGCAAGAAATGCGATTGTCCGACAGTGGGCAGTATTTCAATTATTTGAGAATGAGCAATATCACATTCAACAAATTATTGAGTATTGTTGGACCATCTCTCACAAAAATGTACCACTAGTTAGTATTTGACATCAAAGTTACTATAATTCAACAAAATGTTACCATTTTTCTCACGACCACGTTTTGAGAATTCGGATGGATGGACATCGGATGACGGATGCATGGAAATCCACCGTTACTCGTAATTATCATCCAGATCGATGAAAAATCAATTTCAAGTACACGAAGCTCTATGACATGGATATAATAGAGATATACGGTTTTTCTCAGACGTTTTTATCTGTATCATACGAAGAATTGTATGGTTCCCCGTTCATCTTCTCTCTGCTAACAATCAGCTTCACAATTAACTCCGCACGTGCCATATGCCATATTTTGTTTGATTCAGGAAAAAAGTACTTATTTCTCCCTTTCAAATTAATATATATTCAATAACAATCTAATGACATAAATGAACACAAAAGGTTTCATTCTACGGAATATGGTGTCTCTAAAAACCGTTTTCCATAACTCCCTTTCAATAGCAATGCATTAAAGTCGACAGGTGATACGCATAAGTGTCATTCTTGAGATAACTTTACGACGTAGACCGCACTCGACTCGACATTCACGAAACCAAATTCCGCCATTTTTCAAACTCGGCGGACACAGAACCCGTCGCATGTTCGAGATCCATAAAGAAAGGAAAGCAATAAACCCTTCGAAGAATGTCAATGCGTCTCCTTGTTGAGTTTCCGGATATAAATATCCATATGATATGCAAATCCGGTATCACACAAAAATTTACCACTTGGCGTGACACGGCCAGTCGCCGTTTGAATTCAAAGTAACTTTATGCACTTTTATTTATTTTCGCATTGTGCAGTAATGGCCGGCATAATCTTCGCATGCTTATGGGAGTGCTTGAAAGTTATAGCCGTTTGGCATGTTGACATGAGGTATGTCGCGGACGTCGATTCTTGATTCTTCTGCGACGTTAATAGTCGAGATGTCATGCGAAGTTTGAAATGGACAGGGGACGTAAAAAGGCTTCTTATCATCCTCATCAACATGACTGAAGTATGACGAAAATTAAAGGCAGCAGTTATTGAAATTTGAATTAAATCTCCTGTGGCGACTCACTGTTCACAGCATGTGTAGCAAACTGCGCACGTCGCCTGATGCTCAAGCAAATGCACAGCGCCCCCTTAAAGGGGTACCCTGGTCCCATAGGCTTTCAGTCTAACCTTGATACGAGAAGACATGAACCACTTAATTGATAACTTCAAGAAATCGAGAATCAAGATGAACACGAAGAAGGCAGTTGCAATCTATCTTGGCAGAAACGGAAGGAACAGAGAAGGACTGACAACCATCAGGATAGAAGAAAACGAGATGGAATAGAAAGAAGAGGCGGAGTGATATAAGATGACAAATTCAACTTCAAAAATCGAATCGAGGAGAATAAGAAGAAGACGAGGCAACTATACGGGCTTCTGCATTCGCTGCTAAATCTCGAGAGCAAACTTTCAATCGAAAACAAAAGGAAATAATCAAGACAATTCTTATAACGAGCATAACTTCTATGCCGAAGCGATATGAAACAACACGGAGAGTTGCAAGAAGAAGGAACTTCCAAGTATACTGAACTGAGTTATAAGAACATCGATCAGAGCTCCCCGGTACGTTAGTAACCAGCAAATAAGAGAAGAACTGTAAATAGAATCGATAGGAGACATTGCGAGGAAGCAAACAAAGAAAGAGTGAGATGGACTAGCAAAGATCTAATTCAGGAAGTAAATCGCCGGAACGTGCCGCCACCGCTGGAAGAAAATGACAGACCGGTTTCTGGCTTGTAAGCCGTCATCAGTGCGGCACGTTTCGGTTATTTACTTCTTGAATTAGATCTTTGCTAGTCCATTTCTCTCATTTATTGTATGCCCCTAGTGGACGGTCCTAGACGGACAAGAACCCTATTTTCAAACAAAGAACATGATATAAAAAATGAGAGAACACCAAAACGAAGAACTGAGGAAAAACGGATATCCGGATCAGAATAACTGATAAGAGGAAATGCCCAACACACCTGACAGACGCATAAAAGCAACAAAGAGATGATATCCAGTACACAGAAGAAGAAAGTGGACAATCGAGACTATACTCTGTTCAAAAATAGGAAGGAACAATAACAAAATGTTTGGCGCAGCGGTAGGAGGGCCTTCGTATAGTTACTTTCTGTCCAGAGTCGAATCGAGGAGATTTCACACAATCAGTTTTTGATGTCTTCATAGCGCGTTGAAGAAGGAGGAATAGATTTCATTTTTCTGGAATGGTAGCTGGCATTATCCATCACAATAACAGCGTTATCATGAAGAGATGGTAAATTTGTAGAGAACCACTTTTCGAACGATTGCCCGTTCATTTCCACGTTCATTTTTGTTGGATTCAAAAAGCCATAGGCCGTTTTCTACAAATCCGTCTTCTAACCCTATGTGACATATTATCAGATTTTCTCCCTTTCCACTTGGGTTTTTGAGTCCAGTTGAGAGACCTTCCCGAAAAGCTTCTCTGCAAGACTTGATGGACTCATCAACCCAAACTGAATTTTCCGTGTATCCTGCATTTATCCATGTCTCATCCAGGTAATACATTTTTCTGCCTTGTTCCCTTAATGAGCGGATTTTCTTCAAATAATCTTTTCTACACACAATTATTTCATCCCTATCTATTAGTAGACTATCACGACCACGTTTTTCGAACTTGAATTTTTTTTTTCCAATAATTTATAGAACGTTGTTCTTTTGAAATTTGGCAAACTGTCTTCATCATTCACAATTTCTAGTACTTTGGAAATCGGTGGGATTTCATTCCGGAAAAAAAAACCGTGGACAATTCTTCTGATAAGGTTCATATCGAAATCGTCAACCGAATCGATTATTTTAAACGACTGGGCTCTCCTCTTAGGTGGCATCAATGTATTATTCTCTTCACATTCTCTGAGAATTCTGAATACAGCTGAATCACTCACCCCTGAAGATTTTGAAACAATTCCTTCCAAGTCTCTTTTCCATAAATCAGGATGTTCTTCCATTTATTTTCGAAAAATGTTCAAAATTATCTCTTTCTCATCAGCAGAGAAATGCGACCTTTTGGACCTTTTTCGTGCTGGTCCCCACATATCACCCTCAGATGCAGCATCCGGTTCCGAATTCGACATTGTTCTATATACACTTTATCAGAAGATTTTCCAACACAAAACACTTTTCACAACAAAATCTATAAACACTTTGAACAGCTAGACCTTCACAGTAGCTCTAGATATTTCAACTAGTCTTGTCAATTGAAAACTTCGATATTTTTGCAATTCAAGATGGTTTTAACCCATTAAGGGAAACGACCCATATCTGGTGTTCCAGGAATTACCTTGTCGGAATCTTGAGCAGCCGACAAAGAAATTAATTGGTAGATAATAATATAAAAACAAAATAAAATAAAAAAACTAGGGTACGTCGGATATAAAATGTTCATGACAGTTGCAAATGATAACAGAAATTTTGCACTAGAGTTTCTGAGGAAAAAAGTTCTAATGCGGGAATTGCTGACTCGAATTATTGAATCATTTCTATCCAGTACCATCTACAGTCCGTTTCGAGTACGATCCTGGCAGTCTCTTAGGGCGTTGAAAGGGAGCGTTGTTATGACCGTTTGACCAATAAAAGCATTATTGTGTGCAAACCAAACGATTCTGTTTGTTTACAACGCTCCTTCTTATATTTGAACGGACTATAGAGGCGTAGGGAATCATTGTTCCTGTCCTCGAACCAAAAACCAAAGATGACCAATGCTCTTGAACTTGGAAACCACTTTCGCTCCGGGCAGAACAATATCACCACCTACGATATTGGTAAGCTCCTTTCATAATATCCAATTGATTAGTTCTGCGAACAGAGCCAGGACGAAACGCAATCCTCAATCCTATATCAGCTCGTTATAAAGTGAACTCTACCTAAGCTCAAATAAGAACAGAATCAACAAAACCGCTTATTCCAGATGATTAAAGTATGGAACAGAAACATTTCTCGCGAACAAAAGAGGTACACATTCTATTCGATCTTGAACAGAAGCGAGGTCTTAATCCTCCATTGTAAACTGAAACGACATTTCTTATAAAAATAAACTGAGAAACCCGAATAGAAGCTTTTATGATCTCGGTAAAACGACGAAATGAGAATATGGTTTTTAAATTTTAATACCTTTTCCAGCTTTTAACGCGGTGTTTATCCAAGGACCTTGCAATAACACATCATCGCATTCAGCCACCGCTACCAAGAAGGGTTTCTCCACAAACAAGGACAGCTGTTCTTCTACAGTTTCACGTTGTAAAAACATTCGCCAGCGGGACAATTCCAGCCAGGAGTGTTGTTCCAATTGTTATCGGACCTGAAACTCTTTCAATCCCTTGGAAAAATAGCTGCGGATCGATTGAATAATGAGATTTTGAGGTTTCCGAGGAAAGAAACGGTGAAATGGGACCGCTCCTGTTTGTCCTGAATTGTATGAATAAATTTCAAACGGTGCGTTATTCAGTTGTTTCTTTTCGCGAGGCGGCGGTTGAAATGTGTTCGTTCGGAGATTATATCCCGGAGGTCTCTAAGATGGGTATGTCATTTGAATGCATCGGAAAAGTTGGGAGAACCAGAGTCTCGAGAAGAGATTACTTCAATCGTGAAAGATATTGGGACTTTAGGTTCGAATTCTATTCAGATGTCATGAATGACCTTGAGATCTTTATTATTTCTTGAATAATGTACTGGGAACGTGATACTCTCAATGTTCAGTTAACGGAAGTATAATCGGTTTGTTCATTTATCTCTCTTGGATCGGGAGGATCTTTCGATCATGTTTGATCTGATGATTTTTCTGTGGATATTTTTATCGACTATTTCCCATCGTCTTAATTTGCACCAATCAGAAACGCGCAATTTTGCATTACAAATGGTTTCTAGATGAAGAAACTGTATGGCAGCAGCTGTCAGCTGTTTTTTCGAGTTTACCCGGGCAAAACTTGACAGTGGTTGTCACCGAAAATTACAATAATTAAGTTTGTAGTAGTTTTTTGCGATTAAATCCAAATCACCTGTTTTTCAGTTTGGAAGCATAGAAACCAGGGAGATGAAATTGATAGAAAATGAGAGAAAAGTCAGAAAGATACCAAAGGAAAATAAAGAGAAAATGGAATGAAATAATCACAAGAAGTCGATAATCCAAGCAAATTCATTCAATATAAACTAGTGACACTGAAGTCTGGATACTTCCTATACAACTGTATGATTTATATAAACAACCACTCTCACATACAAATCTACGGAAGACACAGCAAGAAGAATCAACTAGAGAAATTCAAGCAATATAGTTATAAGTGAGTGTAATTTTTATTATAGAGATAGATTAAGTTGATTTGAATGTGAATTGGGGTATTTTAGAAGTTGAAATAGATATTAAATGTTAATTTATATTTGAATTTTTCAATTTTGAGTTGAATCCTCACTTGAGAGATAGTGTTTACCGGGCATAGCAAAATTGAAATTTTTTTTCGTTGATTTGTTGGATTCCAAATTCATTTTATTCGGAATATGAAGTCACATATTGGGAATCATAACAATCTACCTAATGCATCAAGAATAATCTGTTACTCATAAAATAGTCTTGTCGAATACCATTCGGGCATCTTATTTTTCCTGTGAAAAAAAAACAATGCAAAGTAATATTTTTTAACAAAAAGCATTCGAGCAGGTGCAAAAATCCTCGTCTTCGACTCGGATTTTTGTTGCCACCAGCACCCATGCTTCTTGTTGAAATATTACTCAGCAACGTGTTTTTTCGATTTTTTTCGGAACAATTGGATGCCCTTATGATATTACTTACGAAAAATTAGCAGAAGAGCAAAAGAAAATTCGAAAATGTTCTGCCACGTCATTACTGAAGTGAAAAATTTTTTTTTCATTACACCGCACTGAAAACCCTATCATAACATGTAGATTTGGAACATCGAAAATGACTCTTTTCCGTGCGGCCGCACCGCAAAAAGTTTTACGGTGCGCTGAGGCATAGATGCATCCTATGATTCCTATGCTGAGACACAGAGCAATGATTGCGTGACAGTAGATGTCAGTGTTTTGAATAATTATTGTTCCATAATATCGAAATGCTTTCTGTTGAAAATTTTTCCCGTGTTATAGTTTTCAGAGAGGTGTAATGAAAAATATCGTTCATTACACGTCCAGAAAGGCTTTTTCCGTGCTTGCACGAGTTCCCGTGTTCGGCTCCGCCTCACACGGGAACACATCGCGCGCGCACGGAAAAAGCTTATTTTCTGGACTTGTAATGAAATATACTATTTCCGGACCATCGACTTTCAGATTTGGGCAGAAGCGGGTTGAAAAACTTGCCAAAAACGACGCGAAGCGCCACTTTCGGCGCCGCGGCGCAGCCGCTTCGCCGAGTTCGAGAAACGACGCTCCCATCAACGCTGGAGGCGGCGATTTCCGACGTCAAGAGATATTTTTGAAAAATTCCCGAAAAGTGCGAAAAACGTCGCAAACGGTCGAATTGGGGAACATCTCAGGTCGAAACACTTTTTTCGTGAGGGTCCTTGGAAAAACTCCCCGGCGAGTTTGAGCCTCTGAGAGCCCGCATGCACGAGTTACACTATCATAAAAGGAAATAAAGAAATCCTCGCTTCAAAATATCAAACTCTCAGATCCCATCAACGACACTTATGTACCACCCAAGAAACTCACATAATAGCGACGAGCTTCGAATACAGTTATCCTACTTATAGATAAGTGACACCCATTCTTGGGTAGAATCTGAATACGGAGTAATTCTATCGTTCTCCCCAGCCCCAAAATCCCCTATTTCATCTCAGAATGTCTGCCATCCGCTGCTGAATTAATTAAAAGGAAATACAACGCTCTGCGATGTTCAAACCACATCAGTCGGGAGGCATCCTCTTCGTGTAACTTCTGAGAAATCGTGGTGAGGCCGAAGATTTACTAACTACAAAAGCCCCGTATTCAGTGGAAGTTTATTGAACGTACTCGTATAATTAATAAAATTTTTATTCGAAACTACCTTCAACATTCGGTGCACAGGATCGGATTCAAGTGTAGGTCGACAATCTGATTCAGCAGTTGCTAATAAAGTCCCTGAGAAGCTCTACATAACTTATCCTCAAGATAACACCAAAAATCGAGTTTTTTTACGGGCTGTACGTTTCTACATATATTGCCGAACCGATTTTCTGTTAGATTATTAGATATTTATCAGGTAGATATTTTATTCGGGACTCGAGCGGTGAAACGGAGAAATAAACTGCTAATTTTATTTCCAGAGAATTCAAGCATTTTGAGACTATCAATACAATGTATGGCCTCCACAGGCATCAATAACAGCTGACATCTTCTTTGCATACTACCCACGAGGTTGTTGAACATTTCTTGAGGAATGTGGTTCCATAAACGGGGCAGGAGCTATTTCAGATCATTTAAGGATTTTGGAGTAGGTTGATGATTATCTAATCTTCTTTGGAGCATATCCCATGCATGATCTATGCAATTCAAATCTGGTGAGTGCGGAGGTATTGGTAAATGTTGAATACCAAGCTCCTCGCGCGCATTCTCAACTATGGCTGCACGGTGCGGTATAGCGTTATCGTCTAGAAATTGAAAACTTTCACCAATAGCAGCGTGAAAATTTGGCACAACATAGTCAATGACATGCTCCCTATAGTGTGAGGCGGTCATATTCCCAGGACAAATGTGTAGATCTGTGGGCCCGTTGAAACATATCCCGGCCCATACCATAACACTACTCCCTCGGAATGGACAGACATTTTGGACGTAGCGACGATTACGGGGTATGCGTGGGATTGTCCATACCCTTATTCTTCGAGAATCTGAAAATCGTCCATATCTGGATTCATCAGTGAAAGGGACACTACGCCATTGATCGTTCCAATTGATATGTTGCCTTGCCCATTCCAGTCTTTGACGCTTATGGTCACGTGTTAATGGAACTCCTCTTAATGGACGTCTAGAACCTAGATTCTCCTCTCTCAAACGTCGTCTGATGGTTTCGATGGAAACTTGGACCCCATCTGCATTTTGAATAGTATTCCGTAGTATTCTACACGTAGATGTAGGGTTTCTTCTCGCTGAAACGGCGATGAAACGATCCTGAGCAGGTGCTGTTTTTCGTCGCTCACCATGTCTTGGTCTTTTCAACACGGAACCTGTCCCCCTGAACCTATTCCAAAGTCAAGATATCACACTTTGTCTGACTTGGAGCCTTTCCGCTACAGCAACCTGAGTTAGGCCACCCTGCAGCATTCCGATAGCCCTATTAGCCTCAGCGTTTGTTAATTTACGTCTTGGTATTTTCAGAAAACTCGTTTCAAATCGAAGCCGTTGATAAACTGACTTCATTTCAAAATAAGCATATGCAAAGAACCAAACTTCAGAAAAAAGGCGACCAGATTGACAAAATGTCCATACTGATTTTTATTGGATCGATTTAAGTTGACATTGAGCTTTAAAATTTTACAGCGATTTTCCCGAAGATTACATACTTTTAAAAACGATTGAATACGATATCCCCCACTCTTGTGCAGCAGTATATTATCCAACAGATTTATCTGGCGGATATTTTATCTACTGGATCCATATCCAAAACTTTATCAGCAACTGGTGAAACTTAGGGCCAAGTTTCACAACATGAGTGAAACAGGTTCAATTCTTAATGTTCAACTCTGATTATAATGTTTCGAATCATTTGAACTCGCTACTCAGTAGGTTTATATTGAGAGTGAATCTCATTCTGGACGGAATTGAATTTCCACCCAATCAAATGTTACCTGGAGCCAGACCTCATCTCGACACCGACTTTATCTTCCTTTTGATCTCGGAATGAGTTGCAAAAACCACGTTTATCTCTGCCTCTGCCTTTGCCTCCCACAAAATATGCGTCAGTCAGCTTCTTGGCAGACGGTAAGGTGCTTGGTATAAACCCATCGTATCTTTGTATCAATACACAGCACGTCTAGGCATTTGAATTATTCGGATCATATATTCCAGGAATTTAACCTTAGGATTTGGGGTTTTTGGTTCATTTGGGGGATTATCATTAATTTAATTGACTTTGTATGTCGCATATGCCTCAGTTTCGATGAAGATCTATATCTATTCGAAAGGTAATGAATGAGTCGTAGTTTGACGTTCGATTATTTCAATTCCTCAACCCTATATGTTATTTATTTGCAGGAATAAGCTGGAGAAGAAGAAAAAATAGAGGAAATGTTGACTCGAAGCAATGTATGTTGCTCAGTTGGCTGAGAGCTTCAGGTTGATGAAAAGTTTATACATTCAACGTTTATGAAACAATTCATAAATCTTAATGGAGATAAGTTGAGGAAGAATGATGAGGAAATGTTTAATAATAACAAACTACCAACTATAACTATAATGTTTAATAATGTTGGCAACTGTAACGTTGAAAAACGCAGATGAACATTATACCTATAGCGTGTTGGTGTAGATTTTGTAACGGGGGGATGGGGTTAACATTTCGTCTCGGTTGTGCCCTCTACTCAGCAGTTGATCGAGCCCAGGCGACGTTCGAAGAATGAATGCTCCACATGCTGTGGTCGGTGAGTCGCCACACATTAAACGCTTCTATTATACGTCACATAGCATTTTCAATTGCTCATTTCTGTACCTTATATAATAGAGCTACACAAAGCTACACAATAAACTGACCAATTGGAAATCACAACCTCAGAGCGGACCCAGAGAAGCCGCTTCTAGCGGAACTAATTCCACAATCAGATGAGAAATAATATCAATTAATCAAGCCAGAATACAAATGTTTCTACTTTTTCATTCTCTAATTGAAATCCAGTTGTTGTCTTTATAATTTCGGGAGCCTTGCAGGATCAATATATAATTAAGGTTTGTCTTATTTATTCTCGATTTGATTTAATTAAGATCAAGAACCAGTTGTGTGGTCGCCGGCGCGGATCGTGTTTTTGTCTTCTGGAACGCGATGAAGTCAAATGAGTGATATTCGGGAGTGGCAGATGGACTCGAGAGATCTGCTGGAATTGTCTCTGGTATAAGATCTTGATTAGTACCCGGCTTTCTGAAATTAAAATTGTTTATGGGGGACATTTGGAATCGACTCAGAGAATAATGATACAATTAATTTTTGTCGGGTCCGATGTGAAGCTTAGTTGTTGGCAGGGATATTTAGTTTTCACTTCGAGAATGGAACAGTTTTGATACAGGGAACATGTGTCGTTTCCGATTCATATAATTGAGTATTTCCACATATTGAATCGACCAATCGAACCAATTTCTGCATAACTGATCGACAAATTCGGTGTCAAACTTTCACCTCATTAATCAACGCTTCTCGGGAATCATATGAGTGGGATGAGAGAAATAGGTCTCGAGGCTCTTTTTGAAAAATCGGAATTTCAAACCGTCCTTCTGTGGTCGTACCCAATTTTTGTCTGTAAAACGTTAATCAGCATTGTCCCATGTATCTCAGGGCATAATAGAATCGATTTAAAAAATCCCAAGGTTTTTTTGGTAAAAAATGACAAAGAGGATAGAACCTCCAAAAACACCATTTTTGCCATCACCAAGAAATCCCTGGCAAATCTAGTCATTTTTCAATTTGAAAGATTATTCGGTATCTATCCAAGTCATTCAGAAAACCCATTTGGCTGTTCAATATCTCCTATATACTCTGAATGATCTGAGCCTCTGAAAAAGACTTGAAAATGAAATATGTAAAGCAGAAAACTAGAAAAAATCGAGTAGGAGAAGGACTGAATGGACAAGTTTGGTATCAAAATATAGGTTTTCGAGGACGTTGAAGTCAATTTAAAATAATACGGGGCTTTATCTATTATGGTTTATATTTTCTCCTGAGAAATTGCATTTTTTCAAAAATCGAAATTTCAAACCTTCTCAGCTATCCCGCTTCTATGATCGTACCCAATTTATGTCTCTGAATTGTTAATCAGCATTGTCCCATGCATTTCTGAGCATAATAAAATCGATTCCGCTATTCTCAACTCTTTGGGTGAAAACTGACAAATGGGTAAGACCCCCCAAAAACACCATATTCGTAATCGTCAAGAAATCCCTGGCGAATTTAACGTCGTTTTTCAATCTGAAAGATCTACTATCTATCCGAGCCCTTCGTAAAACCTATTTGGCTGATAAATATCATCTATACTCTGAGCCCCTGCACAAAAGACGAAAATGAAATATGGAAAACAGAAAACCAGAAAAAATCGAGTAAAAAAAGCAATATATATGGACAAATATGGTATCAAAATATAGGTTTTCGAGGACGCTGAATTCAATGAAAAATGATTCAGGACTCTTTCGTTTGAAATCTTTCTAAACGGCCAGATACCTGAAAAAACTTCGTTATCAAGTGAAAAAAGGTCGATCAGTACTTACTTTCGCTTTATTTATGCTTATAAATCGATTTTTGGTCCAATTCAAATTTGCCGTTCGTACTCACGCCAAAAGTCGTGAAAGGAAAAAATGACACTTGCACACCAAATATCTCATATCGACGGGAAACTTCTTCTGGATGACGAAGAACGGAAAAATAGGCGATTTCCTATCAATACTTCACCCCAAAATCACCGATCGATTCGAACTAACAAAATGTGGAATATCTTTGATACTTTTACTTTGATGTAAACGAAGAAACTGGCAACGTCGTTTTGTCATTAACGATATTTTCTGTACGCACACATACTTTTCATCAGGTGCACCAACTCCTGAAAACGAAACCATGACTTCCTATGTGATTAAATAGAAGTGAATGGAGTATACGAAATAGCATTTTCACCGAAATAATTCCCGCTCCTGGGATCGTACCCAATTTTTGTCTGTAAATTGTTAATCAGCATTGTCCCAACTATCTATGAGCATAATAAAATCGATTTCGAAAATACCAACTTTTTGGGTGATGACCCACCAACAACACCATGTCATCATCAAGAAATCCCTGGTTGTATGTATCTCTCGTGCAAATTGTTGTAATTGGACGTGTATTTATTATGAAATATCGGCGTATTTGCAGCGGCAGCGTTGAGGAACAGGCGGGAAGATAAAGCTCGAATTACACTTTTAACGACGCCGCTTTGGTATGCACAAGTAACGCGATCCGCGTGTTGGGCCGAATTGAATACAGATTACTCTATGTAAATTGAAGGGATCCACAGATTCTTCGTAATTTTCTACGTCGTTATTTTCGGTTTTCTGGCCTCGGCACAGTCTTTCCTTCTTTTTGGCTGTTTTTCGTCTGTAATCGTGTTACGGGTATCAAGTAATGAATTAATTACGGTTTGGAATTACCGGATTTTCCTCAGCGGAAAACCGTGGACGGAAAGGCGATATTTGAGGTGGAGAAAAAGAAAATGAAATAGCCCAAGACGGTAATCAAAAGAATTATCGCTGCTGGAATGGAAAGAATTGAGGTTTTTCTAGACGCTGAAAATCTATCGTTTTTGTCGTTTGGAGTTCTTTCTCAGTTTTTAGTTTCTTCAAATTCAACATAATATGATCATTCAAAAACAAAAAAATAAGAATCAAGATATAAAGAACATGAATGTATGAGAAAAAAAATTGGAAAAATCGAACGACTTATTCAAAGCAGAATGAGGACTAAGAAAAGAGATTTGATTTGACTGGAAAAACAAAAAATCTATAATATAATTAATATTTAAACCATAAGATCTAATAGAAAAGGGTACATATTAACCAAGGAGGTACATTATCCGAAAGGACCAGCAGATTAATAATCTCTTAAAAGGATCAAAAATTTATAACAAGCACTTTCTAGAGAGTTGGTTGTAGTACAAGATCATCTCTGAGCTACCTGGAACATTGGATAGTCGAAGATTGAATTCATTTGCGTTTTTCTTCAGCAAATCCTGCTTTCAATTGAAATTTGTATATTTTAGGTTTTCAGGTCATAATAAAAAAAATTGAATCATACGAAATAATGTATGTATTCAAAACAACAAAATACAATATTTGAAAAAGTATAAATTTCACGAAAAACTAGACATTCTGAATTTTTAAACGATTTTTAAGACCACTTGCATGAATAACTGCTTGGCATCTTGTCTGCAAGCTTTCCTTCCCCCAAAATTTTGAATGTACCCTGGTTTATTGGCAATGTTGTAGCAAATGATCTCGGAACTTTTGAAACGTTTCCAACTGTGGTCTATGGTCATCAGGGGATAATACTGCCTTCTCATTAAACTTTTAACTCATGAAATTCTGGAAACAGCCAAAAAAGGACGATTAGACCGGTTCTGGAAAGAAAAGTCAGTCGTTTCATATGTCCCGTCGCATTCACCATTTTGTTGAACGTGATTCTAAGTTCAATTATAATTTCTCTGTGCGTAATGATGCAAGCAGTATTCTTTTGATTAAAATCTTTAATGTTATTGTATTTCATGTTTTTTCTGAAGAGCCGGCTTTTTATCTCATGATCATCACGCTTCATCTGATCTCTTATCACTTTACTTTTATATTTTTTTGTTTAAAATTTTTTGAGAATCAAGTTTTGATTTTGGAAGATTTCAATTTACATCCGCCTTATGTGATATGTGATGTATCACAATTGAAGAGATATACAAGGTGATTCCGGAGGAGACCGTCAGATTTCAGGAGAAGTTTACACTGGTCAACTTTGGTATGGCTTGATCAATATTGATGAAATTCTCAGTGTAGAACAATATGATTTTCTACTTTCAATAATTTCAACACTTTTTCAAAAATACAGAGTGGAAATTATGATAAGTTCAGATTTAATTTGCAGGTTGAAAAAACACGCTGTACATTCCGTTTTAAAAAATTCGCTACCTGCTTCAGATTCAACTATACGTTTCCATTAATGGAGCGTTTCTATTTTCTTTGGCATACGTCCAGTTTTCCTAGAAAAATGTTTCAAAGATGAACAATATCGTTATTTCGTGTTCATTGATTGATTTCGTGAATAATTCTGTTTCCATTGATTGCTTATTTTCTGCTTCCTTTCGTGAATTCGAAAATTTCAGTTTTTTCCTGTGCTTCACAGTTTTAGTGATTTCGATTTCATCGAATTACTCATTTAAATACTTTCATTTGTGCGAATTATTTCGAACAAAAAAAACTGTTACCAGTGGCGTGGTTATTTTATAATACCACAAGGATAAGTGTGCACAATTTGACATTTTTAGCAACGGATTTTCACGTCAGCTTCATTCCATATTCGTTTGTCGAGCTCGAGCAATCTTATATTGGAATAGGAGTCATCGACAGGATCCTGTTTTGCTGATATATAGGTAACTATATTTCTTCTGTTATTTTTGAGTACATTTATCCTTTCATTTGTGTTGGGTTTCAATTAATTTCATATATATATATACAGTCCACTAGCTCTATTTTTTTCTCACTCAGAAAATTATATTTCGAATTAAATAATTGAACCACACTTCAGTTGGTTAACTGAAATTCTACCCAACACGTTTTGGTCGTATTTCGTCGTAGACAGTGAGGATATTCTGAACTAGATCGTAAAGCTGTATCGTCCAATGATACAAAGCTCTTCCGGACTCCTAAAGTAACTTGATTCAAATTGAGATTTAAGTTTCATGGAAAATTTTCGATTTGAAACACTATTTTTTATACATTCGGAAGAGCTTTGTATCATTGGACGATACAGCTTTACTATTCAGTTCAGAATATTTTCACTGGAAACTTCCTCACTAAAAATGGGTGAAATGAATTTGAGGTACTGTGATTGGGTGAATGATGAATTATCAATGTAGTAAGGAGTGAACTTGATATAGGTGAAAGCAAATTCCGATTATGTCGACACGTTTCACCCAAAACGCAGGGTATACAGAGTACGGCTCTGCCCTTTTTTCATACCACAATAGTGTCTTGGTCCTCGTTTTGTCGTGTCTACCTATGTCTCACGTGGTTCTCCCAGGGTCCGCACAAAAGATTAGTGAATGCTTCCACATAAAACCCGGGACGTGAACTTATCTAATCGCCGATCTAATCGCGCAAGCGCATTGGCAGGCGGTCGCTCGCTATCGTTATCTCCGAGGCATCTCCTCTCGATAATGCATCTCTATGCATCCAAGGACCAGGTTAGTAGCCACATCTGCCCTTTGCTATGGTTCATTCTTCATCTTTCACGATTCAGCGGCGTATTGAAGTGTTTTTGTGGGAAGTCTTTGGTAAAAACTGTGAAATAACAATTGGAGTTCAAGTTGATGGACTGATTTCGGTATTGTTGCGGGTTCTTGAGATTGGAATCTAGGTGCGCTATTCTTTTCGGAGACTCAGCTGTTTCTACTTGGGATTTTTGAAGGATTCTCTGAAAACTAGATGGTTTAACAAATTGAATGCTCCGCATGGAGATGTTATCGGCTGGGTTTTGGTGAATTACGGTGACATTTGGCACCATTCTTTCTGAAATAAATGAGATTCATGGAAAGGAAAATTATTCAAACATTCGAATTTCATTCTTCATTATACTAAAAAAATCAATTGAAGATCTACTAAAAATTTGGTTAGTGAACCTTGAATTCAATCGAACATCCATCTAGATAAAATAGGATTTTGTTAACGCTGTAAATTTTCGAGCTTGACATTGACACATACGACAAATTTCTATGAAATTCATGTTGCTTCTACATTCCTTCTACTACATGAACTCGGTTTCATGGTGCGGAAAAATATAAGTAGCTTCATTTTTCATGAATGAATTCACCACATTCCTTAATTATTATTATTTAATCTTTAATTTATGAGTATGATGTTATTTCTTCTGCTTTGAAAGTATACTAACTGACGAAGAAACTGCAACAAACAGAAGGAGCTGTTTGAATTTTATATTTTTTTTTGGTAAAATATAGATAGTATAGCAAGGAATAAATGATTAAAATTTGGAGGAAAAAACGAAGGTTTAACAATTTATTTCTTCTTGAGGAATACTATCCTTCATTTCTCACAGCCGTTAGTCCGTGGGGTCTGAGGTAAATTTTCAAGCCTTCTACCCTTGATATCCCATGGTCTATGGGCAAAAGATCAGGGGATCTGGGCGGCCATGGCAAAAGATTCACATGTTTGATGACAGAAGGACGCAGTGCAAAGTAGGTACTTATGAAAATAGTCAACATAGTTCCCAATAATACTGAAAGAACGACTGACTTTCGTTTTTGTGTTTGGAAGTTGTATAACCAATGATTTATTTGTTATTTCAATGTCTTCCACTGATAAATTACACAATTCTTCACGCCGACAGGCTCCAAATAATCCGAAAATAGTTGCAACCTTAACCGTGAAGTATTTCTCATCTGGTGCCTCATTTATAAACTTTTCAACTTGTTCACGAGTGGAAATTTTCGATTTTTTGGGAGGATATCCTTCACTTTTCCGTTTTAAATATGCTATTACCTTAAAATATTTACTAACATCCACACCATTTTTAACAAGGGCGCTTGACTTTATCATTGAAAATTAGCTCCACAAAGTTGATGAACTCCATATTTTTGATTTTTCTTCTGAGTATACCAGGAAAACAGGTTCACTGAAGTTCCCTTCTACATTTTTCAATTTGCACCAGGCCAGGAAGTTATATGCTTATATGCAATATCGTACTGCTGAACAGATTTTTTAGGTAGGAGTTCCAGACTTGCTCTTCTTGCAGACTTTTCAATATCCACAGGAACAACCAAATCGTCACTTTTATTCATAATTGGACTCTCGACAAACATATTAAGCAGTTAGAAACCCAAGACGAAAATTAGACAGGAACGAAATTCAAATGACAGAGTCTTTTCTCATTTGTTAGTAATCATAACGTTGGCAACGTTTGCCATTCACAACAACCTTCTGATAATTTGAATATTAAAATGCATTTTGAAGTTTATTGTCATTGCAAATTCACCCATTTCATTATCAAAATAGGGCAGTTGTACAAAAAACATTGTACGGTATTTGTGTTAAAAGTGATTTTATTTTGTTCGTGAAATTCACCCGCTTCTCCGATAATGTGGAGCAAACTTAGACTGATGTTTCTTATTGGTTTGGTATTTTTCGATTTGGCTTTCGTAGGCCTCGTCAATATAACGTGTGAAAAAGTGTCCAAAATAACCCCTTGGACCTAGTTGTCTTTGACAGATTATCTTAACGCCATCAGCTGCCTACATTATATTTCCTAATTGAATGAAGAGTTCCCAGTTTGCTCTAACGAGCTAATTGAACGTCCCCGGATGATAACCTGGCAAAATGGAGAAAACTGTCGCTACCTTGAAAGATGCTGATTAAAAGCAATCCGAACTTGATTATATGTATTCAGGGGAGTGGTGCGCGGGGGGTTTTGAGGAGGTTTCCTGGAGCGCAATAAGTTTCCTCTTCTAATTTTCATTCATCGGAATTAAAATTAATGAAATCTCAAACTCAATTTGCCGACAGCGGCTACAAAATCCGGGCCATGTCGGAATTTCGAGATGGAGTTTTCCAGATTTCTTTACATTAAGTTGTTTTGAATGTGATTAATTATTTCGAGTATGAAATTAAAACTTTGGGAACTACGAGCGACTTATTACAGAAGTTTGGACGGCTTTCGAGCCATGCGCTTCTTGTATCTGAGCCTTGCTTCGTCCTTTTTGGGGAAATCTAGATGTTGAGTCTCATCTCGTTTTATGTAAAGCGTCGCTATCTTTTCTTACCTCTTAAAATGAACCTCAAAGGAGCGCATATCTTCATCACCACGGACAGCAGGAGACGCTGGGGCCCCAGGAATCAAACTGCTAGGGATCTCTGCTGACCTGGTAGTGCCGTAACACCATAAAGCAACTGGCCAGAGGCAATAAAGTTACTCTACTATGGGTGCCAGAGCATTGTGGTTTTAAAGGAAACGAAAACCTCACAAGAAAAGCTCTGATGGGGTCAAATTGCACAATCTTGATGGCCAGTTTAAATGGTCTCCACGTGAGGCATCCCTGCCCAAATTGCTCGTGTAGATTGTCCAAACTCTGTGGCAGTCAGATCCGCATGCCCTTGGTGTCCATACCATCCATTCTAGGCCTTGTACTATAAAAAAATTCCTCGAAGATAACCGTTCTTCAAATCCTCGCATTCTTGGATCCTCCTCACAATACCCACCATCCATTCAGGAAGACTTACGTACCATTAACGACGTGAAAAATTGCGTTAACCGCCTCGGAATCGGATTAAAATATCCCGCTCCTATCTGCACTGCAAATAATAACGCTCTGGACGTTGGCGGTCATAAATTCGGCTTAGCGTTTGATAATCTGCTGGTAATAAGAACCTGGTTTCGCGATATTTTGCAATCACACATGCCCACGTGCAAAGAAACCGAACTGACATTATTTCCTATTATTGGTTCTTCGTTTTACTGCCAGTGACATGGCGTTTTGCGATGCTAAATGGTCCAGCTGCTGGTGGGCGGCGATTAGAGCAGTGAATCAGGTTTAGAGTTTACAGTAGGCGCTATTTTTTGTCGCCGATTCTCCGTTAGCTGGAGAGATCGCAAGGTTGAAAAAAGGCTGATTTTCCGGGTTCCTGGAACGCAATCAGTTATTTGTCGATTGTTATGCCTGACAGATACCCCGATCGATAAATGCTTCATTGCAGATTTCTGTAAACACAGATGGTATTACAGTTATCTATCTTCTCTGTAGTATATTAAACGGTCGAACATGGCAGCTTCAGTAATGAATAACTTCCATAATGGCTCTACGAAGGCCTCATCCTTTCACAAAAATTATCAAACTGTGACTGAGCCAATTTCAGTGGATATAGTTCAAATGAAATCTACCATTTTCAAATCTACTGTCATTTCTACAAATAACTTGAGATACGACTTGCTCATGATAAATACATAATATCTGTTTCGTACCTTGATTAGTTTACCAAGGTTGTTCTGTTTTTATTTTTGTAACTTTTCAACTGTTGTAACTTCACAAACGATGTAAGTGGGTATACTTAACTATTATAAGCACCCTATGGTAATCTTGATGATTACTGCGATAAGTTTTTTGTTATCAGTACTTGATAACAACTACGAAGAGGATGAGGAAGTGGTGAAATGTGAAAGCAATCTCAACAAGCAACAAACTGTTTCTTCTTGTTACCTCAACTCAGATAACAAGCACGAAACGATTATACAAGTAATATGTATAAAATTATAAACTCTACCTTCTATATGAAAATGTATAGCAACGAGGAATTATGAAACTTCTATATGGAAGTGTATAGCAAGGGATCAAAGTGATCTGATCACCGTACTTCACTTTACTTCACTCTACTTCACTCTACTTCACTCTACTTCTCTTGACTTTACTCTACTTCACTCTTATTCACTTTACTTCAGACTCTACTTCACTCTACTTCACTTTACTCCACGTTAATTCACGTTACTTTACTCCACTCCACACAACTACACTCCACTCCATTTCTTGAATCTTCAGACCAATGAGAGAAACCTTGGACGATTTGGTATTCGATCCTGTCATGTGTTCCCAAATGCAACTTTAACTGCAAAAAACGTCACCATATATTTAATTTTATGAGCTTATACTAAGAAACTGAATGAAGGTTCACAGGATATGGTTATTGTCTCAAAAACCAGATGAATCTCTCAACCTTGACCTAAAGTCTTGGGTTGAGAACCTTTTCAATAGCTGACCATAAATCAAGGGTATTTTTGACCGAAGAACGAGAATTGTTTGTATCTAAAGGCATATGGAACAATATTGCAGTTCAAGGGTTCGATTCCATATGGTTAAAATCATAAAATCAATTTATCTATACAACATTTTTTAAAGGCGACAGCTAATTTCTGGTAGACAAAGGATATGGCATTTAATTTGTCCAGATGTTGCGAAGTGAGACGCAACAATATCCAATTTGAATCAAGACATTTACTGAAAGGCTAAAAGGAGAAAAGGTGAAAGGTATTTCTGATACAAATCTACCTAAATAATGAAATTATTCCCAATGACAAGACTATTCTGTGGTTACCCCCAGGTTTATTTGCAAAATCATCACTATTATCCACTTATCAATGAGCTTTAAGAGTCTCAGTTAACAAGCAGATGAAGATATTCCAACGTTTATGACTAATAAAACCAAACATCCCACTCGCACTTAATTTATGCTAATGAAACTTATTTGAATTCAATGCGAGAGGAAGTACACACATTTTCAGATGGAGCGATTTGTTCTGATGGTGTTAATGCCCATTTTCCACGTCTCTGCAAGCAGTCATCATCTCTTTTATCTTCTGCTTTCGGTCTCGCCTAGGAACACATACGTTTCGCCATTGTCTTGCGTTTGAAAGCGTAATGCTTTGCACGACTTACATCCACCATGCCGTGAGAAATGTGCAACGACCGTAAAGAAAAGGGGAATACTAGAAACGACATTTGTAGGACGAAAATATACAGGGTACTGCAATACTTGATGGATCTAATAGTTGAAAAGTATACGAACTTTGCCTACAGGAATGAAAATAACTCCAAGGTCAGAGGTCTCCAAAAAATGTGAAGCATTCAATTCTCTGCCCTAAAGTTGAAAAATAAATAGGGCTTTACATTGTGTCGGCATACATTGATGGTAGTATTTCTACTCTGTTTCCTATTCCTAGCAGTATTCTCTTTGATGATATCGAGCTTTTGTGCCGCTCCTAGCGATAAAGCAGGGAAGTCACCTGTTTTCCTGCGATGTTAACTTAAAGCCCTGATGTCATCCGACAAGGGAGTGTGTCGACAAAGACCATTATCGGGTCATCTTACAGCTCTAGCGGGGGATTTTCCACCTCGGACAATATAAAGGAAATTTTATCGAATTATACAGGGTTGACTCATTTTCCTCCACATCTTTGTCTCTTTTATCTCGACATATTTTGTTTCGTGTTACAACAAAACAAAAGCTCATGAATATAATTACAACAAACCCTCACCGTTTAGAATGAAGGCTCCTTCAGCAAAACCCTCCACAGATGGGACTCGCTTCTCTTAGCAGTATACAGGTGTCCCATCATGCCAAATATACAGTTAGGTCCTTAACTAATGTTCCCTTGTTTTGGCTTTTTAATTGGCGGTTCGACAAGATACACTCGGGAAGATAAGAAGAGGACTTAAGGAACGTTTACCGCTGTTCCTTGTGCAGCAATTCATGCTGTCTTGGGGTATACGGAAAGATTGTTATCGATTCGATTGGGGTGAGGGTGACAGAGCGTCAGCTGAAGAATTATCGTGAAATTTGGCATTTTGCATCTGTTCGAAAAGATTTCGGGGGAATTTACTGACAAAGCTCTAGTTCACTCTTGGAGTTTCTAGCAATTGGGTAGGTGATCAACTGGAATTTATGTGTACTAAGAACTAAGGAAACACAGACTCCTCCTCGAGCTCTCTGAGGGGTTACAGGGCGAATTTTATGCGAACCCCTATTGCGATCTTCCAAAGATCACTCGATATGTGATGTTCCTAAGCGAAAACCTCAATTCATTCTTTTTTCGAGCTCTCAACGATGGCAAGAATGCAACCAGAATAAGAATTTCCCATTGTGAGCTCACAGGGATATCCTAAGTGCACTCAGAATAGGAAATCCACATTGCGAGCTCCCAAAGTTATCTTGAAAATAACAGGAACAAGAAATAGATTTGTCAGGGTTATACTAAAAACGTAAAAATATCGTCCATATTCGGTTCTTGTAATAAACGGAAAACGACCTTCATCTTGTTTCAATTTCAAATAATTCAATCAGTATCAAAGAGGATCTGTGATGCTTATAAGATAATTGGAAGTGATTTTAGTTGATTTCTGAATAAGATCCTACTGAATTTGTGGGTGAAATTATGTTATATATTTCATTATTGATTTGTTCAATTATTGAATACCATACTTTTTCTAGAGAAGAATTGATCTTTCAAATTTTTGTTTCAAATAAACTTTTGTGTGACACCAAAATGTTTTAATGAAGACTTGTGCTGCTTTGCAATTTCAGCATATATTATCACTGTTGCGTCTCACTTCGCAACATCTGGACAAGATATATTCCATATCCTTTGTCCACCAGAAATAGCTGTCGCCTTTAAAAATGTTGTATAGATAAATTAATTTTAACTATATGGATCGAACCCTTGAACTGCAATATTGTTCCATATGCTCTCGGTTACAACTCTGGTTCCTTGTTTAAAACTACCCTTTTCGACTGATTTATAGTCAGCTATTGAAAAGATTTCTCAACCCAAGAATTGAGGTCAAGTTCGGGAAATTCATCTGGTTTTTTGAGACAAAAACCAAGTCCGGTGAACCTTCATTCAGTTTCTCCGTATAAGCTCATAAAACTAAATATATGGGGACATTTGGAAACACATGGCAGGATCGAATACCAAATCGTCCTAGGTTTCTCTCATTGGTCTGTAGATTCAAGAAATGGGTTGTTTCTCCCACTATAGTCAAAAATGGCAAATGAGAGAACTTTGTCGGCTTGGCGAGGCGTTTTTCGATTCTGACACCCAATGAATTGTTGATCTTTTCCACTTTTATTCAGAGGAAATGAATCTCCCTTATTTTCCAGCTTGTCTTTAAAACCCCAAGTTACAGAGACAAGCAGTCAGTAAAGTAAAGTATTAGTATTTATAGTCAGTTGTAAATCACGACAACACCTTGCAACCTTGCTATACATTTTCATATGGAAGGTACATTTCATGATTCCTCCTTGCTATACATTTACATATAGAAGGTTGAGTACATAATCATCGGTAAAAAGTCAGTAATAAGTAGGTATGTAATTATATCACTTTGCTCCCTTGCTATACATTTTCATATATGGAGAAAGTACATCATAATTCTTCCTTGCTATACATTTTTATATAGAAGGTAGAGTTTAAATTTCATACATAATACTTGTATAATCGTCTCGTGCTTGTTATCTTAGTTGAGGTAACAAGAAAATAGAGTTTGTTGTTTGTTGAGAGTGCGTTGACATCTCACCACTTCCTCATCCTCTTCCTAGTTGTTATCTAAGTACGGATAACAACTTATCGCACTAATCATCAAGATTACCATAGGGTGCTTATATTCAAGCAAGTTACTCATCGAGATCACCGAGGATCGCCAGCATCCTACCAACAAGAAGCAGTGCAAGAAAAGCATTATCCTATCAGGGTACAAAAATAAAATTAGAACAACCTTGGTAAACTAATCAAGGTACAAAACAATCACAATTTTCTTTAGAATATACAGAATCTTTGTTTTTCACGATTTTTATTCATTCAATTTGTAGTCAAAGATAATTTTTGTTTGGGTGCAGAAAAATCTGACCTTATGAAAAGTCATTATCATTTTCGTAGATGATGAAGTGCATTCCCAGTACTTGTTGGGATTTTAACATCAAAGAAAAGAGATAGGATAGGAACAATAACACGAATATGGAATAATAAAATTTAAATAGAGGCCATTACACTGAATTTAATCCTAGATGAAGTTCATATGTGTTATTTGTTTTTTCCAAATAATACCAATTCCTCTGTTACAGTTCAGAATAGGTTATGACTTCAGTATTACATATTTGAATTTGAATATTGTTTTGTTTTTCTCTCAATAGTAATTGGAATGGATTTCTTATCGTAATCTGAATTGTTTATTGTTTGCACTTTCTATACATAAGAATTAGTGAATGCTGTTTTGGGTGTTTGTACACCTCTTTGCATTCTTTTCCGTAAATAAATGAATGAATTAATTAATTCTTGTATTCTATAACTATTTAGTTGAAGGATTCACACAACAACATTTTTACATTTCTTGGCTTTGATATTATGAATATAAGTTCATTGTTTTCCAACATTCATACAGATATATCACAAAAACATCTGCCCTCCCTACTCCCTGCTAATATCCGAATCTACTAATCTTAATGCGAGCTCCGTTAGATCTCAGTAAAAGAAGAGAAGTTCACAAAGTACTTGTCATGGGAGGTGTATGCGAATTTCCTACAAAATTCCCAGTGTGATTTGTTTGAAAATATTTCTGGTAGGATATCGCCAAGACTTCTCAAGGAATTCTATGGTGGAGATAATATTTGAAGGAGATGTAAAGCTCTCAGCAACCCCTCAAAGAAGTAGTGTGAAAATGTATGTTGCCAAATCTCCCCAAATTTCCGCGAATTCCCCGAAAATTCCTTTGTCGGCGTCATTGTGATAACTTCGATGTCTCGGGTTATTCTCTGTCGGTTTTAATATTCCGGAATGGTCCGGAGCCACTCCTACGCATACCGCTTCGGAGGCAGAGGTCCACGTACCTTCATTATGACAAAACTGGTCCCGTAGTCGTAAGGGATTAAATCTCCAGCAACGTATAATCCGATAAACTAATGACCACGAAAAAATTGTATATATTGTCCAAACAGATTTGTATCTTAATAAGTTGAACACTTTTATGACATTTATTGACTTGTCCGAATTGTTTTGATATCCAGGCGAGATAAGTTTGGTAATGCCGAATTTACATAATCTGGTGGGTATTCGACTGTGAGCAGGATTTGATCGGTTTGTCCATTTTCTTCATATAGTTATGGTGATTAATAGTGGAGAATTCGTAGAGTTTTGAGGGATTATGAGATTGTTATCTCGACATGACATTGTTGGTTATTTACAGGATGTTTTACGAGTGTTCGACATAAATTAATATTCGATGATTAAGGATTTCCAGAACTGGTCACAGATTGGTGACATGAATTATCTTCAGATCTTATCTCTGTGAAGAATTAGAAATACTCAATTTTTCAATGCCAATGAACTACTGAGCTCTGTTAGATGAAGCTGCTCCTTCAGACTAGACACAAGATAGTTTGCAATTCTGTATGCCATGCCATCAAGCGTCCAAACTGATTGTAAAAATCATGACTTGATAAAAACTTAAAGACATAAAAATATTCAATTAATCATGTGTTTTTTTAGAGTGCTAACTGTGATTCTACAGAAGGTAGAAGCCATGAGGTTTTGACATTTCTGTTCAGAAAGCATTGACAAATCATCATGGAAAGACTGACGCTGCAACAATGTTTACAAATTGTTGAAATTTATTTTAAAAATCAGTGTTCTATTCGCCAAACTTATAGAGCACGGAAAAAGGACCCCGCACTTTTTATAGGTAAAGTGGCGACCGGTCAAATTTTCTGAAAG
Organism: Adalia bipunctata; assembly: GCA_910592335.1. Classification (NCBI taxonomy): domain Eukaryota; kingdom Metazoa; phylum Arthropoda; class Insecta; order Coleoptera; family Coccinellidae; genus Adalia; species Adalia bipunctata. The sequence goes on from OU342955.1 coordinate 14,960,737, forward strand.
TTTGGTATGTTGTTGTACCCGACTCAGTGACCAAAAGTGTCAATGGGTCCAACCCAATCCTATGGCTAGTTTTCTAAATACGGGGTGTTAAAGTTGAAAATTGCCCAAATTTTCGGATTTATTTTTTAATTATTAGGAGTTAGATTGGATTTCTGTTGCATACACACGTTTACTAGGTGTTCTGGTAGTGAAATTAGTGGATAGGTATGATTAAAAATATTTATATTCACAGGATGATTCACGAGTATATGACGGTAGTTTTTTGCCAAAATTCACTTGTTCTACTGTGACGTCAGGAAGGCATATTTTTGAAATGTTCTTTTCGATTTAGTATTATGATGACCAAATATTGCACAGTGCATATTTTTTATACAGGGTGTTTCACAGAGAGAACCACTAGACATAATAATTTTTTTTAGAATTAATTCGAAACCCTGTATTTTTGAATTGATTTTTGGGCAAAGTAATTCCACAAACATATGTGTTTCTTTAATCTCCAAAATATTCATGGTGGTTTATTCATAGGAAGGTATTCCATTTTAGGAAAAGTTCGAAAAACATGAACACCCTGTATTCGAAAATTTCCTCGGTCAAATGCAACTATTTTCTCACTATATATTGATTTCTAAAACATCTCCAGAGGTATGAATTCTGAATCCGATACTATGACCAGTTTTCGAGATACAGGGCGTTGAAGTGGAGAATAAATGATTTCATCAGTTTTTTTTTTCAATTGAAAAGGCGGATCGATTTTATGTTGTGCCCATGAGTTCAATATGAGAACAGATAAGATGCGCATGGAAAAGTTCAGCTGAAACATTTACTGTTACAGGGTACAACAACATACCAAACTTTCAGAAAATTTGACCGGTCGCCACTTTACCTATAAAAAGTGCGGGGTCCTTTATGGTTTACATAATCGTCCATCAGAGCAGATTATTTTTCGAACTATCGATAGATTTCGGACATCATTTTCTCTACTCGATGCAACAACAACAAGACAAAGAACTGTAGGCACAGGAGAAAATATAGCTGCAGTAAGTGTAAGTGTTTATGAAGATCCAGATTTGTCTATTCGTTGACGTTCACAACAAGTTTTTGCGTTCTATACCCATACAAGATCCAACTGGTTCACGAACTAAAGCCACTTGATCATAATATTTGATTTATTCAAAGAAAGATTTTGGCGCTAACATTATTTCGAGAAATGGTCCAATAGGGATGTTGACTATTTTTTGGAAATGATTTTAATTTGTAGATAAGCCCTATACGAACACGAAAAAACTATTTTCATGGAAAAAATATAGCAAATACCAATAAAAAATGCGTAAATAAAAATAGTTTTCAAAATTCCCGCTGAAACGCTTCTACTGTTAAGTGATTATGATTACGTCATCATATGGTAAACAGACCTCGCTGTCTGTCAAAGCGAATTGAACTTGTGCGATTTCTTGCGAACAAATCGTTTTCGTAATAACAAATAATCTTAAAAAAGTTCGCGGGTGATACGTTTTACTCTCTTCTGTTTTTCGTGAGTTCGTACTCGTGATGACAGTAAGGTTATAGGTTAGCTTGTTTACCGAAAAGTGACGTCACGTATTCTCTTTCGTGTTTGCAGTCACGTGATAATCGGTAATGGATTACACATTATAAATCAATTTTATTTAATTTAATGAGAGTAATTAGATAACTAAAATATTTTTTAGTATTTCAAAAACTACCTTCAATGTGGAAAACCCCAATTTATATGAATTTGTAACATGTGTCAACATCCCTATTAATTGGCCTCCAATATCATGCGACATAACTCCAATGGAATATTTTTTTTTTTTGGTTGTGTCAAGTCTGGTTTATTCTGATAAACCAGAAACAATAAACGCTTCAGAAGCCTGAAATGAGGCCGGAATTACTCGAAAGAGTGGTCCAAAATTGGTCTGGTCGAATGCGGTTCTTCAGAGCTAGTCGTGGTGAACGCATGCCGAAAATTACTTCTAAAACAAAAATGTCATAAAATTATCTTTCAATTAAAAAAAATGGTTCCAATCTTATTTCGAATGTATTTCATTTCATTTTAAAGTTCTATCACTCAAAAAAACACGCGCTTAGGTGGAGTCAATTTCTCACCAAAATTCAACCTGAGAATTTACAGTTTCCTCGTATATTTGCAACAGTTTTCACGACTATTTATGTTAATATATTGGCTTTTCTCCAATTCCCAAAAAACTTGGGTGTGAAAGAATTAACAAAAACATTTTGACGAAATATCAATAACTCTCTGACCGCATTAATCCTTGAAGAAACGAAATTGTATATTCTTAAATAAGCATGTAATCATCAAAAACAGCCTCAAAGAAAGCTGCACAAGCACGCTTCTTCTTCTGGCATATTGTGTGCTCTTCAAAGAATACCCCTTGGTGACACTTCATCCCCCACCGCCCCTAAATAAAGTCCCTCAGCCGCAAATTTGTGATGCACGAATCAATTCAGCAGTCCCTCGTCCTCAGTCTGAACCCGATGTTATCTTTTCCCAAAATGTTGGAGACAACACATTGTGGAAGTCTCTTAAGCCGACCCGCCGACCCAAGATCCGGGAGGCTGCGGCCCGCCACTATGCTAGGACCAAGACTTGATTGTTATCGCCCTTATAATGACCCTTAAGGGGTGGGACCCTTGCAAAACTTTAAACATGCAGTATTTCGTGTTTTGAGAGATACCGCCAAGGATGTAAAATGATAGCAGTTGTAAATACACAAGGCTGCTGACAGGAACGGAGATAACTGACAGGTGAATCGAATATTAACACTCAACAGCGAATTTATCAGCTGTTCCGCACCAAAACAACGTTGCTACTAGTACTAGAACAAAATTGGCCCTCAAGAGTAGAGGAAAGTCACCAAATATGCAATACCATTTTGTTTTTGGAATATAAAGAAAACTTCATAATAATTAAATCAGTTTAATGTTTTTAGTAATCATACATTTATATGTAGTAATTAAAAGCCTTCAATCAAATATATTAGTTATCACATTAAAATCTAACACAAAAAACAAAATCACAAATGAGTAATCAAATATGAAATAGGTATCCATATATGGAATATAAGCATAAATCAGCATAACAATAACAAAAAGGACATATATCTTTGAGATCAATTAAATGAATATAACATATTGTGATAAATGAAAGAAGTTTCATAATTACAGAGTCACAGACCCAAGTATCAAACTCTGGACCAGCACAACCATAATGTGCCTAGAGCCCCTACATCAAGCATATTCATTAATTAGACACCGACGACTGTCCATATTTGGATTTTTATACTAGTTCAAACTCTTCTGAAGATTTTTTCAAGTCACAATATTTTAATGACAAAAGATCAAAAAATGGTGAAATGAACATAATACCGATACACTAAATAGTGTATCACTTATGTATACAAAGATAACAGCTGGTAATACTCATTTATTACTTACCTTTAAAATTTTCCTCACGACAACAAAACAAAACACGCCTGCCACACGTTAAGCGTTCGCGCAACTGACTCGATGGTGTGAGTGCGATAGTAAGTAGACCGAATGAAACAGAAGATGGTCGAGTGTTGCGTTTATTACTTATAGTCTTGGAGAAATGAAGGTATTCCATATTAGGAAACTATTTTATATTTGGTGACTTCCCTCTTATATTGGAAGTTGCCATACATTATACTACATCACCACAGCCCACTTGTGAAGTTCAGTTTGAACTTCGAATGCCACTCAAACTTTGATTCAATGAAATAGTCATGTATTAAACCTGAGTTTAACCCATTTGTATAGTTTGATTGACATCTGAAGTTAAAACTGTACCTTTACAACTTTTACAAGTGGACTCTACTGGTCCCAACAGTCTTAAGTTAGTGCTTGATATGAACGCTCATGAAAGCATAACTGTATTGAGAAGGCCGAAGTATCTAGGACAAAGAATGCCATGTTCAGTTGTGAGATATCTTGTACATTACCTAGATATTGAAGTTGGTAGTTGAGTACCAAATGGTCAAATAATATCACTACTCTTCAATAAAGAATGCTAAATTCAATTGGTAAGGAGAAGGTTTAAAAAGCTTACTGACTGTGTCTTACTGATGTTATCTCTCTGTCTCAAGCTCCTGAAAGTGTGTCCCTAGCTTTAGCTCACCATGTACACTCAAGAGCAACTTAATCGACTAGTTTTCCCAATTAAACAGACATTCTTGCCACAGCTGTGAATGCAAACTGAATGATTATCATTTCCGAAATTAATTCTTGATTCATCTTCCAATACGGATGATCTATGATCTCCAAAGTCACCGACCAAGTCATTCTACATGTAGCTCTTAAATGTAAACCTTGATGCCTAAATACCGATTTCCCATACTTACCATCTTCCATCGGATACGGGTTTTATAAACAAAATTATGAGTCGAGTAAATTAACCTGTCTCACTGAGACATCCATGAAATTTCAGAATCTCCACAATGGCATGAAAATGAATAATAGTTGCCTGTGTCCGAAACTTAATTGATGGGAGTTTAAGAGGAATATTTAACGCTTTAACCTGGCGAGGATAACGGTCTGTAACGAGAACATAAGACGAGATAAATATCTCTTAATTCGTTTGATTTGAAGGAATTCAAGAAATTCCTAGTCTCATTAGCTACGAAACTCTGGAAGGCCGATGTTTCTCAATATTATATTGTTGTACTAGTTCAAAGACACTCATTTAGAGAGTAGATCTTTCTTTGAGTTGGACGATTTGAATCGAAGGTAGATAACAGAAATAATCTATCTGGAAATATTATTCGAACAGCTTTGGAGTTCCTTGAATCATTCGGTGTTCCAAACATTCACCAGGAATGCTTTATCATTACTGAAAACTTGTGATTCTGTAGATCCATATTTGAGTATTCCAGATTTGTTCCCATTTAAGTAAAGTGTGGGTTACCTACTAAAGACGAATTTACCATAACGCTTGTGGTAGAGAAACCCTCATCACTAGAGGAAGTACGTAGAGTGAGATCTGCTATGGTAGTACATCTGAGAAATCAATCTTGAAGTTTTATTTTGATAGCATCAGAGACCTTGAGTCCTCAAAGTATCGGGTATTTTTTCAAAATGAATGAAACTTTAAATTGAAAGACTAGCTCTGAGGAACCGCGTTCTAAACGTCGTCTTTCCATGATAATGCTTACTGAACAGAAATGTAAAAAAAAACATGGCTTCTACCTTCTGACAAATCACAGTTATCCCTATCACTGTAAAAAAACACCCGATATACAGAGTGTAACAACCAAATGGAATACATTCGATAACGAATAAATGAGAGAGTGTTAGGAAAAACACTCGGACACGTCGATTCGTAATTTTAAATGCGCATATTTTTCAAGAAAATAAAATTATATAGGGTGTTCCATGCGACCGTGGCCAATACCAATTTTCTTATTTCAAATGCAACCCCCTGTATATTATTTATTTTTTGGATTGTTCAGAAAATTCTAGACATAACTCAAGTACAATGTCCTATACCTATCTTCAACTTCTTCGAAAATATTGAGTGTTTTCAAATTTTTTACAAAAATTAACATTTCAAATGAACATTATTTCATTTCACAAATTCGATACATTACACTCAATACCTATTTCCCATTTACCTCTTGTATGAAGAAACTCAGCAAACTTCAACCTGAAAGGACAAAGAACAACTGTTATAGGTGTTTATGCTCCAAACGAAGATGCCACCGTCCTTGAAAAGGATCAGTTTCAAGAACAACTGGAGGATGTACTCGTGAATGCCGGTAATCAACGTGAGGTGATCTTTCTTGGCGACTTCAACGCTCGGACAGGACAAAAGAAAAACGACAAGATCATAGGAGAATATGGAGAAGAAGTTCTAAATAATAATGGACAACGACTGATACAGTTCTGCGAACAACATAATTTCAGAATTTTAAATGGGTTTTATCCACATAAAGATATTCACAAATACACTTGGCGCCAAAAAACGAGAGGCCTACGATCTATTATCGATTATATGATTGTGAGACAAAATATCAGATGGAAAATTCGAGACGTGAGAGCATACCGTGGAGCAGATTGTGGGTCGGATCATTATTTGATAAAGGCACACGTTTTTATACCATTCAGGTATTCTAGAGAACAAAACGAATCACAATTGCAAGTAGATAAATTGGAAGGAGTCAAATACAACTTAGACGGATTCTACCACCAGAGCACTAAAACACTGTACCAAAGCCGCCTGGACCAAAAACTGAATGAAAATTTTTTTTTTTTTAGAGGATACTCCAAATGCGCTTTACGAACACATAATTGAAACGTTACACTCTGCAGCCAAAGAAGCACTAGGAGAAAAGAAAAATACCAACCAACGCAATGCCCAGCTTACTTGGAATGATGAAATGGAACAACAAAAACAGATTAAACAGCATGCATATAACAGGATGCTCAGCTCTAATAACATCAATGATACTATATCATATAAACTTGAACGAGAGAAATTCAAACGAATGGTGATTCAGAACAAAAACGTCACATGGGAGCGAAAATGTCAAGAAATAGAGTCCTATATAGGAGGAGCAAGATCATCCGAATCATGGAAACTGATCAAGGAACTGAGGAAAGAAAGCTCAAACAAGGTCAATCTAAACCCAATAAAACTGGAGAGATGGAAAGAATTCTTTGAGCGAGAACTGAATGAAGACAGAGAACAATATTTAACACAGTCACCAACCAACTACTTCATTCAGGGACAACATATACAAGTCAGTGAGGAAATGGTCCGGAAAGCATTAAAGAACATGAAGAATAAGAAAGCTGCAGGACCTGAAGGAATCCCAGCAGAGATGCTGAAAAATGGCACAAAAAAACTAATAGAGATGCTGCGCCATCTTTTCGAGAAGCTTATAAATGGAGCGGCAATACCGGAAGTCTGGAAGGAAGCTTGGATCACACCAATCCATAAAAAAGGCGTCAAAAGTGAGTGCCAAAACTACAGATGCATTTCAGTGACGAGTACCTTCAGTAGAATATATGGGAAAATATTGAGAAATATAATCGAAGATGAATTCGATCCCCATGATATTGAGCAGCAATCGGGTTTCAGAGCTGGCAGGTCATGTGTAGACAACATCTTTAGCATAAACCAAATAAATGAGAAAAAAACAGCAACCAATCGAGAAGTTCACCTTCTATTTGTAGACCTTACGAGAGCATATGATACAGTTCCGATAAAGAAACTGTGGCAGGTATTAGAGAGGTCACCAATCAACAGCACGGCGATCAGTGCAATTAAGCAATTATACGCACAATCCTACTCAAGAGTGAAACTAGGAAACTCTCTGTCGCCAACCTTTACAGTTACAAAAGGTCTCAGGCAGGGCTGTTGTTTGTCTCCCACTCTGTTCAAAATTTACTTAAATGAGGCTTTGAAGAGATGGCGAAGATATTGCAATGGAATGGGAATTCACCTTACAGATGACACAACGCTTTACACACTCCATTTTGCAGATGATCAGATTGTGATTGCACAAGATAGAGAAGATCTGGAATTTATGTCAAGAAGACTTTTCGAAGAATATCATAATTGGGGCCTCACAGTAAACCTGAGAAAAACAAAATATATGTGTGTTGGCGGAGAGAAGGAAAAGTTGACGGTGAATGATGATGTCGAAATAGACGCCTGCGATGAATACATCTATTTGGGGACGAAAATAACAGCAGATGGAAGAACACAAAATGAAATAGAGAGCAGAATAAATAAGGGAAAAACAACGATAAGACACTTAAACTCGATACTATGGTCCAAAAGCATTTCAGCTGAGAAGAAACACTATATTTATTCCTCAGTATTCAAGAGCATCGTCCTATATGGAAGCGAAACATGGCAGTTAACGAAAAACCTCGCAAAAAGACTGTTGGCTCTTGAAATGGACTATTGGCGAAGATCAGCCAGAGTATCGCGAATGGATAAGGTGAGAAATGAAAGAATAAGGGAACTAATGAAGGTGGACAAGACAATAATAGAGGATACTCAGCAAAAACAACTAATTTGGTATGGACATGTTGAGAGGATGTCAGATCAAAGGATTCCGAAACTTGCTCTGAGGTGGATACCGAGCGAAAGAAAAAAGCGAGGAAGACCGAAAGTTACCTGGATGAGCGGCATACAAAAAGCCATGTCTGAGAGAAACCTGAGACCAGGAGAATGGGAGGACAGAAGAGGCTGGAAGCTGGGAACCGGAAGGCGTAGGACGCTATAAACCCGGATATACAGGGTGCGGCACGGAGGATGGATGGTTTTAAAAAAATAATAAAAGCGTTAATTTTTACTCAAAAACACATTTATTGACGGAATCAGATTCTCAAGGAAATAGCATTTGAGACAGTCAAGTGTGGAAAATCACATCAGGCATGTGGTGGCCGAAATCGGTGATGCAGTGCTGGAGGCGCTCTTGGAAGTTCGCGTAGACTCTCTCCAACATCGCTCTCTCAACTTGGGCAACTTCCACGCGAATAGCCCTTTTCAATTCGTCCAGAGTTCGGGGCTTGGTCTCGTATACTCTAGCATGTTTCCGAGCAGATCGCGACGGACTGCGAAGAATGGCTTGTCGAACGCGTTCAACATTTTCAGGCGTTCGAACTGTTCGCACAGGTCCTCTTGGTCTTCTGTTGATCAGTTCACCACGTCTGCGAAGTGATTCGACCCAACGAAGGATGGTGTTTCGAGAGGGAATAGCTCTATTCCGATGAATGTGGAAATGGCGACGAAACTCACGCTGCACGACCGTGACTGACTCATTATTTCGGACGAAACTATCATAGGCGAAAACACGATGCTCCACCGTCCAAGGCTCCATGACGACAACTGGTAAATAAATGCTAGGAACACACGAGTCTAACGGCACCTTCCCCACTTCTCTCGTCCTCAGAGGGGGAAAGTTATGCCCATCTGAAAAACGTCCGCCCTCCGTGCCGCACCTTGTATATATATATGAAGAAACTAAGCAAAAACCATTACTGAGATGAAATGTTGAGTAACGTTAGAAGACAATTCTACACCAGATTAGCATGTTGCCAAGACGTTCACAGCGAGCATTTTGAACATTTCCTACATTGACATTAATGTTTTTTTTGTTTTTTTTTTATAATTAAGAAATAATCAGTATTACCTACTTATTAGGTTTCAAGTGTAATGTACCGAATTTGTGAAATAAAATAATTCTTATTTAAAACGTTGATTTTTGCAATAAATCTGAAAACACTTAATACTTCCGAAATAGCTAAAGATAGGTATAGGACATTGTGCATGAATTGTGTCTAGAATTTTCTGAAGAATCCAATAAATAAATAAAATACAGGGGGTTGCATTTGAAATAAGAAAATTTGTATTGGCCACGATCACATGGATCACCCTATATAATATTATTTTCTTGAAAAATATGCGCATTTAAAATTACAAATCGACGTGTCCGAGCGTTTTTCCTAACACCCCCTCATTTATTCGTTATCGAATTTATTACATTTGGCTGTTACACTCTGTATGAATGGACCAACTGATATTTCTTTGAGGTTAATTCACGTTTGATGTGGATCAGAGAAATCTACCTAGATGAAGAAGGTTTCAAGAACTTGGTGAAACGATTTAATTCTTAGTTATATAGATTTCTTCCATTCGAAAAATCAGGCTGTGTATCGAAGCTAGTTGGCTCTTACCTACACCTCAGGTTTTAATCCATTTATAATTCGCCTGGCTTTTGATCCATCCATCAAACGAACAATAGCTCGCGATGTCAATAAATCTATTATTTTTATTTTACCGCACAAAGCTTCCACATGATAATTGATGGCTCCACTCCAGGATCGTTTACAGTATCATTAGCTAATTACTTGCATTAATGAGAAACTTTTAATTTACTCTCAGCCAAAAGTACAAGTCATCCTCTCGAATATCAGAGCCTCGGGTTTCTCAATCCTTTCTTCAAGTTTAATGAAGGTGATTAATAATAATACACGAAAATATTCGACAGGTTTATTTCAATAAATCGAGAGTGGACAGCGTGGTAGTCTTTGGGATGTTTGAATCGAACGGTTTTTGAGTTATTGTTTGGATTATCGATCTCAGAACGTGATGACCTCACCGACAATGACGTAATGGATTGTAGGGATACCTTATGGAGGTCATCGGTTCAAGTTGACCAATTCGACCGACAGGCATTCACATTTGAAAAAGGATCAGGGGCAAAAGGTAGACGGATCCTAATCCTAAACTGCACTGTCGCTTTTGTTTCAACAAAAATTGTCGTGTTTCAAGAATTCCGCGACTATCTCCATCTGTGGAAAATATTGGGTTGTTGATTCTCTTATTAACTAGTAGAGCCCCTAGATCTACCTCATCGGTAGATCTCTGCACTTCGGGTGATTTTATAAGCCAAATGTTAAAGTTTGATCAATTTTCCTGGAGAAATGGAAAAATTATGGAAAAAATTATTAACAGGCTATTTTGCATTGTACTTTCCTCTTTCGATCCGTATATTTACATCACTGCCAGGATATCTGTGAAGAATGTTTTATCGAGTTTAAAATTGCCCTTTTTGCTGAATTTTTTCTTGATTTTCGAGAATTTTTTGGAAATACTTCTATATCGCCCAGAGATTCTAAATTTCACCCACGTATCAATAAATTACCCTTTTTGAAAGTATAAAAATGTTCATACTGTATTGCAGCTTCGCTGCGATTTCAAGATTCTTCTCGACAGATTTCCTCGAGTCGGTCCACAGAGTTACCATTTTAGTTAAGTATAGAAGGAACTACATAGTACAATTGGGACATTGAAATGATATCATGTTCTTGATGAACCGTTTATTACTGTCTTCATGTAGTTGTGCCATCAATCATTCTATAATTTCGTCATTACATTGATCAAGACCACAAGTGGTACAATCAAAAACGTTGCTTCCATGAATATTTTGCACCTTTTCACATATCGTTTGATCAGTAGCACATCTCCTCACATAAGTTTTGGGTCTATCTTCATTATAAGGATTATTAACTCCAAAGGATAAGCAAACATTTTCACCATTATCGCATAACTGTTTCATTACGTCGGAATCGAAATTTTGGCAGGTTCCGTTATTGGATGATTCACATTGATAACATTCCAGGGAGTCGACTGAAATGAAAAAGCTGAGATGCTGTTGATTTGAAGAAAAATAAGGTTCAAAGATCTCACCTGAAGTGAAGGAAGTCAATAGGTGGATCGAAAGAAAAGAATATATCAGCTTTTCCATCAGTATGCTTCAACAAGTACGATCTATGTGTCCACAAAAGCTTTTAGAGAATGGGTCTCCATAAATTTGGCGCACTAATTAACTCATCAACAGTAAGGTGTTATCTATTTTTTATATGTTCACTAAATTAGGGAAATAATTGACGGTTGGGTCATTTTTGAAAAGAAAATGCACCCATTACGAATGATGCATTAATACTGTTATACAGGTTCTTGTGTCTTTCATATTTTCTTACTGTACCTATTTTTTTCACGTTTGTCATTTTTCAAATGCTCGTGCCACTAACCAAACCAGTATTTTCGAATTTTTCAACACACATTATTTCGACCGAACACTTTACGAATAGTGGCGATTAAACTTTCACCATTTGGATAATAACTTTGGACAATCAGGACGCGTTGTTCTACCGTGTAAAGTTCCATGTTTTTCACTTCCTTCCATCTGTCAACTTTCGATCTGTCACGTCGTAAGCATGTGATATTATGACTGTCAAACTTGGCGCGCAATTCGAATCTAGAATCTAGCGCGCTCATTGTGACCCCATTTATAATAAATTTGGAAGAAATATCCACCTGAGTTTCGAATCATTTTTTCCACCTCTCCATAGCGAAGCACACGAAACTGTTTCCCAACTCCGAACTGATTTCAATAAAAGCATGCAACCATAAAATTCTCCATCCAAGAGAACTTTCCATAAATCCACGCCATAGAATCGCATAACAGATTCCGGCGATGAAAGAGTTACAAACTTGCAACCGAGTATCCGTTTCTAGACAATGCATATTTCTTTAAGAGGCCTCGTATCCTTCCCAAACATTTGGGAAAACCGTTTCGTCGAACTAAAACGGCAAAGTTTGATTGCCCCATTCAATAACCCGGCCGTCAAAGTTTTATAAGCGTCGAAAATGGAATTGTTGGAACGTTTCGCTGCTTTCGTGACGATCTGATTAGATGTCAAATTCCTGTCCGCTTATCTGGAATTTATTACATGGAAACTGGAGTAATTATTTATGAAAGTTGGCTTCCGTGACGATAGATTTGACGTTGTTCGAATTTTTACGTTTTTGTGGGAAATACCGAGTTTCCTATCGGTAGTTATATTTGACTTCATTCTTCATTCACATGAGCGAAATTTTGTTCACCAGGAACCACAACTCGTAAATCATAAAACACCCTGTAAGATCAATTATGAAGAAGCCGGTTCCCGCCCAATAAAGCCACACACGTATGAAACACGTTTAATACCGTTGCTACGTCGATCAAACGTTACTCGTTGAATTTTAAAACCGTACTTTTGAAACCGAAATTCAACCAAACGTTGATTCTACGTTCAATACACGTCTTTGATACAACTCGTTAATACAGCTACCATTATGAGACGTGCCCACATCGTGCTTTCTCAACGCTTATTCAATATGAACTATGAAACGTTACATAAACGTTCAATATGACACTATTCAAAAACATGAAGTTTCCAGCTAACTGAGAAATCTGTTTTCCACGTTTCAGGCTTTTTTTTCACGTTCTATTAACGTTACAGTTGCCACCATTATGAAACGTTTAATTATCGTGCTTATTCAACTCATATTCATGAAGAATTATACCTTCTACTTTTTTCAAATGTTACAGAAAAAACCATATCCTTATTTTGCTTCCTCAGCTTTCATTCAGAATGGATAATTAAACGTTGCTTAAATGTTGAATACGTCACTATTCAACTAACCTGAAGTTTTCAGCAAATTGAGAAATCACTATTCTAAGTTTCAGTAATTATTTTTCTCCACGTTTTATTAACGTTACAGTTGACACCATAATGAAACTTTTAATTATCGTGCTTATTCAACTCAATTCATGAAGAATTATATAAACGTTGGACATAACACTATTCAATGACCTGAAGAAATCTATATCATACGTTTCAGTTGTTTTTTTCTTTTTCGTTTTTTAAACGTTACAGAAGAAACCATCTCCTTACTGTGCTTCCTCGGCGTTTAATCAATATGAATGATTAAACGTGGCATAAACGTTGAATATAAAATGGAGATAGAAGTGAGCCTATACAAAATTGAATATTGCTGTTGCTGACATCTCTACTAGAGAAGCAATACAAAATTATTTCGAAGTTGAAATTATTCATTTGAAGTATAAAAACTTAAATTTCCAAGTTGTATTGGTTCGTCCTTCAAAAGATGAACTTTTTTTGGAATCGCAGTGTACCAAAATTTTGAAAACAGAATATAAAAAACCTCATATCTGTTCGCCGTATTTTTTTTTGTACCAAAAAAAAATGTGAAGCAATAATGATATCCATAAAATTTTCGAGTTATCTAAAATGACAAAGTTGACAATGCATTTATATTTATGCACTTCCTGTAAACACTTTTATCTTCATTCGAAATTACCACCACTTGAACTTAGTTTCTATACACTTCCAAATCGTTAAAATTATCGACAAAAAACGGTCTAGTCGTATACCAGTATCCATATTGTGAAATGAAGCTCGTATTTGTTCTCTTCGCGACTTTCATGGTTAATCATGGTAAATAAGCTTTGCTAGCATTTTTTCTTTACCTAAATATAAATCCTCAGATCTTTTTGCAGTGAGCTCCTTATCATGCTTTGTTTGTGGTTCAGGCAAAGCGGATTCTTCCTGTAGTATGTTCGACACAACTCTAATGGTTATGAACTGCACAGGGGGTGAAACATCATGCTTTTCAGTATATACCTCATTTAAATTAGATGAAATCCATCCCTTATCCTACGACAGAGGCTGTAGCTCTGGTGTGAATATCTGTAAGGACTATAAAGCGGTATATGGATCTGATAATGTTATAAGTTGCGAAGAATGTATGGACGATGGATGCAATACAACTTCAATGTGAATTTCTCAATTTTTTTAATAGAAAAAAAATGTAAAGCAATAAAATAAAATGATGTTATATCAAAATTTCAATCAAATCACAGAATAATTACTTACACTTTGATCGTAGTGAAAGTAGCTGAGTTGGGACATGACAAGGTGCCTTTAGGAATCAAATTCTTTCCACTATATGTCAACAATACACAGAACAAAAAGCTGAACAGTAAAACATCGTCCATCAACATTCTCATGGGCTTATTTATAAGCCTGATAGGGCAGAGCAAAAACATGGGACTAAATCAATCATGATGCAGCTTAAAACGGGGTAGCCATTAATATTTCACATCTTTTTATGAAAGTTCAGGAATCTTCTTAGTTGATCTATATCATCCAGCGAGTCTCGTTCTTATTCCTCAATGCCAGTGAGCGGAAGGTTCATTAATAATATGATACTTAATTATGAGGCAAGAAGGAGGGTTGAAATATTTATTATTATCGGGAGGATTATCTTGGGATCTCAAATTCTTAAGATGGTCGTTCAGCAGAATCGATTGTCATGGAAATTCGCAGTAAAAGTCTCATGTTGAATTAGGAATAGCAGTTGGGGAATATTACAGAGCATTGACACTTCAAAATTCAGAACTATCAGTCAAAATGGACGTCTCTTGCAACAATCGAAGATTTTATGTCATAATGTGTATCAATACAAGTTGAACTTGGTTTTTATTGATACTATTTCCTCTGTACCTTTTATGAATCCGATACTGAAGTGAAATCGATTAATGATAAATTTCGAATCGATATGTCGTTAACCCGGGATGAGAAGCAAATTTTGTGAGTTCAATTAAGACGAACAAACCAAGAGATTCAAGAATCATGCCGATGTACGACTGATGCGGCCTGTGTATGTGCCAGTCAGAAGGCACTAAAGATAAATTGATTTCAGACAATGGAGGTTGTTTTTGAACGACATTGGTATTCCATGTATGAAATACGTAAACGCTATACAGTACACCATCAGTACTTTCAGATCTTATCCGTTATCTACAGACGTATTTTCACTTGGATTTGATAGGTGTCTGACGTTTTTGAGATATCATTCGAGCACCTCGTTGACGAACAGGTTTCTTGAGTAAAGCTCGAAATTAAGTCGAAAAATCAGGAGTTGACAATGAAGACGTCAACAAACTTTGAGAAAACAGGGTGAGTCTTTGACTTGCACATATTATGTTTCAACTGTAGATTCCTCTCATCAAACGAAACTTTTTTGTTATACCATTTTTCAAAATTCGTTTCGTTTGAAAGATACAAGGTGTCGAAAATCCATAAAAAAACACTTCTTTATATCTTCGGAACCGTTATATCAAATGAACTGAACTCTGTTTGATTGTTTACTCTATTCATAGTGCATATTCCTCAATCAAAACTTATCCAATATTTCTCCTGGTATAAAAGTTACAGCGTAGCCATTTCATGAATCTAAGCAAAAATACCATAAAACCACTTGAAAAAGATGAACGGTTCATATTTTCGAAAAAACCAATCGGTTCAGAAAATAAAATTATTCCTGAGTTTTTTCAATAAATTCAAATTCAAATTCAAATTCAAATTCATTTATTCAACATGTTTAAAATTACAAATGAAATACAAAAATATCAAATACCTATAATATGATGAATAGGATACATGCCTCGATTATAAAAACCGTTAACAAAGGCACAAGATTTCGTACCTTTGCGGCATGGACCTTCACACCTAAATAAGGGAAAAGAATACATTTCCCTCAAAAAAAAAAAAGAAAATAATTTTTAACCACAATAAATCTAGCTGAATTATCTTGGGACAACAGAAAGTACCGAGCTGGGGCGGGGGCAAGACGAGCGCGAACACGAACAAGGAGGAAGAGCTCCACCAATGAAAGTCTTGATGAGAATAGAAGCGCGACCGAAGATCCAGTGAACTGAGTTAAAATTAAAATGCAGTCCCCAACCTAACGCATACCCCCCTGATTCACAAGGAGGAGATCTTTTATATATTTTTTGAAAGCTCCAACAGATAACTCCTTAACATGCTGTGGCAACTCATTCCAAAGGTGGGTGGCAACGAAAACAAACGATTTCTGAAAATTTGTCGTTCTATGCTGCGGTACCCTGAATAATGTATTGAATCTTGTATTGTGCGCATGATAAAAAACTCTGAAATTTTGAACCAGATAAGTCGGATTTCCAGTTTTCAAGATTTTATAAACAAACATATACATGTGAAATTTTCTTCGATTCTTCATATTTAAAATATTTTCACTATTTAAATAAGGAGTAATGTGATTCCTGAAGGGAATACGGTACGAAAAACGCATACAGCAATTCTGAAGCTTCTGTATAGAGTACGCACATTCTTCGGTTAACGAGCTTGAATAGAGAACATCACAATAATCGAATAAGGATAGAACAAGTGTGTTGCAAAGATGATATTTAATTTCTGATGGTAAATGATTCTTTAAACCATAGAGCTTCCGCAAACGCATATAGGCAAGTCTGAGTTTACTCTTTATGTGAGATCCAAAAGTGATACCGCTATCCATAATCACCCCCAGGTTTCTGATCTCCTGAACCACTGGCAATGATGTACCCTGAACGTGCACATGAAACTCCGAACAAACATCGAGGGCACCCCTTCCACCTCCCAGAAAAATTACTGCCGATTTATCTGCATTCAACTTTAGGTTATGCTCGTTTGAAAAGTTTGCAATACGCTCCAGGTCATGATTGAATTGATCCTTGACTATTTGAAGATTAAAACGAGAAAAAGGAATATACAACTGGGAATCGTCTGCGTATTGTTGCAAATTTGAGTGGGATATATAAGATTTCATATCGGCTACATAAATGGAGAAAAGCAGTGGTCCCAAAATGGACCCTTGAGGTACACCGGTTGTCAAATGATGAAATGCCGACCTATCAAAAATTGTGTCTTTGGTAATGATAACACAATGGGCCCTATCAGATAAATACGATCTGAAAAAATCAACCGCACTCGCAGAAAAGCCGAAATAATGAAGCTTAGCCAAAAGCATGCCATGGTCGAGAGTATCAAACGCTCTACTAAAATCCAATAGTCCAAGGCAGGTTATTTCCTTTTTTTCTTCGTTTATTCTTATGTCATTAAGAAGATTTACCAGGCTAGAGGTAGAGCTGAAATTTTTTCTGAAACCTGACTGGCAATCCGGAATTATTTTGTTGGAGTCGGTGAAAGTACAAATCTGCTGATGGATGAATTTTTCTAATATCTTGGAAATCAGCGGCAATATACTAATAGGCCTTAGGTCTTTAAAATCTTTGGGATTAGTGACTTTTGCTAAAGGTTTTATGATAGCTTTCTTCCACATTGTGGGAAAAAAGTTCTGCAAAATGCAACTGTTCATGATATTCAATAACGGACCCACACAATAGGGGGAGCACATAAGTAAATCCCTTAAAGATACTGAGTCCACGCCAGCTGCATTAGAGCGTAAACTTTTAATTATTCTGATTAACCCGGGTTCATCTAAAAGAGAAAAGTTCAGGTCAGAACTTATGGTGGGAAATTTATGTGAATTATAATAACTCACCCTCTCATTAGAGGTTGAATTAATAAGACGCGTCGTTTTCGAGTTATTTCCAATTTGACGAAAAAATCAAAAATCATAAGAATAATCTGGATGCTTCCCTGGATTCATAATATCACAGAATGGCTGAACTTTATGAACTCTCTGATTATCTATAGAATTACACAATGTTGTCAGAATGTTTATCAACTTTGTCAAGACTAAAATGTCAGTGGAAAACAAGTTTCGGATATTAATGATGAATGTCCCATACAAACCACGTATTGATTCGAAATTGATGCAAATGAATACTTAACACTACATGATGTGTGGCGATGTTTCTATCCAAACAATATCGTCTTGGAATTTTATAAACTACACTACACTACACGGTTATTATAACGTTATTTCATTTTCACTGAAAGTCTTTTCACATTACCTGTGCATCACTCTGTGAATGAGCAGATAAAAAATCGACAACTACTATACGCATGCTTCGTTTAACAACCACAGACCAACTGTTTGGTCTGTGGAACAACGGTTTGTCTTGCGCGGCGCTGGCTGCCTCGCATTTCGGAGTCGCGCATAGTTATAGACGACTGAAATAAAGATCGTAGCGCTATTTCGGCGAGAATCCGAACTATTCGTTCGGCATTCCTAGAGAGGAACGCCTAGACCCCATTAGCGAAAAGTTTCCTTGCGGTAGTAAAGTATGTTGATCCGTTAACGATTGGGAACGTACTGCTTCCTTGTTCGAAGAGAAAATCAAGACAATCTGGCATCGTCTTCTCAAGAGCTCTGTGAATATGTATCAATTATCAAAGAAGATGGGTTAGGTTAGGTCAGTGCCCTCGAATCTTATGACCTAGGTTATGTTAGTTTAGTGGAAAGCAATTTTTTTTGAAATAATTTTGAGATATCAAGGTACCAACTCAATTTCAATCATGAAATATGAACTTTGCATCAATCTTATCAGGCACGTATTCAGCCCATTTTTTTCAAATGGCTATATCTTTTTAACAGATCCAAATCGGAAAAATGTTGAATTGGACAAAGGTTCCTTTTGACCTCATGAATCTTCAGTTAAAATATATATTTAAGTCAAAGACTCACTCTGTATAAACACGCAGTCTTTCTAAATATTTGGTTGAAAACTGAATTATTTATGTAGTGAACGAACTATCCATCAGGATGCGTTGTGCTCCATGTTTACTATCTCCTATCTGTCAACTTTCGATCTGTCACGTCATAATCATGTAACGTTATTGGAACACACTATATAATCACTATTTGTTTCCATCAAAACTCAACCTGAAATTCCATAGAAGCGTTTGTGAACGGAGTGTGTATCTTTTCGATCAGATTTCTAATTTAAACATTGGCATTCGCACAGCTTTGATTTGTGGTACGAGGCAATCGATAAATTGACGTTGTTTATAATAAATGCTTCCAAAGAAGATCATCTTTTCTGATATATCAACATTATGTTACTCTATATTCTAGGACAGCTTGTGTTTCGGAAAGGAACGTTTTATTGGGATCATGGTAGGTACATCTGGAAGCCTTTGGTCTTTTATAGAAGATGGAAAGAATTGAACACATCAAAAATATGGAACTGTAATCGTTTATCTACACGTTCTGATGATAAAAGTGAAATTTATTTCTTCCATTCTTTTTTCCATTCACTATCTCAGAAATACCATGAAAACGATTTTAGTTTAGAACACCTCACAAAAAAACGAATCAATCAGAAGCTGAATCATTGGCTGTCAAAGTGCTGCTTAATATAGCAGACGAGCAGACCAGCATTGTCCTCGACATGTGGTCAGTATCAAACCACTCCTCAAGAAACACTGATCATTATCTGATCCCACAGTAACAAAAATCGTCCAGTGCACAGATCAAGATCTGAGCAAGCATCTGCCGGTGATATTTTAGCCAAGACAACAAAACCAAAACCAACAAATTTTACTCGATAATATCTCTAGATTTCGGTCAAATATCCTATTCATCGCGAGGGCATTATCCAAGGTAGTAAACGTTACGCCTTTCCATAAATCCCAAGAATGACAATACATCTGCTCACGGAGGACTTTCGGGACACCCTGTGCGTTTGTCATAATATTCCTTTTAACCCCCCTCGTGAGACGCATTGTACTTCTGGGTTGGTGGTAAAGTAAGCAGAGCTGCTACATGACATTATAATATTCAAGGAATTGAATTTTGTGGAGTGGCATTATGCTCTAGAGAGGCTCTGAGGTGTATTTCTTCGTGTAGGGGATATATTTAATGGGATTACGAAGAAAAGAATATTTTGCTATTGTATTTGTATGAGATTAGATTGAAGAAGATAGAGATAAAGGTTGTGTACGTCTTAAATAAGCGGTTTATAGCTGGAAGAAGACTAGTTACTGTCCCAGGAGTTTTCTTCATTGATCATCGTCTCCATCATAATTTTCTGGTTCGAATTTTTCCAGAGGAGGGTTCTTACAATTTGACGTATTATTTTTGAATGAATCTCTTTCGCATTAAAAGAATTTGGACAAATCAACTCATAATACATATAATGAATGCTACTGATTCAGCTATCAGCAAACTAAATACTCAACGATAATTTCTAGTTTTTCTACTTTATTTCCTAGAAACAAGGAACTATACGTAGTTTATCGAGCCCTGTTGCCACATGAAAAACACATCTTAGTCACTTAAATGTCAAGCTTTTAATGCACCGAATGCCATTATTTATCTACCACCATTAATAGGCAAAAATAATGAACATATCTAATATGTACCTACTGCATGCGGGTCATAAACAAGTAGAATCCATCAAAATGAAAGGTATCAGTCTGCAAACATTAACCGGCTGGTAATACCACACTAATAAGTAGACGTAAATACCCCGATGGGGTCCATGTTAAAAGTCAATTACAGGGTGATGAGAATGACTGTTTCACTTCACCCTATTCCTAGGGTGCAAAGATGGTGAATATCCCCAAGTAGGTTTCAAGTAACGAGAATGGGATTTTTATTGGTGTCACCACGTATATATTCTAGTTGGTATAATTGTTACACTGTTGAGTGCAGTACATATCGATATCATTCCACTCTGGGTTATGGAGACGTTTATTGCTTTCGTTTGGATGTCAGTGGACATTATTGTTTCGAGTAAATAAGTCAGCACTAATGTGTCTTATGACTAGTTTGTTAATGACCTGTGCGTCAAGGGAATGCTGCACAAATTTCTTTCACCTATTGAATTGAGGGAGAAGCTATTGGCTGGAAGCTCTTGTACTTTTTGGAAAATGAAAACCTATAAAGATACATGTGAATTTGGACAAAGCGTCGACAATGCTTGGAGCTCCTTTCATCACATCTCAAGTCTGGTAGCCTCATTTTGTTAGACCACTAACATCAGCTGTTAACATTACTGAAGGAATTATTTCGAAACTTACTAAGAGATCTGAAATGTAATTTGTTCTCAGCTAAAATAACCCAGGTGACCAGTTGAAGGTTTTTCTATGATGTAATCTGGGAAGTTCAAATGAAGAACTTTGTTGCATATCAGTTTGCTGTAAAGGCTACGTAACTGGTCCGATAAATGTGACATGCCGGTGATGTTCACAATTGTTGTCCGGTTTTGATGTAACAGTAGTAAAAATTCTATGCATAATGGCTTTGATTTACGTTCCTCTGGGAAAAACAGTGATGTACACTCCATTCACAATTATAAAATCACAACTCTGGCCTTGGAAATTTGACACATTCCACTCTGTATCGAAGTTATAAGTTCAAAATATTTTTATGTTCCAAGTCAATAATATGTTGCCCTTTCTACAATCTTAGCGTATTTCTCAGAATGTATATTCCATTTTGGAGAACACAACAGAAAAATGTGGACAATATTCTACATATAAAGGAGTTTTGGATTTATGATTGTGAAGATTTATCGATGTGCTTTGTTTTCATCATGATATTGTATGTGATATGATTGTGAGGGTGCACATAACATTTCTATTTCTAATATTTCTTTATTTCAAATAAATATCAGTTTTATTCATTCATCACAAAGAAAATGAACATAATAACTAAATTAACGAATTTGTTTACAGAGAAACTAATAATTTCAATGCAATAGTAACTGAGTTTTGGTTATAAATTAATAAGCAAGAATTTCTGAAAGCTTTATAGATATACATTTCATTTATTTGATCTTATGAACAAGCAGTAAAATAATCTGACTGTATAGTAATTTATTAGTTTGAAAAATATTCATACATCACTACCACAGTAGGTTTGTACAAATAAAATGGAATAGGTCAAACATATGCTTCACATTTATCATTCACCTGTTCTAAAATAAGACACAAACTCCTGGAATATGAAAAAAACAGATGTATTCTGGTTCAATATAGCCTATATTTACTTTCGGCAAAAGATTGATCGGAATGGAAGCTCCAGTGACACATTTCAATTCACCGAAATCTGAATTCACCCACCGTTGAATGCAATAAAGTCATTTTTTTTAAGCTTTTTTGACGTGTTTTTTTCCTGAAACGTGAAAACGATCAACAATAATCATTTAGAGACCGATGATGGCCATCCAGAACCCGTTTACTTACGAAAATCGTGCAATTTCATTCTGCAAGTTCTTTCCTTATAATTCCTCGAAAATCCTACCTGAACCATATTTTCCGGTCGCTTTCGTTAGAAGATCGTATAAGGAAGCCTTTTCTGTCCATTTACACATTCCAAATAAATTTTGAGCACCAAACACGATACCGAAACTAACCAAACTTCTGGGGGACCGGAATTTTGTTTGAAATCTTTCTAACGGCCAGATACCTAAAAAAAACTTCGTTATCAAGTATGAAAAGGTCGATTAGTACTCACTTTCGCTTTATTTATGCTTATGAATCGATTTTTGGTCCAATTCAAATTTGCCGTTCGTACTCACGCCAAAAGTCGTGAAAGGAAAAAATGACACTTGCACGAAATTTCTTATATCTACGGAAAACTTCTTCAGGACGACGAAGAACGGAAAAATAGTCGATTTCCTATCGATATTTCGACCCCAAATCGCCGATCGATTCGAACTAACATAATGTGGAATATCTTCGATACTTTTACTTTGATGTAAACAAAGGAACTGTCAACGTCGTTTTGTCATTAACGATATTTTCTGTACGCGCACAGGGTTTTCATCAGGTGCACCAACTCCTGAAAACGAAACCATGACCTCCTATGTGATTAAAAAAAAGTGACTGGAGTATATGTTTCTATTTTGAAACATGCTAAAAAGTTGCCTAAGGTTTCAGATCAATGTTTCATTTACGTGAAAGCTTGAAAAAATAGTGCTTTCGTCGAAATGTATTGTCCTCTTTGATCGGATATAATTCCACAATTTTCTAAACCTATCCGATTTCGAAATCTTTTTTGTATCCTTTTCCATTCTGAAAGAATTTTAGATCAATGGCAACCCGATGTTATATAACAATTCGAAATAATCCCCAACCCCTTCAAAGCTACTGAAACAAGATCTTATACAAACAAAATATTAGAGGATTACGGAGTTCCTATCATGTGATAATACGAGATATTACGGAATCCATTGTCACAGAACGAAACTCAATTCTGTGCGAATTTCGGCGCACAAAAGATCGAATGGGATTAAGAATGGAGAATCTCAGGTAGGAAAGGTAGAATAGGGCCAATATCGGTTAACCAAATAACATATACTCAGCCCAAGTATTTCCAAACACTGCCATTATTCACGTTATAATGAATGTCTCTCTATTTTTCTTACGGTCCTCAATAAATCTGGGACTTCGGTAGTTCGAGTTGACAATGAGGCTCGACAAAGGAAAGAAACCAGGAGAAGGCACAAGAAAAATAGATCAAGGGGGCGTTTGCGGATATGGGAGGTGAACTAGCTGGTAATTTGGTGAAATAGGAATTGAAAGGAAAAGCGAATGTCATTGTGGGATTGTTATTGCAGATGCAATTGAATGAACGTTTTCGAAATAACATACAGGGTGTTAGTAAAAGAGTTCGGGAGATTTCAAAACACGAAAGGAAAAAGAGAATTATTTAAAGGTACTTCGGGGTAGGTTGAGTTCTCTCTTGAAACTTGTCAGGATTTCTTCTCCCAATAATTACAACAGAAGGAATAAAAAATGAAAAAACCATTTGGGGTCATGTGCTTTGGAATGCAAGTTCGTCCGCCTTGTAGGTATAGGTTCACATTTTCATGTTCACGACATCAAACGCTGAAGAAATTGACAGCTGTGAAAAAATTGACAGCAACTGTCAAAAAGTTGTCCAGAATCTATTGTAACAGAAATTATGAAATAATTTTTGATAATTCGCCAGAACTTTATATGGTTCTAGACACACCATAAACTCTTTTTCCCTCATTTCAAATAGATGATTTCTAAATAATGTGGAGAACTATTTTGACATACTGCCTTCAATTACCAAAAGATAAATACCATACGGTCAGCTATGTCGAAACAAATGAAAATTTTCAGAAAAAGCCTAAGGGAATCATCATCAATCTAGAAGAAATTTTTTTTATCGAAAAAAGGAACTTCAAGAATATCTCTCTTTCTACTTCAAACATTCCATTTTCAGTGAGAAAGTTTTCATAGCAAGTATCGTTACACAGCGATAAAACATGCAAGCTGACAAAACTTAGTAAGTTTTCTCGCGATGAGATTTTGACATTTCTCAAATTCATAGATAGCTTCGGAAATGAATAACATAGAGAAAACAAACAACGATCAGCTAATCTATGATGAATACTTATTTCCTTATTTGTTAAATAGCGCAATACGTATTAAGGCGAGTTTATACAGCAACTAAAATAAAATAGGAACTAAAATAAAATGAAATAAGAATGTTCACTTGAAGCATTTCAATGACAGCGTTTATACAGGAAATAAGCTAAAATAAGGAATAAGAATAAGAATAAGAGATGGTCAACTTTCATCTTTTTCGCTTATTTTATTTGGAGAATGATAGTGCGCATCACCCAAATCCACTCCCCAATCTTTTGCGTATTGACACTTTTGACAAGTTCTGGTTTTCCAACCTAAAATTCAATGAATATTTTTTTTAAATCATTGTTGATGATATATTAAATATATGGGGTGAGGAAAATCGACGAATTATTCATAAGAAACCTACGCATCCTAAACGAGTCACTGTTTGGTGTGCATTATGGTCAGGTGGTGTAATTGGACCTTACATCGTTTAAAATGCTGCTGGTGAAGCTGTAACTGTCAATGGTGATCGATTATAATCGAATTTTTGTGGCCTGAATTAATGAATATTGATCTAGAGGACATTTGGTTTCAGCAGGATAGCGCTGCACCCCACTTTGCCAATGACAAAATTGATATATTGAGACAAAAATTTTCTGGACGAATAATCTCCATCAGAAACGATGATGTCAATTGGCCATCAAGATCATGTGATGTGAAGCCGTTGTGCCCGTTGGACTATTTTCTTTGGGATAATGTGAAAAGCCAGGTCTATTCATGAACTAAAGGATGAAATTCTTCGTGTCATTAAGGAGATAGATCCTCAATTATGTTTAAAAGTCATTGACAATTCTAACGAAAGAGTGGACGTCTGTAGAGCTGCAAGAAGAGGCCATTTGGCAGATATTATTTTTCGTACATAAATTTCATAACTGATTACCAATAACAATCTTTTGAAAATGAATGCAAATTATGTGTTTTATTTCTTCCAAAAAAAATCGCGAAATTTGGAATATTCTTTGTATTTGATCATTCACAAAAGACGTGAATTGAATAGTACCTACTCGATATGGATCCCTGCGGCACACCAGTTCGCGTTTAAAATGTAGTTGCAAGTATGGCTTCTAGTTACATACACACAACCAAACTTATATGGAATCACCCTGTTATTTGGAAAAAACGAATTTTACTTAAAAAAAAGTCGCTGAAAAGTGAAGAGCAGTTTTCCCAAAACAAGTTTATTACAAAAATAATATAAATTATTAAAAGATTATTTTTATAATAGAACAGAAAATTAAAAGTGTGAGTTTCTCTAAAAATAATTTTTATGTAACTGAGAATTGAACAACAAATAAAAAGAATTTAAACAAATCAATAATCACTATTACCACCCCTGGCATTGATACAAGCTTGAATTCGACGAGGCATGCTTTCTTTTAAGTTGTTAATTTCTTCTTCTGTAACATTTACCCATTCCTCTAAAGCCGCTTGTATAAGTTGCTCTGCGTTACCAGGATTATTTTGACGAGCTCTAATTTTTCTTTTGATCATATCCCACAAGTGCTCGATAGGATTAAGGTCCGGTGAACAAGAAGGCCACTCTAAAACAGTCACACCTTCTGTTTCGAAAAAATTTTTTGCCACCTGCTGGTATGTGGAGGTGCATTATCCTGCATAAATAGGAAATAATCTCCAAAAGCACCTCGCCAGAGCCTCACTACAGGTTGTAGCACTAGATCAACATACCTAGGCCCTGTCAGAGATTGTCTAAGGGGAATTAAAGGGGTTTTCTCACCGAACATAATTCCGCCTCAAAACATTACAGTACCTCCTTTGTATTTAGGGATCGGTCTTGCAGCTTGGAGCCTAGCTTGCCTCCCTCTACCTCTCAAAATGCGAACACGCCGGTCGTCTGATCGTAGGCCAATTCTGGTCTCATCCGAAAATAAGACATTTTTCCAATCTTCAATAGTCCAATTTTCATGCTCTAAACACCAATTAGAACGGTCAACTTTATTTTGCCTTGATAGTTCTGGAACTCTAAACGCTCTTCTCTTGAATAATTCCCGAGCGCGAAGTCTTTTTCTGATAGTTTCTACAGAAACACTAACAACTGTAGCTTGCAAAAATTGCCTTTGAAGCTCTGAATGGGATACTGCGGGATTTCTTCTTGCTGTTTGGGTTATAATAAAAAGCGATCCTGCCTTTCTGTAGTTACTCTTCCACGACTTCTTCTCGGCCTATTCTTTAGGGTTCCTAACTCCAGAAACCTTGCATAGGTTTTTGAAACAACCCCTTGTGTAACCCCCACCGTTCTTGCAATCTGTCTTTTTGACATACCTTGTTCTGCCATAGTAATAATTCTTCCTCTCTGGACTTCCGATAACCCCACATAAGTCTTTTTTTTTAAAACTTCGCAAAAAAACAAAATATAAATTCACTGCGACGTTCGAACGAAATGGTAAAATCGGCACTGTAAAGCCAAATCTTATCAAGTGCTTCTGAACCTAACTGTTTTTGTGAGTAAACACATGCACTTTTTATTTGCTTCTAACGAAAAAGATGTCAAAATAATATTTCATCTTAATACTGGGTGATTCCATATAAGTTTGGTTGTGTGTATATTCTAGTTATGTTATGTTCTACCCTACCGTGTCCTTCGAAAGCCCTGTTTCTGCAATATTTGCCAACTCCTCCGAAATATCATGTTACCCTTCAGGCAAAAACTGATTTGTCCCCTTTCTTTTCTACACCTTTTCCAATTTTAATTCAGAAAACGTAAAATGTAATTCAGAAAAGCAAATTTGAATTTCAGAAAATGGAAATTGTAATTCAGAATAGTAAGTTGATACATATCATATACTATTCTGAATTACAATTTCCATTTTCTGAAATTCAAATTTGCTTTTCTGAATTACATTTTACGTTTTCTGAATTACAATTGGAAAAGGTGTAGTATGGGGTTTGCCAGAACCCAAACAAGATGATCCAGATAACTGGGACAAATTTGAATAAACTAATGGATTTTCCAGTTACCTGAAAGGGTTCCTTTGTTATCTCTCAATCTATTCGCGCTTGTTTAAGCATGTATGGCCGAAAACCACAATGGACTTTTTGTGCGTTCTTCCCTAAATCTGCGGAGGGGATCTGACAGCATTTATCTCGCATTAAACGATTCGAATTCATCAAGAACGGACTGTAAAACCTTCATACCTCACTGAGAATTGGAGTGAGGTACGATCGGGATAAAACTGTGGTTTCACTTTTCATCTTGCCTTTTGGCCGAATGGCAGAAGTATTTGATCTTTTTCGATAACAAACGGTTCTTACAATTCCATGTAGAGGCGGAAAAAGGCGATTTGCACGGTGCTTTGGACAAATCTTTGATCCCATCAATGTCTGCAGGGGATGTACTTGGTCTTCTTAGAGAGACAAGAACGAGGAGCAAACAAGCCGATGGAACGAAACCTATTCTTGGATTACTATTATACAATATACTCATCCCCATTGTCTAAGACACGGCAATAGAGTTTCACTTGAGGAAATCGGCGAGCTCTAAGCCGGATATGTTCGTTTCTTGAAGGGTTTATAGGGGTGGAAATGCAGTAAGAATGTTGAGATCTAGAAGGCGTCGTTCGAGCTCTGGGAATCTGCGGTGAGCTTTACCGAAACGAATTGGAGAGATAAATTATTTACAAGAATTCGGTTCTGTCACGAAAAAAAGAATTTTGTAACTTTTTCTTTCAGTTTATCTATACCTAATATAAATAATTCATTTGAAACTTTACAATGATCATTTAATCATTACCATCATCAGGCTGGGCTTACAAAACTGAAAACTGACGATGATTATGATTATGATTAATTCTTTCTTGAATACGAATTTAAAAATTGGTAGCTAATAAATTTTAAAAAGTGAAATATTTAAAACATCATGATTCCTACTGAATGTTAATTAGGTTAGTTTATGTTAGGTTAGGTCAGGTCAGGCTAGGTTAAGTTATACTTTCATATAAAGAGTGTTCCTAAATTGAACGTATAAACGAAAAGTGAAGACTCTTTGAGTAAGTTTGAGAAAAAGAAGTGCCTTAAACATGGGGTCGCAAACGTTTGGTTTTCGAGATACGGAGTGTTGAAATTTGAATTTTTGTTTCAAGTTTTTTTTGGTGAGCAACTGTTAATTTGAAAAAATGTAAAAAAAGAAGCTTTGTGGATATACACTGTGTCCGTAAAGTATGGAAAAAATTCATTTTCAGCTAAAAAGGTCATTTTAAGAAATAATCCTGAAACACATCGATTTTTGATGTTACTTTACCGTATTTTAATATAATAATCTTATATACAGGATGAATTACATTCGAGTAATGACGTCACCGTCAGTTTTTTTTTAATGGAACACCACTATTTTGTCTCAATTTTCGGATTACTCTAGCTGAGCTGATTCCAAAAATGTATCACATGTTGATTACTTTGTGAGCACACACAAAACTATTATATTTTTGTCCACCCTGTACCAATTGGAATCAACATGTGATACATTTTTGGAATCAGCTCAGCTAGAGTAATCCAAAAATTGAAACAAAATGGGGGTGTTCCATTTAAAAAAAATGACGGTGACGCCATTACTCGAACGAATTCACCCTGTATATTAGATTATTATTTCAAAATACGGTAAGTTAACATCAAAAATCGACGTGTTTCAGGATTATTTCTGAAAATGACCTGTTTAGCTAAAAATGAATTTGTTCCATACTTTATGGACACAGTGTATGTACTAAACTTTTCGGTTTTTTGTAGTTTTGTCGTATCTGCTACCGATTTCGAGAAAATAATTCGAACGATTCTCTCGAAATCTTCGGAAAAATCCAAATTAATTCGAGAGGATCGTTCAAAATTTGTTGTCTCGAAATCGGTGGCAGATACGACAAAACTATACAAGAGACCAAAATGTTTATTATAACCACAAAGCTTTTTTCACATCTTCTCAAAACAAATGCTCACGAAAAAAAGTTCTGGAGGAAAACATGTGACAGTGTTCCAGAAGAAATATCACCCAGTAGATCTGCTATCGAAATTGTCATGTCACGTGGTGAGGAGTCTCAAATGTAATATCTATGCCAAATTTCAATTGAATATTTTGTAAAGTGTAGATACAATGAGAAAAAAAAACAGACTTCAACACTCTGTATCTCGAAAACGAAACGTTTGCAACCCCATATTTATGGGACTTCCTGTTTTTAAACTTACTCAAGGAATCTCCCCTTTTCGTTTGTACGTTCAATTTAGGAACACCCTTTATATTACCCCTAGAGTGGTATTCGACATTACTATTTCACGAGAAACTGTATCTTACAGTAAAGGCGAGTTTATACAGCAACTAAAATAAAATAAAATAAGAAATAAGAGCAGACAAGATATAGGTTTATCAGATACGACAATTTTGATTATTAACATAGCCACCAAGTTCAAAATATGCCTCATCGGAAAATATGATTTTTTGAGAAAAATCAGCTGGCTGTTCATTGATGAAATTGACAAATGAACGTCATTTAAAATGATCTAATGGCTTTAGTTCCAGTGTTATTTGAACCTTCTATGCTCTCAGAGCTGAATACTTGTGTAAAATACGCCATGTTGTGGACCCACTGAGTACAACTTTTTGTGGTCGTCGTCTTATGAACATCTCAGGGTCTTCAGCAACACTTTCATTAACCAAATCAATATTTTCTTGTTAACGACCGCTATGACTGTATTTTTCACGTTTTTGGTCTTCCATCGAACCGGTCTCCTCAAGTTTTTAAATAATTCGACCAGTAGTGCTTTCAGACAGAAGATTATGTAAACCATAAAATTCACGCCATTTTCTAAAAACACTTTTCACAGAACGCTGATTTCCATAAAATCATTCAACAATTTGAACTCGTTGTTGTATTGTGTACGAAGCCATTTTTATAAATGTCATACATCAGACTTTTTAAATGTCAAAATACCCAGATGAATTCAGTACGTCATGTATATTCCATTTATTCATAAGTAATATCATAAGTGCATCCAATTTTTCCGAAAAAAATCGAAAAAACACGTTGCTAAGTAATATTTCAACAAGAAGCATGAGTGCAGGTGGCAACAAAAATCCGAGTCGAAGACGAGGATTTTTGCACCTGCACGAATGCTTTTTGTTAAAAAAATATCACTTCGCACTGTGTTTTTTCGATTTTTTTCACAGGAAAAATTAGACGCACGAATGGTATTTGACAAGACTATTTCTTGAGTAACAGATTATTCTGGATGCATCTATGTATGTATTATTAATTTTCGTTGACAACAACTGTCAAGTTTTGCCGCGGGTAAACCCGAAAAAACTGCTGACAGCTGCTGCCAAACAATTTTTCCATCTAGAAACCATTTGTGATTCAAAATTGCGCGTTTCTGATTGGTGGAAATTAAGACGAGGGAAAAAGTCTTAAAAAAACGCGCAATTCGAAACACCCTTTACAATTCGTTATCCTTAATTCGTTAAGTTCAACGAATTTAATTTACCAAAGTATTAGTAAATTTTGACGGTGCAGTGAGTAAAGGGTGCTTCAATAAGAGCGCAAGATTTCAGCGTTCAATAAAACGAAATTTTCTGTAACAGTATCGGAATATTTATTGATTTAGAAAATTACGATTGGGAATTATTTTCCAGACCCTAATGCACACCATACAGTGACCCGTTGTGGATGCATTGCTTTCTGATGAATCATTCGTGGATTTTCTGAGCCCCAAATGTAGCTGTTTTGCCTATTTACGAAGCCATCAAGGTGAAAATGGCCCTCATCACTAGAAACGATTTTGTTTGCTAAATCAGCAGGTTGCTCAAGGATCCAATTGGTGCATTCTCTTCGCTGTTCACGGTCAACTGGCAGAAGTATTTGAGTCATTTGGATTTTGTAGGCATGCAGCTGTAAGCCTGAAAGTGAGAAAATCTGAAGATTGCCTGTTGAAATGTCCACTTCTTATGCCCGATGATGTCTCTGGACTGTCTGTCACACTCTGTGATGTTTTCTTCTTAACAGTTCTACGAGCTCATTCTTGTGTTTCACATCACTAATCGAACCAGTTCTTTGAATTTTTCGATTATTTTTCTCACAGTATTTCGACTAAACTAAACGGATATTGCTAATTATACCTTCACCATTTTGATAATAGATTTGGTAAACAGGACGCGTTGTGTTGTGTAATGCTCCATGTTCACTGAGTCCCATCTGTCAACTTTCGATCTGTCACGTCATAATCATGTGACATTATGACTGTCCAACAGCTCTGAAAAAGATTTTTCCTTTTGTGTTCAATATCATCTCGTTACCTTAAATTGATCTGAATGTCATTGTCATATTCGAAAGGAAAACCGTACCTTTACACTTTACAGAGAGGCTCATTCGAAATAGCACAGCTGTCCCCAAAAAAGATATGCTCCAGCTTATCCGAAACGCTTGTTAGCTCTCATCCAATACAAGAATTCCTTCCATTCAGTGCACTTTTGAGGAGCCAAAAACCCCGCCATGTATGTCGAACTGGAAACTCACAATGCTCCACTTCTGAAATTCACGAAAATCTGATCATTTTACATCAGATGTAAAACCCTCCGATCTCTTGTAGGTATTCTTCCACCAAACGCACTTTAGGGATACATCCTCCGAGTATACCACCGTCTTTTCATCTAGCATCATTAAAATATCCACAAACCAATGTTGATATAATAAAAATAAACGAAATGATAAAATTTCAGCCACATAAATTCTTTTTATGAGCTCTAAAACGTCGCGGGAGGTACTTGTTATGTAAATAACATTGAGCGCAAACGTAGGCTGTGGAATAGAAATAGATGTCCGTACAAACAATGGTATGGTGGCAGTTTCCGAAAATAGAGATTGAAAAAATGATATGGAGGTTTGATGTAAATGATATTTTCATGTAAAACAGCGTAAAATACGGCGACCCAGTATATCGAGCTGTCGTGTTGCAGGGTTTGTTGCATATGCAGTTTCTCATGTGGAAACCAGATATATTGTGAAAGGAGTAGTTCTATTTAACTGTGAAATTCATGAATCTTAGGAGACAAGAAATAGTCTGAGATCCTTGTTTGTTGTGGTTCTTCTTTTCAACTCATTTTTCTCATTTTCCAAAAGCAAGTCATAACTTAAGTTTTCTACTTGATTCCAAATAAACTCCTCCACATGAGTTACGGATATTGACTCAAATTGCAAAAAAATATAATGAAAATAAGATTTTTGTGATGAAAATTCATATTTATATGATTTCAAGTTGCAAATTAATTTTAGCCTGCAGATCTGCAGCGTATACTGGGTGGCTGAGAAAAATCGAGTAAAATGACGAAATTTTATTCGCAGAGAATTCAAGCATTTCAACACTATCAATACTATGTATGGCCTCCACGGGCACCAATATCAGCTTGACATCTTCTTTGCATACTACACACGAGGTTGTTGAACATTTCTTGAAGAATTTAGTTCCATAAACAGGGCAGAAGCTCTCTCAGATCATTTAAAGGATTCTGGAGTAGGTTGATGATTATATATTCTTCTTTGGAGCATATCCCATACATGTTCTATGCAATTCAAATCTGGTGAGTGTGGAGGTATTGTTAGATAAATGTGGAATACCAAGCTCCTCTCGCGCATTCTCAAATATGGCTGCACGGTGCGGTCTAGCGTTATCGTCTAGAAATGTGGGATTGTCCATACCCTTATTCTTAGAGAATCTGAAAATCGTCCATATCTGGATTCATCAGTAGAAAGGACACTACGCCATTGATCGTTCCAATTGATATGTTGCCTTGCCCATTCCAGTGTTTGACGCTTATGGTCACGTGTTGATAGATCTCCTCTTAATGGACGTCTAGAACCTAGATTCACCTCTCTCAAACATCGTCTGATGGTTTCGATGGAAACTTGGACCCCATGTGCATTTTGAAGAGTATTCCGTAGCATTCTACACGTAGATGTAGGGTTTCTTCTCGCCGAAACTGTGATGAAACGATCATGAGCAGGTGTTGTTTCTCGTCACCCACCAAGCCTTGGTCTTTCCAACACGGAACCTGTCTCTCTGAACCCATTCCAAAGTCGAGATATCACACTTTGGCTGACTTGGAGCCTTTCCGCTACAACAACCTGAATTAGGCCACCTGTAGCATTCCGATAGCCCTATTAGCCTCAGCGTTCGTTAATTTACGCCTTGGCATTTTCAGAAAACTCGTTTCAAACCGAAACCGTGGATATACTGACCTCATTTCAAAATGAGAACATTCATGAAGCATATGCAAAGAACCAAACTTCAGAAAAAAGGCGACCAGATTGACGAAATGTCCCATACTGATTTTTATTGGATCGATTCAAGTTGTTATTGAGTTTTAAATGATTTTACAGCGATTTTTTCGAAGATTACATACTTTTAAAAACGATATCCCTAACTCTTGTGGAGCATTATATTTTGCATACTTCGTAAGATTAGCCATCTTGTCAGTCTTGCTGACAGAAATTTTCAAGATCCTCTTTATTGCTTCTTTTTTTCAAACCTAAGTTTGTTTTTCTGGTATGTCCTCGATAGTTTCTATCTTGACCTCTTCTCTTGTTTGTTCTATGGATGATCGGATCAATCTGTTGATGGTACACTGAAGATCTTTCATCCTATAGCTTTCAGATTGCATTGGCATATGTTATACCTGATATTATCACTGTCGCGATTATTTCTTTTTTTTTTCACAAGAACAATTTTATCTTCGTATTTAGGAGCGGTTACAGACTCTTGTGTTATTATCTTGCTTCCTTCTTGTTTTCTTACACCTGTTTGTGAAACGTTACTTTTTTGTCCCCCATCACTCCAATATATATTGAGCCTCTTTAATCCATCTTTTGGGCATCTATCATTATATTTCCTTCTCCTCTTGAAGACCTTATTGAACTGAAAAGTACAGCAACAGTTTCCTTGGGGTTGTTTGTTGATTTTTGATCTCCATTTCTCGGAATAATCCAAAATCCTACCAGTAGCGTCTTCAGTCTTCACTCTACTTGAGTAATTTACATCTGTATCGTTTTCAAAATGGCATATCTTGCACATCATTTTTGGTACGTCTGACAGGAAAATATCGAACAGAAGTGGTCCTGAGATCGATCCTTGTGGTAGGCCAAACAGAATTTTTTAAATCGTGTGCTCGTGTCGTCTATTTTCACCCACGCCACTGCTCGAACAATTATCGTTACCAACGATCGTTCAGATCGTGAAATAATAAACACCAACTATTTTCACTGGTGTTGTATCAAGAATTCCTGAACTTCTCCGTACATTGAGTTAAACACCAATATAAATTTCATTGGCACTTCTATGGTGATTGTTACGGTGATATTGCACCGTTTTAACACGAGGTTGGTGCCATTGTTTCGGTAAGTTTGCACCATCTGAGGTGTTGTATCAATTAACGCTTTGGTACGTTGTAAATGTTCAGTACTTTTTCCTGCAATTACGATTGGTCTTTGTCATAATACGAGGATATAATTGGATTCATGAGGTGAGGAGAGATTACATGTTAAATCTATAGCCCTCCAAATACCTAAATTAATCTTTTCTGATTCTATTAAGAAAAAACTTGGCATCCGATAGAAATGGAAATTTGTATTTTTGAAAAACGCATGAGACCTTCGGAGGTTACATAAAAAATTACGCTTTTTCAGTTAGATGATGAAGGAAGGTTTTCAACGAAAAATGAATCGCTGAATACTGAATTATGTGAAAAATTAGCAAAACTGTATGGAGGCGCCGGGCATCGATCCCGGTACCTCTCGCATGCTAAGCGAGCGCTCTACCATCTGAGCTACGCCCCCGATGAATGGATACACGATTCACAGTCTTTTATACAAAGGTCTAACTAAAGTATATCGCATTATATTCAATTATTGTTATTAAAATGAGAGGAACGAGAAAATAACTGATACGAAACAACTTATTTCTTTCAGCCTTACCTCAATCTTCCGATTCAAAAATTCATCATCGTTTCAAAATTAAAACTACCAAACTCTTTTTTGAAGACTTCACTCAGATGTCTTCAGGCAAACTGGTTCTCAGTAATAGAAAATGCGACAGCATCGACTGCAGTAATTAGTTTATCGTAACGAATCTCTCTTATTTATTTCATCGCCGCGTTTTAATTAGTCAAATAAATTAATCCTGGCTTTAAGGCGCTGAAGTTGTTTGCACAGTTGTCTCTGGCGTAGATTTCATTCGCATTTTCAGCTGTTTCCACGAATTGCTGGGGTTCAGGATTATAACCTATTCAAGAAGGCTGATTCCTTCCCAATCTGAAGTTTTTTTGAAGGTGCCACTCATGTTTCGATATTAAATGAATATCTATACAATCTATAAATATATAGAAAACAAAGTTGTTGGTTACACCGTTTATAACTCGAGATCGGATGGACTGTTTGTTATGAAACTTCATTTATGGATTCGTCTATGGCTTGGTTATTATAAAATACATTAATACTCTGAAAAATTCGATGCAATATTTGCTTATGTAGGAAATGCTTCTCCTCCTTTTGAATAAGGCCACAAGGTGTCGCTACGGATAATGGCTCTTATCTTATCTTTTATTACCCTCATTCATCTCCTGCTCGAAAAAATAGCAATGGTAAGTTTATACAACTTCAACGGTGGGTTTCACGAAGCATATCACCGGTGATCGGAGTTTCATCTAGAATCAACTCGATTTGACAGTTCAAAAATCTAACAAAGCCGTTGATCTCCGATCACTGGTGATTACGATTTGTGAAATCCACCGTCAGTATTTACGCGAAACAAAGTTCGCCGAGCCAGCTAGTTAACGATATAACTGATTTCTTGCGAAGGAATGATCTTCAAGGAACAACCACCTGTTTGGTGAATAACATGCTTGGGCGCCAGTTGCAATCGATTTCAAATGTAGTAACGCCTTGATAAAATCTTTTACTATTGCCAGGGTTACCTACTTGATGACAATGGAGATTTTATTGAATGAGTAATAAGCTATTATTTTTGCACGTATTTCAATCCGAATAATAGTATTGGCTCTTTAGTTTAATCACTATTATAAAATTTCAACAATAGTCTAATACCTAATTGTCAATTCAAATTGAAACAAAAAGGCATTCACTGCTCCCATAGCGAAGCCAAAACCCAGTACGACTGAATTATTCAGCGCACAGTCTCTGAAACAAATCAAATCGCGTCTGACAGCTATTTCTCAGTTGAATGGAAGCCAAATATTGAACCGTATTCATACTAAACTGCACATGACTGCCAGATGAAGTCGGTACTGAACCGAATTATCCTGTTTAATTAGAGCAAATATCTGTGTCTTGTAATCGCCTGGTTTGGTCGATATCTAAACATGCAAAATTGGATCTGCACAATGAGATCTGGCAGGTGGTGAAGGGAAATGCATGGGATCAGGGAATACGCCCGTTTTGCTTCAATAAGGCCATACAACGTTGAAAGTCGGTTTGGAGACGGAGAATTTCTTGTTTCCTAATAATATTGGAAGATATTGTGAATATATCGTCAACATAAAAAAACTGATCTTCGAAATATGAATAAACCAGATGGCAGGTTCCCAGAAGCAAAAACCCTTGGCTTACAGTGAATTCAAGGTCATAGCCAGTGCAGGACACGTGCAGGAGCAGGAACTTCCTCCCTACCTGAAACTTTTTTGGCCTGCCTGTTACTTTTTGCCTTGCTGTGACTTATTCCTGTCTTCAACTTTTTGTCCTGCCTGGAAACTTCGAATTTTAAACATTGAATGAATTCCTCACTAGTCTGGCTGGTAATTGTTGCCATCGAGTGTTATATAAAACACCCCGGGCAAAAACCTGAATCAGCGAATGGTTCTGAGAGAAAATAATAATATAACCCACTGAATAACTATTATTTACCAAATATTCAACCGAGTTCTTTCGTGTGTCCTGTTTCACTCGGTTCCAAGAAATTAATTGAACAAATTGGCCATAATTCCTCCAATTTTGTCATTTTTCAACGAATCGGCATATAGTCTCGTGACTGCTACAATTATTCAGGAGCTTGTCTATTGAAAAACAGTGATACGGTTTGAAACTTGGACCTTGGGTATGCGATTAAGTTGTCAATGGGTTCAATTAAATAAAATGGATCTAGTTTGGATGTTTCGAATCCAATCTTTTGTTCAAATATCTTGAGATACTGATAGAAAAAAGAACATTATACATGGTGAGTTTTTGACTTGTACATATATTTTAACTGAAGATTCTTGAGGTCAAAAGACACTTTTTTTTCATTTTCCATTTTTCCGAATTCGGCTCTGTTAAAAAGATAAAGCCATTTGAAAAAAAAATTGGTCCAAACACGTTCGTGAAACGATTCTCTGAAATTGATGCAAAGTTCATATTTCTCGATTGAAATTGAGTTGATACATTTAGGAAATACTCCAATACTAACCTTATTGGAATGAAAATGGTGCAAACACGATATTTCCTAAAAAAACACTACGTATTGTCCGATTATATTCGCAATTGAAAAGCCATATTTCTCTATCGAATTAAGTTCCTTCTTCGATTTTCCTGAAGATTAGTTTGTAAACACTAAAAACTTGTACATATTTTCCTCGATATTTCAAGAATATCCTGTAAATAATGGTTTTCAATTCAATCAATGATTTTGATCAGGCTATAACCTATTCAAATTAATGTTAATAAAATAATAGTTCAATGAACTTTGACGTGTACGTTGGAAGGTTCACCAATATTTCTGAAACTGAGGAAATTGATTTCTCGGATCACATAAATATCTATGAATTCCATCATAGATCACCTTCCTTAACATTGGGAATCGACCCATCTCATACAAATTACCATTTTCACTATTTCGTTCTTCTACTTTACATATCTGTGGTAGTTCAGCGTAGTTCGGTTACATTAGTATGACGTGAGGTTCCTCTTTGTCTTGAGATATCTCTGGTTGAAACTCACGTGTACGACGCATGCGTATAGCGCATATTCTTGATTCTCTGTGGCTGCGCAGAAGTCATCATTTCCCGCGAAATTTGGGTAATGGGTATGAACAACTGATTCGGTCAGCTAAATGACGATTAATTTGGGTGGTGTATGTATTACACGACCCGACATGTAATTTGGGCAAGAACTTTAGATAACGATTTTTTTCATGGAAGTACTATTTTATTTTTCGATAATTTCAATTTAATACGTGGTTTGTATCGGGATCCATGATTCATATACCTGAATTTTGTATTTCATTGACATTCAGTTTCAATATTTTCTCGAAGGATGGGAAAAAAATTGTTGTGTGGCATAAGGTGAACATAAATCAGGATCTTTGAGACATTTCCTACTCTTTAGTACTCAATTTTATCCTCACATGAAAATATGATATATTAAAATCAATTAGCTGATACGGCAGCTACAACCTATTCAATTTCATCTACCAAATTTGTGGAATTTCATTCATCAAATTCGACAAACATTCTGAAAACATTGTTAACTTTTAATTCGATTACAGAATATTAATACATCTTCGAGTCGGTGATATTATAAATCCAGGGAAGCATACAGATTGTTCTTATGATTTTTGATTTTGTCGTAAAATTTTGTCGGGTAAAATTGGAAATAACTCGAAAACGACGCGTTTTATTGAAAACACTTAAGAATACTTTTATTTTCTAAACCATTCATCTTTTTTGGTTCTATTAGTATTTTTGAGTGGATTTATGAGTCGGCTACACTGTAACTTTTATACCAAGAGGGATATTGAATAAAAGTTTTGTTTTTCGGGAATATGCATCATGGAGGGAGTGAATACTTTATCAAAATTCAGTTCATTTGAAATACGGTTCCGATGATATATACAGAAAAGTGTTTTTTTCGTGGATTTCCGACACCCTGTATCTTCCAAACAAAACCGAATTTTGAAAAATGGTATGAGAAAAAAGTGTTTCGTTTGATGTGAGGAATCTACAATTGAAATATATGTACAAGACAAAGACTCAGCCTGTATAATTTTTTTGAAGAATTGATCATCATATTCAATTTCAGGACATTCTCATAACGAAATAAATTATTTTGATTGTAATGATTTCTTTTTTCCCAAACAATAAATGTGTTGAAATTAGAGAAATGGGCGTGGAAAATAGCTGCGGGACGTCGAATCGTCGAATTTGGTCATTTTATAACACATAAGGCTTCGCCCGCGTCTGTCCTAGAAGAAAACCGCGGGTTGCTTTCGAAAGAAGAAAACTGGAAGCGTGGAACGCACGTAGCCTTGCGTGTCCAGGGCATCCCAAACGCGGGATATCAGCGTTCGAAGTTATTGAAAAATTGTTGTATTTGTATTCCGTTTACCTGCAAAATTTACTATTGAACACTATTATCGGTCTCCTCATGATTAATTTATGATTCTTTTCGCTTTTCAGAACGAAAAAATCAATTTTTAAGGAAATAAGTCAAGTTCACACAAAGCAGAAATGATTCTCCTAACTCGCACAGGCTATACAAGCTCCGGAGCTCCTCTTAGACTCAAAATACCGAATCTTTACACTCAGGAAGAATGCAGAACAATAACAAAACAAAAGGAGCAATGTGAAGCATGAAGATCTGTGGAATATCCTGAATATACCCCGAAATATTTTTCGATTTCGAGCGATTTCCCACTTTTCGATAATAACATAGAACACGGAAGCGTTAAAAGGAAGCGAGTTCCTATCTTTATTAATTTACCCAAGAACATCCTTTACGTTAAACTGCGAAAGAAATAACATTAAAAGCCGTCTCGGATGGCCTTTTCTGCTTTATTGAATCCGGAATGGGCGCTGCGCAGCAATTGCAGAAGTTAAGGAAATAAAAGCAAATTGTCTGTGCCTCGGATAATGGGCCAGGATTAAATTAGGCGAAATCCTGGGCGAACGAAAAAAATTTATTGGACCATCCGTTTTTATCTCACTTCACGACGTCTACTTTGAGACCCTTTGGTGCGTGAACTTCTTCAATGGGTTCTGAAGCGATATTATGAGTTGCGACAACGGGTAATAGTTTTGTGCCAAACGCGTAACAGCAAAAAAAAATGTAAGGCATTGCGTTCTCTTTTTCATTTCAAGAAATGCGAAAAAATCTTAATAAATCAACAAAATAAACAAAAAATATTGAATAAGTAAACAGGATGAGTCTTTGACTTGTACATATATTTCAACTGAAGATTCTTGAGGTCAAAAGAAACCTTTTTTTCATTTTCCATTTTTCCGAATTCGGCTCTGTTAAAAAGATATAGCCATTCGAAAAAAAATTGGGCTGATTACGTCTCTGATATAATTCTCTGGAATTGATGCAAAGGTCATATTTCTCGATTGAAATTGAGTTGATACATTTAGGAAATACTCAAGTACTAAACTTATTCGAATGAGAATGTCAAAACACGATATTTCGTAACGAAAACAGTAAGTTTAATTCGATTATATCTGCAACTAAAAAGTCATATTTCTCCCACCAAAATAAGTTCCGATTTTCATTAAGATCAGTTTGTGAGCACTGATGTCTTGTTTATATTCTCCTCTTTCTCCCAAAACTATCTCAAAAAGAATTGTTTTTGAACTAATCGAACATAACTCCATTAAATTCGGTCAAATGATTCGGGTTCAATGACCTTACCTAACTCATCGAACCATATTCTATGAACTCTTTCATAGAACGTTTGAGAAGACGATGTGTTGATTTTCTCCTCAAACGAGGAAGCAATAGGTCCTTTATAATTAACGGATGAATTAACGCAAAGGCACTAGTTTTTTTTTTCACAGTAGAAAAAAGTGGAAAATGAGATGAGAGGCGAATGGAAGCAATGTCGGTCCTCATACAAAAACAATGGATCATATTCACTCGTTTTGTCTACTTTTGGCTGATGGCGCCTTGTCGTGCCCCCAACCGTTGTTTCATAGACCGAACAGTTGGTCTGAGGTTGTTGAAGTAAGCATGCTTATAGCGGCTTGATGGAGATTTGTCGTTTTGTTATTTGTTTATTCACAGTGAAGAATGCGAAAAGTTGATGTGAAAAGATTTTCAGTGAAAGTGAATTAATGTGATAATAACCGTGTACTGTCGAGTTTATAAAATTCCAAGAGGATATTGTTCAGATAGAAACATCGCCACAGATTATCAGGTATCATAGTATTTGTCATTAATTTCAATTAAATACGTGATTTGTATGGAATATTCATCATCAATATCCGAAGTTTGAATTCCACTGACATTTTAGTCTTGACAAAGTTGATAAACATTCTGACAAAATTGTTACCTTTTATAGAGTTTACTGATTTGAGCCGTCCTGTGATATTGAAAAGCCAGGGTTGCATGTTGATTTTTTCGTCAAATTTTATCGGGTAAATTGGGCATAACTCGAAAACGACGCGTTTTATTGAAAAAACGAAATTTTATATGTTATTTCAACAATCGTCAGACTTCCTGCATTTGGAATTTATGAAGAAATTCACATTTTTCGTTTGATGCGCATAATAACAAATAATCTATGAAATCATTTCCCAACAGAAACGTTTAATAACATGCCAGCGACTAGACAAATGGCAGGGTAGCTGCAGAAAGGCCCACGAAGAGGGGTTGAA
This sequence comes from Adalia bipunctata, assembly GCA_910592335.1. NCBI lineage: Eukaryota > Metazoa > Arthropoda > Insecta > Coleoptera > Coccinellidae > Adalia > Adalia bipunctata. Next base: position 15,002,939 of record OU342955.1, read on the forward strand.
TAACGGACATTCAAGTATTCACTGGGTTGATTATAGGGATCATTCGGACAATAAAATTGAATAAATGGTTCGATTTAATGCTTTTACAACACGAACAAAAGAGAGGAATAGTTTAATTTTGGTTTGTGGTAGCAAACAAGATTCTCCGATTTACATTTTTGGGTCCTATAATTTCCATATTGAAAATAGAGGATGTCTTAACTTCAGACACCAAAATTCATGTAAATTTTTGTCTACATCTGCTTCATAATTTTACAATAAGGGATGACAGCCGTGACCACCTTTCAAGATGACTCCTGTATTGTCTGTCGTCTAGACGTTAAATTATAATGTTTGAATTCAACGGAAACAGAAACTGGAATTACCCTCTACCAATTCAAAATGGTAATAATAATAATAATAATAATAATTTTATTTGCTATATAAAGATATAGGAAAACGTCATGATAAATACAAACACATATATAGGTATATGACAAGTACAATATAAGTACAATATTCACAAATTCAACAGAAATCATGTGAAAACATCACTTTCTAAGAATTCCCGTACACTGTAGAAACCAGACCTCAGCAACATCTTCTTCATCTCCAGACTGAACAAATCGAATGAGTATATTATAGGAGAATTCAATTTTTTTTAATATATTCTATTTGATTTCGTTCTCGATGCGATGAACTATCTTGCGTATAATCTAGATATGTACATACATAGCAAGATAACTGATTTTCCTAAGTACCTATTCCTCTTTTTTTGATCATTTTCATCGGAGAAGCACTGATATGGAATGAATGAGAATGGTATCTGTAGGTTAGAAGGTATGAGCTTTATTATTTGACCTACTGATCTAAAAAGTTGTATGAACGAATTCAAAATCGAGCAATCCAAAGCTTTTTTAGGGTTTCTTTAAATTCAATTCACGACACTACATACATTGAACTGATCTCGAAGTTCATTGAATTCACTATGTATATGTATATATATATATATATATTGTATAGTGCCTCTTCGTCCTATTGCCCCGAGGAGGTCCCATGGTGTAATGGTTAGCACTCTGGACTCTGAATCCAGCGATCCGAGTTCAAATCTCGGTGGGACCTAACTTTTGCCTTATTTTTCAGATAAGCTCAAAGTTTTCGATTCACGATGTAGGCATCCAATTAATTGATATGCAAATGCAAAGATTCTTAGACTGCATTGAGCATTGAGTGTAAATGCGGCTTCATTTAATTTACTTCCGGCGAAATCCAGAGGAAAGTATGAATTTGCGTACCAACGCTTCATGGATTTTTGCAGGAAAATCAACAGTGTATCCTTTTCTGGGTACTGTACTGGCGTATGTTGCTGAATTGGCTGGAACAATGAATGTGGGCACATTATTCCATGCTTCGATCGACTTTGTCTGTTAAAAATAAAATTTATATATTGCCCAGTACCAAAAACTGAGAGCATTTTCAAAACGTCAAGCTACAGGATACATACTGATAAAATCAAGAATTCCAACCCAGGAACAATTTCAGAAATTCATTTTAGAGGCCCCAGATGACATATTTTTATCGACGAAAATAAGTAGATATGAATAAAATATAGTATTACTTAAAATACAATTTTTGTTTACTTTTCAGGTAGCTCTAATATTTGGAATAGTAGGAGCCTGTTGACGAGATGAGCTTGTCCGAATGAAAGTTCGGGATATAGAAGATTTCTGTTCGCAAGTACTGCTAAAAATACCAGAAACAAAAACAAATTAATTTAGATCATTTATCATTAACGAAACCTATTTGAATGTTTACAGAAAGTATACATATATATACAGGTTGTTCCTAAACTGAACGTACAAACGAAAAGGGGAGTTTCTCTAAGTGAGTTTAAGAAAAAAAATCCCCATAAACATGGGGTCGCAAACGTTTCGTTTTCGAGATACAGAGTGTTGAAGTTTGAATTTTTTTAAATTTTTTTTTGGTGAGCAACTGTTAATTTGAAAAAAAGTAAAAGAAGGCCTTGTTGTTATACTAAGCTTTTCGGTCTCTTGTGGTTTTGTCGTATCTGCTTCCGATACCGAGAAAAAAATTTTGAACGATTCCCCCGAAATCCTCGCAAAAATCCGAATTATTTCGAGAGAATCGTTCAAAATTTTTTTCTCGGAATCGGAAGCAGATACGACAAAACTACAAGAGACCGAAAAGTTTAGTATAACAACAAAGCTTCTCTTTATATTTTTTCAAATTAACAGTTGCTCACCAAAAAAAAATTCTGAAGGAAAACAGGTGACAGTGTTCCAGAAAAAATATCACCCTGTAGATCTGCTATCGAAATTGCCATGTCACGGGGTTAGAACTCTCAAATGTCTATGCCAAATTTTAGATGAATATATTGTAAAGTGTAGATACCATGAGAAAAAAATTAAAAAAAAATTAAAACTTCAACACTCTGTATCTCGAAAACGAAACGTTTGCGACCCCATGTGTATGGGACTTTTTACCCTGCATTTACATAAGGAATCTCCCCTTTTCGTTTGTACGTTCAATTTAGGAACTAATAAGGCCTAATGATTTTGAAAATCCAAGATTTTTTTACATTCAACGAGGGAAAACTGAAAAGGATGGAAGACATCATAATGAAGCAATTCGGAAATGACGCAAATTGTTGCAAGTTATTTACAATTGCCAAATCCGATAGAATATACAGGACATTGTGTCCGAAGATCATCGGCAACACATTTGGTAGATGCTGGAGCTGATATTCTTTGAAGCGCCACGGAGGATGGAAATCTTCCAATGTGATGGAAGAATATATTGACGAATCACTTATTAATAAAGTAGAAGTGGCTAATGAAATATTCAACACCCCTGACTCGACTCCAAATGAAAATGATCGAAACGAGATAAACAACTAGCCATGCAACTTCAAAGTCTATAAATTCTCATTGCCCTCCAGTACAATTTACAAATTGTACAAACTGTACGATAGATGTGAATATTAACAACAATTAATTTGTGCTCGAGAATGTCGTTATAAATTAGATTTTTCTTTTATTTCTTTCATAAAAACTTTATCAATCTAAAAATTAAAACCATACTTTGTTTAATTTCATTGTAATAATCCATTTGTAACATTATCGCACGCTACAGCGGTAAGAATATTACCGCACTGTTATTTTCTAATTGCTTAGCAACTGTCCACTACTCTGGAATGTTGAGCTTTGCGCATAGAAAACAGGTCCAAAGAGAGTCACTTTTCTCACGGTCTCAGAAAAATAAAATTTTTAACAAGTTCATCCATTCCCGAAAATTATGAGTCAACACATTCAAAAATGCAAAAATCCCCAAATACAATATTGAGATTATCAAAAATGAAGAAACAAATAGAAAAACTGAAAAGGATATCACTTTCCACGTTTGTTTTATGGAGTCATTCATGGTGGAAGCTCTCATGCACGAGTCGTCCCTGGCGGTTTTACGTAGAAGCAACTGTATCCCCGGTAAGGATCTGGGTCTCCCGCTTTGTATGCAAATATAAAACCACTTCCCTAATTCGCAAATGAATAGCGATCTCTACGTACTCCATTCTAACACCTACCTCATGTAATGCTTTCTTGATGTAGATTTTATTTAGAAGGGATATGCGGCATTTTCCCCGGCTCTGGAACGTTTGTTTTCAACGCTAGAGTGTGAATAAGTTATGAAAATGTCTTATGGAATCCCGAGAACGAAATGTTTCAGAATCAGAAAGAGAAAAAATGTCAATTCTTCACATATACGTGATGGAAATTATTCTCGTGGATTTTTATTGAAACATATATTAATTTATCATCAAGAAAAAAATTTTCACATGGCATGTTACAAAAAAATTCGAAAATCAATAATAGTCACACTGATATACCATCAAAATAAAAGCTTGAAAACATCAGAAATCACACAACATCCGAAAATTTATTCAAAGCCTCAGCATTGCCCCTAATTGAGTTCTTCATTACATAGTATAAAACAAAGTCGCTTTCGATGTCTGTCCCTATGTATGCTTGAATCTTCAAAACTACGCAACGGATTTTGAAACGCTTTTTTTTTAATAGATAAAGAGATTCAAGAGGAAGGCTTATATGTATGATACATGCAAAATATTGTGGAGAAACACTGATGAATTCACAGGTTTCTAATGGGATGTCGTAAATAAACACATTTTTTTGCGCTTACATTGCAAACGCTGACTGAACCCCACGAGATGAATCAAAATAATGTACTCGGTATTGTACTCCTAAAAAAGGTCAACAAAAAAGTTCGCGATGGTATCTATATGTCTATCTTTTAAGGATAACCCACAATAATCATTTTTATCATTTACATTTCACGGGAAAAAATGACTCATTTAGGAAGTTATTTAAAGCAATACAGCATTGGTCCTTATCCAATTAATCACCTCAAAAACATTTTCCATTCAATAAAGAAGAATATGCCCCTTTACAGCATGTAATTTGAATGAACATTTCCGAAGATTTGAAATGCAGGGGTATAGCGGTGCGACACATAAGGATTGCATTGCATCCGTGCGAATAGGGCGGGTTTGCTTCTTGCTAGTTTTCGTATAAATTATCGAGTCTCACGAGGTGTACCACAAGGCTCGATTCTGGGGTCACAATCATTCATTATTAACACCAGCATGTATGTAAAACCTTTGTCTATGTCCATAAAACAAGCGTTTCGAATGAACCAGTTTTTTTCGGCCTGAAATCTCAGTAATTAATAGACTTTAAAAAATGACGTTGAAGTGAACTTCTTCCTAGTGAAACAGTGTTGGTCCAAATCGAATATCCAGAAATATTGAAAATCCCCGATTGAGAAGCTCTTCGAAAAGTTTAGAGTTAGACATGACGAAAAGAATAGACATTGACATGACAGCTTCATCACCTTCAATCTCCAGCTTTCGTTTTTGGTGTACAAGAAAATACTCTTTTCTAAAAGTATAGCTTATTTCACAGTCCGTAGAAGAGAGATCTGTTAATTTGATTTTGCTCATTACACAATTGAAGGATTTGAGCCTGAAGAGGTAGAGAGATGCGATTTCTTCTTATCGCTTTCTTGATGACTTATTTGCTGTATTGGTACTGCTGTTTTTGGATCCACAATGTGCTTCGTTATGATAAGTGCGTTCTCTCTTATTTACAGGGCTTCAAGGTGTAAAAAAATGAGTTGGAACAATTTTATATCCTCATAATTGAAAATTAATGATAATAAGCACCGTTGTTACGTCATATGCCTAACAATTGAAGGACCACAAAGGCTTCCTTTTTTATATTGAGCACTGCTTTCGATGGGTTTCATAGTAGTTGGACCAAAAAATCCAAAAATCAATTACACGAAACTATATAGGCAAACCCTATACGATATCTTTGAAGCTTTAACAGTTTAGCAGTGACCTGATCCAACATCTGCATAATCATTAATCTAAGAATGAGAAACTCGAAAGCACGGTGCACCGAACCACGCCCGTAGTCAATCTGGTCACGCATGGGTGATACAGTTTACGAGTCTTTGAAACAACTAGGTCATGGTACAGGAGTTTGTCTTGTGCTCGATATTCTTTTTCACTTTTCTAACGAGCCTTCAGTAGCCGTGATCGTCTAGTGGTTAGGACCCTACGTTGTGGCCGTAGTAACCCAGGTTCGAATCCTGGTCACGGCAAAAGCTCAATTTTTTGCAGTTTCAACTGATAAATGATAAGTACTTCTCATATCATTATTACAATATTTGTTCTCGTGTATCATACTCAGAATTGTATGGTACCCCGTTTACATTCCCTCTGCTAACACTTAGATTTGGAGCGGGAAACAGATTTTATTCATTTATATAATCTGGTCCTTGTAGCCATTTCTTCACACATGCCATATGCCATGTATTGTTTGATTTAAGAAAACAGTATGTAACTCTCTCTTTCAAAAGAATAAATGAATATATATATATATATATATATATATATATATATATATATATATATATATATATATATATATATATAAAGATTAGTCAATGGAAAGAGCATCCGCGAATGGTATGTTTGACCTTATGTGCTCTATCTTTGATATCCACAAGGTCATTTATGGATAACTGTCTTAGGAAAAATATGCAACACCTTCTCACTGGATTCCTCATAAGGCATTACCGCCTCCGAAAGCACCTAATGGCTATGGGTCTAGCGGAAAACGAGAGGTGATTCTATTGGGAGGAGGGGGAGGAAACTCAGAACCATCTGGTGACGGATTCCCTTGCCATTATTAGCCAACGCAAAGAATGCTTCGGACAAGAAATTTGTAGAAGTGAGGAAATATCCTCCCTGAACTGGAGGGAGAACTGTAGAAAACGTAATGGGAGAAACCATAGACCTGAAGGACGCAGTGCAATGAAACCCCTTTAAATCTGAATCTGAGCCCAAAAATCCCTATCAACATCAGCCAAGATGTGTTTGGCAGATTTTTTTCACGTGTGAACAAGCGCTGTGCTCAGTTTATGGCTTCCAACTTAATTTATGCTATCTTTAAGAAAACAATATTCGATATTTCACATTAAAACATTAATCACACTCACACTCATAATCTCGAGATTGAAACCCCCTCTCGGTCCCCCCAAAATTAACCGTACTCCATAAGCCTCTTCGCCACCCGCGCGAAAACTCCAGTTCTTCATTATCGTTCCCAATTATACCGGCACAAAGAGAGAGAGGACTGGAAATTTGTAGCCGTCGGGCTTCAGATAACATTGTCCCTTAGTTGAAAATTGCCTCTGGTTTCGGCCAGATCTATTGTAATTTCAAAGAGAATGTTATTGTTAGAGATTATGCTCATACTGTACATGTCTCATTACGTCCGTACAGTGAGCCAAGTGAATGTTGGATTCCTGCGCTGCATGAAATTGATAATCTGGTACGAGACACGACTGGTGCTTTTTCATGACCGCCAACAGAAGAAACTGAAGTATTCTGTAGGGTTCTCCAATAATAGGTCTCATTTTGAATAGCCCGTTATTTCGGTAGATGTCACTTTTGAAGCTGTCATTTTTTGACATTCGACAAGTAGAAACTACGTCATCAATGAAAATAGAACGATACATGCTTCAACAACGCATTGAACTTATTGAAATTCGCTATAAAAATGGTGAAAATTTGGCAGAGACGGTTCTGAAACTCGAAATTGGTGGATAAATTCAAGCTGTTGGTACAAGTAGGTGAGGTGAAGAATAGAACCCGTGCACGTTGCTCAAGAGCAGCCAAGAATAGGTATTGCATCTGTAGCCTCAAGTGTTGAAGAAAACCCAGGTCTGTCGATTCCTCGTCGTTCTTTGGAATTCAGCATTTCAGATATTTTAACTAAACTTCCAAACTGTCAAATTCCCTTTAGCGAATGATTAACTGTGAATTATAATGATTTCTGGCGAATATCGGTGATGGTACGATATGAATTTACATTTTCACTCTAACTTCAATGTCATACATTCTGTTCTATTATCCTCTTGGTTAAACACATGGAAACTATATTCTACTAATTTTCTGAATTGCCATCAGAAACACAATTTGAGAAATATATATGCTTATAACTTGTGACTGATTAAAATCTTATACATTCTCATTTATCCTCAAACCTCATTAACTCGTAAAACATACAGCAGAAATTAATTTGTGTAGAAACAGATTTGAAACTGGTAGGTATTACGTGTGAAAACCACATTGAAAAACTATAAATTCTCATAGAAACGGATATGAAGCATGTGTAAAAACACATTAGAAACCGGCAGGTATAATGTGTGATAAGCACATTTGAAAACTATAGATTCTTATAAGAACTCATAAGAACGTATAAGAGTTAATGTGTAAAAACACATTAGGAACAGATGGGTATTAAAAGTGAAAACCATGTTTGAAAACTATAGATTCTTATAAAAACTCGTAGGAACGGATAAGAGTTATGTGTGAAAACACATTAGGAACAGGTAGGTCTTATGTGTGGAAACCACATTTGAAAACTATAGATTCTCATCAGAACACGTAGGAACGGATATGAGTTATGTGTAAAAACACATCAGAAACAGATAGGTTTTATGTGTAAAAACACATTAGAAACAGGTAGGTATTGTGTGTGAAAACCACATTTGAAAACTATAGATTCTCATCAAAACTCGTAGGAACGGATATGAGTTATGTGTAAAAACACATCAGAAACAGGAAGGTTTTACGTGTAAAAACACATTAGAAACAGGTAGGTATTGTGTGTGAAAACCACATTTGAAAACTATAGATTCTTATCAAAACTCGTAGGAACGGATATGAGTTATGTGTAAAAACACATCAGAAACAGGTAGGTCTTACGTGTAAAAACACATTAGAAACAGGTAGGTATTGTGTGTGAAAACCACATTTGAAAACTATAGATTCTTATCAAAACTCGTAGGAACGGATATGAGTTATGTGTAAAAACACATCAGAAACAGGTAGGACTTATGTGTAAAAACACATTAGAAACAGGTAGGTATTATGTGTAAAAACCACATTTGGAAACTATAGATTTATATTAATACTCGTAGGAACGGATATGAGTTATGTGTAAAAACACATCAGAAACAGGTAGGTCTTATGTGTAAAAATACATTAGAAACAGGTGGGTATTATGTGTAAAAACCACATTTGAAAACTATAGATTCTTATCAAAACTCGTAGGAACGGATATGAGTTATGTGTAAAAACATATCAGAAACAGGTAGGTCTTATGTGTAAAAACACATTAGAAACAGGTAGGTATTGTGTGTGAAAACCACATTTGAAAACTATAGATTCTTATCAAAACTCGTAGGAACGGATATGAGTTATGTGTAAAAACACATCAGAAACAGGTAGGACTTATGTGTAAAAACACATTAGAAACAGGTAGGTATTATGTGTAAAAACCACATTTGGAAACTATAGATTTATATTAATACTCGTAGGAACGGATATGAGTTATGTGTAAAAACACATCAGAAACAGGTAGGTCTTATGTGTAAAAATACATTAGAAACAGGTGGGTATTATGTGTAAAAACCACATTTGAAAACTATAGATTCTTATCAAAACTCGTAGGAACGGATATGAGTTATGTGTAAAAACATATCAGAAACAGGTAGGTCTTATGTGTAAAAACACATTAGTCACAGGTAAAGTGTAAGTTGTCGTGGTGGTCATTTGGCTGATGTTATTTTCCATTATTAACGGAATACCGACCACTTTATAATGAAATAAACATCCGAACATGCATTTGAAAAAATTTCACCTCTTACTGAAAAACCCTTAATAAGTTAAGGGAGTGGTTTCTCAAAAAGAAAGATGAGCTTTAAGGAGGTCGAAGTATCTTATTTTGAAAATTCTCCTCGAAAAGACTTGAGATAAAGTTCTGTTTCCTCATCGAAAATAATAAGCCAATATTCAACTGCACCTGATTAAATCGAACTCGACGTTCTGCAACGAAATTGGGCGCCCATTTTCCTCGAATTTTCCAGCAAAGTCGGCAGAAATATTCGGACGGGCTGCACCGATCCCGATTAAACGAACAACGCAAGCATTTTCGAAAGGAAACTGGAGATAACTGAAACTTCGCAAAACTTAAACGATCCCTCCATTCCACGTTGGATACCTCGCAAAGAAGAGCGAATAAACTATGTGAAAAATAAATCTCACAACATGATTTCCTCATAGAAAGCATTAATAATTTGTCAAGTTTTTCACCGTGCCTCGGCAAAGTTTCTAGCGTGTCGAATGAGAATAAATCCGGAAAATTCATGAAAAACTTTCCTCACACTTAAAACATCTGCGTTAACTCTCAAGCTGAAGCCAGGTTGGAATGTTCCATGATAAAGTGAGGTCCATAATCAGGAATAAGATGCTGGGGTAGCATCATAGTTTCCTGCACTTTGGAAAACGTAAGTTGATAAACTCCTAGGGGATGAGAGTTGGGGTGGTAGCATCCCTCATGAATGAACTCCAGACAGATTCAATGGGGCTCCCGAGGGATGTGAGATGTTTCTTCTATGACGTAAACTCGGTGTGCAGGGTTGCTATTAACAACTTTTACTTTGTACATAATAGGATCGTGAAACTGGTCGTTTCTGCAGGTCATCAAGCTCAGACTTTTTTCTTAGCATCAAGAAAAGTGTGAAAAATCCACACATAAAAGAAATATTGGTTTGGGTCAGATTAACTATAACATCGTGAATATCACGGTTAGGAAATCAGGAGTCCATTGAATGCTTTACAATAAACACTCAAACGTAAAAAAAAGCGTTGTATTCCTCAAGAACGACATCTTTCAAACTCGATTTCCAAATAACGTTACCTTCACACGTTTATCCGACGTAAATCAATCCGTTGAAAACATTGATATTGTAACGAGAATTCTAACGGAATATCACGTTGATTTTCGATTTCCACGTAACCCCTTCTTTTACGTTTTATAATCATTCACATTCAACCAGATTGAGAAGAAGAATCCAGTTTCAACACAGTATAAGAATAACAAACTTATCTACCTTCTCTATGATTCCATTTTTGTATCACCACCCTGAAATGTCTAGAATTAGACCTCTCAGTATCAGGTTGTTGGATAGCGTTACATTCAACGTTTAAGAAACGTTTTATAATCCTTCATCAATAAAACTTCAAATTAAAACGATAAGGAAACGTTTCATAATGGTGGAAACAGAAACGTTGATAAAACGTAGAAAAATGCAATAATTGAAATGAAGAATACGGTATGATAAAAACTTGGTGGTTGAAAAGTGATATTTTCAACGCTTATGCAACGTCTCATCATTTTTATTGAATATAAATTGAGTAATATTGGTTTTATAATGATAATTTCTGAAACTTATAATATACAGGGTGAGTCTTTGACTTGTTCATATATTTTAACTGTAGATTCTTGAGGCCGAAAGAAACCTTTTTTCAATTTCCCATTTTTCCGAGTTCAGCTCTGTTGAAGAGATGTAGTTTCTTCTTCAATTTTCCTGCAGATTAGTTTGTAAACACTAATAACGTTCATATTTTCCTCGAAATCCCCAAACAATCTTATTAAGAAAGGCTTTTCATTCAATTCGTGAGAATTTATTATTGAACAACCTAACCTAATCCATTTTCTATCCATTCTGTGAATATTTGCACGGAAACTTTAAGAAGATATTGTCAGCTTTTTGATATTTTCATTGAGGTTACGGATTTTTTACGTAACATATCCACAGAGTCTCTGATATCTATGAATTTTGTCATTTCCATCAAAAATCCATTTCGCCGCGAAATTTCCTGACGCATGCGGATGGCGAAAACCGGCGGACATTGGTAATGTCAATTACCGTTGGGGGCGCTGCCAACTATAAACAAACTGTGAACATTATGTGAAGTAGTAAATACATTCAGTGAATTATTGTTATAATGTGATTATCATGTGAAGTGAATTGATATAATATTATCCGTGTAGTGTCGAGTTTATAAGATTGCCAGAGGATTATGTAATATAGAGACATCGCCACAGATTATCAGGTATCATTTTATTTTTCATTTATTTCAATTTCATACGTGATTTGTATTGACATTCATCATTCATATACATATATGAATTTTGTAATCAATCGACATTTAACTTCAATATGGACCGGTAACAATAAATTTTCAATAAAAACTGTGCGTATTAAATGCTCCTTGGTGTTCAATTTTATCTCTCTTTGTGGGATTTTATTATTGAATATCTCTACATCAACGTTTTCCATCATTTGAATTTAAGTCTCGACAAAGTTGATGAATATTCTGACAACATTGTTAACTGGTTTGAAGATCAGAGAAGGAATAATATTCGATGATATCTAATCCAGGGAAGCATCCAGAATATTCTTCGTCAAATTTTCCTGGGTAAAATAACTCGAAAACATCGCGTTTTATTGAGAAAACATAGGAATACTTTTAGTTTCTTAAATAATCGATTCTTTCGAAAATATGAATCGTTCATCGTTTTTAAGAGGATTTATGGTATTTTTGCGTTTATTGATTAGTTGGCTTCGCTGTAACTTTTATACCAGGAGAGATGTTGAATAAGTTTCGATTGAGGAATATGCACCATGGATAAAGTTACCAATCAACCAAAATTCAGTTTATTTGAATAAACGGTTCCAAAGATAAAAACAGAAAAGTGTTTTCTTCATGGATTTTCGACACCCTGTATCTTCCAAACGAAACCGAATTTTGAAAAATGGTATGGGAAAAAAGTGTTTCGTTTGATAAGAGGAATCTACAGTTAAAATATATGTACAAGTCAAAAACTCACACAGTATCCTACTCAACGTATCATATTAAGTCTTCATGAATATACGTTTCAGATGTACGATAAGTGAACGTCTCATAATGGTGGCAACTTTAACGTTCAAATAACCAAGGTAGATAAACAATTACTGAAACGAAAGATATGTATTTCTCAGATTTATGAAGAGTTCAGGTTTTCGGAAAGTATCATGTTCAACGTTTATATAACTATTCATAATTCTTCAAGAATAAATTTTGAAGAAGGCAACGTTTCATAATGGTAACAACAGACAGGTAAAGGAAACGTTTTGTGAAATAGTTTCTGAAACGTAGAATACAGATCTCTCTGTTTGCTGAAAACTACAGGTAGATGAATAGTATCACATTAAACTTTCATATAACGTTTCATAGTTCATATTGAATATACGTTGGGGAAGCTGCTGTAACGTTTGAAAAACGTGAATGGAAATAATAACTGAAACGTAGAATAAAGATTTCTCGATTTGCTGAGAACTTCAGGTCGTTGAATAGTATCATGTTCAACTTTTATATAGTTTTTAATGAATATAAGTTGGATAAGGAAGATAATTAAAAGTTTTACAGTGGTGGCAACTGTGACGTTATTGACACGCGAAAAAAATAATTAAACGTCGAATATAGATTTCTAGGGTTGCTGGAAACTTCAAGGTATTGTATAGTATCATATTGATCGTTCATTCTACGTTTCTTAGTCCATATTTAATATATGTTAAGAAAGCACGATGAGGACACGTTTTATATTGGAAGCTGTATCAACGAGTTGTATCAAATAAACGTATATTGAACGTTAAATCAACGTTCGGCTGAATTTCGGTTTCAGAAGTAACGAATCAACGAGTAATATCTAATCCACGTAGCAAGGGTATTGAAGGTGCATAAGACGTGTGTGTGTGTGTGTGATTACTGGGATAGCATTTCTTGACGAATAGTATTTGTTCATTTCACAAGAAGGGTTTTCATTTGACAGCGTTATAATACTCTTTTCTTTCATAACAAAGAAACAGTTCGGTTCAAAGACAAACTACCCTTTCATGACTGTTCCATCGATGGAAACTCTCAAACAACAAAGCACAATTGTTGAATTCATTAACAGAACGCATACGTAACTTTTGATAGTTTATTATCATGACAACTCAGACAATACAACCGAAACAATCAACAAAATTTATAGGGTGGTGAAAGGAAACACATTCACTTTACTGAAATAATAAAACTTCACGTGAGTCTCATTAGATAATGACCATGGGAAACTTCACCCTGCGCACTCCGCAGGTGGAATCGTCATGATATCCTTCCGAATCGACCCCTAGAATTCAGGGCAAACATCAGAAGCGACTCAACAGGGTCGTCTCTAGCTTCACTTCGACCTGCGTAGGTTCCGCAGATAGCGCTGCCTTGACAGCACGCGAAGCGCAAGACACGCACATGTTTCATTCAGTACATAGACAAGCTTTTAGCGGTGCGCAATAAAATAGCACGCGAGCATGCCTAGGACTAGAGTGCTGTCGGTGTAAGGGCCATTCTGCACCCGTTAATTTATGTATCGCACATATTTCACTCCCAAACGGCGTTTGTTCATCACGACTGCGACAAATTCCAGCGGAAAGTTGATGAATTTAAAGCTGTTTCCCTTGGTGCAAGGATATTTCGTTTGGAAAACACTTGGAATTGAACAAGGAAAGAAATAAAGGGGGACGATGAGCCGTACCTCCCACAATGTCATGAATAGTGTTATATTTCCTTTTTCCATCGAAGAATTTCCATATAAAGGCAGTTAGGAAAACATTCAAAAATCAAGAGGTTATTCCTCGGAATATTTCAAGGATATTTCATCGTTTGATTATTTTTGGAAAAATTATCATATGGTGAAGGACCTTCAGAGTGAGAAGACCGAATCGAAGAATAAGATATCCTTAAAAGAGTCCAAGGAATAACCTCTCTAATTTTCGTCGCATGTTTACTTAAGAGGCCTCTCCATTCAAAAAGTGCCTTCCATTTTTCCAAGTTCACGCCCTCAATTTTTCACATGCAAGCTTAATTTTTTTTATCCTCCTGGAATTTCAGACAGTTCTCTGCGATTTGACACTTTCTGGAAGTCTTTCGAGTATTTCCATCATTTTTTACATTATAAAAGCGCCTATCCAAATGGAATTTGTTTCAAAATATAGAAAATTGATTTGTCAAGGGCACTCCAATGAATTTTCAAAAAAAATTCATGAACAACCGTCGAAAAACGATTATGAAGCCAATTTTCATAGACTCTCAAATTCAACCAGGTTTTTTTTATGCGAAAAAATAATTTTTTCAAAGAGAAGAAATTGGAGTGCCCTCAAGACATCCTCTAGCTTCAATTTACAGAAAAAAATCAAGCTTTGAGGACGTAAACTTGGAAAAATGAAAGGCACTAGATTTTTGAATGGAGAATCGGTGCCGTAGCCGATTTCTTCACGCAAAAATTAATTTTATCAAAGAGAAGAAATTGGAGAGCCCTCAATACATCCTTTAAATTCAATTTTAAAAAGAAATGAAGCTTTTAGGTGAGAAATTGAGGGCGTGAACTAGGAAAAAATGAAAGCCACTTTTTGAATGGAGAATCGGTGCCGTAGCCGTCAGCTAGAGCATAACGGCCCCTTAACACTCCGTATAAAGTGTAGATGGCGTCATTTACTTGAACTTGGGTCAAGGTTTAAGTGAGAGATCTTTCATTGCAGACAAATTCTTATCTCTTCAATTTATTGTTGAGCTATTTTATCTGACCAGGAGAGTGAGGATATCATAAGAGATCAATCCAAAAATACGTATCTTATATTTTCAGCATTATAACTCAATTTATGTTGTTAAATAAATTTTCGTTAAAACAAAGAGCGGCCAAATTTTTACACGAATCGTTTGCCAAGTGTCAGCTGATATTCTCAGAGAAAACGACAAAACCAAATCAGCTCACGACGTCTTTCTACTGGGGCAGAACAAAGGAATTTAAACGAGGAACTCGAGTAATGAACAAACGATTTCATAAGACGGAATGAAATTTCCTTCTTTGAAAGCCTTCACTCGCCCTTTTAAATAGTCCTGACAGGGATTTCTACTCAGAAAAATAACGTTTTGTTTTTCATTTCGCGCTTGAATCCCCGTATAATAATAAGAAATGGACTTGAGAGTATAAAGTGCAGCTCACGTTTAATTTTTCTTCTCTTTCCCTGATGTTGATGTACCATTTGAAGGAAATTTACTTTTATATTTATTTTGATCATTTTGAGGAAGAGAGTTATTTTTCTGCTTCATTCACAATCGATGACACATTTCACCGTGTTTATTTTGAAAATGTTAGGTTATAGTCTTTTTCCTATCAGGTAACTACGCAACGTTGTCTTCTCTACATAGAAGTCGCAGTATAATTACGTATTCATCAAAATGTTTATTAACTTACGGGAAATGATGAATTTGAAGAAATTTGTGAATTCAATAATTCCGAAGACATGGCGAGTGTTGAAGAAACTTGTTTCTCTGTTGATACTGGAAATATTTAACGTATATAAAAATGGTTGGAAGATTCAGTTATGCTATTTTCTTGGGTGTTGAAATTTTACTGGAGATGCATGGACAGGATAGTCCGTTACTCTGTGATGGATCATTCAAAAAAAGAATAAAAGTACTTGAATTACCCGACAGAAAAATTTAAGAACGATTAGACGGACCTATGGAATTTTCACTTTTAAAAATTCTCAAGGAATAAACCTACAGAAGACATCTAAATACCTTTTTGAACAACCTGAAATACTCCAGTATAAAAATGTAATAGTAAATACTACGAAACCTGTGTCACAGTTAAACCTTGAAAAAACTAACAATATTTTTATCCATTTATAAAGTTCTTGGCAATCTATGTGAACTGAATTGGGAAAACATATTTCTAAACTGGGATGCAGCTTAGCTTCAGTCTGTTATCTTTGAGTGTGATGGCAACGTCTGTGAGAATTATTTTGACATTGACGATTCCCAACCTGCGTCAGTTCTAAGTAAAAACTTGATAAAACTAGATTTTGGCCATCCCGGATACTTTATAAAAGCCAATGGACTATATCTCTCCAAGCCAGATCATTCTTTCAGTGTTTTCTTTGTGGTAGTTATTTTAGACTCATATGTATGTAAGTCTCGAAATCAGAGACTTAGTGAAGCAGTTCAAATTGTAGGTTTAAATTCAAACAAAGATTGATGCAGTGATAACTGTAATGAATAATACATTATTCTAACATATTTACAAGAGTTTGAAATAACAAACCTGATTCAATACAATTGTCGAAACTACCAATATTTGCTATACAATAAATTATGACACTAGCTGTCTTAAACATTCTACATTTCTATATCTACTTAAACACAGAATTAGAAGTTTGGCACGACTCTCAAACTTACATCCCCCCTTTTTGGAAGGGAGTTACTCACCCCATGTATGGGACTAACTTACTCGCATGGAATAAACTATCACTCTTTCGTGATCTACTAGCAATACCATATATCACATCTGAAATTTTTTTCTTGATTCTGAATGGTCCTATTCTGATTGTATCTAGTTTATCTCTGTTCAGTTTGTTTTTGTTCTGAACATATACTAAATCTCCTACTTTATATTCTATTTTTCTTGTATTTTCATCATATATTTTTTTGTTTTGTACATGTATTTTCTTTGAATTTTCATATGCTATTTTTTTATTAATTTCCCAATTATCCTTATTGTTTGTTTCTAATGGCTCAGGTAGAATAGAATTTTCTTTTCCAGTTAACAAGTATTTCGGAGTATAACCGGTAGAACTATGGACTGTGTCATTATATTCTTTAATACATTCCTCTGCTACGATTGGCCATGATTTATTTCTATTTTCAAATATCTTGCATCTCATTCTATTAACTAACGTTTGGTTTGTTCTTTCATTTAGACCGTTAGAAAATGCACAGTCGCTTGCTGTAAATATCAGGTTAATTTCTTTATCATTAACATAATTCTTGAACTGTGTAGAATTTATGCCAGAGTATTGGTCTGTCAATATTGTTTTAATTTTTCCATGTTGTTCTACTTTTTTAATTAAATTTATGAAATCCTTAGCCACTTGAGTTTTTGATGTGCTTATGAAAGCGAATCTCGTAAAATGGTCAACTATTAAATGCATATATCTTTTAGTGCTTTTTCCTTTCAAACCTCCTATTGTATCCAATGAGACGATTTCAAAAGGTTCCTTTGCCGGACCTAATTGAGATAAAGGTGCTTTGAAACAACCAATTCTGGTTTTACTTTTTGTACAAACTTCACAAGAACGACATGTCAACTTGATATGTTTATACATGTTCTTGAAGTAGAATTTATGACATATAATCAAAACTAATTGTTTGGTTCCTATATGTCCCTGATTTTCATGTACCATTTGTATAAGAGATTTTCCAAAGTCTTCAGTTAACCATATTTTTTCTCTGTTATTTAGAGTTTTATATATGATGTCATTTTTAATATTGCACTTGTCATCTAGTTGTAAACTTTTTTGGTTATTTTTTATATCTTCTAATTGTAATAAATTTGTTATTCTTATTATCGAGTCTTCATCAAATTCTCGTGGTTCTAGTACAGGATTCCTAGATAAACAATCTGCTTCTAGATTCTCTGCTCCTGGATTATATACTATATCAAATTCGAATTGTGATATATAATTCAATATTTGAATTAGTTCTGGATCTTTACTTTTCTTCACATTAAAATTTTCTAACGGTTTGTGATCTGTAAATATAACAAATTTTTTTCCCATTAAATAATATTGCCAATATAAGATGGCTTCTTTAATAGCTAGACATTCAATATATATTGCTTTTTTTAATTTTTGTGAGTTATTCAATTTTCTCGAGAAGAAAAATACTGGTTTCAAAACCTCATTCTCTTGAGGTTGTTTTAATATTGCTCCAACTCCCTCTATACTCGCATCAGTTGAAATATAGATTGGAGCTTTTGGATCAAATATAGCCAAAGCTGGACCAGCACATAAATATTCTCTGACTTTTTCGAAACTATTTTGGCATTTTTCTGACCAGTTGAATTCTATGTTTTTCCTCAATAAATTATGTAATGGTTCTAGCAGCATTGCATGATTTGGTATATATTCTACATAAAAATTTATTTTTCCTAAGAATTGTCTGATATGTTTTCTGGTTTGCGGTACCGGAAATTCTTTTATAGCAATGAGGTTATCATTCATTGGTTTTATATAGTTATTATGTATCTCATGGCCTAGGTAAATCACTTTGTTACTGGCAAATACACATTTTGATGAATTCAATTTGAACCCTTTGTCTTGAAGTGCTTTTAAAGTTAGTTCTACATGTTTTAAATGATCCTTATAGTCCTCTGAATGGATTAAAATATCATCTATATAGTTCACAGCAAATTCACTTAGATCATTCTTTCTTAAAACACTAGATAATGTTCTTTGAAAAATTGCTGGCGCGGTTTTCAAACCAAATGGCAAGCACTTCCACTGCCAATGGCCTTGATGTGTTACAAAAGCTAATTTGTACTTGTCCTTTTCTCGTATTGGTATCGACCAAAACGCCGAGTTTATATCTAGTTTTGTAAAATATTTACAATTTCTAGCACGAATTTTTAAATCGTCAATCCTAGGGAAAGGTTGACTTTCAGGGACAAGTATTTTGTTTAAATCTGAAAAATCTATGCACAAACGAGACTTTTTTCCCTCTTCTCTTTTATAAACCATTGTCACTGGAGCTGCGTAAGGGCTGCATGACTCTTCGATCAAATCAGCTTCTAGTAATTCTTTTATTTGCTTTTCGATTTCAGTTTTATCTTGAAATGAGCATCTGTATGGTTTTCTTGAAATATATTTATTCTCTCTCAATTTTACTGTTGCTTCATACCCCTTTATTATCCCAACATCAAATTTTGATTTTGCAAATACATCATCATATTTCTGCAAAATTTCAAGTATATTGTTGGGTTGTTTCTCATTATTTCGTAATACATTTAGATTAACTTGTTTATCTTTATTTATTTCACCTTTTTGAGTAATTTTTAAATTTTCATTTTGACAGAGCCTGAATTTCTTTATTGAATCCAGACCTAATAATAAATCTTCCTTAAAAGTCTTGCTTTTTATTATGAAAAATGAAGAATTACTTTCTATATCACAAATTTTTATTTTTAGTGTAACAGTTCCTTCAGCTTTAGCTATTCCTGCTACTCCTTTTAAATTTTCCTCCCCGCTTATTATACTTTTTAACATATTCATTTTGTTTAAAAATGCATAATTTACTAGTGAAATGTTAGACCCTGAATCGTACAGGCCCACAGCAGGTATATCATTCACTAATACATGTATTCTAATAAGAGGGGGAACTATTCGTTTTTTGCCTCCTCTGAATTTGCTATAGCATTTTCCAAATCGACATTATTTACTACTTTGATATTATTATTTTTTTTGTAACCTGATTTTTGTTCTTTTAATCTACACATATTTTCAGGGTGGAATCTATTTGGAAATCCCAACTTTTCACAATTTGGACATTGTTTATGTGAAGGTACGGCTTTATTGGTTTCTTTTTTCTTTTCATTCGAGTGACCAAATTGTTTTAATTTTGACATCAAGTCTTCAACTGTTCCTATTGTTTTTCTTTCTATCCTGGTCTGTATATAATTTGGTAAACTGATAACAATTAGGTTTATTTGAGAATTTAGCGAAATGTCCTCATCTACTTCCATTAATAAATTTCTCTTCTTGAGTGCAAAGTCTAATAAAGATCCATTCAAATACTTAAAATTATATGCGTATGCTATATCAGTCCAAGACTGTACTGAAAAAGTTTCTAAAAAAGAGTTATTCCACAATTCCCAATTGTTTAAGCAATTATGTTTCGCACAAACATTAAACCAATCTACAGCAGAATCTGTCAAAAATAACCTCAAGGTTTCCGCATATTTATCTTGTGTGATTCCCACTCTAACACACTCCCGAATGAATAAGCTCATCCAAGTACTGGCTTTGAGATTTTGTCCATTAAAATTTGCTATGATCATATCCTTTGCTAAAGATCTAGTAGATTTTCCTGGAATACCTGTGTTAGTTGGTTTTTCTAATGGTGAGACCTCTTCTAAATATTCATCGTTGAATGCAACATTTCCCTCTCCATCCATGTAGATACCTTGTAATTCTGGATCCAGAGTGATCATCACGTTTCGAAATTTATTTCTAGTTTTCAAACTTTTCACAACATTTTTGACCACATTAGTATCAAAAAGTTGCTTATGGTGTATACTGCCTTGTTTCTCCTTTGGAAATTGAAAAATTTCTGGTTGATTCACAAGTTGTATAGTTTTCACTTTTACTATAGTGCTCTTGGCATCGAAACCAGCCTCAGATACAAAATGAAATTTAGCTTTGTTCTCCATTGTATTGAATTGTAAGTCTCGAAATCAGAGACTTAGTGAAGCAGTTCAAATTGTAGGTTTAAATTCAAACAAAGATTGATGCAGTGATAACTGTAATGAATAATACATTATTCTAACATATTTACAAGAGTTTGAAATAACAAACCTGATTCAATACAATTGTCGAAACTACCAATATTTGCTATACAATAAATTATGACACTAGCTGTCTTAAACATTCTACATTTCTATATCTACTTAAACACAGAATTAGAAGTTTGGCACGACTCTCAAACTTACATGTATATACATTCTTTCTTTAATCTCGTGGTGAAAATAATTTGTACAGCAGTTCATTCTTCTCTGAGAGAGCTGTTGTATAATAAATAGATCTATTCGATACAAATTTAGCTGTGTTCATTCCTGCCACATCTTTCGATAGTAAGGAATTTGTATGTCTGGTAGATTCCCAGACGAAAGAATAAAGACTCTGCTTGGTATGCAGCTTGCGCCCTTGGAAGTCGCAAAATCATCAGGAAAACTCGTCGAACAAAAAAGGAAAATGAGCATATCATAAGGTGATTAAACTTAATTCTTCCTACGAACTGGATACGGGAAAAGAGTGGGATAACGCGTGTTCCGAATGGCAACGTGGAAGCACGTCCTTAGTTAACGATCAGATCACCCTCGGATCCTTTTTCCATTCGCAACCGGCGTGCCACTAACTCTACAAATTGTATTTTCTTGTTTCTGCACTCCAATTTCCCGATTCTATCAGGAATCAACGGCGTTTCGTCCTTTAAACTGTTCTCTTCGGTGTTCGAGAGCTTTGCATCGGGTTTTCCTTCAATTATGGTAACTGTTTTTTTCGACAAGTTTCCTTGTAGTCTCACTTTTACTTCGTTAACTAGAGACGGGTTAGTGGCCACTAAAACTTTTTCTATTCCGAGCTCAGTATGAAATTTTCGATTCGGATCAGAGTTTCAACACCGATAAATGCCAATGGTGCCACAATATCGCATTGTCTGTGCTGAAACTTTCGCCTTTCAATGAAGATCAAAAGATTTTTTCATATCTAGGCCTTTTCAGTCTTCTACCCTGAATGTAGCAGCTAAGGTGGATATGGAACTTTTAAAGCTTTACAAGACTGGCAGATAAATGAAATTTTGACAATCAGACTGCTCTAAAGGCGTCCACTCACGAGGCTACCCATCCGGGAGTTTTATGACATTTTATGACTATGAGACCACGTGCGAAAAGAGTCTCTGTGATTGGTCGGGGGCTCATTAAATGTCATAAAAGGCCATAAAACGCTCGGATCGGTAGCCTCGTGAGTGCCCTTTAGTGCCCGAGCTTTCTCTTCCTAATTTTTGGTAGGATTAAACCTCATTTAGTAATGGCTACTGGTGTGGCTAGCGCTTGACTAATATAATACCACTTTATTCTCAAAATAATAAATAATGACTTTTCTTCAATTATATATTTGACAACTACTCTTCTTCAACTCTTTTCACATATTCTCCATTCACTTTTATTTAATCACATAGGAGGTCATGGTTTCGTTTTCAGGAGTTGGTCCACCTGATGAAAAGTCTGTGCGCGTACAGAAAATATCGTTAATGACAAAACGACGTTGCCAGTTACTTTGTTCACATCAAAGAAAAAGTATCGAAGATATTCCACATTTTGTTAGTTAGAATCGATCGGCGATTTTGGGGCGAAATATCTTTAGGAAATCGCCCACTTTTCCGTTCATCGTCGTCCAGAAGAAGTTTCCCGTCGATATGAGAAATTTCGTGCGAGTGTCATTTTTTCCCTTCACTACTTTTGGCGTAAGTATACGAACGGCAAATTTGAATTGGACCAAAAATCGATTTATAAGCATAAATAAAGCGAAAGTAAATACTAATCGACCTTTTTACACTTGATAACGAAGTTTTGTTTAGGTATCAGGCCGTTTAGAAAGATTTCAAACGAAATTCCGGTCCCCCAGAAGTTTGGTTAGTTTTCGGTATCGTTTTTGGTGCTCAGAATTTATTTGGAATGTGTAAATGGACAAAGAAGGTTTCCTTATACGATCTTCTAACGAAAGCGACCGGAAAATCAGGTAGGATTTTCGAGGAATTACGAGGAAAGAACTTGCAAAATGAAATTGCACGATTTTCGTAAGTAAACGGGTTCTGGATGGCCATCATCGGTCTCTAAATGATTATTGTTGATCGTTTTCACGTTTCAGACAAAAAGAAAACACGTCGAAAAAGCTAAAAAAAGAAGAAATATGACAATATCGCAATCAACGGTAGGTGAATTTAGATTCCGATGAATTGAAATGTGTCACTGGAGCTTTCATTCCTATCAATACTTTGCCGAAAGTAGAAATAGGCTATATTGAACCAGAATACATCGGTTTTTTCCATATTCCAGGAGTTTGTGTCTTATTTTAGAAAATGTGAATGATAAATGAAAAGCATATGTTTGACCTATTCCATTTTATTTGTACAAACCTACTGTGGTAGTAATGTATGAATATTTTTTGAACTAATAAATTTCTAGACAGTCAGAATATTTTACTCCTTGTTCATAAGATCAAATAAATGAAATGTGTATCTATAAAGCTTTCAGGAATTGACATTCTTGCTCATTAATTTATAACTAAAACTCAGTTACTTTTGCATTTAAATTATTAGTTCCTCTGTAAACGAATTCGTTAATTTAGTTATTATGTTTATTTTCTTTGTGATGAATGAATAAAACTGTTATTTATTTGAAATAATGAAATATTAGAAATAGAAAAGTTATGCACCCTCACAATCATATCACAGATAATATCATGATGAAAACAAAGCACATCGATGAATCTTTACAATCATAAATCCAAAAACTCCTTTACATGTAGAATATTGTTCACAATTTTCTGTTGTGTTCTCCAAAAGGAAATATACATTCTGAGAAATACGCTAAGAATGTAGAAAGGGCAACATAGTGTTGACTTGGAACATAAAAATATTTCGAAAATCGTCATAACTTCGATACAGAGTGGAATGTGTCAAATCTCCAAGGCCGGAGTTGTGATTTTATAATTGTGAATGGAGTAGGGAAGCGAGGGGCTTGTTGTAACAGGGGCAAGTAGTAACAGGCTCTTTTCACTAGGATCTTAAACTTTATAAGCGTATTTCTTTGACCCGATTCAACCTATAAACCGTGCCGCATAATTATGCCATAGCTACTATACCGCCAGCCTGCGCAGTGAGTGGAAGTGTGCTCGTGCTTCATTTTTGCCAGGTAATATAAAATTGTACTGTCGTAAAATTTTGTTTTGTGTAAATATTATCGACTAATTTCAAACTTTCTGTTTCTTATTTACATTCAAATTCATCTATCTCTGATAATGTGTAACAGTTTTCAAGATTGTTAAATTGTTTGAATGATTATCTTGATAAATGTTAAAAATCATACCATAGGGTTAATTGTAAAATCCCGGGGCTTGTTCTAACATGTTACACATGACCCAAGCTATGATGTAGATACCTAAATATTTTTTTTCCAGAATGAGGGGGTATAAAAAAGTCAGAGCGGGCAATACAAAGCCAAGAAGTGATTTAAAAGTGCCATGATGATTAAAAGTAGTGTTCAACTGAATGAAACTGGTAATTACTTAATTTTTAGGTGTTGATTACTAAGTGTATTTAAGTTGATTTTCGATAATGAATAAATAAAACCTACTTCAGAAAGATGTTAATTTTGTTGAAAATAAACAAAGAATAAATGATCAGAGGTATTATTGTTGTCTTTTTTTGTCATTACAACTTGCCCCAAGCACGAGGTAAGTTGTGACACCGCACTTCTTCTAGAAAATAATTGATTGTGAAATTATGACCAATAGTTATGGTATTATTTTCACTTGATTTGGTAGAGGAAGAGTTACAGCATCCATCCATATTCATTCGATAGCAATTTAATCAATGGATCTCAAGATTTATTACTTTTCATGAAAACTGTTACAACAAGCCCCTCGCTCCCCTATATGTGAGGTCCTAAGTATTTCATGAACAAGAGGGATCTTGTTTTGAAAGTGCGAATAAAAGAAGTTCTGGCATTGGGTTCCACGAGAAAACCTTGTTGGTCTCTTTGAAGGGGGTCAACACATTTGAAAAACGCGAACAGGAGAGCACTCACGAATCAAAGCTCCTACCTTTCTACCAAACCGCAAAGAAACGATTATTCAAACAGTGAAATTATAATTTCATTGTTCCTAGCATCCCGTCCATTGCTAAATTGAAATGCGTACGCCGGATAAAAATCGCCCTAATAACATAGCGGTAACTAACTAGACATTAGGTTCTCCTATTTCGTTTCCAAGGCCGTAACGAAGCTAGATTGCATTTCTCATATTGAACAACCAACAGCTACGTCACGTAGACTATAAGGATGGATCGCAGGCCACGGGAAATTGCCGGGTACAAATTGAAAAACGGAAAAAATTACGATTTATAACGTTTATTCAGTTACACGAATGAAACTGAATAAATTGTTCATCAGAGGAGGAATGCGGCGGATAGATGAATGTTCGTGGTTCTTGCTGTAGAACACCATGCTGATATCTCTCGCATTGGATTTCATATGGACAACAAGAGAAGCTTTCGACCAATTTTTCAGGCCATGATCAATGGAAAAATTCAAATATGTTGACTATCTGTTTCGATACAACGACTTCGAAAGTTGTCAAAATATGGGGTCAAAAGAACCTGTCCTTATTCAGGTACTATCTAACATCGAACCTCTTGGCAAAACCCTCTGACATTATGCCAACTACTTTTGATTTCGAAACACGATGACGATACGTGCAGTGGACTACGTAAATAAGATGAACAAAAAGTTGTCCATATGATACACTTATGGATTAAAATATGCCAGGGGAACAGGCATAGGAATATACGAGGATATAGTTATAGTGAAAAGGGGTTACAGTTCACTGCGACCTTAAGGTCTATTGTGCCCCCTTTCAGAGCTGTTATCATCGCGCCTCCTACAGCTCGCCCTCCAGTTCCAGAGATTTGATGAAAATATACGAGGATGTATTGATATCTAGTTATCTTAGACTAGTTTCATGCATAACATAGAACTTATAATACATGGAATGCCATTAGCCTTGCTGCTCAGCTTAAAAAACATCTCCAGTTGGAGGAATACTGAAATTTCCATGTTGCCATGGTTACGACTTGTCATACAGAATAGAAACACAGAAATACTATGAATTTAATCGTCAAGATCCGATTCACTTGGCATTTCGGCAAACATTTCTGTGTTTCTGTTCGGTGTGACAGGTCGTATCCATGGGAACATGGAAATTTAGAGATTCCTCCAACTTGAGATGTTTACCCACTCTTTGATCTGGTTATAGCATTCCATGTACTAAAAGTTCTATGATGCATAATCAAAATATTGCGCTACCATATCAACGGACAATAACTTATTAGAAGTGTCAGTGTAGAGTTCGACGTCAAAAAAGTAAAGCATAGTTACGCAATAAATTAAAAAAAAGATGTCCACCGAAATCGTTAAGATCGATGTCCTTCGTATGCAATCGTGAAAAATTGGACTGCAAGCTACAAGAGAGGTTATTTTTCCATTGAAGGTGATGACTGATCGGGAAGGTCAGTTTCTGTGTCAGTCCCCGAAAATATCGATGCAGTTCATGACTTTATCAGACCGTCGAATTGGGCTTATACGGATATCTGAAGCACTGAAGATTTTATAAGAACGAGTTCATCATATAGTTCACGTCAATTTGGACAATTTCTGCAAAATGGATCCCCAAATGTTTGAATGTTGACCAAAAGCGTGCAAGGGTAGAAGCATTGCGTTCGATCTGTGCTCGATTTGAAAACAATGTAGACTTCTTGAACCGAATTGTGACTATTGATGAGACTTGGGTACATTTCTACAATCTCCAAGAACAAAGCAACAATCGATGGAATGGCGATACTCTGGTTTTCCAAGAACTAAGAAGTTTCGTGTCCAAAAATCTGCTGGAAAAGTTCTTGCTTCAGTTTTTTGGGATTGCCATGGAGTGATAATGATTGATTTTTTGGATAAGGGTAGAACAATAACTGGAGACTACTATTCGACATAACTGACCACTCGACGGAAAAAAATTGGAGACAAAAGACGCGGAAAGCTATTCAAAGGTATTTTGTTTTCAAAGGACAACGCCCCAGTACACAAATCTCATGTTGCCATGCAAAAAATTCGTGATTTAGGGTAAAAATTACTAGAACACCATCCTTATTCACCAGATTTGGCTCCGTACGACTATCATCCCTTTCCTCAACTGAAAAAAAGTTTAAAAGGTCGTAAATTTTCTTCCAACGAGGAGGTTATAAAATATTTGGAGGTCTGGTTTGTAGATCAGGAAGAAACATTTTTTTTGAAAGGTCTAGAGACGTTGCAGGTTCGCTGTGATAAATATATTCAATCAAGAGGAGAATATGTTGAGTAAAAATATATTTTGACATTGAAATTTCCTTTGGTTCCATAGTAGGCTAAGAATTCTTCAAAATATTGTATGGTTCTAAGCTAAGACTTTCCTTGCCAATAAGGGTACCAATCCTCAGTTTTACTGGAAGAGATAATGGCTGTTTGTGCTTGCGCCCAAGAGTGTTTGAAATGAAACCTCAAAGGGCGCGCATAAACATTGCAACAGACAGTCAATGAACATCAAGAGCTCTGGAAACACACTGCTTGTGCTCACCTAGGAATGTCGCCTTACCAATAAGCAATTGGCCAGAGGCAACAAAGTGGCTCTCTTATGAGTGCCAGGGCCCTGTGGCAATGTGGCATTGAGGATAATGAGGATGCTGATTCACTTGCGAAAAGGCTTGAACCCTTCTGTGTTTTTGAAAAGGATAGCGTTACAGCAATGGGAGATGCAACATATGTACCTCCAGGACTAACACAAACGATGAGATTTATGGATTTCCTGCCGTCTTTCACAAGGAATCTTGTCAAGCTAAAGCAGATACATCTTTTTGTCTGGGTCAAGAATTTGCACCTAGGATAGTAGATGATCTCCTCAGGAATTCATTCATTATAAGAACAAAAGACCAATGTGGTCGCAGTTCTGCAGAGTTCTTCTATGGCCAATCAACCCCATCATATCATAATAATGATGACGTCTGGGACGAAGTGCGTTTGACAGCATGACGGTATGTCTGACTGTGTGCTTGTTGAGATGCCCCACGATTCTATCCAAGGGCCTCTGCTATTCATTATTTCTACTATCGATCTATTTCCAATAAGATCTGGACATCGATATGAGTCAGTTCAAGGTTGAAATGAAGACCTGCTTCCCTCATACTGATAACGAAAGCTTTGTGAATGTTTTGGGACTGACTTTGGATCACACATTAGAATGCCCATGTGTTTGCATAGGGTTGTCGTCTTTCATTTCTGTGACAACGACCAAGATATACAATAATGCAATAAGACCAATAATTCAATTTTTTTATCTTCCAGTTCGATTTGCATTTTGGAAAACATCATATCCTTTTTTGGGATAAAACTTTCAATTTGATCGACATTATCATAAGTGTGAGCAAAGCTGAGTGGTTCAACAAAACGAACGGCTTTCTTGTTTCGAAATAAACGGAACAAATCACTCTGCAGGCTGTAGGTTTCCACCTACCCACACTTCATAAGACAACATTTTAATTTATTGGAAATCGAACAATCATGACAGAACAAACGCTAATTGAAACATCATCGCCTTAGCATAGGTGGAATCTCATAAATAATATATTTGACGAACGTTTTTTTATTCCTTTCCAATTTGAGCTTCCCATGCCTCTGTAGAAATTTAAAGTCATTGCCCCACCCTGTGTAAATCACATCCGTCCAAATACAACAAACCCGGTGGCATTGTGAGATGGTGTTCTTCATACGTAACTTGTGGGCGTACTCTCTACCTAATGTTATTCTAAGCGGTATAAATTACCGCCGAGGAAGAATATTGTTACAAGTGGCACCTATCGCCGCATCACAATGAGCGATGGGCACAGACGACGTCAACAGTTTCAACCCAGTGGTGTCCGTCATTAAAAAAATCCCGAGTTACATCAGACATTCCGTTGCACTTTATTCTATATAATTCTATATACCTAACCTCATGAAGGCAAAGCACTCAATTCACTCAAAATTATCATCAAAATTGTGAGGAAATAGGCTCAAGAACTATAGTCCGTTTAAATATAAGAAGGAGCTTTGTAAACAAACAGAATCGTCTGGTTTGCGCACAATAAAGCTCCTATTCGTCAAACGGTCATAGGGCCGGAATTATAAAAGTCGAATCGAGGATTCAACCGTGCGCCAACTACCAGATAGTGAGGTATTTGGTTGTTGGCGCACGGTTGAATCCTCGGTTCAACTTTTATAATACCGGCCCATAATCACGCTCCCTTTTAACGCCCTTGAAGATTGCCTGGATCGTACTCGGAACGGACTGTAGATGGCACCTACTGGAAAGAGATGATTCAATAATTTGAGTCAGCAATTCCCACATTAGAACTTTTTTCCTCAGAAACTCTAGTGCAGAATTTCTGTTATGATTTGCAACTGTCATGAACATTTTATATCCGACGTACCCTATTTTTTATTTTGTTTTGTTTTTATATTATTATCTACTGAATAATTTCTTGTTCGGATGCTCGAGATTGCGGCAAAGTAATTCCGGGAAACACCAGATTTGGGTAGTTTTTTCTGATGGGTGAAAGCCATCTTGATTTGCATAAATATCGAAGTTTTCAATTGACAAGACTGGAAAAAGATCTCTATTCGAATTTATAATGGTCATTTACTTGTAATATCCGAAATATATTTAGTTTCGGTCCATAATTCTATATTATTCAGCTGTAATTAGAATATAAAGAGAATAAAACATTGACGCCACCTAAGAGGAGAGCCCAGTCGTTGAAAATAATCGATTCGGTTGACGATTTTGATATGAACTTCATCAGAAGAATTGTCCACGGTGTTTTTTTCGGAATGAAATCCCAACGATTTCTAGAGTTCTAGAAATCGTGAATGATGACGACAGTTTGCCAAATTTCAAAAGAAAAACGTTCTATAAATAATTGAAAAAAATGGAATTCAAGTTCAGTTAAAACTGAACGATTGTGTGAAATCTCCTCTATTCGATTCTGGACGGAAAGAAACTTTACGAAGGCCCTCCTACCGATGCGCCAAACATGTTATTATTGCTCTTTTCAATTTGAACAGAGTATAAACGTACTGTGGTACAGTTGAAGAATTGTAATCCATTCCGATACACGCTGTAATGACATGTGGAACACTATTCGCATTTGAAGATATCAAATCAACTACGTTAAATCGTTAAATGTTCCATTGTCATCCTTTTGGTTACGCCACTGCCTTCGCCGGCGTTCTTCCTGGAAAAAGTCGACTGTTTTGATGGTGCCCGTCAGCGAGGCAGTCATCACACTAACTAAACAGTTTTTTCGATCTTCTTCAAGCAGTTCACAGTACATAACTTCTGACGCTGTCGACTTATTTCTCAACGCACATGTTGGCCTCTCGACGAAGGCGGCTTGGGGTTGCTGTAGAAGACGCGTAATTAGCCAGTTTTCGCCTGGTGTCACACGTTTTTATTTTTAAACTCGACGACGTACAAGTTAACGCGGGTATGTGCTTATCCAATCGAAAATCTCGATGGGAAGCACGAAAAACCATGATCGCGGAAGAGAAAGATGTGTTTTGACGCGAATTTAATTCGTGAAGGGGAGTTTGGATGAGGCTGCGAAATAATGTCAAGGTCGTGCTGAAGGTTTTACGTAAACCCAGTACGCAGTTCATCTTATCCGATAATATCGGGTATTTTTTCAGAGTGATAGAATTTTCGATAGGAATAACTGTAATTTGACGGAAGGTAGAAGCCTTGTTGTTTTGACATTTCTGTTCAGTCAGCATTGACAAATTATCATGAGGGGACTCAAGCCGCAACAACGTTTGCAAATTGTTAAAATGTATCTTAAAATCAGTGTTCTATTCGCTAAACTTATAAAGCACTTCGTGAAATTTATGGTTTACATATTCATCCATCAGAGTAGCTTATTCGTCGAACTATCGATAGATTTCGGACAACATTCTCTTCTCTCGATGCAACAACAACAAGACAAAGAACTGTACATACAGAAGAAAATATCGCTGCTGTAAGTGTTGATGAAGATCAAGATCTGTCTATTCGTCGACGGCCACATCAAGTTGAACTCTGAGCATCCACCACATGAAGAATTTTTCGTAAATATCTTGGTCTGCACCCACACAAGATCCAATTGGTTCAAGGACTAAAGCCACTTGACCATTAAAAGCGTCTATTGTTTGCTGATTGGGCCCTAGAATACCTTGAAGTTGATCCACTTTTTTATCGAAAAATTTTGTTTAGTGATCAAGCTCATTTCTGGTTGAACGGCTACGTAAACAAGCAAAATTACCGTATATGGAGTGGAAACCATCCTCAAGAAGCTCTGCAGCTTTCATTGCATCCTGAAAAATGCACTGTATGGTGTGCTTTACACGCTGGAGGCATCAACGGTCCGTATTCCTTTAAAAACGATGCTGGTGCTAATGTTACAGTGAATGGTGCTCGTTACAGATCGATGATCAATGATTATTTGTTTCAAGATTTGAATGGTATCGACCCAGAAGTGTTCTGGTTCCAACAAGATGGTGCTACTGTAACAATTGATTTATTGAAAGGAAGATTTGGCGATAACATTATTTCGAGAAATGGTCCAAAGTTGGTTTGGTTGAATGCGGTTCTTCAGAGCTAGTCATGTTGGACATAAAACAATTTTTGAGACATAAATGTCATAAAATCATCTTTCAAATAGAAACAAACCCCAATTTAAACGTGTTTTATTTCGATTTGAAGTTCTTCAACTTTAAAAAACACCCGATATGTCGAAACGACATTTTGAAATTATGTTAGCTCGTCCTAAGTGTAATTTATTCCTTATACGATGATATACTTTGAATGCCTGCAAAGATCAATTCAGAAACGTGGTAGATAAATTGAAAACAATTACACACAGAGTGTAACAGCCAAATGGAATAAATCTTCAACTTTTTCGGAAATATTTAGTGTTTTCAGATTTTCACAAAAATTAACATTTTAAATGAAAACTATTTCACAAATTCGATATATTACACTCAATACTTATTTCCGATTTACCTCTTGATATGACAAAGTAAGCTAAAACCATTACTGAGAAAAAATTAAAAAAAACGTTAGAAGACAATTCTACACCAGATTAGCTTAGCATGTTGCCAAGACGTTCGCGGCGAGCATTTTGAACATTTCCTACATCGACATTAATGTTTTTTTTTGTTTAATATTTAGGAAAAAATCAGTATTACTCATAAGGTTTCAAATGTAATGTACCGAATTTGTGAAATAAAATAATTTTTATTTAAAACGTTGATTTTTGCAATAAATCTGAAAACACTCAATACTTCCGAAATAGTTAAAGATAGGTAAAGGACATTGTGTATGAATTGTGTCTGTAATTCTCTGAAGAATTCAAAAAATAAATAATATACAGGGGGTTGCATTTGAAATAAGAAAGTTGGTAGTGGCCACGGTCACATGGAACACCCTTTATAATATTATTGTCTTGAAAAATATGCGCATTTTAAATTACAAACGGACGTGTCCGAGCGTTTTTTCCAACACGCCCTGATGTATTCGGTATCGAGTTAATTCCATTTGACTGTTACACTCTGTATATTCATCTCTTAAGAATTACACTGAAGAATTTTTTTGACATCATTCTTCATTTTCAGTTGAAAACCTTCAAAAACAGTAGGAAATTATGATGAACCTACATGAACATCCTCTTTTCTAACTGTACATCCCTATGAAGTCAAATGAAATAAATTAATTATCTCGGTTACTGTTAATATGCATGAAATATCCTGAAACACCGAAATTAGTGTCATTCTTTTACGTCGAAATGCGAACCCAACTCCCTTCGACAGCTACAACCCTTTGTTCAAAGAAGTATAGGCTATGGGCCTTCAAGATGAAAAATGAAACCATAACATTGTGCACCATGACTACCATGAAAACTACGTAAAACAGTTTCTATGAAAATGTAAGTATCTTGAGAACGCCTTCGCAAATTGTTTGTGCTGATAAATTATAGTTTATAAATGGTCTACTTTGTGTGTAGTTTCATTAACTTCAATTTTGAATAATGGTTCGATTAGCCAAGGGCGGATATAGCACTTTTTCATGGGGGGGGGGGTAATAACGATTGAAAATCAGGTATACAATGTATAAAATATTTTATGTTCGACTGTTTCATAACACTTGATTCATGAATTCGTTTAGCGTCCATAATTGACTACTTTATTGGACACCACTTCATTGGACTCATCTGTCACAGTTGACAGTCTTCTCTCGATTTTGCAGTTTTTTTCGTTTTACACCACTTGTGATAGGCCGCATACAAATTTTCATAAGCACTTTTATTGGGTAGGAGAGATTCTTTGGCACTTGTGGCTAAATTTTTTAAGCTTTCCTCTCCCGAACTATCCATGTTTTGGATTATTATGACGTTTGTCACAGAATTAACGGAGTGAAGTTGCTAAGGTTGCTAATGGTTACTAAGGTAGGAAAAGCAAAAGCACACTAAATGTTTCTTTGAAATGAAGTGACAAAATATATTGATTGTCATATTTTCAGAAAATAAAATTTCTGCATTGCACTCAAACATAAAGCTTTGTATGCAACTCGTACATAATTAAACTTCTGGACTCGTGCATAAAGACCTAATTTATGTACTTGATACATAAATAGCTATTATGTGCACCACATTCCATAACTTCTTCTCAGGACTTCGATACTCATGGGGGACCAATTACCCCCTCAAACCTCCCCTCCCTTTTCCCAAAAATTTTTTTAAGCAATGTTAATAGTTTCTACTTGAAACTAATCATATTATGTAGTAGTATATACTCCATTTCTGATGAAATAAATACTTTCGGGTATAAAGGTGATGCAAAACTTTGGAATTCACGAATACATTCAACAAAGATGATAAACAGTAGCAAATCAGACATATGCGTGCGGATCTTTTTTCCAGTTCCTCAATTTGTAATCTAATATGAAATTTTACACGGGATGCCGTCAAATTTATGAAGCACTTGAACCCTGCACCATCTGCTCCCTCTTCCTCCTTTCTCAGTCCCGTGAAAGATTGAAGAGCAAGAGACGATACCCCGTCTGAATATTGATACGAGATATTGAGTTATATCCCGTTCATTCCAGACGATCCAGATAATTTATCCATGCTTTCTTTTTCGCGTAATTCTGTTTTCCTATTTCGAATTGATACATTGATATGTTGGGGAGGTAAGGAATGAATTCCTTATTGTGTACATAAACCGATGAAGTGAGGTGAATAATTTATGCATCGGTATGAGAAACTGGCATCTGCATTCAAATTTAATGCAAATCATCGTCAATCATTCTGTCACTTTTTCACGCTTTTTCACTGCTTGGTGGCTTGTATGGAGTTTATTTTCATAGCTTGAAATCAGTTCATTCTTGCGGGAATTTATGTATTCACCAATGAAGGTCCAAAAATAGTATAATGTTCTTGATTAATTTCTACAGTTTCCTTAATCTCTCATGGAACAAACTAATTGTTTGCTATGTTTTTCTTGAGGGTGGTTATTTTATAATACCACAAGGATGAGTGTGCACAATTTGACATTTTCAGCAACAGATTTTCACATCAGCTTCATTCCATATTCGTTTGTCGAGCTCGATCAATCTTTATATTGGAATAGGAGTCATCGACCCCTTGTTGGGTTTCAATTAATTTCAAATACGTATACAGTCCACTAGCCTTATTTTTATTTTCCTTCAGAAGATTATATTTCGAAAAATACAACTCGAATGATATTGAACCACACTTCAATTGGTTAACTGAAACTCTACCCAACACCAATAGCACTATTGGCTTCATCCGCATTGACTTAAAATTCTCAGAAACTTTAATCATAAGAGCTTGCTTGAAACTAAAATAGTTATCAAACGAGGACCGAAGAAAGTAAAGAAACCATTTAGATAAAAGCGTGGACAGCAACTTGTCAAACGGTTTCAAAATGTCTGAACTTCCGCAACATTTGTAGCGCAGTACCTATATTCTTTCTGCGGTTTTGTACTGTTGATTTCAATATGGAACCTGCTCAGCAAAGTCGTCACAATTCATAAGCATCATAAAACGTGTGTGGTGCTTTACTGTTGGCATATCGGTGTCGGTATTTTACGAGCTATAATGCCGAATAATTCAGCAAGTGATTTTATTGTCATATCCGATCATATATTTTATAGGCACCTATATCGAATTGCTTACCCCTTCGGAATCGAGAAGTCGTTTTTCATGCGTGACATTCGATTCGTAGTCTTGATTACTTCGGCCCTAAGCGTTTGCAGTCGGCGTACCGAACTTTCAAACTAGAGTGTTCCAGTTGCGGTTTACGTGCCGCATGCGGCATTGAATATCGATTTTTGCGGTCAACATCATTAATAGATCGAACGTATTTAAGTTTTGTTCCAGTTTAAATTGTATGTTTTTCGTTCATTTTTTGTTGTGTTCCTTGGCAACTGTTTTTGAGCCTTTGGTTGCTTGTCTACAGTTCTTCGAAAGTCGTGAGGATCCATTTTGAATTCGATAAATTGATTTCAGAAGAGAAGAACGATGTCAATTTTGTTTTCCTCGAAAAATACCGACGGCATCAAAAGAAACTCTCCAGTTCATAATTGATCAGCTCGTTTCTCCGCTTCCTTATTTCCTCCACATTTCCACGAAAACGTTTCCCAGTTAGTCAGTCTCCCAATCTAAGTAACATTTCCATCCCAATTATACTCGATTATACCGCACACGAGTCAGTAGATTAAACTTTTCATACAGTTCGTTCCACCGTGAAAGACTTCTATGGAGCCAGTCGTCAATATTTCATAATGCCTTTGACTCGCAAGAACTTGAGGAAATCATGACGATGGAGCCAATTAGAGTGGAGTCTAGGGGGCTTTTACGCGACTACAGTCGGTCGGCAGAATTGTGCATTTGATAATTTCGTGTGCTTCGTACTTTAAGCTAACCGTTGCGACAAAGTTGTCGTATCTCTCAGTAGATAGATACCCGAAATCTCATTTTCCCAGAGATAGATACACGAAATGTTTTGAAAGCGTGCATCTCCTCTTGTGCCCCATTAAATTTTTTCTTAGAAACGATTTTTTTTTAAACAATGAATTAGCATCTTTATTTCTGTAATGACCCACTGAAGCGGCCATTGTGGTTTTACCAAATTCACATTGTCGGACATGAAACCACCAACACGCTTACGAATAGTGCGATTTGAAGAAAATATCGCAGCTGAATCGGCCAGTGTTAGTGGAAACTATCAATTATCGATTACTCTGTTACTCAACGAAGTGGGAAATTTTGCGAAAGGATTAAGGTGTGGAGTCTTCAAAAATACAGCTGGTGCTAGAATTGAATCCGAACAACCTACCATAACCCAGAATTTGGTGAATGGTGTTATATATTTTATATATTTTAATAAAACAACGTCTATAGTCCGTCCGAATATAAGAAGGGGCCTTGTAAACGAACAGAATCTTCTCGTTTGCGCAAAATGAAGCTCCTATTGGTCAAACGGTGATAACAACGCTCTCTTGGACCGGATGGTACTGAATAGAAATGATTCAATAATTTAAGTCAGCAATTCCCACATTAGAACTTTTTTCCCCAGAAATGCCAGAGCAAAATTTCTGTTATGATTTGCAACTTTCATAAACACTTTATATCTGACGTACCCTATTTTTTTATTTTGTTCTGTTTTTATATTATTATCATAACACACATAATTTCTTTCTCGGATGCTCGAGATTGCGGCGAGGTAATTCCAGGAAACACCAGAGATTTTGAGATTTGGGCCGGAATCTTGCAACATTCCGACAAATTTATTCCGGGAAACACCAGATTTGGGTCCTTTTCCTTAATTGGTTAAAGCCATCTTGATTTAAATAAATATAGAAGTTTTCAATTGACAAGGCCAGTTAAACTACTTAGAGCTACTGTGAAGGTCTAGTGTTTATAGATTTTGTTGTGAAAAGTGTATTGTGTTGGAAAATCTTTTGACAAAGTGTATATAGTGTTTATAGAACGATGTCGAATTCGGAAACGGATAGGTACTGCATCTGAGGGTGATATGTGGGGCCACCACGAAAAAGGTCCAAAAGGTCGCATTTCTCTGCTGAAGAGAAAGAGGTAATTTGGAACATTTTTCGAAAAGAATCGGAAGAACATCTTGATTTATCGAAAAGAGACTTGGTAGGAATTGTTTCAAAATCTGAAGAGAATCATAATAATAATAATAATCTTCTTTATTGTTGACCCTTAAACTTTGACGCCACCAGAGAGGAGAGCCCAGTCGTTAAAAATAATTGATTCGGTTGACGATACCGGTATGAACCTTATCAGAAGAATTGTCCACGTTTTTTTCTTCCGGAATATCCCAACGATTTCTTAAGTTCTATAAATCATGAATGATGACGACAGTTGGCCAAATTTCAAAAGAACAACGTTCTATAAATTATTGAAAAAATGGAATTCAAGTTCAGTTAAAACCGAACGATTGTGCGAAATCTCCTCGATTCGACTCTGGACGGAAAGAAACTTCACGAAGGCCCTCCTACCGCTGCGCCAAACATGTTATTATTGCTCGTTCTTAGATTTGAACAGAGTATAGTACCCAACTGAACTTTATTTTTCTTTATATCCAGGTGGTTATCCCCTCTTTATAGGAGATGCGCAAGAGAGCAATTTCTTACGAATGCAATATTATGACAATATCTTCCTTTTTTTTACAGATGAAATTCAAAACCTTATTATTACAGGTAAGTATCTGAATCCCATCTAAACTAAAGTTCTATTTACAAATTTTATTCACAGTTTTCTAATCAATTAGAAATTTCAAAATCAAATATACATATTTATCTAGAAAATAATGGAGACTGTTTATTATTGGAATCTACACTATCTGTTACATCATCTGTCTAATCTTCCTTTTCAATTTTAGTATTGTTCCAGAGGCACTTGCGGCTGGTTCACTTTTGAATTCAATATTTATATCATTTTCATAACTCTCAATGTCAGAAATTCTATTTCTACTTTTACATTTGTTCGTATTTTCTTGTCGTACTATATTTGAATCTGAATTTAATTTTTCAATGACCTTACCAGGTATCCAAATATCATTTTTCTTGATATACATTTTTTATTTTTGTTCGAAGGTTTCAGATTTTGTGTTCTTCTGTCATAATACATCTTCGATAAATGCTGCTTTTTTTATTTGCATGAAATAATCTTCAAGCACTATCAATCCAAATGAAGATTTGCCTTTCTCGTGTTTTTCTCAATTTTCTATAGCTTTTAAACAATAACCCATTATGATTCCAAGGAAACACAGAATTTTCCGGAAGCCATAGAAACGGCTGAATCTTGATTGCGATCGATGGAATAAATGCAAAGCTATCGATTGATGATCACGATGTAAACAGCGAGCGCTCTAGCATTTGAAGAAGATTGAAGACCACTTGATATATCAAATTGATGAAGAAGATTGTCTTCATCAAATTAATACGAATCGAATAAAGTGTGCCTTAGCTAGTGGTTTTAAAATCCTCAGAGAGAACATACGGAAATGAAGAATTCTGCAAACATGGGAGAGAATTATCACCTCGACACCTGCTGTTCGAGTGGTTATTGATGTACCTGACGTGATGAGCATACTTTTCCGCTACTTCAAACACTTGCCACGAGCACCGGTTCAAGTTCACCCATCCGGATTTTCCATACCGCAATGATAATGGTGGTTTACGAAAGTGAGAGTAGCTAGATCTCAAATAAATCGCTGCACTCAGAATATCGCTCATGTGCGAGATCAAAAGGACGATAGTAACCGTAGCAAGTACGTTCTCTCGAAAAAACTCATATAAATCATCCGCTAACAATGCAGATTCTTGGAGCGAGAAGGATGTCGGCTGGGGTTTCTTTGTTTTTTACGTACAGATCACGGGCCGCGATATTCAAAAAATAATGCTCTCATTTCACTTCTACGAAATGATTTACGTTGTTTGACGACAGCTCGTGGAGATAAAGGAGAACCGCAGCGGTAAAAAATTGTTATGGACGACGTGAGGTCATGAATTCTGAAATGCGTTCTTCTAATGTAGGCACATGGAAATCCTCAACGACTAGGTGGTTATAATATTTCTCCTGGTCCGTCATATGACAGACATCGCCCTTCCAAATACCCAAATCTGAAAAGAAAGCAGTTCACAAGGATTCCCTAGTCATGGTTTTCTCATCCATGACGTTATGTTTTATTGAATTGAACTTTTTCCACTTTGAATTACCACTCCCCAATAAACACACACGTTTGATAAACGTTATGACATGTCGTAAAGACAACGTTATGTTTTGATGTCATAAAGAAGCTCATTATGGTACATAGTCCCATAATGAAGTTCTTCTTCTTATTGCGCGCCGTTTCACTCCGAAGGTTGGCGATTCAAATGACAATTGCAGTTTTGGAAATGATTGCGTGAAAGATTTCTGCCGATGAGTGACCAAACCATTCCCTGAGGTCCTTCAGCCACGAGTACTGGCGCCTTCCCACAGATTTTCTTCCTTTCATCCTGCCTCCTTTTATGAGACAAAGTTACTCACACGTTTCCCCTCTGAATACGTGACCTTGAAACTGCATTTTTCTCTCTTTGGTGGTGTTGAGTAGTTCCTTTTTTTGTTCATGCGTCGTTGGTAATTTTCTGGATGCGTGACATTCTTCGGTAAATATACATCCCAAAGGCATCCACCTTTTTCTGTGTTTGTGTGCCTATTGTCTATCTGTCGCATCTATAGAGCAACACTGTGAAGACATCATCTGAGTTCTCAGTGCTAGAAGAAGGTCTGATCTTAAAAAAATTTCTTCATACTAATAAAGGTCTTGTTCAATCCTTGAATGTATACCTCTTTTGGGGTCGCACTGGTTGTTAATGTTGGCAGCATTGTGAAATATAGAAGTAGCAGAGACAACAGCACTTAGAACCGTTACAAGAATGAGGCACCCAAATAATATACCTACTCCATAATCCACCAAACGACTTACTATACAGGGTCTTTCACGAGGAACCTCACCCATATTTATACAGGAAACTACTGAACGTATTTTCATGAAATTCAGCACTTATAAGTATTTCACGATGCTGATGAAATCTAATGTGAGTGTATGCATCACACCCTTTCCCTAAAATGGATATTTTCTGAGTTAATATCCACTTTAGGGCAAGGGTGTTATGCATACACTCACATTATTTTTTAACGTAGATTCAATATCTGCCATAAAAAAATGGTGTTCTAATTTGAAAAACGGAAGTTGACGTCATTTCTGGAAAAACCAGAGGTGCTCATGCCTTGAAAATATTTTAGATTTCATCAGCATCGTGAAATACTTATAAGTGCTGAATTTCATGAAAATACGTTAAGTAGTTTCCCGTATAAATATGGGTGAGGTTCCTCGTGAAAGAACCTGTATTGAGCACCAGCATTGAGCCAATAAGATACTGACTAAACACCTTATTAATCAGATTTGTTAGAAAGCCCTCTACCAAGATGATAACAACCATAACTCCTCAAGAAAACACCCGAGACAGACCATATTATATAATGTATTTGGAAATCATCATAAAACTATTATTGTTCCTTTTTTCCTTTTTTTTTGTTATTATTCAATATGAGAAATGTAAGAATAATGTTTTAGAAAGACCAGGCTGAAGGACCCAAGGTCCATGGCCATTTGCTCTGCAATAAATGACCATCTATCTATCTACTTCTTATCTCCGAATAAAACGAACAGAGAGAAGATGGTTTCCTTTCCGTAGATAAGCATTCAAAGTCATCCAGCACTTCTCTTTCATGAGTGATATTTTTGATTTTCTTAGTAGTACAGATCCATCGACATCTGATCAAACCTATCGGATTTCCTGTCGCCAACTCAAAGCAACCAAAAAGCACCTCACGGACACCCCTTTCTAAAATTCCCTCCGAACTTCCAAGTCAAATTTCCACTCCGACAAAATCGATGTTTTGTCGATTCTCCCCGATTCCTGTTACGGAATTTGATACCCGTCGTCTGACGCCGTTAGGCGCTTTCCCCAAAGCCTTAACATGTTTGTGCTTTTCCGGTAAAAGCTCTCCTGTTCGTTGCTGCGGCTTGTTGCTACAAGAGACGCGTAGCGTCCTTTTTACCTCCGCCTCGTCGTATTTAAATTTATTCAATCGAATGAATCATTCAGATGTGCTGGAACCTATGCCGGTCTCTTTGAGCGATTGGTGTCGTCGGTTTCTATGTTTATGGGTCATCGGAATGAGCATTCGCGAATGCGTTCCGAAAGGGAATGACGGAAAAGCTTTTAGGTTGAGGGGAGGATGTTGGTCAGGGACATTTCATGTGATGAGGGTTTCTTCGGATTCTTGGGATTAGTGCTTTGTATATTCGGTGAATTGTTCTCTCTGAAGACATACCATCGGCTCTTCCATCTGAAATTATAATTTGGTGGCGTTGTGTTCCTGTTGCACAGAAGCGGATGATCTTTATTCTGGTTCCATAAGGGCAGAAGACACTGATGACTCTTACCTTACATTTCATTCCCCACTGAATTGATGGCTAGCAGATGTGATCCAGAATATACAAACTTTGTGACCAATGAGCCAAAACCAGGATCTCGTGTAAGATTCTGGATTCTCTGAAATCCGTTTGAGAAGAAACGTTTGAGGAGACGATGCCAGATTGTGTTGATTTTCTCTTTAAACAAGGAAGCAGTACGTCCCCCATGTTTACGGTATGAACTAACGCAAAGGCACTAGTTTTGTTTACTTTTGGCTGATGACGTCTTGTCGTGTCTCTTTGAAAATGTTCCGATTCTCGCCGATAGAGCGCTACGGTCTTAATTTCAGTCGGCTATAACGTTGCGTAAGAGCAAGACAAACCGTTGTCCCACAGACCGAATAGTTGTTCTGAGGTTGTTGAACGAAGCATGCGTATAGCGGCGTGATGGACTACGATTTGTCGATTTCTTAGACTATAGTCAAAGTAATTTGTCCAACTTTACCAACTGCCTTGGTGAATGAATATTTGTCTCAATCAATTGCTGCTAGCTTGACTCAGGAGCACCTTCATGAACTGAGCTCTGTTTAAACTATTCAAGAAGACGAAGATCTGAGTGCCTTGCAGGTTGGAGATTCATTGCTCAAGAAAACTGATTATTGAGGAGCTTGATTTGTTACCACCACCAAGATGGACCAAGGGCAGGGCTTGCTCATCATTCACCCTTTCTATACATGTTTTTCCGACGACAGGAATCGTTTCAATGGATTATATTGCAACTTCATTGGTCATTTTTCAAAAATCAAACCATCATGCGAATATGTCAAACAAGCCATTATCAAAAATGTAAGCTCATGCCGTGACCAGGATTCGAACCTGGGTTACTACGGCCACAACGTAGGGTCCTAACCACTAGACGATCACGGCTACTG
Organism: Adalia bipunctata; assembly: GCA_910592335.1. Classification (NCBI taxonomy): domain Eukaryota; kingdom Metazoa; phylum Arthropoda; class Insecta; order Coleoptera; family Coccinellidae; genus Adalia; species Adalia bipunctata. Next base: position 15,045,387 of record OU342955.1, read on the forward strand.
AGCTCGTTATAAATCTGACCAAAACTTCTTATTGATAGACATGAACTTGCAATATGACCCAGTTAAATCGGTTCCAAAGACTGAAGAACGATATCAACCAAGCATGACGACATTAAGAGGAACAGGTGTGGCCCGGGGAAGCTCTAGGGTAGGTATACTTCTTTTGAAGCGATCTATTCTTTTGGAAAAACTAGTAGTTGCATATGTTCAAACCAGGCCCTGAGATACTTCTTTTGTTTCGGAAGTGTTAGGAGATGAAGATCCTTCATGTTTGTTTTCCTCATATTTATAAATCTCATTGAAGAGCCTCCAGGGATTCAGTATCTCTATCTCTTTTGCTTTCTTCATTCTATTCAGTGAGAATATATCCTCATCTTATAGAGTTTGAAGCATGAATGCATTGAAACTCGATTGAAATATTCATTGTTCGATGACCTACATCAGGTTATTATTCAGACCTTCATACTTGGCCTTAAAATAATATTATCTTAATTTCTCAGTCAACCCTTCCGTGTTTGCATGAGGCGTCGAAGTTCTCACACGTAAAGGGCGAACTGAAGCCTGGTTTCGGTGGAAAATTGATCGAATATGTCGATATTCGTTGTGTGGATATAGATGGGAATTCGAACAGAAGTTATAATCTTCCACAACGATGTCATATATTTTCTGCGAATAGAAACAATTCTCTTCTTCAAAAACCACTGCATGCTCCTTCAACAAAAATTCTCAACCTTTTGGAAGTAGTATCAAAATGATTATCCTCAGGAAATTTATGAATGGATGACGGACATTAGAGGCGTTGCCAACTATAAACCAACTGTAAACATTATGTGGAGTAGTAAATACATTCAGTGAATTATTGTAATAATGTGATTATTATGTGAAGTGAATTAATATTATATTAACCGTGTAGTGTCGAGTTTGTAAAATTCCAAGAGGATATTTTTCAAATTGAAACATCGCCACAGATATCATATTAGTTTTCATTAATTTCAATTCAATACGTGGTTCGTATCGACATTCATTATTCATATCCAATTTTGTATTTCATCGACATTTAACTTCAATATGGACCGGTAACAATAAATTTTTAATAGAAACTGTGCGTATTAAATGATCCTTGGTGTTCAATTTTATCTCCCACATTTGTGGGATTTCATTATTAAATATCTCTACATTAACGTTTTCCATCATTTGAATTTAAGTCTCGACAAAGTTGATAAATATGCTGACAACATTGTTAACTCGTTCAAAGACCAGAGAACGAATAATATTCGATGAAATTTAATTCAGAAAAGCATTCAGATTCTTCTTGAAATTAATGATTTTTCGTCAAATTTTCCCGGGTAAAATTGGAAATACATAACTCGAAAACAACGCGTTTTATTGAAAAAAGATAAATATACTTTTAGTTTCTTAAATGATTGATTCTTTCGAAATATGAACCGTTTATCTTTTTGAAGTTTCATACCAGGAGAGATATTGAATAATTTTTGGTTGAGGAGTATGCACCATGAATAGAGTAACCAATAAACCCAAATTCGGTTCATTTGGAATAACGGTTCTGAAAATATAAACATAAAAGTGTTTTTTTTATGGATTTTCGACATCCTGTATCTTCCAAACGAAACCGAATTTTGAAAAATGGTATGAAAAGAAAGTGTTCCGTTTGATGAGAGGAATCTACAGTTAACATATATGTACGAGTCAAAGACTCACCCTGTATATTTCTGACTCATTCTTAGTATCTGAAATTAGGGTGAATATACCATTTCCAGGTGTCTTTTTATCTCTCTGTTTCAAATTTTAATTAGTGAAATAGAAAAGAATTTTTTGCCGATACACAAACTGATACACCCCGGTGATAAAATGACTCCACTCTCTCGACACAGACATCTCCATCAGCTAACGCCGGTCAAGGGAAAGAAACACCGTAAAAACTTAATTACCTGATCCAAACCCTCGACGTTAAAGAACCCTTTTCCACGGTCAATACTCGATTTCATTTATCGAGCATCGTATCAGAGACATTCTGAACATTATTTCACACCTGTCTGGATTAGAAATGAGTATTCTCGTGAAACAATGCCACCTCGGGTGTCTGGGAATGCTGTAATTGAAACGGCTACCGCTGATTTATTTTATATAACGTCAAGGTAATTGAGTATTTTAATTACCGACCAGCACAGGTGGAAGTTTTTTTGAATGGGGTAAAAAAGTGCATTAGTTCTTCTGTGTATTACAAGGTAGTGTCCTGTGAATGAACCAACTCAATCATGAAGTCTTCCTTTGAATTTGAATCAATAGAAATAATTTTGTACGGAATCATATTTTTTCTTTTAATCTATTTTCATATTATTTTCCCTATTTCAGTATCGTAATGACTTCATTACAATACTAAAAACAGTACTGTAATGAACTCATTAAAGCATTGTTCTTAGTTATATTTTTCGTTTTGTGGTTGTTAGCACTGGCTTCCGATCCAATCCAATTTCATGGTAACAAGCTTTAATAAAAAAATCATTTTTTAAGACAAGCTTTTATAATAACAACACTCCGCCATTTTGAATCCGCCATCTTGAATTCCTCAATTTTGAAAACTCGTAATTTCCGACCCAGAAAACCCCCAGATACCAATTTTGAATAGAATCGGATCATAATTACATAACTCGTCCGCCATATTGTAGCCGCCATCTTGAATTTTTCAATTTTGACGGAAGAATCATCATTGTCGAACCCAAAAACCCCCAGATACTAATTTTGAATGGAATCGGATGATAATTACAAAACTCATCCGCCATTTTGGAGCCGCCATTTTGTTTTTTTCTATAAAAAATATTTCATGATGCATTGTCACCAGAATTATGTACACCTGCCAAATTTCAAATCAATCGGACGATTAGAAGTGTGTCATATTCAACTTGCAAGATTTGATTACAGACAGACAGACAGACAGACAGACAGACAGACAGAGAGACAGACAGACAGACAGACAGACAGACAGACACCGGGACAGGTGAAACTAAATAAAAGCTTTTAATTTTAATTATTAAGGACTAAAAGGATCGTGTTGGAAAAGTGGAAAAATTGGTACTCACTAAGTTTCTGTCACAGATAACGAAAATCATAACGAGAAGTCGGCAATCCTCTTAGTTTTTGCAAAAAAAATCCCAAAGTTTCCGATTGGAAGGTGAGGTTATACGTCATTCTGAAGCTATCATTCTTCTTTTTTCTCGATCAATACTCGTTGGAAATGTTTTATTTATCAATTTCTGAGCCATACTGCGTTAGTGCGTTACATTGAATAAGTTCACCATAATATCCTTCTTCATAAATACGTTATTCAAAATGCGGTAACAAAACATTACCTGAAATTCAAATAACCGAATTCTCTTCAGACCACTTCACAAGTTTTTCGTATTCTTTTTCATACATGGATTAGGATTTTTGAGGTATTAATTTATTCGCAACATTATTCGCAATTTTTCTTAATTCTGGAGGTGTTAAATCGATTTCTTCAAACATAATTCACGAATTCAATACGTAATTATAAATGATTTAAATATTCGAAACGTACGATTCAAATGCTATAATCTGTCAATTTTCGTAACAGTCACACCAACTGCCAAGATACAATACAAAAGTCACTAGGATGTATAATGTGTTCGCAAACGTGTTGGAATAGGAGCCCATTCTGCAACTAGTGTTAGAATAGTAATTGAGTCATTTTCTTTTACTATTTTTTATCTGATGGAATGCCATATTGACAACTTTATGATTTCAAAATAAATATGTATCATCTGGTGCATTATTGAAAAATGAAACCATCACGAGTATGTAAAATTAGCCATCATCAAAATTATAAGCTCATGCCGTGACCAGGATTCGAACCTGGGTAGTTACTACGGCCACAACGTAGGGTCCTAACCACTAGACGATCACGGCTTTTGAGCTTGTTATAAATCTCACGAACAATGAAGTTGACGACTAAGAACCTGTATCTCGACCTAGTTCATTATTCGAAAAAATTACATCAGTGTTAACTAATGCATGACAAGACCAGCGAATATCGAATTACTGAAAGGTACTCGAATATTCGTGGTGAAAGTAAAAGTAGAGTTCAGTCCACAATATCACTATTATCACTGTTAAAATGAGTCATATCAAATAACTGATATGAGCCATTCTTCATGAATTGGAAATAGTTGGTGAATTGGGTTCATCCACAACAAGTAAATATTGCAATCAAATCTAGTTGTACGATCTGGGAAATACGTGTACTATTTGATTGACACGTTAGTCTAGTTTCAATCGATGGGAAATATTACTGTTCCTTTGTCATCATTCAATTGCTGTATTCCTCATCTATCCGAAATCAATTTATTGTAGTTGATTCATTGAAGTAGGCTATTGACTAGTATGATGGGATTTTCCTTTTTTATATGAAAAAGATATCAACAGTTTCGAACATGAAAATTGAGCATCCAAATATTGAACGCTCCTTGAAATTACATGGTGAAGATTTTCACGTTGTTTCCGCAAAATTTTCTTAAAGAGAAATTTGCAATTTTCTCTACAATTTTATATTTATGAGCATTATTACTAAAATATGAGGATAAAGTGCTTCCAGCTTTTATCGATCGTTGTTAAAACGAAGTCTAGAAGATGAAGGAGGGCACTATATGAGAAGCCATATACTTATTCCTTGAAATTAAAGCACAGTTTCTGAAAACATATTGAGTAGCCGGTTCAGTGGGACGATTAAGAAATAAACAACCAATTTGTATCAGAACTAATAACAGCTTCGAAAACTCCATCAGTGGCTTCCAAATGCACAAAATTCTGCTAAATCATCTCATTATTTCGCCATCTGTAATTTTGTCCACTAGATAACGTTATCTGGTAGCTAATGGAAAATATTTCAAGTCTCAATTCAGACAACTATAAATTCGATGGAAACCACTCAATCGGATGCAGCGACAGAGTCCAAAAGCGGTCATCAGGTATTTATGACTTAATTATAGGAGTATAAAAGTAAAACTCTTACTGGGGAAATTGTTGTCTGTCCACTTAGCACTAGACAGTCCGACCAATGTACCGTTCAAATTATCATACGAATGTGGACATAAGTTTGAAACATTCAGCAAGGCGAAAAGGTTAGGTCGACCGACTGTAAAGGTGCATGGTGCATTGTACCTGATGTGTTATATTCATTCGTTGACTTCACATTATTTTTTAAAAACGCCACTAGGACTAAGCTTGAGGCAATTATTTTCGACATGATAGGTGTGCCAATATAATTGGTTATACAGGGTGGCCGAGAGATTGACGTCAAAAAGCAAAAATCAGGTCCCATCGTGTCATGGGCTATTCGAATCACCCCCATGTATGTCATGCATTTTTCACGGTTTTCGAGCTATGAATTTTTTTATGAACTTCGAGAATTTTCGACTTGACCATCTTAAAAAAGATATTAAAAAAAAGTACAAGACTTCTCTGTGAAATTCTTCTGTAACTGAATCTCCATGAATTGTACTTTTATACATAAAATAACCAGATTCGTAACTTTGATGAAAATTATGGGAATGTTGGTCTCAAGTGACAAAAGTTACGTGAATTGGATTATGATCAAATTTTCGAATCAAAATTGAAAATGTAAAAAGGCTAACTCACGGTTTCCTAGCATGCTTAAAAACTGCGCTCAATAGTCAGCTTTTATAATCAATGATAAAAAATGGTACTTAACACTTTACTTTTGCTAGAATTAGCCTTCAAAGTCATCGAGGTGGAAAAAATCAAAGAACTAGACATTTACTACAAAATTATTTTTTGCCATTTCAAGATTTTTCTGATCAAGTTATGATAGAAAATGCTGAAAACAATGAAAATCAGCTATAGATGTTGGTCAAGAAAAGTTCTAGATAAAAAAAAAGGTATGGCAATTGGCAATAAATCACACATCATAATGTAAATAAAGAGAAATTTATTTATAGAATTTACAGTAGGTATCAATACACATTCTACACCTTGTTAGAAAATTTTCTTTTAATTTTTCAAGAAGGTGTAGAATGTGTATTTAGGCTTGAGGTGGCACCTTGAAAACCTACTGGAAATTTTATGAATAAATTTCTTTTTATATACATTATAATGTGTGATTTATTGCCATACCTTTCCTGATGTAAAACTTTTCTTGATCAGAATCTAAAGCTAATTTTCATTCATTTTCAGCATTTTCTATCATAACTTGATCAGAAAACTCTTGAAATGGCAAAAAATAATTTTGTAGTAGGTAAATGTCTAGCTATTTGATTTTTTCCACCTCGATGACTTTGAAGGCTAATTCTAGCAAAAGTAGAGTGTTAAGTACCAATTTTTATCAATAATTCTAAAAGCTGACTGTCGAGCGCAGTTTTTAAGCATACTGAGAAACCGTGAATCAGCCTTTCTACATTTTTTATTTTGATTCGAAAATTTGATCATAATCCAATTCACTTGAGATCAACATTTCCATAATTTTTATCGAAGGTACGAATCTGGTTATTTTATGTATGAAAGTACAATTCATGGAGATTAAGTTACAAAAATAATATCACAGAGAAGTCGAAAATTCTCAAAGTTCATAAAAAAATTCTTAACTCGAAAACCGTGAAAAATCGCATAATACATGGGGGTGATTCGATCAGCCCATGCCACTAGGAACCTGTTTTTTTCATCTTGACGTCAATCTCTTGGCCACCCTATATATCAGATTTCGAATATTTCTTTTTTTTTCGCAAAAATGGGTTCAGGCGAGCGAACTGTATTCGGGCTAAGCGAACTGTGTTCGGGCTTCGCGAACTGAGAGAGTGGCGAACTGTTGACGAGGGGGCCGTGGCGAGAAGAGAAGAGAGGGAATCATTGGATGGGTACTGGGTACCTCTCCTTGAGGACTTAAGACCACAGAGTCGAGTAGAGTGAGTAAACCACAGAGGACCATATCTTTTTTGTCACCGACGAAGTCCGATAGACAGGGTTCTTCATAATATCTGCCTAAATGCTCATTCGGCATATTCCTTCAACTTTAAAAGCGAATCATATGATTGTTCGCACTGAATGCATTATTTAATATGCTTGAATGACCCAAATTTTGAAAATGCTCCAATCGAATCACTTCTTCTTCAAGCACAAATACCGATATTGCATCCAATTTGAATAATAAGCGGACAAAACTACATAATGAGGTGTATCGGAATTATATCGTCCAGTATAACTCAGAACCGAATTCCGATAATGGTATAAGTCACGAAATTTAAGGTAAAATGGTGGACAATCACTCCTGTCGTTAAAAAAATGATGAAACTCTCCACAACGGTTAATTTTATCACTTCGGCCATTAGTAAGAAATGGAAATGGGTCTCAATCGAGGTTATTCAAATATTTACGAAGGCGAATTTTTAGTCGGTGTTAATTGAGTCATCTCGCTGGTTATCGTTGGAAATATTCGGACAAATTAGGAAAGTGACATTCGGAATTTTAATTCTCTAGAGGTGCATTTCTTTGAAGACCTCGTTCTTCGTTATTTGTGGGTCTTTAGAAGGTGTTTCTGAATTGAATAACCTATTCGTATCAATGGAATTTACAGAATGATTTTGATGGATCAATCTGGAAAGAAAGGAGGCATTTTGTTTAAAAAAAATCGTAAAAGTAATAACCTAAGTTTGGGACCTTTTTGGGTTTTTGATCAAATTCATAGCAGTCAGCAATTCAGGTACTGAATCCGCCCAATGCTGTGATGCTTCTATTTAAAAGCTGGTGACACAACATTGAAAAACATCAATAAGTAGAGTAATAATTTATAGTTTGGTGAGGAGGTTGTTTCCCACAGTGACCTCAAGGTCTATTGTGTCCTTCATCAGAGCTGCTTTCGCAACAGCGCTATCTACAACTCTTTCCTTCGCAAAAAAAAACACAAAATTGCGAAAAAAAGCTTCCATTCCTGAAAAATTGAAATGGATGCTCTTTGCGTGACCGAAGAAACTATTTCAAGCTTTTCCATGTTCAGTCATAATTTGCAAGTGTTATTTTTAATAATTATTGTTTATTTCCTGATAGAATGTTCACTTTTGTTGTTGAAAGGTTTTCTGATTTGAGTTTCATAACAAAAATTATCGTGATTACGTTTTATTCCCACTGATTACAAGTGGCTCAAAAATTTTGTTTTTTCAAATCGCTTCCAAAAAAAATTTATTTAGTATGCTTAACTATAAGCACCCTATGGTCATCTTCATGATTGTTATCTGTACTTAGATAAGAACTACGAAGAGGATGAGGAAGTGGTGAAATGTGAACGCACTCTCAACAAACTACAAACTGTATTTTCTTGTTACCTCAACTTAGATAACAAGCACATTATACAAGTAATATGTATAAAATTATAAACTCTACCTTCTATATGAAAATGCATAGCAAGGGAGCAAAGTGATCTGATTACTGATTATGTATTCACTTTACTTCACTTTACTGACTGCTTGTCTCTGTAACTTAGGGTTTAAAAGACAAGCTGGAAAATAAGGAAAAATGATTTCCTCTGAATAAAAGTGGGAAAAATCAACAATTGAATGGGCGTCAGAATCGAAAAACGCCACGCTAAGCCAACAAAGTGCTCTTATTCGCCATTTTTAACTATAGTGGGAAAAACAACCCATTTCTTGAATCTACAGACCAATGAGAGAAACCATGGACGATTTGGTATTCGATTCTGCCATGTGTTTTTACATTCAACTCGAAATACAATGAAAATGTCACCTTATATTCAGTTTCATGAGCTTATACGGAGCAACCGAATGAAGGTTTCATCGGTCCTGATTATTGTCTCAAAAAACCAGATGAATTTGCCAAACTTGAACTAAATTCTTGAGTCGAGAAATCTTTTCAATATCTGACCATAAAACAGTCGGAAAAAGGTATTTTTAAACAAAGAACAAGAATTCTAACTAAAGGCATATGGACCAATATTGCAGTTCAAGGGTTCGATCCCATATGGTTAAAATCAATTTATCTATACAACATTTTCAAAGGCGACCTCTATTTTCTGGTGGACAAAGGATATGGAATTTAATTTGTCCAGATATTGCGAAGTGAGACGCAACACCCAGTCTTATTTGGAATCGTGTTAAAATTATTCTCAATGTTTTCTTATTACCATTAATTTGATCACTCTGAATATAATGAGGTAGAAAGACCAAGGCGAAAATCCTTATAGCGTTTATTTTCCTAAAAAATCAAAGGAACCTATAGAAGAAGAATAAAGTCCAATCATTTGCACAAATAAATAAAAGATAATGAAAAAGATATAGAAAAGAATTCTAAAACATTCTGACAATTCTCTAATGAGACTTGCACGATTTACCGAAGAGATTTCCTTCAAAATCGAAAGAATTAGGATGAATCTGAGAATTTTCTTTCAACACACAAATACTAGAGCAATGACTTCAGGTGTACCAATTCAAAGTGGAAAAACTTCTCCTGTGAAATCACCAATCACAATATTGCACCTCAACTTAATTGGATGTAGCTGAAATTCAGGATAGAGATGAAGAATGAAGGCTTTGTAGCAGGCCCTTTGATGCCAAACTTCTTCAGCCTATGAAAGACAAAGCTCACCCACCTCAATATGTTTCAACGTCGGTGCTTTCGAAGCAGAAGAAGAGCCGACCTTGTGGTTCCGCTCGCGACGTATTCACGCTCATTAGCTTTAATTAATAATTAAAATAAAGCCCGTGAACTATTATTAGTCCTACAATATAACCCCATTATAACGTCTTCTCAGGTAATTAAATAGTACTTTAAAATTAAACGCACAAGATGTTGGTTCCTCTTGATGTGGTTTGCTACGGTTGTTATGGATACTATAATTGGCGAATTTGGATTTGTAATGTTACCTTTCTGACGTTGATTTTTCATATCAGCTACAGAACATCAGCGCAATGGGGTGCCAATACAATTTCATAATGAAAGAACAATATGAATTTAAATTAAACCGACTTATATTATACAGGGTGAGTCTTTGACTTGTACATATATTTTGACTGTAGATTCCTCTCATCAAACAAAACACTTTCTACCTATACCATTTTTCAAAATTCGGTTTCGTTCGAGAGAAAATCGAATCCATGAAAAAAACTTTTTATTGTCCATATCTTCGTAACCGTTATTGGCGTTATTTCAAATGAACTGAATTTTGGTTTATTGGTTACTCTATTCATGCTGCATATTCCTCAATCAAATTCAATATCTCTCCTAGTATAAAAGTTACAGGGTATTCGACTCATCAATACACCCAAAAATAACATAAAACCACTTTGAAATCATTTAAGAAACTAAAAGTATTTGTATGTTTTTTCAATAAAATGCGATGATGTCGAGTTATTTTCAATTTTACCCGGAAAAATTTGACGAAAAAATCATTAATTTCGAGAATAATCTGAATGCTCTTCTGAATTGAATATCATCGGATATTATTCCTTCTCTGGTCTTTGAACGAGTTCACAATGTTGTCAGAATATTCATCAACTTTGTCGAGGCTAAGTTCAAATGTATTATTTAAATAATCAAAATCCCACAAATATGGGTGATAAAATTGAACACCAGTGAGTATTTAATGAGCACAGTTTCTATTGAAAATTCATTGTTACCGGTCCATATTGAAGCTGAATGTCGATGAAATACAAAATTCGGCTATGAATGATGAATATCGATACAAACCACGTATTAAATTGAAATTGATGAAAAATAATATGATACCCGATAATCTGTGGCGATTTTTCTATCTAAACAATATCCTCTTGGAATTTTATAAACTCGACACTTCACGGTTAATATTATACCATTCACTTCACATAATGATCACATTATTACAATAATTCACGGAATGTATTTACTACATCACATAATGTTTACAGTTTGATTATAGTTGGCAGCGCCTCCAAAGGTAATTGAGATAACCAATTCGCCAGTTTTCGCTATACGCATGCGTCTTGAAATATCGCGGCAAAGTCGATTTCTGATGGAATTCATAGATATTTTCGCTATGTTTCGTAAAAATCCTTAACTTCATTGAAAATATCAGCAAGCTGACAACATCTTCTTGAAATTTATGTGCAAATATATTCACAGAGTGGATACAAAATAGATTAGGTTAGGTTGTTCAATAAAAAATTCTGATGATCTGAATGAAAAGTCTTTCCTCGTGAGATTGTTTGGCAATTTCGAGGAAAATATGAACAAGTTAGTAGTGTTTTCAAACTAATCGAAAAATCGAAGAAGGAACTCATTTTGGTGGGAGAAATGTGGCTTTTCAGTTGCAGATATAATCCGATGAAACAATTGTTTTGTTGAAATTATCGTGTTTGCAACATTTTATTCCGATAAGGTTAGTACTTGAGTGTTCCCTAAATGTATAAACTCAATTTTAATCGAGAAATATGAACTTTGAATCAATTCCAGAGAATTGTATCAGGAACAAAATGAGCCCAATCTTTTCAACAGAGCCGAATACGAAAATATGGAAAATAAAAAAAGGTTTCTTTTGGCCTCATGAATCTACAGTTGAAATATATGTAGAAGTCAAAGACTTTCCCTGTGTAGTGTTTCATTAGACGTATTCGAGGAAGGAATTTTGATACAAATTCAAGATTCAGTATTTTTGTTTTAGAGTACCTACATGAACTTCCGGTTCTACAAAAAACGAATATAAACTTCGTTATTTCAAATGTAAAACCCCGTATAATTTATACATATTTGAATTCTTCGTTCAATTCCGCACTAACCTTATGTATGATATGCGCAACCCCTCAAGCGATTGTTGAGTTATAGCCTGATTGTCAAATTTGTTGACAGAAAGAGTATCACAAATTAGTGTTCACATCAACAAAATCCCTCAATGTGAGAATTTCTTTTTGCAACAGCACGCAGCGGAACAAAAAAAATAAGCTGAAACTTCAGTTCAATCATTGAGTTCAAATATACATATTTAAACTTAATGGTCTAATCCAAATTGTGAAATGGACATGTTTGGTTCGTAAATTATTTACGTTTCAGTTCAACTGGTTACTCCAATGTGAAGTGGCATTCTGATTAATTGGGTATATTATTCATTATAATCAATTATCCGAATTATTGTTCCATGTATAATTGTCGTTTGATTTCATGAATTGTTCGAGAGAAAATGAGAAAATCGAGACTAGGGAAGGCTACCTTTTAGTGTTGCATCACTGTGAAGCATATTGTTGGGCAGTCATCAATCAATTAGAAACATTTTCTTTCGCCAATAGCTGTCCAACGATTCAAATAACGTCCTTATGCCACACCAATAAATACTAATAACACACATATTACTTTCCTGACAACGAGGAGCATAAACTAAATTGTGTACGATTGAAACCATTAAGCCATTCTGGGCTCAGCGCGGACGCGAATATGTTCTATGATTCACACGCCCGTTTTTAATGGCCGTCACTCAATTACAGCGAGCCAGCTAATTCAGATATTAGATTTTTCAGGTTTTAATAGGAATTGATGTACTTCACATTGTTCATAGACGTAATGAGGCCAATTCTCACAATTAACTCCGAATAATTTTATGGATGGTGACAATATCACCCTAATTGAGGCGTAAATTTCGTTGAGTGGTGCGGTGAAACGCGTTTTTGATTCGTGTTAGTTTGTGGAATCGTTATTGTAATTGTATGTTTCGCCAGTTTGAAGCGTTTTTTTACGTGTCTGTACTGGCATCACGGTGTAATCATGTTGTTAGTCAATTCGTATTAACAATGGAAATAATAGGAGATTCTTGAGTCTCAGGTAACAAATTTGTGAAGTCTTAAATGTTTCATTGGCAGATGGAATTCAACGAAATCTCTGCTGTTGGCACTGAGATTTCTATTCCACCTTTTTTATTGTCGAAACAGAATTTGACTTTTTATTTCAATAAAAAAGTGGTCGAGCTATTCTTTCATAATCTGACCCTAATTTTGGAAACAGCAAAACCTTCTCTAATGTATCAGAAACATCGCATCAACTCATCATCATCAAGTCCTTCGCAAAACACAGAGTTGAATAACTCATTTAACCTATTGTTTGTATTTTTCCTATTCGGTCATTTCTCTGTTTGCGCCCTCGTTTCGCGTGCAACCTTCTTCATGTCCCTTTGCATCTTTACTTCGATTGATGTTTTTCAACTAACGCTTTTGTTGTTTTATATTCTTTTCATTTCATTGCAAATATCAACAATTCTCTGAATCTTGTTCTCAAAATACCGAAGTTCGACATGATTCTAGTGTGTACATGGATTATTCATCATTCAATTGAGTTAAGTCCTCCCTGTTGAATATTTTCGAGTTGAATTTAAATTTTACAATATTTGAATTTTTGGGGAAACTGCTTGAAATGATTGGAATTTTCTTTTGCCAATATTCATAATTCTCTGAACTATGTTTAAAATTCATCGTTCACCCAGGCCCACTCCCTCAAATCAAAAATTCTCGAGTAAGAATTAGAAAAGTGCAAAATATCAGTTTTTAGGAAATTGACCTGGGATAGTAGGAGAACAGAGAAAGATCATCTGAAGAGCCTTCAGCCTCTTCGTGAATTTGCGTGCACAATTTGCTACAGAACATCCGCTTGGAGTGCGGCCCATTTGACCTGACAGCTAAGAAATTATAATCCGATTTACGAACGAGAAGGTCGCAATGTAAACAGATTTAGGCTACAACACTTGGTGTACCCGATGACGAAGGTCGTGTTGTCTATTGACGTCGACATGTCTTGTCCGAAAGAGATCATCGTTTATGTAAATACATCATCGGTCGGTTTTGGGGGATTAGTCTTTCGGAATTAATATCTGTCAATTCAATTGAGGTTGGATGTGTTGAAATGGTGCCCCTGGTTGAGGATCTCCAGCTGATCTCTTTCAGAATATGAATTCTTGATCCGTTTGATCGTAAACACGTAAACCGAAAATACAGAAAATAGGAGTTTCATTTCCACAAGCTTTTATTGAACTTGCAATGCATGTTTGATTTATATATAGTCCATCCAAGAATGATTGACATCTCGGGGGGCTTTGGAAAATGGAAATTATGTTGGTAATGACCATTCAGTAATATTTTGAGTTGCAGAATTCAGGTTGGTGTTGGAAATAACACTGACAGTTTGTTCTGTCATTAATTTTTCGAACAAATTTGGCAAAAAATTGAGCAAGTGAAATAAATATCTTTGAAATGAGGCTCTTGAAGAGTGAACAGCTGAAAAATGGAAAGCCTGCACAGAGCACGTAGAAAAAGAAATGAGAGAAGATTAGTCAAAATATAAGGAATGTTATGATATATTGCTGACAGAACCTTTCATTATGAACATGACGAGTTCTGCCCGGATGAGGAAAAAATAACATGTTGTGGTTGTTGAAACAGAATAATAGGAATATTTTTATTTTTCATATTTCATATTTTACACCTGTTCACAAATATTGAAAGTTACAATGTCATGACAAAATTCTTCCTATTATATTAAATAGATCCATTGGTTAAGTTTTGTTTCTGTCTTGATATCTTTTACAAATTTCCCAATCCATTCACATTGCAGTAACACGCTTCAAATTATCAACTAGATTTTTTCGGTTTTGCGAATATTTATATTGAACATTGAAAAGGACCGTGGTATTTAATCACCCACGATATTTTTCGTTATCAAACTAGAATTTCCAGGCTGTATGCTCCTATAATTGATCGTAAGATCGAAAATGTATCAATACAAGATGAAAATAATATACTGCTGGTATACAGATTCACACGCTGATAATCGTATGTGAAAATTGGGAACATTTTCATGTTCAAAAATCCTTACTTTAAAAAAATATTGTTCAATTTTTAGGTTATTTCTATATCTATGATGAAAGCACAGAAAATTTTTAGTTACTTTTTTGTAACTAGAAATAAACCTGCGACTGAACTTTCAAGGCCTACTCTGATGTCAATCATTCTTGGATGGACTATATGTTCAGATTGTGGCGACCCACTGTCCACAGCGTATGTAGTTAGCTATACAAGCCGCTCCAAGCTTAAGCTATTGCTCAGCAGAGGGCGCCCCCCAGAAGCTATACTTTGGTTGTTGGTTCCATCGGCTTTAAGACGGGCCACGACTTAACTAATTTCCTCGTCTTAGGTGCCCCTGGATAAAAGGATGCTTTGATTTTTTCATTTCAATTTTCACTTATCCTCTTTCAAATAGTTCTTTTCTCGTAATGAATTTGAAGAAAACAGTTTGCTGTGAATTGAAATTTTTCCGTTCTGTTCGCGACTCGCCAAACACCTCACTTCCAGATACATCCCGAAAACGATTTGAATATCAATGCACCATCGAGTTTGCTCCAGTTATTCGCGTATAAAATTGGGTAAACTGAATTTCCAGCAGCTACGCCACAAAACAGGATTTCATCAAAATTTCAAACACTCTCGGGATCAAAACCTGCCGAGAAGAATGGGGAAAATCGAAGTTTCATTCTTTCCTTCGGGAACGTGGAGACGACCTATTGTTGTGAAAATAACGAATATCGAGGAAAAGCATCTATTATTGTTGTGGAATTCGAGGCGGGAAAATGTCTACTCTCCCGTGCCATTTTTCGCGGGGGGAAATTCTGATTACATCCTGTGGGAGGAATTATCCTGCTTACATTTCTATCTTTCAGGTTCTCGACGTTTTGTTCGTATATTTCAAGGAAAATCAATATTAAAGCCACATATACATTTTCAATGTTACTAATAGAAACTTATTCTGAAAAGTATATCTAGAATGAAATGTTGTCTTCAATTGCTTTATATGAACAGAAAAGTGGTTCCGAAGATATCTTCGGAACCAGTATTTCGAATGAACTGAGTTTCGGTTGAGTTTTTTCTCTATTCATGGTGCATATTCTTCGATCAAAACCTTTTCAATATCTCTACTAGTATAAAAGTTACAGGGTAGTCGACTCATCAATGCACCCTAAAACACCATAAAACCACTTTGAAAAGATAAACGGTTCATATTTTCGAAAAAATCAATTATTTAAGAAACTAAAAAATATCCTTTTTTTTTCAAAAAAACGCTTCGTGTTCGAGTTATTTCCAATTTTACCCGGGAAAATTTGACGTTGATGTAGAGATATTTTAATAATAAAATCCCACAACTGTGGGAGATGAAATTGAACACCAAGGAGGATTTAATACGCACAGTTTCTATTGAAAATTCATAGTTACCCCTCCATATTGAAGTTCAATGTCGATGAAATACAAAATTCGCACATGAATGATGAATCTCGATACAAACTACTCATTAAAATTGAAATGTATGAAAAATAATACGATACCTGAAAATCTGTGGCGATGTTTCTATCTGAACAATATCCTCTTGGAATTTTATAAACTCGACACGGTTAAAATCATATTAATTCACTTCACATAATAATCACATTAGAACAATAATTCACTTAATGTATTCAGAACTTCACATAATGTTCACAGTTTATTCAGAGACTCTGTTTGTTATTATTTATAGTTGGCCTCCAGATAACCTGTCTGCCGGTTCTCGCTCTACGCATGCGTGAAGGAAATTAGGCGGCAAAGTCGATTTATGATGGAAACGGCAGAATTCATAGATATTTATACTATGTTTCGTAAAAAATCCTTGACCTCAATGAAAATATCAGCAAGCTAACAACACCTTTTTGAAATTTCTGTGCAAACATTCACAGAATCGATACAAATTAGATTGGGTTAGGTTGTTTCATAATCAATCTGAACGAAAAGTCTTTCTCATGAGATTGTTTGTGAATTTCGAGGAAAATATGAACAAGTTATTAGTGCTTACAAACTAATCTGCAGAAAAATCGAAGAAGGAACTTATTTTGGTGGGATAAATGTGGCTTTTCAGTTGCAGTAATAATCCGACGAAATTAACTGTTTTTGTTGAAATTATCGTGATTGCAACATTTTTATTTCAATAAGGTTAGTACCTGAGTATTTTCCAAATGTATCAACCCGATTTCTATCGAGAAATATTAACTTTGCATCAATTCCAGAAGATCATTTCAGAGACGTAGTCAACCCAATTTTTTTAAATGGCTATAGGTACCTTTTTAACAGAGCCGAATTCGGAAAAATGGAAAATGAAAAGAAGGTTTCTTTTGGCCTCATGAATCTACAGTTAAAATATATGTACAAGTCGAAAACTCATCCCTGTAGTTTGGATTCTCACCTGTCAATTGCCTTTTTTTCAAAAATGAAAATTTTAAAACGTCATAGCACTCATAGCTCCCGCTCTCGTGATTGTACTCAATTTTTGCCTGTAAATTGCTAATCAGCATTGTTTCATGTATCTTTGGGAATAATAGAATCGATTTCGGAAATCCTAACCTTTTGGGTGAGATATGGCTAAGTGGTAACATGTCCAAAAACGCCATATTTGTCATCACCAAGAAATCCCTGGCGGATCTAAAAAATCATTTTTCAATCTGGAATATCTACTATCTATTCGAGCCATTCAGAAAACCCCTTTGGCTGATCAATATCACCTCTACTTCGAGTGATCTGAGCCTCTGAACAAAACTCGAAAATGAAATATGGTCATCAGAAAACCAGAAAGAAGCGAGTGAAAGAACGAATATATGGACAAGTTTGATATCGAAATATAGGTTTCAGAGGACGCTGAATGCAATAAAATAATACTGGGCTCATTATGATGATGAAGAGTGAAGACAATAAAATATTTGCATTCAACATCGAATACCTGGAGAATCTAAAACTGTTATTTGAAATTTCAAAGCGATTTCATCAGCTATGAAGTATCGTGGAAAATTATATGGTTGCATCAGACCCTGCTGAATTATTTTATGCAACTGCTGCATCTTTGCGCATTCGTGCTTTCGCGTGGTTGATGTCTCACGTTACCCGTAAAATTACGAATGAGAGATTCAGAAGAAAACGGAGCTCTTGAATGTCATGTCAGCCATATTTGAGATGCCACTGACTGTCATCGGTTTTCAATATGTGTGTAGTCCTTCTAAGAATTCACCGGAAAAAGGAAAGGACCAATATGTAATAATAATTATCGAATAACACTTCGTTTCCGCGAAATATTCTTCCTTTCGATTTTCCCACGCCGACATTCACGTCGGCAGAGAATTTTCCAATTGAATTCAAAATAATTTCCCGGGAGCCCGACAAATAACAAAAAACTGGAGCGCGCGCGCCAGATACCGCAACAAAGGCTTGTCAGCCATTGTCTGGCAATCAATGAGGATGAATCGCTGGGCACGAAACGTCGATTTCGGGAACTGTATCGAGATTTGTCCCTGGAGGTCGACACACAGTCGGTTGCCCCGAGGGAGCGATGCGCCCGCTGCCTTTGATTCCTGTATGAATAGTGGGCAAATTCGGAGTTGAGAAAAAAGGTCAGCCTCATATCATTGTATCCAGTTCAGTTCAGAGAAAGAATGCCCCCTTTGTTGTCGAAACCATGAGAAACTATGATGTTCTTCTTTCTTCAAAATAGGACGGGATTCAGACAGAGGCGGATTTGGATTTCTCAGCATTTATAATTCTCAAATGTTGGAGAGCCTCATCTTTTCAAAGAAAATTTCAACAGCCTGTTCGAGTTCCTGAAATCAAATAAAAATATTCCGTGCCAATAGGCCAAAAACTCTTCGTTTTACAGTAGGAAATAATAGCTATGATCTGCGCCTGCGTCGAAGAGTGTTTAAAAAGAAACCTGAAAGGAGCTCGCAAAATTATAGCAACAGACAGTCAATGAGCACTCAGAGCTCTGGAATTTTACTGTAGTCCTCAGTGCTCACCCGCAATGCCATAAAGTAACTGGCCAGAGGAGAATGACTCTGTTATGGGTTCCAGGGCACTCTGGAATTGAGGGAAATGCGAAGGCTGATGCATTTGCGCAAAGTGCATCAAAGGTTGAACCTGTAGGACCTGAAACCTTCTGTGTTCTTGGAAAGAACTACTATAGGGCTGCACTATAGCATTTGGGAGATGCAAAATATAACACTCCTCTGGAGAAGTTCTCCAGAACTAAGAAAAGGTAAAAGAGTGGTAGAATTCTCGCTTTATTACATAAGGTAACTTGTCCAGCTAACACATCATGTGGGACAGCCTGGTTCTTGCCTGCCTCAGGAACCTACACCTAGTCGAGCTTCCTCCTAATCCTCACGATGTGAATGAAATATCAATCTGGTCGCACTTCTGAAACTCTTCAACACTTCGAAGAAAACTCCGAGTCGTCAATCTCCCGTTATCTTCAAACCGATGTAGTCAAATAGAACTCACATCCTTTCAGAAATTTATGGCCACATTTATCCCACATTGAATTTGATCAGATAACGCCAACTAACGAATACAAATGGTCAAATGGACCAAGTCACAATAAATCAAGAAAAAAATGGCATTGTTATTCTCCGCTATCATAACTCATAACCAATTCCGACTATAAACAAGTGCGTCGAACACAAACCCCAAGCCATCCCTGCCTCAATTCAACCCTCTGTTTCCAACTTGTCACATTACGACGTTTCGTGAATTGTGGACCCCTGCAGAGAACATTATCTAGGCTGGACTTGCCCGGCTTTGAGAAGCTACGTTAAATCTGGTCTTAGCCCTCGGAATCGGTAAAAACCCTTGATTAACGATTGTTGGATCGAGGGTTGTTAATTTACCCCGCGTGGCAACTTTGTGGTATGCGTTCTTTATGGAAATAGGTTCGGTTTTGTTTGGCAGTGATATGGCCCACTAGCTATAAATAAATGGGACAGTGTAACGTTGAATCGTTTTTATATAATGGCATTGTTATGAGGAGGGTTTGATTTGTTGGCTAGATAATGCCAGATGAAGAGTTTTGAATGGTCTATAACAATCGGATGACTGGAGGAATTTATGGGTGAAATTCCACTCCATAGGAATGAGTCTTCGAATTTCACAGCGAGGAAGAATATATGCAGATGCCACCTCTATGAGAACCACCAGAAGATATTTCACTCCTTTCAAGAGCATCGAATGCGTTGAAATATAGGGTTTTTTTCTTATTTTGACATTCGAAGATAATTGCCATTTTTTTTTAGATAAATGATAGGATATTTATATCATTACTGAGGGAGGTATGCCGTTAATAATGGAAAATAACATCAGCCAAATTACCATCACGACGACGGCAACAAGACCATATCCTTTTCATGATATTTTCCATAACCAAATCGCAAAGTCGCTGCCCTATGTCCTCGATAACCTCATGAATTCCTTCTTTGAGTTCTAGAATCGACGCTGGGCTTTTGGCATAGAGACCTTCTCTCTCAAATGGCCCCAAAGGAAGAAGTCCCAAGGTGTCACACGTTCAGGATAAAGAGGCTTTTCTCTTGTGTTCTCCGAGCCTCAGATAAGACAATTCAGCTTGCTGACTAAGCCACCGAGGTGGAAATAGGCCTCATCACTCAAGATGATTATTCGATGGAATTCAGAATCATTTTCATGTATCTTCGGTAAAAACACAGAATTCAGTTTTCTCTCAAAATTTCTGCCAACATGCCTTGTCCTCAGCGTTATCACAGTAGACCTGATGGACGAATTTTTATGGGTATCCGTGTATAAACAGAACCGGACATGAAATCGGCATTCTAATTGAGATCTCAACCTGAACGGCATTATGACTGTTTTACATTTCCACACGGCGTAGAGTGCTCGTACAGATGGATGGCCATAACTCAAAGTTATGAGAACATTAATCCTATGAC
Source organism: Adalia bipunctata (assembly GCA_910592335.1). Taxonomy (NCBI): domain Eukaryota; kingdom Metazoa; phylum Arthropoda; class Insecta; order Coleoptera; family Coccinellidae; genus Adalia; species Adalia bipunctata. The sequence goes on from OU342955.1 coordinate 15,066,190, forward strand.
TAGTCCAGTAGATGTAATGTCGTTTGGACGGCTGTGTAAATTAAAATTCGATGTAGCCTTTCCAACTGGTTAAACTCGATGATACGGGAATTTGATATGCGTCTTCATTTAGTAGATTCCAAGAATGAGTAGTCATAATTGTCGGTGAATTCCGATTTTAGGAAGAATTTCTGATTGAGTGGGTGTTTCTGGGTCGATGTCACAGTTTTTCGGTCGTAAAAGTGTTCAGAGTTGGTTTTAATTCATGGAACTAACACACAGTGAGAGCTGAGGAGAGAAAGACCTGATCATTTTTCAATTTGGTTCCAGAACATTTGCGAAGCCGAATCAACATTGTATACTCCATTCTGACAAATTTCACCGTGTTTATTTTGAAAATGTTAGGTTATAGTCTTTTTCCTGGTCAGATAACTACGCTACGTTGTCCTTTCTACCTAGAAGTAATTACGTATTTATATCAGAATATTCATTTACTTTGGGAAAATAATTCAAAATTGCTCATAATTAGTAATTGACATATTATTTTTGTGTTTCTGTTTTGTGTGACAGCTCATATCCATGGAAAAGATGACAGTTGACAGATGACGTTTGACAGATAACATTTGACAGATGACATTTGACAGAACTTTTATTATGCCTAATTTATGTCCTGCTTGAAAAAATAGCAATGATAAGTTTATACAACTTTAACGGTGGGTTTCACAAAGCATATCACCGGTGATCAGAGCTTGATCTAGAATCAACTCGATTTCACAGTTCAGAAATCTAACCAAGTCGTTGATCTCCGATCACTGGTGATTACGGTTTGTGAAATCCACCGTACCTAAGTATAGGTATCATTTAGGCGAAACAAAGTTCGCCGGGCCAGCTATAGTTATACATATATCCGAGTTTTCAATGAGGTGTTCCAAAGGGGTCTATTGTTGGGCTGACAATTTCCTCTACGACTGATAAATGGAAGGAGGTCTAGTCACTTCAATGTCGATAAACAAGGTTGACACAAGAATGAATGAACTGTCGAGTTGACACAGTGCTGCTTACATCATCCATGAAAAATTAATTTTCGATGTCATATTTCCGTCGGAAGTAAACAAACGAACCAATCGTTTCGAAAATGGCGTTCGCTAAACGCCTGTTTACTTTTTCCACAGTTCCTTCGTGTTCAAACAATTACTCTGGCGCTGAATTCTCGTTGCAATTCCTCCTCTCGTTCTCTCTGAATTTACCTAATTAATCTATCTAGTCAAGTTCGAGGTTGATAACTTATCTTTGGGAGGCCTCACCCATTGCAAATCTAGCGTACGATAATAAAGGCGCAATTATACAAAGTAAATTTGCCGCATTCCGCGTTTTGCAAGTGTTTGTTCGGTAAACAATCCTTTGTGTATCTGTTGTTCGCATCCGACAAGCTAAATTACCATATTTTTGTTTCGTCTCTTCAGGTGTGTTTTCTTCTGGGTTGTTGTTTTTGGAGAGGAAATTTCTGTGCGTTTATTTTCATTCATTGCTATTCATACCTGTGGTTTGAAGGGAGTCAAAACAAATTCGGTTTGATATGGCAGAAACTTGGAATATTATTCCCCACAGAAAATTTTCAACAACATGGTTTCATCTCCCACACAGTATGAAATATTTAAGGAATATTTACCAAAAAGATCAGAATATTTTATTATTTCCTATGCCAAATTCTGTGAAATTCTTATTCTGGTTGCATTCAAGTATTCTCTAGGAGTTCTCGATGTGAATTTCTTATTCTCGTTGCTTATAAGATATTTTCGGGCGCGAAATTTATTATTTTGGTAACATTCGTGATATTTTCAGAACGCCTTGTAAAGCATTTCAAATTATGCTCAAGAAGTAAGAAATTCTGGAACTCGTCTTGAGAATCAATCGAGAATTTCACTTTGTGACAGCACATCGGGGATATCTTTGGGGCCTCGCAATGGGAGCTCGCATAAAAACAGCATTTTAACCTCTCAGAGATCTCGCGTATAAGTCTGTGTTTCCTAGATCGGTAATTATTAGACCAGTTTTCTCAAATCTGGAACACTTTTCTGTCTGTTTCTAGCTCAAAAATTACTTGTTCCCTTAGAGCCTTAGACCATAGAAAGGGGATACAGAGCATCTTATTCATGAATTCGAGAATTTTTGAAGCCAGTTTTCAATGAAAGGGACGAAGAAAGCATAAAGTATAGCAATATTACTTTATAATGCCATGGCAACATTGCAGAATCTAACTTTGAAGGTCCAGTGGCGTTGTGTTATCGCTATTGAAGAATGGAGTGAATCAACTCTTTTTGACGAATTCATACACTGTTCCGAAAATTGGAACATATTCCGAGTTAGGTAAGTAAACAGAGTCAGCTAAATTCAGAATTAAAAATCAAATATTCCTTCTCTCAATATAAGACGGGAAATTGAAAAGTGAAATTCTAAAAATCCAAGAATCTACGCCACTGGTACTCAGAACGATAAGAGTAGATTACCTGTGTAAACTTAAATCAGGATTCAAATAGTCCAATTTACCTCAAACAAAACACATAGGAACCTTTTTTTCAACGAATTTTGCTGATTATATTCAGAAATAAATCCAAATCTCACTTTTCATACACAATGAAACGCGATATCCCGTTGACAACACTGTTCAAGTGGAATAGCGGTAAGAAATTAATAAAAGAACTGGGCACAGATTCAGAAAACGATGCGGCCATAACGTGCCCATCCATTATCTGAGGCAAAAACGACCTAGAAGTTTCGTGAACATTCCGATACTTTAGTAGGTATATGTATTGTGAACAAATACTCATTTCCAACATTCACGCACAAATGAGTAAATGTATTTCAATCTAAAATACTTTTCATTTTGATTGAGAGTTTATTTATTAGAAAATTCAAAGAACGTCACAACGTTGCAAAAATTTCTACTACATTTTGATTCCGTAGTAGTACAGTTACCCAGTTTAGATCAGTCGATTTTGAAAATTGGCTTCACTATTTATTATTGAAAGGTACGTCTCCCCTTTCTATGGTCTGAGCTTGTTCCTAAGACAAACACGCAGAAAGCAGGACAAATAGTAACTTCAACAAAATTTGAAGGAACAATTCCGAGTAATTGTTCCGATAATCCTGGTGAATCGCCAAGTTCAGTCGAACTCATTTCTCTTCCACCTCTTATCGTCGATCGCATTGAGAGCGCCAAGAACCTTCTCCTCTGGAATTATCGGCATCAAGATCGGCCTGAAAAATTTTCCGGATCGTTAGAGCGTCGTTTCGCAGGAAATGAATGACTGTTGTCTAAATTTACATATCCGCTACTTCTATTTTGACTCGGGAATAATTAACTACTGATAGTGACAAACAATTTGAGACGGCAATCCAAATAAAGCGTGGAGCTTCCAATTACCGAATTTGAAATTCAAATCGTTCTTCAAGTTTACCATGAATTTATATTCAATTGCCGCAATTAATAAAGCGAATCCGAGAGGTGTTCTAGATGGCTTAATGCCTTCAGTTAGGAGTGCCTTTCTCACATTGAAGCTAAATTGTCCCTTCTTTTGTTTCGGAATCTAGCCTGGAGAGGGTTTGTAGATCTCCCCAAAAGTGTACACTTAACTATTTTCACAATATGAAAAAGAAAAGGATTTTTCAACAGCAGAGGACAATCTTGTAATCGCCTCTGTTAACTACCACTCGCATCTCAAAAAATCAATGACAAAATTAAACACTTCATTCAACAAACACATTTGAAAACATGAAGCATCTTATAGATAGAGACAGACAAAAATTTAGTTCCACCAGCTCTCAAAATAACTCCTTATCTGATAATGGCACACTCTCTTGTTCACCAATTCAATTGAAACAGATAATAACTGAAAGTACAACACGAGAACCTATTTTCAAATAGTCTACCTTTGTAAAGGGACACACCCCTCATCATATTGAACTTCAAATAACAAAACCTCTGTGAACATACAGTATACACCATATTTCAAACCAAGTAATGCCTCCAACTACCCTCTCTATCCTCCAGGTGAAGAGAACCACTTAGTTCGAATGTCTGCACTTTAGTTCCCCTGCAGAATAGGGTGAGCAATAAAAGCGCTATTTCAAATATATATTCGCTCACAAACATTTTCATTTGAATGCAAAACCATAACTCGAATGGTTATTCCACCGAATAGAGAAGTTTAAATCAATAAAGCTTCATGTAAATGCTATTTTAGATGCAACATATGGAAATGGGGAATGCGATGCTCGAACCACCTGTGTATGGCCTTTGAATGTATCACTATATGGGTTTCAGAACTTTCTCCATCTGAGAAACATAATTCCAAAGATACCCCACATTTTAATGATGAATGAATGAAATGAATCAAACTAGATGAAGTGAAATATTGAATGAACATAAAATATGTATGGACAGAATCAATCAAACGACTGAAATAAATGAATTAAATCAATAAAGAAACGAATGATATGAATTGAATGAATGAATAATATTGAATTAATGAATTAAACTAATAAAATAAATAGAATACATAACATAAAGAATCAATGAATCGATGAAGGCTTTCACAGCCAGAGTCAACCACAAAATAAAAAATAAAGGTCTTTGTAGTAGTGCTCTAATAGAAATAACAACTATGGTGGGTAACTTCAGAGATATCTCGGTGAAAAAGGATCAATCGAAATTGAAACAAAAGCAAACTTAAAAGGAAAACAGACCAAATGAAATTATTTCTAAGGAAGAGACATACTCAGCTTTCATTACATCGGTGACGAACAGAATTGCCAAATTTTTGAAAATACAACCAAATACAGCAACTTGCACATATCTGAAGAACAGCCAAAGATCAAATTGATCTAAGTTCCCAAGCTAGTATTTAACGAATGCCTTGCGACTGTGGTGAAGTTAAAAAGTGAATTTTATCAACGGATCGAAGAACAGGGACGTTTTTGTCGACTTTATCAAACAGAGTCGACACTCGCAAAATATGCTTTGATAATAATAATAATAATAATAATGTTTATTCACCATAATAGAGTGTACAATAATCAAACATCAGAGAAAATATGCCGACCAGTGAATAAACAAGTTGTCCACAAAAGTATCCTTTCGTGTGGGATCATGCCTAATCCTACCCAACATAAATTCAGTGACTATTAATATAGATATCCTACGTTAACAATTATTCCTTCCATATTCGACACAAAATAAACATGATTCCAATAAGTGAAAATACATAAATAAATTACACTCGGAGTCGCCCAGATGTAGTACTTCTGTATAGGAAATTCTGGTAATTCCTAAAAATTTTTAGCTCTGATAGTTCTATATTATACTGAAACGGTAACTGGGTGGACCGGCCCGAGCGAATCTGTCCAAAAGTGGGTCCAGAAGAATCTTAAAATCGCAGCGAAGCTGCGATACGGTGAGAAAATTTTTATACGGTCGGAAAAAGGAATAATCGATTCTTACGTGGGTGAAATTTCGATTCTCTAGGCGAAGTAGAAGTATTTTAAAAAAATTCGCGAAAAAATCCGACGAAAATGCCATTTTAAACTGGATAAAACTTTTTTCACAGATATCCTGACCGTGATGTAAATATACGGATCGAAAGAGGAAAAGTCAATGCAAAATAGCTTGGTATTCATATTTTCCATAATTTCCCCATTTCTTGAGGAAACTTGATCAAACTTTGACATTTCGCCTATAAAATCACCAGAGTTCTACCGATGAGGATAACTACTCAAAAGGTAGATCTGCTGGCCCATACTAGTCCATCAATCTATATTCTGTTCCAGTGTTGAAACAATTCGAGATGACTCTAATTGGAGTCGATGATGAAGGGACCCAACATTTTTTGTTTGTTGAAACAGGAGTCATATTCATCATCAAAAGGATGGATGATGGAGGCCATCGAAATCTATAAGCACAAGTCCACATGAATACGAAAGGAGGAACTTCTTTTGTTCCTAATGCATGGTTGCCTGCCATCTGCGATACAGAACTAAACCCGTCCGAAGCGAATGGGATGAACCTGCAGGTCACGCCGGCGCACTCCATTATCGGTAACCAGTAAAAACCGAACGAAATCCGAGTCCATTTAAAATAGCCCATTTTGAAGCCCATCATCCCACCAGTTGACCAGCGTGTGAAAAGCCTATCAAGGAGCGACGAGAGCTCTCATAAATATAGTCAAGAAGTTGAGTGCTATTTAACGCCAGATAAAAGCACCCGATTTTTATACTCCTCCCACGCACACTTGGATGGTTTCGAGTATTCAAGAAACCGCCTAATTTACCGGATATATTAAGGCCCATCAATTTGGGTTAACCGATTGATATCTTGCCTTGCCAATTACTGAAAATTGCCAGGCTTTTATTCTGACGCTACCTGGGATTGATAGATATGAAGATGAGGATGTGGATCGTGAATTTTAAGTTTTTGGATTTGAATAATACATTTTGAATGATGGCGTATCATTTTCCTCTACTTCAGTATCGTAATGACCTCATTACAGTAGGTACTGTAATGAACACATTACAGCATTGTTTTGAGTTATATTTTTCGTTTTGTCGTTGTCAGCACTGGCTTTCGATGCTATCCAATCTAATGGTGATAATTTAGAACTGAAAGGATCGTGTTGGAAAAGTGAAAAAAATTGTACCCAATTAGTTTGGGTTACAGATTACGGAAATGATAACGAGAAGTAGGCAATCCTTCTAGTTTTTGCAAAAAAAATCCCAAAGTTTCCGTTTAGAAGGTGAGGTTATACAAGGTGCGGCACGGAGGGCGGACGTTTTTCAGATGGGCATAACTTTCCCCCACTGAGGACGAGAGAAGTGGGGAAGGTGCCGTTAGACTCGTGTGTTCCTAGCATTTATTCCTCCGTGCCGCACCCTGTACTATATCTAATTTTCTCCTATTTTCTCAATCAATGCTCGTTGGAAATGTTTTATTTATCATTTCTGAGCTAAACTCCGTTACATTGATTAAGTTCACCATTACGTAGAACATTTATATGTCCTACTTCAAAAATACGTTATTCAAAATAAGCTAACAAAACATTACCTAAAATTTAAATACCCGATTTTCCTTTCATATCACTTCACAAGTGGTATGAAAGTTTTTGGTATTCTTTTTTATACGTGGATTAGTATTTTTGAGGTATTAATTCATTCGCAACATTATTCGCAATTTTTCTCAATGCTGGAGGTGTTTAATCGATTTCTTCAAACAAGATTCACGAATTCAATGCTTAATTATAAATTATTTCAAAATTCGTAACGTACGATTCAAATGCCGTAATCTGTCAATTTTCGTAACAGTCACACCAACTGCCAAGATACAATACAAAAATCACTAGGATGTATAACCTGAATTTTTCATTCAATTTCGACAGTTTTTCACACAACTTGACTGAAATAGAGAAAATATCGTCTAATACTCGTTGCAGAAGGCAATTCCAACACGTATGCGAAACGCATGGAGCCCATTCTGTCACTATACCTTTTCAACTTCAAATTGAGACTAATCACATTCAAATTGGGATTAAATAAATGCAAAATGAGATTATGCAACTTCAAAATGGTAAATGAAATCGAATTGAGAATAAACATATTCAAAATGAGAATAAGCAACTTCAAAATGGTAAACACAAGCGAATTGGGAATAAACACATTCATATTGACACTAGTAGTATACAGGGTCTTTCACGAGGAACCTCACCCATATTTATACGGGAAACTACTAAACGTATTTTCATGAAATTCAGCACTTATAAGTATTTCACGATGCTGATGACATCTAAAATATTTTCAAGGCATGAGCACCTCCGGTTTTTCCGGAAATGACGTCAACTTCCGTTTTTCAAATTAGAACACCATTTTTTTATTGCAGAAATAGATTCCTTAGAAAATTTCAAGTTATTTTGATGTAACATTTTTCAGTTTTGGTTGGAAAATTCTCTCTGAGCGGGAAAATTCGAAAAAAAAATCGAAAATAGAGCTCCGCTGAAACAAGAATAACTTCGAGGTTTTTGAATGGAAAATTTTCATTTTTGGGATTTTTCAAGATGTAAGATTGATGTATCCACTTTAAAAATCGAAATCGCGATTCATGATACAGGGGGTGAAAAAATCGCTTTCGAAGTTAGGGATGACAAAATCGTGAAAAATCAATTTTTTCAAATTAGAACCCCATTTTTTTATGGCAGATATTTAATCTACGTTAAAAAATAATGTGAGTGTATGCATCATACCCTTGCCCTAAAGTGGATATTAACTCAGAAAATATCCATTTTAGGGCAAGGGTGTGATGCATACACTCATATTATTTTTTAACGTAGATTCAATATCTGCCATGAAGAAATGGGGTTCTAATTTGAAAAAATTGATTTTTCACGATTTTGCCATCCCTAACTTTGCAAGCGATTTTTTCACCCCCTGTATCATGAATCGCGATTTCGATTTCAAAGTGGATACATCAATCTTACATCTTGAAAAATCCCAAAAATGAAAATTTTCCATCCAAAAACCTCGAAGTTATTCTTGTTTCAGCGGAGCTCTATTTTTGATTTTTTTTTTCGAATTTTCCCGCTCAGAGAGAATTTTCCAACCAAAACTGAAAAATGTTACATCAAAATAACTTTAAATTTTCTAAGGAATCTATTTCTGCAATAAAAAAATAGTGTTCTAATTTGAAAAACGGAAGTTGACGTCATTTCCGGAAAAACAGGAGGTGCTCATGCCTTGAAAATATTTTAGATTTCATCAGCAACGTGAAATACTTATAAGTGCTGAATTTCATGAAAATACGTTCAGTAGTTTCCCGTATAAATATGGGTGAGGTTCCTCGTGAAAGACCCTGTATTCTAGAACTAGTTTCAGAATGGGCTCCTATTCCAATACGAACGCGAAATTCGAAAACGAACGACGATGGAGCGAGTTTTCGAACGCATGAGTGTTGGAATTGCATTCTGCAACGAGTATTAGACGATATTTTCTCTTTTTCAGTCAAATTTCATTGAAATTCACTGAAAAATTCAGATTATACATCCTAGTGACTTTTGTGTTGTATCTTGGCAGTTGGTGACTGACTGTTACGAAATTGACATTTCCAAATTGACGTGTGTTGAAAATCGTTTGGATCGGAAGCCAGTGCTGACAACCAAAAAACGAAAAATATAACTGAAAACAATGCTGTAATGAGTTCATTACAGCACTGTTTTTAGTACTGTAATGAATTCATTACGATACAGAAATAGAGAAACTATTTCCACTTCCAAATTTTTCTACAAGAGCAATTTTTTTCATATCCTTAGAATTACACTATGAAATTGAAATTTTCTGAGAAGTGTTTTTTTTTATTCAGTTTGATTTCCATTCGATCGATCGAAGATCAGGAAACTCATTAGCTTCCGGATTATTAAAAAACGTGAAAGGATCAGGTTGTGGTATTTCTTAACGAAATGCAAAAATACCATCGAAAAAATTCGATGAAGATGATAACAAGGACCTCCACGATATCAGAATACACCTGTAAATAAATACCGAAATTAAAAGGGTACAACAGTCCTTTATTTTGTACCATCAATAACAATTATAAATAAACCCTTGTCAACGTTATTAAAGACGAAATGACAAAGGACAACATTTCTCGGTTTCTGGTTTCAGAGGTTATGTTGAATAATTCTGGTCCCCTATTTTCAGGTAGGTACAAGAAACGGATACCTGTGTCCGTTAAGGAATACATATGTACAGTTTCGAGAAGGGGGCACAGGTGTCCCAAAAAATGCCAATGTTGATTTTATGAAAGAGAAATTTCATCAGGTGTGTTTTAAAGTAGTCTACCACTTGTTCGAGATATTTCCATAGAACAATGTATTGTTGGCAAAAATTAAACTCATCTTCCAGGTTCTTCATCAGATTGAGATGAAGAATGCTACCACAAAATCTATGTCACAGTTTATATCTTCATCAGAAACTAACATTCCGTTCTTGGGTAGAGCGTTGAGAAAAACTTCTATAAAACAATATGGCTTCGACACCACGTTACACGTTAAATCCGTAATATAATCCGAAGATTCATCCGTTTAAATTCTAACGGTAACCTTATTGAAATCTAATAATCCATGTCCGACAAAAACGAAGTATATTCCAAGACATGACGCCAAACAATGGAACTTATTCCGAGTACAAGGAAGTGTTTTCCCGTCGATTCCCACGTTTAATACCCTCTAATGTATTATATTTCTGATAAAACGTGATTTGATGGTCATCCTGTATCGAAAAGACGCTGATGGAGCTTTTTTATACCCGTATTTACTTTCCTAGAACTCGCGCTTGGGTTTATTAGGAGGAAATGAATTTTTCAACAACCGATAAATTGAGGAAAGCTCAGGAGCCTGTATTCCCACGACGTAAAGTGCTTGCATTCTGCGAAACACAGGGAAAATTCCCTGAAATCTCACTGCACTCTTTCAGAAAATAAACAACAGATGCCTGTCGATACCAATTGCAACAGGATGTGAGATGGTGGAGAGAAATCTTCATTTTGGAGATTTTTTTTGTTAGATGGCTGACTTTCGAGTAGTTTTTTTCTGAGAAAAGAATAAACTGATATACTGAAGTATAGCATGAACCGGATCTTTCTATATTCCCATCAGATACTTATGATCACAGGATTAGTATCTGTCAGATAAGTTCACATATTTTTAAAGATTCGACAATAGATTATTGTCAACCTGCTTTGAAAAATTCAATAATATCATCCTGTAAAGCTGAGGGTTTTTGCTTTGGGAACTGACCACTTTTTCGTCTACTTCGTTTTCCTTCTTCAATGAAATATTGAAACCCCTTCCAAATGGACCACTATTGAAAATATAGGTATCGTTCTGTCCGTGTCAAGTGTTTCATTTATCTGTTACACCTCAATATTTTCATTCTTAAATCTTTATCCTTTCTTTGAAAATATTCCCTAGCACCCTTGGTTGGATTAATTGATTAAAACCTTATGGAGAGTAGATTCTTTAGTTATACATAGTGTAACAGCCAAATGGAATAAATTCGATAACGAATAAATGAGGGCGTGTTGGGAAAAACGCTCGGACACGTCGATTTGTGATTTTGAATGCGCACATTTTTCAAGAAAATAATATTATATAGGGTGTTCAATGTGACCGTGGCCAATACCAACTTTCTTATTTCAAATGCAACCCCCTGTATATTATTTATTTTTTGGATTCTTCAGAGAATTCTAGACACAATTCATGCACGATGTCCTTTACCTATCTTCAACTATTTCGGAAGTATTAAGTGTTTCAAGATTTATTGCAAAAATCAACGTTTCAAATAACAATTATTTCATTTCACAAATTCGGTACATTACACTTAAAACCTAATAAGTTATACTGATTATTTCTTAATTATTATGTTTTTCCAATACCCCCTCATTTATTCGTTATCGAATTTATTCCATTTGGCTGTTAGACTCTGTATGATTCCACATTTAAAAAATATCGAGAACTCGCCCTGCATAAGTCCAAGAATGGATTAATTCAATTTCATCATCGAAAATAATAGACCAAATAGGGAAGCAAGATTTACAACCTCACCGAAAGCATTAGGCAGGTGAAACCACTCGAAAGAACAAGATCTTCCCTAAGATTAAAAGATCCGACAGTATTTCTTAATTTTTATGACATAACTGCTCAAAAATTATCAATTCTTTATTTTAATATTCCCGGGATGAAATTTCCACTCGCTCGTGGACACGAGAGATGCCCATTTTACGTCCGACATCAGGATTTATGTTTCGGAGCTCTAATAAAGTTAGAGAAACGACCGTTGCTCGGGTCGAATTAGTGGGTAAATTTTTCGATGGGTATTAAATGGTTGTTTGGTTCGACTGAATTAATTTTAGGTGCTTTTTGACTCCATGCGGAGCCTTTATGGGAATGGGTGGTTTGTTGGAAAAATGTTGACGATGCAGACGTAATGGAATATTATTTTTATGTGATTTCGTAATTGAAATGACCTTTATTGATACTTTCTTCGAATGTTTATAAACGGCTAAGGATATAATTCATATGGATAATTTTACAGAAATTGGTTGTATTTTTGAGGAGTTCCACAATTTTACTCCAGGTGAATTACCACTCTTCTCTATTTGGATATGTGATTCTTCCTGAATCTTTTATAGTGAATCATTGTGTTTTTCTCAAATTTGCGCAGTTATAATATTATAATTCACCGAACATGTACGATTTGCGTGTTGATTTCACCCTTTTTTTCATTTGTAGTTTGCAATTTCTTGAAAACTTGTAGAGGTGAACTTACATTTGTTGCAATTTTTTTCTCTGACTTTGACAGAATCCTCTTGTGAAAGGAGCCGAATAGAATGAATCCACTTAGATATTTGCATTTGAATCATTACAAACATGGTAGGGTAAAATAACAGAGAAAGTGTCAGAGAACTATTATTTATTTCGGAAATCTCATAAGGAAACTCAATACCGAGATACCTGGATTCTTGTTCAGGATGAAAAATAATGAAAATTGAAAACGAGATATTCATCAAGAACTTTATTGATATATAAAACAAATAACACATTATAAATACAGGATTTTTAATATAAAGTATTTCTGTCGAAACCAAAATTTACTGAACAATTTCGGCTGAGGAGAAGCTTAAAATTAATAAGAACATATAAAAGAATAAAATATAGATAAACAAACAGTTGGCCAAAATAAAAAAGGAAACATTTCGAATTCATATGTATCTAAAAAAAGTATGAAGGCATCAATGAATGTGTCCATCCTTCCCTGTAGATGTGGAATGGAATATCTGAAATAAAAATATTTTTTGATGAATCAATAATATTTTTGACAATTCTGGAACTCATAATCGTGAGAAAGTGAATAAATGAAATTTCCTTTGTATACAGAACTAAATTACCTATTGTTACTACTATTATTACTTTCATTATAACTATCAATATTATTATTGTTTGAAGTTTGGTTACAGGGTTACATTCCCCAGCGATCTATGGTCTATAGTGCCCTTCGTCCTAGAAGATTTCCTCAGGGTGCTTCTCATTCAGTTTCTTCCTTCTCCAAAAAATCTCTTCTATAGATGCATTTGCTCATACCACCGAAAGGTCCTGGGATAGTAAGTGGCGATTCCTGTGATTCCCATGTGGCCAGGAACTCAGACTAAAGAGACCTTGTTGTTCTTGTTTACTTCATTCTCCTTCCCATATCGGAAAAAATTAACTATACAAATTGTGCATATACAGTGCTCGTCAAAATTATGGAACAAATTCATTTTCCAAGAAGAAATATATTTGGCAACAAAATCCTGAAACAGGTCAATTTTTGTTTCACTTTTATCAAATTTTATGCATTTTTGAAGGATTTTTGTTGCACCCTGTGCCATCCCCACCAACTCTCTGAATTTTTTGAACAGGGAAAGTGGGTAATGTGGTACTTTTTTGGCAAGGTATTTATATCTGCTTTACAGTCATGCAGAAATTTTCAAGAAGAATTTTTTTATTAGTTAGTTCACTCCATTCTTTTCTCCAATAATGGGTTCGTAGGGGTTGAGAGTTGTTCATGGACAAAACTGTGATGGTCGACTTTCATTCGGTGACAAATTTCATCAGGTACCATCGTCTCAAAGTAAATGAGTCATGACAAAGTGCACATACTGAAAACCTCTTTGAACTTACTAATTTGTCAAAAAAAATGTTTTTCTTGAGAATTTTTGCAATAAAAATTTTGTAAAAGTGAAACAAAAATTGACCTGTTTCAGGATTTCGTTGCCGAATATTTTTCTTATGAGAAAATGAATTTGTTCCATAATTTTGAAGCTCACTTTATACATAAGCATGTTTAGTAATGTAAACATTCTCAATTTTTTGCGAAATTATGTAAAGCTTTGTGAATTCTTGTGAATATTGTAGGAAGTATATGTTATGATTTTTTGTAATTCAATGAAATATCATGGGTGCCCGCAGAAATTTTTCTCAGGGGGGCCGAAGTTTTTCTCAGGCAGGGGCAAAATAAAAACTTTTGAAATATTGAGTGTGTTAAGCTGAAAAACAATAAGGCCATACAAATCTCAGGGAGGGGCCATGGCCACCCTGGCCCCCCTCCCTGCGGGTGCCCATGTGGAATATAACAATAAGATCCTCAAAATATTCATTACCATGCTATAATTTGTGAAATTTCTAAAATTATAATGGTGATTCATATGTAATTTTTTGTCACTGCCCTATTTTATACAGTAACAAACATTTTGTATATTTCCACTTATAATATTATAAAAGATTATTATTACAATTGTTTTCGATGGCTCACATGTGACTTATGATCTTGGAAATAAATAATGTTGTCATATGGTAGATGATTTCATTTTCCCTTAAAATCAAAAGCAACAAATCTGCCTAAACTCCTCAAAATGCATACAGCAGCTTTTTATCGCTTCCCTTCGCCCAAATGGGGTGTTTCTTCTTTACGACCCTCATTAACCTCGCCACCCACAAGACTCCCACACCACCACAGTTTCCCGAAAAGAAATAAACTCGAAAACGTGTGTTCCACAAGCCGTCTCGCGCCTTGTGCCTTTTGAGCATCGCCGACTCCGCTACACACCATACATCCTTCTAAAATCTACCGTGTCCAAAGGGTCCGTGTCAAATCGGCCACGTTTGACATTTTCCGCCATTCCCGCGTGCGAAGCGGGCGTCGTTCGCTGAAAGAACGCGTCTAGGTGGTCTCGCATTACCTACAAGGTGACAGGATCCAAAACTGCCGCTTTAAATGGCCATTGTTGCTTTCTTTTGAGGGCTTGTTGTTGTTTACGCTGACACTTTGTACGTTTTGAAAGGTGGATGTATGTTTTCCCAGGGGGGTCCGGGGGAATAATGGCGGCGCGGAGGTGCGTCGTTTAGTGGTCGTAATGACCGGAGATTCTGGTGTCGAACAGCAAGGTTAATTTCGGTCTTTGTTCGGTTTGTTTCAAACTCAAGGGCGTAAGGTAACGTTCTTTTATGGAAACAATGGAATCTAGAGGATCCAGAAAAATTATTTTTTCTCGAGTGACATTGGTAGGCACTGAGTCAGGAACTCAGCCACCCCGTGAAAAACAGCTGCATCTAATAACCCCCATATGTGATTTGTCCACAGCCGCCTCCATACGCTTCGTAACGTGATTAAAACAGAGCGTATAAAACATTTAATAGTTCCTCATAATAACTCAAGGCCTCGTTTCAACACGTATTTCGATGCCATTTTTTCCTACATCCAACCGTCACTTTTTAATTAAACTAATGCACGTTCTTCGCTGCTGATCTCCTTTTAATTATACGTGTCATTTGTATTGAATATGTATTTGTGGATTTAACTACTACCATTGTTATTAAACGAGTTTTCAACCATGACCAGAAGAGGATAATTGAAAAAATGGAATTTTTAACGGAAGATATGCTTGCTTTTTATCTGATTGGAATTAGAAGATGCATTTCATAAGGAACAAATGAGACCTATTCAGAAGGTAACCGGTATTCTGCTGTATCCTGATAAAATGAGTACATTTTCATTAAATCATAGGTTCCTTTCAGACAAAATATGTTTTCATTTCTCTGGTCTGTGCTTCAATTCGAATTTTGAGAACGTCACATATTTCTTTATTTATGCACTTTCAAACGAAAAATAATTTATTGTTTACTAAACACAATTTTGAATATAAATGATGCAAACATAATGAAGTTTAGGTTAATGTTTTAACCCTGCCTTCAAATATTGTTAATTCATTTGAACTATAAGAGCTCTTGATTGATGTCTAGTCTAGCAATTTTTGCGTTTTCGTTCAGTAATATTATATCAATATGAAAGCAAAAAAGTATTTGTCCCAATCAGCACACACATGTATATTACACGTTTTAATACCGTTTCTATGTTCATTAGACGTTACTCGTTAAATTTAGTAACGTAAATTTTGAAACGGACAACCAACCGAACGTTGATTTTACGTTCGATTTACGTATATAATACTCGATAATTCAGCTATCATTATGAAATAACGATCTTCCTCAACGTATATTCAATTTGAAACGTTGAATGAACGTTCAAGACGTTCACAAATCGTACATCTGCAACGTATATTCGTGAAGAATTATGATACGTCTCATAAACGTTGATTATGAGACTATTCAACCACCTTGAACTGAGGAATCTGTATTCTTCATCCCAAATATTATTTTTCTGCGTTTTTTTAAGTAGTTACTGTATTGTGGATATTTCCTCATAATGCTTCCTTGACGTATATTCAATAAGAATAATGAAACGTTGCTTGAACGTAAAATATAACACCATATAGCAAACAGAAGATTACACTGAACGGAGAAATCTGTATCAACTTTTTTTGCCACAAACATAGCGCAATTGGAAACTTCGTTTTCGCTATTAACTGAACCTGCTTCATTTGCATTTTGAAACATCTTTAGAACGTTCCAGGGCGATGGCGCAAAAGCTGAGTCCTAGTATAAGTGGACACATTTATTCCATTGAAGAAACGTTATTTTAACGTTTGCAATGTGTAGTAATATGCATATAGGTAGTGAAGTTATTAATCAATGTTGATTTGTCCAAGAATATCATCGTTACCTCAATACTGGATCTATACGTGTCATCTGGTGGAATGTAAATGGATAAAAATGTATAAGAATCGTTCAAGAACGGTTAGGTACGTGGAAACTGAAATACAACATTCTAGTTCAGGTTAGGACCCTACGTTGTGCCACTATAACATTCTAGTTATGTTCTCGTTATAATAACAATGAAGGATAAAATAACTTTGAATCAACGTGTGTAGGTAACGTTTCTTGAAATCCGGAAATAAACGTATTCCCGTTTTTTTCAACATTTTTACAACGCTTTTTCTACATTTGTTTGTTTATTGAGGTATTAGTTATATTTTCAATTAAACAAGGAGGGAATATCATGGGATTTAATATCCTGGTATCAGAAATAAGGCTCAGTATCGAATATTCTCTTCCATAAACACAAACAAAGCACTCCCTGTACCGATTTGAACAGCGTGGAACATTTCCCATGCGGCCGTATATGAAAACATTCATTTAATCGCCGAAATAATATATAGCAATCATAAAATCAAACCAGACCAGCTTTTTAAAGGGGCAATGTTGACTCAGATGAATTTAAACGAATGTTATCTCACAGTTGTGGCAGGATTTATAACTGTTGACTGACAAATCCACCTCCCGCTTAAGTCAACCCTCATGTATCATGAGTTAGATAGACACTTTGCATCATATCTCTTCAACCTATCATATTTCCAATTATTTCTATTCAGAGGCTACACCCCCTAGTTACTTTTTATTAACGAACCATTCAAGGGCTTTGATAGATAGTTAGTAAAACCATATTTCGAGTGACAGGCCCTCCCGAAAGACCCAACTGGCACTGAAGTTGAAGGGTCGAAGCTGCTTGTACTTCAAGGTCATATATGTGCGCAGCTGTTTGGTTCAATGCATGTGGGGTATTGTGTCACCTGACCATACTTGCAGGATTGGTGGCAAATATGCAAACATGTGCGAACAATATGATTAGGATTGTCATTTTATTTCAAAGGGGATCAAATCAGGGTCACTGTTAGAAATCTTTTATCATAATCACATAGGAGGTCATGGTTTAGTTTTCAGGAGTTGGTGCACCTGATGAAAAGTCTGTGCACGTACAGAAAATTTCGTTAATGACAAAACAACGTTGCCAGTTTCTTTGTTTACATCAAAGTAAAAGTATCAAATATATGCCACATTTTGTTAGTTCGAATCGATCGGCGATTTCGGGGCGAAATATCGATAAGAAATCGCCTATTTTTCCGATCTTCGTCGTCCAGAAGAAGTTTCCCGTCGATATGAGAAATTTCGTGCAAGTGTCATTTTTTCCTTTCACGACTTTCGGCGTGAGTATGAACGGAAAAGTACTAATCGACCTTTTTACACTTGATAACGAAGTTTTTTTATGTATCTGGCCGTTTAGAAAGATTTCAAACGAAATTCTGGTTCCTCAGAATTTTGGTTAGTTTCGGTATCGTTTTTGGTGCTCAAAATTTATTTGGAATATGTGAGTGGACCAAAAAGGTTTCCTTTTACGATCTTCTAACGAAAGCGACCGGAAAATATGGTTCAGATAGGATTTTCGAGGAATTATGAGGAAGGAACTCGCAGAATTAAAATGCACGATTTTCGTTAGTGAATGGGTTCTGGATGGCCATCATCGGTCTCTTAATGATTATTGTTGATCGTTTTCACGTTTCAGAAAAAAAAAACAAGTCGAAAAAGCTAAAGAAAAGAAGAAATATGACAATATTGCATTGAACGGTAGGTGAATTCAGATTCCGATGAATTGAAATGTGTCACTGGAGCTTTCATTCCTTTGCCGAAAGTAGAAATAGGCTATATTGAACCAGAATACATCGGTTTTTTCCATATTCCAGGAGTTTGTGTCTTATTTTAGAACAGGTCAATGATAAATGTGAAGCATATGTTTGACCTATTCCATTTTAGTTGTACTAACCTACTGTGGTAGTAATGTATGAATATTTTTCAAACTAATAAATTACTATAGTCAGAATATGTTACTCCTTGTTCATAAGATCAAATAGATGAAATGTCGTCAAGTCTTATTAAACTTTCAGTTCAAGAGGATAATAAACATTAAATCTTCACAAGCTTGCATATGAAAATTATGTGAAAGCAATGCAATTTTTTCCATGGTGAAAAATAATATATTTCAACAGTGATCTTTTGTAGTTTTCATGCAAATAACTAGAATAGGAATCCTTTTTATAAATTCATATAAACGTTAATTATTTTCGTCCATCACAGATTTTCCAATTCATTCACATTCTGAGAAATACGCTAAGAATGTAGAAAGGGCAACATAGTGTTGACTTGGAACATAAAATATTTTGAAAAAAGTCATAACTTCGATACAGAGTGGAATGTGTCAAATTTCCAAGGCCAGAGTTGTGATTTTATAATTTTGAATGGAGTATATGTATTAATACTCGGAGCTTTGAATTCATTAAATTGTAATGTTATGTACCTACATATTCGAATTTTTATGGTAGGTACTGCAGGCATAAAAAAATTTCAGGAAGCAATAGCATTATCATTCTGCCCTAAGTGTACTATATCGTTAGGCTTCCACTCCAACACTCGATTCTTGATATCTGCACAAGAAAATAGCATAACTGAATCTTTCAACCATGTTTATGAAGGTGAAATATTTTCAGTATTAACAGAGAAAAAACTTTCTTCAATATTCGCCAGGTCTTTGGAATTATTGAATTCACATAATATTTTCTCAAATTCATTATTTTCCCAAAGTCAATAAACACTTTGATAAATACGTAATTACAACGACCTCTTTGTATAAAGGACAACGTTGCGTAGTTATCTACGTCGGCAGGAAGTACGTTGAAAAATCGAATTCCGAAAGTGTTGAATTTTGCCTCTTGCCTTTCATGACCCATATAGGTACGGTCAATGTCACCCCTGTTGGAGGCCAGATGGCATACAGTCAGTACAGTCACCCCCAACACCCCTCCAAACGCGACTACGCACTGGTTCGAAGTTGACCGAAAACACAATAGATGGAAATCGTTCCGCTAAAGGAGGGCGTCGACGCAACTTCAAGTGGGTTATTATTTACGATGTACAGTATGCTATAATTTGAAAAGTCAATTCGATTATGCCGAATTTATGACGTGCGTGATGCAGTTAGTATGGTTATTGAACACGCATCAATCGGTTACAACGAATCCGCGTTCGGTGTGCTAGATTTATTGGAGTGTGGTCCGATTCAATAAACGTTGCGGAACAGTTGTAATGGACGTGAAATTCTTTTATGCGTACTACAACCCCCTAGGTCTGCGGAATTTCCAATTTGTTCGTTTTTTGCGCTGGGTGGCAGGGGAGTTGATTTATGCAACTGTGACGTTAGCGAAGCACTAATGACCTTCCAAATTCTTTTTATTAGGTTATGGGACCAGGATTCGACCCCCATTTGGAATAATTGGGTTTGTGACGAGGTGGCAATGTTCTGCATTTGATTTATGAAAAAATATGCCTCTCGAAACACGTAGATAACATGGGCCATCTTGTACCATCAGAACTTTAACAGTCGATAGAAAAAGTCATTTTGGGAAGTCGATTTTCTTGAAACTATCAAAAGAATCCTGTTACAAATTGCTACTGAACTTCTTCTGAAAAATTCCTAATGTTCTATTTTCTCTATCCCCTCAATGGCATCATAATTAAAATTCGATTCATATCATAATACATGTCGATCAATGACCAATGTCGTTCTCTTTCTCTTCCGTATGCTTGTCATCTTTTCATGAAACTTAAATCTCAATGACCTCTTCTAATCACTACCATCTGCCAATGAAGTATCGGATGTTATTTTTCCAGAGTGATTTATCAGCATAAGCCAATGACTTGACACAACTCCAAAAGTCCAAAGAAAATAATCCAGTTATGTCGCATGATCTTGGAGGCCATTTTTCGAAATAATGTTATCGCCAAATCTTTCTTTCAATAAATCAATTGTAACGGTAGCAGCATGAGGTGTAGCATCATCTTGTTGGAACCAAAACACTTCTGGATCGATACCATTCAAATTTTGAAACAAATAATCATTGATCATCGATCTGTAACATTAGCTCCAGCATCGTTTTTGAAGAAATATGGACCGATAATGCCTCCAGCGAGTAAACCACACCATACAGTACCTACATTCTTCAGGATGCAATGGAACCTGCAGAACTTCTTGAGGATTGTTTTCACTTCTAACGGCAATTTTGCTTGTTTACGTAGCTGTTCAACCAGAAATGAGCTTCAACACTAAACACAATTTCTCGATAAAAAGTGGATCAACTTCAAGCTGTTCTAGGGCCCATCAGCTAACAAACGACCCTTATCATGGTCAAGTCGCTTTGGTTCTTGTCCATGTGGTGGAGTCCAACTTGTTGTGAACGTCAACGAATAGACAAATCTGGATCTTCATTAACACTATCACTTACAGCAGCGATATTTTCTTCTGTACGTACAGTTCTTTGTCTCCTTGTTGTTGTTGCATCGAGTAGAGAAAATGTTGGCCGAAATCTATCGATAGTTCGACGAATGAGCTGCTCTGATTGACGATTATGCAAATCATAAAGGACCCCGCACTTTTTATAGGTAAAGTGGCGACCGGTCAAATTTTCTGAAAGTTTGTAATGTTGTTGTACCCGGCTCAGTGACCAAAAAAGTCAATAGGTCCAACCCAATCCTATGGCTAGTTTTGCAAATACGGGGTGTTAAAGTTGAAAATTGCCCAAATTTTCGGATTTATTCTTTGATTATTAAGAGTTGGATTGGATTTCTGTTGCATACACACGTTTACTACATGTTCTAGTAATGCAATTAGTGGATACGTATGATTAAAAATATTTATATTTATAGGGTGATTCACGAATATAAGACGGTAGTTTTTTGCCAAAATTCACTCATTCTACTGTAACGTCAGGAAGGCATATTTTTGAAATGTTCTTTTCGTTTTAGTATTATGACGACCAAATATTGCACAGTGGATATTTTTTATACAGGGTGTTTCACAGAGAGAACCACTAGACATTATAATTTTTTTTTAGGATTAATTCGAAACCCTGTATTTATGGATTGATTTTTGGGGAAAGTAATACCACAAACATATGTGTTTCTCTAATCTCTAAAATATTCATGTTGGTTTATTCATAGGAAGGTATTCTATTTTGGGAAAAGTTCGAAAAACATGAACATCCTGTATACGAAAATTTTCTCGGTCAAATGCAACTATTTTCTCACTATATATTGATTTCTACAACATCTCCACAGGTATGAATTCTGAATCCGATACTATGACCAGTTTTCGAGATACAGGGCGTTGAAGTGGAGAATAAATGATTTCATCAGTTTTTTTTCCAATTGAAAAGGCGGATCGATTTTATGTTGCGCCCATGAGTTCAATATGAGTACAGATAAGATGCGCATGGAAAAGTTCAGCTAAAATATTTACTGTTACAGGGTGATTCACGAATAAATCACAATAGCTTTTGCAAACACTCGATAATTCTACAGTTTCGTCACAGAGAAATTATTCCATGAAGTTAATACCTAGTCGTTCACAATTTTCAGTCGGAAATACTTCATTATGATTACTTTTCATACAGGGTGAGCCATACAGGCAACCATACCAAAAATGCTTATGCTATTGTGATTTATTCGTTAATCACCCTGTAACAGTAAATATTTTAGCTGAACCTTTCCATGCACATCTTATCTGTACTCATATTGAACTCATGGGCGCAACATAAAATCGATTCACCCTATGAATATAAATATTTTTAATCATATGTATCCACTAATTGCATTACTAGAACATGTAGTAAACGTGTGTATGCAACAGAAATCCAATCCAACTCCTAATAATCAAAGAATAAATCCGAAAATTTGGGCAATTTTCAACTTTAACACCCCGTATTTGCAAAACCAGCCATAGGATTGGGTTGGACCCATTGACACTTTTGGTCACTGAGTCGGGTACAACAACATACCAAACTTTCAGAAAATTTGACCGGTCGCCACTTTACCTACAAAAAGTGCGGGGTCCTTTCACGCAGTGCTCTATAAGTTTGGAGAATAGAGCACTGATATTGAAGATGCATTTCAACCATTTGTAAACGTTGTAGCGGCGTGAGTCTTCCGACGATAATTTGTTAATGCTTACTGAACAGAAATGTAGAAACAACATGGCTTCTACTTTCTGTCAAATCACCCCAAAAAAACGCTATATCTAACTGTTTTAGACTTTTTAGCTTCGTGCATACTTTCGAACTTATCATTTCTATTCTTCTCAGTTTCTTTCCATTTTGTCGATCTTTTGTATACTTTTGTTCCAAATTTCGCAACAACAACTTATTTATACTCGTTCAACTTCAAAATCAGTATCAGAGTCTCAATTACCTACAAATATACCGCAATTTCCTATAAAGCTCAATTAACTCTTGAACATGTTTAGTTTTACTAGGCTGTATCTTTTTTATTCATTTGAAAATTTTTAGGAAAGGCACATAACTCTGTATATTTTTCGTCACTCTGTCTCTTCTTAGCTTTCAACTCCGTTCTAAAAGTCAAAGAAAATAGAATGCAATTCTAGAGTGTTACAACACGCCTTCCAAAATTTCAGCATTTGTTGTTTCTCGAGCTTCTGAGTATTAACTGTATTTTCATACAGGGTGGGCTTTTCAAAACGAAACAGACGAGATAACAGGCGGTATAAATTTATTTCGAAAAAATGCTCGGACACGTCGATTTTGTTTCGAGGGGGACAACTTTTAAGGTCAAATTCACAACTATATCGCTTCAACCCTTAGTGTTAGAACACCAACCCCTAAATTTTGAATACGAAAGATAGGGTGACTGATACCTCATTTTAAAGGCCTTTTTATAATGAATTCAGCGTGACAATTTTTTTCTCATTTAACGCATTCCTTTTAGAGATATTTAATTTTGAATTTCGTACAGTACCATTCATTCCGCTAACCATGCTATATGAATTCATCAATTATTTGACTAATTATTCATTGTTAAAATTTTAACTTTGTATTTTGATGTCTAGTGTATGGCAGTTATGGAGTTTTATCAAATCTACAGAATGAATGAATTATAAACTCGATTGATTCAGACAGCTTGCTTGACGATGATACCATCTTTGTTTCAACTTCAAAAGTCAATATCTCAAGAATCAATGAATCAAATGCAAAAAAAAATAATATCCTGAACTCAGCCTAAAAGTACCTTTCAAATGAGGTATCACTCACCCTATCTTTCCTATTCAAAATTCAGGGGTTGGTGTTCTAACACTAAGGGTTGAAGCGATATAGTTGTGAATTTGACCTTGAAAGTTGTGACCCTCGAAACAAAAATCGACGTGTCCGAGCATTTTTTCGAAATAAATTTATTCCGCCCGTTATCTCGTCTGTTTCGTTTTAAAAAGCCCACCCTGTATAAACAACGCCTCAATACTCCTGATGTACATCAGAGAATAACCTTAAACTCTCGAATGTAGGTACTCCCGCTAATCGATTTCGAAAGGGTGGAAGGCAGGAATCGATGATGCTCATTAATTTTTCACGAACAATTTTCAGTTACAATGGGAAACGCTATAATTATGATGTGAATTGATGGGGATAACTATTATTACCAACCTCAAGTTAGAGAGTTCGAGGAAAAGCCTGTTGTAGTCGAAGACTGGAATTTTCCCCTTTCAACTAAACGACTGTCTAAATGGGCCCGCTGTTCACCGGAATGAGAAAATGAGGTACAAGACGTTTTCATTCTGGAATGTTTGAAGGTGGAAAGGCAACTCGAGAAAACATCACGGTAACGACTCCATTCAGGAGTATGAGAATAGATGCGCTCTGTTTGTTTCTTTGTTCAATAAATGTTTGAACTCCATTCTGATATTTCCAAATGAATATGAAAAAGTTATTCACGTGACGTGAAAGACGCGATTCTCAGTTTTATATGTTCGCTTGACCCCCTATTGATAGGTTCAATAAGGAACTTTTCAAGCCACGTTATATCAAGACAATATCACAAGTTCCAGCCAGCAAGGGCATCCTCAGCCTTTGGGCTAGGGGGGGTGAAAAAGTAGAATAGAAATAATGAATTGGAGGTAGAATGAAATAAAATTTATACTGTACTGATTATATATTATACAGGGTGTTCCTAAATAGGTGTATCAACGGTCAACTGTATGTTTTTTCTTGAAAAAACATTCCTTTCTCTTCCATTTTTTCTCCAGGTATTCGTTTCTGAGATACGGAGTGTCATAAGTTTAATTTTTTTCAGTTTTTTGCTTATTTCTCAGGAAACATTCGAATTAAAGAATTGAGTTTTTGTACATGCATTGTCACCAATAATAGCTACTTTTTTGCACTTTACTCGGTTTCAGTTTCATTAGACGTGCCAGTGGCGGAGATATTGTATTAACACAAAGGTTTTACCCCCAACGTTTACACCACTGGACAAATTTGCATTCACACAGCAAATTCTGATGCGCTAATGTGTTTCACATAAAAAAGGTACTTTTAGATCATTTCTCTAAAGTGAACCGTTTTCGGGAAAACTGGCATTTTATGGTCAAAAACTTACTTATTTTTCCAATTACAAGGAATTTACAATGGGTCAGCAAATTGTTTTTGATCCTAAAATGACAGTTTTCTCGAAAATGGTCTGTGGAATCGAAGCACAATAAACTTAAAAAAAAAGATTGCCGTTGATCCAAATTGTGAGAAGCGCGATGAAGCTCACTTTTGGTGACATGGATAAGTCATTAACAAAGCTGCCGTATTTGGAGTAATGTTGAGAGTGTACGAGTATGTTGAGATACCGTCACATCTACAAAAACTGACAGTTTGGTGTGCTTTATGGGTGGGTAAATAATTGGTCCATACTTCAAAAACGATGCTGGCCAGAAGGTTTCAATCAATGGTGACCACGGGCGCCCGCAGAAATTTTTCTCAGGGGGGGCCAAAATTTTTCTCAGGGGGTGGCAAAATAAAAATATTTGAAATATAGAGGGTGTTAAGCTGAAAAACGATAAGGCCATACAAATCTCAGGGGGGGCCATGGCCCCCCCTGGCCCCCCCCTGCGGGCGCCCATGATGGTGACCTCTATTGAGCCACGATTATCGACTTTTTCGTTCATCAATTGAAAAACCATGATGTGCAAGAGCTTTGGCTTCAACAAGACAGCACAACTTGTCCCACAGGTCGTTCCACCATTGATTCATAGAAGAAAACGTTTGGTAACCTGTGAATTGGCCTCCAAGATCGTGCGATTTAACTGCACTTGGGAACTCGCTAGTCTTTCTTTTTCTATAACAAATATTTCATGATGCATTGTCACCAGAATTATGTATCTACACCTGTCGAATTTCAAATCAATCGGACGATTAGAAGTGCGTCATATTCAACTTGCCAGATTTGATTAGAGACGGACAGACATACATACGGACACCGGTACAGGTGAAACTAAATAAAAAAGATCGTAAAATCAATTTTTATCAGTATCAAAAGGAATTATGTGTTGTAATCTGGCACTAATTGCCTCTTTAGCAGTTCCAATGAAATGAGTTACTGCAACTATTGAAGGAAGAGCAATGAAATAGAAAGATGATTCTACAATAACGATGACGCAATATTTATGACATCAGTTAATGAATCTTCAATGAATGAGAAATAAATCAGATAATAATTGTCGGATTCATAACTGAGGCTCATTAAACCTCTTTTCCTCTTCTTGAAGGAATCCAGAAAATCTAAATATTGTGAAGTGGACCAGAAGAGCATTGGGGTTGACCTTGTGCCCCGAAGGCCCCATCCTGCATCGAAGCAGCATACAAAATCGATCCTGCTCTCTGCAGGAATGCGAGAAATTTCTTCTGCTATTTTCCACCATATTTCCACAATACGTTCGCCTCGGCCTCAGTTCTTCGAGCCAACTAGATACGAAACGCTGCCAACCGTCGTCATTTGACTTGAGGGGTTGGTTATTAAAAGATCATAAAGTGGTGCCTCGACCCGCTTGATTTATGGCGCCGAGTTTGAAAACAATCGTAGGAATATTTCTTCTCGTCGGCTTTTATTAAATTTCGAGTTTGTATGTGAAACATTTGATCGCAGATGGCTTGGGACCCTCCCTGTACGGTACTTTTTGTTTAGGTCGATAAAACTCAAGGAGTTCTCTATGGGGCGACTGATACGGCTCGCATTTCTCCCGGCGATAATTAAATATTTCACGAGGGAAATATTTCATTTTCTTCATTTGGGGACATTAAAATCTCCGCTTGAAATTAATTTCGAAGGGACCTGTCCTCACAGTAGGCATAACTTAAACGTGAGAGATATTTTATACTTTCTCCCGTTCTCTTCCGTTCTTTTCCGAAGAAAAATTTCGATTGATGTGTTAACTTCTCATTCAATACCCTTAAACAATAACTCGGCAACTAGACGTTACTGTTACAGAAAACTGATGTAACGAAGTTCTTTGTTTGCTCTGTGGAGATGATGACTTAACAGAGAAGTACCTGGTCACCTCTTCACATGCTGTACTGACTGGCTTTGATGTGCACATAAGAATATCTCATCAAACTAGACCAGGACACTGTGATTGGTAAACTGAAACCAAAATAGTAACAACAGTGTATCCTTTTCTGAGATTGTACTGATGGCGTAATGTGACGACGATGGGTACAGTATTCCATGCTTCGATCAACTTTGTTTGTTAAAAATTATATTAATATTGCCCAGTACCAAAAACTGAGAGCATTCTGAAACGTCAAGCTACAGGATACAAACCGAAAAAATTTTAACTCAGGAACAAGTTCAGAAATTCATTTCAGAGGAAGTAAGTAGATATAAATAAAAAAGTATTGCTTGAAATACATACTCGTAACATACGAAATAATGGTACAGTTCTTGATTGCTTTTTAGGTAGCTCTATACTTGGAATAGCAGGAGCCTGTCGACGAGATGAGCTTGTTCGAATAAAAGTTCATCAGGATATAGAAGATATCGGTTCAAAAATACTGGTAGAAATACCAGAAACGAAAACTCATTTTTCATAAACGAAACCTATTTAAATGTTTATAGAAAGTACGTATCATTTAGGCCTAATGATTTTCAAAAACCATGATTTTATTGAAGGCCGGTTTTGTAAAAGGCGAACCGACAGATGAACCGTGCGCCAACTACCAGATAGTGAGGAATTTGGTTGTTGACGCAATGGTTGATTCCTCGGTTGGCCTTTATAAAACCGGCCCTAAGGCCTAAATTCAACAAAAGAAAAGGACAGTCATTGGAATAAATCAATTTGGAAAAATGCCGCAAATTGTTGCTAGTTATTTGAAGTGTAACGAAGCAAGTTTTCCGGTTGAATTAGAGAGTACCTCACGTCGCGGTAATTGTCGCGGTGATCGATGCGCGATAGGTTACGATCGCGGGGTCAACCGCGTTGGGCGTGGTCAGCGCCGCGACCCGGAAGCGTATAAGATCAGACGCACGGTCGGTAATTAATTAATTGAATTAAAATTGAAGAATTGAAGAGTTTATTGCGGTACCGCCAGTCATCTTAAAAATCCGTATCCAGGTCCCAGGTTGAGTGATAGAAGCATTAGTGCGAATCCAGGTTCCAGGTCCAGGTCCGGTTATTGAATATAATATGAAATAGTGACTAAACCGAAGGGTTTTGCGTGAGCAAGGTATGATTATTTCATTTAAATTTTATTTTGTTGATTTGTCGGTGTATGACTGTATTTTCTCATTTGATCCTTTACCTCTCTGGGTCGTGGAATTGTGTAGTAGCTTCAAACGGCCTGCATAATTCTATCAATTTCCGCAGTATGCGGGGATGTACATGTTAGCTTGAAACGGCGCATTTACATCTTCGTTCCTTTCCAAACATCCATGGTGCCAGGTAGTATACAGGGTGATGTATGTTAGCTTCAAATGGCACATGCACAACCCGGTATTGTCTCCAATCTTCCGAAATCGCCAAATTTGACAGAATATACAAGACATTGTTTCCGAAGATCATCGGCAACACATTTGGTAGATGCTGGAGCTGATATTCTTTCTTTGAAGCGCCACGGAGGATGGAAAACTTCCAATGTGGCGGAAGAATATATTGTCGAATCACTTAATAATAAAGTAGAAGTGGTTAATGAAATATTCAACACCCCTGCCTCGACTTCACATGAAAATGATCGAAATGAGATGAACCCAACACATAGCCATGCAGCTTCAACGTCTTTGAATTATCGTTGCCCTCCAGTACAATTTACAAATTGCAAAAAATTAACAATGAATGTAAAAATTAATAACAATTAATTTGTGTTCAAGAATATAGTTATAAATTGAATGTTCCTCTTATTTCTTTTATAACAACTTTATCAATATAAAAATTGAAACCATACTGTGTTTCATTTTATTGTAATAATCGATTTGTAACATCACAGCACGCTACAGCAGTGCGGTAAGAATATTACCGCACTGTTATTTTCTAATTGCTTAGCAACTGCTCACTATTCTGGAATGTTGAGCTTTGCGCATAGAAAACAGGTCAACATAGTGTCGCTTTTTCCACGATCGGAGAAAAAATATATTATAAGTACTGAAAAAACTTCATCCCATTTTAACGTTGTGAATATTTGATATCCTCTTTCCTCATCCAGTTACGGTTCCTTGCGAATAATTCAAAAATTCGCGATCGTCCAGGTGCACCCCAAACTTTCAGGAAGTGCTCTCAAGGTCTTCAGCTAGAAACATAAAATTCAATTTTTACCTAGCGAGAGAGAGGAACCGTCTCAGAATTCGAAATTAAGTTCATTAATAAAGAAGTTAGTTGGAAGTGAGTTAACCGGAGTTGCCGGTGCTTAAATTGAGACCTGAGCTCTTGCTACACGAAAATTTCAAAAGGAAGTGTTTAGCGAAACTTTTTATCGGGCGCAGCGCGATCGATGACAGATAAAAGTTGGGAATTGGCGAATGGATACGGGGCGTAGGGGGTGGTGGGGGGTTTACGGACCTGTGAATGTGGTCTCAATTTCAATATGAGAGAGGGACGAACTTTTTCAATTTCATAATTTATTTAAGGGGGCTGTGGATTACGGTTCATACTTTATTGCTGAGTACTGCAGGTGCATAAATCATTTATAAAATCGATTTGTCCGATTCGATGAAGACAGGACTCAATGAATCTCAAAGTTCTTTCATTGGTGAAACTCTTCGAAAATAAAGATTCTATTCCTGTTCGAAATAAGGTTATACTGTCCTAAAAGACCGTGAGCGATAGAACTGAGCCCTGAGGAATACCTACATTCAAGCATAGAGTCTTTATCTGTCTGTTCTGAGATGAACCATCATTTGTACGTTATTCAGATCTTCCTTGGGTAATGAGGAAGGAATTCAATTGGAAATCATTGATAAAAAAGTTCGTATTTTTCTGAAATTTACTAGCAGAGATCTTTCATCCTGTAGGCAGATAAGTTTAGTTTGGCAAGGGGGTTTTATTCCACTAAGACCTCAATGTCTATTGTGTCTCTTATCAATGCTGTTTTCTCAACTGCGATATATGCAGCTTGAGCTTGCCCTCAAGTTCCAGTGCTCCAATCAACTCCAGTATCTGAAAGGGCTCCAAGCAGGTTAAATCCTTTTGCCCAGGATATTCCTTGCGCAGGCTTGTAATGGATAGACATTCTGTAACAGTGTAACCAGGTAAACATTATTTTTCTATTATTCCCCACTTCATTCCTCCATTTTGGACAAGCCCATTCCCATCAGATTCTTCCAGAGGCGACAATGTTCTGTGAGGAAGCTAGTGAGGATGCGTACATTATTCTTGAGATTCGAATAATTCTTCGTTCTAGCAATTTCAAAATCCCGAAGGAACATTTTGGAATGATCCATTCCTGGAAGATTCCACCAAGTTTTTTCTCTTTTAGTTTCTTCCTTCTCCAAAACCTCTGCCTTCCACAGAAGTGTTTGTGGCCAGTAAGTGAAGTTTGTGCTCCTTTTCATGCTAGTGTGTTGGTCTCTTCGTTTCCTTTGATTCCTGAGTGACCAGAAACCCAGACTAAAGAGACAATGTTTTTCTTATCTAAACCATTTTGCCCGAAATTGCCGGAACAATATGTGGGATATTGGATGGATTCGAAAAAAAAAATTCCAAACGAATCAATTCCCAAATTCACTCTGCGGTGAAACTTTACAATCTTCCTCTTATGCTCGTTCCAAATCGATACAATTCTCGACTGGATATACCCTCTGAAACTGCTCTCTACCTTTTCCAACCACTAAATATTCGAATGTTTCACGATCGATTGATATTAAGATGTTCTTTCCGCAATTTGGGTATCGGATTACCATTAAATATCCTTTTTACCATCGACCCGACTGGCGACAATGGACCGATTTCCCCCAGGCTCAAAGCTTCCGGATCCCTCAGGATAGAGGGGTGCAAAGCCGTGGCGATAACCTGCAAATCGGCTCCCTAAAAAATGGGAGCGATGTATCTCGAACGCTTGAATATCCAGTAAAAGAGGTGGATGTTGGAAAAAGGATGATTTGGTTGTGGGACTCAGATGTCTTTGGGTTGATGGATTTTTAGTAAAAGTAGGAAAGAGTGTAATTTATATAAGTTAGTTAAATATACCGAAGTTATCCCATGCTAGGGTCTTCATTACCATTGGAACTTCTGAGCTTGACCTTGCAGTAAAATTGAAATCAAAATTAGTGTCAGAATAAAGTGCGGTGAGTATTCACTGTTCTTTACACCTGCTATTTACCGACCATCCACTAGAGTACCTCACGTGATTGTTCTGCATTTCATGTAGGAAACGCTTCATATTTCAACACAGAGAGACTGAAAGAAAATCCGTTCTCGAAAGGGATACGCCAGCATGATGGTAACGCTGGTCCCATCGCTCATTTCCAACGACCAGCGTGGGAGAAATTGCATCCAGGTGTCATCCATCAAGCCGATAAGACCATCAGTGATATTTCATTGGCGCGTCAACCCTAGCACGCATATATTTCAATTTCTGGGTCAGACAAAGACACAGAGGGAGAGGCCGGCTATATTTATCTAAGATACGCGATCTAAATGAGACTTCCTTACGAGCCGTTTATTTTCCATTTTCGCGAAAAGCTCGGGTAATGTTAGACCATTTTTCATTCGGACTCTTATTTAGATTTGGACGTCAGCGGCGGTGGAGATCAAAGTAAAAGCAATAGAGAAGGTATGGCCAGGAATATGCGGAAAACTTAGACAGTTTGTCAATGAGTACATGCGGATGGGTTATATGTATTTTCAAATTGTGGGAGAACCAAAACCAAAATCATTCGTTAAATAGTTTCGATCAATATCTTCAAGCGGATAGTGTTTTTTCCACACTGACCTTTCTGAGGTCTATGAAAGCCTCTGAGTCAACCCTAGCGCGCCACTGTGGTGCATTACAGTCACTCTTATCTGCCTGATGGATAACGTTACTGTGGGTACATCCTTAGCCATTCCATTTAATGTAATGCTGGCTCACCGCAATTTAACAATATGCTGATTTCAGATTACCTTGTTGCTTCTTATGCAGGAGTTTATTGTTGTTCAACACCAACCAGCGAATTAGTGACGTGATAAATGAGCGGCCTGCTTTATTAAGTCTAATTTACTTCTGATAAAAAATAATTTGGGCAAGTCCATAAGCCTAATTATGTACGAGTTGCATATAAAGCTTTATGTTTGACTGCAATGCGGACATTTTATTTTTTGAAATGGCAATTCATATATTCGTCGCTTTATTTCAAGAAAACATTGAGTGTGCTTTTGCTTATCTTACCTTAGTAATCATCAGCAACCTTAGCAACCTCACTGAGCAAAGTTGTTCACTTCGTTAATTCTGTGACAAACGTCATAATAATCCCAAAAATGGATAGATAGGGAAAGGAAAGCGTAAAAAATTTAGCCGCAAGTGCCAAAGAATCTTTTCTATCCACTAAAAGTGCTTATGAAAATTTGTATGCGGCCTATAACAAGTGGTGTGAAACGAAGAAAATTGCAAAATCGAGAGAAGACTGCGACAGTTGAGTTCAATAAAGTGGTGTCCAATAAAGTAGTCAATTATGGACGCTAAACGAATTCATGAATCGAGTGTTTATGAAGCAGTCGAACATAATAGTATATTTCATTACTAGTCCAGAAAGTAAGCTTTTTCCGTGCGCGCGGCTCTGTCTCACACGGGAACTCGCGCAAGCACGGAAAAAGCCTTTCTGGTCGTGTAATGAACGATATTTTTCATTACACCTCTCTGAAAACAATAAAACGGGAAAAATTTTCAGCAGAAAACATTTCGATATTGTGAAACAATAATTAATCAAAACACTGACATCTATTGTCACGCAATCGTTGCTCTGTGTCTCAGCATAGGAATCATAGGATGCATCTATGCCTCAGCGCACCGTAAAACTTTTTGCGGTGCGGCCGCACGGAAAAGAGTCATTTTCGATGTTCGAAATCTACATGTTATGATAGGGTTTTCAGTGCGGTGTAATGAAATAGTATATTTCATTACCAGTCCAGAAAGTAAGCTTTTTCCGTGCGCGCGCGATGTGTTCCCGTGTGAGGCGGAGCCGAACACGGGAACTCGTGCAAGCATGGAAAAAGCCTTTCTGGACGTGTAATGAACGACTGAGAGATAGGAACTTTTGTGTGAAAATAGGTGATGTTCATTCCACACTCAGATATTTGGAAGCAGGAGTTCCCCAAGGATCCATACTAGGACCGCTACTCTATAACATATACATACATGATATACCAAGAAATCCAAGATGCCTGCTTGCTCTATACGCGGACGATACGGGCATAGCAATTAGGCACAGAAATACAAAAATAATTCACAAAAGACTTCAAGAAGCTGTAGACGATATCAGTCAATGGTGTAACAGATGGAAAATCAAAATCAATGGAGAAAAGAGTCAAGCAATACTCCTTCAAAAGAGAAAACTGAAGATGGAATCGAAAATATCCATAGACGATAATGAAATAGAATGGCAGAATGAAGCTAAATATCTAGGAGTAATATTAGACAAGGGACTTACGTGGAAACAACACATTAAGTATGCAGTGGATAAAACGAATGTAGCAATGAAAAGACTATATCCGATTATAGGCAGAAGAAGCCAAATGAACAGAAACACGAAATTGAGGATCATAAAAGCAGTCGCCAGACCGCAGCTTACTTATGGATCAACAGCATGGGTATATGCAGCGAGAACCCATATAAAGAGGATACAAAGTACAGAAAACAAATTTCTGAGATGGGCATTAGACGCCCCCTGGTTTGTTAGGAATGAACAGATACAAAAAGACATAAAATGGGAGTCCATTACTACATTCATCAAACGAAAAGCTGCAAAAGCCTATGAAAGAGCTAGTGAACATCCAAATGACGACCTTAGAAGGTTAGTTGACTATGACCCCGCTGAAGATGAAAAAACAGCTAGAATTTACCGCAAAAGACCTAGAGACCAATTGCGAAAATGAAGATATAGAACTCCACACTTAGTAAGAGATATCCAATTGAAGGATGTACACAAACACTCAGCATAAAAGAATGCGAAAGAGAAAATAACAGATAAGATGACGGAAGGTTTATAGGCTTATGCCCGGAACCAACCGCAGGAGAGGTGTTTAGTCGGTAAGAATCCGACACTACCCAGAAAGACTGGGTGTCTGATGTAAGATTCACCTCTTCTAGAACAAAAAAAAAAAAATAATGAACGATATTTTTCATTACACCTCTCTGAAAACAATAACACGGGAAAAATTTTCAGCACAAAGCATTTCGATATTGTGAAACAATAATTATTCAAAACACTGACATCTACTGTCACGCAATCGTTGCTCTGTGTCTCAGCATAGGAATCATAGGATGCATCTATGCCTCAGCGCACCGCAAAACTTTTTGCGGTGCGGCCGCACGGAAAAGAGTCATTTTCGATGTTCTAAATCTACATGTTTTGATAGGGTTTTCAGTGCGGTGTAATGAAAATATATTTACGCTACATTATCCGAAAAATAAAGAAGCTGGCAACGTCTTCCCGAAAGCTCTGTGAAATATTAATAGAACATCATTGTTTTGAATACAAAATAGTTTAATATAGCTTGAATAATCACGAATTGAATGAAAAAAATTTCTTTATAGGATATTTATGGGACATCAAAGAAAATATGAACAAGTTATAAGTGTTCACGAACTAATCGTCAGGAAAATCGAAGAAGGATGGAGAGTGGGAGGAATATGGCTTTTTAAATGCAGATATAATCGGACAAAACAAAGGGTTTTCGTTAGGAAATATCGCGTTTGTAACATTTTTAATAAGGTTAATCATTGCCCTCAAATGAACTTTGAGGATCATACCAGAGAATTGTATCAGGCACGTTTTTGGCCTTATTTTTTTCAATTGGCTATATCTTTTTAGCATAGCCGAATTTGGAAAAAAGGAAAATGAAGAAAGGCTTTCTTTCGGCCTCTAAAATCAAAATTTGAAATATATGTACAAGTCTCAGGCTCACCCTGTAGGCCTTCATAGACCTAGATTACAATAAATCATACATATCCCTCTCAGCTCTCAAAAACCCTCAAACCTCTGTTTTTCCTCTCATCGCCACAATTCACGAAATATTAATGTGAAGTACTCTTTGTTGTTGCCAAAGGACAACGGTGACATATAATGAAGCCACCCTGTCGGTTTGACCCCAAACCGACAGACAAAGTAAACGAGAGGTTAAAATTCTTTTGTCCATGAGAGACCTGCATAGCAGAAATTATGAATGGCGTATTGTATCTCATAAATTACTCGGATGTACAATACCGGGTTGAGTTCTACACCCTTTTGATAGGGACAGGGTTGCAAATTTCGCTAGGGGAGAATTAGGTTTATGGCTCAATCTAGTTGATGTTGGAAGAAAAAGAACGATAAGTTTCGAGAGCATTTTTGAAATTGTTGTATTCGAAGTTTTCCTGATTTTCTGAGATTTTCTGTTGAAGCCACCTTGAATCTACGAAAATCATAATTCATATGAATACATCCATATTCTTCTCGTGTGATCGAATCCAACAAGAAGCGACCCAGACCACCCCATTCGCTTTCGAATGCCCCGAATCTCACCAGAAACACCCCGACACAATTCAATCCAACGATTCATCCCCGAGAATCGGCACCGGAACGAAACTCGGCCTAGAGACCCACATTCGTGTCTCCGCCAGTCTTGAGTGCCATTGAAAATCTATCCGTTACAAATCTCTTCAGATCGAAAGAGAATTGCGCCCGCTCCTCTTGCATCTGTACCGGGGAATCGGTCCGGTCTGTTCCGCAAAATTTGGATTAGTCCTGCTTCAGGAAGTTCTTATGCGGAGCGCACAACGCATCTGCCTATGACGAATCGACGTTCGCCTTTATTTTTGTTAAATGTTCTTCTTACGATCAGGACGCGTCGCGGTCGTCAATTTTCGTAATTTTCGAAGATGTTTGTTGCTTTTGTGGACTTTGTTTGCAGATGGCGCGTTAAAGGTAGTTTTTTATGATTCGCAGGTATATTGGCTTAGATGCGGCTTGAGATCAGCCGCCTTGATTGGGGATTAGAGTTTGACGTATGGAGACGTAGCTTAATTCTCTCGAGAGCGTTACGGATTCGCATCAGATCATCCATCCCTCGTTAAGTCGATAAAATAAACTATTTACGAGAACACGAAATGCATACTCTTTGACAGGT
This sequence comes from Adalia bipunctata, assembly GCA_910592335.1. Lineage (NCBI taxonomy): Eukaryota > Metazoa > Arthropoda > Insecta > Coleoptera > Coccinellidae > Adalia > Adalia bipunctata. The sequence goes on from OU342955.1 coordinate 15,102,637, forward strand.
TAATATAAACAGCTCAAAAACTCTTATTGCGAGGTCCCAGAGATCGCCTGGTGTCCTACTGACTGAGAAAAGTTCTCACACAATTCTTTTTGCGAGATCCTCAAATTCTCTGAGCATAACTGGAAATTCTCATTGCGTCGTCCTTAGAATTTCAAAATGGGAAATTCATTTTGCAAGCTCCCAAAGCAGAGCTGTGACGAGCACTAAGCTCTAAGCACTTGAATAAAAAGGCTCCCCAGTCTCGAGCACTAAGAACTTATTTTCACAAAAGGCTCGCGAATACTAAGAAGCACTTTGTGAAAGTAATTCGACATTTCGAGCACTAAGCCCTTAGGAATTGTTGAAAGTGAGGTTATTTTAATCGGAAAAGAAATTGTATAGCTTGTATATGTGAGAATATTGACAAGTGAGAAGAATGCACAGGGTGTCCTAAATTCGATGCTCACTATGAACTGGTCCGTACTATAAGTGTTAGAAAAAAATGTTCAAGGACTCCCCCTCCGATTCGATTGACAACGAGCAGATTCTTGTTTTATTACTTTCCAAGTTTTGACCAATTGATACGATACTTTCAGATAATAATTTTGAGTTTGATTCGATGTACCTAATATATAATTGATTCTGATTGGTGCTATTCGCTCCTAGATCTTTGCGTTTAATAATATTCATAAAAAAAATATTTTTCTGGGAACTTTTATGGGTTTTCACACCCGGTTCCTGAAACAAAATGTAATCAGAAATTCAAGGAAAAATGGAAATGCTCCTGTGTCAATTTATGCACTGATTTGTCAGGAGCAAAACAGTTGCAAAACATTGTTGCGTGACAAATAACGGAGTATGAAAAAGGAACTGTGTAACGTTTTGATGTTGTCTATATAAGACTCTTTGGTCAAATGAAAAAACTCAGAAACGTGGTTTTTGCTTTTTCTATTGAAATCAAGATGTCAACGCACAAATCACCATCTTCATCTAACAAACTACACGTGGGGACCCTTAATTTTTCCTCTCATAATGATCGGATTCCCTCATAATCATCTTTCTGTCATTGCAGTTCTAACAGTTTTAGTATGTTACTTATGTAAGGAAATGTTGTTTTCAGATTTTATGAATGCGAAAATAAATTCGTATAAGATTGGCTCAGGGCTTAGTGCTTAGTAATCCGTAGGAGTGCTTGGGAGCACTTTTGGGATTACTAAGCACTAAGCCTCTCGATGAAGGACTACAATTACTAAGCACCTTCACTGCTTTTGAAAACTGCTTGGGAGCACAAAAGGGCTTCGAGTAATTTCACGAGCACAAAGCACAATGCATTGGCACAGCTCTCTCCCAAAGATAGCATGAATGCAATCAAAACAAGAAATTCTCATGACGAACTCGCAAAAATACAATTCGAAGTCTATTCCCAGTAGGAACTTTTTGAGATATTGTTTTCAAAGAAAAATGAAATGGGGAGAGTCGATAGACATAAATATGGAATGATAATAGGTATTATGTAAACAAAGACAGGGTCTGCCTCATTATAATCATTAATTAAGTTTATATGAGTTTTTTTCTTTGTATACATCTATTTCTTTGTTGAAGCACAAAATAGAGCAGGATTTTGATATTTTTATCCACAACTTTGTAATTTAATATCAGGGTGATTTAGATTTCTTTTACAGGATGTAGAACTCATCAGGATACGATTTCATGAAGAATTGGTATTTCCTGGGTTACCTCAGAGATACTAAATGTATCATAGTGAGAATATGACAACCAACCATGCATTACTCTAGTTCCACCATCATATCGCAGTGATATTCTCTGCCAACATTTTGTCGAATTGATCTAACAATGGCATCCTATTCCTGTAACCCATAACTCCATCATCTGAAGCGAAAGTAATAAAAACGTCCAAGGAAATGTCAACTTCCTGTGATAATCACTTACGTGACTCAAAACAATAGACACTTACCAGTACCTTAATTGTAATCTCATGTTGAGAACTGTCTGGCGCTTAAAAAAATGCTTCTGTTCTGTAGTCTTGTACCTAGATATGTAGACGTTTCAGACGACCTTGTTAAGAGGTTAGTTTTTGATGACTAAATGGGGAAAATAATGGTACCCCGAAAAAAAGGTGTAATTCTGGAGAGAATATTGTTTTGATCGTTTTTGAAATACATCTGATTCATTACAATACACAATACAGGATTCAATTATATGAAGCATAAGAAAGCTTATTAAAAAAATTGCAACCGGGCCCATAACCTGTTCCACTTTTAATTTCACATGAAACATGAGGTTTGAATTCCAAGCTAACCATATTTTTTGTATTAATAACTGAGTGAATGTATCAACCCTTCCCTATTCCTTCATCGATCTTCCACCTACTCCTCTTTCCACATCCACATATCTCTCCTAATTCGAATTAATCGCAATCGAAAGTCAATGAAAGCCGGCAGATAAATCGCCAAGAATCAGAAAGAAACAATTTTACGACGGAGAGGTCACTCCTGGAAAAGCCTGTTTAATTTCCTTTCCAGGCGAGGGGCAAAGCGAAGTGACCGAAGGGGATTGAAAAACGGTCTCTCAAAATTGCGTCTCTGCGGTGCTATGAATCAAGGAGTACGCGATTTCCGACATGCTGTTCAATAGTTTAGGAATTCTTGAAGATGGACGGTGGAGAGTTTCAGATTCCTGAAGGATGGGAATGGTCCTGATCCTGAATACATTTTCGATGGGGATTCCGGGGATTCGGAATGAATACAACAGAAGATCAAGGAGCTTCTTATTTTCGAGAAAATAAAATACGTTTTGTACATGAGAAGATTTTCAAACTAGGTACCACACATTATATTCCTCGAACCTTAGAAAGTTTTTATATCAAAACATTTTTAGTTCATCATAAAAACAAACAAGAGATGGTCCACCTAAACCATTTCAGTATCTGTAGTGAAAGTCGACGACTCACCCTATATAAAATTTTTTGAACGAATCCAAGACCTCGAAATAAACGAGGAGCCTCGAATTCGCCGAATTCTTTTTGTCTGGAAACGCGAAGAAAAGCACTTTTCCGCTTTCAAATGCCGAAGATCGCGATCGATCCCGCCGCCTGAAAATCGTATGCAAACTTTCCACGCTTTCCCTGAGTGTATTTTCCATTTCAAAGCCACCCTGAGGGCTGACCACATTATCGGCAAGTCGAATTTGCCGCTTTATTAATTTACGATGTTTGAATATCGAGTAATTCTCGACTTCGGGCCCGAGTTTTTGTTGGAAATTCGTTTTGAAGGGCAGAAGGGGATTTATGGAATATTAAAGTTTCGTCCGATCGTATTGCTTGAAGAATTGGGTCCTAGAAAATGAAGAAATCAATATTATATTTTCTGTTTGGGAGAACGGAACGAACTTTCTCTTGATTGGGTTAGAAAAAACTAAAAACTTTTCATTGAATTCATTGTATGATATTCATAATTGCCAAAATAAAATCCGTATTGAATGCTCCAACAGATAAAACATATAATGAAAAAAGAAACAAAAATTTGAGATTGTAATTCTCCCCCTATCTGTAGTTGTGGCAGAGGACGACTTAATATAGAGGGAAGTCACCAAATATGAAATAGTATCCTAATATGAAATACCTTCATTTCTCCAAGACTATAAGTAATAAACGGAACATTCGACCATCTTTTGTTTCATTTGGTCTACTAACAATCGCACTCACACCATCGAGTCAGTTGCGCAAACGCTTAACGTGTGGCAGGCGTGTTTTGTTTTGTTGTCGTGAAGAAAATTTTAAAAGGTAAGTAGTAAATGAGTATTACTAGCTGTTATGTTTGTATACATAAGTGTCATACTATTTAGTATATCGGTAGTATGTTTATTTCACCATTTTGTGATCTTTTGTCATTAAAATATTGTGATTTGAAAAAATATTTAGAAGAGTTTGAACTAGTATAAAAATCCAAATATAGACAGTCGTCGGTGTCTTATTATGGAATATGCTTGATGTGTGGGCTCTGGGCACATCATGATTGTGCTGGTCCAGAGTTTGATACTTGGATCTGTGACTTTTGCAAGTAATTATGTAACTTCTTTCATTTATCACAATATGTTATATTCATTCAATTGATCTCAAAGATATTAATGTCCATTTTTGTTATTGTTATGTTGATTTAAACTTATATTTCATATATGGGTTCCTATTCCATATTTGGTTACTCATTTGTGATTTTGTTTTTAGTGTTAGATTTAGATTAGATTAGATAACTAATATATTTCATTAGAAGCTGTTAATTACTACATATAAATTATGACTGATTATTATAAACATTAAACTGATTTAATTAATATGAAGTTTTTTCTTTATATCCCAAAAACAAAATGGAATTCCATATTTGGTGACTTTCCTCTATGAATAACACAAAGAAAACGGAAACTTATGGGATTTTCAAGAATATTTTCAATTAGATTTTCAAATTTGAAACTTTCACAAAGTGATTTCACTGAAACCAAAGGTGTAAAAATGAATATCCTCCAATTCTGTTCTTCGCCACATCAATGATAATACACGGGGAAACTTTTAATCTCTAATTTTCGAAGTTGATTTGAGTACAATTCGAAGTATTGCATATTTTTCAAATTGGAATTTCAAGCTCTACTGAAATAATGAAGAAGGTGTATGTTTTCAGTATAAATGATGCCATTTCACTCCAAATATTACACCCCATTCGACACTTGCCAGCCAGCAATATACTTCTAAAAAGAAACTAGGTATCTGACCTAATCGGATTCTACGTAAAAAAGTGCTTCAAGAAAAATCAGTTTGACAGGAAACAAATCAAAGCAACTTTTCCAAAATGCACATTTACAAGGTCCTCTCAAATTCTTCTACCTAATTTGAGGATTTTTTCATCCTCATTCTCTTTTTCGACCATGTCGTTTTCATTTTCCAAGTTATTCTCTTTATTTTCTTTCCGTTTTTTTTTCTTGATTTCTGTTTTTCTTTCCACCTCGACAAAACGCTCTAACTCAGTTTCCGTTAGGAAGATTTTTTTTTTCGGCAGAAAATCATAGCGTCTATAGCTTAGGCCAGCCGGAAAAATATCAGAGCCTCTTTTCACTTGTCTGTCCAGTGTCCATGGCGTTTACATCCTTCTGCAAATGAGAGATGTTCTGACCGTCCCATCTTAACATTTTTCTGTTGTGAAATATGATTGAATCAATAAAACTTCATTAAAATTTGGGATTATAGTTCTAAGGAAGCTATTGTGAAATTTGGCTTCAATTTGTAGCAGGTATCTTCCAATATGGATCTCTTATCACTCCAGAAAAATGGGTTTGCAGCAATCTCCTCAATAGTCTTTCGCATATCCCTATTCTCGTTCACATCCTGCCTCGGACATATGTAGAAAGGGAACGTGGCATGAATATTTTTTGTGGTAAAAGTCCTTTATCTTATTCGACGCGGTTAGGGCTGTCAAAATGTCTGGGAAATTGCATACCGAAAAAGTCAATAGTTCCCATGCCTGCGCGCTGAACACTTTTCCTTTATTTCGGATGAAGATCGAAGATTTGTATCATATTATTTTTCATCCAGTATCATGATGAAATCAGTGGAATTTTGTACTCATCGGAAAAATTCAAACACTCGTTTTCTGAGGGGGCTCAGGGAAACGCATCCTTTTATATTCTGTATCTTCATTCATCTAATCAGACCATTTCAAGCTTATCGTTCAATTTTGTTCATTTTCATGGAATATTACAATTTTAGAATTCACACCTCATACGCCATAACCCATCAAAATTCAGCATCAACCACTCAGGACATCTAAGCACGTGTCTCTTTTAACATTCATATCCTGATTTACATCGGTTTTATTCATAGAAAAAGTTGATTGTTCTTTGACTTCGGTAGGTACGAATCAAAACCTATAACTTTTTATTATTCACCTTTCATAGCGTGTTCAAATTTTATTCCAAACGTATTGCATCGTAAAATTTTTATTCGCTGAATCATTCCGTAATTTTCATTGTCAAGATTTTCTTTGATTAATGGAATTGTCAGCACACGTAAATTGAGGAAATGAGTTTACTGTGAATATTTCTGTTTCGTTTCGTCGCTCTATTAGTATGGCTGTAAAAACTCATTTATTTGAGTGGTTAATTTCATAAAAGACTTGGTTTTCATGTATCTTTAACGAACTGATAATGGTGAAATCATTTCTTTCTGTAAAATTCATTTTTTCCAACTTATTCGAGGCAGGAATTGGGGTTGTAACCCAAAAATACTGCGATGGATGTACGCCATGACCTATAATTACATATGAGGCAGTATACTGGTTTTCTAAAGCAAGTCAGTTGAGGGACCCAGAAACGATTTATTTTTTCTGATTGATGAAGGGATGATGCATAAAGATAAAAATAATAAAAGAAATATTTCATAAGTATCAAATGAATGAAAAGGATATTCTCAATCATTTTTGGTTATTTTGTAGTATTTTCACCATCAAAACGAACAAATATTTTTGTGTATTTTCATTTCAGTATCGAAGTCTATCATTTAGTAAATCAAACGTCTATCTCATTTTCCTTTTAGAAAACTGTTTTTTTGTCAATAATATCACAACAATGCGTTGTTTCAGCGAAATTTATTTCCTTGAATATTTATATTCGAAATGATAACCATCCATTTTTATCAACGACGTGAAAATTAATCGTTTCTTACAATTGTTGATTCTAAGAAGGAATTGAATTTCTTTTAAATGACACCCCCTGCAGGTTTCTCCTCCCAGATGACTGGTGAAGGAAAACAAGAGTGTTATACAGCCAGTGTGAGATCTAGTTCAGTGTAGGATTTCTTGTTATATTCCCTGCGCCCCAAAATGTGTTCTATTAAGCTGAATAATCCAAAAAATAAAAATTAATGCACTGCACTGCCATCTGGCGGTATACGTTTCTTATTTTGAAGGCTGAAGACTCTTAAGTACGAGAGGAATGCTTCACTACTTAGTGAAGCATTCCTCTCGTACTTAAGGCTCGTCTGCGTGTGCATCACGGAAGCTATGAGAACGTGCCCAACTAGGTTACTTTGGTCCTCTCTGAACAACTAAATCTGATTTAAGAATCTTCCTAGTGCTCTCAGGAGAAAGAAAATGAGCCCCAAAATAACTTTTGAACATAGCGAAATATTTCAGATATTTCGCAATGTATAAATATTATTAGATGAATATCAAAATGAAAAACAATAATCTCATTTTATACCTACATTGTTTCAATGATATAACTTTCATTTCAATATCTCCTCATTCATTTGCAAAAAGGATCAATTCACCTCATTAAAAAAATCTAATGAACAAATATTTCCAAACTTTCCGACCAACAACTGAGAAGAGACGCCCGTTCGTAGACTGAATTCCGAGTGCAATTCTCTCCTCGCCAAGTCTGCCAAGTCCATTTTTCCGAATTACGATTGTGGCCAAGCTAACCGCCAATTTCATAACCTCGTCTACCCCAAAACTAATTGTTATTCTCTTCAAACGAGGGCGACAATTATGTTCGCATTAAAGTTTCCTTTGTTCTGTTACTTTGGCCAGTACTGGGATTAAAAAACCCGGTTTGAAAGGGATCAGAGATGTCTTTCGGCAGCATTAGGATGTTTAGAATGTTATTTGAGAGTCACGTGCACGTTTTAGAATGACTGGAATAAAAAATCAGCCTTTGTGGGACTGCGTTCACGCGCTGGGCGTTTAGGATTTGTCGGGAGTTGATGGATTAGCTAGGGCGTTAATAGAAAGGCACAAAGGGACCGTTGTCCCTTCTGGAAATGGACTGAAAGAGAAGAAGTGAAAGTGTGATTTATTTACAAAATAACATACAGAATCCAGCTTATTCAGAGGAAATTCCATACACAATCTGAAGCCTTCTTTTTCCAAACTTGCCTCACATAGCTTAGAAGGCAACCAGTTGGTCAGTGTCTTATTAATCCCATATATACTGTCATTGATTACACAAGTTTTCTGGGAAAAATCCCCCATGCTGTCCTAACGGCTCCAAGGCCAAGAGAAGCTCGTTCCGAAGGGGCAAAGATAAACAGAGTCACTGCCTCCGGACCAAAAAAGATCCGGTGGTTTCTCCTCGTCAGCTCCGGCGAGAGACCGTGGTCAAGTCGTTTTATTTCTTGCTCAGTTACGTTTTCTTTATGAAATTATTTCGAGTCGCTACTCTCGGCTGTGTTTGTTGCATTTCAACATGTAAGCTCGGTGTGTTTCGGTTTGCCTTTGGTCTGAATGAAAGCGAGCTTTTTCCACAGTTTTCTACATTCGTAACGGACGTCTATGCCGGTATCGTTCAAGCGGATAATGCTGCGGACTGATTTGCGTTGGAGGAATGAAATGAGGTTCCTTGAGTGGGGGAGGTGTATGTGGTTGGCACTTTTTGAAGGAGACAGAAGGAATATTTATCATAATAGCTATTTATGTAACAAATACATAAATTAGGTCTTTATGGACGAGTCCAAAAGTTTATAATAATTTGGGCAATTCCATAAGCCTTATTATGTACGAGTTGCATACAAAGTTTTATGTTGGACTGCAATGCAGAAGTTTTATTTTCTGAAATGGCAATTGATATATTCGTCGATTTATTTCAAGAAATCATTAAGTGTGCATTTACTTTTCTTACCTTAGTAACCATCAGCGACCTTAGAAACCTCACTGAACAAAGTTGTTTACTTCGTTAATTATGTGACAAACGTCATAATAATCCCGAAAATGGATAGTTCGGGAGAGGAAAGCGTAAAAAAGAATCTCTCCTACCCACTGAAAGTGCTTATGAAAATTTGTATGCGGCCTATAACAAGTGGTGTGAAACGAAGAAAATTGAGTGGTGTCCAATGAATTAGTCAATTATGGACGCTGAACGAATTCATGAATCAAGTGTTCATGAAGCAGTCGAACATAAAAATCATTATAATTATATGATAAGGTCGACTGGCTATAGAAAAACCGTCCAGGGATCTTGAAGCCTATCTTATTATGATTACGTTAGATTCCTCAAAAAATCAATGCGACTGTTGAGAGCGATCCTTCCAGTATCAATAATTTGCGAGTAATTTTAGATTTTATTGAGTCGTACAGAATTCTTCAAATTTTCGCAACCGCCAAAACAGTACTCAGCAGGTGACTCAGTGTTCCTAATCTCCCGCACCTGACTACTACAGACCGCCTTCCATGCCACTCGTTTCCGATGTTGGCTGAACAACTTATCCATAAATCGGCCAATTACTCCGGAAGAGGGAGATTCGGCCGCAAATAAGCGGCCCGACGCATCATTTGCGGTCTCCGCCTGGTCCTTCGAGCCGGATCATTAGCGGGTAAGATGGCGAACTTGAGAGACATCGGGTCCCGTCCAGATGTTCTGGTGGATGGTGCAGTTCGGAAGTGGCTAATGAACAAATATATCTGTTTGTATTGCTTAATGGAGCCGAAAGATATACTGGTGCGGTGCGGTTGAGTTGGCGCCTAGGCACGCGGAGACGTTGGAGGATTCGTTCTAGTTTGCCTCTGAATATCTCGATTGGGTATCGCAGATTTCCGCATTGGTTGCCCATGAACGGGATTTCTTGGTCACGATGAGTTCTCAAGAAAGTTATATCGACTTTGTTCTGTGCGAATATACACACTGCTTGCATACAATAAAGTAAATTAACTATAAAATGAAAAATTGAAAAATAGAAAATTGAGTAGTCAATAGTTGTGTGTTCAATGCGTTGAGAAGAGCTCCTTCATTCTGATCATTATGCCCAGAGTGTGAAGACGAGAAATATTTTAACAGCTTATCGAGTTAGATAGAGGGCGATAGTGGTTTGAGCAAGGCTGTTTGATCTTTCAGAAAAAGAGCGTCCAGTGTTGTATTTGATAAGGGGGTTATATTCCACTGTGAGTCTGTACTCTGTTCTGTTTTCGAAAATGTTCAAAATTATCTCTTTTCCCGAAAAATGCGATCTTTTGGACCTTTTTTCCTGGTGGTCCCCACATATCACCCTCAGATGTAGTATCCGTTTCCGAATTCGTTTCATAACAAACAGTCCTTCCGATCTCGAGTTATAAATGGTGTAACCAACAACTTTGTTTTATATATATATAGATTTATTAAGTAAACTACGGAGTTCGCGAGTTATATTAGTCGAACTGATATTAGGTCGCTCATTCCTCAAGATCTTCGGCTCATAAACTTTCATGTCGAAGCAGTTAACTTCAGCCGAGGCGAACGTTCATGAAGATATAACCAATGAGCCCCGAGCTCCAGATGAACGCTATCAAATCGCGAATTCTGCTTCCAAAGGAAACAACCAGACTTGCCAAGTCTTCCTGCATTCCGGAAAGTCTAAAACGGAATAATGTTAATCCACATTCAACAGCACAATGCATTATCTCCATTCCTCCCGTCGCCCCCACCCCGCACCAGGCCGGATTCCGCTCCGCACAAACGCTGATTAATCCGGAATGTCAGAAATGAACATTCAAAGTTTTGTGCAATTTCCGAAATTAATTAACTCGACAGTCGTGAGGAGCGCGCATCGAGCGCTACAGTTTCTTCGTTCTGTGCCGTACTGACTTATTGAATGAAATGTTATTAGAGCTGCACAACTGCAAACTTTACTGCTTCATTTCCTGCTGTTGGGCTTCCTCAGACTCAACATGTGGGCCGATCGGGTTGTGAGGTACCGATTTATGATTGTTTCTGCTCGAGTTGGAAGTGCCAATTTGGCACAATCGGATTATCTTGCTAATAATGCGAGTAGTTTATCGAGTTCCAAACTGGGAACTGTAAAGCTTGTTAGATGCGAACAGGTGTGGTGTGTTGGAGAAACTATTATTGTTTTCCCTTCAACCGAATTGTGCAGTTCGCTGTATTTGGTCTTGCACAACCTTGTGTAAAATATTTTGGAATATTATAGTACGAATAATTCACAAAGAAAATGTATTTTAGTTTTTTGTTAAACCTCATGCTTCGCTAGATTTTAATTTTTTATACAGGGTGAGTCTTTGACTTGTACATATATTTCAGCTATAGATACTTGAGGCCCCAAGAAACCTTTTATTCATTTTCCATTTTTCCAAATTCAGCTCTGTTCAAAATATATACAAATATGGATAATGTAGTTGGAAACACTGAAATTTCAGTACAAAATTCGAGCAGTCTTCTAGTCCAGTTGAACAGTGGAAGAATCGAAACCTCAGTGCGATTCGATATCGAATGAGCGGCTAGTCTAGTTTGATGGCAGTTTCGATCGTAGTGGGGATGCCTGGATCTCTGCTGCTTACCTAGATCGTTGCGCTCTGGCCTCCCCACTACAAACTGCCATAAAATTAGACCAGCCGATTATTCGATATCGAATCGCACTGAGGTTTCGATTCTTCCACTGTTCAACTGGACTAGAAGACCCCAGTGTTTCCAACTACATTATCCATATCTGTAGACATTTGAAAAAAGGCCAAATAAGTGCCTGATACGATTCTCTGCAGAGACCTCAAAGTTCATATTTCTCGATTGAAATTGAGTGATACATTTAGGAAATACTCAAGTACTAACCTTATTTGAATAAGAATGTTACAAACAGGATATTTCTTAACAAAAACACTTAGTTTTGTCCGATTATTTCTGCAATTGAAAAGCTATATTTCTCCCACCAAAAAAATCAATCCTTATTCGACTTATATATTTTATAAAAAATTGTTATTTATTATGATTAATCAACCTAACTCATAGGATTCTAGGTGAATGACCAAACCTTCCCCATCTTCTAAGATATTTCACAGAGATTTTGAGAAGACGATGCCAGATTGTTGATTTTTTCTTTGATATATCGGTGCGCTACCTCGCAATGCGAGGTAGCGGGCGCTCAATACAAATCGTAGTCCGTAAGATCTATGAATCGACCCATATCAAACCTCATATTGTTGTTCTGTGTCTCAAACGTCAATTCCATGAACGACGCATGCGTATAGCGACAACCGGCTTGATGTAAATGGCATAGACAAAATATCAAATCATTTCTAGAGCTCTTTCGTTATAGAAGGGGATAGTGATTATTTCAGGTGTTTTTCTTCGATCTCGTGATGATTATGTGAAGATTCGTCTCGTCGCTTACAAGCTCGCTCACTTCTCTGGAACACCGTAGAAAAGTGAGCGATCTGTCTCTATTTTATAGATATGTCCATGGGGATGCTCTTCTGAATTATAAGCAATCGTTCCCCCTCTGGCAGTCTTTTCCAGACTAACCCGTCAAGTTAAGTCTTCACACCCCTTCGTGGTAACTTTGGAGACCTGCAGAACATCTCTCTTCAAAGACTCGTTCATCCAACGAACAGCGAGGATTTGGAACACATTGCCTAGGGAGGTGTTCCCCGAGGCATATACCTGCAGAAATTCAAGAAGAACACCAATTCCTACCTGCTTGCCCTTGGTTCTCACGATGTTCTCTGAACATTACAGGATATTCCTTTTCGTGAAAATCACAACATTACAAAAAAAAATGTATTGTTGAATCTTTGCCTTCTGCTTCTTTGGGCTCCTGCCAGCTCTATGGGGCCCTTAGGACCTAAAAATCTCATGTGGCAGCCGTTGAGAAACTACTTCTTTCCAAATTGCAGGAAAAAAGTTTTTGTCAACGAAATAGAATATCTTCATCGAACATTTTCTCTCATATAGTTCCCAAAAACCAAAAAAGTTCAGTATGATAGCCTCAATTAAATATACAACAGAATGCAAAACAATTAAGGAAATAAAACTTTTTATAATAATTGGACGGAAGTCATTCCGAAAGCACTAAATCATATTTGCTTATCAAGCAGATCTCTTCATTAACCAAAATGTCCTAATCTGGCACCGAAAGCTTTGCATGCCGCTATAAAAATTGAACAGCGCGAGAACAAATGCGGAAATCTGGCGTTTTACATGCGGATAATTAAGCTTGTGCATTTCCAAACTGTATCAGTGTGGACGAATGGACACTGTGTTAATTCAAGCCCGTTACAAAATGGAGAAATTAGCACCAATTATCATTAGGACGCAGGGCCGTAACGAAATGATGTTGGGATTTTCAATTTTCACGTAACCCATTTTCATGTAGAACAATTTTTGAGGTTAGAAAGTCTATAAGGAGCGAAATGATAATTTAATGAAAACAATATCTGCAACAACTCAGAAGGAATGGAGGTCTTGATTCCCCATTTCTTTAGGCTGGAAACATTCAATAATTAACAGAACAGAAGTAAACAGTCAAAAACAAAGAATAAAATAATTCCCAATCAACTAGATATATCAACCTATTTCAAAAATAACAAATGTACGAGGATGTATTGATATCTAGTTAGCCTAGACCAGTTCCATGCATAAACAAAATATTGCAATACCAAATCAACGAACAATAACTTATTAGAAGTGTCAGTGTAGAGTTCGGCATCGAAACAGTAAACCAGAATAACGCAACAAAGATGTCCACCGAAATTGTAAAAATCGAAAAATTGGAGTATCGAGCCATCATCAAGTACCTGTATTTAAAAGGGTTAAGAGGTAAGCAGATTCACGAAGATATGCTTAATAACTTTGGTGATCAATGTCCTTCGTATGCGATCGTGAAAAATTGGACTGCAAGCTTCAAACGAGGTAAATTTCCCATTGAAGATGATAACCGATAGGGAAGGTCAGTTTCTGTGTCAGTCCTCGAAAACATCGATGCAGTTCATGGCATGATTTTATCAGACCGCGAATTGGGCTGAAACGGATATCTGAAGCACTGAAGATTTCATACGAACGCGTTCATCATGAAGTTCACGTTAATTTGAACATGAGAAAAATTTCTGCAAAATGGATCCCCGAATGTTTGAATGTTGACCAAAAGCGTGCAAGGGTAGAAGCATAGCGTTCCATCTGTGCTCGATTTGAAAACGATGTAGACTTCTCAAACCGAATTGTTACTATCGATGAGACTCGGGTACATTTCTACGATCCAGAAACAAAGCAACAATCGATGGAATGGCGACACTTTGGTTCTCCAAGACCTAAGAAGTTTCGTGTCCAAAAATCTGCTGGAAAAGTTCTTACTCCAGTTTTTTGGGATTGCCATGGAGCAATCATGATGATAAGGGTAGAACAATAACTGGAGATTACTATTCGACACTACTGACCACTCTACGGAAAAAAATTAGAAAGAAAAGACGCGGAAAGCTATCCAGAGGTGTTTTGTTTTCACAGGACAAGGCTCCAGTACACAAATCTCATGTTGCCATGCAAAAAATTCGTGATTTAGGGTTAGAATTACTAAAACACCCCCTTTATTCACCAGATTCGGCTCCGTCCGACTATCATCTCTTTCCTTAACTGAAAAAAAGTTTAAAAGGTCTTACATTTTTCTCAACGAGGAGGTATAATAAAAGCTGTGGAGGACTGGTTTGCAGAGCAAGAAGAAACATTTTTTTGAAAGGTCTAGAAACGTTGCAGGTTCGCTGCATAACATTAAGAGGAGAATATGTTGAGTAATAAAATATTTTGACATTGAAATTTTTTTTTGGTTCTGTAGTGGGCTAAGAATTTTTCAATATATCCTCCGGAATCCTCGTATGTTAAAAGCAGAATATCTTTCAAAATTGAATTTCAAACAAGGTTTATAGTTCATACTTTGGTAAGGGGGACACAATCTACTTCGACCTCGAGGTCCCCCATCATAGCTGATTTCGCTGAACTACAGCTCGTCCTCCAGCTCCAACGATCTCCAGTATCTGAGAGGGCTTCAAGGAGCTTGAATCCTAATTCCTATAGTTCTCCTGTCGAAGAGAATCTGTGTGCAGGCTTGCAATGGTGAGACATTCTGTAACCAAGTAAACAAGAGTTTCCTCTGCACTCGTCAGTTTCTCACAAGCCCATTTTCATAATAACATGCTTTCTAGAACAACAATGTCCTGATGTGAAGGAGCCATGAGGAGGCGTATTTTATTCTGACGGAGATCCAAATAAATCTTGGTTCTTACAGTTCCAAAATCCGAAAGCAGCTTTGAGGAGTGATCCATTCCTGAAAGATTCCTCCAGTGTTTCACTTTGAGTTCCTTCTTCTCCAAACAAGCAAACGAAACTAATAATCAATATTAACATAGAAAAGTAGATGAAGTAACCTCTGTATATTTTCCATTGAATTACCACAAGAAACAAATACAAACAATAATGAATAAAAATAATAACAAATGAAAAACAATTCAATATGATGAAGAATTATAGATATCACTGAATCCTCTGAACGTCCTCTGTTAATTTCACACAATTTATCTCCTTGGTGTTGTAACACTTTACTAATATTTTCTCTATTCTCTACAGCTCTGGGCAGTGAACCCTCTATTTTACAGACCAAGATACTGGCTATTTCCGTATGCTCCAAAGAGTGTCTTAACCTTAACCTCAAAGGGGCACATTTTTTCATCACCACAGACTGCCAGGCCACGCTGCCAGGGACCTCTGCTGACCTGCGAATGCCCTAACACCATAAAGCAACTGACCAGAGGCAATAAAGTGACTCTTCTATGGGAACCAGGGCATTGTGTTTTTGAAGGAAATGAAAAAGCCGATGAGCTTGCGATAAATGTATCAAGGTTAATATCTGCTGGACCTGAGCCTTTCTGTCGGCTTAATAAATACCTATACAAGGCAGAGGTCCAACAATTGGAGGTGGACAACAGAATAACCCTCTGAAGAAACACTCGTGATGATTTCACCGACCTATACCAGTAAGCCCCTAAAGCTATCTCGAGCTGAGCTCCAGGTAGGTCTGCTGACGGGGCATTGTCGGTACAAAAATAATTTGTACCGTATGGGAAAGTCAGCAGATTTGTAGTCTCTGTGGATCAGAAGCAGACACAGCTAAACACATGATCTTCAAGTGTCCAAAGCTGGCAGGCCTAAGAACCATTGGGAAACCGATTCTGGATATTCACGAGGTAAAGGCCAAGGCTCCTAAGGATGTTGTCGGTCTTATCAATACCATCGCAGTTCCCGGAAGACTAACGAGCCAGAACGAACCCTGTTCCAAAATAATACATACTATTAATATCTCGTTTATTTAAAAAAAGGCAGATTATTTTCAGACGAGTAAAACATTCCTACCAATTGTGCCATCTAGGTATGAGAAGAGCAAATCGAATACTGGCGTTACGGCCCTGACCCGGTATTATCCCCGCGTTCCTTTGTTACCGAAAACTGGAGTAATTACGCAAAAACAGTTCACGTCCATCGTAAAAAACGCCAGTCCGACTAATTACCCTTGCAGGCGCATTTTACCATTACCATGGCCGGACCGGAAATGCGTTTCGGTGGCCAGCACGGCGACCGGACGTCACAGATCTCTCTCGCACTCGGATATCGGTCATTGTTTTTCGACGGAACCAATGGGAGGGCTTCTAACACGCTTGGCAGAATTGGAAACTCGTAATTTTTAAATGAACACTGAACTGAATCCTCTTCAACTTTAATGAAATAGGGATTCCGTCCCAGTAAAACCACGAATAATTTCCGCACAAAAACGAGTTTGAACGTACAGCCTTAAAGTGCGCCCGACAAAAACGAGCTAAACCCACTGAAAATGGACTGTGGCGTAAAATGCGCCTTTGTTGCCCTCAACACTGCTCCAAGGCGCCTCGACGCGAACAAAGGACGCTTCCATCCGATTCAGGACGAAATTAAAATATGCAAAACCGCGAGATCTTTCGAAGGCTCCGGAAAATTCTTACGAAATCTCATTGAACGGGGGCATAAGACTAAAATAACACAAATATAATAAGATCGGATGAAAGAGCGTCGGATACAAAGGGGCGTCGAGACGGCATGCATTCAACGTCGATGAGGCGGATCAAAAGGATCCTGGAAATCGGAAAATGCCGCGGCTGGCGAGGAAATGAAAGTGTTAGAAAGGCGTAACAGTCGGAATTTATCATTTTCCTATCGCTTCTGCTTAAATTAACCAAAGCCCAGGAGATAATCGAATCAATTTGTACTTAAGAGTCTTTAGCCTTCAGAATAAGAAACGTATACCGTCAGATGGCAGTGCAGTGCATTAATTTTTATTTATTGAATTACTCAGCTCAATAGAACAAATGTTGGGGCGCCGGGAATATAACAAGAAATCCTACCCTGAACTAGATCTCACACTAGCAGAAAAATACTCTCTCTTTCCTTCACCTGTCATCTGGAAGGAGAAACCTGCGGGGCGTGTCATTTGAAAAAAAATCAATTCCATGTTAGAATCCATAATTGTAAGAAACAAATTTTTTTCACTTATCGACGGCTAAAAGAAACCTTAATAAATTGTCGTTGATAAAAATGGATATTTATCATTTTGAATAGAAAAATTCAAGGGAATAAATTTCCCAAAATAACACATTGTTGTTACATTATTCACAGAAAAACGGTATGTTCTAAAAGAAAAATGATATAGACATTTGATTAACTTAATGATAGACTTCAATACTGAAATGTGAAAACACAAAAATATTTCTTAGTTTTGATGATGGAAATGTTGAAAAATAACCAAAAATGATGAGGAATATCCTTCTCATTCGTTTAATAGGTACTTATAGAATGGTTTTTTTATTATTTTTATTATTATACATTTATTATTATACACTCCTACATCCCTTCATCAATCAGAAAAAAATTAATTGTTTTTGACTCCCTTTTTTTCAGGGATGTAGACTCTTAAAGTCATTTTGTATTCAAATGAATCAGGGTACGTCGTCAACAGACGACTCAAAAATCTTTGTCCGATTGAACTATTTTAAGCCTAGACAGGAGATGTCACAGGACGTCGACCTGTAAACGTCCTATATAAAATTCAACACTTTAGGCTTTTTGGACAAGCTAATTCCCTAATTTTTTTACGTGGGATTCTCTCTTTTCGACTAAATTCCGGTTCCGCCATACGACACTCTGTTGTATTTATTCTTTTTTCATGAACTTCATTCAGCAATTATAAATTCTAATCATATTACATTATATTTATTTTTTGTTATAACCTTCATTCAGCAATTAGAAATGCTAATTGCTGAAAGAAGTTCATAAAAAACGAATAAATGAAACAGAGTGTCATATGGCGGAACCGATAGTGCCCCAAGGATGAATTTCAAGAAAAATTTAGTCGAAAAGAGAGAATCCCAATTAAAAAAAAATAAAGGAATTAGCTTGTGCAAGAAGCCGAAACGACCAATTATGTGATATCATGATTGACTGAACACCAACAGATAGATGGATCGAATTTACGATATTGCTTCAAATCGAAATTTCCAATTATAATTTCTCCTATAAAATTTAATATAGAAAGGAGGGACGCCCTATCCACTATTTAAATGCTAACGGAACTGACTAATTGCGAGTGTTACTTTGAGGAAGTCGACTAGGCTGATGGTGATGGCGAATAAACAAAGAATAATTAATTAATTCCTTGACTACGATTCATCGTCTGAGTTCAACCTCTGATAAAATTTGTAACAGACCTATCCAATGTTTCACTTGATGAAAAATGCATATTATTTGAACTATAACATCTGATATCTATATATAATGTATTGATAGCTCTTCTATAGAATTATGATTGCAGATTAATAACACAACTGAGTTTCTCTGAAATAAAGTTTCTATTTATTATTGAAACATACAAACATAATGAGAAAACCTTACCTGAAATAAAGAAACGACATTTTATGCTATTAATTACAATTATCTTCAAAAAATAAGTTTATCTGACAATCTCTTAAAATATGTAATTGACAAACAATAAACGAATACTATAGCAACGTACAACAGAGTAACGCGATTTCTAAAAGGAAAAAGGTAATTTTTCTTTTACATCACCCCTCCTGGGGAAGAAAATATTCGCAGAATATTTTTATTTATAGATCAGTCGTTTTCTTCAAACTGTGATACTGGAGTTAATTTTGAGATATGAAAATGGTTTGACTCTAATTTCTTGTGACCTGTATTAATTCTATAGATAGAGTTGGAAATTTTTTTTTCGATTTTGAATGGTCCAATTCTAAGTTCATCCAATTTTTTTCTATTTAATTTGTTCCCATTTTCCACAAAAACCAGGTCACCCACATTGTAATTATAATTTTCACGACCTTTATCATAAATTTTTTTGTTGTAATTGTGCTTTTTGATCGTATTATTCAAAGCAACTTTCTTGTCCTGAATCCAGTTCTTAGAATTATTTTGCTTAAGCTCTCTTGGTAAAATTGTGACGTCTGTTCCAAACATCAAATAGGACGGTGCGTATTTTGTAACGGTATGTTCCGTATCATTATATTTTCCCACACACTCTTTAGCTATAGTGGTCCAAGCCTTTTTCTTTTCATTTTCATTTATTTTGCATCTAATTTTATTTACCAGTGTTTGGTTTAATCTTTCATTTAATCCATTCGAGAAAGGCGAATCTACGGCAGTGAAGATTAATTTGATATTTTTCTCTTCCAAAAATTTCTTAAATTCATTTGAATTGATGCCTGGATACTGATCTGAGAGAATAGTTCCTACTTCTTCGGTTTCAGAGATGTTTTCCATTAGTTTGATAAAATCACTTGCATTTTGTGTTTTGGAAGTTAGGATAAAAGCATATCTTGTAAAATGATCCACAAGTAGGTGTAGATATTTTTTTGTTGACCGAGATCCTCCAAAACCACCAATGGTATCGATCGACATAATTTCAAAAGGTTTCGTGGCCGGGCCCAGATGTGACAATAATCCTATTTTCTTTTCAACTCTAGATTTATTTTTCAAACATGTAGTGCAGTTTTTACATACTTTTTTAATATTGTTGGTCAAATTTTTGGCCGTATAAAATGGTCCGATCATATTTTGCAATTGCCTGATTCCTATATGACATAAATCTTTATGTATTGTTTCGATTAGTTTTATACTAAAAGTTTCTGATAATATGATTTTTTCTTTTTTTCGAACTTTCTTAAAATAAACATTAAGCTTGGTTGTCAAATTTTTGTCTGATTTTTGAAAACTAGGGTTTTTGCTCTGATCTTCTAGTATATCCTCTAATTTTATTAAATTGACTATTTTTAGTTGTTCCTCTTCGTTTTCTTCTGGTTCCAGAACAGGATTTCTGCTAAGGCAGTCGGCTTCTGCATTATATTTACCTGGAGAATATTTTACTTGAAAGTCATATTGTGAGAGATAGTATGACAGATCTCCAAGTTCTTCATCGGTCCTTGCTTTAATGTTCATATTCTCCAAAGGTTTATGATCCGAAAATACCGTGAATTTTCTACCAATTAATTTGTGTTGCCAGTATTTCACGCACTCCTTAATAGCTAAACATTCTAAATAAATGGCTTTTTTCCTCTTTTGCACCGCATTTAGCTTTTTTGAGAAATATGCTATTGGTTTTTCTTCTCCATCTTTTTGTGGTTGTTTTAGTACTCCACCTACACCCAACAGACTAGCATCCGTATAGATATGTATGGGTAAGTTTTGGTCAAATATTGTCAATACTGGTTGCATACACAATATATCTTTCAGCGTTTCGAATGATTCTTGACATTCTCTGGTCCAAATGAATGCCTGCCCTTTTCTAAGGAGATTATGCAGAGGATCTAACAATATAGCTATATTTGAAACGTATTTGTGATAAAAATTTATTTTACCCAAAAATTGTCTCACGTTTTTTTGGGTCTTAGGAACTGGAAAATTTCTGATTGCGGTTAAATTATCGTTTAACGGTTTAACAGAATTGTTCTGAATAATATGGCCTAGGTATTTAATTGAATCAGCTGCAAACTTGCATTTTACAAATTTTAACCTGAAGCCTTCTTCCTCAATTGCTTGAAATAATTTCTTCAAATGTTCAATATGTTCAGAGAAAGTTTTTGAAAAAACCAAGATATCATCAATGTAACACACAGTGAAATTTGAAAGTTTATGTTTCCTTATAATATTGGACATTATTCTTTGAAATATAGCTGGTGAAGTTTTTAGACCGAATGGTAGGCAAGTCCATTGAAAATGACCTTCCTGTGTGACAAAAGCAGTCTTGTATCTATCTGCGACTCGTAGCGGAATTGACCAAAAAGCTGAATTTATGTCCAGCGTTGAAAAAAATTCACAGTCTCTAGTTTTTTCGACTAAATCCTCGATAAGGGGAAAAGGTTGTGCCTGGGGAACTACAATTTTGTTTAGATCTCTGAAATCTATGCACAATCTTGATTTCCTATTTTCTTCCCGTTTGAACGCCAATGTTACTGGGGCTGCAAATGGACTGTACGATTCTTCTATCAATTTTCTGTCCAATAATTTTGAAATTTGTTCTTCGATTTCTCTTCTGTCATCCATCGTGCATCTATAGGGCCTCTTACAGCAATACTTTTCAACCAATAAATCAATGTGTGCCTCATATCCTGACACAGTGCCGATATCGTATTTATCTTTTGCGAAAATGGATTTGTTTTCTGCTACCAATTCATCAATCTTTGATTTCTGGTCGTAACTTAAATGGTTCATATTAAGTTCGAAATTTCTTTCTTCGATACCTTCATTGAAATTTACAGAGTATTTATCATCAATCATTTTTGAATAATTTTCAACTCCTTCTGAAATGGATATACTCTTTTCATTCTCTTCTAGATCAGAATTGATTTTAGAAATGATGTTTTCTTTTTTTGGAACTGCTTGGCTTATTCTCAAATTTTCATCTTGGGTTAGGTAAAAATTTTTGATACAATCCAGTCCAATCAGAAAATCATAATCAAAATTTGTTTTGTCTATTATCAATGCATTAATTTTTCTTTCTACATCGAAAATTTTTACATCCAATGTTACTACGCCATTTGATTTTTTTACGCCATTAATCGTTTTTAAGTTAGTATTATCATCTCTATTTCTGGGCTCTTTATTAATCTTCAAAAGTCTTGAGTTTATTAATGAAACATTTGAACCAGAGTCATAGACTCCAAAAACTTCAAGATTTCTATTCAATACTAGCTTTATTTTGATTAATGGCGGTACAATGAGTTTTTTGAATCCTCATGATTTATTTCGCATTCTAATTCTGAATTATTAACAAGTCTTATATCTTTTTTCTCTTTAACTTTATTATTTTGATTATACCAACATAACGATTCAGGATGATAGCGCTCGCCTTTTTTTAGTTTATCACAGATACTACATTTTTGTTTCCTATCTATGTTCAGATTTCTACCATTTTTTTGCTTATTCAACTTATTTATATAAAACAAAGTTGTTGGTTACACCATTTATAACTCGAGATCGGATGGACTGTTTGTTATGCAACTTCATTTATGGATTCATCTACGGCCTGGTTATTATAAAATACATTAAAACTGTGAAAAATTTGATGAAAAATTTGCCTATGTAAGAAATGCTTTTCCTCCTTTTGAATAAGGCCACTAGGTGTCGCTACGGTTAATGGCTCTTATCTAGACACCGTAGCGTAGTCGTGAAGGTACTATATTTGATATTATCGCCACTAGATGGCGATGTATACAGTTACTGTGTAATCTGCATAGAACTTATAATAACATGGAAGGCTATCATCAGATCAAAAAGCGGGTAAAGATATCAAGTTGGTGGAAAAGTGAATTTTTACCGAAATGTCAAGTAAATCGGATTTTGACGATCAGCATAATCTTTTCCCGATATTTCTGAAATGTTTTTGATTTCTGTTTCTGAAATAAATATATTTGCGGAAATAACTGAATCCAAACTTGCCCATAATTAGTAATTGACATATTATTTTTGTGTTTCTGTTCTGTGTGGCAGCTCATATCCATGGAAAAGATGACAGTTGACAGGTGACAGATGACAGTTGACAGATGATATTTGACAGTTGACATGAAATTCTGAGGTTATGATCGAAAGTATTAACATGTAAAAATATTTTTTTCTCAATATTGCTGCAAGGTTCAATTTCCATTGGCTCATTGCCCATATTGGCATTATATTAGATATGTACCGAAATGACACGTATGACATTGCGGCGCCGATTTGACAGTTCAAAAATCTAACCAATTTAGGCGAAACAAAGTTCGCCGGGCCAGCTAGTTTACAATAAAGCCTTTTACGCTCTTAACAAGAATTCAAGGAAAGGGTTTCCCTCTAAAGACGTGACAAGTTTGACCTTGCACAATGAATGTACCTTTTCCGGAACTGTCAATGCCGAAATGATCAGTGGTTAAATGCATATTAGGCCCTTGAGCCTAGAGTGAGTTAAATTTTTGGGATAACTCAAATGTTTTGCGTTCTATTAAAAGAAATTGTCGAGTCTTTAATGGAGAACTCGATAATTTCAATATCCTCGCAATTTCTCTTCAAAATTCGCCTGGAACCGCCCCGCCTTCTATGAATAAGTCATACTGACAGCGAATATGCCATTAATCGCTAATTTAAGGTTGGTCCATTTCACGGTCTATTTGACAGCGAACTTTCATGTGCATAAATCTAGATAACCGAGCTAAAACTTTGTCAGGAGGCAATTCCTGCAAATTACTGCTATTGGTTTTACAGTTATTCGAAGTTGTAACTTTTAATGGCATAGCGCAACATCGGGAAAATTATTCTACGAGCAAATAATGATGGTACTGTAACTTTGAGGCTGATCCTTTATTCAACACCGCCAATTCTTTTTTTCAATCTAAGATTCTCTTATATTTACAAGTGAGAGGAGATGCAGGATGTGAGATGAAATAGAGATCCCTCTGAAATAAAGCTTCTACTTCGTAAATGGATAGAACACCCGAATCCAGAAATCTGGAAACTCAAAATGGTCATCAGAGACCTTCGAAGTCCTGTAAACCTCGAGAATCAACTCGATAGTAAAGCACACGTATGACATGTGGATCTTAGATTGGAAAGTGGTATAGGAGCAAAGACCCCAAACTGAGACTGTGTTTATCCATAGGTCACGTCATTAGGCAGGCACTTATCATAGCTGTCTGTAAATCTACTCAAGGGTCTCGAGAAAAAAACCTCAAAGAGCACGCCAGAGGGCCCTGAAATGTCAAACTTAGGATTTCCTGCTGACCTGTATTTTCTTGTAACCTCAACTCGGATAACAAGCGCGAAACGATTACCTATACAAGTAATATGGTAAAAATTATGAACTCTACCTTCTATATGAAAATGTATAGCAAGGGAGGAAAGTGATATAATCACCTACTTTCTAATTACTGATTATTTTCTGACGATTATGAACTCAACCTTCTATATGGAAATGTATAGCAAAGAGGAATTATGAAATGTACCTTCTATATGAAAATGCATAGCAAGGTAGCAAGGTGTTGTTGTGATTCACAACTGACTGTATGATTATTAATCCTTTACTGACCGACGATTATAGACTCTACTGATTGCTTGTCTCTGTAACATAAGGTATTAAAGACAAGCTGAAAAATAAGGTTCATTTGCTCTCAATAAAAGTGGGAACGATCAACAATTGATTGGGTGTCAGAATCAAAAAACGCCTCGCTAAGCCAACAAAGTGCTCTCGTTTGCCATTTTGGACTACAGTGGGAAAAACAACCCAATTCTTATATCTACAGACAAATGAGAGAAACCTTGGACGATTTGGTATTCGCTCCTGCCATGTGTTCCCAATGCAACTTGAACTGCAATAAACGTCACCATATAGGTTCATAGGACATGGTTATTGTCTCAAAAATCAGATGAATCTCCCAAACTTGACCTAGGTTCTTGTGTTGAGAACCTTTCCAATAGTGAACCATAACTCAGTCGAAAAAGGTTATATTTTCAAACAAATGAGCAGAATTGTAACTAAAGGCATATGGAACAATATTGCAGTTCAAGGGTTCGATTCCAAATGGTTAAAACCAGTTTATCCTTACAAAATTTTTAAAGGCGACAGCTCATTTCTGATGGACAAAAGGATGTGGCATTCAATTTGTCCAGATGAGTGAGAAGCAACAGTCATCTTGATTCTTGACAAGAGGCAATACGCTAGAGGATAGAAGATTTCGATTATTCTGTTCTGGTGCGTGGTGGTACCAACGTAAAAGCAAAGACTCGGCTAGATGAAGAGCTCGCGAGTCATCAAAAATCTATCACCAACATATAATCTCATCTGACGCAAACCAATTGAGAAACAGAACGCAGTATCTGTCTGGCCCAAGGCGCATCGACCGAACCCATCGGTTTCTGTAATTGAATGAAGTTTCGATGTTTTGTATCCACAATTTATGCTAACCCTGATTGCACGCTTCGCCCTATTGGTAGACCAGATGACCGTTCATTAGGCCAAATGCTCCAAACGATGCGGAATGCCACGACCGCATAACGTATTATTTTATTTATCTGATTACTGAATTACTTGAATTGTTTCAAGTAGCCGGTTGGGGTTTCTGTACGGTTAGATTGTCAATCATGCATTGAGTTCAAATCGAATGGTGTATCATTAACGTGAGCACGGTAAATGGCGAACTTGGGCCTCTGGCGAGATAGCTCACTAGGCACAGAATCTTGCGTTTGCGAATGAAGCAGATTTCCGAAAACAAAGAAATCATTAATGCCAGAAAAGCTTCGTATTTTAAAACTGCCAACACAATTTGTTTTTCAGTTTTATTTGTTGTTGTTCTATTCTATTTCTGTATTATTTACAATTTTTACCTAGAGGAAAGTCACCAAATATGGAATAGTATCCTAATATGGAACACCTTCATTTCTCCAAGACTATGAGTAATGAACGGAACATTCGACCATCTTCTGTTTCATTCGGTCTACGTACTATCGCACTCACACCATCGAGTCAGTTGCGCAAACGCTTAACGTCTGGCAGTCGTGTTTTGTTTTATTGTCGTGAAGAAAATTTTAAAAGGTAAGTAGTTAATGAGTATTACCAGCTGTTATGTCTGTATACATAAAGTGTTATACTATTTATTATATCGGTATTATGTTTATTTCACCATTTTGTGATCTTTTGTCATTAAAATATTGTGACTTGAAAAAATATTTAGAAGAGTTTGAACTAGTATAAAAATCCAAATATGGACAGTCGTCGGTGTCTTATTATGGAATATGCTTGATGTGTGGGCTCTGGGCACATTATGATTGTGCTGGTCCAGAGTTTGATACTTGGATCTGTGACTTTCGCAAGTCATTATGAAACTTCTTTCATTTATCACGATATGTTATATTCATTTAATTATCTCAAAGACATTAATGTCCATTTTTGTTATTGTTATGTTGATTGGAGCTTATATTCCATATATGGGTTCTTATTCCATATTTGGTTACTCATTTGTGATTTTGATTTTTGTGTTAGATTTTAATTAGATAACTAATATATTTGATTAAAGACTATTAATTACTACATATAAATGTATGACTGATTAGTATATGAACATTAAACTGATTTAATAAATATGAGGTTTTTTCTTTATATCCCAAAAACAAAATGGTATTCCATATTTGGTGACTTCCATCTATGTTTACTAAGTTTACGTACTCCTTTTAATCATTCATCAATTGATCTATTGGTCTCCTTCTGTATGTATGTATGCATTCTTCTTCAATTTTCCTTCGGGTCATCGTCCATTGATTCGGTTGTTCTTTCGCTGTTTCGAATGATCTCTTAGCTTTCCTCATCATAAATTCGGCACTGGCTTTCCAATTCAAATCTCGATGGACCCGGTTTCTGATAAACCAAGGTGCGTCCATAGTACAACTCAGTAATTTCTTCTCTGTTGCTTGTATTCTTTTCATATGGCTTTTTGCCGCAAATCCACACGACACTGCTCCATAGTCAGTTGAGACCTAGCAATGCTTTCAATATCATTTCTGTAGACACGTGATTGCTTCGACCTATCAGTGGGTAGAGTCTATTCAATGCTGCCTTGGTTTTGTCTATGGCTCCCTTGATATGGCTTTTCCAGGTTAGCCCTTTGTTTATAGTGATATCTAGATATCTCGCTTTTCCTTTTCACTCGATCCCTTCCCCATCAACCTTTAGGTTGATGGTTGTTCTCAACTTCCTCTACTGGAGTAATGTCGCTTGGCTCTTTTGTCCATTGGGCTCGATCTTCCACTTGACTTACTGGTCATGGATCTCGTTGATGGACTCCTGTAATCTCCTTCGTATGACTTCTAGATTACGATGACGAATTGCGATTCCAGAGTATTCAGCGTATATTTGGAGCGTGGTCTTCGAATTCTTCGGAATATCACGTACCGATGTCATCACTGTTGTACAGTGGTGGTCCGAGTACTGATCCTTGCGGCACTCCTATTTCGCAGGAGGAATGCTTGTACAGCATTCTCCCTCCACTTTCACATAGAATTCACCTCATGCCACACTTTGTCTACTAGCTACTAGGCCTGCAGCTTGTTTGTTCTGGCATTCCTCCGGTATATATTATGTTACTCCTTACAATTGCTGCTCTGTCGAGTCTTTTTTTCTGAATCTTGCTCTTCTGGTAAAAGGTTTAGGAATTCTGTCTCTTCTATTAGCCTCCTGGCGATCAATCGTCCAAGGAAAGCTTCCAAAAATTCTAGTTCCAATGCAGCTCAACTTGAATTGATGCAATCACAACTGGGCCCCTATACCCCTAGGACCTCCCACGAATCCACCCATCCGAAAAGACTTAATTGCGTCAATATCGCGATGAGGGCCCGACGAATAGCAGTGATTGCGTAACGGTTACCAATTATCACAATCAAAGTGGTTTTCTTGCAGCGGCAGTCCGGGTGGCGTATCAAAGTTCATAACTCATTACTGAATAGCAATTTGTGTTTCCGATTGAAGCTGTTTCTCTGACCGTGTGTCCCATATTCGGCGGGCCCGAATACGGGAATGAGTATTGAGCGGGCTCTAAATACGATCATGAATCAATGATAAGGAGGTTTTCATATTTTGCGATGGAAATGGGGTTTCGGGTCCTAGAGAGTTGAGCTCGACTTTCTGGGGTCGTTTCGCAGTCTGGACCTCGTTATTGGGATTATGCAGCTGACTAGTTAACTAGGGCATTTTAATCGAGTGCTGCGTCGTTAGCTGCTAGTTGGGTTTTCCGTATGTATTAAAATTTATGTGATTTGGTATTTCCTTCTTCATTACTGAAATTTGGGAAGACCTAGGTTTTATTATCGCTATTGGATTAGGGATGTGTCGTTCTCGAACGAACGGGTTAAAAAAACCGGGTCTCAAAAGCCAATCGTTCGTTCCGTTCCTCACTAGGAAAATAACCCGTTCTTTCGAACGGTTTCGATGATTCAATGCCAAATGGTTGTTGCCTTATTCGTTCGGTCTTATCGATCTCCCGACGTCGGGTGTCGGTGTCGGTACTCGGTCTCGGTACTGTCGGTCGGGTCTAGCTACCATAAAGTAATAAACAGCTGGAACCCTGGAACCGAAAGAGATGATTTATGGCTCGTCATTTTTGTGGATTCTCGAACAGAAGTTCAGGCGGTCTTCGAAAAGAAGACGAGTTTGATATGGGAATTCGGATTTACCCAAAACAACAGATGATAATAAGAAAATGCCTATACTCATACCTACTTGTTTCTTGCATTCTTGAACTGAAGATTCGGCACCTGGTTTTTATGGAAGAATTGACAATGAACGGAGATGTCCTTCGGAAATCGGAAATTGCACCTCCTTAGATAAATCTATTTTGTTTTGTTTGGTAAAAATGGTCAGGTGATAATATCTTCTTGCATTCTTGAAGTGAATATTCGGCATATGGTTTTTATGGTAGGATTGATAACGACTCTACGTCTCTACGGGCCTCGTTCCATCGATAGAACGATTGAACGAAGGAAGGGCGAACAGTTCTTTTTGAACGGGTTTTTAGAACCGGTTCTTCACAGTGAACGAACGATACCGATCCGGTTCCTCAAAATTCGACGAACGACACATGCCTATATTGGATGTGCTTGTAGGACAATCGATGTGTATTTTCCAGGAATTTCATCACAATACATTCAGAGACAGCTTTGCGATCTCTTTATAGGACACGTTGAAGATTTTTGACCATTCTTCGAGAGGATGTTTTGACCTCTGTACACTATTACACTCTTCCACTCGTACATATATTTTAACTGCAGATTCCCCCTCATCAAACGAAACACTTTTTTCCTTAACCATTCTACAGGGTGTCGAAAATGCATGAAAAGAATAGTTTTCTATCTATATCTTCAGAACTATTATTTTAAATGAACTGATTTTTGGTCTATTGTTCACTCTACTCATGTTGCATATTCCTCAATCGAAACTTTTTCAATATTTTTCCTGATATAAAAGTTTCAACGTAGCCGACTCATAAATCTACGCAAAAATACCATAAAACCACTTGAAAATAAAAAACGGTTCATATTTCGAAAAAATCAATCATTTTAGGGGATAAAACGCGTCGTTTTCGAGCTATTCCTAATATTATCGAATAAAATTTGACGGAATAAACACGAATCTCGAGAATAATCTGGATGCTTTCCTGGATCTCAAATAGCACCGAATCTCAAAACAATTCATCCCTCTACAATCCCTCAAAATGCTCATCAACTTTGTCGAGACTAAAATTTGAATGATTGGAAAACGTTTGATGTAGACATATGCAATAATGAAATCCCACAAATGTGGGAGATGAAATTGAACACTAAGGAGCATGAAATTATACATTCAATAGATACAGTTTTTATCAAACATTTATTGTCACAGGTCCATATTTATTTATTTATTTATTTAAATAATGACAAGGGTTGAGATTATTAAATCTGTAAACCCAACTCAAATACATTCATAATAAAGCAACTAAAGGAACTATAAGTACTGTGTAAATAAAAGATGGTAAATAACAAAATAAAAAATTAATAATTAAAGTCAATGAAAAATAAAATTCAGATATATGAATGATGAATGTCAATCCAATCACGTATCAAATTGAAACTAATGAAAAGTAAAATGATACTTATTACGAAATAATCTATGGCGATGTTCTATTTGAACAAATATCCTCTTGGAACTTTATAAACTCGACACTTCACTGAAAGTCTTCCACATAATCATCACGAGATCGAAGGAAAACACCTTATGATCAATTTCCCCATTCATTACAGAAAAGCACTAAAACAAATGTCCTCCATATTTATTTACACTTGTAAATCGAGTCGGTGGTCGCTATACGCATGCGTCGTTCGCAGACGATTACGTTTGGGACACAGAACAACAATATATGAGGTTTGAGATGGGTCGATTCATATAGATCTTACGGTGTCATGCGCTTCCGCTTATTCGCTACCTCGCATCACTGTTTAAAGAGACAATAAAAAATCTGGCATCGTCTTCTTGAAAGCACTATGATAGCTCTGTCATAGAAGATTTTTGTTTGCACGCAAAATGAGTAAGGTTAGGTTGATTAATCATAAATTGGATGGGAAACCTTTTTTTACCAGATATTTTTGGGATATTTATTTATTTATTTAGATATACTGACAAAATCAACAGGCCTAAGCCCAATTACAGACAGACAGTAAGTACATTGCACATAAAAAAAAACAGAAAATGTATAAACACAAGTTACTAAAATCACAGTTGAGTCAAAAAAATAAAACAGGAACTGAAAACAAACATATTATCCTATAACTGAAAAACAGCCTTTAATTTCACTCCTACTTGAAATAAAAATATCTATATCGGGGAGGATATTATTATTAGTGTTCACAAACTGATCTTTAGGAAAATCGAAAAAGGACTTCGAATTGGTGGGATAAATACGGCCTTTTTGATTGCAGATATAATCGAAGAAAACTAAGTGTTTTTGCGAAATATCGTGTTTTTAAAATTCCTATCCCAAAGAGGTAGTTATTTGAGTATTTCCTGAATGCATTAACGCAATTTCAATCGAAAAATATGAACGTTGAGATCATTGCAGAGAATCGTATCAGGCACGTATTTGGCCCCTTTTCTTTCAAATGGCTATATCTTTTTAACAGAGCCGAATTCAAAAAAATGGAAAATGAAACAAAGGTCTCTTTTGGTCTCAAGAATCTACAGTTCAAATATATGTACAAGTCAAAGGCTCACCCTGTATGTCCTCCAAATGTCCACCACCAGATTATTCCCAGCGAAGTCTTAGCGATGTTTTCTTGATTTTTAAGTGCTTTTTTGTAGTGATTTTTATTGCCAAAAATGTCGCAAACCCTTATACTGTTCCTGAATCATCAAGAAGAACTATAGAAACTACTCAAAACTGAAGAGACATTTCTTCAAGAGACCATCTTTCTCCATTACTTCTCGCTGAAACATGACAGATAAGAAGGGCATCAAACCGCAACCGACTGTTTCCAACTTTTCACGACTGGGGGCATAGTTGGAATTGAACAAGCAGGTGGATTTTCCAGATATAACGCAATTACCTCACCCCAACAATGAATTTATCTGCGCGAAGATAATGAAGTTCCGTCCCCATGTAATTCCCCACTAATGCCCCAGGTATTTTATCTGTGTTTGTTCTGCGGGATAGCGCAGTTTATAATCGACACTGAATGTTTTTAATTCGCAGTTATAAATTTTAATTTTCTTAGATAAGAGGGACTTTCGTGTAGGGTGGAAGCGGCAATGAAAAGACGTTGTGCTCGGGTCCACAAATTTGGGTTCTCTTTCAACAATATCAAACTAATTCTTCAAACTGTCGAAGAATTCCTTGAAATGAACAAGAGCTCAAATGTATGTAAAAAATTTAAATAGTCTGAGTAGAAACAAGAGAAATCCTTCAAGAAAAATTCAGACAGTTCCGATTGTTTTCTGATTTTGTCACAAAATTTTACAACTAGACCAAAATTCGATCAGACTGATAAAAGTTTAAGGAAAAATTTGCTTTCAAATATCGCCTACATCTAAATGAAGTCCACATAATCAAATAGACACGAACAGTAAATTGATAAATTTAGTGTTCATTTTCGTCGAAAGAAAACAGTTTTCCGAACGTTGAGAGCTTTTTATCGAGTTGAAAAGTCTGCCCCATAAATAATTTATCAATGATATATGTGGAATGTTTTTCGAAACAGTTAACAATCCATAAATCACACGAATAAATGAATAATTTGCTGGAACGGGGTTTCGTTTGCATATTTTTCTGATACCACTGTCACAAAACAGCCCCTAGTCGTATGAATTATCAGACGGAAATAGGGGAAATGGATGATAATTTGGCGTCTGACTTCCTTCCAGATATTTTGTCGAACAGTTAAATGCCTAACCTAACATTATTCGTCGACTGAGCAAAGCAATATCTCCAAATTGATAATTTTTATGTGGAATTGATTAAATCGAATTATGAAGATTTTATACACCGTAGAAAGAATAAGAGGAGGAATTTCATTGGAGAAGAAAAATCTGTTAATTTATGTACATTTAAATGATTTACACACAACCAAACTTATATGGAATCACCCTGTTATTTGGAAAAAAACGAATTTTAATTAAAAAAAAGTCGCTGAAAAGTGAAGAGCAGTTTTCCCAAAACAAGTTTATTACAAAAATAATATAAATTATTAAAACATTATTTTTATAATAGAACAGAAAATTAAAAGTGTAAATTTCTCTAAAAATAATTTTTATGTAACTGAGAATTGAACAACAAATAAAACGATTTTAACAAATCAATAATCAGTATTACCACCCCTGGCATTGAAACAAGCTTGAATTCGACGAGGCATGCTTTCTATTAAGTTGTTAATTTCTTCTTCTGTAACATTTGCCCATTCCTCTAAAGCCGCTTGTATAAGTTGCTCTGCGTTACCAGGATTATTTTGACGAGCTATAATTTTTCTTTTGATCCTATCCCACAAGTGCTCGATAGGATTAAGGTCCGGTGAACAAGAAGGCCACTCTGAAACAGTCACACCTTCTGTTTCGAAAAAATTTTTTGCAACTCTGCTGGTATGTGGAGGTGCATTATCCTGCATAAATAGGAAATAATCTCCAAAAGCACCTCGCCAGAGTCTCACTACAGGTTGTAGCACTAGATCAACATACCTAGGCCCTGTCAGAGATTGTCTAATGGGAATTAAAGGAGTTTTCTCACCAAACATAATTCCGCCCCAAAACATTACAGTACCTCCTTTGTATTTAGGGATCGGTCTTGCAGCTTGGAGCCTAGCTTGCCTCCCTCTACCTCTTAAAATGCGAACACGCCGGTCGTCTGATCGTAGGCCAATTCTGGTCTCATCCGAAAATAGGACATTTTTCCAATCTTCAATAGTACAATTTTCATGCTCTAAACACCAATTAAAACGGTCAACTTTATTCTGCCTTGATAGTTCTGGAACTCTTAACGCTCTTCTCTTGAATAATTCCCGAGCGCGAAGTCTTTTTCTGATAGTTTCGACAGAAACACTAACACCTGTAGCTTGCAAAAATTGCCTTTGAAGCTCTGAATGAGATACTGCGGGATTTATTCTTGCTGTTTGGGCTAAAAAGCGATCCTACCTTTCTGTAGTTACTCTTCCACGACTTCTTCTCGGCCTATTCTTTAGGGTTCCTAACTCCAGAAACCTTGCATAGGTTTTTGAAACAACCCCTTGTGTAACCCCCACCGTTCTTGCAATCTGTCTTTGTGACATACCTTGTTCTGCCATAGTAATAATTCTTCCTCTCTGGACTTCCGATAACCCCACATAAGGCATTTTTCTTTAAACTTCGCAAAAAAACAAAATATAAATTCACTGCGACGTTCGAACGAAATGGTAAAATCGACACTGCAAAGCCAAATCTTATCAAGTGCTTATGAACCTAACTGTTTTTGTGAGTAAACACATGCACTTTTTATTTGCTTCTAACGAAAAAGATATCAAAATAATATTTCATCTTAATACTGGGTGATTCCATATAAGTTTGGTTGTGTGTATTTCAAAGAGTCAGTGAAAAGCTACACACAAAATTCATATCTTCACTTTTACTATTTTGTGAGATGGTTTTTCATAAAATATATTGTCTATCTAATTATATTTCTTTATTGTTCAATATTTTTTATATTCCAGGGTTCTTCATTTTCTCAGTTCCAATTATTTCTCGATATTTTCAATGTGTTGTTCCTTTTCTGTCCTTCGGTGAGTATGTCCTTCACTCCAGATTAATTTCATATAGCTGCTAAACTTTCCGTGTTTCCAAAAGCAATCAAAGATTTCCTTTTCCTCACCTCCCGTGGGTGGATTCCGGAAGGGTATCATAATCGTCTGAGCTTTTTGGACCAGTTACACTCTCCCAATTTCCCGCTGTCGTTACCACATCCAGGCCACACAATACCTGATACCGTCTCGATATGCCATTTATTTTGATTTCTGATTTGCCATTTATGAGGAAACTTGATCCGAAAATCAAAAATTTATTGCTTATGGGCTGGTATAGGGAGCTATTGAAGGTCTATCAAATATAGGTTTCATATCTATATCGGGCTATTCATAATAGCTCATTTTCTGCTCCTGATTTTGAAACCTTGATGAGAATCTGAGCCCAAATCCTCAATTTCAGTTTGTTACGAAGAATAGACAAAAACGGTTCGATATGGGTTCCGAATAAAGCTATATTTCCTTCCAGAAAATCCGACGAAATGAGTGCCGAAACCATCCAACCAATTTTAGCCGATTGAAGATCATGGAAAGTCTCTTCAGTGCAGGATTCTCAGCAAAACTATCGGAACCGTGAATACCACCCGGAAATCGATTCCCCCACTCCTCATTTCGAATATCCCCTTAGCTTCGGATTCAATTTGCAACAATGTACACCGACACTAAGTCCTTCGCCGAATTGAACTGACGAAAGTCTGGCGAATGCAAAAATCCCGAAATAAAACGAAAACGGGAAGATCGTCGGGTCCTAGAGAAGTGATCTAATCTCTTATGCACTTGACTCTAATGAAATCATTTTAATTTGGCGGAATTTCGAGCTCGCTACGTCTTCCGTCGACGATACGGGCTGATCCGGGTCAAGTGGCTTCGTCTGGAGAAGTTTAAATTGCCACAGATCCGAGCCAGGAACGAGTTGGAGGAAGATAAGGACCGGGACGAAAGAATCCCACTATCATTCATTTCTGCTAAGACCGCTAAATTAATTTAACAAATTCTTGGGCGGGAGTTTTTCGGTTCGCAGCGCTTTTTTATCTACGAGTATTAATCACGTGACCTTATCTACATAACGCTCCCGGGGGTTTAAATCTGAGGCGCGCTGCGTGAAGAAAAGTTTCATTAGGGTTACGCCAGATTTGGGTCTTGAGATCGTTGTTCACGAGGTGTGACACTTTACGGTTCTTCTGATGAGTTTTCCACGAAATAAGGTGTGGGAAAAATCTTCTGCACAAAAATATATATGTATCTTCTGAAGAAATTGGAATTACACGAACCAGTTCAACACTGAATTCTGTAGAGAAACTGCGTCCGTCACGTTCGAGATGGGCCGTTTTCTGATTAACGAAGGGGATATATGGTAGAATTCATAGATATTCATACTATGTTATCCGAAAAATCAACATGCTGGCCACATCTTCATTATAAGCTCTCTAAATAAAATATTATTGTTTTGATTGTTTTGAATACCAAATAGGCTATATAACTAATTGAATGAAAATTTTTGGGATATCAAAGAAATATGAAAAAGTGTTAACAAACTTATCTTTAGGAAAATCAAAAAAGGAACTCATTTTGGTGGGAGTAATATATTTTTTTATTGCATATTTGAACCTATCACATATTTCAACTGTAGATTCCTCTCATCGAACAAATCACTCTTTTCTCATACCATTTTTCAAAATTCGGTTTCTTTGGAAAATGCAGGGTGTCGAAAATCTATGAAAAAAACTTTCCTGTTCAAATCTTCAGAACTGTTATTTCAAATGAACTGAATTTCGTTGATTGGTTACTCTATTCATGGTGCATATCTCCCAATCAAAACTTATTCAAAATTTCCGCTGGTATAAAAGTTACAGTGATCACTCATAAATCACGAAAAAATACCATAAGAGCACTTGAAGAAGATGAACGGTTCATATTTTCGAAAGAATAAATCATTTCAGAAAATAAAAGTATTTCTATGTTTTTTCAATGAAACGCGTCGTTTTCGAGTCATTCCCAATTTTACAAATCGAAGAAAAATTCATAAAAAATAATCTGAATTCTTCCCTGGATTTATAATATCACAGAATGGTTGGATTTCATAAACTCTTTGATTATCCATACAAATTAACAATGCTGTCGGAATGTTCATTAACTTTGTCAAGACTAAAATGTCAATGGAATACAAAATTCGGATATTAATGATGAATCTCCCATACAAACCACGTATTGAATTGAAATTAATGCGAAATGAACACTTAACACTACATGATCTGTGGCGATCCTCTTGTAACTTTATAAACTCGACACTACACGGTTATTATCACATTAATTCACTTTCACTGAAAGTCTTTTCGAATCAACTATCCGCATTCTTCTCTGAGAATAAAAAAATAACGAATGGACAAATCTCAGTCCATCAAGTCGCTATCCGCATGCTTCGTTCAACAACTACAGACCAACTGTTCGGTCTGTGGAATAACGGTTTGTCTTGCGCGTGCGTTATGGGCTACTGAGATTAAGATCGAAGCGCTCTATCGGCGAGAATCAGAACTACTCCTTCGGCATTTCCAAAACTAGTGCCTTTGCGTTAGTTAATCCGTTAACGATAGGGGACGTACTGCTCCCTTGTTTAAAGAGAAAATCAACACAATCTGGCATCGTCTTGTCAAAAGCTCTATGATAGCTCTGTCATAGATGATGAGTAGATGGGTTGGGTTAGGTCATTGACCTAGAATCCTATGACCTAGGTTAATGGAGTTATGTTCGATTAGTGTAAAAAAATTCTTATTCTTATGAGATAGTTTTGGGAGAAAGAGAACAACATGAACAAGTTATAAGTGCTCACAAGCTAATCTTCATGAATATCGAAGAAGGATTTTATTCACTAGCGGATCCAGACAGTTTTTCAGGGGGGGCCATGACTTCTTCCAGGGGGGGGCCATGAATTGATTTATTGAAAATATTAGGAATCAATTGAACTTCTACAAGGGATTATTGTCAATTTCGAGGTCCAAGCGGGGGGCCATGGCCCCCATGGCCACCCCCCTGTGTCCGCCAGTGATCTTATTTTGGTTAGAGAAATATGACTTGCAGATATAATCGGATGAAACTAACTGTTTCTGATAAGAAGTGTGATTCTGTCAAGAAATATCGTGCTTTTAACATTTTAATTCCAATAAGGTTGGTACTTGAGAATTCCCCAAATGAATCAACTCAATTTCAATCGAGAAATATGAACTTTGCGGAATTTGCATTCATACCAGAGAATCGTATCAACCACTTTTTTTTCCAAAATGGCTATATCTTTTCAACAGAAACGAATTCGGAAAAATGGAAAATGAAAAAAAAATTGTCCCTTTCGAAACTTACTTATTGACTCTAATGCTGGCCATACACGAAGCGACCGATCCGAGCGTTTTATGGCCTTTTATGACATTTAATGAGCCCCCGACCAATCACAGAGACTCTTTTCGCTCGTGGTCTCATAAAATGTCATAAAACGCTCGGATCGGTCGCTTCGTGTATGGCCAGCATTAGACATATTGGAACGAATCCTCAAAGAGTATCCGGATATGGACGTGTCGAGGAAAAATGGAGCCAAACTTCAACTGCCCATTCCCACTAATTAAATCCAACTTCTGGACAGTTGCGACCGGATAATTTCTCAATTAACAGACGGACGCGATCCGGTAACCCTGCAGAACCGAAAATAATCTGGTGGCACAAAAAAGCAAAGTCTATCCGTCGATGCGCCGTCTTCGCGCTAGCTAACAGTTCGGATAAACACGCAATTATACGGGGGGGTACAACGATGCCCGAAAAAAATTAATTGGACATTTCGATGGCTCTAGCCGCCCAATCGGCCGTTGACGCCCGTGATCATTTCCATAAAAACCCGTCCGGTTACTTAAACCGAGTCCTCCGATAATATATTCATTACTCGTCCAATTTGTCAGCTTCGAAAATACCGGGTTCCACTAATAAAAACACCGAAATCTGTGGTTAGCTATGCAAATCGAAGTGCTTTATTATTACAATTACTTCTGTGCGCGTCTTGCAACATCAATTTTTACGACATGGCCTAATGTGATCGTTTAATAAGGCCGCGGCCGCGTCAGAAATCCGTA
The DNA here is from genome assembly GCA_910592335.1 of Adalia bipunctata. NCBI lineage: Eukaryota > Metazoa > Arthropoda > Insecta > Coleoptera > Coccinellidae > Adalia > Adalia bipunctata. The sequence goes on from OU342955.1 coordinate 15,140,862, forward strand.
TGTGAGTAATCGCGGTTTGCTCGGCCGGCGGATATTACGGATTTTGCACGGTTCCACCAGAGGGTGTCATGGGCATTACTCATGATCTCGAAATGCGAAACTCAACCTGAAGGGAGTTTCGCAAGAGTATAGGTATAGTTATAGTTAAGGAAAAAGGGTTACATTCCACTGAGACGTCAAGGACTCTTGTGTTCCCCATCAGAGATGTTTTCTCAACTGCGCTATCTACTGCTCACCCTCAAGTTCCAGTGCTTCAATGAACTCCAGTACTTATAGGGCTTCAAGCAGATTAAAACCTAGCCATTTCTACAGTGTGTCTGGGCATGACTTTGATGATTTAAGGGGGGTTTACCCCCTATTTTTGGAATAGCCCTCATTTCAAATTAATTTTTGTATTTTAGTTGACCCTTTCAAATGATTTCTTTGGACATAAAGGTCCTACAGATGTGAAAAAAATGTTTTTTTGGAAGATAATACTACCACCACCTTTTATTAAAGTAGAATAATATGAAAACACTTCCTAAATCGCTGTCAACATTATGATGAAATCAGAAATGAAATGGGCCTGAAAGAAAATTCAAAAGACATCCTCAACTCAGCAAGACAAATTGAAGCAACGCTGAGATTCCTGAAAGAAAGCCCACTATACAATCATATATTATGATCAATACATCTATAGTATATTCCTTTTTCTGTAAATTTTCATGATATGTGAACATTATTGTCTTCATCTGTAACGCATGGTACCAATTGTTAATGGCCTAGTTGCCGAGACACGATAATTTAAATAAAAAGAAATTTAACTCAAAAATGTCATAAAAAAATTCTCAAAAAAAATTTAAGTCAAAAATTTTACTGAATTTTTTAGTAAATCCTCAATAGTAGAAAAACTAGCACATTGAAGTATAGTTTTTTTCAATGAACTAACACGCAAGAATATTAGCTACAAAACGACACCCACATCATTTCTGTAAGTTACATACTTTGAGAGTTATTGTTGTTCGAATATGACAGTTACGCGAGCGCCGTAAACTGTTTTTTTTTTGTTGCTACAGGACAAGTCGTCATAAGGGCCACTGCCTGTCTACAAAGCAGAGGCGGGCATTTCGAGCAATTTTTATGATGAATTTGTTTATTTCCAAACGTTCGATAACAACGTCATTTTCCGCAAATCGCTAGGAAATTTTGACATCCCTAACAAAACTTGTCATAGAAAAAGTCAAGATTTCTCAACTGTTAGGAAACATTCATTTCCTACAGTAAGGAAATGATGTTTCCTTACAGTTGTCAGTGTTCTACATAAGCATATTCGTACTTTTCTCTAGATTTCTTTGGCAATAATTCTAATGAAGCAGTATTTACTGCCTCAAACCGCTCTGGACGAGTCCCAGAAATGAAAAATTCATCATCACTTATCATTTTACACTGTTTTGTCTTCGAAAGAAAGCACCAGCAATTAAATCAATATTAATCAAGTTTGACAATTCAGCATTAATACGTGTCCATAGTAACGCAACCAATTCCATTCCGGATTTCCAAGCTCCATTTATTTGTGAATCGAATAATTCGCGATTTTCTTCAAAATTCATTAAAATCTGTCTAATTTCAAACGATTTGCGGAAAAAAATAGTATGTTTACCTCGTAGGAAAAGCCACATTCCTGGACTCTGTGTTGCTAAGTCTCGGCTTAGCAATCTTCACGATCGTCCAGGAATGTAAGGCTTTTCCTACCCGGTAAACAATGTAGGTACTATTCTCGACTGACAGGATCACAGAGAAGTTCTATTTCTCCGCCTAGGCGGAGAAATAGTTGCTATGGCTTACTTTTCCTTCCGGCGGGCGGCAGGAAAAGTGTTGTTATGCAAGACAACCGTAACTATACAAATGTTACATTTTTCACTCAATTATAACGATCGTAAATGTCAATCCAAAAGAGGATATTCAGATTTCCAGGAGTTTCAGATGTTTGAAAATGAAATAACATATTTCATTCCAAGAAGAAGTGACTTTTCATGGCTCGCTTTATATTACCAAACTCGCAAACTAAAGCTCGCCATGAAAAGTGACACTTCTTCTCCTCATGAAATAATATAATTTAGGTTGATCATTAAAAATGATCAAAAGTGCAGTACCTACTGAGTTTTCATTTTATTTAATCAATTTTCATAAGGGTCATGTTCAAACAGCAATAACTCTCAAATAATGTAACTCACAGAAATGATGTGGTAGTCGTTTTGTAGCTAATATTCTTGCGTGTTTGTTGATTAAAAAAAATGTATACTTCAATGTGCTAGTTTTTGTTCTTTTGAAGATTTACTAAAAAATTCAGTAAATTTTTTGACTAAAATTTTTTTTAAGCATTTCTTTTATGATATTTTTGAGTTAAATGTTTTCTTATTGTTCTATTTTAATAAAAGGTTGTAGTATTACCTTTCAAAAAACATTTTTTTCACATCTGTAGGACCTTTATGTCCAAAGAAATCGATATCATTTGAAAGGGTCAACTTAAATAAAAAAATTAATTTGAAATGGCCGCTATTCTGAAAATGTGGGTATTTTTGGCGATAAAATTAGGTATATTTGTTGCCCTCAAATCCATTTCGCCTCAAATTATTCAAACTGTGTATTTTGGTTCAGGGAATTACAGAAACCGATTGAAGATTGAAAAATAGAGAAGCACATGGTGACATTCAGTCACATCGTTCAGAAAACGCCTTCAACCCCCTGGAACTACCAATTCTACCGTTTCAAAAACATGAAATAAGAGCCTTCTTCAACCTAGCTGGCTGCCAGATCCTGCCCTCAGGACCATGCATTATAGATCCGTCCGTCCCGATGATATATTTCGCTACATCCCCGTTAATGGGAAATCACGTCGGTTTTCGCAACAGCGTGCCTCATTTCCGGTCAACAGTTGAATAAACAAAGTGCGCGGGAAAGGCTTTCCCGGTGAACTTGGCGGAACAATGGAGGAAATATGATATTCGGCTGGTGGATCGTCGATTTCGCGATTGTTAGCCTGGAAAAGTGTGCTTGTCGGTGGAAAAACCGAATTAAACGCGGCGGCTTTCGGATTCGAATATAATGGCGGGTTGGAAAAAGATTCCTGGCTGAATTTTCGCGGTATTGTGACGGCGTTTCTGTTGCGAATCACGCGAGAGTTCATGGAACTTTTCCCGATATTGGTTTTCCAGAGTTTTATGAGATTTTGATGGGGTCTGTTGCTCCTTCTTCTCAATTTCAAATGGTTGAAGCAATGAACCTTCCAGAAAATTTCAAAAGGCAGTAATATTGCTCATTCATTCCCATTAATTTATTTCGATGGGTGACAAAACTGATTGACAATCTCCTACCTGCGGTCCCCATTTCTATGTGGAAACACCGAATGAGTCACACCAGTGATTCTATCAAATTATTGTTGCATGTATTTTACACTCGATGGAGCAATATTCATTAGGTTTCCATAGGTGTCCGTTTGATTTATCCCGCTGATATAAATCGCGGTTTTCCTTGTACCCGTTATGGTTCTCCGCTTCCATGAGTCACCCTGTATACGAAGCGTGTACAATTCTTGGTTCTTTCAAGAGCACGATTGTCATTTGAATTCCGCTTAATATTATAAATAATTATAATGGTGGTATTGAATAGTATTACAAATTGGACCTCAGGTGTGCCTTTTTGATAGATCCACCTGTGGGCAGATTCGCATTTAATAGTGAAAGAAACCAGTTGGTCGGTGAAAAAAAAAATTTTTCAACTGGTCGATTAGGTATGGAAGATAATTCTTCATAATAGCTATTTATATAACGAGTACATAAATTAGGTCTTTATGGACGAGTCCGAAAGCTTATATAATAATTTGGGCAAGTCCATAAGCCTAATTATGTACGAGTTGCATACAATGCTTTATGTTTGACTGCAATGTAAAAATTTCATTTTCTGAAATGGCAATTAATATATTCGTCGTTTGATCACAAAGAAACTTTAAGTGTGCTCTTGCTTTTCTTACCTTAGTAACCATCAGCGACCTTAGAAGTTGTTTACTTCGTTAATTCTGTGACAAAAGTCATAATAATCCAAAAAATGGATAGTTCGGGAGAGCAAAGCGTGAAAAATTCAGCCGCAAGTGCCAAAGAATCTCTCCTACCCACTAAAAGTGCCTATAAAAATTTGTATGCGGCCTATAACAAGTCGTGTGAAACGAAGAAAATTACAAAATCGAGAGAAGACTGTGACAGTTGAGTCCAATAAAGTGGTGTCCAATAAAGTAGTCAATTATGGACGCTGAACGAATTCATGAATCAAGTGTTTATGAACCAGTCGAACATAAACGAAATTTTGTTCTCGTGTCGTCTTGAACAACTATGTTCAAAGCTCGCTCAAAATCTTCTGAAATGTCCGGAATTTTCGATCAAATACAAGAAGAACTGTTAATTATTCGTAACTGAGCAATAAACGAGCTACAATCTTCATTAAAATATCTTGGCGAACCGACATTTGCGAAAGGGGATATGACCTTCCCATAGACTTTTTGGTACAGTCGACCCCAGAATAGACTAGAAAAATTTCGATTTTTTTCGAAATACTTTTGATTCCCATAAAAAAATTCTCTGGACTGTCCGAGGGTGAAATTACGAGAAACCGTAGAAGAAACACCATCACTTAAGGTGTCCATACTCGACTATATAGTAAAATGGAATGCACATAGAAACCGTTTAATCAATAAATATCATTATTTTATTTATGTTCGACTGCTTCATAAAAACTCGATTCATGAATTCGCTTAGCGTCCATAATTGACTACTTTATTGGACACCTCTTCATTGGATTCAACTGTCACAGTCTTCTCTCGATTTTGCAATTTTCTTCGTTTCACACCACTTGTTATAGGCCGCATACAAATTTTCATAAGCACTTTCAGTGGGTAAGAGAGATTCTTTGGCGGCTAAATTTTCTACGTTTTCCTCTCCCGCACTATCCATTTTTTGGATTATTATGTCGTTTGTCACAAACTTAACCAAGTGAACAACTTTGTTCAGTGAGGTTTCTAAGGTCGCCGCTGGTTACCCAGGTAAGAAGAGCACAAACACACTCAATGATTTCTCGAAATAAATCGACGAATATATTATTCGACATTTCAGAAAATAAAATTTCTGCATTGCAGTCAAACATAAAGCTTTGTATGCAACTCGTACATTAGGCTTATGGACTTGCCCAAATTATTGGCCTTTCAGACTCGTCCATAAAGACATAATTTATGTACTTGTCACATAAATAGCTATTATGTTGTGGAAGATAATAATCCCTAAAATAATCAGGAAAGCATCATTTATGTTCTTCTAAGAAATTTCAACGAAACTTACAATAAAGTAGAAATCAGCAGAAATGTATCATGTAGGTATACGATTTAATTGGACAGGTATATTGGGGGAGCAGTCAAAGCAAAAACAAGTGTACTCTTTTTTCTTGGGCTCGAGCTTTCGAAATAATTTATTCCTTCATCAGGAGCAGCTAAAAATACATTTCTACATCAGTCAACAGTAATACAAGCAATTTCCACAAACTTACAAGTTGAGGTTGTGTTTAAAAGTTGTTGTTATAACATAATTCGGTTGAGTCGTCATATAAGTGAGACTGTTAGGAATACAATATGGAACGTCAGCCTTCAACAATAATTACATCAATATAGTAACGAATCATAAATCTTTTCTCAATTACTGTAGATAGATCGTCGTTACAGGTTAAATCGGCGTGCTTCAAACTGTCAGTCACAATTGTGTACGTCAACCACAAACCACAGAACATCGATTATTGACAGATTGACACAAAATCACGGGCAAAAACATGGGGACAGACAATAAAATGATCCAACATAATTCAATTATTTAAAATTTTAAATTTCTAATACTATAGAATCAATATTCGCATTAATGTTCATTCATTTATTCTTCTTCTTACTCTTCTTCTTTTCTTTTCTTCTTTCTTCTCAAAATTTCACTGAAAACCCGGTATTGTCCTCATCGACTGCTCCCCCAATATACCTGTCCAATTTCATGATAATCAGTCGATATTGCCTATCAGATTATACGATTTAATTCACATAATCACATAGTATACAATGGATGCCTATGAATTGAAGACCACAAATATGTCGTTAAAATTTGATAATGACTGCTATTCTTCTGCTAGATCCTCTCCTTCACATCTGATTTGCATGATGAACAAATTCCCCGAAAGGCACAAACTCAGAATCCGTAATTTCACACTCACTTTCACCCGGCAAAAAATCGGGCCATTGTGAGCAATCTGAACGTACCCTAATCATTCCCTGATGCTCGATTAACGCCACACTTTTCGGGAAACTTTCCATGCGCAATTCCTGGCTTTACCGACTTCCGAAACGAATAATTATGCCCAAAAAACACCGTTCGCCCTCCCCCGCTCCCTCTTCCGAATGAAGTGCGACTTCCTGTTCAAACACGGCTGAATTATTAGGCCCATTTTACGGCTCAACACTCCGCGAATTGAAATATTGACCGGATCAAGTGTACTGCGTTAACGTGCATTGTTTGGCCGCCCGGCAATTAATTATGCGCCCGCTACAAAGGAGGAGAGCTCGGGAAGGGTGGGCGATTAAAAGGGCGCCGCGGGCGTCTTCCTTGCGTCCGGGACGAGTTCATCCGGAGGTGCCGGGAAGTTGAGGTCTTTTTCTTAGCGTTCGTTGTTATTAATTAAATTCTCAGTGACTGCCGCCATGGGATATTTATAAGGCGTTTTGTTTCGTCTTTAAGAATCGGATGCCGCTGTTTTCCAGGGTTGTGGAGTCTTTTGTGATGCCTTCTCCTCTTTTTGCGGATATTTATATCTGCATCACACTTCCAAAATGAAAATTGAATTCATTTTCGTTCATTTCTGGTGAGGATCCATAAGTGCCACTTGTGTGATTGTCTGCATCGTCTTATTCCTGAAGGGAGTTTCGATAAGAGCGCGACATGTTTGACAGTCATAATGATTATGAAGTGACAGATCAAAAATTGACAGATGGGAGTTAGTAGTTGTCAAAATTTATTATCAAAATAGGAGACTCTATAACTTCCAGTGAATCAATTCGCACTTGCGTTCTGAAAAAAAAAGAACACACGCAGAACTGACTGACGTCGGTCACAACTTTCTACCTGACCAAACACACATTTCATTAGCTTTCGGAAATTGGCCTACGCCAGTCCGTCTGAAACAATTGACTGGTGCCGTACCCACTTATTATCTTAATAAAAAGAGATTTGCCGCAAAAACCTTTTTCGGACCGAATGACAGTAATTATTATTTTGACGAGAGTGATTCGGGAAAATATACTTTGAGGTTTTTTTCTTCCACCCATTGGAAATGACCCGGCTTTTTGGGGGATCCGATGTTTTACCTAAGAAACCGCCTCCAACGGTTGAAACACTTAAGTTTGGACTAATGTGTATTTAACTATGACTTTTGATCCATTTCTTTCCAATTCCTGACGCCAGTGGCGTCTCCGCGCTGTCCTGTTAGGCAATGAAAAACGATGACTTTTAATTTCGGAAAAATAAATATTGGTCACAATGAATTTAAACGTGGTACACAGTGTTCAAATTAGTCGGTGATTTCACCGGTTTTTTATAAGTGGAACCTAAGAGCAACTGTAAATACCGTCCCCATTATGATTTCAGGATGAATGCAATAATATTGCTCAATATGAAGTATGTTTCGATAAGTTTGCAACATTTGAAGATTTAAAATAAGCCCCAGTTTAGTGGTTAATGTTACAAATACGATATTTCTTAACAAAAACACTTAGTTTTGTCCGATTATATCTGCAACTAAATTGCCATATTTCTCATATCGAAATAAGTTCCTTTTTCGTTTCTCCTTGAGATGAATTTGTTTTGATTCGTTTTGTGATTGATCAAGCTATATTAAACTATTTTGTATGAAAACCAATGATCTTCTGTGAATATTTCACAGAACTTTTAAGGAGATGTTCCCAGCTTACTGATTTTTTTATTGAGCTGAAGGATTTTTAAGGTACCATTGTAAAAATTTCCATCGAATTTCGTTTACGCCGCAAAATTTCACGACACATGCGTATAGCGAAAACCGGGATAGGACATTGGTAACCTCACTTACCGTTGGAGGCGTTGCCAACTGTAAACAAACTGCATACATTATGTGAAGTTGAGAAGATAATCAGTGAATTGATGTTATATTAACCGTGTAGTGTCGAGTTTATGGAATTTCAAGAAGATATTGTTGAGATAGAAACATCACCACAGATTATTTAACGCTAAGTATCATCTCATTTTTCATTAATTTCAATTTAATACGTGTTTTGTATCGACATTGAACTTCAAACTGTGTGTTTAAAATGTATGATTTCATGCTTCTTGGAATTCAATTTTATCTTTCACATTCGTGGGATTTCATTATACATATCACATTTATATACAATCTACAGCAAACGTTTCTCCATCATTTAGATTTTAGTCTTGACAAAGTTGAAAAACATTCAGACAACATTTTTAACTTGTATAGAGATCGAGGAATTTATAAATTTCAGCTATTCTGTGATATTATGAATTCAGGGAAGCATCCAGATTTTTCATGTTTTCTGATTTTTTCGCCAAATTTCATCGGGTAGAATTGGAAATAACTCGAAAACGACGCGTTTTATCAGAAAAACATCGGAAAACTTTTTTTTTAATGACCTATTCTTCCGAAAAAATGAACTTTTCAGGTGGTTTTGAATGACTATTTCAGAGGAATCTGAGCTTGTAAGTTGTTCTTTCGCTGGATTTCTCCTTTTTTTTCTTAGGAAAGAGGGGACGAGTAAAAAGTGAAAAAAATATAATTATTAGATGAAAAAGTGTAGTTTTAGAATTAGAATTAATTTTTTGTTTGTTAAAAAAATGTTATTTTTTGGTTTGTTGTTGTTCTTCATGCTATTCACTTCTGTTGCCCGGTCCACACTCATGGCGCGAATCGCGCCAAGAATTCTTGCCGTGAACCTGGCCAAGAATTCGCGTCCAAATAACGAAACGGAGAAGGGCGCGAAGCGCGAACGTGACACAAGAAAGTTATCCACACTCACGTTCGCGGTATTGGCCGAGGTTCTTGCCATGAGTGTGGAGCGGGCTTGTAACTGAAAACTTACTTGTGAACATTGTTTTTGGGTATAAGTTCACCTCTGTATGTTCCATTGTGAATAAATAAATAAATAAATAAATAAATGAGAATATAACTTTTGTCTAGAAGCAAATGAACAATTTACACATCGCAATACTTCGGATTCTTTCAGAGACTCTATCAATTTTATGTTATTCTTTCGTCGATATTGTTCGAGTCGATTCATATAAACCCTTCCTCAATTCTTCTACGCCCCTGAACTACATCCGTGCCGAATTAAAAGACGTTCCAATGAGGGACAATTTCGTAAAGTGCTCTTCCAGCCGATAACAATGTTACTGGAACTGATTGGACACGATACTCCAAAGTGATAACCCGCATATAATGCCCCAAAAGTAAAGGCGCATTTACATCTCCTCGTTCATGGACGGCTTCCATCCAAGCCGCCACCCACGCATCTCGCACATTACCATTTACGACAACGATTCAATTTTCCATTCGCTATAGATTGGATCTATGGTGATTTTCGAGAGATAGAAATCGAAATAAAAGCTTGAAAGCGCGGGGCCTCCTGTCTAATTCCTCCTAAAAAGCTGCCGCAAGGTGGCACTTTATTTTAACGACGTCTGAAGAAATCAAATTGATTGAGGAATTTTTTCTAGTAGATGCGCCATATAATTCTAACATCTGCAACACGGTCTTCTTGTGACTAGTGGGCGCAATTAACTTGTCATTTTGTCTCATTTCCTTCGAAGCCCAGAGGGTTTAAGGTAGTTGAGTGTGTAGTTGGGACCATTCTTTCAGCCAGAGATATCCAAAGCCTCTTCGATTATACAGGGTGATTTTTTTAAGTGTTTCATTAGAAGTTTTCGAGGAAAGAATTGCGATACAAATTAAAAATTTTGTATTTTTGTTTTGAGTACATGAACTCAATTTGTAAAATATTTTCAAGCAGAATCTACTTCCGGTTCTACCGGAAACGGATGCGAACTTCGTTATTTCAAATGGAACACCCTATATATTTATACATATTTGAATTCTTCGTTTAATTTTGCAATGATTTGATGTATGATATGCCCAACCACATCAAGCGATTGTTGAGTTATTGCCTGATTCTCAAATTTTTTGACAGGAAGATTGTCACAAATTAGTGTTTATATCTTCAAAATCCCTCATTGTAAGAATTTTTTTCTGGAGCAGTGAGTCAAATGAAAGTACGCTGATACGGCTTCTTGTATAAATTATGAGGAAATTTTATACAGGATGCCTGAAACAGGGCTTCGAAGTGAGCCTCAATAAAACTACAAAATCTCATTTTTTTCAAATGGAAACCATATAATTTTATAATTCCGATCGATCGCTCGCCAAAAACTAGTTAGAGTGTGCCAAACATTTCATGTCTTCAAAATGAGTAGTTTCGCCGTTATCGAATAAAATTCGAATTTCACGACTAAAGCCAGGTTTCTTTGTCTAAATATCAGGTTTATCTAGATAATTTTCAAGTAGGATATGTCAATAGTAATAATATGTCAGTTTTAAACTAAAATTTCTTTATTTAGTCATCATTCATTATCTGCTCTGTTTATTTGTCACATTCGCAGCAAATACAGAAGAGACTTTTGATATATCATTGTCTTCATTATTATTGTTATTGCTTGTTTTGCATAGTGCTTGATCAATAAAAATAAGTAAGAATGACTATTCCTAACATAGCCTACTTTGAAATAGACGAGCATTCCACTGAATTTGACTGATGGGACAACCCTGGCTTTATTCATGAAATTCTGTCGAATTGACAGGCCCGCCGTAAGCGGGCGTGCAAGGCGTGCCCGGCACAAGGGCGGCACGTCCAGGGGGGCGGCAAATCCAGTGAAATTGATTTTTTTTGGAGGGGACAAACAACGTGGTAAGCGGGAGGGGGGGGGGAAGGGGGGCCGGTTGTCCAACTCCAACTGTTTTAAAATTTTGCCAAAACTGTCACAGAAACATAGAAATTTTGCCATATGCGATCGAAACTTTTCCAACTGCTTTGAAATTTCTCCAACTCCAATCAAAATTTGCAGATGTTCTTTTTCCCAATATTATACAACCAGGTAGTAGTAGTAGTAGTTGAATATTTTCAGTGTCGCCGTATCGTTTATGCCAATTATTGCATGTCATAAAAAACCATCAGTTAGCAAATTGCGCCCTTTCTACTAGCCGAGTTTAGGTAGGTACGTGATTTTGAAGAGAAAACATTTTGCGACGTGTTTGGGTTTCTTAGCGACAACCTATTCGACTATTCCAATGTTGATTTGATGAAGTATTGTCAAGACTTGAATCTGATGCTACTAATGAATCAGACATTGACGGTATTGATTTGTTTAATGAAATTTTTGCACTAAAATCGCATTTTGCAGAACACCAATCGAAGGATTACAATATATTTTTGGCAATGACTTAATTTCTACATTTCCGAATATAACAATAGCACTAAGAATACTACTAACATTGCCGGTTTCAGTTGCATCTGGAGAAAGAACTTTTTCAAAATTAAAAATTATCAAGAATTATTTAAGATCCACTATACTCCAACACAGATTAAGTAATTTAGCTATAATTTCAATTGAACACCAAATTTTGGATAGATTGGATATGACTAAGATTATAGAAGATTTCGCAAATATAAAAGCGAGAAGAGTGAAATTTTTGTAGATAAATATTTGAGTGTGTATCTGTATGATTTTTCAATTTTATAAATAGGAATAACAATAATATAATATATATATGACAATAATTCAATAGGTTTTTTATTGTTTTCCCACCATAATGAGGGAACCCTTTCTAGAGAAGACTCGCTTTTCACTCAAGATCAGTTCAGGTCCCTCGCAAACTTGCCACTACCCCCCCCCCCCCCCCCCGAATTGCTCTATGGATACGCTCCTGATGTAGCGCCCTATTGGGGGCGGCATAACAGTATTTGCACGCGGGCGCTCAGACAGCTAGCGGCGGGCCTGCGAATTGAGTGGTATGCTGGTCTATTTCAAAGTAGGCTATGTTAGGAATAGTCATTCTTACATATTTTTATTGATCAAGCACTATGCGAAACAAGCAATAACAATAATAAGGTACACTAAAATGATATATCAAAAGTCTCTTCTGTATTTGCTGCGAATGTGACAAATAAACATAGCAGATAATGAATGATGACTAAATACACAAATTTTAGTTTAAAACTCACATATTCCTACTATTGACATAGCCTACTTAAAAATTATCTTGATAAACCTGATATTCAGACAAAGAAACCTGGCTTTAGTCGTGAAATTCGAATTTTATTCGATAACGGCGAAACTACTCATTTTAAAGACATGAAATGTTTGGCACACTCGAACTAGTTTTTGGCGAGCAATCGATCGGAGTTATAAAATTATATGGTTCCCATTTGAAAAAAAATGAGATTTCGTAGTTTTATTGAGGCTGACTTTGAATCCCTGTTTCAGGCACCCTGTATAAAATTTCCTCATAATTTATACAAGAAGCCGTATCCGCTTACTTTCATTTGTCTCACTGCTCAAAAAAAAAATTCTTACAATGAGGGATTTTGAAGATATAAACACTAATTTGTGACAATCTTTCTGTCAAAAAATTCAATCAGGCAATAACTCAACAATCGCTTGATGTGGTTGCGCATATCATACCTCAAATCATTGCAGAATTAAACGAAGAATTCAAATATGTATAAATATATAGGGTGTTCCATTTGAAATAACGAAGTTCACATCCGTTTCCGGTAGAACCGGAAGTAGATTCCGCTTGAAAATATTTTACAAATTGAGTTCATGTACTCTAAAACAAAAATACAAAATTTTGAATTTGTATCGCAATTCCTTCCTCGAAAACTTCTAATGAAACACTTAAAAAAATCACTCTGTATATAGTTATAGTGCAAAGGGGTTACAGTCCTCTGCGACCTTAAGGTCTATTGTGCCCCCTGACAGAGCTGGTATCATCGCGCCTCCTACAGCTCGCCCTCCAGAGATTTGATGAAATCCAGTATCTGGGACGGCTTCGAGGAAGATAACTCCCCACTTCTACAAGTTTCTTGTCCAAAGCACTCTTTCCTTTGGCTTGCAATGGCATAGCATTCCGTAACCAGGTGAATAGGAGTTTCTTCCTCCTCCCCACAGAGTCTACATTCATCAGTGTCCGATAAACCCATTCTCAACAGATGCTTCTTTAGGCGACAATGTCCTGTGAGAAAGCCAGTGAGTAAGGGAAGTTGGTTCTTACTGAGATCCAGATATTTTTTGGATCTAGCAGTTTCAAAGTTCCGGAGGAACTTTTTGGAATGATCCATCCCTGGGAGATTCCGCCAGAGTTTTTCTCTTTCGGTTCTCTCCTTCAGCATAAACTCCTTCTTATAGGTGCATTTTCCTATACCACAGAAGGGTTCTGGGCGTTTGTGGGCTCTTTCTGGCCAGTGTATTGGCCTCTCCGTTTCCTACGATTCCCGAATGACCGGGAACCCAGATTAAAAGACCTTATTCTTTTTGCCTACCTCATTGAGTTTGTTTCGACACTCCCAAATCAGCTTTGAGTCAATGACGTAGGAGCTCAGTACCTACTTCAATAGCAGCTTGACTATCTGTATGAATAGTTATATCGCACTTCTGATAGTTTCTTTCTAGATTTATATCTAGACATCTTCCGATTGCAATTATTTCCGTTTGAAGGACGCTTGTACAGGAGCCTAACGATAGTGCACACTTGGTACTTGACCCGTAAATCCCAGCGCCAGCTCCTGTAGCGGTTTTGGAACCATCTGTATACCATTTTATTGTATTTTCTTTGAGATTGTAGTTGGTGTATTCCCTTTCCCAATCCTCTCTTTTGCTTAGCATCGTACTGAAGTTTTTCTCAGTACTTACTTTCTTGATCATTACATCACTAGGAAGGTTTGCAGATTAGTCATTTAGAGAGGACCAAACTCCTGAACGCTGAAAGCCTCTTCGATTACAGTGCTTCCAATAACGAGAAGGAATCCAAGCAGATTACCTTCATACGTTAGAGAATCGAATACAAGAAGATTTGGGAATCTCCTACTAAGAGCAGTCTATCAATAAAGTCTATGATGACGAGGCCAAAAACTGGAAAAACTTTGAGATTAATCTGAATGATGAATCAACCTACCAGGCCAATCAACCATTTTGGCGCTGACTTCTTAGGTCACATCGGCTCAAAAAGTATATGAAGTGTCGAGTCGTTGATGAATCAACAAGCTAATTCGTATTTCTCCAATCCTGCATCAAAGCAATCCGAGATGATGAAAATCATTCCCTCATCAGGGGGAGAAATTAAGAAGAGGATGAAATTAGAAAAAAACCGGGACATTAACACTTCAAGGAGTTTTCTTTTTAATTTATTATGCAATTGCAATCAAGCTCCGAAAATTGGATCTGTGTGAAGAACTCCTCCAGCTAGATTACTCGGATGAAAAAGGACGACAAGGATTAAGCGAAATGAGAAAATATCGTCTAGAGCGTACATAAGAGGATAAGTTATTTATTTGGGAAATTGTTGTGCAGTTCTTATTTATTTAGGTCCAAACATACTTCAGTAGAATTGAGCTCAATGAATGAATCTGTATGTAATGTCTTTCTTGAGTTGAAGTTGAGGTTCTCCGGCCCTTTTATCTTCCACACCTGCATCTTCTGCTTCAATTTCCTAAAGAGAAATGAGCTGATCGTCCAAGATATAAGAAGTCGTTCCCTTTCAGTTGGTTCAAGTTCGCAGCCTCTTATTTAGAGCAATTTTCGAGAGAGCAAGTTTTAGATTGCTTGGCATCCTATCTAACACCTCTTATAACCCATACTGCAACTGTGCAACGACTGCGAAATAGTTCTTTACTATCACAGTCAGGAAATTGGACGTGTGACAAGATATGGAAACACATGGTAGGTAGCTTAATACTATATATAATATTATTTAAACAGGGGTCCTTATGGCTCGGTCAGCCTTCTGGGAACTACGAGCATGTAGATCTTCTCTCTACGCTACTCGTTCAGTGAAAACCAAGGAGGTCGTCACTGTTGTTGATAAAACCGACAACATCCTAAGGAGCCTTGGACATTATCTCATGGGTATCCAGAACCGGTTTCCTCATATAGATGGTTCTCAGGACACTTGCATACCATGTGTTCAGCTGTTTCTGCTTCTGGTCCACAGAGCCTACAAATCTCATCTGCTGACTTCCCCATACGGTTCAAATGATATTTGCCCTTCAGCAGATTTAGAGATCCTCTCTTTAGGTTTTAGAGATCATTAGTTTGGGAACATTGTGCTAGTTCGTCTGTCTGTTTGTGGTGATACGCGCTCTTTTGAGGTTCATTTCAAGAAACTTCTCGGTCTGTAAAATGAAGGGCTCACTTCCCAGGGCTTGAGAGATAAACTGACTATTAAGGACTGAGCGAGAATAAATTCGCTATCACAAAAACGCTTATATATTTTGAACCACTGGACCGATTTCGAAAATCAAACTCATTTTCGAATCATTTTCTAATTCTTATGAAAACTGTTTTCACAATAAAAAAAACCAAAACTTTTTTTTACAAAATTCATGAATTTTTTCTGGAATTCTTCCCATCATGCTTCTAATAGTGTTCTCAGTCACTTTCTGGGATGCTGTCTTCCACTTTTGCTTGAATTCCGCTAATGCTTTTGTTGATTTCTTATTCTTCTTCAATTCTCTTTTTACCAGGGCCCAATATCTTTCGATTGGCCTGAGTTCTGGGCAATTTGATGGATTGGCCTCTTTGGGGACAAAAACCACCTCAGTAGCTTCGTACCATTCCTTGGTGGCCTTGCTGTAGTGGCATGAAGCTAAATCTGGCCAAAAAATTGTTGACACATCGTGCTCACGTAAAAATGGTAAAAGTCGCTCCTTCAAGCATTCCTCGATGTATATCTTCGAGTCAACAGAGCCTTGGCCAACGAAAAATTTGCTCCTTTTCCCACAAGTGCAAATTGCTTGCCAAACCAATTTTTTAGGAAACTGTGCTTGTTTCTTCACGCGAAATTGTTCGTTAACATTTCCACGAGAATCTGCCCTGACCAGGAAGTTGCGAGAAATCAGCCAAGACATAGGTTTCGTCGTCAATCCCGTGACAGGAAAAATTGTTCAAGAAATCCTTTTTTAATTTCTTTGTTCTTGATTTCGCTTCTTGATAGCGATTCTGTCTGGCACTTTCTGCCCTTTGTATGTTCTAAGCCCACAACTCGACTTGATTTTCTGAACGGTTGACTGCGAACAACCCACTATTTGGGCCACTTTCCGTCCTAAGAGGTTAGGATTCTTCTGAAAAAGGCTGATGGCTTTCTTCACTTTTTTTGGGCTATGAAACCCCTTTTTCCTCCCGGTTCCTTCCTTGCGTTTAATTGTAAGATCTTCGTTGAAGCGCTTAACAACTCTTGATACCGTTTCCGGACGAACGCGAGCCTCTTTTGCGATTCTTTTGAATCTCCATTTTTTATTATTTTGAAAAAGTTTCACTATAAATTCTCGTGTTTTCACTTCGCTTAATATTTTGCGACCGAGAATTGGAATCTCTATGAAGTATGTTTCACATGTTTCTGACGTTCATAGCAAAGCTCACTATGATCAAATTTTGATTTTTTCTCAATTGGTTCAAGAGATATAGGCGTTTTTGTGATGGCGAATTTATTCTCGTTCAGTCCTTAAGTTCAAATATTAGATTTCAACTCTTTACGGTCCACACTTGAGCTAGAACCTTTCTTCATGGGACTCTAGAGAATGATCGGGAGAACTTTTTCAAATTGTAAGTTGCCACAGAATCCTGCCTGAAGTCATCCGTTCACTCCAGGAATTGCTTTTCAAAAACCAACATAACGTATGCGAATGTTGGTAATCCATTCCGTTTTTGCTCCCTTCAGTCTGCTGCATTCTCCTATCTCCCAAATGAGGAATATCCTTATCATTGTTGTTTACGCGTGTCAAGCGACATATAATTTCCCAGACATACGTACATAGAACGTAAGAGGCGGGCCCCAAAGCACGACAGGCGTTATTAATTTCACATTCCTATTTCACGGTTTTCATTTTCTCCAGACGGCAACATACAAAACCCGCGCCCTGGAGCGAGCTGACTTTTTTTGATTTATGCGTATCGTGCTTGTAGGTTTCTTACCTTAGCAGTCGCGATGAAGTTTTAGGCAGCGTGACTTTACTGGCATTAAGATATGCGTCGACATCTGAACGTTTAATGGGACTTGATAGTTTGTTGAGATGTTTGTGGGGACCGGTAGATATTTACAGGTGAAAAATCAACGCTATGTTTGATCGGAAGGATTGATGATGTGTTCAGTAGTTGGCGACAGCAGATGAAAAGGAGTGCTCAGGAAATCCAACAGGAACTCATTACCTCCTTGATAAAAACTTCAAGGTGATTATACCAGAAAAAAACACTGGGCAGGTGTACATACATTGGCACCAATATGTCACTCGACAGTTAGGTTATTCCCATGTTGCTCGACAGTCAGACATCACTGGAAGCACTTAATTCCTCCAAGCTAAAGAGGGACCATAACAGAACAATAAGCCAAGCCAAGCCCAGAAAACAGACCTTGGCATAGGTTTACAGGCACCTATGTTTCTGTGGCCAATCGTGAATAAAAGATGTAGTGGAGCAGATCGTTGAAAATGGGCAAAAACATAGGCTCAAAGGAAGTCAGTAAAAACCTTTAACTGATAATTCTTTGGCCATTTATGAGCCTGGTTTCGCCAGTTCCTCTGCCCTCTCATTCACCTTATAATATATCTGCTCAGAAACCCATGCCAAGATCAGTTTTCTGAGCTTGGCCTGTTTGTTTATTGCTTGATTACCTATAGTCCCACACAATTTTGTACGTTATCTGAAAGGTTCCTAGAGCATCGTTATTCAAATTTTCAACTAACCTTCTGAGTGAGGATGAGGAGATCGTCTAAACTATAGAAGTTTCTGAGAATTATCAGTATAATCATTCAACTGATACGATATTGAAAGAGCAACAAATGCATGATCACCAAAGGCCTTGAAGAGTAGCGCCAATGTGAAGGGTATTTCAATAACAGCGTAAGATTCGAATTGCGCGCAATGTTTGTTAGTCATAATGTCACATGATTATGACGTGACAGATTGAAAGTTGACAGATGAATGGGGAATGATATCCTGCTATGATAACACAGTTTCTTGTCCCTCATTTGGAAGCTTTTGATCTTGACGACATGTAGTTTCAGCAGGACGGTGCCAAAAGTCATACCGCTTGTGAAACATTGACGATATTGCACGAGTTTGCTCCTAGTCGTGCCATTTCTCGATTTGATGACCAGAATCGGCCTCCAAGCATTTGCGATTTAACGCCTTTAGACTTTTGGCCTTGAGGTTCTCCGAAGTCACAGGTTTATGCCAATAAGCCTGCAACTATCGAAACAGGAAGCCGAAATTAAACGATGTATCAATGGAAAACCACCACATGTATTCAAAATGTTATTGTAAATTCATCGTGAAAAGCGTACGCATATGCCATCAAAACCGTGGGGGTCATTCACAAGATATTTTGTACCATACATAATTCCCAAATGTGTATTTTCCAAAGTAATGAATATTTCAATACCGTTTCACAGAAAAAAGAAAAACCCTTGTACATATTTACACAAAAATTTACTGATAATCTGAACCAGATAAATAAAAACGCCTAATTCCAATGTTGATTTTAATGTTATTATGAGATCAATTTGAATATTGATCTTAAATTTAATCTATATTTGATATTTTGTGATGCAGTGTTCATTTCTCTTTGTATTTCGACTTATCTTGATTTCGATCTTTACTCAATTATTTCAATTTGAGTCTTAATCTTAATCTTTATTTCAATTGATTAATTGAGTCCTGATTTTAATCTTAATTTCAATATTAATATCAATTTCAATCTTGATATTCATTTCAATCTCCAGGACATTGAATGAGAAAATGTGTCTACTTTTTTCTCGGAGAAATGATAAAAATTACCCCGGTTGAGTGGGTAAAAGATATCCTGACTCAAAAGTAATGTTAAGGAGCTCTATAATGATGCATATGAGCATACATCTTCAAAGCATCCATTCAGCATCATCCTTTTTCCAAGAAAAAGAAATAATCAACTATTCGCTCTCGGAACTGAATCGTGTGTCACCTGAATTCGGATAGGTATAGGCGACGAGTCCGGGATCAGCGACAGCCGAATGAAAAATTCATCATTTTCACTGCACACGTGCGGACGTCGAGATGGAGGAATTCGGAATGCTAAAAAGTTTTCGCGTCTGCCCCGAGAGATATGTGTTTTGTAAATATTGCGAAATAAAATGAAATCATCCGGTCCTGAATGCCAACGTTGTGCGGAGTTCCGCATCCGAAAGAGATGTGCGATTGTGAACACGATTTGTTCGACGGGATGGCGTTTAGGTTGGGCTCCAGGACTGTCAATGCGATTTTGTACAGTGGCAAGGAGATTGGAGCATGTTTGTGGTCAGAAGTTTTTGAATGTTAAAGTTGAGGTTGAGACTCATCCTCTGTATGAGTGGCGGAAAGTGTAGAATGGAGGGGAAAATGAAAGCATCATCCATAGTAAGCGACAGCTTTCAACGTTCATCATCAAAAATATTTGAAGAAAACGTAGACAAGGCTTCATTATTTTTCATATTCTTGCCTTGTCCGAAGAATCCTTATGTCCCAAACAACCCAAAACTGCCCGAAATACCTGCTGACATTGCTAACCCAAAAACTCACCGATCCCAAGAACCGGAAGATCTTGCAACAATCGGATGATAATCATTTCTTCGCCTCTTTACCGGGCGTCAGATTTTATCCCGAATTTGGGAGCCATGGGACCATTTATCAGGCATCAGCAAAGAAGATACATCTGCATTTCAAATTGGGCGATTCGAAACGGCTTAAGGCATCCACGGCAAATTGAATATTGCAGGGAAATAAATGTCCAATCAGTTGAATTTTATTGAGTTACGCAGATGCGGAATTTTGGTAGGCAGGGGGGAATTTGGAACAGAATTAAGAATTGTCGGGAAGAAATGGGATTAGGCTTTAACGCTGGAGGAACTGTTCTGAGCTTCGACAAAAAGTTTGAGAAGTGAGTCGTAAGAAACTCCTCCTGAGGGCGTACCAATGAATTGGATACAACGAGAAAGTGCTTCCAGATCCTTGAGTAAAGCATCTTTATCAGGATCGAATGAGCCATCTGGCCCCCATGGCCCCCCTGTATCTGACAGTGGTGTGAACCTAACTCGAAAATCAAAATGGAAAACATAAAACTAAAAAAAACATGGTTAAAGAATGAGAATATGTTAAGTTTGGAATCGAAGTATAGGTTTTCGAAGACGCTGAGTTCAATAAGAAATATTTCAAGGCGCTATCTAGAATAGTTAAGAATTTGACCTGCGAAATGGCATTTTTTCAAAAAATCGAAATTTCAGATCGTCATAGCTCCCGTTCCTGTGGTCGGATGCACTTTTTGTTTGCATATTGTTAATCAGCATTGAACCAAGTATCTCCAGGCCTAATAAAATCGATTTCGAAAATGTCAACTTGGGTGAAAAATACGAAAAAAACACCATAATGGTCGTCAACACGGAATCCCTGGGAAATCCAAAAGTGTTATTCTATCGTTAAGGTCTTCATCCCGTTCGAATCTTTCAGAATAATCATTTTGTCGATCTATAACACCAAAACTCTGCATGCTCTAAGCGTTTTAACAAAACTCGAAAATGAAAAAAGGAAAACATGAAACTGAAAAAAATATGGTTGTGGAAGGACAATATGGTCAAGTTTGGTATCGAAGTATAGGTTTTCGAGGACGCTGAATTCAATAAAAAATATTTCGAAGCGTAATTTGAGATAGTTTTGATTTTGACCTACGAAATGGCATTTTTTCAACAAATCGAAATTTCAAATCGTCATAGATCCCGCCTGGTCCTCCTCCTGTATCCGCCCGTGCATTAAACGTTTGTATAACGTATTTTGATGCTTCTTAATAGACGTTGAAGAAGCACAATGAGTGAACGTTTCATATTGCCACTGTTACGTTAAGAAAACGTAAATAAAATACTGAACCGTACAAAAAAGATGTTATCAGATGGCTGAAAACTTCCGGGTGTTGAATAGTGTTTTATTCAACGTTTTCACAACGTTTCATCGTTCTTATTGCATATACAGGGTGGGGCAGAAAAACCTATCCGATTTCAAAACGTTATAAATTTAAAACCACTCAGCTTGTCAAAAATTTTTTTTTATTAACATATCGCAAATTTTATGCCATTTTTAAATTTAAGTTTTGAAAAGCACATCACTCAAATGTCGTCCTTGGGAGCGGATACACTTATTTAGGAGCTCGCGGTAGCTTTCCATGACTTTCACCGTCATTTCCACAGGAATTTCTTCAATTGCCCGAGCAATTTCCCTTCGTAAAGCAAGAAGGGTCCTTGGTCGATGCTGGTAAACCTTCGATTTGAGGTAACCCCAAATTCTGCCTGTTTACGGCGCCACAAAGGTGAAAATGGGCTTCGTCCGTGAAGAGCACAACATCGTCGTTTGGCAGTTCTCGGAGATCGCGACACAGGTTCGTACGGGTTTCAAAATCCCTTTCACTTAATTTCTGTGCAACAACCATTTTGTAGGGATGCATTTTGAGGTCCCGGTGCAAAATTCGCCGAATACTGCGGTTGGAAATCCCCAAAGCGAGCGAATGTTTTCGCGCCGAACGACGCGGGGAACGTTCAATCGCGGCTCTCACATTGGCCACGTTTTCAGGTCCTGTTGCTGTCCTGGGACGTCCAGGCGACTTCTTTTTCAATGCTGAACTCGTCTGTCTAAAATTTGACACCCACACTTTAATCGTAGCGTGATGTGGAACAGGATCATGACGCCCGAGTCCGAAATGAATTCGAAAAGCACGTTGTGTAGCAATTATCGAACCGCCGCATTCGATAAACCGCTCAATAACAAAAGCACGATGTTCACCAGACCAAGGCATGTTGACTACTGACAAATGGCATAAAACCAGCTTTCTAACGGTTTTTACCCCACTACTCTACCTGCTCTCTCTTCTGAGAAAAAGGGATTTGAAATCGGATAGGTTCTTCTGCCCCACCCTGTACGTCAAGGAGTATGCGTTTCATAATGGTGGCCACGTAGAAAATATTTAAAAATGAACTACAACGTAGTTCATCAGGTTGGCGATTGGTTCATGTTATACGTTCATATAACTTTTTATAATACTTGATGCATATAGGTACGTTGAAGAAGAACGATAATTAAACGTTTCATTTTATACTCTAAAATCAAGCCACGTTGTTGTACTAGAGCAAAATAACCTCTATCATCTGACGATCTTAAGAAAGCTAAGAGCATTTTATGTACCTATTTGAAATATATAAATATGTAGAAGTTTGCAAAATATTCGATTTTTTAACCTTGTCACGGAAGACTCCTTTAAATTGAAGGATAATGTTATCGTCTAATGAAATTGATACAGCTCCCCCAGAGTAGTAGTAGTAACTGTGTTTCATTGCTACAATACAAATGGCCATCGACCGAGGGTCCTTCAGCCTTTTAAATTATTTTTTTTATATAATTTCTAATGTATACATTTTATAGTGTAATATTATTTAATTAGAATTTAACATTTTCAAAAGAGTCTGTGTGGCATGTTTTCTGGAAGATTTGTTTATTCCATCTTCATGGTATTGTTCGATTATGTCCTTCTGTTCCATCAACTTAAAATGAAATTTCTTATTTAATCTCTTGATTCTTTCGTTAATTGGTTCTATTCCTGTCTCTTCATATAAGAGTTGATTTGGAGGATTATGAAGAACATTATTTGGGTGGCGCATTCTTGTTATTTTCCTTAGGGCTGTCGTCTCTGCAACTTGTAAGTTTTTTGTTGCTCTAGGTTTGCAGTTAGCATACAGTGGGTGTGCATATTCAATCAAAGGTCTACATATGGTCTTATATATTTTTGCTGCAGTATGTATGTTGATTCCTTGTTTCTTGTATGCTAATTTGGAAAAATATGCGGCTCTGGAGATTGTCTTTTTCTTAACCATCTTTGTGTGAGCATTAAAGTTGCATCTGTTGCCTATCTGAACTCCTAAATATCTGACAGTTGGTGACGGTTCTATATTTATACCATTAATGTCTAGAGTTGGTGAATTTGGGTTGATTATGTGATCAAATATGATAAACTGGGACTTAGTTGGATTTGGCTTCATCCTCCATTTGTGGAACCATTTTGTGATTGTGTTTACTTGTTCTTGTAGGTTTTGCGTGCATCCTTGTACTGATTTTTCATGCGCTATTAGTGTGGTATCGTCAGCAAATTGTAGTACATATTGATTCCTTGATGGGTTGGTGTACATGTCATAACAGTAAAATTTGTATATAGATGTTGACAGTGGAGATCCTTGAGCTGTGCCCTGTTCTGGACTCCCCCAGAATAACCCTATATTTTTCGTTATCTTCACTCTTCTCGATACACTCTCTATCTTGTCGACACGTCAAAATACCACTGTCCTTATTCGAATCCGACCTCTCTGGGTCGATTTATGTCTCGACACTTTTTCGACACCAGATAACAGAGTCTGAAAGATGAATAAAGTGGCAGTTATAATGAGAAAAATGAGATTCCTGTCCGAAAATTCTACCCGGTCCCATTTTAATTAGATACAATTTCATGAAAAAATCGAGCCCCAAGCGGTCGTTTGATTTATGAAAGGCGACTGAACCCACCACGTCTTGTCTGTCGTCGTTTCCCTTCTTGGTGGAAGAATTCGAAATTCGAAAAGCAATAAAAGAGAGGAACGGTTCTCTATCGGTGTCGATCAACTGTGCCACTTGAAACATTCGTGCACTTGTATCATTGAATGCATAAAATTTCAAATGAAAAAAAATTCGTCAATGATCTCACTTTTGTTATGATATTTCATATGGAATTGTATGATGGCAGTATGACCGTGACTAGACGAGTAGTGAAAGAGAGAATAAGAATCCTGGATGGAAAACTTGGTGTCCTCCTTTGAGAACTTTAGACTACTGGGTAGAAGGAAATGAGTAAACCATACAGCTTTGGGTCTTCATCGTTACCGAATAAGTCCACAGTATGAACTTCGTAGTATTAAGCATGAAAAAAAAATTAGAAATATGGATTCTGAACAATGTACAATTTCTTGCTGCATAATACTGGATGATTCCTTATAAGATTATGCGTATTTTGTATGAAATGACTTTCTACTTTTCTGGTTCTACTCTCATCTGATTATTTTCTCGATTTGAGCGGCCTAAAGAAGAGAAAAATCATATAGGGAAAGCTTTGTAGTATATCAAAATAAGTACGCAACAATATTTCAGGCGACAGTTTTCATTTGATCGAAAGATACCTTCAAAAGTTTCTATATTGATATTTTCCAGGCTTACTCAAGAGTACTATCAATAACAGTGAAATCGAATTCCGATTGTCTCAGACCAATTCGATCACAAGTTCAATATCTTGAACTCATCTTTTTCGTTTGGTCTCTAAATCGACTGTTTTATTTGGCCCAGTTGAGGCGCTCCGAATTTTCGGCCCAGAATTCAAAGATTCCAGCACAGGGAAAGGGAGAAGCGTTCGTTTTTCCGTTCTGGTCGAAAACGTTACTCCCCAGTGAGCGTCACAGCTCCCCTGTGCATTTTCTGAATGGCTCCTAACAACCCAAAATTCCACCGCAACACATGTTAACGAGTTTTGTATTTCAGGATCAGGGGTTTTAAAATTAGACTGACAAAGAATTGACTTTTCCGCGACGCTAACGAAGGTAATTTGTCCCAGAGGTATGATCTTCGAGAGAGCTGACAGGGTCGTTCATATATTGTACGATAAGATCAAAGAATTCTTCAACGACTCACTGACAGGAAGGGGAGGATATTTCTATTCCAATAAATTTTCTTCACGGAAATTGGCAAATCGACCAACAAATCAAGTCTCCAAGCTGAACACGATTGAATTCTGATAACATACGGGGATGTATTGAAAAATTCTTAGCCTACTACAGAACCAAACAAAATTTCAATGTGAAAATATTTTATTACTAAACATATTCTCCACTTAATTGAATACATTTATTATTTATTACAGCGAACATGCAACGTCTCTAGACCTTTCAAAAAAAAATGTTTCTTCCTACTCTGCAAACCAGTGCTCCACAGCTTTTATTACCTCCTCGTTGGAAGAAAATTTACGAGCTTTAAAACCTTTTTTCAGTTGAGGAAAGAGATGATAGTCGAACGGAGCCAAATCTGCTGAATAAGGATGGTTTTTTAGAGATTCTTACCCTAAATCACGAATTTTTTGCATGGCAACATGAGATTTGTGTACTGGGGCGTTGTCCTGTAAAAAAATACCTTCGGATAGTTTTCCACGTCTTTTCTCTTTAATTTTTTTCCTTAGAGTGGTCAGTTATGTCGAATGGTAATCTCCAGTTATTGTTCTACCCTTATCCAAAAAATCAATCATGATCACTCCATGGCAATCCCAAAAAACAGAAGCAAGAACTTTTCCAGCAGATTTTTGGACACGAAAATTCTTAGGTCTTGGAAAACCAGAGTGTCGTCATTCCTTCGATGGTTGCTTTGTTTCTGGATTGTAGAATTGTACCATTGTCTCATCCACAGTAACAATTCGGTTCAAGAAGTCTACATCGTTTTCAAATCGAGCACATATCGAACGCGATGCTTCTAGCCTTGCACGCTTTTGGTCAACATTCAAAAGTTTGGGGATCCATTTTGCAGAAATTTTTCTCATATCCAAATTGACGTGAACTATATAATGAACGCGTTCGTATGAAATCTTCAGTGCTTCAGATATCCTTTTTAGCCCAATTCGACGGTCTGATGAAATCATGTCATGAACTGCACTGCATCGATATTTTCGGGGACTGACCTTCTCGATCGGTCATCATCTTCAATGGAAAATTAACCTCTTTTGAAGCTTGCAGTCCAATTTTTCACGGTCGCATACGAAGGACATTGATCACCAAGAGTATTAAGCATATCTTCGTGAATCTGCTTACCTCTTAACCCTTTTAAATACAGTTACTTGATGATGGCTCGATACTACTACTACTTTTTTTTAAATTTATTGCGTAAGGGGCGTAAGGGCCGATTGCACCGTAGACAGAACTGTAGATTAAATCCAAAAACTCGATTAGTGTCTATTGATTATCAGAGATACCAATTGAGATTTAATCTACAGTTTTGTCTACGGTGCGAATGGGCCCTAACTCTGCTTTACTTTTTTGACGTCGAACTCTACACTGACACGTCAAATAAGTTATTGTTCGTTGATAGCGCAATATTTCGTTTATGCATGGAACTGGTCTAGGCTAACTAGATATCAATACATCCTCGTACTTACAGAAATCCAACTACTGTTATGTGATGTGGTCAAGCGTGGTTTGATAATGCCCAAAATCGAAGAAGAGTAGGCACCGGACGTCGAAGGTGCATAAATGAAGTTCAAGAGTGACATCTTAGACTTATGGCCATTAGATACCGATTTACGGCAACTCGATCTATCGCTGATAAGTGGTAAGGAGAACAAGGCCCTCCTGTAACTATCCCGTGTCCGAACGGTTTACCGCCGCATAAGGTCTTTTGGACTGCAGCATTATCGACCCCATCTTGTGTTACCTCTGACGGTTGAGCATCGCCGGCATCGAATACAGTGAACGTCAAAATTGGAATGTGGAATGGCATCAGGTCGTCTTTTCTGATGAATCTCGAATCTCCTTGGGTGCATATGAAAGCCGAAGAAGGGTCAGACAGCATCGGGGAGAAAGACATGAACCTCAGTTAGATGTTGAGCGTCATGTACACCGGACAGTAGGCGTTATGGTATAGGGTGCTATTGCATATGCGAGTAGGTCACCTTTAGTCTTTATTCAAGGGTAACATGACAGTGCTGCGTTACCTTAAAGAAAAAGTGGAGCCATATTTTCACCCTTACCTTAACCGACTCGAGAATCCAATATTTCAGCAAGATAATGCTCGACCTCATTTTGCCAGAGTTAGTTTAAACTTTTTTGAAGCGGCCCATGTGAATCTTTTGCCATGGCCGCCCAGATCCCCTGATCTTTCGTCCATAGGGCATGTTTAGGACATCATGGGTAGAAGGCTTGGAAATTCACCCCAACCCCTACGGACTTTGGCGGCTCTGAGACATGAAGACAGGTAGCTTGGGATATTATCCCTCAAGAAGAAATAGACCATCTTATTGCATCAATGCCAAAACGTGTTGGGGAGTGTATAGATAATCGCGGTGGACAAACACATTATAACAAATTCATCATAAAAAATTGTAAGCCTTCATTTTTTTTCTCCAATTTCTTATCATTTATTCCTTGACATACTATCATTGTTTCACCAAAAAAAAATTGAAAAATGAACAGCTTATTCTATGCGTTGCAGTTTCTTTGTGAGTTAGTATGTTTATCTACAAACGGTTTTGTTTTAAGAACCTTTTCACCCATTGGCGGCTGGTTAGGAGATGCAGGGGAGGCTAAAGCTTCCTCAAAAATTATAACATCCACCAAGCATCAAGCCATTCAGGCTGCAGGGAGTGAAGAAGAAATAGAGAAACATACATACACCCAAAGAACATTACCTTCCTTCTGGCGTAGTCGGGTAAAAATAAACTTTATCATCCGAGCCTCCTCAGACCAAATGACCACGAGCCGCCTCTGGCGAAGCCCATTTAGACGATCCAAAGACGAAGACAAGATAAAAAATACACTTCTGAGCTATTTAATCACAATCAACAAACTCAGTCAACGGAAGATACAACGTATGCAAGTCCTCGCATTGCGGCGACCTCCAGTAAGCCCGCCATAATTCATCTCAGCGACAAAATCCCCACACGGGACGAAAAACGATAAATCAACGTTTCGTCGTAATCAAACTACAAAGGAGCAGGGACCAATTATTCAGTAATTTATTTCTCGCCGCCATTCGCGCCGCCGCTCCTTTCAGCGCAACAGAAAAGCGGGCCATTTGCGATTATTTATCAGCGAGGACGCAAATAAGATCAGAAAACATCAAAGGACGACGTCGTCGAACACTGACGCGAATTGAGCGAACCCGAGACAAAACTCTACACATGTTCTGTCGTTTTGAGTTTCCAGAGTACGTGTGAATCCGAGACCTCATTAGGGGACGGGGCCAGCGAGTTTTATGTGGATGTAACTGATATTTTTCAGATGGTGCGACTGGGCTGGGTACACAGGGGGCTTTGCATGGTCGCTACCTTTCAGCTGTATAAATAACCTAGGCCCACTCAAGTGATCATGGCTGTTTTAGGACGTGACGTGCGTATTTGACTACTGCGATTTCATTTCAGTCCGGCAAATGCCGAACAGGCGGTAAAATTATCCTCAACTGTATGGGATAACCCAAACATGGTGCCCTTATGCCACACGAATGAAATTGTCTGTTAAAATGAGTTCTATTCGAATGAGACCACTTTCAACTCTTTTGAGGAAGATATGATGAGCAAGGAAAAACTTTCCTCAAATTGGGCTACAAGAGTCCACCTAGGAAACTCAAGACTCCTGCGAGAGATTTTGGAGAGGTTACACAGCGACTCTTTTGCGAACTCCTATTACGATCTCCCAGAGATCGCTATGTGATGTTTCTAATCAAAATTCCAAATTTATTTTTTCTTGAGAGCTCTCAAAGATGTCACGAATGCAACCAATTTCAGAACTCCACATTGCGAGCTCGAGGGATATCCTGAACGCACCCAGAAAAAGAAGTACACATTGCGAGCTATCGAAGTTAACTTGAAAATAACAAGAACAAGAAATTGTTTTGTCAGAGTTATACCATTATACCAAACGTAAAAACATCGTCCATCGATTCATGTGAGTAGCATCTGGTGAAAGACCTTCGTCTCTTTTCAATCTCAACTAGTTTAAGTTCATCTGTTGAGTACACGTGTCCGCGAAACTCGATATTGTTTATATATATATATATATCGTAATATAAAAAAGGGGCTATGATACTGATAAGATAATTAGAAGTGATGTTAGTTGTTAACTAAATAAGATCCTGAATATGTAATTAACAATTTTTACTGGTTCACTTTCAGAGGTTCATTCCATTTTTCTTGTATAATATCACAATCACATTAATGATTTGTTCAATTATTAATATTAACTACAATACTATCTTCAGAGAAAAGTTGATCATTCAAACTTTCGATTCAAATAAACTTTTGTGTGACACTGAAATGTTTTTATGAGGATTTGTGTTGCTGCTCAATACAGGGTGAGTCTTTGACTATATTTTAACTGAAGATTCTTGAGGTCAAAAGAAACCTTTTTTTCATTTTCCATTTTTTCGAATTCGGCTCTGTTAAAAAGATATAGCCATTTGAAAAAAATAGGCTAATTACGTCTCTGATATGATTCTCTGGAATTGATGAAAAGTTCATATTTCTCGATTGAAATTGGGTAGATACATCTAGGGAATACTCAAGTACTAACCTTATTCGAATGATAATGTTAAAAACACGATATTTCTCAATAAAAACACATAGTTTTCATCGATAATTTCTGTAACTGAAAAGCCATATTCATCCCACCACTATAAGTTCCTCTTTCGATTTTCATTAAGATTAGTTGTGAGCACTTAAAACTTGTCCATATTCTCCTCTATCTCCCACAACTATCTCAAAAAGAATTGTTTTTACACTATTCGAACATAACTCCATTAACCTAGGTCGAAGGATTCGAGGTCAATGACCTAACCTAACCCATCGTCTCATCTTCTGTGACAGAGCTATTATAGAGCTTTCGAAAAGACAATGCCAGATTGTGTTGATTTTCTCTTTAAACAAGGAAGCAGTACGTCCTCTATCCTCAACGGATGAACTAACGCGAAGGCACTAGTTTTGTTTTTTTTTTGGCAGATGGCATCTTATCTCTGGAAATGCCGAAGGAGTAGTTCGAATTCTCACCGATAGAGCGCTACGATCTTAATTTCAGTCGCCTATAACAGTGCGCAAGACAAACCGTTGTTCCATAGACCGAATATGTTAATATGTGGTTGATGAATGAAGCATGCGTATAGCGGCTTGATGGATATTTGTCGATTCGTTTATTCACAGAGGAGAATGCGAACAGTTGATGTGAAAAGATTTTCAGTGAAAGTGAATTAATGTGATAATAACCGTGTAGTGTCGAGTTTATAAAATTCCAAGAGGATATTGTTTAGATAGAAACATCGCCACAGATCAAGTGTTAAGTATTCATTTTGCATTCATTTCAATTCAATACGTGGTTTGTATGGGACATTCATCGTAATATCCGAATATTGTATCCCATTGACATTTAAGTCTTGACAAAGTCAATAAACATTCTGATAACATTGTCAATTTGCATAGATAATCAAAGAGGTTATTAATTTCAGCCATACGGTGAACGGTGATATTATAAATCTAGGGACGCATCCAGATTATTTTTACGTTTTTTGATTTTTTCGTCGAATTTTTATCGGGTAAAATTAGGAATAACTCAAAAACGACGAGTTTTATTGAAGAAACATAGAAATACTTTCATTTTCTGAAATAATTGATTCTTTCGAAAATATGAACCGTTTATCTTTTTCAAGTGGTTTCATGGTATTTTTTCGTAATTTATGAGTGGGCTGCGCTGTAACTTTTTTACCAGGAGAAATTTCGAACGAGTTTTGTTTGAGGAATATACACCATGAATAGAGTAACCAATCAACGAAATTTCAGTTCATTTGAAATAACGGTTCCGAAGATATGAACAGTGTGTTTTCGTGAATTTTCGTCACCCTGTATCTTCCAAACGAAACCAAATTTTGAAAAATGGCACCCTTTATAAGCATACATTATCATTACTTCCTTGAGAATATTCAGATTCTTCGTTTTCACTATTTCAATTCATTTCAACCTGATCTTATGATTTTTTTCAACTTATCATTTTCATTTTTGCAGATCTAGGTAGACAATCAGACAAGAAAGATCATGGGCCAAGAATTTGAAGTGCATTCCCAGTATTTGTTGAGAGATTAACATCAGAGCAGAAAGAGATAAAATAGGAACAAAACCATGAATACATTTTGAATAATATGATTTGAATAGAGACCAATATATTGAATTGAATCCTCAATAAAGTTTATATGAGTTTTTTGTTTGTTTCCATATACCAATTTCTCTGTTCCTCTGACTTCTTTGAGAGTATCCACGTAGGATACGCCAGGACTTCTCTGGGAGTTCTCTGGTGGCGGACATGGAGCTCTCAGCAACCTCTAAAGTCTAAAAGAAAAAAAGGGATCGCAATTTTCAAGAAGAAGTCGCAGTGCTACCTTTTGGATCTCTTCGTGTTGTCTGGATACAGACTGAAGTTTAATTGATTATGATTATACTGATAACTCCTTGGTCTTCCGAGAAGACCTTTCAGAATCTTGTAGCTTGTGCGAGTTAGGAGAATCAGTAATCAGTTGTGTTATGTGTCCTTACGTCACCTTAGGTACAGCAGTGTTAATTTTCGTCCCAATAGTGAAATGGTAGCCCAGTGCATGCTTTCTTTGTATTCCCACCAGACTTCTTGAATCGATTTCTCAACATCGAGACAAGCAAGTTAACGAACTAGGTACTGTATGAAAAATGCAAACGCTTCTCATCTGCCATCCAAAGACAGTAAAATATTCCCGTTATGGAGATATTCCGTCGTCTTCAAGAGGCCCCTACTGGACCAAGTATAGTTGTCAAGAAATTTCATAAAATATTCGATCTCTACGCGACCGCAAAGCGGCCAGACCGCTAGATTTATAAGTCGCTGTCCAGTCAGGCGGCTCTGGCATGGACGCAGGGGACTCTGACTCGTGGTTTGACCGTAAATTACACGACACTCATATAGCATTACATCCAGATAGCACATTACTTATACCAGTTCTCGTACCGACTCCATATTCGATTCTGTTATGTTATATGTTTACAGTTCCACTCGACACGCGGTGCTACAAGACGCCAAGATGTTTTAATTGAAACTTTTCACGTAGAAATAAATCCCGTCGCCGTCCTGGAGAGACGGAACCCGGTGTCCGAGTGTGAGAATGATCTGGAACTGATGGATGTGACCGTTAGATTAGATGGGTTTTCTTGCGCGATAGCGTAGGGAAAAAGGTGTAGGAGATTGACTGGAAGAATCTTAATAGATTTCTTGTGAAGTAGATCGGAAAATATTGAGATTCTGGAATTTATTGGCACTCGCATACTTCCTGTCTTCGATGCATAAGTGACAAATATCTAATAGACCAAAAGCACTTTTTTTTTCTAAATCTAGAAATAAGTATATCGTCCCATTTCTCAAATATTTGTGATTCACCTAAATGATTTGAGAGTGCTCCTCTCCCATCTTCCATACACGGCCAGTCAAGGTCATACCTAACTAAGGCCCCCATCACACATAACAAGCACCTCGTTAGCAGTCAGCGCTGATCTATTTCCGGCCAAGATGCGTGCATTGTAAGTCCCAAGATGTAATTAGTCACCTAGGTATTTGGTGAGATAACAAACGGCGGTACTAGTGACGATTTTAGCACCGGAAGTCAGAGGAAAACTGGGGAGTGCAACGGTGTTGCACATAGGTGTACAGAAATAAACGATTCTAGATAAATATGGTCGCGTTTACTTTTGTTTCTCAATTTGCGAGCTCTCAGAGACATCCCGAATTGAACTAGGATTCCATTGCGAGCTCCCAGAGTTATCCTGAATGCAACTAGAATAAGATATTCACATTGCGAGCTTAATGAGTATATTCACCATAACAACCACTTCAATTTCATCTCATATACTCATTATTTTCTTGAGAATATTCGGATCATTTTTTCACAATTTCTATCCATTCCATTTGAAGTCTAACATAATTCGGATGGATACAGAAAATACTGGCCCTATAAAAGTTTTATTTCTAAATTGTCTTTTGCATAATATCTATACTAATCTTATAAAGAGGAAATATTTGTATTTTTGTGTGTTTGATACGAATAGGCTCAAAAACTACTGCTCCGTTTTCAGAAATTCTTTCACCCTTAGAAAGCTATATTATCCCTGATTGACATAGGCTATACTTTTCACCCGAAAAAATTAAGGACACCTAATATATTTTATTCTACACCAGGTGAGAACAAAGCCTTTTTAAAAAAATTTGAAGAGGTTCTTACAAATGTCGCATGGACAAATAATATATTAGTTATTGCAGGAGATTTCAACATTAATATTCTAGATAAAACCAATAAAAACACAAAAGATTTTTTAGAACTCTTGACTGCATATGGGATGACACCTACTATTATGCAACCAACAAGAATAACAACTACAAGTAAGACTTGCATAGACAACATTCTAACCAATCTTGAAGATTACACATCTCAAATTTTGCGAACAAATATATCAGACCATAACACAGCACAAATTATCACAATAGCCCTTCAAGCTCAACCAAAACCAATCCTGCAAAGTAGAAGGATGATGAATCCAGAATGCTTACAAGACCTTGTACACAGAATGAAGCAGGTAGATTGGAAACCCTTATGGCACCTTCCTGAAAATGAAGTAGATAAGCAATGGTATACATTCACATGCATCTTTAAGACAGAATTGGATTTCTCCTGTCCCATGAGAAAAATTGGCACAAACAAACCAAAACATACCCAACCAAGAAGTGAACGGCTCAAAATATGCAAGGCAAGATTGGATATACTGTATACATGCAGAATATATAATAATATATTTGCTGATGTATATAAAGACACAAAAAAAGAATATGACAAAATACTTCGAGAAGAAAAATGCCACCAACTCAAAACACAAATACATACATCCGATAACAAAACTAAGGCACTATGGAATACAGTTAGAAGGATTAAGGGTAATGAAAATCAAAATAGAGAAATTCCAGGAGATTCTCAAGAGGTGGCAAACAAATTCAACATATATTATTCTACACTTTCTAAAGGAAATCTCAACTCGCAAAAAGTAGAATTCCAGAATAATGTCCTTAGGAAAAATAGTGAATTCAAATTTCACGAACTGACGAGGGAAGAAACTAAAAAAATTATCTCCATGTTAAAAAACAAAAATAGCTGTGGAATAGATGGCATACCAATGAAAGCTGCAAAAATATGTATGAATGAGATATTAACTCCAATAACATATCTTATAAATAATTCCATGAAGTACGGGATATTTCCAGAGCATTTAAAGCAGGCACTGATAAAACCTATCTATAAAAAGGGCGAAATGGATAAACCTGAAAATTACAGACCAATAAGCCTTCTTCCAACATTTTCAAAAATTCTTGAACTGGCGATATGTTTACAGCTCGTGACTTACCTGATTGAAGAAAAAATATTAACACCTGCCCAACACGGTTATGTAAAAAACAAATCAACACAAACAGCAGTCTTTGAATTCATCACAAATATTCTAAATTCACTCGAAGAATCAAAGGTAGTCATAGCCTTGCTACTTGATTTATCAAAGGCTTTCGACACATTGACCCACAGGTTCATCCTAGCAAAACTGGAAGCTTATGGTATACGAAATGAGGAGTTGCAGTGGTTTCAGTCGTATTTGGTAGATCGCAAACAAAGGGTACTCATTGCCAATAGAGATTCTGAAGCAATGTCGGAGGAGACTGTAGTAGACCTTGGAGTCCCACAAGGCAGCATACTAGGGCCAATAATATTCATCATCTTCCTTAACGATTTGCCAGGGATAGCTGAGGCTGATTCAAACATCTATTTGATCAATTATGCAGACGACACGAACATCACTTTGAAAGCTGAAAATTTTCCGGAGGCAACGGACCTGGCTCGGAGCACACTACAAAAAGCGGATGAATGGTTTCAGACAAACAGCTTACAGATGAATGCTAACAAAACAAATGCGATTTTGTTCAAAACTGCTCACTCTAACTTTGTGACGCCTGATTTTATCGAAGCAATAAACTGCAATGTCACTATGCAAAAAACAGGAAACTTCTTGGGTCTCCTAATAAATGAAAATCTGAATTGGTCTGAACACATCTCTAATCTGTGTAATAAGTTAGGATCCATCTGCTACTCTTTGGGTGTTCTTGGTAGATACCTTGACCAAGTATCTATGAAAACAGTATATCAGGCAGTTTTTGAAGCGAAAATGAGATATGGAGCCATGTTCTATGGAACGTCGAGCAGCTTGGATAGTGTATTGAAGATGCAAAAGAGAGCCATTCGCACTATTTTTAGGATGAAACGTACTGAATCGTGTAGAGGAATATTTCGTAAAAATGGACTGTTGACTGTCACCGCTGTTCACATTCAGGAATGCCTTATTTTTGTCTTCAAGAACAGAAGTTATTTCAACGAGAAAACTGATAGTACATATAATACCAGAACAACAGATCTAATGTATCCAAAACATCGATTATCACTAACTGAAAAGGGTCCTGAATATTCATGCACTCGATATTATAACAAACTGAAAAATGAAATGAGAAATGAAATGAACCTACAGCGTTTCAAAAAATGCATATACAGACTCCTGTTGAAGATCGAACCCTATAGCATCAATGAATTTTTGAATTACTCTTACTAGAAGCTAATCTTCTTCTGATGAGATATTTATGTTTTGACACTGTTTCAATTCAAGTGAGCATTATATGAAATCTTGTGCACTTTACTTGAAATAAAGAGATTATTATTATTATTATTATTATTATTATAACTTCAATAACCGTAAGACTTACGTGGATACAATGTATGACGGAAATGTACCTCTTGAATAGATCTACAAAAAAGGCCGCGATAGCATATAGGTATCTATTTTTCAAGATTGACTTGCTATTACCTGTTCATGGTAATCAGATGCATTATGCACTATTTAGGAGTGCGTTTTTTGAATAGGGTATTGATCCTCATCCAACTTAGTACGTTATTTATCCCCATTATTTAATTTAGAACGAAATTGCCCTTTACATCATACAATTACAAACGAGTACATCAAAAGATATGTGATACATGTACATGAGTACATATGGATATCATACAGAATTTTGTGTATCTGAACAAATAAACCCTTTATAACTAGAGACATGAAAAGAGAAGTAAGTACCTAATTACAAAGAAGTTATTCATTAAGCTACATCAAAATTTCCCATTTCGTTAGGACTATTAGATCTGTGATGATTCTAATTGTAGATCCAGGATTTTGCGTTCCCCGCCTACCACATTTCTCAACCAAATTACACACTAGAATCTACAATAATTACAGAGCACAGTTATTAAAGAATTAGGAAATATTCCCTTTACATATTCGTCAACACAAAACTACTCCGATTTCTTAAATTGCAAAGATAATTCCACGATTCATCAGGATGAGTTCCCAGATCTAATACATATATAATTAATGTCATCAGAAAAAACAGGACCCTACTCAATATTAGGTAACCAGTCATTACCTGGGACCTATTATGTGAATTGTTCGAATTCCACAAGCTTATTTCTCTTTCGTTGGGGACAGTCGAGGAATTGGCTTGTGAGTTCTTCATTTGGTAGATTCTGTTGAATTCACTCCTTTCATCAATAGAAATGAGAGGTTTTTCCACTTCAAGTGGTTTTAATTTTTGTTGAAATATATTGTATTTGTTATCAGTAAGATTTAATGTTATTCAAATATCTATTATAATTTTTAAATCTTTTCAATGTTTCTTTTCTTATTCTTCATTGTGTTCTTTCTGGATATTTTTAGTTACTTTTCATTATGTTTCATGTATTTGTGATGCCTATGTGCATTTTTCTTTTGGAATGAAACAATAAATAGCCAAATATATTCATGGAAAGAGAACCTCAATAGTTTTTTCTCTTGTACACGATACGAATGACTTAATCTTCATTTCGTTTACTTTTTGAAACATTTTATAATCAGTCGGCACATTCTTGTAACGAATATCCTTTGATGCTCCTCTGGTTGGTACGCCAGACGATCGTCTCAATTAGTTCAAGTCAGACCGAACAATATTTGCATAATTTTCCTGTTCGTCCAGCTGTTCTAACGAAATGCCCACTCCGAAATTATAAATTTTATGGACATATCAGGTTCCAATTATTCACGGTGAGGTAAATCGACTTCTCAATTTCATCTATACTTAAACAGTCGCCTCGCATGGCCTGCACTTGAGTTTATTCAGTTTGAGGCAACAGAGACGACTTTATTTCCATTCATGACGCAAAAATGATGGTAATCTAAGGTTAATTCGCCAACGGCCACTGGAAGCAGATCGCGAAGATGATAGGGTACCATCTGTCAGAATTCTGGTACTTTAACGGTTAAGGTCGTACCAGCAAACTGAGAAATTGCTTGGAGGGTTGGAATCAAGATTCAGGGTACCACCCCACTAATCGTTAGGACTACAAATGAACCACACATAATGTTCATAGTCAAAGCCTTGGCTACTTCACTAGTTCACTACCAGTGAAATCAACATGGTGTTTATCGATAGAAAACTGCTGTCTAGGGATTTTCCTAAATATTTATTTCAGAATTCCATTCAGAAAGATGGATTTTCATCGAGAAGATATTTATCAAGAAATTATGCGAGGTCCAAGATCCCCAAGAAAAGTCAAAGTAAATCACAGCAGGAAACCACTCCCTGCTCGCTGTGCGAATCGATTCCTGCGTTAATTACGTCAGAACTACTATTCATTAAAATTAATCAACGAAAAGAGGCTTTGACGTTTCGACTTTAATTGGAAGGATCAGATTCAGATATTTCTGGTAATTTGTTGTCGGAATCCCAATTTATGTAAATGCGGGATGTTTTATCCGGTTTTACGTGCTGTTTCCACCAAAAGTCGACCTAATTGGACAGAATGCCTGTTTGTCGCTGTTGATGAAGTGTGTTCCGTTCATAGTCAAGGTAGAAAAGCGGGAATATTGGTAATTGTATTTTGGAGTCACGAATCACTGACTTGTTAGCGAATTTAACTCCCTTACCAAAGTAAACTGCTCCACATGAGTTAGGGATATTGACTTAAAATTGCAAAAAAATATAGTTAAAATAAGATTTTTGTGATGGAAATTCATATTAATATGATTTCAAGTTACAAATTAATTTTACCCTGTAGGTCTGCAGCGTATACAGGGTGGTTAAGAAAAACCGAGTAAATCAACGAAATTTTATTCCCAGAGAATTCAAGCTTTTTAAGACTATCAATACAATGTATGGCCTCCACGGGCATCAATAACAGCTTGACATCTTCTTTGCATACTACACACGAGGTTGTTGAACATTTCTTGGGGAATTTGGTTCCATAAACGGGGCAGAAGCTATCTCAGATCATTTAAGGATTCTGGGGTAGGTTGATGATTATCTAATCTTCTTTGGAGCATATCCCATGCATGTTCTATGCAATTCAAATCTGGTGAGTACGGAGGTATTGGTAAATGTGGAATACCAAGCTCCTCGCGCTCATTCTCAACTGTGGCTGCACGGTGCGGTCTAGCGTTATCGTCTAGAAATTGAAAAGTTTCACCAATAGCAGCGTGAAAATTTGGCACAACATTGTCAATGACATGCTCCCTAAAGTGTAAGGCGGTCATATTCCCAGGATAAATGTGTATATCTGTGCGACCGTTGAAACATATCCCGGCCCATACCATAACACTACCACCTCGTAATGGATGGACTTCTTGGACATAGCGACGATTACGGGGTATGCGTGGGATTGTCTATACCCTTATTCTTCGAGAATCTGAAAATTGTTCATATCTGGATTCATCAGTGAAAAGGACACTACGCCATTGATCGTTTCAATTGATATGTTGCCTTGCCCATTCTAGTCTTTGACGCTTATAGTCACGTGTTAATGGAACTCCTCTTAATGGACGTCTAGAACCTAGATTCACCTCTCTCAAACGTCGTCTGATGGTTTCGATGGAAACTTGGACCCCATCTGCATTTTGAAGAGTATTCCGTAGCATTCTACACGTAGATGTAGGGTTTCATCTCGCCGAAACGGTGATGAAACGATCCTGAGCAAGTGTTGTTTTTCGTCTCCCACCAAGCCTTGGTCTTTTCAACACGGAACCTGTCTCCCTGAACCTATTCAAAAGTCGAGATATCACACTTTGGCTGACTTGGAGCCTTTCCGCTACAACAACCTGAGTTAGGCCACCCTGTAGCATTCCGATAGCCCTATTAGCCTCAGCGTTTGTTGATTTACGTCTTGGCATTTTCAGAAAACTCGTTCCAAATCGAAGCCGTTGATAAACTGACTTCATTTCAAAATAAGATCATTTATGAAGCATATGCAAAGAACCAAACTTCAGAAAAAAGGCGACCAGATTGACGAAATGTCTCATACTGATTTTTATTGGATCGATTCAAGTTGTTATTGAGTTTTAAATGATTTTACAGCGATTTTCTCGAAGATTACATACTTTTAAAAACGATTGAATACGATATCCCTAACTCTTGTGGAGCAGTATATTAAAGAATTCATAGGTGACAAAGCTCACTTCCACTCGAATAGAACAGTAAATGAATGACTAGACTAGACTGATGAAAACTCTCGAGATCTGAATCAAAAGCCTCTTCTCGTTGCCAAAGTGAGTGTCTGGTGCGTGATAGGCCACAATTGCATAATAGGGCTTCATTTTTTGGAGGAGAATGCGACTAGCACAACAACGCCATAGTGATAACAGATTTGGGAACAATTAAAGAGTGTTCAGAGATGGTCAGCTTGTCACTGAAAGTATAAGGCTACATCGTTGCCATGAAATCAAAGGAGGCTACAGATCACTACAGAAAAAATCACAGGTAGTTGAAGCTATAAGAGATGTATTAGAGTCCAAGAGACTTTACTAGGTTAATCAAAGCGTATGGTTCATCAGATTGCCACAACATGGTGAGAAGGAGGTGAAGGCTTCGAATCCATGGATTAATGACTAGGTGGGAAATTAATTGACGTTGAAGTTTAGATGAAATATTCGAGATACATAACATTTTTGTTCAATTAAGTTGTTTTCTGTAACTGGTTTCAAATCATTTCTACGAGTAGTTAAGAATGCAGTATAGATTATATTAAATTCTAAAACGCCATTCTAATGAATGAAATTCCCAAGTTAACTCTAAGTTCAGTGCACAAACGACATAACTCTTTCTCTCTTACAAGTTCATTAAGACCCAAGAGAGATCAAGTAGGTTTGTGAGCATCCTTAGCGTTGTCTGTCCGAAAAAACTCAATTTCTACGCGATTCCGAGTCGTTTGACCTATAATGTATAACACGGACCAAACGACGGCACATCTATTAGCCGACAAAAACGCTGTCGTCACTTATTCATTACGACTATCCGTACGGCTGGAGGCGCAAAAACGAACTTTTTTCCCTTGCCGTAATTTTCCGCCGTCTCCGATAGTCCAAGATCTTCTCTATCTCGCTGTGCGTTTTGCCCTGTCCACCATTTCGTATTAATTACGATACGGCATTATAATAACCCCGTTTCCTGTCATGCATGTCCCCGCTACTGTGCCCCCTGGGCCAGAAGGGGGCAGAGGACGTGTTGAATACTAATCCAGTTATTTAAGCGAAACTCCTCGACTGACCGCTCGTAATTGTCTGTTATTAGAGGAGAGTTTTCGGGATTTACGTCGGCGTTATTACGGTGTTCGAGGCTTCTATTCAATTAGCATGTGTGCGTTTGTATGCGGATCGCGATTAGGTCCGATTTTTGAATTGATTTCGGGCTGACACCGAAACGAACGGCCTGGATTTCGGAGTGGACACGGAAACGCGATTTCCTGGCGAGTTTCTCGTCCTCCAGCAAGATATTCTTCTATTGAAGACAAACATCGGGGACTTCCTAATCAAACTCATGCTGCAAACTTTGAAAGAGACATTTTCAACTTTACTGCCCCCTGCTGTCTTCGCCACGGATCCCAGGCTTGAAAATCTACCTCCTAACTACCCCTAACACATCCCTGAAGTCTAAAATTCTGGTATCCTCCATGCATCTAGATCATTGTCTGGGCTTCTTCTGAATTGATGGCTCAGCTCACTTTTCAATTCTCTCTCTTATCTTTTGCTGATGGAAATCTCCATGAGTGTATTGTAGACCTTAAGGTCTATCGTGCCCCCATCACAACTATCCTCGCCATTAGATATTCTACAGCTCGCCCCTTAGTCCAAGAGTGATAATGAACTCCAGTATATGGGATGGCTTCAGAGAGTTTACTTCCTCACGTCTACTCTTGCTTCTACTCAGCATCGTAGTGAAGGTTTTCTCAATGCTAATTATGTTCATCATCGAGAAGGTTCACTGATGGCATGTATTTGGTTTGAGATGACCAGGCTCTCTGATTCCTGATATTCTTATTACCAGTCTTGCGTAGCCTATGAATAGCCTCATGGACTAATCTGTATGTAAAAAGATGGAGAGGTGTGAGATCT
Source organism: Adalia bipunctata (assembly GCA_910592335.1). Lineage (NCBI taxonomy): Eukaryota > Metazoa > Arthropoda > Insecta > Coleoptera > Coccinellidae > Adalia > Adalia bipunctata. Next base: position 15,182,589 of record OU342955.1, read on the forward strand.
GTTATGATCTCCAATACCCAAGTTGGGCACATTTTCATAGCTCCAGTGATAGATACGAGCCCGATGAACCTAGATATTCCATCGAGGGCCCTCCTGGTACTATTCTGTAGGGGAAATACGTACAAAATGACATATATTTACAGAATGACATAGGCTTGAGTTTGGATGTATCAAATGCCTAACCGCCTACCATATCCCACGACCCGAGTGGGTTCTATTAACCTCTGAAAACTCACGAGCGCTACTCTAGTTCATTCGGTCGTTATGAGTGAACAGTCATAATGTCACGACTTTTTTTTCATTGCGCCAAATTTTCAGAAGAAATGGCCAGTTTTCACCAATTTTTTAATTTATATTGCATTCATTTCAAACTTTACCTATTTGTCATTGTATTCATGAAGCTTTTTCTATGATGAATATACTTTTTGTATTAATTCGATATATTTCTGGTTTCAAAACGCTTTATGGACAAAATGACATAGGTATTTCAGCTGAATAAAGGATCCCCCACACCAACGCGGTACTGCGGGAGCGGGAGCGGTAGCGGGAACGACGCGGGATCAAAACATATGGCGGGATATAGAAGTACTCACTACGCCTGAGTGCGAGTACTTCTATATCCCGCCACATGTTTTGATCCCGCGTCGTTCCCGCTACCGCTCCCGCTCCCGCTGTCCCGCGTTGGTGTGGGGGATCCTTTAACCGTATTTACTGGACAATACCGAGACCATTCATCCCAGGCTCCGTCAGCAAACAAAGAGCCAGGACTTGTCTTAACATATTCTTAACAAAATATTCATCTGCGGCTAATGAAGGCAATTCATCTTAACCTACTCTTGCTTATCTTATGAGGAGGTTCCTTCAATCCCTAAAGGACGATTCATAAGTGAACAAGACAAACGTGAGCCGAAGACTCGATAAACGTACTTAGTTTCAACTTCTACACCTAATATTATTGCAATTAAATAAAAAAATCAGCCCATTCCTCCTCCGAAGAAAAGGAGACAAGTCCCTAGGTCATTATTTAAAGAAAACAATGAAGAAGAAAATGTTCCCAGCAACTTTCGAGATGATGAAGACGACTGTCCATCTGTCTATCGTTATGACCTTTTTCCCGATTCAGATCAACAAAAAACCAGTCTTCTCCAGGATCAGCCTTGGAAAAGACTGGATACGATGCATGCATTGGTTGCATTGGACTCACGCATCTCGTGCTGATGTTCCTAAAAGAACGAAACGTTTCATTGGTGAACTTTGTCAGTAGTTTTGTAACTATAAGTAGTATTGCGTTTTATGTGATATTTACAGTATGCTTTGGATGAGAGTTTTCATAATGAAAATAAAAGAGAGAAAAGTCACATTCTTTTGAATTAGAGAAAGATTTGTATTACTAGCAGTTTTCAGCACTAATTTAAGTTTGTAACATTGAAGAAAGTTACATTTGGCGACCGTGACAGGACTGAGAAGATAATAAATAACTTTCAAGATGTAAAAAGCGCTTAAAGCTCGATGTGTTTTCCGCAAGTCTTTCTCTTCAGATTATGGGAAGATTCTTGACATCAGCAAGAAATGCTCAGAAGTGGAACTGAAGGCAAGTTTCCACCTTTTAGAACAGAAATATGAAGACATCCGAGCCTTAGATAGAAAAATTTTTGAATATCTCTTGGATATAACGATACGTCTGAGAATGATTTGACTATTGAGTGTGAGGAAGTCAGCAATTATAGCAAAAAATTCTGTTTGATTAAAGAAGAAGTGAGCAAGTTATTAGAAAAAAAGGATAGTGACTCAGTCAAGAATTCTGCTATTGAGAAGTTCAAGTTACCTCGTCTAGAACTGAAGAAGTTTGATGGAGATATACTTAAATGGATTCATTTTTGGGGGCTATTTCAGAAGATTGATGAAAATGAACAATTGGATAATATTGAGAAGTTTAATTTTCTGTTTCAATCTACAGAAGAAAATTCAAGAGCACGAAGAGTAGTTATCCTCCTAGTGCTGAGAATTACCCAAAAGCTGTTGAATCTCTGAAGAACAGATTTGGACGGGAAGATTTACTGATTGAAATGTATATAAGAGAAAGATTTGTATTATTAGCAGTTTTCAGCACTAATTTAAGTTTGTACCATTAAAGAAAGTTACAAGTAGAAAACTACAGTTGCCTGCTGCCGGCATGTCATTTTGTCCATAGCATGCGGACAAAATGAATTTCGTTCATCCCAATTCATCTAAGAATTTTTATTTCTCGGTACTTTTATTTAATAAAGGTTTTCAAAATATGACATTACTGTAATTTACTACTAACAAGTTATGCCTGTGAAATAAAACCCCATGTCTTTTTGTACGTATTTTCCTTGCATCATTCCGAAACAACCCCAAGAAAGATCCTCATTCTGCGCTCATTCAACCGATCCCATATTTCACGAAACGTGTCTTCACTATTGCTCAAGGAATCGCATATATCTTACACACGGAGATCCCTAAGGTTACCGAATTCCCGATTCGTAGATAAATCCAAGCGAGTGCGTAGCTCGCATAATTCTTCATAAAAAATTCGGAAACGTGTTGCCGAAGTTGGAAAAATGCCGATATCTGGAGTAATTCGGGCAACGGGAAGACCCCGAAAACAGATTATTAGACGGAATCGTTGGCAGTTTGCTACACCGGCTGGAAGAGGAGTCCAGAGGCGGAGGAGAAGGTTGCTTTCGCTCGTATAGCTCAGCTGAGAAAGGAATCGTGTAGACCTTCAGAGAATTCATGAATCTTTTTCGCATTTCCGGTCATGTCTGTGCTACTGCACATGCTAAATCAATGTTATATCTCATTTTTTTTTGTTCTAGAAGTGTGAATCTTACATCAGACACCCAGTCTTTCTGGGTAGTGTCGGATTCTTACCGACTAAACACCTCTCCTGCGGTTGGTTCCGGGCATAAGCCTATAAACCTTCCATCATCTAATCTGTTATTTTCTCTTTCGCATTCTTTTATGCTGAGTGTTTGTGTTCATCTTTCAATTGGATATCTCTCACTAAGTGTGGAGTTTTATATCTTCATTTTGGCAATTGGTCTCTAGGTCTTTTGCGGTAAATTCTCGCTGTTTTTTCATCTTCAGCGGGGTCATAGTCAACTAACCTTCTAAGGTCGTCATTTGGATGTTCACTAGCTCTTTCATAAGCTTTTGCAGCTTTTCGTTTGATGAATGTAGTAATGGACTCCCATTTTATGTCTTTTCGGATTTGTTCATTCCTAACAAACCAGAGGGCGTCTAATGCCCATCTCAGAAATATGATTTTTGTACTTTGTATAATCTTTATATGGGTTCTCGCTGCATATCCCCATGCTGTTGATCCATATGTTAGCTGCGGTCTGGCGACTGCTTTTATGATCTTCAATTTCGTGTTTCTGTTCATTTGGCTTCTTCTGCCTATAATCGGGTATAATTTTTTCATTGCTACATTCTTTTTATCCACTGCATACTTAATGTGCTGTTCCCACGTTAGTCCTTCGTCTAATTTTACTCCTAGGTATTTAGCTTCATTCTTCCATTCAATTTCATTATTGTCTATGGATATCTTCGATTCCATCTTCCTTCTTCTCTTTTGAAGGAGTATTGCTTGACTCTTTTCTCCATTGTTTTTGATTTTCCATCTGTTACACCATTGACTGATATCATCTACAGCTTCTTGAAGTCTTTTGTGAATTATTTTTGTATTTCTGTGCCTAATTGCTATGCCCGTATCGTCCGCGTATAGAGCAAGCAGGCATCTTTGATTTCTTGGTATATCATGTACATGTATATGTTATAGAGTAGCGGTCCTAGTATGGATCCTTGGGGAACTCCTGCTTCTAAATATCTGAGTGTGGAATGAACATCACCTATTTTCACACAAAAGTTCCTATCCCTCAAATAATTTCTTATTATTCTGCATAACTTGGGTGAATAACCTGCGGTTATCATTTTATATGCTAGTCCTTCATGCCATACTCTATCAAAAGCTCTGGTTACATCTAGTAGTAGTAGTCCTGTGGCATGTTTATTCTGAAATCCTTCTGTGATATACTCAGTTATTCTTAGGAGCTGTTGTTCAGTTTAATGTTGTTTTCGGAACCCAAATTGTTTACTCGGTATCGTCGCCAGGGCTTCTGTTTCTTCATTAGGTCGTCTGGCTAAGACTCTCTCCACAATTTTTCCTAGGGCTGGGAGCAGGCTTATCGGTCTATAGTTCTGTGGGAACTTTTTGTCTTTACCTGGTTTATTGAAAACGATCACTTCGGCAGATTTCCATTTTTTTGGAAAGTGCTCTGTTCTTATCACGCCATTTGCTATGCTAGTGAAAGCTGCCGTTCCTTTCTTTGACATTTTCTTCAGCATGAGATTTGTAATTTTATCTTTTCCAGGAGCCTTCCTTGTTTTCAAATTATTGATTATCTGTTTGATTTCTGCCGGAGATGTTGGGTGAGGGATTTTGTCATCCGGTGGTGATTCTTTCATTTCTTCTTCATTATCTTCAATTAATTCTTCTAGGTCCTCATCGTCTTCTTCACAATAATTTATTCTTGACTCTCTTTCTATAGTATCGGCAGGAGCTTTAGATTTATCGCTTTTTGAATATGCCATTCCATGCAGTGGTGGAATTTGAGTTTTTTCATTACGTAAATTTTTTGCATTCTCCATGCAGAGTGGTCTTCTGTATTGAGTTCACTGATTTTTTTATTCCATCTATTCGTTCTGAGCTCCCTTAGTGCGTTTTTAAGTATTTGACTATGTCTGTTTAGTCTGATTTTATCATTATCTGTTTTATACATCCTGTAGTTCTTTCTTAGTTTTCAGTTCTTTTACCTCTTTTGGAGTATCGCCATATGGATGTTTGGCCGTAGGATCAGTTTTTCTAGCCGTGCTCTCTTTATTATCTCATGATGTTATGAAAAACCATCAGATGTAAGCAGTAGATACTGATCTAACTCCTCCTGACAATGATGGGTCACTTCGATATCAAATACCAAAACTACTTCAGAAGGAATTAATCTGCTTTTCAAAATCAGGCTTTGAGAATGAAAAAAACTACCAGTATATCTAATATATCCGAGATATCTCTTCAGCAGCACGGTATAAATAAAATCCAAGGACGTTCGGAGAGCCAATTTTCCAAATGTCGACATTAGCATTCTCCCCGATAAACCCGTCGGCCCAAGAAGTGTTGAAAACGGGCGGTATACCGCAGCTTCTGACCGAAAACACCGGTTGCTTTTTTTCTCTAATTGAAGATCGCGCTTCAAAGAGAGCGTCTGCGGGTGCGTGCTTAGAATAGTAACAACAATTTTTCGGCAGCGATATTCGGCCAAAAAGCGGCGGCTTGCTGTGACGAATCGCTTTGGCGAGTGACGAGATGGATTCGACAGTTTCGAAATTTCTGCGGCGACAAAAAGTTTCGCGTTCGTATGCTAGTTGCGAATGGGATCTTTGATCAACTATTTTTTTTGGGGGGTCTGCTATTCGATTCAATCGGAAAGAGGTTCCTGAACGGAACAGCCAGATATAAAGGGTTTTTATCAATATCTATCATTTGTGGTTAAGGAAGGTTTACATTCTAGTCTACATACTCATTAAAAAATTCAATGGTAATTGATATGAACGTAAGAAGAGGAGCATAAATTGAATGGAGAAATAACGATACTCACAATGTCGCAAATGCAAAATTATATAGATTTGACACAAAACGAAGATTTTAACAGAAATCTGAAAGGCAAAGGAATAATTCGATGGAATACTATCACACCAATAAAATACAAGGAAACAAATCAAAGAAAATAAATACTTTGACAGACAAACGAAAAAATTAAATCTCAACAGAGATAATTAAAAAAATCTTCGACCACATAACAGTAGCAAACAATCAAAAATTAAAAGAGGGTGAGAGACCTTTATTCTGTTCTATAAATTCCTCAAAATGACCAGATGAGTACGAATTCATGTCAATATAAAAGAATGGAACTTCGAAAAAGAAGAATTATGCAAATATGGAAAGAAGGAGAGAAGGAGAGAATATTTTTAGGGAACACTTGATAGTGAAGTGAGTGGGGTGGAAGAACAACATTAGCAAATAAACCAGGAAGAAACATGTGAAGATAACAATTGAGGTACTGAAACAAGCGATTCTACACTGAAGAATGGCAAAGTACCTGGATATTGTATAATGAAAGAGAAATGATAAACACTTAGGAAAAAATGAAAGTTTTCTCACAGTTTTAGTGAAGAGTTTATAATCTCTATTAACCTAAATAGGGATTAACAAGACTTTACTGATTACACTATGTTGAGCAAGCAGTTATATGAGAAGTTAGAAGATATTTAACAGAAAAATCATAAAAAAAATGAAATCCTCATAGATCAAGCAAGGATTCAGAGAAATGAGAGGCATCCAAGACCACTTTCTCCTTATGGTAAAACTATTTAAGAAGGTGAAGCAGTACAACAAGAAGTGATATATCGAATTCATAGATTCGGAGAGAGGTAATTAAGAAAAAAAGGAAACAATACGAATTGGACTAAATAAACATAGAACAAATGAAGCCAAACAAAAATATCTGGGGGTATAGTAAGATGAAATCAGGAAATCAACAACCGATTGGAAAGAATTTGCTAATTGAGTCATGGCATTATTGAAAGCTTCATTAACATTGAGGAAATATCATCAAAACCACAGTTGAATAGACGATATAAATATTGAACAACACTTACATTCTTGTGCGAATCCTAGGAAAGATACTAAAAAGCAGATTTCGAGAGGTAGAAATGTGGTAAGTATACAGGGATACAAGTAGAAAGAACCCATAAGATGAGCAGAGTTCAACCACGGGAAATAATGAAGCCTCTTATGGAGATTGATCAAAAATCTTTGGAAAGTGATATCTAGTTAGCCCAGACCAGTTTCATGCATAAATAAAATATTGCGATACCATATCAACGAACAAAAATTTATTTCAAGTGTCAGTGAAGAGTTCGACGTCAAAAAAGTAAACCAGAGTTACGCAATAAATTAAAAAAAAAAGTTGTCCACCGAAATTGTAAAAATCGAAAAATTGGGGTGTTAAGCCATCATCAAGTACCTGTATTTGAAAGGGTTAAGAGGTAAGCAGATTTACGATGATATGCTTAATACCCTTGGTGATCAATGTCCTTCGTATGTGACCGTGAAAAATTGGACTGCAAGCTTCAGAAGAGGTAAATTTTCCATTGAAGATGATGACCGATCGGGAAGGCCCCAAAAATATCGATGCAGTTCATGACATGATTTTATCAGACCGTCGAATTGGGCTAGAACGGATATCTGAAGCACTGAAGATTTCATACGAACGCGTTCATCATGTAGTTCACGTCAATTTGGACATGAGAAAAATTTCTGCATAATGGATCCCCAAATGTTTGAATGTTGACCAAGAGCGTGCAAGGGTAGAGGCATCGCGTTCGATCTGTGCTCGATTTGAAAACGATATAGACTTCTCAAACCGAATTGTTACTATGGATGAGACTTGGGTACATTTCTACGATCCAGAAATAAAGCAACAATCGATGGAATGGAGACACTCTGGTTCTCCAAGACCTAAGGAGTTTCTTGTCCAAAAATCTGCTGGAAAAGTTTTTGCTTCATTTTTTTGGGATTGCCATAGAGTAATCATGATTAATTTTTTGGATAAGGCACTGACCATCACTGACCACTCTGTGGGAAAAAATTGAAGAGAAAAGACGCGGAAAGCTATCAAAAGGTATTTTGTTTTCAGAAGACAACGCCCAAGTACTCAAATCTCATGTTGCCATGCAAAAAAATTCGTGATTTAGGGTTAGAATTACTAGAACACCCCCATTATTCACCAGATTTGGCTCCGTCCGACTATCATCTCTTTCCTCAACTGAAAAAAGTTTAAAAGGTCGTAAATTTTCTTCCAACGAGGAGGTTATAAAAGCTGTGGAGGACTGGTTTGCAGAGCAAGAAGAAACATTTTTTTTAAAGGTCTAGAGACGTTGCAGATTCGCTGTAATAAATGTATTCAATTAAAAGGAGAATATGTTGAGTAATAAATATTTTGACATTGAAATTTTGTTCGGTTCTATAGTAGGCTAAGAATGTTTCAATATATAATAATAATAATATTTATTCACACATGTCACACAAATCACACGTATAAATATTTGCCATTAACAATTTATATGGCATGTCAGAAAAAAAACATAGTCAATACATACAACAAGATGAAATTGAAATGCATACAGTGTCAACACATAAAAACAAACGAAACATTCGTGTATATATAAAACAATCTGATGAGAAGAAAATGTTTCAACAAAACTCGCTAAGTTTATATATTGTTTTCTCCAGAAGTAAGTCCTTGACTTTTTTTTTGAAGGCAGAGGGATTCAGTTCTTTCACATAGTTCGGCAGTCTATTATACAATTTCACACTAGTGTGATTTGGACCTTGTTGAGTCTTTCTTATTCTTGCGTAAGGAATAGCAATGGAGTTTTTTTCTCGTGTATTGTAGTTATGGTAGGAAGAATTTGTTGGAAATCTATTGCGATGCTGATGCACGTGATTTACGCAGGCAAGTATGAAAGCAGCTGTGATGGTAAGTATTCTTTCCTGTTTAAAAACGTTAATATCCTCGTATGAACCACATAGTCAGTGGAAAAGGACATACTTGGGGACATGCAAATCAAGAATCAATGGCCAGAGCCCATGAAGCATCGATTACACACTAAAGAGTATTTGCAGATTCAATACTAGTTTTTCGTTTCATTTTTCATTCAAACTTGATTAACTGAAAAAAAAATATTAGTGCTTGAATCAGCATTCTGGTGGCATCGAGTAAAAGATCATAATGTCCATAAAGAATTCTTGGGATTGCTCCGTGAACAAAAAGCGTATCAACTTAAAATCGCCCAGCAAGTTATACCCATTTCCCAGTAACTCCTCATCACCTCGACAACATTCACTGCATAGTTGCACCAGTTCATATTTCCCCTGAAACTCCAAGAATCTCAGGTCGTTCGCACCCGCCAAGTTTGGCGTTACAACCACGACAATTACGAGAACAGGTAGTCATTGTTCAGTTTCCCGGAAACCGAGATGCCAGTACGTCACGGCCTATATCCTCCAATTTCAACACCTACCTTGACCTATCTTCATTAGTCACACGGAGGGAAAGTGGAATCTGACGGGGTAGATATCCCGTGGCAAATTACTTGTTCCAGGCTGGCTCTCAATTGTGGAAAGTAGGTCAGAAGTGGATTCAGACTGTGTTGTTAATGATGCGTTTCTTTCACGGACTAATGGTTTTCGCTTGCACCCCATTTGCATCGCGAATGCAGGGGGTATTAGGTGAGAAACAGGGCAGTTAATGATGCCGTTTCTTGTGAAATACAGGGTGGCCCCAGGAAAGTGTCTCGATGAAAGCTCTAGCGATCATAAATTTCCAAATATAAATTTGCGTATAGGAAGTACGTACAAAATGACATAGGGTTTTATTTCAGAGGCATAACTTGTTAGTAGTGAATCACAGTAATGTCATATTCGACACCTATGATCTTTGGTCCTTTCTTTATAAAATCTAATCAACCTTTATGAAATAAAAGTACCAAGAAATAAAATATTCTTAGATAAATTGGGATAAACGAAATTCATTTTGTCCGAATGCTATGGACAAAATGACATACCGGCAATAGGCAACTGTATTTTTCTACTTATAGTTACAAAACTACTGACAAAATTCACAAATGAAACGCTTGGTTCTTCTAGGAACATCAGCACAAGACGCGTGAGCCCAATGTAAGCAATGCATGCACCTTAACCAGTCTTCTTCAGGGCTAATCCTGGAGAAGATCTAAATCGGGAAAAAAGGTCTCATAACAATAGATAGATGGACACTGGACAGTCGTCTTCATGATCTCGAAAGTTGCTAGGAACATTTTCTTCTTCATTGTCTTCTTTAAATAATGTCCTAGGGACTTGTCTCCTTGTTTTTGGAGGAGGTATGGGCTCTTTTTTGATTTGATTGCAATCTTATTAGGTGTAGAAGTTGAAATTAGGTACGTTTGTCGAGTCCTCGGCTCACGTTTGCCTTGTTCACTTATAAATCGTCCTTTAGGGATTGGAGAAACCTCCTCATCGGATCAGCAAGAGTAGGTTAAGATGCATTGCCTTTTATTAGCCGCAGATGAAGATTTTGTTATGAATATGTAAGACAAGTCCTGATTCTTTGTTTGCTGATGGAGCCTGGGATGAATGGTCTCGGTGTTGTCCGGTAGATACGGTTAATTCAGCTGAAATGCCTATGTCGTTTTGTCCGTTCACTGTATATGTCATTTTGTCCATATAGTGTTATAAAACTAGAAATGTATCGAATTAATACAAAAAGTATATTCAACATACAAAAAGCTCCGTGTATACAATGACAAATAAGTAAAGTTTGAATTGAATGCAATTTGAATGAAAAAATTGGTGAAAACTGGCCATTTCTTCTTAAAATTTGGCGCAATGAAAAAAAACTCGAGACCTATTGATTTCTGTTATCACTCATAACGACCGAATGAACCAGAGTAGCTCTTGCTAATTTTCAGAGGTTACTTGAAGCCACTCGGGTCGTATAATGTGGAAGGCTGTTCCGCATTTCATACCTCCGAACTCAAGTTATGATGCCTATGTCATTTTGTCCATATATGTCATTTTGTACGTATTTCCCCTACCACTTATCAAAATAAGTAAAACCAAACTACGACGCATAGAGAATTCCTAGGAATTACGGGCACCAGTAGCGTGAATCTGGTCTCGCCTCAATTATTCGAAGAAAAAAATAAGCCAGTTTCGATATCAGGGAGAATTATTTTTCAAAGTGTTTCATTAGTGTTCCAAACATTTCATGTCTTTAAAATCAGTAGATTTGAATAAGATTCGAATTTCACGACTAAAGCCAGGTTTCTTTATCTACTCATCAGGTTTATTAAGATAATTTTCAAGTAGGCTTTGTCAATAGTAAGAATATACCAGTTTCAAACAAAGATTTTTGATTTAGTCTACATTCATTATCTGCTTTGTTTATTTGTCACATTCGCCGCAAATAAAGAACAGACTTTTGATATATAATTCTACATAGTCCTCCTTTTCCAAATTTTAATTCCGAAAACGTAGAATGTAATTCAGAAAAGCAAATTGAATTCCCGAAAATGAAAATTGTAATTCAAAATAATAAGTTGATATTCAGAAACGGTAATTGGAATTTCAGAAAAAATAAATTGTAATTCAATTGCTTGGTACCCAAACCATATTCTCTGATATTATGTATGTAATTCAAATTGACACATGATTTCATTCAAAATGGGTGGCGAACAAGATTAATAATGATTTTTGAGGTCATTTTTGACTCTCAAACTTCTCAAAGTACGTAGATACCTTCATAGGAGCAAGAAATATAATAACAATAACTTTATTTTCAAAAATAACATGACGATAAAAAGTCAAAAACGAAAACAGGAAAAAAACAAACTTGAAAATACAAAATCATTTTTCATGTAGATAAATTTTTGAGTGTTTGCACATATCATACCTCAAATCAGAACAGAATCAAACAAAGAATTCAAATATGTATGAATATACAGGGTGTTACATTCTAAATAACGGAGTTTACATTCGTTTCCGGTAGAACCGGAAGTAGATTCCGCTTGACAATATATTACAATTTAAGTTCATGTACTCTAAGACAAAAATACAGAATCTTGAATTTGTATCAAAATTCCTTCCTCTAATACGTCTAGTGAAATACTTAAAAAAATCACCCAGTATATCAAGATCGAGAAGTGGAAACATGAGAGAAGTGAAATATCGAGATCTAACTCAATTCATTTCATTATTTGGTTTCCTCGAATGAAAATTCTTTGTGGGCTGTTTCCCATTATTCCCGTCTCCGCCACTGCCCTCAATAAAGCCCATCACCGAAATCCCAAATAAAAAATACTGGGCTCGTTCCAAACAAAGCCATATTGCCATTCGGGACAAAACGACAGTTGGAAGAGAGAAAACGTAACATAAAAATAAATTCCAATTTACCGACAAGTCATGCGAAAAATTAAGTAGCACGTTTGGGACACTGAAAAGCAGATTAGTTTACTGCCTTGAGGATTCCTTGGAATGGGTCCGAGAAATTCATTTTATTGGCCCAATATATATCTATGGTAAAAGCCACTTTATTTCTGATTTATTCGGAGCTATAAACCCTTTTCCGGAAATATCGAAGAAAAGCGAACAAGTTGAAGTGCCACCCTAATGTTTATTCCTCGGGTTTTTGGGGTACGATTGATATGACGTGATGTAATTTTTTTTGCTCGGATGACTTATGAGAGGGATGAATTCCAACGAAGAAGGCCCTAGTTTCACCCATTTTTAAAAATTTATATCGATTTAGGATTTACTTGAAATATTCACGTTCATTTTTTGACGACAATTTGACTCTGATACATTTATGAGAATGTATAGTTATCATTTGGTAATATTCCACAGCGACTTTTCCTAGATAATATACCTATCCAGACGCAATGCTTTTGAGTTTTGGACAATTTATATGAGTATTTTGGAAACAGGGCCACTGAAATGATCCAACCATTTCTCTCTTTTCTGGCTGGCACCTCAGTTGACATAATACAGAGTGGTCAAGAGATTGACCTCAAACAGGAAAAAACAGATTCCTCATGTCATGGGCTATTCGAATCACCCCCATGTATGTTATGCTATTTTTCACGGTTTTCGAGTTATGAATTTTTTTATGAACTTTGAGAATTTTCGACTTGACCATCTTAAAAAGGATATTTAAAAAAAAGTACAAGACTTCCCTGTGAAATTCTTTTTGTAACTTAATCTCCATGAATTGTACTTTTATACATAAAATAACCAGATTCGTAACTTCGATAAAAATTATGGAAATGTTGGTCTCAAGTGAAAAAGTTACGTAAATTGGATTATGATCTGAATTTTCGAATCGAAATTAGAAATGTAAAAGGGCTAATTCACGGTTTCTTAGTATGCTTAAAAACTGCGCTCAACAGTCAGCTTTTGGAATCATTGATAAAAAATGGTACTTAACACTCTACTTTGGCTAGAATTAGCCTTCAAAGTCATCGAGGTGGAAAAAATCAAAGAACTAGACATTTACCACACTATTATTTTTTGCCATTTTAAGATATTTCTGATCAATTTTTTTCGTTTGAGGTTATTTCAAAGAAATTGTTTACGCCCGAGAATGTTCGAGTGAAGACGAGCTTCGACTGAAGATAAGAGAAGCCGAACGTGTCCTAAGAGAGAACAGGGCAGGTTTTATGCGATTGAAAGAAAATTTCCTAAGAAGGTGTAGAATGTGTATTCAGGCTGTAGGTGGCCACTTTGAACACCTACTGTAAATTTTATAAATAAATTTTTTTTTATTTACATTATAATGTGCGATTTATTGCCATACCTTTTTTTTTTTTTATCTAGAACTTTTCTTGACCAACATCTAAAGCTAATTTTCATTAATCTTCAGCATTTTCTATCATAACTTGATCAGAAATATCTTAAAATGGCAAAAAATAATTTTGTAGAAATTGCTTTCTTCCACCTCGATGACTTTGAAGGCTAATTCTAGCCAAAGTAGAGTGTTAAGTACCATTTTTTATCAATGATTCTAAAAGCTGACTGTTGAGCGCAGTTTTTAAGCATACTTAGAAACCGTGAATTAGCCATAATCCAATTCAACGTAACTTTTTCACTTGAGACCAACATTTCCATAATTTTTGTCAAAGTTACGAATCTGGTTATTTTATGTATGAAAGTAAAATTCATGGAGATTAAGTTACAAAAAGAATTTCACAGAGAAGTCTTGTACTTTTTTTTTAATATATTTTTTAAGATGGTCAAGTCGAAAATTCTCAAAGTTCATAAAAAAATTCATAACTCGAAAACCGTGAAAAATAGCAAAACATACATGGGCTGATTCGAATAGCCCATGACAAGAGGGACCTGTTTTCTCCTTTTTGACGTCAATCTCTTGGCCACCCTTTATGTGTAGGTTAAGCTCATAGACATATTATCCTATTTTGATATGTCTACGGTTAGACTTCCTTGATTCCTCATTTCACAATACCTCCAGTTGATCAATTGTGAATCAAATGATTTCTGGCGAAAATCGCTGATGGATTTAGAGCCGTTTCACATGGGACTGATGATCGGTCCTGATGGTCGGTCGAACTGATCATCAGTCGACGGCATTTGTTTTCACATGGATGCGTATCGTCAGTCGCCGCTATCAAAGACCATTTACCATTTTTAGTTTTGGAACGGGACACTGTTGTCGATTTGTGCGAGAACCGATTCTCGCACGAAGTATTAATTCCGTATTCCGAAATTCTTAGATTGGGAATTCTTATTATTTTGAAAATTCTTTGTTTGAAAAGTTATATGGGAAATCTGCTCAATGATTGGTTCAAGTTTTATTGAATTTTAAATTCCATTCCATCATCCTGTATTTCAAAACCCAAGGAACTCAGGCGAAAATATGAGGAACGACGACATTATCAACGATCAATCTGTTGATGGATATGCAAACATACTTGCTTCTTGCTGTTGTCATTGAAAAAGATTCTCGAAATCTTCCTGCAATACACAGATCTGAGCTGCATCCTCCCAATATTCAAATTTATATTTTTATAATTTTCTGAGGATGTATCCCAGAATTTCGCTTTTTTCTTGACACTAATCACCATTTCAGTTTCTGAATTAACTTTTTCCTACCCATTCGTAAAGACGCAAAAAATCCTCAGAATATTCAATAACATGCGCAACACCGCAATCGTATACGGACTGATGGTGCGCATACATGTGAAAGCCTCCTTTGTCGGCTCGAGCCGACGACACGCAAACGCAGCGGGCTGGACCGATGCTCGTGCTTGTTCCATCGGTCGACTGATGATACGCATGCATGTGAAAGGATTGCAAAATTCAGTTCAAACGCCGGCTCCGACTGACCATCAGGACCGACCATCAGTCGCATGTGAAACGGCTCTCAGAGGCGATTGAAAATTCCGACGAATAGAATTAGGAACATTCAAATCCCCTGGAGAATATTCATTTGGTCCCAAATCTAATAAAACCCCTATCGAAAACATAAACGACCCCATAACTCCATCCCATTCTTCAGCGTTGCTGCGGAATAAATCAAGCCCCATCCTGTGACACTTTTATTAAATTTTTCATAAAAACTCCAACAGGCACGCATCCATTGCCCGAATTCCCCAGAAACAGGCCTGCCATCCGACGTTACAATTAAGATTATAAACAGAGAGCTGACCGCTGGGTCAGTTTTATTATTTTATTCAAATTCTAACGTCTTGACATGTTTATTACCGGCCCGGTACCAGTTCGGACTCGGACTACTTTCTATTTTATTATTTTACAGCTTAATTTGACCGAGCAGTAGCTATCTTTGGTTACCTACCGCTTCTCGAGTCACAATTAATTTTATGACGGCTTTTGTTCGACGAAGAACGCAGGGATCAATAAAAGGCAACATGTCAACAGGGTTGTCCATCTTCAGTAGTAGGTTTCAAGGTTTGGGGGTTGTTTTCGGGTATTTGAAGCATTGGAAAAAAGTTTACGACCCAGTTTTGGGTCTCGTGAAATGGATATTTATTGAGGGGTGAGAAAATATTTTTTTGGACAATCATCTTTAACGGTTGTGAATACAGGTAGCCTAAATAACCATGAATTAGATGTTCAGGTGGAAGAAATTTCTATGTCCTCCTGACATACATTCTTGCCACCCAAGTTCAAGAAGATTTCTGGAGCACCCAAAGAATTACAATAGTATCGAAATGTCAAAAAAAAACTTAGTTCCTTCAGTGTGAAATTGGTTAATTGGTAGGTATAGTAAATCTAAATTCATTCGCATCTTTCTTGAAGCAACTTTAGATCGGCTTTACTAACTCATTTTTTAAGTCCATTTTGAAAAAGCTGAAACATTTTCTGTAAACTTATTCCATAATATACAAAACCACATAAATAGTGAATAAAGTAAGGTATACTCCATTCACAATTATAAAATCACAACTCTGGCCTCGGAAATTTGACACATTCCAATCTGTATCGAAGTTATGACGTTTTTCAAAATATTTTTATGTTCCAAGTCAACACTATGTTGCCCTTCCTACATTCTCAGCGTATTCCCCAGAATGTGAATGAATTGAAAAAGATGTGATGGACGAAAATAATTGACCTTTATATGAATTGATAGAAAGGATTCCTTCTCTAGTTATTTGCATGAAAAGTACAAGAGATCACTGTTGAAATATATAATTTTTCGCCATGGAAAAAAAATTGCATTGCTTTCACATAATTTTCATATGCATGCTTGTGAAGATTTAATGTTTATTATCCTCTTGAACTGAAACTTAAGACTTGACGACATTTTATTTATTTGATCTTATAAACAAGGAGTAAAATATTCTGATTGTATAGTAATTTATTAGATTAAAAAATATTCATACATTACTACCACAGTAGGTTTGTACAAATAAAATGGAATAGGTCGAACATATGCTTCACATTTATCATTCACCTGTTCTAAAATGAGACACAAACTCCTGGAGTATGGAAAAAACCGATGTATTCTGGTTCAATATAGCCTATTTCTACTTTTGGCAAAGGAATGAAAGCTCCAGAGTCCAGTGACACATTTCAATTCATCGGATTCTTAATTCACCTACTGTGGAATGCAATATAGTCATATTTCTTCTTTTTTTTTTAGCTTTTTCGACGTTTTTTTTTCTGAAATGTGAAAACGATCAACAATAATCATTTAGAGACCGATGATGACCATCCAGAACCCGTTTACTTACGAAAATCGTGCAATTTCATTCTGCAAGTTCTTTCCTCATAATTCCTCGAAAATCCTACCTGAACCATATTTTCCGGTCGCTTTCGTTAGAAGATCGTATAAGGAAGCCTTTTTTGTCTATTTACACAATCCAAATAAATTTTGAGCACCAAAAACGCAACCGAAACTAACCAAACTTCTGGGGGACCGGAATTTCGTTTGAAATCGGCCAGATACCTAAAAAAACTTCGTTATCAAGTGTAAAAAGGTCGATTAGTACTCACTTTCGCTTTATTTATGCTTATAAATCGATTTTTGGACCAATTCAGATTTGCCGTTCGTACTCACGCCAAAACTCGTGAAAGGAAAAGATGACACTTGCACGAAACTTCTTCTGGACGACGAAGAACGGAAAAATAGGCGATTTCCTATCGATATTTCGCCCCAAAATCGCCGATCGATTCGAACTAATAAAATGTGGAATATCTTTGATACTTTTACTTTGATGTAAACAAAAAAACTGGCATCGTCGTTTGGTCATTAACGATATTTTATGTACGCGCACAGACTTTTCATTAGGTGCACCAATTTCTGAAAACGAAACCATGACCTCCTATGTGATAAAATAAAAGTGAATGGAGATACTCTTACAAATTGATAACATTTATGCTTGCAAGCTGAAGGATGTTTCAATTTGGGCGTTTTTCTTTTAATAAATAAAGTTTAGATGGCGCACTGAATCCGACTGGGTATTTTGACATTCAAGTATGATGTATGACATTTATAAAAATGGCTTCGTACACGACACAACAACGCGTTCAAATTGTTGAATTATTTTATGGAAATCAGTCCTCTGTGAAAAGAAGATTACTTGAATTTTATGGTTCACATAATCGTCCATCTGAAAGCACTATTGGTCGAATTATTGAAAAATTTCAAGAGACCAGTTCGGTGAAAGATCAAAAATAGGGAAAAATACACTCTTAGCGGTCGTTCACAAGAAAATATTGATTTGATGGATTTATTATCGAATCCTCAACTGAAGGATGAAATTATTCGTGTCATTAGTGAGATAGAGCCTCATTGAAAATTTTAACAAGAGATTGAACGTCTGAAGAGCTGCAAGAGAAGGCCATTTGGCAGATATTATGTTTCGTACACGAATGTCATAACTGATGTTACAAACACCAATAAAAAGTTTTCGAAAATGAATGCAAATTATGTGTTTTATTTATTTAAAAAAAACCGCGCAATTTGAAACCCCCTTCATATTAAAAGCTAGTCAATTGCTTCGATATAAATGAAAGAAGTGGTCCTATGGTCTCTTGATGCCTTTCTGAAAAATAATCGATTCATAAAACGATATATTCCCTTGAGCAGATGCATGCATCTACATCCAAAAGCAAAAACATCTTGATAAACTAAAAACTACCTGAATGTTTCGATACACTATTTTTCTCACATGATCTGCCACCACAAAAACCCAGCCTCCCTTTTTTTACTAATTGATTCTCATCTGCATCAGAGAATGGTATCAATCAAACAGCGGGTTTCCCTTTGAAAAAGTTACACTATTCTTCGCCTAAGAACAAAATGAGCTCAAGACATAAATGAAACGGAACAATAGAATGAATTCATTGTATGTTATGTTCGCTAAAAGAATGAAATAGTTGAAGCTTTTGAAATCCTTCTGATTTGATGAAGATAAAGAAATGCTCATCACATTATTTGGAAAATGAAAAAATGCCAAATTTTGACTCATGCTTGTTTAGTTCCGTGATTTAGATGTACAGGGTTATCTTTTGTCAGTTCTTTCATATCCTTCTTCACCAAGTATAACCTTATAACACGAAGAAAAAACCAACCCTAGTAGTTATTATGAACATAGTAATGGTTTTCTGCATGGCACTTGGGAATCTTAGTGTCGATATAAAGAAATGCAGAGATTCTTCAATGTATCAACTTGTTCTTTTTAAGAGTTTTGTTTTTTTACTCCTGTTCTAAATGGATCTGTAAAACGTGTTAACTGCCTTTATGTTGTAGAAGACTTATTCTTTATTTTCTATTATCGAATTTTTTGTGTGAGAGGTCTTCGATTTATGGTACCTGGTGATATGTTTTAGTTTGTCTGGTTGTACTATCTAACTAAATTTTGCTAAATAAACTATATAGGATATTCTCAGTTCTTTAATCTACTTCTTTTTTGTATAACATTGAGATATTTACATTCAATACTTTCATTTTCAATATTATTAGCAGAGCTCAATTTGAAAAAATTAAAGAAGAAACAAGGCTTCCCTTGACAAAGAGAATCTTCTGTTGTCAATAGACTAGTCAGAGACTCAACACTCTCTCTCCTTCAGACTGCACGGATTTTTTCGACTAATGATTGCATATTTTTCTCGAGGTATCTCGAAAGAACAACAGGCTAAAAAAAAACAAAGAACTACCTGATCGTTCCAATACCGCACCCTTAGCCATCCTTAACGGCATTGACCATCACCTGAACTCTACCCCCTCACTTTTTCTCTAATTGAATCCCTCAACCGGATCAGATAAAAATATCGATCAAACAGCGGCTCGCTCCCGAAATAAAGGTAGTTACAAATTGATAGTTCCTCAATCTCTCAATCGCTTAATAGAATCTGTGGCATCCTCAGACCAAGGAAAGAGGAGACCTGGGATGTCATTCATAAATTCAGGAACTTTTGAAGCCAACATCCCGACCAATTTCCCATGAGTGGAACAAGGACAGACGTAGCTGTCCTTGTTCCACGGATATCGCGCTGGCAACAATGCAGAAACTAGATTCGCGTGAATTCGTTTGCCGCCAGTGGCGTGGATCTGCCGTGTTGTTTAGGGGGTTCCGTAGTTATTCACATTTGAAAATGATTGCTTCGGAGCTCAATATCTTTGGAACTACAGTCGAACTTCGATAAATCGAATTCTTGATAACTCGAATCAAATTGGTTGGCAACAGCATTTGAAGATTATTGTTTTTCAATAACTCGAAGTCTTGATAACAATTAGCTGAAATTTGGTTCCAATTTGATATGCGCACGTTAGGTAAATAACTTTTTATTGATGAAATCAGAATTCAATTAATTTCGACGGAAAAAAATGTATATACTCACATTGTCCGATTATGGGCCAATTTTTTCGCGTGGTTCCGGAGTTATTCACATTTGAAAATTATTGCTTCGGAGCTCAATATCTTCGGAACTATCAATCACAATTAGCTGAAATTTCGTTCCAATTTGACATGTATATTAACTGAATGAACTTGCCGAAGAATTCGCCTCAAAGATGAACCGGTTGAAGAAAAAAATGAGCTCACCTGAATTTACTCAATAAAATTCACGAAAATATGTTGATTCAGAAGATTTAATCATGTTACAGAAAATGAATTACCCAATAAAATATCAAAATAATAATCCAAAGGTGTTTTATTGAAACAATAATTATAGTTAAATCACAATCCACAATAGCACATTAATTCAAATTTATTTCACAAATAGTTACAAAACGAATGGTGACAATTAATAGTTACATTGAAATAGTAAAATTATTCATTCCTAAACAATATAAGTTTTGTGTTCATAGATCTTGATCTATTTTCTTTGGACTCATCTAAGAGTTTAGTTGTTTCATGATGGATCCTTATTCTAAAATAAATTTTATCAACTGATAATCTGTCTTTCTGAGACAAAAATTCATTTTTGTCTCAGAGGGCTTCAGAGAATCTTGTAGAGATCACTTCAAGGAAAATAACATTTTAACTACATATGATGATATGGCTTATATTTCTACAGAGTACTTGTTTTCATGGCTCATCATTCTGATTACTTTAAGAACTACAAACTACAAGGCACATTGAGCCTTACTTGTATCCGTGTCACACTTTGTCTCTTACAGAAAAGTCTTCCTTATACATGGGTCTTAAGTTGTTCAATGCTCTGCCTCACAAATTGAAGACCTCGAATAAAAAAATTTTAAAGACTAATTTATTAAAAATGCTTGTTCAATGTGAGCAATATTATTTAAAGGAATTTTTTGAATGAAAGAAATAATCAATAGTTCAATGTTCTCGTATATTTGTACTGCATACAATATTCGACCCATCAATCATACATGGGGAGTCAATATAATGATGAAATGATATACTATAAAAATAAGAACATAGCATTAGACATACAGAATGTGAGATCTAAATATGAGTCATAAAATATTCATAGCCAAATAACCTTCAATACCATACTTTGATTGTGTCAAGAAAAAATAAATTTGACGAATTCAACCTTTATTGTACAATTTTTTGTAGCAATGAGCTCTTGAATTAATAAACATTATGAATTATGATCAGCATGTCCATCAATGAAATTTCCATCAAAAAGATGATTTTCAAAATGGTGTAAAATGGATGAATTAACATTAAACATAGTTTTGCTGATCAGAACTGGTAACAAATGTTCTATTGAAAATATTTGAAGTTTTATGGGAGAATTTGAACAATTTTTCGCCCTCTTTACAAATATCAATTACAAATTGGCTAGCCCTAATTAATCTTCCATGTTTTTCTTCTTTGGAGAAGTGAAACATCTACTTCATTTCTCAAAAGATCAAGGTACTTTCGACATGAAATAAATTTGTCAAGTATCCGAGCAACATATCCTACAATATCTTCTGAATATGTAGTGAGATTCCATGCTGTTGAAGTTGCATACTCAAATTTATCCATATCTGTAAAAACACTTTCCACGACTGAAGCAAACTGTTCTTTTTTTTTCAATATTGGTTGCATGCTAACTGCAGATTCGAATGTCAGGATATTGATGGATACCTGATTGATGGCATTTCCGGTATCAGAAGCGGATATTTGTGAGTGAACAATCAACCTTTTGTATGCTGCATCGAACTGTCTTGCAGTGGGGTTATAGTTATGTCCAGTTTTACTTCTAACACTGTCCTGCGACAGTTTATAAGTGAGAAGATATTTAAGGAATTTTTGCTTCAATGACATATTTCTTATACATTTGTTCCAAACTTTCAATGCAGATCAAGAAACCTAAAAATCCTGTTTTTCTTCCACTTCTTGTAATAGGTATCCCTTTCAATGTCAGTCCAAGAATAGATCTTTTCATCGTATGCATATAATCTGGTAAATTTCTGCATCGAGGAATGAAACTTGATCTCTGCAAATATATTTCTTTGAATATTCATTGTCAAACGGCAAATTATAACTTTTATCATCTTGGGGAGTGACAGTTGAGCTTGAGCTGCAAAAAAGTTCTCAATTAATGTATTGAATTATACTTTGTAAAAAATAATATAATATTATTATATAACAATATTTACTGACACATATTCTGACTCTATTTAATGAAGTTATATTCAAACAGGTTGAATTAAAATATGAATCTCTAGAACTTCCCACAGAAACTTACCTTGAAGACGTAAGTTCCCAGAGTTGGAACAGGATTGACATCATTTTTAAGATATTTTGTACCATTCACTTCAAAACCAAAATCTTTGGATTCGAAGTGCTCCGAACATAAGAACAGATTTTGAGGCATGTTTTCAGCATCAACCAAGTGCGAAATTGAAAGCCATATATTTCTTCTCTCAATATTAGAAGGAAATCTGAAAGTAAAATTATAAACATTGGACATTGGACAATCTACGCCACTGATCTGCAAACATGAAACTAACCTGTGAAAACTCAAACTAGGGTTGCGAGAGTCCAATTTGCCAAACATTTGACACTTACGAACCATTATTTTAACGTATTTTCGAAAAACTCTTTGATATTTTGCTCAAGATATTCAGAAATGTCTCAGAAATTCAATTATTTGACACAACTGAACTAGATAGCGGCATGGCAACGTGTATCAAACATGAAATGTCAAATCGTAGGCCAATTTCGCTGATTGGTCGAGAACAATATTATGAATGAAACTGAAACAACCGGTGTTGTCAAGTTGGGAACCAGGTAATCACGTGAATGGCCATTCTGGAAGGATTCGACGTTAATGAATCGAAAATCTCAGACAACGTGACAACGTCGTTCAGATCTTAGCGTAATTCTCGTTTTGTAGTAATAGAGTCGTCCAGTTCGTTCTTCATTATGTGGCATCTTGGCTTCAAGATTTATCATCCTATACCACGTCTCCTCTTTCCTTTGTCTAAGGTGGCATCTCAGCCGCAGCTGCCAACCCTTTTCGCCCAGAAAAAATGTTTTCATTATGATAACAGGCGATCCCATTCAAATCTGCGGTTGCTCGATACCGAAATCCGATAGGACAGAGAGGCCTGTGTAAACAAAGGTCTCGGGGACCCCAGCCGTGATTTGCTCTACTTGAAGAGGCTGTGGGATGGGACCAACGTCATGGACGTACGTGAGATTGGGAACAGATTATCGGTTCATTAACGGATTGATTATTTGATGGAGAACAATCCAGGAATATTCGAACAGAAGGCTTAACGGAATCTGCATGTGGTTTCAATGGAAAGTTGTTAAAATGCCCACTCATCTCGACGCACATTCCTTGGTAAGGTTCTTTTTTTTTCAACCTTGAAGGGCGCGCATAAATAAAGCAACAGTCAATCAGCTGTAGGAGCTCTGGAATATAACTGCCAGAGGCAACAATAAGACTCTGACCTCCCGTTGGACCTGGGACCTTCTGTGGCCTTAGAAGAGACCACAATAAGACAGCTCCAGGGCAAGAATTTTTAAATGACAATATATTAATGAAGTACATCCCTGGAATCCTTATACAGGGTCTTGCAATAGTGCGTTCTTCTTTCATAGCTGCCGAATCAGACATCTCAGAGATTTCATTGGAAAGTAGACCTCTTGTACCTCCATTTCTGCATCTCAGGAAATTATTTTCTGATATACAGGGTGTGCCCGATAAATGTTATTCAACAAATGGATGATTTTTTTAATGGATCACATATATTTTCACATATTCTCAATGACCTTCATTACCTCTTTCATGACGCAAAATCTTAGGGACATTTTTTCAACAGTTCAGATCTAATTCGAAGAAAACTGCAAAAAGGTGAGGAAAAAGCAGTTCAGTAAGAGTCTTCTGACGATTTCCAGAAGCGATAGTAACATGAATTTGAACTAAAAGTTTTTTAACTGAAGGATTTGTCTTGACACGGTTCCTACACGATCAACCTGTCATATACAGGGTGTCCGTTATTAAGGTCCAAATATGGAGAACTTAAAATTATTATTTCTCGATTTTTTCAAATGAAACAACCTGTATTTTTTTCCACAATGATGTAGAAAATTGAATACCTTAAATTCTCTCAGAAGTAACCTCAGTATTATTTAAACTCCCGCATCCAGCAGACACGAAAAATGATATCGCAACTAAAAATTTAATTCAAATAATAACATAATTAGAATTAATGGACATTCAAAAGAGGTTAAACAATGAAATCAAACTAAATGAACAATTAATGACAAACTTCAAAACCTTCCCAGAATAATACTTCCTGAGCATCATCATAAGAAAGTTATTTCTTTTCAGTGCAAGCAATACATATTGATCAAGTATTCAACCTATTATATCAGTTTTTATCGACTTTCCAAAAAAAATATTGATCAAGTTATTGCTACTTAGCTCAAAGATACTTTCGAATACAGTGAATCCGTATGAATTTTTGTAAAAAATAGGATGGTTGATATGATTTTCATGTTGAGGCAGTGCCACAACACCTGTTTTCTAAAGAAATCGAACTTATGCTGCCCAATATCCCGATAGGAAACAAAAATTCATACTGATTTACTGTATTCGAAAGTATCTTTGAGCTCTAGTAGCAATAACTTGATCAATATTTTCCTTGGAAAGCCGATAAAATCTGATATAATTGGTTGAATACGTGATCAATATGAATTGCTTATACGAAAAAGAAATATCATTTTTATGATGATGCTCAGGAAATATGATAGTGGGAAGGTTTTGAAGTTTGTAAATAATTATTCATTCAGTTTTATTTCATTGTTTGACCACTTTTGAATGTCTGTTAGTTTTATTATGTTATTATTTGAATAAAATTTTCATTTGCGATATCATTTTTCGTGTCTGCTGGATGCGGGGGTTAAAATAATCATAAGGTTACTCCTGGGAAAATGTAAGTTATCCAATTGTCTACATTATTGTGGAAAAAAATACAGGGTGTTCCATTTGAAAAATCGAGAAATAATAATTTCAAGTTCTTTATATTTGGACCTTAATAACGGACACCCTGTATATGACAGGTTGATCGTGTAGGAACCGTGTCAAGACAAATCCTTCAGTTAAAAAACTTTTAGTTCAAATTCATGTTACTATCGCTTCTGGAAATCGTCAGAAGACTTTTACTGAACTGCCTTTCCCTCACCTTTTTGTAGTTTTCTTCAAATAAGATCTGAACTGTTGGAAAAATGTCCCTAAGATTTTGCGTCATGAAAGAGGTAATGAAGGTCATTGAAAATATGTGAAAATATATGGGGTGATCCATTAAAAAAATCATCCATTTGTTGAATAACATTTATCGGGGACACCCTGTATATCAGAAAATAATTTCCTGAGATGCAGAAATGAAGGTACAAGAGGTCTACTTTCCAACGAAATCTCTGAGATGTCTGATTCGGCAGATATGGAAGAAGAGCGCACTATTGTAGGACCGTGTATGTAGGTTGGACAAGGTAAATTGTGCATTTAAAATGGATCTTCTATGGCGTCAGCAGTGAATTTGCACCACCATACAACGTACGAAAAATTAAATTCTAGGAAGAACATTCCCGACTAAATTTCATGACCCTACATGACTTGATTCCCAAGCACCCCAACCTCATCACGTACGCCAC
Organism: Adalia bipunctata; assembly: GCA_910592335.1. Classification (NCBI taxonomy): domain Eukaryota; kingdom Metazoa; phylum Arthropoda; class Insecta; order Coleoptera; family Coccinellidae; genus Adalia; species Adalia bipunctata. The sequence goes on from OU342955.1 coordinate 15,208,338, forward strand.
TGCGCGTTGGTCCTAGATCAAAACTGGACCTCCGATGGTCTCCAGATGAGTCCTCCAACCCCAAGAGCCGTAGGCCGCCCTGACCCAGTCCTCGGATGCCAGTATATAGCGCTGTCCGACATGCCCGACTCGTATATCATGCACCAGGGCAGTGCACCAGTCGGGACATTAAATCCGTCATGAGACGGGCTCGCATCGTTCCGGAAACCTTTATTTCGCATTTTCCGCGGACCTCGCGTGCATAACTTCGAGCCAGATGAAAATTCTGCGCTGAAATAAAGAAATAAGAGAATGTCGGCTTTACTGATCGTAATTTTAATATTTCGCCGGGTTCTATGGTTGGAAAGCCGGCTCTAGGAACATATTGTGCGAGATATTTGATATGAGGGATCGGGATATTTCCTTGAAAATGGCCTTTATGGGCTGTGGAGTATTTTCGCAGTTGCCAGGAATTTTTTTATTAATATATGTGTAATGTATGACGGTTATGGTTGATGCAAAAGTCTGTAATGTGCTTTGGATGCATTTTATGAGATTTAGACATAAATCCATTCTTCGATGATTCCTTCCAAGTCAAAAAATGTAAAATATCACCCTTTCATAAGGAGTAAAACGTAGAACACCAATAAAAGTTAACCATATACTTTGTTCGTACCAACCTACCAATTAGCACATAATAAAATTTCGATATTCACATATAAGGTGCTAGATTCAATTCAGACTGTAACCAAGAAAAAAGAAGCAACCAAACAACAAATCCTCACTTATCAGCGAATCCATCTACCAAAAATCATGGACCAAGGTGCGAAATCATCAGTTTTACGATCGTTATTACAGAAATTATTACAGACACCTACCAGCTCAACGTTCACTGGACAGCCATAAAATTCCTTATCTCTAACTCCAAAATTACTCAATATCCTTCACTAACTGCTTCGTGGCTTGAACACTTCCTAATAATCATACAGAAATTTGATACTTGGGCCCGATCGGGCCATATAACTTTGCTTGGGACCCAATAAATTTCTGGTAAAGTGGCTGAACATAAAATATGTAATGACTCTCTACCCTCATAAATAATTTTGTTCAGTCAAGTTTCTGGATCCCTCAGGATTTATACGACCCAATAAATATGAAAATTTTACAATCGCGGTTGTCCGCAAGGCCTGCTTTGTGTCCCCAAACATCTCGTATGACAGAGGATATAGGGTGGACCATGAAATAGTTGTATGAAGCCAGCGAACAAAGTTCGAGCATATTATAATAGAAAATCATTTTCAAATTCATTAGAAGAAATTTCAAACACTTCTGTTATGTCGATTTCAACTTATTTCAATAATTTACGAGGATATTGATATCTAGTTAGCCTAGACCAGTTCCATGCATAAACAAAATATTGCGATACCATATCAACGAACAACGAGACGAACAATAACTTATTAGAAGTTTCAGTGTAGAGTTCGACGTCAAAAAAGTAAACCAGAGTTCGTTATATAGTTATAGTAAAAAGGGGTTACAGTTCACTGCGACCTTAAGGTCTACTGTGCCCCCTAACAGAGCTGTTAAACCAGAGTTACGCAATAAATAAAAAAAAAAATATGTCCGCCGAAATTGTAAAAATCGAAAAGTTGGAGTATCGAGCCATCATCAAGTACCTGTATTTAAAAGGGTTAAGAGGTAAGCAGATTTACGAAGATATGCTTAATATCCTTGGTGATCAATGTCTTTCGTATGCGACCGTGAAAAATTGGACTGCAAGCTTCAAAAGCCGTAAATTTTCCATTGAAGATGATGACCGATCGGGAAGGCCAGTTTCTGTGTCAGTCCCCGAAAATATCGACGCAGTTCATGACATGATTTTATCAGACCGTCTAATTGGGCTAAAACGGATATCTGAAGCACTGAAGATTTCATACGAACGCGTTCATCATGTAGTTCACGTCAATTTGGACATGAGAAGAATTTCTGCAAAATGGATCCCCAAATGTTTGAATGTTGACCAAAAGCGTGCAAGGGTAGAAGCATCGCGTTCGATCTGTGCTCGATTTGAAAACGATGTAGACTTCTTAAACCGAATTGTTACTATGGATGAAGACTTAGGTACATTTCTACGATCCAGAAACAAAGCAACAATCGATGGAATGGCGACACTCTGGTTCTCCAAGACCTAAGAAGTTTCGTGTCAAAAAATCTGCTGGAAAAGTTTTTGCTTCAGTTTTTTGGGATTGCCATGGAGTAATCATGATTGATTTTTTGGATAAGGGTAGAACAATAACTGGAGATTACTATTCGACAGTACCGACCACTCTACGGGAAAAAATTAAAGAGAAAAGACGCGGAAAGCTATCCAAAGGTGTTTTGTTTTCACAGGACAACGCCCCAGTACACAAACCTCATATTGCCATGCAAAAAATTCGTGATTTAGGGTTAGAATTACTAGAACACCCCCCTTATTCACCAGATTTGGCTCCGTCCGACTATCATCTCTTTCCTCAACTGAAAAAAAGTTTAAAAGGTTTTCTTCCAACGAGGAGGTAATAAAAGCTGTGGAGGACTGGTTTACAAAACAAGAAGAAACATTTTTTTTGAAAGGTCTAGAGACGTTGCAGGTTCTCTGTAATAAATGTATACAATTAAGAGGAGAATATGTTGAGTAATAAAATATTTTGACATTGAAATTTTGTTTGGTTCTATAGCAGGCTAAAAATTTTTCAATATAACCTCTTATAAGATTGAACTAAGGATTCGATAGAGAGCTTAGGAAATATCAGAATTCCATTCAACGGATCCTTCTCTTGATCAACGACTGAAATAGAACAAACACCCCAAGCACAAAATTTGGCACTCGACTTCGCTGAAAGTTATAACAGATGGCCATGGTCACAGTACTTTAATTAGTGAATTGTGGGAGTGGACAGAAGTCGGTCCTTCAACAAAATATCATGTTTCGGGAGCACAACGGATAATTTTGAGGAATTTATGCTTGTGATCCAGATGTTTCAGCACCCAGTAAAATCACACATGCTTGAGTTGAACAGAGTAGGTACTAATGAAGCGATTTCTGGTTAACGCCCACTTTCAAGGCAGTTCAGCATAGTTCAAAGTCAATAGGTTATTAACTAAGTCCATCAGTGAATAAACAAGGACCCCAAATTGAAGGAAATTTTGAATTCCCAGCTTCATCCGGGTAGAAATTTGTTTCACGCGGCGGTTTCATCTTCAACACTTAAACCTGCCTTATCTTTTGATGTACTCGTTGTAATTGTATGATGTGAAGGGCAATTTCGTTCTAAATTGAATACTGGGAATAAATAACGTATTAGGTTGGATGAGGATCAATACCCAATTCATGAAAATACACTCCCAAGTAGTGCATTATTTTGGAAAACATCTGATTACAATAAACAGGTAATAGCAAGTCAATCTTGAGAGATAGATATATGCTATCACGGACTTTTTTGTAGAACTATTTAAGAGGTACATTTCCGTCATACATTGTATCCACGTAAGTCTTCGGTTTTTGCAGCGCACGTGTAAATAGCTGATTTTTTTGTAATTATTGAAGTTATAGTAGGTATCCTTAATTTTTCGGGTGAAAAGTATAACCTATGTCACTCAGGGTGAAAGAACTTCTGAAATCGGTCCAGTAGTTATTGAGCCTATTCGTATCAAATACACAAAAATACAAATCTTTCCTCTTTTTAATATAAGTATAGATTTACATCTGCTAGACAAACAATAATAATAATAATAAATGGCACAATAATTAGTGAAAATCGAATATTTCCTGAATTAAACAACTTTGTTCAGCAGCTCAAGAAATTTCCTGTATTCTTGAATGGAACTTTTTTTCTTCGATATTAAAGATAGTCTTTTCTATATAGAAATATATGAGATTCAATGTCCTTTCAGAGTTTTCTGCATTGTTGACGTTTTCGATAAATCTGTTTTCGATATTGTGAATCTTATTTCTTTCTCCATTGATAAAAAATTCATTCACCAAGTATTTACTGGATATTCAACTCTCATGGCTAAGGCACGCATCAATAAATATCTAAATCTGCAGAACCAAAAAAAAAATAGTTTAAATAAACTGGGAAAACTGATGGAGATTAAACTCTGATGCTAAGCCCCTAATCCGATCCTGTAGCTTTCCCCGAACCGGAAAACCCAGCATCGCATCCTGGCCTCCCTTGACCACTGATATTGGCAATTTGTCATTTTCCGAGTTGCGATGCAGAAAAGTTTTTCCTCAGTCACGCCTGAATCGATATGTCAATATCGACTAAATATTTCTGAGTTCCTTCCCTGCCACCTAGTTGGGGGTATTTGATTGATTAAAGTGTATTTTGGTGTAATGGGCCAGTAGGTTTTTGTGTCGAGAAAAATACGGAGAGGTCCTGTATGGCTTTGGACAGGTTTGACCGAGTGGCTCAGTTTTTCCAGGAAATTGTAAGACTCAATTGGATCGATGTGAGGCTTGATTTATCTCTCTCAGGGACCTTGATAAAGTTATGTGGACAGGCTTGGGGCATTTGATTGATTTGGAAATGCCAGTAGGTAAAAGTTGATAATCAACCTGAAATAATGAAAAAGGACCCCGCACTTTTTCTATGGGAAATGGCGTTCAGTCAAATTTTCTAAAATTTTGGTATAATGTAGTACTTGACCTACAGATCAAAAGTTACCATGGCCCCAACTCAATCCTATGACTAGTTTTTGAGATACAGGGCGTTGAAGTTGAGAATTACTCACTTTTACTACGCCCGTATCTCGGAACAGAATCGAATTAACTTCAATTTTTCTTAAGAAACATTTCATCAAATCCCCAAGGAGCAAGCATATAGAGAAATATGACCGAAAATCGTCACGAATACAGGGATATCCATAATTGAATGCATGCCTGATATGGAAAGTATAAAATATGTCAGTTTCAGAGCGAGAACGTTCGCAAAATGAACTATTACACTAGATATGTTGTTGTTACATCGAAAAAGTCTGGAATACCCAGAATTTATACTGGGTGATCCATAATTATAGAAACTATTCTCAAGGAAGGTTAAATGGACACCCTGTATTTATGGGGTTGATTCAAGGTGTTTGTTTAATTTTTTAGAACATATCATCATGGACTTCAAAGAATACAGGGTGATTCAGTCATGAAATGAACTTTGAACCTCACGAAAATACCCAAAAATCACCTCCTTTTTTCATCACCCTCTATTTCGAGATTAAATCCGAGGAGGTGGGAGTTTTCTTTCACCATTGCACTTGATACAAAAACATCCATACGGCTGAGAGTTTTTATCCACTTCCTATAATCAGATTTTTAGCTGGAATGAGAATAGAATAACATAAATAAATAACTTTCATATTACATAAAAAAAAATCTGGTCATAGGAAGTGGATAAAGACTCTCAGCCGTATGGATGTTTTTATATCAAGTACAATGGTGAAAGAAAACTCTCATCTCCTCGGATTTAATCTTGAAATAGAGGGTGATGAAAAAAAGAGGTGATTTTTGGGTATTTCTGTGAGGTTCAAAGTTCATTTTATGACTGAATCACCCTGTATTTTTTGAAGTCCATGATGATATGTTCTAAAAAAATTAAACAAACACCTTTAATCAACCCCATAAATACAGGGTGTCCATTTAACCTTCCTTGAGAATAGTTTCTATAATAATGGATCACCCAGGATAAATTCTGGGTATTCCAGACTTTTTCGATGTAACAACATTATATCTAGTGTAATAGTTCATTTTGCGAACGTTCTCGCTCTGGAACTGACATACAGGGTGGGGCAGAAAAACCTATCCGATTTCAAAACGTTATAAAATTAAAACCACTCAGCTTGTCAAAAAATTTTTTTTATTAACATATCGCAAATTTTATGCCATTTTTAAATTTAAGTTTTGAAAAGCACATCACTCAAATGTCGTCCTTGGGAGCGGATACACTTATTTAGGCGCTCGCGGTAGCTTTCCATGACTTTCACCGTCATTTCCACAGGAATTTCTTCAATTGCCCGAGCAATTTCCCTTCGTAAAGCAAGAAGGGTCCTTGGTCGATGCTGGTAAACCTTCGATTTGAGGTAACCCCAAAGGAAGAAGTCACATGGAGTGAGATCCGGTGAGCGCGGCGCCCAGCCAACATCACCTCTCAGAGAAATGAGGTACGGGTTTCAAAATCCCTTTCACTTAATTTCTGTGCAACAACCATTTTGTAGGGATGCATTTTGAGGTCCCGGTGCAAAATTCGCCGAATACTGCGGTTGGAAATCCCCAAAGCGAGCGAATGTTTTCGCGCCGAACGACGCGGGGAACGTTCAATCGCGGCTCTCACATTGGCCACGTTTTCAGGTCCTGTTGCTGTCCTGGGACGTCCAGGCGACTTCTTTTTCAATGCTGAACTCGTCTGTCTAAAATTTGACACCCACACTTTAATCGTAGCGTGATGTGGAACAGGATCATGACGCCCGAGTCCGAAATGAATTCGAAAAGCACGTTGTGTAGCAATTATCGAACCGCCGCATTCGATAAACCGCTCAATAACAAAAGCACGATGTTCACCAGACCAAGGCATGTTGACTACTGACAAATGGCATACAACCAGCTTTCTAACGGTTTTCACCCCACTACTCTACCTGCTCTCTCTTCTGAGAAAAAGGGATTTGAAATCGGATAGGTTCTTCTGCCCCACCCTGTATTTTATACTTTCCATATCGGGCATGCATTCAATTATGAATAACCCTGTATTCGTAATGATTTTCGGTCATATTCTTCTATATGCTTGCTCCTTGGGGATGTAATGAAATGTTTCTTGAGAAAAATTGAAGTTCGTTCGATTCTGTTCCGAGATACGGGTGTAGTAAAAGTGGGTAACTCTCAACTTCAACGCCCTGTATCTCAAAAACTAGTCATAGGATTGAGTTGGGGCCCTAGACACTTTCGATCAGTAGGTCGAGTACTACATTATACCAAAATTTTAGAAAATTTGACGGAACGCCATTTCCCATAGAAAAAGTGCGGGGTCCTTATGAGATCATATCATCATAATTAGATGGATAAATTGAAAGAAAATTTTTAAAATCAAGTCAAAAGCACACCGCAAAACGTATGGCGGTATATCAAATTGTATGTAAGAGATTCATCAGAAGACTGTGGAAAATTGTCGATCACCATTGGAGTTTTGGTTCATATGAATTCATAAAGGAATCGAAACTCCTATAATTCAAAATGATAGTGAAGGCAGCCTTGAATATCAAATTTCTTAATGAAGGTTTTCCTCGATTTAAGTAATTCTTTTCCCTATAAAATTTAAGTTGCTGCATTCTCTGCTCAACCTGAACACCTGGAACGCTCAGGAAATAAAATCAAACGACTGAACTTTACGATAGAAACTGATACCATGGCACAAAGTCTCCTTACGTTGCAGAAACATTAAATAGAAATCAGTCATAATTCTATTCAAATAACTTCACCATCATGCAAGTTTTATATTTAACGATATCAATAAAAACCTGCTAGGTTTTGCCTGTCCCCGTAATCACTTTTATCCTAAAATTTCCAAGAAACTCAATCGGCATGCGAAGGAAACATTTCTTTATTTAGGAAACGCAATCTTTGAGCTCGGAGGAAATGCTTTATGACTTTAACACCTCTGCGGAAGTATGAATAATGGATAGGTCATTTGCTTCGTAGTAGTAGGACAAAGGAATTGTTTTACCTCCAACGACATAATCAGAGAAAGAAATTATCTTCTGATTGGACAATGGACACAAATGGAACGTACAATCCCTTACTGAAACACTCTGTACAGTTGACCTCAATATTGAAATGTGTTCACAGGATCATGCTAGATTTGTCGTGAGAAATGTATGACGGTCCGCATTATCTGCCTAATTTTACCTTTACCCTAGGTAGATAATGACTAATATAAATATCGAAAGACTCTTTGTTTCAAAGGAATGAGCCTTGCTCCTGTTTCCAACGGACAAATGGTTTATTTGCGTGAGAGCTTTCAAGGTCGTATAAAAGAGGAAATTTGAATAATTCAGTGAAAATTCTTTGAATACTGTCATGGACTTTACGAGGAATGTTTTTCGTCATGTCAGTTCAACGTAAATTTGCCAGAAAGGAATGTCTGATTATTTGATTTATGATGGTGTGTACCAAATGGTACACTGACTGGAAGAAATTTTATACCATTCAAATTTATTAAAAGCTCACCATTAGATCCATTCATTCTCGAATAAATCGATTTCTTGACTGTTAAAGTAGTCTGCAGATGATAAGGCAGGACAGGAAAGCATGGGAAAAATACTCGACAAGGTACAAAGGCTTGCCTGTGTTTGCATCCCTATAGAGCTATGAGAATTTGCCCGTCTAGAGCACTTGAGGTCATCACATATCTCTCTTCTTCATCTAGTGAACAAAAGTTAGAGTTATAGTGAGAAGGGGTTACAGTCCGCGACCTTAAGGTCTATTGTGCCCCCGAACAGAGCTGTTATCATCGCGCCTCCTACAGCTCGCCCTCCAGTTCTAGAGATTTGATGAAATTCAGTATCTGGGACGGCTTCAACGAGGATAACTCTCCACTCCTACAAGTTTCTTGTCCAAAGCACTCTTTCCTCCGGCTTGCAATGGCATAGCATTCCGTAACCAGGTGAATAGCAGTTTCAAAGTTCCGGAGGAACTTTTTGAAGTGATCCATCCCTGGGAGATTCCGCAAGAGTTCTTCTCTTTCGGTTTTCTCCTTCACCATAAACTGGGTGACAGGTGAATAGCAGTTTCAAAGTTCCGGAGGATCTTTTTGAAGTGATCCATCCCTGGGAGATTCCGCAAGAGTTCTTCTCTTTCGGTTTTCTCCTTCACCATAAACTCCTTGTTATAGGTGCATTTTCCCATACCACAGAAGGATTCTGGGCCAATGAATGGCGTTTGTGCGCTCTTTCTGGCCAGTGTATTGGCCTCTTCGTTTCCTACGATTTCCGAATGACCGGGAACACAGATTAAAAGGACCTTATCCTTCTTGCTTACCTCATTGAGTTTGTTGCGGCACTCCCAAATCAGCTTTGAGTCAATGACGCAGGAGCTCAGTGCTTTAACGGCAGCTTGACTATCTGTATGAATAGCTATAGCACACTTCTGATAGTTTCTGTCTAGATTTATAAATTTATATCCAGACATCTTCCGATTGCAAGTATTTCCGTTTGAAGGACGCTTGTACAGGTGCCTAACGATAGAGCATACTTGGTACTTTTGTCCCGTAAATCCCATCGCCAGCTCCTGTAGCAGTTTTAGAACCATCTCTATACCATTTTATTGTATTCTGTTTGAGATTATAGTCGATGTATTCCCTTTCCCAATCCTCTCTTTTGCTTAGCATTGTACTGAAGTTTTTCTCAGTGCTTACTTCCTTGATCATTACATCACTAGGAAGGTTTGCAGATGAGGTGTAGTCATTCAGAGAGGACCAAACTCTCTGATTCCTGATTCTCTTATTGCCTGTTCCTTCTTTAGATATTCTGAGGATTGTCTCATGGGCTACCCTTTCAATCATTAGATGTAGAGGTGTGAGGTCTGTGATGATCTCAAGCGCCCAAGTTGGGCACGTTCTCATAGCTCCCGTGATGCATACACAGGCGAGCCTTTGTACTTTGTCGAGCATTTTCCTCGTACTTACCTGACTTGCCTTTGCAAATCAGGATGGGACTATAGGTCTTACAATCATGACTTACATCCATCGCAGTATTTTTGGGTCACAACCCCAATTCCTGTTGCATAGACGCCTGCACGCCATCAGCTCTAACAATAGTGTAGCACATGAGGCCATCCATAGAATATCTAGGGAAAGTAATGAAGTCAGAGAGCTTGGTCCTCTCTGAACAAATTAATCTCATCAGGCTCATTAGCTTTGTGGAGAACATGGAGCCTAAAGGCAATTGTATTGATAGGCTAGATATACACAAGGACAACAACTGTGGCTGCCAGAAAATTCAGCCACGTATTATTCCTGCTCCTTCTACCACAAGCAGCCTTCATAAAAGTCAAACGGGCACCAGTTTTCGATCCTTTCAATACTTTAAATTCCCAGATCGCTATCAGGACACCTCGCGTCAAATCAACAAGTTCGATTGGTTAATTTGAATAATATGGCGTAATACGAGCCTCGATGATACGAACAACCTGAGAGTTGACTTTAAACAGATCGAAATTATTCGAGACGGGGTGTAGAGTTACATCAGACATCGGTCTTTTCGAATCGTTGATTACCGGACGGTACAGAGGAGGTGCATCATCCATCAAATGAATTATTTATTTCTCTCATGAAGATGGATAGGAGGCCAGTTGTTTCGTTTTTGGCACCAGCTTGGGAACATCATGTGTGGCCAGACTTCACCCATGGTTCCTCTAAATACATATATCATCAATTATTATAGCAGTGTTTTATAACTACTGAATTGCAGCATATATGACTGAAAAGAAAGTTGACGTATGGGTGCTTCTTCTCAGAAGATATTCACGTGATTCCGTTACAATTTGAAACCAGCGTCTGCAGACGAGTAGACCAACTGACGTATTCTCTATGCATACATGACAGTTTTAAAGATTTCAATAATTTCTTTCTAGTCTTGGTGCTGTGAATAAACGGTCCGTTTGACCCGTACTATTTTATTGACTAGACTCGAACTAATATTCAACATTCTGCCAACGTCACAATTCATAGGAATACCCCAATCGTAGGGCCATATCGCGAGGGCCCCTAAAGCGCACACCTCCATTTCTGTAATCGGCGATTCACACTGTCTCCGTAATTTGTTGGCATATTCCGAAACCTAACCTAACACGTTTCGCTCCACAGAGTCTATCATTTCACTCCAATAACCCTTCACCCCCATCCCCTGGCTTATCTTTCCTCTGCGGCTTGTCCAAACACGTTGCGAATTGGGTCACGTGGTTCACGTTTTAATTGCTAACATATTTGTTCGGCCCCATAGTCCCGTGTGACGGGGGAGATGGAAATTCATATTTATCGAAGGTTGGTCTCTTCAAAGTGACGGAATTTTGGAAAAATATACAGGGTCTTTCACGAGGAACCTCACCCATATTTATACGGGAAACTACTGAACGTATTTTCATGAAATTCAGCACTTATAAGTATTTCACGATGCTGATGAAATCTAAAATATTTTCAATTCATGAGCACCTCCGGTTTTTCCGGAAATGACGTCAACTTCCGTTTTTCAAATTAGAACACCATTTTTTTATTGCAGAAATAGATTCCTTAGAAAATTTCAAGTTATTTTGATGTAACATTTTTCAGTTTTGGTTGGAAAATTCTCTCTGAGCGGGAAAATTCGAAAAAAAAAAATCGAAAATAGAGTCTGCTGAAACAAGAATAACTTCGAGGTTTTTGAATGGAAAATTTTCATTTTTGGGATTTTTCAAGATGTAAGATTGATGTATCCACTTTAAAAATCGAAATCGCGATTCATGATACAGGGGGTGAAAAAATCGCTTTCAAAGTTAGGGATGACAAAATCGTGAAAAATCAATTTTTTCAAATTAGAACCCCATTTTTCTATGGCAGATATTGAATCTACGTTGAAAAATAATGTGAGTATATGCATCACACCCTTGCCCTAAAATGGATATTTTCTGAGTTAATATCCACTTTAGGGCAAGGGTATAGGCCATAAAAAAATGGGGTTCTAATTTGAAAAAATTGATTTTTCACGATTTTGTCATCCCTAACTTTGAAAGCGATTTTTTCACCCCCTGTATCATGAATCGCGATTTCGATTTTCAAAGTGGATACATCAATCTTACATCTTGAAAAATCCCAAAAATGAAAATTTTCCATCCAAAAACCTCGAAGTTATTCTTGTTTCAGCGGAGCTCTATTTTCGATTTTTTTTTCGAATTTTCCCGCTCAGAGAGAATTTTCCAACCAAAACTGAAAAATGTTACATCAAAATAACATGAAATTTTCTAAGGAATCTATTTCTGCAATAAAAAAATGGTATTCTAATTTGAAAAACGGAAGTTGTAGTCATTTCCGGAAAAACCGGAGGTGCTCATGCCTTGAAAATATTTTAGATTTCATCAGCATCGTGAAATACTTATAAGTGCTGAATTTCATGAAAATACGTTCAGTAGTTTCCCGTATAAATATGGGTGAGGTTCCTCGTGAAAGACCCTGTATATTTAGAGGAAATGTAAGAGTAGGTTTGATAAAAATATAATTACTCTTTTGCGGAGGGGCATAAGCAAATGGAGGAAGATATATTAGAATAGAAGCAATTTCATTAAACATCATATGTTCATAAAAACATTTTTTGAAGCTTTTGGACATTTCGATCTCGATAAAGAACAGAACAAGTAAAAAAGTCCTACAACTCTCATTTGAAATTGAACACATTACATGATCCCTTGTAATATTAAACAGATATATTTATAGACGTTGCATGTTGATATTTCCCAGCATCCAATAACTCCACGATGCATTGCATAATTTGTAACTTCCACCGTACAGTTAAGCTCAATTTATCAAGTGGATATTGAAGCTGTTCTGTTTTATGACCAACCTGTAACAGTTTTCTCCGATGGCTCATTTCCGTCTCTCTTCGATGTGATAATAATATACCAGAGGAGAACCAGACATTAACAAGCGCCATAACTGCAAAAAATAGTAACGAAGAACTGAAGAAGCAAATGTGAAGGCTCTGCTTGATCCTCCTTTTTGATTCATGCATGAGGCTGATACCATATCATGTTATAACGACAGTATTCTCGAAGATATGAGTTTTACAACCTGAGAAACCGAATGCAGTATGGAAATAAATGAAAGTGTTATCAGTAATCTTCCCAAAGGCATTGAACCGAAAAAATAACAATTTATTTTCCGAGCAATAAAATTTTAATTGGTACACATAAAAAATCCGACTATATTAAACATATTTTGTTATCGGCATCATGGATATTAATTTAAAATGTCGGTAGGTTATCTTTCTTGTTGGACAATTCAGTAATTTGTCTCTAGGTCTATTCGAAACATTTTTTATCGGTAGAGCATGAGTCCTGGCGCCTCTTGAAGATGTTGTGTATCTACTCGACAAGTGTAAATGATAAGAAGTACTCACTGAAAGCCATCTTCGATATGGAATGTGGTTTTACTTTCACAAACAAAAGCATCAATCATTTTTATTAGAACGGAATGAATGTGTTGATTGTTTTCCCTTGTTATACACAGAGGTCAAAATATTTCGTAATTTTGGGGATCTTTTGTCTCCGAAAGCAGTAAAAATTTTACTGCAAAGAGCTTTATGGTGTTTCGACATCTCAAATTACCATTTCCGCTTTTACGGAACACCTGAGACTTGACCCCATTTTAAATTAACGACAGAATCTTGTTTTCATTTCGACATAGGATAATTTTTACTGATTTCAACTCAATTCGTTCTATTTATTCAATAATGTTGGGATCACTCAATGAAATAATATTTACCTGATTAACTTTACTTTATTTTAATCAATTGTTCATTATATGAGGATGGCTAGATCAATCGTTTGAGGTGTGATGAAAAGAGAATAACTGGTCCTCCATTTCATCCACATCATCATTAAGTTATTCGTGAATAATATGAATAATATGTGTCCTTGAATGTTGCCCTGTGGAACGCCTAGAGTTATGTTTACCGGATCAGAAATATCTGTTTAACCATCCCTTGTCACATTTGATATTAGCTGAACCATACTACATAAGGACTGAACGAGAATAAATTCGCTATCACAAAAACGCCTATATCTCTTGAACCAATTGAGAAAAAATCAAAATTTGATTATAGTTAGCTTTGTTATGAACGTCAGAAACATGTATAACATTTACTAGATATTCCAATTCTCTGTTGCAAAATGTCAAGCGAAGTGGAAACACGAGAATTTATAGTGAAACTTTGTCGAAATAATCAAAAATGGAGCTTCAAAAGAATCGCAAAAGAGGCTCGCGTTCGTCCGGAAACGGTATCAAGAGTTGTTTAGCGCTTCAACGAAGATCTTACAATTAACCGCAAGGAAGGAACCAGGAAAAATAAGGGGTTTCATAGCCCAAAAAAAGTGGAGAAAGCCATCAGCCTTTTTCAGAAGAATCCTAACCTCTCAGGACGGAAAGTGGCCCAAATAGAGGGTTGTTCCCAGTCAACCGTTCAGAAAATCAAGTCGAGTTGTGGGCTTAGAACATACAGAGTGCAGAAAGTGCCAGACAGGAAGGATGTGAAGAATCAAGAAGCGAAATCAAGAGCAAAGAAATTAAAAAAAGATTTCTTGAAAAATTTTTCCTGTTGCGTGATGGACGACGAAACCTATTTCATGGCTGATTTCTCGCAACTTTCTGGTCAGGAATTTTATACTGCAGATTCTCGTGGAAATGTTAACGAACAATTTCGCGTGAAGAAACAAGCAAAGTTTCCTAAAAAAATTCTTGATTTGGCAAGCAATTTGCACTTGTGGGAAAAGGAGCAAATTTTTCGTTGGCCAAGGCTCTGTTGACTCGAAGATATACATCGAGGAATGCTTGAAGAAGCGACTTTTACTATTTTTACGTGAGCACGATGTGTCAACAATCTTTTGGCCAGATTTAGCTTCATGCCACTACAGCAAGGCCACCAAGACCACCAAGCTAATGAGGTGGTTTTTGTCCCCAAAGAGGCCAATCCACCAAACTGCCACTCATGCCAATCGAAAGATATTGGGCCTTGTAAAAAGAGAATTGAAGAAGACTAAGAAATCAACGAAAACATTAGCGGAATTCAAGCAAAAGTGGAAGACAGCATCCCATAAAGTGACTGAGAACACTATAAGAAGCATGATGGGAAAAATTCTAGAAAAAATCCATGAATTTTGTAAAAAATAGTTTTGGTTTTTTTATTGTAAAAACAGTTTCCATTAGAATTAGAAGATTATTCGATAATGAGTTTGAATTTCGAAATCGGTCCAGTGGTTCAAAAGATATAAGCGTTTTTGTGATAGCGAATTTATTTTCGTTCAGTCCTTCCTTACATACAACGAGATGATTCCATATGGATCAAGCTCTCATGAAAAAATGACTCGAAAGCTTCAGATAAGTCCAATAACGGACCAATAAATAGTCACATTAACATTCTCCAAAGTCCAGTGGATAGAATGCAGGGGACTATAGGTTATCTATGTCTGTGGTTGTCTTTGCGATCCATTAGATAGAAGTATTTCACAGAAAAACTTCATTTCAAGGGAAGATTCATACTCGAGCCAAAAATCAATGAGTTCGTTTCCTGATATCAGTGCAAGAATTCTTTGGTTGAGCAATATACTTTCTTGTCATCAAATAACCTGAAGAAATGTGATAATTTCCTGTCGGAGATCTTCAATGTCACGCAAAGAAACCTCATCGTCTCCAGGCATCCGTAAAAAATCAGAAATTTCGATTCGCAAAGCTTATCATTAATTATCGCCGGTCTAGTTGTTTTTACCCTCAATTCGTCCTACTCGACTTCTTCCAGGCTTCATCACACGTTCATTTGAGTTTGAGTTCTCCATTGCACGAGGCAGGCCCGTGTTACGCCAATGTTGAACCCGTCCGCGCAATGGAGGCAATCTCCTGTCCGTAATTATACGGCAGTCCGCCAGCTCATGTACCGTTGCCTTGCACTCTCGAGTCTAGGAAGTTGTAAACTTATATTGGAACAGGGCACTGAAGACTCTTAATAATCATAGGTGGAAAAATGGACGCTTCGGTTTCCTCAGCAGGCGTGCATCCATTAGATTTGTCCGTTTAGATCAATTGGAAGGCTGGGTTCGTGCAGTTGAACTCATTTCAGGAAAACTCAGGAAGTGGACGGTGTGGGTGTTGAAGCATCCAGCCAGGAAATGAGATGGATGATTGCTAAATTGGATTAATAGAGAAATGCAGAAGTGTTATGTGCATGAATTTATAGCAGCATAATATCCTCCATCCTATGGAGATTAGCTGTTCTTTTCTGGTAATGAGTGGATATGTAACGAGATCAATTGCAGTTTAGATAACATCTGTCAATATGCTCAGTAGACATCTTGAATTGATCTCCTTCCTTAGAATCCTTCACCAGAAGAAATGATATCTTCTGCAATGCTCTTCAATCTTCAAGGACTGCTTCGAATCAGTTTCTAGTTTCTATGTGTTTTTCAGGATCATGTGGCACGACCTCTGACTCTTTTTTCCGAAACATCCTACAAATGGTTTCTGAGATTGATGTAGAGGAACAGGAAAACTAAACTTATACTCTCAAATCCTTCATCTTCAAGGAATTGGTCAGGCAGCTTGAAGTTCTGATGTCTGATGTTATCAAATGTAAGAGTTCTTGCCCTCCAGTTCCAGAGTTCTAATGAACTCCAGGCCTCCGAAGAATAAAGATCCTCGCTTCTGAAGATGTTCTAGTCAAAAGAATTTTTTGCTTTCTGCAACCTGGGTAACCGAGTGTCTGCCCTATCCCCACTACATCTGACACAAAAAAACAAAAGCAAATACTTCAACAGAAAGGCCACCCTAAGAGAACTTGCAAGTCTTGAACGCAGTTCCAAACAGAGGAAGGAATTTAGATACGAATTCAAGATTCTGTATTTTCGTTTTAGAGTACCTACATGAACTTGAATTGTAAAATATTTTCAAGCGGAATCTACGTCCGGTTCTACTGGAAACGAATGTGAACTTCGTTATTTCAAATGCCACACCCTGTATATTTATACATATTTGAATTCAACAACTTCAAGCGATTGTTGAGTTATATAGCCTGATTGTCAAATTTGTTGACAGAAAGAATGTCACAAATTCCCTCATTGTATGAAATTTTTTTCGCCACAATGGAACAAGAGAAAGTATGCTGATACTACTTCTTGTATGAATTATGAGGAAATTTTATACAGGGTGTCTGAAACAAGGCTTCAAATTGAGCGTCAATAAAACCATAAAATCTCAATTTTTTCAAATGGGAACCATATAATTTTGTAATTCCGATCGATTGCTCGTCAAAAACTAGTTAGGATGTGCCGAACATTTCATGTATTTAAAATCAGTAGTTTTGCAGTTAATGAATAAAATTCGAATTTCACGACTAAAGCCAGGTTTCTTTGTCTAAACATCATCAACATATGTCAATAGTAAAAATATGTCAGTTTTAAACTAAGATTTTTTCATTTAGTCATCATTCATTATCTGCTTTGTTTATTCGTCACATTCGCCACAAATAAAGAACATACCTCTGATATATCATTCAAGTGTACTTTTTTATTATTGTTTGTTGGTGTATAGTGTTTCATATCTATAAAAATAAGTAAGAATGACAATTCCTTAAAAACGCTTCGTTCTTACTTTGAAATAGATGAGCATACCACTGAATTTGTCTGAATTTCACGACTAAAGCCAGGTTTGGCTTAGTCAAATTCAGTGGCTTCTCTATTTCAAAGTAGGCTATGTTAGGAATTGTCATTCACTCATTCTAACTTATTTTTATTGATCAAGCACTATGCAAAACAAGCAATAATAAAATGCTTGTGCTTGATCAATAAAAATAGGTGAGAATGTCAATGTCTAACATAGCCTACTTTGAAATAGACGAGCCACTGAATTTGACTGAGCCAAACCTGGCTTTAGTCGTGAAATTCAGTCAAATTCCGGTATGCTCGTCTATTTCAAAGTAGGCTATGTTAGGAATTGACATTCTTACTTATTTTTATTGATCAAGCACCATGCAAAACAAGCAATAATAAAATGCTTGATCAATAAAAATAAGTAAGAATGACAATTCCTAACATAGCCTTCTTTGAAATAGACGAGCATACCACAGAATTTGACTGAGCCAAACCTGGCTTTAGTCGTGAAATTCAGTGGTATGCTCGTCTATTTCAAAGTAGGCTATGTTAGGAATCGTCATTCTCACTTATTTTTATTGATCAAGCACTATGCAAAACAAGCAATAATAAAAAGGTACACTAACTGCGAATGTGATAAATAAACAAAACAGATAATGAATGATGACTAAATATAAAAATCACCATGTATACCAATGAGAGTTCAACCAGTAATTTGGATCAATTCATTTCCAAATCTACCCTTGAGACACCCAGCGTTGATTCATATCTTCCTCATCCGTATTGTTTTCGGAACAAGCGAGGACCACAAATGCAGAACTGAAAGTTAAGTTTGTAGCTAAATTCAATATCTGGTATAGAATGAAATTGTGATTTCCAATAGTTGCAACAAATCATTCCAATCTTTGTGTGTGTTCTCGCTTTATCGAGCTCCAAAGCCTCTCGACCTATCGTCAAACGTTTTACAAAGCGACACAACCACACGAATTAAGGAAAAAACAAACGCCCCGATCGTGTGCCTGAATTCCGAAAAACAGGACGTAATCGGTTAGGATCGTTATTGCGCCCGATCTGTCGGTCACAAATGGGCCTCGCCGACCATGTAGATCAAAGAGGTGATGGTAGCGGCCATCATCTCGATCATCCATGAGCATAGATAACGCCAATTATGGGCCGCGATAACCGAATCGAGGTGTAATTAAAAACAGTTCTGTTGTTCACTGATAGCTCACAGGAAACCTATATGGAAATGCGAGTTGTGTAGGGTATTTACAGTCGGATCCATTTGGAATAAGAATTTTTCGATAAGATTAGCAGGAGATGGATGGTTGCACTCTTCGCTGGAAAATGTGAATTCGAGATGATGTACAGGATGTTTCCATGCGTGGAGCGTTTCTTTACAGGAAGCTTCAGATGCCTTGACATCAAAGGAGGCAGTCACAGAATTCTTCGGTAATTGGTTAGTTCTGAAAGAGAAACTTTGAACAATACGTAACTCAACATCAACGGATAAATATCGTTCTCTATCATGTTACCATTTTGTAGCTTCAGAATTCCTTCACCTTTACAAGACTGTATTGAATCACAGCGAGCTATCTAATTCTGGATAGACAGTTTAATAGTTCTGTCATTTTCCTAGTAGCAGGAACAGACAAAAGCCTCTTTGGTGTGCTTGGTAAATAAACTTACTGACTGACAAAGAAACTGCAACACCCTGAAGAAGCGCTAACAGTGCGAACAGAAATCCGACTACTGTTATGAGATGTTATCAAGCGTGGTTCAATAATTCCCGAAATCGAAGAAGAGCAGGCTCCGGACGTTGAAGCGGCACAAATGAAGTTCAAGATCGACGTCTAAGACTTATGGCCATTAGAGACCGATTTGCGACAACTCGATCTTTGGATGATGAGTAGTTAGGAGAATGAGGCCATCCTGTAACTGTCCGAACGGTTTAACGCCGGATAAGGTCTTTGTGACTGCAGCATTATTTACCCCATCTTGTGTTGAGCATCGCCGGCAACGATTATAGTGCTGCATAGAACGTCAACATTGGAATGTGGAATGGCATCAGGTCATCTTTTCTGATTAATCTCGATTCTCCTGGGGTGCACATGATGGCCGAAGAAGGGTTAGACGACGTCGGGGATAATGACGTGAACCTCAGTTTGATGTTGTCCACCGGACAGTAGGCGTTATGGTATGGGGTGCTTTTGCACATGCAAGTAGGCTACCTTTAGTCTTTTTTCGAAGTAACATGTCAGCGCTGCGTTACCTTCAAGAAATAGTGAGCCATATGTCCTCCCTTACCCCGGCTCGAGAATCCAATATTCCAGCAAGATAATGCTCGACCTCATTTTGCCAGAGTTAGTTTAAATTTTTTTTGAAGCGACCCATGTGAATCTTTTGCCATAGCCGCCCAGATCCTCCGATCTTTCTCCTTTAGAGCATGTTTGAGACATCATGGGTAGAATGCTTGGAAATTTACCCCAGCCCCCACGGACTTTGGCGGCTCTGAGACATGAAGTACTTGGGATAGTATCCCTCAAGAAGAAACAGACTATCTTATTGCATCAATGCCAAGATGTTTCGGGGAGTTTAAAGATAATCGCGGTAGAAAAACACATTATTAAAAACTTTATTAAAAGAATTGTAAACCCTTCGTTTTTTTCTCCAAATTTTAATCATTTACATTTTACCATCTATGTTTTACCAAAAAAAAATAAAATTTAAACGGCTCCTTCTGGGTGTTGCAGTTTCTCTGTCAGTTATTATACCTACTTCTAGTGCCCAAACGCATTCTCAAAGACATTTGAAGCTGACGCGTTTGCAATGAGTGCTTTTGGTGCTTCTCGACTATAAGAATAGATAACGGTAGACCAAATTGCTCCGAGCTTGTTGTATGAATCATGTAATTTTTTTGAGTTATTATTTCTATCTTGAAGTCGGTTTCCAGCTTTGTTTCGATCTAATATTTCTTCAGCTCAGTCAATCTAAAAGTGAACCTCCTATTATTTATTCATTATCTCATCAGATGAGCCGAGTAGCAACCACGGTCTCCATACCCATCGCACGCAAAGTGACAAAACAAAGTCTTTCACCCTCAGCAACGCTCAAGAGGACCTTTGATTGAAATCGATCATTATCTTGTCACATGTTCCAACAAATTCGACCATGTGCACATTTTCCAAGGTTTCTGTACCGACACTTCTTGTCGTTCTTGCAAATTCTCCACCACGCCATCCATAAACATTGCGATGATTGAGCACATGTTATTATATTCTTATAACTCCTCTAATTGCTTTAATGAATACACGGGAATTGCATAGGCATCACCCGTGGACGAGTACCCGACCAGTTGTAAAAATGAAGCCGTATAATGGAAACCGGTCCTGCTTTGAACCCCCTCAAGGTGGAAGGCATCCTGAATGACACTGATTACACATCAGATTCTTCTCCCGACTGACGTTAGAAACACTGTATGCCCCCTTGGGGTACCTATTTTCAAAGCACACTTAAATTAAATTCCAGTGGCGGGGCTATCATCATCAAATTGCGAGCACATCTCGGCCTCGAGGGTTTTGCTGGCTTTATCTACGGTAATATCGGAAGAACCATGGTAACTGTGGGTTGTTTCAGTTATCCTAAGTGGTTGCAACTTTCGACAAAGTGGAAAACATTGGTGGGGTCACAGAGGCCGAATATCTGCCTGCAGGGCCCTACACCTGTTGCGTGGAAAGAGGAAAAAGCAGAAGACTCGCAAACATGCGTTTCTTCAAGAGATCGAGTAATTGAACACCATAATTGAGTTGTTGAAGATGGTTCTCAGACTTCTCTTGAAGGGGTAAGTCTTCTCCTTGATGAAATTTGGGTATTCCGCTTCAAGATTCATCTTATAAAGTATTGATGTACGAAATGGCTTATCTGGTTCCTTCCTCCTTTTTCCAATGAGGAGTAAAGGACCCTGAAAGGAAGGCTCTACTAAATTCCAGCATTTCAACCAACAATGATTGAGTCTCCTCTTCGGATAAATCAGTCCGCCACTGCCTAGAATTTGACATCTTCCATTTGTTGCCTCATGTGTACGTAGAAAGGCTCACAAACTCTAAATGTTTACTTAGCGAGAGAAAAAAATGAACACATACAATCAATAGAGCTCTCACTTCAATCGAGTCCCGATACTGGCTCATCATCAGAGATAGGACCAATTGTTTGTCAACGTCAAGTGAGATATCTCGTATGTAAACATAACTGAAATTTGAAGGGCGGGCCCAGAGAATGACTTCTGTCAACACCAACGCGGGTATTTGTTAATTGATAAATAATTCTTCGTACCGTTGTTTGAGCGACGAAGTCGTGTTTACACTCCACTGTTTTATTGATGGAGAATAGGTGCTCGAGGAGCTTTATTTTTTTGAAAGTTTGAAGCCTCACTTACACATCTGACATCTCGAAAATGCGAACTTGCTCACAGTGTAGCCAATTGTAGAAGAAAGTCACCATATATGGAATACCATTTGGTTTTTGGGATATAAGAAAAACTTCATATTAATAAAATCAGTTTAATGTTTTCACTAATCAGTCTTTCATGTATATGAGGTAATTACCATCCTTTAATCAAATATATTAGTTATCAAATCAAAACCTTACACAAAAAACAAAATCACAAATGAGTAACCAAATATGAAATAGGTACCCATATATGGAATATAAGCATAAATCAACATAACAATAACAAAAATGGACATTAATATATTTGAGATCAATTAAATGAATATAACATATCGTGATAAATGAAAGAAGTTTCATGATTACTTGCAAAAGACACAGATCCAAGTATCAAAATCTGGACCAGCACAATCATAATGTGCTGAGAGCCCATACATCAAGCATATTCCATAGTTAGACACCGACGACTATCCATATTTGGATTTTTATACTAGTTCAAACTCTTCTAAATATTTTTTCAAGTCACAATATTTCAAAGACAAAAGATCACAAAATGGTGAAATGCTCATAATACCGATATACTAAGTAGTATAACACTTATGTCTACAAACATAACATCTGGTAATACTCATTTATTACTTACATTTAAAATTTTATTCACGACAACAAAACATAACACGCCCTCCACACGTTAAGCGTTCGCGCAACTGACTCGATGGTGTGAGATGCGATAGTTAGAAGACCGAATGAAACAGAAGATGGTCGAGTGTTGCGTTTATTACTTATAGTCTTGGAGCAATGAAGTTATTCCATATTAGGATACTATTTCATATTTGGTGACTTTTCTCTACGAATTGCAAGTTTATACTTCGAATCCTAATCATGAATAGCAGTGCACAGGGGCAATTACCCAAGTGTTAATTATATCATAAAAAAATCCTCTCTGGGATATTCACTTTGCTGGTTTTCGTGCAAGCTGAAGAACCATCGGTGACTATCAAAATCACAGAGCCTGATGAAGCTTTTTTGTTCTTCTTGATTTAGGGACAGTGATATTTATTGGTTCCAATTCATATGTAAACAAACCTCGCTGAGTCTCATGAGGAGCGGATCAATAACATACAGCAATTTTAAAAGGACCTGAACGATCGAAAAATAATAATGGCCTCAGTTATATAAATTAGAGAACTCATCATTAGGCCCCGACGTGAAGGTTTATAATCCATTGTTTCGAAATCAATTATCATTAACAGACAACAACGACGACGAAAGCTCGAGAAAAACTAATAATTAATTAGACCATCATAAATCAGCGATATGTTCCTTCAAAAAATGTCTAAATAGAAAATTTATTATCTTCATCACCCGTCTATGGCCGAGGCGATAAAAACTAGATCTCGCAGTACCTGAAGACGTGTTCCAACCTTAAAATATATAATTATTGTAATACGGCAAAGAACTTGAACCATGGAAGTGTATATAATTTCTACGTTTTAATTGGCATCATAAGAAATAGTTTGCGGGAATGCAACAGGTAATTACGTGGCTCGAAATATTTTAACGAATGCTCACTTTGAATAAATTAATTTTGAATTGACTAGGACGCGTTCAAAGCTGCCAACCTAACGGACAGAGACCCAGAAAAACCCAGTTATTGATTACCCAAGAAGTCTTCAACTATGAATTTTCCATCGCTATCGGGCCGATCTAGCAAAAACAAAGTGTGTGACTCGCGTCCACAATAATTGCTAAATACCCCGTATAATTGAATGACCCAATAGAAATTACCTTTTAATGACTATACGTGAGTGTAGTACACGGTTGCTGGAAAGGTATACAAAGTTTACATTTTCGTTACGAATAACAAGCGTGTATTGATCTTTGCTGCATATGAAATCGGATATTTATTCATAAATCGATTCTGTTTGTTCTGGTATTTTGAAATGAATTAAACGTCAATTATTCCAGCGTTTTTCATTAAGAATGATGAATACACACGTCGTTAGCGTGCATGAAATATTCATGGATGGCTGTCGGATTGTATTCTTTCCCAGTTTAAATTCCATTACAAAGAAAATCCTTGATTGTTCTCCTCTTTGAGGAGAAATTACTCTTAAGAATGAAAATTTGAATGACTGATCTGCATCAGCTGACTGAAGTCACCAAGAGTACTCTGAATATGCCATCCTGGACACATCTGGGGCTTTTGACAACACAACAAATGTGTCGGTCAAATAGTCACTCAGAGAGTGAAAGTTGAACAAAGCCATTATCAAATGGTTGTATGAAATGTTGAAAACCAGAACAGCTGAGACACAGGTGGAAAATCACACCACCACTCGTAGAACACCTAAAGGAACAGTAATAGCCAATAGGTATCTTACCTTTTACTGAGATAGGCTTCGAATGTAAAGGCTAAGTCTTGATCGTGAGTGGAACATTCGATAACACCTAAATAGGTTAATGTGATAATAACCGTGTAGTGTCGAGTTTATAGAATTTCAAGAGGATATTGTTTAGATAGAAACATCGCTACTGTAGTGTTAAGTATTCATTTCGCATTAATTTCAATTCAATACGTGGTTTGAATGGGATATTCATCATCAAGTCCGAATTTTGCATTCCATTGACATTTTAGTCTTGACAAAGTAAATAAACTCTCTGACAACAATGTTAATTTGTATAGATAATCAAAGAGTTTATGAATTTCAGCCATTCTGTGATATTAAAATTGCAGGGAAGTATTCAGATTATTCTCATGATTTTTTATTTTTCGTCAAATTTCATCCGGTAAAATTGGGAATAACTCGAAAGGGACGCATATTATTAAAAAAACATAGGAATACTTTTAT
The DNA here is from genome assembly GCA_910592335.1 of Adalia bipunctata. NCBI lineage: Eukaryota > Metazoa > Arthropoda > Insecta > Coleoptera > Coccinellidae > Adalia > Adalia bipunctata. The sequence continues at coordinate 15,233,019 of OU342955.1, forward strand.
TTTCAAAAATTATTGATTATTTCGAAAATATGAACCGTTTATCTTTTTCAAGTGGTTTCATGGGGACACCCTGTATAATAAGGATCAAACATAAATCATATTTGTGCCTTCAGTGGTTGAGTTCTAAAACTCAATTTCAAAAATATTTCAATGCAGATCAGGGCCTGGTAGATACAGAATTTGATGTTTTCTCTCATGTTTTATCAGTTGAAATTGACAAATGTTTCTGCTTATGCATGGACCTTAAGAATGTTCAAAACACATGGACCGAAAAATTGACATACGAAGCACAATCCTAATTTCGGCAACCGTTGACTTACCATGCGGAAATTTTTTTCATGAGCAATTATGAACATTGCCATGTAGACCAGGGCCGAAACCTTCAAAAATGGTAAAAAGTGAAAAAAAATTACAGTAGGATGAAACCGATTAGAAAAGGAGGGGAATATGATCAAAATGAAAGGAAAAATAAATTACGGTCGATCCGAGTTCGGGAAGTGGGAGGGGTGAGTTTTTAAGGGTGAAAAATGGTTTTCCTTGATTTCCGGCAAAACCACAAGTCCTATGGAAAAAAGTTAAAAAGCAAAGTTGTGTTTGCAATTTTTTCACATTACCTCAAAATTTAGGTGAAAAATTCAAAAAACCAAGTTTTTGGTTTTTTATTTATATCTTTTTAAAAAAAAAATTTTTTTCTACGAAATTTTGTGAAAACTTACCTTATTATGTCCCAAATACACTGTAATTCATTAGATTCAAAATATTTATGTTTTCGCCTTATTTTAACTTAATATCAAAAAAGCCCCCTAATTTTCAATCGAAAATTCTGACGTCAAAATATCAGCTTTTTTCAAAAAGTTCAGGGGCTTTTTCTTCATTGAAATATCTTCTTTCTGATGGTGTAAAAAAAAATATACATTACTATAGGAAATGTTCTCAGAAAATGCAAAAAATTGAAAAATCTCAAATTCGAAATTTTTTTTTAATCATTATGTACAATTTTGAGGTGTTTATTAAAATTTACTCTTTAATTACTCAAAAAACGTAAGATTTCCTGTTTCATTTATAAACGAAAAAATTGCAAATTGAAATATACTTCTATAATTAACAAAAAATAAGTTAATAAAGTTAATATTTAATAAGACATCTACAATATTTTGAAAAAGTTGTAGAATCTTGTTTAAATAATATTTTTAGATGACTATTTATTGCTGTTTTAAGATAATTCATATACCTGAGTGACCTTTGGTTAATTTTTAACCCATTGTAAGTTATTTCATAGATAAGTGGGGACTGAGTTACACTAATGGTGGGTTTCATAAATCGTTGATTGAACAAATCACAGAATTATTCGACGAAATTGTCAAATCAACCAATAGGATTTCTAATTTTCGAAATTTTTAGCATACAATTGCTTGATTGAGTGAGTTGTGAGAAATCTACTTTATTCAAAAAATTGTTTGGAATCTACTTAGCAAGGTAAATACTATCTGTATTTTAATCAGCGTGGCATTATGCCCAAATTTACAGAAAAGGATTTAATTCCGGAAGTATTGCTCAAAACTATTTGCTGCAGCTGTGAAACTGGATGTAACAGTTTAAAATGTGGCTGCCGAAAACATGATTTAAAATGCACAAATTTATGCACTAATTGTCATGGTTCTGAAAATTGCTCCAATATAGAAGAAAAAATCTATGAGGAAGTAAATGATTCAGATGAAATTGTGGAAGAAGAAACAATGCAGACTGGAAATAACAGAATAACATTGGAAACGAAAATGATGGTCTTGAAGATTTCGACGATCAACTAGAGTTGGAAAGGTTTTTCGAATCTGACGATGAAGAAATGCCTTCGAAGAGACAAAAACTAATGAATAACTGATTAGAATTTCAGATAAGGTATTCATGAATAACAAGATTAACGTTTTTGAAAAAAATAAAAATAAAATGCGTAATCAGAATTAAGTATCTAAATTCACCTGTATATTTATATTGTATAAGATTTTCTATGACATGAATTTAATTCGAATTAAATAAATGAACTCTTTATCCTAAAAAAAAATGCAGCAATCACATTTTTTTGATGAAATTGTACATAGTGATTAAAAAAAATTTTCGAATTTGAGTTTTTTCAATTTTTTGCATTTTCTGAGAACACTCCTTATAGTAATGTATATTTTTTTCACACCATCAGAAAGTAGATATTTAAACGAACAAAAAGCCCCCAAACTTTTCGATAAAAGCTGATATTTTGACGTCAGAATTTTTGATTGAAAATTAGGGTGCTTTTTTGATATTAAATTAAAATAAGACGAAAACATGAATATTTTAAATCAAATAAATTACAGTGTATTTGGGATATAATAAGGTAAGTTTTCACCAAATTTCGTAGAAAAAATTTTTTTTTTGAAAAAGATATAAATAAAAAACCTAAAACTTGGTTTTTTGAAATTTTCATATAAATTTTGAGGTTATGTGAAAAAATTGCGAATACAAAAGTTGTAGATCTTTTTATTACCTACAACTTTGCCTTTTAACTTTTTTCCATAGGACTTGTTGTTTTGCCGGAAATCAAGGAACACCATTTTTCACCCCTAAAAACTCACCCCCTTCCACTTCCCGGACTCGGATCGACCGTAATTTATTTTTCCTTTCATTTTGGTCATATTCCCCTCCTTTTTTAATGGGTTTCATCCTACTGTAATTTTTTTTTGTTTCAAAAATTATCGACCCTGGTCTAATGGGCATATGCGAATGTATCCCACACGATTCAGCTCGCTCATTACCTAATAGCGTCCAAAAAAGACCGTGTAAATCGACCAAATGGAGCATTCTAGGTTTTCCGCTGAAAGGACCCGGTATATAATTGCCCAGTAATCAAGGAATACCGTCCCGATTTTCACGGTATCTGACGAACTATTACCGGCATACTGTATTGAATAACGCGAGGTAGATCGTGCATGCACTTTATTGAATATCTAATCTATCGGCCGTTCCTTCTCGGGCTATTTGTTGTGTCCGGAATTTTAAATGGCCGCCAGACAGGCTTTCCAACAAATCGATTAAAGTATCGTATGCCGACGTGAGATGCCGTTTGCATAGATCGATTTCGGTCCGTGTTGCTCCTACCTGTGCGTTCGTCAGTCGGAAACGATTTTTATTATTTTTATCTACGATTTTAATGGGAGAATCGGTAGGTAAATGGGGTTGTTAAAGTGCTGACGCTGACGCAGTCATGGAAGGTCTTTCTGAGGCATTTGGAGAAATTTAAATGTATGCAACAGTTATTATTCTCTACTGATAAATAATGTTCCACAATGATGAAGGAGAGTACCTTCTAGTGATAAGGAAAACGAGCTGGGAAAATAATATGGAGTGATGAGCCAATGAATAAGAGCGCATAGAAGTCGCATCGTCGTTTTTGGAGATATCAGAATTGATTTTGATATAGAAATATCAGACGTGCTTTCAGCTTAGAAGTACCTTCCATTACTCACTGAAGAATGTGTAATAAAAATAGAATATTGCATTGTGGAAATGAGTATACTATTTTCATTTCCTTCCGATTTTCATTTCTATTCTTCAGAATAAAACCAATTAACCAAAATTCAGTTCATTTGAAATGAAGGTTCATGGATTTTCGACACCCTGTATCTTTCAAACGAAACCGAATTCAGAAAAGTGGTATAGGAAAAAAGTGTTTCGTTTGATGGAAGGAATCCACAGTTCAAATATATGTACAAGTCAGAGACTCACCCTGTATTCCATCCAATGGTTTACCGGTTCGAAAACCACAATTGGGACCGGCGCTGATGGGTATACAGGGAAAGAACCAAGTGTACACGTAAGGCTGCCACTATTTCAGAGGCATAACTCGTTAGTAGTGAATTACAGTATTCTCATATTCCACACCTATAATCTCTGGTCCTTTCTTCATAAAATCAAATCAACCTTCATGAAATAAAAGTACAATATTCTCAGATAAATTGGGATGAACGAAATTCATCCTGTCCGCATGATTATGTGATAAAACTCCTGTTCACCTGGTTAGAGAATGTCTCGCCATAGCAAGCCTGTGCAAGGCATGTCTTGGACAAGAGAATTATAGGAGGAATGAGGATTGAACCTCCTTGAAGCTCAGGGGTCTCAGGTACTGGAGTTCATTGAAGCTGTGGGCTGGAGGACGAGCTGTAGATGGCCCAGTTGTGACCCTGATAGAGTCACAATTGACCTTGTGGTCACAGTGAAATGTAACCCCCTTTCTAAACTATAGTAAAGTGTCGAATTTGCGTCTAAATTCCTTCCTAACATAATATCGATGATTACTTCTCTCCCTCGATATACACATGAAAGAATAATTGAATGTTAATTGAACACTGCAGTCCCACATTCAAACTACGACTCCAAGTATCAATGTGATCCAATTCCACACCAATTTCCCCGTGTAATTTCTCCCAAGAGAAACGTAGTTCATTCAATAATGGTCGTTCTTCATACACACTCTTCAGCCTATTCAGATACGAAAACGGTAAAAGCGGAAAGCGACTTTCCGAATTGGTTTTATGGTTGGTGCTCGCAGAAAAACGACGCAATTTAGGCTAGGCGTACACGGGGAAATAATGTCATTCCAATCCGCTATGACTTGGATCATAATATCTAGGGTCGCCCGATGTGAGCGACTGCTTTAGATGCAGTCAAACTTGTTTTTTAGGAGGAAATGCGGAGTACAGTTTTAGCAGATCAGATAGCCTCATGAGTACTTGCTTTATGTTTGGAATTAAACGGAATATAGGGCATGCGACTTTTATTTCATTTCGCTTGGATGGAATAGACAAATACACATCGTCGAAAGTCTGGGTCCCCCTAGTTTTCTCAATAAATAAACGATCTATGTTCTGAAAATGAGATGAATATTTTCCCCTATTCCAACTGCAATATATTTGATAGAAAATCTGGGTTGGTTACTCTTTGCTCCATGCAGGATGAGACAAAATAGGAAAAATGAGAAAAAATTCGAATCGATTTTTATTAATTTCAGTTATTCCACTTGGTTAAGTACCACCTTTTCTTTCAAACACCTGCCCAATACGCTTAGGCATACCACGAACCAAGTCATTAATGAAAGTTTCTAGCATATCGTTTCATCTTCCTGAAGGGCTAAACTCAATTCCTGAAAAGTGAAAGTGAAAGTGAGTTTTGGCGATTGGATATTGCTCTCCGTAAGTCATCCCATACGTGCTCAATTGGATTTATGTCCGGTGAGTTTGCTGGCCAGTTCATTCTCTCAATATTGTTCGCTTGAAGAATGTTTTGAACCCTTGAGTTTGGAAGTATCACATGCGGAACTGCCTACCATATCACACGACCCGAGTGGGTTCTATTAACTTCTGAAAGCTCGCAACCGCTACTCTAGTTCATTCGGTCGTTATGAGTGAAAACAGAAATCAATAGGTCACCATTTTTTTGAATCTATATTGTATTCGTTCAAACTTTACTTATTTGACATTGTTTTCACGCAGCTTTTTTTATGTTAAATATACTTTTTGTATCAATTCGATATATTTCTAGTTTTGAAACGCTTTATGGACAAAATATACAGTGAACGGACAGAATGACATAGATATTTCAGCTTGATTAACCGTATCTACCGGACAACACCGAGACCATTCATCCCAGGCTCCATCAGCAAACAAAGAGCCAGGACTTGTCTTAACATGTTCAGACCAAAATATTCATCTGCGGCTAATAAAGGCAATGCATCTTAACCTACTCTTGTTGATCCTATGAGCAGGTTCCTCCAATCCCTAAAGGACGGTTCATGAGTGGACAAGGCAAATGTGTGCCGAAGACTCGATGAACGTACTTAGTTTCAACTTCTACTCCTAATATGATTGCAATCAAATCGAAAAATGAGCCCATACCTCCTCCAAAGAAAACGAGAAAAGTCCCTAGGGCATTATTCAAAGAAGACAATGAAGAAGAAAATGTTCATAACAACTTCCGAAAACCTTTTTTCCCGATTTAAACCGGGAAAGAACCAGTCTTCTCCAGGATCAGCCCTAGAAAAGACTGTTTACGATGCATGCATTGGTTGCATTGGGCACACGCATCTTGTGCTGATGGTCCTAGAAGATCCAAGCGTTTCGATTGGTGAACTTTGTCAGTAGTTTTGTAACTATAAGTAGAAAACTACAGTTGCCTGTTGCTGGTATGTTATTGTCCATAGCATGTGGACAAAATGAATTTCGTTCATCCTATTTCATCTAAGGATATTTCATTATTTGGTACTTTTATTTCATGAAGGTTGATTAGATTTAATGAATGAAGGACCAAAGATCGGTGTAGAATATGACATTACTGTAATTCACCACCAACAAGTTATGCCTCTGAAATAAAACCCTATTTCATTTTATACTTACTTCCCATACTCTTAAAAGTCTTTTTGTCTACAAATTTGAGGAATGGCACATGCGACCGTCTCCTTATGGTACTGGTTGAGACCAGTCGTCGATAGATCCTCAAAAAATGACTTCGAAGGAAAGGGCCACTATGCCCCTTACTGAAGTCCCTGGAATATTCAAACGTTGCTCAGTCTGGTGATGAGGTAGTTAAGATTCCACACACAAAAAAATTTTTATGTTACATTCAGCAAGTTGTGATTTGATGGGGGGGGCAAGACTTTTGACGATGTGCGAAGTGTCAATTCGTTCGAGTCAGCGTATATTGAGAGTCCTGCTGCAAGAACACAATATTGACGCCGATAAAGAAACCTGCAAATTGCCACTCATTCTCCCATCCAACGACCAAATTATCGAGTCGTTGCCTGCCTTGCTATTGCAATCTGCGAGAAATTTCAATTTGCGCCCGAGTGATGCAGACGCCGACGACTGCCACCTTCACAGCCATCTGGGCGTGTTTCTTTGTAGAATTTATGCCTACAAATTACGGTCCGCAAGTCGCTATAATTCCCATTAATCGTACGAAACCTAATCTAGTCGGCTGATTAGGAATATAGCCGTTACGGCACTGGATCAATAACGAATCCCCGAGTAATGATCACGTGGATTATAATATATGACAAGTCGGGAAATGGAGCGGGATGAGGAGGAGGAGGAGGAGGCCCATAACTCCGTCAGGAGGACATATTTCTCCGGGTGAGCATGTTATTACGCTCTCAGCTGATATCAGGGAGGTAACGGGTCTTATTGGAGCCGGGAATTAATGCTGGAAGGGTATTATCGGCCGCTGTGATGAACGAGGTGTTAGAAGATCGAGTTCTGATCGGCCAGCAATGATGGATTGTTTGTGTGATTCTTAATGGCGTCATGTTCGAAATCATTATCTGCATGTGCAGGCCACAATACCATCCCTGACCGCTTTTACCCTACAGCTCAAAGTATCTTGTCCTTGATTGACCCGCATTCGAATTTACGTTATTTACCATAAAAACTTATTTTGAGGAAGAATATCTTATATGGTACACTTTTTCCTCATGTCGCATTAAGTAGGAGATAAAAAACGAAATTTGAATATAATTAATGAAAATAAAACTTATCGACATCTATTACAGATCTTTTGTTCAAACACAATACTAGAAAAAGTAACATATCAGTAGAAAACAATTAATTCAACAACAACAGAAAACAAGAATTACACATTCGAATTATCAAACTGGAAAGAGAACAATTCGAGAGAATCGTTAGAGCAAGGACAACACAAAATGTCATGGAGAGCAGTACACGAAAGGCTAGAGGTACACAGTTTGTCAAAAGAACATACACACCAATAAGATCGCATTTGGCTATACGCGACAGCTGTATATAAAGGGTACACTGAATTCGTCTGGGTATTTTGACATTTAAGAAGTGTGATATATGGCATTCATAAGAATAGCTTCGTACACGATACAACAACGAGTTCAAATTGTTGAATTATTTTATGAAAATCAGCTTTCACTGAGAAGTGTTCTCAGAGAATTACGTGAATTATGTGTTTTATTTATTTTGAACTTTAAAAAAAATCGCGCAATTTGAAACACCCTCTTCATCTTCACAAGATCAATAGTTCAAGAGCTGGAAAAACCGTATAAAATAGGTTCTCCCTGATGCATATAAAATTGATCCTATCCCAACCTAACTCCTATTTCAACCAATATGGCTTCCTGAAAGCCATCATGGCATAAAAAACAATTGGTGAGAAGGCATAGCCTTATCTCCCACATTCGCAATATTAATTTCAATCTAACAGCCCATCCATGTAGGTAGTTTTCCCCTGCAGACCATAAAAGCTTTATCCACGCACAAACTCTTCGGCTGCGTCATCATATCCTGAAAAATGTTGTGCTGAGCTGACCGTAATTTTCCCGGGATCAAATTTATGTTAATAGCCACCATAAACAAGTCAGATCTGACTCAAAGTCTGCCTAATCTCAGAAATATGAACCGACCCGAGCAGCCACTTGAAAAGCTACCAACTTAATGTTTATTACAGAGAGGCGTAATGTTATTACATAAAGGGGCTATTTCCACACGTAAATTAGTTCAGGTAGTTGGGATATTCGATACTCGGAGTAATATGAGGCCACCTTGACACGCTCCCCTGATTTTTTATATAATCACATCAATAAGAAGATTTTAGATGTTGGAAAGCAGAGAAATTCTGTGATGCCTTTAATTCCTTTAATTGATGAAGATAGGAGAAACTCAGAATGAAGTGCTTTGGGTGGAACTACTGAAGACCCAATAATTAGAAGTGAAAGAAGCGGTTTTCTTATTCCATCTTCTGAACCTTTACACCAGATACGGTTTTCCTTTTTGGGTTCATGAGGTCAGTACATGTTTCAGATAGAACTACAAACCAATGGCATCAGCCAAACTTCCATTAACCATTGTTTTGAGGGCGAACTATCTAGAACACTATAATGACCAAATGAGGTTCCTTTCTCAAGAATGTACTTATTTCAAGGTCGTATATATGCCGTACCTACTCCAAAAAAACTTTCGGTATCCTTTCCTTCCATCATTAGTTACATTATTCTTCTGAAACGGTTATTACCTAAAACTGCTAAAACTTCAGCATAGGGGGAATCTGGATACAGTTGCGGATTTGCTGACCTGAAAACAGAAATATTCAACACGTAATTTCCTGACTAAATGACACGGCTAAGATGTCAAACCTGTACACTCAGAGACTTCAAGAGTCTTTTTTCCGAGTTGAAAAAACTGACGTAGAAAGCATAACACAAGCTTTTCAAGGAGACATGACAGATAAAGTTCTCGGAGATGTAATGTTATGAGATGGGTTACAAGAGATATGAAGAACGTTATCGTGGGCTCATGTATCACGATTAAAAGATGATCTAAAGTTTCAGTTCTTGTCTCATGCTGATTTATCGAAAAAGCAAATCTGGGTTGTGTCGCGTATACTTCAGTGGGAAAATTGATTTCTAAAATGTCCCCGATTTTGTCGTGTTTGTCACAATTGTATCTTGCGAGAAAAAAACGACGTGCATTGAATGATTTATAGTACTATATAAAATAATTGCTTGATATCTACTCAGTTTTCTCAAACTTTTTTTTGCGAAGAATATCAGAGAGGGAGGTCTCATTGAGGAAATAATTAATGCCCCTATTTTGGAATTTTTTCAAACTGTGAATAAATTGATTTAATCACATTGAATATGCAAAAACGAACTTATATATTCTAATTTCATCATATGGTAATTAAAACTAGGTGGTCTTTAGTAATCATGCAAATGGAATGACATTTCATGAATGAAAGCGTTGTTTGTGGGACAATTCTGTTAGCATAATCCCAGGATTGGATGATTCGCCACACAAAAACAATTTTCGATTATTTGTTCGAGATGATTACGAAAGTAATTGGTGAAATAGAATTCCTCAAACTATCGAACAATAAAAACTTATTTGATGCTGAAGAGTAAGAGGTGTTATTTTGACATTCAAATATCTGTATCGAAGTTATGACGTTTTTCAAAATATTTTTATGTTCCAAGTCAACACTATGTTGCCCTTTCTACATTCTTAGCGTATTTCTCAGAATGTATATTTCATTTTGGAGAACACAACAGAAAAAACCTAATTTTGAACAATATTCTACATATAAAGGAGTTTTTGGATTTATGATTGCAGTAAAGATTTATCGATGTGCTTTGTTATCATGATTTGTATGTGATATGATTGTGAGGGTACATAACATTTCTATTTGTAATATTCCTTTATTTCAAATAAATAACAGTTTTATTCATTCATCACAAAGAAAATAAACATAATAACTAAATTAACGAATTTGTTTACAGAGAAACTAATAATTTCAATGCAATAGTAACTGAGTTTTGGTTATAAATCAATGAGCAAGAATGTCAATTTCCTAAACCTTTATAGATATTCATTTCATTTATTTTATCTTATGAACAAGGAGTAAAATATTCTGACTGTATAGTAATTTATTAGTTTAAAAAATATTCATACATTACTACCACAGTAGGTTTGTACAAATAAAATGGAATAGGTCAAACATATGATTCACATTTATCATTCACCTGTTCTAAAATAAGACACAAACTCCTGGAATATGGAAAAAACCGATGTATTCTGGTTCAATATGGCCTATTTCTACTTTCGGCAAAGGATTGATAGGAATGAAAGCTCCAGTGACACATTTCAATTCATCGGAATCTGAATTCACTTACCGTTGAATGCAATATAGTCATATTTCTTCTTTTTTTTAGATTTTTCGACGTGTTTTTATTCTGAAATGTGAAAACGATCAACAATAATCGTTTAGAGACCGATGATGGCCATCCAGAATCCGTTTACTTACGAAAATCGTGCAATTTCATTCTGCAAGTTCTTTCTCATAATTCTTCGAAAATCCTACCTGAACCATATTTTCCGGTTGCTTTCGTTAGAAGATCGTATGAGGAAGCCTTTTTTGTCCATTTACACATTCCAAATAAATTTTGAGCACCAAAAAGATACCGAAACTAACCAAACTTCTGGGGGACCGGAATTTCGTTTGAAATCTTTCTAAACGGCCAGATACCTAAAAAAAACTTCGTTATCAAGTGTAAGAAGGTCGATTAGTACCTACTTACTTTCGCTTTATTTATGCTTATAAATAGATTTTTGGTCCAATTCGAATTTGCCGTTCGTACTCACGCCAAAAGTCGTGAAAGGAAAAATTAAACTTGCACGAAATTTCTCATATCGACGGAAAACTTCTTCTGGACGACGAAGAACGGAGAAAAAGGCGATTTCCTATCGATATTTCGCCCCAAAATCGCCGATCGATTCGAACTAACAAAATGTGGAATATCTTTGATACTTTTACTTTGATGTAAACAAAGAAACTGGCAACGTCGTTTTGTTATTAACTCCTATGTGATTAAATAAAAGTGAATGGAGTATAGATACAAATATGATCTTATTCCCAATACGAAAATATCTCATTAACTCGACGAATCGTCCAAATCTAGCAGTAGTATAAACTTTCAGTGAAGTTCCTCAGCAATGTGATTTCTGATTTCACTGATAAATCCCCATTCTGAAGTTATACGATACGAAACGAAACTTTCGCACATGCATGGTTAACTCGGAGAGCACTGGCCCGAGATATTCGATCTTGTTATGTAAGGTTAGATGATGTGGTGAACAGAAACTTGTTATGACCCGCATTACGTACCGTTGAACACGATACCGTGGAAAAACAGCCGTAACGAATGTGTTTTAAGCGCTTAAAAAGCACCAAATAGGAAAAATGTCGGTGTTGAAGGTATTGGAACAAAAAATTGATGGGTTCCTCCTTTCCAGCCTAAAGTCAATGAGGTTTTTTGATAGCTGGTAGAGCTTCAGCTTATCTTCGAACTGACGAAAAACAAACGCGTCTTCCTCGAAGGTATGATACCCCAGGTAACGACTTCTTTTCAGGATATGGTGACGCCTCTTGTTACTTATTTGAGAGATTTTTGATACCTCTATTTCTCCTCCTAATGACCGCCAGAGGATTATTTCCTGCGAAGTTTTAGCGATATCCTACGTGGAAATTCTCAAACGAGTCACACTGGGAGTTTAGTAAAAGTATTATATCACATACGAATTTTTACAAATTTTTTAACCATAATATCTGTTGAATTGCGGTGCAAATGTATTGATATTGTAGAATGATTTCCAGAGCAAGAAACATTTGCAGAAGACCCAATGCATGCGAGCAGACTAGTGGTGTCCTGCCTTAATATTCCCTCCTGCCATCTCATTTCCAGCAGATCAAATTGGCGGCATAAGCTCATAAAAACTGTAGTAAATTTCCGAAGAGTTTATTATGGATCATAATTTATTATTCCAACCCGTAGATTTGATAGATCTGTTTCTAGACTGATCGACAGCAAAAAAGTCGGTTAGACATAAGCGAAGTCTCGTAAAAATATTTTATGGCATATGATGTCGGTGATGGTATTATAACTAAGCGGAACATTGGCTGTTTTGATGGGTTTTAGTGGATCATCGAGGTATATGTCGTCTTGAAACGCTACATCCAGCGCCCAAAGCGAAAATACCTGACGATTTTTCTGGAATTGGCTGCTTCTCTAAGGCCACGTCTACACTTCTCTGTTCTCAGTTTGAATTGAACGAATCAATATAGCTACTAGTCGTTCAAAAATCATTATAAATCAGTGGAAAACTATAAACCATTCGATAGAGAGCTTCGAAAAAACGTATACTTATTGATATTATTATATTACAGGGTGAGTCTTTGACTTGTACATATATTTCAACTGGAGATTCTTGAAGCCAAAAGAAACCTTTTTTCATTTTCCATTTTTCCGAATTCGGCTATGTTAAAAAGATATAGCCATTAAAAAAAAATTGAGCTAATTACGTATCTGATAAAATTCTCTGGAATTGATGCAAAGTTCATATTTCTCGATTGAAATTGAGTTGATACATTTAGGAAATACTCAAGTACTAACCTTTTTCGAATAAGAATGTTAAAAACACGATATTTCTTAACAAAAACAGTATGTTTCATCCGATTATATCTGCAACTAAAAAGCCATATTTCTCCCATCAAAATTAGTTCCTTCTTCGATTTTCATGACGATTAGTTTGTGAGCACTAATCACTTGTTTATATTCTCCTCTTTCCCCCAAAACTATCTCAAAAAGAATTGTTTTTACATCTAATCGAACATAACTCCATTAATTAGGTCAAAGGATTCGAGGTCAATGACCTAACCTAACCCATCTCACCATATTCTGACAGAGCTATCATAGAACGTTTGAGAAGACTATGCCAGATTGTGTTGATTCTCTCTTTAAACAAGGAAGTAGTAGGTCCTCTATCATTAACGGATGAACTAACGCAAAGGCACTAGTTTTGTTTACTTTTGACTGATGGCATCTTGTCGTACCTCTTTGGAAATATTCTGATTCTCGCCGATAGAGCGCTACGACCTTAATTTCAGTCGGTGCGTAAGACCAACCTTTGTTCCGTAGACCGAAAGGTTGGTCTGTGGTTGTTGAAGGAAGCATGCGTATAGCGTTTTGGTGTAGATTTCTCGATTTGTTATTTGTTTATTCACAGTGAAGAATGCGAAAAGTTGATGTGAAAAGATTTTCAGTGAAAGTGAATTAATGTGATAATAACCGTGTAGTGAGTGTATAAAATTCCAAGAGGATATTGTTTAGATAAAAACATCGTCACAGATTATCAGGTATCACACAGTATTTTTCATTAAGTTAAATTTAATACGTGATTTGTATGGAATATTCATCATAAATATCGGAATTTTGTATTCCATTGACATTTTAGTCTTGACAAAGTTGATAAACATTCTGACAACGTTGTTACCTTGGATAGAGTTTATTAATTTGAGCCATTCTGTGATACTGAAAAGCCAGGGTTGCATCTAGATTTTTCTTATGATTTTTGATTTTTTCGTCAAATTTTATCGGGTAAAATTGGGAATACATAACTCGAAAACGACGCGTTTTATTGAATAAACTTAGGAATATTTTTATTTTTTAAACCGATTGGTTCTTTCGAAAATATGAGCCGTTTTTTTTCAAGTGGTTTGATAGTAATTTTTCGGGGATTCATGAGTTGGCTAAGCTGTTACTTTCATACCGGGAGGAATATTGAATAAGTTTTTATTTGAAAATATGCATCATAAAGGGAGTGAATAATCCACCAAAATTCAGTTCATTTGAAATAACGGTTCCGAAGATATAAACAGAAAAGTGTTTTTTTCATGGATTTTCGACACCCTGTATCTCCCAAACGGAACCGAATTTTGAAAAATGGTATAGGAAAAAAGTGTTTCGTTTGATGGGAGGAATCTACAGTTAAAATACATGTACAAGACAAAGACTCACCCTGTACACACCACTCTATTCTGTAATTAACATTCAATCCGTATCGTTTCACAACAAAAATCAAAAACCGTTGAAGAAGACAATACGAAAAAACATTCTTTCAATCAATCCCACGCGATTCGTGATCGTGAGAAAATAAATACCTTTTTTCCCCCCAATAAAAAACGAATAAACAGAAATCCTTTCAAAATCCAGCATAACTCTTTCGGATCCCGCTAATTGGGTTTCAATGGATAAAACGGAGCCTGGAGTTGTTAAGGCCAAACACCAAAACAGCGATACGAAGCACTGCAATCCCTTATTCCATTTTTTCATCGCTGAAACTTTTCCGGGTGTAATTAACGAACCAATTAAAACTTTTTACACTCGCTAGAACAGAAAGAAAGGGGGCAATGGTTGGGGGTATTTATCGGAAAAGGATTGAAGCTTTTTATTGAGTTTCTACGAAAACGGATAATCGAGGAAGTTCTTTCTTGGCTGAACTAGTTGCGACGGAATTTGTGCCGATTGCGAATTCTAATTGTGGTGAAAAGTCCTCAAAATGAGGTCTGGCTGGCAGCAATCAGGACTTCAAAGAACATGGTTTCGAGCATAGTCTAACTTCTTGCCATTTTTAGTAGCCAACATGACTTCTACCGGACGTAGAAGATGGAGTCTCATCAGTCTGACCAATGTGTTGATCATTCAAGTCTGTCGTCTTACACTTGAACAGTGGTCCTTTCAGGAATCTTCCAACCCCGAATTTTTTCACCACCTGACTGCTTTTCTCATGCCGAACTCTCATTACTCTGATTGGTCTTATAATAATAATAATAATTTATTTACACACGCAAGAAAACATGTACATGTATAAATATTTGCCATTAAAAATATATGACTTGTCAAAAAAAAAACAATTAAAATATACACTCATATTACGACAATTATAAAGATCGAGGACAAATGGCGGAAAATCCATTCAGATCATAGATCGTCCTTTCTAAGAGCAATTCTTTCACGTTCCTGGTAAATGCGGGTAAGCTTAATTCTTTCACATAATTTGGTAGTTTGTTGTATAATTTAAGACAAGTATAATTTGGACCTTGTTGTGTCTTCCCTATTCTCGATATCGTTCAGTCCCAAGCAAGTTAGTTATTCTTCGTAGTATTTTTTATGCTTTGGTTTCCACCAGAGGAATATCCAGTAATGTTCAGAGGACATCGTGAGAACCATGCAAAAGAAGGTAGGAATTGGTGTTCTTCTTGAACTTCTTCAGGTCATATGCCTCGAGGAACACCTCCATAGGCAATGAGTTCCATAGCCTTGCGGTTCGTTGGATGAGCGAGTCTTTGAAAAGAGATGTAAGGCAGGTTTTCGAAGAGACCACAAAGGGTTGTGAAGACTGAACTTATCTAGTAAATCTTGAAGGCACTGCAGCAGGAGGAACAATTGACGATAGTTCAGAAGAGCATCGACCATCAAAGTATCTTTAAAATAGAGATAGATTAATTCTTCTACGGTGTTCCAGTGAATTGAGCAAGTTTGTAAGCGTGGCATCACCGACGAGACGAATAGCTCTCATTTGGACAAAAATGACAGAATCCAACAATTTCAGGTGCCCCACTCCTCTGTACTCTAGGTCAGTTCGAATCTGCTCCTTATAGCTCATAAGCAGTTGACTGGAAGTGGAATAGAGCTCATGGCACGAAACAAAAAAACAAGTTTCTGGGATGCACTTATAGAAATTCATCTCACGTGACATTCTCAAGATAGGTTGTTGCCAACAGTTACACCAAGCTTTGAAATGGATAACTCCAATGGTATGGTTACTTCTGAAAAGCTTAAATTGGGTATAGTGAGATCAGTCTATCTAGAGATTAGACTTGCTTGTGTTTTGTTAACATTGAATTCTACGAGGATGTATTGATATCTAGTTATCATAGAACAGTTCCATGCCTAAACAAAATATTGCGATGCCATATCAACGAACAATAACTTATAAGAAGTGTCAGTGTAGAGTTCGACGTCAAAAACGTGAACCTGAGCTACGCAATGAAGAAAGAAAAAAAGATGTCCACCGAAATTGTAAAAATCGAAAAATTGGAGGGTTAAGAGGCACCTAAGCAGATTTACGAAGATATGCTTAATACCCCTGGTGATCAATGTCCTTTGTATGTGACCGTGAAAAATTGGACTGCAAGCTTCAAAAGAGGTAAGTTTTCCATTGCAGATGATGACCGATCGGGAAGGCCAGTTTCTGTGTCAGTCCCCGAGAATATCGATGCAGTTCATGACATGATTCTATCAGACCGTCGAATTCGGCTGAAACGAATATCTAAAGCACTGAAGATTTCATACAAACGCGTTCATCATATAGTTCACGTCAATTTGGATATGAGAAAAATTTCGGCAAAGTGGATCCCCAAATGTTTGAATGTTCACCAAAAACGTGCAAGGGTAGAAGCATCGCGCTCGATCTGTGCTCGATTTGAAAACGATGTAGACTTCTTAAACCGAATTGTTACTATAGATGAGACTTGGGCAAATTTCTGCGATTCATAAACAAAGCAACAATCGATGGAATGACGACACTCTGGTCTCCAAGACCTAAGAAGTTTCGTGTCCAAAAACCTGCTGGAAAAGTTCTTGCTTCAGTTTTTTGGGATTGCCATGGAGTAATCATGATTGATTTTTTGGATAAGGGTAGAACAATAACTGGATGTTACTATTCGACATTACTGACCACTCTAAGAGAAAAAGAATTGAAAAGAAAAGACGCGGAAAGCTATCCAAAGGTGTTTTGTTTTCACAGGACAACGCCCCTGTACACAAATCTCATGTTGCCATGCAAAAAATTCGTGATTTAGGGTTAGAATTACTAGAACACCCCTCTTATACACCAGTTTTGGCTCCGTCCGACTATCATCTCTTTCCTCAACTGAAAAATGTTTGAAAGGTCGGAAATTTTTTTCCAACGAGGAGGTAATAAAAGCTATGGAGGACTGGTTTGCAGAGAAAGAAGAAACATTTTTTTGGTCTAGAGGTCTAGAGTCTCTAGAGAAGTTGCAGGTTCGCTGTAATGAATGTATTCAATTAAGAGAAGAATATGTTGAGTAATAGAATATTTTGACATTGAAATTTTATTTGGTTCTATAGAAGGCTAAGAATTTGTCAATATATCCTGGTACCAAGTTATTGGATCCCCATTCAAGCATTGTTGCTTGTTGCCAAGTCAATATTTATGATATCAACAATTCTTCCCCGTTCGTTTATAATTTGGCGGGCAGGTATTGGAGCCCTGAAGATAAGGTGGCATGGAGGATACTGTCATCTGCACTAGGCATGAAGTAGAAACAGTGTTGGAGCAAGAATGGATCCCTGTGGAACACCAGCATTAATGGGTAGAGTGGCAGAGGAAACTTCCTCGGCCACCAGACGAAGAGATCTGTTTTTGAGAAACAATTAGAGAACACAGCTGAGGGGGGAAGCCATGAGAAGGAAGCTTGGTGAGAAGTCCCTGGTGCTTTTGTTGCTTCCTGAGTGTCATTATCACTATTTTGTGAACTTTCATTCATAATTGCGTCAAAAGAACCATCCAGAGCAACAACCGGTTTTTAAGCTCAATTCCCTTCGGTGAGATTTCTAGCTCCTAGATGGTCGGGTCCCCGAAATTTAAATGTGGGCGATAACCACGAACGCAAAAAAATTATACCAGTACACTAATTTTTTTTAATTATCTGCAGTGAATCTAGAATTATCATGCAAGATGGCGGCATAACTCAGAACAGGGCAGGTCAGCCTTCTCATCTTATCTCCCGAGCGGATTTAATAAAACAAAGGGCTTTCAATCATCGTCCGGCGAGGAACAAGAAACAAACGAATAGGAATACGAAATTTAATTACTCCCTACACTTTATTCTTTATTTCTCCCTACGCCGTCCGGGTCCGGCCATAACGCAATAAAACCCATTATAAAGCGACCCGGTCGCCGAACAATGGGTTATAAAATGTTATGATATCACTGACAGTTCGACCTCAAAAATGGATCGGTCTCACATTCTTATCCAGACGTACAGGCCGGAATTTATAATCAGCTGGGCTGGAATTAGCACGGACGGACTTCATGAATGCCGGACTTGGTGGAGCGGCCGAAAGCGATTCCGGAAATCCGAAAAATCTTCTGCGAAAAGAACGGCAGGCGCTTGAATACTGATTAAGCTCCGTTTTTTCTGTTTATAATATTCACCCGCAAGATTTGAAGTGCGCGCCATGTTTGACAGTCAAATGTCACATGATTATGACGTGACTGATCGAAAGTTGACAGATGGGAGTTAGTAAACATGGTAAACTCGGTAGAACAACGCGTCCTGACTGTCGAAAATTATTATCGTATATTCGTAGAGTGCGCGTCCAATGTGCGGTGTGAAAAGGGGCCTAATTCATATGTACTATGATGATAACACAGTTTCTTGTACCTCGTTTGGTAGCTATTGATCTCGACGACCTGTGGTTTCAGCAGGACGGTGTCACATGTCATGCATGTCATTGCACCAGTTGGCACAAGGTCGTGTCATTTCCCAAATTGACCTCCATTCTCTTGCGATTTAACGCCTTCAGATTTCTGGCTGTGGGGTTATCTGAAGTCACAGGCTTATCTGAAGCCAATAAGGCTGCAACACCACCACTTGTATTCAATAAAGTTATTGGAAATTTCGTCAAGAGGGTACGCATACATCTACAATATATTTTGTTCCATACATAACTCCCAAAAGTATATTTTAAAATCGAGAAAGGTTTCAATACTTTGCTACATACGAGGGTATATTGAGAAATTCTTAGCCTAATAAAGAACCAAACAAAATCTCAATGTCAAAATATTTTATTACTCAACATATTCTCCTCTTAATTGAATACATTTATTACAGCGAACCTGCAACGTCTCTAGACCTTTCATAAAAAATGTTTCTTCTTGCTCTGCAAACCAGTCCTCCACAGCCTTTATAACCTCCTCGTTGGAAGAAAATTTACGACCTTTTAAACTTTTTTTCAGTTGAGGAAAGGGATGAAAGTCGGACGGAGCCAAATCTGGTGAATAAGGGGGGTGTTCTAGAAATTCTAAACCTAAATCACGAATTTTTTGCATGACAGCATGAGATTTGTGTATTGGGGCGTTGTCCTGTAAAAACAAGACATCTTGGGATAGCTTTCCGCGTCTTTTCTCCTTATTTTTTTCCCGTAGAGTGGTCAGTAATCTCGAATCATGATCTCCAGTTATTGTTCTACCTTATCCAAAAAATCAATCATGATTACTCCATGGCAATCCCAAAAAACTGAAGCAAGAACTTTTCCAGCAGATTTTTGGACACGAAACTTCTTAGGTCTTGGAGAACCAGAGTGTCGCCATTCCATCGATTGTTGCTCTGTTTCTGAATCGTAGAAGTGTACCCAAGTCGCATCCATAGTAACAATTCAGTTTAAGAAGTCTACAGCGTTTTCAAATCGATCACAGATCGAACGCGATGCTTCTACCCTTGTACGCTTTTGGTCAACATTCAAACATTTGGGGATCCATTTTGCAGAAATTTTTCTTATGTCCAAATTGACGTGAACTATATGATGAACGCGTTCGTATAAAATCTTCAGTGCTTCAGATATCCGTTTTAGCCCAATTCGACGGTCTGATAAAATCATGTCATGAACTGCATCGATATTTTCGGGGACTGACACAGAAACTGGCTTTCCCGATCGGTCATCATCTTCAATGGAAAATTTACCTCTTTTGAAGCTTCCAATTTTTCACGGTCACATACGAAGGACATTGATCACCAAGGGTACTAAGCATATCTTCGTAAATCTGCTTACCTCTTAACCCTTTCAAATACAGGTACTTGATGATGGCTCGATACTCGTAACTCTGGTTTACTTTTTTGACATCGAACTCTACACTGACATTTCTTATAAGTTATTGTTCGTTGATATGGTATCGCAATATTTTGTTTACGCATGGAACTGGTCTAGGCTAACTAGATATCAATACATCCTCGTACTCTTGGAGTCTGTTTAGTCATTGTCAGGCGTCCTGAATTCTCAATATACCTAAGTCTACTCGGTATTTATTACCAAATGCGAAGAAATCCAATGCAGAATTATTTCCACATGGAAGATCAACAACAAACGCTTTTCATTCGATATATTCGGCATAGCTTCTCCACATTGTAGCATTTACGATGTAATGAAACAAACGTAAAATTTATGCAAATACTATTGTTCGGTATGGAACAATAACCATACCATTAAAATCCTATTCAACCTGTCGATTTACGATTTCAAACATGAATTAGCACATACGTGAATTGGAAATCTGAGAATTTAATGTTATTTCATATTTTACGATTATTGTTATTATTGAATAGAGATTTTTGCACTGAACAGGAGCTCACATAATTGGAACAATAACTGGTAGGATTATGACCAGCGTTGGATTACAGAGATTTGATCATTTGAATGTACTGAAACATTTTTCAATCAATTGATATCAAGTTGCTCGTTTCTCCTTTCAGTTAAACCAGTGAAGCACAAGTTTTATTATTCACTACGATATATTAATATCTTTATTATTTTTTTATTCTTTCAATCGTTTTCAATTGTGTTATACAAGTTTTATGTATAAAAAATAATAATATTTTTGGCTATGTTTGTGTTCGTTGTTTTATCAAAGACTAGACTCAGTATTGTACATTGGCGCTGACCAATTCAAGTCAGCCAAAGTTGGAACGCTGTTCAAGTTACCCAAAAATTTTTAGTGAAGTATAGGGTGTTTCAAATTGCGCGGTTTTTTTTTTAGACTAAATAAAACACATAATTTGCGGAAATGTTATCTACTTTTTTTATTAGATTGAGTATAAGGTTGACGGGTTTTAATAAATTAAATCCCAATATAGAGCACAAAAAACCAAGAGAAATAGAGTTCATTAAAACCCGAAAACCTTATACTCACATAATTTGCATTTATTTTCATAATCTTTTTATTGGTAATTGAAGTATCAGTTATGACATTTATGTACGAAAAATAATATCTGCCAAGTGGCCTCCTCTTTCAGCTCTACAGACGTACACTCTTTTGTAAAAATTTTCAATGACATTTTGACATAATTGAGGCTCTATCTCACTGATGACACGAATAATTTCATCCTTTAGCTTAGTGTGAATTATTCTTGTAGACCTGGCTTTCCAAACAACCCCAAAGAAAATAGTCCAACGGTGTCAAAAATCACATGATCTTTGTGGCCAATTGGCAATTGACATCACCGTTTCTGGAGATTATTGGGCCAGAAAATTTTTGTTTCCATAAATCAATTGTGTCATTTGCAAAGTGAGGTGTTGTGCCATCCTGCTGAAACCAAATGTCCTCTAGATCAATATTCATTAATTCAGGCCCCAAAAATTCGATTATCATCCGATGGTATTGATCGCCATAGACAGTTACAGCTTCCCCAGCAGCATTTTCAAAGAAGTAAGTTCCTGACCATAATGCACACCAAACAGTTACTCGCTTAGGATGTGTAGGTTTCTTATGAATAATTCGTGGATTTTCCTCACCCTCACCGACAATTTTGTTTATTAACATAGCCACCAAGTTCAAAATGTGCCTCGAGAAAGCATGATTTTTTGATAAAAATCAGTTGGTTGTTCACTGATGAAATTGACGAATGACCTACGTTTTAAATGATCTAATGGCTTTATAGTTCATGTGTTATTTGAACCTTCAAAGCTAAATCCTTCTGTAAATTACGCTATGTTCTATGTTGTGGACCCACTAAGTCCAACATGTTGTGAACGTCGTCTAATGGACATTTCAGGGTCTTCAGCAAGACTTTTACGAACCAAATAAAAATTTTCTTGTGAACGACCGCTACGACTGTATTTTTCACTTTTTTGGTCTTGCACCGAACCGGTCTCTTGAAATTTCTCAATAATTCGATCAATAGTGCTTTCAGATGGACGATTATGTGAACCATAAAATTCACGTAATTTTCTTAAACACTTTTCACATAACGCTGATTTTCATAAAAATTTTAACGCGTTGTTGTATCATGTACGAAGCCATTTTTATTCATGTCATACATCACACTTCTTAAATGTCAAAATACCCAGACGAATTGAGAACGCTATCTATATTTTATTTATTCTTAAAAAACCGCGCAATTTGAAACACCCTTTATATTATTAAACCCGTCGGCAGAGGAAAGTTTTTCAATTCAAATTTACGAATAATACAATTATTAGAGATGTTTTATCAGCGTTTTTGTCATCAACCATATTTCAGCCGTTTATTTTCAGTCATAACAGACTCGAAGCAGTGAATAATTTCATATACTTAGGATCCCTCATAACCAACACAGGAGGATGCGAAAGTGAGATAAGAAGGCGGATAATAATAGCAAGAACGGCAACGTCGAGCTTGACAAAAATATGGAGAGACCAACACATAACGAAAAACACTAAAATGGCACTGATGAACACCTTAGTGTTCTCAATGTTCTCATATGGGTCGGAATCTTGGACAATAAAATCTACCGATAGACGCCGAATAGACGCGTTCGAAATGTGGTGTTGGCGAAGGATGCTGCGTATACCCTGGACAGCCCACAGAACGAATGTGTCGATACTAAATGAACTAGGTATTACAGATCGACTTTCCACCATATGTCGACGACGCATCCTTAGATACTTTGGACACATTACTAGAAGAGGGCATAATAATCTAGAAAAGCTGATAGTCCAGGGTAAAGTGGAAGGCAAAAGATCCAGGGGCAGACCTCCATCGCGATGGCTGGACCAAATTAAAGACATCACGGGAAAGAATCTACAAAAAAACTTAAGAGAAGCCGAGCACCGTCAACGTTGGAGACATTTAATTCGTCAATGTACATAGACATGATGTCACGACTCTTCAGAAATGAAGATACGACTAGGAAGAAGGAAGAAGATTTTCAGTCAACCAAATGTCGTATACGATCAAATGAATTACCCGCGTTTGTCAATCCACGTACACCTTCTACCCACATGGGATGGTCCATCTGTCAATTAATCCATAACAAAAAATACGCTCAGAACCAAAACTGGTAAAATTCCTCAACTTAATACGAATCAGAAGTTAACAACCGCGCTGATCGGCGTGATACCTCGAATTCATTAATTTAATTGCTTCTTCAACCCGAACGTGACGAAATCCCTACGGGTTCCACAAACAGACTTGACACCCAAGGTGATGATGAGCAAAAAAAATCACTTCCAATGCAGGGAGACAAATACGACCAGTACTGGCGTAATAGCGGCCTTATACCGCATCTTGTACTGGACCGTCGTCTTTTTCCAGAATGTCATCGATAGCCACGCGGAGGTCGTTTAACCGCCTGTATCTACATAAGGTGCGACCACTGGTGATCTTGTAGATCTTGCACTTCGTTCGTGTGCACTTTCTTCTGATGCAGCAAGCTTGAATCGTGAGATGTCTGAATCTTACCTTGTTGTTGGAGCCCAACAAACTCACACGTCGACTAAACGTTTATACGACTATATATTGAAAAATTCTTAGCCTACTATAGAACGAAACAAAATTTCAATGTCAGAATATTTTATTACTCAACATATTCTTCTCTTAATTGTATACATTTATTACAGCGAATCTGCAACGCCTCTAGACCTTTCAAAAAAAATGTTTCTTCCTGCTCTGCAAACCAGTCCTCCACAGCTTTCATTACCTCCTGGTTGGAAGAAAATTTACGACCTCTTAAACTTTTTGTCAGTTGAGCAAAGAGATGATAATCCGACGGAGCCAAATCTGGTGAATAAGGGGGGTGTTCTAGTAATTCTAACCCTAAATCACGAATTTTTTGCATCGCAACATGAGATTTGTGTACTGGGGCGTTGTCCTGTAAAAACAAAACACCTTTGGATAGCTTTCCGCGTGTTTTCTCTTTAATTTTTTCCCGTAGAGTGGTCAGTAATGTCGAATGGTAATCTCCAGTTACTGTTCTACCCTTATCCAAAAAATCAATCATGATTACTCCATGGCAATCCCAAAAAACTGAAACAAGACTTTTCCAGCAGATTTTTGGACACGAAACTTCTTAGGTCTTGGAGAACCAGAGTGTCGCTATTCCATCGATTGTTGCTTTGTTTCTGGATCGTTGAAATGTACCCAAGTCTCATCCATAGTAACAATTCGGTTTAAGGAGTCTACATCGTTTTCAAATCGAGCACAGATCGAACGCGATGCTTCTACCCTTGCACGCTTTTGGTCAACATTCAAACATTTGGGGATCCATTTTGCCGAAAATTTTCTCATGTCCAAATTGACGTGAACTATATGATGAACGCGTTCGTATGAAATCTTCAGTGCTTCAGATATCCGTTTTAGTCCAATTCGACGGTCTGATAAAATCATGTCATGAACTGCATCGATATTTTCGGGGACTGACACAGAAACTGACCTTCGCGATCGGTCATCATCTTCAATGGAAAATTTACCTCTTTTGAAGCTTCCGATTTTTCACGGTCGCATACGAAGGACATTGATCACCAAGGGTATTGAGCATATATTCATAAATCTGCTACCTCTTAACCCTTTTAAATACAGGTACTTGATGTTGGCTCGATACTCCAATTTCTCGATTTTTACAATTTCGATGGACATCTTCTTTTTTAATTTATTGCGTAACTCTGGTTTACTTTTTTGACGTCGGACTCTACACTGACACTTCTAATAAGTTATTGTTCGTTGATATGGTATCGCAATATTTTGTTTATGCATGGAACTGGTCTAGGCTAACTAGAAATCAATACATCCTCGTACATGATTGTAACATGGTAGTTGCTATTGAAATATAATTTTTAATTTTTCACTCCTCAAAGTATCTTCTTCGACTTGCTGTTCATGCATCAAGTCCTTTCTCATCCTGTTCTACTTTAGTAGCACCGTGCAAAGCAGCGAAGCAAAACCCCTGGCAAATTCCGAAAGACGCTGAACTCCTCATCTTCAAGTATCTACATAAGGTGAGACCACTTAAGAATTTACTGCCTGTAATTATTTACCATCACCAATGACATTTACGGCCTGGATACCTCTAGAATATAGCGCGATACATATCCATTGTTATTTATTAAATATGAATTATTGTTCATTAGGTCTGAAAGCGGCCGTTTGAGGCTAATAAATCAGAGTCGGATCGATACTTATTGATTTGTCCGCGTAGCTGGTGATAGGCCTATGCAATTTTAAACGCCGAGCCTCATAAATGTGTGCGTAGATAGTGTTTTGTATTGTTGTTGTAGGGCCTGAAAATGCTCCAGCTATTTTCTCGTACAGATTGAAAGATCGGCCTAGGGCACTGTGTAATTTAGCATGCAATACGGACATAAATATATATCAATGGGGGAAAAAACTCGGCCTGGTTCGGATAGAAAGGCGTGTTATTAGGAATGAGACGTTCATGTTCAGATAAAACGTAATAGGTGCCTTGGTTTCACCACAATGCTCCTATCTTTATGATTCCTTACAAGCTGTTTGCTTAAAAAAGTTAGGTTCACTGGCTGAGTTTCATAACCCATCTAGAGGCGTTTGCATAGAGACAAAAGAAATAAATATTTCCTTTCCCCAAAGTATTATTCATGATTATTCCAACTCTATCTGAATACCATGACTCCTGTTTGAAAAGTCTTCTGTTCACGAACAATCCTCGTCAAATCGAGTCACCTTCCAAGATTCATCTTCAAGATGACTTCTCTTCAAAATACTCCTTTTGAGGAAGCCCTTCCGAAAGATTTCTTCTGCAAAACAATTCTCTTCAGAAACACATCTCTACCAAAAGACTTCTCTTCCAAAATACCTCTCTTCAAGAAGACTTCTCTTCCAGAAGACTTTTCTTCGCCAAGACTTATCTTTAAAAAGACATCTCTCCCTAAAAACTTCTCTTCCAAAAGACTCATTTCAGACATCACTCATCTTCAAACATTCCCCTCCTTCTGGTTCAGTTGGATAAAAAGACATCTCTTCGACAATATTTCCGAATTGAAGTATAAGAGTTTCTGTCTTCAAAGCTCGAGTGAACGTGCCTAATATTAGCTCTTTATACTTAGAAATTATTGTTCATGTGACAGATACTGATTGAATTCAGAAGAGTAGAGTAGATAAGTCCTTTTCACTTTCAGAAGAGAAGACGTAAAGCTGCAAGTCCACGAGATGTCAACCTATCAATCCCACGTCATGAACAAACCAATTTGACCGATTCAACAAGCCTTTCGGAGTTCAACAATCCTAAAAACGCATCTCAAAAGTGTCTGTTCAGCGAAAGTCAATCAAATCGGCAAGGATCACTTGTAAAATGCTGCTAGACAATCTCATCTATTGGTAATTGACCTGATTGGAGACATCGATGCATAAGGACGTCGAGTGGGCGTTGAAAGTACAGCACACATTCTATCTATGGAAGAAACTCTTTTTTGCATGATAGTCCTCTTGAAAGCTCTGGAGAAGCTCTGACTGCCACTACATTTAGTGGGTCTAAAGAAGGCCTATTATATAATCACCAGAACTTGTTCAAGAAGTGAATCCTCGTCAATATTGATTCAGGAGCAATAACGAGTATTATGAATTTCTAATAAGGAGGAAGGGTCGAAAACAACAGAAGCTCAAGTTTGATGTTCCTTCAATCAATTCATTATTCACATCGAAAACAGTTATTATTCCACAACTTTGGAGGAGTATCGAACCCTTTTGGAAGCTATGGGCCAAAAATTATCCACTCACAACTGGATTTCAGATGAGAAAAGTTTGGATATTTGGCCATATGATTGAAATCAAGGTCAATATCTTCATTTTCATGCTGACTTTACTTCTTTTCAGTGTGATCTGTTTCTTGCCATCAATTTTGTATGTTTGTATCACGATAAATACAGGAAGAGTCTTTGACTTGTACATAATATTTCAACTGTAGATTCGGGAGGCAAAAAGTAACCTTTTTTTCGTCTTCTATTTTTTCGAATTTGGCTCTGTTGAAAAGATATAGCCATTTTGAAAAAAATTCGGGCTCATTACGTTCCCGATACAATTCTCTGGAATCGATTCAAAGCTCATATTTCTCGATTGAAATCGAGTTTATAAATTTAGGGAATACTCGAGAACTAACCTTATCGGAATAAAAATGTTGCAAACACATTATTTCAACAAAAACAGTTAGTTTCATCGTATTATACCTGCAAGTAAAAAGCCACAATCTCATGAAGAAAGACTTTTCATTCAGATCATCAAAATTTATTATTAAACAACCTAACCTTATCTATTCTGTGACTGTATCCATTCTGTGAATGTTTGCACAGAAATTTTAAGAAGATGTTGTCAGCTTGCTGATATTTTCATTGAGTTTACGGATTTTTTACGAAACATAGTATTATATTATATCTATTAATTCTGCCGTTTCCATCAGAAATCGACTTTGCCGCGAAATTTCACGACGCATGCGTACAGCGAAAACCGGTGGATTAGTTATCTCTATTACCCTTGGAGGCGCTGCCAACTATAAACAAATTGTAAGCATTATTTGGAGTAGTAGATACATTCAGTGAATTAGTGTTATAATGTGATTATTATGTGAAATGGATTAATATAATATTAACCGTGTAGTGTCGAGAAAATTTCAAAAGGATATTGTTCAGATACAAACATCGCCACAGATTGTAAGGTATCATTTTATTTTCCATTGATTTCAATTTGATACGTGCAGGTTTGTATCGATATTCATCATTCATATCCGAATTTTGTATTTCATCGACATTTAACTTCGATAAGGACCGGTAACAATGGATTTTTAATAGGAACTGTACTCGTTTAATGACCAGAGAAGGAATAATATTTGATGATATTCAACTCAGAGGGGCATTCAGATTATTCTTGAAATTAATGCTTTTTTCATCAAATTTTTCCGGGTAAAATTGGAAATAACTCGAAAACGACGCGTTTTATTGAAAAACCATATGAATACTTTTAGTTTCTTAAATGATGGATTCTTTCGAAAATATGAACCGTTAATTTTTTAAAGTGGTTTTATAGTGTTTTTCGTGTTTTGATGAGTCGACTACCCTGTAACTTCTATACTAGGGGAGATATTGGATAAGTTTCGATTGAGGAATATGCACCATGAATAGAGTAACCAATGAACCAGTTCATTTGAAATAACGGTTACGAAGATAAGATAATAAAGCAATGGCGGATATAGCTTTTTTTATTGGGGGGGGGTAATAACGATTGAAAATCAGGTTCTTAATGTATGAAATTTTTTATATGCACCACATTCCGTAACTTTCTCTAAGAACTTTGATACTCATGGGGGAGTCATTACCCCTCTACCCTCTCGTAAATCCGCCCTTGCCTTAAAGTGTTTTTTTCATGGATTTTCGACACCCTGTATCTTTCAAACGAAACCGAATTTTGAAAAATGGTATAGGAAAAAAGTGTTTCGTTTGATGAGAGGAATCTACAATTGAAATATATGTACAAGTCAAAGACTCACCCTCTATATGTATAGTTTTGATTTATTGAAGATAATTGATTTGTCTATTTTCGGAACTTTGTTCATTATTATACTTTTTATTGTTTAATGTAGTTTTGAGGAACAGATTATTGAAATAAAATCTCTCACAATAATGGCTGCATTTTTTTTCCATCAGTTCATCCTCTGATTCCTAATTTAGGTATATTTATATCATTTTGTTGAAATGTAATTGATTCATGGTAGAAATTAAATAAGCAAAGGTTCAACCTTTCTGTTCTCGCCGTAATAGTCTCCACTGTTATACACATCACGGCTGACATAATTTTCATCCTCAATGTTGATTCAGCCGTTGTAAAAATCATCTATGTCTTAATTCACCGGTTCATTCTCATCACTCTACAAATACGTTCAACGCAGAGTAAATAGTGCATCAAAATTAATCTCAGACATAGCTGCGTTTCAATTTATCTAAGGATCATTATACCAGCTTTATAAACAATTAAATTTCCAGTAGTAAATACCTGCTACGCGTAAAGTTGATCTTAGCTTTATCTAGGCCTTATCTGTTCAACTCTGCCGGTTCTTGCTCTTCTGCATCCTCCGGTTTTACACTTCACGAAGAAGTCAGTCTGGTTTGCGAAGACTGATTGTCACAGCATCCTTAGCCTCAAGGCGTTAGTCATCTTTGCAGGATATAATAAGCGAAATCAACTCAAGACTTTCATAACATTCCACCTTTTTTCTGATTGAACCTCTGTAGAAAGTATGAACAACAAAAGTTATCATTTGAAAATAAACTTATTTTATTGTCGACGCAGGAAAAACAGAACAGTTTTCAGGCAATAAGACATTTGAAAAATGGCAATTTTCCTTCATTCCTGACAATGACAATTCGAATATTCGTGGTGTGTAGAATTTTGACACCAACTGAAAATTCCGGCTATCCCTTACAGAATTCTCTACATAAAGGAGCGTCACATTCTCGCTAGCTCGTTCTAGCCGAGCCTCGAGTTCAGCGAGATGAGCATGGCGTTAAATACTGCGTAGGAAGATCATTTGGTCGGCTGCTGCAACAGTTTCCGAAGTATGATCTACGCGCGCTAGGTAGGTTGATGAACTAGATCAACCGATATCCGCCTTGGGTAGGCTCCTAATAGCTAACATCATGGGAGGCCGCGCTTTGTATTGTCCGTCCGTCTGATGAGACAACAACGGACATAAGCTGGCCGGTGTCTGCTCATTGTTTTCTCGTGGGTTTCTTGGGAATAACGTTGAATTTTTCGAATCTAATTGAAATTCATTCAGATTTCAGACTATGAGAGCATAACCTGTATTTTCCGATATTATAGGAATTTATAGGATATTTATAGGATTTCTTAGTTTGTGCTGTTAATAGTTTCAATCATTGAGATACTTTTTAGTGAGCTAAGAATACTGCTTACAAAACAATTACACAGGGTGTTTCTAAATTCATGCCAAAAATTTAGGGTGTGATTGCTCGTATGAAGTTAAGATGGGTCTCCCCCACAACAAAATTTCCTCAGCCCACCCCTTTCCGATATATTCCCCCTAAAAAGTGGTGACTAAATTTTTTTTTCTTAAATTTCGGTGAAACTAGATTTTTTATTCTCCAGTTTTTTTCCAAAACCAATATAAGAAAAGAAAAAAATAAAAACTTAATTTTAGTCACCACCTTTCAAGGGTAATATCTCGGAAAGGGGTGGACTGAGAAAGTTTTTTTATAAGAAAGACCCATCCTAATTTCATACTAGCAATCACCTCCTAAATTTTTTCGCCAGATTTAGGAACACCTTGTATAGTCAGAAATCTCAATTAATCTCCTCAAAAAATTCTAACATTATAAGGAATGGACGATTATTACCCGAAAAATATCTCAAATTGTCGAACACTTTTTTGCATTTTCAATGATCTTCACAATCTGTATTGACGCAAAATATTTCTCTAATTTTATTCAGAGAAAACTGGAAAAAGTTCATTGCACAGCACTTTGCTGAAAGACCTTGAATAAACAAGACAAAACACGAATGTGATACGAATTCTTGGTTACTAAAAGATTGATAGAGTCATCATAACAAAAAGATCAGTCTGCCATACACAGGATGTTTGATATTGGCTGCCAAACATGATGTACTTCAAATTGATATTTCTCGAATTTTTCGATTATACAGAGTGTAACAGCCAAATGAAATAAATTCGATAACGAATAAATGAGGGCGTGTTGGGAAAAACGCTCGGACACGTCGATTTGTAATTTTGAATGCGCATATTTTTCGAGAAAATAATACTATATAGGGTGTTCCATGTGACCGTGGCCAATACCAACTTTCTTATTTCGAATGCAACACCCTGTATATTATTTATTTTTTGGATTCTTCAGAGAATTCTAGACACAATTCATGCACAATGTCCTATAACTATCTTTAATTATTTCGGAAGTATTGAGTGTTTTCCGATTCATTGCAAAAATCATCGTTTTAAATAAAAATTATTTTATTTCACAAATTCGGTACTTCACAGTTGAAACCTAATAAGTAATACTGATTATTTCTTAATTATTAAAAAAAAACAAAAAAAAACATTAATGTCAATGTGGGAAATGTTCAAAATGCTCGCCGCGAACGTCTTGGCAACATGCTAATCTGGTGTAGAATTGAATTTTTTTTAATTCCTTCTCAGTAATGGTTTTTGCTCACTTTCTTCATATCGAGAGGTAAATGGGAAATAAGTATTCAGTGTAATGTATCGAATTTGTTAAATGAAATAATTTTCATTCAAAATGTTAATTTCTGTAAAAAATCTGAAAACACTTAATATTTCCGAAAAAGTTGAAGATTAGTATAGGACATTGAACAAGAATTATGTCTAGAATTTTCTGAGAATCCAAAAAATAAATAATATACAGGGGGTTGCATTTGAAATGAGAAAGTTGGTATTGGCCACGGTCGCATGGAACACCCTATATAATTTTATTTTCTTGAAAAATATGCGCATTTAAAATTACAAATCGACGTGTCCGAGCGTTTTTCCTAACACCCCCCGATTTATTCGTTATCGAATTTATTCCATTTGGCTGTTACAATGTATAATTATGTAATATATTTTTACTAAAATGCAAAGAATTGAATGGTTCCCATTCTTCCAAAAGCAAGTATGGGGTTTTTTTCATGCCTTCAGGAACTATTGACTTTCTAAATTCAGTAAAATGTTTACTGGTCTTTACTCAATTCGAATTTCTAAAAGAGCTTTGATTTTGAATTTCAATAATTTCGTTTCAATTAGTTATGGTGTTGAATGTTTTTTGTTGTTTTCTGATACCTCAACTACCAAGCTGTCAAATACTTCATTTGTCAAATGTCACATTGAAAGCTCTAACAGATTCCGTTTATATCTTCTCATTATCATATTTCATCTGAAAATTATCTCATTCCACTTTATGCTTTGAGGTTGTAGTTCTCCGAAAAGAAAAGAATATTTTCAGTAGCTTTCTCATCAGCACACGATAAACGTATACGAAGTAGCACAACCCGAATTCGTGTTTGTTTTCGTTGGCAAGACTGCATCGTTTTCATCAAGCTTCACCTGAACTCTAGAGCTTATCTCAGACACTTGATACGAGAGCAAGATAAATATTTGCTCTGTTGTTTATATACGCATCCGAGTACATATTTTGTAAACTCATTATTTATTTACATTGCCTTGTTTGTACTGTGCAATTTCGTGTAATTGATAGGCGGAGATAGGTAAATATTATGCCGAATATGTAATTATTTCCATTGAACTCCCGGCGTGTTTCAATTGATCAGATTGGATCCAATCAAAGGAGAATTTTGTGTGGGGAATTATAAACAAACAAATATCTGAAAAATGGTAAACAGTTCTGTGATGCGTGGATATTTTTCCTCTTTTTACACATTTGTCTAGTGGCATTTCCACCATTTTGAATTAGTGTATGGCTGGCATGACATTTGAAAAAGCGTCCTTTTCATGAGAGCACAATTTTATGAATACATTACTAAGATATATTGAAAAATTCTTAACCAACTATAGAACCAAACAAAATTTCAATGTCAAAATATTTTATTACTCAACATATTCTCCTCTTAATTGAATACATTTATTACAGCGAACCTGCAACGTCTCTTGACCTTTAAAAAAATTTTTCTTCTTGCTCTGCAAACCAGTCCTCCACAGCTTTTATTACCTCCTCGTTGAAAGAAAATTTACGACCTTCTGAACTTTTTTTCAGTTGAGGAAAGAGATGATAGTCGGACGGAGCCAAATCTGGTTAATAAGGGGGGTGTTCTAGTAATTCTAACCTTAAATTACGAATTATTTGCATGGCAACATGAGATTTGTGTACTTGTGCGTTGTCCTGTGAAAACAAGACACCTTTGGATAGCTTTCCGCGTCTTTTATATTTAATTTTCTTCCCGTAGAGTGGTCAGTAATGTCGAATAGTGATCTCCAGTTATTATTCTACCCTTATCCAAAAAATCAATCATGATTACTCCATGGCAATCCCAAAAATCTGAAGCAAGAACTTTTCCAGCAGATTTTTGGACACGAAACTTCTTAGGTCTTCTTGGAGAACCAGAGTGTCGCCATTCCATCGATTGTTGCTTTGCTTCTGAAATGTACTCAATCCATAGTAACAATTCGGTTTAAAAAGTCTACATCGTTTTTAAATCGAGCACAGATTGAATGCGATGGTTCTATCCTTGCACGCTTTTGGTCAACATTCAAACATTTGGAGATCCATTTTGCAGAAATTTTTCTCAGGTCCAAATTGACGTGAATTATATGATGAACGCGTTCGTATGAAATCTTTATTGCTTCAGATATCCGTTTTAGCCCCATTCGACGGTCTGATAAACATGTCATGAACTGCATCAATATTTTCGGGGACTGACACAGAAACTGGCCTTCCCGATCGGTCATCAGCTTCAATGGAAAATTTACCCGTTTTGAAGCTTGCAATCTAATTTTTCACGGTCGCATACGAAGGACATATTGATCACCAAGGGTATTGAGCATATCTTCGTAAATCTGTTTACCTCTTAACCCTTTTAAATACAGGAACTTGATGATGGCTCGATACTCCAATTTTTCGATTTCCACAATTTCGGTGGACATCTTTTTGTTTTAATTTATTGCGTAACTCTGGTTTACTTTTTTGACGTCAAACTTTACACTGGCAGTTCTAATAAGTTATTGTTCGTTGATATGGTATCGCAATATTTTGTTTATGCATGGAACTGGTCTAGGTGTGGAAGATACCCTGCTCGAAGTGAACGATGGTATCAGGTTGAAAGACGGGGTTCGTCTTAACTTAAAATCTATTGGACCACGGTACTCCGAATCGCTTTGGAGTGGTGTTCTCTACTGAGCAATTACTCAAGCACGGGCGGAGTGTGTTGAGAATGCTACACACGCTGTGCTCACAGTGAGTGAGTCTCCACAACATGATTCTTGTCTTATGTTATAAAATACTTCTTTGAAGCCTTGTACGTCTTCATGAATATTGCAGATATTTCTAACGAAAGGGACTCGCAGTTGACTGGAGAACTGGAGAAGTGTAAATCATCGTCCACAACTAACAAACTACCGCGAATATTTCTCATATACCCAGTGCAAGAGACCATTGCAACAAAATAGACTACAACCTCATTATATGCCTTAATTGCTCCTATAAAATGTCGGTAAAATGCCTCATTAAAACCCAACACAGAGATAATACTTAATTAATGGGCAAAATCGGTCAAAATAAATCAGCATCTACATCACACGCGGTATAAAAATAAAATTGCACGCGGTCGTGAAAGAGAAACAGCCGGTCTGAAATTTATTCAGAAACGCCGGTTCAATGCATCTTTCTAATGGTTTTACTTATTACATCTTGCGCACAGAGCGTGATGGAAGACGCTCAAAAGCATGCCATGAATATTTTATTCGAAGAAACTGCTCCTACGTCTTTTTCGCATCTGCATGTGGAAGGTCGAGCCCTGTTGATCGTCCATTACGCGGAGTACAATCAAGATGGCATATTTCATTTCTGTTCATGTGTGAGGAATGTCACGAGAATCTCGTTCTGCAGGGGAGGTTTACTTGCGAACCATGTTTGAGATATTGGTGATTCCAAATGAATAAAAAAGAGTCCTCACAGTTTTGCAGATTTTATACAGTTTCATGCTATCAAAGGAAATATGCACAAATTTTGTCAATGTCGATGCGGATATCCACCTACAACTTATTCCTTATGAGTCTTTAGCCTTCAAAATGAGAAACGTACAACGCCAGATGGCAGTGCAATGCATTGATTTTTATTTATTGGATTATTCAGCTTAAAAGAACAAGGGAATATAACAAGAAATCCTTCCCTGAAGTGGATATTAACTCAGAAAATATCCATTTTGGGGCAAGGGTGTGATGCATACACTCACATTATTTTTCAACGTAGATTCAATATCTGCCATAAAAAATGGGGTTCTAATTTGAAAAAATTGATTTTTCACGATTTTGTCATCCCTAACTTTGAAAGCGATTTTTTCACCCCCTGTATTATGAATCGCAATTTCGATTTTCAAAGTGGATACATCAATCTTACATCTTCAAAAATCCCAAAAATGAAAATTTTCCATCCAAAAACCTCGAAGTTATTCTTGTTTCAGCGGAGCTCTATTTTCGATTTTTTTTTCGAATTTTCCCGCTCAGAGAGAATTTTTCAATCAAAACTGAAAAATGTTACATCAAAATAACTTGAAATTTTCTAAGGAATCTATTTCTGCAATAAAAAAATGGTGTTCTAATTTGAAAAACGGAAGTTGACGTCATTTCCGGAAAAACCTGAGGTGCTCATGCCTTGAAAATATTTTAGATTTCATCAGCATCGTGAAATACTTATAAGTGCTGAATTTCATGAAAATACGTTCAGTAGTTTCCCGTATAAATATGGGTGAGGTTCCTCGTGAAAGACCCTGTATAGTGCATGAAAATCGCATTTTCATTGTGTAAGACAACAAAGAAATCTTTAGAGAAGATGTCGGAGGGCAGAGGGATCACTAAAATATGTACGGAAAAAGTAACGGGGTTATCCCCCCTTTAAATCTAATATGTACAGTTTTTCCTAATAGTAAAAAGAGGACCATTGAAGATTTTATATATACAGGGTGTCCCACGTTCGAGTGCCTATTAGACGTTTCTGGAGAACTGGACATATTTGAAATCTGAAAATTGGGATTATGATATTGCTCGAAATTCTCTATAGGCCTAAAATATTTTTGGAGCCTGACCACTTCCGGTGATACATGGAGTGAAAATAAATTTGTTTCATTTTTTTTTTTTCAATTTTTCCGTTTATTATTCATTATTATTATTTATATGATGGAGTATTCAATGCTGAATACATTCCTGTCAAAATCATTGTATTCATGAAATAGATTTCAAAATATCGAATACCTGAAAAAAAATGAAATATTTATAGTCAGTGTATGATGTTCATTTTTCTAATCCTGAACATCCCCAGTGTAAACCGTTCTCACAACGTCAAAGTAGAAAAATGTGGAAAGGTCATACATCTTTTGAATTTCATAAATATCACCACAGAGTGTTTCAAATTTTGTGTCGAAAACTGTGATCGAAAATTGGCCATAACTTCTGTTTTTCAAATGAGAACCCTATTTTTTTATGATTGCGTTGGATTGTACGAAGAAAAATAGTGATAGCACTCCAAGATGCCCTTTCTCATGAATTCAGTGGTTTCTGACTTATCTGACTCTACAGTCTACGTACAACATTAATCCCGAAAATCTCGAATAACTCCGAAACTACTGAATTCAGGAGCAATATCTTAGAGTGCTATTACTATTATCTTTGCAGAATCCAACGCATAAAAAAATAGGGTTCTGATTTGAAACACAGAAGTTAAGGCTAATTTTCGACCCAAAATTTGAAACAACCTGTGATGATATTCATGAATTTCAAAAACTGCATGACCTTTCCACATTCTTCTACTTTGACGTTGAGAGAACAGTTCACACTGGGAATGTTCAGAATAAGGAAAATGAACAGAAATGTATTCAGCATTGAATTTCGGACAATAATATAATCCCAATTTTCTGATTTCAAATATGTCCAGATCTCCAGAAACGTCTAATGGGCACTCGAACTTGGGACACCCTGTATATATGTATATACATTAAAAAAAGGTATATTTTGTGTCTTTGGGGCGGCACATAAGGATTCTGCACGCGGGCGGCCAACACCCTAGGATCGGCCCTGCAGAGTCTCTAACGGGAATTCTTCAAAATCGATCTCTAGCAGGATAACTTGATACTTAAGAAGAAGAAGCTGTCAACATTCAACACAAATTAGAAAATGAACTCTTGTTAAATATTTTGTCCAAGTCTTCGGAATTATTAGCGATGCAAAACAATGAATTACCACTAACTATAAGGTACGTTAAAATCCTACACCAAAAAATAATCAACGATCCACAATGAAACGCATAATTTTCCAAGTTACTTCGCAATCATACAATCTCAAACCACTCCTTTTTCAAGCCCAACGGAAGATAATGTACTTAATAAGGAATAATGAAAAATTAAATGAATTAAAGGTGTGAACAGGAAATTGACCAGTTACAAATTGAGACCCTGAAGAACAAAGTTGCGAAGAATATCGCAGTTTCCCCAACAGATTTTTGTGCTTAACGGACACGGAAAGTTTTTAGCGAAGACTAACGTGGAGTGCTCCCAATGTCCAATGAAGCGTCCCATTTGGAACGATCCAGAGGAAAAACCACCGGACCGATTGTTTTTCAGATCTACATTACCTCTATCGTTTTCAATTCCGTGTTGTTGAACGCAGATAACGAAATGAACGCTGCGATAGAATTGAAAGCGACGCGAAAATGGTCACAAAATTAAATTAGGTATACACACAGGGCTGCCAGTTCGACAGATACCGATAGCATTGAGTTATATTTTCGATATTGCCCAGTAACCCGACAGACCAATTGAATTTTTAAACAATGCCATATCTAACTTTGGCATTGTTTACATAAATTACTGCCCTATTGTGCTGCGCTCGGCAGGGTGGTCGCAAATATTTTAAACATCGACGTTTGGGGGACCGATACACTGGGCGCCAAAGTTTGGGCATAACCCAGGAAGCACATACTTCTCCGCGAAATCTCTGAGAGATCAATTACCTTCCGAACCTATTTCTAAGACACCCAGCGTGGATTTTATATCTTCTTCCTCCTCATCCCTTTCAAAATAAGCCTGAAACCCATACGCAGAACTAAAAGTTCAGTCTAAACATTCTTCAACTTTTCACATATACAAGGTCAGTCTTTGACTTGTACATATATTTTAACTGTCCTGCTCATATCTTCGGAACCGTCATTTCAAATGAACTGAATTTTGGTTGATTGTTTACTCTATTCATGGTGCATATTCCTTAATCATAACTCATTCAAAATTTCTCCTGGTATAGGAGTTACAGCGTAGCCGATTCATAAATCCACGCAAAAATACTATAAAACCACTTGGAAAAGATAAACGGTTCATATTTTCGAAAGAATCAATCATTTTAGAAAATAAAAGTATTCTTGTGATTTTTCAAAGAAAAGTGTCGTTTTCGAGATATTCCCAATTTTACCCGATAGTATATAGTATAGTGAAAAGGAGTTACAGTCCACTGCGACCTTAAGGTCTATTGTGCCCCCTACCAGAGCTGTTAATTTTACCCGATAACATTCGAAAAAAAAAATCAAAAATTATAAGAATAATCTGGATGCTTCACTGGATTTTCAATATCACAGAATAGCTGGAATTTATAAACTCTTCGGATCTCTATACAAGTTATAAGTTGACAGAATGTTTATCAACATTGTCAAGACTAAAATCTCAATGATGGAAAAACGTTTGATGTAGAGATATGTAATAGTAAAATCCCACAAATATGGGAGATAAAATGGAATTCTGAAAAGCATGAAATTACATATACATTTCGTTCGAACAGTTTCTATTAAATTTTCAAAAATCAAAAATAAGCTCAATAAAATAAAAAATTCAGATAAATGAATAATTAATGACGATACAAACCACGTATCAAATTGAAATTAATGAAAAATTAAATGATACTTAACACTATTCGAACAATATCCTCAGTGATAATTTGCTGCCAACTACCAACTAGATAAAAACTTCTGCACAGAAAAAATCCCAATTTTATAAACTCGACACTACATTAATTCACTGAAAGTAATCCACATAATCATCACGAGATAGAAAGAAAACTCCTAGAATAGTCGATTTCCGCGTTTATAACACAGCTCTAGAACAATTGTCCTCCATATCTGTTTACACTTGCAAATAGCGCCAGTTGCCGCTATCGGCTATACGCATGCGTGGACACAGAGCAACCATGTAAGGTTTGGGATGGGTCGATTCATAGATCCTGCGCGCCTGCTACCTCGCACCATTGTTCAAAATGAAAATCAACAATCTGGCATCGTCATCGTCTTCTCAAAAGCTCTATGATAGCTCTGTCATAGAAGATGGGTAGATGGGTTAGGTTAAGTCATTTACCTAAAATCCTATAAAGAGAGTGGAAAACCCTTTGTTTATAGGATATTTTTGGGATATCGAGAAAAATATGAACAAGTTATTAGTGTTTACATACTTATATTCAGGGAAATCGAAAAAGGAACTCATTTTGGTGGGAGAAATATGGCTTTTTTGTTGCAGATTCGGACAAAACTACGTGTTTTTGTTGAGAAATATCGTGTTTTTAACATTCTTATTCAAACAAGGTTAGTATTCGAGTATTTCCTGAATGTATTAACTCAATTTTAATCGAGAAATATGAACTTTGCAGCAATTCAGAGAATCATATCAGGCACGTATTCGGCCCATTTTTTTTTAATGGCTATATTTTTTTCAACAAATCCGAATTCAGAATCTTGAGTTAAAATATAGGTACAAGTCAAAGTTTTTTGAGAATATCCACGTAGGATATCGCCAAGACCTCTCTGGGAGCGCACATTTGGAGGAGACTTAGAGCTCTCAGCAACCTCTGAAAGAAGTAACAAAAGGCGACACAATTTCCCAAAAAGAAGTCGAGGGGCTATCTTTGTGACCATTTTGTGTTGCCTTGGAGGTAAATGAGAGCATGAAAAACTTATACCTCATAGTAGCCGTTAGAACTTAGAAATATTCCAGTCTTCAGGGTCCAATGTTGGCGTAAATATCATGGCGATTTAGGAAGACGAAATATACTACATTTTAGGAACAAAGTTCCTTGTTTGATGTCATGCAGTGTATCTGGTGCCCGGACGGCCTTACGGGTATTCAATCGAAATCGAGTCGGACAGAATATTCCCAAATTATAAATTCAAATCAGGTTGCCCAAATGCTTACCGAAATTAATGAAATAATATATATTGTTTGACAAAGTTCGCTGTAGGTACGCTGAATAGGGCACGCCAATAAATTATACCGGTTTCATGGGACGCCGCTGTTTATGCACGTCTGATATGCGGAAAGTTTGTATGTTCATGTCTGAGAAATTGCTAATTTGAATTTATGTGAATTTCGGCAGGAAATAATGACGATTTTGAGGCAGATGCCCAACTGTATCATGATCCCAATGGAGGATGGCGGTTGGTGAACTCCATCCTTGAAGTTATGTAGGTATTGGCGAAACTTTAGGTTCGATATGTGCAAGATGGAGACAACAATCATTTTGTTCCTGATTCGATTTGCGTGGAAAATAACAAATAATAGTATGATTTTGCAGGGGCGTATCCA
The DNA here is from genome assembly GCA_910592335.1 of Adalia bipunctata. Lineage (NCBI taxonomy): Eukaryota > Metazoa > Arthropoda > Insecta > Coleoptera > Coccinellidae > Adalia > Adalia bipunctata. The sequence continues at coordinate 15,273,773 of OU342955.1, forward strand.
GAGAGCGAGTCTGGGGGGGGTAGTGGTAAGTTTTAGTGACGACTGATCTTGAGTGAAGAAGAGCGGGGGGGGGGGGTTGATATCTCATTCATAACATTTTTATTCAAAAAAATATGAAAACCAAATAAATGGGCTCAAAATTTGAAGGAAAAATATCAGTGAATATAAAAATATAGTGAATATTATACATTAAAAATTTCAAAATAACCGCTTCTTCTAGCATCAGATATGATTCAAAAATCACAGAACGAAATCACTTCGCCTCTTTTTATTACAAGGAAATTTATCAATAATATTGTCCACCTTTATTGGAATGTATCTTTGTATAAATAACAATGACAGCCCAACTAACCTATCCTGGCCCATTGTTGACTGAAGCCAGGTTTTAAGGTGAGGAAAAACTTCTTTCAGCAGAGGCTACACTAACGGGTAGTGACCAAAACTTGGAGACATTTTTTCACAAGTGAAAAGATACTTTCATCGCAGGACGAATATAACGCCATACCATCTGTTGTGTTCTCTGCCATGATTTGCCACATAGTAAATTCTGCTTTCAATTTCAAAGCATCAAATCCTTATTTTTGCAATTCTCTAGGTTGTTCAAATATTACGTGACTATTCCAAGAGAAAGATCTATTTCTGTGTCCGATTTCTTATTGAAAATTGAAGTAAGTATATTTGAGCGATGCGATTGTCTCGGGGTTACTCTTGGTTTTGTAATTTCTATATTTAATTTTTTATGAATATTGGATACCAAAGCGAATACGTTACTGAAATGAAGTTCGGAGTTTTGACTTGTGCATGCCATTCGCTGATCTATGTATGATCTATCTAGGAAATCGATCTGATAAATTTGATTGTATATTTCTTTCTTTCAAAAAATGTTACGTGGAATATCAAATAACATGAAAAAACCTTTTTCATTAGTTTTTGTTCAATGTTTGATATATTTTATATTTTCAATTCAATTCGAAGATTTAGTGTAGCAAATGTTCTTCTAGAAGGGGTATTGCAAATTTTCTTCGGGGGGGGGGGGGGTAATTAAATATATATAAATTTACTTCCAGTATCAACAACTGAGAGCATTTTCAAAACGTCAAGCTACAGGATACAAACCGAAAAAATCCAAAGTTTTAACCCAGGAACAAGTTCAGAAATTCATTTTAGAGGCCCCAAATGACATATTTTATCGACGAAAGTAGATATAGATAAAATAGTATGACTTTAAATACATAAAATACGAAATATACAGGGTGTCCGGGGAATAACTGTACATATTCATACCAGAGATAGAGTTGGACTAGCTGATTACGAATTGACTATAAAAAATTAATTTCTGGATTTCCTTAGAAAGCTACAGGGTGATATTCCAGCTTCATGGAAATACTAAGACCGTCATAAAATCCAAACTTATTGACGGATATTATTGAAACTTGGGAGGTTATTGGCACATGCTAAGGTCGAGTCTGAAAGATATCAATTATTCCATTATTCCAGGGCCGGACTCATCAATCTTCATTTAAAGTGTTCAGGGTAAAAACAACACTTTGTATTTCGAATAAAAAATAATTGATTCGCTTTTTAGAAAGAAGCTAAATTATACTTCAATTTGTGATATCGCTCAAAGTTGTCACATCGACAATTATTTTTTTATGAATTTCTTAATTTGGATAAAGTTCGAAAATTTTAATTTATTTTCCTGAACAGGACTTAGTCATTTTGTGGAGGTCGAAAATAAATAATAAACTTTCTTAAAAAAGTCACTGAAGGTGAGGAAGACTATAATAATTTGTTGATATACTGGGTGGCCACCCCAGACACGAATCTCATTGCGATGGAGTTAATGAAGGTAAATTTCGAAAAAAAAAATTGGTGATTTTTATAGTCTTCCTCACCTTCAGTGACTTCTTTAAGAAAGTTTATTATTTATTTTCGACCTCCACAAAATGACTAAGTCCTGTTCAGGAAAATAAATTAAAATTTTCGAACTTCATCCAAATTAAGAAATTCATAAAAAAATAATTGTTGATGTGACAACTTTGAGCGATACCACAAATTGAAGCATAATTTAGCTTCTTTCTAAAAAGCGAATCAATTATTTGTAATTCGAAATACAAAGTGTTTTTTTTACCCTGAACACTTTAAATGAAGATCAATGAGTCCGGCCCTGGAATAATGGAATAATTGATATCCTTCAGACTCGACCTTAGCATGTGCCAATAACCTCCCAAGTTTCAATAATATCCATCAATAAGTTTGGATTTTATGATGGTCTTAGTATTTCCATGAAGCTGGAATATCACCCTGTAGCTTTCTAGGGAAATCCAGAAATTAATTTTTTATAGTCAATTCGTAATCAGCTAGTCCAACTCTATCTTTGGTATGAGTATGTACAGTTATTCCCCGGACACCCTGTACAATTTTGGATTACTTTTTGGGTAGCTCTAATTTTTGGAATAGCAGGAGCCCGTCGACGAGATGAGCTTGTCCGAATGAAAGTTAAGGATATACAAGGTTTTGGTTCAAAAATAGTCGTTAAAATTCCAGAAACAAAAACAAATAAACCTAGATCATTTATCATTAACGAAACCTATTTGAATGTTTTTAGAAAGTACGTATCATTTAGGCCTAATGATTTTGAAAATCCTGGATTTTTTCAAAATTCAATGAGGGAATAGGATGGAAGACATTCATTGGAATGAATCAATTTGGAAAAATGCCGCAAATTGTTGCAAGTTATTTACAGTTGCTAAATCCGACAGAATATACAGGACATTGTTTCCGAAGATCATCGGCAACACATTTTTTAGATGCTGGAGCTAATTTTCTTTCTTTAAAGCGCAACGGAGGATGGAAATCTTAAAATGTGGCGGAAGAATATATTGACGAATCACCTAATAATAAAGTAGAGGTGGCTAATAAAATATTCAACACTTCTGCCTCGACTTCAAATGACAATGATCGAAACGAGATAAACCAACAATTTGCCATGCAGCTTCAACGTCTATAAGTTTTCGTTGACCTCCAGTACAATTTACAAATTGTTCAAACTGTACCATAAATGTAAACATTAACAACAATTAATTTGTGTTCAAGATTATCATTATAAATTAGATGTTTCTTTTATTTCTTTCATAACAACTTTATCAATATATAAATTAAAACCATACTTTGTTTCATTCTATTGCAATAAGCCATTTATAACATTACCGCACGCTACAGCAGTGCGGTATAGTATATTCTGAAACTAGTTGCAGAATGGACTCCTATTCCAATACGAATGCGAAATTCGAAAACGAGCGACGAAGGAGCGAGTTTTCGAACGCATGAGTGTTGGAATTGCATTCTGCAACGAGTATTGGACGATATTTTCTCTATTTCAGTCAAATTTCGTTGAAATTCAATGAAAAATTCAGATTATACATCCTAGTGACTTTTGTATTGTATCTTGGCAGCTGGTTCACTGACGAAAATTGACATTTCCAACTTGACGTGTGTTGAAAATTTATAGGATCGGCAGTCATTGTTGACAACCACGAAACGAAAAATATTACTAAAAACAGTGCTGTAATGAACTCATTACAGCACTGTTTTTAGAACTGTAATGAACTCATTACGATACTGAAATAGAGAAAGAATATTACCGCACTGATTACTCAGCAACTGCTCACTTTTCTGGAATGCTCAGCTTTGCACCTAGAAAACAGGTCTAAATAGTGTCACTTTTTCCACGACCGGAGAAAAATAATTTACTTCTTTGACACCTGGCCACCTTCGAACAAGAACTCTTCCTAGAAAGATGCAACTTGAGTTTAGGCCATGTATGATAATTTAAATTTTTTCTAAAATCATGGCCATATAAAACAAAATAGGGGCCTTGCATGCCATGTGCCTGTAGTCATTTTGAATAATAAATCAGGAGTCCTTTTTCAATTTGCTCTAATTCGGCAGCAGTTGACAAGATCTGCGAGCCATCATAAAGTTTCTCTCCAGAATTGAAATTATCCTTATTCCATTTCCAGACAGTTTACAGCGTTCATCTTCATTTCCGCCCCCTACCCCTACTCCATCCTAATCGAATATCCCTCCCAGCTTCCCATCCGACAGTTCGTCATCTTAATACAATAATAACAACTCGAACTATACCGAAGAAACCTTGGCGGAAGTTCAATTAGCCTCAACCGGGCGGTTTCGATGCGGTTTCTTTCCACAAATTTTCCCTATTAATTCGACTAATTGGCAGAAGATAAATACTAGGCCCCGATTATTTACCAAATCCTATTAACTCTTTGAATTGCCTGGAAGACTCGGCGGATTATTTGAGTTATGAATTTGCCGATATTTTCCTCGACTTACTGGAAGTTCGCGAATAATTTTGATGGCTTCCTTCCGTTTGGAGCTTCTGCTCTGGAATCGAATTCATTAACACTTTGACGATCTTTTAGAGGAAAAGCATACAAAATGCCATAAGCTTTATAATTTGAGTTTGGAGGTATCAAATGCGGAACTGTCTACAATATCACACGACCCGAGTGGGTTCTATTAACCTCTGAAAACTCGCAAGAGATACTCTAGTTCATTCGGTCGTTATGAGTGATAATAGAAATCAATAGGTCACGAGTTTAGAAGAAATGGCCGGTTTTCACCATTTTTTTTATTTATTTTGCATTCAATTCGAAATCTTCTTATTTGTCATTGTATTAACGAAGCTTTTTTATGTTTAATATACTTTATGTTCGACTGCATCATGAACACTTGATTCATGAATCCGTTTTGCGTCCAAAATTGAATACTTTATTGGACACCACTTTATTGTACACCACTTTATTGGACACCACTTGATGTCTTCTTGAAATGAAGCGACGAATATATTAATTGCCATTTCAGAAAATAAAATTTCTACATTGAAGTAAAACATAAAGCTTTGTATGCAACTCGTACATAATTGGGCTTATGAACTTGCCCAAATTATTGGCCTGGCTCGCTTTGCTCGCTCTGCCATAAACATTTGGACTAGTCCATAAAGACCTAATTTATGTACTTGTTATATAAATAGCTATTATGTTCGACTGACTCATAAACACTTGATTTATGAATTCGTTTAGTGTTTATAATCGACCACTCTATTGGACACCACTTTATTGGACACCACTTTATTGGACACCACTTTATTGGACACCACTTTATTGGACACCACTTTATTGGACACCACTTTATTGGACACCACTTTATTGGACACCACTTTATTGGACACCACTTCATTGGACACCACTTTATTGTACACCACTTTATTGGACACCACTTTATTGGACTCAACTGTAACTGTCCTCTGTCGATTTTACAATTTTCTTCGTTTTACACCACTTGTTATAGGCCGCATACGAATTTTCATAAGCCCTTTCAGTGGGTAAGAGAGGTTCTTTGGCGCTTGCGACTAAATTTTCTACGCTTTACTCTCCAGCACTATCCATTTATCCATAAATAGCAATTTTATATTAATTCGATATTTTTCTGGATTTATAACGCTTTATGGACAAAATGACATATACAGTGAACATGACATGGGTATTTCAGCAGAATTAACCGTATCTACTGGACAACACCGAGAACTTTCATCCCAGGCTCCGTCAGCAAACGAAGAGCCAGGACTTGTCTTAACATATTCATAACAAAATATTCATCTGCGGCTAATGAAGGCAATGCATCTTAACCTACTCTCGCTGATCCTATAAGGAGGTTCCTCCAATCCCTAAAGGACGATTCATAAGTGGAGGAGGCAAACGTGAGCCGAAGACCCGATAAACGTACTTAGTTTCAACTTCTACACCTATTTTGAATAGGAAACTTTTATTGATAATATATGACTCACTGGTGGAATCTGTTATTAGATACTGCATCACTGTATGGGGTGGCTTAAGTAAAACCCATAGACATAGTTTGGATGTCGCCCAGAAATCTCTCATAAAGATAATTATGAGGAAGAGGAAAACATTTTCCTCAGAGACTCTTTTCAGGGAATCAGGGCTTTTATAGGTGAGAAAGCTGTTTCTATACCATTGTTTGTTGTGGATGATGAGGTTTCCGGTGTCTCCTAGAATACTTTCATATACCACTCGTACGGGCCTCAATAGACCGATGATAGTACCGCTGTGTAAGAAAACTCACTCTCAACGCTTTATAACATATCTGGGTCCAAGATTCATCAACATGCTACCGATTCATATGCGGTATTGTATTTCTAACAAGACACAACGCAAGAATTTGAAAACATATGTTTTAGAGAACTTTGAACGTTTCGAAAACTAGATCTGAATAATGTGCGGCTCCCTCAGGCGTCTCCTTCCCACCGCTCTCTCCAGCATCGGATTTGGGTGCATATATTGGAGTTATTAATGTACCTACATGTATGCTTTTTTTTCTTATTTCTTTTTTTTTGTTGTTTACCTTGTTGATACTTTACTCTTTTGATTGTTTAAATGTATTGCTCGAGTGAAGCTACACAACTCAAGCTTAGCTTAGGTGTCTCATTCGAGCTATTATATATGCAAGAAATTACCTGAATAAATTTTTTGATTTTGATTTTTGAATATGATTGCAATCAAATCAAAATAATTGGGACATTCCTCCTCCAAAGAAAAGGAAACAAATCCCTAGGGCATTATAAAGAAGACAAGGAAGAAGAAAATGTTCCTATCAACTTTCGAAATAACCTTTTTTCCCAATGTAGATCGGAAAAAAACCAGTCTTCTCCAGTTCTCCAGGATAAGCTCTGAAAATGACTGGTTGCTTGGGCTCAAGCATTTTGTGCTGATGTTCCTAAAAGACTCAAGCGTTTCATTGGTGAACTTTGTCACTTGTTTTGTTACTATACGTAGAAAACTACAGTTGCCTGTTGCCGGTATGTCATTTTGTCCATAGCATGCGGATAAAATCAATTTACTCCCACTGTGTAAGTTTAAACTTATCAAGTTCGCATAGGAAAACACTTAAAAAATAGTTGGAAGTGGGCTTTCATGAGCAATGTATTAATTACGCCTTCATAATATTCAATGATTCGTTTAAAATTTTCAGCACTCATAAAGCTTTCAGTGAGAGTAATATAAAAGGTTTCTTCTCTGTAAATAAAATATGTCAGGATAGTCTGGCAGAGCGAATACCGCTGACGATATATTGAGCGCTAATGAATGTTAAAATCCCATTCCCTTATTTGCAATCCGCCCGTATAATATCCTCGGCCATCAATACGTCCAGATTCGAGACATCCACATTATTTTTTCGGGCACCTCGCCATCAACAAATTCGATCGATCCCAAAAAACACCCACCGAATCGATAGTACCCTTTCGACGATACATCTTAATTAGCAGAATTTGCATTCCCAGCAACATCTGATGGCCTACTTTTTGCCATTCGGGTCTGCCATCGGCTATCTTGGAAAGGTATCGATTAAAATATACAATCGTAAATTAAAAATCGGAACGAAGACAAGTATTCGGCTTTTTATTTGTACAGTCGAGTTATGGAATGATGTCTGGGGTTACATGAAGATAAATTTGAATCCGATGTTGATTTCTTCGGCGGTTGTTTGTACATGTCGGCTGTTTGAATTGTTAAAAACACGAGTAGTTGGTCGGTTTGATAAATCATTAAGTTATGGTTATGATAATGCTTTTAATTGACGGGGCCGATAAAGGCAGCGATTCAGCTTTTTCCCTGATGGGAATGTTAGATTTGACAATAATGAACTTTCTCGAGAGTTCAATGTCAGCGAGATTGACGCCGATGATTATTACAGAAGATATTGCTACTTATTCACTAAGCAAAGTTGTTATGGATAGCAACTGTAAATCGTCGTTATCCCATGTAATAAGCATGGGGTAACGACGATTTACAGTTGCTGCTATCCATAACAACTTTGCTTAGTGAATAGCCCCGATTATGCTTTCCTGGCACATAAGAGCAGCATAGACGATATTTTTCATGCATATGAACTTCTGAATTCGATTTTTATGCAGGGGAAATACGTGAAAAATGACGTAGGCATCATAACTTGAGTTTGGAGGTATCAAATGAGGAACTGCCCACCACATCACACGACACGAGTGGGTTCTATTTACCTCTGAAAATTCGCAAGCGCTACTCTAGTTCATTCGGTCGTTATGCGTAATAACAGAAATCAATAGGTCACAAGTTGTTTTTCATTGCGCCAAATTTTTAGAAGGAATGCCCAGTTTTCACCATTTGTTTTATTTATACAGGGTCTTTCACGAGGAACCTCACCCATATTTATACGGGAAACTACTGAACGTATCTTCATGAAATTCAGCACTTATGAGTATTTCACGATGCTGATGAAATCTAAAATATTTTCAAGGCATGAGCACCTCCGGTTTTTCCGGAAATGACGTCAACTTCCGTTTTTCAAATTAGAACACCATTTTTTTATTGCAGAAATAGATTCCTTAGAATTTCAAGTTATTTTGATGTAACATTTTTCAGTTTTGGTTGGAAAATTCTCTCTGAGCGGGAAAATTCGAAAAAAAAATCGATAATAGAGCTCCGCCGAAACAAGAATAACTTCGAGGTTTTTGGATGGAAAATTTTCATTTTTGGGATTTTTCAAGATGTAAGATTGATGTATCCACTTTAAAAATCGAAATCGCGATTCATGATACAGGGGGTGCAAAAATCGCTTTCAAAGTTAGGGATGACAAAATCGTGAAAAATCAATTTTTTCAAATTAGAACTCCATTTTTTTATGGCAGATATTGAATCTACGTTAAAAAATAATGTGAGTGTATGCATCACACCCTTGCCCTAAAATGGATATTTTCTGAGTTAATATCCACCTTAGGGATGACATAGGTATTTCAGCTGAATTAACCGTATCTACCGGACAACACTGAGACCATTAATCCCAGGCTCCACCAGCAAACAAAGAGCCAGGACTTGTCTTAACATATTCATAACAATATTCATCTGCGCCTAATGAAGGCAATGCATGTTAACCTACTTTTGCTGATCCTATGAGGAGGTTCCTCCAATCCCTAGGAGGATTTATAAGTGGACAAGGCAACCGTGAGCCGAAGACTCGATAAACGTACTTAGTTTCAACTTCTACACCTAATATGATTGCAATCAAATAAAAAATAAGCCCATACCTCCTCCAAAGACAAGGAGACAAGTCACCAGGGAATTATTCAAAGACGACAATGAAGAATAAAATGTTTCTAACAAAGTTCGAGATGATGAAGACGACTTTCCGTCTGTCTTTTCTTACGACCTTTTTTCGATTTAGATCGGGAAAAAACCAGTCTTCTCCAGAATCAGCCCTGGAAAAGACTGGTTACGATGCATGCATTGGTTGCATTGGGCTCACGCATCATGTCCTGATTTTCCTAGAAGAACCAAGCGTTTCATTGGTGAACTTTGTCAGAAATTCTGTAACTATAAGTAAAATAGATTGTTATTGGCCAATATCTTCAGAAAAGACTGTGGACCAATCTGAGTAACTTTTCTTTAATCCCAGCATCATATCAAGTAGTGTAACCAACGCTATCAAAGCCAATAGTCTCTATAATTGCCTGGCTATCCGATATCAACAATTACAATCCAATTTTTTCCGAACCATTAACGTTACAATTCACAAATCTATTTCAATCGATCAAATCAAAGACCCGAGCGTCCCAGCACAAAACCGAACAATCAAAAGTAACGGTTATTCAGATCAGAAACGCAGTGCAATTCGCTCGAAAAGATTAATTCCGAAGTTATCTACGTACATTCAATTGGATATTTATACGCGACGAATTGATATAATTGCGCTTTGTAGCGGGCGCCATTATGCGCTAGATCGTGCTGCGTTAGATCACTAGCGCTGATTGAAAAATTAGCTATTTCCCTGTCTGCATATTATATTTTAGTGTATCATTCAGATGGACTGTACCATGCGAGAAAGATATAATCATTCGAATGGAATTTATAACCAATAATAAAAGTTTGGTGATTGAATAATCTACAAGTGTCTTGGCAACAAACCACAGATGGGCATAGGAGCAATTCCGATTAAATTAGAAGCCAAAGCTGCACCTCTGTTCCCTCAGAAATGTCATGTTGAAAGCAACAAGAATCGACGTATCCATCTGACAAAATTTTGCGTCGAGAAGTATTTTTGTGTAATTTCTGGAAATCACTTGGTGGCAAGAAACTGGGCGGCATAAGGCTTTTTTCATGGGACCCCTGATAAAATGTTGGGTACGTCTATCGGAAGGAAAAATTCCAAATTTTTGATGCCTAGAAGTCTCTTTTGCCTAGAAATCTTTATTTTCCTAAGATCTTGATACAAACTCTTAACGTGGAGGTAACTCAATTCCGAAATTTGTACATTTGAAGAAATGATACCTATGAAATTATGTAGAAGTGATCTCCATGCTCATAACATCTTCATGTAACTCCCGTACGTAGTATTGGAAATAGCTCCTTTAGGACGCCTTAAATAAAAGAGATCAGAAACCAACATTCTAAAAGGACGGGAAGTATTTTGAATATAATCGCGGACATCACTGGGAGACGAAAAACGGGGCTGTACAAGGCTTTTTTATGGGACCCTCGGTATAATATTGGGTGCGTCTATCGAGAGGGAAAAATATCAAATTTTCGATGCCTAAAAGTCTCATCTCTTCACAATTCTCCGTTTTCCTACGACCTTGATATAAACTCTTAACATTCCGCAGTTGGGGTTACTCATTTCTTCTCTCTTTGCAGCAATCCCAAGCCCTCAAATTTGTTTTGAGAAGATGGATCGTGCGATATGTTGTTGAAAAAGTCTTCTCCTTCGATGATTCTACCAGAAAAGACCACCATTTCCTTCTCATCATATAGACACTACTTCAATGCTGTATTCCAAGGTCTGTGATGCATGTTAGGACCTTGGTTTACAATATTGTAATTAGCCCAGTTCTCTGTATATGCAAACGGAAATCTGCCATTTACATGCGGTCCCCTAACTATTACAATAATTATAATGAGCATAAATTGCCATCAGTTTGTGAAAAATCCAGAAATATTAATTATTGTTGTGGATAATCGCCCTTATAAATTGCAAGGGAGTCTCTGTATTTATTTAATTTCATTTGTGTGTTTACTGCAGGTGCATCCGCAGGACATTTCAATTTTTTTAATGAGAATATGGTTGAATGAAAGACATCTTCTCTAAATGGTCGTTATCGTTCTGTCATTTTTACTACTTGCAATGCATGACAAAGAGACTCTAATTATTCCGTCTGGAGATTTCATAATTTCTGCGAACATAAGTGTTATTGGAGTGGTATTTCTTCAGAATAGGAATCATTAAGTGAGGCTCAGGGTAAATTACGAGGTTTACCAGTTTAAGAAACTATATTTGACAACTGAAATTGGTAGAGTCTATCTCTATTGTTAATTATACCGAGAAGAATGGACTGCTGTACCAATTCTTATCAAAACGAAAACTAAAGAAATAAATGTATGTATGAACTGAATAATATCACAAAGTGGACGCTTACGGAATGTCATTTACGGTAAATGCTCGCTGAAGATATATTGTGCTGCTCTTCTGGATTCGTGTAAGTGTTGTACGAATAAGAGTCTTTTGTCTCCAGGAACAACTGCATTCTATATTCTGGGTTAGCGAACTGAAATAGCGTGGCGAACTGATGACGAGACGCGAACTGATAGCTGTAGAGTCGTGGCGAGACTAGATGTGCGGACCTTCTTCGTTACCGACGAAATTTGAGTTTGAACTATCTTCTTTTTTTATTTCTTTTTTTATGAAGCTGAAACGTTGCTGATTTTTTGTTAAATATTTAACAAAAAATCACGAAGTGATCTCTTGAGTACCATATGGTACTCAAGAGATCACTTCGTTTGGTTTTAAACGAGAAATAAAAATATTTGATTCTGAGTCGTCCAAATGAGGACGAAAACCATTACACATATAGAAATACTGTAAATCTTCTAGAGATCGTAAATTTAACCATGTTATCAGCCCTCATACGACTTAATGGATTTCTAAATAAAAAATTGTAACAGTCCATGACTGCATAATATTAAATTTCGAATATCATGGTGAATCCACATTGAGTACATTCCCACAATTCGAATCTAAACTGCAGTCTCCTGACTAATGCGAATCTCCTGAATTCGCCTTTACCCTATCGGGAATTGCGATCTATTTCTTTCACCGAGGTATAGGTAACCGAAAGATTAAAATACAATTCATTTCCTCTGCCTCCACACGTCAACGTACCCGACGTTGCCAGATTGGCAGATTAATTCATCGTTTTGACTATTCATTTGACAGCCTTCTTTTAGTCCGGTCATGCCTAAACGAGTGGAAATAACCCTAAGGTTGCTTCTGGAAAAATGTGAAGCATTCAATTCTTATTACCTAAAATGATCACTTTTTCCTTTTATAACAACCTAGCTCTATTTCCTCCATTTTTGATTGGCGCTGGTGATCGCTATACGCATGCATCGTTCACATACGTTATATTACGTATAAAGATTATCTTTTTAATCTTTGATTACGTAGACCATAGATGGGTCGATACCTAGATCTTACGGTGTTTCTTACGTAGTTTCAAGAATATTGGAGAAGCTGGCAACATACACATAAAACTTTCTGCGAAATATTCACAGAATGGATACAAAATGGGTTGATTAATAATCGACTCTGATAAATCGATTGAAAGACATTCTTTATAAGATATTTTTGGGATATCGAGGAAAATATAGACAAGTTATTATTCTTTACGAACTAATATTTAGAAAAATCGAAGAAGGAACTCATTTTGATGTGAGAAATATAGCTTTTCAATTGCAGATATAATCGAACAAAACAATAAGTTTAGTACTTGAGTATTCCCTAGATGTAGCATTTCAATTTCAATCGAAAAATATGAACATTGAGGTATTTGCAGAGAATCGTATCAGGCTCTTATTTGGCCAAATTTTTTTTCAAATGGCTATATCTTTTTAACAGAGGTGAATTCGAAAAATTAAAAATAAAAAAGGGTTTCTTTTGGCTTTAAGAATCTACAGTTCAGATATATGTACAAGTCAAAGACTCGCCCTGTATACAGGGGAATCCATTCAACAATTCGCCCGTTTGTTGAATTTTCTTTTGGGGAAAGTTTAGTTGAAGTAAATCGGTAAAATAATCCGGCAACCCTGTCGGAATCACCCAGGAGAAGGTTATACGATTTTCAGGGTAATTACGAGCATCCGTAGGAGCCCGAGTCCGACGGTAGGCTCGCTGGCCCAGACGTTATCCGTTGCATCTTTCATGGACCTGGTTGAATCGTTCTATTGGAGATCAGTTTCAATGCAACGGGATACTAATGAATGCATATGCATATAATATATGTATTTCTTTGCCCTGTAACTCATCGAGTCGGAGTTATGACGGCACGTTTGGTCTCGATCTAATGGTTCGCTTGGAGGAAATGATAGACTTTGGTCTCAATTGAGTTATTGTTATATATTCATGTCCTCATGCTAATGCACTTGATCTGCTGGGTTTTTCATGTTGTTCTTGATTTGAAGTCGGAATGCATTCGATGTAGGCTTTCTTCCTCGTTCTTGATTTCACCAGATACCTGAGCTGGCAGTCGATTTTACACATCGACATGTAAGGGGGTTCTTCTTCCGTGTTGTGAATTAGCATGAGATGAAAGTTGGTGCTAGAAACTGTGGGAAATAATCGAATTTTTTTTATGCTCCTTTTCATAATTATTTAAACTGCGACTTTAATTCATCATTCACCAAAGCTCTGACCCTCAGATCAAAAAGTCTCGAGGGAAATTAAAACGGTCCAAAATCTCAGTCTCCCAGAAATTTACTTGGGATAGATTGATTATGATTCCACCAAAATCAATGATTCTCATGTCTACCTGGATTATTCATCATTCCATGAAGCTGGATTCTCCCTGTTGAACATTCTCGAGCTGAATTTTTTTTCGACAAAATCTGAATTTTTGGGGCAACTGCTGAATATAACCAGAATGTTTTTACGCTTTTATTCATAATTATTTAAAAGGCGACAAAAATTCATCATTCACCCAAGCTCAGTCCCTCAGATCGAAAGGTCTCGAGTAAAAATCAAAACAATCAAAAATCTGAGTTTCCCAAAAATTGACTTGGGAAAGATGAATTATCATTCCGCTTGAGATACTCCCAAAAAGAAGCTACAGTGGCATTTAAGATTTCAAACCCAATTTTGGAAAAAATGATAGATACGGTCAGAAATGGATCATAGATATATCTGGAGCCTTTGACAACACAACACTTGTCTTTCATAGAGACACTTGTAAGACGAGGAGTCAATAATACCATTGTATAATAGAGGTCTATAGTCCGTTCAAATATAAGAAGGAGCTTTGTAAACAAACAGAATCTTCTGGTTTGCTTACAATAAAGCTGCTATTGGTCAAACGGTGATAACAACGCTCTCTTCGACCGCCCTAAGAGACTACCAGGATCGTACTCGGACTGTGGATGGTACTGGATAGAAATGATTCAATAATTTGAGCCAGCAATTCCCACATTACAACTTTTTTCCTCAGAAACTCTAGTGCAAAATTTCTGTTATGATTTGCAACTGTCATAAACATTTTATATGTTTTGTTTTGTTTTTATATTATTATCTACTCATCATCTTGCAAGATTCCGACAAAGTTATTCCGGGAAACACCAGATTTGTGTCCATTTTCCTAATGGGTGAAAACCATCTTGATTTGCATAAATATCGAAGTTTTCAATCGACAAGACTCAAAAAAGATCTCTGTTGTAATTTATAATGGTCATTTACTTGTAATATCTGAAATATATTTAGTTTCGATCCATAATTTTATATTATTTTGTACGAAACTCTTTGTTGACTGCTCAAGATTCCGACAAGGTAATTCTGGGAAACACCAGGTTTGGGTCCTTTCCCTTAATGGATTAAAGCCATCTTGATTTGCATAAATATCGAAGTTTTCAATTGACAAGACCAGTTGAAATACCTAGAGCTACTGTGAAGGTCTGGCTGTTCGAAGTGTTTATAGATTTAATTGTGAAAAGTGTATTGTGTTGGAAAATCTTCTGACAAAGTGTATAGGTATAGTGTTTATAGAACAATGTCGAATTCGGAAACGGATACTGCATCAGAGGATGATATGTGGGGACCACCACAAAAAAGGTCCAAAAGTTCGCATTTCTCTGCTGATGAGAAAGAGATAATTTTGAACATTTTTCGAAAAGAATTGGAAGAACATCCTGATTTATTGAAAACAGACAATTATTAGGAATTGTTTCAAAATCCTCAGGAGTGAGTTATTTAGCTGTATTCAGAATTCTCAGAGAATATGAAGAAAATAAAACATTGACGCCACCTAAGAGGAGAGCCCAGTCGTTAAAAATAATCGATTCGGTTGACGATTTCGATATGAACCTTATCAGAAGGATTGTCCAGAGTTTTTTTTTCCGGAATGAAATCCCAACGATTTCTAAAGTTCTAGAAATCGTGAATGATGACGACAGTTTGCCAAATTTCAAAGGAACAACGTTCTATGAATTATTGAAAAAAATGGAATTCAAGTTCAGTTAAAACTGAACGATTGTGTGAAAACTCCTCGATTCGACTCTGGACGGAGAGAAACTTTACGTAGGCCCTCCTACCGCTGCGCCGAACATGTTATTATTGCTCCTTCTTACATTTGAACGGAGTATAGACGGGTATGTTTCCCTTTTATGTATACTTTTATTTCGGTGATTTGATTATAAGGGAATATCGGTTAATAAAATTCCAAGCTTGGTCTAAGTTTTTATATGACGTTTCGGGTCTGGGCCATTTTTTAGGAAATCTGAATGCTTTATTCGACATTGGACTCATTCCCCCTGCCTAAGATGGAATTGTTGATACGTGGAAGATCCTAGACCAGAAAATGGAGATTCCCACATCCCTTCTTTCTCATCGTTCAAGGAGTACACCGTGAAGATAAAAGTTTCACGACCACGTCCGTCAAGACCGCCATTTTTCCTTGCCTCTTCCTCATTCCCCATCAATAATAAATATAAACCGCTTAACCGTAGATCACGCTATCACTCCGCCGAGCAGCAACAACAATAAACAAAATCTCATAAATCCCGTAATTGCATCAGGTAAGAGGGCACGACAATATCGTTAATTGAAGTCCACCCGAGGCGCGATGGGAAATCGTGCTCTGGTCACCCCTTATCTGGACAGCATCGCCGGAGAGCACGACGTGGATCGTCCTCCCCTGCGACGGAACCGGAGTTTTAATTAATTTCCTGCATTTGCTGATGACGTCGTCGGATCTACGTCATGGTAGTGGCCCTCGGGTGGGTTCTGTAATCATGGAAATGGGCGGAAGTGGTTGAGGGTCATCATGATTGGATGTTGGGAAGGAAGGAAGTGGAGATGTTTCTATTCTTTTGAAAGTCGTTGAATTGAACAGAAACCTGTGACTCGGGAGTAGAATCCAGTCGCTGACGCATCCAGTCCCTCTACCTCAAAGTCTAGTACAAAAATTGGCGCCCGACCTGAGGGCAGTGTTCAGTTTTTCTTCATTTAAGTCTTGTTGTGTTTGACTTTCGTGTCGTTTTGCCTTTGGACTAGGAGATGGCTGCCACATCCTATCCAGTGGCAGAGAATTCATTCTCTTGTAATATACTCTGTTCAAATGAAAGAAGGAGCAATAATAACATGTTTGGCGCAGCGTTAGGAGGGCCTTCGTAAAGTTTCTTTCCGTCCAGAGTCGAATCGAGGAGATTTCACACAATCGTTCAGTTTTAACTGAACCTGAATTCCATTTTTTCAATAATTTATAGAACGTTGTTCTTTTGAAATTTGGCAAACTGTCGTCATCATTCACGATTTCTAGAACTTTAGAAATCGTTGGGATTTTATTCCGGAAAAAAAACCCGTGGACAATTCTTCTGATGAGGTTCGTCAACAGAACCGATTATTTTCAACGACTGGGCTCTCCCCATAGGTGGCGTCAATGTTTTATTCTCTTCATATTCTCTGAGAATTCTGAATACGGCTCACCCCTGAGGATTTTGAAACAATTCCTACTAAGTCTCTTTTCTATAAATCAAGATGTTCTTCCAATTCTTTTCGAAAAATGTTCAAAATTATCTCTTTCTCTTCAGCAGAGAAATGCGACCTTTTGGACCCTTTTCGTGGTGCTCCCCACATATCACCCTCAGATGCAGTATCCGTTTCCGAATTCGACATTGTTCGATGAACACTATATACCTACACTTTGTCAAAAGATTTTCCAACACAATACACTTTTCACAACAAAATCTTTAAACACTTTGAACAGCTCGACCTTCACAGTAGCTCTAGGTATTTCAACTGGTCTTGTCAATTGAAAACTTCGATATTTATGCCAATCAAGATGGCTTTAATCCATTAAGGGAAAGAACCCAAACCCGGTGTTTCCCGGAATTACCTTGTCGGAATCTTGAGCAGCCGACAAAGAGTTCCGTACAAAATAATATAAAATTATGGACCGAAACTATATTTCGGATATTACAAGTAAATGACCATTATAAATTTGAACAGAGATCTTTTTCGAGTCTTGTCAATTTAAAACTACGATTTTTATGCAAATCAAGATAGCTTTCACCCATTAGGGAAAAGGACCCAAATCTGGTGTTTCCCGGATTACTTTGTCGGAATTTTCCAAGATTCCGACCCACATCTTTAAAACTCTGGAGTTTCCTGGAATTACCTCGCCGCAATCTCGAGCATCCGAAAAAGAAATTATTTAGTAGATAATAATATAAAAACAAAACAAAATAAAAAATAGGGTACGTCGGATATAAAATGTTTATGACAGTTGCAAATCATAACAGAAATTTTGCACTAGATTTTCTGAGGAAAAAGTTCTAATGTGGGAATTGCCGACTCAAATTATTGAATCATTTCTATCCAGTACCATCCACAGTCCGAGTAAGATCCTGGCAGTCTCTTAGGGCGGTCGAAGAGAGCGTTTTTATCACCGTTTTACCAATAGGAGCTTTATTGTGCGCAAACCAGACGATCCTGTTTGTTTACAAAGCTCCTTCTCATATTTGAATGGACTATAGTAAAATAATATCCTAGTCAGCAACTTTCTATTTGTTTCACCACTGCAAGAATTTTAGTTTAATTTCAATAAAATAAATAGAACCAACGTATCAATTTTTTTTGGAGTGGATATGTCGAGCCTGTTTACTCTTAATAACAACCACCTGAGAGGGCATGATTACAAGCTCAGTAGAGAGAAGTTTCACACAAGGAGCAGAGAGAATTTTCTGAGCAATAGGGTCTTTCGCATATGGAATATGCTGCCCAGCAGTGTAGTCAACGCAACTAGTGTAAATAGCTTCAAAAATAGATGGGACTCGTGGAGAGCTGGTGGTCCATTGTGACTTGTGCTAGTGACTGGTTCCTTGTGTGGTGGTGAATGGACTCTTTTGTTATATTGAATTTATCTTTAACAATTGTTTCTTCACACTGAATTAATTTATTTAAGTTCTATGAGTTATATAGGTTATCCTTAACTCTTATATTGTAAATAATAATAATAATAATAATTTGATTCCTGCATTGTTGTGACGATAATAATCTGAAATGGAGTACAAAATTAGTTAACCGCAATGAGTTTCACTAACAAGGCAGATCATGAAGTTCAGAATCTAGTTGACTGGAATAGAGTCAATTACCTTCATTCTCTATGAGTCACTTCTTCACATGCGGTCATTAAAATCAATTGAAGGCAACACTTGAAGCGAGATAATAATTAGAGTGGCATATTAGTGAGAGATGGTGTCATTTTCAATTTTGTCCTAAGGTTCTTATCTCTCTTCTTCACTTTATATTTGCTTAGGATGAAAAATAATTTTTCGTATATTGGAAAATCATTTCTCGGGATGCAGAAATAGAAATACAAGTAACCAGTTTGTTAAAGAGCTTATAGAGCACCCTGTATATGAGAATCCTCGGAAACTTGTGCAGCTATATATAATATTTATCCCCATTTGAGTCCGTAAATCACTTAGAAGCTACTTCGCTCTGAGCAGTTGGTTATATTACCACGTAAAATTGTTGTTGATAGCCCTTTGTCTAAATTACCCGCCACCCATTATTCGGGCTGTTCGAAAATAACCGCCCAATAAGAAAACCCCGGCCGGGATGTTTTTATTACCGAAATATTATTACCGCAATATTAATAACATTTTCCTGTTCTTATGAGTCTGAGGCGTTGGTTACAGACTTCGTTTAAGAGCACATCCTCAGCATGCCTGTCCAAATCATTTATATTTCATCTCTTCCTGAAACGAGAAAACGTACGCCACTGTGGTTAAGTGAACATTTCCAAGGCTGGAAAATATCACATTCAATATTACCAGCACATTTTCGTGTGCAAACTCATAAGTATATAAACTTAATATTTTATTGTTATGAAATTTTTTTTTCGTTCAAGTTTTATCCACAATTATTCAATATAATCTTCCCACAATGTACGTATTTCAGTATCGTAATGAATGCATTACAGTACTGAAAACAGTGCATTACAGCATTGTTTTCAGTTATATTTTTCGTTTCTTGTTTGTCAGCACTGACTTCCGATCCTATCAATTTTCAACACACGTCAATTTGGAAGTGTCAATTTCGTAACAGTCACCAACTGCCAAGATACAAAACAAAAGTCACAAGGATGTATAATCTGAGTTTTTCATTGAATTTCAACGAAATTTTACTGAAATAGAGAAAATATCGTCTAATACTCGTTGCAGAATGCAATTCCAACACTCATGCGTTTCGCATTCGTTTTGGAATAGGAGCCCATTCTGCTACAAGTTTTAGACAATATCCTCTCGCAGAAACTTACTTAACTCCTCTTTCTTCATCTGATTCTATTCGCATGTGGAAAAGTAATATTCAGCATGCTTGATAGGAAAGCTTATATTTCTGGACTATTCTGTCTGACATGGCAATTGGAATCGCATACGATATTTTTTTCGTACTTGTTGGGAAATTGATAACTATTTTGAACAAATAGAACATATTTTGTCACCATTTCATTTAATTTAATGCCAACTGGCTGAATTCAGAAATATCGACTCTAGCAATGGTAGTAAGATTAGTGCCACTATAAATAATTTCAATTTAAATGCATAGGGATCACCGAAGCATTATGGAAACATTTTCTATCATCCACCATAAACAGATAACTAAATTTCAGATACGACAGTAATAGCGGAATTTTCCACACTGTTCCCTCGACGCTTCTTGAATTGCCATAAATTTTCTATTCATAGTTGAAATATCCAATATCCTACCCCATTTTATAACTTCAGTCGTTTCGTATGGTTGAAAATAAACGATGATAACTCGCTAACATTTTCATTGCACAGAAACCCCTGAATATGTGCAATTTATAGGCAATAAAAATTAATATAACTACATATAATTTAATTTATTGCCCCACATATTTTATGACGTATAGGGCTGTAAAATCTCCGAAGTTATTCGGTTACAACTTCCTTTCAGACTTCAATATATCATCTTAGGCTCTAATTATTATTTATGTAATGGTAATAATTGATTTCCTTATCAATTTTCGATTCGTTAAAGTCAAAATTGAAATACGTAAACGGCTACACTCGAGCATATAACAAACACATTCAAAATATGTGCTCTTGCAACAAGTATAGGTCACGAAGTCCAAGGATTTCTTTTATTTGAAGGTCTTGTTGGAAAAGAATGAAGGAACAGATTTACCTGTTCGTTACAATAAAGGTGACAAAAACGCAAACAATGCAAATAGACAGTAAATAAAGTGGGTGTGTTGTTGGACAAATGATGACTAACAAAGGACAGTGTAACAATTTTCTGTTGATGATGGAAGCATAAATATCAAGACTGTTATTGTTGGTGTTGACAAGTTGTAAACTGTGTTGAGAAAATTCCAAGAGAAAAAATAAAATAACTTCTTGAATTTAGGTTAGTACTGTAGGAAAGGGATAGAAGCTTTGTAAAACCTTTTAAGTTTATTAGAGTCACTAGAAAGTAGAACTACTGTATCTCAATACTTTGAAAGAAAAAACTCTTTCGATTTCAATGGTTTGGGAATCTGCTCATTAACCATGACAAATCTCTATACAGAGTGTAACAGATTCGATAACGAATAAATGAGGGCGTGTTGGGAAAAACGCTCGAACACGTCAATTCGTAATTTTGAATGCGCATATTTTTCAAGAAAATAATATTATATAGGGTGTTCCATGTGACCGTGGCCAATACCAACTTTCTTTTTTCAATGCAACCTCCTCTATATTATTTATTTTTTGGATTCTTCAGAGAATTCTAGACACAATTCATGCACAATGTCCTATACCTATCTTCAACTTTTTCGGAAATATTAAGTGTTTTCAGATTTTACAAAAATTAACATTTTGAAATAAAATTATTTTATTTCACAAATTCGATACATAACACTTAAAACCTAATAAGTAATACTGATCTAATCGCAAGCGTGATTCGGTTTTTTAGGTCGTCTAAGTTTAAGGGTTTCGTTTCGTATACAATACTGTCAGATCAGGAGATAGTGCTGGCCATTCTATCGATCCGCGCCTTCCTATCTACCGATTTGGACAAATTCGGTTCAAGTACCTACTGCCGAACATTGATTTGGTAATGGGGCGGTGCTCTATCTTGCTGAAACCATATTATATTGGCAGGAACTTGTGGATTTGCTGGATCAGGATATAAGTTTATCAAAGTTGGTACGACATTATTTCGGAGTAGTAAATATTTTTCTCCATTCAAGTTGCCGTCAATGAAAAAGGGACCTACGATATGATTTCCAACAATTCCTGCCCAAACATTAACATTTTCAGGATATTGCGTATGTTCTTCTCTCATCCAGTTAGGATTCATATCAGACCAATAGCGGCAATTTTGACGATTAACATGTAGTGTAAATGTACTCTCATCATAAAACATAATATTTTCTGATTAGATCACATTGTTATCTAACCTTGCCATCATTTGCTCACAAAAATGCTTTCTCCTATCGAAATCGTCTTCTATGAGCTCCTGAGTTGCCATCATTCTATAGGGATGCATCTTACTTGCCTTTAATTTTAGAAATATTGACGTGTGGCTGTGTGGTTCGAAAAGTAGCCCCGCTGCTACTTTTCGAAGAATTTTGTGGGCTTTCTTGAACTCAAGCATAATATCCAATTTCGTATCATCACTTACTGCATTGGCAGAATTTTTTTTTATTTGTCTTACATGACCAAGTTCTCGAAACTGATTTTCTATTTTGCTAATTGTTCCTTGGGATATAGGCGGCAAATTTGAAAATTTTTCGTGAAATAAGCGAAAAGCTTCCATTTGTGTCCGTGTGTAATCTCCATAACCAATCATTTGAAGAATGGTTATTTTGTGCATTTCTGTTGAATGAACCATTTTTCTAATATTATTAGGTACAGTTATCGAAATTCAAAAGACAATATCACTTACACCGTGAACTGTAACCCCTTTTTTACTATTACTATTATTACTTACACCGATCACTTATTGTCATGCAAACAGACAACGTGTTACTCAGGCTGTAAACAAATCTGTTTTTGTTTTTTTTTTAATTTCTCCTCACTAATGGGTTTTTGCTTACTTTCTTCATATCAAGAGGTAAATGTGAAATGAGTTTTGAGTGTAATGTATCGAATTTGTGAAATGAAATAATTTTCATTCAAAATGTTAATTTCTGTAAAAAACTTGAAAACACTCAATATTTACGTAAAAGTTGAAGATAGGTATAGGACATTGTACTTGAATTATGTCTAGAATTTTCTGAAGAATCCAAAAAATAAATAACATACAGGGGGTTGCATTTGAAATAAGAAAGTTGGTATTGGCCACGGTCACATGGAACACCCTATATAATTTTATTTTCTTGAAAAATATGCGCATTTAAAATTACAAATCGACGTGTCCGAGCGTTTTTCCTAACACCCCCTCATTTATTCGTTATCGAATTTATTCCATTTGGCTGTTACACTCTGTATATGGTTGATATTATTGCGCAGTGTTCTTAGGTACATATTTTAGTTTATTCAACCAAACCAAGTGTGCAACTTCCTGGTAAAATCAAATTGATACGAAGTCTGAAGAAGGGTCAACAGAACAGCCACCCACTTCATTTTCAAACCACGTGGATGACATATTGAACTGGTATATGTCAAATCCAAACATCCAGCTATACGATAACAATTACGGATTCGCCCTTCGGCGTCGATCAGATCCAGTTTCCAGATCGCAATTATGCAAAAACAACCGTTAGTTAAATATTCAACAAGGCTTTATATGGAACTGCTGCATTAGCAATCGTCCAGGATCTGTAGCAATCAACGGACTTGCATTTATCGAGCCAGAACGCTTAACTCGTGAACCAGATATTGGATGGCCCATTTCCGAGGGACTACTCCTGCAATTTGGCGGACCGCTACGCCTTCTGCTGCAACGATTATGCTCCTAACCGACAAACCTACTGGTGGATTCATTTTTCCTGCGGGGAAGAATCGTGCGGAAGAAAACGCATTCGCTGCTGCTCCGAAAGAAGAAGAAAGGATGTGGTTTCAAGCGCTATCTCGATTCTGTCTAGTTGCAAATGTACCACAGTCATTTGCAACTAGACTAGTTGGCTTTCGGTCATTCGGTCGCTGAATCCAATAAAAAATATTCAAGAGCCTTACTAGCATAATTTAAATTTTCACCTGCCAAAAATGACCTTTTTTTACTGGAAATTTCAAATTGCCATTGCTTCCGTTCTTCTTGTCATATCCACTATTCATTTATATTTTGTTGATCAGCATATCTCAAAGTATCTCTTTGCAAAAAATGAGCGATTTTGAAAATTTCAATTTTTCGGTGAAAAATGACCCCCCAAAAACACCATATTCATCAATAAAAAACTATATCAAAAAGGTTTTAACGGCGTTTATGATTCGAATAGTTATTCCATTCATTTGAATCTTCCATAAAAAACATTTGCAGATCGATTACACTTCACACCCATACCACGAACAGTCTGAGCTTGTGAATATACAGAGTGTAACAGCCAAATGGAATAAATTCGATAACGAATAAATGAGGGCGTATTGGGAAAAACGCACGGACACGTCGATTTGTAATTTTGAATGAGCATATTTTTCAAGAAAATAATATCATATAGGGTGTTCAATGTGACCGTGGCCAATACCAACTTTCTTATTTCGAATGCAACCCCCTGTATATTATTTATTTTTTGAATTCTTCAGATAATTCTAGACACAATTCATGCACAATGTCCTATACCTATCTTCAACTATTTCGGAAGTATTAAGTGTTTTCAGATTTATTGCAAAAATCAACGTTTTAAATAGAAATTATTTTATTTCACGAATTCGATACATTACACCTAAAACCTAAGAATTAATACTGATTATTTCTTAATCATAAAAAAAAAACAAACAAAAATTAATGTCAATGTAGGAAATGTTCAAAGTGCTCGCCGCGAACGTCTTGGCAATGCTAATCTGGTGTAGAATTGTCTTCTAACGTTACTCAAAATTTTTTCTCAGTAATGGTTTTTGCTCACTTTATTCAAATCAAGAGGTTAATGGAAAATAAGTATCGAGTGTAATGTATCGAATTTGTGAAATAAAATAATTTTCATTTGAAATGTTGATTTTTGTAAAAAATCTGAAAACACTCAATATTTCCGAAAAAGTTGAAAAAAGGTATACGACATTGTACATGAATTATGTCTAGAAATTTCTGAAAAATCCAAAAAATAAATGATATACAGGGGGTTGCATTCGAATAAAAAAGTTGGTTTTGGCCACAGCCGC
Source organism: Adalia bipunctata (assembly GCA_910592335.1). Taxonomy (NCBI): domain Eukaryota; kingdom Metazoa; phylum Arthropoda; class Insecta; order Coleoptera; family Coccinellidae; genus Adalia; species Adalia bipunctata. The sequence goes on from OU342955.1 coordinate 15,298,708, forward strand.
ATGGAACACCCTATATTATTTTATTTTCTTGAAAAATATGCGCATTTAAAATTACAAATCGACGTGTCCGAGCGTTTTTCCTAACACCCCCTCATTTATTCGTTATCGAATTTATTCCTTTTGGCTGTTACACTCTGTATAATATAAACTCGAAAATTATCGGAAATAATAAAATTGAAAAATTCATAACTGATGAGGGCAACATGGTCGACTCTGGTATCAAAATGTAGGTCGGTTAATTCAATATCCAAAATATGAATTGAAAATTTTAATTTTTGGGTGAAAATGACCCAGGGGTAAGACTTCCTAAAAACACCATATTCGTCAATAAAAAAATATGTGAAAGGTTCCAACGGCATAAATGATTCAAATAGTAGTTCCATCCATTCGAATCTTTCATAAAAGGACGTTTGCGGATCTATAACACCCATACCACGAACGGTCTGAGCTTGTGAACAGAACTCGAAAATTAAATATCGAAAACAATAAAATTGAAAAATGTTTTACTTATGAGAGCTACATGGTCAACTTTGGTATCAAATTGTAGGTTTTCGGGTTCGCTTAACCTTAACTCAATAAAGAATATTCCAGAGCCCTAACTAGCATAGTTTAGATTTTCACCAGTCAAATCGCATCTTTTGAAAAATTAGAAATTTCAAACTGCTGTAGCTTCCGTTCCTCACTATTTGTTTATATTTTGTTGATCAGCATATCTCAAAGTATCTCTGTGCAAAATATAAGCGTTTTTGAAACTTTTAATTTCTGAGTGAAAAAAACTAAGGGGTAAGACCCCTTAAAAACACCATAATCGTCGATGAAAAAATATATCGGAAAGGTTTTAACGGCGTTAATGATTCAAATATAGTTATTCCAACCATTCGAATCTTCCATGAAAGGACATTTGAGGATCGATAACACCCAAACCACGGACGGTCTGAGCTTGTGAACAAAATTTGTAGGTTTTCGGGGTCGCTGAATTCAATAAAAAATATCCCAGAGCCCTAACTAGCATAGTTTGGATTTTCACCGGTCAAATGTAATTTTTTGAAAAATTGGAAATTTCAAACTGGCATGGCCTCCGTTCCTCTCATCGTTATACACTATTTGTCTATATTTTGTTGATCAGCATACCTCAAAGTATCTCTCTGCAAAATATAAGCAATTTCATATAGGCTATTGGAACTTTCAGAAACATGAAAATATTTTGGATTTCCCTAGCCTACAGGATGACAGATTGAGATTTGTTATAAAAGCAATCGAAGATATTTTACCTGTTAATGCAATTAACATCCTATAAGATTACGTCTTCACCTAAAGGATTTTGAGCTGTAACAAAGCAATACAGAAATTCACAAAGCTCGAACAGAGAAAAGACTATCGCCCTACCCTCAAACACCACAGATTAACACAAACTAAGCCTCCTATTCATAAAAAAACGGAATTCTAATCCGAAATAGTGAAATCCGTTGTAATACCTTCTATGCAGATGTCACCGTGACTTTAACAATTGAAGTCGTCCAGACTAGGCTTAAGTATTTCATCTCGTAGACAGAGCCTCTCACGTCTAGTTCACAAGCGAGTTCGTGTCCTAGAAATGGAAAAGAAGAGGAATTTTAAGGGCAGGCACCTTCCCTCCAGGGTCGATAACGTACATATAGGAAGTCAAGAAAGTAAATGGGTGCCACGTGTCATGGAACAGTTGGCAGAATATCCTGAGGAACTCTGTTATTATTCATATTATGTCGGGCGCGTTCTGCCACAGGTACATCTAATGGCCGGTTGTGTTTACACCTGATACAAAAATTCGAACGGAATATTGGAAACAATGGCTTATTAATCGATCCTAACCTAAGACATGTGTCGGGGTGTACAGGTGGTGGTTTAAATTTAGGGGATATTTTGCTTAAGAAATTAACAAGGTCTACCTGCTGTTATATGGTGCTGAAAACGAATTTTTCCCTCGTATATGTTTGGTTCTATTAGAAACGATAATGGAAAATGAGAAAGAGAGAGCTACATTAAAAAATATGCTTCATTTTATTTACTCCAAATAATTAAATATCAGACAAAATATTACATCACTTAGTGAAAGAATAGCACATTTTTCAAATGAGGATAGGGTTATCGGTCTCAAGGAACAATGTGAGGTTCAACTATTTATTCTTCAAGCCAATTTGTGGCCTTTTTCAAGCTGAAAAAACAAAACAGAACTGAGTCTCCGAATGCTACTTTCAAAACTTCGACTAAACATGATATATGGAAACAGTACATCACTAGAAATCTACAAATCATATTCTGAACAATAAAAATCAGAAAAATACGCATTATATCAAAAACTCTTTTTCATTTGGCTGATGTTATTTTCCATTATTAACGGCGTAGGTACCTTCCTTTTCATGAAAGAATAAACCTCCAATCATGTCTCTGAAAAATGGCACTCTTCTTTGAATGTCAAAATAACACCTCTTATTGGAAAACCCTTTACCAACGATTAATCAATCTTAGGTAAACATCCACAAGAAATGACTTATTGTGTTATTGTTCATTGTAGTTTCAATATATTTTCTACACATTTTTCCGTGCAATTGACTAAGAATCAGTGGCGGATTTACGACCTCAGGGGCCCTACGCTTCAAAACTTTTGGGGCCCCCTCTGAAACATTTTCGATTTTTCGAATTTTTTCATTAAAACTCACTTCTTTCAAAACAAAACATAAAATAAATAAATAAAATACAAGAAATGTATATCAAAACAAAATATAAAAGATGAATAAAAATCTTAAAAAAGGAAAAAATATCACCAAAATTCAAATACAAAATATCTCTAGAATATTTTATCTGCTAATTTTTTATTGCGGCATCAAGATTAAGGAATAAATAAAACCATCACAAAAGATACAAGTATCGTAAAGCTGTAAATCAGTTACCTACAACATAAAATTCCACTTAAAAAATTGATTATTTCTTATTTTAATATCAGCAAATTCTTTTATTGCAGAATCATAATCGAGACTACTCGTTAAGTATATCACTTTCGATAGAAAGTATTTCTCAAAACTGTAGTCTATTTTCTGTCATAACAGTTTTATATTTATTTTTTATCAATTACAGTTTGGGAAACGAGCAAGAAACTCTGTCAATTTTGAATGTTTAGCTTTACTCTGCTCTTTAATTTCCTTGAGCTTTCGATTTTGGTAGCCGCTCATATAACGTCTGTCAGACATGGTGTCACATCAATATTACATATTATGCAACTAGTAACTGTAATGATAAGAAAATATTAAATTTTATTTTATATTCTGTAACGAATAACACAGAAATTAATTGACTTCGCTCTATTGAAGTATGAAATCCGAACCGATGAGCTAATATATGAAAAATTATTATTTAATTGATACAACAAAAGAATGGTAAAATATGAACATATTATTGAACATAGTGAATGAGTCTATCGAAGATGATCGGAAGTCAAGAAAAAATTGCAACAATTAAATTGATAAACATCTAAATATACGTCCATATTTTTGAAACGAAATTATTTGTTTTGTTTGTCATTTCGTCGTACAAACACGTAGGTACAGGTTGAATCGAATAATTTCTGTAAATCGTATTTTGTATTTCCTTTTCCCGGTATTGAACCACTATTATGTCGTATGCCTTATATCGAAAATGAATTTGACTGGTCTGCCTCATCATCGCTCGAATTATGTTTATGCCAAATTGCCGAAAAATTGGAAGAATGTTATTTCTAGCATATGAAACTGCACTGTAAAAGGGTCCACTCACGAGGCTACCGATCCGGGCGTTTTATGACATTTCATGAGACCACGTGCGAAAAGAGTCTCTGTGATTGGTCGGGGGCTCATAAAATGTCATTAAAGGCCACAAAACGCTCGGATCGGTAGCCTCGTGAGTGGACCCCTTAAAGCTCACCTTCTAAATCAATTATATCGGTCAATGAGAGTACAAGGATTTGAAAGTCCAAACACAAACAGAAATAGTCCAATTCACCAACACTTCTCAGTTTTTCGCAATATTTGAATCGTACACGATATACGAAACTCGCCCGTCACTGTCAACACTGTTCGAATCTTGTGAAATGAATGTGAGAAAAAAATATGACCTAAGAATGTCTGCACAAGTATTTTTCACTTTACAACCCTAAACGAATCAACATCTGATCGACCGTTCTGTAGCACATTCCTAGATTTTAGAGGAAATGCCGACAAATTTATTGAATTATGATGTAATTGGAAATATTGGAATTCGGCCGCCACCCTTGACTGAATTTATTGCAGGCAGACAAGATAATTAGGGACAGTACGCTGAATCTCGAATGGTGTGTTTTTTCCAACATCTGAGTTTTGCTCTGAGGCTCTTGTTATTCAATTGCGTCTCATGTGCTCTGAGCTTCTTATAAAATATAGTACCTACAGTCTGACTATTTTTTTGACACTTACATACTGGATTTCCATTCTAGAAAAAAAAATTCAATTCGATCGCTGGGGCCCCTATGGACCTCGGGGCCCTACGCTGCAGCGTACCGGTTAATCCGCTACTGCTAAGAATCAATTAGTACGAAAAAATGTGTTCGGCGGTGTCTTAACAACGAGTGGAGTACCAAACCTCATAGATTAATTACTTTTCATCAAAAAACCGGAAACATCCAACCCAAATAACGACAGACCGAAAAATAGCTCACAAATAGATTTCCACTCAACATTTCGAATACAGCCTATAATTGAGCAGTTCCAAAATAACCCCCGACGAATGACATCCATCCACGTCAGGAGAAACGGAACGAATAATTGGAATCAGAAAAAAACATCATTTCCTGACATTTACAAATGCAACACGATGGAAAACATAATTTTCCTATTGCAACACATGGGACGTGAGCGCACAAATCGATCGAAGCAGGTTCGATTTCATATTTTCCGACCGTTGACGGTCCCATGATTTATTCATTTTTCGATCCCTGTCGGAAACTTTTCACAGTACTGGATGATGGTCTGGCAGGTCCGAAGAAACTAATGATGCGAGCTTGCTCAGGTCTAGTAAATTGGTCGATCATTAGAATACGCCGAGTGTTTTATAATAGCGTGAGCTAGGATAGATAGATTCCTGGTCTTGATGATGATGAGAGACGAAGTGAACCAGTTTTTAGGAAATTATCAGTTTCGAGGTTTCGAATCGGTCTGTATCCGAGCAAAATAGAACATCGTATTTCTGTTCTGCCAGTATGAACAGACCTGATGAATATTAAAACAGAATTGAGTCGAATTTAAGGGGACCTGGTACACGTCCGAGCTCGCGAGCTCCCTTCAAAAATTGGGTTTTTTATTTCCATGATATCTCAGGTCATGTGCGGCGTTGACTAACATTTTTTTTTAAATTAAAGCTCAATCATTTCTCCAGAATGTGTATTACTCAATTTTCTGTTTTTCTTCGTATATTAGAAAAAAACCTGGTGAGCTGTAATTTCATGAAAATCTGGACAAACGATTTTATTTCCATGATATCTCTGTCAATCCTCGGGATAAATGTATGAAATTTTCAGTTTACATGCGAAATAATATTTTCCAGAATGCGTATCGATCAGTTTTTCTGTTTATTGCTCCATCAATTTTAAAATGAATTATAAATTAGGAACTTTATTGTTCATATTTTCAACCAGGTTTTTTCCTAATATACGAAGAAAAACAGAAAAGTGAGTAATACACATTCTAGAGAAAGGATTAAGCTTCAATTTAAAAAAAATATTTGGTCAACGCCGCATAGGAACTGAGATATCATGGAAATAAAAAGCCCAATTTTTGAAGGGAACTCGAAAGCTCGGACGTGTACCAGGTCCCCTTAACTTAAGGCTGCGTTCACATTGTAGCCACAATATTTGCAGCACTGTTAGGCTTATAAAAAATATTTTCATATTTTTATTATCGAACGGAATGAAGCGAAGTGAAACGCAATACAGGTTGATTTCTCATTAAAATCGATTCAAAAGATTAGCGGTAGAAAAGTCTTTCTCAATATCATAGTCTTAAGCCGGACTCCCACTACTCGTGTATTTGGCAAATATTTGTCACTTGCCTATATTTGGCATGTAATGGGAGTGGTTCACTCGGCCAATACTTGTCAATCTTGTCATTCAAATTCGAAACTTCGTCTACTTGCCAAGTACGCAAATAATTGCGTACTTGCCAAATATACGAGTAGTGGGAGTCCGGCTTTATACTAAACGTCGAGATTCAGTCCTTTGAGTTTAATACATTTTCATCATAAAATATTCTCTTATTCATTATAATAATTATAATAGCGCTTTTCCACATATTGAAGGTAACTTTCACCGTATAAAATTTTTAGATGGTTTTTATTCTCACTCAAAATATTCTGAGTTCGATATAACTCATCTTCAGGAGTAAAGTGAAGCTAGAAGCGATAGCAGACAAAAAACAACAGTTTAATGTTAATAATTAAAGTGAGAAATTAATTAATTCACAAGAAGGAAACTGAGAAGGAATGTGTAAAATAATCAAAATATTCCAAATCCAAATCTAAAACAAGGTAAAAAAGCACAAGAATGATAAAAGGTTATGATTATGAAACATACATGAAAAAATTTTTCTAAATTAATTTATCGAAAATTCCCTGTGAAATTGCAGATATTGAAATACGATTAAGAGAATATCTGGGGCTCCAAGTCGAAGAAAAGTTCTCAGTTTGAAGTGAAACCAATAAACGAACAAAACAAAAAAAATTGACATGTAATAAGTTATATTAAGTATATTTTTTCTCAAATCTTTGAATGGGGTTTCTTTACAAATAATTTTTCAACGAATAATATAGAAACAATCAAATCTCTCAATCTTCTCGGCAGAAATAATTAAAATTGGAACATATGCTATGCAGTTTCCTTGTTTTATGAGTGAATGATAGACGTAAATACCTTCATATAAAAGTTTGGAATATTTTTGAAAGATAATGCACATTAAAAAGAGACAGGAAAGCTGTAACGGAAATTTCTACATGAAAATGAGTCACTTACATCACTGACTTCCTTGAAAAATAATAATTCAGGCAATTTCTACTTCAAATCGTGAATAGGAATCACCAAAGCATTGCCGCAAGATTCAAAACTCTGTTTTCCACTCAATTCCATTACTTTTTCACAATAACCTATGTAAGTTATTTAACGGCAAAACATCTAGGTCTCTGGTCACACACCGAAACTATTCATATAAGTTTATTCCTCTTCAACCACACTGAATTACATGGTCCAGTTGCCACAAATAATGCGGTGAACGTATGTGAAAAAATTGCATTGTGGACTCTTTTCAATGAAATCGTTTATGATATACAATAGGAATAGCTTTTAATTAATTCGCCGCAAAAAAAATTGAGGAAACAGAATCTAACGTAATTTCTCATAACACATATATGTTTAAATATTGCAATTCAGAATTTATGAATGATCTTAAAGAATTGGAACTATTTTCTTTGGTTTCTGCATAATCAAATAGATGTATTTCACTTTTCCTTTTAGGATTGTCTTATATTTTGCTTTATCTCATAAACAAACAGAAAATGCCAATAACATCAACAATAAGATGGTTCTCGACCAGACTTCACTTCATTATTTAAGCAATTCCCTTTGGAACGACCTGAAGAACGGTAAATAACGAAGGTCTGTTTCGAATTCCATCACATGAATCATTGCTCGCACTACCTGAGGCTTGTATAAAAACTGAACAAACCCACAAAGCTAGTTCGAAAACCCATAATTTCACAAACCCAGTGACATAATTTCCCATCCCTTCAAACGGACCCTTCGATCTTTTCAACCCTTGGAAGACCTATCGGATTACGAAATTCGCCCCCGGCACCGACACTCTTCAAGAACGCGCATAATACTTCGTAAGCTACCACTTTGATCTCCCCAGTAGTTCGGACGTGTAATAAGATGCCTACCATCGGAGACCCAACAAATTAAATTACTAGTTCCCCGAGAAAACCAGTTTCACAGTAGTTGAAAGAGTTAATAGCACACATGCTACACATCGACCTTTAGGTGGATAATTTAGAATGAAAAAATGGAACTGCCTCTGAGGGAGTTGAGCTGAAGATAAAGCGGAAAAAATCGGTAAAAGTTGTTATTAGGGTTTTTTCGATACTGTAACGTGCATTTTTGATACGGCCGGTCCACAACAAACAGGGTTACCTACGGTCTCCACTTGGAGGAATTCGATCGGTTGAGACCTCAGGCAATTCTCAGGATCTTAATTAATTCATACACCAATATTTCTTTCTGGGAATATATTAAGGAAAAATTAACTCTGAGTCATGGATGTATCCCGAATTTATTAACCTTTTCTACTTAGATCACGAAAGATATATTTGTGTTATTCCATACTTACCTTACTTTTACTTTCTTCACATTTTTTTCCGTTAGAACTGCATTTCTATATTTCCAATTTGTTTCTGGTTCAAACTGAATTTATCGAAATTGCTTTGGGAATTTGGGCAAATTGAAAATTCAATTTCATGTAATCGAAGAGATATTAACTTTATAATTAGAGTTAGAATTGGGAACGAGCATTAATGAAAAATGCGCTGTACGTTCAACCGAGCGTTCAACTGAACCTGAAAATCGTTAATTCACCTGAAATCGAATGGAACTGCAGAGTCAAACACAGGCTATAATTCACATCGCATTTATTTTATATATAATTCGTTTTGCAATAGGTAGAAAATATGCACAAAAATAATACAGATTAATGAACAAATAAATATATATCTATTTACATCAATGTACAAAAATAATACAAATTAATATAATTTGGAGGATTATTTTACATTATACAGAGTCCGTTAAGTCTTTTTTGAAATAATTTACATACCTAATCAGTCGTTAAGGTTATCACACAAGGTAGGCCTGGCCGCCGTTTTGGACGCCAGCCGTCTGCACGAAGACGTGGGGCCTCCAAGGAAGACCCCTTCTGCCAGACCCACCGCGTTCGAGGGTACTGTAATCGCTGTCTATACTGGAGTAGATGTGATCGCTAATCGGCCTTGGCTCCTGGACTGACCGCCTTGCAGGCCTAGGAGAAGGCGTCGCCGTCGTAGCAGACGAATAGTTGGCGTCGTCCACTTCTGGATGGTTGCCAGAGGAGTAGGCTGGGGGCGGCAGCATCTGCATGCCAGGAGATGGAGGAGCTTGCGTTCTCATCTTCTCCGGGTAGCTGTGATGACTCTGTCTACCATTAGGAACCACCCTGGAGTCTATCGTGTAATTGTTTATGTTTCGTCTGTAGTTGGCGTTGATTTTTCCCCGATTATCTACAGACGGTAGGGAGTAGTACAATTTTTCCCAAAACCTCTTCTCGCCCCATCGCACCCTGTGGGCAGTTTTCAAGTAGGGCTTGAGTTCGGGATCTAGCAGAGCCTCAGGGAGGGGACCTTCTTCTAAAATCACCAGTTTGAACACTCGCGCTTTCAAAGCTTCGTGTAAAGCTTGTCGGAGTTCGTATCGCGACCACTCAGTCTGTAAAAAGTTCCTAGTTAAAACTATTATCACCCGTCGACTAGCTTCGGCCGCCTCCAGAACGGCTGGGGCGGTGTGTTGAAGATAAGCAGCATGCGGGAAGTCCCGATACTGCAAGCACAATTGAAACTTTGTCTCTAGTTCGGCGCACAGCGCTTGCACAACCCACTCTTCGTCCTTAGGGCTGTAACACACGAAACCGTCGTACAACTTGTCTCTGTCTTCGAACGCGGCAGCGGCTCGGAAACTACACAACCTCACGCCGTAACTCGAGTACAGCCACACTCGCAGCGAGTCCCTGAACATGAACCAGAGCACAACAACCAGTAGCACGACAATAACGAGGCATAAAGTCACAACCACGGTAGGCCAATAGGCCGACACGAGCATCGTATCGATCACACTGCCCGCGTAGAAATCACTGCAAGCCGTGCTGTTAAAGTCCAGGCTACGCTGGCTCGCCGGTTGGGAATCGGAGTTCACGCACATTATTTCGTTGCTGTCCACGATTTTCAAAGCGTTGTCCGCGACCCAAGGCGTGAACTCTTGCAGGAACTTACAGCGACACGACCACGGATTTTGGGCTATCGTAAGCTCGGTTAGTCGAAGATGACTCGTGTGTAACCACAAGGGAAAAGCCACTAATTTATTACCGTCCAACCTCAGGATTTGCAGGGACCGCAACGGCTCCAAAGTGCTGTTCCCGATGTAACTGATCAAGTTATTATGTAGATACAACTCTCTCAAATTCACCAAGTGTTCGAACTCGAATCCTTCCAGCTTCCTCAATCTATTATCCTCTAAATGCAAAGATTGCAACGCATTCAAGCCATTGAAGGAACTGTTTTGTATGTCCTCGATTCCACTGTTATTAAAATACAAATTCCTTAGATTCTTCCTTCCGATAAACACATGATCCTTCAAATCCTTGAGGTTGTTACCGTCAAGATAAACATCAGTGGCATCCATAGGTATCCTTTGGGGAATTTCGGGAGAGTTTTGTTTCGAACAGTCCACAACGTTTGTATTCCAAGTCCTGTCATGGTAACACGAACACCCGGAAGGACACGTCATCTTGCAGTCACAAGCGTCAAAATCGCAACAATGGCAAAGGGCGAAACAGTGGGTTTCGTAAGTACATAAAAAGTCACTGCTTTTGGCGCGGTTGAATGGGAGATGGGACACGCCGCGACTAGAATGGGTCAACTTGCACAGAACGTTGTCGAGGTCCATTATCTTAGGGTATTGTCTGGAATCGGTGATGTTGTTGATTAACTGCAGCCATTCCATGTTGCAGTCGCAGTGAAAAGGGTTGCCTCCGAGGTACACTTCCGGTAACGACTTATTTTCTGGGAAGGTTGACAGGCGAAGGGAACTAAGGTCCAAATTGACTAATTCATTTGCATACATATCCACTCTGGCTAAATTAGTTTTATCCAGGAAGGTGTTGGGATGGATGGACTTGATGAAATTGTTGTTGATGAACAGCAACTCTATACTGTTGGCTATGGACATCGGAGATATCTCCGTAATTCTGTTATGACTGGCGTCCAAAGTTTTCACTCTTATCTCATCTTGAATTTTATAGTAATTTCCTAAGTGTTCAATGAAATTACCATGGATATCCAGCCATTTCAAATTTTTCGGGATGAACGCATAATCAAACCAAACCAGGTGGTTATCAGATAAATTCAACCATAATAAAGAAGCCAGTGTTGCAAATATTCCGTTGATATCCCCGATGTAATTTTCGTCCAATCTTATAGCCTCCAACTGTGAATTTTTCTTGAAAGTATCTCGTTCAATTCCTTGTATTTTATTCTTCGCCAAATTTAATACCTGCAAGCTCGGCAAGTCCCAGAACATCCCCACCGTCAAATTTCCTATATTGTTGTCGATCATCCGTAAACCGGTCAGTTGATTCAGATTTTTGAAGGAACCATTCCGGAAGTCGCTTATCTGATTTTCACCCAGGTCCAATGTCTTCAGGAATGTCAATTCTTGAATGGCTTCCGGTACTTGTTCCAAAGAATTAGAGCTGAGGTCCAATTCTTTTAGGGATGAACAGTTGTGGAATGTTTTGGGGTCGATGGTTGAAATCAGATTGTTGTTCAGAGTTAGTTTGCTGAGAATGAATAAACCGTTGAAGAGAAGTGGCCCGATGGTGTTCAAACGGTTTTCAGCAAGATTCAGGGTGTGAAGATTGTAAAGTGGTAGGAAAGCATTGTCTTCGATGAATCCAATTGAGTTATTTCTCAAGTCGAGGATTTGTAAAAAGAATAAATCTTTGAATGTACGCCCATCAATGTGGGTTAAAGAATTGTGGGATAGATTGAGAACAATCAGACGAATGAGTCCGAGGAATGTACCAGCATCAATGTGGTTGCTGGTGAGGGAATTTCCTGATAAATCAAGAATTAGAAGCTGCTCAAGACGGTGGAAAATGCCTTTGGCAAGGGAGAATAAAGAATTGTTTTGTAAATGGATTTCGTGCAACTCCCTACTTCCGGCGAATAGTCCTGAAGGTAAACCTTCGATTCTGTTGTTGGACAAGTTGATGACTTTCAGAGAAACTAGACCAGCTAAAGCTTCTCCAGAAATTTCGGAAATGTTGTTGTTACTCAGGTTCAAGTTCTGAAGACGGCGAAGATAGGAGAAACCGGTGGCTTCAGTGAGGGAGCGAAGTCCGTTAAAAGAAGCATCCAGATGGTGAATCTCGCTGCTGCTGCATTCCGGGATGTTGAATCCGAAGTTTTCGGGATTCTTAAGCCGATTCCTGGTGATGTTCAAAGTGTGCAAGTTCTGGAGGGCACAGAAAGTTCCGTCAGGAAACAGACGGATATTGTTGTCGGACAAATCAAAAAGTTGCAGTTCCTTAAGTCCCGCCAAACTCAAACTCGACAATTCCAAACTTTTGCCCGGACCCCAGTCGGAGTTGTGCGTGCTGATGGACAGCTGCTTCAAGTTGTACAGTCCCAGGAAGGAGTTGGGCTCGATCGATAGTAATTTGCAGTTCACAATGTTCAAGTTGACGAGTTCGTGAAGTCGCTGCAGGCCCTGGCTCGGCAGGACGCTCTCGAAGAACAAATCGTTCTCGCAGATTATCTTCAGCTTCGAAGTTATCTCTGAGGGTACAGACGTGAAGTTGACACTTTCCGCTTCCCCAAGAACTTTTACTTTACACGTTAGCGAGAGTTTGGAGGAAGTCGTATCGGTGTTATCCGGTAACCAAGTACACTGCACTGGTCCTCCGTATCTGGACGCGGAGGAAGAGGCGAAAAGGAACAAGAACACTAGGAGCCACATCGCGATTTTCACTTTTGGAATTTTGACAGTCTCTTTTTGAACACGATCCTCAATTTCATCATTCACAAACTCGGGGCACCGTAGTTACGTTAAGCCGACGTTACGACTCGGGCGCTCGCTCGAACGTCATCACTCGCATCAAGTTGTGTTTATAGTGACCGTAAGTCGAGAGCGAAACGTTGTGCTCTTCACGAGCTTTACTCTCGGCGCTTGAAGTAACACTAACGGGGAGCGCTCACCGAATGCGGTATATAGTATGGCCAATGCGACGCAAGCGCTCGTTAGGTTCGGATTCTCGCCGCGTAGGGGCGCCACCTTCTGGAGAGCATTTTCGTTCAGACCTTATTCGTGAAATATGGGGCGAATAATGGAACAATAGAGTGTTCGGGGTTGATTATTATATTTGTAAGGCCGGCACAAAGGGATAAACAAATTTACGTGGAGAAAGGACAACAAAAAGCTATGTTGTCGACATTTCAACCAGACAGGTGTGTTTTGAATCAGGGTTAATATTTGCTTTTACTAAGTTGGGAAATTTAATATTTATGTTCATTTCTGTGGAGATTATCAATTAAGATGGAATAATTGAATTTAATTTTTTTATTTAGCGATTAAAATTAATTATTTGAATAAGGCAAATTTCATTGAAAGACATTAATTTATGCCAATTTCCTTATTCTTTCCGGAAGAACGCTGTAATCTTTTATTTTGGTGCAAAATCATTGAACCTATCATGATTATTATTCTTGAACATGTGTGCCACTAATCAGAGGATTGTGAAGATCCAGTGGTAATTTTAACAATTAATCAGAGTTTATTTTCAATTTTGCTCTGTATTCTTTCTTGATGATATTTTTTTTTCTGAAAGTATATTGAACTCACACATTGAACTCAATGACAATGACTATAAAAAATATAATATTGTCAATTCAGTCAATTAATTCCGAGATTAATTCCATCCTTTTATTTTCATTAAATCTATATCGACCATTTCGGTTTTCAAGAAAATTATCAATCAGGCAATATCATTCAGCTAAAAAGTAAGAAAACTGTCAGTTGAATCGAATAGTTGATATTTCCCATAATCATTTGGAATTCAACTCATAAAGACTTTCCATTCAAAACATCAATACATATTTTTTATTTTTATATTGACTCAAAATTATTGAACCTATCATTATCATTCAATTTCATGTGCGCCACTAGTCAGAAGATTGTGAACGCTGCAATATTTTATATTGGTTGAAAATTATAAATCAATTCATTTATTCATTCAATAATTAAATTTTTTTCATTAATTTTCTCGAACTTCATGCGCGCCACTTGTCAGAAGATTGTGAAGGCTACAATCATTCATTTTGGTTTGACATTATTGAACCTTTTATTAATATTATTAGTCTTGAACTTCATGTGAGGCACTAGTTAAAAGATCCAGTAGTTATTTGAACAATTAATTATAGTTTATTTCTAATTTTTCTTTGTATTCTTTCTTGACAATCATTTATTTTCTGAAAACACACTGAACTCAATGATTTGAATATATAATGAATATTGATGTCAATTAATTCCATCCTTTTATTTCTGTTCAATTGGAATTGACCATTTCAGTTTTCGAGAAAATTATCTAAAATCAACTACTAGTACCTGAATCAAGCAATTTCACTCAACTATCAAGTGAAAAACAGTCAGCTGAACTGAATAGTTGATAATTCCCATATTTTTCTGGAATTCAACTCATAAAAACTTACCAATAAAAACATCAATAATATTTTTATAATGATTATATTGATTCCAAAAATTAGAAAGAATTATTTTCGGGATTGGCTTGAATGAATGATTTGAATCAAAGTTCAGGGAATTATATAGATAGTTGCAAAAAAATTCCGATTATTTCTAGCAATTTCCCCAAAAACTCAGATTTAAATTCGAATTCAACTCGAAAATATTTAACAGGGAGGACATAGTTTTATTGAATGATGAATTAATCCATGTACACATTTAAATCATTAATTTTAGTGAAATCAAAATCCTACTATCTCCAGTCAATTTCCTGTTATGTCAGATTTTGCACTGTTCTAATTTTGACTCGAGACTTTTTGATTTGAAAGAGTGGGCTTGAGTAAATGATGAAATTCAAACGTAGTTTAGAGAATTATAGACATTGGCAAAAGGAAATTCCGATTATTTCAAGCAATTTCCCCAGAAATTCAAATATTGTAAAATTAAAATTCAACTTGAAAATTTCTAACAAGGAGGACTTCGCTTTATTGAATGATGATTAATCCATGTACACATTAGGATCATTATTTTGAGTGAAATCATAATCCAACTATTTAAAGCCAAATCTCTTGAAAACCCAGATTTTGCACTGTTCTTATTTTTACTCGGGACTTTTTTATTTGAGGTGGGCTTGAGTGAACAACTGGCGCTACAAAGTTTTGATACATCACAATTATATTTTTCTGATTAATGTCATACCAATCTAAAACGCTACTTCATATATTAGGGCCGAAACACATTTTGGTTGTGTACTCTTTCAATTCCATAGAGTTCTATTTAAAACTAGTGTGACCGTAGTTTTACCAATGCTCATCTTAAAACCATTAATTTGAAAATTTTAATTCTTAATAATAATTCCTGATGATTCATCATGATGATTTCAGGAAACCTATTGTAAAATAAACTCGATGTGGGATGTATTCAAATTAAAATCGAATACTGAATTCAAAGACAATTTTAGAAGGTATGTTCCCCAATTAGAATTGAAATAGGATTAACATTCTTGAATAAAACGATTATACCCACATTAATAAAATCTTCATTTGAAAAAGTTCAGCATGAATATGGACTTTTTTTTTCTAAGTCAAAACAATATATTCTTTGTGATATCAGGTACTTACAGGGAACCAAAACCAAGATTAACTCGAACAAACACTAAGTTTTTGTCCAGATGACTCCTGATGGTTCAACAATGAAATTTTTTCAGGCACGGCTTACAGTCATAAAGAATACTTTTTAAACCAAATTGGTTTTGAGTGGAAATATTCGTCATTTTACCTAATCTTCACGTAAACTAATCCTCTTAGCAAGTTTGAAAAAAAAACCATCATAACATAACAAAGCACAAATTATGAACCTAAACCAGGCAGAATTGAATTTAGTAGGTACTGAAAATATTATGGCAATTTCCATTTTATCAAACAATTTATCGCATCCTTTTTTTGAATTATTACGAATGTCATAAGGGCTCATTCTGCAAATACCCCAAAAAAAAATTGACGTGTCCCGGGTTTTCCTGGGAAAACTCTGGACTGTTTCATGTGGGCCTGCCTGTATATTATGGTCATGAGTCATGGAAAAAAAATTCCTGTGAATACACCCTGAAGTCCCTGAGTATTTGGCCACATATAGTTTTCTTTCGTAAAGGCGCAAAGCACAAGCGAACAAAACAACCATATCCGTCTCAGAGAGGACAAACTCGTTTATAGGAACGAAATTTATTCATGGAGCAAGGGGCAGGTAAGCAACCCAACAAACAGACTTGTGATTAGAAGGTGATCTCCTGAGGAAGCAGCCAAATTGATGGACGCATTAAACATTAATACGTTTACAGAAAGCTCTCGTTCAGGGGAGCTGTAGTAGAAATAAAGTTCTTTGCCCGATAGTTTGTTTCTTCTTTAGGCGAATTCGAATATCTCGCGAATTCTAGGAACATTTTCACTCGCCCGAAAGGTACCTGATGGAATACGACTGAAACAACAAACTAGGATCAAGAAGGATCTGTTGACCCATAAGGCAAACAAAACAGTGCCAAAACGACGTTATTTAGCTGAAGAATGTGTCAAAACGTATTTGGTTTACGCGTATTTGCACAGACCCTATTATCATCGAATTTTTTCTTATTAAATTGACGTATACTTGTGTTTACTTACGATGACGGACTGACAGGTCTAGGCTTCTTAACTGGGATAACCCCAGGTAAAGCGTTCTTTGTTGACAGCCCTACGTAATTCCTATCTTCCTTTGTACGTGTGGCTGTGGGTAAATGATTTTCACTTGTGGTTGCATTCATTTGGAAGAGACAAGTGGATTAGTTTGAAAGGATGTGGAATTTTTCGATGTCGTTCACCCTATGAGGGCGATTTTGAGGGAATTTTCAAGGACGAAAATTCGGTTGAGAAAGAATTTTGGCATGGCATATGTGCCCAAGCTATGGTCACTTATGAAAACACCACAATTCATAAGAATTCTACAACACAATCTGGTGAATTAATAAAAACACATCTCTTCTCAGGAAATGAGCAATTATCAGTGGAAAATCAAACGTGAATGTCGAAATTGTTTTTGTTACTAAGTTGCCACAACTGTCCTGTATAGTTACTTCTTTGAAGTTAGAGCGTCTCTTAGTTTTTTTTTAATGGTAGAAAGTAACTGAACTCATTATCTTCCATTAGATTTTTGGAATATTTATTATGAATTCGGGTCTGAGATAGAGATGATGAAAGCATTCGGGGTAGGTTCCTACAAGCCCAGATGAAGGATAACTTTCTCCTTTTTCCTAAAATATGTTGTAAAATAATTTATTTCTTGAAAATGACCTGTAGAAGCAGGTCCGCTAACCTCAAACCCTGGAATTTACCGTTATATACATCAAATATGCCATCGAACACCCTAATAAAACCTTTTTTCTTCAACTTCTGTAAACCGAAGGCACAAATGTTTGATATTACCGATATATTGAGGCAGTTCCAACCCACGAAGCTGCTACTTGTTCACCGAAATCAATGGTTATAACCCCTCATATTTCATTCACGACAAAATGTTGCTGACAAATGGTCAATCCAGTAGGCCGAAGAGAACCGTATCGGTTCTTGAAGGGCGGCAATTCGAACTTTACGATGGACTGTGGCCAATTTTGAAATCAAGAGTCATAACCTGAGTGCCGCCAACATAATAAAGAGATGCGGAACGACCATGTTATGAAACGGTTTTTACTGTTGTCTCTTTGCCGTAGGCTGGTTATTGGGGCTATTTCGATGGCTTGTAAATTTCGAAAATGACATGCGGGAATGTTATCGGTGAAAAACAGATGCTACAGTTGCCAAACCGCTGAAAATGGCCGTTTCGATGGAATATTACGGTAATAAAAACATTTCTGGAATCGAAGCAATGTGGAGAGAAATAATAAAATAGTTTGGAGAACATTGGTTTTAAATTTTCACCCTGTTTCCACTGTAGCGAAAGATTTATCATGTTTCATTATACAGGGTAGCCATTTGAAAACGAAACAGACGAGATTACAGACGAAATAAATTTTTTCGATAGAAATGCTCGGACAGGTCGATTTCTGTTTCGAGGGGGACAACTTAAGATGTAGGTTACGGACGCATAGCGCTTCAACCCTTGCTACTACATCCCTCACCCCCAATTTTTGAATAGGGAAGATGGGGTGAGTGAAAGCTCATTTGAAAGGTATTTTTATACTGATTTCAGTACAGTAATTGTTTTTTCATTTTATGCATTAGTTCTCGAAATATTCTTAACTAAGTATTTGAAAATGAAGTGGTGTTTTCATGGCACTTGTAGTGTTTTTTTGTGAAAAATCGACATTTTGAGCTTCAAAACAACCATGACTGTGGCTTCCTTCCTCCAATCCACTGACATAGAAGTCTTTAATCAAAATGTCGATTTTTCACAAAAAAACACTACAAGTGCCATGAAAACACCACTTCATTTTCAAATACTTAGTTAAGAATATTTCGAGAACTAACGCATAAAATGAAAAAACAATTACTGTGCTGAAATCAGTATAAAAATACCTTTCAAATGAGGTATCACTCACCCCATCTTCCCTATTCAAAAATTGGGGGTGAGGGTTGTAGTAGCAAGGGTTGAAGCGCTATGCGTCCGTAACCTACATCTTAAGTTGTCCCCCTCGATACAGAAATCGACCTGTCCGAGCATTTCTATCGAAAAAATTTATTTCTTCTGTAATCTCGTCTGTTTCGTTTTCAAATGGCCACACTGTATATTACGTTTATTATGAAGTGGTGTGACTTCATATTTTGAAAAATACAATATATGAACTAAAAAATTTACTAATCAGTAAAATTGAATTCATAATATCATTCATATATATATAAATGGTATAAGAAAACAGAAAAGGAAAGAAACTGAGATTCAATTTAATTCATTTCATTAGTAATCATCCCTACTGCAATGACATTAAATTCTTATGGTTATTATATTTTGGACACAGTGTACTATATACGTTGTTTCGTGAATAAATAACGCCCAAGAGATTGCTGCAGTCCAATCAGAAGAAAATCTGATATCCAATAATCCACAAAAGTTCTTTCTCCTCAAAGACGAAATGAAGGCATCAAATTTTCCACCTTGAACGTAACTCGAAGCGAACTCACAGTTTAACCCCTTCTTTGCGGATTAAGTTTCAGACGTAGGTACTCCCGTTGTCTTCCAATTCTTTAATAACGAAGTGAATCCAACCCTTTCTACGAACTCTACTTGTTAACGTAACTCCTATCAAAAGTGTCGTTCTTTCATGATATTTCAGACTAAAAATCTCATTAGGAGTCGACGAAAAAGAAAACGAGAGAACAATGGCATTAGGACTGGGAAGTTTTAATAAAGTCTTTCATCGGGGTGGTCAGCTGATTTGGAAAAGCTTTCAAGTCATGGCACAATGGCAAGAAGAGAAGGCACTAAGTATGCATTGTGCTATGACAGGAATCTTTTAATCTCTGGCTGGTAGGTGGCGTAAGGCGATTTTGCCATTTTGGACGTCTGCTCGATGGTTTGACAGCGCGTGTGACATGCCAAAACAAAACAGTGATTTTTTGCGGTTTTCAATGGAACAATGCTAGGCAACCTAAGATGATTATGCCAACTGAAACTCATTTCCTGTTTTGAGAAGAACTCATTTCTGAATAGATAGGGACTTGTTGAAGAAGCCATCAGCTTCTTATTATCACTAAATAAATACATAGGAATCTAAGGGAGTTAGCGAACCATTCTTGATTTTAATGACCAAAAATGGATACCAAGTAGATATGCATTTATCAAAATGATTTTAGTCACTTTCTAGGTGATAATATTCTTACCCGATTACCAATGACTTTGCATCTGCAAATTAGGTATGAACGAGCTTGCCTTCTGGCTTCTGTGAACAAAAACAAGCGAGAATTCAACTACAAAATGATCACATCGGAGATAGAGAAATGCATTATTTGCTAAATGGGTTTCATTTAAACTCGTTAAAGTGGAATTAGTAGTGATTCTTTAACTCAGACGTCTGCTCTGTTATTTCTCTTTCATTATGGCTCTTGTAATATAATTTATTTCATTCACCGGTGTTAGATTTTCTCAAAGTTCCTTTGAGATTTCTATATTTTTGTTCTTTCGAGAAATAAGGTCAATTTTCAGCTATAATTTCATAATAATCATAGTATTTTTTCAACCTTCCATTGTGCTGAATATTTTTGGAATTAGGACCTGAATCATCAACTTCATTTGATCAGTTGACCTCTTTTTAACTTGTTTCTGACGTCTTCTAGTTTTCTTGGGGATTTTCGAAATAATGTTATTTTACCCGAATCATAATTCAACCAGTTTTTTAAACTGAATTCCACGACAATAAAATGATAACTCATTGAAGATTTTCGAATAAAAACAGAATGCTCAAAAATTGAAAGTTACAGAATATTCGAGATAAAATCTAGAGCATGTATTTTATTTTTGATATTTGAAACAAAAATGACAGATAGTGATTTTCGACGATTCGCTGCCACGACGTCTCATTATTGAGAATCTCTATACACGGTGATTTTTTAAAGTGTTTCATTAGAAGTTTTCGGGGAAGGAATTGCGATACGAAAATTTTGTATTTTTGTTTAAGAGTACATGAACTCAATTTGTAAAGTATTTCCAAGCGGAATCTACTTCCGGTTCTACCGGAAACGGATGTGAACTTCGTTATTTCAAATGGAATACCCGATATATTCATGAATATTTGAATTATTCGTTTAATTCTGCAACCACATCAAGCGATTGTTGAGTTACTGCCTGATTCTCAAATTTTTTGACAGTAGATTGTCACAAATTAGTGTTTATATCTTCAAAATCCCTCATTTTAGGAAATTGTTTTGCAACATTGAAACAAAAGAAAGTACCAGATACTGCTTCTTGTAAAAATTATGAGGAAATATTATACAGGGTGTCTGAAACAGGGCTTCAAAGTGAGCCTCAATGAAACTATGAAATCTCACTTTTTCAAATGGAAACCATATAATTTTGTAATTCCGATCGATTACTCCTCAAAAACTAGTTGGAGTGTTCGAAAACTTTAATGTATTTAAAATCAGTAGTTTTGCCGTTATTGAATAAAATTCGAATTTCACGACTAAAGCCAGGTTTCTTGGTCTAAACATCAGGTTTATATTAAAATAATTTTCAAGTAGGCTAGTCAATAGTAAGCATATGCCTGTTTTAAACTGAAATTTTTTTATTTAGTCCTCATTGTTTATTTGTCATATTCGCCGCAAATAAAGAACATACTTTTGATATATCATCCTAGTGTGCCTTTTCATTATTGCTTGTTTTGCATAGTGCTTGATTCATAATAATAAGTAAGATTGACAATTCCTAACATTGCCTACTTTGAAATAGACGAGCATACCACTGAATTTGACAGAATTTCACGAATGAAGGCATGTTTGTCCCATCAGTCGAATTCAGTGGTATGCTCGTCTATTTCAAAGTAGGCTATGTTAGAAATTGTCATTTCTACTTATTGTTATTGATCAAGCACTAGGAGAAACCAGCAATAATAATAATAATGAGGTACACTAGAATGATATATCAAAAGTCTGTTCCCAATTCGGCAAATGTAACAAATAAACAGAGCAGATAAAGAATGATGACTAAATAAAGAAATTTTAGTTCAAAACTGATATATTTTACTATTGACATAGCCTATTTGAAAATTATCCTGATAAACCTAATGTTTGGGCTAAGAAACCTGGCTTTAGGCAAAACTACTCATTTTAAAGACATGAAATGTTTGCCACACTAAAACTAGTTTTTGACGAGCAATCGATCGGAATTATGAAATTATATGGTTCCCATTGGAAAAAAAAAGAGATTTCATAGTTTTATTGAGGCTCACTTAGAAGTCCTGTTTCAGACACCCTGTATAATATTTCCTCATAATTTATACAAGAAGCAGTATCAGCGTACTTTCTTTCGTTTCACTGTTTTCACATTTCCTACAATGAGGGATTTTGAAGATATAAACACTATTTTGTGAGAATCTTTCTGTCAAAAAAATTTGAGAATCAGTCAATAACTCAACAATCGCTTGATGTGATTGCGCATATCATACATCAAATCATTGCAGAATTGAACGAAGAATTCAAATATTTATGAATATACAGGGTGTTCCTTTCGAAATAATGAAGTTCGTTTTCGATAGAACCTGAAGTAGATTCCGCTTGAAAATATTTTACAAATTGAGTTCATGTACACTTGTATAGCAATTCCTTCCTCGAAAACTTCTATTGAAACACTAAAAAAATCGCCCTGTATATGTTCAAAAACTCAGCGTACTGATTTTTTTCGACCAAAATCGTCTGAATTGAGCGAAACTTTCTACAGAGCAACCTCGAATACCGAGGTAAATATTGCAAACGCCAATTGAAACGTAGCAAAGCACTCATAAATAATTTCGCATTAGCTGATCAAAGGCAACTTTTTCCATCGATAAGGAATTGGAGTTACTCACGGAAGAAACCGGAACCCAGATCACAGAAAAACGGGGAAGACCGAACAGGAACACAGGTTCGATTTTGCGCCGCTTGACCTGAAAGAAATCAAAGAAGCTTTGATAAAAATAGCGTTCCAATCACATTTATACCGTTGGTATTTCAGGCTGCAATTAGTTGAAAGGTTTTCCCACATGTGAGTCTGATGGCGATAAAAATTCAGCGTACCTACATATTGATGGATATTTATGAGTTTTTCCGATCTTCTGATTTGTTCGGGGTCGAAAATGACACGCTCTGACAAACATGACCTTGTCCTTTCTTTCCCACCAAATTGTGAATTAAATCATTTCATCGTTTCCATATAAGTCGAGAATTATTCCTCAAAATTCCAATTCATAAATTTGAATAACGGATAAGTTAATCTGAACTTCTTCATCCCTTCGGACATAACTAATTATCAGATCAAGATAACAAAAGAAGATAAATAATAACCCAATGGCATAACCCTGTCGCAGGGCTCTAGTTTAATTCATAAATCGTCCTAGGCTTGTCAGATAAGGAAAGCGTTTTTTTATTATTATTAAAGGGCATGATTGAACCGCTTATTTGGTTATCTGGAGTGGTGCAAGAATAGAAATATTGTGAGTTGCTTTTGGTCATAACTCAATTTGAAAAGGGTTCAGAGATACCCATCGATTTCTGCCTTTTTCGTGATCGTTATGCTACTTCGTTTGTGGACTCAATTATGAATATTTCATTTCTCGAATTACTTCCACACAGCGAGAAATCCCAAAACTGCTATTTTTCAGTCGATTGTTGTTCGAAGAAACCTTTTGACTAACAGAAAACTCTGCCGACAACATTTTTCACTGCGAATTATTCATTTCATTCAGTCTATAGACACCGTAAAGTTCTCGAAGTAAATTTGCGAGGCAAAGAAAATGGATATGGTGGGATTCAGTATAGAAACCTCTCTTTTCTTATTTTTCCTGAAAATTCACGTGGCGAATCGAGTGGATCAAGACTTTTATTCCAAGAACGAGAATTAAGAGCTATTTATGTAACAAGTACATGATTAGGTCTTTATGGACGAATGCAAAGGTTTAATTAATAATTTAGGCCAGTCCATAAGTCTGATTATGTACGAGTTGCATATTAAGCTTCATGTTTGATTGCAATGCAGAAATTTTATTTTCTGAAATGGCAATTGATATATTCGTTGCCTTATTACAAAGAAACATTAAGTGTGCTTTTACTTTTCTTACTGCATGCAAGTGCCAAATAATCTCTCCTACCCACTAAAAGTGCCTATGAAAATTTGTATGCGGCCTATAACAAGTGGTGTGAAACGAAGAAAATTGCAAAATCGAGAGAAGACTGTGACAGTTGAGTCCAATGAAGTGGTG
Organism: Adalia bipunctata; assembly: GCA_910592335.1. Lineage (NCBI taxonomy): Eukaryota > Metazoa > Arthropoda > Insecta > Coleoptera > Coccinellidae > Adalia > Adalia bipunctata. The sequence continues at coordinate 15,322,743 of OU342955.1, forward strand.
TCCAATAAAGTAGTCATTTATGAACGCTAAACGAATTCATTTACTAAGTGTTTATGAAGCAGTCGAACATAATAGCTATTTATATAACAAGTACATAAATAAGGCCTTTATGGACGAGTCCTAAAGTTTATGGCAGATCGAGCAAAGCGAGCGAGGCCATAAGTCTAATTATGTAGGAGTTGCATACTAAGCTTTATGTTTGACTGCAATGCAGAAATTTTATTTTCTGAAATGGCAATTCGTCGCTTTATTACAAATAAGTGTGCTTTTGCTTTTCTTTCTCCAGTAACCATCAGAGACCTTAGCAACCCCACTGAACAAAGTTGTTTACTTCGTTAATTCTTTGACAAACGTCATAATAATCCAAAAAATAAGTAGTTCGGAAGAGGAAAGAGTAAAGAATTTAGCCGCAAGTGCTAAAGAATCTTTTTTACCCACTAAATGTGCTTATGAAAATTTGTTTGCGGCCTATAACAAGTGGTGTCTTCTCTCGACTTTGCAATTTTCTTCGTTTCACACCACTTGTTCAGGCCGCATACAAATTCTCATAAGCACTTTTTGTGGGTAGGAGAGATTCTTTGGCACTTGCGGTTAAATTTTTCACGCTTTCCTCTCCCGAACTATCCATTTTTGGGATTATTATGACGTTTGTCACAGAATTAACGAAGTAAACAACTTTGTTCAATGAGGTTGCTAAGGTCGTTGATAGTTACTAAGGTAAGAAAAGCAAAAGCACACTTACTGTTGTCTTGAAATAAAGCAACGAATAACCATTTCAGAAAATAAAATTTCTGCATTGCAATCAAACATAAAGCTTTGTATGCAACTCGTACATAATTAGGCTTATGGACTTGCACAAATAAATGGCCTCGCTCGCTTTGCTCGCTCTGCCATAAACTTTTGGAGTCGTCCATAAAGACCTTATTCATGTACTTGGTACATAAATAGCTATTATACTATTATAAGTTGAGAGTTCACCTAAAACTGAACTTTTGACGAAAATCTGGTCAAAAAGGTCAAGTTTACTTCGACAAAAAGCTGTCGTGACTTTCATTGATTCTTTTATATTATGGTAACGTGGGCAATCAGCAAGGTTGTAAATCTGCTGATATGTGGAATGAATGGCATGAATTCCGTATATCCCTTGATATCACTCATGGTTTCAAGTAGCTTCGGTACGCCGGAACCATTATTGAGATTATAAATAAGGGATTAGTCGAGCATAAAACTCAAGGAGCAATGCACAGTGGCAATCACTTATTGTGACTGTTATCACCAAAAACCTCGAGTTCTTCCAGAAACATAGCAACATGCAACAACTTCTCACCCAAACATCCTAAACTCAACCAGAATTTATCTACCCCAAAAAACATTTAGTTGTACTTGACTACTCGACTGACGAGCCGATGTACTTACGTCTTCCAGGATTCCTGCAGCAAAGGGAGATCCAGGTCCCGATAAGAGCCTGTTTGATTGTGCAATCAATCACTGATGCAGGATCGAGATGTAGAAGATGCATGTAAGACGTTGAGATGGGCTTTTTTAGCCTCGAGATTACTGAATTAAAGACGGACGAAGACGCCCTTAAAGCGAACAGCCAATATTACGTTCGGTAGGGGAGAGTCCAACAAAATTGGAAATGTGTTAGCCTAATTGCCTGGTTGAGAAAGGTTGTTGAATGATATTTTATCACTACTACTACTACTATATATATATATATATATATACTTATTCGCATATGCCTTTATATATGGAAAAAACGACGTTGTTTAGAGAAACCTAATGAAGTCATTCGGAACAAGAAATGAGGTACCATTAATGCATTGTGGCATACCTATATCTTTCCATTATAATGTAATTTTTTATTTGTATTATAGTCTTTGTTTGGGTACTATTGTTTTAAACGGGTCATTTCTTCATTTTGTTATTTGTCTGTTTTTTATGATTTTGTTTCTAATATCTTTAATTTTGTATCTGTCGTTCCTCAAAATCCATCTCCTTGGATCACATCGACCCCATCCTGCAGCCTGTTATGGGAGATGCATAAGCACAAATATTTTCTTTAAATAGCCATATTTTTTTCAACACAGACGAATTTGGGAAAATGGAGAATTTTTTATAATGTTCTATTAAAAATATCGAAGTCTCTCAGTGGTTTCATTGATTCAGAGCAGGATTTTTACTGCATAAACTATAGAATCCATTCATCTTCATTTCCACGATGAAAAGCATGAGTATTTGAAGTCGTATCCCTTACCTTACACATGTTAGATGTAGGAGAATGCCTTTTTGCTGGAAGATTACCGTCTTTGGCTATATTCGGCCCCCTTATTGGACCGCTATGTTCGGCTCCAGTTCCTATCCTTGTAGATATTTTTTGCCAACATGAATTGCCTTCAGGATCTAATCCTGAGTATTTTAGCCAAACAATCCTCTTACCTATCTATTTCGGTGAAAAAACGTTTGAGGATTTAGTTAACTTGTTCCTCTGGTGAGCTCTATCCGATAATGGGACAACACACACGTGTAGGCCTGAAAATGATATACAGGGTGTCCAAACACATGTACGAGAAATCTAGCTAAAGATGAAAGAACAAAAGATTGCAACATTTTCAAACAAAGGAACTCGGTGAAATTAGTGTAGGTATCTGGAATCAGATCATGGAAAAAATCTCCGAATGAAAAAGACGTTCCAAAACTGACTTGCAGCTCACATCTTTGATAGAGCTGATTAGATAGGAGTTCGTACGAAAAGCCCATCGGAGGATGAGATGAGAATTCCAGGCAATCGATTCTTGTCTAGGGCTAAGGGCTGATGGTATTCCTCATATCCGGAGCAGCGGAAGTTGATGCAGTTTTTATATCTATACTAGCTGGCCCGGCGAACTTTGTTTCGCCTAAATGATTCCTATACCAGAGCCATCTTTACCTTAAGAAGGCCGTGCCTATACTTACTGTGAATTTCACAAATCGTAATCACCAGTGATCGGAGATCAACGGCTTGGTTAGATTTCTGAACTGTCAAATCCAGTTGATTCTAGATCAAGCTCCGATCACCGGTGATAGGTAGGTATGCTTTGTGAAACCCCCGTTAAAGTTGTATAAACTTACCATTGCTATTTTCTCAAGCAGAAGATAAATAAGGCATAATAAAAGTTCTGTCAAATGTCATCTGTCAAATGTCATCTGTCAATAGTCATCTGTCTATTGATAAATATCATCTGTCAAATGTCATCTGTCAAACGTCACTGTCAAACGTCATCTGTCAAACGTCATCTGTCAACTGTCATCTTCTCCATGGATATGAGCTGTCACACAAAACAGAAAGACAAAAATAATATGTCGATTACTAATTATGTGCAATTTTGAATTCAGTTATTTCCGCAAATATATTTATTACCCAAACATAAATCAAAAACATTTCAGAAATATAGAGAAAAGATGAAAATGGACAACTCACGATTGATGCTGATCGTCACAATCCGATATACGTGACATTCCGGTAAAAATTCACTGTTCCACCAACTTGAGATCTCCCTTCCATGTTATTATAAGTTCTATGCAAATTACACAATAATTGTATACATCGCCATCTAGTGGCGTGAATATCAAATACAGTGTCTAGTCAGTGTACGCTACAGTGTCTAGATAAGAGCCATTAACCGTAGCGACACCTAGTGGCCTCATTCAAAAGGAGAAAAACCATTTCCTACATAAGCAAACCGTAGCGACACCTAGCGGCCTTATTCAAAAGGAGGAAAAGCATTTCCTACATAAGCAAATTTTTCATCGAATTTTTCAGAGTTTCAATGTATTTTATAATAACCAGGCCGTAGACGAATCCATAAATGAAGTTTCATAACAAACAGTCCATCCGATCTCGAGTTATAAATGGTGTAACCAACAGCTCTCTTTTATATATATATATAGATATAGATTAGTTGCTTTCGAGGGAATATAAGGTCGACCTACAATGCTTCTCTTCACGAAGAATCTCTTACGCTTGTGACTGCGATTTCTCTAGCTTTTGTTAGTAGGTATATACTTTGAACTTCATTTTTGATTTCATCGGCTATTCTTTTTACGGCCTATCATGTAGTACCTACTGGTACTAGCAAAGTATCGACTCGGAATGTAGGTAACACTTGAAAGATTCGCGGGCTATGAAAGCGTCTTTTGAATGCGCCTTCCAATAGAATTCGAGCAATTACTTTGGGGCCATATTTGAACATTATTCGGAATATAAGATCTTACTGGTCGGTTCAAACTGAACGAAGTTATCAACTTGAAAGTATATCGATGTTGCTTCGGCAACAAAAGCCTAGAAATATAAATACAGGGTGGGACTTTGACTTGTACATATATATTTTAACTGAAGATTCTTGAGGTCAAAAGAAGCCTTTTTTTCATTTTCTATTTTTCCGAATTCAGCTCTGTTAAAAAGATATAGCCATTTAAAAAAAATTGGTCTTATTACGTCTCTGATATAATTCTCTGGAATTGACGCAAAGTTCATATTTCTCGATTGAAATTGAGTTGATACATTTAGGAAATACTCAAGTACTAACCTTATTCGAATAAGAATGTTAAACACACGATATTTCTTAACAAAAGCAGTTCATTCGATTATACCTGCAACTAAACAGCCATATTTGTCCCACCAAAATAAGTTTGCGATTTTCATGAAGATTAGTTTGTGAGCACTAATAACTTTTTTATATTCTCCTCTTTCTCAGAAAGAATTGTTTTTACACTAATCGAACATGAGTCCATTAAATTAGGTCAAATGATTCGAGGTCAATGACCCAACCTAACCCATCGAACCATATTCTATGAACTCTATTATAGAAAGTTTGAAAAGACGATGCCAGATTGTGTTGATATTCTCCTTAAACAAGGAAGCAATAGGTCCTTCATCATTAACGGATGAACCAACGTGCCTCCTTGGAAATGTTCTGATTCTCGCCGATAGAGCGCTACGATCTTAATGCACAAGACCAACCGTTGTTCCGTAGACCGAACAGTTGTTCTGTGATTGTTGAAGTAAGCATGCGAATAGCGGCTTGATGGAGATTTGTCGATTTGTTATTTTTTTATTCAGAGTGAAGAATACGAAAAGTTGATGTGAAAAGATTTTCAGTGAAAGTGAATTATTGTGATAATAACCGTGAAGTGATTTTATAAAATTCCAAGAGGATATTGTTGAGATAGACACATCACCACAGATTATCAGGTATCATAGTATTTTTCATTAATTTCAATTTAATACGTGATTTGTATGGAATATTCATCATAAATATCCGAATTTTGTATTCCATTGACATTTTAGTCTCGACAAAGTTGATTTACATTCTGACAACATTGGAACCTTGTATAGAGTTTCTTAATTTGAGCCATTCTGTGATATTGAAAAGCCAAGGTTGCATCTAGATTTTTCTTATGATTCTTGATTTTTTCGTCGAATTTTTTTGTATAAAATTGGGAATATCTCGAGAACGACTTGTTTTATTGAAAAAACTTAGGAATACTTTCATTTTCTGAACCGATTGGTTCTTTCGAAAATATGAACCGTTTATCTTTTTCAATTGGTTTGATAGTATTTTCTCGTGGATTAATGAGTTGGCTTCGCTGTAACTTTCATACCGGGAGGAATATTGAATGAGTTTTAATTTGGAAATATGCATCATAACGGAAGTGAATACTTCACCAAAATTCCGTTCATTTATTTATTCATAAATACATCCAACAGGCCGAGGCCCAATTACAGGTGTATTTGAAACAACGGTTCCGAAGATATGAACAGAAAACCCTGTATCTTATAAACGAAATCGAATTTTGAAAAAAACGGCATGGATTTTCGACACCCTGTATCTTCCAAACGAAACCGAATTTTGAAAAATGATATAGAAAAAAAAGTGTTTCGTTTGATGAGAGGAATCTTCTGTTGAAATATATGTACAAGTCAAAGACTCACCCTGTATATTCTACAGTGGCGATGGGAACAATACAAAACATTGTCGGCATCTGCCAATTGCAATAACTTTGTATCAAACGGAGAATTCCGCCAAATTCAAATGCTTCCTTCGAGCATCTAGCTCACGCTCCACAGAGTAATTTTTACGATTTTTCGCGAGAGAATGATCCCGTTTATGTACGAGGTTTTCCGTTTTACGATCTCCCCCAGTGATGAAATCGGGCCAAATGTCACCAAAATGTTAACGACCGTAGACGGCGGGTAAAATGCAGCAAATTGGTTGCAACAGACAGAAGGAATCGAGGAAATAAAAATGGGGGGATGAAATCGTTCAATAGGGAATATGAGAAAATTTCATCTCTCGATACATTTCTAGCTTCAGGTGGAAATTATTAAATATAAAGGGTTTTCCAATGAGAGGTGATATTTTGAAAAGCCCGCTATTTCGGTAGATGTCACTTTCGAAGCTGTCATTTTCTGACATTTGACAAGTAGAAACTACGCCATTAGTAAAAATGGAACGATACACACTTCAACAACGCATTGAAATCATCAAAATTCACTATAAAAATGGTGAAAATTTGGCAGAGACAGTTCGTCCAACTCGAACACTTTTGGGTCGTTGTGGAGCACTTTGTCAAACCACAATACGAAAAATTTGAGCTGTTGCGTTGATTTAGAGATTTGAAGAATGAAACCCGTGCACGTCGCTCAAAATCAGACTAGAATATTGCTGCTGTAGCCGAAAATGTTGAAGAAAACGCAGGTTTGTCCATTCCTTGTCGTTCCTTGGAATAAGGCATTCCACAAGCGTCACTATAAAAATTTTTTATGGCCGGAATTGGATGGTTTTCATCTGGACAACGTTTACTTTCAACAAGACTTCGCTACGTGCCACACAAGCAACGAAACCATTGATCTTTTACGGGAAAAGTTTCCGTACCTTGATATCACTCCGAGAGGTGATCACAATTGGCCATCGAGATCTTGCGACGTCTTTCCTTGGGGCCAAGCTTGTCGCTTGTCGCAACATCTTGTACAGTCCAAACTCTCTCCAGTCTTGCCATTCGACGACTGGACTATTCTCCAAAATCTACTGGTACTGAAGAATATCGTCCACTTCCAGTTATGGGTTGATACACCCTATATAAAGACGGAAAGGCATGAAACGACCAAGAAAACCGATATCCGTCACCAGAAACGGGTCAGCTTTCGAGAAGTAGATCGCATAACCATCAAGAACGTCGTTTCGCGGAAAGTAACATTGTCTGAAATTACGTCTACGTATAGGCGGCCCATTCCGCGCGCGTTACCAGGACGGCGGCCCATTCCAACGGGCAGTTACGCGATGCAAGGCCCGTCATTTTTTCCCTTCCCGGAAATTTACGGGAGTTATTAGAAGGCGGCTCACGCCATCAAACGTTTTCCAATTGGCAGTTACATTTTACCGCCGAAGAGCCCCTCCGACGTTCATTCAAAATATCGCCGCCATTTCGCCGGAATTACCGGAGAGATCTATAATAGGAGCTTCCGGCCTCCGGGTTCCGGTCTAAAGGCGTTTTACCAATCTTTTTATTAACCGCCGCTTTAGTGGTTTACTCTTAAGGACGGGAAAATATCCACGAATCGATTCAGGGAGTTTGAAGATGAAAAACTCGGATCGAATATTCCAGGTGATAATAATAAAAATAATAATAATAAGCCTTTATTTTCAACAGGTTAAATAACCCAATTACAGGAAAATATAACTCAAAATATTGAGAACAAACAAAATTAAGAATGAGAAAAAAAATACTCATTTTAAAAATGATCAATTTCCTCCAAAAAGGCAGCCAATATTGAGCGGGGAGAATCATTGTATGTGTCACATCTGCCGACTATGGAATTGAATAAACTGCACATAAAAAAAATTGGTGATTTAAAGCTGACGTTCTTACTACCCCCTTACAGTAGAATACAGCATTTCTCCTTGAGCCAATCAAGGCACCAAAAGGGATAGATGCCTAGATGCTCAATTAACAATAAAATCTATTGAGTCAATCACAATCTTATAAACAAATAATAGTGCCTCTACTTTGACCCTATGCTTTATGACATTACAATATTCTATATTAGGATAAATACCATCTTCCCTCCAAACAAGATACTTATAAAATTCCCTTTGAACAGATTCAATTCGTTTCCTATGACAGCATTCAATAGGCCTCCAAATAATGCTACACCTCAAAATCATCAGCGGACATCAAAATTTAAATGTGTAGTCGTCAAGAATATCATCTATAAACAGAAGAAACAGTAAAGGTCCCAAGTTAGAGCCTTGAGGAACTCCAGATGTTGCATAGAACTCAAATGAGTGAGATTCCTCGATCTCCACAAAACATAATCTGCCACTTATTACTTATACAGGGTCAGTCTTTGACTTGTACATATATTTTAACTGAAGATTCTCGAAGTCAAAAGAAACCTTTTTTTCATTTTCCATTTTTCCGCGTTCGGCTCTGTTAAAAAGAGAAAGGCATTTAAAAAAAATTGGGCTCATTACGTCTCTGATATAATTCTCCGGAATTGATGCAAAGTTCATATTTCTCAATTGAAATTGAGTTGATACATCAAGGGAATACTCAAGTACTAAACTTATTCGAAGGAGAATGTAAAAAACACGTTATTTTTCAATAAAAGAAATCAATATAGTCCGATTATTACTGCAATTGAAACACCATATTTATCCCACCAAAATAAGTTCCTCCTTCGATTTTCATTAAGATTAGTTTGTAAACACTCATAATTTGTTCATATTTTCCTCTATCTTCCAAAACTAACTCTTAAAGAATCGAACATAACTCCATTAAATTAGGTCATAGTATTCGAGGTAATTGACCTAACCTAACCCATCTGAACATATTCTATGGAAGCTATCATAGAACTTTGACAAGACGATGCCAGATTGTGTTGATTTTCTCTTTGAACAAGGAAGCGGTACCAACGAGGCAGTACGTCCTCTATCATTAACAGATGAACTAACGCAAAGGCACTAGTTTTGTTTACTTTTGGCTGATGGCGTCTTGTTGTGCCTCTTTGGAAATGTTCTGATTCTCGCCGATAGAGCGCTGCGATCTTAATTTCAGTCGGTGGGCAAGACGAACCGTATTCCATAGACCGAACAGTTGGTCTGTGGTTGTTGAACGAAGCATGCGTATAGCGGCTTGATGGAGATTTGTCGATTTGTCTATGCGAATAGTTGATGTGAAAAGATTTTCAGTGAAAGTGAATCAATGTGATAATAACCGTGAAGTGAGTTTATAAAATTCCAAGAGGATATTGTTTAGATACGTGCTTTGTATGAGATATTTATCATTAATATCCGAATTTTGAATTCCATTTACATTTTAGTCTTGACAAAGTTGATAAACATTCTGTTACCTTGTTTAGAGTTCATTAATTTGAGCCATTCTGTGATATTGAAAAGCCAGGGTTGCATCTAGAAAAACACTCCAGTGAGAACCAGAAGATAGTGCCCATTTGGTTCTTGTCCCGTATAAAACTCCTTTCATTCCACAGTAGTCATGGGCGCCCGCAGGGGGGGGGGTCAGGGGGGCCCCCCCTGAGATTTTAATGGCCTTACCGTTTTTCAGCACAACACCCTCAATATTACAATAATTTTCATTTTGCCCCCCCTGAGAAATATTTTGGCCCCCCCTGAGAAAAATTTCTGCGGGCGCCCATGACAGAAGTGATCTTGCATTAGAGCCTACTAAAAACCAGCAGCGAATAGTGAAAATCTGAAAACTCCAATTCTCTAGCATCAATTTAACGAATAGTTCGAACCAAATTTCATAAACTCCTTCATAATAAAACCATCATATTCCACGAAACCTCTCAAAACCGGGAATTTAACTCGCACATTAATTGGATTAATTCTCGCCAAATGCATAAGCCACTGATCTGTTAAACAATTCAGATACACATAATGGAACGAATCGTACATAGCTTTTGTCCGAATGTACAATTTAACGGCATATCAGGACTGTCAAGGAGGGTAAGTTCTGTTCGTGTAGTATATGACGTTTTCAATTTGGAATTCATCAGTATTTCTCCTCTTGGAAAGGAATGATTCTAGGTGAAATTGCTAGTACGGATTACGGAATTCGTTGTATTCTAGAAATTAATTGATTATTTTGGCATGAGGTTTCAATCCTATGGAAACTAGATCATTTGTAGTGGGGGCAAATTGATGTGGAGGGTTATATCTGTTACGGGCAATGTAAATAATGGGGCATTGTTAATAATGCCCGGGCAATTTGAAAAGTGCCCAAAAGGATATGACAAAATGATGAATTATGATGCAAATATTACATTGCCCGGTCATTATGTATAATGCTTCAAGTCAAGTGGGCAATTCAAAAATCATTTCTATTCATATTTTTTATGAAAAATAACAAATTTTCACATTCCTAACTGACAAAGTAACAAAGAAAAAATAACAAATAGAACTTCACATGCTGAAAAACAGGTGGCGATGAAATAAGTAGGTACAAACAAAACTTGAGTCCAAATAAAAATAATGTATAAGATATGTGTGATTACAAAATATTTACACAGAATGTCAATATGTAGCAATACATAGAGGGTCTTTTTACAAGCTTTTATTTAGTTTCACCTGTCCCGGTGTCTGTCTGTCTGTCTGTCTGTCTGTCTGTCTGTCTGTCTGTCTGTCTGTCTGTCTGTAATCAAATCTTGCAAGTTAAATATGACACACTTCTAATCGTCCGATTGATTTGAAATTTGGCAGGTGTACATAATTCTGGTGACAATGCATCATGATATATTTTTTATAGAAAAAAACAAAATGGCGGCTCCAAAATGGCGAATGAGTTTTGTAATTATAATCCGATTCCATTCGAAATTAGTATCTAGGGGTTTTTGGGTTCGACAATGATGATTTTTCCTTTAAAATTGGAAAATTCAAGATGGCGGCTACAATATGGCGGACGTGTTTTGTAATTATAATCCGATTCCATTCAAAATTGGTATCTGGGGGTTTTCTGGATCGGAAATTACGATTTTTCAAAATTGAGGAATTCAGGATGGCGGCTTCAAAATGGCGGATGAGTGTTGTTATTATAAAAGCTTGTCTTAAAAAATGATTTTTTTATTATAGCTTTTTACGGGACTTTCGAGCTGCCAGCTTCGCAAGAAGCTTGTAAACAGTCTCCGTGGATGGTCGATGGGACTTTCCTTAACCGTCCGAAGCGTTTCGAGACTCTACGTTCTTGAACGCGGAAGGTTGAATGGACGCTACGTCGCTCAAAGGCCCGTTTGGAAGCTTGAAAAGTCACGCGTCCAGATGAGGTCGTGAAACGCTCGAAAAAGAGGCTTCGTGGATGGTCGGCATTACAGCCACATTGACTATAGCCTTGGCCCCCTGTCTTGGATGACAATCTTGCACATTGCTACGAACAAAGCATATTTTCCACGTCCTGATTCGCACGTTCTACGGAATCCTGCTTTTGAGAGTGTCTGGGCTTCCCATGCACCATCTTTAACTCGGGCCACATGCTGCATGGTTCGCTAAAAGTACTGTTAGCAAATTCTCTCCCATTATCACTTTGCAAAATACTGGGCGTACCAAGAATTGCAAAAATATCCAAAAGCACACCACTTGCACGTGGATGTCAATTAATCAAAGTGCCCAAAGAAATAATAGCGGTATTTATAATGACCGGGCAATGTGAGAAATTATCGTGAAGTAATTCAAATTTATCAAATTGCCCAATTTTAATGGTCATTATTCATAATAACCAAGCATTATGAATACTGACCCAAATAATTACATTGCCCGTAACATATCGATCAAGAGAAAATAATTGTTTTCCTACAAAAAAATACCTCAAGCGATATAATTTTATATTAACTCTGTTCTACTAGATGGCAGCGTTAGGACAATTTTTCTAGAAGAAATCACCGTATGGATGTCTTCAAACTATGAGTCAATCCTTTAGTGACGTACACACTACACAGCTTGGAAAATTGAATAGTTTAATTCTCATGTTATGAATCCTTGTATAGTTGCAAATTGGTGCACGCGCCGGGTCAGGCATGTAACGAATATTATACAGGGTGAGTCTTTGACTTGTACATATATTTAAGGTTCCTCTCATCAAACGAAATACTTTCTTCACATGCCATTCTCGAAAATTCTGTTTCGTTTGAAAGATACAGGGTGTCGAAAATCCATGGTTTATTGCTTACTCTATTCATGGTGCATATTCTTCAATCGAAACTTATTCAATATTTCTCCTAGTTCGAGGGTAGTCGGCTCATCAATACACGAAAAAACACCTTGAAACCACTTTGAAAAGATGAACGGTTCATATTTTCGAAAGAATCAATCATTTGAGAAACTAAAAGTATATACAGGGTGGCCCACCCCAGACGCGGTTCTCATTTTGAAGCAGTAAATGAAGACATTTTGAAATTTTTTTTTCGTGAAATGTAAAGGACAATCAGATGCACAATTTAAAATTGTTTTCACATATACAGGGTGTTCGATAACAAAGATATAGACCAAAGTTACACTTTTTTAAATGGAATACCCTATATATGAATTCAAAAATTGAATGGCAAGCTCAAATAATGATGAGTTTATAAAGACCATCTTATGCCTTAGAAGAGCCATTGTAGAGAAAATGGCAAAAAATCGAAAAAAAGGAGTATTTTTAATTTGCAATTAATGAATAAACCCTTCAAGCCAACGAGACAGACAATGTTTTTTCGTGTAGACATATTGGCTACCCTTATGCAGAAGAAAAAAATTTAACTCTGGAATATACTGAGTGATCATAATTAATGTTCAAACATTAACTACAAATAATGGTCAAAAACTTTCTTATTTCAAATGGCACACCCAGTATTTCTGTACCTTGTTGAACGTAAAAATTAATATCGAAACTATCTTCATTGGGTTTCCCTATACCTAAACCTAATAGTTTTCAAGTAATTCTCGATTTTTAATTCAACTAGTTAACCTACTATTATGATTAGCGATATTCATAGAAATATTTGGAAATATTTGTGGGGAAATGCTTACAATATTATTTGAAATCTGAAAAACTCATATGAAGATCTCAATAATGGTGTTGCGGTCACGCAAGATTTATTATTCCTTTATAAGTTATTAGGTATCTACTGTTTTTCTGAATATCAATTCTTTTTTCAATTATTTTCAAATTAATTTCGCCTAGAAGGTATTAAGTGTCATTATCTTTCAATCTTTTTCGGTACATGCCCTTAAATTTTTCTTTATTCTTATCGTTTTGAAGTTAAGCCATACGTTCAAAGAATCATGTAACAAACGATTCATTTAAAAAAATATTTGTTAAGGCGATGAACCTATGCTCCAGTCCAACATTTTCCTATTCTTCACATTTTCAATAGTTTGAAGAATTTTAGAGATTTTCAAAAGAGATCTGTGATAGTGAACCTCTGGCCAGAGAGTGAGTTGAGTACCGAGTGGAACGAGTTTCACCATCATAAGGACATTCAGTTCAGTAGTAAGGTAATATTTGAAGGTATTTTGTGAACATCTTTGAAACTTTGAGTCTACTAATACTCAATCCAACAATTGGAGATAACAAGTATGAAGAATCAAAGGTTCATCGCCTGAGCAAATATTTTTTTAAATGAATCGTTTGTTACATGACTCTTTGAACGTATGGCTTAACTTCAAAACGATAAGAATAAAAAAAAATTTAAGGTCATGTACCTAAAAAGATTGAATGATAATGACACTCAATACCTTCTAGGCGAAATTAATTTGAAAATAATTGAAAAAAGAATTGATATTCAGAAAAACAGTAGATACCTAATAATTTATAAAGGAATAATAAATCTTGCGTGACCGCAACACCATTATTGAAATCTTCATATGAGTTTTTCAGATTTCAAATAATATTGTAAGCATTTCCCCACAAATATTTCAAAATATTTCTATGAATATCGCTAATCATAATAGTAGGTTAACTAGTTGAATTAAAAATCGAGAATTACTTGAAAACTATTAGGTTTAGGTATAGGGAAACCCAATGAAGATAGTTTCGATATTAATTTTTACGTTCAACAAGGTACAGAAATACTGGGTGTGCCATTTGAAATAAGAAAGTTTTTGGCCATTATTTGTAGTTAATGTTTGAACATTAATTATGATCACTCAGTATATTCCAGAGATGAATTTTTTTTTCTGCATAGAGGTAGCCCATATGTCTACACGAAAAAACATTGTTTGTCTCGTTGGCTTGAAGGGTTTATGCATTAATTGCAAATTAAAAATACTCCTTTTTTTCGATTTTTCGCCATTTTCTCTACAATGGCTCTTCTAAGGCATAAGATGGTCTTTATAAACTCATCATTATTTGAGCTTGCCATTCAATTTTTGAATTCATATATAGGGTATTCCATTTAAAAAAGTGTAACTTTGGTCTATATCTTTGTTATCGAACACCCTGTATATGTGAAAACAATTTTAAATTGTGCATCTAAATGTCCTTCACATTTCACGAAAAAAAATTTTTCAAAATGTCTTCATTTACTGCCTCAAAATGAGAACCGCGTCTGGGGTGGGCCACCCTGTATATGTTTTTTCAATGAAACGCGTCGTTTTCGAGTTATTTCCAATTTAACCCGGAAAAATTTGACGAAAAAATTATTAAGTTCAAGAATAATCTGAGTGCGTCTCTGAATTAAATATCATCGAATATTATTCCTTCTCTGGTCTTTAAACGAGTTTACAATGTTGTCAGAATATGTCGTGACAAAGTCGATTTCTGATGGAAACAGCAGAATTCATAGATATTCATACAATGTTTCGTAAAAACTCCTTAACCTCAATGAAAATATCAGCAAGCTGACAACATCTTTTTGAAATTTATGTAAACAGTCACAGAATAGATACAAAATAGATAAGGTTAGGTTGTTTAATAATAAATTCTGATGATCTGAAAGAAAAGTCTTTCTTCATGAGATTGTTTGGGAATTTCGAGGAAAATATGAACAAGTTATTAGTGTTTACAAACTAATCTGCAGAAAAATCGAAGAAGGAACTCATTTTGCTGGGAGGAATGTGGATTTTTAGTTGAAAAGCTACATGAAACCGGATGCCGGATGAAACAAACTGTTTTTGTTGAAACTATCGTGTTTGCAACATTTTTATTCCGATAAGGTTAGTAGGGGAAATACGTACAAAATGACATATATGGACAAAATGACATAGGCATCATAACTTGAGTTCGGAGGTATGAAATGCGGAACTGCCTACCACATTACACGACCCGAGTGGCTTCAATTAACCTCTGAAAATTGGCAAGAGCTGCTCTGGTTCATTCGGTCGTTATGAGTGATAACAGAAATCAATAGGTCACGAGTTTTTTTTTATTGCGCCAAATTTTGAGAAGAAATGGCCAGTTTTCACCATTTTTTTCATTCAAACTGCATTCAATTCAAACTTTACTTATTTGTCATTGTATCCACGGAGCTTTTTGTATGTTGAATATACTTTTTGTATTAATTCGATACATTTCTAGTTTTATAACGCTATATGGACAAAATGACATATACAGTGAACGGACAAAATGACATAGGTATTTCAGCTGAATTAACCGTATCTACCGGACAAAACCAAGACAATCCATCTCAGGCTCCATCAGCAAACAAAGAATCAGGACTAGTCTTAACATATTCATAACAAAATCTCCATCTGCGGCTAATAAAGGCAATGCATCTTAACCTACTCTTGCTGATCCTGAGGAGGTTTCTCCAATCCCTAAAGGACGATTTATAAGTGAACAAGGCAAACGTGAGCCGAGGACTGGACAAACGTACTTAGTTTCAACTTCTATACCTAATAAGATTGCAATCAAATCAAAAAAGAGCCCATACCTCCTCCAAAAACAAGGAGACAATTCCTAGGGCATTATTCAAAGAAGACAATGAAGAAGAAAATGTTCCTAGCAACTTTAGAGATCATGAAGATTGAAGACGACTGTCCAGTGTCCATCTATCTATTGTAATGAGACCTTTTTTCCCGATTTAGATCTTCTCCAGGATCAGCCCTGAAGAAGACTGGTTACGGTGCATGCATTGCTTGCATTGAGCTCACGCATCTTGTGCTGATGTTCCTAGAAGAACCAAGCGTTTTATTTGTGAACTTTGTCAGTAGTTTTGTAACTATAAGTAGAAAAATACAGTTGCCTATTGCCGGTATGTCATTTTGTCCATAGCATGCGAACAAAATGAATTTTCGTTTATCCCAATTCATCCAAGAATATTTCATCTTTTGGTACTTTTATTTCATAAAGGTTGATTAGATTTTATAAAGAAAGGACCAAAGATCAGAGGTGTCGAATATGACATTACTGTGATTCACTACTAACAAGTTATGCCTCTGAAATAAAACCCTATGTCATTTTGTACGTACTTCCCCTACTTGAGTATTCCCTAAATGTATAAACTCAATTCCAATCGAGAAATATGAACCTTGAATCAATTCCAGAGAATTTTATCAGGAACGTAATGAGCCAAATTTTTTTTTCAAATGGCTATATCTTTTTAACAGAGCCGAATTCGACAAAATGGAAAATAAAAAAAAAAGGTTTCTTTTGGCCTCACGAATCACAGTTAAAATATATGTACAAGTCAAAGACTCACCCTGTATATTAAACGCATTTCGACTGAAGAGATGGGACTGTCTGTTCACGACTTTATCTAACGATACTTTGTCATTGTTACGGAATATCTTTTTCGTCATAGGGGGATCTCTTAATCCACACTTCATAAGTTCTATTACTATACTAAACTAAAATGGTAACCAGAAGAATCATGAAATCGCAGCAAAGCTGCAATGAAGTGAGTAAATTTTTATAAGGTTGAGAAGAAGAATAATTGGTTCATAAGTGGCTGGAATTTCGATTCTATAGGCGATGTAGAAGTATTTTCAAAAAATTTGCGAAAACTGCGAAAAAATCCGGCATAAAGGGCAATGGTGAACTCGATAAAACTTTTTTCACAGATATCCTGGCCTTGACGTGAATATACGGATGGAAAGAGTAAAGGTCAGAGCAGAATAGCTTGGTATCCATATTTTCAAGAAATTCGATCAAACTTTGGCATTCCGCATTAAAAATCACCGAAAAAAAATGTCGAAAAAAAAAACATCGAGCTTATTTGACACAGGATGAATTCATAGTTGAACTTGCTAGGAGAATGAAGAAAATGATGAGAATCTACGAAAACACACATAAAGAAAAAAGTTCAAATACTACCAGAAAAAAAAGGGAGAAACGAGTAGTAAGAAGATAGTTGAAAGAAAGGACAAGAAGAGAACAACGACAAAAAAAGAAATTCCAGAGTGCAAATTAATAAATATAGAGAAAGTAACAGTCTTCGAGAAAAGCAGTTACCTACTATCCACCTACGACTGGAATATGCCAGTGTGATATAGAAACCTGAAATCCAACATCTACCACCTGTTCCTTCTCCGATCCAAAACCACGACAAATCTCATGGAATCGTGCAATAATCAGACGGACTTTAATCAGATCCCAAACGTACAGTATTTGCTCGATGAATGCGATATTAACTCTCAATGTCCAGTGTTTGCTGAACCGTTCACAGGACGACGGAATCCTTCGTCCCTCTCTCCAAACCCTTTCGATGAATCCTGGTATCACGCTCTCTTGATCAAATAATTCGGACGTGAGTAAACAGTGATATTATACGCTTGTGTCGCTTTTATTTGGTTGTTAACCCCGGTGGTGGGGTCTTGATGAGGAGGAAAGGATTCTTTTCATATTTTCCTCACGTCGAAGGATGATAGTGGTGTATAGCAGTATTCATGGTGAAACATTTAATTCTCTTTTCGTGAACACTAAAATTTTTAATTGATTCTGGTTCGTCAGCATAAACCTATGACACATTTGGCATTCGCAATATCTGAAGTGAAGGCAACACAGGATGAGTTTTGTGATAAATCTAAGGCGATTTTTGCAATTATGTTATTTTTGAGGTTGGCTGAAAACTTTAAACCTTCATCGCATACTTGTGATAAACAGACTATAAAAGGTGTTTAATGTTTCATTTCGAAACTCTGTTTCCTCCAGTTATATCAGTGGAGATCTGAGTGGCTGGAGGAAAACGCAATCATAATTTTCCTTCCCGGAATTCCCCGTCGCAAATCCTCCGACAGATTAAAGTTGGCCGGAAAAATGGGACTTTCTACTTCTTACGTCGGAACGAATAAATAAAAGAGACGCCGCCACGAGCGTTTGTTTTTATTTTGGCCGTTCCTTAAGCTCCGAAACATTAACTTGCATATTCCGATACATTAGCTTTTATGTCTTTCCACAGTTGCGAAATTGCGGACCGTGAGATTATGATTATGTGGACGTTTACAGTTTCCTTTTTGCATTCCTTTCGGTCTGGAAGATTTGTTCGGAGTAGTTCCTCCGATACGGGACTTATGTTAAATGTTCCGTTCTTGAGGGTTCTGTACAAGGTGTCCCAAATTCGTAGGTTCATTTCCTTGGAAGTAGCTATCAACTTCATGTTGCCCAATAAATCATGACATTTTTGGATTCCCCATTCCTAGCAGACATATCACTCAAGCCAACATCAAACGTGAGTTCCATTCTCTCAGTGTTAACGTTGTGATAAGAATTGGTACATCGGTTCATTCTGCTCTTCAAGAACTCATTGCATATTCAACTGAGGCTTTTAGACATTCTCTATTCAAGTTGATCAGAAGCTTATTCATAATAGCAATTCAGTGGCGTACTCCGATTTTTGCCAGAGGGTTTCCATGCTGAACTTTGAAAAAACTTTGAACTCATGACAATGAAAGTTTATGATCTTACTTAGTCGTAAGTAATATGAAGAACATGAGTTTATGCTGAAAAAAAATTTGAAAAAATCAGAGTACGCTACTGACGTAATGACACGTTATACAGGGTAAACATGCTGCAAAAATTGAAGACGTCATTTCTTGAACTATATCAAGGATATTTTATTCTGTGATTATTTTTGAAAAGGCGCTTTGTTATGAAGATATATGATGAAACAATATTTCATCAAATACCAATTTATAACTAAAAGTTACATGTAACATTTCTCAACCTACAATAATTGTTGAAAATGACTATAAACGTCTTTGCGGCCTCGGTTGAACAACCCCGGATTAAGATCCTTTTTTTGGGTTGGTTAACCTGAATCTTATTTCTCGAAGTATTTTGGCACTTTTTTTCATACCATGTTTGGATAAATTCAATAATCGTAATCTAATAAAGACAAAATAGGAAGCTTATTCGAATATTCCAGTGTTTTGTCACGGTCTTAGCAGAGAATTCAGAGAAATCGAATTTCCTACATCAAAACAAATTATGTAATGAAAAAATTTGTAATTTATGAAATGAGGACAGACTTCGTACGAATCTTTTCCACTCGAAGCTTTTGGCAAATACGCTCTAGCCTTCATTACTTTCGTCAACTTATTTGACTCGAATGATCTAAGTGTGTACTATTTTGATATTCTGAAAAGTCTTATCCCAAACTCTTATGCCAAGTAACCAAATAAAAGCTAGGAGAATACAAAACATCCAATGAAATTGCATTAACATTTATTCGTACAAGAATGTAGTTATATTTAGGATAAGAACATATCATTCTTGATCTTGTTTGATTGAGTACCTACATCAAATACACATTAAAGGACCCCGCACACTCACTTAGGAAAAGCGGGTCCAGTGAATTTTCCCCATTTTTACATATTATATTTATATCAACCTTAAGAACAATATATCAGATTTTCAAGAAAGTCTTACATTCGGTTTGTTCTATAGGGCGTTCCAAAATTGCAGCTACTGAAAAATGAATCTTCAAATTTTGATGATAATTCTTCTAATTTTCCGAATTTGATCATGACGCCTTGGGTTCTGAATAACAAGATATCACAGATATCCAAACACCGCCCACCACGTTGAGTTTCGTTATACAGGCTGTTCCATGAAGCTATATAAGTAACTGAATGTAACTTAGTTAGTGACTTTGGGACCACCCTGAGTTTTTCAAAATATGATACCATGATGTATGTCCATCTCTGTAGGAAGTTTCATTAATGTACAAAGAACAGTTGCAAAATTATTCAGGTTTAAATTCGGTTTTCATACAATTTTTCTTTAAAACTTATCTGTAGTTGAGATTGCTGTCAAGGAATATAGGTTTTCATCCAGTATAATTATTATGATAGGTATTGACGGTCGGTCCAAAGGTGTTTTTTTTTTTCAGAAATGTACAGGATGAACATAATTCGGTGTCACTAATCTCCTCATTTCGCTATCGCAAAATCTGTTTATATATTTATTTATTTATTTATTTATTCATTCACCTTACAAACACTATGAGTTATAGTACTTACTGGTAAAGCTACAAACTAAATAACCACCCGTCATTATAGAGCTGATAATAAAAAAAAAATACAAAAACTTATATATCTAGACAACCATGAGATACTATACAAAAAAAAAAAAAAAATAAATAAAATAAAACATATAAGAAAATCAGCAAAGCAAACCCAACCCCCAACAAAAAACTCAACGCAAACTTTCAACGTCAGTGACCTGTCCCACCGCAACAACGTAAAATCTCTTTCTGATCAGAGAAAAAGAAATCCAAGGAACCCGCACCACAAAGCAACCTATTACAAATGCCAAGCATAGCGTTCAGAGGAGATATGCTACCCGGATGAACATCAAAAATCTCATGTGTAAGAATTCTTAGTCTAATCTTTGGGACTTTTATTTTCACGAAATTAATAAGACCAACATTTTTATATTTGTAGTTATTCACTACATTATAAACAAAGAGAACAGATTTTGTTTCCCTTCTAACGCTCAGCATTGCAATGTTGAAGGAATCAAGCATTGACCTGTAAGACACCATGTAAGGGTATGCATTATTTTGTCTTACGTACAGAAACCTTAAAAATCTTTTCTGTACTTTTTCTATTAAATCAATATTGGAATGCGCTGTTGGTGACCATATAACAGATGCATACTCCACGTGAGGCCTAACTAGTGCATTATAAAGCACTATAATAGTGCTGATTTTAAAATTCTTACTATTACGAATGACAAAGCCTAAAGCTCTATAAGCCTTTGTAGTTATACAATTATAGTGCTGACCAAACCTCAAACTCATCTCAAAATTAATCCCCAGATCCCTTACTTCAGTTTTCCTCTGAATAATATCATCTCCTATGCTGTAATCATTAATGAAATAATTTAATTTTCGAGTAAAAGTAACGACCATACATTTTTTTATATTCAGTGACATATTATTCCTGGTAAACCAACGGTAAACATTTCCAAGATCGTGTTGTAAACCAACACTATCATCAACATTAGATATTTGTTTGAATATAGAAAAACAGTATTATCGTTCCAGGTTGTTGTATCTTTGAGCACTCTCAGGATGCATATTTTTTTAAATATTATAGCATAAAAGTATGTCGACCTTTGTGAAAAATTTCACTCGTGTATAAATAATTAAAAGATTGTTGCCAAATCATTCAGGTTTTAGTTCAATATACACCATTACTTGAAATAATCATTATCAACAATTTACATAAAAATGTATTAGCACAAAATATGAAATCTATTAATTCTAATCTTAAAATAGGATTATTAACACGACTGATTAAACAATGGAAAGATTTAACAGTTGAAAGACTGAAGATTTTAGCTTTATATGTGTTACACCACTATATAATCCAGGACAGTTACCAAAAAAAGTCATGGAATAATCACTCCTGCATTCAAGATAGAATTCAAGAGTTGAGTAGAGGGGTACTTAATATTTCGCATATGTCGTATCCAAGAAATCAGAGTACGCTTGTTATGTGAGAACATGTCCCCAGGGTTCTGGCTCCAGTAATGGTTTATATTGAACTGAAACCTGAATGATTTGGCAACAATCTTTTAATTATTTATACACGAGTGAAATTTTTCACAAAGTTTAATAATATTTAAAAAAATATGCATCCTTATAGTGCTCAAAGATACAACAACCTGGAATGATAATACTGTTTTTCTATATAAACAGATTTTGAAATAGCGAAATGAGGAGATTAGTGACACCGAATTATGTCCATCCTGTACATTCCTGAAAAAAAAACATCTTTGGACCGAGAGTCAATACCTATCATAATAATTATACTGGATGGAAACCTATATTCCTTGACAGCAATCTCAACTACACATAAGTTTTAAAGAAAAATTGTATGAAATCCGAATTTAAACCTGAATAATTTTGCAACTGTTCTTTGTACATTAATGAAACTTCCTAAAGAGGTGGACATACATCATAGTATCATATTTTGAAAAACTCAGGGTGGTCCCAAAGTCACTAACAAAGTGACATTCAGCATATAGCTTCATGGAACAGCCTGTATAACGAAACTTAAAGTGGTGGGCAGTGTTTGGATATCTGTGATATCTTGTTATTCAGAACCCAAGGCATCATGATGAAATTCTGAAAATTAGAAGAATTATCATCAAAATTTGAAGATTCATTTTTCCGTTGCTGCAATTTTGGAACGCCCTATAGAACAAACCGGATGTAAGACCTTCGTGAAAATCTGATATATTGTTCTTAAGGTTGATATGAATGTAATATGTAAAAATGGGGAAAATTCACTGGACCCGCTTTTCCTAAGTAAGTGTGCGGGGTCCTTTAAAGATAACATTAATTTCTTGATTAACTTTCGCTTAATGCAGGTTGAGAGTCATTAATAGAATCAGTCTATAGCAATATAATGCAGGACTCCGCAAGTCACAAAAACAATAGTTGTTTTCAAAATATGTAATTGAATCCCGAATAAAAGAATGGGAAAGGTTCTTTTACACGCCAGAGAGTCTTTAAATTCAATTCAAAGTTCATATGAGAGCTTCATTGAATAATTTATCATCCATTGATCTGCGAGATGGGATCGGTGTCATCAATCATTTCTTTTTAGAGTATATTGAAAATTTTCTATAATGAGAATCACCATATTTCTAAGCTTAGCAACTTGGAAATTTGAAGAAAAGTAATCCTTTTCACATCTGAAGCATTCAGCATTTTCACAACCCATGAAAATAAGCATGCACCTGTATTATGTAATAATAATCAAGAAATCTTTCTAGAACGGTGAGTGTGCTCCAGCAATACAATTCGAATACAATTTTTCCCCTAAGAGTTGTTATTCCTGTTGATTGCTTGGCATTTTGATAGAATGATAAAATAAGCATTAGAATTCTTTTTGATAATGTCAAAAGTTCTAGGCATTTCACAACTTTCCGACTTTTTTCTGATGTTGATGACTACCACAAAAATTTTCAAATATGTTAACTGCTCTGAAAAGATTCAGCTAATTCAGAGTAATTTCATCCACCCGATAAAAGAGTTTTTTCATTCGACCAAAATATCTTCTTCGTGCCATCTTTGAAGGGGTCGAAAGGAAATGTGAAATCATTCGATTGGTATCTTTCTTATATTCAATATCGTTACTATCTTTTGAATGCCTTGCAATTATTTCATTACTATCATAACAAGAGTCATTTTCGATCTTATATCACACAAAAACCAGGCAGTACTATGCCTCGAAGGTAAGGCACAAAAATTCAGTTTCAATTTAAGAATATCTTTCCTAACACCAAAGATGAATTATTAATACACAGCCATTGAAGCATCCTTTATTCTCAGCAAAGGAATAATAATCCCACATATTTCACAAATTAAGGCATTCACATTCATCTACCCCATTTTCTAACTCCAATTCCAATTTCATAGCCTACCTATTCCCGCCATTCCTGTTCCTGTTTCAACACGTTAGCAGAATCTACAGCACGAGGGTATATCTGGATGAGACTGGGTTGAAGGAAACCCCGTAAAATTCAGCTTCATTGTGTCCGAAATGAAAAGGGTTGTATCGAAATCTCAGGGGAGATGTGTGCCCCCCGAATGCCGGCATATTTACAATGTTTAACGGGGTATTCTGCTAATTGAATAGAGTCATCAGCAGGGCTTTTGGTGCCGCACAATGCCCGCCTACCGTATGTTGTTTAGAGTTAATTTCAATGGGATAAGGTACCGAGCGGTTCAGGATGAAAGATTAAACAACCTCTCGTTGTTATGGTTTTTCGTTTTTTATTGTTCGGAAAATTTTGCAGAGAATAATTCCTTTTCAATGAGCGCTTTTGGTGAATTTTAATTGGAACATCGATACAGAACAAACATTCATTATTTCCGAATTCAAAAATGGTGAGTATTGTTCCCTACAAACGATTTTCGAATGTTTGCTTATAAATCTAAATAAAATACCAAATACTCGCAACCCCAGCACGCGTTGTACTATCCCAACTCCCCAACCAATAACTCGACTACAACTCTATCTAATGGACTCGATTGTGAATCAAAATCTTCTGGAGCTTCACCTGAACCTTCACACATTTAGCATAACCGACGCATTCGCCATTTTGTTCAAGAAACTGATACCTAAGGAGATCTATTTTAAATCACCATTCGGAAGACTGAAGAAGTTTCAATCGTCCCGGCTTTTGATGAGGAATTCATACAGCGTGACAATTTGAAAACTTGCCACTCCAATTAGGTCACGTCAAGGATGTTTTCAGAGAAAATTCCGGAACAGGTAAATTTTTATTCAGGAGGTGCATATTTTGAGTAGAATTGTAAGCCGAAATCTCCTCAACCCTAGGTGAAGGAGCTATCAACCCTAAATTCTTAATAAGGAATACGAGATGAGCTATACCTCAATTGAAAGATCACTGGTCCCTTTACATGCTATGGTTTACAAATTTTTATTGAGATTTAGCTCACCCTCTATTTCCTATGAAGAGGTCAGGGGTGATAGCCCCTACATCTAAGTTTGAGTCGAAATATGTCCTCCTCCCTTTAAAAATTGAGCTGTTTCGGCTTTTTCTTTGAGAACATCCTTGTCAAGACTTAATTGGATTGGCAAGTTTTCGAATTGTCACCCTGTATATGATATACATCTGTAAAAATCTCCCCCTTCCTGATTCGACGGAAGAGCAGCTTTCCACCAATCAGGGGTGTTATTAAAGAAAAGATGTTATTTTGAATTTTGAGGATCTTTCTCCGTAAAGGGAAAAAGTCTGGGACATAGTGTCAAATAATTCTCCAGGAAGAGGGATGGTAAATTGAAACTTCTTGAATTTAAGACGTATATTATAAGTAAAATAAACAATTTTATCTACTCCCATAGAATAATATATCCATTATTCAACTGAATTTGATCTGTATTAGTCTCTATAAACCAATAGTGTGAGGTAATAATAACTCACGCCTATAACTCACTCTAATACGAATAGAAAAAATGTAGCTTACGAAATGAATAAAAAAGTAGGGTCAGTGGGGAACTCAAATTCAGACATCAAGGTAACGTTCTTGTCATTCATTTCTATATTTTCTGAGGTCTGAATATCCAAAAATTGCATTTGGAAAACGTGAATTTTTGACGTTTTTTACGGGATTCGATATCGATTCATTTTTCGACCACAGAAATCGCTTTTGACAACTGTTGTCAATTTTGAAAATGCAGATTAATTCGAATTTCACTGAAGAAATCGAAGATAAAGTGTAGTGTTCAATTTGCGGTAATGGTCATGACTTGCATTACCGCTCATAGAACAATATACTATAACACACGCTATTTATAATTCAATCACGTCAACAATTAAATTATCAAAAGATTCGGCAAATTTTTTCAATCAAATGAACTCAACAAAACCAAATCAAATTATTACATCAACTTCAAATCGCAAAACAAAATAAATCATTGAAACCAAATCAAATCATCAGTACAAATTCCAATTATAAAAGCAAAATCGAATTATCAAAACTCAGGGATTTGTTAAAATAACCATAAACCGCAAACAAGGGACGATCTCAAAATAATACAACTCAAACTTCCGAATACTTAAGGGAAATCTCAAAAATAATACAATTCATACAGACTTGTGGTAGATTTCGGGACTCTGGACTCTAAAAGATATCTGGCCTTGCATGCAGCTTTCTACCAATACTCAAACAAGCTCAGCATGAACAAAAATATCTGACCTTTTTCTCGTGCAGAACATCCTAAGGATAATGAAAATATCCTGAAAAACAAAAGAAAAACACCAAACACGTCACTAACTCGCTTTTCGCAGATTAATCTCACTCCCGTTCTACCGACGAGAGGCAATTTAAATAATTCTGAGTATTTTCAATAAAAAACCCTTTACTTTTTACTGTCTCCGCTTGAGACCGTCCTTTGAAAAAAAAAACAGAATATGAGTTACCCTATCACCGTTCTCGAGTCAACTCAAAACCTTCCCGTTTAAGGCTTCTCCAGCTACCCTTAATTTCCGAACCGTCTCCCGAGCCAACTGGGAACCTTCGCGTTTAAGGCTTACCCAGTATTATTATTATTATTTGAACTGGGGTCGTTTTGGTTCGTTAAGCCTTCCGAGAACTGCGACCGTGTAGATCTTTTGTTCACTCATTCATGGAAACCCAAGGAGGCTTACCCAGTAACTCCTTTTTCTTCTTCAAATCGAATCGAAAATTTCCTTCTTCGTTTTCTCTAAGAACCAATCAGATCAAAGATTTTCGTTCTTCGTTTTTACAAACAAATCAAATTGAAGATTTTTCTGCTTCGTTTTTACAAACCAATCAAATCAAAGATTTTTCTTCTTCGTTTTTACAAACCAATCAAATTAAAGATTTTTCTTCTTCCCACCTCCCGTGGGTGGGTTCTGAAAGAACGCAGTTTCCCATGAAAGTTTCGGGAACTGCCACGTTGCAAATCCCACGATCTTAGCCTCGGATTTTTCTGCTATCGTACGCATTCAGTGCAACCGATTTCGTAGAACGATTTTCTGATATCGTCTGAGTCCCATGAAAAACTTGAACCGAAGATCAATAATTTCATTCGTTATCGTCTCGCCAACATCCTGTACCATACACCATACCGATAAGCACTTCAATAATTTTCGGACCCCTGAATATCCTTTTCAGAAGTCTGCACTGGTCAAGCAAAGTACAAATTTATTTCAATTTATTACACATCAATATATCTCTAAATGCATTTCATTTTTTCTTGGAACGAAAGCCAATAGTTCAGGTCAGAGTGAAAATTTCTCAGGCACTTCGGTGGATTTCTTTCGAATATTCCAGGACTATTCACTATTCTGTCAAACAACATTCATTTTCTGTTGTGGATTTCAACAGTTATTGTTAAAGTGATTTCTGTATTAAGTTTTAACGCTTCTATGTTTTCTGAAAAGTGTAACATTTGAGTAGAGTGAATATTAAGTTTTTGGAGCCTCAGATGAAAAAGCTATTCTGTCAGTTACCATTCATACTGGGGCCGATGAAAAATTCAATGCGTGTATTTTTTCGAGCGTATTCATGGGAAAGCAACCTCTCATCTTACGCATTCTGAAGTCTACCTACGTTACCGAGAACGATACACCGAAAGATATGAATCCTTGCGGAATATCCGCCAATTAAGTTGATTGAAGTTTACCCCAACTCATTTCCGACGGCACAAATGGCGATGCGTGTACTTGCTACAGGAGCTATGAGTGCGTTCACACAGAGACGTTTCAGCTCATATCGGACCCACTGTAGAATGTAGAAAAAGTTTGATTAATCACAAATCACTGAACTCGCTATTTTTGCTGAGGCTTTTTCGCTTTTTCCCTTAGCTCTTCTACGAGTTACACTAATTCCTGCTGAAACTTTTGATCCCACACACTTGCTTTACTGCTTTCGAAAACTTTGCTTCGAGTAGGTAGAGTCCAAGCAATGAAAAAAAATGAAAAAATAGGCACAACAAAAGAGCAATGAAATTAGGGGATACAATGAAATTATTCATGATAGTTATAAGACGGTTCGCTCTCCTATTGTACCTGAATGTTCTCAGTTCGGTCCTGGACCACCCATACCCGACAAGTAATTATTTCCGGGTAATGTCAACAAAAGCCTCCACGACGAACTTGAAGGTCGAATCGGAACGCGCGCGCAGCAACCCCGTTAAAAATTCATTTTTAATTAGAGAGCCTTCAGAATCTGTGTTGGAAAAGTGTTTGCGTTGAAAGTGAAAGAGTTTGACGAGATTCTTGTTCGGCAGCATGGCCCAGTTTTCCACCCTGAAAATCTTCCCGAGCAGGCCTTTGAGATGAAAATCCCAACTCGCACAGCTATTATCATCCGGCTTTCTCTTTTCCTAATGGGCGAAAAGGCAAACATCGTACCGAAGTGAAAATGGAAACAAATAATTGAACGCTGTGTCGTATAAGATGCGAGGCTTCTTTTGAACATAATGAATGCTGAAAATGAGTTGAAACGTATTCTTGTCGCATTCACTCTCACAGAGATCGGACTCTTCCATAAATTGAATTATCTGCAACATCGGGGTTTTCCAATAAGAGCTGTTATTTCGAATATATACATTTCGGTAGATGTCACTTTTGAAACTGTCATTTTTTGACATTTTACAAGAAGAAACTACGCCATTAATGAAAATGGAACGATACATGCTTCAACAGCGCATTGAAATTATTAATATTAACTATGAAAATGCTGTAAAACTCGAATATTTTTGGTTCGTCGTGCATAAAGCACCTTGTCGAACCGCAATACAGAAATTTGTGGAAAAATTTGAGCTGCTGGGACAAGTTAGTGCAGATTTGAAGAATACACACAACCAAACTTATATGGATTCACCCTGTTATTTGGAAAAAACGAATTTTAATTGAAAAAAAGTTGCTGAAAAGTGAAGAGCAATTTTCCCAAAACAAGTTTATTACAACAATAATATAAATTATCGAAAGATTATTTATATAATAAAACAGAAAATTAAAAGTGTAAATTTCTCTAAAAATATTTTTTATGTAACTGAGAATTGAACAACAAATAACAAATCAATAATCAGTATTACCACCCCTGGCATTGATACAAGCTTGAATTCGACGAGGCATGCTTTCTATTAAGTTGTTAATTTCTTCTTCTGTAACATTTGCCCATTCCTCTAAAGCCGCTTGTATAAGTTGCTCTGCGTTACCAGGATTATTTTGACGAGCTCTAATTTTTCTTTTGATCCTATCCCACAAGTGCTCGATAGGATTAAGGTCCGGTGAACAAGAAGGCCACTCTAAAACAGTCACATCTTCTGTTTCGAAAAAATTTTTTGCAACTCTGCTGATATGTGGAGGTGCATTATCCTGCATAAATAGAAAATAATCTCCAAAAGCACCTCGCCAGAGCCTCACTACAGGTTGTAGCACTAGATCAACATACCTAGGCCCTGTCAGAGATTGTCTAATGGGAATTAAATGAGTTTTCTCACCAAACATAATTCCGCCCCAAAACATTACAGTACCTCCTTTGTATTTAGGGATCGGTCTTGCAGCTTGGAGCCTAGCTTGCCTGCCTCTACCTCTTAAAATGCGAACACGCCGGTCGTCTGATC
The DNA here is from genome assembly GCA_910592335.1 of Adalia bipunctata. Taxonomy (NCBI): domain Eukaryota; kingdom Metazoa; phylum Arthropoda; class Insecta; order Coleoptera; family Coccinellidae; genus Adalia; species Adalia bipunctata. Next base: position 15,352,295 of record OU342955.1, read on the forward strand.
GTAGGCCAATTCTGGTCTCATCCGAAAATAAGACATTTTTCCAATCTTCAACAGTCCAATTTTCATGCTCTAAACACCAATTAAAACGGTCAACTTTATTTTGCCTTGATAGTTCAGGAACTCTTAACGCTCTTCTCTTGAATAATTCCCGAGCGCGAAGTCTTTTTCTGATAGTTTCGACAGAAACACTAACACCTGTAGCTTGCAAAAATTGCCTTTGAAGCTCTGACTGAGATACTGCGGGATTTTTTCTTGCTGTTTGGGCTAAAAAGCGATCCTGCCTTTCTGTAGTTACTCTTCCACGACTTCTTCTCGGCCTTTTCTTTAGGGTTCGTAACTCCAGAAACCTTGCATAGGTTTTTGAAACAACGCTTGTATAATCCCCACCGTTCCTGCAATCTGTCTTTGTGACATACCTTGTTCTGCCATAGTAATAATTCTTTCTCTCTTGACTTCCGATAACCCCACATAAGGCATTTTTTTTTAAACTTCGCAAAAAAACAAAATATAAATTCACTGCAACGTTCGAACGAAATGGTAAAATCGACACTGCAAAGCCAAATCTTATCAAGTGCTTATGAACCTAACTGTTTTTGTGAGTAAACACATGCACTTTTTATTTGCTTCTAACGAAAAAGATATCAAAATAATATTTCATCTTAATACTGGGTGATTCCATATAAGTTTGGTTGTGTGTAGTTCTATGATGACTACTGACATCGGAATGATGTGAAGGTGAAGGTATAGCAAATCAATACAATTATTTTTCGATTTCCAATTCACCTCAAGTAATGTTATATTTCCTCCAGTTTTTCCCGAAGTCCAGATCTCATTTGAGTCGTCCTCTCCTCATTGAGTTACTTCATTTCCCCATTCCCCCATTTTTTCCGACTTCTCCATCAGTTGAGGCTATATTCTTCACGAAGTTCAACCCACGCGTTGTCCAATCATCCCTCAGACTCTTCGCGGATATTGAAAATTTAAATTCTGCAGCTGTCACCTCTTCTCCGCGATTGGGATAATTCGATCAAATGGAAAAAATAAGTTCAATATCGGCACTCGGCTATTCCCTCAGTTCCAATCGAGAACTCCAAGATGTTGGCCGAATTAAAACTGTGTGAACTGGTGTGGAAACTCTCGGGAGTTTTTGGCAGATTCAATGAGCGATTTTCTAGAGAAAGTAGAAACGAATATTTTTTTCTTTGTCCAGTTAATGGAATGAAATACTGAAGTCTGAATGAAAAGTTTCCGTTTGGAATCGGGTTCAAATTTGATATTTTAAACTATCTAAATGCAACAAGTGCAAGTCGTCCTCTTTTCTCGCTGTTTGTGTTTGTGTCTTTGGTACATACAAAATATTGCCGATTATAAACTAACTGGCACCTCCACCAATTCGTTACGAGGAATAAACATACCACAAAAACGTAGGAAAAACTAGGTACCTATTTCTCGTAATATCATAAGGGCATCCAATTTTTCCGAAAAAAATCGAAAAAACAGGTTCCTGAGTAATATTTCAACAAGAAGCATGAGTGCTGGTGGCAACAAGAATTCGAGTAGAAGACGAGGATTTTTGCACCGGCACGAATGCTTTTTGTTAATAAAATATTACTTTGCACTGTGTTTTTTAGATTTTTTTCACAGGAAAAATTAGATGCCCGAATGGTTTTTGACAAGATTATTTCATGAGTAACAGATTATTCTGAATGCATTATGTCTGTATTATTAATTTTCGTTGACAACAACTGTCATGTTTTACCGCGGGTAAACCCGAAAAAACTGCTGACAGCTGCTGCCATACAGTTTTTCTATCTAGAAACCATTTGTGATTCAAAATTGCGGTTTCTGATTGGTGGAAATTAAGACGAGGGAAATTAATAGTCAAGTATCTACACTTCCAAAACTTGTTGAAGTAATGCTGATATTATACAGGGTCTTTCACGAGGAACCTCACCCATATTTATACGGGAAACTACTGAACTTATTTTCATGAAATTCAGCACTTATAAGTATTTCACGATGCTGATGAAATCTAAAATATTTTCAAGGCATGATCACCTCCGGTTTTTCCGGAAATTACGTCAACTTCCGTTTTTCAAATTAGAACCCCATTTTTTTATGGCAGATATTGAATCTACGTTAAAAAATAATGTGAGTGTATGCATCACATCCTTGCCCTAAAATGGATATTTTCTGAGTTAATATCCACTTCAGGGCAAGGGTGTGATGCATACACTCACATTATTTTTTAACGTAGATTCAATATCCGCCATAAAAAAATGGGGTTCTAATTTGAAAAAATTGATTTTTCACGATTTTGTCATCCCTAACTTTGAAAGCGATTTTTTCACCCCCTGTATCATGAATCGCGATTTAGATTTTTAAAGTGAATACATCAATCTTACATCTTGAAAAATCCCAAAAATGAAAATTTTCCATCCAAAAACCTCGAAGTTATTCTTGTTTCAGCGGAGCTCTATTTTCGATTTTTTTTTCGAATTTTCCCGCTCAGAGAGAATTTTCCAACCAAAACTGAAAAATGTTACATCAAAATAACTTGAAATTTTCTAAGGAATCTATTTCTGCAATAAAAAAATGGTGTTCTAATTTGAAAAACGGAAGTTGACGTCATTTCCGGAAAAACCGGAGGTGCTCATGCCTTGAAAATATTTTAGATTTCATCAGCATCGTGAAATACTTATAAGTGCTGAATTTCATGAAAATACGTTCAGTAGTTTCCCGTATAAATATGGGTGAGGTTCCTCGTGAAAGACCCTGTATATTGAATATACGTTGAGAAAGCTGTATTTACGAGTTGTATTATACAGGATCCTGGAATGATGCATTCTTCTTCCATAGCTGCCAAACCAAACATCTTAAAAATTTCAAATGGATTGCCTTGTATTTCTTTATGTATCGGATGTTTTTTTAAGAGTGATAGAACTTTAAATTGAAATAAAACACATTTAAATTGAGATTGAAGCCAAATTCATTTCATTTGAAAGATAATTTTATGACATTTATGTTTTGAGAATAATTTCCGGCATCAATAATGAATAATGTCCACCACAACTAGATTAGCTCTGAGGAACTGCATTCGACCAGACCAATTTTGGACCACTTTTTCGAGTAATTCAGGCCTTATTTCAGCAATAACACGAGTTGTGTTGGCTTCTAAAGCGTCTATTGTTTCTGGTTTATCAGCATAAACCAATGACTTGACATTATCCCGAAAAAAATTTTGTATTGGAGTAATGTCGCATGATCTTGGAGGCCAATTAATTGGACCATTTCTCGAAATAATGTTATCGCCAAATCTTTCTTTCAATAAGTCAATTGTTACGGTTGCAGCATGAGGTATACCAAGGTATTGTTAGAAAACACTTCTGGGTCGATACCATTCAAATTCTGAAAGAAATAATCATTGATAATCGATCTGTAACGAGCACTATTCACTGTAACATTTGCTCCAGCATAGTTTTTGAAGAAATATGGGTCGATGATGCCTCCAGCGTGTAAAGCACACCATACAGTGCATTTTTCAGGATGCAATGGAACCTGCAGAACTTATTGAAGATATTTTCCACTCCATATATGGCAATTTTGCTTGTTCACGTAGCCGTTCAACCAGAAATGAGCTTCATCACTAAACACAATTTTTCGATAAAAAAATGGATCAACTTCAAGCTGTTCTAGGGCCCAATCAGCAAACAAACCCTCATTATGGTCAAGTGGCTTTTGTTCTTGTACCACTTGGGATCTTGTATGGGTGTGACCAAGATCTTTACGCAAATTTTCCATGTGGTGGATGCACAGAGTCCAACTTGTTGTGAACATCGATGAATAGACAAATCTGAATCTTCATTAACACTAATACTTACAGCAGCGATTTTTTCTTCTGTACGTACAGTTCTTTGTCTTGTTGTTGCATCGAGTAGAGAAAATGTTGTCCGAAATCTATCGATAGTTCGACGAAAAAGCTGCCCTGATGGACGATTATGTAAACCATAAATTTCACGAAGTTTGGCGAATAGAATTGAACTGATTTTGAAAATAAATTTCAACAATTTGTAAACGTTGTTGCGGCGTGAGTCTTCCCATGATAATTTGTCACTGCTCAATGAAGAGAAATGTCACAACAACATGGCTTCTATCTTCTGTCAAATCACAGATATCCCTATCGAAAATTCTATCACCCTAAAAAATACCTGATATTTTTTCAAGGACCTTCAATATCTTCAATAAAACGGACAATTCTAGACATATTTTTCCAAATGTACAGGAAGTAAAGATCTTATTCAGAGAGAAAACTGGAAAAAATTGAGTGCACAGTACTTTAGCCATGCACAGGGGCAATCACTTGATTGTGACTGTCGTGACGAAAAATTTCGCATTTCTTGGGATGACCGGGGAAAATTAGAAATTCTATAATTTCCTTTGATTGGATATGAATATGAAGGTTTGCAATATCGTCAAATTAACGATGTTGCTGATGAATCCTCTTCTTGGTGAAATGACAGGTTCCCAAACGTGAATCCTCTTCAGAGGCAGGTCGACTGGTCCTCATGTTCTGCTCCCCCCGTTTCCTCCTCCAACAGAACGACAAATTCGGGGTGTTCTCCCTGCCCGACAATCCGAGTTGGCTGTGGCCAACCGGCGTGAAATTGGATCGGGAGGACATTTCTCAAATGTTGCAAACAAGCCGCCGTCCTGCCCCCGCGAACCCCGCTCGAGTGACATGTCGGACAACTCGTCAAAAAGTTTATCGCTCGTGCGTCGTCCACGAAGTTTTCGCGTTGATAAATTCCTGACAGATCGGAAACTGCATAGCAATTTGTCGTGGGATACAGGGAAGAAGTTGAAGGAGAAAAAGGCTGACGGGAAATTTGTTTTGGTACGACCGATGGACCGAGAAAATCGGGGAAATTCGAAGTTAGTTGACCTTTCGCCATGTGAAAAATCTTTATGATGAATGGTTGCAGCGGTCGGACGAAAAGTTTGGAGGCAGCAGGATTCTTGGCGGTTTTGACAGGGATGAGTTCTGATTCGGGAAGAGGGAGTGAGTTTGTTAGGGAAAGTTAGGATCGAATGATTTATTAGAATTTTAGTTATTGCATATCTTTCTCATGGAAATCTACTGGCATGAGATATCGTGCTGGGTGTGAGGAAGTTTGTGGATGAATCAAAGATAAATAAGGTTTCTTGAGGCCTAAAAATCATATCACTGCAGTTTATTCTGACTGGTCAGTCGATTTTAATACGAAAATGAATATCAGATATTATCAGATATTAACTTTTGATCCAAACCTTTATGGTGGCTACTACCGTCTGACTAGAAAATTTCTTTCCTACTTCGGGATTGAACTGGGACTTTGAGTGTCCGGGGCATATCTCTCCAGTATCAACCGTTCTATCAGAGGTTGCTTGGTGGTTTATTTTCTATATCATAGGGGAAGTACGTAAAAAATGATATAGGGTTTTATTTCAGAGGCATAACTTGTTAGTAGTGAATCACAGTAATGTCATATTCTACACCTATGATCTTTGGTACCTACTTCATTTATGAAATCTAATCAGCCTTCATGAAATAAAAGTACCAAAAAATGAAATATTTTTAGATAAATTGGGATGAACGAAATTCATTTTGTCCGCATGCTATGGACAAAATGACATACCGGCAACAGGCAACTGTAGTTTTTTACTTATAGTTACTAAACTACTGACAAAGTTCACCAATGAAACGCTTGGTTCTTCTAGTACAGTCAGCACAAAATGCGTGGGCCCAATGCAACCAATGCATGCATCGTAACCAGTCTTTTTGTCAGGAACATTTTCTTCTTCATTGTTTCTTTGAATTATGCCCTAGGGACTTGTCTCCTTTTCTTTGGAGCAGGTATGGGCTCATTTTTTGATTTGATTGCAATCAAATTAGGTGTATAAGTTAAAACTGTGTACGTTTATCGGGTCTTCGGCTCACGTTTGCCGAGTATCTATGAGGCAGTCGAACATGAAGTATATTTTACATGACAAAGCTTCGTGAATACAATGACAAATAAGTCTTCTGCTTCTTCTTTGTTCTATTAGGCATAGTGGCCTGTCTTTTCCTAATGAAATGTCCTACAGGTCATCATTCCACCTCTTTTTTGGGCGTCCTACACTTCTTCGGCTGGCTGGTGACTTGTCTCGTGCAATCTTCACTATCCGTTGGTCTGTTAGCCTATTTATGTGTGTTCCATTCTTTTTTTCTGTTCGTCACCCATTCACCAATATTTTCGACCTCACACATTCGTCTTATGTTCTGGCTTGTTTCCCTATCCCATAATGTCTTTCCTGCTATCTTTCTCAAGATTTTCATCTCGCATGTTTCCAGGTATATCTAAGTTTTTTGTGTATCGGGTCTTGTCTCAGCTGTATAAGTCATATCAGGTCTTATTACAGACTTGTATATTCTTGATTTTGTTTCCTTTCTTAGGTGGTTATTATTTCATATGGTATCATTGAGGCATCCTGCTATTCTATTGGCTTTAAGAACTTGCTCCCTCACTTCCTCTTCTATGTTGTTGTCATATGATAATCTAATTCCCAGATATTTAATACCCATCACCTGTTCTACACTCGTCCTGTCGATTTCCAATTTACATCTTATAGGTTCCTTGGAGATAATGAGTGTTTTCGTTTTCTCTACAGAAATTTTCATGTTAAATTTCCTTGCAGTTATGTTGCAAAGATGTAGTAATCTTGTTACAGGTTCGAAATCGTTTTTCGATCCATAAATTTGGCGAAAGCAATATTTTGGTAGCTCACCCGTAAAACATGACTTTCTATGTGCGGCATACATACTTACTGGGGATTTTGAATTCTGCGTAGATAGCGGGGTGAAAGTCCTGTCAGAAATTAATCAATTGAGATACGTGTGTCAACTCAAAAAGGTAGAAATTGATGTTAATGAATTTATTGGATTTATTGTTATCAATCAGCGGGGCTGGATTCTTCCTTTTGGAGTAATAAACGTTTTTACCATTTTGGATAAATCGCAGACTTACTTTTTGGATAGGTCACGGACCTTTTTGGAATTTTGGTGGTAAAATAACCGTCGCTGACGGGATTCAAACGCACGTCACACGAAGCCATTTAACATCCGTGTATCACACAGGCTTTTTAGGTCACGGATTAATCCACGGACCTTGTTTCGAGTACCAACCTTGAGGTAAGGACTTTTGGAGTGGTTACGCTCAGATTTGGGCCCCCACGGAGTCCATTCGGCTAACCGACGAGATCACAATCCACGTGAGCCTTCGACGGACTATTCAGGCTGAGTACTATAAGACTATATACTCAAAATTGGTTACCCTTTTATTCCTTGTTCTCAATTTAAAGACCATTTCAATTTACATATGTATATATTATTTGTGAATGAATGCTAGCAGTCATAAACCCTTTTCGACCTTATTTATATACTTTGAAACCGTATATAACGTATAGCATAGGTCATTCTTATACGAATATCCCCTCCATTATCATTAAAATCATCCTAAATAGTTTCTCGAAGTATTATTGTTTGATGGTTTTCCCCTTATCTTTTATTTTCAAGAGTTTGAGTATTTAAAAGAAAAACCATCTGGCGCCCGCAAAATTGTTGTTAATTAATCAACCCACTCCCTTCTCCACTGCAGCTCAAGTCGCGTGCTGTACTCTTGAAAATAAAATCAATTTGTATGCCAATTTCGAGAAACGGATTAGAAACCAAATATACAGGTTGCAATCTCTGCAGGTCATCTTCATTTTCAGCTACCAGGACCGTGTCATCAGCATAGCACAACATTTGTATTTGTTTGTTACCCATTTTGTAACCCCTTTTTTTTTTCACTTTTTCGATTATCTCATCCAAGATTATGTTAAACAATAAGGGGCTTAATGAGTCTCCTTGTCTCATTCCAGTTGTCACCTCTATTGGCTCTGTTATTTCTGAGTTTATTTTCGCCTGTATCTTATTCCTAGCGTATATATTTTCTATGAGTTTAATCATATCCAAGACAAATAAGTAAAGTTTGAAATTAATGCAGTATAAATAGGAAAAAAGGTGAAAACTGGGAATTTCTTCTAAAAATTTGGCGCAATAAGAAAAACTCGTGACCTATTGATTTCTGTTATCACTTATAACGACCGAATGAAATAGAGCAGCGCTTGCTAGTTTTCAGAGGTTGATAGAGACCACCCGCGTCGTGTGATATGGTAGGCAGTTCCGCATTTGATACCTTCAAACTCAAGTTATGATGCCTATGTCATTTTGTACATCTTTGTTATTTTGTACATATTTCCCCTACATACATGTATTCCTTCAATTTTCATTTGGATAAGAATTGGTGAATTAGTTACTTCTGTAGCATATATTTTATTGATTTGGCTCATCTAATATCCCACTGTTACAAATAAAAAATTGGTATCGAAATCAAAACAGTTATGAACGCCGAGCCCAAAACAGAAGATGCTCCATTCTTGACAACTCTGGGCGGAACCTGAAATAATAATATTTTCAGAATCAAAATTTTTCAGCTATGGAAACGTAAAAAAACTTAATTAAAAAGTGATATTCACCTCCGCATTGGACTTAGTACTTGAGTTGACAACCAATTTCACCTGTTCCGCATTCGGTGAATTTCTTGCGTCACAATAAGAAGTTAACAAAAACACAAATAACACACAAAAAGTGGTCAAAAATACGATCTTGGAAGTCATGTTGATTCAGTGAGAAATCACGTAGAAATAACCTTAGAAATAGAAAAAGATCTCCAAAGAACAATCAGTTTTTCCCGTTGATATGGTTCCTCGTGAACTAGATATTATTTATTTCCTTGTTCATTTTTATTATCGAAAAGGAATGTAGAATTATGAAAAAATATCCTGATGAAATTCCTAATCCTGTGTCATATTTTTGTATTTCAGATATTTGAAATGTAACTGGAAATGATCCAGTGGATTTAGGGGACAATTCACAGCAAATATTTCAAAAAATAGCAATTATTTGTTCACATTTCAAAGGGTCAATTTTTGAATTAAGCTCAATATCTATATCATCATGTGAAAAGAATTGCATCATTGCGGTAATCGAGTTTATTCAGTATCAAAGTTCAGAAAGTTAATAAATATAGTGGTATTAGATGGAAGGCATCCTTAATTCAAGCGCAATTTTCCTGAACCGCTTCATTTTCTGCATCGTTGTCTCTCCTAATAAGCTTCGAAACTTCTTTATTCGTAAGATGCGGAGATCGATCCTGACAAAACTATCAGTCGTCTTTCAACTGAAGGAATGATATCCCTAACAAGAATATGAACTTGTTTTTAAGCAGCATAGTGCAATAATAACGGGCGATTTTCAACTTTTTTTTTGCCAACACTGATTTTGAAAGCTCGCGCACGTTTCGTGTTTTGTGCAGTGGCGGACTTACCATTTCAGGGGCCCTACGCTTCAAAACTTTTAGGGCCCCCTCTGAAACATTTTCGAATTTTTTCGAAAGAATTTTTCAATTGAAACTCACTTCTTTAAAAACATAACACAAAGTTTATTAATAAAATACAAGGAATGTATATCAAAACAAAATATAAAAGATGAGTTAAAATCTTGAAGAAAGGGGAAAATATCACAAAAATTCAAATACAAAATATCTCTAGAATATCACATCTGCAAATTTTTTATTGGGGCATCGAGAGATCGAGAGGAATAAATAAAATCATCACAAAAGATACAAGTATCGTAAAGCTGTAAATCAGTTACCTGCAAAATAAAGTTCTACTAGAAAAAATGTTTTTTTCTTATTTTAATATCAGCAAATTCTTTTATTGCAGAATCATAATCGAGGCTGCTGGTTATATCACTTTCGATAGAAAGTATTCCTAAAAACTGCAGTCTATTTTCTGTCATAACAGTTCTATATTTATTTTTCATCAATGATAGTTTGGAAAATGAGCGCTCTGCTTCACAAATTGTAATAGGTAAAGTTACAAATAACTTTAAATCAATTTATAAATTGGATAATATGTACTTCTATCAATCCCTTATCATATATTATTTTCAACATCTCTGATCAACTAGTTTTTGTTTTGTTTTAAGAGTTTAAGATATTCCTGGAATTGAGATGCTTAGCTATTAATTCCCTCCTCAAGGACTTTTTCATAATACTCCAAGAGTGTTTTAAAACTCTCCCTATCAATATATCAAGTATACATTTGAACTTCACAATGATATCTCGATAGACAGAACTTCGACGTTCTAAGTCGCCAATCGAAAAATCTAACACTTCATTCAATATCTCAATCAAGCTTACCTTTTATATCAATTATATCGTTCAATGAGAGTACAAGGATTCAAAAGTCCAGACAAAAAGAGAAATAGTTCAATTCACCAACACTTCTCAGTTTTTCACAATATTTGAATCTTTCACGTTTAACGAAACTCGCGCGTCATTTTCAACACTTTCGAATCTTGTGAAATGACAAATGAATGTGAGAAAAAAATATGCAGACCTAAGAACTTCTGCACAAGTATTTTTCACTTCAAACCCCTAAACGATTCAACATCTGGTCGGCCGTTCTGTAGCACATTCCTAGATTTTAGAAGAAATGTCGACAAATTTATTGAATAATGATGTGATTGTAAACATTGGAATTTGGCCACCACCCTTGACGGAGTTTATTGCAGGCAGGCAAGATAATTAGGGACATTACGCTGAATCTCGAATGGTGTGTTTTTTCCAACATGTGAGTTTTGCTCTGAGGCTTTTGTTATTGCGTTGCATGTGAATGTATTAATTCATAATTCACAAGTGGCCTCTGAGCTTTTTATAAATATAGCTCAGTCTGACTATTTTTTCCACACTTACAGACTGAATTTTCATTCTAGAAAAAAAAATTAATTCGATCGCCGGGGGCCCCTACGGACCTCGGGGCCCTACGCTGCAACGTACTAAGCGTACCGGTTAATCCGCTACTGTTTTTGTGTCACTGTCAAACATCTTCAGTCTATAATTTAACCATGAATTGTCTCAAAAACGAACAACCGCGCAGTTCAAACGACCCACTGAAGCGGCTATTCGGGCTATTGTGACTAAATTCCAAACCAAATTTACATCGTTGGACATTGAACTACCAACACGCTTACGAACAGTGCGAACTGAAGAAAATATCGCAGCTGTATCGACCAGTGTTAGTGATGACCATCAATTAGCTTTTCGACGCCTACCTTGAGATGATGGCCAATTTTTTGCACAAAATGGAAGAGCTTGACTTGCATGACATGTGGTTTCAACAAGAAGGTGCCACATGCCACACAGCACGCGGAACAATTAACCAATTGAGAGGCAAGTTCGATGAACAGTTTATTTCACGTTTGGAACCGGTCAATTGGCCCCCTAGATCGTGCGATTTAAGGGCTTTAGACTATTTTTTTGTGAGGCCATGTTAAGCCTCATGTCTCTACTGAAAATCCCGTTTCGATTGACGCATTGGAAGACAACATTGAAACATATAAAATTTATTATAACATATTCATTGCAAAATCAATGATGCCTTCCATAATATTTTCGATTCGAAACACTAACAGAACTTACGGAAAACAAAGTCGAACGTTTGATAACACTGCCTCCCTTATTTTCCTGCTTTGTGTATAAATAATCAACGAGGTATCACGATGGCTAATGGGAAATAGATAAGCATAGGTATCAACTTTTATGGGTAAACAAATATTAATTTTGGTATGTGATCAGAACAGATAGAGAAGACAGTTGGTGGATAATAATTATTGTGTGCGAACGTTGACTTAATAAAATGAAAATATTTTCATATTTCTTAATTTTCACCATCCTGTTTTATATAGCACTAGCTGAAAACGAAGAAGAACAATTTGAGATTCCCCACATGCCAATGTTTCCTGAAAGAGATACAGTTCAAACAGTAAGACCAAAAATTCAAAATAAAATTTTATTTATTATCGACTTTTCATGATGTTATTGAAATTTTTCAATCCAAGAATTGTGAACAACATTCATTAATTTCCTGAAATAGTCGGGATATCAAATATAACATGAAAAATGTTCCAATATTATTTCGAAGCTTCGTTGAATCAATGAAATTTTCAGGCTACCGGAGCTTCTTCAGCAATGGGATGGACACCGTCACCTCAGAATATTCTCACGATACTCACTATAATAAAGTTATTTCAGTGAAATAAAGATCTAAAAATTTAAATTATCTTTAACGTCATCTGAACCCTAAAATAAATTGTTTCTTTCATGTTTTTCCAGTTGAATGTATAAAGGTATTAATTTAAAAAGGGTTAAATGAACAACTTTATTGAAACTGCCGTGAAATGGTCCCGAATGAAAAGTCAGAAGGAGCAGACAAAGAAGTCGAATGTCTAGATTATTATCTCGGCAGAATATCTCATAACAGCTCTCGTTCCTTTGATTATAAACGGATGAAAATAATCGCGAATTCATTGCATAAATTTCTCGAAACTTCAGCATTGCGAAAAGTTCATCATGACTTAGGATGAATTCAGGATCCCGACACAAAAGAAATGGCTGATATCAAACAGAAAGTAAACGAGCTGTAAAGGTTGAGCAGCTTGATGTTTCGCTGGAAAGTTCTCCAAATCCTTTTAATTCAATGCAGCTAAAAATCCAGCAGAGAGCAGCTAGCTCAGAGATCATTCCGAATTTAAATACTTTTGGAATTTTATCTCGCCTTCTAGGAATCTATACAGGGTGAGTCTTTGACTTGTACTAAACATATATTTTAACTGCAGATTCCTCTCATCAAAAGAAACACTTTCTTCCTATAACATTTTTCAAAATTCGTTTTCGTTATTTGGTTACTCTATTCATGGTGCATATTCCTCAATCAAAACTTATTCGAAATTTCTCCTGGTATAAAAGTTACAGCGTAGACCACTTATAAACCCAAGAAATAATACCATAAAACCACTCGAAAAAGAAAAACGGTTCATATTTTCGAAAGAATTAATCATTTAAGAAAATAAAAGTATCCTTATGATTTTTCAATAAAACACATCGTTTTCGAGTTATTTCCAATTTTACCTGATTAAATTTGACGCAAAAATCAAAAATCACAAGAATAATCTGGATGCTTCCCTGGATTTATAATATCACAGAATGGCTGAACTTTATGAACTCTCTGATTATCTATATACAAATCTACAATATTGACAGAATGTTTATTAACTTTGTCAAGACTAAAATGTCAATGCAAATACCAATACAAAATTCGGATATTAATGATGAATGTCCCATACAAACCACGTATTGAAAAAATGAATACTTAACACTGCATGATCTGTGGCGATGATTCTATCTAAATAATATCCTCTTGGAATTTTGAAAACTCGACACTACACGGTTATTATCACATCACTTTCACTGAAATGCTATGCCATTGCAAGCCAAAGGAAAGAGTGCTTTGGACAAGAAACTTGTAGAAGTGGGGAGTTATCCTCCTTGAAGCCGTCCCAGATTCTGGATTTCATCAAATCTCTGGAACTGGTGGGCGAGCTGTAGGAGGCGCGATGATAACAGCTCTGTCAGGGCAAAATAGACCTTAGGGTCGCAGTGAACTGTAACCCCTTTTTACTATAACTATAACACTGAAACTTTTTTTACATCACCGTTTGCATTCATTTCTGTAAATAAACGATTCGACCGTCGACTATGAATTGAGAAATCGATAAATCTCAGTCCATCACGCCGCTATACGCATGTTTCGTTCAACAACCACAGACCAATTGTTCGGTCTGTGGAACAACGGTTTGTCTTGCGCAACGATGAAGGCGACTGAAATTAAGATCGTAGTGCTCTATCGGCAAGAATCAGAACATTTCCAAAGAGGCACCACAAGGCGCAATCAGCCAAAAGTAAACAAAACTAGTGCCTTTGCGTTAGTTCATCCGTTAACGATATGTGTCGTACGCTTCCTTGTTTGAAGAGAAAATCAACACAATCTGGCATCGTCTTCTCAAAAGCTCTATGATAGCTCTGTCATAGAAGATGGGTTAGATTAGGTCATTAACCTCGAACCCTAGGTTAATAGAGTTATGTTCGATTAGTGTAAAAACAATTCTTCATGAGATATTGTTGGGAGATAGAGGAATATATGAAAAGTTATAAGTGCTCACAAACTAATCTTAATGAAAATCGAAGAAACTTATTTTGGTGGGATAAATATGGCTTTTCAATTGCCAATATAATCGGACTACACTGAGTGTTTTTTTAGGGAAATAGCGTGTTTGCAACATTTTTATTCCAATGAGGTTAGTACTGGAGTATTCCCTGAATGTATAAACTCAATTTCAATCGAGAAATATGAACTTTGAATCAATTCCAGAATATCGTTTCAGGGACGTACTTAGCCAAAATTTTTTCGAATGGCTATATCTTTTTGAAAGAACCGAATTAAAAAAAAAAGAAAATGGAAAAAGGTTTCTTTTGACCTCAAGAATCTCCAGTTAAAATATATGTACAAGTAATAGACTCACCCTGTATGGTTTATACCTTATGGAAATAAAATAATCACATTGCATTTATTGATTATGATTTCCTGTTTGAGCTTTTTCACAAAAGAAGTATTGATCAACAGGAGTGTCGATGATGACAGAAGTAAACAACCGATGAATATTTGAAATTTCATTTATATTCAAGATTTTATTTTGGATTCAGAACGGTTTTTAGTCTGTACTTAATCGGCAAAAAAATATATGTGATTTATTAAAAACAAGAAACAATTTTTTTTATTCTGACCTCTTTGGAAGTTTCAATTTTTACCTCTTATTTCCTTCTATTCAAGAGCCTTCGCAGAAATATAAGGGTGCCATTTCCCAATATTAAAGTGTGCAAATAAAGTATTTTCCATCTCTTATACATATCTACGCTAGACCACTCAGACTTCCCGAAAAACCTGGAAACACATCCAGAAATTCAATTCAAATCTCCCATGCAGGCGCTTTACCGCTCAATAAAATTTATTGTCGTTGAACGTTCCATAATAATAAATATATCATTTGCTTTCAGGCATTTGCCTCGTTTTTCTGGCACATTTGTTATGCCTTCGATTTTATTTTACCCCGTCTGCGATAGAATTTATTTCCAGACCGCCTCTAGGCCATAATTCTCGGCGGAAAAAAGCCCGATCGGCATGATAATGTCCAATAAAACAGTGTTCGGGATGGCCGCGGCTTGTGGCAGGATAATTATTCACAACTTGGTGAATTGCACTCGAATCTGGGGATGAACTATGAGTCATGAGTCAGGATAGACCGAGCTACCCCACCGTTATTGTTCAGTCTTCCCAGAAAATCCTGATGGTTCAACCTCTCAGTTGGTGCCGAAGAGAATTCGTGTAGTCCTTCCAATGAACATTTTCAGTCATTTTCAGAAAAAATATATTTTAACATATTGGATTCTCACGTAATTCGTGATTTTTTTTTTATTTTTTCTTCACCAATATACAGGGTGTAACTGAATTAGTGTAAAACATTTAAGGAGGTGATTCCTCATCGAAAAAAAGATAGGATCTTTCATATAAAGAAACTTCATTGGAGCATCCCTTGTTAAGATACAGCCCCTTAAAGGGGGTACATAAAATTTGTATAACATATTGAACATTCACTATGATTTCTACATGTTGTGTGTTTTGTTATTAATAACTTAGTTTTGTTTATTACCCTTTAATCGTTTAATGCAGGTACTAACTACAAAATAACAATAAATCCAGTTCGCATTTATGACGATGTATCTCGGTAGTTGTTCGTAAAATAATGTTTTGCTGCTTACTGGTTTATTTTGGGCAAAAAATCCAGAGACATTTTTTGTTTAGAATGAAACAGGCTATCGGAAATAAATTTTTAAATGGTAAACAAATAATAAGACAAAAAGTTACATTGGAAATAAATTTTAGGGGTTGCGTTTTTCACCCCTTACAACCATGGGGTAAACCAAATAAATTACTGGCTAAGTGTCTTTTTGGTAGCACAAAACGTCAGGTTAATTTCAATATTGTAACTTTTTCAGTGCTTGTGAAAAAAATTGTTATACAAATTTTATGTACCCCCTTTAAGGGACTGTATCTTAACAAGGGATGCTCCAATGAAGTTTCTTTATATGAAAGATCCTATCTTTTTTTCGATGAAGAATCACCTCCTTAAATGTTTTACACTTATTCAGTTACACCCTGTATACCCTCAAAAAATATTGAAAACTCAAAAATATTCTACCGAATTCAAACGATAAGAAGAAGGGAGAAATCGTGTGACGTCAGTGGCTAGAGAGATTTTTGATTGGTTGTACCTATTCATCATGACGTGCTGCCGATATAAAAATGACAGCATTGCCAAATCACAAAAAAAGAATTAGCCTGAGAGAGCAGCCCGTGCTTTTACTTTCCTAATAATATCATAATATAATGTTGATTTTGGATGTTTTTCTTTTATCGTCATGACATTTTCATTTGTACTTCTTAAAGCTTTCATAATATCATTCAATTTACGAACTCCTAATTGAAGATAAAGAGGGTTCAAATAAGGTGAGAAATTCAATCAAAATAATTATCCCTAGTCTACACAGTTAATTATTGGTATACAGGGTCTTTCACGAGGAACCTCACCCATATTTATACGGGAAACTACTGAACGTATTTTCATGAAATTCAGCACTTATATGTATTTCACGATGCTGATGAAATCTAAAATATTTTCAAGGCATGAGCACCTCCGGTTTTTCCGGAAATGACGTCAACTTCCGTTTTTCAAATTAGAACACCATTTTTTTATTGCAGAAATAGATTCCTTAGAAAATTTCAAGTTATTTTGATGTAACATTTTTCAGTTTTGGTTGGAAAATTCTCTCTGAGCGGGAAAATTCGAAAAAAAAATCGAAAATAGAGCTCCGCTGAAACAAGAATAACTTCGAGGTTTTTGGATGGAAAATTTTCATTTTTGGGATTTTTCAAGATGTAAGATTGATGTATCCACTTTAAGAATCGAAATCGCGATTCATGATACAGGGGGTGAAAAAATCGCTTTCAAAGTTAGGGATGACAAAATCGTGAAAAATCAATTTTTTCAAATTAGAACCCCATTTTTTTATGGCAGATATTGAATCTACGTTAAAAAATAATGTGAGTGTATGCATCACACCCTTGCCCTAAAATGGATATTTTCTGAAATAATATCCACTTTAGGGCAAGGGTGTGAATTTTATCTTCTATAATATTGATAATAAATACAAATCCCGTAAACCCCATAGAAAACGAGATATTTGCAAAAAAGTCAAAAAAATCGATTTTTGTGACCTTTGACCTTATTTTTCGACAGACGCGGACACCTTACAATATGTAGGTTTTGAGACATGTTTAAGGGTGTCAAAATAAAGGTTTATACAAATATTCAGCTGGGTATCTCTCATTCCGAGATTCTTACCTTATTTTGACTAATATGACTGGACTAAAACAGGAATCGATACGAAGATTTGACTTCCAATCGGAATGCTTTGTGCGTTTTGTCAATTCCCTGAGGCAGTTTTGGGTATTGTAGAAATGGAATAAAGAAAGCTCCCATCACGGAACCGCCCTGAGCGCCCATGACATTCCGTTGGCAACAGTGGAATCTTTGAACTTTGCCATCCTCAGAAAGATGCCCCTCACACACCCCGCAAAAAGTAATCAATTAGAGGGGTGTTCCGACATAATTTCGTACACGAACCGATTTCATTATTTAGACGCCCGCCGTCTCGCGTCCGCATTCCGTTAAATATGGACGCGGGCGACGTGCGGTGCATCGAGATTCGGCATTGATAGACCCGGAGTCCCGTTAATAATGGATGCAATTGCAAGGGGAACCGGAAACCTTTCCGGTATCCTTGCATCTGTGATGAAAGGGGGCATTCGCAGAATTCGCAATATGGACGACGAGTGTTGTCAGACGCTGATTAAACAGTTTTCTGAAAAGGGAGAGATGGGGGAGGCTGCACGACGGAGGTAAATAGGTGGAATTTCGAGTAGACTACGACAAAGTGGGGGGAAAATTCTGTTTCTCGTTCTCGGCGACATAAAGCAATGTGAGATATTGGCTTGAATTCGGCAGTCCTCAGTGCATTCGTTTCTTTATGGTTTACCATTCATAATAAGTTTCTTCTCCTTACTAGTCTATTACTAGTATATGACAAGTAGGTATATTACTAGTATATTACTAGTTTGGGAATATGCTTTTCAATACACCGCTCTGAAAACCCTTTCATAACATGTAGATTTAGAACATCGAAAATGACTCATTTCCGTGCGGCTGCACCGCAAAAAGTTTTACGCTGCGCTAAGGCATAGATGCATCCTATGATTCCTATGCTGAGACACAGAGCAACGATTGCGTGACAGTAGATGTCAGTGTTTTGAATAATTATTGTTTTTTCTACAAGCTGCGCTTTCAACCCTTTTCCCGCACGCATTTCAATTCGTAAAGAGTCACATTGCCAAACCGTGTGGGAAAAACCCCTGCTATATTCCATTCCCGCACACTTTCAGTGCGGGAAAGGATTAGCAGGGGTTTTTCTCGCACGCTTTTCTAAAGAATAAACTGAATTATGATATGTCTCTATGCACCAAACGCCACCGATGACGTTGCTACGGAAACGACATGTGAATTAACATTATTTGTCATTAGTATGAAATTATTTGAATATATCAAATCGAATTTGATCAGTCTGTTGAAATCAAATCGATATCGTATAAGTGCAGTTTCGTGCGGGAAAATATCTCTTTCCGCACTTGTTAGGAAAATAACTATTGTTACACAATATCGAAATGCTTCCTGCTTAAAAGTTTTCCCGTGTTATTGTTTTCAGAGAGGTGTAATGAAAAATATCGTTCATTACACGTCCAGAATAGTTATTTTCCTATCAACGGCGGAAAGTTGTACTTTCCCGCACTAGATTGCCGTTGCCCGAACGACGCGGAGCGGAGTTCGGGAAGCAATCGAGTGCGGGAAAGTACTTTCCGCTCAAGATAGGAACAATAGTTTTTCTACAACCGTATTATAAAATGAAAAAAAACTTCTAAACAACTCGCATATTCGGTTTGAGACATTAATTAAGGAGTTTGAGATTCTATGTGGAAATTCATTGACCGTGACATAGAAATAAATACACAGATCCATGTATGCCAGTCATAATTTTTGAAGGATGTCAAGATCTCTTTGCAATAATTTTCAAACGGAAATCTGCACTAATAATTAGTTTGACATGGATGAAACTGCATAATTTGAAATATTTAACTGAATATATGAGTAAGAAGATTAATAGATTTCATGTTAAAGGTATGATTATACCCAAATTCAACACATATTTACTTTCCCGCACTAGTGCGGAAAAGTAACTTTCCCGCACTAGTGCGGGAAAGTGACACTTTCCGAATCGAAAACAATGCGGGAAAGTAGTTAGTTAGGCCCGGTTGTAGAAAAAGGCTTTTTCAGTGCTTGCATCGCGAGCGCACGGAAAAAGCTTACTTTATGGACTAGTAATGAATTATATATATCATTTTTTCTCCGATCGTTGATTTACATTTGAAAAATTAATTAAAAAATATTTCATTTCAAGATGTAGGGGAAAGGGGGGCAAAACCGGGTAGCTGAGAAAAATCTGCAATAATTTTTCATTCATTTATGTTTATTGGTTGACACTTGACTTATTTATGCCGTAGCATATGCCTCAACCTTTGGGGCTTAGCCACTGCCCGCTATTCTAGAATGTTGAGCTTTGCGCATAGAAAACTGGTCGAAATTGGGTCACTTTTCCCACGATCCGAGATATTCTGGCCGTGATGTCATAAATATAAAGATCAAAAAATCTTGGTATTCATATTTTCCCTAATTATTCAATTTTTTCAGATAAATTGATCAAACTTCGACATTTCGCCTTTAAAATCACCTGATTTGCAGGGATCTACCGATAAGGATATTACTTAATATAGGTAGATCTAGGGTCTCTACTAGTCTATACTAGTATATTATTAGTTTTTATCTGTTCTCCTGTATCATACGCAGAATTGTATGGTACCCCGTTTACATTCCCTCTGCTAACACTTATATTCGGAGCGGGAAACAATTTTTTTTAAACAATCTGTTCCTTGTCGCCATTTCTTCACACATGTCTTATGCCATATATTGTTCGATTTAAGAAAAAAGTATGTATTACTCTCTTTAAAAAGAGTATATATATATGAGTCTATAACTAGTCTTTTTTCAAGGAGAGAGGTTATCGGGACGACAGTCAATTTTAGATCAATGGTTAAACCACTTTATTGGATAAAAACCGAGCTTTCGGACAATAATTTGTCCTTCCTCAGGGCACTACAAATAAAAATTAAACCAGTTATGAAACAATTTGAAATCAAAGAATAAAACACACTGCAATGCGTGGTTAACCTCGAAAAAATGTTAGGCATCGAGTAATCCACGGTCAAAGGCGAAAACAAGTCATATAAATGTAACAATCATAAAGCCACGTCAAAAAACAGACAGTACATGAAATAGTTTCTAAAAAAACTTATTTTATTAATAATATCCAAGCCAAGCCAATATTCCATCCAGCAGGAGAAGCATACGGTGGGGTGTTTATAAAACGAGAAAATTCCAAAAAGACAACTGACAGCTACCTGATACGTGACAGTTGGCGTTGAGATGTCATCATTCAAACTTCAGTCTGGGGTTCTTCTTCTTTTATTTTTGTCCTTGATGAGTTCAAGTATGTAGCAGTACATTGTAGAAACTATTTCATGTACTGTCTGTTTTTTGACGAGGCTTCATGATTGTTACATTTATATGACTTGTTTTCGCCTTCGACCGTGAATTACTCGATGCCTAACATTTTTTCGAGGTTAACCAAGCATTGCAGTGTGTTTTATCCTTTGATTTTAAATTGTTTCATAACTGGTTTCATTTTTATTTGTAGTGTCCTGAGGAAGGACAAATTATTGTCCGAAAGCTCGGTTTTTATCCAATAAAGTGGTTTAACGATTGATCTAAAATTGACTGTCGTCCCGATAACCTCTCTCCTCAAATACATTAGTAGCAGTCGAGAAAATCAACAACGATAGTCTTTTTTTAGTCTATTACTGGTTTATTCATGAGAATTTCACAATATTTTGGAGTTCTAAAAAGGACACTTAGATACTTTTGAAAATCGCATCATACGAATTATCATTATATCAACCAAGTGTGAAACGATTTCCCAATTTTTCCTCATTTACCGCCGCCTCGTTGGGTGCACGCGCAGCATGGGGCAAAACAATGAAAATATAGGGCAATACAAAGCGCCATATCCGTCAGAAAATTTCCACTTGTTTGGCGAAAAACAAATGGGCATCGCGTCACCAGGAGACGCGTCCCTTTGTGGAAACGGGTTGCTCGCAAAAAAACATTTTTCACAGCTAATGCGGCGTATGAATCAAATCGGAAAATTTCGGAATGACAAGCGGCGACGTATTACGTGTTTGCTTGCTGGTTTTCGCTCCTTGTTTGGGGGAAAAGGGACGTGAAATGTCGGCATTCACGTTCTTTCGGTTTCCATTGAACATGATGGCAACAAGACTGAGCAAGTTTCTGACAGAATTCTTTTCTGTTATGATTCATAGAATTACCATGATTCAAGTTCTGGATATCTATTTATCGTTACCAATTACTTCCTTGATAAGTTTTTGTTTACCCCCTATCGCTTCGATCCCGGTAAATGGTTTGGAAAAAACGAATCCCGTCATTCCCTGGATATCCCGTTGTTTTTTATCGCTCTTTTCGATCGATTGGATCGTCTACCAGGCACATCCTGGGATTTAGGAGCAGCAAAAATGCAATTACTCCTGTGTAGCCATAATCCGGATCAAGTGGAGTGTGAAGAAGGCTACGAGTTGGCATTAATTTAACTACAAATCTAAGAATTAGCCAATTTGTTTGTTGCGATCCTCTTATCCATGCCCTGGCGCCGCCAGATAGAGGATATCTGGCAGATCGGGATTTTTCGGAAGGAATTATAATGGGAGAGCGATTTCCTGATATACAACCCTAATCAGGAAGCCGAATAGGGGAGATTTGGCGAGGGATTTACAGAAGTATTCTTTCAGAATCGTGTGCCACATAAAACAACAAAATGAATTCAGCTATTTCGCTCATTTCTAATTTCAATAACGAAACAAAATAATGATCACAATCATGGTGATCTGATTTTCGCTAGTTTCACTTGTGGTTCGTTACCAGATATCGAACCCTCGTACATCCAAGGTGATCTCTGATATATCTTTCAAGCCAGCATCAAACGTGTAAAGCTCCAGTATATTCAGCAAACAGACACTGAAAATTTTCAGATTATCGCCAAAATGGCCTCATTCAATACAAGTCAACTCAAGTTTTGGCAGAGGGAAGATTATAGAGAACATTATAAATGACCTAAACATCTTCTTACTGAACACAGGAAGTAAAACCTATTTTAACATGTCCAACTCACCCTCATTTTCGAATATTGACCTAAGCCTATGCGATCCGCGCACAGGACCAATGATATCGTGGCACACGCTAGATAGTTTGTATGACAGCAACCACTTTCCTATTCTTATAACTGACAACCAGCAACACGCTACACCCGAACCCATCCGCAAATGGCGACTGAAACAGGCAGATTGGGAGAGCTACAGTACAGATCTCCATCACCAAATCGAATCAATCGATTTTTCAAACGATATCGATGTGGCAGTTCGACAGTTCACAGAAGCTATGATACATTCGGCAGGAAAGCATGTTGGAAAGTTCGAAATCAACACTAATAAGAAGATTGTACCGTGGTGGAACAATGAATGCGACAAAGCAGTTAAAGAATGCAAGACAGCACTGAATAAATATCGTAGAACACGCACAACTGATGATCTAGTAAATTTCAAAAAGAAGAAAGCAATCTGCAAAAGGATACTAAAAAACAGTAAGACAAATTCCTGGCATAATTATGTTAGTACCATGACAGCGGACGCCCCCCCAAAATTAGTTTGGAAAAAAATCAAGCACATGAAAGGACTTAATACAGCATATTCAATATCTGCCGTTAAATGCAATGACAAAATTGAAGTTAACAATTCCAATATCGCAAACATTCTTGCCAAACACTTTCAATCAAAAACATTGAATAGAATTGCACCTAGTTCAACACCAAATACCTCAAGAAATCAATCAGAGACAAGTCTTAGCAACGATCCACTTAATCTACCTTTCACCCAAGAAGAACTCTCACATGCTCTAAAAACATCAAAAAACTCAGCCGCAGGTCCAGACGATATCCCCTTCATCTTCCTAAAAAAGATTCATACCGATAGCTTACCTAAAATACTTTCCATATTTAATCGAATCTGGACAAACCAAGAATTTCCCTCCCAATGGAAAACCTCTTTCATCTTACCCATAAAAAAGGATGATTCTGCCATACCGACACCTAATTCATTCAGACCTATATCGCTAACCTGCACTGCATGTAAACTACTGGAGAAAATGGTGAATCGACGCTTGCATTGGTTTCTAGAGAGGAACAACGTTTTCAACAAATTTCAATCGGGTTTCAGATCACAGAGAAGTACAATAGATAATCTTATGATATTACAAACACATATTGCAACCGCTATGACAAACAAGCAAGACTTAATTGCTATAACGCTCGACATAGACAGTGCCTTTGATACTGTTTGGAAATCCACTATACTGAGTACACTGAAGGCAAACAATGTAACGGGGAGTATGTTCTCCTTTATACATAACTTCATTTCAGATAGAACCTTCCAAGTTGTGACAAATGGGGTCATATCCGAGAAATACACTGCAGTGAACGGGGTTCCCCAGGGCTCAGTCTTGAGTCCGACGTTATTTCTGCTGGCCATCAACGATATCTGTGACAATGTCGAACTGCCCGTAGGCTACACTTTGTATGCGGATGACCTCCTTATTTACTGCCACGGCAAAAACACGCAAACAACATGTCTACTATTGCAGAATGCAATAGACTCGATAACTAACTGGGCTGATGGAAGTGGTATCAAATTCTCTGAGTCCAAATCTAAAATTATTAAATTCACCAGGCGAACTAGCTCAATGGAAGATCCTCACGTTACACTCTATGGAAAAGCACTAACTATAGTAAACCATCTCAAATTTCTGGGCCTCACATTTGACAATAAATTAACGTGGAATCGCCACATACAAGAAACAAGAGGATCATGTCTGAAGAAAATGAATATCTTGAAAACATTGTCACACCATTCGTGGGGAGCAAGCGAAGACGTGATGATCAGGGTATACCAAAGCCTTATTCGCTCTAGATTGGACTATGGTAGTGTGATTTACCAAACGGCTGCGAAGTCTAACATACGATACCTGGAGACTGTACACAACACTGCAATGAGACTGAGTCTTGGAGCTTTCCGCTCAAGCCCGGCTTTGAGCCTCTGCTGTGAAACTGGTGAACTTCCACTACGACTCCGACGCCAACAACTCACCCTGTCATATGCATCTCAAGTATCTGGAAATCCCACCAATCCAGCATTTCAAGTTATAACAGATCATAGGGATCCCACTGAACATCGCCCCATACATCCACCACCTATTCCCCAGATAGTCCACTCGCTCAGCGAAGACATTGACCTATCATCGTCGAACGTAGTTGCACCATCCAAAATTCCACCTTGGACAGTAACACTCCCACTCATAAA
This sequence comes from Adalia bipunctata, assembly GCA_910592335.1. NCBI lineage: Eukaryota > Metazoa > Arthropoda > Insecta > Coleoptera > Coccinellidae > Adalia > Adalia bipunctata. Next base: position 15,377,078 of record OU342955.1, read on the forward strand.
CCTCGAACTTCTCAAGCATGATAAACACGAAACTGCTAGCTCAATAATCACTCAAGACTTCATCCTTCTTCTGAACTCAGAAAACTTCGAGAAGGTTCTCTACACAGATGCCTCTAAATCTGAACAAGCGGTGGGATGTGCAGTCATAAATGACACAATCTCAAAGTTCCGCCTTCCTTCCCATTGTAGTGTCCACACGGGAGAGCTGTATGCCATTGACCAAGCCCTAAAATTTCAAATGGAAAACTCAAAAAAGATTGCTATCTGCACCGATTCTCTGGCCTCTATAAAATCCATCCAAAACATCTACTCCCAACATCCCATCGTACAGAGCATACATCATAGCCTCCACTATCTCGCTGCTGAAGGTGTGTCAGTCACAATAATTTGGATTCCCTCACACACAGGCATTGGAGGCAATGAAACAGCTGATAGAGTAGCTAAAGAATCTGCTATATCACTCGATCTGGAGGAGATTCCCCTACAGATTCCTAGAGACATTCAAACCTCTCTCAGAAACATTATGCGTACTAAATGGCAGGCAATCTGGAGCAGCTCAGGAACCAAACTACAAACCATCCATCCATCAGTAAAGCCCCTCATGCTGCCTGCACTGAGCAGAGCAGATAAAATCAAAATCAGAAGATTAAGAATAGGACACACTTCTCTCACACATGGTTATCTCATGACTGGAAGCACCCAGCCACTGTGCCAACACTGTACCGGTACTCTGCTAACAGTCAAGCACATCCTTTCAGAATGCCCGTATTATGCAGAAGGTAGATCAAATAACCACCTGGGCCCCAACCTTAAGGAAATCCTAACCTCTACTGGTCAACACATAAACTTACTGAACTTCCTGAAATCAGCGCTATTATATAAGTCCATATAATGTAATTATGCCAAAGTTCAATTTTCCAGAAACAATACTGTTTTATAATTGTCTATAGTCAAATGTTCCTGTGTCATTGACCTGTGTTGTCGAGACACATTAATTGTAAATAAATAAAAATAAAAAATAATACAAGTATGTAATTCTCAACCGTTAACATCAAAAATGGATGCTGCAGCCAGTAAATTATCCCGTTTTAGCATGCAGGTATTATTTCCCCAACGCATTTTGATTAATGAACGGTACGAACGTCATTACATGGAATTCGAATAATGTTGAACACACAATTATGTTTAAATTTGGACTATATTCAACGTACGATATTTAAAATAAATTGTTATTGGACTCATAAGTTATGAGTTGAATGTCCGATCATTCAGAAATGGTCAAGTTGAATTCAGAAATCATCACTTTCAATTCAGATTAGCCAAGTTGATTTCAGAACACATCGAATGTAATTCAGATTATTTAATTCAATTTCAGAAATTGTCAGTTCGAATTCAGTTCGGTCAAATTATTTCAGGAACCGTTATTTTTAATTGAGACTAATGACTCGTATTTCAGAAAACATCGATTGTATTTCAGAAAATATCAAATGTGATTCAGATTAGTCCATTTATTGATTGGTTCGTTCTCATTGTATCTGCTGTTTTTCATTGTATTTATTACATTTTTTATTGTATTTATGATATTTATTGAATTTTTATATTTATTGTATTTTGTACCTATTCCTTGTATGTTTCATCTTATTATTCTATCTTTTTCATGCATCATTATATTGATGTATTGGTGGATAAATTATGGTTGTGATATTATGATTGTGATCATGTGATCACGAATGTAAAGTAAATCTTATTTTGACGAATGCAAACGATATTTTCAAATTGTAAAGCATAAATGAAGATTATTACTACAATTACTATTGAATTCCAGAAATGGTTATTTTGAATTCAGTTTAGTCACACTTATTTCAGAAACCGTCATTTGTAATTCAGTTTAGTGACATGTATTTCAGAAAACGTTCTGTATTTCAGAAATCGTCAAATGTATTTCAGATTAGTCTGTCCAATTCCAGGAATCTTCATTTGAATTTCAGTTTGGTCAAATTTATTTCAGAAACCGTTATTTGTAATTCAGACTAATGATTGTATTTCAGACTTATGACTTGTATTTAAGACTTATGACTTGTACTTCGGAAAACCTCAATTGTATTTCAGATTATTGCGTTTAATTTCAGAAATGATCATTTGAAATTCAGTTTATTTCAGATACCGTCATTTGTGATTCAGAATAGTGACATGTATTTCAAAAATCGTCAGTTGTATTTGACAAAAACATCAAAGGTAATTCAGATTAGTAAGTTTTATCTCAGAAATTGTCATTTGGAATGCAGTTTGGTCAAATTTATAGTTATTACCGATATTTGTGATTCGGCCTAATGACTTTTTTTCCAAAAACTTCAATTGTATTTCAGATAATATCAAATGTGATTCAGATTAGTCTATTCAATTTCAGAAATGTACTTTTGTAAATTCATTTCATGTAGCCAGATTTATTTCAGAAATTGTCAATTGTATTTCGAAAAATTACAGTTGTAATTCACAAGGAAACCTATTGAAATATAGAAACTTTATTCTACTGTGAAACACCTAACTCCTAGTGAATTACATATAGAGGTTCCTGAAATACATATTATGCTTGAGTTTAGGTACATGAATTACAATTTATGATTTCTGAAATAAATGTATCTTAATTAGAGTAAACGGTTTCTGAATCCTTCTTTCAGAATCACGAATGACGGTTTCTGAATTAAATTTGACAGAACTGAATTTCAAATAACTGAAATACAATTCTAAAATTCAAAATATATTTCTAAATCCGGTTTTGGCGGCTGGCCACATGTATGTGTTGCGCGTATTATGAATTTTTTTTCCCATAGTCCGTGGATATTGACGAAATTCGTGCAGGAAAAATCGATTTCCTCCTATTTCCTCGAAACTAAGATTTTTACTGCTTTGTGATGCTTTCGGAAGTATTAACGGCAATGGTGAGAGAGGGAAATTAGGGATAGATAATTTCCGAGATATCTCAACAGTTTATTAAGAGTGCCCATGATGTCAAACAAAACCCGAAAAGAGCGCGCTTGAACGCAGTAACAGACGTGTGTTACGTCCTCGACACGCTTTCCTATTCTTTTCCCGTTTCCAGAGGGTGCGATTGTTGCAGGCGCGTAAGAAATTAAAGGAATTTTGGGGCGAGAAGTGGCATTGTGTACGGGATGTATTATTATTGATGCCACTTGTTCGGGGTCGTTGTCTGGAGTGTTTTCTTTGATATCGCGCTAAATGGAATTCATTATGGCATTGTTGGGATTCTCCCGATGTTGCAACGGGACTCCTTATGAGAAAATTGTGTCCGAACCGGGTGCGGCAGGGGATTTGGGAGGAGCAGTGTCTTTTAGATTTCGGCTTATTGTTCCAAGGAGAGATTGATGAAAGAAAAAGAGAGTGTTTGGGCGTACGCGTGGGCTTAGGAGGATCAACGGACTTTTAGGTTAGAATATATCCTGGATTGGATTGGGACTCAGGAAATTCCACTGTTTACTGGGCTTGCTGACAAATATCATGATTATTTATTCACAACACGAGAAGCAAAGAATTCTGATTCTTCGTCAACACGAAATTTTTGGTCTTTTTCACTTTCTACAGAAAGAGTCAATCTAATTGGGATGCAAGGGGAAATTCCAGTGTTTCCAAGTGAACCCAGGCTAGAGTGACCTTGTTGTTCTTGCCTACTTCATTAAGTTTCCTTTGGCACTCCCATATCATCTTTTAATCGATGAAATAGGAGTTGCTTTGCAGGGCTTTGATAGCAGCTTGACTATCGAAATGGATCACTAAGAGCCCCCGCAGACTGCAGACTTTTTATCGGCCGATAGTTTGGTCGGCTTCTTAATCAGTATGGAGAGGGATCGCTGTAGTGTGCGCATATGCATTCCTCTCCATACTGATTAAGAAGCCGACCAAACTATCGGCCGATTAAAAAGTCTGCAGTCTGCGGGGGCCCTAAGTCTCTCCCTTGATAGTTTCCTTCGAGGTCCAAGTCCACGCATTTTTCGATTCAAACTATTTTGCCTGAAAAACACTCGAGTAGGAGCTCTAAACACATGGAATGATTCTGCCGTTACAGCCCTGTCTCTTTCGCATCGTTGTATCTTTTTCCTTCCGTCAGATGAATTATCCAAGTCCCCCTATCAATCGGTCAATATTATATTGATGGATGGACCGTTGGACCCTATAAACCCTACCATTCGCACCCTCTCCACTACCATAACGCACATCGTGAGGTTTTCAAGAACACTGTCAACAAGGACTTTCGTTTCCACGGTTGCCTGATGTCATTTCGGTTTTAAACTGTTTGCGGTGGCGTTCTGTCCAAAGTGTGTGTGACTCATTGGAATAACATGGATATTGTACATTGTTTTCCGAGTGTTTCATCCCTATTTGAAGGGTTGTCGCATGTTATTTGTATCGGAAGAGATAAGGAGTAAATATTGTTTTGTGGGAACGGAATTTGATTCCCTATCTTAGTCCTATGCAGGCAAATATTCAACGAAAATGAAATTTTTATATCTATATGAAAACATATTGATGCTCTATTAGATCTTGTTGGGCGATTCGAATCGAACGATGGTAAGATAATCTACAGATGCTCAGAACTATATTTGTTTGTTCTGTTTATGAATATATAAAGTGTATGATTTGACTGATATAAAGAAATATTCTGCTCGAACAATTGCCAGATGCTTTATTTCGATAGAATTAGAGTAGAAGCAATTTATCATCATCTCTACCTACTCCCAGACAGAATATTCAAGTTAAATACTCTCTTGGATGCAACGCCCGGTCTACGATGTTGCACTTTTCATATTTTCCCCTCAAACAAGGATTATCCAGTATTGGTATTCCGTTACATGCCCCCTAGGCACACCATCAACAATGGGCTCACCCTATTTGAGAAGCAGCTTAGAAGGATTTTGGGGTTCCAGGGGCTATCAACGCCCTGGCTCTGATGGATTTTGATTTAACTGTACAATAGCCGAATTTGGCCACCCCTAAGAATGACTATGTTCACGATGGGGACATTAAAAGTTGTAGGAAATCGAATGAAGACTCGATTATTTGATATTCCACATCTGGAAGAGACATGGCAAATCTGATTTTGAGCTTCGAAATTGATATGATGATATGTGGTGCTTGATTTTGGAGTTGATGTCTCTGAGGCTGGAAGTTTTGAGATGAGGATAATGAGACTCATGAGGTCATTTCTTTTAGATCCATTCTTCGAGCGCCTTATGGGGTTTACAGTGAAATTTATACATATGAAGAGTCTCTATCTTGATTAGTTTTAGCCTTTGACTCTATTATATGAGTGCCAGGATATTGTGGTGTTAAAGAAAATAGAGAAGCCGCCGATTTTGCGATAAATGCATCAAAGTTAACACCTGCTGAACCTGAGCCTTTCTGTGGGCTTGGAAAAACCAGTACAAGGCAGCGGTCCAACAATGGGAGTTGTATAACAGAATAACCCTCAAGAGAAACATTCCTGGAATTACGCAGTCTAAGGAATTCGTGATGATTGTATCAACCTTTACCTGTAAGATCCTAGAGCTGTCAAGAGCTGAGCTTCCGGTGAGGTTAGGTCTGCTGACGGGGCACTGTCAGTACAAACATCTGTAAAAAGAACCTCCTTTGTGATTCGACGAAAGATCGGCTTTCCACCAATCAGGGGTGCTATTACTCAAAGAAGAGATTTTATTTTAAATTTCGGAGATCTTTCTCCGTGAAGGGAGAAAGTGTGGGTACGGCCAAACGCACTTGGGTCGGTACTTAGTGTCTAATCATTCTCTAGGGAGAGCGATATGGTAAATAAAACTTTATTGAACAATTTTATTTCCAAACGTATTGAGATAGTGTGTTTTCTCTTAGTCCGTGGATAATTGACGAAATTCGTGCAGGAAAAATCGATTTCCTCAAAACTAAGGTTTTTACGGCTTGGTGATGCTTTCGGTAGTCTTAACGGCAATGGTTAGAAAAAGAAATTAGGAATAATTTCCATGATATCTCAACAGTTTATTAAGAGTGCGCATGATGTTAAACAAAACCCGAAAAGAGCTTAGTGTCTAATCATTCTCTAGGGAGAGCGATATGATAAATAAAACTTTATTAAACAATTTTATTTCCAAACGTTCGATAACAACGTCGTTTCTAGACTGACAGGATCCTTGAGAAGTTCTATTTCTCCGCCAAGGCGGAGAAATAGTTGCTATGGCTTACTTTTTCCTCCTGCGCGCGGCTGGAAAAGTGTTGTTATGCAAGGGACTAATTTTGCAAGACAACCGTAACTATACAAATGTTACATTTTTTACTCAATTATAACGATCGTAAATGTCAATATTATTCAGATTTTCAGGAATTTCAAGATGTTTGAAAATAAAAAAAAAGTGACTTTTCATGGCTCGCTTTCAATTACACACTACGCAAAGTAAAGCTCGCCTTGAAAAGTGACACTTCTCCTCCTTATAAAATAATTTACTATTACACACGCCATTTATAATCCAATCACGTCAACAAACTGAATTATCAAAATATTTGGTCCAGTTCCCAAATCAAATGAACTCAACAAAACTAAATCAAATTATTACAGCAAATTCAAATTGCAAATCAAAATTGAATCATCGAAACCAAATCAAATCATCAGAACAAATTCCAACTATAAAAACACATTCAAATTATCAAAACTTGGGGGTTTGTTGAAATAGCCCAAAACTGTAAACATGGGGTGGTCACAATAATACAACCCAAATTTCCGAATACTTAAGAGAGATCCCAAAAACAATATAATTCAAAGACAGACTTGTGGTAGATTTCGAGACTCTGGACTTTATAAGATATCTGGCCTTGCATGCAGCTTTCTACCAATACTCAAACAAGCTTAGCATACACAAAACAACCTAACCTTTCTCCTCGTGCAGGTAATCTGAATATTTCAAATGGATTTCAGAAAAACAAAACCTTCAACTTCCGACTTAACGCTTCACACCGCGATTCCTCTTATATCACTTTTCCGTCCCAGCTTAAGACCGTACCTCTCAAACTCAATTACTTCTTGAACCTTCCTCGAAATCGTATACCGAGTCAACTGAGAATCTTCCCGTTTAAGGCTTCTCCAGTTACTCTAAACTACCGAACTGTTTTCCGAGTCAACCGAGAACCTTCCCTTGTAAGGCTTCTCCAGTTACTGCCTTTTTCGTCTCCAAAGCAAATAGAAGATTTCCCTTCTTCGTTTTTTCAAACCGATAAAATTAAAGATTTTCCTTCTTCGTTTTTACAAACTAATCCAATTCAAGATTTTTCTTCTTCCCACCTCCTGTGGGTGGGTTCTGAAAGGATGACGTAGTTTCCCATGAAAGTTTCGGGTACTGCCACGTTGCAAATCCCACGATTTTATCCTCGAAGTTTTCTGCTATCGTTTGCATTTAGTGCAACCGATTTCGTGGAACGATTTTCTGTTATCGTCTGAGTCCCATGAAAAACTTGAACCGAAAATTAATAATTTCAATCGTTATCGTCTCGCCACATCCTGTACCATACCGATAGCACTTCAATGATTTTTGGACCCATGGATATCAATTACAGAAGTCTAAACTAGGCAACTGAAATATTTCTATTTATATTTCTCATTCAGGAGAAAGGGCGCTGAAGGAAACGAATGAAACGTTACAAGAAAGAAAAGCCTTCAAATCCGAATTTTCAAGATATATCCGTTTTATCATGGCAAAATATTTTGATTCATCCCACATCATTTGTAGGCTCTGTGGATCAGAAGCAGAAACAGCTGAACACATGGTATACCAGAGAACGAACTGTCTGGCCTAAGAACCATCCATAGGGGGAAACCGGTCCTGAATGCCCACGAGGTAACGGCCAAGGCTCCTAAGAATGTTGTCGGTTATATCAACATCATTGTTGACCTCCTTGGGTTTCACTGAATGAGTAGGGTAAGGAACAAAAGATCTACCAGGTCGCAGTACCGGAAAGGCTAATTGAGCCATAACGACTCCGGTTCGAATAATAATGATAGTTCAAGTCTTAAGGGCTCTTCATACCAGTAAAATTTGGGGTGAGATTAAGGAAGAATGACCCTGTATACCATAATATGTTATTCTTTTATCTTCAACAAAAGAGTTTCAACAATATGCTCTAAAGTTTCTTCAGAATATTCATCCCAATTAGATGACAAACTCTTCCAATCCATAATCATCATTTATAATCCCTCAGCCTCCCAACGGGCCCTAATCAACTCCTTCTCGTCGATATCTCCTCCCTCAGGTACCAATTACACGTCACGCTCCAAGACTCCCATAACTCCAGAACAAGGGACAAAAAGCCTGGTTGCATCCTATTCTTCATCCAGATGCAGCTTCTCCGGAAGTTTCCCGGTAAATCATCTCAAGATTGTTTGGTTGCCACTTGGGACTCTTCCAGATCCTCGCCAGCTCACAATGTAGCCCTTTCTAACCCGCTCTCTCGTCGGCGCACTTTTTGTCATCGACGACTACGGTTTTTCAACTCGATTTACAAGTTTCGCGAGAAGTTTTGACATTGCGGTCGCGATCCAGGACTCCGAGGTCTCGGAAGTCGCAGGCTCGGGGGGAAAATTTGATTTATAATCATGCCGGTATTCATTGGAGCCGCGGAAGTTTTGGATAAGCAGGAGTTGGGTTTGAAAGTGAAATTTGGCCTGGATAAGATAAGCCCGTTTGACTATTCTGTGTGGCTTGCGATCTTTCGAAACCAGTTGAGTGTAGCTCATTGAATCAACACATCGAAGATTTCCAAGAGCCTGAGAGTCATCGTTCAAAATAACTGTCACAACTGATGATCACCATATTCGATTTCGTTCTCTCAATCATGGACCCCAGCTTTCACAGTTTCCTTCTTCCAAGTGAGATTTTTTCTGCCATAATTTCTGAATATGATATCAAACCTGAAATAGATGTGTGTAAGTCCCAGTAGAAATGGCCATCTTTACTTGGCGATATAGGTCTGGGGTAACTCCTAGGGCGGCTCCTGCCATTGTTAGGAAATGGATAGATGTGGAAATCATCGAACATTTGGAAGACTGGTGTTAATTCAAACTAAATCAACAACTAAATTTTCAAAATATTCGGTCAATTTCTCAAATCAGATAAACTTAATCAAACCAAATCAACTTATTACATCAACTTCAAATCGCAAAAAAAAATGAAATCATTGAAACCAAATGAAATCATCAGTACAAATTCCAATTATGAAAGCAAATCGAATTATCGAAACTTAGGGGTTTGTTAAAATAACCCTTAACCGCAAATATGGGGCGATCTCAAAATGATACAACTCGAACTTCCAAATACTGAAGAGAGATCTCAAAAATAATACAATTCCGACAGACTTGTGGTGGATTTCGGGACTCTGGACTCTAAAAGATATCTGGCCTTGCATGCAGCTTTCCACCAATACTCAAACAAGCTAAGCACAAACAAAAATACCTGACCTCTTCCTCGCGCTGATGATTCTAAGGATGATTAAAATATCCTGAAAAACAAAAGAAAAACATGAAACACGTCACTAACTCGCTTTCGCAGAATAATCTCACTCCCGTTCTACCGACGAGACGCAATCTAAAATAATTCTATGTAATTTCAAAGACCTTTTACTTTCGACTTAACACTCAATACCGCGATTCCGTCTCTGCTTGAGACCGTACCTCTAAAACTGAATTACTTCTTTTACCTTCCTCAAGAACGTATCAAACGATTTAACTGAGAATCTTCCCGTTTAATACTTCTTCAGCTACTCCTCAACTTCCGATTCAACATAAACTGTATTCGTCTCCGCTTTGAGACCGTACTTCAAAACACTGAAGTACCTACCCTAAAACCGTATATCGCTTAGTTTTCGAACCGTATTCCCGAGTAATGGGAACCTTCCCGTTTAAGGCTTCTCCAGTTACTGCCTTTTTTCGTCTCCGAAGCAAATTGAAGATTTCCCTTCTTCGTTTTCTTTGAAAACCAATCAGATTAAAGATTTTCCTTCTTCTTTTTTACAAACCAATCAAATTAAAGATTTTTCTTCTTTCCACCTCCCGTGGGTGGGTGCTGAAAGGATCACGCAATTTACCATGAAACTTTCGGGTACTGCCAAGTGGCACGTTGCAAATCCCACGACTACGAAACAGACTTCGTCCTAATTAATTCCCAGTTGCGAAAGAAAGCAAAGTCCCCAATGAAATAGGATAGTTATTTCGAGTCGGACAATCTAAATTACCTCAATTCCACCCAGAATCATTTTTTAATTCTTTGCACTTCTTCGGCTACATAGATCTTCCGTAGTCATCCCCGAAGAGCTGTTTCGGACCATTTAATTACATCCCTTTTCCGCTGTTACAATTAAATGGTCCCCGTTTCCGGATCCTCCTAAAAACTCTAGTTGAGCCCCCTAAAACCTGCTACAAGAACTGTATTTCGGCCTGGTAATCGAATCCTCCGAATACATTTCGACGGACAGGCAGGTTCCGACAGAAACCTCTGTCCGTCGGGATGAGAGGAATATTGGGGGTCCCTCGGGATGGTTTTCAATTCGTATCTGAACGTCCCAGACTCAATATACCGGATTTTATGGCGTGAGAAACATTTTCAATTCCGAGTTTCGCGGAATTAACGATCCGGGGTGGACGACGCGGGCCGGACGGTTCGTTATCCGGATAAGGATTCGATTCCGAGCGTTCTTGAGATGGATGGAAGGTTTGGACAAGGGCGGGCGTCGATAACGAGCGGGAACAAACATATTGGGCGTGAATCTCGTGTCATTTGCTCTCAGGGAATTGTGTATTGGAGGCTGTTGAGATATTGGGAGAGTGGTGTTGGGTTTTATTCGGTTAGAACCAAATTCAGTTACTCGAGGAATTGTAGGATGTTCCTTCTTATCGAAGGGGAATAGATGCTCTGATGCTGGTCAAGATTTCGCTCTCGTTATGACCTTCGTCAGAGCAGCACGAAAAGAAGAAGATGGAACATTGGTCCTTATTAATCATTTCCAGAAGTAACTTCTGAGATATATGTCACTCGTAGCGATATCTAGGGAAGAAAAGATCAAGATCAGAGCTCCTAACATCCTACATCTGCAAGTATACCAGATTTAGCATCAATCAAATCAGTTCGGCGGATCTTTATTGAGCTATCTTGATTTATCACCAAAATGTCCTTACTTTTCCTAATATACGAGGATGTATTGATATCTAGTTAGCCTAGACCAGTTCCATGCATAAACAAAATATTGCGATACCATATCAACGAACAATAACTCATTAGAAGTGTTAGTGTAGAGTTCAACGTCAAAAAAGTACACAAGAGTTACGTGAAAAATTAAATAAAAAGATGTCCATCGAAATTGTAAAAATCGAAAAATTGGAGTATCGAGCCATCATCAAGTACCTGTATTTAAAAGGGTTAAGAGGATAGCAGATTTACGAAGATATGCTTAATACCCTTGGTGATCAATGTCCTTCGTATGCGACCGTGAAAAATTGGACTGCAAGCTTCAAAAGAGGTAAATTTTTCATTGAAGTTGATGGCCGATCAGGAAGGCCAGTTTCTTTGTCGGTCCTCGAAAATATCGATGCAGTTCATGACATGATTTTATCAGACCCTCGAATTGGGCTAAAACGGATATCTGAAGCCCTGAAGATTTCATACGAACACGTTCATCATATTGTTCACGTCAATTTGGACATGAGAAAAATTTCTGCAAAATGGATCCCCAAATGTTTGAATGTTGACCAAAAGTGTGTTAGGGTAGAAGCATTCCGTTCGATCTGTGCTCGATTCGAAAACGATGTAGACTTCTTAAACCGGATTGTTACTATGGATGAGACTTGGGTACATTTCTACGATCCAGAAACAAAGCAACAGTCGATGGAATGGCGACACTCTGGTTCTCCAAGACCTAGGAAGTATCGTGTTCAAAAATTTGCTGGAAAAGTTCTTGCTTCAGTTTTTTGGGATTGCCATGAAGTAATAATGATTGATTTTTTGGATAAGGGTAGAACAATAACTGGAGAATACTATTCGACATTACTGACCACTCTACGGGAAAAAATTAAAGAGAAAAGACGCGGAAAGCTATCCAAAGGTGTTTTGTTTTCACAGGACAACGCCCCAGTACACAAATCTCATGTTGCCATGCAAAAAAATCGGGATTTAGGGTTAGAATTACTAGAACACCCCCCTTATTCACCAGATTTGGCTTCGTCCGACTATCATCTCTTTCCTCAACTGAAAAAAAGTTTAAGAGGTCGTAAATTTTCTTCCATCGAGGAGGTAATAAAAGCTGTGGAGGACTGGTTTGCATAGCAAAAAGAAACATTTTTTTGAAAGGTCTAGAGACGTTGCAGGTTCGCTGTAATAAATGTATTCAATTAAGAGGAGAATATGTTGAGTAATAAAATATTTTCGCATTGAAATTTTGTTTGGTTCTATGGTAGGCTAAGAATTTCTCAATATATTCTCGAAAGCCTGCAATTCTTTTACTATTCACAATGTCTACTCTTTGTAACAGTTTCGTGCGGAAGGCATCTCAAAAAAATTATAGTTTTCCGAATTGCCATGAACAATTTAGCCCTCAATAAACAGAAGGACATCCCAACTGATAGCAATTCCCTCGGCTATCAATATGTAACCATTCCTAATAAACTTCATATGACACAGATGAAAACTGAAGATCAATACGTCAAATACGAAACCATTAAGCCTGATTCTATCGGTTCCTTCCTCTGACTCATCCGTTTTATCTTTCCAATTTAAGTGCCACTCGTATCGCCTGTGGGATTAAGGATCCTCAGTATCTGTCGTATGACGAGATACACACAGAAGATAGCTGTGTACCATACAAGACCTTATCAATAATTGCGATCGTCTAGCTAAATTGGACACATGGGAGGGATTGCTGCATAGGTATCGATATTTTGAAATGAAAAGCAGGAAAATTCGCGATAAGGATACTGTTTGTTTATTTGCGGCCCGGGGGTGTGTATGTTGGGGATAATGTTCAATCGAGGGGATCTGCCAGCTTAACTCACAATGTCAAATTCATATAAAATAGATTGGCTTTATTTTGAGGATGTAGGATTATAGGAAGTCTGCCAAATTTCAGGGCATGGCTTCCTTTTCCCCTCTGGCGAATCATATTGGGACGGGGAAGTCAACAGAAGATACAACAAATATCCTTCTTATGAACCTCCATGAAGATGCTCGTTTCGTACCTAGGTTAGTTCACCAAGGTTATTCTAGATTTATGTTTGTACCCTGATTGTTTAACCAGGATAATGGTTTTCTTGCACTGCTTCTAGTTGGTAGGATGCTAGTGATTCTCGTTAAGGTCGCCGTTTGAAGCGCGTAGGAAATCTCATCCGATAGAGGCGCCACCGTGCATTTTATGGAATATCTCCATAGAACTTACATTATCTCTATAAATTCTATGGATATCTCTCTAATTATGAATGAAATGTTCTATGGCGCTCTCTATCCGAAACTCGCTGAAATATAAAATTAGTGAAAATGTGGGTAAAGCAGGAACTTTTTCCTGCTAAAATTTGAATTTGGCCATTCTCTGCCAATTCCGTATTTCAAATTGTTTTTCTGAATGAAATTATCTGTGGATTCACTTTTAATCGGAAGTTGAACTATTTTCATGGGTCTTTCGTTTGAAATAAAACAGAAGCATATGAGTTGGCTTATTTTCTCTCATTTTTGAAAGAAAGAAGAAGAACTGTTGAAATGAAATGAGTCTCAATAAACTCATTAAGAACTTCAATCCTTTCTGAGTCCACCCACAAAATTTCAGTTCTCAAAGTAAACCATTGAAACCATAAATAAAAACACACTACATTGAACGCCCACCTTAATCTCGTTGATTAACTGTTGTGACTCCACAACCGATCTGTGGGGGTATACTTATACTAACTTAAGTACCTGCCCTATGGTATTCTTGGATGATAACTGCACGAAACGATTATACAAGTGGAATGTATAAAATTATCAACCCTACCTTCTATATGAAAATCTATAGCAAGGAAGGATTATGATGTACCTTTCATATAGAAATGTATAGCAAGGAAGCAAAGTGTCGTTGTGAATTACCAAAAATAACTAATTAGTAATTGACAACTGGTAATTGACCGACTCTACTGACAGATTGCCTCTGTGATATAGGATTTCAAAGACAAGCTGAAAAATAAGGGAAGTTCATTTCCTCTGAATAAAAGTGAGAAAGATCAACAATTTATTGAGTGTCAGAATCGAACAACGCCTCGCTAAGCAAACAAAGAGCTCTCATTTGCCATTTTTGACTATAGGGAAAACAACCCATTTCTTGAATCTACAGACCACTAAGAGAAATCTTAGTCGATTTGATATTTGATCCTGACAACTAAATGAAGGTTCATACGACATGGTTATTGTCACTAAAAAACCGGATGAATCTCCTAAACTTGACCTAAATTCTTGTGTTGAGAACCTTTTCAATAGCTGACCCTAAATCGGTCGACAAGTGTATTTTTGAACAAGGAACGAGAATTGTAACTAAGGGCATATGGAACTATATTGCAGTTCAATGGTTCGATCCCATGAAAAATGATAATTTTGCTGAATTCGCAGCAATAAGAATGCCTTGGTATGAGTGATCCTCTCAAGGGTCGCATCAGTGAAATTATAAACTCTATGTTAAAATCGATGGTCCACGCATTTCAGTGTTTTTTTAGTTTGGTAAGGGAATTTCATTCCATTGCGACCTCTAGATCTATTTTGCCCCCCATCTGAGCTATGTACAGCTCGCACTTCACCTCCAAAGCTCCAATGAACCTAAGTATCTGAGAAGGCTTCAGAGGATTTTATGTTTCCTCCTATAATGCTTGATTCTTTCCTGGTACACCAGTGCCGGTTCCTATCGTTTTTTCAGAACGATCTTTTGAGTGATGAATTCCTGTTTCCATGCTCCTTCTTTACGTGGCATCTTGTTTAAATTATTCTCAATGGTTTTTTTTAACATAACATCACTATGAGTAAGTTCGTTGATGATATGTACTTCTTCAGAGAATTCCAGACTCTCTTCCCTCATTACCGGCACCTTTCCTAGATATTCTGAGGATAGCGTCAAGGGCTACCCTATTGCTCCTTACATGTAGAGGAGTGAGATCTGTGATGGCCTCAAGATCTCTAGTCCACTGATGTAGACACAGGCAAGCCTTTATACCAGGGTCCAAGCAAGGTATCCTGTGGAACACCTGACTTTTTGGAAAATCATTTTCCAACCCCAGTTGTGTTTTTGTCATCCTTTACGAAGCATGGGTCAAAAAACACAACCAGAGAATTACCTTGATAAATTTTTTAGTTCATAGAATATCGTTCAGTTGGAAATAGAATAGTGTGAGAACGCGGTTTTTGTTCAGGAAAGCGTATATTTTCCCCAATCCCACATGAATCCACGAAACGAGCTGCTACTGAATCCTTTATCAACCCGAATCAGGCGAAATTGAAAATCTACCCTGCACTTATCCCACACTGGCAACAAGCGGCTGCATCATTTGTTTCAGCTGCATCTCAGAGGCGTCTCCTTCAATCCCTGAGAATGAGCCCGAACCTAAACAAAGCGGGGGACGAGCAGATAATATCTGGCACTGAAAACTGAAAACTTCGTCGCCGCTCGCAGCAATCCTAAGATGAAATATGCAGGAGAAACGTCGTATAAATATATGTTCACTTTATGAATTCCGAATCTGCGGACGTTTTGTTTCGTCCGCTTCTCCATACACGTTTTCCCGAATGGAAAAATGTCTCCAGATAACGACTCCATTGAGATATATGGGGTGCACTTAAGATAGAAGCTTTCCAGGGTTTCGTCGCCTGACAAGACGTTATCTGCGGATGTGTCGAAA
The DNA here is from genome assembly GCA_910592335.1 of Adalia bipunctata. Taxonomy (NCBI): domain Eukaryota; kingdom Metazoa; phylum Arthropoda; class Insecta; order Coleoptera; family Coccinellidae; genus Adalia; species Adalia bipunctata. The sequence goes on from OU342955.1 coordinate 15,393,000, forward strand.
TATATTGGACTGTAAGTGTGTCAGACCTGATTGGAAATGAATTATTGGGGCGGAAAATGGATCTTCGGGAGACAACACTATTTGTTAGCGGTTGACTTCATATTATGCTCCGTGAATAAGGCTTGGTGATTCACACAAATCTATGGACGTTTTTTTTAAATTAAGTATAGCTGGTATAGCTCTCAAAAATCACCGATTTAAATTTTGGAAATGCAGTAAGTTCGTTGAATCCGTTCATCTTCAAATATACTGCTCAACAAAAGTTAGGGATATCGTAGTGAATCGTTTTGAAAAGTATGTAATTTTCGAGAAAATCGCTGTAAAATCATTTGAAACTCAATAACAACTTGAATCGATCCAATAAAAATCAGTATGAAACATTTCGTCAATCTGGTGGCCTTTTTTCTGAAGTTGTTTGGTTCTTTGCATTATGCTTCATGAATGTTCTTATTTTGAAATGAAGTCAGTTTATCAACGTCTTCGATTTAAAACGAGTTTTCTGAAAATGCCAAGACGTAAATTAATAAACGCTGAGGCTAATAGGGCTTTCGGAATGCTAGAGGGTGACCTAACTCAGGTTGTTGAAGCGAAAAGGCTCCAAGTCAGCCAAAGTGTGATATCTCGAGTTTGGAATAGGTTCAGGGAGACAGGTTCCGTGTTGGAAAGACCAAGACTTGGTGGGCGAGAAAAAACAACACCTGCTCAGGATCGTTCCATCACCGTTTCGGCGAGAAGAAACCCTACATGTACGTGTAGAATGCTACGGAATACTCTTCAAAATGCAGATGGGGTCCAAGTTTCCATCGAAACCATCAGACGACGTTCGAGAGAGGTGTATCTAGGTTCTAGACGTCCATTAATTAACACGTGACCATAAAAGCGTCAAAGACTGGAATGGGCAAGGCAACATATTGATTGGAACGATCAATGGCGTAGTGTCCTTTTCACTGATGAATCCACATTTACACGTATACCCCGTAATCGTCGCTATGTCCAAAAAGTCCGTCCATTCCGAGGGGGTAGTGTTACGGTATGAGCCGGGATATGTTTCAACGGGCGCACAGATCTACACATTTGTCCTGGAAATATGACCGCCTTACACTATAGGGAGCATTTCATTGACAATGTTGTGCCAAATTTTAACTCTGCAATTGATGAAACTTTTCAATTTCTAGACGATAACCCTAGACCGAACCGTGCAGCCATAGTCGAGAATGCGCGCGAGGAGCTTGGTATTCCACATTTACCAATACCTCCGCACTCACCAGATTTGAATAGCATAGATCATGCATGGGATATGCTCCGAAGAAGATTAGATAATCATCAACCTACCCCTGAATCCTTAAATGATCTGAGAGAGCTTCTGCCCCGTTCATGGAACCAAATTCCTCAAGAAATGTTCAACAACCTCGTGTGTAGTTTACAAAGAAGATGTCAAGCTGTTATTGATGCCCGTCGAGGCCATACATTGTATTGATAGTCTCAAAATGCTTGAATACTCTGAGAATAAAATTTCATTATTTTACTCAATTTTTCTTAACCAACCTGTATACGCTGCAGACCTACAGGCTAAAATTTATTTTTAACCTGAAATCATATTAATATGAATTTTCATCACAAAAATCTTATTTCAACTATACTTTTTTGCAATTTGAGTCAATATCCCTAACTCATGTGGAGCAGTTTATTTCCTATAGTTTTCCACTCGGTTTTCCACAAAACTACCCTCCGTTATTTATGCAAGAAGTAACCCCTCAACAATTAACAAACCAGTTACAATCACAACTTAAGCCATAATATCGCATTACGTCAATTACAAACTGCGCTCGTAAATCGTGTCCCTCCCCTCGGTTTTCTTAGCAGTATAACTCATAAGTACGCGATATGACGGTCCCGCAGGTCTCGAATTAGCAAGTTTCTCACATCCAGCTGTCCACCAGGTAATGTACGCTCCTTGGTCAGACCTTGTCCGCCATTAGTTCCAATTAGGATGGCGCACCGACGTCCTGTTCTCCCAATTCGCCTCCTTGTGGCTTCTCCACAGTCGGTTCGGGTTGTTTACCTGCGTCTCTTGGGAAGGAGTGCATCCTCGGCGAGATTGTTGTTTATAGCTGGATGAACATCTTACTACCAACCTTGCTGGTCTGTGCGAATTGAACATAGGGTTAATTGAATGGTGTTGAGATCGATTGTAAATATTATGCAGACTACTCGATATTAGTTATGGGACTATTAATGGGCCTGTTGGCGGCACAAGAGAAACTGGGCATGGCAAATCGATTCCTCAGTTTCAACATCAATTAACTCAACGTCTGAACGGTGAAAAACGAACTGGATCTACAAAATCCTTTGTGCGGCCAATCGACAGCCAATGCAGCTCTTGTCCAACTGCTACCATGCAAGTCATTTTGAACCTGCCTGCCCTAGAAGCTGACGCGGCCAGATGGGCTCACAAGGAGGCAAAAAAACGAGAACTGAAAACTGGTGACTAGTCAGGACACCTCAACATTTCAAATGAGTGCAAAAAGCCCCTGGATGTTGTCAAAGTTAACCTACCACTGAGACTCGAGGTTCAGAAAAACTTCAACGGCATTTCCAAGTCGTTAACAATGGGCTAATAATGAAGTGGTTCTCCCCAGGCTAGAAAACAGAAGATGGAAAATCCCTATAACAAAACCTGAAGAGAATCAGTGTACAAAAACAACAGACTTAACTCAATAAATCAAGAAAAATCTCTCCAGAAAAGAGCCGCACAGAAATCAATAGGGGTTGAACCATCACCCCAAAATAAGAACTCAGACAGCCATAAATACCTTATCTCGTCTGCGAAACCCTAAAATAGTGTCCGTTGAGAGTCCCGGACAATTTTAAGTTCTTAATAAATCGTATTTAGGTTCCTTCTGTGGAGAGCACTGAAAAACCTCCGGTCATAAGTCAGACTGTTGTCTTTTTTACATTGCAACCCATAAAACATGATTTTGGGAGGATAATGTATCACGTCCTTTAATACTTGGCTTCTGATGTTTGATTAAGCGAGCTTTATGTTGCAAGGAAATAAATATCTAACATCCCTGTCACATCGTTAAATAATTAATAATAAAATCGTCTCGAGGTAATCGCAATTTGTTTTCACTGACATCAGTGGTAGTCTTGACTATACAGGGTGAGTCTCTGACTTGTACATATATTTTAACTGTAGATTCCTCTCATCAAACGAAACCCTTTTTCCTATACCATTTTTCAAAATTCGGTTTGGTTTGGGAGATACAGGGTATCGAAAATCCATGAAAAAAACACTATTCTGTTTATATCTTCGAAACCGTTATTTCGAATGGATTGAATTTTGGTTGAGTTCTCACTCTATTCATGGTGCATATTCCTCTAACGAAACCTATTCAATATCTCTACTAGTATAAAAGTTACAGGGTAGTGGACTCATCAATTCACGCTAAAACACCATAAAACCAGTTTAAAAAGATAAACGGTTCATATTTTCGAAAGAGTCAATCATTTAAGAAACTGAAAGTGCCCTTTTTTTTTTCGATGAAACGCGTCGTTTTCGTGTTACATATTTCCAATTTTACCCGGAGAAATTTGACGAAAAAATCAATAATTTCAAGAATAATCTGAATGCGTCTCTGAATTAAATGTCATCGAATACTATTCTTTCTCTGGTCTTCAAACTAGTTCACAATGTTGTCACAATATTTATCAACTTTGTCGAGACTTAAATTCAAACGATGGAAACGTCAATACCACAAATGTGGGAGATAATATTGAACACCAAGGAGGATTAAATACAGTTTCTATTTTCATATAGTTACCGGTCCATATTGAAATTAAATGTCGATGAAATACAAAATTCGGATATGAATGATGAATCTCGATACAAACTACTTATTAAATTGAAATTAATGACGAATAATAAAATACCTGATAATCTGTGGCGATGTTTTAATCTAAACAATATCCTCTTGGAATTTTATGAACTCGACACGGTTAAAATTATATTAATTCACTTCACATAATATTCACATTAGAACAATAATTCACTTGATGTATTCACAACTTCACATAATATTTACAGTTTGTTCAGAGACTCTGGTTTGTTATTGTTTATAGTTGGCCTCCAGATAACCAATCCGTCGGTTTTCGTTCTACGCATGCGTGGCGAAATTTCGCGGCAAAGTAGATTTATGATGGAAACGGCAGAATTCATAGAGATATTTATACTATGTTTCGTAAGAAATCCTTAACCTCAATGAAAATAACAGCAAGCTGACAACATCTTCTTGAACTTTCTGAGCAAACATTCACAGAATCGATACAAATTAGATTAGGTTAGGTTGTTTAATAATGAATCTGAATGAAAAGTCTTTCTTCATGAGATTGTTTGGGAATTTCGAGGAAAATATGAACAAGTTATTAGTGTTTATAATCTAATCTGCAGAAAAATCGAAGAAGGAACTCATTTTGGTGGGATTAATGTGGCTTTTTAGTTGCAGATATAATCCGATGAAACTAACTGTTTTTGTTGAAATTATCGTGATTGCAACATTTTTATTCCTATAAGGTTAGTACTTGAGTATTTTCTAAATGTATCAACTCAATTTCAATCGAGAAATATGCTTTGCATCAATTCCACAGTAGCATTTCAGGAACGTAATAAGCCTAATTTATTTTTCAAATCTTTTCAACAGAGCCGAATTCGAAAAAAATAGAAAATGAAAAAAAGGTTTCTTTTGGCCTTATGAATCTACAGTTGAAATATATGTACAAGTCGAAGACTCACCCTGTATTGAACATTCGTCATTTAATAAAGCTTATTCCTTTCTGTTCGATATTATCGCATTCAAATTTGAATGTTACAATATCTGATTTTTTGGAAAAAACGACATGGGAAAATCGGAATTTGTTTTCACCGATATCAATGATACTAATAACCATATGGATAATTCATCATTTAATAAATCGTCGTATTGAATATTACAATATCGTGTTTTTGGGAAAACGACTTGAAATTACTTATGGTACCTAATCACGAAAACTTCTATGATGACGAAAATTCATTTTGCTGCCAAAAAGGAAACTGTATACCAGTTTGTTTCGATGAATATGAACCCCTAAGCTCGTTACTCGTCCAGTTGTAGCAGAGTCGTGCGCCTCATTATTCAATGTCCAACAAAACGCTGCACTCGTTCAAATAAACTGACTAATATTTCTCTGACAGAAAAATCTGCATTTTAAACTTGTGATATTTTTTCCATTTGATAGCCGTTTGTAAACTGTTTCATTTCGCAATAAAGGCCCAATTACGACCGAATATATAACGGTTTGCACCCAGTTTTTTATTTCGCGAGTTGGGCTCGGTACGGTGCCCTGATGAATTTATATCCGCCGTTTCCATTTGTTCAAATTCCAGACTGACTGCGGTGCTTTTTTTTCCACCATTGTGTCCGAATAATGAAAACAATGTGACGAAGAGTTCGGAAACAAAATCGACGTGGAATTGGAGTTCGTATGTCAATTCTAACTCATTGTTAGGGTTTCGTTTTTCCGATTTTAATCTTAGAGACTGGACATTTTTAGTTCCGTATTATTCGTTATAGAGCTTAGACCTCCGTCGACAGAGAATCCAAAACAATAGCTCAAAAAGACTCATTCGAAAAAGACTGTTGTTATAAAGAGGAATGAGGTTATTGAGTTCATTCCTAGTCCCTGTATTTCAGCAGTGATACATCCGGAAAAAAAACGGAATACGCTTCAGCCAATGGAACGAATTTCAGTTGAGGAATAGCTATTTGCTGTCGACTAAAAACGTTATCGCTCTCAATTCCGGAGGTATTATTGCCTCCTCAGCAATGGATGAGTTATACGGGCAGATTGGGTAATTGAATTTTTCACGAGTTATTTTCCCGATATAAAGCCGATTACCCAGTTTGTTGTGCCGATGAAAAGCAAATAGACGTTGAGCTGATTCTGTTGAGTATCAGTGTTCGGCAGGTGGATTTTATAATACGCAACTATACAGGGTGAGTCTTTGACTTGTACATATATTTTAACTGAAGATTCTTGAGGTCAAAAGAAACCTTTTTTTCATTTTCCATTTTTCCGAATTCGGCTCTGTTAAAAAGATATAACCATTTGAAAAAAAAAATTGGGCTCAATACGTTCCTGAAATGATCTTCTGGAATTGTTGCAAAGTTCATATTTCTCGATAGGAATTGAGTTTATACATTTAGGGAATACTAAGTACTAACCTTACTGGAATAAAAATGTTGCAAACACGATAATTTCAACAAAAACAGTTAGTTTCATCGAATTATATCTGCAACTGAAAACCCACATTTCTCACACCAAAATAAGTTCCTTCTTCGATTTTTCTGCAGATTAGTTTGTGAACACTATTAACTTGTTCATATCTTCCACGAAATTCCCGAACAATATCATGAAAAAAGACTTTTAATTCAGATCATCAGAATTCATTATTAAACAACCTAACCTAATCTATTTTGTATCCATTCTGTGAATGTTCGCACAGAAATTTCAAGGAAATGTTGTCAGCTTTCTGATATTTCCATTGAGGTTAAGGATTTATTACGAACCATAGAATAAATCACGATACACTTGTGTACCGTGGTATAAATATCTATGAATTTTGCCGTTTCCATCATTAATCGAGTTTGCCGCCAATTTAACCACGCATGCGTCGAGCGAAAACCGAAAGATTGGTTAGGTATCTGCAGGTCAACTATCAACAATAACAAACCAGAGTCTCTGAACAAACTGTAAACATTATGTGAAGTTCTGAATACATTCAGTGAATTATTGTTCTAATGTGTTTCATTATGTGATGTGAATTATTATAATCTTAACCGTGTCGAGTTTATAAAATTCCAGGAGGATATTGTTTAGATGAAAACATCGACTCAGATTATAAGGTATCATTTCAGTTTTCATTAATTTCAATTTTATCTCCCACATTTTCGGGATTTTATTATTTAAATATCTCGACAAAGTTGATAAATATTGTGACAACATTGCAAACTCGTTGAAAGACCAGAGAAGGAATAATATTCGATGATATTTAATTCAGAGACGCATTCAGATTATTCTTGAAATTAATGATTTTTTCGTCAAATTTCTCCGGGTAAAATTGGAAATAACTCGGAAACGACGCGTTTTATTGAAAAAAAATAAGAATACTTTTAGTTTCTTAAATGATTGATTCTTTCGAAAATATGAACCGTTTATCTTTTCAAAGTGATTTTATGGTGTTTTAGCGTGTATTGATGAGTCGACTACCCTGTAACTTTTATACTAGGAGAGATATTAAATAGGTTTTGATTGAGGAATATGCACCATGAATGGAGTAAAAACTCAACCAAAATTCAGTTCATTCGAAATAACGGTTCCGAAGATATAAACAGAAAAGTGTTTTTTTCATGGATTTTCGACACCCTGTATCTTCGAAACCAAACCGAATTTTGAAAAATAGTATAGGAAAAAAGTGTTTCGTTTGATGAGAGGAATCTACAGTTAAAATATATGTACAAGTCAAAGACTCACCCTGTAGAGAGCGTGATTTCATGCAGGGATTTTCTTTAATCTAACTTAATTTGCTAGAATATGATCCTTCTACACATGCGCTATGTTATTTGAAAAACGATGAAATACGATAATACCTTATTCAAATTGAATTTTCCGATTCGGTTAAACTCATAATGATTCCCTTTCAAATTCACGTGAAAACTTGATAGGATACTGACTACGAAAGCCAATAGTATTTCTGTGACGAGAAAAATTTGAATGCATAAAACGCTGGTAAAAAAAGACGAAAACATATATCATTCCGCTTTTTATTTCGCTTATGAAGATTGAGTTTCGACAAAAATCAACACTACAGGGTGAGTCAAGCTGAACGCCTCGGACTCTCGTGGCCAAATGGTACATTTTTTCGGTAAACGGCCTAGTGAAGTATATGTATGTCGATTTGGACTACATTTTGAAAATAATGACTTTCATACAAGCTGTTTGAAAAGAGAGTGACATATCAAAGTTATGTTTTTTTGAATGGAACACCCTGTATACTTATACATATTCGAATTCTTCGTTCAATTCTGCACTGATTTGATGCATGATATGAGCAACCACTTCAAGCGATTGTTGAGTTATGGCCTGATTGTCAAATTTGTTGACAGAAAGAGTGTCACAAATTGTTGTTAATATCTCCAAAATCCCTCATTGTAAGAAATTTTTTTCGCCACAGTGGGACAAAAGAAAGTATGCTGATGCTGCTTCTTGTAAAAATTATGAGGAAATTTTATACAGGGTGTCTGAAACAGGGCTTCAAAATGAGCCTCAATAAAACTATTAAATCTCATTTTTTCAGAAGGGAACCATATAATTTTGTAATTGTGATCGATTGCTCGTCAAAAACTAGCTGGGGTGTGCCAAACATTCCATGTTTTTAAAATCAGTCTTGCCGTTATCGAATAAAATTCGAATTTCGCGACTAAAGCCAGGTTTCTTTGTCTAAACATCAGGTTTGTTAAGATAATTTTCAAGTAGACTATGTCAATAGTAAGAATATGTCAGTTTCAAACTGAGATTTTTTTATTTAGTCATCAATCATCATTCATTATCTGCTTTGTTTATTTGTCACATTCGCCGCAAATAAAGAACAGACTTTTGATATATCATTCTAGTGTACCTTTTTATTATTGCTTGTTTCGCATAGTGCTTTACCAATAAAAATAAGTGAGAATGACAATTCCTAATAGAGCCTACTTTGAAATAGGCTAGCATACCACTGAATTTGACTGAGCCAAACTTGGCTTTAGTCATGAAATTCAGTCAAATTCAGTAGAATGCTGGCCTATTTCAAAGTAGGCTCTATTAGGAATTGTCATTCTCACTTATTTTTCAAGTTCATGCCCTCTAAAACAGAAATACAGAATCTTGAATTAGTTTAATTCGTATCAAAATTCCTTCCTCGAATTCTTCTAATGAAACACTTAAAAAAATCACCCTGTAGGTATATCGCAAGTTTATGATCAGAACTAACGAGCGCTTAGGAAATTAAGAGCGGTTGCTTCTTTTTTTATGAACGAATGGAGAGTTTTCTGGCCGAAAGAAGCATTGGCGTTGTCATAGTGGGTATCTGTTTCAGTTTGAATGCAGGTGTTCCTCAGGGCTGAGTTCTGCCATCCACTTTCTTCGTGATGCCTTCAAAAAATATCCTTTGTTCGACTGCTAACCATATCATCATCTTTGGTGATGCTGAATCATTGTTGTCTTCCATCATCACCTTCGAACAAACCTGCTAGGCCATGTTGGCATGCAGATCCCACAAAATGGAAATTCAACATTCTTGAAATCCTCTGAAAGACATCCATAATGTCTCCGGAGTGACTGAGCACCTAGGGCAGGAGTATCATCTTCCAAATTACGGATTCTACCTTCAGGAAATCAGTTTCCGGGCGACGCAAAAAACGGTGGGTAGAAATGGCCGTGGACGCATTTTTCTCCTTAATTCGTTAGAGGCAGATAGATTGGAATAGGAAAAAAAGGGGGAACATCGGGTTGCTGATTGATGGCGCGGGATACAAAGGTTAGCTCTTGATATATGAAGAGTCGGTCGAACGACAGACAAGGCAATATGAGAGGACCGAAGCTCGCAGAAACGATGTTATTATGCCGGAACGAGTGGAGGAATTGGCGTAGTTCGACATCCAATGTCGAAAATGTTTTCGTGTCCAGGATGTTCACGCTTGACAGGATCGTCTGGAAACTTTCGTTGCAAATTTTCACCAAATTCAGAACTAGATGATTTTGTGGGAAGTTTGTCACTGACAGATTATTTTTGCCAGTCAGGGTTTCGTTATTTGACAGCGGTGTCTCAATATTACAGGTTTATTGTATACGAAGGGGAAAAATAATCTTTTTCGCCTTCTTCATCTTCAGTTATAAACGTGACAGCTTCATCTCCATTCTATAATGGTTATCAAATTATTTTTCAACCACCAGCTTCTGATGAGATGACGTCTCCGTTAGGTCATTTATGCGCCATGAAATGACTAAGCTGATGTCATCAACTGACATGATCTTGACATGAAACTAACTTGCAATGTCAGAGCTTCCTTACATCAACAGTTTACATTTATTCGACGTCATTCATTGACGTCTGGTTACATCTGAATCAGCCGAGTTGTCTTAGTAGCGTAATAGTGACGTAAATGAAACTGGAAAGTGTTTTCGTTTCAGAACAAAATTTTTTCTCTGAATCTTCTGCTCACAAGTTCACTTTCATTCACAGGCCACGCAGACAAATGAATTATTTATGATTCTGCCACTGGTATTTCTCTACACTGTCTCAGGTATACTCTAAAAGCAGGATGAGAGTGTGAAACACATTTTATGAACAATATGAAGGGACCAGAGAAGAAGGTGCCAATCCATCAAGTCCCTAACACCTTATGACATTTATCTGCTCAGAATTCCGCGTTTATTTACACTTCTTGAGTATTAGAAACAGAATAAATAATATGGAAGCATCAAGCTCAATTTTGTTGGCCTCACACAGAATTCGTAACCATGTGATAAATCGAAATATTTCAGTTCACCAATATAGACTTCAGAAATTGATATTCATGAGTCCGAAAATTATTGAATTACTTATCGGTATGATACAGGATGTTGGCGAGACGATAACGATTGAAATTATTGATATCAGAAAATCGTTCCACGAAATCGGTTGCACTGAATGCGTACTATAGCAGAAAAATTCGAGGCTTGAATCGTGGGATTTGTAACGTGGCAGTACCCGAAAGTTTCATGGGGAACTGCGTCATCCTTTCAGAACCCCCCCCAGGGGACGTGGGAAGAAGGAAAATCTTCAATTTGATTGGTTTGAAAAAACGAAGAAGCAAAATCTTTAATTTGATTGGTTTTTAAAAAAGCGAGGACGGGAAGTCTTTAATTCCATTTGGGGACGAAAAAAGTAGCAACTGGAGAAGCCTTAAACGGCAAGGTTCTCAGTGAACTCGGGATACGGTTAGGAAATTAAGGGTTACTGGAGAAGTCTTAAACGGAAAGGTTCTCGGTTGACTCGGGTTCGGTTTTAGGGTAGGTACTTCAGTGTTTTGAAATCATCATTATACCATTAGTTTCACCGTAGTGAACTGACTGAATTGGAAGTAGCAGCGTCTGAAATAGGACTCGAAATGAATTTCAATAAAACGAAAATCATGAGTCCAGACAACATCACCATAAATGTAGGGAAAAATTCCATCGAATGCGTCAGCGAATATGTTTACCTCGGCCATACCATCAAACTAGGGAAGGACAACCAGCATGCAGAAATAACAAGACGCATAAGGATGGCATGGGCAGCTTTCGGGAAACTTGGACATATCCTAAAAAACAACAAGATCCCTATAAATTTGAAACGCAAAGTATACAACACATGCGTACTGCCCGTACAAACATACGGATTGGAGACAATGAGTCTGACTAAAATATTCGCCAATAAACTCTCAACAACTCAAAGAGCTATGGAGCGCCGCATGCTGGGTGTTTCTCTACGTGACAGAATAAGAAACGAGTGCATCAGACAACGTACCAAAATCAGAGACGTTCTTCAGGAGGTGGCGGAGATGAAGTGGAGTTGGGCTGGTCATTTGGCAAGAATGTCCGAGACTAGATGGGCTCATAGAATAACGGTATGGAGACCCAGAGAAACCAAAAGAAGTGTCGGGCGTCCCCAAAAACGGTGGGTAGATGATATCAGGAAGCTGGCTGGTAAGAGGTGGATGAACGTGGCGCAGGATAGGGAGACATGGAAGCGGTGGAGAGAGACCTATGTCCAGGAGTGGACGAATACAGGTTGAAAAAGAAGAAGAAGAAGACTTCAGTGTTTGGAAGTACGGTCTCAAACGAGAAGATTCTCAGTTGACTCGGGAACTGTGTTAGGGTAACTCATCTTGGTTCTTTTAGAAGTACGGTCTCAAACGGAGACAGAGAAGTGTTAAGTCGGAAATAAAAGGTTTTTGAAATTAATCAGAATTATTCAGATTACGTCTCGTCGATAGACCGGGAGTGAAATTAATCTGTGAACAGCGAGTTAGTGACGTGTTTTTGTGTTTTTTTTGTTTTTCTGGATATTTTCATCATCCTTAGGATTACCTACAGGAAGAGAAAAGCCAGGTATTTTTTTGTGTATGCTTAGCTTGTTTGAGTATTGGTAGAAAGCTGCATGCAAGGCCAGAAATCTTTTAAAGTCCAGAGTCCTGAAATCTACCACAAGTCTGTCTTTGAATTGTATTGTTTTTGAGATCTCGGTTAAGTATTCGGAAATTTGATTTGTATTATTTTGCGATCACCCCATGTTTGCGATTTAGGGTTATTTGGATAAACCCCCAAGGTTTTGATGATAAAGTTTTGCTATGTAATTCGAATTTGATTTGATTATTTTATTTGGTTTTGATAATTTAATTTTGCTGTGAAATTGGGTGTTTGTTTTGATAATATGAATTCGATTGGGTAAAATGTCCGAATGTTCCGATAATTTAGTCTTTTGACGTGACTGGATTATAGGAAGTGTCTGTAAAACCGTTTATTTTATTCATAATACACGACTTAAATTTAACTTCGAAAGTTTCATTTACCATCCCTCTCCCTGGAGAATTATTAGACACTAAGTCCCGACCCTAGAGCGTTGGGCCGTACCCACACCCTCTCCCTGTACGGAGAAAGATCTCCAAAATTAAAACAACCACTGGAATGTTAGTTTAGGATCCTTAAGGGTTTTGTCAAAAAAGTATAGTTCCGGACATAGCTCTGCAGTTGACTTTGCCAACGACTCGTACGTTGGAAAGGGATTCATAATGAGCTTCTCCCTCGATATTGATATGGAAACAACTGAATTACAGGTCACAAAACCGTTCTATCTAACATTCTTCCATTTCACCTATGAGAATCCCAGAAACGCAAATTTCCTCCGCGTCCCCTTCTCCAGAACACGTGGAGTCCCGAGAACATCGGCAAGGTAATCTGTTAACTTCGTCTCGAAAAATCACATCGTTCGTCATCTGCCACTCTACCCTACCTCTCCCTCCTTATGATTCGCAGTATTGATGTCAGTTTGATGTATCTTTTTTAATACAAACAACATCATTTATCCCTGAGCGTCGCTACGCGGTATCTACATTATTGGGAGTCAAACACATTAACGGTAGCTGCCTATTTCGTTCCAGGTCCATCAATCTCTGCCAGGATGCGGAAAAAACTTCGAGAGGGTAGTAATTATCGGACCAGACTGGACGGTGCGAAGGTGGCTATGGAGAGTTGTTGATAGATTCTTAAATTCTCGAGTTGCTTCGTTGTTGGTTTTTGGATGGACCTAGTGGGACTCCAGATGGATGGCATGGAGAAGCTGCTCGTTCATTAGAAAGTCAATGACATATCGAAACTGATACAATCAATCCTGCCTATTTAATTGGGTTATGGAAAATATCCGCTTGAGGTCATACTTGATTTTCCTCCCTTACATCCACATGTGAGGAAATGCAGCGTGCTGGATGCAATAAGAATATCCCTCAGCGAGAAACTCCTACCTGGAAACCGGTTTGGGCACATGAGGATATTGAATTCTGGATTCAAACCTTTTGGCGAAACCATCGGATGTTATGCAAACTATCTTCGATTTCAAAACGCCCTTTGAAACGGTTCAATGCCGAAAGAAGGTTTGAAGATTTGGGGGGTTGTTTATGAAAAATGATGAAAAGAATTCATATTTCGAGAATATGGGAGTGTTGCACAATGAGCTTCGAATTTGTGTTTCTTGAATGCCGAAAGAATGAAATACAAAAAACCCCATAGTTTCTCAGCCCCCAGGTTTGGAGATTTGGGGAATTGTTAATGAAACATGATGAAAAAATTTTTATATCTCGCCAAAATGAGAGTGTTCCACGATCGGAATTGAATAATATGTGTTTCTTGAATGCCGAAAGTTTGAAATACAAAAAACCCCATAGTTTGTTAGCCCCCAGGTTTGGAGATTGGGGCGGTTGTTTATGAAAAATGATGAAAAGAATTCATTTCTCGAGAAAATGGGAGTGTTCCACAATGAGCTTCAAATATGTGTTTCGAAATAATGAAATACAAAAAACCCCATAGTTTTTTAGCCCCCAGGTTTGGAGATTTGGGGTATTGTTAATGAAACATGATGAAAAAAATTCATATCTCGGAAAAATGAGAGTGTTCCACGATCAAATTCGAATATGTGTTTCTTGAATGCCGAAAGTTTGAAATACAAAAAACTCCATAGTTTGTTAGCCCCCAGGTTTGGAGGTTTGGGGCAAGGGCGGATTTAGGGTCGGTAGAGGGGGAAATTATCCCCCCCATGAGTATTGAAGTCCTTAGAAAAAGTTACGCAATGTAGTGCACATAAAATATTTCATACATTGTGTACCTGATTTTCAATCGTTATTACCCCCTCCATGAAAAAAAGCTATATCCGCCCTTGGTTTAGGGGGTTGTTTATGAAAAATGATGAGAAAAATTCATACCATCTCATTTCAGTGAGTTATGAATATTTTTTCATGAGCCATTGTTTGTCTTTGAGTGTATGTGTGTATGTGGCCAACTTCACACCGATCTTGAGTTTCAATGAATGTGTAGGGTAGGGAACAAAAGATGTGGTCGCAGTTCCCGGAAGGCTAACTGATTCAAAATAATGATCAAATAATAATAATAGTATTATTGCTCGTTTTATACACCGCCACTGTTTATACTACTAAGCAACAGTAGTGGTCCCACGTTGGGCGCCATTTAGTAACGTTATATACGAGGTTTTTATGTGTTAAGTATTCAGAATTCTGCCTGTAGTTCACTCTACTTATTCACCAGTTTTTCTTATGAAGATGCCCTGTGAAAGTTGCTCCAACAAAGCATCAGTATAATATATTCATAGTGAACTATTGAAATTCTGCCATTGATCCAAATGAACATGGCTGAAACTGGAACTTCCGCAGTATTGAAAACGGCACACATGCTCTTCAGACCGTTGAAAAGCCAAATCTCCGTCTTGGGAACTGAACTGGAAACTGCAATATAAACCATCTTAGTCGATAAGCACAAGTTCACAAACTCGCTTTCCGCCATTCAAAGTTGTACAATGTCGTTTCCGTTCCGGATAGAGAAGCTAGGATGAGATAAGACATCTTGGACCGCTTCTCTCTGGGAAACTGGATCAAGAGGCTGTTACATTCGGAGATATCTTCCTGACTTCATTTCTTCGGAGGATTGTCGGGATAATCGCGAACGGATGGTGCGGCGTAGATGACATGGAATGTTGAAAAACCTTCTCATTTCTGAACGAAAACAGAATTGATACGTATTCGACTCAATTTGAATACCTCGATAACTGAATGTAATTTTTTATAAGAATTATATACACTGAAATAGAGAAAAACTGACTGGAAAAAAGCGTCAAAGGATATTGTCAAGGGAATAGTACATTGTTTACCCAGTAGGAAAAGCGTTACATTCCTGGACGATTGTGAAAATTGCTAAGTCGAGGCGCAAGCCGAGACTTGGCAACACAGAGTCCAGGAATGTGTCTTTTCCTACGAGGTGAACATACTATTTTTCCGCAAATCGTTTAAAATTCGACAGATTCTAATTAATTCTGATGAAATCGCTAATTATTTAATTCATAAATAAATGATGCTTCGAAATTCGTATTGAATTTGGTTACGTTACTATGAAAACGTACTCATGTTGAATTGTCAAAGTTGACGCATATCATTAATTTAATAATTGCTAGTGTTTTCGAATTTAAAACAGTGTAAAATGATAAGTGATGATGAATTTGCTATTTCTGGGACTCCTCCAGAGCTGGTTGATGCAGTGAAAATACTACTTCTTCAGAATAAGTGCCGAAGGAATCATGAGAAAAGTTCGTATATGCATATGTCGAACCAACTGTAAGGAAATATCATTTCCTTACAGTAAGGAAATGAATATTTCCTAACAGTTAGGAAATCTTGACATTTTCTATGACCAATTTTGACTGGAATGTCAAAATTTCCTAGTGATTTGCGGAAAATTAATGTTCACTTCCAAAATTCTGGGGAATAATTACATTGAATTTCTAAATGCGTAGTTTATTTAAAACAACCCTCCCATACTATACCAACTCCGTAATCTTCTTGGCTTTCTTATACGCACAAATTTATATAGTCAAATATAACTTATTGATCTTATAAATAATGTACCTTGTGTCAATGGCCAAGTTGTCGAGACACATTAATTTTAAATAAATAAATAAATAAATACTATACCTTTTCAACTTCAAATTGGGATCTATCAAAATCGAATTGGGAATTAACAGCATTCGTGGCTATATACAGGAATACAGGGTCTTTCACGAGGAACCTCACCCATATTTATACGGGAAACTACTGAACGTATTTTCATGAAATTCAGCACTTATAAGTATTTCACGATGCTGATGAAATCTAAAATATTTTCAAGGCATGAGCACCTCCGGTTTTTCCGGAAATGACGTCAACTTCCGTTTTTCAAATTAGAACACCATTTTTTTTATTGCAGAAATAGATTCCTTAGAAAATTTCAAGTTATTTTGATGTAACATTTTTCAGTTTTGGTAGGAAAATTCTCTCTGAGCGGGAAAATTCGAGAAAAAAATCGAAAATAGAGCTCCGCTGAAACAAGAATATCTTCGAGGTTTTTGGATGGAAAATTTTCATTTTTGGGATTTTTCAAGATTGATGTATCCACTTTAGAAATCGAAATCGCGATTCATGATACAGGGGGTGAAAAAATCGCTTTAAAAGTTAGGGATGACAAAATCGTGAAAAATCAATTTTTTCAAATTAGAACCCCATTTTTTTATGGCAGATATTGAATCTACGTTAAAAAATAATGTGAGTGTATGCATCACACCCTTGCCCTAAAATGGATATTTTCTGAGTTAATATCCTCTTTAGGGCAAGGGTGTGATGCATACACTCACATTATTTTTTAACGTAGATTCAATATCTGCCATAAAAAAATGGGGTTCTAATTTGAAAAAAATTATTTTTCACGATTTTGTCATCCCTAACTTTGAAAGCGATTTTTTCACCCCCTGTATCATGAATCGCGATTTCGATTTTAAAGTGGATACATCAATCTTACATCTTGAAAAATCCCAAAAATGAAAATTTTCCGTCCAAAAACCTCGAAGTTATTCTTGTTTCAGCGGAGCTCTATTTTTGATTTTTTTTTTTCGAATTTTCCCGCTCAGAGAGAATTTTCCAACCAAAACTGAAAAATGTTACATCAAAATAACTTGAAATTTTCTAAGGAATCTATTTCTGCAATAAAAAAATGGTGTTCTAATTTGAAAAACGGAAGTTGACGTCATTTCCGCAAAAACCGGAGGTGCTCATGCCTTGAAAATTTTTTAGATTTCATCAGCATCGTGAAATACTCATAAGTGCTGAATTTCATGAAAATACGTTCAGTAGTTTCCCGTATAAATATGGGTGACGTTCCTCGTGAAAGACCCTGTATATCAAGATCAGGCATGATCAGAAAAACTATTAATATATATTTGAACCTATCAAACATTCGAAAAGTGTAAGAAGTACTTAAAAAATTCCATATTTGTGCTCAAACTCTAATATCAAAAAAGGTCAATATTCCAGGTTTGAACCTCTGGATATGAGCCACATATCTTACAGGTACAACTAACTGTAATGATTCATGGTTGATATATTTCTTCTTTTCAAATTTTCCGTTCTTTGAAGACGAAATTCTGTCTGTGTTATGTTTCCATTGCATACCGCAATTACCCGCTTTTTCATTGAATCTGCAGTTTTCTTCTTTATACATTGTTTAAGGCATGATTATGAAAAAGAAGTGGTAAACTTATCGTTAGTTTCTTACTTTTGACCAATTTGAGAGTTAATTACATATCGAGTAATTCAAAGATCTGATTCACATGGATGTCATTCCAATATGAAATTGATTATTCCCAATTCGAATATGTTAGTTCCCAATTTGATTTTGATAGTTCCCAATTCGAAGTTGAAAAGGTATAGATAAATAGATGAATAGGTAGATTGATCGATAGATAGATACATAGATAGAGAGATAGATAGAAAGACAGATATATAGATAGATCGATCGATGCATAGATGGATAGATAGACAGATAGATAGATAAACAGATACACATAGATAGACAGATAGAACTGAAGATATATAGATAGAAGGAGAGAATAGAAATAGGCACATACATAGACAGACAGGAAGATAGATAGATACATAACGTATGGTCCTAAAGTTTTGGGAAAAATTTCACCTAGTCTGATTGAGAAGCAACGTGTCAGGGAAATTATTAGGCAAATCGAAAATAATGGTCCCTTGTCTGTTATTTGAATTTTGATTTATAATAAGGATAGTTACGTTGAATTGTTGAATAATTTGATAAAAATATAAAATTATTTGAATCAGAGTTATATGCTTTCGAAATTTTTTCCAAAACTTCAGGACCATACGTTAAATAGAAAGATAGACAGATGAATAGATAGACAGATAGATAGATAGAAAGACAAATAAATAGATAGATAGATAAATAGACAAATAGGCAGATATATAGATTATTTACACATACATTTAGGGGAAGTACGTACAAAGTGACATAGGGTTTTATTTCAGAGGCATAACTTGTTAGTAGTGAATCACAGTAATGACATATTCGACACCTCTGATCTTCGGTCCTCTCTTTATAAAATCTAATCAACCTTTATGAAATAAAAGTACCAAAAAATAAAATATTCTCACATAGATTGGGATAAACGAAATTCATATTGTTCACATGCTATGGACAAAATGACATACCGGCAATAGGCCACTGTATTTTTCTACTTATAGTTACAAAACTACTGACAAAGTTCACAAATGAAACGCTTGGTTCTTCTAGGAACATCAGCACAAGATGCGTGAGCCCAATGCAAGCAATGCATGCACCGTAACCAGTCTTCTTCAGGGCTAATCCTGGAGAAGATCTAAATCGGGAAAAAAAGGCTCATAACAATAGATAGATGGACACTGTACAGTCGTCTTTATGATCTCGAAAGTTGCTAGAAACATTTTCTTCTTCATTGTCTTCTTTAAATAATGCCCTAGGGACTTGTCTCCTTGTTTTTGGAGGAGGTATGGGCTCTTTTTTGATTTTATTGCAATCTTATTAGGTGTAGAAGTTGAAACTGAGTACGTTGGTCGAGTCCTCGGCTCACGTTTGCCTTGTTCACTTATAAATCGTCCTTTAGGAATTGGAGAAACCTCTTCATAGGATCAGCAAGAGTAGGTAAAGATGCATTGCCTTTATTAGCCGCAGATGAAGATTTTGTTATGAATATGTTAAGACAAGTCCTGATTCTTTGTTTGCTGATGGAGCCTGAGATGGATTGTCTTGGTTTTGTCCGGTAGATACGGTTAGTTCAGCTAAAATACCTATGTCATTTTGTCTGTTCACTGTATATGTCATTTTGTCCATATAGCGTTATAAAACTAGAAATGTATCGAATTAATACAAAAAGTATATTCAACATACAAAAATCTCCGTGAATACAATGACAAAGAGGTAAAGTTTGAATTGAAAGCAATTTGAATGGAAAAAATGGTGAAAACTGGCCATTTCTTCTTAAAATTTGGCGCAATAAAAAAAACTCGTGACATATTGATTTCTGTTATCACTCATAACGACCGAATGAACCAGAGTAGCTCTTGCTAATTTTCAGAGGTTAATTGAAGCCACTCGGGTCGTGTAATGTGGTAGGCAGTTCCGCATTTGATACCCTCGAACACAAGTTATGATGCCTATGTCATTTGGTCCATATATGTCATTTTGTACGTATTTCCCCTACATACATAGATAAATAGATAGACAGATAGAAAGACAGATAGATACATAGATAGATGGACAGACAGACAGAAGGATAGATAGATCGATAGGTGCATTTATAAATACACAGATATATAGATAGAAAGACAGATAGATAGATAGGAAGATAAAGAGATAGATAGATAAATAGACAGATGGACAGCCAGATAGATAGACAGATAGATAGATAGATAAATAGATAGATAAATAGATAGATAGATAGATAGATAGATAGATAGATAGATAGATAGATAGATAGATTGATAGAGCACTATGATAATATGTAGTTGAGTGAATGCAAACTCATTCAAAACTCTGTGAACAAAACAAACCAGTATTCTTCTTTCCATTAGAAGAATATAGAACAGACAGAATGAACATAATGGAACAATTCAACAAAAAATGAATTTAAATATCCTCATACAGCCCTTTGCTCTCCAATAAAACGAAGGGGCCCACTAACAGAAAACAAAGAGGCACGACATTATTCCAGAAGATGTGGATGGAAAATATAATAAACCCTGATAAATTTTTCCTCCATCACGATTTTATCAACCCCTAAACGAATAAAGATAGATAATTTAGGGGGAGCTGAGGCGCCAGGTTTTATTACATCAGCGTCAGTTTTTCCTATATCTCAGCACCCTTTTATAGTTTGACGCCCGGAGAAAAGACAAACATCCGATATCTTACTCCCTCTCTGCTTCCGGCGAAAATAAGTGAAGGATCCGCCTATCTTCGTTCTTAATAGTTCACCCTTTAATCAGCTTATTTCATCCCATGAAAGATTCGATTAATTCAGTTTGACGAAATTGATCCAATCATTCGATTTCGTGGGGAGCTGTTTGTTTCATTGGATTCCTGCTGATTGGTTATCATCTCTATATGAAGATTGCTCCAGAAGTTATGAAGGGGTGAAAATAATATGATCAGTGGTATGATACAATCTTCAAATGAAGGGTCAATAAGTCTATTAGTGGGAATGAAAAGCAATTTTGCCAAATAAGTAGGATTATGACCTCAACTGGTCGGGCTGTTGCGATCTTACTCTGAAACGGAATAAAAATTCAGGAATTAAATATGGAAACTCGCAACAATTATTTTGAAATGAAGACCAATTCCTAGATTGGGAAATTGAACTTCATTTCACCCCCCTTGCTACGGAAAAAAAAATTCAAACATAATTCGAATTTCGCGGATCCCACCTATCTGAATAAACGAATAAAGAAATCAACACTGTCGCCCCCTTGTGCTCGAAATCAGACTTAACAAGACAATAACAATAATCTATCAGCTAGTAGTAGTTCCCAGCTCTTTACGATGGTCCATGTGGATGTTCATTGAAAAAATAGAAAGAAATTGAATAAAATCAGTAACAATGGTTCAAAGTAAACCATAATTCTACATTTAAATGAAATGTTCGATATTTCGTGATACTCGAATGATAGTTCTGAGATACCGAGCATTTTTCAAGAGCATTCCCTTAAGTCATATTTACCAGTCGTAAACCTGACGTGTACAATATCCCCAAAACTACGTACAAAGTATAAAACATTAATCCTTCATCCTCAGCCAGAATAGGAACAACTTGAAGTTCACAGCCATCAAGGGCGAAAGAGGAAATCTGTGTTTGTCCATTCCATGGAAACGCCAAGTTAATAAAAGTAAGTTTGCGACAGTAATGAACTTTTTTCTGTTTAAACAAAGACTTTATGAACCTGCCTTAGCTTCGTTCGCCTAGCAAAAACCAGCTGAATGCTGATATGAACCGTAAAGTGCATAAAACTATAAGAGCGGACCCGAGCTTCAGTTCTTCGATGGGAAAAGTTGCTCGCAGAGCCGGAAAAGATACAGGGGTAAAAGTTAATTTCGTTTGGTGGCCCCCAGCGCCGAGTAGGCTCCGCAAACATGCGAATGTTTGCCAGACCAGAGGGGACGGCCGTAACAAAGTTCAATTTTCTTAAATTATAGAAGTTCCAGGAACATATGAAATCGATATTGTTGATATTGAAAAACTTCTGGAGGGGAATAACTTGTTGAAGGTCTCAGACGAGGCTCCTGGTTATTGGAAACAACGGTAATGAAATTGGGATAGTCAGTTCATATGTGGGATTCTTTGGGATGAAGTTTCCCAAAGACTTTATTGCGAAGTATGCTTGAGATGGTCCAAGGAAGGATAAATCCATCCTAAAACCTATGATCACCTCCAAAAGTCCATTTTGAACATACATTTCTAATAGTTGTTGTTATGTGAACCATATATTTATGGAATTCTAACGAAGCTCTGAATCAATACAACAAATCTCGTATTCAGTTCTGCTAATTTGAATATGGTGATTGAATCTGTTTCCAGATCAAAAATAACATACATGCCATTAACATTCGTTCCCTCACAAATATCATTTTATATTAATATCCGTTTGAACAGGCAAAATAATATAATTCTTGGGGGTCACTAAAGATGAATTTCTGAATTGGGATGTTCACATTGAAAATGTACATATGAATGTAAACACCCTGAAAATTTTATATCAGGCAAACTGTGAGTCTGTTGTCAGATTTGGAATAACTTTTTTGGGTAGCAGCTCAAGGTACAATCAGTATTTGTTATACAAAAAATAATTCTGAGGACCATGTGGAAAATGAGGTTCAGGGACTCTTGTAGGGGCTAATTTAGAAATATGGACATAATGTCATTGTATGCTGTATACAGAGTGTAACTGAATAAGTGTAAAACATTCAAGGAGGTGATTCCTCATCGAAAAAAAGATAGGATCTTTCATATAAAGAAACTTCATTGGAGCATCCCTTGTTAAGATACAGCCCCTTAAAGGGGGTACATAAAATTTGTATAACAATTTTTTTCACAAGCACTGAAAAAGTTACAATATTGAAATTAACCTGACGTTTTGTACTACCAAAAAGACACTTAGCCAGTAATTTATTTGGTTTACCCCATGGTTGTAAGGGGTGAAAAACGCAACCCCTAAAATTTATTTCCAATGTAACTTTTTGTCTTATTATTTGTTTACCATTTAAAAATTTATTTCCGATAGCCTGTTTCATTCTAAACAAAAAATGTCTCTTGGGTTTTTTGCCCAAAATAAACCAGTAAGCAGCAAAACATTATTTTACGAACAACTACAGAGATACATCGTCATAAATGCGAACTGGATTGTCTGGATTTATTGTTATTTTGTAGTTAGTACCTGCATTAAACGATTAAAGGGTAATAAACAAAACTAAGTTATTAACAACAACAGGTTAATTTCAATATTGTAACTTTTTCAGTGCTTGTGAAAAAAATTGTTATACAAATTTTATGTACCCCCTTTAAGGGGCTGTATCTTAACAAGGGATGCTCCAATGAAGTTTCTTTATATGAAAGATCCTATCTTTTTTTCGATGAGGAATCACCTCCTTAAATGTTTTACACTTATTCAGTTACAACCTGTATATTCATGAATGTTTATTGTTTGTGTTTGAAAATAGAAATAAGTTCCAGAACGATATCCATCATGGTTATTTTACTAGAAACCAAGATATTTTCTATCCCTTTCACAGGTTAACCCTGAGTGAAAAGGGACTTATTATATGTGTATCCGAGTTTTTAATGAATTGTCGCACCATATCAAGGGTGTTGAGAGTGTGTTTACATTTAAGAAATTGATTAAGAAAATTTTGGTGTAACTAGAACCTTATAGTCTCGAAGTTCTCATAGTTATCTTTTATGTTGACGTCATTTCCTCTTTCGTGTAATTTTTATATGAAACTTGAAATAAAGAAGATTTATTATTATTATACTATAATACACAACTTGTTCTGTACCCAACGTAGAGCAAGTTTGGACTATATTCGTATAAGATGTAGCGACAATTGACAAGCTTCATACAGAAGGTCTGGTTGATACTCATCTTAAATGGCCTTTCCTATATGGCGGTGTATGAAATTTCTGGTTTTCTTGTCGTCTGCTGGAGGAATCCCTCAATTTGGCTGAGTTGCTAATCCACTCTGTTCACGGCAATCACTTGGTTTTTTAATACATACCTACTTGCGTTAAATTCGGAGCGAGTTAGAAGTGTATTGTCATCAAGAAATGATAAACCATTTGCTGTTTCCATGGAATCTCTCCTTTTATGTAATGTTCATGTTTTTTTTTTCATCACAAACTAGGAGATCAAATATGCATTGGGAGGCAATTTAAGAATCAGCAACCCTCAATGCGCCTGCATGCAATTCCACTATGAACAACTGCTTTAGCGGCAAAAAAGGAAGGGTATTTTTCATCACATCGTAAACGTTGATCCAGAATTGCTCTATCATACATTGAGTAAATAAATGATATCAATATTTCTGAATAGAATATAAGGAACTCAAAAGAGTGAAGCAACAATAATCACGAACGATTTGAGCTTGTGAACAAATCTCAAAAATGAAAAATCGAAAACAATAAAACTGAACAATTCGTTACTTATGAAGGCTACATGGTCGCCTTTGGTATCGAAATATAAATTTTCGGGGTCGCTGTACTCGATAAGAAATATTACAGAGCCCTAACTAGCATAGTTTAGATTTTTACCAGTCAAATGGTATTTTTTGAAAAATTGAAAATTTCAAACTGCCATAGCTTCCGTTCCTCTCGTCGTATCCACTATCTGTTTATATTTTGCTGATCAGCATATCTCAAAGTATCTCTGTGCAAAATGAGAGCGATTTTGAAATTTCAATTGTTGGGTCAAAAATGAATAAGGGAAAAAAAACCCAAAAACACCATATTCGACAATGAAGCAACACGTGCGTAAGAAATTCCAAGGAAACCATCCCATTCCACTTGCTCAGCAGATACCCGGAAACAAAGAGGAAACGCTAGAAGGAAATCAAGCGGAAAACAAACGTCACAGAGGGTAAATAATCAAGTTAACTGTATAATTTCGTAGGGTCGTTAACCCCGGTGAAATGGGATATAGATCGGGGTCGGAACATTTGTATAAACGTACGCAAAACTTAGGCATACTAAATGGGTTTAATGGTTTCGGAGGAGGAGGTTTAGTGCGAGCAAGAACGGGAATGTTGGCCCCAGGGCCTGAAATAATATAATAGACGGAATTGGGATATATTATCGTTTTGGCATCAGTGATTCGTTGAAAATTACCATTATTTCACTATTCATGTTTTCTCTCTGCCACCAACATCCTACAATGTTCAATTTTTCTGCTTCCTATGAATGATACATAACTGGAATTGATACAATCCATTTTATCTTTTCTACAAAAAATTTCCCCCTTCATACTGGCCCCAAACAGCCCCAACGATCAGTGATCTTGTCCCTACATCAATTATTTGTTATCCAATTCCAAATGGAAACGTAGAAAAAGTATTTTTCATTCCGTCTGAAAGATATTTGCATCCATTCGTTTTTCAATGTTAATTTCCCAACCTGACAGTCGAATTGATGAATTTCGGAGGGACCATTCGGACTTGAAGTCTGAGGGTAGCGTGAAATGAAATGATAGACAATGATGGCTCGCTACACCTATCGATCAATCTTTCCTGAAACCCATTGTGATGCCTGCAGCCTCCAGAATCGGCATGAGCTGATCGGTACATTATTTTGGGCAGAAGAATGACTTCGGAAGTTTCTCTATTCACATTCGTAATATTTTTTCAGATTTTAGTTCAATTGACAAGATTTATGGTCCCTACAGGTGTTAATAAATTGAGCTGTCATCAGTGAATTAGGAGCACGTAGGAGAAATACGTACAAAATGACATAGACTTCATAACTTGAGTTTGGAGGTATCAAATGCTGAACTGCCTACCATATCACACGACCCGAGTGGGTTCTATTAACCTCTGAAAACTCGCAAGCGATACTCTAGTTCATTCGGTCGTTATCAGTGATATCAGAAATCAATAGGTCACGAGTTTCTTTCATTGCGCCAAATTTTCAGAAAAAATGGCCTTTTTTCAAAATTTTTTAATTTATGTTGCATTCATTTCAAAGTTCACTTATTTGCCGTTGTATTCACGAAGCTCGAAGCTCGGGCCCCCCCCTGGCTGCGCCCCTGGGCTCACGCATTTTGTGCTGATGTTCTCCAAAGAACCAAGCGTTTCATTTGTGAATGAGGACAGTAGTTTTGTAACTATGAGTAGAAAACTACAGTTGCTTGTTGCCGGTATGTCATTTTGTCCATAGCATGCGGACAAAATAAATTTCGTTCATCTCACTTTATCTTAGAATATTTTATTATGTAGTAGGTACCTACTTTAATTTCATAGAGTTTGTTCAGATTTCATGAAGAAAGGACCAAAGATTATAGGTGTAGAATATGTCATTACTGTCATTCACTACTAACAAGTTATGCCTCTGAAATAAAACCCTATATCATTTTGTACAGGGTGGGCAAAATTGGTGCTACATGAACTAAAACTTTTTAACCCGAGGAGATAGAGAAAAATGAATGGCACCTTATAGTCCTCTTTTTTCGAGAAACTGATAATGCCATCAACTGCATTCCTCTATCTTCTTTTGTTTCCGAGTTATAGGCCAAAATTGAAATTTGGGCGATTTCAACTTTGGTTATTATCTCAGTTTATGTTTATGCTAGGATGTTGAAATAAAAACATTATACAGGCACTTTTCTGATAGCAATCCAGTGGCGTACTCTGATTTTTTCTAAGAGGTCTATTTGCTGAGTTATAACATGAAGTTGTGTTTTTCTTATGGAAACAGTAGTTTGAAATGACTTAGAAGGAATCGCCATTTTTTTCCCGTTTCAGAAATGTATCATATGTTATACATCGCCCTCAGATTTGTTAAGATATTATGTAAAATATGGTTTGTATATGGAATTCGAATTATTGAGTAGGCTGAATCATAGAATTATGTGTCTCTACGCATGGTGTAATTATTATTTCACAGTTGAATCACTTGCTGCCCCACTATTCTCATTCGCTAAAATGAAACATTTCAACATATCATATTTTTCGTAATTTTGGAATATCTCCATAATGCCGCCAACGATGACTTCAAATTTTAATAACTGACAGTTTTTTCAAACAGGGATCGCACCATCAAGTATTCAAACGTGAATTAAGAATTACACCATGCGTAGAGACACATAATTCTATGATTCAGCCTACTCAATAATTCGAATTCCATATACAAACCATATTTTTCATTATATCTTAACTAATCTGAAGGCTATGTATAACATATGATACATTTCTGAAACGGGAAAAAAATGGCAATTCTTTCTGAGTCATTTCAAACTACTGTTTCCATGAGAAAAAACACAACTTTATGTTATAACTCAGCAAATGAACCTTTTATAAAAAATCAGAGTACGCCACTGGATTGCTATCAGAAAAATGCCTGTATAATGTATTTATTTCAACATCCTAGCATAAACAGAAACGGAGATAATGACCAATGTTGAAATCGCCCAAATTTCAATTTTGGCCTATAACTCGGAAACAAAAGAAGATAGAGGAATGCAGTTGATGGCATTATCAGTTTCTCGAAAAAAGAGGACTATAAGGTGCCATTCATTTTTCTCTATCTCCTCGGGTTAAAAAGTTTTAGTTCATGTAGCACCAATTTTGCCTACCCTGTACGTATTTCCCCTATTCAGAAAACAAAAGGGGCTCACACATCTTGTTCGAATGTTCCCAAAAGAACCAAGCGTTTCCTTGGTGAACGTTGTCAGTAGTTTTCTAACTATCAGTAAAAAACTACAGTTGCATGTTGCCGGTATGTAATTTTGTCCATAGCATGCGGATAAAATGAATGTCGTTTATCCCACTTTATCTCAGAATATTTTTTTTCTGATACTTTAATTTCATAGAGGTTGATTAGATTTCATAAAGAAAGGACCAGAGATCATAGGTGAAGAATATGTCATTACTGTCATTCACAACTAACAAGTTATGCCTCTGAAATAAAACCCTATATCATTTTGTACGTACTTCCCCCATATTTTCATAAAACAGAAGGTACCCATAGCGACCCTTGAAGGACACCGCATGTCACCGTCATCTCGATGGGTAACGAACTGTGTGAAAGAAAGCCTGAGGCATAGGAGGTCACCACATTTGTGCTGAAGAAAGTGAGGGATATGATCAAATGACCTCGAGAGGTATAGAGAGTCAGCTCTCTGATGAAGCTTCTCTCAAAGTTTCCTTTTAGAGGAAATCCTAGCTGGGATTGTTCAGAGTATGGTGTTAATCAGGAATCTCCAAGATCTCCCATCAACACTATAAAGCTTTCACAACAGCGTTAGGCAGATTTCATTTCAGCAGCGTAAGGTTAATGCACCAATTCATTTTCTCAGCGGAATCCCCTAATCACCAAGCAGACACCAAGATCGAGGCCCGTAAAAATAATTTACACGGCAAGGCGAGAATATTCCTCGATCTCCATTCTCATCTCCAACATCCGTTATTAATTAAGCAATTAAACCGACCAAATTAAAAAATTCGGCATAAAACCGCACTAAAGGTGCAAGAACAACAGCCATTTCTTTCGCAAAATGACAATTAAGTGTATCTGGCCAGATGAATAACGACCCTATTCCCTTCCTCTTCCTCATCCCGGGGCGAAATGAATTGGTGGAAATTAGCAACAAGGTATAATTGAGAAAACCTGAACGAAAATTCTAATCTCCAGTGGGCTCTTGATGTTTTAATTAGTTCTCATTAATAAGCCTCGTTGCGGTTGTAATTTCTGGGTTTTTCCGATCCCTAAGGGGCTCTTCAGTTTCTGCCTCTACTTCCCGATTATTTCGTAACTCTGTCTGAGTATCTCTACCGGTTTACGGGGGTAACTCGGAAAATTGTGGGTTTTGATGCGGATCACTACTAGTTCGAACATGAACATCAATAAAGAAAACGTCACAGAAAGAGAACGAGCACGAATTTATGGATTAGATCTTCTCTCTGAAATTCCCCCCTATTTCTCGATGAGGATGCTACAGCTGAAACGCACAGGCTCATTTTGATCTACTGGAAATGAAAGTTTCACTTCAAAGGAAGTCTTCGAGATTGTTCCCCATTGAAGAATGCTCGTAATTCAGAATGAATTCTACGTAAAAAACATCTAAAGCAGTTCATCTAGTAGACTGTTTCCATACCTGTAGATTCATTTGATCTCTTTTCAATATTTTAATAATGTATTTGGAATCTTTAGTAGAGAATCATCTTAAAAATTCTGATAGCCAAGAAGTGTGTGGTCGAGATTATCAAAATGTAGTTTGTTACTATACAGCCGTATATGATGATTAAATGTTGTGACTTCACCACCGATCCTAAGAAGAGGGTATGCTTAACTATAAGCACCCTATGGTAATTTTGATGATTACTGCGATAATTTGTTATCCCTACTTAGATAACAACTACGGAGAGGATGAGGAAGTGGTGCAATATGAACGCTCTCCCAACAAACAACAAACTGTATTTTCTTGTTACCTCAACTCAGATAACAAGCACGAAACGATTATACAAGTATTATGTTTACAATTATGAACTCTACCTTCTATTTGAAAATGTATAGCAAGGAAGAATTATGATGAACCTTCTATATGAATATGTATAGCAAGGGAGCAAAGTGATATAATTACTTACTTATTACTGATTATTTATCGACGATTATAAACTCAATCTTCTATATGCAAATGTATAGCAAGGAGGAATTATGAGATGTACCTTCTATATGAAAATGTATAGCAAGGTGTTATGATTACAGATACTAAAACTTCACTCCACTGAGTGCTTGTCTCTGCAACAAAGGTTCTTTCAGACAAGCTGTAAAATAAGGAATGTTCATTTTTCCTGAATAAAAGTGGGAAAGATCAACAATTGATTGAGTGTCAGAATCAAACAACTCCTCTTTAAGTAAAACAAAGCGCTCTCATTCGCCATTTTTGAGGATAGTGGAAAAAAAACCCATTTCTTGAATCTACAGACCAATGGGAGAAACGTTGGACGATTTGGTTTCGATACCTGCCATGTATTCCCATAATTAACTTGTACTACAAATTTCAAAAGAATATATATATATACTACAATGAATGTCACCATCTATTTAATTTTATGAGCTCCTACTGAGAAACTGAATGCATGTTCATACGACATGGTTATTGTCTCAAAAGACCAGATGAATCTCTCAAACTTGTCCTAAATTCTTGAGTTGAGAACCTTTTCAACAGCGGACCATAAATCACTACGAATGGTTATTTTAAACAAAGAACGAGAATTGTAGCTAAAGGCATATGGAACAATATTGCAGTTCAAGGGTTCGATCCCATATGATTAAAACCAATTTACATTTTTAAAAAGGCGACACCTCAATTCTGGTGCACAAAGGAGATGGATTTTATATGTTCCAAATGTGGCAAATGTCGCAGTGAACTGTAACCCCTTTCTAATAATTATAACTATACGTTATGAAATCATCGAAATAATAAGAATTCAGAACATTTTCACATTTTAGACACTATAATTGTTCAAAGCCTAGGAAAGCTGATCTCTAGGTATGCTTGAGAGCGATGAAGCTATCTAAGTGAGGAATCACCATAGAAAAGAAGACCTGTACATAATGACGAATCTCTAGCGAAATATGACACATAATTAAAGATACAGACTATTCTGACGTGACGTGTTTACATGTGGGCCCACGTCAAAATGTGAGTGATATAAAAATGCATAAAAATGCAACACATCGTTCTGTGCGTTCACGTTCATATTAGGCCAATGTGAGCACTGCACGGTCCTGACGTGACGTGGAATCACGTCACGTCAGAATAGTCTGTATTCACCTTAAGTGTATCGTTTCATGAATTCCGAATGAAGCTTGATTAAAATCTTCTACATGGAGAATATTATGAATTTTTACAATCAACTTCATCCTCAAGCAACCGATACTACAAAACATCTCGCAAAGTCTTCATCTTCGATTCGACAACGAAGGGCTTTTTTCGCAGACATCCAATGAATCCCCAATCGCATTACAGAAACCGATTCCATCATTATTTTTCATTTAAACGGACGACCCCCCGGAGAAAAACGTTCTCTATACATCTAAATCTTGTAGGGCACCGTCATTGAAAACATTAGGAGGACCATTTGCATGGAACAAAAAACCTGTCTCCCTCCTAAGGTTCGTCGCCCTCCCTGCACCAGGGCCATTCGCTATAAATTCCAATAAAACGTCTTTGCATATTCGTTCCAGGATCCTCCGGAAGAGGCGCTGACTCCGGATCAAAACGGATGGATGCAGAAATTCTAAATAGGTGTGGGGTGACGAAAAAACGCGTTGAGAAGGGATCACTTTCTCGTTTTCGGGATTCTGAACTGATTAGATGAAAATGAGGATTTTCACGGCTGTCTCGACGTGTAGAGCCAGCTGGAAAATGGGAGCTGTCGGTATGTTTGTTTTCTACGGGGATGACTTTTACGACAGTGTGGATTCCTCAGATTCGCTCTCTCGTTAACTTATTTATTTCCACAGTTATCATGATCTCTTTCTTCTAATAAACAGCAATGATTATCTTTAGAATTCTTGGCTATAATAGTTTCATAAAGCATGTTAAATAATTATTAATTTTCCTTTGCTTCCTTGGTAGGATGCTGGTGATTCTCCTTAACCTCGATGATTGAGACTTTTATGACCATGCACTCAACTAATATAGGGGGTATACTTAAGTGTAAGCACCTTATGCTGATCTTTCTGATCACTGCGATAAGTTGTTATCTACACTTAGATAACAACTACGAAGATGATGAGGAAGTGGTGAAATTTAAAAGCACTCTCAACAAACAACAATCTGTAATTTTCTTGCTACCTTTACTTAGATAACAAGCACGAAATAATCATACAAGTATTATGTATACAATTATAAACTCTACTTTCTATATAAAAATGTATAGCAAGGAAAAATTATGAAATGTACCTTCTATATGAAAATGTATAGCAAGGGAGCAAGGTGATCAGTTGTAATCTATGAATTGATTAACAACTGACAATAAATAACAACTAACGAATAAGTACTGACGAATTACTCACTGGCCGCTTGTCTCTGCAAGACAAGCTATAAAATAAAGGAGGTTCATTTCCTGGGGGAAAGATCAACAATTGAATTGGTGTCAAAATCAAAAAACGCCTCGCTGAGCCAACAAAGTGCTCTTATTTGCCATTTTCGACTATAATGGAAAAAACAACCATTTGTTGAATCTACAGACCAATGAGAGAATACTTAGGGTATTCGATCTTTGGCATGTGTTTCATAAAGCAACTCGTTCTGCAATAAATGTGTCACCATATATTTAATTTCTTGAGCGTATGCTCAGAAACTGAGTAAAGGTTCACAGGACATGGTTATTGTCTCGAAAAAACCAGATGAATTTCCCAAACTTGACCGGAATTCTTGGTTCGAGAAATTTTTCAATAGATGACCTATGAATCAGTCCAAAGGGTATTTTCAAACAAAGAACGGGAATTGTGAATCAAGGCAAATGGAACAAATATTGCAATACACGTGATCGATCCCATATGCTTGAAATCAATTTATCTATACAACCTTTTCAAAAGAGACAACTCATTTCTTGTGGACAAAGGATATGGAATTTATTTTGTCCAGATTTGCGTAGTGAGACGCAACAGTCTGTGTCTATGTCTGTATCTGTGTGTGTGTGTGTGTGTGTTTGTGTGTGTGTGTGTGTGTGTGTGTGTGTGTGTGTGTGTGTGTGTGTGTGTGTGTGTGTGTGTGTGTGTGTGTGTGTGTGTGTGTGTGTGTGTGTGTGTGTGTGTGTGTGTGTGTGTGTGTGTGTGTGTGTGTGTGTGTGTGTGTGTGTGTGTTTGTGTGTGTGTGTGTGTGTGTGTGTGTGTGTGTGGGTGTGTCTTTGTATGTTTCTGTGGCAGTGCACGACGAAGCGCTTGAGCCCTTTCTATCCGCAGCTCAGTGCACCTGGCCAAAAAGCGCAGTTAGATCTCCATTACATGAATTCGATTACCCCCTTTCGCCGCAAACAGCACATGAGTATCGGAATGTACCACCACCATAACAGATAATTGATAGTAACCCCATCATAATTACGGCATCGCCCATCACAGAGCCCAATGAGATAAATTCCGATTACATGCGCGAGTGCAGAGGTTCTAAAGGCAAACATTCGGACACGGGCAATTTGTTAGAGTAATACTACCGGCAATAATACATTTACGGGCATGAGCGCACTCTAATTCGGTAACGGAGTCATAAATTAATGCCCCCCGCACCCCCTTCGCGCTGCATCTCTTTTGTGGCCCACCCTTCCGCCAGAAAACGGGAAATATCTTCATCTAGAGTGGATAGGGGCGATGAAAAGGAGCAGGAGGGCTTTATGGTGCATAATATGATAGGAATTTGTTGGTGTCTGAAGATGATACGATAGTTCGGTCGACCGTGTCCCGGGATCGATAATCGGAAGGCGACAGATGCATTTAAATAAGTGAGTTTAGGACGAGAACTCGATAGAATATTGGTACGATGAGAGATGCTCGAAGGCTACTCTGTTGATCGAGTATAGTTCGCGATTGAGACAGGGCGAATCTTTATTTATGAAGTTTTGAGACATACATAATAGAAGAAGGGAAATGCTGTTGGCTTCGATGTGTTGGACAATTGGACATGTCCCTATCGAAAGAATTGGAGGATGCAGAAGCCAGACCAGTCTACAAACCATCACGAGAGATTTTATTGCTGAATACTGAAGATGCGTAGGCATAAACGAGAAAAGGAGCTATCAAGAGTGATCCATGGTGCTCCATCCTGATAGTCAAGTTGCTTTCAAAGCACTGATTCCTATGTAATCGACTCGAGGCTGATACGGCAGTAGCGAAGGAAACTTTAGGACGTAGGCAAGAACAACAAGGTTCCTTTCATATGGGTTCCTGGCCACTCAGGAATCTAAGAAAACAGAGGTCAACACAGGCAATACACGGCGGTGTCTGGGGTGCCACAGGGCAGTAACCTTGGTCCCTTATTGTTTGTAATTTTAGTGATGACTCGACTGACTCTGTTGGATGTTCTGGGTGTGCCTTGTATGCGGATGACTTTAAGTTGTTTAAACATATATCTTCCGTTGAGGATAGTGAGGGGTTACAGAGTGGGGTCAGTGTCTGAGTGGTTTAAGGTCAATAAGATGTCATTAAATTTTAGTAAATGTCATGTCTTGACTTCACCCATACAAGTTTAAATTACATGATTGATAATTGTCCTTGAGAAGAAAAAATGAATGTATAGAGATCTTGGAGTCTACATGCGGTCAAATTTCAAGTAGAGCCAGCACTATGGGGCAATGGGCATTTTCAGTCATTTTCAGAAAAAATATATTTTGACATATTGGATTCTCACGTAATTCGTGATTTTTTTTTATTTTTCTTCATCAATTTATACCCTTAAAAAAAATCGAAAACTCAAAAATTACCGAATTCAAACGATCAGAAGAAGCGGGAAAATCGTGTGACGTCAGTGGCTAGAGAGATTTTTGATTGGTTGTACTCGTCATGACGTGCTGCTGATATATGACAGCTTTGCCAAATCACAAAAAAAGAATTACCCTGATAAAGCCCTTGCTTTCACTTTCCTGATAATATCATAATATAATATTGATTTTGGATATTCTTCTTTTGTCATCATGACATTTTCATTTGTATTCCATAAAGCTCCATAATATCATTCGAATTTCGACCTTCTAATTGAAGATGAAGAGGGTTCAAGTAAGCAGAAAGGTGAGAAATTCAACTAAAAATAATTGTCCCTAGTCTACACCGGTGAGAATTGGTATATATAGGACGGTCTTCTAATTTAGGAAACATTAATAATTATTTTCATTTGAGAAGTGCAAATAAGTGGTAAGAATAATTATTGATTTGGCAACTGTGTATAGGGACCATCTAGTCGTCAGTCGTTGACAACCGAGAAGTATAGAATTTAGAGTATAAAATACTCCTAGACCTAACTGTAAGAAACGCCATTTTATAGTACGTATAGACGTCGAAATGTCAAATAATGACAAATAAGAAGGTAATGTTTTTATTTTTAATTTGAAGGCGTGGTTGCCACATCATTATTTGTATTTTCAGAGGATGAGTATTATATCAACATTAATGAAAACCAAGTTTTTGTATGACGATGTTCCAAAAACATTATAGTGATTACGTCAAATATAATACGATCACTGAAAATATTTATAAATAAATTCAGAGATTTTACAAAGACTTGACAACAGCGGCCTGTCTCTCAGTTACTCTGAGCTTTGTCTCCTGCATCACAAACTTCAACCAATCTTATTACAAATTGAGCTACTGACGTCACAGCAGATGGACGTTTGAATTCACACGTGTTGAAATCACATTTTCAATTTCGAATAATTAATCAGTTCTTCAAAATTCAGAGTGAATAAATTAATCCAAATGTGTTATAAACTGTCCTTCATTATGTCATGTGAAGAAAAGTGCATATTTTGAGGTACCCACTGGAAATTCCCGATGTCAATAAAGCTTACGGCGTTCTAGGATTTGTTAAAGGAAATACTAAAAACTTTCAACGAAGAAAATCAATCATAATGTTGTACAATACATTGGTCAGACCCCTTTTGGAATATACCCCTGTTATTTGGTCACCACAGACAATTGATATGATCGAAAAAGTTCAATAGAGGTTTTCAAGATATCTATAGTTAAGAACTCATAATATCCATCCTTACATGATTTCTCATGAAAGAATGCTGGCTGAATTCAATATTATAGTGAAATTAAATGATGTTATTTATTTATAATATTGTCAACAATTTGAAGTATGAAAAATGTTCTTCAATTACCAATATCTCTTTTGTGGTGTCTGAAATAAACTTGAGAATAAAAAATAACTTGTCCAGTGTTTGAATTGAAGTGGTTCACCTATTACTAGAATGATGAAGTAATGAATGTATAGAAAAGTGTGATTTGGATTTCATCAAAAATTTTGTAGGACAAATAAAATCTGTGATTTTTGGTGGTTCAACCTAACTATAAGTAGGTATTTATTGTCGTATAATCTGATATATTTTGTATTCGTTTCTTTTTTGTGATGTTAGTTCATTTAGTTATAGGTAGTATATGTTAGTTAAGTTTTCATTTACGTCCTGCTTGAGCCAGTAAGCACTGTTAACATGTAATTACATTTCAAATGTGCTTGTAAAAGTATGATGAATAAATAAACGGATAAATAACCTCGCAGCCTAGCATTTAGAAGGCTGTACCTAACCAATGAACCATGGACTCAACCGACCATCAGTTAAATGTAAACCGGTACTCAGATCAGTCATTTCGTGCATACGAATAGTTCCATCAAAATGAACCAATGATCAACAAGCCCGTTATCTTTCCACCCCCAATCGAACCGTAACAATCATAGAAACCCAGGAGGCATGTTCGACGAATCCCCACCAAATTAATAAACGATCAATGCGGATCCATATCCTCCGAAAATGGTCCGCCGATTCGGACAGAAATTACAACGCAAAGCTTTACCGATCACCGGACCGTGTTATGGAAGTTCAATAATGAAGTGATCCAGAGTAAACCGCCGAACCAAGTTTCAATGAATTGATAATTTTCTCATTTTGCGTCATGCATATCCAGCCACGTGACCCATTCGCATGCGGTCCGATGGGACACGGCGTTTCGGATGCCATTTGAATATTCATATTGTTAATTGAAAATTAGATATATCTATTCGGGTATCTCGGGGTTTACAGTTCGATTATCGAAAATGTGGGACTCGTCCTATCGGCGGGAAATGACCAGGTCCTCACCACGCCAGTGTGGGGGAGAGCGGGAAATAATGATAATAACAATATAAAGCCTACTGATTGGATATTGTAGCAATGTTATGAAAGCCTTACGGGACAAAACAATTCCAGAAAATCCAGGACAAACTGATAGAGAAGCTGACTGCCCACATCATTGATATTGTTCCTATATTACATCAATTCGTATTCACTTCATTCTGTATCTTGAAATCGAAACTCTGCAGAAAACGATGAATGGAAGAAAGTTAATGAAGTGGACACGAGAACCAGTTTGCTTAAGCCTGAAGGTTCAGATCTGATTCAGTCCCATCTGGAACACTCACACTGTATGTGTTCCTTCGTCTCATTATCCTCCATGCAAAGCCTCGAGACAATACTTGGTTTATGTAGATTTCCTCTGATTCTACTGTGCCAGGAAGACAACAAGTTGTATAAATTCTCAGATCAATTCTAGATACCATCAGAAGAGATAAGGAATAACGAACTCATTATGGTCCTGTTAGGGCGAGGAATTCTGGACCAAACCAAACCCATTTAATGTTTCAGTACACTCCTTCTCCATTCACTTATTGCTTTAGAGGTGAATTGGCTCTTTCTAGCTACTGAACTGAAGGATGAACTTCTTCTCTCCTACACGCAGATTTCTGCTTAGATAAAATATCAAAGTCTTCAAAACATCTTCACAGACGTTGAACCAAAGACTAATCTTTATCTATGGCTGATATCAACCTCTAGATAAGCCAGAATTCCAGAAAAAAGAAACAAATAACACAAACAATTATTTCTCTCTCACGATCCTATATCGTTCTCAATAACGAATTGCCCAAACCAGATCCCTAAAGTCTGTGTTCCAACTAGTTTTATACAGCTATAAACTGTTGGTATTCGAGAACTGGCAAACTTTCAACTATTTGGCCTGGGTTTTCCACCAATACTTTCTCAGAAGTTAATCAGGATTGTTGCGTCTTACTTCACAGCATCTGGATAACAAAAATTCCATCTTCTTTGTTCACAAGAATTGAGCTGTCTCCTTTAAAAATGCATGATAGATAAAATTACCTTTCTTGGACTGAGTTATGGTCCGCTATTCAAAAGGTTCTCACCCCAAGGATTTGGGTTAAGTTTGGGAGATTCATCTGTTTTTTGTTTTTTTGACAATAACCATGTCCTATGAACTTTCATTCAGTTCTCAATAAAAGCTTATAAAATTAAATATATGCAACGTTTATTGCAGTTCAAGTTGCAGTTGGGAAACACATGACAGGATCGAATAGCAAATCGTCCAAGGTTTCTTTCGTTGGTCTGTAGATTCAAGAAATGGGTTGTTTTTCTCACTCACTATAGTCAAAAATGGCAGATGAGAGCACTTTCTTTGCTTAGCAAGGCGTTGTTCGATTCTGACACCCAATCAGTTGTTGATCTTTCTCATTTTTATTCAGAGGAAATGGACCTCCTTTATATTTCATCTTGTCTTTAAAATCCTATATTACAGAGACAAGCATTCAGTAAAGTTTTAGTATTAGTAATCATAACACCTCCTACCTTGATATACATTTTCATATAGAAAGTTGAGTTTATAATCGTCGGTAAATAATCAGTACTTAGTAAGTAATCATATCACTTTGCTCCCTTGCTATACATTTTCATATAGAAGGTACATCATAATTCTTCCTTGCCATACATTTCCATATAGAAGGCAGAGTTCATGCTTATTGTATATATAATACTTGTAGAATCGTTTTGTGCTTGTTACCTAAGTTGGGGTAACAAGAAAAATACAGTTTATTGTTTTTTAAGGGGGCGTTCAGATTTCACCACTTCCTCGTCTTCTTCATCGTTGTTATCTAAGTACGGCGGATAACAACTTATCGCAGTAATCATCAAGATTACCAAAGGGTGCTTATAGTGAAGGAAGTCAGAGCTGATATGGGAATGACCAAGGAAATTAGGTAAATAAAAAACACAAAGTCGTCTCCACACCAATTTTAATTGAATATATACTCAACAAGGTATGTTTAGAACATAGGTATTATTTATGTTCATTTTCAGTTGAAGATTGAAGAACAATGATGGTCTCAATACATTTCGAAACTTCTATACATCAAATGTTGATAATTTCAACATGATACTTACAATTAGAGAAAATCAAATAACCATAAATACAATTTGATCCGAGAACAACAAATATTCACAGATTCACAGACAAAGTTATACAAAACAAACACGGAGACAAGCTGAGGTACCTAGGAGAACAGCAATTAAAATAATCCAATATTTGGAAAACAGATGTTTCCAATACTGATCAAAATTACCGGGCTAAGAGATAGAATAATTAAAATCAGTGGCAGCAAAAAATGTAGAATCAATTCGCATTTTATCATTGAGGGATTGGACAAAAGGTAGTTTCAAAGTTTGACCACCTTTCGTAGGTTTTTGAGGATAAAAGCAAGTGAGATATCTTCTGATGGTTAGTTCTAATGGCCTTCCACTGAATTGGATACCAGGAGAAAATGAAGTCATTGGTTTCTACATGTGACATATATCTTCCCAGAAAAATAGTCGTTGGGTATTTATCAAGACCCTCCTCTAGCAACATTAATTTCGTGATGAATATGGAGTAATAGCGTCGATCTAGAGAACTGTGGAAACCGTACCTCATTGGTGACCATATATCTAATATCCTAATCATCTAATGGATCCAGACTGGTCGAGATATGTCATAAAAGGAACAAACGTTTGTCAACATATCAATTTAACGCTGAATGAATTCAAGATTCGATCATTTCGACCCATTTGTTCGGGTTTAATTTTGGCAGAATACTAACAGTTGGTCGTAATGGGAAATGATCCATTGTAATCGTCCATGTCGTTGGAGGAACGGACAATGCTTCGTATTATTTCGTTACTAATTTCAGTAACTACTCAAAGTCGGTCCACCAGTATTCAGATACTGAATTTTCTTCATAATATGAGTGTAAAGGGAACAATTTTCTTTCATCGAATCAGTTATTTACATCCCGATTGCAGAATAATACAAATCGATCTTCCAAGCAGAGAATTTTTCAGGCTTCTTTTCATTCTTTTTTTATCCCAATCAACCCTTCATTATCTCTCGCTTCCATAGAAAACTCAATCGATATTGAAGTGAACACTTGTTCTGCGAACTTAATTTAGCTTTCAGGAAACGACTTGGTATTTTTTTTATTGTATATTGTTTGTCGCTCTTTGACTCCTTCAATTTATTTTTTCTTTTTGCGGTTGATTTGCGAACAGAAAAAAGGAACTATCAAGAGACATTTCCAAATCGTCTGTTGTATACTGGATTTTCAGAATTCTTATTCTTTTAATTCATGTCAGGTGTGTATTTAGAGTGATAGAATTTTCGATAGGGATAGAGATAACTGTGACTGAGATAGAAGCCCTGTTGTTCACACATTTCTGTTCAGTAAGCATTGACAAATTAACATGGAAAGACTCACGCCGCAACAACGTTTACAAATAGTTGAAATTTACTTTCAAATAAGTGTTCTATTCGCCAAACTTATAGAGCACTTCATGAAATTTATGGTTCACATTGTCTTCCATCAGATCAGCTTATTCGTCGAACGATCGATAGATTTCGGACAACATTTTCTATATTCAACAACAACAAGACGAAGAACTGTACGTACAGAAGAAAATATCGCTGCTGTATTGAAAGTGTTAATGAAGATCCAGATTTGTCTATTCGTCGACGTTCACAACAAGTTGGAAATCCACCACATGAAAAATTTTGCGTAAAGATCTTGGTCCACACCCATATCAACTGATTCAACTGGTTCTAGAACTCCACTTGACCATAACAATTGATTTATTGAAAGAAAGTTTTGGCGATAAAATCATTTTGAGGCTTCTTGGCCTCCAAGATCATGCGACATAACTCCAATGGATCCTTTTCTTTGGGGTTCTGAAACAATAGACGCTTTTGAAGTCAACCTAGATCGTGTTATTGCTTAAACAAGGCCCAAATTACTCTAAAAAGAGGTCCAAAATTGGTCTGGTCGAGTGCGGTTTCTCGAAGCTTCTCTAGGTGGACATATGCCGGAAATTATAAATGTCATAAAATTATCTTTCAAATGAAAAAAATTGGCTTCAATCTTTATTTAAATGTTTTTTATTACAATTCAAAGTTTTATCACTCTGCATGAAAAAACACCCGATACTTGATACAACAAAGTTGATGCGAATGGACTTCGTCAGTAACGAAGAAGATCCGAACCTCAGTGTTTGACCCACTCTTTTCGACTCTGTGATGTACAAATTTCGAGAATCGAAATCGAAAGTCTAGGACTCGACACAACCCATTCCTATCCACTTCGCCAGGCAGAACCAGTGAATTCAAAGTCAGAGATGTCCAATCGCATTCTTCAATTTGACATAAACCTTTTAATGAAAATTGATGAAACGTCGTTAGATAGATTGAGGTCGAAATTCTCGTCTGAATTTCATATGGCTCACCTACAAAACTATCCATTCGACCCCCATGCATACGAAATGGGAAAAAAAATTCATTCGATTCCCTCCCATATTCTCGTAACATACGAGGAAACCCCCTGTAATAGTTGCCAATATGTCAGTGCGAAGCATAAAACTGCTCAGATGTAATCTGAACCCAGGCACCATGCAGTAGATTTAATCAATATGACTCGGAGATGGATTGCGTGCCCGTCAAATGGAAAATCTTGAGAAATGTAAGGAAATGAACGTAAGGGATGCAGGAAATCAGTTGAAAGTTTCCCTTTCTGGGCCGAGAATAGGTTTCTTGATAAAGAAGATCGAATTGGGTCCTATGCATTATTTGGGTTTTTTGCAATAAAAGAGGGCTTATTGCTTTCAGTTGAAACATCTAGGATTGAACAGACTATATTTGCTGTGCACGGAAAAATAAAATCACTCAATTTATGTGGACATTACCAATCAACTGACCTCGTAGTAGTATTTGGGGTGCATGAATAGATTTTTTCCTAAACAAAGATCTAGATAAAATTTCATATTGACTCATTTCTTGCTATGATTACGTGCTTCAAAAGGAATTGAAATTAATTTGAAATGGTGATTTCATATTTGTTGGATTCAATAATGAAAGAAATCGAGAGAAAATAACAATTTCAAAATTTGTTCTTTATTTTACCTATCTATTTATTTTATCTCGTTTTCATTAATTATTGAATCCCTCAGTTCAATATTT
This sequence comes from Adalia bipunctata, assembly GCA_910592335.1. Taxonomy (NCBI): domain Eukaryota; kingdom Metazoa; phylum Arthropoda; class Insecta; order Coleoptera; family Coccinellidae; genus Adalia; species Adalia bipunctata. The sequence goes on from OU342955.1 coordinate 15,435,016, forward strand.
TTGGGTTAATTTCAAGTAGTGAAGTAAATTTCAACACTTTTATGATTGTAATAGGAATTCATTTTGCATTAAATGTTTAAAGTACTGTGAGTTACACCTTTTTGGAATCTAAATGAAACATGCAGGATTTTCTCGATTTGGCACTCCGGTTACCATATTTTTCTAAACCACCACAAAGTGCTCTGCCGACAGGTTCCATATTATCCATTTATTACGCCACACCCTGTATATTGATATACCATATGGATCGGTCCATGGCAGAGTCCCCATTGCATGCAAAGTTTCTGCTGATCGATGTCTGAAATTGATGACTCGGAAAAGCTGATATCAATTTCGTAATGAATCAAAAGTGAGAATACACCAGCTCGAATAGATATCACTTTTTTAGGAAACCTAAACACTTATTCGCTCCTGCCAAGAAACTTCGAGCAACTGCAATTCTCGCCGTGTTTCTTGCATATAAATAATATTTTTATTGCCCAATCGTCCCCTCCAGAGTATTTATTGCAAGAAACTGCAGTTTTATATTCAATTCGAGCCTGTAGATGGAGGATTTTACTTATCTTTTTCGCGAACGAGAACCCTGAGGTCCCTGAGGATATTTTCCCGCTGAAAAGTGTTGTATAATGCTCTGAAATCGAATTAAGCTCCTCATGAAATGGAATGAAATAAGGAAAACGATATTGGATAATAGGTCAAAACAAGGTCTGGTTCCATTTGTGTGCCCTTGTTTATAGAAATATTATACTCATAAATTATATACTCAGCTAACTCAAATTGTGAAATTTTGAGCCCCACTGATGAAGAGATCGTAGTAAGACTCAATTCTGTAACTGTAGCGCGTTGCCCTATCGCGTAGTCGCAGCGAGTAGCCGTAGCGAGTTGCCATAGCGCGTACTCATAGCGCGTAGCCGTCACGAGTAGCCATAGCTCGTCGCCTTCGAAGTCATAGCGGTAACGCTATCCGAAGCTTTTTTTCTGCGCTATAGTGTAGAGGTTTTGAAATTGCAAACAATATATTATACTTGTTGAGTTATAAGTTCCTTTAGGATTGATTTTCAATCAAACACATTGATTTATTCAATTTAATAATAGGGAGGTCGATCTATACTCGATGAAATGAACTGAATAAACTTCTCGAAAGAAATCATTTCTGTTCCCTAATTCATAATAGGAAATATGCCTATACGAAAGTATAAGGTTGTGGGATAAGAATTAAATGTGTCAGCACATGCACTTCAGTGTGGAGTAGACTTCACCCACTTCAACCAAATAACGAATAAATATTGAACCTAATTTATGACCTTTCGTTCTGTGGAAAATAGTGGAGATTTTGTTTTGCTTTGTATATTCCAACAATACTCTTCCGAATAAGAACTGATTATTAATGTTCAGAAACTCAGCTTTAGGAAAATATAAATAAAAGTATTTCTGAGTGAGGAAATCACAGACCTAAATGAACAAAATCAGTTTTCTGGTTTCGAAATATAGTTTTTCGAGAATGTTCTCTCGAATAACAGTATCAGAGTACCTATTCCATGAATGTACCTATTTAATCACTTTCAATGAAGAACAAACTTAAGTTGAGAAATTCGACGACAAATATGGCAGTTTTTGGGTCACGAAGTTGTCCCAGTGAAAAATTTGATGCTCTGATTTCATACGTAATAGCCAATCTGTCGGAACAAAAAAAAACGCATAAACATTCGAAATAATGAAATTTCCTCCTCCAAACCATCACTTATTAAATTTCATCAGCCAACGTTATAACCCATAATTCCTAACGTGGCTCAACATAGTTACGAATTACTTTTTTTACTCAAGTCATAACTTATCTAATCTGGGTTTTATGACACTGCGCGCCCTAACAACTCCAAATATAAACTGGTCCTCCTATTTCTGAGGATATAAAAAGATATTTGCAGTACACAAACATGGGGGCTGGAATTCAGCTTCGCTTATGGAGTTTTCCGCTTGGTTTTCGAGAACACTACACCTAATAAATAGAGGATGAGTCTTTGACTTGTACATATATTTTAACTGTAGATTCCTCTCATCAAACGAAACGTTTTTTTCCCATACCATTCTTCAAAATTCGGTTTGGTTTCGAAGATACAGGGTGTCGAAAATCCATGAAAAAAACACTTTTCTGTTCATATCTTCGGAACCGTTATTTCGAATGAACTGAATTTTGATTGAGTTTTTATTCTATTTATGGTGCATATTCCTCAATCAAAACCTATTCAATATCTCTACAAGTATAAAAGTTACAGGGTAGTCGACTCATCAATACACGCTAAAACACCATAAAACCACTTTGAAAATATAAACAGTTCATATTTTCTGAAGAATCAATCATTTAAAAAACTAAAAGTATTCCTATTTTTTTTCAATAAAACGCGTCGTTTTCGAGTTATTTCCAATTTAACCCGGAGAAATTTGACGAAAAAATCTCATTAATTTCAAGAATAATCAGAATGCGTCTCTGAATTAAATATCATCGAATATTATTCCTTCTCTGGTCTTTAAACGAGTTCACAATGTTGTCACAATATTTATCAACTTTGTCGAGAATTTTAATTATGAAACCCCACAAATGTGGGAGATAAAATTGAAAATCAAGGAGGATTTAACACACACAGTTTCTATTGAAAATTCATAGTTACCAGTCCATTTTATAAACTCGACACGGTTAAGATTATAGTTATTCACTTCACATAATAATCACATTAGAACAATAATTCACTGAATGTATTCAGAACTTCACATAATGTTTACAGTTTGTTCAGAGACTCTGGTTTGTTATTGTTTATAGTTGGCCTCCAGATAACCACTCTTTCGGTTTTCGCTCTACGCATGCGTTGTAAAATTTGGCGGCATACTCGATTTATGATGGAAACGGCAGAATTCATAGATATTTATACCACGGTACACAAGTGTATCGTGATTTATACTATGTTTCGTAACAAATCCTCAACGTCAATGAAAATATCAGCAAGCTGACAACATCTTCTTGAAGTTTCTGTGCAAACATTCGCTGAATCGATATAAAATAGATTAGGTTAGGTTGTTTAAAAATAAATTCTGATGATCTGAATGAAAAGTCTTTCTTCATGATATTGTGTGGGAATTTCGAGAAAAATATGAACATGTAATTAGTGCTCACAAACTAATCTTCATGAAAATCGAAGAAGGAACTTATTTTGGTGTGAGAAATGTGGCTTTTTAGTTGCAGATATAATCCGATGAAACTAACTGTTTCTGCTGAAATTATCGTGTTTGCAACATTTTAATTTCAATAAGGTTAGTACTTGAGTATTCTCTAAATGTATAAACTCAATTTCTATCGAGAAATATGAACTTAGCATCAATTCCAGAAGATCATTTCAGAGGCGTTGTCAGCCCAATTTTTTTCAAATGGCTATATCTTTTTAACAGAGCCGAATTCGGAAAAATGGAAAATGAAAAAAAAGTTTCTTTTGACCTAAATAATCTTCAGTTAAAATATATGTACAAGTCAAAGACTCACCCTGTATAGTGCTCTCTTTTGCGATGACGTAAAATGTAAAAACCTATTGAATATTTATGGTTTATATATGGCAACCTCGAATTAAGAAAGTCCTTAGAACTTATTCCAAATGATAAATCATGCTGATTTACCAACATAATTTTTAATGTGAATAAATTAATATGATCAGAAAATGTTTAATTTGATTATTTTAACGCAGCAACAACTCATAACAGGGCCTTTCATAAAACAATATTTCAACCCTGAGATATTAGAAACAATAGGGTAGAAGAGAACCAAGTTTCTGACTCACTTTTCGTGAAAATATCACCCTCTTCCCAAGATTTATATCTTTCAAAACTTGCGACAGGGAATTAATCATAATCATTAGGAATGTTAGGGGTGTATTCTTCTACGCCCCAGCTAAATGCCGTATCAGACAGAATTGGGCCTCTTCCCCCGGGATAAGTTCATCAAGAGATAATACGGCTTATCTTCGGGTGCATGCTTTTTGCTCGAGATCAGGATACTGTTAGGAATTTGACAAGAAGTTTCGGTTATTATGTTTCCGCAAAGTTGGTAAGGGAATATGCTTCTACGAAGGGGTAAACTTTACAGTTCTAAAGATTGTAGGATGTTTCAGATGGTTCGCTTGGTTTCTTCTCAAGTATTTCAATGAAAAATTAATTAATAAATCACATGATGATGAAAGGCTCCCGAAGTGTGGCGCAGTAGATTCAAAATCAAATGCTATAGATTCAAAAGGAACTTACTTTGAATCTCTGTGCCTCCTGCGTGCAGCTGAAGATTGAGTATATTGAAGTTCTCAAAAATATATATCAAAGAGAGCTCTAATGAAAATAATATACAGGGTGACAATTTGAAAACTTGCCAGTCACGACAAGGATGTTTTCTGAGAAAACTCCGGAAGTAGTCAATTTTTATTCGGAGTGGGGCATATTTTGAGTAGAATTATGAGCCAAAATCTCCTCAACCCTAGGATTAGGAGCTATCACCCCTAAATTCTCAATAGGGAATAGAGGGTGAGCTATACCTCAATTGAAAGATCACTTGTCCCTTCACATGAATACTATGGTTTGCAAATTTTTATTGAGTCCTTAAAATAGTTACAGGGGGTGACAATTTGAAAACTAGCTAGGCCAATTATGCCTCGACAAGGATGTTTTCAGAGATAATTCCGGAACAGGTCAATTTTTCTTCGGATGGGGGCATATTTTGGGTAGAATTGTAAGCTGAAATCTCCTCTACCCTAGGTGTAGTAGCTACCACCCCTAAATTCTCAATAGGGAATAGGGGGTGAGCTATACCTCAATTGAAAGATCACTTGACCTTCTACATGAATACTACGGTTTGCAAATTCTTATTGAAGTTCAGCTCACCCTCTATTCTCTATGAAGAATTACACCTAAGTTTGGGGACATTTCGGCTTACAATTTTGCTCAAAATATGTCCCCTTCCCTTCAAAAATCGACCTGTTCCGGCTATTTCTTGGACTCGCGCATAGGTAGCCATTTTTTTCGCTGTAAAACGGAGGGTTCTTGGCCAGTCGCAGGAAATGTCTCAGTAAGGACACTTCCTGCTTAGTTTGAGGACAATCTCAAAATACCTTACCGGAAAACAACCATCTTCATGGGGATCAAAATCGCAAAGGCTTCTAAATATTCACATAGAACATCTTTGATTTTAGTGACTACCTGAGCGCATTCGATAAGAATGGTGACCAAATATTCAGCCTGATGAAGTAAACTTTCTTCAAATCTCCGAAATTTTGATCACCGCTAGGATCCATCGAATAAAACGAATGATTTCCTAAATGAATTTGTATTGCTAAGCGGAAAAACACTCCTCAATGGAACGGCAGTTATGTTGCTCCCTCAATGGCAGATAAATCTCCAGAATGAATCCTATCAATCTTTATGTTTCTGAAGTATCGAAGTATCCTACTATAACGAAAATATTCATCCTGGATCTCCCGTTCGAACTTGACTAATCGCATCTTTCCCAGCCTCCCTGTCAGATTTACGAAGAACGAAAAGAAGACGAATATTTTCCCGGGCCATTTTCAGACCATTAGCTCCGTTTTATATGGGCCGCAAATCAGAAGTATTTCCATAATGGGAGAGTGGAAATAGGGACATCAAATCATTGCCGTTCCAAAGTTCGGCCATCGAATAACTTCCAAAATGACAGTTGTTAGTTCCAACAATATGCCGCATCATTTTATTGCTGTGAAATATCGAGGTCATTATTTGGATATATTCCGGACTGGTGGGCAAAAACAGAATGGAGTATTGATCCAGGAAGAGGACCGGTCCCACCTTATCAGGAAATGTTAATGTGGAATGAGGATTTCCAATTGAAAGTTCACTAAAATGCTGCAGTGTCATAACATTTCATTTCAGGGAATCATTGACATTGTTGGTGTTCAAAATTCACACATTTGTTCTTTCACCACAAAGTTTATACTTAGGATGGGCTTATTTGGTTAAGAATAAGACCGAGATTCTCTGTGCTATGTGCGATTCTATGGCTGTTACAAAAATCCCACAAGCAGTATATACCTGCTCAGTTCGACAAGATCTTTGCCATCAGTCGCATCGTTTTTATACCGCTTAGCCCGAAGCCCTCAACAAATAATTTCCACGTCGGCCTTCAGTTCGCCACTTTTACAAAGTGAATTCGTGTGATAAAGATTTTTACCCAGCATAACACCTACAAAAGCAGACAGAAGCAGATACGTAACTTTTAATCTGAACAACCGTAAGTACCATTTCCTACAGTGTTTACTTTGTGGTATTTATTTCTCTTGTATACATCCATTTTATTTCTTTTAATTCTCGTGGTGATAAGATTGGTACACGCAGTCCATTCTTCTCTCCAAGAGGGCTCCTGTATCTTAATCAGTTGGCACAACTTATTTTCTAATTCAGCTTCCAGAATAACAAAATTGAACTGTTCCCGACATTGAAATCCCTTTAAAGTCGCCAAAACCCAAATGAACACAAACCAAAGCATTCATTTAATATTTCGCGAGAAACTCGATCTTCTTTGTGCCACCCGCAGAATTATTTCCTCTTCCAACATTTCCATTCAACGACGAGTTCACAAAAGTTACAAACGGCCCATTTTCGATATCAAAAGCGAGCCTGATCCTCCAGGATGGACATGGAAGCTTCAGTAAATCAGAAGAATCTTCAGAGTGTAAGTCATTAGAGGTTTCATTATAACCCTTCATAACTCCTAGAGACCGGCACTTTTCCGTTCCACTTCCCCCTTTCATTGGTACAAAACGATTATTGCTACCGAAATAATTGAAAGATGAGAAAGTTTTCTTTCTGCGTCTCTCCATGTTAACAAAGGGCTGTTCCTCAACGTTTCTGCACAAGTCTATAGTATTATAACTGTATATCCAGGGAATTTTGCTTCTCCATCGACTGAGTGAAGTAACATGAGGCTACGAATAAGAAACTATAGGTTACATTGATAAATAGAAAAAAAATTCTTCTTGAAAAACAATCAAACACAACGAGAACTAAAGACCCAACAAATCTTTCCATCGTATGAAATCAGAAAACGCTGCGGCATTGTTAAATTCGACCGCAAGTTCTTCGTCACTGAGTCCAAAGTATTACCATTTACTGTGGACTGTGGAAGTATTAGATGCAATTCATAAGTTCACAGCGCGGATAGAAGGCAACGAATTACGACTACTAGCTACGGCTACGAGCTACGGCTACGAGCTACGGCTACGAGCTGTGGCTAAGAGCTATGGCTACGAGCTACAGCTACGAGATTCGGCTACGAGCTATGGCTACAGCTAAGAGCTTGAAGAGACAGACTTTATTTTAGAGAGATTTCTGTTTGATTTCTCATTCCCTGAACAATTAGAACTAGAAACGAGATTCTGCTTGCAATAGTCAAGCCACAAAAATTGAATTTCAGAAGATTCCGTTCTCAAAAATAAACCGTCAAATATAAAATCGTAGTCTTCAACTTGGTTTTTCATGAGTGAAAAACTTAAACTTAAAACGCGGGAAAGAACATTTTCGAATACCGATAGGAAAACAAATAGACGTTTCCACCTTTGGAATTGGGTCCAGAATAGTAGTTTGTTACCGTTTCCTTTTTCATTTTTATGTTTCTCAGTTGCTGTTTAACCGAAAATGAATTAAAATTGGATCATCTCGTGACTCAGTCTTTAAACTGAAACGAAAATCTTTACACCTAAACCTTAACATTCTCAACACGTTCCTGTCAAATGACGCGAATAACTGTTTATCTACAATTTTCACGGTGGAATCACCTTATCATCCACACTATTTCCTCGCGTTCCACCCCATCCATATCTGTCATCCATACTAGAACGCTATCGAACCGTACTCTTTCGCTTAGCATAATATTTTCGCAAAATTTCACGACTGAACTTCGACGCTGCCACAAATCACGAAGTTAGTGACGTGCAGTCTAAGCCACCTTCGACGGCAATGTCGCGTTTTAAATTATGTATGCTGGAGTCATTGGCGATTACAAAAGTGGCAACGAGGGTATCTATGAGATGTAGGAGTGCGGTAACAGGTGATTTAACGAGGATACATAAAATTGGGTTAGGTTTATTCTTCAGTTGGTAACACGGGACAGTTCCTCAAGGTTTTCATAATCCAACAGATCATAGTAAATTGGATCTTCAATATTTGACTACGTCGTTGTCACAATGTTAGTACGAAATAGAGAAGGCTGTGATTCAAACGGCAAGGTTAATTATATTCAGCACCATTTCAGGAAGGTTCATCAAAACCTGTTCACGAGAGCACCATGTTGAACATTCCGAACTAGATTATCCAAGAATCTCTGTAGAACAGAATATAAGTTCGAGATCTTTCACGCTGTGTTTAATTGAAACTTGCCGAGGGCCAGAATGTACGAATTAATAGGAAACTTTCTGCTTAGAGACGGCAGACGGGCTCAAAGGGAAATCTCAGGATTCAGCGGCTAACCATTCAACCCGACTCAGTTTCCGTTTCCGTAGAATAACTTTCAGAACTGTCATCTGCACAGTTTTCCTCTGTCTGACTCCGTAACGCCATCTGTCAGAACAATCTTTAATTAGACCAGAGAGCCATGTTTCAACGTGCCTTCCCGAAGGGTTGAACACCAAAAGGATTCCGCTCTGTTTTTTCAAGCGTATAATTGTGTAATGTGTAATAGGGTCGTTGGGAAATCGGGTAGGACGGGTTGTACGTCCAAAATAGTCATGTCTAGATTTCAATATCGAAAGAATTGCCAGAACAGCCGTGGATAGCAAACTTCTGTGAATAAGCATGTTGATAATGCTACTGGCAAAGCTACAAGAGCTCTGATGGCGTGCAAGCGTCTATGCGGCAGGAGTTGGGGTTGTAACCCAAAAATACTGCGATGGATGTACGTCATGATTGTGAGACCTATAGTCACATATGGGGCGGTAGCCTGGTTTGCTAAGGCAAGTCAAGTAAGTACGAGGAAAATGCTCGACAAAGTACAAAGGCTTGCCTGTGTGTGCATCACGGAAGCTTTGAGAACGTGCATCACAGACCTCACACCTCTACATCTAATGATTGATAGGGTAACCTATGAGGCCATCCTCAGAGTATCTAAAGAAGGAGCAGGCAATGAGAGAGTCAGGAATCAGAGAGTCTGAATGACTACACCTCATCTGCAAACCTTCCTAGTGATGTAATGATCAAGAAAGTAAGCACTGAGAAAAACTTCAGTACAATGCTAAGCAGAAGGGAGGATTGGGAAAGGGAATACACCCACTATAATCTCAAAGAAAATACAATAAAATGGTATAGATGGTCCTAAAACCGCTACAGGAGCTGGCGCTGGTATTTACGGGACAAGTACCAAGTGTGCACTATCGTTAGGCTCCTGTACAAGCGTCCTTCAAACGGAAATACTTGCAATCGGAAGATGTCTAGATATAAATATAGAAATAAACTATAAGAAGTGCGATATAGCACAGATAGTCAAGCTGCCATTAAAGCACTGAGCTCCTACGTCATTGACTCAAAGCTGATTTGGGAGTGCCGGAACAAACTCAATGAGGTGGGCAAGAAGAACAAGGTCTTTTTTTAATCTGGGTTCCTGCTCATTCGGGTATCGTAGGAAACGAAGAGGCCAATGCACTGGCCAGAAAGAGCGCACAAACGCCACTCACTGGCCCAGAACCCTTCTGTGGTAAAGGAAAATGCACCTATAAGAAGGAGTTCATAGAGAAGGAGAAAACCGAAAAAGAAAAAATCTGGCGGAATCTCCCAGGTATGGATCACTTCAAAAAGTTCCTCCGGAACTTTGAAACTGCTAGATCCAAAAAATATCTGGATTTCAGTGAAAACCGACTTCACCTATTCACTGGCTTTCTTACAGAACATTGTCGCCTAAAGAAGCATCTGTTGAGAATTGGGTTTATCGGACACTGACGAGTGTAGATACTATGGGGAGGAGGAAGAAACTCCTATTCACCTGGTTACGGAATGCTTTGTCATTGCAAGCCAAAGAAAAGAGTGATTTGGAGAAAAAACTTGTAGAAGTGGGGAGTTATCCTCGTTGAAGCCGTCCCAGATAAGTACTGGATTTCATCAAATCTCTGTAACAGGAGGCGCGATGATAACTGCCGGGTTTCCACCAAGAGGACTGGACAAAAACAAAACACGAACTCGGTCCGTTTGTGACAGTCCGCGAACTGTTTGCGAACTGTTCTAGAACTTGTGGATCGTTTTCCGAACGCGTAAGTCCGCGAATTGCGTTTTTACGAACACAAACAGAGTCCCATCGAATGTCGGTAACTTCAAAGGATTAACGAGTTCTAGGACTGTTTGTCAGCTTGGTGTAAACGCCCAGTTTGTTTTTATTTTCGTTGTTGCGATCTGGTGGTAGTTTGCAGCGCGCCACATTTTCACAACTACGTGTCCGGTGTCTCTATGTAAACTGAATGAAACTTAAACAAAAAACGAACAGTTTTCATTGATTTCTGTCCGTGACGTGTGAACATAAAGTATGTTGGGAACCCAACAGTCTTCGAACATTTTCGGAACAAAACTGTTCGAAATTTCTGTCCAAACGGACAGTTCGTGTTTTGTTTTGACCTGTCCGCTTGGTGGAAACCCGGCATAAGGGGCACAATAGACCCTAAGGTCGCAGTGGAACTATATATAACAGCTGTTTTGGCTAACCTCTAGGACATCTTCATGGGGCACCAACTGGGTGACATTCTCGGTATACGTGGCAATAACTATTAGTTCACTATCGTTAGGCTCCCACTCGTTTTTCAGGCAGTTACTTGCAATCGGAAGATGCGTTGACATAAACCTGGAGAAAAACTATCAAGGGTGTGACATAGAGATCCATTCAGATAGTCAAGCTGCTATCAAAGCATTGACCTCCAATGACATCTTCCACTACTACAAAGTGAAATTTCTTCGTTTAATTACAACTCAAAATCCATTCGAAACTATCGTGAAGTGAACAAACTTCAAGACCACCAGAATCCGTCTCTGGCATCAAGAATGTTTCTACAAAATAAGAAATACTGAGGGGATTCCCACCATTATGCGACACTGATTGCTACCGACTAAACGGTCCTCTGAAGTCGTATAAAATTCCAATTTAAATGTTCCTTATTTCACTGGCTTATTATGTTGACGCTATTCATTCCAGAAAAACAAAAAGCGTTCGAGTCGAGGTGACGTCTAGGGATTCATTTATTTTCTGGAGGAAGCAATGGTGGCATTTCCACCTCATCCAAAATGAACTGCTTTTAGTGGATTCATGTGTGCATTGTTGGAATTGTTTCAGTCAAAGCTGTTAATATGACATTTTCTATTTGTCTTCAACAAGGAATCCCTGTAAAATCTAAAGGTGTTATTCAATATGAGAAGTTTGAGCTTCTGAAAAAAAACTGGAAAATGAATCATGAAAAAAATAAAACAGAAAAAATTATAGGAAAAGGAGGCGTTTATCCAAAAGATTGAAACTCGATCGGAAAGAGTGAAAAAGACGTAAAACAACATCTTGGAAAGCCATCAGAAGTCAGTTCCAGAAACTCCTGTTTTCACATGAGACTCGCGTATCTCCTTCGTAGCCTCGCACGAACTGCTGGTTGCAATATTTAACGATCTAGAGGTCTTAGTCTTCGTACGTGGAGGGTTATCCAAGTTTTCCTCAAAGCGTTCCTCATGCCGAAGGCATTTCAATTAAACTTTCAATTCTGGGGGGCAATTGACTGAATTTTTCTGACTCTCTTGTCACGTAGGTCTGTTATATATATTTAGTTGGATATTGGATAATTCAAGACGTTGGGGGGAAAAAGACACGGTTCATTGGAAATTCTTCGAGCGCTTGTTTTTATTTTGTATTTTAAAATAAACTAAGCACATCCATCCAAAAGTCTTGCACCACCCTATATCTGCGAAAGTTCTTTTTTCCATAAAAATGGAGTATACAGTGTGGCCACTTTTTCAATGGGATTGTATTGGTAACTTTTAAACCATGAGAGTTAGAAGGTCGGTCAAATAGAGAAAAAGTTGCATTCATAGAAGCATTGTCAAGCAGTTCAAACAAATTGTGATTATCAGGGCCGGTTATTGAGATATCATAAAAAAAGTGAATTCTTTCATTTTGATTTTTTTTCAATACGGACTTGCATATTTTATAACACTTTTTGAAATAACTTTTAACGCTGAATTCAACGAGATATCATACAATGTCTTTCAAAGTTGATTCTCAGGTGATTCTGACCCGTATCCAAATTTCTTTGGGTCGGATCTGTATTACATTTACCTTTAGTTAAATTGACAACTTGCAATACATTTCAATAAGAACATTGATATCGTTGATAGACTTGTTTTTCCTTACATACACACAACAATCCCATTAAAAAAGTGGCCACTCTGTATACTACTCAATTAATCAGTTTTAAGTAGAAAAGTATTTTTTCCCAAACTTCATAACCCACTATTAACCTTCCCGTAAAAAAGCATTCTAAAGAAAAGCATGAATAAACAAATTGATTATTTTGTTGGAAGAATGGTAATTTTGTCCGATAACGAATACAGCACCAGATAAGCGATATGCTGCCATTCCACTGTATTAGCCATGAATTTTTTAGCATGGCCTCCTTCAATTCGAGGCACGATTCTTGCACGGTCAATCTCACTTATCACTCTACGATTCATGTCGTCAGTTAAAATCGTACATTTCAACTGCTTTCGCTAATTATTTCTTGCGCAAATTTGTGAGGATTTAAAAAGATGAGCATGGGTAATCAAACCCTCAAAAATTGTTGATATTGAAAAAATTCTTCATATGAGAATAAGATGATGCAAAAACAATTTCATTTCAGTATCTATTACAATGGAAGGAGTGAAAGCGATAACGTGACCCTCAATTGTAACCTTAAAACGAAGGTGTAATTTCCTCCTAATCCATTTTCTGTAAATTGGAAATTGTTATCAGAGAAGTTCTCTTTTTTGTTCAGACAACATAATTATAATCATGAGACCCTTTGAGCTACTGTCAGATAGCAAAGTTCGGTTCAGGTTTTACATCACGCACGTTCAAAGTTTCATTTTGTCAGAAAATAGCATTTCCAATTCAAGCAATCTTCTTTATTAAACACACGCATATGGTTTCGTGCAGTTTGAAGGGATGGCATTCCTGAATTTCATTATAATTTGGATTTTAGTTCATTGGTGGATACTGGATATTACTTTAACTTATTGGAGTTGAGGATAGGTACAAAAATAATATGAAAACAAGTTAGTAGCGTTTGAAACTATTTTCGGTTCATATTTCAATTATTACAGACATTTAAGCTGAATAAGCTATTTTCCAAAGACGCAAAAAGGTTTGGTAGACAAAACAAATCGAAAAATATTTGATTAACATTACTTTATTCCTACAGATATGTTATTATTATTGATCTTTTTATGCCTCAACCAAATCTCACCTACTGCAGATAAAATGAAATTCTGTTTGTTCCATTCCAAAGGTATCTTCGTCTTACTGCTTACTTCGAACTGATAATCTTTCAGAAGAGTAATTATTCCAACTTTAGCTTGCATCATTCCAAACCTAATACCTAAAAAATTTGTTCAATGGAATATTTATGAAGCAAATTTGTTCAAAATTCATATTTTTCAATACCACAAAGTTCATACTGCTGATGGACTTCATCGGCAACGGAGAAGACCGAGAACTCAGTGGTTCCCACTCCCTTCGATTCTATGGTTCTAAATCACCCAGAATCCCCCAAAGATTCTGTTTCTCATAACACTTCTACTACTTGCCTAGCAACGACCACATACGGCCTTCAGATGTCAACCCTATCAGCGTTCACCTCATATTCTCCCCTACGCCGGAACCCGTTAGTTTCATATTTAAAAAGTGAATTCGTTGCTTGACAAGAAAGACCATTCGATACACAACGCAGAAAACCAGATACATCACTCCAAGTCAGACCAACCGTAAATACCATTCCTTCAGTGTTCACTTTGTGGTATTTTCTCCTATTTCATACATACACTTTTTTCTTCAACTCTCATGGTGATAAGAATTGGTACATCAGTCAAATTTCATATCCGCATCTTTAGTATTTTAAGGAAACCGTGTTTTAAAAACCTACCTATACACATTCTTGGTCCTTCACCAAAAGGAAGGAATGCGCATGGATGCCTTTTCTTCTTATTTTCATCCGAAAATCTTTCAGGGTTAAAAGTATCAGGATCTGGGTAATACTGAGGATCGAAGTGAATACCATAAACAGGTATAATTACTTTAGCACCTTCTTCAAGACTTATTTCTGTACCAGGAACTCTGTATTTCTTGGTGCACACTCTTCTGAATGCTGGTACTGGAGGGTATTTCCTCAAGGTTTCTGTAGCAAAATAAGAATTGAAAGAAATGATTCCTTCAAATTATGAAAAGCCATCAATGAATTCCGTATACATTTATTATAGTCGTACACAGTTACAGTATCAGTCATAGCAAATGTCTATGTCACTGTGAATGTGTTTATCTGAAAAGTGATGATATTCTGAAGACTGAAGGGATTAAGTAATCATTCTAGTGATAATTTGTGAAGATGTTGAGATTCTGTTAACTTTTTGGACCTGTGCTACTCACCTTGTATTACCATTTCCAAGTACGGCATATCCATGATAGCATCGTAAGTTATTTTATTATCATATTTTTTCATGACTTTTTTTATTTCCTCCCTTAGCTTATCTTGAATATTTTTGTTCGAGGCTAGTTCAAATAGGCAAAAAGTCATGACTGTAGAAGATGTTTCGAATCCAGCCTCGAAAAATAGATAGGCTTGACCTGCTATTTCATCTATGCTTATTGCAGTATCATGGTGTTGGTCAGTCGAACTCTCATTGTTTTCTGATTGTTCATTTTTTCTTAATTGTATCAGGATATCCATAAGATCTTTACGACTGACTCCATACTTCTCTCGGTATTCCACTGTTTTTTTAGTGATCCCAACAAAGAATTTCGTGATTTCCTTATTTACAAATTTCATGTTGAGGACTCTCATCAGGTTCGGAAAGAATATAAAGCATTGTTCGTACATTACAGCCCAAAAATCTTTGCCTTTCTCAAAAACAGCCTTTCCCTTTTGCCTGAATTCATTTTCTGGATCTTCCAAACTGTTACATTCAATCCCGAATGCGCATGAACCGATTATGTCTGTTGTAAATCTTCCTGCATTGAAAAAAACGCTGTTAGTTATAAGAAAAGATACGATACAAATAACGACAAAACCAAATAAAATGGCAGTATATCACAACCACACATTTTAAGCTAAAATTTAAAAACTAAACTATAGTATAGATAAAACTGTCGTCGCATCAAACAAATAATGTACAACTCTCATGAAGGAATCGATATAAACGATTCAATCGCATTTCGGAATTTTTCAGGCTGAGAAAAAGACAAAATCACCTAACATATCTTTGATATCCACATCTTCATCCTCCAGTTCGTCCATTACTTTCTTAAGGCTATGAGTACAATCTAGCAAGGTTTCAAACATCATCTTCATTTTCCCGGAACTGAAAGCTGGAGTTAGCTTGCTCCTCATCGTTTTCCATTTATTTCCTTTCAAATTCAACAAATGGGCAGTCAGAGGATCACCGTCTATCACACGTCCTCCTCTATCGACGAAATGTTGAAAGTCAGTTTGTAGGATGGACTTACACACGTCCAAGTCCATTGGTACGTACCAAGGCTCAAACAGAATGTAGAATCCTCCATGTTTTAAATTGTTGGACTTGAGATACTTGTACATGAGTTTAATTCTATCGCCTAGAGCTCCCTGAAAGTATGGAGTTCTTAAATGACCCCATATAAGGGAGTAAGGGGGTGTTTCTATCCCGCAATTCTCCCAGAAGCTGTATGCTTTTCTGATCCATGTATAAGTGAACACCAGAATTGTGAAAATCAATGCCAATATGGCAGTATATAAGCCCATTTCAACTGAAAGAATAAATACCAATGAGAGTACCTACTCGTAGATTGATATTAATTTGTAAGAGAGTAAACTCCATTCACTTTTATGAAGTATACCGTTTGGCAAATATTTAGATGCAGGTTGGTACTCGTGGAATGTCAAATGCTTCTCAGAGACGTTGCCAATCCTAATTACTATTAACTCCTTTTTAGCTTTGTAAATGGAGTTAGTCCTTTTGAGGTTTAACTGTTTAACAGTTTTCGCAGTACTATTTCATTTTCATATTGGAGTATTTCGAGTTGTGCAAAAAAGAATTTAAATGTCTTCTGTAGGCTCATTTCTTGAGAATTTGGAAAAGTGGGAGATTCCATAGGTCCCTCTGTTCGTTTAAAAGTTTTTTCCTGTCGGGTTTTTCGAGTACTTTCATTCTTTTTTCGAATGAACAATCAAAAAGTAACGGACTATTCTGACCCTTATTTTTCAGTAAAATTTCAACACTCGAATCTCAATTTCCGTACAAGAATAAAGCATAACTGAATCTTCCAACCAGGTTTATATACGTGAAATATTAATATTAATAGAGTATTAATAGAGAAAAAAGTTTCTTCATCATTCGCCTGGTCTTCGGAATCATTGAATTCACATAATATTTTCTCAAAGTCATTATTTTCCCAAAGTAAATAAACATTTAGATAAATATGTAATTACTACGACCCCTATGTAGAAAAGACAACAAATTCATCTGACAGGAAAATGACTGTAACCTAACATTCTCAAAATAAACAAGGTGAAATGTGTCAAAATGTCATGGCCAACCGGGATAATTTATAAAAGTGAATGGATTATATGAACGAATTAGTTTATGGATTTTGATGTGATGAACACGTCTTTGAAGGCTCAAAAATGCGTTCAAAACTGACGAGATTCTAAAATTTTAAATTGCTTTGTTACCGAAAATAATCATGCACAATTCACTACTCATTTAAATAGAACAAATCTATTCGATTTCAACATAGAGTAGAGATAATTGATGTAAACATAAAAATTTATAAACTCACTCGTGCGATGTCAGCAACCTCTCCGAGACTGAGCTGCAACGTATCTGATATAAACTATTAATGAATTCAAAATCCTAAGATAAGGTAAGTATGTTGACTCTACTCATATTTATATTTGAGATATAAATTATCGTCACTAAATCCATAAACGGTTTTCATCGTGAAAACATTGGAGAGAGTGTAATTTGCAGGTGCATATTGTTCCTTCATATATCAGCAATTCAACTTTGTTAATAACCTACCTGGATTTTTATTCACTGTTTCTATGCGACCTCTGTGTTATTTTGTTTCGCAACTTAATCCATAACAATTTAATTCCTCGGCAAATTGTATAAAAATTCCGTTTAATAAAGAATTCTTATAATTTCTTATTTTATAATCACCACGTGCTTCGTTTCGAGTATCACATATTTTTCATAGTTTTGGTTCCTTTTTAAAAAGTTGGTGTATAAATTTCATTCAATAATGAACGCTTGAATTTTTTATATGTTTCATGTTGGAAGCTGTTGAAAATTATTTATTTGAATATATTTCATCCAAACATTTTCATTATTATTTTAAGAATAAATGAGGAAAATTTAATATTTCATAACAGGTCGACCGATTTTGAATTTTGTTTTTGTAGATACATGTTTTGTGCCTTGATCAATTCAACAAGGTGTTCTGATTTTATTTTTGTACCCTGATTGTTTCACCAGGATAATGTTCTTTATGACAGCATCTATTTTGTAGGATTCTGATGATTCTCGTTAATCTCGATGATTATAAGACTGTTATGACTGCACAACCGATGTAAGGGGCTATACTTAACTGTAAGCACCCTATTGTGATCTTGATGATCACTGCGGTTAGTTGTTATCTGTACTTAAATAACAACTACGAGGAGGATGAGTAAGTGAATGGTGAAATTCGAACGCACCCTCGAACAAACAAAAAATTGTTTTTTCTTGTTACTTAAAACTTGGATAACGAGCACTAAATAATTATACAAATAATATGTATACAATTATGAAATGTTCCTTCTCAATGAAAATGTATAGCAAGAGAGCAAAATGATCAGTTGCGATTTACGAATATGTATGGAGTACAACAGTTGGCTGACGAAAATTAATAAACGACTAACTTACAACTGACTGAGTAACAACTAACTGAGTACTCCTCAAAACTGAATACTGACTGCTTGTCTCTGTAACAAAGGGTTTTAAAGACAAGCTGAGGAAAAAAATGAGAGGTTTATTTCCTCTGAGTAGACCTAATTGGGTGTCGAAATCGCAAAACGCCTTGCTGAGACACAAATGTGCGTTCAGTGGTAATTTTTGACTAAAGTGGAAAAACAACCTATTTCTTGTGTCTACAGACCAATAATCCTTGAAATCGGGCATTCCATGTCTGGCATGGGTCTCTCAATTTACATTTGTCCTGCAATAAATGTGTCAGAGTATATTAAGAGTCTTTAGACTTCAAAATAAGAAACGTATACCGCCAGATGGCAGTGCAGTGCATTAAATTTCATTTATTGGATTATTCAGCTCAATAGAACAAATGTTGGGGCGCAGGGAATATAACAAGAAATCCTACCCTGAACTAGATCTCACACAGGCTGTATAATACTCACTCTTTCCTTCACCAGTCATCTGGGTAGAAATACCTGCAGGGCATGTAATTTGAAAGAAAATATTCTAGTCCATGTTAGAATCCACAATTGTAAAAAACAATTAATTTTCACTGACCGACGGCTTAAACAAACCTTAATAAATTGTCGTTGACAAAAATGGATATTTATCATTTCGAATAGAAAAATTCGAGGAAACGAATTTCGCGGAAACAACACAAAATTGTGAAATTATTTACAGAAAAACGGTAAATTCTGAAAGAAAAATGAGAATATTTGATTAATTTAATGATAGACTTCAATACTGAAATGAAAGAACACCAAAATATTTGTTCGAGGGCTGAAGGACTCCGGTCGATGGCCTTTGACTATGGTCAATAAAAAACTGTTATTATTATTATTATTTGTTCGTTTCCATGGTGGAAATGTTACAAAATAACCAAAAATGATGGGTAATATCCTTTCCATTTATTCAATACTTATAAAATATTTTTTTATTATTTTTATCTTTATACACTCATACATCCCTTCATCAATCAGAAAAAAAATAAATCGTTTCTGACTCCCTTTTTTTTGAGGAACGTAGACCCTTAAGTTTCGTAAGTCTCTTCTGAGAAGGTTCACAGGACATGGTTATGGTCTCAAAAAACCAGATGGATTTCCCAATGTTGACCTCAGTATCATGGGTTGAGAACACTTTCAATACAGGGTCTTTCACGAGGAACTTCACCCATATTTATACGGGAAACTACTGAACGTATTTTCATTAAATTCAGCACTTATAAGTATTTCACGATGCTGATGAAATCTAAAATATTTTCAAGGCATGGGCACCTCCGGTTTTTCCGGAAATGACGTCAACTTCCGTTTTTCGAATTAGAACACCATTTTTTTATTGCAGAAATAGATTCCTTAGAAAATTTCAAGTTATTTTGATGTAACATTTTTCAGTTTTGGTTGGAAAATTCTCTCTGAGCGGGAAAATTCGAAAAAAAAATCGAAAATAGAGCTCCGCTGAAACAAGAATAACTTAGAGGTTTTTGGATGGAAAATTTTCATTTTTGGGATTTTTCAAGATGTAAGATTGATTTATCCACTTTAGAAATCGCGATTCATGATACAGGGGGTGAAAAAATCGCTTTCAAAGTTAGGAATGACAAAATCGTGAAAAATCAATTTTTTCAAATTAGAACCCCATTTTTTTATGGCAGATATTGAATCTACGTTAAAAAATAATGTGAGTGTATGCATCACACCCTTGCCCTAAAATGGATATTTTCTGAGTTAATATCCACTTTAGGGCAAGGGTGTGATGCATACACTCACATTATTTGTGAGTGGTTGTTTGAACAAGGAAAGAAAAATGAAAACCAAGGCATATGGAACAAATATTGCAGCACAAGCGATCGATCCCATGTTGTTGAAAATCTATTCATCAATTTCAACCTATTGTAAACGAGACAGCTCAATCTTCATGGCTAAAGGAATTTGATTCTGTCCAGATGTTGCCGTGCTACCTACATTCGGGTTTGCAATCCTTTCGAGATCAGCATCATCCATAGTCTCCTTGAATTTCGTAGAAAACAACAAAATCTATGAAAAAATAGAAGCTATTTTATACGAAAAATGCGTAGAGCTGTATGGAAAAGAGATTGCTCTATAGCTTGAGGGCCTAAGGCGCATCTGTCCCCAGGATCCCCAAATTTCAGTATCATGGTTTGTATTTTCGAGTGAATCATTTTCAATTCTCTCCAGATTCGTTCAAAATTTCAGCTTTCTTGGTCCAAAGATTTGGGATGGGAATTATCAGAAATGATAAATCGGTTGCAATATGGTGGAGGATCTGGTTAGTGAATTTATACAAAGAATTAGGCATAGTCTCATTGAATTTCGAAGAAAACAACAAAATCTATGAAAAGGAAGATTTTTTAACGAAAAATGCGTAGACCTGTATGAAAAAGAGATTGCTCTATCGCGTAAGGCGCATCTGAACGCAGGAACCCCAAATTTCTGTATTATGGTTTGAAATTTCGAGTAAATCATTCTTGATTCTCGTCAGAATTAAGAATGCAATATCTCCGCAAAATTTCAGCTTTCTAGGTTCAAAGATTTGGGATGGGAATTATCGATAAAATGATTAATCAGTTGCAATATGGCGGAGGATCTGGTTAGTGTATTTATACAGAAACAGCGAAGAGGCGAACAAACAGTCCTGAAGGTGAGTTGAGATCACAAAATCACCCTTTTTGGAACTATACATTGAGTTTCAAGTCTTCTGCTAATCCGGGAAACAGTTGAGAATACATTTAACGTAGCGAAATATAATAATTCGAATACTCGTTCATTTTTTTGGAATAACAAACATGCCAATTTTATTCATCAATGTATTCCATTTATTCAAATTATCAAGAATGAAGTGACGTTTTATATGGTGAATACTAACGCATAGTCTTTTATCAGTTTTCTTATTCTTCATCAAATAGTCGTAGTGTTCTCCTTCGAAAATGCAAAACCGAAACTGCCTTATTATTCTGTATCGTTTCCTCCCCTATTCCAATAAAAATTCTTAATCCGACTCCTTTGTTCGCTATTTTCACAACACGGAAATCTGAAATTTTGGCGTCATTCATCACCCGTGAAAATTCCCCTTTTTCAAGTGCCCTCAACGCCTGAATGTGAAAAACATGATAAAAGTTCGGAGAATATGTGGTAAACAAATATTTCATTCCTTGTGTCGCGCCTGAATGACAACAAATGAAGAGTTTACGAATTCGCAATTCTGTTTCATCATTCGGAAAAATCGGTGATAAATTACGAACTTGAAACCCAGAAAAGATGCGAACAGGAACAGGAAATGCATATTTATGGGTCACTGATTCGAAAATCTGAGATGGAAATTGGTTAGGGATAGCCAAAAGTTACGATGATTAAATTTGGAATTTGAGAACACTTTTTTCTTCTAAAATGTCCGGTTCTTTGAAAAATATCAATCGTTTATTGGTTTTCAAGTTGTCTATTTTACATTCTAAAGGACGCACACCAAAGACTCGTCTTACATCATACATTAACTAACTTGACGAAAAACTCTCCTTTGTTTTCTCCAGCATCTCGATTCCTTCCTCTGGTATCGTGACGCATTTATCGTCTTTCCTAAGCAAATACAGACATCTGCAAGAAGAATTAGGGATGAAACATTCATATGTATATCAAATCTTAGTATAACTCACAAAAATATGAAGAGAGCTAAAATATGGAGAGAAGCACTGAAGCTCCAGGGAATGTATTTATTGAATGGAAATAGACATAGCTGTACAAAGGTCCACATAAGAGAGGAGTCAAAGCTTCACATAGCCCAAACAAGGAGAAGGTTTGGCCCAATTCCTCAGACGTCACCAACTTTGACATAACTGATCTCAGTGCTATATGAGCACTTCCATTCAAAATCTCAGTCAGGGCAGCTGAAAATGA
The DNA here is from genome assembly GCA_910592335.1 of Adalia bipunctata. NCBI lineage: Eukaryota > Metazoa > Arthropoda > Insecta > Coleoptera > Coccinellidae > Adalia > Adalia bipunctata. Next base: position 15,457,170 of record OU342955.1, read on the forward strand.
TAGGCGAAGTTTTTCGAATCAGAAATGCTTTCAATTTTGAGTTCACCTACCTAAATAGAAGTACAAAGGTGTGGCAGCAAATGCACTCGCAAAACAGCAAATAACTTTACTCATCATTGCCAGCATACCCAAAGTAGCATCACCGATTTTCATCCATTTCACGAAAATGGATAAGCAGAACACTACCCCTGTTGAATATATTCATTATTCACCAAATGGAGCCTACATAATGACTTTCACTCACCTATCATGTGTATTATGCTGTGATATGTATTGTATCCACTATAATCAAGCTCACTCCATCCAAATTTCCTTCTGGTGAACAAATACATCACGGTGAGTTCACCTAGAAACGATCTCAACGTGGATAAATAGCACGACTTGAATAATATTGAAAGCCTACCTCTATATGAACCAACATTGAGGAGAACCAAAACCATTATAAGCATCAACTTTAGTCTTCTGTTGTCCTTTTTCTTCTCGAAACAAAGAGACAGTGTGTTTTTCACATGATCCAGGCGAAAGATATCTTTCAGAACATTTTCATCAGCATCTGGAGATGGTGAGTCTTTCAAGAATACAAATCCGTAAATAAAAGCAATTCCAAACATGATGATGGACAAAATATAAACCCCATAAAAACCAAGAACTCTGTACACTATTCCGCTGAGGGCTATACCAGAAGTAATAGAAACGTGGGTGAACATGGAAGCAGTTCCGATTCTCATTGTTCTTGTTTCCTCTTTACTTTTCTCCGTGACATAGCTGTACACACCCACGTAAAAACAAAACCAATATCCTGTCATGGCCACTGGTACCGACTCGAAGAAGATCGCTACCTCCACTGGCAACTCGAGAAAGAAAAAAGTACAGAGGATGTAACCTAAAGTACTTATAATATCTCCACATATCGGCATGAGTATGAATGGTTTCCTCTTTTTGTGTCTATCACTCCAAGAACCCAAAAATAGCATCAGTGTAAAGGGTATGATTCCTTGGATGGCAGTCTTATAAGCAAGCATCCCAGAAACCAATCGGTGCACTGTAATCTCATGGTCTGCTGTGTATGCTGAGCTGTTTCTGATCACCAGAGCTTGACAAACAGTTTCGTTAAAACCGATATTGACCAAGCAAGCCTTCTCCGGATTCAGATTCTCTGTGGTGAGGGTAGCCATCATCGAAGAGGTAACATAGAAAAGCATAGCAGGTTCCACTGTCAGAAATTCCAGATATTTGAGGATCGATTTCGAACTCTTTTGGACATCATCCAATCCTTCTAAATTCAGGTGATGATGACATAGTTTATGATTACCGTATGATGACTCGACCATATTCGAATGCACTGGTAATTTGTATTTATGGATTTTGAATTGAAATGATTCAGGGTCTGCGAATATACAGCTTCACCCCATTCCAATTTCAATACCGCTCTGAACTCAGGTTTTATACTGAATGAATACATCTGAAATACCTCAATGACTTGAAGGCTTCGGTTACTAACTTCGTAGTGAATGATAAGGTCGAAAAACCTTCTGGCTTATCTAATTCATTCGCTTCGATCCGATTGTACAGAACAGGGTTATGCCGAGGTCTAGGTTGAACCAAACTCAATTTGTTTGGTGATGCGAGACAATTTTTGGTAATAAGATGAGTTCAACCTGGAACCTGCCCTGCACAAACGAGCCTCAGTTAATTACATAATTAATGTTACCTATATGATAATGACTTAGACCTGGGAATCATTCACCTGCTTTTATCTTTCAAATTGGCTATATGTTTTGAAAGAATAGGTGTCATTATGGAAAATTGCTGTTGATGAGGAAAGTGCTAAAATAGCAATGAATATGCTCATTGATGGAAATTTTTCGCCAAATTTTTTACCGTTTTTTTCATTTTTGTATTCCGCAGTGCCTCAAAGTTAGAAAGTAAGGAGCTATTTGTAGGTTTTGTATATATTTATAATTTAACAGACATAAGTAGGACCAACATGCACACTTCGATCTGCTGTGCATGCTGAGCTGGTTCTGATAATCAAAACCTGATAAACTGTTTCGTTTAAATCAATTTTGATCAAGAAAGCTTTCTCCGGATTCTGATTCTCTGATGTGGGAGGGTAGCCATTATCGAAGAGGTAACATAGAAGAGCAATTTAGATTTCCCCTCGAACATCTTCTTGGTTAGGGATGACCAAAAGTTACGATGATTAAATCAGGAAACTGAGAACACTTTTGTTTGCTAGAATTTCCGGTTCTTTAAAAAATATCAATTGTTCATTATTTTCAAGAAGTCCATTTTCCATTTTGAAGGACACACCCTGATTACACATCAAGAACAGTCTCATACATTATACATCATACATGAACTAACAATTACTTGAAGAAGAACTCTCCTTTGTTTTTTCTAGCATCTCGATTCCTTCCTCTGGTATCATGAAGCTTTTATCGTCTTTCCTAAGCAAATACAGACATCTGCAATGAAACATTCTGGGCGAAACTCTCATTTATCCAATTTTAGTATAACTCACAAAAATATGAAGAAGGCTACAATATGAAGAGAAGCACTGATGAAGTAGAAAGCTCCAGGGAATGTATGTATTGAATGGAAATAGACATAGCTGTACAAAGGTCCACATAAGAGAGGAGTCAAAGCTTCACATAGCCCAAACAAGGAGAAGGTTTGGCCCAATTCCTCAGACGACACCAACTTCGAAGTAACTGCTCTCAGTGCTGTATGAGCACTTCCATTCAAAATCTCAGTCAGGGCAGCTGAAAATGAGAATTGTGGTTTTCAGAATCAGAAATGCTTTCAATTTTGAGTTCACCTACCTAAATAGAAGTACAAAGGTGTGGCAGCAAATGCACTCGCAAAACAACAAATAACTTTACTCATCATTGCCAGCATACCCAAAGTAGCATCATCGATTTTCATCCATTTCACGAAAATGGATAAGCAGAACAATGCTCCTGTCAAATGTTTTCATAAGTCACCAAATTGAGCCTACATATTGACTCTTGCACTCACCTAGAATTTGTATTAAACTGTGATATGTGTTATATCCACTATAATCAAGCTCACTCCATCCAAATTTCCTTCTGGTGAACAAATACATCACGGTGAGTTCACCTAGAAACGATCTTAACGTGGATAAATAGCACGACTTGAATAATATTGAAAGCCTACCTCTATATGAACCAACATTGAGGAGAACCAAAACCATTATAAGCATCAACTTTAGTCTTCTGTTGCCCTTTTTCTTCTCGAAACAAAAGGACAGTGTGTTTTTCACATGATCCAGGCGAAAAATATCTTTTAAAACATTTTCATTAGCATCTGGAGGTGATGAATCTTTCAAAAATACGAATCCGTGAATAAAAGCAATTCCAAACATGATGATGGACAAAATATAAACCCCATAAAATCCAAGAACTCTGTACACTATTCCGCTGAGGGCTATACCAGAAGTAAGAGAAACGTGGGTAAACATACAGGCAGTTCCGATTCTCATTGTTCTTGTTTCCTCTGTACTTTTTTCAGTGACATAGCTGTACACACCCACGTAAAAACAAAACCAATATCCTGTCATGGCCACTGGTACCGCCTCGAAGAAGATCGCTACCTCCACTGGCAACTCGAGAAAGAAAAAAGTACAGAGGATGTAACCTAAAGTACTTATGATATCTCCACATATCGGCATGAGTATGAATGGTTTCCTCTTTTTGTGTCTATCACTCCAAGAACCCAAAAATAGCATCAGTACAAAAGGTATGATTCCTTGGATGGCAGTCTTATAAGCAAGCATCCCAGAAACCAATCGGTGCACTGTAATCTCATGGTCTGCTGTGAATGCTGAGCTGTTTCTGATCACCAGAGCTTGACAAACAGTTTCGTTAAAACCGATATTGACCAAGCAAGCCTTCTCCAGATTCAGATTCTCTGTGGTGAGGGTAGCCATCATCGAAGAGGTAACATAGAAAAGCATAGCAGGTTCCACAGTCAGAAATTCCAGATATTTGAGGATCGATTTCGAACTCTTTTGGACCTCATCCAATCCTTCTGAATTCAGGTGATGATGACATAGTTTATGATTACCGTATGATGACTCGACCATATTCGAATGCACTGGTAATTTGTATTTATGGATTTCGAATTGAAATGATTCAGGGTCTGCGAATATACAGCTTCACCCCATTCCAATTTCAATACCGCTCTAAACTCAGGTTTTATACTGAATGAATACATCTGAAATACCTCAATGACTTGAAGGCTTCGGTTACTAACTTCGTAGTGAATGATAAGGTCGAAAAACCTTCTGGCTTATCTAATTCATTCGCTTCGATCCGATTGTACAGAACAGGGTTATGCCGAGGTCTAGGTTGAACCAAACTCAATTTGTTTGGTGATGCGAGACAATTTTTGGTAATAAGATGAGTTCAACCTGGAACCTGCCCTGCACAAACGAGCCTCAGTTAATTACATAATTAATGTTACCTATATGATAATGACTTAGACCTGGGAATCATTCACCTGCTTTTATCTTTCAAATTGGCTATATGTTTTGAAAGAATAGGTGTCATTATGGAAAATTGCTGTTGATGAGGAAAGTGCTAAAATAGCAATGAATATGCTCATTGATAGAAATTTTTCGCCAAATTTTTTACCGGTCTTTTCATTTTTGTATAAAGCAGTGCCCCAAAGTTAGAAAGTAAGGAGCTATTTGTAGGTATTGTATATAGTTATAATTTAACAGACATAGGTAGGACCAACATGCACACTTCGATCTCCTGATCTGCTGTGCATGCTGAGCTGGTTCTGATAATCAAAACCTGATAAACTGTTTCGTTTAAATCAATTTTGATCAAGAAAGCTTTCTCCGGATTCTGATTCTCTGATGTGGGAGGGTAGCCATTATCGAAGAGGTAACATAGAAGAGCAATTTAGATTTCCCCTCGAACATCTTCTTGGTTAGGGATGACCAAAAGTTACGATGATTAAATCAGGAAACTGAGAACACTTTTGTTTGCTCGAATGTCCGGTTCTTTAAAAAATATCAATTGTTCATTATTTTCAAGAAGTCCATTTTCCATTTTGAAGGACACACCCTGATTACACATCAAGAACAGTCTCATACATTATACATCATACATGAACTAACAATTACTTGAAGAAGAACTCTCCTTTGTTTTTTCTAGCATCTCGATTCCTTCCTCTGGTATCATGAAGCTTTTATCGTCTTTCCTAAGCAAATACAGACATCTGCAATGAAACATTCTGGGTGAAACTCTCATTTATCCAATTTTAGTATAACTCACAAAAATATGAAGAAGGCTACAATATGAAGAGAAGCACTGATGAAGTAGAAAGCTCCAGGGAATGTATGTATTGAATGGAAATAGACATAGCTGTACAAAGGTCCACATAAGAGAGGAGTCAAAGCTTCACATAGCCCAAACAAGGAGAAGGTTTGGCCCAATTCCTCAGACGACACCAACTTCGAAGTAACTGCTCTCAGTGCTGTATGAGCACTTCCATTCAAAATCTCAGTCAGGGCAGCTGAAAATGAGAATTGTGGTTTTCAGAATCAGAAATGCTTTCAATTTTGAGTTCACCTACCTAAATAGAAGTACAAAGGTGTGGCAGCAAATGCACTCGCAAAACAACAAATAACTTTACTCATCATTGCCAGCATACCCAAAGTAGCATCATCGATTTTCATCCATTTCACGAAAATGGATAAGCAGAACAATGCTCCTGTCAAATGTTTTCATAAGTCACCAAATTGAGCCTACATATTGACTCTTGCACTCACCTAGAATTTGTATTAAACTGTGATATGTGTTATATCCACTATAATCAAGCTCACTCCATCCAAATTTCCTTCTGGTGAACAAATACATCACGGTGAGTTCACCTAGAAACGATCTTAACGTGGATAAATAGCACGACTTGAATAATATTGAAAGCCTACCTCTATATGAACCAACATTGAGGAGAACCAAAACCATTATAAGCATCAACTTTAGTCTTCTGTTGCCCTTTTTCTTCTCGAAACAAAAGGACAGTGTGTTTTTCACATGATCCAGGCGAAAAATATCTTTTAAAACATTTTCATTAGCATCTGGAGGTGATGAATCTTTCAAAAATACGAATCCGTGAATAAAAGCAATTCCAAACATGATGATGGACAAAATATAAACCCCATAAAAACCAAGAACTCTGTACACTATTCCGCTGAGGGCTATACCAGAAGTAAGAGAAACGTGGGTAAACATACAGGCAGTTCCGATTCTCATTGTTCTTGTTTCCTCTTTACTTTTCTCCGTGACATAGCTGTACACACCCACGTAAAAACAAAACCAATATCCTGTCATGGCCACTGGTACCGCCTCGAAGAAGATCGCTACCTCCACTGGCAACTCGAGAAAGAAAAAAGTACAGAGGATGTAACCTAAAGTACTTATGATATCTCCACATATCGGCATGAGTATGAATGGTTTCCTCTTTTTGTGTCTATCACTCCAAGAACCCAAAAATAGCATCAGTACAAAAGGTATGATTCCTTGGATGGCAGTCTTATAAGCAAGCATCCCAGAAACCAATCGGTGCACTGTAATCTCATGGTCTGCTGTGAATGCTGAGCTGTTTCTGATAACCAGAGCTTCACAAACAGTTTCGTTGAAACCGATATTGACCAAGCAAGCTTTCTCCAGATTCAGATTCTCTGTGGTGAGGGTAGCCATCATCGAAGAGGTAACATAGAAAAGCATAACAGGTTCCACTGTCAAAACTTTCAGATATTTGAGGAACGACTTAGATTTCCCTTGGACATCTTTCAATCCTTCTGAATTCATGTGACAATGATATGGCTCACCGTATGATGAATCCATATTCGAAACCGTGAATTTGAAATTGTAACGCTCTAGAATCTACGGATATTCCACTTCATCCTTTTTCCTGTGCCAATTTTTTTTTTGTTTCAACGATTCAAAGCTTTGGTTACTGACTTCGTAACGAATGATAAGGATAAAATGACCACCAAGCTCACCACCTAATTCATACACATAGATAGTAGTAATTGTTTCACATGTGTGCTCTGATAATGTATTCTGTCTGATGAGAATAATGTCACTTTTTTATCTTTCAAATTGGATATTTATTCCGATAGAAAAAAATTATCAGCACACAGCATGGAAAGTAGCTGTAGATAAGAAAAATGATCCAACTTGAAATTTGCAAATGCAGCTTTTAGTTTTCCTCGTGGATTGATTACAACAATTGGGAATCTGAAGAACGTTACCTGTGAATAAACAGACTTTCATTTAGTAATTGTTGATTTAGAGAAGGAAGTAAATCAACGGGTTCCTCATCTATTGTGGAAAAATTTTCCCAAATAAATGTTTAACTGATATTTTCCCTTTTTACGAAAACAATTACTTCCCGAATCTATTTATAGTTCGCTCTATTCTTTTATTATTTTTTATGTTCAGCCTGTCGTTGTGAAACAATTGTATTTTATAGGCATTTCAAGAAGGTTTCAAAATTTATTTCGAATAGATAAACTGTCACCAGTGGCTTGGGTTTTATCAAATAATCATATGAGTGACATTGTTAGCAACGGAACTACCAGGATCCTCCAGTCAATGTTCATTTGTCGAGCTCGATCAGTCTGTTAGTGGAAGGTCCATTTCGTCGTTTTGCTAATGTATGTAAAATATGTGCTCTATTTACCCTTGTCACTCTATATAATCATGTCATATGTAGAAGGTATCCTTCATCAGAAATGAAATAACATGAAACAGTAATAGGGTTCATACATCAGATGATTATCCTCTTTCGATCGGAATGAGCTTTCCACAAGGATGACATTACTTTTTTATGGCAAAAATCACCTCGACTCGTCGCCAAATCGATGAAAACTCCCATGGAGGAAGAAGGGCAATGCACTCCTCACCTAAGGGATACCTGTGTACCTCCAAGCTATATAACATCGTGCATCATTTATGATACGCCGAAATTGAATAGGTATGAAAAACACATTTTCAGTTTCCCCCGCTTCTGGGGCTTGCAAAAGTATCATTCTCCCTCATTCTGAATCACAGGGGACGGACAACGACAGCAGTATAAAAAATGCTGTATGTGCACCAGTCGAGTTTATTATTTGCACCTTTTTCTAGTAGATTTCACTTTGGTAAAAAGAAGCAGAGTAAAAGAAAAATTGACCTGTTCGAGTATTTTCAATGATGAATGCCGAAGATGTGAACCTTGTTCAATAAAAATATTTCACAGCCCTTTCAAGCATAACTGAGCTGAGCTCATGAACAAAAATCTAAAATACAATACTTATCGGAAAAAATAAAACTGAAAAATTCTATGCCGTCGACCATAGAATAAAAGCTCATTTTAACGCACTCGAAATCATCCATTAATGACCTATTTCAATGCATGATTTCTCAATAATGATTGTCATGGCAACGCGCTCGCTCCGCTCACGCGTTAAAATATTTCGACCATTAATCGCTGTCATTAATAAACTAGTTGATTAAATAACTATTTCTCATGATGTGTGCATGGTTGACTATGGTATCAAAATGTAGGTTTTCGAGGTTGCTGAACCCAATAAAGAATATACCAGGGCCCCAACTATCATACTTTAGATTTTCACATGTGAAATTGAATTTTTGTCAAAATTAGAAATTTTAAACTCTCAGAGCTTCCGTCCCGTTTATCGTATCCACTTTTTATTTATACTTTGTTGATCAGCATATCTCAGAGTATCTATGTGCAAAATACGTGCAATTTTAAAAATCTCATTTTTTGTGTGAGAGGTGAGACCCCCAAAAACACCATATTTGTCAATAAAAAAAATATATCCGGAGGTTTTAACGGCTTTAATGATTGAAAAAGTTATTTGAGCCTTTCGAATTTTCAAAAATAGCCTTTTTGCGGATCGATAACAAACCACAAATATTTTGAGATGGTGAACAGAACACGAAAATTAATTATCGAAAGAAATAAAACTGAAAAATTCTTTACTCATGAGTCGCTGAATTCGATAAAAAATATTCCAGAGCCCTTACCAGGATAGTTTATATTTTCACATGACAAATGACATTTTTTGAAAAATTAGAAATTTCCAACAGCCATAGTTTCTTTCCCTCTTGTCGCATCCACTAGGTATTTATTTATTTAATACAGATAAATAAAACTCAAGAAAAAATTCAATATTCTATTCGAATATTCAAAATATTCTAAAATGTGAAAAAAAAATGGATCAAAGCGGAAAATACGAAAGGAAAAATATTTCTTCATATTTGTTTGTATTTTGTTGATCAGTTGATCAGCATATCTCAAAGTATGTTTGTGCAAAATATGAGAGATTTTAAAAATCTCAATTTTTGGCTGAAAAATGATCAATGGTTAAGCCCCCCCCAAAAAAAACACTATATTCGTAAATAAATAAATATATCTGAAAGGTTCTAACGGCTTTAATGATTCAAATTGTAATTCCATGATCTGAGCTTGTGAACAAAACTCGAAAATGAAATTTCGAAAAAATTAAAAAGAAAAATTCTTTAGATAGGTACTTGTGAGGGGTACATCATTGACTTTGGTATCAAAATGTTGGTTTTCGAGGTTGTTGAACTCAATAAATAATGTCGAATTGTTTCGTGTCCCCAGAATATAATTATTGGATAAAGTTGTGGGTCACTAGGACAAGACTGCTCAAAGAAGTGAATTTTGAGATTGATGAGAATTTTAAGTGAAAGAGTGTTGTTTTTCTTATTCTAAAGTGAAGTAAGTACCTACCGATATTAACACATAAATAATTTTAATTGTTTAGTCTGTGAATTTGCAATGTACAATATTTTATTTAAATGTAATTTTCAGCCTCTGAAGATGCTCACATTTTGGGCGAAACGTCAGGTAAACTAAAATTAAATGAAGACAATATACTCCCGTTTTTGTCCTAGTGACCCAAAACTTTATCCAATTATCAATAAATAATATCCCAGGGCACTAACAAACATAGTTTCAATTTTCACCTCCCAAATGGCATTTTTTGAATAATTGGAAATTTCAAACTGTCACAGTTTCTATCCTTCTTGTCGTTTCCACTATATATTTGTTTCTATAAGATTGATCAGCATATCACAAATTATCTCTTTGCAAGATTTAGGCGATTTTGAAAATAACATCTGCATCGGCGAGTCATAAATGTGAAGAGAGTCCCAAAATGTTCCCAAAACGTCGCATATAAGCATATCAATCTTACCCCGTGAATGGTAGAGAGACAAAACAGAAAAAGTTATGAAAATTGTCCCGGGATACGAGTATCCCAAGGATTTAATGCGTCCAAAGTCAGAGCGACTTTCCATTTATTATCCAGAAGGCGAATAAAATATGACTTATTCTATTAGAGTATATCAGGCTAAAGAGGGATGATATATGGTCTGGACATAATTTCTTGGAAAATGGAGGATTCACGCGAGAACTTGACAAATGCCCTATTGTGACGTCGTTCGATATTTACCGCTCTGTTCTATTTATTCGCTACGTTACCAGAGGCGTAACATGTTAAAACCTGTAATGCTTGCTTCAGAATCCCCTCGTTACAACGAATAAAATGTGAAAACTATCGGCCATTCAGAATTGTCAATAATAAATAAATTTTCGAAGCACTAGTTTCCATTACTAGATCGGTACAGTTTGGCGACGATGATGGGATAAATGCTTTCTACCATTTCAAATATGGCTGTCTGACGTTTTGAAAACCGATGGATCAAAGTCAGAGAGAGGCACTGGCATTGGGATATGCGGACCTAAACTGAAGATCTCTAAAGCCCTGAGAAGTGAACCCTCTATTTTAGAGACTGAGATACTGGCTGCTCACGTATGTGCCCAGGAGTGTCTTAAAATGAACCTCAAAGGGCCGCTGTCCGCGGACAGCCAAGCCACGTTGAGGTACCTGGAATGACACTGCCAGGGATCTCTGTGGTGTGGTCCTATACTTTTGATTTCTCCCGAAAGGGGTCGCTCTATTTTCCATTGCCGCAATAGCGCCACGACCGCGAAATATTGCGGATAATTCCGTAACTAGGACCCGATCTACAATCTGGAGTGCCGTTTTGATCTACAATTTTAAGCTAGGAGTCGTTACACCAGGGTTTCTATGCATCTGTGTTGAAAATTGTCACGAAGGAACATAACCTAATTTAGTTGTGTTAATCAGACGTGTTTCATTTAATTAACCAGTGCAGGAAATATCAATGTAGATTGTAGGTATCATTATCACTTACTCGAAGTAATACTGTACAACTGGAGTCAGCAGTTTTTGGGTCTCACATCTTTTTAGGAATCGTGAAGTATAATTCAGTGAATGAGGAATCTCCGAAGTGAAAATATTTTTATCATTTACAGATCCTCGATTGACTCCTCTTGCGAGATTTACGACATGAGAGAGTTTTCCACCTTCCCGCCAATGACCTCCGCCAAAACATCTGAGAATCTTTCCTACCGTCAGGAGAGGTGACTGATGATCCTGTCCGGGGTAATCGGCTGGGATGCTACCGAGTTCCTCCAATTTTCCGAGTGGCCATGCGTCAAAGCCTTCTACGACCAACTGACCGCACACACCAACCCCCTCGACCCTCCCTCGTACCAAATTAAGGAAATTACAGGGGTCGAGAGATTTTTTCCGATGAAATTGGGAAACTTCTCAATGAATCCTGCCTTATTTTCGGGACCTCCATTTTTTTCAGAAGAAATTGAGAGTGGATTTTCTTGTCCTATGGTTTCGGGAAGGTTTAGATTTTGTGCAATAAAATGTGGATTTCATCTGGAAATTCATACAAAACCACTTTGCATTTTGTATATTTTGATTGTAATGTAATTTGTGGCTGAAAGTTTTCATTTTCTTTGTTTTATGATTACCTAATAGTAGTTTTTGTGACACTTCCGGTAGTTTATTGAGGAATGCATAAAGATACTTACAACGGAATTTTCAGTATTTTTTTTATCGCATACATTCGTCTCTTCAAGGTCAATCAGGGTAATTAAAGAACATAAATGTTTCGGGCAGAATATCTCCAGGAAAAATAAAAGAGGGAAAAAAAATTTTGCGTCCAACTAAACTTTCAGTTCTGCATATTTGGTTTCTGGCTTGATTATCTAAGGTGTTTTCCTTCGAAATTCATTTTATTTTTCATTACGTTCAATTCAACACGTGGTTTGTAAGAATTTCATGATTCATTTATCTTAATTTTGTATTTCATTGAGCTTGTTTTTGATATTTTCCGGATGGACCGGTTACAATAAATTTTTCAATAGAAACTGTGCGTATAATAGTTTATTGTTCTATGAGCGGTAATGTAAGACATAACACACGCAGATGAATTTTGCAGCTCGAGCCGTCAGGCGAGGGGTGTAATTCATCAAGTGTGTTATGATCATTACCGCGAATTGAACACTATACTTTATCTTCGACTTCTTCAGTAAAATTCGAATTAATCTGCATTCTCGAAATTGACAACAGTTGTCAAAAGCGATTTCTGTGGTCGAAAATCGAATCGATATCGAATCCCGTAGAAAACGTCAAAAATTCAGGTTTTCCAAATGCAATTTTCGGATATTCAGACCTAAGGAAATGTAGAAATGAATGGCGAGAACGTTACCCTGATGTCTGAAATAGAGTTCCTCATTGACCCGACTTCCTAGAATTCAATTTTATCTCCCACATTCGTGGTATTTTATTATTACATATCGTGATATCGCCACATCAAACGTTTTTCAATCACAGCGATTTTAGTCTTGACAAAGTTGATAAACATTCTGACATCATTGATTACTTGTATAGAAATCAGAGAGTTAACAATTTTTCAGCCATTCTGTGATTTTTAAAATCCGGGGAAGCATCCAGATTGTTCCTATGATTTTTTATTTTTTAGTCAAATTTTATCGGGTAAAATTGGGAATAACTCGAAAACGACGCGTTTCATAGAAAAGAACATAAAAACACTTTCATTTTGAAAAATGATGGATTCTGTCGAAAGTATGAACCGTTTAGATTTTCAACTAGTTTTATAGTATTTTTGCGTGGATTTATGAGTCGTCTACGCTGTTACTCTTATACCAAGAGAAATATTGAATGAGTTTTGATTGAGGAATAAGCACCATGAGAAGAGTAAACAATCAACCTAAATTCAGTGTATTTGAAATGACAGTTCCGAAGATATGAAAAAAAAAAGGTTTTTTTCGTTCGTGGATTTTCGATACCCTGTATCTTTCAAACGGAACCGAATTTTGAAAAATGGTAGAGGAAGAAAGTGTTTCGTTCGATAAGAGGAATGTACAAGTCAAAGAACTCAGGCAATTGAAACAAAGATGTGATTGATGCTCGACTGAAATCGATCGTTGAAAATGTACAGATTGAAACAGGCGAAGGTCTGTTATCTGATGATTCGACCAGAAAGGAGGCTGCCAATAAAATTGGCTGAATTTGGTCCGAGTGATTGAGATGACGATGGGGAAGTGAGAGGTGAGAATTTCAACAAAACTCAGAAAAAAACCAATTTTCCAAATCAGTTTCTCTATCTCTCTTTGAAATTAGTAGGTGAAGATTTGATTTCAAGAACATATGTTCATTTATTAATAACTTCGTCAGTAGTCAAAAATGTTGAAAGATCAAAAAAAAAACATCGAAAAAGGCGAGGCAACGAGCAATATTCCCAAAATGAAAAATTCTATTTCTCATGCCCGGACAGAGGTCCAATCAGCTTCTCGAATGCGGAACAGCGAAACCATAAGCTGCAGAATCCATTCTACGGATTGTCCCTGCAAATGCAGAAACAAACAACCGAAAGTATAAAACATGTACTGGCATCGAAGCGGCTCTAGGTGTAGATCAACCTGCCCGCCCCTCGGGGATGCTTTGGCGCCGCGTGAGATATAGGGCGACACAAAAACCCCTTCGCCGGAAGTCCGGCACAAACCCCAGGGCAGCTTCCTGTCTGCGGCGAACCGCACAGCGAGACCACGTATATATTTGAAGTTATTTGTTTTCCAAGTGCCAATGCCGGTTGGAGAGGTCTTTTGTCGCCATTAAGAACGTTAGGGCGGATCGTCTGGCGATTTCTGCGACTACAAATCGTGGTTTTACTTAAAAGAATTGCTTTGGCGGGATGGCCAAACAACTTTTTTCTGTTCGGCTGAGGTGATCACTCTCCGAGTTGGGAAAGTGTGAATTACGACCATTTTCACATACAGGGTCGGAATAAAGTATGGAACTAAACAAACGTCAACTTCTGATGTAACATATTCCTATCTGAATTCCCACAGGAAGTCGAGCCTCGTCTTTCAACTCTGTACGCATCAAGTAGGGCGTCTCCAACACCTTCTTCGCCATAATAGCCATCCTCATGGCCTATGAGCGAAGCTGGGACGAAACCTTAATCCTATCCCAATATATAATATTATATGTCAACGCCCCAAAGCGTAATTTTGAGGGGTTTTTCAATAAGAGGTGGTATTTTGAATATCACTCTAATTCGGTAGATGTCACGTTTGAAGCTGTCATTTTTTAATATTTGATCAGTAGAAGCTACGCCATTGATACAAATGGACGGTACACGCTCCAACGACGCATTGAAATTATCAAAATTCACTATAAAAAAAAATTGAGAGAATTTGGCAGAGTCGTAAAACTCGAAAATTTTTGGGAGCACCTTGTCGAACCGCAAAACAGAAATTGGTGGACAAATTTGAGCTGCTGGGACAAGTTAGTTATGTGAAGAATAAAACCCGTGCGCGTCGCTCAAGAACAGCCGAGAATATTGCTGCTGTAGCCGAAAGTGTTGAAGAAAACGCCGGTTTGTCCATTCTTCGTCTTTCTTCGGAATTAGGCATTCCACAATCGTCCTTACACCGTATTTTGCATAAAGAGCCGGCCGACCATCAACAAAGAGGTGTCTTTGCTTATGAATCCTCGAAATGCATGAAGATGATCCGGAATTCCATCGGAAAATTATCTTGAGTAATGATCCCTGCCAAAAATGTCTCGTAGAAACTGATAGAAAATGTATGTACGAGAACTTATAAGATCCTAATTGGATAGTGAAACCGCAAATCCGTATAAAACCATATACGATATTCATCAGTATTTAATGGAGACTACAGATACACATTGCTTCAGTTTCTAATGGCAATTCCTAACGTAAATCATATCCGTTTTTATAAGCGATTCCTACATTGAATTGTCCTAGTTCCTACGAGTTTTTATAAGACTCTATAGTTTTCAAATGTGTTTTTCACACATAAGACCTACCTGTTTCTAATGTATTCTTACACATAACTCATATCCGTTTCTACGAGTTTCGATAAGAATCTATAGTTTTCAAATGTGGTTTTCGCACAAAATACCTACCTGTTTCTAATGTGTGTTTCCTTGCACATAAGACCTACCTGTTTCTAATGTGTTTCCACAGATAACTCATATCCGTTTCTACGAGTTTCTATAAGAATCTATAGTTTTCAAATGTGGTTTCCACACATAATGTTTCTAATGTGTTTTTACACATAACTCTTATCCGTTCCTACGAGTTTTTATAAAACAAAACAAAAAAAAACAAAACATAAGATCCGCATAAAATCACATAAGGAATTCCTGATACATTCCACAAATTCCTAGGTTTTCAGGCTTGTGAATGAGCATAAAACATCATTATGATTGAAACTGGAATACCTTATAGAATCTCATAGCCTCCTCAAACGAATACTACCTGATAGAAACTCGCACACCTTGTAATCGGATATGCTTATAAATTACATAAACCTACTTATAAATCCTCATAAAAAAGTTTACATGTCATGGATAACGTAAGTATATGATACAGCTTCTTCTCATTGATCCTTGTGAAATCTCATAAATTGTCCATATGTTTTTATGAGATTTCATGCGGTATTTTTGGCAGGGGAGGACCATTTCCACCTTCGTCAACAAACAAAGTTGTCGCATCTGGGGATCGTAAAACCTAAGAGTTTATGTTGAAAAGCCTCTCTAATCTCAACGTTTGTTTGGTACGGTTTATGGTTCGGCGGGGTCATTGAACCTTTTTTTTTCGAGAATGAGGCTGAAGCAACAGTTACGATGAATGCGCTATCGAGAGATGATTAATGATTTTTATGGCCGAAATTGGATGGTATTGATCTGGACAATGTTTGCTTTCAACTAGACGCCGCTACATGCCACACAAACAATGAAACAATTGATCTTTTACGGGAAAAGTTTCCGGACAGTGTTATCTCTCGAAAAAGTGATCACAATTGGCCACCGAGATCTTATGATTTAACACCTTTCGACTTTTTCCTTTGGGGCCATGTGAAAGAGAAGGTCTACGCCATGACCCCAGTGTCGATTCAAGACCTCAAAGAAAAATGGAATTCGTGAGGCCATCGAGGACATAGGGCAGCCACTTTGCGATTTGATTAGGGAAAATTTTATGAAACGGATTTCGTCCTGTATTCGTGGTCGTGGTGATCATTTGGTTGATATTATTTTCCATTATTTACAGCATACCTCCCTCTTTATGATGACATAAACATCCGATCATTTTTCTGAAAGAATGGCATTTTTCTTTGAATGTCAAATTAACACCTCTTATTGGAAAACCCTTTACTTGGTTCTATGCTTTAACCCAACCCTGTATTTCCCTTACTCCATTTCCTTCCTTAAACAACGCAGATACTCTCGAAAAGCCGATTTTCACAATTGATGATATCACCGTCGAGTTGGAGCAACGAAAATGTTCAATTTCGCATCAGAGGATTTTAAGCAAATTGAAAGTTCCTGCAACGTGAAAATTTCAAAGGAAAACCGGAATCAGAGCAGCAACGATGATTCTATTCGTGAATTATGAATGACTAGCTTGCCTTCTTTTCGCGTATGAAAGCAGAATTGAGAGCAAATGAGGGAAAATGGCAATTTCTGGATATGAAAGATAAGCAGGGTTGGAATGAAGATGCAATTAGGATTCTAGGCGCCTTTTCTGCTTTGATATAACATTCGATCCCTAGGACTCTAGAGTCTAGGGATCTAGATAAAGCAGGCGAATGAAGATGAAATGTTCATCAGATATATGGAATTTATGCTCAATCAAGTCTACATATAATTTATTTCCCAGATTTTCAAAGATATTATTGTTGGATATACTCTTCAAAAGATTTGTAAAATGAATAAAATCCCTCGAATGTGTTGAGCTCATTAGTGTTTTTCATTGGATTACTTCAACTTATATTCATTGAAACTTTACTGCGTTTTATGGAATTTATCTAATTTCTAATTGTGTCGCTATGAAGAAACTACTTCATAGATTGGAAAAACGAGGTTCACATTCCCTCACGTCGTAGACCCCTGGGAGTTGCGAACTTCATGCATATTTGCCGGATGGCTCTTTGTCCCTAACATTTATGTTCAGGGAGAAAATACGAGACAAATGGCTTTACGTTTCACCGATTTATTCATAAATTCCTTATTATCTTGAGAAATGGTGCTGCTGGAAACAGATACATGAAAAAATTAAATTATTCCATGCTATACAGAAAATTTCTCGACCCCAGGTGCAACTTGAAGCTCTCAGGGCACATTGGTTTTGAAACTATCGGCATTTATATACCTGAATGAAATGAAACTTGTAATTGATGGCTTCAACGAGTCACGTCTCTCGGTGAACAGGGATCTGAAATTGGATATTTGGATCTATGAGAAAGTTTTCAATTCTTTAAAGATGTATCTATACGGAGGCAGTGATAAAAGGCACGCAGGGGTAACTGTGGGGTTCCGAGTTACTGATGTCATGATGTCTCGGTTATTTGAAGGCCTGTGTAACTGAGGCCCAGGAATCAGCAGGCCTGTGTAACCAGGGGCCTGTGTAACCAGGGGCCTGTGTAAGACGGAAAAATTAACCAATTAAATTTGTCCCAAATATTATCATTCAACAAATACTGAGCAGCAATTAATAATAACGAAGGACTTTCTGTTCAATATATGATTTATTTTCAATAAGTTAAACAGACGCAGCAGAGTTGTGAAGCATTTTTGGATGAACTTTCATTTGATTATATCATAGCAACCCTACAAAATTGGTTGGAATCAAAGTACATATACAATGAATCTTGAGGAATACAAACTAATTGATGATATGACATGACGGAATATTAGCATTTCAATCTTCGTCATTGAAAAAATTGAAAGGAAAAAAGGCGAGGGTGCTTGCACAGAAATTGATTGAAGAAAGCAGCTACATTCAAGTAGCTTAGGTATCCAATCTTGTCACAGCAATGCAACTACACCTACCTCAACGCAATGATACAACAAATCAAAGAAATGCTTCTCCAAAGTACGGATCAATACTGACAGTAAACAGAAATAAGTTTAGTGTGTCTTATTGTTCAATTTGGATCAAACAGGATTACATATAGGATAATGACAAAAAATGAGAGCTCTAGGTAAGCATTAATGAGAAATTTATTATGGAAAAGTCTTAAAATGTTTTCAATTCCATTGATCAATATGTTAGTAAATGTGTCATATCTATATCAGTTTAATACGTCGAGTGAAAGAAAACATTTTTCAGAGGTGGAAATCCATAAAAAAAATTTCGCTGTCCTCCAAATTTTCACCACCATCACTGTACCTGTTCATAGATCAAGCTGAAATTTGAAGCAGTGCTATTTGATTCTCTTTGTCCCTTCTTTTAATTTTTATTTATTTCATTTCTTTACCATTTATGATTTTTTTCGTATTTTTCCTATATCTTTCTCCTGGTTTCTTATTTTTTTCACAACTATTCATGATGACTTTAACTGTTGGTTTAATCAATTTTTTTCGGGAGCAATTCATTACATTATTCGAATGAATCCCAATCGAAATGTATGAATAGAATATGACAATTAGCACCAATATTATGTTGAAGTCAAATGTATTCCAAATACGTATCAAATCTCTATGTATGAAGGAAAAAGGAATTTCATCTTTTCTTCATGAGAAAAAATCATAACATGAGTCAAATTACTTTGCATTTTATTGCTTCATAACTTCTTCAATCCAATAAAACCCAAGTGACAAATCTCGTAAACTCACAAAACATCATAAAATATTACATCTCCAAACCCAGTAGGTACAGCTAAATATAACAGAGTCGTCTAAACATAACAAAATTTTAGATTATCTTTTGATATTACAATAAAATTCAGTCAGTACTCTATAATGAGCAATGAATAAAATTCTCTTCTTATTCAAGCGAAACTTTTATAGATGTAGTTCTATATTTATTCTTCAACATCTATTTATTTTTAAAATTTGTAATTATAACAAGCTATACAAATCACAGGATGGGTCAATCTATAAAACAAATAAGGAATTCGAACACTAGATTTTAGTGAAAAAATGTACACAGGAATGTGAATATAAAGGTGATCACGGAATGGTAATTGGGATATTTCAAAAATTTTTATCGCTTTTTACAATTAATAAGTACAGTAAGCTGATAAATACAAACATTTGATAATTTTCGATATAACGTTTCACTCATTCTCATCATTGGAGATTTCACACTGTTCATACTGATTGCTTGACAAAAAAGATCTTATAACTGAAAACTTTTAATTGGATCACCTATATCAACTTCAATAACTCAAATAGGGTGAACTTTCAGTTAGTGGATACCCCGACGGCTTATTGCTCTCGCCTCAAATAGCTTTGTATTTCAAATATTTTCCTTTATTTGCTATTTATTCATTTTCCTCTCGATGTTATTTCTCAATAACAAATGGATCAATACTCATATTTAGTTTTCAGACACTTATCCGATAAATTTTAATCTCTTTGCTATACATTCACATACAAATTTGGTGGTTAATATTAAAAGAAAAACATTGAAATTGATATAAGTATTAAATGAAACAGTATGATGAATTGATATCAGGTTTTGGCGGTGCTCCTTCTGCTTTTTCATAATGAACAGCAGCAAATTTTTCTCCGAAATTAACACACAAAGGCAGTTACAAAACTTGTAACATCAAAACTGTTAAGTGCATCTGGGGAAATCTAGTTTCGAACAGATAGTTCTTGAATATTCAACAAGTGCTTCCTATATTAGAAAAATGATATTGAATGTTCTCTTCATTTATATGCAAGCTATCTTTAAAATTGAATAAACATCATTGAGATATCTCCGATTTCTTATGTTATCAAGATATTTTTGGCACAATCAGTTGATTGAGAGATATTCTTGATTCAAGTTAAAATAGAAGCTGATAATTATCATAGTCCTGATAACATTTATTCTTTCAACACATCTACCGTTTTTACTTTAACACCTGCCAGTTCAATTTGTCTCACACTCTCTTCGTCCGACTCCAGCATGATGATGCACATGAAGCTTCTTCCAGTGTTAACATCTGTAGGATAGACGGTTACTGGTGTGAATTTAACGGAATTCTCCTCCATCCAAGACTGCATCTGTTTGTAGATGTCTTGGTGCTGTCTCCTCAGAGAAACGCCTCTTTGTCGGAGCTCTATGATCAGATTGTTGAAACAAGTCTCTTTCATCTGCCGGATTTTGATTTCATTGCCGCTGAGAGGTGAGCAGGTGAGGATAAGGGTCTCAAGATGTTCATTTACTTTTTCTGGTATTGGAAGTTCTTTGGATAGCCTCATTTTGGCACAGCGAGATACAAGTTGCCTTTCCCATTTAACAGCTCCTGTCATTGGTGTTTCTGATATCACACAAATAGACACGTAAAGAACTAACTTCGTGTCAGGGTTGTAGTTTTTGCACATTTTTACAAGTTCTGCGTACATTTGGGGGCCCATCTCGTTGGGCAGAAGATCGTGCCATGGTATATAAGTAAGTTCACCTAAATACTGGAGTCCTTTGCTCAAGAACTGTTCCGCACTTTCGGGGTTGTGGAAGAAGCACTTGACAGCGCCCGCACCAAGTGAAATGTGGCCTCTTCGTGCCATTTCGGAAAGATGTAACAACGTATCCTTCTGTTCCCTGATGCTGGCGATAACGTGCCTGCAGAGAGTTCCTATCCTAGAAAACAAGCAGGTTTTGCGATGTTTTTCCCAGTGTGCCCTACGACACTGTCTGGAACAATATGTATAAGAACAGTTGTGACAATTTTTGAAGGCAGTTCCTTCTAAACTTGCAGCTAAGGCTATTTTGCCGCATCTTGAGAAACGGCATTTTAGAACTGGAGAGCAGTTAAGGCTGACCCTTCTGGTGTTCGAGTATGAAGTTGGCTCACTTCCTTCGGAACGACGACGGAACTGATCCAACTGATCTGCTGTTTTGTGGCTGGGACTAGTATTAGCTGACACCGTCTCTATAAAACGAGAAATCTTTAATTCTGATGGAAACGTTACTGTTACCGCTTTCACCAAGCCTATTTTCAGTCAAAGAAAGAAGAATCATGCGTGAAACAAAATTCAAATGAATCAGGTACATAAATGGTGGATACGCTACTTGGGCGCATCCGCCATAACAATATATGAACTACATTCAAAGTGCAGATGAGGATTGTACGAAGGAAATGAGGTTGTTGGAAAACTGAGGAATTATGCATTGGTTAGTAATGAAAAGTGGAACTTTGGAAAAGACCTGGAATGAAACTTACACATGTCTCCTACCTTGGAGACTAGGACTCGGGGCCCTCGCCGAAGATGGCAGTCCAAGAAGCGAATCTAAGACGTCTTCTAATGTTGTTGAACCTGGGGATGGCTTGGATCCACTTGAAGGTTTCAAAGATATATCTGGGAGGAAAAAATTGCTTTTGACAGTTTTTTTTTTCGAGACGAAAATGTATTGTGAAGCATTTTTTTCGAAAAAGCAAATCTTATGCTGCTTCTAATTTGTAATACATACCTTTTTATTAGAATCTGTTTTTCTTTCATTCTCCAGTGAAGAACACAGGGTGTTTCACCATAAAATCGACAAACATTTACAAAATGTTTTTATAAGTATTGTAACTCAGATAGAAAACACATTATCTAGCTAATTTGGGTTGAATCTTCATATTTTGTGCCTGAGATTCTATGGTTTAAACATTTTCTATTACTTGTAATTTGTAATAGATGTTTATTCAGTTTTGGTGAAACAACCTGTATAGTGTATATAAAAAAAGCATACCTAGTCTTCTTATTACCTTCACCTTCTGTTTTTCATGATTCTTATAACTTTTTTCTTCAAATTTCATATACCTAAGTAAATCCGATTTAATCATCTTATTTATCTGCTTCTTTGCATAATATTTCTTCATAAAATATAAGATATTTCGTACCTACCCTGTTCTAATTTTGGAAGGCAGCGATGAATTTGGAATGAAATTCTTGAATGAACGTAACATTTCGGTATTCACCATATTTTTTTTTTCAGATGTTTTAATTTTCTTTTAATGATAAAATTTTTTATCGAACTGTATCCCTACAATAATGTTCAGAACTGGCCGATGAAATGTGAAGAGGGAGTTGAATTACATTTGATTATAAAACTATTTTTGTCGATGTCTACATCTGGAAATCTTTTTTTTTTTCATTCACAAATGTTCTGAGAGTTTGTTCTTTTCAATTCTCATTAGCAATACTAAATGGTTGAGGATTCGGGTGAAATAATGTTTATTTCAATATCATTCATCTTCGAAATTCGCCATGCAATACATATGAGGAATGTATTTGATATTCGTCATGGAAAGTGAAGGTGTAACTTAATAAAATAAAAAATCGACAGAAAATAAAACGATTTATTTGTGTATGATACATGCAGTATTGAATATTCACATATACGAAAGCAAAAAATAAAATTGTGAAAGGGTGCATCAAAATAAATAAAAGCCTACAAGTAACAACGCATATAATTAAAATAATCATTCGAGTAAATTGCACAATAAACAAGTACAAAATATCTCTACACTGAACATTCAACATAAAATATATCACCATACATTTTCTGTACAACTACTGTTGAACTACATAATAAATTTCGAACAGAACACAATATATATGTAGAAAAAATTTATAAATCTCGGTTTCGAACTCAACAAAACTGACCTCTTCAGACTGTTTCAACAATTTACTTTTCTTTAAATATATTCTCCAAAATTCACTTAAGGCACTTCATCAATCATGCTTTCAGCCATTTTCCTGTCACTTTTAGAACGAATTCCATCCATGGGCCTATCAAATACATTCCTAGCCTAGAGCAGAGAGTTATTTTGATGAAAAGTTTTGATGGTTATGAAAAACCCTTCACCTTCCAAATTATTGAAAAATTTCGATGTTCGGTCAGCCTTGAAACTATTAATGAATTGATGAATGTCCACCTTCAGAAACTGATGAGCAAATGATTGGAAGCATGATTTTATATAGCGCCCTAAGCATACCTAATACATCAGAACCTCCACGATTTACCAAAAACTGTAAGCAGTGGGGTGATTCCCTAATTTCTAACAAGAGTCTATGAGGTTTCAGAATGAGCTGATTGTAAAAGAATTTAATGAGCACCATGTGATAAAAACGGAGAGAGCCAAAAAAATTTCTCAACTAGTATGTGCCAATTAGTTTATGTCGAAGGTTACCTTCTTTGTTCTACTCACTGGAACATACTATCATTTTATGGATATGTAAGAAACAATCAATTAATTTGTGTAGTACCTACGTGAATTCTGCAACAGTTTATTTGGAGAACTTAGTAAATTTGAGAATCAAAGCATTATTCAATTTGGAATTCATACTACTTTTTTGATGCACCTGATTTGCTTGCACAAAAATATTTGTGTGTAATTATATCGAATAAACGAATATCATTCGTTAAGAATAATTAAATAACCAATAAAATCACTTCAAAGTTTGTACTTCACAAATTCTTGACTATTTCTGACCAGTCAAAATCTTACACTCAACATATTTTACACTATACACAAGACTTGATAAATGCACCTAGTATCTAAGCATGAACAGACTTACCATTGTGATTCTGGAGTTCCAATCTCAGATCGGAATGATGCCCAGGGTTAGAACTTTCGGACAAGGTCACAGGAGTTTGTGGGGAGTCTAAAGGTTTAGTCCCAACGAAGGAACTCTCTAACCAACACAACTTCTGGCTTCCTCTCGGACTAACTGAAGAACTCCTTTGGCTTGCCGTGTCTTGGCTATCATAACTGGAAGGCCTGTTGTCTTCTGGCTTTAACCCGCTGACGTAATGTACTATAGCAGAGGTCACCTCTTTGATGGAGGATTGAATATCGGGGTTGAGCTGCTGATGATGATGACTGTTGTGAGGCAAGAGAGTATTGGCAAGTCTTTCAGCCGGAGTTCTTGGTTTGGTGAGTCTTTCCTGAGATCTCCAGCCAAGGTAAGGCTGCCTATAACTAAAACTACTCCTAACCGACGAGGGTGACAGAGATCCGTTCGCTTGTCTCGTGTTGAAACTACTTCTTGTTGAGGCACATGGTGAAGAAGCTGTCGAATTCAGCTTGGAGGTCGACCACCGGACGAAGGGTTGATTTTGGGGGGTGGGACTCAGGATGAGGGGCGATTGGTTGACGGATCCTAGACTACTAAGGGAGGTGGTTCGACTTCCAGTACCTGTCCATCTGCTCTCCCTGTTTTGGTGTTTCTTGAGAAGGAACCCCTCCTGTGGTATCTGCGATTGTTTGTACCAATCTGGTATAGTGAGCTTCTGGAGGGAACGCTGGACCCTGAGCTGGTGCTCTGACATCACCCGTTCTCCTTTCTGAAGCTCATTTTCTGGTGGCTGCAAGAAACAAGAGGTTTATTCAGATTAGTTGGTACACAACAGACAATATTGATGGTTTGGGTGTTAGATAGTGCCCCATTTATGTTAAGATAATCAACACTGTCCACTCAAAATGGAGTTCTATGGATCAGAACACAGAACAAAATGAAATTCTCCAGTGATTTTTTTCGTTCGATGATTCAAGTAATCTTTATCCATAATGTAATCAGTTAATCCACTAAACTTTACGTAATATTTATTTTGACAAACTATTATTTATTAGCAGCATATTGGAACGAAAACCAAGCTCTTGCATAAGCCATATCGATCTTATCATAACTACTCAATTTAATCGAATCTTTACAGCGAAATTGCCTGAGTTTCATTCTATCAACTAATTATATTTGCGACCTTTGGGCTGAAATGGTAACGATTAAATTATGAAATATGAGGCTCTCGTAAACAGCACCTGAACGCTAGAGATAAGAGAGAAATGAGTTAATTGACATTGGAGGCAATAATTGGAAAGTAATGTACTATTTGTAAGAATACAATTGTTTGCCTTCCTTCAATCAATGTCGATTATCATGTCTAAGAAATTCTCCAAATGTGAACGCCAAAAATTAATGGTGTGATTTAGACTTTCCTTTGAAGTAGTTTCTTATTCTTTTGATTTTTTTATTTCTTATTCAATGTAGGCGGATTCGATAAGACGTCAATGTATAGTTAGGTTACATACTGTCATACCCTTGACAGCTTCTTTCAAGGTTTATCTTTACGCATCTTTCGATTGCAAATATTTCTGCCTAAACGACAGTAACAGAAGTATCTTATTGTTGTTTCCAATATTCGCCCCATATTTGTTACTAGTGGAGCCCCTAGATCTACCTATTAAGTAGTTATCCTTATCTCTGCAAATCGGGTGATTCTAAAGGAGAAATGTCATACTTTGATCAATTTTCCTGAAAAAATGGAAAAATAATGGAGAATATCAATACCAAGATATTTTGCATTGACCTTTCCTCTTTCGATCCGTATATTTACATCACGGCCAGGATATGTGTGAAAAAAGTTCAATCGAGTTCAAAATTGCTCTTTTTGCAGGATTTTTTCGTGATTTTCGCGATTTTTTAAAAAATACTTCTACATCGCCTAGAGAATTGAAATTTCACCCACATATGAATCGATTATTCCTCTTCCTGACCGTATAAAAATTTCCTTACTGTATCGCAGCATCGCTGCGATTTTAAAATTCTTCTGGACCCACTTTTTCGACAGATTCCCTCGGGCCGGTCCACAGAGTTACCAGTTTAGTATACTATAGAATAATGGGCAAAATGTGTTGCGTCAACCATATTGATTCATGTTAATTAATTTCACTTTCAAATACATTCCAGTAGCCTAGTACTAAAGAATTATTATCGTTACATGCGTGGGGTCTAATGTTCAACAAAATTTCCCCCCCTAATTATCAATTCACGTCGTGAATATCCTTTACATCTTTACATATTATCATGTACTAACACACCATACCATTTTCCATGTGTGTCACATATCTAATCACATTCTCACGTCGCACAACAAAGATATAATTATTCCCTCATTAACAAACTTAATCGAAGTTGAAAATACACTCAAGGTCTCAGTATAGTCGAATTCCAAATGGATTCAAATTTCCATTGTCCCGAAAATTCAGACAATGGCACAACTTCCTGATATGACAGAATCGTCGCGAAAACATCGAATTACCATTTCCTCCCAGATCATGCTCAAACGAACCCATCGATGTCTGTAAGAGTCCATGAAAAGAAAACCTGGCATTTCCATGTCACAATCCGTAGCAAACATTTTCTCACAAATTCAGGACACTACTGAATTTCGAACTGAAGCTTCTTCCCATGTTCAATTATTTAATGATACAGGTACTCTACTTAATGAGTCCTGTGTTGCTGGAGCGATTGGAAGGAATAACTTGAGGCAATCTACCAATTAGCGTTAATTATTCTTCAATTTTAGCCGTAAATTGGGTCTAATCTACGACATAATCAAGTGGGCAGAGAAATATCCGGATTATTATTGACGTCTTTATCGGTTTTTATCGGGTTCGAAGATCAGGGTGTGACAAAAAAAATTGGTTTCCAAGAAAAAAAAAATTTCAAATCACTCTATACTATTATTTTTCATTTCAAAAGTCAAAGTCGAAATTAAATTGCAATTCAATGAACCGAAACTTCAGAGTAAAAATCTGAGAAAGATTTACTTAAATATGTCAAGGGTTAGCATTTGATGATGCCATGAATTTGGATAAAAATAAGTAAAGCTGAAGGTTCACTTGAACAAGCATCAAACAATGAATAAACTAAAAAACGATTTATCAAATAACATTAAGAAATCAAATTTCATTAAAAATGATACATAGATCTGTATGTACGAGGATCTATTGATATCTACACCTTTTCCAATTGTAATTCAGAAAACGTAAAATGTAATTCAGAAAAGCAAATTTGAATTTCAGAAAATGGAAATTGTAATTCAGAATAGTATATGATATGTATCACCTTACTATTCTGAATTACAATTTCCATTTTCTGAAATTCAAATTTGCTTTTCTGAATTACATTTTACGTTTTCTGAATTAAAATTGGAAAAGGTGTAGTTAGTAGTTAGCCTTGACCAGTTCCATGCATAAACAAAATATTGCGATACCATATCAACGAATAATAACTTATTAGAAGTGTCAGTGTAGAGTTCGACGTCAAAAAAGTGAAACAGAGTTAAGCAATAAATTTAAAAAAAAAAGATGTCCACCGAAATTGTAATAATCGAAAAATTGGAGTATCGAGCCATCATCAAGTACCTGTATTTAAAAGGGTTAAGAGATAGCAGATTTATGAATATATGCTCAATACCCTTGATGATCGATGTCCTTCGTATGCGACCGTGAAAAATTGGACTGCAAGCTTCAAAAGAGGTAAATTTTCCATTGAAGATGATGACCGATCGGGAAGGCCAGTTTCTGTGTCAGTCCCCAAAAATATCGATGCAGTTCATGACATGATTTTATCAGACGTCGAATTGGGCTAAAACGGATACCTGAAGCACTGAAGATTTCATACGAACGCGTTTATCATATAGTTCACGTCAATTTGGACATACGAAAAATTTCTGCAAAATGGATCCCCAAATGTTTGAATGTTGACCAAAAGCGTGCAAGGGTAGAAGCATCGCGTTCGATCTGTGCTCGATTTGAAAACGATGTAGACTTTTTAAACCACGATTGTTACTATGGATGAGACTTGGGTACATTTTTACAATCCAGAAACAAAGCAACAATCGATGGAATGGCGAGACTCTGGTTCTCCAAGACCTAAGAAGTTTCGTGTCCAAAAATCTGCTGAAAAAGTACTTGCTTCAGTTTTTTGGGATTGCCATGAAATAATCATGATTGATTTTTTGGATAAGATTAGAACAATAGCTGGAGATTACTATTCGACATTGTTGACCACTCTACGGGAAAAAAAAATCAAAGAGAAAAGGCGCGGAAAGCTATCCAAAAGTGTTGGGTTTTACAGGACAACGCCCTAGTGCACAACTCTCATGTTGCCATGCACAAAATTTGTGATTTAGGGTAAGAATTACTACAGCCCCCTTATTCACCAAATTTGGCTTCGTCCGACTATAATCTCTTTCCTCAAATGAAACAAAATTTTAAAAGGTCGTAAATTTTCTTCCAACAAGGATGTAATCAGGATAAGCAATATATCTGTAAAGCTGTGGAGGACTGGTTTGCAGAGCAAGAAGAAACATTTTTTTGAAAGGTCTAGAAACGTTGCAGGTTCACTGTATTCAATTAAGAGGAGAATATGTTGAGTAATAAAATATTTTGACATTGAAATTTATATAATTTTTTAATATATCTTCGTATTACAAGCAAATATTAGTTTTTCACACAAAAAAATTTATTCTTTATAATAGTTATAATCATTAAAACTATATAAAAATTTCAAACATTAAAATTTCAGAACTTGGATGAATCATTAACTTAAAGTTCTACAAGTGAATTCAGACATAAAACAAATAGAATTATGGACCAAGTGCTGTTCCTTGAGGTATCCCCATAATAAATCAAAGTTTATCACTGGATATGTTCTATTTTTGCAAATGTTGTCTTTTATTCAGATAACTGATATTCTGATGATATGTTCAGTAAGTCTGTCATGTGAAATAACAACATTTGATATCATTGTGAACAGAAAAAGTGGATATTATCTAAGATGCATGTATAGTAACTTCAAAGAGGAGCTCGCAATTATTTTGAAGTGCATTGTATATTCATTTCTAGTTTTACTTCTGTTGTCCTGGACCTTATAGTTTTAAGCTTATGTCATTTAATATGGATAAAAAATTCGGAAATGATGAGCCAGTACGAAAAATATCAAAGGTTACCTTCTGATAATGTTTTTCGTTGTAATATCTAATTCTCAGTTTCAAACTGGTACGTTCATGGGTAGAATTCAAAACCATAAATCGATCGCAAATGGATCAGATTTAAAACAAGGATAACTTAGAAAATATGTGAAATTTGATAAGAACCCAACAGGAAAATGAGCCATCAACCATAATATTTCGATACAAATATTCCAAATGAAGCCACTCACGTTTTTGAGTATCACCATTTCGCAAAATCGCTATGTCATTCTTCCACAAGCTCCAGTCAATCCAAAATCGAAAACTTAGGTACCTAACCGCTTTCACATAAGCGTCAAAAGTCTAACTAAATCCCGATAAAACACTGGGCCATAATCACCTATCGCAACTATATCTCTCAAAACAAATATTTTATTACCGGCTATTCAAACAAATATGATTTATAAAGCACGTTTTTTGTCACGAACGTTGTGTTTCAAATCCGCAAATAGTGGTATCGAGTGTAGCAGCAGGAAAAATTAGTGGTGTTACTGTGAAAGTTCAACGCCGATAACGCTCTATTCGATAAATTCGCTTTGCTCTCCTTGTCGTCAATAAGTCGATCAGCTTGTTGCGGTTCATTTGCGGTTAACGCAGCCGAAGGGTTGATATTGCCGCTTCCTGAGTGGAAACACATCCGAAAATAACAAAAAATAAAGTTTCACACACAAAAATAATCGATTTACGAACGAAAAGTATCATCGAGTCCTGATGTCCTGAATATCAAGGGGCTGATGGTCCCGTACCACCAAAATAAGGCTAGAAATTCTTATAAACTTATGAAGAGATGAATATGCCAACATATTGAGGTGTAGGAATCCTTATTGTCCCAGTTCTCGTCTCACTTCAAAATAAAGGATATTTGTTATACAGGGTGTATCTGAATAACACCGAAAAAATGAAAAGGGTGATTTTTGCAGAAAACTAAAGTGGGTATTTGGTATAACATTTTTTGAAATTCTTCCCCCCGGAAAAGTTACACTCCTCCGAAGATCAACAAAAAAATAGTTTTTATTTTTTATTTTCCCTTTTATATTAAGCTAAGGACACGAAACTTGGTAATTATCATTTGTCAACGAGATGACACATGTTGGAATTATTTCCAAAATTTTTTTCGAAAATCCAAGGGTTAACGAGAAAAAATTCAAAGCGTTTTCAAAATATGAGCTAACGCGAGGGTATTTTGCCTTCAATTCATTCATTTCATTTAAAAGTAAAATTATTATAATTTGGTTGGCTGTTCAATAAAATACTATTCAACATGATCTTGCAATACATTTTTGTTTGAATTACCAGGTTCCATCTCGTTCAAATACAGGGAAAATAAAAAAGAAAAAAAAAATAGTTTGTTGATCTTCGAAGGGGTTTAACTTTTTTTTTAATTTATACCAAATACCTACTTCAATTTTACTCGAAGAATCACCTCTTTAATTTTTTCGGTATTATTCAGATACGCCCTCAAAAGTCAAACGTTAGAGCGATATCGCGATTCAAAAATGGCGGAAATATGAAATTCGGATAGGCTGATTTGGTTGGAAACTTTTTCATTTCTTGTATTGTTGAATCAGTATGAATTTTTGGAAAAAATAGGATGGTTGATATGATTTTCATGTTAGGGCAGTGCCACAGAACCTGTTTTTTGAGGAAGTCGAACTTATGCTGCCCAATATCCCGATAGGAAACAGAAATTCATACTGATTTACTGTATTCTAAAGTATCTTTGAGCTCTAGTAGCAATAACTTGATCAATATTTTTTTTGTAAAGCCGATAAAAACTGATATAATTGGTTGAATACGTGATCAATATGAATTGCTTGTACGAAAAAGAAATATCATTTTCATGATGATGCTCAGGAAATATGATTCTGGGAAGGTTTTGAAGTTTGTCAATAATTATTCATTTAGTTTTATTTCATTGTTTGACCTCTTTTGAATGTCCGTTAGTTTTATTATGTTATTTTTGAATAAAATTTTCATTTGCGATATCATTTTTCGTATCTGCTGGATACGGGGGTTAAAATAATCCTAAGGTTACTTCTGAGAAAATGTAAGGTATCCAATTGTCTACATTATTGTGGAAAAAAATACGGGGTGTTCTATTTGAAAAAATCGAAAAATAATAATTTTAAGTTCTTCATATTGGACCTTAATAACGGACAGCCTGTATATGACAGATTGATCGTTTAGGAACTATGTCAAGGCAAATCCTTCAATCAACAAACTTTTAGTTCGAATTCATGTTACTATCGCTTTTGGAAATGGTCAGAAGACTTTTACTGAACTGCTTTTCCCTCACCTTTTTGCAGTTTTCTTCGAATAAGATCTGAACTGTTGGAAAAATGTCCCTAAAATTTGCGTCATGAAAGAGGTAATGGAGCTCATTGAAAATATGTGATCCATTAAAAAAATCATCCATTTTTCCAATAACATCTATCGGGGACACCCTGTTCATAAGAAAATAATTTCCAGAGATGCAGAAATGAAGGTACAATAGGTCTACTTTCCAACGAAATCTCTGACATGTCTGGTTCGGCAGCTATGGAAGAAGAACGCACTATTGCAGGACCCTTTATAACAAACTACCGACTACCGTTCATTTTGAAATATTTCTCATCAATTCAGAAACACCCTGTATATCGCCAGCAGGCTAGCCGTGGAAGAAATCTGATTGAGTTGTCACTTGTCAGAACAGAAATACAGAATTTTCCAAATCCTAAACATCCGTAATTTCTGGTCCAATTGAATTCGTAAAAAATCCCAATCTTTTCAGCTCATCGCACCCACAACGGAGTGAAGGAACATTACACCCAAGCTAGTGTTCATTTTGACATCGGCGTCATCGAAATTTCATCGAAGCCCACAACCAAATTGCTTCAGACCATCGTTTCTACTCAAGACATCACAAATTGGTTTGGAAGGTTGGTTGCCTCGAGGATTAGTCCTGAAACACGTCAGTCTTTGATCTCACCACATCGGCTGAAAGGTTTCCATGTGGAGGATTGCGTCATCGTGAAATGGACCGTTGAAAGCGGGAGGCTGTCCAGGGCGTTGACTCCACTACCCGCTCACAGAAATCGATGAAAATAAAATCGACGATATGGGGGATCAGAAAAGTTATGGAACAAAATACAAATATTCCAGGGATTCTAAATGTGATTCGATACAATTACAATAATTGTCCCTAAAAACTTTCTTATGTGGGCCACACTGTGTAACCAGATCCAATACGAATGAAATTAAGGCAATGCACACGAGTTGATCATTACTCCAAGTTATATACATCCATCGCAAATATATTCCAAGAAAATACAAATGCATCGGAATCATTAAATAACAATTCTCCCAAGCTTGAAGTTCACTGAGATAATCGCATCTTCTGTCATCGAAGGCACTTAACACTTGGCCCTCATAATTGCTTTAATTATTCGACCACTAATAAACTCAATTCGAACGTAAAATGAGCCAGTGGAGATATTTTAGTACAATAGCAAGTTGAACGAGTGCAAGTACAAAGGGGGCATTCTTGTATCAACATTTTCCTAGGTGCAATTGTTGACTTACGTTAGGTTAACGTACAGGGATAAACACCGTCAATTGTTGGTTTCTAAACATACTGGAGGGGGAGATATTTTTAGAAAAACGGGTAAATATTGGAGGGAATGCATACAGGCACCCAGATACTTGATAACAGTTTTGACCCTTTTACTTTGGGTTCTCTGGAATAATGAATCATTTACTTATATGGACTGTAGAGAATACCTCATTATTTTGCTTGCATTCAGGTCAGAACTCATCAAAATAAATATGACTGATATCTTCACGCAGAAAGGCACCCAAATAAAGATGGGTTTTCGAGAGAAGTTATAATAGATACGTCTAAATTTTGTGGCAACCATAAATAGTAACATTTCATCCATAATCCTTTAAAATTGGGAAATGCACCATTAATTGGGTTATTCACCCGATGTAAACAAAACTTTGAGTGGAAAAAAATTGAGGAAACAAAAAAGCGATACGATTGTAGGTAGGTATGTGGAATAATTTGTAAACTTCATGTATCAAATCTGATCCCATTCAATCTTTCAAAGCGGAAATTTGTTGATGAAACTGTGTACTTCCGTTCTGAATATACACAGAACCTAATTACATATTCGCAACTTTGTTTTACGCACATCTATAGAAAGAAGTGCCAAATTTGTGGTGGCCTTCTCGTGTCGAAAACAAAGATATTTCCGTGCCAACAACCGATTCTTCATAGTGTCTAGACTTGAAACAAGTAGGATGTCGTAAAGCACGAAAAATTTTATTTTTACTTCGTGTTGACGAGGTAATATGGCTCACTGTAATAGTAGGACCGCTTTAAGGTTTCATGATCTCAATCTCTTGAGTACTTCAGTAGTTCTGATAGATTTACGGGCTTGATGTTGATTGCTTTGTATTTTCATGTGAAGAATGTAAGTTTCTTATAAAAAGTATCAATGAACTTGCTTTGGAATAGATGCTTTTAGAAAACATTTCAAAATATTACATCTCTGGGGAATCTTGGTTGTCAATCTCCCTTCAAAAATTGGGCTTTTTATTTCCATGATATCTCAGTTCGTATGCGACGTAGACCAACATTTTTTTTTTTAATTGAAGCTTAATCATTTCTCTAGAATGTGTAATACCTACTCGTTTTTCTGTTTTCTTCGTATATTAGGAAAAAAACCGGGTGAGCTGTAATTTCATAAAAATCTGGACAAACGATTTTATTTCCATGATATGTGTCAATTCTCGGGATAAATGTATGGAATTTTTAGTTTACATGCGAAATAACATTTTCCAGAATTCATTCTCAGTGTTCGTGTCCTATCTTTGAATATACAGTAAGGGTAGTGGCTGTATTTTCCAGAATGTGTATCGATCAGTTTTTCTGTTTATTGCCCCCTCAATTTTTGAATGAATTATAAAGTAGGAACTGTATTGGTCATATTTTCAACCAGGTTTTTTTCCTAATATACGGAGAAAAACGGAAAAGCGAATAATACACATTCTGCAAAATATTATTCCGCATGTATACTGAGAATTTCATACATTTATCCCGAAAATTGACAGAGATATCATGGAAATAAACTCGTTTGTCCAGATTTTCATGAAATTACAGCTCACCAGGTTTTTTTCCTAATATACGAAGAAAAACAGAAAAGTGAGTAATACACATTCTAGAAAAATGATAAGGCTTTAAAAAAAATTGTCGGTCTACGCCGCATACGAACTGTGATATCATGGAAATAAAAAGCCCAATTTTTGAAGGGAGCTCGAACGTGTACCAGGTCCCCTTAAGAAGTTATGCAAAAGTATAATAAAGCAATATAGCGAGGTTCATTTTTTAGATTCATTTAGAATATTTATTAAAAAACGAAGTAAAAATAACAAAAAAGTACGAATCCAGGTGTTCAGATTAACTAATGATGCTTCTAAACATTACATCAAGGATTTTACAGTTGTGCCAAGTATATTCTATTCCGTACACCTCAATTTAAGAGGCGATCTATTTTAGGACTCATTCAGAGATCCCAGCAGTCAGACTCCTACGAGGGAGAGCCAAAATTATGGTTCCTTTCGATTCCTCATGCCTACTGCAGATTGTCAGATAATAAAAAAATGCTCGGGTTGATATGAATTATTTACCAAAAAACTTTTTCGTTCAAAACTAAAATAATATGGTGAGATACAAGTTCTGCAGGATTTTCTTGAAGATTGAAAAACTTTTGAAATGAACGAATGAAAATATATACAGGGTCTTTCACGAGGAACCTCACCCATATTTATACGGGAAACTACTGAACGTATTTTCATGAAATTCAGCACTTATAAGTATTTCACGATGCTGATGAAATATAAAATATTTTCAAGGCATGAGCACCTCCGGTTTTTCCGGAAATGACGTCAACTTCCGTTTTTCAAATTAGAACACCATTTTTTTATTGCAGAAATAGATTCCTTAGAAAATTTCAAGTTATTTTGATGTAACATTTTTCAGTTTTGGTTGGAAAATTCTCTCTGAGCGGGAAAATTCTCTCTGAGCGGGAAAATTCGAAAAAAAAATCGAAAATAGAGCTCCGCTGAAACAAGAATAACTTCGAGGTTTTTGGATGGAAAATTTTCATTTTTGGGATTTTTCAAGATGTAAGATTGATGTATCCACTTTAGAAATCGAAATCGCGATTCATGATACAGGGGGTGAAAAAATCGCTTTCAAAGTTAGGGATGACAAAATCGTGAAAAATCAATTTTTTCAAATTCGAACCCCATTTTTTATGGCAGATATTGAATCTACGTTAAAAAATAATGTGAATGTATGCATCACACCCTTGCCCTAAAATGGATATTTTCTGAGTTAATATCCACTTTAGGGCAAGGGTGTGATGCATACACTCACATTATTTTTTAACGTAGATTCAATATCTGCCATAAAAAAATGGTGTTCTAATTTGAAAAACGGAAGTTGACGTCATTTCCGGAAAAACCGGAGGTGCTCATGCCTTGAAAATATTTTAGATTTCATCAGCATCGTGAAATACTTATAAGTATAAGTTATAAGTATAAGTATCATGAATCGCGATTTCGATTTTTAAAGTGGATACATCAATCTTACATCTTGAAAAATCCCAAAAATGAAAATTTTCCATCCAAAAACCTCGAAGTTATTCTTGTTTCAGCGGAGCTCTATTTTCGATTTTTTTTTCGAATTTTCCCGCTCAGAGAGAATTTTCCCGCTCAGAGAGAATTTTCCAACCAAAACTGAAAAATGTTACATCAAAATAACTTGAAATTTTCTAAGGAATCTATTTCTGCAATAAAAAAATGGTGTTCTAATTTGAAAAACGGAAGTTGACGTCATTTCCGGAAAAACCGGAGGTGCTCATGCCTTGAAAATATTTTATATTTCATCAGCATCGTGAAATACTTATAAGTGCTGAATTTCATGAAAATACGTTCAGTAGTTTCCCGTATAAATATGGGTGAGGTTCCTCGTGAAAGACCCTGTATAAGACACGTGCAATGCATTGAAATTGATTGATAGAAACACAGGTCATACAAGGAAGCTCTGATGGCAGCTCTATAATTATACATTCCTAAGTAAGGACATAATGATTCTATTTTTTCATGAGTACTTGAAATACAGATAATGTCTCTTTAACTACCAGCGATTAATATTCAACTGGTCATTATCGCACGGTTACGCTAGGTTAAAACTGATATTTTTTTGGATATCGTGAAGTAAAGCATATAAAAGATAATTATGTTTTTCCAAATAGACTGTCTTATTCCTCATTTTTATTCTCAGATTCAATGTACGTGAATACGACTTTCCTCTGTATACTCAGAAATCATTATAGATGCAGAGGTCTACCAACAGCTTACAAAAAAAAATTCTAGAACAGAACCAAGCCCCATTTGACTTTTTCATTGTGGAATGAAGAAATGTCCTCATTTATTTGATACCTAGGAAGAGAAACTTTTTTGTGTATGACGAAGACAGAATTTAGTTCCATTCAATGCTAATTAGTAGCGAATAATACAAATAAATTCACTATGAAGACAGGGGAGGGCATCCACAGATGAAATGATATGGAAATTACGCATTTTCATCGTATTCTGCCGCTACTGAAACTCTTAAAATATTTTTCAAACAGCAAACTTCGAAAGCCAATCGTAAATTTGTTCTTAATAGGCAAGAAAGAGTGCGTGAAGCAGAATACTGAGTTTGTATTAGAAAACAGAAAGCGAAGAACTCACACACTTCTCTTACCTCTCCTACCCCTGTCCCCCTTCGGTTCTTCTTTGTTTAAACGTAATACTAAAAATCAAAAACAAAATTAATAATTTGGACAAGTAAATATTAAAACTATAGAGACTCCACACAGACAAAAGAGATTATACTAGTTCGAATTCAGCTCAAATACCATCTCTAATTTCCTAGCTCTCTCCAGAATATTGAAAAAAAGTGCGTTTTTACAAAGATGTCCAACATTCCTAATAATTTCAACATATAAAAATTATACGTTGTTCACGCAATTGTAATTTTTGGTTGGCTTGGATATTCATATTATATTATATTTTATACTGTTCGAGAATATAGTAGAACGTAGGATTCTAACACATATCATCATCATCGAAGAGGAAGATAATTTTATAAATTTGACCACAAAAACAATCATCGTTCATAAATAGGTAAATTTCTATGAGTCATGTAGCTATCAGTATTTTACATGCTGGTCATATAGCTTCACCCATTTACATGAGGAGCATTCAAATGGCTGCTTTAGATCATCGATGTGTGACATAATCGATGTCAATACAGTATGGTTGAGCGGGCCAACGGAGGGAAGCCATAGACGCAACATGGTATACCACATATTTTCAATGTAGTCTTTAAATTTTGACGAAGTTTCTGAACTGGTTTGAATTTTGGTTGTCAAACTGGAAAAAAATTCACAGTTTCTAAACGAAAAAATACCTTCACCCCTATGGGCCAAACTGAATAAATAATTGATGAGTGACATGTGAGTACAGGTATACTCCATTCACTTTTATAAAGTACCCTAGTTGGCCAAGATTGAGGTTAATCAAGTTTTCTCACTTAAAACTGACGCCAGTTGGCACTCGTGGAATGTCAAATAATTCTCAGAGACGTTGCCAATGCTTAATTCTTTTCACTCTTTTCTAACTTTGTAAATGAAGAAGTTCTTTCAAAGTTAAACTGTGACACAGGTTTCGTAGTACCACTACATTTTATACAGGAGTATTTCAAGTTGTGCAAGAAGGTATTTAAATGACTTCTGTAAGCTTTTTTCTTGAGAATTTTGAAAAGTGGGGAATTCCATAGGTCCGTCTGTCAGTTTAGAAGTTTTCTGTCGGGTTGTTCGAGTACTTTTTTCGAATGAACTATCAGAAAGTAACGGACTATTCTGTCCATTATTTCTCGATTCTTGATTTCCGTACAAGAAAAAAGCATAACTGAATCTTCCAACCATGTTTATATACGTGAAATATTTCCAGTATTAACAGAGAAAAAAGTTTCTTCACCATTCCCTAGGTCTTTGGAATTATTGAATTCACATAATATTTTCTCAAATACTGTATTTTCCCAAAATGAATAAATTTTGATAAACACGTAATTACTACGACATCTATTTAGAAAGGACAACGTTGCGTAGATATCTGACAGATATATTACTATAACCTAACATTTTCATAATATACACGATGAAATGTGTCAGAATTTCATGGCCAAACTGGATACTTAATTAAAGTGAATTGAGTATAAATAGAAAATTAAACTCAATGCGGAAAGTTTGAAAAAATGGTAGAATATAGACATTCAGTTCAAGTAGAGTAAAGAAGAGTTCACTGGGACATAGTTGACCGGATACCGAGGAAACTCTTTTACTCAACATTCAACATTGATCATCACTTAAAGTCAAGGAATAACTACACCATTATATTGCTGTTTACACTCCTAACTTTACGTAGGATCGAAAAAATGGCTGGAATGAAAAGGACCATTGTAATGTCTTGTGAGATAAATGAGATAAGTCCATGCCTTTCATCGGCGATGTTGAATAACTGAATAGATTCGTCGATCCTTCAGGAATTATTCATAAACAAGTCAAGCGAATGCGAGTATGACTGCATATTAAGTTGAACCGAGAAAATGTCCAGGCATAATTATTCGAATCATAGCCTCGGTATTTGCGAAAACTGCGTTGTATCAAAGGAGTTTGAGATTCTCATGTTCGAACTGATCATACTCAAGATTAGAGTTAATAAGTTTAGTCATTACATAATTACATACATATTGTCCCATCCACATTAACTTACGATGTAATGTATTGAAGCTTCGAGGTAAATACTTCTTTTTGTAATCCATTTTTATCCAAATTATAATAGCTGTAACTTTTGAAAAATCACGAATTGAAAAAAATATTCAGAATTAACCCAAACTGTCATAAAACTTGAAGTACCTCTCTGCTTACATGCCTGACCTTTTGGAGAACTCCAAGGGTTTATTAAGGCGAACAACACATTGTTGATGTAATCGCAACGATATAATCAAGTTTCTGTACAATTGATGATATCCTGTCGGACTAAGAGTCCTTGTAACTTGTGCAGTTTATGAACATAAATTATACCACAACGAAGGACGTAGATTCAGGGTCAACACACATGCGCCTTGGTACTTGATAGCACTTGGGAGCTTGAAGATGGAAACGAGAAATTAATCTGAACTCTCACTGTCAGAGCTTTCGTTCATCTTATCGCATTCTCACAGTATTTGTATATTACTAAGCAGCATCTTTGTGGGTCAAAAAGGATCAAGTGTTATGGCCCCTCAAAAACGCTACATCATTACATAGTATAAAACAAAGTCGCTTTCGTTGTCTGTCCCTATGCTTAAATCTTCAAAACTATGCAACGAGTTTTGAAACGCTTTTTTAAATGAAGTGATTCAAGAGGAAGGTTTATATGTATGATACATGCATAATATTATAGAGAAACACTGACGAATTCACAGGTTTCCAGTGTGATGTCGTAACGTAAATAAACACATTTTTCTGCGCTTACATTGCAAACGCTGACTAGACCCCATGAGATAAATCTAAATAATGTAGTCGGTATTGTACTCCTAAAAAAGGTCAACAAAAAAGTCCGCGATGGTATATGTCTATCTATATATATATAACCCACAATAACCATTTTTTATCCTTCACATTTAACGGGAAAAAATGGCTTATTTAGGAAGTGATTTCAAGCAATACAGAATGAATCCTTATCCAATTCAGTACCTCAAATACATTGTCCATTCAATATAGATCAATATGGCCCTTTACAGCATCTAATTTAAATGAATATTTCCGAAGATATAGATTCAAAATGCAGGGACAGAGCGGTGCGGCGCCGGCACTACCGTAGTTTATAAGGATTGCATGGCATCAGTGCGAAGCCGGGGCGGGTCGCTAATTCGATAATAAACAGAAAATCCAGAACGGTATTATTGACTGAGAAAACTATTAGGATCTTCCATGTAACATCCATTTTGTGGAGTAATGACTCCTACACCTCGAATGGTTCGACCTCGTAAATTTATTACATACAGGGTGTCTCCTAATTGAATGTCAATATTTATGGGGGTGATTTTTGGGCCCATTTTAAGAAAAAAACTTTATATGAGCATATGCCCTAAACGTCTTACCTTCTGAGATAGAGGTGGTTAAGTTCTCAAAAATAAATCATTTATTATTAGAATCTACAATTCAGATTCTGATGAAATTTCCCATACATGTACTATGAATCAAGAGGTATTTTTTAATGCATCACTTTTCTTTAAATTCCCACCAGTGTTGTTCGTACGTAATTTGACCTGCTTATTTTGGCAGACATTGATGGTACGCCACAGATTTTTACTGAAATAAAAATCGTTTTTGAAATTCCCAATCATTTCTCACCAAAGTTGATCACTTGATTTTTTTCAAACCGATGCACGGTTTACGCTTAAAAAAATAAAAACCGTTTCTCTGCATTGAAATAAATTACATTATTATGTAAGTAAGAAAGAATGGTTACTTAGGCTGTGGCCAAGGCGGTTGTCATTATTTCATGTAACAGTTCATCAGTTTTTAAAAATAAATATTAATATTTAGATATTAATAACGAATGAATTAGTTTTAAAACTTTACCACCCTGTATCCCAAAAGGTAAGACGTTTAGGTCATAGATTCATATAAAGTTTTTTTTTAACGGGCCCAAAAATCACCCCCATAAATATTGGCGTTCAATTAAGAAACACCCTGTATATAGAAACTACATAACGGGGCAGTAAAATGAAAATTACCAGAAACTGCCTTATCGAACTACAAAAAACTTATTCATACCATTTTTTCACTGGTCGTAATTTCTGAGAACTTTCATTTTCATTCTTTCGCGTCCATTGGAATAGAAAATTGATCTTCTGGCAATTTAACACAGAGCTTGCATCAAAGGCGTCGTAGTGTAAAACGTGGTGCTTGTAACCACTTTTACTGGTATACATAACGTTGCACGAACATTTGAGTCGTTTGAAAACAATCCATCAGATCTCGTTTTTAATTTTCCACTCAATTGGAATTTCAATTAGTGCATCGAAGAATTAAGAACGACTCAACACGCTAACGCTCAAGATACACTGCAGTGAAGAGGGATCTAATGCAGATGCGTCTGGTAGTTTTCAACCATCTGCGGATCTTCAGGATTAAGTATTCTGTGATATATCACGAATTGTGAAGATGGTGAGCTTGTTTCATCAGAAATCCAGGAAATTCTAATGTGTAGAAATGAACATAGAAAAGAACTCTATAACTGGAGGTCGAGCTGTTGACTACGTTATGGCCAAAATAGCTCTGATGGGGATACAATAGACCTGAAGGTCTATCCTTGAGTCCGAGAAATTTCTTACTTAGTCGAAAAGCAAAGGGAATATTACCCTCAATATGGACAAATTCGATAAGTCCAAGCTTCATTTCATATAATTTTTGACAAATTCAAAACCGAATTCACGAGAAGAGGTTGACGAACTACCTTCACGGTCTACTGAATAGACCCTCGGTGGAATGTAATTTAATCGACTTGGCTCTGGAAATTGTCCAGAGCGTCTTCAATTTCCCCGTCTTCCTTCGACGTGGAGTTCGCCAATTGAATGAAGGTGCTGCAGCGGATGTGCTCGAGATTGCTAGCTTGGAAATCGGAAATATTTTTACGCATAACTTTATTCCCACAACATTTATAAATGGCTCGCTGTTACCTACTTTCTATACGCCAACGTGGTAATGCAATCGGATATGTAAGTGGGACGCCTACTGGAATACTAGCATCTTTAAATGTCGAGAACAGTAGTTTTATTGGTCGTCAACTGATGGTGGTTCCATAGATATCGATATATGCACACTGCCAAATCTATCAACATTGTTGTAAATGAATTTCTGTATACATGAACCGCTGTGTACAGTGCATCCCATTTTGGTGAGATAGCCAGGTTTCTCGCTTGTTATTAAAGATAAAGCCTTGCGGTTTTCACGTTCCTTTCCTTTTTTGTGCAAAGACACAAACCTATATTCTCTTCAATGGAACACTCTGTATTTCATTACTTCGTTGAATTCGTTGTTTTTTCCCTTCAAAATATGATGTCTAATACTGTATGGGTAGGATGTTCAGAAATGCTGAAAATTAGTAAAACAGGATTTACAAAACCGCCTTTTTATAATATTAAATGCACTCAGGCGTATTGAAAAGGTTTGTCAATTATGTATTTTGGAAAATGGACAGCAACTTGAACAGTTTAATTAGTTAGATATTATGCAATGTTGAAAATTTTTATCAATGTTAAATATTTTATTGGGTATTTCTTCTGTATCTAATTTGTACTATGAATTTCCGTATTATTTATTTGTTGCTTTTAGGTAGGTATCTACGTTTGGTTTTTCGTGTTAGTGATGAGTGTATTATCTTTGTTTGCACACTCTCATCCTATAAATAAAAATCACAAATGAAAATTATCCAATTAGTTCTTCTTTTATGTGGGATATCCATGGCCCACTACCAAAAAAAAAACATTATGTGAAATTTCAGTTTCAGCATTTCTGAACATCCTACCTTTATAGTATTATACATCATTTTGAAGGGAAAAAACAACGAATTCAACGAAGTTATAAAATACAGGGTGTTCCATCGAAAAAAAATATGGGTTTGTGTCGTAAACTTCTTTTCATCTCTCAGTAGGAGTGTGTGAGTGTAAATTTGTCTTAGCAGGTGGATAAATCGAGAGACCAGTTGGAGCTGGATATGTCGATGAATGGTTGCGTGTGAAGGATAATTCACACGACCAATTTGTCAATTCTAACGGCTAATAAAAGCGCGAGACTGTTAATGAAAGTTTTAACTGTACTATTGCATAAATTCCGGTGCAGTAACCGTTGAAAATGGCGGCTTCGAACTATTTCCGCCTGTTTTACATACATTGAACCTTACATCGAGTTTATCTCTCATAATGTTGATATCAGGCGCATAAAATCCACCCGCTGTTCTGCAGCGCGGACTTACCGTGAAATTTACCATAAAATTCCCATAAAGTAGGAGCTATTGCCCGATATTGAGCAGTTGAGACGTAAGGGTACTGTCACGAATGCATCTAGAACGAGGGACGTGGGTATATTTTATAATCATGTCTAATTGTCGTATCTGGCACACCTTCAAGTACATCAAGTCGACGGAGATGTGGGCGTTCTGATAGATTTTGAGACTTACACAGCGAAATTCTCAGTTATATTGGAGGCGAGGCCGTTTCTGCCTTATTTTTATCATAAGTAAACTCTTAGAATTGAATATGTCCCTAAGAAATTTGATGATGCATTATTTTCTCAAGATGTACAAGGGGAAATCATATTTCGATTATACAGGATAATTGGAAAATATCGTACTTGTGGGTGGCATTTCAGAATAGTTATTTATGATATGAATGTTGAAAGTGACGTTTTATTTTGTGAGTGAAAAACGAATTTCACGAACAAAATAAAATGACTTTTAACACAAATACCATACAATGTTTTTTGTACAACTGCCCTATTTTGATAATGAAACGGGCGAATTTGCAATGACAATAAACTTCAAAATGCATTTTAAAATTCAAATAATCAAAAGGTTGTTGTGAATGGCAAACGTTGCCAAATGAATTACTAACAAATGAGAAACTGCTTAATATGTTTGTCGAGAGTCCAATTATTAATAAAAGTGACTATTTGGTTGTTCCTGTGGGTATTGAAGAGTCTGCAGGAAGAGCAAATCTGGAACTCCTACCTAAAAAATCTGTTCAGCAGTACGATATTGTATACAGGGTCTTTCACGAGGAACCTCACCCATATTTATACGGGAAACTACTGAACGTATTTTCATGAAATTCAGCACTTATAAGTATTTCACGATGCTGATGAAATCTAAAATATTTTCAAGGCATGAGCACCTCCGGTTTTTCCGGAAATGACGTCAACTTCCGTTTTTCAAATTAAAACACCATTTTTTTATTGCAGAAATAGATTCCTTAGAAAATTTCAAGTTATTTTGATGTAACATTTTTCAGTTTTGGTTGGAAAATTCTCTCTGAGCGGGAAAATTCGAAAAAAAAATCGAAAATAGAGCTCCGCTGAAACAAGAATAACTTCGAGGTTTTTGGATGGAAAATTTTCATTTTTGGGATTTTTCAAGATGTAAGATTGATGTATACACTTTAAAAATCGAAATCGCGATTCATGATACAGGGGGTGAAAAAATCGCTTTCAAAGTTAGGGATGACAAAATCGTGAAAAATCAATTTTTTCGAATTAGAACCCCATTTTTTATGGCAGATATTGAATCTACGTTAAAAAATAATGTGAGTGTATGCATCACACCCT
Source organism: Adalia bipunctata (assembly GCA_910592335.1). Classification (NCBI taxonomy): domain Eukaryota; kingdom Metazoa; phylum Arthropoda; class Insecta; order Coleoptera; family Coccinellidae; genus Adalia; species Adalia bipunctata. The sequence continues at coordinate 15,501,886 of OU342955.1, forward strand.
TGCCCTAAAATGGATATTTGAGTTAATATCCCCGTATAAATATGGGTGAGGTTCCTCGTGAAAGACCCTGTATAGCAATTTCCGGGCCTGGTGTAAATTGAAAAATGTAAAAGGGAACTTCAGTGAACTTGTTTTCCTGGCATACTTAGAAGAAAAATCAAAAATATGGAGTTCATCAACTTTGTGGAGCAAATTTTCAATGATAAAGTCAAGCGCACTTGTTGAAAATGGTGTGGATGTTAGTTAATATTTTAGGGTGATGGAATATTTAAAACGGAAAAGTGAAGGATATCGTCCCAAAAAATCGAAAATTCTCACTCGTGAACAAGTTGAAAAGTTTTTAAATGAGGCACCAGATGAGAAATACTTGATGGTTAAGGTTGCAACTATTTTCGGATTTTTGGGGTCTGTCGGCGTGAAGAATTGTGTAAATTATCAGTGGAAGGCATCGAAATAACAAATAAATCATTGGTTATACAACTTCCAAACACGGAAACGATAATCAGTCGTTCTTTCAGTATTATTGGGAAGTATATGTTGACTATTTTCATAAGTACTTTGCACTGCGCCCTTCTTTCATCAAACATCGTCGTTTTTTCCTGAAATACATGAATAATAAATGCACTGCCAATCCAGTTGGTATCAATACATTTGTGAGAATTTCATCTATTGTTGCCGAATTCCTCAAACTGCCAGAACCAAAGCAATATACAGGACACTGTTTTCGAAGATCCTCCGCTTCATTGCTAGCAGAATCAGGAGCAAATATTACGGATATAAAGAAACATTGTGGATGGAAGTCTACGACGGTAACCGAGGGCTGTGTTGATCATTCCATTGCATATAGAAATGTCATTGCTGAAAAAATTCTCCCAACCTCAACAGATTTTGGTTTCTACAAGTACTGATGGTGCTGAGGATTCTAATAATGTGTTGCGAAGCTCCCTAACGTCACAGGGCCTTAATGTTAGTAATTGTTCTAGTTTTACGATTAATATTAATGTTCATAAGTAATTATTGTTAAATATTGATAATAAAAATTTGCAATTGCTGATTTTTTTTCATCTGATTTCATCATAAGAAAATGGAGTGCTAAAAATATTTTTAACAAGCTGCCACGTAAACAATCAATTTCAACATTGTTTGCTGTCATTAAAAGTGTCACTTTTAATGGCAGTTGTACGAAAAAATATGTTTCAGTTATCAGGACAAACAGAGACGCTCATCTTTTGCAGCTATTCATCGAGCATCAATCTTCATAAATTGACATACTGCCACAGCTCTCATACGATTATTTTTAGGCGCTTCGATCCCATTGCAATTAGTTTCTTAGTTTCTAGTCGGTATAAATAGTAGGAAACTTCCTTGGATCATAAGGCACACAATGAACGCACGTCAGCCGTTTCCTGTTCAGGGGCAACCCGGAAGTGCCCTCCCAGTTCGAGTCGGGGGTCCCCCTTTTTGTCGTTTTGCCCGACTAGACGCACGCTGTGAAAGCCGTGAAGGTTTCCACTTTGTTTCATTATCTCCGGTATCTTGTGTGCTGAATGAAAGAGCGATAGGACAAAGGGTTATAGATGGAATAATGTACTACAGATGGTTTCGATGGAATGTTACTGACGATACTTTTCAAGAGTGTGAAAAATTCAAAGGTGAAGGGTATTTTTGTCATCAAGCTTCGAGTCCAAAGTTTCGGTTGAAAAAAGTATTAGGTGGATCCTTGTTTTTTATGATTGTAGGGTACACTACCAAATTTCCTTCTGTTTATTCATTTCGAGAGTCCGCACGATAGACTCATATTGAACTTTGAACACCTCTTGTGACATTTGATTTGATGAAAATATATTTTGAAATTGTTATTTTCTTCCGTTTTTTTTTTATTTTTCAATCCCACAGTTATGAAATCAATATTTCTAAGTTAATTTTATGTAATGAAGTAAGTTTTGGCTCTTTTTTAATTAAGGAAAATGACTCATTGTGACTCGGAATTTATTTTGTTGAACTTAAACTAAACAAAACATGGAATTTGTTCAAAAAAAACTTTCCATGACATGAGTCACATTCGATAGCGCATCTATTCAGGAATACTATTCAAAAAACAAATTGGAGAAATTCCTTCATTTGAAGTCTTACCACCAAAAAAAATGGCAAAAGGTAATTTTTTCCTAATTTCGAAAACGTGGAATATATCGATAACTTTGGGACTTTTACAAAGAAAAGACATAATTTCATGAAACTCCACAACGACTTCTAGCCACAGGTACCATTAGCCATTCATTACGCCACACCCTGTATAGTCCACAATATATAATCAGCATATTCCCCATATCCTGAGATTATTGAACAATTTTCCGTGTATTCCTAAAGCGGAGTCTGCAAACTAATATCATTAACACCCACAAACACAGATATTGAATGAAACGCCAACCCATTTTACTGTTAACAACACCATACGTCTAAACTAATATTCAACTTATCCACATGCTTATTACAGCTGCCACTATCATGTTTCATTGTTTTGTAACTCAATCAGTCGAAAAACAATAATATTTAAATCTGAAACGATATTATTGAGTCAGATGATTCACAGATGTAAAAATAGACAAGAAAATGAATTTACAAGAGTGAAAATTCTGGTACTGACAAAGACACACCGACAAAAAATTGAGGCAGCTTTGAATTTTTAATTAATTCATTAAACATTTCGGTTTTTATTTATATATCAACCAGTTTTCGACAAAAATGTTTCACATGTGGAAACAAAAATGAAAAAAAATAATTTTTCCTCAAGTTTAAAACATCTCTTAGTGTATTATAGTGAATTTATCTTCCAAGCTCATTATGGTTCAAGACCGCCTGTGCTAATTTCTCTAGAGAAACCTGGCCAATTCCTATAAGTCTCCTGAAAATAGCTTCAAATTAAGCTTCCCAGCAGAAAACGAAGATTGGAACACCTTAATTGAATTCTAATGAATGTTTAGGAGCGGCAAAATTAAACATTTTTCAATCACCAGAACTCATTAAATTTATTAACGATAATGTTGACCGTAAAGAGAACAACTCCCAATTATCAAAGTAAATCAGTGTAGAACAAAATATGATACTAAAAGAATTAATATCTACCGCAAGTGACAGTGTAACTCTCAAAAAATACCACATTTTCTGGACGAAGTCGAAAGGATCACTTCACAATAGAACCAGAAACAACAGTGAATGTCGAAAACCAATAATTTTCCACGGATTAAATAAATTTGTATAAATTAAACGCATGTCCGCATTGAGATCGATCAAAGCAACTGAATAGTACACGTAAGCTACCACAAGGTTCGTTTTGATGGAGATATTCAATAACCGGGTTAGCTTGGAGGAGTTCAAGGTCAATTCGATAGGGGTGGCTTTTGTTCAACTTGAATTGTTGGAATGCCGGCTGTTGTGGATATCACAACTCGGTATTCAACTTCTCAGTGGCTATTTGAAATAAATGTTAAACGTTGAACTATGAAATGGAGTAAAAATGAAGCCTTCATCGAAAAATATTCATATTTAGTCGAAGATTTTATTTTACATTATTCAGTTATAATTTTGTGGGTTCTATATTGAAAATATTAAAATGCATGCCAAATATTATTCCAATGAACTCGAATTAAAATTCGTCTGCATGATAGATAATACCCAATGGTTATATCAAACTCTTTCTTGTTAAAAAGACTATGGGGCCATTGTGCTTTCATTGATAAGCCATAATTGTTGGCATGAATAAAATTTGTTACGATAATATACAATAGAACAGTCGGGTGAAATTTCATTAATGCCAAAATTATCTTTTCAATAAGCGATTGTTGAAGTCTGAATAAGGTCTTTCATATTCCTTTCGTTCTCGTTCAAGAATATCAATGCAATAAAAATTATCTGTATGAGACCGATGCAATCAAAATTGACTCAACACTTTTGATGATAATGAATTCGTTGAATTAAGGATGCGAATTTGTTTTTTGATACGGTTCACAGAAAACGATATGTTATTTACTATACGTTCATTTACAAGTTGACCAAAACTGAAATTTGTTTCTCAATCTCAAGTTCATTTCACTAAGTTCTATTTTGATTCAATGCTTTGGGCAGGTATCTTTCATGTTCTTGGTCTTTTTCCGATACTCTGTTATCGCCAATTCCCATAATTCCATTACCTGTGTTTAGGATTCTCAGTTTTTATTGCCAGAAAAGAAAGATGTTTATTCGCTTCATATTTCGTCATTTTACTAGAAACAGGTAAGAAGCAGTCGCAGACTAATGCCTTCCCTCATCTGAAACGCATTTTCTGCACTTGGCGGGACAAAAATGGTAAATGAAATCGGATAACCGCCCAATGTCACCATTTCTTCGAAATCCCTGAGTCGACTTTCAAGGTAAAATGTGCCCTTGTGGTTTCAATAAGGGACAGAGACGAATAATGTGCATTCCAGAATCCACAACAGTAAAGAATTATGTTGAGGATGAGAGATTGAATAATGGGTACCTGATGGCATTTGCGTAATTCGGTTCTAATATCCTTATAACGGTAATGTAACCTGTTGCTAGTACTTCTTGATCGATCGATGATGGAACCTAATTGGTGAACATTGAATTGAAATAAAAAAATCTTATGTTAATGAATGGAATACCTTGACCAACATCCGTGAAAAAATATGAATGACAACGTTTGTTTCTCACGTTGAAGTAGTCGCAACAGCTTGCATATTGTTGGTGACCTCTAAACTTATCAAAACAGTGGATTATTTTTAGTTAATTAGACTACAATCCTTAAAATAACTTTAAGTAGGTAGTTTATCATTGGAAGTTGTATTGTCGATTTAATTTGCTCAGATTTATGCCAAACTACTTCGAAAAATCGAAATTGCCGATACAGATGGTCATAACCGAGAGTTCGATCGCAAAAAGCTTTGAGAATGTTCTCAAACCTATTTAGAACGAACCTCTGCGTGATTTCTTATCGACAAGTAGTTGTGTTCTAGCCCATTAACCTCCTTACCAAAATAAACAAACCGATTTCTTGTGAACATCGGAATTTCAATACACCGATATCAATCCTCACATCGTATTCGAATAAATAAACAATTATTTACCGCCCTGTCTTGGTAGTCGAATTTTCTGAAGGTTAAAAACTGGGTGACACAGTATCGATCGAAAAATTCGATGCAGATTCCGTGCGAAGGGCGGTTGACTCCGATTACGTTCAATGTTTCGAAATTTCCACTCACCTCGACTACTTTGATGTTCTCCTTATCCAGCAGGAACTCCATGGATTTGTGGGGCCTGTGCGTCTCCCTGGGCGTCACGGAAAGCTGCAACCTGGCCGCGGCGGGCTGGACCGCCCCTAGATTCAACAAACTTCGCGTTTTCACATCAGCACCGTCCGTAATAACCGTCACCTGAGTGTCCAGGTCGGTTTCGATAAGCCCCATGGGCTCCATGGGCCGAGGCCTGGGCCCTGAATCAATAGTCTTCCTCCGCCGCCTCTCGTGCGATTCACCACCCTGCTGACTGGCGGCGGCGTTTCGTTTGACGCTTGCGCCAACCACCCTAGGGGGCGCGCGCGGCATTGGTGGTTTTCCGCTAACTTTCCCGCGTGTTTTCTCACTTTCCTCCGTTTTCACGTTGTTGTTTTCTGACACCGGAGGTCCTTTGAGGGGGATGTAGATGTAATCGTCCTTGGTGGCCTGGCGTACTTGAGGGCCACACAATAATTCGGGCGATATATTCTGACTGACGGCGACGTTACCGTTCTTCTTCTTCGCGTCCTTTCGCGCGCTGAATCTGAAACTGGCGAGTCTCGAGAAGAACCCGCCGAGTTTACCCTTGTCCTTCCGAGGTACCGCATCTCTTGCTTTCGCCGCCATACCGACAACTGACTTCGACTGCATGCCGTCGTAGTTGGCCCCGAGCACGTGACTCGACTCGTTGGTAGTGGGAGTCTTATTACCGTAAACATTGTCCAGGTCCAGATGGGTGTGTTTGTATTGTATTCCATCCACGTCTATGTACGCTTTTATCACACAGCCGTCGTTGTCTTTCTTCATCAGTTGACTACCTCTCCTTTTCAACCGGTGGATGTCCGGTTGACTCTTGGTCAAATCGCCCTGAAAGCATCTCAAGGACTGGATGAAATCCCGTTTTTCTTCGTTGAGATGCAGATCCGGCTGGCTGTACGACATCCTTCCGGGTTCCGGGGACCTGGAATTCCTGCGTTCAACAGGTGTCAACGGCGGGGACATTTCGCGTTCGGGGCTGCTCTGCAGGCTGTAACTGGACTCCCGCTCCATGGTCTCGGAGGATTCGGAGTCGTTCCAGTTCACTTCGTCCACTAAAGGGTTGAAATGAACTCCTTTCGAGGAAGTTTCCCCTAGAGATTTAGCGGAAGTTATCGTCTTGTCGTCGAAGTCTGAAACGCCACTCGTGCTACTCGTGCTTCTGTCGACCAGAGAGCTTTTACGTCTGACGTCGTAGGAGGAACGCCTACGCTCGTCTTGCTCGAAGTTACTCAAAGTTTGTCTAGTCAGGGAAGCTACGTTAGGCGTACTTGTAAAATACCTGTTTTGTTTGGCGATCGATTTGGCGACAGGGCTAGAAGGCAACACCTTACGTTCGCAGAGGTTAGAAATGCTGGTCCCGACACTCTGCATGCTCTGTTCCGATATAGCTTTGAGCACCTTCCTATCGAAGTCTTCCATCGTATTTCTAGGTCGTTTAAGAATAGGCTTTTTGATCAGGCTGTTTTCGTCGTCACTCAGATCGACTCTGTTCGCCATCGCTTCGGCGTAACTGCCTTCTCTGCGGAACGACATCTCTTCTTTTAGATCCACAGGGTCTAGGCTGAGAAGTTCTGATAGGTTGCTGCTGTTGCAACTTGAATTCTTAACACTGTCACCGGTCTCACTGTCCGCCACGTTCAAATCGGCGATGTCGAAGTTCTTCGCTGCGATCGACGTTTCAACTGGGTGGTCGAATCGCCATCTGGCTGTGTCTCTCACGAGGTTCAAGTCTTTGGGAACGCTGTTACAACTACAGGCACTATTGTTCAAGAAGCCTTTTTTAGGCGAAACTGAACGTAAGTTTTCGACGGACTGCGAATGATCGACTGAAGCTGCGGCCAGCAGGTTGGGTTCACTGGCGGACGCGGAATTATATTTAGAAGGCAGTTCGCATTCCTGCGACTTTTCTATATTTACGTTTTTCGTCACAGTTGGACCTCCCCGACGTCGCATGAAGCGTTCGATCAGAGGACTGCGGTGATTCTCCAGGACGTCCACGTCGTATTTATCGAAAACGCTGAGGTCCTGGTAGCTGGTCCCGAAGTTCCCTGAGAAGCTCTGGAAACCTTCGCCGTCGTAGGCGTTGAAATCCGCCTTAGCTTTCTTGAACATCTCCGAGGTGAGGTCGAAAGTTTGCGTCTTCATCTCGCTCGGGGAGGTCGGCGAGGCGTCGTTATATTTGCATAAATGGTCGCTGTAACCGCTGTCTTCGCTAAGGTTTTCCACGGACACTTCGTCCTTCGTCTTGGGCTTGGTCACCGTCAAGATCGGCAGGCTGTCAAAGCTCCGCCAGTTGCGTAGGTTGTCGTAGGACCGCGACCCACCCAACGTGCCGTCACTGTCGCCCGCGTCACTGCTGTCAGAACCGCCGAAACGTTGCGTCGCATTGTAAAACGACTTTGTTTCCTTTTTTCGAAGGACGTCGATCTTTAGGGCTTTATAGTAATCGCACTCTTGTTCCCCGTCACTTTGCACGCGATCTAAGCTGTCGGGACTCACGTTGGATTTGCGCTGGACGTCTAGAGAATCGAAGCTGAACTGGGAATAGACGCTGGGCGAGCTGTTGCAAGTTTCCTGGCATTGTTTCTCGAGGGTTTCGAATTGGAGAAGACTGCTCGAGCGGCTTATGGACTGGCAGTCGTCGTCTAAGCCGATCGTGAGGTAGTTGGTGTCTTGTTTGCGGCGTTTGGCGGGACAGGCGACCTCCCTGTCGGAATCGCAGTCTGCTACATCTGGAAAAGGGGGAATTGTAATGCACCTAACGGATTTTCGAGTAATTAAAATACTCAAAACAAAAAACCTAAATTATAAACAACAAATTCTCCGGTTTATCTTTCCAGAACTGCTGCAGGCAACCCAGCCGAGGCTTTGAGGCTACCAAAAGCTTTTCATCTCTGAAGATCTTTTACGTAGCCTACTTCGAAGCATACGAAAACAGCAAATTCCTCTCGACCTCAACAAAACTAATAACACTTGGAAAACAATGTTTTTCAATATAGGTCGGTCTCTTCTAAAATATCAAATTGTCGCCACTTGAAGAGGAATCACACTGATGTATACAGGGTCCTGCAATAGTGCGTTCTTCTTCCATAGCTGCCGAACCAGACATCTCAGAGATATCGTTGGAAAGTAGACCTCTTGTTCCTTCATTTCTGCATCTCAGGAAAAAATTTTCTGATATACAGGGTGTCCCCGATAAATGTTATTCAACAAATGGATGATTTTTTTTAATGGATCACCCCATATATTTTTACATATTTTCAATGACCTTCATTAGTTTTTTCATGACGCAAAATCTTAGGGACATTTTTCCAACAGTTCAGATCTAATTCGAAGAAAACTGCAAAAAGGTGAGGGAAAAGCGGTTCAGTAAAAGTCTTCTGACGATTTCCTGAAGCGATAGTAACATGAATTTGAACTAAAAGTTTTTTAATTGAAGGATTTGCCTTGACATGGTTCCTAAACGATCAACCTGTCATATACAGGGTGTCTGATATTAAGGTCCAAATATGGAGAACTCAAAATTATTATTTCTCGATTTTTTCAAATAGAACACCTGTATTTTTTTCCACAGTGATGTAGAGAATTGAATACCTTATATTTTCTCAGAAGTAACCTATTTCAACTCCCGCATCCAGCAGACACGAAAAATGATATCGCAACTGAAAATTTTATTCAAATAATAACATAATAAAAACTAACGGACATTCAAAAGAGGTTAAACAATGAAATAAAACTAAATGAATAATTATTGACAAACTTCAAAACCTTCCCAGAATCATACTTCTTGAGCATCATCATAAAAATGATATTTCATTTCCGTACAAGCAATACATATTGATCAAGTATTCAACCTATTGATCAAGTTATTGCTACTTAGAGCTCAAAGATACTTTCCAATACAGTGAATCAGTATGACTTTTACTGAACTGCTTTTCCCTCACCTTGTTGCAGTTTTCTTCGAATAAGATCTGAACTGTTGGAAAAATGCCCCTAAGATTTTGCGTCATGAAAGAGGTAATGAAGGTCATTGAAAATATGTGAAAATATATGGGGTGATCCATTGAAAAAATCATCCATTTGTTGAATAACATTTATCGGGGACACCCTGTATATCAGAAAATAATTTACGGAGATGCAGAAATGAAGGTACAAGAGGTCTACATTCCAACGAAATCTCTGAGATGTCTGGTTCGGCAGCTATGGAAGAAGAACGCACTATTGCAGGACCCTGTATAAAAAGGAGATTGTATAATTGGGGGAAAATCATCCCAAAATGTCTCATTTGAATTATAAAAGTTAAGGGTACTTCTGGGAGGTAAAACCAAAGGCAAATTGAGAAAAATTACATCACATGAATTTAGCCTTATTGGATCCCAACCCTGTATAACTGTATAAGGAGAAAAGCACTGAAAAAATATAATCTATAGGGGTGTTTCAAATTGCGCGGTTTTTTTAATGATAAATAAAATATAGACGGCGCATTGGCATTGAATTCGTCTGGGTACTTTGACATTTAAGAAGTGTGATATATACCTAACAAATTGTTGAATTATTTATGAAAATCAGCGTTCTGTGTACAGTGATCGATACCGTCGGATGATAATCGAATTTTTGTGGCCTGAATTGATGAATATTGATCTAGAGGTCATTTGGTTTCAGCAGGAAGGCGCTACACCGCACTTTGCAACTGAAACAATTGATTTATAGAGACAAAAATTTCCTGGACGAATAATCTCCAGAAACATGGATGTCAATTGGCCACCAAGACCATGTGGTTTGACACCGTTGGACTATTTTCTTAGGAGTTATGTGAAAAGCCAGGTCTATAAGAATAATCCACAATCGATTCCTGAACTAAAGGATGAAATTGCTCGTGTCATTAGTGAGATAGAGCCTCAATTATGTCAAAATGTCATTTGAAAATTTTAACGAAAGAGTGGACGTCTGCAGAGCTGCAAGAGAAAGCCATTTGGCAGATATTATTTTTCGTACATAAATGTCATAACTGATACTTCAATTACCAATAAAATGTTTTTAAAAATGAATGCAAATTATGTGTTTTATTTATTCTAAAAAAAACGCGCAATTTGAAACACTCTTTAGCAGAGACAAGTGGAAAAGCGCAATGCAAGAGTTCGAAACAACTGTATAGGCAACATCAAATACATTATCGTGTATTATTGAAAGTAGCAGCTCAATAACTTAGCGCTGCTCGAGTAGCAGTGGCGTACGCTTTATAATTTCGTTTGGTAAAGATTCCACCAGAAAATTTGTGCAACGCTGATGTAATCTCACCTTTATCGATGCATATAACTGATCCTGCTTCTGAGTCTGTTGCTAGCCAACCAACCGGTGAAGTTCTTGCTTCTGAGACGTCACTGTCTGATTGGAGGTCATCTGAAGTTTCCTCTTGTATCGTCTCGAGATACATGTAGTGAGAACTGCAATTTCCTTGAAAGAAATAGTCCGCATCTGGAAAAATAAGGAAGCGTCAGTTATGTATGTTATGCTAGAACGACAGCATTTAATATTAATTTTTGTACAGAGTGGACATATTATCTTATGAGGCAGTTATAGGTGATACAAATTTATATAAGCCACATGTTAGGAGCTTTTGTGGGCTTTTTCCAGATGAAACACCTTCCAGATTTTTTAAGGGCATGATGATAATGATATTTTGAGTGATAAATTCATTTCATTTCAGGGATGTAAATGAGAATTTTCAGGTTAGTGCTTTTGTGAACTTTTTTGGTAGATAATGTAGGACATCTTTGTCGTGACTGTTATTGAACTTGAAGGAAATAACTTATATAGTCTTGAGGGGCTTTATTCTGTATAATCAACTTTGGATTTCTGCCGAAAGACATCTGTTTTAATTGGGGCACCTGCATGTTAGATCGACTGGACACCAACCTCCATGCCAGTGAACTCAATACGGCAGTGTGAACGACACCCACCTTTCAGAATCGTGAAACCCGAGAAGAACCCGCAAAAGTGATACGATTATGATTACTGGCTTACATAATGGCAACCGCCGAATGAAAAAGACCATTGTTTTCAAAGTTACTCATGCAATTCACTTTCAACTCGAATATATCACGCCGATGGATTGTCGACGGAAGTACCAGACCTATCTCGCTACCCCTCAACGGATGTAGGCTTGTAGAGCACCTATACGACCGGAAAAAGTTGCTAACGACCCTTCTTGTTGAGCGTACGTGCAATTAAAGGCAGAGCTTCAATCCGGCCGTGTATAATTCTTGAGAGCTTCGTCGAGTCACGTTTTCAACGTAAGAATTCAATTAGAGCCCTTTTTAATACGGCCATGATCATCAGTACCGAAGTTTTCTTTTCGAGTAGTGAATATTCCTGGGTGGAAAATATATACAGGGTGGTTAACATGTTCATTTTGTTTCTTCCTTAACACCTTTCTAATACATGGTAACTCTGCGTACCGACTCGAGGGAATCAGTCGAAAAAGTGGGTCCAGAAGAATCTTGAAATCGCAGCGGAGCTGCGATACAGTGAGAAAGTTTTCATACGGTCGAAAAGAGGAATAATCGATTCAAACGTGGGTGAAATTTCGATTATCTAGGAGATGTAGAAGTATTTTTAAAAAATTCGCGAAAACCGCGAAAAATCCGGCAAAAAGGACAATGTTAAACTCTTCAAAACTTTTTTCACAGATATTCTGGCAGTGATGTAAATATGCAAATCGAAAGAGGAGAGGTCAATGAAAAATAGCTTGGTACCTATTCATATTTTCCATAATTTTTCCATAATTTTTCCATTTCTTCAATAAAATTGATCATACTTTGACATTCCGCCTATAAAATCACTCAATTTGCATGATAAGGATAACTACCTAATAGGTAGATCCAGGGGCTCTACTAATATTGTACTATTCTCAAAACTTGGTAATTTCTCCTGTTCTGAATATGCGTGCAGATTTGAAATTCGTCTGATCGTCTCACTCTGCAACATCGGTTATACTCCTATCTAAATCGCCATCATACCATCGCATCTCAAAATTCCTCGGTATGGTGAACTCGGTCGTAAAAACTAACGGGTTTTGTCATCGCCGTCTGGAATGAGGTTAGCTTCACGGAGTTGTTCGACTCTTGTACGTCTTATGCATTCCATATTAATTATTGCAAAAAGTCTTGTATTGTTAATCGTAGCGGATTATGAAACACGACTGGTCTCGAATTGAGTGTCACGTTTTGGTCTTTTTGTTTATTTTTGCTTGTTGCATTGCCTGTAGATCGATCGTTCTTTCACTTCCTGATAGTCAACGGGGAATTAATAAATCAATATTGAGGAGTTAGTTTTCGGAGTTTCTAGACTCGATGATTTGGTATACAGTGTGTCCGGGAAAATGTGGGAAATCTCTCGGATTCAGATAAAACTTAAAAAAATAAGATGACAAGTTTCCATCATTTTTTTTTTCCTAGCGGCCCTCCCTACGGAGGGCCGTTAGCAAATTGTTTCTGATCATAAAATGCCAGTTTTCCCGAAAACGGTTCATTTTATCGACAATAAATAAGAGTACCCTTTTTTAAGCTTAATGTTCAAGCTTTCCAAATTTGTTTTTTCTACTCCTTATCATACAGGGTTTGAAAATGTAAGCATTAAAATGTACAACCTACTCCGCCCCTGGTAAACTAAAAGAGCTCATTTAAATTCAAGGACAGTATTTTAAGAGGTCCTTACTACTGTTCGTCTTTCATCATATCCAATCTTCTTTGAATTATATTGAGTAGTTTGAAATTTATTCCAGTAAAATGGATTTCCAGTGACGTTTTTTTGGAGGCCGTATCTCCGTAGGGAGGGCCACTAGGAAAAAAATGATGGGAACTTGTCATCTTATTTTTTTATGTTTTATCTGAATCCGAGAGATTTCCCACATTTTCCCGGACACCCTGTATATTGGCCTATGTCGTTATCATAGAGAGCGTAATTCAAGTACTACATGACACGAAGTAGAAATTAGAACAAAGTGTATTACCACCAAAAACATTTCATATACAAAATGTTGGCAAGAATTAAATGTTCAACAATTAACTGTTAAGAAATTATCACATCTCATGTAGAGCCAAGCCTTTAACTGTACAAGTCCCAACTCAAAACCTACATTCTGGTGGAAAATGTGGCTGTGAAAATAGCCTCTTTTTATGCATTGCTTGGACAACAACCAAACGCGATATTTCGGCCTCTTTTGCATACGCGACATTATTATTCCTAACAGCAAATCGAACTGCTGCAAACTGCACGAAAATATCATTTACGTGCAAGGAATTTGAATTGGAGGTGGCCGTGCCCAAAACGCATTCCTTCAAGTACTCGATACTCGAACTATCTATCTACCTATTCACCTTTGTCAGACGAGAATTGCTCGATACAGGTCTCACATGTGGAACGCGGAACTGATGCAGTCATGTCATACCAACATTTTTCAACATGCTTTCTCTAATCGATGATCGATGGAAAGGTTGAGTTTAAGGACCCTTTTGTAGTGCTCGAGATAAATTTGGATGGGCTGGTTACAAAATATCAGCCTTGTTGAAATTAACTCCACATAAAAGGTTTATCGATAATATTGTGATTCAGATTTGCGGAGTTTATGTATTGAGGACTCTGATGGAGGTCTTATTGCTTCTTATTCGATTCAAGTCTCAAAAGGAGACTCTTCAAATTCAATAAAGAGAGGTGGAAACATCTTATAAAATCGCAAATTAAGTTTTCGGAATAGTTATTTTGAAAACAAACTCATATTCAGAAACCTAACACTAAAAACCAACCTCAGAAATCTACAATTTGATGTATCTTCGAATATTGATCAAAGAAAAAAAAAGATTCTTCATTCAGAGACTTGAGCTTGAAAATTATATGCTAATGATTAGTTAGGAGAATTATTCAGGTAACTTCTTGAACTTGTTAAATCTGGTTTATAGTCAGGTCCCTTACAAGGATAATATTGAAAAATTCTTAGCCTACTATAGAACCAAACAAATTTTCAATGTCAAAATATTTTATTACTCAACATATTCTCCTCTTAATTGAATACATTTATTACAGCGAACCTGCAACGTCTCTAGATCTTTGAAAAAAATGTTTCTTCTTGCTCTGCAAACTCCACAGCTCATATTACCTCCTCGTTTGAAGAAAATTTACGACCTTTTAAACTTTTTTTCAGTTGAGGAAAGAGATGATAGTCGGACGGAGCCAAATCTGGTGAATGAGGGGGTGTTCTAGTTATAGCCCGGGAGCCAGTGATAGTTTTTGGTGACCAATTTTAACCCTGGCCATAATTTGTATATAGCTTAATTTGTATTTGTCTTATAGCATAGTGTTCGTCAGCTGGCGCACCAGTGGTGGGTTTGCCAACGGGAGCAACGAAAACACGTAAAAAAAATATTGAGTTTCAGTCATTTTAACCCTGCTGAAATTCACAGAAATGGTAGTTTATATAATTATTCGAATAAAAAAAATCGTCCGCTGGCTGTACGTTGGTGGAAAACCCGTCCGCTGGACATGAAAACTTGTTTTCCACCAACGTACAGCCAGCGGACCATTTTTTTGTTCGAATAATTATATAAACTACCAACTTTGTGAATTTTAGCAGGGTTAAAATGACTGAAACTCAATTTTTTTTTTACAAGTTTTCATGTCCAGCGGACGGGTTTTCCACCAACGTACAACCAGCGGAAGACTTTTTTTATTCGAATAATTATATAAACTACCATCTCTGTAAATTTCAGCAGGGTTAAAATGACTGAAACTCAAAATTTTTTTTACAAGTTTCCATGTCCAGCGGACGGGTTTTCCACCAACGTACAGCCAGCGGACGATTTTTTTTATTCGAATAATTATACAAACTACCATCTCTGTAAATTTCAGCAGGGTTAAAATGACTAAAACGCAAAATTTTTTTTACAAGTTTTCATGTCCAGCGGACGGGTTTTCCACCAACGTACTGCCAGCGGACGATTTTTTTTATTGGAATAATTATACAAAC
Organism: Adalia bipunctata; assembly: GCA_910592335.1. NCBI lineage: Eukaryota > Metazoa > Arthropoda > Insecta > Coleoptera > Coccinellidae > Adalia > Adalia bipunctata. Next base: position 15,517,216 of record OU342955.1, read on the forward strand.
TACCATCTCTGTAAATTTCAGCAGGGTTAAAATGACTGAAACTCAAATTGTTTTCAAAAGTTCCCATGTTCAGCGGACGTTTTCATGTCCAGCGGACGGGGTTTCCACCAACGTACAGCCAGCGGACGATTTTTTTTATTCGAATAATTATACAAACTACCATCACTGTGAATTTCAGCAGGGTTAAAATGACTGAAACTCAAATTTTTTTTTACAAGTTTTCATGTCCAGCGGACGGGTTTTCCACCAACGTACAACCAGCGGACGATTTTTTTTATTCGAATAATTATACAAACTACCATCTCTGTAAATTTCAGCAGGGTTAAAATGACTAAAACTCAAAATTTTTTTTACATGTTTTCGTTGCTCCCGTTGGCGAACCCACCACTGTTTAGCCAGCTGACCGTCACTTTGGCTAAGAAAACGACCAAATCAAGCTATATACAAATTATGGCCAGGGTTAAAATGACTGACTAAAAAATGTCACTGGCTCCCGGGCTATTATTCTAACCCTAAATCACGAATTTTTTGCATGGCAACATGAGATTTGTGTTTACTGGGGCGTTGTCCTGTGAAAACAAAACACCTTTGTATAGCTTTCCGCGTCTTTCCTCTTTAATTTGTTCCCGTAGAGTGGTCGGTAATGTCGAATGGCAATCTCCAGTTATTGTTCTACCCTTATCCAAAAAATCAATCATGATTACTCCATGGCAATCCCAAAAAACTGAAGCAAGAACTTTTACAGCAGATTTTTGGACACGAAACTTCTTAGGTCTCGGAGAACCAGAGTGTCGCCATTCCATCGATTGTTGCTTTGTTTCTGGATCGTAGAAATGTACTCAAGTCTCATACGTAGTAACAATTCGGTTTAAGAAGTCTACATCGTTTTCAAATCGAGCGCAGATCGAACGCGATGCCTGTACCCTTGCACGCTTTTGGTCAACATTCAAACATTTAGGGATCCATTTTGCAGAAATTTTTCTCATGTCCAAATTGACGTGAACTAAATGATGAACGCGTTCGTATGAAATCTTCAGTGCTTCAGATATCCGTTTTAGCCCAATTCGACGGTCTGATAAAATCATGTGATGAACTGCATCGATATTTTCGGGGACTGACACAGAAACTGGCCTTCCTGATTGGTCATCATCTTCAATGGAAAATTTACCTCTTTTGAAGCTTGCAGTCCAATTTTTCACGGTCGCATACGAAGGACATTGATCACAAAGGGTATCAAGCATATCTTCGTGAATCTGCTTACCTCTTAACCTTTTTAAATACAGGTACTTGATGATGACTCGATACTCCAATTTTTAGATTTTTACAATTTCGGTGGACATCTTTTTTTTTTAATTTATTGCGTAACTCTGGTTTACTTTTTTGACGTCGAACTCTACACTGACACTTCTAATAAGTTATTGTTCGATGATATGGTATCGCTTTATTTTGTTTATGCATGGAACTGGTCTAGGCTAACTAGATATCAATACATCCTCGTAAAAATATAAAAATAAAATTCCACTTTGAAACTTTATGACCATTCAACTCCCTTCTTTCAACAGCTCCACTAGATTCATTTGAAATGATCACTTTTCAAATGTATCCTTTATTCTTCAAAATTTTCTCTACTTTTCTTTCCATCGGAAAACTTACAGAGTTCATCACAGCATCCTTCAATGGTAGTTCAATTTTCCACAGTGTAGTTCTTTCACAAAGTGACCGGTTCATGTTTATGCAGGAAATATGGTTGAAAGATAAAGGCTGTCTACTGCCTAATTTGCTGCCACGAATTGTTTAATGTACCATGAAATATAACTGTGCTGCTTTTCGGGAGAAAGTCAATCACATCGGACTAGAACAATGTGCGTTTGTTTTCGGATTGGGAACAGAAACTGGTGCTTGAAATGTATCATCCTGTGATACCTCTGAAAAATTTTCTTGATGTTGTTGACTCCACAACCTGAATAAGGTGAATCTTTCGTAGTTTTGACATCAACATAATGGTTGCAAACACCTGAAGAACGCAACTATAATAAAAAAAATTACAACTATACTCCATTCACTTTTATAAAGTATCGCGGTTTGCCATGAAATTTTGACACATTTCACCGCGTATATTTTGAAAATGTTAGGTTATGGTCATTGCACTGTCAGATACGCCCACAACGTTGTCGTTTCTGCTAAAAAATCGTAGTAATTACGTATTTATCAAAATGTTCATTTACTTGGGGAAATTAATGAATTTGAGAAAATATTATGTTAATTCAGAAGACATTTAAATACATTTTTGCACAACCTGAAATACTCCAGCATGAAAATGTAGTAGTTCTACGAAACCTGCGCCACAGTTAAATCTTCGAAGAACTAACTCCATTTACAAAGTTGAAAAAGAGTAAATAGGAAGAAGACCTGGCAATGTCGCTAAATTTTCACGAGTGCCAACCTGCGTCTGTTCTAGGGGAAAAAACTTGATAAACCTAAATCATGGCCAACCGCGATACTTCATAAAAGTGAATGGAGTATATATGGGGTAATTTTTGTTTTCGCATGTGAAAAAAGTATCGTTCAAAAAAATTTATCCACAGAGAATAAAAATCGCGAACTCCGCAGGTTTTTATAAACACATCATTCCAATTATTTTTAGACAATCTTTATGGCACTTCTTCTTATCCCCCTAAAAAGCATCCAAAGCTGTAGACGGATTAAAAAACTCCTTGTCCTTTCGACCGGTTCATCTATCATTTTCAAGCTATTCCCTGTTGTTATGTGGGAATTTATCATACAGCATTCTTTCTTGACTTCTGCATGGGCTATACAATTTTGATGGCGTTCTCAGAATGGCAGGCAGGTAGAAAATGCTTCGGTTTGAAGAGAATCAATTCAATGAAATCAATTTGTTTGGAATTTTTTTGATACTATTATAACAAAAAAATTAATCAAAAGTGTTAACAAGGCAGTTTGTACCAATCACGTAGGATACATACTATAATACAGTAGATACATTGCATTATTTATTTTTTGAAGCTAGTGATCAATGTAATCCTAATAATCAAGTTCGATATAATTTTAAAAAACGAAGTTATATAGATTATCTACCTTAAGTTAATTAAATAAATAATGAGTCGCTTAATTGAAAATTACTTTCAACTGTGTATATGCTATCTTGTGAATCACTGAAATAGGAACTATGATCTCAGCCAATAGTTTGTATTTTTCGAGATTATCTACCTTTGTGAAAATCCGCACCTTGGAGGTGTTCATTAAGTGACGCAATGACTAATTTCCATATTCCAATGGTTCGTGAATAACATTGTTGTTCACATTCAGAAAAAAAAACCACAAGAGTTTGAATAATAGTTTTCTATTAGAAGCTATAATGTCTTGAAAAAATATCATTCAACCTATTTTAACTAACAATCATTCATTCAAAGATGAAAAGGACATGAGAAAATCCTTTCCACTGTTTACTTCAATCTGAATCTCGAAGTAATTAGGAAAATCCAAGCGGCATTACATCAGTTAATTCCTAAGAAATTACAGAGTGAATCAACAAATTACAACACGTTTTGTCTCTAGCTAATTCTAATGTATCCAGTTGCATATGAATGAAGTATTTTCAAGGACATGAACAACATAATTCTGTAATTAGGTTTTGCGTCAGGAATTGAGGTTCAGATGTTATGATGCCCCAAAACCTAGTTTCCGCTGCCTTCCCACTTGGATATTTTCTCACGTTTCAACCAGATACAACAATAGGAGTGTATTTCGATATCTTCGACATACAATTACACCGTCATGATTTGATGATGAGTTATGCTAACAATTGAAGCCCAAAAACTTTGAGCTTGTGAATAAAACTAGGAAACGAATTATGGATAAAACAATAAAAACAGAAATAATAAGCATTGACGACTTATATGGTCCACTTTGGTATTGAAATCTAGGCTTTGGACGACGCCGAATTCAATAAAAGATTATTCATGATCCTATCTATTATAGTTTGAATTTTCACCTTCCAAATGGTATTTTCTCGACAGAATGTCGGATTGAGGACAGGTGGATTATTAGACAAAAAGACAAAAAATACCCATTACAAAACCAACGTGTCGAACTTATTTTAATTCTTCATCAGGACTGCGAAATCAATAACATAAATATAATAGATAAGTATAAAGAAAAGGATGGCACAAGTTTTTTAAAAGGACAAACACAAACTCTGATAGGTTTGAACTAGAAACACGAAAGAAGTGAACAAAGAACATTAGAAAATATAAAAAATCATTTCATCCTATAACAAATATTTCCTAATTTCATTCTATTGTTTTTCTTTTTCTGAAATCATCATTAGGTATAAAAGGGAAAGCACACTTCGAAATCCAGTCTATCAAGAACTTCTGTTCCTGTGCTCGAATTCTCTAGAAATTCGCATTTTAGTAAACAGCATTGTCCAAAACTCCCCTTTCTTTAAGCTTTACGGTTATTCATTGTTGATGAATAACCAAAATACGTTTACTAAATTTTGAACAGCTTTTCTGGGCTGAACTATTCGACAGATCATCTTGACATTTATGACGTCTCAATATGAATAAAAGAACTGAAAAACAAAAGAATTGTGCATAACATACACAAACTATAGTGCGCAAAATGTGTCGAAACATACCGAATAGATTAATGTTGATGTATTTTCAGAGTTACTTCTCGAGGATGGTCTCAACTTCTTCAGAAACAGCTGGTACGCGGGTACAGTACGGTGAAAGTATGAGATCATCCTGCTGTAACACTTCGATCGGACATGAAAATAAATTGTTCATTGCCTTCAATTTTTCGCCTCCATGAAAAAAATGGCTACTTTCCATATACTCCCAGAACGCAAATGAATTGATTTGAATTTTCGGCTGGGAAAGGGATTGCGTGAAAACCGCGTTTCACTGAGTTTTGTAACATTTTCAGATGCTTATCGGACCGATCCATTGTTGGCGTTGACTTTGTTCACGTGTGCAAGAGAGTAGAAAGAACGAGGGAAATTGTTCGCTGGAAATTTCATCACAATTCGTTCAGTAAAATTATGGGGATTTTTCAAATCCCACCACCAATTTACAGTTTTCAACCGGAAAATTCATTTCATAGGGCCATTCTTTCTTAACTCAATCTAAAATGCCATCATAACGAAACAAGGAATTTTGGTGTATTTTTTTAATGATACATATTCTCCGATAGATGAACTACCAATTCGACAGTGCTCCTTTTGTACTACTGCCTATATTTATATAAAAAAAATAAACAAATAGAGATTTTTGGTTCGAACATCTTCAACTCCTTCTGGTCTAAAAAATGTGTGGTACTTAACTGACCATTTTATAGAGAATTTGAAAGGTTCATGGAGCTTTCACAATGGTATAAAACTATAAACCATCATGATTGTTATTCCAAGAATAATTATAAGGTCTGAATATTCTTAATTGTACTCACTTGTATCCAACATCAAAAAATATTTCCCATAAGCATAAGAGAAACAGAAGATTGCAAAGTTCAGTTAACTTGAGCCTTGAACCTCTTAGCCATATGTAACTTATACAACAATTCAACACTCTCTCCGCTTCTTGAGAAATTTTAAAGTCTGATAAAATCAAAACTGGCGTCACTCCCGATCATCAATATTGATTCAAATCCCCAAACTATATTATCTATATCAAGAGGACTATTAGCTTCAAAAACTGAGCATAATACTGATTTATTTTCACAAAGACTACTAGAGGTACTACTAGGGAAAGTCAAGGTCAACTAGTATCATAAAGAGATCACCTGCTTCAATTCTGTATGTTAAAAAAAATAATTGTGAGAACTTGTTATTACAGTCTTAGCCTGTCAAAAATGAAGAATTAATTCAGAATGTAATGAAATTAAAATAGCTTGCGTGGGTTGCAATACCCCACCATCAAGAATTTTCTAGGACAATTTCTACAAAGTAAACGAAAGAGATTCATAGGTTCATGGTTCCATTTTTTATTGAACAAGAAAGGAAAGTAGTGAAAATAATATGAAAAACACATTCCAGGGGTCTCCAGAAGGTGTAGTTTGAAAAAGGGAGTAAAATTGGCTGAACTTGTTAAATGAGGCGAAGATAGAGATGTGCAGGGTGGTGAAGTTCATTTCGATCGTTTGTCTTGAGTCTTAGACTTAGATTCGTTTTGAACATGTAATAATACTAATAATGTATGATGCGTTCTATACTCTGTTCAAATATAAGAAGGAGCAATAACAACATGTTTGGCGCAGCGGTAGAAGGGCCTTCGTTAAGGTACTTTCCAGTCCAGAGTCAAATCGCGGAGATTTCACACAATCGTTCAAGTTCAACTGAATTTGAATTCCATTTTTTTCAATAATTTATAGAACGTTGTTCTTTGGAAATTTGGCAAACTGTCGTCATCATTCACGATTTCTCGTACTTTAGAAATCGTTGGGATTTCATTCCGAAAAAAAAACTGTGGACAATTCTTCTGATAAGGTTCATATGGAAATCTTCAACCGAATCGATTATTTTTGACGACTGGGCTCTCGTCTTAGGTGGCGTCAATGTTTTATTCTCTGAGAATTCTGAATACAGCTGCATCACTCACCCCTGAGGATTTTGAAACAATTTCTACTAAGTCTCTTTTCGATAAATCAGGATGTTCTTCAAATTCTTTTCGAAAAATGTTCAAAATTATCTCTTTCTCTTCAGCAGAGAAATGCGACCTTTTGGACCTTTTTCGTGGTGGTCCCCACATATCACCCTCAGATGCAGTTTCCGTTTCCGAATTCGTCATTGTTCTATAAACACTATATACACATTTTTAAAAGATTTTCCAACACAATACATTTTTCACACAAAAATCTATAAACACTGTGAACAGCTAGACCCTCACAGTAGCTCGTATTTTAACTAGTCTGGTCAATTGAAAACTTCGATATTTATGCAAATCAAGATGTCTTCAACCCATCGAGGGAAAGGACCCAAATCTGATGTTTCCCGGAATTACCTTGTCGTAATCATGAGCAGCAGACAAAGAGTTTCCTACAAAATAATATGAAATTGTGGACCGAAACTGAATATACATATTTCGGATATTACCAGTAAATGACCATTATAAATTTGAACAGAGATCTTTTACGAGTCTTGTCAATTGAAAACTTCGATATTTATGCGAATCTAGATGGCTTTCACCCATTAGGGAAAAGGACCCAAATCTGGTGTTTCCCGGAACTACTTTATCGGAATCTTTCAAGATTCCGACCCAAATCTCTAAATCTCTGGTGTTTCCTGGAATTACCTTGCCGCAATCTCGAGCATCCGAAAAAGAAATTATTTAGTAGATAATAATATAAAAACAAAACAAAATAAAAAATAGAGTACGTCGGATATAAAATGTTTGTGACAGTTGCAAATCATAACAGAAATTTTGCACTAGAGTTTCTGAGGAAAAATGTTCTAATGTGATGGGAATTGCTGACTCGAATCATTTCTATCCAGTACCATCCACAGTCCATTCCGAGCACGATCCTGGCAGTCTCTTAGGGCGGTCGAAGAGAGCGTTGTTATGACCGTTTGACCAATAACAGTTTAATTATGCGCAAACCAGACGATTATGTTTGTTTACAAAGCTCCTTCTTATATTTGAACGGACTATAGATTCTCATTTCTTGCATTGACAGGACCGAAGGTCGTGAGATGTACACAGGCAATAAGACCAAAGTTGTAATTCTTATGAAAACACGTAGTTTTTAACTAAAGACATATTCCATCTCTATACTCTCAACCTTCCAAAATGTCGAACCCCGGCCAGAACCATGGGGATTTTCGCACCCACATCACGGATCATGCCGCCACTCTATGACCTGCTATTTTACAGAATGAGCACAGAACAGGATGTCGGTCGAAAATTGAATAATGGACATATTTGCGATTCCGTCAAGACAAATAGAGCTAGAAGTGGAACTGAACGATGATGGATTCGAGTAAATACTTTTGGCAGTTAAAACGATGAGATATCGGCTTAATATTGACTCTAATGATACACAATGGTGTCATGAAGATCGTTATGATGCTTGCAAGAGTTATGATCCGTGAAAAATGGCTGTGTTCCACATTGTTGGGTCGATCGATATCGAAGCTAATATCAATAATGTGCTAATGAATTATTATGATACAGGCTTTCGAGAAACATGATAATGGGGCGTAAAATGGGCTTTCACTGCTGAGCGTTAAGTTACTTCGTGCAGTGCAGGTCAGAAAACCATAGAAATATTGAAGTATCGAATGAGCATAGATAGGTCATGAAGGTCATTGAGAATTTTAAATGAACACGTACTGGAAAACGACTTTCAATAATATTTTGTTTGAAAAGTGTATAGTTGTCGTTTCTGTGGGAAGTTCCCAGATAATATTGCAAAACAAGAAATACAATAAAATTTACCGGAACAATGCATATTCACTCTGCTCGTTTTACCCATGAATATATTCAATTGTAGGTGTTGATTCATAAGAAATTATTTCGCAATTGGGCTGGAACACGCAACCAGTTCGAGACAATACCAGTTTTTGATAATATTCGATTGACAGACACAACATTCTTATTATGGTTTATGTACAAAGGGACATTCTGAGTTGTGAACGAATGAAGGTTGTGGCAGAATCATTCAGTAGTTGTTTCATGCAATGTGTGTTAACGCATTTCTAAATACAGGGAGGCCAAGAGTTTGACGTCAAAAAGAGAAAAACAGATCCCTCGTGTCATGGGCTATTCGAATCACCCCCATGTATGTTATGCCATATTTCACGGTTTTCGAGTTATGAATTTTTTCAAGAACTTTGAGAATTTTCGACTTGACCAACTTAAAAAAGATATTAAAAAAAAAGTACAAGACCTCTCTGTGAAATTCTTCTGTGACTCAATCTCCATGAATTGTACTTTTATACAGAAATTAACCAGATTCGTAACTTTGATAAAAATTATGGAAATGTTGGTCTCGAGTGAAAAAGTTACGTGAATTGGATTTTGATCTGAATATTCGAATCGAAATTAAAAATGTGAAAAGGCTAATTCACGGTTTCTAAGTATGCTTAAAAACTGCGCTCGACAGTCAGCTTTCAGAATCATTGATAAAAAATGGTACTTAACGCTCTACTTTTGCTAGAATTAGCCTTCAAAGTCATCGAGGTGGAAAAAATTAAAAAATGATTTTTTGCCATTTTTAATATTTTCTGATCAAATGATGATAGAAAATGCTGAAAATTAATGAAAATAAGCTTCAGATGTTGGTCAAGAAAAGTTCTAGATGAAAAAAGAAAAAGGTATAGCAATAAATCACACATCATAATGTAAATAAAAAGAAATTTATTCATAAAATTTACAGTAGGTTTTCAAAGTGGCCACCTCCAGCCTCAATACACATTCTACACCTTCTTAGAAAATTTTCTTTTAATCGCATAAAAACTGCCCTGATCTTTCTAAGGACACGTTCGGCTTCTCTTAACTTCAGTAGCAGCTCGTCTTCACTCGAACATTCTCGGGCGTAAGCAATTTCTTTGAAATAACCCCAAACGAGAAAATTTTCTTTTTTTATCTAGAACTTTTCTTAACCAACATCTTTAGCTAATTTTTATTGATTTTCAGCATTTTCTATCATAACTTGATCAAAAAAATCTTAAAATGGCAAAAAATAATTTTGTAGTAAATGTCTAGTTCTTTGATTTTTTCCACCTCGATGACTTTGAAGGCTAATTCTAGCAAAAGTAGATTGTTAAGTACCATTTTTATCAATGATTCTAAAAGCTGACTGTCGAGTGCAGTTTTCAAGCATACTAAGAAACCGTGAATTAGCCTTTTTACATTTTTGATTCTGATTCGAAAATTCAGATCATAATCCAATTCACGGAACTTTTTCACTCGAGACCAACATTCCCATAATTTTTATCAAAGTTACGAATCTGGTTATTTTACGTATAAAAGTACAATTCATGGAGATTAAGTTACATAAGAATTTCACAGAGAAGTCTTGTACTTTTTTTCTAATATCTTTTTTAAGATGGTCAGGTCGAAAATTCTCAAAGTTCATAAAACAATTCATAACCCGGAACATAACATAAATGGCGGTGATTCGAATAGCCCATGACACGAGGGACCTGTTTTTTTCTTTTTGACGTCAATCTCTTGGCCACCCTGTATATTCTTAGGGTAGTCTCATGGGCTATCCTATTGATCACTAGATGTAGAGGAGTCAGATCTGTGATGACCTCAAGTGCTCTACACCTTTTCCAATTTTAATTCAGAAAACGTAAAATGTATTTCAGAAAAACAAATTTGAATTTCAGAAAATGGAAATTGTAATTCAGAATAGTAAGTTGATACATATCATATACTATTCTGAATTACAATTTCCATTTTCTGAAATTCAAATTTGCTTTTCTGAATTACATTTTACGTTTTCTGAATTACAATTGGAAAAGGTGTAGTCGGACACGTTCTCATAGCTCAAGTGATGGAAACACAGGCGAGCTTTTATACCTTGTCGAGTATTTTTCTCGTGCATGTCTATACCATGCCTTAGCAAACCAGACTATTGCCCCATAAGTTGGTATTAGTGTCACAATTCTGACGTATATCCATCACAGTGTTTTAGGGTTACAAACCCAAGTAACCTTACAGTTTCGTCTTAAATTTCAGGAGTATCAGTGAACTTGTCTACAACAGTACAGCAAAGTGTCACAAGGATTTTAATTGTATATAATTATGCAGTCTCCTAAATCGTTCACTAGTGAGAAAAGTTTATATAACAACCAGAAAAGATCTTTCGATTGTTTGGCTCGGTTTCCTGGTATCAATCGAAGACACGTCTAGATCGGAGAAAGTGTTGTGAACTTCCGCTTAGACTAGACGAAAAGAATGTTACAGTTCAACTATCTAGGTTCCTTCTTACTTCTTACTGACGTACAATAATGCCACTATCTCGAAAATCACGTTTGCCAATTCAATTATCTCCAGGAAACCTCTCAAAAGCTGCCTTACAACCCTTGACGTCATACGCTATCTTTTGCAGTGTTTTGTGAAATCTGTTCGGTGCTGAGATAAATTGGATAGATAATGCATCCAGGAATCCCGAAAAATGATTTTCAGTATCAGCAGAAGACAAGTTTATCGTTATCTCATAAACAGCCTAGTAGGAACTGAAGGAGACATATCGAATATGCCGAGACCAAGATAATTTCCGCGAGTTAACAAATAGTCTGTGATTTTCTGCGACAGAAACAAGCATAGAATTTCAGTTTGATTACATCGAGTTCGCCAACTCCGATCCTCGTTTTCTCAAGCGATTTATACAAATCTGCGGGAGAAAACTGAATACTAGTCGTCCTTGATGTCGACTACTGCAGATGCAATCGTAGATAATGACGGCTTGGGCAATATCGCCAGAAGCAACAGCGAATGGGTATTAAAACAATGCATATCATCGCATGTGACTCCATAGAATTGAACAGTAGTGCATTCCTACGAAGCCATTAGTTTTCTGCGATTTCCATAGAAATGTTCGGCAGCTATCGATTTGAGACCATTGTATTGTAGAAGTGCTCTGCGTCAGACGTGGAATAGAAATCGCACTCTGAGAAAGACGAAAAGAATACGATATTTTATGATAAATTAGCTTGGATTCCATTATGTATGATTCAGGACAACAAAAAACGCGAAATTGATTAGTAAATACACGTATCAAACCCACAGCCGAAGCGTGAAGCGAATGACAATGGTAGTGTGAATTAAAAATGGAAGAGAAACACCAGACAAGTTGTCATACGATGCAAACATTCGAATGATTTATAATAATTTACTTCATCATGAAATTGAATTGAAAATATTGATTTTATAACTGTGGGATTCAATAATGAAAGAGAAAGATGGAAAATAACAATTTGAAACCATCGTTTTATCAAATTGAATCCCAACTCCCAATAGTGTTACTAATACTAAATTATATTTTCCTAGGAAACACGATTGCGTCAATCACTTTTATAAAGTATCCCGGTTGGCAATGATTTAGGTTTGACTATCAAGTTTTTTACTTAAAACTAACGCAGGTTGGGAATCGTGAGAGTCAAATAATTCTGAGAGATGTAGCCAATGCTATGTTCTATTTTTTTTTAACTTTGTAAATGGAGTTAGTTCTTTTAAGGTTTAACTGTGACACATGATTCGTAGTACTACTACATTTTTATACTGGAGTATTTCAAGTTATGCAAAAAGGTATTTGAATGTCTTCTGTGGGCTTATTTCTTGGGAATTTTGAAAAGTGGGGAATTCAATAGGTCCGTCTGTTCTGTTCGTTTAGAAGTTTTTCTGTCGGGTTATTCGAGTACTTTCATTTTTTTTTTCAATGAACTATCACAAAGTAACGGACTATTTTGTTCATTATATTTCAGTAAAATTTCAACACTCGATTCTTGATTTCCGTACAAGAAAAAAGCATAATTGAATCCTCCAACCATGTTTATATACTAGAAATATACTGCTCCACAAGAGTTAGGGCCCCCGCAGACTGCAGACTTTTTAATCGGCCGATAGTTTGGTCGGCTTCTTAATCAGTATGGAGAGGAATGCATGTGCGCACACTACAGCGATTCCTCTCCATACTGATTAAGAAGCCGACCAAACTATCGGCCGATAAAAAGTCTGCAGTCTGCGGGGGCCCTTAGGGATATCGTATTCAATCGTTTTTAAAGGTATGTAATCTTCGAGAAAATCGCTGTAAAATCATTTTAAACTCAATAACAACTTGAATCGATCCAATAAAAATCAGTATGAGACATTTCGTCAATCTGGTCGCCTTTTTTCTGAAGTTTGGTTCTTTGCATAATATGCTTCATGGATGTTCTTATTTTGAAATGAAGTCAGTTTATCAACGGCTTCGATTTGAAACGAGTTTTCTGAAAATGCCAAGACGTAAATCAACAAACGCTGAGGCTTATAGGGCTATCGCAATGCTACAGGGTTGCCTAACTCAGGTTGTTGTAGCGGAAAGACTTCAAGTCAGCCAAAGTGTGATATCTCGACTTTGTAATAGGTTCAAGGAGACAGGTTCCGTGTTGGAAAGACCAAGGCTTGGTGGGCGACTTAAAACAACATCTGCTCAGGATCGTTTCATCACCGTTTCGGCGAGAAGAAACCCTACATCTACGTGTAGAATGCTACGGAATACAATTCAAAAGGCAGATGGGGTCCAAGTTTCCATCGAAACGATCAGAAGACGTTTGAGAGAGGTGAATCTAGGTTCTAAACGTCCATTAAGAGGAGTTCCATTAACACGTGACCATAAGCGTCACAGACTGGAATGGGCAAGGCAACATATCAATTGGAACGATCAATGGCGTAGTGTCCTTTTCACTGATATGGACGATTTTCAGATTCTCGAAGAATAAGGGTATGGACAATCCCACGCATACCCCGTTATCGTCGCTATGTCCAAGAAGTCCATCCATTCCGAGGGGATAGTGTTATGGTATGGGCCGGGATATGTTTCAACGGGCGCACAGATATACACATTTGTCCTGGGAATATGACCGCCTTAAGCCGGATTCCCACTACTCGTGTATTTGGCAAATATTTGCCACTTGCCTATATTTGGCATGTAGTGGGAGTGGTTCACTCGGCCAATACTTGTCAATCTTGTCATTCAAATTCGAAACTTCATCTACTTGCCAAGTACGCAAATAATTGCTTAATTGCCAAATATACGAGTAGTGGGAGTCCGCCTTTACACTATAGGGAGCATGTCATTGACAATGTTGTGCCAAATTTTCACGCTGCTATTGGTGAAACTGTTCAATTTCTAGACGATAACGCTAGAACACACCGTGCAGCCATAGTTGAGAATGCGCGCGAGGAGCTTGGTATTTAACATTTACCGATACCTCCCACTCACCAGATTTGGATTGCATAGAACATGCATGGGATATGCTCCAAAGAAGATTAGATAATCATCAACCTACCCCAGAATCCTTAAATGATCTGAGAGAGCTTCTGCCCCGTTTATGGTACCAAATTCAATAAATGTTCAACAACCTCGTGTGTAGTATGCAAAGAAGATGTAAAGCTGTTATTGATGCCCGTGGAGACCATACATTGTATTGATAGTCTTAGAATGCTTGAATTCTATGGGAATAAAATTTCGTTATTTTACTCGATTTTTCATAACCACCCTGTATACGTTGCAGACCTACAGGCTAAAATTAATTTGCAACTTGAAATCATATTAATATGAATTTTCATCACGAAAATCTTATTTCAACTATATTGTTTTGCAATTAAAGTCAATATCCCTAACTCATGTGGAGCAGTTTATTTCCAGTATTAACAGAGAGAAACTTTTCTTTAACATTCTCCAGGTCTTTGGTTATTGAATTCACATATTTTCTCAGATTCATTATTTTCACAAAGTAAATACGTATTTTGACAAAAACGTAATTACTACGATCTCTATGTAGGACAACGTTTCGTATATATCTGACAGGAAAATTACTATAACCTAACGTTTTCAAATATACACGGATACTTTATAAAAGTGAATGGAGTATATCTGTGTATTTTAACACTTTTGTAAGCTCTTGACTCCTTTTAACAAGATTTTTTTTTATTTTGAAAGCTGGAAATACAGTGATTTATGCCATTTCGGAATCTTATTGAAACAGGCATGTCTTTTCTCAATGGTGACCATATTTTTTGAACCACGTTTGGTTAAACTATAAGGACAAAAATAATCAAAACATGAAATTGATCGAAGGAAATAGTTCAGGACTTTTTTATTCGACCTCATACCACTAACAATCTATAATCTCATTACAGTAATGACTACGAACAAGATTCTGCCACTTTTTAATGTTCTACTATCCAACATCGCTAGCAGAATGAGTAGAAAGCAATACTACCTACCAACCGTAGGTAGTAAACTCAGGAATTGATAGCCGATTTCTAATAATTTTATACATAACGATAAATAATTAAATTCCCCTGGGGAACATTTCATAAATAATTCATTTTCACACTTTGCATCTTCCTCCAAATAAAAATACCGAGATTCAAAGACTCCACGATATGCTTTCAACAAAATCGATTAACTCTTTGAAACCTCCCATCTGAGACGGTAAAAACCAAAACATTTCCTGATGCCCCAGATACATAGAACGTGGCTTTTTCCAAAGGCCTTGAAAATAGTCACCATTGACGTAGATCACTTCGCGTAGGTGGAAAATAAACTTTACTACCTAACAACGGAGCTAGTTCGACTTTTCTCAATTGTTATCTCAGCTCCGCGATCTCTGAATAAAAATGCACACTTCTGTCTGTATAAAGGTCATGTTCGAACAAACAAAAGTCTGCGAGGTTTCACCTTTCACCAATTTCAATAAAATTGCTTAATATCCGTGGCAGCAGTACGTTTTTGCGTGATTGTTTTATGAAGTTAACATAAGAAACGAGACAATTTTATGGGAAAGTGGTTTTATTAACTTATAGCTCTAGCATTTCGGGCACATCTGAAACCCATTAATCACAAATTTCCATATCAAAACTTATACCTAGTCGTCACAAAGTGTGTGCCAACACTACTCAATCTCTTTATATTAGGTTGTTTCTGGATGGACAAAGGAAAGGGTGAAGGACCCCGCAGTTTTCTTATGGCAAATGGCGTTCCGTTAAATGTTCTATTTTTTTGTTATAATGTAGTACTCGACCTACTGATCAAAAGTGTCCATGGCACCAACTCAATCCTATGACTAGTTTTTGAGATACAGGGCGTTGAAGTTGAGAATAACCCACTTTTACTACGCGCGTATCTCGAAACAGAAACGAATGAGCTTCAATTTTTCTCAAGAAACATTTCATTCCATCCCCAGGGAGCAACTATATGGAGGCATATGACCGAATACATATCTAATGTAAAAGTTCATTTTGCGAACGTTTTCGCTCTGGAACTGACATATTTCATACTTTCAAATTCGGGCATGCATTTAGTTATGGATAACCCTGTATTCGTAACAATTTTCGGTCACGTTCCTCCATATGGTTGCTCCCTGGGGATGGAATGAAATGTTTCTTAAGAAAAATTGAGGTTCATTCGATTCTGTTTCGAGATACGCGCGTAGTAAAAGTGGGTTATTCTCAATTTCAACGCCCTGTATCTCAAAAACTAGTCATAGGATTGAGTTGGTGTCATGGACACTTTTGATCAGTAGGTCGAGTACTACATTATACCAAAAAATTAGAGCATATGACGGAACGCCATTTGCCATAAGAAAAGTGCGGGGTCCTTTCCCTATTTGATTGGTACAACAGGTACAATTGAATAGAGTGTTCCTGTTGTCTCAATTGAAAAAGGTAGTGTAGAAATCGAAAAAATAAACGAATATTTGGAGTACCTTTTCGTCCGAACTGAAAATCAAGAAAAAACCGGCCTTTCAATGTGCAATGGAATTGGAATGGAAAATTGTGAATAGTTCTAATCACAGTCCATGTTCGATTACAGTTGAACTTAAAAAACAATAACTGCAGAACAATACCGAGAAGTTATTGGACGATTGTTCAGTAAAATCAAAAGCAACAAAGTTCTTCTAACAATACTGAGTATGGTGAAAGCTATAACGGTAATTTTCCAGGAAAAAAAACTGATTGGCTTGTATTAGCAGTTTGCAGTTTATTAGTATCATCTACATTTGTTTATCGTTTATCTAGATAAACTATCACATAACACTTTATTTAGCATATCTGCATCAAATAAAATTTTAATCTAAGCAAAAAATAAAATTATTAGAATTAAGATGAACTTCTCCTGAATGTTTGATAGCATCAACCACATTTCCATAAGAAAAAACAGTAATCTCGTTTATATGCATTGACAATACTCACAGGAAAAATCACCATAAAAAATAATCGACAATTTTCTCTACAGAGTGAGTAAAAAGTATCGCAAACAATTCATATTTCAACTATTCTGTAGAAAAAAGCTCAGATCAATTCGTTTTTTGAGTACACTTTTTTCTATTTATAATTGAGGAGTTTGTCATGAACGTTCTACGAGGGGTGGAGGGGTGAATACTCTTTTCTTATTATTATAGGGATGAAATGGACTCATCAAACCCGAATTTTCCCGTAGTGTGCGATCGATCACAAACATTGTCATTGTTCTTATTTTCTCTTAACGATCAAGGCAGGCTCTGAAAACGTCCTTAAATGAACCTAACATAACTAATGTTGACGGATGACCTCTAAGGTCCAAGAGAATTTGACGATGAAATTGATGTGCCTCGCGAATCAAATCCTGCCCTTTTAAACGATTGTTTGCATGCCTTTCGGCTTATTTCCATCTCCCAAGAGTATCATTGTGAATTTCTCGCCAAAAATCCGAAAAATCTTTCCGAACAACCACCGCAATCTCCCGATATGGCTTCGATTGACTATTTCCGAGCTATTTTCCTTTTCCAAAACTTCATCTCAACTCGAAAGATTCACTAAAGACCAAGCCAGCGCATCATCCGAACATATTGGCGGCAGACACACGACTTACCTGGGCTACCGATGAAGTCATCCCTTTCCAGGAGGGCAGAGGGAGTCTGGAACCCGTACGCCGGCAGCCAGGAGTTGCTCCCGTTCAAATCCAGGGCCTGCCCGGGCCAATCTGTGGGCCAATCGCTGATAGCGACATCCTCCATGTCATTCACACGGTCATAGAACGGTAAAAACTAGAAACGGCGGCGAGAGCACAGAGTTCACCAAACTACCTGTTCGACACTACACGCAGCACTGACTACAGGTCGCACTGCGAAGTCCTACAACTGAAAACTGACTCCGGTTTGGGTTTAACGTCTTCGCCTGTCTCGCAAGAGATCGCCGGAGTTCATTTTACCACAGTCTCCACACTTGGATGGCGTTATAACGTTACAATTGCGATGGGTCGCATCGGTGAATCCTGCTCTATGGGAAGTATCGTTTTCCTATGGTCCTCGCAGGAATATCGATCTATCGATTCCCTTCAGTGTCCGGGTCACCGATCGTGTGGTCTCTGCAATCAAAGAGATTCAAATGTCAACCAAGCTACAGCGACAAATGATAACTATTTATCAATTTGCACTCAAATTCTGCCTGTGTATGGATGCTAGGCACTTTTAACTCGAATAACTGTTCCATTCGCCAGGGAATTCAGCAGATTGAAGATCAAGGCTATTCGGGGTTTTGGCGAAATCATAGCGCGCATGGAATAAACTTGCTATCGGAGCATAGACTATCAGAGAGCTGCTATTGTTTTCTAGGAGAACTGCGAGTTTTGGCTGGTGCAAATTAGTGGTGATGAACAAAGCCTAATCAAAACGATAACGATTTATCTTATCTTTATGGTCAGGAAAGGATTTTTAAATAAAACTGCGTTTTGTTAAAGTGACTACTGCATTGGATTACTTTGGGATGTATAGAAACCCCTGTATTGTTAGTGACAAAAATGCCCCTCTTTTCTTCCTTACTGACCACTCTGGTTACTAAAAAAAATATTCTCTAAACCTTGGCTCTTTTATATGAAATTTCTTCCTATGACCTCAACCGTTTTACTTCCTCAACATCCTGTCGCAAAAAGTTGTCGCTGTTCCATAAACATTGTAGTAGTTCTAATTGACACAAATTACCAGTATGGCTTCCGAAAGAAAGTTAATGACGCCTAAAGCGATCCTCTAGTGGCGCAAATCCATTGAGAGCAATGCATCTAGGTCAAAGAAATTATTGTGCTATCCATTTAACCGAATCAAAACAATTAAGTTAACGCCCGCTCAAAAATAAATCTGTATTAATGTTAATCTAAATGTGTTAACAATGTTAATGTTACCTATAGATATAGAGAGAGGAATGGTTTCTAGGGACTTTATAGATGGAATGATGACCCAGTTCTTCTGATGTATACTCCCAATTCTCCATCCATGTACGAGGATATATCGAAAAATTCTTAGCCTACTATATAGAATCGAACAAAATTTCAATGTTAAAATATTTTCTCTATTCCAGTATCGTAATGAGTTCATTATAATTATAGTACGAAAAACAGTGCTGTAATGAATTCATTACAGCATTGTTTTCAGTTATATTTTTCGTTTCGTGGTTGTCAGCACTGACTTCCGATCCTATCAATTTTCAATACACGTCAATTTGGAAATGTCAATTTCGTAACAGTCACGAACTGCCAAGATAAAATACAAAAGTTACTAGGATGCATAATCTGAATTTTTCAGTGAATTTCAACGAAATATGACTGAAATAGAGAATATCGTCTAATACTCGTTGCAGAATGCAATTCCAACACTCATTTCGCATTCGTATTGAAATAGGAGCCCATTCTGCAACTAGTTTTCGAATATACTATTATTATTCAACATATTCTCCTCTTAATTGGATACATTCATTCCAGCGAACCTGCAACGTTTCTAGATCTTTCAAAAAAAATGTTTCTTCTTGCTCTGCAAATCAGTCCTCCACAGCTTTTATTACCTCCTCGTTGGAAGAAAATTTACGACCTTTCAAACTTTTGTTCAGTTGAGGAACTAGATGATAGTCGGACGGAGCCAAATCTGGTGAATAAGGGGGGTGTTCAAGTAATTCTATCCCTAAATCACGAATTTTTTGCATGGCAACATGCGATTTGTGTACTGGACGTTGTCCTGTAAAAACAAAACACCTTTTGATAGCTTTCCGCGTCTATCCTCTTTAATTTTTTTCCATAGAGTGCCAGAGTGGTCAGTGATGTCGAACAGTAAACACCAGTTATTGTTCTACCCTTATCCAAAAAATCAATCATGATTACTCCATGGCAATCCCAAAGAACTGAAGCAAGAACTTTTCCAGCATATTTTTGGACCCGAAACTTCTTAGGTCTTGGAGAACCAGAGTGTCGCCATTCCATAGATTGTTGCTTTGTTTCTGGATCGTAGAAATGTACCCAAGTCTCATACGTAGTAACAATTCGGTTTAAGAAGCCTACATCGTTTTCAAATCGAGCACAGATCGAACGCGATGCCTGTACCCTTGCACGCTTTTGGTCAACATTCAAACATTTAGGTATCCATTTTGCAGAAATTTTTCTCATGTCCAATTAGTCCAAATTGACGTGAACTAAATGATGAACGCGTTCGTATGAAATCTTCAGTGCTTCAGATATCCGGTTCAGCCCAATTCGACGGTCTGAAAAATCATGTCATGAACTGCATCGATATTTTCGAGGACTGACACAGAAACTGGCCTTCCCGATCGGTCATCATCTTCAATGGAAAATTTACCTCTTTTGAAGCTTGCAGTCCAATTTTTCACGGTCGCATACGGAGGACATTGATCACCAAGGGTATTAAGCATATCTTCTAAATCTGCCTACCTCTTAACCCTTCTAAATGAAGGAAGGTACTTGATGATGGCCCGATACTCCAATTTTTCGATTTTTACAATTTCGGTGGACATCTTTTTTTTTTATTTATTGCGTAACTCTGGTTTACTTTTTTGACGTCGAACTCTACACTGGCACTTCTAATAAGTTATTGTTCGTTGATATGGTATCGCAATATTTTGTTTATGCATGGAACTGGTCTAGGCTAACTAAATATCAAAATATCCTCGTATTTGGCGATTCGTGAATAATGCATCAGTCGATATTGATACCTGCCAAGAACTCAGATCTAATTTAAATTAAGAGTTAATCTTTGTGGAATTTAATGGTACCTTCATTGCAGTTTGATTGCTCAATTTCTGTCTCTAATTTTTCTAAAGGATGTTTCTTTAAGTTTCACAACTTTAACTTGAAAAAAACACAATTTTTCCAATTGTGTTTATATGGGAAGGCTTCACCCTAATCATCAAGTTTATTTCGAAGAATTTATCTGAGTGTTGGCGGAAATGTCCTCTGATAAATCTTAACCAAACACTCGTTAAACGCTTTTCCTCGACGGTCGTAGACGAAACTCTTGTTTGCTCTGTGATTGTCGACTTAACGCTCTATGTACACAGATAAGTGGCAAATATGTTAATTATCTAACAATACCTTGTTGACTTCCATGCTAAAATCCAAACAATAACATCAATCGATATTGTTTGTTTTGCCATGGACTGAGATAAAGCAACAATAGCCAGATTTTGAAAAGAAAATTATTAGAAACACATAACACATCGGTGGAAGATTTTTTCCATCTTTTTGAAGGTAATAGGGGAAGTAGGTACGTACAAAATGACACAGGGTTTTATTTCAGAGGCATAACTTGTTAGTAGTGAATTACAGTAATGTCATATTCTACAACTATGATCTTTGGTCCTTTCTTCACAAAATCTAATCAACCTTTATGAAAGTACCTTTATGAACCTTTATGAAAGTACCTTTATGAACCTTTATGAAAGTACCAAGAAATAAAATATTCTTAGATAAATTGGGATAAACGAAATTAATTTTGCTCGCATGCTATGGACAAAATGACATACCGGCAACAGGCAACTGTATTTCTCTACTTATAGTTACAAAACTACTGACAAAGCTCACAAATGAAACGCTTGGTTCTTCTAGGAACATCAGCACAAGATGCGTGAGCCCAATGCAAGCCATACATGCACCGTAACCAGTTTTCTTTAGGGCTAATCTTGGAGAAGATCTAAATCGGGAAAAAAGGTCTCATAACAATAGATGGACACTGGACAGTCGTCTTCATGATCTCGAAAGTTGCTAGGAACATTTTCTTCTTCATTGTCTTCTTTAAATAATGCCCTAGGGACTTGTCTCCTTGTTTTTGGAGGAGGTATTGGCTCTTTTTTGATTTCATTGCAATCTTATTAGGTGTAGAAGTTGAAACTAAGTACGTTTGTCGAGTCCTCGGCTCACGTTTGCCTTGTTCACTTATAAATCGTCCTTTAAGGATTGGAGAAACCTCCTCATAGGATCAACAAGAGTAGGTTAAGATGCATTGCCTTTATTAGCCGCAGATGAAGATT
This sequence comes from Adalia bipunctata, assembly GCA_910592335.1. NCBI lineage: Eukaryota > Metazoa > Arthropoda > Insecta > Coleoptera > Coccinellidae > Adalia > Adalia bipunctata. The sequence goes on from OU342955.1 coordinate 15,539,235, forward strand.
TTGTTAGGAATATGTTAAGACAAGTCCTGATTCTTTGTTTGCTGATGGAGCCTGAGATGGATTGTCTTGGTTTTGTCCGGTAGATAGGTACGGTTAATTCAGCTGAAATACCTATGTCATTTTGTCCGTTCACTGTATATGTCATTTTGTCCATATAGCGTTATAAAACTAGAAATGTATCGAATTAATACAAAAAGTATATTCAACATACAAAAAGCTCCGTGAATACAATGACAAATAAGTAAAGTTTGAATTGAATGCAATTTGAATGAAAAAAATGGTGAAAACTGGCCATTTCTTCTTAAAATTTGGCGCAATGAAAAAAAAACTCGTGACCTATTGATTTCTGTTATCACTCATAACGACCGAATGAACCAGAGTAGCTCTTGCTAATTTTCAGAGGTTAATTGAAGCCACTCGGGTCGTGTAATGTGGTAGGCAGTTCCGCATTTCATACCTCCGAACTCAAGTTATGATGCCTATGTCATTTTGTCCATATATGTCATTTTGTACGTATTTCCCCTATATGAACAGAGTTCAGGTGTGCTGCAGGAAATGGAAATCGTGGAGTAATGAATCCCAGTTCTCAAATGAATTCCACCTGCGGTACCTGCCAATTTGAATACGCAACAATTTGCAATTATTCTTGGAAACAATTGTAGCTAGCTCAAAAGTTTCATGAAACATTCCGAAAATTGATCCATTCACGCCTCACTTTCCAGATTATAATGAGCTTATTTCATCAACTATGGGTGATTATACTTTATTTTATCGATTAAGTAAAAGTAGATGAAAGTGACGGGATCTAATAGCAATTATTACGTCTATTCTAATTCTTAACAATAATATGCAGGAGGTGATCAATCAAAATTAGAAATTTCAATTAACGATGTAATAAACCAAATGAAAATCCATCGTTATACTGCAGATATTTCTGACTAATCATTTTGCTTCCCAAGTACCAGTTAATCAGCTCAGTACAAGTTTATTACAAATTCATTCTAAATCAATAATGTGTATCTAACAAACTCATAGGTAGTGGTTTATTTGTATTTCTGAAAAAATATCAGCATTTGTTGTTTTTCGCCCTCAATAATTCGTTTCGTTATCGTTACTAATCGAACGAAATAGAAATTAATTATCCGGAAAATATAAAAGGAAAAGCTATTACACGGAATACTCGTTTGATAAGAAAACAATCGTATTGATTGTCGATTAAAACCAATGGAATGTGTGGGAAATATCTTTTAGCACGCAAATTTTTAAAGATAACCATACCAATCAGTGTGAATTAAAAGTTTTCAATAATAGGCAGAAAGCTTTGATGACAATTAATGTTTTTCGGAATTTTCCAGTTCCATATCGCCTTCTTAAGGAAAAATAAAAGGTGTTATCAACTTTGCGGTGGATCAGGTATATCCATATCGCAAAATAGTTTTCCTATGATAAATTATATCAAAATATACAGGGTGCGTCAGTAAGGCGTACGGCTGAAATAGCGCCTAAACTGTACCGTGTGGAAAAAACTTAATATGGTAATTGACAAAAATCTACAAACAAGAAATAATTTTACATATACAGGGTGCGTCAGAAAAGAGTTACGGAAAATATGCAGTTTTTTCAAATGAAACACCCTGTATTTCATGGCATAATTCCTTCGAGGACAACAAGAGCTTTACACAGTTTTTTTTATACAGAGTGTCTAATAATTCACTCAAATAAATTATGCGATAATCCGATTTTTTTCAATTGGAACACCCTGTATTTTTCTCTTTCATGAAATTTGTTTTTCGAATGTCTACCTTTTTCACAAAGTACCTAATCGTTTTTTGATGAATGTGAAATATCTCAAAATAAAACGGTTCAATTATGGAACATACTTTGTAAAAAAGGTAGACATTTGAAAAACAAACTTTATGAAAGAGAAAAATACAGGGTGTTCCATTTGAAAAAATTCAATTATAGCATATTTAATTTGAGTTAAGAGATAAAGGACCCCGCACTTTTCTTAAGGCAAATGGCGTTCCGTCAAATGTTCTAGTTTTTTGGTATAATGTAGTACTCGACCTACTGATCAAAAGTGTCCATGGCCCCAACTCAATCCTATGACTAGTTTTTGAGATACAGGGCGTTGAAGTTGAGAATTACCCACTTTTAATACGCGCGTATCTCGAAACAGAATCGAATGAACTTCAATTTTTCTCAAGAAATATTTCATTCCATCCCCAGGGAGCAACCATATAGAGGAGCATGACCGAAAATCGTTACGCATACAGGGAACAGGGTTATCCATAATTGAATGCATGCCCGATTTTGAAAGTATAAAATATGTCAGTTCCAGAGCGAGAACTTTCGCAAAGAACTATTTCATTGGATATGTTGTTGTTACATCGAAAAACCAGAAATACCCAGAATCCATACTGGGTGATCCATTATTATAGATTTATAGAAACTATTCACAATGAAGGTTAAGTGGACACCCTGTATTTTTGGGTTGATTTAAGGTGTTTGTTTGATTATTTCAGAACATATCATCATGGACTCCAAAGAATTCAGGGTGATTCAGTCATGAAATAAACTGTGAACCTCACGAAAATATACCCCAAAACCAGTTTTTTTTCATCACCCTCTATTTCAAGAGTAACTCCGTTGAGGTGGGAGTTTTCTTTCACCACTGTACTCGATATAAAAACATCAATACGACTGAGAGTTTTTATCCAATTCCTATGACCAGATTTTTTTTATGTAATATGAAAATTATTTATTTTTGTTATTCTATTCTTATTCCACCAAAAAATTTGGTCATAGGAAGAGGATAAAAACTCTCAGCCCTATTAATGTTTTTATGTCAGGTACAGTGGTGAAAGAAAACTCCTACCTCAACGGAGTTTATCATGAAATAGAGGGTGATGAAAAAAAACTGGTTTTTGGGTATTTTCGTGACGTTCACAGTTTATTTCATGACTGAATTACGAAAAAAACTTCAGATGTTTACCGAATGATGAAGCCAATACCAAGCTAACATCTGTAAAAATTTCGTTCAGGTATCTAGATTGAACGCAGCGGTTGCTATAAGAATTTTGATGAACCCCTTAAAACACTAAAAAGATCCTAAAAATACGAATTACATATGTGGAAACGCCGTGATAAAATTTAAAAAATGAGGTATAAGTGTAAAGCTCTTTTTGTCCTCGGAAGAATTATGCAATGAAATAAGGTACATTCGGGTAATATGGCCCGGGCAAGTTTAAGGCCCACCCGACTTATTTTTCTGTGAGATGACATCTGTGAACTATAAGATGAAGTACTGTATATGTTGTCCCAAATCTGTAAATATGGTACAACGCACTTTGCAGTTTCGCGCCTATTTCGTTACCTATTTAATATTTTGTGTTTGCACCGAATTCCTTTATAGAAGTAGTGACTATTCAACATCGAATATTTCAGCTCCAGATAAGGCTACAGGTAAGCATATAGAATCTATTCATTCTATAAGTATTAGGCAATCTAGACATGGTACAATTTCTGTTGAATTTTGAATTTGCGATGAGAAAATAACCTCAATCTGTAAATGTGCACGGGCGGAAATTTGGCCCAGGAAATTTTATGCGGGGCCAGTGCGAAGAAAGCCAATTAATTATATAAAGCCCACGTTTTGAGGAGAGACATTTTTGAAGAAAACAAGCTCACATCAATTGCTGCAAAAGCAAAGGTCGAGAAAATTAAGGAAAGCTGGATGTGTTCCATTTGTAATGAAGATTTTGAAAGTGACATGCGTATGTGTGCGATTTGTGGCACATGGGTGCATGAAATATGCGTGGGACTAACCGCAGAAGATACTGAAGAATTACAATGCCCAGATTGCTCATCTTAATGGAAGTATTATGCGTGGGTCATGTTTTTGCTTATTTTTTATATTCCGGGCCATATTTCAGGCAAAGTTGGAAATATGGTCCAATTTTGATGTTTTTGGTTTTGTTCCTAATATGATATGAAGTTTTGTTATTTTCAAAGTTTAAGAATTCCTATATGTTCATTTGATAAATGTTTCTTTTATAATTAAAAATAAAAATGTTTAAATTGTTTTTTTTGTAGTTTTATACTCCGCTAAAGTGAAAGTGGGCCATATTACCCGAATGTACCTTACACAGGGTATTCCATTTGAAGAAACTACATAGGTATTTTTCCGTAACTTATTTTTCGACGCACCCTGTATATGTAAAATTACTTTTTATTTTTTCGACACGGTATAGCGCTATTTTAGCCGTACGCCTTGCTGACGCACCCTGTAGAAGTAGGCTTTTTTTCAGCAATCAATCCAGAACAAAAGGTTTTTTTGTCATTCTGCTGTATAGCTCAGCGCTGATTTTCAGGAAGGGCAATCCAAGTGCCAATAAGTTCATTTCATCATAATATTTGGAGGAAACATTTCGATCTATTCACAAAAAAGCTACCTATTAACGAAATGAGCTCCAAAGTGTTGAATTTTGTCATTTCCATGAAATTTGGACACACTGTACTCTTTTACTCTTCATTAAAAAATATAAGTACATACCTCCAAACTGAGAGTTCAATTCTACCAGAGACCCAGAAATAATTAATTGGAGGTTACTCTCATCTGGTTAAAAATGGAATAGGGGTCGCATGTTTCATCCCTTTAAAAGTTTAAAAGATCACAACCATTGAAAAATCTACCTCTTTATTGGTAGAACATGTCAACAAAATGCCATTTCTTTAACTATCCAGCACTTTCAAGAAAAAAATAATTAGATTTTCGACCCCCTGCAAACTTTCGTACTTATTTAGTAACACCCTGTAGAAGGAAGAATAAAGCATAACTGCAAAGTGACACTCACCTCAATCTAATCAGCAGATTTTTTTCGCAAAAAGCACACAAATACACACCTGCAGGTGTTCAAATCAAATCACAAATCAGTAGCGAGCAAATCACGAATCCTATTATTTGACTCCTTTAAATTTTCTCATTCTCTTATAGGAATCCAATTCGATCGTATTAACTTTTAAATTCGCTATGGCAACAGAACACAGGTAGACGCCAGTCGGGAAACCAAAACACAACACATGGATAAAATATCACCAAGGATCGACTCCAAAACAGGACAAGTGGAAAGGTGAATCAAGAGAGATGGACTGTATTAAAATCCCGATCAGAGTTAGCGATGAAGTATATGATTGTTTGAATCTTCGCTCCATGCCTCTAATTGGAAATACGGTCCAGATACAAAATTGTACTTGTTGGAAGCCTAAACCAAATTCAGAACATTGGTATGTTTGGCGTGAAATTTTCCCAGCACTCCGACAAATTGGAAGGGGTCATAAAAACACATCGAAATTACCTAATTCTGAAACTTAATTTCTATGAATCCGTGTTGATATTAATTTAATTTTAACAATATCTGTCTCGAAATAATATATTCAGTGGAAACCCCATCATTAGAAACATCTCTTCCTCATCAAAAATCAAATTTGGTTTTCCTAATTTTCTGGATCAAGCATAGGCAACTAGCAATACACGGATGGCGATTAACGGATAGTTTAATGAAAAGCTGATAATATTATAACGGCTCCTTATCGTGGGCATTAATCAATTAGCATTGTTCATTTGTAATGAAGTGTTTGAAATGCATATTATGGTTTGGTATCCAATTTCAATAATTAATATTGATTAATAAGCACAAATAAAATCGAAACATTCCTGATGCTTGCGTCCTCTACTCGATTGGTTTGAGAACGCTCGAAACATAATTATTGATTTGAGCCTGTAGCGGTCATAGGACAGACCAGAAAGCAGAGTGTTGATTTCGATTTGCTTAAATATTGCAAAAATCTTTAACGAGAGAATTTTTGAATGAAATTTCATCATCCTTTTTGAGGGGGTCATTTGTATTCTGTATTATCGACGCGGACAATAGCGCCATCTGCGTCCATCCATAAAAATAAAAAAAGAACAGCATTTTGGCTGATACTGGAATAACAAGGTCAACAACACATGAATGGCAAATGGATAGAAATTGGTGAAATAGTTTCATTTTAAAGTTATAGTGATGTGAATGTTTCGTTAACATGTACGTTCTATCGGATTTTATCAAGGTAAGATTGGCTGGACTTCCATTTCTATGGAAATACAGACCCTAACAGAACTAAGCGATAACGATTTTCTGTTAAAGTCGAAGAAATAGATGGAAAAACAGATATTCCACGATTATTATCGGTGTTTTATCTTATATTTTCTCTTTGGGGGCTGGGGAAATAGGAGTTTTCCGGAAAATTGAATAATTTTATGAATCCTCCTGTCAATTGTGATTGTTTACGATTGTTCTACATATGGTTTTTACCGCGAAATTCAAAAAGTTCTCAGAGTTCTCCATCAATAATCCCAAAAAAGTCGTCGTTTTCCATCAAGATTGCGGGAAATCTGGATGAACGTTGAGTCTTAAATAGTCACATCAAGTGCTGAGTTTCCTCTTCTGTTACAAATATTCAGTAATCGCAAATTTACATCTATTTCTTTGAAGATTCACCAGTTCGTTTCAGAAAATTAATGATTTCATCATTTCTTTCTTCTTTACAGGCATAGTCTATCAATGAAAATGTTATTACCAACATAATTAACATCTACCTCTCAGTGGATGCTGGAATTGAGTTTCTCCAATCATGTCTGAGTTGGACTTGATAACTTCAGAAAATAGTGCCACATCTAATGATGGCAGCTCAATGTATCCTCAAGATGATTCAACAAGGTCTCAAGACTCAATGGACATTAATGGCCAAGTGAAATTGAATTGTGACTATCTACCTAACAACAATATGTGTGACGATGTTGTTTCTTCGGTTTGTGCTTCTAGTGAAATTTGTGGCGGTGCAGGTTTGCTGCAAAATGAATTATCACCTTCATCTAGTGGCGCTAACATGGATTCAAGCCTGGAATCAGCACAAGATTCCCAGGATTCACAAGATGGTAGGATTTTTTCAGTTTGAAATGGGGTTTTCTGATGTACAAAAATTACAGCGAAAAGTTCAGTTGAACTTATTAATAAAACAATATTGGTGTACTTTTTATTCAAAATTTAATTTGATTTTTAGATGGAAAATCACCAGCCACAAATGTGTCTGACACAAAAACGGCTGAATCTTTAGAATCTGAACAGTCAGTTTCTGACACCGAGATACGCACTTCCTTGAGATTGAAGAATACAGTTGCCAAGAATTATACAAATGGTGATTTGGACGATGATATACCAGAAAAACCAAATCATAAAGTATCGAAAAGCAAGAAGAAAAATTCCTCACCTGGAAGAGGTAGACCAAGAAAAGCTCTTGTTCCAATGTACCATAGTCAGATAAGTGGAGATAAAAACACCATAAAAATCAGGATCAAAAAGAGCAGCATCACAGAGCAAGAGCAGGTCAGAAAAGGGTTAAAATCATACTATTAAAGTGTTCAATCTGGTGGATATACATCAGGACATCTTGTTGGCCATTTAAAACTGTATAACTTTTCATTTCAGATGACGCCAAGTAAGAAGAAAAGTGGAAGGCGAAGAAGACACAAGGTCAAATCAGATACAGACGCCAGCGACTACGAAAGTACCAAAAAGAGACATCGATCATCAGTCAATAACGATGATTTGGTTTCGAGCAGCCAAAGTGATGAAATTGAAGATAGTGGATGGGGCAGTAAAATACCAGAATCTGTCCTATTTAGAATATTTCAATATTGCTCCAGCCAAGACGGAGCACTCCCTATCCTGCTCAGGTAAGAAAAACATTGAAATAACGTGCTCGTCGTACTCACATAATTCATCTTTTAGGTTAACTCGAGTGTGCAAGCTTTGGAAAAAGATCGCGATGGATTCTAAGTTGTGGGTCAAAGTGGATCTGAACTACGTCAAAGAAAAGGCTAGAACGGAGCTTAGGTTGCATTGGTTGATTGAAAGTCGACTCACATATTGTCAAGATTTAAATTTGGGTATGTTATTGGGTCTATTTTGTAAAAGATTGGATTGATATAGATTTTATTTGTAGGTGAATGGAAAATAAGGAACATTCAGTCGGCCTTGGAAGCTCTAAGTGAGGGTTGTTTGGATCTTCGAGGGTTAAATATGAGTGGATGGCAAGGACTTAGTGCAGACAACTTAAAATACATAACCACCGAATGTAAAAAGCTAGAAAGGCTGGACCTCTCCTGTATAAACGTGAGTTTTAACTAACTTTCAAGGTCAGTTATGACACCTGTCAAAGTTATGTCATCTGTCATATTATCAAAGTAGACTGAGATAACAAGAGAAGGCATTGACGAAAGGAATAACATTTTTATAACTTCAAAGAGGTTTTTTGCAGTTCTACTGTGAAATTTAATTTATATTATTCAATTTCTATTATGTTGAGTAATGAACCTAAAATTTTCAGTCAACGTCTGCCCTGAACGCCCAATTATTCGTTTCTTTGGGGCAAGCTATGAACAACAGACTAACACACTTAGTCCTAGCCCACAACAAAATGGCAAGTTTTACCCAAATAGTGGCATCGATTGCTGTAAGTTTCGACGATTCCATCTTGAAAAGTCGTTCATATTTCGAAATTTTTTCAGACGCATTGTCCGAACCTGCAGCTCTTGGATATATCCAACATCAAAACGTATGCGCATAACACCGCTCTATTGCACATAGAGAAGCTGCAGATCGGCTGCCCGAAACTGAGGATCTTGAGAATAACCAATAGTCAGATCTGGTTAGCCGCAGCTTCTATTACAGATCAGGTAATTTCGTAATGTCCGAATTTCGAGAAAGGTTCTAAACGAAGTGTATTCAGGTTCAGTCTCCGGGATTTCCAAACTTAGAGGAACTGTCGTTAGCCGGGGTAGAAGATGACAAAACTACCACTTCAAGGTCAGCGGATGACGATGCCATCAATCGGATATTGAAATGCAGTACGAAGTTGAGGTTGCTCGACATCAGGGGTTGCACAAGACTTACAGATTCTGGACTCGTCAGAATACCTGCATGGGACTTGGAACACCTTTTCCTGAGTGGTAACTGCTCTTTCGATCGAAAAAATAATAATTTTTTCTTAGCATAGTTATTTTATTTTATTTTCCAATGTTCTTGTAGGTTGCCAGATTACGCGATCGCAAAATTCGGGCTTGGAACTCATCGTTCAGAAGTGGGCGCATAGTCTATTGGAGGTAGACTTGGCATGGTCGACAGCGACAGAATCTTTGGATGCAGCTGTCAAAGCCTTAGCAGAGGAAGGTTCCAAGTCAAAATTGAGGTTAGTTAATCAACTTTAATTCTATTTCAGAAAGTGCTTCATTCTTCGTTTTATTTTCAGCATCCTGAATCTATGTGGCTCCTCCGTTAGCTTAGAACCAGTCAAAGCAGTCCTCGCAGGCTGTCCAAAACTGCATTCCATCAATCTCCAATCGTGCAGAGCGCTACCGAGAGGTATAAAGAGGTTATACACCGGAAGTGCGGTCGAAGAACTGAAGCAAAGCCTACAAGACAAGCCAAAGACTGAGGACGCAGAAGCCTACGATGAGGACAAATCGCCCATTTATAAGACGTCGTCTACGCCTCCCGATTGATTTCTGGGAAGGAGGGATATGATTTAAGGATCGAAAGAAGGAATGAGTGTTATGGGTCGGTGTGAAGTGTGGTCGGAAGCAATTTCTGTTGAGGTATTTTGATTTGAGGTTATATCTGGGGAATACCTTTTCAGAAATGGACAGTTATGGCGTGTAGTCCGAAGAATTCGAAGTATTTTCAAGGAAAATATATATTGGAAATGAAGATTTTTCTTGATTGAAGAAATCAAGGTAACTTTTATTTTTTTTTGCTGACTCTTAAACAACAAATATTTGATTGCTGATGTTGAATCACTTGTGATCGAGATGAACAATTGAATCTTGCGAGATTCAGTATTGGAAGTGATTGAAGAATTGAACTCATATTATACAGTGATATATGCTTGCAAACCTTTTTTATCGAAGCCAACTACTTGATTTTTCCTTCAAACCACAGGACCAAAAACGAAGTATATTTTCATTGTTATCCCCATCGTTTTAAAAATAAAATCAACTCGATTGTTTGCATATAAAATTACAAGGAGCGCACCCACTGTTACATTCAGTACAGTTTCCATTTCCTTGACAAATTCCAGTTCTTCTGAATATTGGCTGTGAAATCTTGTAGCGACCCATAAATGTAATTATTAAGTGATTTATACTGCATGATTCAAACTCAATTGGTAGAGAGTAGATATTATGTTTTGAAATTTCTGAGAAACCTAGAGCATTTTGTCAATCTCAAATAGAATCATGTGACATAATTGTTGAATGAAATTACATTTATTGCCTCATCTGCTTGAATTGCGTTCCAGAAAATTAGAAGAGGGCATTATGACGAAGTAAGGACGATTTGTTTGGACTGAATTTTTTTCTATTGCGAAATATAGTTCTTCATAAATTTCCTTCCAATTTTTATTTTGAAATGAATGAATGGTTAAATCATCAATCTGATCTTGAAACATGCAAAATATTGTACAGTACCTGTCTTAGCAAAAGAAATATTTAACAAACACCAATTATAAAGAAATTTTATTAAATGCTAATCATTTTAAGGAAATTTGTACATATTAGCGAAGGGATAGTGGCACCTGTGGGTCTCATTTCTGATAAGTTTTATTGTTATCTTTTATTCCAAGTGCTTGTTTTCAACTCTTCTACAGCAACAGATTGAAAGCTGATAAAAGTATCAGAAGATTATCCTGAATAGTAATTTTATACTTAATTATATTTTATGGTAAGTAATTTCAAATTGGAAAGTTTTTTCAATAATTTTAAATTGATTTTCCTCCTCGTTTTGTTGGTAGATTTTATTTTTTATGTATTGAATTATATAATATTCTATAATTATACATCATTTAGGCATTGGGTAATTATGAGAAACAACATATCTGTTGCTGATCTCTCGAATTTTTTTTACTTCTGATTTATTTACTTGTTTATAATGAATGTAGATTGTTTAGGATTATTTCAGAATTCTTGATGACAGCTTCATGATATTGCAAACAAAACCATTGATCTTCGAAACTTCAGCTATTTTCTTTATTCACTCCTTTATTTTTATCTGGAATTATGGCAGCATAACACATTATTTCATTTCTTAAATTCAATGAAAAGTAAATAGTATATTCAGCAGTGTGGAAATTAGATCCTATTGTGTTTGTTTTGTCATCTCATTATTATCAATGTTTTCTAATATTGTTTTTTTTAATTGCTTTTTTGCACTTAATATCATCTGTACTAATGTATAATATTTATAAATATATCAATAGGTTGAACATGCTCTTTATTTTCCTACCCATTCTTCTACCAGTCATATACTATACATTTGGATACTGACAGATTTAAAGATCTATTGGCAGATAACGACAATTTGATCGGCACCTGCCAATAGGGCGACTTTCCGTTTAACGACAAAGAGTTATTATTGTCGTGAACGAAATCTTCGAATCTATAGCACAAAAGACGTAGAGACCTTCGAAAAAGTTGGATCAGACAAATCATGCATGAACTTTTTGGATATTATTGCAATCAGGCTAAGAATTTCAGGAAATAAGTTCCTTGCAATTTAGAAATAATTAAACTATATAATCCACTGTTCAGCAGTAAGAAGTTTGAAAAGGCCGAATATTTTCTACATGAGAACAAATGTCGGGAAATTGAAATTTGTCCGCCCCCTGTATATCTCAAACAAGTCATAATGCTCGTCTATTTCAAAGTAGGCTGTTAGGAATTGTCATTGTTACTTATTTTTATTGATCAAGCCTCATGCAAAACAAGCAATAATAATAATAAGATACACTAGAACTAGAATGATATATTAAAAGTCTCTTTATTTGCGGCGAATGTGACAAACAGAGCGGATAATGAATGATGACCAAATAAGGAAATTTTAGTTTATAACTGACATATTATTACTATTGACATAGCCTACTTGAAAATTATCTTGATAAACCTGATGTTTAGACAAAGAAACCTGGCTCTAGTCGTGAAATTCGAATTTTATTCTATAACGGCGAAACTACTCATTTTAAAGACATGAAATGTTCGGCACACTCTAATTGGTTTTTGACGGGCAATCGATCGGAATTATAAAATTATATGGTTCCCGTTTGAAAAAAAATGAGATTTCATAGTTTTTATACAGGGTGTTACATTTAAAATATGACACTCTACCTACAGGGTGGTCTGAAAACGAGTGCATTAACTATCGCGTTCATATTCCCTTGAAGGAATTCGTTCAACTCTATGAGCTGTAGCGTTTATTTTTTTCAGCTTTCCTTAGGTCTGGGAGAAGGATCGGTAGGTCTGGAACACTTTTGCACTTTCAGAGCTGGCGTGCTAAGGGATCTCCTGGCTGTCATTCCCAACGTCTGCCGTCGATGGACCCCAAGAACTCAAAGCGTCAATGTTAGTAACTTTCAGGGTCTTGGGTGGTGGTTAATTTCAGGTATATTGACATTGATGTCTGAACGGTCTTAGAGAACAGATGCGCCAATGAATAAATAAATGCGGAAACAGTATATACCTACCTATGATTTTTCCGGAACCAAAACCTTTGAATTGACTATCACTTAGAGGAAAAGGTCAGAAACAAAAGCCCATTTCAATTAATATATTTGAAGTACAATAATTTAGTACTCTAAAAGTAATTAAATAACAAACAAGCAAATATTACATACAGATAAATAAACTGGTACTCTAACTTGCAAGCAATAAATCATAATAAATACAGCCTTTTTAGATTAAAACTCTTTATTAATATTTACGACATTCCATTCAGAAGATCACTTATGTAGGTTTCAGGAGTAGTAATGACATCCAGCAAACCTAAAACAATCATATTGAAAGCAGGAACTTGAAAAAATCCAATCAGTATTACCTGTTACATCACAGAATTCAGCAAAAGAAGTACAAGGAAGTAATTCTTCAGTATACATGGCCAATAATTTCTCTGATTCCTTTATCAAAAATTCATCATTGTGGCGAATGAAATCAGCTACCACATTCGGCCAATTGTCATCAGAGGCGAATACATTCTGAAACAAATGAATCAATTGGATTTCGTTCCACATTTGAAAATATTTTACCAACCTTGAAGAAATACTTATAAATTCCATCAATCAATCCATAAAACACAAGGTACGTTCTATAAACAGTATATTCTTTTTCTTTCTTGTCAGATAGTGTCTTAGAGGCTCCTGTTCCTCTGGCTTGAGCCAGTACGATAAGCCTTCTCAGATGAGCAAGCTTGTTATTCTTCCATTGTTGATGTGAATGCAAAAGAATCGACATTGTGGCAAAGTAAAGGGGGCCTTCAGTTTCAAAGGCAGATTCCACCCACTTCTCGGGACTTGCTGACTCGAGATAGGCCATCAAGGAACCTTCTTCCCTTCGTGCAACCCTTGTTCTGAACAAATAACAATTTAGCATCCACTGTTGGAATGTTGGACATTTGAAACTTACGTATTTATGACATATAGAGCGACGTGGATGAGATAAGGGATCATGTACATGTTACTCTGTGGTCCACCGCCACCAGTGTCTTCGTGGAAAGACTTTTCTTGTGCAAACCTCAATAATAGGAGCTTGAGGTCGTGAATGGTCGAAACATGTCCTATGTCTCTGTGACTAGTACTCTCTTGCAAGTAGTTATTGTGCCGGGCTAAGCAACTGAAAACACAGAAATAAAAAAATTGCAATGCATGCCGAACAGTTGACCTCACTATAAGATTATAACATACGTTAGTAGTTGGCGCGAGCGAAATACTTTAATTCGATCCGTGCACGTGATTAATTTATTTAGAGGAAGTTTTTTGACTCACCTAGCGAAAGCAGACTCTGCTACATGAGGCCCCCAGAGCGGCAGCAGCCCATTACATTTGGTGTTGGCGTTCTGCAGCGCGGCAGATTCCCACTCGTCCCTGGCCCTTGCCAGTCTGACCGCGTTCATGTGACAGTCAATGTGAACTATGTTGAAATGAGTCACAGTGGAGTAACCCATCGTCTTGCGCGACTTCGCCTCGAACTCGTCGACGTTGCAACGTTTCGTGAACGTATAGATGCCCAGCACCTTGTTCGGTTGGTATTTATAGCCCTCGCGGCATATGCAGCAGACCAGGCCGGATTCTTCTCCCAGTTCCATCTCGATCTGTTGCAGTATCGGGCTCTTGGCCGTGACCTAAATAAAAGAACCATGAAGGTGGACCGTAGTTTTGTGGCTTAGGAAGTCTAAAAAGCCCGTAGAGATCATCGAAATAAAACGCTGCGGGCATCACTCCGCGGAAGTCACGCCCCACAATCGGTGGTTGTGAAGTTTCAGACCTAAATAGCTAGATTTTCGAAATATTCGACGGTTTTGAGATGAGAAATGTATAAATGATTCAATTATCTAATGGAAATTTCGAAAGTTTTCGCCGATTTTAGAGCAATTCTGAAAGTAGGTTGAGAAGGTTTCCATTTTTCACTTCCAGCTCGAAGGAAACTCCAAATCTTTATATATAAAACAAAGTTGTTGGTTACATCATTTATAACTCGAGATCGGATGGACTCTTTGTCATGAAACTTCATTTATGGATTCGTCTACGGCCTGGTTATTCTAAAATACATTAAAACTCTGAATAATTCGATGAAAAATTTGCCTTTGTAGGAAATGCTTTTCTTCCTTTTGAATAAGGCCACTAGGTGTCGCTACGGTTAATGGCTCTTATCTAGACACTGTAGCGTAGTAGGAAGGTACTATATTTGATATTATCGCCACTAGATGGCGAAGTATACAATTATTGTGTAATTTTCATAGAACTTATAATAACATGGAAGGCTATTATCAGATCAAAAAGCGGGTAAACATCTCAAGTTGGTGGAACAGTGAATTTTTACCGGAATGTCAAGTAAATTGGATTGTGACGATCAGCATCAATCGTGAGTTGTCGATTTTCATCTTTTCTCTATATTTCTGAAATGTTTTTGATTTATGTTTGGGTGATAAATATATTTGCGGAAATAACTGAATTCGAAATTGCCCATAATAAGTAATTGACATATTATTTTTGTATTTCTGTTTTGTGTGACAGCTCATATCCATGGAAAATTTGACATTTGACAGTAGACAGATGACATTTGACAGAAATTTTATTATGCCTAATTTATCTCCTGCTTGAAAAAATAGCAATGGTGAGTTTATACAACTTTAACGGCGGGTTTCACAAAGCATATCACCGGTGATCGGAGCTTGATCTAGAATCAACTCGATTTGACAATTCAGAAATCTAACCAAGCCGTTGATCTCCGATCACTGGTGATTACGATTTTTGAAATCCACCGTAAGTATACCTAGGTATCATTTAGGCGAAACAAAGTTCGCCGGGCCAGCTAGTTATCAATAAATATGGAGATAGTAGTATTAATTGACCATATTCATAAGCTATCGGTGGCAGCTTTTAGAGCGTTCTTGGGTTGGCAGCAATAATAATAATAATATGTCATCACTGATTTGAAATAAGCCCGCCAATTCATTAACGTTTAGGTTCCATTATATTCTTTATAAAATTTAGGTGTACACAAGATGTACTTACACCTTTCTAGCATCCATTTTTACCAAAAATTGTTTTCGCTCTATCAAAATTCAAAATAAATAGCATGTTCAAAACTTCAAAAATTGTAAACAATCAAAGACAATTGACATTGATGAGGTTTGACAATGAACATTGACATTGATGACACATTGGTACCAACCCAAAGATGCTCAAAAAGCTCCAACGGATAGCTAATGAATATGGTCAATTATACATTTTCAAACACTCTAATAACGATTACTTTTCGATTTCGGCGATTTCGAAGAATTTTTCAGTAAATTTCAGGATCCTTCAGGTAAGAAAGAAATCAAAGAAATAAAACGCTTTGTGACAGCACACCGTGGAAGCCACGCCTTCGATGAATAGACATCTTAGCCACGCCCCTACCCGGACTTCGTGAACTGTCAAACCTAAATTAAGGAATGTTCCAATAATTCGATATGAGTGATATATCAATTATCCATTAGCATTAGTTTTTTCACTTCGTATCGAAGATTTCGAGCGTTTCAGCCAATTTTGCAACGTGAGTTGATAAGATTCCAATTTCTCAATTCTTGCATGATGGAAACCCGAAAATATGAACAAACATCGTGGAAGGTGTATTAATCAGACGTTTTAAAACACTCTAAAAACGATTTCGGCGAATTTCAAGAGTGACTTCAGGAAAATTAATCTGAGCCTACCTGTCCCTTGTCGTTGGTCTTCATCCCCAACTGTCCCAGTTGTTTTTCTCTCATGGCCATAGCGAGTCTCTTCTTCTCCGACCTGGTGAAGTCCCTGACCTCCTCGATCCTCTTCGCCACGGTCGGATTCGTGCACAGGGCCTCCAGAAGATTTTCCGCCAGAGAACCGACGTGTTCGTCCGAAGACACCTGCTCCAAACGATGTATGATCGGTATGGTGTCGGCAGAAGCGATGGCCAATTGCGAGTTCTCGTGACTGTGCGCTATGCCCGTCAAAAATCTGAGGATGTACTTGAGGGCCGGCTTCGATATGAATTCTTTCAGCTCGTCGCTGTCCGTACGTAGCAGGGTCGGTTTCACGCAGGGGGCGTGTATCGTTATGTATTCCAGAGAGTCCTTGACCACGCCCAACTTCACTATGTAATCTTTGAGGGTGTTGCCGGTCGGGTTTCGCTCTATGCTATTCGTGAGGGTGCAGAACATCTCCAATTTCTGTTGGTCTTCGGGCGTGTGCTCAAAGTCGTACAAGTTGAAATCCAGGATCGGTTTGAAGTGATTGAGGAGAATTTCCATCTTCTCGTCGTTGGCGTAGACCAGAGCGGCTAGGACCTTGGTGAGATGGGCCAGCACGGCCTGGTTGCTTTTAACGCAAGGATGGGCGGTGAAGGATATCAGGGATTCGATGTACTCCGGACCGCCGAACGTTTGCGCGAACTTTACGAACGTTTCCAGCGGTTCGCCGGTAGCTTTGGACAGGATGGTTTCCATGATCTCCAGTAATTGCTCGGTGATCTGTCCCTGGGCCGGGTCCGCTTCGCATTCTAAACACAACTTTAAAGTTCTCAGGAACACTTCCATCGCCCCGAGTTCGGGCTGGATCAAGACCTCCTGGCATTTCGAAACTTTCACGCTGAGTCTGAACAGTTTCAAAAGTACCTGAACCAGAGTTCTGGCCCTCCATATCTTCTGAATGGCTCCCAGTCTCTTGACCATCACCTATCGGATCCAATTATTATACAGCCTGCATTTAACCTAAGTTGAATGTACTCACTTTTATTCCATCGCATTTGGCCAGTACGTTGGCCATCTTGTATACTTCCTCGTTGTTCACGGCCCTTTCAGTCTTATTGTCTAAACTTTCGATGAACTCCTCGGTCGCGTCGCCCAACAAACCCCTCATTCGATAAACGACGCGCATCGCGTCATGATCTCCCCCTTCCGCCAGCCAAATCTGAAATTTGAGGTTAGGAAAATTCACACTGAAACTTTCGGCGTTACCTTTTTGTAAACGTCTTTAACGGCCAGATCTAGACTCATGATCTTGTTGTTGACCAAGAGCTCCATCCCGTTGTCGTCCTCCAAGAGGGCGACCAGCTCGCAATCTTGACATATCTTGTTTTTGACGTCTCTCATCAGGGGACCCAAGCCAGGTTCCATGCTGGAGTACGGATTACCGAGCATGCGACCTTGCAAGAAGTCCTCTTGCTGCGGATCCTTTTCCAGGGTGAGGAAGAACTCGCTCACGTCGTTCTCCTCGGGGTAGATCGTGGAACAAAGGCGTTCGAATATGAAAACGGGGGTGAGTATATCCTGGAGGCTGCACTTCTCGACCGTCTTTATGCAGACCGCCATAAACGCCATCGTTTCTTTTTGGGTGCCTGTTGTCATCTCCTCCAACAGTTCCAGCAACTTTTCCTGGGTATCGTCGATGAGTCTCGTCCTCTGCACCACGAGCCTTCTCAACGACAGATAACCGTCCAAGACGTTCCCGACCAGTTTCCTCTTGTTCTGTCTCCTGATGGCCGGATCGTCCAGAAACGAGGCCATCAGTTCGGTCAGTTGGTTCAGGGCGTAGCCTTGCGTCAAATCGGAAGTTAGCGTCGTTTCCTCCAGCTTGTGCAACTTCTTGATCTCGAGCGTTATGAGTTGCGCCAGTATGGTGAGCACGCCCTGCAGGGTGAGATACTGCTTCCACGGCGGCTGCGTAATGAGACCCTGGTAGAGTGTGAGGAACTCGGCCGCGCTCTCACCGGCCACGCAGAGGTCGGGAAGCCAGCAGGACAAGAGGATCAAGATCTGAAAACAAAAAAAAAACATCACAAGATACAAAAAATGATATTGAACCGCCTCCTTACCTCTTTTCTTCTCTCGTGACTGTTGCACATGAGCTCGATGATGCTGCAGGTCACGTGTCTCGCCAATCTGGAAATGGGGTTGAACATTATGGTTTCCAACCAGCGACTGTCGTTCAGATTGAGGTTGACCAGGCTATGTTTCTTTATGTTCAAGTTCATCTTCCACTTCTTTAAGTACTTTTCGGCCAGATAATAGGCTCTAACTTCCTCTTTGGTCGCGTCCGGTGTCGGTCCTGTTGACTGCTTCGTTTCTTTGGGTAACTTGGCTTTCCAGGTGGCGAAACTATGTTTTGGGTCGTCTTTCAGCCATTTGTCTACCATCACAGTTATGTCTGTGTTGCACTTCTGTCTGGTGGTAGCTGTGTTGGTCTTATCCTGAAAACAGGATGTTTCACGTTTGCGCATGATTTGGATAGGTCGCAACTATTACCATCTCCAAAAAATCCCGAAAAAACGGACAAAATAAAACTGATCAGCACCTACCTTGGACTTCTTGGAGTTGGCTTCTGGAGGCTTCATAAGGTTATGTAAGATCTTCAGGCAAGGCAGGATGATGGATTCCATTATGGAGGGATCCTGCGGGTTGTTACAAGCGTCCAGAAACAGCTTCATCATGCATTTGAGCTTCAGCTCCCAGCTGTTGTCATCTCTCTGAACCATAGCCCCCAAAAGGTCTATCTCATGTTTGATGCTGGTGCTGAATTCCAAGCTGTTCACGTCGCTGCCCAAGAAGAGGTTGAATTTCTGTATTATAAGGCTGCAGAGCTGTTTAGTAGCCTCTTCGTCGTCTGTGGTCAGGACGCACAGCAGCTGTCTGACTTCCTCTTGGATTTGGACGCTGCCTCTCCTCAGGTTGTTGCACACCAACTCTTCGATCAACTGTTTGGAGCACAAGTTCTTTCTTGTTTTGGGATTCGTCGCTAAGGCTCTCAAAAGAGTGAGGCAATGTTCGATTGTTGCAGAGCAACAGCCGTAGCATTTTGTGCGGATGCATAGGTCCGTTGGTATAAGCTCGGATTCCTCCTGTTCTTCAGATTCCTTCAACAAAGGTGTCGACTTTTGAAGATCAACATCCCTGTGTTTGCGGTCGTAGGCAACGATTTCCTTTCTGGAAACCAATACCTTTTGGATGATCTTGCTCAGTTCCTCAAAAGCCGTTTTGCACTCGTTGCAGTACTGCTGGGCCAGAGCCTGGATGGTTCTGTTCACCTGTAATGAAAAGTATTTTTAGGAGGGTCCTAATGGAAATGACAATGATTCTATTACCTTGAGCTGGGAGGATACTACAGGAGGTGCTGCGGTCGCCTGAGTAGCGGGCGCGCTAGCCACGGCACTCGATTCTTCGGATCTTCTGTCGGTTCGATGATCCGAAACCCTCATTATCAGATTCTGAAAGTGAATTTGAAGAGGTGAATATTGTCCAGAGTATCAGATTACAAAATCTCACCTCCAGAGTGGGTTTGTTGGCTATCAGTTGTTTGTACACTCTGTCTGCCTTCTCCAGCAAGGTGTTGATGTTAGAGACCGTCTTCTTGCGATCTTCGTCGTTCTCTATGGGCTCGATGGCGCAGCAAGGCTTGGCAAGTAATGTAAAATCGAACTTCGCATATTTACAGAATCCGCAAGCGTGACACAGGAAAGGATCTTTCTCGTCGTAATTAATTGCTCTGCAACAAAGGAAACCATCATAGCAACACTTAATCACTTGTGGAGAACTCCAACTTACCGACACTTGTGACATTGATACACATTTTCACCACAGGCAGCACAGACACCAGGGTTTGCTGCCACAGCGGCACTACACCTTGGACACTGCAACGTCTCGCTGGAAGCTTGAATGTTTTCGTAAAAATCTGCGTACTCCACCATGAAATTACACGCTACGATCGGTAGCGGAAACTCGATCTTCACCTCCGTCTGTCCGGATTGCAACGTCACCTTCTTGGCCTTGTGCCACAAAGCTGGCTTGTTCTTCAACTCCACAACGGCGTGCACGTTCCTGTTGTTGTAGTAAATGTTTATTGTCCTCACCATCTTGGTGCGCTTCAGCTCACCTATCCTAACCGTGATTTTACTGATGGTATGGCTACCGAGCAGTTTCACGATCTGAGTGGTGGTAGTGAATTTCGAATCCACCTTTATGGAGCTCAGCTTGATGGCAGAGAAAGGCACTTCCGGGTTGTTGCACACCAGACAGGGATTCGATTCGAGATAGTAACCTTCCAGTTCGACGAACTGGCTCATGTGGGCGTAGAGATTAGCATTCGGATGGTGGGCAAGTATCTTGTTTTGAGCCTGGAGGACCGACACGACGTTTTCTATGTATTCTTCGGTTTGACTCGAGTTCGGGTTTGTCTGGATGAATTTAAGGGTGAAATAGCCCAGTAGGTCGACGAACTGTACCGCTTTTCTTCCGAACGAGGGTAGTAACGGCCAGAGCTGCCAGAGGAGGGATAGTTGGGACTCTTGATGTTGCTTGTTTGAATTCCTGAAACAAGAACGTGAAATATGTAGCAACCTATAATACTGAATGTATTTTCACTTACTTATGAACTGACAACACTAGGGCGTGAGCCTGCCATCTAACTTGGGTGATGTTGGTCTCCAGCATGAACGTCTTAATGAATCTGGCGAAAGTTTCCCTGGACACCAGCTTGAGAACCTGCTCGACCAGAGCGAGACAATTCGATTCTTCGAACAGGGCTTCCGCCGCTGAATCGTCAGACTTCTCCCTTTCCTTCCGCTGAGCGGCCGCTTTGCTCTGCTCGATTTTCTTCATATTACCGGCGCTCATCACAATAGCGCACTGCAATAATTGGAGGACGGTTGGAGCGACTCCCTCGTCCAACAAGAAGCTGACCTGAAGAAGGTAGGCGAGAATATCATCGTGGCGCAGACAGAACTTCTGCCAGTTTCCGGTTCGACTGACTGCTATCTCCAGGCAGGCCTTCAGGTGCTCCATCAGCTCCACCATGGAATCGTATGGGAAGGATAGCGAATGTTGGACTTCTGTCTCGGGTTGGTAGCCTCCTTTGGCACAGCAATGTTTCACGCCTTCAATGTGGGTTTCTAAGGCGTGAAGGTCTCTGAGCTGTCTGTACTTCTCTTTGCTGCCACAAATGAACAATAGCAATTTTCTTATCTGTCTTCGGACGAAGGGAGCTTGGAATGTCATCATATATTCGCACAGATGGCGATACCAGCTATTGTCGAAAGCTTGCGCTATGGATTCGGCTACTTCTGAATGCTTGTGCACTTGATACGGTAACCTCAAAGCCATTTCGGTTACCAAGTGTGGATACGTTGAAAACACGTCTGAAGCATGTTCCTTCACGAACTGTTTGAGGAAAAACGGCGTCATATCCGGCGGAGGATGTGGCATATGTTCTTTCAGGAGATTTCCAGTAACGCTAGGAGCGGTTTCCTCTTTTTCCGCGTTCTTCCAATACTCCAATAGCGACTGGAGTAATTTACTGCAAAAAGCGATGATCTCAGCTTTGTGTAAAACGGTAGCAGTCGTTTTAGATATGAAGATCGTATTATCCTGGCTGGTCGATTTCGAGGCACTCGTTGAAGACGACGATTTACACCTAGACATCAACACGCTCAGCAACCTCATCAGTATCAATTGTACCTCTTTCTGTTTGTCCCTTCGGATGTAGCAAGACACGTCGGGAGTATTTAGCTGGAGTTCGTTCAAAATGGTGCTGAGTAGGGAGTTTAGACATGCTCTGTCCCTCTCCAAATGCCCGTCCAAGTCGAGCGTGAGTTGCAGAACTACTTGTAGGAAAGGAATGGCCCTCACACCTTCCACATTCTTCAGTTTGGGCAAGTATTCGGTCAGTCTTTCCAGCAATTGGAGCCGTAAAATGTGCAGTCTACCGCTATTTTCCGAATCGATCTCCATGTCCATGTCGACGGGGGTATTGTCTTGTTCGACGATCGTGAGGTTCAAGACGTTCGGTGTCGAACTCGTGTCGGAGCGCGATACGACCGTCATTTCTTGCATGTTGTCCCCGTAGGCGGAACTTCTGCCCGACACGTTATGCTCTCCGGTTATGCTTTCCACGCCGCTACCTCCGCTCTCCGAGCCCGCGCTTCCTCCTTGCTCGGCCGGCGAGGTCCTCAACGTCGAACCGTCCGTCGCCGCCGTGCTTCCCTCGTCATCCGAACCTGCCGCAGATGCAGTGGTATCGCTGAAGTGGCCCGCCTCCTGATTCTGCGCCGCTTGGACCAGCTGATCGGCCGAAAGCACTTGCAGCGCCTGTTCGCCCACGATGTCGTGATCTTGTAGGCTCAAAGCGATGGCCAGTTCGACCATAGCCTCGTCGTCTGCGTCTCTAGGTAGGTTTATGATCGGGGATAAGCCGGCAGCGCCGCCCAACAAAGCTTCCAGCGGATTCATATTGTGCTCTTCGCCTGCCGCCTGTGGTTGTTGTTGTTGAAGCATCTGAATGGCTTCTACCGCGTCTATTTCGTACTGAATCGACGGCTGTTCTTCCTGGCTAGATTGCATCTGTACTTGAGACGATTTGGGTTCGTTTTTGTCAGGTTGTGGACTTAAACAAGTCGGGGGACTGGGTATGAACACCCTTCTCTTCTTCAGTTTCGGTTTCAGGACCTTGCTTAAGGCTTGTTTTGCGCTGAACGCGATTATTGGGTCTTTGCATAGCAACAGTTGAAGATAGACCGCTATCGTGATGTTACTGTATGTGTCGCAGCTGTTGAAAGCGTGCACGATCTCAACGATCGCGTATATTATCTGTTCGGTGTGTTTCAGACCGGGTACTACGACCGGTGCCAAGTTCGTGTTATCAGGTTTTATAGTGTGGAGCGTCCATAACACGTCCATCAGCAAGAGTAGCAAGTGTTGCTTCTTGGGATCCTTAACGGGAGGCAGTTTCAAATCTAACGGATCATCCAGCACCACGTCCTGGATCGAAGTGTGCGAATCGGCGAATTTGACCAGGTTCTGAGGTCTCGCTACAGCTATTCCTTTCACGATCAGCACTAATCTGTAATAACTTTCAGCGTCGATATTCGTGGGATCGTTGGCGAAATGATCGGTCATTACGATCAGACTGGATAGGACGTGCTGTAAGAGCGCTTGATCCTTATAGTTGTGATACTGCAGTTTAGTTGTGTGTAGAGAGGACAACAGCGCCTTCGAATAAGTCTGTACGGATGGAGGCGTGGGTAAAGTTAACAACTGCGTGGCTACTTTCAACGCAGATAATTTATGAGCCGCCAATTTATCGTTCGATAAATAAAGAGAGAAGGTTCCGTCTAAAGCCTCCAAGATTCCAACCGATAAACTTTCTAATCTCGTTGACGGAAGCATGCTATTGTTCATTAGATCAGCATCTACGTTGATTAGGGTGTTCGATGAAGATTGGGCCGAGTTTGGATTACCGGCACTGGGTACCTCTTCGTTCTCCTCCGGCCATCCAAACAAGTCTTTGCTTTTACCGAATATCTTTATGCTGTCGACCATGGTCACATTTTCTGGATCTTGAGACGGACCAAACATTATCATCAGTTTCTTATCGGCCAGAAGACTTTCTTCTCGCGAAAACGGAATGTCGTACCACCTGCTTCTGGTAACTTGCGTGCTTATAATCCTACCGAACACTTCTACGAAAGACGGCGCTCTCTGTATGTCCTGAGTGCCGACTAAGACTCTCAGACCTGTCATTACCATGTTGTTATCGTTATTGGTAATTTCTACCGAAAAACCTAGAGGTTTGTTACAAGCCACGTAGAGATTCATAGTGTTCAATCTGTGTTTGAGCTGGGCAGCGTTATAAACCTGCATCAAATCGTTACCGCCAATCTCCACATCGTTCATTGGCTGACAGTGTTCGAAGAAATCAACGGGGAAAGTGACCGAGCCTATTATTTTACCAGCTTTCGCGGCTTTCTTTTTCCTATGCTTAACGTGCGAACCGTTAATCGTTGGTTGTATGGAAGAAGACATCCAGAAACCCGTCTGATCCATGTTCGCCATGTACATCTTCAAACTGCCGTCTTCGCAGAGCAAGATCAAGGTAGTTCGAAGTTCGCATACGGAGTTATGTCTGATAGCCACCATATCCATGATTTTCGACTTGGAAGGCACTACCCGAATCTCTTGGATCATTATCGAGTCGGGCTTCAACATTAGTATGACGGGGTTGTTGCTGACCTGCATGGCGCAGCAGATCAGACCCGGGTGGTTTGGGATCTCGGTCCACTGGCAAAGCGGCTGCACCACTATCTTGGCCCCGTTACTCTTGGTCGCAGTGATGTTTGCGGATATGTTTATTGGGTAAGCCGTCATCAGGCTGTTCGATTTCGGGGTTATGGGGGAAATGAAACTTTTTCCTTGTACGTAACTGTAAAATAGTAACCCTAAGGTGTGGGAATAATAAATGCTGACACCACCGCCGGCGATATGGCCGTTAGCATCGGCAACGTCGAGATGATAAACTTCTAAGTTGTTAGTAACGTAGAACGATCCATGTTTTGCGGAACTCTCCTCATTCAAAACCTCGTTGTAGATGTGCCCCAGCGACGACATGAGGAGTATGTGGTAGGTCCCCTCGTCGTACATAAAAGTACAGTCTCTGATCTTTCCGCTCGGCACCAAGAAATAATACTGAGGACTGAGAGAGTCCACGGCCAAATCATAAATCTTTACAAAATCGGCGGTTACCAATGCCAGTTTCGTCTGAGACCCGGGCAACCAGAGAGCCTTGATAATGAAATTGCCGGTTTCGAGCTGCGGATGGAGCACTAGATGGTCAGAGACCGAGCCGCTGGATGAAAAGGTCAAAACGTGACAGTCTTTCAGACCGCAAACCGCCAGATAGTCTTCGTTGCATAAGTTGCTGGACAACGATAAAACCGTGAAGGGTATAGGCGCTGAGGACAGTCTGGTCAAAGTGAGCTTCCGCGATGATGAATCGGCTTGTTTCAAAAGGGCGGACAGCTGAAGCAGCGTGATCTTTCCCTTCTCGTGCGACACCGCTAAATGTTGCCTCCTGCCGTGCGTGGACGTCATACAGCACATAGCCACCCTCCTTACTATATGGGCCGATAAAAGTTGTCTTATAGTCTGTCCCTGCTCCCCCGAGTAGTTCATTCGTACGTTCTCGAAAGCGCCTTCCTGAGAGCCCAACGTCGGCACCATCAACTGATCGCTGTTGACGTATTCCTTATTCTCGTTGTGCAAACGGCGAAGAGCTTCCAAAGCCCGTAAATGACAGCCGACTGGCGAGTTTATGCCACACATTGTGTCGATGGCGGGCACCAGAGTCTGGATGAAATCGATCAGATTCGAGGCCGCGTGGACGTTCCCTAGATAATTGACGATGTAGGCTTTCGAAGCTTCCAAATGCTGTAACACGTTGTGCGATTTCCTCTTCAAAGATATTCTGTCTATCGATATTGGCGACGACGTCCTCCTCCGTAATGAACTTGGTAGCATATCGTTAGAGTACTTGTCCCCGTTGGAAGAATGTTTCGTCTCTTGGCTGGAATCTAAAGCCTGAGGGCTCCGCTTTACCAAAGCCTGACAAGAGCCGTCCTCTTTGGCGCCGCAGTCGCAGAAGAAATTACCGTACTTGGCGTAACTCAAGTCGTGACCCTTATGGCATACTTTCGCGCAAACGGAGCAGACTCCAACACCATCCAACATGCGACAAGTGTGACAGTGGTACCAGTGTTGGTTCATAAATTCTTTCTGGGTGATTGTAAAGGTGCAGAGTTTGTTGCAGAGGGAGTCTTCGTCAGAGTCGTCGCCACTGTCTTCTTCTTCGTTACCATCTTCTTGCATATCCATGTCTAGATCGTTAACAGCTTCACTCTCCCATGGCGGACTCAGTGCTCTCGAAGCAGAATTAACTTGTTGCGTTACTTTCGTCACAACTTCGCTCACGTATTCCGTGATGCAACAAGCGGCGTCTAACATATAGTTTGGTTTGTTGCAATCGGCATCCTTTGCAATCCTATCCAGAATTTCTTTCTTGGCGAAATGATTGTTGCAGAGGGATATCCATTCAGTCGTCGCTGGAAACAGATGAGCGTGTCCTTTTCCAGTGCCACCGTCTGCTAACATTATCATAACAATCATTAGGTCCTCGAAACCTACACCTTCCAAAACAGGAGATAAAATGTGTGAACCAAGTGGTAGCAATGCCTTTAGTATGGTCAGAGAGGCATCCTCAGTTATGTTCCTGCCTTTTTTGACCAAGAACGATGTTAACATTTGCAGTAGTTGACTGTTCTCTTGAACCATGAATTTAGTGGTTTCGCTCGATGACACCGGGGATGAGGTTAGCGATTGTCTCGGCGGGGTGACCCATTTGGTGCCTTTACTCGGCGGCTCCTCTTTTGGCGGAGTTTTCTCCTCCACCACGGGTGCTTGAGTCATGGTCGACCCCACTATAACTTGCTTCAACCATTCTTGTAATTTGTCCCCTTCGACTTCCGCCAGTTTGCTCATGCTGCTGCATAAATAATTCAAACTCGGATCTGTGGAACTCTTCTCGGCAGCTTGGAATAGTTTGTTGAAGAAGTGCAGGACTCTAGTGCTGTACAGTTGCGACATCTTTGGGTTCGACACGCTGAGTAGCACTTTAACCAATTCTTTGTCGCCGGTGAAGAAGCTTTCCAAGGCTTGACGACCAGAGGATTTCTCGATGATCTTCTCGTAGAATTTCAAACAGTTGTGTAATATTTTCTCGTCGATGACGGAACTGTCGCCAGATGGGGCCGACGTGTAGTCGACCACCAGTTTATACGTGTGGTTTAACACGTGTCTGTACACTCTTTTCTGATGCTCGTCGGTGTCTGTGTCTCCGATCATTTTATCCAAGGTTTTCGAAGCTCTCTCATACAAGAATTCCGTTTTATAGTTCAGAGTTATGGTTATCAGTGTTTCTACGGCTTTACTCTTGGTATCCGTGTTCTCAACTTTGGTGGCGTGGTCGCAAATGAAATTTATACAGCACTGGAGTAATCGTTTCAAAGATAGATTGATGTTGAACGGTTGCTTGGATAACGAAGAGATGTGAATGTCAACGATCTTGAGGAGGAAGTTTTCCGATGGGACTATGTCGTTCTGGAAGAGGCTCTGAAAGAGATTTCATAGCGTTGGTATTCTCTCGAAAGTCACAAGCGCAGTTACATAAATCGATGCAACAAATACAAAAGTAGAGGAAGAAAATCGGGGCAAGTACTCACAGCTTGGAAATCTTCTAGAGCCAACCCGCTCCACTGTTGCAAAACTGTGGAGACGCTTTGCGGTAGCAGGCTGTTCAATTCGGCAGCAAGGCCGTTGACCAGAGGATTCTTAGTGGACGATATAGCCAATACGTCTTGCAGACATTCCAGGTCTTGCAAGAAGCACTTGCTGTTGGCTTCGGACTGTTCGACGACAGCGTTCATTACGGACCATCTGCTGCAGTGTAAAATAGCTTGGGTCAGTTTGATCACGTGAGGAAGCAGGTCTTGCACGCAGCACGTCTCTTCCGCCACCGCGGAAGTCTTATTCGGAGAAGGCGCGTCTGCGTTGCTCTCCGGTTCGTCCACCCTGACCTGAAGTTTGGCCAGAGACAAATCCAGAAGCATCAAATTGAAAATTGGTGGTAGGGATTCCTTTTTGAGGATGCCTGAAAAATATTAAATAAAGTCCAGAGTCCCTCGGCTTTGTGTTTAATCCAACTTACCCTTCTTGATATCAGGCATCAAAGCTGTTAAGCAAGTCTTTGCAACACCTGCGTCATACTTCAAGCTGTTCACGAGGTCGGTAACGGCCTTGAGTAGCTTGTCAGCATGTTGCGTATACATTCCTTGCTTAACTAGACCGTCTTTCAACCACCTGTTGAAGTTTTTGTGATTCGTTCGCGGCCCCCATATCATAGAGTGCAACAGCAAAGGTCCCGGAGGCAAGCTTTCGCCAGAACTCAGTTTCTCCATGTAAATCGTGGACGGTGGCAAGAGATGGAGCAATCTGACCAAGAAAACGAACAAGGGTTATGTCTGTTGTATCCATAGAAAATTATTTTCGTGATCACTCAAATCAGTGAAAATAGGATGGGCCATGATGAGGAAAAACAAAACAATGGATTGGACTTAAGGGGATATTCTTTTATTGGTCAATTTAAAAGTAGGTCGAGCCACAATGTAGGGAAAACGAAAGAGGTCCCAACCTAAGTTGACCCTCAAAACCCTCTTCTAACAGTACAGGTTCGGCTTGGATAGAGAGGGGGACAATGAATCCGGGGTGCTGAACTTACCTCCAACAAATAGTGAAGCAGTACTGGGTGGCGCACAGACCCAAGGTCGACATCTTACTGGACCCGGTGGCTACGTGAGTGACGTTCAAAATCTCGATGAGGGCGTCCAACAATAAAGGGTACCTAAGTTTGTCCGGCGTACCCAGTATGAAATTGCAGGCCAGTCCGTCTAGTTTGGGCGAATCCTGATTGTTGTTCTCGAAACTGGTCAACACGTAGAACCTCGGTTTCATAGCGCCATCGTCGACGTTTGTCGATTTGCGTAAATTATCTTCGATGTCTTGCCACGATGTGTACATTCTTGTCATGTTGTTCTCTTTGTCCTTATCCGTGTTTAAATTGGTAGAGTAGAACAAGTTCCACTGTATCTGCTCCAAGAGGGAGGTTGGAGCGTCATAAAGGTGCTTCATGATGTAGTCGAATAACAGCAGCAGTCTGGACAGGTGCAGCAGTTGGGTGTCCCTCAAGGGTCCCCTTGCGACCTCGGAGCATCTCAAAACGCCACCGGCCAGCAACAGAACCACAGATTTCTTCTGCATCAGGTTCAGAGAATGGAATAGATACAAGAGGACCTGCGCATGTTCGACGTTGAGATCTTCGTTGTCTGCGTCCGAAACGTTCGCAGACGTGTTAAGTACGTTTTCGATCAGGGTGTTCACGAACCTGTGCCAAATGTTGATGACCGAAGCTTCTTTCTCGTTCTGAGGTCGCAGCAAGAGCACCTGATATTTTAATTCACAATTAATATCTCGAAGTAGCGAAGTAGATGTTCTTTTTTCAAATAATCCGTTGTGTAATGAAACAAAGTGAATCTGATTTGAAGGTATTAAAAATGTAATGAAGGCAAAGTTTGAGAAATTTAAAGGAGAGAGAGAGCTTAGAAAGCATCCAACCGTTACATAATTGGCGCCCGAGTTACCAATTGTAAATAGACCGTAATTCAATTTCAACTTACCTGCGCCAATACTGCCAAAGTTCTAGGATAAACCTGAAGGGGCCAGGCTTCGGTGTTCCAAGGCGATACGCCGAGGTGATTCAGCAGGCAGGTTTGTAAAGATGTGAAATTCGAGTG
Organism: Adalia bipunctata; assembly: GCA_910592335.1. Taxonomy (NCBI): domain Eukaryota; kingdom Metazoa; phylum Arthropoda; class Insecta; order Coleoptera; family Coccinellidae; genus Adalia; species Adalia bipunctata. The sequence continues at coordinate 15,569,062 of OU342955.1, forward strand.
CGTGATCAGGTTGTGAGTGAATCTCGTTAGTGCGCCTGAAAATTCGCAATAAAGCTGTCCCAACTGGGTGCCGAAGTAAACGGAAATGGTACCGACTTCCGTCCTGGAAGTTTCCCGGTCCAGATCTCTGATTATGGCCGCTAAAATGATCATTTGTTGTTCTGTAAGGCCCTGAAAATCGTTTTCCACAATTAACACGAGGGAATCTCCATCATGGTCCTAGCAACCGATTCTTGTTTTCGATTAGTGAAGACAGGCCTTTAAAAGACGAGGACATTAATCGTGGAACATTTTGTCGTATTCATTCATAAACAGCCTTTCAATGAGGAAACAAACTGATACTTTAATAGCTGAGTGACCAATAGTCTATGGTCAACCTAATATGAAAAAAAAAACACGGACCTAAAATCGTATATTGAAAAATGTTAAGTCCTATAAACGATAAGGCTTCGTTGATTTCTTCTGAAATGGTGAGTTTATTGGGTTTATTACAAGTTTTGAATAATCTTTCCTGAAAAAGGTGCAAATATGCATGTCGTTATCGATTAAACGAAGACACCAGAAAAAATGAAAACGTTAACTCGAAGTCCTTCTACATTTCAAGTGAATACGTATCAAACTACTCACTTGTTTCACATATCTCATGAGGAAGGGACTCTTGGAGCATAAGAAATGCTTGTTGAGGAAGGTGAAGATGTTCGTCGCCAGGGAAATGTAACTGTTGGCCTCCCCCTTTTCCGGAACTATGGAATGATGCCGATCTGTTTGGGCGGATTTGGTCTCTGCGTTGTCCGATGTCGATGGCGTTTTCGACTCGGCGTTCTCGCTGGGAGCGAGGGTCTCTTCGAACCAGTGTCCCAAAATGGGCTCGCTGTCGTCGTCGTCATCTGTGGTGCTCTCATCCGAACAGAGTATCATATCCTCATAGTAGGTGGTCGAGTCGGATTGACTGAAAGTGTCTCCTTCCGGCGGGTGCATGCGTTTTAGGGTGCACGCCTTACGGTAGCTCACTATCGCCAGGTAGAAGAGGAGTTGGTTCAAAGGGGCAGCGTTTAGGATCCTGGCGACGCGCTGGAGGGCGCTGAATTGTCCCATTGCTGCCAAGGGAGCAGGATCAACCTTGAAGAGCATGATATGCACAATGAAATTTAAATTCTTCTGGTATTCAATAACTCGTTTACCTGCGTCTGAACTGTATTTGGGGACAAACTACAGGCTTCCAGGTGCAAGTCCTCAAAAAGATCCGACAGTAATGTTAGTGTTCTGGTCGCCAACGCCACAGATAGAACCCCAAATGATTGTTGGAACTTCATTAGACCTGATCGCGCCGAGTTTGTTTCCCGAGACTTGCAGGGACTCCTGCTTTTCTCTTCTCGATCTCTCACATGCGTAACCTAAAAATTCATTTGAAAAGACCAATTAGTCACATATACTCTCATTTCGTTCGTGAATTACTCATACTTTTTCCGCTCCTGAACCAGTACTAGCGTTCAAATGGGCCTGAAGACCGGAAGTCAGAACCCAGGCGCCAGACAAGATGTGATTTTGGTATATGTGACCTCCAGCCCTAGTCGAATTTTTTATGGTGTTTCCTATATAAGAGTACATATTGAGAGCTTGTTCGACAAGGGAAACGGCGTTTGAATCTGGATCTTCTTCTTTAATACAAGCCTGAGCCTGAGACGTGGCCTTTGGGGAGACTGCAGTACCAGAACTCAGGAAAGCGCAAGCTGTAGCTTGGCTTATGGCGCAGTATAAAGCGGCCATACTCAAATGACTCAATTTATCCAATTTTGTGGGTGTCAGTGGTTCTAAAACCGGCAAATTGATCGCAGACATAGCCAGGTTCATTTCAGAAACCATCGCTGATATTCTAGAAAAGACGAGATGAATATAGAAATCAGAATTAGACTTCACAAAATTTCTTCTCACCCATTTCTCAACAGTGTAGCTTCACTGTGGTTGGCCGGTAAACTGAAAGGCTTACCGGCTAAAGCCTCTTCAACTTTGGCTCTGGCTCTTTTGATAGACGGTAAATTCAAGCAGAGATCAACTAGAGTATCACCTGCTCTTAAGGTTTGTAAACTTTCGGTGTTAGATTGTAAAAATAATTTCTGGAAGAAGAATTTTCAGGGAGGATTCCAAGATGTTTGTAATTTTACTCACATTTATTTCCGAACTAGGGTCATTGCTCGTGATATCATCTGAGGGATTTGAAAGGCTGGTTGAAGCCTGGTCGAGCGTTACAGTATGTCCATCACGAAGTGGAAGTGTCAATTGTTCTAATATACTATTGGAAAGGTCTGATCTAGTCTTCACGGATTCTGATTTGTTGCTATTTTCTTTTTCGCTCCCTTCAAAAAACAATTTTCATCACTTTGTTCATTTGAACTACTTCAGAATTTTATTACTAATCAAGGCTTTAACCCCAGGTAATACAATCACTGAATGCGCCAAAAAAAAGAAACTGCGACAACCAAACCAATATTCATATATTATTGTAGAGGACCATAATATGTAATCAATTTATTTGTCAAAATAATCAAAACAGAAAGAATATCAACAACAATCAAACAGTTATACAAAGTTTACAAAGAATAAAAACACATTTCAAAATAAGAATTTATTTTCATATACAAATCGATATTCATAAAGAAATCACAAAAAGCATTAGGCAAATTTTGAACCTGTATATAGGGTTTCAAACATCATGACTGATCGGAAAATTGAAAATCATGTTTAGTAAAAGTAAAATAAAGAATAAATTTATTGCATTTTATAAGAAATCATTCTTGTAATCACACAGGGAAAATATAATAGTTAAACCATTTAGGAATCAGAACTGGCCAATTTTATATTAAATGTTGAGCTTGAGATTGCCAACACTGGCTGCATACCCCATAATGGCATGTCATATGGTTTATGTTGAAAAACATTTTCAAACAAATGATAAGAACTATTAGTCCTCCTTTCACTTTCTTGGAAAGAATGGGACAGGAATGTAAATTGTAGCAAGATAGAGCCACAATATATTTTTTGGTCGTAGTGACAGGGGCGGGGTATTCTAACCAATCACAGGTCTAATAATAATAACGATAGTTCTTGATGCGTTAATGAAGGAATGTTCAGTACTTATCATTGCTAAATAAAGCTTTGAATGTAATTATAAGCCTTTGATTACTAACCTTGTTGGGGAACGTTGTTTTGGGGCAAATTCTCTCCTTTCATTGTATTTGTTAGTACAGAAACCTCAGAAGTCGACAATAGTCCTGTACCTACACACAATATCCGGATGGCATTCAAATATTTTTCTATGGGATTATTAATTGGATTAGCATCTATACACACAGATTGAAGGACACTTAAAATGTATTTGAGCAGAACACTGCAGGCTGCGTTTACTGTTTCAAGTTGACTTGCAGTTACTGAAAATAGGTCAAACATTAAATGAACTTAGTAGAATTTTCCAGAAGGTAACATAATATCATATATAATAAGTTGAGCATGTGTTAATGCTAAAATCACTAGTATCCATTTTTTATTGAGAACTGTTATTTATTGGAGACCTTATAATTTCAGGAAAACTCACAATTTTTACTCCTTTTTGAAATGAAGTCTGCCGCTAATACAGCAAACGAATTGAGAAAATTCCTACTAGTTTCTTTTGGTCTCAATATTTCCGATTCACTAAAAGAATAACATTATTCAGTTCTTTTTTCATGACAGAAATATTGCGCAGTATTTCGCCAAAACTGTCAACCTAATTCGTCAGGAAAATGATACGTACCCTTTAGTTATCGCAACACACAATTCTATAAGTTCTGTTTTATTAGAGGATGAATTTGAATTTAGGAAGGGTTTCAAAATCGTCGTCCAGTCTACTCCGCCACTGCAAGCGGCCATTGCATCTGCCATTTGTAATAATAGATCGGATTCGAAATGACAAGTCAATTTTAGTTTTTTTCATGCTTATCTCCAGTCACATTGGGTGTATATGGGTGTTTGGACAATGTTTAAACTTTCGGGAGTTTACTTGCTCAATTTCATCAATCAATGTATACTGGTTCAATCAATATTCTCATATTTCTCATAGCAGTTTCTATTTTTATCGTATCAAAAATCGGAGATTTGTCCTAGTGCTAGTACACAGAATAAAGTTAATACACAGTTCACATAGAGCTGATTCTTATATGAATTTGGACTCACTTGTCTCACTACTCAAACGACTCAAAAGTCAAAACTTCTCACATGTCGCCAGCATTGAAACATGACAACGCCGCGAAACTTATGAGTTGGAGGCCTGCATATTCGTTGCTGAATTTACACTTTTACAGATGCGTCTTTACTCTTTATGTTATTACAGGTCTACAGGAGGAAGAACCTATTAAAATTAACCATTTTACCATTTTCAATATTGCGAAGCCTATGGACCCTATGATATTGAAAATATTTTACAACACAATTTTCATTCGGGATTCACCTCTATTTTTTATAAGCGTTAATTTCATTTCCGGATTATAAACGTAGCATTGTCCATGATTTTAACGATCAGCAAACTGTAGTGTGAAGGGTTGGTTAAATTGGAAAACATGAAGTGCTCATAATCTTTCGAAATTCGAATTTTACAGAGAATTTTCTTCAATATTGACGTTTGTGAATGTGACAGCGCAACTGTCAAGTGGGGAAAATAATAATATGACAGGGAATAAAAAATTCAATTGAAGAAATAATAAGAATAAAAAACCGAACCGGAGTTGAAAAGGATTAACAAGTGTAACGTTCTGAAAGACTCCGTCTCTAAATAAAAGTATATTTCTTTTGATACGAGCACGAATGTGTTGGTTCCTCTTGAAGGGAAAAATTCATTTTGACAAGCATTCATAAGATGGGTCATTTGTAATTTGTAACAGAAAAGTTATACGTTAATTTGTCCCTTATTCGTTTCATGTCTTTTATTGGTGTAATGTCTAATTTTCTTCCCAGTATGATGAGGATCTTTTATATTTCCAATGCAGAACTCTTATAACGTTTTAAACCCTTCAGTGCAGTTTGTATTAAACATGTAAGTGCATGGAAATAAACCATCATTCGTTCTATATCTCTGTAGTTCCAAAATTAGAATACAAGATATTCTGATTAACTTCACTATATTGGCGATTAGATGAAGATAAACATAATTAACTTTGTTGATTCAACGTATGGATTGAACATGTAATCAGGCTTAATTTCTGTATTTATCTGGCTGCATCTATCACTTACATGACCAAAAATGTACATATTGGCCTCAGAAATTATTGTTTCATTTCTCAATAGTCTGATTTGGTAGTCCAAAATTCATGTTGAAGTTCAAAATAGACCTCGAATTGATATCTGGATATCAATACAGTGTTATATTTCCTCATTTCTTCCTTTTAGAACAACGGATTCATATAAAAACTAGAATGGCATCAGCTTTCCCAGATGATGCCAATGATGAGCTCTGGCGTGAATGTGCAGCTTGGCTCACTCGATGGGATATGCTTAGGGCGGACCATCGCGCTAACTGGCCTGAAGCGTGTATAGCTGACTTAGCTAATATTCTCAGGGATGGAGTGCTGCTCTGCAAGCTACTTTACAAGATTGATCATAGTTCAATCGATATGAAAGATATAAATCTAAAACCTACTATGGCGCAGGTTGGTATTTATATATATAATTAGAATTGATGAAGTGCTGAAGTTCTCATTCATTCTTATAATCTATAGAATCATCCACTTGTAACAAAATAAATGTGACCAAGCTATGAGTTTCTGAAACGTTTATGAAGACTAGTTTAAAATTGTTAGTTTCAGTCAAACTTCGGAATCATTAAAGATAAATCTGTTTATATCTTCAAATTTGTGTGAAATGTAACACACAACAGGCATTTCAATGAAAGAATAGTAGTCTTTATCTCATTTCCTGACAATGTACTAGTACTGGTCGCGGAGTGGCCTTACTTACCTAGACTACAGCCCATTTTCTTTGGGTGCCACTAAAATAGATGATATGTTTCAATATGTTGCAAATTTCGTGAACTCAAGGAAAATAATGCCTCATTATGAATTTGCAGTAATTTCTTATTTTTTTTTTGCATTTTAATCATTTATTTTTTCTACTTGGATCAACTTTGGTTTGTCAAGCACTTCTAAGACTTACCCATTAATTCTATAATGTGTAAAACCCGTGAAATAATTATTGGAAGAACCTGCAATTAATAAAAATCAACCAAGCTGAACTCTTCAGTGCGAAGATGCAGAGCATGATTCTGTTCAGTGCACACCAAGTTTAACAATATGACCCCCTTTTTCCACAGTTTACTGTGATTTGTGATGTTTGTATCAAATTTCAGTCAAAGTTGAATGAACTTGATTGATAAATCTTGAGAAAATTCATAGTGATTTTCAGCCATACTTAGAAATTTTTGTGATGATATTTCAAGAGAATATTCAGATCCAACCCAATTGTTTTAGTTCTTGTGCCTGAGGAATATCAACGTATTTTTGAGAGCATGTGTTAGTTCCTTTGGCCTAAAAGAGTCAGATCTGTTTGACCCTCTTATGCTCTTTGATCTTACAAATTTCCATAAAGTATTATGCACACTTTCAAAGTTGTCTCAAAGTCCTAAAGCACTCCGTGGTGGGATTCCGTAAGTTGGTTCATACATTGAATTAGTCAAGAAAATGAAATGTTTGATTTTAGTGGTTTTACTGCCCAAAAACTTAAGTCTAAGGAAGAAGAAGTTATTTACCAAAGCCTGAAGACTGTGTAAGTACAACAAATTGATTATTAAATGAATTCAACAAGTGATTATTGATTTCCATGAAAAATGAAAATTATTAAAACCCTACATAAAATTGTCGAAAATTTAGAGATTAAGAAAGATATTTCTTCTAATTTTTAAAGAATGTTTTTTCAAATGAGTTATTGCAATATTTGTTTTGACATTATTAACCTTTTGTGTCTCAGAGCTTTGCAATTTCCAAAAATCTTTTCTAAAATTTTGTTTTTTCTTTGACAAGAGCTTATTTATTCTTCTTTGTTTGATCTTTGTTAAATATTTTTTGTGAAAAATGCTGGCTATTCACATTTTTGTAAATAATGCACTTGTAGCTTTCGTCAACAAAATTTTTATTGTTGTGATTTTCTTCAACAGCGAAGCAACATCTAATCCCCTATATAACTTAACTTGGTTGAATTTCACGATAAAATCTCCGCAACCTGACGATAGGGAAGAAGAAGTTTATGATAATCTTTGTTACGTAACCTTTTCTTCAGCTCTCACTGAGGTGAGATGCAGCCTTTGCAGTGTGTTGTATTTTTTTTGTTGGTGGAAATCGGCAATTATGAAAAAGAGATTATTAGGTACATTATTTAAAGCAGCAAAAAATAATGTATCACTCTTATATCTCAAATGACATACTTCTGTACTTGAACATTAGCAATGCAAATTTTGAGACAGATGATTTTTAGTTTTAACACAAATGAGGCACTGCAAACAAACTTAACGACAGATGACTTAATCTTCGCTTGAGTGTAGAGAACAGTTGTACCAACTCCATTTTACATGATCTTTTCTCGACTGAATAGGTTTTGAAGATATATAAGTTATGATTAATATTTCTCAGAAATGAGTAAAATGATAAACATTTTGATCTACTCCCATAGAATAATATATCTATTACTATTATTCAACTGATTTTGATCTGTAATAGTATCTATAAATATAATATATAAAAATGAGTTATAATGACTCACGCCTATAACTCGCTCTAATACAAATAGGAAAAATGAAACTGCTTACGAAATGGATAAAGAAGTCTGATCGATCAGTTAACGTTCTCGCCATTCATTTCCTCATTCATTTCCAATAAATGCATTTGGAAAACGTGAATTTTTGACGTTTTCTACGCGATTCGATTCCCGACCACAGATATTGCTTTTGACAACTGTTCTCAATTTTGAAAATGCAGATTGACTCGAATTTTACTCGAGAAGGTTATGGTCATAACACACTTGATGAATTACACCACTCGCCTGACAGCTTGTGACACATTCATATAAATTATTCTACAGGGTGTCCCAGAAGTCGAGCACCCCATTGAGGGGATCGAAAGTGAGAAATACATATTCTTAGCCCAAAAATCCATGTTTGAAATTTTTCGATAAAGTAGTTAATTAGCAATCAATTAATGAAAGTGACCAATCAGGAGCGCCCTTCAGAAGAATAAATAGGCAGTGGGCACGCGAGAGTGAGACGCCAGTCTGGGTTTACTGCGTGAAAATCCGGCAGCAGCTCTGGCGCCTCTCTCGCGTCCCCACTGCCTACTTATTCTTCTGTTGGGCGCTTCTCATTGGTCACTTTCATTAATTAATTACTAATTAACTACGTTATCAAAAAATTTCAATCATGGATTTTTGGGCTTAGAATATTTTTCACTTTCGAACCCCTCAATGGGGTGCGCGACTTCTGGGACACCCTGTATATCAGATGGTCCTAGAAATTCTGCAGTCCCTTCTTGGACATTCTGGAAAATAATTTTCTTGTTATGGCTGTGACAATTATTTTCGGAGTATTTGGTTTTTCATAGTTGCCGAATTTCTTTAGTAATGGTTTTATGTCGTTAGTTGTTTTTCAATATTGTCCTTCGTTATTGTCCATAGAGACACACTGTTGGAATTTCATTTTAATTTTGCATGGCTTTTTTTATGTTAAGACAACCAATGATATATGGTAGAGCGATAGAGCAGCATCATGAACCGGCAAATGAGGAAATCTATCAAGATTTGTGTTTGGTTGGTGTTTTTAATCGCCATGAGGTAGGTGAATTTAGAAAGAAACCAGTGAGAAAGCAGACTTCTTCCCAAAAATCTTTAATCCCCTTGATTGCCATTTCTTATCGAAGTAATTTTCAGTTTTCTTTTGTGAATAATGTGAAAAGAACGGTTCTACATTAACAAGAAATATTTCACTGTAACAAAATACATTGTGAATGTAGAACTGATTCCTTGATGTAGTGAAATTGTCCCTTAATTCGAAAAAACTAACCAAAAGCATGCAAATCATAACATTTGTGACTCTGTCCACACTGATCACTAACATACTACTCACACTTGAAAAATTTCATCTAGTTATGTTGGCATGAATTTTATACATCAGATTCTGTTTAGTTGAGGTAGACTCACTGGAAATTCAGTGTTACCAACTGATTTCAGCCTCCTACTATGGAAAAGAGAGATTTTGTGATTAAGGAGCTTATGGACACAGAAAATAATTATCTGGATGTTTTAAGCAAATTGAACAGTAACTTTGTCATCAATCTCGCTGGTAGTATGAGGCCCCAGGATCATGAAACTGTATTTCATAAGATACCTGTAGGTATCTGCCCTTCAGAAATTTCATTTCATTAATTTGTGATTATTGTAGGATATATTGAAAGTTCACATGGACTTCAATAAAGAGTTGTCAAGAATTCGTTATGACCCTACCGTGAGATTGAGTGCTATATTCATGCAATGGAGAGAAAAGTTTCTTGTATACGGTAGTTATTGTGCTAATCTAACCAAGGCTATAAACACATTGCAGGAGATTTGTGACAACGATCTCGAAATCAACAATCTAGTTGAGGTGATTTTTGTTTGTTTTCAAGTAGTAGTTCAGATTCGATTTATTCCCATTTCAGTCCTATGAAAAAGCAGCCAATAATGGAAAATTTAAATTGCGAGATGTTCTTTCAGTTCCTATGCAGCGAATCTTAAAATATCACCTTCTGCTAGAAAAACTTATCGAAAACACCGATGTTGTAAGTTGAAGTAATTACTTCCATAACCTAACTAGGTTATGGAATCTGTCAAATCTTATGTCAAATATTATGATTATTTGACATAAATATCGACAGATCTCATGATTCTATTATTATAGAACCACGAAGAGTACAACGATCTCAGGAGAGCAAGAGAAGCCATGATAGACGTCGCTGGTTACATCAACGAAGCTGCAAGGGACAAGGACCATCTCGATGTCATAGCAAATCTACAAGAAAATATCATCGAATGGTCCGCCGGAACCGAAATCAATTTGTCGGATTACGGCAGGCTGATCAGAGATGGTGAAATAAAATTCAAGGCTCACGATGATCAGAAAACCAAGAACAGATATGTTTTCATTTTCGACAAATGCATTTTGATCTGCAAGCAGCAGAAGGTCGGTCCTTGAATATCGGGAAATTCAGGTACTGATCGAATGATTTCAGGGTCAGCAATTCGCATTTCGAGATGTGATTAACATAGCAGATTTTCATGTGGACGAGGCACACAACAGAGCGCTACTTAACAGGGAAGCTAGATGGTCCTACAATTTCCATCTTGTTAAAAACGACACGAACACAGCTTATACATTTTTTGTCCGGTCCATCGAACTTAAAGAGCAAATGATCAAGGCCATCAATGATGCATTGTTAGTTCATTGGATAACATGAGAATCCTATTTTTCATTCGCTGTTTTTCAGAGATAATATTCGTCCATCGGCTTTCAAACGAACCACCCACTGCTTTGAATTACAGACTTTTCAGAAACCCGAACAGTGCAACCATTGTTCGAAATATCTCAAAGGACTTATATTTCAAGGTTATCGATGCTCAACATGTAGAATTGCTGTTCACAAGGCCTGTCTGTCATCAGCGGGTGAGAATTATGCATAACCTAAAATGTCATTGCAATGTGCCAATTTGCAATGTTGCCACACATCTAGGAAATTTCTGTTGAAAAGTATGGTTATTTTCTTTGTTTCAGGTAAATGTGGGGGTTCAGGATCATTTTGTTCGATGTCCTCATCTTCGTCTTCGCCACAGAACAGTATTATGAATGATGAAGACGCCTACTTGAAGAATAAACTATGGTTTGTCGGTGAAATGGATCGGGAAACTGCCCAGAGAGTATTGGAAAGAAGAGAAAATGGAACTTACCTCGTTAGAATTAGGCCTAAAAGTGCAATAGCTGACAAATATGCCCTCTCTCTTAAGTGAGTATGAAACTCGAATGATCAAAGAAAATTCAATGAATGCTATTCAAACTTTTTCAGGACTGATGATTCTGTGAAACATATGAAAATTTGTAGTGGAACTGATACTGGTGAAAAAAAATATTACTTATCCTGGTCTAAATTTTTCAATAGCATCGAAGAACTTATCGTTAATTACCAAATTTTCAGTTTGAAAGAGAATTTTGAAAGGTAATCTTCTTATGGGTTTCTCGCGAAAAAAATCTATGAGCGCTGCTTTTAGGTTGAGTGAAAATACAAGATTGCTATGGCCATATCGACAAATCTATGCCATTGCTACAAGAAATTTCCATCCTCAAGATATCCGTCAAATATCTTTGAGAGAAGGCCTAAGAGTTATAATTATAGGCAAGGAGGGCTACACAGAAGGATGGTGGAAAGGAAGAACTGATCTGAACAATGTGAGTTGAAAATTAGCTATTTCTATACTCAGATATCCTGAATCATAAACCTATTGGTATTTTAAATTACATGCAAGCTTGTGTTTCATGGTTGTCATCATGACAGAGTGGTTTATTTGTCAAATAATGACAGTTAAAATAATCTGACATAATATGTCAAAAATGGAATGACAAATTTCCGCCAACAGATGTCTTTTTACTCTTTTTCCTTAGCTTGAATTTCCAATATTTCGAACGATGATGTTAGATGAACATCTTTTTTCTATTTTTTTTCCAGATTGGATATTTTCCAAGCAACTGCGTGAGAGAAGAAGGTGATGTAAGATTCGATTAATTGCAAAAACTAGTCAGATCCTGCAATAAAACTCAATGTAAATAGAGATTTAATTATTTCATGAAATTTTATATAGTCTAGATATTGAAATTTTCATATTTTTATTGAAATTGTTATCTCAAAATATATGATTACCGTAAAACAGTGCTTCATTTTCTGACTAAACCTACCTTCAAGACAAGAATCAAAGAATTGGGGCCTCTGGTTTCTAAAGTGCAATTAATTATTTTTTTGGACATAGTCATTTTCATACAAAGAATTCAGTCAAATTTCAAAGAAGAATGATATTCAAATTATAATAAAAAATAAAAGTCAAGATAAAAATTTTAAATTTTGAAATTAATCACTGATTACAATAGTGATCACTTAATTTTCTGGGAAAAAGTGCACAATTGGTTAAGAATTTCAAAGTGACATAGTTTATATACAGGGTGGTTAACACAAAACAGTCCAGCAGGATATTTCAGTAAGTATGAGTTTTTCAGGAAAATGCCGATACAGACACATTTTCATTTAAAAGAGCGTTTATTTCGGTGTGAAAAACTCGTTAGAAATTATAGGTGGAGAGCATTTTGAGTGGTTGAGTTAATGAATGAATCCTAAATTTCGAAATTTTACATCATTTGCTTCATGATCTTAATAAAAATGAATGATCTAAATTGAAACTTAACAACTGCAAGAAGTGTTACGAAATTTTGATACAAACATTGAATGAAAATTTTGATTCTGCCTAGTACCCTCTTCAAAACCTAGGGTTTTTCTTACTTAACCAAAATTGATTCAGATTCTATTGCAAAGAAAGAATCTTTCACTGTTTCGATTTCAAAACCACAAGAAACAATAACTTATTAACAATTACAGATGGCCATCAAGAACCAAACTCAAATTTTTATCATATTTAGAAATGCAATCAATACGAATATTTTCATCTCATTTGTATAGCAAGTTGTTCAATTCTATGGACAATAAAAGCTTTTATAGTGAGTTAAGTGTATGTTGAAGTTGACGCAATGTATGCTTCAGTCCCAATCCAATTAGGAACAGAATTATTGACAATGCATAATTTAAAAGGTATGATGAAGTTCGCTCAATATGGCAGATCATAATATGCGCCTGTTTTCAATTATAAATGAACTTTAGAGACTTAGAGGGAGTGCTTCGTATGGGAAATAAGGTTTTGATTGAAACATTGAGATAAATAATGAAATAAGTTGATTAAAATATAACCAAGATATTCATCGAGTTAGAGTGAGTGAGTGAGTTAGGTTACAACTCGATTTTGAATGATATTTATTTGCTAGAAATTAAACAGTAACAAAGTTTATGGAAATAAAATAAGGCAGTTCAAATAGGGCTTGTGTATCTTGTCTATGATTATAGCAATGTTTCGAACTTCTTGAAGGTCCTATATAGGAACAGGCTTATTGCCAACTTTCACCCACAGTTTGCATGCATGGGGATGAAGACGAAATATGAATCTTAATCAACGACATTAACGCAGTTATATGTAGTTTAAATGATATTGAAACATTCGGGAAACGTTACTCAAATTCAGTAGAAAGGAAAAGCCGCTTCGTTACAAAATAAACCCAATCGATTTGGTCAAATGATTAAAATTCCTCTCGATGTACCTACTACAAAGGAGTTAAAAGACGAAAAGAAATTCCTATCATTTCCAGCCATCTCAGACATGCTAATCCGATGCAGTTGTCGGAAATATTACTTCTTCCGGTTCTTCGCAAATTTACGTGACTGTTTCCTCCGGAGTCCGGAGTATCAGCCGCGAACAGGTTGCGTTTGGGTTTGGGGCTAACAGAGTGTTCGGTTCAGTCAGTGTGCCAGTTAGTCCTTGCACCGTGCGCGGCAAGTTGCTTGGTCCTCTCAAGTTGTGAGTGCGCTCGGAAAAACTGCTCTCCTGCGTTTTTCCAATTCTATAAATTTTTCTCAACGTGCGTTAATCCGGTACCTGGTGGTTGGTGTTTTTTAGGTCTTCTAACAGCACTGCTGGTTCTCAGGTATTTTTTAGAATTGTTTTGAGATTTTTTTTAGGAGTAGAATTATTTTTGGAAACGAAATTGAAACTTTCAAAAATTCAGAAGGAGAAACAAATTCAAAGAAAACTCCTGGTAGTCAAAAATAAATATGATTTTTGAAAATGGCTCGCTTCAATTCGAGTCAGTTCCTTTGAAATGAAAACATTTTTTCGTGAAAATCAAACATAATTGAAACATATTATTTCTGAATACGTCAAGAAAATTATCTCTGGGATATATTAGTTCCAAAATATTGGATTTTGAAAAGAAAAAACGCGTATTTTATCATAAAGTATAGCTAGAGGTATCATAAATAGTCTGACTGATGATTCCAATGAAGATAAATGAAAAATTTTCGATGAAAATAAGGGAAGACTGCATTGAATTTTTTGATCTGATGAGAGGTAGGTATTTGGTATTCGAAGCTTAAATATATCAAATTTTGTAGTTTTTGGAAAATTGGGGAGATAGAAAAAAACCAAAACATAAAACTATATTTCAATTCATTTTATCTTGAAATCCTTCTTCTTAATATTTCTATTCGACAAAGGAAAATGAAGATCAGATCTTTTTGAAATAAGATTTATTTCATCAGACCTATAATCTCTTCCAGTTAATCTTTAACTTGTGCTTTCAGATTGTCGCATTTCTGAGTATCTTTTTCTTTTTTTCCTTCGTCGCGATTTTAGTAGAGGAAAGAATTTTAATAACTTTTCCCGAAGTTTTGTGTGAAAAACTGGAAAATGCATAACATTAATTTTTTCTTCTTTTCTAGAACTATAAACTGGTCTATTGAATTCATTTTGTTGGAAGTACTCATTAGAAAATTCCCTTTCGTATTCACATTCAATATTAAAAAAAAGCTTTCGCAATCTCTTCTCATACATTCTTCACGGCTTGAGCCTGGAATTTAATCGATTAGTCGTCATCGAATTCTCTCCATTTTCATTCGTCTGCATCTCTCTGCCCCTTTTCCATTTCAACAATTCCGAATCCTCGGATCCAACCTAATTTTCAATTATAATATTAAAAGGAACGTCCTTATATCTCTCTCATTTTGGTCCATTCCCAAGGGCCATCCTCTAATTTTATCATCTTCCCAAAATCAATACGTAATGATCGCTAAGGTCCTTGAGGTGGCTGCAAAGTAGGACCAAGAAACCCTCCGTAAATTCTGTCCAACACGCATATTTGCCATCTAGGTCAACGTATAGAAGGTAACTTTGAAGAGAGAGGATATTTGCGCTCAACGAGGTCACACAACATCGAATAGAACGGGTAGAGAAAATTAAATAACACATAAAATTTCATTAAACTTCGATATTGTGGATTATCCAATATGAATACGAAATTGTCGTATTCGGTACAGGCAGTATTCAAACATCTGAGGTCGCCAAAACTTGCAAATGATATTCGATCACGTGACCTCGAAGCGACTGAATAGCAAGGTAGTTGTCGAACGGTTACGTACGGAATGGATAAGTGAAGTTTGACTATTCTATGAAATTAAAATAACCTCATTTCTTCGCTTTTTCGAATTTGGTCAGTTATCGAACTCAACCACGCCTTTCGAGAGCCGAACCTAAACTCCATTCGCTTTTATGAAGTAGGTATCCCAGTTGGCCAAGATTAGGGTTTATCAAGATTTTTACTTGAAACTGACGCACGTTGGCACTCGTGAAATGCCGGCAATGTCAAAATAATTCTCAGAGACGTTGCCAATGCTAATTTCCAAATACTCTCAATAGGCCCGTCTGTTCGTTAAGAAGTTTTTTTTTCGGGTTATTCGAATACTTTAATTTTTGTTCGAATTAACTGTCGCAAAGTAACGGACTATTCTGTCGCTTATTTCTCAGTAAAATTTCTACACTCGATTCTTCGATTTCCGTACAAGAAAATAGCATAACTGAATCCTTCAACTCTTCTTCTTCTTCTTCTTCCTCTTGAAATAGGACCGGGTCCTGTCATCTCTGTCATCTGCCTTCTTGTGATACTGATGTCCAGCTGTCATGCCAACGTTTTGGGGGTCTACCAACTGGTCGCCTTGTTCCTGGTTTTTGCGTTTTGGCCCACTTTGCAATTCGATCTGGACCCATTCGGTCCACGTGATCCCTCCAATAGCGGCGCCTTGCTCTCACCCATCGAACAACATCCCGTATTCCTAACTCCTGCAGAGTGTCCGTATTGCGTATTCTGTCTCTCAGTGTTATCCCCCTTATTGTCCGCAATATCCTCATTTCAGTTGTTCTCATTTTCCTCTTTGTTTCCGATGTTTCCGCCCTTGTTTCAGCAGCGTAAGTCAATACTGGCCTTATACAGGTCTTATAAATTCGCGTTTTACTTTCTGTAGACATATACTTATTTCTCCATATTATATCCTGCAAACAACCTGATATTCTTGCTGCCTTCTTCACCTGACTGTCCACTCCATTCGCTACACATCTATTGCTCGATGTTTCCACACCTAGATAGCTGACATTCATGACCTGATTCACAATATTCCCATTTACCACCAACTTGCATCGTATCGGTTCTTTGGATACTACCATAGACTGAGTTTTTTCGCACGAGATTTCCATATTGAGTTTTTGCGCCGTCAAGTTGAATCTATGTAGGAGGCGCTGTAAGTCGTCCTCATTTTCAGCCACCAGGAGTGCGTCATCCGCATAGCAGAGTACCCTCAGGCGACGATTGTTCATTTTAAAACCGGCATTAATTTCATTGACACTTTCAATTATCTGGTCCATTATGATGTTGAAAAGGCACGGACTGAGACTATCTCCTTGTCTGATGCCGGATAAGACTTTAAGTTCTCTTGTAAGGCCATGCTCTGTTCTTATCCTCGTTTTGTTGTTAGTGTTAAGTTCCTTCACTAGGTTTATATGGCATTTACTCACACCTTTTTGTTTTAAACGATCCATTACATCCCTGAGCTTCACTCTGTCAAATGCTTGCTTCAGGTCTACAAAACATGTAAACATTGGCTTATTGAACTCTATGGATTTCTCTATCAGTTGGCGTAGTATGAATATTGCATCCACAGTAGATCTATTCGGACGGAAACCTTGCTGCTCCTCGGAGATTCCTACCTTAGCTGTGATTTTTTTCGCTAGAATTTTTGTTAACAGTTTCAGTGCACTGCTAAGTAACGTTATTCCTCTATAGTTCTTCGGGTTCGATTTTGGTCCTTTTTTATATACTGGTATCGTTATGCTAGTCTTCCATTCCTGAGGTATTGATTGAGTACGTTGTATCTTTCCGTATAGTTTCAAAAGTTCTTTCCCGATTTCTGAACCCCCATATTTGAGCAGTTCATTTGGAATTTGGTCCGTGCCTGGCGATTTTCGGTTCTTCAGCTTTTTCAGTGCGTTTTGTAGTTCCTCTAGTGTAATCTGATCCCCAGTTTCATACGGAGAAGGTGGGTCCTCGGTTTCCAGTTCATTATTGTCGTCATTGTCAGCATCGTACAGGTTTTCAAAGTATTTTACCCATGTTTCCTGGTCTATAGCGTTTATCACCACCTCCTCGTTGACTGGTTTCTTCCTCTTCCGCATCATGTTCCAGATTTTCCTCTGACCTCCGTATAGATCATGCTCCATTTCCACTGAAAAGTCTTCCCAGTATCTTTTCTTCAGTTCTTTAATTGCATTGGTTGTCCTGTTTCTCACCACTCTGTAAACTTCGTAATCTTCATGTGATCTATTATTGATGTATTTTATGTATGCGTTTTTCTTTTCCTTTGCCAATTCTTTGATTTCAGGAGTGAACCATGGGTTATTATTCTTCCTATTTGTGTCTAATGTTCTCTCTCCTATAGCTTCCTTAGCACTGGTCTTTATGTTATTCTTTAATTTTTCCCATGCAGCTTCTACATTATCACAGTCTGTGATTGGGTTTTGATTAATTTTCTCGCATAGTCTGCATTGGTAGAGATATCTGGTGCTTTCATCTTTGAGAGATTCTACATTGAATTTGGTGATATAGTTGGCAACTTTCTTCTTCTTTGCTATGTTGGCTGTACGATACTTACATAAGACTAGCCCATGTTGTGTTCCAACATTAGCAGAAGTTAATACGCGTACATCAAGTATCTGAGAGGGGTGGACTTTTCTGTTCGTAACCACAAAATCTATGACTGATTTCTGACCTCTCGTATTGACGAAAGTAAACTTCTGTTGTTCCTTGTGGTTAAAATATGTATTATTGATGCGCAGTTCGTTGAGGGCACATGTTTGTATCAGAATATCTCCGTTGTCATTCTTGTATTCTTCATTGAAACAGTGCATTACCCCTGGGACAACCGAGTTCCCGACCCTTGAGTTGAAATCGCCCATAATGAATACTTTGTCTCTACTGGAAATCCTTTGTAAGGTGTGTTGTAAGATGTCGAAAAATTCCTCCCGTTCCTCTTGAGGTTTACTTGAGTCTGGCGCATACACACTTATGAAGTGTGTTGTTTCGTTGGCCAATTCTATGGTCATCTGCATGATGTTGTGATCTATGTATTTTACTTCTTTTATGTCCTTTTCAAATCTTTCATTAACTAGCAGCCCTACACCTCCCCGAGCTCTCAGGCCTTTGTCAACACCACTATAGAACAGCACGTAGTTTTGGAATCTTTGATTTCCTTTACCTTTTTTCTTAGTCTCCGAGAGAGCGCAGATGTCTATTTTGTTCTTTTCTATTTCCAGGATGATTTCGTAGTCTTTGTTGGTCCATGATGTAACATTCCAGCTCCCCAATCTTATTACTCTCTGCTTCCGTTTCCACATTCGTTTCCTTTTCCGCGCCATGTCGTCACCATTGTTCCGTCCAGTATCCGAGGCTGATGTAACAGTTCTGTGAGCATCTGAGACTTTTACGAGGGGCAGGTTGCTAACCTCACCCCTCAACCCTCCTCCTTAATCCGGGCTTGGGACCGGCAGTGATAATCAGTGGGCTACTCGATCCACCCACCGACCACCCCAGGCGGAGTTTCCTTCAACTCTATTCATATATATATACTCCATTCACAATTATAAAATCACAACTCTGGCCTTGGACACATTCCACTCTGTATCGAAGTTATGACGTTTTTCAAAATATTTTTATGTTCCAAGTCAACACTTTGTTGCCCTTTCTACATTCTTAGCGTATTTCTCAGAATGTGAATGAATTGGAAAAGATGTGATGGACGAAAATAATTAACGTTTACAAGAATTGATAGAAAGGATTCCTTTTCTAGTTATTTGCATGAAAAGTACAAGAGATCACTGTTGAAATATATTCTTTTTCGCCATGGAAGAAAATTGCATTGCTTTCACATAATTTTCAAATGCATGCTTGTGAAGATTTAATGTGTATCATCCTCTTGAACTGAAAGTTCAAGACTTGACGACATTCCATTTATTTGATCTTATGAACAAGGAGAAAAAAATTCTGACTGTATAGTAATTTATTAGTTTAAAAAATATTCATACATTACTACCGCAGTAGGTTTGTAAAAATAAAATGGAATAGGTCAAACATATGCTTCACATTTATCATTCACCTGTTCTAAAATAAGACACAAACTCCTGGAATATGGAAAAAACCGATGTATTCTGGTACAATATAGCCTATTTCTACTTTCGGCAAAGGAATGAAAGCTCCAGTGACACATTTCAATTCATCGGAATCTGAATTCACCTACTGTTGAATGCAATATAGTCATATTTCTTCTTTTTTTAGATTTTTCGACGTGTTTTTTTCTGAAACGTGAAAACGATCAACAATAATCATTTAGAGACCTATGATGGCCATCCAGAACCCGTTTACTTACGAAAATCGTGCAATTTCATTCTGTAAGTTCTTTCCTCATAATTCCTCGAAAATCCTACCTGAAACATATTTTCCGGTCGCTTTCGTTAGAAAATCGTATAAGGAAGCCTATTATGTCCATTTACACATTCCAAATAAATTTTCAGCACCAAAAACGAAACTAACCAAACTTCTGGGGGACCAGAATTTCGTTTGAAATCTTTCTAAACGGCCAGTTACCTAAAAAAAACTTCGTTATCAAGTGTAAAAAGGTCGATTATGTAGTACCTACTTACTTTCGCTTTATTTATGCTTATAAATCGATTTTTCAGATTTTTGGTCCAATTCAAATTTGCCGTTCGTACTCACTCCAAAAGTTGTGAAAGGAAAAAATGACACTTTCACGAAATTTCTCATATCGACGGGAAACTTCTTCTGGACGACGAAGAACGGAAAAATAGTCGATGTCCTATCGATATTTCGCCCCAAAATCGCCGATCGATTCGAACTAACAAAATGTGGCATACCTTTGATACTTTCACTTTGATGTAAACAAAGAAACTGGCAACGTCGTTTTGTCATTAACGATATTTTCTGTGAGCGCACAGACTTTTCATCAGGCGCACCAACTGCTGAAAACGAAATTATGACCTCACATGTGATTAAATAAAAGTGAATGGAGTATACGTTAAATATTTCCAGTTTTGACAGCGAAAAAAGTTTAATTGAGAGTCCTTGATTTCAAACCCAATTGATCAACTGATGAAAATATCACTTCTTTTTCTTTATTGAGAATTTAAATGCTGGAATTCTCCGAAAAATCTGTGCCTCGCGCATATTTAGGATGTAGGTCAGCGAAAGGGGTTGGAAATTTGCTCACAATAGGGTCATTTTCTCGTTCATTAGTTGTCGAGTTTGCTGTTGTTGGTTTCTGGGCTTTCGAGGTCGTACGAAGGATTTTACACGTTAGGATTGGAGCTAATGAATGGATAGAAAGTGGAATGTTTGACTTGGCGTTAAGAGATGGGAAAAGGAAGGGTTGGTTGTGGGAGAATTATGTTTCTAAGTCGAGGGTCCAGTCAGGAATAACCACAGCATCGCTTCGCTTCAAAGTGTTCGTATAAGTTTGACAAGAAATTAGTTAGAAGTTGAATCCTCAGATTGGACCTTTTGGTCAGAGTGATCCTCTGAAAGGTTAATCTACCTCCTGCAGAGTCTACACATTGATTTCGAAATCTTTGTTGGCGATGAATTTCTCCAAATTATTCACTTTCCGTCATGATGACGCACTTCGTCTTGAAGATCTAATTCCGTCTCTAATGGCAATAACTACCTCCGTCTTAACTTTCCACCGACTCCTGTACGAACTCTGAACTCAACTCCCAACAGTCCCAACTAACTATCTCTCGCTATCTACCTATACTTTCTACCAACTGCCTTCACTATACCCCATCAATTAAGCCCTTAACATAATTTCTCGGTTCCGCCCCCAATTTGCATTTGAGAAAAGAGGTATTACTTCTTGTACGACTTAAACCAATGAAATAAGCAAGTGCCAAGTGCCAATCGCATCTTTTCGCATCATAAATTATCCTACCCTGGTGGCCCTAGGCCAATAGTAAGTAAATGGTAAAACTGTTACTTAAATCTCATATTGCACTTTCTTTCAACTATAAGATAAAGGTTTCACATTCAGGACACATGTATGTCATCAAATGCAATCTAATCTTGGACACAATATAAAGCGCCCCACACACGAAATTCAGAAACATGAGAGAAATTTAACACCTACATTTGATCGGAATGAAATCTTTTATTTATGTTTTGAAAATAATTTCCGGCATACGTCCACCACGACTAGCTCTGAGGAACCGCAGTCGACCAGACCAATTTCGGACCATTTTTTCGGGTAATTCAGGCCTTATTCGCTTTCGAAGCGCATAAACCAATGACTTACGTAACCACGTCAAGTCATTGGTTTATGCAATGGGGTTCCAAAGAAAATAATCCATTGGAGTTATATCGCATGATCTTGGAGGCCAAGGGCGGATTTACGGGGGGGGTACTGGTGGTAACTACCGCCCCCCCCCCATGAGTATCCAAAACCTCAGAAAAAGGTGGTTTTTGTACCTGATTTAATGGTTTTCAATCGTTATTACCCCCCCCCCCCATGATCGTTATTACCCCTCCCATGAAAAAGAACTATATCCGCCCTTGTTGGAGGCCAATTAATTGGACCATTTTTCGAAATACATGATGTAACCGCCAGATCTTCTTTTCAATAAATCGCTCATTACGTCAAGTGACTCTAGTTCTTGATCCAGTTGGATCTTGAATGGGTGTAGACCAAGGTCTTCACGCCAAATGTGGTGGATGCACAGAGTCCAAATTGTTGTGAACGTCGACGAATAGACAAATGTGGATCTTCATTAACATCACTTTCACTTACAGCGGCGATATTTCTTCTGTACGTACAGTTATATGTTGCATCGAGTGTAGAAAATGTTGTCCGAAATTCTCTTGATAGTTCGACGAATAAGCTGCTCTGATGGACGATTATGTGAACCAAAAATTTCACGAAGTGCTCTATAAGTTTGACGAATAGAACACTGATTTTGAAAATGAATTTCAACAATTTGCGGCGTTGTTGCGGCGTGAGTCTTTCCATGAAAATTTGTCAATCCTCACTGAACAGAAATGTCAAAACAACATGGCTTCTATCTTCTGTCAAATTACAGTTATCCCCTTAGACCATAGTCTAAGGTTATCCCTATCAAAAATTCTATCACTCTAAAAAAACACCCGATATTGCATTTATCTATCGACATCTTTTTCGTCACAGAAATACTATTCGCGTGGAATCTCGAAGCCGAAATATGACTTCTTGCTGTTAATAAGAGTTCAATAACGATTCAATACAGTTTCCCTATTCCAGTATCGTAATGGGTTCATTACAATACTAAAAACAGTGCTGTAATGAATTCATTACAGCATTGTTTTCAGTTATATTTTTCGTTTCGTAGTTGTCAGCACTGACTTCCGATCCTATCAATTTTCAACACACGTCAATTTGGAAATGTCAATTTCGTAACAGTCACCAACTGCCAAGATACAATACAAAAGTCACTAGGATGTATAATCTGAATTTTTCATTGAATTTCAACGAAATTTGACTGAAATGGAGAAAATATCGTCTAATGCTCGTTGCAGAATGCAATTCCAATTTCGCATTCGTATTGGAATAGGAGCCTATTCTGCAACTAGTTTCAGAATATACTATTAAATATATCACGTCACTCCGCAATTAGCCCCCACTTGATACATTGGGCTCATAGCAAGTCGAGGCAAATGAGAAAATTCTATTATTTGTTCATGAGAATCATGTCAAAATCTTCTGGGTACATATTTTTGAATATGTCGATTGAGGAGAGAACCACAACTGCGCCATGTATTTATGTCGATAAACTATTGCGTCCTGTTGAAGCGGCAATCAACCGGATATGGACTCATAGGTGCTGATGTCCGTATTTGGATATTGTAGAAATTATTCTATCAACCATATCAAACCCACGTGGCAACCTCAATTACAGACACTTTGATTGGATTTCACCGGAATAGGAAATGAATTATTCGAACATGTTGGTTGGATTTGAATTATATTACTGTGGTCGTTTCATTAATGAAAATACCATGTGCAGCCCTTTGTGGCTTTTGCAGGACCAGTGTTTACATGGTCATTGGTCAGTTGGTAATGAATGGCGTATCAATATTGAGGGTGGCGAGGGTGCAGTGTAAAATACATTGAAGTGTGTGGGATCCTTTATTAAACAAAGTGCCTTAACCCAGATTTGATCATAGTTCCAAAGTTATTTCTTCACTTTTCGGCTGCCACAGCAACTATGTTGATTAAGTGTTCTTAAGTCTTCTTTACAGTTAAATGTTAAAGGTAATAAAAGAGTAGTTCCACGTAATAAGTAATGATCTTTTCCAACTTTGAATGGCGATTTCATTTCCCAGTGTTTCTTACTACTTTGAATCATGATGAAATCTTTTTCTGAGATTGGCTGCATGGTCTGAGATCATTGATTATCTATAGTGTCCTACTTGCGCACGTTCTATAGCTCATAGTTGCAGTGATCAAACAAAGGCTTGTCTGTGTATCTAGAAGAGGGTTTTGCTCAAGCTGATCTGACTTGCTTAAATGATTATTGGTCTGACAATCATGACTTACTTATATACATCGCAGTGCTTCAGAGCTGCAGTTTTATTTAGTTATTGATCCGAAATTTCTGGCATCCATATATGGAATTTCATAAGAAAGATCGAGAGTGAAATTTATATCGCCCGCCTTCGAACATATCCATATAAGCTGGAGAAAATAAACCTGTTTTTAGTTCTGTTCTGCCAGGTGACTCTTAACCCAAAAATGGGTCATTTCTCCCAATCATAAAAACTTACATAACCGAAAATAATAAATAAAATGGATTGGCCCCAAACTAGAGGGATGAAAATCGTGCATACCAAATTTAATCGCATGGGAACATTTTCCTTAGGGTTATATAAGCCACATCCCATTACGTAATGGAAATATAGTAATGGAATGGAAAAATGAAATCGGCAACAACTGACTTTTTTATTTTTTTTTGCATTACGCTGGAATTTTAATTTTATTATGCAATTCCCTGACCGAAAGTGGAATTCTTGGCTTGGAAGCGCCACGTGTATAGTCATTGCTAGAGACTATAGAAAGTAAAGTCATTGATGAAAACTAATAAACTATAGAGCGTTATATCATTGAAACAGAGTAAAGACATTGATAAAAGAGTAAAGTCCAAAGATAGAGAGTAAGAACATTGATAGAAACTGAATTTGTTTACAATGAAGTGAAGTCTTTGATAGAGAGTAAAGAACAAAATAGATAGTAAATAAAAATAGATGTAACCCCCTTACCAAGGACTCAGAGACTGAAGTCACAATATATTCAACGAGTGGATTACATACGTTCTTTTCCCCAGTTCTAGTCTGATTCCATCCAATGGAATAAACATGGGGAATACCTCCAAGATATAAGCACGAAATGTTCAAATTTCGACCTATGCAGGTACGTCCTTTCAGCTTTCTCACAATAAGGGCTAATTCACTTCATTCGCAATCCTCAATTCAATTTTAACCACACTCTCTTCACATAAATCTCTGACAATAAAACGAAAGAAAAATGCTTCGATATATGAGATTATAAGAATACATTGAGGATAAAGCCGAGGCCTCATTTCGATCCATTTGGCTCCAGGCTACGGATCAGCGGCTGCAATGGAAGTTTTATTACTTTTTCTCAAGTTCCATTGTGGTGAATTTCTCCACAGGGCTGTGCGACATACATTCAAATACGGTGTTTTGATTTGAGACCACGCTGCGCTGGAAGTAGAAACCATGTTAAGTTGTTTATGGGGAGAATTCTCATTTTGGCTCCGATATTAAGGCTCAGTGGGGTTTTAGTGAAAAATAGAGAAGGTTTACCAGAACTACTGGAGGGTTTTATGATTTCTCAGTAGCTCCAATGGAAATGCATAAAGATATGTTGTGTATTCTTCCTGACATTCATATTTCATGTTCACCATACAGTAAACAGAGACATGAAAATTGATATACATATTTCCTTATAATAATACTTGTTTCGTACCTTGATTACTTTACCAACGTTGTTCTGTTTGTATTTTCGTACCCTGATCGTTTTATCATCAGGACAATGGTCTTCTTGCACTGCTTCTTGTTGTAAGGATGGTGGTGATCCTCGTAAATCTCGAGGATTAACTGTTGTGGCTGCACAACCGATGTGAGGGGCTATAGTAAACTGTAAGAACCCTATGGTGATCTTGATGATCACTGTTATAAGTTGTTTTCTGTACTTAGATAACAACTGCGAAGAGAATGAGGAAATGGTGAAATTTGAACGCACTCTGAACAAACAACAAACTGTATTTTCTTGTTACCTCAAAACTTAGATAACAAGCACGAAACGATTATACAAGTGATATGTATAAAGTTCTAAACTCTACCTTCTATATGGAAATGTATAGCAAGGAAGAATTATGATGTACCTTCTATATGAAAATGTATAGCAAGGGAGCAAAGTGATATAATTACTTACTAATTACTGATTATTTACAGACGGTTATAAACTCAATCTTTTATATGAAAATGTATAGCAAGGGACCAAAGTGATTTGATTATTATTCGATTACTCTACTTTACTGATTATTTACCGACGATTATAAAGTCAACCTTCTATATGGAAATGTATAGCAAGGAGGAATTATGAAATGTACCGGGTTTTTCACCATAATTTGACCCCCCCTTCAACTTTGTCACTGAAAGAGGTACAGAAAAATGTTATTTACAAAAGTTCCACGAGATTGACTAATGTTTTTTAAAATGATTTCACAAAATGAAATATATACAGAGTGGGGAACATATTGATTGCAACTTCATTTTTTCAAAAGGAACACCCTGTTTACTTTTCTATATTTGGCAAGTTCTTTTTCCCCTTATTTCGAATATATAACATATGTTTGGTGTTTCTCTTTTATTCTGAGTACCAGAGAGTTTTAAATTTTAAGAACCAATTTCTTTAGTTGATATAATTTATTCTATACTACCATAGTTTTTTATTTTTTTTATTTTTTATTGGGTAGATACTGTTAGGTATTCCTTGAAAAAATATTGCTTTTAAGTAAATTGTTTGAAAATGAAAAATTTCGGAATGATTTCTCATATGTATTTTTTTATTCCATAATCATTTCAAAACTTTGAAACTCTGGAAATAAAAGAGAACGACCTACATATACGCATATAAATTCGATATCAGGAGTAAATGAACAATTAAAATATGAAAGAAAATACAGGGTGTCCCATTTGAAAAAATGTAGTTGTATTCAATATGTTGTTCAGCCTGTATATAACCTTATTGACGTAATTATTTTCAGAAAATTTATTTGATTTCGTACAATTTTCGTATGAAGTATTTTTACGTATCTGTTTTTGTAACAGAGTTAGAGGGGGGGCAATTTATAGTGAAAAACCCGGTACCTTCTATATGGAAATGTATAGCAAGGTAGCAAGGTGTGACTGTAAAATTACTGATACTTTACTTTACTGACCGCTTGTCTCTGTAACATAGGGTTTCAAAGACAAGCTGGAAAATAAGGGATATTCATTTCCTCTGAATAAAAGTGGGAAAGATCAACAATTGATTGAATTGATTGGTTGTCAGAATCGAAAAACGCCTCGCTAAGTCAACAAAGTGCTCTCATTTGTCATTTTTGACTTTAGTGGGAAAAACAACCCATTTCCCGAATCTACAGACCAATGAGAGAAACCTTGGATTTGGTATTCGATCCTGCCATGTGTTCCCAAATGCAACTCGAACTACAATGAAAAAGTCACCATATATTTAGTTTCATGAGCTTATACGGAGAAACTGAAGAAGGCTCACCGGACCTGGTTATTGTCTCAAAAAACCAGATGAATTTCCCAAACTTAACCTTAATTCTTGGGTTGAGAAATCTTTCAATAGCTGACCAATAAATCACAACAAAGGGTTATTTTAAACAAAGAACGAGAATTGTAACTAAAGACATATGGAACAATATTGCAGTTCAAGGGTTCGATCGCATATGGTTGAAATCAATTTATCTATACAACACTTTTAAAGTCGACATCTCATTTTTGGTGGACAAAGGATATGGCATTCAATTTGTCCAGATGTTGCGAAGTGAGAGGCAACAATATTTTTCCTCTGTTCTTGCGTACTGAGACCATAGAAAGCTGAGGATTCCATTATATGCAAATTTCGAAACAACTGAAACGAGAACCAGCTGGCAACGCATTCTTGTCCTTTTCAGCCGAGCGAATTTGGCGAAATGCTCGTGAAATGAGATATTTTCATCAAAGTCTCCTTGAATTACTCCTCACTCAATTATACACCACCCCTCCTGACGTCAGCTTTTCGTCAATTAATGTTCTGATTCGGGCAAGATTTCTGAGGGTTCTTCAACTCTCCCTTGAACCTCACATCCCACACTTTTATCCATCATTATTGGATTCTTGGGGCGGATCAAATTATCTTTTTAGGTCAACTAGTCAGCATTCTACCTTATGGATATAGAATCATCAAAAAACATGAAACGAAAATTTTTTGTTTAGTCCCTGCAATCGAAACCGAGCACAGCTCTGCTTATAGTTTCCTAATCTATATGATTATTTTTATATTCCGAGAAATATTAGGCCTTTTGAGGTGAAATTGATTCATGCAATAGCGATTAGTCGATCATTAATATGAACAATACGGTAATTGTCTACTGATGGTCCAATATTATTATTATTCGAACCGGGGTAGTTATTACTGGGGTAGTTATTACTCGGTTAGCCTTCCGGGAACTGTGACCATGTAGATCTTTTGTTCTCTACCCTACTTATTCATTGAAACCGAAGGAGGTCGTCAATGGTGTTGATAAAACCGACAGCATATCCTTGAGCCTAGGCCGTTACCTCGTGGGTATCCATGACTGGTTTTCACATAAATGAATGGATCTTAGGCCAGCGAGCACCGGACACTTGCATACCATGTGCTCAGCTGTCTCTGCTTCTGACCCACAGAGCCAAATCATCTGCTGACTTTCCCATACGGTACAACTGATATTTGTACCTGCCTCCACTAGGATTATAGAAAGTGAGGCAGCCAGGTGGGCTCTTAGGATAGTGAAGGAGCGGGAACTCAAAACTGCTGACTACAAAGGCCATCTTCGCATTCTGAATGAGTGTAAGCAGCTTTAAGACGTGGTCACAGACAACCTCACCCTTTAGCATGAGTTTCAGAAAAACTTCAGCGTGACAACGTCAAGTCGCTAACCATGGATTAACGACGAAATGTTTTTCCCTATAGGGTCTCTCGTGTTTTACACCGATGGCTCAAAGACCGAAGACGGTCGAGTCGGAGCCGGAGTATACGGTTCCTCGATACAACAAGCCCTATCAATGGGCTTTTGTCCATCGGTGTTTCAAGCGGAAACCTTTGCCATAAGGGAGTGCATTGCACACTGTATGGGATGTGATTACCGGAAAAAAGGATTTATATATTATCCGACAACAGAGCCGCCCTACTAACGCTTGACTCACCACTAGTTAGGTCAAAGTTAGTCTGGGAATGCAAAATGTCACTCAGCGCACTCGGGCTCAACAATCAGGTCAACCTAGTTTGGGTACCTGGCCACTCGGCTCCTCCTCAAATCTAATCTAAAGCCCACAAAAAGGCTCAAGTCCAGCAGGTGTTATCTTTGATGCACTTTCTACAAGCTCATCGGCTTTCTCATTTCTTTCAATGCCACAGTGCCCTGGCACCCATAGTAGAGTCACTTTATTGCCTCTGGTCAGATGCTTCATGGTGTTTCAGCACTCCCTGGTCAGCAGAGATCCCTGGAAGTGACATCAGCATGGCCTGGGTGTCCATGTCCATGCTGATGAAAATATGCGCCTCTTTGAGGTTCTCAAGATGGTGATCCTATAATTTCGAATGGGAACGAGTAGCAATGAATATCAATGAAGAGATACGTGTGTTCCTTAACAAAGGCAATATTGTCTTCGATCCCTATAGGTTTCCAACAAGTTGTGCATCTTCCAAAACTCCCCCAGGAAACTCGAACGAAATTTGAATATGTTACCAAGAAGTTTCCATATAACAGTTTAGAAAACAAACATCCCGAAGACACTGTAATCCCAAAATAACTCGTCTCAACTTTCCCGAATCTAAAGTTACGTTACGTCAAGTGGTAACTTATTCGAAAGAACGTAGAATCCTGAAAATATCGTTTCACGATGAGACTTTATCCCGATTTGATTGCTGGCGGGGCATCGTAAAGTTTTATTATTTCAAAAGCCTTGACCTGAAGGGAACTTTCGATTGCTTTGTTTTGGTTCCATATTTCGGAGGGAACTGTTGCTTTTTGGTTTATTATTGGTAGGGTAGTATGACCAATCTTTCGTTTGTTTTCTCTGTGAATATAAGAGGATATATTGAAAAATTCTTAGCCTACTATAATAGAACCAAACAAAATTTCAAGGTGAAAATATTTTATTACTCAACATATCTCCTCTTAATTGAATACATTCATTACAGCGAACCTGCAACCTTTCAAAACAATGTTTCTTCCTGCTCTGCAAACCAGTCCTCCACAGCTTTTATTACCTCCTCGTTGGAAGAAAATTTACGACCTTTTGAACGTTTTTTCAGTTGAGGAAAGAGATGATAGTCGGACGGATCCAAATCTGGTGAATGAGAGGGATGAGTTCTAGGAATTCTAACCCCAAATCACGATTTTTTTGCATGGCAACATGATATTTGTGTACTGGGGCGTTGTTCTGTAAAAACAAAACACCCTTGGATAGCTTTCCACGTCTTTTCTTTTTGATTTTTTCACGTAGAGTGGTCAGTGATGTCGAATAGTAATCTCCAGTTATTGTTCTACCCTTATCCAAAAAATCAATTATGATAACTCCATGGCAATCCCAAAAAACTGAAGCAAGAACTTTTCCAGCAGATTTTTGGACACGAAACTTCTAAGGCCTTGGAGAACCAGAGTGTCGCCATTCCATCGATTGTTGCTTTGTATCTGGATCGTAGAAATGTACCCAAGTATCATCCATAGTAACAAAATCGGTTTAAGAAGCCTACACCGTTTCAAATCGAGCACAGATCGAACGCGAGGCTTCTACCTTTGCACGCTTTTGGTCAACGTTCAAACATTTGGGGATCCATTTTGCAGAAATTTTTCTCATGTCCAAATTGACGTGAACTATAATGATGAACGCATTCGTATGCAATCTTCAGTGCTTCAGATATCCGTTTCAGCCCAATTCGACGGTCTGATAAAATCATGTCATGAACTGCATCGATATTTTCGGGGACTGACACAGAAACTGGCCTTCCCAAACAGTCATCATCTTCAATGGAAAATTTACCTCTTTTGAAGCTTGCAGTCCAATTTTTCACGGTCGTATACGAAGGACATTGATCACCAAGGGTATTAAGCATATCTTCGTAAATCTGCTTACCTCCCAACCCTTTTGAATACAGGTACTTGATGATGGCTCGATACTCCAATTTTTCGATTTTTACAATTTCGATGGACATCTTTTTTTTAAATTTATTGCGTAACTCTGGTCTACTTTCTCGACGTCGAATTCTAAAATGACACTTCTAATAATTCTAAGTTTGTTGATATGGTATAGCAATATTTTGTTTATGCGTAGAACTGGTCTAGGCTAACTAGATATCAACACATCCTCGTATCAAGCAGTTAGGAGAGTGCTGGAAGCAATCACCCATAAGTTGTTATCGTGTATCATTTTTCACTGTGGGAATGAATTGTCTATAGGTTAAAGAGTATGAAAATCGATTTTCCACCATAATCTTATTGATATTTGTGAAAGCTGTTTACCGTTACGGCGAAACGAATCGTTATTGTAATTTCGAGAATGTGGAGCATTTCCATTCCGCAACAGAATGAAATTAACGCTCCCTTCTCAGCATATACAGGGTTGGGATAAAGTTTGGCACCAAATTAATATCTTCCAAACGAAACGGGCGATATTTTTGAAATTTGGCAGCTGAGTGTAATGGACAACAATGCATCTGATGAGCATATTTTCATTAATGAGATACTTCCGGGAAATGACAAAAAAAATTTTTATTTGAATGGGACACCCTGTATATTTCTGCAGATTCTGAAAGTGCACCTTGTTTCGGATCTGTCCATATCGGGTTCCATGTAAAAATTCTCTGTAAAAAGAAGTAATTCAGTCTTTTTGTACATTTGAGAAGAAATCCATTCAAATGAATAAATCGTTGTTATTTGTACCAATAGTGAGAAATAAAACGAAATACTTCGTAGTAGATATCTCTTTCTGCTTTTCATGACGTATTTTTTATGAAAATCTATAAAGAGAAGAAATACAGGGCTTTTACTAGTAGAAAAAAATTATTGAAAATAATTAAAAAAAAATCATTTTAAATGTTCGAAGTGCTTGCCATTCAACTCTTGACAATATGTCAGTCTATTAACAAATTCTTGAGTAACTTTTCTCAAGACTTCTCCATGTATTAATGCACATTCATCAAGAATCCGTTGTCTCAATTCCTGCAATTTTTTTATTTTCGAAATCACCAAAATATCAAAATTTCGTTATATCTTCAAAACGAATGAAGACATCGTGAAATGGCTTTCAGTTATGGAGTTTTCACGAAAATCGAGCCCAGGATTCCTTTCAACATCTTTACCTATCTAGCCTAGAAGTACCAGAAACAGCCAAAATCAAGCAATTTGGGTTACCCTGTAGGTACATACTATGAATCTAGAGGCATTATTTAATGACAATGAAGCGTCAGAAGTTTTTTGAATTTGCTCCTGCTTTTTTGCTAATTTTTCGATAAAATAACCGGTAATTTTCTAGTTCAGGTCCCCCTCGATTTTTCGATGTTTTAATTTTTTTTCGTGAAAAACAAGTGATTCGGTATGATTTACTACTAGTTTCAATGCTGGCAAACAAGTAATTTTGCTGTTTTTTCAACGGGATCTGGAGTGAATAGGGGTGCTGGGTGGGTAAGATTCTTAGAGGTTTTCTTGAAAAAACGACAATTTACGAAAAGAATTAGTCTTGCATAGTCTAAAAAGATCAAAATTTGCCAAAAATGTCTAGGTCATTGACCTATTTTTTCAAGGACATGACATTGAAAAGAATTCAAAATCATTTGAAAAATGTACAATTTCATTAGCGCTGAATCAATGAATATTTCAAATTTTCTCGAGTCTATAGTTTCTGAAAATTTCAAGAATAATTTATTTTTTCGAAATTCTCCGACAGTATCCGTTGATAAAA
This sequence comes from Adalia bipunctata, assembly GCA_910592335.1. NCBI lineage: Eukaryota > Metazoa > Arthropoda > Insecta > Coleoptera > Coccinellidae > Adalia > Adalia bipunctata. Next base: position 15,601,616 of record OU342955.1, read on the forward strand.
ATATGACGACCAGGAAGCATATTTTCATTAAATCTAGATGCGATTGCTCCAAAAACGTACCTTTGAAAGGCTTGAAAGACAATGACAAGGCAATGATCACATTTTCGGTATCCTCTTTTCTGTATTGTAACCGCAACTTGGAACACACACATTCAGATCTTCCTCTTCTTCCACACTTGAAGAAATTCTCACAAATTTCTATTTTATAATCTGAGATGAATGAATATCTCGAATGAATTTTTAATTTTCAACTGTCGAATTATTTTTTTTGATCTCCGTAGTAACGATTACCTACTTACCTACGTGAAAATTTTGTTTAAATTGAATTCAACGTACGATGCTTGTTGCCACGTTGAATCATAGCATCTTTATTGCTCAAAATTTGTAACCGAAGTTTTCCACCAAAACGAAACCCATCAACGATATGTTGAATTTAAATATGTTATTATTATAGGAATGGAACAATAAGATATAGAAAATAGATTGGACACATTTTTTTCAAACGTCATTTCCCGAATGTAACGTTGCCTTCTTGAGGTTTACGTTTACATCATAATATCAGTTGAATTGTGTTATTATTGCAGTATATATTAAATTAAGCCATAAGGAACTGACATAACCTAACCTAACTGCTGAAAAACGATAAGGCCATAAAAATCTCAGGGGGGGGCTACGCCCCCCCTGAACCCCCCGTTGCTGGAGCCCATACCCTCGTTTGAATAGAACGGAAACAGTGCCGACGTCATCGGGAGACAAGGGGATAAATGTCTAAAGCCTAATTCGAACTTATCCAACCCAACTGCTGAAAAACGACAAGGCCATAAAAATCTGAGGGGGGCATGCCACCCCTGAACCCCCCCTTGCTGGAGCACATACCCTCGTTAGAATAGAACGAAAACAGTGCCGACGTCATCGGGGGACATATCTGAAGGCTCATCTCTTGAAAATCCACCTGACCATGTGTGAAAGTTCTATGTCTATCTTAGCATTTAATAAATTATTGAGATTTGGCGACACCGTCTGTTCGAGAAAAAATCACCTTACGGCATTTTACACTGCCGATGCGATTCAAATAAATATAAAGTCCAAACGCAGGTGGAAATATTCACAATCTTTTTTATTTTTTTTCTCTAAAACTACTCATTTGCCAATGCTGAAATTAAAACTGTAGTATCCTTTCAACATTTACAGTCACGAGACAAAATATTTTAAAAATCGGAGAGGGGGAGCTAAACTAGAAATTAACCAAATAACCACTTTAAATCTATGGGAGATGATCCCCCAATAAAAGGGGCCTGTAGCGTTCCTCGAACACCTGAAGAACAGAAGAATCATCACTTGGAAGATCGGACCTGATCGAAAGATCCTCCCGATCCAAGAGAGAGTTAGGACTTCGTGAAAAGGGGTTTTTTAGCAGGTGAAGTATTTTTTTACTTCTTCTTTCTCGGTTTTTCTTCTTTGTTCTTGTTACAGATATATTTTCAAGATACTTCCATCCAGATCGATGAAAAAGCTTGTTTTCATCAAGTACAAGAAGCTCTGTAACATGGATATCATTTGAACAAATTCAGCATCACTACACATATACGGGGAGACAGAGTTTTTTCAGAGGTTTTTATCTGTTCTCGTGTGTCATACGCAAAATTGTATGGTACCCCGTTCACATTCCCTCTGCTAACACTAAGATTTGGATCGGGAAAGAGATTGTTTTTTTTTTCTTTATACAATCTGTTTCTTGTCGCCATTTCTTCACACGTGCCTTATGCCATATATTGTTTGATTCAAGAAAAAAGTATGTATTACTCTCTTTCAAAAGAATATATATATATATTTAATGTATCACTTTTTTTTAAATTTCCACCAGTGGCGTTCGTACGTAATTTGACCTGCCATTTTTGGAGGCATTGATGGTACGCCACAGATTTTTCCTGAAATAGAAATCATTTTTGAAATTCTCGATCATTTCTTACCAGAGTTGATCCCTTGATTTTCTCAATCCGATGCACAGTTTTCGCTTAAAAAAATAAAAACCGTTTCTCTGCAGGACCATAACAATATCGTTAATACATACATAAATGACAATATCACTATGCAGAGACATACGCCACTGGTGAAAAGTGATACATTAAAAAATGCTCTTGATTCATAGTACATGTATGAGAAATTTCATCAAAATAATATCTGAAGTATTGTAGATATTAATAATAAATGTTTTATTTTTGAAAACTTTACCACCCTGTATCTCAAAAGGTAAGATGTTTAGGACATGTTCATATAAAGCTTTTTCTTGAAATGGGCCTAAAATCAACCCCATAAATATTCACATTCAATTAGGAAACACCCTATATAAAGGCCACTACAATAACTGTAGAATCATGGAAGAACAATCCATTTCGATTTCTATTAATCCACCACTGGACGAATTCATCCTCCAAACTACTGCGCCCAACTTTTCCTTTTATTGCAAAATGAGAGATCTATGTATTTTCAATAAACTCAGGATGGGAATTTACCCAATAATCCGTGAGTAGACTTCAGTATCTCCTACCAACAGTACTCGAAATATAATATTAAAATCATGAGTCTCTCTTGACCCAGATATGAGGCCTTGTCGTGTTCAATCGGCTGGATGCAAAATTAAAAAAGTTCAGGACGTAAAACTTTCTGTGTACCTCGCGCGAACAAACAAGCGAGTAGCGACACTCCAGGTGGAGTTTAGCAAACTCATTGCACTGATTTCGGCAGGTCTGTCAGTCGAGGGTACGTCAGAGTTGACGGAGAAGATAGACAATTGGACTATCAATCAAATTTTTACCTTTCCTTTGATATGCTAACATTTCTTCTACACGATACACGATGAAATATTTCCACGAGGACTGCAACCGTCTGACAATATTATGGATCTACAGAAGCTTCTGGCAGACCAGAAATTAGGTTAGAAGACTCTGCCACATCTATCAATGAAGAATTAGAACCTATTCACGATAGGAAGGTGGAAACAATTCCCATTTTAACCCTCCTTAGGCTTAATAACAGACCCACGTCACTGACTGCTCCAGACATCTGAAGGATTTTTCCATGTCATGTTAATGATAAAACCCAATGCTCAGATTCTGCGTACCCTTGAATTATATGTATCGGATCTCTGTTGGATTCCTTCTGCTATCGATTTTCAAGGGGTTGAATTATTCGAGAATGTACCTACATAGCTGAAACATTACTCTACGAATTCGGAAGTTTGTGTTGCAGGAAATCCTTCGAAATGGGATCTTCATCAAAGTGGCTGAATTAGGGCCGATGGCATAATATTGACATTTGCAGAATAGTGTGCTTTGAAACAGAAACTGATTCGATTGAATAAGGAAAATGAAGGGGGTGTTAGGAATTCTAGAGAGAAGGGGAAGATAGGTGAACGCTCTCTAGTTAATAAAGATGTATAAACGAAGAACACTTGCCCATATTTGCCCACTTGATACGAGAGATAGGGGAAGTACGTACAAAATGACTTAGGGTTTTATTTCAGAGGCATAACTTGTTAGTAGTGAATCACAGTAATGTCATATTCTACAAATATGATCTTTAGTCCTTTCGCCACAAAATTGAATCAACCTTTATGAAATAAAAGTATCAAAAAATAAAATATTCTCAGATAAATTGGGATGAACTAAATTCATTTTGTCCGAATGCTATGGACAAATGACATACCGGCAATCGGCAACTGTATTTTTCTACTTATAGTTTCAAAACTACAGACAAAGCTCACCAATGAAACGCTTGGTTCTTCTAAGAACTGGTTTTTCCCGATCTGAATCGAGAAAAAAGGTCATATCAATAGATAGTTGGACATTCGTTTTCATCATCTCGAAAGTTGCTAGGAACATTTTCTTCTTCTTTGTATTCTTCAAATAATGCCCTAAGGAGGTGTCTCCTTTTCTTTGGAGGAGGTATGGGCTCATTTTTTGATTTGATTGCAATCATAATATTAGGTGTAGAAGTTTAAACTAAGTACGTTTATCGTGTCTTCGGCTCACGTTTGCCTTGTCCACTTATGAATCGCCAATTAGGGATTGGAGGAACCTCCTCATTGCCTTCATTAGCCGCAGATGAATATTTTGTTATGAATATGTTATATTTTGTTTCGTGCTGAAACCATTTTTCGAATAGTTTTTATTTTTTAAAATACAAGAGTGGCGATGTTTTTTCCTTCATGGATAATTTACGGATAAATACATTGTAAAAGATGAGCTAGTTTGATTTCGACTGAAAAAGTTTTTCGGATAGTTGTTTCTCCAAGTTGACATCAACTTAGCGACACATCTCACATCTTTTTAAATACAAGAGCGACAAAATTCATTTTATTTCCAAACGTTCGATAACAACGTCATTTCTAGACTGACAGGATCACTGAGACTAAATCTAAATGTGATATCAAATAATATATCATTCAAATCAAAGTGCCAGAATGCATTGAATTGATGATGAAACGATGGATTGAATATTGTGGAACCAAATTTATGCAACTTTTATGGAAATAGAAGGAAAAATTTGGTTTTCATAGGGTTTTATTAATATTAATGAAAAAAACAGTCAGTTGAAAATACTCCACACCGTTCTTCGGTCAATAAATCTTATATTTCCCAATTTCCGTCATCTTCTTAATTTGGGGATATGTAATTCACTATCAACAGAGCTTGCCATGGGCGCCCGCAGGGGGGCCAGGGGGGTCCATGGCCATGAGAAAATGTTGGCCCCCCTGAGAAAAATTTCTGCGGGTGCCCATGGAGCTTGCTATTTTTTCTGGAGAAGGCAGCAGCTCGGGCAGTAGCAGATCCAAACCTTCCGCTGGAATTGTTTCCCTTATTCTTTTTGGAAGTGATCTATGACTTGTTAGAATAGGGTCAGATGAAATCAGAAGACGATGAAATATGTCTTGTTTGCTCTTGACTTCTTGAAAATGAGAACAACCAAGTCCATCCTAGACATTTTCAGAGTTTTCTTTTGAGAACCTGACACAATTTAAAAAAATTACTATCATCCCTTTCGACTACGGACTACAGGTATCAATTTCATAGCTAATAATTCAAGAAATGGCATAAAGGGGCAGCTGTTAGGGAGCTGATCTTCTGCTAGAAACTCAAAAGAATCGTTATTGAAAAAAAAGGTATTTGGAAGCTCTTGGAAAGTTACTTTCGCATCATTATTTCATCTTCCAATGGCAACAAAAAAAAATCCGAACAGGACAACTTTCAACGCAAATGATCAGACTTTAAACTAAATATTATATTGAAAATATATAAACAAAAACGAAGTACATAGGTTCAGATTAATCCTCCATAGCGTGCATTTGAATTTTCAGATCACAGCAGAAATTATGGCCAACAACAATAATATGTTATTTCGCGTCAATTGAAAAAACTTTCAACACATAAATTGAAAACGAATTTCAATTAAAAATTAGTAAAGAATGAAATACGTTAGAACTCTTTCGGTGCGTGAATTCAGTGGACTGATGTTTAAAGTAAATTGTAGAATAACAACTGACATTTCATGGTTAGTATGATTTTTGGAATTAATATCACATTTAGATGGTTTCTGCCAATTATAACGATCGTAAATGTCAATATTAATCAGATTTCCAGGAATTTCAAGATGTTTGAAAATAAAATATTATATTTCATTCGAAGGAGAAGTGACTTTTCATGGCTCGCTTTCAATTACCCGCCGAACGTGGTGGGTAATTGAAAGCAACCTAAAGCTCGCCATGAAAAGTGACACTTCTTCTCCTCCTCCTAAAATAATATACTATTTTCACGGATAAATTACGGATAAAAGCACCAAACTCGAAGAGTAATGAATTGAACTCATTAAACTCGAAAAAATGTCGTTCATCAATATCGCAACTCAATATTTGACGGAAAACGAAGCCAATCTCAACTAAATAGAGTGATCAGTGTCCACACAACCAAGATTCCCTAAACGGAAATTCAGGGCTCTATAAGCGGGTGCTCAGATTGTGATTGGAATTCTCATTAACGCGAGAATATCTGGCTTTCCCTCGATCAGATTTTCGGCATTTTCAAGTAGGGGTTCATCCGACTCGAATGCCCAGAGAAATTCCGAATTAATTTTCTGGACGGTATCTTTTAATTGAAGTTCTGGTGTGAGGATTGGGGAATGATTGTTCGAAATTTATGGAGTTAGTAGTCTGAATGACATGGAAATGGTACTGATGGATTAGATTCGACTGGAGTCAGAGAAGAGTGAATTTCCAATCCGATTAAGTTGGAAAGTTTTCTGTCAACAAGTTCTATTTAACTACTGATTCGGTTCAATCTTTTGCTTTAGTGGAAATTCGGAATATTCAATCAATTCTGGAGTGATTACCGATGAGAAGGAAAAAAGAGACATAATAAGAAACAATTGTGATGTATGACGACCTTTAATGTGATGAATCTGTACAAATAATAGGTGTAAGTCTTTGATTGTGAGTGGTAGATGATTCATACAATATTTGTTTCAATTCAATTGTTGTTGTTTGGTAAATTTCATGCCGACACGAGAGTTCATGATTGTCAGATTTCACCTCCTATTTACATTCACAAAGTAGATTCGAGTAAAAATTAATTTACTTATATTATTTTATTGCACAGTATATAGTTTACCCTCTTGTTTATTTATTTATAATTTTTATTCGATCATTTATTAGATTACTTACTACCCCAATTCTAATGATGGTTTCATTGGTTTTTTCTTTTATTATCAAAAGATAGTTTTACTTAATTCCGATTGCAAAATTGTCGAATATTTTAGTTGTATATGCGTTGGAGATATTCTGGCTTCCACTTGAAACTAGTTATTTTGTATCGTTTCAGAGCCCTGAGAAAGATATTTAGTATATCGAAACGTTGGCCTTTCAATCAAGGCAGTTTTCTCAAACCAAAGACCTACACCTGTTATTTGTACAGATTCATAACAAGAAACCACAAAAATCCTTTACTTATCAAAATGAAGGTTTTCGAGGTTGCTGAATTCAATGAAGATTATTCCAGAGACCCAACTAGTTTAGATTTTCACCTGTGAAATTGACTTTTTGTTAAAAATGGAAATTTCAAACGGCGTTAATGATTCGAATAGTTTACGGATCGATAACACCCATACCACGAACGGCCAGAGCTTATGGAAAAAAACTCGAAAATGATATATCGAAAACGATAAAATGAAAAAATTCATTACTTATGACGGCTACATGGTCGATTTTGTCGTCAAAATGTAGGTCTTCGGGGTCGCTGAATTTAATTAGAAATATTTCAGAGCCCTGACTAGCATAGTTTAGACTGTTTAGAGTTTTACCTGTCAAATGGCATTTTTTGAAAAATTGTAAATTTCAAACTGCCATAGCTTCCGTTCGTCTTGTCGTATTCACTATTTGTTTCGTATTTTGTTGATCAGCATTATCTCTGCAAAACATGAGCGATTTTGTAAATTTCAATTTTTGGGTAAAAATGACTAAGGTGTAAGACCCCCCTAAAACACTATATTAGTTAATAAAACAAACATTTCAGAGGCTTAAACTTAGTTATTGATTATGGCCACAGTAAATTTGAATTATAGCTGCCATGTAGGTATGACGTTTCATATTGAAATGCGCCCTATTATCATACCCTCTCTTTCAGTTTCTGACCCATTTATGAGAAGTTCTGTCTTTGTTTCAGATGAGGAAAGTGTAGAAATAAAAGGAGTGTTCAATTGTGTTATGATCGAAAAATAGTGTGATTTTTGGTTACTTTCGAGTAAAATGACGGAAGATTCAGGAGCAAGCCAACAGCCTGAAACACAGGGAGATACGTAAGTAATTTTTCGTTCAACTTCAAACATATCCTTCAGTGTTATTAGTTATTACAACCTTTTCTGAAAGTTGTTTCAACGGCTAGCTCTGTCACAGTCACAATTTTTAGACACCCTTTCCTTCAGGGATGTTTAGTTGAGGTGAAGCTGAAGCAAATCTTTCACAATATCTTGAGCATACTGATCAAACGCACGGGTTTTGGATGAATTCGTTTCACCTTGACGAAAAATACAGGGTGAGTCTTTGACTTGTACATATATTTTAACTGTAGATTCCTCTCATCGAAAGAAACACTTTTTTCCTATACCATTTTTCACAATTCGGTTTGGTTTGGGAGATACAGGGTGTCGAAAATCCATGAAAAAAACACTTTTCTGTTTATATCTTCGGAACCGTTATTTCGAATGAACTGAATTTTGGTTGAGTTTTTACTCTATTCATGGTGCATATTCCCCAATCGAAACCTATTCAATATCTTTTCTAGTATAAAAGTAACAGGGTAGTCAACTCATCAATACACGCTAAAACATCATGAAACCACTTTGAAAAAATAAACGGTTCATATTTTCGAAAGAATCCATCATTTAAGAAACTAAAAGAATTCCTATTTTTTTCAATAAAACGCGTCGTTTTCGAGTTATTTCCAATATTACCCGGAGAAATTCGACGAAAAAATCATTAAATATCATCGAATATTATTCCTTCTCTGGTCGAGTTTACAATGTTGTCACAATATTTATCAACTTTGTCGAGACTTAAATTCAAACGATGGACCACGTTGATGTAGAGATATTTTAATAATAAAATCCCACAAATGTGGAAGATAAAATTGAACACCAAGGAGGATTTAATACGCACAGTTTCTATTGAAAATTCATAGGTACCGGTCCATATGGAGGTTAAATGTCGATGAAATACAGAATTCAGATATGAATGATGAATCTGGATACAAACTACTTATTAAATTGAAATTAATGAAAAATAATACGATCTGAACAATATCCTCTTGGAATTTTATAAACTCAACACGGTTGAAGTTATATTAATTCACTTCACATAATAATAGCATTAGAACAATTAATAATTCACTGAATGTATTCAGAACTTCACATAATGTTCACAGTTTGTTCAGAGACTCTGGTTTGTTATTGTTTATAGTTGGCCTCCAGCTAACCAATTCGTCGGTTTTGAAATTTTGCGACAAAGTCGATTTATGATGGAAACGGCAGAATTCATAGATATTAATACTATGTTTCGTAAAAAAATCCTTAACCCCAATGAAAATATCAGCAAGCTGACAACATCTTCTTGAAATTTCTGTGCAAACATTCACAGAATCGATACAAATTAGAATAGGTTAGGTTGTTTAATAATAGATCTGAATGAAAAGTCTTTCTTCGTGACTAGTGAGATTGTTTGGGAATTTCGAGGAAAATATGAACAAGTTATTAGTGTTTACAAACTAATCTGCAGAAAAATCGAAGAAGGAACTTACTGTTTTTGTTGAAATTATCGTGTTTGCAACATTTTCATTCCAATAAGGTTAGTACTTGAGTATTCCCTAAATGTATAAACTCACTTTCAATCGAGAAATATGAACTTTGAATCAATTCCACAGTATCATTTCAGGAACGCCATAAGCCCAATTTTTTTTCAAATAGCTATATCTTTTTATCAGAGCCGAATTCGAAAAAAATGGAGAATGAAAAAAAGGTTTATTTTGGCCTCATGAATCTGCAGTTAAAATATACATATATACAAGTCAACAACTCACCCTGTATACTAGAAATGGTTGAAGGTTGAATTCGGTTTCATTGCAATGCAGCCAACTCAAACAGAATTCCAAAAAAAGAACGTAACCTGGATGGCAGTGAATTATAAAACGGAGAAAATTTTCAAATTAAAATTATCTCAGAATCCCATTAATTAGAAAACCTTTCCGCAATATTCGCTTCAGTCCTCTGAATATTCTACTTGTGATTAGAAATGAATTTAAACTGTTCAAAATTGAGATTAAAATTAGTTTTATGGGACCCAACTTTTATAATGAAGTGAAGTCTGAAAATTGGCAGTTCGGGAAAACAATTTCCGCGCAAAAAATTTTCGTCACAGATTGAATTTTCGCGTCTTGTAATATTGTTTCATTTGGACCATTTGATTTCGGAATGATGGCATTGAAGATGCAGAGCATTTGGCATGAATCTGATACAAAAAAAACGAATGGAGAAAACAAGAAAAAAGCAGCAGTAATTAGTACCTACATTCATTATTAAATTGTTTTGAAAGTACACACCCTCCTCGATAATCAGATTCTGAATTCATATATTGAACAATAATTGAACAAATGCTCAATAATTTGCCATCACACACATCTCTGGCTGTCAATGGAATTCCATTTGAATTTTCAATTAGAAATATCCAATACTTTCAGATGATTTTCATGGGAGGTCTGATTGCTCTGTTGAAAAGATATTGAAAAGTAGTTTTTTTTTAAATAGCCCCTGATGCGAGAGGATTAAACAGTAAAAAAATGTACAAGTCGAAGACTCACTTTGTATAAAATCCTTTCCAAAGTGATGGATTCTGAGACCTCTGTCATTTTCAGGACCAATGTGAAGCCAGCTGACAACAATGGAGATTCCCTGAGTTCACAAAGGTGAGTCCTTGATTGAATTCTTGCCAGGAACACTTTGACGTACAGAAATTCTTACTACCCCGGGGTGACGGCAATAGGCTTTTAGGGGTATTAAATGGGAGGGTGTCCTTTCATCCCTCAGAACGAATTTCTCTCAGGACGAAGTATAATATTTTATGGTATTAATGGACGAAAAGTGTATCTTTAACAACTTTGAGACATCGATGATGTTTTCTTGACGTGAAAAAGGCTACTTTTTCATGCCTGGAATTGAATGTCCTCATCTTCAAAGGTTCAACTTCTTGAAATATAATATGATAATAATCTTGATTTGGCTCCCAGGTGACCATATGTTTTTGTTCACGATGTGAGGTTGAACTTAGGAAAAAATGAGGAGGAAAACATCTGAGCTAGATCTTCGATTGAAAAAAAAACATGCATTCCAAAAATCATAGTGCACATTTGATAGTGCATTTATTCAGGAATACTATTCTGAAAACAATTTTAGTAAATTCCTTCATTTGAACTCTTGCCACCAAAGATAGTGGGAGAGGGTATAATTTTTCTGGATTTTCGAAATGTAACAAATCTAGAAAACCAAGACATAAAGCATATTTTTCTGGATCGTCATGAACTCCTCTACTAGCAATTTGATCCATTCTTTACGCCTGTAAATTAAAATCGAAAAGAACCATTAGTGTGATTAATCATTAATTGAACGTTACACGTGACGGCCTCCCCTGCTATTGACAATGGATCAAGTGGACGTAATGGGTATTCCAATTTACTGAATTTGAATTGTCCGATGTTTTGTGACTGCAATTGTTCTGCATATGGACTTACTGAACATTTCGTCAGGTGCACTACAATAAGATTATTTATTTTCTCGATTTGGAAAGCCAGCTCACAACCAAGTATGGAACAAACTATGATCTTGTGTCATGTGGACTTGAAAGATTGAGAATTTGATCTGGAATTCATTCTCATTCTTACTTTGCCGAGCGTCAGTCTGCAGAGGTCGAAGGAAAAACACCTGCGCATCCGCCATTTAGCAAACACTATTGAAATAAAGAAAGGAATATTAAAGAAGGATGACTATTTTCGAAATATACGAAAATACAAAAACGCTAAATAGGATCTGGACAAGCTGTATATGACGTTTCGGCCAAAAAGACCTGATTTGCAGCATACTTTCATCAAAACAATGGACCTGCGAGATTTATACTACAAATGTTGGAAAATGCTCCCTATTCATTAAATATGGCGCTCCGGACTTCTGTTTGTTCCCAAACCTGAAAGAATTTGTAATAGGGCAGCGTTCAACATAAAATGAAGAGATGGGATCTACTGCAGATAGGAATTTGACGTTCTTTCATTGGAGCACTTCGGGAATTGGGCGAAAGAATCAGAGAATTGCTGAAAGGATTTTACGGCACTCAGCGGAGATGATACTGAAGATTTAATGTATTATGACTCATTAAGTCAATTATCTAAATCTCCATTTCATATCCTCCCAAGTGAAATAGTGTTTTCTAGACTTCGAAAGTTAGTCTACAACTGGAATTGAAAAATACGTAGAATTGTCCATTGTATTCTAGTCATGATCGTAAAAGATTCACATGTCAAGGATTCATTTGCCTTTCAAATAAATGCGATTTTTTCCAAAAAAATATTAGTTTATTGGCTTCAACTGACCTTTGTTGATCTGTCCCTCGCAATAACTTCCCATTCAGCGTTCATTCTTGGGCATAACATCTATTGATTTTTGGGAAATATACCAATTGTTCGATATGACTAGCACGATAATTTTTGCGGCCTTCCTTATTATCGCATTTATTGAATTCTAAGGAGGTCGTCAATGGTGTTGCCAGGCAGGGACGGGCCGAAGCCAAATTTTTGGGGGGGTTGCTTCGAAAATTTTCCAACTGTGCATTTAAGGATTATAAAACCAATGGTTGAAGGGGGTGGTATTTTGGATTGCGAGTCAATCTTTATTTCAGATTTCACATACATGCATATAAAAAATGAAATGACGTCAAATTAAAAATAACTAAACTAAAATAGATTTTCACAATTTAAATAATCCCATAATGTGTACGGTTCTAATGGAACTAATATTTTCTTGATTAATTTTTTGTATTTATTCAAATTATTACATTCTTCGATGTAATAAGGTAACCTATTGAATAATCCTACACACATATAATACGGACCCTTTTCAAACAAAGTCAACCTATGGCGAGGATAAACAAGATCCAGTGTTCGCGTATTATACCCATGAACCCATGTCTAACATCTACAAGAAATTTATCCCTATTTTTATATACAAACAACAAGCATTCAAAAATATATACACCATATACAGTTAATATAGACAAATTCCTAAATTTGCCTCTGCATGATTCCCTGAACTTTATGTTGCAAATAGTTCTAACTGTCCTTTTTTGTGATACAAAAACTGATTGTATTTTTAAGCTATTACCCCAGAAAATAATTCCGAATCTTAGTATTGATTCGAAATTAGCGTGGTACAAAATTCTGAGAGTGTCAACGTTCATATAATGAGCCACAGTTCTGATTCCATAGCCTACACTTCCTAGTTTTAAACAAATCTTGTTTATGCGTTTCCCAGTTCAAGAATTCGTCAATGTGAACTCCTAGGAACTTTGTGCTAGAAACTAGATCCACTTTTTGGTTTTTGAGAAAAACGCAATTAGGTGGATGAGTTGGAGATTGTCTAGTATGGAACATAATTAAATTAGTTTTGGAATCATTCACCTCAAGTTTATTCATAGCGAACCAACTACTCCTACTTGCTTCAGAAAAAGTATTCTTAGTCTTTATTATGAAGTTTTTCCCCGAGAGCATTAAGAATATTTAGAAAATTTTGTAGTGTAGTTTTTTAATTCTGCATTACCAGATTAACACGCTCCACACTCTACAGGATTACACAGCATCTGTTATCATTATTTTGTATGTTTCGATTTTCAAGTTCAATTCCGAAGAAAAATAAATTATGAATATTAAGTGTACTGAAAAAAGTCCACATAAACACTTCACTTTGAATATTTTTTGGTCTATTTTTGCGTACTTAAGGGGCTGTTCTACTTCGGCCGACAGCTACGGCACCGATTCTCCATTCAAAAAGTGCCTTTCATCTCTACAAGTTCACGCCCCTTTTTCAGCAAAAGCTAAATATTTTTTTTTTTGAAGTTGAAGGATGTCTTGGGGGAACTTCAATTTCTTCTCTTTGATAAAATTATTTTTTCGCATAAAAAAATCGGCCACGGTACCGATTCTCCATTCAAAAAGTGCCTTTCATTTTTCCAAGTTTACGCCCTCAGTTTCTAACCTAAAAGCTTGATTTTTTCTTCAAATTGAAGTCAAAGGATGTCTTGAGGGCACTCAGATTTCTTCTCTTCGGTAAAATTATTTTTTCGCATGAAAAAAATCGGCTACGGTACCGATTCCCCCTTCAAAAAGTGCCTTTCATTTTTCCAAGTTGAAGCCCTCAATTTTCAACTTGAAAGCTTAATATTTTCTTTAAATTGAAAGCAAAGGATGTCTTGAGGGTACTCCGTTTTCTTCTCTTCGAAAAAATTATTTTTTCGCATGAAAAAATCGGGTAGAGTTTGAGAGTCTATTAAAATTGACTTCATAATCGTTTTTCGGCGGTTGTTCATCAATTTTTCAGTAGAAAATTTATTGGAGTACCCTCGACAAATCAATTTTTTATATTTGAAAAAAAATCTATTTTCAGGGACTGACAAAGGCGTTAACTTGGAAAAATGAAAGACACTTTTTGAATGGAGAATCGGTGCCGTCAGCCAAAATATAACGACCCTTAACAGATTTACGTGTTGAACGGAGATTCGATAGAATAATTAAGAATGAGAAAAAATACTGCCTACTGCCCGACCGAGAGAAATAGGGCAAATTGGTACCAGATGGTTTTTCTTGACACAGTCGATGCGGCCAAACTGAGAAATTCACAACTACCTGCAGAGGGATAACGTGAAAGATGAAACATTGTTCATCTTTTCAAACACTTGGTAGCAATATCGGAATGAATACCATTTATTGCTGGTTATACACATTGCACATTGGGCCAAATCTTCCAAATAGGGGAAATGTGCCCAAGATTTAAGCAAGAATTGACGTAATTCCTTAGTTTTTTCGAGAAGCGTAAAAATGAAAATGAAGACTTCTCCTAGAAGTATCCATCTTTCTATTTTCTTACACTATATAGTCAGTCGCAAAAGATTTTATCAAATATTCTTGATCTTCCAAAACCGTACAAAAGGATCATCTTATACACCCCGGTGTTTAAGATGATCCCTGTGGTATTGGTAAGATGATCCCAGGGATCATCTTATCCCTTTTTTCAATAACTCCCATATTTTCAAGAATTAAATCTGTAAAAACAAATATCTGCAGAGATTATAATAGTAATTTAAGTAACAAGTCCGGAAAATAGGGTTTTTTTGGACGAATAGACAAGATTCTAGGACGAGCCGGAGGCGAGAACTGGAAGTCTGTGAGTCCAAAAAAACTATTTTCGGGCGTGTTGCGTACAATATTTTCGCCAACCGTGTAGAACTACAAATCAATGAGACGACACATTTCTTTATCTTACATTCTGATCCTTATTTGAATTAATCAAAACGTTGCTATTATGATGATCATGACAATGACAACAACAACGTGATTTTTTCCGGCCTAGTCCGGAAAGTACGTACTTCCCGGACGGTTGCCGAAAAAATAGTTTTATTGAGGTATGAAATGAAATATACACTATCAACTGAATAAATAACTGAAAATCATTATGTAGATAAAAAAAATTAATTTTTAACTATATCAAGAGCATCGGAACACCCGCCTCGAGAGGTTTATCTTATATATTTATACGAGGCATTATTCTTGACTCAAAAACCTGTAAAAATATATAGGTAGGTATACTTTTTTGGCGACTATTAAACCCTTAAGTGGGTTTGTAGTATGTAAAAAATGAAGGTGTAAGATGATCCCCAGGGATCATCTTGTGCACGAATTAGGGGATCATCTTGACCCAAGTTCTTCTTTTCCGTTCAATATTCGCTATTCTAACCTATACGAATGTCATGGTCTTCAAATAGAAAAATAATCAAAAACAACCACATAAGGAAGCCACAAACCTAAAAATTATTGTTGTGACCCATTCACAATAACAGTAGCATAATCTTAAAGTTAACCTCATCTTAGATAAAGCGGTCACAATTTATATGTTTCACTGTGAATGTCGACTGTTCGCTTGTACCGAAGTAAGAATAAGAATGAGGCGGGAGGGTGTTAAGGACTACGTATTGGCGTATAATGCAACCAGATGGCATTTTTCATAAGCTTGTAATCGAAAGGGATCATCTTACCCTATGGGATCAACTCGTGCACATTTCCCCTACCCCAAATATACTCTAACAAGAATTTGTACAATTGTCGCGTTTGTCGCTATTCTCTGCATGCTTTTGTCCGGCTGAACATGTGGTCTTAGTTCTACCGGTTCAATAAGCATTAATTTCAAACTTTATTTAAAAAAAGTCAAATTCATTTACATTTCAAGAAAACTTTTTCATAAATATGTATTTCAACTCAATTGAAACATTTCCAACTGTTTCGAAACATTTCCAACTGCTTCGAAATTTTTCCAACTGCTTCGAAAATTTTTCAGCAGCTTCTAAAATATTCCAACTGCTTTTGAAATTTGCTAACTCTGTTCAACATTGGGGGGGGAGGATCGGTCCCCCCATGCTCCCCTTAGGCCTGTCCCTGTGAATAGGTACTAGTTTGAGTGTAATCCCAACGCCTCCGCCATTTAGCAACGATGGCATGGTATTTTGGATGTTGTGGAAAGACGATTCTTTGTCGTCTATTTATTGTCCCTGTATTCAATGAATAAGTAGGCATGTTGAGAGACAATCTTCTTATACGCCTTCTGTTGCCTATAATTAGAGTACGTTGCATCTAAAAGTGCGCTAATATTCTCCTGTAGATGTTTTACTTTGGATTGCTAATGTGGATATAAATTCATTATTCACGATTCCATAAGTGAGTTTATACTCGAGAATGATCAGAGGGATGAATTACTATCTCCCTGATTGACGTCACAGTCAACCAGCGCTGTCGCCAGGTGACGTTGGCAGATCCCAAAACTTCGAATCGTTATCATTAACAAAGCGAAATTTGAGAATTTCCATGTCCTCTTACTGTTTCGTGAATTAAACCGAAGGTTTTGTTTCCTCCGAATCGAAGCTGTTTGAGACTGTGGAATATACCTATCCCAACCGTTGCCAGGGCAACCGGGTTTCCAGCATGGAAAAGGGCAGGCAAGTTTTCAATTAAACGATGATTGTGAATAAGCACAGAGATAGTACGGTTATCTCTGCTGGAGTTTTTCCTGGCGATTCTGAATAAGATTTCTGGGAAGTTTGGTGAAATATGACGATTAATGTTTTGAATACTCCATTTGCGTTTTACTGCGGGAAGTAAGCATTATTATTTGATGAATTGCATTATTATTTGATGCGGGGAATCGTTCTTTTATAGAACTAATGGTTCCAGGAATTCACTTGTCAAGAAGACTCGGTGCAACCATTTTCCAAAGGCTTTGCTAATTATTGCATTAATTTGAATTTTTCTCTGGGAACTCACATGGCTATGTGGAACACTGAAGTAGTACAAGAATTCTCGAACTAACGACTTTTGGGCAACTCTCTTTGTGTGGTATACTAGATTATTAAGGGGCAAACGGCTACAGCACCGATTCTCCATTCAAAAAGTGCCTTTCATTCTTCCAAGTTCACGCCCCTCAATTTTTCACCTAAAAGCTTAATTTTTTTTTATTGAAGTTAAGGGATGTCTTGAGGGCGCTCCGATTCTTTCTCTTCAATAAACTTATTTTTTGTACAACTGCCATTAAAAGTGACACTTTCAATGACAGCAAACAATGTTAAAATTGATTGTTTACGTGGAAGCGTGGTAAAAATATTTTTAGCACTCCATTTTCTTATGATGAAATCAGATGAAAAAAAATCAGCAATTGCAAATTTTTATTATCAATATTTAACAATCATTACTTATTATTAGAATCCTCAGTACCATCAGTACTTGTAGAAACCGGAAATACAATATTGGATGATAATGATCCAAAATCTGTTGAGGTTGGGAGAATTTTTTCAGCAATGACATTTCTATATGCAATGGAATGATCAACAGAGCCCTCGGCTACCATCGTAGACTTCCATCCATCATGTTTTTTTTATCCGTAATATTTGCTCCTAAGCAATGCAGCGGAGGATCTTCGAAAAGAGTGTCCTGTATATTTCTTTGGTTATGGCAGTTTCAGGAATTCGGCCACAATAGATGGAATTTTCCCAAATGTATTGATACCAACTGGATTGGCAGTGCATTTATTATTCATGTATTTCAAGAAAAAATGACGATGTTTGATGACAGAAGGGCGCAGTGCAAAGTACTTATGAAAATAGTCAACATACTTCCCAATAATACTGAAAGAACGACTGACTTTCGTTTTTGTTTTTGGAAGTTGTACCACCAATGATTTATTTGTTATTTCGATGTCTTCCACTGATAAATTACATTACACAATTCTTCACGCCGACAGGCTCCAAATAATCCGAAAATAGTTGCAACCTTAACCATCAAGTATTTCTCATCTGGTGCCTCATTAAAAACTCTTCAACTTGTTCACGAGAGAGAATTTTCGATTTTTTGGGACGATATCCTTCACTTTTCCGTTTTGAATATGCTATTACCTTAAAATATTCACTAACATCCGCACCATTGTTAACAAGGGCGCTTGACTTTATCATTGAAAATTTGCTCAAAAAAATGTTGATGAACTCCATATTTTTGATTTTTGTATGCTAGTATGCCAGGAAAACAGGTTCACTGAAGTTCCCTTTTACATTTTTCAATTTACAGCAGGACAGAAAATTGTTTTATGCAATATCGTACTGCTGAACAGATTTTTCAGGTAGGAGTTTCAGATTTGTTCTTCTTGCAGACTCTTCAATATCCACAGGAACAACCAAATCGTCACTTTTATTAATAATTGGACCCTCGACAAACATATTCAGCAGTTAAAAACCCAAGACGAAAATTGGAAAGGAACGAAATTCAAATGACAGCGTCTTTTTCCTTTTGTTAGTAATCATACCATTGGCAACGTTTGCCATTCACAACAACCTTTTGATTATTTGAATTTTGAAATGCATTTTTAAGTTTATTGTCATTGCAAATTCGCCCATTTCATTATCAAAATAGGCAGTTGTACAGAAACATTGTATGGTATTTAAGTTAAAAGTGATTTTATTTTGTTCGTGAAATTTTTACTTTTTCACTCACAAAATAAAACGTCACTTTTAACACTCATATTATCATAAATCACTATTTTCGAATGAAAAAATCGGGTACGGCACCGATTCTCCATTCAAAAAGTGCCTTTTATTTTTCCAAGTTTACGCCTTCAATTTTCCACCTGAAAGCTTGATTTTTTCTTTAGATCAAAGTTAAAGGATTTCTTGAAGGCACTCCAATTTCTTCTCTTTGAAAAAATTATTTTTTCCGTCGACCATAAAATAAAAGCTCATTTCAACGAACTCAAAATCATCCATTAATGACCTATTTTAATGCATGATTTCTTATTAATGCATGATTGTCATGGCAACCGAACATAAAATATTCAGTCAGAGCACTATCGAGCTTGGTTGGAAATCAACTGTCGCAGAAGGTTAAATTGACAACTCCATTTAAAATAAAATAGACTGCAGAAGAAATTTCAGGTGATACAAGTTGCAAAGTAGATAATACTTCAACCTTCTCTTTCTCCACACGTTCCTTATGGGATATCATAGGTAATGATATAAATGCAAACTGAATGTGAACTATTCAGAATGTCACAACATGTCCAATATTCGCTCTATGATTTTTTCGAATTGTTCCATAGGGAGCATAAATATTAATATATCGAAATGAACATAGAAATTCACATCATGTCTATTATGCAAAATAAAAATTCATTTCTATCGAGAATTCATATTCAATTCGTGGTGAGGTCGACGGAAAAATCTTGTAATCAACTCGTTTATTAATTCAGCGATTAATGGTCTCAAACATTAACGCGCTCGCTCCGCTCACGCGTTAAAATATTTCGACCATTGATCGCTGTCATTAATAAACTAGTTGATTAAATAACTATTTCGCATGAGAAGATCGGGTTGAATTTGAGTGTCTATGAAAATTGACTTCATAATCGTTTTTCGGCGGTTGTTCATCAATTGTTTTAGAAAATACATTGGAAAATTGAGGGCGTGAACTTGGAAAAATGAAAGGCACTTTATGAATAGAGAATCGGTGCCGTCGGCCAGAGTATAACGGCCCCTTAACTAGCAGATACTTGTCAAATAGATTTCGAAGGAATTTTTGACGTCAAGGAACAAGTTTTTATGTCCACTGCAGAAGTTCACCAAGATGAAAAGTGCAGTTTTTCAAATGGAATGACCTGTTCATCATAAGGAATTCAATGTCCTTCCGAACGATATAATATACTTCCAAACCCCAATTGTGAGGTTTTGGCCATGCATACCTGATACGAAATGTACCTGAATATGTAATGCTATGGTATATTGAAAAAATTCGTCTCCACTCAGTCCATATTTTCCTCATTTTTATCATCCCCCTTTCGGACTACCTACCAGAAGTATCGATCCTGTAATATAGAACAAGAAACATCGTTCACATAAGAATCCTCTTGTCCTAATTGGATCAAAACTGACTTTTAGGATCCGAAGAATCTGCCATTTGCGGACAGATGCCCGACATCAAGGACTTCTCTAGGGGTTTCGAATGTGAAGTATTAAGATGGCTGTGGAAACTCCAGCAGGAAGGGATGTGAGGGTGAATCAGGCGGATTTGTTGTGACCTGCATTAGATAGCAGGAAATTCTGAGAATAACCAATGCTAAGTGTGTTGTGCTTGACATTGTAAGGAGTCCAAACAATCTGCTTCATCGTCACATGAAGGAGGAATGGGGGGGAGGGTATCTGCAGTGAATGGAATGAATCAGGTTTGAAGTTGCTAAGGAACGGATGAAAAAATAATATCCCCTCTCGAATGATGCTAAATTCTCCAGATTATTGGAATGGACTTCAGAGGAGACTGAGAGTGTTAAGGAGCTGCAAAATGGATCCCCGAATGTTTGAATGTTGACCAAAAGCGTGCAAGGGTAGAAGCATCGCGTTCGATCTGTGCTCGATTTGAAAACGATGTACACTTCTTAAACCGAATTGTTACAATGGATGAGACTTGGGTACATTTCTACGATCCAGAAACAAAGCAACAATTGGCGACACTCTGGTTCTCCAAGACCTAAGAAGTTTCGCGTCCAAAAATCTGCTGGAAAAGTTCTTGCTTCAGTTTTTTGGGATTGCCATGGAGCTATCATGATTGATTTTTTGGATAAGGGTAGAACAATAACTGGAGATTACTATTCGACATTACTGACCACTATACGGGAAAAAATTTAAGAGACGCGGAAAGCTATCCGAAGGTGTTTTGTTTCTTCAGGACAACGCCCAAGTACACAAATCTCATGATGCCATGCAAAAAATTCGTGATTTAGGGTTAGAATTACTAGAACACCCCCCTTATTCACACCAGGTTTTGCTCTGTCCGACTATCATCTCTTTCCTCAACTGAAAAAAAGTTTAAAAGGTCGTAAATTTTCTTCCAACGAGAAGGTAATAAAAAAAAGCTGTGGAGTACTGCTTGCAGAGCAAGAAGAAACATTTTTTTGAAAGGTCTAGAGACGTTGCAGGTCCGCAGTAATGAATGTATTCAATTAAGAGGAGAATATGTTGAGTTATAAAATATTTTGACATTGAAATTTTGTTTGGTTCTATAGTAGGCTGAGAATTTTTCAATATATCGTAAACAGCCAGTATCTCAGTCTGTAGAATAGAGGGTTCACTTCCCAGGGCTTTATAGATCCTCAGTTTAGGTCCGCATATCCCAATGCCAGTGCCTCTGTCTGATCACCTTGAAATGACTCGTTGCCATTATTATTATAATCAAACTATTCATCAGGTATTTCGATTCCTTATTCGACACTCCTTTCTTCTTCACATCACCGACTTTTCGGTCGCAAATCGGACCGTTATCAAGGCTAAAAATTCAAACATTCAAAACTCAGACAAGATTTGCGACCGAAAAGTCGGTGATGTGATGTAGAAAGGAGTGTCGAATGAAGAATCCAAATACCTGACAAATGTTTTAATTATTTCGGAACATGGATGAAAGTATGAATCCAAAAATTATTATTATAGTTTTTGGGGTAGTGTGGCTAGCTCAGTGCGATGTAAATGTACGCCCATTTGAAGTTTTTTTGAGAGATTCTTGGGTCCCTACATAGACACCCAATATTTCAGCCTGTAAGACAAATGGTTCATATCCTATAGGGTTAAAGAGCCCTAATTTCTTCTTATATTCTCTAACCCTATTTCTGCACCCTCTGCAGACGTAGATCCATCTTTATACCTTATGGATGATTATGGCAAAAGGAGTTTCGAAATCAAGGCCATTTCATCAGATGTTATTGCCAAAAGGTTCACGTCTCGTTGATTCAGAATCCTCATGTGGTCCACCCAGTTTTAAAGCTGCATTTTCCTAACATGTGAGTATGACCTTCAGCGCTGCTGTTGGAGTTGTTATACCAGCGCAGTAACACCAAGACAGGAGGCAAGCCGAGTGTTGACCTTGCGAGTTTTTGTCCATCAAGATGAAGACATATAGTTCTAGTTATAGTGAAAAGGGGTTACTGTCCACTGCGAACTTAAGGTCTATTGTGCCCCCTAACAGAGCTGTAATCATCGCGCCTCCTACAGCTCGCCTTCCAGTTCCAGAGATTTGAAGAAATTCAGTATCTGGGACGGCTTCAAGGAGGATAACTCCCTACTTCTTTAAGTTTCTTGTCCAAAGCATTCTTTCCTTTGGCTTGCAATGGCAGTGCATTCCGTAACGAGGTGAATATGAGTTTCTTCCTCCTCCCCACAGAATCTACACTCGTCCGTGTCCGATGAACCCATTCTCAACAGATGTTTCTTAAGGCGACGATGTCCTGTGAGAAAGCCAGTGAGTAAGTGAAGTTGGTTTTTACTGAGATCCAGATATTGTTTGGATCTAGCAGTTTCCGGAGGAACTTTTTGGAGTGATCCATTCATGGGAGATTCCACCAGAGTTTTTCTCTTTCGGTTTTATCCTTCACCATAAACTCCTTCTTATAGGTGCATTTTCCTATACCACAGAAGGGTTCTGGGCCAGTGAGTGGCGTTTGTGCGCCCTTTCTGGCCAGTGTACGAGTATCTTCGTTTTCTACGATTCCCGAATGACGAGGAACGGAGATTTAAAAGACCTTTTTCTTCTTGCCTACTTCATTGAGTTTGTTCCAGCAATCCCAACTCAGTTTTGAGACATAGGAGCTCAGTGCTTCAATGGCAGCTTGACCATCTGTATGAATAGCGATATTGCACTTCTGATAGTTTTTTTCGATTGCAAGTATTTCCGTTTAAAAGACGCTTGCGCAGGAGCCTAACGATAGTGCACTTAGTACTTGTCCCGTAAATCCCCTCACCAGCTCCTGTAGCAGTTTTAGAAACATCTGTATATCATTTTTTTTTTCTTTGAGATTATAGTAGGTGTTCTCCCTTTTCCAATCCTCTCTTTTGCTTAGCATTGTACTGAAGTTTTTCTCAGTGCTTGCTTTCTTGATCATTACATCACTAGGAAGGTTTGCAGATGAGGTGTACTCATTTAGAGAGGACCAAGCTCTCTGAAACCTGACCCTCTCATTGCCTGTTCCTTCTTTAGATAATCTGAGGATGGCCTCATGCGCTACCCTATCAATCACTAGATGTAGAGGTATGAGGTCTGTGATGATCTTAAGATACATAGATCACAATGAAAACACTTTCGCTATATAAGAACAACGTACCTAATAGTCTCCAAAGCACCGAACGTTATCTTTCATAACACTATCTAAACACCATAAAACGTGTTCGCTATCCATTCAAGAATGTTGACAATTACCACCCCTGTAACCAACCTTCCATTGCAGAGCTTTGATGAAGCTCTGTTAGTGATATAAAATCCGAGGCTATTTCGATCTGACCTCTATTTTATTCGACCCAAATAATTCCGATCGTATCAGAGCATCAAGGAAAATTTCCACATAATTTTTCCGAATCAGGAACATACTAAATGGGATTCACGAACAATAGAACGACCGGAAATCCAACAATCCGCCAAGGCCGAATTCCAATTTCAGCACGCAACCCTATGAATAGTCAATTTCTTGGTATCACCATTAATTAACACATAATTCAAGGGGACTTGTGCACCTTACCAACCCCTAACACTTCAACCATTACACCTGTAACTGGGAATTTCCTATCGAGATCAGAAATAGGATTACATTGGATTGACTGGTCCTTTGGCCTCGACCCTCAGGTCTCGATTAATTGGACTGATAAATAGGGAGGTTGATTGGGATACTGAAATCGTGTCTGTCTGTATTATGAGTGGAGCGCTCGTGTCGGATTTGAGGGAGGGTAAACGTGTGATATCCTTGTAGCTTGTATCAATACTCTCCAGAACGTATCTCCATGTATGTTGGTATGCGTGTTGTTTGTCTTAGTATAGATGTTGCGGTGTGTACTCCGAAATTACATATTATGGTACTAAATTATTATCTCCTTCGATAATGAGTTGTCATCACAAAGCCATAACTTCTCATTCTTCAAACCTTCACCTGAAAATTTTGACTGAGAAGCTCTAGACCCATTTAAGAGGAAGCTGGGGCTCTTCATGAACTAAAATTACCGTAACCCATATAGGTTACGGGCCAAGAACCAAGTGTACACTATCGTAAGGTTGCCATTCCACCATATTCGCGGTGGAATGTGTCAGAATGTCATGGCCAACCGAGATACATTATAAGAGTGAATGGAGTATATCTTCTTCTGTTAAATAGACTCACCATTCGGAGCAGAGTAGGTTGCGAATGCTCATCTTCTTTCCTTCATAGCCGAAAGAACAACCAAATTAATTCCGCTTCAGTTATACACAGCCTGTCAATTTCGCTTGAAAATTTGTGCTGTTGTGTTGACACATGAACGTGATTTCAATATCAAACGCTTCTGACATCGGTGCCTGTGATTGAATGCCTTCTGAATATGCATTTTCCAATTGAAAATCGTTCAGTGTCACGCTCTCCGAATTGAATGTCACATCTTCGATGGATGAATTTTGATCTCTTTCGTTCCATCGTAGCGTGCCTGATGACATTCGTGAACGACGAGATTATTTGTCGCAGGCAAATATGGAATATTTCGACGTTTGTTGGTTCTTCAGCGGCACATAAATTGAATGGATGTGGAATGCGTTCTTTTATTTATGTGGTATTCCTGCAAACCAGCGACTGGAAATATTTATATGCATGATTTTCATTGCTTTCCATCTGTGAATATCAGTCATTGTTTCTCGTGCTTTTGATATTCGAACAGCGAAAAAGATTCTTTATTCGTTATACCTACACCATGTGGAAAAATGGTAGTTTTATAGGTCGAGGTTTATAATTTTGTGATGTACTTGGTTGATTAGCTGCTGTGGGTTTACGTTTGGAACTTGTAATATCGTCCTGATTTCTCGAGGCTTGATGGAGTCTTCCATGGAGATGACTATTCAACCTATATCAATGGGGGTTAAACGAATAATCTTCGAGATTATCTCAATACTTCATGATAGGGTCTTTTGGGCCATACAAGTCATCCACACAAAATTTTGAACAACGGACACCCTCTGATGATATAAAATGAGTGAAATCTTTAAATGTTATTATCATTTCAACCGCAATGACCTGAACAGCTTGTAATCTTGCAGGGTATTCAAGAAAACGTCCCCAAATGCCAAACTCACGCTCTACTTGAGTTCGAGAGATCTCGTGGTTTCGAATGGCCAAATAGATCGTCTCCAGGGAGTTATTTTGGTGGATCCCGAGTTTGTAGAATCTCGCAGGGTTTATGGACAAGTCACCCTAACATTTCGGTAAGTGGGAGTTTGTACTTATTGAAAAAAATTGATGTGCTAACGAGTCACATGACGAAAGTAGTGTAGTATCATTAAGAAAAGACATTTCTCCAATTGTCGAAAAATTTTTGTAGCCAAATTCATGCATTATAAGAAGTGAAATCTGTATTTTAAAATTATAATGAATTATAACGAAACATTCTTCCAATTACGAAGGCATCAAACGCCTAACTTTAATTCCTCGGGTTCCAAACAATGTAACGAAGATTAGTCGAACAACGCGCCATCGTAAAAACAAACACATTTTAACACCATTCTTTTTCATTGCCTTTTTCACTAGGTCTCATATGCCCGTAATTTTTTGCGCCCTTAAATATAAAAAGCAATTTTCTTCCAGCTACGGCAGAGAGGATGAGGAGGTTATGGGTCTGAAATTTTGCAACGAGGCTATTATGTGTCTGGCTCAGCTCTATCCACCTCACCCTAACTCCCAACCAACGGAAGGCAACACCCCCCTACAGGTACGTTCCAGCATTTGGACGCATTTTGATCAACAATCCTCGAAAACTTTCAGAAATATTGGAACTATAGGAATTTAGACATTAGTTCACTTCTCGTTGATTCTTTTCGAAGTTTTCTGATAAATATATCTCTCAAGCCAGCATCAACCGTGCATTCTTTCACTGTCAATCATTTCGATCCCCAACATTCCTTCAGGACCAAAATGACGCAGAAATTATGAAATGAGGATAGGGCAATTCTGCTTGTACAGGGTGCGGCACGGAGGATGGATGGTTTTAAAAAAATAATAAAAGCGTTAATTTTTACTCAAAAACACATTTATTGACGGAATCAGATTCTCAAGGAAATAGCATTTGAGACAGTCAAGTGTGGAAAATCACATCAGGCATGTGGTGGCCGAAATCGGTGATGCAGTGCTGGAGGCGCTGTGGGCTGTGCAGCGGTCTTTCGTGTAAGTGTTGCGGATTTTCATTAGCCCAATAACGGCAATTCTGCCGGTTAACCATGCCGTTGAGGTGAAAGTGGGCTTCGTCACTCATGAACAAAATGAGGTTCTCATTTTGATCGATCAGTGCTTCCATCTCACGTGCGAAGTTCATTCGTTGTGCATAATCTCCGGGGTGTAACTGTTGCACAATGGCCAATTTGTAGGGGTGAAAGCGAAGATCCATATGCAAAATTCGCCTCACCGAACGATCACTGAGGCGAAGTGCAGCAGCATGTTTCCGAGCAGATCGCGACGGACTGCGAAGAATGGCTTGTCGAACGCGTTCAACATTTTCAGGCGTTCGAACTGTTCGCACAGGTCCTCTTGGTCTTCTGTTGATCAATAAATAAATGCTAGGAACACACGAGTCTAACGGCACCTTCCCCACTTCTCTCGTCCTCAGTGGGGGAAAGTTATGCCCATCTGAAAAACGTCCGCCCTCCGTGCCGCACCTTGTATTTCTGACCCTAATGAAATCCTTTAATAAGCAAAGAACGAGATGAATTTTCTGGAAAAAGCAATATCTAGCGAATCTGGCTGGGACGTAAATATTGTGGAGAGATGTGAATGGGAACGAGAATTAATTGAACCTGCATGGAAGACGGAGAAAACTTTTTATCATGCGCAAAATCAAAGCGTTGGATGAAATTTGAATTTAAGAGAAAAGGCATTAAAAACGTCGAGAGTTTGTTGATGTTTGAAAAGCTTTGAAATCCAGGCTGTAGAAAATCACCTCTAACAAATCAGAGTGTATCAAGAAGCATAAGAATGATATATTTGTTTTTCACGAGTTGATCTTATAGGAAATTAAAGAAGAAATGTATTGATTCTCATGAAAACGAAAATTGGAGAATACGAGTATAGTGGGGTAACCACTGATGTGCGGATCTTTTTGGTTACTGACCAAGTCCATTCGCAGTACAAATCGACTTTGTGGTATCAAATATGAATGAACTTAGAGATATGAAATCTGAACATTCTCCACCGGTAAAAATCCATCTATACGTTTCGAGAAATAAAACAAGAAAACAAAACATTGAGAGGAGGAAGATCTATCAGTACTGCATTTGAGATCCTGGTTTGTTCCGAAAAGGATGTGGAGGAATATATGAATCAACACTAGGTGTCTTACGGCTAGATTTGAAAAGTAAATGGACCTCATTAATAGTTGAACGCCAATTGGGATTCTGCACTTGTTGGCGTTTAGAACAATTTTAAACAGGCGAAGTACAGTTAACCGATGTTTCGATCTGAAAGAAAGCTAGCGATAAAATTGGCTGAACTTGTTCAACAGTTGATTGTGATGACGATGGAGAAGTGGGAGGTTTGTTTTGGGTCTCAGAGTTCGACTTGTTATGAACATGTTACAATGTATGATGTATAATGGATAGGTACACATTTCTTGCATTCATATGCAGATTGACAGAAGCGAATGTCTTAAAATGTACTCAGGCAATTATAATAAAGGCGTGATGATCCACAGAAATCGTATCATTACAATGTATTTTAGACTTTAGAGAGAGAAAGGACCCCGCACTTTTTCTATGGGAAATGGCGTTCCGTCAAATTTTATGAGATTTTGGTATAATGTAGTACTCGACATACTGATCAAAAGTGTCCCTGGTCCCAACTCAATCCTATGACTAGTTTTTGAGATACAGGGCGAACAAGTTGAGAATTACCCACTTTTACTACGCCCGTATCTCGGAACAGAATCGAATGAACTTCAATTTTTCTCAAGAAACATTTCATTACATCCCCAAGGAGCAAGCATATAGAGGAATATGACCGAAAATCGTCACGCATACAGGGTTATTCATAATTGAATGCATGCCCGATTTTGAAAGTATAAAATATGTCAGTTCCAGAGCGAGAACGTTCGCAAAATGAACTATTACACTAGATATGTTGTTGTTATGTTGTTACATCGAAAAAGTCTGAAATACCCAGAATCTATACTGGGTGATCCATTATTATAGAAACTATTTTCAAGGAAAGTTAAAAGGACACCCTGTATTTATGGGTTGATTCAAGGTATTTGTTTAATTTTTTTAGAACATATCATCATGGCCTTCAAAGAATACAGGGTGATTCAGACATGAAATGAACTTTGAACCTCACGAAAATACCCAAAAACCACCTCTTTTTTTCATCATCCTCTATTTCAAGATTAAATCCGATGAGGTGGGAGTTTTCTTTCACCATTGTACTTGATATAAAAACATAAATCATCTGAGTGTTTTTATTCACTTTCTATGACCAGATTTTTAGCTGGAATAAGAATAGAATAACATAAATAAATAATTTTCATATAACATTAAAAAAAAATCTGGTCATAGGAAGTGGATAAAAACTCTCAGCCGTATGGATGTTTTTATAGCAAGTACATTGGTGAAAGAAAACTCCCACCTCATCGGATTGAATCTTGAAATGGAGGGTGATGAAAAAAGAAAGGTGGTTTTTCGGTATTTTCGTGATGTTCAAAGTTCATTTCATGACTGAATCATCCTGTATTCTTTCAAGTCCATGATGATATGTTCTGAAAAAATTAAATAAACACCTCGAATCAACCCAGAAATACAGAGAGTCCATTTTACCTTCCTTGGGAACAGTTTCTATTATAATGGATCACCAGTATAAATTCTGGGTATTTCAGACTTTTTCGATGTAACAACAACATATCTAGTGTAAAAGTTCATTTTTCGAACGTTCTCGCTCTAGAACTGACATATTTCATACTTTCCATATCGAGCATGCATTCAGTTATGGATAACCCTGTATTCGTAACGATTTTCGGTCATATTTCTCTATATGCTTGCTCCTTGGGGATGTAATGAAATGTTTTTTGAGAAAAATTGAAGTTCGTTCGATTCTGTTCCGAGATACCTACGGGCGTAGTAAAAGTGGGTAATTCTCAACTTCAACGCCCTGTATCTCAAAAACTAGTCATAGGATTGAGTTGGGGTCATGGACACTTTTGATCAGTAGGTCGATTACTACATTATACCAAAATTTTAGAAAATTTGACGGAACGCCATTTCCCATAGAAAAAGTGCGGGGTCCTTTGAAATTAAAATGTTTGAACAAAACCTAGGTACTGTTTTTTTTTTGAACCGATAAGTGCGAGTTCTAGAGTACTTTTTAAATGTATTTTCAATCGGGAAAAACTACATGAAATGAATAGGGGTTATACTTGCCCCAAGGGCCTATTTTTGTTGGCTTTGATGAGAAAGTTCCACAAGATTCCAAGAGAAAAGAGCGCCAGATCTTAATATAATTGGACTTGTTATTCTTTGAACTAAATTACCAGAGTTCGAAACTACCGCGCTTAACTTAAAATCAACTGCTGCAGGATATTCTTAGAAAAACAAGCCTTGGAATTCTTTCGATAATTTTATTCATTAATACAGCAATAACACATATTTGAATAATAATTCACGCAAATTCTCATCATATTTTTCAATAACCTCCGTCAGACCAGGTGATGGTGTAATCTGGGTATTTGGTCTTCAGAATCTTCACCGTCTCCTCGTGATCAGCTTTTCCATACCCCTGAAAAAATCTCTATTTATTTTTAGGGAATTTATCAATACTATTATTCTCATTTCACCTTCGAAGGCTTGAAAAGGAATTTCCATTATGAAATAACCCCGATATTTTTATTGAATTCCTGTTCTGAAAAATTCAAATGCAACTGGAATAAGTGTATCTAAGGCCGTTGATGAAAATTTGAATCGAGCCTTTCGGGCTTTCGACATAAGAAGTTTTGATGAAACTTGGTGAACATATCCCCATTTTGGAAGAAGAAGGTTTCCAAATGAACATAATATATGGCCATCTTGTTTGAAAGGGAAGAAATGTCACTTGTCACTTGCTGTCATTTGTGTTAAATATATACAGGGTGTTTCAGAATAAGGGATCGTAAATTCGGGATCTCAACCCTCAAATGATTTTATGATATAAGGTTCCTATGGACTATAGGTCCCTGAAGCACTAATTCTGAGATACGAGGTGTTGAAATTAAAAGAAAAAATTGGTTTTATGAAATCATTTTCTACACCGTGCACGATTTTTTTTTGAGTTTTGGTAGGTTATGAGAACGCATTAAGACTCATTTTTTCCTATACAAAATTATGTTCAATTTTCACCAGTGGCGTCCGTACGGATCCGAATAAATTCGGTGAGAAATGAGTACGCATTCAAACACATGATGAAATTGCATTTTATTTTTTTTCTCAGAAAGTATTCGTCGCAGGTAAAAAACTCAAAAAACCATTCTTATTGTAAATTATGTGGTTATTACGAAAATAATTTGAAATTCGAGAAAAATCATTGGCGTACCAATTTTTTCACCGAATTTATTCGGACAGATGTCTGTAGGGATGCCACTGGTGAAAATTGAACATCATTTTGTATAGGAAAAAATGTGTCATAATGCGTACTCATGACCTACCAAAACGCAAAAAAAAAATCGTGTACGGTGTAGAAAATAATTTCATAAAACCCGTTTCTCAGAAACAGTGCGTCAGGGACCTATAGTCCAAAAGAACTTTATTTATGTCATGAAATCATCTCAGGATTAAGTTCCCGAATTTACGTTCCCTTATTCTGAAACACCCTGTATATAGTTCGGTAATTTAGTGGCGAAATACAACAAGATAGGTTTATGAAAGTGATTGAATTTATTTGCAAATCATGTGCTTCCAATGAGACATTAATATGATTTTTTTATAGGGTTTGGTTATATGGGAATAGGTGTGTATATTCAAAATATCGTGCTATAGCGTGCAAATCTCGTTAAAATTTTAATCCCCAGAACGGAATACCTAAATAGTGCAACTTTGTGTAGATTTGTTTTTCGGAAGTTAATCAGCGTGAACTCTATTACCCGTTCAACTTTTCCCATCAGAACAAAGTTTTTGCTGATGGGATCATACGCTTTTCCGATTGGAACTTTTCGTCTGCTCATGAGTTGTTGTAGGCAAATACAGGTTCCCCCTTTTCAGGTCCGCCTATTTCTATGTCGATATTGACTGGGCTTCATGCCAAAAACATTAAGTACATATTGATTTTATGGACATTTCGTTTAAACACTGCTTCATCTCCACAACCTTCTTGCATTGAGAAGTAGAACAAGCGCTCAAAGGACCAAGAAAATGGTATACTCACTTGCGAATATCCGTAAACTTTGATGAATTTTTCATCAGGACTATGTTCTATTCTGCCGCCTCCTAGGACTTCCATTCCAGTAGGGGCGATCAAACGTTGCCTTTTCAAATCGTTGACATGAGATTTGAACTTGTCGTAGATATCAGCTGAAAAAAAAGGATTTATTAAAATTGATGGAATGCACGAAATGTTAGCTGGACTTTTCGTCAAAGAATTTTCAGTAGAACTCCTTTTGAAAACATAATTTGATGACTACAGGACTTATACAACGTGGGCAAAATTGGTGATATCATCGGTGTGTCCAACCAAATCGTTCCAGATCATTTTCAGCTCGAAATTCTACAATAATAGACATTTGGAAAAATGATAACGCCGATAACGGTTTTGTCTATAGGAACAAGTGAGCAAAGAATACCTACTTACGAAAATATAAGAGCTAGAGAGAATGACTAGCCAAGAATCATTACGTCATAAATCCCCTCTTCGGAATTCATATCTTCATTAATATTCATACTTAAGGGACCGTTATACTCTGGCCGACGGCTACGGCACCGATTTTCCATTCAAAAAGTACCTTTCATTTTTCCAAGTTGACGCCTTCAATTTTTCACCTAACAGCTTGATTTTTTTTTCAAATTGAAGATATATATATATATATATATATATTCTTTGAAAAAATTATTTTTCTGCATGGAAAAATCGGGCTGAATTTGAGAGTCTATAAAAATTGACTTCATAATCGTTTTTCGGCAGTTGGATATCATTTTTTTTTAGAAAACTCATCAGAGTGCCCTCAAAAAATCAATTATCTATATTTTGAAAAAAAATCCATTTGGATAGGCGATTAAATAATACAAACAATGATGGAAATACTGAAAAGATTTCCAGAAAGTGTAAAATCGCAGAGAACTGTCTGAAATTCCAGGAGAATTAAAAAAAAATCGAGCTTCCAGGTAGAACGTTAGGGGCGTGAAAATTGGGAAAATGAAAGGTACTTTTTGAATGGAGAATCGGTGCCATCAGCCAGAGTATAACGTTCCTTTAATGCCTCAAAGTACATACATCGAAAGGACTTCTGCAGTTCAACCACTCTCTTCGACTGTGTGGTTTAAGGTTTTCAAAGAAAGGCACTCAATACCCGACCAGAATTCTCATCTCGCCTCGGCCCTAAAGCCATCAGTTCCATCAAATGAATTCGTTCCGTGAGAAGAAGGACTGTAATTTGTACAACATCTCCAGGAAGCCAGAAGATCAGCACTGGGCGTTAGTACCATTCTTTCAGGGGTTACTTTGTGGTATTATTCAGTGTCATACATGCATTTATTTCTTCAATACCCGTGAAGAATAATATGTACAGCAGGCTATTCTCATCCCCGAGAGAAATCTACGTATAATCAACATTCCCGGTCTACGAAATAACGGATTCATGCCGTTTATGACACATTTCACACAGGCAAACGTGAAAATGGCTTTATTGAATTCTACAATACGCGTTTGTGCTCTGTCAAAGCGAAAAAACACGCCAAGCCGTAGTACGTCGACTAGACGGGAGACGGGGTTGATATTTAACGCCCGGTTCAGGTTCACGCCCTGAGCGCTCACAGCCAGCTGAGCACGTAGTCGTAACATTAGGTTCTAGGGCACAAGGCAAAGGCTTCGCAGCATAAATATTTGAACGGGATCTATTCTGAGCCCTACTTTCATTCTCGGGCGATGCAACGCTTTCGTAGCCGGGATATGACGTTCATTCAAAATTCAATACTCCGAAAGATAGGGGATGATGTATACGGGATATTTCAAGACGAGCTCCTGTATCGGGTGTTTTTTTTCGAGTGATAGAACTTTGTATTAAAATTAATATCGAAGCCAAATTTTTATTTGAAAGATAATTTTATGACATTTATGTTTTGAAAATAATTTTCGGCATACCACCACGACTAACTCTGAGGAACCGCATTCGACCAGACCAATGGACCATTTTTTCCAGTTATTCAGGCTCTATTTCAGCAATAACGCGAGTTATGTTCCAAAGCGTCTATTGTTTCTGGTTTATCAGCATAAATCAATAACTTTACATAACCCCAAAGAAAATGATCCATTGGAGTTATGTCGCATGATCTTGGAGGCCAATTGATTGGACCATTTCTTCAACTTCAAGATGTTCTAGCCAACAAACGACGCTTATTATGGTCAAGAGGCATTTGGATTTATGTATACTAATATTATGAAGAGGAAAGATTTGTATTTTTGTGTGTTTCGTAAGACTAGGCTCAAAAACTACTGGAGCGATTTTAGAAATTATTTTACCCTCAGAGAGCAACATTATCCCTGAGTGACATAGGCTATACTTTTCACCCGAAAAAATTAAGGATATATACTGCGCAAAAAAATTAACGCACACTCTGAAAATCTAAATTTTAATGAAAGTTAACTCTACATTGACTTTATAACTTATTTTTTAGGTTCTCTCGGGAAGGTTTTGGACGAAACAAGACACATTAAATGGAAGAAAAATTTAGGATTTCACCGAATCTTAAGTGAAAGAAGAGGAATGAACAATTTTCAAAATACTGAAATGCCGATAAGTGATTTAATACTTGGTATTTCCACCCCTTGCGTTAATTACAGCTCGGCAACCACGAGTATACCCAAAATGAGTGATCTTATATAATCCTTCCTAGATTTCTCCGAGTTGGATTCCTAAGTCATTAAGAGTAGCTGGATGATTTTCTGAACTTCTCAGCCTTCTATTGTTGTCCCAAACCTGCTCAATCGGATTGAGATCTGGACTTCTTGCTGGCCCTTCCATTCGAGAGACTTCAACTTCTTCAAGGTACTCCTGAACGATGCGCGCACGATGGGGTCTGGCATTATCGTCCATAAAAATGAAATTTTCACCAATGTATGGGGCAAATGGCACTATATGCTCTTCAATAATGTTCCTTATATACTTATCAGCATTCATAGCTCCATTATCAACGACCTCTAGGTCTGTGCGAGCTGTCAAAGATATTCCACCCCATACCATAATCGATCCTCTCCCGAAACCAGTAATATTCAGGAAATTGCACTGAGCATATCTTTCATGTGGACGTCTGTATACAAGAGAACGTCGACCACAATGGTAGAGGCAGAATCTAGACTCATCTGTGAAGAGATCTCTTTCTCAATCGGCCTCTTTCTAATGGATATGCTCTCTCGCAAAATCCAAACGCGCCCTTCAATGGGCTGGGGTAAGAGCTGGGCCTCCTGTCGCGACACGAGGCCTTAAATCATATTCTCTGAGGCGATTTCTTATTGTCTGAGTGCTAATTTGCACCTCATGAGTTTGCTCAAGCTGATTTTGAAGGAGGCGAGCGGTTGCGAACCGTTGTCTCAACGAAGAAACTCTCAAGAAACGTTCTTGAATGGCAGTTGTTACCCGTGATCTACCCTGTCCTGGTCTTCGGACATTCATACCTGTCTCCCTGAATCGCTGCAGCATTCTGGATACACTTGTATGGGAAACTCCAAACCTTTCTGCAATTCTTGTGTATGTCCACCCTTCTTCTCGCAAAACTACCGCTTGGGCACATTCCTCTTGGGTCAAATTGCGTGTTTCGCGTTGCATAGCGATCGAGTGTAGAAAATCAAACGAAAGAAAAACTATTGATCACTAGAATTGATCGAGAACAACTGATTTTAGAATGTAGCCAATACATTCAAAATCTGATAATATCATCTTTTTTTATTCCTGCTGGGAGAAAACATCTGTATTGAAGAAAAACGTTGAAAGTGGATAACATATGCATGCATAATTCTGATGAAAATAATTATCAGTGAGAACACCTTTAGTTGTAGAATAAATTTGAGATTTCCATAATGTGCGTTAATTTTTTTGCGCAGTGTATATAACTTCAATAATGCAAAAAATCAGCCATTGTCAGCTATTTTCACATGCGCTTCAGAAACCGTAAGACGTAAATATACCTCTTAGATAGTTCTACAAAAAAGTCCGCGAAAGCATAATTATATCTATCTCTCAAGATTGACATGCTATGACCCATTTATGGTAATCAGATGTTTTCCAAAATTAAGCACTATTGGGGAGTGTGTTTTTATGAATTGGGTATTGATCCTCATCCAACCACTATGTTATTTATCCCTAGTATTCAATTTAGAACGAAATTGTCCTTCACATCATACAATTACAACGAGTACCTACATCAAAATATACGACAGGTTGAAGTGTTGAAGATGAAACCGCCGCGTGAAACAAATTTCTACCCGGGCGAAGCTGGGACGGCCTGCTTGTCTTATATGAGCGTAAACCATGATCTTCACGCAAAATTTCCCATGTGGTGGATGCACAGAGTAAAACTTGTTGTGGACGTCGACGAATAGACAAATCTAGATCTTCATTAACACTATCACTCACAGCAGCGATTTTTTCTTCTGTACATGCAGTTCTTTGTCTTGTTGTTGCTGCATCGAGCAGAAAAATGTTGTCCTAAATCACGAAGTGCTCTGTGAGTTTGAAAATAAATTCTAACAATTTGTGAACGTTGTTGTCAATGCTAACTAAATAGAAATGTCAAAACAACATGGCTTTTTCCTTCTGTCAAATCAAAGTAATCCCTATCGATACATGTGAATCTGAGGGGTTTGGCTTTCTGAAACTGTTTTCCAATAAGTTGTTCCAAGTAGAAACATTTTTTGGTCCTGCGAGCCGGATAAGAAGTTGTTTCAAATATCAACTTTGTTCGCGTCTGCTACGCCAATAAAGAAATTTTGAGGTGAATTGGGGCCATATTTTCTTCTAGGTGCATTGGACCCGAGTAAAATCCAATGCGGGCGTCGGTAGCGATTCAAAAAAGAAACACCACACAGTCCAGAAGAACCAACTCCAGTTTCCGAACCCATAGTTTCCGAAACGACCAGGAGCGACTCCGGCATCATTACACTTCCAGGCGAACAACTCGTTTCCGCTCGGCCCGCCATTTTCCTCGGGAAACGATTCCCGGAAAAACGCCGATTCGTAAACAAACGCTAAATTTCTTCCGCACGACGTGGTAGCTTTACGCTAGTGGTGGCAACTGGCGCCCCCCTGCCCCCTTCGCGACGTAATGGAGTTTCGTCGGATTGAGATCGTAAAAGCTGTGGAATTATCGAAAATATGAGATCTTCCGGTATAATTTACGAGGATTGCGCTGGCCTAGATCTGTCTGTGGGGCAGGAGTCGCGGGAATTGTTTTTTGTTATTGTTCCGATGTATCGCTGCAAAAATGAGCATCCCAAGGGAAAGGCTGATGAATACGACTTTATTGCGAGGATAAACTTTTAAGAGAACCTCTGGACTGGATTTTATCGCGAGAATTTTACGAGGTGTCATCTTGAAAAGAAAACGGAGATCATTTCTAGTAGAAAAATTGAGATTTTTTTAAAATCGTCCTGACACTTCTATTTTGTTCTTGCTCTTCTACATTCAGATAGATTTCCTTTAACGATTAATCTTTTTGATTAAGGAAAGATGATCAAGAAACCATTCTATTCCTCCTCAAGGAATGACCTTCGAACACGAAGCCAAGAAGTAGTTCCACATCAGAGCTATTACCTCCACAACAAAAAGTGACTCTTTGGCCAGGTTTCACCAACGATTTTAATCTCGTTTGAGCCAGTAAACCATAATTTTCTGTGGTTTTCAAATCAAATTCAATCGGTAAGGAGTTATCATCTCCTCAAACCAGATTAAAATGTTTGATGAAACCCGACCTTAAACATATTTTTTTCTTTAATTTTCGTTTCGATAAGAATTGGTATAAAAGTCTTTTCTTCTCTCCAAGAGACCTTTTTGTATAATTATCGAAAATTAAATTTTACATTGCAACTTTCGATAATCGAAATGCATTGAATGAACTCTCACTCACAAACAATAATCTTCATTCAAATATTGGTCGAAAAAGCTCTCACATAAACCAATGAAATGAATTGGAAGGATATCATGCTTGAAATCTGAAACACCGCTTCGCATAATAAGGATATTAACAGTACACTAAACGGAATTGATGAATGATAAACATTCGAAATTAAAATATGCAGCTATATAGTGACAATTCAGGATTCACCACCCATGAACTGTATACCATTTCGTTGATCTGTTCCGAAAATACACGAACGGATGATGAGGCAAACATATTATGTTTGAACCGAATTTGCAGCATTGCATGGATGTTCATGATACCCAATTAATTTATTGGATTAGATAATTTATTCTGGCTTTATAATGCATATCAAATCATGAAACTGCAATGGTAGGTCGTCATTTAATTGGACAGTTTTTTTATCGGATCTTTTTGTAACGAAATGACTTTGCCGAGCAAAATTACTGATGGAAAATTTTTGTGTTTAAAAGAAATTCCTTGAAAGAAAAGCTCGAGTGTTTTCTGGCAAGATGAATTAACGACCGGATATATGAATGAACAACAAGAATAATAAATAATTGACGTGAGCAAACTAGATGGAGACAGGACAGGAACAGGCGTTTTTATCGGTGATGAAAAACGATGCACTTTTTTTATCGCTGTCGAAATGACAAAACAGTCATCTTTAAATGACAGATTTTTGTAAAAAAAACATCCCCTTTGAGATTCTACTCAAAGAAAAGATGTCATTTTAAATTCTGAAGATCTTTCTCCGTGAAAGGAGAAAGTGTGGGTATGGCCCAACGCACTTGGGCTTATAATTCTTCAGGGAGAGGAATGCTAAATTAAAATTTAAGACGTATATGACCAAAAATAAAATAAACAATTTCACACAAGCTATTTATAATCCAATCACGTCAACAAACTAAATTATCGAAATGTTCGGTCAATTTCCCAAATCAAATGAACTTAACAAAACCAAATCGAATTATTACATCAAATTCAAATTGCAACTCAAAATTAAATCATCGAAACCAAATCAAAGCATCAGAACAAATTCCAATCATAAAAGTATAATCAAATTATCAAAACTTGGGGGTTTGTTAA
This sequence comes from Adalia bipunctata, assembly GCA_910592335.1. NCBI lineage: Eukaryota > Metazoa > Arthropoda > Insecta > Coleoptera > Coccinellidae > Adalia > Adalia bipunctata. The sequence goes on from OU342955.1 coordinate 15,640,417, forward strand.
AATAACCCAAAGCCGTAAACATGGGGTGATCTCACAAAATACAACCCAAATTTCCGAATACTTGAGAGAGATCTCAAAAACAATACAATTCTAAGACAGACTTGTGGTAGATTTCGTGACTCCGGACTTTATAAGATATCTGTCCTTGCATGCAGCTTTCTACCAATACTCAAACAAGCTGAGCATATACAAAAAAAACCTGATCTTTCTCCTCGTACAGATAATCCTAAGGATGATGAAACAATCCCGAAAAAAAAAAGAAACACAGAAACGCGTCACTACTTCGCTGTTCGCAGATTAATCTCACTCCCGGTCTACCGACGAAATGCAATCTGAATAATTCTAAGTAATTTCAAAAACTTTCACTTTCGACTTGACACTTTTCTGCCTCCGCTTGAGACCGTACCTCTTAAACTGAATTACTTCTTAAACCTTCCTTAAATCCGCATCAAACCGAGTCAACTGAGAATCTGCCCATTTAAGACTTCTCCAGCTACTCCTCAACTTCCGATTTCCAACTTAAATACGCTATTCCTCTAATAGCATTTTTCCGTCTTCACTTTGAGACCAAACACTGAAGTACCTACCCTTTAACCGAACCCGAGTCAACCGAGAACCTTCCCGTTTAAGGCTTCTCCAGCTACCCTTAATTTCCGAACCGTATCCCGAGTCAACCGAGAACCTTTGAAGATTGAAGATTTCCTTCTTCGTTTTTAAAACCCAATCAAATTGAAGAATTTTCTTCTTCGTTTTTACAAACCAATCAAATCAAAGATTTTCATCTTCCCACCTTCCGTGGGTGGGTTCTGAAAGGATGACGCAGTTTCCCATGCGGGTACTGCCACGTTGCAAATCCCACGATTTTAGCATCGAAGTTTTCTGCTATCGTACGCATTTAGTGCAACCGATTTCATGGAACGATTTTCTAATATCGTCTGAGTCTCATGAAAAACTTGAACCGAAAATCAATAATTTCAATCGTTATCGTCTCGGCAACATCCTGTACCATATACCATACCGATACGCACTTCAATAATTTTCGGACTCCTGATTATCAATTTCAGAAGTCTACACTGGTCAACCAAAATATTTCAATTTATTACATTACATTCAAACGACTCTTATCAACTCTTAAAAAATTCTATTCAGCGAACGAATTTGTATTTTCAACACTGTTCCAATATATAAATGAATTCTTTAGGGACAAAAGGGAACGTGAAGTACTCAACTTCCGTGCGGTGGGGTTAATTTTCTCTGACGGCAATTAACGCTTTCGTCCTAGTTTTCCAGGAAAAACCATGTCATCGTAACTGTGAAACGTGCTCGGGTGCTCGGTGCGCTTTGACGTTTGGGGCGCGATATGAATTATATGCTACAAGCGGCGAGGGTTTCGTCCATTAACCAAAAAACAAAAATTGCGGAAGCGTCCGCGCCCTAAAGCTGAAATACGCGTACATACTTTCAGCATAAAATCCTTTATTGGTATAATATTGTTAAGAGGACAGTGGAAGGAAAGAATATGTGGTCGAACTAGTTTCAATCAGCTGATCATGCTTAAATTGGATTACGTTAAAGTCTACCAGACAACCACACAAGGAGAGAGAAAGAAGAACCGATCACATCAACTCGTATTTGTTGGAACATGAAATATTTCAGCGTATGTTCAGCCTAAGAACTTGGATTTTTGAGAGCACTCCCATCACGGTAAATCTTATGTAATAAGGATTCGAGAAGATTGCTTTTGGAGGAATTATAACATCTTCGGTAATTTTGCGGGCGTTTTTTGGCGAGTGTTATCGATTTTATCGGGAACGCTGCCCAAAAAGAAGGAAACTGAAGATGCCAGCAGCTTTTTGCATCTTGAGATGGAGAGCACTTCCTCTGACCCACTGGCGATCTAATGAATTGTGAAGCTTTCTGTTTTGAACAATATTCAAATTTCAAGGGATTGGGGGGTCAAGTGAAGCGAATTCAATAGGATGTTTTTACGTTTATTTCGGCAAGATAATGCTTTGATTTGGATCTGACTTACTTTGTAGAAGTTTACTAGGTGTTCTGGATGTACTGGATGTCCTGGATGTACAGGGTGTTCTGGGTGTTCTGGATGTACTGGGTGTTCTGGATGTTTTGAATGTTCTGGATGTACTGGGTGTTCTGGATGTAATGGGTGTTCTGGATGAAAAGTGTTTTCCAATACGAGGTGTTATTTTGAATAGCCCGCTGTTTCGGGCTTTTGAAGCTGTCATTTTTTGACATTTGACAAGTAAAAACTACGCCATTAATGAAAATGAAATAATACACGCTCCAACAACGCATTGAAATTATTTAAATTCACTATAAAAATGGTGAAAATTTGGACGAGACGGTTCGTAAAACTCGAAATTATTGGGACGTTTTGAAGCACCTTGGCGAACCGGAATATAGTTAGTGATTTGACGAATAAAACCAGTACAGGTCGCTCAAAAATAGGGGAGAATATTGCTGCTGAAGACGAAAGTGTTGAAGAAAACACTTGTTGTTCCATTCCTCGTCGTTCTTTGGAATTAGAGATGATCAATGATTTTTTTATGGCCGGAATTGGATGGTATTGATCTGGACAACGTTCACTTTCAACGACGAAACCATTGATCTTTTACAGGAGAAGTTTCCGGAACGTGTTATCTCTCGAAGAAGTGATCACAATTGGCCACCGAGATCTAGTGATTTAACACCTTGCGACTTCCTTCTTTGGGGCCATGTGAAAGAGAAGATCTACGCCAAGAGCTCAGCGTCGATTCAAAACCTCAAAGATGGAATTCGTGAGGCTACCGAGGACATAGGGCAGCCACTTTGCGAATTGGTTATGAAGAATTTCATATAAAGGATATGGTTCTGAAGTTGTGGTGGTCATTTGGCTGATGTTATTAACGGTATACGAGGATGTATTGATATCTAGTTAGCCTGGACCAGTTACATGCATAAACAAAATATTGCGATACCATATCAACGAATAATAACTTATTAGAAGTGTCAGTGTAGAGTTCGACATCTAAAGAATAAACCAGAGTTACGCAATAAGTTAAAAAAAAAGATGTCAACCGAAGTTGCAAAAATCGAAAAATTGGAGTATCTAGCCATCATCAAGTACCTGTATTTAAAAGGGTTAAGAGGTAAGCATATTTACGAAGAAATGTTCAATACCCTTGATCATCAATGTCCTTCGTATACGACCGTGAAAATTTGGACTGCAAGCTTCAAAAGAGGTAAATTTTCCATTGGAGATGATGAATGTTTGGGAAGGCCAGTTTCTGTGTCAGTCCCCGAAAAAATCGATGCAGTTCATGACATGATTCTATCAGACCGTCGAATTGGGATATCTGAAGCACTGAAGATTTCATACGAAAGCGTTCATCATATAGTTCACGTCAATTTGGACATGAGAAAAATTTCTGCAAAATGGATCCCCAAATGTTTGAATGTTGACCAAAAGCGTGCAAGGGTAGAAGCATCGCGTTCGATCTGTGCTCGATTTGAAAACGATGTAGACTTCTTAAACCGAATTGTTACTATTGATGAGACTTGGGTACATTGATACGATCCAGAAACAAAGCAACAATCGATGGAATGGCGACACTCTGGTTCTCCAAGACCTAAGAAGTTTCGTGTCCAAAAATCTGCTGGAAAAGTTCTTGCTTCAGTTTTTGGGATTGCCATGGAGTAATCATGATTGATTTTTTGGATAAGGGTAGAACAATAACTGGATATTACTATTCGAAATTACTGACCACTCTACAGGAAAAAATTAAAGAGAAAAGACGCGGAAAGCTATCCAAAGGTGTTTTGTTTCACAGGACTCCTCAGTACACAAATCTCATGTTGCCATGCAAAAAATTCGTGATTTAGGCAGAGTCTCTGATTTAGGGTTAGAATTACTAGAACACCCCCTCGATTTGGCTCCGTCTGTCTATCATCTCTTTCCTCAAAAAAAAAAAAAGTTTAAAAGGTCGTAAATTTTCTTCCAACGAGGAGCTAATGAAAGCTGTGGAGGACTGGTTTGCAGAGAAAGAAGAATAATTTTTTTTGAAAGGTCTAGAGACGTTGCAGGTTCGCTGTAATGAATGTATTCAATTGAGAGGAAAATATGTTGAGTAATAAAATATTTTGACATTGAAATTTTGTTTGGTTCTATAGTAGGCTAAGAATTTTTCAATATCCTCGTACCTTCCTCTTTATAGTGAAATAAACATCTTAATCATTCATCTTTAAAAATGGCACTGTTTGAATTTGAATGTCAAAATAATACCTCTTATTGGAAAACACTTTACCATGTGGTCCATGAAGGCATTTGAGTGATTCAAATAGAAAGAGTGGTTGTTTTATGAAAGAATTTGAGAATTTTCAAGTGAATGGTGTTTCATGACAGGAATTGATCATGGATTTACGACATGTGTGAACCTGAAGGTATGCAAATTCAAACCAAAATTAATATTCAGCAATGATATTCTCGTAGCAACATAGATTCTACCTGATAATTCAATCAAATCGATTTCGGCATGAGACATAATTCGAGAAAACAACCCATCCAGTATGCCAAATTAATGGAATATGTTTATGGCATATTCTGCCCTGCATCAAAACCGCTTTCGTACATCTGAATGATTCGACGAGCCTATGTTTCCGTTACAAATGGCATTAATAGCACGAATACATTTCCGGTTCGCTGAACCGGACCGAACATGTTTCGTCATATACGCGGATAACAAACGGATATAAACCGTTACTTGGAATCGATCGTTTCTGTGAAGCGAACAATTATTCACCTTTTTTCCAATATTTTTGCAGGACGCCCTGCTAAAACGACTAGGTCCGAACGCCTATCCCTTCAGCATGGAAATTACACCACTGGCACCACCGAGTGTCCAGCTTGTGCCTGCCAAAGAGTACAACGGGGCTCCTATAGGAACCAGTTATGACGTCAGAGCGTACATGGGTAAGTAAACCATCAGAAACAAGTATTACATAAAAATTGAATCAACTGTCTGAAAAAATGCAGAAAAAATGAAAAAGAAAACAAGATGAAAGAAAAAATGAAAAAAAAAACAAAGAAAATTAAAATGCAAATCTTCAAGCCGTTCTCCAGATGTAGTCGCTTTGTGTTAGTGCTATTCCGTCAGATCCTAAATCATCACCTTACTCCCAATGTCGACAGTCTTCCTCCCTCACTCTTCATCCCCTGCTACCACCACACACCCCCCTTGTTCTCATTTATTCGGATAGTCGTTGAATTGGAGGGAGAAACGAGAAACTTGTATCGTTGGATTTCTGGGGTCGCTCTGTAATAAATACGACTGCAATAACCGAAGTTACATTCTGATCACGTAGCCCTAGGCAATCCGGAAATCAGAAAACCGACGGCGATATTCGATAGCTTCGATTCGAATATGCTGCAGGCAGTAGATGCAATTTCATGTATAAATTGAGAAAGAATTCCCATTTCACACTGGAATCAAGGGTCACAGGGACAACATGGTTTCAAAAAGTCAAGGCCGACACATTTTAAATGGCGCCCGATGTCATCTGAGTTCGATATACATGCGGCAAAAATTAAAGCGATTATTCATTCAAAGGATATTTTATCCATACGGGATCGAACCCTTGAACTGCAATATTGCTCCATATGCCCTTGTAGTGAGTTATGGTCCGCTATTGAAAAGGTTCTCAACTCAAGAATTTGGGTCGAGTTTGGGAGATTCATCTGATTTTGAGACAATTGATAACCAAGTCCGGTGAACATTCATTCAGTTTCTCAGTAGAAGCTCATAAAATTAAATATATGGTGACATTTATTGCAGTACAAGTTATTTCCTATTATCAGAATAAAAGCCTAGGGATGTAATTTTTTTATTTGTTCGGTGGGGTTAATTCTCCCTCTCTAGTGTCCTAGGAATGGCCTGAACTCAAGATCAAGAGCGGTAAGTCATAACACACGCAGATGAATTTTGCAGCCCGAGCCGTCAGGCCAGGGATGTAATTCATCAAGTGTGTTATGACCATTACCGCGAATTGAACACTATACTTTATCTTCGACTTCTTCAGTAAAATTCGAATTAATCTGCATTTTCAAAATTGACAACAGTTGTCAAAAGCGATTTCTGTGTTCGAAAATCGAATCGATATCGAATCCCGTAGAAAACGTCAAAAATTCACGTTTTCCAAATGCAATTTTTGGATATTCAGACCTAAGAAAATGTGGAAATGGATGGCAAGAACGTTACCTTGATATCTGAAATAGAGTTCCCCTTTGACCCGACATTTTTATTCATTTCGTAAGCTACATTTTTCCTATTTGTATTAGAGTGAGATATAGGAGAGTTATTATTACCTCACACTATTGGTTTATAGAGACTATTAATTCAGTTGAATAATGGATATATTATTCTATGGGAGTAGATAAAACTAGTTTATTCATAATAGTTCAATGTAATAACAGTAGATAATTAACAGGTAGGTAATCAAAATTCTGAAAATGTGGAATTTATAGTTGAATAGTAAAAGTGTGAAATGAACAGTGTTATTATTTTCGTTGACCCTAGGTCAGCTCTCACAAGAGTGATTCTACAGTTGATAATAAACAGAAAAACAATTTGAAGCAGAAAAAAAATGAATTGAGTATCTGGCAGCAGAATGAAAGAAAAATTGACTATTACAACTGATATCTATTCGAATTATAACAAAAAAAAACTGAGACGAATGAAATTTTAACTTGACTCTTTATATCCCGGTAGAGTATGTAGATTGGACACTCTGTACAGGCACAGGCCAAACGTGATGAGGTGATGATCGATTGATTATGATCATCGTCCAGGATCTTCAAATTACTAGTTTTGAGTGAATAATGTTCAGTCCATCTCATAATTCCTCCTTGCTATACATCTTCATATGGAAGGTTGAGTTTATAATCGTCGGTAAATAATCAGTAATAAGTAAGTAATCCTCAGAATCGTCCAAGGAATAACCTCTTGAATTTACGCTGCATGTTTACTTAACACCCTGTAGTTCGATGATTCAAAATCGTAAGATGCAAATGTCATCCAAAAATTTTATAAAACTTTCACGTACCACACAAATATTGAAGCAGGTTCAGAAGGAAAGCGTCTTTGTGCTTATCATCATAACATCATGGTTTTATGAGGTACAGGTTAAGAGAACGAGAAAAATAAGGAAAGAATGAATGATTGAATTCCGGAAGCCGAAAATCCAGGAAAAAAGAAGCTCCGGAGAACCAAGAGCTATGCGGTTGTGTTTTATTGCTACTGGATTATTCAGAGTAACAACGAAACTTTTCTCCCTGATAACGTTTCGAATCCCGGCGGGAACTCTTTATCAGATTCAACCCAGCAATGATTTCCTGCTAACTTGTTAAAACTGCCAGTGTTTTCGTTTTCCTACGAACTGGGCGTAATTGATTGATCAATGACACGAAATCCATTCATCACTACCGAAAAATACAATCCTAGCCTCGCATAATGCAGTAGAGAACCCTCCCCTTTCAATTTGTCGAAGCCTTTCGCCTCCATTGTTGGAAATATTGGGAAAGATTATTAAAGATTGACGGTGCGAGCTGGGGCTTTTCCTATAGTATAGAAACCGAAGAAAAGTCCGTAGTTTATGATGAGCCAATGTACGAAAGACCCAAATCGATTGTGTCATTCACATCTGAAGTTCAAGAGGAATTCACCCATATTTGCCCGTCACATTTTAGAGTCTCAAATCAAGATAAATTGGGGGAACTTTCTTTAGGAAGTAATCGTGGAGATTTCGTGAAACAATAAATCATAGCCTCCTTGCTTACCTTGTACAGAGTATATTCAGGCTGTTTTCAAATGAAAGTCTTCACTTTCAACAAGAGGAATCTCATATACGAAACTTTCATGATGACGAAGTAATAAGCCAATGAAGTCTTATTCTATTCAGTGCAATTACTAGTAGAGACCTAGGTTGATGCATTTTCAGACAATTCGAGTACCCTACCAACTCTTTTTGGGGCATCAATATAATTTTTTAACTTGGGATGAGACTATGGGACTTATTGAGATAAACAGATGAATAAAACACAAGGAGTATATTTTCAATATTATGTCCATGTGAATGTGGTTTGGAGCTATTTCCTTAAAGAAGGAAAACGAAGAAGATCCGACAGGTGGTCAGTTCCCCACAAGCAAAAACCCCCGGCTAGTGCGAAACAGGTTGACAACATTTTCATGAATTATCACAAAGAAATGCATATCTCCAGAAGGAATCGTTGTGACAACACATCAAGAGTTTATCAGATACATCGCGTTCATTGATATAAATATCAACAACCGCCATGGATCTGACACGAACTTGCCATAATATTCAACCAGGGAACTAGTGAAAGTTTCAACCTCATCGAAGTGGGTAGAAGTTTAAACAAAAGAGAGGTATGCCATCTATCTTCTTCCAGGTGACTTCGAGAGGGAATTGTTGGTCTGATTCTTAACTAGATGTCGCCTTGATGTATACTGTACCTCAAGACTTTGTCTAGTTTTGTTTAAGAGGACCTCCGTTCCACTCCAATTTTCATCGTAGTAGGGTTATGTTGTCCTGAAGAGATCAGAACAAGATCGAAACCTAGGTCGACTTCTACCCACCTCGATGAGGTTAGAACTTTCACTAGTTCCCTGGTTCAATATTATGGCAAGTTCGTGTCGGATCCATGGCGGTTGTTGATATTTATATCAATGAACGCGATGTATCTGATAAACTCTTGATGTATTTTCATGAATTTATTTGTGTCTTTCGATATAGTTTTTGGTGAAATTGTTCCTATTTCTACCTCCTACTGGAAATATTCACTTTCTGTCACGTTTAAGGTGGGCGTTCAATGTAGTGTGTTTTCATTTCCAGTTGCATTTGAAAATGGTTTCACTTTGAGAACTGAAATTTTGTGGGTAAACTCAGAAAGGATTGGAGTTCTTAATGAAATAATTGAGATTCATTTCATTTCGAGAGTTCATTTTTTTTCTTTCAAAAATAGAAGAAAATGAGCCAACTCATGCTTCTGTTTTATTTCAAACGAAAGACCCATGAAAATACATAGTCCAACTTCCGATTAAAAGTGAATCTACAGATAATTTCATTCAGAAAAACAACTTGAAATACGAAATTGGCAGAGAATGGCCAAATTGAAGTATATGGCGGGAAAAAGTTCCTGCTTTACCCACATTTTCACTAATTTCATGATTCAGCGAGTTTCGAATAGAGAGTGCCATTTCTTTCATAATTAGAGAGATATTCATAAGACTTATAGAGATAATGTGAGTTCTATGGAGATATTCCATAAAATGAACGGTGGTGCCTCTATCGGATGAGTTTTCCTACTCACTATGAACGATGACCTTGAACTGAAATATTCAATTAAAACTTCTCAATTCAAGCCGAGCGAGCAGACGAAAAACTTCACAGACGAGGTACTGTACGTATGGGCATCAGGGTGGTACAGAAGGCTTTCGCACCTCCTTCTCCCTACCAATACGTACCAGGTGGTTCCAAGAAGACCAACAGAGACAGGGCTAAGGAACACAGAAAGGCCTTACTTGGAGGAAGCTTGGAGGTCAAATTCACCCCTAGGGAATCCCCATGCAAGTCCCCAAAGAAACATGCTGGTGAGGATCCCAAAGAGATCGGTCAAGACAACGACAGGCTGAAGGAGGAAAATGATCAGCAAGATCAAGAACCAGGTGAGTAAAAAAAGCAATTGATTTTGATCGGTCAACAGAATGTTGCAGTGTTCTTTGGAAACTTCACGTTGGGGATAGTTTCCTCGATCCCTGAACAATCACTCTCGTTTTCAGGTGTAGGGGAAATACGTACAAAATGACATCTATGGACAAAATGAAATAGGCATCACAATTAGAGTTGGAGGTATCAAATGCGGAACTGCCTTCCACATCCCACGACCCGAGTGGCTTCTATTAACCTCTGAAAATTAGCATGTGCTACTCTAGTTCATTCGGTCTTTATAAGTGATAACAGAAATCAATGGATCACGAGTTTTTTCTTCAGGCCAAATTTTTAGAAGAAATGGCCAGTTTCCACCATCCACCATTTTTTTCATTCATATTGCATTCATTTCAGACTTTACTTATTTGTCATTGTATTCACGAAGGTTTTCTTCAATACTTTTTGTATTAATTCGATATATTTCAAGTTTCATAACGCTATATGGACAAAATGACATAGGTATTTTAGCTGAATTAACCGTATCTACCGGATAACACCAAGACAATCCATCTCAGGCTCCATCAGCAAACAAAGAGCCAGGACTTGTCTTAACATATTCATAACAACATATTCATCTGCAGCTGATGAAGGCAATGCATCTTAACCTACTCTGATCCTATGAGGAGGTTCCTCCAATCGCTAAAGGACTATTCATAAGTGGAGAAGGCAAACGTGAGCCGAAGACTCGATAAACGTACTTAGTTTCAACTTCTACACTTAATATGATTGCAATAAAATCAAAAAAAGAGTCCATACCTCCTCCAAAGACAAGGAGACAAGTCCCTAGGGGATTATTTAAAGAAGACAATGAAGAAGTAAATGTTCCTAGCAACTTTCGAGATGATGAAGACGACTGTCCATCTATTTATTGTTATGACCTTTTTTCCCGATTTAGATCTTCTCCAGGATTAGTCCTGGAAGAGACTGGTTACGATGCATGCATTGCTTGCATTAGGCTCACGCATTTTATGCTGATGTTCCTTGAAGAATCAAGCGTTTCATTTGTGAACTTTGTCAGTAGTTTTGTAACTATAAGTAGAAAACTACAGTTGCCTGTTGCCAGTATGTCATTTCATCCATAGCATGGGGATAAAATGAATTTTCGTTTATCCCAATTCATCTGAGAATATTTTATTTTTTGGTACTTTTATTTCATGAAGGTTGATTAGATATTACAGGGTGGGGCAGAAGAACCTATCCGATTTCAAATCCCTTTTTCTCAGAAGAGAGAGCAGGTAGAGTAGTGGGGTAAAAACCGTTAGAAAGCTGGTTTTATGCCATTTGTCAGTAGTCAACATGCCTTGGTCTGGTGAACATCGTGCTTTTGTTATTGAGCGGTTTATCGAATGCGGCGGTTCGATAATTGCTACACAACGTGCTTTTCGAATTCATTTCGGACTCGGGCGTCATGATCCTGTTCCACATCACGCTACGATTAAAGTGTGGGTGTCAAATTTTAGACAGACGAGTTCAGCATTGAAAAAGAAGTCGCCTGGACGTCCCAGGACAGCAACAGGACCTGAAAACGTGGCCAATGTGAGAGCCGCGATTGAACGTTCCCCGCGTCGTTCGGCGCGAAAACATTCGCTCGCTTTGGGGATTTCCAACCGCAGTATTCGGCGAATTTTGCACCGGGACCTCAAAATGCATCCCTACAAAATGGTTGTTGCACAGAAATTAAGTGAAAGGGATTTTGAAACCCGTACGAACCTGTGTCGCGATCTCCGAGAACTGCCAAACGACGATGTTGTGCTCTTCACGGACGAAGCCCATTTTCACCTTTGTGGCGCCGTAAACAGGCAGAATTTGGGGTTACCTCAAATCGAAGGTTTACCAGCATCGACCAAGGACCCTTCTTGCTTTACGAAGGGAAATTGCTCGGGCAATTGAAGAAATTCCTGTGGAAATGACGGTGAAAGTCATGGAAAGCTACGGCGAGCGCCTAAATAAGTGTATCCGCTCCCAAGGACGACATTTGAGTGATGTGCTTTTCAAAACTTAAATTTAAAAATGGCATAAAATTTGCGATATGTTAATAAAAAAAATTTTTTGACAAGCTGAGTGGTTTTAATTTTATAACGTTTTGAAATCGGATAGGTTTTTCTGCCCCACCCTGTATAAAGAAAGGACCAGAGAACATAGGTGTAGAATATGACATTACTGTGATTCACTACTAACAAGTTATGCCTCTGAAATAAAACCGTATGTCATTTTGTACGTACTTCCCCTACTTACTCAGTGTTCAATGACCCCCACATACTCTTGCAAAATCCAGAGATATTCTAACAGCCCCCCTAAGGAATTTACAATCTTCCTTCAGATGAAAGCTTTCTCGAAAAAATTCTGACCAGTTGTGCAAAGGACTAATCAAAGGCTACAAATTTTCATCATGTTGAAACCACATCAGTTAACTCTCTCGATAGATCCGCATCAAAAAAGTATTCATCAAAGCACCAGACGGTATTTGTCAAAACAACTCCTGCCGAAACTTTCACGAAACCGCCGTGAATAATTCCGGAATGACTGAAACGAGAACGAAAAAAAACGTGGAAAACTTGGGTTTTCCCACCGAACAACCGTCCGCATGAAAAATCCATGAGCGGAGCTTTTCGCGTCAGGTGGAAAATGGATTTATATTCATGACGTATTTTTATTTGTAGCGACGTGGGGGGAAAGAGTTCGATCCGGGTACTTTGTCAGTCTCCGAATACGGAGGGAGGCTTCATTGGAGGGATTTGTTCGATTTCCGTTGAACATCCGTAGGGAGGGTTTGATATATTGGAGAACAAATTACCCCGAGTTTAATTTGTGAGCAAAATTTATAGGGGTACTATGTCGCCAGGGATAGGAACCTGTCATATATTAGTGGATTTCGATATAAATTTTCACTAGAATTGTTGTTATCTCAATAAACTTTTATGATTTTAATCATTATTATTACGACGAAAGTTAAAATAAGTGCTTCAAAGTATACTCCATTCACTTTTAGAATGTATCCCGGTTGGCCATGACATTCTGACCAATTTCAACGTGTATATTTTGGAAATGTTAGGTTATATTCATTTTCCTCACAGATAAATGAGCAACGTTGTCATTTCTACAGGTCGTAGTCATTACGTATGTATTAATCAAAAAGTTTATTTACTCTGGGAAAATATTATGTGAAATCAATAATTCCAAAGACCTGGCGAATGCTGAAAAAACTTTTTTCTCTATTAATAATGGAATTATTGAACGTATATAAACATGGCTGGACCATTCAGTTATGCCATTTTCTTGTACAAAAATCATGAATCGACTGTTGATATTTTACTGAAAAATAATGGACAGAATACTCGTAGTCCGTTACTTTGTGATAGTTCACACGAAAAAAAATGAAAGTACTCGAATAACCCGACAGAAAAACTTCTAAACGAACAGTGAAATTCCCCACTTTTCGAAATTCTCAAGAAATAAGCCCACAGATGACATTTAAATACCTCTTCGCACAACGGGAGGTGTTCCCCGAAGCATATAACCTCCAGAAATTCAAGAAGAACACCAATTCCTACCTGCTTGCCCTTGGTTCTCACGATGTTCTCTGAACATTACAGGATATTCCTTTTCGTGAAAATCACAACATTAAAAAAAAAAAAAAAAAACTTGGAATAAACTGCTCCACAAGAGTTATGGATATCGTATCCAATCTTTTTTAAAAGAATGTAATCTTCGAGAAAATCGCTGTAAAATCATTTAAAACTCAATAACAACTTGTATCGATCCGATAAAAATCATTATGAGACATTTCGTCAATCTGGTCGCCTTTTTTCTGTTTGGTTCTTTGTATATGTTTCATGAATGTTCTTATTTTGAAATTAGGTCAGTTTATCAACGGCTTCGATTTGAACCGAGTTTTCTGAAATTGCCAAGACGTGAATTAACAAACGCTGAGGCTAATAGAGCTTCCGGAATGCTAGAGGGTGGCCTAACCTAGGTTGTTGTAGCGGAAAGGCTCCAAGTCAGCCAAAGTGTGATATCTCGACTTTGGAATAGGTTCAGGGAGACAGGTTCCGTGTTGGAAAGAACAAGGCTTGGTTGGCGACGAAATACAACACCTGCTCAGGATCGTTTCATCGCCGTTTCGGCGAGAAGAAACCCTATATCTACGTGTAGAATGTTACGGAATACTCTTCAAAATGCAGATGGGGTCCAAGTTTCCATCGAAACCATCAGACGACGTTTGAGAGAGGTTTGAGAGAGTCTAGGTTCTAGACGTCCATTAAGAGGAGTTCCATTAACACGTGACCATAAGCGTCAAAGACTGGAATGGGCAAGGCAACATATCAATTGGAACGATCAATGGCGTAGTGCCCTTTTGACTGATTTTCAGATTCTTGAAGAATAAGGGTATGGACAATCCCACGCATACCCCGAAATCGTCGCTATGTCCAAGAAGTGGGGGCAGTGTTATGGTATGGGCCGGGATATGTTTCAACGGGCGCACAGATCTACACATTTGTCCTGGGAAGATGACAGCCTCACACTCTAGGGAGCATGTCATTGTTATTCAGAGTTCTCTGAAGTCATCCAGAGAACTCTGAATAACAAAGAAATCGCCATGTGTGCCTTCCTAGATGTATCTGGGGCCTTTGACAACACAACACACGTGTCTGTCAGAGATGCACTTGAGAGGCGAGGAGTGAATAATACCATCTTAAAATGGATGTATGAGGTGTTAACGACGAGAATAGCTGAGACATCGATGGGTGAGGAATCTGTCTTCGTCAAAGCTACTCGTGGAACACCTCAGGGTGGGGTGTTATCCCCCCTCCTATGGAGCCTGGTAGTGGATGAACTTCTACACAGGCTAACGGAGCTTGGCTTCGAATGTGTAGGCTATGTTGACGACATAGTACTGATAATTAGAGGCAAATTCGAAGGCACTCTCTGCGACCTATTGCAGAAGGGCCTTAGAATTATTGAGCAGTGGTGCTTGTCAGTGGGGCTGAACATCAACCCAACCAAGACCACATTAATTCCGTTTACTCGGAAGAGGAAACTTCCAGCCATGAAAACGTTAGCTTTAAACGGAAATATCTTGGAGTGGGGGTCTGAAGTCAAATACCTAGGAATAACCCTAGATAGCAAACTTCTGTGGAATAAGCATGTTGATAATGCTACTGGCAGAGCTACAAGAGCTCTGATGGCGTGCAGGCGTCTATGTGGCAGGAATTGGGGCTGTAACCCAAAAATACTGGGATGGATGTACGTCATGATTGTAAGACCTATAGTCACATATGGGGCAGTAGCCTGGTTTGCTAAGGCAAGTCAGGCAAGTACGAGGAAAATGCTCGACAAAGTACAAAGGCTTGCCTGTGTGTGCATCACGGGAGCTATGAGAACGTGCCCAACCAGGGCACTTGAGATCATCACAGACCTCACACCTCTACATCTAGTGATTGATAGGGTAGCCCATGAGGCTATCCTCAGAGTATCTAGAGAAGGAGCAGGCAATGAGAGAGTCAGGTTTCAGAGAGCTTGGTCCTCTCTAAATGACTACACCTCATCTGCAAACCTTCCTAGTGATGTAATGATCAAGAAAGTAAGCACTGAGAAAAACTTCAGTACATTGCTAAGCAAAAGAGAGGACTGGGAAAGGGAATACACCAACTATAATCTCAAAGAAAATACAATGAAATGGTATACAGATGGTTCCAAAACCGCTACAGGAGCTGGCGCTGGGATTTACGGGTCAAGTACCAAGTGTGCACTATCGTTAGGCTCCTGTACAAGCGTCCTTCAAACGGAAATACTTGCAATCGGAAGATGTCTAGATATAAATCTAGAAAGAAACTATCAGAAGTGCGATATAGCTATTCATACAGATAGTCAAGCTGCTATTAAAGCACTGAGCTCCTACGTCATTGACTCAAAGCTGATTTGGGAGTGCCGAAACAAACTCAATGAGGTAGGCAAGAAGAATAAGGTCTTTTTAATCTGGGTTCCCGGTCATTCGGGGATCGCAGGAAACGAAGAGGCCAATACACTGGCCAGAAAGAGCGCACAAACGCCTCTCACTGGCCCAGAACCCTTCTGTGGTATAGGAAAATGCACCTATAAGAAAGAGTTTATGCTGAAGGAGAGAACCGAAAGAGAAAAACTCTGGCGGAATCTCCCAGGGATGGATCATTCCAAAAAGTTCCTCAGGAACTTTGAAACTGCTAGATCCAAAAAATATCTGGATCTCAGTAAAAACCAACTTCACATACTCACTGGCTTTCTCACAGGACATTGTCGCCTAAAGAAGCATCTGTTGAAAATGGGTTTATCGGACACTGATGAGTGTAGATTCTGTGGGGAGGAGGAAGAAACTCCTATTCACCTGGTTACGGAATGCTATGCCATTGCAAGCCAAAGGAAAGAGTGCTTTGGACAAGAAACTTGTAGAAGTGGGGAGTTATTCTCCTTGAAGCCATCCCAGATAATGGATTTTATCAAATCTCTGGAACTGGAGGGCGAGCTGTAGGAGGCGTGATGATGACAGCTCTGATAGGGGGCACAATAGACCTTAAGGTCGCAGTGAACTGTAACCCCTTTTCACTATAACTATAATATAACTATGTCATTGACAATGTTGTGCCAAATTTTCACGCTGCTATTGATGAAAGTTTTCAATTTCCAGACGATAACGCTAGACCACACCGTGCAGCCATAGTTGAGAATGCGCGCGAGGAGCTTGGTATTCCACATTTACCAAATACCAATACCTCCGCACTCACTAGATTTGAATTGCATAGAACATGCATGGAATATGCTCCAAAGGAGATTAGATAATCATCAACCTACCCCAGACTCCTTAAATGATCTGAGAGAGCTTCTGCCCCGTTTATGGAACGAAATTCCTCAAGAAATGTTCAACAACCTCGTGTGTAGTATGCAAAGAAGATGTCAAGCTGTTATTGATGCCCGTGGAAGCCATTGTATTGATAGTCTTAAAATGCTTGAATTCTATGAGAATAAAATTTCGTTATTCAACTCGATCTTTCTTAACCACCCTGTATGCGCTGCTGACCAACAGGCTAAAATTAATTTGCAACTTGAAATCATATGAATATGAATTTTTATCACAAAAATCTTACTTCAACTATATTTTTTTGCATTTTAAGTCAATATCCCTAACTCATGTGGCAGTTTACTTCAGTATGAAAATGTAATAGTACTACGAAACCTGTGCCACAGATAAACCTCAAAAGAACCAACTCCTTTTACAAAGTTAAAAAAGAGTAAATAGAAATTAGCATTGGCAACGTACAAGTACAAAAACTTGATAAACCTCTTGGTCAATCGAGATACTTCATCAAAGTGAATGGAGAATAATGTAGATTTGTTTCCGTTGCTAGATCATTACGATCTTCATTCTGAATCCCAATTTTAACGACAAACTCTTCTCAAGGCTCGTTCTCTTTGAAGACCTAGCCAAGTCGTCTTGGCGTTTCGGCTGAATCTAATGAACGTATGGAACCTAGACATTGCAGCCCCTTGTCTTAATATAACAAGAGCTGGTAGTACAACTTCCACAGCAGCGATAAAGGTCATACTTAATTTGCTTTCAGCATTTACATGTTTGGACATGCAGCCTTGAAATTGGTTGGACACATGAGGATTCAAACCAAACTTGAACCTTTTGACGAAACCATCTGATTTACCTAATTCCAAGGACATTTGATTTCGAAATACTGTCTATGTGTCCACCCAAGAGTGTTCGAGCAGAAACCTCAAAGGAGTGCACTTTAACATCGCAAAAGACAGCTAAACAGCACTAAAAGCCCTGGAATCTAACAGCCAGAGCACACTACCTGGGAATGTCGAAATTGTAAAGCAACTGGCTAGAGACAATGAAGAAACTCTCTGGTGAGGACCAGGGCACCATGGCATTGAGGGAAATTACAAAGCGGATGAACATGTGAAAATTTCATCGAAGGTTAAACATGTTAGACCTAAACCCTCCTGTGGCCTTGGAAAGGACCACTTCAGGACAGCGTTACAGCAATGAGAGGTGCAAATCATGACATTCCTCTGGAGAAGAACTCCAGGACTCACACAAGCGAGAAGATTCGTGAAGTTTTCACTGTCTTCCAAAATGAGGCTCATCTAGCTGGCACGGACAGAGCCTCGGTGTATAATGGGACTGGTGACAGCCCAATATGGGTACAAATACTTTTTATATCGATTGCAAAAGCTCCTAAGGAGATTGTTCGATGTGTGAATAGGTCTCCTTAGGAATTGCTTAAGTGGTGCATAAGAACAGAAGATCAATTTGATCGTGGTTCTGCAAGGCTCTACGCTAGCAAATCGACCACAACAACTTTGATAATAATAAAAAGTGATAGTTCTGAATTTAACAACATTTCCTTCTTCAAATTACAGTTGACCAATGTGAAGGCAGTTAGTGAAGTTCACTTCGCTTCCATTTATATCGAATTCCTATCTGCCATTTTTGTTCACCTTTGATTTATCTTGCTGGAACTCAACGAAAGTGAACAAAAGTATATTCTCCTGTTAACTTTGAAAAAAGAACATTGTAAAATTTGATGAATGATAGACAGTTGAGATTTATTTTGTTAAGTTTATTGAGATTGCAGTCGTCCTTATGAGACACAATTGGAAACCGAATTTGAATATTCTAATTCAATAGGACCTCTTTATAGCAATCCATTACGAAAGAATGTCGTAATCATGGTCCCACTAGAATAAAACCGCAATCTTTAAGCTTTAACGACCAAGCCGATCAAAGAGCTCCCCATCAACACACGGTGCCAGGCATGCATCCAAATCGAGAGAATTGCACAATGTCCCGTAAGGATCCGAAAATAAACACTGTAGGAAATTGAACCTCGCCAAATACGCCGTTTCATTGTGTCCCAAGAAAGAAATCAAATTAATTCGCTCTAAAAGGCGCTACGGATACGTTAAAAGCGAGCAATTAACTTGCATATACGAACGAGACTACACAGGCTTGCCGCATTACCGTCGAGGGTCTAGGGCTTAACAAGGTCTGCAACAAGATTGTTCCGTGAACGTGAGATCACGGCCTCAGAAGTCGGAAAAACGAATTATGCAGGTACAATGACGGGATTGTTTGGAGAATCGTTGTTTCTACGACGGTATTTTGTTGATTGGAGGTACATAAAGGGAGCAAAATGGAAAAAAAGAGGAGAGACAGTATCACCAAAGACTTGCAGGCTGCAATATTGTGAATGCAAACGCTTCTCCATCAGTGACTCCGTCACAATCAACAATAAAGATTGCGTTGATTTCACTTTGAAGAATCTGTTTCGTCCCTTAATTAATTTACCAAGGTTGTTCTGGTTATTTGTGTACCCTGATTGTTTTACCGCACTTGCACTGCTTGTAGTTGGTAGGATGCTGGTGATCCTCGTGAATCTCGATGATTAACTGTTGTGATTGCACAACCGATGTAAGGGGGTAAACTTAACTATGACCACCCTATGGCAATCTTGATGATTACTGCGAAGTATGTCGATCCGGGTCATTTCAATTACTAATTCGGACACGTAGATTACGAATCTGTAATTTGAATTCTCCTTTGACGCGTAGTTTGGGAAATAATCGACCTATATATATAACATTGTATTCCACCAATTAGAAGACAGTGACACCACTGTATTAGGTAACTTCTTTTAAGTAATGATTTACATCTTTTTCGTCGTAGAAGACAGTGACACCACTGTATTAGGTAACTTCTTTTAAGTAATGATTTACATCTTTTTCGTCGTATCATAGGCTGTCAGCCTGTTTTTTATGATTTACATAATTCACAATGCTTTGGATTCGGAGATTCCTCAGAAGGGCTGTAATTTTTACATCTGTACCACCCATGAGCTTGCAAAAAGTGCATCAAGGTTTTAACTTCTGCTGGACCATTCTGTGGGCTTGGAAAAGACCAATATGAGGCAGCGGTCCAACAATGGGAGTTAGATAACAGAATAACCCTCTGGAGAAACACTCCTGGAATAACTCAGTTCAAGAAATTCGCGATGATTTGGCAGACCTATACCAGTAAGCTCCTAAAGCTGTCATGAGATGAGCTTTGGGTGGTGTGAGGTATGCTGACGGGGCACTGTTGGTACACACTTCATTTGTGGTATATGGAAAAGTCAGCAGATGAGATTTGTAGGCTCTATTGATCGGAAGCAGAAACAGCTGAACACATGGTATGCAAGTGTCCAGAGCTGGCTGGCCTAAGAAACCTTCATATGGGAAAACCGATCCTGGATACCCACGAGGAAACGGCCAAGGCTCCTAAGGATGTTGTCGGTTTTATCAACACCATTGACGACCTCCTTCGGTTTAAATGAATGAGTGGGGTAGAGAACAAAACTGAGCCATAAAGACCCAGGTTCAAATTATAATACATCTGTACCCCTATTCCTAATAAATTCTCATCTTTGTCGAAATTTAACACACTTCAACAGTACTCAGCATATAATTTCAAAAGAAACACTGCTATTCTCATAAATAAATATGATAACACCGCAGATTCCAACAGATATCACCAAAAACGCAGGGGTAATTCTCGTAATTTATTCTTAAACTCGTGCAGCCATCAAATATTCATTGCCGACATTACCTTAATGGATGTGGGATCAGTCCAAAGCTTCCTTTTCCCATACAAAAGTCCAAACTTTCTCACGGGAGAGAGGCTCGGAAAATAGTCCCTTCCGAGAAGTTCGCATTGCGAAAGTTCTAGAAATAAAGAACACAAAAGGGGAAAAGTATTTCGCAAACTCTACGATCATCTTTCTGAGTTAAGAGGGCGATAAAATTGTTCGAACTGGAAGGATGAAATAAACTTTGCCACCTCGAGAGGCGAACTGGAGGTGATGGTAGTTGCTCGAGAGTTTCTATGTCTCATATTTTTCAATTAGGAACGAAAGGCTAGCAACTCCGAGGTGATTTTTCAAATTTATGTAGGATTCCATTTTCTCGATCAATTATGTATACGCAATTTTAATTCTGATCGATATAATCGTGTATGAGATGCTTTATGTTCGGGAAGTAATAAGCCATATGTGAATCTGGAAGATAACTTGACCCATAATAACCCTGAAACCCCCAGAGAGTCAGTCGTTCATTAAAAATCCTCTCAGTAGCCCTAGCACAGTCATTGTTCTGGAAATACATTTTCAACATTTCCTTTCTCTTCCCCAACGTGTAAACCATTTTGTAATTTTATTAAGAACTGATCAAATGCACCTCTAATGATTCTGCGATACAGAATTCTGAAACGAAATTTTCTGAAAGCAATAATTTCTTTGCTATGGCCTGGCAGTGCAGATTCTGATAAGCATGAAGAGAAAAAAAGGCATTCAACACTTTTTACTCGCCTTATTGTTTGTTTTGTTTTTTTCTTTCAATAGAAATTATACCATCAATTAGTTATTGAGAAAAACTCTTTTTTCTTTTGCTCGAGCTTTCGAGATTTATTATCTATCTCTTCATCGAGGAAGAGGAAAAATAGTTTTTCTTAATAACAGCTGATACCCCAATAACCCTTTACACTTAGATACCATCAATTAGAACATCTCTGTTTCATTTAGTTTTATCGGTACCATAACTCCAATAAAAACACCCTGAAACTGCAGGTTCATTCAAATTAGAATCCATTCACATATTTGAACTACAAAACTACCCAATTTCACTATTGAAATTCCTGATGGGGTTGCAACACTCTCCAGGGGGTTGCTAGTTGAAACAAGCTCTGTATCCCAGATCATGTCCATCTGTCATCAAAAATCGAACTGTCTGAATGTTTTCACAAATTCTGATTCATTGTTGAATTATATTATTATTTTAAATAGGATACCTTGTATATTCCTTGTCAATACCAGTTAGTTGCCTATTTCGTGGAACTAAACCATCGCAACCCATCCTGAAACGAACCTCTACAGGGTCTTTCACGAGGAACCTCACCCATATTTATACGGGAAACTACTGAACGTATTTTCATGAAATTCAGCACTTATAAGTATTTCACGATGCTGATGAAATCTAAAATATTTTCAAGGCATGAGCACCTCCGGTTTTTCCGGAAATGACGTCAACTTCCGTTTTTCAAATTAGAACACCATTTTTTTATTGCAGAAATAGATTACTTAGAAAATTTCGAGTTATTTTGATGTAACATTTTTAGTTTTGGTTGGAAAATTCTCTCTGAGCGGGAAAATTCGAAAAAAAAATCGAAAATAGAGCTCCGCTGAAACAAGAATAACTTCGAGGTTTTTGGATGGAAAATTTTCATTTTTGGGATTTTCCAAGATGTAAGATTGATGTATCCACTTTGAAAATCGAAATCGCAATTCATGATACAGGGGGTGAAAAAATCGCTTTCAAAGTTAGGGATGACAAAATCGTGAAAAATCAATTTTTTCAAATTAGAACCCCATTTTTTATGGCAGATATTGAATCTACGTTAAAAAATAATGTGAGTGTATGCATCACACCCTTGCCCTAAAGTGGATATTAACTCAGAAAATATCCATTTTAGGGCAAGGGTGTGATGCATACACTCACATTATTTTTTAACGTAGATTCAATATCTGCAATAAAAAAATGGTGTTCTAATTTGAAAAACGGAAGTTGACGTCATTTCCGGAAAAACCGGAGGTGCTCATGCCTTGAAAATATTTTAGATTTCATCAGCATCGTGAAATACTTATAAGTGCTGAATTTCATGAAAATACGTTCAGTAGTTTCCCGTATAAATATGGGTGAGGTTCCTCGTGAAAGACCCTGTATATCCATCGAGGACGACAAAACCGACAAACCTCACTTTCCCCTTCTTCAACCCCGAACCCCCTCCCGAACCACCCTCGATTTTGACGTATAGTAACCAGGAAGTCCCTTTCCAGAAATACGCCACAAACGGGAGCACTCTCCTGACCAGGCCAGGCCGAACGTGACCTTCAAACACTTAACGAACGGCGGGCGACAGATCGACCTGCTGGATCCTGAACAGGCGGAGAAACCGCCCGACTGCGTGGATGCAGGCGACGAGTGTACGCAACAGTTGCAACAGGCCGAGCGCCAGTTGCAGCATGTTGTCGAGGAGCACGAGGTGAGTTAGGGTGAGGACCCACGTACATGCACGCCAATTCTGATTCTGTTGGCTTCGCCATCTGATATCGGAACAGTTTTGTGATATACCGCTTCGGAAAATTATTTTAGAAACATACAGAATGCAGCATGAATCGAGGATATGAACATTGTGGACTAGTGAAATAATCAGAACCCTTGCCGCAATGCGACAACGAATAAATGACTGACTTTACTCAATGGCATCATAGGAGACTGAAGAGTGGCGATATCAAGCTTACTCGATATCGCAGCAGTTCTCTCTTCGGTCTTCTATGCCATTGAGTAAAGTCAGTCGTTTATTTGTTGTCGCATTGCGTCGAGGGTTTTGATTGTTTCACTGGTTTACTAGACAATGTTCATATCCTCGATTTATGCAGCATTCTGTATGTTTCTGAAATAATTTTCCGAAGCGGTATAGTGATGATGAACATTATGAATAAATCGTGTATTAACGTTAACGGTGTCAGGGGCTTTGCCTAGTAGGTAGATAAAACTATTCATTTTTTCTCTTATTTCTATAAATAGCCTCTTACGTGGGGTTGTTAATCTTTCTCCTGATTCGCTATTCGAAAACATCCTCTGCTAACAATGAAACTTCGCATCTAGAGCACCCTTGGGGGCAATTCAATAACAAGACACCTACTCCTAACGGCTAGGGACACGTTATTCATAAACCGATTCTAATTCGAAGAAACTTCCTTCGTGGAATCTTCACTAACAAAGGAGGGTAATTCCCATGATGCCCTACCGAGAGATGCGGAAAATAAGGTACCAAATTTTTGTCGCTTTTGCGGCATCAGAATTTATGTTTTCTCTCACTCAAATATTATGATTGTATTAGGACAGGGATTAACCAAATTATTCCAAAAGGAGAATTGTTGATAAGGTTTCAGGTCGAATCAAACAATTTGTTATATACTGTGATGAAATCTCAATACAAGTTCAATCAATGAATGTTCGAATTGAACGAATCTGTCAATTAGGCTCCATTATTGAGAGGTATAATTTCAAAGTGCTTTTAATTATAATAGTTTCAAGGGCGTTTGAGTGAATAACGCCACTGATCGATAGTGTACACTCCAGGGCTTTTAACCCTAGGGAAATTGTGTTGAAAACGAGATTTTTTTATACTCATAATGTTATAACACAATTAATTTATCAACTCCGATTTCCATTGAGTTTCTTTATTCACGATATCGTAAACGCTACTATAATTGATAACTTTGAAGCATGTGATGCAGAATTTCCGTCTCTTCTATTTTTCGTCTCATTTTTCTTTCTGATGTGGGATTGTCTCATTTATTTTTCGTTCTGGCGAAGAGTTTGGTCTTCTTGTAAATCTTCTTGACTACGAATTTTGTTCTTTTTTAAGTCCACTTGTCCCTTTTTGTTTTTCTTTTTGTCGTCTACTCTCTTCTATCTAACCTCGAATTTCATCTTCTCTTTCTTTTTTCAACGTTGTAGAATTATATTTCGCCATTAATTTTCCATTTATTGGATTCAACACGAGAAAACTATCGTCCATATCGACTCGTTGACATGTTCAATAAATCCTCAATATCAGAAGTACGCGAGAGAAATATCATACGACGAAATCTCTCGTACTTCGCAGGCCATTGTCGGTCCTCATTCCACGTCGTATATATCTCAATTACCGTATTAAACTCCGAGATTTTCCCCTCTTTGTTTGTGCAGACATCTAAAAAGCATCGGAGCACAACATGCCCAGTCCTAAAAAAACGACCTTCCGTCCCTTCTATGCATTCGTGCAGAACTTTAATCATGCAAGGCCAATCTCGTCGAGGAGCAATTCTGTACATTACATTTAGGGTCGCATTCAAAGTCGTGACTATGGGCACAAAACCGAGCGCAAAAGATGAGTCTGGTCCTCGTAAACTTTCCATTCAGGCAAATCTGGAATGTTGGAGAATAGAGATGTTCGCAAGTTGCAATCCTTCAGAGGTTGCTTGACACTCTATCGGTCCGACCATCTCTACCACAGGCGGTCACACTGCTCGTATACTTCATTCACTTTTATCGAATATACCGATTGGCCATGATTTAGGTTTATCAAGTTCTTTTATTGAAACTGACGCAGGTTGGCACTAGCGAAACCCAAATAATTCTGAGAGATGTTGCCAATGTTATTTTGTATTTTCTCTCTTTTAACTTTGTAAATGGAGTTCTTTTAAGCTTTAACTGTGACAAAGGATTCATAGTACTAGGGGAAGTACGTACAAAATGACATAGGGTTTTATTTCAGAGGCATAACTTGTTAGTAGTGAATCACAGTAATGTCATATTCTACACCTATGATCTTTGGTCCTTTCTTCATAAAATCTCATCAACCTTTATGAAATAAAAGTACCAAAAGATAAATTATTCTTAGATGAATTGGGATAAACGAAAATTCATTTTATCCGCATGCTATGGACAAAATGACATACCGGCAACAGGCAACTGTAGTTTTCTACTTGGAGTTACAAAGTTCACCAATTAAACGCTTGGTTCTTCTAGGAACATCAGCACAAGATGCGTGAGCCGAATGCAAGCAATGCATGCATCGTAACCAGTCTTCTTCAGGGCTAATCCTGGAGAAGATCTTAATCGGGAAAAAAAGGTGTCATAACAATAAGATGGACACTGGTCAGTCATCTTCATGATCTCGAAAGTTGCTAGGAACATTTTCCACTTCATTGTCTTCTTTAAATAATGCTCTAGGTTCTTGTCTCCTTGTTTTCGGAGGAGGTATGGGCTCTTTTTTGATTTGATTGCAATCTTATTAGGTGTAGAAGTTGAAACTAAGTACGTTTATCGAGTCCTCGGCTCACGTTTTCCTTATTCACTTATATATCGTCCTTTAGGGATTGGAGAAACCTCCTCATAGGATCAGCAAGAGTAGGTTGAGATGCATTGCCTTTATTAGCCGCAGATGAAGATTTTGTTAAGAATATGTTAAGACAAGTCCTGATTCTTTGTTTGCTGATGGAGCCTGAGATGGATTGTCTTAGTGTTGTCTGGTAGATACGGTTAATTCAGCTGAAATACCTATGTCATTTTGTCCGTTCACTGTATATGTCATTTTGTCCGTATAGCGTTATAAAACTAGAAATGTATCGAATTAATACAAAAAGTATATTGAACATACAAAAAGCTCCGTGAATACAATGACAAATAAGTAAAGTTTGAATTGAATGCAATTTAAGTAAAAAAATGGTGAAAACTGGCCATTTCTTCTCAAAATTTGGCGCAATGAAAAAAAACTTGTGACCTATTGATTCCTGTTATCACTCATAACGAACGAATGAACCAGAGTAGCTCTTGCTTATTTTCAGAGGTTAATAGAAGCCACTCGGGTCCTGTGATATGGTAGGCAGTTCCGCATTTGATACCTCCGAACTCAAGTTATGATGTCTATGTCATTTTGTCCATATATGTCGTTTTGTACGTATCTATTTCCCCTACTACATTTTAATACTGAAGTATTTCAAGTTGTGCAAAAAGGTATTCGAATGTCATCTGTAGACTTATTTCTTGAGGATTTTGAAAGAAGTGGAATTCCAAAGGTCCATCTCTTCTGTTGGTTCAGAAGTTTTTCTGTTGGGTTATTCTAGTACTTTCATTCTTTTTTCGAATGTACTATCACAAAGTGACGGACTATTCTGTCCATTATTTTTCAGTAAAATTTCAACACTCGATTCTTGATTTCCGTGCAAGAAAATAGCATAACTGAATCTTCCAACCATTTTTATATGCGTGAAATATTTCCAGTATTAACAGAGATAATAGTTTCTTCAACATTCGCTAGGTCTTTGGAATTATTGAAATCACATAATATTCGTTCAAATTCCTTATTTCCCCAAAGTGAAAAAACATTTTGATAAAGACGTTATTACTACGATCTCTACGTAGAAACGAGAACGTTGCGTATGTACTTGACAGAAAAATGACTGTAACCTAACATCATCGAAATATACACGGTGAAATGTGTCAGAATATCATGGCCAACCGGGAAACATTATAAAAGTGGATGGAGTATATGCGGCCTCACGTATTTGGGATGGTTTTCTATCCAACACTACTTATGTCAACTGCAGTTCGTTCCTTTCTACAAGAAGGTAGAGGTTCTACTCTCACTTTCTCAATTGCAGCTGTCAGTTTGAGGATATTTGTTAGGAGCTCTGTCTAGGATCTACTGCGAAGGATTTTGTTTCAAACTCCGAGATGCATAATCACTTGAGTCACTTCCAAGCTTCCTTTTTCCTCATCAGTTGGAAGAAGGAGCTCTGTCGGTTGTTTTTGTTTTTGCCTTTTTGCTTGTCTAAATTTTCTGTCCCGTAGTTGAATTTTCTTTTACTGTTTGGTTCTGTATCAACCTTACTATTGGCTTCTGCCATAAGCTACTCCATTTCCATTCGAGTCCTCTTACTCTTACGAGGTTAATTTATTACTCTTCGCTAGTAGTGTAAATTAACATCATCAGATAACCTTTCTATTTCCAGGTGAGAGGCAATGCATCATTTCAATGCATTCTGAATTTTTCAGCGCACCTCATTGCGGAGCTTGTGAAAACTCAATTTCCCAGCCGGAAACGTCTGTTTCGATCATTCACTCGATTTATCTTCAGTCGCTCCATTAATTATTCCAGACTCCACTTTCTACCTGTTTTCATTGTCTCTTTGTGAGAATGCAAGATCGATGAGCGTGCGTGCAGAGTTATTTGGATATTTTCACCGATAACATAACGTTCTAATCGTTTCATGTTATATCAAGCTTGAATGCATCTACAAAATTGGGGAATTGCTATTGATATTTATTTTTGCCCCCGTAGCTTCTCCGTTCAGACATGAATATTCTTCGATGTCTTGCAGATATGACGAACTTGAAATATGGGATCAGAGATTCAAAGGTTTTAGCTTCCATGGATACCTCAGAAGGTATTTGACCTCTGCTGGGTATTATCGTATGCACCCTTTTGATGTCTTTCATGACATGATGATCCCAGAATATCGGGTTTTCTCCAAGTCTGGTTGTTGTGTTTTATTTTCCTACGTACCTACCTTCATCTCCTTATTTCTTCCACTAAGTATGTATGAATTTTCGTAATCCTGGATTCTCCAGTTGTCGTCTACCCACGTTATTAGTATTTCTATTTCTATATGCTGGGTGTTGTGGCTAGACCAATATAATTGCTTGAAGAGCATTCTGTTTAGACAAAACTCTCGTATT
Source organism: Adalia bipunctata (assembly GCA_910592335.1). Taxonomy (NCBI): domain Eukaryota; kingdom Metazoa; phylum Arthropoda; class Insecta; order Coleoptera; family Coccinellidae; genus Adalia; species Adalia bipunctata. The sequence continues at coordinate 15,668,566 of OU342955.1, forward strand.
TCCAACTGTCAAGGGGTCGCTTGTGCTCTGGACATGTCGAGCAGTTCTGAGATGAAGGACTCGCATACCTCTTTGCTCTTTCGTAGAAACTCCGTGTCTTGGAAGAAATCGTTGATGCTTTGATCGCTTTCCAGGCCAAGACTCATTTCACGTTTAGCGCTGTCAGCTTCTGGTACAGCATAAGAATCTAATTGTGAAACTTGTTCGACTTCCATTGAAGCTTCAATATTTATAATTTGTTCTTTTATTTCTCTGAAATCCTTATCTCAGCTGCTCTTGCTGCTTCTGATTCCTTTTGTTTTATCTCTTTCAAAGAATTCAATTTGTTTTAATTGAATACTACTCGACTATTTTTTTCTTTCTCGAGAGTTCTCACTTCCTAGTTAATTCGCTAGGACTTCACCTTGAGGGAGTTTTCCTGCATTTGTCCTCGTGGTCTTCCTCAAAGGTTCTTCGCGATCTGTCATATCGAGAAGATTAAAACTTATGCTCGAGGCTCAGAGCACAATTTTGTTATCTATAAAGGATCGAAGGACCAAAAAATGTTGTGGCTAGACCAATATAACAACAATTTATTCTTAAAATGATGAATAATGACTATTTCTTCAATTATATCTTTGACAACTGTCTTTCAACTCTCTTTCACATACGTACTGTGTTTCGAACAACAATGAAATGAATAAGGACTAAAAGAGAATGAAATCACGAAAACTCCTATATCTTCTGAACCAATTGAGAAAAAAAACAAAATTTGATCATAGTTAGCTTTGTTATGAACGTCAGAAACATGTGGAACATTTACTTCATAGATATTCCAATTCTCTGTCGCAAAATGTCGAGCGAAGTGAAAACACGAGAATTTATAGTGAAACTTTTTCAAAATAATCAAAAATGGAGCTTCGAAAGAATCGTAAAAGAGGCTCGCGTTCGTCCGGAAACGGTATCAAGGAAGGAACCGGGGGGAAAAAGGGATTTCATAGCCCAAAGAAGAAGTGAAGAAAGCCATCAGCCATTTTCAGAAGAATCCTAACCTTTCAGGACGGAAAGTGGCCCAAATAGTGGGTTGTTCGCAGTCAACCGTTCATAAAATCAGTCGAGTTGTGGGCTTAGAACATACAGTGCAGAAAGTGCCAGACAGGAAGGCTGTGAAGAAATCAAGCGAAATCAAGAGCAAAGAAATTGAAAAAAGATTTCTTGGAAAATTTTTCCTGTTGCGTGATGGACGACGAAACCTGCTGATTTCTCGCCACTTCCTGGTCAGGAATTTTATACTGCAGATTCTCGTGGAAATTGACGAACAATTTTGCGTGAAGAAACAAGCAAAGTTCCCTAGAAAATTCCTGGTTTGGCAAGCAATTTGCACTTGTGGGAACAGGAGCAAATTTTTCGTTGGCCAAGGCTCTGTTGACTCGAAGATATACATCGAGGAATGCTTGAAGAAGCGACTTTCACCATTTTTACGTGAGCACGATGTGTCAACAATCTTTTGGCCAGATTTAGCTTCATGCCACTACAGCAAGGCCACCAAGGAATGGTACGAAGCTAATGAGGTGGTTTTTGTCCCCAAAGAGGCCAACCCACCAAATTGCCCAGAACTCAGGCCAATCGAAAGATATTGGACCCTGGTAAAAAGAGAATTGAAGAAGACTAAGAAATCAACGAAAATATTAGCGGAATTCAAGCAAAAGTGGAAGACAGCATCCCAGAAAGTGACTGAGAACACTATAAGAAGCATGATGGGAAGAATTCCAGAAAAAATCCATGAATTTTGTAAGAAATAGTTTTGGTTTTTTATTGTAAGAACAGTTTTCATAAGAATAAGAAGATGATTCGAAAATGAGTTTGATTTTCGAAATCGGTCCAGTGGTTCGAAAGATTTAAGCGTTTTTGTCATAGCGAATTTATTCTCGTTCAGTCCTTATCTTCGAAAACATCGGCCAGAATACTGGGGATCGAATAGCTTTGGAAGAAACTTTCAGAATTGGTGCTTCATGATGGTGAGCAAGGTTTGCTTGTTGTCAATATGACATCGCTCATATCAAGAGAACACGACTCGTTGATCGTAGGAAAACATCGAAAATGATGAAACCGCTGCGGACACTGTCTAGTCCGCGTTTAGCAAAGTTCGGTCCGGGAACGCTACAAAGGTAAGCAATTCAACGTTTTATCGGCGCAAGGTAAGCATCCAATTCATCGCTTTACAAGCTACCAGGCGATCGATAGGCTTTCACGGCCAGATGAGCAAAGACCACAAAACCACCAGGGGGCTTTATTTCGATAATTAATGAGGATTTAACAGGGCGTCGTATTTGTTGCAACACGAACAGAGAGAACGCCTCGCATCCAATTTAACAAGTTGTAATATACCCGTTTCTTGTGTGTTTACCCGACAGGTGGGTATTTATAAATAACAAGAGAGGTCAGGGAAAACCCGTAAATACCTCAAATATGTCGGCTTCGTATTCTTCAGGGGAATAACGGTGGAACTTTCCACGGGGCAAATGGAAAAAGATAATCAATCTACCATTGGGACGGTCAATATTGACCGAGAGTCAGTGATGTTTTCGAGGAAACAATAATTTTTCAGCTTTACTCTTCTATATGATTCTACCAGTGGAATTAACCTCGATAGAGTTGAGGTAGTCAGCCAAAATTGCAACGGAATGAAAATTGATGAGTGTAATTCGAACTTAATAATCTGCAGTGGGTAATAATGATTCTGCCGTCCATTAATCAACAGGCACGGAAGGGAGGGCGAATTTGTTTGAATTAGATCAAGATGGATCGCTAGGAAGTAAGAGGGTCTCGAAACATACCAGTTGCAATTTTTCATGAGACTATGCCAAATCCGCACACCTGCCTCTGGAATGTTAGAATAATACAAGAATTCGTTTTTGAACTTCTCAGAAACCACTTATGCCGCGTTTAAACAATGCCAGTTGAACTCTTTTGAATACCACTGGCATCCAGTGACATACCCAGTGATAATAAGTCGGTCCAGTTGGATTGGCTTGCGGAGTACGAGGATGTATTGATATCTAGTAAGCCTAGACTAGTTCCATGCATAAACAAAATATTGCGATAACATATCAACGAATAACTTATTAAAAGTATCAGTGTAGAGTTCGACGTCAAAAAGTAAACCAGAGTTACGCAATAAATTAAGGTCGCCGTTCAGAGTGAATAGGAAAACTCATCCGATAGAGGCGCCACCGTGCATTTTATGGAATATCTCCATAGAACTTACATTATCTCTATTCTATGGATATCTCTCTAATTATGAATGAAATGTACAATGACGCTCACTATCCGAAACTCGATGAACTATGAAATAAGCAGGAACTTTTTCCCGCTAAAATTTGAATCTGGCCATTCTCTGCCCATTCCGTTTTTCAAGTTGTTATTCTGAATGAAATTATCTGTAGATTCACTTTTAATCGGAAGTTGAACTATTTTCATGGGTCTTTAGTTTGAAATAAAACAGAAGCATGAGTTGGCTCATTTTCTTCTATTTTTGAAAGAAAGAAATGAACTGTTGAAATGAAATGAATCTCAATTATTAGGTACATACATCCTTTCTGAGATTACCCACAAAATTTCATTTCTCAAAGTGAAACCATTTACAAATGCAACTTGAAATAAAAACACACTACATTGAACGCCCACGTTGAAAGAATGCTTAATACCCTTGGTGATCAATGTCCTTTGTATGCGACCGTGAAAAATTGGACTGCGAGCTTCAAAAGAGGTAAATTTTCCATTGAAGATGATGACCGATCGGAAAGGCCAGTTTCTGTGTCAGTCCCCGAAAATATCGATGCAGTTCATGACATGATTTTATCAGACCGTCGAATTGGGCTGAACCGGATATCTGAAGCACGATTTCATACGAACGCGTTCATCATATAGTTCACGTTCACAATTTGGACATAAGGAAAATTTCTGCAAAACGGATTCCCAAATGTTTGAACGTTGACCAAAAGGGTGCAAGGGTAGAAGCATCGCGTTCGATCTGTGCTCGATTTGAAAACGATGTGAATTTCTTGAACCGAATTGTTACTATGGATGAGACTTGAGTACATTTCTACGATCTAGAAACAAAGCAACAATCGATGGAATGGCGACACTCTGGTTCTCCAAGACCTAAGAAGTTCCAAAAATCTGCTGGAAAAGTTCTTACTTCAGTTTTTTGGGATTGCCATGGAGTAATCATAATTGATTTTTTGGATAAGGGTAGAACAATAACTTGAGATTATTATTCGACATTACTAACCACTCTACGGAAAAAAATTAGAGAGAAAAGACGCGGAAAACTATCCAAAGGTGTTTTGTTTTCACAGGACAACGCCCCAGTACACAAATCTTATGTTGCCATGCAAAAAATTCGTGATTTAGGGTCAGAATTACTAGAATACCCCCTTTATTCACCAAATTTGGCTCCGTCCGACTACCATCTCATTCCTCAACTGAAAAAAAGTTTAAAAGGTCGTAAATTTTCTTGCAACGAGAAGGTAATAATTTTTTGGAAGGTCTAGAGACGTTGCAGGTTCGCTCTTATAAATGTATTCAATTAATAGGAGAATATGTTGAGTAATAAAATATTTTAACATTGAAATTTTGTTTGGTTCTGAAGTAGGCTCCAGACAGATGGACTCTGTACAGGCTTCGTGTGGAGGCTGCATTAGGATTGACGTGAAAACTAGTTGACCTTGAACTTTACTACGCTCGTGCCGTAGGAGGTCAGCAGACAGTCCAGCTGACTAACGGCAGCTGACTTAATCATAATCATCATAATCTTTGGCGATCTCTTTTCATTCGTATCTGCTTGGTTTTGGCATTTAAAGAGGTTATAGAGTTTTCCAAATTGCCTCGCAACACTCTTCAACGATTTCTCCAATAGTTGTAAATCTAATCCGGAAAGAGAAACCCAATGTTCTGTAAGAATTTCCAGTTGTCAAATACCTATGAACAATGAAAAAACCCTTTTTGCTTTCTAAAATACTAGAAATATTTCTTCATTCTGGGTAATGAATGTAAGGAAAATTGGAATAAACTACGAAATACGTCAGGCCAATGTGAGCACGGCTTCACGTTTGACGTGGCCCCACGGTGCCTGACGTGACGTGTTTCCACGTCACGTCAGAGCAGTCTGTATTCACCTTCACTCCTCAAGCCAGTGCACTGGTCTGAAATAGACGATGCTAGTTATTGGCTCAAAGGTGGGCGTTGAATGTAGTGTGTTTTTCTTCAAGTTGCATTTGAAAATGGTTTCACTTTGAGAACTGAAATTTTGATAATTGAGATTAATTGCATTTCAACAGTTCATTTTTTTTCTTTCAAAAATAGAAGAAGATAAGCCAACTCTTGCTTCTGTTTTATTTCAAACGAAAGACCCATGAAAATAGTTCAACTTCCGATTAAAAGTGAATCTACAGATAATTTCATTCAGAAAAACAACTTGAAATACGGAATTGTCAGAGAATGGCCAAATTCAAATTCTAGCGGGAAAAAGTTCCTGCTTTACCCACATTTTCACGAATTTAATAGTTCAGCGAGTTTAGGATAGACAGCGCCATTGTACATTTCATTCATGATTCGAGAGATATTCATAGAACTCATACAGATAATGTAAGTTCTATGAAGATATTCCATAAAATGCACGGTGGCGCCTCTATCGGTTGATCTTTCCTACGCGCTTCAAACGGCACAACCTTGAGCAACGAGCCTTCCAACTGGTATCGTACAAACGGTCTTTCAGAATTTTAGAAGAGTATCGTTTTTGACTTTTTCGTTTGCAGTGGGGCTCCTAAAGTCTCCACAACCATTCTGAGGGAATTTTTCCCAAAGAGGATGTTCTAATTCCAATTCAACTAAAGCTCATACTTTGTTATCGGGCTTGTTATTGTTCTGGGCCTATTTTGGTAGCAAGTCGGCATTTTAGGACAACTTAACAACTTGTAACTTTCTTCCAGAGTCCATTGCTCCACTACCGCTCATTGTGCGGCAGCAAACGCCCCAGTCTGGCGGCCTATTTGGCAGGAGTACCAGCCCCTCGTGCAGTAGTCGAGAAACCATTTCTTCTCAGCGACGGAAGGGTTCATCTCACAGCTTCCCTGAATAAAGGAATTTATTCACACGGCGAAGAGATAATCGTCAACGTGCATGTCAGAAACGGCAGTAACAAGACGGTGAGAAGAATAAAGGTAGGTGGAACCAATTATGAGTACAGCTGCATCAAAAGTTTCATGTACATGAATAAATGATACCAAATGATGGAGGGAAAGCACAAACACTAATTGCTCAAGACGATATGTCTAGGCGGAAGTTACGTCATCGAATAATCAGAGTATTTCGTCATTCCAATCAGGAGTGATCCAACCCACTCGAGCCTTCTCGTCTCAGCTGTATCTACTATTGATATTCGATCCTATTGTTCACCCTTGCTTCCCTAACGGTTAATAAGCAAATACGGAACCTCAAAGATCCCAACATAGCGTGCTGCTGGGTCTCATATTCTCGAAGAACTTAATTAGGGGAAAGTGTCCCAATAAACTTCGGTATAATCTCATTATACACTTTCCGCTCTCCCAGACGCTGGAGAGACATTATCCGGATAGCACGCCATGAGTTTTGTGGGATTAGAGGGAGAGAAGAAGGTCTTTTACTGTTTGGGGTCGAATGAGCAACAAATAGAAGAGTGGCACAACATCGCAGAGGAAGAGAATATTCAGCTCTTATTCATCAAGTATTTATTAAAGGGCAAAGATTTTCTTGATTGATCAGATGCCGATCACCAGAAGCAGAATAAGGCCTCACCGTGACGATTCAACAAATTCGAATTACTTGTAGATAGTCTATGGCGACGAATCTTGTACTACATACTCTGCGAATGATGCTTTCTTTCATCACCATGACACTAATCCCTCTTGCATCATAAAGGGCACGTTCAATCCGAAGTTACTCAAACGAGGATTGGAAGTCAACCCTCGGTTGAAAAAAGTTCGGTATTATAAACGTCTTTTCGGCCTCGGTTAAACAACCTCGGATTGGGATCGCTTTTTTTGGGTTGGCTAACCTGAATCTTATTTCTCGAAGTATTTTGGCACGTTTTGTTATACCATGTTAGGATAAATTCAATAATCGTAGTCTAATAAAAACAAAACAAGAAGCTTATTCGAATATTCCCGGGTTTTGTGACGGTCACGACAGAGAATTTAGAGAAATCTGATTTCCTACATCAAAACAAACTATGTAATAAAAAAAATTGTAATTTATGAAATGAGGACAGACTTCGTAGGAATTTCTTCCACTCGAAGCTATTGCCAAATACGCTCTAGTCTTTATCACTTTTGTCAACTTATTTGAATCGAATGATATAAGTTTGTACAATTTTGATATTCTGAAAAGTCTTATCTCAAACTCATGCCAAGTTACCAAATAAAAGCTGGGACAATACAAAACATCCAATGAAATTGCATTAACATTTAGTCGTACAAGGATGTAGTTATATTTAGGATAGGAACAAATCATTCTTGATCTTGTTTGATTGAGTACATGAAACACACATTAAATTTGAAGATAACATTTATTATTAACTATTCAGGTTGAGAGTCATGAATAGAGTCAGTCTAGCAATATTATGCAGGACTCCGCAAGTCACAAAAATAATAGTTGTTTCCGAATGTAAAAAAGAATGGGAAATGTTCTTTCACACTCCAGAGAGTCTTTAAATTCAATTCATAGTTCATATGTGAGCTTCATTGTATAATTGATCATCCATTGATCTGCGAGATGGGATCGGTGTCATCAATCATTTCTTCAGAGTATATTAAAAAATTTCTATGATGAGAATTACCAAATTTATAAGCTTAGCAACTTTGAAATTTGAAGAAAAGTAATCCTTTTCACATCTGAAGCATTCAGCATTTTCACAACCCATCAAAATAAGCATGCACCTGTACTATGTAATGATAATCAAGAAATCCTTCTAGAACGGTGAGTGAGCTCCAGCAACACGGTTCTAATACACCGAAATTTGGTCAGTCAATGCAACCTTTCCCTTGTTAGTTGCTATTCCTGTTGATTGCTTGGCATTTTGATAGAATGATAAAATAAGCACTAGAAAACTTTTTGATAATGTCCAAAGTTCTAGACATTTCACAACTTTTTTCTGATGTTGATTTATGTATACCACAAAAATCTTCGATAATGTTAACGAGAAGATTCAGCTTATTCAGAGTAATTTAATCCACCCGATAAGAGAGTTTTTTTATTTGACCAAAATCTCTTCTTTGTGCCATCGTCGAAGTGGTCGAAAGGAAATGTGAAATCATTGGATTGGTATCTTTCTTATTCACTATCGTTACTATCTTTTGAATGCCTTGCAGTTATTTCATTATTATACTAACTAGAGTCATTTTTAATATTATATTCACACAGGAACCTGACAGTTCTATCCCTCGAAGATAAGGCACAAAAAATCAGTTTCAATTTAGGAATATTTTTCCAAACACCAAAGATGAATTATTAATACATAGCAAACCTACAGAAGGCTGTGATTAATATCAGGCATTCTATCAATATAATATCATATAATATTTTCATTCCAAGCAACTTCAACGTGCCACAACAAAATGTTTTGTTTTATTTTCAACATAAAATGAGGTGAGTTGTCGGCTATCTAGAAACGTCAAACGTTTCAATCCTCGGTTCAAATCTCAAACGGAGCTATATTCACCGGTTGAGTCAATCCAGGGTTGAACCCGAGGTTGGATGTTTATAATACGGAAATCGACATTCGACGGCGGATTTGGGCTCAACCGAGGATTGAAATTCTTTTATAAAACCGGCCCTAAGACTAACCTCAAAAGATTTCAGCTTGTCACGGTTCGAAATTCCCATTCTGTCGATTTACGGAACCTCTTGCGCCATCTAAGTGCTGTGTTGGGTACTTCATGATCTTTACGCTCAGTATATTCGACCTTGGTACCACAATGGAGAAGTACCATATTATTTCATTTCACTTGACGCTATGGAATTAAAGAATCCAAGCACCTTCGGAAGATCAACTTTCTTGACGCCCTATTTTACAATCTCTTATAAACCAACCCCTACATACTTTACTGGTGAGGGGTAGCTGATCTCCACTATCGCAATCTGGAAATTTGACGTGTGACAAACCTCGAGAATTCTTTATCATATCGCTTTGGTAGAGGGGGAAATCAGGGAGTTTTCTTTGACTATGGCTTCGGCATTTTGCTTTGAAGTGTCATGGTGAATTTATTGCCTTAATAACTGGTTCTTTGCAGTCGAGAAGGAGCTTAAACCGTTCTTTTATGGAAAATTCCCCTCCTTCACAATCAATACTCGAAAATAACAATCCCTTTTCGACTCTGTCCAATACATCCCCTCATTCCAAATAAACCCCACCAGCTCATCTCTCCTAAGCTAAAAGAGACGTCAAATACAGCGGAAAAACTATTTTCCGACCTGCAATCTTCGCTTACTTGTGAACGATTCCAGTTGGATGGTCCCTGGGAATTACCGGGGTAGATCGTTTCCCTCCACGGATACGAGTAATTGATGTTCGAGAGGATAAAATTAAGGGTAGTTTGTATTCGGGTCGACCTAATTATTACTATCGGAAAATCCGATTTTCCTTACTTCGCTTAATCCGGATGTTATCCGTACTTCGTTCCGTAGAAAACACCTCGTCGACGCGTCCTTATGGAATGTGCGAAAATCGAAATTTTTTCTGTTTTTATGCAACAAAAGCTGTGCTTTTCTCCGAGAAAACTTGTTCTCTTAATATCGAAAATGGGATTTATTATCGATTGGGTTCGCGAGAAATATTAATATAAGTATGTAAGCAATCTGTATCTTCAACCCCCTATAAATTGTATTGATATTGTACGAACACTCTATGATTCAAACCGAAAGTTACTCGATGTTCCGATGCCATCTTTCTCTTTTTCACCTCTCTCAGATATAACCTGTTGAAACTCGTACCGGTAACTATAATTATTTTGGTTGATGAATCAAACGCTGCATTAATGTATTTGTATGACTGTTTTGCCCACTGTAAATAAAGGCCCAGTTCCATAATCTATTCGAAAAGGCTCCTTTTCGCAAAGGCCGCTTTTCAAAAAAGCCGCATCATTCAAATGGAGTTTAAAAGTGCATCCGGTCCCATAAACATAATCCGACCCTCATTTAGATCATGATATAAATAAATGTCTTTATGTTCGACTGCTTCATAAACACTTGATTCATGAATTCGTTTAGCGTCCATAATTGACTACTTTATTGGACTCAACTGTCACAGATTCTTTGGCACTTGCGGCTAAATTTTTTACGCTTTCCTCTCCCGAACTATCCATTTTTGGGATTATTATGACGTTTGTCACAGAATTAACGAAGTAAACAACTTTGTTCAGTGAGGTTGCTAAGGTCGCTGATGGTTACTGAGGTAAGTGACAAGTGATGTGAAACGAAGAAAATTGCAAAATCGAGAGGAGTCTGTGACAGCTTAGTCCAATAAAGTGGTGTCCAATAAAGTAGTCAATTATGGACGCTAAACGAATTAATGAATCAAGTGTTTATGAAGCAGTCGAACATAAAGCTTTGTATGCAACTCGTACATAATTAGGCTTATGGACCCAAATTATTGGCCTCTCTCGCTTTGCTGAAAAATGTCAAATATTCATAGTGAGTGTTATGTTCATTATTCTTATTCTGAACATTCCGAGTATAAACCGTTCTCATAACGTCAAAGAAGAAGGATGTGAAAGATCATGCATCTTTTGAATTTCATGAATATCATCACAGGGTGTTTCAAATTTTGTGTCGAAAACTGTGATCGAAAATTGGCCATAACTTCTGTTTTTCAAATTAGAACCCTATTTTTTATGATTCTGCGGAGAAAAATAGTGATAGCACTCTCTGATGTTCTTGCTCCTAAATTCAGTAATTGCCGAGATATTTGAGCTTTTCTGGATTCATGTTGTACGTAGAGTCAAATTCATCGAATCTGAAGAGATCCGATGAAGATTCTTATAAAACTATAGTAACAACTAATAATTAGACCTGTCACCTGTGAATTATGGATGGGATCATTTCTCTTTTATGGTCACAGAATATTCTCATGCCAACAGATTCGATGACTATTCTTATGAAACCATAGTAACCATTGAAGTAAAATCGAGAAGTAAGGTTAAGGCCTAAAATAAGACCTGTACCTTGTGAATTATTAATGGGATAATTTATCTTCTATGGTATAATATCTATAAGATGAATTTGACTCTACGTACAACATGAATCCAGAAAAGCTCAAATATCTCGGCAATTACTGAATTTAGGAGCAAGAACATCAGAGAGTGCTATCACTATTTTTCTTCGCAGAATCCAACGCAACCTTAAAAAAAATAGGGTTCTAATTTGAAAAACAGAAGTTATGGCCAATTTTCGATCACAGTTTTCGACCCAACATTTGAAACACCTTGTAATGATATTTATGAAATTCAAAAGATGCATGATCTTTCCACATCCTTCTACTTTGACGTTATGAGAACGGTTTACACTCAGAATGTTCAGAATAAGAATAATGAACATAACACTGACTATGAATATTTGACATTTTTTCACGATTTTTTTCGATATTTTGAAAACTATTCGAATGAATACAATGGTTCCAACAGAAATGTATTCAGCATTGAATACCCAATCATATCAGACACGAAAATATTAAAAAAAATATTTTTTTAACAAATTAATTTCCACTCCTGGTATAACCGGAAATGCTCAGGCTCCAAAAATAATTTAGGTCTGTAGAGAATTTCCAACAATATCATAATCCCAATTTTCGGATTTCAAATATGTTCCGTTCCGTTCAGACCGTGGGACACTCTGTATATTGCCAAAATGTTCATTGATAATTAACTGCCTCGCTTGAGGAGCACATGTTGAATTGAATGATGTTAAATGTTGCCCCCTTCTCCTATATATTTTCGGCCTTCTTGAAAATATATCTTGTTCATCATCAGCAAGGAAGAGCTAGAACTCGAACTAGAAGACATTTTCGATTTTTGTGAAGAAAAATTAATTTTCATTTTTGAAATGAAATGGAAAAACAGAACGGGGTTATGTTTTATAGTATATATATATTCTTATGAAATGGAGCTGTTACAGATTTGTTTTTAATTATGGCATGTGTCTCGAAAAGGCAACAAGGAACAGATCATTCAAACAAACATATTGATCCATTCCCCGCTCCTAATCTCAGTGTTAGCAGAGGAATGTCAAACGGGGCACCATACATTTCTGCGTATGATGCAAGAGCACAGATAAAAACCTCAGCAAAAACTCTGTCTCCCCGTATAAGTGTAGGGTTATTGGATTTGTTTTCAGATATTCATATTGGAGGGCATCTTCTTCTACGAATGTAATTCTTTCTTCATTTCTTCAAAGGGGTTGACAAAGCATTTTTAGATAATCTGAAAACAAAAACCAGAGGGAGAAAAAACGGAAAAGCAAAATCAACTAATATATTCAAATTGTTTTGAAGGTACCAACCCATCTCAAAAATGAATCAGATACTAAGTGAATAGAGTTGAAACCATCTGGAAATTTATATATTGAACAATTATTGACCAAATGGTCAATAGTTTGCTCTTCATGCCCACACTCACATCTCGGGCTATCAATGTTTTATAGTAATAGAGCATGAGCGAAGAAAAAGGATACTTTTTCTGCCATAAAGGCCCAATATCCGAACCTTATGATGAAGGATACTTCAAAGCTTCCTCTAGTCTCAAAATTGGTTGATGGAACTCATTTCATTTGTAAAGGGGGCTTCTCACGGAAGAAGAGACTTTATGTTCGAACTGACCCTTAGTACTCATTTTTATTGCTGAAATCTTCACTTCCCATCGAAACATCGTTGCCAATTGTATCATTTCGCGATTTGTAATAAAAAGAGAAGTGAGAACATTAATTCTCACGTCCTCCATGCGGATATAAAATTCACGAAGTTGACTAAAACAGCTTGCGGATCAGAAATTCTACCCCAGGCTGCCTTCATATAAACCTCGAATGAAGAGAAGGATTGGAAAGCAACGATTTATTTGTTGAAAAGCTCCCTTTTTGAAAGTTTTGAGGAATATAGGGTGCCAGTAGAGAATTTGGAAGCAAGGAATTTCAATTGGGTTTTGAATTCGTAATATAAGATTCTGAAATCGATGATTCGAATTCCTGTACATTTTTAAAGCAAAATAAAATAAACATTGAAGATTATTAACAATTACCAGATGAACTTTGGCTAACGGATAAGTGACTAGTTAAAACATGCCATTAACTCCTGGAAAAACAGCATTACATACGTCGTCATCAAACCAAATGGAATTGAAGAATTCAGTGATGAAGAAGGGTGAATAAGAATAAGAATTCACCATGGAGAGCTAACAGAGCAAGCAGACCGTGACAAGTTTTGATTAATCCACTACGATGCAATCCCAATCCGAGTAATAATTATAAATTATTGATTGCTCGTGTGCAGAAGTACGAGCAAATAGTTTCGAACTCTGTAGGCTTGATGAATGCCGATTATAATTCTGCACAAGTTCTCTTCGAATTTGTAATGGTCTGCTTGATTAATGGAATCGCGGTGACCATTATCTCGTCGGAAAATTAGGATGAAAACATACTCGTCCGAGTGGAAAATCGAACCCGTTATTTGGTTTTGAGTTGAATAATAATTATGAGAGAAAGTCCGGTTACCATGGAAAGGAAGGATAGGGCCATTTAGTGGCATTTCGCTTCAGATTGGGGAAAATATCCGCAAGGGTTCGTTTTATCGATTCGCTTCGACATTTGCGTGAACCTAGCGGTTTACCAAGATACCTCTTTCCGAAATAAGATATCAACCCGATATCTAATAACATCAATATGAATTATACCTCTGCTTTTCACAGTAACAACGTGAAGCCAAATCTTTGATAAGGATTGAGTTGTACGCTTGCGTCAACTGGACATTAAAAAATTGCCAGAAATGTAGAGGTTATGTGTATTTCGAAGGACGGCAAAGAAATAGATATCGAGGATGAAAATATGTCAATTAAATATTTTCAGTTCAATTCTAAGATATGAATAGGTGTTAACAATGATAGTCAGGACTTGAAGAAAACAGAATAAAGCGATTGAAACATTTCACGTGAAATTGTTAGGTTATGATCGAAACTATTCACATGAAGTTATGAATGACAAACGTTTCACGACATAATACGATGTGTCAGAGAGAGACAGAATTAGTATATTATGTTTCTTCTCAAAATTGCCGCACGAGCGTAGATCTGGATTCTTACCAAAGCCCAGCTTCAATTTTCATTGGCTTATAGACCGCGGGCATGTGACGTCACACGCCAACTGTCAATCAGCCTGCTGGACAAACAAACCGTATTTCAATAAACAACAATGGTAATTTAATCGGATTAAAATTGCAATTCTGAGAAGATAATGGGTTTATCCTTAGACTATATAGTGTATAGTCAAAGAATTATCCCATAAAACTTATAGTAACTATAAGTCCTATGGTTTTATCCCGAAAGAGAGGAACGTAACTGTGAATATAAGTAAACTGTTTCACTTCATCATTTCAATAATTTAATTGAATATCTTGTATATAGGTTCATTAGTACATATTGACTGAGAAATTAAATAATGCATTAAGGAAATTATATAAATGATAATTCAGTAAAACAAATATGTAATTCAATTTGATTTTTGATGAAAATATATATCTAACACTGTATAAATATATCAACTCTCATATCAATAAGGTACTATAGATGGACATACAATTAATGAATGCACAGCAAACTGTCAAATTTTATCGATCACAGGAACATTATTCTGCTTGAACTTGATCATATGCATGGGTGAGGTTGGAGATGATGTTTTATATTTGTTTCTTATGGAACTAATAACACGCTCAACATGTATTCGTAAATTTGCAAGTCTTCTAGTTTCTTCTACTTCTTCCTTTGTGAATGTATAGTTATGCAAAGTTTCCTGGAGATGATGGATTTCACTATAACAATTCTGTAACTCGAAACTGATATCAGGAAATTCGTGTTCACCAGAGTTTTGTGCATGTTCCACTTCTTCAGCATGTTTCACTTCTTCAACAGGTTCACTTATATCTTCTTCATCAATAATATCCAAGCTTTGAACAGCTGGATTATTCAAGGCTTCACACAAAGGGTCATTGTCAATACGATCCCTAATTCTATCCATATAAACTGGAATATTTAGGTTTGGGATCTTATTTTTATCTTGCTGCTTCCTACGATTCAATCTCTGGATGCTTTGAACTGCATTGTTTTTTTTTTGTAGCCAAGCTATTGATTTGGTACCCAGTCTATATTGTCAACATCTTCCAATGCACTTGGCTCGCCTAAAATGAAAAAAAACATAATTTTTTATATGCCTATGTTTCCTTGATTCTTTGAACATACCTCCTACAAAATGTTTTGAACATACAGTTGCCCATTTCAACTTCTAAGTAGTAAAATCTGCACTTCTAGTTGACTTGATCCATAATTCACGTCTCTTTTTAGCAAGAAGATAAATATTTTTCCTATTGTCGAAAATAGATGGAAATCGGTGGAATGAAACCTCATCTCTTCCGCTTCTACTTCCACATTTCACAATCGCGCAAAACTGAGGCATTATCGACAAAAAAAGATTTTAAATATGACATAAACACACTATAAGCATTCGTAGATCCGTTTGTTTGTCCAGCAGGCTGATTTGACAACTGTTATTTGCTGTCGTCTGTCAGATATGCCCGCGGTCTATTCCCCATTTTGGAATTACTAGATATATGGTATCAACAATGGACATTTCCAGTCATTTTCAGAAAAATGTATTTTGACATATCGGATTCTCATGTAATTCGTGATTTTTTTTTTAATTTTTTCATCAATTTATACCCTTAAAAAAATATTGAAAACTCAAAAATAATCTACCGAATTCAAACGAACAGAAGAAGCGGGAAATCGTGTGACGTCGGTGGCTAGACAGATTTCTGGTTGGTTGTACTCGTCATGACGTGCTGCTGATATAAAAATGACAGCTTTGCCAAATCACAAAAAAATAATTAGCCTGAAAAAGCCCTTGCTTTCACTTTCCTAATAATATCATAATATAATTGGATAGGGTGTCTTAGGGAATTGGACTAATAGTCAAGTTTAATTACAACTTTGTCGACGTTTCGGAACTTTTATGGTTCCTTTCTCAAGACTAAAAAATATTTATTGAAAACACACAATACATTGAATGGTTTCTGGTTATTACCTCGTTGTGGTCACTTTGATGATTGAAAATTAAATAAAAACGAAAAATAGTTTGGGTTCTGGATTGGACCATCGGATTCCTCATAAATTCAAATTACAATTTTCAATATAATCTCGCTATTACACGTGGAAAAGACAATCATCGAAACATCAAATATCAAACTTCACATTTTGACGCACGTCAACGTCACAGGCACAATGTCATAGATACGTCACGACACGGTTCACAGAGTTAGGTTCCAATTCGGTGGCCTCACGAGTTTTGGATTGGCCAGTGGTCAATCTCTTCATTCTTATTCTTTTCATTTCTCTTCTCTGTTATCTCTGGCATACCATTCCAGAGATAACGCCTTCTTTCTTGTTCTCTTCTCTTCTGCCTGTCTGTCTGTCTTTTCCACGTGTAATAGCGAGATTATATTGAAAATTGTAATTTGAATTTATGAGGAATCCGATGGTCCAATCCAGAACCCAAACTATTTTTCGTTTTTATTTAATTTTCAATCATCAAAGTGACCACAACGAGGTAATAATCAGAAACCATTTAATGTATTGTGTGTTTTCAATAAATATATTTTAGTCTTGAGAAAGGAACCATAAAAGTTCCGAAACGTCGACAAAGTTGTAATTAAACTTGACTATTAGTCCAATTCCCTAAGACACCCTATCCAATTAGACAACATGGACGAGAACACAATACAATCATAATATAATGTTTATTTTGGATGTTTTTCTTTTATCATCATGAAATTTTCATTTGTACTTCATAAAGCTTCATAATATCATTCAATTTACGACCTCGTTATTGAAGATAAATATGGTTCAAGTAAGCCGATAGGTGAGAAATTCAATTGAAAATAATTATCCTTAGTCTACAGATAAGAATTGGTATATATAGGCCGGTCTTCTAATTTAGGAAGCATTAATTATTAGTGGTAAGAATAATTATTGATTTGGCAACTGTGTACCTAGGAGTATAAAATATAGAGTATGAAATACTCCTAGACTTGACTGTAAGAAACGCCATTCTATAGTACGCAGAGATGAGGTCGAAATGTCGAATAATGACAAATAAGAAGGTTATGTTTTTATTTATAATTTGTAGGCGTGGTTGTCAAATCAGTATTTGTATTTTCAGAGAATGAGTTTTATATCAACTCTAATGAAAATCAAGTTGTTATAATATGACGATGTTTCAAAAACATTATAGTGATCACATCAAATATAATACGATTACTGAATATATTCATGAATAAATTCAGAGATTTCACAAAGACTTTACAATAGCGGCGTGTCTCACAGTTACTCTGGGCTTTGTCCCCTCCATCACAAACTTCAACCAATCATATTACAAATTGAGCCACTGACGTTACAGCAGAGGGACGTTTGAATTCACACGTGTTGAAATCACATTCAATATCGAATAATTAATCAATTCTTCAAAATTCAGAGTGAATAAATGGTCACAAATGTGTTTTGAACTGTTTTTTTTCTCTTATTTTCGCAGAAAAAAAGGAGAACACATATTGTTGCAGTATTTATAGATCGCACCAAGTATTCTTTCATATATTCCCTCTACTTGAGCGAATCGAACATGTACAAATGATACTCCTACTCAAAGGGTGGAAAGATATGCCCTTAATCAATCTTTCATAGCGTGCCTTCCCTTTCGAAATCCAATAAAATATTGAAGTCCGGTAGTGAAAGGAACACCAACTGAAGAGGAACGTGATTTGCTAGGCATTCGTAGCGACAGAACGAGGACAGAAGAGATCCCCAACAACCCTTGAATTCCGATACGTCTTTCAGACAGATTGAAATACCAGGGATGCATCCGGTTGAGTTGCTCTTTCCGGGCGTGGGGCGTGTAGGTGCTAACTTTGTCGGGAAGGATTTCGAGATCTTCGGAGCGTGGGAGGCAGCCACGAAGGTATCATTTGGTTGGCAATTTTTCTCATTAGCATTTCATTCGATGCTGATGAAACTGTATTCAGTTACAGAGGTGGAATGACGATCTCGTTCTTGCGGAATCTCCAGGAGAGATTAATTCCATTATGGGCATTTTTGGCATACGCCTCAAGGTAAACTTGGAGAAGACCTAGTATTTGGGTGATGATGAAGATTACTCTGTCAACTATGTAGAATCATAAAAATGGTCATTCTCCCCTTATTGATATCGAATTAATGGCCTGCTTTTAGTGCTGGTCGATCAATAGAGCACTAAATACTGACAATTTATCTTCGATGATAATGACTGTCGTCGATAAATAGAATACGTTGACGATGAATGTGTTTTATGTCTCTATCTATTTTACTTCGATATTGTAATTATCAGCATTATCTGATACACACCCCTCCCTTTTGAGAGAACCAGGATTATTATTTCACTTGGTTTTTAACGAAATATACTGCTCTATAAAAGCTGAGTTCAGAAATTTGATGGCCTTTTCAAAAGTAGTATCGCAGCCACTGCTATAAATTATTAGATAACTGGTAATACGATGATACGATATTTTCGTTCTCGAGCTATTGACCTGAGTGGTTTTCGGGGGCTCTTCATCGTGCTGTGAAAGCATAGATCCCATATTTCAAGACTATCAGGGACGAACATGTTGAATACTCAATTCATCGAAAACTAGCGGCCCGCTCCGGCTTCGCACGGATGCAATGCAATCCTCATAAACAACGGTTGTGCCGGCGCCGCACCGCTATGTCCCTGCATTTTAAATCTGAATATCTTCGGAAATATTCATTTAAATTACATGCTGTAAAGGGCCATATAGATCTATATTGAATGAACAATGTATTTAAGGTACCGGGTTTTTCACCATAATTGACCCCCCTTCAAGTTTGTTACTGAAAGAGGTACAAAAAAATGTTTCTCACATAAGTTTCAGGAAGTCGACTAATGAAATATATACAGGGTGGGCAACATATCGACTGCAAATTGCAACTTCCTTTTTTTCAAATGGAACACCCTGTGGACTTTTCTATATTTGGCACGCTCTTTTTCCCCTAATTTCGAATATATAACATAGGTTTGGTCTAATTCTCTTATTTTGAGTACCACATAGTTTCAAATTTTGAGAACTAATTTCTTTAGTTGATATTATTCATTCAATAATACCATAGTTTATTATTTTTTTTTATTTTTTATTGGATATTGTTAGGTATTCAAAAAAATTTGCTTTCAAGTGAATTGTTTGAATATAAAGAATTTCGAAATGATTTCAGGTATTTATTTTTTATTCCGTAGTTTCATTTCAAAACTTTGAAACTCTGTAAATAAAAGAGAAAGACTCACATACGACTATGTATTCGATATCAAAAAAGAATAATCAATTAAAATATGGAAGAATATACAGGGTGTCCCTTTTGAAAAAATTCTGTTGCATTCAATATGTTGTTCACGCTGAATATAGATATTCCAATCGACGTCATTATTTTCAAAAAATTTATTCGATTTCGTACAATTTTTGTATGAAATATTTTAATGTAACTCTTTTTGTAACAGAGTTAGAGGGATAAAAAACGGTTATTGTGGGTTATCCTTGAGAGATAGACATATACCTTTGCGGACTTTTTTGTTGACCTTTTTTGGGAGTACAGTACCGAGTACATTATTTCGATTTATCTCGTGGGGTTCAGTCAGCGTTTGCAATGTGAGCGCGAAAACATGTTTTTATTTACGACATCACATTAGAAACCTGTAAATTCATCAGTGTTTATCTACAATATTATGCATGTATTATACATACAGACTGTATGTCAAATGACAAATGGAATGAATTCGATAACGAATAAATCAGGGGGTGTTAGGAAAAACGCTCGGACACGTCGATTTGTAATTTTA
Organism: Adalia bipunctata; assembly: GCA_910592335.1. NCBI lineage: Eukaryota > Metazoa > Arthropoda > Insecta > Coleoptera > Coccinellidae > Adalia > Adalia bipunctata. Next base: position 15,688,765 of record OU342955.1, read on the forward strand.
AATGCGCACATTATTCAAGAAAATAAAATTATATAGGGTGTTCCATGCGACCGTGGCCAATACCAACTTTCTTATTTCAAATGCAACCCCCTGTATATTATTTATTTTTTGGATTCTTCAGAAAATTCTAGACATAATTCATGTACAATGTCCTATACCTATCTTCAACTTTTTCGGAAATATTAAGTGTTTTCAGATTTATTTCAAAAATTAACATTTTAAATGAAAATTATTTTATTTCACAAATTCGATACATTACACTCAATACTTATTTCCCATTTACCTCTTGATATGAAGAAAGTAAGCAAAAACCATTACTGGGAAGAAATAAAAAAAAAACAGAAACAGATTTGTTTATTCTCATAGCCTTATAGTAACACGTTTTCTGTTTGCATGACAATAATGATCATTGTAAGTGCTATTGTCTTTTGAATTTCGATAACTGTACGAAATAATATTAGAAAAATGGTTCATTTAACAGAAATGCACAAAATAACCATTCTTCAAATGATTGGTTATTGAGATTACACACGGACACAAATGGAAGTTTCTTGCTTATTTCACGAAAAATTTCCAAATTTGCCGCCTATATCCCAAGGAACAATGAGCAAAATAGAGAAGCAGTTTCGAGAGCTTGGTCATGTAAGACAAATAAAAAAAATTGCTGCCAATGCAGTAAGTGATGATACGAAATTGGATATTATGCTTGAGTTTCAAGAAAGCCGACATAATTCTGTTCGAAAAGTAGCCCCGCTGTTCACCGTCAGTCACACGTCAATATTTCGAATATTAAAGGAAAGTAAGATGCATCCCATTGACATTAATGTTTTTTTTTCGTTTTTTTTAATACTTAAGAAATAATCAGTATTACTTATAAGGTTTTAAGTGTAATGTACCGAATTTGTGAAATAAAATAATTTTTATTTAAAACGTTGATTTTTGCAATAAATCTGAAAACACTCAATACTTCCGAAATAGTTAGAGATAGGTATAGGACATTGTGCATGAATTGTGTCTGGAATTCTCTGAAGAATCCAAAAAATAAATAATATACGTTGCATTTGAAATAAGAAAGTTGGTATTGGCCACGGTCACATGGAACACCCAAAATAATATTATTTTCTTGGAAATATGCGCATTTAAAATTACAAATCGACGTGTCCAAGCGTTTTTCCCAACACACCCTCATTTATTCGTTATCGAATTTATTACATTTGGCTGTTACACTCTGTATATACCTTCCTCTCGAATCACTTTATCTATTAAAAAACCGTTTCAAAATCCGTTGCGTAGTTTTTGAGATTTAAGCATACATAGGGACAGACAGCGAAAGCGACTTTTTCTTTTACTGAAGGAAAGAGATATTGATAAATCAATTCACGAAAAATGGATCCTTTTGAAAGTATGAACGTTTGTGGTTACTATACAAAATGGTGAAGGAACTGGTCCACAAACGTTCAGACTTTGAGACTTTCAAAAGGATCCATTTTTTTCGCCAATGTTTGAATATGAAAAATCTCAATGTTTACTCACTTATCAAACTCGTTTTTACGCTGATTTCTCCATAAGTTCTACAGTTTCAGATGAAAATTGATTGATCTATCAATATCTCTTTGCTTATTCGATAAATTGAGAATTTAACATGTTCGTTTTTAAGGATCTTCAAATATGGAATCTTTCCTCTCACAGTTCGATAAAAAGCCCCCGGAAACTACTCAGGTCAATACATCGAGAAGGAAAATATCGAATTATCATATTACCAGTTCCTTCACCATTTTGTATCACAAACAATGCTATAAATTATTAGATACAAAATGGTGAAGGAACTGGTAATATGATAATACGATTCTCGTTCTCGATTAAGGGCGGATTTACGACAGAGGTATTGGGGTAACTACCCCCCCCCCTTCCCCCCAAGAGTATCGAAGACCTCAGAAGAAATTACGTTTCAAAGTTTATTTGAGGATGTTGTGCACCTGATTTAATGGTTTTCAATCATATTACCCCCCCATGAAAAAGAGCTATATTTGGCCTTGTTGTCGATGTATTGATCTGAGTATAGTCCAGTCATATTAGTCAAAATAAGGTAAGAATCTCGGAATGAGAGATACCCATCTGAATATTTGTATAAACCTTTATTTTGACACCCTAAAACATGTCTCAAAACCTACATATTGTAAGGTGTCCGCGTCTGTCGAAAAATAAGGTCAAAGGTCACAAAAATCGATTTTTTTGACGTTTTTTGCAAATATCTCGTTTTCTATGGGGTTAATGGGATTTGTATTCATTATCAATATTATGGAAGATAAAATTCTCTAAAACTTTTGTTTCAAAAGTTTTTTTATACGTTGAATCGTTTTTGAGATAGAGGGCAGTGAGCGCTGTCTTGTATCGAGTTTGGACCGTTTTCTTTATCAAGGAACCACTTTATAGTAACCATGGTTATTCGTGAGTTTAAATCGTATCTTGGTAACTACGTACGTACTATTTCAAGAATTATGGCTGATGTGTGTTTTATATGTAATAACTCTGATTCGAAAGATGCATTAGTTGAAGTAGTGCGCGGCTTAAAGACTTTGAGAAAGGCAAGTATCGAAAGAAATGATGGCCTCATTGCCCTCATTGATCGTCTAAAATCCGTAACCTCTGTAAAAGTGCATGAAAAATGCCGAAGTGTTTACATTAGTCAAAACTGTATTCAAGCTGCAAAACGGCGATTAGAAAAAGAGGGAAGCATTGCTTCTCCATTTGTATCCTGTAAAAGACGAAATGAAGTGTTTGATTTTAAGACTCAATGTATATTTTGTGGTGAAACAGCTGATGAGGCCGTAGAGATAAAGAAAAAGGAAAAATACCGACGTAAAATAAAAAAAGTGAGTACTCTTGAATTCAAACAATCTGTGATCAAAAAAGCAGAAGAACGTGGTGATGATTTCGGAGAAATAGTAAAAAATCGTATACTTTTCCATTATGATTTGGTTGCTGCTGAAGGTAAATATCATGCTACTTGCTTCACAAATTTTTCAAGTAAAACATCATCATCATCGCCTCATCAGAAACTTCGTCAAGATAATCAAGTAACTGAAGCTATGTTTGAAATTTTCAATTATATTGAAAATAATAACGATTCACAATTTACACTGAAAGAGCTTAAAGAAGTGTTGACAGGATATGTGCCAGATGATAAAACTATTATTACAAGATTGCAACTAAAATACTTGACCGATATTATAATTACGAAGAAAGTAGGTGCTTTTACTATTATTTCTTTTCGTGATGCACACGCCAATATTCTATCGGAAGCTTGGTACGAAAATAAAAAAATAATATAATGTACTTTTCGAAAAAAATTATAATAATTTATAATTATATATTTCTAAACATTTTATAAACTATTTGAGACATATTTTTGATCGGACCTACCGGTTGACCTTTAAGGTCGCCGGCGCGTAGGAAAAGTCGACCTATAAAGGCGCCACCGTGCATTTTACGGAATATCTCCATAGAACTTACATTATCTCTATGAGTTCTATGAATATCTCTCTAATTATGAATGAAATGTACAATGGCGATGTCTACCCGAAACTCGCTGAACTGTGAAATTAGTGCAAATGTGGGTAAAGCAGGAAGTTTTTCCCGCTAAAATTTGAATTTGGCCATTCTCTGCCAATTCCGTATTTCAAGTTGTTTTTCTGAATGAGATTATCTGTAGATTACTTTTAATCGGATGTCGAACTATTTTCATGGGTCTTTCGTTTGAAATAAAACAGAAGCATGAGTTGGCTTATTTTCTTCTATTTTCGAAAGAAAAAAAATTAACTGTTGAAATGCAATTAATCTCAATTACCTCATTAAGAACTCCAATCCTTTTTGAGTTCACCCACAAAATTTCAGTTCTCAAAGTGAAACCATTTTCAAATGCAACTTGAAATAAAAACACACTACATTGAACGCCCACCTTAAAGATCCTCTATACAGGGTGTCTACTTTCAAAACGGCAAAACTTCAAAGGGAGATTATTCAAGTGATTTGCAACAAAAAATGTCATATAACACATGGTCGAAATCTTGACGGTTATTCTTCAATTTAACAATTCTCGTTTTCACGAAATATTTCAATTTTTTCCATCAAATCTTCAATAATATATCAGTTATGCTTGTGACTTCATCGAATTCGATCACATATTTGAAAATGGTAATAAATTTTCTACAAGAAAAGAATTTCAGTGTGCCAAAAATATTTCTATTGCGGGTTTGGTGAGGAGATGAATATCACGATACTGAAGTGAACAAAATCAGTCATATTTTTCCAATGGGTTTTTCGTTGAAAAATTATTTATTATGGACATGTTTTCTTTTCAGCAAAAAATACCTCATTTAGTGTACTTTCGAATGACATATCAACTTTTTTGTTAACAGCTTGTTTTCTGCCATAATATCATGGCTAACAAGATAAAAACGAAAAAGTCGAAAAATTTCAAACCTAAATTTGCTCCATTTTGAAACTCCTTATGATTGAATATCGAAGTAATTCTTATGGAAATCATGAATTTATCAATGAAATAAGAATAATTCAGAAGAATGAAATAATTTTTAATAAAAAAGATTTTATGAAAAAATATGAAAACAGACTATTACTATTTATAACAATTGTTCGAAATGTCCACCTCCTTGTTCAATACATTTAACACATCTTTTTCGTACTGAATCAACAACCCTGCGAAGTTTGCAAAGTTTCTGACGCATTACTGCACAACACAATTTAATCCTTTCGATCAGAGCCTCTCGAGTCTGAACGCGAATTCGGTACACATTTTCTTTTAAGGTGCTCCAGACATAAAAATCCAAAGGCGTCAGGTCTGGGCTCCTTGGTGGCCATCTTATCGGACCGTACCTTCCAATCCATTTCTCAACTGTCGTCCGTTTTGGCTATTATGAGATGGACAGCCATCCATTCGAAACCAGACATTTTGTCTGGTAGCCAGTCAGTCAGTCAGTAGCTATTTCATCCAAAATGTCTGTTAAGCTGCTTTGGATTAATCTTATGAATTCATCGGGAAGTATAACTTGTTCGAAAAAGATGTGTTAAATGTATTGAACAAGGAGGTGGACATTTCGAACAATTGTTATAAATAGTAATAGTCTGTTTTCTACATTTTTTCATAAAATCTGTATTTATTATTAAAAATTATTTCATTCTTCTGAATTATTCTTATTTCATTGATAAATTCATTATTTCCATAAGAATTACTTCGATATTCATTGATTGAATAATATTCAATCATAATGAGTTTCAAAATGGAGCAAATTCAGGTTTGAAATTTTTCGACTTTTTCGTTTTTATCTTGTTAGCCATGATATTATGGCAGAAAACAAGCAGTTAGCAAAACAGTTGATATGTCATTCGAAAGTACTCTAAATGAGGTATTTTTTGCTGAAAAGAAAACATGTCCATAATAAATAATTTTTCAACGAAAAACCCATTGGAAAAATATGACTGATTTTGTTCACTTCAGTATCGTGATATTCATCTCCTCACCAAACCCGCAATAGAAATATTTTTGGCACACTGAAATTCTTTTCTTGTAGAAAATTCAATACCATTTTCAAATATGTGATCGAATTCGATGAAGTCACAAGCATAACTGATATATTGAAGATTTGATGGAAAAAATTGAAATATTTCGTGAAAACGAGAATTGTTAAATTGAAGAATAACCGTCAAGATTTCGACCATGTGTTATATGACATTTTTTGTTGCAAATCACTTGAATAATCTCCCTTTGAAGTTTTGCCGTTTGAAAAGTAGACACCCTGTATAGTTAAACATTGCGCGCTTACAGCCCTCTATCTCAAAAACGATTCAACGTATAAAAAAAAATTTAAGAAAAAATTTGTAGAGAATTTTATCTTCTATAATATTGATAATAAATACAAATCCCGTAAACCCCATAGGAACCGAGATATTTGCAAAAAACGTCAAAAAAAATCGATTTTTGTGACCTTTGACCTTATTTTTTGACAGACGCGGACACCTTACAATATGTAGGTTTTGAGACATGTTTTAAGGTGTCAAAATAAAGGTTTATACAAATATACAGCTGGGTATCTCACATTCCGAGGTGAAACTACTAAGATGACTGGACTAGTAGTTTTCCGAGGCTTGTCATCGTGCTGTGAGAGCAAAGATCCCATACTTCAAGACCCTTAGAAACAAACTGGTTAAATTCTCAATTTATCGAATGAGCAAAGAGATATATTGACAGATCAATCAATGTTAATCTGAAAGTTATGAAGAAATCAGTGAAAGAACGAGTAAGTTATGTGAGTAAACATTAAGAGCTCTCATATTCAAAACATTGGCGAAAAAGAAAAGTGTCAAAGTATGTACGTTTGTGGACAAGATCCTTCACCATTTTGTATCGCAACCACTGCTATAAATGATGGGATACAAAATGGTGAAGGAACTGGTAATATAATGATACTATATTTTCATTACACCGCACTGAAAACCCTATCATGACATGTAGATTTAGAACATCGAAAATGACTCTTTTCCGTGCGGCCGCACCGCAAAAAGTTTTACTGTGCGCTGAGGCATAGATGCATCCTATGATTCCTATGCTGAGACACAGAGCAACGATTGCGTGACAGTAGATGTCAGTGTTTTGAATAATTATTGATTCACAATATCGAAATGCTTTCTGCTGAAAATTTTTCCCGTGTTATTGTTTTCAGAGAGGTGTAATGAAAAGTATCGTTCATTACACGTCCAGAAAGGCTTTTTCCGTGCTTGCACGATTTCCCGTGTTCGGCTCCGCCTCACACGGGAACACATCGCGCGCGCACGGAAAAAGCTTACTTTCTGGACTAGTAATGAAATATACTATTTCGTTCTCGATGTGACCTGAGTAGTTTCCGGGGGCTTTTTATCGAACTGTGAAAGCAAAGATTCCATAATTGAAGATCCTTTAACGAACATGTTAAATTCTCAATTTATCGAATAAGCAAGGAGATATTGAGAGATCAATCAATTTTCACCTGAAACTGTAGAACTTATGGAGAAATCAGCGAAAGAACGAGTTTGATAAGTGAGTAAACATTGAGATTTTTCATATTCAAACATTGGCGAAAAAAATGGATCCCTTTATTCCTTTTGAAAGTATCAAAGTATGAACGTTTGTGGACCAGTTCCTTCACCATTTTGTATCGCAACTACTGCTCAAAATTTTTATGTAGAAATACAAAATGGTGAATGAACTGGTAATACGATGATACGATATTTTCGTTCGCGATGTATTGATCTCAGTAGTTTTGGGGGCTTTCCAACGTGATGTGAAAGCAAAGATTCCATATTTCAATACTCTCAGAGACGAACATGTTAAATTCTGAATTTATCGAATAAGCAAAGAGATATTGATAGATCCACCTTGTCATTTCTACCTGAATTTGAGAGTTGTTATAGGATTCGATTTGAATCGTAGGAAGTCGTCTGCGGAATGAAAACGGAAAAATCGAGTTCGTCGGAAACATTCGCTGAGTAAAGATCCTGAAAGTAAATCTCTCCTTTATTTCCGTAGTGAAATGAAAAAACTCGTTTAGGGACCTAAAGGTGCGTGCGCGTCGCTGTCTTTTTCATCATTGATTCTCTCTTCATCAATCCTGACTGCGAAGTGTCGTAAGGACAAGATTCATCGGACACTTGTGGATCTCAAGACCGATGGGACTTCCGCTAGTATCGGGTGTTTCAGCTGATAGAAAGGGGACATTCCAGGTCGACTGTGAATCATACCTTCCTGGGCAAATATTAACTCAGCCTTCGTCGGGGATCCAATCGGAAAACCTTATTTACTTTTGGAATCATCACGACCGCTCATTTCCACACCTTCGGGCTTCGAAGTGATATAAAAATTCATTTCCGTCCGGATGCGATAGGAATCCAATCAATATCACGATTTAATGAATTATTTGTTTCTGCTTTTCACTTCACCAGATGCAAAGGCAGATAAGAACACTTTGAATCTGATTAGCAGTTCATATTAAATCGATAAAGTCTGTTGATAAAACTGGCAGCACATGTTTTTTTTGGAACATTATTTCAAACAATTTGAACATCAAAAGAATCATAAAAAATGTCAAGAACATTCTTGTACGACTGGAGGAACCTATACTTCATTCACTTTTATTTAATCACATAGGAGGTCATAGTTTCGTTTCCAGGAGTTGGTGCACCTGATGTCTGTGAGCGTACCTAAAATATCGTTAATGATAAAACGACGTTGCCAGTTTCTCTGTTTACATCAAAGTAAAAGTATCAAAGATATTCCACATTTTGTTAGTTCGAATCGATCGGCGATTTTGGGGCGAAATATCGATAGGAAATCGCATATTTTTCCGTTCTTCGAGTCCAGAAGAAGTTTCCGGTTGATATGAGAAATTTCGTGCAAGTGTCATTTTTTCCTTTCACGACTTTTAGCGTGAGTACGAACGGCAAATTTGAATTCGACCAAAAATCGATTCATAGGCATAAATGAAGCGAAAGTAAGTACCTACTAATCGACCTTTTTACACTTGATAACGAAGTTTTTTTCGGGTATCAGGCCGTTTAGAAAGATTTCAAACGAAATTCCGGTCCCCCAGAAGTTTGGTTAGTTTCGGTATCGTTTTTGGTGCTCAAAATTTATTCGGAATGTGTAAATGGACAAAAAAGGCTTCCTTTTACAATCTTCTAACGAAAGCGACCGGAAAATATGGTTCAGGTAGGATTTTCGAGGAATTATGAGGAAACAACTTGCAGAATGAAATTGCACGATTTTCGTAAGTAAACGGGTTCTGGATGGCCATCATCGGTCTCTAAATGATTTTTGTTGATCGTTTTCACGTTTCAGAAAAAAAAACACGTCGAAAAAGCTAAAAAAAGAAGAAATATGACTATATTGCATTCAACGGTAGGTGAATTCAGATTCCGATGAATTAAAATGTGTCACTGGAGCTTTCATTCCTCTGCCGAAAGTAGAAATAGGCTATATTGAACCAGAATACATCGGTTTTTTCCATATTCCAGGAGTTTGTGTCTTATTTTAGAACAGGTGAATGATAAATGTGAAGCATATGTTTGACCTATTCCATTTTATCTGTACAAACCTACTGTGGTAGTAATGTATGAATATTTTTTAAACTAATAAATTACTATACAGTCAGAATATTTTACTCCTTGTTCATAAGATCAAATAAATGAAATGTCGTCGAGTCTTGAACTTTCAGTTCAAGAGGATAATAAAAATTAAATCTTCACAAGCATGCATATGAAAATTATGTGAAAGCAATGCAATTTTTTCCATGGCGAAAAATATTTTATTTCGACAGTGATCTCTTGTACTTTTCATGCAAATAACTAGAAAAGGAATAATTTCTATCAATTCATATAAACGTTAATTATTTTCGTCCATCACATCTTTTCCAATTCATTCACATTCTGAGAAATACGCTAAGAATGTATAAAGGGCATTATGGTGTTGACTTGGAACATAAAAATATTTTGAAAAACGTCATAACTTCGATACAGAGTGGAATGTGTCAAATTTCCAAGGCCAGAGTTGTGATTTTATAATTGTAAATGGAGTATACACATCGTCGAAAGTCTTTCTTTTCCCTTATCAACTCTCAACTTGTTGTGAATCATTGAGAATGTAACATGATAATGGCTATGAATATCGCTAATCATAATAATAGGTTAACTAGTTGAATTAAAAATCGAAAATGACTGGAAAACTATTAGGTTTAGGTATAGGAAAACCCAATGAAGATAGTGTCGATATTAATTTTCACGTTCAACAAGGTACAGAAATACTGGGTGTGCTATTTGAAATAGGAAAGTTTTTGACCATTATTTGTAGTTAATGTTTGAATATTGATTATGATTACTCAGTTCATTCCAGAGTTGAATTTTTTTCTTCTGCATAAGGGTAGCCAATATAATATGTCTACACGAAAAAACATCGTCTGTCTCTGAAGGGTTAATTGCAAATTAAAAATACTCCTTTTTTTCGATTTTTCGCCATTTTTTCTTGAATGGTTCTCCTAAGGCATAAAATGGTCTGTATAAACTCATCATTATTTGAGCTCGTCATTCAATTTTTGAATTCATATATAGGGTATCACATTGGAAAAAGTGTAACTTTGGTCTATACCTTTGTTATCGAACACCCTGTATATGTGAATACAATTTTAAATTGTGCATCTGATTGTCCTTTACATATCACGAAAAAAAAATTTTCAAAATGTCTTCATTTACTGCCTCAAAATGAGGGTGGGATACCCTGCATGTCCGTTGAGGGTGGCGAGCTTAGCCGTATCGAGATTGCGACTAGTGGCAGAGTAAAATTTGCACTGAGCAGGTAGAAAAAGGATTATTTCGGGATTCTCGGGGAACCACAGAAACAGTGGATAAAAAACATAGACCGGTTCTTCTTTGTAACCGACCAGGAAAGCCCATTCCAGTAGGAAACTTTGTGGTATCAGTAAACAAAAAATATGAGTTTTGAACATAAGTGGTAATACGGACTATTAAATGGGATTCAGTTGTGTATTATTCATCAAATAATCGATAAATTTAGATTTTCTTCATTTCACCTATTTTGTCTCATCCTGCATGAAGAAAAGGGTAACAGAGATTTTCTATCAGATATATTGCAGTAGATTGTTAATTTTTGAAAATCTTAGAGGGCCAAGACTTTTGACGATGTCTGTATACGAATAATCTCTTGATCGCTGCTCAAAAGGGGTAATTCATGCGAAGCCCCATCCAAATTCCTCCACTGAAATGGGTCGCCCTATCTCCATCGAAACCAATAAAATACCCTCCAATATGCCCTGTTAGCAATTAACAGGTTTCCCAGAGTAAGCCTAGTTTCCCGAAGTTACCTTTCAAAGACCGAAGGGGAGTGGATGCTTTCGCAGCCGCGGTTTGTCCCCATAAAACATCACGACAACGGAAGAATCGAAAGGGACTCAAAGAGACCCCAAAATTTACCGAACCAAACGGCCCGGAAAATCTGCGAGATTTCCGCATGGTTAATGTCACAGTTTTTCACGCAACGCCAGTTCGATCTGTCGAGTCTGTCTTCAGAAATGTGTCCTTTTTCATCTTTTGTTCGGTTTTCGTAAACGGGGTTTCATTAGACCCTTTGCAATGCTCGATGAAGTCCATTGTTTCATTCTCAGATAAACAGATACCGGTAAAATCCGCAGTTTCCTCACTCAAATTGCCCAAATTTTACATTATGTCGAATTTGTCCATCATGCAAAATAAAAATTTATTTCGATCCAGAATTTATATTCAATTCGTGATGAGGTCGACGGAGAAATCTTGTGATCAACCCGTTCATTAATTCAGCGATTAATGTCGAGGCCACACCGAGCGCTACGCTATGGACGCTATGGACGCTACGTATGTGATGTTCGGACATAGCGGACATAGCGTACCAGTGTCGGTGTGGCCGGGTACATTTAAAATACCGATGGCTATATTTGAGATGCATCGCGAACATAGCGAACATAGCGTACGTAGCGCTCGGTGTGGCCGCGACATAATGGTCTCAAACATTAACGCGCTCGCTCCGCCAACGCTTTGAAATATTTCGACCATTAATCATTAATAAACTAGTTGATTAAATAACTATCTCCGTCGACCATTGAATAAAAGCTCAATTTACCGCACTCGGAATCATCCATTAATGACCTATTTTAATGCATGATTGTCATATAGCCACCGAACATAAAATATTCAGTCAAAGCACTATCGAGCTTGGTTGGAATTATGCATCTTCTTGGAAATCAACTTCTGTCAAAGAAGGGTACATTGAAAACTCCATTCAAAATAAAATAGAGAGTGCCGAAGAAATTTCAGGTGATAAAAGTTCCAAAGTAAATAACACTCCAACCTCCACTTTCTCCACACGTTTCTTATCGGATATCATAGGTAATGATATTAATGTAAACTATTCAAAATGTCAAAACATGTCCAATATTCCCTCTATGAATTTTTCGAATTGTTCCATAGGGAGCATAAATATTATTATAAATATAAATAAATGTAATATATAATATTAATATGAACATAGAAATTTACATTATGTCAAATTTGTCTATTATGCATAATAAATAGTTATTATTTTCAAACGAACGATAACAACGTCATTTCTAGACTGACAGGATCACAGAGAAGTTCTATTTCTCCGCCTAGGCGGAGAAATAGTTGCTATGGCTTACTTTTCCCTCCGGCGCGGCGGCAGGAAAAGTGTTGTTATGCAAGGGACTCATTTTGCAAGACAACCGTAACTATACAAATGTTACATTTTTCACTCAATTATAACGATCGTGAATGTCAATCCAAATGAGGATATTCAGATTTCCAGGAATTTCAAGATGTTAGAAAATAAAATAACATATTTCATTCGAAGGAGAAGTGACTTTTCATGACTCGCCATGAAAAGTGACACTTCTCCTCCTTATAAAATAATATACTATTTTTACTATCAAGAGCGGAAAGTTCTACTTTTCCGCACGAGATTGCCGTTCGGGCAGGCAATCGCGTGCGGGAAATATACTTTCCGCTCAAGGTAGGAACAATATTTTTTCTACAACCGTAGTATAAAATTTAAAGAAACTTCTACACAAACTTATATGTGTAGGAAAAATGCGAGATATAACTTTCAAATTGCTTCTCGTACCTTTCTTTAGATATTTCAGGCAATAGATCCATAGTTGCTATATAAGCTGCTTCCAGAATATCTTCTGGTATAGCCCCTCTTCAGATGAATACATTTTTGATCTTGTTTTTATAAATTATATTCGAAAATAATTTAATGAGGATGAACAACTTTGGCGAATATTCGTTTCGACACATTGATTGACCGGTTTCTGTGGAAAATCATAGGCCATGACATAGAAATAAATAGGTACACAGATGCATGTATGACAATCATGATTTTTCAAGTAAGTCAAGTTCTCTTTGAAAATGCAATAATTTTCAAACGGAAATTTGCATTAATAATGATTAGTTTGACATGGATGAAACTGCATAATTTGAAATATTCAACTAAAGATATAAGTAAGTAGATTAAGAGATTTCATGTTGAAGGTATTAATATTCACAAATTCAACAAATATTTACTTTCCCGCACTAGTGCGGGAAAGTGACGCTTTCCGAATAGAAACCAAGGCGGGAAAGTAGTTACTTAGGCCAGGTTGTAGAAGAAATTCATTTCAATCCTGAATTTATATTCAATTCAATCCTGAATTCATATTCAATTCGTGATGAGGTCGACGGAAAAATCTTGTAATCAACTCGTTAATTAATCCAGCGATTAATGATTCCAAACACGCTCGCTCCTGTCATTAATAAAATAATTGATTAATTAAATAACTATTATCGAGTTTCAATTTGCCCTTTTTGCCGGATTTTTTCGCGATTTTCTCGAATTTTCAAGAAATACTTCTACACCACCTAGAGAATCGAAATTTCACCCACGTATGAATGGATTTTTCTCCTTTTCGATAGCTTCGCTGCGATTTCAAGAGTCTTCTAAATCCTCTTTTTCAAACCGATTTCCTCGGGTCGGTCCCCAGAGATACTTTTTCAGTATAGTATAGAAAGATTATAAGAAGAATAATAAAGTATCAATGACTGAAACATCTCCATCTCTCAAGTTAAACCTTCCTTTTCCAGGTCTTCGTGGTCCAGTACGTGGACGTCTGCATGTTCTCCAACGGCAAATTCAAGAACGTAGTCGCCATGATCAACACCAAAGACGACTGCCCCATCCAGCCAGGCAGCGTTTTCGAAAAATCCTTCACCCTCCTCCCCGTCAAGAGCTCCACGAAGAACTGGATAGCCCTGGAGGACTCCTACACCAAGAGCGGCACCAGCCTATCCTCCACCGTCAGCTCCGTTGGTGACAATCCGGAAGAACGCAACGTCTTCGCCATCTACGTCTCCTATTACGTCAAGGTCAAACTGATGGTCAGCGTGATGGGTGGCCAGGTGTCCCTCAAGCTGCCGTTCACGCTCATGCACACCTGCACCGACCTGGACCACACGGAGACCCTGCCCAGAGTCTGCAAGCCGGATAACGTGGAGTTGGAACTGAAGGCGCCATCTATACCGCGAGTGGTGAAGCAAGAGAAGGACGGGACGTGAGATCAGGAAAAGGTGGTTGTTGAAATAAATCGAAGAGGTTCCACGGGGTCGGAGGGGAAAGCAGACAGGTCTCCAGTTCACCCTGCAGGGCAGCATAACGATTTTAACGGGATGCAAGAGAACTCGAACGGGCCGAAAGCAAATTCGTGTTTTGACGAAATTTTGCCGGTAGTCAAGCGCGAAAACGAAGAAAAAAAGGAGGAAAGACGTTGTGAAGATAATTTGACGGACGATGAGGACGATAAAGTTAGAAGGTTCAGCATACAGCGTGCGTGGTGTTGTCTTAGGAAGAAGAGAACTTCTTAACGTTATATGTGTGTTTGCGTTATTTTATGGACATTTGAATTGAATTTGTCGGGACTGAAGCCTCGCACTGAACCCGTTGAATAGAATGCACGTTCAGAACTTCTGTTGACTCTTTGGTAGGAGTTAAAGGGATCCAGGTAGCCGAGCATGATGTCGACGCCAATATAACTGGCCCATTCAACATCGGTCGAATTTGTGGTTTGAATTATTCGACAACATATTGTAGCGCATCCATCCTACAATCATTAATTGTTCCTAGGACACCACTATTGCGATTAGAATTTCTCTTTGGGTGAAGCAGCATGGCAACTACCTATATTTTTATTATGGAAAGATTCAAAATAATTTTTTAAAGAATTAAACCTAAAACCTTAATGTACGACCTAACTGAAGCCTCCCTGTATGTATTCGAGAGCCATAAATTAAGTTTCTAAAAGTACAGTATTTTTATTCGCGATATTTTATGACGAAAGTATTGATATCTCAACTAGAACCAACAAGTCATCTCATAGTTAAATCTCACGATTGAATGTTGAGAATTCGAAAACTTCAGAATTTTCATGAAAAACTTAGAGTGACATGAAAAGAACTGGACTGGCATAATATGACAAAAGAAGGTTATCAAGCTTCAAATTGAAAACCGCTCTGTATGTAACATTATAACAAAATGAACTGACATGTACTAATGATATTGTGTATGGAATAACCCCAGTAGTTATCAAACTTAACTATCACTTTCATGAGTTTGCAACCCAAAAATTGTGCCTAAAATCGTTTTAATCATAAAAAATTCTAACAGAATAAATTGATGTTATAACGAAGAACAACCAGAGATTTTGTATAATATTAAAATGTGAAGTGATCAGTGGAAATATTCAAATTCATTGAAAGGCTTAAATCAAAACGAAACCAACTCAATTATGTTATTCACTGTCAAAAATGCACTGACTAAATTAAGTATCTAGAAAAATGAGAAATGTATATTCTTCTGTATCGTGAAATATTTTTTCTTGTGAGAATATATATTGATATTTAAATTTCGGCTAGAGTTACTATCATCTGAATGCAACCCTTTGTATAATAGATCTGTCTCTGTAATGAAATAAATGTTGGTATGGTGAAATAAATCTAAAATGTTATTCATCTCAATCCTATCCCCTACAGATTTTTATTCCTTGAAACTCAATTATCTGTATAATCAAAATATAAATCCAATCAAGTTTTTGGAAATTATTAGCAAATATATATGAAATATTTCGAGATGAAACCGAGATTCACCGATGATTCGGTAGAGGTGGCAGCACCACAGACCACCTCAGACCGGTCTGTGGCAGCACTGTTTCATGTTTTAGCATGTCGAAAGCATAGAATATTCAAGGTCAAATCAGTAAACACAAATTTTGCACTCACCATGGTAGGAGCAGTCACCATACCCCCTGACAATAGTTTGTTCCTCTATGTGGCCATCTTGTTGGGGAAATTTCAACTTTATCAGGATATATTTGAAAATGCCGTTGTTATCGATGTCTACATCAACAAGTTTATATTGAGTGAAGTTCATCATGTTTACAGGGGAACGCCAAGACGAGAACAATCTTTGACGAACTGTAAGAGAAAACTCAGTAAAATCAAGTTTAATTACCGTGGAACTACACAAGTAGACATGCCATCAAATCGTGTAACTTGAAGACTAATGCGCTTTCAAATGAGGCAATGAATTGCATGTGTATACAGATAATTTCATGCCATCAAATGGCGTGCATGCAAATGGCATAGTATTAAATGAATTTGAGCTTGAGACAACAGGTTAAATATATCAGAAGATTAATATTAATATCAATTATTTCAATAATAAATGGAAATCGAATAAATGTTAACGAAAATGGCAAGTCCTGTATCCTTATTTTGAATTTTGCCGCGCTAGGAATCGAGTATGTTGCCAAAGCACATACATTCTGTTTTCCAATTCCAACAAATGGCACAAGCGTAGACGTAATCTTAGGTAGGCTACGGCACAAGCTTTCGTCATTTAATGGCATGGACATTGGACATCCTTGCCTCAAAGAAAATCACATAATTCTATACCTATAATTTGATCCTTGAAATTAAAAGTGAAACATCTAAAGGGCTGTGCCTAGGGTCAGTGAGACTAGTGAGCATGTGCGATAACGGAGAGTGGGAACATAGGGGCATCGTGGCGATCAGCGGATGCAGATTTCGTCGGCCTAATGTGAAAATGGCATAAGTCCAATTTATCACAAAATCAGTTTTTTGCGCCATCGGTTAGAGAAGCAGCGTATCTATACATTCAAATCAAATAACTATGTGAAAAGTATTAAGATGGCGCTTGAAACAGAAGTACGAAATTTGCATTAGTCCCACTCGTTCTACATCAGTAAGAAAGTTGCATAAGTCCTAGGAAGTGTACGTTGGTGTTCTGTTCCTTTTTGAATTCGTGTTTTTAGTTTATCAGACTTCAAATTGGCAGTTTTTTTTCATCAAACTGAGCTTCAATATCATTAAGGTAAGTACATGCTATATAAATTTAAGCTTTTCAAATGTTTTAACATACATAAGAATGGGTTCATGCCGTTTTGTGAACTTATGGAGTTGTGCATTTTTCAGATTGTTGATATATTCAGAACTCACGGGAGTTATGCTTATTTCAAAGGTTTTTGAATGAGAATTTATATTTCTTTTGACTTACTTGTTTCGAAAATTTTGCGTGGCTTAGGGTCCTGGCGAAAAAACACTTTAATATTCCTCTAAAGTGAAAATTCAAAGTGGCGGCATTGAAACTCATAGAGTTTATTCAGCTTAATAAGAACAAAATTTACATATTGTAGCTATTATGTAGGCATAAACAAGTATTTTATTTCAGAGTATCAGCCATGGATCGTACGAGCAGAGGTTTCAAACTGTTGAGTTTAACAATACATCCGGCCAACACTTTGAAGGACATAATAACTAACGATAGTTCTGGAACATTGACTGGTGATTTTGAAGAGTTAAACATGACAATGAAACAGTTCAAAGACAAAGATCAAGACAATCATACTAATAGAAATAGCGCGGAAAATGAAAAGTGTTTTGCAGAAGAAAACGAAGAAAAACTACAGTCAGCTCTAGCAGAATTACAAGAAGAAATTCATATGACAGAAAAAATTTTAGACATAGGGAAAAATAATGATTTATCATCCAGCTTTCTCAACAATGCCATAATATCCGGCATAGAGCAAACGGATACAAACTTTGATAGTTTTATTTTTTCCGATGAGATGCTCAATGCAAATACAACGAACGATATAGACACAGAAACGCATTTGTATTTCGAAGAAAACTTAGGAGACGGAAATATCAGCAATGAAGATAATGATGAAGAAGTTGCAACAAATCGTCCAGAAGAAGTAGATAATGAAAACGATGACCCTACTTATCAAATCGGCAATGAAAGGAAACAACATTCTGATGAAGAAAATAATGATTCTAGTGAAGAAGTATCACGAAAAAGGAAAAAGAAAAGGTTTTCTAATCCTGCAGAATGGAAATATAATACTAATAAAAGAAATAGAGAGAAAGGGATTGAGTATATGGGTAGAAAAAATAACAAATTCGACAGGAAGAAAACTGAGAGAGTAATGAAAACCAGATGTCTGTGTTCGAACAAACCATTGAAAACCGGTGAAGAAATAGCAATTCAGTGTTACAAGTTAACGGATGAAGAGCGAAAATTAATTTTCGCAAAGTTTTGGTCCCTCTCGTGGCTTGAGAAGAAGAACTACATTTCTGCAAAAGTTTTGAAGATTAAAACAAAAAGATCAAGGCATAGAATAGATCCGAAAGTAAGCCAAAGGACAACGTCGTATAAGTATTTTCTTAAAATCAAAAGCGAAGAAATTAGGGTTTGTAAGCTCATGTTTTGTAATACGTTAGGAATTTCTATGAGAACCATTTCAGAGTGGATAAAAGATGAGATGTCTAGCCCAGCCAAAAGTAAAAATGAACAGAATAGTGATGAAAATATTAATATACAGAATAAACCTTCACGTTTTGATGAAAGAAAGATAAATTTGAAAAAATTCTTTGAAGATCTGCCTAAAGTTGAATCACACTACTGTCGGAAGTCATCAACAAAATTATATGTTGAGCCAACGTTCAAAACAAAATCAGAGCTTTATTTACTGTATAAAAATAATTGGTGTATAGAACATAACATAGCTCCATTATCAATTGCCACATTCTCGAACATGTTTGAAGATTTGAATTTATCATTGTTTCTGCCAAAAAAAGATGAATGCGATGTCTGCGTAGGCTACAAGACAAAAAATGTGGAGGACTCTGTTTACAGGGAACATATTATCAAGAAAGAAGAAGCACGGGAAGCAAAAGCAGTAGACAAAAATTCGAAAAATAGGGTATTTACGATGGATCTCCAGTCAGTACTGTTGTGCCCGAAATCGAACGTATCAGCTCTGTACTATCGCACGAAGCTTATTGTACACAATTTCACAGTGTTTGATTTGCATTCCAAAGATGGCTATTGTTTTCTCTGGCACGAAGGTCAAGGGGAGCTTAGTGCCAACTGTTTTTCATCAATAATTTGTCACTTCTTGATTAATAATGTAATTCCTCAGCTTGAGCCAATGCAACAAATAATATTATATAGTGACGGTTGCAGCGCTCAAAATCGTAATTGCACTTTAAGCAACGCCTTGTTAAATCTTGCACTCGAAAAACATGTTTATATCATCCAGAAATATTTAGAAAAGGGCCACACCCAATTGGAGTGTGACTCTATGCATTCTACCATAGAGAGGCAATTAAAAGGTAGAACCATTAATTTGCCAGCTGATTACGTCTCTGTATGTAAATTGGCTCGAAAAAGTCCTAGACCGTATGAGGTGAGCTATTTAGATTACACTTTTTTCAAAGATTTCAGTAAACTGAACTTAATAAAATCAATTAGACCTGGATTTAAAGTAGGTGACCCAACTGTCAACAATCTAAGAGCTCTGAAGTATAATATAGATGGTAAAATCCAATTTAAGATTAAACATTCCGAAGAATTTCAAGATATGCCTATGAGATTAAAACCAAATTCAAATTATGTAGCAATTGACTCTCTACCCTTATTGTACAAAGAACAATTGAAAATTAAAAAAGAAAAGTTTGAACATCTTATGTTTTTGAAGAAATCTCTTGCCAAAGATTATCATAATTTTTATGACAATCTAAGACATGAATAACTTGAGTCTTGACCATAAAACTTAACATTTTATTTTTTTTTATATTAATATAATTTATTTTACTACTCTCACTCTTCCTACAAGTTCTTTATGTTATTTTATCTGTATTTTTTTTCGATTTAATAAAAATAATGCCTCATATGGGGCAGAGCTGTGCCAAAGCATTGTGCTTTGTGCTCGTGAAAGCACTCGAAGCCCTTTTGTGCTCCCGAGCACTGTGCTCCCAAGCACTTTTCAAAAGCAGTGCTTAGTGCTTAGTAATTGGAGTGCTTCGTCCAGAGGCTTAATGCTTAGTAATCCCAAAAGTGCTCGGGAGCACTTTTGGGATTACTAAGCACTAAGCCCTGAGCCTGAGCCAATGTTGTACGAATTTGTTTTTACATCAATAAAATCAACATTTCCTTACATGACAGTTAAATCCCAAAACTGTTTGGATTACAATTACAGAGAGATGATAATGAGTAAACTTGATCATTATGAAAGGAAAATTGAAGGGCCCATGTGTATTTTGTAAAATGGTAATTTGTGCGTTGACAACTTATTAATATCAATAGAAAAAACAAAATCCAATATTCTGATTTTTTTTCGTTTTCATCTGAACAAAGATTCTTATACATATAGACAAAATCAAAACGTTACATAGTTCATTGAGTTCTAATTTTGATACTTCTTCGTTATTTGTCACCGCGCGCAAAAATGTTTTGCAACTGGTTTGCTCCTGACAAATCAGTGCAAGAATTGACAGAGGAACATTTCCATTTTTCCTTGAATTTTTTATGTAATTTTGTTTCAAGGACTGGGCGTTTTCAGAAAAAAAGTAAACTCGAAAAATTCAGTATATTTATGAATATTATCAAACAGAGAGATCCAGGAGCAAATAGCATTTTTCTCTTTCATTACCAATGAGAATGTATTACATATTATATTGAATCGAATTCAAATTTTTTAATATCACATACCTATGCTAACTTACATTTTCTTTTCCGATTAAAATAACCTCACTATCAATATTTCCTTTAAAAAAAGTGCTTAGGGCTTAGTGCTCGAAATGTCGAATTACTTTCACAAAGTGCTTAGTATTCGCGAGCCTTTTGTGAAAATAAGTGCTTTGTGCTCGAGACTCGGGAGCCTTTTTATTCAAGTGCTTAGTGCTTAGTGCTCGAAGCACTTTTCTTCAGTGCTCGTCACAGCTCTGATATGGGGGAATAAATATGTTGTTTCATTAGGTGAAATTTGCACAAGTCCCTCTTCGTATTGAATATACGAATGAATTTTGCAGAACTCCTTTATTTTTCAACAGGTTACGATTATAAGAATAAGCAATATTTGAAAGCAATTCCCAAATGTATTTTTCATCCAAATTCTATTTGCACCCTTATTACATTATTTTTAAAGAAGTAAAATAGTTTTTTAGCTCTCCTGTGAAATATATGTTTTGGGACTTGTGCAATTTTCACATTAGGCCGACGATTTGTTATTTGTCTCTGTTTGTATTGAGTCACATACGGTATCCATGGATACAGAATTACATGTCCCTTCTCTTCTCCCTAGGCATGCGTATAGCGATGACTGACCCTGGATTTAAGGGGAACGATTGCCACACTTTTGTATACTTATAAGACACTACGCTCAAATTCTATATTTATAATTCTATGAAGAAAATATTTTTTTAGAACTAAAGTCTATGGATTATACCACAGGTCATACTCAAGAAGAAAACTCAGAATCTGTCATTAGTGTCATTGTCATTATTTTAACCTAAGATTTTGTATAAATAAAAGGCTTTCAAATTTCAATGAAAACGAATTGAAATTTGAAAAGTGCAAAGTGCTTAATGTTGGATCAATATGTTGGTCAGAGTTGCTGAAGTAATATGGAATTCGCTAAAAGGTATCATTTGTGTATATAAACCGGTAGATGTGGGATGCAAGAATATTCGAACTACGATAATTTACAAGATTTGTTCAGGTAATATTTCAATCTAATAACGGAAACAATATTATATTGTCTACTTACAGTATGATAACATGAAAGAGATACACAGGAATGAACACCTTTTATTTTAATTCTGGAATAGTGGTGTTGATTGGTTAGATGCCAAATTTGCGGCATGTGTCAAAAATAACGTGTTGTTGACGTTTAACAGCGCGAATTTCAAATTATCGATCTTTTCAGAGCTGAACCAGATGCATTGTAGGCCTCCAATAGATCGTGTAGAAATCGTAGGAAATCCAACAGGAAAACTGTCAGTGACAGTGCTTCCCAACTTGGCAGATCATGTTAATGTTGTTGGACCCAGATATCAACAACAGGACTTTATTTGTTCATGGGCAAACCATTTGGGTAAAAGAACAAGTGGAGTTTTACGTGAGTTCAACAATTCTGAAAAGCATTCATAATGCATTCTTCATTAGTTCTTGGTTTAAGAGATGAAGCAAAAACAGCAAAGTTCATCAGAGAAAACAAGCCTACCAGAGCATATCGTGTCAAAGGCAGATTGGGTTATTCTACTGATACATGCTTCAAAGGTGGGAAAGTGGTGGAACGAACAACGTGGAGACATGTTAAACAGAACCATATGGAAACGTTATTATCATCAATGCAAGCAGCTCACCAAAAAAAAATGTTTGAGTGAGTTTTTATTGAATTATCCATTTGTTTGAGCTTTAAATAGGCTTTTTAAGGTTATGTGGGGTAGATATGCAATCACAGCTTGCCTATGAGTTGGCAGTGAAAGGACCGATAAGACCAACTGATTCAAAGATACCAATGATTTACGGAATTAAATGTGTTGAATTTGAACCACCCAATTTCACCCTTGGTAAGTTTTCCTTCCACAGCTTTCCCTTTTGAATAATATAGGATCAATTCAGTGACAATTAATGTAATAATGTACCCATGTTATATTTCAACGAATATTGTCTTTTTTTCCAGAGATCCAGTGTATTAACGAATATGAAACCTACCTAACGCACTTGATACAAGAAATTGGGATGATGGTGCATTCAAGTGCCCATTGTACGGGCATACAGTGCATTAGACATGGATGTTTCACGTTAGATGATGCTCTCTTGAGAAAACATTGGACACTTCAAGAAATTGTATCAAATATCGAACATTGTAGAAAACTTCTGGACAAGAACAAATTTATCGTCAAGCAGGAAAATATTGCCCTTCAACATATTCAGTGAAAGGTTGTTTATTTCTTTCTCAGAAAAAACATTTCCAGATATACGATTATAATAATGATGAGAATAAATACTGGGGTATGGATTATGTGAGGATGGAAGAATCTTGAGGATGTTGGATGCTGCAGCCTGGTAGAAATAGTGCAAGATGGACTTTAAATAAAATATTACAGATTTGTACAAAGAAGTGTTGGAATAAATATTTAATATCAGTTTTCTCTTCATTTATTGATTTACCAGTGTTTACTTCAAGGGTAAAATAATAGAGGGCGCTATCATGGTTCACACCATAGAAATAGAATAAAAAATTTCTATCTCTATATACAATATGTATATGCTAACCTATACTCCATACAAGGCTATGGCCATGGACATGTTCTATGGTTCTGGCTGCATTGACCCTATTCCTTAAATTTCTAAGTTATGTAATGAAAACTAAAGTATCTACTTATTCGAGAAGGTACTTGAAATCGATGAATTAGCAATGAACTAAATAGTGTTCAGATTTGGCCGTAGCACATGGGGGCTTTTCCGACGCATTAGGGTGCTTGCTGTTCGTCCTTGACATTTCGATCACAGAACATATGATCCATAACAAAATGACATCTGCTTGCTAGATAAATTCCAGCCTCTACGTCTCTCCTAATATCTGTTGATAATGTATTTTTTGCTCAAGAACCGTGAGATAATCACAAGGAACCTCATTTGTTGACAAAGGATCAAGCTAACCAAAATTAATTTATTTACTGTAAAGTATGGAAAGAGGTTTCGGAACAAGATTTAAGGGTGGCTTTTTCTTAAATATCAAAAGGAACACCCCCAAAATATTTTTTGAGTGCCTTCTCGCTTGCATAAAATTTCTCCTTAATGTTATTCTTGTCAATTTTTTGGTTTTTGAGTAAAAATTTCAATCTGTTTTTAGAGGACTGTAACTATTCATGGGTGGCTCAAAAAACAAATGTTTATATGAAAGACCCACCCTATTTTTGGTCTTTTGGACAAGGAATCAACCCCCAAATTTTTTCGCAACTATCGATCACAGCATCATTTGTTGACAGTCCCTCAGAGTAAAGCTAAACCGATCCCTTTTATTTTCTTTGATCTACTGAATCTACTTCTCTGGATAAACAATCCCCTTAAATTACACCTGATATTTACTCTTTTTCCACATGCTATGTGAAAAAATTGTTATGTGAATGACAAGACCGACCCTTTGGTGATCTTGAGCCTCGATGTATCCTAGCATTCCCTCATTTCCTCTGCCTGGTCAACGGGTGGTAATTTATACGATCCAGGATAATCTCTACGAATCCAAGCAAACATGCTGATCGCTGATCCCGAATAGCTATTCCACTCAATTGTTTTCGTCCGTTCCTCCGGCAACTCTGAAAAAAATAGGTAAACTTCTCTTTGTTTGCTTCCGAATGGAAATCGAATGAGTCAATTTGTTTAGGAATTTCATTGGAATTGGAGTATTTGGCTCAAAAGAGTAGATTCGAACAATTAGACCATTGATCTCATTTAGTATCAGACCATGCGGGTCTTCGGTTTGGTGCTGTGGATTACGCTGTTTTGTGGAGAAAATGTTGCTGATGTTGAGGTTGTCGTAAAAGTGGCGAATGGTGAAGATTTGGCTAGGGAGGTGGCTGTGAGAAATGGTTATTATTACGGAGGACCTGTAAGTTATCTGGCGGAATGAAAAAAATGTATAAAATTAAAAAAATCACACTAATACTAATATATGAGATAAGTAATGAACAGAACAACAAAATAAATTCCTTACTGGCTTTCATTATAGGAAGCTTCTAGTATGGGCCAGCAGATCTACCTCATTTATCCTCATCGGCAGAACTCGGGTTATTTTATAGGCGAAATGTCAAAGTTTGATCAAGTTTCCTGAAGATATGGGGAAATTATGGAAAATATGAATACCAAGCTATTTTGCATTGACTTTTCCTCTTTCGATCCGTATATTCACATCACGGTCAGGATATCTGTGAAAAAAGTTTTATCGAGTTTAAAATGGCCCATTTTGTCGGATTTTTTCGCGTTTTTCGCGAATTTTTTTAAAATACTTCTACTTCGCCTAGAGAATCGAAATTTCACCCACGTAAGAATCGATAATTCCTCTTTCCGACCGTATAAAAATTTCCTCACCGTATCGCAGCTTCGCGATTTTGAGATTCTTCTGGACCCACTTTTGGACAGATTCTGTCGGGCCGGTCCACCCAGTTACCGTTTTAGTATAATATAGAATAATCAGACTTTTCCCATTGTTTGCAGTATTCATTCTGAGACGATATTTTGTTAAAGAATTGCCTCGAACTTAAGGTCGCGAGAATAACTGCATTACTGCAGAGATATATATCTCAAGAACTATATCAATCATAACTAAAATTCCAATTGCACAAAAAAATTAATATTGCTAAATAACAATTTTTGCGCCACACTGTGGCTTTAGAAGGTTTACATTTCGGACAGTTTCAAATAAAGGTGGAAATCTCAAATATAAAAACACTAAACAAGGTAAAAAATACAGAGACAATAAAATTGCCTCGAGTTATATTGGAGTCTGTCGCTGGAATTCCTGAACTAGGTACTGAAGATGCCATGATTTGTGAAGAATCTAAGATGAAGCACTAGCGGACCCAAACAGATTTTCAGGGAGGAACCATGAATTTTTCCAGGGGGGCATGAATTGGAAGAAATTTTCTACCAACATTATAGGAGTTGAAGAATTAAAATGAAATTTTTTATTGAAAATGTTAGGGATCGATTGAACTACTATAAAGGGATTATTGTCAATTTCGAGGTCCAAGGGGGGGCCATGGCCCCCATGCCCCCGCCTGTATCCACCATAAGAGTGAACCAAACTCGAAAATGAAAAATGGAAAACATAAATCTGAAAAAAAACTTATTTAAAAAAAGTTTGGTATCGAAATATAGGTTTTCGAGAATGCTGAATTCAATAAAAACGAAATTTCAAATCGTCATGGCTCCCGTTCCTGCGGTCGGATCCACATTCTGTTTTTGTTAATCAGAATTGTCCCAAATATCTCTAGGCCTAATTAAATCGATTTTGAAAATGTCAACTTTTTGGGTGGAAAATACGCAAGGGGTAAGAACCCCAAAAACGCCACCTATATTCGTCATCAACACGAAATCCCTGGGAAATCTGAACGTGACAAACGTGTTATTCGATCGTTAAGGTCTTCATTCCCATTCGAATACCCATTTTGCCGATCCATAACACCAAAACTCTGCATGCTCTAAGCGTGTGAACAAAACTCGAAAATGAAAAATGGATCGAAGTTTGGTTTCGAAATATAGGTTTTCGAGGACGCTGAATTCAATAAAAAATATTTTAAGGCCCTATCTAGAATAAGAGAGTCTAATTCCTATCTAGAATAGTTCAGATTTTGACCTGTGAAATGGCCTTTTTTCAAAAAATCGAAATTTCAAATCGTCATAGTCGATCGTCGGATCCACTTTTTGTTTGTATATTGTTAATCAGTATTGTGCCAAAGTAAGGGGTAAGAGTGGTAAGACCCCCCAAAAACACCATAATCGTCATCAAAACAGAATCCCTGGGAAATCTGAAGTTGTTATTCGATCGTTTAGGTCTTCAGCTCATTCGAATTTTTCAGAATACCCATTTTCCTGATCCATAACACCAAAAAACTCTGCATGGCCCCAGCGTGTCAACTACTGGCACGTCCAGACATTTTTCGTTTCGAGTAGTTGGGACGAAATTACGTCTACATCGAGGTCTACATCTATACTATAATATTAGAGGAAAGATTTGTAATTTTGTGTGTTTGATACGAGTAGGCTCGAAAACTATACTGGACCGATTTCAGAAATTATTTCACCCTTAGAAAGCTACATTATCCCCATGTGACATAGGCTATACTTTCCATCCGAAAAAATTAAGGATAACTACTATATAACTTCAATAATCAAAAAATCAGCCATAATCAGCTATTTTCACGTGCGCTGCCAAAACCGTAACACTTACTTGGATAAAATGAATGACGGAAATGTACCTACCTCTTAAATAGTTCTACAAAAAAGTCGGCGATAGCATATATCTATCTCTTGCTATTACCTGTTTATGGTAATCAGATGTTTTCCAAAATTATGCACTATTTGGGAGTGTGTTTTTATGAATTGGGTATCGATCCTCATACAACCTAATACGTTATTTATCCCCAGTATTTAATTTAGAACGAAATTGCCCTTCACATCACACAATTACAACGAGTAGGTACATCAAAAGATATGGCAGGTTGAAGTGTTGAAGATGAAACCGCCGCGTGAAAAAAAGCTCTACCCGGGCGAAGCTGGGACGGCCTGCTTGTACATATATCCATTTCACAATATCGACGTTCGTAATTGTCGATTCTAGACCAGTCAAATTAGCAGTGTATCGGTTTTTTTCTACTAATGAACTAAGTTGTACCTACATATACTCGACCTAAAGATTTCAGTAGGTACCTGATTGGTTTTGACAGCCTGTTGGTTTTAAATAGGGGCTAATTGTTGGTTTTGTAAATTTTTAGGAAGATCTCATTTGTAGACTATCCGTTTCTCAGTGAAAACATCCACGATTCCTTTAGTGGACCAAAAAAAAAATTCAGTTTCAGCAATGTAACTTAGCGAGTTTAATTTGCTATCTTGTGGAGTTTTTGCTAAGATTTTGTCAGGGTTCAGGTGTTTTTTGGCGAAAGCCAGAACGAACAACGGAAAGGCAGTTTTCCCATGAATTATCTACAAATGCCTTTTGCGAAACTTCTCAGAAACGCAGATCAGTGCTGTAGGTAGGTATACTCCATTCACAATTATAAAATCACAACTCTGGCCATGGTTTCGTTTTCAGGAATTGGCGCACCTGATGAAAAATCTGTGCGCGTACAGAGAATATTGTTAATGACAGAACGTTGTTGCCAGTTGCTTTGTTTACATCAAAGTAAAAATATCAAAGATATTCCACATTTTGTTAGTTCGAATCGATCGGCGATATTGGGGCGAAATATCGATAAGGAATCGCCTATTTTTCCGTTCTTCGTCGTCCAGAAGAAGTTTCCCGTCGATTTCGTGCAAGTGTCATTTTTTCCTTTCACGACTTTTGGCGTGAGTACGAACGGCAAATTAGAATTGGACCAAAAATCGATTAATAAGCATAAAAAAAGCAAAAGTAAGTACTAATCGCCTTTTTTACACTTGATAACGAAGTTTTTTTAGGTACCTATCTGGCCGTTTGGAAAGATTTCAAACGAAATTCCGGTTCCCCAGAAGTTTGGTTAGTTTCGGTATAGTTTTTGGTGCTCAAAATTTATTTGGGATGTGTAAATGGAAAAAAAAGCTTCCTTATACGATCTTCTAACGAAAGCGACCGGAAAATATGGTTCGGGTAGGATTTTCGAGGAATTATGAGGAAAGAACTTGCAGAATGAAATTGCACGATTTTCGTAAGTAAACGGGTTCTGGATGGCCATCATTGGTCTCTAAATGATTATTGTTGATCGTTTTCACGTTTCAGAAAAGAACACGTCGAAGAAGCTAAAAAAAAAGAAGAAATATGACTATATTGCACTCAACGATTCAGATTCCGATGAATTGAAATATGTGTCACTGGAGCTTTCATTCCTATCAATCCTTTGCCGAAAGTAGAAATAGGCTATATTGAACCAGAATACATCGATTTTTTCCATATTCCAGGAGTTTGCGTCTTATTTTAGAAGCATATGTTTGACCTATTCCATTTTTGTACAATCCTACTGTGGTAGTAATGTATGAATCTTTTTTAAACTAACAAATTACTTTACAGCCAGAATATTTCACTCCTTGTTCATAAGATCAAATAAATGAAATGTATATCTATAAAGCTTTCAGGCTTATTAATTTATATTGCATTGAAATTATTAGTTTCTCTGTAAACAAATTCGTTAATTTGGTTATTATGTTTATTTTCTTTGTGATGAATGAATAAAACTGTTATTTATTTGAAATAAAGAAATATTAGAAATAGAAATGTTATGCACCCTCACAATCATATCACATATTCGGATTCCAGTAGAGGGAATGTTCCATTATTCTTGATTCTTGTAATTACTCATCAATTCATCTTATATCTTTGGGTTGATTTTTTTTAATGAATTCTTGATTAGAATCCACAATTGATGTCGTAAAGTCTTGAACTTTCAGTTCAAGAGGATAATAAACATCAAATCTTCACAAGCATGCATATGAAAATTATGTGAAAGCAATGCAATTTTCTTCCATGGCGAAAAATTATATATTTCAACAGTGATCTCTTGTACTTTTTATGCAAATAACTAGAAAAGGAATCCTTTCTATCAATTCATATAAACGTTGATTATTTTCGTCCATCACATATTTTCCAATTCATTCACATTCTGAGAAATACGCTAAGAATGTAGAAAGGGCAACATAGTGTTGACTTGGAACATAAAAATATTTTGAAAAACGTCATAACTTCGATACAGAGTGGAATGTGTCAAATTTCCAAGGCCAGAGTTGTGATTTTATAATTGTGAATGGAGTATACGTGTTAGGCCAGGGCCAGGGATCAGATCTCAAGGTGTGCTTTGGTTAGGCTTCGTTACTATTTTGTTTTCTGAGTGAAGAGTGTGAAGACTCAGTAACCAAACCTCCTTTCGTTCAGGAGCGCAGTGTTTCGGGAATAATATGAACGATATGAGTGAGGGGCTTGAGAAACCTTTCATATCAATTAAACAGTTAGCAAACGAGCATACAACAAAATTTACCGATTAAATTGAAGACGTTAACTTCTTAGCTTCCTATATCGTTCAGAAAAGCTTGAAGAACTTGCTTTCCGGCTCAGTTTCGAACTCAAATCTAAGTGAATGTGGCAGTTAATTGAAACTTTATTCCAATAACAAATTGTGTACTTTCAGTTCACATTAAATCGAGTTACGAACTCTGGCGCCGTGTCCGACTTAATTTCATGGTGACCGAAAGCAACAACTTCTGACTGCCGGGTCCCGCATATCACGTTTTTGATACATCGTCCCCTTTTCCTAGCCAGGTGCGACCCATATGCGCCATTCGATCTCGCGTCCGATCGTCTCCCTCGGTATAATTAAAAGTGCTCGGTCCTCCTCGCGCTCGCAGTTTCGCATCGCGCTTTCCCTCTCCCGTGATCAACTTTTCTGGCACGTGCCTTACCGATTTCAATTGTTTACGTGGGGGGTTTCCCCAACGTACGCGATCTATTTTTAGGGGTTGCTGGTGCCGTCGCTTCCACACACCTACTCTTTTCTGTTTTCCTGGTTTGTCGCGTCGATTTTCGCGCTGCTCCGACGAAAAGAGCCGGCTGAAAAGGCCAAATCGACGGACGCTTTTCGTGGACGCCGCGAAAAGCGAGGGTGGGGAACGACGGCGTGACGTCACGGGACGTCGGCGTCCAGCGCGAGGAATAGGCGGAAAGTTGGATCAGGAGGTGTTGAGGGATTTTACAGGCAATTGTTTTCTGATAACCGAGATTTCGTTTCTACACTTCTACAGTGCGTTTCAGTTCAATGAGCGACAATACAGGGTGTATTTTAAGGTGAAGCTTTTCGTTTGACAGGTGATAGAACTCATCAAAATAAATCATTTTACCGAAACTTTCTTATATGAAATGAATTTCTGCAAATTACCCCGCACTTTTGTTATGGCAAATGGCGTTCCGTCAAATGTTCCAATTTTTTGGTATAATGCAGTACTCGACCTACTGATCAGAAGTGTCCATGGCCCCAACTCAATCCTATGACTAGTTTTTGAGATACAGAGCGTTGAAGTTGAGAATTACCCACTTTTACTACGCGCGTATCTCGAAACAGAATCGAATGAACTTCAATTTTTCTCAAAAAACATTTCATTCCATTCCCAGGGAGCAACTATATAGAGAAATATGACCGAAAATCGTTACGAATACAGGGTTATCCATAATTGAATGCTTGCCCGATTTTGAAAGTATAAAATATGTCAGTTCCAGAGCGAAAACGTTCACAAAATGAACTAGATATGTTGTTGTTACATCGAAAAAACCTGAAATACCCAAAATGCATACTGGGAGATCCATTATTATTGAAACTATTCACAATGAAGGTTAAGTGGACACCCTGTATTTTTGGGTTGATTTAAGGTGTTTGTTTGATTTTTTCAGAACATATCATCATGAACTTAAAAGAATACAGAGTGATTCAGTCATGAAATAAACTGCGCGAATCTCACGGAAATACCCAAAAACCACCTTTTTTTCATCACCCACTATTTCAAGATTAACTCTGTTGAGGTGGGAGTTTTCTTTCACCACTGTACTTGATATAAAAACATCAATACGGCTTAGAGTTTTTATCCTTTTCATATGACCAGATTTTTTGCTGGAATAAGAATAGAAAGAATAACATAAATAACTAATTTTATAGGTTGAAACTTATTTGAGATAGCAGTCTATTCAATAAGTATACTCTTTTTCCTAAATAATTTTGAATATTAATTAAAAAAAATCTGGTCATAGGAAGTGGAAAAAACTCTCAGTCGTATCAAGTAGAGTGGAGAAAACTCCCACCTCAACGGAGTTAATCTTGAGATAGAGGGTGATGAAAAAAAAAGGTGGTTTTTGGGTATTTTCGTGAGGTTCACAGTTAATTTCATGACTGAATCACCTTGTATCCTTTGAAGTCCATGATGATATGTTCTGGAAAAATCAAACAAACACCTCAAATCAACCCAAAAATACAAGGTGTCCACTTAACCTTCATTGTGAAGAGTTTCTATAATAATGGATCATCCAGTATGAATTCTGGGTATTTCGTATTTCTAGTTTTTTCGATGTAACAACAACATATCCAGTGTAATAGTTCATTTTGTGAACGTTTTCGCTCTGGAACTGACATATTTCATACTTCTCAAATCGGGCATGCATTCAATTATGGATAACCCTGTATTCGTAACGATTTTCGGTCATATTTCTCCATACGGTTGCTCTCTGGGGATGGAATGAAATGTTTTTTGAAAAAAAAAGTTCATTCGATTCTGTTTGGAGATACGCGCGTATAGTTAAAGTGAGTAATTCTCAACTTCAACGCCCTGTATCTCAAAAACTCGTCATAGGATTGAGTTGGCACCATGGACACTTTTGATCAGTAGGTCGAGTACTACATTTTACCAAAAAATAAGAACATTTGACGGAACGCTATTAGCCTCAAGAAAAGTGTGGGGTCCTTTGTAAAGAAGACAAAAACAAGAGATGTTGATATCTCCGGAGGAGCAGGCGAGGGAGCAGGTTCGGACTGAAAAATTCTCAGATTCGCCTAGAAACTAGAACATACATATTCTAATTTCATTTTCTCGACAGGGACATAATTCATAAAAAAAATTTGGTAAAATGACTTATTTTGATGAGTTCTACCATCTGTCGAAAAAAAAGCCTGACCTTAAATTACACCCTGTATGGTACCTACTCCGAAAGCTCTACATTTCATCAACACTAGCTTTTTCCATGGGTTACTCATATGTCGAAGAATATCGCTATAAGGAAGGTTTTTTAATAAAAGAACGAATAGCTCTATATCGACATCTGAAACCTTCAAATTGCAATTCAATTAAGTTTAACCATCTCATTTCTACAGGGTGTTTCTGAATTGATGCGAAAGATTTCGAAGGGTGATTCCTTGTTCAAAATAAAGGATAGTTTATTATATAAATGTTGGGTCACAAGTCAAACGTTAGGGAAATATCTCGTTTCAAAGATGACGGAAGAATGAAATTAAAAAAAAACACAAGCACTTGGACAGAATTAAATTTGGATAGCGTGGTTTTGTTTATAAACTATTTTATCTCTTGTATTTTTCTCGTAAAATGTACCGTTTTGAAATAAGAAAGTAGAATACAGAACATTACGTGACAGGAAAGGGCAATTTATTTTAGAACTGATTTAGGTACATTTTATTTTTTTATTTCAAAACGGTTTATTTTACGAGAAAAATACAAGTGATAAAAAAGATTCTAACCAAATCAGGCTATCCTATTTTAATTCTATCCAAGTTGTTGCGTAAGTTTTTCTCTAAATTATAGTTTACAAAAATGAAAGGGGTAGTCTACTTCATCATATTCTAAAAATATGAGAAATATCAAGAAAGTGTGTTTTCATAATAGTAATACCTCCATAAAACATCATCATTTTATATGGCTTTTCGATTTTAAGATAAGAAATAAAACTTTAATTCTTCCGGCATATTCGAGATTGATAAAAACCCAAGGAACGACTAAATATTACTCAGAGACCAAAAGCCTATTCATTTATGACATGAAAAGATGTTGATATCTGTAACGCATAAAAGAATTGAATATTGTACCATGTGTCAATGGCCTAGTTGCCGAGACTCGATAAATGATAATGTAAATAAAAAAAGAGGATTTCGACAAATCAATATTTTTTCGAAAATTTCCTTGTATCTTTGAAACGAAACGTTTTTGGTCTGGGCTGACATGAATTTTCTTCTGCGAATTTGTCCTATATGAAATAATCAATATTCTCAATTCGCCTGGAGTTGATGGGATTTATCACAATATTTTCATGGAAATGCTGTTGTAATAGCCCTAGGGTACCTATATGGAATTTTCATCAGAACATTCAACCCATTCGAACATTCCATTCAGAGGCGGATTAACCATGTGGGAGGCCCCTAGGCAGTGCAATTTATAGGGCCCCTTTTCAATTCAATTTTTTTCGTGCACGGAGCACGCAGGGCACGCGGGGCCCCTAGCTGATGCGGGGCCCCTAGGCAGTCGCCTAATCCGCCCCTGATTCCATTGATATGGAAATTTCCATAAGGCACGCATATTTGCTAGAACATGAAATTGTTTTCATCATATTGATGAAAAATTAAAATCTACCTGATATATCTCAGGAAAACAACATCTATGTTTGTATTGTTTTTCTAGTTAATTATTTCGTCAATATTCATCCAATTATCATTTTTTTTTCAGGTGAAAGGATTTGATGATGTTTTTATCTTCATTACCAACTCAACTTCGTATTCAACTTTGGGAAAAAGGAGTTACAAATCCCACATATCAGAGGATTCAGATGTATGCAAAGATACAGAAATTCCAAAAATTCTAGAAAACATTGTTTTTTGAAGATTTTTCACATTTCAATAGATTCCCTATTTTTGTCGTTTAAAATTCGTTGAAGTTGATTGAAACATCTACTATTCATACAGGGTGACCCACACAAAACAGTCCAAAGGAAATTTTCTCCGGAAAACGACAAGATAGATCAATTTCAAAATAGAGATAGAGTGTTTTATGTGGGCTCCTCATATGCTTGAATTATAATCGACTAATATTATTCGGATTATATCTCAAATTTTTTGTTTAAAATCACTGTAGGTTCTTTGGGCGGAAGAACAAAATATACTGCAGAGACAAAAACGTGATTTCGTGGACATATCCGATATACCTCATGAGAGAGTGAAAAGAATCCATGGTGAAAACAGTTTCAGTCAGATTCATCAAGATGAACAGAAGATTATTGAAGACAGAAGATTCTTCAACGACGAACTATGGAATCGCGAATGGTACTTGGTAACTATCATTTCGCTTTCATATGCGAGAACATTAAACCATTTTTTCCAGAAAAATACGAGATCTCTCCAAGAAGTGCCGGAGTTAGATCTGAACGTTCTTGAAGTATACAGAGCAGGTATTACTGGAAGGAATGTTAGGATAAGTGTTATCGACGATGGCTTGGAGTATACTCATGAAGATTTGAGGGCTAATTATGTAAGTTTTCTCATGAGTAGAGACAAGACCTCAAGTCTTATTATTGTAGGACCCAGATATCAGTTACGACTGCAATGAAGAAGACCATGATCCACTGCCACGGTATGATTTAGCTAAAACCAACAGCCATGGCACAAGATGCGCTGGAGAAATAGCCATGGTTGCCAATAATGAAAAGTGTGGTGTTGGAGTTGCTTTCAATGCCAGAATAGGAGGTATTTATTGATGTTAACAAGTCCTTCTCAGATGAATGAGATGTTAGACTCTTGGTTTAAGCATAACCTTGACAAACAAATATGTATCCAAATCTTCAAGGTATCAAAGTCCTCGATGGATTCATCACTGATCGTCTTGAAGGCACAGCTCTGGGCTTTGGTCTGGGACTGATTGACATTTATAGTTCCTCTTGGGGACCCACAGACGATGGCAGAACTGTAGATGGACCTGGAAAATTGGCACGGGAAGCTTTGGAGCGTGGAACAACTTTAGTAGGATCCTCAAAACCTCTAAGCTCGTTATGTCATTGTCGATTTTCAGGGTCGTCAAGGAAAAGGTAGCATTTTTGTTTGGGCTTCAGGAAATGGAGGAGGTAGAAGTGATAACTGTAATTGCGATGGGTATGTGAACAGTATACACACTGTTTCGATTGGAAGTGTGAATGAAAGGGGTATTTTTCCTTGGTATGGGGAAGCTTGTGCCTCAACTTTAGCAGTTACGTACTCTTCTGGAGCTGTAAGTGACCAAATGATAGTGAGTATATCACACATAGATCCCGATGAGTAGCTTACAAAATGGATTCTGGAACTGGGGAATAAATTATTCTGTTCAAGTTAATGAACACTTTAGAAGAGCATGAAACTACTTTTCAGGTTACTACAGATTTGTACAATAACTGCACGATAAAGCATACAGGAACGTCAGCCTCAGCTCCTCTTGCAGCAGGAATAATAGCTCTGGCGCTGGAAGCAAAGTAACAATTGTGAGTTAACGAAAGTATCCTTCATGATGAAATCATTTTTAGCTCTAATTTGACTTGGCGAGATGTGCAGCATCTGATAGTTTGGAGTTCGAAGATTTCTCCATTGCTGCGCAATCCAGGCTGGCAGAAGAATGCTGTGGGTTTGTGGTTCAATACTAGGTTTGGGTTCGGACTGATGAATGCTTACAGAATGGTCAAGATGGCCTCTTCTTGGGTAACAGTTCCGAAGAAGAGTATTTGTCATGTTAAAGTAATAAGGTGAATATAAAGCTGACTCTTCTAAATGTGAGAATAAGTGATGGCGTTAAGCAGTGGATTGAGTTATGAAGTTTTAATTGTTAGAATCAGATCAACCGATATTGTAGGTATACTCCATTCACTTTTATTTAATCACATAGGAGGTCATGGTTTCGTTTTCAGGAGTTGGTGCACCTGATGAAAAGTCTGTGCGCGTACAGAAAATATCGTTAATGACAAAACGACGTTGCCAGTTTTTTGTTTACATCGAAGTGAAAGTATCAAAGATCTTCCACATTTTGTTAGTTCGAATCGATCGCCGATTTTGGGACGAAATATCGATAGGAAATCGCCTATTTTTCCGTTCTTCGTCGTCCAGAAGAAGTTTCCTGTCGATTTGAGTAATTTCGTGCAAGTGTCATTTTTTCCTTTCACGACTTTTGTCGTGAGTACGAACGGCAAATTTGAATTGGACCAAAAATCGATTTATAAGCATAAATAAAGCGAAAGTAAGTACTAATCGACCTTTTTACACTTGATAACGAAGTTTTTTTAGGTATCTGGCCGTTTAGAAAGATTTCAAACGAAATTCCGGTCCCCCAGAAGTTTGGTTAGTTTCGGTATCGTTTTTGGTGCTCAAAGTTGGTTTGGAATGTGTAAATGGACAAAAAAGGCTTCCTTATACGATCTTCTAACGAAAGCGACCGGAAAATATGGTTCAGGTAGGATTTTCGAGGAATTATGAGGAAAGAACTGGCAGAATGAAATTGCACGATTTTCGAAGATAAGTTAACGGGTTCTGGATGGCCATCGTCGGTCTCTCAATGATTATTGTTGATCGTTTTCATGTTCAGAAAAAAAAACATGTCGAAAAAGATAAAAAAAGAAGAAATATGACTATATTGCATTCAACGGTAGGTGAATTCAGATTCCGATGAATTGAAATGTGTAACTGGAGCTTAAATTCCTATCAATCCTTTGCCGAAAGTAGGAATAGGCTATATTGAACCAGAATACATCGCTTTTTTCCATATTCCAGGAGTTTATGTCTTATTTCAGAACAGGTGAATGATAATTGTGAAGCATATGTTTGACCTTTTCCATTTTATTTGTACAAACCTACTGTGGTAGTAATGTATGAATATTTTTTAAACTAATAAATTACTATACAGTCAGAATATTTTACTCCTTGTTCATAAGATCAAATAAATGAAATGTATATCTATAAAGCTTTCAGGAATTGACATTCTTGCTTATTAATTTATAATTTATAACCAAAACTCAGTTACTAGTGCATTGAAATTATTAGTTACTCTGTAAACAAATTCGTTAATTTAGTTATTATGTTTATTTTCTTTGTGATGAATGAATAGAACTGTTATTTATTTGAAATAAACAAATATTAGAAATAGAAATGTAATGCACCCTCAAAATCATATCACATACAATATCATGATGAAAACAAAGCACATCGATAAATCTTTACAATCATAAATCCAAAAACTCCTTTATATGTAGAATATTGTTCACAATTTTCTGTTGTATTCTTCAAAATGAAATATACATTCTGAGAAATACGCTAAGAATGTAGAAAGGGCAACATAGTGTTGACTTGGAACATAAAAACATTTTGAAAAACGTCATAACTTCGATACAGAGTGGAATGTGTCAAATTTCCAAGGCCAGAGTTGTGATTCTATAATTGTGAATGGAGTATACATCTCAAGCGATCTCTTGCCTTTATTTCTGAGTGGCCATGTTGAAATGTTCCCGCTTAAACCAATTAGGCCCATATTCGTTTCTTAATTTTGGCAGAAAATCGATACCACTTCGAGCGAGGCATCTTCTGTCCGTTCCAGTTTACACCTCCGGTTGCAGCAGGACCGCCAACGAAGTGAATCATTTAGAACACGTCGAAATTAGGACGAACATAGAATATTCACGAAGAGGTTCACTGGAAATTTACCTCACATCGCCACCAGGTTGTAGAAAGTTGCGAGGAGCGCCAGGTAGTTTCTTAAACATCTATTTTATATTTCAGGAACTCACGTTCAACTTTTGTCCCGGAGGATGTTGGACGATAGTCGGGAGGGATTCCACAATTGGAGTTTCATGTCGGTCATGACCTGGGGGGAAGATCCACAGGGGGTTTGGACGCTCGGAATCCAAGATAATGTGATTATTGATATCATCTTATTTAAGGTTCAATCTTCGAAAATACAGAGAAAAATGCAGCTCCCCAATACACTTTCACACTGTAATTTTCATGTCCTTATTGACACTTGATTAACAATACTTCCAGAGGTATTTACCAAACTTGATGTGCAGAATATACACTGCGCAAAGAAATTAACGCACATTCTGAAAATCTCAATTTTAATGAAAGTTAACTCTACATTGACTTTATAACTTATTTTTTATGTTGTATCGGGAAGGTTTTGAACGAAACAAGACACATTGAATGGAAGAAAAATTCAGGATTTCACCGAACCTTATGTGAAAGAAGAGAAATGAACATTTTTCAAAATACTGAAATGCTGATAAGTGATTTAATACTTGGTATTTCCACCCCTTGCGTTGATTACAGCTCGGCAACGACGGTTCATACTCAAAATGAGTGATCTTAAAATGTTCTAATCTAATCCTTCCCAAATTAGCTGGATGATTTTCTAAACTTCTCAGCATTCTATTGAGGTTGTCCCAAACCTGCTAAATCGGATTGAGATCTGGACTTCTTGCTGGCCGTTCCATTCGAGAGACTTCAACCTCTTCAAGGTACTCCTGAACGATGCGCGCACGATGGGGTCTGGCATTATCGTCCGTAAAAATGAAATTTTCACCAATGTATGGGGCAAATGGCACTATATGCTCTTCAAGAATGTTCCTTATATACTTATCAGCATTCATAGCTGATTCATAGGTCTGTGCGAGCAGTCAAAGATATTCCACCCCATACCATAATCGATCCTCCCCCGAAACCAGTAGTATTCAGGAAATTGCACTGAGCATATTTTGGACGTCTGTATACAAGGGAACGCAAGGGCGGTCATATATCTTGATTCTGGGGGGGGGGCATTTTGTACAATTACATAAGGTGTCACAATAGTATATATAGTATTCCAGAATTTATTCTAAGTGCATTGCCACCTTTGGGGGGGGGGGGCCATGGCCCCCATGCCCCCCCCCCTTATGAGCGCCCTTGAGGGAACGTCGATCACAATGGTAGAGGCAGAATCTTGACTCATCTGTGAAGAGAACTCTTTCCCAATCGGTCTCTTCCCAATGGATATGCTCTCTCGCAAAATCCAAACGCGTCCTTCGATGGGGTAAGAGCTGGGCCTCTTACCACGACACGAGGCCTTAAATCATTATTCTCTGAGGCGATTTCTTATTATCTGAATGCTAATTTGCACCTCATGAGTTTGCTCAAGCTGATTTTGAAGGAGGCGAGCGATTGCAAACCGTTGTCTCAACGAAGAAACTCTCAAGTAACGTTTTTGAATGGCAGTTGTTACCCGTGGTCTACCCTTTCCTGGTCTTCGGACATTCATACCTGTCTCCCTGAATCGCTGCAACATTCTGGACACACTTGTATGGGAAACTCCAAACCTTTCTGCAATTCCTGTGTATGTCCACCCTTCTCGCAAAACTACCGCTTGGGCACATTCCTTTTGGGTCAAATTGCGTGTTTCGCGTTGCATAGCGATCGAGTGTAGAAAATCAAACGAAAGAAAAACTATTGATCACTAGAATTGATCGAGAACAACTGATTTCAGAATGGAGCCAATACATTCAAGATCTGATAATATCATCTTTTTTTATTCCTGCTGGGAGAAAACATCTGTATTGAAGAAAAACGTTGAAAGTGGATAACATATGCATGCATAATTCTGATAAAAATAATTATCATTAAGAACACTTCAGTTGTAGAATAAATTTGAGATTTCCATAATGTGCGTTAATTTTTTTGCGCAGTATATTATTCAAAGAGCATAGTATGGTGTCTATTTTTCACATGTGGCTAAGCAAAGTTTTTGGAATTATTCGAGTGAATACGATACGATACGCGAGTAGAATACTCAACTTCCTACACGACTGCTGAAAAAAATCATTAGGCAGTATAATTTTCCTCATTTCAGGTTGGTTCAGCATCGGATGGAGGAAGAATTGCCAATACAGAATTGATATTCCATGGAACCAAAATGGAACCTGAAAACCTGAAAAAACTGAAGAAATTAAAGAATGAAGGCACCAATTTCAAGGACGTATTGAAATGAAATGTTTTGTCAACTGTTTCTGTGCACAGTTAATAAAAGGAAAATAAAAACCTTTTCTGAGAAAATCTTTTACTCATGGCATATATTCAGGATATGTACAATCAAATTCGTTAGGTAGGTACAATAAAATATTTTTATGAAAAATAAATATTCAACAGTCATAAAATATTGGTGCGTATACGAGTAAAATTGTGAAATTCGTGAAAAGCAGTCAAATATCATTAAATATAAAAGTTTTCGAAAGTAATGTACAACACTATACATTCATTTGAGTTGGGACAGAGTCTGAAGGCTTGGAAATTAAATCTCTTCATATAAATTTGAGACGATTTTAGGTACATGCTTTCTCTCTAATTGACCTATAATTTTTGGACCACTGGTTAGCTTCAGGTTGGTTTGAGATACTTTAATAATCTAAATAAGAGGGAAAAACACCATCCCAGTTTCTTGACAGTTATTGTTGAAAGAATCAAAGGAGTATATTATCGGCTAAGAACTCTTTGGGATACATTGAGTTTGGATAGAGAGGATGCCGAAATTGTCGATATGAAATATGTTTAACAGATGGAACAGCTAGAACATCTTCTTTGGGTGCCTTTTCTCCTTGCCTCGATCTCTTGATCAATTTTTCGTCTTAGAGAATCTGAAAAAAGGATTCAATCTATTCAGAGCACGATAATGAAAAAATTTGATTATTCTACAATTTGTATGAAGCACAAATTAACACTGAAAAACAAAAATAGAACCGGATAATTCAAGTGACTCTTTTGAATGTGTTGAACGCTGAATTACCTGCTAATGGACGTCTTCCGATGGCTGTTAAAGCTTCATATATTTCTTTTATTGGATTCACCTCAGGGCCTAAACCATAGGCCCAGATCAACAACATACGGAAACCATGCTCTTTGAAACTTGAAGGACCTATAAATACGAAGAAATATCATAATTTACCGTTATTCCACAGATGAAATTCAGATCGTTTATAATACAGGGTGTTTCACCATAAACTGGACAAACACATATAGCCGTGTAGACGACATCGGGGAAGTCATTTTTGCCTTATGACATATACCCCGTTTTCGACGCATAAGCGAGATACAAGGTGTTTGATGTCAACTTTGAGCAATATTCTGATAACTGTGAAGAGTTATGCGTGACATTTCAAATAACGGTAACTAATCACATCTTCGTATTTTTTAGGTTCAATTCAATTGTGGTGTAGAATTCTGAAAAACAAATTTCAAAATGGCGGAAAGCCTGCAAAGTTTCGATTTTTTTTTCTCGGTTGCCAGTTTGGAAAGCACTATTTCAACGTACTCGATTTTCTAAGATTTTCCGTGAATAAATTTTTTTCAAAATTCGAACTCAACTTTTTTTTACATGTCTTCAGTGAAAAAAAAATTTCGCCCAAATTGTTGAAATCTTTTATGGTTGAACTATCTTCCATTCTGAATACTGAGGTGAAAACAGAAGGCCAAATTTAGGCTAATGAGCTGCCAGAGTGACCTAGACGGAAATAAGGATTTATAAACCAAAAAAATTTTTTTCAAAAAACTTTGGTGGCAATCGAACTAATAGCGTCGCTTTGGTACCGGAAATTTATAATATTAAAATAAACCCAATTCAAAATCGTAGAGAGTTCGAATCCTACCAAAGTTCTTTGAAAAAATTTTTTTTGGTTTATAAATTCATATTTCTGTCCAGGTCATTCTGGCAGCCCATCAGAACAATTTTGGCCTTCGTACGGATTCCAGTTTTTTGAATGAAAATTATGAAAGTTCTCCGAGAGTAATTTTTGGAAGGCTACAAAAAGAAAACCAAAAGATTTTATTTCTGTATATCAGTATTCAGAATGGAAGATAGTTCAACCATGAAAAATTTCAACAATTTCGGCCGAAATTTTTTTTTCACTGCAGACATGTAAAAAAAAAGTTGAGTTCGAATTTTGAAAAAAATTTTTCACGGAAAATCATAGAAAATCGAGTATCTACCTTGAAAAAGTGCTTTCCAAATTGGCAATCGAGAAAAAAAATTCCAACTTTGCAGGCTTTCCACCATTTCGAATTTTTTTTCAGAATTCTACACCACAATTGAATTGAGGCCTGAAAAATACTAAGATGTGACTAGAAACCGTTTTTTCAAATGTCACGCATAACTCATCACAGTTATCAGAATATTGCTCAAAGTTGACATTAAACACCCTGTATCTCGCTTATGCGTCGAAAACGGGGGT
Organism: Adalia bipunctata; assembly: GCA_910592335.1. Classification (NCBI taxonomy): domain Eukaryota; kingdom Metazoa; phylum Arthropoda; class Insecta; order Coleoptera; family Coccinellidae; genus Adalia; species Adalia bipunctata. Next base: position 15,731,250 of record OU342955.1, read on the forward strand.
ATATGTCATAAGGCAAAAATGACTTCCTCGGTGTCATCTACACGGGCACACGGCTATATGTTTGTCCAGTTTATGGTGAAACACCCTGTTTAGTCATTTCCACATCAGAGACAAGCTGTTTCATGTGCTTCCACTAATATAAATCTGAAGGAACAAGATCCGGCGAAGGAGGTGGCCATAGTGTTGGTTCTGCTTGACCTATTCATCAAATGTTCATTCAACCAAGCAAATACTAGATGGTACACTAATTGACTAATGGCTCAAAATTTGCCGAGTATCTATATAGGCATATAAGTAGTAAATGCTTTTCTAATGAGAGGTGTTATTTTGACATTAAAAGAAAAATGCGATTTTTTAGATGAATGATCGGATGTTTAGATTATTATCAAGAAGAAGATATGCCGTTATTAATGGAAAAAAAAACATCAGCCAAATGACTACCACGACTGCAGAACCATATCCTTTTCATGAAATTTTTCATAACCAAATCGCAAAGTGGCTACCCTATGTCCTCGATAGCCTCACGAGTTCCTTGAGGTCTTGAATTGACGCTGGGCTCTTGGTGAGAACTTCTCTTTCCCATGGCTCCAAGGAAAGTCGCAAGATGTTAAATCACAAGATCTCGGTGGCCAGCCAATTGTGATCACCTCTTCGAGAGATAACACGGACCGAAAACTTTTTCCGTAAAAGATCAATGGTTCCGTTGCTTGTGTGGCACATAGCGCCGTATTGTTGAAAGTAAACGTTGTCCAGAACAATACTTTCCAATTCCTGCCATAAAAAATCATTAATCATCTCTCGACAGCGCAATCCATCTACCGTTACTAGTGCTCCAGCCTCATCCTCGAAAAATTGAGGTCCAATGATCCCACAGGGCCATGAATCGCACTCAGCAATCACACGTTGAGGATAGAGAGGCTTTTCAACAGTAACTCTTGGGTTTTTCGAGCCTCAGATGCGACAATTTTGCTTGTTGACGAAGCCACCTAGATGGAAATGGGCCTCATCACTCAAGATGATTTTTCGATGGAATTCCGGATCATTTTCATACATTTCAAGGACCCAATCAGCAAAGATACGACGTTGTTTATGATCGGCCGGCTTGAGTTCTAGTGTTAACTGAACTTTATGAGCCTTGAGACCCAAATCTTTATACGAAATACGGTGTAATGACTTTGTGGAATGCCTAATTCCAAAGAACGGCGAGGAATGAACAAACCTGAGTTTTCTTCAACACTTTCGGCTATAGCAGCAATATTCCCGGCTGTTCTTGAGCGACGTGCACGGGTTTTATTCTTCACATCATTAACTTGTCCCAGCAGCTCAAATTTTTCACCAATTGCTGTATCGCAGTTAGACAAGGTACTTCACGATGACCCAAAAATGTTCGAGTTTTACGAACCGTCTCTGCCAAATTTTCACCATTTTCACAGTGAATTTTAATGAATTCAAGCCGTTGTTGAAGCGCATATCGTTCAATTTTTATGAATGTCGTAGTTCCTACTTGTCATATGTCAAAAATTGACAGCTTAAAAAATATATTGACCTAAATCCCTGCACTCAGTTTAGAAGAATTTTTTTTTCTTCACAACGACGAACTCATTCTCCTCCAATTTAAATCTTTCCTTCTCCAAATCTAAGACAGCGTTTCCCTCTCAGTGCGGAAATGGTTTTATTTATGTCTCGGTGTTTGGGATTATTCAATTTTCACGAAACGCCTGCTTCCATTCACCCCAAAGTTAACAGTCCGGGAAAGTTTATAACCGGGAACATCTACCTCACTTATCCTTCAGGCGAAGCAGATGGAAGCTGACGAAACAAAGGACTGCTAAATGAGGCTTCCCGGTTTCGAACTGAATTTTCCTAATTTTCATGAACAAACAGGAAGATTCCGTAGGCGTCTTATTGTATTTCCCCTTAGGAAAGTTGCAGAAGGATAATAGCAGATATTTCGACATTAATGCATTATTTTTTCAAGATCACAAGAAAAATTGGAGATATACACCTAAGATGCGGAGAGTTTCAAGAAGTGATTACAATATTCAGGAGGGACGAGAATCTTTCCAGGCCTTCTCACAGTCAACGTTTCAGAAAGCTACACGTACGAAGATTATATAAAATATTTTTGAGTCTTTTCTCACCGTTATACTGGTGTTCAATAGCCTTGATCTGGTCGTCGGTGAAAGCCCAATGCTGCGCTAGTTTCTTCCACTCTCCAGGTCCTAACCTCTTATAAGCCAGCTTGTAGAGAATCTCCTTAAGTCGTTCAGACTCCCTCAGCCTCTGAGTCTCATCTCTGGAAGCCCTAACAGACCATTTTCTTCTCGAACTGGATCGACTGATTCTACACCTTCCTTGACGTTCTTTAACGCTACCTCCATTGCTTTGTTCATCCTGCAAATATCAACTTTAGAGGTAAAAGTGAGAGAAAAAGTTTCACTCAAAATGAGGCTTTGGAAACTAGAGTGGAGACCCTAGAGAACAGAAGTAAACCTACCTGTGGAGGATAGTCCAAACGCGCTGTTCTGATGATCATGTCAACGATGGCCGTGAAACTGCCACGAGCTGCAATATACAGGGGTGTTCTGCCTCCTTGCTCACGTTGTTCGATGTCAGCCCCAGCTGATAGTAATGATTTGCATATATCTGTGTGCCCCATTTCTGCTGCTATGTGTATTGGCGACTGGAGCCTCTACAGTTTTTAATTAATTTAACGTCATATTTTCCTTATCATCTTAATAATAGAATTTTTTCTCAATTACATTTTCATTAAGCCAAAAAAAATTTTATCTGATGACTATGCCAACAGAATTCAGTCTGATAATGTTGTCCACAAAAGATTTCGAAAGATGTACCGCTCGACAGCAGGTTCGACTCCAAAGCCATATATTATTTAACTTTTTACATTTGTCTTCTATTCTCGTGTTGATAATAAAGGTGTTCCTAAAAAAGGTGTTATTTCGAATAGAGCCCACTATTGCGGTAGAAAATACGCCAAAAATAAAAATGGAACACGCTTCAACAACGTATTGAAATTCACCATAAAAATGGTGAAAATTTGGCATAGACGGTTCGTGTAACTCGAACATTTTTGGATCTCCGTGAAGCACCCTGTCGAACCACAATACAGAAATTGTTATACTGGAAATTTCATACATTTTTCCCGAGAATTGACAGAGATATCATGGAAATAAAATCATTTGTCCAGATTTTCATGAAATTACAGCTTACTAGGTTTTTTCTAATATACGAAGAAAAATAGAAAAGCGAGTAATACACATTCTAGAGAAATGATTAAGCTTTAATTTAAAAAAAAATCGTTGGTCTACGCCGCATACGAACTGAGATATCATGGAAATAAAAAGCCCAATTTTCGAAGGGAGCTCGCGAGCTCGGACGTGTTCCAGGTCCCCTTAACACACGACTATCTACTATCTTCCTGATACTGGGGGAAATACATACAAAACGACATATATGGACAAAATGACATAGGCATCATAAATTGAGTTTGGAGGTATCAAATGAAGAACTGCCTACCATATCACACGGTCACGACCCGAGTGAGTTCTATCAACCTCTGAAAACTCTTGTTCATTCGGTCGTTATGATATGAGTGATAACAGAAATCAATAGGTCGCGAGTTTTTTTTCATTGCGCCATATTTTTAGAAGAAATGGCAAGTTTTCAATTTTTTTTTTCCTTTATATTGCATTCATTTCGAACTTTACCTATTTGTCATTGTATTCACGAAGATTTTTTCATGTTGAATATACTCTTTGTATTTATTCTATATACAGGGTGTCATGGGCTATTCGAATCACCCCCATGTATGTTATGCGATTTTTCACGTTTTTCGATTTATGAACTTCGAGAATTTTCGACTTGACCATCTTAAAAAAAAGTACAAGACTCCTCTGTGAAATTATTCTGTAACTTAATCTCCATGAATTGTACTTTTATACATAAAATAACCAGATCCGTAACTTTGATAAAAATTATGGAAATGTTGGTCTCAAGTGAAAAAGTTACGTGAATTGGATTATGATCTGAATTTTCTAATTGAAATCGAAAATGAAAGAGAGCTAATTCACGGTTTCTTAGTATGCTCAAAAACTGCGCTCAACAGTCAGCTTTTAGAATCATTAATAAAAATGGTACTCAACACTCTACTTTTGCTAGAATCAGCCATCAAAGTCATCGAGGTGGAAAAAATCAAAGAACTAGACATTTACTACAAAATTATATTTTGCATTTTAAGATTTTTCTGATCAAGTAATGATAATGCAAAAAAAAAGAAATTTATTTATAAAATTTACAGTAGGTTTTCAAAGTGGCCACCTCTAGCCTCAATACACATTCTACACCTTCTTCGAAAATTTTCTTTTGATCGCATAAAACCTGCCCTTGGTTAATTCAAGAGAAACCGAACGAGTCCTAAGAAAGAACAGGGCAGGTTTTATGCGATAAAAAGAAAATTTTCTAAGAAGGTGTAGAATGTGTATTGAGGCTTTGAAAACCTACTGTAAATTTTATAAATAAATTTCTTTTTATTGCCATACCTTTTTTTTTATCTTGAACTTTCGTTGACCAACATCTAATGCCAATTTTCATTAATTTTCAGAATTTTCTATCATAACTTGATCAGAAAAATCTTAAAATGCAAAAAATAATTTTGTAGTAAATGTCTAGTTCTTTGATTTTTTCCACCTCGATGACTTTGATGGCTAATTCTAGCAAAAGTAGAGTGTGAAGTACCATTTTTATCATTGATTCTAAAAGCTGACTGTTGAGCGAAATTTTCAAGCATACTTAGAAACCGTGAATTAGCCTTTTTACATTTTTAATTTTGATTCGAAAATTCTGATCATAATCCAATTCATGTAACTTTTTCACTTGAGACCAACATTTCCATAATTTTTATCGAAATTACGAATCTGGTTATTTTATGTATAAAAGAACAATTCATGAAGATTTAGTTACAAAAGAATTTCACAGAGAAGTCTTGAATTTTTTTTAAATCTTTTTTAAGATGGTCAAGTCGAAAATTCTCAAAGTTCATAAAAAAATTCATAACTCGAAAACCGTGAAAAATCGCATAACATACATGGGGGTGATTCGACTAGCCCATGACACGAGGGACCTGTTTTTTTTTGACGTCAATCTCTTGGCCACCCTGTATTTCTAGTTTTATAACGCTTCATGCACAAAATGACATAGATATTTCAGCAGAATTAACCGCATCTACCGGACAACACCGAGACCATTCATTCCAGGCTCCATCAGATAACAAAGAGCCAAAACTTGTCGTAAAATATTCATAACAAAATATTCATCTGCGGCTAATAAAGGCAATGCATCTGAACCTACTATTGCTGATCCTATGAGGAGTTTCCTCCAATCCCTAAAGGACGATTCTTAAGTGAACAAGGCAAACGTGAGCCGAAGACTCGATAAACGCATTTAGTTTCAATTTCTTCACCTTATATGATTGCAATCGAATCAAAATAAAAGCCCATACCTCCTCCAAAGAAAAGAAGACAGGCCCTTAGGACATTATTTAAAGAAGATAATGACGAAGAAAATGTTCCTAGCAACTTTCGAGATGATGAAGACGTCTATTGTTATGACATTTTTTCCCGATTCAGTTGTGGAAAAACCAGTCTTCTCCAGGATTAGCCCTGGAAAAGAGTGGTTACGATGCATGCATTGGTGGCATTGGGCTCACGCATCTTGTGCTGATGTTCCTAGAAGAACCAAGCGTTTCATTGGTGAACTTTGTCAGTAGTTTCGAAATTATAAGTGAAAACTACAGTTGTCTGTTGCCGGTATGTCATTTTGTCCATATCATGCGGACAGAATGAATTTCGTTTATCCCAATTTATCTGAGAATATTTTATTTTTTGGTACTCTCTTTTCATAAAGGTTGATTAGATTTCATGAAGAAAGGACCGAAGATCATGGGTGTAGAATATGACATAACCTCCTCGAACTTCTCCATTGTCTCTATTTTCATGTCGATCCTAATCGCGCAAACTTACTTCAAGACCCCCCCAGGTCTCGCTTTAACTACTTTAATTCAACTTCTGGCGTAGGAAACGCTAATATTCCAATTTTCGCGAATTAACTTGGTACTTGAACAAAACCACTCACCGCGTTGAGGCTGTTCAGGTCCGCCCCTCTGGAGATGAGGGTCTCGACGACGTCGAGCTCGTTGGCTTGGCAGGCCAAGTGGAGGGGGGTATTTCCGGCCTGAAAATGAAAATTCATTTCAATAAAGTTACATCTTCCCCCATTCATCGAGAGATGAAATGAATCGACAAGGGTCGGTTCGTGTCGGTGAAAGACTTAGAGGACGCGTAATGAGGCCATGTTTCGCGATGGATATTCGTTGGAAATTTTCTTCTGCGGGGATTCTTGAGGTCAAAGGAGATTTGATCGAGCCAGTTCATTATTTTTGAGCAGGGACATCTCATCTTCTCGTGAAAATAAAATTATTCTCAAGGTTTTGTCGATAAATCAAAAATATATTGATGAAGGCTTTTACTGTTGACTTCAACTGCAGAATCGGAAAATTCCAAGCTTTCTAGCCGTGATATAACAAGAATTTCACCTCACTAGTCGCAATGAGTCGATTATTGTACCTAGCAAGCAAAGGCAATGCATTGGTGGTATTGGAATGTTCAAAATGTGATGATAAAGTGTAGGAGTTACTGGAAACTTCCAAATAAAAAAAAATAACCAAAGAAGGATCCAATTTCGTCCAAGCTCAGGAAAAAAGCCTTTTGGAGTTCACCATGGAAGATGATGCATCAACTATCCTGATGGTTTTGGATTCGAGGAAGCCTAATGGCGAACCAAAACAAAAGGGAGAAAACTGATCCACAAAGACAAATATCTGCATGAAGATACCATTCACTATCCCCATCAAGAGCGGGGTGTTATCAAAACACTTGTAGAGATACCTCAACGTATATGTGAGCCTGAATATGAAGAGTGTAACAGCCAAATGGAATAAATTCGATAACGAATAAATGAGGGGGTGTTAGGAAAAACGCTCGGACACGTCGATTTGTAATTTTAAATGCGCATATTCTTCAAGAAAATAAAATTATATAGGATGTTCCATCCGACCGTGGCCAATACCAACTTTCTCATTTCAAATGCAACCCCCTGTATATTATTTATTTTTTGGATTCTTCAGAAAATTCTAGACATAATTCATGTACAATGTCCTATACCTATCTTCAACTTTTTCGGAAATATTAAGTGTTCTCTTTTACAAAAATTAACATTTCAAATGAAAATAATTTTTTTTTCACAAATTCTATACATTACACTCAATACTTATTTCCCATTTACCTCTTGATATGAAGAAAGTAAGCAAAAACCATTACTGAGCAGAAATTAAAAAAAAACAAAAACAGATTTGTTTATTCTCATAGCCTTAGTAACACGTTGTCTGTTTGCATGACAATAAGTGATCAGTGTAAGTGCTATTGTCTTTTGAATTTCGATAACTATACGTAATGATATCAGAAAAATGGTTCATTTAACAGAAATGCACAAAATAACCATTCTTCAAATGATTGGTTATGGAGATTACACACGGACACAAATGGAAGTTTCTCGCTTATTTCACGAAAAATTTCCAAATTTGCCGCCTATATCCCAAGGAACAATTAGCAAAATAGAAAAGCAGTTTCGAGAGTTTGGTCATGTAAGACAAATAAAAAAATTGCTGCCAATGCAGTAAGTGATGATACGAAATTGGATATTATGCTTGAGTTTCAAGAAAGCTCACATAATTCTGTTCGAAAAGTAGCCCCGCTGTTCACCGTCAGCCACACGTCAATATTTCGAATATAAAAGGAAAGTGAGATGCATCCCTATAGAATGATGGCAACTCAGGAGCTCATAGAAGACGATTTCGATAGGAGAACGCATTTTTGTGAGCAAATGATGACAATGTTAGATAACAATGTGATCCAATCAGAAAAATGTTTTGTTTTCTGATGACCCAGGGTACATTTACACTACAGGGTCATGTTAATCGTCAAAATTGACGCTATTGGTCTGATGAGAATCCTCACTGGATGAGAGAAGAACATACGCAATACCCTGAAAATGTTAATGTTTAGGCAGGAATTGTTGGAAATCATATCGTAGGTCCCTTTTTAATTGACGGCAACTTGAATGAAAAATTTTTAGAACTACTCCAAAATAATGTCGTACCAACTTTGATAAACTTATATCCTGATCCAGCACATCTACAAGTTCCTGCCAATATAATATGGTTTCAGCAATATGGAGCACCGCCCCATTACCAAATCAGTGTCCGGCAGTACTTGAACCAAATTTTTCCAAATCGGTGGATAGGGAGGCGCGGATCGATAGAATGGCCAGCACGATCTCCTGATCTGACACCATCAGACTTCTTTTTGTGAGGATATGTCAAAAGTATTGTATATACGAAACGAAACCCTTAAACTTAGACGACCTAAAAAACGGAATCACGCTTGCGATTAGATCAGTCACGCCTGAAATGTTGAGTTAGGAGACAATTCTACACCAGATTAGCATGTTGCCAAGACGTTCGCGGCGAGCATTTTGAACATTTCCTACATTGACATTAATGTTTTTTTTTATAATTGAGAAATGATCAGTATTACTTATTATGTTTTAAGTGTAATGTACCGAATTTGTGAAATAAATTTTTTTTTATTTAAAACGTTGATTTTTGCAATAAATCTGAAAACACCCAATACTTCCGAAATAGTTAAAGATCGGTATAGGACATTGTGCATGAATTGTGTCTAGAATTCTCTGAAGAATCCAAAAAGTTAATAATAAACAGGGGGTTGCATTTGAAATAAGAAAGGTGGTATTGGCCACGGTCACAAGGAACACCCTATATTATATTAATTTCTTGAAAAATATGCGCATTCGAAATTACAAATCGATGTGTCCGAGCGTTTTTCCCAACATTTATTCGTTATCGAATTAATTCCATTTGGCTGTTACACTCTGTACCTATGTCAGACGAGCAAAGCATTTGTGACAATCATTTATTTCAACTCGAAAGAAGTCGTTCGAGCCTTACGACGAAAGAGAATAAGAGAAAATAGAACATCGGAAAACATTTCCTAAGAAAAGACATACTTACCATTCATTCCATCGGTGAAGAACAAAATTAGCAAACTTCTGTGAAGACATGACATTGAAACAGTCTATAACTCTAGACGAGAACTAGGACAAGGTCTGAGGAGTGCCAAAGACCAAACTGATCGACTCTCCCAAGCTGGTATTCAAAGAATAACTCGCGACTGCAAGAAAGTTTACATCGGGACTGCTAAAAGGAGCATTCATACGCAGATCAAAGAAGGTTGTTGTCGATTGTACCCAACAGAGGAATCTTCATTTGTGGAACATATTCTTAGACTATTATTATGTGAGGTACTGACCTTATTCTGTTTATTTATATTAGCACAGTGTTGAATAAGTAGCTCCAGAATTCCTCGGCTGCCAAGACTGGACGATATGTGAAGGGCAGTGGACCCTTTCTGGAAAAAATGTGAACAAAATTTCAAGAATTAAAAAGGACTTTTTTGTTGGAATTCAGAATGAAATGAATTTGAAGAATAAAGACTCTTTATGTATTCACAGAAGTATAAGCAACAAAAGGTGGGGTAAAATCCGATATAAAATGTTCGCTTCCATTACTTTTTACGAGGTTTCCCAGTAGAAATATGATGCTTTTTGATGTTTATCTGCTGAGAGATTTATACAGGTTGGAAACGGATGCTGTTCAGCTTTTGTGATGCTGTTTGCCTGAAAAGGAAATGAATATCTGTTCCTAGCGTTTCACGAATGAATTTTCGATTGAAAAATATCCGACTGATTTTTTTCCTGATTCGAAAATAGGGAAATTTGTCTTCTGTCAATCTGATAAGTTTTTATTTAACTTCTGCATGAAGAATTTCGTTTTCGTTTCGATTCGAAGTGAAAGTGTTTCCATTCAGAAAAGCAATTGAAGCTCTTTTTACCATCATTAGGACAAATACATCCAAGTAATTACTGGTCGTAAAACCACTCTCGCTTTTCCCAAAACCGTACTGATGAGGAATGATGTCTTTTTATGGTGATCTGTATTTGCAGTTCGAAATGTTCCATCACCGAACTTTAATTATTTCATTTAACGACTTCAGTCAAGCTGGAGTTAATGGAAATACTGAACTCGGGAAAATTTTGCGGGGTGTCTTTATTCAAGACCTCAAAATCGCGGAATGAAAATTAACTTTGTGACTTTCGAGGAGTGAATGCGATAGATTGTTAGTAGAGGGTGATGTCTGCTACTAATGAAATTTCAGCGTATTTCAATATAAGAGGCTTTCTCTCGCTGGGAACTTTTTTCGCTGGAGGCTGTAGACTTTGTCACATTGGAGAGGACACTGATTTGAATGAAAGAACTACAAGCTTATTCAACTGAACTTTCTGATAAGATTTTCAGGCTGATTAGAATGTGAACGTACTGTAAGTTTTCCCATAAGCCTCATCCGTAGAAATAGTACCTAACTATTTATTTACCAGAAAAATTGTTATGAAATATACAGGGTGAGTCTTTGACTTGTACATATATTTGAACTGTAGATTCCTATCATCAAGCGAAACACTTTTTTCCTATACCATTTTTCAAAATTCGGTTTGGTTTCGAAGATACAGGGTGTCGAAAATACATGAAAAAACACTTTTCTGTTTATATCTTCGGAACCGTTATTTCGAATGAACTGAATTATGGTTGAGTTTTTACTCTATTCATGGTGCATATTCCTCAATCGAAACTTATTCAATATCTCTCCTGGTATAAAAGTTACAGGGTAGTCGACTCATCAATACACGCTAAAACACCATAAAACCACTTAAACAAGAAAAACGGTTCATATTTTCGAAAGGATCAATCATTTAAGAAACTAAAAGTATTCCTATTTTTTTTCAATAAACCGCGTCGTTTCCGAGTTATTTCCAATTTTACCTGGAGAAATTTGACGAAAAAATCATTAATTTCAAGAATAATCTGAATGCGTCTCTGAATTAAATATAATCGAATATTATTCCTTCTCTGGTCTTAACGAGTTCACAATGTTGTCACAATATTCATCAACTTTGTCGAGATATTTTAATAAGAAAATCCTACAAATGTGGAAGATAAAATTGAACACCAAGGAGGATTTAACACGCACAGTTTCTATTGAAAATTCATAGTTACCGGTCCATTTTGAAGTTAAATTCGATTAAATACAAAATTCGGATATGAATGATGAATCTCGATACAAACTACTTATTAAATTGAAATTAATGAAAACTGAAATGATACCTTATAATCTGTGTCGATGTTTTCATCTAAACAATATCCTCCTGAAATTTTATAAACTAGACACGGTTAAGATTAAAATAATTCACTTCACATAATGAATCGCATTATAACAATAATTCACTGAATGTATTCAGAACTTCACATAATGTTTACAGTTTGTTCAGAGACTCTGGTTTGTTATTGTTTATAGTTGGCCTCCAGATACCTTACCAATCTTTCGGTTTTCGCTCGACGCATGCGTGGTAAAATAAGCGGCAAACTCGATTTATGATGGAAATGGCAGAATTTATAGATATTTATACCACGGTACACAAGTGTATCGTGATTTATTCTATGGTTCGTAACAAATCCTTAACCTCAATGAAATTATCAGAAAGCCTTTTCTTGAAATTTCTGTGCGAACATTCACAGAATGGATACAAAATAGATTAGGTTAGGTTGTTTAATAATAAATTCTGATGATCTGAATTAAAATTCATTTTTCATGATATTGTTTGGGAATTTCGTGGAAAATATGAACAAGTTAATAGTGTTCACAAACTAATCTGCAGAAAAATCGAAGAAGGAACTTATTTTGGTGTGAGAAATGTGGGTTTTCAGTTGCCGATATAATCCGATGAAACTAACTGTTTTTGTTGAAATCATCGTGTTTGCAACATTTTTATTCCAATAAGGTTAGTACTTGAGTATTCTAAATGTATGAACTCAATTTCCATCGAGAAATATGAACTTTGCATCAATTCCAGAAGATCATTTCAGAGGCGTAGTCAGCCCAATTTTTTTTCAAATGACTATATCTTTTTAACAGAGCCGAATTCGGAAAAATGGAAAATGAAAAAAAGGTTTCTTTTGACCTCAAGAATCTCCAGTTAAAATATATGTACAAGTCAAAAACTCACCCTGTATAGACATCAACAGTTGCTATCAATTTTGATTCCCAGTCAAAAACGAAATGACCGGCCATGACTTCATCTTCGGGTCAAAGAATGCTTCCTCATTCCATCAGATACTTAATTTCTTGAAGTACAACTGAAAATTCCAAACTTCTTCTTAACCTCACAAGGTTATATTCCTGATGCTGTATCAGAATTTCAAAGGAGAATAAGGTAGCAACCGACAATATCGAAACATCAACATCTTCCCCATAACAATATTTCTTCGTTGACAGTTGACATCACCCCATATTACCCAAACAACTCCGAAAAGGCTAACACGTAAAGTGATCTCTGAAAATTGCCTGTCGAAAGGCGTAAAATATGCCAGATCCACAAAGAAAATATAAATCCTCACAGACGAGAATTTCCTTTCAGAGTGACATGTAAAGTTACTGCTTCTGATAGGAATCGACAGGACTGAGATCCAAAAACTACCCCAGCGAGAAAAATTCAATGCGCGCCATTTATATCCATGAATATGTCGTTTATGGCTCCATTAGGGCAGAAGAAGCTACCAATGACTTTGTATGGGTGAATTGGGAATAAGCCATGTAGGAAAATTGCGCTTTTCGAACTCGGGTAGATACTATTTTTCATGAGGTACCTGTGAAACTCCTCAAATTCCTTCCATCTTTATGACACTTAGGGTTTTGGGCATACAAAGACCTCAAGCTGCTCTAATAGAATCCTGTGATAAAAAGTTGAAGTGTGGGCAGTTTGGCATGATGCAAACATCATCCGATTCGGAAATTTCGTTAGCTCACTAGCCCATTCGATACAAGAGGTAGATACTTATAACGATAGTTCCCTGTCAGCACTTTCTTGTCTTAGTCCTGGAGTTTTTCCATCTTTTGCATCTCCCATTGCAGCAGTGCTATCCTTGGGTGGTCCTTCCCAAAGCCACAGAAGGGTTAAGCTCCAATAGGTTTAACTTTTGATGCACATTTTGCAAATGCACGAACCTTCTCATTACGCTCAATGCGACAGTGCTCTGGTACCCATAAGAGAAGTACTTCGTTGCCTCTGGCCGGTTGATTCAAGGTATTGCGGCAAAGCTCTTGGTGCTGTTGCTATATTTGTGCGCCCCTTTGAGTTAATTTAGCTACACTGGTTAGCTGAGGCAAATTCCTTGTTTATGTTTCAAAGGGAGATTAACCTTACCTCATTCTCACTATCAGGATCAGCCCCAGCGTCCAAAAGGACTTGTACAATATTCGTTTGTTGATGCTGGGCTGCAGTATGAAGTGGACTGTTATCATTCACATCCTTAGCCTCCATGTCAGCTTCGTGGGCTAAAAGAAGTTGGGTTACCTCTTGATGACCCCTTTCACATGCTACATGTAAAGCCGACTGCGAATCCTATTAATGATAAAGAAGATGTGGTGGATTCAGTGGGAATGAATGTGGGAAATACCAGAAGTTACCTTATTTTTGGTGTCTACACGGGCGCCTCTATCGATTAACCTTTGTACTACTGCTGTGTGTCCGCCCAGAGCTGCATGGAAGAGAGCTGTTTGACCCTCGTTGTCGACAGCGTCTATTTTCAAGTCTTCCAAGCTGTCCAAAAGGAAGTCTATAACTTCGATTCTGTTATTTCTGGAGGCACACATGAGAATTGTGTAGCCTTTCTGTAATTTGAGATTTTGGGATAATTATGAGATCAGTGAGTAGGTTTTTTAGTTCAGTATTAGTTGATTAGAATTTCAAATTGAATACCTTGTTAATGGCGTTAGTACATGCGCCAGTATTAATGAGTAATTGAGCAGCATCTCGGTGTCCATGCCAAGCAGCCATGAGAAGAGGTCTCATTCCATACTGTAAAGGTAGTCCACAAGTTAAAAATCATTAGAAATGTGCAAGAGAATATCAATAATACCAACGATGCCTTATCATCGACATTTCCTCTGAGATTCGAGTAATGGAAACTGATTGATGTAGTTTTCATCGGGCTTCAATTCTGATCGACTAAATCCAATTCGAGTTTCTCTGATCGAGGGAAAGATACAGAATGACTTGTGGCTATTGGCAGTCATGAACAGAACCGACATGAAAAGCAATTAAACTTTCCACCACTGTTCCTTTCAAGTTTCATTTAATCGGATGGTCTCTAGGGATGATCTAGATGCGGTTCGCCCATTTAATTGAGTTAGTTATCGATTTCACGGACACAAAAGAGGTAGTAAAAATCGAACAGTGTTAACTGGCGAATGGAGGATGTTATGAGGTACAAACCTTATCTCTAGCTTCTATATCACAGTTGCAAGACATGAGCATCTCCATTATGTCCAAGTTTCCTCTAGAGGATGCCCAGTGAATCGGAGCTCTGCCATACTGAAATAGTTTAGAGATTAAGAACAGCAATCAACATTTATGCATATGTGGGAATAGAAGGAATAGATTTGAAGTAGGATGCTCTGAAAAATTTGGTAAATCCACTGAGGGAAAAAGATTGTGAGAAAATGGAAATGATATTTATATTTCCAGAAACTTCTTTCGTGAAATTTTAGCGATCTGATATCTCCTGACGAAGTATGAAAAACTTGAGGAAAAGAAACATCGTTCCACTTGATTAGGAATCCAATTCGTTCCATAGAGCAACGAAAACATATACTAGCCTACCTGGAATAATATACAAACATCGCAACGTATAATTACATCAAAGATAATATTATTTGCATTATAGAGCAAAGTGCCTTGGTTCTCATCAACCATTAGCAGGAGAATAAGGGACGAAATATAGATAGTAATTTCCTGAAATATAGCTTCGAGAAACCTCATATTTCAAGCTCTCTCATGCCCTTGTCGTCTTTATCGAATATTTTCGAACAATATATGAATTTTTGGGGAAACTTCTTGAGAAAATAGGAATTTGCATTTACCAATATACATTTTTCTCTTAAGAGTCTTTAGCCTTCAAAATAAGAAACGTATACCACCATCTGGCGGTTTACGTTTCTGCAGTTCATTAATTTTTATTTATTGGATGTTGGGGCGCAGGGAATATAACAAGAAACCCTACACTGAACTAGATCTCACACTGGCTGTATAATACTCTAATTTTCCTTTACCAGTCATCTGGGAGGAGATACCTGCGGCGCGTGTCATTTAAAAGAAATTCAATTCCATCTTAAAATCCACAATTGCAAGAAACAATTAATTTTTACCAATCGACAGCTAAAAAAAACTTAAAGAATTGTCGTTGATAAAATTGGATATTTATCATTTCGAATAGAAAAATTCAAGGAAATAAATTCCGCGAGAACAACACATTGTTGTAATACAAAAATATTTGTTCGTATACAAAATCGAAAAATGTTTTTTGGGACTAGGACCAAATAACAAGAATGACTTCTTAATCATATATTCGGCGACGTATCGCAGATTTTTTCGTGAGCTTCCTCAGGCCTCTATATAAGCCAGAAGTACAGAGATCTCTAAAATCAGAATGGAACAAGCAGAAATCGGACATCAGGAATAAAAACCTCCACCTTAATTTAACTCACATATAGTTAAAAAATTTTTGAAAAAACAATTTTTTGATATTTTTTATACCTATATTTTTTTATATAATATTTATTCGTTTTGATGGTGGAAATGTTACAAAATAACCAAAAATGATGGGGAATATTCTTTTCATTCATTCAATACTTATAAAATATTTTTTTTTTATTTTTATCCCCATACATTCATACATCCCTTCATCGATCAGAAAAAATAAATCGTTTCTGAGTCCCTCTTCTTTTCAGGGATGTAGACCCTTAACTAAATGAGGGTTTTCTGATAAGAGGTGATATTTTGTTATTTCATAGAAAATGTAAAGGTGGATTTATACAGCAACTAAAATAAAATAAGAACTAAAATAAAATAAAATAAGAAATAAGAGCAGACACTATAGGTTTATAGAGATCACTGGAATAAAATAAGAATGAACCAATCAAATCGCAGATTTTTTGACAATGACTTCCGCCTTTTATTCAAGGCGATAATCGCAGTACTTGTCATCAATAACATCGCTCCCATCATGATTTCCTGGTCATCCATATCAAATATATTATCAACAATGATTTAAAAAGATATTCATTAAATTTTAGGTTAGAAAACTAGAACTTGTCAAAAGTGCCAATACGGAAAAGATTGGGGAGTGGATTTGGGCCATGCGCACTATCATTTTCCAAATAAAATAAGCGAAAAAGATAAAAGTTGACCATCTCTTATTCTTATTCTTATTCCTTATTTTAGCTTATTTCCTGTATAAACGCTGTCATTGAAATGCATGAAGTGAACATTCTTATTTTATTTTATTTTAGTTCTTATTTTATTTTAGTTGCTGTATAAATCCACCTTAATTTTTAAGATAAATTATCGGATGTTTATTTCATTCGAAAGAGGAAGGTTTGCCGTTAAAAATAGAAAATAACATCAGCCAAATGACCACCACGACTACGACTACAGAACCATATCCTTTTTATCAAATTCTAGATCTCGGTGGCCAATTAAGATCACCCCTTCGAGAGAGCACAGTCCGGAAACTTTTCCTGCAAAAGATCAATGGTTTCGTTGCTTGTGTGGCACGTAGCGCCGTCTTGTTGAAAGTAAACGTTGTCCAATCAATTTCGACCATAAAAAAACATTGATCATGTCTCGATAGCGCAATCCATTCATGGTTACTGTTGCTCCAGCCTCATTCTCGAAAAAGTAAGGTCCATAATTCGCACCAAACAGTCACAGGTTGAGGATAGAGAGGCTTTTCAACTATAACTTCCGAGCCCCAGAAGCGACAATTCTGCTTGTTTACGAAGCCATGGAATTCCGGATAATTTTCATGCATTTCAAGGACTCAATCAGCAAAGACACGACGTTGTTGATGATCAGCTCGCTTGCGTTCTTGTGTTAAATGAACTTTATAAGCCTTTAGACCCAAAATATGCAAAATACGTTGTAATGACTTTTGTCGAATGACTAATTCCAAAGAACTATGAGGAATGGACAAACGTGGGTATTCTTCAACACCTTCGGCTACAGCAGCATATTCTCGGCTGTTCTTAAGCGACGTGTACGGGTTTAATTCTTTTCATCACTAACTTGTCCCAACAGCTCAAATTCTGTTTTGCGGCTCGACGAGGTGCTTCACGACGACCCAAAAATGTTCGAGTTTTTGCGTATCGTCTCTACCAAATTTTCACCATTTTATAGTGAACTAGCTGGCCCGGCGAACTTTGTTTCGCCTAAATGATACCTACTTACGGTGGATTTCACAAATCGTAACACCATCGCTATCTAGTGGCGATAATATCAATTATAGTACCTTCACGACTACGCTACAGTGCCTAAATAAAAGCCATTAACCGTAGCGACACCTAATGGCCTTATTCAAAAGGAGGAAAAGCATTTCCTACATAAACAAATTTTTCATCGAATTTTTCAGAGTTTTAATGTATTTTATAATAACCAGGAGGTAGACGAATCCATAAATGAAATTTCATAACAAACAGTCCATCCGATCGCGAGTTATAAATGGTGTAACCAACAACTTTGTTTCATATTTATAGATTTTAATACCTAATTTGTATGCAGTGTTGAAGCGTGTATCGTTCCATTTTCATTAATGGCGTAGTTTCTACTTTTCGAATGTCAAAAAATTACAGCTTCAAAAGTGACATCTACCGAAATAGCGGACTACTCTCTTATGGTTGGACATGCATAATTGACTCAAGCCCAGAGAATCAAATTGAATATTTTCTAGTGAAAATTTGAACATTGCAAAGACCTCTTATCATTTTCCTAATCAGTTCAATCGATCTCATTCCTGAAATGCAAACAATATAATTATGGAAGTGAAACTCACGTTATTCCTACTATTGACATCCACTGGTTCCCTAAGTATCCTCTGTACACCTTTGGTATCATTTTTAATGACAGCTTCATGCAATAGGAGATCGTTCCTCTGGATAATGGCTCTCCTTTCCAACTCTTCAGGGGTCGATGTAGGCGATGGACAGAATGGTCTTGTGGTGGACTGGTCGAAACTTTCCGCGGCTCCAAAACACGCCATTCTCGGTTTTTTGAGCATTTTCACTACATTAATTCCAGAGATGTGACTTATCTGAGATACAAGTATCTGAAATACAGATACAAGATACAAAATACGTATTTGTATCTTGTATCTGAAATACTTTTTTGAAAATGAATTTTGTATCTTGTATTTAAATACCTCTTCTTTGGTATCTTAGTATTTTGTAGATACTTTGTTTGCTAAGATACTTTTAGTAATAGATAACTGATTCTATTGTGGCATCTTAAGCGTCTTTTGGGGCTAAATGATAGATGGCGTGGCAATTATTTCTTTCTATAAATTGTAATCGGCTACGCCCCTTGCTTGATTTGTGTTATTTTCAAATTATTATTCTACATCTGTGTTTAAGGAAGACACGTAAATGTGTGGTCGGTCGTCCGAAGCTATGAGAAGATTGAGTCTTTTCTTGAGCTTTGACTTTTTCTTAACACCATTCAACAGTAAACAGTGATTTTGCCAATCACTATACACTGCCACAGTTTGTAAACTGTGACACTGCTAAGGGCCAGTTGCATTAAACTTAAATCTGCAGTTCAACAACTTGTTGAACAAACTCTTGAGAACAGTCTGAACTGGTTCGCAAAAGCAATTTCAAATTTGCTTCTCTATTTCGCGCTTGCGCGTATAATACTACAATAAAAAAAATATTTTTAAAATATAACACCTGTTTGCCAAGTTCTGCCCCTGTAGAGCGACTCTTCTCATTTGGGGGCATGATCATGAGGCCTCATCGGAGAAAAATGAGTGACAAATTGTTCGAAGAATTAGTTTTACTCAAATCTCAATTGGAACGTTGACTTTGAAGATATATTACCCTTGTGTCACGTTTGTGAAAAATAAACTTTCTTTGAATTTGTTTTTGTTACAATATTTATTTTCCTTACAAGTGCGGGAAGTGATACTTTCCCGCACGTGACTGCAGTTAACCAGAACGACGCGAAGCGGAGTTCGGGCAAGCAGTCAAGTACGGAAAAGACACTTTCCGCACGAGTTAGGAACAATATTTTTTCTACAAGCGCTCGTACGAGATCGATTTTATTTCAACACACTGATTAAATTCGATTTGATATTTATATTCAAACAATTTCATACTAATGACAAATGTTAATTCACATGAAGTTTCCATACTACCCACTTTCCCGCACTCATTTTAGTTTAGGTGTCACTTTCCCGCACTAGTGCGGGAAAACTCGTTTTTCTGCACTAGTGCGGGAAAGTGACACTTTCTAAACTAAAATGAGTGCAGGAAAGTGGGTAAAGAGTGTAAAAACGCACGGTCGTAGAAAAAAAGTATTTTATCTATGAAAAGTATTTGAAAGATACATATCTTGTATCTGGTATTTCAGATACCATTCTAGAAAGTTATTTGTATCTGGTATCTGAAATACTTAATTTCAAAGTATTTTGTATTTTGTATTTCAGATACTTTCTTTAAGGTATCTTGTACATCTCTGATTAATTCAGATCACTTCAGTTCAGAACGGAAGCTGGTTGAATCACATTTCATCTGCTTTCGTGGACGGTCTTCATCGAGGATATTCAGAATTGATACTGAAAAAAGGGGGGGTTTCACTGAAATCGTCCAAAAATCAGGAATGATCAGAATGAATATTTTTATTCTTATTCGTATTTGATGCTGATACTGCGAATGGACTTCGCCAGTAACGAAGAAGATCAGCACATCAGTGGTTTACCCACTGTCTTCTTCAATTCTGTGGTCTACATTTTTAGAAGCACTGATGATTCCATTAATGTGGTGATTTAGATTCAACAACAAAAATAATACACCCATAATTCCAAATGCAATTCTATTCATTCTCAAAACCCACTGTTCTACATTCCGGAAATTACATTCTGATTTCCCAGCAATCGTGAAATTTCCAATCGAGATTCACGAAACAGATACGATATATTTCCATTAGGAAGGGTAATCCCCAGTCATAACACAGCCCCATATTCATAAATAATCGAATTATGAGTTTCTACCATTCTCATTACTGAAAATCTGGGACAGTGTCTGAAATGATTGTCTTCATGAAAAACGAGTCACGTTTGATTACGATATCGTGAGAAAAATCCCATTTGACGTTTCCCATCCAACGAGAGTAATGGGCTGATGAGGAAATCGGAAAATGTGGGTTTGAGCGTTTATAAATGCATGAAATGGCTGCCCTTAATTTCACGGATGAAATCCGGGGTATCCACGAGATTAGGAAGGTTCTGCCCGAAGAAATTGGAAACGAATCTTCCATTCTAAAGTAGGCTCGAGTTTTTATTCATTCGTTTGGAAACGAATGCAGTGGAGTGGCATTTAGTCGAGTTGATCAACATACTTTTTTTTCATCGTTTTCAGTAAGTCGCTAATTTGTTTTCCGTTTTTCTTTTCTATTCTATCGATTCTTTGGGCTCAATAACCGAAGACGCTTCATAACTTTTTTCTATCCATGATTTCGACTCAATTAACATTTTAAACGATTGGTCCAACAATGAGTCGTACTCTTCAAAAATTTATACTCGAAAACAGGTGTCTCAAAATGGATAGCACAACTGAATCCTTCTCTTGATCAATTCGAATGATTTAATTCATTTCATTAATTAAATTGATTTGATTAATTCGATTTTTCACATAATTCTTTGATGAATTCAATCCATTCAAATAATTAAATTAGTTTGATTCATTCAATTAATTAAATTATTGAATCAATTCAATCAATTTGGATAATACCAAAAATTCAATTAATCCGATTAATTTCATCCATCCAATTGATTTGATTAACCTTATTTATTGAATCAATTCGATTAACTGAAATGATTCAAGTTATTCTGTCGATTCTTTTGGCTCACTAACCGACTCATCTGTCAATTTGTAGAAGGAGGTGCGAATACGCCCCATAACTTTGTTTCTATCCATGATTTAAACTTAAACATTAATTTCAACAATGAGTCGTAGGTACTCTCAAAAAATTCATACTCGAAAACAGGTGTCTTCAGATGAGTAGCACAACTGAAACCTTCTCTTTATCAATCGAATTAATTAAATTTATTTTATTAGATGATTCAATCAATTTGATTAATTCAATTTTTCGAATAATTCTTTGATAAATTCAATAAATTGAAATGATTTGAGTGATTAATTCAGTTTGATTCATTCAATTAATTTAATTATTGAATCAATTCAATTAATTTAAATATTTCCAATAACTCAATTATTCCGATTAATTCCATCCATCATCAATTCGATTAACTGAAATGATTCACGTTTTTTTTTGTCGATTTATTTGGCTCAATAACCGACTCATCCGCCAATTTGTAAGAGTAGGTGCGAAGACGCTTCATAACTTTGTTTCTAACCATGATTTCAACTCAATTTTCATTCTGAACGATAGGTCCAACAATGAGTCGTATTCTCAGAAAATTCATACTCAAAAACAGATGTCTTAAGATGAGTAGCACAACTGAATCCATCTCTTCATCAATTGAATAAATTTAATTTATTTCATTAATTCAACCAATTTGATTAATTTAATTTTTCAAATAATTCTTCGATAAATTCAATCAATTCAAATACATATTTTGAATAATTAAATTAGTTCAATTCATTCAAATATTAAATCAATTCAATTAATTTAAATAGTTCCAATAATTAAATTAATCCGATTAATTTCATCCATCCAATTAATTTGATTAATCTCAGTAATTTAATCAATTTGATTAACTGAAATGATTCACGTTTTTCTGTCGATTCGTTTGGCTCAATAACCGACTCATCCGCCAATTTGAGAAATGAGTTGCGAGGACGCTCCATTACTTTGTTTCTTTCCATGATTCCAACTCAATTTTCATTTTAAACGATAGGTCCAACAATAAGTCGTACTCTCAAAAAAATGTATACCCGAAAACAGGTGTCTCAAAATGGGTAGCGCAACTGAATCCTTCCCTTTTTCAGTTGAATTAATTTAATTCGTTTTATTAATTAAATCAATTTAATTGATTTAATTTTTCAAATAATTCTTTGATGAATTTAATCCTTTCAAATAATTTGAATGATTAAATTAGTTTAATTCATTCAATTAATTTAATTATTGAATCAATTCAATTAATTTAAATAACTCCTAAAATTCAATCAATCCGATTATTTCATTCATCCAATTAATTTGATTAACCTCATTAATTGAATCAGTTTGATTAACTGAAATGATTCACGTTTTTCTATCGATGCTTTTGGCTCAATAACCGACTCATCCGCTAATTTGTCAAAGGAGGTGCAAAGACGCTCCATAACTTTGTTTCTATCCATGATTTCAACTTGATTTTCATTTCAAAGGATATGTCCAACAATGAGTCATAATCTCAAAAAATTCATACTCGAAAACAGGTGTCTTAAAATGGGTTACACAACTCAATTCCTCCCTTCATCAATTTAATTCATTCAATTAATTCAATCGATTTGATTTCTTTGAATTCTTTGGTTGATTTAACCAACTCAATAAATTCATAAAATTAAATTATTTCATTCAATTTGATTACTAAAGCAATTAATCAATTAAATCAATATGAATAACCCAAATAAATCAATTAATTTCTTTCATTCAATAAATTTGATTAACTTAATCAGTTAAATCAATTTGATAACCTGAAATGATTCATTTAATCTAAATAATTGAAAGAAGATGGAATTGAGAACAACTTTCGCAAAAGCCAAATCAGGTGATACAAATCAAAAATAATAATGTTATTTATGTATAAATCCGAAACCTTTTAGTAGGTTTTTGTAAAACGACACGATGGCCTCAAGAGATTATTTGGGGATTATATCATTAAAAAAATGCCTAATTTGCATTTGTGTTCAGGTAAAGGAATACCACGAAATCTTTCTATTATGCAGCATATTATGTTGGCGGAAATTTCAGAAATAAGATGCACAACTACCATTTAATGCTATCGAATATTCGATTCTAAATAAATGAAGATAGGTTTAACGTCTGTAAATAATAATTAAGGAAAGATATAACGGCATGCAGACAATTGAATATTTTTGAAATTCCGGAAAAAATTCACACACCGTGCAGGAATCGAATAGGGAGACGCAGGTTCGATTTCTGCACGGTGTGTGAATTTTTTCCGGAATTTCAAAAATATTCAATTGTCTGCATGCCGTTATATCTTTCCTTAGTTCTAAATAAATATTTCCGTTTTCATCCACCGTTTCCAGATTTTCCCCGAAGATCCTTCTCTTCCCAAACACTCACACGCACTCAACTTATCATTTTTCGAACGTTTATCAAATTATCCTCAATATAAAGCTCCAAATATAAAACTGATTGGTTGGGGCGCTGTCTCTGCTACTCTGATTTTTCCTGATACACAATCGATTCCCATTTTTCCTTTTGCGGTCGAGGAAAATGATCGAGTCCACGATTCGAAATAGAGGAAATAGCTATCCGGGTTGTTCGTTTTATACTTCATTGTCAGTGAGTTGATGTTGGTTTTGTATGCTACAACCTACAACGTCGAGCTTTTGTGCTCGCTTATTGCATTGAATTGTGATTATTTCGAATCGAAACGATAAAATCTGGAGGATATAGTTATTTCAAAGAGTCCAGCAGCCATTTAAATCAGATACAGTATGGTCCACCGTAAAATCAAAAGGGTTTCTGTTATGACACTTCCAAGATGTGTTTTTGGGAAGTAATACTCAATCTCTATATCTTTTCCAGCGAAACGCAGTTCGTGATAACTTAGAGTCTCCGAAAAGATTATGGCTGGTCATATACAGGTTCGGAAATTTAAGATGGAAACATAGCCAATTCAGCGTTGAACGAGTGGATGAATATTGTCTAGTGAACCAGTAAAAACATCAAAACCCCCTGCGCGATGTGACAACGAAGAAATGACTGACCTCACTCAATGGCAAAGGAACTGCAAAGAGCTCGAATCTCCCCCTCTCCAGGCTCCTTTGCCATTGAGTGAGGTGAGTCATTCATTTGTTGTCGTATAGTGCCGAGGCTTTTGATTATCTAATTGGTTCACTAGAGAATATTCATTCGCTCGTTTAACGCTGTATTGGCTATATTTTCAAAACGGTATGTTTCCGTGATCCCTTTAGGTATATTGTGGATTTTGGTGGTCGATACCTCTTATACGTATGCATCTTTCTCGTCACAGAAATACTATTCGCACGGGAGATTCTTTTATTGCTTTGTCGTACCCTAACCGCGTCGAAATCAATTTTTTATGACTTTCTACTCAATGATTCCTGACAATTTCGAGATGAATTGACTGTTTTTCAGATTCTTGAATTGATGTTGATAAGGGTTCAATTATCATAAAGGGAATGACTATTGATTCTGGTGATTTTGGATTCAAGATAATTGGTGAAGCAAGAAAAGTTAAGAACTGAATGTTTTCTGAAAATTATTCGATGAAATTTTTTATGGGTGACAAAGGTTTTCGTTTTTCTCAAACCAGTTTGTTACAGTAGACTAACACAGTGTATCATTCTCGAAGAGGGTATTTAGGTCGTTTTCAACAGTCCAGACACATACGTTCTACGTTTTATCAACATGAGGCACTTTGTGCAAAATTCAGGAGCTCTATTCCTTCGACATTATCGTTTGGTTGATACAGACAATAACATCGAAGTTACCCTTACACGATATGTACCCTCTGGAGACAGAAAAGCCATATACACTCAATTTATTCACTACATGTCTCTTTCCAGACGTGTAAACGTCATGCTTGTTCGTTCCAGGCAAATATTTACCCAATTCCTGTTCAAATCCTCCAGAGGACTGGATGTGACATGCAATAAATGTTATGATTACGAAGATATTACATCCGTGTAAACGCCAGACAAAAATTTCCCTCGAAATTGAATGTTGCAGAATGCTTGTTCGCAGGACACTGATTGCAGGAGCAACAGTGATATTGGCTGGGCAGCAGTTTCAATGTTGTAATTGCCTTGAAGGGCTTATATTACATTTGGGAAGCGAATTGAGTTTAGTTGTGCGTTGAGCGATGCGGTTCTGATTAGAACATGTTGTGATTGAACATGTGTTCAATCTTCTGGACATCCAATTGAACCAGTCCACTTGAAAGATTCTCTAGGGTAGATTTTTCTCGAAGGGCCTCAAGATAGGTCAATTTTACATTCAATGGGGCCTTTTATTGACTATAATTTCATGGATGTAGGTTTATTACTTCGAGGATCTCGAATGATCCTATGTTAAAACCTAAGGAGGAATGCTTAGGAGATCCGATATTCAAATTACCAGTGGCTGCTCTTTAAAGGAGACAAGGCAGGCTTGGCTTCCCCTCACAATCTTACTGCTCTACTTCGCTTCTCATCCAACATATTTTAAAATGATCTATAAGTCGTGGGATCGGAATAGGTTGGAAATGAGACACTATTTCATTCCTTTGAGCGACGTTTCACAACTAATTTGTTGCTTTTTCAAGCTCTATAATAAAAAACACACATGGTTCAACAACATAGTAGAAACATTAAAAGCACCTCAAAATCCATTTCAATACCCCGGAAGCAGTTAATGTCCTGTCAATTCTTCCACATAAAATCATAAATTCGAAGGTTGCAGCTTATTGTGAATTGTCCCTTGGCGTATTTTTAGATCTCTGTAAAGCTTACGATACCATAAAACACGAATATTTGTTGAAAATGTTAAATCATTATGGAATTAGGAATATTGAAAATAAATGGATTGCATCTTATCTTGAGAAACGCAAGTAACAAGTAGTTATTAGAAACAGGGAAGGTGTTACAAGATCAGATTTAGCCCAAATTCGGTTGGGTATTCCGCAGGGTAGTATATTGGGTCCTTTGTTGTAACATCTTCGTCAACGACCTTTGCGGTATATTGAGTAATAGTAGACAAAAAATTCTAAATTATGTTGATGATACAAACTTATTAATAACAGCAAATAATATGAAGGAATTGGAGATGGAAATCTCTAATTCACTCAGAGTAGTACTTGACTGGATGTTACAAAATCAGTTAATTATCAACAAGGAGAAGACGAAATATGTTTTGTTTAGAATTAATAGGTCCACGGAAGAGAATGAACGAATAACTATCAATAATCAAGAAATAGAAATGGAAAACAATACAAAATTTTTAGGCGTAAAAATAGAGAAATCATTGAATTGGGAAGCACATATTGATGAATTGAGGAAAAAATTGAATTGTGCGAATTACAGTATAAGAACATTAAAGGAATACATGTCTTATGCGTCGATTAAGACCATTTTTCATGTTTCGTTGGTAAATTAAGATTTGGAATTTTATTTTGGGGTGGTGCTAGAGATAATACCGGCCCTAAGGGCCGGTATTATAAAGGCAAACCGAGGATTCAATAGTTGCGTCAACAACCAAATTCCTCACTATCTGGTAGTTGGCGCACGGTTGAATCCTCGGTTCGCCTTTTATAAAACCGGCCCTTAGTCTGTCCCACGTATGACTTTTCGCAAGAGCATGGTATTTTATATATCACATTCGATTGATCACTGGATGGTATTGGATCTTTTAATT
Source organism: Adalia bipunctata (assembly GCA_910592335.1). Taxonomy (NCBI): domain Eukaryota; kingdom Metazoa; phylum Arthropoda; class Insecta; order Coleoptera; family Coccinellidae; genus Adalia; species Adalia bipunctata. The sequence goes on from OU342955.1 coordinate 15,758,175, forward strand.
TCGTGAATATATAGTTAGTGGTCTTTACATTGTAGTATGCTAATTTGACTTCACCATTGAATACTCGGTTAATTTTTTGTGAGAGACCCTGTATGAACGGAAATCTGAAATACCTACTTTCCGATGCTGTTCTCAAACGGTTTGTACGTCTTTGTTCCGTGAAAAAAGAAGATATACATTGATTCGTGAAATTTTTTGGGTAGTTGTTCTTTTTCAGAATGGTTTTGATCTTAATTATGTTGGAATCATGATAGGAATAGTGACTCGAATTTATCATTCTGCTCAATAAGGAACTCAATATTTTAAAATGTATACATGATTTCCTAGATTTCTGCTCGACCATTTGAAGATAATCTCAATAAAGATACATCTTAAAGCTAACTCCTATATTAATTTGAAAAAACTCAAGTGAGATCGAGCCGCCACTGCGAATAATAGTAAAATTATGTTCCATGAAGCAGAATTTAGAGTAGAACTCTATTAAATTTGGGAGAAGTATACATGATTCATTGTTTTCAAGGATAACTACTCGAGGATTGATAATGAGAGTTCAGATTATACCCTGAGAAGACTTTAATTGAGATTGACATAGGTACTTGAATTAGGAAATAAACCGCATTAATGAGAAGAATATCCAGAAAAATTTGGGATTTGTCAAGTTTGGGAGCTGGTTAAACTTCTTCAAAGTTCTTTACATCAGTTTTATTTCAATAATCGAAAAATTTCTGGGATTTACCAAAAAAAAATGTGCGTTTATACTTGATAACACAAAGTTCATATCGTGTGTTTTTTAAGAGTGATAGAACTTTAGATTGTAATTTAGGCCCTATTTCAGAAATGACGCGAGTTTTGTTGGCTTACAGAGTTACAGAGCGTCTATTGTTTCTGGTTTATCAGCATATGACTTGACATAACCCCAAATAAAATAATCCATTGAAGTTATGTCGCATGATCTAGGAGGTCAAATAATTGGACCATTTCTCGAAATAATGTTTTCGCCGAATCTTTCTTCCAGTAAATAAATTATTATGGTCAAGTGACTTTAGAGACCTTTACGCAAAAATTTCCATGTGGTGGATGCACAGAGTCCAACTTGCTGTAAACTTCGACGCGAATAGACAAATCTGGATCTTCATTTCAATACTTTCACTTACAGCAGCGATATTTTCATCTGTACGTAAAGTTTTTTGTCTTCTTGTTGTTACACCGAGTGGAGAAAATGTTGTCCGAAATCTATCCATAGTTCGAAGAATAAGCTGCTCTGATGGACGATTTTGTAAACCATAAATTTCACGAAGTCCTCTATAAGTTTGGCGAATACAGTAATACAGAACACTGATTTGAAAATGAATTTCAACAATATGTGAAAGTTGTAGCGGCGTGAATCTTTCTATGATAATTTCTCAATGGTTACTGCTCAGAAATGTCAAAACAACATGGCTTCTAGCTTTTGTCAAATAGTAGTTATCCCTATCGAAGATTCTATCACTCTAAAAAATAACCGCAAATTCGTTCCGTGAAGGAAAAGACTCTATATGGTTCAACACATACACGTGACCAACAAACAAGCTGATATATCTCTCAAGCCAGCACTCAAACAAGGCTTATTGAGTTTAGAATTTCAATCAGACTGGATGTTCGTGACAATGTTGTCCTTTTCATTCCATGAATTTATTTATGAGCGTAAAAATTCATTACAAAATCCATTATCTTCATATTTTGATTCACTTCGGAGGCTACGGAATCTTTATCAGCCGCCTTGATAAAACTGCCCTTTCTTTCGCCCTCCATTATTCGCAGTTCCCGCCTCATCAAGTTCAACATTATTTTTCCGAACGAGAATTGAATACTTAATGAACAGAGTACACAAAATACTAACCCGGACTCAAGGAATCATCATTACAATACACAACGAGAAGTTCTAAACGACCATCGCATTTATTCATTTATTCAAATTGATTGAAAGGAATAATACTTCTCGATTATATTACGGAGCCATTTATCAAAATGAGGGTTCATGATAGAGTTTTAAAATATTCATAGGAAATGTGTTCCTGAAGATAGTTTTCCAGAAACATCAGATAGCTGAAGCTATCCGAGAGTGTGCAATTGTTCCAAAAAATAACAAATACAATTAATAGGCATATTGATAATAGATGTTTATGAAAAATTATACCTTATCCTTCATGAAATATGTTATATTGTTTGACCACCTATAATATTCGAAACGAAATATTTCTAATTCAGTACCTGACTATATTGCTGTATTTTCTTGACCTTAGGGCTGTATTATCATAATTAAATATCTAAATTTATTATCTTAGTGCTTGTAGATGTGAGATGAGAAGTATATTTTTTAGAAGCATCGGCCATGTGATTGAATTCACGTTTTACAATTGGCGCCCAACGTGAGGCACGAACTCACGTCCCTGAGACTAGGGGGTCCCCCAATGTACTATACTCATGATACAATTTAATTATAATTGTTTGTAATTGTTTTCGGGTCCTGATAAGAACGAAAATACGAATTGAGCAATGGCAGTAGGGGAAGTACGTACAAAATGACATAGGGTTTTATTTCAGAGGCATAACTTGTTAGTAGTAAATCACAGTAATGTCATATTCTACTCCTATGATCTTTGGTCCTTTCTTTATAAAATCTAATCAACCTTTATGAAATAAAAGTACCAAAAGATAAAATATTCTCAGATAAATTGGGATAAACGAAATTCAATTTGTCCGAATGCTATGGACAAAATGACATACCGGCAATAGGCAACTGTAGTTTTCTACTTATAGTTACAAAACTACTGACAAAATTCACCAATGAAACGCTTGGTTCTTCTAGGAACATCAGCACAAGATGCGTGAGCCCAATGCAAGCAATTCATGCATCGTAACCAGTTTTCTTCATTCTTCAGGGCTAATCCTGGAGAAGATCTTAATCGGGAAACAACAATAGATAGATGGACACTGGACAGTCGTCTTCATTCATTATCTCGAAAGTTGCTAGGAACATTTTCTTCTTCATTGTCCTAGGGACTTGTCTCCTTGTTTTTGGAGGAGGTATGGGCTCTTTTTTGATTTGATTGCAATCTTATTAGGTGTAGAAGTTGAAACAAAGTACGTTTATCGAGTCCTCGGTTCACGTTTGCCTAGTTCACTTATGAATCGTCCTAGGAATTGGAGGAACCTCCTCATAGGATCAGCAAGAGAAGGTTAAGAGGCCTTTATTAGCCCCAGATGAAGATTTTGTTATGAATATGTTAAGACAAGTCCTAATTCTTTGTTTGCTGATGGAGCCTGAGATGGATTGTCTTGGTGTTGTCTGGTAGATACGGTTAATTCAGCTGAAATTCCTATGTCATTTTGTCCGTTCACTGTATATGTCATTTTGTCCATATAGCGTTATAAAACTAGAAATGTATCGAATCATTACAAAAAGTACATTCAACATACAAAAAGCTCCGTGAATACAATGACGAATAAGTGAAGTCTGAATTGAATGCAATATAAATGAAAAATATGGTGAAAATTGGCCATTTCTTCTAAAAATTTGGCGCAATGAAAAAAAACTCGTGACCTATTGATTTCTGTTATCACTTATAACGACCGAATGAACCAGAGTAGCTCTTGCTAATTTTCAGAGGTTGATAGAAGCCACTCGGGTCGTGTAATGTGGTAGGCAGTTCAGCATTTGATGCCTCCAAACTCAAGTTATGATGCCTATGTCATTTTGTCCATATATGTCATTTTGTACGTATTTCCCCTACCTAATTATCTCACTGAGAAATTAATATAACGTTTCAAATTATTTCGAATTTAATAGAATACGCCATAATCGATACGATATAGACAACAATTCCCAATTTTAATTCACTGCAGTAATTTGTATGTGGTTACCTAGTTTCATGACTGATTATTAAATATTGGAATTTTGCAATTGAAACTCATAAAATGGTTCTGTTTATTGATAATGAAATCATAAGTAGAATTATGTAGCATTTTATAAAGCCCCTCTACAATTTGTGTTCAGTCCCTGTTACAAAAAGCATGAGATTCATCAAGAAGATTGATTTACAACGATTGCCCAAAACAGTTTTCATATTGTCCATTTGGTTTCATTTGACGAGCCTGTATTATGTGAAATCTAGGTATGTCAAAAATTCTGTTTCATCTCATCAGACAGTTGAAGAAGCTGCTATAAGTATAATTAATATTTACAGATATTTTATCAAAAATGTTGTGAAACTTCGTTGAGTGACACAAAAGTGCTTTTTATGGTTCTGCATTATTTATTTAAGGGGCCGTTAAACTCAGGCCGACGGCTACTGTACCGATTCTCTATTCAAGTGCCGTTCATTTTTCCAAGTTTACACCCTCAATTTTTCACCTGAAATCTTATTTTTTTTTAATTGAAGTTGAAGAATGTCTGGAGGGTACTCCAATTTCTTCCCTCTGATAAAATTATTCTTTCGCATGAAAAAATCGGCTAGGTACGCACCGATTTTCCATTCAAAAAGTGCCTTTCATTTTTCCAAGTTTACGTCCTCAATTTTTCACCTAAAAGCTTGATTTCCTCTTTAAATTGAGGTTGAGAGACGTCTTGAGGGCACTCCAATTTCTTCTCTTCGAAAAAAATATTATTTCGCATGAAAAAAATCGGGTTGAAATTGAGAGTCTATGAAAATAGAATTCATAATCGATTTTCGGCAGTTGTTCATCAATTTTTTTTCAGAAAGTTCATTGGAGCGACCTCGAAAAATCAATTCTCTATATTTAAAAAAATTCCATCCGGATAGGCGTCTAATTAATGCAACAAATTATGAAAATACTTCCAGAAAGGGTGAAATCGCAAAGTCTGAAATTTCAGGAGAATTGAAAAAAATTCAAGCTTTCAGGTAGAAAATTGAGAGCGTGAACTTGAAAAATGAAAGGCACTTTTTGAATGGAGAATCTGTGCCGTCGGCCAGAGTATAACTACCCATTAAGCGAGACCAGCATGAATGCTGTAGCCCAAATTCATAGGGATCCTTTCCGTGATGATCTTTATTAGTTATTGCGAACCAAATTGACTTTCAAAAGTTATAACACATAAGAATAGTAGGAGTTGCTAATTCTGTTCGGGTGTGAATTATAAAGTCCATCATCTCATCACATGTTCTATTCAAAAACCTCTTGAATCGTTTAATCTTTTTATTTGATCTCCAATTATAATTCGTTATAAGTGGAATCAACAAAACATCATTATGCCATAAAAAGGGAAACCCTATTCTCTCATTTATTTATCATAAAATTTTTCTGATAAGTATCTCCTCTACTCAAATCAAGAAAATAAAAACAGATTATCCTAATTGTTTATTTTACTTTTTAGATAATCGGTATGATATGATAACACTAATCACTCTTAGCTCTCACATCGGTAACACCTGGATCTTTCCAGATCCGTAGGTTCGAATATAAACCTCGGAGGATTCCACTGCGACTGTCAAAAGTTCACGTCTGACAGACAATCGATTATACTCCGCCTCTGTAGTTTCTGGAGAATGGGTTCCTGTGAGATGTGAGTTCATTCATATTCTTCATTTTAATGTTTCACATGGTCGTTTTTCCGAGTACTTTTCGTTGCTTGTCGCGATGATTATAATTTGGCAATTGATGTTGATGGGATGACGTGAGGTGGGGATGTCAAAAGGTTAGGTTATGAATGCGTTCGCTTTTGTATCGATTTTATTCTCTGTTCTATTTCATTCCAGCCATAGAGCGAAATTTCAATAAATTTAAGTTCCACTTTGGTTGATACTTTATTTCTCCATTAAGTGCCTCATTTATTGTCATTATGTCGTAAACAACCTCGTTCACCGTATTTTAAGCCACCCCATTCAACTGGCACCACTATGCCTGCATAGATTAGCGAAATAGACATAGAATGATGAGCGAAATGTAGACTAGAGTTACAGAATCAAGAAAGATCTGTCAAAAGCGATCATCTTGAAATTATTTTTTTAGCGCTCGTTGTACCTGAACTAGGGCTGTTTTTTTTTTATTTTAAAGTGGAAATGGTCTCAAACAATACGGTTTTGTTCACTGCTGCGTCCGTCCGGCCATAAACTCATTAAATCCTTAGTGGGCAAACTTAGAAACTTAACATTTCAGGGTAAGTTTGGGTCTTGAATACCACGGTCAAGTTTGTTCGGGCAAAATTCGATAAGAGGTTTCGTTAATGTGGACGTTCGAAACAGAATTTCCGTGTTTATTTCAAAAATACAATTTTTTTCGGCTGTGGTCGAATAATCAATGGATGTTATAATTTGATTCTAACCAAAGTTCCAGAACTGACTTGACTCAGACCGAAATCAGCAAATCAAATAACAAATTCTTCTTCATAAAATACAAAATTAAATGAATAAAATGAAAGCAGATTTTTTTTGCTACTTCTTCCACATTGTCTTCGTTATTATCATCTACATTTCTTTTCTTCCAAGCTTTCCTATTTTCTTCACCTTTCTAAATTGCTTTAAAATGCTTTCTTTGTCAACACTATTCTTTCATCGATGTCAGATGTTGTATTATGTTATCAGGAGACTGTTGGAACAGTAGGTATGGTATTCAAAAAAATTTAGAAAAAAAGGTTCTCACCTATTTGCAAAGAAAGAACTTCATTTTTCACCAAGACAATGCGCAATGTTATAAAGTCTCTGATTTCACGAATTACTCTTCGAAATACTTTCGCTCTAAAAAATCGATTTGCATATGAATTGGGTCCCTAAATGTAGAAGAACACAATAACTCTATAGCGCTCTGTGATTTTTGTATATTTCGATTACCCCAAACCCCAGACCCATGCGGGGAAGGGCAAAAAGAAACAATTCTCTCAAAAGTGACGACAGTACAATCCTCAGTATTCCGGAACAACTTCCCAACCGAGAGGTCCCAAAAGGAGGTTCTGTGGTAATAACTTTGCCACTCAACTACCAGATTTTACCTCAGCAGTTTTTACGTCTTCAAAGACTTAAGAAAAAATGATTGGCTGAAAGATATTTGGCTCGTATGAGGAAAGGACGAATCTGAATCATTTTTCAAGAAATATATCGCGATGTTAGTGAAGAGTTAAAATTATTTTATCACTTTTGATTTTTGAAGGAAACCATACTGATAAAATCGAATTTGACTGTTAACTTATCAGCCTATGGGTTACATGTGGTCTAGGAAGTGGCTTACTTTTCGGTCAACCTATCGTAAAATCATAGTTACGTCATAGTAAATTGAGTGAAATCTCATACCTCTCACCTCTCCTAAAAATTGACTCGACCGAGAATAGTGTACATAAGAAAGTCAACGACTGTGCGTGTGTCCTCATTTATTGGAATCAACGAAAATATTTGTTCAGATCTCTGGGAAAACAAACACCCAATGTTATTGTAGTGCCATTTCAATTGACGGAGTGCATTGTGATTTTGTAGCGATGAATACGAGCAGGAAGAGAAAGATTGTTGATGATACGGATGATAAATCTCATGACATCTCAGGGAAACATGGAAAGATACAGGAGAGGTTCGTAAGTTTACGTTACCATTGTGGTCGTATCGATTTTACTCCGTGATGAATTACGATAATAAAACTCCCATTTATGATAGAAACAAGGACACGATACATGATTCTAGCTCATGGAAATGCAAATGAACGATTTTATTCTAATCCATTTACTGGAGTTGTGAAAAAGACTAGCGCTGTGATCGGTCTTCATTCTTGTTGAAAATTTCTTTACTTCTTCAAACTAATGAAGAGAATGGCAATGCCTGTCTGATTTTCTTCGAGTTTTGGAGCTGTATCCACGTTTTCATAAGGAAGAAAACATTTTTTTCTACAACTGCCATTAAAAGTGACACTTTTTATGACAGCAAACAATGTTAAAATTGATTGTTTACGTGGAAGCGTGTTAAAAATATTTTTAACATTAGTGTTAGAAATTTTTAGCACTCCATTTTCTCAGGATGAAATCAGATGAGAAAAATTCAGCAATTGCAAATTTTTATTATCAATATTTATTAATCATTACTGATGAACATTGATATTAATCGTAAAACTAGAACAATTACTAACATTAATGCCCTGTGACGTTAAGGAGCTTCGCAACACATTATTAGAATCCTCAGCACCATCAGTACTTGTAGAAACCGGAAGTACAATATTGGATGATGATGATCCAAAATCTGTTGAGGTTGGGAGAATTTTTTCATCAATGATATGCAATGGAATGATCAACATAGCCCTCGGCTACCGTCGTAGACTTCCATCCACCATGTTTTTTTATGTCCGTAATATTTGCTCCTGATTCTGCTAGCAATGAAGCGGAGGATCTTCGAAAACAGTGTCCTGTATATTGCTCTGGTTCTGGCAGTTTGAGGAATTCGGCAACAATAGATGGAATTCTCCCAAATGTATTGATACCAACTGGATTGGCAGTGCATTTATTATTCATGTATTTCAGGAAAAAACGACGATGTTTGATGACAGAAGGGCGCAGTGCAAAGTACTTATGAAAATAGTTAACATACTTCCCAATAATACTGAAAGAATGACTGACTTTCGTTTTTGTGTTTGGAAGTTGTATAACCAATGATTTATTTGTTATTTCGATGTCTTCCACTGATAAATTACACAATTCTCCACGCCGACAGGCTCCAAGTAATCCGAAAATAGTTGCAACCTTAACCATCAAGTATTTCCCATCTGGTGCCTCGTTCACGAGTTAGAATTTTCGATTTTTTGGGACGATATCCTTCACTTTTCCGTTTCAAATATGCTATTACCTTTTGCTTTCACCCGCCATCTTGAAAATAATATATCTCGAAAACAAAAAAATTTAAGAACTTTTAGTTTTAGAATTTTTTTAAGCTTTCTTCAGATCATATTCACATTGAAAAATTTCGTTCAAACTCTAATCTTTGGCTGATCCCAATCTCACGAATCTTTGACAGTTGGAATAAGAAGGTTTCATATTACATTCTGAGTGTTCAATTAATTCGTTTTCAGTGAATGCACATGTAACAACGTCCCCTACAATTTCGAGGCCATCACTCCTCCTGTTCAGCATGGCGAAGGACCTCATTGGGACCCCAAAACAAAGTCTCTTTACTTTGTCGATACATTTCACGCCACCGCCTACCGCTTCAGCCCAGCCAGTAAAGAAAATAGATTGACCCAGTACAAGTTGGGTAAGTATTTACATACATAAGGCCGAAGGATAAATTGCAGCTCAAACCATAAATGAAGTTTGCATATTTAAAACGGTAAACTCCTTCCAAAAAACACAATTTTCAGCCCTAAATTTCCATCCGCTCGATGAGCTATTGACATTTCATCATACTGATCCGAGTGGTGGCCATCAAATTAGTCTCTCGACGGGTGCGTTCAAATATGCCGGTGAAATTCTATTGTTTACTCCAGCAATGGTGTTTGGGAATCCTGTCGTGTTCAAACGCTCTGGATTCAGGATATCATAGGGGAATATACGATTCCTATAGTTGGATTTCAACAGGAATATTTGCTAGAGAGTACATGAAAGTTTTTTGTCGATTTAGTGTACAATCGTTCAACATTTCACTCAGAAAGATATTTCATAAACATAAGAAAATGTTTCAATTTTTCTAGACGAAAGGAACTCAATTGGAGTAATTATCCCGGTTAAAGGCAAAACAAATGAATTCGTGGTTACATCAGACAGATATATTTACAATTTACACTGGCATCCAGACACAGATAGCGAAAGTAACCTAAACCAGATCAATTTTATCGACGAGCAGAAACCGAAAAATCAATTTAACGATGGAAAAGCGGACTCCAAAGGAAGACTTTGGACAGGTGAGCTTGTTTGGATTTGATATAGCTCTTTATAGCACTTAATTGCTTCCAGTTGCACTTAATAGCTTCCAGCAGCTCTCGATAGCTCTTAGCAGCACTCAATAGCTCTTAGCAGCACTCACTAGCTCTTAGTGGAGTGAAACTTAATAGCTCTTAGTAGCACTCAATAGCTTTTAATAGCACTCAATAGTTCTTAGTACTTAGTACTGAATTTTTGCAGGAACATTGACGAGGGAGAATGATCTGTCTGTATCTCCAAATGGTGGTTCTCTTTTCAGAATCGACCTTGGAAAAAAGGTTTCCGTACACATAGACGACGTTAGTATCAGTAACGGAGTCGCTTGGTCTAAGGATAATAAAAAATTTTTCTTTATTGATAGTCATACGAGAAAGATCGTTGTCTATGACTTCTGTGAAGAAACAGGTACTTTAGGTGAGGCAAACGTATATTTGATGTATATTCCATAAATTAGAATGACTTCACCAGAGAAATCAGTGTTGATCAAAGTTTTTTTTTTCGTTTACTTTAGGAAATCATGAAGTTTTGTTTGATCTTGAGAAACATCCAGAATTGAAGGGAATTCCAGATGGACTGGCCATAGACGATAAAGATAATTTATGGGTTGCACTTTTTGGAGGACATGGAGTAAGGATAATTATTATTCAACTAATTGTCCGAATGCTTCGTATACCCCTTTCAGCACCAGAAGAAAAAAGTTTACCAATTTCATGGAAACTCGTTCTATTTGGCCAACAGGGCATAAGTAGATGATAAAAATTGGTCTGAAAAATTATACCACAGGGGGTTCAGAAAAAAAGTACCAACACGATTGTGTATGCTGGGGTTTAATTCATACAAAACATTTTTACAGGATTGTGATTAAAAATGAATTATTTAGTATGAAACATTAAAAAATAGTTTTGATCTTTTGTAAGGTATCAATAAACATCGCATTTGATGCACCTTCTACGGGTCCTACTTTGCAACCATCATGCCGGCAAAATCTCGAAGTTGTTGATGCATCGACGATGGAAAAATGCTCGTAACCATCATGTTTTTTATCTTAACCAGGTAGAGGAGCCCTATAGTTTTGCAGTTAAGGATTTGAATCGGCTTCGTCATCTTCGATTTCATTTTGGTATTCACTGTTTTCTGTACTTGTTCTACTTCGCAATCATCTGATGAATCTGAGTCACTCTAACCAAGACCCCTTGCTGGAATGGCACTGCCATCCATCCAGAATAGTTTTTAATAATTCTAATATCTCCTCAACATCTTGTTGTTTGTCCAAGTTGTAATCTTGAAAAAAGAACTCGTATGCAAACATCTAGCCCGCACAAATATGAAGGAGCAGATTTAGTACTAAAAACTAAACTACACAATTGTGTAGGTACATGTTTAACGTTCAATTTCGGCATGAAATTCAAATTTTTATTTGAATGTCAATACATAGTTAATAACTACCATAATTGTGAATTCAAAACATGCAGTATAACTTTCTAATTATTGTTTGTTGCTAGAAAATAATACTTACATTTTCGGCAAAAATTTCGACCTTCCATCTTACCAAACACCAACACCAGAATGAGGAACCCATACAAACGCACATGACTTGACGCCGGTTTCAACTTGCAAAGGATACCTACAGAAACGATGTCGCGCGTCCAGAACGTTATATTTCGCGAATTTTTAGTTTTTATAGAACGGTAAACTTAACCCACACAATTGTGTTGGCAGGTGCTGAAAGGGATACTTCTTGAAGAAAACTTGATTCACTTTCGGAATAGACGAAATTTGTATTCTATTTGAAACGTTATCAATTGAAAACGAAATTTTTGCGACGTCGTGACCTCAACTATCTTAATCAGATCGTAAAATTGATTTCTTTATTCGATGCATTTCTCATCATCTCGAGGAGAGTTGAATATTTCCATTTCTGTTTGGAATTGGAATTGATATAATGGAATATTTTCCAGATCATTCACGTCAACGGAAAAACAGGAACACTGTTGCAATTCTTGAAACTACCTGCCACCTACTGTACCTCAGCCTGTTTTGGTGGACCAAACCAAGAGATCCTTTTCGTTACCACTTCGAATTTGAAACTCAATAAGGAGGAAATGCAGAAAGAACCTCAGGCGGGATCAGTTTTTGCCGTCACAGATATAGGAGTCAAAGGTCCTGCGAATCACGAAGTCGTCCTCTAATATGTTTTATGTATTAGTGGAGATTTAATGCGAATGTTCATATTGATTTTCGTACCAGAAGTGTTCGTTACCATCAATAAATATTTATTTGTAAACATGCAAATGTTGTTTTATTTTAGTTTTCCTCATCTTTTCTTTTATCGAATGTTCCAAAATCTTGATTCTGTTTAGAAAAAATCCTCTGTTTTCTTTTCAATGTATATAGTATCTACCATTGCAAGCATTGAGTCCATAACTCATTACTTTTCGAATTAACTTGCTATAATTTGGAAAATCCGAATATTCGTATCATGTCGATATCAACATGACCTGTTCACGTCAACCTCAATTATTCGTACAACTAGCTATTTCGTTGGACAAGTTAATGCTTTTATCAATGAGAATGAATTATTTATGTATATGCTATTGATTTTATGTCCTTCGTCCCTTCGACTTAGTTTTTCCAATGTACGCATGTATTTCAAATTATCAATTTATTAACAGTTAAGACTTTAAGTGCCAGATGTGACGGATCATGTTTCGAGGCTTCAGATTTCATGATCAGAACTGACAAAAAGGTAGAAATTGGATTTAATTCTCCAGGCTTACTCATGAAGTGGTGTGAAGTTTATACATCTCGTCTTGTCATTTTTCCATTACCGTGATAGCGCCATGACCTTGAAATATTGCGGATCATTGCGGAACAAGACCGAATACTACAAGGACCGCTTTGATCTACAATTTTTGGTCAAGGTTTTATAGTTAAGAGTCACCAGTAACCCTGCTTCGTTGGTTCCCTAAACCTGACAAATGATAGCGTGACATTTAGAATTGATGGCTCTGCGATTTATGAAACTGTTACGTTTGGCTACTGTTCATTTATCGTGAAATAAGAAATGCCTGTTGAAATGATTATTTATGACCAAAATAAGATTATTGGTGTCTGAAAAGAATTAATTTCAATTGTATCTGACAAATGATCGTGGTGAGCACTAATATCTGAAACGAAGAACGTACGTGAATAGTTGGAGTGGAAATAGTTCTGGCGGCCAAAACACCGGATTTATTTTCAAATGATCTCTCATTCAACCAGCGATACAACAGAAAACAATAACCACCTCCAAAACAATGACCAGAGTGGAAAACAACACCTATCCATTGCCAAAAATAATACGTTTCAATTATGCATCGCGTTCACAATCGGTAAACTAGAAAACAAAATGGGTCAACGTATTCGGAATCTACGTCAACGAGTTCCTTGGAACTTCCAAAAAAAATTATTTCGAACCTGAGTAGACGTGCTGAACGAAAATAATTCGATAATAAAAATAAATTTATCACCTCAGAAATAATAAATCACTCCTTCTTACCCAATAATATGTTCGTTATTTGGTTAAACACATGGACACTCTTTTATGTTTTATTTATTTTCGCTTTTGGTGTGTTCGGGGTGATAACGAGTTGTTTTGATCGCACTGAACGAAAAATTCGACGAAATGTAGAAAAGCTAAAAATTGGCTGCTTTTAATTTCGAAGCATGCCCGTTTTCCAGTCCAACTGAACTCAAGCCATCAGATTTTGAAATGTTTTTTCAGAGTGATAGAACTTTAAATTGAAATAGAACACATTTGAATCAAGATTGAGGCCAAATTTGTTTTTATTTGAAAAATTATTTTATGACATTTATGTTTTGAAAATATTTGTCGGGATATGCAAGGGCGGATATAGCTGTTTTTCATAGAAGGGGTAATAACGATTGAAAACCATTAAATCAGGTACACAATGTATGATAGTTATTTAATCAACTTGTTTATTAATAACAGCGATTAATGGTCGAAATATTTTAACGCGTGATCGGAGCGAGCGCGTTAATGTTTGGGACTATTAATCGCTGAATTAATAAACGAGTTTATTACAAGATTTTTCTGTCGACCTCATCACGAATTGAATATGAATTCTCGATTGAAATAAATTTTCATTTTGCATAATAAACAAATTTGACATAATGTAAATTTCTATGTTCCTTTCGATATATTAATATTTATGCTCCCTATGGAACAATTCGAAAAATTCATAGAGGTAATATTGGACATGTTGTGATATTCTGAATAGTTTACATTTAGTCTGCATTTTTATCATCACCTATGATATCCCATAAGGAACGTGTGGAGAAAGTGGAGGTTGAAATATTATCTACTTTGCAACTTGCATCACCTGAAATTTCTTCTGCAGTCTATTTTATTTTGAATGGAGTTGTCAATATACCCTTCTGTGACAGAAGTTGATTTCCAACCAAGCTCGATAGTGCTCTGACTGAATATTTTATATTTGATTGCCATGACAATTAGTCATTAATAAGAAATCATGCATTAAAATAGGTCATAAATGGATGATTTTGAGTGCGTTAAAATGAGCTTTTATTCTATGGTCGACGGAAAAATATTTTACGTGCTCCACCTTTTTCTCAGGTCTTCGATACTCATGGGGGGTAGTTACCCCCAAAAACAACATGGCTTCTCCTTCTGTCAAATCACAGTTATCCCTATCGAAAATTCTATCACTTTAAAAAATACCCGATACAAATGCCATGGGAATTCGAAAATCCCCTACTCAATTGAATTCATATTTCAATATTATTCTAATTTGATTCATTCTCTTTCCTTCTTGTTTTTATAACGATATTCGTTGTTTCTCAAGGCGTTCATCGAATTTAGGTCATCGAACAATCTAGTTTTTTCAAAGCATTATCTGATGAATTTTCAATATTTCAAATCAATGGTCTGTACTGATATGCACCTCTATTTTACTCAACTGTTGGATTGTAATTCATTTTTCTTTCTCTGCCCTTTTTTTTTGTTGATAATTTTATTAAGTTTTTCAGTTTCTAATTTCATCATATTTTCAACATCCACATAGTGTTCAACTACTGAGCGTATATCAATATGATTTATGAAATAAGTAATTATGTTTCAACATTCTTAATTTATTTTTAGGTTTGTGTTTCAATTCATCACGTTTCTATTGAAATGAATGATTTTATTATCTTGTTATATTATTATTTCACTCTCTTTTAACACTAATATATTTATACCTAATTATATCCATACATTTTCATCTTATTATCTCGTTATATTATTACCTCATTCATATTATTTCATTAAGAGACATAACGATCCTTCATGGGAGATGGGACTAAAATCTATGGATAACTTTTCATTAAACTCCAATTTGGTACTCCTTCGTCCATTCGAAGACCAAATCGACAATGTATAACGAGCATCAGTCGAAAATTGTTTGAAATCCTGCTTCCCTCATCTTCCATTTCCATCTTCATCAAACAATTTCCTCATCAATTTACCTGATTCCAATTATAGAGAAATTCGAATCAGCGGTATACGTTTCCCTCTGGATCCCCTTTCTTGAGCACGGTTGTTGCTTTTTTCCAAGAAAAGCGCCAAGACGAATCCTTCCAATGTAGTGGGGATCATCTGTCAAGCTGTATTAATTGGATTCGGCACCGTGCGATTGCAAGGGTTGATTAAGCAGGTCCAAGGTGTTTGATTAGTACCATTGTGATTGATATGGATCGCCCTGGTTCAATTACTGAAGTGCGGTTTCCGTGATACGCAGCTATGTTGGTTAATGAAAATTTTATTCCTAGGAGACCAGGCTCGAGTGGATATTCATGGATTCGTATTGGATGCAGCCCCATTGAAAATCATCAATTATCCCCAGTAATATGGAAACGGGTCGGGTTTCGACATTTAATGGCCGAGGTAGATTCAATATCTATACGAAATATTTCCTCACACGAGTGGTCTTTTCTTTTGAGGCACCATTGTCAATTCAGAAAATATTGGGGTTCAATTTGAGATGAAGAACTAGGCTCCTAACGCTGGGTATGATCATGTTCCATCTCCTTCATTGATGATTCGAATATCAAGCCATTCAGACAACAACGTATATTTCATTGTTGGGAACTTCTCGAGATCGAATCTCGATTTGAACTTCCCATAAGTAGTTCAACTTATCATTTGATCTCTGTATCTCTCCCCTTTACGTAATACGTAGACGTAGGTATTCAACTTCTGCAACTGTTCCACACGTATTCGCGTTACTGAGACTGTTTGAGTTCTCTATCATGAAATAAGAAAAAGTCCTCGAATATACAGTCGTAATTGACAAACTTTCTCGATCGTCTCCAAGTACAGTATTTATCGAGACACATCAAACGTTATATCCTTAGACAAAGGAATTTCCTTGGTCTGAGGTTATATCTCAGTGCAACCCCAAAGCTCCTTGAGCTTTCAAGTTCAGCTGTTACGTTTGAAAAACATCGAAAAATCGAAGAAAATTGATTTTCAGTTTGATGAAAACTTCAGGTTGTTGAATAGCGATATATTCAACGTTTTCATAACTTTTTATGATTCTTAATGATCAAACGTTGAAGCACGATAAGATAACGTTTCATAATGGTGGCAACTGTATCGTTAATGAAACGCACACAAAAATAATCAGTGAAACATAGAACAAAGACTTCTCAGTTTCCTGAAAACTTTATGTTGTTGAATAGCATCATGTTCAACGTTTATAAATCCTTTTAAGTAACTCTCAATGAACATACGTTGAAACACGATAAGGGAACGTTTCATAATGGTGGCAACTGAATCGTTAATGAAACGATAGCAAAAATAATTGAAGAAACGTAGAATATAGTTTTCTTACTTTGCTGAAAACTTCATGTTGTTGAATAGCGTCATTTTTAACGCTTATAAAATCTTTTATAATTCTAAATGAACATACGTTGAAGCACGATAAAGAAACGTTTCATAATGATGGCAACTGTATCGTTAATGAATCGTAAACAAAAATAATTAGTGAAACGTAGAATGAAGATTTATCAGTTTGCTGAAAACTTTATGTTGTTGAATAGCGTTATGTTCAACGTTTATGAAACATTTTTAATGAACATACGTTGAAGCACGATACGAGAACGTTTCATAATGGCGGAAACTGAATCGTGAATGAAACGATAACAAAAATAATTGAGGAAACGTAGAATATAGTTTTCTTAGTTTTCTGAAAACTTCATGTTGTTGAATAGCATCATCTTTAACGCTTATGAAACCTTTCATAATTCTTGATGAACATACTTTGAAGCACGATAAGGAAACGTATCTCAATGGTCGCAACTGTATCGGTAATGAAATATCAGCAAAAATAATTTGTGAAACGTAGAATATAGATTTCTTAATTGGCTGAAAACTTCATTGTGTTGAAAAGCATCATGTATAACGCTCATAAAACCTTTTATAATTCTTGAAGCACATACGTTGAAGCACGATAAGGGAACGTTTTCTGATGGTGGCAACTCTATCGTGAATCGTAAACAAAAATAATTAGTTAAACGCAGAATAAAGATTTCTCAATTTGCTGAAAACTTTATGTTGATGAATAGCGTCATGTTCAACGTTTATGAAACCTTTTATCATTCTCAATGAACATATGTTGAAGCACGATAAGAAAACGTTTCATAATGGTGGCAATTGTTTCGTTAATGAAACGTGAACTGAAATAATTAGTGAAACGTAGAATGTAGATTTCTCAGTTTGCTGAAAACTTCATGTTGTTGAATGGCGCCATGTTTAACGTTTATAAAATCTTTCATAATTTTTAATGAACAAACGCACGATAAGGCAACGTTTTATAATGGTGACAACTGAATCATTAATAAAACGATAATAAAAATAATTGAAGAAAAGTAGAATATTATTTTCTCAGTTTGTTGAAAACTTCATGTTGTTGAGTAGCATGATGTTTTTATAATTCTTAATCTTTCGTTGAAGTACGATAAGGGAGTAAAGGGACATTTTTTAATGGTGGCAACAGTATCGTTAATGAAGAGTAAAGAAAAATAATTAGTTAAACGTAGAATAAAGATTTTTCAGTCTGCTGAAAACTGTATGTTGTTGAATTGCGTCATGTTCAACATTCATGAATCCTTTTATCATTCGCAATGAACATATGTTGAAGCACGATAAGGGAACGTTTCAGGATGGCGGCAATTGTTTCTTTAATGAATCGTAAACTGAAATATTTAGTGAACCATAGAATATAGATTTCTCTGTTTGCTGAAGACTTCACGTTGTTGAATGGCGCCATGTTTAACGTTTATACAATCTTTTATAATTTTTAATGAACATACGCACGATAAGGGAACGTTTAATAATGGTGGCAACTGAATCATTAATAAAACGATAATAAAATAATTGAAGAAACGTTTCATAATGGCGGCACCTCTTTTCGTTAATGAAACGTAAACAAGAATAATTAAAGAAACGTAGAATATAGATTTCTCAGTTTGCTGAAAACTTCATGTTGTTGAATAGCGTCATGTTCAATGTTTATAAAACTTTTTAAAACTCTTGATGAACATACGTTGGAGCGCGATAAGAGAACGATTCCATAATGATGGCAATTATATCGTTAATGAAACGTGAACAAAAATAATTTGTGAAACATACTCGTAGAATATAGAAATCTCAGTTTGCTGAGAACTTTATGTTGCTGAATAGTGTCACTGTCATGTTCAACTTTTATAAAACATTTTATAATTCTCAATGAACATACGTTCACGATAAAGAAACAATCCATAATAGTGGCAAATGTATCGTTAATGAAACGTAAACAAAAATAATTTATGAAACGTAGAATTTTTATTTCTCAGTTTGCTGAAAACAGCATGTTGTTGAATAGCGTCTTGTTCAATGTTTATAAAACGTCGGAGTACTAAAAGGCAACTTTTTTAATGGTGGCAACTATATCGTTAATGAAACGTAGAAAAAATAATTAGTGAATGTAGAAAATAGTTTTGGTTTCAAAAGTAACTTTACTAACATTGAGTGAGTAATGTTTAATCAATGTAGCAATGGTATTTCAACATGTATTACAGGTGAGTGTGTGTTTATTGTTCTTTATCAGCGTTGTGCAGAAAATCTTTGTATAAAATATAAGCTTTTTCAAAATTCATGTATCATGGAATTAACATTAGAAGATGTGAAAGGATATAAGGCTATTGTTAAAAAAATAATTATTGGGTGTTGTTGAACGCTGAATCGCCATATGAAATGAGCATTTGAATGTAACAATTGTTATCATATCGGTAGAGGAACATATGAGTGGATATTATGAAAAATACCCACTCAGTGAAAATAACATCGAAAAAATCATTCATTTGCCAACTCAATCTATAATGTCGACATTTCAAGGCTTCAAATTCGTACGAAATTTGTGTTTTCAAACAGGTTTCTTTTTTTCATATTTTCCGACAGATATTTCAAAATGAGGAAAAATCGAATCTACCATAATCTGGTGCTATCCAAAACAGGGCAAATCGATAAATGCAACTGTACAGACACCTCTCTCTCACCTGTTGGATGGATTGTACAAGTGCACCATAACAAAATAAATATATCACGTTGTCGCGTTGGCGGACGTCGGTACGGCGGTATCGGGGCGTCGCGGCGTCACGTTTGTATCGTTCTGAGATTCCGAGCGCGATCCGCATGGTATCCTAGGAGCGCCGGGACGCTTGCGTCGCTTCGTGTGAATGTGTATCCGGATATTGTTGAATGTTATGCTTCGTAAATGCAGAAAAACAGAGGGTCGTGGAGGAAAATGGCAATTGCCACACCCTATGACTTCATTATGTTGTTTCAGGTTGATTGAGGCTGGTTGAAGGGCTCTATATTTGATTGAGAGATACTGGGTGCATTCAAAACTCTCCATGAGCCTCTCACTTTGATTGAGGTATCCTCAAAATAAGAATTTAGTTCAACATGTATTATCCCACCTTTCAAATGTGCGGAATAATTTCTTCATTTTCCAATTCCCTTCCGGAGTTGTACAGGGGGAGTCAACAGTGATCGGTCGATAAATCTTGAAAATTTTGGACTAGGAGAATGACTCAAATTTTGACATAATCAGCGCATGCTGAAATTTTCTTAACTCTATACATTTTACGACTGTCTTCTCGCATGCATAAAATGTGTGCCTAATTTTATTTTTGTCAGTTTTTGGTTTCTGAGACAATATTTGAAAACTGTTTTTCGGGCCCCATCTTTAGGGGCTGTAACTGAGTAGGAGAGAGGGGGGCTCAAAAAAGAAAAGTTTATATGAAAGATCCACATTGTTTTTCGACAAGGTATCACCCTCTAAATTTTTCCGCAACTATTCATATACACTGCGCAAAAAAATTAACGCACACTATGGAAATCTCAAATTTATTCTACAACTGAAGATGTTCTCAATGATAATTATTTTTATCAGAATTATGCATGCATATGTTATCAACTTTCAACGTTTTTCTTCAATACAGATGTTTTCTCCCAGCAGGAATAAAAAAAGATGATATTATCATATTTTGAATGTATTGGCTCCATTCTAAAATCAGTTGTTCTCGATCAATTCTACATAGTGATCATGATCGCTATGCAACGCGAAACACGCAATTTGACCCAAGAGGAATGTGCCCAAGCGGTAGTTTTGCGAGAAGAAGGGTGGACATACACAAGAATTGCAGAAAGGTTTGGAGTTTCCCATACAAGTGTGTCCAGAATGTTGCAGCGATTCAGGGAGACAGGTATGAATGTCCGAACACCAGGACAGGGTAGACCACGGGTAACAACTGCCATTCAAGAACGTTACTTGAGAGTTTCTTCGTTGCGACAACGGTTTGCAACCGTTCGCCTCCTTCAAAATCAGCTTGAGCAAACTCATGAGGTGCAAATTAGCACTCCGACAATAAGAAATCGCCTTAGAGAATATGATTTAAGGCCTCGTGTCGCGGCTAGAGGCCCAGCTCTTACCCCAGCTGATCGAAGGGCGCGTTTGGATTTTGCGAGAGAGCATATCCATTGGGAAGAGGCCGATTGGGAAAGAGTTCTCTTCACAGATGAGTCTAGATTCTGCCTCAACCATTGTGATCGACGTTCCCTTGTATACAGACGTCCACATGGAAGATAGTGCAATTTCCTTAATAATACTGGTTTCGGGGAAGGATCGATTATGGTATGGGGTGGAATATCTTTGACTGCTCGCACAGACCTAGTGGTCGTTGATAATGGAGTTATGAATGCAGATAAGTATATAAGGAACATTCTTGGAGAGCATGTAGTGACATTAGCCTCATACATTGGTGAAACTTTCATTTTTATGGACGATAATGCCAGACCCCATCGTGCGCGCATCGTTCAGGAGTACCTTGAAGAGGTTGAAGTCTCTTGAATGGAATGGCCAGCAAGAAGTCTACATCTCAATCCGATTGAGCAGGTTTGGAACAACCTCAATAGAAGGCTGAGAAGTTCAGAAAATCATCCAGCTACTCTTAATGACTTAGGAATCCAACTCGGAGAAATCTGGGAAGGATTAGATCAGAACATTTTAAGATCACTCATTTTGAGTATGAACCGTCGTTGCCGAGCTGTAATTAACGCAAGGGGTGGAAATACCAAGTATTGAACCACTTATCAGCATTTCAGTATTTTGAAAATTGTTCATTTCTCTTCTTTCACATAAGAGTCGGTGAAATCCTGAATTTTTCTTCCATTTAATGTGTCTTGTTTCTTTCAAAACCTTCCCGAGAGAACATAAAAAATAAGTTATAAAGTCAATGTAGAGTTAATAACTTTCATTAAAATTGAGATTTTCAGAATGAGCGTCAATTTTTTTGCGCAATGTATGTACATCCTGTAAATTGGTCCGAATGTGATGAAATTATTTTTAATACTTCATTGTTATTCGCGAAACAATCGCGAATGTATATCCCATTGATACGATGATTTTGATTTATTGATTGATTATTGACTTGTTAGATGTAAAATGAAATATAACTTCATTATAAACATTGAGTTTGAATATACCTAGAGGAACAACGTAATGGAGTGAGTTGTTTCAGAGAATCGAAATTTTCAACGCTCGCATCTGGCGGTGGGTAGCTGAACTATAAAGCACCATTTCCTGAGCGGACTGGGCACGAATGCATGAATTATTTATTATTGTAATTCAAATGATCTACATGATCTCTCTTTCACGAATCCAACCCTGCCTATGATTCGTAGTACTAGAGGGAAATGAATATCCTACAGATTTCAGTGAATTAATAGCTAACAAAACGGACCAGGCTGTCACGGCAGATAATAGTTCTTTCGAAATAGCTTCAATTCGTTCAAGGGCGTTGTTCCTCTAGGCATATTTAAAGTCGATGTTATTAATTGAATTTGAGAAATAATACGCACATTAATTCCGAAATCAAATCGCACATCGCATTCATATTTCATCTGAATACTCTCATACTACATTTGCCCCGTTTGTCTGAAGATGGAGAATAAATTCTACGTTGGTAAGTTCTCTTTTCCATACCCTATGGAATTAGATATTCTTCTTTCTACTGCTTACCTTACATTCCCCAGGCGAATACAAACGAACGCACGATGACATCTGAAGAA
The DNA here is from genome assembly GCA_910592335.1 of Adalia bipunctata. Taxonomy (NCBI): domain Eukaryota; kingdom Metazoa; phylum Arthropoda; class Insecta; order Coleoptera; family Coccinellidae; genus Adalia; species Adalia bipunctata. Next base: position 15,780,731 of record OU342955.1, read on the forward strand.
TGGATTCTTGTTATTAATTCTCGAGACTGGGAGTAGAGGCATATAAAATACATTTTGTATATAGCGGAAATCCAATTTGGAAAACAACGACGAGATTGAATTTTTTGTTGTATGGAAAAGCGTGGATTACGGATATTCACAATCAGTTCAATCATATTTTATTCATTCTGAGGGGTTTGTTGACTTGTAGAATTGGTGTAGATATATTCGAGAATCGCTAGGATGAGGGCAAATGTTAATCCACCTTATAGTTAGATTGGCATTTGCTATTTCAAGAACTAAATCGATCAAATGTTTGACAATAAGGATTCGGCATCAGTTAGTCGAACCTTATGATTCGAGACCATTTCCAGCTCAAAATTCGAAAACTACAGACGTCGTGACGCAAAAGTTATTGAATTTTTACAGGAGAAAGAAAATTTTTTTTATGATAAAATATCATGTTGGATTGATTCAGTATTGACCGGTTGAAACTAGATTATAATCTTGGTTCGATTCACCAAAAAATTCTGCTAGGATCAAAATATATTTCTTCATTAATTTCTCATCGTATTGCGTTGAAATGTGGGTGGGAGTTGAGATGAAGCTCAGGAGCGGGCTTAGCTCCGTAAGATTGATTTGAAAGTATCGATATTATCAAACAAAGAAATTGTGAGGATTAGTTTTTCTCTATTTCAGTATCGTAATGAGTTCATTACAGTACTGAAAACAGTGCTGTAATGAATTCATTACAGCACTGTTTTTAGTTATATTTTTCGTTTCGTGGTTGTCAACAATGACTGCCGCGATCCTATCAATTTTCAACACACGTCAAGTTGAAAATGTCAATTTTCGTCAGTGAACTGCCAAGATACAATACAAAAGTCACTAGGATGTATTATCTGAATTTTTCATTGAATTTGAATGAAATTTGACTGAAATAGAGAAAATATCGTCTAATACTCGTTGCAGAATGCAATTCCAACACTCATGCGTTCGGAAACTCGCTGCTTCGTCGCTCGTTTTCGAATTTCGCATTCGTATTAGAATAGGAGCCCATTCTGCAACTAGTTTTAGAATATACTATTTTTGATATGGAAGTAGTTAGTGAAATGCATCAAGGAGCGCAGTCTCTGATCGAATTTAAAGTATTGTGATGTCGAAACTAATCATTTGCTTATCATTTCAGACAAGCAAATATTCAACTTTAAGAACAAAGTTATCAACAGTAAGAAGAATTTTTTATAAGATACGACTCCGAAAATGTTACAGAATTGTAGAAATATTCTATCATTCTTATAAACATGTACATCATGTGTAGAAACACAGTCAATGAAGAAAAATTATATTCTATCTCACAAATACAGAAAAACTCTCAGATCTGCGACTCATCAAAGTTGTTCAAAATTCATATTTTGTTTTACTGATACCACAAAGTTTCCTACTGAAATGAGCTCTCCTGGTCGGTTACAAAGAAGAACAGGTCTATGACTCTACCCACTTCTCTGTGGTTCAGCGAGAATCCCGGAATCATCCTTTTTTCTACCTGTTCAGTGCAATTTCACCCTGCCAAGTCCCAACCTCGATACGCCTAAGCTCGCAACCCTCAACGGACATATACTCTCGTTTCTTCCCAAAGTCGGACCCCGTTACATTCGATAAGGACTCTACCCGGTACAACATTACACGAAACCAGACAACCAGCAGATAATTCTCTTCCAGTCAAGCCAACCGTAAGTTCAATTTCCAACAGTGTTTACTTTGTGGTATTTATTTCTATTTCATACATCCATTTTATTTCTTTAATTCTCGTGGCGACAAGAATTGGTACAGCAGTCCATTTCTTCTCTCCAAGAGAGCTCGTGAATGTTATCCGAAAGTTGAAGGGTTCTTTTTTATTGAGAACTAATAACTTTGTATGGTTGTCTTGCAAGATTTGAAACTACTGATTTCTTGAATTTCTTTTGGTATTTTGTTTTCAAAAATTAAATAAAATGAATTGTTCAATTTTAAAAGAAGAGAAGAAAACATCTTTAGACAGACTAGATTAAATAAATAGAGGAAAGTCACCAAATATGGAATACCATTTTGTTTTTGGGATGAAAAGAAAAAACTTTATATTAATTGAATCAGTTTAATGTTTATACTAATCAGTCATTCATTTATATGTAGTAATTAACAGCCTCTAATCAAATATATTGGTTATCTAATTCAAATCTAACACAAAAAACAAAATCACAAATGAGTAACCAAATATGGAATAGGAACCCAACCCATATATGGAATATAAGCTTAAATCAACATAACAATAACAAAAATGGACATGACTATCTTTGAGATCAATTGAATAAATATAACGAATTGTGATAAATGAAAGAAGTTACATAATTACTTGCAAAAGTCACAGATCGAAGTATCAAACTCTGGCCACACATCAAGCATATTCCATAATTAGAGACCGACGACGGTCCATATTTGGATTTTCAATCTCTTCTAAATATTTCTTCAAGTCACAATATTTTAATGACAAAAGATCACAAAATGGTGAAATAAACATAATACCGATATACTAAATAGTATACCACTTATGTATACAAACATAACAGCTGGTAATACTCATTTACTACTTACCTTTTGAAATTTTCTTCACGACAACAAAACAAAACACGCCTGCCACACGTTTAGCGTTTGGCAAACTGACTCGATGGTGTGAGTGCGATAGTAAGTAGACCGAATGAAACAAAAGATGGTCGAATGTTCCGTTTATTACTTATAGTCTTGGAGAAATGAAGGTATTCCATATTAGGATACTATTTCATATTTGGTGACTTTCCTCTATATTGTTTTACCCTTTCAAAACTTAGGCCCGGTTTCACCAAACATTTTAATCTGGTTTAACGAGATAACTGAGATTACCGATTGATTTTTGACTGGAAAACCACAGAAAATTATCGTTTAGTGCCTTAAACGAGATTAAAATCGTTGGTGAAACCCGGCCTTATTGTAACAAAATAAACCAGATTAATTTGACTTTCTCGTCATTTTATAAGGAATATTTCAGAAATACTGAAAATATAGAAAATATTCACTTGCCGCTCTACAAATCGGTAATACGGGCCTGATCGAGGTAGGTGTCATCTTTACACGAGTTCATTCGTATTTGATATTTTCGTCACGGCATTATTTTCAATTAAGTTGACATGGAACCTTTGCGAAGCTGTTCGTGCTCTCAGATACGCAACTAGTAGCAAAGCATCCGAATGATATGTCGCTCTCGGCAATAATAAAGATCGGGATCATATTATTGTGGAGGCTGCACTACATTACTACATAGTACATACAGCAATAATCATTTGTCATAGGATGCGTCAGCAAGAAATTGAGAAATGTTTTTGATTCATTCAATGCAGAAGAATACATATTATCAAAGCATACTTCAATTCGTAAACTCGTTATGTATATAAAAAACTACTTCTGGTGGACTCGGAGGAAAGGGTAAACAGGATACCTAATTATCCCACCCCCATGGTTTTCAAGTTTGAAAGAAGACAGAACCGTATTTGGGAGGTTTCAATATCATGAAATTGCAAAAATTAATTACGTGGCTCTGACCAAAATTCAAATTCATATTTTACCTAAATGAGGTCACTTAATTATCTTCTGGTGAAAATATTTCTCGACAAATATTCATATCTTCCTTAGATGCATATCATATTTGTAATTTTACATTCAATAAAACATGATTTCATCTGAGCACTTGTCGAAAATGTTTGAAAATATTTAATTGCTGACGAAATTTCTGCAAAATTAAAATCACACAATCCACAAGTCCAGACAAATACTGAAAAAAGAATTTGAATTTTTATGATTTTGACTGCCCACAAGGATCGTTGAGTGATAAGTGAGATTGACCGTGCAAGACTTGTGGCTATAATTGGAGGTCATACTCAAAGGTTCGTGGCTATACAGTTGATTTTTTTCCATGATGTTCTTTTATTGAAAAAAAGGTTTAAGTATAGTGGATTCATAAAGTTTGTACAAAAACTGAAGGTATGCTTTTTCACTTGAAACTGATCAGTTAAGGGGACGTTATACTCCGGCCGATGGCATCAATTCTCCATTCAAAAATTGCTTTTCATTTTTTCAAGTTCAGGCCCTCAATTTTCCACCTGAAAGCTTGATTTTTTTTATTTTCCTGAAATTTCAGTCAGTTCTCTGCGATTTCACAATTCTTGGAAGTCTTTTCAGTATTTTCATAATTTTTTGCATTATTTAAGCGCCTATCCAAATTGAACCCGATTTTTTCATGCGAAAAAATAATTTCTTCAAAGAGAAGAAATTGGAGTGCTCTCAATGCATTCTTTAACTTCAATTAAAAAAAATCAAGCTTTTAGGTGAAAAATTGAGGGCGTAAACTCTGAAAAATGAAAGGCACTCTTTGAATGGAGAATCGGTGCAGTAGCTGTCGGCCAGAGTATAACGGCCCCTTAAGTAGAAATAGGTACTCGATTTTTGATGAAGAAAAAAAGTACTGTCGGATATATAGGGTGATGCAAAACTTCTGAATCTATGTAGGCGTTTACCTTGATCCATATGGACATTCGAGACAAGCTGTTGAAACTTGAGAACTGAGTTCCTTGATTGTTTGGGATATTGATTGGCTTCTTCAAAATAAGATAAATAAGAAGACAGTGGAATACACTTTTATTTACTCGATCCTAAGTCGCGTGAGCATTTGATACAATATATTACAATTTGCGACCATATTTGTTCTTAACATTACTTAACAGCTTTTAAGTTAACAATTAACATACTGATGGAAGTGAAATTTGAATTACCCATTTTTCCACTATTATGGAGTAAGAATTTTCTATGGCACCATGGAGTATTGTGGAGCATATACAGGTGCTCGAAAACTTTCTAGTATTATTCACAATCAGGGTTGGATATCTCGACGAAAAAGTTCAAATAATTTTGAAAAGTCGTTATTCATTTCGCGTATGGGTTTTTGGATAACACCTGTATATAAAAGTTCTCCTTTCAGAAATTTCTTACTCTCTTTTGATAATCTCCACCAATACCAATGATTGAAAAAGATGTTTGGTGAGAAAATGTATTTTATATGAAAAAGTTTTCACGGTTATTGTTGCTAGGGATTATACCAGGGATTGTCAAAAAATAATTAGACCCAGTGGGTTTTCACGTTATTTTCCGAATATGCATCGATGTTGGTGGTTCCTATAGAGCCTTTAAGCTCCTATTATGTTATATAACAATTCGGCATTTGCCCTTGCATTTTGTGAGCAGATTTCTCAAAAGCATGGCAAGTTTTATACTGTTGCAACATTCCTAAAAAATATTATATAGTCAATATGAGAACTGAATAGAGCTCCATAATAATAATGTTGCAACAATATTTTCAAATAATTACACAATTATTGGGTGACCGTCTGTAATTAATACTATATCTCGTATGCGCAAGTATGGATAACATACATTTTTGACGAGTATTATATAAAAGTCTCCCGCAAAAGTGATATTTTAAAAAATAATTTGTCCTAAATAACAATTTTTGTTGCAAAGTCTACTATCATGGTGTGCAAGAGCTACTGCAACCAAAAAAGTTTCTGAATTCTCCGAACACGGAATATGAACAACGAGACAAAAAATCAACATCAGAAAATCATACAAGAACCCCCATACATAGATATAGAAGACAAAAACAGAAGATCAGTGCAATACATCTAAACGTATAATATTTAGTCCAATCGACCAGGACAAATGAATGTTGCCACGGGAACAATTTTCATTCCATTCTCCACAATTATATTTGGGCTGGTCGATTGGATTGATTACAATTCGATAAAATGTATTGAAAACACTTGTCTGGATTTTGATTTCCATACTCGTATGAACAAATATTCAATTGGAACAAATTTAGAGAATTTTGGCTAAAATGAAACAAAACGAAAAAAATAGGCCAATTTTTCATATTTCTGAATGTTCGTTGATCAGAGTTCCATGTATCAGCTTACACTAAGATTTTCTGAATATAGAAGACAGTTTTTAGGAAGCCCAATAATAAACAACATTCAAATAACACTATTAGAATTATTTACTTTACAAACATATTCACTACCAACATAGAACAAATGATTCGAAAATGTAGAATATGTTGTTTGAAAAGTAATTAAGATATAATTCATGTAAAAGAAAAACAATAGCAAAAACATTTCATAGCTATTATTGTTACTGAATCTTATTGTGAATTGTTTTCATCACTGAGTTGATCTGTTTCCTTTTCTGAATTGAGCAAATTTCTGAGATTTTTACAATTCTTAAGAAATTGAATTTCCGGTAAGACATTTTCCATGAAGAAAAATAAAATCCTGAAACTTTGGACGGGAAATTTTTCATTTTCGCCTTCCTACTTCTGCAACCTGTTCATAATCTTAATCCTTTCATTGGATTCAACAAAAATTTCCTCAGCCGAAGTTTTTGATTTGAATAATTTTCACAAAAGATCAATCCTTCTTAAAAGAACTTGAAGAATCGATGGGAAAACCAATTTTAAGAAAAGAGCTCCCAGTGGCGGAGTTGTCAGTTTTATGCAGTGAAAAAAGGAACAACCCTCGTACATGCAGTCTTTCCTAGATTTTCCCAGTGATGATACTTTCTCAAATTATCAGCTCAACGAAGAAAATCATTTTTTTGTGTAAATCAAATGATCTCGGTGAAACACAAAGTGAAATGCATTCTGGAATAATTTTTGCAGCATTTTCGGAAAGAGGACTTGATTATGCTTCTTAAAAAAATGGAAATAATTTCAAAGTGTTCTGAATGATTTTCCTCGCAATTATTTCGCCAAACTATAAATTGGACTAGAAACATATCCAATTCTTACGGAAAGATCGAATGATCAACTAATCCATTATTAAGACACCCGTTTATATGTAACAAGTCATTCAGAAACAAGAAGTTCAAGCTTTATCAGACTGGGGACTTCTGGTCACGAATGCGACAGTTACAATTTTTAGAAAATAAAGTCTATACATCCGTCTGCATCATGATTATTATATAATAATAATATCAATAAAGACTAAATGCACATTTGTTCGTTATGAAACTAATCACACTCATTTAAATCTGTCCAACTGTTTAATAATAACAACATAACCTACGTTTGTAGGTACTACACGGCAGTAGATGTCGCTATCGGCGACTGTTTCAAGCTCCTCCTCCACTCGCTAGAGGGCCGTCTATCGAGGTATGCATCAGGAAGATGATTATTCGTTGTAAAAATAAAATCTAGAGCTCCTGGTATAACAATTTGAACATCGATAGTTCGGTAACTTTGTAAGTATAGTGCAAAACTATCTATTATTGCAAATGTATATATAAATATTCGAAATTGTGATTGATCAAAGTATTTCTATCGACGTACAAAATAGGTTCTCACGTTCGTTTATTATTGAAGTCTCTAGGTGGTGATTCATCTAACTCCTTCTTCTTCGTCTTCTTCTTCTTCATGTTTAGGTCATACACGAACAACAACTACGTCTTGCGTATACTCCGCACTAACATTTAATAATATTTTATAATTTCTTTTAACCACGAGATTATTCTTTTAGTAATGCTATTATTGTAGGGATAATGAATTATCGACATTCTGTAGTTTTCGAGTATTACCGATGGTTTTGATAATTGTTCATTATCGATGGCAATGGGCTGTCGGCAATACTTCTTGTGATTGTCCTACCAACATTTGAATCCGTCCATAAACACAAATTTCTAGAATTTTGATACGCTCCTTATACCCAGTTCACAACAGCCTCAAGAAGGTTGACCATAATTGACAACGAATCCGACGTAAAAGTAACAAAGTGTCGTAAAATTCTCGAATCTTAGTATGAGACCAAAACTCTTGTGATTGAATCTTGAATTTTAAATGAAGAGAATGAAAGGTTCATTGAAACAACGGAAATAATGATATACAAAAGGAATGCAAGGTTTGATAACAAATGTGAAAAAAAAAATCTAGAACTTGTATCAGCAAACTGATAACAAAGGACAATAATGAATAATATAAATTAAATAAAGAACACTGTCATGCTAATAGGGGAGGTCCTTGTACCTCAGGACGCCTTGTACCTCAGGACAACCACGTTACGACGAAAATATAACTCCGCGAATGTACTTGAAGCGCCATCTAACATCCCTATCCGCCTAACAACTGAAACGTCACAATTAAAGTTGGCCATTTTTACTCCGATCTGCGATCAGTGCAAGACGTTGTGTAAACACGTGCAAACTATTTTATTTACACAGATTGAAATTCGATTTTGTGAATTTGTGTTGAGGTGAGTGATTGAATTATGTTTTAGTTAATAGGTATACACATTCATAATACTGTATTTCAACGGAAATCACATCATTTTAGCGTCTTTTATTTTCCCACGTAATTTGAATCATCAAGGCAGGAATTTGTACCTTGGGACAGATAAATAATTGTACCTTGGGACTGTCCCATGGTACAAGCCATCCATTCACAAGGTGAAGTCTTCAATTTTTTAAAGTTATTTATTTGTTATTTAATTTTCAGATGCCGCGAAGTAAAAACAAAGTGACCCGGTCAAAACCGTGTAAGGAAAATGTTATGAATGCAGTTCAAGCAGTTCTTGATCGTCGAATGTCGATGCGAAAAGCATCGGAAATCTTTAAGGTATCGAAGACATTGATTGGTCGTTACGTTAAGAAGCAAAAAGAATCAGAAAATGTCGAGTTCATTTACGATCCCCACAACGATGTCAAGCGTGTCTTCACAGATCAAGAAGAAGAACAGTTAGTAGATTATTGCTTGAAGGCATCGAAGTATCACTACGGTATATCAAAGGAAAATTTCCTCAAGTTGGCATATGAATATGCAATGCTGTTAAATAAATCTTATCCAGAGGCTTGGGATAAAAACAAAAGTTCTGGTAAGACATTTTACCAATATTTTATTAAACGACATCAAACTCTGAGTTTGCGCAAACCAGAAGCAACTAGTTTGGCACGTGCAACTGCATTTAACAAAACAAATGTTGAATTATTCTTTACAAAATACAAAGAGTTGTTGTCAAGATTCGAATTTACCTGCGATAGGATTTATAATGTGGATGAAAGTGGTCTGTCAACGGTTCATACTCCAATGAAAATTTTAGCTGCAAAAGGTACTAAACAAGTGGGCAATATAACATCCGCAGAACGAGGTAATAATGTTACCGTTATTGCATGTGTTAATGCATTTGGAAATTCTGTTCCACCTTGCATGATTTTTCCAAGAGTCCATTTTAAGACTCATATGATTAATGGTGCCCCTCCAGAGACATTAGGGCTTGCAACTCCTAGCGGATGGTCGAATTGTGATAAATTTGAAGAGTTTTTACGTCACTTCATCAAACATGTTAAGCCGAACAACGAGAACAAAGTACTCCTTATATTAGACAACCACGAGAGTCACCTCTCAATTAAAATTATTGACCTAGCAAAAAATAATGGCATTGTGATGTTTACATTCCCACCACACACCAGCCATAAGCTTCAACCCTTAGACAGAGCGGTGTTTGGTCCTCTCAAGAAATTTTATAACAAAGCGTGTAATGAATGGCTTTTGCAAAATCCTGGAAGACCACTTACGATCTATAATGTCGCTGAGTGCTTTGGCAAGGCATATCCACTCGCCTTTACACCATCCAACATACAAAGCGGCTTCAAGGTTTCCGGAATATGGCCAATTAATGAAAATATTTTTGGCGAAGATGAGTTTCTATCCTCTTATGTTACTGACAGGCCACTAGACGAAAATGACAACTCAATTGTTGAGAATACCACAAAAAATGAATCTACGACTGACAACAGACAAACTAATAATAATAATAACACTGCTTCACAAGAAAATATTTCTATACCAAAACCATCAACATCATCTGGTGGTGAAGTTCAGCCAAGTGATGAAATACCAGAAATACTCAAGTCACCTGAAATAGTTCGCCCGTTTCCAAAGGCACCACCACGCAAAAATATAAAGACAAGAAACAGGAGAGGTAAAACAAGAGTGTTAACAGATACTCCTGAAAAACAGGAGCTAGAGACATTGGCAGCAATGAAAAGAAAGAAAGCAGTTAATAAAAAAAAGACAACTGTTAAAAGGAAAATTATCAAGAAAAACAATACCAGCAGCACTGAAGACGAATCTGATATCATCTGTGAAAGTGACGACTCTTGTGAGCTCGTTCATGATGAAAACATTTGCGTGGGCTGTGGTGAAAACTATTACGAAACCTCTAGAAAAGAGGATTGGGTTCAATGTATTAATTGCAAACGCTGGGTCCATGAGGATTGCACTTCTTTCGACAATTTCTGTCAGGAATGTGGAACCAGGACAGAACACTAATTGTTTAATAATTTCCAAATTCCTTTAAATTTTTTCAACATGTTTCAGTTTAATGAATACATAATTTCAGTTCTCGAAATAATTTTTTTATTTCAACTACCAAAATGACCCCTTAAATAAGTGTCCTATGGTACAATATTCACTGTCCTAAGGTACAACCCTAGTTTGTACCTTGGGACAAAATTAACCTTTTTGTTTTTCTGAAATAAGTTCACAAATATATTATGAATGCACTTCATTTCACTAATAAACGTAAGGTTATTGACTATCAATGGGTTTAAATCATAAGTTCTAGATATTTCATCAATATCTATAAAAATATAGCTGTTCAAAAAAAAATGTCCCAAGGTACAAGGACCTCCCCTACATTATGTACTTATACGGAAAAAGTCTTCAATAAGTTTTTATTGACGAAATGGCTTTTAAAATGATCAAAATAATCATTCCTGCTACTTAACAACTCATTAATTAATATTTCAATAATAGAATTTTCAGAGTGAAATTGTTAATGAACTTTCGAACCCTAAAAATATCAAAATCATAGCCAACCTCCTTAATTTCGACTGAGTCTAAAAATGGATTAGTGTGGTGCTAAAAAGATTGTATACCCCGAGCCTCAAATCTGAATGGCATTTGCGAACCAATCAGATTGCCGAATCTTTCAAAGATGTGATTGATGAGTTTATGAACTTATTATGGATTCTCTCATTCTGTCCACCAAAATTGAAAGCTATATTAGAATCGAATTCTATGGTGTTATCATTTGGTGCATAAAATTTAATTGCTAGAAGCGTCCTAACCTACCCTTTATAAAAAATTTCTTGCATTGTCAACATCAGTATGGATTTCATGGCATTCAATCAGGCTTCCCCTTATTGTCCCAACCTGAACAGATACTTTGTGGTGTCTCAAAAATTTCAGGAAAGATTCACAACTCTATAGAGCACAAGAAAAATTCGTTTGACGAATATCAGCTGGCGTTCTTAACAGGAATGTTCGAAGAAAGATAGTTAAAACCGATTGATGACCTTTGACATAGGTATGATCTAATTTAGGTGCTCAAAATCTGTAAGAGAAACCATCAGCATACAGTATTAATAGAAAGGTGAAGATTTAATCGGAGGAACTCTTACACGAAAATCTAAGACAGTCAACGAAAGTATTTCCCTTCAATTCCCATCATCCATCCCCATGAAACCCAAAGTAATCACGTGTTAAAACCCTGTAGTGCGTGTCAGTACCGCCGACAGGCCCACCAAGAACTCTAGCGCCATCTATGCGACGCAAAACCGTCATCAAACACTGTCCACAGTGGCGAAACGCTCGCCAAGTTCCTCGCACATGCGCGGCGGTGGTCTTCGCGAGGATCCCGCCGGGACGGGGAGTTGAAGCGGTCGGTGAACCCCCCTTCTACGCCGTCTACGTTTCCGGTGGCATAACACACATAGAGTCACTAGCACTATCAATATGGCAGCTATGGAACCCATCAAGAGCAGCGTGTGATCCTCTTTGGGTTCGTCTTTGACACCTGGAAAACAGAAGGATATGAAATATTGGGAATCGATGGGTTTGGCTTCAAGATGGTGCTGGTGTGGTTTGATCTTCGATCTGAAAAAGTCCTCAAGTTCAAAAAGTTTCAGCTCCGACTCTTCTAGCTTTTCGGATTCCTATTCAATTTGGAATGGCGTCAACAGTCAGTGGATACAAAATTAAGAACTTGAAGATTCAAAGGAGGTTTTTCCAATTTTCAAAATTTGAGAACCATTTTGGACAGTGACTGGCAGAATATCTAAGAGCCGAGCTGCTCTCTATTCATATCTGCAATGTGCAAGGACTTTCCTTTGATTGGTCGGAGAGAGCAAAAAGAGAAAAGAAATAGCTGATTTCCTTGCCAACACTTGGTTTTACTCGAAACCAATTATTGAATTATCCCTGTCTTTGGCTGAAGAGTCAAATCAAATCAGATTTGAGTCCTTGAGCTCACGCAAACTGAGAACATTTGTAAACTAACACCATCTGAGATCTTCCCTGTCTTGGAAACGATGTTGAGTCGCAGTAGCAGGCCCAGCATTAGGACAATCCACCCTTCGTTAATATTGTCACAAATTGAACTTTCTGGTTTTGCATGGATAATAATGAGACAATAGTGCCCTCCAAGGACAGACTTTCTGCTCAAGTAATCTGTTTCTCGAGGACTCTTGAAAGCTTACGAACTCCAGGATCTAACTGAAGGTTTCCAAAGTAGATAACTTAAATAAGTAGATACCCATTTCAATTTTAAACTTTTGACCTTGGAAATTCTCAAATTTTCCCTTGCAACCCACCAGACCTCACTTGTTTCTGATTGCCTAGAGGGATTATTGATCTGGCAACCTTTTGAGATGTAGCATTTTTGCTTTTTCTTGGAGTAATATTGTCCAAAAGATTTTACTGACAAGAAAGTTTATACTATTTCAACAAACACAGTGAATATATCGTTCTACGTGAATTTGCATGCAACCTGCTGGAAAAACAACGATAATGAAGAAAGAAGAATGAATGAAGTTGAAATAAAATTAATGATAAATATAGGAAAAGACTCACGTCATAGTGAGAGAAGCATGCTGTTGGTTTCTGACATCAAGAGAGCCAAGCCATCTTCTGCAGAAGTAGCAGTAAAATCAACCCTAGTGGTGACAGGGGCTGGGAACAATTCGCCAAATGCGACCCACCTGCATTAAGAGAAAGTTTTCTTAAAAAGTAGGGAACTGAAGAGAACTTAGGAAGTCAAAAGAAAGAAGTTTATAAATCAGCTTCCGCGATAGAACATATTTCAATAAAAACTATCAAATCAAACTTTGCATGGCAATTAAATACTATAGATTCGATTGAAGCAGATTCACTATAAAGATTCTGATGACCTATTCAAGACGCAGTTCTCCATGGAGCTAAAAAAACTTGAGATAAGCCAAAACCCCTGCCACCACTTGCGATTGTAAAATCCCAGTTTGCGTCACGAAAATTTGGAACTAAATTCCACATTGGGAGAATGAAGAAAGTCACATTGTATGGCAAAAAACTCACAATCAGCTTCGTCCGAATTGTCATCGGCTCCACAGTTGTTCACCAAATTGCACTTGAGCTTATTAGGAATACAGAAACCGCTTGTTTCGCACTGGAATTCATCGCAACTTGGCCCTTCTTGGACTTCGGTCCATACAGCTCGAAAGCCTTGAGCTCCAACAGCCTTATCGGCGGCCACAAAACTGAAAAAAAAGATGCTTTATCTGATGATGTTCACCGACACATTTTGAATCAAAAAGTGACATAAGGAAAACATCAAGCAGTGCTCATGTATTCGTTCATCACTTGAAGAAGAATTTTCAACATATTGCTAACATCAAAGATGCTGTAATAAATTGAAATATTTTGGTTGACCAGTGTAGACTTCTGAAATTAATATTCACGGCTCCGAAAATAACTTTGTCGCTATCGGTATGGTACAGGATGTGTGGCGAGACGATAACGATTGAAATTATGGATTTTCGGTTCAAGTTTCTCATGAGACTCAGACGATATCAGAAAATCGTTCCACGAAATCGGTTGCACTAAATGCAGACGATAGCAGAAAAATTCGAGGAGAAAATCGTGGGATTTGCAACGTGGCAGTACCTGAAAGTTAATGGGAAATTGCGGCATCAGTTTGTTAAAACGAAGAAGAAAAATAATCTTCACTTTGATTGGTTTGTGAAAACGAAGAAGGAAAATCTTTAATCTGATTGGTTTTTTAAAGAAAACGAAAGAGGGAAATCTTCAATTTGCTTCGGAGACGAATAACGCAGTAACTGGGGAAGCCTTAAGCGGGAAGGTTCCCAGTACTCGGGGAAACGGTTCGGAAATTAAGAGTAACTGGGGAAGCCTTAAACGGAAAGGCTCCCAGTACTCGGGGATACGGTTCGGAAATTAAGGGTAACTGGAGAAGCCTTAAACGGAAAAGTTCACAGTTGACTCCAGAACGGTGATAGGGTAACCCATATTTTTTTGATTTTTTCGAAAGGACGGTCTCAAGCGGAGACAGAAAAGTCCAAAGTAAAAGGTTTTTTGAAATTACTTAGAATTATTTAGATTGCGTGTCGTCGGTAGAATGGGAGTGAGATTAATCTGCGAAAGCGAGTTAGTGTTTTTGTGTTTATTTTGTTTTTCAGGATATTTTCATCATGGATTATCGGCACGAGGAAAAGTTCAGGTATTTTTGTTTATGCTCAGCTTGTTTGAGTATGGGTGAAAAGTTGCATGCAAGGCCAGATATCTTTTAGAGTCCAGGGTCCCGAAATCTACTACAAGTCTGTCTGAATTGTATTATTTTTGAGATCTCCCTCAAGTATTTGGAAGTTTTGAGTTATTTTGAGATCGCCCTATGTTTGCGGTTTAGGGATATTTTAACAAACCCCTAAGTTTTGATAATTCGAATCTCTTATTGACATTATATGTGTTAGCTCGGACCTGGGGACTATCAAATGTGAGATTGTTGATTTGCATGGTCTTACAGATGACATGATGGTGATGTGTAGGCTCAACATTAAAAAAGAGCCATCTGTAGGTACACTCTGATATATACTATCGTAGCTTCAGCAATTTCGACAATGATGAATTCAATGGGGATGCAGTAAATATAAATTGGCAGAATACTGAAAATTGTACTGATATTAATGAACAGGTAACCAACTTCACCGAAGCAATGCTAGCATTATTTGATAAACATGCTTCCTTAACAAGATATAGGACATGTAAAAATAAAAAGTACAGGCCCTATATAACTTATAATATAAGGTTAATGATTCAAACTAAAAATAAAGCATTAAAAAAATATGAAAGAACTAAAAATAATGCACATAAAAATTTTTATCTTGAACTAAAAAATTATATAAAAGAGGCAATTGTGAGAGAAAAAAGAGCTTTCTTTGAATATTCCATTAATAAAAATAAAAATGATGCTGGACTGCTTTGGCTAAGTTTCTCGAACTTTGGTATTCATAAAACTACCCAAAATAGGGTTATATCAGATGAAATAAATAATCCTAATGAAATAAACAAATTTTTTGTCAATTCGGTTGGAAATAAACCTATAAATTTAGATATCATTGCTAAAATTAAGAACAAAACTACATCAAATGGAAATCAATTCAATTTTGTAAATGTTAGTAATGAAGATATTCTGAAATATATAAATAGTATTAAATCTAATGCAGTAGGATATGATGAAATAAGTTTAAAAATGTTAAAGATTGCACTCCCTCACTGTTTAGGTATTTTGAAAGTGATAGTAAATAATTCACTGAAAACTGGCATCTTCCCAGACTTATGGAAAAAATTAGTGGTGGTGCCTCTGCCCAAGGTTGAGGTTGCCGAGCGGTTCACACAGTTGAGGCCAATTAGTATATTAAGTGTCTTATCTAAGATAACAGAGAAGGCAGTTGCTGAACAGCTGACATGTTATCTGGATAAATACAAGATTCTACCAGCAAAGCAGTCTGGCTTCAGAAAGTGTCATAGCACTCAGACTGCTCTGCTACAAGTCACTGATGACATCGCAACAGCTCTGGATGCCAATGAATTGGTCATTTTGATTTTACTAGATCAAAGTAAAGCCTTTGATCTTGTTACTGTTGAGTTGCTGCTTGCAATACTTTCATATATAGGCGTAAACAATTTTGAGTTGAAATGGTTCGAGTCATACCTCGCAAAAAGATCACAAGCAGTTAAAATAAGCCATATTATGTCAGATTTTTTATTAGTAAAAAGCGGGGTGCCAAAGGGCAGTGTTGTGGGTCCTCTGCTGTTTAGTGTTTTCAACCATGAATTGCCTAATATATTGAGATATACAACAAGTCATTTATACTGTGATGATATCCAGTTGGTTTGCAGATTCAGGATCAATGAAATCAATCAGGCAATTGAAAATATTAATATTGACTTAATGTCTTTGAATCAATGGTGTGATGATTATGGCCTTCAGCTTAATCCACAAAAGAGTACCGCCATCCTGGTTGGCTCGAGAAAGAATCGTCGTGAACTAGTCAATAAGCCTATACTTATGCTAGGAAGTGAAAATATCGCTTTCTCGAATAAAGCGAAAAATTTGGGTATTATATATGACGAGAATTTAAGTTTTGAATATCATGTCAGTTTGATTTGCCAGAGCTCTTATTTTAAGTTAAAGTCTCTTTATGCCTTCAAATATCTGCTACCCACAGAAACTAAAGAAAGATTAGTGCGGACGCTAATAATGCCCAAAATTGAATATTGTGCTTCGGTGTATTATTATTTCTTGACCGTGCGTGACAGGGGTAGACTGCAGAGGGTCCAGAACTCGTGCCTGAGGTTCTCCAATAATATTAATTCAAGAGATCATGTAACACCAATATATGCGGCTAGGAATATACCGAAGGTTTGTAATCATGTGACATTTTATTATTGCATGTTTTTAAAATTATTGATAACACGTAAGCTGCCTGGCTATTTGTACGATTGTGTCATGAAGAGGTCAGAAGAGCGTGGTGTACAGCTTAGGTGCGATAGCTATATTACGCCAAGGCATACCACAACCAAGTATGAAGGTTGCTTTTCATACACGGCGGCTACTCATTTAAATAAGATCTTCGGTATATTGGAGCTGCCAATGGTGCAGTTCAAGAGAGAGTTGAAGAAGATATTGCTCTGAATGTACTGGAATTGTTATTCTTTATTTCTTTGAATTTCACTTTTGTTTTGATATGGGAAATAGCTTTAATAATGGCAGAATGGAAGATCAGGAGACTGAATTCTACCCTTTGTGTAATCCTGTAGAGCAGCACAATAAATATATATTATTATTATTATTATTTTGCTTTTATAATTGGAATTTGTACTGAGGTTTGATTTGAGTTCAATGATTTAATTTTGTTTTGCAATTTGAAGTTGATGTAATATTTTGATTTGGGAGTTCATTTTATTTGAAAAATTTACCGAAAATTTTGATAATTTAGTTTGTCGACGTGATCGAATTATAAATAGCTGGTGTAAAATTGTTCATTTCACTTTGGTCCTAATATACGTCTTAAATTTAAATTCGAAAGTTTCATTCACCATCCCTCTCCCTAGAGAATTATTGGACACTAAGTCCCGACCCAAGTGCGTAGGGCCGTACCCACACTTTCTCCCTTCACGGAGAAAGATCTTCAAAATTTAAAATGACATATTTTCTCTTTCTTTAAGTAATAACACCCATAATTGGTAGAAAGTCGCTCTTCCGTCGAATCAAAAAGGGGGTATTTTTTTACAATGCCAGAAGAAATTCTAGTTGATTTTCGAAAGAAATGTAGTTTGGATCATAATGTGTTTTCCAATATTCCACAAATTTTTCACTTGAATCTTGGATGATACAGTATCCCCATTACCATAAAAAGAATGTATCTGACTTCAGAACTTCAATACAACTAACTCATCACCTTACCTGAACCTCATGGTGTTTGTCGTCGAAATATATTCCCATTTATCCATAGCACCTTTTTCTCCACAGAGTTCTTTTGGATATGATAATAAATCAGTCCAAATTCTAAGAACGGCAGCTGGGCAACCTCGAACTGAAAAATGTCACTCATTCATTATCATATCGTTTCAAAATTCGTGCCAATGCGGAATAGAAAGAAATTTTTGAATTGAAATGCATTTTCAAAATAGAAGAAATAAGAGAAAATCAGTGCTCTCTCATTGGAAGCATGATTTTGATCCAGAACACAATAAACCTAGTTCTGAGTATACCACAACGTCTGGTCACCCTGTCCTGAAAAAAGGTTCGGAATAGCTCAATCAAAAGCTAGTGGAACAGTGAATGTTACTGGATTTAAAAGAGTCATTCCAGCAAAAGAACCAATTCCTGAATAGGTCAGTCTAGACCAAAACTGAAAGTGATGGCTGGTGTCCAAACTGAGCAGACCAAATATGCAAGCACTAGCTAGATAGAAGAAGACAAGGCGATAGAGCACCGATGTGAGTATCTAGTATAAGACAGAAGCACGTTTGAGGCTCTGAGCTCTAGCAAAAAATCTTGAAGACCTTTGTAGGCTACCTAGGCTTTGAGGCTGAAGCAAGTATATCATGGCATTCAGCCTCAAAACATCTTTTGGCTGAATTGGAAGGGGTGGATTACTTTGGGATCTTGCTCTACTATGATTAAACTGAAATTACGTATTGTTTTCTTTATATATCAGGCTGTACTCACGTGCAGGATCACCTTCGATGGCGAACCTCTCGAAATTGAGCAGTATTTTATATTTTGGACGTACGCTGACGTACCAGTTACAGCTCACAGACGACTGTCCCCTCGATGGGACTTCGTAGTTCGCTGGAAACTTGGGACTGGAAATTACCCCAGACTCGAGACTGCTCACATTACCCCCACAGTCCCCAAATATAGACTTCGCTGTCTCGAAGCTATACCTAGAATAAGATTGTGAATTGTAGCAACCAAGCAGTTCTGACACCAAAAGGTTCATGAAGTTTTTCACTTACCTTGCCTTAAAACCACTATATACACCCTCCGAGTCTGTGTGAAGAATAATCTTCAACCCGATAGCACCTCTATTTGATTCGATAGGACCTGGAGCCGAAGTGCTGCAGTAACGTCCTACCAGTTTTTCCGTACTGTCACGATATACGTTATATATTTCTAACCAGTCTTCTTGACATAAAACAACTCTGAAACAAACATTGAAAGATGAAATTCAAATAGGTACAGGAAGAATACCACTTACCCATAGGAGCCAACAGAAGCATTTGCTGAATCAGCGTGTATCTTAAAATTGTCAAAAATTAGTGTGACCTGCTCGTTGTTGTTCGTCAAGAACAAGTATGAGCAGTTCATATCGCTCGGATAGTTAGAGGGGTAACGAGGTGAATTGAAATCCCCGCTCTTTTTGCTTGAGCTGCGATACGTGAATGAGCAAGTTCCATCAGGGGCGGCGGTTCCAGGGACTCGGTACTCTGAAAAGGAAACATGGATTGAATGATGGGACCTATCAAACTAGTGCTACTACTCAGCAAACTTTGTGACAAAGGCACCAAACTCTTTAACGTACATTCATAGCTGATGCTTAGCCTGCATCTCAACAGGAATACGAGTAGTCAATATCTCACCTGTTTCGAAGGTGTAGTTGGCTTTGAAACCACGCCCCATCAACTCTCCACTACTGAAGACCATCACCAGCCTTGGGCCTTCAGAAACTACGACAGCTGGCATAGTCTCCTCACCACACATTTCATGATCGAATTTATCATAGGAATCTGTGGTTTCCTGCCCTTTAAGATAGATCTTCAGGTAGCCGTCAGTACAACTGAAAAAGAAGACCCTATAAGAAAGAAACTCCTACTCAACAAGCTCAAGCTATCCAGTGTTGTTCATTCTGTTTTTATTAGTTTAGCTTTGGTTTGGTTGGGTAAGGTTAGGTTACCATGTTTATGGAGAGCTTGTTATATCGAATTGTATTTGTTATTTAGTGTAATGGTATACTTACTCTCCTTTGGAACCCTTAGGGATGTCGAAGAGCACAAACTCCAGGCGAACCCTCTCTAAATGTTGAGCATCCTGCATGCCGTAAATGAAGTATCGACACACTAACTTAGGCATGTAAGGGAAGGGATAGTTTGGACTGAAAACAAATCCACTGGATTCTTTTTTGCTAAGGATCTTCTGGTCGCACTCGGTACCCCGAATGTGTTCTCCGTCGTTTTTGCTTATAAAATCTGAAACAGAACTCCGTGAAGTAAGATTTTGTCATTAGTGTCGTTATAAGGCTTTCGAGGTTAAAATTTTATTCTTGGATCTGGGTTTCAATCTGACTAGTTCATGTGGACAACAAGTTTCGTTTCAAGAAGGCCCAGATCCCAATAAAATTCTTGTCAAAGTCGAGTTGTGACACTCTTGGTTTCAGCCAGTCCGAAACTATAGTCAGCATCTGCTCTTCTTCGACACGTGACTTTCATATCGTGGGTATGACAAGTTCAGGTCAAACGTGACATTGGTTGATAGGTCAATTAAATGCTCTGATCTATGTTTACCTAATTTTGTGAAGGAATTGGAGAACTCGAAGATGCCTTTGAAGCCTCTATTTTGGGTATTTGCAGTGCGTGGAAGGGTCACGAAGGCTACCAAAAGCGCTGACTCAGAGGAATACACGACGAGGTTACGTTGTTGGCCACAATAGGTTCCTATCACTGCCGAATTGTTGTCAGGACCATCGTAGACTTTCACGTAATCAAATGGACAACTGAAACAATAAGAAAACGTTCTTCAATTTGAGAAAATACAGCTGAGTATATGCGATTCTTCAGCGGAGACACATAGGGTTCAATATCATTCCCCTTGGTCTCTGCTTTTTCTTGTTTGTGTCCATTTCCAGAGGTTGCTATCGGGTCATACGAATATCCAGCTGGAAGATAATATTTCCTTTTGAGTTTTGTGTACACTTACTGAGGTCCTCCGAAGAAAAGGTCGAAGTCCCTGAACTCAATGCGGATCCTTTCTCCAGGCACGCCCAAGAACTGATAGTGGCAGTTCAATGCCTTGGGGTAGGCACCGGGGTAGGTTGGCGATACGATCACCCCAGTCGGCTTCACTGCTCCTTTTACCAGAAAACTACAGGGGCTACCCGCCACCGGACTGCCCACCTCGTACTCAGCTGAAAATATACATTGCTCATTTTGATGCTGTATGTGGTTTCACAGAAATGTGTCATCATTAGAAAAAAAAGATTTGGAGATGAAAGTAATACTCACAGTCGTTGATAAAGCTGTATCTCCCAGTGAACAAATCGGGTGTTGACACGTTTTTGTCGGTGTAAAAAGCCAGAGCTAGTGTCCTATACAGCGATACCCTCAGTCTTGGTGGTATGGGTCCACAATATCTTCCTCCAAATGGTGAATTGATCAATTCAGCAGCATCTGGTTGGACTACTTCTGAATATACATCCATGTACTCGTGGACGCAACTGTAGTACAAATATTCAAGTAAGAAATATGAATTTGATGGGTGGAAAGTTCCAAGAAGAAATTTGATAAATGTTGAAAGGAAAATTTGAAGATTCTGATTATAGTGGTCCAAGTTTTGAGCCATGCAGATACCCACGTCCATTCAAAGCACATTCATCTGATGGAGACAGCAAAGATTCTTTTTGAGATATGAAATATTTAATTAATGTTTTATATTCTTGAAGAGGATAATACTTATCCAATTCCAAAACTATCTCACAGAATTGATACATTGGTTTCTGCAATATTCAGCAATCATTGGTAACATGCATAATACCTACCAAGTCCTCGATAGATAAGAGTAGTTTCATGTAGGTACTCAAAAGTGCACAAAAGATAAATTTGAGAAATCCCTCAGATGGTTCAGATTAATCATGCAACATTCAAGAAGTGATGAACATAGGAGAAGTAGTGTTCTGTATTTTAGTACATGAAAGATTAGGCAGAAACAATTATTTGAGAAATTGTAAATTTCACATTTTTGGGAAAAAATCTCATATTGTTGATTTATTTCAGTTTTTTATTTCAATTCAATCTTTCTAGTATATATTTTGAATGTGAAGACGCAGTTTCACAACTGGTGAAAACGATCTGATCTAGTTTATGATTTATTTCTGTTCTTGTTTTGTTTTTATAAGCCATGTTTTCGATTAAAACTTTCTCCACATTTTATCAAGAGTCTGTACATTTTATATTAGAGCGATTTGAATGATTTTTCTGGGATATCTGGCTCTGGTCAACTTCTAGAATTCTTAAAGTGATAGACTTCTATTTGCTGGAAATGAATTTGAATTCATAGGCCAATTTTTTTTTGTGTGAACTGTTTCAGGTAAGTACATCAAGAGCATCCAGAGCAGAAGCAAATCGTGAGGGATATGAGAGGTAAACAGAAAGAACCAAGGATAAATTACTCACGAAGGAAGGTCCCCAACGGCAGCTCCACTGTGGCAGCAAGAGCAGCAACAATAATTAACAATCAGTCATAACACGTGCTACGTCAGAAAGTCTTAAAGAGGAAATTCCCAGAGTAACATACCCAAAGTTACATCCAAATCAATTCGTGTGGCAACACTGTCATCAAACGATTACAATGTTGCCACGATACTACTCCATACAAAGGAAATGTTCAATTATCGAGTATTCATCTTCTTACTTTGGGAACTAACCTGGGTGCTTACACAATATCGAAGCAGAATCAACCGTTTGTTTGAAATTCATATTTTTCGGTTTTGTACTTTAAAAATAGAGAATGTTTTTTCTTGTTCTCATATGGCATCTTATTTCAGAATCTTGTGCCTGCTTTATGCAAAGCCTAAAGAAACTGAGCAAAGATACAATTTTAAAATCTTCCAGGGCAAATTCAACACCTCGTCATTGGCAGGCTTCGCTCACAATAGCGAATATGATGAGTCCTGTGAGAGACGCTGGGACGAAATGTGAACTTCATCAAGATGAATAATTAATAGTTACAAGAACCCTGTATCTCGGTAGAGGAACCGACAAAAATTTTCTGTGTATTGGTAGGATTAATTGAAACATTTTATTCAAATAAACTTTTGTCCTGAGTGTTATAATAGTTTTTGAGATAGAGTAAGTAACTACAGTGGAAATAAGAAAAAGATGTCGAGCCTGTATAAGGAATGGAGGTGCTCAATTTGAGCAAGATTTGTAATAATAATGATAAGAGATAAGAGTTAAAAAAATAAATAAAAAAAAAGAATTTTTCATTTACTACCTCTTTTGAACAGTTGACGCATTCTGACTATTGAAGAAATATTTTTGTGCCCTAATGGGCATATCATTAGAAAGAGGATAAACCAAAGAACTTTTCAAATGAAATCGAAGCCCTCCGCCGCTTTTGGTTTTTTTCTAAAAAATAGAAAAGTTTTGAGTTTTACTGTTTGAAATTATTCTTGGGAATTTGAAGTCTTATAACTAAATTTTTCGGTACTCTATGACTGAAGGAATGATTTATCCTGTAAGGCAATACATTACAGAATAGAATACAAAAAGTTTGAGGCACATACAGCTGCAAACAAAATAGTCGTAGAGGTTTTTGTAGGAATTTTTAAAAAATCGAACTAAAACCGGAAAAAAATTCTATCTCAAAAACTATAACACTTAGGACAAAAGTTTATTTGAATGAAATGTTACAATTAATCCAGGCCAATACACAGAAAATTTTTGTCGGTTCCTCTACCGAACACCCTGTATAATTTGAAATCTTTGACGTTATCCAAACAGTTTAAGAAATCCAAAAGAAATCGATACAGGCCCTGGCTTTGTGAATTATAATGAGAATATGGGATACATCACAACGGTTGATTCTGCATTTTCGTAAAATCTCTTTCCTGTGAGGACCAACTTGATTGTGAAGAGGAATAACTGGACAAGCGTTGAAGTTTATTTCATTGTTTTGAGTTTGGAAAGCCCTAAAATGAAGAGAGATTTACGAATCTGTTGGCAAAATCAAATTGTCCATTCTAGACATGACGGATGTTCATTTTGCATAAACAGACTATGAACTGCATGGCGATATCCATATCACAACCACAAATACAAATGCGTTATATCGACTAAACATCGACAACTACACTTAAGCTGAATAAATCACAATTCATTTGGCAGCCTACAGTCCTATTGACCACTCCATGAAACGCCATTTAGCTCACGGTTTGTCTGTAATGATATGCAATTTGGTGACACATGATTGAAAATTTGCAACTCAGTGTTGTCAAATCTAAAATTTCCGAACCATCATATTAGATTTCGATGTAACTGATTCAGCAAAGCAATTCCAGAACGTGTTATTTTGGTTTTAAAAAAAGTGAAATGGCTTTTCCATTAGAGCGAAAATGGCCACTTTTGACTCCAGTTTTTCTGAATAACTGTAATGATTTCAACACATTGTTCATTAATAAACCTTTTTCAAATATTTTCTGTTTGAAGACAATTATTTCTCTCACTGGGAATCTTCAAAGGGAAGGAATTCTGAATTGGTCTCTACGTTTTTTTCTCCCTTAATAAGATACGAATGTTTGTTCACAATTAAGTGAGTAAAATAGCAATCATTCCGCTTTTTGTAAGGTTAAACGATGCGAATAAAACGTTCTTAATTCCATACAAAGACAACCCCGCTTCATGTTTGATTATATCCAATTTTTGCTTGATAAAACCTTTCCTCAATCCAGTTCCTAACCCTCTTCTTTCCCATTCACGTAGAAAATATTCAACAAAATTTAATATTCTCGTGTTCTACGTTATACGGCAATGCGACGATGTCACAAAGTAGGCCATGCTGCTTACCATCTTGGCAAATATGCAGAGTTTTCCTACACGTGTATGTGCATTTAAATAAGCATAGGAAATTCTTGGAAAATCCACTCTGTTATAGGTGAAAAAATCGCTGTTGGAACTGAGAAATGAGAAAAGTTTTCTCTACATAGATGGTTCGGAAAATTTGTATTCGATTTGTGCGTTGAAGTCAACAAATTGCATTTCTCTTATGATTTACACATACATAAATAAGTTTTTTTTTATTTTCAAAGGTTCAATAAGCACATTTTGCAAAAACATAATCGTTTGTAGAATATATTGACATAAGAAAATTTAACTTATCCTTAATTTATTGTTACCTAAACTTCAATTACACGATTTAAGGTGTGAATATTAATGATTTAAGCTGAGGCATTTTCTTTGTGCTGAATGAAGTTTTTCCAGTCATCACTCGCTCATTGAAACAAAATTGAGGGTGAATTTGATTTCGAAACTATTTTAAGAGAAAGATAAAACATCCTTAAGTTAATCAAAAATGGCATTTTTATTCACACACATTAAAGAAAAAATTTCTGTTATAATATGTGGCAAAAACATGAGCCTTATCTTTTCTCAAACTTCTATCGGCCTTTCATTCTTGACAACGATGAATTTTTTTCGAGATAATTCGATACTTACTCCGGTGGTGTTCCTCTCAAAGCAAAAGAAGTGAAGACAATCTGTACCCTCTGGCCAGGTCCCGCCAAAAAGGTGTAAACGCACTGCCGGGAATGACCACGGGGGTTCAGAAATTCAGGGGCGTGAAAGGTACCGTTCGATGGCCCCCCCAATCGGCTTACGAACGTCTGGTCACACTCTGAAATAAATTTAATATATTGGACAAATTTCAATATCTCCAACAACATTTCATGAGTTTTATAATATTGCTATTATTACTTTGTTTTTCTTTTTATGTATAATTTTGTTTATTCATTTTGAATTTTTCCAATCTTATGCAACGCACAGGGTAAGGATTTGCCATTAAAGTATCAAACAGAAATTATCCCCTTTCATATAATGCAGTCATCGTAGAATAAATCTAATCTGTAGGCATTCTCGTTATATGGAATGACTAGTGTTCGAAATTCATATTCTTATTTTTGATTCCACAATGTTCTTACTGCGAATGGACTTCGTTGTTAACAAAGATGACCCAAAGCTCTATGATTTACCCACTTTCTCCATGGTCGGAAGTTCTGAGAGGAGTCACCAAGAACTCGACAAAAAATTCTACGTGTTTTTTCATCACACTTCTGCTACCTGTCTAGCAACAGTCAGACGGCGCCATCAGTTCGCCTTATATTATTTTCCACGCCAGAACCCGTTGATTTCGTATACAGTGAATTCGTTACATGAGAAGAAAGACTATTCAATACACCACGTCAGAAAACCAGCAGATACATACTTTGTGGTATTGTTTATATCTACATATGTTTTTTTCTTTGATTCTTTTGATAATAAGAATTCGTACAGCAGTCCATTCTACTCTCCAAGAGAGGGTCTTCTTTAATTAACAGCTTGTCTTCAAATATTCTAACTTTGATGTATAAGCATCGTTTGGAAGCAGTAAGTAAGTTGAATTTTGGCTAGCAGAATGACCAGATTCATAAATATCATTCTATTCCTTTGCGATTCTTGTAAATCAAACCCAAGGCAATTCTCTGGAAACATCCAATTATTCGACAAGTCGGGAGATGAAAAGTATCGCACTGTGGCATCTTCGAACCACTTCTCCCCCACTTGTGCCGTATCCCAAACATTCGAAATGGATGCTGCCAGTTCAACTCGCATCACCTCATGGATTTTCTATACTATCTAGGCAGGATTGGAAGTTTCCTTCGAAGAAAAACTATCGGGAAAGGTTTTTCTGGCTGTTTGAAGGCTTGAGAGTGAAACAAAGTTGAGATTGGGATTCATCAATTTAGGATGTGTTGGGGTGAGATTGGAAAAAGTTTGATTGGATGGCTAATTAGGTTTTTGCATGTTTGGATATCGAAGGTTTGATGACGTTCAGGCAGGTGCTGACTAAATTTCTTCTTTGAAGTGGAAGATGACTTTATCGAGTCAGACCCATTACTATCATACTATAATTAAGTATTCATGTTTCAAGATTTGATAGCCTTTCAATTTGAAGGTAGCTTTAATCCAAGTACATTGTTTTGTACCTTGATTAGTTTACCAAGGTGTTCTGATTTTATTTTTGTACCCTCATTGCTTTACCATGATAATGATCTTGACTGCTTTTATTGTGTGGGATGCTGGTGATTCTCATAAGTCTCAAGAATTAAGACTGATGTGACTGCACAACCGATGTGAGGGGGTAAACTTAACTGTGAGCACCCTATGGTAATGTTGATGATCAATCCGATAAGTTGTCATCTGTATTTAAATAACAACTTCGAAGAGGATGAGGAAGTCGTAGAATTTGAACGCAATCTCAACAAACCACAAACTGTATTTTTTGTTACCTCAACTTAGATAACAAGCACGAAATAATTATACAAGTATTATGTATATTATTATGAAATGTACCTTCTATATGAAAATGTATAGCAAGGAAGCTATATGGATGTATGGTTTACTAGCGATTTAGTAACATATTGTCTAACAAAATTACATAACAACTGAGCCTGACGACTACTGAATGAGTAACTGACTAAGTACTTACAAAAAACTAACTGCTTGTCTCTGAAACATATGTTTTTAAAGACAAGCTGGAGGAAAAAACGGGAGGTTCATTTCCTTTGAGTGAAAGATCGAGACTTGATTGAGTGTTAGAATCGAAAACCGCCTTGCTAAGCCACAAAATGTTATTTTTGACAAAAGTGGGAAAAACAAGCCTTCACACTACAAGGTGATGGTCTCGAAAAACTAGATGGATTTCCCAAATTTTACCTGAGTATCATGGATTGAGAACACTTTCAGTGGATGACCCATAAATCAGTCTAAAGGATGTTTAAACAAGGAACGAAGATTGTAAACCAAGGTACATATATGGACCAAGTATTGCAGCACAAGCGATCGATCCTGTTTATCTATACAACCTATTTGAAACAAGACAGCTCAATTTTTAAAGCCAAAGGAATTTCATCTTGTTCAGATGTTGCCGTAGCGAGACACAACAAACATTTAATTCTACACAAGAAAACTGTAATAACCTCTCAAAGTATTTCCAAGAAATGAATGGATTTGAGGAAAGCAGTTCTAAGGAAGAATTAAAGAATAACAAATTAGGTGAAGTTAGTTAGCTCATGATCGGTTAATGGTAGCTCCTATTGTTTTCTCGTTAATGAATTTTCAAGCTGGAATATAATCTCTTGTGACCCTGGATGAAGGAAAGATGTTCTCAAAAAGATGGAAAGTTCGAGAACCTTTGTGTATATATCACTATCTACTTTCTCCTATGAACCAGAGGAATAAAACAGTGTTTGCAGATGTTCTTGTCAGGATGTTCCGTCAGGTATTTGGACCATTACGCTGTCTCGGCCTTCCAACTGACATTTCAGAACACCTACTCATTCTCCGAAGCTCCCATCGTCCGCGACATCTCTTAATGGCACTAACTGGAAATCTGGCACGGACCGAGGTCCGAAGCAGTCTCTTCCAGCTCTGCGGGCTCTTATCTGTTTTCATAGCCACTGGGCACAGAGCCTATTCAACCTTCCCACCGTAATAGCACATGTGACGCTTTTGGTTTCTCCGAGCACTGATTTATTTCTGCCCACGCTGATTTTCGGTTTCCTCGAATCGCAGAGACCAGCATTAGGGGCAATGCGGGCTGGGGATTTGCGAATATCCACTTTGAACCCGTGTTTCTGCGAATACTGAAAGCACTGGAGAGGTCTGGGAGGACAACCGCCATACAAATGTACTCAGGATGAATGAGGGGGCGGTGGAAAGTGCAATATAGTCGTTCGAATTCAAGGAAATTACTCGTCCTCAACCTAATCACTCAGTGATCACAGGGTGATTTTCATGGTGAATGTTTTTTAATACAAGGTTGAATATGACAAAATGAACCATTCCAAAAAATATACGAGACGGTGTCCAGGAATTCCGCATAGCAAAACGTAAAGAACCAACTGAACCTCAAAAAGGTTGTGTTAAACCGTCATCAATCGAAGACAGCCAGAGCTTGATAATAGGTTTCTGCAGAACACCATCTCTGTTTTAACAGATGCAACTCTAGTCTGACCATCGGTACTAGAAAAGCTTCTAACTATACGTCCACAAAGTGGATGATTAGAACTAAGACACCCTCCTTAGGTGTTCTGGCAATATGCCATTTCCTTCGTTCGTGCAAATGGTGACGGTAATTATACCAAAGGGTGCGAAATTCACATTCTAGAAGTTGCCAAAGGGTCAGTATATTGATAAGAGCAGAAATAAAGTCAGAATATACCAAGAATTCGAGAGAAACTCATAGTAACGAAATGATAAAAAGAGAGTTCTGATCCCTGTGCTATGGAAATAACTGAGTCAATTACTCTTGAAGGCTGATCCTGTTGAGTCTCTCTGACTGCTAAAAGTTATTTAATGGCCTTAACGTTGCATGTGAATTTGTCACTTTGACCAGATAACTCTCAAAAAGACATATTTAACCTTCCAATCCAGTCCTTCTGAGGAAGGTTTGATGATAGTGGTTGAAAGTGAGCCTCTCTAGAGCTCTTTCTTCAGCCCAAAGCATCCAACTTGATCCTGTTCCTTGCTAGACATTTCCTGTTCATTCTTCATCCTCCATGTAAAATGCAAGTTATATCAACGACAATACCCAATATAAAGAGGTGTTCTTTGAGTCCACTGCACCTATCAAAGAGGTGGTTCTTGTATAGACCTTTTTACTCGTTTGAGCCTGATTCATCAGAAAAGCTGGTTTATTTATAAATTGGGTCCGATGAATATCAAGGTCCTCAAAAAAAAGAAATAGCTGTATCAGGCTCTGTAGTTCCGTTGTTAATGATTTTCCCTTGAACCTAAACCCGACACAGGTAGAAGATATTCGGGTGAACATCAAGCAAGCTTAATAGGTAGTAAGTTCCTCGCCCAGGTAAAAGATTCTATTGGGTGAATGAATTAAGGGCTAGTAAGAACTGATTCACAGGATGGCCTACTGTTTCTAAGAAATGAGCTGCCCTGGATGAGACATTTTCCCAATTCTATCTCCCCTTTGCCATAAAAGTTATGGTCAGCCAAACACCCAATTTACAGTCAGTAAATAGGCGTTGTTCCATGAAAATATTGTAAAATAGCAATAAAATTTTTACTCGGAAATCATTACTTGTGGCCCATTAATATTGAATGACCTTGTCCAGTCTTGTGGTTATTATTTGTGATACACACTGATAAGGGGATTTCCCAGGGTTTATGAGTTTTATCATCTTTTCATTCTCGCACGCCAATAAAAACTGAGTCAGCCTATTTACGATCATGCTCTGTATATCCTTTTCCAGATTTTTTCAGGGACAACATATTTCGTGATATATGATGATATTAAACCCAAAATTTCATATTTTTCGTGATGGATTAGAGTTTACTTCAGTAAACTTACCTACCTTATCAGTTTCCTTTTCTGATTATTCATAATCCAGGTTTCAAGAATGAAGTAAACTGTGTTGTAAAATATGTTTATTTTCCTTCAGTGTATATATCATTACAAATATAAAATTCACAAATTACATATCCTCTAAAAACATCAGAAACAATCGACACTATAATAAATCCATAATAGTCTAAACTGTAGAAAACTACCCATATAAGCCACTAATTGGTTATGATAACACAGTTACAAACAGCAAATAACATTCAACAGTCTTAAACTCTAACGTCTAACATCTCCATTTATGCTATAACGACAACTTATTCTTGAGACTTTTGAGCACAACGATCTCATCCTGAGATGAATATGCCAGTGAATGGAAGATAAAAGTTTATTTGATATTTCTGGAAGAAAAGTAACGTTTATCGGTTCAGCCAGAAAGATATCACGCTGTATAATTGCTTCAACTCGTCGTCACCCGACAAAATTGACATAATTATGTAAAAACCATCCATAATTTAAGTACTGACCGATAAGTGTCATGTTATTATGTGAAAGACTGATATCACTGGAGTGGAGAAAATATTTTTCAACCTAGTCATGATAAAAACAAGGTCAAGATAGTAACCAAATTGATTTTAACTTGGAAGGCTTGTAAATAGAAGAGCAACGTAAAGTTCACCAAAGGAAGGGTAGCGAACAATTTCTTGTAATCTCCAGATTCAAAAGTGTGAACATAAGAAAATGTACAATACTAAGTGGAGAAGGTTCTACATAGATTAATTATTGTCTACAATTGATCAGGTTGATCTTGTACAGATATAAAGTTGATATGAAGCCGCCTCATGTCAACCAGCTTATTGATCCTTCCGATAACCCTGCATTTCGTCATGTTTCGGTCGTTTGAAGGCAAGATATATTTAATTCAACGCAATGTCCTTTAGGCCTAGAAACCGGCTTTTAAACCTGCCCCTTTGACCTCTTTACTGCGGACCTTGTTTCCTCCATGGAGCACCAGGTGAAATGGCACTTCTCGCCTGGTTTTTAGGTTGTGGACTACAAAAATATACGCTTTGGTAGATGCGACGAGTTAGGTCAAAATACTGACGACTCCGTTTGATATTCCGGTACATGCTGGTGAATGATATGCTGATTGAACTCTTGTGTCTTCTGAATGAACCAACCACATACCACTACACTAAATACTTTATTCATCACGGAAGCACATGAGCACTTGGAATCACCGGCTGTGGTCATTTAATGGGAATAAGAAGCTTCCTAAGTCAATTCCTGTGCTGATTCTCTTCTTGGAAGACGTGGTTTCACTGCCTGGTCTTTGCCTCGTCTATGCTGCGTCCAGCCACGATTATGATCACTATGAAGACGGCGAGGAGCACGAGAATGCAGCAGATTGCGACCGCCACCATTTTGAACGGTCGGGTTGAAACTGTGCCAACGTCGATGCACATTTGACGTTGGGGGCGCTGAGGTGCTTTCGTTTGAAATATTGATTGGAGGCACCAGCGAGCGAACGCCGGCGGTAGGATCTGTAGGAGTGCTCGAAACGATACTTTTGGCGAAAATGTTCGCGTCTGGAGAGCGTTTTCGAGTAGCGAAGGCCGGAGAGTTTAGAACTGAGCAACTGTGAGGCGGCCGTTTATTCTGGCTGTATGCGGCTTGCAGGGAGATGGGGGAGATGAGAGCATCTCGAAATCGACGGTTCTCATTGTTTTAACGCAAGGATCTTCGGTTACTTGAGCCCTGTATCATTGTATTCTTATAGTCGATCGATCTGTTCAAATGTTCGTTAACATATTCTGAAGAACCTTCAGTTTATGATTTCATGTTTCCTAGATTTTTTATGCATCAACAATTCTGCAACTATTAATCCATTCTATATTTCGAGAGGATCTAAGAAATAAGTTTCAAAAAGTTCATACTGAACTTGTCCATTCAATGAATAGAAATCTACATCTATGAAAAAATATGCTGATTTAATCCTTTTGAAGTGTCTATGCTTTGAAAGAGCTACGGCTCTTTCATGACTCTTTAACATCAGCTCTGATGAATCGATCAGAAAAGCAAGTGCCAGAAAGTTAAGTGAAGCCATTAACAACACCAAAAATTTTTTGTTACTAATTTGTGAATCGATTTTTAAAATCAGGACCTGAGGAAATTTGAAAATCAAATCATCATCAGCTTCAACCATAAGTACTCTAGAGAAAAATTGAAACGGGGAAAAATAAATGAAGAATGAGATTAAGGAATGAATGTTATGATAAAAAAGCTGATTTGGGAGTGCCGAAACGAACTCAATGAGGTAGGCAAGAAGAATGAGGTCTTTTCAATCTGGGTTCCCGGTCATTCGGGAATCTTAGGAAACGAAGAGGGCAATACACTGTCCAGAAAGAGCGCACAAACGCCCAGAACCCTTCTGTGGTATAGGAAAATGCACCTACAAGAAGGAGTTTATGCTGAAGGAGAAAACCGAAAGAGAAAAACTCTGGCGGAATCTCCCAGGGATGGATCACCCCAAAAAGTTCCTCCGGAACTTTGAAACTGCTAGATCCAAAAAATATCTGGATCTCAGTAAAAACCAACTTCACTTACTCACTGGCTTTCTCACAGGACATTGTCGCCTAAAGAAGCATCTGTTGAGAATGGGTTTGTCGGACACAGATGACTGTAGATTCTGTGAGGCGGAGGAAGAAACTCGTATTTACCTGGTTACGGAATGCTATGTCATTGCAAGCCAAAGGAAAGAGTGCTTTGGACAAGAAACTTGTAGAAGTGGGGAGTTATCCTCCTTGAAGCCATCGCAGATACTGGATTTTATCAAATCTCTGGAAGTGGAGGGCGAGCTGTAGGAGGCACGATGATAACAGCTCTGTAAGGGCACAATAGACTTTAAGGTCGCAGTGAACTGTAACCTCATTTTACTATAACTATAAATATATATAACTACTATAACTATAACTATGATGAAAATGAAATCAGAGACAAATATCCGACAAGTAAACACAAGAATAATAGTATAATTTCAGTGATTTGAGAGCTAACATGTCTTTGCATAATGATATATCATTAACGAACTCAGGTAGTAGTTTAACAGGATCCAAAAACAAAATGATAGCTCACAATGTTGTACTTTTATTAAAGAGACATTATCCTTAACATAAATTGTTAGCATTTCCATCTACAGAGTGCGGCACGGAGGATGGATGGTTTTAAAAGAATAATAAAAGCGTTAATTTTTACTCAAAAACACATTTATTGACGGAATCAGATTCTCAAGGAAATAGCATTTGAGACAGTCAAGTGTGGAAAATCACATCAGGCATGTGGTGGCCGAAATCGGTGATGCAGTGCTGGAGGCGCTGTGGGCTGTGCAGCGGTCTTTCGTGTAAGTGTTGCGGATTTTCATTAGCCCAATAACGGCAATTCTGCCGGTTGAGGTGAAAGTGGGCTTCGTCACTCATGAACAAAATGAGGTTCTCATTTTGATCGATCAGTGCTTCCATCTCACGTGCGAAGTTCATTCGTTGTGCATAATCTCCGGGGTGTAACTGTTGCACAATGGCCAATTTGTAGGGGTGAAAGCGAAGATCCATATGCAAAATTCGCCTCACCGAACGATCACTGAGGCGAAGTGCAGCAGCATGTTTCCGAGCAGATCGCGACGGACTGCGAAGAATGGCTTGTCGAACGCGTTCAACATTTTCAGGCGTTCGAACTGTTCGCACAGGTCCTCTTGGTCTTCTGTTGATCAATAAATAAATGCTAGGAACACACGAGTCTAACGGCACCTTCCCCACTTCTCTCGTCCTCAGTGGGGGAAAGTTATGCCCATCTGAAAAACGTCCGCCCTCCGTGCCGCACCTTGTATTTTATCTCAATTCTTCCTCACAAACACTTGGAGTTGAACGATCAAAGCCAAAAACATCCACAATTCATGTGCGCCAAAAGCCTTATGACAATACCACTCAGAGGCATGACAATCTGAACAAGAAACAAAGACGAAAAATCGAGACAATCAATGCACCTTGTGGTATTACATGCATGGAACGAATTAATTTGCTGCCTTTGCACGCCGACAGCTAATGTGTTTTTGAACGAAACACATGAGGTGACAGTGTCCTATAACAACTCTAATGGAAAGGTGTAACTTCCTCCCATTGAGATTCAGATACTTTTGGATCTGACAGCTTTGTTCGGAAGGAACTTTTAGGAATGATCCATCCCTGAGAGATTGCCCATAAGTTCCGTTTCATATGAGGTCTTCTTTTAGTTCTTCTTTTCTCAAACCAAAATTATCAGTAAAATAGAATTAATGAATAAATATAAATGGATGATTTACTCAGTTGACCAGAACCTTCGCCATTTTGTTATTCGATGACAAGAAATCAAAACTACGGAAATGAAGTTCAATAGCTATAGAAATGACAAAATGAGGACCTAAGAGATTGAAAAGGTTATTCTTTGACTGATCTGTACAATATTGGCATCAGCTTCAATCATAGATACAGCTGGGAAAATAAAAACGAGAAAAAAAGAAAACTTAAATTAAGAAATCTCTTATGAAGTTATGAAATCTAAGAAAAATATTAGACAGTCAAATACAAAAATATCAGAACTATTTTAGCGATTTAAGAGCTAGCACGTCTCTGTATAAGGATATACCATTAACAAGCTAATGTATTACTTGAACAGGACCAAAAAGCAGAAGAAAAGTTCATAGTTTCGTTTTTCTTCTCTTTGATTGCCTTATGAACTCTCTTTTAGGCTTCTTTGCAATCACTTCTTCTCTTATCTGTTTGCGTATATAGACACTTGGTGTAGTTTTCTCTTTTCAATTAAATTATTTTCTCAATCTCCTCTCCTTCCACCAGTATGGTCCTCTTCTCCGGTACTTCTCTTTCTTCCCTAGAGCTTCTAGCGCTGCTTCCTTCTGGCATTCTTGCATATGGCGATAAAGATGTTCGCTGGTGTTAAAGTGTTTTTTTCTGAGTTGACTGTGTTGAATATTTTCTTGAAAAAATACGTCACTAACCCGTTGTTCGCAGTTAACTTCACTCTCGGTATTTCGCGACGTACCTTTCTATATCGAACTACCTATTCAACACTTTACTCCGCTATTCCCCGAATAGCACTTTTTCCGTCTCCGCTATGGTACCTAACTTTCTAACTCTGAAGCACTACCTGAATCTTCCTTCAACCGAACCCGATCAAACTGAGAACCTTTCCGTTTAAGAATTCTCCAGCTACTGCCGCATCTTTGTTTTCAAAAGTCATTGAAGATTTTTTTTCTCTCCTCCTATGGGACAAATGTCCCCTGACACCTTCTCGATATACAATTCATTTACGGTTTCTTGATTGCGATGTATGAGGAAACTTGATCCGAAAATAATCAGCTCTATTGGTTATCTTTTCGCATACATCCCGTTTCTCACGTAGTGAAACCAGTCTGCAACAAAGTAGTGTTCAAAGCCATTTTATTGTTGAAAAACTGTCCTGTTTGAAATAATCTCTTTCCTGTCTTTCATGAAAGAGCCATTATCCTTGACATAGATTGCTAGCATTCTTCTATTTTGTTTCAATCCTGCCTCACAAACACTTGGAGTTGAACAATCAAAGCCAAAAACATCCTCAATTCGTAAGCGCCAAAAGCCTTGTGACAATACCACTCAGAGACATGACGATCTGAACAAGAAACAAAGACGCAAAATCGAGACAATCAATCAGAAATCGAGCAGATCCAAATAGCCGAATCAGTTTCCAATTAAACAGGATCCGAACCTCTCTTTGTTCGTCCTTTAATAGCGATTGAACGGACACATAATCTATCTTGTTGATGAATCTGACATGCCGTAGAATCTGAGATGAGCTCTGCAGATTTACCTGTCGCATATGAAGTTGAAAATCGATATGTGCACCTGTTGAGCTTGTAACTCATATACGAGGACAGCGAGGGAAATGAAGGGTTGTGGAATGAGTGAATTGGGATGACGTGGAGGTTTGGAACATTGGAACGTCTATGAAGTGGCTTTTGATGCTGTGCTACGAGGTTTTCGATTTTGTTTCGAGAGGTGGTTGAAATGGATGAAATTGGTGTTGGATTTGGTCTCTATCGAGAATTTGAGTTCAAGAATTCACGATGGGAAGAGCGGAAATCATTTTTTGTAATCCTTCAACAGGATTAGATGCATGATGCATTAGATTCCTTTGAAAATCTTGTCCATGTTCCCATTCACTGGTATTCGATAATATGATCTTATGATCTTCTTTCTTTTCCTCATATAAACCTAAAAGTGATAAAACTACTTTAATACCTTAAATCTTAATTCGGGAATATCTCCTACATCATGACGTTTCCTACCGAATCCAGCAACCAGTATTTTCAATTTTGTCATTTTCTTCAATGTGGTGTGAATAACCATCTCTACAGTAAGTCATGTTTAGGTATCACCCAAGAAGCCTAATAGAGTTACCCAGAATTGACATAAACATCAACCTTCTTGCAATCAAACTGGTCTCACTCTCATCCGAATGAAATTCAAACAACTCGAAAGAGATGGAAGTTAAGCGGCAGTCTGGATGAAAAGCGTCAAGAGCGTTTCAGTAACGGAACCGAGCTTACTAACGATCATATAATTTTAATTAACTTAATGAAAGAAAATCCCATTTTCTTTTGATATATCTCCCCATTCTTCCCGAGGTAATTGCCAAGACAAGAACGATAACATTTTACTGAGAGCTCTTCCTATTTTTTACGGAGATGACTTTTATGGATTTTTCCGCCGCGAAAGACGACATGCAGATAGATTTCGGCTTGGAACCGGAACCCTTATCTCTTGATCTTCCTAGTTTCTGACGTCCTCCTGGAAGGGGGTATTTATGGTAAGGTTTGAGAAGATGAAGGACGCAGTTTCAACAGGAGATAAGTTGAGGGGTGATATCAGAGGATGATTAACGATATTCTCCAGAATATCGTGAAGTACCTATTCTCACTTTCCATATTTTGCCTCGCCATACATGAGTTAAATGAACAGAGAATTCTGATAAAACTTTCAAAACAATTTGGCTGCTGCTACTCAAAAGTCTTAAACTCCTACTTCCTTGTTTGAATGCACCGTGTGGTATCACATGCATGGAACGAATTAATTAGCTGCCTTTACATGGCAAGAACTGGAGTATTTTTGGACGAAACATGTGAGCCGAAAGTGTCCCATAACAATTCCAGTGGAAAGGTGTAACTTCCTCTTATTGAGATTCAGATACTTTCGGATCTGAGAGCTTTGTTCAGAAGGAACTTTTAGGAATGATCCATCTCTGAAAGATTGCTCATGGGTTCTGTTTAATATGACGTCTTCGTTTTTCAAACCAAAATTATCAGTAAAATAGAAAGAATGAATTAATGGATGACCAGATCCTTCGTCTTTTTGCTACTAGATGTCAAGAAAATAATATTTAAAACCAAAACAACGGATACGAAGTTCAATATCCATAAAAACGACAAAATGAGGACCTTAGAGAAAATGTTATTTATTGAATGATCTGTACAATATTGGCATCAGCGTCGATTATAGATACTCTTGGGAAAAATGGACACGAAAAAAAAAAGAAAAGATAAATTGAGAAATCAGTTATGAAGATGAAATCTAAAAAAATATTAGATAGTTGAATAAATAAATGACACAACAGTTTCAGTGATTTAAGAGCTAGCATGTCTATGCATAATGATATATCAGTAACAAGCTCAGCTATTAGATAAACAGGATCAAAAAACAAAATGATAGCCCACAGTGTTGTATTTTCATTAATAAAGAGACATTATCCTTAGATTTATTCCATAGATTGTTAGCATTCCTATCTATTTCATCTTAATCCTTCCTCACAAAAACTCGGAGTGGGAAAACCTAGGCCAAAAACATCCACAATTTATAAGCGCCAAAAGCCTCATGACATTACCACTCAGTGACATGACGATCTGAACAAGAAACAAAGACACAAAATCGAGACAATCAATGCACCGTGTGGTATCACATGCATGGAGCGAACTAATTAGCTGCCTTTGCACGTCAAGAATTGAATTGTTTTTGAACGAAATACGTAGGGGACAGTGTCCTATACCAACTCCAATGGAAAGGTGTAACTCCTTATTCAGATTCAGATACTTTTGGATCTGACAGCTTTGTTCGGAAGGATCCATCCCTGAAAGATTGCCCATAAGTTCTGTTTCATTTTACGTTTTCTTCCTTTTTCAAACCAAAATTATCAGTAAAATAAAAGAATGAATCTATGTATGATTGACTTAGTCTGAAATATTAATCAATTCTTAACCTTCAATTATCCATTCAACACTTCACACCGCTATTTCCCGAATAGCACTTCTTCAGTCTCCGCTTTGAGACCCAACTTCCTAACTCTGAAGTATTACCCAAATCTTCCTCTAACCGAACCCGATCAAACTGAAAACCTTCCCGTTTAAGAATTCTCCAGCTACTGCAGCATCTTCGTATTCAAAAGCCATTGAAGATTTTTTCCCACCTCCTGTGGGACAAAAGTCCCCTGACACTGTCTCGATATACAATTTATTTACGGTTTCTTGATTGCGATGTATGAGGAAACTTGATCCGAAAATAATCAGCTCTATTGCTTATCTTTCCGCATACACCCCGTTCCTCACGTACTGAAACCATCTATTTCATCTTAATTCTTCCTCACAAACCCTTGGAGTTGGACAAGCAAAGCCAAAAACATTCACAATTCATACGCGCCAAAAGCCTTATGACAATACCACTGAGTGACATGACGATCTGAACAAAAAATAAAGACACAAAATCCAGACAATCAATGCACCGTGTGGTATCACATGCATGGAGCGAATTAATTAGCTGCCTTTGCACGCCAAGAACTGAAGTGTTTTTGAACAAAACACGTGAGGCGACAGTGTCCTATAACAATTCCAATGGGAAGTTGTAACTTCTTATTGAGATTCAGATACTTTTGGGTCTGACAGCTTTGTTCGGATGGAACTTGTAGGAATGATCCATCCATCCATGATGACAAGAAAAGTATATTTGAAACAAAAACTACGGATACGAAGTTCAATATCTATAATTTCGACAAAATGAGGACCTTAGAGAATGAAAAGATTTTTCATTTAATGATCTGTACCTACAGGGTGAACCTTCCCGATTTGCGATTATAGACCTGCAATAAAGCAGGTGTTCTTACCAGAGAAACTGGCACATGGAGGAAAGTGAAGGAATCAGCACCGTTTGCATATCTATTTTGTTCAGTTGTGAAAGAATTTTCACCTAGAAGGTTTACAGAAAGAAAGATCCCCCCCACAGAGAAATTATCTTTGAGAAAAAGTTTCAAATAAATTCAAGAAAATTCGACCTCTTAAAGTTCAGTTCACACCCTTATCAGAGCGCATATTTTCCAGCATGTTTACAGATTTTCACGAAAACGCCCTGCCTCGTTTTTCACTTCTGTGTTCAGCATGTCTCAACACATATCGATCTCTTCCATACCTCGTCCTTCTTGCCTTCAGATAGTTTGGAACATTGACTCTGATTTATGTTCACGATAGCGGTGATACCAACGTCAAAGTTAATGGCGGAACGAGTTATACTGGCGTGATATCACGCCAATAGCGTGTTGTACCTAATCTTTATGCGATGATATCGGAAATATGGTACAGGAGAAGGACAGCTCTAGCAGCTTGCGAACAACAGGTAATGATCGACTGGGTATCAGCTGCTGGAAGCTGTTTATCAATTAACGTTATATTGAGCTGATGTTTGATACAGAAAAATAATGACATTTTGTTTGAGAATCTTTAGGTGCACTAAGCAATTCTTTTTCGCTACCAACTTGAGCAGTTAATAATAAATATTTCAATATAAATATGACGTGAATTCTATAATGTATTGAAGGCGGGTACAAACTGATATCCATCTGAATTTGTTGAGACTTTCGCGGTGGATTTTGATTTTCACGATTTGATTTTTTATTTGTTAATTTCAATCTTTCATGTTTCATTATTGAACGAGTTGATCAGCGGTGGTAAGCAAAAAATAAGATCCATACAGTAAAGAGAGTAATTGATCGTATATAGGAAGTGGAATAGAGCCCGTTTCTTTCGTCATATCCACATGAACTTTACCTAATGTCAATCAACATTATTCATAGTATCTCAGGGATTTCGGGGAATAATAAAATCGACATCGAAACTCTCAACTTTCCGGGTGAAGAATGCATAAGGGGTATGGCCCCTCTAAAAACACCATATTTGCCATCAATACGGATTCCCTGGAAAATCTCATAGGGTTATTCAATCGGAAATGTCTGCAACCCTTTCGAATCATTCGGAATTCCCATTTTGCTGGTCCATAACACATACAGGGTGTATTATAAGGTGAGGCATTCCTTTTGACAGGTGATAGATGAAATGTTCAATTTGAAAAATTTATAAAAAAGCGGCATATAGCAACATGATCTGTTCTGTCCACTAGAATTTTTTGCAAATTTATTAGACAAGAAGACAAAAAACAAGGGATGTTGATATCTACGGGGAAGCAGGCGAGGGAGCAGGTTCGGACTGAGGAATTTTCAGATTTACCTATAGAAACTAGAAAATATTCTAGTTTCATTCATATAAAATATAACAAATTTTTGGTAAATGACTTATTTTGATGAGTTCTACCATTTGTCAAAAGAAAAGCATCACCGTAAAATACACCCAGTATAATATGAATTCTGTGAGGTGGTAAACAAAACTGGAAAATGGAAAACAAAAACATGAAAAAATTCATTATAAAGAAGGATTATATGGTCGAGTTTGGTATCAAAATATAGGTTTTCGGGGGAGCTGAAATCAATAAAAAACAATTTGAATCGCTATCTTTCATAGTTCAGACCTGCGAAATGGCATTTTTTCAAAAACCCCAACTTTCAAATCGCCACAGCTTCCGTTGCTTTGGTCAGATCCACATGTAGCATACATTTTTTCAATCAGCATTGTCCAAAGTATCTCTGGGAATAATAAAATTGATATCGAAAATCTCAACTTTTCGGGTGAAAAATGACGAAGGGGTAAAGATATTTGCCATCAACACGGATTCACAGGAAAATCTAACAGAATCAGAAATATCTCCAACCCTTTCGAACCATTTCAGAATGCCCATTTTGCTGATCGAAAACATATTTATTTATTTATTTATTTATTTATTTATTAATAATAAGTAATGCTGTGAAAGATCCAATAACAATGTCTGGCTACAACAAAACTTACCGCTAGTAACTTGAAGACATAAGACTTGTAGACAGAGGAATGACAGAATAAGACTTCTCCCTGAGGTGTGCCGATGTACTGGGGCCATACTGTGTCCTGCAAACAATATTATATGAGATTCAGTCTCAGAAAATATGTTAACAAAAAAAGATTAAATATACGGTTGCTGTATTTTATAATTATAAAAATATTTACTTCTTTGATATTGATAGCGTAAGGGTTTAGGAGCTTGCTCTTTCTGAAATTTGTTGAAAGATCATACTAGTTGTTTACTTATAGCAGATTAATTATAGACCATAAATCGGCACTTTTCATTTCAAATATATTTATGTTCGACTGCCTCATAAACACTTGATTTATGAATTCATTTAGTGCCCATAATTGACTACTTTATTGGACTCAACTGTCACTGTCTTCTCCCGATTCTGCAATTTTCTTCGTTTCACGCCACTTGTTATAAGCCGCATACAAATTTTCATAAGCACTTGCCCAAATTATTGGCCTCGCTCGCTTTGCTCGCTCTGCCATAAACTTTTGGACTCGTCCTTAAAGACCTAATTTATGTACTTGTTACATTAATAGCTATTATGTGGGTGTGTATCATTTATCTGATAACATCAATATGGCATATTCCTCTGCTATTCACACTCACAGAGTGGAGCCAAATCGTTAATAAGAATTGAATTGTACGCATGCGTCAACTGGAAATTCCAAAATTGCGGGAAACTTAGAGGTTATGTAACTTCTAGTATCATATAAGGAAACGTATTCCATTTTTCTCAATTTGCAATAAAGAAACCTGAAGTTATCGACCCAAAATTCAGGAATCATTCAGCATCTCTTTTACCAGAAAACGGTACTTTACTACTCCATCAAATAACCCCATCCTGTATACTAAAAATTGTCCTTCCGTCATCGCACTTCATCCCGCCTAATAATCTCATCAGTAGCGTAGTAACATGCAGATCTCTTTCGGCTTGTAGCCTGAATAATAAGCTTGGTAGGAAGCCCAGAAGCCTGTATTTCCGTGAATTTGGGCTCTGATTGTATATACTTGAAATTCAGACTAGATGGTCCTTTCATCCCTGCATTTAAATTTAAATTGGCCGACCTGATTCTCGGATCTAGATGCGCGGTAAGGGAAGCTGCCTGTTATTGCATCATGAAAGGCTTTGCAGAAGGAGAAAGGGATATCTGCGGTAGGGGTCTTATTCAGGAGTTCGACAGAGAGGTCCGAAAGCGTGATCTAAAAGGTTTGAGAGTTTGGAGAGGTTTGGTAGTCATCAATATGAAAGGGATTTTGACATCAGTTACAGTTAACAATTGAGGTAAAGGTGGCTATTTATACAGGGGGTGAAATATATCGCCAATCCTCAATTCAGCGACGTAACCGATTCCCGAGAGTATCGATCCTTCATTTTACAAATTGCAGTTCGAAAGTCCTTTAGACAAGTTCCCCGAAAGTAATCTAGTTGGCGGATCATTCCATCATTCATTCCATCCGGTTCCGCTGCCAAAGAAAGCTCTGCGCAATGGGTTTCCAATCAGAATGGCGGCATCGGATAGTAATTAATTTTCAAGTCCACATCCTACGAGCGCTTCGACACATCAGCAAGAAGAAGCGGTCCTTTTGCCAGATTTCGAATTAATAGCATGGAGACAGTCCACTCTTAATGAAACGTCGTAACGCAACGTTTGGCCGATGGGCTGACGGGAATTCGACAGGAATTAAAAGCCTGGAATTGGGAATCGATGGCGGGGGAAGGGGGGTGATTGAAATTTGAATACTAATTCCATGAGTGGAATGGAGGCAGGGAGATGCGCTTGGTTAATATTCGGGAATTTGGGAACAGTCCATGCTAACGCAGGACGTGCTGCATAACCAGCAGATGATTATATCGACACGTTCATTCCTGGAATATACGGATCGATTTGAAGCTTGCTTATGATACCAGTGAGCCAAAGTACGAATAGGAATTATTATCTACATTAAGATATAAGATTGGTTGAAGAGCCGCCCAAATATTTAGGTCACTCACATACAGGGTCTTTCACGAGGAACCTCACCCATATTTATACGGGAAACTACTGAACGTATTTTCATGAAATTCAGCACTTATAAGTATTTCACGATGCTGATGAAATCTAAAATATTTTCAAGGCATGAGCACCTCCGGTTTTTCCGGAAATGACGTCAACTTCCGTTTTTCAAATTCCTTAGATTCCTTAGAAAATTTCAAGTTATTTTGATGTAACATTTTTCAGTTTTGGTTGGAAAATTCTCTCTGAGCGGAAAAATTCGAAAAAAAAATCGAAAATAGAGCTCCGCTGAAACAAGAATAACTTCGAGGTTTTTGGATGGAAAATTTTCATTTTTGGGATTTTTCAAGATGTAAGATTGATGTATCCACTTTGAAAATCGAAATCGCGATTCATGATACAGGGGGT
Organism: Adalia bipunctata; assembly: GCA_910592335.1. Taxonomy (NCBI): domain Eukaryota; kingdom Metazoa; phylum Arthropoda; class Insecta; order Coleoptera; family Coccinellidae; genus Adalia; species Adalia bipunctata. The sequence continues at coordinate 15,824,789 of OU342955.1, forward strand.
GGAAAAATCGCTTTCAAAGTTAGGGATGACAAAATCGTGAAAAATCAATTTTTTCAAATTAGAACCCCATTTTTTTATGGCAGATATTGAATCTACGTTAAAAAATAATGTGAGTGTATGCATCACACCCTTGCCCTAAAGTGGATATTAACTCAGAAAATATTCATTTTAGGGCAAGGGTGTGATGCATACACTCACATTATTTTTCAACGTAGATTCAATATCTGCCATAAAAAAATTGGGTTCTAATTCGAAAAAATTGATTTTTCACGATTTTGTCATCCCTAACTTTGAAAGCGATTTTTTCACCCCCTGTATCATGAATCGCGATTTCGATTTTTAAAGTGGATACATCGATTTTAAATCTTGAAAAATACCAAAAATGAAAATTTTCCATCCAAAAACCTCGAAGTTATTCTTGTTTCAGCGGAGCTCTATTCTCGATTTTGTTTTTCGAATTTTCCCGCTCAGAGAGAATTTTCCAACCAAAACTGAAAAATGTTACATCAAAATAACTTGAAATTTTCTAAGGAATCTATTTCTGCAATAAAAAAAATGGTGTTTTAATTTGAAAAACGGAAGTTGACGTCATTTCCGGAAAAACCGGAGGTGCTCATGCCTTGAAAATATTTTAGATTTCATCAGCATCGTGAAATACTTATAAGTGCTGAATTTCATGAAAATACGTTCAGTAGTTTCCCGTATAAATATGGGTGAGGTTCCTCGTGAAAGACCCTGTATACTAACTGACAATGAAACTGCAACACCCAGAAGAGGCTGTTTAAATTTCAATTTTTTTCTGTGAAACATAGATAGTATAGTACGGAGTAAATGATTACAATTTGGAAAAAAACGAAGGGTTCACAATTTTTTTCAATAAATTTGTCAATAATGTGTTTGTCCACCGCGATTATCTATACGTTCCCCAACACGTTTTGGCATTGATGCAATAAGACGGTCAATTTCTTCTTGAGGGATATTATACCAAGCTGCCTGTACTGTACTTCATGTCTCAGAGCGGCCAAAGTCCGTGAGGGCTGGGGTAAATTTCCAAGCCTTCTTCCAATGATGTCCCAAACATGCTCTATGGGCGGAATATCGGGGGATCTAGGTGGCCATGGAAAAAGATTCACATGGGTCGCTTCAAAAAAGTTTGAACTAACTCTGGCAACATGAGGTCGAGCATTATCTGGCTGAAATATTGAATTCTCGAGCCGGTTAAGGTGAGGGAGAACAAATGGCTCCACTATTTCTTGAAGGTAACGCAGCGCTGTCATTTCACCTCAAATAAAGAATAAAGACTAAAGGTGACCTTGCATGTGAAATAGCACCCCATACCATAACGCCTACTGTCCGATGTACATGACGCCTAATATCAAACTGAGGTTCACGTCTTTCTCCCCGACGTCGTCTTACCCTTCTTCGGCCATCATGTGCACCCAAGGAGAATCGAAATTCATAAGAAAAGACGACCTGATGCTATTCCATATTCCAATATTGACGTTCTCTGTACCAGTGTGATAGTTGCCGGCGATACACAACCGTCAGAGGTAACAACACAAGATGTGGTCGATAATGCTGCAGTCCAAAAGACCTTATCCGGCGGTTAACAGTTCGGACACTTACATGATGTCTTGTTCTCCTAACCACTCATCAGTGCAAATCATCGCAAATCGATCTCTAATGGCCATAAGTCTTAGGCGTCGATCTTGAACTAAATTGGTGCCCCTTCAACGTCCGGTGCCTACTCTTCTTCAATTTTGGGCATTATCAAACCACGCTCGACAACATCTCATAATAGTAGTAGGATTTCTGTGCGGTTAGCGATTTCTCGAAATGACAACCCCGCTTAAGACCAATAATTCGACCTCTTTCAAATTCACTTAGCTGGCGATATATTCCGCGTATACCTGCTCTAGGCATTCTAACAAAAACTGAACATCGACTTCGGATTTCCTCGAACAAGTGGTTTGTTGTAAAATTTGAAAAATTTGCAACAGAACAACTACAATATTTAAGTAACAAAAAATGTTTACATGGAAAAACCTTCACGATTTTTTTCTCCAAATTTAATCATTTACTCCTTGCTATACTATCTATGTTTTCCCAACAAAAATTTAAATTCAAACAGCTCCTTCTGGGTGTTGCAGTTTCTTTGTCAGTTAGTATAACCCAACTTTTCTAATCGAAACACAGAAATTGGCATGCCGTCATCAAGCTAAATCCGGTCTTCCCATCCAGCCTGAGCTAACTACCAAAGTAGGTTGAGTGCCTACGGATATACAAGATAAGTTCATATTAGTTATAGCTCCAGATATCGACCTAATGGAAATCCAGACACTTCAAAATAGCATTCAATTACCTCGACAGAGCGAAGCTTGTGTACACCCATTGTTTTGGTACACCGAGTTGCGAAATAAGTTGTCCCGAGTTTTACGACGATAAGGAGACTCTTGCTGATCTCAAATAGATTTCCTATTGTTCTGCAGATGTTGTTGGGGTATTAGAAGTTTATTCGGGATTGGATTTTGTCGGAATATATCTATGTGAGGAAATGCTAAACTCGGATGATTAGGAAGTAGCGAAAATTCGACATATATATTCCTCTCGGCATTCTGGAATATATTTTATGTTTCCAAATAGTCAGATTTTTCTGTGGTTTGATCTTAAACTGGGTGGATAATGTTTCGTCCACAAATATTTGATGTGTGGTATCGATTTGGTCATCAAACACTAAATGGCGGATGCGAAGGGTACTTGAAATATTTTTCAGCCAACTACCAACTCTGTGGGCACAGGCGATAAATTTTAATGAGATCAAAAAGAGGAATAATCATTACATATGTTGGTGAATTTTTGCTGCACTAGGCGAAGGAGAAGTATTTTTATAAAATTCGCGAAAATCTGAAAAAAAAAATCCGGTAAAAAGGGCAATTTTGAAGTCGACCAAATTTTTTTCATATACAGGGTGGCCCACCCCAGACGCGGTTCCCATTTTGAGGCAGTAAATGAAGACATTTTGAAATTTTTTTTTTCGTGAAATGTGAAGGACAATCAGATGCACAATTTAAAATTGTTTTCACATATACAGGGTGTTCGATAACAAAGATATAGACAAAAGTTACACTTTTTTAAATGGAATACCCTATATATGAATTCAAAAATTGAATGGCAAGCTCAAATAATGATGAGTTTATAAAGACCATTTTATGCCTTAGAAGAACCATTGTGGAGAAAATGGCGAAAAATCGAAAAAAAGGAGTATTTTTAATTTGCAATTAATGAATAAACCCTTCAAGCCAACGAGACAGACAATGTTTTTTCGTGTAGACATATTGGCTACCCTTATGCAGAAGAAAAAAATTTAACTCTGGAATATACAGAGTGATCATAATTAATGTTCAAACATTAACTACAAATAATGGTCAAAAACTTTCTTATTTCAAATGGCACACCCAGTATTTCTGTACCTTGTTGAACGTAAAAATTAATATCGAAACTATTTTCATTGGGTTTCCCTATACCTAAACCTAATAGTTTTCAAGTAATTCTCGATTTTTAATTCAACTAGTTAACCTACTATTATGATTAGCGATATTCATAGAAATATTTGGAAATATTTGTGGGAAAATGATCACAATATTATTTGAAATCTGAAAAACTCATATGAAGATCTCAATAATGGTGTTGCGGTCACGCAATTATTATTCCTTTATAAATTATTAGGTATCTACTGTTTTTCTGAATATCAATTCTTTTTTCAATTATTTTCAAATTAATTTCGCCTAGAATGTATTAAGTGTCATTATCATTCAATCTTTTTCGGTACATGCCCTTAAATTTTTCTTTATTTTTATCGTTTTGAAGTTAAGCCATACGTTCAAAGAATCATGTAACAAACGATTCATTTAAAAAAATATTTGCTCAGGCGATGAACCTTTGATTCTTCATACTTGTTATCTCCAATTGTTGGATTGAGTATTAGTAGACTCAAAGATGTTCACAAAATACCTTCAAATACTACCTTACTACTGAACTGAATGTCCTTATGCTGGTGAACCTCGTTCCACTCGGTACTCAACTCACTCTCTGGCCAGAGGTTCACTATCACAGATCTCTTTTGAAAATCTATAAAAGTCTTCAAAATATTGAAAATGTGAAGAATAGGAAAATGTTGGACTGGAGCACAGGTTCATGGCCTGAACAAATATTTTTTTGAATGAATCGTTTGTTACATGATTCTTTGAACGTATGGCTTAACTTCAAAACGATAAGAATAAAGAAAAATTTAAGGGCATGTACCGAAAAAGATTGAATGATAATGACACTTAATACATTCTAGGCGAAATTAATTTGAAAATAATTGAAAAAAGAATTGATATTCAGAAAAACAGTAGATACCTAATCATTTATGAAGGAATAATAAATCTTGCGTGACCGCAACACCATTATTGAGATCTTCATATGAGTTTTTCAGATTTCAAATAATATTGTGATCATTTCCCCACAAATATTTCCAAATATTTCTATGAATATCGCTAATCATAATAGTAGGTTAACTAGTTGAATTAAAAATCGAGAATTACTTGGAAACTATTAGGTTTAGGTATAGGGAAACCCAATGAAGATAGTTTCGATATTAATTTTTACGTTCAACAAGGTACAGAAATACTGGGTGTGCCATTTGAAATAAGAAAGTTTTTGACCATTATTTGTAGTTAATGTTTGAACATTAATTATGATCACTCAGTATATTCCAGAGTTAAATTTTTTTCTTCTGCATAAGGGTAGCCAATATGTCTACACGAAAAAACATTGTCTGTCTCGTTGGCTTGAAGGGTTTATTCATTAATTGCAAATTAAAAATACTCCTTTTTTTCGATTTTTCGCCATTTTCTCTACAATGGTTCTTCTAAGGCATAAAATGGTCTTTATAAACTCATCATTATTTGAGCTTGCCATTCAATTTTTGAATTCATATATAGGGTATTCCATTTAAAAAAGTGTAACTTTGGTCTATATCTTTGTTATCGAACACCCTGTATATGTGAAAACAATTTTAAATTGTGCATCTGATTGTCCTTTACATTTCACGAAAAAAAATTTTCAAAATGTCTTCATTTACTGCCTCAAAATGAGAACCGCGTCTGGGGTGGGCCACCCTGTATAATACCACTAGAGATGAAATTTTGCCGGCAAAATTTCTCGATTGTAAAATGAAAGTTTGTTGCTGTCATGACATACAAATATCATTCGCGAAATTGCCGAGAAGCAACAAACTTGAATATTACAAGAGAGAAATTTTACCTGCTTAAATTTCATCTCGAGTGGTATTCGACATGACTATTTCTCGAGAAAATGTGTCTGAAGATGGTCACATTGGGCTTGTATTGCGCTATTTGACAAATAAGTATTCATCTTAAGGCGGACTCCCACTACTCGTATATTTGGCAAGTACACAATTATTTGCGTACTTGGCAAGTAGATGAAGTTTCGAATTTGAATGACAAGATTGACAAGTATTGGCCGAGTGAACCACTCCCACTACATGCCAAATATAGGCAAGTGGCAAATATTTGCCAAATACACGAATAGTGGGAGTCCGGCTATAGATCAACTAGACGTTGTTTGTTTTCTCTATGCTATTCATTCACGAAGCTATCTATGAATTTGAGAAACGTCAAAAATTTTGTCATAAGTAATATCATAAGTGCATCCAATTTTTCCGAAAAAAATCGAAAAAACACGTTGCTAAGTAATATTTTAACAAGAAGCATGAGTGCAGGTGGCAAGAAAAATCCGAGTCGAAGACGAGGATTTTTGTACCTGCACGAATGCTTTTTGTTAAAAAATATTACTTTGCACTGTGTTTTTTCCATTTTTTTCACAGGAAAAATTAGATGCACGAATGGTATTTGACAAGACTATTTCCTGAGTAACAGATTATTCTGGATGCATCTATGTATATGTATTATTAATTTTCGTTGACAACAACTGTCAAGTTTTGCCGCGGGTAAACCTGAAAAAACTGCTGACAGCTGCTGCCATACAGTTTTTCCATCTAGAAACCATTTGTGATTCGAAATTGCGCGTTTCTGATTGGTGGAAATTAAGACGAGGGAAATAGTCGCTGAAAAACCAAGTTGTTGATTTTGCCCGTTACCATGTTTTATCGATGAAAAACAAGTGTTGCTAAGGAAAATTGCTCACTAAAAATGGAATGAGTGGAATAGTCACAGATATCCTGGCAGTGATGTAAGCATACGAATCGGAAGAGAAAAGACCAATGCAAAATTGTTTAGTATTGTTATTCTCCATGATTTTCCCATTGCTTCAGGAAAATTTACCAAACTTTGGCTTTTCTCCTATAAAATCAACCGATCTGCAAAGATCACAGGGTACGACTTGTCATTGTAGCTCCAAAAATCTAACAGCTTAAGCTGTTAGATTTTGAAGTAAAATAGTTTCCGGTATTCTGTCTTGACTTGTCTTGAATAGGGACCCATATTGCGTAGGCTACAATTTTGGTGGAAAATGAATTATTGGACCTTATTTTCCACATGTGTTTCTTTATTTTTGACTTTCATTGATAAGGCAAGTTTGAGACATTCATCTGCAGTCCTTATTTCGCAATTAACAATTGATCATTTCACCCTAACCTTGAATAAATCGTCTAAATTCTGTTTCTAAATCAGATAATGGTCAGAATGTTCAGTATATTAGAATTTGAGCTAGATATACAGTGCGTGTCAAAATTATGAAACAAATTCATTTTCTCAGAAGGAAAATATTTGGCAATGAAATCCTGAAACAGGTCAATTTTTATTTCACTTTTAGCAAATTTTTATGCATTTTTGAAGGATTTTTGTTGCACCCTGTGCCAATCCCATCAACCTTCTACATTTTTTGAATAGGGAAAGTGGGTCGTGTGGTACTTTTTTCGCAAGGTCTTTGTATCTTCTTTACAGGCGTACAGAAATTTTCAAGAACAATTTTTTTTTTTTTGAAAAATAAGTTAGTCCAAAGAATAAATTTTCAATGTTACTCCATTTTTTTCTCCATTTAAGGGCTGTAATGGTCGACTTTCATTCGGTGACAAATTTCATCAGGTACCATCGTCCCAAAGTTAATGAGCCATGACAAAGTGCACATACTGAAAACCTCTTTGAACTAACTAATTTTTTTCTTGAAGAAAGATACAAAGACCTCGCCAAAAATGTACCACATGACCCACTATCCCTATTCAAAAAATTTCAAGGGTTGATGGGGATGGCACAGGGTGCAACAAAAATCTTTCAAAAAAGCATAAAAATTTGGTAAAAGTGAAACAAAAATTGACCTGTTTCAGGATATTGTTGCCAAATATTTTTTTTCTGAGACAATTTGTATCATAATTTTGACGCGCACTGTATATGGTTGTTGAAGGTTTTATAAATTTTTTCTTCCAGGTCTTTAAATAAATAAAAAGATATGTTACTTCCTAGTTCGTCTTTGTATTTCCAATTTTAACGTAATGTTTTCATGGCCAGGTGAAAAAGGGGTTTTTCAAGGAATCATCCAACGTAATGAGAAAATTGGATAAAAGGAGAATATGTTTCAACGTTCTTTATGAAAGGAAAGAAACGTATTGCCTAACGATATTTTCCTGTTCTTTAAAGAGTTCCTAAGAAATACAATTCTTCTTCTAAGTTTGTATCTTTATTGGGTCATGTTTAATGTTTGAGATAGGGGAATAGTTAATTCTAAAACTAGTTGCTAGTTGCAGAATAGGCTCCTATCCTCCTATTCCAATACGAATACATGAGTGTTGGAATTGCATTCTGCAACGAGTATTAGACGATATTTTCTCTATTTCAGTCAAATGTCGTGGAATACTGTTGAAATTCAATGAAAAATTCAGATTATACATCCTAGTGACTTTTGTGTTGTATCTTGGCAGTTGGTGACTGTTACGAAATTGACATTTCCAAATTGACGTCAGTTGAAAATTGATAGGTCGGAAGACATTTTCGACAACCACGAAACGAAAAATATAACTTAGAACAGTGCTGTAATGAGTTCATTACAGCACTGTTTTTAGTACTGTAATTCTGTAATGAACTCATTACGATACTTAAATAGATAAATAGTGTTTACTATACACCTCTATCACGAATGGCGATCTTTTGTTTTGTTTTTGGTCCTTCTTAACACTTTTTCCGAGTAGCCAAGTGGTTAGATGGTTTGCAGTTTCCTAGAAGTTTGAATCACAAATCTTTCAAATTGCCAGGCCAACGCTTGAATGGTTCGTTTTAGCGTAACAAACTAACCAATCATTTTGCCGATTTAAACCGTCAAGATTCCTCTGATACAATATCAGTGGTTCCTAATCAACAGTCGAATTAATGAAAAAACTTTCAAGTGCCATAAAATAAGGCAGTTAACTCCCAGAACCCATTAATCCCAGCCTCCCCCCTCGTTCAACCCCTTGTAATCCATTCACGTCTCCCCAGTGCTCATTTGACTCGTTTTAAGGCTTTTTCATGAAGATCCCAACTAGGTTTTTCTATAAGTTTCAAGTCTCGGTAGTCGCTGGTCTGATGACCCGAACAGTGTTTCACGCCCGTACGGTGTTGTCGCCCTGTCCCGGCCCGATAGAAGCGCCGACGCCCATGATAACACCGCCACGCCCATCTGGATTCGATGAGGAAGACGCGCCAAAGATTTAGATGCCGTTAGGGCGTTAGGAGACGTAGCGATAAATTTATTGGCTGGTGACTCGGAAAAATTGGAAAAAATTTAATCTTTTTCGCGGAAACACATTCGAAACAGGGGGAAAACTCCGATTTGCGCTAGGACTTGATTCAGTAGAGTTTTATGTCGTGATAAGTTCCCTATTTTTCTTTCTCAACAGCCAACTGCACCATAATGCGCGAATCTAGAATACCCGAGTTGAGTAGTTCCAAGCTTCACAGTGTAACCAAAAAGAAAGGCAACTGTTGGGTGTTTTTTTTAGAGTGATAGAATTTTCGATAGGGATAACTGTGATTTGACAGAAGGTAGAAGCCATGTTGTTCCGACATTTCTGTTCAGTAAGCATTGACAAATTATCATGGAAAGACTCACGCCGGAACAACGTTTGTAAATTGTTTAAAGGACCCCGCACTTTTTCTATGGGACAAGGCGTTCCGTCAAATTTTCTAAAATTTTGGTATAATGTAGTACTCAACATACTGATCAAAAGTGTCCATGGCCCCAACTCAATCCTATGACTAGTTTTTGAGATACAGGGCTTTGAAGTTGAGAATTACCCACTTTTACTACGCCCGTATCTCGGAACAGAATCGAATGAACTTAAATTTTTCTCAAGAAACGTTTCATTACATCCGCAAGGAGCAAGCATATAGAGGAATATGACCGAAAATCGTTACGAATACAGGGTTATCCATAATTGAATGCATGCCCGATATGGAAAGTATAAAATATGTCAGTTCCAGAGCGAGAACGTTCGCAAAATGAACTATTACCCTAGATATGTTGTTGTTACATCGAAAAAGTCTGAAATACTCATGGACATATTATCCTTTTAGTTGGAATAAGAATAGAATAACATAAATAAACAATTTTCATATTACATAAAAAAAAATCTGGTCATAGGAAGTGGATAAAAACTCTCAGCCGTATTGATGTTTTTATATCAAGTACAGTGGTGAAAGAAAACTCTCACCTCATCGGATTTAATCTTGAAATAGAGGATGATGAAAAAAAGAGGTGGTTTTTGGATATTTTCGTGAGGTTCAAAGTTCATTTCATGACTGAATCACCCTGTATTCTTTGAAGGCCATGATGATATGTTTTAACAAAATTAAACAAACACCTTGAATCAACCCATAAGTACAGGGTACAGGGTGTCCATTTAACCTTCCTTGATTATAGTTTCTATAATAATGGATCACCCAGTATAAATTCTGGGTATTTCAGACTTTTTCGATGTAACAACAACATAATATCTAGTGTAATAGTTCATTTTGCGAACGTTCTCGCTCTGGAACTGACATATTTTATACTTTCCATATCGGGCATGCATTCAATTATGGATAACCCTGTATTCGTAACGATTTTCGGTCATATTCCTCTATATGCTTGCTCCTTGGGGATGTAATGAAATGTTTCTTGATAAAAATTGAACTTCATTCGATTCTGTTCCGAGATACGGGCGTAGTAAAAGTGGGTAATTCTCAACTTCAACGCCCTGTATCTCAAAAACTAGTCATAGGATTGAGTTGGGGCCATGGACACTTTTGATCAGTAGGTCGAGTTAAACATTATACCAGAATTTTAAAAAAATTGACGGAACGCCATTTTCCATAGAAAAAGTGCGGGGTCCTTTGTTTTGAAAATCAGTTTTCTATTCATCAAACTTATAGAGCACTTCGTGAAATTTATGGTTTACATAATCGTCCATCAGAGCAGCTTATTCGACGAACAATCGATTTATTCCGGACAACATTTTCTCTACTCGATGCAACAACAACACAAAGAAATGTACGTACAGAAGAAAATATCGCTGCTTTAAGTGATAGTGCCAGATTTATCTATTCGTCGACGTTCACACCAAGTTGGACTCTGTGCATCCACTACATGGAAAATTTTACGAAAACATCATGGTCTACCCCCATAAAAGATTCAACTGGTTCAAGAACTCAAGCCACTTCACCATAATAAGCGACGATCGTTTGCAGATTGGGGCATAGAACATTGTTGGAGAAACAAACTTAGATTTCTGAATACGCGTTATTTTCATCACTCATTTCGAGAAATGGTCCAATTAATTGGTCTCCAAGATCATGCGACATAACTCCAATGGATTATTTTCTGTGGGGTTATGTCAAGTCATTGGTTTATGCTGATAAACCAGAAACAATAGACGCTTTGGAAGTCAACATAACTCGTGTTATTGCTGAATTAAGACCTGAATTACCCGATAAAGAGGTCCAAAATTGGTCTGGTCGAATACGGTTCCTCAGAGCTAGTCTTGGTGAACAAAGTATTTTTAAAACATAAATGTCATAAAATCATCTTTCAAATAAAAATAAATTTGGCTCAAATATAATAATTCAAATGTGTTTTATTTCAATTTAAAGTTCTATCACTCTAAAAAAAACACCCGATACTTTGACAGATTTCACAGGGAATTCTTGAAACATGTCAATACACGATTTCAGCATGCTTTTACTGATATTTAGAATAATTTGGAGGAAGTAACTCTGAGTAAATGTGCTGATAGTTATCAAATCGCCCATGATCAGTTGAAACACAGGTTTCACAATGAGAAAACGTGTCCTTAAGCTCTATGGTACGAGCTGGAAAGTTCATCATCTAAGAAAACCAAAAACGACACGAACTTGAGAACTTTTAGATACACTGTCCAGAAATCTCGCTGTACTCAACCAGAGGATTTTTTTCGGTTGGAAAAGAATATAGATCACACGTCCATCGACAGATTCGAGCTTAATAAAAGCTCATCCGAGATTTACGACTACATGTAGCGTTACTCTTCGAGAAGGTCCTAAAACACTTCTCAAAAAGCTCCATACAGCAACATTCCATTCAACTATCAAACCTATGAACATGAACATGGATTGAGACACCACACCTTAGCGGCCAAACGTCTGTTCCAAGTACCTGAGGGCGAGACCAACCGTCAACGTTCCTACCTCGCCTCAACTACCCGTCGTCAGTCTGTATCTGTCGTAGCGCAGTATAGATAGTACCTACTAGTACTGTGGTAGTAGTACATATTTTGTCCCTATCGCGTCATGAACGCCTCGCCTCATTTGACGTGGTACACTGTACCGCTTCAATACAAGAATGAGGCGCCTCTTACAAACTCAATTTTTTTTTTTTTTTTTTTATTTAAGCTTACCGGAGTCCTTGTCAGGACTATACAGCTATACAGTAATGAATTAAATTACATTCATATTAGCACATATGATACAAATTCACTCAGTAAGTTATATAACCACAAATTGAAATTTTTCTTTTATATATTCAAATGACAGTCCTGAAAAAATTTAAAAATGTGTTTCATTTGGTCTATTTTCAATTCTGATAAAAAAGAGTTAGAGCAGAAGGGAGGATACTGTTTTGATTTTCTTAAATTATTGTATAATAGTACCCTCTGGTTATTGTACAAAGGGCATTGCCAAAGTACGTGATCTAGGTCTTGAAATGTGTGACCGCACTCGCATGATGAGTTCGCGATAATATCAATTCTTGCCAATGAGGCAGCTAAGTTGTAATGGTTACTCCTGCAACGATTGATGGTAACTACTAGTTTTCTAGGTAGATTCTTCTTCCAAAACCATGGTTTGGTACTTTGTGTAATGAAGTTTTTGAAATAAAGTTTACCCTTTAAGTTACCGTCGCTTTTATTTTTTTCTCTTGTCCTACTGTATGAACTTTGTTTAAACTGTTGTCGTAGATCGCTATATGGTATTCTGAAATCGTAGTTGGATTCTTTTTCTGCTGCCTTTTTTGCTAGTATGTCTGCTTTTTCGTTTCCCTGTATATTGCAGTGGGATGGTACCCAATAGAATTCTATTTTGCCTAAATTATTCGTTTTTTTTCGAAACATTGAATATTTTTCCTTTATAGATAGAATGAGGGGGTTGGTTTGAATATCTAATTTGTTTTCTGCGATACATTTTAGAACGCTTAACGAATCAGAAAATATCCTGTAAAGCATATTTGTGTAGTTTAGAGGTATTTTCATTGCTTCGTGAATTGCGAAACATTCTGCGGTGAATATTGAAGCATTTTTTTGTAAAGATTTTGAGAAGTTGATATTTAACTCTTCCGTAACGTACGCACTTCCAACAGATATGGAATTATGGGATTTACTTCCATCAGTAAAGATATTAACGAACTTTTCTTTTTCAGGCATGTTCATGATGATACTGTTAGGACACGGGGAATTTTTTGCCATATTACCTATTTCCGTATTGATTTCAATTTTTGTAATTAAAGATTGATAGTCTATGTTATATATGGGGTATTTATCTGTAGTAATGATTTTCTCGGATATTGAGTCGAAAAGTTCGTCAATACACTGTTCAATGAGAGTAATTTTGTCCTTTCGATTTGTTCGTAGATTTTTTCTTGATTTTTTAAGGTTTTGACTCGATATTGTACTACTGTTGGAGATTGATCTTGCTATGAATGAACTGCATAAATATTTAGCGCGATTAAAAATGGAAGGAAGTTTGCATTCTTCTAAGATCAAATTTGTTGGTGTGCTTATTCTGTATCCCATTGAAATTCGCAGGGCTGTGATCTGCATCTGTTCTAACTTTTTCAGAGTTATCTTCGATTGGGGTAAATATGCCGATACGCCATACTCTATGAGAGATCGTATGTACGTTTGGTAAATAGTTATAAGACTTTCAGGGTTTGATCCCCACCAGGTACCTCGTAGGAATTTTATTATATTGAGGCTTCTGTTACACTTATTCAAAACGTAGGTGACATGAGGCAAGAAGGACATTTTGTAATCAAAAATTATTCCTAAAAATCGCGTGGATGCAACTGATTTGATAGTGGTGCTGCTAACCTTGATCTCAGTTTTTCCTGGTGAAATTCTTTTTTTGTTGAAATGAATGAAAGTAGTTTTTTGAGTACAGAGATCCAGCCCCAAAGAATTCAGGTTCTTTTGAATAGTAGTTATAGATTTTTCAATCAATTTGATGTTCGTCTGAATTGTTCCGACATTTGTATAGAAGCAGATGTCGTCTGCAAATTGAGAGATTTGAACGCTTTTTGGTATCTGATTTGTGACATTGTTCACATAGATAATATATAATAAGGAACTGAGTACTCCACCTTGCGGGACGCCTTTATAAACTAACCTTGGCTTTTCCTTGGTGAAATTGGTGTATATTGTTCTGCGTCTTGTTAAGAATTTAACAAATGTAATAAGCTGTTTTGAACATTTGATTTCTGCCAGTTTATCAAGCAATATATTTGCATCTACATTGTCGAATGCCCCCTGTACATCTAGAAACACCGCTAAGGTATCTTTGTGATTTCTGAAACCGTTTTGTATATACAGAGACATGTTGTTCAGATTATCATTACATGAAAGGCCTTTTCTAAAGCCTGTCTGCGAATTGGGAAATATTTGGTTGTTCTCACACCAATATTGGAGACGATTTTTCAAAATAGTTTCCAAAAGTTTACATGAGCAGGAGGTGAGAGCTATAGGTCGATAATTTTCTTTATCTGCTTTCTTAATGAAATGAATATAAGATTTAGTCCAGTCGTGAGGAAAGGTTTCGGTTCTGTACATTTCGTTGAAGATGTCTAATAGTAGTAATTTATATTTTGGTGTTAAATTTTTTAAAATAGTGTAATCTATACCATCCATACCGGGAGACGATTTTGACTTCTTAGTATCCAGTGCATAATTGAACTCGGTGTAGTTGAACGGTGAATCGAAAAAGTCGTTTTCACCACAATTTGGTAAGTATTCGGGATCATTTGGAACAAATGGTGGACTGAGTTTATCTAACGCTATTGTTTGTCTTTCGAGAGAGTCGCAGTTACTAGCAATACTGGGTTGTACATTGACCCACTTGTTTTTTAATATTTTACATTTATTCCAAGTATAGGTAATATTTGTACTGAAGTTTATAGTTTCGGCAAAATTGCGAAAGTCCTGTTTCTTCTTTTTTTTGAATGTTTTTTGTGCAAGGGCTCTCATTTTTCTGTATTGAATACCATCTTGTATGTCACACGACTGTGACCATTTTTTGAAAGAATTTTTTCTCATTTTTTTAATTTCATTGCATTCCTCGTCCCACCAAGAGACGGGGTTATTATGACGTGAATATTTAGGATTTGTTCTTGTTGGAGTATTTTGTGTAATAGCGTTTGAAATTATTTCTAGGAATGTTTCAAATTTTTCATTAGCTGGCAAGTAAATATATTCTGTTGAAATAAATTTCGGATATTCTGAATTTAGTGTTTGTTCAACATTTTCCCAGTTTGTTTTAGACGAGTGAAATTTGAAGGATTTTACAACATGAATTTGTTTCGTGGCATTTATGGTTATGTGTATTGGATAGTGATCAGACCCCATGGTTTCATCAAACATTTGGGTAGATATAATGTCGGATATTGTATTTGTTGTTAACACCAAATCGAGATTAGATTTTTTTCCACTATATGGATCAATGTGCGACTGGGAGTCTGCATTATGAATAATCAGATTGGAGTTGTTTAAAGACTGTAATAGTCTTTCTCCATTACAATCGCTATGATCACAGTTCCAGGATACATGATGTGCGTTAAAATCTCCCATAAGGATAACATTTTTATTTGGTTTATTTGCATTATTAACTAAGGTATCCCAGACAGATTGCGCCATATTAGCACCAGGAGCTCTGTAAACCGCTATTAAATCCACAATTGGCGTTACATTGAGCAAAGATACGCCGCAAATTTCTATTGGACCGCTAGGAGTATTTATATATTCTATTTCTTTGAATAATATGTTATTTTTTATGAGTATTAAGATACCACCTCCTCGCGAGGTTAATCTATCTTGTCTATAACAGTTGAAGCCCGAATAAGCGAAATTATCTTTCTCCGTTAACCACGTTTCAGTACAAACCAATATATCAAATTCTCCCAACTTACGCTCTAACTCTTCTTTACGTTGTTTTAAACTTCTAGCATTCCAATATAATATATTCAATGTGTTTTTACTTGACATAATTGTAGATATTTGATTTTTACAAGTCCATTAAATCGTTGAGGCTGGAGCTTGTGCTCATTGCTTGACCAGAGATGCCTTCGGGATCTAAGTGTTTAATGATTTTAGTGAATCTCGACTTCATTCTGCGTGTAGTTAGTGACTTGTAGAGTTCTCGAAGTGTTTTGGCTAGTTCTATATTGTTATCAGTTATCGTTTCCGCTATTTCTTGTATGTTGTTTTGTCCATAAGTTTCAGCGATGAATTCCTTGAGTTGAGTGAAGTCAATATTGAAAAATTGTTGGTTGGCTTTCATAATGGTTTCTATTGGCTTTAGATCTTCCTCAATAGTTTCATCTTGTTGTTGTATCTTGGTTTTTTTAGTGGGTTGTTTTACACTCTGATGGGCCTCTTCTGAGGATTTTTTAAGTCTATTTCTGTCGAATTCTTCGTCGATGTTTATCGGTTCAGTATTTTTGGATGAGCTGGATTCTGGATATGGACGTTTATTCATGGTGTTTTGGTTCTTTGATAGATTAGGATTTGGCCCATCTGGTATTTGTGTTATCTCTTGAGAATCTTCAATCATATACTCTTCATTTGAAATTTGGAGTGGTTTTTGGTTTTTTGGTTGTGTGTGAGTGGTTTCTTCAATGCTTTGAGACTGATTATTGCAAGTTGGACAATTTTTAGCAAGGTGTCCTTCTTTTTTACATAGGAAACATGTGAGAGTATCTTCCGCAAAATATAACCAGTAATTGGTATTATCGAAGTTCACTTGTGATGATTCTGGTAATTTTGAGATGTCTTCAGGGGGAATGTAGACTTGTCTACGAAAGCTCAGTATGTGAGAAAAGCCTGGTTCGGTAAGTCCTGCTCTTAGGTGTGTTATGGTCGAAGACAGGGTGATTTTATGTTTTTTGAAAATTTCTTCTATGTTTTTGTGAGGAATAATTGGTGGAACGTTTGATATAATTATTCTTTTATTTGGCGTTATTAATGGTCTGATGTTAACATCCTGGTTTTGTATTCTTATGGTTTTGTTTTGTTCTGTTAGTTGAGCTGCTATTTCCTTCGTGGACAAGTATACACATATGCGATTATTCGATATTCTTGAAATAAATCGAATGGATGTTGGTGATGTTAGATTTCCAATTGCAATTGCATATTCTTTTATCGGTATTCCTTCGATTCCGTCTAGTAATATTGCTTGATCTTTTGTTGGAAAAGTTTCTGTCTGAGTGGCTGTTGCATAGCTTTGCTTATTTTGGGATGACATATTTATTAATTTACTGGGTCTTCTGTAGTCAGAAGGGTCCCGAAAAGACTTTATTTTGATTCGAAGTAAGATAACTTCGTTTCAAATTTCACTGAATCTATATTTGTTGTAAACAACTGTCACAGATTTTTACTGATTATCACTTCTTATCGGAGCGCGTTTACACGTGTCCTATCGCCTCGGCTTCTCACTTGCGTATCAAACTCAATTTTGAGACGTATACTACCCAACACTACCCGAGGCGGCTCTCCGAGTCTACTGTGCATTTTTGGTTGTGGGTACATTTGAAATCGTTGGTATATGACAAATAAATGCTGAGTTCGCTTAGGTAAAGTTGAATTAGGTCAGGTTCGTCTTTGGAACGTTGTCATACAGACTATGGCAATTGGAAATTCTAATTAAGATCGCAGACACCTGTAGTCGATTCGACAGCTTTTGCCTCCCATTATTATCATTATCTATTGCTTCATTCATTCGAATGAACTCCAATTACTTTCAATCAATCGAATGACATTTTCCTTTGCAATAAATACCCCCAAAGCTTCACCTCATTACCACTCTAGAAGAAGAACTTCGTTTCCAAGTGAGTTCTAGATCTCAACCCCAAAATACACTCATGTCCTCCCACAGAAACAAGAATCCTCCAAAAATCCGAAGCAATTTGTTTCATAATTCCTGCTGCTACTGGCAAAGGATTTTTCCTTGAGTGTTACGTGCTCTGACTCTGCCAGCAAGAATAAGCTCAAAAATAATACCATAAGATTGACTGTTGGAATAACAAGGATCAGATGAGTTATGCATGAAGTTCCTCCTTTCCCGAGATTTTGGTGAGCACGACGAAATAACGATGGTATAAAGCATTCCTTTTGATGCCCCCATTTCAAACGCTGAAAGGTATTTTGATCTATCTATACATCATCAAACTGCAACCTAGGAGTTTGAACTACTTTCAAGGTGGATCAACGAGTTCGTGCTCAAACGCTCCTGAGCTCACGCCAATGCTTCTTTATTTAACAATTCTTAGATAGTTAATTTCAAAAAAAGGATGTTCCTCAATTGGCTGTAGTTTCAGTGTTTATGATTTCTTTTTCATTTTTTCACTTCGTAATAGTTTTGTAGGCAATTTTTTAAATTGTGTATTCGATATACATTTCAATATGCAACAGTCGAATTTGTAATGAAAAAAAGTCGAAAATGAAGGCCAATATCGTTTAGCTACAAGGAATGGTCCATTAAGGTTCGGAAATTCAGACCTAAGATGCAAATTGACTCACCATATCGTTAGAATCGAAAACAGGGGCAGGATGCGAAACGATAACCGGAACCTCCGATATCACCTGGAAATAAGAGGAAATGGAAATCAGTATCGAGAACTGCCAGAATTCAATCAGGACCAGCCTGAGAAATTCGATTTCGCAACTGTACAGGGGTTGCAAATGGAACAGACTAAGGAAGTGAGATGTCACTTTATTAATGATATTGGTATTGTGTTAAAACTCGAATTGAATTAATTATGGGACGTCAATGTTTCAAAATTAGTTCTTCAACAAGAGGAGGGATCCAGAGAAGTAAGCAGATAATGAAGTTATTGTCTGAGAAGTGAAAACAATGTTTTTGGGAATTTAGGATTACACTTCCAGGAAGAGTTTGAAGATTTTCAGTTCATTCAAGTCAACAGTAGCGGATTAACCGGTACGCTTAGTACGCTGCAGCGTAGGGCCCCGAAGTCCATAGGGGCCCCCGGCGATCGAATTAAATTTTTTTTGCTAGAATGAAAATTCAGTCTGTAAGTGTGAAAAAAAATAGTCATACTGTACTGTATTTTATAAGAAGCTCAGAGGCAACTTGCATAGACTATCTACTCAGATGTTGGAAAAAACACACCATCCTAGATTCAGCGTAGTGTCCCTAATTATCTTGTCTGCCTGCAATAAATTCCGTCAAGGGTGGCGGCTGAATTCCAATGTTTACAATTACAACATAATTCAATAAATTTGTCGGCATTTCCTCTAAAATCTAGGAATGTGCTACAGAACGGCCGACCAGATGTTGATTCGTTTAGGGGTGTAAATAACTAAATAAGTGAAAAATACTTGTGCAGAAGTTCTCAGGTCTACATATTTTTTTCTCACTTTCATTTCACAAGATTCGAATAGTGTTGACAGTGACGGGCGAGTTTCGTGTAACGTGTAAGATTCAAATATTGTGAAAAACTGAGTGTTGGTGAATTAAACCATTTCTGTTTGGGTTTGGATTTTTATATCTTTGTACTCTCATTGAACGATATAATTGATATAAAAGGTAAGCTTTACAGTTCAGTTTCATATGCCATTTTCCAAACTGCCATTGATAAAAAATAAATAAAGAACTGTTGTGACAGAAAAAAAGACTGCAGTTTTTAGGAATACTTTCTATCGAAAATGATATAACGAGCAGTCTCGATTATGATTCTGCAATAAAAGAATTTGGTGATATTAAAATAAGAAAAAATAATTTTTTTTAGTGGAATATTATTTTGTAGGTAACTGATTTACAGCTTTACGATACTTGTATCTTTTGTGATGATTTTATTTATTCCTTAATCTCGATGCAATAAGGAATTTGCAGATTTGATATTCTAGAAATATTTTGTATTTGAATTTTTGTGATATTTTTCTCTTTTTTAAGATTTTTATTCTTCTTTTATATTTTGTTTTGATATACATACCCTGTATTTTATTAATAAACTTCATGTTTTGTTTTCAAGGAAGTGAGTTTTAATTGAAAAATCATTTTGAAAAAAATCGAAAATGTTTCAGAGGGGGCCCCAAAAGTTTTGAAGCGTAGGGCCCCTGAAATCGTAAATCCGGCACTGCAAGTCGAGGAGTTTGAGAGGAAAAGGCAAAAATGTCTCAGTATTAACGCTTGTGCAAAACGAATCAAAGCCGATCAACGAATGTTGACCTGAAACTTTGAAGGTGGCCTCCTGGTCATCATTATTATTCAATGATTTCTTCGGCAGCTGCTGTAACTTTTTTTTATACGCGTTCATTGCATCGACAAATGTGGAATAACCCTACATGTTGGATGTACCCACAAGGTGGATCTGTTTAAATAGTGGATCTTTTCGAATTCGAATAGTGGATCTATTTAAGTGGTGAATCTGCTGGCCTACTAGTTTTGGCTTACCTCTTAAGTTAAGGGGACGTTATACTCTGGCCGAAGGCACCGATTCGCCATTCAAAAAGTGCCTTTCATTTTTCCAAGTTCAAGCCCCCAATTTTCCACCTAAAAGCTTGATATTTTTTTTATTGAAGATAAAGGATATCTTGAGGGCACTTAGATTTTTCTATTTGGAAATTTTATTTTTTCGCATGAAAAAATCGGGTTGAATTTAAGAGTCTATAAAAAATGACCTCATTATCGTTTTTCAGCGGTTGTTCATCAATTTTTTTAGAAAATTCATTAGAGTGCCCTCGACAAATCAATTTTCTATATTAAAAAAGAAATATTCAGATGGCGCATAAATAATCCAAAATATTATGGAAATACTGTAAAGACTTCCAGAAAGTGTGAAATCGCAGAGAACTGTCTGAAATTCCAGGAGAATTTAAAGAAACATCAAGCTTTCAGGTGGAAAATTGAGGGCGTGAAATTGGCAAAATGAAAGGCACTTTTTGAATGGCGAATCGGTGCCTTCGGCCAGAGTATAACGTCCCCTTAAGGGTAACTTATTGAAAAAAATTACAAGAAGACACAATATCAAATTTTGAATATCATTCGTGAATATTAAAAATCTGGAATACATAATTTATCGATTGAAACAAAAATGAAGAATCCTGGTATTCTCGTGAGAGCGTTTAATTGCATCAGAAAATTTTTTCAGCGTATTACGTCCTATTAAAAACTCTGCTCCTACTATTGACAATATTAGGTTCTGACGAAATATTATCACTGAAACCACATAATTTTGGTTCATCAAGTTAATAGTTTTTTTTTCGGGGGGTGCAGGTTTTTATCAGTATGAAGCATTCGAGTGGAATGCTCAAGTAAATATTGAACAAATCTATTAGAAATGTGGGTTTTGACTTTTGAGTACTCAAGAAAATATTCTCTTTGTTTTTTTTTTTCGTGAAACGAATAACTGAATTAATATCAATATAAACCTGTATGAGTATTCAGAGGTAGATAAATAAATTTCCTTCCTTTAGTCTTGGTCAAAATGAAAAAAAAGCAAAAGCTTTACTAAATGGGAATCAACACATTGAGGTTAGTAATTAGTAGAGCAATTGAAAATGAAGGGACTGGGGTTTCGAAAAAGATGTTATAGCATGAGAACTTGATAACTTTGAGCATTACCTAAGCAAGAGCTATATCAATTCGAAAATTGCAGATAAATGCGTAAATTTTATTTTGTAGTTTAGATCACAAGTGAGGGTGAGCCCCTTATATAAATATTTTAAAATGCTTGTAACTTCTGAACAAAAAAGAATAGGTCACAGGTTCATAGGGGAAGAATATTTAAAATTAACACAGCATCAATCTGCCGAAGTTTGAGACAGATTAAGTAGAAATTTATGTAGATTTCAACCCTTTTCATTACGTGAATAAAAGTTCATGAAGGGGGGCTACTCATAACTTTTCTTTCTCTTTATGCAAACTCTATTTGTTAGATCCGATACTCGCACGGTATTTTAGCATGGTTTGGCAGATTACCCAGCTTCTGAATGAAAACGATTCCAGTCTCAGTTCCGAGGACTGACTACGGATCAATAGACATGTGTTGACGCACCCTCCCCTCTACTTACTACAACAACCAACTTTATCAGCCGGGTTTTACGACTAAAACTGCAGCTTTATCCGGAAAAAATGCGAAAATTGACAGATTGCTATTTTTCCCATTTTAGTTCCAACTACAACTGGCAGATATTCGATATTCTGATCGGTAATTGATGTATTTTCGTTGCTGCCACGATTGTGGATGTTTTTGTCCGCATTTTCTCGGAAATTTGTTATGGATTGAATTGGATTTGCAAAAAAGCTGTACGGTCAGGTGTATTGAAGGGTTATCGGAAATTAACTTTATACAAATAATAGGGAAGAAATATTACACAGTCAGAAAATGTATTTGGCCTACTCTCCTAAGACTTGTTTGCTGTAAAACTTTTTCTCTTTTCATATTCTAATCAATATTCGAGTTTGTTTCAGGTAATTTGATTCATTCAAGATAAGTTAGATGCCTGATAATATTATAGTTAAGTTAACGATTTCTGAGAACAAATTTATAATTATTTTTTCTCAGAAATGGTTCATTTCACAAAAGATTCACAAGAGACACTTTTTGTTCAGACTGAATCAAGCTATCCAAAATATTAATAGGAAACACCACCAAAATTAATTATTAAATAAATATTCTGAAGGCTGAAGGACTCCGGTCGATGGCCTTTGACTGTGGTCAATAAAGTACTGTCACTATTTCGGAAGGAAAATTCATATAAACATTTAAACCATAAATATAAATTCGGTACTACACTAGGGGAGATGGGAAAAGATATTTGTTGTCTGAATAAAATTACTTGGTCAAAAAAAATTTGAAAATTCTTAAAAGGTGATTTCTCAAATTTCATCGCAGTTAAATCTCTCAATTACCTAGCAGAGATTTCTCTTTGGTCCTGAGACCAAAAGGACACAATTTAATGGGATGCTGAATAAAAGATTTGGTTGTAAAGTTTTACAATTTCATTATCTTATTTGTGAATCTATAATTATAATCCAAAAAACAGAAGGTTTCTATTGATGTAGTTCTATTGAATTCAATTGATAGATTATTTCTTTTTTTCAATTCAGTTGAAGGACTGCTAAAAGAGAGTGGTTCAAATCCACTGGCGGATCCGGACAGTTTTTCAGTAGAGGGGGCACATATTTTTTCAAGGGGGCCATGAATAAAAAGAAATTTTTAACCAACGATAAACGACTACTTATGAAGGGATAATTGTCAATTTCGACGTCAAAGGGGGGGGGGGATGGTCCCGTGCAATATTTGAAAAGTATTGCAATATTTGAATAGACATGAAAAAGAATTACAATTGAAAGAAGGAATCATTTGGATTGCCAATATATTCAATAAGTTTTAACAAGGGTTGAAACTTTATCCGGAAAACCGACAAAATCAATATCAAATACATTTTTTAACCCTTTTTTCATAAATATTCGATGAATATTTAAGAATAAAGAAAACTATAACATCCTATCACAAAAAAAGTTCTTTAGTAAGATAATAAGATTCAAAACATTGAGCTTATTTTCTGTTGAAATAATTTGAAAAAACATTTTAAGGTGGGTGATGTGCAGTATAAAATATGTTGTTATTTGAATCCAAAATATTTTTAATCTACAGTATCTTTGAGCGGATAGAGTTCCAAATTATGTTCGTAAAAAAGCTTCTCCTGTACTTGTGGAATTTTCAATAATTCTCTTGAAGCTCTGCGTATTGTTTGTGTTTTGTGTTTGTGAATTTTTCTCTTCAATTATCATGATTTATTTCATCAATACTCAAATGAGTATTTAAATGAAGCAAATAATAAGATGAACAACATTGTTTCTTCATCAAATCGACATGCAAACGCAACCTTCGGAAATTATCAACTCAAATAAGAAAATTTCTTCTGCATGATGTCTTGAAGATGATGTTTTTCTTCCTCTTCATTCTGCTCCGCACTAAATTTTTTTTCCGATATCGAAAAGAGATTAGTCTAACGAACCGAAAATATTTCACCAAGGAAAATATATGCTACTTTCCATGCGCACCAACCGCCCGTTACGCCCACAATATCAAAAAAATACGAAATTACTGAAAAATACACGAAATTCAACTGAAATTAAGTCAAAAATAGGTGAAGGAAGTCAACAAAATTGTTGGTGAAGCTTTGGTGGGTTGTATTTGGGATTTGGGCCATTTGTTTATTTTGTGTTATTGTGTTGGTATCAGATGTTTCTTGAGGGTGCATTTCCGAGATATTTTGTGTCCAATGAGTATGTTTTAAGGAAGATTTGGTGGTTTTTGAGAAGCTTATATGAGATGTAGAAGAAGTTGATGAGCTTTGATGAGTTGGGGTATTTGTGTTGGTGGAAGGTGGAAGACCCGCCCCTTGTTGTTTGATATTGCTGATGTCTTTGATGTTTTGGATGCGTTTGAGGAGCTTTTGGTGTTTTGAAGCCTTCAAAAGATGTGCTAGTGCTTGGTGATGCGAGCATTTTAGGGATGTTGGGGGATACACAAATGAATTTATGGATATAGGTCAAGAACAAACAGGGGTTATTTTTGACATTTTTTGACATTTAGAGGGGCGTATCAACAAACCCTTGCAGACAGCAGTTCGACGTGATCAGGAGGTCCTCAACGTCGGCCATGTTATCCTGGGGGAGAAGCGGCAGCAGTAGCGGTCGGGGTAGCACTTAGAACAACGAGACTCGACACAGTGGCGTTCGTGGATCTCCTCGGTAGTCACAAAGGGGTCTCGGTGAGCACACATCACAACATCGCGCCGCAGACGACGCGTCTCTCACTTGTGGTGGTCGTCTTCGTCAGGAGCACCAGAGGAGGCGCCCCGCCCAGTCTCGTGACATCGTCAAGGGTCGGGCGCCTTTTCGGAACCGACATGCAACCGCCCCAAGCCGCGACAACGACGGAATGGGAGCGGTCGCGCCGCAACCGAGGGACGGCGTCTGCGCCTATCGTGACGTGGGGCAAGCGCGTCGTCGGATTAAGGAATCGGTCTTTTTCTTTTTGGGAGATTTCTGTGCCGAAGCTGAAGGAGGGGCGGCCAGTTGGTTGTTATGCGGTGTGGGGTGCCCCAGGGGTCCGTTTGCGGATGCGAGGACCACGGCTACGTCTGCGGCTCCCGCTTTCACGTTCAAGGACCTCGGGAGTCTCGCCGAAGGGGTGCGAAGATGATGATGATCCTAATAGACTCATTAGTGATTAGGCGTCAGGACAAACACGCTGTGTATGGCCTTCACACCTGCCGGATTTAACTCCGAACCATTTTAGACATCATTTGAAAGTATTCAGTGATTTTGGCTTAGAAAACCTAAGAAAAACAGTGACAGATCACTAGATCTGGGCGGTTAAAATGCAACTTTATGCGAACTTCTTTGAGAGGACGCAGAGGTATCCTGAATGCTGCCAGAATAAGAAATTAACATTGAGAGCTCCCAAAGATATCCTGAAATTGAAGGGAGCAAGAAATCATTTTCCCAGAATTATTCCGAATACACTGAGAAAAATGATTATTAATATTCAACTTTCCGATTTCTTAGTCCAATATTCATTTATATTTAACAACAGAACTTATCAACTAAAAAATTTTACTACTTATTAATTTGACTGAATCTTGAATATAAAAAACGGTTTGTTTTGCTTATATTCTTTAAATATTAACAAATTTATTAACAAAAAATATTTCATTTTAGTATTCAAATGTTATTTCTTACTATCAAAGATATTGTCCAGTTTAGTGGTGAATAATTTGAGCAGAAGATATAAAATACAGAGATAATATTATTAGTAAATTATGTTTCTTAACCAGAAAGTGGTATTTTAACAATAAATAAAGAAAATTTAACCGTTCCACTTCGTTCGTTTCCGATTTCGTTCGGCTCATAAAGACGCGGAATCATTCTGATGGAACATGGCGTCAATATGAACAGCTCTTTCGAACAATTATTGAGAGTTAGTTCGTTACCAAGAGTCTTATGGCAATTCTGAAAATTATGGAAAATTGTTGTTGAGTGTGTTCCGGTGGTGTTATGAAGTTAAAATTTGCATGAAGTCTTAGGACAGCTGAATAATGTTGTGTACGTGAAATTCAAGCGTGGTGTAAAAAACAGTTTGTTCCATGTGTGATCAGCCAAGCACATATTAAAAGATAGAGGGAGAGTATACCTGCGGATTATACACTTCATAATAATTCCTCAAAGGTGAGCTATTGTTTTGATTCAATTTATTAGATTTCATATACCTATACATAAATTACACAAATTCCCTGATTAGATATCCCTTTGGTTGATGCTTTTCGAGCTAATTTCAGTTTCATTTCTTTCGATTCAAAATTTGAGTTTTCATTTCTTTTTGACTATAGATTACACAATTTTTTTTCTCTACAATTTTTTTGAATATCATTCATTCTTAACAGTTCAATAAAGGAATTATTTATTCATCAATCGTTTTTAGACAAGGAAATATTATTACATATTCATTATTTGTGGGAAACTAGGAAAAAGATTTAATGAACGTGATTATTTATGAAGTAGAAGATTGTGGAAATATTCAGGTTTGAAGGATCAGTATTTCACTTTTTTACATTATACATCCGAGCTATCGATCATTTTCATAACCTTTCTCAAGGCTGGAAAAAATGAAAATATTATCTGTTATGGTGCCTCTCATACACAAAATTCTGATAATACAGATGGGATTTTTTTCATACTGAAATTTTATGTTTTTGCAACTTGGTGCTAACAAATTTCAACTCCAGTATAAATTCTTTTCAGGATCAACCAATCAGCTGATAGTGTGCTTTTATTTTCGTCTGAAGGTGTGCCGGAACCTCCCAGTCCCGGTGCCTTCCACCCAGTATGATGTTTTTTTATATTCATGATGTTTTTGACATTTCAATGAATATATTTTGTTCACTCCATAATAGATTTTTATTCTACCCCTAATAAGTATCTCATGAACAACTAACTAATGATACATAACAGTTATGCAACATTTTATAATTTTAAATATCATAGCATAAGAGCTAATACAGTTAAAAGTACTATTTCAGCAATACTAATGCTATTTGTTTAATATTAAAAAACTTATTAACTGTTTAACATGAGATAATGACAACAAATATTTGATTTCTTAACTATAAAGAATACTATGTATTCATGAATTCCGAAACATTAATTCCTAATTGATTATTTTCTATATTAACAATCGTTCAATAACAGTTAAGAAATCTTTCATATTCCCTAAATCTGGTTATTTGTATTAACATACATGCGATCAATATAAAGAAATAGTATCTTTGGAGTAATCTAATATCTAATTCATCACAAATGAATGATTTCTTAGTATCAAGATGTCAATGCTGTAAGAAACCAAAACATATCTTTTAAGAAATATTTGTTGGGACGTATAGTGAAACAGATATTTCTTACATACATTCGAAATTTCTTAGTGGTGAATATTTGTTTTTCTGAGTGTACAAAAATGTCGTTCAGTTTCGGTTGGTATCTACAATTCGTTTTCAAGGAAAGATCCTTGTCTCGTTTCAATTTCCTATCATAACTAAACGATTTTCCAATAAGAGGTGATATTTTGATTAATCCGCTATTTTGGTAGATGTCACTTTTGAAGCTGTAATTTTTTGACATTTGAAAAGTAGAAATTACGTCAATAATGAAAATGCAACGATACACGCTTCAACAATGCATTGAAATTATTAAAATCAAAATTTGGCCGGCCGATCATCAACAACGTCGTGTCTTTGCTGATTCGGTCCTTGAATTGCATGAAGATGATCCGGAATTCCATCGAAGATGGTCACAATGATGACCGAAAGCTAGGATCGATGCAATAAAGAGATTGATCTGAATTTTAGTTGATTACTATACCCGATATCTGGAAAACATCTTTAGTGAGGCCCATTTTCACCTCGGTGGCTTCGTCAACAAGCCAAATTGTCGCATCTGAGGCTCGGAAAATCCCAGAGGTATTGTTGAAAAGCCTCTCTATCCTCAACGTTTGACTGTTTGGTGTGGAGCGGGGTCATTGGACCATACTTTTTCGAGAATAAAGCTGGAGCAAACGTTACGGTGAATGGATTGCGCTATAGAGAGGATGATCAATGATATGGTCCTGTGATCGGGGTCATGGTGGTCATTTGACTGATGTTATTTTCAATTATTAACGGCATACTTTACTCTTTATAATGAAATAAGCATCGATCATTTATCTAAAAAATTGCATTATTCTTTGAATGTCAAAACAACTGCTCTTATATTATTGGAAAGCCCTTCAGAAGGTAGGTATAACTTGTGGGACGTCAAATTTATAAAGCTTGCTAGATTCTGATTCAACCATTTTCAAGATGGCCGCTGAACCTAGGGCACTTGCATTATGCAGGGCAGCATTTCGATCTAGGATATTTACAAAAATAGTTATTTATGATATGAGTGTTAAAAGTGACGTTTTATTTTGGAGTGAAAAAGTTTGTGAAATGAGCGGAGCGAATTGAACAATTTCACGAACAAAATAATAGTATATATTCTGAAACTAGTTGCAGAATGGGCTCCTATTCCAATACGAATGCGAAATTCGAAAACGAGCGACGAAGGAGCGAGTTTTCGAACGCAAGAGTGTTGGAATTGCATTCTGCAACGAGTATTAGACGATATTTTCTCTATTTCAGTCAAATTTCTGTTGAAATTCAATGAAAAATTCAGATTATACATCCTAGTGACTTTTGTATTGTATCTTGGCAGTTGGTTCACTGACGAAAATTGACATTTTCAACTTGACGTGTGTTGAAAATTGATAGGATCGGCAGTCATTGTTGACAACCGCGAAACGGAAAATATTACTAAAAACAGTGCTGTAATGAATTCATTACGATACTGAAATAGAGAGAATCACTTTTAACACAAATATCATACAATGTTTTTTGTACAACTGCCCTATTTAGATAATGATATGGGCGAGAAGAGCAAATCTGGAACTCCTACCTAAAAAATCTGTTCAACAATAAGATATTGCATATAAGGTCAGTCGTTCTTTCAGTATTATTGGGAAGTATGTTGACTATTTTCATAAGTAGGTACTTTGCACTGCGCCCTTCTGTCATCAAACATCGTCGTTTTTTCCTGAAATACATGAATAATAATTGCACTACCAATCTAGTAGGTATCAATACATTTGGGAAAATTCCATCTATTGTTGCCGAATTCCTCAAACTGCCAGAACCAAAGCAATATACAGGACACTGTTTTCGAAGATCCTCCGCTTCATTGCTACCTGAATCAGGAGCAAATATTGCGGATATAAAAAAAAACATGGTGGATGAAAGTCTACGACGGTAGCCGAGGGCTATGTTGATCATTCCATTGCATATAGAAATGTCATTGCTGAAAAAATTCTCCCAACCTCAACAGATTTTGGATCATCATCATCCAATATTGTACTTCCGGTTTCTACAAGTACTGATGGTGCTGAGGATTCTAATAATGTGTTGCGGAGCTCCTTAACGTCACAGGGCATTAATGTTAGTAATTGTTCTAGTTTTATGATTAATATTAATGTTCATAAGTACTGATTGTTAAATATTGATAATAAAAATTTGTAATTGATGAATTTTTTCCATCTGATTTCATCAAAAGAAAATGATGAAAATATTTTTAACACTAATGTAAAAAATATTTCAAAAACGCTTCCGCGTAAACAATCAATTTTAACATTGTTTGCTGTTATTAGAAGTGTCACTTTTAATGGCAGTTGTACAAAAAATCATATATGTAGAAATTCAAAGTAAAGAATGTGAATATAAGTACATTTAATAGCCTTCCTTTATGTAGAACCAGCGCTCAAAAAGTCCAGCATTATTCGAATAGAGATGTCGGAAGTTATTGGGAAAAACCAAAGACGTGCTTTGGTTCCAATTATTCCGTCTGAGAATAGCAGAAAAAGGTTACTGTTTGGAAGTGTCCCATTATCTTTATGCACAAAGTGCGACCTTCGACCTTGCAAAATATCATCAGTCAACAAGAAATACATTGAATAATGGACATATTTTATACAATTACCGTATCTATTCTATTCCACCTAAGTAGATAGATCACACGAATCATCATTAAGCATTCAGTCCGTCTGAGGTTGTGGCAACAATTTCCATGATAAATAAGCTGACTTATGATTTGAATGGCTGTTAATCTTATCAAAATCAAGATCATTGCATTAGATTTACAAGGTGTCACATTGAAGAGGAAATAGGCCTTTTCTAGTGGAAAAATCAAGATTTTTTTAAAATCGCTCGGACTCGTCAATTTTGTTGATGAGGGTGACATTTTTCAACATGAAACCCATCATCATATCGTTTTCATCCCTCTGAGCGTCAACCCCATCCCCTTAAGGGGACCAGGTACACGTCCGAACTCACGAGCTCCTTTCAAGAATTGGGCTTTTTATTTCCATGATTTCTCAGTTCGTATATGCGGCGTAGACCAACAATTTTTTTTTAAATTGTGTATCACTCGCTTTTCAGTTTTTCTTCGTATATTAGGAAAGAAAACCTGGTGAGCTGTAGTTTCATGAAATTCTGGACAAGCGATTTTATTTCCATGATATCTCCGTCAATTTTCGGGATAAATGTATGAAATTTTCAGTATGAATGCGGAATGATATTTTGCAGAATGCGTATTATTCGCGTTTCCGTTTATCTGCGTATATTAGGAAAAAAACCTGGTTAAAAATATGAACAATAAAGTTCCTAATTTATAATTCATTTGAAAATTGATGGAGCAATAAACAGAAAAACTGATCGATACACATTCTGGAAAATATTATTTTGCATATAAACTGAAAATTTCATAAATTTATCCCGAGAATTGACAGAGATAGGTATCATGGAAATAAAATCGTTTGTCCAGATTTTCATGAAATTACAGCTCACCAGGTTTTTTTCCTAATATACGATGAAAAACAGAAAAGCGAGTGATACATATTCTAGAGAAATGATTAAGTTTTGATTATTAAAAAAACTGTTGGTCTACGCCGCATACGAACTGAGATATCATGGAAATGAAAAGCCCAATTTTTGAAAGGAGCTCGCGAACTCGGACGTGTACCAGGTAACAGGTTCCCTTAAATTTGAATAGGAAAGATGGATAGTGCGATTTGTTATTGAAAGGAATATTCCTTTTTATTACGACAGCAATTTTTTTTTCATATTTGATTATTTGTTCACGTAATATTCGATTTTTAAATGAAATATCACCCAATTTACCAGGAAAGAACATGTGCAGGAGGAGAGAAATGTTCTCGCCAAGTGAACGGTTTCAGGAGATTTTTCAGAATTTTCAAAATTCGAACTATTAAATTAATTTCTCCATACTGGGGAATTCCCATATAGATTATCTGTACAAGAAGAACTTGTCAGCTGTGGAGCGAACCATACTTATGTCGCATATTTGTTTCATTTTCATATCAGTTCACTGATTTACTTGATCGTGAATAATTCTGCTTTCGTTAATTGCTCATTTTCTGTTTCCTTTTCGTGAATTCGGAAAATTTCAGTTTTTCCTGTGATTCGCAGTTTGTAAGTGATTTCGATTCAATCGACTTACATTCGTTTAAAATTTTCATTTGTGCGAATTATTTCGAACAAAAAAACTGTTACCAGTGGCGTGGTTATTTTATAATACCACAAGGATAAGTGTACACAATTTGACATTTTTAGCAACGGATTTTCACTTCAGCTTCATTCCATATTCGTTTGTCGAGTTCGATCAATCTTCACATTGAAATAGGAGTCATCAGCAGGATCCTGTTGACTGTTTTGCTGATATAGGTGAGACTATATTCCTTTTGTTATTTTGGGTACATTTATCCTTTCATTTGTGTTGGATTTCAATAAATTTCATATACATATACAGTCCACTAGCCTTATTTTTATTTTCATTCGGAAGATTATACTTATTTCGAAAAATTAAACTTATATAATATTGAACCACACTTCAGTTGGTTATATAAAACTCTACCCAACAAGGAAAATTTGTTCGGAAGTCAATTAATTCTTCTTGATGAAAATGCAATGCATCATAATCGTCCATTAGAGCAGCTTATTCGTCGAATTATCGTTAGATTTCGGACATTTTTTCTACTCGATCGCTGCTGTGAAAGTGTTAATGAAGATCCAGATTTGTCTATTCGTCGACGTTCACAACAAGTTGGACTCTGTGCATACACCACATGGAAAATTTTGCGTGAAGATCTTGGTCTACAACCATAAGATCCAACTGAATCGAGAACTGAAGACACTTGACCATAATAAGCGATTCATTGGAATATAGATTTGGGGATAACATTATTTCGAGAAATGGTCCAATTAATGGCCTCCAAGATCATTAACTTTCAAATAAAAGAAAAATCTTAATTTAAATGTGTTTTATTTCAATTCAAAGTTTTATTCCTCTAAAAAAACACCCGATATTCAACTTTACTGTATTCGAATGCTGTAACAGTTGTAAATTGCTACAGTCCACTTGCGTTCGAATCGAAATCAAAACGACTTGTTTGTTGAGATATCAAATAACAATGACGTCCAAATGAATTCCATGACCATCTAAAAGCAAAGTGCTGATACTGCATGAACGCATAAGGTACGACATTGTGAACTCCGTAGAGTAGGTATGTTCTCGAACTCATCAAGTAATTAAAAGAAATGGAAGCAAACAAGTGAACAGTTTAATGAAAAAAATTAAAATTTACTTGTCAGAGGTTTACGTATTCAGTACCTATCTGAGCGAAACACCAATAAATTGATTTTTTAAAGCCAAGTCACTTGAAACATCGATTTTTGGAAATTATCGGCTAATCTTGATTTTTAATATGTTAGATTACATCTGACAACGTCCCCCTACCAATTCAGAATGCTTAGTTCGATTTCTTCCCGGTGCCCCTCGTACGTCTGGTTTCCGCATTCCTCCCTTTCTCCATATCACAATGCACGATACAAGCATCATCAAAAATGATAATCTCATATCAAAATTCAGCAATGATGTGATTCAAATTGAAACACAATATGAGATATCATAACGCAACTCATCTTCCACATCATTGTTACAATCATCTAAGTCTATAGGCAATAATTATTCGACCGCAACTGCTTCGTTTTCTGTCTAGTACGCAAAACTGCACCTACCTACCTGTGACTTAAGTCGAGTCTTCTTCCCCACCAATTTAACAAACAAACCTGCCCAGACCCCAGAAAGACCAGTTACGTTCTTATGGTCACCGTCCATCCTGGGTGATTCAATGCAAGCTTTTTCTGGTGTCACAGAAAAGTTCAATTCGATACCGATGGTTTGATTTTGTGTAGTGAAAAAGGTTCTACTTGGAAGCGCAAAGTAATTCAGAAAGGTAAAGACTAGAGATAAACGCATTGGGCTTAATTTGGTGATTATGAGATCATGATGCTAATTGTTAACCTTCGTCAGAGTGTAAACAATTGTGACATCAGAAGTTGTGGGTTTTTTCATTGCACCAGGGGTATTCCTATGTTGATAATACAGTCGAACATTGTTATTTCCTAAGACTGTATGGTAATTAAACACATATTCAGTCCACAATTAGGAAAACATCCTATTTTACATCTTGTCAGAATTGTCTTTCATCAAAAGGTCAAAGATATATCGCTATATAAGGTATGGGTGTAATGAGTAATGTACTGAATTATGCAAGACTATCTGATCCATAAAGATAATTCAAGTTCAAGAAAGCACTTCTTTTTATACCTTCTGAAAGTTGACGGTACATACACGGTACAATTGTCGCCAAAAATGTCTACATTCTTTTCCTGTAGTTTTTGGAAATTCGAACATCAATAATGGAAGAATGGGGCACTTGTATAGGATCAACCTTGTGTACTTCTGTACGTGTCCTGCTGTCGCAGACCATTTTTTTTAATTCACCACACAGTAAAAGTACCTATCACATACAATGTTATACTGAATAGTGAATACCAAATTTATTTCGAAAATCTCCATTTCTTTTATAATTTGAACTGCCGTTAACTTTGAACCAAAGTTTGACCTATCTTGATATGCAATTTTGTTCTTAAGTGACGTTTTTATCGTTTCTTTTCAAGTTTGCTAGTACAAAGAGCACCACCATATTCTTATAGCAGAAATCTTAATTTCTAGAGAAACCCAAAAATATACGCATATCTTCGGTACCTTTCTATACACGAGCCTTACTAGTACTTGTAAAATGCTGGTTACTTCATGTTAGAATCATTAATTGCATCCAAATTAAGTTTTCCGCATTATGCAAACAAGTAAACGACAATTTGGAATATGAAATGATCAGAAATTCATTTGAAAACAATCTATTCTCATAAACTCATGAGTGAATTTCAATCCAAAAATTGTTATTTTCCGGTTGTTCACACTTATTCCTAAAAGTTCCGATCTGATCAGCCTTGAGACTGTTAATGGGGAACACTTCCTTTATCGAATATGTTCAGAATTCAAGACACGAATAAATTTAGCCTTCGTACAATATGATTAAAGTATTTGGCCTCATCAACAATGTATAGTAATGAATATAATTAGAGTTAACTTGAATTGTCACAAATTTAAGTTTACTTTTATGCATATCTCGTACGAAAGTATTACCAGAAACTCTTTCAAATGGCTTCTTGTATTTATTCAGAAGAATTTCAGAAAGGTCACAAAGAAGTACAACAACTGGCACTATTTTTTTCAGAATTGTAACCCAAAAATTGTCTAGCTTTGACAAAAACTGCTTCGATAATTTAGTATTTACCTAATTTAGTGCCATTGCGAACTGTCCACTGGCTGCGTTGGATTATGAATTGCCAATTATTACCAGCACCTTCCAATATTGAATTCAATACAGGGTGGACTTTTCAAAACGAAACAGACGAGATAACGGGCGGAATAAATTTATTTCGAAATGATGCTCGGACACGTCGATTTTTGTTTCGAGGGAGACAACTCTTAAGGTCAAATTCACAACTATATCGCTTCAACCCTTAGTGTTAGAACACCAACCCCTTAATTTTGAATAGGAAAGATAGGGTGAGTGATACCTCGTTTGAAAGGCCTTTTTATCATGAATTCAGCGTAATAATGTAATTTTTTCTCATTTAACGCATTCGTTTTTGAGATATTCAATTTTGGATTTCGTACAGTACCATTCATTCCGCTAACCATGCTATTATATGTGAATTCATCAATTATTTGACTAAATTATTCATTGTTAAAATTTTAACTTTGTATTTTGATGTCTGGTGTATGTCAGTTATGGAGTTTCATCGAATCTACAGAATTAATGAATAGTAAATTCGATTGATTCAGTCAGCTTGCTTAACGACAATACCATCTTTGTTTCAACTTCAAATGTCAATATCTCAAGAATCAATGAATCGAATGAAGAAAAAATCAATATCCCGAATTCAGGATAAAAGGACCTTTCAAATGAGGTATCACTCACCCTATCTTTACTATTCAAAATTTAGGGGTTGGTGATTTAACAATGAGGGTTGAAGCGATATAGTTGTGAATTTGACCTTAAGAGTTGTCCCCCTCGAAACAAAAATCGACGTGTCCGAGCAGTCTTTCGAAATAAATTATTCCGCCCGTTATCTCGTCTGTTTCGTTTTAAAAAGCCCACCCTGTATAGCGAGCATTTATCACATTGAAAAGTATGAATGTTTGACACTAAAGTTACCTCTTGTCCTCCTGATTGTAGATGCCGTATTTGTTTTCGATATTTTTCATTCTTTCAATCACGAAATTCAGCATACAAAACTCGTTATTCCACAAAAACAAAGAGGAGTAACTCTGAAACAATAATTTCTGAAGTCAATAGTGTAGTTCTTCTCCTTCTGAAGTTATCGTCTTCCCAGCTTTGCCTCTTACTTGATAACACAGCAATTTCTACGTCTTTATCGAATATAAAATAATGACTCCCTTTTCTTGGTAGGATGAACCATGTGAAAGCCCTCCTGGTTTGCATCACCCTGTACACATACCTGGTAGAAACTAACGCAAATATCAACGGATGTCACTCATCGCTCCTCAAAGACTGCAACTGTGGCAGAGTCTACAGAGACCAGAGGACCTACTTCGTGGTGAATTGTACCAACACCGGTTTCCATGATACATCAATGTTAGAAGAGCTTCCTGAAGAGACGGAATGGCTAGTCTTCACCGGAAATCATGTCCCAATACTGGACAGTAACGTCTTTGGAGAAGACGTTGTCCTTGACAAATTGGAAATTATAGATATGACGAACAACGGCATAAGAGATGTGAGAGGAAAAGCTTTCCATCGTGTTATGAACGTTAAAAGATTGATTCTAAACCACAATAACATAACGATCTCAGAGAATGATAACGAAAACTTTCACCATCCTAGGGTTTTCTCCAACTTTTACAACCTAGAAGAACTACATTTAACAAACGCTTTCGCTGATAACACGGACTCGGGTCTTGCTGAAGACCTCCACGACATATTCGTCAACAGCAACTTAACCAAACTATACAAACTGCACTTGGAACAAAATGAGATAAAAAACTTCAAGGATGAATCTGTGTTTTGCGACCTGCCAAACCTTCACGACATCTACCTGGGCAACAACAACATTCCTAATGTTAATTTTAATATAAACTGCATGAAGAGGTTGCGATACATCGACTTGGAACAGAATAATATCACGAAGTTCACTCAGAAAGACTTGGATGCGTTTGACAGGGCAGCCCAAAGGCATGAAGATGGTTTGACATTAGATCTTGATGGCAATCCATTCAGATGTGATGCGGCTGTTAAATTTTTCTACGGGTGGCTCCAAAAAACCAAAGTGATCGTTCGAAATAAACGTTCTCTACAATGCCATTCCAGAATTGGCAGCCGATACATTTTCAACTTGACTGATTTTGCTGAAGCAAAACATGCTAGAGTCTCTAAGGCTCTCACTATCCTCCTAGTAGTTTTAACAATTGTGTTACTAAGCTTAGTGGCTGCTTTCGCTTATCTGCGCAAAGAAGCTATGAAAAATAAACTGTCACCTATTTTCGACAATATTACTAGAAAAGTGCAGTATACTCACATCGAATCACAGGACGTTTAGCATTTCATTAAAATCCAATTTGTACAGACCCATCTATTTCATATTACAATACACACTACAATCTGTTTTAGTGCCATTAAACAGTAAAATATTTACATACTAGATATATAATTCCATTTCCATACTTCTAGGTCACACATTTAATTTGGTATTAAGTACTTATATTTAATATTTTAATAATTTATTGGTTCAGTTACATTTTATTCGTTCAAGTAGATAATTAGCATTAATTATTGCTTTTCTACAATCTGTAAATGATCTTATAGCTTCTTGTAAATAAACTTTTAAAGATTAGATTATCTTGCATTTTTCTTTTTTTCGCATTGATAACGTTCAACTTTCCTACCGGAGAGCCTTTGGTTCCTAGCAAAGATAAAGAACTTTTACATTTTTTTGTCTCTATGTCTGCAACTAGTTCTCTTCTGTTAATCAGCAATTCCAAAAATGGTGGAATATCTTTTCTGCGCTATATCTCTAAAACCATACGTCGCGGTCGTAGGGTGAAGTTTTCGCGAAATTTTATTTGAAAAATGGTCATGCGAATGCGACATGAAAAGGATCTCACTCAAGTGAAAAAGAATCAATTCAATGAGAAAATGGGTACGTTAGATTAGATTCTCTTCCGTTTGTGAAATAGATTGATAGTCAACGTCTAAAACAATACAGCAAGCCTTATGTTTGGTTGCCTACCGGCGGAAGTAAACCAGTAGACATCTATTGTTTAATAGAAATCTATGCCGAAATCATATGGAGCACTATAAATTTGGTTATGAATTTCTAACCTCACTATTTTCTATAGTCTCTGTGATGGTGTTTGTTATGTTTTTACCGGTCTTCCGATGAATATACTTTGATATTACAGTATAATTACTGTAGAAATACGTAATCGAAGCATAATTAACTACCTTGCGAAAGCAAAAGATTTAGAACCATCGCGTTAGCTTATCTCAAATTCAATTGAATACAATTTGAATTGGGTCAACATGGTTGATAACAACGAGTCTGGAGATTTCGTTGCTGAACAGCAGGATTGTCGTAAACCTATGTCGACAGGCTTGCACATAAATTGCCCCCATGATATAAAATCTGCGGTTCAGTTCGCTTTGGATAATGGTTACCATTTCATGATAACCCAAATAACCCATCCCAATTATTCTCGAGACTTGATAAAAGGGAATTTCGTAGGACAAATCGGAAGAACTGACAGAGTTTTGAAGTGCAATGAATGGGGTAGATTAATAGTGGCAGAATTATCAAGAACGATAAATGTAGATAGTGACATAGATCATGTACGTCAACAGAATGAAGCGATTTTGGAGCAGGAATTGGGATTTGCTTATCATCTAGGTGTTCCGGCCATACAGATACATTTGAAGCAGAGTGTAAATACGAATCTGGCAAGAATACTCTATGAGAAAATATTATCATGGTGTACTCTTTCCATATGGCTAACGATACCAATGGTACATCCTTCTAGATACAGCAAAGTGTGTGATGAAAGTGAGAAAGAGGATACATGGACTTGGTGGAATCATTTCAGAACCCTTTGTCGGTATGAAAAAAGGATAGGTTTAGTTCTAGAACTTCCAGATATTAAGTACGTTCCATCCTCTGATGAAATTGATAGGTGGCTGGGGGAACCAGTTAAGGCTCTTTTGATCAACACTAGTCTCTTCGTGAAAAATACTCATGGTAAACCTGTATTACCTAAGCTCATTCAAGACGTCATACAGAGATTCATGTCCATTGATGTTCAATATATAATAAAAACAAACAATATGGAAGATATTTCTGTGTACAATAAGTACTTATCATTCCTTGGAAGGAAGTTATATACTCCTGGACCTAATGAGTCTGTGTACCATGGTATGGAGGACTATCTTCAAAATCCACTTCAACCATTATCTGATCATTTAGACTCAAACATTTACGAAGTATTTGAGAAAGATCAAATAAAGTATACCACATACCAAAATGCTATTCAGAAAGCCCTTCAAGATGTTCCAGAAGATGTAGAGACACCTGTTTTGATGGTCGTGGGACCTGGTAGAGGACCTTTGATCCAAGCAAGTTTGAATGTATCCTATATTCTTCACAGACCTATTAAAATTTATGCAATTGAAAAAAATCCTTTTGCATACAATACTCTACTGGATCGTGTTGAAAATGAGTGGAATAATAAAGTGGTTCTCATCAATGAAGATATGAGAGTTTATGATCCCCCGGAAAAGGCTGATATTATAATTTCAGAACTGTTGGGTTCATTCGGAGATAATGAATTATCCCCTGAATGTCTTGATGGGGCTCAACGATTCTTGAAAGAAGATGGGATATCAGTACCTTCCTCTTACACCTCCTTTATAGCACCGATTCAAAGCACAAAGATATACAATGAAATTCATTCCAATCGACAAGCTGATAAAACCATTCTATCGTGTTTGGAAACACCATATGTTGTTCATCTTGTAAATTTTTATCAAATTGACAACCCAAAACCCCTTTTCACATTTATCCATCCAAATTGGGATAAACTAGCCACAAACAAAAGATTCAAGAGACTTAGATTTTATGCAAAGCTGGATTGCTTGCTGACAGGATTTGTGGGGTTCTTCAACACTGTATTGCATGGTGACATTATGCTGAGCACCAACCCAAAGAATCACACCCCAAACATGGCTAGTTGGTTTCCTATTCATTTTCCTCTACCTGAACCTATGCAGATAAAAGGAGGGGAAACAATTGAAATTGCGTTTTGGAGATGTGAATCTAAGGATAAAGTTTGGTATGAATGGTGTGTGGAATCTCCGAGAAAAAGTAATATTGTAAATCCCAATGGTAGATCGAATTTCATTACTAAAATTTGTTGAACTGTGAAATAGGTATTATTGTGATAAATGACTCAAACAACTGAAAGAATTCAAAGTTATTTTAAATAATATTTCCTTCGTCATGCGTTTCTACCTCAATAAATCTTTGATCCTTTAATTTTAACCAAAATTTAGGTATTGAAATTATTAAAATAATTGATTTTTTTTTAAATACCTATCTACATGTACATGGAATTCTTGTTAAAATATTTTGTTCTGTTATCGTAACCATTCCAATATGGAAGGATCTCATTCAAAACTGTTCTATCTATGCAATAAAAGTAATTTCAAGAACGTGGCTTTTATGGAACCCATAAATTATTTCTGATGAATTGAAATATCTACCGTCCAGCCTTCCAAAGTGTAATCAATATTTTGTATGATACCGAGGGCCAGCTTATAATTTTTCTGTTTTTTCCAATCAAATTAAAAGTTAACGATTTGAGAAGAAGGACATACACTTTTCAAACTCAATTTACTCAATTTGGGTGTAGAAATTCAAACTAGTTGTATTTTCGAATGAAAAGTGGAATCACAGCCGTCTTTACAACAAGCCGTGAAATAGGGTAAACAAGGCAACATGTAAATGTTTTTCTCTATGATTTTTGTTTATAACGTATAACCTATATGTTCTCATGTTTGGTTATAAAAAAATATAGCTACGAACAGTTTGTTTAAAGTAGTGAATTTGAAAGTTAGTTTGTGTTCAGTGGTAGCATAATTCAAGAATACAATTTCGATTTTTGATTTCGTAAACATTTCATTTCAAGAAGTAAGTATAAAAAGCTGTCAGAAAGCCCAACTTTCTTGTAATTTCTCATCAATTATGAGTCTTTTGACCCTACAGTATGGACAGTGTGGTAATCAAGTTGGCGACTCCCTGTACTCCACCATTTACCATGATATTGAAAATGACAAAACCCCATACTCCTTTAAATCCTTGAATAAATGGTTCAATGTAGTATCAAATGGGAGATATGAGCCTCGCTCTGTTCTAATTGATACAGAAACTAAGGTGATAAATAAGAGATGTAAAGGTCCGTATGATTTCAAGAATATAATTGCTGCCTCTTTCGGAGGAAGCGCCAATAACTGGGCCTTTGGATACTATATTAGCAGTGACAAAATTATCGATTTGATACTCGATGAAGTTAGGAAAGAGTCTGAAAAATCTGATTATATGGTATCCTTTCTGAATATCCTAAGTTCATCTGGAGGAACAGGCTCAGGAGTTGGTACTCGAGTTATAGAGGAAATGAAAAATGAACACTCAAATAAATTGATAATGAATGCAATAGTTCTACCATACCTAAATGGTGAAATTATAACTCAGAACTATAATACAATACTTTCCTTATCAAAGCTACACGAGGCATCCGATATTGGGATTCTTGTTGAGAATGACCTGATACATGAACTTTGTACAGATCGGGTTCATGAAAGTTTGAATTTCTCTGATCTTAATAAGTTGATAGCTTTCCAGCTGGCTTCGATTTTTCAACCAATTAGAGATGAGAATAATGCTGTTTTTCTTAGTCATCATGCATCTCATCCGCTCTTCAAATATCTTCAATTGAGATCTTCCTATCTCCGTTCTAAACACCCCAAATTTGAGACAAATCAATACTGGAGGTCTTTACTGAACTACACCACAAGATTATCGAACTATGAAATCAAATTACGTAAAATTTCTCCATTAAAAATTCAAGAAAAAAACATTATTTCATCTGTAATTACCAGAGGAGTAGAAAAACCTGAAACTGCAGATTTTGAGAGTTTGAAATGTTCCTGGAAAAATGTAGGTTGGATGCCTCGAAGTTGTAGCTTTTCAAAATATCACGAAAGTACAAAGTTCTGTGGAAACGATAAAACTATCACAATTATAAGCAATGGAAACAGTGTTTGTCATTATTTGAACTCTGTCATTGAGGATGCATGGAGTTTGTTCACAAAAAAGGCGTATTTGCATCATTACCAGAAGTTTAATGTTGGAGAGGGGGAATTTCGTGAAGCTTTCCAAATTATGGAAAATATAGTTTCGGGATATGAACATTTGTGAATGTTTAATTTCAATTTCCATTGAACAAAGCAATTTGTCAGTTGTTTCTCATTTTCATATTTCTGAAATAAAGAAAATTTGTATGATTTATTGCCTTACATATGGATTAATAAATAATGAGAGTTGAAGGCTTTGATGAATTCATTATACTGTAATAACATAAGCATTTCTCGATTTCACTTGGTGGTTATAAAATATAAGACGACTTTCCAACAAGATGATAGACCACCTCACTCTGACATTCATTTAATGGTTCATTCATGTTAACAAGTTCCAAAATGCAGTTTTTCAGTTTTAAGTTTATTTTTAGTGCCATGGACTGAACAAGAAAAAAGAGACCTCCTGATAGCTATGGAGGCTCATGGACCTAATGATTTGGAAGAAATTCAGAAATATATACCTGACAAATCAGTTATGGAGATCAGATGTACAATTGAAAAGTATAAACATATGGCTGCTACTAAATCCAAACATTCAGGGGCCACTAAAGCAGATGAAACTCCCTTGAACCAGTGGATAAAAGTTATGGAGTCTCTGAAGTCCAATTCTCAAGACTTTGATGACTTTTACCCAAGATTGTTCAAGTATATTGCAATGTTTGAAAATCACACTGAAGATGCAGGAGTGAACCTCAAGTAAAGTTTTGAATATTTTAAATCTAAGATTTTTATTTACCCTTTTTTATTTTAGGGATTGCTACTTGGCAATATCAGAGCTCATGAAGGGAGAAAGTATAAAATTACTGGATCCTTACACTGTTTATTTCCTCAACAAATCTTTGTCAGATTTGGCCCACAAAGTCCAAGATAATGACAACTCTGAAATGTTGAAATTTGTGAAAAGTATAGAGAATATGGAAGATTTAACCAAGGCAAATTTAGTGAAATCATATAGCAAGAAAAAAGAGGCAAGTATGAATTTTCTCTGGAGCTTGCGAAAAACAAGCTTAAACCCATGCATGTAAAGAA
Source organism: Adalia bipunctata (assembly GCA_910592335.1). Lineage (NCBI taxonomy): Eukaryota > Metazoa > Arthropoda > Insecta > Coleoptera > Coccinellidae > Adalia > Adalia bipunctata. Next base: position 15,867,593 of record OU342955.1, read on the forward strand.
ATATTGGAATTTTTTCAGAATTCTACTCCACATTTAATTTCATCCTCAAATCATTGATAAAATGTGTAATTTTGAATATTATTGAACATTTCTCAATTCTTTTTCAGGACTTTAGAAACAATCCTTTAAGAGTACCGGAATCTCTCTTGAAATTGAAGGATAATACAGAAGGTCCCTCAACAAGCACTCAAAGATGAAATGAAACTATTGGAATTATAGAAAAAATGGTTGTTTTGGATTGATAGAGCGTATTATTCGATTTATATTATGTATGAATGACTATACTCAATTAGTGGTTGAACAATGTTATATTTTATTTATTTATGAACAATACATATTTGATTTTATATTTTGTTTCATTTACTCAACGAAAAATATGAATTAACTCAAGCAGGGACTTTCACCTGAGAGGGAGAATATTTCTGGCAAATTCTTTTGAAATCAGCTTCTTTCTGGTTCAAATCTTCAATGTACGGATGACTTGGGTTCAATGTTTTCAATTGTGAAAGATATCTGTTGGCTACCTGCAATGGATTCAATGAATAATGACATTCATATTTCCAATTAGAGATCATGAAAATGTATTATTATTTAAATATAAATCTTACTTCTGGACCTTTCCCAGTATTTCTCTGAAGTACAATCATATTAATGAGAGTATCGCAATAATTCGAATCTTTGTCCAAAGCTTCTTGTAGTACAGTTTCTGCTTCCTCATACTGTGCTCTTCCGAGGAATGTTACTGCTTGTCCATTTAGAAGCTGGGGAGTGGATCCATATTTATCAACAAGTTCTTGATAAATATAGTAAGCATCTTGGAGTTTGTCTCCTCCCTGTCAAAGATTTAGAAATGAAAAAAAAGCAATTTAAAATCAAAACATAACATGATGGTAGAGCTGTAAGAAGCAATGATTAAATAACTTACAATCGACGTGTTGACCCAAGCCTGCGCCAATTGAGTCAAAGTGGCATCATCATCCTTATCTTGCATTTCCTTGAGTTTCTTTTTGGCCAAATCAACTCTATCCATCCTTAATAGAATTTGAATAATGAAGGCGTAAGCTTCTAGGCATTCAGAGTTGTGCAACACCTTATAAGCTGAATCTAGATTATCCTCATTCAAATATATTGTCGCTGCAACCAATATGAAAGTATCAGTTGGCACATTTGCCGTTCCAACTAGTTGAGAATCCAACTGGGTTATAATGCTTTCTCGCGTCTGGCCATTGGAAAAGTATTCAGCAAGTAATTTTAGAGGTCTTATTTCCTCAGGAGAGTTTGGTTTGATTTCATCTAAAACCACCAAGTATTTTTTTTGGGCAAGGTAGGATCTGTAGGTAAACACATCCCTTAATACTGCAATTTCTGGGGATGAAGGCTGAAAGATAATAAGGTAATTTTGCGGAATGGAAGTTACATAGGTTTGTCAACCTTTTGGAGTTTCTGTGCCTCGTTTATACATTGCTGAAAGTTGCCAATGTAAAAATAGTTTTTAACGTCGAATAATTCATCCACATCCTGTTGACGTGACATTTTGTGAAATGGAATTGAAATTTCTTCGAAAACTTGCAGATTAGCTGTGAGAAAACCTGTAAATGTTTATTAATGTTTACGTTTTCATTAGATTACACGTCATGAGCAGAAAACGTCAAACTTGACGTTTAACCACAGACTGTGGTTTAACTTCGACATAAGGACTACAGGTTTTTGAACCTACGACTAAGGCTCAGTCTTCACTGTTTATGTTTTTAATTTTAATTGCCCACAAGTCGAGCAGTATGGTGAGTATTCAGAGCATAGAAAGAGTCTGAGGGTGAGTCACTATCCATGGTAGACACGCCACACCTGTTTGAGCAAGAGCTCCGCAGAGGGCGCCACCCCAAGAGGGAGTACGAGTACCGCGGTCCCTCAGGCGTTTAGACGAGCTCCGTCTTTCTACCCGGTTCTCTCATTTGCTTCGAGCAGGGTAACTACAATACCTATGTCATTGGCATGATTCGCTCACAATAGCCCATCTGATGAGTCCATAAGAGTGGAGCTGGGACGGAATGTTAACCCTATCCCTATCCACAAAATACAGCAACACGCAATAAATTGATGACCTCGAAGAGATCAGTCGCATGGAATAACAAAAACTGTCAGTTTTTGTTACTCCATGCGACTGATCTCTTCGTACTGAACTGACCAACCTTCCAGATTGAATCGACTAAAGGGTCGTTTATACTGGCCCGTAACTTATGCCCTTAAAATTTGTTCTCTTTAAGGGAATAAGTTAAAGTTCGAGTATAAACCATAGCATAAAATTTCTATGTTTCAACTCTTAGGGTAAGGGAAAAGTTTAAGTTACGGGCCAGTATAAATGACCCGTAAATCTCTCGCTTGGGTGTATGTACGTTCCTTGATGGAGATGGCACATGCCCAGCCCAGCGAGAGCCTCACAGAGTCACAGAGGGTGTCTCCCGAAAGCGAGTCAGAGTACCGCTGTCCCTCAGGCTTACAGACGTGACAACTTTGTCGTTGGCAGGCTACGCTCATAACAGCCAATCTGATGATTCCACACAAGCGGAGCTGGGACGTTTAACTTTAATATATGAACTTTGATCTACAGATTTTTGAACCTACTACTATGGCTTGGACACAGACAGACCTGTCTGTGATCTGATCTTTATGGATCTGTTAACATCATGAAACTATGAGATAATAATAAGATATATAATATACAGGAGGTTAATTACAACGCCTATTTAACGTCTTAACTTTAACTGAATCATGTGCTGATTGAATCCAGAGCCAACACATTGATGGGTAGTGGAGAGATTTCGAACGTATATAACTCAGTTATTTGATCTTCACATCATCCAATAATCGAGAGTTCGTTGTTGTCCATGCATGTGCATTAATGCACTAATCCCTGACCTATTTATGTTATATCAGCAGTCAGTCTATGCCCGCCATATTTCATATTTCAGAAGCCGCAAAACAAATTCTTATCCAGGCAGCTTGAATAATGCATCAAAGTATCTCTGGCAGGAACAGGAAGAACGTGACATGAAAGTCGAAGCTCCAGGCGCATTCATCAGATTACATTTGCAACACGCTAGATGCAAAATCAGGAAAATTTTATAATCAGGTCAGTCCAAACCGTCGCCCGACGATGCGTTCCTGAATACCAAGCGGATAGATAAACAAGGAAAGGCGTAGGTAGATGATGAATAACTAACGCGGCCCAAGAGGCCAGTGCTCCACTGCATCTGTGTGTATTCTTTTCTATTCCTTTTCTATTCGAGTCCTCTACGTAGTGGGAAAAAGGAATAAGCTCGAAAATTAAATCAGCGATAACTTTCTTTATTCTTTGAATAGCCATAAATCCATCATAAAGATTCTGCATCAATTGGCCTGTTTATAATTGCCCCGAGGACTATTTTCGCGGTATCTTTGAAATCAATCGATCAAAAAACCTTGTCCTAATTACTTGGATTTTGATGTTGTTGGTTGCAATCGTTGCATCCGCAGTCTATGTTGTAGCTCGTTATTCGTAGCCAAATCTTTCGCCATAGGCTTGGCAATTCGTAGTCATAGCCTTCGTAGCCCATAGCCAAAATCGTCGTGGTTTGGAGCCCAAACGCTTTTAACCGCACCCTTGGTGCCTGTGGCCCTGTAGCTCCCGCAGCTACAGCTCTTACTCGAAGCCAACCTAAATCATAGCTGTAGCTTTCGGAGCTACCGTAACCGTAGCTTGAGTAGTCTGCGTCGCTTCAGTAGCTATCACAGCCAAAACTTTAGTAGTCTGCGTAAGCCTCGAAGATATCGAAGCCGTATCTATCGCAGCTTTCGTAGCCATTACCCTCGTAGCCATGTTCTTCAAAGCCGTAGCATGAGAAGCTTTCGTAGTCCTCGTAGCCGTAGCTTTCGTGGCTAAAGCCTCCGTAGCCGAAATCTCCGAGCAGTAGATTTCGTAGCCGTCATCTCCATAGCTGTAGCCCTCGTAGTTGTAGTCATGTCCCTCGAGGCAGTAGTCTTCGTAGCCGCAGCCTTCTCAGAATATTCGTAGCCACATCCTTCGTAGCTTTCGTGCCTTTGTAGCCTTCGTAGCTATCACCTCCATAGCAAAAGCCCTAGTAGTCGTAGCCACAGCCCTCGTAGCTACATCCTTCAGAGCGTAATTTGTTTTCATAGTCCTTATGGCCGTAGATTTCGTAGCCATTGTTCTCGTAGCCATAGTTTTTGAAGGGGAGCTTTCGTAGCCACACCTCCGTAGTCGTAGTCCTCGTAGCTGTAGCCGTAGCTTTCGTGGCAGTGGCCTTCGTAGCCGTAGCTTTCGTAGCAGTAGCATTTGAAGCCATGACTTTCACAGCCTCCGTAGACATTGCTTTCGAAGCCGTCATCTCCATAGCCGTAACCCTCGTAGCTGTATTCATGTCACTCGAGGCAGTAGCCTTCGTAGCCGTAGCCTTCTCAGTATCCGTAGCCACATCCTTCGTAGCTTTCGTGCCTTTTTAGCCTTCGCAGCCATCACCTCCGAAGCAAAATGCCCTAGTAGTCGTAGCCCGCAGCCCTCGTAGCGTTAATTGTAGTCCTTGTAGCTGTAGACTTCGCAGCCGTAGCTTTCGTAGTCAAAGCTTTCGGAGGGTAGCTTTCGTAGCCGCACCTCCGTAGCCGTGGCCCTCGTAGCTGTAGCTTTCGTGGCAGTAGCCTTCGTAGCCGTAGCTTTTGTAGCCCTACATAGCAGCAGTCTTTTCAGTCACTGTATCAAGCTCCTTCAAAGCTTACATAGCCCACCTAGCCGTAGCTTCAGTAGCCATTACCTCTGTAGCCATAGCTCCAGAGTTGTCGTAGCTAGTCCTTGCTACTGCAGTGGTCATAGCCTCAGTCTTCGTAGCCGTAGCCTCCGTGAATTTCACCGCCGAATCTTTCGTAGCAGTAGTATTCGTAGCCTGTGGTGTATTCTAGTGAATTTCCTCAGAGTTTCAATACGAATTTGGGAGTTGTAAGTATAACAAATAGGCAGAGATTTCTTCAACTTGTATCCCTATGCTGAGAATTCCGATTATATCCAATTAGTAGTTTGTGAATCTCGTACAAATTCGAGTTAAAACATATAGACTGAAACCGCCTTCATTGACCTCAATTCCGCACCCGGACCGAATGTCCTTGCTGTCTTAGGCAGGCCGCCAAAAATCCCTTAAAATCTCACGCACCGTCCATAACTCAAGAAAAGCGTCTTTTTTCCTAAGGGCACATCGCTGCGCATTGTACATTTCCCTAGGATCGCGTGGCCCTATCGGGAGCGCCCTCTATGCCGTCAGTTCGTTGCCATATTCGTCTGGGGGCGGTGGTATCTCGTGCCGCCTTTTCATCTCGGGAAAATAGCGTGGTGGGTTCTCCGCCGAGGAAATCGTGCGTGTTACTTTCCCTTCTACCTTTCGTGACCAGTTCGTGCATTTTCTTGGTTGGAAAAAGCGGGAAAAATTATTGGTATTGTGCAGTTTTATCTGCGTTGATCTGAACTATAGCTAATTTAGTTTTGGTCTTTTAGAAAAATAAGTAGGTAATTGTTGTAGGTAGTTTAATGTAGTTTGGTAGGAAAGATTTTATTGTCGCGTCTATATTCACTCTTCCTTCGCTGTTGTCGGTAAATTTGAGAATAAACTGGACCTGTGGACAGTGTAGATAAGGAAATTGGAGTGATCTTTGATTTTTTCGTGTAGTATTGTGTGCAGAACGAAAATTTAGTGGAAGTTGCAAGGGCTCTTGGAATTTTCAAGGAGGAGTATCGACAGAATAAAGAATAAAGGTAAGGCTGTCCATGTCAATTCGAAAGAAAAAGCTTTGGGCTTCTGTACTTCTCTGAGGTGATTTTCACAGTGCCTCATTGATGTCATAACACCCATTAGCTGTTGAGTATGCACAGATTTCACTATTTTCTTCATATACCTACTATAAACCTATTTAATTCGAGAAGTAGCTTATGGGGCTTAAGCAATAGATTTTTCAACCTGTTTGGTACAGCCAAGCTGCTCTAAGCGCATTGGCAGCTAACAGTACCTTTCAATCTGGACATAGCACAGGATGCTACATCTTACATCTACCTACCTACTTGGTGAAAGGAATAAACTGCAATTGTAATTGGTACCAGATACCATGGTCCATCAGTCAAGAACTAGTTTAGTTTTAGTGGCTACAGCTGAATGTTCTGGAGCATTGGTTGGGTCTTCCCAGTCTTCGTCACTCTCACATGAAAGGTTCATCCACCGCAAGAAACAATCTTTGGATTGTTGATTTTAGAACTGATCTGGGAAGACCAAATGTTACCCATACTTGTCAAAATAAACTTGGGGAAGACCCATATATATATTTTGTGTTCGCTGATCCAACAAGCAGACCTTGCTTGCATGGAGGATGACTGGACGACAGAACAGATAACGTTCTGAGTACTTTGTAGGAAGTATTAGTTTCTTGAAGAAAACTTATGTCGATTCATGAACCCACTTTCGAGAGAAGATATTTGAGTATCATTATCCAATTTGATAGATGAATTCACACGCCAAAATCCCCAGATAACAGTTTGCACGATCCATTTTAACATGATATTCTACCCGATATTCAACACGAAATAGCAAAACAACGTTCCACGAATGAATCGGATACAAATCAGCCCTTTAATAAGCTTGATAAAGACAGGCATGTTTTGCCCCTTCCACCAGAACCCGAAGTTGAAAGCAAACTAACGATTAGTTGAATTACTTCCGGAAAGTTTGCATTCACATATGGCTGTAAACTGGATTAGCAACTTTTGCACCATGTCAACTTCAATTTGATATCAGAAATCCTTGGGTTCGCAACTTCGTACAGAGTTTTCATTTCGGGATGATCCTGGAACGAGGATGAGCTTTGTGAGATGTTTTAGCAGAAATATGATGAAGTGGGTTATTTTATAAAGGGAAAATGAGAAGGAGTCCTCGAGATTTTCGGAATGGAGTTAGAGTGAATCCGAGAATGGATTTTCCTCAGGCTGTACAACTGTATACTGAGTTGGAACCGTGGAATTCTAGGAGAAGCTCGTATATCGAAGCACATCACAAAGATTAGAAGATATAGGGAATCTGCACAATTCTTCTAATGCTACTAGAAAGGAAATTACATATCGAAGATGGGTATGCTACAAAACCAAGTGGATAGCTACATACTGAAGGCAAGAAGATGCTGGGGCTGAATCACAAATTGGTAGCAGCAATAATTGTGGTAAAGGTACTTTTAAGACCTCGTAGTTCCGAAGAATCTCTTTGGAATTATCGAGTCCTGGGAGATTCTGCCTGAATGTTTCCCTTTCGGTTTCCTCCTTCTGAAACTCTTTCTTGTAGGTTCATTTTTCCATACCACGGGATCTGGGCAAATAATGTATTCCTTTTCTGGCAAGGGTATTCATACCTCGTTTCGTTCAATTTTCTATCAGTGAGAAGCAACCTAGTACTACTACTACTACTACGAGCTCAGTAAATACATGAGCAATACAGGTCTTTCATAGGTTTTCCAAGGCAGAAGAAGAATCCTGCCCCCATATTTTGTTAGTGTATTTGTGAGGATGAGATTTAACAGAAAGGCTTATATTATCAGGATACAGACAGGTACACGAGAAAGCTGCTGTCAGATGCTGAATCCAATAAAGAAAGCGAAAATGATGTGCTCAAGAATCTGCAGCTCCAACTTAAGACTATGCACAGTAAATCTTTAGGTTATGGTGCATGCGTGGTCGGATGATCTTCTGCCCCTCCTTTAATCCAGATGTGTGAAATAGAGGGAGGAAAGAAGAAACTAGATGGAGAACTGGTGTAACAGATTTATTGGTCCAACAGAGTTGGTTAAATTGGAGAATCAGTGTGGTACTGTGAGGCCTGAGGGTAACAAAGAGCAGCAAGGAAAGGAAACCATGAATGACATCAGAGAAAAAAAGGCTGACCCAAACAGAAATGTCTATGATCAAAAGTGGAGATAGTATGAGAAAGAGAGAAAGACATATTTTGGGGTTCAACTGCTCTTTGGGCTTTCTTGAATTTCAAGCCTTCTGCTGGCCTAACTCATAGGAGTGAAATTGATACGAAACCAAGTTAAATCGAGAGATAAACCGATGTAAATTCATGACGAACGCTCAGACCAGCTGATACCGCATCGTTTCAAGCTGCAAAGAACACATTTTACATACAAATCGTCCATATTTTGCCTCTGTCGTTACAGTTATTGCTTCGGGTAAGTCATTATTGGCAAATAAAGAGGCATATATTCGAACCATCGCCATAAACGCAGCCCGTAAATTATTTCCTGTACACTGACAACTGAAGCGTTGGTGTTAGCATTGGAAAATCCTGTTGGAAATAAAAATATTATTCGTGATTGATATTCACTGCGTGACAGCGATGGAAATGAGTTTTCTCATCGGTGCGTTCCGATGATGGGATCGGTGTACCCATATTAGGGTTGCAAGGACCTTTTGATACGTCTACTCCATTTCTCAGTGAGAAAACACGGTCTCTACCCATATTTCTGTTGAATGTTGAAGAAATCTCTTCCTGCCGTCTTTGATCTAGAGTTTGATTGAGATTTTTCGGAGAAGATAGGGGTGGTTGTATCACGTGAGTAAGTGACCCATGTTGGAGAAGTAATGAAGGCTTTGTCTATATGCGACGTTATGATCACCCCGTCTATGAAGTGTATCTAATAAATAACCCTTCGTCATATTTATTCACTACCTATAACTCATTCTGTTACGAGTATGTGCCCACTCTCTTCTACTGATAGATGAGAAGATGTTTTTTACTAGCCCTTAGTGAAGGAAATAAGTACCTTGAGACAGAAATAACCAGATCGGTCAGCAGCGGATCACTTAAATTACAAAATTGATCTATATATTATATAAAACAAAGTTGTTGGTTACACCATTTATAACTGGAGATCGGATGGACTGTTTGTTATGAAACTTCATTTATGGATTCGTCTACGGCCTGCTTATTATAAAATACATTAAGACTCTGAAAAATTTGATGAAAAATTTGCGTATGTAGGTAATGCTTTTCCTCCTTTTGAATAAGGCCACTAGATGTCGCTACGGTTAATGGCTCTTATCTAGACACTGTAGCGTAGTCGTGAAGGTACTATATTTGATATTATCGCCACTAGATGGCTATGTATACAATTACTGTGTAATTTGCATGGAACTCATAAAAAAAGGGAAGGCTTTCATCAGATCAAGAAGTGGGTAAACATCTCAAGCTGGTGGAACAGAGAATTTTTACCGAAATGTCAAGTAAATCGGATTTTGACGATCAGCATCAATCGTGATTGTCCATTTTCATCTTTTCTCTATATTTCTGAAATGTTTTTGAATTTCTGTTTGGATAATAAATATTGTAATTAATAGGGGTATTCTAATAAAACACACTATAAAATTTTTACTCTATTGGCTATCGATTTCGGCGTTATGCCATCATCAGGCCAGCTGAAAATACAAAATCGTTCCCATATAGAACTGTTCTTATGAGACATCACTAACATAAATTGGACAAGTTTTAAAATATGATCTAGACGAGGATATTTTTTCAGGTTAGGGGTATTAGAATACCCCTATTAATTATGAAAACGAACACACTCATGGAGAAATTCATCGCTAAAAAAAAATAAAAAAAAAAAAAAATAAATATTGTATTTGCGGATATAACGGAATCCAAAATTGCCCATAATTAGTAATTGACATATTATTTTTGTGTTTCTGTTCTGTGTGACAGCTCTCTCTCCCCCTCTCTTCAATCTTGACCTCCCGTAGGGAGTGCAGTGGTCTCCGTGATGCCTTGAATGACCCGTCTCCATAGCTCATATCCATAGAAAAGATGACAGTTGACAGATGACAGTTTACAGATGACATTTGACAGAATGCATTTGACAGATGACATTCGACAGATGAGAGATGACATTTGACAGATGACATTTGGCAGATGACTATTGACAGTAGACAGGTGAGATTTGTTACATGACATTTGAACAGACAGACATGACAGAAATCAAGTTTCTGGTTTGACCAGTGGAATAATTTCCATCCAGCATTCAATTTCCACGCTTTTCATGTACTTCTTGTAGAAACCTATCGATGCAGACTTTTCGTGCTAATCGTTCCACAGAGAACCGCAATTCTTTTCTTCCAATTTCTATGCTACCGCTCCTTACAAATTGAAACCGTACATAGAAAATGCCCGACCGAGCAAGCCATTGCCTCCTATTCACCACTCCCGCGTCCCTTTTCAGAGCCAGAAAAAAGATATTTCAGGACATGATCAATATCCAGGTCTCCCGAGAAAAACTAGACTGTCGGAACACCTATCCTACGTCGCCAGAACGGACTGAGGGAAAAATTGCCCGGTCCAGAATCACCGTGATCTGAAAAAACTTCCAATTTTCCACGGCAGAATCCATTTATTCTGTCAACAATAGAAATCCATCTTGTTTCGTGCTCCAGACACAGAAAGGCGATATGACACCGCTCACTTCATCTATACTACTTCTGCTGGTGCCGGGGTGAAAGGCTGGCTTTTAGGGACGCCTTCTCCAGCTTCCGACTGAATTTGTTGCCGTAAGACACCCTTTGGAGTCGTTTCCTGCCAAATTGGGGGTCGCTTTTCGAATTCAGGAAGATAGGACGTTGCGCATGAGATATCATTTCCAAATATACTGCTCCACAAGAGTGAGGGATATCGTATTCAATCCTTTTTAAAAGTATGTAATCTTCGAGAAAATTGCTGTAAAATCATTCAAAACTCAATAACAACTTGAATCGATCCATTAAAAATCAGTATGAGACATTTCGTCAATCTGGTCGCCTTTTTTCTGAAGTTTGGTTTTTTGCATTAGCTTCATGAATGTTCTTATTTTGAAATGAAGTCATTTTATTAACGGCTTCGATTTGAAACGAGTTTTCTGAAAATGCCAAGACGTAAATTATCAAACGCTGAGGCTAATAGGGCTATCGGGATGCTACAGGGTGGCCTAACTCAGGTTGTTGTAGCGGAAAGGCTCCGAGTCAGCCAAAGTGTGATATCTCGACTTTGGAATAGGTTCAGGGAGACAGGTTCTGTGTTGGAAAGACCAAGGCTTGGTGGGCGACGAAAAACAACACCTGCTCAGAATCATTACATCACCGTTTCGGCTAGAAGAAACCCTACATCTACGTGTATAATGCTACGGAATACTCTTCAAAATGCAGATGGGGTCCAAGTTTCCATCGAAACCATCAGACGACGTTTGAGTGAGGTGAATCTAGGTTCTAGACGTTCATTGAGAGGAGTTCCATTAACAAGTGACCATAAGCGTCAAAGACTGGAATGGCAAGGCAACATATCAATTGGAACGATCAATGGCGTAATGTCATTTTCACTGATGAATCCAGATATGGACGATTTTCAGATTCTCGAAGAATAAGCGTATGGACAATCCTACCCATACCCCGTAATCGTCGCTATGTCCTAGAAGTCCATCCATTCCGACGGGGTAGCGTTATGATATGGGCCGGGATATGTTTCAACGGGCGCACAGATCTACACATTTGTACTGGAAATATGACCGCCTCACACTAAAGGGAGCATGTCATTGACAATGTTGTGCCAAATTTTCACGCTGCTATTAGTGAAACTTTTCAATTTGTAGACGATAACGCTAGACCGCACCGTGCAGCCATAGTTGAGAATGCGAACGAGGAGCTTGGTATTCCACATTTACCAATACCTCCGCACTCACCAGATTTGAATTGCAAAGAACATGCATGGATATGCTCCAAAGAAGATTAGATAATCATCAACCTACCCCAGAATTCTCAAATGATCTGAGAGAGCTTCTGCCCCGTTTATGGAACCAAATTCCTCGAGAAATGTTCAACAACCTCGTGTGTAGTATGCAAAGAAAATGTCAAGCTGTTATTGATGCCCATACATTGTATTGATAGTCTCAAAATGCTTGAATTCTCTGGGAATAAAATTTCGTTATTTTACTCGATTTTTCTTAACCACCCTGTATACGCTGCAGACCTACAGGCTAAAATTAATTTGCAACTTGAAATCATATTAATATGAATTTTTATCACAAAAATCTTATTTTAATTATATTTTTTTGCAATTCAAGTGAATATCCCTTACTCATGTGGAGCAGTTTATATTTCTGAGGCTGGTTTCATGTTCGTGGCATAGCCTCGAATGCAGAACGTTTTAGGGCCGGTATTATAAAGGCCAACCGAGGATTCAACCGTTGCGCCAACAACCGAATTCCTCACTATCTGGTAGTTGGCGCACGGTAGAATCCTCGATTCGCCTTTCATAATACCGGCCCTTACTCAGATGAGTCTTTCTAAACTGTGTCAAACTGAGGGGAATGAGGAGCCAATAATCCAATTGAGAGAATGCTAGGACTAATCATAAATGAAAATAATTATACATGGGCGTCCGCAGAAATCCGCAAAAATTTTTCTCAGGGGGGGCCAAATTAAGATTAGAGAGCGATATTGAGGGTGTTGTGCTGTAAAACACTGAGGCTATCAAAATCTCAGGGGGGGGGCATGGCTGCCCCTCTTCCAGGCCTCTTTCCTGCATTTCTCTATCGATGCCTTCCCTCCAACTTTTCCTTGGTCTTCCTCTCTTCCTTCTTCCCGCGGGGTTTTGGGAGTCTTTCTGGTGCCATTCTTTGGACGTGTCCATACCATTCCAGCTGCTTAACTCTCACTTCTTCGACTATGGTCTGTTTTACACCCATAATTTCTCGAATTCTCTCGTTTCTTACTCTTTCCAGCCTAGATCTTCCCGCTGCTCGTCTCCAGTAATCCATTTCTGTGGCCTTTAGAGATTGTATTGTTTTTTTTCAATGGCCATACCTCACTGCCATACGTAACGATGCTCTCAACTATTGTGTTGTATATTCGGTGTTTATTTTCTTTGCTGATTTTTTTATCCCATAATATGTTGTCTTACTTGCAAATTTTCATGAATATCGTTCTTTTCGTTTAAAAGATATTTTACTTGGTTCCATACTTTATCCCAACCCCAACCCAGCTCAAACATGAGGTGAAAAATTTTGCCGATATTCTCAATTTGGTCGAAACAAAATCTAATCAGTACAAACACCATGTGTTCAGTCATCGAAATTGCAGCCAATTTGTTTTGATCTTACAGTTGATTTTATGACATTTATGTTTTGAAAATAATTTCCGGTATATAGGTCCTCCGAGACTAATATGAGCCAGCAGATCTACCTTTTAAGAAGTTATCCTCATCGGTAGAACTCGGGTGTTTTTATAGGCGAAATGTCAAAGTTTGATCAATTTTCGTGAAGAAATGGGGAAATAATGGAGAATACGAATACCAAGCTATTTTGCATTGACTTTTCCTCTTTCGATCCGTGGTTTTACATCACGGCCAGGATATCTGTGAAAAAAGTTTCATCGTGTTCAAAATTGCTCTTTTTGCCGGATTTTTTTGTGATTTTCGCGAATTTTTTAAAAATACTTCCACTACGTTTAGAGAATCGAAATTTCAGCCACGTATAAATGGATTAGTCCTCTTTTCGACCGTATAAAAATTTTTTTACTGTATCGCAGCTTCGCTGCGATTTTGAGGTTTTTCTGGACCCACTTTTTCGACAGATTCCCCGGGCCGGACCACAGAGTTACCGTTTTAGTATAATATAGAATAATATAAAATAGAACTAGCTATGAGAAACCGCATTCGATCAGACCCATTTCATTTCAGCAATAACATGAGTTATGTGGCTTCCAAAGCGTCTATTGTTTCCGGTTTATCCTAGGAGATATATCCTGCACCAATAAGAGTATTTTTTCTCACAAACCGAATGGTTACGTGAGGAAATTGTGGTTTTTTGGAACCCTTTACTAATACCGCCAGAACTATTCGAAAACTTCAACCCTTCCCCCATATATCAATTAATATTCGAGCAACGTCCCATCCCTCCCAACTTCAGAAAGACGGAATTGCGACACCACCTCCCCCCTCTGAATTCTGCGAGCATCCACCAAGTTCCGTCTCAACCCAATCCCTTTGTTAGTCGTCGGTTTTCTTCAGCCAGCAATTGGTAAGCCGTAAACATCCGACTCAAATACCACCGCCGGTTCGGCTTGCTGTTACTGTAATATTACACGATCTGCAGGAAGTTTTGGGGTTTGGAGAAAGTGTCGAGTCAATCGTACCGACTTTCATTCGGTTAGCCGGGATTGGGGGGGCCTGTTAGCAATTTCGGTCACGGTGAACGACAAAAAATTGGTTAGGTGGGGCACGTCCTCCTGATTCTGTAATCCGGGGGTATTAGACGGTCGATTGGAGGGCGGGAGGTCATTAAAAACCCGTGTCTAGACTCTGTTATGGATTCGTCTTGCTCCGCGAGTCGGCCGAAATCCGGTAATTGAATCTCGGAACTCCGGGATCGAAGGGATTGAATCAGGAGAATCTTAACCTTGCATGATGGGATCTTGTTGCTTCAATAAGCGTCGAAAATTTTGGGTAGGGAAATTGTTCTCCATTTTGAACATTCTGCTTCATCAACACTATATTCTCAAAAGTCCTCTTTAGATGAAAACCAAATCTTTCAATGTTGGTATAAATAATAATAAGGGAACCTGGTATTCGTCCGAGCTCGCGAGCTCCCTTCAAAAATTGGACTTTTTATTTCCATGATATCTCAGTTCGTATGTGCGGCGTAAACCAACAATTTTTTTCTTATAAAAGCTTAATCATTTCTCTAAAATGTGTATTACTCGCTTTTCTGTTTTTCTTCGTATATTAGGAAAAAACCTGGTGAGCTGTAATTTCATGAAAATCTGGACAAACTATTTTATTTCCATGATATCTCTGTCAATTCTCAGGATTTCACTTCTCTTCATCTAGTGATAGATAGGGTAGCCCATGAGCCTCAGAATATCTAGGGAAGGTACAAGTAATGAGAGAATAGAATGTCAGAGAGCTTGGTCCTCTCTGAACAAGTAATCTCATCAGCGAACCTACCCGGTGATATTATGATTAGGAAGTTCAGCATTGAGAAGAACTTCAACACGATGCTATGTAAAAGGAAATAATGGGAAAAGGAATACGCTCTCCAAAATTTCAAAGTGAATAACATTTAATGTCATAGAGATGGTTCTAAAACCAAACCTGGAGTATACGGGGCAAGAACCAAGTGTACAGTATCGTTAGGCTACAACTCGAGTGTTTTTCAGGCAGAAATACTTGCAATTGAAAGATGTGTGGACATAAACCTGGAAATAGACTTTCGAAGATGAGACATAGTGACCTATTTTGAGAAACTGAAGGGGATGCATTCTGGAGGAATATTCCATGAATGGATAATTCCAAAGATTTCCCAATTTTGCTCGAAAATCGCCAAAATTTTTGAAAAATCCGAAAAATCTCATCGTATTCCACCTCAAAAGGTTCCATCCGATCCATCCAAGACGATATTGCTCTATTTAACAGGTTTTTTATCCATTAACACCTACACGCTATGACCTGAAAAGAAAACGATCGCTGTTGCTTCCAAAAATTCTTCAGCCGGCAGAAATTTTAGCTAAAAAGTAAAAACATACATTAGTCCCGAGTATTTGACCAAATACTAACCATTTGACGTTGTGTAAGTGGACCTAAACCTTCTATTTCTCTGTTGGAAAGTTATACATGCTGAACTCCCCGTTCCTGAAAATCGTACAAATTGACAAAAATCAGAAATAAAACTCCCCTGAACTTCCGCCACATAATTGAACCCTGAAACAATGGAATCCGCAATCAAAAAAATACGCAAAGAGCAACAACAACGGTCTAAAGTTAAATAACGTGTTCACGAGCTCGAGAATAAAGAAAACGAATGAATATGTGTGGGGGAGAGCAAATATTGAAACATTTCGATTTGAAATTACGTTTCTGCAACAACACAACTCGCAATCCTGCAACAATTCGCGAAGCATTGTTTGGGAATGAACAAATTGATCGAATAGAGAGGTATGAATGTGGGCAAATTGCGTACAGGGCAGGGCTTAAGGTTTAAAAGACTGAGATTTATAATCAAACGAACCGATATCCTATTAAAATCCGAAGGAAAAATGTTACTTCAAATTTAAGGTGGTTTGTTTGTAGTTGAAAATGTTACTCTTTTAACGAAATTTCCTACTGTAAAAGCTCTCTTTTTCCTCTTAATGTGGAAGTGGGTTCAAAGCTATTTTCTTTGATGGGGAAGAACAAAGAACCAGATGGTGTCTCCAAAGCAAAAACCCTCGACTCTCTATGATAGACAAACTTGTGTCTGAAGTAATATGGATATAACTCCGGAACAAGCCTTCTAGAACATACACACATCGTCCAAAGTTTTGGCCCCCTCTACCCTCTATCAACTTTCAACTTGTTGAATGTAACATGACAGTTTCTGTGTGTGAAATCTTCATTATCTTATCACTTAAGAAACGATAAACCAGCAAAAATGGTTGTGAGTATCGAATTGGAACCAATGCATATAACTATCAGGTATGAAGTCATAACAATGTCTTATAAGGTGTACTCTTTATTGATTTATCCAAGCTTTCTACTAACATCTTAGTCTTCTTCAGGGACCGAAATTTAATTCGATTACACTCACTACCTGTCAACTACATCCACTGGTTAAAATTCTAACAAAAATATGACAATCTCACATACATCTCAGAAATCAATCCGATTTGTTTATTCTCACAAGATATTTTGTTCGGATTGTAGAACATACATATTTCTGTATCTAAAAATGTTAATACAGAAACTAAAACGATTGAATTTCATATTCCGGTTTTAATGATAGACACCTACAGGTAAAATTGAAATTTCGAGTGGTTGTTTTAAGGTTAATTATGGGACATAAAGTTAGACTCATTTAGTTCTTTTTGATATGGTTTTTCATCCCTTTAGTCAATTTTTTTTACTGAACAAAAGCCTATTCAAAAGTCCCTCAGGATATGAGTTGTTGATTAAGAAGGATTTTAACTTGTTTAGACTGGCTCTGTGATATATTTCATCAGCTATATTTATAATTCTATTTGTTTGGTCCTAAGACTAGATTTATTGTTCGAAATCTTCAACTTTTCAGGAATTGAGTCTCATTCTTCAGGAAGAATGGAACGGTATGCCTGAAAATTTCATTAATGACTCTATTCGTGAAATGCCCAGGCGTATTGGGCAGTAGATTGAAAGAAGAGGTGATAATACGGACTATTGAATTTGAATTCAGTTGTGGAATGACTATAATTAATCAAAAATAAATAATCGATGGAGGACCCCGCACTTTTCTTATGTAAAGTGGCGACCGGTCAAATTTTCTGAAAGTCTGTTTTACCCGACTCAATGAAAAAAGTGTCAATGGGCCCAACCCAATCCTATGGCTAGTTTTCTAAGTACAGGGTGTATACAGTATGTTGAAAATTGCCTAGATTTTCGGATTTATTTTTCATTTATTAAAAGTTAGATTGGATTTCTGTTGCATGCAGACGTTTACTACATGTTCTAGTAATGGAATTAGTGGATACATATGATTAAAAATATGCATATATACACAAGGTGATTCACGAATGTATGACGGTTGTTTTTTGCCAAAATTCACTTTATTTACTGTGACATCAGGGAGGCATATTCTTGAAAAGTTCTCCTCGATATAGTATTTTGACGAGAAAATATTGCACAGTACACATTTTTCATAGAGGGTGTTCCACAAGGAGAACCACTAGACATAATTATTTTTTTTTAGGATTTATTCGGAACCCTGTATTTATGGATTGATTTTTGGAAAAAGTGATACCACAAACATATGTGTGTCTCTAATCTCCAAAATATTTAAGTTGGTTTCTTCATAGGAAGGTATTCTATTTTGTGAAAAGTACAAAAACAAAATTAACAACCAGAATTTAGAAATTTCCTGGGTCAAATGTAACTATTTTCTCACTACATATTGATTTTCATAACACCTTCAGAGGTATGAATTCTAAATCCGATACTGATTTCTCGTTTCAATTATTTCAAAGCATAATTATTTTTGGTATGGTTGGCTGTATGGCTGCATATTTTTATACAGGGTGCTGTATAAAAATATTTTTTCTATTTTGCCGGATCCTGCATGAAGCAAAAAGTAACAAGCATATTTATAGAATATTGTTGAAATAGAGAAAAATATTCGGTTCATTTCCAGAACATAGATTGTCTACTTCTTGGGAAACACATTGTTTAAAATAAAAGTGCAAATAACTCGTTCATTCAGATCTCTTCACCGAATTCGTCTAATCAATTGATGAAAAAAGAACGTTTTCTCCTCAAGACAAGAATATTATTGAAGGAAACTTGTCTTGGAATGAGAACTGCGCTCCGATTCCCACATCTGGACATGTTTTTCGAGCAAATGGATATCTCACAGGTAACCAGCCCCTCCACCAATTTGCAACGGAATATTCAAACATTGTGATTTTATTCAAATAAATCATGGAATATTGGCGAATTTGAGCGCCGAAAATTCCAATTATGATTCGTCCCGTCATTTCGAACGAATTCTCGCTGAAATTCAGTGTGTTCTACCCCTTCGCCTACCCTCTACAGACACGGAATATAATGAACAAAATAATTCTGGTATGACGGAGCGGGAGATGCGTACCTTGCCAGCTGCACCCGACTGAATTGAGGTGGATGATCGGCATTATTCGAATTTCTCACCTTCGAAGCAGTCGATCGTAATGAGAGAATGCGGAATCGAATCAGATTATCATAAGTACAAAATGCTCCCAATAATTCAATATCGGCGAGAGCGACGCATCGAATTCGAGGAATCCGGAGCCGATATTCGACGTCTGACGCAGGTATTTCCTTTCGGGATCGTCCGTCTTGCTTCCTTTCCTGCAAGGCAAGGGGGGAGATAAGCCGTCATCAATTCGCACTCCGCCACCCGCCGATTATGATATATTCCCTCTGATGGATGCTCATTATACCATCATCCCCAGCTCGTGACCCGAATTACGACGGCATTCCGGATTCTGAAGTCGCGAATTGTTATCGAGAGGGGCTGCCCGGCTTTAAGGCGTGTGCGGATTGAAAAACATTCTCTCTTCAGAGCTGAATGCCCTATAAAATATTCTACCAATTGATTATCGCCAACTTAAATGCTACATGTAATACATTCAACTGGAAAACCGAGGGTTTTTGCTTTAAGCAACCCACCAACTGTTACTCTGTTGAATAAAATTACGTGTAGCAGATGAGAAGAGAAGGCGGTTAAGGAGACGTTATACTCTGGCCGACGGCACCGATTCTCCATTCAAAAAGTGCCTTTCATTTTTCCAAGTTCACGCCCTCAATTTTCCACCTAAAAGCTTGATTTTTTTTAATTGAAGTTAAAAAAAGATGTCTCGAGGGCACTCCAATTTCTTCTCTTTGATAAAATTATTTTTTTCGCATGAAAAAATCGACTAAGGCGCCGATTCTCCATACAAAAAGTGCCTTTCATTTTTCCAAGTTTAAGCCCCCAATTTTTCTCCTAAAAGCTTGATTTTTTCTTTAAATTGAAGTTGAAGAACATCTTGAGGGCACTCCAATTTCTTCTCTTCAAAAAAATTATTTTTTCGCATGGAAAAATCGCGTTGAATTCGAGAGTGTATGAAAATTGACCTCATAATAGTTTTTCGGCGGTTGTTCATCAATTTTTTTTTGGAAATTCATTGGAATGCCTTGAAAAATCAATTTTCTATATTTTGAAGAAAAATTCATTTGGATAGGCGCTTAAATAATGCGAAAAATGATGGAAATACTGAAAAGACTTCCAAAAAGTTTGAAATCGCAGAGAACTGTCTGAAATTCCAGGAGAATTAAAAAAAAATCAAGGTTTCAGGTAAAAAATTGAGGGCGTAAACTTGACAAAATGAATGGAATTTTTTTGAATGGAGAATCGGTGCCGTCAACCAGAGTATAACGTCCTCTTAAGTTATAAGTTTGCTCAATGGTTTCGAAATTATTTAATCCTTAGACCATAGAAAGAGGAGACATTTATAAATTTGAGAATTGGTACAGCCAAAATTTAGTTAGTTTTCAATGAGTGAGATGAAGATGAAAAGATGAAAACAAGGTCAGATATAGCTGTTTTACATGGGAGGGGTGATAACCATCATGGGAGGGGTAATAACGATCATAGGAGGGGGAAATAACGATTGAAAACCATTGAATCAGGTACATAATGTATGAGATATTTTATGTGCACCA
Organism: Adalia bipunctata; assembly: GCA_910592335.1. Taxonomy (NCBI): domain Eukaryota; kingdom Metazoa; phylum Arthropoda; class Insecta; order Coleoptera; family Coccinellidae; genus Adalia; species Adalia bipunctata. The sequence goes on from OU342955.1 coordinate 15,887,872, forward strand.
CCTTTTTTTCAGGTCTTCGATACCCGCTGTAAATCCGCCCTTGGCATAAAAGGTAACAATATCATTTTATACTGCCGTGGCAATATTGCAGAATCTAAATTTGAAAGGTCCAGTGGCTTGGTGTTATCGGTATTGAAGAATGGAAATGAAATCACAACTGAATTAACTCTGTTTGGTAATTCATACAATGTTTCGAACATTGGAACAGATTCTGAGTTAGGTAAACAGAGTGTCCTTAAGGTGGGCGTTCAATGTAGTGTTTTTACTTCAAGTTGCATTTGAAAATGGTTTCACTTTGAGAACTGAAATTTCGTGGGTGAACTCAGAAAGGTTTGGTGTTCTTAATGAGATAATTGAAATTATTTGCATTTCAGCAGTTCATTTTTTTTTTTGAAAAATAGAAGAAAATGAGCCAACTCATGCTTCTTTTTTATTTCAAATGAAAGACCTATGAAAATAGTTCAACTTTCGATTAAAAGTGAATCTACAGATAATTTCATTCAGAAAAACAACTTGAAATACGGAATTGGCAGATAATGGCCAAATTCAAATTTTAGCAGGAAAAAGTTCCTGCTTTACCCACATTTTCACTAATTTCATAGTTCAGCGAGTTTCGGATAGACAGCGCTATTGTACATTTCATTCATAATCAGAGAGATATTCATAGAACTCGTAGAGATAATGTAAGTTCTATGGAGATATTCCATAAAATGCACGGTGGCGCCTCTATCGGTTGTCTTTTCCTACGCGCTTCAAACGGCGACCTTAATTCAGAATTATTAACCAAATGTTCCTCCTCTCAATAACAAAAGGAAATCCGAAAAGTAAACTTCTAAATATCTAAGAATCTACGCCACTGTTTCTTATAAGAGTAGAACATTCCTGTGTAGTGTGTAAGCTCTATTTTTGGGACTCGAATAGTACAATTTACCACAAACAAGAAACTCACGAATCATTTTTTTCAATTCATTTTGCTAATCTCACTTTTCATACACAATGAAACGCGATATCGCGTTGACAACACTGTTCAAAACGTCATTAATAACACAGAATCAAAACAGCCTTACTAAATTAATGAATGAACTGGCAACAGATTCAGAAAATGGTGCTGCCTAACATTGCCGATCCATAATCTTCGCGAACATTCCGATACTTTAGTATATGTCATGTGAAGAATGCACAATATTAAAAAAAAAACAAATACTCATTTCTGACATTCACGCACAAATGAGTGAATAAATTTCAATCTAAAGTAGGTACTTTTCATTAAGATTGATAGTTTATTTATTAGAACATTCAAAGAACGGCAAAACATTGCAAAAATTTCTACTACATTATGATTCTGTAGTAGTACAGTTACCCAGTTAAGTTCTGATCCAATCCAGTAAATCAACCGAACCTTTTATTTACCGTTTTGAATTCACACAATTTTGACTTGTCCTATACATTTACATTATGTCTTAATCAATAAAATACTTATTTACTTACACATGTAGGCGACATTATCTGAGGTTAGTAGATTTTTTTCCATAGATTTGAATTCAAAATAACCGACTGAAAGGATTCCAGGAACAAAACGTATTTCAGATACTGAGAAGTAGATTTATTCTAAATAGATCAATACAGCGTACGGAATAAACCGAAAATAACGACTGAAGCCGCAGGTACACGAGCGCAAAGAAAAGGAAACTAAGCCTCTGATCCCGAGGATATCCCTCGCGATCTCCAATACATGAAAATGTTCAATATTTCCGGATTGAGTGCTCAAGATGGCTTTTTAAGATATATACTCACGATTATGCCCCTCAAAAGATACCTTGAATTCTGAACAGAAATTTATTCCCCGAATACACCAGGGGGTTCCCACCCATTTCTATACAACTTTTCGAACAGATTTATTGTGTTTAGGACCACAAGAAGGTGGAAACAGAATGGGAAACTCGAAAACTCCAGAGTATGCTTGTTAAATATTTTTCGGAATGAAGTTCCGGGACCCTTAATGCCCAAGAGCTACTACTTGTGGAGGGTAGAAACAATTTTCCGTTTATTTATGGGAAAAGCTGGATGATGGAGAATTTCTGCTTGCCGAGTTATTTTTTTTTTGGAAGAGATCCTTTGAGTGAAGATTATTATGTGTATATTCGATTCGGCGTGTTGCTGAATATCAGTCCGAATTTTTCGTTAACTGGTTCGAGCATGTGAGAACAAGAGCTAGAATTGATGTCTGTATGACCGTAGCTAGACTAGCGCCAAAAGTGGGAAAATCCTTGGTGGGGTACTGACTACCTCCCCTTGAGATCTCCAGACTACAGAGTCGAAGAGAGTGAGTTGACCACTGAGCTGTGGGTCTTCTTTGTTAACGACTAAGTCCACTCGCAGAATGAACTTTGTGTGAAAAGGAATAAATGAATTTTGAACAAGAGATCTACGTAGACTTGACAAGATTCCTAGATCCTATGTTGTTTTCAGTATCACAAAACCATTAACAAGATATAGGATTTCATTCCGATCAACAAAATTGTTGCATATTTCCTGATGTTCCTGAATTTCGTGTGTTGAATGCTTTATATTGTGCCGAAGATTATCGTGACATTTTTGATTCGCATGTATGACTTCCATGTGTTAGCTTTCGAGTCCTGAATGTGAAACCTTTATATTACACACAACCAAACTTATATGGAATCACCCTGTTATTTGGAAAAAACGAATTTTAATTAAAAAAAAAGTCGCTGAAAAGAGAAGAGCTGTTTTCTCAAAACAAGTTTATTACAAAAATAATATAAATTATTAAAAGATTATTTTTATAATAGAACAGAAAATTAAAAGTGTAAATTTCTCTAAAAATAATTTTTATGTAACTCAGAATTGAACAACAAATAAAACGATTTTAACAAATCAATGATCAGTATTACCACCCCTGGAATTGATACAAGCTTGAATTCGACGAGGCATGATTAAGTTGTTAATTTCTTCTTCTGTAACATTTGCCCATTCCTCTAAAGCCGCTTATATATTTATATAAGTTGCTCTGCGTTACCAGGATTATTTTGACGAGCTCTAATTTTTCTTTTGATCCTATCCCACAAGTGCTCGATAGGATTAAGGTCCGGTGAACAAGGAGGCCACTCTAAAACAGTCACACCTTCTGTTTCGAAAAATTTTTTTGCAACTCTGCTGGTATGTGGAGGTGCATTATCCTGCATAAATAGGAAATAATCTCCAAAAGCACCTCGCCAGAGCCTCACTACAGGTTGTAGCACTAGATCAACATACCTAGGCCCTGTCAGATATTGTCTAATGGGAATTAAAGGAGTTTTCTCACCAAACATAATTCCGCCCCAAAACATTACAGAACCTCCTTTGTATTTAGGGATCGGTCTTGCAGCTTGGAGCCTAGCTTGCCTCCCTCTACCTCTTAAAATGCGAACACGCCGGTCGTCTGATCGTAGGCCAATTCTGGTCTCATCCGAAAAATAAGACATTTTTCCAATCTTCAATAGTCCAATTTTCATGCTCTAAACACCAATTAAAACGGTCAACTTTATTTTGCCTTGATAGTTCTGGAACTCTTAACGCTCTTCTCTTGAATAATTCCCGAGCGCGAAGTCTTTTTCTGATAGTTTCGACAGAAACACTAAGACCTGTAGCTTGCAAAAATTGCCTTTGAAGCTCTGAATGAGATACTGCGGGATTTCTTCTTGCTGTTTGGGCTAAAAAGCGATCCTGCCTTTCTGTAGATACTCTTCCACGACTTCTTCTCGGCCTATTCTTTAGGGTTCCTAACTCCAGAAACCTTGCATAGGTTTTTGAAACAACCCCTTGTGTAACCCCCACCGTTCTTGCAATCTGTCTTTGTGACATACCTTGTTCTGCCATAGTAATAATTCTTCCTCTCTGGACTTCCGATAACCCCACATAAGGCATTTTTTTTTAAACTTCGCAAAAAAACAAAATATAAATTCACTGCGACGTTCGAACGAAATGGTAAAATCAAAGCCAAATCTTATCAAGTGCTTATGAACCTAACTGTTTTTGTGAGTAAACACATGCAATTTTTATTTGCTTCTAACGAAAAAGATATCGAAATAATATTTCATCTTAATACTGGGTGATTCCATATAAGTTTGGTTGTGTGTATAGTTGAAAAGAAGTGTTATATGAGATTTAGCAGTTTCGAATAAGATGAATGGACCAATTTAGACGTAAATGTTTTCTTTATTTGCTTTCCTTTTTTATAACTTTTCTTTGAATCATTGTTGTATTTGTTTTTGACAAAAACAAACCTACATTTTTGGGGGCTCAACCGGGTAAAATCGAGAGAATCTCATTTCTCATTATGGCAACTTGAAATGTCCAAATCCATATTATCTTGTAAGGTATAATTTTTTGCATCAATCGGGGCTATTCACTAAGCAAAGTTGTTATGGATAGCAACTGTAAATCGTCTTTATCCCATGTAATAAGCATGGGATAACGACGATTTACAGTTGCTATCCATAACAACTTTGCTTAGTGAATAGCCCCGATTATCTAACAAAAATATCCTCCGCAGAACTTTTCACGAAAATTGTTGCTGAATCTACTGTGAGCGGTGTTATTATCATTATTATGAGTATTATTTTCAACATATCAAAATTTTAGTGGAGGTTGTTGTGTAGATTTCCAATTTTTTTTACGTTGTTCCAATTCAAAATGAAAGGGCGCTGTCGAAACGCGCCTACACTAATACCATATACTTTTCCTAGGGTGAAAATGGGCGAAAATCGATGTCTCCTTTGTTGTTCGCGTATATGGAAAGTCGCTTTGATTTCCGTTTTCCATTTCGGCGTCCTCCCATCTTCCAAGTATAAATAACAACCAACGAACGATTTTCCTCGCCGTCAAAGAATGGCTTGTTATTGGATTTCAAAATAGGGCTCCACTAGCGTAGATGCGTTCACATTTTCACAATTTCACCCGCAGTTTCTTCACATGATTGTGTAGGGAACTCAAAGCGTGAAATTAGGACTTTTATGATATCGTTATATCGTGTATTGAAGAATAAGCTGGATTCTGCAGTAATTGGTTCTGTAACCGAGAAGATGACTCATGAACTCTGTGATCAATCCGCTCTGTGTTTGACCACCAGCACTAACCCCAAAAAAATATTCGACAGGTCATTGGAGTGCCCAATTCGCGAATTGAAATATCCAAGAGTTTACGCCTTATACAGATGGCGTGATAAGTAATTTGCGGCGAATAATTTTCTTGCCCATTCTTCCTTTCATCTCCCGATGCTTATTCTCAAATCACGTGTTCGCTTTGTCTCGAAAAAACGCAAAAATAAATTCTTTTTCACTGATTTCGGCGCGTGAGAACAATGGAATGGTCGTCGAAAGAACGAGTGGGTAGCGCCAAGAGAAACTTCTTCATTTTCACGGATTGCAGTCACGCATTTATGAATTCCTCGAAGCAATTAGTTGAATGCTCCTTCCAAATATTCCAATAAAACCTGCGAACCTCCAGAATAGGCCTTTCTTCCCGGGTGCGATATGAATTTCGTACTTTTGGGAAATCTCCGGAATTAATAGGACCTTTTGTGATGGAGAGTGTTATAGCGTGAAGGGGAAGGTCCTTTCTTTTGTGAGTGTGTATGGAATTATGAGGGGTAGTCATTTGGCGTGACCTTGCTACGTTGAAGGAATTGTACGTAGAAAAATGGTGCAGTGAATCTTCAATAGATACTTCACACTAGATCCTCGAGGAGAAAGAAACCATGTTCGATTTTCCTCATACACATCTGCTGGAAAAAAATACCGTCTAGAAAAAATGAGTTTTCTTTGAGATTCAGAAGGCCAAATAGATACTGCAACATTCAGTTAAACATTCAAATGCACATAATATTAAATTATGAAGTCCACTAGGTTTAGTCACTAAAATCTATTTCTTCAAATTGATAAAGGTTTTTGTCGCGTCGTGAACACTGCACTGCCTACGTGACTTGATTCGGGGTTCTTCGACCCGGGAACTAGCGCACTCAGGTGACGATTTGCGGAAGCATTTTCTCGCAATTGCGTACGACAGAATGAACACTGTGTGTTGTTGTTCTGACAGATAGCGTGCATAGAGAGAATTAGGGTTGGTTGAAAGCAAACTAATTTTAATAGTGCCTTCTAAAGCGGATAAAATTCGTTTTGAATACTTTCGTCTCGAAGGATTAAAGTCGTCTGATCGTGTCGCCATCACATTTGTGCCATCCTTTGATGAATAAGTTCGCCTGTGGTTAAGCAACTTGGAACTTGAGTCACTAGTGAATTGGTCGCTACTAACTACGTCCATCTAAAGGAAAGGTATTTCCCTGTTTCCATTCCTTATACCCCCTTTCTGCTGCTAACTTAGTAGTTGACCACCTACGATTGCCGTTAACTTCTATTTCTGAGGTAAGTGCCTTTATTTAATCGGTTGCTTAATTATCGGACGCATTTCCTCTGAAGTCGATTCGCAGTAATTGACTTGCTGCAATCGTCTAGTTTTGTTATTTATACACAGAGCTCTGTTGGAGAAGAAAATGGACTGATACAGCAATCCTCATAGAGCAAAAATCAAAATAGTTCATTATTATAAAAAAGGGCAGTGTCACTTTTCATGACTGGCTTGAGTTTACCCGCCGAACGTAGTGAGGCGGGTTATTGAAAGCGAGTCATGAAAAGTCACTTCTCCTCCGAATGAAATATGTTATTTTTGGACTGACAGGATCCTCATAAAATTCTATTTCTTCGCCTAGGAGCAGACAACTGTAATTAGGCAAATGTTCCATTTTTCACTCAATTATAACGATCATAAATGTCAATCCAAAAGTGGCTTTTCAGATTTCCATGAATTTAGAAATGTTTTAAAATAAAATAACATATTTCATTGGAAGGAGAAGTTACTTCTATGGCTCGGTTTCAATTACCCGCCTCATTACAGGGGGCGGGTAGACTCAAGCTCGCCATGAAAAGTGACACTTCTCCTTATGAAATAATATACCTTCTATTATTTCGGTGTCACTTTTCTTGGCGAGCTCCAGTTTACCCGCCGCAAATAGTGAGGCGGATATTCAGATTTCCATAAATTTCATAATGTTTGAAAATAAAAAAAAAATATGTTTGAAGGAATGGTACTTACGATTGATACTGGCTTGAAAGATGCTGACCTCGTGTATGTGTTGTACGAATAAGTGTCTTCTTGTTCACCGAAGGGGGCCATATGTGGTATTATGATATTTATAAAAAAACAACCATAAATTTCATCTAATAGCTCTGATATTGCGTGGCTAACTAGACACCATAGAATTTCGAAGTTCCAGGGTGCCGTGCCATCGATTATCTACTTCCGCCAAATCGCGTGATGGACAAAGGGAAAAAACACCGAAGTCGGTCTTCAAGATCCTAGATACGATTTCTTCCCCCTCATCCGTTCGTCGACGTAATATGCAAAAATGGGTCTGGAAACGGGCCAAATCGGCAACGCGTTCATCAATCAAATTAGACGAATCACTTCGAAATGAAGGAAACGCTCAAACGGCGTATGAAACCGGCGTGTTTCCGATCTTCCCGGGAGGATATACATCATCCTTTCTCCTTGAAATAGACCCGACAACAAAAGGACATTAGCACTTCGCCACGTCTAACTTTTTCACGAAGATAGAAAGGCGTATGATCATTAAAGGACTCGGGGAGAGAATTTTGGGAGCGGAAGCTTACACGTGAGCTTAGCCGAGGTTTGAAATTTGCATTGAATGCGTATTTTGAAGCAGTTGAATGGATTGGAGATAAGCTGCTCTTAGAGCATTGGGTTCGAAAAAGGATTCACTTTTCTTCGACCTTTGCAGATATTTCGTGTGTGCTTTCTCATTATGCTTGAGTTCCTTTATTAGGACACTCCACAGGTCTTGTCAGATCTTCTTGGCAGATCCAACATATTTTTTATGCTCTGGTTACCACGCGAAGAATATCCTGTCATTTTCGAAGAACATCGTGAAAAACAAGGGAAAGAAAATGGTGTTCTTTTTGAATTTCTGTAGCTCATATGGTTTGGATACCTCCCTAGGCAATGAGTACCAGAGCCCTGCTGTTCGCTAGATGAACGAGTTTTTGAAAAGATTTGTTCTGCAGAGACCACGAAGGGGTGTGTTGCGTCTCACTACGGTAACATCTGGACAAAATAAAATTCCTTTGGCCATAAAAATTGAGCTGTCCTGTTCAAAATAGGTTGTATAGAAAGATATATTTTTAAAAACATGGGATTGATCGCTTGAACTGTTCAAACACCCTTCAGACTGATTTATGGGTCATTTATTGAAAGCGTTCTCAACCCAAGATAGTCAGGTCAAGTTTGGGCAATTCATCTGGTTTTTCGAGACCATATCTATGTGAACCTTTTTAGTTTCTCAGAATAGGCTTATGAAACTCAATACAGGGTGAGTCTTCGACTTGTACATATTTTTCAACTGAAGATTCTTGAGTTCAAACGAAACCTTTTTTCATTTTCCATTTTTCCGAATTCGTCTCTGTTAAAAAGATTCAGCTCTTGGAAAAAAATTGGAACCGGTTTTATAAAGGGCAACCGAGGATTCAACCGTTGCGTCAACAACCAAACTCCTCACTATCTGGTAGTTGGCGCACGGTTCAACTGTCGGTTCGCCTCTTATAAAACCTGCCCTAAGTATAGTCCGATTACATTGGCAATTGAAAAGCCATATTCATCCCACCGAAATGAGTTCGTCCTTCGATTTTCATTGAGATTAGTTTGTGGACGTGGACACTTTATAACTTGTTCATATTTTCCTCTATCTCCCAACAATATTTCATAAAGAATTGTTTTTACACTAATAGAACATAACTCCATTAACCTAGGTCATAGGATTCGAGGTCAATGACCTTACTTAACCCATCTTCTATAACAGAGCTATCATAGAGCTTTCGAGAAGACGATGCCAGATTGTGTTCATTTTCCCTTTAAACAAGGAAGCAGTACGTCCCCTATCGTTAACGGATGAACTAACTCGAAGACATTAGTTTTGTTTACTCTTGGCTGATGGCGTCTAGTTGTGCCTCTTTGGAAATGCCGAAGGAATAGTTCTGATTCTCTCCGATAGATCGCTACGATCTTAAATTTCAGTCGCCTATAACGGTGCGCAAGTCAAACCGTTGTTCCACAGACCAAACAGTTGGTCTGTGGTTGTTGAACGAAGCATGCGTATAGCGGCGTGATGGACTGAGATTTGTCGATTTCTTTGACTATAGTCAAAGGTCGATTCGTTTATTCACAGCGGAGAATGCAAACGGTGCGATGCGACGACTTTCAGTGGGAGTGAATTGATGTGATAATAACCGTGTAGTGTCAAGTTTATGATATTCGAAAAGGATATTGTTTAGATAGAAACATCGCAACAGATCATGCTTTAATCATGCATCAATTTACTCAAGTTCCAATCAGAGAACATTTATTTCCAGTTGATTCACAGACATTCTTGATGCTCAAAAATAAATAATTCTTAAATTTAGCTTTCGCGGAAAATTATAATTCGAGAATTTGAATTTTTCCCTACTGGTCAGCTTCCGTATTCTCCACTTCATTGACAACTCCTCCATCGCTTACGATGTCCCTCCAGAGACTCTCAAAATTATCCATACTCTGGTTGTCAAGGTCTATGAAAATTTTCTTTTTCGCTGCTGCAACCGAAGCCCCTGAATAAACTTCTGTTTTACTCAGAGATTCCAACAGAGCCTTCATCTGCTTACTGTTAACTGGGCCGTAATAACAGCAAGATTTTCGTTTACGCTCGCAACATTTCCTGGTGGACAACAACTGGAAGAACTTACAAGATAGAATTTTGACGCCACTGAAGTGAAAAGTATCCAATCTACGACACTTTCTCAACAGATCACAAAGGTTTTTGCTCTTGATGCACATGCTCTTCTTGGAGCCCCAACAATCAACAATTTTGATGAACTGGAGGTTTTTGGAACATCTACTAATCGCGCGCATGATTTCGTCAGTGTCGTTTCTGTGCGACAAATGGATTTGCTGGAGTAAAGGAGAGTTATGGACCCATTTGAGGAGGATATTGGTTGGAACTTGCTGGTCTGCTTGAATGGTTCTCCACAAGGAAGGAGTGGCAGCTATTTCGTTCCACTTCTTGCACACGAGGGAGAGGTTCTTGAATATTTCAATGCCAGGTAGAAAGGAGAATATGTACACTACGATTTCTTGGGGCAGATCTTCGAAGTAGCAAGATGAACGAAGTTTTTTGATGGGAACCAAGCCTTGGCAATCTTTTCTAGATTTTCTTTTTCGCGTCATACTCTTTTTGGAGATAAAGGAAAAATACTAAAATCTACGACTTTGAATTGCTTCAACGGAAATTTCACATTATGAATGACGTTTTGTTGACGTTGAGTCGTCGGGATGTCAGAATTTTAATAGACGACTTTGTGGTTCGCAGAAACTTCATTTTGACAGGGTTGGGATAGGTTATTTGAATGTCAGATAACTCAGACTATAGAAAGAGGAAACGCACCTTTCAATAATGAATAGTGACATTGTCGTGATATTTTGTGATATTGTTTATACTGATTACAATAATAAATAGTGAAGCCAATTTTCGGAATCGTGATTGAAATTCATTTACTCATTTGTGCGTGAACGTCAGAAATGAGTATAAATAAGTATCGGAATGTTCGCCAAACAGCTGGGTCGTTTCTGCTTCAGATAATGAATAAACACGTTATGGCAGCACTGTTTTCAGAATCTGTGGCCAGTTCATTAAAATTAATAATTTCGTTCCGCTGTATCAATTTTGTGTAACTAATGAGGTTTTGAACAGTGTTGTCATCAGAATTTCGCGTGGGAAAAATGAAATTCGGATTTATTTCTGAATATTATTAGCAAAATATGTTGAAAAATGGTTCGTATATATCTTGTTAGTGGTAAATCGGATTATTTGAACATCCTGATTTGAGTCTACACAGCAATAGCATAGATTCTTCTATTTTTTGAATTTCACTTTTCAGATGGAGAGGAGGAAAATCAATTCTGAATTCAGCTGAATCTGATCACCTAACTCAGAATCTGTTTCAATAGTCGAAACATTGTATGAATTCGTCAAAAAGAGATGATTCACTTTTAATTTTATTTCCATTCCTCAATACCGTTAACACCATACCACTGGAACTTTCGAAGTTAGATTCCGCAATGTCGCCACGGCCGGATCTAATCATATTGCTATCCTTTATTCTATCTTCGTTCTGCTCATTAATTAAATACTGACTAGATTTTGACTTCACCAATTTTCGAATTTAAGAATGATACGCTGTGTCTCCTCTTTCTATGGCCCAAGTCGGATACCTACTTTTTGAAATGGAATATAGTTCGCAAACCTTCCTGAAATTTGAACTTCATGAAGAAATATTTTGTTCAAGACCTTATTATTTTTCATTTCTTCCGGAAGAGGTAGCCTACAAAAATAGCGCATAGAGTTAAAGAGTTTCAAGTTTGGTTGAAGAGATTCTAGTTGAGCTTGTGCGGCAACATTGGAAAGAGATCTATCCACAACCCATTCAAGATTAGGAAACTGCATTATGGGTTTATTGAAGAAACATAAAGACGTTATGATCAAATATTCAATTAAATAGTGCCAGCTTAGTTCTCAAGACATTTCCAAAGCCAACTTATCCAACTGTTCAATTTGCCCTCCTACTTTATTGAAACTCCCAAACCATTCTTTCTTCTTTAATCCTTCCTCAAATCTACTGGAGAAAAACCCAGATGAAAAATCTCCAAACTCAAGGCACATTATTCCTCGACTCCATTCAAATTCTCATTTTTTCCTAATTAGGTTAATTTTGCGTTCCAACTTAAGTTCTCCCAACGGGAGACGTTAGCAACTCCGCGAATAAATTACCTATAAGCTGTTAATTTATGCCAGGAAGTTGCCAAGAGCCGTTAGAAGTGTAACGCGTTTTCAGTTTATTCTGGCAAACTTCTGAAAACATCGCTAATTTTTTTAATGAACGCTTTCGCTTTCTTGCCAATGTCCTTGAGGGCTCGCGTTGAAATTCTCTGTGTTCGAGACTTTATTCTCTTGGTCGTTTGCATGCAAAACATTTTTTTTCGCAAGTTTCATACCGACAAAGTCATGCGTGAAGAAAAATCTGGAACAGTGGAGTTTTTTCTGTTCCATGCCTTTCATTACTAAGTTCTTTGTTGAGAAATACTTCGAAGTTAACCTGAGATAATTTTCTACCAGTTGAACCATAACCACTAACCTTCGAACTTCGAAAAAAGTTTATGAAGAATTTTTTTGTGTAATTCCGTTATTTTCAAAGAGATGTATCTGTTAATCTTATCGGACAGGTACATTCGACAAGAACGGTTTATAAATATGAAGGTTGGAATGAGGAATTCCAGTACCTCAAAATATGAACTTTTCTTCACCTGACGTAATGAAGGGCAGTTTATATCACATTTCTAACCATTTATTCACTCTGAATTTTGAAGAACTGATCAATTATTCGATATTGAAAATGTGATCTCAACACGTGTGAATTCAAACGCCCCTCTGTTGTGACGTCAGTGGCTCAATTTGTAATATGATAAGTTGAAGTTTGTGATGTAGGGGACAAAGCCCAGAGTAACTGAGAGACACGACGCTGTTGTGTTGTCCAGTCATCTCTGAATTTATTCATAAATATATTCAGTAATCGTATTGAATTTGATGTGATCACTATAATGTTCTTGAAACATCGTCATATAACAACACAATTCTCATTGCAAATTGACATAATTCTCATTCTCTGAAAATACAAATACTGATGTGACAACCACGCCTACAAATTATAAATAAAAACATAACCTTCTTATTTGTCATTATTCGACATTTCGACGTCTTCTCTGCGTAGTATAGAATGGCGTTTCTTACAGTTAAGTCTATAGTCCATCCAAGAATGATTGACATCAGAGCAGGCCTTGAAAGTCCAGTCGCAGCTTTATTTCTAGTTACAAAAAAGTAACTGAAAATTTTCTGTGCTTTCATCATAGATATAGAAATAACCTCATATTTTTTTAAAGTAAGGAACTTTGAACTTGAAAATGCTCCCAATTTTCACATACGATTACCAGCGTCAGCAGTATATTATTTTCATCTTGTATTGATACATTTTCAATCTTACGATCAAATATAGGAGCATACAGCCTGGAAATTCTGGTTTGATAACGAAAAATATCGTGGGTGATTAAATAGCACGGTCCTTTTCAATGTTCAATATGAATATTCGCTATACCGAAAAAATCTAGTTGATAATTTGAAGCGTGTTACTGCAATGTGAATGGATTAGGAAATTTGTAATAGATATCAAGACAGAAACAAAACTTAACCAATGAATCTATTTAATATATGAATAATTTTGTCATGACATTGTAACTTTCAATATTTGTGAACAATGAAGGTGTAAAATATGAAAAATATAAATATTCCTATTATTCTGTTTCAACAACCACAACATGTTATTTTTTCCTCATCTGGGCAGAACTCGTCATGTTCATAATGAAAGGTTTTGTCAGCAATATATCATAACATTCCTTATATTTTGACTAATCTTTTCTCATTTCTTTTTCTACGTGCTCTGTGCAGGCTTTCCATTTTTTAGCTGTTCACTCTTCAAGAGCCTCATTAGTCATTTCAAAGATATTTATGTCACTTGCTCAATTTCTTGCCAAATTTGTTCGAAACATTAATGACAGAACAAAATGTCAGTGTTATTTCCAACACCAACCTGAATTCTGCAACTTGAAATATTACTGAATGGGCATTACCAACATAATTTCGATTTTCCAAAGCCCCCCGAGATGACAATCATTCTTGGATGGACTATAGGAGTATTCTATACTCCTAGGTTAAGTCAACGACTGACAACCAGATGGTCCCTTTACACAGTTGCCAAATCAATAATTATTCTTATCACTAATCTGCACTTTTCACAATGAAAATAATTATTAATGCTTCCTAAGTTAGTAAACTGGCCTATACAGGGTCTTTCACGAGGAACCTCACCCATATTTATACGGGAAACTACTGAACGTATTTTCATAAAATTCAGCACTTATAAGTATTTCACGATGCTGATGAAATCTAAAATATTTTCAAGGCATGAGCACCTCCGGTTTTTCTGGAAATGACGTCAACTTCCGTTTTTAAAATTAGAACACCATTTTTTTATTGCAGAAATAGCTTCCTTAGAAAATTTCAAGTTATTTTGATGTAACATTTTTCAGTTTTGGTTGGAAAATTCTCTCTGAGCGGGAAAATTCGAAAAAAAATCGAAAATAGAGCTCCGCTGAAACAAGAATAACTTCGAGGTTTTTGGATGGAAAATTTTCATTTTTGGGATTTTTCAAGATGTAAGATTGATGTATCCACTTTAAAAATCGAAATCGCGATTCATGATACAGGGGGTGAAAAAATCGCTTTCAAAGTTAGGGATGACAAAATCGTGAAAAATCAATTTTTTCAAATTAGAACCCCATTTTTTTATGGCAGATATTTAATCTACGTTAAAAAATAAAGTGAGTGTATGCATCACACCCTTGCCCTAAAGTGGATATTAACTCAGAAAATATCTCGAAGTTATTCTTGTTTCAGCGGAGCTCTATTTTCGATTTTTTTTTCGAATTTTTCCGCTCAGAGAGAATTTTCCAACCAAAACTGAAAAATGCTACATTAAAATAACTTGAAATTTTCTAAGGAATCTGTTTCTGCAATAAAAAAATGGCGTTCTAATTTGAAAAACGGAAGTTGACGTCATTTCCGGAAAAACCGGAGGTGCTCATGCCTTGAAAATATTTTAGATTTCATCAGCATCGTGAAATACTTATAAGTGCTGAATTTCATGAAAATATGTTCAGTAGTTTCCCGTATAAATATGAGTGAGGTTCCTCGTGAAAGACCCTGTATATACTGATTCTTACCTGTGTAGACTAGGGATTATTATTTTCAATTGAATTTCGCACCTATCTGCTTACTTGAATCATTTTTATCTTCAATAAGGAGGTCGTGAATTGAATGATATTATGAAGCTTTATGGAGTACAAATGAAAATGTCATGATAAAAGAAAAACATCCAAAACAACATTATATTATGCTATTCTTAGGAAAGTGGAAGCAAGAGCTTTTTCAGGCTAATTTTTTTTGTGATTTGGCAATGCTGTCATCTTTTCACTAGCAGCACGTCATGATGAGTACAACCAATCGAAAATCTTTCCAGCCACTGACGTCACACGATTTCCCGCTTCTTCTGATCGTTTGAATTCGGTAGATTACTTTTGAGTTTTCAATATTTCTTTAAGGGTATAAATTGATGAAGAAAAAATTTAAAAAAATCACGAATTACGTTAGGATGCAATATGTAAAAATATATTTTTTTCTGAAAATGACTGGAAATGCCCATTTTCCAAAAGTGTATTGGAGACAACTTATGCAGCTTCCAAACATTAGAAGTCATTGGAATGGTAGGCCATCATTGGAGTGTTGTTTCAAAAATCATTTTGAGGAGTTTTCAAATTTATATTTCCTCGGACACTTCATTCCGTTAATGGGATTCTCCGAAAATGCAGTTCGCAATCCATTCACTGTGAGCGCATTTATGGGGATATATGAAATGAGAGAATTCAATCCCGCTGTACGCGATTCGTAACAAGCAAGTTTTAATGCACATCGTATGTTTGCAGCAATACCAACGTAATATATCGCATGTAACTACACTGGTAACTACTTCTTATCATGTCGCATAAAAATGAAAAATGTCGACTACATCATAGAGACGATTCAAATTTCCAGTTTTATGTAGAATGAAGAATTCAGTTGGGAGTTCCGGATAGCTATTATTCACAACAAAGGATTTTTCTCTGGGAAAGCATATATGAATTTTCTGAATTATAATTCGTGGTGTACGAATACTGCCGTGGAGTATGGCTTGGATATTATGGTTCTTTTGTAACTGAATCTCTGAACATCGCGTTTGAAAAATGTCTCATGAAGTGTTTTTTGCAAGTATGTGGACTGAAATATATTCAGTTGAATACGCTTATGATGGATATCTGTGTTATTTCAAGAAAGAATAAATCATTTAACTTCCATTTACCTATGACTGTTCAAAAAATTTCAAAGATTCCCCAAGAGATTCTCTACACTTCCCAAAAAGCTCAAAAGAATGTCATGCTGAAATGGATTCATTGTGCATATTCCTCAATCAAAACTTTTTCAATAATCTTCCTGGTATAACATTTCAGCGTAGCGTACTCATAAATCCACGCAAAAATACCATAAAACCACTCGAAAAAAAAATTACTGTTAATATTTCAAAGAGAATCAATCATTTTAGAAAATAAAAGTATTTATATGTTTTTTTAATGAAACGCGTCGTTTTTGAGTTATTCCCAATTGTAAACGATGAAATTCAAGGAAAAAATTATGAATTTCGAGAATAATCTGTATGCTTCCTGGATTGAATATCCTCGAATATTATCATTTTTCTAGTATCAAATGAGTTAACAATGTTGTCAGAATG
The DNA here is from genome assembly GCA_910592335.1 of Adalia bipunctata. Lineage (NCBI taxonomy): Eukaryota > Metazoa > Arthropoda > Insecta > Coleoptera > Coccinellidae > Adalia > Adalia bipunctata. Next base: position 15,904,458 of record OU342955.1, read on the forward strand.
TTTATCAGCTTTGTCGGGACTAAAATCTGAATGAAGGAAAAACGTTTGAAGTAGAGATTTATGTAACAATAAAATTCCGCAAATGTGGGAGATAAGATTGAACACCAAGGATCATGAAATTATACATTAAATACGCAGAGTTTCAATTAAAAATTTATTGTTACCGGTCAATATTAAAAATAAATGTCAATGAAATACAAAATTTTGATGGAAAAATGATGAATTTCGATACAAACCACGTACCTATTGGGTTGAAATAAAAGAAAAATAAAATGATACTTAGCACTAAATAATCTGTGGCGTTGTTTCTATCCAAACAATATCCTCTAGGAAATTCATAAACTAGACACAGGGTTAATATTACATTTATTCACTGAAAGTCTTCACATAATCATCACGGGATCGAAGAAAACATCTAAAATTATTACATTTCTTCCTTTTATGACAACATAGTTCTAGAAAAGAGTTCCTCCATTTTTGTTTGGTGATCGCGCCGTACAAAGATTATCTCTTTAATCTTTGATTGGGTTATGGATGGGTCGCTCCATAGATCTTACGGTGTGTCTTGAATAGTTTCGGGTATATTGGTGGAGCTGGCAAGTTACACATAATATATCTGTGAAATATTCACAGAATGTATATAAAATGGGTTAGGTTAGGTTCATTAATTATAAATTCTGATCAATTGATTGAAAGACATTCTTCATCAGATATTTTTGGGATATCGAGGAAAATATGGACAAGTTATTATTGTTCACAAACATTTTCTTTAGAAAAATGGAAGAAGGAACTTATTTGATGGGAGAAATATGGCTTTTTAATGGCAGATATAATCGGACAAAATTAAATCTTTTTGTTAAGAAATATAGTGTTTTTAACATTTGTATTTAAATAAGGTTAGTACTCGAGTGTTTCCTGAATGTATCAACTCAATTTCCACCGAAAAACATGTACTTTGAGGTGTTTGCAGAAAATCGTATCAGGCACATATTTGGCCCATTTTTTCTGATGTGTCTGTATCTTTTTAACAGAGCCGAAATCGGAAAAATGGATAATGAATAAAAGGTTTCTTTTGGCCTCAAGAATCTACAGTTAGAATAAATGTACAAGTCAAAGACCCACCCTGTATGTAAACGAAATCATAACTATCAGAGTAAATTTCATTATTTGCGATATAAGACGCTTTGTACAGATTATCCTCCAATCAATTCGATCATTAAATTTCCACCCTCTCAACCTTTTTCCCCAAACCACAATTTCCAACAAAAGGAATCCGTACAAAGGAAACCTTCAAAAACAACTCGTCAAACGCCTTCGAAACGCGCACCTCTACTAGTAATTATATTTTCACTTTGAGACGAGAATTCAGCGTTCCCTACTTTCTCGAAACAAGCAATTTTCAAGAATAGGGAGTTTCAAGCCGCGGAAAATTCAGTTCGACAGGGAAAATCAACAGAGCTGTGGACGTCCCAGGGAAATGGTCTGTATCGGAAGTAAAATGTATCCAGATTATACTGCGCGGAAGGTCAGAGATATTGGTGAAAGGTGCCAGGCAAATAAATCTGATTTGGGCCGGGCCCGCTCTTCGAAGATCAATGAAGGAAAGATGGATGGTTCGTTGGGAGAAATCCTGAGAAAGGCGAGCTGATAGAGAGCTCACTCGTGTTCCTAAATGGAGGAAACGTCGAGATCGCAGATAGTTTTCCTTTCGATCTTTCAGGTGATTGGGTGTTCCATCTCAGTCCTCAGTAAAAATAGTGGAAAACATCAGGGCAAGGAAAAAGAATATCTTCAATACAAGTAGGTACATATCCCATATATTTGGGGTGTTTTTTTAGAGTGATAGAACTTTGAATTGAAATAAAACACATTTAAATTTAGATAAGAGCCAATTTTTTCAAGATAATTTTATTACGTGAGAGTCCCTAGTGGATGGTCCTAACGGACGAGAATTTCTCATTTTGATAATTTCATTACATTCATGTTTTAAAAATAATCTCCGGCATATGTGCACCACGACTAGCTCTGAGGAATCGAATTCGACCAGACCAATTTTGTACCACTTTTTCAAGTAATTCAGGCCTTATTTCAGCAATGACAATAGTTATGTTGGCTTTCAGATCGTCTATTGTTTCTGGTTTATCAGCATAAACCAATGACTTTACATAACTCCAAAGAAAATTACCACTCGTCACCATATTCTCGCTTCAGGCCTATCTGAATGTCGTGAGACGTGTTTCCCTTAGCAAAATAAAGAACTGCAAATCCTTTGGTTATGATGGTGTGCCCATGAAGGTCTTGAAATCTTGTATGGATGTTATATCCGGGCCTTCAAGTTATATTGTTTCTAGGTCTGCTGTTGAGGGAGTTTTTCCGGAATCTTTGAAGATGGCAATTGTGAGGCATCTTTTTGAAATGGGCTCTCATAATGAAATTGAAAATTGTCGTTCGATAAGCCTTTTGTCCTCGTTTTCTAAGATTTTTTAAAGGGTTTACTCTAGTCATTCAATCCACCGAAACTGCCATATTTGAGCTCACTAATACTAATTTAAATGCTTTGGAATGTGGAAACACTCCAATGGGATCATTTTTATACCTGTCAAAAGAATCTGACAATGTAAATCACGAAATTTTGTCAGAAGAGTTGGAGAATTGTGGAATTCGCGAAAAACAGCTGAAATTGATTCGTAGTTATCTCTGTGGTCCCAGGCAGAGAGTGGAATGGGTTGGTGGTGTAACGTATTGGTCTGATGAAGGTCATATCTCATAAGGTGTTCCACAAGGAAGCGTCCTCGGTCCACTCTTATTTTCGATTTATATCAGTGATTTGCTTGAGGTTGTTGACAGTTCAATTTATCGTTTCTACGCGGACGACACAAATGTCCTTGTTTCTGACTCGGATACAGACTCAGTCATTCGAAAAGTTGCTCCGGCCAGCATCAATCTATGTGATTTATGCTCGACCTGCTTCTATTTTATCTCTGTCGCTGTGATCTGCTATCTGTGATAATTGTTGAAATGAAGTACTATTATTGTTATGTCGTATGATTTTGGAGACCAAAAAATTGGACCATTTCTTCAACAAGCTGTTCTAGGGCTCAATCAGCCAACAGACGACGCTTATTATGGTCAAGAGGTTTTAGTTCTTGAACCAGTTGGATCTTATGTGGGCGTAGACCAAGATCTTCATGCAAAATTTTCCATGTGTTGTTTGTGTTGGAGTGAGTGGTGGGTGTTTTAAACACTGTACACGAAAACAAACTTTATTTGAACTAAGGGAACAAAGGGGATCCAAAATGGCTGAAGTAACGTAGTATATAACACGAAGTGGTTCCAACTGTTGATAGCAAGCGACCTGGCGTACTACTAGACTTCGTTGTGCCCGTGGCCCTTAGGGATGCGCCGGACACGGGGTGGTTCTCAAGCTATCAGCTGGCTCCACCTAGCGGTAAGGAGGAGAGGACACGAAGATATTCTACAGTATGCACAGAGTCCAACTTACTGTGGACGTCGACGAATAGACAAATATGGATCTTCATTAACACTATCACTTACAGCAGCTATGTTTTCTTCTGTACGTACAGTTCTTTGTCTGGTTTTTGTTGTTGTTGCATCGACTAGAGAAAATGTTGTACGAAATCTATCGATAGTTCGACGAATGAGCTGCTCTGATGGACGATTACGTAAACCATAAATTTCACGATGTGCTCTATAAGTTTTGCGAATAGAACACTGATTTCGAAAATTAATTTCAACAATTTGTGAATGTCAAAACAACACGGCTTCTATCTTCTATCATATAACAGTTATCCCTATGGAAAATTCTATCACTCTAAATAAAAACATCCGATAATGGAATTCTCAATAAATGATGTACAACAATAACATTAACATGTGGGTGACCTTTTATCATCAAACCACTTCCTATTCATAAATCCAAAATCCTCTTGAACAACTCTGAGAGGTCACTTATGTACTGGGACTCTCATAGCCCCTCTACCTTCGAAAAAATGATAAAGAAAAGACTGGTTTCTATCGACGTCCTCAGTCCGGCCCTGAACCCTTCTACGTCCTCATGCATTAAAACTTATCGAATTAGAGTTTAGAGCCCCGCAAAACATATACGTAACGAACGTTTCTTCCTTCTATTTACTTTCAGAACAATGTTTCACTTCCTACAAACCACGTAAGTCTGATGGGGTTTCATTCCAAATGGGGATGTGCTCGAATTTCATCCAGAGCGATAAGGGAAAATGAATTCGGGTTCAGCCAGTCTTCAAACAGGATGTCGCTGGATGAATAAGGGCGCTACACTCTGATGGAAGACTTTCATTCAGCGCCTTATTAATTTGAAGGTTGAATAAGAATTATCTTCGGGACGCGATTGTGTAATTGGGCTGGATTTTCGGTATGTTAATGGAGGATGGAATAATTTTGTGTACTTTTCAGGAAGTTCTTCAAGGAATTATGCTGGAATGAAAATGATTTTATCATCGTGAATTTAGAAATTGAAAAGAAATGGACAATTTCACAAACTGTGCTATGATTTGCCCTTCATATCCCTCGAACCGTATTATGAAGAGGAACTCTGTTAGTTTAAATTCAGCAGAAAATTACAATATGTTCATATACTTCTTGTTGGCTTAATCTACAAACGAAAAAGATTCATCTCGTTCTGATACGAAATGGTGAAGGATCCGGTACAACTCATTTCTGATCCTCAAATAATTTTTTTCCCAAAAACTGTGAACTTCAGCAAGAAAATACAGTTCAAATATGTGAATGAACTTCTCCGTGAGTGTGTCGACGTTAAATCAGGAACAGGAAAAAACAAACACACTTCGATTTTATTATTATAATCTTCGACTACCGGTTTCGGCCTTAGGCCATTATCAAGTCAGCGTTATTAAAAATAGTACAAATCTGATTTTAGGGATGGAAAAATTGCCAACAAGATTGTTAAAATGTAAAAAAATTGGTTTTCTCTTTTTGTTTTCGTCTGAAGAGCTAGAAAACAAAAAGAGAAAACCAGATGTCAAATAAAGCATTCATTACAAATTTGAGCTCAACATTTAACTTGTCGAAAAGAATGTGTTGCATACAGGAACATGAATAGAGTAGGCGTATAACAAATGCATAATATAACCTCCACAAGGATCTGGCGCTTGTATCGACTAGTTAATATCGCAGGATTACCTTAATCCTCTCAACTAACATCGGATGACTTAAATCGAATCAGGAATTACTGGAGCCTATTACTCATTATGTTACATTATATGGTTACTATCCATAAATAACATAGAGAAATTATTCCCCATTTCGCCCAGTCCTCCTCTGCCCATCCTAACTCCGAAATACAAGTTTCATTATACCCGATCTATACAAGCTTCAAGCTATTCTACGAGTCTGCTCTTAGAAAACTAATCCGAAAACGAGATAAGCAATTCTGACTCGCCTGACTGCCTTCTGCAGCAGCCGTTTTGAATAACGAAACGAGCTCTACCTGTGGTGACTGTCGAATTCTGTGAGGGATTTTCTCCGTGTGTGTTCGTGTGTACGTGAGAGCTATTTCAGTGCTTTAAGATATTATCGTTTTTCCTAAACCTATGTCGTCTACTATTAGATGTGCATTCAAGGATATTACAAGGCGCTTTTGATGCTGAAACTCACTTAATTCTGAAAGTGTCGATAGAGTTTTCGATAGACACAATTAGATATTCTTAGAATATTCCATGAATATACGTTTTGGCATATTCGAATATCCTATGAAGGAGTGAATGGGAATTTCTCAGATAATCCTAGAATATTCCGTAAAAATACAAATAGAAATTCCCGTAAAAATGTTCCTGGAATATTCCGAATATTCGTAGAATATTCCGAGAATATTTTTACGTATGATTACTGTCCCTGTCCTTGTTCACAAATAGTAGGTTTACTAGTAAGCCACCTTTGTAGAGTATTGGACTATGGGATATATCGGAGTAATGTGGAATAACAATTTGGAATATCCTATGAATATTCTGGGAATACTCGATAGAAAATATCCATTTTGGAATATTCTCAGCATACTGTTCTTGGACCATGACTTGAAAATTCGTATGGAGATTTTCCTGGAATATGCTTGTTCATATGTGGAACATTTCCACATTCAATCACAGCATATTCAATTGTCAATAAAAAAAGTTTAATCGTGGCAAACATGTCGACTGGTCGCAAGTATGAATCCATCTTTTTCGAAATCGAAAACGCAACGAGCCGGCAATATCTATTTTGTCGTTTCATGCATGAAAATCCCAATCGACACAATACTTCCAATAGGAAAACGACGGACGGTGGAAATAATCCGCGGAATAGTGAAAAACGCTGTACCCAAATCAAAGCACCATAAAAACCAGCATGTTCCTGCAACACCCTCAAAAACCCGTATCCGAATCACAGAAAAGCCCGGACACCCCGTTCCAATCTCTGAAGCGGAATTTTATTGTGCCTTGGGGAACATAGAGTTTTGGAGTAGCACTCTATGATTGATGGATGGTCTATAATTCCCCGCAATATGGACTGGAGGCAGGGGTGGAATTCACAGGGCCGTGATATGGGTAAATCGGTGCTTACGCGTTGTGTAGAATGTTCACGTCACATGCAGACATTTCGACTGATCGATTCCGAAGATATTCATGATACATTTAGTTTGACGTTTCGTTGTTGGGGGTAGCGAAAAAGATGTAGGGATTTGCTGTCGAAATTATTATTTTGTTGGACGTAGGTTTTTGTGAATAGATGTTCGGGAAAAATACAGGGCAAGCTGGGGAGTTGTATCAGAATATTCAATCAGTGGGTTCTAGAAATTATTGTTTAAGGTAATTTTTTCTAACGGTAGCGACACCTGAGTGGTCTTATTTAAAAGAAGGAAAAGCATTTCCTTTATGAGCATATTTTCGGAGTTTTCAGAGTTTTAATGTATTTTATAATAACCAGGCCGTAGACAAATCCATGAATGGAGTTTCATAACATACAGTCCATCGAATCTTGAGTTATAAATGGTGTAACCAACAACTTTGTTTTATATATACAGGATGTACCTTTGACTTGTACATATATTTTTACTTAAGATTCCTCTCATCAAACGAAACACTTTCTTTTTATACCATTTTTCAAAATTTGGTTTCGTTTGAAAGAAACAACAAAGATACAATTTTTTGTTCATATTTTCGTAACCGTTATTTCAAATTAACTGAATTTTGGTTCATGGTGCATATTCCGAGATTTATTCAATATCTCTCCTAGTATGAGAGTTAAAGGGTAGTCGACACATCAATACACGCAAAAACACCACTTCAAAAAAATAAACGGTTTATATTTTCGAAAAAATTAATCATTTGAGAAACTAAAAATATCCCTATGTTTTTTCGATAAAACGCATCGTTTTCGAGTTATTTCCAATTTTACCGGAAAAATTTGACGAAAAAATCATTAATTTCAAGAATAATCTGAATTCTCCTCAGAATCAAATATTATCGAATATTATTCCTTCTCTGGTCTCTAAACGAGTTTACAATGTTGTCAGAATATTCATCAACTTTGTCGAGACTTGAATTCAAATTATGGTAAACGTTGATGTAGAGATATTTTAATGATGAAATCCCACAAATGTGGAAGATAAAACTGAACACCAAGGAGCATTTAATGCGCACAGTTTTTATTAAATATTTATTGTTACCGGTCCATATTGAAGTTAAATGTCGATGAAATACAGAATTCGGATATGAATGATGAATGTCCATACAAACCACGTATTACATTGAAATTAATGAAAAATAATATGATACCTGATAATCTGTGGCGATGTTTCTATCGAAACAATATCCTCTTGGAATTTTATAAACTCGACACTACATGGTTATTGGTTGATATTATACTAATTCATTTCACATAATAATCACATAATAATTTTTACAGTTTTTTTATAGTTGGCAGCGCCTCCAACGGTTTTCGCTATACGCATGCGTCGTGAAATTTCGCGGCGAAGTAGATCTCTGATGAAAATGGCAGAATTCATAGATTTTTATAATATGTTACGTAAAAAATCCTTAACTTCAATGAAAATATTAACAAGCTAACAACAGCTTCTCAAAATTTCTTTGCAAAATTCACAGAATGGATCAGATAGATTAGGTTAGGTTGTTCAATAATAAATTCTGATGACCTGAATGAATTGTCTAGGAATTTCGAGGAAAATAGGAACAAGTTATTAGTGTTTACAAACGAATCTGCATTTTGGTGGGAGAAATGTGGCTTTTTAGTTGCAGATATAATCCGATGAAACTGTTTTTGTTGAAATTATCGTGTTCGCAACATTTTTATTCCAATGAGGTCAGTACTTGAGTATTCCCTAAATGTATGAACTCAATTCCAATCGAGAAATATGAACTTTGAATCAATTCCAGAGAATTGTATCAGGAACGTAATAAGCCCAATTTTTTCTCAAATGGCTATATCTTTTTAACAGAGCCGAATTCGAAAAATTGTGAAATGAAAAGAAGGTTTCTTTTGGCTTCACGAATCTACAGTTAGAATATATGTACAAGTCAAAAACTCACCCTGTATAGATTGTGAATAAATTGAAGAGAAGAATTGTATCGTCTTGAAAGTACTGGATTCTGAAATTTTGAATGAGTTTGAAGATTGTTTTTTTTGGTTTCCTGACTAGGCTGACACGACCTGGCTTCTTCGTTTCTGGCATCATTCATAATGTATCCCTCTTAAAACTTTCCAAGTTACCTCAACCGTCAAACAGACCTGTAGACCAGAAACTCCTATTCATCAAGACGAAAGCGAGAAATAACAAATTAAACCAACTTCAGCAAAGCCCGAATACCGAACGAAAATCCGAAATAGCTCCGAAACAAACGCTTTCCTTCCTCTTTCATCCCTCTATCGATTAAGTTAACGCTAGACTCATTTATGAGAGGATGTCAGCACTCAGAATTCTATTAATTAAAGTTCCTATACCTCTCGACAGTTACGAAGGCTCCCGTAAATATTTCACCCGATTAGCTGAATGGCTGTTTTCGCAGCTGCTTTTCGCTGAATGATTCCAGAAATGTGCGAGAAAAGATATAAGCTCCGCCAACTCCAACGATGCAACCGTTTACTTCATTAAATCGGAGAGAGGCTCTCCAAAATAATTACATTTCTTGGCTTCGTCAACATCACAAGAATATAATGCCATCCAGGAGCCTCGTCCGCTTTGAACAAACAGTAATTCGCTGATGGGAGCACTGGAGATGAAAGAAAGAAGTTGAATTTGATCGTTTTTCAATTAAACTGGAGAACGAACGGGACCTGTCGACTGGCTGATGGGTATTATGTTCTGTAGTTCGAGAAATAGAGAGCGGAAATTCGAGAAGAAACCATCGTGATCTTGGAATGGAACAAAAATTGCGTCCTCTCGCTTGAAAAATTCTTGTGTCCATTTCATTTTCCCGATGAGGATTTTGTATTTGTATTCACGAATTTCTGTTTGATATTAGTTTCGTTATCAAAATCTCGTTGGAACTTGCGTGGAGTTCCTTGAGTGGTCAGCTTCCTGAACTTTTCTGAACTGTCAATTGCGATTAAATAGCAGAATTATTGCCAGAAGAATAATAGTGACTATATTGAAAATAAAAGAGAAAGATAATTGAAGAAGGAAAGATTTCAATTCAGATAGTTATCCTCGAAAGTTTTCAAAGATATAGACAACCTTATGAAGAATGCTGAAATCTCAAGGGAAGTATTATATGTAGATCGTTCAGACTCATACTGATCGAAAACATGAATGTTGGGACAAGTTTGTGATGTGAAGAATAAAACCCGTGCACGTCGCTCAAGAACAGCAGAGAATATTGCTGCTGTGTTGAAGAAAACTCAGGTTTGTCCATTCCTCGTCGTTATTTGGAATTATACATACCACCAACGTCATTACACAGTCTTTTGCATAAAGATTTGGGCCTTAAGGCTCATGAAATTCAGTTCACACAAGAACTCAAGCCGGACGATCATCAACAACGTCTTGTCTTTGCTGATTGGGTCCATGAAATGTATGAAAATGATCCGGAATTTCATTGAAAAATCATCTTGAGTGATGAGGGCCATTTCCACCTTGGTGGCTTCGTCAACAAGCAAAATTGTCGCATCTAGGGCTCGGAAAACCCGTTTTTGTTGAAAAGCCTCTCTATCCTCAATATGTGACTGCTTGGTGACGTTTTGAAATGAACATCCAATCATTTATGGAAAAAATTCTTTTTCCCATTGAATGTCAAAATAACGTCTCTCATTGTTTAACCTATACTCCATTCACAATTATAAAATCACAACTCTGGCCTTGGAAATTTGACACATTCCACTCTGTATCGAAGTTATGACGTTTTTCAAAATATTTTTATGTTCCAAGTCAACACTTTGTTGCCCTTTCTACATTCTTAGCGTATTTCTCAGAATGTGAATTTATTCGGAAAATTAATCAATTGGAAAAGATGTGATGGACGAAAATAATTAACGTTTATATGAATTGATAGAAAGGATTCCTTTTCTAGTTATTTGCATGAAAAGTACAAGAGATCACTGTTGAAATATATTATTTTTCGCCATGGAAGAAAATTGCATTGCTTTCACATAATTTTCATATGCATGCTTGTGAAGATTTAATGTTTATTATCCTCTTGAACTGAAAGTTTAAGACTTGACGACATCAATGGTTGATTCTAATCAAGAATTCACTAAAAAAAATCAACACAAAGATATAAGATGAATTGATGGGTGATTACAAGAATCAAGAATAATGGAACTGGGATCCGAATATGTGATATGATTGTGAGGGTGCATAATATTTCTATTTCTAATATTTGTTTATTTCAAATAAATAACAGTTTCATTCATTCATCACAAAGAAAATAAACATAATAACTAAATTAACGAATTCGTTCACAGAGGAACTAATAATTTCAATGCAATAGTAACTGAATTTTGGTTATAATAATCAATAAGCAAGAATGTCAATTCCTGAAAGCTTTTAGATGCCTAAACATTTGATTTATTTGATCTTATGAACAAGGAGTGAAATATTCTGACTGTATAGTAATTTATTAGTTTAAAAATTATTCATACATTACTACCACAGTAGGTTTGTACAAATAAAATGGAATAGGTCAAACATATGCTTCACATTTATCATTCACCTGTTCTAAAATAAGACACAAACTCCTCCACATTATAGGGCCCTCGCAGCATTAAGAGCTTGTGTCTCTTTTGAAAGAAGTAGCACTAGATAAAATATATTCTTTCGATTAAGAGCAAATACCTACCGTTGAATGTTACATACTTACACAAATTTCTTCAAAATGGGCTTATACGAAGTGGTTTTTTTTCTGAAACGTGAAAACGACCAACAATAATCATTTAGTGACCGATGATGGCCATCCAGAACCCGTTAACTTACGAAAATCGTGCAATTTCATTCTGCAAGTTCTTTCCTCATACTTCCTCGAAACTCCTACCTGAACCATATTTTCCGGTCGCTTTCGTATAAGGAAGCCTTTTTTTGTCCAAACCAAATAAATTTTGAGCACCAAAAAGATACCGAAACCTACCAAACTTCTGGGGAACCGGGATTTCGTTTGAAATCTTTCCAAACGGCCAGATATCTGAAAAAACTTCGTTATCAAGTGTAAAAAAGGCGATTAGTACTTACTTTTGCTTTATATATGCTTATAAATCGATTTTTGGTCCAATTCAAATTTGCCGTTTGTACCCATGCCAAAATATCTTTGATCCTTTTACTTTGATATAAACAAAGAAACTGGCAACGTCGTTTTGTCATTAACGATATTCTCGGTACGCGCACAGACTTTTCATGAGGTGCACCAACTCCTGAAAACGAAACCATGACCTCCTATGTGATTTAATAAAAGTGAATGGAATATAAGCACAGGGGCAATCACTGGAGTGTAATTTTTTTCGCAAAAACCTTGGATATTCAATTCAGTCGAAGCTGCAAACATTCGATAACAATCTTGATGACGAGTAGAATGAATTTCTGAAGAACTTCATCACCTTCTATTCACTGATAATGAACCACCAATTTCTCGCTTACCTGAACCACCCCCTCTGAACCGCGCACACCTATTTCACCCTCTATTAAACGAAAGAGACACACGATACACCGAAGGGCCATTTCGAGAAGTAGCGGAGCATAAAAACGGCATTGACGTCCTGGCAAGATTCCTGCCGTCTTCCCCAGTTCCGGAAACCGTTCTATTAATTATCACGTCCGCAGAAAAATTCCGAATGAGTTCTCTCTCACGCCTGAACGACCAGGGGCGTGAAAAATACTGCTCTAGGGGTTAGACGCATCTTCCAGCCCCAGCGTCCCCTTTTAAGACGAAATGCGACTCTTTCTTCACAGTTGCATCATTTATTCACGCTTTCTGCACCCTTCGGACGTTCATCTGTGTTACCTTAAACGTGTATATCGTTTTTGTTTCGTCAAATGAGTCCTTCTTTGTGTTTTACGGTTGGGTACAGCAATAAATGATGCCCCATGTGCTATGGACTTTTTTCAATACAGAATATATCTTGAAATATTATTCTTTCCTTAATGCCACTTTGGTGGTATCACGTGCATGGATCGAATCAATGGTTTCCGAAATAACGTGATGATATTCGGAAGAATAATGACTTTTGCTCACTGAATGTCCTTTGTTCGAAGTTCAGCAGGAAATATTGACTGTCGGTCTGGCAGATTGGTCAAAATCAAAGAGCTGGTTGATTTCTGAGAATTGAGTCTTTCCTGATAAATAATGAACTTCACTGGCATGAAGCTCTACAAAAACAAATGTAAAATTTTCAAATAAGCTACCTTGTTGCAAACGAATATAAACAGTAATTGCGGTAAAAATCCCGAAGAAGTCCGTTGTAACGAGAAATAACAGGTTTCATATCGATCTGACAGAAAATCAACAAGTTCATATCGCGCTACTACCATTGTATGGAGGTTCGAGAAGGCACCTCCAGCTATTCTGCCTTCTGGGCTGAAATAATTGACATCCCTATTTGATTTCCTTGGTAAATAGTGCAGAAATCGAAGCGGCGGCGGTGACTTTGAATGCGGATTGTTTGCAGCCCTTATTTGGAAGAAGTATTCCAGTAAGTTATTCTGAATAGCAATTTGCATCGAAAGAGAGGAAAAATATATTTACTTTGCATTATTAGACCCTAGAGATACATTAAAAAAAAAAAAAATAGAGAATATTTATTATACAGGGTGGCCAAGAGATTGACGTCAAAAAGAAAAAAAACAGGTCCCTCGTGTCATGGGCTATTCGATTCACCCCCATGTATGTTATACGATTTTTCACGCTTTTCGAGTTATGAATTTTTTATGAACTTTGAGAATTTTCGACTTGACCATCTTAAAAAAAGATATTAAAAAAGGAACAAGACTTCTCTGTGAAATTCTTTTGTAACTTAATCCCCATGAATTGTACTTTTATACATAAAATAACCAGATTCGTAACTTTGATAAAAATTATGGAAATGTTGGTCTCAAGTGAAAAAGTAACGTGAATTGGATTATGATCTGAATTTTCGAATCAAAATCAAAAATGTGAAAAGGCTAATTCACGGTTTCTTAGTATGCTTAAAAACTGCACTCAACAGTCAGCTTTTAGAATTATTGATAAAAATGGTACTTAACACTCTACTTTTGCTAGGAATAGCCTTCAAAGTCATCGAGGTGGAAAAAATCAAAGAATTAGACATTCACTACAAAATTATTTTTTGCCATTTTGAGATTTTTCTGATCAAGTTATGATAGAAAATGCTGAAAATTAATGAAAATTAGCTTAAGATGTTGGTCAAGAAAAGAATCATACCTCATAATGTAAATAAAAAGAAATTAATTTATATAAATGATGATAATCTATACAGGTGACATACATAAAATAAACGTTCGGTTGGTTTACTGTATTGAGCAATTGATATCACTTACCGCAATTCGATATTTCCGATTGATAATATTTTTCTGTACATCAAATATGATTAAGGAAAAGTCTTCATGAGTGGTGTTCGAATCTGATGAAATTCCTCATACTATCATGCTGAACCGAAGTAATATCTGACGTGAAAAGAATTTTCCGGAGTTTCCGCTTGTGCGATATCGAATTTGAATTTTTAATCGATCGACTTATCACGAACTCCTATTCAAATAAGCGTTCCCGGGCCTGACGTGGGTTCATCAGGAGAATAATGGCGATCGTTATCGACGGCGCATTTTAATAAGAGATTTTCCGTTTTCCAGGGATGATTCATTCGTTTCGGAAACGATTGAGGCCGCTCGCTTCAGGAATGTTTTCCGCTTCTCCGAGTTTCCGAAAGCATGGAAAATCTCAGAAATTCATTCATGTATTCGAAAGTGGAAGCCTAGGGAGAATATGGGTATTTCAAGGGTCTGATATGAAGACCAAATGGACATTAAGTTAAGATGTAGTAATTCCACTACCAATAGGTAATTGGTTCCCAAAGCAAAAACAGTCATAGTTGAATATGAATAGAATGGAGCAGACTTTTTATTGATATCGTCGTTGCATTCAGAAAACCACGCTAAAGTGGTGTATAACTCTTTCATAGTCCCCAATAGATGAGCCGACTAAGTCGCGGCGCTCAGATCCTCAAGACCCAGTGGGTACAGCGTCCCCCCGTAAACCTCTGGGAATGACCATTATAAAATAATCGTATAACCTTTTTGCAGTGAGTATCAATGATTTATCGATTATCATTATTGTTCATTAAAATCTTCTCAAATCAAAAATTATAAACTCCATGTAGGTATACATGCGTTCTGAAGTGAGAATATTGGTGTTTACCAGTTTACCTAACATCAAATTTCGTTGGAAATATAAAAAGAATTCCATCAGGACTGAGCACCTTTTTTTAACATCGATATATTCGTGTCACCCCTGGTTCTCAGGTGGCTGGGATAAGGACAGCGGTACAATTTATTCGAAGGCAGGGTTGCTCCGGGTTAAATATTCAAATTGCGGGGTGGAACCGGAAAAGGCTTCCGATTTCGGTAATTTTTTATTTCGGGATGTGTCTAATCCTTGCTGCTGAATATTTTAACTTCGGCTCTCTCTGTAGCTGGGGGTTTTTAAGGTCCCATGGATTTTTCCGATAAAAAGGACGTTTTATCTTCTGAAAAGGAAACGTAAACATAATTTATCTGGAGTAGCTTCGCATTTGGATGTTTCCGAAAGAAAATATTCGATGCTCGAAGTTTGTACGATGAAATATCAAGCCTAAGAATGGGTAGATTAAAAGATCTTGGAATGAAGTATGATGAAAGGAGTCTTGATGATTTTTCTAAAAACAATTGAACTTCAAGTAATTTTGTATAAGTCAATAGAAAATACTACAAATGGCAACGATGGTGGGGTGGATTTAAATTTAGAACAACTAAGTACCCCATTCTTAATGCAGAAGTGCGAATAATTCTGTGAATGTGATATAAATAATTTATCTATCTGAATTCTATTGACGATGCTATTAAGTCCGTGCAAAATTGGAATCTTCATGGGCCGCTTTCGAGAAATGGTTAATTTCTTGCCGACAATTATCCCTTTATCGCCGGCCATTTCCGAAGACATCAGAAGAAATGTTTCCCTTTCACAAACTATATGAAGGAATTCTGGATCATTACGGTTTACGCTCAGATAAATAGTGTCATAAATTCGGTGGTCGTGGCTTCCGTAACGATCTCACCTTTCCGGTTCTGGATGGAACTGGAACGGGACGCCTATCTTTGGATATTTCCAAGAGGGAAGTGCCTCATCCTGTGCATTGGAAAATGTTTCGGAAAGGAAACTTCTGGGGAGATTCGTTGGGAGTTATTTCGGGAGATGCTTCTAGGCTTCGTGAAAATGGGTTTCTTGAGTTCACAACATCATTTTATGATTTTATTCATATCGAAATTGACTCTGAAAAGAATCTATATACTAGGCTCCTATCTTTGACATAAACAAGGATTCCATGGCGAATCTGAACGTTTTTTTCGATATAAAAGTTCTTCATTATATTCGAATCATTCAAAATGAACCTTTCGCTTATCAATATCACCTACACTTCGTGCAGGTCCCCCGCAAGGCTGAGCGGTGCCCGTGTGCAGGACATTATTTTGGCGCCCTTTTTTAATGTATCTACGGAATTCATTTTGAAATGTTAAAAAAAAATATTTTAAAATGAAACAAATTTTTTTATTTCATTTTTATCGATGATAATGATAATGAATTATTAATGAACAAAAAACATCCTCTGTCTGTCACTTAAAACTAGTACTTTCATTTGGTAAAATAGGTGTTCTTCTTGTTTTAACGGCAGCAAATTCTTTCATTAGGTACTTCATCAAAATCGATTTACTCAACCATCACCTGCTCTTGAGCTCATATTGCTAGGCCAGAAGTCTCTCTTGATGCATAGTTGATCGATGAAAATTTTTTTATTATTTTCAATTTTGAAAATCACCTTTCCCCAGAAGCCACTGATACTGGTGAAGTTAAAAGTATTCTTAAGGAAATTGTACCGTTTGGTAGAGATGAGGTTGCATCGTGTTCAAATATACAGGGTCTTTCACGAGGAACCTCACCCATATTCATACGGGAAACTACTGAACGTATTTTCATGAAATTCAGCACTTATAAGTATTTCACGATGCTGATGAAATCTAAAATATTTTCAAGGCATGAGCACCTCTGGTTCTTCCGGAAATGACGTCAACTTCCGTTTTTCAAATTAGAACACCATTTTTTTATTGCAGAAATAGATTCCTTAGAAAATTTCAAGTTATTTTGATGTAACATTTTTCAGTTTTGGTTGGAAAATTCTCTCTGAGCGGGAAAATTCGAAAAAAAAATCGAAAATAGAGCTCCGCTGAAACAAGAATAACTTCGAGGTTTTTGGATGGAAAATTTTCATTTTTGGGATTTTTCAAGATGTAAGATTGATGTATTCACTTTGAAAATCTAAATCGCGATTCATGATACAGGGGGTGAAAAAATCGCTTTCAAAGTTAGGGATGACAAAATCGTGAAAAATCAATTTTTTCAAATTAGAACCCCATTTTTTCATGGCAGATATTGAATCTACGTTAAAAAATAATGTGAGTGTATGCATCACACCCTTGCCCTAGAGTGGATAGTAACTCAGAAAATATCCATTTTAGGGCAAGGGTGTGATGCATACACTCACCTTATTTTTTAACGTAGATTCAATATCTGCCATAAAAAATGGGGTCCTAATTTGAAAAAATTGATTTTTCACGATTTTGTCATCCCTAACTTTTCGATTTTCAAAGTGGATACATCAATCTTACATCTTGAAAAATCCCAAAAATGAAAATTTTCCATCCAAAAACCTCGAAGTTATTCTTGTTTCAGCGGAGCTCTATTTTCGATTTTTTTTTCGAATTTTCCCGCTCAGAGAGAATTTTCCAACCAAAACTGAAAAATGTTACATCAAAATAACTTGAAATTTCCTAAGGAATCTATTTCTGCAATAAAAAAATGATATTTCCAATTTGAAAAACGGAAGTTGACGACATTTCCGGAAGTACCGGAGGTGCTCATGCCTTGAAAATATTTTAGATTTCATCAGCATCGTGAAATACTTATAAGTGCTGAATTTCATGAAAATACGTTCAGTAGTTTCCCATATAAATATGGGTGAGGTTCCTCGTGAAAGACCCTGTATATTGCAATAAATCCAGAGGATTTGAAGAATGAGGAATTGAAGGTAACTCTGAAGCTTCATTATCATTAATCAAAACATCTGGCTCGATATCAGCTACCATATTTATCGCATCAGTAGGCTTCTATTGTAGAACTTGACAGTTCTTTAGGAGAATCGTATCATAATGTGAAAATATCACTAAAAACACCAAAAACATTGTCATAATGAGAGAACATATCAAATCTACTATTTGAAGAACTTTTTGCGGTTTTGGGATTTTGAGATTATTCATCCTTATGTTCATAATCAAAAAACTTTGATTTTTCATGTAGTGGTATTGATTACGGGAAAATCTTCATCTACCTACCTCAAGATCGGCAGCTAATTTTGCCGCTTGAACAATTATTTGCTCGAAGAAATAATCATGTCAAAAACTCTTAAAATAATTGACTTAATTCTTCGAATAGTTTTGACATACTTCAATGTCAATTGTTACACTTTGCATCATTTTGCCTATTTTGATTACAATATTAATCTGGAATAAAACATCATACCGAATACTTACACAACTAATAAATTTAAATGATTGGATTTAATAGCAAAGAACTTACTTTATGCCTACTACATCCTAAAATAAAAGTATCGTTATCTGCTATTTCTAGAAGACTCTCATAAATTTTAATTGAATGAAATTTTAATGGCTTTATAGTATCTACCCTACTTGACCATCAAGTATCACTTAAGGGTTTCAGATTCAATTCAGAAATTTTTCTTTATAATATCCCATTTTTTTGTGGAGGAAGAGGAAAAAACATAGAGTTCTTGTAGTTTACTGTTTCATTTGACACTTTAGCAGCATAATTTTTTGCTGAATTTACGCTTTGTGAAGCGCATGGAACACAAAAAATGCTCCAGTATACGTTTTTGTAAGCCAATATACTTTCTACGCATATTGGCACCGTTTTCATACCCTTGACCTCTCATAATGTCTTTAATATCTAAATTTTAACTTCTTAAAAATTCAACTACAGAAAGAAGCGCAATAGGAGTGACGAGTACGAAGAGGCAAAAGCGGAAATCTTGGGGGGGGGGAAGTTAAAAAATTCTTATATTTATTCACCCTTCGCTTAATTATTTCTTATTTTTTTTATATGTTTTCATCCGGATTTTCATTTTTGCCAAACCCTCAGTTTGGCGCCCCTTTGGTGTGGCGCCTGCGTGCGTTGCCCGGTTACAGGGGCCCAGACTTCGTGTGTTTTGAGGTCCTGAACAAAACTCGAAACAGAATTATGGAAAAAATAAAACAATTAAAATTCAACTCTAAGTTGGCCTATAGGGACAAGTTTGGTATCAGGATAAGGTTCTCGAGGATGCTGATATCAATAAAACATAATTCAAGTCGCTATCTATCATAGTTTGGATTTTCAACTGCGAAATGGCATTTTTTCAAAAATCGTAATTTCCAATTTTGTCATAGCTTCCGCTCTTGTGAGCATATACACTTTTTGATCATATGTTTGTTAACCATCATTGTCCATAGTATCTTTGCGAATAATAAAATCGATATTGAAAATCCCAACATTTTGGGAGAAAAATGACAAAGGGGTAGGACCCCAAAAAACACCATATTTGTCATCACCAAGGAATCCCTGGCGCATCCAAAGTCGTTATTTGATCTTGAGGATTTACTGCCCATTCGAATGTTGCATAATAATCATTTGGCTGATCGATTTCACCTCTTCTTTGAATGCTCTGAGCGTCTGAACAAAACTCGAAAATGATATATGGAAATAATAAAACAATTGAATTCCGTTTCAAAGAAGGCCTATTGGGACAAGTTTGGTGTCACAGTACTGGATTTGAGGGCGCTGAATTCAATAAAAATAATTCAAGTCGCTTTATACCATAGCTTAGATTTTCACCTACGAAATGGTAGTTTTTCAAAAATCGAATTTTTCAAATTATCAAAGCTCATTCTCTTGTGATCGTATCCAATTTCCATTTGTATAATTTTTATGAGCATTCCTCAAAGTATTACTGTTCATCATGAAATCGATTTCGAAAACACTTACTTTCTAGGTGGGTAATTTCCATCATCAAAAGACAGTTGTATGAATACCAGCTCCGTCACCATTTTGCAACCCCTAATTTAAAACGAATATGAATATGCATTTATAATTAAATTGAAAAATTTCTTGTCCTTCCACTGATCTTCTTCGTTTTGAATGATGCCTTTTGCTCTGAGATCCAATCGATTCAGTGTCAGTGTCAGAATAAAATAAATGTTCATTTTGGACCTGTAGTGACATGCATAACTGGATCCTTCGTCATTTTGAATCCGTCATTTTCAAATTGGAATTGAACACATTCATTCACTTCGACACTAAACCACTTCTAATTGGAAAGGAAGTTATCGGACTATAAAAATCATTTATTCTTTTTTTCATTTTCAATTCAACTTGACGAAAAACAATATCCTTGTGACTGAAAATCTCGGAGGGAATTTTAAATCCTGTACCGATCGGATATTTTGGTTACATGAATTTTTATCCTCGAGCTGAATTATTCGAAATTACCAATGTTTCACCCCATTTCAAGCCTAACATTCCCCGACTCCATGCCCCATCGAAAAGTCGACTAAACGAGTATCGTACCCTGTTTTAGACCGACGGCAACGTACCGTGAAAATCTGACGCCGGTAAACTACGTGAAATTGGCTTTATATCGATTGCTTAATGGTTTGTTCGCATGAACCGAAGGCCCTGCTGTTATTTCAATCTCGAAAATACCTCCAGCGATCCCCGTTTAATATTTAATCGCGCCGCCAGTTCGCGTACTGAGCGTTCCGCTAGAAGGTGCACTGATTTGCGGTTTCAAAGAGCTCCAAGGGGCGAAAAATCAGTTTTTATGGCCCAGGCCCGGGCGATTGGATACGAGGGGTAGCGCCCTTGGTTCGGATGTTTTAATTGATTTCGTTTTATGGGACCATTGGAATTTTATGGAAAGAAGGAAGGAATGTAGGGAATGGATGGAAACAATATAAATTCAACATTTTATGGTTTGATGAGACTTCCGGTCTTATAATTTGGATTTATGCAGATTTGATAAGGTCTCAGTTTTGCAATAATTTTACTGAAATTTGATTTATTCAAATTCGAAATTATTTTATAATCCTGGAAGAATATGATTTCCGGAAGATTAACTTAAGGGGCCGTTATACTTTGTACTTAAGCCGACGGCACAGATTCTCCATTCAAAAAGTGCATTTCATTTCTTCAAGTTCACGACCTAAATTTTCTGCCTGAAAGCTTGATATTCTTTATTCTCCTGGAATTTCACACAGTTTTCTGCGATTTCACACTTCCTGGAAGTCTTTTCAGTATTTCCATAATTTTTCGCATTAATTAAGGGCCTTTCCGAATGAAATTTTTTATAAACTATAGAAAATTGATTTGTCGAGGGCATAAATTTTCTGAGAAAAATTCATGAACAATCGCCGAAAAACGATTATCAATTTTCATGGACTTTCGAATTCAACCCGATTTTTTTTCGATTGTAAAATGAAAGTTTGTTGCTTTTGGCAACATTGGCTGCATTTCGGAAAAATGTCATGAGCGAAATTGCCGAGAAGCAACAAACTTGAATAAGTATTACAAGAGAGAAATTTTTCCTGCTCAAATTTCATCTCGAGTGGTATTCGACATGACTGACTGACATGACTGACGTCTGAAGATGGTCACATTGGGCTTGTATTGCGCTATTTAACGAATAAGTATTCATCATAGATCAACTAAACGTTGTTTGTTTTCCCTATGGTATTCATTCCCGAAGCTATCTATGAATTTGAGAAACGTCAAAAATTTTTTCGCTGAGAAACGAGTGTTGCTAAGAAAACTTCCTCACTGAAAATGGAATGAGTGGAATAGTCATGCGAAAAAATAATTTTTTCAAAAAGAAGAAATTGGAGTGCCCTCGAGACATTTCTTAACTTCAATTTAAAGAAAAAATCAAGCTTTTAGGTGATAAATTGAGGGCGTGAACTTGGAAAAATGAGAGGCACTTTTTGAATAGAGAATCCAGTGCCGTAGCCGATTTTTTCATGCAAAAATAGCTATTTATGTAACAAGTAAATAAATTAGGTCTTTATGGACGAGTCCAAAAGTTTATCGAGGCCAATAATTTGGTCAAGTCCATAAGTCTAATTATGTACGAGTTGCATACAAAGCTTTATGTTTGACTGTAATGCAGAAATTCAATTTTCTGAAAATATGGCGATTTATATTCGTCGCTTTATTATCTACAAAGAAACATTTAGTGTGCTTTTGCTTTTCTTACCTTAGTAACCATCAGCAACCTTAGCAACCTCACTGAACAAAGTTGTTTACTTCGTTAATTCTGTGACAAACGTCATAATAATCCAAAAAATGGATAGTTCGGGAGAGGAAAGCGTAAAAAATTTAGCCGCAAGTGCCAAAAAATCTCTCCTACCCACTAAAAGTGCTTATGAAAATTTGTATGCGGCCTATAACAAGTGTTGTGAAACGAAAAAAATTATAAAATCGAGAGAAGACTGTGACAGATGAGTCCAATGAAGTGGTGTCCAATAAAGTAGTCAATTATGGACGCTAAACGAATTCTTGAATCGAGTGTTTATGAAGCTGTCGAACATAAAATAATTTTATCGAAGAGGAAGAATTGAAGGGCCCCTAAGACATCCTTCAACTTCAAAAAAAAAATCAAGCTTTCATGTGGAAAATTGAGGGCGTGAACTTGGAAAAATGAAAGGCACTTTTTGAATGGAGAATCGGTGCTGTAGCCGTCAGCCAAAGTATATCGGCCCCAAAGGTGAAGTTCTTAATCTGTGGGACGAACAGGTTGAAATTAAAATGTTGGAGATAGAAAGAAATTTTTTTTATTATCATTTCATTTGACGAAAACTAACAAACATGACGTGGACTGAAATACCAGTATTCCCATTATTATGGAAGAATCACATGGTGGAGGGAATTTTAAATCCTGTACCGATCGGATATTTTGGTTACATGAATTTTTATCCTCGAGCTGAATTATTCGAAATTACCAATGTTTCACCCCATTTCAAGCCTAACATTCCCCGACTCCATGCCCCATCGAAAAGTCGACTAAACGAGTATCGTACCCTGTTTTAGACCGACGGCAACGTACCGTGAAAATCTGACGCCGGTAAACTACGTGAAATTGGCTTTATATCGATTGCTTAATGGTTTGTTCGCATGAACCGAAGGCCCTGCTGTTATTTCAATCTCGAAAATACCTCCAGCGATCCCCGTTTAATATTTAATCGCGCCGCCAGTTCGCGTACTGAGCGTTCCGCTAGAAGGTGCACTGATTTGCGGTTTCAAAGAGCTCCAAGGGGCGAAAAATCAGTTTTTATGGCCCAGGCCCGGGCGATTGGATACGAGGGGTAGCGCCCTTGGTTCGGATGTTTTAATTGATTTCGTTTTATGGGACCATTGGAATTTTATGGAAAGAAGGAAGGAATGTAGGGAATGGATGGAAACAATATAAATTCAACATTTTATGGTTTGATGAGACTTCCGGTCTTATAATTTGGATTTATGCAGATTTGATAAGGTCTCAGTTTTGCAATAATTTTACTGAAATTTGATTTATTCAAATTCGAAATTATTTTATAATCCTGGAAGAATATGATTTCCGGAAGATTAACTTAAGGGGCCGTTATACTTTGTACTTAAGCCGACGGCACAGATTCTCCATTCAAAAAGTGCATTTCATTTCTTCAAGTTCACGACCTAAATTTTCTGCCTGAAAGCTTGATATTCTTTATTCTCCTGGAATTTCACACAGTTTTCTGCGATTTCACACTTCCTGGAAGTCTTTTCAGTATTTCCATAATTTTTCGCATTAATTAAGGGCCTTTCCGAATGAAATTTTTTATAAACTATAGAAAATTGATTTGTCGAGGGCATAAATTTTCTGAGAAAAATTCATGAACAATCGCCGAAAAACGATTATCAATTTTCATGGACTTTCGAATTCAACCCGATTTTTTTTCGATTGTAAAATGAAAGTTTGTTGCTTTTGGCAACATTGGCTGCATTTCGGAAAAATGTCATGAGCGAAATTGCCGAGAAGCAACAAACTTGAATAAGTATTACAAGAGAGAAATTTTTCCTGCTCAAATTTCATCTCGAGTGGTATTCGACATGACTGACTGACATGACTGACGTCTGAAGATGGTCACATTGGGCTTGTATTGCGCTATTTAACGAATAAGTATTCATCATAGATCAACTAAACGTTGTTTGTTTTCCCTATGGTATTCATTCCCGAAGCTATCTATGAATTTGAGAAACGTCAAAAATTTTTTCGCTGAGAAACGAGTGTTGCTAAGAAAACTTCCTCACTGAAAATGGAATGAGTGGAATAGTCATGCGAAAAAATAATTTTTTCAAAAAGAAGAAATTGGAGTGCCCTCGAGACATTTCTTAACTTCAATTTAAAGAAAAAATCAAGCTTTTAGGTGATAAATTGAGGGCGTGAACTTGGAAAAATGAGAGGCACTTTTTGAATAGAGAATCCAGTGCCGTAGCCGATTTTTTCATGCAAAAATAGCTATTTATGTAACAAGTAAATAAATTAGGTCTTTATGGACGAGTCCAAAAGTTTATCGAGGCCAATAATTTGGTCAAGTCCATAAGTCTAATTATGTACGAGTTGCATACAAAGCTTTATGTTTGACTGTAATGCAGAAATTCAATTTTCTGAAAATATGGCGATTTATATTCGTCGCTTTATTATCTACAAAGAAACATTTAGTGTGCTTTTGCTTTTCTTACCTTAGTAACCATCAGCAACCTTAGCAACCTCACTGAACAAAGTTGTTTACTTCGTTAATTCTGTGACAAACGTCATAATAATCCAAAAAATGGATAGTTCGGGAGAGGAAAGCGTAAAAAATTTAGCCGCAAGTGCCAAAAAATCTCTCCTACCCACTAAAAGTGCTTATGAAAATTTGTATGCGGCCTATAACAAGTGTTGTGAAACGAAAAAAATTATAAAATCGAGAGAAGACTGTGACAGATGAGTCCAATGAAGTGGTGTCCAATAAAGTAGTCAATTATGGACGCTAAACGAATTCTTGAATCGAGTGTTTATGAAGCTGTCGAACATAAAATAATTTTATCGAAGAGGAAGAATTGAAGGGCCCCTAAGACATCCTTCAACTTCAAAAAAAAAATCAAGCTTTCATGTGGAAAATTGAGGGCGTGAACTTGGAAAAATGAAAGGCACTTTTTGAATGGAGAATCGGTGCTGTAGCCGTCAGCCAAAGTATATCGGCCCCAAAGGTGAAGTTCTTAATCTGTGGGACGAACAGGTTGAAATTAAAATGTTGGAGATAGAAAGAAATTTTTTTTATTATCATTTCATTTGACGAAAACTAACAAACATGACGTGGACTGAAATACCAGTATTCCCATTATTATGGAAGAATCACATGGTGAATCCTAGAATCCCGACGTTAAACATGATTTATTTCCCCTTGGGCATGGGGGCACTTAAAATGCTATATAAAATGGTTATGTGAACACTTGTTAAATTTCCTAACAACCCTTCCCGTTCAATATCGACTGCAACTGCTGTTGGACTAGCTGGGAATAATTAAAGGTTTGGAGGCACGATAGTAGCGTGCAGCGGTCCTGAAAATGTCGCATGTGGCTCATGAGGGTAATTCTATTCATGTAACAACGTAGCAGAGCTGTGCCAAAGCATTGCGCTTTGTGCTCGTGAAAGCACTCGAAGCCCTTTTGTGCTCCCGAGCACTGTGCTCCCAAGCACTTTTCAAAAGCAGTGCTTAGTGCTTAGTAATTGGAGTGCTTCGTCCAAAGGCTTAGTGCTTAGTAATCCCAAAAGTGCTCGGGAGCACTTTTGGGATTACTAAGCACTAAGCCCTGAGCCAATGTTGTACGAATTTGTTTTTACACCAATAAAATATTAAATCAACATTTCCTTACATGGCAGTTAAATCCCAAAACTGTTTGGATTACAATTACAGAGAGATGATAATGAGTAAACTTGATCATTGTGAAAGGAAAATTGAAGGGCCCATGTGTATTTTGTAAAATGGTAATTTGTGCGTTGACAACTTATTAATATCAATAGAAAAAACAAAAGCCAATATTCTGATTTTTTTTCGTTTTCATCTGACCAAAGATACTTATACATATAGACAAAATCAAAACGTTACATAGTTCATCGAGTTCTAATTTTGATACTTCTTCGTTATTTGTCACCGCGCGCAAAAATGTTTTGCAACTGGTTTGCTCCTGACAAATCAGTGCAAGAATTGACAGAGGAACATTTCCATTTTTCCTTGAATTTTTTATGTAATTTTGTTTCAAGGACTGGGCGTTTTCAGAAAAAAAGTAAACTCGAAAAATTCAGTATATTTATGAATATTATCAAACAGAGAGATCCAGGAGCGAATAGCATTTTTCTCTTTCATTACCAATAAGAATGTATTACATATTACATTGAATCGAATTCAAATTTTTTAATATCACATACACCTATGCCAACAATTTCTTTTCCGATTAAAATAACCTCACTATCAATATTTCCTTTAAAAAAAGTGCTTAGGGCTTAGTGCTCGAAATGTCGAATTACTTTCACAGAGTGCTTAGTATTCGCGAGCCTTTTGTGAAAATAAGTGCTTTGTGCTCGAGACTCGGGAGCCTTTTTATTCAAGTGCTTAGTGCTTAGTGCTCGAAGCACTTTTCTTCAGTGCTCGTCACAGCTCTGCAACGTAGCACGTTTTGGAACAAAATGGGTATTATAGTGCTAATTTTCAAACTGTTTTAAACCTGGCATTACTTGGTTTTAGAGTGCATGAAATTTCATTATTTTCCTGCAATTTACTTAAGAGTTGAAATGATTTTGACATTCAGAATTTTGTTGTCCATCTACAACATATTGTAATAGTTATGAGGTGATTTAGTGGTCTTAGAGCTTATTGAAAGTAGCTTTGTGAGGGAAATAGTTAAAAATCATCCGTTATTATTATTAGTTGCAGATTGCAAAATAATCCAAAACAAAACAATAATTCAGACATTATCACAGAACAATATCAAAAATCGAAAAACACACTTTTCGCGAGTTTATCACGTTTCACCCTAATATTATTGCACCTGCACTAACACGGAAGCACTACGATGAACTGAAATTGGACTAAGTTCGTAACAAAGTCTTTGCTAACAACAAGGGAGGCGACTTAGGGAAGCGTTCCAAGGTCGGACCCCGGGCAGCGTTGCCGAATATGATGTTATATACTCTGTTCAAATGTAAGAAGGAGCAATAAAAACATGTTTGGCGCAGCGGTAGGAGGGCCTTCGCAAAGTTTCTATCCGTCCAGAGTCAAATCGAGGAGATTTCACACAATCGTTCAGTTTTAACTGAGCTTGAATTCCATTTTTTTTTCAATAATTTATAGAACGTTGTTCTTTTGAAATTTGGCAAGCTGCCGTCGTCATTCACGATTTCTAGAACTTAAGGAATCGTTGGGATTTCATTCCGAAAAAAAAACGTGGACCATTCTTCTGATAAGGTTCATATCGAAATCGTCAACCGAATCGATTATTTTTAACCACTGGGCTCTCCTCTTAGGTGGCATCAATGTTTTACTCTCTTATATTCTCTGAGAATTCTGAATGCAGCTGAACCACTCACCCCTGAGGATTTTTAAACAATTCCTACTAAGTCCCTTTTCGACAGATCGGGATGTTCTTCCAATTCTTTTCGTAAAATGTTCAAAATTATCTCTTTCTCTTCAGCAGAAAAATGCGACCTTTTGGACCTTTTTCGTGGTGGTCCACACATATCATCCTCAGATGCAGTATCCGTTTCCGAATTCGACATTGTCCTATAAACACTATATGTATACACTTTGTCAAAAGATTTTCCAACACAATACACTTTTCACAACAAAATCTATAAACTAGATCTATAGCTAGACCTTCACAGTAGCTCTAGGTATTCGAACTGGTATGGCCAATTGAAAACTTCGATATTTATGCAAATCAAGATGGCTTCAATCCATTAAGGGAGAGGACCCAAACCTGGTGTTTCCCGTAATTACCTTGTCAGGATCTTGAGCGACAAAGAATTTCGTACAAAATAATATAAAATTTTGGACCGAAACTAAATATATTTCGGATATTACAAGTGAATGACCATTATAAATTTGAACAAAGATCTTTTACGAGTCTTGTCAATTGAAAACTTCGATATTTATGCAAATCAAGATGGCTTTCACCCATTAGGGAAAAGGACCCAAATCTGGTGTTTCACGGAATTACTTTGCCGGAATCTTGCAAGAATCCGACCCAAATCTCTAAAACTCTGGCGTTTTCTGGAATCACCTTGCCGCATTCTCGAGCATCCGAAAAAGAAATAATTCAGTAGATAATAATATAAAAACAAAACAAAATAAAAGAATAGGGTACGTCGGATATAAAATGTTTACGACAGTTGCATATCATAACAGAAATTTTGCACTAGAGTTTCTGAGGAAAAAAGTTCTAATGTGGGAATTGCTGACTCAAATTATTGAATTATTTCTATCAAGTACCATCCACAGTCCGAGTACGATCCTGGCAGTCTCTTATTGCGATCGAAGAGAGCGTTGTTATCACCGTTTGACCAATTGGAGCTTTATTGTGCGCAGACCAGATGATTCTGTGTTTTTACGAAGCTCCTTCTTATATTTGAACGGACTATAGGCTTTGTATTCAGAGAGGCTATGCTGTAACGCTGCTTACGCTGCCCTATAATGTTCCCTCCCAAGGCCATAGAAGGGTTCAGGGGCAACGCCTTTCACCTTCCGCAGGTGCCTTGGGAAAGTGAATCAAGCTCGTTGGACCATTTAACGATATATTCTTGATGCAATGGTCACTCTGTTTCTTTTTATATTCATCAGATATGATCAAATTATAATTGAAGTAGGTACCTATATACTCACTGAAGTCTTTGTTTCTTGCAGGTGAGTTCGTCCTCAAGAATTTCTGAACACCACAACTGTCAAGCTCAAGCAGATGTACAGTAGGAAAAAATACAACTGGCAAGTATATGTCCAACCAGTTCATTCTTAAAACCTTATTCAACTCAACATGAAGTGTGTAAATAAACTAAACTACTAACACCCGATGGCCTTAAGCCCTTAAATAATGTTTTATGCTTATGTAAACATTAGTTTCATCAACCTATTATAAGATATTTCAGGGAAACATTTTGAGATTCACTGATCCTTTGCAGCATTCGTCCAAAAACGCGCTACAAATCTTGTACAACAGAAAAAATTACAGGCGATGAAACGATACGGTAGCAAGGTTATGATTCGAGTCGATTCACCCCGTCTGGAGGCCTGTTAATTTTTATAGGAATGGCGGAACATAAATTTTTGTACATGCCACAACCCCATTTGTACTAATGAGGAAATACCGCTTAATTATCAAGGGTTGTAATTGATTATTTCCAGGAGGGCCTTCCTAGAGCGCATGTCGGTTGTTTTGTCGGTGCTGCTCGATGTACAGACTGAAGGAGTGAATTAGGGATGTTTTGTCATCAATAATAATCCCCTTGAGGGCTGTCTGCATCGGTCACGACTGTGCCTCAGGGAACGCGAAATTTTAAACAGAAAAGGTTGGAATTTTTCGATTAATTTCAGATTGTGTAGACGCTGTCCTTCGTCAAGATTAAGGAAGCATATTTTTTTGGGGATTAAAGCAAACAAAAGTCGAATATCTCCGCTGAAATGGAAATTCCATCAAATCTGAATTCATCACTGAAGAAAACACAATTCTGCTTCAGACATTGCAGCTTGTGAGAACTATTGTGCTTCTCAAGTGTTCAGTTGAGTTTAGATGTTGTGCAGATATCCAGGAAGGGTATGGTGCTGATGAAAAGGAGCTTGATTTCAGATTCTTACTGTGAAGAATCCAGTTTGGAAGATGTTACCACATTCTCAGCAGTCATTCGGAGCTCATTGGTCTTTATATCTTCCGAACTATGATCTTTATGCTGCTGATATCCTCTTATTCAATTAACACGAAACTTTTACTTGACTGATTTCTGTTCCACCTCTGAGGTCATCTTAACCTCTAACTTGTGCTGCACCTTCATCAACTGTAGCTACTTCAGCAGCTCCAACTCCGGTTCTTTCAGCATTTACATGCTTTTTTCGCTTCTGCAACACTGCAACTCTACTTCTGCGTTACTTCTTATTCTGCAACTCCATTTATGTGGGGTTTCTCAACTCCACCTCTTCCTGCATCTAAACATCTGGTGGTTTCTGTTTCTGCAATTCAAGATTCTCCCTTTCGTTTCTCAAAGTCCTCTCATAAGTTTGAGCCGTTCTTGCTTTATTTATAGAATGAAAAGATCTGAAGAAACAAAAACAAAGGGAATCTGAAGAAACCTAAAGATATGGAGTTGCAGAGGCAAATAGATGTGGAGTATCAGAAGCAAAAATAAAGGAGTTACAGAAGCAAAAAGAAATGAAGTTGTAAAGCAGAAAGACATGAATCTGAAGAAGCTGGAAGGAACAAGAGTTGGAGCAGCTGAGTTGATGAAGGTGAATCACGAGCAAGAGCTTCGGATGAAAAGGGAAATTTCAGGATCCGAGAGAAATCCAGGAAAGTTCTGCTGCAACTAGAGGAAGCTCATGTAATGCAGGAGCATCCTTAAATCAGATTATTTCTGATACTGATCAACATCCATTTCATCAGCCTAAAACCCTTCCTGGAATTCCATCTGAAGTTTCAAAACCCTTCTAATCTGGATCTCTCGCTCATTTCTATTCATCACTATTTATGGTTGATTGGCAAAGGAGGCTTATCACAATTCATGTGTAGCCAAATGTAGCGCTGCCAACATGAAAATCAAACTTGAAAAGAAACCATCGTTTCCGGAGTGACTCCAATTCGGCTGACATTTTTCTGACGCCCGTTGCTGCGTATTCCAGCTACAATTTCCAATTACCGAACTCAATTTCAACAGCGCCCGTTCCTGAGAAGCGTCTCCGAAATTGTTCTCCGTCAGTTCGCCTACTCCACCTCGCCTGAAGATATCCAATCCACTGACACGAAACTATTCGCCAACCTACGGATCGTGTAGTGCGATTCGCGTAAAATTAAATTTCGGAGCGCGTAGAATCAGATATAAAGTAGGCGCTTTCGAATTCTCGACTAACACGTGTCGAGTCCTCCGCGATTGTGCTTTGATGTTGCCGCCGGTGAGAGTCTGAGAAGGAGTTCGTCCTCCGACGCCGCCCGGCCCTGGGGTTGCTTTGTCGCAATCTAAATATTGCATTCAAGGTGTGTGACTCCTCGTTTATTAACTTTGAAGGATGCAGGAGCGCAGTTTTGAGTGGCGAGATTCGAACAAAAGGATTTTTCCTGCAGGATATTCCACATTTTTGGAGGAAGAGGAATGTGAGACGACTTATGAGCTAGATGTGATTATGGATGACGTTGATTATTAATATTAATAATTAAATAACAATAAAGTTTATTTGCAGCAAAAAAAATACACAATTTCATATCCATAGAAAATTTTGCGAATAAACAAAAACATAGAATGAGGCTTGAAAGTATCTCGCCTATCTTTCCCTGAAATTATTAATCATCCTTCCATTGGTCTGTCCCCCATTTTTCCATCGTGATATGGCTTCTGTAGCATTTGGTCTTCTCGTCTTTCTCTTGTCAACATTTGGTAGGTAGCTTTTTTTCTCTCAATTTTGTATGTAGTCACTGTCCGAATTTTTATGTCATAATAGGTATGGTATTTACTCATACACATTCATTACCATTCTTTATTCCTTTTGTATTTTATTCTAAACGATTCAGTGAATGGATATTATTATAATGAATCAAACTGCAAGGGATCTCTGCTGATCTGGGAGTGTCGTCACACCATATTGCAACTAGCCAGAGGCTATAAAGTGACTGTGCTATGGGTGCCAGGGCATCGTGGTGTTGAAGGAGCTGAAAAAGCCGATCAGCTTGCAAAAAGTGCATCAAGATTGACACCTGTTGGACCTGAGCCCTTCTGTAGGGTTGGAAAAGACCAATATAAGGCAGCGCTCCAACAAGGGAGCTGGATAACTGAATAACCCCTCAAAAAAAAACATTCCTGGACTTACTCAGTCCAAGAATTCGGTGATGATTTCACCAACCTATACCAGAAGGCTCCTAAAGCTGTCACGAGCTGAGCTTAGGGTGATGGTAGGTCTGCTGACAGAGCACTGTCGGTACAAATATCATTTGTACCTTATGGAAAAGGAAGCAGATGAAATTTGTAGGCTCTGTGGATCAGAAGCAGAAGCAGCTAAACATATGGTATGCAAGTGTCTAGAGCTGGCTGGCCTTAGAACCATTCATAAGGAGAAACCTGTCCTGGATACCCACGAGGTGATAGCCAAGGCTCCTAAGGATGTTGTCGGTTTTATCAACACCATTGACGACCTCCTTGAGTTTCAATGAATGAATAGTGTAAAGAAAAAAAGATCTACGATATCGACCCCGGTTCAAGTAATATAATAATAGTATTATTACTTTCAAAATTTTTTATGAATATGAAAATATTCGAATTTTATTCAGATTCGAATAACGAGGTCTCAATTGAATGAAAATTACTCCGAGGTTGCTTCAGGACAAATGTGAAGCTTGAACTCTTTGCATTATAGTGAAAACAAATATTGCGTTACATTTGAAAAATCGAGAAATTTCAATTTCTGGTTTAAACTATTCGAAACTTTCTCATCCTGATCAAAATTAAAATTTTTATTTCTAATACGACGAAATTCATACTGCGAATGGACTTTGACGGTAACAAAGAAGGCCCAGAACTCTGTAGTTTACCTACTTTCTTCGACTCTGTGGCCTGAAGTTCTGAAAGGAGTGTACCCAGTACCCCACCAAAGCTCCATCCCTTATTTATGTCTTTTTTACTTTTCGTTATCTTCCCCACACCAGAACCCGTTTGTTTCGTATCTGATGAAGTGAATTCGTTCCGTGAGAAAAAGGGCTCTAATCAGTACACCTACATAGAGCCAGTAAACCAGCAGGTTTTTGTGATTTTATTGATCTGTCTGTCAGCGAGGTTTGAAACTATGGCTTCACATACGGTCTCAGTACTCTCCGCAATCCGTATAGGGATAAAAACGTCCGCAGAAATCCGCATAGGAATTGAAAACTGACAGACAGTCGGAAGCCCCACCGTCTCCTCCATTGTCCGCGATAAGAAATAAAATATCCGTCGCATTTTTCATACATTTATTCCGCTCACGGCAGCTCGGCTTCGCACGAAACGGCCCGACATCTGAAATTTCAGCTCTAATGGACAGCAACGGAGGCAGCCTCAGGCCCGGCGAATTTGTCACAAGCCCGTGTCATTCAGATAAGGTTTTTGACGTTCGTTAGCTGCCCCCCCGAGCCGCCGATCCGAGTTATAGGTCAATAAAATCCGACGGACGCATTTTTCAATCGAATTATGTCGAAGGGTCTCGTCCTCGCCTCGAGGAAGTAATTAGGTTCACGAGTTTTCTTTGATTTTCGGGAAATTGGTCGACGTTAAAAGATGGGCGTGTACAAGGAGCTGGGATTGAATCTTAATCCTCGATTTTTATTGGGATCCGGGACTGAACGGCCAATCAGACTAAGTGATTTATAGTAAGACTATAATTTTTATCTTATCTGGAGGGACACGCTAGGCTTCCCCGGATTTTACTATTGGACTTAATCGTTCGATTCACTCAACTCAGTCTGGCACATACGATCAAAGTTATATGGCATCAATTAGGTTTTATGGGGATATTCATCCAAAGCTGATCCAACACAAATTTTTTCGTGCTCTCTCTATATTTTCTTTAGAGATCTGATAATGGTTAGATTGATATCTGTCAGCTGAGCTCATGAATTCTCTATATACTGCGAGTATTTGACTTGTATACCTACATTAGTAGGTAGATTGTTAATGCCAAAGGAAACATTTTTCTCATTTTACATTTCTCCAAATTCGCCTCTGTTAAAAAGGAAATCCATTAAAAAAATGGGGCCGAATACGTGCCTGATACGATTCCCTTCAAAGACCTCAAAGTTCAAATTTTTCGATTGAAATTGAGTTGATACATCTGGGGAATACTCAAGTACTAACCTTATTCGAATAAGAATGTTAAAAACACGATATTTCTCAACAAAAACACTCAATTTTGTCCGATTATATCTGCCATCAAGAAGCCATATTATTTCTCCCATCAAAATAAGTCCTTTTTTTGATTTTCATAAAGATAAGTTTGTAAACACTAATAACATATTTTTCTCGATATCCCAAAAATATCTTCTGAAGAATGTCTTTCAAACAATTTATCAGAGTTTATTATTAATCCACCTAACCTAACCCATTTTGTATCAATTCTGTGGATATTTCACAGACCACCGGCGCGATCTCCAAACAAAACTGGGGAAAATCTTTTCTAGAGCTATGTTGGTATAAATGGAGAAGGTGATTATTTTAGGTGTTTTTCTTCGATGTCGTGATTATTATGTGAAAACTTTCAGTGAATGAATATCATATCGACCGTGTAGTTTCGAGTTTATAAAATTTCGAGAAGATATTGTTTAGATAGAGACATCATCAAAGATTATTCAGTGCTAAGTATCATTTTATTTTTCATTTATTTCAACCCAATACGTGGTTTATATCGACATTCATCATTCATATATCTGAATTTTTTCATCTTCAATATGGACCGGTTACAATGAATTTTCAAGAGAAACTGTGCGTATTAAATGTTTACTTTCATGATCCTTGAGGTAATTGAGGTTAAATTTTATGTGCCACATTTGTGGGATTTAATTATTATACAGGATGGCCCACCCCAGACGCGGTTCTCATTTTGAGGCAGTAAATGAAGACATTTTGAAAATTTTTTTTTCGTGAAATGTAAAGGACAATCAGATGCACAATTTAAAATTGTTTTCACATATACAGGATGTTCCATAACAAAGATATAGACCAAAGTTACACTTTTTTAAATGGAATACCCTATATATGAATTCAAAAATTGAATGGCAAGCTCAAATAATGATGAGTTTATAAGGACCATTTTATGCCTTAGAAGAACCATAGTAGAGAACATGGCGAAAAATCGAAAAAAAAAGAGTATTTTTAATTTGCAATTAATGAATAAACCCTTCAAGCCAACGAGACAGACAATGTTTTTTCGTGTAGACATATTGGCTACCCTTATGCAGAAGAAAAAAATTTAACTCTGGAATATACTGAGTGATCATAATTAGTGTTCAAACATTAACTACATAAAATGGTCAAAAACTTTATTTCAAATGGCACACCCAGTATTTCTGTACCTTGTTGTTGAACGTAAAAATTAATATCGAAACTATCTTCATTGGGTTTCCCTATACCTAAACCTAATAGTTTTCAAGTCATTCTCGATTTTTAATTCAACTAGCTAACCTACTATTATGGTTAGCGATATTCATAGAAATATTTGGAAATATTTGTGGGGAAATGATCACAATATTATTTGAAATCTGTAAAACTCATATGAAGATCTCAATCATGGTGTTGCGGTCACGCAAGATTTATTATTCCTTTATAAATGATTAGGTATCTACTGTTTTTCTGAAATAGAATTTTTTTTCAATTATTTTCAAATTAATTTCGCCTAGAAGGCATTAAGTGTCATTATCATTCAATCTTTTTCGGTACATGCCCTTAAATTTTTCTTCATTCCGATCGTTTACATTTCACGAAAAAAAAATTTCAAAATGTCTTCATTTACTGCCTCAAAATGAGAACCGCGTCTGGGGTGGGCCACCCTGTATATCTCTACATCAAACGTTTTTTAATCATTCAGATTTTAGTCTCGACAAATTTAGTGAACATTCTGACAACTCTGTTAACATGTTTGGAGACCAGAAAAGTAATATTCGATGAAATGTAATCAAGGGAAGCATCCAGTTTGTTCTTGAAATTCATGATTTCTTTCCCATATTTTATCGTATACAATTAGGAATAACTCGAAATCGACGCGTTTCATTAAAAAATCATGAGAATATGCACCTTACTATTATTTTTTTAAATGATTGATTCGTTTGACAATATAAACAGTTCATCTTTTTCAAGTGTATTTATGGTATTTTTGCGTGGATTTATGAGTTTGCCACGATGATACTTTTATACCAGGAGGATTATTGAATAAGTTCTGATTGGGGAATATGCAACATTGAGTCAACAATAAACCAAAATTCAGTTAATGTCAAATAACGGTTTCGAGGATATGAACAGAAAAGTGTTTTTTTCATGGACTTTCGACACCCTTTATCTTGCAAACAGAACCGACTCTTGAAAAATGGTATAATAGAAGGTTATGCGTTAGGTGAGAGGAATCTGCAGTTGAAGTAAATGTACAAGTCAAAGACTCATCCTGTATATTATTCTACCAATTGAATTTGGTCAATTTGCTTTATGAAATTGCAATTGGGTTTTTGCTTTTGGGGAACCGACCAACTGTTGGTTCCTTCTTCGTTTTCCCTCTCAAGTGGCTCGAAACTAATGCCTCATGGACCAATCAAGACATTATTCCTTGGATCAAATCAAGTGTTTTTAGCTCTTTTCACCTCATTATCACACTGATTTACTACGTCCTAATATGGAGTCGTACCGAAAAGTGAACGATCACAAATTCAGGCCAAAAATATAAGTATAAAATCGTCTTCAGTGCAAAAGGCACTTCAAATTACAGGGTACCTAGTTTTTGCCTTTTTATCTCACCTTATCGAGATATTACAGTGTATTTACTTTTCCTACAAAACAGTGAATGCCTACGGAAGAAAAGGATTATATGCGTTAATTTTCACTCACTCTGTTTAAGTTAAAGCTTGACTTGTATAATCTATTTAATATTTCATCTAAACCACAATTCGAGCTAGACTTTAACTGCATATTGATTTTCCAAAACCGATTATTATTCTGTTTTGTAGCTGATACGCATCAATTTTGAACTAGTACAATAATCTAATACTGAATCCTTCCAATTAGGAATTTCAATTAAATTCGAATTATCGCTGGAAATTGAAACTGAAATACGCGAGTTACATAGCAAGAGGTACATAACTCATATTATATCATCAATATGAATTGATATAATGGTAATTGCATTTCTGCGATGTTGTATCGTACTGAAGTGCAGTTATTGCTCGTTTCAGCTGTTGCACTGGACGAGGGAAGGTCCACAATCCCAAGAAGTTTCCGAGACGAATTCAAATTGAGTTCCAAATATAGGAGCGTATTAGTTTCACTTGATTCCCAGAAGGTTACTGAGGTTTCCCATGTTTAACTTTTATGAAAGATCAATTCCTTCAGAATTTACTCACTACTGTACGGTATTCTGTGACCAATATATGGTCATTAGTTCAAAATTAATATTTTTTAATATCACCAAATTCATAATGCGGATGGACGAAGCTCTCCTCGATTCTATGGTCTTAAGTCACCGAGAACCCGACAAAACATTCTACCCGTTTGTTCATCATCACACACCTGCTAATTGTGCCATCAGTTCGCAATCTCTCTTCGTCCAACACGGCCTTTAGTTCGCCACCCTATCAGAGTTCACCCCATATTCTTCCCCACGCCGGAACCCGTTAGTTTCGTATCCAAACAGTGAATTCGTTCCGTGACAAGAAAGACTATTCAATACACAAGGCAGAAAACAAGCAGATACAACTCCTCGAGTCAGACCAACTGTAAGTACCATTTCTGCAGTGTTTACTTTGTGGTATTTGTTCCTATTACATACATACAAACGTGAGAACGAGGGCATAGTGAATTAGACAATATGGAAATGAAGAAACCTTTGGAATTATCGAATTATCGAGTCTCTAATATTGGAATATTATCTTCGAATCTAGAGCACTGATGCCTCCATCAGAATTGACAATTCCTAATCCTGCCGAAACTTTCTTGTTTATGGAGTTCCTGATTGATGCTGAACTTTGGAAAACTCCGTCAGAAAACGTTTAATGGCGGCGTTGAAGAGGATTTCATATTAATTTATCAGGACAGTCGAGCAAAGCGAGTTCAGAATTTGACATTGCTAACTTTTCTTCGTCGGGTTTTTGTGTTCTCGCTTCCTGTCTTCAGTGTCTTCCTTTCTTATCGAACGACTATTTTATGAGGGTTGAAAGCTTTTTGTTTGAATTTGTCAACTAGACTGAAGAGAGTTTCAGAAAATCGGCAGTAAAAGAGGAATCTCCGAGGAATAACAGACTACTTGAATCCTTGCATATCCAAGTGGGAAAATGCAGTCGGAATCTTTTTCCTGGAAATGGTGAAAACTTTGTCGGTCGGGCTGTAACTCGGAGATCAGCGAAATTATTCGATGAGTATGATCTTCTAACCAAAATTCAGTTCATACAAAATAACGGTTTCGGAAATACTTCTTTTGAACGCTGTCGGAATCAAAAAAGTGTTTCGTTCCATAATGGGAATCTATATATTTGATGAAAATACGAAGAACAAAAAACGGTTTTATGGGCAAGAAGATTTAATAACAACGACAATTTACCGCTACAAGTTTCGAGATTTCACATTTCTTCAGGCTGAAAAATCAAAACAGAGAAACAAATATGGGAAAAGAAACGCCACAAAAAACTTTGCTCACCAGAATAAATTGACAAATTGATCGAAAATTTCTCTCTGAATTCAACATGGAACGTACTGCAAACGAAATTCCACCTCAGACAATATAACGTACGTACATCTTGAGAAATCTGCTATACTATCAATTAAAACATTCATTAATTATCCAAAAGTCATCAAAAACAACCAAATCAGTTAACAGCGAGAATCGAAATGACTTTTACAAAAATCAAAAATTTTTCAATATTTTTAGTTATAGAATTTATAATCAGTTTCAACAACAACACAAAATCACGCAACAGGTGTAACAATCAGAACACTGGCGTAACCAAAATACTAACAAAAGCCATAATAGGTGGAATTTCAACACAATTCACGATTCAACACGAAGCAAAAACATGAATACAAAAATCACAATCCTCTGCATATATTTCCTTCACAATTTCACAACCTATTATGGCTTTTTTGAGTATTTTGGTTACGTCAGTTTTTTGATTGTTACACCTGTTGGGTGATTTTATGTTGTTGTTGAAACTGATTATAAATTCTATAACTAAAAATATTGAAAAATTTTTGATTTCAGTAAACGTCAGTTCGATTCTCGCTGTTAGATGATTTGGTTGTTTTTGATAACTTTTGGATAATTCATTAATGTTTTAATTGATAGTGTAGCAGATTCCCCAAGATGTACGTTATATTGTTCGAGGTGGAATTTCGTTTGCGGTACGTTTAATGTTGATTTCAGGTATACATTTTTGGTCAATTTGTCAATTTATTCTGGTGAGCAAAGTTTCTTGTGGCGTTTCTTTTCCCATATTAATTTTGTTTTCTTCGTTTTGGTTTTTTAGCCTGAAGAAGAGATAATGTAAAATCTCAAATTTTGTAGCGGCGAATTGTAATTGTTATTAAATCTTCTTGCCTATAAAACCGTTTTTTGTTCTTCGTATTGTTACGTTCTCGGGTGAATTAAATTGTCCAATTTGTTAATGTCTAATTTATTTACAGTCTACTACACTAATCACTAATTTATGTACAATTATTTACTAACTCTAATTTATCTACACAGATATTTATTTTCACAAAAAGTCTCTTCGCGTACTGTCGATTCGATCTCGATTCTCTCTAGACTGTCCCTCCGCTCAACCGTCGCTCTCATATATCCTCGCATCGCGTCTTTCTCGAAACGTCTGGA
Source organism: Adalia bipunctata (assembly GCA_910592335.1). Taxonomy (NCBI): domain Eukaryota; kingdom Metazoa; phylum Arthropoda; class Insecta; order Coleoptera; family Coccinellidae; genus Adalia; species Adalia bipunctata. Next base: position 15,944,128 of record OU342955.1, read on the forward strand.
ATAGTCGCGTTTCTTCTAGACTTCTCCAGAAAGGCGTAGTCGCGACAGGGGCGTATTTAGGAGCGTTCGTTACACTGCCCCCTCCTTAAGACGTTCGGTCCCCGAACCCTTCGCAAGTTATGGCTGAATCGACAAGTGTCTCCCTTTCGGCAACGCCCTTGTTGTTCGAAATAACATTCCACCGTCTTCTCTGCCGCTGAACATCCCTTCGGGTCGAAACTACATACGAGTATTTGTATACCCGTCCTTTGGAAGATGACCTCTAACATGTTGCGGACGATTCTCCAGTTGAGTTGATCCAGGCCACAACCCAACTTTGGCATAGCTAGCTTCTTCACTTTCAGTCTAGTGAGCTCGCTCCTCAGGTTCAACAAAGTGTCCCACATGACCTTGTACGTTGGTTTACCATGTGAGAACCGCTTGGTTACCAGGTACAACAGGTGGCGCTCACCATCAGCTAGTCTCAAAGTTCTTCCAAGACGAGGCTTTTGGTCTAGGAGTTCATGCACACGACCAAACTTCTTCCTGAAGACGAGGGCTATTCCCCTGGACATACGAAGATCTTCGGCAACACAATGAGCTAGCGAATACTCTTCGGGTACCGAGAAAAGGTCCTGCTGCTGCTCGCTGGTAATTCCGAATCTTGCCCTTCCAGTTCCACCATAGTTAGCCATGAATCGTTCGAAGCTCATTTCTTCATGTTCTTCTTCCATGGTCATTCTCCTGGTCTCGTCATGGCCGTCGTAATCCGCTTCATATTTCGCCAGTCGATTAACATGGACCACTCGCTTCTTCCCTCTAGGTAGTTTCTGTATTCGATACACTACATCGTTAATCCTTTTCACCACCTTGTATGGCCCTTCCCAATCCTTTTGTAATTTGGGTGAAAATCCTCTTCTCCTCTGAGGGTTGTATAGCCATACCAAATCTCCAGCAATAAAACCACCTTCTGCAGCTTTGCTGTCATAACGGGTCTTCATGCGATCACTCGCTATCTGGAGATTCTGCCGGACTTTCTCATGGATGTAGTGTAGTCTCCCCTTCAAGCTGCTCACGTAGTCCTCGCCAGCTATTTCAGCTCCAGGTTTGCATCCGAATTCCAGGTCACAAGGCAATCTCATTTCGCGGCCAAACATTATACAGGCTGGTGTTTCTCCTGTCGATTCCTGCACTGAAGACCTATATGCCATGGTGAACAGATGGAGGTACTTGTCCCAGTCTCTTTGGTGATCAGAGACTACTTTTGTCAGGTATTTGCCCACAGTTCGATTCATCCTTTCCACCATGCCATCTGACTGCGGATGAAGGGCCGTAGTTCTCGTCTTCTTGATTCCCAACAATTCGCATACACCCTGGAACAGGCTGGACTCGAAGTTACGACCTTGATCGGAATGCAGTTCGAGTGGCACCCCAAATCGGCAGAACATCTCCTTGACTAGTACATCTGCCACTGTTGCAGCTTCTTGATTTGGAATGGCATAGGCCTCGACCCATTTGGTGAAATAGTCCATTGCTACCAGGATGTACTTACTCCCATTCTCGGTTTCAGGAAACGGGCCTGCAATATCGATGGCAACTCGCTCCAAAGGACTGCCTACATTGTACTGCTTCATCGGCGCCCTACGATTTCCTCTCGGACCATTTGATGAAGCACATAGTCTGCATTTTCGGCACCAGTCCTTAACGTCCTCCTTGCAGTTGACCCAGTAAAACCGTTCCCTCACCTTTTCGAGCGTCTTCTTGATGCCGAAATGTCCACCAGAAGTTCCATCATGCAGCTTCTGTAACACTTCTGTAACTCGACTTCTTGGGATTACAAGCTGATTCCTAGCTGCAGCACCTTCGTCGTTATCGAGGGATCTTTTCAGCAGCCCATCTTCCAAAATCAAAGAGTCCCACTGTGCCCAGTATGACTTGAGTCTCGAATTCAGATGACTCACTTCTTCCCATCTGGGTCTGTGTCCTGATGTTTTCCAAACAATCAGCAGTTTCAGCTCAGGGTCGTTCTCTTGATCTTTCTGCAGGGATTCCGGCAGCCAATTCTCATCCATGACAGAGGTTCTCAAACAGAACTCCTTCTCTTCTGTTTTACTACAATGTTTGCAGTCCGAAGGACATGGTCTTCTAGACAACGCATCAGCATTGTTATGTGACCTCCCTGCACGATGTTCGACAGTAAAGTTATATTCCTGAAGTCTTTCAATCCATCTAGCAACTTGACCCTCTGGATTTTTGAATTGAAGAAGCCACTTCAATGCAGCGTGATCTGTCCTCAGAAGGAATTCGCGGCCATACAGGTACTTGTAAAAGTGTTCCATAGACTTGACTGCAGCGAGGAGTTCTCTTCTGGTAACACAATAATTTCGTTCGGGTTTTGATAGGACCTTGCTGAAATATCCTATAACTTTCTCTTGCCCCTTTTGAACTTGGGACAGTACACCTCCTATGGCCGTATTGCTCGCGTCTGTGTCTAGGATAAATTTTCCACTAGTCTGGGGATAACTCAGAATGGGAGCCGTTGTTAGGGCTTGCTTCAGTCGATTGAAAGCGTCTTGACATTCTATGTCCCATTCGAAATCTCTTCCATCTTCTGTCAGTTTTGTTAAGGGCTTCGCAATATTGGCAAATCCAAGGACGAATTTCCTATAATATGTGCACAATCCAAGAAAGCTTCTCACTTGATGTTTGTCCGTTGGCGTTGGCCATTCTCGTACAACCTTAACCTTGTCTGGGTCAGCACTAACTCCAGCTTCGGATACTACATGTCCCAAGTATTTGACTTCTTTCTTGAATATGTGGCACTTCTTAGGACTAAGCTTCAGATTTGCTGTACGTAGTCTCTCCAAAACATCTCTCAGATTCCTCAAATGCTCGTCGAAACTCCGGCCAACGACGATGACATCATCCAGGTAAACGAGGCACGTTTTCCAAGATAATCCTCGAAGAATGGTTTCCATTAGTCTCTCGAAAGTCGCAGGTGCATTACAAAGACCAAATGGCATCACTGTGAACTGCCATAATCCCGCTCCGATAGTGAAGGCTGTCTTCTCCTTGTCCTTGGCGTCCAATTCTACCTGCCAATACCCACTCTTCAGGTCCAACGTGGAGAACCATTTCGAGCCAGAAAGCGTGTCTAACGTGTCGTCGATTCTTGGGATGGGGTAACAGTCTTTTTTGGTGACGTCGTTCAACCGGCGGTAATCGACACAAAATCTAGTACTGCCGTCTTTCTTCTTCACCAGAACCACTGGTGATGACCAAGGACTGTCAGATGGTTCAATTATTCCTTGATCATGCATATCCTTGATTATCTTCTCTGCTTCGTTTCTCTTTGCTATCGGAAGCCTTCGTGGATGTTGGCGAATGGGATCTGCCATTCCAGTATTAATTGGATGTTTCACCACATTGGTTCTTCCCATTTGACTATCATCGATAGCAAACACATCGCAGTATTCCTTTATTAATTTCTTCACTTGGTTCATGTGTTCTAGTTCGAGATTCGTGCAGGAAGAGGTCAGAACTTCAAGTAATTTCTGCGAACACTCTGGTCCCTTATTTGCGGTGATCTGTCCATTTTCGATGCTTCCTGTCACAGACATTACAGAACAGCTCTCTCCCAGAATTGTGTTCCTCTTCAGCGTCACGGGGTGCATATTGGTGTTCAATATTCTTACGGGAACCTCTTTCCTCCCTTTCACTAGAGTTTTCCCCACTAGAAGGCCTTTCCCAAGATTCCTTTCGTTCGTTGGTTCCACGAGTCTAACGTCATTGTTTCGAAGATCTCTGTCCAAGTAACCACTCACTATGGTTTCTGCCTGACCCCGTAGGTCAACATCTTCAGAGAGCAAGACTCGAATTTTAGCATCTTCACATCCTTGGAATGGAATTTCCCGACTTCCGATTCTCAGAACATCGTCTCTCATATCCAACTGAAAGCCATAACCCTTAATGACATCCATTCCTAAGATGACTTCTTCCACAATTTCTGCCACCAGCACCTCACAGTTAATGGATATGTCTCCAATATCCATGGAAATCCTTCTCTGACCATGAGTTGTTATTTCATCCCCAGTTGCTGTTCGCAGGCGGATCTTCGTTGGTAAGGTCCTTCCTTTTGTTCTCATTATATCTGGCCTGATAATTGTTCGGGTTGCGCCCGTGTCGACTAACATTTTGATCGACTGCCCATCGATTCTTCCGTTGACATAAATACTAGATGATATGGCCTGTATTATGACTTCTGGGGCATTGTCTTGGCGGGCCGGTTTATGCCCCTTCTTACCAGCCCGTTTTAGTTTTCCTGCTTGGTTGTTTTCGCAGGCTGTGGGCATTTGTTTCGTAGATGCCCTAATTTTCCACAATTCCAACATCGTATTGGGCGGTTTCGATTTTCTAGCGCCTTGAGAACTTGCTCCACTATTTTATTTAAAGAGGTGACTTCATTTACTTCTTCTTCCTCGATAGCATGTTCGGTCACTCGAACCTTGGCATAACCCCTTGTCGACAGCTTGATAGCTTCGAATTCCAAAGCCTGTGTGAGTGCTTCATTCACCGTTTTTGGTCTTGCTAATTTCACGGCCTGCTGAGTGTCACAGTTGCGAAGACCGTCCAGAAATCTGTCCACGGCTAGACTTTCGCAAACGTCGTCTGGAACTGTCGGGTATGCCATCTTTACCAAGCGAACCACGTCTGCCTCAAATTCCTGAAGTGACTCCCTCTCTTTCTGCACTCGGTTCTTCAACTGAGACCGGTAAACTTCGCCGAGGTGTTTTTGACCGAATCGCATGTCTAGGCGTTTCACCAAAAGCTCAAAATCAACTCTATCATTCAAGGGAATGGTTTGCAGAACACGTAGCGCTTCACCACGAAGAGACATACTGAGAAAGGCCGCCTTCTTCTCCATGGGCCACTTATGAATTAAGGCAGAAGTCTCGAAAAGTGTGATATAGTCTTCCCACGCTATCTTTCCATCATAAGTCGGTAAGTCGGCTACGGGATCCCTGATTAGACCACCAATGGGTGAATCGAATACAAGAGGTCGATTCACTAGACCACTTTGAATCTTTTCTATCTCGTCGATTTTATTTTTAACTGATGCCAATTCATTGTGCATTTCATCTTCTAATTCATTCACATGGCTCATCAATTCTTCCCTCAAACTGGACACATTCTTCGAAAATTCATCCTTCAGATCAGCAGATATATCAATCAGTTTGTCATCTATAGAAGACAAATTATTTGACATGTCTTTCAACTTTTCTTCCATATCATTTGACATATCATTCAACTTTTTTTCCACATCACTTGACATGTCATTGATCTCTTTTTTCATATCAGTTGACATGTCATTCAACTTTTTTTCCATATCGTTTGACATGTTATTCATGGATGATGACAAATTTTTCTCAAGAATGGTAAGTGTCGAGTTAACATCGTCAACCTCAAACAAGTAAGTCTCTACATCCTCACCTTCCTCAATAAGGGCCTGACGTAATCGTTCCTGTAATATAGACTTCTTTCCCGTTGTCTCCAACTCTCTTTCTTCGAGTGCCTCCTTCAGTTCCTGCACTTTAAGCTCCAACAATTTCTTTTGGCCGCTCATTTCCACTGAATTATCACGACAAAATACAAAAATGTCAATTTATTTCGAGTTCACAAAAGTTCGCACTTATTTACTCAAAGAGTACAATTATCTACTCAAAGTTCCCGAACTTTTCGAGAAAGTTCCAATCAACTCCACTGTCCGAATTTATTTTCACCCCACACCTGACACCAATTGTTACGTTCTCGGGTGAATTAAATTGTCCAATTTGTTAATGTCTAATTTATTTACAGTCTACTACACTAATCACTAATTTATGTACAATTATTTACTAACTCTAATTTATCTACACAGATATTTATTTTCACAAAAAGTCTCTTCGCGTACTGTCGATTCGATCTCGATTCTCTCTAGACTGTCCCTCCGCTCAACCGTCGCTCTCATATATCCTCGCATCGCGTCTTTCTCGAAACGTCTGGAATAGTCGCGTTTCTTCTAGACTTCTCCAGAAAGGCGTAGTCGCGACAGGGGCGTATTTAGGAGCGTTCGTTACAGTATGATATTCTTGGGCAATTTTGAGCTGCGGATTATTTGATGAATATCAACACTGTTCAGAATTCTTGATATTATTTTAATTCATATTTGATACCACAAGTTTATATTGCGTCAAAGAAAAAGTTACGAACATTTGTGGTTTACCCACTCTCTTCGACCCTGTGGTCTCAAAAATTCACAATACAAGTAGACGCACCCAATCGATTGGACCTTCTCTCTTCTCTCTCTTCGAAATGCCACGGCTTTCGCATTCAGTTCGCGTCTCTACTTCAGTTCGCTAAGAGTGAACAGAGTTCGCTCACCTGAACGAATGCTAGTTTAGTATCTATGAAGTGAATTCATTACGTGAGAAAAAGGACTCTAATTAGTGCAACATCTACACAAAGCCAAAAAACAGTAGAAATTGAAGAATTGGTTAATTCGTATAATTTACGAACACGTCAGAGACTTCCGCAGTTAATTTTTTTCGAGTAAGATGAGAATCAATAAAAATGAGTTACTAATTTTCCCCATACTCAGCAATGACTCACATCTCTTTCAAGATATTCGAAATAAAATCCATTCAAATTTCACATTAGCCAGATTTTTCAGAGAACGAAACAGAAGATTGACAGGCTGTCACTCAGATGAGCGGAGGAATCAAAACCCATAATCCTGATCTATCCGATCGAGAGTAATGAACTGGAATTCGTAAACCGCGAAAAAGAAAAGTATATTTTCGCAGATAAATATACATCCTCCACTCCGGGTTGTTATTGCTTAATTGAATTCCATGAATAATGTATCCAAGTAGGGGATTCGGTAGGAATTTTCTCGTTATTAGTATTCAGCACTCAGTGGTGGATGAATGTTCCCAGGTATTTTATTTATTTTTCCCCTCGTGTAGATTTAGGAGTTGATATTGAGTGCTCAGAGAGGAATGTTTATCAAATTTGGGCTTATGCGGTATTAAGTCGATGGTTTACAAAATTCTGATCCAACTCGATGATGGTTGTGTAGATGAGAGGATTCATTTCAGGGCTTGTTATGACCTAATTACTTATAATTTTCTTTGAGAAATTATTCTTTCCTGTTTGGAAAGAACGCCTAATTAAATTCAGGGCATACCAAGACTTTTAATAATCACTAAAAATTCCATCGATGTTTCAAAGGATAACAAAAATTTTCCGAAATCATTTCATCGCCAGGCGTTTCCATTTAAGAGTTCGATGTCCTAACGCTGCCATAGAAACGGGGGGATGCTGGACGAAAATTTGCGATTGCAGGGATTCTTTTAATTGATAAGATGCGATATTGGCCTTTCGGATAAATTATGAGGGGACATTCGAATCAGATTTTGTTTAGGTAAGAGGATTCGTTGATTGGTTTCATCTTCGAATGAGGGCTTCTGAAGAACGTGATAATGATTTCATTGACTGGCTACAGGGGGTGTCAGTATAGACAGTTACGGAAATATGCTCCAAGTGAGAAAATAGAATCGCAGAATTTGAGAACGTCAACGAGATTCTGAACTAGCTATCTCTACAGAGTACCTACTTGAGAATTAGCAAGAAATTTATGTAGAAGCAGACTGAAACACAGTTGGATACCAAACTGAACACTCTGTATGAATCAAATTATATCACCAGCCTTCTTCCAGGAACCAACAAATAGGTTCTGTGGTCCACATAAAATCGATTTAGGATATTCTTTTGAAATATGCAAATTGCTAGATTGCACTTCCATCATCACCACAAGGATCGAAAAACAAGAATAATTTTCTTTCTTTAAAAATGCAAGCTCCTTCATCTACTAAATACTTCCTAGTTGGCATCAAGCAGACTCCTTTTGAAATTATAGTAGGATATTCATTTCTCACATAAACGTCAAAGGTGTGAATGTTCAAATCCAAACAAATCCTCTTTGAACCTTTGAAAACACCGAACAGAGCCTCTTCAGTCCTTCAAATCTTCAACTCTTCTACGAACACTTGACTTATAATTATTCGGTTTTTTTCAGTGACATCAGATAGGTTTTTTCATTTACACCTCTCAACATTATTACTGCAACTTCTTCTCTATTCTCACAGTGCCATTAAGCTCAACAAAGCAGACAGTTTTCAGATAGCTAAAACTCATTAGCAGGCGAATGAAATACTATGAAAGCGATAAATTGAAACACAGGTGCGCTCAGCAAAGAAGTCACGTCCTTAGAAAGGGCCATGGATTTTTGTTGTCGCATAAAAAAAACTACAGCTCTGAAAATGAGGAGAAGAAACGTCCAATTAGAGGAGAAAGTAACGCCGCAGCTGAAAGCCGACTTTCAGACAATTTTTTGGTTTTAATCTTTCCCTGCCTGAGTAAATTCTGGAAAATTCATCTCAGTCGTTATAATTGGCAATATTACCATATCCATAAAAGCCATTGAATTCATTGACGAGGTCCATATGTACTGTAATAAATCGAAATATTTTGCCATACTTAATAAACCGTCGTGAAAATTGGTATTTGACGGTTTTTCTTTCCTGTAACGTTTCAATCGCCCTTTATTTTTATCCTGAATAGAAAAAAATCGATATATCTCAGTTGCTTAGTATAGACTTCTGAAATTGATATGCATGGGACCGAAAGGTACTTTGCCGCTATCGGTATGGTACAGGATGTGCGGCGAGATGATAACGATCGAAATTATTGATTTTCGGTTCAAGTTTCTCATGGGACTCGGACGATAACAAAAAATCGTTCTACGAAATCGGTTGCACCAACTGCGTACGGTAGCAGAAAAATTCTAGGCTAAAATCGTGGCATTTGCAACGTGGCAGTACGTAAAAGCTCCATGGGAAATTGCGTCATACTATCAGAACCTAACCACGAGAGGGGAAAGAAAAAAAAATCTTTAAAAATAGGAAAATTAGCGTCCGTTAGGACCGTCCACTAGGGGCATATATTCAATGAGAGAAATGGACTCGCAAAAATCTAATTCAAGAAGTAAATCGCCGGAACGTGCTGATACCGCAGAAGGAAAATGACAGACCGGTTTCTGGCTTCTTAGCCGTCATCAGTGTCACATATCCCCTCTTATTTTTATTGTTATTCTTGCGGGATCCGAACCGTACGAACGGGCGTATTGAACCATCCACGGTGAACTGTATGAGACTTCAAAGTAAGTACTTGCGAAATACCGTAGGATGAAATGAATGTACGTAAGGAACGTCTGGGATGAAACGTGGACATTTACCCGGTGGGTGGGACACTGTAGTATTACATAATACTCAGGAGTTCCTGCTAGAGACTGATATAAGGTCTGCCGTTTCATTTGGTTGCTACCGTAAGAGGGGATATCTGACACTGATGACGGCTAAGAAGCCAGAAACCGGTTTGTCATTTTCCTTCTGCGGTAGCAGCACGTTCCGGCGATTTACTTCTTGAATTAGATTTTTGCGAGTCTTTCAAAAAATCTTTAATTTGATTGGGTTGTAAGAAACGAAGAAGGAAATGTTTTAATTTGATTGGTTTTGAAACATCGACGAAGGAAAACCTTTAATTTGATTGGTTTTCTGAAGCAAACGAAGAACAAGTTAGCTGGGGATGTCTCGAACGGGAAAAAAATCAGTTATCCCGATTCCCGAGAACGGTGATAGGGTAACTCACATGTTCTGGTTTCATTTTTGAAAGGATAGTCTCAAGCGAAGACAGAAAAGTGTTTAGCCCGAAGTAAAAAATCTTTGAAATTACTTAGAATTATTTAGATTGCGTTTCGTCGGTAGAACGGGAGTGAGATTAATCTGCGAAAGCGAGTTAGTGACTAGTTTTTGTGTTGATTTTGATTTTCAGGATATTTTCGTCATCCCTAGTATCATCTGCATGGGGAAAAGGTCAGGTATTTTTGTTTATGCTTAGCTTGTTTGAGTATTGGTAGAAAGCTGCATGCGAGGCCAGATATCTTTTAGAGTCCAGAGTCCCGTAATCTACCACAAGTCTGTCTGAAATTGTATTATTTCTGAGATCTCTCTTAAGTATTCGGAAATTTGAGTGGTATTGTTTTTGAGATCCCCCTCAAGTATTCGGAAACCTGAGTTGTAATGTTTTGAGATTACGGTCTTGTGTTATTTCAACAAACTCTCACGTTTTTATAGGTTGATTACGCTTTTATAATTGAAATTTGTTTGATTTGGTTTCAATGATTTAATTTTATTTTTTGCAATTTGAAGTTGATGTTATAATTTGATTTGGTTTTGTTTAGTTGATTTGGTTCGAGAAATCGACCGAATATTTTGATAATTTAGTCTGTTGATGTGATTGAATTATAAAAAGCATGTGTAAAATTGTTCATTTTACTTTGGTCAAAATATACGTCTCGAATTCAAATTCGAAAATCTCATTTACCATCCCTCTCCCTGGAGAATTATTAGACACCAAGTCCCGACCCTACCCATTTGGGCCGATCCCACACTTTCTCCTTTTACGGAGAAAGATCCTCGGAAACAACATCTTTTTTTTTCGTTAAGTAAGTTGAATTATCTTAATTGAACCTTCGTGAAAACTATGAATTCAAAATATGACCGCTGCTTTTTGACAAATGACCTTGCCATGAATTCGTTCCATGCGTGTGATACCACACCGAATAAGAGTTCCAGAGGCCAGACAAGCAGCTGCGCGCACCCTTATCTCTGTAGTTTTGGAATGTATCCAATTCCCGAATTCATCGTTTCATTTCCCACACGATAGGATTGCTACTGTATACATCATTTCTATCTGCAAGAGGATTTCTTTCTACGTTTTACAGCAATAATGATTATAAGGAGAATCAGTGTCCTTCAGGTTTCTTTTTATACAGAAATCTGCAGAAGAAAAACTGATTCGTAATTCTCTGTGATGAAGACTATATGTATACTTTGCGCTTTTCCCTGGTGAAATTCACAGAGTGGAAGCATCACGTAAGGAAAGGAGGTTTCCCATGGGAGAATCTTGGAACGACAATCAATACGAAGCGTACCGCTTACATCCCCTGCACGACCTGCTGAAGGCATCAGGGATTGTGAAAGCAAATATAATCCTGAAATCATTAATTAATGGGGAACTTCACACCGATGCCACAGAGGATGGGCGTGTCGAGAACAGATGGCGGCATAATTTTCGGTAGGAAAACTCAGCTTGGGAAACTCGTCGAGATCGTAGTTTTCAGAACCATATAATTCATGACCTTTTTTTAGTATAATCAATTTCCACAACCTAAATCAATACGTACCTATACAAGGTGAGTCTTTGACTTGTTCACATATTTCAACTGTAGATTCCTTTCATCAAACGAAACAGTTTTTTTATACCATTTTTCAAAATTCGGTTTCGTTTGTAAGATACAGTTTCGGAAATCCACGACAAAAACACTTTCCTGTTCATATCATCGGAACCGTTATTTCAATTATTGAGCTGAATTTTGGTTCATCGGTTACTGTATTCATGGTGCATATTCCTCAATCAGAACTTATTCGGAATTTCCCCTGGTATAAAATTTACAGCGTAGCCCGCTCATAAATCCAAGCAAAAATATCATTAAACCACTTGAAGAAGATGAACGGTTCATATTTTCGAAAGAATCAATCATTTTAGAAAATAAAAGTATTTTATGTTTTTTTCAATAAACACGTCGTTTCAGAGTTATTCGCAATTCGTCCCGATAAAATTTGACGAAAATATCAAAAATCATAAGAATAATCTGGATGCTTCCCTGGATTCATAATATCACAGAATGCCTGAACTTCATGAACTCTCTGATTATCTTTAGAAATAAACAATATTGTCAGAATGTTTATTGACTTTGACGAGACTAAAATGTCTGTGGAATACAAAATTCGGATATTAATGATTAATGTCCCATACAAACCACGTATTGAATTGAAATTATGATGCAGAATGAAATGATACTTAAGGTCGCCGTTTGAAGCGCGTAGGAAATCTCATCCGATAGAGGCGCCACCGTGCATTTTATGGAATACCTCCATAGAACTTACATTATCTCTATAAGTTCTATGAATATCTCTCAAATTATGAATTAAATGTACAATGGCGTTCTCTATCCGAAACTCGCTGAACTATGAAATTAGTGAAAATGTGGGTAAAGCAGGAACTTTTTCCCGCTAAAATTTGAATTTGGCCCTTCTCTGCCAATTCCGTATTTCAAGTTGTTTTTCTGAATGAAATTATCTGTATATTCACTTTCAATCGGAAGTTGAACTATTCTATGGGTTTTTCGTTTGAAATAAAACAGAAGCATGAGTTGGCTTATTTTCTTCTATTTTAGAAAAAAAAAGAACTGTTGAAATGAAATAAATCTCAATCATCTCATTAAGAACTACAATCCTTTCTGAGTTTACCCACAAAATTTCAGTTCTCAAAGTGAAACCATTTTCAAATGCAACTTGAAATAAAAACTACACATTGAACGCCCACCTTAACACTACATGATGTGCGGAGATGTTTCTATCTGAACAATATCCTCTCGGAATTTTATAAACTCGATACTACACGCTTTTTATCACATTAATTCACTTTCACTGAAAGTCGTGACATCACCGTTTGCATTCTTTTCTGTAAATAAATGAATCGACCTTTGACTATAGTCTAAGAAATCGACAAATCTTAGTCCATCACGCCGCTATACGCATATTTCGTTCAACAACCACAGACCAACTGTTCGGTCTGTGGAACGACAGTTTGTCTTGCGCAAGGTTAAAGGCAACTTAAATTACGATCGTAGCGCTCTATCGGCGAGAATCAGAAGTACTTCTTTCCAAAGAGGCACGTTCGACGCCATCAGCCAAAAATGAACAAAACTAGTGCCTTTGCGTTAGTTCATCTGTTAACGATAGGGGGCGTACTGCTTCCTTGTTTGAAGAGAAAATTAACACAATCTGGCATCGTCTTCTCAAAAGCTTAGGGTTAGGTTAGGTCATTGACCTCGATTCCTGCAACCTAGGTTAATGGAGTTATGTTCGATTAGTGTAAAAACAATTTTTTATCAGATAGTTCTGGGAAATAGAAAAAAATATGAACAAGTTATAAGTACTCACAAACTAATTTTAATGAAAATCGAAGGAGGAACTTATTTTGGTGGGATAAATATGGCCAATATAATCGGACCATACCATTTTTATTCCAATATGGTTAGTACTGGAGTATGTTACTCAATTTCAATCGAGAAATATTCCACAACATCGTTTCAGGGACTTATTTAGCCCAATTGTTTTTTCAAATGGCTATATCTTTTTAACAGAGCCGAATTCGGAAAAATGGAAAATGAAAAAAAGGTTTCCTTTGACCTCTTCAGTTGAAGTTAATGTACAATTCAAAGACTCACCCTGTATATCAATATAGAAATTCTATCTAAGGGTAGAAGGGCAGACGCCAGGGAACAGATAAACGGAAAAGAGGTAAAACTGGTATTTGAACACTGTTGAACATGAAAATTAATAATTTTGATTTCTTGAATTCTGACAGAAAATTGATGTTGTTTAAACGTAACGCTCTCTTGAAGAGAATGATGTACTAATTCTTATCAATTCGTAAGGCTGCAGGTCCTCGTTCTGTTTGAAAGAAAACTTTATCATTTGGAATCGATTTTCAAGAGAATGAGAACGTTCCTAATTCCAGGAATGCCTTCATTGAAATTTAATGAACCAACTTGTTGAAGACGGCGAAACTGCGAGTTCATGCACCAAAAGGAGCAATAGTAAATGCTCAACAAGTCCTCTGATATGTAACTTGTTACGTGAAGCAATAATCCATGAAACGCCCCATAAACACAGCCATACCACCCTTGGGCCCCACCAAGGCAAACCTAACGACAAGAAGCTCCTGACGGCGTCCTAAATCGGCCGTGTTAATTTCCATTTCAGCCAGCTAGCGCCATTACGACAAATGCCAACATTCAAACTTCTATATCGCTCCTTGAGAGCCAGCTTAATAAGTTGGCTATGTCGCCAGGCTCACTTCGTATCGTTGGTCGACTGCTCCTACAATTGGCCCACAATTTCCTTATGCATGCCAGCATGACATTCCTGTGGGGTGCTCGGAAATTGGAGGTGTAATTGTGCGAATCTTCCTCATCCATGAACTCTGCGGAAAATTTGTATACAACGTGTGAAGAGTCCTCTCGGAGAAAAAAAAATATATACTTCATTCACAATTATAAAATCACAACTCTGGCCTTGGAAATTTGACACATTTCACTCTGTATCGAAGTTATGACGTTTTTCAAAATATTTTTATGTTCCAAGTCAACACTATGTTGCCCTTCCTACATTCTAAGCGTATTTCTCAGAATGTGAATGAATTGGAAAAGATGTGATGGACGAAAATAATTAACGTTTATATGAATTGAAAGAAAGGATTCCTCTTCTTGTTATTTGCATGAAAAGTACGAGAGATCACTGTTGAAACATATCATTTTTCGCCATGGAAAAAAATTGCATTGCTTTCACATAATTTTCATATGCATGCTTGTGAAGATTTAATGTTTATTATCCTCTTGAACTGAGAGTTTAAGACTTGACGACATCAATGGTTGATTCTAATCAAGAATTCACTAAAAAAAATCAACACAAAGATATAAGATGAATTGATGGGTAATTACAAGAATCAAGAATAATGGAACTGGGATCCGAATATGTGATATGATTGTGAGGGTGCATAATATTTCTATTTCTAATATTTGTTTATTTCAAATAAATAACAGTTTCATTCATTCATCACAAAGAAAATAAACATAATAACTAAATTAACGAATTCGTTTACAGAGGAACTAATAATTTCAATGCAATAGTAACTGAATTTTGGTTATAATAATCAATAAGCAAGAATGTCAATTCCTGAAAGCTTTTAGATGCCTAAACATTTCATTTATTTGATATTATGAACAAGGAGTAAAATATTCTGACTGTATAGTAATTCATTAGTTTAAACAATATTCATACATTACTACCACAGTAGGTTTGTACAAATAAAATGGAATAGGTCGAGCATATGCTTCACATTTATCATTCACCTGTTCTAAAATAAGACAAAAACTCCTGGAATATGGAAAAAACCTATGTATTCTGGTTCAATATAGCCTATTTCTACTTTCGGCAAAGGACTGATAGGAATGAAAGCTCCAGTGACACATTTCAATTCATCGGAATTTGAATTCACCTACCGTTGAATGCAATATAGTCATATTTCTTCTTGTTTTAGCTTTTTCGACGTGTTCCTTTTCTGAAACGTGGAAACGATCAACAATAATCATTCAGAGACCGATGATGGCCATCCAGAACCCGTTTACTTACGAAAATCGTGCAATTTCATTCTGCAAGTTCTTTCCTCATAATTCCTCGAAAATCTTACCTGAACCATATTTTCCGGTCGCTTTCGTTAGAAGATCGTATAAAGAAGCCTTTTTTGTCCATTTACACATTCCAAATAAATTTTGAGCACCAAAAACGATACCGAAACTAACCAAACTTCTGGGGAATCGGAATTTCATTTGAAATCAAATGTAGAAAGGTCGATTAGTACTTACTTTCGCTTTATTTATGCTTATAAATCGATTTTTGGTCCATTTCGAATTTGCCGTTCGTACTCACGCCAAAAGTCGTGTTAGGAAAAAATGACACTTGCACGAAATTTCTCATATCGACGGAAAACTTCTTCTGGACGACGAAGAACGGAAAAATAGGCGATTTCCTATCGATATTTCGCCCCAAAATCGCCGATCGATTCGAACTAACAAATTGTGGCATATCTTTGATACTTTTACTTCGATGTAAAAAAAGAAACTGGCAACGTCGTTTTGCCATTAACAATATTTTCTGTACGCGCACAGACTTTTCATGAGGTGAACCAACTCCTGAAAACGAAACCATGACCTCCTATGTGATTAAATAAAAGTGAATAGAGTATGATTATGATATCAATTGAAGACGATGCGTGAAATTGAATTGGAGACTCGAATGTGCTGAAAATAAATACTGAGATATTGGTGCCTACGCTTGTGGTATCGTCTAGAGATCCTACCTTGTAGGTTGATGGTACCCGTTTGTGAGGTGGTGGACCTATATGAGGAAACAGAACTCCTTCAAATCCTGGATAATACCAAGAAGAGAAAATACTGAGTGAACCGATTTTTGTCGACGAAATATACATAAGAGTCGATATATCCGAAAGAGAGGGGAATGGAGGATGGAATGAAAAATTTAAAACCCTCGGGCTCGAACTGACGGTCATAAACAAACAGAAAAAGTAAATCGGTAAAACCGGGTCCGGAAACCGGATCATCGCCAGAACAAACATTTATACACATTCCGATATCTGGAAAATTGTTTTCAGATTGAACGATTATGCCTCGATGGTGCCATCCGTCCGCTTCTTTCCCTCAGGAAAAGCGAGTTCAAGCATTTATCCAATATGGAAATGGAAATTGCAGCCAGACTGGAGCTCGAAATATGAGATGTCAGACTTTTCTCGGGCCAAGCTTTGAATGAGCCGCCCAGGGCCCATGCTCAACATAAGTAGACACTAGGGCAGTTCATTTATAAACGTTATACCTACTATCATAGTAATCTTCGTGTATTCTCTTTCGGATCCGAAAAACCTATTCTGTATATACTGCGATTTGATTGATATGGTGAAGTTACGATATTATTCTAGAAGATACACCTGAATATAATGCCGACACCAAGTAATGATATACAGAGTGTAACAGCCAAATGGAATAAATTCGATAACGAATAAATGAGGGCGAGTTGGGAAAAACGCTCGGACACGTCGATTTGTAATTTCAAATGCGCATATTTTTCAAGAAAATAATATCATACAGGGTGTTCCATGTGACCGTGGCCAATAACAACTTTCTTATTTCAAATGCAACCCCCTGTATATTATTTATTTTTTGAATTCTTCAGAGAATTCTTGACACAATTCATTCACAATGTCCTATACCTATCTTTAACTATTTTGGAAGTAATAAGTGTTTTCAGATTTATTGCAAAAATCAACGTTTTGAATAAAAATTATTTTATTTCACAAATTCGGTACATAACACTTAAAACCTAATAAGTAAGACTAATATTTTCTCAATTATTAAAAAAAACAAAAAAAAATAATGTCAATGTAGGAAATGTTCAAAATGCTCGCCGCGAACGTCTTGCCAACATGTTAATCTGGTGTAGAATTGTCTTGTAACGTTACTCAACATTTCAGGCGTGACTGATCTAATCGCAAGCGTGATTCGGTTTTTTAGGTCGTCTAAGTTTAAGGGTTTCGTTTCGTATACAATACTTTTGACATATCCCCACAAAAAGAAGTCTAATGTTGAATTGTAAAAAATTGTAAAAAATTGTAAAAAATCTGAAAACACCGAGAAAGTTGAAGAAAGGTATAGGACATTACATGAATTATGTCTAGGATTTTCTGAAGAATCCAAAAAATAAATAATATACAGGGGGTTGCATTTGAAATAAGAAAGTTGATATTGGCCACGGTCGCATGGAACACCCTATATAATTTTATTTTCTTGAAAAATATGCGCATTTAAAATTACAAATCGACGTTTCCGAGCGTTTTTCCCAACAACCCTCATTTATTCGTTATCGAATTTATTCCATTTGGCTGTTACACTCTGTATATTCAACATTGTTGACGTTTTTGTGCTTGCATCTCACATGTTTCACATTTTGGAATCATTCTAATTATTGTTCTCGAGACGATATGATCGATGATGTTCTTTAATAGATTAGATAGAATTTAATTGTGTTGGGTTTCATTCACGAAACGATGTTTAGATTTATATATTTTCAACCAATTTGAGGTAGTGTATGCTAGATGATATTCCAATAGTTTTTCCTGTCCATCATTTCGAATTTTTCATTGTTATTTGTCATTTTTAATTCGTTCACTTTTGCTATTTGTTTTTGTTTGTTTATATTGTAGTTCCTCAATTTTGATCAGTCTACTTTCGTTGTTTTTTCAGTTGTTGAATTTGACGAGAACGTCGGCTGATAAATTTTCATTGCGCTTTTCGTTCCATCAAGCCAATATACACGAAGATATCATTCTTGGAGAGATTAATTGAACCAATTCTTTCTGAATCGGTTCCATATATGTACAGAGCGTGTCAAAATTATGAAACAAATTCATTTTCTCAGAAGAAAAATATTTGGCAACAAAATCCTGTAACAGGTCAATTTTTGTTTCACTTTTAACAAATATTTATGCAATTTTGAAGGATTTTCGTTGCACCCTGTGCCCTCTTCATCAACCCTCTGAATTTTTTTTAATGGTGAAAGTGGGTCATGTACTTTTTTGGTAAGGTCTCTGTATCTCCTTTACAGGAGTGCAGAAATTTTCAAGAAAACAATTTTATTTTGATCAATTAGATCGAATGACTGGAGCGCAGTGTTACACACATTCAAAATTTTCACGTGAGGGGGTTGAAAGGGATTGAGAGTGGTGCATGAACAGAACGGTAATGGTCGACTTCCATTCAGTGACAAATTTCATCAGGTACCATCGTCTCAAAGTAAATGAGCCATGACAAAGTGCACATACTGAAAACATCTTCGAACTAACTAATAAAAAAAAAATTCTTGAAAATTTCCCACATGACCCATTTTCATTATTATAAAATTCAAAGGGTTGATGGGGGTGGCAGAGGATGCAACAAAAATCCTTAAAAAATACATAGAACTTGGTAGGAGTGAAACAAAAATTGACCTGCTTTAGGATTTTGTTGCCAAATATTTTTCTTCTGCGAAAATGAATTTGTTCCATAATTTTGACGCGTACTGTATATTGTGACGTGTCTACTTGAGTAAGCCTGGTCACTTGGCAAAATTAGGCTCGCGGCTAAATTCAGTGAAGATGGGAGTGAGTTATAAAAAAAATTGAAACTTATGAATGGGCGCCAGGTAGAGAATTTGCCTGTCCTACAATCCACCAAATTGCGTATTCCCCTACCAGGATAGCAATAAGACAAATTATACTCAATGTCGAACTATTCATTTAAGATTGAACTGATTGAACAATATTAATGAAAAAGTAAAATTAGATTTGCAGTGGTTGATGTATTCAGCGCAACAAAAACTCCACATACATTACATATGAATTTGATACGGTAGAGAAAATGTTCCGTTGGTTTACTGGATTGAGCAATGAACATCACTTACCGCAGTTCGATAAGTTCGATTGTATCAATATGAATAGAAAAAGATGGATTCCTGCTGAGTCCTCCTTGTTTCCCTCCCATCAGCTAAGAAAGACTGCTAGGTTACTGTGGGAGCCTCACTCCAACAGGAAAATAATTTACATAATAGCTACGGCATCTCACGGTCTCGGGTTCAAGTCAACCTCGAGGGTGTTCCACCCTTAAAAATAACCGAAAATTCAGTTTGCCGCCTTCTACGACAACCCAGGTCGTATTTCTCGCAAGCGATCTTTCACATGGGGCGGCATCAATTGCTTTTCCATCAGTCACGTCTACAGGAGTCGCCGGGTATCTTCCGCTTCCTGGAAATGGCTTTCGGTTTTAATAAATTGCATCGAGTGCCGCTCCAGACTTAAAAATTGGAGAAGCGGAGACATTGTTTGCTCCAGTTTTCTGGCTGGAAGAACCAGCTTCCGCTGTGCGATACAAAACTGACTCGTTATGTTTTTTCGGGAGAATTTATGTTGCGGGGTGTTTGGAGAAACAGCTCGGGGGTTCGAGAAAACGACGGCAGTCTGGATTGCGGAAAATTGAAAGGTTATAGGACAGGTATGCAATTTACGAAATGTGTCGACAGGAACAAAGCGAAAATTTTACAGATTTCATGAAAGAAACTGTTACTAAATGAGAAACCCAAGACTCAATAAGATTCATGAATAAGATTTGATATTATGAGATCCCATCCTTTTGAACTTAAAAATTACTGAACGCACCCCCACTTCGGTCACAGATTCAATCCGTTACTCCTCACTAATCAGTGGTGCGATTTCTGCCAGTCATAGAAAATGATTAATGGCTGCGTTCGTAAATGTTTTCCGCTATGTGTTTCAAGCGAATCACGCTCAGCGTCGTCGTTTTGTTGGCGGTCCACATTTATACTTTTATTAACGCCGGCAGCGTTCCGAAACGCTAACGCAGGTTTCCATATAAATTGTGGTGTGTAAACGTGTAAGTTTCGATGCATTTGCATTTTTATTGGTCTCGGCGCAAGAATTATTATGTAAAAAAGTAATGTTCAGTTTTAATTCTGTTTGTTCTATCGGATTCTGTCGAATGCGGTATTTTTCGATGCGCTAATTCAAAGAATATGAATGAGAGATATGCATATGCGGAATTCGATGAAAAATAGTTTTCAACTGAGCTGCTCTCGCTGGCTCTACCCACACACGGATTCGTGCATTAAAGAGCTTCTTGTGCCATCGGAAAATCACTGAATTCCCCAATTCTTCGGTCAAGGCGAAGTGCTCTTGGGTCCATTGAAGACGGCGAGCTCTTTGCTCAGTTTGTAGTCAGGGTACCCTACAATGAGAACCACAATCCTTGCAAGATCAATCTCACTTATCCGGCCCACACCACTTGTGGTTGTTCGCACGGTGAAAGCAAATTTTGACAAAAAGGAAAAAATCTTACAATTTACATTGAGTCGACTTCAATTTGTGACAGTACCCACTTGAAGAACTTCTAAATATAGTGAATATTCTTCTTCCTGTTCTGCGCACTTGGTCACAGTCCCTGTGACCCATTGTTCATACCGCATTGAGGTGATACTCGAGAGGATACATTAAAAGTGGAGAACCGTGCCGAAAATTGGACCAATCAGGGCAAGCGCGTATTATGACAAACTGATGACAGAGATAGAAGAAAGGTTGACTCTCTTGTGCCCCTTTAACTAACCATAACCAATTTCTTTGTTTATAGTTCAAATTCTGAATTCAGATTCGATTAGTTTGAGAAATTTGCTGACTGGAGAAAATTATTTGTTGAATAAATTCAAAAGTGATTTCGAGAAAAACAATTTTAATTGCTTCAACCTAGGTTAACATCTTAGGTATTGTGAATCCAAATTTACATTCGTGAAAGTAAGGGTTTTGATTCAATATATCAAGTTTTATTGGTAATTTTGATTTTCAGCGATAATCTCATTTGTCACGTCTACCACAAGAAAAATTCCAGCGTGTCAACAAAAAATTTGCCGTTGAAATCTTCACCATAAACATAACGAAAAAAATTCAGACATGCTGTTCATATACATTGCCCTTTCCCTGAAGTGGTAAAAATACCCTTTGGATCTCATGACCATTTGAAAAATTCATATTCCAAAGGAAAAGAAGAATTCAAGGCTTGGTGTAAGGAAAATATAGGGTCCGTTCATTGTGTCTGCATGAAATTCTTTGTGAACTCTACATTTTTGAAATTGACGCTGTCGTTGAGTGTGATCACAGATCAAATGAGTGCATTGTACACATGAAATCATTGTTACACGATAAACACCAGTAGGTACACAATTTTGCACTTGGTGTAGGTAGACACAACAAACAAACCCATGGATTGTACCGTGTACGAGTCAAATGATGTATTATAATTATGAAAATGCAGATTAGATCACGTGTTCCCAACAGTATCTTAAATTTTATTTCATTGCCCAAATGTTTTCAGGATTGGCAAATGTTAAACATCAATATTGAATAAGTCGCTTCTATTGAAATATCTAGTACTTGCCCTTCAAGATGAACTGGATTTATTCTCTGATTTGTCGAGCAATTAGAATCGAATATAAACTTGTTCATATCTTACACAAGTACTTACAGAACAAAACATTTTGGTTTTTTGAAATTTTGTTCTAGTATTGATGGATAGGTATGGAAACAATTAGGATGTATATTTCTTCAACAATCTCTGTTTAAAATGTGCACACAAAATTAAAAACAAACTAACTTTCATGACTATTTAGTTATCGTTATGAGTTTATATAACATAAATTAAGAATAAGGTATAATTTAATGATAAGCTCACATTTATGTCAAGTCGTTGAACATTCTCAAATCAAACGTTAAAAACTGGAAAGGATCTATCTCCTAAAATTGTTTCTACGAATTTAACATATTATGTTTATGTTACGTTATTCCTCTGTACAAACTCACAACACGTGAAAACGGTCAATAATAAAAGGATATTTCAGCAAATATGACATCTTATGAACATTCCTATAACATCCTCTTGGAAGTATTCAGAAGTTTACTCTTGATAACTTGCTCCCTATCAAGTCATTTCTTCACTATTGAGAACATCAATAATATATATCCATTTCAAGTTTGGCTGAAAATAAATAATAATCACCAATAAAAGTGAAACCCTGAATACAAAACGCTACTTACCCAAATTGATAAATATTGAATGATCCATTCCATAACTCTGTATGGAATATAACAATTCGCATTCAGTCTATCCAAACAACGACTAATTATTATTATTTCACTATACCTATATGCAATTATCAAATACGGAATTGATTTTATTGACAAATTTCCAAAAGTTTATTCTTATTTGGCAATCATCCAACACAACATAGACTCGTCTTTGACACAAACGTCAACATCCTAACCTAAACTGGATAAATTTTATCGATTTCCTACACGTCGACTCAGTTGACGTATGACGTAGAGAAGAATCAAACGAAACACAGATGCCTGCTTCTTATTGGTCGAATTACGGCACGGTTCTCCACTTTTAATGTATCCTGATACTCGAGAGACTCAAACCCGAAGGCAGGCCGACAAGAATGCCGCGAGCCGATAGGGAGGAATCCCTCTCACCAGTCAGATTGAAGGTGTAGGGTTCCCTGGGTGTGTGATCCTCAATTCTGATAGATCAACTAACGTGAAAAGATTACTGTTCATGTTGGTCCTTTCATCAGCGTTTCTGCACCAACGGCACAGGGAACACCCAGTAAGACCCATATCTGTAAATGTTTGTTGAACAGATGGCCAGTAAAAAAAATTTTCACCAGAGACAATTGCTTTCTGTCGAGAATCAGCTTTGTAGGAGGCCCCTTGATGAGGATTCTCGATTGCCTGAGATCATTTCGCGTGGTTCACTCAGAGCCATATCCTGAAAAAGTTTTTGATTATATAAATATAATGTTCAATGTAAAAGACAGAGTGCTATTGGTGTTGATTATACAAGCGCTCTCTCGGAGAAAATAATGGACTGTTATACCAATTTTTATCACCACGAGAATGAAAGAAACAATGAATGGAAATGAAAAAGGAACATACCACAAAGTAAACGCTGAAGGAATGGTACTTACGGTTGGTCTGACTTGAAGAGATATATCGGCTGGTTTTCTGCCTCGTGTTGTGTAAGTGTATTGAGTAGAGTCCTCATCTCACGGAACGAATTCACTTTGTAGATACGAAACAAACGGGTTCCGGCGTGGGGAAGAATATAAGGTGAACTCTGATAAGGTGGCGATTTGAAGGTTCTTTAAATGTAGAGAGGTAGCGAACTGATAGCGCAGTATTTGTTCGTCGCTAGACAAGTAGCAGGAGTGTGAAGAGAACAGGTAGAATCGAGGAGAGTGGGAACTGAATTCTTGGTCTTGAATGTTACCTATGAAATCCATCCGCCCTTGAATTTTGTGGTGTTACAAATTGAAAATATGAATTTTGAACAATTATTGGTTTTTGAGGTAACTTCATAGGAAGAACTGAATGGAAAGTGATTTGGCATCCATGGCAAGACCGTATTCCCCAGGCAACGAAAACGAGCCTGAAACATTTCCGGAACCTTATCTGATGATACTCACAAATTGCGAAAACATGCAAATGGACCGTCCACTTTTTTCCACCAGCCCAAACACTTCATCTTCCATGCGCCCCGCGTACGTGGCACAAATTAAATTCGCGCGGATAAAATATTTCAATTCCGCCGGAGATAATCCTCCGCACACATAATCACGTGACCGGCCACGAATTCAATTTGTGCCGGGACGGACGATACGGAAACGCAAGAAAGGTTAGGCAAAATAAACCCGGCCCAATTAGGCCCCAAAACATTACCGTCAAATTCGTTTTATTATTGCGCCTAATTGGATTAGGCGCGGTAAGGTCGACGGGTCGTGTGAGGCTTGTCGTTGCGATTAAATCCAAACAGAACGGGGACGGACCTGTGGCCTCTGGTAACACGGGCACCTTTGATAGGT
The DNA here is from genome assembly GCA_910592335.1 of Adalia bipunctata. NCBI lineage: Eukaryota > Metazoa > Arthropoda > Insecta > Coleoptera > Coccinellidae > Adalia > Adalia bipunctata. The sequence continues at coordinate 15,968,421 of OU342955.1, forward strand.
TTGCTGGAATTCATTGAAGTTCGTCCAAGAATGATCTCCAGAACATTCATCATCTGAATACACTAAAAACTTGTTCATATTTTCCTCCATATCCCAAAACTATCTCATAAAGTATTGTTTTTGGACTAATCGAACATAACTCCATTAACCTAGATCATAGGATTCGAGGTCAATGACCTAACCATATTCTATGACAGAGTTATCATAAAACGTTTGAGAAGACGATGCCAGATTGTGTTGATTTTCACTTTGAATCAGGAAGCAGTACGTCCTCTATCATTAACGGATGAACTAACGCAAAGGCACTAGTTTTGTTTACTTTCGGCTCATGGCGTTTTGTCGTGCATCTTTGGAAATGTTCCGATTCTCGCCGATAGAGCGCCACGATCTTAATTTCAGTCGCCTATAACGGTGCGCAAGACAAACCGTTGTTCCATAGACCGAAGAGTTGGTCTGTGATTGTTGAATGAAGCATGCGTAAAGCGGCGTGATGGACCAAGATTTGTCGATTTCTTAGACTACAGTCAATGCAGAGAGGCAAGGTCGAGTAGTTTATCTACAGAGAAGAAAGCAAACGGTGATGTGAAAAGACTTTCAGTGAAAGTGAATTAATATGATAATAACCATGTAGTGTCGAGTTTATGAAATTCCAATAGGATATTGTTCAGATAGAAACATTGCCACAGATCATGTAGTGTTGAGTATTCGACAAGTTTCATTGAAAAACAATAGGAGTAGGGGAGCGAGGGGCTTGTTGTAACAGTTTTCATGAAAAGTGATAAATCTTGAGATCCATTGATTAAATTGCTACCGCATGAATATGGATGGATGCTGCAACTCTTCCTCTACCAAATCAAGTAAAAATAATACCATAACTATCGGTCATTATTTCACAATCAATTATTTTCTGGAAGAAGTGCGGTGTTACAACTTACCCCGTGCTTGGGGCAAGTTGTAACGTCTACTGGGGCAAGTAGTGACGACGAAAAAAGATAACAATAATACCTCTGATCATTTATTCTTTGTTTATTTTTAACGAAATTAACATCTTTCCAAAGTAGGCATTATCTAATTCTTATCGAAAATCAACTTAAATACACTTTTTAAGTAATCAACACCTAGAAGTTGAGTAATTACCAGTTTTATTCAGTTAAACACTACTTTTAATCATCATGGCACTTTTAAATCACTTCTTCGCTTTGTGTTGCCCGCTCTGACTTTTTTTTTTACACCCTCATTCTAAAAAAAAAATTTAGGTATCTAATCAAAACTTGGGGCATGTGTACCACGTTACAACAAGCCCCGGGATTTTGTTACAACTAACCCCTTGGTATGATTTTCAACATTTATCAAGATAACTATACGAACAATTTAGCAATCTTAAAAACTGTTACACATTATCCAAGATAGATAAATTTGAATAGAAATAATGAACAGAAAGTTTGAAATCAGTCGAAAATATTTACGCAAACCAAAATTTTACGACAGTACAATTTTATATTACCTGGCAAAAATGAAGCACGAGCACACTTCCGCTCACTGCGCAGGCTGGCGGGATACAGGTTATGGCAACATTATGCGGCACGGTTTATAGGTAAAATCGTGTCAAAGAAATACGCTAAAAAAGTTCAAGATCCTAGTGAAAAGAGCCTGTTACTACTTGCCCCTGTTACAACAAGCCCCTCGCTCCCATACTTCAATTTTCTAGAATGATTGATTCTTTCGAAAATATGAACCGTTTATCTTTTTCAATTGGTTTTATGGTATTTTTGATTGGATTTATGAGTGAGCTACGCTGTGACTTTTATACCAGGAGAAACTTCAAATAAGTTTGTTCGAGGAATATGCACCATGGATAGAGTAACCAATCAACCGAAATTCAGTGCATTTGAAAGTGAATTTTTCATGGATTTTCGACATCCTGTATCTTCCAAACGAAACCAAATTTTGGGAAATGGTACAGAAAAAAAGTTTTTCGTTTGATGAGAGGAATCTACAGATAAACTTCAAGTCAAAGACTCACTCTGTATAGTCTAAGGCTAGGACCAACATAATAAATGAGAGAAGTGGAGATCTTATTCACAAGTACACCGCTGGATCGTGCTGCCATCGGAGGAGAGTAGTGACAGACCGGTTTCCGGCTTTTTTGCGACGTCAGTGTCACATAACCTAACGCGCGATATCAACCAAATGGAACATCATTAATTTGACCCCCACTACTCCAATTTTCTCATTCAAAATTAGCAATATGTGGAATGGCTTCAAGGAAGTCACATTGTCACTTGTGATAGCAATCTTGTCCAAGGCAATGTTTGCGTTGGCTTTCAAAGGTGTTGACGAAGTTTATTCCTTCTCCTCACAGTTTCAGCTAGACCCGTTCTCATTACGTGCTTTCTGAATCGGAAATACAGGGTGAGGCAACTACTTCTCCCACATTTGAAGTAGGTAGTTGTTTGAAAAAACGAAAGAAGATATTGGAAAAATTCTTTCTTATTTCGAAAGCCTATATAATCAATTTTTTTTCATTCATGTCTTGAAATAGTATAAAATAAATGACGGCCTCGGCGAGCGACGCACAGATGTAGTCTTTCGCGGAATTTTTTGATTACTTTCTTCAGCATTGCGGTTTCAATTTGGATGATTTCCCCCTTGATTGCCTCTTGAAGGTCATCAAGGGTCCTACAGCGATGTTTGAAGAACTCATTCTTGAGGTCTTCAGTCTTGACTCCCAATGCAATAGGGTTCAGGTCCAACACTTAAACCTTAGATGCACTTTTCACCCTCAATGAAACAGTGCCCTGGCTCACCTAAGAAAGGCACCATATTGCTTCTGGCGAATTGCTTTATGGTATTGAGACATTTCCTAGGGAACTCTGAGCACTGGCAATGAGGTTCCCAAGGTCTTAGTGCTGATTGACTGTGTGTTGATATATTTATGCGAGCTCCTTTGAGGTTTCTTCTCCAAACACTCGTGGACGAACGCATTGATAGCAATTAGTTATCTTCGAATTGATGACTGATGACAAGAGAGCTCAGTGCTTCGGTAGAAGCCTGACTGCAAGAATAGATCGCTATATGGCATCTCACAGTTGATTTCTAGGTCCATCTCTTGAAGTCTTGTTAGATGCTCCATTTTCCTGATCTTTTCAACACTTGAAAGGTTTGCTAACCAGATGTACTCGGTTAGAGAGGACTCCTTTGTTTAATCTCTGAGTCGTGAAGGTTGTGTGGGTGGTTGTTGAAATCCTTTTACTTGCTTAAGCTTCTGACCTAAGCAATATTGATTCGGTTATTCAATTCGAGACTCAACTGATACTCTTTCATGAACCTGTATTGAGTAATGTGTCCGCATAATGTTTCACTAGGTTCTCCTATTCTTTTATAACTGGAAAATCTGAGGAATTTCTTTAATATTGAAATGTATCGATTTCAGCAATGTTCGTATCCTTCTAACACATTATCACCTCAGTTTTCCTTTCAACGAAGAGTCTTCAGGAGGTCTTTGGAATGTCACTCATTCAAAAGACTATCGATTTGCACATAATAGGGCAATGAATAACATTTGGAAGTCAGATACGGGTCAAGTGAGTCCTTCGGATCCTGATTCCCCTTTGTTCCTCATTGATTACGCCGCTGAAAGGACTTAATTCCCCTAACCGACATAGGGGTTGGGCGACCGACTTACCCAACAACAAACTTTGCTCTCTGAGAACGGAAAGGGTGTCCCACAACGCCTACAACTCCGGTTCAACAGTATGTTCACGAATAAATCCTATTTATCGAGATAAAAAGGGGGTCCTATTTCCCCTTAAGTGAGTACTTAACGTTTGCTAGTTTCTCCCTTCTAAACTTCTCCAAAGCGGTAAAGGAACATCCGGAGAGACGATAGAGAGCTATCAAAGTTTCAAGGTCATGGTATCTGATGTTGATCAGAGATTATGTCGAATAACTTTGCAAACACTGAACTGAGGAATTTGTGATTCTGCTATAAATCGTAAGTTCGCTGCCTGATATCACTGGTCCAGAACATACTGTCACTTTCTTTCCTGTATAATAATTCTGAAACGCTATTGAGCCGAGCAAACTCCTCATCGTTTTTCTGAATGCTCCTCTCACTCTTCCATACTTTTCTGCTGAGGTTTAGTGAATTGGCTTAATATATTGAGATATCAATGATTCTTTTATTCATATGGATAATATTTTCGAGGTGAAATTTGAATTTAACATTATCTGCATTTTGGTTAAAACGTCTTGTCGGTTTTATTGTGACAATCAGAGAAAAATGCCATTTTTTAAGATGAATGATCGCATGTTTATTTCATTATGAAGAGGAAGAAATGCAGTTAATAATGGAAAATAACATCTCAGTCGAATGAGCACAACGACCACGACTACAGGACCATATTTTTTCATGAAATTTTCCATAACTAAATCGCTAACTGGCTGCCTTATGTCCTCGATAGCCTCACGAATGCCACATTTGAGGTCTTAAATCGACACTTGGCACTTGGCGTAGACCTTCTCTTTCATCTCTTTTATATATAGCCCCAAAAGAAGAAGTCGCAAGGTATTAAATCACAAGATTTCGGTGGCCAATTGTGATCACCTCATCGAGAGATAACACGACTCGGAAACCTTTTTCCGTTAAGAGTCTTCAGCCTTCAAAATAAGAAACGTATACCGCCAGATGCTAGTGGAGTGCATTAATTTCTATTCATTGGATTATTCAGCTTAACAGAACAAATGTTGGGGCACAGGGGATATTACAAGAAATCCTACCCTGAACTAGATCTCACACTGGCTCTATAGTACTCTCTCTTTGCTTCACCAGTCATCTGGGAGGAGATGCCTGCGGAGCGTGTCATTTAAAGAAATTCAATTATCTCAGAATCCATAATTGTAAGAAACAATTGAGTTGCACACATCGACGGCTAAAACAAACCTTAATAAATTGTCGTTGATAAGAATGGATATTCATCATTTCGAATAAAAAAAATCAAGGAAATAAATTTCACGAAATCAACACATTGTTGTTATATTATTCACAAAAAAACAGTGAATTCTCAGAAAAAATGAGATAGACGTTTGATTAACTAAATGAAATGTTACAAAATAACCGAAAATGATGGAGAATATCCTTTTCATTCATTCAATACTATTCAACAATTACTCACCGAAATGGAAATGGGCTTCATCACTCAAAATGATTTCTATGGAATTCCGGATCATTTTCATTCATTTCAAGGACACGACGTTGTTGATGATCGGCTGGCTTGAGTTCTTGTGTTAACTGAACCTTATGAGCCTCAGGACCCAAATCTTCAAGCGTTTATCGTTCCATTTCTATTGATGGCGTAGTTTCTACTTGTCAAATGTCAACAAATGAGAGCTTCATAAGTGACATCTACCGAAATAGCGGGCTATTCAAAATAACACCTCTTATTGAAAAACCCAGCATCAACCGTTACCAGGTTTTCTGTTGCAACCGGTTCCAGTTGTATTAAAAGTTCACCACTGATTAGTGCGCAGCTTAGAAAGGCGAAAGGCTGCGTGAATGGATAGTCTGAGGGAGTGAGGGACTATAAACTGCTGCTAGCGCCTTTAACATAAACTCATCCTAAGTGTGCCCGAGGCTTCCTACGATTACCGACTACAACTGCCGAAAACGGCCCTCTCGAATGCAACTGCATACACCCCACTCGACCAACTTCCCACAAAAGCAGCAACAACTCCTTGCCCAGAGGACCCGATCGACAGAGTTAATTACAAACTTGCAACCAGGGTGAGTGCATAACGAAGGCCTTTTCAGCGAAACATAGAACAGATTCGCGATTATCCGCAACGCAATATATATGTGCTTGAATCGAGCGAACAGCGGAACTGTCACAACTTGCCGTACCACTTTCAACATTAAATGTTTCGACTAGTTCGAAAACAAACTTCGTTCGAATTAACTCGGAGTGGCGTACACACGCATCCGCCCGAGAACTACGAGAACTCTTTCATGAAATATGAATTCGTTGTCGCATATTCCCATTGCGACGTAATTATTGCGACCGTTCGGTAGTTAGTTCGCAGTTTGGTTCAGAGGATCCGCATACTTTGTTTACGGCTGCTAGTTGTCGCAGGAGTTGTTCCTATTCTCGCATATGCCGGGAGAAGTTTCAGGGCTGTCGGTAATGAGCGAATGCGAGAGGTGAAACTCAATCGGATGATTTGGGTTGTCCAGGAAACAAAAACTAGTTTGCAACTCGCTCCGTGCTCAAGCCAGAATTATTAATTTCAGCATATACGGTGCTTCGCACAGTTTATTTCCATTGAAATTCTGACTCCCGTTTTCGAGATTTCGAAAATAATACAATTCAGACAGATTTGTGGTAGATTTCGGGACTCTGGACTCTAAAAGATATCTGGCCTTGCATGCAGCTTTCTACCAATACTCAAACAAGCTAAGCATAAACGAAAAGAAATACCTGACCTTTCTCCTCGTAGAGGTAATCTTAAGGATGATAAAAATATCCTGAAAAACAAAAGGAAAACACAAAACACGTCACTAGCTCGTCGTTCACAGATTAATTTCACTCCCGGTCTATCGACGAGACGTAATATAAATATGTAATTCAAATTAACTTCAGAAAAACAAAACCTTGATCTTCCGACTCAACGCTTCACAACGATTCCTCTAATATCACTTTTCCGTCTCTGCTTGATACCGTACCTCTAAAACTGAATTACTTCTTAAACCTTCGCCTAAACCGTATCAAAAACGTATCAAACGAGTCAACTGAAAATCTTCCCGTTTAAGAATTCTCCAGCCTCTACTTAACTTCCGATTAAACCTTAACTGATTTCGTCTCCTCTTTGAGACCGCACTTCCAAACACTGAAGTACCTACCCTAAAACCGAAACCAAATCAACCGAAAACCTTCCTGTTTAAGGCTTCTCCAGCTACCCTCTATTTTATTGATACTTTCATGGTCGATGCTCTTCTGAATCACCGTCAATCTTTCCCCCTGCTACAGCCCTTCGAGATCAATCCGACAAGTTCAGTCTTCATACCCCTTTGTGGTCTCTTTGAAAACCTGCAGAACATCTCTCTCCAAAGACTCGTTCGTCCAGCGAGTAGCAAAGCTATGGAGCTCATTGCCTATGGAGGTATATGAGCCTAAGGAAATTCAAGAAGAACACCAATTCTTACCTTCTTTTCCTTAGTCCCCAAGATGTCCTCTGAATATTACTGGACATTCCTATTGTGAGAACCTGAGCATGAAAAGAGCTGCTCATATCCTGCAAAAAGACTAACGATGAAGTAGGTACCAGAAAAAAAGATTCTACAAGATTTTATGAGGGGTATATTTTCAAAGCTGAATGAGTTTTCTGCTTCATCCAACAGAGAAACTTTCTCGTCGTGTCGCCGAGATAATCTCCCCATGAAAGATCATCGTTTCGATCCGATCTAAATTACTGAATTCGCAGCGAGCATCTCAATTATCTCGGCCGAGATGCTTGGAGATTTCTCCAAGGAACAAGGCGAGACCACACATCACCCGTAATTGCGTTTCGACCACAGGAATTCCCCGCTCTTTTCTACTTCTGAAAACAATTATTTTCGCTGGAACCTTAGTTTTATTTCCGCCCCATCTAAATTGATCTCATTGTTTCACCTCTTGCCTTGGCGGGACGCAGGCGTTGCAACAAAAGGAGTTCGTTCCACTACGTAAAAATGTCAGCACCCCAGTCGTTTACGTGTTTTATTGCAAAAATAAATTTCCGTTTAACGTGGCACGTAACCACGTCGGGCGGGGACAGGAGGGGTCGGAGGTGGCGATGCGTCCTTTAGAGGATTTAATTCTTGAAGCTGTTCGACGCGGATGTAGAGAAAGGAATCGAAGATCAGGGTGAATTTGTATGTGACTGACGGAAAGGCTTACTTTACAAAAACTCTACCGCAAAAACATTTAACCAAAACGAAAGAGAGACCTCTACTTGATCAATGCAATTTTGTGTGAGTAATGTATAGGTGCACTAAGCAATGTTTTTTCCGCTCGCGAACGGAGCAGTTAATAGTAAACAGGGTAAGTCTTTGACTTGTACATAAATTCCAACTGTAGATTCCTCTTACCAAACGAAACACTTTTTTCTTATACCATTTTTCGAAATTCGGTTTCGTTTCAAGGATACAGGGTGTCGAAAATCCATGAAAACAACACTTTTCTGTTTCTATCTTCGGAACCGGTTATTTCAAATAAACTGAATTTTGGCTGATTGGTTACTCCATTTATGGTGCATATTTCTCAAACGAATTTTATTCAATATCAATATACTATGAAAGTTACAGGGTAGCAGACTCATAAATACACGCAAAAATACCATAAATCAACTTGGAAACGATAAACGATTCATATTTTCGAAGGAATCAATCATTTGAGAAACTAAAAGTATTTTTATGTTTTTTCAATAAAACGCGTCCTTTTCGAGTTATTTCCCATTTTACCCGGAAAAATTTGACGAAAAAATCATTAATTTCAAGAATGATCTGGATGCTTCCCTGGATTAAATATCATCGAATATGATTCCTTCTTTGGTCTTTAAACCAGTTAACCATGTTGTCGGAATAATTATTAACTTTGTCGAGACTTGAATTCAAATGATGGAGAACGTTTGATGTAGAGATATTTGATAATAAAATCCCACAAATGTGGCAGATAAAATTGAACACCAAGAGCATTTAATACGCACAGTTTCTATTAGAATTCATTGATACCGGTCCATATTGAAGTTAAATGTCGATGAAATACAAAATTCAAATACATGAATGATGAATATCGATACAAACCACGTATTAAATTGAAATTAATGAAAAATAAAATGATACCTAAAAATCTGTGGCGAATTTTTTATCTAAACAATATCCTCTTGATGGAATTTTATAAACTCGAAACTACACGGTTAATATTATATTAATTCACGCAGTCGATTTTCGATGAAAATGGCAGCATTCATATATATTTATACTTTTTTACGTGAAAAATACCAGCTGGCAACATCTTCTTGAAATTCCTGTGCAAATATTCACAGAATGGATACAAAATAGGTTAGGTTAGGTTGTTCACCAATAAATTCTGATGAATTGAATGAAAAGCTCCTCTTCATAAGATTCTTTTGAGATTAAGAGGAAAATATGAACAAGGTATTAGTGTTCACCAACCAATCTGCAGGAAAATCGAAGAAGGAACTTATTGTGCTGGGAGAAATATGGCTCTTTAGATGCAGATATAATTGGATAAAACTAGCTGTTTTTGTTAAGAAATATCGTGTTTGTAACATTTTTATTCCAATGAGGTTAGTACTTGAGTATTTGTATATGTATCAACTCGATTTTAATCGAGAAATATAAACTTTGAGGTGTTTACAGTGAATCATAGAAGGGATATGATTGACCAAATTTTTTTCCAAATGGATTTATCTTTTTTACAGAGCCGAATTCGGTAAAATGGAAAATGAAAAAAGTTTTCTTTTGGCCTCAAGAATCTACTGTAAAAAAATATGTACAAGTCGAAGACTCACCCTGTATATTTCAATATGAATGTGTGAAAAAAAAGAGAAACACATATTCACTCCAAAAACAATATTTTTTCCCTGCTGCAGTCGGGTAAAAAAAAATTCATCTGGTTTTGGTACGAAATGGTAGAGGATCTGGTCCAATTTATTCCTAATCCAGAAGTTCATGCATTAACTACCGTGAAAGTGAGTGAAGTAGATCAATATTCGATGTTTTATCGAATGCTGAATCTCTAAATGAATGATTCAAATTATATCACGGTTAAGTTTCTTCAGAAATCATCTCTTGCACAATTCATATGAATCTACTTAAACGTAATTTGTTAAACATTAATGCGATCGAGCTGTAGAACGTAAAAAAATAAACAGACATTTATACACTCAAAAAATACCACCCTGTCTGGTAAAAACAAACATTCCGGAGTTTCTTTCAACCAGCCCATTGAGTTGATAACTACTCTTTCTGAATTTGCATATAAATCGTTTTTGTGGGTGTTAGTTTTGTGTGTTGGTGAATTCGAAGCTGGGATACATCCAGATTTCCCTGTTTCATTTTCGATTTTTGACTTATTCCAAACAAGGTATTTCCGTCTTCAACTGGACCTTTCCCAAAAGGTAAATTCTGGAAAGAATTTTGATTATTGTACCGGATTTGCCTCATCTCCCCCAGTTGTTATGAGTAGGAATTTCTCCTCCCGAGCTGCGTTTCGGGAGCGGACGAAGCAATCAAGAAACCTCTGGAATCCGCAATTACCGAAGTATAAAAACCGGAATCAAAAATTTCCATTTCTGCCTGTAAATCCCACGTTGCCGCGGTCGCGGTGGGCAGAACCGGCGAGAAACTTAAATTAAAATTAATCAATTTGGAACATAATAGAGAACACAAATATTGGGAGAGCACTCCGTTACGTTTCGGGCTCCTGGGAAAAAGTTTTAATTGAATTCGACTCGGCAATAAGTTCGAATTACCATGCCGAAAACAGACGGAGGATTCGGGTCTTCTGCTCGTCGACGACTGTTGCCGTTGGAGATGGAATCTGAGCGATGGGAAGACAACGCGGAAATCAGTTTGTTGTAGCAGGTTTCGGTCCTTCGACAGAACGTTATCTTTGAAGCTGATTGACGTAGCAAGAAACTCACAAATCATTTGCATTCGAGAATTGGAAGATTCGTGAGGGCACTGCTAGAACATCAATCCTCCAATAATAGTAGAGACTATCCCGCGGATCTGAGTGCCGCGAGATATTTACTATGTATACTCCATTCACAATTATAAAATCACAACTCTGGCCTTGGAAATTTGACACATTCCACTCTGTATCGAAGTTATGACGTTTTTCAAAATATTTTTATGTTCCAAGTCAACACTATGTTGCCCTTTCTACGTTCTTAGCGTATTTCTCAGAATGTATATTTCATTTTGGAGAACACAACAGAAGATTATGAACAATATTCTACATGTAAAGGAGATTTTGGATTTATGATTGTAAAGATTTATCGATGTCCTTTGTTTTCATCATGATATTGTATGTGATATGATTGTGATGGTGCATAACATTTCTATTTCTAATATTTCTTCATTTCAAATAAATAACAGTTTTATTCATTCATCACAAAGAAAATAAACATAATAACTAAATAAGTTAATTTGTTTACAGAGAAACTGATAATTTCAATTCAATAGTAATTGAGTTTTGGTTATTTTTGGTTCTAAATTAATAAGCAAAAATGTCAATTCCTGAAAGCTTTATAGATATACATTTCATTTATATGATCTTATGAACAAGGAGTAAAATATTCCGACTGTATAGTAATTTATTAGTTTTAAAAATATTCATACATTACTACCACAGTAGGTTTGTACAAATAAAATGGAATAAGTCAAACATATGCTTCACATTTATCATTCACCTGTTCTAAAATAAGACACAAACTCCTGGAATATGGAAAAAACCGATGTATTCTGGTTCAATATAGCCTATTTCTACTTTCGGCAAAGGATTGATAGGAATGAAAGCTCCAGTGACACATTTCAATTCATCGGAATCTGAATTCAACTACCGTTGAATGCAATATAGTCGTATTTCTTCTTTTTTTCAGCTTTTCCGACGTGTTTTTTTTTCTGAAACGTGAAAACGATCAACAATAATCATTTAGGGACCGATGATGGCCATCCAGAACCCGTTTAGGTACTTACGAAAATGGTGCAATTTCATTCTGCAAGTTCTTTCCTCATTATTTCTCGAAAATCCTACCTGAACCATATTTTCCGGTCGCTTTCGTTAGAAGATCGTATAAGGAAGCCTTTTTTGTCCATTTACATATTCCAAATAAATTTTGAGCACCAAAAACGATACCGAACCTAACCAAACTTCTGGGGGACCGGAATTTCGTTTGAAATCTTTCTAAACGGCCAGATACCTAAAAAAAACTTCGTTATCAAGTGTAAAAAGGTCGATTAGTACTTACTTTCGCTTTATTTATGCTTATAAATCGATTTTTGGTCCAATTCAAATTTGCCGTTCGTACTTACGCCAAAAGTCGTGAAAGGAAAATACGACACAAAATTTCTCATATCAACGGGAAACTTCTTCTGGACGACCAAGATTGGAAAAATAGGCGATTTCCTATCGATATTTCGCCCCAAAATCGCCGAACTAACCAAAATATCTTTGATACTTTTACTTTGATGCAAACAAAGGAACTGGCAACGTCGTTTTGTCATTAACGATATTTTCTGTACGCGCACAGACTTTTCATCAGGTGAACCAATTCCTGAAAACGAAACCATGACCTCCTATGTGATTAAATAAAAGTGAATGGAGTATATTCCACCGAAAAATGAAAAAACCTAACTTCGGGAATATGTTCGTTGCTTGCAACGTCTATAACAAAGGTTTGCGAAATGTTCATATTGAAGAATATGTTGCGGAGTTGAGTCGAAGATGAAGGTTTCACCTCTTTTATGTACCAACGTTCATCATTCTATAGCTTCATAATGTTCAACAAATTCAATAGCGAAACTGGAACAAACTTCTTGACAAAATGGAGAATCAATTAGATGAAAGTGAACTACTGTGCAGTACAATTCCTATTGGGATACTTAGCACGAAATAATGTGTGATGATGTTTTGATAAGAACAATGTCCTCTGTGATTATTTGCAGAAATCCCAACTGGGAAAAGTCTTCTTCAGGAAAAAATATGTCCAAAGACTCTCAATGGTCTGAAGATTCATGAAATGGGTTTTTCTTCACACTATAGTCAAAAATGGCAAATGAGAGCACTTTGTTGGCTTAGTGAGCCGTTTTTCGATTCTGACACCCAATCAATTGTTGATCTTTCCGGCTTTCCCTCTTTTGAACAGAGGAAATGAACCTCCCTTATTTTCTAACTTGTCCTTAAAAACCCTATGTTGCAGAGACGAGCAGCCAGTTGGCTTAGCGAGGCGTTTTTTGATTCTGACACCCAATCAATGGGGATTTCCAGTAACCCAAAATATGCACTTTTCTTCCCATGACGTAATGAAGGGCAGTTTATAACACATTTGTAATCAGTCTATATTGGTGAACTGAAATATTTCGATTTATCACATGGTTACGAATTCTGTGTGAGGCCAACAAAATTGAGCTTGATGCTTCCATATTATTTATTCTGTTTATTTATCCACTCTGAATTTTGGAGAACTGATTAATTATTCGATATTGAAAATGTGATTTCAACACATGTGAATTCAAACGTCCCTCTGCTGTGAGGTCAGTGGATCAATTTGTAATATCATTGGTTGAAGCTTGTAATGGAGAAGACAAAGCCCAGAGTAACTGAGAGACACGCCACTGTTGTCAATTCTTTGTAAAATCTCTGAATTTATTCATAAATATATTCAGTAATCGTATTATATTTGATGTGATCACTATAATGTTTTGAAACATCGTTATATAACACCTTAGTTTTCATTAAAGTTGATATTATACTGATTCTCTGAAAATACAAATACTGATGTGACAACCACGCCTACAACTTTCTTATTGGTCATTATTCGACATTTTGACGTCTTCTCTGCGTACCATAGAATGGCGTTCTTACAGTTAAGTCTAGAAGTATTCTATACTCTATATTCTATACTCCTAGAGGCTAGATTAGTCAACGACTGACGACTATATTCAGTTGCCAAATCCATAATTATTTTTACCACTAATCTGCACCTCTCAAAATGAAAATGATTATTAATGTTTCCTAAATTAGAAGACCGGCCTATACATATATACCAATTCTTACCTGTGTAGACTAGGGATAATTATTTTTAATCGAATTTCTCACCTATCTGCTCACTTGTAACCTCTTTATCTACAATTAAAAGGTCGTAAATTGAATGATGTTATGAAACTTCATGGGGTACAAATGAAAATGTCATGATGATAAAAGAAAAACATCCAAAATCGACGTTAAATTATAATATTATGAGGAAAGTGAAAGCATGGAAGGGCTTTTCCAGGCTAATTCTTTTTTTGTGATTTGGCAATGCTGTCATTTTCATATCAGCAGCACTTCATGACGTGTACAACCAATCAAAAATCTCGCTAGCCACCGACATCACACGATTTTCCCCTTCTTCTGATCGTTTGAATTCGGTGGATTATTTTTGAGTTTTCAATATTTTTTGAGGTTATCTATAAATTGATGAAGGAAAAATTAAAAAAAAATCTCGAATAACGTGAGAATCCAATATGTCGAAATATATTTTTTCTGAAGATGACTGGAAATACCCATTGTTGATTTTTTCCAGTTTTTCTCAGAGGAAATGAACCTCCTATATTTTCCAGCTTATGTTTAAAACCCTATGTTACAGAGACAAGTAATCAGTAAAAAATCAGTGAAAAATTAGTGAGTAATAAGTCAGTTTTTGTGAATCACCATAACACTTTGCTCCCTTGCTATACATTTTCATATAGAAGGTCGAGTTTATAATTCATTGTATACATATTATTTATGTAATAGTTTCGCGCTTGTTATCTAACTTGAGATAACAAGAAAAATACAGAAATTCAGAAACAATTTCATTTCCACGTTGGAGGAATTATACAAACTGCTCCAAGATAGGATATATTCATAAGATTATACATTGCCGGACCGAAGTGTCAGGATCGAGACCTAAATTCCATTTTCCCAAATTTATGACGTCTACATAAATCACACCCCCAAATATTCGCGCTCCATTTCACTGACGTCATCGATTTTCATCAGATTCTACGCCCGAATATCAATACCTGATTCTCCTGGAGAGGTTAATCTTGAGGGGGTCAGAGCCAGGGCCATATTTCAAGTCTACCTCGAACAGCGTACTTAGTCGATAATGCTGGAAGGCCATATATTTTCGAAGAGTAAGACTTTCAATGAATACTGATGCCGAAATTTGGTGCCGAACTGTGTAATCTCGAGCGATTTCTCATAGTGCTTGGTTGGCAAGCTGTGTTAAACCCTACCAGGTCACACACGTTGACTTCAGATGAGTTTCAGGGGCCGTGACCGTAACGAGAAAGAAGAGGGACGATTGTAATGTAATGGACTCTGTGTTCCGGTTAAGAAGCTGCGGAAAGTGTTCCTTTCGATTTTTGTTCTGGTGTATGAGTTTGCTGGTCACGCTGACCGATGTTGAAATGTTTGGGGCACACAATTGGAACTATTCCGATTATGTAGGAAGGCTATTGTGGTTGGTTTGTTCAGAGTTGAGTTCTCCTTCTCATTAACTTTCTGTAGTGAATTGTGTGTATGCAGAACTATTTGTATGGGTTTGAAATGATTACACCACAAATTCATATCAAAGCATTTTTTCAATGGTTTTGAATATCAATCGTCATATTAATTGTGCAGATTCCATCAGAAGAAAAACCGTGTAATGAAAAAGGAATGGGAAAGACAACGCGAAACACAGTTGTTGTAGCAGGTTTCGGTCCCTCGACAGATAGTCAATTCTGAAGCTGACGCAGCTAGAACCGTACGAATGATTTGCATTTGAGAATTTTCCAATCCTCCAATGATAGCAGATATTATCCCGGATGTCAGTGCCGCGAGATATTCACTATGTATTCCATGTATTCCACCGAACATAAAACGTCCCTAATTTCTGGAGTAGGTATCGTCGTTGCTGGCCACGTCTTTACCGAAAGTCTGTGAAATATTCATATAAGATTAATGTTTTCAATTCAAAATAGTTTATATATACTTCATTCACTTTTATTTAATCACATAGGAGGTCATGGTTTCGTTTTCAGGAGTTGGTGCACCTGATGGAAAATCTGTGCGCGTACAGAAAATATCGTTAATGACAAAACGACGTTACCAGTTTCTTTGTTTACATCAAAGTGGAAGTATCAAAGATATGCCACATTTTGTTAGTTCGAATCGATCGGCGAATTTGGGGCGAAATATCGATAGGAAATCGCCTATTTTTCCGTTCTTCGTCGCCCAGAAGAAGTTTCCCGTCGATATGAGAAATTTCGTGTCATTTTTTCCTTTCACGACTTTTGGCATGAGTACGAATTGAATTGGACCAAAAATCGATTTATAAGCATAAATGAAGCGAAAGTAAGTTCTAATCGACCTTTTAACACTTGATAACGAAGTTTTTTAGGTATCTTGCCGTTTAGAAAGATTTCAAACGAAATTCCGTTCCCCCAGAAGTTTGGTTAGTTTCGGTATCGTTTTTGGTGCCCAAAATTTATTTGGAATGTGAAAATGGACAAAAAAGGCTTCCTATACGATCTTCTAGCGGAAGCGACCAGAAAATATGGTTCAGGTAGGATTTTCGAGGAATTATCAGGAAAGAACTTGCATAATGAAATTGCACGATTTTCGTGAGTATACGGGTTCTGGATGGTCTCTAAATGATTATTGTTGATCGTTTTCACGTTTCAGAGAAAAAAACACGTCGGAAAAGCTGAAAAAAAGAAGAAATATGACTATATTGCATTCAACGGTAGTTGAATTCAGATTCCGATGAATTGAAATGTGTCACTGGAGCTTTCATTCCTTTGCCGAAAGTAGAAATAGGCTATATTGAACCAGAATACATCGGTTTTTTCCATATTCCAGGAGTTTGTGTCTTATTTTAGAACAGGTGAATGATAAATGTGAAGCATATGTTTGACCTATTCCATTTTATCTGTACAAACCTACTGTGGTAGTATTGTATGAAAATTTTTTAAACTGATATATTACTATACAGTCAGAATATTTTACTCCTTGTTCATAAATCAAATAAATGAAATGTAGTCAAGTCTTGAACTTTCAGTTCAAGAGGATAATAAACATTAAATCTTCACAAGCATACATATGAAAATAATGTGAAAGCAATGCAATTTTTTTCCATGGCGAAAAATAATATATTTCAACTGTGATCTCTTGTAGTTTTCATGCAAATAACTAGAAAAGGAATCCTTTCTATTAATTCATCTAAACGTTAATTATTTCCGTCCATCACATCTTTTCCAATTCATTCACATTCTGAGAAATACGCTAAGAATGTAGAAAGGGCAACATAGTGTTGACTTGGAACATAAAAATATTTTGAAAAACGTCATAACTTCGATACACAGTGGAATGTGTCAAATTTCCAAGGCCAGAGTTGTGATTTTATAATTGTGAATGAAGTATAGCTAGATGAATCATCATGAATTGAATGAAACATCGCATCTAGTTATTTTGCAGAAGAAGACAGATGAATTACTGTACATCAAAATCAGTTGCTCCTCTTCCGTGTGGAAGAGATTTTTGGGGTTCAGATGGTCTACGGCTGATTCAGAATTCGCATGAGTTGCTAAAGAACTTCCATACATATCGTGTCAATCTAATGCGACATCACAATCACTTGATAACCGGAAACAATGTTTCCGCGATTTGACAGAATTATCGAAACCCATACTGTTGCGCTAGATAATCGACATAACCCATTCCAGAGGCTATTTCCATAAAGCCCTTCGTACAATCCACAAATACAAATATCCGAAGTCCACGACCTGTTTTTGGCGGTGCCTCTGAGCATTACCGAATAAATCCCACCGTAATCAGTGGTTTGTGGAAATGTTGGAGCGCCCATTTACATATATCCCGTGCTCAAAATCAAACGAATTGCCGACGTAATATAGATTCATTTTATTACTCTGGCCGTAGAGGGTTTCTGCACTTCATTCTGCCGAATTAGCTGGGACACCTCGAATGATAAATTTCCAACCTTTTTCTGATAGTTGGATAGGGTTCATGCTGGCTGTTACTAGAGAATTTGAGAAATTGCTCCAGATCCAATTATGCATGGCCCATGAATGTTGAGGATCTATCATTCCAGTCAAAGAACAAGGAATTTTTTTCAAAGGGTAAAAACTACGCACTAAATCAAAGGTTCCTTTAGTCGCATTTACAATGAAGGGCGTTCATACTTACCTATAAATACTTGGCTAGGCTAGTCATCTTCTATATATTGATAGGACCCTTTGTTATGGTGTCATGACTCAGATTAGTGAAAGGGAAGAAACATTCATTTATTAGTCCTCGTGGAAGTACATAGTTCCGAGGCCATTTCCTTGAGAGGAAAAACGAAGAAGGATCGAACTGCCGGTTAGTCCCCCAAAAGCAAAAACCCCTCGGCTCACTTTAATAATTTTTTTCGCGAAACAAAATATATCGTCATACCTGAATCCGAAGGGTAAAATTGGAATTAATCCTGATGAAGGCTATACAAGGTGAGTCTTCGACTTGTACATATATTTAAACTGTAGATTCCTCTCATCAAACTAAACACTTCTTTCATACCATTTTTCAAAATTCGGTTCCGTTTGAAATATACGATGTCGAAAATGAATGAAAAAAACACTTTTCTCTTCATATTTTGGGAACCGTAATTTCGAATGAACCTTATTTCGGGTGATAGTTTATTCTATTCATGGAGCATGTTCCTCAATCAATCTTCATTCAATATTTCTTCTTGGATAAAAGTTACAGCGTAGCTGACTCATAAATCCACGCAAAATTCCATGAACCACTTGAAGAAGATAAACGGTTCATTTCAAAAATAGAAGTATTCTTACGTTTTTTTCTATAGAAATTATTCCTAATTTTATCAGATAAATTTCGACGAAATACCCAATCACAGTAAAAAAAATAGTCATCAAATAACAAGAGACAACAACTGAAAAATAAACGGAAAGAGAGAACACAAGTATGAACATCAAATAACAATCAACATACAATAACAGTTACCTAATTGTAAAAAGAATTTTGAAAATAACTTACATGTTGAAAACTTTAAACAAAATTATTCGTCAATAGTAAAAGATAAACACAAAAATGTCACATTATCAAGAAGGCAGACAGATCGAGCAGAATGTTCAGAAAAAACAACAGAAACCACAGAAATGACTGAGTTCCTGCTGACAGTTTCTATTAAAAATTTATTGTTATTGGTCCATATTCAGGATAAATGTCAATAAAATACAGAATTCCGATATATGAGTGATGAATGTCGATACGAATCACGTAATGAATTTAAATTAATGGATAATAAAATGATACTGAGCAACAAATAATCTGTGGCGATGTTTCTATCTAAACAAAATCCTTTTGGCATTTATTTTATAAACTCGACACTACACGGTTTATATTATATTAATTCACTGAGATGTCTTCATATAATCATCAGGAGATTGCAGAAAAACACCTAAAATAGTCACTTTTTTCTTCTATAACAACATAGCTCTCAAAATGATTTGTTATTATGTTAACATCACGCCGATGATCGCTTTACGCATGCATCGTTCATGGGACTGACGCTTGAGACACAGAACAACAATATTAGGTTTGAGATTGGTCGATTCATAGATCTTACGGTTTGTCTGGCGCGCCCGCTACCTCGCAATCAACAATCTGGCTTCTTGAATTCTCTGTGAAATATCATAGAAGATGGGTTAGGTTATTGACCTAAGATCCTATGAGATAGGTTAATAAATAACGTGACGAAACAATTGTTTATGAGATATTTTTTGGATATCGAGGAAAATATGAACAAGTTTTTAGTGTTCACGAACTAATCTTCAGGAAAATCGAAGAAGGAACTTATTTTGGTTGGAGAAATATGGCTTTTCAATTGCAGAAATCGAACTAAACTTAGTGTTTTTGTTGAAAAATATCGTGTTTGTAACATTCTTTTTCAAATGAGGTTAGTACTCGAGTATTTCCTAAACGTATCAACTAAATTTCAATCGAGAAATATGAATTTCCAGGTCTTTGCAGAGAATCGTTTCAGGCACGTATTTGGCACTATTTTTTTTCAAACAGAGCCGAATTCGGAGGAAATGGAAAATGAAAAACCGGTTTTTTTGGCCACAAGAATCTACAGGTGAAATACAAGTCAAAGACTCAACCAGAGATTCTTCACATCTATGCTTCTTTGATTCTCAATCCCAGCAAGAAGGAACATCTGAAGACATGAAATTAATTCATCGACGCGAGTTGAAGTCCCTGGAAGTTCTCGACCTCATCAAGCACTGTGGCTTATCACCTCGACAATAAGCAATGAGGTGTCTGCTGTTATTTAGGCCTCTCCGACGATGCTGAGAGTGCACTTCAGATTTTCTGTCACGTCGGCTCCGTAGGTGAAGTATTTGACATTCTCTATGCATAGGCAATTAGAGCTTCTACGAGCCTTCTCAAGATCAAGGATTGTGTAGAATTCTAGCTAGTTGGGTGAAAAAAGCTCCTGCTCTGGAAACACATGAAAAATCGATACTTTGCACAGAAGGTTTTGAACTCGATTCTGAATAAAATAGGAGGTGAACCTGTGCGGAGATTATCCCTGGTGGTGTAGGAATTATATGCTGGAATACATCCGCATCAGGTTTCCTCATCTGCATTTTAGATTCCTGGGAGTTGAAATCTATCCCTTGTAGTCGTCCTCCTATGCATTCATTATCGTAATCCGTAATTCGTCAAGATAACACAGGGGAGACAATCTGCTAATTTTGGAGACGGGAAAAATTGGCAAGGCAACCCCATAACGCAGTATTTTAGATAGAGGGTTTCATCGACAATGCATTATGATGTAGTGAAGAGTTATTTTCTTTATCTCCACCGGAGATAAAGAAAATAGTGATTGAGAAACTTATAGGTGGATACGTGAATAGATTCAAAAGATAATAAAGACGGTCTTGGGAAAAACACGGAAATAATTCCTTGCATTTGCTTCCATTCCCGTATCGGAATTCAGAGTAATCACCGAGGAAGTTGTTCATTCGGAAAAACTTCAAAACAGTGGCCCTTACCCATCTACCGGAATGGATATGGAAAGCTGTAAAAGCTACAAAGCGACCGTGCTTGGTCTATATCCGAATTTCCCAGCATGTAGGCAGTATCCTGATGCTATAAAGCCGGTCATAAAAAAATTATAACTCGCATTGAATTAGCGCCGACTGTTGAGGGAGAGGTAGCGGAAAACTTTGAAATTCTGGGTTTACGAAGCCTGAAGGCTCAGGATTCTGTACGTACAGATATGATGAGTGGAAATTTGTAAAGATTAGGAGAGGCGATTTCCTTTGTGCGGTATGTTGAGTTGGTTTTCTCATTTTTGCATGCAATTTCGCACAAAGACTTCTCTTCGTTTTGATCTCTCCCAAATTTGTTCAGCTAATTGAAGTCGAAGCTGGAAAGAGCGATTGGAAAGAAAGAATATCTGAGGAATACATAAATGAACTCTTTCTACACTACGAAGATATCTGGACAAAGGATCCGTTTTCATTCGGGGAAGCTCCTACTGGATCCTTGAGTGAAAAAAAGGGTTTTCAAATAACAGGTTTTATTTTGAATAGCCCGTTATTTCGGTAGATGTCACTTTTGAAGCTGTCATCTTTGGACATTTGACAAGTAGAAACAACGCAATTAATAAAAATGGAACGATACTGTTCACGCCAAGTGAACGGTTCAAATTAATTATTCCGAATTTTCGAAATTCCTATTCCTTTTGAATTAATTTCTCCATACTGGGGAATTCCCATATGGAGTTGTCATTGTTTGGGTGCGAAAAGAACTCGCGTCAGCTGTGGAGCACATATGACGTATATTCGTTTCATTTTGATAATATTCAGTTCACTGATTCACTTGACCGTTGAATAATTCTGTTTCCATTGATTACTCATTTTCTGCTTCCTTCCGTGAATCCGGAAAATTTCAGTTTTTCTTGTGATTCGCAGTTTGTAGTGATTCCGATTCAATCGAATGATTTTCATTTGAAACTTCCATTTGTGCGAATTATTTCGAACAAAGATACTGTTACCAGTGGCGTGGTTATTTTATAATACCACAAGGATAAGTGTACACAATTTGACATTTTAAGCAACGGATTTTCACGTCAGCTTCATTCCATATTCGTTTGTCGAGCTCGATCAATCTTTATATTGGAATAGGAGTCATCGACGGGATCCTGTTGACTGTTTTGCTGATATATAGGTAATACTATATTTCTTCTGTTATTTTGGGTACATTTATCCTTCCATTTGTGTTTGGTTTCAATTAATTTCATATACGTATACAGTCCACTAGCCTCATTTTTATTTTCACTCTGGAGATTATATTTCGAAGAATCAAACTTAAATAATTGAACCACTCTTCAGTTGGTTAACTGAAATTCTACCCAACAATACACACTTCAACAACAAAAAAATTCGCCATGAAAATGGTGAAAATTTGGCAGAGACGGTTCGTCAAACTCATTTTTGGTCGTCGTGAAGCACCTTGTCGAATCGCAATACAGATATTGGTGAAGAAATTTGAGCTGTTGGGGTAATTTAGTCATGCGAAGAATAAAACCCTTGCACATCGCCCAAGAACAGCCGAGAATATTGCTGCTGTGCCGAGAGTGTTGAAGAAAACTCAGGATTGTCCATTCCTTGTCGTTCTTTGGAATTGGGCATTTCACAAACGCATTTTGCATGAAGATTCGAGTCTCAACGCTTATAAAGTTCAGTTAAAACGAAAACTCAAGCCGGCCGATCATCAACAACGTGTGTCTTTGATGATTGTGTCCTTGAAATGCATGAAAATTATCCGGAATTCCATCGAAGAATCTTCTTGAGTGATGAGGCCCATTTTCACCTCGGTGGCAAAATTGTGGCATCTGGGGCTCGGATAACCCATGATTCATTGTTGAAAAGCCTCTCTATCCTCAACGTGTGACTGTTTGGTGTGGTTTATGGACCTTACGTTTTCGGGAATGTGGCTGGAGCAACAGTTACGGTGAATGATTTTTTATGGCCGGAATTGGATGGAATTGATCTGGACAACGTTTACTTTCAATTCGTAATGGCTTCTATGGTCCAGCTACAGTGACGAAATTCTAGTAGAATATACTATATCTTCAGAAAAAAAGAGTCTGCGGTGGAAATATTGGGAGAAACGAAATGAAAGAAAGAAAACAAATTTTTTTCAATCAATTCACAAATTTTGAGAATTCGTAATGGCTTCTGTGGGCAAGCTACAGTGACGAAATTCTGGTGGAATATGAGTCTCTCATACCTCTTCAGAAAAAAATTACGTGAAGAGTCTGCGGTGGAATGATTAAGAGACACAGAATTGAATGAAGAAAAAATGTTTTTTTGTTCAATTCAAAAACTTTGAAAATTCGTAATGGCTTCTGTGGAAAAGCTACAGTGACAAAATTTTGGTGGAATATGAGGCGCTACGTGTCACACGAACAATGAAACTATTGATTTTTCACGGGAAAAGTTTCTGGACCGTGTGACCTCTCGAATAGGTGATCGCAATTGGCCATCGAGATCTTGCATGTGATTTACCACCTTGCGACTTCTTGCTTTGTGGCCATGTGAAAGAGAAGAACTACGCCAAGAGCCCAGCGTCGATTCGAGACCTCAAAGATGGAATTCGTGAGTCTATCAAGGACATAAGGCAGCCACTCTGCGATTTGGTTGAGGAAAATTGCATGAAAAGGATATGGTCCTGTAGTCTTGGTTGTGGTGGTGACTTGGTTGATGTTTTTCTGAAATATTAACGTCATAATCTTCATATTATTGAAATAAACATTCGATCATTTATCTGAAAAATGGCATTTTTCTGTGAATGCCAAAATAAGACCTCTTATTGGAAAACCCTTTACAATATTATCAATCTTGAACACAATGACCTAAATAAAATGGCGTTACCACATAAACCATAAAGGTTTCTCAGATACCTTCAGACGAGGAGTGTAATAATTTGAAGAGTAGGTACACAGAAATGATGATCAGGATCCACTTTTGGTCGAAACTAAGCCTTTAGTACTATCTGGTAGAGTTTTTCAAGAGCTGTGAATCTTAAATTTCAAATCCTGCGAATGTTAGGTTTTGTGACTCTGATCGTTATTCCTGTGAACTCTTCATTTGTATATTGACAATATGTATTTCTCGGGAGCCAGTTATTAGTTGGGGCACCCTAAAAATATCAGTCTTTCAGAGACTGCAATAAATCTCACCGGTCCGAGAATCGAATAAAAAAGCTGAGCCTGCGGCTCTTTCCACGAACCTCCGACGATATAACGCCCTACGAAGCCTAAAGTAGCCCAATTTATCCTCATTCGGTGGAGTCCACATGGCAGACAAGGGCAACTATGAGAAATCCAGTTGTTTGCTGCGGCGAGAATACCACTTTGCCGTGTACGGTCTGAATTTACGACACCTGAACGCTCCTAGTAGGAAATGGATATCGACGTTTGTTTCCCGAGGATAAATTCACGTCAAAGACAAAGCCGTATTCCGCAGAGCGGGTTGGGTTGCCGTATTTCACCCCGCGAACGTCGCGACGCCGTTCGGATACACGGCGCCCATATATTCCAAAGTCCCTCAACGCACAATGAATACTAATCTGGTTTTACCGGGAATTACGTCCTGCCGCAGATTTCTCGCACTGAATACTCGCGATTTTAGACGGATTCTGGCACAAACACGGATTGATTTAGATTTAGAGAGACTGAGTAGTCTTTGATTTGTGCATACCGGGTGGAGAAATGAAGTATTTGTCAACGTGCCTATTTTAACTGTAGATTGCTCCTATCCGAAGAAATACCCTTCTTACTTTTCATTCTTGAAGATTCGATTCCGTTTGGAAGATACAGGGTGTCGAAAATCCATGAAGACAACACTTTTTTGTCTTCATCTACGCATCTTCGAAAGGGCTGAATTTTAGTGTTTACCCTATTCATTGTGTAGCAATATGCACACTGCGAACAGAACATGTATAAGTAGAACATGTGTAGGGCCATATATACTCATATAAACTAGGGAAGACACAAGCAGGACGATAAAGCATGCTGGAAACAGCCGAGATCAGAACACTTCGAACAACAGCAGGAAAGACACTTAGAGGCAGGAAGAGGAACGACACATTCAGGAGATTATGTAGAAGCGAGGACATAGTAAGATCGGGAACAAAGAGGAGAAGATATTGGAAAGATCATGTGGACAGCATGAAAGAGAACAGAATATCATATGTAGTGAAGCATGGTAAACCACCAGGCAGGCGTCCCCCTAGGAAGACTACCGAAAAGATATAGAGAAAGCTGGCAGTCCACTACCAGGAAAACCAAACTTAAACAGACCATGAGATCTTCTTCAAGCAGAAGAGGACTAATGTCAATCAGTACTATACAGGGTCTTTCACGAGGAACCTCACCTATATTTATACGGGAAACTACTGAACGTATTTTCATGAAATTCAGCACTTATAAGTATTTCACGATGCTGATGAAATCTAAAATATTTTCAAGGCATGGGCACCTCCGGTTTTTCCGGAAATGACGTCAACTTCCGTTTTTCAAATTAGAACACCATTTTTTTATTGCAGAAATAGATTCCTTAGAAAATTTCAAGTTATTTTGATGTAACATTTTTCAGTTTTGGTTGGAAAATTCTCTCTGAGCGGGAAAATTCGAAAAAAAAATCGAAAATAGAGCTCCGCTGAAACAAGAATAACTTCGAGGTTTTTGAATGAAAAATTTTCATTTTTGGGATTTTCCAAGATGTAAGATTGATGTATCCACTTTAAAAATCGAAATCGCGATTCATGATACAGGGGGTGAAAAAATCGCTTTCAAAGTTAGGGATGACAAAATCGTGAAAAATCAATTTTTTCAAATTAGAACCCCATTTTTTTATGAAAGATATTGAATCTAAGTTGAAAAATAATGTGAGTGTATGCATCACACACTTGCCCTAAAGTGGATATTAACCCAGAAAATATCCATTTTAGGGCAAGGGTGTGATGCATACACTCACATTATTTTTTAACGTAGATTCAATATCTGCCATAAAAAAATGGGGTTCTAATTTGAAAAAATTGATTTTTCACGATTTTGTCATCCCTAACTTTGAAAGCGATTTTTTCACCCCCTGTATCATGAATCGCGATTTCGATTTTTAAAGTGGATACATCAATCTTACATCTTGAAAAATCCCAAAAATGAAAATTTTCCATCCAAAAACCTCGAAGTTATTCTTAACATAACATAACATAACAAATTTATTCATTTCAGATAAATCAAGATACATGTAATTTACACTTAAGCTCAAATTTAAATGAAATGACGTCACAAATTTAAGCTACTCAGTAGCTTCAAAATATTCCCGTAGACTATAGGGTTCTAATGTAATCAGTAGTTGTCTCACTTTATTTCTGAATGATTTAAAATTTGTTATACATTTTACATCATTAGGTAACTTATTAAAGGCTTTGATACTCATATAGGCAGTACTTTTCTCAGTTAGTGTTAATCTGTGTGTTGGAAACATCAAATTTAAGTTTCTTGTATTATAATTATTTACATTTTCGGATATGAATTTATGTTTATTTTTATGTAAAAACATTAGAAGTTCGAATATGTAGAGACCATACACTGTGAGAAATTTTTTGAGTTTAAACTTTCCTCTACATGATTCCTTCAATCCTAGTTTGTAAATTATTCTAGTTGCTCTCTTCTGAATTAAAAATATTTTTTCCAAATTTTCGTTTGTTCCCCAGAAAATTATACCATATTTGAAAGTGGACTCAAAGTTTCCAAAATATACTGTTCTTAATGTGCTCTCATTCATATACTGTGTGATTGATCTTAGTGCAAAACAAATTCTATTTAGCTTCATTGAAATAATTTCAGTGTGCTGACGCCAATTCAGGAATTGGTCAATGTAAACTCCGAGAAATCTGACGTGGTCCGAAAGTTGGTATTCATGTTGCAATAAGGTTACTGAATCTGATTTTTCTTTATTCGATCTGTTGGTATCGAATAGGACAACTTTTGTTTTGTTCTCATTAAGTATTAAGTTGTTTTGGTCAAACCATGTTTTTGATTTCAAAAAAATGTGGTTTGCTCGTGTTGTGAGTTCTTCGAAATCTTCAGCACCTGTTAAGAGGTTTGTGTCGTCGACGAAATTGACCGTGTTTCCTTCGTTTTCCATTACTATGAGGCCTATGTCGTTTAGGTATATTAAAAATAGGAGTGTACCGATGACACTTCCTTGATCGATTCCTATTGTTCTTTTCAATATTTTTGACTTAGTTTGATTATTATTTTGTGTGATGGTAACTCTTTGTGTTCTATTAGTCATGAATGAATCTAGCCATTTGATTGTATTCCCTGCAATTCCATATAATTCTAGTTTTCTTAGAAGGTATTCTTTGTTTAATGAGTCATATGCCTTCG
Organism: Adalia bipunctata; assembly: GCA_910592335.1. Taxonomy (NCBI): domain Eukaryota; kingdom Metazoa; phylum Arthropoda; class Insecta; order Coleoptera; family Coccinellidae; genus Adalia; species Adalia bipunctata. Next base: position 15,995,706 of record OU342955.1, read on the forward strand.
AGATGTCCAGGAATATGCCCAAACTCATTTTCCCAGCCTCAAGTAATTCTAAAATGTACTGTATGAACTGGAAAATTGCTGTTTGTGTTGATCGTCCATGTAGAAATCCATGTTGGGTATGTGTGAAGAGGTTGTTTTCTTTAAAATATTCCATCAATCTTGTAGAGACAAGTACTTCGAAAATTCTGGAGAATGCTGGCAATAAACTTATAGGTCTGTAGTTTTTTAGGTGTTCTGGGTCGCCTTTTTTGAAGATTGGTTTAATCAATGCTAGTTTCAAGGAATCTGGAAATATACCATGTTTAAAAGAATTATTTATGATGTATGAGAGTATTTCGCTAACTGCCGGTAATGATAATTTGACTATTATAATTGGTATTCTTGTTTCAGCGGAGCTCTACTTTCGATTTTTTTTTCGAATTTTCCCGCTCAGAGAGAATTTTCCAACCAAAACTGAAAAATGTTACATCAAAATAACTTGAAATTTTCTAAGGAATCTATTTCTGCAATAAAAAAATGGTGTTCTAATTTGAAAAACGGAAGTTGACGTCATTTCCGGATAACCGGAGGTGCTCATACCTTGAAAATATTTTAGATTTCATCAGCATCGTGAAATACTTATAAGTGCTGAATTTCATGAAAATACGTTCAGTAGTTTCCCGTATAAATATGGGTGAGGTTCCTCGTGAAAGACCCTGTATATTCCCTTCGGTATCAACGATTGATCTTAGCATGGCTTAGCCCGCCAAGTCATCAACGCAGGAGGAAAGCAAATCTTTCATCATAGAAAAGCTGATCTCACTATACCCAATATAAGCTTGTCAGGAGAAACCATACCTTTAAAATCCTTCATCTCAATACTTGGTGTCACTGTTAGCAATAACCTTTCCTGGAAGAGTCACGTGAGAGCAATTGCTGAAGGTGCATCACAGAAACTGAGGTTTCTGTTTGGAGCCAGAAGCTGTTTCACTTCCAGTCAACTCTTCATGATCTGTAAGGCGCAGATACGACCTGTCCTAGAGTACCGTTCACATGCTTGGATTGCTGCACCTAAACATGTCCTGAGATTGTTGTATTAGGCCCAAAAGACAGCTATTCGTCTCGTCGGTTATGCCTCGTGAAGGAATAGCGATCTGTCCATATTTAGTAGGTACTTTCATGGTCGGTGCTCTCCTGAGTTATCATCAATTGTTTCTTCGGCTGTGGATCCTTGGAGATTGACTAGACAAATTCAGTCTTCACAAACCTTGTCGTATCTTTGAAAACCTGCAAGACATCCCTTTTCGAAAACTCATTCATCCAACGAACATCAAGGCTCTAAAACTCATTGCCTAGGAAATTGCTCTCCGAGGCAAAAAACCTACATCAATCTGGGAAGAACCCGAATTCCTACCTTATTTACATTCCAGGATAATTTCCCGAATGTATCTAATCATACTTGATTCGCCTTCTATACATCTTTATGTGAGGAAATGCGGCCTGCTGGATGCAATAAGGATGTATCTTCATCTTGAAGGAAAGCTCCTACTTGAAAACTGGGTTAGGTACATGGGGATATTGAATCATCTGGATTCGAACCTCTTGGCAAAACCATCGGATGTTATGCCAACAATCTTTGATTTCGAAACACCCTTCGAAACTGTCATAGCTGACCGTTTTATTGCAATAAGTTTCGTAAATCGCTTGGACAGAAAAATCTTCCGTATGGTTTACCAGTGGATCGAAATCAGAGAGAGAGGTACTGGCATTGGGATATATGGACCTAAATTAAGGATCTTAAGCCCTGGGAAGTGAGCCCTCTATTTTACAGAACGACATACTGGCTGTATGAGTATGCACCCAGGAGTATCTTGTAACGAAGTTACTTTTTTTTGCCGGGGGAGTCCTGTCTCATAGAAAAGTTTTTCGATCGAGTTTCCTTATTTTCATTCAATAAATTCGATCTGATAAATTAAACCCGATAAATCGAATATTCTCGATCCGCGTGTAAAAGAAACCCCAGACGGTGGCATATGGCCGCTGATAAGGTCCGATAAATTCGCGAATTTTTATGTTTTTCAAGCGGCCGCGGATCCAAAAAACAGCGGCGGACTCCGAATTCTGTTGCCTTATAAGGTAACGTTTTAATTCCTTTTTTTGAATAACGTGATGTCATGACGGCCAATCAGGCGGTGCCTTAGTTCCCTTCTTCTCGAAATTCTGAATTTTCGCACGCGTCATCACCCCACTTTTTTGGAGGTTTTAAAAAGGGCCATCGGAGCTGATACAGCATCTTTTACCTACATTTTGCCGTCTGAACTGTTTGAATACGTTTTGCCGATTTAAGAGGATCCTTTTTGATTTGCTCTTTTCCGTGGAAATAAATCACTGTGTCTTGCCGATCTTTTTTGAAGAATAAGTTGGGATTTTGTTGGATAAATTCTTCATTTGTCTTTCGAAGACCGTATAAATTAATTTAAATCTGTCAGTGAAAGTGAGATAGGACTCCGTTTTTAAAGTGAAAAGTGGGAAATTTCCGGAATCGGTAAGGCCTCCGTTATCATTACTTTTATTCTGATTGTTTCCGCTGAAATATCGTTCTAACATTATTTTTCTGTGTTTCATGAATATTCTTAAAATTTTCCTTTCATTGTGTGCGTATCTACTTCATAATTCTAGCGATTTTCATCTGGATTGACTTCGGCGAGACTATATAGCGTTGTCAAGGCACCGTGTCACCCTTAGTCAATCTACTGAAGGTTTGCAGATTTATCGAAGGCACTCCGCCAGGTTGAGGGGTTTCGTTGTTGAAGCCACTTTTCCGGACGGTGTTGTTGGTACCACTGTTTCCTTTCATATCTCTTCTTTCCGTTGTGTGTATACTTCATAATTCTTGCGATTTTCATCTGGATTGACTTCGGCGAGACTATATAGCGTTGTCAAGGCACCGTGTCACCCTTAGTCAATCTACTGAAGGTTTGCAGATTTATCGAAGGCACTCCGCCAGGTTGAGGGGTTTCGTTGTTGAAGCCACTTTTCCAGACGGTGTTGTTGGTACCACTGTTTCCTTTTATATATTTTCCTTCCGTTGTGTGCATACTTCATAATTCTTGCGATTTTCATCTGGATTGACTTCGGCGAGACTATATAGCGTTGTCAAGGCACCGTGTCACCCTTAGTCAGTCTACTGAAGGTTTGCAGATTTATCGAAGGCACTCCGCCAGGTTGAGGGGTTTCGTTGCCGAAGCCACTTTTCCGGACGGTGTTGTTGGCACCACTGTTTCCTTTTATATATTTTCCTTCCGTTGTGTGTATACTTCATAATTCTTGCGGTTTTCATCTGGATTGACTTCGGCGAGACTATATAGCGTTGTCACGGCACCGTGTCACCCTTAGTCAATCTACTGAAGATTTGCAGATTTATCGAAGGCACTCCGCCAGGTGGAGGGGTTTCGTGGCCGAAGCCACTTTTCCGGACGGTGTTGTTGGCACCACTGTTTCCTTTTATATATTTTCCTTCCGTTGTGTGTATACTTCATAATTCTTGCGGTTTTCATCTGGATTGACTTCGGCGAGACTATATAGCGTTGTCACGGCACCGTGTCACCCTTAGTCAATCTACTGAAGATTTGCAGATTTATCGAAGGCACTCCGCCAGGTGGAGGGGTTTCGTTGCCGAAGCCACTTTTCCGGACGGTGTTGTTGGCACCACTGTTTCCTTTTATATATTTTCCTTCCGTTGTGTGTATACTTCATAATTCTTGCGGTTTTCATCTGGATTGACTTCGGCGAGACTATATAGCGTTGTCACGGCACCGTGTCACCCTTAGTCAATCTACTGAAGATTCGCAGATTTATCGAAGGCACTCCGCCAGGTTGAGGGGTTTCGTTGTTGAAACCACTTTTCCGGACGGTGTTGTTGGTAACACTGTTTCCTTTTATATCTTTTCCTTCCGTTGTGTGTATACTTCATAATTCTTGCGGTTTTCATCTGGATTGACTTCGGCGAGACTATATAGCGTTGTCACGGCACCGTGTCACCCTTAGTCAATCTACTGAAGATTTGCAGATTTATCGAAGGCACTCCGCCAGGTGGAGGGGTTTCGTTGCCGAAGCCACTTTTCCGGACGGTGTTGTTGGCACCACTGTTTCCTTTTATATATTTTCCTTCCGTTGTGTGTATACTTCATAATTCTTGCGGTTTTCATCTGGATTGACTTCGGCGAGACTATATAGCGTTGTCACGGCACCGTGTCACCCTTAGTCAATCTACTGAAGATTTGCAGATTTATCGAAGGCACTCCGCCAGGTGGAGGGGTTTCGTTGCCGAAGCCACTTTTCCGGACGGTGTTGTTGGCACCACTGTTTCCTTTTATATATTTTCCTTCCGTTGTGTGTATACTTCATAATTCTTGCGGTTTTCATCTGGATTGACTTCGGCGAGACTATATAGCGTTGTCACGGCACCGTGTCACCCTTAGTCAATCTACTGAAGATTCGCAGATTTATCGAAGGCACTCCGCCAGGTTGAGGGGTTTCGTTGTTGAAACCACTTTTCCGGACGGTGTTGTTGGTACCACTGTTTCCTTTTATATCTTTTCCTTCCGTTGTGTGTATACTTCATAATTCTTGCGGTTTTCATCTGGATTGACTTCGGCGAGACTATATAGCGTTGTCACGGCACCGTGTCACCCTTAGTCAATCTACTGAAGATTTGCAGATTTATCGAAGGCACTCCGCCAGGTTGAGGGGTTTCGTTGTTGAAACCACTTTTCCGGACGGTGTTGTTGGTACCACTGTTTCCTTTTATATCTTTTCCTTCCGTTGTGTGTATACTTCATAATTCTTGCGGTTTTCATCTGGATTGACTTCGGCGAGACTATATAGCGTTGTCACGGCACCGTGTCACCCTTAGTCAATCTACTGAAGGTTTGCAGATTTATCGAAGGCACTCCGTCAGGTTGAGGGATTCTATAATAGAATCACTCTCCTGTGCGTTGTGGGCAGTACAACCTCACCTTATCCCATTCACCTCCGTTTGAATTGTTAATTTGACCCTGGTCAGATCTGAACGACTAGAGCGAAACACACCGGCATCAGGTCCGTTGTCAGCATTGGTTTTGAACGATATTTCACCGTGCCCTGCCGATTCTCCCTATTTTTACTTCGCTATTGCCGCCCCCTTTAATTCCATTCCGTCGCTACGCCTGCTCACCTCGCTCCGCCGCCTTAACGTATCATAACCCGTTATTGTTTTTCACATTTTGTACATATCTATTTGCTTCCTTAAGTGCATTCACTGTAATTTTCATTTCGGATGGTAGATTTCATTTTCATTTGTAATAGATAGCTTACGTTCATTTTTATTTCTGGGATTTCGTTGTTGAAAGGATTAAAAGTTTATTCATTATAAGTTTAGTTTCATCCTGGTGTTTTCTTTGATTCATCAGACACTTTCGTGAAAGAAACATTCCCTTAATCGCTAACAACTTAGATTAAAACCGAACCCTTCTCCACTGTATAAAAGCTACCCTGGCAGAGGTGAAGGGTTCTAGTCAAGGCGCTACAACCTTGTAAAACCTATTGTGGCTGGCGCTCGAGAATTTGCCGACCGAAAAGGTACTTACGCCCTTGGAGACCTACCCCCAATTAAGGGATCCTCACAGTGGCGCCCGAGCAGGGACCGTTTCTTTTGTGATACAATTATTGAGACTGTATTTTTGTGTGTGAACATTTTTAAGGGTGAAATTACCGATTTCCGATCTGTTTTTTTTGAGGTTTTCCCGTTTTTAACATTTTAAGTTACAGTTTTATAGTGTGAAATTTTAAATTATTGACATTTTTGGACATTTTTGGACATTTTTGTGTGGAAAATTTGCAGTGATGAACGTGAATAGGTTGAGAGCTGAGGAATTGGTTTGGGAATTGGAAGCCCGGGGGACACAGGCCTGCAGGACTGTCCATGAGAACAGGATCCTGCTACGGAGGGTGCTCAACCAGAGGGTGCCTCTCAGGCCAACCCTAAGGAATGCAAACGAGGAAATGGACATGGCGAATCAAATCTTATGTGATCTGATTGAAGATATCCGGGAATTCGATGAGGAGAACGCAGCTAACGAAGAAGCCCGGATAGGAAGCCGTCTGGAACATGTCCGCAATAGGTTGGGACTTGTTGAGCCAAGGACAATGGAAGAACGAGAGAGGTTGGAAGGTTTATTGGCAGGTCTGACTAATGCCCGTGAAATGTTAGAGGACATCCAGTTGGTGACCGGAGTTCATCCGGTGGCGCAGGCGCCGCTGGTGGAGGGTGTCCCACCGCCCAGGATCACAGAAACCAATAGGTTCCCCGGAACTACTTTGTTGGAACAGGAGATAGAACTCATTTCTTTTCATGATACACCAGCTACCGTCCGAAGAGAACATCCGGAGTCCCCGAGTGTAGTTCAGGACAGAACTAGTAGAGGGAACTGTTCAGGTTCACAACCAAATGAGACCTATCAGAGAACAAGTTTACCCACCGACTTCTTGCAGCGGATACGCGAACGAGCCTGTGACGCAGTTCTTCGCCGACTGAATTTTTCCAGCCCCCCCTTGAACTCAAGGACATATGGAAACAGGATTAGTTCTGCAGAACAGTGGCCCATACCAACGAGACCGGTTGCTGCAGAATCAACGCGACGAATTTCATTTCCGTTTTTGGAGGATGAACCAACAACCTCCAGAAGTAGTCCAGAACTGGGCGCGGAGGCACAAATCCAGGGACAGCCGATGAGTTCGGAACTGGATCTTCCATTACCGAATCGGACATCGAGTTCTGGAGCCACTTGGGAACATACTCGACGAGAACCAAGGCGAACAATCATGGGCAGTTCCGGAGCTAATGGTGGACATGTCCGCTCGGAAACGACTCAGGTGAACATGAACAGAGTCGGGACTGGTATGCAACGTATCCGTCCAGAACCAGATCACATGGACAGGAACAGTTCCAGGGCCGGACCCAATGTACCGGAACAAGATGATGGAGGGCCGCATAGGTCGAATTCTGAAACGAGGCCGAACCAAAACGACCAGTTCATACCTTGTCAGAACTGCTCTAACACCAGAACAACAACGAAAGGCAATTCCACTTTCCGTGACAATCATCTTAACAGTTTACCAGAACCGGATGAGAACTGCCGGACCGGGCCTGAACCTGAGGCACAGGAACGGAATAAGGCCAGGCGAGAGAATTATGAACCATTTCTGCCGAATCGCAAGCAAGCTGAGGACGGAACTGCTGCGGGAACTGCTATTGGTTCTTACTGGAATTATCATTCGGTCCCCGTTTACAAATGGAATATCTACTTCGATGGTTCTAGTGGTGTAAATTCTTTCCTGGAGGAGGTAGAACAGTTGGCCGAGACGCGAAAAGTTACACATCAACAGTTATTCGAGTCCATCTTCGAATTATTGCGCAAGGACGCCAAAGACTGGTACATTCCCCGCCGAGGTTGTTTTCAAGATTGGTCAGACTTTAAGGAACAACTCCGTGAAGCATTCCTGCCTCCAGAATACGAGGAGAACCTCCTGGAGGAAATACGAAAGCGGACTCAGGGTGATGGAGAGAAACTAGTGCTGTTCACAACACGGATGCAGAACTTGTTCCTGAAGTTGAACACGAAGCGACCTTCGGAGGAGGAGCAAGTCAACATTATTAAAAGGCGATTAATACCGTCACTACAGAAAGCCCTCGCCTTCCAGGGAACGAGAACATACTCAGAACTGTTGAACAAAGGAAAAGTGTTCGAATTAGTTCAGTGGCAGGCGGATCATTATGTACCACCACCTGACCGGCCAGGATTTATGGATGAACGACATTTGGTTTATAAAAATGTGAACCAGAAGGCAACTGGGAACTTGATGATAGACTCAAGCCGTAGGACTCCCGTCGAACCATCACGTGTACCACCTGCCAGAGAACCCACGCCGTCCTCCGTACAAATGACCTCCACCACCGCACCGGAAAGACCTACGAATGATAGATCAGGAACCGCCCGAGAACCAGCAAGGGAGAAGCAAGTGAGATTTGCTGAAAGACAACCACAATGCTGGCGATGTGGTACAATGGGACATATGAGGCGAGAGTGCCGAGCCAAGCCTGTTATATTCTGCTCCCGGTGTGGTAGACAGGGTATACTTTCCCGGGATTGCAGATGTTCGGAAAACTAGAGCGAAACTGTCGGGATGGGAAGACTCGACAGTTTCCGAAGCCGACTTCCCCGAATACATCGAAGTATCCGTCTAAAGAGAACCGCCCTATGGTCGCCGTCTGTATTGAGCACCTCAAATTTAGAGCCCTATTGGACACCGGAGCTTCGAGGTCATTTATTAGTTCATCAGCAGCCGAAAGGTGCCAAAGCCTGGGAATCCTCACAACACCGGTGAACAATGTATTGGCAACCGTAGCAAATGGAAGCTGTGTATCAGTGCAGGAGATTTGCCGTACATCACTATCCTTGAAAGATACGAAGATCGATGTTCACCTGCTTCTGGTGCCTCAGTTGCCTATAGACATAATACTCGGCATGGATGTTTTGTCGAAACACGACTTCCACATTGATCTAAGGACCTCACAATGCTTCCTGAACGGTCGACCATTGGATCCGCCAGATGTAGTGTTGGAACCTTCCGAGAGACCCACGGTGAACTCCCTAGCATCCGGACAAGAACAAATTTTGGAGGAATTCTTGAAACCGGAACTTCAGAAATTTTCCGAAGTTCGAGGCACGACCACACTCATCGATCATGACATCAAGATCAAACCAGAAACGCAACCTCTGAAACAGCGATACCGTCCTTATAACCCGAAGATGCAGGAGGTTATAAACCAGGAAGTAGACAAAATGTTGGAGGACGGTATTGTGGAACCGTCAAGTTCACCATGGAGCTCTAGCGTGGTTATTGTGAAGAAATCCAATGGCGATCCAAGGTTCTGCATCGATTTCAGACCGGTTAATGAAGTCTCAATCAAGGACGCATATCCCTTGCCGCATATTGCTGGGATATTGGATAAACTTCGGAGGGCCAAGTTTATATCTACGCTGGATTTGAAACATGGATACTGGCAGGTTCCTCTGACCGAACGAAGCAAACCCGTAACCGCATTTACCGTTCCTGGGAGAGGGCTATTCCAATTTAAAGTCATGCCCTTCGGGCTACACTCTGCCGGAGCGACTTTCCAACGTCTTTTGGATCGTGTCATCGGTCCGGAAATGGATCCCGTCGCCTTCGCTTATTTGGACGACATTGTCGTCCTGGGAGAAACATTCGAGGAGCATTTGACGAACCTGAGGTCCGTGTTCAGTCGCCTCAGAGCAGCCAACCTGAAGATCAACCCGGATAAATGTGCTTTTGTCAGGAAGTCACTCAAATACCTGGGCCATATAGTGACAGAAAATGGTATTGCGACGGATCCCGACAAGATCGCCGCCATAAACTCGATGTCACCGCCCAGAACCGTCCGGGAAGTCCGACGATTTTTGGGAATAGCTGGATGGTATCGCAGATTTGTGGAAGAATTCACCCGCATCGTTTCCCCACTCACAGCACTTTTGCGAAAGAAGCAAAAGTGGAAATGGGATAGTGAACAGCAACAAGCATTCGACACATTGAAGGAAAAGTTGACAAAATCGCCAGTTCTAGCCTGCCCTGACTTCAACCAGCCGTTTGTGTTACAGACCGACGCATCCGAAACCGGATTGGGTGCAGCTTTGACACAAGTGTTGGAGGGGCACGAGAGGGTTATCGCATACGCTAGCCGATCGCTCAATGATGCCGAAAGGAATTACTCTGTCACCGAGAAAGAGTGTTTGGCCATAGTTTGGGCGATCGAGAAGATGCGACCGTATTTGGAAGGCTACCATTTTACTGTGATAACCGATCACATGAGCCTCCGTTGGCTGCAATCCATCAAGTCACCAGCCGGCAGGATCGCCCGTTGGAGTGTTTTCCTGCAACAATTCGACTTTGAGATAAAGTACCGGAAGGGTGCTTTGAATCGGGTAGCTGACGCCCTGTCACGAGACCCGTTGCCCGAGGAACCACAGTTTTGTTTGGTAGGAAGCACTGCATCGTGCTCCTGGTACAAGAGGAAATTCCAGGAAGTTGACAAAGATCCAACCGGACATCCCGATTACCAGATTCAGGAAGGCAAATTATACCGCCATTTCTGGGACCCAGGAGACTTCACCGAAACGGAAATGGGTAACCCGTGGAAGTTGTGTGTTCCTATCGAGCACCGCCAGGCCGTGCTAGTTGAAAACCATGATGAGCCAACTGCCGGACATTTGGGCATAGCAAAAACGATATCCCGAGTGGCTCGAAATTACTATTGGCCGGGAATGTTCCGGGAAGTGGCACAATATGTCAGGAGATGCGCGAGATGCCAGCGTTATAAGGTCAGCCAACAGAAACCTGCAGGCAAAATGCAACCGTATACGATTAGTGAACCGTGGAACACCGTCAGCACCGATCTCATCGGGCCCTTACCGCGCTCCAAAAAGGGGAACACCTTCCTCGTCATGTTCCAAGACCGATTCTCGAAGTGGGTAGAATGTAAACCCCTCCGGACAGCAACGGGTAAAGGAGTGTTCCAAGCGTTCTACGAGCAAGTTGTGCTAAAATTTGGAAGTCCATCAGTCGTTATCAGCGACAACGGCTCACAATTTGATTGTCGTCTGTTCAAAGGCAATCTACAGGATTTGGGAATCAAACACCGGTTCGCACCCGTTTACTCTCCGCTGTGCAACCCCGTGGAAAGAGCCAACAGAACAATCAAAACGATGATAGCACAATTCTGCGAAGGTGATCACCGTAACTGGGATGAACGGATAGGAGAATTGGCATTCGCTCTCAACTCTGCGAAGCATGACTCCACAGGTTTTTCCCCAGCGTTCCTGAACTTTGGCAGAGAAATCCGCCCCCCGACGACCAAATTCCAGAGGAACTCCGAAGGCGATACTCCAGAGGAACCTTTAGAAGACTCCCTGGTAGACGTAACTCAGTATGCTGGCAGGATGCGACGCCTGCAGGAGACCTACGAGTTTGTCCGTATCCAACTATCCCGAGCTTATTCTCAGCAGAGCCATTATTATAACCTGCGCCGTAGGGAATGGTCCTGTAGGTTAGGAGATATGGTCTGGCGTAAGGAGCACCCGTTGTCCTCGGCGGCGGATAAGTTTGCTTCAAAACTCGCCCCTAAATACTCCGGCCCGTATACCGTGACGAAAGTAGTTTCACCCGTAGTCTATGACCTGAAAGACATGTTTGGAAAGAGAATCCGTAACATCCATATCAAGGACCTTAAACCATGGCACGGGGATGAAGAGGGAAGTACATCTGTCTTGTACCCCGAATCCCGAAGAGGAGAGTGTTCGAGTACCGACCGTCAGCGCCGTTAACCAGGTTCCGTCCGCCCCGTCCGTCCTTCTCCTTCAGTTACAGAGCATAGAGGCAGTCATCATCACGACCTCGAACAGCGGCGAGATCATGGTGGTCCGCACGATTGGATCGACGAGCAACCACAACGAGCCTTTTCGCCGACCCAAAATCCAAGTACCTATCCATGAAGGAAAAAGTTACTTCATCGACGAACAACTGATAAGGGTCCAATGAAAGTCCAGGAATCAAGAAAATTCTCCGAGTGGATTAGTCGCAGTTCACCAATGTGACCAGCTGCCGACGCCCAGACGCCGGACACCACGGGGTTCCTTGTGCTGGCATCCAGGCATTTTCTTGGACATCTACGATTAGGGTGAACGATGCGTTGGAGTGGTATAGGTGAGGTGAGCTCTTGAAAAAAAAATATTTTCAATCTTTTTTTTTTGAGGAAGAAAGGGGGGTGTGTAACGAAGTTACTTTTTTTTTGCCGGGGGAGTCCTGTCTCATAGAAAAGTTTTTCGATCGAGTTTCCTTATTTTCATTCAATAAATTCGATCTGATAAATTAAACCCGATAAATCGAATATTCTCGATCCGCGTGTAAAAGAAACCCCAGACGGTGGCATATGGCCGCTGATAAGGTCCGATAAATTCGCGAATTTTTATGTTTTTCAAGCGGCCGCGGATCCAAAAAACAGCGGCGGACTCCGAATTCTGTTGCCTTATAAGGTAACGTTTTAATTCCTTTTTTTGAATAACGTGATGTCATGACGGCCAATCAGGCGGTGCCTTAGTTCCCTTCTTCTCGAAATTCTGAATTTTCGCACGCGTCATCACCCCACTTTTTTGGAGGTTTTAAAAAGGGCCATCGGAGCTGATACAGCATCTTTTACCTACATTTTGCCGTCTGAACTGTTTGAATACGTTTTGCCGATTTAAGAGGATCCTTTTTGATTTGCTCTTTTCCGTGGAAATAAATCACTGTGTCTTGCCGATCTTTTTTGAAGAATAAGTTGGGATTTTGTTGGATAAATTCTTCATTTGTCTTTCGAAGACCGTATAAATTAATTTAAATCTGTCAGTGAAAGTGAGATAGGACTCCGTTTTTAAAGTGAAAAGTGGGAAATTTCCGGAATCGGTAAGGCCTCCGTTATCATTACTTTTATTCTGATTGTTTCCGCTGAAATATCGTTCTAACATTATTTTTCTGTGTTTCATGAATATTCTTAAAATTTTCCTTTCATTGTGTGCGTATCTACTTCATAATTCTAGCGATTTTCATCTGGATTGACTTCGGCGAGACTATATAGCGTTGTCAAGGCACCGTGTCACCCTTAGTCAATCTACTGAAGGTTTGCAGATTTATCGAAGGCACTCCGCCAGGTTGAGGGGTTTCGTTGTTGAAGCCACTTTTCCGGACGGTGTTGTTGGTACCACTGTTTCCTTTCATATCTCTTCTTTCCGTTGTGTGTATACTTCATAATTCTTGCGATTTTCATCTGGATTGACTTCGGCGAGACTATATAGCGTTGTCAAGGCACCGTGTCACCCTTAGTCAATCTACTGAAGGTTTGCAGATTTATCGAAGGCACTCCGCCAGGTTGAGGGGTTTCGTTGTTGAAGCCACTTTTCCAGACGGTGTTGTTGGTACCACTGTTTCCTTTTATATATTTTCCTTCCGTTGTGTGCATACTTCATAATTCTTGCGATTTTCATCTGGATTGACTTCGGCGAGACTATATAGCGTTGTCAAGGCACCGTGTCACCCTTAGTCAGTCTACTGAAGGTTTGCAGATTTATCGAAGGCACTCCGCCAGGTTGAGGGGTTTCGTTGCCGAAGCCACTTTTCCGGACGGTGTTGTTGGCACCACTGTTTCCTTTTATATATTTTCCTTCCGTTGTGTGTATACTTCATAATTCTTGCGGTTTTCATCTGGATTGACTTCGGCGAGACTATATAGCGTTGTCACGGCACCGTGTCACCCTTAGTCAATCTACTGAAGATTTGCAGATTTATCGAAGGCACTCCGCCAGGTGGAGGGGTTTCGTTGCCGAAGCCACTTTTCCGGACGGTGTTGTTGGCACCACTGTTTCCTTTTATATATTTTCCTTCCGTTGTGTGTATACTTCATAATTCTTGCGGTTTTCATCTGGATTGACTTCGGCGAGACTATATAGCGTTGTCACGGCACCGTGTCACCCTTAGTCAATCTACTGAAGATTTGCAGATTTATCGAAGGCACTCCGCCAGGTGGAGGGGTTTCGTTGCCGAAGCCACTTTTCCGGACGGTGTTGTTGGCACCACTGTTTCCTTTTATATATTTTCCTTCCGTTGTGTGTATACTTCATAATTCTTGCGGTTTTCATCTGGATTGACTTCGGCGAGACTATATAGCGTTGTCACGGCACCGTGTCACCCTTAGTCAATCTACTGAAGATTCGCAGATTTATCGAAGGCACTCCGCCAGGTTGAGGGGTTTCGTTGTTGAAACCACTTTTCCGGACGGTGTTGTTGGTAACACTGTTTCCTTTTATATCTTTTCCTTCCGTTGTGTGTATACTTCATAATTCTTGCGGTTTTCATCTGGATTGACTTCGGCGAGACTATATAGCGTTGTCACGGCACCGTGTCACCCTTAGTCAATCTACTGAAGATTTGCAGATTTATCGAAGGCACTCCGCCAGGTGGAGGGGTTTCGTTGCCGAAGCCACTTTTCCGGACGGTGTTGTTGGCACCACTGTTTCCTTTTATATATTTTCCTTCCGTTGTGTGTATACTTCATAATTCTTGCGGTTTTCATCTGGATTGACTTCGGCGAGACTATATAGCGTTGTCACGGCACCGTGTCACCCTTAGTCAATCTACTGAAGATTTGCAGATTTATCGAAGGCACTCCGCCAGGTGGAGGGGTTTCGTTGCCGAAGCCACTTTTCCGGACGGTGTTGTTGGCACCACTGTTTCCTTTTATATCTTTTCCTTCCGTTGTGTGTATACTTCATAATTCTTGCGGTTTTCATCTGGATTGACTTCGGCGAGACTATATAGCGTTGTCACGGCACCGTGTCACCCTTAGTCAATCTACTGAAGATTCGCAGATTTATCGAAGGCACTCCGCCAGGTTGAGGGGTTTCGTTGTTGAAACCACTTTTCCGGACGGTGTTGTTGGTACCACTGTTTCCTTTTATATCTTTTCCTTCCGTTGTGTGTATACTTCATAATTCTTGCGGTTTTCATCTGGATTGACTTCGGCGAGACTATATAGCGTTGTCACGGCACCGTGTCACCCTTAGTCAATCTACTGAAGATTTGCAGATTTATCGAAGGCACTCCGCCAGGTTGAGGGGTTTCGTTGTTGAAACCACTTTTCCGGACGGTGTTGTTGGTACCACTGTTTCCTTTTATATCTTTTCCTTCCGTTGTGTGTATACTTCATAATTCTTGCGGTTTTCATCTGGATTGACTTCGGCGAGACTATATAGCGTTGTCACGGCACCGTGTCACCCTTAGTCAATCTACTGAAGGTTTGCAGATTTATCGAAGGCACTCCGTCAGGTTGAGGGATTCTATAATAGAATCACTCTCCTGTGCGTTGTGGGCAGTACAACCTCACTTTATCCCATTCACCTCCGTTTGAATTGTTAATTTGACCCTGGTCAGATCTGAACGACTAGAGCGAAACACACCGGCATCAGGTCCGTTGTCAGCATTGGTTTTGAACGATATTTCACCGTGCCCTGCCGATTCTCCCTATTTTTACTTCGCTATTGCCGCCCCCTTTAATTCCATTCCGTCGCTACGCCTGCTCACCTCGCTCCGCCGCCTTAACGTATCATAACCCGTTATTGTTTTTCACATTTTGTACATATCTATTTGCTTCCTTAAGTGCATTCACTGTAATTTTCATTTCGGATGGTAGATTTCATTTTCATTTGTAATAGATAGCTTACGTTCATTTTTATTTCTGGGATTTCGTTGTTGAAAGGATTAAAAGTTTATTCATTATAAGTTTAGTTTCATCCTGGTGTTTTCTTTGATTCATCAGACACTTTCGTGAAAGAAACATTCCCTTAATCGCTAACAACTTAGATTAAAACCGAACCCTTCTCCACTGTATAAAAGCTACCCTGGCAGAGGTGAAGGGTTCTAGTCAAGGCGCTACAACCTTGTAAAACCTATTGTGGCTGGCGCTCGAGAATTTGCCGACCGAAAAGGTACTTACGCCCTTGGAGACCTACCCCCAATTAAGGGATCCTCACAATCTTGAATTGAACCTCAAAGGGGCGCATATCTTCATCACCACGGACATCCAGACCTGGCTGAGATCCCTGGAATCACACTACCAAGGATCTCTGCTGACCAGAGAGTGCCGTAACACCATAAAGCAACTGGCCAAGGGCAATAAAGTGACTCTACTATTGGTGACAGGCCATTATGGTGAGAAATAAATCAGCCGATGAACTTGTGAAAAGTGCATCAAGGTTAACGCAGGACCTGAGCCTTTCTGTGGGCTTGGAAAAGACCAAAATGAGGCAGCAGTCCAACAATGGGAATTGGACAACAAAATAACCCTCTGGAGAAACACTCCTGGACTAACTCAGTCCAAGAAAAAATTATTGAATCGGTATGGTGTATGGTACAGGATTTTGGCGAGACGATAACGGTTGAAATTATTGATTTTTGGTTCAAGTTTCTCACGAGACTCAGACGATATCAGAAAATTGTTCCACGAAATCGTTTGCACTAAAAGCGTGCGATAGCAGGAAAATTCGGAGCTAAAATCGTGGGATTTGCAACGTGGCAGTACCCGAAAGTTTCATGGGAAACTGCGTCATCCTTTCAGAACCCACCCACGGCAGATGGGAAGAAGAAAAATCTTCGATTTGATCGTTTTCTAAAAATGAAGAAGGAAAATCTTTAATCTGATTGGTTTTCAACAACGAAAAAGGAAAATCTTCAAGTTGCTTGGTTTTTGAAAAACGAAGATGGAAATCTTCAATTCGATTTGGAGACGAAGAAGGGAATAACTGAAGAAGCCTTAAACGGGAAGGTTCTCGGTTGACTCGGGTTCGGTTTAAGGTTAGGTACTTCAGAGTCTGGACGGCCTCAAGCGGAGACAGAAAAGTGTTAAGTCGAAAGAAAAAGGTTTTTGAAATCACTTAGAATCATTCAGATTGCGTCTCGGGAGTGAAATTAATCTGCTGTCACGAGCTAAGCTTTGGGTGATAGTAGGTCTGCCGACTGCTGGAAAATACCAGGAAATGATGTCCGGCGGAGATTTGCACAGTTTTTGTTGCATATATATCTTTTAAAAAAACCGGAGGCGTAGTTGGAAAAAAGACTCTCAGGAGATTTTCGAGATCCAAGGAAATCTGTAAATTATTTTTCGAATTAGAAAGATCAATTTCTGATCCATCCATTGACTATACATCACAATACTATCGACGACCGCACAAATGCGGACTGAAAAATCTTATCGAGTTGGCCGAGGCGCCCATCCCGGAAAAACTGATACACCGAACTGATTATCGGCATTGAGCGCGTGCTGGAAACAGGAAATCGAACGTCGACCTCGATCTATTAAGAAGTTTCCATTAATATGACCGCGACGCTATCGGAGATGGCGTGGCGGTAAATCTTTGCCGGAGTCCGGAACGGACAACGGTCCGGTAATTTCCCAAGAGTGTCGTAGTCAGCAGGCCTCCTCAATCGATACAAATATGTGGAATAGCGAGTCGCATCATGCCGATGCGGCTTTTTATCTTTCGGCACGCATCTCATTTCGATTTTACGATAGGGGAAATAAGAATATCGTTTTCGATCATTTTTATGCCTTTTATGCAATAAAATATGGGTGCACGGAGGCAAGAAGGTACTTTTTATGTTCCATTATCGTAAATGAATAATTCCGGAGAAACTTGCCATATTGTACACGAAATTTGGAATGTTTAAACTACTCTCCTAATGTATAATAGGCTTTGTAAGTGGTAAGGACTCTAGCTGGATGACCTCTACATGCTAGTTGAAATATTACCTCTGGTGGAAGGACTTTATTGGAAACTCGTCATATACAATCACACAATCCGACAACTGGCATTTAATTCAAAGGTGTTCAGTATAGTGAAAAAAATGATATAGAGAAAATACGTACAAAATGACATATATAGACAAAATGACATAGGCACCATAATTCGAGTTTGGAGGTATAACACGATCTGAGTGGGTTCTATTAACCTCTGAAAACTCGCAAGCGCTACTCTAGTTCATTCGGTTGTTATGAGTGATAACAGAAATCAATAGGTCACGATTTTTTTTCATTGCGCCAAATTTTCAGAAGAAATGGCCAGTTTTCAACATCTTTTTCATTTATATTGCTTTCATTTCAAACTTTACTTATTTGTCATTGTATTCACGAAGCTTTTTTAATGTTACATATAATTTATTATATCAATTCAATATATTTCTAGTTTTAAAACGCTTTATGGACAAAATGACATATACAGTGAACGGATAAAATGGTATTTCAGCTGAATTAACCATATCTACCGGACAACACCGAGACTATTCATACCAGGCTCCATGGGCGCCCGCAGAAATTTTTCTCAGGGGGGGCCAAAATTTTTCTCAGAGGGGGCAAAATATAAAAAACATTGAAATTTTGAGGGTGTTAAGCTGAAAAACAATAAGGCCATACCAATCTCAGGGGGGGCCATGGCCCCCCCTGGCCCCTTCTGCGGGCGCCCATGCCAGGCTCCATCAGCAAACAAAGAGCCAGGACTTGTCTTAACATATTTATAACAAAATATTCATCTGCGTCTAATAAAGGCAATGCATCTAAACCTACTCTTGATCATCCTTCGAGGATGAGGAGGGTACTCCAATCCATAAGAGACTATTCATAAGTGGACAAGGCAAACGTGAGCCAAAAACCTGATAAACGTACTTAGTTTGAACTTCTACACCTAATATGATTGCAATCAAATCAAAAAATGGGCCTCAAGCGCCTATTATAACTCCTCGCCAAACGCCCATAGGACCAGCGATACAGTTTTGGCCCATACCTCCTCCAAAGAAATGAAAACAAGTCCCTATGGCATTATTTGAAGAAAGACAATGAAGAAAATGTTCCTAGCAACTTTCGAGATGATAAAGACGACTGTCCATCTGTCTATTGTTATAACCTTTTTTCCCGATTTAGATCAGGAAAAAACCAGTCTTC
Organism: Adalia bipunctata; assembly: GCA_910592335.1. Lineage (NCBI taxonomy): Eukaryota > Metazoa > Arthropoda > Insecta > Coleoptera > Coccinellidae > Adalia > Adalia bipunctata. The sequence goes on from OU342955.1 coordinate 16,014,319, forward strand.
TCCTGGATTAGCCCTGGAAAACACTGGTAACGATGCATGCATTGGTTGCATTGGGCTCACGCATGTTGTGCTGATGTTCCTAGATGAACCAAGCGTTTCATTGGTAAACTTTGTCAGTAGTTTTGAAACTATAATTAGAAAACTACAGTTGCCTGTTGCCGGTATATCTTTTTTTTATTTAAAGTTTATTGTGCTTCGATTTCGCAGATCATTAGCACTACGGGACAATTACACGTCATTTTGTCCATATCATGCGAACAAAATAAAAATCGTTTATTCCAATTGATAGAAGAATATTTTATTTTTTGGTACTTTTATTTCATAAAGGTTGATTAGATTTTATGGAGAAAGGACCAAAGATCATAGGTGTTGAATATGGCATTACTGTAATTCACTACTAACAAGTTATGCCTCCGAATTAAACCCTATGTCATTTTGTACGTACTTCCCCTAGGTACTGAACATTCATTAATTCATCAAATCGATTACAATTCATCAAAAAAAAAAAAGAAATGAACACTAAAGCTTTAGCTGGAAGCCATCGCCTGTGCATGATGGCATATGATCAACTCAGAAAACACTGATTTGTTGTCTGAAAAGTACTTAGTAAAATGGACATTCATAAACACCATCGAAATAAACAACATTCTTAAGTCTCACCTCTGGTTCCCTTGGCTCAATCAGTTAGAGAAGACTCACATCGTAGTTCTTCCTATGAACAATTGTTTAATTCTTTTTGTCTGTATAACCTTCCTCAACCTGAACAAATTAACAATTACATATCGATAAAAAAAATATGAACAGTCTTCAGTTATAAACCTCCCATTGAAACAGGAGGATCATTTCCTCTACAGAGGAGAAAATTAACTTGATTGGTTGTCAGAATCGAAAACCGCCTTGCTAAGCATCAAAAGTGTTCTCATTTGTCATTTTTGAATGAAGTTGGTAGAAAAACCCATTTCTTTTGTCTACAGACCACTGAGAGGACCTTTGGACTTGGGCATTCGATGTCTGACATGGGTCTCTCAATTTAAACGTTTCCTGCAATAAATGTGTCACCATATTAAGTTTCATAAGCCCATTCTGAGAAGCTAAAAAGGTTCACAGGACATGGTTATGGTCTCGAAAAACCAGACGGATTTCCCAGACTTGACCTAATTATCTTGGGTTGGGAACACTTTCGATAAATGACCCATAAATCAGTCTGAAGGTTGTTTAAACAAGCAACGAAGATTGTGAACCAAGGTGTATGGAACAAATATTGCAGCATAAGCGATCGATCACTGTTTTGAATAGACAGCTCAATTCTTGTGAACACAGGAATTTTATTTTGTCCAAATATTGCCGTAGTGAGACACAGCCAGTACATTTATTCAACTCTAGGTTCGTCCAACTCTGGATTCGTCCAAGAAAAACAACAATTTTTTGTATACCATTTTTCTTAGAACTCAATTCGAACAAATGGAAAATGAAAAAAGGTTTCTTTTAATTTCAAGGATCTACATTTACAAAAATGTATGAGTCAAAGACTCACCCTGTTTTGTAATCGCTATTTTCAGAGAAGAATTCATGATCAAAGATTGCCTGATTCGATTTCCTCATCATATCTGGCTTCGTAGGTCTCATTCCAGCTTCAAGCATGCATAAGGAATAAGGAATTTGCTCAAGCATTAACCTATAAACCTTCAGCACATCCCTAACTTCAACGTCTTCAGCGTTCACCTAGATATGCCGTCAGATGTTTCCGGAATCGGAAGTCCCGGAGAATATCGCGGAGTAGAATCGGCTTATTGATTCAGACTCCGTTTGTTGTTTGGATATGGGATGAGTGTTCGCTGAAGGGAATTTAATCCCGCAGGAATCCCGATATGCGGAAAAATAATAGATGGGAAATATGCGATATCGAACGGCGTTGAAATGTTGGAAGTGCATTCAACGGGCAGACATCACTGCAATTTTTCTGTTTTGGATCATAACTCTTAATTATGCTGCGAATGGACTTTGTTGATAACGAAAAAGATCCAAAATTCAAAGGTCAACCCACTCTCTTCGACTCTGTGTCAAGAACCAAGTGAATCCGCAAGTTTCAAATCCAACCTAAGCAGTCGGCTGCACAACCTATTCTCCATTCACTTTCATTCTGTATCCCGGTTGGCTATAAAATTCTGACACAATTCACCATGTATATGTTTGTTGGTTTGTTTTCGGTCGTGTTAGGAATATGACCTTGCTTTGCCAAACTTTTATTTTACGTCTATCGTCTTCCTGTAGTTCTCTCAAGATCCATGTTCTGAGCCGAATTGTAATCCGAAATCCCCTGAACCCTTGGTGTGTAGGGGTTATCACCCCTAAATTCCTAATAGGGAATAGGGGGTGAGCTATACCTCAATTGAAAGATTACTTGTCCCTTTACAAGAATACTATGGTTTACAAATTTTTTTTGAGTCCTTGAAATAGTTACAGGGGGTGACAATTTGAAAACTTGCCAGGCCAATTTTGACTCGACAAGGATGTTTTCAGAGAAAATTCCGGAACAGGTCAATTATTATTCGGAGAGGGGCATAATTCGAGTAGAATTGTAAGCCGAAATCTCCTCAACCCTTGGTTTAGGAGCTATTACCCCTGAATTCTCAGTAGGGAAATGTGGGTAGGCTATACCTCGATTGAAAGATCACTTGACCCTCCACATGATTAATGTGGTTTGCGAATTTTTATTGAGGTTTAGCTCACCCTCTATTCCCTATGAAGAATTTAGGGGTGATAGCCCCTACACCTAGGTTTAAGGAGAAGGAGATTTCGGCTTAAGATTCCTCCGAATGAAAATTGATCTGTTCCGGCATTTTCTCTGAAAACATCTTTGTCGCGTCATATTCGGCCTGGCAAGTTTTCAAATTGTCACCCTGTATACGTTTATATTCAGTACATACACAATAATCTACACTTGGAGATTATACGTCTTATACCAAAATTTTCACTAGACACATGTTAAGTTAAGATTCATTCGCATTTACTGGACTTCGTGAGATAGAAAACGTCTTTCCACCGAACAAATGAATTGATCTTTTTTCGTCTTGAAGATCTTATTCCGTCTCTAATGGCAAAAACTAACTCCGTCTCAACTTTCTACCGACTCCCCGACTAACTATCAACTAACTACCGACTGGAATTATGCCTTTAACGTTAATTCTCGGCTCCATCACCAATTTGCATTTGAGAAAAAAGTTGTTACTTCTTGTGCGACTCAAGTCAAGAGCCGAGTGCATCTTCAAGCATCATAAATTATCCCTTTCGGGCCACCAGGGATGATAAACCACCAAGAAACACTTGCGTCTGAATTTGTTCCATTTATTATACTCCACGAAATGGTAAAACTGTTAAATCTCATATTGCACTTCCTTTCAACTATAAGATGAAGGTTTCACATTTAGCACTCGAAAGTTCACACATGGAAGTCATCAAACGCCAATCTGAAGTGTCACGCTGAGCTTGAGCACAATATAAAGCGTCCCACACACGAAATTCAGAAACATGAGAGAAATTCAACAACTATGTAACTACGTATTTATCAAAATGTTTGTTTACTTTGGGAAAATAAATGAATTTGAGACAATATGTGAATTCAATAATTCCTATCATGTTAAAAACACGGATCTTGGAAACCCCTCATATAGGAAAACCACAGTTGAGAAAAACTGGAAACATCGCATATCGACCTCACTTCGACACAAAAGCCTCACTCAGATTTCCGCAATGCAGAATACAACTTGTGGATTTCCCTCCACTTCCTCTCAGCCTCGGGGAACAATACAGCTCCTTAATTTCCAGAAAATGATCCATTTATAACGGGAAGCCCCCGATAATTCCTCCTCAGGATATTCAACATAATTTTCAATGACGCCCTGATATATACGGCGGCAATATCCAGGTCGCCCTCAGGGGTGAAAAAGTAGGCGTGAAACACCGAGTGGAATGAAGTTTTGCCACGCAGTCTTTGCTCCAAATTTATGTAAATTGGCGTTCGGCTAGATTGCACGGTCTGTTGCCTCCCCTGTATAAATCTTTATCTTAGCCCCCGTAAGACTTTTCTCCGCCATTAGTCCGGGCCTGAAATTAAACGCCTACATCTTAAGATCTATGCGTGTGTGGCATGGTGAATGATAAGGCAGTGGATCAGGAATGTGGATGAGGGCCATCTTGAATATACTTTGAAAAAGCACGATGAGAACGAGTTGTATCATATTAACTGGATAATCCAGTCGTGGTAGCGAATTGGTGGAGGATCTGGGTAAGGAAATACAAGGTGCGGCACGGAGGGCGGACGTTTTTCAGATGGGCATAACTTTCCCCCACTGAGGACGAGAGAAGTGGGGAAGGTGCCGTTAGACTCGTGTGTTCCTAGCATTTATTTATTGATCAACAGAAGACCAAGAGGACCTGTGCGAACAGTTCGAACGCCTGAAAATGTTGAACGCGTTCGACAAGCCATTCTTCGCAGTCCGTCGCGATCTGCTCGGAAACATGCTGCTGCACTTCGCCTCAGTGATCGTTCGGTGAGGCGAATTTTGCATATGGATCTTCGCTTTCACCCCTACAAATTGGCCATTGTGCAACAGTTACACCCCGGAGATTATGCACAACGAATGAACTTCGCACGTGAGATGGAAGCACTGATCGATCAAAATGAGAACCTCATTTTGTTCATGAGTGACGAAGCCCACTTCCACCTCAACGGCATGGTTAACCGGCAGAATTGCCGTTATTGGGCTAATGAAAATCCGCAACACTTACACGAAAGACCGCTGCACAGCCCACAGCGCCTCCAGCACTGCATCACCGATTTCGGCCACCACATGCCTGATGTGATTTTCCACACTTGACTGTCTCAAATGCTATTTCCTTGAGAATCTGATTCCGTCAATAAATGTGTTTTTGAGTAAAAATTAACGCTTTTATTATTTTTTTAAAACCATCCATCCTCCGTGCCGCACCCTGTACAACACCCCCTTCGTGATTCGACGGAACAGCGGATTTCCACCAATCAGGGGTGTTATTACTTGAAGAAAAAAAAAAGTTATTTTAAATTTTGAAGATCTTTCTCCGTGAAGGGAGAAAATGTGGGTATGGCACAACGCACTGGGGTCGGGACTTAGTGTCTACTAATTCCCCAGGGAGAGGGATGGTGAATTTGTCGAATTTAAATTTGAGACGTATATTATGACCCAAAATAAAATAAACAATTCCACACACGTTTTTTATAATTCAGTCACGTCAACAAACTGAATTATCAAAATATTTGGTCAATTTCCCAAATCAGATGAACTTAACAAAACCAAATCAAATTATTACATCAAATTCAAATTGCAAAACAAAATTGAATCATCGAAACCAAATCAACTCATCAGAACAACTTCCAATTATAAAAACAGAATCATATTATCAAAACTTGGGAGTTCCATAAAATACCCTGGAAACGTTTGAGTCTTCTCCATTTACTGCATTTTTCGTCTTCAAAGCAAATCATAGATTTCCCTTCTTCGTTTTCTTTAAAAACCAATCAAATTAATGATGTTCCTTCTTCGTTTTCACAAACCAATCAAATTGAAGATTCTTCGTTTTTACAAACCAATTAAATTAAAGATTTTTTCTTCGTTTCTACAAACCGATCAAATTGAAGATGTTTCTTCTTCCGACCTCCCGTGGGTGGGTTCTGAAAGGATGACGCAGTTTTCCATAAAACTTTCAGGTACTGCCACGTTGCAAATCCCACGATTTCAGCCTCGGATTTTTCTGATATCTTACTCATTTAGTGCAACCGATTTCGTGGAACGATTTTCTGATATCGTCTGAGTCCCATGAGAAACTTGAACCGAAAATTAATAATTTCAATCGTTACCGTCTTGCCCACATCCTGTACCATACCGATAGCGACAAAGTAATTATCGGAGCCGTGAATATTAATTTCTGAGGTCGACACTGGTCAACCAAAATATTTCAATTTATAACAGCACAGTATTATATCATAATTCAACACACAATATATCCTACATATCCTTTGAAGTAGGAGGATGGTTTCAAAACCCAACAAATCCAAGCTTATTCGAATCAAAACCTGACATATCGAAACAGTTTTTTGAGATTTTCCAACATTTGTACTAAACGGACTCGTCATTTCATTTGTAACAACTGTCTTAGCTGGTACTACTGTTTTAGTATTGAGTAACTGAATCCTCCACCAATTCGCAACTCCGATTGAGCTTGGGTTCAGATTGAAATGTCAATGTGAAGTTTCAGACATCTTGTTGATCACTTTGAAAAACCACTGAACATAGTTGCCGAAGTTATCATTTTATTATCTGAGGACAGTCATAAGAATTAGACCGATTTGCTAAATCCTATGAATGATTGATTGCTAAACTGCATTCTAAGACGATTTGTCTTCTGAAACCAGTGCCAGGTTCTACTCCATTGTTGAAAAGAATGTGAAATAATCTATAAGAAGAAAAATCTACATTTGAATCTTCCCATACCACTGGATCGAATTGATCCTCAATCAACAGTTTGAAGATGACATCTCGAAAATTCTTATTGAATTGAAAAAGCACGATAAGGATACGTTTCATAATGGTGGCAACTATAACTTTAATGAAACGTGGAGAAATATAATTACTGAAATGTAGAATAGAGGTTTCTCAGTTTCATATTAAACATTTAAGTAACATTTCAAAGTTCAAATCGAATATACGTTGAGGAAGCACGTGAGGACTAGTTGTATAATTTTTTGGATTATGTTGTCGTGGTTGCGAATTGGTGGAGGATCTGGGTAAGAAAATATTACAACATCTGTAGCAACTCTGTTAGTTGGTACTACGTTTGTAGTATTCCGTAACCGGAACCTCCACCAATTTGCAGTTCGGATTGAGCTCGAATTCATATTGAAATATCATTCCTTTTCGAGCTACGTTTGAAGTTTTGGACCTAAAGTTATTCACTATGAAAATTTTTTGACAGTTCTAACAACAAATCCAATTTCATGATTTTGGATCATATCATATGGAACCATTTCAGCCAATCATGTCAATATTACATCGAAAACTACATCCAATGCAATTTTCAATCCCAATGATAACACGATAGAGTCTTATAAAATTATATAATATTTCCATGGCAACATCATTCCAAACAAATTTCAAAATGTCACGTTTTGGTAATGTTAAAAATATAAATGAGCTTATCGAAGAAAACATTCCCAGAAATACTTCCAATAGCCAAGAATATATTTGGGGAATATTTATGGAATTTTGCTACGAACGATCATACGAATTGAATGAACGCAGAAGCTTGGGAGAATTGGCATTTAAACTAAAGATTGGGGCTGTCAATATGAGAAAAAAAGACGGAACAGAATTCAAAGAAGCAACGGTAAAGACAATGTGGAATGTTTCGAGCAAACTCTTACAAGAAAAGTATTATAAGGACTGCAACATTATGATTGACCCGTTTAATAACATAATATTTAAACCAGCCCGAGATGCTCGCAATGTAATCAGAAAAAAATTGCAAGCAGACCCAAGTAAACGTAAATCCAGTTCAGTTTCGGTAAATTTGTCTGAAGTATAATAATATTGCTATTGGATGAAAATACTCCTGAAGGTCTTATGCGTAAATTTTATCATATTGCTGCAGTAGAACTAGCGTGACGAGGAGGAGAGGCAGTTGCTTGTTTGGTGAATTTTGTTCAAATCGAGAAGAATAACGATGGTTCTCCAACAAATCGCATTGAATACAATCCGGTATTCAGTAGAACGTGCCAAGGTGGTTCTAAAAGCTGTACAAGTAGTAAATGGTTGGTTTCCAATAGTGAGAGATAAAGCTGCCCTGTACGTCTTTTTCATAAACTAATATCAAAACGAGGCGAAAATATTACCTCACCACGACTATTCTTGACACCAAATCGATATTGGAAAAATGAAACTGACAAATGGTACGATAATGTACCTGTTGGAAGGAATACCATAAATAAATGGACTAAATATGCTGCCGAAGCAATTGGCTTGAATGTCAATGACGAAAAGATAACGAATCATTCAAATAGATCAACAGCTGTCAGTCAATTAGCAAAAAGTGGTATAGAGGAACAACAATTGCTGAAGATTACTGGTCATAGCAATCAAAATTCTATCAAACCATACCTAAACCTCGATCAAGAACACCACAATAAGATAATAAATATTATGCGTGAAAATAGATCTTCTATACAAGAGAACAGCAACGAATCTAATGTTGAGTTGAATTTCACGAATTGCAGTTTGACTAATTGTTCTTTCAATAAATAAATAAATGTTTTGTTGTGTTGAGTTATACATTTTTTCTGTCAAAAAATTTTCTGCCGAATATTCCTCATAAAATTATCCCGTCTATTATCAAGGTCCTAGGGATATTTCTACTGAAAAACTACTTAACATAGTTACATAGTTATCATTTCATTCTCACTGTTAAAATTCTGAAATATCTGGGAACAGTTGTAGGATATGCGTGAAAAGTGAAGAATTGAAGGAAATATTCATTGTAGAACCTCAGTGAAAGATGTTCCTGATGATACTTGTACCAAGAATTTTATCCTTGGAAGATCCAAGCTCTTGCCAAATAGAATTTTAAAATAGTTCCATACCACCATGATAACCCTATCTAAAACACAAATTCAGCTCGGCTTATGAATTCAATCTCCTGGATTTCCTCTCCAGTCGAGCGATCTTTACAGAGATAGCTAAATAATGTAGAGCGGGCCTTAAACAAGCAACAGCCGAAGACCCGGATCTTTCTTCACAGCTGGCTTAATTCCCCGAAGTAACAATAGTCTGACAGAGGATAATTTGTTTCCATCAGCTGTCCTCTCTTCTATATATCCCACTTACACAGCAGCCGCTTATTAGCATGAGCTGGAATCCTTGTTTCTTTGCCCTCCACAACGTAAATTAGCTCGACGGTTCTAACTGCTTAGCGACATGCAACAAAAATCGATTTATGACGATTAGGACCGGGTTTCGTCCTCGAGCGGGATACCCGACTGAATATCGGATGCCTTCGAGGACTATTATTTCCATTTAGGCCAGGTTTTCGTAAGAGACTTTCCTTCCTTTCTAATGAATGGATGAGGGAGCAGGTTTATTTAACGAATAACGAATTGCCTTTGGTTCATTTTGATTCTTCTTCCTTTGAGGGGAAAATCAAACGAAAATCATTCACTCATAATTTGCTCTTCAGCCGTAGTCTTCTGCGAATGATGTCACCAAACATTTCCTCAAAATATATAATGGGACGTGGACTGTATGATATCAATTTCATCACACAAAAATTGAAGTGACCTGACTTCACCATGAAATTCCTTCTGATACAATGGTATACTTACGGATGCTGCAGTCTGGGTTCATGGGGCCCATGTTCAACCAAATGTAAAGAACTGAAAAAACAAATATTCGGGACACCATGATTCAAAAAAACGAGCTGGTGTAATGAATCGAAATATTCTTGCCATGATAACAAGGTACCTATATGTCTTGAAAATTGGGATTTTACGGTTTTTCTTTCCTGTAACGTTTCGATCGTTCTCTTAAGCGCCCTTTATCCTGAATAAGTAACAAACCAAAATATCTCAGTTGATTAGTATAGACTTCTGAAATCGATATGCATGGGTCCGAAAGTTACTTTGCCGCTATCGGTATGGTACAGGATGTGCGGTGAGACGATAACGATTGAAATTATTGTTTTTCGGTTCAAGTTTCTCATGGGACTCGGGCGATAACAGAAAATCGTTCTACGAAATCGGTTGCACCAACTGCGTATGATAGCAGAAAAATTCGAGGCTAAAATTGTGGGATCTGCAACGTGGCAGTACCCGAAATACTATCAGAACCTACCCACGGGAGGGAGGAAGAAGAAAAAAATCTTTAATTTGATTGGGTTGTGAGAAACGAAGAAGGAAATGTTTTAATTTGAATGATTTTGAAACATCGACGAAGAAAACCTTTAATTCGATTGGTTTTTCTGAAGCAGGCGAAGAAGAAGTTAGCTGGGGGTCTCTTGATCGGAAAGACAGTCAGTTGTCTCGAGAACGGTGATAGGGTAACTTACAAGCGGAGACAGAAAAGTATTAAGTCGGAAGTAGAAGGTCTTCGAAATTACTTGGAGAAGCCTTAAACGGGAAGGTTCCCAGTACTCGGGAATACGGTTCGGAAACAAAGGGTAGTACGGTTTTAGGGTAGGTACTTCAGTGTTTAGAAGTACGGTCTCAAAGCGGAGACGAAAACTGTTAAGGTTGAATCGGATGTTGAGGAGTAGCTGGAGAAGTCTTGAACGGGAAGATTCTCAGTTGACCCGTTTGATACGTTTTTGATACGGAATCGCGGTGTAAAGTGTTAAGTCGAAAGTAAAAGGTTTTTGTTGAAATTACTAAGAATTATTTAGATTGCGTTTCGTCGGTAGAACGGGAGTGAGATTTATCTGCGAACAGCGAGTAAGTGATGTGTTTTTGTGTTTCTTTCGTTTTTCAGGATATTTTCATCATCCCTAGGATTATCTGCACGAGAAAAAGGTCAGGTATTTTTTGTTTATGCTTAGCTTGTTTGAGTATTGATAGAAAGCTGCATGTAAGGCCAGATATCTTTCAGAGTCCAGAGTCCCGAAATCTACCACAAGTCTGCCTGAATTGTATTATTTTGAGATCTCCCTCGAGTATTTGGAAGTTTGAGTTGTATTATTTTGAGATCGACCCATGTTTGCGGTTTAGGGTTATTTCAACAAACCCCTAAGTCTTGATAATTCGATTCTGCTTTCATAATTGGAATTTGTACTGATGATTCGATTTGGTTTCAATAATTTGAATTTGTTTTGCAATTTGAATTTGATGTAATAACTTGATTTGGTTTTATTAAATTCATTTGATTTGAGAAATTGACCGAATATTTTGATAATTTAGTTTGTTGACGTGATTGGATTATAAATATTGTGTGTAAAATTGTTTATTTTACTTTGGTCATAATATACGTTTCAAATTTGGATTCGAAAGTTTCATTTACCATCCCTCTCCCTGGAGAATTCCACACTTTCTCCCCTTACGGTGAAAGATCCTCAAACTTTAAAATAACATTTTTTCGTTTTCTTTAAGTATTAACACCCCTGATTGGTGGAAAGCCGCTCTTCTCTCGAATGACAAAGTGGTGTTTTTTACACTGGCCTTTCCATCTTTATCCAGAGAAACCACCCATGTCTGAAATATTACTACTCTCGCGAAGACTTCATTACCCAACAACAAAACTTTTATTTCAGCTGCTGGAAGTTTTCGCCAAAAAAATTATCCAACTCTGCTCGTCCCTCATCCAAAAACTTATTGTTACGATCTGTTCTTTCCGAGAAACACCTCTTGATGAGAATCTAATGGCAACATAAGAAAAGTTTCCTCATAATATTAACGCAATGTATTAGCAAACTTCTCACATCATCTCAGGACATTCTTCATGAAATTTTATGAGCTGAAGTTGTGACATCGATACGGCAACGCCTCAGCCAACTTTCACTCGACGTTCGAAGTTTACGCTTTGAAGGGTGGCAAAAGTGTTACCAACTTCGGCGTGAATCCATTTCAAATCGCGTTCGCAAACTGATTCTTACTTGACAATATTTGTTTTTCGGCAACCGTCCGGGATGTACCCACTTACCGGACGCTTTTTCTATGAGAAAGTAGCATTTTTTCCGCTGAAACAAGAATAACTTCGAGGTTTTTGGATGGAAAATTTTCATTTTCGGGATTTTTCAAGATGTAAGATTGATGTATCCACTTTGAAAATCGAAATCGCGATTCATGATACAGGGGGTGAAAAAATCGCTTTCAAAGTTAGGGATGACAAAATCGTAAAAAATCAATTTTTTCAAATTAGAACCCCATTTTTTTATGGCAGATATTAAATCTACGTTAAAAAATGATGTGAGTGTATGCATCACACCCTTGCCCTAAAATGGATATTTTCTGAGTTAATATCCATGCATACACTCACATTATTTTTTAACGTAGATTCAATATCTGCCATAAAAAAATGGGGTTGTAATTTGAAAAAATTGATTTTTCACGATTTTGTCATCCCTAACTCTGAAAGCGATTTTTTCACCCCCTGTATCATGAATCGCGATTTCGATTTCTAAAGTGGATACATCAATCTTACATCTTGAAAAATCCCAAAAATGAAAATTTTCCATCCAAAAACCTCGAAGTTATTCTTGTTTCAGCGGAGCGATTTTTTTTCGAATTTTCCCGCTCAGAGAGAATTTTCCAACCAAAACTGAAAAATGTTACATCAAAATAACTTGAAATTTTCTAAGAAATCTATTTCTGCAATAAAAAAATGGTGTTCTAATTTGAAAAACGGAAGTTGACGTCATTTCCGGAAAAACCGGAGGTGCTCATGCCTTGAAAATATTTTAGATTTCATCAGCATCGTGAAATACTAATATGTGCTGAATTTCATGAAAATACGTTCAGTAGTTTCCCGTATAAATATGGGTGAGGTTCCTCGTGAAAGACCCTGTATAGGGTGGTAAAAGACGTTCAAGTAGATTCTAATTAGATTACAATAAAAACAAAGCTAGTGCCAGTAGCTCTGATGAAGTGTTCAAGAGGATAGCAACATATATCAGATATAAGAAACTATCAAATTCGTCACAACGAGGTTTTCAGAAAGTAGATTCTAGAACAAGACAGCTTCCAGCTATCGAAGAATATTTCCATGCATCATTTTTGTCTGGAAATTCGAGGAATTGGAACGAAAAGCGAAATCTGGCATTTCTTGGCCAGCTGTGGTCTCGGTGAATGTGAAGCATCTCATGTACTCTGAGCTCTTCAACCTCCCGAACTAGATGAAAGCAGCGTGAAATAGTTTCGTTGTTTCCACAGCATGCAGATCCGTATCGAAATACCTACATGTAGGTTTGTTTTCGGTCGTCTAGGGACATAACCTCTGCTTTGGCTACCAAACCTCAATTTTACGTCTTTATCGCTTTCTACAGTTCTCCCTAGAACCAATTAAAGTCAACCTGTCTATATACAGTTAATATACACAGTTTTGACGATAATCTACACTAATTGCAGATTATACGTCTCACACTTATAACTTTTAACAAACACACGTTCAGTTACGATATATCCGCATTTACTGAACTTCGTGCGATAGAAAACGTCTTCACGCCGTACGAATGAATTGATGTTTTACCTCCGATATGGTACCGTCTGGATGATCTAATTCCCTCTTTAATGGCAATAACTACCTCCGTCTCAACTCTCTATTAGCTGCCTTGAGAATTCTGTACTGACTCCCCGACCAAGAATTAACTTTTTACCCAACTGACAACTGACTTCACTACCGCAATTATAACCTCAATATTAATTCCCGGTTTCGCTCCCAATTTGCTTTGAAGAAAAGATGTGTTGCTTCTTATACGACTCAAGCTAATGGAATGAGCAAGTACCAAGTGCATCTTTGAGAATCATAAATTATCTAAGCTACAAAGAAAACACTTGCGTCTTAATTGGTCCATTTCATTCCACGAAATGGTGAACCTGCTAAATCTCATAAAACACTTCTTTTCAACTATGAGATGAAGGTTTCACATTCAGGACTCGAAAGCTTAAAAATGGAATTCATCAAATGCAAAGTTGAAGTGTCACGCTTATCTTGGGCACAATATAAAGTGTCCCACATGCGAAATTCAGAAACCCGAGAGACATTCAACTACCATGTACATTTAAACGGGATGCAAGCCTAGATACATTTTCAGGAACTGTGTTCCCTGATGAATTTTCCAGAAATTATAGCATTGTTGAAGCTGTTCGAAGCTATTATTGGACCTCATCGAAAACCTGACGGGAAATTGAGCTAAGTGGAATACGTACCCCTGACGTGAATGTTTTATGAGATCAGGAATAAAATTAAATGTTTCCATGAAATGAAATGTTTCCATAAAATAAAAGTATAGTACACAGACCAAACATACAGTCTAAACACCATAACGAAGATTCAGTTGTGTTACGATTGCCAGCCATAGCAGAAGACATAAACGACAACCAAAACCCAATTTATATTCTTGTGTGCTCATGTTTAGTAATCGTGAAGGTTGTGCTTCTCGAATATGAAATATGGTTAGGAGGACATCACCATGAAGAGAAGATGGGACCCACTGATACAGAAGGAATAAGATATGCAAAGAATTTAGCATCTAAATCCGGATGAGAGTTATAATCGGGACCTCCCCTTAAACGTTGCGCATATAAAGAAATTGTTAAAATCTCCCTGAAACATTTTTCTTCTCAAATCCTCCCATATGCCTTCCTCTCGCATTTTTATTCCAAGTCTGAGCATAAAGAGAAATTTCGATACCTAAGAATGCGTCTCCTTCCGCTTATGTATTCAGAAAATCCTGAAGGACCAGTCCTTTTCAACTGAAGTAATTGGGGAAAACTCCGGGAAGGGTTCCGTACTAGATTAAGCCCCGTCTTGAATAAATGATGATCGAGCAAGAAATTGGATCTATTTCTTACTTCCTGCACTCCAGACAGATAATCCATATCCTGCGTAGGAATTGATAACTCGAATTTAAGATTCCGTATGTCCACAATCGAGGCAGGAGAATCTCTAATTGGTTTCCAAGATTTTTTCGGTCTACGGAAAACTTTTTATTCGACTCTAATTTCCCCGTTGTTGGAAGTCTGGTAGTTTGAAATCTGATAGCAATTATGAAGTTTACATCCCTATTCATCTGATACTGGAGCTCGTTAGAATTTTATCTTCTCCATTCGAGCTAGGGGATGCATAAATATCATGTTATCGCGTCTATTATCGCTCAAGTCAACTTGAAACATTCATTGTGTAAAGCGGGATCAGTAAACGCAAGAGGTTACCCAAAATGAGAAATATTCATTCCAAGCAAAACTGAGATTTGGATTATAAAGATGGATGACAGAGGTTGAACCTGAACATTTCTGTGGCAGCGTTACAGTGATGAGAGATACAAAACATGATACATCTCTGGAGAAGATCTCCAGGAGTAAAACCGATCCGAGTTTCTATGAAAAACAGAGTTTAGTTCCATTATTTATAGTCCTGCTTACGTAATATCCTCAAATCATACTGCCATAAATTCCCCTCGAACGATACTAAAGCTGGAATGGACGCTTGTCCAAATCAATTTTAGATTACGCTAATGTCCCTTCAATGGTGAAATTGTACTCCAAATCCACAATGGTTACCCATGCATAACTTTCCCATCACTCCCTATGTACGTGCTCTCAATCGTTCACAGCAATATCGATCCGAAATCCTTGCATTAGAATTTCAGGCCTAATGCCACAAGTAATCCGGACACAACTGCACATTAATTCGAAGCTCTTAACCTGCCATTACATCGCGCTGAATTGACGACATCATCTGTTTATTTGCACACTGTTCCTCTCACGAGCAAACCAACTAAGTGCGACAATTGAAGAGCCTCTACATCTGATCTGAACGGACAACAGACAATCTAATTTTGAAGAGGTAATTAAAAGTGTCAAAATTGAATTTGTAACAGGGTTAACCTCAACAAAAACACTTTGTTCGATTATATCGCGATTGAAAAGCCATATTCATTCCACCAAAGTAAGTTCTTTCTTCGATTATCCTGAAGATTAGTTTGTGAACACGATCAAATTGCTCATATTCTCTTCGATAACAAAATAGCTATTTATGTAACAAGTACATGAATTAGATCTTTATGGACGAGTCCAAAGTTTAATAATTTGGGCAAGTCCTTGTGGACTTGCCCAATTATGTACGAGGTGCATACAGAGCTTTATGTTTGACTGCAATGCAGACATTTTATTTTCTGAAATGGAAAATAATATACAGGGTGAGTCTTTGACTTGTACATATATTTTAACTGTAGATTCTTGAGGCCTAAAGAAGCCTCTTTTTCATTTTCCATTTTTCCGAATTCGGCTCTGTTAAAGAGATATAGCCATTTGAAAAAAAAAGTTGGGCTGAATACGCTCCTGAAACAATTCTCTGCAAACACCTCAAAGTTCATATTTTTCAATTGAAATTGATGTGATTATCAGATATTCTGGGTGATACATTTAGAAAATACTCAAGCACTAACCTTATTTGAATAAGAATGTTACAAACACGATATTTCCTAGCAAAAACGCTAAGTTTTGTTCCATAATTTCTGCAATTGAAATGCCATATTTCTCACACCAAAATAAGTTCCTTCTTCGATTTTCCTGAAGATTAGTTTGTAAACACTAATAATTTGTTTATATTTGCCTCGATACCCTGAAACTATCTTATAAAAATTAGTTTCTCACTAACCTATCCTAACTCCATTAATCAAAGTCATATGATTCGAGGTCAATGACCTAACCTAATCCATTCCTCTGTGATGATATATCATAGAATTCTAGAGAAGACGATGCCAGATTGACGATTTACTCTTCAACAATGGTATAGGCGAACTCAAGAAAGCAGAACGTCCCCTATCGTTAACGAAAGAACTATCACAGAGGCTTCTACGCATTGCTCTTTGGAAATGCCAAACGAGTAGTTCTGATTCTCGCCGATACAGCGCTACGATCTAAATTTAAGTGCGCTGCCGGCTGCGAGTGCGATGTAGCCGCCACGCAAGACAAGACGTTCTTCTGTGTCTCCACAGTACAGTCTGTGATTACAATGAACGACGCCGCGATAACCTTTCTACATGGATTCGTTTTATTATTTATTTATTTACTTGAAGTTTGCAGAGAATAAAGCAAACAGGTGATGAATGTGATGTGAAAACAGTGTAGGGTCGATTAAAAATTCCAAGAGGATATTGTTAAGAAGATAGATTTTCCTGAAGAACGGGTATCAATAAATTTTCAATAGAAACTTCTTATAAACTTTGTAATTTCATGCTTCTCGGAATTCAGTTGATAAACATTGACAACATTGCTAATTTGTTAAGAGACCAGTGAAGAAACAATATTCGATGATATTTAATCCAGGAAAGCATTCAGATTTTTTATGAAATTAATGATTTTTTCCTTAAATTTCTTCGTATACATGTAGGAATAACTCGAAAACGACGCGTTTTATTGAAAAAATATAGGAATACTTTTATTCTCTAAAATGGTTGATTCTTTCGAAAATATGAACCGTTTATCCTTTTCAAGTGATTTGATAGTGTTTTTGCATGAATTTATGAGTCGACCACCCTGTAACTTTTAAACTAGGAGAGATATTGAATAAGTTTCGATTGAGGAATATGCACCATGAATAGAGTAACCAATGGACCAAAATTCAGTTCATTTGAAATAACGGTTCCGGAAATATGAACAGGAAAGTGTTTTTTTCGTGGATTTTCGACACCCTGTATCTTCCAAACGAAACCGAATTTTGAAAAATGGTATGGAAAAAAAGTTTTTCGTTTGATGAGGGGAATCTACAGTTAAAATATATGTACAAGTCAAAGACTCACCCTGTATGTATTCCTCGCTTTATTTCAAGAAATACATTGAGTGTGCTTTTGCTTATCTTAGCTTAGTAACCATCAGCGACCTTAGCAACCTCACTGAACAAAGTTGTTTACTACGTTAATTCTGCGACGAACGTCATAATAATCCAAAAAATGAATAGTTCGGGAGAGGAAAGCGTGAATAATTTAGCCGCAAGTGCCTAAGAATCTCTCCTACCCACTGAAAGTGCATGGAAATTTGTATGCGGCCTATAACAAGTGGTGTGAAACGAAGAAAATTGCAAAATCGAGAGAAGACTGTGACAGTTGAGTCCAATAAAGTGGTGTCCAATGAAGTAGTCAATTATGGACGCTAAACGAATTCATGAATCAAGTGTTTATGAAGCAGTCGAACATAAAAATATCTTATTAACAAAGGTTTTTCATTCAATTTATGATTCATTAAAATCAATCAACCTATTTTGTATTCAACACAATATTCTCCTAAAAATATTTCATAGACCATTCGGTAAAGACGTTACCAAGTCTTCACATTTATTATCGACACGAACGCTTTTTTTCGTGGGAGTTTTTATAAAATATCTGCTGACAGTGCTGAAGTGCATTATAACTAGTGTTGTTTTGTGTAAAGAAGCTGAAAAATTTTGACTGGAATTCGGTTTTTCTTGTGGTAAAAGTTTTTACTCGACGAATTTCAGTAAGAGATCATTTTCGTGAAGAAGTGTCGCTTCTGGTAGGGTAGTTATTTTGAAGAATAGTTAAGTTAGCTCGTCATGGGCACATCTCCTTGCTGCATCTTTACGATCATCACCTGTTATTTGAAGGCGTCAACATAAAACCGCTCACCGAGCTGCACCACTTTATTGCTCCCTGCGCGTCAAACAGGGGCGTTGAATCCCTTAATGAGACACTGAAAACTCGATATGAAAGACTCGTGGAAAGTGTCGCCCTCCTGCAACGGGTGCGAATCGACGGAAAAACTCGACGCACAATAATCGGGGAAGTTTGCGCGCTATAAACTCAAAACCCTGAAAGTCCTGACTTCATTTATCATGTGAGAATGACAAATATCTGTTTCGCTCCATTACGCACTATATCATTCTGTCTCCTGGATGAATGAACGAATTCACGGCCTCTCCAAGGAGAGAAGACGTGAAAGATGCGGCAGATGAGGTGAGAAATGAGGGTCATTTGTTGAGGACCCGCCTTGTTTCTTTATGAACTGAGAGCAAGAATACTTGATCACAAGTCAGGACTGAAAGTTGAGTGCCCCATGAAATCAGGAAGGAGCTTGGTAGATGAAAGGAGCTATTCCTCTCCACATACAAGTCGGGAAAATTCATGTAGGCAAAGGTAGCTACATGAGTTGAACCCTTGGTCACTCAGGAATCGAAGGAAACAGTTTTTGGTCAAGAAAAAACTGAAAGGGAAGCACTCCTGAGGAATCTTCCAGCTCAGTAGAAATTTACGAGTAAAAATTCTCCGGGGAAGAGGTTCATCTGATTACAGATTGTGTTGGACAAGAGAATTATAGGAGAAACGAGGATTCAGCTTACGTGTAGCCAGATACTGGAGTTCATTGGAGCTCTGGAGCTGGAGGGGGAGCTGTGGATAGCCTAGTTGCGGAAAGAGGGGAAAATTGGGTCAAATTGAACTTGAGGTAGCAGGAGGTAGTTCGATGCACATGCTGTAGTCCCAAAACGTCAAAATACGGTCACACGAATCCAAGAAAGTTCTTGGTATATTCTCGATTCCTCTTCCTGAAAAGCTTTTGTTGAAATTCCTGCAGATGTTTATCTGAAAAAAGATTCAGAAATCATCAATTAAGACTCATTCATTTTGATTGTCTCTATAGCATAAGTTTCTGTCACCTGTCATCCTACAAAAAATCTGTTGGATATGATGAGATTCCAGTTGATCTGCTAAAATCTTGTGCCTATACACTGATGAAACCACTAACTCATATAATCAATAGAATCAATAGAATAGAATAGAAATATTCACAAGCCCCCAAGGAGACTTTGGTGAAAGCAATTTATAAAAAAGGAGAAAAGGATCAATTCAATAATTATTGTCCAATATCGATACTCTCAAATTTCAAGAAAATTTTTCAAAGAATTATTTTTGACAAAGTTCTGATATTTCTAGAAAATAACAACATACTGGTGAAATAACAATGTGACTTCAGGCATGGAAAATCAACAGTAAATGCAATTTATCAGACATTAAATTCAATAATTAAGTCATTGAATAAAAATCACGTAACAACTGCACTCTGTTTGGACTTAACAAAAGCTTTTGACACAGTAAATCATAATATCTTGCTACAAAAAAGAAAAAATATGGCATAAGAGGTGTTGCTCTGGATCTTTTCAGATCATACCTAACTGCAAGGACCCAAAGACACAAATAGAGGGGAATAGAAGGCAAACCAATAACTTCTGATGTCTTAGTAGTAGGAAAAGGTGTACCTCAGGGATCAATATTAGGACCTCTTCTATATATAATCTACACCAATGATTTAATTCAAGAAACTGCCAATGATACTGTCATGTATGCTGATGATGTATCTGTGATTAGCAGTGGTACCACTATCAATAAATGTAAAAATAAGCTACAAGTAGATCTAGAAAACTTACACAAGTGGTTCTCTAGTAATGACTTGATGATGAATACCAGTAAGATCAAACTGCTAATGTTCAGAAGAAGAAATCAATGTCAAATTAATATAACTCATCAAAATCAAAATATTTTATCAGAGGAAACAATACCCTTCTAAGGAGTACATATTGACAGAGACTTGAACTGAAACCACAAATTGAGTACATTTCCACAAGTCTTGCCAGATACTGCTTTTGCTTTAAGAATATTAAGGAACACTATTGGGGTTGGTGCAGCAATGACAGCTTATCATGATTACGTGCATTCCAGACTACGATATGGAATAATCTTCTGGGCGAACTCTGTTGACTCGAATAGAGTATTTATTCCACAAAAAAGATGCTTGAGGACAATTTTCAAATTAAAACCAACTGAAACTTGTAAAAATATCTTTATTGATAATAAAATACTAACCTTTTACAGTTTGTACATAGGTATATAAAAGTATAATGTTTGTAATTAATAATTCAAATGATTTTAAAATATTGCTCTCAAACCATGAATACAATATAAGATGTAAAGATTTTTTAAGTATAGAGAAAGCAAATTGTATATACAAAAACTATTATTTATTTTATACTTTGAATTTGAAATATGTTACCTAAAAGTGTTTAATGTGAAAATATTTTATTACAAAAAAAAAAACAACGAAACGATGTTTATGTGAAAAATGTTATTACAGCATTAATGAATTTATAAATGAGAAGTCCTTTGATGGACTTTAGGGAGTTTGGGAGTACTAACTATGTTAATATTTGTTTTGACGTGATCAACATCTGCAATGGTATTTTGGATCAAATAAAGGTTTATTATTATTATTGTTTTGAAGGAAGCGTTGTGTCGTGTTCAGCCATAGAAGTGTTGGCAGGAGCGTCTTCCAAATTGACATATTTTGTCGGAAGACGAATCAGAACTACGAATTTCCCTGAATGCAGGCTGGTCATACAATAATCATCTCCATGAATAACGGAGGCCACTCAACTACCCCTCGATAACCCCCAGATAACTCACGTAAAGTGGATGAAAATAAAAGAAATAGTGAAAACGCTTTCGGGAAGACGTTTCCAGACGGCAATAGCGTAAAGAAGAGGCCATTGTGTCGCCTAAGAGGAAAGGCGGAACGCGCACCCTGCCGATGTAACTTTATAGTCCACCATTGTGCCCGTCTTGAATGTTTCCCTCATAAATTCGATATAAGCGGACAATTCCTTTCGCGTCCCAGGTGGCTGATGTGAGGTATTTAATTTCGAGCCAGCAGAGGCTCCTTGCAGAATGGAAAGGATGCTGAATGGTCATTAGTGGAGCTACTGGTATTTCCTAAGTACCTCTGGTTTCCAATTTGTTCCGCTTCCTCTTTATGTCGATAAATTGGAAAAATCGACGAGATGAGAAATATATCATCTTTTTCTTACTGTGCGACGCTTCTGATAGGCCGAACGTAGGCTTCACGAAAAGCATTAATGTGATACTTGAGAGACTCAGACCCGAAGGCGCGCCGTCAAAACTGCCGCGAGCCGACCGTGAGGCGTGAGGAGTCCCTGTCACCATAGAGATGGAAGGTGTAGAGTTCTCAAGGTGTTGACTTCAATTCTGATAAATTACTGCTCGTGAACAGTAGGTATACCTATGTTTCGACGTTTTATCTATGTTACTGCACCAACGGCACAGGAACACCCAGTAAGACCTATTCTCTATAAAAGTTTGTTAAATAGATGGCCAGTTAAAACACCAGTCACCAATTGCAGTCTCTCCGGGAACCAAAAGCTTTTTGATCGCCGCCTCTTGATAGGGAGTCCCAACTGTCTGAGATCAGTATCCATCTCATCTCCTCAAGAGGTTTTTGATATATGTATGTATGAAGGTTTGTTTTCGGTCGTCTAGGACTATAACCTTCGCTTTGACTACCAAATCTATACTTCACGTCTATCGTCTTCCTGCACTTCTCTCAAGAACCAATCAAGCTCAAACTCTCTTTTATACAGTTTATTTACAAGAGTTACACAAAAATCTATACTTGTAGATTATAAGTCTTATACTCATTAACAAACACACGTTCAGTCACGATTTATCTGCACTTACTGAACTTCGTGAGATAGAAAACGTCTTTACATCGAACAAATGAATTGATCTTGTAACGCCTATATGGTACCGTTTTGAAGATCTAATGGCGTCTCTTATGGAAATAACTACCTCCGTCTTTACTTTCTACCGACTCCCGTAGGAACTCCGTAGGTACTCAATTCTCCAACTAACTGTCTTGACCCCCAATTATGCTCTTAACGTTAATTCTCGGTACCGCCCCCCCTTTGCATTTAAGAAATGAGGTGTTACTTCTTGTACGACTCAAGCGCTTGAGCCAATGAAATAAGCAAGTGCCAAGTGCATCTTTACGCATTATAAATTATCCTACCCTGGTGGCCGAAGGCCACCTAGGGATGAAAAGCTACAAAGAAAACACTTGCGTCTTAATTGGTCCATTTATCTTACTCCACGAAACTTCCTTCCAACTATAAGATAAATGTTTCACATTCAGGACGAAAGCTCACACATGGAATTCGTCGAATGCAGACGGTTATTTTGGGCATAATATAGAACGTCCCCAAAAATTACAATTATGTACAATTGATGGAAATGAAATCCTACATGTACCTATGACATCCAGTTCAAGGTAAACCATGATTCGAGTGAAATACAACATTGTTCTGCATAAGATTTACCTGGATTTCAGAAGTCTGAAATTTGTATTCGAGTATATTTCACACCTTGAGATTCCAACCTTGTTGAAAGCATATGTGTCTGAAATCCAATTTGTTTTTTCAGGTACGTCAGGTATCTGCCATCCCTATGGACTTTTCAAACATCACGGTGAGTGAAGAACGTTTCATATCGAAATAGACATCTCGGAACGTTGGAATAAAAAGGTAATACGTGTATCAAGAGAAATGCGACGTGCACATAGGTAAAAAGTACATTTCAGATTGAACTTTGTAGTCGAGGGATTGGAGAGTAGGAAAGTTTCATGTAGATTTCCCGGAGGGTAGAGATGTTTGATATCAGTTGTTATTTTCCTGTCTGTGCGTTTTGTATCATGTCAAATCTCTTATGTGATTTTTCTGCTTGTGATATTATGTTTCTTTTTCGTGTTCCGTTTATTCGTAATTATAATATTTATCCAACGAAAGTTTAATATTATTTATTATATTTATATCATTCAGTTATAAATTGTTCTTGAAAAACAATTCCATTTTTCTCTTTCTCATATTTTTTCTATATTCCCTAAAATCTTCATTCTCAAACATCTAATTAAAACTAGAGCATGGTGAATTTTGTTCCCGTAAATCGAATTGGAAGAGAATTCAAGCTATCCCGGATCTTAATCCCCTATTCCAGAACAACTCTTTCCGGACTTGTTCACAGCCAAGACAATAACGACCCATCATTTCGGAGACTTCAGCACCACCATTTCATCTTAGTCATTTTCTCATTTCGGAAAAGCTGATGTCTAATTCTTTTCCCCTATCAATCATCTCGAGACTCTCAGACATCTTTCATATTCAGTCCTACATCGCTCCCTCTATATTCCATAAATATTCCCTTGTTTCTGGGGCAATATGAGCTTTTCTTGCGCCTTGAATGACGGATTGACGTATACACAGGCGTTCGGTTGTGATATTACGTATTCGTAGTCCGCCTACAATTGCTTTATCGGCAGCTTACACAACCCAGTTGTTAAGATAAATATCAATTTGTTTCAAGGTTCGAGATTCGAATCCGTGCGCATTTATTTCATATTGGTTACGTACGTTTTGTTTATGAGGAGTGTTTTGTTATGAAGGAGTTGGTTACTACCGCAGGAGGGATTATGTGGCACTGATGACGGCTTACCGGGCTAACATGCCAGAATCTAGTCTGTCATTATACTCCTGTGGTGACAACACCAGTGGTGTACTTCGGAAATCAGATCTCTGCTAGTTCATTTCCCTCATTTATTATGCTCTGTCCTAGTGACTCTATTTCTGATTAATAATAATAGAGTTTAGGCAGTGCGTATAAACTTTCGAAAGGAAAGATTAAAAATGACCATAAGTCTACCATGAGTGAATTCAATATCAATTAAATGTGAATGGTTGTGAATATCTCGTTATTTTGCTCCACCTTTTCCTCATTTTTTCTTGTTTTTTTCCAATTTATTAATTCTGTGTTTGCTGTAAAATCTCACTGAAACATACTGATCCGTTTTCTGTTCAGAAGGTGCCTTTGTCATTTTTTATGTGGATGCGCTCTTATATGTAAACTATGGGGTGTTCTAGAGTAGATGCAACAATCTGACAAGTCCGATAGTAATGATTTAAATAATAATCTTTTTGTACAACTGCCATTAAAAGTGACACTTTCAATTACAGCAAACAATGTTAAAATTGATTGTTTACGTGGAAGCGTGTTGAAAATATTTTTAACATTAGTGTTAATATTTTCAGCACTCTATTTCTTATAATGAAATCAGATGAAAAAAATTCAGCTATTGCAAATTTTTATTATCAATATATTTAACAATTATTACTTATGAACATTAATATTAATCGTTAAACTAGAACAATTACTTACATTAATGCCCTGTGACGTTAGGGAGCTTCGCAACACATCATTAGAATCCTCAGCACCATCAGTACCTACTTGTAGAAACCGGAAGTACAATATTGGATGATGATGATCCAAAATCTGTTTAGGTTGGGAGAATTTTTTCAGCAATGACATTTTTATACGCTATGGAATGATCAACATAGCCCTCAGCTACTGTCGTAGACTTCCATCCACCATGTTTTTTTATATCCGTAATATTTGCTCCTGATTCTGCTAGCAATGAAGCGAAGGATCTTCGAAAACAGTGTCCTGTAGGTACTTTGGTTCTGGCAGTTTGAGGAATTCGGCAACAATAGATAGAATTTTCCCAAATGTATTGATACCAACTGGATTGAGAGTGCATTTATTATTCATGTATTTCAGGAAAAAACGACGATGTTTGATGACAGAAGGGCGCAGTGCAGAGTATTTATGAAAATCGTCAACATACTTCCCAATAATACTGACTTTCGTTTTTGTGTTTGAAAGTTGTAGACCCAATGATTTATTTGTTATTTCGATGTCTTCCACTGATAAATTATATAATTCTTCACGCCGACAGGCTCCAAATAATCCGAAAATAGTTGTAACCTTAACCATCAAGTATTTCCCATCAGGTGGCTCATTTAAAAACTTTTCAACTTGTTCACGAGTGAGAATATTTGATTTTTTGGGACGATATCCCAATTTATTCAAATATGCTATTACCCTAAAATATTTACTAACATACACACCATTTTTAACAAGGGTGCTTGACTTTTTCATTGAAAATTTGCTCCAAAAGGTTGATGAACTCCATATTTTCGATATTTCTTCTAAGTATGCCAGGAAAACAGGTTCACTGAAGTTCCCTTCTACATTTTTCAAATATTCACCAGGCCAGGAAATTGTTATATGCAATATCATACTGCTGAACAGATTTTTTAGGTAGGAGTTCCAGACTTGCTCTTCTTGCAGACTCTTCAATATCCACACGAACAACCAAATCGTCACTTTTATTAATAATTGGACTCTCGATAAACATATTCAGTAGTAAAAATACAAAACGAAAATTGGTCGGAACGAAATTCAAATGACAGCGTCTTTTCTCTTCTGTTAGTAATCATAACGTTGGCAACGTTTGCCATTCACAACAACCTTTTGATTATTTGAATATTAAAATGCTTTTTGAAGTTTATTGTCATTGCAAATTCGCCCATTTCATTATCAAAATAGGGCAGTTGTACAAAAAAATTGTATGGAATTTGTGTTAAAAGTGATTTTATTTTGTTCGTGAAATTGTTCAATTCGCTCTGCTCATTTCACAAACTTTTTCACTCACAAAATAAAACGTCACTTTCAACACTCATATCATAAATAACTATTTTATGGAAACTTCACTTCGAGTTGTCGAATCAGTTTTTCTGCAATAATTCCAAACTGGCAGAAGATTTTCAAATGGGTCTCAATAGGTACACCCACAGTTATTGTCCAGATTCAACTCTGAATGTCCCTTGCTTGCTCGAAATATTGTCAGTGGCGGTGAAAAGGTTTCACTACATCGTAAGGGCGTCTAGAATTGGAACCAACCCAAGTTCCATATTTCTCAAATTCTCATCAATATCATTGAGTTTAAATATACATAGAGACACATCCCGGTTCAACGATTTGAAGCTGAATTTAGTGTAGTTCCTTCACCGGTTCATAGATGGATAAGTGTGTTTCAGAGAAGCAAAAAATTTTCTCCCTCATCTGGCGGTAAGTAGCTGAACTATGAAGCACTATTTTCGAAGCCGAATGCGATGACGATCAGGACCGGCGTAAGAAATATTGGATGTTCAGTATTTCATCACCTGATTTTTTAGATGCACTAAAACAAAAATTATTTTTGATCTTTCATGAATATAAAACACTGATGTATGAAAAAATGAGGAACTGAATAAAACTCTTTAAAAACGGAATGAACAAATTAACAGTATATGTGTATGTTAAAGTGATGTGGACAAACAAAAAAAAATATTTTTGAAAATGACTATATAAAACAATTGAAGATTCAATAAGAATACACTTCGCGCCGAAATTCCCTGTGTGAGGACTGACTAGACCAGGAGTCGGCAACCTTTTGAGTCGGAAGAGTCAAAAATTTATAAAATTTCCAAATTTTTTTCAAGGGCCACAAATTTTTTTTTCGCCAATAAACAGTATTGGCAAACACAGAGTGCTTCTTAATTGGAGGTTAAAATGAAGGGGGGAGATTACATGAATAATTTTAAGTGAAAAAGTCTCATAAAAATGTGTCCGAAAATATTAAATTTCGTTTTCGAAATACAGGGTGTTTTTTCCTCATAGTATCTGCCTGTGGTATGCCAATTTCGATTGCAAACCTACCGGGTGATATCTTTCTGGAGTCACTGTTAGTTTGATAAATAGTGGAAAGAAGCTCGGCTGTTATACTAAACTTTATGGTCTCTTGTAGTTTCACCGATTTCGAAAACAAATTCTAGTCGATTCCTCAGAAAAATCAATATTATCATAAAAATCCAGTTAGTATAATCAGAACTATTCGAATCTGGGGATCTGGCAGGCTCTGACTAATGTCAGGTCTTCGAGAGAATCGTTTTTCTCTGAATCGATAGCAGATACGATAAAACTATAAGAGACCATGAAGTTTAGTCTAACAACAAAGCTTATTTTTACAATTGTAAACTTGCAGTGTCTCACAAGAAAAAGTTCTGGAGGAAAACAGGATAGTGTTCCAGAAAAAATATCCCGCTGTAGATTTGCAATCGAAATTGGCATGTCACATGGTGTAAACTCTAAATGGTAATATTCATGCCAAATTCCAGTTGAATATCTCGTGAAATGCAGATACCTTTTATGAGAAAAAAACTTGAAGAAAATTCAAATTTCAACTCCATGTATCTCAATACGAAACGTTTGTGATCCCATATTTATGGGACTTCTTCTCTCGAAATATGTTTGTACCTCCAATTGTACACCCTGAACATGGCATTATAAGATGATGATCAAATAAATAATACTGGCGAATGGACTTGAAGATCCGCAGCTTCACCTCCAAAGACTAAAGAGCCGCATGGCGCAAGTGGTTCGCGAGCCGCAGGTTGCCGACCACTGGACTAGACTATTTATGGTACATTTTCACCCCTCATTTCCTACCTGAGAACACTCCTTTGGAGAAACTCATGGCTAATAATTCATCATTATTGATTCATACCGTTTGTAACGAAGATATATAATTTGGATGAATCCGACCATCAGCCATAACTTCTGGAAGAATAGGTGACGGAAAAAATAAGAAAATAACGGAAAAGAAGCAAAAAATCACGCTTGGAGCTGATAAGGGTGCCTATTCACTGAAAGCAGCTAATCGTAAAGCCTGGATATATGTAGGACGTGTGAATAAAAATTGTTCAGAAGATGACCTAATCGAATTCTTGAAAATGAAACAGCCTCAAAGAGAATTCGAAATTCAAAAAATATCAAATGATGATAGTCCCAACTCATCATTTAAGGTGGGTTTCGACTTCGAACTTCTGGATGAACTGAATAAAGAACAATTCTGGCCTCAAGGAATAATAATAAAGAGATACCATTTTTTTCGTGAACAACCAAAATACAATAAAAAGCGAAGATCACACCTTCAAAGTAATTAACATCAATATCAGGTCGATAAACGGAAAAATTGAACAACTACAGGAATTACTAGAACAACACAATATCCAGGTGGCCACAATCACAGAACATTGGGTGAGTCAGCTTAATATTAGTAAACTGTGCATTCCAGGATTCCAAAATATGGCATACTATTGTAGAAGAAATAATTATGGTGGCTCCCTCATATTATGCAACAAAACACTGCATGTTGAATGTCTGCATCAGATTTCCGAATGCTCAGTAGAATCAGTAATTGAAGTGTGTGGAGTCTGGGTGAAAGAAGTCAGATCGATCATCTTAGCAATCTATAGACCCCCCCAAGCAAATGTGGATGAATTCTTACAGCACCTTAGACAATGCCTGGAGGAGTTAATGAATTCGTACCTACACCGGCGACATATATTCATCTCGGGAGACTTCAATATAGATATGTCCAATGATTCTTGTAACTCAAGGAAATTAAAGGATCTCTTTGGGGAATATGGATTGGAGGGAAAGTTTTTCGAACCATCCAGAGTAACTAATACATCACAATCGCTGATAGACAACATATTTTCAGACTGTAAAGAAATAGTAGCAGAAACCATCGAACCACATCTGTCCGATCACAAAGGTCAGCTATTGGGATGTAATCTCAGATCAAGTTTAAAAGTGGAAAAAGAGAGTACAAAAGTAACCAGGAATTTATGCAAGAGAAACATAGCAAACTTCAAGTGCGAGCTTGGCAAGACAGACTGGTCGCAATTGGTAACCCTTGAACCAGCTAAAACAGCTTTCGACACATTCTGGGAATATTTTATGGGAGCGTATAATGAATCATGCCCAGAACAAGTAGTAACCCATAAAATAAATAATAAAAAAAAAGCTAACTCTAACAAGGAAGCCATCAGACTGAGGAGAACACTAGATGCATTGGCTACAGTCTGTGAAGTAAAAAAGGATGAAGCAAGTAGGAAGGCGTACAATATACAAAAAATGAAATTTAGAGAAAAACTGACGGAAATCAACCGCAACATTAACCTTAAAATGATAGAAAAATCAGAAAACAAAACAAAAACTATGTGGTCAATAATAAAGAAAGGCACCCAGTCAGAAACAAAACACATCAAACCAACAAACTCGGCTAATGAAGTGAACAGGTACTTTGTTAACATTGGGAACGAAACAAGAATGAGCTGTGTGAGCACGCACATTAAGCCGGAAGAACTATTGAAGAACTGTTGTGGGCAACCCAAAAATTCCCTATACATGAAAGACGTAACATTGGAGGAGATCGAAAAAATTACAAAAAAAATCAAATGTAAGAATACCAAGGATATCCACGGCCTATCTACCAGAGTTTTGAAAGAAATAATTCAAGAAATCTCTCTTCCACTGAGCATCATATTCTCGAGATGTATGTTAGAGGGATATTTCCCCGACCAATTGAAGAATAGCCGAGTTTTACCGATACATAAGGGTGGAGAAGCAGGGGAGATAAGCAACTTTCGTCCAATTTCGATACAACCAGCTCTATCGAAAATTCTAGAGACTGCGATTAAAGATAGGATTGTCAGCTTCTTCGAGAAAAATAACTTTTGGAGCAAACAACAACATGGCTTCTTAAAAGGTAAATCAACCACAACAGCACTGGCAGAAATCCTTCACAAGATTGCAAATGGTATTGACGAAGGCAAAAAATGTAAATTATCCTCGTGTGACCTCAGCAAAGCCTTCGATAGTATTGATCACCGGCTGTTGTTGAATAAGTTGGAATTTTACGGGGTGAGGGGAGTTGCTCTAGAACTACTTGCCAGCTACCTAAAGGACAGATATCAGAAAGTTCAAATTGAAACAGACAGTTCTGACTGGGAGCTGGTTACATGTGGAGTTCCGCAAGGATCCATTATGGGACCAATATTGTTTCTGATATATGTAAATGATCTCCCTGCTAATGTCAATCAGCAGGACTCAGTAATGTTTGTGGACGATGCCAGCTTTCTCGATGTTGCTAGGAACCAAGAAGAACTAGTGGCTAATAGCAGAAATACTTTATTGAAAGCCCAGCAGTGGTTCAGTGCAAATAAGATGAAAATGAATCCCGAGAAGACGCAATCAGTTTGCTTCGAAACGAAATCCTCAGAAACCACTCACCTCAAGTTCTTAGGAGTCCAACTACAATCAGACCTTAAGTTCACAGACCACATAAGTGAACTGGGTAAGAATCTGTCAAAGGGAATCTTTGTTATCAGAAGGATGAAACAAATGGCCGGTCAACAGGCCGCAAGGGTTGCGTACTATGGAATATTTCATTCGGCTATTTCGTATGGAATATTGTCGTGGGGAAATATGCCTGGCAAAGAGGATATATTCATAAAACAAAAAAACGCTGTAAGAATAATATATGACGCCAAGAAAACAGATAGTTGTCGACAATTATTCAAACAAGGAAACATCCTCACTTTGTCCTCTATGTTCATATTAAACTGTATTATATATATACATGACCATAAAGATGGCATTCTCCGGAATAATTTCAACCATGAGTATAACACCAGAAACGCTGATAAACTCATCATACCCCATCATAGGCTGACAACAACACAACTGAGTATAAACCATCTAGCGTTGAAAATCTATAACGCGCTACCAGGGGAATATAAAGAGCTCAGTAAGAAGAAACTCAAAAGAGTACTCAAAAAGAGGTTGGTGCAAAAAGCTTACTACAGGACGGAAGAATACTTCACAGACCCATTAGTTTGAATTGTTTGTCTGTCGTGTAATTGTGTAGATTGTCATATACTTTCTGTAGTGTTATTTATTTGCTCATTTGACTATGAATATTTTATGACTTCATATTTAGACCCTACATTCTGTATGTCTAATGCTATGTTGTTATTTTTATAGTACCTATATCATTATATTGACTCCCCATGTATGATTGATGGGTCAAATATTGTATGCTCCTTGTATGCAGTACAAATATACAAATATATAATATAACTAGAGGAAAATGAATATCCCACAGATTTCTGTAATTCAATAGTGACAAAATGGATCGGCAGATTATAGTTCCTTTAGTAGCTACTATGTGCCGCCACTAAAGTTGGCAAATTGGCAAGGAAACTGCCAAAAATGTATGCATCAAATCGTTGAACTGCGTTGTGTCTCTATGTATATTTAAACTCAATGTCAATATGTAAAGAGCCGGAAAAAAATCCTCCTGGTTTCCATAATTCACGCCGCCTGTTCCTACCGCCTCCGTATAAAGATTCAACTTTACGACTAGAAGAATCGCATCTACAATGTTAATAGTTCAACGAAAGCCGAGAAGCCGGTTTCGGCTCAGTTTTTTCATCCCCAGACAGCCTTTCGCGTAAAACCTTTACGTGGAGCTGAAAACGTCCCCTTTTTCGCAGGTGTTGAAGAGATTCCGTACGAGCGTCCCATTATGTTGCTCTTTCAGACGCGTGCACATCGCTCACGACTACGACAATGATTATATTCCGGTGAAAAAATGATGTCGAGAGGACTGGGGCCTTGATGAAATTTCCAGATTTATGGCCGGGAGATTTCCTGCACAAAAAAGGATTTATGAGTTTTTTCCTTATTATTCAGTCGGGTTATTTTCATGTGAAGGATCAGGGGAGATTTTGCGATATTTGGCGACGATGTTCAAGATTTTCAACAACAACAACAAGACAAAGAACTGTACGTACAGAAGGCAATATCTCTGGTGTAAGTGATAGTGTTAATGAAAATCCCTTCGACGCCCTAAAAAATTGCCAGGATCGTACTCGGAACGGACTGTAGATGGTACTGGATAGAAATTTTTCTATAATTTGAGTCAGCAATTTCCACATTAGAACTTTTTTCCTCATAAACTCTAGTGCAAAATTTCTGTTATGATTTGCAACTGTCATAAACATTTTATATCCGACGTACCCTATTTTTCATTTTGTTTTGTTTTTTAATTTTTTCAACTAAATAATTTCTTTTTCGGATGCTCGAGATTGCGGAAGGTTATTCCAGGAAACACCAGAGTTTTAGAGATTTGGGTCGGAATCTTGCAGGATTCCGACAAAGTAATTCCGGGAAACACCGTCACCAGATTTGGGTCCTTTTCCCTAATAGGTGAAAGCCATCTTGATTTGCATAAATATCGAAGTTTTCAAATGACAAGACTCGTAAAAGATCTCTGTTCAAATTTATAATGGTCATATACTTGTAATGTCCGAAATATATTTAGCTTCGGTCCAAAATTCTATATTATTTTGTACGAAACTCTTTGTCGGCTGCTCAAGGTTCAGACAAGGTAATTTCGGGAAACACCAAATTTGGGTCCTTTTTCTTAATGGGTTGAAGCCATCTTGATTCACTAAATATCGGAGTTTTCAATTGACAAGACCAGTTAAAATACCTAGAGCTACTGTGAAGGTCTAGCTGTTCAAAGTGTTTATAGATTTTGTTGTGAAAAGTGTATTGCGTTGGGAAATCTATTGACGAAGTGTATATGGTGTTTATTGAACAATGTCAAATTCGAAAACGGATACTGCATCTGAGGGTGATATGTGGGGACCACCACGAAAAAGGTCCAATAGATCGCATTTCTCTCCTGAAGGGAAAGAGATAATTTTGAACATTCTTCGAAAAGAATTGAAAGAACATCCTGATTTATCGAAAAGAGACTTAGTAGGAATTGTTCCAAAATCCTCAGGGGTGAGTGATTAAACTGTATTCAGAATTCTCAGAGAATATGAAGAGAATAAAACATTGACGAGGAGAGCCTAGTCGTTAAAAATAATCGATTCGGTTGACGATTTCGATATGAACCTTATCAGAAAAATTGTCCACAGTTTTTTTTCCGGAATGAAATCCCAACGATTTCTAAAGTTCTAGAAATCGTGAATGATGACGAAAGTTTGCTAAATTTCAAAGGAACAACGTTCTATAAATTATTGAAAAAAATGGATTTCAAGTTCAGTTGAAACTGAACGATTGTGTGAAATCTCCTCGATTCGACTTTGGACGGAAAGAAACTTTACGAAATCCCTCCTACCGATACGCCAAACATTTTATTATTGCTCTTTCTTACATTTGAACAGAGTATAGAACTGAATACGCAGTTTTAGACATTATATAGACTTCTTCTGGTCACCATAACTACTCGGATTTCTGATCTTGACCTTGGATGTGACCTTGAAATTTAAATGAGACAGATACAAATTAAAATGGGATGTGGGAGAATTTATGGAGTCAAGGTATACCAGACATCTGCAACCAATTGCCAAAAAGTATATGTTCCTTGGGAATATTTCTGTGTTGGCATTTTTCGTGGAATCACTTCACAGAAGCATCCCTTGTTATTAATGAAACCACTAATAACCTCCCCTGCATTTCCCTCCCCCATAAATAATCGTGAGCCAGAAGCAGTCTTTCGACCGCGAAGTCATCCGAAATCCCGTAAAGATTTATGCAATGCTTTTTTCGTAATACGGGCCTAATAGCCTACAGTCGCGTCGTAAATCAGAAAGGAATGGACGAACAATAAGGCCGCAAATGAAACTTTCATTAAAAATCTCGACCGAGTCGATTTTCCTCACTTTTCTTTCATGTACGCCGGGGTCTCTTAACTCCCCGATGTCGATATCGATCTCCCGCTGGTGCTGCGGACAGGAGCGGCAATAAAGCCGGCCAGAGGCCTGCAGCGGCTCTCCGGAGGTCTCCGGGGTATTGGATTTATGTTATTAAGTGGCCTCTCATTCCGGAAAATCTTGATGAACAAACACAATTGATCTTCGGCATTGATGGCAAATAAGTTTGTATAACCTAGAGCCTGGAGGTAGCTGCCGAAGATGATGACTTTTTATTGTAGATGGGATGAGTCGGTGAAAGCAGAATTGCGTTTGGAATGATATATACTTTCTGGATCGTCAAATAAAACGGATGGAATTCTTTTTCTCCTGAGAAATATATCAGAAGTATTTCGAATCGAACTCTAATAACGGATAACTGACTAGAATTCTTACATTCGCATAATGATTTTTTTATTACATTTACTTATAAACTGTTTTGTCATTCGGTTTGTAAATCATCCAGCGATATAAAACTATTTTTTGTACAACTGCCATTGAAAGTGACACTTTTAATGACAGCAAACAATGTTAAAATTGATTGTTTACGTGGAAGCGTGTTAAAAATATTTTTAACATTAGTGTTAAAAATATTCTTAGCACTCCATTTTCTTATGATGAAATCAGATGAAAAAAATTCAGCAATTGCAAATTTTTATTATCAATATTATAACAATCATTACTTAAGAACATCAATATTAATCGTAAAACTAGAACAATTACTAACATTAATGCTATGTGACGATAGAGAGCTTCGCAACACATTATTAGAATCCTCAGCACCATCATTACTTGTAGAAACCGGAAGTACAATATTGGATGATGATGATCCAAAATTTGTTGAGGTTGGAAGAATTTTTTCACTAATGACATTTCTATATGCAATGGAATGATCAACATAGCCCTCGGCTACCGTCGTAGACTTCCATCCACCATGTTTTTTTATATCCGTAATATTTGCTCCTGATTCTGCTAGCAATGAAGCGGAGGATCTTCGAAAACAGTGTCCTGTATATTGCTTTGGTTCTGGCAGTTTGAGGAATTTGGCAACAAAAGATGGAATTTTTCGAAATGTATTGATACCAACTGGATTGGCAGTGCCTTTATTATTCGTGTATTTTAGGAAGAACGACGATGTTTGATGACAGAAGGGAGCAGTGCAAAGTACTTATTAAAATAGTCAACAGAACGACTGACTTTCGTTTTTGTGTTTGGAAGTTGTATAACCAATAATTTATTTGTTATTTCGATGACTTCCACTGATAAATTACACAATTCTTTACGCCGACAGGCTCCAAATAATCCGAAAATAGTTGCAACCTTAACCATCAAGTATTTCTTATCTGGTCCCTCATTTATATAAATTTTTCAACTTGTTCACGAGTGAGAATTTTCGATTTTTTGGGACGATATCCTTCACTTTTCCGTTTTGAAGATGCTATTACCTTAAAATATTCACTAACATCCACACCATTTTTAACGAGGGCGCTTGACTTATTCATTGAAAATTTGCTCCACAAAGTTGATGATTTGATTTTTCTTCTAAGTGTCCCAGGAAAACAGCTTCACTGAAGTCCCCTTCTAGATTTCTCAATTTACACCAGATGAGGAAATTGTTATATGCAATATCGTACTGCTGAACAGATTTTTTAGGTAGGAGTTCCAGATTTGCTCTTTTTGAAGACTCTTCAATACCCACAGGAACAACCAAATTGTCACTTTTATTAATAATTGGACTCTCGACGAACATAATTATATTAAGCAGTTAGAAACCCAAGACGAAAATTGGATAGGAACGAAAGTCAAATGACAGCGTATTTTCTCATTTGTTAGTTATCATAACGTTGGCAACGTTAGCCATTCACAAAACCTTTTGATTATCGGGCGGAGTAGAATTCAATGAGACCTCTAGCGGAAAAAATTGTTATTGAAGCAACGAGTAAAATAATTCGTATTGCATTGTTTTTATTCTATTTTTTGTCTTCGTTGCAGATCTAGTTTGATTTTTTGTGTACCTTTTTTAAAGTTTTATACTTTGAATTATGTCGCTGCATAATCGAAACTGTTCTGTATTTGGTTGCACTAGCCGTAAAGGGAAAAATCCCCGAAACGAATATCCCAAGTCTACGCAGTACGCACCGGCAAATAGTTCCGAATTAATTTTGGAATTTTCGAATCGATCGGCAATTTTGGGGCGAAATATCGAAAGCAAATCGCCTATTTTTCCATTATTCGTCGTCCAGAAGAAGTTTTCCGCCGATATATAGTTAATTGAACGCTTGTTGTACTTTTCACAAACATCAACCATACTACAAAAATAAAAATATTAGGAGTCAAAATTTAGTTTAACAACACAAAGCACTAAAGCTCAATCAAAGAAAATCCAAAAGTTTTACAAAACACACACTGAAAATAACTAAAACAGCGAAATGAAACCACTTAAATATCAAAGGCTTTTACGGCATCTGATTTGTTTTACTCGTTGCTAAGATGACATTGATATTTCAGAGCGCCACCTATCGAATTCTACTTTTCCCAATTTGACTATTAAAATGCATCTTGAAGTTTATTGTCATTGCAAATTCGCATTTCATTATCAAAATAGGGCAGTTGTGCAAAAAACATTGTATGGTATTTGTGTTAAAAGTGATTTCGTTTTGTTGGTGAAATAACTATTTTTTTTTTCTGATCGGAACAATATTGAGCAATATCGCCTTAGTTACCATATGTCATAACACACTAATATTTCCCAAGGGAAATATGAAACGTCAAGTCATATTTCCCTTGGGACAATATGATATATTTATATTTTACTATAAAAAATCTTTCATTTATTTATTGGAAAAACAAAAGTGCAATTCTTGAAATTTCAGCTAAAGGTATTGTAACCAGATGCAAATGATTAAATATCTTGTTCGCAATTCGTCATTTGGAGCTTCTCTCAAGAATTTCTTGATCTCCTCCCGAGCCAACACTGCTGATTGTTTGGGAAAGTATCCTTTATTTTTGTTTTCAACAAATGCTTCCACTTCATCGAATATTTTGACTTCAGTTTTTCTCTTCAAATGTAACATTGACCTTAGCATCGATAATTTTGGCCATAACGTGTTTGGTGAATATTTCTGCAAGTAGGGATCGAACAAATTAGTATTACATCAAAAATATCAAGAATCAGAGCAACGTACCAAATCTTCAAAATATGCTAACAAAATATTTTCGTTGACACCGTCCACCAAATATTTTCTTCTCCACTACTGAAAGTCTTTATACGCTTTATTGTAGGCAGTGTTAGATTTCTCCGAAACCAAACATTAACGGGCTTTTGCCGCTTGAGCTTCCACGTATTCTGACATTATTTCAGCAATTTTATTTTTGACAAGACATGAAAATCAAAACAGTCAACTATGATTTTCACAAACACTGCCCATAGCAACGTTTAAAATCCAATGAATTCGAAAATTTGCAATCTAATATTAATTTTTCCATTTTCAGAACAATAATGTGTTTCAATCAGAAAAAAACTATTGATTACAACACGGGAAATATGAATATATTTCCTCGGTTGTCTATACATCCCTCGGGCTTCGCCCTCGGGATGTATCTTTGACAACCTCGGAAATATACTATTCATATTTCCCTTGTTGTAATAATAGCTATATTTGAAACAATAGACATATCAAGGCACAGATACATTTTCTTCAAGACGTTGCCAGCAATGGCCAGAGTTCCACAACCGAACCTCCAATCTCAAACGCCCGTCTTCGATCGGTGACTGCAACTTACGTCCCCTGATCTTGTAGTCGCTGAAGCTTCCCTTCCCGGGTCAGTAATGCATAATGGCCGACTTGATGTCATGTGGACTGTGTGGACTAACGACTGCCTGAGAGAAGATAGTTTAGGACTGAAGCGTCGCTTTTAAACGAATTCTCAAGTTCTCCACTTCGACGACAATGCGTTCTTCTAACGACTTCACCACCAAGTTCTACCAATCTCGCATACATGCCTCATTTGTTCCAAACCGTACATCAGCCGTTGCCAGCGAATTTGCTGTCACGCGTTTAATTTTCGTTGGAATCCGAAACAGCCGATACACGACTCAGGTGTAGGTACACATTCGCAGAATTTAATACGGAAGTTCGGCAATTAGACACCGTAACGTTCGGTCTGGTGGCCGGGAAACACCTCAGACAATATACGTTTGCTGTCTGGGCATCGCTGCAGGTACAATTCGAGTGTTAATTTTCACCCTGCAATGTTTGCGATGTTACCGTCAAACAATGGACGGATTATGGAACTCGGTCGGGTAGTTTGACGCGTCAGACTGAACTCCGGAAAGTCGAGACTGTTGGGGAGGTATTATTGCACATTTTGAGGGTGTAGTCCCCTAATTTTCCATGGAAATCGGTTGTTTCGTTTGTCAAGTGGGTACACATATAGACTGCACTGAGAAGTAGCTTCATAAAATGGCATATGGTCTAGGTACTATAGAATTATAATGATGTTTGTGGAATAGTTAGTGAAAGCCCAAGTGGTGCTGAAACGATAAAAATTTCACATTATAGAATTGAAAACTCTCTATATATTTTCCTCGAAAACCCCAAAACTTCTTATGAAGTATGGTTTTGTCGTTCAATACATTAATCATCAACCGAATTCAATCTACTCTGTATTCTAAAAAATGGAAATATTAAAGGCACATAGACATTTTGGTGAAGACGTTGCCAGCACCGGATAGCATTCCTGAAAGCAAGGTAGTTGATTTTTCGGTGGAATACCAACTCTATAAATTTCATTAGGAAACCACGAATCGAATTGGAAGTTCCGGAATAGAACCTGCAATGTCAAACGTCTGCCTCTGGTCGTCGACTGCATTTTTGCCGAAGTTCCAATATCTCCCTGATCTGGCAGCTCTAAATTTCAATTTCACTGGTCGCGTGAATGAATGACAAGTAACGAGAAATTCAATGGTTGAGTGGTTGGTTTCTATTCCATAATGAATTATTATATCCTTATACTCCATTGCAGCCAATTTTCAAATAAGTTGAGGTGTTTTGAAGTACGTTTTCTATCAGAATTCCACCAAACATAAAAGGTTATAAATCCTCAAAAAAGATACAAGAGCTTGGAAAAAGACCCTGACGAAATATAGTAGACATTTCGATCAGAGATAATTCTGTTATTTTGTAAAAAGCTCCCCCTTTGACGGAAGTGCGGCTTTCCACCAATCAGGGGTGTTATTACTTAAAGAAAAAGAAAAGATGTTATTTTGAATTTTGAGGATCTTTCTACGTAAAGGGAGAAAGTGTCGGGACTCAGTGTCTAATAATTCTCCAGGGTGAGGGATGGTAAATGAAACTTTTGAATTTGAATTTACGACGTATATTAGGACCAAAGTAAAATACCTTAACAATTTTACACACACTATTTATAATTTATTCACGTCAACAACTAAATTATCAAAATATTCGGTCGATTTCTCGAATCAAATGAACTTACAAATTTCAAATATGAAAGCAAAATCGAATTATCAAAACTTAGAAGTTTGTTTCAATATTATATATAATTATATATTGTACATTAATAGTTTGTCAAGATGTACAAAAGAGGGCAGCATAGTTAGTTTTGCAGATGACACTGCCATACACTACAAAGCTGATACGTGGTATGATCTGAAACATAAAGTGGAAAATGATTTCACACACACACAAAATTGGTTTCAGGTTAACAAACTCACCTTGAACCTTGATAAAACCAAATTTCTGCCTTTTTCGTCCTATTCTTTAGAACCAATAGGACATCTAGAAATCAGTCCAGAAGTGAAAATTCCAGAGGCAAAATTCATAAAGTATCTTGGAATAATGATTGATGTAAATCTGAAATGGGACCAACATATTGAACATGTAGTTAAGAAACTTAGAGGTCTTCTGAGTAAGTTCAGATATATGAAGAAATATTTGAATAGCTCTACACATTTGATTATGTTGTTCAATGCACTGGTTCAGTCCCAGATCAATTATGGCATCTTGGGATGGGGTGGAGTTTACGACGTTCATCTGAGGAAACTAAATATTATGCAAAAATGGATAGTGAGAATAATTCATGGAAAAAAAATTACATATCCGAGTGAACCACTATATCAGAAATCAAAAATTCTAGACACAAGGCAACTCTACACACTCAAAATAATAATAAGTATTTTCAAAAGAAACATAATATTGAGAAGAAAAGAACATACATATACTACAAGAAATAAAGATAAAACTTACCAGACATTGAGATCAAAAAAAAGAATAGGGCAAAGATACTTCACCTATCTCGCACCGCGCATATATGAGAAAATTCCCGAAGATCTGGCAAAAATTAGAAACTATAAACAGTTCAAAAAGAAAATTAAATTATGGATTATACAAAGAGGCCGCAAATATGCGAATATGTAGGTACATTGATTAATCAAGACTAAGAAATAGATGTGTGAATGGATAACTTACACCCCGATTTGCGGATACTCTAACTCTTCCCGATATTTGACATCTTACCCACGATTTGTGAAAAAAAAAAATATTATTATGTTCCGCATTGATTTGTGACGCGAACTAACCTGAACTGCTGACAAAAAGACATTTATTAATTAGGATGAAACAGAAATTATTATTATTATGTTCTGCAATTGTGTTTTGGAGTGTGATTTATGTTTAGAGCTGTTATGTTGGTTGATGGGAAAACTTGTTTAGTTGTAAAAAAAATATCCACTGGTTTAAAAAGAGAGAAAATGTTAATTTATACTTACGAACAGGTAGTCTATTCAAAAACCTCTGTAACTTACCATGTTTATTTATTTATTGAATGAACATTATTATTATTATTATTATTATTATTATTAATAACCCTAAACCGCAAACATGAGCGATCTCAAAATAATACAAGCCAAACTACCAAATACTTGAGAGCGATCTCAAAAATAATACAATTGAGATAGACTTGTGGTAGATTTCGGGAATCTGGACTCAAAAGATATCTGGCCTTGCATGCAGCTTTCTACCAATACTCAAACAGGCTAAGCATATAAACAAAAATACCTGATCTTTTCCTCGTGCAGATAATCCTCAGGATGATGAAAATATCCTGAAAAACAAAAGAAACACAAAAACCCGTCACTAACTCGCTTTCGCAGATTAATCTCACTCCCGTTCTACCGACGAGACGCAATCTAAATAATTCTGAGTAATTTCAACAAAAACCTTTCACTTTCCTCTTGACACTTTTCTGTCTCCGCTTGAAACCGTCCTTCCAAAAAATATGAGTGAGTTACCCTATCACCGTTCTCGAGTCAACTCAAAACCTTCCCTAGCTACCCTTAATTTCCGAACGGTCTCCCGAGCCAACTGAGAACCTTTCCGTTTAAGGCTTCCCCAGTTACATCCTTTTTCGTCTCCAAATCACATTGAAGATTTCTTTCTTCGTTTGCTTTAAAAACCAATCAGATTAAAGATTAACCTTCTTCGTTTTTACAAACCAATCAAATTGAAGATTTTTCTTCTTCGTTTTCACAAACCAATCAAATTAAAGATTTTTCTTCTTCCCACCTCCCGTGGGTGGGTTCTGAAAGGAAGACGCAGTTTCCCATGAAAGTTTCGGGTACTGCCACGTTGCAAATCCTACGATTTTAGCCTCGGATTTTTCTGCTATCGTATGCATTTAGTGCAACCGATTTCGTGGAACGATTTTCTGATATCGTCCCATGAGTCCCATGAAAAACTTGAACCGAAAATCAATAATTTCAATCGTTATCGTCTCGCCGCACATCCTGTACCATACCGATAGCGACAAAGTAACTTTCAGACCCATGCATATCAATTTCAGAAGTCTACACTGGTCAACCAAAATATTTCAATTCATTATAATTTGATTAAAGTTCAGAACCATGGAAGCATCCAGTTTATTCTTGAAATTTATGATTTTTTGTCAATGCGATCGAATAGAATTGAAGCGTTTATTTCGTAATGATGAAGCATTACTGCCACATTCAATATGGCTGCCATGAAGTTTTAAACACATATCATCCATGCACCCCACATTACGGAAAAGCACAGAGTAACAAATTCGCATATTTCCATTCGAACGAGTCATACATTATTCAAACCACGCATATACAGGGTGAGTCTTTGACTTGTACATATATTTTAACTGAAGATTCCTCTCATCAAACGAAACACTTTTTTCCTATACCATTTTTCAAAATTCGGTTTGGTTTCGAAGATACAGGGTGTCGAAAATCCACGAAAAAAACACTTTATTGTCCATATCTTCATAACCGTTATTTCGAATGAACTGAATTTTGATTGATTGGTTACTCTATTCATTGTGCATATTTCTCAATCGAAACTTATTCAATATCTCTCCTGGTATAAAAGTTACAGGGTAGTCGACTCATCAATACACGCAAAAACACCATAAAACCACTTCAAAAAGATAAACGGTTCATAGTTTCGAAAGAATCAATCATTTAAGAAACTAAAAGTATTCTTATGTTTTTTCAATAAAACGCGTCGTTTTCGAGTTATTTCCAATTTTACGCGATAAAATTTGACGAAAAACTCAAAAATCATAAGAAAAATCTAGATGCAACCCTGGAATTATAATATCACCGAATCGAAGATGTATTAATATTCTGTAATCGAATTCAAAATTAACAATGTTGTCAGAATGTTTTGTATAATTTTCATTTGGAAAGACGGACCTAATAAGTACTAAAATCTCTATGATGGATCTCTACATCGAACGCTTTCGATGTAGAGATGTGTGATAATGAAATTCCACAAATTTGGTAGATAAAATTGAATAGGTTGTAGCTGCCGACTCAGCTAATTGATTTTAATATATCATATTTTCATGTACGTATAAAATTGAGTTCTGAAGAGCAGGAAATTTCTCAAAGATCCTGATTGAAGTTCACAACCGAGTTTTTTTTCGAAATTATACGTCCAGTTTATGAAAATTCATTCGTTTGTCCATCCTTCGAGAAAATATTGAAAATAAATGTTAGTGAAATAAAAAACTCAGGTATATGAATCATGAATATCGATACAAACCTGCACGTATTAAATTAAAAGTAACGGAAAATAAAATATTACTTTTATACTTAATTAATCAGTTGCGGTGTTCCTATCTGAACAATGTCCTCTGCCATAATTCGCAAAAATCCTAACTGGGACAATGAAACAAGAACCAACTAGGCTGAAATTTTCAGCCATTTTACACAAAACAACACTAGTAAGTAATAATGCACTCCAAATCAGCCTGCAGATATTTCCTCAAAACTTCCACGAAAAAAAGCGTTATCTAAAGTTCGTGCCCAAATTACACGTTGAAAATCGGGTCGTGTAATAAATACATCACCCAAATTAATCGTCATTTAGCTGACCGAATCAGTTTTCATACCGAAATAAATTACGCGGGAAATGATGACTTCTGCGAAGCCACAGAGAATCACGAATAGGCGCTTTACGCGTGCGTCGTATATTTTTCCGCGGGAAGAAGGGATATGTCATTATGTATCTATGGTTACCTCATTTGGGATTTCACTTTATGCTGCCGATTAACCAATCACAATACATATTTCATATCGCACATGCGCAATAGTTCTCCGGAAGTTTGGCAGAACCACAGCCTTCTCTGTAGCTGTGGCTTCTGTTAGTTCTGTTGTGGCAGAACGCTTTCAAGGATTAAGTGCTATGGCATCCTACTGAGTTTATGTTGAGAGTAGTAAAATGTCACAACACACTAGATCATGAATTTATTTGTGCACACGCCAATAAATTATATGCTGTTTCCAAATGATGTCTGATCATATTCATAAGTGAAAATAATATTAATTCACTATTTATACCAGAAAGTTAGTCATGCTCTATCCCTATACTACATGAACATTTAAGAAATAAAACTGCTGTAAATCATTCGAAATGTTGAATAGGCAAAAAACAATTTTTCATAAGTTACTAGTTTCAATAGTTACCATATAAATGCTGATTTTGTTATGATAAAGTGATACTCACCTTACTAGTTTTCTTACAGGAATT
This sequence comes from Adalia bipunctata, assembly GCA_910592335.1. Classification (NCBI taxonomy): domain Eukaryota; kingdom Metazoa; phylum Arthropoda; class Insecta; order Coleoptera; family Coccinellidae; genus Adalia; species Adalia bipunctata. Next base: position 16,058,471 of record OU342955.1, read on the forward strand.
AAAAAACGCACTGAATTAGGGACATTTTAATATCAAATTTAATTAATTTCAATAATTCTATCATGAATCTCAGGTAGTAATTCTTATATCTAATGTAATAACAATTAGGTATCCAGAAAGGGAGAGAAAAGGAGCTTCAGTCTATTGACGATCATCTTCCAAAACCCAAGTAATGTTGGATTGCACAGAGCACATATTTCCCAAGTTTGTGCTTCTTCAAATCCCAATGAATGATCTTATTTAAAAAATCCATATGTGTACATATGGATCATATTCCATGATTGTATGGCTGGATTGGCCTCTTTGGTATTTTTTAGGTCTAAGCAGGTTGGATGAACTTTTCAATCTTTTCTATCCACACAGTACACCAAGAAGGTATTATGCAATGTAGAGGATTTTCGCTTTTGCGGTATTTCATAGTTTATTTCTTCAAGCTACTTCAATTATCTTCAGTTTGATCGTATTGAAATTTCACAGCAACTAACATAATATGCATTTCATTAAAGCCTTCAATTTACTCAAAGATTCTAGATACCTCTTTGTTTTTACAGATATTAATCTGAAACGATTACATCTATTTCTTTGGGCATCCTGAAGTAATACACAGTGCCCGTTTCACAATACTGAAAAGGAAACTGTTATTTGCCATATAAAAATTTCAATATTTGATTACTTTACCGTCTGTCAGATCTTTTGACTTGTGTATTCAGCTCATTTTCTTCGATATTGATAGTTGGTACACTAATTATCATTCAATGAATCAATCTCTGAATAAATTGACAACAGCGTTATCTCGTCCTCTAAAATATGTTTTGATATTGATACACCGTGTTTATTCCATCAGTTCCGGCAGTAATACATCATAATTCCGAGCTATTTCACAACTCAAATTAATATGATAATGCATAATGCAATTAATGCCTCACATACATTCTTATAACCCATTCTCTCGTTAGAGAAATTCTAATTTTTTCTAACCTCTAATTAGTTTCGACCAGAGATATCTCACGTCAAAGAGCAACCTCACGTCATAAGTTATGTAACAGAACTACCACAGATGATATGTGAAGTAGAAGAACTGAATAGAGGAAATGGTAATTTGAGAATTTTGAGATGGGTCGATTCCCCATGGGAAGGTGATCTATGGTGGAATTCATAGATATGTATTTATTTAGTAATGTCAGTAATGTTATCCGAAAAATTCCTTAGAATCAGAAATATTGGTAAACCTGGCAACGTACACGTCAAAGTTCTGTGAATTTTCCCAGAACATTTTATCGTTGGTATTTCTATGATTTTATTTACATTGTTTTGAAGGTTATAGCTTGATCAAACTCATTAATTGAATTGAAAATCACTATTTACAGGATATTTATGGGGATATGGAGAAAAATATGAACAAGTTATTAGTGTTTACAAACTAATCTTCAGGAAAATCGAAGAAGGAACTTAATTCGATAGAAGAAATTGGCTTTTCAATTGTAGAAGTAACCCTTCTAAACTAACTGTTTTTGATAAGAAATATCGTGTTTTTAACATTCTTATTCGAATAAGGTTAGTACTTGAGTATTTCCTAAATGTATCAACTCAATTTCAATCGAGAAATATGCTTTGCATCAATTCCAGAAGAGCTTTTCAGGAACGTACTGAGCCCAATTTTTTTTTTCAAATGGCTATATCTCTTTAACCGAGCCGAATTCGAAAAAATGGAAAATGAAAAAAAGGTTTCATTTGACCTCAAGAATCTTCAGTTAAAATATATGTACAAGTCAAAGACTCACCCTGTATAGGTGAATTTTATCCAATAACAAATAACTGATTCATATTCCAGCTCGCACTCCACTCAAAGAGGGGAATTTTCGAAATGGGGTCGTTTCGAAGAATCGTGAAACAGCGAGGTGTGTCTCGATTGAAACGGCCAGAAGTTTGGGACGTCGAAGAAAAGCTTTTAAAACTTGCGCTGTCGAGATTGAAGACAAACTTTTCAAGTTCAGGTTTGAGGAAAGAAAGAAATTGTTTTCGGGAGAGGAAGCTCTTTCCATTGTTATTCAGTTGTAATTATGTTTTGGTAACTGTCGACCGCATTGGAAGAGGGGGGGGAGAAACGTGAAAGTTCCGATTTCTACAGGAAGAAGGTTATTTTGTAGTCGTTCCGAGGAATTCGCTGGAAAGTAGAATTGACTTTCAGCTCAGATTATCGAAAATCTCCATATAGAAAAATTCAAAACAGGACTGTAAAGTGGAGCAGATATTGTGACAGTGATTCTACTCATAAAATGAAAAATCCAGAGGCCGTGCGTTTTATGTTCCGCGGATAACTTTAACATCACACAGGGGCAATCACTGAGTTGTGCATGATAATACTAAAAACCCCGCTTTTGCTAAGATATCCCAAATGGACAATGTCACATGCTCACTTTACCGAACAGAATCTTGACCAGGGTGCGAGGCTTACTCCCCTAGAAAGCTTTTGATGGATAGGCTTTATTCACCGGAATATTTTCTACCTTTGACCATGTGTTGGATTAAGGTTCAAGGGAGAATCATCGAGAAGCATAGGAATCACATGATATTCATTTGAGCCAGTTGCTATTTAAACCGAACTTTATGATTTATGAATCAGGCACAAACATACTGTATGAGAAAAAAATCGTTCTTATTCGGAACTCCCGTAATCGCTTAGTTATCGGACCATTAGGTTTCACCAAACAGAAAGTTGAGGTGACTGTTAATGTTTTTCTGATAGGAAAGAGTTTGCAGTTTATTTCAATGAATAAATTAGTGTTTCGATTATAACTTTGTTCTATAATTGTATAATTTTTTGTGTGGGCGGAGTACTGATTCGACAATACGTGGACTATTCCCATAAGTGGAGCAACTGGAAGAGGGGGGAGAGTTATCATTCGTGGTGACCCAACAGAAAACGCTTGATCAAGTTGTTATATATTTCTGAAAAGAAAAAAAAACAATTTATCTGTCACAGAGATGTGTAAGGTTAACATTCAAAGAAACAAAAGTTTGTATTATAACTTCGAAAATAATTATAATGAAAATAATTGATTACTCCAATGAATTCTACTGAAAAAAGTACCTGCATAATGTTTTTGTTTCATGTTTATAGCACCAGTAATAAAGAAGTTATGGGAACCTTTCATTTGACGCCATTTTCCAATTGTCTCTAATAGTTCGGAAGCGGTTTCCACCAAAATGATTCTCTCAAAAATGGAGCCCGAAAATGTGCCACTCATTTTGTTCTAGCTCATCGGGTTTCGGAGATCCCCTCACTCACTAGACAACGAATTTGGGACACCCGGTACAGGTTGTTTATGTCAAAAGATATAAGGGTGTAATTTTTATCAGGTTCTTATTTGAAAGATATTATATGTTCAATTAATTCTAAATAGTTTTTGATTGAATGATCTGTATTATACAGGGTCTTTCACGAGGAACCTCACCCATATTTATACGGGAAACTACTGAACGTATTTTCATGAAATTCAGCACTTATAAGTATTTCACGTTGCTGATGAAATCTAAAATATTTTCAAGGCATGAGCACCTCCGGTTTTTCCGGAAATGACGTCAACTTCCGTTTCTCAAATTAGAACACCGTTTTTTTATTGCAGAAATAGATTCCTTAGAAAATTTCAAGTTATTTGGATGTAACATTTTTCAGTTTTGGTTGGAAAATTCTCTCTGAGCGGGAAAATTCGAAAAAAAAATCGAAAATAGAGCTCCGCTGAAACAAGAATAACTTCGAGGTTTTTGGATGGAAAATTTTCATTTTTAGGATTTTGCAAGATGTAAGATTGATGTATCCACTTTAAAAATCGAAATCGCGATTCATGATACAGGGGGTGAAAAAATCGCTTTCAAAGTGAGGGATGACAAAATCGTGAAAAATCAATTTTTTCAAATTAGAACCCCATTTTTTATGGCAGATATTGAATCTACGTTAAAAAATAATGTGAGTGTATGCATCACACCCTTGCCCTAAAATGGATATTTTCTGAGTTAATAATAAGTTGACGTCATTTCCGGAAAAACCGGAGGTGCTCATACCTTGAAAATATTTTAGATTTCATCAGCATCGTGAAATACTTATAAGTGCTGAATTTCATGAAAATACGTTCAGTAGTTTCCCGTATAAATATGGGTGAGGCTCCTCGTGAAAGACCCTGTATTTCAATCTATTTGTGAAAAATTGGTTGATCAATTTGGACATTTTTTGAGCATGTGAAGATACTGCTGAAGCTATAGGTCGGATACTTTTTTCAGGTTTGTATAGTTTGATGGTACTGTATAATTTAGGTACTCGAGGATTTCTTTCCTCAAAACTATATTTAGAGTGTCCGTATTTCAGTAATGTAATGTTTCAGTGTTTCATTTACTTTGGTTGTATATTTTAGAAGGTGATTATATTTCATTTTGGTGTTACCGTTATTCCCAAGAATCCAGCGTTTTTATCAGTTTTGCTCATTATCAATAATTCTTTTTTGAATTTTCTTTATGTCTTCATGTAAATGTTTGTTAGGTAAAAATTGTCTTCGTTATGAAGGGCGCCGTCTTCTAATTTGAGCACCCTGTATGCACCCCTCCTATCTGGTATTTTATCATCGTTCCTCCTCGGCATCTCTCAGTCTCAGCCCAGAACATGAGATTTTCATAATTCCCTTTGCAACATCTTGAACAGATTCCGCGTTAGAGCGCAAAACACTTGAATAATAGATTCGCTAAACTGAATAAAACATGCCAGACTTCCCATCTTCTTCCGCGTCGCAAAAGGCAGGCCCTAGGGTAGGGCCTTGGAGAGTTCCCACCACATCATAGCGCATCGTGGAAAGCGCCATGATTGGGATTAATTAAGCCGGGACCTGGCAGGACAAGATAGAACAATGAAATTGCCGGGTGGCGAGCAGGAAGTTAACCGTATATATCCAGTGTCCCTCAAGATTCCTCCTAGAGGGGGCTTTGCGGATTTAATATCATGGCTCGTGAGCTCGCAGAGCAACACTGACCGCCAGCCATTGTTTCTGCAACAATTACACAATTCGTTCGGTAGGTCTTTTCAGCTTGCGATCCTTTTGAGTCGTCATCGGACACAAAAGGAGTCAATTTTCATGTGAAGTTCAGGGAAGCGTTACGTTGGGTAGGATTGTGTGAAGAAAAGGGAGCATTATGTAATGAGAAGGTCCTCGGTGGAAAATTACACTCATATTCTCCACTGCATTCATATTAATTAGTCTCATAGTCACAAGTCAAATTATTGGATGTGATAAAGGAGATCACTGGCCACTGTAGAATGTATGGTCCCCAGCTCTGAAAATAATGAAGAACAAATTGGATGCATTGGCGACCATGATAACAGTGAATAGAAACGAAAATTTATATCGTGAATACAAAAAACAGAAACAGGAATATTATAAGCATCTTGATTCAGAGTTGAGGATAGAAAAAGAGGAAAATTTGAGAAACAATAAACAAAAAGCCATCTGGAAAACGATAAATGAAAACATCAAAAGTAAAAAAAAAACACAAATACTAATCCTAGACTGAATGCAGAGAAGTTTGGTCGGTATTTCTCTGAAATTGGCAGAAGCGTGGCAGATTCCATTCCAGCAGCTCTCTTGGATCATGAATACTTTTTAAAGAAGCAGAAAATCCCGAATGAGTCTTCTCTGTTTTTCATGCCTGTAACGGAGAATGAAATAATAAACGTAATAAGCTCTCTAAAAAACAAACCAACCGAGGACATTTATGGTTTGAGTACGTCGCTATTGAAAATGATTGGCAAGGAGATAGCAGCACCACTTGAGATTGTCATAAATAGGTGTATCTCCGAAGGTTTGTTCCCGCACGAGATGAAAGTGGCAAAAATATTACCCTTGCATAAAGGTGGCAACAACGAATGTGGAGGTTACCGGCCAATAGCAATCTTGCCAGCCTTGTCGAAAGTCTTTGAACATTGAATAAAGACTAGAATTGTAGACTTTTTTGAAAAAAAATTTGCTCTCGATGAGTCAGCATGGTTTCAGGAAAAAGAGATCTGTAAAGACAGCAATAAGTGAAGTACTTGAGGTCATAAGTAGGGCTGTTGACAATCAGGATGCCTGTCAGATAACGTGCTGTGACCTGACGAAGGCCTTTGATGTTGTGGATCACCACATACTCAAGACCAAGCTTGAGTATTACGGAATTAGAGGAAGAGTGCTGGACTTGTTGGATTCCTACCTTTCACAGAGATGTCAGAGAGTATTGTGGAATGGGGAATGGTCCGAAGATTCTGTTGTCCATCTGGGAGTGCCTCAGGGCTCAATTTTGGGTCCGTTGCTCTTTGTCATCTTCATCAACGACCTTGGCCTTCTGGATGTGTTTCTCTATGCTGACGACAGTACGGTTCTCTCGGTGGGTCGATCGGAATCACTGATGAAGGAAAATTTACGTTGATTTTTCTTGTTCTCTTAGTCCACATTTTGGTATAACAAAACAGCCCTTATGTTCATCTTCCGTTGATTTTAACATTCTTATTCTGGGTCTCTATAACATTGTGATTATAGAAGCACAAAGCAATGAGATTTTATGACTTTCTTTCAACCATGTGTATGTGCCATATCCGTTATACAGTTCGCGACAAAATTATGAAACGAATTCATTTCCTTAGAAGAAAAATATCTGGCAACAAAATCCTGAAACAGGCCTATTTTTGTTTCACTTTTACCAAATTTTTATGCATTTTTGAAAGATTTTTGTTGCACCCTGTGCCATCCCCATTAACCCTCTAAATTTGTTGAATTTTTCACGTGAGGGGGTTGAAAGTGGTTGAAAGTAATGCATGAACAAATTTCATCAGGTACCATCGTCTCAAAATAAACTAGCCATGACGAAGTGCACATTCTGAAAACACATTCAAAAAAAAATTTTCTTGAAAATTTCTGCACGCCTGTAAAGAAGATACAAAGACCTTGTCAAAAAAGTATCTCATGACCCACTTTCCCTATTCAAAAAATTTGAAGGTTTGATGGAGATGGCACAGGGTGCAACAAAAATCCTTGAAAATGCATAAAAATTCGGTAAAGGGAGAAAAAAAATTTTCAGGATATTGTTGCGAAATATTTTTCTTCTGAGAAAATGAATTTGTTCTATAATTTATGCATGTACCTAATTGGTAGTTCCTTACATCGTTTGAAGTGCAACTCTTCGAAAGCACAGGTAATTTAACTTCTTTCTTTACCTGAGGATCTGAACGCTGTGACTTAGTCAACTCAGCTTGTGGGGCATATGAAAGAGGATATCAGGTGAAAAGCTGTAAGACAGCGTTGCGGATTATTCATACTCTGAGAACTGAATGAACTGAAATACTGGATTGTAGAGATCTGATAATGACTTGACTAATTGTTCATCTTCTGAATGCTCTTTATCATTCTATCAATTGATTCGTTTCAATATCTTATGTGCAATATATAGATAGGTTTTGCTTTGAGGAACCGACCAACTGTTTCACCTTCGTTTTCCTTCTTGCAACTGGATTTGATAATACTGACTCATGGACCAATACAGCTTTCATCCCTTGAGGGATGGACAGAATTATGTCCAATTAAGTGTTTTATTTATCTCATTTATTCCTATCCATTATTTTACTGATCTTAATTATTACAAAGCTGAATGACTGCGTCATAACATAGGGTCCTAGCCAAAGATCAGAAGATCAAACAGCCAAACTAAAAATATCAGTATAAAATCCGCTTTACTGAAAAGAGACTCCTCAAAGTTACGAGGTAGGAATTCACTAGAATTTTACTGTAGAACCTTCTGGAAATTTTCAGGGAATTCAGTGAATTCAGCAGTCCCCATCATGACAGAGTAAAACATAGCAACAAACTATATATCACCGCTGTCCATTCTACCCCCATTTTCAGTCGGAAGTTGGAACCCGACCCTGACCTAAGCCAATGCTCGCCAGCTCACGTATTAAACAACGCACAAATTTACTGTGGCACAAACAAACGCCATTGTGATTTAGAGCGCCAATATTATACGAGTTTGTGATGTGGCATGTGTCAGGCTTGTCCTGCATTAACCGAATGTTGATGAATTGCTAATGATACTGCCCTTCTCTTTGCACTCCAATAATCATCGACAAAATCGGAAGACCATAGAGGAACATAATGGTCTGTGAATGATGTGGTTCGACGAGTTCATTCGATCAGAACTGTTGTAATGCTACTTCGTCGTAGTTTACATTCATGTGGTTCGTTTTGTTGGTTGAACGTTACCGAAGGACCGAAGGTTTAATAGGGCTAAAGGTTTGGAGGCACTCCATAAATAGAGTTGATTTCTGTTTAGATCTACATAGGCTATGATTATTGACATGTAGTGTTTGACACTCTGATTCTCAGACTATAGAAAGAAGAGACGCGCCTTTCAGTAATAAATAGTGAAGCCAAATTTCAAAATCATCAGAACTAAACTGTGTAGCTGTACCACTACCGGATAAAAATGTAGTATACTCCATTCACTTTTATGAAGTATCTCAGTTGGCCAAGATTAAGGTTTATCAAGTTTTCCACTTAAAACTGACGCAAGTTGGCTCTCGTGAAAGTCAAGATAATTTCAGTGACGTTGCGAATGTGACACAGGTTTCGATCTCTGTGGTAGTCAAGAATCGAATCGCGTAGAAAACGTCAAAAATTCACTTTCTCCAAATGCAATTTTTTGATATTCAGGCCAAAGGAAATGTAGAAATGAATGGCGAGAACGTACCTTGATGGCTGAAATAGAGTTCCTACTTTTTTTATTAATTTCTTAAGCAATTTCATTTTTCCTATTTGTGTTAGAGTGCGTGCTTCTCATACGAAATATTTATTAGAGTGAGTTATTATAGGCGTTAGTTATTATAATTCATGCTTTTTGTTTATAAATACAGTAACAGCTCAAAATCAGTTGAATAATATATACCTATATTATTTAACACGTTGAGTGCCACCATAACTTCTGAAAAAACTAACCCAGTGGCCACGATTTTTTTTTGCATATTCATCTTCTCTGGTGTTCAATTGAATGGAATTAATATATGGAACATCAATTTTCTAATTTTTTTATGTACTTTTGAGTCCGATTGTTGGTGATGATTCAGCAGATGAATAACATCCCCTGAGATTTTGTTGGTCTCATTGTTTTACAGCACAACACCCTCAATATTGCTCTAATCTTCATTTGCCCCCCCCCCTGAGAAAAATTTTTGGGGATTTCTGCGGGCGCCCATGAACGTGAGACCACTGATGAAGAAATGCGCGATTTAGATATGCGTCGTTGGTCGTGAGACCAGAGTGGTCTCACGCGGCTCGCCGCTCCCAAAAAAGTGTGATACCTATGTGGTCTCACATGGCACTCAACGTGTTAATGGGAGTAAATGAATAAACTTTCTGATTAATACGTGATTACTACGACCTGTATGTAGAAAGTACAACGCTGCTCATACATCTGACAGGAAAATGAGTATAACCTAACATTATGAAAATATACACGATGAAATGTGTCAGAATGTCATGGCAAACCGGGATACTTTATAAATGTGAATAGAGTATAGGAATTTTTGCCACCTTGTGACGTTCTTTGAATTTTCCAATATATGAACAAAATGAAGAGTACCTACTTTAGATTGAAATTCATTTGTGCGTCAATGTCAGAAATGAGTATTTGTGTCTTCAAATATTGTGCATTTTCCACATAACATAAACTAAATTATCGGAATGTCCGCGAAACGGCTCGGCCCTTTTTGCGTCAGATAATGAATGGGCACGTTATGGCAGTACCGTTTTCTGAATCTGTGGCCAGGTCATTAATCCATTCCGTACCTCTATTGTAATTTTGTGTTTCTAATGACGTTTTGAACAGTGTTATCATCACGATATCGCGACTCATCGCGTATGGAGAGTAAGATTTGGATTTATTTCTGGAGATTATTATCGAAATACGTTGAAAAAATGGTTCGCATGTGTCTTCTTTGTGGTAAATTGGACTTTTCGAATCCTGATTCGTGTTCACACAGGTTTTTGTGGGGAAGATTGTATATTAATTTGATTATGATTGTAAACCAAAATTAATTTTTGTTACTATGTGGATGTATTGGACTTTAATCTGTTTGTATTCCCTATTTGCTAAATAAATGAAAAATAAAGGAATAAGTATCATCTACTCATCATTCCAAGTAATAGTGGCGTAGATTTTTTGATTTTGGAATTTCACTTTTCAGATTCCCTTCTGACATTGAGAGGAGGAATATTTGGTAATTGGTTATAAATTCTGAATTTAGCTGACTCTGTTTACCTAACTCGGAATCTGTTTCGATGTTCGGAACATTGTATGAATTAGTAAAAAAGAGTTAATTCACTTGTAATTTTATTTCCATTCTTCAATACCGATAAAACCACGCCACTGGACCTTTCAGAGATCCTACAATGTTGCCATGGCAGTAACTAATGATATTGCTATGCCTTACGCTATCTTCGTTCCACTCATTTAAAACCGACTGAATTTTTGTTTCACCATTTCTCGAATTCATAGCTGTGCTCCTCTTTCTGTGGTCTAAGTTGACACAACATTTCTGATGAAATACGTCGATGTTCCGTTCAAAGGCTAAACAAAATTTGACTGTTCTTTGTCTGTGAATCTCAAGCTTCCCCCTTTCGACATCTCTTCGCTGTCGTTTACACGAAAATAGAACGGTGAACCGACATATCATCATCTGTAGGTTAAATTCGAACCTTGTCCCGTCCGTTTCAACTTGTCCGACATCCGTAGGCTCTCCGATAAAGTAGGTTACGACAGGCTGGGTTTTATAGATTCGGCCGAAATCCATCCCATTTCGTCGTTTGATGTCGGAGGCCCGGTGGAGATGCGTGGCGACAAAACGGCCAGACAAAAATGCCTTCCGTTGTGACATAATGTCCGCATTCCGCCCTTTCCCTTTGGTCATTCGTGTCCGAGCGGTCTGAATAACGGCCCTTGTCTTGATGCCCAAATGGTTTACACCGATAGGGATGGTGTAGGATTAACGACAAACTCCGTCATGGAGTTAGGTCAATCTACCACTCTCTGGTATTGTTTATTTTCATTTCTGATTATCCTGCGAGGTGATTGTTTTGGAGTGTTCTCGGGGAATCTTCCATGTCCATATTCTCCTTCGGGATGAGAGACTGAGGAAGATGAATCCAGTAGGAAGACTTTCAGAAGAAATGCCATCACGATCGGTAATCACCCCTATTTTCAAGACAGGAGACAATTCGAAATTATAGACCAATAAGTATTTTGAATTCCATAGCCCAAATTTTCGAATCGATAATTTATGTCAATATATTTTATGAATTTCAATCTGGATGTTCCCATCAACTGGTTTTTCACCAGATATATCACTAACAATCTACTATTTTTCTCGCAATCAGCAGCAGAGGCAATATATAACAAACAACAGCTTGATACAGTCATGACAGACTGTGCGAAGGCGTTTGATAAAGTTGATCACAAAATATTACCTACTTGTTGTATGTTGGGTATGCTTGTATTCTCACAGCATGCACTTCAGTTCATGAAGTCCTACCTTTCGGACAGGCAACAGAGAGATAGGGTAGGACAGTCTTGGGGTACCTCAGGGCAGTAAACTAGGTCCTCATCTGTTTACCCTTTTTCATCAATGATCTGCCCAAGGTTTTAACTTACTCATCATGTCTCATCTTTGCCGCTTTGCGGATGATTTTGAGTTGTATTGTAATGAATTGAAATATTTTGGTTGACAAGTGAAGACTTCTGAAATTTATATTCACGGCTCCTTGTCGCTATCGGTATGGAACAGGATGTTGGCGAGACGGTAACGATTGAAATTATTGATTTTCGGTTCAAGTTTCTCATGAGACTCAGACGATATCAGAAAATCGTTTCACGAAATGCGTGCGATAGTAGAAAACTTCGAGGCTAAAATAGTGGGATTTGCAACGTGGCAGTACCCATAAGTTTCATGGGAAAACCACCCACGGGAGATGGGAAGAAGAAATCTTTAATTTGATTGGTTTGTGAAAACGAAGAAGAAAAATCTTTAATCTGATTGGTTTTTAGAGAAAACGAGAAAGGGAAATCTTTAATTAGCTTTGGAGACCAAGAAGGAGAGTAACTGGGGAAGCCTTAAACGGGAAGGATCCCAGTTGGCTCGAGAATGGTTATAGGGTAGTTAATATTTATGGTTCTTTTTGGAAGGGCGGTCTCAAGTGGAGATAGAAAAGGGTCAAGTCGAAAGTGAAAGGTTTTTGTTGAAATACTTAGAATCATTCAGATTGCGTCTCGTTGGTAGAACGGGAGTGAGATTAATCTGCGAACAGCGAGTTAGTGATGTGTTTTTGTGTTCCTTTTGTTTTTCAGGATATTTTCATCATCCTAAGGATTATCTGCACGAGGAAAAGGTCAGGTATTTTTGTTTATATGCTTGGCTTGTTGGAGTATTGGTGGAAAGCTGCATGCAAAGCCAGATTACTTTTAGAGACCAGAGTCCCGAAATCTACCACAAGTCTGTCTGAATTGTGTTATATTTGAGATCTCTCTTAAGTTTTTGGAAATTCGGGTTGTATTATTTACTTGCATTACTACTTGCATGTGCAATCAAACCCCATACTATAACGCCTACTATCCAGGGTACATCATTCCACATTCCAATGTTGTCCTTCTCCGCACCACTGTAACGGTTGCTGGCGATGCTCAACAGTCAGAGTTTACACAAGATGGGGTCGATAGAGCTGCAGTCCAAAAGACCTTATCCGGCGGTTAACCGTTCGGACAGTTATAGGATGGCCTTGTTTTCCTAACCACTCATCAGCCAACGATCGAGTTGTCACCAATCGGTCTCTAATGGCCATAAGTCGATCTTGAACATCATTTGTCCCCCTTTGACGTCCAGTGCCTACTCTTCTTCGATTTTGGGCATTATTAAACCACTCTTGACAACATCTCAGAACAGTAGTTCGATTTCTGTTCGTACGGTTAGCGATTTCTCGAAATGACGACCTACCTCCTGTAGACCAATAATTCGACCTCTTTAAAATTCACTCAGCTGGCGATAAATTCCGCGTACATGTGCTCTAGGCTTTTCAACAACAACTAACATCGACTTTGGATCTCCGCGAACATCTGGTTTATTGGAAAATTAGAAAAATTAGCAAAAAATGACGACAATATTTAAGTACCATACATTTTTCAATAGAAATACAGATTTGTGATAAAGATCCATTCTGAAAGTCAAGCAGTTGTCAAAGCATTGATTCCTCAGACCATCTGTTCGAAATGATATGGTAGTGCCGAGGATGAATCAATGAACTGGCAAAAAAAAAAGGTTCTTTTAAGTCTGGGTTCCTAAACCCATCCTGTTGCATGGGAAAATGAAACCCCCATGAAGTGTTTCGGAAGGAAGGAGTAATCGAAGAGAAATAGAAACACTACAGCGGATTCTTCCAGGCCCGGATGATCCTCAAAGCTTTTTTCGGAAGTTTGGTACAACGAGATTCATAAAGTATTCTTATCACTTTCCAACAGGACACTGGCACCTCAGGCAGCCTCTGTTCCTCCTTCTAACAATCTAAAACGTTGTTCAGAAGTACTGCTGATGATAACTTTGTTTTGCAGACTATTCAAAGCGTTATTCAACTCCTCATGAATGAATTTAATGATAGTAGTAGCGTCAGGGATAGGCATTTTGGCCAACCAATGCTGATAATCATTCGAGTGTTCAATTAGCACGAAGAAATGCATCTGGCCAGTCTCTTTATGACATTTCGGCATTTCCAGGTGAGCTCTGAACATTAGCAGTCAGTTTCTAGAGGTCTTAAAGCTGATCGACAGTCTGTTGCAATGCAGACGATTGCGAATGGTGACCTGTTCTGAAGTCACTTGACTCACTTGACTCACCAGAATAAACTTATTAGTTTCAACCTTAGACCATAGAAAGAGGAGACACACCTTTCAATAATAAATAGTGAAGCCAAATTTCAAAATTATCAGAACTAAACTGGGTAACTATACTACTACGGAATCAAAATATAGTAAAAATTTTTGCAACGTTGTGACGTTCTTTGAATTTTCAAATAAACAAACTCTCAATCAAAATTAAAAGTACTTTAGATTGAAATACATTTACTCATTTGTGCGTGAATGTCAGAAATGAGAATTTGTTTTTTAAAATATTGTGCCTTCTTCACATTCCATAGACTTAAGTATCTGTAAATGTACGCGAAACGGATCGATCTTTTTGCCTCAGATAAATGTATGGGAACGTTTGGCAATACGGTTTTTTGAATCTATGATCAGTTCATTCATCAATTACGTGCCGCCATCTTCATTCTATGAAATTTCTGACAATTTGAACAGTGTTGTCAACTAGAGTTTGAGCTTCATTGTATGTTGAAAGCGTTATTCGGATTCATTTTCGAATATTTCCAGCTAAATACGATAAGATCGTTCGTAAGTGTCTAGTGTGTGGTAAATTGAACTATTTGAATCATAACTTGAGTTTCCACAGGTATGTTCTAATCTTTTCATACTAAGTATCAGAGGCGTAGATTTTTAGAATTTCACTTTTCAGATTCCCTTCTGATATTGAGAAGAGGAACATCTGGTTCTCAATTCTGAATCTGACTGACTCTGATGATCTTTCTCCGAATCTGTTTATATGTTCCAAACACTTTGATCTCAAAGATTTCGTTATTGGAGTGAATGGTAGGTAACAGATACCTCAAAAATGATGCCAAACCAATCTTCGAACTTCCGTCCTCAAGGTAGGTTTCTGGGAATTTCCAGAGAAAGAACCAGAATATTGAAATCAAATATGTATTAGTATTTCACCAAAAAATCATTATTCTGCCGGTACTCTGAAAACTCAACAGAGTGATGGATCAGATTAAAGCATTTCACATATGAAGTATATAATTCGATAAGTTATATTTTTCCACAGCTCAAGCTCAACTCCCAGTGAAACTTCTCCATTTGTGAAAAGGTAATTTATTCAATGAAGTATTCCTTGTGTGAATATATTTTTTATTTTATATGAAATATTTGCAGCCTTCAAGATTCTTCTCTCAAAGCAGAAGTTGACGAAAGAATGGAATCTCTTTTCAGTAGGTACCTGTTCTCCTAGTGGCAGGTAAAATGGTTATAATTTTTGTTGCATTAGTGATTAATTATATCTGGTGTAATCTGTTTTGCAGGGTTGAAAAAATTTATGAGAAAATGGATTCAGCTTCCCGTTTTACTGAGGCACTATCTTGTCTATCTTCTTCTAAAATTTGAAGAATAAGGTGAATATTTCATCTCAAATCTCTTCAATTCCATTTACTTTGACAACTGTATATTCACAGAAAGAGAGTTCATGTTGACCATATTCATACAAGTGATTTTTCTACACTCCTGAAAAGAGGAAAAAGAATGTGAAGGTCATCAGGACAATAGTTGACAATCAGAAAAGAAAGATACGTTCACTACAACAGTCTGTTCGAAGAATGCGACATAAAATAACATCCATGAAAACATTGATAGACTAAAAGGAAAATCGCTTGTGTCAGAAGCTTCAGAAGCAACTATACTAGTATGTTGTATTTTTGTTTATCTTTCAGAAATGAAAGAACTGAGTCATGATCAGATCAAAGAGTCTTTTCTTCTTTTCAGGCATCAGTTAATTCAGGAGCTGCAAGTGATTTATTGGAAAGAATGTTGAAAGGTTCAAGCAAACAGAAGTACAACCCAACATTGAGAGCCTTTGCCTTAACATTGGCCTTTTATTCTCCCAAGGGATAGAATTTTGTGGGAAAAACATTTCACAACAGCCTTCCCCATTTCACATTATAACTTGCGAAGAAGATTGTGAATTGCTATTGAAAACCTCGAATGAGTTTAAGTATAAAAAATGTTAGGAATGTCTTCTAGAAAAAGAGTTATTTTCCATCAGATTCTGCCTAAAAACTAGAGCTATGACTATCTAATTCTAATGGATAGGGCTTTGGGAAAAACAAATGCACCTGTTTTCAATTTCAATGTTGATTATAATACCTTATTCAGTAGGTTAACTATGGGTTCATGATTGTATTATTATAGTTAATATGTTCTTCTTTTTGATGTTGATTTATAGATAAGGTTTATTTTGTCCAAAGAATTATGCTTAATTTTGTGAATAAAGTCATAAATTATTGATGATTTCTTCATACTGAACGCCGTTTATATAGGTATATAAAGTAGGTACGCTCGGCAATTAGCCGCCCCGTAGATTTTCATCCCAAATATTGACTCAGTTTGATGCTTTTGCAGTCAAAACTTATAACATATTTGTGATAACGTGATTAGACACTCAATTTATTATAAAATCTCGTGAAGAGAAAAATCTGATTACTTCACATGAATTTACACATTTTTGTTGTCAGTTTCAGCATTGAATGAACTGTGTAGTTTATTTTAAATACCTCAATTGACTTCCTGAAGAATCATTCGTTTTTCAATAATTTTTCATACTTATTATCAGTAATTCCAAGTAATATGAAAAAGTTACGCATTTTTATATTTTCAATAAATCATTTGCATCAATCTTCAAATATATTTATAGTACAAAATGATTCCACATTTCTTTAAACCGCCCCCGTACCAATATTGTAAGAATTCGCCATGAAAAGATTCTTCACTCGTAATTTCATATCCATTCTTCAAAATCAATAACTCCACGCCACTGGATTTCTCAAAGTTAGATTCTGCAATGTTGCCACATAAAGGTTAAATGATATTGCCATCCTTTATGCTATCTTTGTCCCACTCATTGAATACTGACTGAATTTTGGCTTCATCAATTCCCGAATTTATGAATGAGATGCTGTGTCTCTTCTTTCTATGGTCTAAGGTTTCAACTAATATTACGTTTCGATGCTGAAATTGAAACAATATTTTCCTCGCACAATAGTTTTTACCTACACACAATTCAACTCGTTTCCCCGTAATTGCATCTCTTCTTCACCTGGTTTCTACGAAATAAGCGTCGAAGCAGTCTACCAATTTCTCCCTATTGTTGCGGAATCAATATCACGATAAAGGTTCTCATCAAGTTTTCCGCCAAAGGCACTGTTTAAACGTCGATATCTCGACTACGAACGGAAAACGACTTTATGGCATCGTCACCTTCTAGGGGTTATTATAACTGGGAAATTGCATATTGTGCAGTGCTGGATTTGATTAGCCTCAAGAATATGCTCAAAATTCGAAACTTATGAGGTTATAATTGAATATACTGAGAATGAATACAGAGACAATGGCACTCACGGCTGCAGTTTCGTGGAACCTGGAGCTCATACTTGCCGGTTTAATATTGTGTGTTGGTATCATGTGCACGGATCGAATTAACTATGAGTTGAAGACTTTGGCACCCAATTATTATTTGATGGTTTGTTATACACTGCGCAAAAAAATTAACGAACATTCTGAAAATCTCAATTTTAATGAAAGTTAACTCTACATTGACTTTAAAACTTATTTTTTATGTTCTCTCGGGAAGGTTTTGAACGAAACAAGACAAATAAAATGGAAGAAAAATTCAGGGCTTCATCGAATCTTATGTGAAAGAAGAGAAATGAACAATTTTCAGAATACTGAAATGCTGAGAAGTGATTTAATACTTGGTATTTACACCCATGCGTTAATTACAGCTCGGCAACGACGGTTCATAGTCAAAACGAGTGATCTTAAAATGTTCTGATCTAATCCTTCCCAGATTTCTCCGAGTTGGATTCCTAAGCCATTAAGAGTAGCTGGATGATTTTCTGAACTTCTCAGCCTTCTATTGAGGATGTCCCAAACCTGCTCAATCGGATTGAGATCTGGACTTCTTGCTGGTCATTCCATTCGAGAGACTTCAACCTCTTCAAGGTACTCCGATGCGCGCACGATGAGGTCTGGCAATATCGTCCATAAAAATGAAATTTTCACCAATGTATGAGGCAAATGACACAACATGCTCTTCAAGAATGTTCCTTATATACTTATCAGCATTCATAGCTCCATTATCAACGACCACTAGATCTGTGCGAGCAGTCAAAGATATTCCATCCCATACCATAATCGATCAATCCCCGAAACCAGTAGTATTCAGGAAATTGCACTGAGCATATCTTTCATGTGGATGTCTGTATACAAGGAAACGTCGATCACAACGGTAGAGGCAGAATCTAGACTCATCTGTGAAGAGAACTCTTTCCCAATCGGCCTCTTCCCAATGGATATGCTCTCTCGCAAAATCCAAACGCGCCCTTCGATGGGCTGGGGTAAGAGCTGGGCCTCTTGCCGCGACACAAGGCCTTAAATCATATTCTCTGAGGCGATTTCTTATTGTCTGAGTGCTAATCTGCACCTCATGAGTTTGCTCAAGCTGATTTTGAAGGAGGCGAGCGGTTGCAAACCGTTGTCTCAACGAAGAAACTCTCAAGTAACGTTCTTGAATGGCGTGGTCAGTGGCGGCTCGTCGGGTGAGGCAAGTGAGGCGGCGCCTCACCTATCATTTTCCTCACAATCTCAGAGAAATAAAAGAACAGGGAGCGAACACCAAAACATTAAAATATGCATAATATCTAATAAAAATCAGCAATAATTTTCTTCGCCGCCACTGCTCAATAGCATCCCATGAGGACGCAGAGGCGACGATGAACATCGTCTCATCCAGTTCAAATTCGAAACAGCCGACGGAATCCGAAGGAACACGAAGGTGTCGCTATTTTTCGATCTTTGAGGCGACGATCTCATCGTCTCTATCCAGTCCAAATTCGAAGCAGCCAACCGAATCCGAGAGACGGCGAAGGAACGCGAAGGAGCGCGAAATTGTCGCTATTATTCGGTTTTTGAGGCGACGCAACTATCGCCGATCGGACCTTTCCGTGATTCTACAGGATTCGAGGATAGGTTCACATAGATGTCGCCACTCCCCATCTGCTGATTTGTTTATGTAATCCACTTGAAACTTGCAACATCGTCTGCTCATGTTCAGTTGAGTTACAGCAATTTCATATCGTTAGATATTTCGATTATTTCTTTGAATTATCTCATATTACTTTCGTTGTGGTTTAATTAAGAGTGTAATTGAGCGATAATCCTACAGCTGAGTAGTTTGAATATTGAGTTATGCATAACCCAAATAAATATTGCCCTCGAGAGGTTACAAGGAAAGCGTAATGAAAATTCTGTAAAGCAGATTTTCGAATAATCAAAGGCACTCACAAGAATACTTTTCGACCGAGAAAAATATAATTTGAACGCAGTTGAACTATTTGAAAAAGATAAACGTTTATTTCATGAAATTTTATATTGTATCATTCACCAAATAAAAATTAGGTTCGAGAATCTGAGTGAGATTAAATTTTTAGGATTACTTGATAGGACCAAATATCAATTATTTTCATCAGAGTTTCCTTCCACGTTGATGAATTCATCAACAGGGAATTATCGTGACGTATTTGATGAGGACCGATTGAGAAAGGAATTAAATATAATTTATAGAGATGAACAATTTCATAAGGAAGATATATACGGCACCCTCAAATTGATAAATAATCTTGGTATGGTTTCAGTATTTTCGGAGGTTATAGAGAAGGCATTGTTTGTCGCCATCAGCGAAGATAATGGTCAATTTTTTGAAGACATAGATAAATTTAATTCATAAAAAGTGATATTATGGCGCATTTCCGAAATTCTCATTTTTCACCTTTTATTTTTTTAAATTGAATCTACTACTGAGTACACCTCTGAGGATTTCTCAATAAAAAAGTTATTGTTATTATGCTGAATAACATTGAATAATACTGTTCTCTCTCAGTAGTTAGATATGAAAATTATGTTGTAGTCAACCACTATGTATAAAATTTTTTTTATATAATCGCCTCACCAGCTCACGAGGTCACGAGCCGCCACTGGGCGTGGTCTACCCTGTCCTGGTCTTCGGACATTCATACCTATCTCCCTAAATCGCTGCAACATTCTGGACACACTTGTATGGGAAACTCCAAACCTTTCTGCAATTCTTGTGTATGTCCATCCTTTTTCTCGCAAAACTACCGCTTGGGCACATTCCTCTTGGGTCAAATTGCGTGTTTCGCGTTGCATAGCGATCGATTGTTGAAAATCAAATGAAAGAAAGACTATTTGATCACTAGAATTGATCGAGAACAACTGATTTTAGAATGGAGCCAATACATTCAAATTCTGCTCGATAATATCATCTTTTTTCATTCCTGCTGTGAGAAAACATCTGTATTGAAGAAAAACGTTGAAAGTGGATAGGATAACATATGCATGCATAATTCTGATAAAAATAATTATCAGTGAGAACATCTTCAGTTGTAGAATAAATTTGAGATTTCCATAATGTGCGTTAATTTTTTTGCACAGTGTAGTTGTATAACTAGCACACAACGTGTTTAACATACTTCCTGAATTTATGAGAAACAAAAAGCGGAGTTCTCTCGATAATAACTTCTCACGACTGAATCTTCATTGATGGAGCATTTTTTATGCATGAACTGAACAAATCTCATAATGCACTGTGAGAAAAATTGTTCCCATTGCAGAGAAAACAGCCATTATTCTTTCAACAGACAGTATCAATCTCCAGATCGAACAATAATCCATTTCTTGGCACATGCTTCTGTTACCCGAGAACTCATTTATCCGAGGCTTTACAGACCGTGAGTGCGACATAATGAAATCCGAATCCTTCAGATTTGAGTTTCCGCATCCGTACTTTGGAGGAATCCATCACTCAGACGAACGTGCAAAGAGTATTTAACGGACAAACAATCATTGATTTCCCTAATCAGCTCTCCTGGTCTGGAAATGCGATGGCATTAGCCTCGTCTAATCCGGTTTGCGCATTTCAACAGTTTCCACCGAAGTCTGCGGCCGCATTAATAAATTTCACGCCATCATCTTGAGGGTTTGTAGCTGACCCTATAACCAATTGGACTGAGGACGTCGTGAGACATTTGTTGTGTTGCATTTATGCTTCAGTTTTTCAATGATAAGTAGTGTGAAATGAATGAAGGAATAAATTTCTTGTTATGTATACTTTGGCGACGAGGGTGGGATTTGAAAGTGAATGTAATTACTGCAACATGAATTGCAAAGGGTGAAAATATTATTAGCAGAATCGGCTGTCCGACTGGCCATAAACCGCCACATATTTTCGCTTATTCCAGCTCCCCTAAATAGATTTCGAAAACCGCATTCAATTTAATGAATGGAACGAGAGCGCTATTAACACCCCACTGTACAAACACTATACTGCTACTTCTGCTATTCGGGCCAACTTTATGCAATTAATGATATCCATGTTTGGTTTGACATTCATTTTCGGAATGAAATGAGGGTCTTTGGTGAGAACGACGTTGATGCTTAATGCAAACACATTCGTCTGTTTGAACATCCCCTCTTACCTGCAGGTATATGTAACCATTATCGTGTTCTAAAAGTGAATTAAAAGTTTTATGTGTGCGGGTATATGCGTGAAGCTGCTATTAAAGCGGTGTTTCACATCGTATACCTCTCACCTTAAGAAGTCTTAAGGATATAACACCATCAATAGAAAATGAATTTGAATTTGCGAAGAATAAGTCACTTCTGCTTTCTGCATAAACCACATAGAGAACATAGAATGTTATGGTCCTGAAAGTAGAACTTTCGAAGTTGATCATTTCCAGTTATTTATCTTTGCTTTTCTCACGGGACGAGTTCACTTTACGAATACGACTGGTTGAGGCGAGCGAACTGTGTTCGCACTTAGCGAACTGAAGTTGGGTGCGAACTGATTGCGAGAGCGGTGGCGGATCGGAGGGAGAAAGAGGGGGAAGTCCAGTCGATTGGTATCATTAAATAGTATAAAACATGTATGTCCCTATGTATGCTTAGATCTTCAAAACTACGAAACGGATTTTTGAACGCTTTTTTTAATAGATAAAGTGATTCAAGAGGAAGGTTTATATGTGTGATACATGCATAATATTGTAGAGAAACACTGATGAATTCACATCTAATGTGATATCGTAAATAAACACATTTTTTGCGCTTACATTGTAAACGCTGACTGAACCCCACGAGATGAATCAGAATAATGTACTCAGTATAGTACTCCTAAAAAAGGTCAACAAAATAGTCCGCCATAGTATATGTTTATCTTTCAAGGATAACCCACAATAACCCTTTTTTATGCTTTACATTTTACAGGAAAAAATGGCTTATTTAGGAAATTATGTTAAGCAATACAGCAATAATCCTTATCCAATTAAGTACCGTAAATACATTGTCCATTCAATATGGCCCTTCACAGCATGTAATTTAAATGAATATCTCCGAAGATTTTACTGATTTAAAATGCAGGGACATAGCGGTGCGGCGCCGGCACTACCGTTGTTCATAAGGACATTCTGTAGTAGGTAGGTATATTGTATGGTATCAGCATTGCATCCGTGCGAAGCTGGGGCGGGTCGCTAGTATAGAATAAGACTGAAAAAAATTGTGATTCCTGTGATTTATTTTCGGTAATATGCCGTACTCACTGTGCACCATCTTGAACTCATCTAAATTCGAGTTCAATAAACGCCCCACAATCAGCGTCGTTCGAAAAACTCATGCTTCGGTGAAGTGTGAATTCATTATTCGAAGAATATTATAATTATTTGTATAGTTCAGTCGTTGTTGCAAATTGTTGGAGGATCCGGGAAATTGAATACAAAATCCTTTGTACCAACTCTGCTAGTAGTGCTAGTTGTAATAAACGTTGTAGTATTTCATTAACCGGGTCCTTCACCAATTCGCAACTCCGATAAGAGAGGAGTTCAGATTGAAATGTCATTATTCGTAGTTAATCTCAATGAGATATCACTAAACATAGTTTGAGAAATCATCTTATTCTCATTAGATTTTGATTGAAATATCTGAAGGCAGTTACATATTAGACAGAAATATTGGGTTTGCTGAGTACTTTGAATTCTGAAACCAATACCAAATGTTGTACTGAATTATTAGAAAGAGTATGAAATATTCCATAATAAGTGAGTAACAATTTGAAGTGAACGCGGATCGAAAAATTTGAATTCCTTCCAACAAAATTGTCAGCACAAACATTCTTGTTTAAATGTTTCTTCCGGAGCTTTCACGAGCATGAGAAAAGTCTGCAAAATTTCTCACAAATAACTCATATTTTATGTGAAGAAAAAACGTGAGCATGTTTCATATTCACATCCTATTAATGGCGTGTATGTTCAAGCACGTTCATCGATTTCCTCATTTACTACCGATTATGCTTCAGCAGCGCGAGGAAAGTCAAACTAAATATGTAATGAGTTCCATTTTCATGAAATATTATCTTGATATTGATATTGACACTCGTAATGTCTTTATAACATGCCACTATCGAGCTTGTGAATGTCAGATAGAAAATTCTTCTGATGGAACATAAGCTGGAGGTTCGTGCTTTGTTTATTTGAAACGTGTACCTACTTCGATTATCTACCTGGCTATATGTCGAGTGTTATCTCGTCTAGATATAATCGAATCTCAGATGAATACTCAGGATTATTTAATTCACAGCGGTACATTTGTTACCATCATACCCCTAATTATTTTCCATCTTAATGATGGATATGTTTTCATTTCATTTTATAATATCTTCATTCTTCATTATCTTTTAGATCCAAACTGTTCAAGAATTATAAAATGGTTGATTCAACTCGATATTTCCTCCTTCTGTCGGTCTCTTCATTCAAATGAAATATCAACTCTCTATTTTATTTTTCTATTAGGCTTTGATATGAATATTTTGATCCATTATAAACTCTTTGAATGGCCAGGTGAAACTCCAAACCTATTTCTAAATAGAATGATGATGAAAATCTCATAAGCTATGTTGTCTTTTTTTCCTTTCGGCTTTTGCTCGTCGAACCGGTAAAAATGTTGTAGATTATCAGGTCAAAAAGCGGGTAAAGATTTCAAGTTGGTGGAATAGTGAATTTTAAAAGAGTAAATATCTATCCACTCTTTGAAATTTTTACCGGAATGTCAAGTGAATCGGATTGTGACGATCAGCATCAATCGTGAGTTGTCCATTTTCATCTTTTCTCTATATTTCTGGGATGTTTTTGATTTATGTTTGGGTAATAAATATATTTGCGGAAATAACTTAATTCAATATTGCCCATAATTAGTAATTGTATATATTATTTTTGTATTTCCGTTTTGTGTGAAACCTCATATCCATGGAAAAGATGACGTTTGACAGATGGTATTTGACAGATGACATTTGACAGATGACATTTGACAGATGACATTCGACATTTGACAAATGACATTCGACAGATGACATTTGACAGATGACATTTGACAGTTGACAGATGACATTTGACAGAACTTTTATCATGCCTAATTTATCTCCTGCTTGAAAAAATAGCAATGGTAAGTTTATACAACTTGTGGGTTTCACAAAGCATATCACCAGTGATCGTGGCTTGATCTAGAATCAACTCGATTTGACAGTTCAGAAATCTAAGCAAGCCGTTGATCTCCGATCACTGGTGATTACGATTTGTGAAATCCACCGTAAGTAGAGGTATTCAGGCGCAACAAAGTTCGCTGGGCCAGCTAGTTATTGTATAAAAATTAGTACTATAATATCTTGCATCTCTGTGTTTCACCATGAAAGTCTCTACTAAGTAGAAATCATTATCACTATACAGGGTGAATCTTTGACTAGTTCTTCTTCAATTTCCAGATGTAAAACGGATCTATTTATTGAGAAATATTACAATCTATTTACACTCTTTCGCAATGAGTTTTGGAATTGGCTGGACCGATGAACTGAAAAGTGGAAAATATCAAGAAATCCTCAGCTACCACTAAATAATTTTTCGTAAAACTTTCCCGTTTCGTATACTTTTTTTTGTCGATTTCAACCGAGTTGCTGATTGGCACTATTTTCTCCGGTAAGGACTCTCCTCTCGAAAATCTATACCGCCGGCAGGGGGTTTCCCGGGAAATCACTGTCGGAGGCATGTATCTGACAGGATCAATGTATAATCCTGCCTTGTTGGCCAAAGGCCGATCGCCCTTCCGGCTTCTAACCACTACAAACCATTCGACGAAATGGTTTCTTGTTTTGGGAAGAAATGCCTGAACGTCTGAGTGAAACGGGGTGGATCAAGGGCTATAGGTTAGGATTATCATTGTTTGGGGTAGAATCACAAGAGTGGGATTTCTTGGATCTTTTAGGTACATGATTTGACTCGGGACAAGGGATGGACTTTGATGTATTCGTGTCTTTTGTGATGGTGAAGGAATTGCGTCTAATGAAAGCAATTCTGGGAAAAAAGAAAGTATTTCAGTAAAGTTCAGCAGACCCTTTTTAGATTCAGGTATAGTTAAGTTTGTATCAGTGTTTATATGAAAAGATTTTTTCATGTCTTCATTTTCAGTTTCTCAACGTTATATCATTCTCATTTAACATACGTTGAGAAATTTACGTTTCATAAGGGTGACTACTGTAACATTTGAAAGAATTTACTGAACCGCAGACTAAAGATTTCTCAGTTCGATGGGAACTTCTGATTGCTGTATAGTTTCTTATTGAACGTTTATGCAACGTTTCATAGTTCAAATTCAATATACCTTGAAGAAGCACGATGAGGACGAGTTGAATTATGCAGTCTTGAAAGCAAATTATTGGAGGTGATACAACAACATTTGTAACAATTATTAGTTAGTTGTTACAACGTTGTAGTATTCAGTAACCGAATCCTTCACCAATTCGCAACTCCGATTGAGCTCGAAATCAAGATTGAAATGTCATTCCGTTCCGAGCTACGTTTGAAGTTTTTGACGCCTTGTCAATACCATGGAAAACCACTAAAGATAGTTGCCGAAGTTATAATTTTTTTTTATTTAAGTTAATTGTGCTTCGATTTAACAGATCATTAGCACTATGGAACGGTTACATCTCATTTACATTTACAGTTTACGATGTCAAATTATATCAAACAAAATATAGAATTTAAATTGTGTTTATCGAATTGTTGAGTTGCAGAAATTTCATGGTATTTTCCAGTTTTTCGGCTTCTTGTCCTAGGGCTCGTTGTAAGCATCATTTTATTCTCATTGTTTCCTCAGAATCTGAATGAAATCATGAGGATAAGACCGATTTGCTGAATCCTATGAATAATGAATTGCTATACTGCATTTTAAGACGAATTGTCTTATGAAGTCAGTGCTATACTTTTTACTCCATCGTCAAAAAAAGTGTGAAATAATGTATAAGGTGGAAAATCTACATTTGAATCTTCCCATATCACTGGATCGAATTGATTCAACAGTTTGAAGATAACGTCTCGAAAATTCGAAGTGAATAAAATTAAAAGAGTAAACACGATAAGGAAACGTTAAAATGGTGGCAACTGTAACTTTAATGAAACTGTTGACCCCCCTAGAGCTCAAAAATTCCTCGAGAACTCATGAAATAATAGCATAATATACGAAAATCAGTTCATCATTTCTATTCTGATTTTTTTTGCCCCTCCCTAGCTCAATTGCCCCCCCCCCCCCTAGCTCAAAAGCTGGCGATGCCCTTGCATCCAGATAAATCAAATTTAGCCGAATAATTTTCAAGTAAGTCTTTGAAATCTTCGACCAAATCTGAACTCAAAAAAGCTTATACTTTTCTTCTACACTGAGGATAGGTCCTTTTTATTTGATTTGGTTTCGTAAGGTATCATATCGTCGAAATCAAAATGTTCCTCGCAAACAACTATTAATTGAATTTATAGGTTAGACATCAGATACTTAAAAGAAGACCAATGGTGGGTTTTATAAAGATCGTTGATTGAGTGATTCACAGAATACCTTGACGTTTTTGTCAAATAGACCAATAGAATTTCAAATTTACGGATTTTTCATCACAGAATCGCTCGATTAAGCATTTGATCACCTGATCAACGTTTATGAAACCCGGCTTAATTGTTCTTTATTTCCAAGGAAAATTCACTAACACCAATATCACAAACACTTTCACTGTACAAGGCACTCGAACAGTCACAATAGGTAACTATAATTCACTTATTTTTTCACATACAAGACCAGAATAAACACTGAACTAAGCGGATGTTACAAAAACGCAGGGATTGTTTACCACTAGACGTTTGCTTGCTATACCCCAGTCCAGCGTTGCCGCTCTTGGCAATGCCCGGGACCGATAGTTCAAGAAGGCCATGCCTTGAGGAAGCACATGAGACCTAGTTGTATCATTATCTGGATAATGCAGTCGTGGTAGCGAATTGGTGAAGGATCCTGGTAAGGAAATACAACAACATCTGTAGCAACTCTATTAGTTGATACAACGGTTGTAGTATTCAGTAACTAGATCCTCCACCAATTCGCAACTCTGATTGAGTTCGAGTTTATATTGAAATGTTATTCCGTTCCTAGCTACGTTTAAAGTTTTAGGCATCTGAATCACTATGAAAAACCACTAAAAATAGTTATGGAAGTTATCATATCATTCTCAATGCTAACAATTTTGACTGACATATATAACATCATTTAAAGGGGTTAGATCGACATATTGGGTTTGCTAAATCCTAAAAATGATGAAGTGCTGAACTATAATCTAAGACGCCTTCAGAAAACAATGAAAAATTTTCGCATACATTTTATGGCATAGGAATCTTTCTGCCATAGTCAATATTTTGGAAAGGCAAATTTCCATTTGAAAATGCCTGATGAAAATAATTTCCCGGGCTCACAAACCGACCGATTAGGGCCAGACAATTGATGCCAAATCAGGATAAATCGTGCCCACGCATTCCGTTCCGATCTGAATTATATCGCAAATTTACATAACGAACCGACGAATCCGAATGTACGAGATATCGCAAACGCATGCGGGACGATAAATAAATGTGTTTGGGAAATTAAAATTAAAAGGGAACAACGAAACGGAATTATTAACTGCGCCCAGGGGTATCGTCCTGAAAAGGGGGAGGTCCCGCTCGTTTTTATCGTGGAGACATCTAGCGGGCGAGAGCTGAGGCTCCATTAGGGGTGAGAGTAAAAATCAATACTAGTTTCACGAGCTCCTGTTGATAAGGACGTTTCCTGCACGTAGGGGGATGATGTTTGGTTACTTGGGAAGTGTTCGGATAGATGTCAATCCTACCTTGAAATCTAAAATAGATTCACGATGGAGTATACAAATGAATTGTGATCTCTATTTGAATAAGATCATTTAAAAGTCTCAGTCCGGAGATTCGAAGGAAAGTCGAAAAGTGAAATTGTCATAGATTTGATCATTTTTGTTTAATAGGGATCTACAATAATATTTTTACCACTGGAAACATAGATGGCACGATGGCTTCAGATTTACTCATTCATGTCCTACCCGGATGCATAAACTTGATAAGTTTTACCGAATACCTAATGTGTTTCACGGTATTACACATTAGCACTTTCGGAATATGGTCTCGAACAAATAATGTTGGACAAATACAGGGTGTATTTTAAGGGGAGGCTTTTCTTTTGACAGGTGATAGAACTCATCAAAATAAGTCATCCTACTGAAAATTTCTTATATGAAATGTTCAATTAACAAAATTTCTGAAAAAACGGCATATGGCAAAATGATCTGTTCTACCACCTAGAATTTTTTGAAAATTTGTTAAATAAGAAGACAAAAAACAAGAGATGTTGATTTCTATGGAGGAGCAGGCGAGGGAGCAGGTTGGGAGTGAGGAATTTTTTGATTCACCTAAAAACTAGAAAAAATTCTAGTTTTTTTTTTCAATGTACCTTTCACCAGTTATTCTCAGAATATGCCATGAATATACGTTTTGACCTATTCGAATATTCTATGAATGTGCGAATCCCTCAGATTATTGTAGAACATTTCATAAAACATGTTCCTAGAATACTCGTAGAATGTTCCGACAATCTTTTTTATAGAACATTCTCAGAATATTCGGGAAATTATATTCTATAAATATTCTGTATATTCCTTGGATATTGAAGGTTCATTCTAAACAAAATATATGTATGAAATCTACCTAGAAAACCTGAAATATTTTATTGATATCTTCAAATCGACCATTTACATTATTCAGGAATAATTATTCAAGGCACATTCTTAGGCTCACTTGTGAATTTCAAACTACTAGTTTCTGTTGAACTTTGCTTCATTGAATGTCATTCATTAAAAGACCAAGTGAACCTATTATTTACAATATCAAATTTTAACCCAGCATTTCTTGATACATACAAAAAGATCAAAAAGAAATACGAACATGCTTTGTCATTGGCGAAACAATCATCTTTAAGTAAAAAAATTGTCAACTCCAGCAATAAATCCAGAACAACTTGGCAAATTATCAAAGATCTATCTGGTTCTAATAAAAAGGAAAATCTGTATAATATGGATGGGGATCCTACTACTATTGCTGATGATTTTAATAGTTTTTTTGTAAACATTTCAGAGACCATATCACAACAGCTTGTCAAAAACAGTAATGGAATAAATGGTAGCATCATTGGTAATATTGTTAGAAATGAAAGATCTTTCTTTATGTTCGAAATTACAGAAAATGAAGTTGTATCAGCTGTGAAATCTTTAAAGAATAAGAAATCATGTGGTCATGATGAGGTACCGATGAATGTAGTCAAAGGATGCATCCACCAAATAAAGAAGCCTATTACCATCTTAATCAATCAGTCTTTCAAAGAAGGTGTATTTCCGGATGATTTGAAGGTTTCCATTGTCAAGCCTCTACATAAGAAAGGTACCACAAAGCAATTCAATAACTACAGACCTATCAGTTTGTTGACATCTTTCTCGAAAATCTTTGAAAAGATATTATCAATTCGCATAATGAACTTTTTGAAAAAATTTAAGATCCTCTCCACTTGCCAGCATGGTTTTATACATAAAAGGAGTACAGAAACAGCAGTTTTTGAACTTACCCAAAAAGTTTTGGCTTTTCTCGAAAAAGGGGAGATACCGGTTGGAGTGTTTTTGGATCTATCTAAGGCCTTCGATTGTGTAGATCACAAGCTTTTATTACACAAGCTCAATATGTATGGAATTAGAGATAAACAGTTAAGACTACTGGATAGCTATCTTACAAATAGAAAACAAAGAGTACTAATTTCAGTTAAAGGAAAAACTTTCAAGTCAAAGGAGGCCAACATCAGGATGGGAGTGCCTCAGGGCAGCATACTGGGACCACTGCTATTTGTTCTATATATTAATGACTTACCGGCAATTTCTCCTTCACAGTACTTAATGTATGCGGATGACACTAATTTAACAATGTCTGTCAAAAATTCACAGTCAATTACAAACATGATTGAGGAATCCATAGATAGGACTGCAAGATGGTGTACAGAAAATATGCTTCTCTTAAATGAACATAAAACATAGTGTATAATTTTCTCGACAGACAAATCAAAAAGAGCTTATCCTAAAGATATAACAGGGCTAAACTATAATATCACAGTTGGTGAATCAGTTCGTTTCCTTGGTGTCACTATAGATAACAACTTGAAATGGTACAATCATATAGAGGAGCTAAACAGCAAACTAAAAAGTGTAATTTACTCGATGAATGTCCTTAAGAAGCATGTTAACCTTGATGTTTTGAAGATCATATACTTTTCTAATTTTCAGTCACTTCTTAGTTATGGTATTATTTTCTGGGGCAATAGCCCACATATAAACAGGGTATTTGTCATACAAAAATTGGTGTTGAGAATTATGATGGGGATGGGATACAGAGAATCTTGTAGAGGAATCTTTAGAGCTAATAATGTCTTAACTGTACATGGACTTTATATATTTAGAATTTTGTTATTCATAAGGAAGAATCCACATTATTTTGACAAATACAAGAGCAACAATAACACGCGAAATACGGTTACTTATTTTTATCCCATCAGTCATAACCTAACAATGACTGAGAAGGGAGCACTGTATATGGGTATGAAGCTTTTTAATTCCTTGCCAAGAAATCTGCGAAGTACAGATCATTATGAAACCTTTAAGAAAGAACTTTATCGTGTCTTAATCAAGTGGGAACCCTATACAGTGGAAGAATTTTTGGAATTTTGTAGGAACCAAAACGGATCCTAGGATGGGTTAAGATGGAGTGCAGCTCTGTTTTTTCTCATTTTGACGTATTTCATGTACTGTGACATGTCATTGTATGTATTGTTACATTATTCTGAAATAAATATATTCTATTCTATTCTATTCTAAGAATGTTTTCAGCCATACTGACTAAAATCCATGTAGGATCCTAAGGTACATTCGACAAGATACTCCTAACTATCAAATTGATATAGCTTTAATAATGTTCATCTGAGATGATGCAGAGACTATATACAGATCCAGTCACAACAATCATTGTAATCTGAAAAACAGAAAACTAACTCATCTCCCTCTCGAAATTAAATTTCCGCTTTTTCTTCGCTGCAGATGTAATTATATATCTCATACGAGCAGATATACGGCTTGCGTTTAAAAAAACATGGTGAATGGGAGAGAATGAAAAACGGAAGCAGACGGGATGATTTGAAACTGTAATTAAGTAATATCAGATTTGGCGAGCACCACTGCCTCCACCTTTTGTTCTCCAGACAATCGGACGGTGATTATATGAAATTAAAGGTTTTCATGTTTTTTGCGACATACCCATTTCATAATGGAGCGAGTTAAAGCAGTTGCGAAACATATGGGAAAATGAAAAAGGTAGGTTTTTATTGAATGCCTGCTGAAACTTCAATGAGAGAAAAGTTCCACACAGCACAATAACTTCGTGGAACAAT
This sequence comes from Adalia bipunctata, assembly GCA_910592335.1. Taxonomy (NCBI): domain Eukaryota; kingdom Metazoa; phylum Arthropoda; class Insecta; order Coleoptera; family Coccinellidae; genus Adalia; species Adalia bipunctata. The sequence continues at coordinate 16,090,370 of OU342955.1, forward strand.
ATTGCGTGGAGCTTTTTGTTTTGGAACTTCGTTAGATCGCTCTCCATTAAGCCATGAATATTTTAATCCCACAAAAGATACAATGGTAGGTGTACTATAAATTTTGTTAAAATTTTCGAGAGGATTACTTTTTTCCTCGCTTGTACTTATGGCGAGAACAATTTTGTGAAATTTTAGTCGATATAGATATAGAGCAACTTTGTACATGTGCTGGTCTCAACTTTCTATTGGGGGCTTGAATTCTCTACTTCTCGCCTAGAATTTGTTGAATGCTAACTTCAGCAAACCACTTAGATGAAAAAGCTTTGGAAAAAGGAATTCACCACCAAATTTTTCAAATGACCATTGAATAGTTCACACTTGGTTCGAAATCCACAAAAAAACAGCCGCAGGAGTTCATGAAACTAAGATAGAAAATAATAATGAATGTTCATTCACCAAATCATTTACAAAGATGCATAAGAAAAAAAATTGGAGCGAACAAATCATGAATTTTAAAAAATAACTAAATGGAACACTTAAAGGGATATTTCCTTTATTGGTCCATGTAGAAGCTGTTTTGAAAGCCATTTCTTCACGAGGGAAAACGAAGAAGAACGAAGAAGCAACCTGTTGGTTCCCAAAGCAAAAACCGTCGGTTTCACTATTTCATTGGCAGGATTCACTCACAATTGCCAATCTGGTGAGTCTTGTGAGCGAAACTGGGACGGAACGTTAACCCTATCCCGATACACGATCTAGCAACACTGTGTAAATAATAGATATTCATTGGTTTGTTGAAATGGAAAACTTTCGAAAGTGAATTTGTTGATGAGGAAGACGTAACATAATACCTTCCTTTCCTGAGTAAATCATTGCTGAGCCCAACGGCAAATTCTAGTTCGTTTCCCGCAGAGAAAAAAAAGAGCGGACACTTGTTAGGAGGCGAAAAAAGATCGGAAAACATCCAAGTAGAGGACAGCTGTCCGGTTCCCATCAGCCGTGAAAAACCAATGCGGTCGACCGAATCGAAAGAACAAGATAATTCGCTTATAAGAAAAATAGGATTTATAGCCTTCCTCTCGATGTTCGAATGTTTTCATTAGTAGAAGGAAAATGGTGTTCGGCGAGGAACTGGAAGGTGCTCTTTCAGTAGTTCTGCAGATTCTGTGATTTCATTTACGTGTAACGCATTTACGAATGAATTTTTCATTTGCCGCCACTAGCATTAGCTACTCTTCATTGTGATTTCAAGGAACAACACTGATGATCTTGTAGGTGACCAAATAAGTGAAATAGGTCTGTTTTTTCACCAGGTGGTTGTATCAGGTAGACTTCCTCTCACCTTGTAGCTTGACGACTTCCAAGAGCAGCCGATTTTACGTACTTCTCCTCCTCAAAGTATTATATTTTATGATTCAGTATAGAGGAGTCTCAAAATTATCGAGCAATGCAGCTTGGAAGTGGATTTGAATTATCCCAACCAAGATCACAGTTATACCATTCACTTGAAAAAGAAAGCCTCTACCCATGATATCCCTCTTTCTGAATCATGACTGAGAATGACCATAGTCAGCAAACTCCTATGGAATAAGCATGTTCAGATCACTGCAAGTTTAGGCTCTGATAGCGTGTACAAATCTAGCTGGTAACACTTGTGGATGTAGACAACAACAAAAACAGAAAATGCACCAGATGCTCACAATCTTTAGACCTTTGTAAGAGTTGATGAAAACGAAGAGACAAACTCTGTTGCCAAAAAAGGTGCACGAGTAATAAATCGAAATATTGCAGTTAAACAATATAGACTTCTGAAATTTATATTGATGGCTCCGAAAATTACTTGGTTTTAGGGTACTTCAGTGTTTGGAAGTACGGTCTCAAAGCGGAGAAGAAAAAAGTGCTATTCGGGAAATAGCGGAGTTAAGTTTGAATCGGAAGTTAAGGGTAGCTGCAGAAATCTCAAACGGAAAGGTTCTCAGTTGACTCGAGATTCGGTTTCAAGGAATATTTAAGAAGTAATTCAGTGTTTGGAAGTACGGTCCGAAAGTGGCGACAGAAAAAGAGCTATTCAGGGAATAGCGGGGTAAAGTGTGGAATCGGAAGTTAAAGGTTTAGGAATTAATTAGAAATATTTATATCACGTCTCGTCGATGAGACCGGGAGTGAAGTTAATCTGCGAACAACTGGTTAGTGACGTGGTTTTGTTGTTTTTTTAGGATATTCTCATCGTGCTTTGGATTATCTGCCAGAAGGAGAAAGGTCAGGTAATTTTGGGTATGCTCTTCTCATTTGAGTATTGTTAAAAGGCTGCATGTAACGTCCAAAACATTTAGAGTCCAGAGTCCTGAAATCTCCCCATGTTTCCGGTTTTATGTTGTTTCGATTCATCCCCATGTCTTTGATTATTTGATATTGTTTTGATATTTTGATTTTGTTTTGATAATTTGATTTTGTTCTGATTATTTGTGTGTGTTTTGATGATTTGATTTCGTTTTGATAAATTCACCAATTATTTTGATAGCTCATTCTTTTGACGTGATCAACTCATAGACAGTGTGTGTTAAACCGGTTATTTTATCTTAGTCTCAATATACGTCTAAAATTTAATTTCGAATGTTTCATTTACTATCCCTCTCCCTGGAGAATTATTAAACATTGAGTCCTGTCCCTTGTGCGACGGGACTTCTTCAAAATTTTTAATAACATTTTTTAATAACATCTTTTTTTTTCTTTTCTTTTTCAGTAATAACACCCCTTGATCTCAAAGGGGGTGGTTCTTACACACAAATACCCTTTATCGGCCCAAATCCAATACTGATGTTTATTAAAACTCTGGAACTCGGAGCTCGGTGCAACGGTGAGGTTAGCTCTGACAGAGCCTCAAGATACCTGAAGGTGAACTTCAACTTCTCCAAGGATGGAGATCTCTTCAAATAGGCGATTGCTGAAAAAGCTTTGTCAGGAGGTGCATTGAAATCACTAATTTCATCAAACACTACCAATTCTCTCCACGTCTCGCTCTTCCCGATTCAACCCCCTTGCTCTCACATACCCACGTAGGAAGAACACAGATCACCACTTCATAAAGCAAATAAAACACAAATCCACCCTCCTAAATACCACCGTCCATACAACCTTTACCCTCTTCCGGCTCGCAAGTTTCGACAGTGTCATTTATATTCGTTTAATCTAGTCGTCGGGGTCTAACGGGACGTGTTCCGCCCCTCCAACCACCCCCGGCCGCCGGTGGTGGCTTATTGACGCGGCCAAGGAAGGAGGCCTTAATAAATGGCCTCTGTCAAAGCACCGATTAGCCGGATGGATGGCGATTGTTATTTTCATCATCAGTATTAATTTCTGATTCGAGGGCCGTAGATTAGAAGGCCATCAATAAGGCAGCAATCTGGAATTAGTTCTTGGTCTTAATCAGGACCGCTAAGAGATCTAATGGGTTTTTTGGGTCATGCTCGGTCAAACTGGAGTTTGGGAGGAAGAACAAAAGAGAGATAAAGAAGAAATAATTGAATAGCTAATTGATTAATGGAAATGGAGTCCTTGGAAGCAAGAATTTTGTAGAAAAGGATTGTTTGGATTCAGTTCATTGAATATATCGGTCTTCAGAAGATTCAATCTAGAAGAACCTATAGACTATACACAATATAGTCTAAGAGATGGACAGTCCATAAGGGTTCTGTTGGAAGTATAGTGGTCGCAAAACTGTGTGCTGCACCTGACTCGTTCTGGAATATCTTGAAGAATAATTGTACAGCCATCACAGAGCAAAAAGTCTGAGAAGACGATCTTTCGCTCCGACTTTACTGTGAAGTCGCAACGAAAAAATTAGGCTTCAACGCATCAGGATGTTCTGTTCATCAACTCTTCCAATTGAATAGCAAAGAGCTTCACCACTCATGAACAGCTTGCTACTCAAAAATCATTGGGGTCCCCCTAATTCAATTTCCTGATCAGCCATTAAATTGAAACGATGGAACTTTTCGAGAGCTCATCTACAGTTTCGATTCAAAACTACCCTAGCTTGTAAATGTTCCTATTCAGTAAACAAGACACGACCAGAATTACTCCTTTGGCCGACGTGAACATCTTTCTGCGAGCATATTTGAATGAATAAGGAACATTGCTGCTAGCACTTATTCTCGTTCAAAATGTTAATTTAAACTTTATAACTCACGGGAACGTGACCTGTCAGGAACAACAATCACAAGTGAGCTATATGAGTAAACGAACATGCTTCCCCATGCATGTCTTGCTCAGGATGCTGAAGGCAATTTCTTATAGTTTCTTCCCGAACGATTTGTTATGCCACATCACTCGCAGATGTTATTGTGTCAAACGTGATTCCTATACCCATCGAGAAGGCAGTTTAATTAATCATATTTTAATAAGTGGCGATGTTGAAATGTTTTATGTTACTCTAATAGAAATTAATCTATCAATACAAGGTGATTCTTTGATTTATACATGTACATATTTTAACTGTAGGTTCTTGAGACCAAAAGAAACCTTTTTTCATTTTCAATTTTCCCGATTTCGGCTCTGTTTAAAAGATATAGCCATTTAAGAAAAAATTGTGCCAAATACTCCGGAATTGATGCAAAGTTCATATTTCTCGATTGAAGTTGAAATAATACAATTAGTCAAGTACTTCACCTTTTTTCATGAGAATGTTACAAACACGATATTTCCTAACAGAAACACTCAGTTTTGTCCGATTATTTCTGCAATTGAAAAGCCATATTTCTCCCACCAGAATAAGTTCCTTCATCGATTTTTCTGAAGAGTAGTTCGGAGACACTGATGACTTGTCCATATTTTTCTCGATATCCCAAAAATATCTCATGAAAAATTGTTTTTTCACTAACCTAACATGACTCCATTAACCTAGGTCATAGGAAAAAGTATTTCGTTTGATGTGAGGAATCTACAGTTAGGATATATATACAAGTCGAAGACTCGCCCTGTATAATGAGTGAGATTAATTTAATAATTCCCAAGTGAAAGAGAACTCTCGGAAGAGATCATATTGAACCATTTCTAATCTAAAATCGAATTTATGAGTAGGAATATGTGTTAATTGAACATAAAGAAAAGTCTCGCCCTGAAATATCTCGGGGAAAGTGTGCAGCTGCATTTCCACCCCTTTTTCGTACCCCATTTCCACCTCCTCGAGAAGAACTTACATCCGGCATGCTCCAGCGCTATCCAGGCGTCAAAATTGAAATTGCCCCCGCTTTCTACGGAATCCCAGTCACATTTTCCTCTTAATGGGTTACTGATACAATCTTATTAAAACACAGCTCGAGTATCTCTGGCTCTTAACGCCCCAGTCGGCTGTCGCGAATGTCCCGAGTCGAGGGCATATTTGCTCTTCACGAGGTCCTCGTCAGACGTAATGAACCCGTCTTATTTCCTAATCGTGACGCGCTCCCCTTGCTCTGATTTTCGGGCCGAATCATTCCTGAGGAAACTCTACGGATGCTGAATCTGCCACGTGACTAGTATGAAATTCGTCGATCTGGAATTTCATTTATCTATCTATCAATATATCTATTTCTCTCCTCTTTCCTCCTCGTTTTTTTTTACCTATTTTTTGGTTCTTTGTTTCTTTGATAATTTATATCTCTTTTAATTATGGCGTTTCTTTCCTATTCCTGCAATCTATCGTTAGATTTCTCTCCTCTTTCTTTCTAACCTCATTTCTTTCCTTACTTATTTTTTGGATCTTTACTTCTTTTTCCCTTTTAATTATGGCGTAATATTTCTACTCAGGGAATTCATATGGGGGTGCTTTTGTTTTGAATAGATATCTTTCTATTGTGGGATTTCACGCCTCTTTCTTTCTTACCTAATTTATTTCTCTACTTATTTGTTTGGTTCTATATTTCTTTATTCATTTCGTTCATTTTCAACCATGTCGGTACATTCCTACTCAGGCAATTCAAATGGGGATGCTTTTGTTTTGAATAGATATCTATCTATCGTGAGATTTCTCTCATCTTTCTTCCTTGCCTCATTTCTTTCTCTACTTATTTTTTCGGTTCTTTGTTTCTTTATTCTTTCCGTTCCTTTCTAACTATGGCTATACATTTTTTCTCAGGCAATTCATATGGAAGTTATTTTATTATGGATTGATCTATCGTGAGATTTCTCTCCTCTTTCTTTCTTACCACATTTCTTATTCTACCTATTTTTTGGTTCTTTATTCATTTCGTTCATTTTTAACTATGGCGATACATTCCCACTCTGGTAATTTATATGGGGATGCTTTTGTTTTGAATGGATATCTATCTATCGTGAGATTCCTCTCCTTTTTCTTTCTTACCTCATTTCTTTCTCTACTAATTTTTTTGGTTCTTTATTTCTTTATTCATATCGTTCCCTTTTAACTATGGCTGTGCATTCCTACTCAGGCAATTCATATGGATGTGATTTTATTTTGGTTTGATATCTATCTATCGTGAGATTCCTCTCCTCTTTCTTTCTCACTTCATTTATTCACTCCTTTCTTTTCTTTTTGATTGTGGCGTTTCATTCCTACTCGCAATTTATATGGGGGCGCTTTCGTATTGAAGTACATTCATGCTCCTCGTTTTTCTTTGAATTCTATAATCCTTGCAATTTTATTTTGAAACATTTTCCAGAGAGACGAGTGATAAATTACAAATTCGAGATTCAAATTAAGATGTTTATTGAGACGAAAAATAAAATGAACGTTTTTACACACTATCTATGAATCAGTCACAATGAAAGAATAAATCTTCACACTAATGGGTCAACTTCTCTAAACGAAACGAATTACCAGAAAAACCTTGTGAAGATTTTAGGACTCTGGACTCTTAACGCTTTCGGCGTTTCATGCAGCCTTTCAAGAATACTCATAAGCGAAGCATACTCTAAAGTCTGAATTATCTGACCTTTCCCCTTCTGGCATTTGATCAAAATAATGATAAATTTATCCTTCGAAAACAAAACAAAAAGTAGCCAACGCGTTGATCGCAGTTAACTTCACTCCCGGTCTTTTGCTACGTAACTTCCTATATCTCGAGTTTATCGAGGAGAAGCAGTCTAAAATATTCTAATTAATTTTTAACCTTTAACCGATTCAACACTTTATCCCGCTATTCTCCGAATAGCGCTCTTTCCGTCTCCGCTTTGAGACCGTACTTTCTAACTCTAAAGTACTTCCTAAATCTTCCTATAACCGAATGCGAATCAACTGAGAACCTTGCCGTTCGAGAACTCTCCAGGTACTCTCACTTCTTCGTTTCAATTCGATTTTCTTTTCCCACCTACGAAATCCCAGAAGTTTGTCGTAATCCGTTTGAAATTTTCGGTTAGTTGCAATGTTGCAATTCTCACGATCTGGTCCTGAATTTCACTCTGCCCTTGCAACGTGACCACCCAGGTCGTGATAATTCTCTGACACCGTCTCGATATATAGGGTGGGGCAGAAAAACCTATCCGATTTCAAAACGTTATAAAATTAAAACCACTCAGCTTGTCAAAAAATTTTTTTTATTAACATATCGCAAATTTTATGCCATTTTTAAATTTAAGTTTTGAAAAGCACATCACTCAAATGTCGTCCTTGGGAGCGGATACACTTATTTAGGCGCTCGCGGTAGCTTTCCATGACTTTCACCGTCATTTCCACAGGAATTTCTTCAATTGCCCGAGCAATTTCCCTTCGTAAAGCAAGAAGGGTCCTTGGTCGATGCTGGTAAACCTTCGATTTGAGGTAACCCCAAAGGAAGAAGTCACATGGAGTGAGATCCGGTGAGCGCGGCGGCCAGCTAACATCACCTCTCAGAGAAATGAGGCGACCGGGAAACAGTTCCCTGAGAATGTCCATTGATCGTCGCGATGTGTGGGCGGTTGCACCATCCTGTTGAAACCACACATTTTCCACGCCATTTTCTTCCATTTTGGGTCTTAGAAAATTTTCCAGCATGAAACAATAGCGCTCGCTGTTGACCGTTACGGTTTGCCCATTTTCTTCAAAAAAGTAGGGCCCCCAGACGCCTAGGCGGGAAAGAGCACACCACACAGTCACTTTTGGGCTATGGAGGGGTTCCTGATGGATTTCCCGAGGATTTTCGTCACTCCAATATCGAAAATTCTGCCTGTTTACGGCGCCACAAAGGTGAAAATGGGCTTCGTCCGTGAAGAGCACAACATCGTCGTTTGGCAGTTCTCGGAGATCGCGACACAGGTTCGTACGGGTTTCAAAATCCCTTTCACTTAATTTCTGTGCAACAACCATTTTGTAGGGATGCATTTTGAGGTCCCGGTGCAAAATTCGCCGAATACTGCGGTTGGAAATCCCCAAAGCGAGCGAATGTTTTCGCGCCGAACGACGCGGGGAACGTTCAATCCCGGCTCTCACATTGGCCACGTTTTCAGGTCCTGTTGCTGTCCTGGGACGTCTAGGCGTCTTCTTTTTCAATGCTGAACTCGTCTGTCTAAAATTTGACACCCACACTTTAATCGTAGCGTGATGTGGAACAGGATCATGACGCCCGAGTCCGAAATGAATTCGAAAAGCACGTTGTGTAGCAATTATCGAACCGCCGCATTCGATAAACCGCTCAATAACAAAAGCACGATGTTCACCAGACCAAGGCATGTTGACTACTGACAAATGGCATAAAACCAACTTTCTAACGGTTTTTACCCCACTACTCTACCTGCTCTCTCTTCTGAGAAAAAGGGATTTGAAATCGGATAGGTTCTTCTGCCCCTGTACAATTTATTTTTTATTTCTCGCTAACGTTCTATGAGGAAACTTGGCCCGAAAATCAACAGCTCTATAGCTTATCTTCTCGCATTCATCCTGTTCCTCACGTACTGATATCTTAATGCAACAAAGTGATATACGAAGACATAAATATAAATTCAGAAGTCTATATTGATTAACCGCAACACTTCGATTCATTACAGTGTATCATCCGTGCAGCCACTTGTACTATCCATTGGTATCAAAAGCATGGACAACTGGATGAATTTTTCCTTAATATTACTACACTTTCGATCCTGGCAGAAAGCATCAAACGGAACACTTTCTATAGCAGAAAACGCCTTAAATTCGAATCCCTGGCCCGACAATGATGTTCACGTTCCGAAGAGAAGTCCCATTGATTCCATTCCGCATCTTTCGCACATCTACTCTACGGGCAGACAATGAAACGGCCGCATTTTCAATATGCAAAGGAAACGAACGCTCTGAGTAACTTTCCTCTCCGAAATGGTTCACTTTTGGGATGGTATCTCTTTGTTTAGCCTCCTACGGAGTCGCTCTTTCATTCGAAACTACATCAATGGCAATTTACACACCTTTTTGTTATGGCGTCCCTATTCATTCGCCGTCGTTGGGAAGGCTTAAACAGTTCCTGTAATCTCCGTGGACCGTGTTCCCGCCGTTCCTCTTTAGCCGGGAGCGAGAGCCCTACAAAAGGGACTCCGTCATCTTGAGACTATGCTCGGCTATTATACGTGCTTTCAACGAGGCATTTACATGCAGTCTGGTGTGAAGTAGACCTACATGTTATTTTCTCTTCGAGCTCCTTTTTTCCACCCTTTCCATACGTATCCAGGGTAGGAGGCAATAACCCCTAATGGGAATTTTAGAGGCATTCCAAGAAATGATGCCTTCCTAGGGCAGGCGGAGTGTTATCAGACCGAAATTCAAAAACCTCTAATCGAAGAGTTAATCGACCACTTGATGAAGGTACGTGCTATAACGTTTCGAGGATAACTTGAGTAATGCGCAGGGTCAATTACTCAAGTGTGCATGTAATCACAAAAATTCTCGGGGGAAAAAAGACAGGAAAAATGGGTTATCATAAGGCTATAATCAAGCAGCAGTTTATCCTATTCCCGAGTAAGAACGTATTATATCACCGGACTGTTAGAATATTGCAGTTCGCCGTATCTCGCAGCTTCCACAGCATGTCGCGAGCCTTCCTGTGGGAAAATTAGCCCGGATTTGTAAAATCTTGCACGAATCGCTCCAAATCCCGATGTATATATTACATATCCCTGGGGATATTCGCCGCGGTGCACCTTGTCCCTATTAGGGATAATTTATAGTTCATTCAGGACCAGTTGGTATAACGAATTGCCTACGAACGATCCAGTTGAGTGCAGAATCTGGTAAAAGGCTTCGTCTAGTTTCCAGGAAATCGGGCTTTACGTCGTGCTAGATTAGAGACGGATTATTCCAGAGTTCGCAACTTGATTCTAGGTCAACGAGTTGGTTATTTCTCTTCTCTCTGACATATTTCTCTTCGTCACTGGGTGAGTGAGCACATTGGAGGTTTTATTAACATGACTTCTTCATAATGAAAAAGGAAGCGTTCACCTCATGAACTCGCCATTCTCTCGAATCCTTATTTCCATAATACTCAAGTTCGAATGTCCAACATCATGTTACTTCAAGAATTTCAATGGCGACATCTTTTCAGAACGAATCAACCGAAATATTGTGTACTTCATGAGGTGATTTCATTCCCTTCAACCTGCTCGGGCGCCAGCTATCAATACTTTATTGAATCTCTCACTTTCGAATTCATGGATTGGATGTTTTGGAATTTCCTTCAGAAGAGCCATCGCGTGGTCTCCATCCCCCCATTGGAGGATCAAAACCAAGCTCTCCCGATTTAGACAGTTTGCAATAAACCGTATCAAAGCAAATCAAAGCCAGAGCCCACTTCAAATGAATAATTAAACACTGAAGTATGGCACGCTTGGACATAAACGATATTGAAAATATTGCATAGGGGAAACGTTCGGTGAAAAAGGATTCGACTCTATATTTCCCTACGCAGGGACGGATTATCTTGATGAGGAATTTGGATTAGGTTTTGATTGAACTCCCTAGAGCGCGATTGGATAATTCAACACCAGAGGGGCGAAAATTCAGACGCCATTGAATGCTGTACACTTCAGCTTACCGGTAATTCATCATAAAAAAAAATCATTCAGAATGTAGGATTGTGTTTGAAAATCAATCTCAGTTTCCTTCTCTCCTCCAACGTGTGAACCATTTTGTAATTTTTATTAGAAACTGATAAAACGCATCACTAATAATTCTGCAATACAGAAAACTGAAAGAAAATTTTCTGAAAGCAAAAATCTCTTTGCTTATGGCCTCGCAGTGAAGATTCCGATAAGTATGGAGAGAAAAAAGGCATTTAACACTTTCTAATCACTTTATTGTTTGTTTTTGCTTCTTCAATCTAATGGCGAGCACTTTGAGCATTTGGGGCAAATATTTACTAATACTTTTTGTTACAAATATTTTTATGTTCGACTGCTTCATAAACACTTGATTCATCAATTCGTTTAGCGTCCATAATTGACTATTTTATTGGACACCACTTTATTGGACACCACTCTATTGGACACCACTTTATTGGACTCAACTGTCACAGTTCTCTCTCGATTTTGCAATTTTCTTCGTTTCACACTACTTGTCATAGGCCGCATACAAATTTTCATAAGCACTTTTAGTGGGTAGGAGAGATTTTTTGGCACTTGCGGCTAAATTTTTTACGCTTTCCTCTCCCGAACTATCCATTTTTGGGATTAATATGACGTTTGTCACAGAATTAACGAAGTAAACAACTTTGTTCAGTGAGGTTGCTAAGGTCGCTGATGGTTACTAAAGTAAGAAAAGCAAAAGTTCACTTAATGTTTTCTTGAAATAAAGCCACGAATATATTAATTGCCATTTCAGCAATTAAAATTTCTGCATTGCAGTCAAACATAAAGCTTTGTATGCAACTCGTACATAATTAGGCTTATGGACTTGTCCAAATTATTGGACTCGTCCATAAAGACCTAATTTATGTACTTGTTACATAAATAGCTATTATATTGATTCAATATACATAAATGTATGTTCAATAAATTGTCGTTCAACTCTACTATGTCAATTAGCGTAGCATCTGTAGTAATACTTTATCTTTCTGGGAATTTCATTCCATTATTTTTCTCCACTCTTCCTATGGATAAACCGAACAAAATCCAGGAGACCTCCCTGTTCACTGGGCAATAATGGCGAGCATTGCTTCTGGCAAGTAATATTGCAGCGGAAAATGCTATCGAATAGAATTTCCCTGTTCCCTCTTCAATGTTGATTCATTCAATTTGCCATGGAGAAATTAAAATGACTATGGGGTATATTCTGGCATATTACAAACCAATAAAGTTGTCGGTCTGCACCCATTTTAGTAACGAATGGATTCACAAATAAGAATTCATTATCTGGTCCAAGAACTCGATTTTTTTCCGATGCTTGCAACAGGATTTAATACTTTCTTCTTTTTGTATACTATCTTTCGACTTCCTTGCTTCAATTTTTGAAAATTTGAATAATTCATTCCCTATCAACGCTAAATATTTATGGAAAGTTTTCAATTCAACTTTGAAAACAGGGAAAAATGATTCTGTCGATAAAGTACGAGGAATTGATTCCTTAAAAAGCGGGCGTGAAGGAAAGAATTACAAGCACTTGACGAAAAAATACGAAAGCAAATTCTTTCTGACTCTTCCTGGATCAAACTCCAACAGGACCTGATTGGTGTGAAAAGAAGTTCTAAAATGAGCATTTTCACCTTCGAGGATATCAAAAAAAGTTCGAGACAGAAGGTCAAAAAACTGATCAGGTTCAAACACACAATCACCATAAGGACGTTTAGAATGCGTTACGACAGCTATCCATTTCATATCAATTCGACCATCAAAGTCAATTTGACTTCAACATCAGAATGGGCATAATGTTCAGAGTTGAAATTTTTTTATTACGTTAGGAAATATGGGAAATTCTGAAAAAAGCATAGATCATGACCAATTCGTTTGGGTGGACTCAATATGCTGAACTAGCTAGCTTGTGGTTCCAGTTATTGAATGAGAGCTTCCTTCTTCTTTGAAAAGCACCCCGTTTGTTATTCGACGGAGGAGCGGCTTTCCACCAATCAGGGGTTTCATTATTTAAAGAAAAAGAAATGATGTTATTTTAAATTTTGAAGATCTTTCTCCGAAAAGGGGGAAAAAGTGTGGGATCGGCCCAACGCACTAGGGTCGGGACTTAGTGTCTGATAATTCTCCAGGGAGAGGGATGGTACATGAAACTTTCGAATTTAAATTTAAGACGTATATTAAGACCAGAGCAAAATAAACAATTTAGCACTCGTTATTTATATTCCAGCGATCTAAATTATCAAAATACTCGGAAAATTTCTCATGGGATGATCTCCGAATAATACAATTTAAACTTTCTGATACTCAAGAAAGATCTCAAGAAATAATTCACTTAAACTTTTAAATACTCGAAAAGATCGCAAAAATACTACACTTCGAAAAATGAGACTTGTGGTTGATTTCGGGACTCTCGACTATAAAAGATATCTGGCCTTGCATGCAGCTTTCTACCAATACTCAAATAAGCTAAGCATAAACAAAAATACCTGACCTTTTTCCCGTGCCAAACATCCTAAGGATGATGAATATTTCCTGAAAAACAAAAGAAAAACAAAAACACTTCACCCACTCGCTTTCGCAGATTAATCTCACTCCCGTTCTACCGAAGAGACGCAATCTAAATCATTCCAAGTGATTTCAAAGACCTTTTAATTTTCGACTTCAACACTTTTCTGTCTCTGCTTGAGACTATCCTTTCAGAAATGAAACCAAAATATCTGAGCTATCCTAACACCGCTTTCGAAACAACTTCTAAACACTGGCGTACTACCGTACTACCCTTAATTTCCGAACCGTATTTCCGAGTAGCCTGGCCACATTTCCGTTGAAGGCTTCAGCAGTTACTGCCTTTTTCGTCTCCAGAGTGAATTGAAGATTTTCCTTCTTCGTTTCCTCTAAAAACCGATCAAATTAAAGGTTTTCCCTCGTCGATGCTTCAAAACCAATCCAATCAAAACTTCTTCCATTTTCATTTTTACAAACCAATCGAATTAAAGATTTTCTGCTTCCTACCTCTCGTAGGTAGGGCCTTATTGAGATAATGCAGTTTCCCATTAAACGGTTTGAGAAATGCTGCGTTGCAAATCCCACGATTTTAACTTCGAATTTTTCTGCCATCACGCGCAGTTAATGCAACCGATTTCGTGGAACGATTTTCTCTTATCGTCTGGGAGAAACTTGAACCGAAAATCAATAATTTCATACGTTAACGTCTAGCCAGACATCCTGTATGGGCTTGATAAACCATTCAATAATTTTCTGGCACAGGGGTATCAAATTTCAGAATCAATCAAAATATTAAGATTTTCTTTCTATTCCGGGTAAAGATAAAGGGTGCTGAAAAGAACGATTAAAACATTACAGGAAAGAAAACCTTCAAGTCCCAATTTTCAAATCATATCCGTTTTACCATAGCAAAATATTTCAGCCCCTTACACTTCATAGCAACCTAGCTAGCTTCTCACTGCTCTACATAATTAATTGTTATTCTTTTTGAGAGAATTGGATGATTTTTCTCCTATTCCTGTTTTGGAGTATGTATCCAAATGAGGACGAAACAATGGTCGATCGATTTCTTGTCGTTATTTTCATTCCAAAATCAAATACTTGCTGCATGACGATCATGTCTGCATGAGTTGTAACCATTCGCCATGCTAATTGCAGAATACCTCGAATAATCTGAAAACTGAAGAAACCATCCTGCCATCTACAGTACCTAAAAAGGATCTGCTTCCCGAATTCCCACAAATGAAAAGTAATTACATTCCGTCTGAGTGCGGAGAGACCTCTGGATCCAAACGGTCTAAAAAAACGCAATAGAATTTCATCCCTTCATTCATCAGGGCAAAAGCAACAGTAACTAATTTGTTCCACTCCAAGGAAGAAACAATATCGGGCTTTGCTCGTGATATTGATAACGAGGAATGCAGAATAGCTCCTCCTCTCGTCTGAAGTGGGCAAATCATTTCATTAAAATCTCATCCTCAAAGTTATCTCTTTCCGATATTGCCCGTAGTCTACATGAACGGTCTCGAACATCATCTTTTTTCTGCAGTCAGATCGTATTTAGAATGAAAAATGGTAGAAATCATATTAGTATTTCAATTTGCAAAGAGTAGGTACCCCTAAATAGTGAAAACCTATTGATTTTAAATCATCGGAAACTGGTTCTTTCTGTGAAGAAACAGAAGGAAGAATTGAATCCTCTCATTGGTTCAACTGTACCTGTCTGAAAATGAATGACTGAAATACTTCGGAGGCATGTATGGAAGATATTAACTCTGACTCTGACAGAGATTATTTCGACCTTATGTCATTGTATAGAATTGAGACAGAAAACGTCGGAAGCATATTGTGCCACATCCCAGCTTGGAGGCAGATATTAAAAAATATATTAGGGCTGTGTCAATATGGATTGACAACTTGAGGAAGCAGAACGATTACATAATATCGTTACATCTAACTCTATTCTAGTTCTGTAATACCTGCGGGGGTGTTTCTAAACACACCTGTTACCGCAATTGAAATTAGAGATCTTACTTCTTGAAACCTGCCCACTTTTCCATCCGACAGGGGAATCTGGACTCGTGCCTTGAGCAAACCTAAGATCTTATGAAAAATTAAATCCTTTTCTGAGAGGAGATGAAATGAAAAGACCTTCTCATTAAAATTAACAATATATTTAATTCCAGAAAATTGTGCCTTCAACATTCAATGAAAAATCAAAAGTGTTTTTTCTCAACCCTTTTCAAGAACCCAACAGTTGATAAAAAAAAAGAAAAATAGAACAAAAACCAAATAAAATGGGAATGGGAAGTGACGTAGTACCTTTTTGTACGTTCCCAATTCAAATATTCGAAAATTCCCATTTAGTTTTAAAAATTTCTTCTTACCAGACCAAACTCTAACGGTTGTTAATCACTTAAGAAAAAAATTATTCGCTACTAATCTGGTGTAGAATTGTCTTCTAACGTTACTCAACATTTGTTTTTTTCAATTTCTTCTCAGTAATGGTTTTTGCTTACTCTCTTCATATCAGGAGGTAAATGAGAAATAAATATTGATTGTAATGTATCGAATTTGTGAAATGAAATAATTTTTATTCAAAATGTTAATTTTTGTAAAAAATCTGAAAACACTTGATATTTCCGAAAAAGTTGAAGATAGGATAGGACATTGTACATGAATTATGTCTAGAATTTTCTGAAGAATCCAAAAAATAAATAATATACATGAGGTTGCTTTCGAAATAAGAAAGTTGGTATTGGCCACGGTCACATGGAACACCCTATATAATTTCATTTTCTTGAAAAATATGCTCATTTGAAATTACAAATCGACATGTCCGAGCGTTTTTCCTAACACCCCCTCATTCATTCGTTATCGAATTTATTCCGTTTGGCTGTTACACTCTGTATACGAATCCCTCTTTCGGTCGATAAGCACAATTCTCACGTATGGCGCCAAATTTGTGAGATTTGAATCTAGTCGATTTCAAGCTACGGTCGAAATTCCCCCACTCACCTATCACGTTGCTACGTTGATTACTCGTTGTAACGTTACTTTTGAAACCAAAATTCAACCGAATGTTGATTTCACGTTCGATATACGTATTTGATACGACTCCTCATTGTGCTTTCTCAACGCATATTCAGAATCAACCATGAAACTTTGAATGAACGTTTAATATGACACTATTCGACAACCTAAGGTTTCTGGCAAACTGAGAAAACTACATCATACGTTTCAGTAATTTTTTTTTCACGTTCCATTAACGTAGTGGATGCGTTTTCTCATCGTGTTTCTCAAACGTTTAATCATAAAGAATTATAACTTTTTTAAAATGTTCTAGCAGTCACCTTCATGAAACGAAAGTATATCCATTAGAAATGTTGAAACGTTGCATAAACGTTTAGTATAAGACTATTCAACAAATGGAAGTTCTCAGTCGACTGAGGAATCTGTATTCCACCTTTCAGTGGATATTTTCTCCTACGTTTCCTTATCAGGACAGTTGCCACAGTTATGAAACGTATCCTTATCGCTTTCTCAACGTATATTCAGTCTCAACTATGAAACGTTGAATAAACGTTTAACATGAAACTACTCAACAACCTTAGGTTTTTGACGATCTGAAAAAACTATCATACGTTTCAGTAATTATTTTATTTTCACGTTGTAGCAACGTTATAGTTGCCACCATTAGGAAACGTTTCATTATCGTGCTTCTTTAACATTTATTCATTCAGAATTATAACGTTTCTCAAACGTTTCAGAAATCCACTCGAAACGAAAGTATATTCAATAAAAATGTTGGAACGTTGCATGAACGTTGAATATTAGTCTACTCAACAACCGAAAGTTCTCAGCCAACTTAGAAATCTGTACTCCACGTTCCAGTTATAATTTTTCATACGTTTTCTTAACGTAACATTTTACATCATTAGGAAACGTTTTCTTGATGTGCATTTTCAACGTATATGCATGGAGAAGTATGTTAAGGTGACGTTACTTGAAAACCGCAGAAAAACAGATGGCCTAATGACATTTCATGTTTTTTTAACGAATTATACCTAAAGATGTCGTTACATAAGAAATATAGAGTTTATCTATGTTTGTGTGTTTATTGGAAATGCACTGATATTCTTGGCTTCATCCTCCTCAATATCCCTTCATCTCTGAGATTCTGTTTCGGGATTGCTCAACGAAAATCTCTTGAAGAAATCAAAATCAGGAACGCCTCCCCTGATCCTGATTGAGTACGTGAATGTAAGAAACTCCAATTCTCCACAAATGATCATCATTCTGTTAATCTCAGATAGAGTGGCCCAGACAGCAGACATATTGCACAACATGATGTCCAGCGTGTGGCCTTCTTTAAAGCTCGACAGAAACGTCGAAAGGGTCTAATCCAGTCTAGGACGCAGTCTCCCCATCCCATTATACCACGATTATCGTCCTTGCGAAGTGCAGGGAGAGGGATGAAGTCCTCTGTCTGGAGATGAGAATCTCAAATCGCACTTTGGATACTTTAAATCCACCCCTAACTGGCAATGATTGATGAAGCGCTGCATAGTTTTTGCGCCAAATGATTGATAAATTCAAATTTGAAAAGTTTCTATCGACTTTCAATTTTCCCGAAGCGTTTTCCGAGAGGATTATTTCGGAGGGGCATTGTAGGGGAAGGAGTTCAGTTCGATTCATTAACTACTGAAGAGATTCGATGGATTCGGCAGATCCGAATTTTGATCTTTGAACTCCATTGGAACGATCTGAAACTAAAACTTCAGAAATAAGTCTGAAGAGTTCCTTTTCTACTATTCTGAATCAAAATTGCGTTTGTTTTTTTATTTTCAGTTGGATTCTAATGATACAATAGAACGATGTTAATATTTCTGTGTATATAACACTATTATTTTTCATTTCAGATAGTGCAGTGATCTTCTAGACTTTTATGGTTTTTGGAACTCCAAATATGCTGTTTTTCTTATTGGAGTGCTTGCTGGTATTACCTGTAGCTTGGTCAGAAAAGGAAGAAGTATACGAGAAATTAGCTGAAGGTAAGTGTAGTTCTCGTATTGAGCTGAATTGATCGAATTTGAAATACATTCGACATTGTACTGCTCGGTTCTAGAGGACTTGTAGGTCACAGAGTCAAAGAGAGTGGGTTAACCACTGAGGTCTAAATCTTCTTCGTTCTGATGAAGTCGCAGTATCAGCTTTGTGGTATCAAGCATAAATGAAAATAAAATACGACTTCTGAAAAGCTTACCTAGACTTATGTTCACAGAACATTCTTCTTCCCTTCAAAATGTTTCGATGTCGGTATTCGCCAATTATAGAAAGGCCATTCGTGGATCTCGCTCCGATGGGTTCAGATATGCAAATCCAGATATGGGATCTGCATCATGTGTGGGTTCTCCGCTCCAATAAATCATCCATCGTTCATTTGTTGCTTTTGATATTCAAATCGAGAAACGTGGAACGCCACTTTACGTTAAATAACTCGACATTTGTGAGCGCAAGAGCTTTGAGCTAGCGAAAAATCCATACGCATTCGGATGTTTCCTGATGGAGATTGCGAGTTTCATCGGGGATATCCAATTGCGTGAGCTCTCTCGACGTCTATATGACGTGTAATATCCCAACACAGCATCGACAATTGTATATGTATTTGGGTATATTCCTGTTGAGGCTTTTGAACCAACTGAAAACAATGGTAAAACTCTCCTAGCCTTCTTCATACGTGGTATTGAACTCATATAGATGGTAGTTTTTCATTTGGTCACTGGAAGGTTAGCTAATGAGGAGTACTGGATAAGAGAGGAACAGATTCTGTGGATTTTAATTCTCTCATTAATACACCTTCTGAGAATTGCAGCTCAAGCGTTCTTGGATATCCTAGGGAAAATGTTCGGGGTACCTAATGTGTTGAAATTCACTTCCTCCTCGAACACAATGAAGATTTCGGAGTACTCAACGTAGGGATATTGACTTAAATTGCTAAAAACTATAGTCAAAAAAGATTTTTGTCATGAAAATTCATATTGATATGATATCAAGTTGCAAATTGAAATAAGCCTGTAGGTCTGCAGGGTGGTTAGGAAAAATCGAGTAAATAACGAAATTTCATTCCCAGAGAATTCGAGCATTTCAAGACTATCACGGCCTTCACGGGCAATCGGGCATCAATAACAGCTTGACATCTTCTTTGCATGCTACACACGAGGTTGTTGAACATTTATTGAGGAATTTGGTTCCATAAACGGGACAGAAGCTCTCTTAGATCATTTAAGGATTCTGGGGTAGGTTGATGATTATCTAATCTTCTTTGGAGCATATCCCATGCATGTTCTATGCAATTCAAAACTGGTGAGTGCAGAGGTATTGGTGAATGTGGAATACCAAGCTCCTCGCGCGCATTCTCAACTATGGTTGCACGGTGCGGTCTAGCGTTATCGTCTAGAAATTGAAAAGTGTCACCAATAGCAGCGTGAAAATTTGGCACAACATGATCAATGACATGCTCCCTATAGTGTAAGGCGGTCATATTCCCAGGACAAATGTGTAGATCTGTGCGTCCGTTGAAACATATCCTGGCCCATACCATAACACAACCCCCTCAGAATGGATGGACGTCTTGGACATAGCGACGATGACAGGGCATGCATGGGATTGTACATACCATTATTCTTCGAGAATCTGAAAAAAGTCCATATCTGGATTCATCAGTGAAAAGGACACTACACCATTGATCGTTCCAATTGATATGTTGCCTTGCCCATTCCTGTCTTTGACGCTTAATGTCACGAGTTAATGGAACTCCTCTTAATGGACGTCTAGAACCTAGATTCACCTCTCTCAAACGACGTCTGATGGTTTCGATGGAAACTTGGACCCCATCTGCATTCTGAATAGTATTCCGTAGCATTCTACACGTAGATGTAGAGTTTCTTCTCGCCGGAACAGTGATGGAACGATCCTGAGCAGATATTGTTTTCCGTCGCCCACCAAGCCTTGGTCTTTCCAACACGGAACCTGTCTCCCTAAACCTATTCCAAAGTCGAGATATCACACTTTGGCTGACTTGGAACCTTTCCGCTACAACAATCTGAGTTAGGCCACCCTGTAGCATTCCGATAGCCCTATTAGTCTCAACATTTGTTAATTTACGTCTTGGCATTTTCAGAAAACTCGTTTCAAGTCGAAGCCGTTGATAAACTGACTTCATTTCAAAATAAGAACATTCATGAAGCATATGCATAGAACCAAACTCCAGAAAAAAGGTGACCAGATTGACGAAATGTCTCATACTGATTTTTATTGGATCGATTCAAGTTGTTATTGAGTTTTAAATTATTTTACAGCGATTTTCTCGAAGATTAATTACTTTTAAAAACGATCGAATACGATATATCTAACTCTTGTGGAGCAGTTTACTTCCTAAATCTTCCTACTACCGATCCCGAGCAAACGGAGAACCTTCCCGTTTAAGAATTCTCCATCTATTGTCGCATCTCTGTTTTCAAAAGCCATTGAAGATTTTTTCCACCACAGGGCAAAAGTCCCCTGACACCGTCTCGATATACAATTCATTTTCGATTTCTTGATTGCGTTTTATGAGGAAACTTGATCCGAAAATCAACAACTCTATTGCTTATCTTCTCACATACCTACATCCTGTATCCAAGTACTGATAAACAGTGCGCATAAGGCATAATGTCATCTGAAAATGATGAATGAATTGTTGGCGACTGTACAATTCAAATGTGCACCCTTCGCTAACACCACAGATCATAATATTCACGATGATTGCGAAATAATTCTTCAGCGTCATTATTCTATTATACGAGATTCACGGTGTGCGATCTTCTGAGCGTGGCGGGACTTCATGATAAAAGGCAATTACCGCCTACCCACCTATACCTATCCGCATAACTGATGCGGTAGCACAGAGTGTAGTCAAATGATAAACGTCGCATTCAACCGGCACAATGACCACAGAAAACAATGCGGGAAGCAGATATTCACGAGTGGACCGTGATATATAAAACATAGAGCGGACCATTTCGTTATCAGCCGCCATTGTCCTTGATCTTCACGCGAATGTTCAGCCCGACTACCCGATGAACCGCGTCCGGTCTGTGAGCTTTATGGTATCGCGATTTACCATCTCATAAAAGCCTCCATTTCAGAGCTCGCAATTTAATAAGGCGTTACATGGCGGCGCTCCTGGTGTAAGAAGTTGCAAGATGCACCAGCAGATACCATGCCTGTCATCTGATATCTCTTGGAGCATAAGGCCATGGATCAACTATGAAAAGTCTATGCTCTATATGACATGAATTACAGAGAACTATTTAAGGGTCCATACTAATGCCATCTAGAGGTTATAAATATAATTTTATTGAACGCTCTTTTATTTTTATGGTTTGCATCAGTTCTTACGATAAAGTTACTGCCTGAGCAACCCATAATCAACTTATCTGATTAGCAAATGTGTCCTTGAGCAAAGATATGGTTAGATAATTTCAGAGGTTGTAACTATAATCGAACTACATAATCTGCATTTGAAGTCATCTCGGATTTTTTAAGATATGCTGATCCAGTAAAAAGTTTCCAAGCACATATACCCAGCTGAGGCATGTGCATTCCACTACAGTTCGCTGAACTCCGTACAGAAATCAAATGAGAAAAATATATGGAAGTTTTAAAACTGCCCGAGAGCTGAAAGGTTTTTTTGATGTCGGCCGGCATTCGAATTGCTGCAACTGCATTAATGAAATTGAAGTTTTCTCATATTCTACGGTCTGTAGACTTTTTCGCTCTGGTTGACATCAGGAACAGGAAAAAGGAGGAATTAAACACCTACGAAGTTTTTCTATTCAGACGTCACTTCAGCGTTCTTTGCTTTAATAACGAACAGCATTTAACTGCTTTCATATATCAGGTTTTACCATGTCCATCCGATATGACAAGCATGGAAGCTCTCGAACTGAAGCTTCAATTATTTAATTGACTTCACTCAAATAAGTAGGTCAATCTTATGAAACCTATCAAGACATATTTTTGAAAAGGATATTCTTCAAATATCCTTTCCTTATCTCGCTTAGTGTAGGAAGAGGGCATCGCTGGAAAGGGAGAATGCGGTATACGTAGAAAGTACCTGTGTCAATTGGTAGGAGAGTTTATTCGGTTCTCGCAAATTCAATTTAAAATCAAAGGTAACTCAGAAGCAAAAAATCAATTCATTCATTTTGTTCAACTGCGAATGTTTTTGTTGAGTATTAGATTGAACTTCAATAGTTAGGTGCATTTTTTTGTTGGATATCTGTGTACTTATCAAAAGGTACAACGTCTTCCTCAATTTTGTTCTTTTTTTTCTTTTTCAGGATTGAGATAATTTTCTTGAATTGGATATAAAGTTAAATTTAGAGAAGATTTCTTCCATTTCAGAAAAAGATTCAATAATTATTCATAGACCTCAAGTTGCTTTAGCCTTTTTCGACTGGAAAGGTCCTCTGAAGATGGGGTAATTAAGTTTTATTTTCAATTGTGGTGACAGGTCAGCATATTACCAAAGCACCCCCATTTACCACTATATTTTCATGAGTTATTTGTCTAGAAATTCGGAAAGGCATACTCGAACTGTTCAGTCAGGTAATTGCAACGACAAGTTCGTGGTTTTCGATGAATATATCCCACCACTGTCACCAACGGAAAAATTAGTCGCCGATCTTGAGGTTGAGCAAGACGAGAATACTTACCAAAGTTTTTCGATTATGAAACATAGGGATGAATTACACCAAAATTCCAAAACCTCGTTTAATGTACAGTTTGAATAGCAAGTATATAAAATTCCAGGAGGATGTTGTTTAGCTAGAAACATCGCCACAGATGGTGTGGTGTTAAGTATTCATTTTGCATTAATTTCATTTCAATACTTCGTTTGTATGGGATATTCATCATTATTACCCGAATTTCGTATTCCATTGACATTTTAATCTTGACAAAGTTGATAAACATTCTTACAACATTGTTACCTTGTATAGAGTTTATTAATTTGAGCCATTCTGTGATATTGAAAAGCCAGGGTTGCATCTAGAATTTTCTTATGATTTTTGATTTTATCGTCAAATTTTATTGGGTGAAATTGGAAATATCTCGAAAACGACGCGTTTTATTGAAAAAACTTTGGAATACTTTTATTTTCTCAACCGATTGAGGTTGTATGAAATATGAACCGTTTATCTCTTTCAAGTGGTTCTATAGTATTTTTTTCGTGGATTCATGAGTTGGCTGAGCTGTAACTTTTATAGCGGGAGGAATATTGAATCAGTTTTGATTTGGAAATATGCATCATAAAGGGAGTGAATACTTCACCAAAATTCAGTTCATTTGAAATAGCGGTTACGAAGATATAAACAGAAAAGTGTTTTTTTCATGGATATTCGACACCCTGTATCTTCCAAACGAAACCGAATTTTGAAAAATGGTATAGAAAAAAATTGTTTCCCTTGATGAGAGGAATCTACAGTTCAAATATATGTATTTTTTTTATACTGAATTCCGTACAATAATAAAGGGCAGCAAAATAATGTCCCGCACACAGGCACCGCTCAGCCTTGCCATTCGGATCTTAATTTCAAGGTATTTCAGGGTGAAAATACAACCGAAAGCAGTCAATACCTTACGTCATAAGTAACGCAGCACCAGGCTACAAGACCACCCTTTCGGTCTGAGTTATGAATGAAAACCGCGAGAACTCATGAAACCGGGGAACGCCAAGCAGTATTTCCGTCTCTTTATAACTGCTCGCCCTCATAAATTTTCATAAGCATGCATACGACTCGAGTCGCAGCCCGGCTTGTGACCGTATAACGCCTTGCGTATGGAAGAAATCATTAAACTGGACCAGGTATCATTTTTTATGCATTCCCATAAAATATTTTACTACGGGAACGCTCCAGGTCTATTTATACAGAGACGTGCGATGCGCCCGACTCGGGATCCGATAAAATTATTCCCTTATACTTTATTCACGCCCCCGCTCATTTTTATTCAACGCGAGCGTCGGTTTTTGGTCCGCCAGGAGGTTTTGCCGGTGCAGTGGAGGCAGAAGTCGAAGGAGATATATAAAGTGGAGGTTGATGTTCTGGGGAAAGTTAGAGGAACGGCCAAATATTTGCTTGAGAAATGTTAGTGCGACTTTGAAATATTGCTGGAGTGTAGAATTGGCGATACAGATTCTTGGATGTATGGACGACATCTTGATTTAGAGCCAGTTAAGAGATGCGGAGATGTATCAGGGCTATACCGCACTAAAAGATCAAGTTGATACAACGGTTGAACAACTTCAGCACGTCTGCGAGAGATTAAGGGCCGGTTTTATAAAAGTATTTCAATCCTCGGTTGAGCCCAAATCCGCCGTCGAATGTCGATTTCCGTATTATAAACATCCAATCCCGGGTTCAACCCTGGATTGACTCAACCGGTGAATACAGATCCGTTTGAGATTTGAATCGAGGATTGAAAAGTTTGACGTTTCTAGATGGCCGACAACTAACCTCACTTTATGTTAAAAACAAAACATTTTGTTGTGGCAGTTGCTTGGAATGAAAATATTATATGATATTATATTGATAGAATGCCTGATATTAATCACAGTCTTCAGTAGGTTTGCTATGTATTAATAATTCATCTTTGGTGTTTGGAAAAATATTCCTAAATTGAAACTGAATTTTTGTGCCTTATCTTCGAGGGATAGAACTGCCAGGTTCCTGTGTGCTTATAATATCGAAAATGACTCTAGTTATGATAATAATGAAATAACTGCAAGGCATTCAAAAGATAGTAACGATAGTGAATAAGAAAGATACCAATCGAATTATTTCACATTTCCTTTCGACCTCTTCGAAGATGGCACGAAGAAGAGATTTTGGTCGAATAAAAAAACTCTTTTATCAGGTGGATGAAATTACTCTGAATAAGCTGAATCTTTTCAGATTTGTTAACATTTTCGAAGATTTTTGTGGTATACATAAATCAACATCAGAAAAAAGTCAGAAAGTTGTGAAATGTCTAGAACTTGGACATTATCAAAAAGTATTCTAGTGCTTATTTTGTCATCCTATCAAAATGCCAAGCAATCAACAGGAATAGCAACTAACAAGGGAAAGGTTGTATTGACTGACCCAATTTCGGTTTATTAGAACCATGTTGCTGGAGCTCACTCACCGTTCTAGAAGGATTTCTTGATTATTATTACATAGTACAGGTGCACGCTTATTTTAATGGGTTGTGAAAATGCTGAATGCTTCAGATGTGAAAAGGATTGCTTTTCTTCAAATTTCCAAGTTGCTAAGCTTATAAATTTGGTAATTCTCATCATAGAAAATTTTTAATATAGTCTAAAGAAATGATTGATGACACCGATCCCATCTCGCAGGTCAATGGATGATCAATTATACAATGAAGCTCACATATGAATTGAATTTAAAGGCTCTCTGGTGTGTGAAAGAACATTTCCCATTCTTTTATTCGGGATCTGATTACATTTGAAAACAATTATTATTTTTGTGACTTGCGGAGTCCTGCATAATATTGCTATACTGATTCTATTCATGACTCTCAACCTGAATAGTTAATAATAAATGCTTTCTTTGAATTTAATGTGCATTTCATGTACTCAATCAAACAAGATCAAGAATGATTTGTTCCTATCCTAAATATAACTACATCCTTGTACAACTAAATGTTAATGCAATTTCATTGGATGTTTTGTATTGTCCTAGCTTTTATTTGGTTATTTGGCATAAGAGTTTGAGATAAGACTTCAGAATATCAAAATAGTAGGTACAAACTTAGATCATTCGAGTCAAATAAGTTGACAAAAGTGATAAAGACTAGAGCGTATTTGGCAATAGCTTCGAGTGGAAAAAATTCGTACGAAGTCTGACCTCATTTCATAAATTACAAATTTTTTTATTACATAATTTGTTTTGATGTAGGAAATCAGATTTCTCTAAATTCTCTGCCGTGACCGTCACAAAACACGGGAATATTCTAATTAACTTCTTGTTTTGTCTTTATTAGACTACGATTATTGAATTTATCCAAACATGGTATAAAAAAAAACGTGCCAAAATACTTCGAGAAATAAGATTCAGGTTAGCCAACCCAAAAAAAGCGATCTCAATCCGAGGTTGTTCAACCGAGTCTGCAAAGACGTTTATAATACCGAACTTTTTTCAACCGAGGGTTGACTTTCAATCCTCGTTTGAGTAACCTCGGATTGAACGTGCCCTTTATAAAACCGGCCCTAAGGGAACTTTAGAAGAATATTTCTACTAAAAATCGAGAATTCAAAATGTCAAAATTTTCGTTTATGTGATGGGATCCTATCGACATTAGCATATCCAAATAACGGCGCATGAATTGAACTCGACAAGTTCATCATTTCAATAAACGTGCGGCATTTTCGAAACATAAACCTCGTCGTAACACGATCAAAGATAAACTGATCACAATCCATATTCTGAGTCATGTATGTTGAGAAGACAAAAAGCAAGAGATGTTGATATCTACGAGGCGAGGGAGCAGGTTCGGACTGAGGAATTTTCATATTCATCTAGAAAATAGAGAATATTCTAGTTTCATTTTCTCGAAACAGGGGCATAATTCATTTGAAAATTTTTGGTAAGATGATTTGATGACTTCTACCATCTGTCAAAAGGAAAGCCTCACCTTTAAATACACCATGTATATTTATACACAGACACAGCAAGGAATCCTTGGCGCATTTCAAGGCGTTTTTCAATTCGGAAGATCAACTTCCCATCCGAGGGGTAAGGCCCCCATCACCAATAAGTAATCTCTGGCGAATCCAAAGTAGTTTTTCAATCTTGAAGATTCACTACCCATTTGGCTGATCAGTATCACCTTTTACTCTGAATGCTCTGAGCGTCTGAACCAAACTCAAAACTTAATTTTGGAAAAATTAAAAACAAAAAATTCGGGTCAATCAGGTAATATAGGTACCTACGAACAAGTTTTATATCGAAATATAAGTTTTTGGGGACGTTGAATTCAATAAAATATATAATTTAGAATTCACATGCGAAATGTTATTCTTTCAAAAATGGAGCTCCCGATCCTGTGATGGTATCTGGATTTTGTTTGTATATTGTATTTACAATACGATTTCGTCGTTTTCCAAAGTATCCCTGGACAAAATAAAATACATTTCGAAAATCCCAACTTTTTAGGGTGAAAAATGACAAAGGGGTAAGACCCCCACAAAAACACCATATTTGTCATCATCAAGAAATCCCTGGCGAATCTGAAGTAGTTTTTCCATCTGGAAGATCTACTATTTATTCGAGACATTCAGAACCAGAAAAAATCGTGTGAAAGAAGGACTTCATGGACAAGTTAAGTATCGAAATATAGGTTTTCGAGAACGCTGAATTCGATAAAAATAATCCAGAGCTCTATCTATTATAGTTTAGATTTTCACGGGCGAAATGGTATCTTTTCGAAAATCTAAATTTTAAATCGTAATAGCTACGGCCCCTGTGATCGTCCCCAATTCAGCATTGTCCCATATATCTTTGGGCATGATAAATCGATTTCGAAAATCTAAACATTCAGGGTGCGAAATGACAAAGGGTTGAGACCAATCAAAAACACCATATTTGTCATCACCAAGAAATCCCTGGAGAATCTAAAGTCGTTTATAGATCTGGAAGATCTACTATCTACAAGGATGTATTGATATCTAGTGAGCCTAGACCAGTTCCATGCATAAACAAAATATTGCGATACCATATCAACGAACAATAAATTATTAGAAGTGTCAGTGTAGAGTTCGACGTCAAAAAAGTAAACCAGAGTTATGCAATAGATTTAAAAAAATATGTCCACCAAATTTGTAAAAATCGAAAAATTGGAGTATCGAGCCATCAACCAGAAACTGTATTTAAGAGGGTTAAGAGATAAGCAAATTTACGAAGATTGATACCCTTGGTGATCAATGTCCTTCGTATGCGACCATGAAAAAATGGACGGCAAGCTTAAAAAGAGGTAAATTTTCCATTGAAGATGATTACCGATCGGGAAGGCCAGTTTCTGTGTCAGTCCCCTAAAATATCGATGCAGTTCATGACATGATTTTATCAGACCATCGAATTGGGCTAAAACGGATATCTGAAGCACTGAAGATTTCATACGAACGTGTTCATCATATAGTTCACGTCAATTTGAACATGAGAAAAATTTCTGCAAAATGGATCCCCAAATGTTTGAATGTTGACCAAAAGTGTGCAAGGGTAGAAGCATCGCGTTCGATCTGTGATAGATTTGAAAACGATGTGGACTTCTTAAACCGAATTGTTACTATGGATGAGACTTGGGTACATTTCTACGATCCAGAAAGAAAGCAACAATCGATGGAATGGCGACACTCTGGTTCTCCAAGATCTAAGAAGTTTCGTGTCCAAAAATCTGTTGAAAAAGTTCTTGCTTCAGTTTTTTGGGATTGCCATGGAGTAATCATGATTGATTTTTTGGATAAGGGTAGAACAATAACCGGAGATTACTATTCGACATTACTGACCGCTCTACGGGAGAAAATTGAAGAGAAAAAACGCGGAAGGCTAACCAAAGGTGTTTTGTTTATACAGGACAACGCCCCAGTACACAAATCTCATGTTGCCATGCAAAAGATTCGTGATTTAGGGTAAGCATTGCTAGAACATCCTCCTTATTCACCAGATTTGGCTCCGTCCGACTGTCATCCCTTTCCCCAACTGAAAAAAAGTTT
This sequence comes from Adalia bipunctata, assembly GCA_910592335.1. Classification (NCBI taxonomy): domain Eukaryota; kingdom Metazoa; phylum Arthropoda; class Insecta; order Coleoptera; family Coccinellidae; genus Adalia; species Adalia bipunctata. Next base: position 16,119,675 of record OU342955.1, read on the forward strand.
AAAAGGTTGAAAAATCTCTTCCAACGAGGAGGTAATAAAAGTTGTGGAGAACTGGTTCGCAGAGCAAAAAGGAACATTTTTTTTGAAAGGTCTAGAGATGTTGCAGGTTCGCTGTAATAAATGTATTTACCTGAGAGGAGAATATGTTGAGTGATAAAATATTTTGACATTGAAATTTTGTTTGGCTCTATAGTAGGCTAAAAATTTTTCAATATATCTTCGTATGTGAACCATTCAGAAAACATATTTGGCTATATACTATACTATACCTATACTCTGAGTGCTCTGAGCCCTGAACAAAACTCGAAAATGAAATATGGAAAACAGAAAACCAGAAAAAACTTAATGAAAGAAGATCTATATGGACAAGTTCGGTATCAATATATAGGATTTCGAGGACGCTGAATTCAATAAAAAATGATCTAGGGCTCTATCTATCATAGTGTTATTTTCACCTGCGAAATGACATTTTCATAAAAATCGATATATCAAATAACCAGGGCTCCCGATTCTGTGATAGTATCAGTATCCAGTTTTTGTTTGTATAAGATTGTTAGTTAGCTGTGTCCGAAGTATCGCTGATGGGCAAAATAAAATCTATTTCGATTATCTCAACGCCGTGGGTGAAAAAGGAGTAAGGCCCCCCAAAAGCACCATATTTGTCAGCACCAAGGAATTCCTGGGCATTCATCAATGAAACACCTTCAACTACAAACAGAGGTAACTCTAGAGGCTGATTTCGAAGTCGATGAACACCATCGAATTCAAACACACATACCCGTAAATTGGTTTAAGATTCCGTCAACTCGAAAGCTGCTTAGCCTCCGGCCCCTTTTCTACCGCGTCCATACAAACTCCCTATCCAGATAGAAAAATCCCGAACTGGAATTGAAAAAACAGAAGAACACTCTCCGGAATCCTTCACTATTCCATTTTATCAGTCAGCGTCAGACCTGTTGAAAGGGACATAAGAAGACAGAAGGCAAATGGCCGGGTTGAAATGCAGAGGATTAGGCTGGATAAACAGGGATTAGTGGGACCCTTCATCGGAAACCACAACAGTTCCCACTTTTTCTTTGTCGTCCTGCAGTCAGATCCCGTTAACACTAGCAGACTGGATTTGGAGACGGGAGTCAGAAGGCAAAAATGAAGGTTATATTCCGAGGGAGCTGCGTTAATTATTCAAACGTATTATTGGTTCGAGACGTTTTTTTGCCAGGGGAATATCGTGAAAATTTCAAGCAGGGATGAGGGATGAATAATTTATTCGTGTCGCGTGGTGGTTTTTGGCATCCATAGTGAAGGGGGATAATATACATTTTTAATTGGAAAGGTGGCTCGTCTCGAAAGTGCATGTTAGTCTCAGGCGACTAATAACAGCCTTGATAAACTAGAATTGACATAAATTGAAAGTTTTAAAGCAATAGTTTTCATTTCTCCCCAATATAATGAATGTTTAAATATGACTATTGTGAAATATCGGTCCATTCTACAGGGAATATAAAAGTCGTGAGAATCATTGAAAATTATTGCTATTTTGTTTAAACTGGTCATTCAACATCCAACAATCTATCGAGAAAAAGATGGGAAATGATATAAGCAGTTACTGAGAGCCATCAAAACCTCACAAAATTGAGGATTCAGGGCAACCGCATAAATTTTTTTAAGTTGGGCTCGGCCTCTCAACTTTCAAGGGGAAGTTGAACTGCAAGGCTGAGATTTGAGTGGAGCTTAGTCCACGGTGTGAAATTTCGAATTTCTTGTTTAAATTGGCAATCTTTGCTGTCACTTTGCAATGAGAAGTTGGGTTATAAGTATATACGTAAACGAACATCACGAATGTAAAGAAAGCACAGAAATTAATATTTTGAATAAAAATTTTTGAAATTTGCACCTTTAAAAAGGCCGAAGAATGAAGTGGGGATGATGACTGACTTCAAATGAAAAATTCACATTTGGAAATTGAAATAAAACAACGATTATTCGAATCTAAGAATCATGGGAAGAGGCGTATAGAAACTAATTTCGGATCACTCAGCTTGACTTAAATTATTAGATATATCAATCAGTGTTTATGTATACTCCATTCACTTTTATAAAGTATCGCGGTTCACCATGAAATTCTGACACATTTCACCGTGTATGTTTTGAAAATGTTGGGTTATAGTCATTCTTCTGTCAGTTGAACGAGCAACGTTGCGTTTCTGCTAAAAAATCGTTGTAATTAGATACGTATTTATCAAAATGTTCCTTTACTTTGGAAAATTGATGAATTTGAGAAAATATTATGTGAATTCAGAAGACATTTAAATACATTTTTCCACAACTTGAAATACTCCAGTATGAAAATTTAGTAGTTCTACGAAACCTGCGTCACAGTTAAACCTTATGGTCTAAGATCCGGTATAAGGAATATATACCCTCATCTGTTATTTATTTGTGATAAGAAATAAATGATAGATAACATTTACATCGACACATTGCACATGGGTTGCCTAATTAAAACTGGTGCGGATAATGTTAAATTGTTAAATCTTCAACCAAAATTTTTCAAGAAATTTCCCTCATCTGTTATTTGAAAAAATCGTCAACCAGTTAAGAGAATGGTCCCTAAAGAATTGAAAAAGTAATGGTTGCCTGCTTTTTTCCGGTTACAACTGTAGGGTTGCCAGGTTTGAAGAGGTGACTGGCAGTAGTGAAATTACCCTCATCTGTTATTTGATCGTATCTGATGTCAAATGAAAGCTTATTTTATTCTCAATCTGACTGTATAGGGTTGCCTTACTTAAAAGTTGATTCAGTCTAGGGTTGTCTCAATTTTAGATGTAGATTTTAGACAGGAGCGGTGACAGATATGAGTCGCGCGTTCAATTCTATGTGACAGACAATGATGAAGGGAATTCCTATGAAGATGATTTTTCTGATTATATATAAAAGCACAAGCGCATTATGAATTGAATTAAATCGGACTAAATATTAACAAAAGTATACAACGAGCGCAAAGTAGTATAACTTCAAAAATATAGAGTTATTATCGAACACTTATTTATGGAAAAAGTAGGTATATAATTTTGTTAACCCATTAGGGACTGAATTTATTAATTTGCAGGAAATGAAATGAAATGCATCTATTTTTACTTGGAATAATACTATGAGCAATAATTGATCAATTTTCGAGTTCAACTTTTCGCCATTTTCAAAATGGCGGCCGTTCCATATATGGAACACTAGTCCTTTGGGGGGTAGAAATGAAATTTAGTTTGGAGACATAACTTTTATTCAGTATATAATAAAATACTGCAATTTGACATTTCATTTTGTGTGAAAATGTACGAAGCAGTCAACGCATAATCCAACGTCGCATTTTCGACACTGGGTGCGAACAGAGCTACCAGTGTGACTCGCTCCAACACATCGCCTACGTTTATTATTTGGAACATACTCAACAAAATGATCTCTTCCGTCGAGGCGAACATCTGGTAATATTTTAGAATTCATTGACCTTCCAGCCGATTTTGGTAAATTCTGAAATTTCTTCAGGTAGGCCTGTACAATTTGTCTCCTGAAAATCAGCTGGGTTGTTTCAGGGTGATGCATTTTGTAGATCACCCAAGCATTTTGAACAGCTGCATCTATGAGCCATGTAAAAATTGGCCACCACCACTTTTTACCTCTTATAGCAATTCTATAAACATTTATGTTTGCATCCATCTGATCAGTCCCTCCCATGAACTCGTTGTACTGCCCTATACAGAGAGGTCTTTTTATAGTGATCTTCGTTTTTGCGGCCGCTGAGTACCTTTGCGCGTTAGACAGAGGATGAACAGAGTGTATAGTCGACGCAACCGTTACAACTGAATTATCCATCCATCTGGCAACCACAATTGGAACATCATCATGGACACACAGGGCATAATCGAATTCACCTCTTTTTTTTTTCTTCATTTCCTTTACACTCGTTATTGGACAGTCACGAGCAATCCTATTTTCTCTTACGGTTCCAGTACCATTATAACCCCTTTTCTTGAGATACGACAGGAATTTCACAGATGTGAATAAGTTATCAAAATAAAATTGATATGGCAAACGTTTTATGTCTTCTGGTAGGTCGTCAATGAGTTGAATGAGTGGAGCAGTGGCTTTGCCATATTCTTTTTGATGAGTTGGGTTAGAATTAGGTATGGCTCCTTGGTATATTTCAAAGTTGATCAGATAACCATTTTTCGAATTCATACACCAACATTTGTACCCGAAACGTATGGGCTTTCCCCGGATGAACTGCTTACACCCATGTCGACCATAATATTCTATCATACTTTCATCATATGAAATCTGTAAAGAGGGTATGAAATGTCTCAGAAAATTATCTTTCATTTTTCTGATAAAGGGTCGTAATTTGGTCATTTTGTCTGAAGGATCAAGTTTCGAGTTATCTGCACAATGTAAAAACCTCATGATCTCAATAAACCTATCACGTCTCATAGCTTTATACACAGAAATATTTCGGAGATCATCACCTGAATCCCAATAGCTTTTTTTTGAAGGTTTTTTATCATATCCTGATACAATCAGTATTGCCAGAAAGCATCTTATTTCGTCATCAGTTATAACAGAGATTTTGCAGTTCTTCATAGCCGCATATTTGTTACTTTCTTCTGATAAAAACTTCACAATATCATCCGTAATAAAGCATTCAAATATGTCGATTGAAGTCATATTTCTATATTTTGAAACATCACATTCAGGAAATAGAACAGCTGAGGTACAAGAAAGGTCCTTTTTTTGTGTCCATCTTCTCTGCTCAGATTTTTGCGAAAGTTTGGATATTGACGCAATAATTGATAAAGGGACGTCGTCTGGAATCTCTTCTTCGTCACCATCTTCATCATCATCCAACATATAAAAATTCCCTAATCTTGAACCACTTTCCATGAGAATTTCAGCATTTGCAACCAGTTGTTTTCCGGATAGATTATCCAATAATCCACCAGATTCTTCATCTGCAGAATCCTCGTCTGATAGTTCTCTAGGTTCTGGTGGTTCAATATAAACAGCTTGCACACCATCATTTGGCTCAAAATCGTCCCAGAATTCTTTACTCTCGAATAAATCGGCAATATCCTGAACGGATAACCTATAAACAAATTCAGCATAGTAATAGTATCCTAAGGGACTAGGGTTCCATATAGGGAACACAATAAAGAACATCTAATCTAATCATATTTGAAATGTTTTTTTTGTTGGTTATGACTTGCAATATAATGAACATTATATACAATTTTCGAAACATCATTTACTTACAACAACAATTGAACGATTCGAAAAATATATATACTTACTTTTCCCGGCGCGCCATTCTTCACGTTCACTGTAACAACGATAAATACAAACTGCTCTAAAACGAGATACAGATGTTTCAGAACTACTGAGTGTAGTCTATTGGAACTATTATGTACTAAAATAGCTGAAAACATATTCCCAAGTGAAAAAGGGCGACTGATCAAATTTTTGGGTGTATTTCAGTAAGACTCATTTACTGTTCCTTATATGGAACGCTAGTACATAATGGGTTAATGTTCCTTTCATTTTTTCCCTACGGTATTTTGAGTACATCCTAGGTTTGTAAAGGTGTGGGATCCCCTACGCATGCTCTTAATTCGAATAGCCATCTGAAGACTCCTTTACAAGTTGAGGATGTACTCCAAATATCGGAGGGAAAAATAAACGAAGATGAAATCGAATCGGATTTTCTAGTGGCCACTTCTGACGAGTCAGAAACAGAATGAATTTCTATTGAGTTATTCTACTAATTAAAAAAATTATATACGTTTTCAATAAATAAGTGTTCGATAATAATTCTATATTTTTGTTAATATTTAGTCCGATTTAATTCAATTCATAACGCGCTTGTGCTATTATATATAATTAGAAAAATCATCAGCATAGGAATTCCCTTCATCATTGTCTGTCACATAGAATTGAACGCGCGACTCATATCTGTCACCGTTCCTGTATAAAATCTACATCTAAAATTGAGACAACCCTAGACTGAATCAACTTTTAAGTAAGGCAACCCTATACAGTCAGATTGAGAATAAAATAAGCTTTCATTTGACATCAGATACGATCAAATAACAGATGAGGGTAATTTCACTACTGCGAGTCACCTCTTCAAACCTGGCAACCCTACAGTTGTAACCGGAAAAAAGCAGGAAACCATTACTTTTTCAATTCTTTAGGGTCCATTCTCTTAACTGGTTGACGATTTTTTCAAATAACAGATGTGTCGATGTAAATGTTATCTATTATTTATTTCTTATCACAAATAAATAACAGATGAGGGTATATATTTCTTATACCGGATCTCATACTATTAGACGAACTAACTCCTTTTTTATAAAGTTAAAAAAGAATAAATAGAAAGTAAACCTAGCAATGTCGCTCGATTTTCACGAGTAGCAACCTGCGTCCGTTTTAAGTGAAAGAACTTAAACATGGCTATCCGCGATACTTTATAAAAGTGAATGGAGTAATAGGTAGGTACAATTCAAATAATATCGGGTGTTTTTTTTAGAGTGATAGAACTTTCGATAGGAATAACTGTGATTTGACAGAAGGTAGAAGCCATGTTGTTTTGACATTTCCGTTCAGTAAGCTTCGACAAATTATCATGGGAAGACTCACGCCGCACCAACGTTTATAAATTGTTGAAATTAATTTTTAAAATCCGTGTTCTATTCGCCAAACTTATAAAACATTTGTGAAATTTATGGTTTACATAATGGTCCATCAGAGCCGCTTATTCGTCGAACTATCGATAGATTTTGGACAACATTATCTCTACTCGATGCAACAACAACAACCAGACAAAGAAATGTACGTAGAGAAGAAAACATAGCTGATGTAAGTGATAGTGTCAATGAAGATCCAGATTTGTCTATTCGTCGACGTTCACAACAAGTTGGAGAGTTGTACATCCACCACATGGAAATTTTTTTTAGAGATTTTTGTCTATACCTCTACAAAATCCAACTGGTCCAAGAACTAAAGTCACCTAACACATGACACATAATAAGCGTCGTTTGTTTGCTGATTGGGCCCTAGAACAGCTTGAAGTTGATCCAATTTTCTATCGATAAATTGTGTTTAGTAATAAATGTTATTTCTTATAGATCGGCTACAAAAAACAAGCAAAATTGCAATATATGGAGTGAAAACAATGCTCAAGAAGTTTTGAAGGTTCCGTTGCATCCTGAAAATGCTCTGTGTTCAAAATTCATAATAATTATATTTGTTTTATTATACCACAAAGTTTCCTACTGGAATGGGCTTTCCGGGTCTGTTACAAAGAAGAACCGATCTATGCTTTTACCCACTTTTTTTCCGTGGTTCATCGAGAATCCCGGAAACATCCCTTTTCTACCTGATCAGTGCAATTCACCCGCTGCCCCAGTCGCAACCTAGATACGCCAAAGTTCGCATTTACTCTAGTTTTCTTCCCAAGTCGGACCTCGTAACATTCGTACCTAAAAATAGTGAATTCGTGTGATAAAGACTTTACCCAGCCAACAACACCTACAAAAGCAGACAGAAGCAGATACGTAACTTTCAATCTGAACAACCGTAAGTACCATTTCCTACAGTGTTTACTTTGTGGTATTTATTTCTCTATTCAAATATTCATTTTTTTTATTTCTCTAATTCTCGTGGCGACAAGAACTGGTACGCGAGTCCATTTCTTCTCTCCAAGAGAGCTCCTGTATTTTATTCACTCTGGTGTGGTTTACACGCTGGAATCGTTGGTCAATATTTACAGTTACAGTGAATGGTGCTCGTTACAGATTTATGATCAATGATTATTTGTTTCGAAATTTGAATGGTTTCCACAAGATGGTTCTACACCTCATGATGCTACCGTAACAATTGATTTATTGAAATAAAGTTCTGGTGATAACATTATTTCGACAAATGGTCCAATTAATTGGCCTCCAAGACCATGCAACATAACTCCAATAGATTATTTTCTTTGGGTTTATGCTGATAAACGAGAACAATAGACGCTTTGGAAGCCAATATAACTCGTGTTGTTGCTTAAATAAGGCCTACATTACTCGAAAAAGTCGTCCAAAATTTTTCTGGTCGATTGGGGTCCCTCAGTGCTAGTCGTGATGGACATATGCCGAAAATTACTTTTAAAACATAAGTGTCATGAAGTTATTTTTCAATTTATAAAAAAATTTGCTTCAATCTCAATTTGAATGTGTTTTATTTCGATTTCAAGTTCTACCACTCTAGAAAAAATCACCCGATACACGTTGCGTTTTCCAAGAAATTGTTGAGTTTGTCCTCCGAAAAATTGAATACTATCACTTCATTTATACATGGAAAAATAAAACGAATGATATGAAAAAATAAAATTTTTCCAAAGTTATCATGAATGAGCCTTGATCGAAATAATAAAGTCCAACAGAATTTTCATTGTTGCTTTAACGAACACTCAGAATAAGTTCATTACCAACCAATTTTGTGAATGCTTCCCATTCAAATTGTTTTATCAATCATGGTATCCATTTCATTCATTTGGAGACATTATAGAAAATGAGAATATTCTGATTGTATCGACGTTGAACCACGAATTTATGAAGTTTAAAACGTCCCTCGTTATGCGGTGGTTCTTGAAAAAGTTGCCTTGACTGTCGGTTAGGCAACAGTGCAGTTGGATTATTTCAGTCAACTGCATTCAAGTGTTAAGGGGACGTTATACTCTGGTCGACAACACCGATTCTCCATTCAAAAAGCTGAAAGCTTGATTTTTTTTAAATTGAAGTTGAAGAATGTCTTGAGAGCAATCCAATTTCTTCTCTTCGAAAAAATAATGATTTCGCGTGGAAAAATCGGGTTGAGAACTTGACCTCATTACCGTTTTTCAGCAGTTGTTCATCAATTTTTTTCAGAAAATTCATTGGAGTCCCCTCGACAAATCAATTTTCTATAAAAAAAATTCCATTTGTATAGGCGCTTAATTGATGCAAAAAATTATGGAAATACTGAAAAGACTTCCAGAAAGTTTGAAATCGCCGAGAACTGTCTGAAATTTCCGGAGAATTGGAAAAAATCAAGCTTTTAGGTTTAAACTTGAGGGCGTGAACTTGGAAAAATGAAAGGCACTTTTCGAATGGAGAATCGAAGCCGTCGGCCAGAGTATAACGTCCCCTTAAGCCGAAGCGGTGCAGTTGGCCTTATACCTAACTCTGATATACTTTTGCTACATTTATGCTGAAATTGCCGAGAGAGAGAACTTGATTGGGAAAACAATTTGAAACTGCCGATTTTATATTCTTTTCATGTAGACCTTTTTCTTTTTCAATGCGACACCCTGTATTTGGAAAGCCTTCAAATACGTATTGAAAAGTTTTCAATTGAAGAACTCGGTGTCACCTTTCCATTCATCTAACTCGTTACACTCCTCGAAAGTATAACACAGCGGAATAATCCCAGGATAATAACGTCCCAAATATCACGAATTCACTGGTAACGAACCCTCATCCATCTCATCCCCCAAATCTACCCAGTTAATTGGAGTTGATCTCGTGAGACTCACCCGGCTGGTCTCATCCACTCTCGACTACCCGTCTTTACTTTCGTTGCAAAATTGATAAGATCAAAACTATGGCAGCATCCTGGCCATCTAGCGTCGCAGCCTCGGCTGGAGATAATAGATACAAGCAAGGGCCATTATAAACAAAGAAGCGGAATCATGTTCGCGCAATCTTATCCTGTAATTAGGAGATGGGAGTCGCTCCCACTGATGCCTTTTTCGAATTAGCCCAGAAGGAACCCAGTCGCGAGTCGTTTGTTTTAATAACGGGCATAAAATTCCGGAGTTATGTCACTGCGCTACCCACTTGGCACTTGGCGGGCGTAATGGTTGTTGAAAGTTTCGCGGCCTACATTTGCGTCCGTCTAATCGGTTGGGGAGGCAACAAGCTGAAACAGTGACAGAGTTGATGACTCGAACTCCAGATGCGCCACTGAACCCGATACTTCACGGACTTAAAACACAGTAGAAACAGGTAGGTATTATGAGTGAAAACCATACCTATTTGAAAACTATAGATCCATATAAGTCCTCATAGAAAGAGACAACATTCAACACAGAAAACGCTTATATGAACGAATATTAGTTATGTGTAAAAAGTAAAGACACATGGTGGATATTAGGTGTGAAAACTAAAGATCCACATCAGTCGAAACAGACAACATGCAACACAGGAAACGCTTATAAAAACGGATATGAATTATATATAAAAACATATTAGAAAGTGGTAGATATTAGTTGTTGAAACCACATTTGAAAACTATAGATTCTTTTAAGTCCTCATAGAAATAGACAGCATTCAACAGAGGAATCGCTTATAGAAACGGATACAAGTTATGTATAAAAACACATTAGACACAGGTAAGTATTAAGGTATTATGTGTGAAAACCACATTTGAAAACTATAGATTCTTTTAAGTCCTCATAGAAACGTACAGCATTCAACACAGAAATGGCTTATAGGAAGGGATATGATTAACGTTAGGGAATGCCATTAGAAACTAAAGCAATGTGTATCTGTAATCTCCATTAAATACTGATGAATATCTATACAGGCTGTCCCAGAAGGCGCGCAACCCATTGAGGGGATCGAAAGTGAAAAATATTCTAAGCCCAAAAATCCATGTTTGAAATTTTTTGATAACGTAGTTTATTAGTTATTATCAATGAAAGTGACCAATCAGGAGCGCCCTACAAAGGAATAAGTAGGCAGTGGGGACGCAAGAGTGAGAGGCCAGTCTCGGTTTACTGCTCGGTTTACTGCGTGAAATGCCGGCAGCAGTTCTGGCGTCTCACTCTCGTGTCCCCACTGCCTACTCATTCTTCTGTGGGGCGCTACTGATTGGTCACTTCCATTAATTAATAACTAATTAACTACGTTATCAAAAAATTTCAAACATGGATTTTTGAGCTTAGAATATTTTTCACTTTTGATCCCCTCAATGGGATGCGCGACTTCTGGGACACCCTGTATATGATTTTATGCGGTTTCACTATCCAATTTGGATCTCATAAGTTCTCGTACATAAATTTTCTATCAGTTTCTATCAGACATTTTCGGCAGGGAATCTTTCAGAGGGTTGATTCCTCCTGATACAGGGTGCTCATTTCCCATAAAATCTTAGTCATCATTGTGTTCACATTCTCTACTCGTTTTCTCAAAATTCTCATTCAAGGTGTGTATTTTGTTGTGGTTATCGGAGATCAAATAATACGATCCAAAATAATTCTGTTCCAATAAAATCATTAGGTCCACCCATCGTTTTACCTCAGCATTTAATTATCCATAAGAAGAATGATATGTATCGGTCTATTATATCTATACATATTCCATGTACCTGATGGGTAGGTATTTCCCTATATCCTCTGAGTTACACCTCTTCAATAGAAAAGGTAATAAAACTTCCTTATCTTGTTCATTCTGTTGTTTTAAATAATTCCTTATACCGAGATTCGAATGAGTTTTTACGAGCCACAGGATTAATAGGGTTTCATTTATCTTCCGGAGTTCCGATAATTATTCTAATGTTCATTTCATTTTATATAGCATGTACCTATTTATAGTTCAGTTCAGTTGTTAAATCGAGGATATTGGATAACTGATTATTCATTGTACATATAACTGCCAACAGATTTCAGTGGGACTTCCGACACAAACGATCCTGAGGATCTGAACGCCGTGACTTAGTCGGCCCAGCTAGTTGGGCCTGTCAAAGAGTTGCAGGATATTCGTATTCTGAGAACTGAATGAACTGTATTGAATAAATTGTTGAATAAACTGGTTCACTGAAGTGTATAATAAACTTGCTCTTTCTATATTTTTTCTTTAAGAAGAGATATGGTGTGCACTGTTCGTTCGTGCTTGATGATATATTTTAATCTTGTATATTTATATTTTATATTATATGGTCGGAATTAGTAACTTTTAACGTATTGAGGCCTGGAGAAGCAAATGTGAATTTGCGAAACGTCGCCGAATATATGTATTGATCAATCTGACATATTCTAATTTGTCCTATTCCCACGATAAATTTTCTATTTTTAAAGAGAGTTCTCGCTTCTTAGTTTCGCCTCGAGGAAGGACCTCAAAACTACCCTCTCATGGACCAATCGTCTCATGAATCTTGATAAATCGATAAGATCCATAAATTTCATCGGTATTCACCACTTGTTACGTTTATAATATCCTTCCTGTTAGAAGTATTATGTCCTTTGGATATAGTTTTCAAGTAACTATTTTCGCAGTGGAATTTGCAACGTTCCAATCACTCTATTATGATCTTCTTCAGGGCTAAAATAAACATCGAGGGAAAATTATAATAGCGACACTTTTGTGCATTATTTGGTTTTCTTTTCTAAATGATTTCTCTCTGAGCAAAGTTTCATTCTATTTTAAAGTTGAGCGTATGAGGAGGTTAGTTTTAATGTCCGAGAATTGATAAGTTCTCATACCAGTGTTTTGATTTGTGTATGTAGGTACAGTTGAAAGAGTTAGTGTCGATATTCTAATGCTCCCTCGATGTTTATTTTAGCCCTGAAGAAGATCATAAAGTGATCGAAACGTTGGCAATTTACTTACTAGTAATAGTTTAATTACCTGTCCTTTCACTACAAAAATAGTTACTTGAAATTATATCCTGCGTTCTAATCTGTCCTCAAAAGCTGAAGGTCTTCCCGAATACTGAAGGGTTCCGTATTCAACATGTCGGAAATTCCCGGTAGGTCCATCGCATATTTCCAATAGTGAGAGGTTTAATAACAGGGATTTGGGTGCGTTGGGAGGGGGACCAGCATGCCCGATGCCTTAGCGCCCTTTCATTGCAACCCTTCGATGATACGCTTGCAGATACCCTTGATACATGGGTTACATTCGTACCTCGAGAACAGATAAGAGCTGATGACTGCTTAAGCTGATCATCAGGAAGTAATAACCATGAAGATAACCTTGCGACTACGGCGTCACTTCATTACGTTATAAATTAAAAGTACCCTTGTATCCAATAAGCTATCCCAGTCGTATATAATCCCTGATCTCATGATTTGCGATTAGAAGTGGTTTCATCCCTTCATTGAGTATATGAATGCTCAGTGGATATTACCACTTGAAGTATGAAAGTTACCTATTTCGAAAGGGGTTTCTTCCCCCACATCACCATAAATTATATTGATAATGAGTCCGTAATAAACATTGCCCAAATGCCCAATATCATCGAAACACCCAAGTGGGGAATGTATCGAATCAAGTAATTTGTACATCAGGTAGGTACCTATTTGATGCTGAAAATGATTTATTTATTTATTCATTGAATCTCAAACCAACACAATTATAAACTGTAATTATAGGAAAGAGACAAAGAAAAAAGAAATTGCTTCTTACCTGAATGTTCATCTTCTCATATGATTTTCTTGCACACTTGTTTTTTAGATTGATTTATTTTGCTCTATTTGTGTGAATGTATACGAGTCAGTGGCGGATTTAGGGGGGGGGCGAAGGTGGTTTCGCCCCCCCCTCGGGATTAGAATTCGTTCTGTGATAATATAATTTTTGCTTGTTTATCCGAGAATTATTACTGTGTTACTTTGGAATCGCCCCCCCCTCAAAAAATTCCTAGATCCGCCCCTGATACGAGTCACTCATATATACATATTTATTTATTACCTACCTATCTATTTATTTATTTCATCTACTCATTTCATCTAATCATTCTCATCCATACATTTCATCTATTTGTTTCTATCTGCTTATACAGGGTGCGGCACGGAGGATGGATGGTTTTAAAAAAATAATAAAAGCGTTAATTTTTACTCAAAAACACATTTATTGACGGAATCAGATTCTCAAGGAAATAGCATTTGAGACAGTCAAGTGTGGAAAATCACATCAGGCATGTGGTGGCCGAAATCGGTGATGCAGTGCTGGAGGCGCTCTTGGAAGTTCGTCCAGAGTTCGGGGCTTGGTCTCGTATACTCTAGCCTTGAGGTGTCCCCATAAGAAAAAATCGCATATGGATAAATCTGGGGACCGGGGAGGCCAATGAACATCGCCAAACCTGGAAATAAGGCGACCAGGGAAGAGAGGGCGAATAACGTACATTGATGCTCTGGCTGTGTGGGCGGTCGCCCCATCCTGTTGGAACCACACACGTCGGATTGGAACACGGTAAATAAATGCTAGGAACACACGAGTCTAACGGCACCTTCCCCACTTCTCTCGTCCTCAGTGGGGGAAAGTTATGCCCATCTGAAAAACTTCCCCCTCCGTGCCGCACCTTGTATATTCATTATCTGTTTGTCTTTGCCTTCTCAACTATTTGATCATTTTATTCGTTTGTTTTAGTGTCGACATTGTATGTGTGTGTTAGTGTGTTTTATGTTTGTGTGTATATGTGTGTTTCTTTACTGGATGGGATCACCTGTTCTTCGAGACCATATGATTGCCCCTACATGGCACAACTCGGATTAAAGATTCGCATTCAACTGAATAAGTGAAAAAACCAATTTCCGGCTAATGACCACAGCAGTCGATACCGTCAAGTGAATATGAAAAAAATATTTATCAGCAAGATTTACAAATATATTTCAAGCATATTTTTTTTATTACAATATTAGATAAAGCAAATGACAAAAACGAGATTACAAAGTGAAATGATTCCTCAAAAAGATGCCCTCCTAATTTTCTCGGTTTGTTTTTCTGCATTTTAATCTATTTGTTACTTTTGTCTGCTGGCTGTTTTTGAGGACTCCGTTCAGTCTCTTTTCTTATTTCTAGATTTGTTTGTACATCTTTTCTCTTATTTTTTTCTCTTCTTAAACTACACGGACGTACCTAATTGGTATTATCTCAGAGTGTTGCTTCAATCTTCGTCTCTTAATTCTTGGATCTTTCGATGGCTGTGGTTATGCTCCAGTTCTTTTTTATCGAGGTCCTATTAAGCTTGAGCAAGCAGGTGAAGCTTTCGGAACCTTAGGTAGTGTTTTTCTGAAGTTGATTTGGAAGAATTATCTACAGAATCCACCAAAGCGGGCTCTGACCTCACAGAAAGGCCACCATGAGGCAACGTGAGCCACTATGGACCCAATTACCAAGTTTTTCCTGCGAATGGGGATACTGAATACAAGGCCTTATGCAACTGGATGAATCGATTCTGTATTTTCCTCTATTTAATTATTTGGTGTAGTTTCGATCTTATGAAAAAACTTAACAATTATTCATTCATTTTGTGGAACGTGTTTCCTACGTTGAACATAACTGAACTACAGTGCTATCGATCTTAACTTTAAGAACATTTCATACAGCTGTATGTTCCCGGCAGATAGAGCGAATTTCAAACTCATAGGTACTCTGGTTTCCAGTACTTACCTCATAACCCCTCGCTCTCCTAAGGTACTGATAACAGTTTATTAAATGAAGCTTTTATATACCTACGTTTCCACGAAACCAGTCAAAGATCCATCAGATCCTAACTTCATTTGTTTTCTCTTCGCCTCAACTTCCCGACCTATCTGCAGGCCGGTGGTTTTTCCAAAAGTATGAATTCTGCTCTTTTGAACTTTTACGGTTTTCAAAGCTGCAAAGTTCTAATTGAATAACTGCACATTCATTTCCGCATAACGAGCAGACGAAGGTATGAAACACATTTGCTTCGCGGGATTAATTACTAATTCAAAATAGAGCTTGGTTTCCGTTCACCGAACGAAAACAAAACAATTATGAATATTTATGTTCGAAAGTTTTAAATGAGTTATGAAACTACGAGTGGGGTTTGGTGTCGCTCTAAAAACCATAAATCCCGATGGCCGAAGTACAGGTCAGCATTAAAAAGCGCCAGCGTTAGCCAACGCCATACAGACATACACACGATTTAGTCAGTGGGGGTATATATCACGGTTACCAAATTGGATTTTGGGCATCCATAAATAAAGTCCGTTTTTCGAACCTGCTTCTCTCTGTGTGTGCTAGTGCTTTGGGACACAATAACAATACATTTCATTTTTGATAGAATTAATTCCGGCCTGTCTAGGACGGGGATGTTTCATATGACCATTGTTGGGGTAATATGGGGCCGCGAAAAATGCTGACACTGCCTTTTCACTTAACGCGACCATTTGTATCTTTTTCGATGTGGATGGTATTGTCCTCAAAGCTGAGTTTCAAACATAGACCTTTTAGTATTATACTTCAGGTTCTACAGTTTCAAATACAGTTGACGAAATTATAATAACTTCTACTACGTTAGACACTCGAATTAAGGTCGCCGTTCAGAACGCGTAGGAAAACTCATCCGATAGAGGCGCCACCGTTTATTTTATGGATTATCTCCATAGAACTTACATTATTTCTATTTTTGAAAGAAAAAAATGAACTGTTGAAATGAAATTAATCTCAATTATTTCATTAAGAATTCCAATCCTTTCTGAGTTTACCCACAAAATTTCAGTTCTCAAAGTGAAACCATTTTCAAATGCAACTTGAAATAAAAACACACTACATTGAACGCCCACCTTAATGTTAACACAGCCGTTGTGAAGATTGAAACAGTAAAATTTTTTTTTTAGTTTTCAACTGGTATATTGGGAGAGATCATTACCTACCTGTAAAAGTGACTTATCTGTCTACGAATTTCAAGAAAACCGCAATAGCTTCACGTTTATTGTTCACAACATCAAGTAACGATTGTGTTCAATTTTTTTCCAAATTTGAATCTAAGTCAAATTTGTTATCCATTGATGAAAAATTTAATGTGAACTCCATGAAAGCCTTCTTTGTGTTTTGATTTGAAATAGTTTTACACCATACTTACCATTTTTTCTGATTTTACATAAAATATTGTAATTCTTACGACAAAAATTATCTTCCATTGACAAAGAAACAGATTTATGCCTTGACCAACTTTTTGAATGAAAACTTACCATCATTTTGCCTTGCGAAGATAATTTATTAAGAACAATTGCATTATTTCGTGCAACTCAAATGAAACTCAATCAAGTTTTTTCATCCTACATATTTGAAAAAATTATTTTCAAGAAACCAACATAGTATTTTTAATAGATAAAAAAATTACAACATAACAAGATGACTTCAAATTTGCTACAATTATAACACAATAACTTCCAATGTCAATAAAATAATCGTATTGAACATAATAACAAAATGCAATTATGGAAAAATTTTCTACTTCCCAATGAAACATTCAATAATTTCACAGAAATTCCATTCACCTCCATCTCAAGAATCCTTTTTGAACGATAAAAGTCATCACAAGAGTGGCTGCACTAACTGATAATATGATCACAGCGGATATAGAGACTTCGTCGTCATTACCCAGGTTTCTTTCAGGTTGTATTATATTTCTTGAATTTTCCATTGAATCAGGAAGAAATTTGGCATCTATCCTCTTCATGAATTTTTCTAAGTTTGGCCACAAATTTCCCACTAAGTTTGCGATATCAACAGATATCAATGGTATTTTAATAAAAGGTGCCAGGTAAGAGTAAACAAGGATATCTAATGAAGTTGGTGATTTATTGAAGAAATAATCTTTCTCCCCTAATAAACTAGATAAGGAATTGAATGCATCAGTAGCTGCTTTGGTTAGATAGTCTTTGATAACTTCAGGATTTTCTTCATAGGGGTACATTGACTCAATGAGATTCTCAGCATCCTTTTTATGCCTACTTGTGTAAAAATAGTTGAATGGAATTCGTAGAACTTTCATATGCCATGGAATAAACAGTTCCTCACTATTTTTCTTGTCTATCCACATCACAAACTCAAGCAGAGGCTTTATTTTCTCCCGTACCATACTGGTTATGGCCATCGTTGTGCTGCATTCCATTACATTCAATCCAAAATCTATATTATACTTCTTACTACGTAGATACTGGGTTATTTCTTGATTTCCTTTGAGAACCTTGTTTCCATCGACTAAACTAGGCGTGGAAAACAATGTGCAAACTGTGTAGGAGTTGGACCACCGCAATTCACAAGGCACTTTGGCAATTCTTGTGTAGAGAATCGATTCTATACATTCTGGATCAAGGGAAACTAATCCAAAATCACCTGGTACCACATTGAGCTTGTATTCGTTGTTTTGATTGGACATTCTTGTACTTTTGTGTCAGAATTACGGCATTTAATTTAATTGAGGAAAGCTCGAAAACTGAGGTTAGGTTGGTTTGACGGTTCAGTAAGCCATGAAGTTAGGCATCCTTAGAGGAAAGCGCAAGTCCGGAGGGAGCGTTCCAGATCGATAATGGAATGAAGTTGGTTGTGGATGAAAGTGGAAATTTATATTTTTCATGTTTTCTGGAATAATTGTCTATATATGAATTCGGAAAAGGCTCTAAGGCTCATATCGTTATAGAATAAGTGTTGGAGTATTTCTTTTGATTATAGAAATATTTTCTACAGGGGTAGTCCAGGAAGTTTATGGAGGGCAGGTGTGATGAGCGATGAGCCTGAATCCATTATTCGTACGAACATGCAAACCCTTTGGAAGGGTGAATATTTAATGGCATTTATTTGTACATTTCCATTGCGACGAAATCTGATATTGCTCCCAGGAAAGATAATTACACGAAATATGGCTAATGAGAATTGCTATGATGTTTCAACTGGGAAAACATGCGGTAATATTAGAATCCAGCCGAAATGCACGTATAAGTTTTCTCATTTGCATTCCAAATGAGGCCCAGTTTGCACAAAACTCTGTTGCTCCCTGATACAGCTGCTTCTGACAGAATGAGTTTGATACGTGTTTGAATGTAACTAAATTTGTTATCAAGTATAGTCCCATTTTGATATTTTTTATTCTATCATTTGTTGTATTTCTTCCACACTGTCAACACCTATTCCACCTTTTGTGAGATCAAATCAACTCAACTGAACATTTGGGCGTATTCGTGATGCTCAAAATATCCAAATGAAAATGTATACTTGCCGTCAACCCTCTGCGTAGTACCTGTTTTGCGCGTTTGACGTGATAAATATCCATTTTCTGACTCGCAGAGGCGTATTACTCTTTATCAAAGACTGACACAATACGGCAAGATATGAATGTTGTCCATAAAGTCATATCATGAAAGCTGACTCCAGTTACATTAATCGTTATAATTAAGTTTGTCTAGTTCTCGGGGGGAGTGAGCAGGGGCCGCGTTAGGAGGGTTAACTGCATTATTTTCGAGTACGTCAGATGTTTTCGGAAGGGTGAATTGTTTATTATCTCAATCTGAGCGTTTTCTTTGTGATTTAGCTTCTTCAGCGAGAAGGGGAAAGGATTTGTATGACAATAAGGCTGAATTAGCGAGATCGTTTTGCGTCTAATGAATTTATAATCAAGGAAATATGGCGCTGGAGCTGATTTGAATATTTTGACGAAATTGCTGGCATCAACGGAGGTTGCCATCTTGAAACAAGCAGAGACAAACGTCGTCATCGATAGAGACTCTGTTGCTTTTCTTGTTGTTGGAGCTTTTTGATTGTATGCGAGTGGCTTACACGTGACTTAAGTCAGGGTGAATTGACTTAAGGAGATATGACTTCAGCGGAGGTATAGAGAGAGGGCGCAACAAAATTTTTTATATACAAATCACGTGTTTTTTCACCATTGTCAACCTCAAAACGTTTCTGACAGGTCGCTGGCTTGCAGTAAATATGAGAAATTTTATTATCTTATGCATCATGGATGAACAAGTGAGTTTTTATGATTAGTTATATCAAAAAATATCCTGAAGCAACACTGACGAAGAAAATTCCACTCAATCATATCATCTCAACTTATATAGTATTGGGAGTCTGAAGAGATAGTATTGAAAAGAAGAAATATTTATCAGAGCAAAATGTACCTGTAACTTATTTATATGATATAAATTTAGGTAATAACATATCGAGTAATTCGAAGATCTGATTCACATAGATGTCATTCCAATATGCCTGCCTTTCCCCTAAATATTTATCAGTTTTACATTTTATTTTACATGAACTGAATACTGCTTATTCCAGTGTCTACGAAGAAATATGTTCACTTCAGTTTCTTATCATCGATATTGTCAAGTATTGATGACTGCTGACCAAATTTCCCTTTGTTTCCTGGTAAGTCACTTAATGTGTGTATAATACACCATGTTACACACACTGAGTGTTGCAAAATATTCAAGAAAATCCTCTTAATTTGAACGACTTGCAGATCCAACTTTGGCACACGTTTAATTTAATTATTTAAATAATTTTCACTGGTCTGATTACCCTGAGAGTAAGGTTGACTAGAAATTTTACATAAAACAATTTTTCAAGCAAATAACATGATCAAAGCTGGATTCCCATTGTTTGACCACCAGCACTAACCTCAAAAAATATTTGACAGGTCGTTGGATTGCCTAATTGGTTTCTGATTTGTTTAACGCTCATTTTCGAATAGTCCCAAAGTATGGTCGAGAAACACTATGACTTTCTAATTGTTAAAGTTATCTGAATAGCAAAAGCTACATCCATTACCTACACCTGACCTATTAAAGACGATGAAGAGTAGGTATAATCAAACCCTTTTCAGTGCAAGCGTACTTCAGCATCACGCTGGCACTCTATTGACGTGAGTCAAATGAACATTTACCCTGAGGGTTCTACACTTCGACCCTACAGGGTGCCCATTATTTGTATCTCCAGATTTAATTAAGTGTGTTGTCGCATAATGTCGTTATTATTTTCCCAATGTCGTATACTGAATGAAATCTTGAATCCCGCATGGTTATGTGTGCAAGGTGTGCCAGAGTCTTCAGGGGGTAGCAATATTACTAATAGCATCGTGTTCTCAGGGAATTAGGGTGCATTTGCCCCGATATTAAACTCTGTTGCGATTTACTGCATAATTCTGACCCTCAAGATGCAATATCTGGAGAAATTTGATTAACAAGGCAGCCAACCCGCCTAGTGTTTTGTTACACATGTTTGCCGTCTAGTTGGTTATTCAATTAGGCTGATGATGAATCACGATGTCCATAGTGAGGCAGGGTTGGGAGGTGTGGTTGATGTAGGTATACTAGGGGTTTCAGAAGGGCATGCTTGTTGAGGAATATCACCGTTCTGTGTGCCAGTGAACTCATTTCCTTTTTTTCAACTCTGTAGGCAATTAAACAATATGAAATGGAGAAACCGTAACCGATAAGAGTTGACGGGACGAGCGGACGAGTCAACCGACCTTCAATCATTCAGGATACGGCCGAAATCAGGACGACAAAGTGGGGAGCTTCTATTTGAGATGTGGAGGGAGTTGAAGAGTTGGGTTTTGAGGCTAGTGTAGCTTCGATTTTGTCACTTTTAGCAAGCAATATGCCATAGTTGTACTCCCTTTTTAGGTAGTATGTTGGCCTCTTCATTTCCCTTGATTCCTGAGTGACCAGGAACCCAGAACTTGTATACTACAGAGACCTTGTGAGCAGCATATCATGGTTGGGTAAACAAAGTGCACTAGTTTTCAAAATAGCTATAAAGGGGCCTAACAACCTGCGGTTTTTATCTTTGGGGTACTTTGAGCTAGAAGTCTACAAACAACGGCATGAAAACTTGAAAGAACTTGAAGCTGTATAATAACTCAATGAATGGCATCTATTCCACTGGAAACGACAGAGCCAGCTATTCGAAGTGTTCCTCCGGCATTGACGCCTGTGTCAAAAACGAAGGTCGGCCTATGGAAGAAGTAGTTTATAACCTTCAAATTCCACACTTTTTTGAATGTATACGGCAATCCAACGACCTGTCCAATATTTTTTGAGGTTAGTGCTGGTGGTCAAACAATGGGAATCCAGCTTTGATCGTGTAGTCATAAAAACCGTTTATTTGCTTGCAAAATTGTTTTATGTGAAATTTTTTTTGGCATTTCTAGTCAATCGTACCTACTCTTAGGAATATCAGACCAGTGAAAATTGTTCAAATTAAGTGCATTTTCAATAAAAAATGCCATAAATGTGTGCCAAAGTTAGATGTGCAACTCGTTCAAATTGAGAGGATTTTCTTGAATATTTTAGAACACTCAGTGTGTAACTTGGTGTATTATACACAGGGCCCCCGCTACCATGTGTGCAAAGTGTGCAATGCACACGGGCGCCATCCTTTTAGGGGCGCCAAAATCCTGGGTCAAAAATCGCAATAAAATTTTCGCGAAAAAAAAAACAAAAATTAATGCTAAACTAAAAATGCTTGTATTTGATGCGTCTCTGTAAACGTTCTTCAACGCACAGGTACGCTTTTTTCGGACTGGACGTCGAACGCCGCATCCACGCCGTCAATCTCGTTTCTACGAATTTATCCAACCAATGTAGTTGTTCTCATTACTATACATATGATACTGACCCGTTAAGTATTTTACAATATATATTTGAAAACAATTTGATCTCGACCCTTTTAAACCTGAGCATTTCACTAAGAATTCTTCTGACATTGCCTGTATCTGTAGCTTCTGGCGAACGATCTTTCTCAAAATTAAAAATCATTAAAAATTATTTAAGGTCGACAGTGCTTCAAGAAATATTGTCTGGACTAGCAATATCAGCAATTGCACAAGAAATTCTTGATGGTATCAATTTAAGCGATGTAATTGATGAATTTGCAACAGCCAAGTCTAGGAAAATATTGCTATTATAATAGCTATTTTTATTTTTCTACTGTACCTAGCTTTCATTTTTGATTTCATGAGGAAGTTAACTGGGTATTTTTTAAAGAAGTACCTGCATATTTTTCAAAATACCTAAGTATAAGTAGAAAGTGATACCTACTTTTATATGAATAGAGTGTAACAGCCAAATGGAATAAATTCGATAACGCATAAATGAGGGCGTGTTGGGAAAAACGCTCGGACACGTCGATTTGTAATTTCAAATGCGCATATTTTTCAAGAATATAATATTATATAGGTTGTTCCATGTGACCGTGGCCAATACCAACTTTCTTATTTCATTTCACTTTATATGTGTATAATTTATACACATATAAAGGAAACAAAGGGAAATTCGGTCCGCAGTCATCAATACTTGACAATATCGATGGTCAGAAACTATTTCTTCGTAGACACTGAAATAAGCAGTATCCAGTTCATGTAAAATGTAAAACTGATGAATATTTAAATTTATATCATATAACGGGATAAAGAAGTTACAGGTACAGTGCCCTCATGAATATTTCTTCTCCAGTACTTTCTCTTCAATCTCTTCGGGCTCCCAATACTAGAAGTTGTGATCATATGATTTAGTGGAATTTTCTTCGTCAGTGTTGCTTCAGGATATTTTTTGATATTTCAAATAAAAAAAACTCACTTGTTCAGCCATGAAATGCCTAAAATAATGAAATTCCTCATATTTACTGCAAGCCAGCGACCTGTCAGAAACGTTTTGAGGTTGACAATGGAGGAAAAAACACGTGGTTTGGATTGCCTAATTAAATATAAAAATTTCGAATTCTATCGAGCTTCCGTGTTTTTATTGAACTCTATTTTCGTGATCCATCAACTTCTTCAGGATTGAGTTGACAGGACAGGGCTGATATTGGTTAACCCAGGATCACACCAGGTCATTCATAAAATGCTTTGAAGGTCAACAGAACGAGTTTCACGATTCCATTTATAAAAGAGGAGGGTGGCTCATTTTGTTTCTATAGCTTTTGGTATGACGCCGAATCAGATGTGATTGCTTCTCCGGATGAATGAAATTATTCACTCCTTTTTTGAGATCTGCAATCAAATCCCGCCTATTGTTCGGACCTCCGGTGTTCACTTTTCATTAGCAAACCTCATCATTCGATCGGATCCCGCCTAATCCCTTGGGTCATTCTGAAATAACATTTCGCCGGCTGCGAAGAACAAATTAAATGCAGATTTGTCCCAATCAGCGTTCTCCATCGGCTGATCCTCTGACCACTCCACAAATAGAGCATCGTCACAGGACTCGCTGGGAGCAGTGAGAGCATCGACCGTCAGGTTAGGTATACCTACGCCGGATACTGCTCTTGAGCAAATATTAATCATTGTGATTCTAATGAAATTCAAACTGAACAAAGGGAAATCGCGCTGTTGTACATATATCTTTCGGTTATTGTTAATCCGCAGTGGATGAGGAGTGAGTAGAGGTGCTCGCCGAGGATGACTTAGTTTATGCACGATATTAATCTGTTTGGATGAGCAACGTCCGCAGAGGTGGTAGCTATTTTTTTAATTCTAAAATAAGGCTTCAGCCATTACAGAACTTCATGTGTTTTATTCCTGAATATTTTCCTGATCCTAAAAGAATGACCATTTTCTCCGAAATACTCATCAGTAAAAAAGTAGTCAACTCAAGGGGACGTCATACTCTGGCCGACGGCACCTATTCTTCATTCAAAAAGTGCCTTTCATTTTTATAAGTTCACGCCCTCAATTTTTCACCTGAAAGATTGATTTTTTTGATTTTCCTGGAATTTCAGACAATTCTCTGCGATTTCACACTTTCTGGAATTTTTTTCAGTACCTACTTCCATCATTTTTTGCATTATTTAAGCGCCTATCCGAATGAATTTTTGTTAAATATAGAAAATTGATTTGTCGGGGGCACTCCAATTAATTTTCTGGAAAAAAATTGATGAACAACCGCCGAACATCGATTATGAAGTCAATTTCCATAGACTCTCAAATTCAACCCGATTTTTGAATTTTTTCGTGCGAAGAAACACTTTTTACAAAGAGAAGAAATTGGAGTGCCCTCAAGACATCCTTCAACTTCAATTGAAGAAAAATCAAGCCTTCAGGTTATAAATTGAGGGCGTGAACTTTGAAAAATTTAAGGCACTCTTCGAATGGAGAATCGGTGCCGCAGCCGATTTTTTCATGCGAAAAAAAATAATTTTTTCAAAGAGAAGAAATTGGAGTGCCCTCAAGACATCCTTTGACTTCAATTTAAAAAAAACAAGTTTTCAGGTGAAAAATTGAGGGCGTGAACTTGGAAAAATTAAAGGCACTTTTTGAATGGAGAATCGGTGCCGTAGCCGTCAGCCAGAGTTTATCGTCCCCTTAATATCAACCTTAGATGATATTTTCCATTCACTTTCATAATGTATCCCGGTGGGCCATGACATTATGACACATTTCACCATGCACTTTTGAAAATATTAGGTTATAGTCATTTTCTTGTCAGATACATACGCAACGTTGTCCTTTCTACATAGTGGTAATTACGTATTTATCAAAATGTTCATTCATTTTGGGAAAATAATGAATTTGAGTCTATGTGAATTCAATAATTCCAAAGACCTGGCGAATGTTGAAGAAAATTTTTTTCTGTTAACTGGATATATTTCACGCGTATAAACATGGTTGCAAGATTCAGTTCTGCTATTTTCTTGTTCGAAAATCAAGAATCGAGTGTTAGAATTTTATTGAAAAATAACGGACTTTACTTTGTGATAGTTCATTCGAGAAAAGCATAAAAGTACCCGAGTAACCCGACTTCTAAACGAACAGACATACCTTTTGAATTCCTCACTATTCAAACTTCTCAAGAAATAAGACTACAGAAAACATTCAAATACCTTTTTGCACAACTTGAAATTCTCTAGTATGGAAATGTAGTACTACTACGAAACCTGTGTCACAGTGAAATCTGAAAAGAACTAACTCCATTTACAAAGTTAAAAAAGAGTAAATAGAAATTAGCATTGGCAACGTCTCTGAGAATTATTTGACATTTCACGAGTACCAACCTGCGTCAGTTTTAAGTTAACTTGATAAACCTAAATCATAGCCAAC
The DNA here is from genome assembly GCA_910592335.1 of Adalia bipunctata. Taxonomy (NCBI): domain Eukaryota; kingdom Metazoa; phylum Arthropoda; class Insecta; order Coleoptera; family Coccinellidae; genus Adalia; species Adalia bipunctata. The sequence goes on from OU342955.1 coordinate 16,145,535, forward strand.
CGGGATAATTAATAAAAGTGAATGGAGTATAGGTAAGGCATAAGGTGTAAGCTAAGCATCCATCTCAAACACAAATAATCAACTCTAATCAGACGATAGTCTACTCCATCTCGAATGCACTGATCATCAAAAGCCTGTGCATAAACCAAACCGATCTATGATGAGCGTTGCTATAACATTCGTATACAGCGAGAGCAAAACAAACACTTGATAAATACCACCCTATCAACTTATAATAACTTGTCAAATAAAGTTCACTATCCAATTATCTACATAACAGGTGAGGCTGATTGAAAATGCCAATCATGACCCCAGATACGCTTGTGTTTAGAGGAAAATGGTTTTTGATTTTTGCGCCTGTGAAGCATGGGGTTATACAATGGGTCGTTTCATTGAGAAACAAGGAGAGAAAAGAAATTGATGGAAATGTTCTAATCTAGAGCAAGTTTAGAGATTATTCTTAATCACAGAAACTTTTAAAGATAAATCTTAGATGATCTAATTGGAAAACCACCACCATTCGATATGATACCCCTTTTTGTATTGCGAAATACATAAAAGTTTCTACTGCAGTATGCCCTTTATATCTGGCAGATACATGAGGAGGTCCAAGGGGGGGGCATGATCCTCATCATTTAAACTTTGAAAGGGTCTCTTGCTGAAAAACCTTATGAGGAATATTGCTCTAAATGGGGAAATAGTAAGTGAGGATGTTCGAATGAATCTTATTATTTAACATCTCCCCCTTGGTGGGAGAAAGGAATCTGAGGTCATGGCAGGGCCTTATTCAAATTTTTATTTCTCCCAGTACTTATCATTCGAAAGCGGTTCACCAGAAAAGAGTACAGTCTGGCTATAATACATCAAGTTTGAAGGATTTAGGGTTTCGCAATTCAAATTAGTTATTATTTCTTCTCGGGACTGCTCGGAGATAAAACTCCGAATATCCACTGTTAAATTTTCCCAGTTTTGCATTTCCTGTCTTCGGAAAATGCAGATAAAGTGAATTCGCTGCGACTTTGATGACGTGGAATTAGGGGGATTGTGTTATTTGGTCTACGCTCGAGCTCTTACCATTAGGAAAGAAGCCAAAATAAATCTATTTTCCTCGGTCTCCAGATGAAACAATGCCGTCTTTGTGAGTTTCATGGAAAATGCAAGACTTGAACTTTCACGACATTGGATTATTGGAATACTCTGTGAAATACTTTCTTAGTTATGGATCTCTGTTTCCAATAACTTGGAGATAAAGGAGCATAATAAATGTAGGGGAAATAAGTACAAAATGACACATATGGACAAAATGACATAGGCATCATAACTTGAGTTCGGAGGTATGAAATGCGGAACTGCCTACCACATTACACGACCCGAGTGGCTTCAATTAACCTCTGAAAATTAGCAAGAGCTACTCTGGTTCATTCGGTCGTTATGAGTGATAACAGAAATCAATAGGTCACGAGTTTTTTTTCATTGCGCCCAATTTTGAGAAGAAATGGCCAGTTTTCACCATTTTTTTCATTCAAATTGCATTCAATTCAAACTTTACTTATTTGTCATTGTATTCACGGAGCTTTTTGTGTGTTGAATATACTTTTTGTATTAATTCGATACATTTTTAGTTTTATAACGCTATATGGACAAAATGACATATACAGTGAAATGACAAAATGACATAGGTATTTCAGCTGAATTAACCGTATCTACCGGACAAAACCAAGACAATCCATCTCAGGCTCCATCAGCAAACAAAGAATCAGGACGTGTCTTAACAAATTCATAACAAAATCTTCATCTGCGGCTAATAAAGGCAATGCATCTTAACCTACTCTTGCTGATCCTATGAGATGGTTTCTCCAATCCCTAAAAGATGATTTATATATATACCTATATATAGTTTCAACTTCTACACCTAATAAGATTGCAATCAAATCAAGAAAGAGCCCATACCTGCTCCAGAAACAAGAAGACAAGTCCCAAGGGCATTATTTAAAGAAGACAATGAAGAAGAAAATGTTCCTAGCAACTTTCGAGATCATGAACAGAAGACGACTGTCCAGTGTCTATCTATCTAAATTATTATGAGAACTTTTTTCCCGATTTAGATCTTCTCTAGGATTAGCCCTGAAGAAGACTGGTTACGGTGCATGCATTGCTTGCATTGGTCTCACGCATCTTGTGCTGATGTTCCTTGAAGAACCAAGCGTTTCATTTGTGAACGTTGTCAGTAGTTTTGTAACTATAAGTAGAAAAATACAGTTGCCTATTGCCGGTATGTCATGTTGTCCATAGCATGCGAACGAAATGAATTTCGTTCATCCCAATTTATCTAAGAATATTTTAGTTCTTGGTACTTTTATTTCATAAAGGATGATTAGATTTTATGAAGAAAGGACCAAAGATCAGAGGTGTCGAATATGACATTACTGTGATTCACTACTAACAAGTTATGCCTCTGAAATGAAACCCTATGTCATTTTGAACGTACTTCCCCTAGGAATGAAGCCCTAGAATATAAAACTAGCATTAGACTACTTGAAAACTGCCAAAGAGGGAAATTAAATAGCATCAAATCATTGAATGCTTCAGAATTTATACTGAAGACTTCAGTTTGGTCTCCTCAGAGTTCATTTATTTTTTCGAGCGACAAACTCAAAAGTATGGGTGACGTGATCCTTTAATTCAATATTTCAAGACCGAGAAATCCTTGGGGGTCCCTCCTGAAAATTTTCTCATTCCGAGGTTTATGGCTGTCAGAAAGCCCTACCTATGCAGATCCGAAAACACTCGGAATATTCATGTCACGTGGCTGCTCCTGCGACCCTTCATCATCTTTTTCCCCTTTATACGCAAGTATCTGCGTACAGATACGTTTTACTGTTATTTTTCTGTCGTTTTAGAATAATGTTCTGAACTTTGAATGCCTCTCTACATGATTTCATACTCACGTATCTTGGAGGGCAGGGAAAAAAAGCTGACACTTTTCAGTAACCTGTGGAATATCTTTCGAATCAGCTCTATATTTACGGGGATTTGAAGGGACTGGGGTCGTTCTTGGGTATCTTCTTGCATACGAATGATGGCAGACGTATTCAGAAGACGCCGTCAGAGTCAGAGCTCAGAAGAATTGAATTGGAACAGATGGAGATTTCCGTTTATCCGAATCAAATTCTAATTGTTTCAAATTGAATCACATGCTTTTGCATCTGAATGGCGCGGAAAGAATGCCCCTATATACAAGTTGGCCAAAGAATACTACACACAGGGTGAGTCTTCGATTTCTACAAATATTTCACCTTTAGATTATTGAGGCCTAAGGAAAACTTTTTCTCATATTCCATTTTTCCTAATTCGCCCCTGTTGAAAAGATATAGCCATTTGAAAAAAATATTGGGCCAAATACTTGCCTGATACGATTCTCTGCAAAGACCTCAAAGTTCATATTCTTCGATTGAAATTGGGTTGGTACATTTAGGGAATACTCGAGTACTAACCTTATTTGAATGAGAATGTTAAAATCACGATAATTCTCAACAAAAACACTTATTTTTATCCAATTATATCTGCCATTAAAAAGCCATATTTCTCCCATCAAAATAAATTCCTTCTTCGATTTTTCTAAAGTTATGTTTGTAAACACTAATAACTTGTCCATATTTTTCCTCGACATACTAAAAATATCTTATAAAAAATTTCTTTCAATCAATTAATCAGGATTTATTGATAATCGAACTAACCTAATTCATTTTGTATCTATTCTGTGAATATTTCACAGACATTTTTATGTGTACGTTGCCAGTTCCACCAATATTCCTGAAACTACGCAAGACAGTAAGGTCTATGAATCGACCCATCCGTAGCCTACGTAATCAAAAATCAAAGAGATAATCTTTTTACGTAATACAGTGACAGACGCATGCGTATAACGACCACCGGTGCGATCTCCAAACAAAAATCAAGGAAATCTTTTCTAGAGCTTAGTTGTTATAAGGGGGAAGTGATAATTTTAGGTGTTTTTCTTCGATCTCCTGATGATTATGTGATGACTTTCAGTGAAGTAATATGATATTAATCTTGTAGTATCGATATTATAGAATTCCAAGAGAATAACGTAAAGTGATAGTTATCGACTGTAGGTATAGACGTCTAAAAATATTATCGGGAACACAGTCAGGTTGCGGGTATTAAGAAAACTCCTTTTAATACATTCAAGCTTTCGCTAACTTTTTATTAGCTTCTTCAGGAATCTATACAAAAATAATACGGTGCAATCCACATTAAGAAACAAATTCATAATTCATTAATTAAACGTGAGTTCTTGAATCTGTTTCTTAATGTGGATTGCACCGTATTATTTTTGTAGATTCCTGAAAAAACTAATAAAAAGTTAGCGAAAGCTTGAATGTATTAAAAGGAGTTTTCTTAATACCCGCAACCTGACTGTGTTCCCGATAATGTCTTTAGACGAATTCGAAGAGGATATTGTTCAGATATCGCCACAGATTATTTGTGGTTTGTAACGAGATTCATCATTCATATATCTGGATTTCGTGTATTTCACTGACATTTATCTTCAATATGAACGGTTAACAATAAGAAATTTATTGCAACATACCAAATCTCCAAAATATGCTAACAAAATATTTTCGTTGACACCGTCCACCAAATTTTTTCTTCTCCACTCCTGAAAGTCTTCATACGGTTTATTGTAGGCATTTTTATATTTCTCCGGAACCAAACATTCACGGGCTTTTGCCGCTTGAGTTTCCATGTGATGAAAATCAAAACAGTTGACTATGATTTTCACAAACAACGTTTAGAATCCAATGAATTGAAAAATTTGCAATCTAATATTAATCTTTCTATTTTCAGAACAAAAATGTTTCAATCAGAAAAAAACTATTGATTACAACCAGAGCTGTGACGAGCACTGAAGAAAAGTGCTTCGAGCACTAAGCACTTGAATAAAAAGGCTCCCGAGTCTCGAGTACAAAGCACTTATTTTCACAAAAGGCTTGCGAATACTAAGCACTTTTTGAAAGTAATTCGACATTTCGAGCGCTGAGCCCTAAGGACTTTTTTTAGGAAATATTGAAAGTGAGGTTATTTTGATCGGAAAAGAAAATATAAGTTGGCATAGTTATGTGATATCGAAAATTTTGAAGTCGATTCAATGTAATATATAATGAATTCTTATTGGTAATAAAAGAGAAAAATGGTATTCGCTCCTGGATCTCTCTGTTTGATAATATTCATAAATATACTGAATTGAAAAATTGATTTTTCACGATTTTGTCATCCCTAACTTTGAAAGCGATTTTTTCACCCCCTGTATCATGAATCGCGATTTTGATTTTTAAAGTGAATACATCAATCTTACATCTTGAAAAATCCCAAAAATGAAAATTCAAAAACATCCAAAAACCTCGAAGTTATTCTTGTTTCAGCGGAGCTCTATTTTCGATTTTTTTTCGAATTTTCCCGCTCAGAGAGAATTTTCCAACCAAAACTGAAAAATGTTACATCAAAATAACTTGAAATTTTCTAAGGAATCTATTTCTGCAATAAAAAAATGGTGTTCTAATTTGAAAAACGGAAGTTGACGTCATTTCCGGAAAAACCGGAGGTGCTCATGCCTTGAAAATATTTTAGATTTCATCAGCATCGTGAAATACTTATAAGTGCTGAATTTCATGAAAATAAGTTCAGTAGTTTCCCGTATAAATATGGGTGAGGTTCCTCGTGAAAGACCCTGTATAAGACTCTTTGGTCAGATGAAAACGTGAAAAAATCAGAATCGTGGCTTTTGCTTTCTCTATTGATATCAAGTTGTCAACGCATAAATTACCATTTAACAAAATACACATGGGCCCTTCAATTTTCCTTTCATAATGATCAAGTTTCCTCATTATCATCTCTCTGTAATTGCAATCCAAACAGTTTTGGGATGTTACTGTCATGTGAGGAAATGTTGATTTGAGATTTTATTGATGTAAAAATGAATTCATACAACATTAGCTCAGGGCTTAGTGCTCAGTAATCCGCAAAAGTGCTCGGAAGCACTTTTGGGATTACTAAGCACTAAGCCTTTGGCCGAAGCACTCCAAATTACTAAGCACTAAGCACTGCTTTTGAAAAGTGCTTGGGAGCACAGTGCTCGGGAGCACCCAAGGGCTTCGAGTACTTTCACGAGCACAAAGCACAATGCTTTGGCACAGCTCTGATTACAACACGAGAAATATGAATATATTTCCCTTGTTGTAATAATAGCTATAATAGAAACTGTGCGTATCGAATGTATAATTAATTCCATGATTCTCGGTGTTCAATTTTATCTCCCATATTTGTGGGATTTTATCATTGCATATCCCTACAGCAAACGTTATTCCATTATTTAGATTTTAGTCTCGACAAAGTTGATAAACATTCTGAAAAGTGAATACACAATTAACTTGTTTAGAGACCAGAAAAGTAATAATATTCAATGATATTTAATCCATGGGAGCATCCAAATTATTTTTGGAATTCATGAGTTTTTTATTAAATTTTATCGCATACAATTAGGAAAACTCGAAAACGACGCGTTTCATTCAAAAACATAGGAATACTTTTATTTTCTAAAATGATTGTTTCTTTCGAAAATATGAAACGATTATCTTTTTTATGGTATTTTTGAGTGGATTTATAAGTCAGCTACGCTGCAACTTTTATACCAGGAGGATTATTCAATGTGCACCATGAATAGAGTAAACAATCAACCACAATTCAGTTTATTTGAAATAACGGTTCTGAAGATATGAAGAGAAAAGTGTATTTTCATGGATTTTCGGCACACTGTATCTTTCAAACGAAACCGGATGTTGAAAAATGGTATAGGAAAAAAATGTGTCGTTTGATGAGAGGAATCTGCAGTTGAAATTTATGCACAAGTCGAAGACTCACCCTGTATATTGTCTAAAAAACTGAAACATTAGCTGCAGTTGACTGTGCTGCCTGATTCACCTGCTGTTTCAGTATTTTCTAAAGAAAATACGATTACTGAAAAATTTGTATAATTTCCTTAGTGTATGTACCTATCGTTTCAAAATTTCCTTGAATAATGTACCGCCAATATCTCCATCCATATGGCGATATCTCGTGAGCCTTCCCTAAAAGCATAAATAATATGTATGTACTTTCAACGTGGGACAGGAAGTCCAATCTACGACTGCCGTTGAGCGTTCATAATCGAATATGCAAAATAGTTAAGCTGAAACGGGTCAAATTAGCACTAGTTGTCGATTCGAATGCTGCAGTTTGTGGAGGAACAGCGGAGATGGAATAATAGACAAAGAAGCGTCAGGAAATTGAATTCTGGATGTTGCATGGCTCGAAATGAACTGAACTCCATCGTATTAGTACGAGCTACGAAAGGGTTGTTTTCAGTGTCGATCAACCGTGACATTTTGAGCTTTCGATATTTTTTCGTTTTGACCTCATTGTGATAAATTTGAATTTGACGGGCTATAAATCTCCATTTCAATTTGGAAAACGTACCTTGGAGGATGTTTCCACAACATCCAATCCTATCCAATTTTGTATTTTGAATGTGAAATGGTGGAAGACGTTATATCCAAAATAACGAGAACTTCGAGAATTGAATACTCTGACAATTTATAGACTCAGGACGAGTTTCACCAACATTTTAATCTGGTTTAAGGAGATAACTGAGATTACCGATTGATTTTTGACTGGAAAACCACAGAAAATTATCGTTTACTGCTTTAAACGAGATTAAAATCGTTGGTCGTCGTCGATAATTTTCTGTGGTTTTCCAGTCAAAAATCAATCGGTAATCTCAGTTATCTCCTTAAACCAGATTAAAATGTTTCGTGAAACCCGGTACATTTATAACCACAATTTTTGTATACATATTCCTTAAGGGTCGATATCTCTGAAAAAAAGGACTCAGAAACGATTCATTTTTTCCGATTGATGAAGGGATGTATGAGTGTACCTATAAAGATAAAAATAAAAATCCACAGCTCTAAATTGCTCAAGAATATCATACGAAGAACAAAAAAAGGAAATCTAATCAATTCTTTCCGTGAGGAAAACAGTTTTTGACTTACGAACGATGAAAAATCAGAAAATTTGGATTCGTAAAAAAATTTCGATCGGACTTGGAAAAATTTCGAACAAGATGGCGGAGTCGAGTGGTCGGGATCGAAATTTTTCTAAGTCCGATCAAAAATTTTTTTCTTGTAGTATATCATTTCGAGTCATTTCATTCACTGATTCGTCTCAGATTACGATGCACCAAATAGTTTTCCCGAGAAATTCTTGGTTCGGGAAATATTCGACCTTGAGTGGAAAATTGGCGAAAAATTGGTCGACTTTGGAGTGACGTAACTTCTGAAGAAAATCGAATTGAAAGAAGCTGATTTTTTTGGTTATACTTTGGTTCTTTAAGAATGAAATGGTGTATTTTTATATACCTGAGACGAAGGGTTTGGATTTTCTGATTTTTTTCGCGAAGGTCAAATTTTTCCGATTTTCCATCAACCATATTTAGAAAACAATTAGTCTCAGAGAGAATCTGTTTGGATTTCCATAATCTACGGCATCGCTGCGCTGGAGTATACGGGGCAACAACCAATTGTACACTATCGTTTAGTTCCCAACCACGTGTTTTTGACCTGAAAAAACTATTTAGGGTGGGACTTAGTGATCCATTAGGTAAGTCAAGCTGCTATCGAAGAAGTGAACTTCAATGTCACCGACTCAAAGCGTATATGGCAGTGCCGAAAAAGACTTGAATGAAGTAGGCAAGAACAACAAGGTTTCTTCAGTCTGAAGGTCAGGTCAATCAAGTATCAAAGGAAACGAAGAGGCCAACATACTTGCCAGAAACGCCACTTACAGGCTCAGAACCTTTTTGTGATATACTGAACGGTTCAGAATATGTAATGAAGGCCCAGCAATTGGTTCGTTCTGAAGATAGAACACACAATTCACTACCATAGTGGATGAATCATACGAGGACTTGGAAATAGCATCTTCTCCAGCAAATGCTATATCACATTGTTAAATTGATCGGGGCATCATAACGCATACAATTCAATATGCAGCACGCGCAGCATCTGCGGATACAGCAACATATCGGCCGGTCGCTGCAGAGGTACCAAACCGGAAACGAAGTAAATATTTCTCCATCCCCAGGACGACACGAACAAATCACAACAATATCAAATCACGAAGCACCATAAAATCCGCAATATATTCTGTGCATTCGATGCTTTATTACCTCCATCATACCTACCCTTGCGGGTTCTTCGCGCCAACGCCTACTACGGGTTTCTGATAGAGGAATTTAATGCTGTCTCAGCGCCATAAAAGGGGTTGATGGGTGTTGGGGGTTGAAGGGTATAGGGAGTGGAATAAGACAATCCGCGTGTTTGAATCGGAGAATTTTTCCATCATTACTGAGGCCAAAAATCATGTTGGAAGAGGAATAAAGTTAGGAAGTGCAGAATTTCCTTCTGCATTCTTCATTTAATTCCTCGAGCTCTTCGCATGATGCTCTTCACCAGAAGCATTCCTTCGTAGCTATGTACCTAGTGTTGGGTAGAGTTTCAGTTAACCAACTGGAGTGTGGTTCAATATTATTTAAGTTCAATTTTTCGAAATACAATCTTCCGAATGAATATAAAAATAAGGCTAGTGGACTGTATATGTATGTGAAATTAATTGAAACCCAACACAAATGAAAGGATAAATATACCCAAAAAAAACAGAAGAAATATAGTCTTACCTATATCAGCAGAACAGTCAACCGGATCCTGTCGATGACTCCTATTCCAATGTACATAGTGATCGAGCTCGACAAACGAACATGGAATGAAGCTGACGTGAAAATCCGTTGCTAAAAATGTCAAATTGTGTACACTTATCCTTGTGGTACTATAAAATAACCACGCCACTGGTAACAGTTTTTTTGTTCAAAATAATTCGCACAAATGAAAGTTTTAAATTAATGTAATTCGATTGAATCGAAATCACTACAAACTGCAAATCACAGGAAAAACTGAAATTTTACGAATTCACGAAAAGGAAGCAAAATAAAGAAATCAATGGAAACAAAATTATTCAACGATCAAGTCAATCAGTGAACTGATTTGAATTATGAAAATGAAACAAATATACGACATATGTGCTCCATCGCTGACGCGAGTTCTTTTCGCACCTAAACAATGACAACTCCATATGGGAATTCCCCAATATGGAGAAATTAATTTGAAAGGAATCATAATTTTGAAAATTCAGAATAATTTATTTGAACCGTTCACCTAGTGCAAGTTAATATTGACGAACCAAACGCGTACATGTTTTCAAAGTTGACACATCTCTCACACCTGAAGTTTTCCAGTTTGTTCTTTGCGAAAACTAGATTTACGTGTACCTTCAACCTTTCGAAACTTCCCGGTTAATTGACGATGTTGGAATTTCCTCGAGACGTGGATGAGCTCGAGGAGCACGGGAGGGGCGTTTAAAGGGGCCCAAAACTGAGTTCATTATGCGGAAGATTTGAAATATGGTCTCGTTTTCTCAAGTTTTCACGTAGCGATCTGCGCGGATAATAAAAGTTGAATTGGAATTGAAATGGATTTCCGGAATTGTGTATTAAGAGTGAAATTCGCGTTTTTGGCGAAGGGTAGGAAGGTCTCCAGAGGGCCGTGTAGGTATTAATATCGATGTAATTTTTTTTTGATTTAGGAATCGAAAAACTCGAAGAATACAGCAAAAATGTCGATCGATATGCAGCTGAGCTCAGTTAACACTGGCGGATTTACGACTTCAGGGGCCCTACGCTTCAAAACTTTTGGGGCACCCTCTGAAACATTTTCGATTTTTTTCAAAAGAATTTTTCAATTAAAACTCATTTCTTCAAAAACAAAACATAAAGTTAATTGATAAAATACAAGGTATGTTTATCGAAACAAAATATAAAAGATGAATAAAAATCTTAAAAAAGGGAAAATTATCACCAAAAATCCAATACAAAATATTTCTAGAATATCATATCTGCAAATTTTTTATTGCGGCATTGAGGTTAAGGAATAAATAAAATCATCATAAAAGATACAAGTATCGTAAAGCTGTAAATCAGTTACCTACAACATGAAATTCCACTTAAAAAATTGATTCTTTCTTATTTTAATATCAGAAACTTCTTTTATTGCAGAATCATAATCGAGACTGCTCGTTATATCACTTCCGATAGAAAGTATTCCTAGAAACTGTTGTCTATTTTCTGTCATAACAGTTTGGACAGTTTAGAAAATGAGCAAAAAATTCTCTCAATTTTGGATGCTTAGCTTTACTCTGCTTACTTACTACTTTCCTTGAGTTTTCGTTTTTGGTAGCCGCTCATATAACGTCTGTCAGACATGGTGTCACGTAAATATTACATATGCAACTAGGAACTGTAATGATAAGAAAATGTTAAATTTTATTTTATATTCTGTGAGGACTAACACAGAAATTAATTGACTTCGCTCTATCGAAGTATGAAATCCGAACCGATGAGCTAATATATGAAAAATTATCATCTAATTGATACAACAAGAGAATGGTAAATTATAAACATATTATTGATCATAGTTAATGGGTCTATCGGAGATGATCGGAAGTCAAGAAAAATTGCAACAATTGAATTGATAAATATCTAAATATACATCCATATTTTTGAAACGAAATTATTTGTTTTGTTTGTCATTTCATCGTACAAACACTTAGGAACAGGAATCACATAATTTCTGTACATCATATTTTGTATTTCCTATTCCCGGTAGATATTGACCCAATATTATGTCGTATGCCTTACATATATCCAAAATGAATTTGAATGGTCTGCCTCATCATCGCTCGAATTATGTTTATGCCGAATTGCCGAAAACTTGGAAGAATGTTATTTCTAGCATATGAAACTGCACTGTAAAGTTTACCTTCTATATCAATTATATCGTTCAATGAGAGTACAAGGATTTAAAAGTCCAAACACAAACAGAAATGGTTGAATTCACCAACACTTCTCAGTTTTTCACAATATTTGAATCTTACATGTTATACGAAACTCGCCCGTCACTGTCAACACTTTTCGAATCTCGTGAAATGAATGTGAGAAAAAAATATGCAGACCTAAGAACTTCTGCACTAGTATTTTCACTTTACAACCCTAAACGAATCAACATCTGGTCGGCCGTTCTGTAGCACATTCCTAGATTTTAGAGGAAATGCCGACAAATTTATTGAATTATGATGTAATTGTAAATATTGGAATTCGGCCGCCACCCTTGACGGAATTTATTGCAGGCAGACAAGATCATTAGGGACAGTACGCTGAATCTCGGATGGTGTGTTTTTTCCAACATCTAATGCTGGCCATACATGAAGCGACCGATCCGAGCGTTTTATGGCCTTTTATGACATTTAATGAGCCCCCGACCAATGACAGAGACTCTTTTCGCTCGTGGTCTCATAAAATGTCATAAAACGCTCGGATCGGTCGCTTCGTGTATGGCCAGCATAAGTGTTACTCTAAGGCTCTTGTTATTCAATTGCGTCTCGTGTGAATGTAAATAATAATAATTCATAATTCGCAATTTGCCTCTAAGCTTCTTATAAAATATAGTACAGTGTGACTATTTTTTTTCACACTTACAGACTGAATTTCCATACTAGAAAAAAAAATTCAATTCGATCGCTGAGGCCCTTATGGACCTCGGGCCCTACGCTGCAGCGTACGGTTAATCCGCTACTGTCAGTTAATCAATAAATGAAACGTTCGGTTGGGTTACTGGATTGAGCAATCAATATCACCTACCGCGATTTTAATATTTGCTCTTGGCTGAGGTGTTAATTCTGCTACAATGGTTTCTGCTGGATGCTGATATCCCGTCGTCTTAAGGAGGCTTCCTTGGAGATGGGGTCAAGGAAGGCGAAAGTGAAAGAGCCTTGTCTTTTACTTCCCGAGAGGACTTAACTAACACACTTGGGCACTCAGTCGAGTGGCAAAGTTATCACCATAAAACCTTCTTTTGGGGATTGTTTCTTTCTGCCTTCCGCCGCACGGGCCTGGGGTCATAGAAATATACAAAAAATCACAGAGAGCTATAAAGTTATTGCGTTCTTCTACATTTAGGGACGGTGATACTTCAATGAAGGACCTAATTCATATGCGAATCAAATTTTCAGAACTTTGAATCTGGCCCAAACTACCTCTGATTTGATCCAAGTAATTACTGAAATCTTTAGAGACAAGAAAAAACTGAGCTCATGAAATTCAAGGTTGTCTTCGAAGTCATCCAATTCTCCCAGCACAAGACAATTAAACGGTCTCTTCTCTTCCTTCGAAGCGAGAAAGAATCCAGGCGGCCGAGAGAACAATCGCACGTCTCGGGCCTAAAATCTTCTTTTGTTTTTGCCCCTCGGCGTCTCGGTTTCGGGGAGTTAATGCCTCCTACTTCGGCGGCAGTAAAGCAGGAGAGGATCGTGATCTCCCATGTTATTTTATGCTCTCGATACTAAGCCTGTCATATTTCTTCCGTATTGGCGGAAGAACTAAATATTTGATCTTCCCTTATTTATAACTGTTGGGATGTTTTTTAGGTTTATATCGATGTTGCGTTGTTTTTCCGGGAGAGATTTAAGGTTTTCACTTCCGGCGGATAAAGAACTATCGGTGGGTTGAGATCCCTCGGTTTTATTCGCTCTTAAGGATAAGAGGACAATTTAGGTTGATGCACTGGGCGAGACTTGATCAACGGGTGCTTTCTGAATCCACGATTCGAAGAGAATATACGTTTGTTTCAAATAGACAACACGACATCATTTATGCCATTCGGCTTCATATACATTAACGTTTATTGTTATTTATTATTCAATATTTTCCTCCTGTCAAAAATGCTATGTAAATGGAGTGCAATTACCTCATGATTAGAGCGATAATTGCATTGTAGAAAGCTAAAGAACCCAGCGATAATGGCATAGTTTATATACAGGCTGGCCCACCCCAGACGGGGTTCTCATTTTGAGGCAGTAAAAAAAGACATTTTGAAAATTTTTTCTTCGTGAAATGTGAAGGACAATCAGATGCACAATTTGAAATTGTTTTTACATATACAGGGTGTTCGATAACGAAGATATACACCATAGTTACACTTTTTTGATTGGAATACCCTATATATGAATTAAAAAACTGAATGGCAAGCTCAAATAATGATGAGTTTATAAAGATCATTTTATGCCTTAGAAGAACCATTGTAGAGAAAATGGCGAAAAATCGAAAAAAAGGAGTATTTTTAATTTGCAATTAATGAATAAACCCTTCAAGCCAACGGGACAGACAATGTTTTTTCGTGTAGACATATTGGCTACCCTCATGCAGAAGAAAAAAACTCTGGAATATACTGAGTGATCATAATTCATGTTCGAACATTACTTACAAATAATGGTCAAAAACTTTCTTATTCCAAATGGCACACCCAGTATTTCTGTACCTTGTTGAACGTAAAAATTAATATCGAAACTATCTTCATTGATTTCCCTATACCTAAACCTAATAGTTTCCAAGTAATTTTCGATTTTTAATTCAACTAGTTAACCCACCGTTATGATTAGCGATATTCAAAGAAATACTTGGAAATATTTGTGGGGAAATGCTCACAATATTATTTGAGATCTGGAAAACTCATATGAAGATCTCAATAATGGTGTTGCAGTGGCGGATTTAGGGGGGGGGGGCGAAGGTGGTTTCGCCCCCCCCTCGGGATTAGAATTCGTTCTGTGATAATATAATTTTTGCTGGTTTATCCGAGAATTATTACTGTGTTACTTTGGAATCGCCCCCCCCTCAAAAAATTCCTAGATCCGCCACTGTGTTGCAGTCACGCAAGATTTATTATGCGCGGACACAGTAACAAGGCCAACACAGAACACAACTGATTCCCCTAACTCGTACAAGCTACAAGCTCAAAAGCTTGTTGTTTCTGAGGCTCTGAGGGGTCTCCCCGGGAGACCTAGGAGTCATCAGTATAGTCAATCAATAAAAAAAAAATTGAGTATCATTTTTGTGTCTTCTTTTTTTTTAATTTTTGGACACTTCGTTAATTAATCGTCGACTTGAGTGATTCCGTCGAGTGTCGTATGTTTTTGAAGGAAAAAGTACCACAATCCCCAACAGACAATCCCATTTGCGGCAGACCGGCCTCTCCAACGCTAGCGGCTGGCCGTTAAAATATTCATCGCGGAGATCAGAGGGAACTCCGGTAAAAGTCCATCTCACCTTTTTAAAAGCGTAAATGGCGGGGCTCTTAGCGTTCGACTGAAATGTCCCCCTGTCCGAATTGGACACTGACTGAATTTTTCAGAAGCTTTTAGATTTCACTTAACGCGCAATACGATTCTTTCATGTCGGTAATTGGATTAGGCAATTAATGTTGACGGCTTGCGAATCGCCACTTCGGATGGGGAAGGTCTCGGCTAGGGACTTTATCATCTATGGAATTTCAGAACTTTACCTTCGACATATTGGCACCGATGCCAATGGACTAAAATAGGTATAAGGGATGAATATTTTCTTTATTAAACTTTTTTCTTGACGGCTTTTTAAGGCATTGGTTGCTGTCAAATAAGGATCGACATAGGTTCCCTTAGATATTTCAATCTTGTGATAGCTCTTCACGTGGCTAAGAGCAAAGTGTTGTTGTAAACCTACTTAGAGCGAGTTTGGACCTGTATAGGTTCTATAAGTTCAAGAAGATGTTGTGATAATTACAATGCAGAAGATCTGGTAAATACTGATCTTGAAAGGCCTCACCAATATTGGAGTATTTCAAGTTGTGCAAAAAGGTATTCAAATGTCTTCTGAAGGCTTATTTCTTGAGAATTTTGAAAAGTGGGGAATTCCATAGGTTCGTCTGTTTGTTTAGAAGTTTTTCTGTTGTGTTTTTCGAGTACTTTTATCGTTTTTTCGAATGAACAATCACAAAGTAACGGACTACTCTGTCCATTATTTTTCAGTAAAATATCAACACTCGATTTTTGATTTCCGTACAAAAAATAGCATAACGGAATTTTCCAACCTTGTTTGTAGGTATACGTGAATAAACTGCTTCACATGCATGAGTTAGGGATATTGAGTTTAATTGCAAAAAAATATAGTTAAAATAAGATTTTAGTGATGAAAATTCCTATTACCTAATATGATTTCAAGTTGCAAATTAATTTTAGCCTGTAGGTCTGAAGCGTATACAGGGTGGTTAAATAACGAAATTTTATTCCCCGAGAATTCGAGCATTTTAAGACTATCAATACAATGTATGGCCTCCACGGGCATCAATAACAGCTTGACATCTTCTTTGCATACTACACACGAGGTTGTTGAACATTTCTTGAGGAATTTGTTTCCATAAACGGGGCATGAGCTCTCTCAGATCATTTAAGGATTCTGGGGTAGGTTGATGATTAACTAATCTTCTTTGGAGCATATACCTTGCATGTTCTATGCAATTCAAATCTGGTGAGTGTGGAGGTATTGGTAAATGTGGAATACCAAGCTCCTCGCGCGCATTCTCAACTATGGCTGCACAGTGCGGTCTAGCGTTATCGTCTAGAAATTGAAAAGTTTCACCAATAGCAGCGTGAAAATTTGGCACAACATTGTCAATGACATGCTCCCCATGGTGTGAGGCGGTCATATTCCTAGGACAAATGTGTAGATCTGTGCGCCCGTTGAAACATATCCCGCCCATACCATAACACTACCCCCTCGGACTGGATGGACTTCTTGAACATAGCGACGATTACGGGGTATGGGTGGCATTGTCCATACCCTTATTCTTCGAGAATCTGAAAATCGTCCATATCGGGATTCATCAGTGAAAAGGACACTACGCCATTGATCGTTCCAATTGATATGTTGCTTTGCCCATTCCAGTCTTTGACGCTTATGGTCACGTGTTAATGGAACTCCTCTTAATGGACGTCTAGAACCTAGATTCATCTCTGTCAAACGTCGTCTGATGGTTTCGATGGGAACTCGGACCCCATCTGCATTTTGAAGAGTATTCCGTAGCATTGTATACGTAGATGTAGGGTTTCTTCTCGCCGAAAGGGTGATGAAACGATACTGAGCAGGTGTTGTTTTTCGTCCACCACCAAGCCTTGGTCTTTCCAATACGGAACCTATCTCCCTGAACCTATTCCACAGTCGAGATATCACATTTTAGCTGACTTGGAGCCTTTCCGCTGCAACAACCTGATTTGGGCCACCCTAAAGCATTCCGATAGCCCTATTAGCCTCAGCGTTTTTTAATTTACGTCTAAGCATTAATTTCAGAAAACTCGTTTCAAATCGAAGCCGTTGATAAACTGACTTCATTTCAGAATAAGACCAGTCATGAAGCATATGCGAAGAACCAAACTTCAGAAAAAAGGCCACCAGATTGACGAAATGTCTCATACTGATTTTTATTGGATCGATTCAGGTTGTTATTGAGTTTTAAATAATTTTACAGCAATTTTCTCGAAGATTACATACTTTCAAAAACGATTGAATACGATATCTCTAACTCTTGTGGAGAAGTATATTTCCAGTATTAACAGAGAAAAATGTTTCTTCAACATTTGCCAGGTCTTTGGAATTATTGAAATCACATAATATATTTTCAAATTCTTTATTTTCCCAAAGTAAATAAACATTTTGATAAATACGTAGGTAATTTCTACGACCTCTATGTAAAAAAACAACGTTGCGTGTGTTTCTGACAGGAAGAGGACTATAACCATAGAACTTATAGTACATGGAATGCCATTGCCAGATCAAAAACTGGGTAAACATCTCAAGTTGGAGGAACCTCTAAATTTCCATGTTCCTGCCACACCTAACAGAAACACAGAAATGTTTGCCGAAATGCCAAGTGAATCGGATCTTGACGATTAAATTCATAGTATTTCTGTGTTTCTATTCTGTATGACAAGTCGTAACCATGGCAACATGGAAATTTCAGTATTCCTCCATCTGGAGATGTTTATCCACTTTTTTAAGCTGAGCAGCAAGGCTAATGGCATTCCATGTACTATAAGTTCTATGACTATAACCCAACAATTTCAAAATACACACGGTGAATAGTGACAGAATTTCATGGCCAATCGGAGGATACATCTTAAAAGTGAATGGAGTATACCTGATGTTATTCTTTTGTATTTCCCCCCTATTTCAAAACTAGAATTAGGTACTCAAAACCGAAATGTTTATCCATATTTCGAGTAACAAATCATTGAAATCGAACTAAAGAAAAAGTTTTGAAATATTCGAGGCATCTCATGTCAACCTAGTCATTCAATAATCTCAAACTTTTCAACCTAAATTTTCCAATATCAGTCGGTATTCAATCTACAGCCATGAAGCACGTCCTCAAAACGTTGCAATTTTCATTTTCCGTCCAACCTGTCTGTCACAACCTCCGAATAGATCGAAGCATTCCGCTTTCCAGGCAATGGTCATTACCCGGCAATAAACCAAACGGGAGTCAGAAAAACCCGTCTTTATCGAAATACGGGGGGAAATTCAATTAAATACGCAAATTAAACGTCAGTCTCATTCATCGGACGCCTTGATGAAGTGTGTACTCCTCAGATCCTGATGTAGTCGAGTTTTTATTGGCCTCGACCCTTGTAGCCGTTGTGCGCTCGAAGAGCGCATTGAAAAACGATTTTTTTCCTTCTAACAGAACTCGATCCTTATGTAAATGTAATTGGACGATAAAAAGGAATAAATGGGATTCGATGAACGATTCAAGTTCCTCTGTCGGTAATGAAATACGAGAACAAACTCGAATTAACGGTAGAGGACGGTATTCCAGCGGCAGATAAATCAATCAATTTAATTTGAAAATCCTTTCGTTACAATTTGACGAAAAAATAAAACTGATTCGTCGGCGGAACTTGCACATTTTTGCGTGTGGTAGACACCCACTGATACTATGCTCTGTTAAAATGTAAGAAGGAGCAATAACGACATGTTTGGCGCAGCGGTAGGAGGGCCTTCGTATAGTTTCTTTCCATCCAGAGTTGTTGAATCGAGGAGATTTCACACAATCGTTCAGTTTTAACTGAACTTGAATTCCATTTTTTTCAATAATTTATAGAACGTTGTTCTTTTGAAATTTGGCAAACTATCGTCATTATTCACGATTTCTAGAACTTTAGAAATCGTTGGGATTTGATTCCGGAAAAAAAACCGTGGACAATTTTTCTGATAAGGTTCATATCGAAATCGTCAACCGAATCGATTTTTTTTAACGACTGGGCTCTCCTCCTAGGTGGCGTCAATGTTTTATTCTCCTTATTTATATTCTTTGAGAATTCTGAATACAGCTGAATCACTCACCACTGATGATTTCGAAACAATTCCTACTGAGTCTCTTTTCGATAAATCAGGATGTTCCTCCAATTTTTCGAAAAATGTTCAAAATTATCTCCTTCTCTTCAGCTGAGAAATGGGACCTTTTGGACCTTTTCCTTGGTGGTCCCCACATATAACCCTCAGATGCAGTACCAATTCGACATTGTGCTATAAACACTATACAGGGTGGCCATTTGAAAACGAAACAGACGAGATTACAGACGAAATAAATTTTTTCGATAGAAATGATCGGACAGGTCGATTTCTGTTTCGAGGGGGACAACTTAAGATGTAGGTTACGGACGCATAGCGCTTCAACCCTTGCTACTACAACCCTCACCCCCAATTTTTGAATAGGGAAGATGGGGTGAGTGATACCTCATTTGAAAGGTATGTTTATACTGATTTCAGCACAGTAATTGTTTTTTCATTTTATGCATTAGTTCTCGAAATATTCTTAACTAAGTATTTGAAAATGAAGTGGTGTTTTCATGGCACTTATAGTGTTTTTTTGTGAAAAATCGACATTTTGAGCTTCAAAACAACCATGACTGTGGCTTCCTTCCTCCAATCCACTGACATAGAAATCTTTAATCAAGATGTCGATTTTTCACAAAAAAACACTACAAGTGCCATGAAAACACCACTTCATTTTCAAATACTTATTTGAGAATATTTCGAGAACTGATGCATAAAATGAAAAAACAATAACTGTGCTGAAATCAGTATAAAAATACCTATGAATTGAGGTATCACTCACCCCATCTTCCCTGTTCAAAAATTGGGGGTGGGGGTTGTAGCAGCAAGGGTTGGAGCGCTATGCGTCCGTAACCTACATCTTAAGTTGTCCCCCTCGAAACAGAAATCGACCTGTCCGAGCATTTCTATCGAAAAAATTTATTTCGTAATATTCTAATCTCGTCTGTTTCGTTTTCAAATGGCCACCCTGTATACACTTTGTCAAAAGATTTTCCAACACAATACACCTTCCACAACAAAATCTAAAAACACTTTGAACAGCTAGACCTCCACAGTAGCTCTAGGTATTTTAACTAGTCTTGTCAATTGAAAACTTCGATATTTATGCAAATCAAGATGGCTCTGACCCATTAAGGGAAAGGACTCAGATCTGGTGTTTCCCGGAATTACCTTGTCGGAATCTTGAGCAGTCGATAAAGAGCACTGTCGGTACAAATATCATTTGTTCCGTATGGTAAGGTCAGCATAAGAGATTTGTGCACTCTGTTGATCAGAAGCAGAAACAGCTCATCACATGGTATGAAAGTGTCCAAAGCTGGCTGGCCTAAGAACCATTCATATGGATAAAGTGATTCTGGAAACCCATGAGGTAACATCCAAGGCTCCTTAGGATGTTGTCGGTTTCATCAACACCAATAACGAACTCCTTGGGTTTCAATGAATGGGTAGGATAGAGAAAATAAGATCTACATGATCGCAGTTCCCAGAAGGCTAATCGAGCCAAAACGACTCTGGTTCAGAATAAATAATAACACAATAATTGGAGAAGAAACCTTCTCCAACAGACTCCAACTATCTAGAAGCTACTCAAGCGAAGGTGTGCAGTCGGATATTCTGTAAAGGAAGGAACTTTTTGATACCTATTTTGACTTACACCCGAGCAATTATAATTTTGTTAAAGCCAATGGCAATAAAAGAACCTCACATTAAACTATGTTGATTTTTGCTCTGCAGTTTTTGGACAGGTTAAAATAAGCATACCTTTCCATATATTTCCTATACCAATATTTGGGTTCATTGCGTGCATCAACATGCTCCTTCTACTTGATTGACCTATCCATGCACCAGCTAAATCATTGATGTTGAACGATTCTCTTGCTACGTTCCTGCTGGTCGATAAAAACCACTCGAAAATTACTACGAGGTGATGCTCAATCGGCTTGGCATTTCCATTCAGAGATCTGGAAACCCTGTTTTTCACGAACGCCCCTAATAATTCCGATAACCGCAATGGAGTTCTTCTGTATGCGGAAGGAGGAAATATGCATGCATGGGATGCTTTCTTGTCGGCTTTCTTATGGAATTATTCATTTTTCGCCCTTTCGAGTTCGAAGATGGATGGTCGACGATGAATATCTACTCGCCTTTTGGCGCAACGCTCCATCGCGGCAAAATCTGCATGAGAACTGTTGTTATTCCGATCCATTAGCTTCTCAAATTCAGGCGGAGATCAGCGATGAACGCTTTCTTTGGCTCTGAGAGGTGGATCAGGAGGTTAAGGGAGTTTGTCGGCGATTTGCCAGGTATTTCTGGGGCTGCAGATCGACATCGTAGATTGAACCTGTTCCATTTCATTATTTCGTTGTAATTTTTGTGGGGCTTCAATATTCATCAGGAGATGAGTACCCAGTCGTCCTTATTCTTATAAGAGTAGATCGCTCTTCTCCAGACAGAGAAACAGGTTGATAGTTCTCTCTTTGGAGAAGTTAGCCTTAGCGTGATGCTTCTAGGTTTCAAGTTATATCATCCCTAAGCAAGTCTACTGCAAGACATAAGGGATATCATTCGATTCCTAAGCCATCAACCCATTATAATTGAATTGACAACCCCTGCAGCTTTGTTATCAAATAGCCTTCTCTTGATAAGGTAAGAGTACCAACTCTCGCATAATTTTCTTCAGGCCGGACATCTTTCATTGTTCTTATAATGGCCAATCAGGTTTCGCAGGCAAATGTTGAGCTTTATAAACCTCCTTGGTATCAGGTTACGCTTCCTAGATCCAATAGATCGCATCGAATCCAATACGGTTATCCCCATCAAAGAACTTGTCGACAAGCGCCAATTACTCGAAGACACAAGACTCTTGATTGTGAACATGGCTCGTCGCAGTTCGCCTATAAATCCGTCACCGATTGAACACAGGCCATTCTTCCTAATCCTAACCTCAAAACGGAGTCGAAACCCCGACTCAGACTCGATTATCCACCCTCTGAGTCTAAGCATGCACTGAAAGCGCATCAAAAGCTCCCAAACCGCCGTCTTGCGTTTCATTAGCGATCGTATTGTCGCAAAATTGGAGGCGACATTGCAGTGACGTGGTAACGTCTTGAGTTATTAATCCCGCTAAACTCTGATTTTAATTCAGTTTGCAGATGCATTAGAGCGGCGTTCTCTTTATGCACGTATTAAGGTGTAGGTAATGGGTGGTTGGAGGAAATACACAGCTTGAATGTCGGATATGAATATGGGGAGTTACCGACTCTGAAGGGACAAGCAGGCTTTTGAGGCTTTGACGTGTTCCATAGGATGAACCGCTTCAGTAATACAGTCTCGGGTAATGAGATATATTCGTCTTGGTGGTGTAATTGAGTAGACCTCAATTATGAGTTGAGTTCAAGACGATCCATCAATATTTCGAAGTCAAGAACACAAGACCAGAAGGATTGAAATCATACATAATTTCAGACTGCTGCACTCTCAAAATGATTATGATAAGATCGACATAGGTCTTCCGAGGAGACCCCTTATGGTGTGGTTGCCCATAGTGCAACACTAGAAGGTTAGTTAGATTGGTACCCATAATAAACATTTTGACGCATGATGAGTTAATTACACAGCTCATAAAATCTTACACCAAAAGGAGAGATTATGGAGGAAATATTTGCAGTTATCTCAGTCTTATTGAGGTAAAATTTCCTGATAATTTTGATTCGCTATTTTACCCACTATGAGCAGCCCTTTGCATTCATTAATTCAAGTCAAGATATATCTTCTGTAACAATCATTGTTGTTGGCATGAAAATATTTATGATGGTATGCTATCATTGTTCATTGCAATTTGAACCAAGTGTTGAGCAAATTGAAGATCCATATTTCACTAGGCTTTCACATACATTCACTCACTCCAAACAGACAAAGAAACAGGTTTGACTCTCCGAGAAGTTCTATTTCCTGTTTCTCCCAATATACACCTTCGGGTGCTCAGGGAATGGGAATTTCAAACGTGAATTGTAAAAGAGGATGATTCCTTTTGGCTGCCCCAGTTTTCCTTTCATCTCCTTTCCGTATTCATGTGAGAATCTCGAGTGTATATAAAATGTCCGCACAGTAAACATATAATCGTCAGGGAATTGGAGCGTGAACAAGTTCAGAGAGGTGGTTTAGATGCCTTTCTATCATTCTTTGCCCCATGTTCAGCAGAAATAACCGTACACAGGTGGTTTTGATGGGGAAACAACTCAGTATTCATACGTCCATGTCCACATACTTTCAACAGATAGGTCTTCGGTACTACATTCACGTATAAACTGTTAGTAGGGTCCGATATAAAGTGACCAAGAGCATAAACTGAGAAAAGGAAGGCAATTGAATGCAGATAACGAAAGACAGTAGGACCCAATACTGTACCTTGAGGAATACTGCTGATAAAGTGAGGGACGGATGAGGGTGAGGTATCTTCAAGTATGACAAGATAGAACCAGTTGTGGCAAAAAGATTTATGATCAGCATTTACCTCTTAAGCGAGCTATGCCCACGTTAATATTGCTCTGCCTTCCAAGATCTAACAGACAAAACACGTTTACTTATTCGAATGGAGGCAAATGCTGACGATTCAAACTTAAACGTTCTAAAACTTATGTTATAATTTTCCTTGTAGACATCTGAATATTATTCTAGAAGTTTAAATCAACAGAGTCGTTTACATTTCGTTAAAATAATCATCACCTCCAAATGGGAAGTATTAACGTTAAGCACCTCTGGAAACGATCGAACTTGATACGTCTCTGCGTAATGAGATAATACATAATTAATAGCCTGTCTCATTCAACAACCTTATTCAATTAATTTAATCGTTTCATCTCTTTGTTTATGAAAGAACTGGTCTGCTGTAAGAGATAAATTAAACGGATTCGTATTCCCATCCACTTTATCCATTGATATTTCAGCTTTTATAATGGTTCTATCTGCTCGTAAAGTTGTGCAGTTTAGATATGAGCCGAACGGATGAGTCAGATGTGTATTTTAAGGATATTTTTGATTCCGTGTCCCGAGAATTACGGAAATACGATACCGTTTCTTCGTGAGGAGACGTAATTCTAAAAGATTGGTGTTGTCCTGATAATTTTCAGTAACGATCTTGTACAAGTATTGACTCTGGAGCACTCAACGAGGGATTCGAAGTGAAATGAAGAAAAAGTGAAATTAATAAAATAGAAATGACAACTTTTGAAATGAATCAGGTCCTTAACTTAATCGAATAGTCAACACAACGGCGGGATATGTGAAGACAAACAAGGAGGCAAACAGAGTTTGGTAAGGGGGTTACATTCCACTGCGACCTTGAGGTTTATTGTGCACCCCCCCTGTTGCATCTCACTTCGTAACATCTGGATCCGATAAATTCCATCTCTTTTGTCCACAAGAAATAAGCTGTCGCCTTTAAAAATGTTGTAGGTATAGATAAATTGCTTTAACCATATGGGATCGAACCCTTGAACTGAAATATTGTTCCATATGCCTTTATTTACAATACTCGTTCTTTGTTTAAAAATACCCTTTTTCGACTGAGTTATGGTCCGCTATCGAAAAGGTTCTCAACCCAAGAATTCAGGTCAAGTTTGGGAGATTCATCTGGTTTTTTGAAACAATAATCATGTCCTAGGAACCTTCATTTAGTTCTCAGTAAAAGCTCATAAAATTAAATATATGGTGACGTTTATTGCAGTTCAAGTTGCATTGAGAACACATGGCAGGAGCGAATACAAAACCGTCCAAGGTTTCTCTCAATGGTCTGTAGATTCAAGAATTGGGTTGCTTTCCCACTATAGTCAAAAATTGCAAATGAGAGCACTATGTTGGCTTAGCGTTTTTCGATTCTGACACCCAATCAATTGTTGATCTTTCCCACTTTTATTCAGAGGAAAACCTCTCTTATTTTCCAGCTTGTCTTTAAAAGCCTTTGTTACAGAGACAAGCAATCAATAAAGTTCATAATGGCTGTCAATTACCAGGAGTCAATAAGTAGGTTATTAGTTTTTTTTGTGATTTACAACAACACTTTGCTCCCTTGCTATACATTTTCATATAGAAGGTACATCATAATTCTTCCTTGCTATACATTTTCAAATAGAAGGTAGAGTTTATAATTTTATACATATTATTTGTATAATCGTTTCGTGCTTTTGGAAGTGAATTCCTTTTTCCATACCCTCTTTTTTATAAAGAATGCTAGAGTGAAATAGCAATTGCTCCCACACCCATAAAAGACTGACACCAATAGTATTCCGCAGAATGATATGTATTCGTTAAAACAGTGGCTCCAATCTACGATCAGGGCCGGATTAACCATGTGGGAGGCCCCTAGGAAGGGCCGGATCAACCATGTCGGGGGCCCCTAGGCAGTGCAATATTCCCCGTATAAAACATTCAATGGGGCACGTGGGGCCCCTAGCTGATGCGGGGGCCCTAGGCAGTCGCCTACTCTGCCTAATGGTTAATCTGGCTTTGTCTACGATAACAGACATAGAGAAACTTCCTGAATCAGTTTGACTCCACCGATGGACCTAATCAATCAAATTTTTCTCCCACTTCACTCAGAAGATATGGGGTGCTTCCGAGAATCCAGGGAGCAGTGTAAGCCTTCTACGAGTACAAAGCTATACCATCGATTTTCTTATCGTGTGCGTTAGCGCTGATACTGATGATTGACTCTTCTTTCCCCTACGGATTTTACAAATGCAATTATCATGTGACAACTCTATCTGTCTAACAAAAGTCCGATGTACCAGAAAGGCCACTTAGTACATCCTATCTTCGGGTATGACACGAGGGTGGAATTATCACCCCTCGTGATTGAAATCCCATAATTTACCCTCTCATCCGCAGATGGAAGGCTCCAGGGTATGCAGACCCCTAAAGGGTGGATCCGTCATACTGGCAATGCTGTTAGTAATTGTTGAACGATCGAGAAAGGAGATTTGCCAGTTTCAATTCATTTCATCGAGGTGCTTTCGAGGAATTTGCGTCATCGTGAATCTATAGTTTCTGGATAAATGGAGATGAAGGAACTCGTATTTCAAGGAATCAACAGAGAGAGTTGAACTGAGTTTCCTTCGAATCAAAGTGAGAAATGTACTCGATACAATCCTGAAGAACACGTCTCAATCGGAGGTCGAGATCCGGCCCATTTAACAGAACGAATCGCCTTATGATTTTCAGGCTCATTGTTCTTTTGCCTCTTCCACGTCTCGAGAACTGACAGCCGGCGGCGGAACTAATGACTTTATTATGAAGTTTCAGGAAACAAAACGAAAAAGGCTTGCTACGGAATCGTTTCGTCATGACCGACGGCGCGAGTGGAAGATGAAGAATAAGTCCCGGTTGCTTCTCAGGTCGGTAATTACAGGGCGCTATAATCGAGTGTCATGGACTGGATTGTGGAAGAGAGATGATGGCAAGTGGCGATTTTGACACTGGCGGATTACGAGGTTGTACTGTAGGATTCCAGGAAGTGATGCCACTTTATTCTTCGTATACAGTACGTTTATAAAAAAATGAGAAAGTAGGTTTAGGGAATTCATTAATGGAAGGCTGCATCACTTCTGTTCTTCCATTCCTAAGAGTATGATCGCGCACTAAAAAGAGAAGTCGCAGCTTCATCTAACAATAAAGATTATGCACCATTCCCTTGTCGTTGATCCGAATCTCTTGGCGTTGTGTCTGCTTATCCTTTCGTTCAGTTCATTTCTCAACCCTCAGACTTTAAATAGATGGTGCTATTCATTTGGTTGCATAATATTTTGGGAAATTCTGGGTTTTGTTGTAGATCGTGCATTATGTTCTGGCGTTTGGATCATCACTGTTTCTGCTTCACGTCAACGATTTGCTGAAGGCAATTTCATGACCAGAGCCATGTTTTGCAGATGATAATACCCTCCATACCGCATTCTCTTTCAGGGCTCTAATAGCAGCCCGCCAAATAATAATTGAATGAGAATGAATTGACAACAAATTTGGCAACAAAAGAGATCCAATAACTTGGTAGAATGCAATGCTAACGAAACACAAGCAAGTCTTTCATCTAGAAGGCTTGTGTACCATTGAAGTCATTCATTTCAATGCTTGCTGCCAATGTTGCCAATAGCTTTCTCAGGAAAGTTTCTGAGATCAATTGCTCACAGTGCATCCCAGAAACTTGGTTTTCTGTTCAAGGCCAGGGCTATTTCACTTTCAGTCAACTGTTTGGAGTGCGACTCCTGAACATGTCCTGAAATTGTTTGATTCTGTTGTTTGAGTTAATCAACTGGATAATCAATTCCAAACACTAGTTCTGGGCTAAGGGAGGAGCCTTTTGCATCACTATTAGCAAGGGTTGAAGGGGAGATAGATATAGAGTGTCTGAAGCTGAAGGTTCTGAAGTGTCGGAGGAGTTGTGCCAGGTTTGTGTCCACCCAAAAAAACACATGTCATTCTAGAATTAGGGTCTGCATTCATTTTTCTTGATTTCGGAGAGGGCCAGATACTGGAGCCTATAAGTTCATTTGTTGATACGAGGATGGATTGATATCTAGTTAGCCTAGACCAGTTTTCATGCATAAACAAAATATTGCGATACCATATGAACGAACAATAACTTAATAGAAGTGTCAGTGTAGTGTTTGACGTCAAAAAGGTAAACCAGAGTTACGCAATAAATTTTAAAAAAAATGTTCACCGAAATTGTGAAAATCGAAAAAATGTATCGAGCCATTATCAAGTACCTACCTGTATTAAAAAGGGTGAGCAGATTCACGAAGATATGCCTTATACCCTTGGTAATCAATGTTCTTCCGTATCGTATGCGACCGTGAAAAATTAGACTGCAAGCTTCAAAAGAGGTAAATTTTCCATTGAAGATGATGACCGATCCAGAAGGTCAGTTTCTGTGTCAGTCCCCGAAAATATCGATGCAGATCATGACATGATTTCATCAGACCGTCGAATTGGGCTAAAACGGATATCTGAAGCACTGGAGATTTCATACGAACGCGTTCATCATACAGGGTCTTTCATGAGGAACCTCACCCATATTTATACGAGAAACTACTGAACGTATTTTCATGAAATTCAGCACTTATAAGTATTTCACGATGCTGATGAAATCTAAAATATTTTCAAGGCATGAGCACCTCCGGTTTTTCCGGAAATGACGTCAACTTCCGTTTTTCAAATTATTTTATTGCAGAAATAGATTCCTTAGAAAACTTCAAGTTATTTTGATGTAACATTTTTCAGTTTTGGTTGGAAAATTCTCTCTGAGCGGGAAAATTCGAAAAAAAAAATCGAAAATAGAGCTCCGCTGAAACAAGAATAACTTCGAGGTTTTTGGATGGGAAATTTTCATT
This sequence comes from Adalia bipunctata, assembly GCA_910592335.1. NCBI lineage: Eukaryota > Metazoa > Arthropoda > Insecta > Coleoptera > Coccinellidae > Adalia > Adalia bipunctata. Next base: position 16,174,344 of record OU342955.1, read on the forward strand.
TTTGGGATTTTTCAAGATGTAAGATTGATGTATCCACTTTAGAAATCGAAATCGCGATTCATGATACAGGGGGTGAAAAAATCGCTTTCAAAGTTAGGGATGACAAAATCGTGAAAAATCAATTTTTTCAAATTAGAACCCCATTTTTTTATGGCAGATATTGAATCTACGTTAAAAGATAATGTGAGTGTATGCATCACACCCTTGCCCTAAAATGGATATTTTCTGAGTTGATATGGGGTTCTAATTTGAGAAAATAGATTTTTCACGATTTTGTCATCCCTAACTTTGAAAGCGATTTTTTCACCCCCTGTATCATGAATCGCAATTTCGATTTTTAAAGTGGATACATCAATCTTACATCTTGAAAATTCCCAAAAATGAAAATTTTCCATCCAAAAACCTCGAAGTTATTCTTGTTTCAGCGGAGCTCTATTTTCGATTTTTTTTTCGAATTTTCCCGCTCAGAGAGAATTTTCCAACCAAAACTGAAAAATGTTACATCGAAATAACTTGAAATTTTCTAAGGAATCTATTTCTGCAATAAAAAAAGGTGTTCTAATTTGAAAAACGGAAGTTGACGTCATTTCCGGAAAAACCGGAGGTGCTCATGCCTTAAAAATATTTTAGATTTCATCAGCATTGTGAAATACTCATAAGTGCTGAATTTCATGAAAATACGTTCAGTAGTTTCCCGTATAAATATGGGTGAGGTTCCTCGTGAAAGACCCTGTATAGTTCGCGTCAATTTGGACATGAGAAATATTTCTGCAAAATGGATCCCCAAATGTTCGAATGTTGACCAAAAGCGTGCAACGGTAGAAGTATCGCGTTCGATCTGTGCTCGATTTGGAAACGATTTAGACTTCTTACACCGAATTTACTATGGACGAGACTTGGATACATTTCTACGATCCAGAAACCAAGCATCAATCGATGGAATGGCGACACTCTGGTTCTCCAAGACCTAAGAGGTTTCGTGTCCAAAAATCTGCTGGAAAAGTTCTTGCTTCAGTTTTTTGGGATTTCCATGGAGTAATCATGATCGATTTTTTGGATAAGGGTAGAACAATAACTGGAGATTACTATTCGACATAACTGACCACTCTGCGAGAAAAAATTGAAGAGAAAAGACGCGGAAAGCTATCCAAAGGTGTTTTGTTTTTACAGGACAACACCCCATCACACAAATCTCATGTTGCCATGCAAAAAATTCGTGATTTAGGGTTAGAATTACTAGAACACCTCCCTTATTCGCCAGATTTGGCTCCGTCCGTTTATCATCTCTTTCCTCAACTGAAAAATAGTTTGAAAGGTTGTAAATAATAAAAAAAAATAGAGGAGGTAAGGAAAGCTGTGGAGGACTGGTTTGCAGAGCAAAACGAAATATTTTTTTTGAGAGGTTGCAGGTCCGCTGTGAAAAATGTATTCAATTAAGAAGAGAATATGTTGAGTAATAAAATATTTTGACATTCCAATTTTGTTTGGTTCTTTAGTAGGCTAAGAATTTTTCAATATATAGTCGTATTTACTATATAGACTCAATGAATAGGATAGGTCAGCCATTACTACTATGCCAAGTACGTGTTAGGAGGACACGTTTACGACTGAGGAGGCTCAACGAAATCGAACACATAAAATGAAAGCATAGGCGTTGCTTTCCCAATTTTCTCGTTCTCCCTCGCCTTGAAGAAGGACTTCGTAACGAAAGCAAAATATCACCACCAGCCACACGAAACAGGGTCGCACATCCCTCATTATACGACAAGGAAAAGGTTCCTCCGCAGTGCGGTAATTATATCCACACACTTCGCGGTCTGAACATCCAGAGGTTCCGCATCGCGAGAATATATGCAAGGTATAAATCAGGGCCGCGTTCCGAAACGAAATCCCACCGATAAACGCCTCACATCTTGGCTTATTTTCGCTCCGCAAAAGATCCGTTCCAGTTTCTGGCGGTTTCTGGAAGGATTCCAGGAACCGAATGGCGGGCAGCTGTGCACGCGCGCGAACGCGAAACCGGGAATTGTTTCGTGGTAGCGGATTGAGTCGTAATTAGTTGTCGCGAGTCTGGATATGAAAATCGTGGAATTGGGCAGAAGGTTGACATCGGATGGTACGGCTGTTAAGGAAGACAGAGGTCTGCACGATTCAGTCGTTGCAATTATGGCGAAAGGTTTTGAATTATAATGTCTGTGTATTCACTTGTCGCATTCTCTCCCATTGAAAAAAAAAACTGAGATGAAAAAAGAACTCAAAACGAATACCAAAAGCCCTACAGTAGTTTACATATTCAATGGATATCGAAGCACTTGTATTTTCTCGCTGATGATGGTATATTTCATAAAGCTTCATTCTTAGTGAAATATCATTAATTCAGTTCTTACACTGTGAACAGATTCGATAGTCATTCTGTAGTATGTTGAACACACTGTATATTTCGTACGTGATATAATAAGATTAGTGCGACCTCCCTTCAAGACCTACAGCGGCACGTGAAGCCACAGCTCTAGGTCTCATCATTGCCAGTTATGTTATCAAATATAATGTTATTAAAACAAGTAAACATTTATAAAATATATATAACAATTGGCTAGGGAGAGTCATTCAGTGATTCATTCAGAAGTGTATACGTATTGATCGCTTGTTAGTCAACAGCGAGAATCTGTAGTAAACATATATATTCAATGTAAGTTCAGTGAATTAAATCCCTTTGATGAGTCTGCCTGGTATTATTCTTCACCATCCTTAACTGCATAACGATTGGTCGAACCTACCCTAGCTGGGTACATCACATGGCGATCCTGCCAGTTCGATGCAGTTAAAGGTCCAGGGTCCAGAAGGTTTTTATCAGGAATTGGATATGGGTATGTAATTCCAAGTATTTCAACCAACAAGCAAGATGGGATTAGGCCAGTCCAAGCAAGACGAGATCATCATTGACCAGAGATCCAAGAAGCTATGGAGACGACTGTACAACTCGAGGCAAGGAGAAGCCACCAGGAGGATGTAGTGTAAGAACTATTTCTTTTCCCCTGTTATTTCATGTCGTGAAGTGAAAAGTGATGAACTATTTCCTGACTTAATTGATGTGAAAACATCCAAAATGAGCCGCGAGAACATAGTGAACGGGCCGATAGTGTAAATAATGAATTAATCAAGATTTTAAATTTAACAAATTATGTAAATTGTCAAGTCGGAACCAAATTTTCTCAAAGCATCGCAATGTTTTTTTATCAGAAAGGAAATTCGTACTATTCAAATCGAGGTCGTGACCGCAAGGAAAATCCTAGCGGATAAAAATTCACGTCAGCGAAGAAGAGTTCGGACAAGGTCAATGTTAACAGTTCACGAATCATTCCGAAAACAATAACATCTCGGAATTATTTGTTCAATACGATTATCGACCGAATTCCGTTTGATTTCAGAAAAGTAACTTCAGGGTTCATTATGTAAAGGTTTCAGGAAATTTTTTCAGCACATGCCTTATCGCGTATTAAAAATAAAGTAGAGACGAATGCCTTCGATGGCGAAAGGACTGATCACCTTGTTGTTGTCGAAGTTTGAAACGTCCAGTGGGAAGTATTGAGTAAAGACCACTTTCAGAAAAAGAATTTCATAATTTGAAAAATCAACATTAAGAGGATTACAATGAGAATTTAATATATAATGTGAATTCACAAATTATTTTCATTAACCAGGACATCCGATCAGCGTACGACTTAGGTACATCGTTGAGGAAACTGGAAAAATTATGCGCAGAAAATAATATATCAGAGTTGTACCTCATAAAGCTAGCTAGCAATATAAAATTTTTGAATATGTTGTCAAATTATAAGAATGAAATTCTAGGAAGATACTGAAAAATTAATGTAATACGAGATGTAACGCGTATAAAAGATCAAGGCAAATCATTCTGAACGATGTTCACATGCTTCCAACCGGTGGACATCCAGACATGTTTAGTTAATTTTCAGAAACCTAGTAGATTATTTCCTCAAAATTTAAAAAGCCGTGTAGATCCAGTTTACAATTTTGACAACTCTTGGATTAATATATAGGTTGCAAACGGCATAGAAAGATGCTAGAGAAAATTTGGTGAAGGTAAAATCTGAAAGGAAAGAAATTTTCGACAAAAAATGTAATTTAAAAATTATTTAGGTAAATATCGTATTTAACTTGTAGATTTAAGACCCATTGAGACTGTGATATTATTATAGATATATAAATGGATTTTATTGTCTGTGTGAATAATTAGGGAAAGATTTTGCGGCATGCAGACAAATTTTGTGAAATTCCGGAAAAAGTCACACACCGAGCAGGAATCGAACCAGGTTCGATTCCTGCTCGGTGTGTGACTTTTTCCGGAATTTCACAAAATTTGTCTGCATGCCGCAAAATCTTTCCCTAATTATAGATATAGATATTAAGCTATATAAGTCAAAAAAAATTATTTTACATTTGTATAGAAAAACAATTTTTTTCTCTCAAAGAGGGAAGGTGTAGTATGTTGAACACACTGTATATTTCGTACGTGATATAATAAGATTAGTGCGACCTCCCTTCAAGACCTACAACGGCACGTGAAGCCAGAGCTCTAGGTCTCATCATTGCCAGTTATGTTATCAAATATAATGTTATTAAAACAAGTAAATATTTATAAAATATATATAACAATTGGCTAGGGAGAGTCATTCAGTGATTTATTCAGAAGTGTATACGTATTGACCGCTTGTTAGTCAACAGCGAGAATCTGTAGTAAACATATATATTCAATGTAAGTTCAGTGAATTAAATCCCTTTGATGAGTCTGCCTGGTATTATTCTTCACCATCCTTAACTGCATAACGATTGGTCGAACCTACCCTAGCTGGGTACATCACAATTCCATGAATACATTATGATAACTCCTTCAGAGTTATCTATGCGCCTTTAACACCCTTGACTATACAGGAGCAGATGAAAACTCACGGCTTTCAAATCCTCAGAATAGTCGGCTGAAGTCATACTGAACCTCATTCGCAGTGTATGTAAAAAGCACCATATTTGTCATCACCAAGAAATCCCTGACGAATCTAACGGCGTTTTTCAATCTGGTAGACCTAGGAGAAGTACGTACAAAATAACGGTGGGTTTCACAAAGCTTAATCACCTGTGATCCGAGATCAACGGCTTGATTCTCTGTTCTCTGATTTTTGAACTGTTAAATCGAGTTGATTCTACATCAAGGTCGGATCACCGGTAATTACGCTTTGTGAAACCCACCGTTATGGGCCTACCACACGCTCAAGCTTCACCACAGTTTGGCTTGCGCAGGCATTTCGCACGTAAGGCTTGAACACAACAGTTGCTACCACACAGCACAGTTAAGTACGTGCAAGCCTCGGTGCAAGCCTCTTTATTTACGAAGTCGTCGACACGATAACAATGCGTCCGAACGAAGAACTTTTGCACAAGCCGGGCTTGCACAGGCAAAATTTCAAGCCAAGCCGTGGGGTTTGCGCGGTATACAGTTTCCCCAACCACACGCTCAGTGTTCAGTGTTCAAGCCGGTTTGCGCAAGCCAAACTGTGGTGAAGCTTGAGCGTGTGGTAGGCCTATTAGTGTTTTATTTCAGAGGCATAACTTGTTAGTAGTGAATTACACTAATGTCATATTCTTCACCAATGATCTTTGGTCTTTTCTTTATGGAATCTCATCAACCTTTATCAAATAAAAGTACCAAGAAATAAAATATTCTTAGATAAATTGGGATAAACGAAATTCATTCTGTCCGCATGATATGGACGAAATGACATACTGGCTACAGGCAACTGTAGTCTTCTACTTGTAGTTACAAAACTGCTGACAGAGTTCACCAATGAAACGCTGGTTCTTCTAGGAACATCAGCACAAGATGCGTGAGCCCAATGCATACATCGTAACCAGTCTTTTCAAGAACAAATCCTGGAGAAGACTTGTTTTTTCCCGATCTAAATCGGGAAAAAAGGTATTAACAATAGACAGATAGACAGTCGTCATTATCATCTCGAAAGTTGCTAGGAACATTTTTTTCTTTATTGTCTTCTTCAAATAATGCCCTAGGGAATTTCTCCCTGTTCTTTGGAGGAGGTATAGCCTCATTTTTCGATTTGATTGCAATCATATTAGGTGTAGAAGTTGAAACTGAGTACTTTTATCGAGTCTTCGGCTCACGTTTGCCTTGCCCACTTATGAATCGTCCTTTAGGGATTGGAGGAACCTCCTCATGGGATCAGCAAGAGACAAGTCCTGGCTTTTTGTTTGCTAAAGTAGCCTGGGATGAATGGTCTCGGTGTTGTCCGGTAGATATGGTAAATTCAGCTGAAATACCTATGTCATTTTGTTCGTTCACTGTGTATGTCATTTTGTCCATAAAGCGTTATAAAACTAGAAATATATCGAATGAATACAAAAATTATATTTTACATAAAAAAGCTCCGTGAATAGAATGACAAAAATAAGTAAAGTTTGAAATGAATGCAATATAAATGAAAAAAAATTTGAAAACTGGCCATTTCTCCTGAAAATTTGGCGCAATAAAAAAAACTCGTTACCTATTGATGTCTGTTATCACAAATAACGGCCGAATGAACAAGAGTAGCTCTTGCAAGTTTTCAGAGGTTAATAGAACCCACTGGGGTCGTGTGATGTGGTAGGCAGTTCCGCTGCTGTTGATACCTCCAAACTCAAGTTATGATGTCTATGTTATTTTGTCTATATATGTCGTTTTGTACGAATTTCCCCTACTTTCTATTCGAGCCATTCAGAAAATCCATTGGGCTGATCAATATCACCTCTTTTTTGAGTGCTCTGAGCTTCTGAATAAAACTCGAAAATGAAATATGGAAAACAAAAAACCAGAAAAAATTGAGTAAAGAAGGACTATACAAGTTTGTTATCGAAATATAGGTTTTTGAGGACGCTGAATTCAATAAAAAATAATAGAAAGCTCTATCTATTAGTGTTTAGATTTTCACCTCCAATATGGTATTTTTTCAAAAATCGAAATTTCAAATCGTCATAGCTCCCGCTCCTGTGATCGTACCCAATTTTTGTCTGTGAATTGTTAATCAGCATTGTCTCAAGTATCTCTAGGCATATTGAAATCCATTTCGAAAATTCATATTTGTCATCACCAAGAAATCACTGGCGAATCTAACGGCGATTTTCAATCTGAAAAATCTACTATCTATTCGAGCCTTTCAGAACCCATTCAGCTGATCAATATCACCTCTACTTTGAGTGAGTGCTCTGAGCCTCTGAATAAAACTCGAAAATGAAATAATTTCTTCGGTTCGTCAAGGTTCTTCCTTATGGCATGAGCTTGAGACATTAGAACGGAGCACTGTAGGGAGAATCGCGAAAAACCTCTCATCCTAGTGGGCAAGGGATCCGGTCCATTCCCGGAATCCTCCCCCTCCGGGCCTGATTGCGTGTAGAATCCGAGAATAATTCCACGCCTCAGAACCCACAGAATCCTGGAAAATTCACAGCCAGCGGGGACAGACCGAATCGCGTCCGACAATAAGAATTTCACGCATTGGTTCGTGCGTTGAATGGAAAAATGGAAATGATAATTTTCCGGCGCGGAATTAGAAAGAAAATTATGGCCCGTAATTGAAAAGTCGCATTTAAATTCGTATAATAAAAAGTTGTACCGCGCCGTCCGATATTATCGTTTTCTCTCTGGGGAAATTGCACCCCGCTTTTCTGAGGCGACAGCACAATTGATTTTCATCAATGGACGTCAAGAGACGTAATTTTCATTTGCGAGATCGGCCGATTGAATATTGAAAATCCATTACTTTTTTCAGGAGAAATACTCGGGGTTTTCCGGGAAATTAAGTGAATATAGTGGTTTTGTCGTAGTTCCAATTCTTCATTGCTCACTGGGAAACACCAACCCCTTTAGCCACGAAACTTTGAGCATGGCCGACTTCAATAAGTGCCAAAATTCTTGAACAGTCAATCGCACTTATCAGTCTATACTTCTACTTACGAATGATCGCACCAAAACTGGGATTTCCAAAAAATTGAAAATATCTATTCCTTTCCTATAATATAATATATGACGTTCAAGACAGAGAAACATTGGAAAATAAGCCCACAAAAAATGTCGATATAGAAAAATTCCTTCATGAGAATGAGGAGATACAAAACTTTTGAATTTATGTGTAGAATACCGTATATAAAAATGATACAATACACAGTGCCAAATTAATTATTATAGAGAATTAACCATAGTTGGAAATTTTGTATCTATTGGTGAATCATAGAATAGAGCCATAAATTACTAATATAATACCAGATACCTAATACTCCTTCGGTAAGCTAATCCAACTCGACTGCCATCACTCTATTATCCGCATCAGCATAGCCATTATTTATTATGTCTCACTGAACAGCTAACTCTGTGCTAGTGCTGAATAAATCAATGTGAATATTCTCCTGAAAATGCCGGAGCGTATCCATGAATCTTGCAGAACTTTGTACGAACTTCAAAGTCCTCGTGCAAAAAGAAGGGATCTATTCAGAACAACTGCGGGAGAGGAAATTCTAATTGCCTGACATTTGCAAGCTTGTAGTAGTGCTTTTTGAACGACGCCAATGGCTCTGATAAATCATTTCGCTGTATGGTGTTTAAGTTTATCACTGTGTTTAAAGAGCAGTTAGAGTCAGCAGGGGGTGTGGCAGACGAAGACGTCCAGCAGGGCTGAGACAAATTTTTTTGTCGGGAAATACTGTGCCTTTGATGTTGAGAATTTGCAATTCTGAGGGGAAGACTGCATACTTCCTACATTATTAGTTCCATGTATATGTTGTGAATAATCATTATATTATACAGTGTGATTCTTTGACTTGTACATATATTTCAACTGTGGATTCTTTTTTCACTTCTTTCTCCTACTTTTTCTCAAAATTCGGTTTCGTTTGGAAGATACAGGGTGTCAAAAATCCACGAAAAAAACACTTACCTGTTCATATCTTCGGAACCGTTATTTCAAATAAAGTGAATTTTGTTTGATGGTTACTCTATTCATGCGGTGTATATTCTCCAATCAAAACTTATTCAATATTCCTCCTGGTATAAAATAACAGCTTAGCCGACTCATAAATACACGCAAAAATACCACAAAACATCTTCATCTTTTCGAAAGAATCACTCATTTTAGAAAATAAAAGTGTTCTTATGTTTTTTTAATAAAACGCCTCGTTATCGAATTATTCCCAATTATACCCGATGAAATTTGACGAAAAAATTAAAAATCTTAAGAATAATCTGGATGCTTCCCTGGATTTATAATATCACAGAATGGCTGAACTTTATAAGCTCTCTGATTATCTATACAAATTAACAATGTTGTCAGAATGTTCATTAACCTTGTCAAGACTAAAATGTCAATGGAATACAAAATTTTGATAATGATGATGAATGTCCCATACAAACCACGTATTGAATTGAAATGAATGCAACATGATCTGTGGCGATGTTTCTATCTAATCACTATCCTCTTGAAATTTTATAAACTCGACGCTACATGGTTAGTATCACATCAATTCGCTTTCACTGAAAGTCGTCACATCACCTGTTTGCATTCTTCTCTGAGAATAAAGGAATCGACAATCGAATTTGACTTTAGTCTAAAAAATCGACAAATCTTAGTCCATCACGCCGCTATACGAATGCTTTGTTCAACAACCACAGACCAACTGTTTGGTCTGTGGAACAATGGTTTGTCTTGAGCACCGTTATAGGCGACTGGAATTAAGATCGTAGCGCTATATCGGCGAGAATCAGAACTACTCCTTCGGCATTTCCGAAGAGGCACGACTAGACGACATCAGCCAAAAGTAAACAAAACCAGAGCCTTTGCGTTAGTTCATCCGTTAACGATAGGGGACGTACTGCTTCCTTGTTTGAAAAGAAAATCAACACAATCTGACATCGTCTTCTCAAAAGCTCTATGATAGCTCTGTCATAGAAGATGGGTAGATGAGTTAGGTTAGGTCATTGACCTCGAATCCTATGACCTAGGTTAATGGAGTTCTTGTCGATTAGTGTAAAAACAATTATTTATAAAATTGTTTTGGGAGACGAACAAGCTATAAGTGCTCACATACTTATCTTCATGAAAATGAAGAAGAAACTCATTTTGGTGGGAGAAATATGGCTCTTTAGTTGCAGATATAATTGGATGAAACTAACTGTTTGTGTCAAGAAATATCGTGTTTTTACCATTTTTATTCCAATAAGGTTAATACTGGAGTATTTTTTGAATGTATCAACTAAATCTCAATCGAGAAATATGCTTTGCATCAATTCCAGTGGATCGTTTCAGGGACGTATTCAGCCCAATTTTTTTCACATGGCTATATCTTTCTGACAGAGCCGAATTCGGAAAAATGGGAAATGAAAAAAAGGTTTGTTTTGACCTCAAGAATCTTCAGTTAAAATATATGTACAAGTCAAAGTCTAACGCTCTGTACGTTAGTTCTGAAAGGCTTTCTTAATTTTCGTTGTGGTTTCTTTCTTGAAAGCCAATTTTTCGAACCTTCCTGGATTGTCTTGTTCCAATTGATCAAAATTATCATCAATCAAGCCTTTGCATTCGATTTCGATGATGACTCCTCGGATTTCAAGGGATTTTCTTGAAACAACTCTGGTTAAAACAAGTTGGTGTTCGATTCGTTCTGTTCACCGATACGCCATAAAACATTTCTACCATATGGACCTACTACCCACATGTCCTTGTAGGCGTTTGTACAATGATACCAATAAGAATACTAATTTATATTTCTTGTCATAAACGATAAGAGCAGGATCTGCGAAAAATCGTTTACATTTGCATATTCAAATTTGGGGATATGTGTTGATCTACGGTTGGTAGAGCATAGTGAACGGATTGAAGGCCTTGTTGACGATTTTCATTAGAGGAGAGTTTAGAAAACTTTTGAACATTTTCAGTTTCGGAAGAGAAAAAATCGAAGGAATTATTTCAAATAATAATTTCATATGAATCCATAACTTTTGGCATGGCTTTGACCGCAAATATTATGTACTGTTTCGGCATATTGTACCTATGTACCGAACAGATTTGAAGCTTTAAATGCCCTGACGGAAGATAAAAAATTAACGCGATTTATGCCATATTGACGGTAACTCTCAAGTTTAATATTAATTCAGGATTAACCCTTTATCGCATTCGAAAAACTGAAAAATGGAAAGCCAGTATCTGCTGCTCAACGTCGGGATTATTTTACAGTGACATGGATGAAACGGGCACCTCGTCTACGAACACTCAGAAGGTAACCTCGGAGCATGAGAAGTTCTATGCTCCATATGAAGGGTGTAGTCTACAGAAAATGTGAATTATTAGGAGTGAAAATAGATTTTCTTTTGGATTGACTCTTTATTGTAAAAAAAACAACAATTCTCCAGGGAGAAGAGTGGTGAATGAAACACTTAGAGATTAAACTTTAGATGTATATTGAGACGGAAATAAAAAAAGGTTCAACACACTATCCATGAATCAATCACGTCAAATAATAATCTTTATTGCTTCTTGTTGCATACATCATTAACTCATAATATGTCGAAGAATTCAAAAGAATGAATCTTTCCAATGATTAGTATACTCAAAATTATCCTACCTTTCTCCTTCTGGCGGTTAGTCCAACCCGTTGCTCGCTGTTAACTTCTTATATCGCGAGTTCATCGACGAGACGTAGTCTGAAATCTTTCAATTAATTATTCACACCTAGCTACCCGCTACCGATTCAACACTTTACACCGCCATTCCCCGAATAGCACTTTTCTCATATACCTACGCTTTGAGACCTAACTTCTCAACTCTGAAGCACATTCTAAATCTTCCTTCAGCCGAACTCGAGCAAACTGAGAACCTTCCTGTTTAACACTTCTCCAGCTACTGTCGGATCTTCGTTTTCAGAAGCCTTTGACAGATGTAGTACCCCTCTGTGGTTTTCGGTTAGTGGCAACGCCTGCGATCTAGCCTTGTTTTTCACGCTGCCTCAGCACCTCGCCATCCAGGTCGTGGGCAAAAGTCCCCTGATACCTTCTCGATGTACAAATTATTTTTGATTTCTCGCTTGCGTCTTATGAGGAGACTTGATCCAGTATTTCGATTTATTACAGTCGATGATCTTCTTACAGGAGTATTAAATGATCATGTTCAGATAACATGAACTGACAAAACCAGTTTTTGAAAATAACAATGATCACTGTGAAACGGTCAGTCATGGTGTGCATACACGCGGTCAAGGGTGTACATACACACACATCCGCCATTATCGGGCTGTTTCGCGCCCGGGCTGTTCGCGATAAATGCATTACAGGGCGAGCGGGTCTGGAAACGGGAAATGTGAAGGAAATTTAACTGTCATACTCGTTTAATTCAGATATAACATCTCGCCGTCCCGACCGGATAGCTTAATAACGAATTTTCAACGTATACACACAGTTGAAAATGCCGTTGTATTGTGCAGATAGCGCCTTTTCAGCGGGCAAGCAGCCGGGAAAGTTAGCAGAAGCAAAACTTATTAACTGAATAAAATCTCGACTCGTGTTGTTGCGAAATTCGTGGGTTGGGGAGCTCTATGCCATTTTTGCGGGTTTTGACATGCTCTACACGTAATTACGCGGATAGGAAACGAGACGAAAACAATTCATAAGTTAATTTTCCGGCAGAATACTTCTGAGAGTGATTTTGTGCATGGAAAAATTAAACACTCAAAGATGGTTAACGATTTCTTTATTCATAGTTGTCAAAACAGTATCACCAAGTATATTGTATATTTAGTGGGGATATGCTTTTCCCACGAATTGAATTCTGATTCTGAATCTATATTGAAGTGGTAGCCATGGAAATGACAGCGATTAATGGTCGAAATATTCGTTTGAGACCATTAATCGCTGGATTAATGAACCAGTTGAATACAAGATTTTGCCGTCGACCTCATCACGAATTGAATATAAATTCTGGATTGATATCAATTTTCATTTTGAATGATAGACAAACTCGACAAAATGTAAAGGACCCCGCACACTTACTTAGGAAAAGCGGGTCCAGTGAATTTTCCCCATTTTTACATATTATATTTATATCAACCTTGAGAACAATATATCAGATTTTCACGAAGGTCTTACATCCGGTTTTTTCTATAGGGCGTTCCAAAATTGCAGCTACGGAAAAACGAATCTTCAAATTTTGATGATAATTCTTCTCATTTTCAGAATTTCTTCATGATGCCTTGGGTTCTGAAAAACAAGATATCACTGATATCCAAACACCGCCCACCACGTTAAGTTTCGTTATACAGGCTGTTCCATGAAGCTATATAAGTAACTGAATGTAACTTCATTAGTGACTTTGGGACCACCCTGAGTTTTTCAAAATATGATACCATGATGTATGTCCACCTCTGTAGGAAGTTTCATTAATGTACAAAGAACAGTTGCAAAATTATTCAGGTTTAAATTCGGATTTCATACAATTTTTCTTTGAAACTTATCTGTAGCAGGGGCGGATCTAGGAATTTTTTGAGGGGGGGGCGATTCCAAAGTAACACAGTAATAATTCTCGGATAAACCAGAAAAAATTATATTATCACAGAACGAATTCTAATCCCGAGGGGGGGCGAAACCACCTTGGCCCCCCCCTAAATCCGCCACTGATCTGTAGTTGAGATTGCGGTCAAGTAATATAGGTTTTCATGCAGTATAATTATTAAGATAGGTATTGAAGGTCAGTCCAAAGGTGTTTTTATTCAGGAATGTACAGGATGGACATAATTCGGTGTCACTAATCTCCTCATTTCGCTATCTCAAAATCTGTTTATATAGAAAAACAGTATTATCTTTTCAGGTTGTTGTATCTTTGAGCACTCTAAGGATGCATATTTTTTTAAATATCATACCATAAAAGTATGTCGACCTTTGTGAAAAATTTCACTCGTGTATAAATAATTAAAAGATTGTTGTCAAATCATTCAGGTTTTAGTTCAATATACACCATTACTGGAGCCAGAACACTGGGGACATGTTCTCACATAACAAGCGTTACTCTGGTTTCTTGTATACGACATAATATGCGAAATATTAAGTACCCCTCTTGAATTCTATCTTGAATGCAGGAGTGATTATTTCATGACTTTTTTTAGTAAGTGTCCTAGATTATATAGTGGTGTAACAAATATAAAGCTAAAATCTTCAGTCTTTCAACTGTTAAATCTTACAATTGTTTAATCAGTCGTGTTAATAACCCTATTTTTAGATTGGAATTAATAGATTTCATATTTTGTGCTGATACATTTTTATGTAAATTGTTGATAATTATTATTTCAAGTAATGGTGTATATTGAACTAAAACCTGAATGATTTGGCAACAATCTTTTAATTATTTATACACGAGTGAAGTTTTTCACAAAGGTCGACATACTTTTATGGTATAATATTAAAAAAAAATATGCATCCTTCCTTAGAGTGCTCAAAGAAACAACAACCTGGAATGATAATACTGTTTTTCTATATAAACAGATTTTGAGATAGCGAAATGAGGAGATTAGTGACATCGAATTATGTCCATCCTGTACATTCCTGAATAAAAACACCTTTGGACTGACCGTCAATACCTATCATAATAATTATACTGAATGAAAACCTATATTACTTGACCGCAATCTCAACTACAGATAAGTATTAAAGAAAAATTGTATGAAATCCGAATTTAAACCTGAATAATTTTGCAACTGTTCTTTGTACATTAATGAAACTTCCTACAGAGGTGAACATATATCATGGTATCATATTATGAAAAACTCAGGGTGGTCCCAAAGTCACTAATGAAGTTACATTCAGTTACTTATATAGCTTCATGGAACAGCCTGTATAACGAAACTTAACGTGGTGGGCGGTGTTTGGATATCTGTGATATCTTGTTATTCAGAACCCAAGGCGTCATGATGAAATTCTCAAAATTAGAAGAATTATCATCAAAATTTAAAGAATCATTTTTCCGTAACTGCAATTTTGGAACACCCTATAGAACAAACCGGATGTAAGACCTTCGTGAAAATCTGATATATTGTTCTTAAGGTTGATATAAATATAATATGTAAAAATGGGGAAAATTCACTGGATCCGCTTTTCCTAAGTAAGTGTGCGGGGTCCTTTCTATATGTAGGGAATTTTGGGGAGAGGGCTCAAAAACTCATGAAATAATAGCATAATATACGAAAATCAGTTAATTATTTCTATTCTGATTTCTTTTGCCCCCCCTTATGACCGAAGTTGATTTTCAACCAAGCTCGATAGTGATTTAAGTGATTTTTATGTTCGGTTGCCATGACAATCATGCATTAAAATAAGAAATCATTTATCAAAATAGGTCATTAATAGATGATTTCGAGTGCGTTAAAATCAGTTTTTAATCTATGGTCGACGAAAAAATAATTTTAAAGCCAATTTTGTTTGACGAGATGAGCTTGTCCGAATGAAAGTTCAGGATATAAAAGATTTCGGTTCAAAAATACTGTTAGAAATACCAGAAACAAAAACAAATAAACATGGATCATTTAAATGTTTATGGAAAGTACCTACGTATCATTTAGGCCTAATGATTTTGAAAATCCTAGATTTTTTTTCAAAACTCAACAGGGAAAAAGGATGGCAGACAGTTATTGGAATGAATCAATTTGGAAAAATGCCGTTAATGGTGGCAAGTTATTAACAGTTGCCTAATCCGACAGAATATACAGGACATTGCTTCCGAAGATCATTATGCAGATGCTGGAGCTGATATTCTTTATTTAAAGCGCCACGGATGATGGAAATCTTCCAATGTGCCAGAAGAATATTTCGACGAATCACTAAATAATAAAGTAGAAGTGGCTAAAATAATATTCAACACCCCTGCCTCGACTTTGAATGAAAATGATCGAAACGAGATAAACCAAACACCATTTTTATAGTGAATTTAAGTGATTGCAAAGCGTTGTTGAAGCATGCATTGTTGCATTTTTGTTAAAGGCGTAGTTTCTACTTGTCAAACGTGAAAAAATTACAGCTTCAAACGTGACATCTACCGAAATAGCGAGCTATTCAAAATAACACCTCTTATTAGAAAACCCTTCGGATTCACGCTGTAGATCTTTAGAGTAAATTGGCCTCAGCATATTGAGTCAATTCATACAAATACCATACCTACATACAATTTCTGTATAGAATTCTTACGATTGCATTGATATATTCATCAAATCACTATTGAAATTTCAATTCGTACACAGAACTCGTTTGATTCAGCCAGTGGAAGGTATCCTCGGTCATCCCTAAAAAATGTTCAATGAACTGCCTTCCTACTGAGTTAGTCTCAGATCACAAACCGAGAATTCAGACGACAAACGCCCTCGTTATTAATGAACTATACGACGTAGATTTATTAAGCCACCTTCGAAAAACGGAGAAGATTACATGTGCCATTTGAGACGCAGCTATACCACAGACGAAAACAAAGGAAATCCAACATTTCTACTTCTTGGCCTGAAAAACTTCCCGATTTTTTCAGCTTTCTCAGATTGTCAGACATCCGTCTAGGTTAGGGGATGGTAAATTTCGGTTACATGGGGATCAGTCGACAGTATACAGATCAATATACAGAAGAATAAACACGAATAAGCAATGTCTTCCATGTCAGATAATTTGAAATAAGGATATAATACGAATATACCAAGTAAGGCATTCAAACAAGTTTCTTCGTATCTATATGATAGGGCGGAAATATCCATCACTATAGCCTAGTTTCTCTGTTCGATATGTGCCGGTCATTTTTTCATGATACCGTGAAAGGTCAGATATTCTATTAGGACAACTTGAAGGGTGGTCTTTAACGATGAAATGTCAGATTTGGGGCGGTAAAAATGAATTGTGTAGTGTGCGGTACTTGAACTGTGGTGACCTTTGTATTGGCTTTAAGTTCAGCAGGTCGGTGTAGAGGTGATGTATTGAGATCATTTTTTTTTAGTAGGGAGACGGTAAAAACTGATAACAACTTGGAAGAACTTACGTAGCACTTACAGTCATTCCAAAATATACAATAAATTCCTATATTTCCACTTGAGTGACGCACGAGAAGATTGAATAAAATCCCAGCTGTTGAAAGCTGGAAAAAGACTGACGTTGAGAAGTTTTCACTGTCTCTGAAAGCGTCCTTCAAAAGAATTCATACATTCCGTTGGAACCATACCATTCTTGCTCTATTAGATCTTATTTGACGATTCGAATTGAACAAACAATTCAGCTAAACGAATATAGTGGTTGCCAAAACCACAAGCCACGGGATCTGATCACGGTTGACATTGCCAGAATGAATACGGTACAGGACTCCTTATTAAAAATCGTGACCAAAATTTGTAGATCAAAACGGCACTCTAGATTTGAGTTCTCGTGGCGCTACTGCGGTAATGGAAAATAGCGCGACCCCTTTCGGGAGAAGTGAAAAGTAGTTCGAGAACTCAGATTTTCGATCGACAAGAGTCTTAAACAAAATCTAATCAGTGCCAACACCAGGTATTCTATATGCATCTATGGTACAAGCAATTTAAAATGAAATGAAATGCCAACCTGCATATGACTATTTCTTTGATTATTTTTTGACGTTTCTCGAAACCAATAGAAATCTTCAATTTCAGTAATTCATATACGCCAATCAAAACATTATTATAGTGGAAATAATCTACCTACATTATTCCAGCGAGAATTATTCAATGTACGTTTTTATTGAATGACAACCACATGACAACGGATTTTCTTGATTTGACACGTGTCGAAAATTTTCAAGAAATTCGTAAAATGAACCCCAAAAGTTTTAGTGAACCATCAGTCGATGATATAAATACAAATAATCATTGAAAGTGTATGTTAGAATACCAAAAAAAGCAGCCCGTCGATTTGAAAACAATTCCAATTATTTTGCGACGAGAGGGGCTTCAAATTGGAAGAGAAGACATCAACAACAAAACAAGCCGTTATTTTGAAGGACTATGGGTTCAATATGAAGAAACAGAATGTGGAATAAAACTGCAAAATGAATGCAAGAGTTGTACTACGACCAATTAAATAGAAGATTCGACCCATTCAATGATATCGAATTCAAATCCACCAGATATGCTAAAAACACTAAGCGTAAGTTATTACAGGAAGAGCTCGAAAAGAGGAAATAAAGTTCTGCGAGTTTGACCAAAGGAGAAATCTTGGACATGATAAAACTCAACGACGAAAACACACCGTCTGGCTTCCAGAAGAAATTGTATTTTTCATGTTCAAAACTTCAATGCATCCTAATATGTATAACTCATTCTGTTTATATTGAGTCGAGTAATATAAATTTGTTGAAATAAAAATATAAAATTTTAAAAATTAATGATTTTGATTTTAACGTCAGAGAATAATGTCAAAAAATAATCCATCGAATACCACACGAGAGTTCGATAAATTAGATAATAATTCTCCAGGCATTTTCTCAAACTTGTTGCCATTTGGCAATAGCCACTCGAGCCCTTCGGGCTCTCGTATCTATTGCCTGGCAACAAGTTTTCTAAAATCTGTCGATTTATTTTCAATTTATTCTCACTCTCTTGTGATATTACTACTGATAACTGCACCAGATTTTCTAAGTTTTTGTAGTGTGAACGAAAAACGTCTATGGTAAGAATTAAAGAATATCTCTGACAGTATATCGAGTGATTTTCTTTGGGCAATCATTTGAATTCGATGTTGTTTTGACCAAAGATTATACTCTATAATCTTTGGTTTTGACATTCAACTTCAAGTTTCGTAAGAATTATTACTGAGCAGTGAAATGAGAAAATCTATATCTTTTTTGAAGAGGAACTATTCTGTATGTATTTTGATGTCACTATTTCATTTTTGGTACAACTTATCGAAATTATTCTTAGCTTATTCCCCTCTTTCTTGTTGTTGGGGGAGGGGTCACAGCAGCAGCATGTTTTGGTTTGAGGGTAGCCATGTACCACCCAGAAGTTAATTGGAGAAGAGCATCAACACGGGATTATATAAAAAATCCTTATAAAAAGGTAATATCTAAATTGGAAAATTTGAATATCTTTTGATTTGACATATTAATCAAGGAAAAATTAAATTTGTCCTTTTCAATTTTCCGGTTCAATTAATCCGACAGTCTGCAGATTAACCCTGAAACGACTGATTTCCTACAAGAAATCTCTGACATTCTTCAGCAGATTTGAGCAGTCACAGAGAAAATTTCAAACTTTTCACCTACCTTGATTTTGTTGTTACTTTCAAGATGATCTCTGAGGGATTCGATTCCTGAAGTGGGGAAGGTAATTTGAGGCTGTAATTCATAGTAATTCACTTTGAATTCCACCGGAATTTACCTTCCCTGCTTTCAGGAATCGAACCCCAAGTTGAAGCATCGATTATTAATGAAGAAAACCAATGAATGCTTTTTCAGCTTTGGTGGTACTTCGATGAGCCGCTAGAAGAGCTGGACAAGTCATCTGGAGCTCTTTAAAATTATCATGATTCGAGATGTTTGTAGTTTCTGTTTTTTATGTGATCAATTTCAGTGATGTATCTTATTAAATTATTTCCATTTATTTACATCTCATCTATATAGGATTTCCTTCCCATCAATTGTACATGCTTGTTAAATATCTGTTATTTCTGAATTTCGTGTGTGGAATGCTTTATATTGTGCCCAAGATAAACGTGACACTGTTGGCTTTGCATTTGATGGCTTCCGCGTGTGAGCTTTCGAGTCCTGAATGTGAAACCTTCATATTATAGTTGAAAGGAAGTGCAATATGAGATTCAACGGTCCAACTATTTCGTGGAGTAAGCTAAATGGACCAATTTAGGCCCAAGTGTTTTCTTGAAGCTTTTCATCGCTAGGTGTAGGATAATTTATGACGCGTAAAGATGCACTTGGCAGTCTTGGCATTTACTTATTTCACTGAATTTTGGTGAAGTATTCACTCCCTTCATGATGCATATTTCCAAAACAAAATTTGTTCAATATTCCTTCCGGTATAAAAGTTACAGCGAATCCAAGAAGAAATACCACTTGAAAAAGATAAACGGTTCATATTTTCGGAAGCACCAATCGGTTTAGAAAATGAGAGTGTTCCTAAATTCTTTCAATGAAAGGCGTCGTTTAAGAGTTATTTCCAATTTTATCCGATAAAATTCGACGAAAAAATCAGAAATCATAAGAAAAATCTAGATTCAACCCTGGCTTTTCAATATCACAGAATGGCTCAAATTAATTAACTATACAGAGTAACAATGTTAACAGAATGTTTATCAACTTTGTCAAGACTAAAATTCGGATATGAATGAGAATATCCCATACAAAGCACAAGCACGTATTGAATTGAAATTAATGCAAAATGAATACTTAATACTACACGATCATGGCGATGTTTCTATCTGAACAATATCCTCTTGGAATTTTATAAACTCGACACTACACGGTTAATATTATATCAATTCACTTCATATAATGATCACATTATTAGAATAATTCACTGAATGTGTTTACTACTTCACATAATGTTAACAGTTTGTTTATAGTTGGTAGCGCCTCCGAAAGATTCGGCTATACGCATGCGCATGAAATACGCATGAAATTTCGCGGCGAAGTCGATCCCTGATGGAAATGGCAGAATTCATAGATATTTATACAATGTAACGTGAAAAATCCTTAACCTCATTGAAAATATCAGCAAGCTGACAACTCTCCATCGAGCCGCTATACGCATGCTTTCTTGAACAACCACATACCAACTGTTCGGTCTATGGAACAACGGTTTGTCTTGCGCACCGACTGAAATTAAGATCGTAGCCCTCTATCGGCGAGAATCAGATCATTTCCAAAGAGGCACGACAAGATGCCATCAGCCAAAAGTAAACAAAACTTGTGCCCTTGCGTTAGTTCATCCGTTAATGCTTCCTGTTTAAAGAGAAATCAACACAATCTGGCATCGTCTTCTCAAGGTTCTATGAAAGCTTTCATAGAATATGGTTAGATGGGTTAGGTCATTGACCTCAAATACTATGACCTAGTTCAATGGAGTTATGTTCAATTTGTGTAAAAAAAATTCTTCATCAGATAGTTTTGGAAGATAAAGGAGAATATGAACAAGTTATAAGTGCTCGCAAACTAATCTTACTGAAAATCGAAGGGGAAACTTAATTTGGTGGGATGAATATGGCGTTTCAATTGCAGGAATAATCGGACTATATTGAGTGTTTTCATCGAAGAATATCTTGTTTTTAACATTCTCATTCGAATAAGGTTATTATTTGAGTATTCCCTGCATGTATCAACTCAATTTCAATCGAGAAATATGAACTTTGCATCAATTCCAGAGAATTATACTTATCAGAGACGTAATTGGCCCAATTTGTTTTAAATGACTATATATTATCTCTTTAACAAAGCTGAAAATGGAAAATGAAAAAAAGGTTTTCGACTTTTTTGGTTCTTGAGAGAATTGCAGGAAGGCGATAGACGTAAATTATAGGATTGGCAGCCAAAGCGAAGGTCATATTCCTAGACGACCGAAATCAAACCTACATCTACTTATATTTATTTCATTTTATGGACCTCCTTCGTCATTTCTTTCTCGATCGAAAATAATGATCGTGCAATGTTCAGGGGTAATTACTTAATTTTGAATGTTATCATTTATCATTTAAATTTATTGAATTTTGAGAATGTTTTATTCTTCTTTTCTTTTGCTCTGCCTTCCAAGTTTCGCCTCAGTTTGAGTTTGGTATTGTTTACTGCTTTTTGTTATCATTTTGCTTATACTGAAATTTGTAAATCTTTTCCATTTCATTGTGTTGCTCACGATTACTCGTGTTTGTTTGTTATTATTGTATTAAAGGGTATGACCCGTTTATTTCATAAGTAAGGCCGGGTTTCACCAACGATTTTAATCTCGTTTAAGGCACTAAACGATAATTTTCTGTGGTTTTCCAGTCAAAAATCAATCGGTAATCTCAGTTATCTCGTTAAACCAGATTAAAATGTTTGGTGAAACCGGGCCTTAATAAATAAATAAAAAAACTCGAGTTTCTGAGGATAATGGGTTCACTGGTCACAAAAATCGAACATAATTCCTTTGTACAAGTCAACAGCGAAAAAATGCACCCAAAATAGTGAAAGCTCCACTAAAACCCAACGCAAAACTGTCGACTCCAAGTTTGAGCGTTGAAACAGCTTTGAACATCCTAACGTTCTCCCTTTCATCTGTTTTGACAAGCCCTTCACTATTGTACGTTCCTAAACGTCTCTCATCCATTGAATTCCTTCGTCTGAATCCAACAAACTTTTTGTACCCCATTCAGAAGCGGCGTTCAGGCACCTGCCTATGCGCGCGCATAGCAGGAAGTAGCTGTCCGCCAAAGCCACAGCTTATAGAAAACAAGCGCTAATTTAAAGCGTCAACTCAACACCTCCGGACCGTGTGGAAAGTCGTCTCTTGAAAGCACGACGCCGAAAATGTGACGACACCTGAGCGTCGAGGAGTTCCACTCGGGCGTCGACGATGGTCCTCTTCAGGTGTTGCCGCCCCGAGGACGACGCCCGGAGTGATGGAACGACGACGCCCGGTTATAATTGGAGGAGGCGAAAGTTCGTGGTTTCATTATGCAATTAATTAATTCGGAGTTTTCCGGAATAATTAGTGGAGAGCTGAGCTAGATTAGAAATGAAGCCATGAGTAGCGTTATGACCATGTAATCAGGGGATGCTGCATGATGCATGTGGTGCATGATTAAGGGGTTTCAGCAAATGAGGCTGCAAATATATAAGAGAGATTTTTCATCAAAGGAGGTCTGGTCGTGATACATTCATCTAAATTCAATCAACTCTGGACAATTAGGAATGCATCAGAGCTTTTAAGAACTTCAGGAATGCATCCCTGCCAGCAAGAGCTTGGGAATTTCTCAATGCGAAAGTATAAGTCCAGACCTTCCCAGTAACTTGAAGAGTCTTCCGCACTCATTAAATTGGCATTTCGTAGAATCGAAGCCACATCCTTGAGGAAGAACAAAGCAGGAACAAAAAATTGGTGGGATACCAAATACAAAAACCCTCGGCTTCAAAATTGGACAATATTACCTGCAAAAAGTATAAAGCAAGTGGATCAGTTGTTAAACAGAATACTGTGAAGAGCATTCAGAACATCTGAGCAAAGGTGACAGGTAGAAGTCAAGTAAATATCAAGTCTCTAAAGAGAAAATAGGAGGAGCAAAATTGGGCTATACTCCAGTATTCATTCAGTTCTAAGATTAAGCAAGTCTCGCTCAAAACCTCAGGATCATCAATGGTACCACTTAAAAAAAATACAGGGTGAGTTTTCGACTTTTACATTATATTTTAACTGTAGATTCCTCTCATCAAACGAAACTCTTTTTTCCTATACCATTTTTCAAAATTCGGTTTCGTTTGGAAGATACAGTGTGTCGAAAATACACGAAAAAAACACTTTATTGTCCATATCTTCGTATATTTTCCATAAAACGCGTCGTTTTCGAGTTATTTCCAATTTTATCCGAAAAAAAATTACGAAAAAATCATTAATTTCAAGAATAATCTGAATGCCTTTCTGAATTGAATATCATCGAAATTTATTCCTTCTATGGTCTTTAAACGAACACACAAAAAAGACTGTGCTAACGGCAATAGTAGATATTTCATTGACATCGTTTCAGTTGGCCCAATAAAACTTCTTGTTATATCAATAAATTATTTTTGAAGTAATTTAATTCAGATAATTCATTGAATAATACGGCTGTCATTCAATTATAGTCAGAATAATATTGAAATAAGGAAGAACTGCATATTCGTTAAATAAGACTTCTATTTGAATGAATCGATCAGAATAATATTGAAATAAAAAAGAACTATATTTGCTTTGAATACAACCTATATTTGAATGAATTGATTCATTTCATTCAATAGCTAAAAAAAGTAACGGAACAATCACTAGATTCATTCCAATGAAGCCTATGATTGATTCAAAAATAGTAAATAAAGCTACGAAGACGACTGCATCAAGACAAGACGCGACAGGATTTTGATTTAGTATTTAGTTGCGTGTTGCTTGTGTGTGTTACTGCGAAGAAAGAGTTTGAAAATGGAAGAGCTATTAAATAAGTGGGGAATGGAATCTCTAGTTCCACATATACCTTCATATTTATATAAAAATGTCTCAAAGCCTTCCGTTTTATTGTGAATGTGTGCCATAAACGAAAGACAATCTAATAATGGTACTTATTTTACCGATAGTTGCTAGGATGTTAGTTATTTCACTATTTCAACCCCTTAAGTTAAAACTTGGTGCACCATCGTTTTCGAAGGAGGGACATCCAATTTCAAGATTAAATTGAACCAAATCTTAGTGGTTGCTTTTGATATACCTGGGCCTGTTTCATAAATCAAGTTATAAGGTAACAGGCAGATATTCTGCGAGTTATATATTATTATATACATAAAAATAACTAACTAAGAACTGAGGTAACAATACCGATTAAATTAATTCGTAAAATTGTAATCCAACTAAAAGTGGGAGCAGTATTTGGTGAAATCCACTTGTTTTCAATGTGCATTACAAGTACTTTTACTTGTAAAATTGTAATTTGTTTTTTTATGAAACTGGGTATTGATCATACAACTGCGTCCCACAGTTATCCACTACTTACAGAGTTTGATGTTAGTAAAAATTTTATCAAGTCTCTAACATTCATTCTATTTTCAAAAAAGGTTTTGCTTATGTAGTTTTTTGAGGTTTAGAAAATCGAAAAGAAAAATATCCCTCAAGATCCCTATTTAATATTGTCGCTTATTATCACAGTACCATAACTATGTTCAAATTAGAGGAAATGAGTTAATGTTTTGTTATGAATATTAGTATGTTACTGTTTACTTATTGTTATTGTGTTCTTGTGACAACATTTATGATTTTGTTGATAAAATAATAAACAAATGTAAAACATTCAAAATAGTTTTATTTGATACATCTTATCATTCAATCAATAAATTAAAGAGTTAAATTAACAATAATAAACTTTCAATTCAAATATAGTAAAATATTTCTAACAACTGCATCCTATTGATTCAATTGTGAAGTTTCTTTCTCCAATATGGAGTTTATTTAAATCAAAATCAAGCATTTATTCTTTTTATAGTAAACTACCTTTCAAGAAATTACATCTTGTTTCAGTTTTAATATATCCTACATTTCAGAGCTGTGCCAAAGCATTGTGCTTTGTGCTCGTGAAAGTACTCGGAGCCCTTTTGTGCTCCCGAGCACTGTGCTCCCAAGCACTTTTCAAAAGCAGTGCTTAGTGCTTAGTAATTTGAGTGCTTCGGCCAAAGGCTTAGTGCTTAGTAATCCCAAAAGTGCTCCCGAGCACTTTTGCGGATTACTAAGCACTAAACCCTGAGCCAATTTGTACTAATTCATTTTTACATTAATAAAATCTAAAATCAACATTTCCTAACATGACAGTAACATCCCAAAATTGTTTGGATTGCAATTACAGAGAGATGATAATGGGGAAACTTGATCATTATGAAAGGAAAATTTAAGGGCCCATGTGTATTTTGTTATATGGTAATTTGTGCGTTGACAACTTAATATCAATAGAAAAAGCAAAAGCCACGATTCTGATTTTTTTAAGTTTTCATCTGACCAAAGAGTCTTATATAGACAACATCAAAACGTTTTACGTTACACAGTTCATTGAGTTCTAATTTCGATACTTCTTCGTTATTCGTCACGCAACAATGTTTTGCAACTGGTTTGCTCCTGACAAATCAGTGCAAGAATTGACAGAGGAAAATTTCCATTTTCAATTTAATTTTGTTTCAAGGACTGGGAGTTTTCAGAAAAAAAAATGAACTTCAGTAAATTTATGAATATTATCAAATAGAGAGATCCAGGAGCGAATAGCATTTTTCTCTTTCATTACCAATAAGAATTTATTAGGTATATACGATAGTATATATTATATTGAATCGAATTCAAAATTTTCAATATCACATACCTATGCCAACTTACAATTTCTTTTCCGATTAAAATAACCTCATTTTCAATATTTCCTAAAAAAAGTGCTTAGGGCTTAGTGCTCGAAATGTCGAATTACTTTCACAAAGTGCTTAGTATTCACGAGCCTTTTGTGAAACTAAGTGCTTTGTGCTCGAGACTCGGGAGCCTTTTTATTCAAGTGCTTAGTGCTCAGTGCTCGAAGCACTTTTCTTCAGTGCTCGTCACAGCTCTGCTACATTTGAAACAATCCAAATGTATAGTTATTCAATAATATATTTATTCTCCTGGAATATTATAGTTAATCGATAGAAAAAAAGTTGGGTTTGTTTTAATTGTATTCATTGAAACTAACTAACGCTTTTCTTGTCCCAATTATAGCATTTCATTGAATACTTTTACTGCTTAGATCAAATCAATGAGACCTATAATTGAATCAAAAATAGGCAGCATTGGCATAGGAAGAACAAGATAAGCATTGAATTAAATATAGTAATCATTCAGGAATAGGGAATACAGTATATCATTGATTCAATGGTTATGCCATTGTTTCTACTAACAGTGTTTTTTGTGTGAATTAACAATGTTGTCAGAATATTTATAAACTTTGTTGCGACTTGAATTCAAATGATGGAAAACGTTGATGTAAAGATATTTTAATAATAAAACCCCACAAATGTGGAAGATGAAATTGAACACCGAGGAGCATTTAATACGCACAGTAACAATTTATTGTTACCGGTCCATATTGAAGTTAAATGTCGATGATATACAAAATTCGGATATGAATGATGAATGTCGATACAAACCACGTATTAAATTGGAATTAATGAAAAATGATATGATACCTGACAATCTGCGGCGATGTTTCTATCTAAACAATATCCTCTTGGAATTTTATAAACTCGACACTACACGGTTAATATTATATTAATTCACTTCATATAATGATCACATTATTAGAATAATTCACTGAATGTGTTTACTACTTCACATAATGTTAACAGTTTGTTTATAGTTGGTAGCGCCTCCGTAAGATTCGGCTATACGCATGCGTGGTGAAATTTCGCGGCGAAGTCGATCCCTGATGGAAATGGCAGAATTCATAGATATTTATACAATGTAACGTGAAAAATCCTTAACCTCATTGAAAATATCAGCAAGCTGACAACATCTTCTTAAAATTTCTGTGCAAATTTTCACAGAATGGTTGTTTAATAATAAATTCTGATGGTCTGAATGAAAAGCCTTTCTTCATGAGATTGTTTGAAGATTTCGAGGAAAATATGAACAAGTTATCAGTTTTTACAAACTAATCTGCAGGAAAATCGAAGAAGGAACTTATTTTGGTAGGAGAAATAGGGCTATATGTACAAGTCAAAGACTCACCCTGTATAATGTTGATAATAAGATTCTTTATTTTTCTACAGGTATACACCCAGTTACAGAAAAACTTACAATTATTATTATCTGAGTGAAAAAGAAGAGAAAATTTCAAGGAAGTTGAAACAGAATAAAGGAAGAATTCCTTAAGCCTAATTAAGTAAAAGCACCGCAAACATCCGAAACAAAAATATTTTTCTTTGAACAACAATCGGTACATATACAGGGTGAGTCTTTGACTTGTACATATATTTTAACTGAAGATTCTTGAGGTCAAAAGAAACCTTTTTTTCATTTTCTATTTTTCTGAATTCGCCTCTGTTAAAAAGATATAGCCATTTGAAAAAAAAATTGGGCTGACTGCGCCTCTGAAATGGTTCTCTGGAATTGATGCAAAGTTCATATTTCTCGATAGGAATTGAGTTTATACATTTAGGGAATACTCAAGTACTAACCTTATTCGAATAAAAATGTTGCAAACACGATAATTTCCACAAAAACAGTTAGTTTCATCGGATTATATCTGCAACTGAAAAGACACATTCATCCCACCAAAATAAGTTCCTTCTTCGATTTTTCTGCAGATTAGTTTGTAAACACTAATAACTTGTTCATATTCTCCTCGAAATTCCAAAACAATGTAATGAAAACAGACTTTTAATTCAGATCATCAGAATTCATTATTAAACAACCTAACCTAATCTATTTTGTATCGATTCTGTGAATATCAGCACAGAAATTTCAAGAAGATGTTGTCAGCTTGTTGATATTTTCATTGAGGTTAAGGATTTTTTACGAAACATAGTATAAATCACGATACACTTGTGTACCGTGGTATAAATATCTATGAATTCTACCTCCAATCGACTTCGCGCCAAATTTTACCACGCATGCGTAGAGCGAAAATCGAATGATTGGTTGTGTGGACGCCAGCTATAAACAATAACAAACCAGAGTCTCTGAACAAACTGTAAACATTATGTGAAGTTCTGAATACATTCAGTGAATTATTGTTCTAATGTGAAGTGAATGAATATAATCTTAACCGTGTCGAGTTTACAAAATTCCAAGAGGATATTGTTTAGATTCTAGAAACATCGCCACAGATTATAAGGTATCATTTTATTTTTCATTAATTTTAATTTAATAAGTAAATTCTCCCACATTTGTGGTATTTTATCATTAATAAAATATTTCGACAAAGTTGATAAATATTGTGACAACATTGTAAACTCGTTGAAAGACCAGAGAAGGAATAATATTCGATGATATTTAATTCAGAGACGCATTCAGATTATTCTTGAAATTAATGATTTTTTCGTCAAATTTCTCCGGGTAAAATTGGAAATAACTCGAAAACGACGCGTTTTATTGAAAAAATATAGTAATACTTTTATTCTCTAAAATGGTTGATTCTTTCGAAAATATGAACAGTTTATCCTCTTCAACTGATTTGATAGTGTTTTTGTGTGAATTTATGAGTCGTTTATCACCCTGTAACTTTTAAACTAGGAGAGATATTGAATAAGTTTCGATTGAGGAATATGCACCATGAATAGAGTAACCAATGAACCAAAATTCAGTTCATTTGAAATAACGGTTCCGGAGATATGAACAGGAAAGTGTTTTTTTCGTGGATTTTCGACACCCTGTATCTTCCAAACGAAACCGAATTTTGAAAAATGGTATGGGAAAAAAGTGTTTCGTTTGATGAGAGGAATCTACAGTTAAAATATATGTACAAGTCAAAGACTCACCCTGTATACAGGGTGAGTCTTTGACTTGTACATATATTTTAACTGTAGATTCTTCTCATCAAACGAAACACTTTTTTCCCATGCCATTTTTCAAAATTCGGTTTGGTTTGGGAGATACAGGGTGTCGAAAATCCACGAAAAAAACACTTTGCTGTTCATATCTTCGGAACCGTTATTTCAAATGAACTGAATTTTGGTTGATTCTTTACTCTATTCATGGTGCATATTCCTCAATCGAAACTTATTCAATATCTCTCCTAGTTCAAAAGTTACAGGGTGGTCGACTCATAAATTCATGCAAAAACACTATCAAATCACTTGAAAAGGATAAACGGTTCATATTTTCGAAAGAATCAACCATTTTAGAGAATAAAAGTATTCCTATATTTTTTCAATAAAACGCGTCATTTTCGAGTTATTCCTAAATGTATACAAAGAAATTTGAGGAAAAAATCATGAATTTCATAAAAAATCTGAATGCTTCCCTGGTTTAAATATCATCGAATATTGTTTCTTCTCTGGTCTCTTAACAAATTAACAATGTTGTCAATGTTTATCAACTGAATTCCGAGAAGCATGAAATTACACAGTTTATAAGCAAGTTTCTATTAAAAATTTATTGATACCCGTCCTTCAGGAAAATCTATCTTCTTAACAATATCCTCTTGGAATTTTTAATCGACCCTTCACTGTTTTCACATCACATTAATCACCTGTTTGCTTTATTCTCTGCAAACTGCAAGTAAATAAATAATAAAACGAATCCATGTAGAAAGGTTATCGCGGCGTCGTTCAATGTAATCACAGACTGTACTCTGGAGTCTGGAGACACAGAAGAACGTCTTGTCTTGTCTTGCGTGGCGGCTACATCGCACTCGCAGCCGGCAGCGCACTTAAATTTAGATCGTAGCGCTGTATGGGCGAGAATCAGAACTACTCGTTTGGCATTTCCAAAGAGCAATGCGTAGAAGCCTTTAGCGAAAAGTAAACAATACTAGTTCTTCCGTTAACGATAGGGGACGTTCTGCTTTCTTGAGTTCGCCTATACCCCTATACCATTGTTGAAGAGAAAATCTGGCAATCTGGCATCGTCTTCTCTAGAATTCTGTGATCACTATCACAGAGGAGATGGATTAGGTTAGGTCATTGATCTCGAATCAGATGACTTTGAAATGGAGTTAGGATAGGTTAGTGAGAAACTAATTTTTATAAGATAGTTTCAGGGTATCGAGGCAAATATGAACAAATTATTAGTGTTTACAAACTAATCTTCAGGAAAATCGAAGAAGGAACTTATTTTGGTGTGAGAAATATGGGATTTCAATTGCAGAAATGATGGGACAAAACTTAGCGTTTTTGTTAGGAAATATCGTGTTCGTAACATTCTTATTCAAATAAGGTTAGTGCTTGAGTATTTTCTAAATGTATCACCCAGAATATCTAATAATCACATCAATTTCAATTGAAAAATATGAACTTTGAGGTGTTTGTAGAGAATAATATCAGGGACGCATTTAGCACAATTTTTTTTTTCAAATGGCTATATCTCTTCAACCGAGCCGAATTCGGAAAAATGGAAAATGAAAAAAAGGTTTCTTTAGGCCTCAAGAATCTACAGTTAAAATATATGTACAAGTCAAAGACTCACCCTGTATAAATGTGACCTGTTAATCCTGTGTGTTAATTCATTAGAAAAACTGCATACGGATTTATTTGAAACAGAAATAGAATAGGACGTTTAAATAGCGGTTCTCTTGAAGAGGTATTACCTAGGGTGAATGAGCCCGCCAGTCCCAAAAAAAGGAACTCTGAGGCAGTTCATTTATAAAAATGATGGTAATCCATATAGTTCGCTGACATATGAATTCAATACGGTAAATAAAACATTCGGTTGAGCTACTGAATTGAGCAATGAATATTACCTACTTACCGCAATTCTAAATGTTCGAATAATACTGAACATAACTGCTTCTCCGAACTCGTAGAAGTTACAAGCTTCAAATCTTGTGGTTTCAGAGGGGACTCCTCAGGAGCCCTAGAAGTTATCAGGATAAACAATATATCAATATCCATAAAGAATTATTTGTTTCAAATACGATTATTTCTCAAACACAGAGTTGAATGATTCATTTTGTGGTTGAATACAAATTTTTATTCGGGTCTAATTAAAACAGTTTCAAATTTATTAGATGCCTTCTTTGAAAGCTTCTTGGGTTGGCTTTAGTAACGACGGCCCATTCTGTATAGTGCACTCGTCCTGAAAATGATGAATATCCTTGTTCCTTATCAACAGTATGTTATATTGCACCATTAAACCCGGAAGATTATGTCGAACAGCACCCATTTCAAGCATAACTGCATCCGCGTTTCTCTTCCTGCTGTTAAACGATAACTTCACCAACCACGACATTCGAAACTCGTCCCCATGATACAACTTTAACGGTCTTCGCGATTGCAAACGAGCAATACGGTCGACGTCAACCACGAATAACTGCAGCCATGAAAATGGATTTACAAGACGCGAAAACATAATTTTTGACCTCGTTCCAGACCTCTAACCTCATTAGAGTGCACGTAATCGCGGTCTGGAACTACAACGACGTCCCAATATAATTTCGGCGATACATCCTGGTCCCGTACGAGGACGTTTATTTGTTTAATTATTTCCGGAACGTTAAGTTCCTAGGATCCGGCCCGCTGAACCGAAATGGGGCAAGTGCGAATCCTGGGCAGATAATACGAAATATATTACTTCCACCGTGTCCGTATTATGAACGTACGACCGCGGGCGAAGACGGCTGAACGGGGTAAATCGACCTGAAGGAACAGCGTCGACCTCGAGGAGGTTTCTGAAGAAAGTTGCTTCGGAATAATATTTGCAGCGTTCAAAATCAACTTTGAAATTGAAACCTTTCAAACTCAAAATGGTATTTAAGGCCTGTTTCACCACTTGCTGACAAAGTTCCGGATAGAATCCAGTAGATAAAATATCTAAGGGATGAATTTGTCAGATAATATTTTTGTTTTACCGCTCGGGTCCCCAGATAGAATATCTTCAAGATAACTAACTGATAATTCGACGGATGGTCGGTTTGGCAATGTCGCATATACAGGGTGAGTCTTTGACTTGTACATATATTTTAACTGTAGATTCCCCTCATCAAATGAAAAACTTTTTTTCCATACCATTTTTCAAAATTCGGTTTCGTTTGGAAGATACAGGGTGTCGAAAATCCACGAAAAAAACACTTTCCTGTTCATATCTCCGGAACCGTTATTTCAAATGAACTGAATTTTGGTCCATTGGTTACTCTATTCATGGTGCATATTCCTCAATCGGAACTTATTCAATATCTCTCCTAGTTTAAAAGTTACAGGGTGGTCGACTCATAAATTCATGCAAAAACACTATCAAATCACTTGAAAAGGATAAACGGTTCATATTTTCGAAAGAATCAACCATTTTAGAGAATAAAAGTATTCCTATATTTTTTCAATAAAACGCGTCGTTTTCGAGTTATTCCTAAATGTATACAAAGAAATTTGAGGAAAAAATCATGAATTTCATAAAAAATCTGAATGCTTCCCTGAATTGAATATCATCGAATATTGTTTCTTCTCTGGTCTCTTAACAAATTAACAATGTTGTCAATGTTTATCAACTGAATTCCGAGAAGCATGAAATTACAAAGTTTATAAGAAGTTTCTATTGAAAATTTATTGATACCCGTCCTTCAGGAAAATCTATCTTCTTAACAATATCCTCTTGGAATTTTTAATCGACCCTACACTGTTTTCACGTCACATTCATCACCTGTTTGCTTTATTCTCTGCAAACTTCAAGTAAATAAATAAATAATAAAACGAATCCATGTAGAAAGGTTATCGCGGCGTCGTTCATTGTAATCACAGACTGTAGACTGTACTCTGGAGACACAGAAGAACGTCTTGTCTTGTCTTGCGTGGCGGCTACATCGTACTCGCAGCCGGCAGCGCACTTAAATTTAGATCGTAGCGCTGTATGGGCGAGAATCAGAACTACTCGTTTGGCATTTCCAAAGAGCAATGCGTAGAAGCCTCTGTGATAGTTCTTCCGTTAACGATAGGGGACGTTCTGCTTTCTTGAGTTCGCCTATACCATTGTTGAAGAGTAAATCGTCAATCTGGCATCGTCTTCTCTAGAATTCTATGATATATCACAGAGGAATGGATTAGGTTAGGTCATTGACCTCGAATCATATGACTTTGATTAATGGAGTTAGGATAGGTTAGTGAGAAACTAATTTTTATAAGATAGTTTCAGGGTATCGAGGCAAATATGAACAAATTATTAGTGTTTACAAACTAATCTTCAGGAAAATCAAAGAAGGAACTTATTTTGGTGTGAGAAATATGGCATTTCAATTGCAGAAATTATGGAACAAAACTTGGCGTTTTTGCTAGGAAATATCGTGTTTGTAACATTCTTATTCAAATAAGGTTAGTGCTTGAGTATTTTCTAAATGTATCACCCAGACTATCTGATAATCACATCAATTTCAATTGAAAAATATGAACTTTGAGGTGTTTGCAGAGAATTGTTTCAGGAGCGTATTCAGCCCAACTTTTTTTTTCAAATGGCTATATCTCTTTAATAGAGCCGAATTTGGAAAAATGGAAAATGAAAAAAGGCTTCTTTAGGCCTCAAGAATCTACAGTTAAAATATATGTACAAGTCAAAGACTCACCCTGTATACGAGCTACTGGTTTAAGGAACTTAGAAGCTCTAGGCCTAGATAACCTAGTAACCTACTCATGGAAAGTTTTATCGACTAAATTTTTTGTTCGAGGCTTTCGAGAGCCTGAGATTGAATATACCTAGAGAAACAACGCATTGAACGAATTAAAGCCCCTTTTAGTTGTAGTTCCTTCTCCCGTTCATAGTTGCGCAGTTGTGTTTCAGAATCGAAATTTTTGACCCTCGCATCTGGCGGTGAGTAGCTGAACTATAAAGCACTATTTTCGTAAACGGACTGGGCACGAATGTGTAATTCAATTATTATTGTAATTCAAATGATTTCCTTTTCACACCGATTGTAACAAAGATATATAATTTGGACAAATCCGACCCTGCCTATAATTCATATTACTAATGGGAAATAAATATCCTTCAGATTTCTGTGAATTAATGAATAGCTTACAAAATGGACCAGACTGTCCTGGCAGATTGTATACAGGGTGTATTTTAAGGTGGGGCTTTTTTTTGACAGATGGTAGAACTCATCAAAATAATTCATTCTACCGAAAACTTTTTCATATGAATTATGCCCCTTTTTCGAGAAAATGAAGCGAGAATGTTTTCTACTTTCTAGGTGAACCTGGAAATTCCTCAGTCCCAATCTGCTACCCCGTCTGCTCCTCCGTAGATATCCACATATCTTGTTTTTTGTCTTCTTATCTAACATTTTATTCAAATAAAATTTTGTCCTAAGTGTAATAGTTTTTGAGATAGAATTTTCTTTCGGTTTCAGTTCGAATCTTTCTAAATTTTTACAAAAACCTCTTCGACTATTTTGTTTGCAGCTGTATATGCGTCAAACTTTTTGTATTCTATTCTGTAATGTATTGCCTTACAGGATGAATCATTCCTTCAGTCATAGAGTACCGAAAAATTCAGTTATAGGATTTCAAATTCCCATAAATAATTTCAAACAGTAAAACTAAAAACTTTTTATTTTTTAGAAAAAAAAACCAAATGCGGCAGAGGGCTTCGTTTTCATTTGAAAAGTTTTCTGGTTTATCCTCTTTCTAATGATATGCCCATTAGGGCACAAAATTATTTCTTCAATAGTCAGAATGCGTCAACTGTTAAGAGGTAGTAAATGAAAAATTATTTTGTTTTAATTATTTTTCAAATTCTTTTTTATACTTATTCATATCATTATTATTACTAATCTTGCTCAAATTGAGCACCTCCATTCCTTATACAGGCTCGACTTCTTTTTCTTATCTCTACTGTAGTAACTCACTCTATTTCAAAAACTATAACACTTGGGACAAAAGTTTATTTGAATAAAATGTTACAATTAATCCTACCAATACACAGAAAAAAATTTCGATTCCTCTACCGAACACCCTGTATATATTGTCAGAAATGACAATGAACTGTCAGGAGATTTTTGATTTTGCTCTTGCTTTTTTGCTAATTTCTCGATAAAAATAACGACCTCAAATCTATGGAAGATGATCCCTCAACATAATGGGCCTGTAGCGTTCCTCGAACACCTGAAGAACAGAAGAATCATCTTTTGGAAGATCGGACCTGATCGGAAGATCCTCTCGATCCAAGAAAGTTAGGACTTCGTGAAATGGTTTTTTAGCAGGTGAAGTATTTTTTCACTGCTTCTTTCTCTTTCCAAAATACTTGCATCCAGGTCGATGAAAATGCTAGTTTTCAAGTACAAGAATCTCACATGGATATCAGCATATTTTTTGAATCAATTCGCTATCACTATACACGGGGAGACAGAAATTTTTCAGAGGTTTTCATCTGTTCTCATTCATCATACGCAAAATTGTATGGTACCCCTTTCAAATCCCCTCAGCTTACATTTAGATTTGAAGCGGGAAATTTTTTTTCTTTCCTACAATCTGTTCCTTGGAGCCATTTCTTCAAACGCACCATATGCCATATATTGTTTGATCAAAAAGAAGGAATGTATTGTTCTATTTCGAAAGAATATAAATATAGTTTTCTTAGTAGTTACTATGTGCAGCCACTGTGCGGCCAAAACTTCAGCTTCAATTCGTTCATGAGCGTTGTTCCTCTTGGTATATTTAAACTCAGTGATGTATCAAAAATGCAAGTTCACACATTTGTCGAAAACATCAACCGTAACAACACCGATCGACCTAATCTCTTGTGTTACACACAACTGCAATGGTGCATTAAGTGAAGCTGCGGCACAAAAAATATCGCTCCATCGGTCGTCCAGTTCGCTTCATTCGAAACTACAGCTATATCGACGTAGATCGAAACGGTCTGGATTAACTAGCTCTTGCTTCGAAATGAAAGGTTAATTTGAACATCGAGGACCGATAGTTGCAATATCTCGACCGACAGTTTTCAATTTCCGGACGTACAAATAAACAGCATGGTGACGACGATATAGGGAAGACAATAAAGCGTTGCGATTCCATCCCATCACAGTTTTGTTGGGTCGGGGATTCAGCAACGAACTTCCAATATGTAGAGAATTAGTTTCTATGTTCTAGAATTGGAATGAACCGTGTGATCTTATATAGGGCCATGCCCTTAAACTCAACAAAACCCAGATGTTGGTCGAGAAAAATGGCTTGGTCGTTGAGCCTCTTGAGTTGATTTCGAAATGATTGAAAGTGACTGAAACAATAAAGAACACTTGACACTTCACAACCGACTGTCAGAGCATTTACCTGAATCTTTCGAAATGGAGACCTGAAGAATGAAGCATTTGATATACCCCACGCAGAAGAAACCTTCTTGAGTTGACTCCTTTACGAAAATTCAAAATGAGGAAAAATTCATTCAGTATTTCATATTTTTGGGACCACAAAGCTGAAAATTTACGATAATCAGGAAAAACCATCTCCAGTCGAGTTAATCTAATTAAAATACTCCAGATTTTCTGCTTTCAGGACCCTAATACTATTAAAAACAGTCACGTTTGTGTACTATATTTTCTCTTGAGGTTGATCATCGGATGAACAACCCTTTTAACATCACGCTCGAGCCTAAGCTCGTAAACTCTTCCAGGTCCATCGTTACGCCGCTGAAATATAAGTGAACAAATTATTTCCGGTTTTCGTTTTATCGTCCTGAGTTGTTCACCAAAGCAAATTCGATGATATGGCTCACCGCATAGAATAAAAAATTGATCACAATCAATTATTTCCCATAAGGATAACGGTTTTCGAACAAGGTTGGAATGAACTTAAATTTCCAATATCTGCAACGAATGCCAGTTCTGGCGTTGATGCGATAACATGAACACGGAAAGAGAAAAAGTTCACCAAAGTTCCCCGGCGACTGCATCTCCATTAATGCATGCTGTCTGCGACAGGTGACAGGTTTAGCGCGCCAACTCGACTCTCTAAAAACTTTCCGGCAAACCGCATTCTGCACGAGAGGTGGTATGACACTCTGTCATGACACTGTCAGAGGAATTACCCCTAATAAATCTGCATAATGGAAAATGAAATGGCTTCTGCATGGTCATACTTCGTCATTAATTGACTTGGCTGATTGCTCTTCATATCAAGTCGAAAGTGTCTTTCCAAATTATCTCTTGTGTTCAAATCCTATGAATCAGATAATGGCCATTAAGAATATACATATATACAGGGTGAGTCATTGACTTGTACATATATTTTAACTGTAGATTCTCGAGGTCGAAGGACACCTTGTTTTCATTTTCCATTTTTCCGAATTAGGCTCTGTTAAAAAGATAAAGCCTTTCGAAAAAAAATGGGCCGAATACGAGCCTGATACGATTCTTTGCTAAGACCTCGAAGTTCATAATTCACGATTGAAATTGAGTTTATACAATTAGGAAATACTCAAGTACCTACTTATGCTTATTTGAATAAAAATGTTAAAGACACGATAGTTCTTAACAAAAACACTTAGTTTAGTCCGATTATTCTATATTAAGCGCGTTCGGCATTAGCATCCGAGAGCGGACGGATTTTTTAGTCACGTGATCACCAATTGTACAGATTTGTCAGATTTTTCTGTAATAAACGAACGGTACGGAGCTTTCAGAGCGTTTTTTCTGTTTGCCAGATATTAAATTAGTGCTCAAAGGTCTATTCGGCCGTAGAGGTAGTCTGGGTTCTATTTTAATTCTTTGAATAATTATTTTTTTATCAAATGACATTTTTCATTTATTACTACACAACAAATAACATAAGACACGAAATTTTAACAGACTGTTCAATAATATTCGAAGCAGGAAACTCATAATTGCAGATAAAATCCATTGACAAAGGCAGAAAAGTAATTTCTGTTTCTGTTCTGTGAAAAAAATCCGTTTAATCCGTCGAAATACATCGAGCAAAAAGATCTACATACATCCGATTGATCAGATTTTCTTGCCGAACGGTCCAGATGTGTACTCCCCTCAATCTGGATGTAATAAACGAACGGTTCAGATCAATCCGACCAGTCAGATGTCATTGCCGAACGCGCTTATTATACTAAAACGGTAACTCTGTGGTCCGGCCCGGGGAATCTGTCGAAAAAGTGGGTCCAGAAGAATCCTAAAATCGCAGCGAAGCTGCGATACAGGAGAGAAATGTTTACACGGTCGGAAAGAGGAATGATCGATTCGTACGTGGGCGAAATTTCGATCCTCTAGGCGATGTAGAAGTAGTTGGAAAAAATTCGCAAAAACCGCGAAAAAATTCGGCAAGAAGGGCAATTTTAAACTCGATAACACTTTTTTCGCAGATACCCTGGTCGTGATGTAAATATACGGATCGAAAGAGAAAGAGTCAACGCAAAATAGCTTGGTATTCATATTTTCCATAATATCCCCATTTCTTCAGGAAAACTGATCAAAGTTTGACATTTCTCCCATAAAATCGCCTGATCTGCAGAGATCACAGATAACTATTTGACATTGTAGCTGTAAGCTGTCAGAGTTTGGCCACAGCCTTCTATAGAGAAAGCCCGGAACACAATCTGACAACTGCGCTCAGATTCCGCGACCAGAGGCCTACCTGTTTAAAAGGTAGATCTGCTGGCCCATACTAGTATCTGTAACTAAAAAGCTTTATTCCTCACACCACAATAGGTTCACTGTCCGATTTTCCTGAAAATTAGTTTGCAAACAATAATAACCTCGATAATAACTTGTTCACCTTTTCCTCGATATCCCAAAAATATCTCATTATTCACTTTATTCATTAACTCATAGGATTACAGGTCAATGACCTAACCTAGCCCATCCTACCATCTTCTTTGACAGAGCTATCACAGAGCTTTTGAGAACACTATGCCAGATTGTTGATTTTCTCTTTAAACAATGCGAGGTAGTGACCCATCTCAAAAAGATATGGGGGACAATTGTTCTAGAGAAATATTGTTTTAAACGGAGAAATTCATTATTTTGGGTGTTTCCCTTCGATCTCGTGATGATTATGTGAGTTTCAGTGAATAAATGTTATATTAACCGTGTAGTGGAATATTTTTTGTGCAGAAATTTTCGACTAGTTCGTAGTTTGCAGCAAATTATCACAGAGGATACTGTTTATAGAAACATCACCGCAGTTTATTTAATGCTAAGTATTATTTTATTTTCCATTGATTTTAATTCAAAACGGGGTTTGTATTGACATTTCACGATTAATTTATCTGAATTTGGATTTCATTGACATTTGTTTTTTTCCAGAAGGATGGACCGAAAAGTATAAATTTTCAATAGAAACTGTGGGTATAGAATGTTAAATTTCATGCTTCTTAGAATCCAATTTTATCTCCCGCATTCGTGGGATTTTATTATCACATATCTCTACAAAAAAAAGTTTTTTCATCATAGAGATTTTAGTCTTGAAAAAGTTGATAACCATTCTGACAACATTGTTTACTTGTATAGAGATCAGAGAGCTTATAATTTTCCAACGACTCCATGATATCAAAAATCCAGAGAAGCATCCAGATTATTGTTATGATTTTTGATTTTTCGTCGAATTTCATCGGGAAAAATTGGAAATAATTCGAAAACGAGGCGTCTAATTGAAAAAACCAGGAGAATATTGAATAAATTTTAATTGAGGAATATGCACAATGAATAGAGTAAAAATCAACCAGAATTTTATTCGAAATAACGGTTTCGAAGTTTTGAACGGAAAAGTATTTTTTCATGGATTTTCGACACCCTGTATCTCTGAAACGAGACCGAATTCTGAAAAATGGCATAGATAAAAAGGGTTTCGTTTTATGAGAGGAATCTACAGTTGAAATATTGCTGACTTTGATTTAACTTAACCAGAATAGCCCCAAAATTGTTCCTCACAGACTTGCCTGGGATGAAATCGGATCCGGATGTACGCCTCAGGATCGTCAGAATGGCGCAAAAAATCACTGTCAGCGTCACAGCAAGCCAGGCATAAAACCACCTTGAATATTTTACGACTTAGTTTCAGATAAATTGTCTCATGAAATATACAAGGAACAGCTTTTACGTTGGAAATGGTATTTTGCTAGGCACTACGAGCGAGTGATTACTATTTTCTAGGTTCTAGGCCGTATGAAAGGCCCCACGACGTTGACAGTTGAGTCTTTTCTCTTTGTGAAGTTGGCGGGGTGATTTACGTACGTCTTTGTGGGAGAAAGAACGATTTCAATCTTTCAGGGTGTTTATTTTTAAGAAAAACGTAACTTGAGAGTTGTGAGAGATCTGGATGCCGGTTTCATTATGTCTCCACATATGATAGCTTCAGAAGTATAAAGCATACTTGCAAATCTCATACGGAGATCTTCGCCACTAGAAGTGATGCTTATGAGTCTCATTTTGTTAATTTTCTTATAATCTCCGTTCATCTTCCCAAACCTCCAACTTTTTGGTATAGTATTTTCTCTGTCATCATTGTTGTTCCTTTTTTTCGTTTTATCTCAAATCAAATTGTTCGAACTTGTTGAAAAACAAACCCAGCATGTTTATGATACTTAACCAATTCTCACACACGTTATCTGAACCGGAGATTCTACCTAACCAACCAACTGAAACAATATCCATCATAGTTT
Source organism: Adalia bipunctata (assembly GCA_910592335.1). Taxonomy (NCBI): domain Eukaryota; kingdom Metazoa; phylum Arthropoda; class Insecta; order Coleoptera; family Coccinellidae; genus Adalia; species Adalia bipunctata. The sequence goes on from OU342955.1 coordinate 16,215,387, forward strand.
TGCATGCGCCTTGGCCGCAAATTATATCGGCCGCAATTACCGTTCATCCGCAGATAATCTACATGCAATTAATTAATTTTCCAATAAGTCTGGGACACCGGGACGAGGCTGCTTCGACCAATGCATCACGCCAGCGCGCAGTAATTAGTGTCTAATCAACTTGCACGCCATCTAGTCGGTGCTGCAAGAAACGGTTTCGATAATTGGTGGTCGCGCCCTGCGGTCCGACAGCGGTCACAACGGTTTGGCGCTGTTGTAATGGAATTTTACGGAATGAAATTACATCAGTGGAGACGAAGATGGGATAAGTAGAAAAATTGAGACTTCTCTCACCAAACTACAAACTAATAATTTTCCGAGTATACTTATCGAATGTTTACAATATATTCCGTTAATTCTTGAGTGGTGCTATTCCTTTTACCGGCTATACAGGGTGAGTCTTCGAATTGAACACATATTTCAACTGAAGATTTCTTTCATTAAACGAAAAACTTTCTTTCTATACAATTTTTCAAAATAGATTTCGTTTGGAAGATACAGGGTGTCGAAAATCCATGTCCAAGTCTCCGTGACCGTTATTAGAAATGAACTGAATTGTGATTCATTGATAACTTTATTCATGGTGCATATTCCTCAATCGAAACTTATTCAATATATCTCCTAGTATAAAAGTTACAGGGTAGTCGACTCATCAATGCACGCCAGAACACCATGAAACCACTTTAAAAATATAAACGGGTCATATTTTCGAAAGAATCAATCATTTAAAAAACTAAAAGTCCATAATCCTATGTTTTTTCAATGAATCGCGTCGTTTTCGAGTTATTTCCAATTTTACCCTGAAAATTTTGAAGAAAAAATCATTAATTTCGAGAATAATCTGAATTCTTCTCTGAATTAAATTTCATCGAATATTATTCCTTCTCTGGTCATTATTAAACGAGTTCACAATGTTGTCAGAATATTTATCAACTTTGTTAAGACTCAAATTCAGATGATGGAAAAAGTTGATTTCAATAATAAAATCCCACAAATAATAGATAAAATTGAACAGCATGGAGCATTTAATACGCACAGTTTCTATTAGAAATTTATTGTTACCGGTCCATATTGAAGTTAAATGTCGATGAAATACAAAATTCGGATATGAATGATGAATCTCGATACAAACTACTTGTTAAAATGAAGTTAATGAAAAATAAAATGAAACCTTATAATATGTGGCGATGTTTCTATCCAAACAATATCCTCTAGGAATTTTATAAACTTGACACTACACGGTTGATATTATATCAATTCACTTCACATAATAATCACATTAGTACAATAATTCACTGAATGTATTCACTACTTCACAAAATGTTCACAGTTGGTTCATAGTTGGCATAGCCTCCAACAGTTTTCGCTATACGCATGCGTCGTGAAATTTCGCGGCGAATTCGATCTCTGATGGAAATGACAGAATTCATAGATATTTATAGGTACTATGTTACGGAAAAAATCCTTAACCTCAATGAAAATATCAGCAAGCTGACAACATCTTCTTTAAATGAGAGATATGGATTGGCAAAGACCTAATTCGAGAAGTAAATCGCGAATTTTCCTATTTTGATTCTGATTTTGATTCTGTGCAAATATTCACAGAATGGATACAAAATAGATTAGGTTGGGTAGTTTGATAATAAATTCTGATGATCTGAATGAAAAGCCTTTCTTCATGAGATTGTTTGGGAATTTCGAGGAAAATATGAACAAGTTATTAATGTTTACAAACTAATCTGCAGAAAAATCGAAGGAGGAACTTGTTTTGTTGGGAGAAATGTGGCTTTCTAGTTGCAGATATAATCGGATGAAACTACCTGTTTTTGTTGAAATTATCGTGTTTGCAAAATTTTTATTTCAATAAGGTTAGTACTTGAGTATTCCTTAAATGTATATACTCGATTTCAATCGGGAAATATGAACTTTGAATCAATTGCAGAGAATTGTATCAGGAACGTTATGAGCCAATTTTTTTCAAATGGCTATATCTTTCCAACAGAGCCGAATTCCAAAAAATGGAAAATAAAAAAAAGGTTTCTTTGGGCCTCAGGAATCTACAGTTAAAATATACGTACAAGTCAAAGACTCAGCCTGTATAATTGGGTCAAGGAAAATTGACCTATCTACATATCTTTCCTGATGTGCCTTCTAATCATGGGAAAACTATTGAACTTCAGCAATATATGAAACTCGTTTAACGACTCAACAGCCAAGTTCCGCTGATCTGAATAAAAATTAATAGTCCTAACCTACTAAATGAAACTGGAACATCAGCAGCATCACAAAGGTCGTAATTTCAACTCTACAAATGACCTCCAGAAAACTTCTATGACTTTTCATCTGCAAAAACAGCATCAGGAGCCGTGATCTCATTGCATATACACCAGTAAATCGCTGTGCTGTAAAGGATATCGGTGCATCAATTTTATACGTTCAAACTGAGAGGGTCGTTAATGCAGTCATTCGAATTTTCGAAACTTTTATTTGTCGCCCAGCAGTTATTGTTCGTTAATTGTATTTTGCGAATGCATTTCTGCGCTGCAGTAACTCGAACGGGAATTTTTACGAGAGAACTGCATGCCGCGGTGCTTCATCGCTTCATATCCTGTTGTAGTTTATGGTCTCTGTAGACGACGATGTGTGTTGGTTATTAGTTTGTCAATTCTCGCAATATGAGGATTTGTACTGTTTGCGGTTGTTGATCTATTCCGATATGATCCATGCGACAGCGGTTATAGGTACCTACTGGGTAACCAGGGTTTGATTTCAGATACGAAATATTTCCGTTAGTACGAGTTTTCCGGAAACGAGTCCATTTTTTTTGGAGGCTGACATCGATTGCTTCCGAAGATACATTTGAAAAAACTTAAAAAATATCTATATTGACAGAAGTTTTTCGAACACACATGAATGGCGATTGGAGGGTAACTAAATGGAGGTTATATTCATGTGAAAATTTTTGTTTTATCTGGATGGCATTGAATATTACAGCATTATTTTCTTAAGGGGTACGACTTGAGCAACCTTACCCTATACGTCGGTGGAATCATCACGAATTTCTTAGACTGAGTGAGTCCAGAAGTGTCTCCAGAAGGTTATCCAACTACCATCGTTAGACCGCTGCCTTATTGGTCTCTTCCAAGTTAACCTTGATGCACTTTTTGCAAGCTCATCCGCATTTTGCATTTCCTTGAACATCACAATGCCCTGGCACCAAAATAGAAGAGTCACTTTATTGCTTCTAGCCAGATGCTTCATGATTTTACGGCACTCCTATGTCAGCGTGGTCTGGCTGTCCGTGGTGATGAAGATATGCGCTCCTTTGAGGTATATTTCAAGACACTCCTTGGCGCATACGTAAACAGCCAGTATGTCGGTCTGTGAAATAGAGGGCTCAATTCCCAGGGCTTTAGAGATCCTCATTTTAGGTCTATATAACTCAATGACAGTGCCTTCTCTAATTTTGAGCCATCTGTTTGAAGGTTCAACAATTGTATTCATGCATATTTTTCTATCTTTGTCTTTAAACTTAGTTTGTCTGATAAATACTTCAGTGGGTAGTCTTCATTTTTTCTGAATAAATGTGGCATCAATCAATATTCATTAAAAGGCTCTGCATTCCAAGTTTTATGGAGAGCTTATCGGTATACATGCCCGCAGAAAAACTGTGGAATACCCTTGTATAGTATTTCGGAATAAATGTAGACTGATCCGTAAAAATGTAGAAGACTTGGCCTCTCATCGGTGTTTGATCAAAAGAAATCATACGTCGTTTCCTCGCTCCACACTCATGGCAAGAACATCGGCCAATGACGTGTACTTGAGTGTGGATGACTTCTTGGTTCACGTTCGCGCTTCGCGGCTTTCCCTGTTCGTGTCGGTCTCATGTGCCGTGACAAAGGCAAGAATTTTTGGCGTGATTCGCGCCATGAGTGTAGAGCGGGCTTTAGGAGCGACGGAATTAATCTCGACATGTTGTTTCACTTGGAGCAGCCACTGTTTTCTCCGCATTCATTTTCGAAAAGAGAACATTCTCATCTTACATTTTTCTCGTTGGTCTTGAGTTGTCCCCCTTATATTTCTTGAAAATCCCGAATAGACCAATTAAAACGTTATTCAGGCGTTTTTCATCGGCCGGCCCGGCATGGAGAAACAAATTTCAAAGGGGTTGCAGCTTTCCGAAGATATTTACTGCAGCATAATCTGAATACAAACGTTCCTTTTAGGACGATAAAAAGCATTTATTGTACCGTTAAAATGTACCCGATTCTCGCTCTGCCGAGGTGATGAATGCGTTACTTCTTTTCATTATCTCGCGCTCGGTTCCGGCCTTTTTTTAATTGCATTTTCAGTTTTTCAATGAGCTCCTGATTGGGCGCGAATTGCCCTCTCGCCGGGAGTTTAACAAGTTGGAAAAGCTCCGTTTTTCCCCTGGAACTATAATGGACGATTTGCCGGGCTGAATTTCGTTTGGGATGTAGAAAAGTTGGACGGGAGTCCTGAGTAGTCTTTGATGAAGGGCTGATGGATCTCGGGTCTGTGATTAATTTTTTATGTTACTTGAAATTTCGTCCCACTTCATCTTTAATTCCGAGAGGATTTCAAAAAAACCTTATCTCAATATAATATAATCACTTCATAATGGATGATTCACACTATACGTCCAGGCTTTCCATTTGAAACAAAGAGACCATGTTTGGTACTGTTTCTCTGATAGATGGCGCCCGAGTCGGTCTGTGACTTGTCTGTTAAGCTCATAAACAGCCACTTCTCGAAAAATATTGTGGTTAGAACCACCTTTATAGTGGTCCAGTGCACAGAGTCGAAAAAATGGTTAAAGCACTGATGTACAGATCTTCTTTGTTACCAGCGGAGTCCATTCGCACTATGAACTTTGGCGCATCGAATATGAAAGAAAATAAAATACGAATTATGAACAAATGTTATAGCAAAAAAGACCTAAAGGTCACAATAATCTCTCACGTGTTCTGGTAACATTTGGGATATATTTAGGAGAAAGAGATAAGATTTTCCAATGCGGGTTTTATTAGAGAGAAATCGCAGAAATCAGGACTGCTTTGGAAGACTGGGTTTTGGAACAGCACAAACCGAGAAACTCAATGAACCTCAAAGAGGCGCATATCATCATCACCACGGACAGCCAGGCCACTCTGATGTCCCTGGAATCACACTACCAGGATCTCTGCTGATCTTGGAGTGCTGTAACACTATGAGCATCTAGCCAGAGGCAATAAAGTGGCCCTACTATGGGTGCCAGGACATGGTGGAGTTGAAAGAAATGAAAAAGCCGATAAGCTTGCGGAAAGTGCATCAAGGTTAACACCTGGTGGGCCTGAGCCTTTCTGTCGGCTTGGAAAAGACCAATAGAAGACAGCGGTCCAACTAAGGGAATTGGACAACAGAATAACCTTCTGGAGAAACACTGCTGGACTAACTCAATCTAGGAAATTCGTGATGATTTCACCGACTTATATCAGTAGGCTCCTGAAGCTTTCATGAGCTAAGCTTCGGGTGGTGGTAGGTGTGCTTACAGGGAACTATCGGTAGAAACATCATTTGTACAGTTTGGGAAAGTCAGCAGATGAGATTTGAAGACTCTGTGGATCAGAAGCAGAAACACCAGAACACATGGTATGCAAGTGTCCAGAGCTGGCTGGTCTAAGAACCATTCATAAGGGGAAATCGGTCCTGGAAACTCACGAGGTAACGACCAAGGCTACTGGGGACGTTGTCGGTCTTATCAACAACATCGACCACCTCCTTGGATTTCAATGAATGAGTAGAGAAGAGAACAAAAGATCTGTGTGGTCGTAGTTCCCAGGAGGCTTACTTAGCCTCGAAAACCCCGGCTCAAAATAAATCAGTGACAGCACAAAGTGACCTCTGGGAACTCACAATAAAAGTTCGCATATGAGTTGCATCTTGACCTTTCATATAATCATCGAAGTATTCTGTATTATTTGAATACAGAAAACTCATTTTTCCAAATGGAACCAATTTTTTATTACGTCATTGAAAACTGAAGGAAGTGCTCAAAATTTATACTTTTATTTTCAATCATGTTTGATACCACAAAGTTGATACTGCCAATAGACATTAATGGTTTACTCCACTCTCTTCGAATTGCTACGGCCCCCACTATAAGTCCGCACTCTGCTTCACTTCGCCAAGTCCAAACACTGTTCGCTGTGTCCGAACACAGTTCGCTGGCCTGAACCAGTGACCGCACGTAAGCGAAACGACTTGTACAACTTACACGAAGCCAGCAAAAGTACAGAAATTTCTCTAAAACGCAAATTTCTTGAGATGATCTGAAATTTTCTCAAGAAATGCCTGAATTTCGACAATATTCCATCTCAAGAGGAATCAGTTCGTTTCTGATTGAGAAAAAATAGTGAAGATCATTTGAGAAACTTGGGAGAAGTAGGAAATAGTAATTTACGTAACAAGTCCGGAAAATAGGGTTTTTTTGGACGAATAGACAAGATTCTAGGACGAGCCGGAGGCGAGTCCTGGAAGTCTGTGAGTCCAAAAAAACTATTTTCGGGCGTGTTGCGTACAATATTTTTTCGGCAAACGTGTAGAATAACGAATCAATGAGACGACACATTCCTTCATTATACATTTTGATTCTTATTTGAATTAATCAGAACAGAACTGTCATACGTTATTTCGTTGCTATTGTGATGATCATGACAATGACAACAACGACGTGATTTTTTCCGGCCTAGTCCGGAAAGTACGTACTTTCCGGACTAGGCCAGGAAATGCTACTTTCTCATAGAAAAAGCGTCCGGGAAGTGGGTACATCCCGGACGGTTGCCGAAAAAACATATTTTTTTAAGGTGACGTGACAGTTATACTGTCACTCTTTGCACATTGAATTTGCAACGAACGAGTTCCTCAAAGCTCAAGGACCATTGTCTAGGCCAATTTCCAGAGTTTAACATCCCAAAGTCCAGAACATCCAAACTCAGGGAATGGATATCCAACATACCAATAACACGAGACATATGTCTCTGTCTGTGCTCATACACCCGTTTCCTGTACCGATAATCGTATTACCCAGGATCCCGCACAACGGCTAATATTTCCCCATCCATCCCTCCACCGTCATCTCTCTTTCTTCCTCCCTCCCCATTCTCCCCGAGAATCACTCAAACGTTGTAAATTTAATCTGGATCGAACGATTTGTTCACCAAGACGCCAAGTCGGTTTTATTGGACAAGCGATATTAGGCCGTTTGAGAAATCGACTGGGTCTGAGGAAAATGTATTTTTAAAAAGATCAAATAAATCAGCGACACGGCTTGGGAAGGGACTGAGAGTGGGTTTATTTGGTTTCGAAGGGGGCTGGGAGGGTTGTTTTTAATTACGGAAGTGTGCTAAGTGGTTGATTGAGTAAACATCCATTAAATTTGAGAAAATGGAGGTAGCGGACGGAGGAAACATTTCGTCATGGTTTTTAACGAGTTTCTTTTCATTACGAGGAATGGAAACTGTAAACCAAAACTCGTAACTCGGGAGCCCCGATTTAACAGATAAAGGATGGAGCTAGGAAAACGACACTTTTCAAATAAGCATAACACAATTTTACATGTAGAATATATTTGAAAATATTGAATGACAGCATACTTTATGCCAACAACATTGATGCCTATTTGATATTTTTCGAGACATGTATACAGTATGCTTCGCTGTACTTCAAGTTTGTACAGCACAAATCCGTTTAACCAGGCTTCTAATCAGCAGAAAACGCACAACTAATCAGAGTTGTAAATTTAAAAGTTCCGTAATTGAGTGCAGCTACGCACTCCAGCTATAATTTACGTATTTTTGCACCATTTGTTTAGTTCTCGTTGGAGCGTTTCACATGTAAAACAAACTCGTTAATTGAGCTCCATATACAAGGCAATGTTTCAAAGCTTTTGACACGTCAGTCACATTTTATCGTAGGGTGATTGTGAGCTGATATTTATTTTTCGAGTCCACTCGAGGAAATATTTTCTGTGTATGTTCACTTTTTTTTGCTGCTCAAAATTAATTCATTTCATCATATTTGTTTTCAATCGATTTGAAAATAAATTTTATGGGTATTCCGGAAATTTAAGTGGAATTGCAGGCGCCAATTCAACACTGAACTGAACGTGGAAATAGATCCGTTCCGAGAAAGAAACGATCTGTTGCGTCTCACTTCGCAACATCTAGACCAGATAAATTACATCTCCTTTGTCCACAAGAAATGAGCTGTCTCTTTTAAAAAGATTGTATAGATAAATTGATTTTGACCATATGGGCCGAACCCTTGAACTGCAATATTGTTCCATATGCCTTTAGTTCTTTGTTTGAAAATACCCTTTTTCGACTGATTTATGGTAAGCTATTGAAAAGGTCCTCAACCCAAGAATTTAGGTCAAGTTTGGAAAATTCATCTGGTTTTTCGAACCAATAACAATGTCCTGTGAAGCTTCATTCAGTTTCTCAGTATAAGCTCATAAAATTAAATATATAGTAACGTTTTTATTGCAGTTCAAGTTGCATTTGGGAACACATAGAAAGATCGAATACCAAATCGTCCAAGGTTTCTCTCATTGGTCTTTAGATTCGAAAAATGGTTTTTTTTCCCACCATAGTCAAACAAGGGCCAATGAGAGCTTTTTGTTGGCTAAGCGAGGCGTTTTTCGATTGTTGCACCCAATCAATTTTTGATCTTCCCCACTTTTATTCAGAGGAAATGAACCTCTCTTATTTTCTAGCTTGTCTTTAAAACCCTATGTTACAGAGACAAGCCATCAGTAAAGTAAAGTAATCGAACATTAATGATTCAGCTGTAATTCAAAATCGTCTTTAATTAATCAGTTGTAAATCACAACACCTTGCTACCTTGCTAAACATTTTCATTCAGAAGGTACATTTCATAATTCCTCCTTGCTATACATTTTCATATAGACAGTAGAGTTTATAATAGTCGGTCAATTACCAGTTGTCAATAAGTGAGTAATTTTTTTTGTAATTCACAACAACAATTTGCTCCCTTGCCATACATTTTCATATAGAAGGTACATCATAATTCTTCCTTGCTATACATTTTCATAAAGAAGGTAGAGTTCATAATTGTATACATAATACTTGTACAAGGTGCGGCACGGAGGGCGGACGTTTTTCAGATGGGCATAACTTTCCCCCACTGAGGACGAGAGAAGTGGGGAAGGTGCCGTTAGACTCGTGTGTTCCTAGCATTTATTTACCAGTTGTCGTCATGGAGCCTTGGACGGTGGAGCATCGTGTTTTCGCCTATGATAGTTTCGTCCGAAATAATGAGTCAGTCACGGTCGTGCAGCGTGAGTTTCGTCGCCATTTCCACATTCATCGGAATAGAGCTATTCCCTCTCGAAACACCATCCTTCGTTGGGTTGAATCACTTCGCAGACGTGGTGAACTCATCAACAGAAGACCAAGAGGACCTGTGCGAATAGTTCGAACGCCTGAAAATGTTGAACGCGTTCGACAAGCCATTCTTCGCAGTCCCCAGATTTATCCATATGCGATTTTTTCTCATGGGGACACCTCAAGGCTAGAGTATACGAGACCAAGCCCCGAACTCTGGACGAATTGAAAAGGGCTATTCGCGTGGAAGTTGCCCAAGGCCGCACCCTGTATAATCGCTTCGTGCTTGTTACCTAAGTTGAGGTACCTAACAAGAAAAATACAGTTTATTGTTTGTTGAGAGTGCATTTACATTTCACCACTTCCTCATCTTCTTCGTAGTTGTTATTAAATGCGGATAACAACTTATCGCAGTTATCATTACCATAGGGTGCTATAGTTAAGTAAGTATACCCCCTCACATCGGTTGTGGGGATCACCAGCATCCTACCAACTAGAAGCAGTGCAAGAAAACCATTGTCCTGGTAAGATAATCAGGGTACAAAAATAAAACTAGAACAACGTTGGTAAACTAATCAAGGTAAGAAACACGATCGATACGATCATGTGGAAAATAATAAAAAAATATTTCGAAGAATCGGAAATTCCACAAAATAAATACAAATACAATATTGTATTGATCGCTGCTGCTTATGAGAGATCTGGAACTCCTTATTCGATTGCTTGTTGGCCATAGATGAACTTGTGGCTCCCCTGTGGTAACACGATATCGTAAATTCACAGACAACATGCTGAACGAACTCTTCTCAAAAATCAATGTGGCAGACGATGTGATTCCCTCTTTATGTTCGATGACCAAAAGCTGAACAAACAACCTGCTATTTTATTCCATTTTTTCGATAAGTAGATATCATTGATTATTTGTTTCTATTACAGGTATGTACTCGAATTCTCCAAAGTAGCCGATACAAGTCGAGGTATGTACATGATTTCAATAATGAATATTCTGCACAACTTTTATCAAAATTCAATTTAGAGCACAAATCCATTCATAGCTTCATTTCATCATTTCATTATAATACACCCACGCAATCGGCTCCAGAGATGAAAAAACTGCTCCGACGAAAAAAATCCATACGAACATTAAAGCCAAACGACAAACCGGCAGGTCGTAAATGAAAAAAGTGCGAGTCGCCAAACCGAATTTCAGGTTTTTCATTCTCCTCTATAAATTTCCCGGTGCCACTAATTGGAAAAATGATTTACGTTGTCCGAAAATGAAAGTGTGAGTCGAGAAATCGAGGGATGAAAGTTTTGTAGGTATTGCATTCACGTACGCCCCGCGGGTAGGTGCGAGGGGAAGTTTTCCGATTTCCCCACTGGAAAATTCTCGGAGGAAACCTACCTGTCGACGAGTTCCGGTTTCTGCAAGCTTTCCTCGAAAAGTTCGAAAAATCCTGTTGGACTGAAACCTTCCTAGTGAATGCAAACATGGCTTCTTCATCTGCTTCTACAGAGTGTTCTATAGGCTCTATGACAAACCCTGACAGGTGACAGCTGTGCTTATAATATCAAAAATTCGACGAAAATTAGGCAATCCAACGACCTGTCAAATATTTTTTGAGTTTAGTGCTAGTGGTCAAACAATGGTAATTCAGCTTTGATCATGCAGACTTTAAAATCGTTTATTTGCTTGAAAAATTGTTTGATGTTGAAATTTTTTCGATATCTCTAGTCAATCTTACTCTTAGGAATATCAGACCAGTGAAAATTATTTCAATTAAGTGCATTTTCAATAAAAAATGCCATAAAGGTGTGCTAAAGTGGGATGTGCAAGTCGTGCAACTTAATAGGATTATCTTGAATATTTTTGAACACTCAGTGTGTGCAACTTGGTGTATTATACACATATTAAGTGACTTACCAGGAAACAAAGGGAAATTTGGTCAGCAGTCATCAATACTTGACAATATCGATGATAAGAAACTAAAGTGAATATTTCTTCGTAGACACTGAAATAAGCAGTATTCAGTTCATGTAAAATGTAAAACTGATGAATATTTAAATTCATATCATATGAAAGGATAAAGAAGTTACAGATACAGTGCTCTGATAAATATTTCTTCTTCAATACTTTCTCTTCAATCTCTTCGGGCTCCCAATACTAAAAGTTGTAATCATATGACTGAGTGAAATTTTCTTCTTCAGGTTAGATAAGGTTCGTAAGTTAAGGAAGGTTAGGTTAGGTAGGTTTAGGTTAGGTAGGGTTAGGTTAGGTTGGGTAAGGCTAGGATAGGTTAATTAAGATTAGGTTGAGTGAGGTTCGATTATGTAAGGTTAGAATAGGCTAGATTATGTTGATTTTAGTAAGGTTATATTAGGTCAGGTAAGCTTGGTTTAGGTAAGAAAAGGTGAAAAGGTTCAAGTTAGTAGGTACACTATTTGACTTTCGTACATACATTGTATAAATCGTCTTAGAGGATTAACGAGGAAAGTTATAAAAAATTTAATGAAAATTGTACTCAAACAATAAAAATTTCGTGAAACAATATCAAAATGAAGATCATAATAATGAAATCGAACGGGGAAAAATATGCATGAAGAAACCGCAGAAATTAGCTAATTCACAGCCAGTTTGACAGAATTCTAGGACTATACGTCGAGAGGAATGTTACAAGCTCCGCTACAAGTGTTACAACTCAAATGATAGACATCAGCAAATAGAATGTCCAAAGTACTGGTAGTTAGTAGCCACAGTCAAATCTGGAAGAAAACAAGGCAAACCTCACACTGCCAGAACCTACAACTCCTCTAATTCTTCGCTGAATCATGTTAAAATGAAATGTTCTCGTTTCTCACCCCAATTCCTATAAGTTCCCTATCGTCGAACTATCACGAGGCAATCTCGCGAAAGGTCAACTGCTGAAAGAAGCAGTCCCTCGAGTCGAGAGTGTGGTCTCGTGTTCGTTTTACGCGCCATTGCACACGTCGCACAAATCTGGAGGACGCGAAGGAGCGTTCGTGCGGACTCCGTCCAGATTTCCACTTTTTTTCCAGATCCGGGAAATTGCCGTGGTCCTTGTTTGTCCACCGCCAGGTGGAAGGGGGGGACCGTCCATTCCGTAAGGCTAATCAGACGTACGCCGGCGATTCGTATGCGTTCCGAAACGTTTGTTATCGGGGATTGCAGTTCACCCTTCGTTTCTTCCGTATTCATCGAGGAGAATGCAGTTTTAGGAATGGGGTTGAATCTAGGAATCAGTGATTTCGTACAGAAAGGTCCCTGGAGTGTAGGGGTTCAGGGGAAAAATTCATGGCCCTGAAAAAAGTGAAAATTTCATCGTAAAGTCATCTGTGAAGATAGACCGGTCAGTTCTGTGATGAGCTAAGATTCAAGCTAGAAGATTTGCCGCATCTCAAAAAAGCTATGGGATATTGTGATAGATGTACGTTATGATTGTGATACCCATAATAAGCCAAAGCAAGTCAGAATATCACGAGGAGTATGTTCCTCTCTGGCCAAAGAATCATAATCAGCAATCAGGAAAAAAGCATCGAAAAAACTTCACTTCGTAGGAAGGCTGACATCCAAAAGAAATACCAACCATGGTTAACAGATGGTTGAAAACCTCTACTAGAAGAGGCGCAGAAGTATTGGAGCCTGGTACCGAAGTTTCCCTTTCGTCAGGTCTGAGAACCTCTCTGTCAGAGATTAATACTCGCAATTGAGAGATGCGTTGACATGAACATGAGAGATGTGACATGGCGATCTATTTTGGCAGTCAAGCACTGAGGTCTCATTTCATCAGTTCAAAGATGATGATAAGGAAAACCCAACGAACTGGGCGAGAATATCAATTTCCTTCTAGCCTTCGATTCAGATCACTAAGAAACGAGGGGGAATCCACTTGACAAAGGAGAACCCACGTCCTATTTCGTCCTAGGACCTTTCTATGGTGATGGGAAATTCACTCTGAAAAGAGACGTGGAAGCGAAGTTTCACTCAGTTTGACATTATCTGTAGACTATTTTGATCTGAGTCAATATTTACTCCATTCTCCTAGCTTTCAGAGAAGGAACTGCCTTCTCAGGAAGTACCTAATGGGATTGTGTCAAGTTCAGATTCTGCGAAGAGAAAAAAGAAACTCTGGTTACATGTTAACGCAGTGCTTAATCATTGCAAGCTTACACTAAAAACGTTTTGGACTAGAGAGCTGTGGAAGCCAGGTTTTATCATCCTTGAAGTCATTCAAGATGACTTCATCAGAACTATAGAACTGGAGGATCAGTGTATGGTCTAACTATGCTACCCGCTCTGACCGGAGAACAACAGCCCTTAAGTTTGTCAATATCAGCTCGATTTGCCTCATCTACGTTCTGTCAATAGTCAATTCGTTTCTTATCAATCAGGAATACCGTATTAGGGATGTAACGCTTTGATTTTGGATGCGCCACTGGATATCTCCAAGAGCTTGTTCTTGTTGTTCGACTCGCATTAGATCAAACCGCTCTAATGTCCTCTATACAATATCGGCAGAGCAAAGTTTGATGTACTTGCAAGTTGGCAAACTTGGAAATTGATTTGGAGTAAACATCGGATCTCTCTCGATTCTAATCTATTGTTATTTGTCGTCGCACGGCTTATTTACGGGAACACGGGTGATAAATCTGAAGTCCCAGGAAATGCACTGCGTCATAATAATAAATCATCAATTTATGGGATGTTTTCAGGAACATACGGCGTTCGCCCGGAGAGATTTAGACATCTCATACTCCGAAAGTAGCCCCTCAATCCGTTTTGGGGAGGATAATTTAGGTGTTGGACATGAGAGGTTCATGCAGGAATAAAATTCTTTGGGCGCTCATAATAGCTCACAGGTTGGAGATGTGGTATAAGAGTAACGCTCCGTTACATTTGTTCATTATAACAAGAGGGCCCAGTAAATCAATATTAAAATGATACAAATATCTTTATGAGCAAATTGTCATACTGCGAAGGACCCTGCTTCTTGTCTACTTCTTCAGATTCAAGAAGGGTTTCAATGCACTGCGACCTTGGGATCTATTGTGTCCACAGCTCGTCCTCTATTTCTAGAATGAACTCCAGTATCTGGGATGGCTTCAGAGAGTTTACGTCCTCATTTCCACAAGTTTCTTGTCCAAAGCATTTTTTGCGTTGCTGGGGCATTTCATACATAATTTGCCCTAGTCGATTTCTGGAAGACCCATTCTCCTGAGTGGCAACGCTTCGGGAGGAATCCAGGGAGAAAGGTGTAGTTTATTCCTGCTAAGATCCAGATACTCCTTAGATCTTGCAGTACCTATTAATGAGTGATCCAACCCGACAAAATTTTTTCAGTGTGCCTCTTTCCCTCAGGTTTTTCCTCCTGCTGAAACTCTCTCCTGTAGGTACATTTGTCCATACCACAAAAAGGTTGTCATCTCTGCCCTATTCATTCATTGAAAACCAAGGAAATCATCAAGGGTCTTGATAAAACCGACAACATCCTCAGGAACTTTGGCCCTCACCTCGTGGGTATCCAGGATCGGTTTCTCCATACGAATGAATAGGCCAGCCAGCTCTGGACACTTGCATACCATGTGTATGATTTTCTCATACGGTACAAATCATATTTATCCCCACATTACCCCGTCAGCAGACTTACCATCAGCCGCTCGTGACAGCTTTAGACGCCTACTGGTAAAGGTCGGTGAAACCATCAGTAATTCCTCAGACTGAGTAAGTCCAGGAGTGTTTCTCCAGAGGGTTTTTCTGTTATCCAACTGCCATTGTTGTACCGCTGCCTTCTATTGGTCCCATCCAAGCCCAAAGAAAGGCTCAGGTCCAGCAGGTGTTAACCTTGATGTTCTTTCTGCAAACTCAACGGCTTTTCCACTTCGTTATTCTTGACTATCAGGATCTACTCTGTAAGTCCCATGATAGTTTTTTTCGAGGTTTATGTCCACACATCTTTCGATTGCAAGTATTTCTGCCTGAAGGACGCTTGGGCAATGACCCAATAGAAGAGAGCATCTGATGGTGCCAGCACAAATACTCCAGCCCCAGTCCTCGTCGTGGTTTTAAACCATCTATGTACCACTTGATGGTAATCTTTTCGAGAGTTGGGATTGTGGGTTCCCTTTCCCAATCTTCTTTTCTACTCAGAATGGTAGAGAAGGTTTTCTCGATGCTAATTTTTTTTAAGTAGATTCAAAGGGAAGATTAACGATGATTCATTTCATTCTGTCTGTTCATTTTATATTCTTTCGGAATTCTCTCAATTCCAAACTATTTGACAATGTTCTATCCACCAGCCGCTCATCCCCCACCCGGCGGTCCTTTGAGGGCGTGGAACGCCTGATTAAACGCTCAGAAATCGGCCTAATTAGATATTTCATAGAAATGCACGTTTGCTCGGAACCCTTTGAACCGATCATCAGATAAACGCGTCTGAATAAAGAGATCTTGGCTGTCGGGACAAAGTCTGTACACAAAACGATGTATCTCTCTGTAATTAAGTTAACTTTGTGCCTCGAAACGACTGTGAGCGAACAAAGTTGTTGATTAATAGATCGGTTGAAGACAACGTCGCACTTGTGTTTGTTACTGATGATAACAGTTCTCGTTAGTTGGGGGTCTAGGAGGTTCAAAGCAAACCTTTCGGGCTTCCTGGAGAATTGCCTTGAGAGGAATTACTGGAAAATATTTACGTAACATTGTTGTTTTTCATGTGTTTCTCTGCATGTGCACAGGGCGTATCTACTCTACAGCTATTTGAAATAAGGAAAGTAGAAATTTCGGGCAGAACTGAGTGATGACCTAATTCTTTCGAAAAATGGTTTTAAATAGTCTCAGAATATTTGCGAATACCGTAGTTAGAGTGATTTTTGCATTGAAGAATTGATTGTTCTTGTCTATTATTATCTATCTCCGAACTGTTATGAAGACTATGAAGTTGGTGCTGTCCAAACTACTTGGGCTAATTGTAGCCTCCTCCATGACCATACTCAAATCCCAGTGTGTACGTTTCACTACAAATATTGAGTACCTTCCGCAAAGATTCACCAAATCTAGCCTCAAGACACCATGCGTTGATTCATACAGGGTGGGCTTTTTAAAACGAAACAGACGAGATAACGGGCGGAATAAATTTATTTCGAAAAAATGCTCGGACACGTCGATTTTTGTTTCGAGGGGGACAACTTTTGAGGTCAAATTCACAACTATATCGCTTCAACCCTTAGTGTTAGGACACCAACCCCTAAATTTTGAATAGTAAAGATAGGGTAAGTGATACCTCATTTGAAAGGTCCTTTTATCCTGAACTCAGGATATTGATTTTTTTCTCATTTGATTCATTGATTCTTAAGATATTGACATTTGAAGTTGAAGCAAATATGGTATTGTCGTCAAGCCAGCTGTCTGAATCAAACGAATTTATTATTCATTCATTCCGTAGATTTGATGAAACTCCATAACTGCCATACACCAGACATCAAAATACAAAGTTAAAATTTTAACGAGTCAAATAATTGATGAATTCACATAGCATGGTTAGCGGAATGAATGGTACTGTACGAAATTCAAAATTGAATATCTCGAAAACGAATGCGTTAAATGAGAAAAAAAATTATTACGCTGAATTCATGATGGAGAGGCCTTCCAAATGAGGTATCATTCACCCTATCTTTCCTATTCAAAATTTAGGAGTTGGTGTTCTAACACTAAGGGTTGAAGCGATATAGTTATGAATTTGACCGTGAAAATTGTCCCCCTCGAAATTAAAATCGACGTGTCCGAGCATTTTTTCGAAATAAATTTATTCCGCCCGTTATCTCGTCTGTTTCGTTTTGAAAAGCCCACCCTGTATTATTCCTCTTCATACTTTTCGGAACAAGCCAGGAACTCAAATGAAGAACTGATAGTTTAGTTATTAGCTGAACTTTGTTTTACTTTTTAGGTCTACTTCAATTTGCCAATTTTTCTCATTATCATTACAATTCTTCTTTCCCTCTAAATTTTTTTTTCTTGTCTTATTTCGCTGTTTTGCACCTTGATTAGTTTACCAAGGTGTTTTTTCGATGATCTTCTTGCACTGCTTCTATTCTGTGAGATGCAAGTGATTCTCGTTAGTCTCGAGAATTAACACTGTTGTGACTGCACAACCGATGTGGTAATCTCGATTATCGCTGCGATAACTTGTTATCTGTACATAGATAACAACTGCGAAGAGGATGAGGAAGTGGTGAAATTTGAACGCACTCACTCAACAAGCAACAAACTGTATTTTCTGGTTTCCCCAACTTAGATAACAAGCACGAAATAGTTATACAAGTTATATGTATACAATTATGAAATGTGCCGTCTATATGAAAATGTATAGCAAGGAAGCAAAATGATCAGTTGTGATTTACGAATATGGTGTACTGACAGTTGACTGACGGAAATTAATTAACTACTAACTTACATCTGACTAACAATTGACCGATTACTGACTGAGTAACAACTAACTGAGTACTGACTGCTTGTCTCTATAACATAGGGTTTCAAAGACAAGCCAGAGAAAAAAAAAGGAAGATTCAAAAAAGGGAAAAATCAACACTAGATTGGGTGTCAGAATCGAAAAACGCCTTGCTAAGCGACAGAAAGGCTCTCATTTTTGACTAAAGTGGGTTAAACAACCCATTTCTTGTCTGCACAGACCCATGAGAGCATCCTTCGACTTCGGCATTTCCCTGCAATGAATATGTCACCATATATTGTTTATTGTTCATCCTGATTACTCCTAGGTCTCCTGAGGAGACCCCTCTGAAACTACAAGCTTCGAAGCTTATAACTTGTGCCGAGTTCGAGGTAAGCAGTTGTGTTCTGTGTAGGCTTTGTTACTGTGTCCTTACCCCACCTTAGGCACAGCACTGTTTATTTTAGACCCAACCGAGACTAGAAAATTTCTTTCCTAGATCAGGATTGAACATGCCGGGTCCTAATCCAATGCTCTACCACTGAGCCAAGGGCACTCATATTCAGTTCCATAAGCCTATTCTGAGATGCTGAGAAGATTCACAGAACATGGTTATGGTATCGAAAAGCCAGATGGATTTCCCAAACTGGACCGGACTATCTTCGATGAGAATACCTTCAATAAATAATCCATGAATCTGTCTAAAGGGTTCTTTAACAAGGAACGAAGATTGTAAACCACGGTTTATGGAACAAATATTGCAGCACAAGCGCTCGATCCCAGGTGGAGAATTTTCAGGACTCGTATTTTTCTCTGATTTATACTTGATACCACAACGTTGATACTGCCCCCCTACCATCTAATGTATAAACCCATACTGTACTTTTTGGTGGCATCCTACCTTGATTAGTTCCTTCTCCGGTAAAAATGATAACGTAGATGTCTGGTGCTCCCATTCATTCTACCGTAGCAATCGCGAATTCTGTACCAACTTCCGAATAGGCAATAACTCTACCGAACGAATCTGGCCGCAAGCAAAGCCGGAAATATCAAAAAAATGAAAAATTCGCTCCCTGGAGCGGCGAACAGAAGGACGAAAATAATTAAGGAACGGGATCTTAACGTCAATCTGTGTCCCCGGCGATTAAAAATCCGGGAGAGCGGCCCCCGGATCATAAATTACGCTTTCTGATATTTTTCAACTGCGGAAAGTGGCCGAGGAAACGACCTTTCCTGGTTATTACCGTCCCCTCACCGCCGCCCGCGACCGTGATGAATTGAAAACAATCAAATAAACTCGCGAACTGTTCTTAAAGTTTTACTCCTGAACCATGATTAATGGCGGGGCGGGGGAAATGACGACTACGGCCGGTAGCATTCAATTGCGCCCCCATTCGAAAAAGTTACCGATCTGTTGAGGAGAAATCGGGGAGGCTGAAACGGAGAATAATGCGAGGAATTATCTGGGAATGAAAAGAACCGAGTTTGGTGGCAAACGGCGTACGAATGCTCGTCCAGAGCTGCAGGTCCTACTCCTCATATAGTATCTCAAATAGAAGTCCCGTTGAATATTGGTTATGTAGAAACTATCAATATTTGATTAACCGAAAATGAGATCCCCAGGACTCGTACCTCGCCTTTTAACGTTCCGCATATGAATGAAGTGCTTCCTTGTCACTGTTATCACAGGCAAAACGTAGCTTGAAGAACCCTTTGCTCTTTGGAAAGACTAAGGGGCTAAATCCAAACATCGAATTCTGGTTCTGCCTGGCTATAGTACTCCCCATTGTCACCTATGCGTCTTTAGGGCGGTAGACAAGAACAGAATAGGTCTCCATAAGCAATCGTCTGCAGACACTGCAACGACCTGCTTATGTAGTGGTTTCCAAATCGATCAAACGTTGATCGAATAGACAAAAAATAATCTATATGTTCCACTGACGGATCAACATATGCAGGGGAAACAGGCATAGGAGTATGTGGTCAGAAGCTGAGACTCTTCTCGCCAATAGAGCAACAACCTTTTGTCTTACTGGCTGAGATAATGGCAGTCTATGCCTACTTTCAAGAGTGTTCAAATAGAAACATCTGTTCTGCCTTAAGAGCCCTGGAATCTAACTGGCACTCCTAGGACTCCCCTAGTATCATAAAGCGACTTTTCAGAGGCAACAAACTGACTCTTTTATGGGTGCGAGGGTACTGTGGCATTCAGGGTACCTAGTGAGAAGGCTGTTGCAGTTTAACCTTTGTCAGACCTGAACCCTTCAGTGACTCTGAAAAAAGCGAAAAGATTTCAAGAATTCTTGTAGTCCTATAAAAAGAAGTTTGTCCAGCTGACGCGGATGGAGCTGGAAAAAACATCCCCTTTGAGATTCAACCGAAAGGCGGCTTTTTACGGATCAAATGGTGAGATAACTCAAAGAAATGAAGAGATGTTATTGAAATTTGGAGATCTTTCTTCGTGAAGGGAGAAAGTGTGGGAATGGCCTGTCGCACTAGGGATAGGACTTAGTGCTCACTAATTCCCCAGGGAGAAGGAATGGAAAATGAAATTCTAAATTAAACTTAAGACGTCTATTAAGACCAAAATAAAATAAAAGGTTTTACACACACTGTCTATGATTCAATCACTTCAAAAAAAAAACTAAATTATCAGTGGTAATATCACAAGAGATTGAATTTCCGTGATAAGTCTATCGATTTATTTTCAAACGAAAATGAGTTGCTTGGAAACATCACGAGTCCGAAGGACGAGTGGTGTTTCCTTAAAGCAACTCATTTGAGTTTGGAAATAAGAGATAGACTTATGAGGTAAATTCAATCTCGTGTGATATTTTATAAGACTATTTCACGAACAAAATGAAAGGTCAGAAACTTCACATTCGAGAGGAAGCATTGAAAAACATGCAATAATAATGAATTTATTCCAAGAAGGTATCACAAACTGAAATAATTTGTAACAATTATTTTGCGATATGCTTAACAATAAACAATTTTCATAAATACGAACAAAATACCTTATTCTCGACTATAATTATTATAAATTGTGCAATTGTAAAAATTTTGAATAGTACTAGCAGCATTAGGTGGATGGTTGTTGCTTGATGTAGTTGGAGTATTTCTGAAAGTATTCACTATATTTTGATGATGTTCGGTACTCAGCTGTATATACGGTTTCATTGAGTTCGAATTTCCATGTCCAGTGATTTTCATGGTTTCTTGTTCACTTACGCCAGATTTTAGTAACTGACTTACTGCAGTGGCACGATTAGAGTGATTTGTTATTTTTACTTTTTTAGTGTCCAATCCTATCTTTTCTGCAGACAGTCTTGTCCATTGCGATATTTTATTAATGCCGATCGGACAATTTTTATACCAGTTACTACCATTATATTTATTCCACTTGCCATTAACAGTGAGAAAAAGCCTGTCATTAGCGATAACACCCCTTTTCGATATTAGTTTTCGGTATAATCTCACAGGACACAATTCAGGATTTTTTAAATTTTGGGCCAGCCATTTAGTATCTGCACAGTTTTTATCTCCACCTTGGCGAGTTTTGGAGAATATAGGGTTATATGCAAGCCTATTCGTCAAATAGCCTTTGTTGTCCAATTCTTCTTTGAAAAAATGCAACATGGCGAAAGCTGCTTCGTTTCCTCTCCAAGCTAGTTCAACTGCAGCTATATGATAAAACTTTTTTTGAAGTCCCTCCGGCGTGTCCTCATCCCATTGCAAACACATATTTTTATGTTCGTCGGAAGTCAGAGCTACAGAACTAATCTTCCGTTTTTCGGGTTGAACTTGTAAAATCTTTCTTTTACTATCACGAGCCGCTCTCGCCTCATTGAACATTATATCTCTAAAAGGATCCAGAATTCTCTGGTATTCCTCGAAATATTTTTCCTGCACCAATTTTGCAGTGGTATTCCATATAGTTTTGATTACACTCTGTTTGTAATCAGTGCCATCAATTCGTCTCATATTGAATGCCCAGTCCTTCAAAATGAACGCTAGTTTTTCATTAGTATTATCTGCATCTAGCTTGTAGTTTCGTTCCCCGCAGAATGTCATGAATTGTCTCCATATATAAGATTTTGATTTTTTTGTATTTCTTGGTATATTTATATCGATATTTTGGTTGATATCTTCGTTCGAAATCTCACCGAAGCGACTCATGTTGACGTCTACAATTTATATTTATTAGTTGTCAAACCGTTTCCATAGTTCCATCACATCATAGAACTTATAGTTCTATTGGTTGAATCGTTGAAAACACCGAAGCTGTCAGGCCAATCAAAATTCAGAGACAGTTGGTATTATCGCGATAATACGAGCTGTCTTTGGACTGTGATTGGTCAGTTTTTAAAGTGAGTGGAATAGTCAAAATAATTGGTCAATTCATCGAATCAGAATCATATTGTCAAAAGCAAATAAAATTATCACAACAAATTCAAATTTTAATTCGAAATTAAATTATCGAAATCGAATCAAATCATCAAAACTAATTCAAATTATAAAAGAACAATCAAATTATATAAACTTGGAAGGTTTATCAGAATAACTCAAAACATAGGGTGATTTCAAAAACAATAAAAATCAAAGTACCAAAAAAATTTAGGGAGATCTCGGGACTCAGGACTTTACAGATTTTTGGCGTTGCATGCAGCTTTCTAACAATACTTAAACAAGCCAAGCATACACAAAATTACCTGACCTTTCTCCGCCTAGCAGGCAATCCAGACGAGGACGAAAATATCCTACAAAAAACAGAAGAAACACAAAAACACTCCCGGTTTATCGACGACACGTGATATAAATAATTGTAATTAATTTCAAAAACCTCACTTCCAACACTTTTCTGTCTGTTTTCTTCCAAAAGAAAAAAAAATAAGTAACCCTTACACCGTTCCCGAGTCAACTGAAAACCTCCAAACTCCAAACTTCTTCCGTCTCCGCTTTGAGACTGTACTTCCGAAAACTGACGTACCTAAAACCGAACCCAAGTCAACCGAGAACCATCCCGTTTATGGCTTCTCCAGCTACTGCCTTTTCTGTCTCCAAAGCAAATGCAAGATTTTCTGTTTTCCACCTCCCGTGGGTGGGGTTCCGAAAGGATAATGCAATTCTTATGAAACCTGCCACGTTGCAAGTCCCTCGATCTTAGCCCCGCAGTGTCGTCTGCACTTAGAGACGACAGAGTTCGTAGAACGACTTTCTGATACCGTCTAAGTTTCATAAGAAAACTTGATCCGAAAATCAATAATTTAAATCGTTCTCGTCTCGCCAACATCCTGTACCATACCGATAAGGAACTCAATAATTTTCGGAGCCAGGATTATAAATTTCATAAACCGAAATATTTCAATTTATTACAGAGCTTCGGTGTATTGGGGGACAACTGACTGGGAATCATCTGTATAAGTACCTCTTGTATCGGTTGCGCGAGTCGGCAGATGAAATTTGCAGGCTATGTGAATCGAAGAAAGAAATTGCCGACCAATTGGACTGAACGGGCTCTGATCTTGCCGGCCTCACATATTCAATCAAACTGTGATAAAAATATTCGTAAACCAAACCAATAGCATTTTCTTTTTGGGTTGCTGGTGCTTGGTCTTTTTTCCGTCGCTCTTGATACCTTGTAACATAGTTTCCCTGGGAGTTTCTCTTTGGTTTCGTGTTTCGTCTCAGAGATGGGATTTTTTCGCCTGCCATCAAAGATCTTCAGGACCTCTCATCTTCGATGCCAAACCTCTTGTCAAAATTTTGATTATCTGAAATCCCAAAACGAAAAGTCAAAACACCTCGAAACGTCTTATCCACGTGTGTGCTCTATCCTGCCGCCTGTAACGAGAAGGAGGAAAACAACACGTCTAGTGACGCACTACAAAATACATAATTAGAGGGTGTCAGGTGATGCCATACGGAGCCGAGAACAAGGCAAAACGGGCCCCGGGCGGCTTCCCGCATCCGGCTGCTCGGGGAACGAGGGAGGACCGCGGGAGGCGTAAAATTCTTGGAGGCCGCATCCAACAAAGCGACCAAATGCGGGTGAATGCAAATTTAACTCGATAATATTATCACTTTGTACCTGCCTCGCCTTAGATGTTACTAGGAAATGACTCGAGACGTCTGAGAAGCCGATAATGGCCGTGAATTGCGTTACGTTTCCTAGATGGGAAAGTGTACAGTTGCGGCGGCGGGTTCACGCCATCAAACGCGGCTGGATCTATTATGGGGGAGCGTCTCCTAGGAGCGGGGGGCTTGAGATACGACCCGGCGTTCGAAAACTTGAACCTGAGGGGCGGAGGTGATATTGGAAACTCGAAGATATGATATGGAGATGATATCTGGATCGATCGGGAAGCAATATGTTGATTCACCGCCATCATATCCTTACAGAACTAGAATTCGAGGGTTTATAATTCTTCTGTACCTGCTGGAATACATGGAATCAATATCGGTATCGGCTTTTATAGTGTGAATCATCTATTCCTTTTACCGAGACTGCTCCTTGTTTTTTGTTCGAGTACTGGCATTGGTGTTACAGCAAGCTGGGAATCCTCTTTGTTCACTTCTTCTGATCTTGCTTTCATTAGAACCACAAGAGTTAAAGCAGCCTCTGAGATTGACCAATTTCCGGTCTTTCCTCTTCTTGAAGATTTTGTCATGTTCCAATCTTCTAGTAGGGATTGCTTCTCATCTCTATTTTTCGTGATGATTTAAATTTTTCGTGTGAGGATTTTCTGCTACGGTTTTTCAGGGGTTTAACTTTGTGATAATTCAGATCTGTGAACTTGGGATAAAAAAATGAAAAGTTGGATAAACAGGGTGAGATTTTGTTTTGTACATATAACTGTAGATTCCTCTCATCAAACGAAACACTTTCTTCCTATACCATTTTTCAAAATTCGGTTTCGTTTGGAAGATACAGAGTGTCGAAAATCCATGAAAAAAACACTTTTCTGAACCGTTATTTCAAATAAACTGAATTTTGATGAAGTATTCACTCCTTTCATGATGCATATTTCCAAATCGAAACTTATTCAATATTTTTTCCGGTATAAAAGTTACAGCGTATAGATAACTTATGAATCAACGAAAAAATACTATAAAACCACTTGAAAAAGATAAACGGTTCGTACCTATTTTCGAAGGAACCAATCAGTTTAGAAAATCGAAGTATTCCTAAGTTTTTCCAATGAAACGCGTCGTTTTCGAGTGATTCCCAATTTTACCCGTTAAAATTTGACAAAAAAATCAAAAACCATAAGAAAAATCTAGATGCAATCCTGGATTTTCAATATCACAGAACGGCTCAAATTAATAAACTCTATACAAGGAAACAATGTTGTCAGAATGTTTATCAACTTTGTCAAGACTAAAATGTCAATGGAATACAAAATTCATATATAGATGATGAATATTCCATACAAATCACTTATTAATTGAAATTTATGAAAAATACCATAATACCTGATAATCTGTGGCTAAGTTTATATCTAAACAATATCCTCTTGGAATTTTATAAACTCACTTCACGGTTATCATCACATTAATTCACTTTCACTGAAAATCTTTTCACATTAACTTTTCGCATTCTCCACTGTGAATAAACAAATAACAAATCGACAAATATCCATCAAGCCGCTATAAGCATGCTAACTTCAACAACCACAGACCAACTGTTCGGTTTACGGAACTACGGTTGGTCTTACGCAGTATGATCGTAGCGCTCTATTGACGAGAATCAGAAAATTTCCAAAGAGGCACGACAAGACGCCATCAGCCAAATGTGAATAAAACTAGTGCCTTTGCGTTAGTTCATCCGTTAATGATGAAGGACCTATTGCTTCTTTGTTTAAGGAGAAAATCAACACAATCTGGCATCGTCTTCTCAAACGTTCTATGATAGAGTTCATAGAATATCGTTCGATGGGTTAAGTTAGGTCATTGACCTCGAATCATTCGACCTAATTTAATGGAGTTATGTTCGATTAGTGTGGAAACAATTCTTTCTGAGATAGTTTTGGGAGAAAGACGTTAATATAAACAAGTTATTAATGCTCACAAACTATTCTATGTATCAAAACAAGTAGACAACAATTAATTGAGAGAATATTATTCAAATTGGGGAAATGTTCTTCACATGTTTCACAGCGCCCTCCTCCAGTCATCTTTCAACAAATAGGTATGGAAATAATAATAATAATAATAATAATAACATTTATTCATCCTTTGCGGTCACAAAAAATGACATAAGACAAGTCAAAAGAAAAAATTCCAATGTATATCATAAAAACACACACAAAATTGCATATAAGACATAACGAAACAAATGATAAAGTAATCAATAATCAGGTTTAAAATCCATAGTGAAGTTACATGTGTTGCGAAAATTAACAAATCAACAATTTACAATGTCAGCAAGGTATTCATCTACCGAATAATAAGTTTTATCAACTAATAAATTTTTTAAAAGTCTTTTGAATTTATTAATATTAGTTTCATTTTTTATGAATCCTGGTAGGCAATTAAAAAGTTTAATACCCATATATGTTGGTGATTTCTCAAAAAGCGATGATTTATGCTTTGCCGTTCTGATGAGTTCACCATGTCTAGTGGGATATCGGTGGTTATCGGAGACTTTTTGTGAACCACTTTTATTTAACCTGTAATGTAATATACACTTGTATATGTATACACATGGAAATGTAAGAATGTGCCCACTCTTAAAGAAAGGCTTACAAGAATCCAACGGCTTGACATCGAATAACAATCGGATTACTCTTTTCTGCCCGATAAAAACTCGAGAGGCAAAAGTTGCATTCCCCCACAATATGATGTTGTAAGATATGTGCGGATACACAACAGCATAATATACGCTCAAAAGATGGTTACCTGTTAGGACGCGCTTCAATTGGAGTATAGCATAAAACCCCGTATTCACTTTGGAGCATACATGATTTATATTCTCTTGCCAAGACATGTCCTCATTAACGTAGGTACCTAGAAATTTTGTGAAGGGAGTTAGTTCTACAACATCATTCATTATATTTATTTTAATTGAAGTTTCTATTTTTCTTCTTGAGAAGAATTGCATTGCTACCGTTTTACCTACATTCAAAATCAGAGCGTTTCTCTTACACCAATCTACGAATTTATCAGCGACTCTCTTCAATTTGAGATTTAATTCATTGGGCGAGTCGGCGACAACAGCCATAGAAGTATCGTCGGCATAGACGATAAGTTTTTCTGACTCAATATATGAGGCCATGTCATTTACAAAAATTATGAATATTAGGGGTCCCAAAATGGACCCCTGTGGTACTCCATATTCAACATCCCGAAGTTCCGACCTGACACCCCGTAACTCAACGGTTAATTTTCTATTTTTTAGAAAGCATGCAAGCCAATCGTTGAAAGTGCCTCTAAAACCAACACTTTCAAGTTTTTTCAATGCGGCATCTATACCCATTACATCGAAAGCCAGAGATTGGTCGAAAAACAAGGCTCCAACAAACTTTCCCTGGTCCAAACCACAATAAACAAACTCCATGAAATCGCAAATTGCGGTCTCCGTCGACTTTGATTTTTGAAACCCATGTTGATTGGGGATTATAATATTGTATTTATTTATGAACTTTTGCATTCTATTGAGAACACACTTTTCTATAATTTTACCAAAAATACAAGACAGTGTGATTGGACGATAATTTAGAACATCCATACTACTTCCCCTTTTATGAACAGGAATGACCTTACCAACCTTTAAATCCCGTGGATATTCTCCGCGCTCAATAGACTTATTTATTATATTTGCTAGATGAGGCGCAAGTTCTTCAGCTATATATTTTATAATTTTTATTGACATGTTGTCAATGCCAACAGATCTGGAATTTTTTAACTCTTTAATACCCGCCAGTACTTCCCTTGAGTCGATCTCTTCAAAATAAAATGAATTTGAAATAGCCTTATAGGGCCCCTAGACGGTCAATCATGAATGACAGTCTGACTGAACAATAAGATTGCCAATCCTGCCTTCAATCTTGAAGCCCCTACACATATCATTCAAACTGACAGTCTGATTGAAATGACTTCAGCTCAGTTGAAATTTAAACACCAAATAGTACGCTTCTAATTATTATTAGTATAATGTCTCCAAATGAAAAAAGTAAAGATAAGGCTTGTTTGGCCATTATCCTTGCATTGGGCACCAAGAAGACAATAAAACGTCTTTCACTGTGGCATTTGGCTTTATTTCTTTATATATGTTGAGGAATTTTCCCAATGCAACATTTTTTTATATTTATTCATGTAACTGGGATGGGATTTATTCCACAGTTCGGGGAAAGATTCATAAACACTTTGAACCTTTGAAGGCAGTTTCGATCGTCAATCCTTTGATTGCATTAATAAGACTGAGAAAAAGAATGATAGAATCACTACACCACCATTCAGACTGTCAGTCTCCCCTCCACTAAACGTGATTGAACCTCGGATTTTAAAATATTTGGAAATTCGTCAGTCCATTCATCATTCTATCAGTATAGACCTTACACCTTCAATCGGAATGTCAATCTTCGCTCTGATTGTCATTCCGAATGATCGTGTAGGGGCCCTATTAGAAACGAAAACTTCCGTACCGGTTCCAACCCCACCGCTGTAATGCTTCTGCAGAGATGTCATTGCGATTGTGGAAAAGTGTTCAGCGAATATATTTGCTATAGTTTTTGGTTCCCTTACTACGTTATTTTGATGTTCAAGTTCAATAATAGGCTTTTTTTTTTTGCGATGTTCCCTTTTGTTCCCCTACTATGCGCCAGATCTCAGACGATCTCTGATGTCCGTTCTTAGATAGCAATCGATTATGGTAATAGGACCGTTTAGCTTGATTCAGAGTATTTTTATAGAGTTTTTGGGCACTTTTATATTGCATTTCGAGGTTCACATCCCTCATATTTTTCTTTACCCAGAATAACTTTTTCAATTCTTCGGCCATAAAAACAATTTCATGTGTGAGCCATGGCTTAGTGATGTTTGATCGCTTTGAGAAAGAAATCACAGGACAAATACTATTAACATAAAAATTTACAACATTAAAAAAATTTTCATACATATAATCAATATTTTCTGGGCCTGAATACATGTCAACAAAGTTTTCACCAGATAGTGCTGCCTTGAGTTCATTTAGCTTAGCAGTGCTAGTAATTCGTGTACTGATGTTATGAGGTGTATGATCCACATTACAAGTAGGGTATGAATTCATACTGAATACGTTACCAAGGTGATCAGCTATGTTGAAATCTTCCACCCTTTCACTGTAACAGGCCGGGTCAATATTAGTAAGCACATAGTCAATTTTCGACATGCTGGTAACACCTGATGCATTAGTATAAATCCTGGTCGGATTTTTGTCGCTACAATTCAATGAGTAACTTTTCATAATGTCAAGTAAAATGTTCTTATTAAAGCTATTTGGGATCCAGTCAATATTTAGATCACCAAAAACAACGATATAGTCATATCTTTTTGTGCATTCATTAAGAAGCGATGTCAGAACGTCTACAAAAATGTTTATTTGCCCGGAGGGAGGTCTATATATCGTTACAATACAATATTTTTTTCCACTTATTTGGATTTTTAAACCACAGCACTCAATATTCATTTCAACTGATAAAAGTTCTATAAATTTAACTTTAGTAAAACTAAGGCAATTTTTGACAAACATCAAAACACCTCCATTTTTATGAAAATATCTGTTAAAATATGTACCAACTGTATAGCCCGTGAGATGTATGGACTCGATACTATCTCGATTACACCACGATTCACTGATACAAATTATGTCTGGAGAATTTCTAAATACTAATAGTTCCAACTGGTTCAGCTTATTCCCCACTGATTGACAGTTTAGATGAACACACTTAAGACTTTTTGGAAGTAAAGTCACTGGCAGTGATGCATAGTCGCTATTAAAATGGTCGCTCTGTATTTCTGGGAAAACGAAAGCGCTTCACAAGTATACCCTCTGGCCAATAAGAGGGTGAATAGAGTTCACTTTTTAGTGATATGTCTGCTTCTATTCGATAGGATGCGTTTTTACCTTTAGATTCAAGTCTATTCACGTCGAAATGGTGACCTGGCGTGTTCGTCTCCAAGTATGATTTGACATCAGCGGCCGTCGACTCCTGTCTACATTTTCCAATATAAATCCACAGCCGCGCTCCTGAGGCTAGTCCTGCTGCATTCTGCTTTTCTCCAATAATATTACGTTGATGACGGGCTGCAGGGATTAACTCGTGATTGCGATTTTCGCTTTTAATTTTCTGAAATCTTCTCTGCTTACTTCGACCTCCTGATCCCTGATCTATTCGAGATCGGTGAGTTTTAACATTTTCGATAACAGTATCACCTGAGGAATGTGAAGAATTCGGTAAAAAAATATCAACATCATCGATCTTTGTCACAGATTGGGAATCAACATCCATCTGTTTTATCGATTTTTCCTGGTTTGATTTCAATTCACGTATTTCCGATTTTAGTTCTTGAATTTCAGATAGAAGTTTCTCCGTATATTCAGACACTACGGTTTTTATCAAGTCTTTCAATTCATCCTTAGTTATACTAATCACTTCGGATTGTTGTGCTAACTTATTTCCAGATCTCGTCATATTGTACACAATGTGGGCCGGTACTATACGTCTTCACTCGACAACGATAAGATTAAGATCGACAGAATCGACAGAACTTCTTATCCGCGTCACATACAACTTCCTTATGGGTTGATGTACATCGATTTCATCAGTATTTCTGGTAGGAATAAATTTGTAGCTTTTAAAACGCTATCGGCAGCATAACGAATTTCCTACAGATAGTCCTTCTTCAAAGCGAAGCCTCAGCCCGAATTGAGGCGTAAGTACTTCGCACGAAAACGAGAAAAATCTGCCACAAGAAACGCTCTTTCAATAAAGCCCGCAATTTGGCAATAAATACCAAACCGAATCGACCTTCGCGTCTTTGCGGTTCACCCGGGCGAAAACTTAATAGAGCCGCAATATTTGCCGCAGACGTGGAGCCATAAATTCGGGGAGAGAGAGACGAAAAAAGTAATTGAAAAATTCTCCGATATATAAGTAATTATTCGGTACATCGTTCCTTCTACTCCACGGAGTCAATTTTGAGTCGAGAGGATGTAAAAAAGTAATAAACCTTGTCGACTACAAATCTTCTTGCCCTGTACTTTTTCACCTACTGAATCTTATATCTAAGTTGGAGAATACCTTCGGGGTAGTAAATTAAGGCGATTTATTAATCAATAAGGCTACATGGAAACAATAAGCATGTCGACATAACTCTGATCATTGATTAACTACCTCAACTTCTTCCCAAAGCCAAGGCCCTCGGCTAATTTTCGACCACGCCAAATCTGCCGAACCCTGCCGACAATCTCAGGGACACTCAAAGAGTTCCCCAACTCATCGTGACCAGAAGATATTCATGAAATTTCATCCTGTCCTGGATAAGAGCCTGAAGGTATGATGGGGGAAGCAGGGCTAAGTGACCCCTCTTCTTGATGGGAATATTACAAAGTTGATATAAGTAAATTAGGAAGGAGGAAATAATCCCATAACTTGACGGAGGGGAGATCTTCAGGTCTGCCATCTGCATGTTTTTAGTTGTGGACTAGGGAGAGCTTCGAGTGAATATCAATTTTAAAAATGTCATTATTGAAATGGGTTCGGAAAATGAAAAGGTGGATTGGCCTATGAATATAGAATATTTTGGCATAATAAGGTTATGACGAGAATGATTTTTAAGTAGTTGTTGCCGATCAATAATAATGATGCTTGCATTTTCCCCCTCCTAAGTTCTTCTGGAAAGTGTTTTCACTTTCAAGAGATACCGCAATTTCGTTGAATCCACCTCTGACTTCCAACGTAGTTTGGTGAAATAATTTCGGAACAATCTGCTACACAGAATTTTATTGAACTTTAAGGTCGCCGTTTGAAGCGCGTAGGAAATCTCATCCGATAGAGGCGCCACCATGCATTTTATGGACTATCTCCATAGAACTTACAATATCTCTATAAGTTCTATGAATATCTCTCTAATTATGAATGAAATGTAGAATGGCGCTCTTTATTCGAAAATCGCTGAACTATGAAATTAGTGAAAATGTGGGTAGAGCAGGAACTTTTTCCCGCTAAAATTTGAATTTGGCCATTCTCTGCCAATTCCGTATTTCAAGTTGTTTTTCTGAATGAAATTATCTGTAGATTCACTTTTAATCGGAAGTTGAACTATGTTCATGGGTCTTTCATTTGAAATAAAACAGAAGCATGAGTTGAGTTATTTTTTTTCAGTTTTTGACAGAAAAAAAAACACTGTTGAAATGAAATAAATCTCAATCATCTCATTAAGAACTCCAATCCTTTCTGAGTTTACCCACAAAATTTCTTTCTCGAAGTGAAACCATTTTCAATGCAACTTGAAATAAAAACACACTTCATTGAACGCCCACCTTAAAGCCAAGGGTTTTTGCTTTTGACTAACAGTTAGTCGGTTCCCCAGAGCAAAAACCCTCGGCTTTCCAGTTGAATAATATCACATGTGACAACCCAGGCAACACAAAGAGATCCCAAAGATATCCCTGCACCTTTTTTCAGGAAATTAGGACTCCTTTTGTTGCTTCTTCTGAGGTCTCTATATCTCCTTCAAATATACAAGAAAAATGGATTCAATTCACCTCAGAAATTAAACCAGTAAAAAATTTCACATACATATTCTGTGTCTCATTCAGTTAACAACCTACATCACCCCTAATTATCTTATCAGTATCACAGATTCTCTTTGACACTACGATATATCTGAACAATATCGTGCTTCGCGGACACTTCTACTCAACAGAGGAACCTGAAACGAGACGAAGGTCTTTTCCCAGATGCTTAACAAACGTACCGAAAATGGACGATGATTTCACGTTTGGTATATCCCTGATAAATAATTTTTTTGTTTTTGTTATCTTCAAGATATCTGCGGGATTTCGTAATGTGAATTTCTTATTCTGGGTGCATTTAGGATATCCCTGCGAGCTCGCAATGGAAAGTTCTTATTCTGGTTGCATTAGTGACATTTTTCGGAGCTCGCAAAAAAACTTCATTCAGAATTCCGCTTAGGAACATCACATAGCGATCTTTTTTTTTTCTTTTTTCTTTCAGAAATCTCTCGGAGAAGTCTGTGTCTCAGGGGATAGTCTGAAACAGAGGAAATGTTGTTGGAAATTTTCACGTTTTCTCTTTTCACACTCACTTGCACCATTTGCGATGTTTCCTGTCCAATTGTGTGATCATTTTCTAATCGATCACTGTCACGACCTATCGGCTAATGCTCGAATGGATGGTCAGTGTAGTAGATATGTTGCTGGAGTTGACAATTGCGTTCCCTGTACATACAGAATACAGATTCTGAACAATCGATTTTGCTGGATGCAACGTGGCCTAATTTGCCGTTACGGGCATTAGTTATCTCTATTATTTCCTGCTCATAGTTTGGTGCTTTAAAACTCTCAAATGTGTGGTGAGTTTTCTTGCGTATACTATGGGAAACCACGCTTTTGGGATTGCTCTGGTTTCCACGAGAGGAATATCTGGTAATGTTCAGAGGAAATCGTCAGATCCAAGAGAAAGGAAATGGTGTTCTCCTAAAAAAATCTGAAGGTTATATGCCTCAGGGAACACATGCCTAGTAAATGAGTTCCAGAGCCTTGCAGCTTTGTGAAGAGAGAAGTTTTGCAGATTTTCAAAAAGGCCACGAAAAAGTGTGAAGACTGAAATTGTATTTTCTTGTAACCTCAACTTAGATAACAAGCACGAAACGATTATACAAGTATTATGTAAAAATTATGAACTCTACCTTCTATATGAAAATGTATAGCAAGAAAGAATTATAAAATGTACCTTATACATATCAAAAGGCATATGAAAGAATATTGCAGTTCAAGGGTTCGATCCCATATGGTTAAAACCAATTTATCTATACAACATTTTTGAAGGCGACAGCTTTTCTGGTGAACAAGGGAAATGGAATTTATAATTTATGTTATCCAGATGTGGCGAAGTGAGACGTAACAGTATCTATGAAATAGAGACAGATCGCAATACTCCTGAACAGGGCAAATTTGCACCTTATAGATTATAAGCAGTTGACTGGAAGTGAAATGGCTCCTGGGCCCGTATTCTCGGCGAGTGATCTTTCGGAGCGTATACGTTTGCCATACATAATAACACAGAAAACGTATACGCTCCGAAAGATCAATCGCCGAGAATACGGACCCTGGTACGAAACAGAAATCCAAGTTTCTGGGATGCACTTTTAGCAGTTGCTCTCACATGACATTCCCAAGAAAGGTTTTCGCCATCAACAGTGGCACCACGCATTGAAATGGATGGCTTAAATGGTATGGTTACGCCTGACGAGCTTATATTGGGTATAGTGAGATCAGCTTTTCTAGATGGAAGGTTTCCTTGTGTTTTGTTAGCACTGAATTCTACCAAATTATTCGATAATGGTTTACAAGTCCATATTATTGATATCAACAATTCGTCCCAGTTCGTTTATGATTTGGCTGGCTGGTATTGTAGCCATGGAAGAGAAGGCAGGATGGAAGGTATTATCATTTGCGAAACTGTGCAGTGGATTTGAAGTTGCCTCCAGCAAATCGATGACGTCAAGCAGGAACAGCGTTGGTGCCAGAATCGATCCCTGTGGAACACCAGCGTTAATGAGTGGAGTGTCGGATGAAACTGCAACGACCACCACATGGAGAGACCTGTCTGTGTTTGTTGAACCGTTTCAGATTACACTGGTACATATGAAAGCAATTTTATATTCGTATTCACCTCAAATTTGCTTCTTTATCCAGAAAGTTTTAAGTTAGGTCATCTTCGCCGCACATACGTTTACAAGATTGCTTTCTTGTTTTACACGAGAGATGGGGTATAATTTTTTTTCGAAGAAGAAATTATGCTTCAATTTTTTGGGGATTTAAAATGCTGAAGGATGAGAGCCCTGGGTTAGACACTCAAATCGAAATTTTCAAGATGGATTCGAGTTTTTTTCAACATGAAATATTCAAAACAAAGTCTGCATCCCTTGGAATTCGTTCGAGGATCGACCAAAACAGATGGAGCCTCTTCCGAAATTCAAGCACGTCTTCTGCGTCTCCAGTTTTTTCGCAGACGCCTAGGCGTCCGAAAAAAGACGATTTCCCTCCAGTGCCAGCGACAGGACAAAGACCCGCGAAATTTGCATGGCAATTGACGACTTCAAAGGCTAATTTGAATCGAGCCTAATCTGATTGAAAAAGAGCGCACTTGCGGCAATATCGCGCGTACCGGGGGGGCTCGCAGTCTCGTTTGTTTCATTTAAGCCGCAAGAGTGTGAATAAATATGTAAATTCGCGATGTCCCACCAGAGACGAGCCGCAAGGGGGCGGAGGGGCGGCTCTCGAATTGATTCCGGAGCGGAGGAAAACTTTGCGGCGTAACGCAAATCCGAAAATTGTACGGGAAGGGGTGCATATCAAGAGGGAATTACACGGCGACGTGGAAAATTCAATAGGACGATTTTACCTTTCGCCTTTCGACGTGATCCGTCGCTGATTCGAGTTGGTCCACGGCCGAGGATGTTTTGGGTTTAAGGTCGCCGTTTGAAGCGCGTAGGACAAATCAACCGATAGAGGCGCCACCGTGCATTTTATGGAATATCTACATAGAACTTACATTATCTCTATGAGTTCTATGAATATCTCTCTAATCATGAATGAAATGTACAATGGCGCTGTCTATCCGAAACTCGCTGAACTATGAAATTAGTGAAAATGTGGGTAAAGCAGGAACTTTTTCCCGCTGAAATTTGAATTTGGCCATTCTCTGCCAATTCCGTATTTCAAGTTGTTTTTCTGAATGAAATTATCTGTAGATTCACTTTTTATCGGAAGTTGAACTATTTTCATGGGTCTTTCGTTTGAAATAAAACAGAAGCATGAGTTGGCATATTTTCTTCTATTTTTGAAAGAAAAAAAATGAACTGTTGAAATGCAAATAATCTCAATTATCTCATTAAGAACTCCAATCCTTTCTGAGTTTACCCACAAAATTTCAGTTCTCAAAGTGAAACCATTTTCAAATGCAACTTGAAATGAAAACACACTACATTGAACGCCCACCCGGTTAATTCACAGAATTCGGCACTGATCCTAAGTTATGGCAAGCATATTAAGATAATATATTCAAGTCAATGAAGTTCACGAGATGACCTTTTTTCGTTACCTTTATACATTTATTTAGCGTTACGTTTGTGTTCAAAATTCAAATTTTTATTTTTTAAAAAGGTGAAGTGGGGTTAGTCCAATTATAGGGTAACTGCAATCAGGAACCATCACTAATAAATTATGAGAAAATACCACAAAGTTCTTACTGCGAATGGACTTCGTCCCAAAACAAAGAAGACCCGGAGCCCTATGATTTACCCATTTTGTGGTCTTTAGAACTACATTCTACAACATTCTACCTGCTGTCTTTTCATCATCACACTTCTGCTACTTGTCTAGTACAGCGCCATCAGATCGCTATCTCTCTTTGTTTAACACATCATTCAGTTCGCCAGTCGCCATCCTATCACAGTTCACCTCATATTCTTTCTCACGCCGAAACCCGTTAATTTCGTATCTAAAAAATTCGTTCCGTGACAAGAAAGACTATTCAATACACTGAGGAAGGAATTTTGATACGGATTCAAGATTCTGTATTTTTGTTTTAGAGTAAATGAAATTGAATTGTAAAATATTTTCGAGGGGAATCTACTTCCGGTACTACCGGAAACGAATGTGAACTTCGTCATTTCAAATGCAACACGCTGTATATTTATACAGATTTGAATTCTTCGTTTAATTCTGCACTGATTCTATGTAT
The DNA here is from genome assembly GCA_910592335.1 of Adalia bipunctata. NCBI lineage: Eukaryota > Metazoa > Arthropoda > Insecta > Coleoptera > Coccinellidae > Adalia > Adalia bipunctata. The sequence continues at coordinate 16,252,272 of OU342955.1, forward strand.
GATATGCGAAACACTTCAAGCGATTGTTGAGTTATAGCCTGATTGTCCAATTTGTTGACAGTGTCACAAATTAGAGAGTATATCTCCAAAATCCACAGTGGAACAAGATACAGTATGCTGATACTGCTTCTTGTATGAATTATGGGGAAATTTTATACAGGGTGTCTGAAACAGGGCTTCACAGTAAGCCCCAATGAAACTATGAAATCTCATTTTTTTCCAATGGTAGGTAACCATTTAATTCCACAATTCCGATCGATTGCTCGTCAAAAACTAGTTGAAGTGTTCCAAACATAACATGTATTTATAATCAGTAGTTTTGCTGTTATTGAATAAAATTCGAATTTCACGACTAAAGCCAGGTTTCTTTGCCTGAACTTCAGGTTTTTCGAAATAATTTTCAAGGAGGCTATGTCAATAGTAAGAATATGTCAGTTTCAAACTGAGATGTTTTTATTCAGTCATCATTCATAATCTGATTTGTTTATTTGTCACATTCGCCGCAAATAAAGAACAGACTTTTGATATATCGCTAACAATAACAACTTCTTTATTTCCAATAATGTTGATCGTTACACAATTTTCATGCATATACACACCATCAGTAAATGAAATGACGTCACAGCACAGTGAACATGTACATTATATTAAATGTGCACCAAAATACTCTACCACAGAATATGGCTCCAAGTTTAACAGCAAAGAAAACACTTCTTTTCTGAATTTTTTGAGATCACTAATGGATTTTACCCTATTAGGCAGTTTATTAAATATTTTAATACACATGTATGATATGTTGTTCTCTGTCAATGTTAGTCCATGTATTGGATAATTTATATCAAATGATCTTGACGAGTATTTCTGAGTTGTATTGAAATAATTTCTATTTTTCAATAGAAATATTAAACAATCATTTGAATATAAGCCACTTACAGTTAAAACACCTTTTTGTTTGAATACTCCTCTACAACTTTTTCTGTATTTCATTCCATACATAATCCCTATCATTCTTTTTTGAATTATAAACATTGTTTCTAAGTTTTTCCCAAGTCCCCAAAAAATTATGCCGTATCTTAATCTAGACTCAGAATTAGCATGATACAATATTTTTAGTGATTCTACTCCAACATACTCAGAAGTTATTCTCATAGCATAACGAATTCCACTGAGTTTTTTGATACAATATTTGTATTGTGGTCCAATTTCGAAAATCCATCAATGTATACACCTAAGAATCTTGTGTATTCCTGAAGAACAATATCATTTTCATTTATTGTTACTTGTTCTGGTTTTTCTAATTAACATCGGTTAGTACTAAAAACTATATTGTTTGTTTCTTCTCATTCAAAACTAATTTATTTTGTTTGAACAATGATTGTGCTTTGTTGAAAAAAATTTAACCCTCATTAGTCAGATCTTCCATTGTTTTTGCCCCCACCAATAAACTAGTGTCATCAGCAAAACTTGAAATAGATGAACCTGAGTTAACTGCGATCTTACACAAATTATTGATGAAGATTATAAACAAAACTGGGCCTAGAATACTGCCCTGCTCCCTCTCAAACCATCCTTCAAAACTTCAACTCTCTGGCATCTGGCTGGAAGGAAGGATTTGGACCATGCCATAGCATTTCCTCTTATACCATACAAGCCAAGTTTTTCTAACATGTTATCTCGATCTAATGTATCATAGGCTTTGGATAAGTCTAAAAATAGTTGCGGGGAAGATGAAATTCCTTTATTTATTGCCAAACTCTGCATAGAGCAAGTCGAATATGTTTTATCGTATATAATTAATAAGTCTCTCAAATATGGGGTATATCCAGCAGGTTTGAAAACTGCTTTAATCAAACCTTTACTAAAAACAGGTGATCTAACAGATATGTTGAAGTGGTTGGGCAAATCACCCTGTATACATGTCTTCAAGTCAGACCAACCGCAAGTACCAATCCTTGCTACTTCCAAAGTGAATTCCTTGCAGGTGTTTCTCCTCAAGTCCCAGAAAGAAGCAGGCCCATATGTGGGATATGTGAGCTTTCCATTGGGACAATTTGTAGCCTTTTCATTACCTCTAATTATCGAAAGTCTGCACTCATTGTTAAATTACCACAATACGTATCTTTATTAAATTCCATCAACTAAACTCTAATAAGAAATAAAAAAACATAAACCAAATAGCATCCCTTATTGCAACTCATTTGAATGCGCCTAGTCGATCTAATACGGAATAGTGGAGTTCAATTTGTATAACTACAACACGATCATCCTCCAACACACCCGGTACATCCTCTCCAGACGTCAGTTAGACGAGGGTTCCCCCTCACCAAGCCCTAGGCCCGCTCTATAAATATGTAGAACTATATTTCAATTTTCCATCTCGCCCGAATTTCACTCCAGAGACCGGATCGGCCCGACAGGATCGATAATGATAATGCGTATCCATCGCCTGCTGTTTATACCGATGCGAATACACCTACATAAATTGTTCCCGAGTTTACCAGTGCCAACGAGTTTTTAAACTGGGCATTATTTCCTTTTTCCGAGTCCCGAGAGAGAACGTTTTAATTGAATCCTAGCGTTGCTGGCGATTTCGAGTCTCTCCTATTCGTGCTGAGCTGGCAGGACTTCGCGAAATGGTCGAAGACAATTCTGAGGGCGATGCATCATCCAAGATGAATCTTTGATGTGAATACTCGATGATCAGCTCCTCGAGCTGGATTCGATACTGCTATCTCTCAAATTCCTACTAGCGATCTAACCAATTGAACTATTGGCGATGGTATGCAAAAGACTTTTCTCAGCGCTTCAATGTTTGGATCTTGGATGTGCACCAGTAGTTGCAGAGCTGAAGTGGCAAAGAGCTTGATATGAGCCAATGTGAATGTGCGGCCTTCCATGCACGGTTGAGAGATTGCTGCATGCACCACAATACTCTTGGAAAAATCCGTCACAGAAAACTGCTGATGATATCCATTCATATAAGACAATGTTTCATCTGGTGCACCAGGACACGAAAAAGATGACGAATACAGATTCTGCTGTGAAGAAGACGATACTCCTCAATACCTTATAGCAGAATAAGTCACCATTACGTGCTTCAGAATGAAAATTAAACCATACAATATCTCAAGTAATCGAGTATGTACATCGAACCTCTGTGAAACTGATGAAGAGTTGAAGCTTGAGATACAGAGCAAGGAGCTCATGACAGAGGACTCTTTTAACATGAGTGTGTCCCTCTTCGGTGAGGACTCTTCAAATCTTTCGCTCGTTTTAGTCCTGGAGATCTTCTTCAGAGTTGTGGCATGTTTTTCATCTCCCATTGCTGTAAGGCGGCCTTGAAGTGGTTCTTTCCAAGGCCACAGGAGTGTACAAGTCCAACAGGTTTAATCTTTGATGTTCTTTCGAAAGTGCACCAGCCTTCTGAAAACGCACAAGGCTACAGGTTGCTGGAACGCATAACTTTTGGCCAGTTGCTTGATCATATCGCAGCATTTACAGTTGATTACCTACTGAGCACTGGCAATTTGATTCCAGAGCTCTTAGCAATATTTGTGCACGCCCTTTTGAGATTTCTTTGAAAAGACTTACACGTATAAGCAGTCATTATTTCCGCCAGTAAAACGAAGGGTTCTTGCTCTATTTACATGGAGAGCTTCAGTTTAGTTCCATCAGTTGACTATTTGGATGACTTTTTGTCTCTTTGTAGTTCACTTCATTTTGCCTGTCAAGGAAGACCGTTGCAAAGAGTGTTTTAAATTGACAGCAGTTGGCATTACGCCAAAGGGTTTTGCTGAGAGGTTCGAGTCTATTTGAATCAGGTTCCTCTTATGTTCTACCCAGTGACGAGATAGGAGCTTGCTGTTCAATGAGATTTTGCAAGTAGATAAGCCTACTCAAGGATAATATTTTTTCAGACACAGGATGCATTCATCATCATCAGCTAGGACGATTTAAAGTATAAGAGCCTCCAGCCTGCGGAAACCTATCAAACGCCAAAATCAGTCATTAATTTTGTTCAATCCTCAAACAAGTTTCATCATGGTATGGTCGAAACGTCTTAAAAGAACGCTTCGAATGTTGCAATCCATAATGGTTTGGCCAGAATAAGTTGAATACGACCTCTATTATATCCGTTTTTCGATGCCGTTTGAACCAATATCAAAATTATACCAGTACAATGTAAATCTCCAAACTAGCTCCCTTGGAAACGAATCGAAAGATGGGAAATTTCACGAAATCTACACCGAGTTGAAAGTTTGTTGCTTTCGATCACAGTCTCGACAAATTCCACCCCATAAATATCCATCATAAAGACAATTCCGAAATCCGCGACCTCCTTTCCACCAACCCTCCATCTCTTCAACTCATCCAGTCTTTCCAGTACAGCCGGAAATTTTCTCGAAGGCTTGTACGTTCGAAGCTCGAGACGGCAGTTCCACATAAAATCAAACAGGCCCGTAAAAGCAGCGATGATTGAAAGAGCTTCGCGACCCAAACATATTCGCCTCGAGCATGGACGCCCGCAGTGGGGGGGACTGTGGGAGCTCTGCCCTCCTTGGAATTCGGAATACACCCAAAAGTTGATATTGTAACGTTTTCTTCGTTAGTGAAACGTCCGGGTTCAATTAAACTATTTACTTACACTACCTATAACACTAATAATTAATAACTAATGAACTTATTCTAACAAAAGTCTGTACAATTTATTTCCACTGATTTATTTCCACTATTTATTCTCACTCGGCGCTCGTCTCTGACTGAATGAATGTCTCATCGTCGATGGGCCCCTTATATGCATAACGCCGATTGTTTCTCGCTAAGTCCGGACCCGTCTAGAAACTTCGCGAAACATTCGCGGCCGTGGTGACGCCACGCGTTTCCAGAAACTTCTCGATCGAGCCGTAGCGCACAGGGCCGTACTTGTCACACTGTCCCCTCCTTAAGCCTGTTCTGTCCCAGAACAGATCGCATGGGTTCTTCAGAGGGCCGTGGCGAAATCTGCAGTCGGCTCCTTTTCTACAGTAGCCCCTTTGATGGAAATAGCATTCTATAGTTTTGTCGGGGAACTCGACACGATTTGGGTAGAAACTGCATACTAGGATCTGTATACCTGCCGTCTGGAAAATTACTTCAATCATGCTTCGTACTACCCTCCAATTCAGTAGATCCAGTCCACAACCAAGCTTGGGAACTGCTAGTTTCCTAACGCCGGAACGCTGAAGGTCTTCTTTCAAGCCATGCAGCGAGGTCCATAGGTTCTGGTAGGTGGGCTTCTGGAAAGAGTTCTGCTTGGTAACCAAATAGTAAACGAACCGACCCTCGGACTTCAATCTTAAACATTTCCCGACTCTGGGCTGCTGTCCCATTAGTTCCTCTTGCTGACCAAATTTGTTTTTGAATACCCTTGCTATTCCCCTACTCATACGTAGATCAGCTGCTACACAATGAGCAAGCGAGTATTCCTCGGGGACTGTAAACAGGTCCTGATGAACTTCCTGTGTGACTCCAAACCGTGCAATGCGTGTTCCCCCATAGATGTTCATGAATTTTTGGAATTCGCAATTTTTCTTAGCCGGAACCTCGACGAGGCATACTTCTTCTTCATCTTGCGTGGATGCGTACGGAGCCAATCTGTTGAAATGGACGACTTTCGGTTTTCCTCTGGGAGGCTTCCGTATTCGGTAAACTACGTCATTTATTCTTTTCATTACTTCGTACGGTCCTTCCCAATGTCTCTGCAGCTTCGGTGAAAAACCTTTCCTTCTTTGTGGGTTATACAACCATACCAGATCTCCTGCGGTAAACCCACCTTCAATGGCCTTGATGTCATAGCGCATTTTCATCCGGTCACTTGCTTGCTGCATTTGATTACGCACCTTATCATGGATGTAGTCTAGCTTGCTTCTGAGATTACTAACGTAGTCCTCCCCAGCTACATCTTCTCCAGGCTTACACCCAAACTCGAGGTCGCAAGGTAATCTTATTTCTCGGCCAAACATTATATTGGATGGAGTCTCCTTGGTAGATTCTTGAACCGAAGATCTATAGGCCATCGTGAATAGATGCAAATATTCATCCCAGTCCCTTTGGTGGTCAGAGACAACTTTGGCCAAATGTTTTCCCATAGTCCGGTTCATTCGTTCCACCATGCCGTCTGACTGAGGATGCAGAGGTGTAGTTCTGGTCTTACGTATCCCCAATGTTTTGCAAACTTCCTGGAATAACTTCGATTCGAAGTTTCGGCCTTGATCACAATGCAGCTCAAGGGGGATTCCAAATCTGCAGAAGAACTCTTTCACTAATTTGTCAGCTACTGTGCTTGCCTCTTGGTTAGGAATACCGTACGCTTCCACCCATTTAGTAAAGTAGTCCATCGCTACCAAAATGTACTTATTTCCATTGCCTGTTTCTGGAAAAGGGCCTGCGATGTCGATAGCTACACGTTCCATGGGGGATCCGACGTTATATTGCTTCATTGGTGCCTTTCCTTTACCGTAGGGTCCGTTGGCCGCAGCACAAACTTTACATTTTCTACACCAATCCTTAACGTCCTTCTTACAATTGATCCAATGAAATCGCTGCCTGACCTTCTCCAGAGTCTTAGTAATCCCAAAATGGCCACCCGAAGTTCCATTATGTAGTCTGGTCAAAATGTCCGTTACCCTACTCTTGGGCACAATTAACTGAAGCCTCTGCTGAGATCCATCTTCATTTTCCCAACAACGTTTCAGAAGACCTTCATCAATCTTCAACGTTTCCCATTGGGCCCAATACGACTTGACATTTTGGCTCAGTCTGGATACTTCTTCCCAAGAAGGTCGTCTGCCACTCTTCTTCCAACTTAGGATTACTCTCAGATCTGGATCCTCCTCCTGTGCTCGTCGTATTTCTGATGGTAGCCAGTCATCTTCGATCACAGTGGTCCGCCTAAAATTGGCCTTATCTTCCACACGAGAGCAGTGGCTGCCATTATCGGGGCAAGGACTTCTTGTCAAATCTTCGGAAGTGATTCTACGGATTATCACGTCAGAGGCATTTTTAACCTGGGTCGATTTATGCCCCTTATCACCAACCCTTTTTAGTTTATCTGCTGTGTCTCTTTTCCCAATCCTTGGGCCATTTCGCTTAAAATGCCCACTCTTGTTGCAATACCAGCACACAGCATCCTTTTCCTTAGCATTCAATAATTTGCTAACCTTTTCTCGGATGATTTCCTCCACAGGTCGGTCTATTTCTTGGACTCGTCCCACACGAAATTGTCCTCTATGCGACGCCTGTTTCGCTGCCTCAAATTCTAGAGCTTGAGCCAAGGCATCATCAATGGTCTTAGGGCGTGCAAGTCTCAAGGCTTGTTGAGTTTCGCTGTCCTTGATCCCGTCGACAAACGTCTGGATTGATAACAGTTCGAGGAAGCTCTCTGGAGCTGATGGATAAGCCAGCCTCACTAATCTGGCGACATCGGCCTCGAACTCCTGGAGGCTTTCTCCTGATTTCTGCACCCGGTTCCTTATTTGAGCATGATAAACTTGCTGTAGGTGAACATCGCCGTATCTCATCTGAAGTTTGGATGTTAAAACTTCGTAACAGGCCTGTTGACTTTCCGGTATTGTCTGCAGAATGTTGAGTGCATCTCCTCGTAGAGCTATTATTAATGCTGTGGCTTTTTCGTTGTCGCTCCAACTGTTTGCCAACGCAGCAGCTTCAAATTGTTTCTGATATGTCGACCAAGGAACTTTTCCATCAAATGTTGGTGGCTTGATTTTCATTTTGCCACTTTCTGTGTTGTTTTCCGATTTCACGAAGCTATAAGATGGTGAAGCTGAAGTTTCTTTTCCATTTGAAGTTATTTTCAGGGACTCTATCAATTTGGCATGCTGTTCAATTATTCCTGATATTACTTCGAATTTTCCATTAACCTCATCAACTACTTCTTCAATTTTTTCGTCAACCTTATCAACTACTTCGTTGAATTTTTCATCAACTTTATCGAATTTCCCGTTGACTTCTTCAAGTTTTTCATTAACTTCATCTATTATTACTTCCTTGATAGCTTCCATTCTCTCGTCCAATGTACTTGCAATTTGACTCACCACCTTGTTTTCCATTTCATCCATTTTCAAGCTCATTTCTCGGGAATTCTCTTCCGCCTTATTTTCCATTTTATCCATTTTTTCTTCCACCTTATTTTCCATTTTATCCATTTTCAAGCTCATTTGTTCAAAGGCTTGCTTGAAAAATTCCATACTCGCCTGGTCCATTTTCTCTTTTTGCGATCTGGTTATCGGCATTCAAAACTACCCCACACCTGACACCAATGTAACGTTTTCTTCGTTAGTGAAACGTCCGGGTTCAATTAAACTATTTACTTACACTACCTATAACACTAATAATTAATAACTAATGAACTTATTCTAACAAAAGTCTGTACAATTTATTTCCACTGATTTATTTCCACTATTTATTCTCACTCGGCGCTCGTCTCTGACTGAATGAATGTCTCATCGTCGATGGGCCCCTTATATGCATAACGCCGATTGTTTCTCGCTAAGTCCGGACCCGTCTAGAAACTTCGCGAAACATTCGCGGCCGTGGTGACGCCACGCGTTTCCAGAAACTTCTCGATCGAGCCGTAGCGCACAGGGCCGTACTTGTTACAATATTTTAAAGCTTGTTGGCATCTTTGAACCCGAACTGAATAGTTGTTTGTGAGATATTGGGAAAATAGGATTTCACAAATTATTAACTCTGGAAACATTGAATGGGTTCTTCTTCAGTGAATCCAACCGAATCTTGTAAGATCATTGTCAGCTCGATTTTGCTAAATTACATTTGAAAATATGGAAATACACGCAAGAACAGAGGCTGCCACTGCTGACAGTGCAATTAGAAGAGATGAAGAAGCAAATTAAAATCATTGTTGATAACAACGACAAAAAAGCAATCACAACAGAAATTCAAAGAATCATAGGACAAATGGACAACAAAATGAAACTCAAAAACGTACACGAAAACCAAGAAGATACAATATTGAGAAAAATAATTTCAAAGAAAGGCAGTGATTAACCTGCTAGACAAAAAACGAACTGACAGTGCTAATAACATAATGTATAAAGGCTTTAAACTCGCGATAGCGAAAAATACAGTTCTAGCAGAATAAGAATAAGCAACAAATATTGAGGAAGCAAAGAAACAGAGAAAAATCAATCTGATTATGGTAATGATACAAATCAAAGAAACCAATGCAAAGTTTATTCAAAATATCTTGAGTAAAGGAAAAAACACATGAAGAATACAGAAATTAATGGAAATAAATACAGAAAACATTATATTATAGTTTGATAATGTATAAAGAATGGTACAATACTGAATTCACACACAAGCAATGTCTGAATCATATAAATGAAAATTTGGAGGAAACTAAGTTAATCATGGAGCAGTTAAACAAATGATAACAATGTTGTTATAACATGTCCGTGCTTCATTTCAGCTTTCAATAAAATAATAAACACATTCTTGACATTTTCATTTTTTTTTTCTTCAAATTTTTTGTGCTATGGTAAAGACGGTTTTCAACTCGAGATAGAAAGGTTTCCATCCGTTATAATTTTCAGTCATTGTTTTTTTCTCCATCCTGGGTGCATATACTGTAATTTATATCATATTGTTCTCGAGTATAATGGAAACAATTTTCCTCTGATGATCTCTTGATATTTATAGCGGCGTACGCCCATGGCTGCAAACGAAGAACCTTTTTTTTTTCAATTGCACTCGGGCCGAAAGCCGATCTGTCGGTCGGTCCGAGTAACTCCATCTCTGGTCGTAAAATTAAGTAATCTAATTTCATTATGATTGCTCGCTTGATTTAGTGGCCATAAAGTTTATTGGGAAGACTACCCGGTAGGTACGAGAAGGTTTACTGATTGAATCGGTAAGCAGGTAAATGATCGCCGTAAAAATCAACCGAGGTTACGTAACGCCTTATTGGTTACAGGAATAAATTTGACTGAATGAATTAAACTTTATATTAGCGATATCAATCCGTAGCTTATTGATGTTGCAGAATGGTGCAGGAGCGAGTAATATTGAAATATATTATTTTTTTGGCATACCTACCCGGTTTTTGTGGAAAGGAAAGTGGAATAAAACTGGTATCTGAACGAACAACAGCCATTTTGGATTACCGCCAATTACGAAAGGATCATTTTCTGAACATATTCGATATGCATAACTTTGTTATAATTGCTCACTTATTATGTACCATTCAACTCTAAATAAATAAAGGGTTTTCCTATAAGAGGTATTATTTTGACATTCAAAGAAGAACACCTTTTTTTCAAATAAATGATCGAATGTTTATTTTATAATGAAGAGGAAGCAGTGGCGTATATAGAAAATATTTTCGGGGGGGAGGGGGCCCGAGATGCTTACACCATCAAATGATCCAATGGTTAGATTAGGCCTGTTAAATTTATTATAGTAGTTCAGTTTTCTTTATCCATTTCGGGCCCCCCCCCCCCCTATATACGCCACTGATAGGAAGGTATGCCGTCAATAATGGGCAATAATATCTGCCAAATTACCACCAGGACAACAGGATCATATTATCCTTTCCATAAAATTTTCCATGACCAAATCGCAAAGTAGCTGCTCTATATCCTCAAAAGCCTATCTTGAGGTCTTGAATTGACGCTGGGCTCTTGTCGTAGACCTTCTCTTTCATATGGCCCTCAAAGGAAAAAGTTGTAAGGTGTTAAATCAAGATCTCGATGGCCAATGGGCATTTCCAGTCATTATCAGAAAAAATATATTTTGACATATTGGATTCTCACGTAATTCGTGATATTTTTTTTTATTTTTTATTCAATTTATAACCTTAAAAAAATATTGAAAACTCAAAAATAATATACCGAATTCAAACGATCAGAAGAAGCGGGAAATCGTGTGACGTCGGTGGCTAGAGAGATTTTTGATTGGTTGTACTCGTCATGACGTGCTGCTGATATAAAAATGACAGCATTGCCAAATCACAAAAAAAAAATTGTCTGAAAAAGCCCTTGCTTTCACTTTCCTAAAAATATCATAATTAAATGTTGATTTTGGATGTTTTTCTTTTTTCATCATGACATTTTCATTTGTACTCCATAAAGCTTCATAATATCATTTGATTTACGACCTCCTTATTGAAGATAAAGAGGGTCCAAGTAAGCAGATAGGTGAGGAATTCAATTAAAAATAATTATCCCTAGTCTACACAGGCAAGAATTGGTATACAGGGTCTTTCACGAGGAACCTCACCCATATTTATACGGGAAACTACTGAACGTATTTTTATGAAATTCAGCACTTATAAGTATTTCACGATGCTGATGAAATCTAAAATATTTTCAAGGCATGAGCACGTCCGGTTTTTCCGGAAATGACGTCAACTTCCGTTTTTCAGATTAGAACACCATTTTTTTTATTGCAGAAATAGATTCCTTAGAAAATTTCAAGTTATTTTGATGTAACATTTTTCAGTTTTGGTTGGAAAATTCTCTCTGAGCGGGAAAATTCGAAAAAAAAATCGAAAATGGAGCTCCGCTGAAACAAGAATAACTTCGGGGTTTTTGGATAGAAAATTTTCATTTTTGGGATTTTTCAAGATGTAAGATTGATGTATCCACTTTGAAAATCGAAATCGCGATTCATGATACAGGGGGTGAAAAAATCGCTTTCAAAGTTAGGGATGACAAAATTGTGAAAAATCAATTTTTTCAAATCAGAACCCCATTTTTTTATGGCAGATATTGAATCTACGTTAAAAAATAATGTGAGTGTATGCATCACACCCTTGCCCTAAAGTGGATATTAACTCAGAAAATATCCATCTTAGGGCAAGGGTGTGATGCATACACTCACATTATTTTTTAACGTAGATTCAATATCTGCCATAAAAAATGGGGTTCTAATTTGAAAAAATTGATTTTTCACGATTTTGTCATCCCTAACTTTGAAAGCGATTTTTACACCCCCTGTATCATGAATCGCGATTTCGATTCTTAAAGTGGATACATCAATCTTACATCTTGAAAAATCCCAAAAATGAAAATTTTCCATCCAAATACCTCGAAGTTATTCTTGTTCCAGCGGAGCTCTATTTTCGATTTTTTTTTTCGAATTTTCCCGCTCAGAGAGAATTTTCCAACCAAAACTGAAAAATGTTAGATCAAAATAACTTGAAATTTTCTAAGGAATCTATTTCTGCAATAAAAAAATGGTGTTCTAATTTGAAAAACGGAAGTTGACGTCATTTCCGGAAAAACTGGAGGTGCTCATGCCTTGAAAATATTTTAGATTTCATCAGCATCGTGAAATACTTATAAGTGAATGAAAATACGTTCAGTAGGTTCCCGTATAAATATGGGTGAGGTTCCTCGTGAAAGACCCTGTATATAGACCGGTCTTCTTATTTAGGGAGCATCAATAATCATTTTCATTTTAAGAAGTGCAAATTAGTGGTAAGAATAATTACTGATTTGGAAACTGTGTACCTAGGAGTATAGAATACTACTAGACTTATCTGTAAGAAACGCCATTCTATAGTACGTAGAGGAGACGTCGAAATGTCGAATAATGACAAATAAGAAGGTTATGTTTTTATTTATAATTTGTAGGCGTGGTTGTCACTTTAGTATTTGTAATTTCAGAGAATGATTTTTATATCAACTTCAATGAAAATTAAGTTGTTATATGACGATGTTTCAAAAACATTATAGTGGTCACATCCAATAAAATACGATTACTGGATATATTTATGAATAAATTCAGAGATTTTACAAAGACTTGACAACAGCGGTGGGTCTCTCAGTTTCTCTGGGCTTTGTCCCCTCCATCAAAAACTTCAACCAATCATATTACAAATTGAGCCACTGAATTTTCATAGAAGTTGCAGAATGGTGCAGGCGCCAGTGATATTGAAAATCTACTTTTCACATACCTATCCTGTACACATGTACGAACATATATTTTTCTTCCCGATGTACTCAAGTACGATTTTAACATCCTTTGATTGAAATACCCTTGACTCTAAGTTTGTGGGAAACACTAGAGATGTTTTTACATCGAGACCCAGTTCATGAAAACTTTATTCTTCTTCTTTCTATGTGGCGCTCGTGGTCGGCTGAACAAAGGCCCTGTAGCTATTGTTCAAACCTCATTGATGTGATACTAGAGAGACTCAGACCCGAAGGCATACATTGCTGAAGGAAGAACCAGAACCTTGGATTCATGTCCATTTCGAACGGGCCATTTGCAGAACTGGTCCGACATGCCTGCATAACTTTGATATCAATGCTCACGGAGCGTCCATCCAGAACTCTCCTCCGCCTTATCAGAAAATGCACTCCGCCATCACCAGCGTCTGCACTTCGGATTAATCACAGGCGTATATTACCTGACGCACCCGACCCAATAACATATGTTCATCATCCGCTCAATCAATTTCTCGCCGATCGCAGCAGCACACGCCGCGAGCAACCTTCTCCGCATTATCCCGCATGTACAGGCCATCTCTGCGTTATTGAATTATTGATAAGGGCCCCGGAATTAGACCCGGCTGATTAGATTAATGTCTGTTCGATGAATGTAGTGCCCCTTAAGAGACGGTATGGCTGGTGGCGCTTACGCGATTGAGTACGGAATGTAGGTCAGACCGGCTAATTATTGTTGAGCTCGGGGTGATTATTGGGTAACAAATCTCTGACAAACCCTTGGACAATCTACGTGTGCGCCGCCACGGATTGCGGAAGCTGGATCTGCTCGGTGTCATGGCATGCAACACTTTTGACCTAATTCCTAAGTGTTGCCACGCTCTTCAGCAACATAGGAATGAAAAATTTCGAACTAATACTGATACCATTAGTGTTGGAGAAGGCATTTCTCAATGTTCTGGGTTAATCTGGGTTGCTGCAGCAACAGCATTCTTCATAACAAACTGTGACCGGAAATCCTAACATAGATTAATAAAGAGTGCCATTAGTCTTCTTCTTCTGTCTACAGCTGTCCTGGTTATATCGAGGTGTTAAGCTCTGATCAGCTGAAAAAGTTGATTGAACAACTACGAACCTCTCTCTTGTTTTAAATCCAAGAATTCATGTTATGGAAGCTCTCTAGTATCAAATGCCTTCTCTCGAATGCCCCAACAGCTTATTATTATTATTATTTTAGTTTTTGCAGTCGATTAACTAGCTTTGACCCTTTCAAAACAGCAACCAAATTGATGTTTCATTCTGGTACCCGTTTAGGAGCTTTTGTCATCACATCGTGGGGATCAAGAACAGCCTAACAGGGTGCGAATTCCTGAGGTAGGCAAGCTTCGGATTCCTCACTTCATGTTTGGTTCCAATTCACAAAATCTGCAAATTTGATCTGCTGACAAAATGAATTTACACCTGTGCCTCGTCAGCAGTCCCAAAATACACGAAGCTCTTTCTTGGAAGACAGACAAGCTTCTTGGTGTGAGAACTCGACAATTGCACAAATCTTCGCTTGTTTCGGTCCTAGAGATGCTCTCCAGAAGACTGTTTTGCATATCCCATTGCTGTAACGCTGGCCTTTCCAACGCCACAGATGGATTCAGGTCTCGTTTCAGGTCCAATGGTTTTAACCTTTGATGTACTTTACGCAAGTGCATCAGTCTTCTCAGTCCCCTCAATGCCACACTGTCCTGGCTCCTATAGAAGAATCACTTTGAGGCCTCTGGGGCCAGATGCTTAATGGTATTGTGGTATTCTCAAGAGAGCATTGAGCACTGGCAGCTAGATTCTAGAGCTCTTAGTCCCACTTCCATTGCTGAATCGATGCCTGGTAGTGATTTCAGGTACAATAGGTTTAACTTTTCGCAAGCCTCTTCAATCCCGTCAATGAAGTGCCATATGGCACACACCAAAGAGTCACTTTTTTGTCTCTTGCTTGACAATAATGGTTTTCAGAGATTGTTGTTGGCTGTCTGTTGTGATGTTTGTTTACCTCTTTCAGCCAAAATTCAAAGATGAAATTGATTCACCTTCTCAAGATGTGATTCATAGAATAACCAACAGAAACAAATTCATATTAGAACCAGTAAAAGAAGCATTCACTCGCGGATCAAAGAACATGAACTGTGTTTTGAACTATATTTGCCCACCCAAACAAATCCGGAAACTAGGTGATTCTCATTGTTCACAGTGCATAACTGCCTACCATCTCTTCAGTCAAACTTACCGAAAACAAGGTGATGATTCATGGGGCTATAAATACCTGCAGCATTCTCAATTCGAAGCAATAGTTCAAAACGACCTTTGACCGAGATATCTCTGAAGATTGTGGGTGGAGCTTTCTATAGTACCCGGAATTATATAATTTCATAAGATGAGTAGGTTTAATGGAGTAAGAAGCCGATATTTGATCGTTGATGTCGATGAGATCTAATATGTAGTGGGGATTTCCAGTACCTCAAAATATGCACCTTTCTTCCCATGACATAATGAAGGGCAGTTTATAACACATTTGTAACCATTTATTCACTCTGAATTTTGAAGAATTGATTAATTATTCGATATTGAAAATGTGATTTCAACACGTTTGAATTCGAACGTCTCTCTGCTGTGACGTCAGTGGCTCAATTTGTAATATGATTGGTTGAAGTTTGCGATGGAGGGGAAAAAGCCCAAAGTAACTGAGAAACACGCCGCTGTTGTCAAGTCTTTGTAAAATCTCTGAATTTATTGATAAAAAAATACAGTAATCGTATTATATTCGATGTGATGATCACTGTAATGTTTTTGAAACATCGTCATATAACAACTTAATTTTCATTTAAGTTGATATAAGACTCAGTTTCTGAAAATACAAATACTGATGTGACAACCACGCCTACAAATTATAAATAATAACATAACCTTTTTATTTGACATTATTCGACATTCCGACGTTTTCTCTGCGTACTATAGAATGTCATTCTTACAGTTAAGTCTAGGAGTATTCTATACTCTATATTCTTCACTCCTATGTACACAGTTGCCAAATCAATAATTTTTCTTACCTTCAATTTGCACTTCTCAAAATGAAAATAATTATTACTGCTTCCTAAATCAGAAGACCAGCCTATATATATATATATCTATTCTTACCTGTGTAGACTAGAGATAATTATTTTTCATTGAATTTCTCACCTATCTGCTTACTTGAACCCTCTTTATCTTCAATTAGGAGGTCGTAAATTGAATGATATTATGAAGCTTTATGGAGTACAAATGAAAATGTCATGATGATAAAAAAAAAACATCAAAAATCTACATTATATTATGATATTATAAGGAAAGTGAAAGCAAGGGCTTTTTCAGGCTAGTTTTTCATTGTGATTTGGCAATGCTTCCATATTTATATCAGCAGCACGTCATGACGAGTACAACCACTCAAAAATCTCTCTAGCCACCGACGTCACACGATTTCCCGCTTCTTCTGATCGTTTGAATTCGGTAGATTATTCTTGAGTTTTCAATATTTTTTTAAGGGTATAAGTTGACGAATAAGAAATTCAAAAAAAATCACGAATTACATGAGAATCCAATATGTCAAAATATATTTTTTCTGAAAATGACTGGAACTGTCCATTATGATTATCAATTTAAATTTTCAACGAAAGTGAATAATTTTATCTCAACTCAATACTGCACCTAGGAAGAAAGAATAGGGTTATATTGATAGATAAAAGGATTTAAGAGGTGATTTACGAAATGGTGATCTATTTTCCTCTCGGAAAATTAGGGAAAAATTAGATTCACGAGTTAACAGCGAGCGGTAAAACTGAATGCGGCAGGAAACGTCCAGCTACTTCCATACAAAATAAAGAAACCGGAAGCCGTGGCATGTCACTTATCAGATCTCTCTCCGAATTAAACCTAGCCTCCGATACGACCTGGATCGATGGCAATTTCTCGAAGAGGTAAATCCAGGAAAAGCATTCCTAGGAGTGCATTAAATGCATGCACAGATCATTAGTACTCGAGTAATACCCGGTTTCGGCGACCAATCCGGTCGCGGTTCGTGATCCAGAAGCGCCGCAGACCGGGCGTTTTTCCCGCGCCGCTACGTGCGTGTAGACTCGCGGGCGGGCCGAGCTCGCAATTACGACGATTCCAGGCTCGGAACGCCCCGCCGGCCCGCGTTTTTCAGGAAGTCACGGAATCGTAATATTTATAATTATTCTGTGTTTTCAATTCCTGTGCCCGTGAGAAATGGAAATGCGATGTTTTGTGCCGTTGTCAAGATGGGTGGGCGGGGTAATTGCTCGGTTGTTGGGCGCTAATGACGGAGGAAATGCGAAGAAATATTCGATCGGACTCAACAGTTGAGTCTTTCTGGCAGCGAATCGACTGGAAATGGCCAAAACGTCTCAAGAAGAATCCAATACCACCATTTCATACAATGCAAAAGCCAGAGTACATTTGAAGGACCGCTGAATGAGGAGGAAGTTTCAGTTTACTAGTTATGAGCAAGGTCCTACACATTTGTTATAATCAGTAATCACCCTTAGTGCGCTTCGGATGAACGTAATTGAGAACTCAAGTTGTGGCCCCTCAAAGTTACGTCCTATTCATCCAACAAACCATTATTATTCAACGGCAGAATGAAGGACTTTATAACAGAGTAAACTAAATCACTGCTCGCTCCCAAACTACGTACATAAAAGCAACAACAGAAGTGCCATGTGTCTCTTGGACTCAAAAGTAGGCAGCAGACAAGACTGCGTCGAAAAAGTTGAGATTTAATATCCCAAACTCCGATCATAAATATTCAGCAGGCAAAGGAACTCGACCGGCAAAATTTGCCTTAATTGAATTCAACTTTGACTCGCAAAGATGGCAGCCATTAAAATTACAAATAAGCTAAAGGGTGGTCGTGTTTTCTTTGCTGGCGACTGATAAGCAATAAGCAAGCGAGCAGGATGACCCAAAATTTCGCTGATTTAGAGGGAGTCTGCTCTATTCAACATCACAGATCTCACTCCTCTACATGATCAATAGGGTAGCCAATGAGGATATCCTCAGAATATCTAGGGATGGTATAGGCAATGAGAGAATTGAAAGTTCGGAGAGCCTGGTCCTCTCTGAACAAGAACATCGCATCAGTGAGCCTACCTGATGTGATGATTAAAAAGCAATAACTGAAAATAATAGAAAAACTGAATTTCAAATCGAATACCATTGAATGGGTCTACAGACGGTTCTGAATCCACAATAGGAGCCGACTCTGGAGTAAATGGGGCAAGAACCAAGTGTTTTCCAGGCAGAAAACTTGCAATCGAAAGATACGTAGACATGAAACTAGATCCATTCTGATAGTCAACCTCCTGTCGAAACACTGGCAGCTATCTATCGAGAAATATGGTGAAACCCTAGCCGTAGCACTGGATATCTTCAAGGCATTCGATCGAGTCTGGCATCAGGGACTCCTCGCCAAGCTTCCATCTTATGGCGTGCCCCCAAAGCTATGTTCTCTGCTAGCTAGTTTTCTCTCAAACAGATCTCTCCATGTAGTGGTCGATGGAGTTTCATCTGACTCTCTACCCATAAATGCTGGTGTTCCGCAGGGATCAATTCTAGCTCCAACACTATTTCTGGTTCACATCAACGATTTGCTGGTAGCAACTTCGTGTCCAGTGCACAGCTTCGCGGATGATAGTACCCTCCATACCGCCTTTTCTTCTAGGGCTCCAATACCAGCCCGCCAAATCAGAAACGAACGAGGAAGAAATATTAACAACATAAACATGGACTTGGCAACAATTCTTGAATGGGGATCTAATAACTTGGTAGAATTCAACGCAAACAAAACACAAGCATGTCTTTTCTCTAGAAAAGCCGATCTTACTGTGCCCAGCATAAAATTGTCGGGAGTGACAATACCATTGAAGTCATCCATTTCGATGCTTGGCATTACTGTTGGCAGTAACCTTTTCTGGGGAAATCACGTGAGATCCATTGCTAAAAGTGCATCCCAAAAACTTGGGTTTTTGTTTCGTGCCAGGAGCTATTTCACCTCAGGTCAGATGCTTATGATCTATAAGGCACAGATTCGACCTGTTCTGGAATACTGTTCCCATATTTGGAGTGCTGCACCTAAACACACTCTAAAACTCTTGGATTCTGTACAAAAAAGGGCAATTCGTCTCGTCGGTGATGCCTCGCTTACAAGTTCGCTCACTTCTCTGGAACACCGTAGAAAACTGGGCGATCTGTCTCTATTTTATAGATATTTCCATTGGCGATGCTCTTCTGAATTATCAGCAATCGTTCCCCCTCTAGCAGTCTCTTCCAGACTAACCCGTCAATTTAAGTCTTTACACCCCTTCGTGGTAACTTTGGAGACCTGCAGAACATCTCTCTTCAAAGACTCGTTCATCCAACGAACAGCGAGGCTTTGGAACACATTGCCTAGGGAGGTGTTCCCCGAGGCATATAACCTCCAGAAATTCAAGAAGAACACCAATTCCTACCTGCTTGCCCTTGGTTCTCACGATGTTCTCTGAACATTACAGGATATTCCTTTTCGTGAAAACCACAACATAAAAAAAATACGTAGACATGAAACTAGATCCATTCTGATAGTCAACCTGCTATCGAAACACTGAACTCTTATGTCACCGGCTCAAAGCTGATATGGGAGTGCCGAAGCAATCTTGATGAGGTAAGCAAGCACTACAAGGTCTCTCTAGCCTGGGTTGCTGCATATTCAGAAATTAAGGGAAACGAAGAGACCTACACCCTAGCCAGAAAGGCTTAGATCATGGATTTGTGAAGTTCTTCTTGATTAGTTGACAAGACAGACTTTCATAACTAAAACTTACAGTCTGCCCTCAATGGAATTCAGCTTTTCAGAATGCAGTCCTCAAAAATCGCATTCCACTAATGAGACTCTGAGGCGAAAGCTTGGCCTAAATCCTTCTGCAAACGTCTTAGCGCCCCAACCAAACACCTCCTACGCCGACAGCTGATTGATATTGACGCAAAACACTCAGCAACTCCATTCATTTGCCCCGGAATAAAGGCACAAGTCAACGATAGACCATTTGGGAAGACGAGCGCGGCGAAAGACAAACAAAAGACGGCGGGTCAGCAACGGCGTCTACGGAAATAAGGTCTTTTTTCCCGGTTCCCGATAAGAGGTCCAAGTTGGGAAAAGCGCCCAGCTAATGCGATCGTAGAACCGTCGAAGGGGACCAGCAGGAAACAAAGGTTTTTCAGGAGAAAGTTGCGTTTGCCATGCTGAATAGCAATTATCTCTTATATTTCGCATTGTCTTTCTATCTGAATGAAGATCAAGGCATCAAATAATTCTCATCACATCTGCATAAAATTGCGAAGCTGTTCAAAACTGTGGTCTAAGAATCTGAAAGCTGCTTAATTCTCGAAAATACGACTGAATCATCCGGATGAAATCAACTGCAAGTATTTCCGTTCATAAATGAAAACACTGGGCGGATTTAACAGTTTTGGCATTCAAGTGATCGTCAATTCCTAAACATCATACCCCTTCACGCTCGACTGAAACGAAACGAAACGTCTATCTTTCAACGTTTCGTTTACCTGCGTTCCAAATCACCGAAAGCGAGATCTTCACTATCCCGTCATCCGCTGGTCCCTCACGTCGGATACAGCCGTTGGCTGCGATTCGACGACGGGCAGCGACGGTCTCCGAGCATCCCCGAAGCCTCATACCACAATCCCGTCCTGTAGTTGTTCGTTCGCGTCGTTCAGAAGCCAGTCAGTTCGGTGCGACACTTCGAGCGAGGCATGCGACGCGTCGCTTCAAAGAAATTCGTAATTTCGTAAACAATGCTATTCGTGCATCGGTGCACCGTGATTATCCATAAACTTTTGAGTTTGAGGGATTGTTGATTCATGATAGTCCACGTCTTTTGACTATTTTGTTCGGTTTTCAGTTTGTTCTACATTTTGGAGAAACGCTGGTGTTTGATCCCGAAGAATTGTTGACGGAAGGAATTAACTTCGAATTTTCGGCTGAACCCAACTAATTGGATATTTACCTTTGCCGGTAACACGTGTGCAAACTGTGCCTAATTGAATCCATCTGATACGCAGGAAGTTTATTACCACGTGCTGCCAAAATGAAAAGCTCGCGAGCACATGTTCTGAAAGTTTTGTTTGTGGTGTCTGTGTTTGTGCAGGCAGAGCTGTGGGGCAGGGTTTATGCCGACTTCGAGAACAGTTGGACGATGTACCAAGAACAGCCGTGCTGTTCAGGTACTGGGAACCATCATGTTCGACATCATAGAGGTTCGTTGGATGGCATTCTTTGTAGAAGTTGTGGAATGTTCGTAGCTTTCGTAGATAGTTGGTGTGGGGAAGAAGATATGATAACACTGTAGAGTGTAGATGTCTGTAGAGATGCAACAAAGAGATTGAAAGTCTAACCTTGATTTTTTTTTTCTGCTATGCAGTAGTAACTAATACTTTGTCATTGTATATATCATTCTTTATTATGTATTTGAGGTAATATTTCTGTTAAATTATACGAGGCTGTATTGATATCTATTATCTAGTTAGGCTAGACCAGTTCCATGCATAAACAAAATAATGCGATACCATATCAACGAACAATAACTTATTAGAAGTGTCAGTGTAGAGTTCGACGTCAAAAGAGTAAACCAGAGTTACGCAATAAATTTAAAAAAAAGATGTCCATCAAAATTGTAAAAATCGAAAAATTGGAGTATCGAGCCATCATCAAGTACCTGTATTTAAAAGGGTTAAGAGGTAATCAGAATTACGAAGATATACTCAATACCCTTGGTGATCAATATCCTTCGTATGCGACCGTGAAAAATTGGACTGCAAGCTTCAAAAGAGGTGAATTTTTCATTGAAGATGATGACCGATCGGAAAGGCCAGTTTCTGTGTCAGTCCCCGAAAATATTGATGCAGTTCATGACATGATTTTATCAGACCGTCGAATTGGGCTGAAACGGATATCTGAAGCACTGAAGATTTCATACGAACGCGTTAATCCGAGCGTTAATCGTATAGTTCAACTCAATTTGGACACGAGAAAAATTTCTGCAAAATGGATCCCCAAACGTTTGAATTTTGCCATGCAAAAAATTCGTGACTTAGGGTTAGAACTCGGGTTAGAATTACCAGAACACCCCCTTACTCACCAGATTTGGCTCCGTCCGACTATCATCTCTTTCCTCAACTGAAAAAAAGTTTAAAAGGTCGTAAATTCTCTTCCAACGAGGAGGTAATGAAAGCTGTGGAGGACTGGTTTGCAGAGCAAGAAGAAACATTTTTTCAAAGGTCTAGAGACGTTGCAGGTTCGCTGTAATAAATATATTCAATTGAGAGGAGAATATGTTGAGTAATTAAATATTTTGACATTGAAATTTTGTTTGGTTCTATAGTAGGCTAAGAATTTTTCGATATATCATCGTAGGTCAACATTGTTGTATTCCTTAAAATAATCGTGAACATCATGAATCAATTAATGACATGATGTAAAGATAAATACGGTGATTCTGTCTGAGTGAAACTCTCCACTGTTTATCGATCATGATAAAAAAAGCTTATTGAGGGGATTTTAAAACCACATCACTGCAGAAAGAAAACAACTTATAGTACAGACAAGGGAAGTGAAGAATATGGATTTCAATAATAAAAAATAGTGAACGCGAAATTCATCACAGCAACGGTTGTAGTAGGACAATAATTAATTATGCTTGAACGATGACATATTTTGTGGACTCTTGGTTCTGAGTGTTCAAAGTATCAATAAATGAATTGAAGAAGAATTAGGAACCAGAATAAATATGTGAAGTGAATAAAAAAAGAATGATAAGTTTGTTTGGATTGAATATGTCGATAAAGGTGAACAATGGAATAAAACTTTCAACAAATTATTTCGCGATGCAAGACCAATGAAAAAAACTAGAGATTATCGAAAAAAATTATTAGGATAATAAAGAATTTCACATATGAAAATTCAGCAAGCAAGAGCATACAACTGTCGTATTTGATATTAACGAGTGACAATAACCTTTATAGCAAAACACAATCAAAACCACGAATACAACAACTGGAAAGCTAAATCAGAAAAAAGGAATACACATTATTCAAATCACAAGAGAGAAACTTCAGCCTCGAACAGCTCTTTATTTAGTGAAGGAAGCATCTTCAAAAATGCCAAATTTATCGTTATCAAAACACCGCCTATATCCGAAAGTACTGACGTTCAACTTGTTGAAGACGCGACAAAACTGCAGAAGAACAATGACATTTTAAACAAAAGTGAAATCTCATTTTATATTCTGGAAGCTAAAAGCGGCCACAAAAAAATCTATGGATGAAAGGGACAATAAAGTCCATAAAGTTGTAGATCCTGTAACTGCATGGATGTCCCTAGTAAATTTGCTTATGCAAGATTTCAAGAACATAATATCGACCAAGAACATGTGGTGTGAGCCTAAAAAAGAAGAGTACAAGAAAGAACGTATCTATTCTCATCATAAAGCCATTAAACCTCAAGCGACGTCCATTCTCCATTCGCCGTGTCGTGTAGATTATGATCATAACGCTCGAATTTATTCCGCATCTATTCAACGAAAACCCGTCATTACAACGACGATGAAGCCATTATATTCGGAAAAGGAAGAAATATAATTAACATCTTCGGAACACAGTCCACCAGGTAGAATTCAAATGAGAGGATTCGGTCGGCGCGTCAGAAGAAAAGAGCGCTCGGAGGAGGTCGGCCAAATTAAGAAATTAAGCCGGAGAGGAACATGGAATGTTATGACCTGTCTGTTTCCTCTTTTCGCACGATTTGTTGGCTTGAGAGAAGAAATATGTTGTTGTTCGAGCCTCAGGCTCTATTTTAACGTTTGCTGTGGTCTGAACAAGGTGAATCACACTTCCAATTAGTCTTTATGGATAGTATGGTTCTTGGAATATTCATGAGATGTCTTAATTATCCGAGAATATTGTCCCAAGGCTAACATAAATATGAGACAATTGAACGGTTCTTCCATCTCGAGAAAAGTCTCTCTAATAACGATCACAACAGTGTTGCATGGTGTAATTTTTGAAAAATAATTGTGATCGATCATTTCAAACAATTTCCTAGACTTCAGACAAAAACATTCAATGCTTTTTCATATTTAGATAACTCCACATACTCTTGAATTCAGATTTTCGGAAATTACAGCTAGGTACTACAATTTGATTTCGAGTTTGATTTATAAGTGAAGAGTCTTGAAATAAAACAGCCCATTCATTTCTCTAACATACTTCCATGAACTTGGTGTCCACTTGCACGTTTGAAATTCAGTTCAACCGAACAGCGCTGGAATTCTATCGCAATTCGATCCGCTCAAAACTCGACGGATACAAAAATGCGATCCTGTGGAAGCGCATTTTCCGTTCTCTAAACCGGCCCCTGGCATATTTTATTTGTTTCCTGCTAAGAACGGCGTACACATGTCAACGGCAAATCCATCGTGAAGGGTCCGACAGTCGCTCGATATCGTTGCCGTATCAACAGTTTGGCGTTGTTTATAGGTGGCCGTATCACCTTTCCCCGATTCCTGAGCGAACGTTTCCATTACAGGTGTTCAGAATAGTTGGTCGACGAAGGAACGGTCTTTGGTACGGGGTAAAAGAAGTGGGTGACTCAGCGAACTGGATTTCCCATAGCTACGAGTCTGTTTATACCGTTCTCTGTCTGTCCATTGTTCGCTCAACAATCGAGAAGGCGTTCAGAGGAATTTGAAGGGCTTTGTCGCTAGTTTATGTTGTTCTGTGCTTCAGGAGTTCACAGAATTACATTGCAACTAGTTTTCGTGCACAAAGGTATCCCTTGCATCTGATGTCAGTTTCGGATGTTCCATGGTACCTTTGAACTCACTCAAAGGTAATCAGACTTGTTGACACTTACGAAACAGGTTGTCCTTGGTAATACCATTTAGGTAATTGATTTTACAATTGGTTTTTGTTTGATTCGACTTAAAACCTATCAACCCTTCCTCTTTTTGAAAAAGTTTAATCCTTACCTTACTAATTAATTTTACCTCTGATCAGACGAAAGGAGTGCTGCTCAAGCCAAAATTCGTTGCCCCTGATTTCAGAAGTACCTAATTAATACCTAGTTTCTTAATTTTCCCTGCTCTCTAGTTTCAATTAGACGCAGAATCAAATAAAAACATTTCTTTGCCAACAACTTCGTCTTAAAAATCTTCTTGAATACAAGAACAGTGACTTGCTCCTATAAATCATCTCATAATATCTAGTTATGCCTAAATTGAAACATTTACGCCTGAAAAATTACCTGCTTCGGTGATCTCAAATGAAGATATAAACCCGGGTGAAACCTTGACAAAAGTAGATAATTGTAGGTCAATTTAAAGTCATTATGTTTGTCCCAGCAATTACTGTAGATACAGATATAATGTGATTATTATAAAACCTGTTTAATGATGTGGTTGTGTTATTTATAGTCTTGACCGATTCTGAACCTCGTTTGAAATTGAAGGTTGTGTGCTATTTATGGCATTTGAGTACCAACCGCACCCTTTAGGTATAACCTAAACTAAAATAGTTTTGTAGGATCTAGCATGAATATCTGAATGACATCTATTGATGATGATTTAGGGGCCATTATACTCTGGCCGACCGCTACGCATGAAAAAATCGCCTACGGCACCGATTCTCCTTTCAAAAAGTGCCTTTCATTTTTCCAAGTTTACGCCCTCAATTTTTCACCTAAAAGCTTGATTTCTTCTATAAATTGAAGTAAAAGGATGTCTGCAGGGCACTCCAATTTCTTCTCTTTGAAAAAACTATTTTTTCACATGACAAAATCGGATTGAATTTGAGAGTCTATGAAAATTGACTTCATATTAGTGTTTCGGCGGTTGTTCATCCATTTTTTTCAGGAAATTCATTGGAGTGCCCTCGAAAAATCAATTTTCTATATTTAAAAAAAAATTTCATTCAGATAGGCGATTAAATAATGCAAAAAATGATGGAAATACTGAAAAGACTCCCAGAAAGTGTGAAATCGCAGAGAACTTTCTGAAATTCCAGGAGAAAAAAAATCAAGCTTTCAGATAGAAAATTGAGGATGTGAACTCGGAGAAATGAAAGGCACTTTTTGAATGGAGAATCGGTGCTGTCGGCCAGAGTATAACTGCCTCTTAACGAAAGGTTCTGCCACTTGAAGAATTGGAGTTTACTGATTCTATGTAGCTCGGGAACGAATTCCTACGCCTCCTATTTCCGATTTTATCGGCAATCAAGGATATAAGAGTTTTATTAGTATGGTCATAAGTCAATAATCTGGAATTCAAGAAAGGAGAGGGCATCTCCTGAGTGAGATTAATTGATGAGATGAGATAAACCATAAAAGTTCCCGGGTATCGCAGGAAAAACCTCCCCAATTTTATCCGTTTTTATTGCCCCTCTTCATACGAACTTTTTCCCCGTTAAGAATGTTTCGTTCTGCAGCTCACGTCGAAGTTTTTCGTTGCAACAACCCGGCGATATCATTCAAAGTCTCCTCTGATATGTCTGGCCGGTTTTACGGCTCCGGGCGGTAAAAGTAATTCCGCTCTTAACTCCATTCCTTTAACTTCATCCACAGCTGTTGCCCGTTTAAATTTAAAGCGGGCGAGGAGCGCGTGCTCGGCTCTGTCTCTCCTGGAACGAAACAATTATCCATCATGACTAATATCGCGGGGCTCTATCAGCGGAAACGACACATGACGGCTGCTGTCGTCCACTTTGCACGCAGAGACGATATCCTTTAATGATGGACGATTTTCTGTGGGTACATACATTGAAATGTCGTCTGACGACGCCATTTATTCCTGGCAACACAACGAGATCCCAGAGACAGTTTGCCACTTCTTTCAAGAAAATTATGAAGTTGGCAGTATATTTCTGTATACGTAATTGGCAACGTCTTACCTGAAAGCAATCGGTTTCATGTATTGGTTTGGATCAAAATTTCCCATGATGATTAATGAAATACGTTTGATAATAAAATATTCCAGACGTATCTAGGAAAAAATGGGCAAATTTTGAATGTTCACAAACTTACCTTTTATGAAATTGACGAAAAAATGTATTTTGGAGGAAGAACATTTGAAGTCTATGCAAGATTTGTTGCCTTCATATCGAGTCCTTAAATTTTTCAAGTAACCATCTGCGTGCATCGTTTGATTAAATTTTCATCGAAGACTCCCTTCTAATAAAAATTGTATCAAAGTAAAACGAAAAATGTCCAGTAAACCCATTCAAAGTTCTTCACCGTAATCGGTTGAACACATTGTTTGTACAAGATACTTCAATCGTTGAGCAAACAAACGTCAAACAATAGATACCGGCGCTCGTCTTCAATATTTATGACTTCTATGGGAATATCGCCATCATCGGTCGCATTATTACGCCATTAAACTAGATTGTCGCGTGACGGAAAAGCCGGAAAATTCGAGTGAAATTTATAAGACCAACTTTACGCTTCGTCGAATCTTCTTATTAGAAATAACACCGGAATTAAGGCGGTAATCAAGAATGAAAATGGATGCCGGTTATTTTTGGATTATCGACCTGAACGCCTCCGTCCGATTATGCTTTTGGAAGTATCGGAATTGATGGTTATGAAGGGTTTGCCAATGAGGTTTTCATGATTTTATTACGGAAGAAAGGTCTCCAGATGGTATTTTATAGCTTGCATGAAATAATACGAAAGTATTCCAAAAAAATCGTTCTTTTACTCAAATTCGACCTCATAACTTCGTTTGAAGATATAATAATTCTCTTTTTGTGGTTGAGGAAACAGAACACAAGAAACTGTGAGTACGTGTTTGTGAAGGGTGTTCTGTCAGATTCCAATAAACAAAAACATGGAAAAATCTTTGTATAACGACTCTTTAATATCTCGTTGTAAAAACGTTTGACATACGAGAAAGAAACTTTTTATGATGGTGGCATCTGTAGTAGAACGTGGAAAAAATTACGTAGAATATAACAATAGTAACAAACTTATCTGCTACGAAAAGTGTTTCTAAGTGCTGAATGATATGCTCTTAATAACGTTAATGCCATAAGCTTAGTTGGAAAACAAAAAATTGCCTTCTTTCCTAAAGTATTTCGTTCAACTGAAGAAACA
The DNA here is from genome assembly GCA_910592335.1 of Adalia bipunctata. Classification (NCBI taxonomy): domain Eukaryota; kingdom Metazoa; phylum Arthropoda; class Insecta; order Coleoptera; family Coccinellidae; genus Adalia; species Adalia bipunctata. The sequence continues at coordinate 16,280,478 of OU342955.1, forward strand.
TATATTATTGGGATACCCTAATCTAAATGTTGGCTAAGTTACAAAAAGCTAATCAGGTCGTTTCTGTTTGTACTGAAATAAGTTAATCAATTGAGTGGGTTTGGGGTACATTAACAAGAGACCTGGGAAAAAAATTACTGGCTTATGGCGGTGATTTGATCAAAGCAATCGTAAAAATGGTACCAGTGTCCGACATTGTTAGTTTGATTGATTTTGTAATAAACATGGCTCAACGTGGGAGTGTAATTTTATGTTACGAAGTTTCGTTCCTTTTTTTTTGGTATGTAATCTCTGAGTAGGTAGTGGAGACCAGGTGAACGCTCAGAAAGCTTGCATTCTACAAGAAAATAGTGGTGAATTAATGAAACAACAACCAACCGAAAGATGCTTAAGAGTCTACGTCCCTGAAAAAAATATTTTTTGAGTATTGAATGAATGAAAAGGATATTACCCATCATTTTTGGTTATTTCGTGACATTTTCACCATCAAAACGAACAAATATTTTTGTGTTTTTTCATTTCAGTATTGAAGTCCATAATTTTGTTGAGCAAATGTCTATCCCATTTTTCTTTAAGAATTTACCGCTTTTTTGTAAATATTATTACAACTATGTGTTGTTTTCGAGAACTTTATTTTCTTGAATTTTTCTATTCGAAATGACAAATATCCATTTTCATCAAAGACAATTTATTAAATTCGTTTTAGCCGTCGATAAGTGAAAATTAATTGTTTCTCACGAATGTGGATTCTAACATGGAATTGAATTTCTTTTAAAAGACACACCCCGCAGGTATCTCCTCCCAGATGACTGGTGAAGAAAAGATAAAGTATTATACAGCCAGTGTGAGATTTAGTTCAGGGTAGGATTTCTTGTTATATTCCCTGCGCCCCGACATTTGCTCTATTTAGCTGAATAATCCAATGAATAAAAATTAATGCAGTGCACTGTCTGGCGGTATATACGTTTCTTATTCTGAAGGCTAAAGACTTTTAAATATGATAACCCTCAGCCACACTTTAGGACGAACATCATGTAGTCCTTTGACTCACGCCCAAAAATCGACCAAACAGCTTGACGAGTAGTATGACAAGTAATGTTTGACACACTCTTCTACATGCCATTCGACGAGTGTATGGACTGTATGGCAGAGGCAAAAAGACTTTCGATGTCGAACGATTGGACTCGGCTGTTAAACGTAGCAGCGCTCGGAGGCTCGGACAATAAAAGCGGTTTCCCTAACTCCCTTCTCTCCTTTGACTCCACGGTTGTCATATCTTCGTTAAGGGGAGGAGAATCGCATTCATACTGGGTCCAGGGCCGAGTAGCTCGGGAACGAGAAAAAAAGCGGGCATTTTGTCGGATAAAAGAAATATGGGGACATTCGATTACCCGTGTCTATCGTAGCGAATACCAAGAGATTGGTTTTGCGATCCTTCTAAGATCACTTTTATGGCTTGAGCTGTAACAAGGGTCATTTTCTCAAAGTGGATTGGATATTTTCTTATTCAAACTGATTTAAAGAGTGAATAACACAATCCCAATAACTTAAAACCATGAATCCACAAGGACATTTGAACCAAATCTAATAAATTATTTCTCAAACTGAAAATTCTATCGAAACTTTCCTAGCACAAAAAATACAACTTTGAACTCAAACATGGGGAAAAGAATCCTTTAATATATTCAGACAAATGGGGATCAAGAAGCCACCGCCGACAGAAAAACTGCGATCAATCATTCCTCTATTATTAGGAAGCCATTAAAGAATGTTTATTTTCGTATCAATGTTTATTTCAACATGAATGACCCTGTATTATTTGCTCCTTGGATTCGTTACGTATTCTTCGTTGAATTGATCGGGTCGAATTCTCATTTTAAATTCAGTAAACTCGATAAGTGCTTCCGTGGCCACATTGAAAAATTCATGGGAAACTATTGGAAACTGCATATTTCCAAACGTTAAATGAGGTTCTAAATTACAAGCTCCCCAGGTCTGTCGATTGGAAGGTGGTGAAGCGCATCCGGTATATTCCGAATGAAAATAAATTATTAGTATGAATTCTTCATGATGTCTATTTGCTGTACGTACTCTGTAGTTAGATGTGAGGGATTATTTGTCCGACCTCTATTTATAACTTCCAACTCAGGAACAGAATAGACTTTCATCGAGACTTTCATTAATGCCAGAGAAAAAGATGGATAAAACCAGGTTAGGGGTTCAAGGCTCAAAGAAACTGATGGTCTTTGAGTAACTCGATGAGCTGTCACCCTTCTGGGAGCATAACAATAATTGTTTCGATAAAGTGAATCACGCAGTGACTACGCTTCAGAAGCTTCTCAGCTCAACCAAGAGGAGAGCACCTTGACCTTCCCCAAGGCGCTGTTCGAGGCCGCTTCTATTTCCGTGCATTCAAACAGAGGGGTTGCATATTAATCATCAAGGCGCGCTATATAAACAAAAAAAATAAACCCGCCGAGGCGTGAGATCGCTTCAAATTAGTTTGAAAACATCGTTTTATTCGTTGGCCACGTGATTAATGAATCCGACCGTCGAAGATTTTATATGGCGGAGTTGCCAGTCACCTTGCTTATTAGAATACGACGGCAGGGGTATGGAGGGCGCTGGTATGTTGCGAAATGCGTAATTAACATTTTGATTAATGGGGGGACAATGTGCATGACATTTTGTAATTGTGCTCGGGGGGTCGGGTGTCATTTCCGGAAGGGGTCGGTATTGCGAGGTGTCGTCGCCTGGCGATGAAGACTTCGATTTATCACTCTTTGAAGGCTTCGATCGCGGCGTCGTTTTTGGGAGATTAACGGTGCGGTGCAATCTGTTCATCGGCCATTAGCTGATCATCCGTCAGACTTGTTTTGTACAATTTCTACAGGGTGGGGCAGAAGAACCTATCCGATTTCAAATCCCTTTTTCTCAGAAGAGAGAGCAGGTAGAGTAGTGGGGTAAAAACCGTTAGAAAGCTGGTTTTATGCCATTTGTCAGTAGTCAACATGCCTTGGTCTGGTAAACATCGTGCTTTTGTTATTGAGCGGTTTATCGAATGCGGCGGTTCGATAATTGCTACACAACGTGCTTTTCGAATTCATTTCGGACTCGGGCGTCATGATCCTGTTCCACATCACGCTACGATTAAAGTGTGGGTGTCAAATTTTAGACAGACGAGTTCAGCATTGAAAAAGAAGTCGCCTGGACGTCCCAGGACAGCAACAGGACCTGAAAACGTGGCCAATGTGAGAGCCGCGATTGAACGTTCCCCGCGTCGTTCGGCGCGAAAACATTCGCTCGCTTTGGGGATTTCCAACCGCAGTATTCGGCGAATTTTGCACCGGGACCTCAAAATGCATCCCTACAAAATGGTTGTTGCACAGAAATTAAGTGAAAGGGATTTCGAAACCCGTACGAACCTGTGTCGCGATCTCCGAGAACTGCCAAACGACGATGTTGTGCTCTTCACGGACGAAGCCCATTTTCACCTTTGTGGCGCCGTAAACAGGCAGAATTTTCGATATTGGAGTGACGAAAATCCTCGGGAAATCCATCAGGAACCCCTCCATAGCCCAAAAGTGACTGTGTGGTGTGCTCTTTCCCGCCTAGGCGTCTGGGGGCCCTACTTTTTTGAAGAAAATGGGCAAACCGTAACGGTCAACAGCGAGCGCTATTGTTTCATGCTGGAAAATTTTCTAAGACCCAAAATGGAAGAAAATGGCGTGGAAAATGTGTGGTTTCAACAGGATGGTGCAACCGCCCACACATCGCGACGATCAATGGACATTCTCAGGGAACTGTTTCCCGGTCGCCTCATTTCTCTGAGAGGTGATGTTGGCTGGCCGCCGCGCTCACCGGATCTCACTCCATGTGACTTCTTCCTTTGGGGTTACCTCAAATCGAAGGTTTACCAGCATCGACCAAGAACCCTTCTTGCTTTACGAAGGGAAATTGCTCGGGCAATTGAAGAAATTCCTGTGGAAATGACGGTGAAAGTCATGGAAAGCTACCGCGAGCGCCTAAATAAGTGTATCCGCTCCCAAGGACGACATTTGAGTGATGTGCTTTTCAAAACTTAAATTTAAAAATGGCATAAAATTTGCGATATGTTAATAAAAAAAATTTTTTGACAAGCTGAGTGGTTTTAATTTTATAACGTTTTGAAATCGGATAGGTTTTTCTGCCCCACCCTCTATTAGATGAGCAACTTAATTATTCACAACATGGTCCAACATGAAGCGTTCCAAACGTTAAAGTTATAGTGAGAAAGGGGTTACAGGTCACTGAGACTGTTCACATAGACCTTGAGGTTTATTGCGCCCCCTTACAGAACTGTTCTCACGACGCACCTTCAGTTCCAGAGATTCAGATCCAGTATCTGAGAAGGTTTCAACGAGGCTAATTCCTCACTTCTACAAGTCTCTTGCCCGAAGGATTATTCCCTTTGGGTTACAATGGCAAGACATTTTGTGACAAGGTGAATAGGAGTTTCTTCCTCCTCTCCACAGAATTCACACTCGTCAGTGACCGATAAACTATTTCGGATATGTTCAATCATATCTTTCTTATGCCATCATATGCTGGGGCAACTGTGTCAAGGCTGATCTTCAGGACACAAAAGAGAATAATTAGAATTATATCATTCAAGCCGTATACAATTTCTTCAAGAGAATTATTTCCCAAATTGAACCTACTAACATTTCCCTCCCTGTTCATGCTTGCGTCGATAATGGAGGTCAAAAATATTATGATCATCCTGTTTCTAAAATCAATCAGTATTGTCTTAGAGAAAGTCTAGGTTTGGCCTTACTCAAGCACAGACTGACCAAGGTATCCAACAGTCCTATTGTGCTACCTATTGAATTATACAGGGTCTTTCACGAGGAACCTCACCCATATTTATACGGGAAACTACTGAACGTATTTTCATGAAATAAGTATTTCACGATGCTGATGAAATCTAAAATATTTTCAAGGCATGAGCACCTCCGGTTTTTCCGGAAATGACGTCAACTTCCGTTTTTCAAATTAGAACACCATTTTTTTATTGCAGAAATAGATTCCTTAGAAAATTTCAAGTTATTTTGATGTAACATTTTTCAGTTTTGGTTGGAAAATTCGAAAAAAAATCGAAAATAGAGCTCCGCTGAAACAAAAATAACTTCGAGGTTTTTGGATGGAAAATTTTAATTTTTGGGATTTTTCAAGATGTAAGATTGATGCATCCACTTTAAGAATCGAAATCGCGATTCATGATACAGGGGGTGAAAAAATCGCTTTCAAAGTTAGGGATGACAAAATCGTGAAAAATCAATTTTTTCAAATTTAGAACACCATTTTTTTATGGCAGATATTGAATCTACGTTAAAAAATAATGTGAGTGTATGCGTCACACCCTTGCCCTAAAATGGATATTTTCTGAGTTAATATCCACTTTAGGGCAAGGGTGTGATGCATAAACTCACATTATTTTTTAACGTAGATTCAATATCTGCCATAAAAAAATGGGGTTCTAATTTGAAAAAATTGATTTTTCACGATTTTGTCATCCCTAACTTTGAAAGCGATTTTTTCACCCCCTGTATCATGAATCGCGATTTCGATTTTCAAAGTGGATACATCAATCTTACATCTTGAAAAATCCCAAAAATGAAAATATTCCATCCAAAAACCTCGAAGTTATTTTTGTTTCAGCGGAGCTCTATTTTCGATTTTTTTTTTCGAATTTTCCCGCTCAGAGAGAATTTTCCAACCAAAACTGAAAAATGTTACATCAAAATAACTTGAAATTTTCTAAGGAATCTATTTCTGCAATAAAAAAATGGTGTTCTATTTTGAAAAACGGAAGTTGACGTCATTTCCAAAAAAACCGGAGGTGCTCATGCCTTGAAAATATTTTAGATTTCATCAGCATCGTGAAATACTTATAAGTGCTGACTTTCATGAAAATACGTTCAGTAGTTTCCCGTATAAATATGGGTGAGGTTCCTCGTGAAAGACCCTGTATAATGAATTGCCAATCGATTTGGAGCGTCTCTAGCCTGGCATCTAGTTCTTTGTGATGATGTCTTCACTACTTTTTTTGCGTATTGAATATGCCTACATTTTCCTTTAAATTCCTTTTCTGAAAAAAAAAACCCATTCTCACTAGATGCTTCTTGAGGCGACAAAATGAGAAAGACGGTGAGGAAGTGCAGCTAGTTCTTACTGAGATCCAGATAACTTTTGGATCTTGCAGTTTCGAAGTAACTTCTTGGTTTGGTCCATTCCTGGGAGATTCCACCAACTTATATTCTCAATCAATAAATCACTTGGAAGGTTCGTAGATGACATGTAATTGTTTAGAGAGGAACAGATTCTCTGACTCTTGATTCTCTCGTTACCTACTCCTTCTTTAGATATTCTGGGGATGGCTTCATAGGATTTTCTGTCAATCATTAGATGTAGAAGTGTGAGGTCTGTAATGATCTCAAGTGCCCTGCCTAGTTGGACGTTCAAACTCTACAGCAATATCTGTACGTCTGAATACGTCTGAAAATGATAGCACCCAACGTTAGGCGACCTAGCGAGCAGAGATCAGTCTTTCCAGTTGTGCGCATCCAGTTTCTGGTTAGATTCAGAACTTATGTTCTGTTCATTTCTCGGAACGCGTTCGCTTTCGAACTCGAGCACCAGCCAATCCGCCTCTTCCATCACCAGCATGTTGCGGAGGTCGCAGATGCTGAAAGATCAACATTTATCATTCATAAATACCCCTCCTAATCTTCGTCGATCCGACCGCCCGTACGCCATACCGTCGCCGTCACCACCACAGACCTTCTGCCCTGATCCTGACCCCGTAGGAGAGGCTGTAATCCCTCCTAATACCCAGGCACTTCCTGCAATAAAGCTTAAGGGTTAACCAACCTCTCGGCCATTACCATTTCTGTGCCTACTTTCCACCGATAATTTCGACGTTTTCAGAAGCGGCTCTGACGCCAGCTGGGACCACGCGAAGGGCGCGACTCGCTGGGACCCGGCCGAGGGGATTTCGCGGTTTTCGTTTGCTGAATACCCACGTGGGATCACGGCTTAAGGCTGGTGGGGAGACCGAAAAATGCGGTTGTTTCGTCTGCAGCATGAGTTTCGCTTACTCCGGTCGTAGTCTGTTGCTTCTGGCTCTTAGGAACTGGAAAAGATCTTGCTGTGGTAAGCGAGGTAACGACTTTGGGATATCACGTTCCGTTCCGGCCTAATATGTGGGACTCCTCAGGCATATACTCAGATTCAGCCCTTATGCCTGCGTGATAGTGAACACCTTTCATAACATAAAGGAGTGTACTGGATTATTGGATATGAAGGACTGTAAAAGGTTCTTTGGAACTCTTAAGATATATCTTGCTAGAAGCTTCGCGACCTATGAATATAGGCAGGTGACGCCTACTCAGGGTGAGTTGAATCAAGCAGAGGCAGAGAGGACAGACTACAGATCTAGCTTGCTGAGATTGAATCTGGATAATGTCCAGATTCAGCCTCTAGTCAATGTACAGATTCAACCTCAGCAAGTTGGATCTCAGTTGTCAAGTTTCAATCGATGTGGAGCGAGTCCTCTCTGCCTCTGTCCCATTCAACTCACCCTGACTTAAGTATCGCGAGTAAGCGTGACCTGCTTATACTCATAGGTCGCCAAGCTTCGAGAGATTTCAAAGAATTGCAACTTGACTCTCAGTAGAGTTCACTGTGATTATATGTCAGCAACCAGTCGAAGTTTGTCTTGACTCAACAGGTACTTAGGTTCGAAACTTGTGGAGATGGATTAAGATGAAGAGCTTTGTTACTTATCGATGTATGTGTATATGTCGAAGAATGTTGGTGATTTTCTTTTTCGATTCACTGTTGGAGATGGAGTTTAAAATCTCACTATCGTAAGGCTCCTGTCTTTCAAGCAGAAATACTCCCTGACATATCTATTTTTGTGAAGTCCCTTGTCAATGGTTATACTCTTCGTTTTCAAGCTCTTCTTCAAGCAACGTATGTAACGTAAGAAGCTAGCAGGTCAGCAACGACCTTGAGAAGAGTCGTCTGAAATTACCTAATCCTTCTTTCGAATTGAAGCTACAAGTTCCTTCCACACTTTGATGCTTCCAACACGGCTTCTTTACCTCGCGTAGGTGCTTTGAGAAGGCAGACGTATCGGATATCTTTCATTCCATAATTTTCAACAGGGTCATTTACTCTTTGTTCCAAAGCCATGAAGTTAGTCTTGCTGAAATCAGCAATTGTCTAGCCATGATCTGAAAAATGAATGACACCTGTGTCCTTCGTATTTCTCATTATGACCAATGGTAATTGATGACTTTCGTGGTACTCTTCATGATGGCAATGCACTAGAATTACATGGAAGTATGCTCAAGCATTCAAGACCTGTTAAACTTGATGGCAGGCGAACTCCACAGGATGTAGGATCTCCAGCTATAATCGAGTGAAATTAAATTCTGAAACTGCGTTTTGTAAGCCCATTCAACTTTTGCCGCCATATTATTGTGCAACTTCTATGGTAGTTTAGCGATTAGGTTGAAACTCATTCAACTCATGTCGGCCTCTTCCATTCCTAATTCCCCCATTTCGCTCAGTTAACTTAGTTGAGTGCCATTATTCATAAACGTGCTTGGTATATTTTCAAATACTTATACACACATGAATCACCTTTCCACATCGTGCCGGTCTAGCAAACATCAAAGCCATTCTCAAATTTGGCCGCGAAACCAGCCAACTATAAAGCTATAGATAGTGTCCCTTGAGTTGTTGGGTAGATAAATCGTGAATTTCGAAATCATTCTCGTGTGAAGCGGCCTTAAACTCTGCCTCTTTTAGTACCAACGTGAATGGGAGTGTAGCTTGGGCTATTTTTGAAACTCGACCCTTTGCTTCGAGCTCTTTGAGTCTGTGTTTATATCGGAGAGAGGCGTTTGAATTCCAGGGTTCACTGTCTGATTTTCTCGGTAAATTGATTGGTACAGGATGAAGTCATCTGGGTTCTTTTGGAATATGAATTGAACCAGATGTTTAGTATATCAGGATGAAAGCAGACGAATATAGAGTTATGAAAAGCAAATTGAACTGGAGGCAAGTGAAAATGGAGTCTGGGAAGAACATGTTCAATGACTTAAATAAGAGACTCGGCCCTTGAAAATCTATATGTGATATTGATTATTGTATATGGTGAGATAGAAGAGAACGCCTAGAATAATGAATTTATTATTAGAAGCGCTATCCATGTATCAATCCATTTTTGGCCTCATAGTATCGAGTTTTTTTTAAAGTGTTTTCAATTAGGGATAACTGTGATTTGACAGAAGAAAGAGACATGTTGTTTTGACATTTCTGTTCAATGAGCATTGTCAAATTATCATGGTGAGACTCACGCCGCAACAATGTTCACAAATTGTTGAAATTTATTTTGAAAACCAGTGTTCTATACGCCAAACTTATAGAGCACTTGGTGAAATTTATTGTTTACATAATCGTCCATCGTAGCATTTTATTCGTGAACTATCAATAGATTTCGGGCAACATTTTCTCCACTCGATGCAACAACAACAACAAGACAAAGAACTATACGTACAGAAGAAAATATCGCTGCTGAAGGTCATAGTGCTAATGAAAATCCAGATTTGCCTTCTCGTCGAGGTTCACAAGTTGGACTCAGTGCATCCACCACATGAAAAATTTTGCGTAAAGATCTTGGTCTACACCCATACAAGATCCAATTGAGAGATCTATTGAGAGAAAGATTTGGCGATAACATTATTTTAGAAATGGTCCAATTTGTTGGCCTCCAAGATCATGCGGCATAACTCCAATGGATTAATTTCTTTTTGGTTATCTCAAGTCATTGGTTTCTGCTGATAAACCTGAAACAAAAGATGCTTTGGAAGCCAATATAACTCGTGTTATTGCTGAAATAAGGCCTGAATTACTCGAAAAAGTAGTCCAAAATTGGTCTGGTCGAATGGGGTTCCTCAGAGCTAGTCGTGGTGGACATATACCGAAAATTATTTCTGAAACATAAATGTCATAAAATTATCTTTCGAATAAAAAAGAATTTGGCTCGAATCTCCATTTGAATGTGTCAGAATTGCTACTTCTGACACGTTAGTTCAGCTACAGCATCATCACCGATAACTAAAATACGATGACATTTGGCAGCCTCCCCGCAAAAACACATTATTCGTTACAAAAGTAGATATTTTGAATGCACGCAGCTTACTTATTTTGGAATTCTTGTGATAGATTCTGCACAATTCGATATATTTACAGAAAAAACCTTATCCTAATTATGTTTCCTTGTTACAGGTAAGGACTCTTCTTGCTAACTGGTAGGGCATAATTTCCTTTAATTTGAAGACGGTAAGTGATAACAAGAAAAAAACTTGTGTCAACCCTTCCCGATGCACAAATTGAATCGAACTCCATGCAATATTCCTTTCGAATGGACGCAGACCAATAAATATAAAAACGATTTTCCATCTTGTAAACAAAGCAGTTCAATTACACTGGATGGGCAAGAATATGGCAAATAACGATGGAGATACTATCAGTTGTTTTCGGAAATCCTGAGATCAATAGTCGAGGGGTCATTTTCGTGACGTCACGAAACTACCCCGTCATTGTTCCGTTAATACAGAGCCGTACTCTAGATTTTTTCTTATCGTCACTTCTTCACAAGCATCGAGCCTGGTTTTCAATATCAGGGCGGAGAATTACTACTAGGCTCTGGTAAAATACAGGCAGAAAGAACTAAAATTTTAGATATCGAATTTTGTTTTCCCTTGTCCGGCTCTGGCCTCCCCGTTATTACTCACGGGTCGGCGATCTAGATGAAATCTGAAACAAAAAGGTGCAGCTTAAAAGCAGTATTAATTACAGTGACTGTGCATTTTATCTTCGAGTGTACCTACTTAAATCGGCATTGTTCGGAGTGTGGAGTTCTTGTATCCCCTTTAGGTTCTTCGATGTTTTTCGTCCAATCGTTTTGTTTCCGTTTCCGCGTGTATCCTTGCGCGCTGAGCGTGCTTTGTTGGCATTCAAAATATACGCCCGAATTTTCGGGTAATTAGGGACAGGACAGTAGGATTTTCATCTGGTTGATTTTCATTTTGTGCGAACTGGTCGTTAGGAGTTTTTTTTGGCAGCATCGGATGCAATGAAATAGGTTTCAAAATTGCGTCAAAGCTCTGAAATAGATCTCTGTGATGCTACAAACCCGATATATGTTTAAGTAATTAAAAGAAATTAAGATGATATGCTTCTTCCAGAAACATCTAATATCTCTAACCATAGACTACATACAGAAAGAGGATACGCGTCTTTCAATGATAAATAGTGAAGCTAATCTTCAAAATCATCAGAACTAAAATGGGTAACTGTACCACTACGGAATCAAAATGTTTCAAAAATTCTTCACAATACAATTCAATTCAATTCATTTTATTCATGCTATACAATGTCATGACAAAGAGTTACAAACTACATACTCGGATAATGGATGGACACCGTTTTTTGAACCTGTGGCCAGTTCTTTCACTAATTTATTATATTTATATGTATTATTGTTTATGCTTTCCCCACATCTCATACAATTTTTTAACTTGGGGAAGTGCATTAGACTTGAATAGAATATTAATTTGCTTGAAGAGAATTGTGAGGATGATATTCAACATAAATCCACGATCCTCTTGCAGGCCGCATTTCGTTGAAAACAATATTATGACTGCCATTTGCGTGTATATATTTAGATGTTTATTGTATGTCAAAAAAAAATCATAACAATTTCACGAAGCTACCTGATTTTCATAATTACAATACCAGAAATGCCAATGTTCTGACTGTGCCTAATCACAGAACATCAAGATACGAACGTTCTCCTTCTTACCAGAGTATCAGGCTTTTCAATCATATACCGAATTCTTGGAAATTGTCGACGTATAATGAATTTAAAAATATAATTAGGAAATTTCTTCTCAGCAAGCCTTATTATTCAATTTCAGAATATATGGGCGATAATATTATTTAATAATCATCATTTTAATTGTTTTATTTATAGTAATTTATTTTCTTGTTGTTGAAATTCTAGGCATAATTATTTGATTATTATTTGCTGTTAACATTGACTTGTCCTATACTATTTGTCTTAAGGGATCAATAAAGTTTATTTATTTATTATTTATTTATTTCGAACCGCTTTTTTAATTTCGTGTTACTAATGCCGTTTTGAACAGTGTTGTCATCATGATATCGCGTATGGAAATTGAAGTTTAGATTCATTTCGGAATATTATTAGCAAAATACGTTGGAAAATGGTTCGTCAGTGTCTTGTTTGTGGTAAATTTGACGATTTGAATCCGGATTTGATATTACACAGGGATGTTAGATAGATATGCTTTAGTTAGATTCGGCATTGTTGTCATGACATAATGGAATGATATTGCTATCCTTCATGCTATCTTCGTCTATTGATAACTGACTAAATTTTGGCTTCACCAATTCTCGAATTTAAGAATGAGATGCTGTGTCTCCTTTTCTATGGTCTTAGTCTCCAACCCTTGACCAATGAGCAGAAATCTGTATATATAAAACAAAGTTGTTGGTTACACCATTTATAACTCGAGATCGGATGGACCGTTTGTTATGAAACTTCATTTATGGATTCGTCTACGGCCTGGTTATTATAAAATACATTAAAACTCTGAAAACTTCGATGAAAAATTCGCGTATGTAAGAGATGATTTTCCTTCATGTGAATAGGGCCACTAGGTGTCGGTTAATGGCTCTTGTCCGACATAAAATGTCAATGAGGATCAAAAGAGGTTCACGAGAACCCCAATGAAATTCCCAAAGAAACTTGCAGATGCGAATCATTCGAAATCATATGGTATCAATTCCAAACATTTCCGATTTGCCATGAGTTACCCAAGCATAGTTCGGCGTTTAATGCGTTTTCCTAATTTTACAACCTGAACATAGAATCTCTATAAATGCGGCCATTTTAACATGCGCGTTGATAATTCGATTCAAACGTGGATATTTATCACCTGTCTATTGTTGAATTTAAAATACATTCCATCGATATTATGTAAATTGAATCAGTATTCAATTCTGGCCAATAGGGATTCATGCTGCAGAACTGAAAACGTGATTATGCCAATGTATTGGACATTCTGAACTACATAAAAAGTTCAATGAATTAATTTATTCAGTATTTCAATATTTCGAATTACGACTTATAATCCAGACTTCATTTGTGGACGTTAATTTTGAAAAAATCAAAACAGGATTAATGTCCGTTTGGAGCAAACATAATTGATATATGTGGCACTGATGACGGTATGACAAGCCAGAAACCGGTCCGTCATTACTCGCCTACGATGGTAGCACGATCAAGCGGTTCACTTTTGAATAAGATCTCCACTAGTTCAATATCCTCATTGAAAAAAAGGTAGGATTTCAGTTGGCCACGAAATGTCTAAATTAACAGGCTATTTCTTTTGCTACAAATCAAATAAAGGGTCTTGAATGCGTCACAGGGCGATTTTCAGACGGACATGATACTTTCCCTACGTCCTATTAAATATAAGCACTAAATTACACAGGATTAGGCGGGGCAATCTAAAGGGCTAGACATATGTTTAATAACGCCAGATCAAACGGGCATGTGACCAGTGGTAGTAGCCACCCTATATATTAAATTCGTTGAAGAGGGTGGGGTCACGTCGAGAACAACGGGTGATGCCGTGAGAAATTGGACCGAATCTAACTCAGGAGATCCATTTCGTGAAGTTTGTAGCCAATTTAAATATTATTCAGCTTTTATTATTGTTCAAATCACAACTTTTCTATTTCACCATGTATCTCTAGAGTGATGTCATAGAGATAAGTAGTTTTATAGAAATAACTTGAACAGCTTCATTTCCTAGGTTATTCAATATATCGGCCACTCAACACAAAGTTCTGTTACTTTTTTTCAGGAAACTGTGACACCTTTGTTACCATCTTCTCCAAATGTCCGCCACTAGATTATTCCCAGCGGAATATGAGCGATATAAAATGAATTCTTCACATTTTTTCAGGAGCAACCATGCGGTTATTTTCACTACTATAGCAAAAAAATTGCTTATATTCGAAATGCCCATAGACAATGATATATCTGAAATAATTTGAATCATTTCAATACATGACAAAACTGAATTTGCACAAAAACTATTGAAAATCACCTGTAATATGGAAAGAATCGTTGTATTAGTTTCCAATACATCTTCTTTTATTTTTTGGAGAGAAATAACAGCTCCTCGAACGTTTATGAAACATAATATCATTTCAACGGACTATAAATAACACTGAACGATGAATGGAAAGTTGTCATATTTATTCTAAAATAGCTTTTTCCCCTGGGTTATTGTTCTGAAACGTTAGAGCATATTGTAATAATCAATTTCAGACCTGAAAATCAATTCCAAACCTGCATTGAACTCGAAAAATCAGCACGTTAAGTTGAGGTCTGATCGTACATGACAGAACTGAATCAATTTGCACAAAAACCATTGACAATCACCTGTAATATGGAGAAAAACGTTGTATTCTTGTCCAAGAGATGTTTCATTTTTACTTTCTTCATAGAAATATCAGCTCCTCAAACGGATCATTCCAACGGACTATCAAAAACACTCAACGATGAATGGAAAGTGGTCATATTTATTTTAAAACTAGCTGGCCCGGCGAACTTTGTTTCGCCTAAATGATACCTATACCATAGCCATCTTTATCTTCAGAAGGCCGTGCCTATACTTACTGTGGATTTCACAAATCGTAATCACCAGTGATCGGAGATCAACGGCTTGGTTAGATTTCTGAACTGTCAAATCGAGTTGATTCTATAGATCAAGCTCCGATCACCGGTGATATGCATTGTGAAACCCCCGTTTAACTTACCATTGCTATTTTTTCAAGCAGGAGATAAATTAGGCATAATAAAAGTGCTGTCAAATGTCATCTGTCTACTGACAAATGTCATCTGTCAAATGTCATCTGTCAAATGTCATCTGTCAAATGTCATCTGTCAAATGTCATCTGTCATATGTCCTCTGTCAAATGTCATCTGTCAAATGTCATCTGTCAAATGTCATCTGTCAAATGTCATCTGTCAAATGTCATCTGTCAAATATCATCTATCAAATACCATCTATCAAACGTCATCTGTCAAATATCATCTGTCAAATGTCATCTGTCGAATGTCATCTGTCAACCGTCATCTGTCATCTTTTCCACGGATATGAACTGTCACACAAAACAGACATACAAAAATAATATGTCAATTACTAATTATGGTCAATTTTGAATTCAGTTACTTCCGCAAATATATTCATTACCCAAACATAAATCAAAAACATTTCAGAAATATAGAGAGAAAATGAAAATGGACAACTCACGATTGATGCTGATCGTCACATTTACTTTACAATCCGGTGAAAATTCACTGTTCCACCAACTTAAGATCTTTACCTGCTTTTGATCTGATTATAGCCTATGAATTTAATCGTCAAGACCCGATTCACTTGGCGTTTCGGCAAACATTTCTGTGTTTCTGTTCGGTGTGACAGGTCGTATCCATGGGAATATGGAAAGTTCGGTATTCCTCCAACTTGAGATGTTTATCCACTTTTTCATCTGGTAATAGCATTCCATGTACTATGAATTCTATGATTAATCCCCATGGAATATTCTTATACCGTTGGTAAGACCTACTGCACTTTTAACTATTCACTTGACATGCGATTCTGTGGAAGAAAAACTAACCTCCTTCGTCCAAATGTCAAAACCTATATAAGTACTCTATGATTGCTCGATTGGTGGTAACACATAATTCTATGGGTGGTAAGAAAAAGGAAGGCTTTTTTTTCTTTCCTGTAGGATTTTTTTGGGAATATTTTGTTATATAAACCTTGCCCTAACAATAATAAACACAACAAAAAAAGAATTGTCCAATTTGGTGCGATCGTTTGAACAATATGGCATTTCGAAGTTTTGAACCAACCATAGATCGCCTTTTATTAATATAGATAGCTTTTTTCCCTGGCAAATTCATTTCAATGAAAAAATGAATAGGGCAGACATGGAAAAAGTGTTTTTTGTGTATTTTCGACACCCTGAATCTTTCAAACGAAGCGGAATTCAAAAAAACGAAAATAATAAATGTGTTTCTTCTGATGAGAGGAAATCACAGTTGAAAAATGGACATATCGAAGTCTCACCCTTCGTGTACACCTTGTAATTTCGTTTCAATAATATCAAAGATGCATACTGCAAATTCACTACTAATGAACCTGAAAGGGACAAGTGAAACCTATTCAAAGAAGAGATACCTAAATTTGCGACAGTGGCTATCATCCCCTATGGCGACACAGTCGTAACGACCACCTGGCTGGGGATTCTCGCCCCACCTGCGCAGCCCTCTAGACCGGCAAGCATATTCATATGTTACCGACACAACCAAGCACCGCGAGAAGCCGAATGATTTCATATAAGCACAGTATAGACACTGTATAGTGTCTATACTGTGATATAAGTTACCGACGTAACTTTAGGATTCTGTCGGTAACTTATACAAGCAGCAAGTCCATCGGAAAAAAAAACTTGATATATTAGCGAGGATGGTTGATTATTAGTCTGAACAAAATATATGTTTCCAGCCTAAGAGTTCACTGGATGAAACCACACTTGTATAATCGTTATAGTTATAGTTGGTATGCTTAATTTTTTCGTGTGAAAAGTATAGCCTATGTCACTAAGGGATAATGTAGCTTTCTAAGCGTGAAAGAATTTCTGAAACCGGTCCAGTACTTTTTGAGCCAAATCGTATCAAATTCACAAAAATGCAAATCTTTCCTCTTTATAATATCAGTTTAGATTACCCTAAGTAGAATACCTATTGGTAAAGTTTTGGTGAATTCTCTAAAGTTACTAGGTTCATTTTGGTAATGAAATAAGCAGTATTAAAAGTATGCAATATTGCGATAACTGAATGCACTTGTTTGATAAAACCACTACTCGCATAATAGTTAAGTTACAGACAAACTAAGAATTACGTCGGCAACTTATTATTACGTGTTCGGCATCGCTCGGAAAACCGATTGTGTTTGTGTCGGTAACATATGAATATGCGACCGGCAATAACAAAAAGAACGAGACATATAATCCAGGTTTTCACCGGAGCATGAAATCGGCCGTTCATCTAACCGATGAAAAACGGGTTCGCCTCGAACGTAATCAAGGATGACGGTAAAAAGTTGATTTAGTGCAAAGGTATGTTAGGCCTCCAAGCAGAGACCTGCAGGTGCGTCGTATTGCTGAAACGCTCCGTAGGGCATTCCAAGCCCGTGAAATAGCGAAGAGGCGATCATCTGCTCTGATTTATGATAGGATAATCCGAGATACCTGTCTCATGTTGCGTTGATAGACTGCGTTCGCTGATTGCGGAGGGTTAAATGAAGAAGCAGATATATACTCTGTTCAAATGTAAGAAAGAGCAATAATAACATGTTTGGCGCATCAGTAGGAGGGCCTTCGAAAAGTTTCATTCCGTCTAGAGTCGAATCGAGGAGATTTCACACAATCGTTCAGTTTTAACTGAACTTGAATTCCATTTTTTGCAATAATTTATAGAACGTTGTTCTTTTGAAATTTGGCAAACTGTCGTCATCATTCACGATTTCTAGAACTTTAGAAATCGTTGGGATTTCATTCCGGAAAAAAAAACGTGGACAATTCGTCTGATAAAGTTCATATCGAAATCGTCAACCGAATCGATTATTTTTAACGAGTGGGATCTCCTCTTAGGTGGCGTCAATGTTTTATTCTCTTCATATTCTCTGAGAATTCTGAATACAGCTGAATCACTCACCCCTGAGGATTTTGAAACAATTCCTACTAAGTCTCTATTCGATAAATCAGGATGTTCTTCCAATTCTTTCCGAAAAATGTTCGAAATTATCTCTTTCCCTTCAGCAGAGAAATGCGATCTTTTGGACCTTTTTCGTTGTGGTCCTCACATATCACCCTCAGATGCAGTATCCGTTTCCGAATTCGACATTGATATATATAAACACTATATACACTTTGTCAAAAGATTTTCCAACACAACACACTTTTCACAACAAAATCTGTGAACACTTTGAACAGCTAGACCTTCACAGTAGCTCTAGGTATTTTAACTGGTTTTGTCAATTGAAAACTTAGATATTTATACAAATCAAGATGGCTCTAAGCCATTAAGGAAAAGGACCCAAATCTGGTGTTTCCCGGAATTACCTTGTCGGAACCTTGAGCAGCCGACAAAGAGTTTCGTACAAAATAATATACAATTTCTGACTGAAACTAAATATATTTCGGATATTACAAGTAAATGACCATAATAAATTTGAACAGAGATCTTGTATGAGTCTTGTCAATTGAAAACTACGATATTCATGCAAATCAAGATGGCTTTCACACATTAGGGAAAAGGACCCAAATCTGGTGTTTCCCGGAATTGCTTTGTCGGATTCCTGCAAGATTTCGACCCGAATCTTTTGAACTCTGGTGTTTCCTGGAATTACCTTGCCGCAATCTCGAGCATCCGAAAAAATTATTTAGAAGATAATAATAAAAAACAAAACAGAATGAAAAAATAGGGTACGTCGGATATAAAATGTTTATCACAGTTGCAAATCATAACAGAAATTTTGCACTAGAGTTTCTGAGGAAAAAAGTTCTAATGTGGGAATTGCTGACTCAAATTATTGAATCATTTCAATCCAGTACTTACCATCTATAGTCCGTTCCGAGTACGATCCTGGCAATCTTTCAGGGCGTTGAAAGGGAGCGTGATTATGACCGTTCGATGAATAGCAGCTTCATTGTGCGCAAACCTGACGATTCTGTTTGTTCACAAAGCTCCTTCTTATATTTGAACGGACAATACCTAATAGTGGAGATGAACCCGGTGGTCCACTGACTTAGATGGAAAAATTATAAAAAAGCTCGAGTTACTCAGTTCAGGTATCAGAGTCGTGAGAATTCTCGTAAACCCGAACCCAATTTCAAATGAATAATCCAGACTTATTGTCGACTCTAGCGCCACCTACGCCTCGCACTCTCGAGCTACAAAGGCCAAAATGTCCCAAACCAAACAAACCCAACTGAACCCTTCTAGGTGAGGATGAGAGAAACAGTGTCAGGATTATCGCCTCATATCCAGATCTCGCAGCGTGTGACTCCCCTTATCAACCGCCCTCACGAAAGGGTTGAGGGGTGAAACTACACGTTCGCTTGTTTATTCCACCAGTGATTTCCAAGGGTGTACCGCACGACAAAAGCGTACAAAGTAGGTGGATTATCAAATGTAGACACTCGATTACGCTGCATTACGATTTCGTCCTTGCTGATGCGGCGAAATAGCAGTAGATACGCTCACATGGGAGTCCCTGTATGATAGGAAGTTATGGATTCGTTGATATGAGCAGTCGACATTGTATTTCGCCTTGAAAAATAAAAGGAAAAACCTTACCAATGCAAAATGGGTTAATAGACTAATTTCTGCAGAGGACAGAATTTTATTTTAAAATAGGATAAATAATTGGCTGAATCCAAATTTTGATGCTCCTCAATATAAGATTTTTTATTTTTTATATTCTTCTGAATTCTGTTGTTTTTATTATTCAATTTTTATTTTTGCTCATAGAACTGGAACTTCAACTCTTCTTGAAGTGTCCTTGAGATATCTATATTCGATATTTGCGCATTGACATCTCCAAATGTTTCCAGAGATGCTGCTCTAAGTGAAACAACGTGTCGTGATTGTTCCTGTCGCTTCAAAGACTGTGGTATCGATTTTCAGGAACGTCCGAGTGAAGGACAGCCTAAAACCTTCGAAGACGATGGATTGAAGGTTTCTTCGGTATGAGGAGTTACCCGCCAAGCCATTTCCAAGCGACTTCATGCTTTGGGAATGATTTAAAAACACATGAAGCCAAAGGACGTTGAATGTCGTTTTTTCTTTTTTCGAATTAAGTTGTATTTTTATCAAAAAAACAGCGAGAACTTAGTTGCGCATAACGGTTTAAGTTGTTTTTATCGATTATGAAAAGTTTACTTCAATTTCATTTTTATTTTTTCGCTTTCTCTTCGTTGAAGATGGTCACTCTTCTTGAGCTTCCGAAAATATGTGTGAATAAGAATAAATCTATGTTTCCAATGGTCACACTCAACACAGAAGACCGAAATGTTCTAATATCAATCCTTTTTCCTATCAAGTACACCACATGCGGTCACATTATTCGGAACCGAAGTTGTCTGTTTATTCAACCAATAACCGGTTGACGGTGCAGTTTTCCTCGCATGAATAACTGAAAATCGTATGCATTATTCACAAATTCAATCACATTTTCCAGTGCTGATTGCATATTGTCTACCTCGTTTTCCGAATCGCATTATAACGCGGGGATGTGGAGGTAGTGATGAAGGGGTGGGATAGGGGTTTCATGGTTATTTCGCCGGTCGAATGTCGTGCCGAAAGATACACTGTTATATGTTACACGCGACACGATGTAAGTTCGGTTATTATTTATTTTATGTCTTTCCGATATTCGTTTTCGTTATGCACTTATGTGGAACCAAGTTAATCTAGTCGTCGTCACTTTTTCCGTCGTTTATATGGAATGCTACTTTGTTCTTGGTCCTCGAATGCGAGGGAGAAAAATGTGATCACAAAAAATACAGGAAGAAGCATTCGAAAAAATTACTTCTGTAAAATTGTAATTCATACAGGAAAGTCACCAAATATGAAATAGTATCCTTATATGAAATACCTTCATTTCTCCAAGACTATAAGTAATAAACGGAACATTCGACCATCTTCTGTTTCATTCGGTCTACTAACTATCGCACTCACACCATCGAGTCAGTTGCGCAAACGCTTAACGTGTGGTAGGCGTGTTTGTTTTGTTGTCGTGAAGAAAATTTCAAAGGGTGGCTAGTAAATGAGTATTACCAGCTGTTATGTTTGTATACATAAGTGTTATACTATTTAGTATATCGGTATTATGTTCATTTCACCATTTTGTGATCTTTTGTCATTGAAATATTGTGACTTGAAAAAATATTCAGAAGAGTTTGAACTAGTATAAAAATCTAAATATGGACAGTCGTCGGTGTCTAATTATGGAATATGCTTGATGTGTGGGCTATGGGCACATTATGATTGTGCTGGTCAAGAGTTTGATACTTGGATCTATGACTTTTGCAAGTAATTATGTAACTACTTTCATTTATCACAATATGTTATATTCATTCAATTGATCTCAAAGATATTAATGTCCGTTTTTGTTATTGTTATGTTGATTTAAGCTTATATATTCCATATATTATGGGTTCCTATTCCATATTTGGTTACTCATTAGTGATTTTGTTTTTTGTGCTAGATTTTAGTTAGATAACTAATATATTTGATTAGAGGCTGTTGATTACTACATGTAAATGTATGACTGATTAGTATAAACATTAAACTGATTTAATTAATATGAAGTTTTTTCCTTATATCCCAACAACAAAATGGTATTCCATATTTGGTGAATAGGGCCCTATTAGAATCCTATCGGACATCTACGCCTGCATCCGGTGATTGCCTATCCCAAACTGCAATAAATCGAAAAACGCATGATTGTAATTCCATCCGGCGACAAAGAACAAAGCATAAACAACGAAACTTCCAATTGGCGTTATCCGCAAATCACAACCTCACAACATAATACACCGGCGACAATCCGTACAAACGAATTCGTCGAGAAACACGGATTAATTGCGAAACGAGATACAGATCGGATCCGCCGGGACCATAAATCGCCCCCTGGGTCACTCCCGTCCTCGCTTATGACAACCCTGATAAGGATCCCGCATTAGTAGCAGTCTTCGATCTGTTCGCGAATACCATAAACTATCGTTTTGTCGGATCATAATTGCGGTAGCGTCAGGAAAGCAGTTTCGGAAAAATCCGAGTATAGGATAGACCTGAGGTTTGTTTAGCTTTTATTGGACGTTCAAACATTTCTCGATCGTTATCTCCAATAACAAACGGTGGGAGCAAACGAAAGAAGATAAATATTATGGGAGCCATTAAACAACGTGTTTGAACGTTTTGAAATCGAGGGACATCGATAGTATGGCAGATAAGAGTCGCACCTTCCGGCTAATGTTGCTGGGAAGGAGAATGACTGCATTTTTGTTCGATGCATTAACCTTGTTGAGTCGATAAGAAAAAGGGACGTGAAAAACAGCACTGAACCTCCAGTTTTTTTCCTATCAACTCGTTTGGCTTTATATATAAAACAAAGTTGTTGGTTACACCATTTATAACTCGAGATCGGATGGAAGGTTTGTTATGAAACTTCATTTATGGATTCGTCTAAGGCCTGGTTATTATAGAAAACACAAAAACTCTGAAAACTTCGATGAAAAATATGCTCATGAAGGAAATGCTTTCCCTCCATTTGAATAAGGTCACTAGGTGTCGCTACGGTTAATGGCTCTTATCTAGACAAAGTAGCGTAGTCGTGAGGGTAATATATTTGATATTACCGCCATTAGATGGTGATACTGAATTACTGTTTGATTTGCATGGAACTTATAATAACATGAAAGACTATTATTGCCAGATCAAAAAGCAGGCGAACATCTCAAGTTGGTGGAACAGTGAATTTTTACCGAAATGTCAAGTAAATCGGATTTTGACGATCTGCATCAATCGTGAGTTGTCCATTTTCATCTTTTCTCTTCATTTCTGACATAATGTTTTTGAATTCGGGTAATGAATATTATGTTCAACAATTATTTGGTATCGAGAATTATTTTCATGTGAATAACAATGTCATCAAAATTTTGTATATTTTGAACTTAAATTTCGCCTAATTTATCTCCTGCTTGAAAAAATAGCAACGGTGGGTTTCACAAAGCATTATCACCAGTTGATCGGTGTACGAAGCTTGATCTAGAATCGCTCGATTCGACAGTTCAAAAATCAGAGAACCAAGCCGTTAATCAATGGTCATTACGATTTGTAGCCGGGCCAGCTAGTATTACCTAAATGTAATACGACTGAAAAAGTGTGAGAGTAAATCTTTTTCTGCAATTCTGATTGGCACACGTCTCGAGTTAACCTCATAAACAAAGACAGATCTATAGTGAGAAAAATACCAAAAACCACTAAAGACGTGCAGAAACTGTGTCGAGAATGGCAAACTTTGATCACAATCAAGGTTTATATGTGCATTCTATTATTCATTATGTCAGCCACTCTGATCTTCCTTCCGTTCATTCCTTTCCTAATAATTCCAAACAAAACCTTCATTAACTCGAGCTAGCTGCAGCACCCGTTGGCGGTAACGCTCTTAATTCCCTCAATTAAGAAACAAATATGACAAAACCATAGTCCTCATTGTTCGTCAAGATTACAGGCTCGGGTCTCCATCAATCATCCGATGTTGCGGGGTTCTTGCTACGTCGATTTCGTGGAAGCTGTTGGGTCGAGAATTCTCTCATCCCGAAGAACCCGGGTTTATTGTTAGTCGGTCCCTAGCTTTGATTATTCGTTTTTATGATGAACCTCTGCAGTAATTTACCTGTCTAGTGACGGTTTATGTTTGGACCAATGGGAATCTTTGCATAAATGGTTGCTGGTTTAATATAAGGGAAACTACTGTCGTTTCATTGACAGTCTGCTTTGTTTTATCTCTTTTATTGACTGTGTTTGTTTTCGTTTTTTGTGTCTATTACACTCTTGACTTCTCCTGATTTTTTAACTTTGACTCAAAATGGATATGCATAAAGTCAACTGAATTTCTATAGCGTGTCGAAACGATTGATGATGAGTGATGAAAGAGGTCCAGGAGATGTGAAACTGTCGGTTAGCGAGTTGTATGGAATTTGTTGGCCCTATTCGCGATATATTCCAGCCGCCATTAGGTCGACATTAACACATCGCTAGGTTATTCAACACTGGTCCTCACTCCTGTGGGCTTAAACCTGCCAGATCGTCGATCGTATTTGTCTCGTCGAATACAGCCAGGGAGAACTGGTGATTTGGCAGTTCGAGCAGACACCATTTCACTGATTAACTTTTGATCAGAATCTGATTGAAAGGGCCAGCGCAGAAGCTCTTTAACTTCGTCAGTTTCTTTTGTGAATTTCGGGAAAATCATTTGCGGCAACCGGAATCTGATTAAAACGTTATTCAAATTTCTATTTTCCAGGGGTCAAACCAATATAGGCGTTTTTGGGGAAGATAAATGTTAATTAATTAAGATAATCGAAGTTTTATTTCACCGTTATGAATTATACTCTTGGCATCTTGTGGTATTCCTCAATTGAAGATTGAGGAAGCCATCCATGCCTATTCTCCCCAAGCGAGACAGTCATAGAAAGCTCACAAGCCGAGAGTCATTACAAAGCTATTACGACCTTCCGGAAGGAAAAAGTCGCATAAAAACAAAGGCGAACACGGTAATCGCCAAAAAACTTCCTACTGTATTCATGAATCCACCGGAAAAATAATGCGGGCGCATCACTGCGAGACGGCGAAGTACGACGTTAGGTGTCGTCGCCCTTTTTTCGAACTCGCGCCGTCATCCGGAATGTAGTGAGGGCGTTAATAAAATGGCGTCCCAGTTCAGAAACCACTTAGTTTATTAAAATTGTCCGTGAAATTAGTACGGCTGGCTATTCGGTCGGTTCATTAAAATTTCCTTTTAACGCTCTCCGAAATTGAGTGATAAATCTGTCTGCAAGACGACTGCCTTAATTTTGGACGATTATGACTGTATATTACCGTGAAATATTTGTTTTTCGGCGGTGCGAGATTTCGAGGGGGGCAGGGGGTAGGTTTGCGGATGATGCATCGAGTTCATTTAGCGCAGTTTAAAAGCGGAAATTCATCAAATTTATGTTAATTTGTTGGGGAGTATTATAGGATGCTGCACGCTTTATTCGTTTATTCTGTGTTTTCCTCAGAATTTTGATCAATTTTCTCGCAGAATAAGATGTCATTCAATTTTTCAGATTTTGTTATTCTTATGTGTTCTCGAAGAATTTTTTCAGTAGTATTGGCATTATTGAAAATAATCAATAAAACATGTTACCAGGAATCAGACAGTATTTTATCTCCTTCACAAATCCTTCAGCCAACGATTCGGTAGCAACATTGCTCCTTCATCAAGGCTACAAAAATGATAAACATTTTTTGACATAAAAAACCGTTGATACATTATAACCTCAAAAAAAAAGGTACAAAGACTGACAAATCTTATGAAGGTCGGAATTAATGAAAATCACCTCTGAATATTCATTCACGGAGACTTCGCATATAATTCGACATCGTAATTTGATTTCTACAAGATATCTCAAAACCATTCAAAATCCTCTGCACAGAACTAGTCAAAGGATAATATAAAATATGACATCAAGAAGAGAAGAATGACAGTGACGTTCGCTGAAGAATTTATGAGAGAGGGAATATTCTATCCGATTCCTGATAACAGAATAGCAGAACAAATACTCAGATTTTCGATCGACAAGAAAGTCTTACGAGTCTTTATCCTTCAAAATAGGAAACGTATACCGCCAGATGGCAGTTCAGTGCATTAATTTTTATTCATTGGATTATTCAGCTTGATAGAACAAATGTTGGAGCGCGGGGAATATAACAAGAAATCCTACACTGAACTAGATCTCACAATGGCTGTATAATACTCTCTCTTTCCTTCACCAGTCATCTAGGAGGAGATACCCGCGGGGGGTGTCATTTAAAAGAAATTCATTTCCATGTTGGAATCCACAACTGTAAGAAACAATTGATTTTCACTAATCGACGGCTTAAACAAACCTTTACAAATTGTCTTTGATAAAAATATTTTTCATTTCGAATATAAAAATTCAAGGAAATATCTTTCACGAGAACAACACATTGTTGTAATATTATTTATAAAAAAACGGTAAATTCTGATGAAAATTAGATAGACATTTGATTAGCTAAATGAATGACTTCAATACTGAAATGAAAAAACACGCTACTGAGTATTCGTTCGTTTTGATGGTGAAAATGTTACAAAATAACCAAAAATCTCGCCAAAAATTCATTCATTCAAAACTTTTAAAATATTTTTTTATTATTTTTATCTTTATACACTCATTCATCTCTTCATCAATCAGAAAAAAATAAATCGTTTCTGACTGCCTATTTTTCAGGGACGTTGAGCCTTAAACAAAATCTTATCAAAATATAATAGCCACAAAATCTCCTCAAATGATGTATGGAGAAAAAATGTTCCACATAGGGACTAAGCACTCGTAAGCTCCAACCTCGGCTCCAACTAACGTGAAGATAAATTAATTCCACAAGAAAAAGATTGCAGATAAATACATAAGTTGTAGCTTATTTAGGGACGTGTATTGTCAGAAGATTTGCAACGTTTTATTGCCGATTTCGCCATCAGAAAACGTCTCGACTTCAGATGAGGCAACAGGGTAAATGTTAGATACTTTCGAATTGAAATACGAATGGAAATCAGTGACTATGACTGTTTACGTTTCATGGAATTTTTCCCTTAGAGAAATAGGTCGCAAAATGGCTGCCGATTGCGCAGGCAGGAAGTTGTTGACTCAGCGTACGGAATCAACATTCTGAACCGCCCGATGCCGGGATAGTTCGGTAAATACGCTGATAAATTGGAGTATCGCACTATCTGCGCAAACAGAACTTTAAGCCTCAGCCGAACGCTAAACAATCGGGGGGCCCGTGAACAAATATCGCTCAAGGCGAATTAATATAACGCCCTGACCTAACGACGCCGGGCGCTTTTCGCTCCCGCCCATCCTGGATTGTTTCAAAAAGTTGCCAAAGTAGTTCGAAAGCAGATCAAGGTGCAAAGAGGGTCGCTATGTAGTCGAAAATCGCTTCGTTTGTGTTGTTGTGTTTGTTTGGAGTTTGTTTGATAAGGGGGTATTTACAAGATATTTATTTGTATCATGTGTGATTCAGGAGATTGAGTCATGATGTGCTTTTGGTATCTTTCAAGGTGATAAGATAATCATTGGTTCAATCTTTCCATTGTTGGAAGTATCAGGTTACTCGAAGTGTTTGGACAAGGAAAATGAAACAAAATCAATAATCAATTGTTGAGTTCCATGAATTTATATTTTTCAATTCATTTCAATGGAATCCACCAAATAGAAGCCTTCAAAGATACCTAGAAATTTATGAAAAGCGGGGTTATGTCTGCTGCTACCAAATCCGCCGATAAGCCGAAGACATAAAAATCAATTTCCGCAGATGAACGAACCGACAACGCAAAAATTAATACAAGTTACCTCGAACTGAGTTCTGCATCTAACTAAACGTCCACTCCAAGGCTCGGCTAAATCCTCGTCGAACGCTAAATACTTTAAAAACTCTGACGTTTCAAATATAACTTTCGAGTCATTCGACAGAAAGTAATACCGAAATCGCAGTTACTTAGGATTGTTGGGTAAACAAACTGCATTAAAAGAAAGTTTTTCAATTAATAGTTTTCGCCATTCTCGACGCTAGGAAACTTCCTATCGATTCTGTTTTCGTTACTGGCCCCAACGCAGGTTTTTCGAGTTTGCGAGCTGGCAGATTCAATCTTCTTCAGGTTCGTGGTCGAAAGAAAATATCGGATGTTGTTGGTGAAATATTGAACAAAATAAGAAAGGAAGAATTCCATCAACTGACACTGACACAGACCACAAATGTTATGTCTCATATCCGCCACTAAATCCACCTGCCTATTGCAACATTAACAAGAAGGCATTCGAAAGGTACAAGCTATGCATTCATTACAACCACCATTTTTCTGGCAATCTGAAGGGTTTTCCAATAAAAGGTGTTATTTTGACATTCAAAGAAAAATGCCATTTTTTAGGATGAATGATCGGATGTTAATCTATATATATATGAAACGAAGTTGTTGGTTACACCATTCATAACTCGAGATCGGATGGATTGTTTGTTATGAAACTTCATTAATGGATTCGTCTACGGCCTGGTTATTATAAAATACATTAAAACTCTGAAAAATTCGATGAAAAATTTGTTTATGTAGGAAATGCTTTTCCTCCTTTTGAATAAGGCCACTAGGTGTCGCTACGGTTAATGGCTCTTATCTAGACACTGTAGCGTAGTCGTGAAGGTACTATTTTTGATATTATCGCCACAAGATGGAGATGGTAATTACGATTTGTGAAATCCACCGTAAGTAGGTATCATCAAGGGCGAGTTGTAACTCAGTTGGTTAACCAGTTGGTCTTGAAACCAATGGTTAACCTGCCAAGTAAGGTTAACTCAATTCAAGATTTCTGTCATACAACACCCAATCAAACGTTAACCAATGGTCAATGGAAACCAGAGGTTAACCTTCTGAGTTACAACCCGCCCTTCGGCGTAACAAAGTTTGCCGGGCCAGCTAGTTTTATTATAGAGGGAAGGTATGCCGGTTTTAATGGGAAAAAACATCAGCCAAATAACCACCGCGACCACGACTTCAGGACCATATCCTTTTCATGAAATTTTCCATAACCAAATCGCAAATATTCGAGTTTTACGAACAGTAACTGCCAAATTTATACCAATTTTACAGTGAATTTCAATCATTTCAATGCGTTGTTATAGCGTGTATCGTTCCATTTCAATTAATGGCGTAGTTTCCACTTGTCAAATGTCAAAAAATGACAGCTTCAAAAGTGACATCCACCGAAATAGCGGGCTATTCAGAATAACACTTCCTATCGGAAAACCCTGCACTTACAGCCTTGAATGTGTTCGTTTTAACAGTATCCAGCTTGGTTTCACTTCGAGACTATCTACGCGGGCGTCAATGGACCTCCCGCCATCAGCCTGTAGCGACCGCACACAATGAAGGTATCTCCTCCACTTGGCCACTCCTTGCCAGCGACTTGATATCCTTGTAATTTCGTCCGAAATAAAGTACGTTTGAGTCACGGTATCCATCATTCTAGCCTTCAACGAGGACGTTAATTATGGACAGTCATTTCCATTCGTAATTGGCAGGAAGTTTTTGTGGGTAAATCGTGATAGGATGGTTTCTTTGGCGCCCACAAATTTAGCGGCTGTTCGAACCTATTTGTATTTCACTACACTGAAATTCGTTTGAAATCTTTTTGCAACAATTGTTTGGTCTCATCCCAAGAATTAGGCTCTGAAGAGTGCGGGATACAGCTCTCAGTCTCGTGTGTCTATCCGAGTCTCCGAGAAGATCTTGAGATATCCGCGGTCACTGGACTCTAGCAAACGGATATAAATCTCCGTGCTCATCACGCCGATCTTCAGCGCTACCAACCGCATCGGAAAAAACGTGGAACATCTCAATGCATGCGTGAAGCCGACTCCTCACGTCTTCATTATGGTCCTATCGGACCGTAGACGCAGTAGACGATGAATCTGTCCCGCCGTTTTTGCATTTTGTGCATAATGCAGAGGTTTCAGCTTTTACGGCACGTAGAGAAGAATCCGCTTGATAGCATCTCGGATTGCGAAAATGAAGTGGGTAGATGGAGTGTGAAGATAGCAGGTTCTGGTATTCTCCGATGTTACGCTTTCTCGCGTTTCCGTGACAATTTATTGGCGGAATTTTACTGCACGTACAGGAAACCTCCGGATCGGAAATGAATCCCTGATCTTCTTCAGCTATACTCAAAAACTCTCATTTGTCTTGCTAGAAAGCAAATGGAACTCTTCGTCAAATCAATTTGTGCCTTCTCTTCAGAAGACTTTCCGGTAGTGTCCACTTATGATAAAGTCAAAAGCATTCGATTAATGAAAATTACACTTACCTAGACCTAAATCTGAAATGTTATGGTAACCTGAGCCTTTTAATGAAGGTCAGCTCGTTTTGATCCAGGCTTTTTATCAACGCAGTCGATTCCGACTGACAGAAAGATGGATTTTTCATTCAGTAATACAAGTTATTCAGAAAAGTTGTGGTGGATTTCAATTATTCATTCGAAATACGCATTTCAGAATATTGAATTAAACCATTAGAGATCCACCGGCATGATTGATTTGTTCTGTTCGCCTGGAATGGCCGTAAATGGAGATAGAAAACATACTCGTTACTGTGAATTTCCATTACCAATGCTTTTTTCATAATGTTTTTTCGAGGCAGTTCCATCGAAGCGCAGTTTGTTCAATAGGTCATGTAAATTATTCGAATCAACAGGAGTTCCATGATTGTAAGCGGGCTCTTCTATTCATTAAGTTGATTAAATCGATGACTATACTCTTCAAAGAGATGAATGAGTGAACGCAAGACCCCAAACAATTGTGATCAAGGAACTAGCATAAACAATGAGGCGACGGCATTAAAATAATAAGTTATGAATGATATGAGTGTTAAAATAAAATAAAATCACTTTTAACACAAATACCATACAATGTTTTTTGTACAACTGCCCTATTTTGATAATGAAATGGGCGAATTTGCAATGACGATAAACTTCAAAATGCATTTTAATATTCGTATAATCAATGTTCTTGTGAATGGCAAACGTTGCCAACGTTATGATTACTAACAAAAGAGAAAAGGCGCTGCCATTTGAATTTTCGTCTTGGGTTTTTAACTGCTTGATATGTTTGTCGAGAGTCCAATTAATAATAAAAGTGACGATTTGGTTGTTCCTGTGGATATTGAAGAGTCTGCAAGAAGAGCAAATCTGGAACTTTTACCTAAAAAATCTGTTCAACAGTACGATATTGCATATAACAATTTCCTGGCCTGGTGTAAATTGAAAAATATAGAAGGGAACTTCAGTGAACCGGTTTTCCTGGCATACTTAGAAGAAGAATCAAAAATATGGAGTTCATCAACTTTGTGGAGCAAAATTTCAATGATGAAGTCCAGCGCCCTTGTTGAAAATGGTGTGGATGTTAGTAAATATATTAAGGTAAAAGCATATTTTGAACGGAAAAGTGAGGGATATCGTCCCAAAAAATCGAAAATTCTCACTCGTGAACAAGTTGAAAAATTTATAAATGAGGCACCTGATGAGAAATACTTGATGGTTAAGGTTGCAACTATTTTCGGATTCTTTGGAGCCTGTAGGCGTGAAGAATGGTGTAATTTATCAGTGGAAGACATCGAAATAACAAATAAATCATTGGTCATACAACTTCCAAACACAAAAACGAAAGTCAGTCGTTCTTTCAGTACTATTGGGAAGTATGCGTTGACTATTTTCATAAGTACTTTGCACTGCGCCCTTCTGTCATCAAACATCGTCGTTTTTTCCTGAAATACATGAAATGTTCATAAGTAATTATTGTTGAATATTGATAATAATAATTTGGAATTGGTGAATTTTTTTCATCTGATTTCATCATAAGGAAATGGAGTGCTAAAAATATTTTCAACCCTAATGTTAAAAATATTTCAACACGCTGCCACGTAAACAATCAATTTTAACATTGTTTGCTGTCATTAAATGTAATTTAATGGCAGTTGCACAAAAAAAAACGAAAGAAATAATTTCGCCTCTACAGTGCGATCACCTATTGAGTGGTGTTGCCGTCGTGTCGCCCTACCAGTGCTGTCTCGGCTCAAAAGTCATTATATGAAATATCAGCATTCAATGAAAGATCTTCGCTACATCTTCGAATAATATTCATGAAAGCGATGGAGCAGCTAGCTTCTCATAAAGGACTATATTTTTGAAAGGTAGTAAATTCACTACTGCGTAAATTTAAAAAAGTACTGTGTCCAACTTAGCGACAATCTCTTTAGAATTGACCAACTCCCGATAAATGGTGAACTTATATTCAATTCATAGCGTAGGTGTCAACAAAACAAACTCCTGATATATCTCCTTGACAAATATTTAGGTTAATGACTTTTTGTTGGTTTCCACTGTTTACATGGATCATTTTCGATGTTTTCATTCCATCCTGGATCTCGATTCCCACTGCCATTAAAAAACCATTATCGTATTTATTCGGAAAGTATTAACTGAAACCGTATAATATTATGCGGTTGACGATTGAGTTATTTAAATAATGAAGTTGTAAATATATTCTTCAGTCATGGCGTATTTTAGATATTATTTATAGAATACAAATATCGGAATTCACTTGGAACAATAAAAGTAAGTATATTATTCAACGAGCGGTAATGTAAGTCATAACTCACGCAAATGAGTTTTGCACCACGAGCCGTCAGTCGAGTGGTGTAATTCGTCAAGTGTGTTAATTATGACCATTACCACGGATTGAATATACTTTATCTACTACTTCTTCAGTAAAATTCGAATCAAAAGCGATCTCTGTGGTCGAGAATCGAATAGCGTAGAAAACGTCAAAAATTCACGTTCTCCAAATGCCATGTTTGGATATTCAGACCGAAGGAAATTGAGAGACCGTTACCTTGATGCCTGAAAAAAAGTTCCTGGTCGATCCTATTTTTTTTTTATTAATTTCGTGAGCAATTCAATTTCTCCTATATGCATTGGGGTAAATTGAAGGCGTGAGTTACTATGGCTCACGGTGTTGGTTTGTGGATACTATGTCAGCTCAAAATCGATTGAATGAAGAATATATCAGTCTGTGGGAGTAGAAAAAGACTATTTATACAAATCAAACGAACCTATTTGAGTTGATTTATTTGTTAATGTATTTTGTCTGTATGATATGGGATTTGTACTTTTTTTATCGATGTCTTTTAATT
The DNA here is from genome assembly GCA_910592335.1 of Adalia bipunctata. Classification (NCBI taxonomy): domain Eukaryota; kingdom Metazoa; phylum Arthropoda; class Insecta; order Coleoptera; family Coccinellidae; genus Adalia; species Adalia bipunctata. The sequence goes on from OU342955.1 coordinate 16,313,294, forward strand.
CAACTTCTAACGTTTTGGTTTGAAGGAACTAGTTCTCGCCCAACTCATTTCGTGACATTATATTTTCTACATAGACATTTTCCTTGTCATCTAGATCTAGGTATCGTTAACATGTCAAGCTTTCGAACTCGTTTGCTGTCTGCATAGAACTACTTCCAGTTTTATGTTGTGGGAATTTCCTAAAGGAAACATAACGTGACATGGAATCGTGTTCTGTATTCTCCGATGAACAAAGCATATATGTATTTCAACGACACATCAATTTTATGTAGATGCATGGAAGTTATTTTGTTGCATTGATACACTGCCCTTCAATTTCAGTACGATGCTGTTCGGTGTATTTTCAGGTGTTTTACTCTCAGTTGATGTGTCTGATGATTGAAGGATGGAAGTGAAGGAAGGAATTTTACGATATTCACCATATGTTCGACCTTTTACAACGCTCGTTTCACTTAGGAGTCTCTCGCCTTCAAAATAAGAAACGTATACCGCCAGATGGCAGTGCAGTGCATTGATTTTTATTTATTGTTCAGCTCAATAGAACAAATTTGGGGCGCAGGGAATATAACAAGAAATCCTACCCTGAACTAGATCTCCCCCTGGCTGTATAATACTCTCTTTCCTTCACCAGTCACCAGGACATACCTGCGGGGCGTGTTATTCAAAAGAAACTCAATTTCATGTTAGAATCCACGATTGTAAGAAACAATTAATTCTCACTAATCGACGGCTAATACAAACCTTAATAAATTGTCGTTGATACATATGGATATTTATCATTTCGAATAGAAAAATTCAAGGAAATGAATTCCGCGAAAACAACACATTGTTGTAATATTATTTACAAAAAAATGGTGAATGCTAAAAAAAATGAGATAGACATTTGATTAACTCAATGATAGACTTCAATACTGAAATGAAAAAACACAAAAATATTTGTTCATTTTGATGGTGGAACTGTTACAAAATAACCGAAAATGATGGGGAATATCCTTTTCATTCGTTTAATACTTATGAAATTTTTTTTGTATTTTTTTTTCATTCAAGGAAAGAAATAACGGCATGCAGACTATTGAATATTTTTTGAAATTCCGGAAAAAGTCACACACCGTGCAGGATGTGAATATTCAATAGTCTGCATGCCGTTATTTCTTTCCTTGATTATATTCACAGATGTTAACCTATTCTCATGTATTTTTTTATTATTTTCATCTTTATACACTCATACAGCCCTTCATCAATCAGAAAAAATAAATCGTTTCTGACTCCCTTTTTTCAGGGATGTAGATTGTAGACCCTCAAACAAGAGCTTTATCATTTAATCACGATCCCTGCATCATTGATGATTTCTTTGACAGCTTCTGTCATTTTTCGGCAGCTGCTGTCATTTTTTGACAACAGCTGTCAAATTTTTTTAGACAGTGAGATCCTCGGTGAGATCTGCCCACAATGTTATATACCTATTCGATTTAAATCACCTCCCAACAATTATTCACTTCGAACACATACTTTTCGGATAGAACCAGACTAAATCCGAAAAGTAATAGCCCAAATCTGCATCGTTACCGAAAATTTATTAAAAGTGCAATACACCCCTCTCCCCCGTCGTCGTCCCCGATTGCAACCATCCCGAAATAATAATTAAAGTGGGATTTCTCCGGAAATAAGTGGGACAATTTAATTAGGAATATTGTCTCCGCCGTTTAAGTTCAAACGGGCGGATTTCAGTGCAGCGCCCGCCGTTAAAAGCGGGAGGGGGGTTCAAAAGTGGGCGTAATTAATCCGTCCGTTAATTCGCGGGCGCCGGTTGTTGGTACAGGAGCAGAAATCGGTAATTCGACTGCTAACGATGATTGCAAATGTTTCGAGGCGAGCGATCCGATTAAAACGATGGGAAAAATATTTACGACAGGGAGAATCTTACGAGAAATCGGCTATGGAGACAGTTTTATATACGAATCTAAGAACGTACCAACTCTCTGTTTAATATTGGATTAAAATCGGGTCCTATACTATACACTATACAGAGTGTAACAGCCAAATGGAATAAATTCGATAACGAATAAATGAGGGGGTATTAGGAAAAACGCTCGGACACGTCGATTTGTAATTTTGAATGCGCATATTTTTCAAGAAAATAAAATTATATAGGGTGTTCCATGTGACCGTGGCCAATACCAACTTCCTTATTTCAAATGCAACCCCCTGTATATTATTTAGTTTTTGGATTCTTCAGAAAATTCTAGACAGAATTCATGTACAATGTCCCATACTTATCGCCAACTTTTTCGGAAATATTAAGTTTTTTCAGATTTTTTACAAAAACTAACATTTTAAATGAAAATTATTTTATTTCACAAATTCGATACATTACACTCAATACTTATTTCCCATTTACCTCTTGATATGAAGAAAGTATGCAAAAACGCCGGAAATGTTGAGTAACGTTAGAAGACAATTCTACACCAGATTAGCACGTTGCCAAGACGTTCCCGGCGAGCATTTCGAACATTTCATACATTGACATTAATGTTTTTTTTGTTTTTTTTTTTATTTAGAAATAATCAGTATTACTTATTAGGTTTTTAAGTGTAATGTAGGTACCGAATTTGTGAAATAAAATAATTTTTATTTAAAACGTTTATTTTTGCAATAAATCTGAAAACACTTAATACTTCCGAAATAGTTAAAGATAAGTATAGGACATTGGGCATGTATTGTGTCTAGAATTCTCTGAAGAATCCAAAAAATAAATAGTATACAGGGGGTTGCATTTGAAATAAGAAAGTTGGTATTGGCCACGGTCACATGGAACACCCTATATAATATTATTTTCTTGAAAAATATCCGCATTTAAAATTTCAAATCGACGTGTCCGAGCGTTTTTCTCAAAACGCCCACATTTATTCGTTATCGAATTTATTCCATTTGGCTGTTACACTCTGTATAACCTTCGAGCATGGCCTCATTCATAGCGCCACAATTCTTGAACGTTCAATCTCACTTATCACCCTAAGATTCTTTTGTTTTCAGTTGAAATTGTGTACTTTTGCTAACCAAATAAGCGCAATCAAGATGTGATCTCCAAAGATTGTAAACATCTATTTCTGTCAAAAAATGTGTGACGATTAAGAAAGATAACATTTGTAAAAAAACTAACGAGAAATTGTTGATATGAAAAATACAGAAGTAAATTTGAAATATACAAAAATTTCGAGTTAATCTCTTATTATAATTTGATAAGACTTCAAGAGAAATGAATGAATTTAACCAAGACACGCTTGTTACAAAAATAGTGGAATTAGTAAGGGCAAAACAGCTTTAAATTAATACAGGGAAAGTTCTGCTGATGCTACCATTACTCATATGAACATTTTTATTAATAAACGGGTCAGCTGCAATGTGGGTATCCTCAATTAAGAGTAGGAATATTCACGCATCGCCTATAGCTATTATTATGATTTATAATTTCTATCATATGCATGAGGCGCCATCTGCTCACATGTTCATCGACCCAGAAAATTGGTCTGTAAGTTCGTGGAATTGTTTCAGCGTTAATGAATCTGCATCATTTTTGGAAGTATACAGCGTTTGATTAATTGGAACGTAAAATTCAGTCTGAGAAATAAAATCCTGCCGGTAATTTTTCCGTTCTGTATTTATTCCACATTTTCATTTCGCATTCGAACGACCAATTATGAGTTCTTTTTTCCCTATGCCTTCGCCTTCCCATGGCGCGCGCCTTCAGATGTTATTCATTAAATTTTGAATTATTTAATCGGCAATAATCCTGGAGATTGTAAAGTTCCTAAATGACCCCGCCAGTTCCGGTCCGGCCAGTTTTAAAGGAGCATTAAGTGAGCTTTTACTCCGCGCCCATATATCTCCCAGAAGGGTAAGTGAAAATCGGTAAACTGGGCTGTAAACCAAGATTTAAGGGGTAACTATGTATCTTCCGCCAGTGTTCATTAGAATTCCGCGTTATAAAAATGGCCGAGGCAAAGGGGTCCTAATGAATGGGGCGGCTTTGCCACTTCCGCGGCTGTTTAGAAAAACGCCCGGGCCATTTCACGCCCGGCTGGGTTTTCGACGATGAGTTTTTTCGCAGCCTACACCGCCATTCTGCTCGTTAAGTCGGAGATCTGAAGACCGGATGCCACGGGCTCTTGATGTAAACAGTGTTGCGGAATTGGAAAATCTTCGCCTTTGTTTTTTCCTGAAAGAGCGAGTTTCCAAATATACCTTTTTTGGTTTCAACGCTAACCCTCGGGTAATTTCCGGCTTCAAGATTCTCTGCCATGTTTCATATTATGCAGCGATGATTCATACAGGGTCTGACAGAAGTCAGCTCCATGCACTCTTGGTCTCTTGCTGCATTTCTGCTTCCGAGCAGAAAAACTCGATTGCCTTGTGTGGTGCAACTGTGAACAAGCAAAGCATGCAACGATTGATTGGTTGACGATCAAGAGACTGGGTTAGCACTTAGCCTCCAGGTGGCACTACGACCATCTTGGGACTATTGTATCACTCTTTCGTCAGTGGTTCCTCACGAGAATAGGTTCGTGTCCTTTATCAGCCTGTTTATGAGGTTTTTCGGATTCATTCCCGTTTCCGGACTAATTTCTCCGATGGTTATGTGACGCCTTCTTCCTAGGGCGTCGCATTCAAAGATGATGTGAGAGGCTGTTCCTTCCTCTTCATCGCAAAGTCTGCAATCCACGGGTTCTCTAAGTATTTCCATGGTGTTCAGATGTTCCTTAAGGCCGCAGTGTCCCGTCAGCAGACCTACTATTATGCGTGCCTTTGTTCTGTTTAGAATCAGAAAGTCAGGCGTCAAGGTTTGGCTTGTGTGCCCCACCATGACTTTGCTGTGTGTTTGCCCGTCGCTCTGCTCCCCGTGTCGTTGGTGTCTTTGTTTTATCCACTCCCCAATCAGGGTCCTGCATCGGTTTTTGCTGATTCCAAGCACAGGTTATGGCCCTGTGAATGGAGTTTCAGATGCTTGTCTTCTCTGGTCTGCTTTTTCATTGCCCGCTATTCCCTTGTGACCTAGCACCCACATCAAGGTGACCTTGTTGTGCTTTGCCAGCTCCAGAAGGCCCTGGAGGCATCCTCAGACGAGTCTGGACTTTATCTGTGTCGAGGGCTTTGATGGCGCTCTGGCTGTCAGAGAGAATTTGGAAGTGTTTTCTTTGGTAGTCACTTTCCAGGTTCTTCTGTATGCATGTCCTAATGGCATATGTTTCAGCTTGAAATATCGTGGCGTGTTTGCCGAGAGGTATTATGTAATCCCTTCTTGGCCTTACTCCATGTATTCCAGCTCCTGTTCTTTCATCTGTTTTTGAACCGTCTGTGTACCGAAAAATGCATGCAATACTGGACACCTGAGAAAACCTGGCAAACAGTGGGAGTCACTTCTAACCTCTATGTCGCTTTGCTGAGGGAGTTTTTGGGCCCTTCTGACTCGCAGCTTTCAAGCAAGAAATGTACGAAGAAGGTTTGAATGTAGTTTGGTTCTAACAGGACGGCGCTATAGGCCCACACAGTCACTTGTACGTGACCTCTTTTCACTTCCATTTTATAAGATAACCTTCATCTTGACAGTAATTCTCCATGCGATTCTTCATCTTCAATCTTGGGAGCAACGACTCTATTCCAACTTAATCCGAATTACCCAAGGGTTAGGCCAAGTTATTCAACCGATCGAGTTCACGTCTAGCAGTCCGCATTTTACGTGTTGACCACTAATCCCCTTTTACGTCCGGATTAATGTCGTGTGTACTAAACACGTTACACCTTGAACGGTGCCACAATAAGCTTACGACACGTTTTATACGTAACCGATATGTATCGCAGAGCGTCCTACAATCCTTTATAACGTACTGTTATGGCCTGCCGGAATAGTTTTTTTGTGGCCACGCAGGCCATCACAGGATCGTAAATGATCATGCTTAATAAGAGATGAGGGAGGTGGAACATGGGAATGGATTCGTGGAGCGGTGGTCTGCAACAAATGGCTCTATTTCTTTTAGGACGTCTTGGATGGAACTCCAGATGCAGATCAAGAGAATGTGAATTTTTTTTTTCATATAAATGGTGATCTAGAGATTGTACTCTTAAAATAACTATTTTATTTCATCCATGTTGTTATGAGCAATCAAAAACGTGGATTTTCTTCGACTCTATTCGTCATAAATCGATAGCACTGTCCAACCATTCCGCTAAATTAAATCAGCTGAATTCAGACCATTTTTCACCATGCCCGTCAGTCTAGTTTACCCGTGTAAATATTTGAGTTACACACCTTAACGTTGGCCATTTATCAATTGCCAGATTAAACATTATCTGGACACAGGTTGAATTAGATACTTCAACCTGAACGTTCTTACCGTTCTTATATACATATTATGATCATTTAAATACACGGAAACCCCATTTTATTATGCATAATTCCTCTTTGCCGAGCATGTAAACGCGGCTTTATCGGTCAGATCTTCGTCCGCGACTGCACGTAATCCCTCGAACGCTCGGCGGGGTTCTGTTGTTGTCCCTACGAAAATATAAATCTGAAAAAGAAGGTCTTTCCCACCGGAATATGATATTTTAGCGTTCTCATGGAGGTATCTGCATTAAGCTTAGTTATTTCATGATTGTTCCAACTCTTTATCTATAATTTTTAGTATACCATATTAGCGATCCTGTGTCTCAAACGGTAGTCATGCATTCGTGGACAGGGGACTCTCTCAACTGTTTCCATGTCTCCCTGTCTTGATCCAGCTCTAACCAATGTATACCAGACAACTTTCAGATATCGTCCTCTCATAATTTCTCTTCGGATTCAACAGTTCAGAACTCTGATGCACTTTCCGCAAGGTCATCAGCCTTCTTAGCACTCTCAATGCCACAGTGCCCTGGCACCCTTGAGAAAGTCACTTGATGGCCTCGTCAGTAGCTTTGGTCTGCTTCCTCATGTTTTAATATTTAATTTTTCCAATGCTCATATTTATTTTTTTATGTTTATTGTTCTCGCATTGTGTGATATTATTATTAGCTATTCACTTGTTGGCTATTTCCAAATTCAGCTGGTTGTCACCTATCGTTGACGATGTCTGTTACCCATTTCTCTTCGCTGATAAGCAGTTGGAATGTTGGATAGATATGCTGAAGTTGACGTCTAAACCATAGAGATAGAATATCCGTAAGAGGCATAGGCATAGCCTCGCACAATTGACTATTCTCTAGATAATAACAGGGTTGAACCATTGCATATCTCTTCATGTCAAGGCTATACGTACATCCACATGAAGATTATTCTTCAAGTCATTTGCCTACAACCAGAGACCTATCTATGTTTATGGCCAATGTAAACCTTTGATGTGAGCTAATGGGAATTGAAAAAAAAAACAAATACCACAAACAACCTTCTGCACCATCGCTCTTTTTCGACGTATTTCTTTCTCAGTTATCTTGTCTATTTCTCAACTCTATTGCTCAACGTTTACAGAAATAGCAAGTCAATAAGGAGAAAATAAAAACTGAGAGAATACCAGATTCGAAATAATTTTCTGTGATGCTCTTCGAGGAAAAATCGTGTTTAGCCAGTCTGCCATCAAAGGCAGAAGGTGGACCATGCTCCTACAAAAACGCTTCTCCCAAAGCGGTATACCTTCCAGAGAAAATAGAATGTTTCTGCTTCGATGTTTCTCCAGACAAAAACGATGCTGTAACCGGAGATGAACGATGTAAAACAATTCCACTAGCAGGAGAAAACGTCTCGATATTTGTAATTACTTCGAGTGTAAAGGTTAGAAGCCATTACTGGAAAGAGATGAGGCAGTTTTTGTTGAGTCCCACCCATTTTGCACTGGGAGTTACGCGGCAAAGGTGATTTCGCCTTTGAGACTTTTCTCCTTTATTGAAGTCGGTTTTATTGGAAAAGAATTTTTCTGTCGTATCGAAGTTATTGTAATTTATGTTGGTACACCATTAGATAGTTCCATTTAAAAAGAGTATCTCAGACTTTCGGGTAAAATCTTATCACCAACTGCAAATATGAATGTGTCAATTCTATGAACGGGCACAATGAGACGCTGCATGAAATAGCCCACAGGCAGCTTCGAGAATGAATAATGCAGACCATTCAATTACGAAGCGAAGCCCTAATTTCGCTCGCTCAAAGTAAACTCAAATGCATCCGACGGGTCAAGTAGGCGTGTATAATTGATTAAGGCCATACTACACTCCAAAGTCAGGACCATAACTGCAACAGTGCTTTATTCCCACCGCCATTATATCAATTCTACACGTAATTTCGCGGCTGAAAAATGACCCGCTCCGTTCAGGAAGTGGGCTATGAATGCGCTATGTGAACTATCCCGTCGGCCAGTCGCAATTCGCGGGATTTTAATAAAGGTCGGGAATTGTCGCAGAGTCGTTGTAGGCAAAGCTGTAAACTTCGCAACATACCAAATTAATTTGCGGTCGACCTGCGGAGTTATTTGCGAAACGCCGATGGTGGCGCCCTCTGATGTCGGCGGAATTAACGTGTACGGTAACGCCGTTGTTAGGTCGATCTTTTATACTTCAACTTTTTCGTTTTGTAGGAAGAAGTGATATAATTTCAGAGGTGTAGGATTCTATGGTTTTGATCTGCTTACCATGTGCTCACCATGTTTCTTCGTTTTGGAATCAACGACGAGCAAGAGAGACCTTTAACACGATATGCTTTGTGAAATGGAAGAATGGTGTAAGAAGAACCCCCATAGAGATTTGACTGAAAAGTGGCTGTCCACCAATCAAGGGGTGTTTTTAAAAGAAAAAGAAAAGATGTTGATAATTTTCAATATTTGAACTTCGGGCGTACCTATATTGAGACGAAAATAAAAATCGCTATTACACACTGTCTGTGAATAAGTGGACAACTTATCTTAGCAAAACAAAATCAAAGTAAGTATCAAAAATCTTGGGGAGATTTCAGGACTCTGAACTCAAGATTATCTGAGCTTCTGGCGGTTAGTCCAAAGGATAATAAAAAAATTCTTCACCTTCAACTACCGATTCAACACTTCACACCGCTATTCTCCGAATAGCACTTTTCCGTCTACGCTTTGAGACCTAACTTTCCGAATCTTCCTACAATCGAACCCGAGTCAACTGAGAACCTTCCCGTTTGAGAATTCTCCAGCTACTGTCGCAACTTCGTTTTCGAAAGCCATTAAAGTTTTTTTTCTCACCTCCAGTGGGCACATTCCGATAAGGATGTCGTACTCGTCTGAGATTTTCGGTTAGTTGCAGCACCCGCGATCTATCATTGAATTCAAACGCGGCCCCAGCAACCCGCCATCCAGATCGTGGGACAAAAGTCCCCTGACACCGTCTCGATATACAATTTATTTTCGATTTATCATGAGGAAACTTGATCCGAAAATTAACAACTCTGTTGCTTATCTTCTCACATGCATCCTGTTTCTCACGTACTGTAAACTGGAACCCGTCTCCAAGGAAGTAATATTCGAAGCCATGAATATGAATTTACAAGTCCATTTTGAGTGTTGCTGAAACTGCTCTGATGGGGACACATTACACCTGGAGGTCGCAGTGGAGTGTTACCGCCATTACCAAACAATAAACTATAGTGGCCTTCAACTCAGGGCACCGAAATATCTCCAAATAATTATGCAGGCAACCTATAAATTCCGTATTCGTCAATAAAAGAGAAATCGTTGAGATATCGCGATCCCCGACGAAATTTCAATTTCAAAATTCGCCATCGGTCTAATTAAAGTTCCTTTTTATTGCCAACCGAATAGTTTTCATGACTCAGTTTATTGCGATCAAGATAATAAGGGACATAAAACATATAAATACAACCATAGTTTTATGGGATAATAATTCTTTCCGAAAATAAACAAAATATTCATTAGAATATCAGCACGCACCCTTCTGGTTCGGATTGAATATCGTCTAGAGCCCCACTAATTTCGGGTTAACAATTCGATTTCGTGTTCATTGTTCTGCTCGGATTTCTGCGTGGCTCTTTTGGGCGACCCGTTAATTGTTGAATTAATTTGGGGTTAGATCCAATCAGGAACTTTGTTCGCGATGATTGGATAAGGAATGTGTTCTCCACATTTTTTAGTTTCAGTTTATTTTGTCTTTAGGATTTCGTTTTTCGAAGCATCAAGTCGCGGATGAACAAAAGATCTATTGTGTAATGTAGGCCTCTCACGGGGACTTTCACGGGACTTTTTACGGATGCCCGGAAAAAATTCCAGTGTATCGAGACTTGGTCTGCTTCCAGAATGCTCGAAACGTATGCCTCGTGAGTAGCCCGTATCATATTTGGATGGACAAATGGATAGATTTGGTGACTGGGTCATATTTCATAATGAATTCAGGAAATTTTCAATTCTGAACAGCGGAAACGATTCCTAAAGAATTTTCCAATGGGAAAACCGTCGTAAATAATCATTACACATCACCAGGCATTCTCTTCTCCCTCTTCTATTCTCTATTCTGCCGCGGTTCCGCAAATACAATAAATACATGATTTATACGTTCCGAATCAATTTGGGGGATTAGTTTGGCAGATGTCAAACGCCCACTTGTGTGCGAGGCGCTGTCTCCCAAACATATTCGGAACTACTCGAGATGCAACAGTAATACGGGTAGTTTTTCTTGCTGACAAAAAACCTATCATTGGCTTTCGCTGGGGCATTCCTAGTAGGGGTTGGTACGCCGTATTGTACAGGAGCTCTCTGCCCCCTTCCGGCATATTTATTTGATTTGTTTTGTGTGTGTAAAAGCAGGGTGGGATATGATGATTCGATAGCATCCCCCAGAGATTTCAGGGTATTAATTCTCTGAAGCTTCTAGGACGGGGGTACAAGAATGCAAAATAGAAATGATTATGCCAGTCTCTGGTGGAAACCTCACAAATTGATTAAAGAATCGTTTGTCGGAGTCTTGGCTGATGCTGCTAAGTGTAAACAGACATGAAGTAAATGAGTCATCTTTTCTGAAGCTACGTTGTTTTGATATGTAAAACAGATTATTTTGAGTGTTTTTCTTTGATCTCGTGGTGATTTTGGGAAGAATTTCAGTAAATTGATGTGTTATTGACAGTGCACTGTCGAGTTTATGAAATTTTTGCATACAAATTGGCTTTTTCCCTTCTAATTGGATCGACATTTCACGAGGAATTCGATGAAAATTAAGAAAATAAATGATTGTTTTGAATGTTCTTTATTTTCATGAAAATATACTACAAAACAGCAACACTAAAAATCTACATCTGCCATAAGCTATAATCTGAATGTTAATAATTTCTGATGCGACATGACAAACATGAAAATCTATGTATGGTATTTCCTTATAATCACTTGAATATTCCCAAAATGTTAAGCTGTAAATTCAGCAATTCAACCACAGAACTTGGCAATTTAATACAACCTTCTAAAAATATTGTTCACACTTGTTTGAGAAACTCTTAACATAATTCTTTGTAGTAAGGTTTCTCCATCTATCGTTTATTTATCCATGCCTTTCCTCAATCCTTTTTTCCAATATACCAAAGGCATTAGTAGTATATAGTGTTGAGACATCTTTCTGAGGAAATTTATGAAAACGTATAAAACTGTTTTTACTTTTCCTTGAAGAGCAATTGAAAACACAACAGTTAAAATTGTTAACGGTTTTTCTCAGTACTAGTATTTAGATTACTCATTGTTATATATTCAATGCACATGAATCCTTGCGCTCAGATACTTCGCTTTTTTTAAATTTCTGTATTAGATTAAGACACAGCTCAGTACCCTGAAATACCATGATCATTTCATAACACTCTTGTTGATAATTATGGTATTTACCTTTCTCATCAGTTACAATTGCACCAGAAAATTAAACTCAAACAAGACGCCTTGTAACCTAAAACATGATAACTTTGTGAATAATATTTTAAATGAATAACACCAATATAAATACCTTCTCAACCATTTTTATTTAAATACTAATTAATCTGCTAAAAACACGATAAAATATCTAGATATACCTGGAAATGAAACAAAATATTATAGCTCAAAAGCACGCGAAATATCTCAAAACATTACTCACTTTCTAGTTTGGAATTTTTGCCGAAAGAGGGCGTTTTGATTTTTGGATTCGCCTGTTTCGGAAGATTGAAAAGAAGTTTGAGTAGCTCTACTGAAGGGCACACAAATATGTAATAGAACATACGGAATAATGTTTGAAAACAAAAGCGCCTTAAAAATGTCGGCGACTCCAATTTTAACTTAAAAAACAAAATGAAATAGAAAGACAACCAGCATAGTGACACATATGTCAATAGTACGATTAACAACAAATGCACAATAATTCATTCAAACAATCTTCATAGAGTTAAACTCACACTGACCTTCAATGCCCTTAATTGAAATTTATAATGGCGTTTTTGCAGAAGAAAAAGAATTTATCGGTTCCAAATAAAAATAGTCTTCAATTCGTTTCACTCTGGCCTTTTCCATTAGGACGATTAGTTTTTGAACACTTCAGGTGAAAATCCACACGTACTCCAGAACGATCCACATCGGCCACATAAAAACAATTCACCCTGCCGTTTATGGATCGTATCCTACAATCATTATCTCCAGTAGTGGCTGCTGATGCCATTAGGGTGCATCCAGACCGGCTTCGCCAGGCGATGAATAACTCCAGTAGATAAACCCGTGTAAGACACCCCTTACGCCTCGGTTTTAAAGTGCAACTGGAAAATCCGAAGTAAGGGAAGATAAACGTTCCATCCCAACAGTCTTATGAATTATTTAAGAGCGGTATAGTTTCCGTACGCCCCTAGAAGATAATCAGCGGCAATTATAACTATTGGAGGTATAAAGACGGCGTTTACCCCCACGAGGTTGTTGGGGGTTTCTCAGAAAGGGGTGAATGACTTCTTGAAGAGGTGTTTGTCGGGTATTCGTGCCTAATTATTAATGAATGGCGAGAATTAATGAACGTCTTCTTTGCCACAGCGTGTTGTATTTTGAACGAGCTTTTAAGCGGATTGTTATTGATTTTCAATCTGCGATCATCCGAGATGCACTTAATCAAGTGCTTCTCTTGTCTTCATTGTCACTAGAATCTTCTCGGCTCCGAAAAAGTTCTTTGCTGACGCTGTTTTCTTCTTGGCTCTGGAAGCTGGAGATCTTCTTCACTGGTACTGTTTTCTTCTAGGCTTTGAATACTGAAGATTGCTTTCATTAGCACTAGAATCTTCTTGGCTCTTGATACTGGAGATCTTCTTTACTGGCGCTGTATTCTTCTAGGCTCTGGATACTGGAGATTGTGTTCATTAGCACTGGAATCTTCTTGGCTCTAGATATAGCACATCTTCTTCACTGGCGCTGATTACTTCTAGGCTCTGAATACTAGAGATTGCCTTCATTGGCTCTGGAATCTTCTTGGCTCCGGAAGATAGAACACTTCTTCGCTTCAGTTGCATTCTTCTAGGCTTTCGATACTGGAGAATGTCTTCATTGGCACGGGAATCTTTATGGCTCTGGAAGCTCGAAATATTTTTCGCTGACGTTGTATTCTTCTTGGCTCTGGAGGTTGTAGATCATCTTCACTTGCGCTGATTACTTCTAGGCTCTGAATACTAGAGATTGCCTTCATTGGCTCTCGAATCTTCTTGGCTCCGGAAGATAGAACACTTCTTCGCTTCAGCTGCATTCTTCTAGGCTTTTAATACTGGAGAATGTCTTCATTGGCACGGGAATCTTCATGGCTCTGGAAGCTAGAAATCTTTTTCACTGACGTTGTATTCTTCTTGGCTCTGGAGGTTGTAGATCATCTTCACTTGCGCTGAATACTTCTAGGCTCTAAATACTAGAGATTGCCTTCATTGGCTCTGGAATCTTCTTGGCTCCGGAAGCTAGAACACTTTTTCGCTTCAGCTGCATTCTTCTAGGCTTTTGATACTGGAGAATGTCTTCATTGGCACTGGAATCTTCATGGCTCTGGAAGCTGGAAATCTTTTTCGCTGACGTTGTATTCTTCTTGGCTCTGGAGGTTGTAGATCTTCTTCACTTGCGCTGGATTCTTCTAGGCTCTGGATACTGGAGATTGCCTTCAATGGCACTGGAATCTTCTTGGCTCTGGAAGCTGGAAACCTTTTTGGCGGACGTCGTTATCTACTTGGCTCTTGGAAGTTGGAGATTTTTTTCACTGACTTTGGAGACTGTATATCTCCTTCGCTGGCGCTTGAAGTTGATGATCTTATTCACTGGCTCTGGATTCGTCTTGCCTCTGGAGACTGGAGATTGTCTTCGCTGAGGATGGGATCTCTAATTTAATATTCTAAGTCTCTGAAGCTGCACTGATGTGAGCGAAATTTATTCATTTTCCAATTTCACATACGACTTACCCCGTCAGTTTCACGGTACCAATTAGGATTCTTCGCGTAGTCAATTGGACACATAAAACTCCCCTCCCCATGAAAAATCGCGGGGCCCATCGCTGCAAGCGACCCGTCCAGTAATTTATCTTTTGTTGTGACGCCGACCGTCAAAAGTTCCACGTAGACGGTCCGCAGCCCTTGGACGGGCCCTAACGAAGGAACACCCGGGGGACCGAGGGGTGTATTTTTATAATTTAAGCCGTTAATGGTAATAATGCGATCTTTGTGTACGGGAATGTAGACGCAACGGCAGATAGGGGGGCCGGCAGAGCGAGTAGGCACAGCTCTTGCGGAAAAATCTTCGTTCCAATGGCCGCCGGTGCCTTTGATTCTGTGCGTGAGGGGGAAATTTTTTCGGCGGGGCGTGAAAATTGGGTTTTGTCCTGGAAATTAAGAGACGGAATAATAATCGAATTAGAACGGATACAAAGCTTGGGTGTTTCGTTCGAATTTGGACGAGTTGTTGGGTTGAATCGTTGAATGGGTATATTAGACGGATCCCTGGGGCACACCATCTGCTATGACTCTCGGTGTTATGAATATCTTCACATTAGGCACACTCGCAATCGAAATATACGTGGATATAACCCTGGAAAAAAATATCAAAGCAACGATCTCCTATGTCATCGACTCAAAGCTGATACGGGAGGCATTTAGACATTCCGTACTCACGTACGGCACCAAGCGCGAATAGCGCTCTGCTATTCACCTGACCAATCTCACTTCGAATGCGAAACGGCGTATAATAATAGGTATAATACCTAAGCGTAATTCAATTGAAGTTCGGTATTTATCATTTTATTCATCTAAATGAAAATGAAATTATTCCAAGTGATGAATGAATCTTTACTGGTAATATGGGTAATTTATATTCTGCAGCATCCAAATGGAATACTTTTGAGATGAAGAGTTATAAAGGAAGAACTCTTCAATTTTGAAGCAATGAAATGAAAACGTCTGATTTGAATGGAGTACAATCATTTCGTAATTTTCTAAACATGAAAATTCGATGAATTCAATCACTTTCCAACTTTCCATAAAAATCCGAGATACAATCATTGAGTTCAAATATATTTGAACTCAATGGTAGTATAGTGGGTTGGGTTACAGTTTAGACTAAAAACATCTCTACCTACCTAATTGAAAAATTAAATGGAGATGAGAATAGGTTATCAAAATATGTAAAGTAATTGAAAATTTAATCAACTGATATATCACGCGCGAGCGGAGCGAGGGCATTAATACCTACCTATAGTTCGATTTATTTTTATTCTTTTTTAATTGAACCTCTATATTATATGTGTAGAAAATCGTTGATACCGAAAGAAGTTATAAGCGATTTGTCTAGGGCTTGTTGAAAGAAACACAACATAGCGCTATTCGCGTTTGGTGCCGTGCGTGAGTACGGAATGTCTAAATGCATACGGGAGTGCCGAGATAAACTTGATGAAGAAGGCAAAAGCAACAAGGTCTCTTCAGTCGACGTTCCTGGTCACTCAGGAATCGAAGGAAACGGAGAGGCTAAGACCCTAGACCGAAAGGAAACAGCCTGTTGAACTTATGGGGGACTTTCAACAAATCAGCTCTATATTGCCATTAAGTTACATGATTTGTATTTCAGCAAACGAAATAAAAGCGAGGATTTCAAGTGAAACAAGAAGCAGGAGTAGGTACAAAATACCCCATAAATCACCGGAAACTCCACATAAACTCATTCTAGTGATCGTCGGGTATTATTTCACTCCCCTTTTTGTCTGGAACACTCAAGAAGCGATCCATCCTCGAGATTCATTATTAATACTTCCGTGTAAGCCACGTAAACGGAACGTCTTCATCTCCATCCAAAAATCCCGTAATTATCTGACGAAATTCGTGTACCAGGCACGTGAAGAAGCCGAAAACAAAGGCACCCCAACTCCCAGGGGGCCTTCTGAATCCACCCAGACTCGGGACCGCAGGTGAACAATGGGGAATTAGTTCGAGAACCGCTTCTAATTGTTGAGCCTTTCATTCCGATCAAGATATCCTCATCTTCCAGAAATAAATAACCAGATGAAGCCATTACCGCAATCAACCGCGTCGTTAATCTGCGAGGCGTTTATTAATAAGGGAAATTCCAGTCGAGGTATGGTATTGAACAAGAATAATTAATGTCTTGAAGCGGCCCAATACATCGATAATAAATCATTAAATTAATACAGCTTAACAGAAAGCGCCTTCGTTGGCTAGGCTTGTGTAGTACATGTACTATGTACTATTAGGAACCGGTTCCCATCACTGTACTAAAAGAAACGTTTCCCAATCTCCATTCTTAATAGTACTATTCGGTCTTTTAGTACATCTACGAGAGAGAGCATAGCATTTTAGTCCTTATATACGACGGCATAAGGTTCATATTTGCTTAGCGCTAGTGAACTATTGGGAATTATTCGTTCTTCTAGTACGTTGAAAGGAAGGGAATTTGGTCCATATCCCAATAAAGCATACGGGTCACATTGCCTCAACGTTTCCCTTATTCGTTCATTTGGGTCTCTAGTACATCTGGGATCGCTTAGCGCTCATGAAAGAACGAACTATTGGGATTTATTCGGTCTTTTAGTACATTCAACGGGAAGGGAATTTGGTCCTTATTCCATTGTACTTACGACTCATATTGCCTTAACGTTTCCCTTATTCGTTCATTTGTCTAGTACTCTATAGTACATTTGGGATCGCTTAGCGCTCAAGAAAGAAAGAATTGGGATACATTCACTTATTCGGTCTTTTAGTACATTCAACGGAACGGGAATTTGGTCCATATTCCAATGAACTTACGACTCATATTTCCTTAACTATTCCTTTATTCGTTCATTTGTGTCTTTGGTACATAGTACATTTGAGATCGTTCAGCGCTCAAGAAAGATACGAACTATTGGGATTGGTATACCTACATTAATTAATTAATTTAATTTATTCGGTCTTTTAGTACGTTGAAAGGAAGGGAATTTGTTAGGGCTTTCGCGGGCTCGCGGCCATTTGGTAATTGATCCATATTGAACCATTTGCTCAATAGAACTATTAGTACTAATAGTACTATTAAGGTGTACTAGTTCACTTCTCGAATTGTACTAGTACAGAGCGATCCCATAAGTGACCGAGCAAGCACAAGCCTAGTTGGCAGTTCTCCAAGATGCCTTTAAGGCTAGGCGATACGATCATTGTTCTTTCTCGCTTAAAAGGTCACTTCCTCTCAACATTATGTAGGTGTACGTTAATGGGACTTAGGAAGGTGTAAAAAAACCAGCAAATCTCAGCTAATGCCAACGTTTCGCAACATATATTGTCGCTTCTTCAGGGCTAAAAAATACAGGTCATCATGTATAAAATGAATGATCAAGACAACAACAACACACAGAACCACACAAACTAACATGTACAAAAAACGATGGAAAATTGCAGGGCCACAATCAGCACTGAGACTCACTTACCAAAGCTAAACAATGCTCTTAAAATAATAAATACTAAAAAAGGGAACGCAGACGGTGAAACATCGAAAATAATTGTTATTTGGAGTGTTCGACATCAATTCCAATCGGATAACAGTCATCAAATGAACCAGGCAGGGTACAAAGAATATACACCGTGCCACCCACATATGTAGGTATACGCTATCAGATAACCGACAGGTGACCCCCGCGTTCTCTGGTTTTGAAAACTTCTAAAATATTTTTATATATGGAACTTAAATTCTGGGTGTCCGTTCTATTATTGACTGTTTCGTTTAATCTTATAAACACCATTTCGCTAATATTGCGCTTCACCCAGCTGTCCTCAAAATCCAACATCTTGACATTGTCAAAATCAAATTGATGGTGTTCATCATTTCCAAGAACAATCATATTATTTTTTAACGTAGATTCAATATCTGCCATAAAAAATGGGGTTCTAATTTGAAAAAATAGATTTTTCACGATTTTGTCATTCCCTAACTTTGAAAGCGATTTTTTCACCCCCTGTATCATGAATCGCGATTTTGATTCTCAAAGTGGATACAGCAATCTTACATCTTGAAAAATCCCAAAAATGAAAATTTTCCATCCAAAAACCTCGAAGTTATTCTTGTTTCAGCGGAGCTCTATTTTCGATTTTTTTTTCGAATTTTCCCGCTCAGAGAGAATTTTCCAACCAAAACTGAAAAATGTTACATCAAAATAACTTGAAATTTTCTAAGGAATCTATTTCTGCAATAAAAAAATGGTGTTCTAATTTGAAAAACGGAAGTTGACGTCATTTCCGGGAAAACCGGAGGTGCTCATGCCTTGAAAATATTTTAGATTTCATCAGCATCGTGAAATACTTATAAGTGCTGAATTTCATGAAAATACGTTCAGTAGTTTCCCGTATAAATATGGGTGAGGTTCCTCGTGAAAGACCCTGTATTGCTTTGGTTCTGGCAGTTTGAGGAATTCGGCAACAATAGATGGAATTTATCCAAATGTATTGATACCAACTGTATTGGCAGTGCATTTATTATTCATGTATTTCAGGAAAAAACGACGATGTTTTATGACGGAAAGGCGCAGTGCAAAGTACTTATGAACATACTTCCCAATAATACTGAAAGAACGACAGACTTTCGTTTTTGTGTTTGGAAGTTGTATAACCAATGATTAATTGGTTATTTCGATGTCTTCCACTGATAAATTATACAATTCTTCACGCCGACAGGCTCCAAATAATCCGAAAATAGTTGCAACCTTAACCATCAAGTATTTCTCTAATATTGCGCTTCACCCAGCTGTCCTCAAAATCCAACATCTTGACATTGTCAAAATCAAATTGATGGTGTTCATCATTTCCAAGAACACCATCAATTTGATTTTGACAGTGTCAAGATGTTGGATTTTGAGGACAGCTGGGTGAAGCGCAATATTTGCGAAATGGTGTTTATAAGATTAAACGAAACAGTCAATAATAGAACGGACACCCAGAATTTAAGTTCCATATATAAAAATATTTTAGAAGTTTTCAAAACCAGAGAACGCGGGGGTCACCTGTCGGTTATCTGATAGCGTATACCTACATATGTGGGTGGCACGGTGTATATTCTTTGTACCCTGCCTGGTTCATTTGATGACTGTTATCCGATTGGAATTGATGTCGAACACTCCAAATAACAATTATTTTCGATGTTTCACCGTCTGCGTTCCCTTTTTTAGTATTTATTATTTTAAGAGCATTGTTTAGCTTTGGTAAGTGAGTCTCAGTGCTGATTGTGGCCCTGCAATTTTCCATCGTTTTTTGTACATGTTAGTTTGTGTGGTTCTGTGTGTTGTTGTTGTCTTGATCATTCATTTTATACATGATGACCTGTATTTTTTAGCCCTGAAGAAGCGACAATATATGTTGCGAAACGTTGGCATTAGCTGAGATTTGCTGTTTTTTTTACACCTTCCTAAGTCCCATTAACGTACACCTACATTGTTCTTTCTCGCCCTGAACGAGGTTGCCAAAAGGTACTCTTGATTATCATGAACCGTTGGTATATGCGGATATGATTTTTCGATAATAACGGTGATTTCTCACTGTGAATTCTTCTTCTGTTATCTTATCAGTTTAAGCTCCCTTAGTGCTATGACAGAAGCACTGGAGTTTGTTAATAATGAGCTGGATAAGGCAAATATGAGTATTATGGTGTTTATAGACCTGAAGAAAGCTTTTGATACCGTGGATACCATTGTTATCGAAGAAGATGGAATTGATGGGAGGGAGATCTTATGACCTGATGAATACATATATGAAGGAAAGATATCAGTTCATTATTGTAAATGGTGTGGCTAGCGATAGATCTATTACTGGAACAGGAGTGCCACAAGGAGCGTTCTGAGTCCAATACTCTTCGTGCTGTATGTCCATAGTTTGAAACATATGTTGCCGACAGCAAAATATGTGGCTGATGACACACTTTTGATGTTTTGCGTATGGTATTGTAGATTATACGTCTTACACTCATTACTTTTGACAAACACACGTTCAGTTACGATTTATCTGCATTTACTGAAGTTCGTGAGATAGAAAACGTCTTTACGCCGAACAAATGAATTGATCTCGTACGCGTACCGCCGATATGGTACCATCTTGAAGATCTAATTCCGTCTCTGATGGCAATAACTACCACCGTCTCAACTGTCTACCGATTCTCGTACCAACAATTAACTCCGTACCCAACTGACGACTGTACTCACTACCCCAATTATGCCCTTAACGTTAATTTTTGGTTTTTGCATTTTTGCATTTGAGAAAAGAGTTGTTACTTCTTGTACGACTTCAGCCAATGAAATAAGCAAGTGCCAGGTGCATCTTTAAGCATCATAAATTATACTACCATGGTGGCCCGAGGCCACCTAGGGATGAAAAGCTACAAAGAAAACACTTGTGACTTGAGCCTAAATTGGTCCATTTATCTAACTCTACGAAATGGTTAAACTGTTAAATCTTATATCGCACTTCATTTCAACTAATAGATGAAGATTTCACATTCAGGACTCGAAAGCTTACACTTGGAAGTCATCAAATGCAAAGCAAAAAATGTCACTCTAATCTTGGGCACAATAAAGAGCGTTCGTCACATTTAGAGAAATTTAACCACTATCTACATTTACTCGGAATGAAATCCTACATACATTAGAGTGTTATTGTATGTATTGCTGTTATAAACTTGGATCTTTTATGTGATATGAAGGACACTGTGATGTGCTTGTGATTGTGCTTGAAGGCCTTGCCGCAGTTCTAGTTAAATAAATAACAAATAGCTAGACAGAATATCTTAACCTCATGGTTATCAGCGTAAACAGCAATCTTTTCAAAGCAAACGAGTGTCAGAATGTGCGCGGAATTCATTTCCCTTATCAAAAAACAACGCGCCGAGAGTGGAAACAGCTGATTTTCGCGATTAAAAAGCCGCAAACCCGCCGTCTGGGAACGCCACGGAACCCGTGTCGGAATCCCGTCGATCGGGGGCGGCAGCAAGTGTTAATTCAGATAAAAGTGTAAATTGCCCCGTCGCATTAGTTTCGGCCGCGAAAACTCATAAATCGACGGCGCCGTCGGCGTTCGTGACGACGTGCCGTTACGGGCCCGACGAAAAATATTAATGCGGCCGAAAATGCTTTATAGACGCGACTTTCCCTTACGCGTGTGTGCGGCGCGCGCGGCGGAATGGTCCTCGGCCACGCACTCAATCGGAGGTACGAGAAGCTAACATCCCCGCGACATGCCATCAGCGATAATTTCAACGTCCGAAAGGATGCGTAAGTCGTCAGATTGCCGATGCCAATAATTTTAATGCCGGCCGGGAATCGGTTGTCGCGACGACAAATGCGCGGCGTCACGATTTTAATCGCGGCCAAGCGATTTCGGGAAAGGTAGACGATTATCTGGTTGCATGATACGGAAAAATTGCCAATACGACGATGTCAACACGGTGTGGTACGGAACTCGATTTGAGAGTGTCCGGACTTATTGCCTTCTTTGTTCCGAGAACACAAAGCTGCATCGGAAATTATGAACCAGCTGTATTTTGAAATTGTTGACAAGTGACACGACAAGGCACGATACCAGTCACTACTACTGATGTAGTGAATTAAAGAGAAATTAAACGAAGAAATGGAAAAAAGAAAAAGGTTAGTTACTTACTAATATGCGGATTGTATTACTACCTTTTTTCTCTTGGTTCTCATGATTTCCTCTGAATATCACAGGATTTTCCTGTCGTGGGAATCAGAGCATAATAGTTCTATATAATAAACTTATTCTATAATATACTAAACGTATTTTAGACTTTTCGGTCCAGACCATAGTTGGGGGCGTGGCCTGAACTGTCAAAAAGTAGGTCCGAAGAAAAGGCCCTAACTCCAAAAGGGGGCCTCGGGAGAGAAAAGCGATCTTGGGTTTTTAACTGCTTAATATGTTTGTCGAGAGTCCAATTATTAATAAAAGTGACGATTTGGTTGTTCCTGTGGATATTGAAGAGTCTGCAAGAGGAGCAAATTTGGAACTCCTACCTAAAAAATCTGTTCAGCAGTACGATATTGCATATAACAATTTCCTGGCCTGGTGTAAATTGAAAAATGTAGAAGGGAACTTCAGTGAACCTGTTTTCCTGGCATACTTAGAAGAAAAATCTGAAATATGGAGTTCATCAACTTTGTGGAGCGTATTTTCAATGATGAAGTCATGCGCCCTTGTTGAAAATGGTGTGGGTGTTAGTAAGTATTTTAAGGTAATAGCATACTCAGAACGGAAAAGTGAAGGATATCGTCCCAAAAAATCGAAAATTCTCACTCGTGAACAAGTTGAAAAGTTTATAAATGGGGCACCAGATGAGAAATACTTGATGGTTAAGGTTGCAACTATTTTCGGATTATTTGGAGCCTGTCGGCGTGAAGAATTGTATAATTTATCAGTGGAAGACATCGAAATAACCAATTAATCATGGGTTATACAACTTCCAAACACAAAAACGAAAGTCAGTCGTTCTTTCAGTATTATTGGGAAGTATGTTCATAAGTACTTTGCACTGCGCCTTTCCGTCATAAAACATCGTCGTTTTTTCCTGAAATACATGAATAATAAATGCACTGCCAATACAGTTGGTATCAATACATTTGGATAAATTCCATCTATTGTTGCCGAATTCCTCAAACTGCCAGAACCAAAGCAATGTATACAGGACGAAGATCCTCCGCTTCATTGCTAGCAGAATCAGGAGCAAATATTACGGATATAAAAAGACATGGTGGATGGAAGTCTACGACGGTAGCCGAGGGCTATAATGATCATTCCATTGCATATAGAAATGTCTTTGCTGAAAAAATTCTCCCAACCTCAACAGATTTTGGATCATCATCCAATATTGTACTTTCGGTTTCTACAAGTACTGATGGTGCTGAGGATTCTAATAATGTGTTGCGAACCTCCCTAACGTCACAGGGCATTAATGTTAGTAATTGTTCTAGTTTTACGATTAATATTAATGTTCATAAGTAATGATTGTTAAATATTGATAATAAATTGCAATTGCTGAATTTTCTTCATCTGGTTTCATCATAATGAAATAGAGTGCTTTAACACGCTTCCACGTAAACAATCAATTTTAACATTGTTTGCTGTCATTAAAAGTGTCACTTTTAATGGCAGTTGTACAAAAAAAATATCACAGTTGCATTTGTTGTTATTCATTCCAATTGAATGCAATGAACGTATCACGTTGGATATGGAAGAAAGACAACAGACAGGACTGTTAACCTTTTTGACGCACCCTATTCGAGGGGAAAATCAGCATTTTCTTCTGTCGCTTCAACGTAACGACGGTACGTGAAAGTCAACCTGAAAACGGACGTCGCCCCTAATTGCCCGGTATGAATTTCCCCCGTTGAATATTTAATCCAGCTATATTTTTTTCCACACGACGTTTCCATCCAATTATTCCCTAATTAAATTTTCCCGATCCTCCTACTTTTTTCCGTCGCTACAGCCGCGACGGCTTTAATATTTGAATGCAGGGGGCGTTGTACACGTTCTCCTCGAAGGATAATGGTCCTTTTTTCGTGAAACCTGAGGAAACTCGTTGCAATATTGATCAGGGATCGATAAACCCGACCGTTTTCTGAGCTGTCCTGTAATTTTGGGCAGCAAAATGTACATTGAATTGGAGGATATTTTTTTCCTGGAAATGATACGTATGAATGTGTTGAAAAACAACGGATTTTGAAGGAAAGTTGAGAGGTATAATTTCCAGATCCAGAAAGATGACAGGACAAACCATTCTAGAAAACAATTGAGAATTATTATACGGGGTGATTCCGGAGGAGACTGTCAGATTTTAGGAGTTTACACTACTCAAGCCAGTTTTGAAACAATGTTTGGTTTATGGTTGAGGGGCTTTATTGAGAGTCTGCAGGATGATTTGTCCGATTTTTTTTATTCATTACTTTGGTATGACTTGATCAATATTGATGAAATTTTCAGTGTAGAACAATATAGTTGCCTACTTTCAATAAATCCATTACTTTTTCAAAAATACAGGGTGAGAATTATGATAAGTTCAGATTAAATTTGCAGGTTCAAAAAACACCCTTTACATTCCATTTTCAAAAATTCCCTACCTGCTCCAGATTCTACCACAAGGTTACATTGCTGGAGGGTTTTTTTGGTACTCGTCCAGTTTGCCTTGACTAGTGTAAACTTCTCCTAAAATCAGACGGTCTCCTTCGGAATCACCCTCTTTAATGCATGTAATTCATGAAATATTTCATATTTTGGAAATTTTAACGACTATTGATCTAGAATTCATGGAGAAAAATTTCAAAATGGCGAAGAGAATCTTAAAAAGTAACTCTTCAGATTCTCGGTTGCTGAATACAATAGAGGAAAGTCACCCAATATGGAATACCATCTTATTTTTGGGATATAAAAAAACTTCATATCAATTAAATCAGTTTAATGTTTTTACTAATCAGTCATACATTTATATGTAGTAATTAACAGCCTTTGATCAAATATAGTAGTTATCACATTAAAATCTAATACAAAAAACAAAATCACAAATGAGTAATCAAATATGGAATAGGTACCCATATATGGAAAATAAGCATAAATCAACATAACAATAACAAAAATGGACATTAATATCTTTGAGATCAATTAAATGAATATAACATATTGTGATGAATGAAAGAAGTTTCATAATGACTTGCAAAAGTCACAGATCCAAGTATCAAATTCTGGACCAGTACAATCATAATATGCCCATAGCCCATACATCAAGCATATTCCATATTAAGACACCGACGACTGTCCATATTTGGATTTTTATACTACTTCAAACTCCTCTGAATATTTTTTCAAGTCACAATATTTTTATGACGAAAGATCACGAAATGGTGAAATAAACATAATACCGATATACTAAATCGTATAACACTTATGTATACAAACATAACAGCTGGTAATACTCATTTATTACTTACCTTTGAAATTTTCTTCACGACAACAAAACAAAACACGCCTGCCACACGTTAAGCGTTCGCGCAACTGACTCGATGGTGTGAGTGCGATAGTTAGTAGACCGAATGAAACAGAAGATGGTCGAGTGTTGCGTTTATTACTTATAGTCTTGGAGAAATGAAGGTATTCCATATTAGGATACTATTTCATATTTGGTGACTTTCCTGTATTTTTAATCCCTAAAACGAAAATTTTTTTAATGGGGGAATGAAAGGATATTAATCTTATATTTTTCATTGATGTCTCCCAAATATTCCACTTGATTGATAATTTAACTCATTTCTTTACAAATTGGTATCATTTTTGTAATAAATTTTTGTTTTGTTTCAGGTGAGCATGTATTTGGTTGACGCACATATATTTTGGAAGAAGCAGTCTGGATAAGTGAGTGAAACTTTCAAAAAAGGAAAATTTATAGATGCAAATGGTGATTCATCGATGAGGCGTTATGACATCAAGCATGCCAAGCATGCAGCGGGTACAAAAACGGACCCTACACCTTGACAAGTCCGAGTGCCGACAATCCATCCTAATTTCTCCATTCTCTCCGTGACTTTACAGGAAAAAATTACCCGTGCGAATCACGGAGTCAAAAGAGGTTAATTGCGACTTTCGGACCCTTAATTCGAAGAATTGAATTAACCCTCATCGCGCGCGTACCGTGGGCGACGCCGTCGCGAGGCCCTCGGCACGGCGCGAGACCTGGGCTCGCTCTAATTGCGAATATTATACTCGGCCCAAGCCCCATATCTCTCCCAACTCAATTATGAATTCGAGCTATCTCTTTAACGCAATTATCCCTCCCTCTTTTGCGGAATTTTTACGCAAAAATTCGTTCTGAAACGAAAGCGATCTTAATCACGCTTGGACGAGATTATGACGCTTGGAAATGAAGTATTCTTGCTGTTTAATCGCCTGTTGTATGCCTTTTTTAGTTTTGTGTACTGTATTCTTTGCATTCTTGTTGGTATACCATACCCAGGGTTCGAGGATAATATTTCAATTCATTTCTTTGTCCATTAATAATATGCTCTGTTCTCGATATCAGCTCAAGATTTCAACTTGGAGTTTCAGCTTTTCGTCATTCATTTTTCTGTCTGATTTGGATTATGCCTCTCACCATTCCTGACTTATTTTTCCAAAAAATTAGTTCCAGTTCTTGTATCTGATCTTTTTGAGCTTTCAACAAGTTATTTTATTCGAAATGTTCAGCCATTGTATTGTTATAGTGAAAAGGGGTTACAGTCCACTGCGACCTTAAGGTCTATTGTGCCTTCTAACAGAGCTATTATCATCGAGCCTCCTACAGCTCGCCCTCCAGTTCCAGAGATTTGATGAAATCACTCAGTATCTGGGACTGCTTCAAGGAGGATAACTCCCCACTAGACATCAATTGCTGAAAGTGCCTCCCAGAAATTTGGGTTTCTGTTTCGAGCCAGGAGCTATTTTACTTCCAGTCAACTGCTTATGATCTACAAAGCGCAGATGCGACTTGTCCTAGTGTACTGTTCCTACGTTTGGAGTGCGGCACCAAAACATATCCTGAAATTGTTGGATTCTGTCTAAATGAGAACAATTCTTTTCGTCGGTGATGCCTTGGTGACAAACTCGCTCCCTATTCTTGAACACCTTAGAAGAATTAGTGGTCTCTATTTCGTATATACTTTCTTGGTCGATGCTCTTCTGAATTATCGGCAATAGTCCATTCTGCTGCAGTCCAGTCGAGATAAAACCAACAAATTCAGTCTTCACACTCTTTATCATCACTTTGAAAACCTGCAGATCTATCTTCAAAGACTCGTTCATCTATCAAACAGCAAGGCTCTGGAACTCATTGCCTAGCAAGATGTTCCCCGAGGCATATAACCTTCAGAATTCAAAAAGAACGCAAATTCCTACTTTACTTCCTCCCTTGGTTCTTACGATGTTCCCTGAACATTACAGGATATTCCGCTCGTGGAGAGCAAAAATATACAACTTCTTAATGAGAGTTTATATCTTCAAATAAACCGAAATCTCATCTTTATAATAAACCGTTACTTCAAACAGTCCCTCATCGCAATAACAGACATCAATTATCGGAACGAATCTCCCAGCGAAGAGAGATACCCATCGACATTACCAGGGTAACAGTTGCATCCGCTTTCAACAATTCCACTTCATCATCGAGTCGAAGAGAGACAGCGACGTGGGTTGTTTGTACCATTGAACTTCCAGTCCACACAGCGTTGTGGGAACTTCACAACAACGTCGGAATCCAAGAAAGTTCGTGCGGCTGTTGACATATGAAGCGTGAAGGGCCAAATGAATTTATGGAGGCTATTGTCATTGCCTGAATACGCTCCATGCGGATTGTTTCTCCTCCTATTAATTTCCATCTGTTGTCGAAAAATCAGGCGGTAGGCCATTCGTCTGAATTAACCTAGTTTCTTCGTCATTCGTTCTATTTCTCCGCAATTTATAGAGTGAAGTTTGTGCAATTTGAAATAGATGTTTCGTAATTCGGGAAACTGTGTCTCGTATGTTTTCCCCTGGAGTAATTTAGTTCTTCTTCATTTGGGTATGGTGATTTTCATTGGAACAAATCAATATGTAAACCAACCCTTTAGTAATATGAAACAGACTCAAACAATATTGTTGTTTTTGCAATGATAGTTAAACACCTCCTGGCCTTCAGGAACTCCAAAAAGTTCTGAATTTTAAGCAAACAAGACTAAGTGAACCAAGTGGACGATAACAATGTTCAAATCGAAAAGTTGATGTTGACTCTGGTCTCTCATCCCAGAGAACATGTGAAGGGGGTTTGGAGACTAAGAGTTAGTATAAGAGTTATAAGAGTATAAGAGTTAGTATAAGAGCTGTCTTCTTTAATAATGGGTTGCATAGATAAATGGATTTTCAACAAAATGGCATAGATCATTTGTACTGCAATATTTGTTCCATATACCTTCGTTTAAACACCCTTCAGTCTGATGAATGGGTTATTATTGAAAGTGTTCTCAACCCAAGATAGTCAGGTTGAGTTTGGAAATTCTAGCTGGTTTTTCTAGACTATATCCGTGTTCTGCAAACCTTCTCAGTTTCTCAGAATAGGATTACAAAACTAAATATATGGTGACACGTTCATTGCAGGACTAGTTCAAATTGGGAAACCCATGCCAAACATCAAATGCCCAAGTCCCAGAATGCTATCATTGGTCTGTAGAGACAAGAAATAGGTTGTTTTTCCCACTTTAGTCAAAAATTACATATAAGAGCACTTTTGTGTCTTCGCAAGACGTTTTCGGATTTTGACACTCAATCAAGTGTTGATCTTTCCCTTTTTTTACTCAGAGGAAATGCACCTCCCATTTTAATCTCCAGCTTGTCCTCTAACCCCTATGTTTCGTACCTAGATTAGTTTACCTAGGTCGTTCTGGTTTTATTTTTGTACCCTGATTAGTTTATCAGGATAATGGATTACTTGCTCTCCTTTTGGTTGGTGGACGCTGGTGATCCACGTAAATGTAATTAAATTATAACAATGAAACATATGGGAATATTGCCGTTCAAGGGTGGGAGCTCATACACATTTCACCACTTCCTCATCCTCTTCGCAGTTGTTATGTGAGAACTGATAAAAACTTATCACAGTGATCATCAAGATAACCTTAGGGTGCTTACAGTTAAGTATACTTACTCACATCGGTTCTGCAGTCACATCAGTCTTAATCATCGAGATTAACGAGAATCACCAGCAGCCCATGAATAGAAGCAGACAAGAAGACCATCATCCTGGTAAAACAATCAGGGTACAAAAATAAAACCAGAACACCTTGGTGAACTTATCAAGGTAAAACACAGTTCCTATTGGTATTGATCTCTCTAGATAAATCAAGAATCTACTAGAGAAAACGTTATTTCATGGTGATCCCCAAAGCAGCTCTGAAGCTTTCAAATAGTTTCGTGACGTTCTTCCAGTTCCAAACCGGACTTTCCAACAACATCCCACCCCTTTCGAAACCCGAACAATTCGAGTCGATTCAGCAGTTGACCGACGCCGGTTTAACATCTCCTCGGTAATCCACAACGTCATGTGATCCCCAATTCGCTAAACAACCCCAGAAGTTTCCAATAAACGCACCGAACGATCAACCCGCAACCGGTCAAGACATGCAAACAAACCTACGGTTCCCTCACCTTCCCGGCCGGCCAATTTACAAGGCGTCCCGTGCCCCGAACCCCTGCAGACGGGAACCCTAACTGCCCATTCCCGGGGCCCCAAAAAGCCATCCCGACAAATACCGGTCATCGGGAATGGGGTGTTTTATGCTCTTTCGAAAACTGCTCCCTCGTAAAACCTGAGTTGGGATCGAAGCGGTCGCCGAGCCCTATCGGAGAACACGGAAACGGAAAGGTTTAATTTCAACGCGTTCGCTTGGACATGGCCGTCTACGATCTGTGAGAGATGTAAGCGGTAGTTGGAATGATGCAGGGTTTTCTTTGGGGGGTCGAGGAGGTGTTATGGAGAGAAATGTGGGTGATATAGAGCTGAAAATTATTTTTCATTCAATATTCGTTCTTCGTTCACCTTCGCAATATATCCCTCACGCCAGAATCAACCGTGAGTACCATTTTTTAAGTGTTGATTTCGTGGTATATTATTCAATCCCATACATATACCGTTTTATATTTTTTCTCGAAACGTTGCTGTGTGAATATATTGTGATTAAACTGTTCCATAGGATTGAAAATTGTGCAGTTATTTATACTTTTTTGTATCTTGATAAGTTCACCAAGGTGTTCTGGTTTTATTTTTGTACCCTGATTGTTTTACCAGGATGATGGTCTTCTTGTCTGCTTCTATTCATGGGCTGCTGGTGATTCTCGTAAATCTCGAGGATTAAGACTGTTGTGACTGCACATCCGATGTAAGGGGGTATACTCAACTGTTAGTACCATATGGTTATCTTGATGATCACTAAGATGAGTTGTTATCTTTACTCAGATAACAACTGCAAAGAGGATGAGGATGTGGTTAAAAAAGAACTGTATTTTTTTATACATCAACCCAGATAACAAGTACGGAATTACTATACAAGTAATATGCAAACAATCAGGAAATGTACCTTCTATATGAAAATGTATAGCATGGAAGCAAAATGATCAGTTGTGATTCAGGAATATCACTGGCATACTAACAGTCGACGAACGAAAATTGATTAACGAAAGTTGAAAACTGACCGACTACTGACAACTAAGAACTAACACTCGACACTTGTCTTAGTAACATAGGGTTTTCAAATACAAGTTGGAAAATATGGGAGTTTCAATTCTCCTAAGAAAGATCAACACTTGATTGGGTGTAAGAATCGAATCACGTCTTGCTTAGCCACAAAAGTGCTCTCATTTGTAATTTTTGGCTAATGTGGAAAAAACAACCTATTTCTTTTGTCTACAGACCATAAATAAAACACAAGATCTCTCTCGAAGATAAGAAATGGACTGCTGTACCAATTCTTGTCGCCACGAGAATTAAAGAATAAAATTGATGTATGAAATAGAAATAAATACCACAAAGTAAACACTATAGGAAATGGTACTTACGGTTGTCCTGACTGGAAGACAATTATCTGCTGGTTGTCTGGTTTCGTGTAATGTTGTACCGAGTAGAGTCCTCATCTCACGTAACGAATACACTTTTAGGTACGAATTTATAAATGTAACGGTATCCGACTTTGGGAAGAAACGAGAGTATATGTCCGTTGGAGGTTGCGAGTTTAGGCGTATCGAGGTTGCGACTGGGAAGGGTAAATCAGCACTGAAAAGGTAAAAGGATGATTTTGGGATTCTCGGAGAACCACAGAAAAGTGGGTAAAATCATAGACCGACTCTTCTTTGTAACCGACCAGGAAAGCCCATTCCAGTAGGAAACTTTGTGGTATCCGTAAACAAAAAATATGAATTTTAAACATACCAAGAGAGCCTTACGTATTATTAACAATATCTTCATAGAATTCGCATGATTTATGGTGGTCGTAACAATTTGTTCAATAAGGTGTTTATACAAAAGCGGACAACATGGCAGCGAAAGCACACAAACAAGATTCATCCTCTCCGTCCTTAGTTTACCGTTAATCGCCAGTTTACACTGTGCGCCATCAAATTTATGTGAAATTACCGTCACCTGCAAACAATAGAACAAGTTTATCCAGTAAAGCAAACAAACGAGTAACCTAAGCAAGCTGCGTTTTTGTAACCGACCACAATGCCGCAACGAAGAACTCTTTCCGCCGCATTTCGCGCATAGAAACTTCTTCATTCTTCTTCCCCGTTTCAATATAAATCTGTCGGCATTGTCCTTCGGCCGGACGGGAAGTTACGGTTTGTATTTTGCTCATCGATCGCGTACAACCCTTTTCAGGCCGCAAACTGGTGGGTGTTGGGATCTGGGGACGGGGTCGGATGTGTGGAACATAGAGTTTCCTTATGCGGTCGCCATCTGTCACGGAATTGCGGCGTGTCCGGGCAGGCATTAAAACCGTGAATTTCGGTAGGCCGTGAGCTCGTAAATTTTCGCTGGACCGTGAAGGACGGCAGGTTGCGTTACTTCGTCCCGCGTTTTGCGGAGGCTTGGGGCTCTTGGGGAAACAACGACGAGGTTGGAAAAGTTTCTGGGAGGCCAAGGCCGTTTCCATCAGTGACGAAGTTCTGAATATTCCTACTCGCCGTGTATGTGTTCTGCGAAAGGCTTACTCACGTTGGGCGCCAATTGTTTAATATACGGCATAGAGAAATTCAGTCTAATGTGACCGAAATATGGTGCAATCACCAGATTTTCCTACCAATATTCAGTAATTCCCATATATTCTCCTTGAAGTTGGCACTATATCAATCCGAGTACCAGCTCCGAAATGATTCATCTCGTTTCTTCCATTGAATCAGGCTAATGACCCAACGTACATAGAACTCTAATTGCTCTAGCGCGCATTACTAGACTTGAAATTTCCGTGACTTGGGCTGAATTCACGGTATAATTAATTCTAATCAATCTTCATCCGAAGAAGTGAGTGGATACGCTTCTGCGTTACATGATGGTGTTTAATTACAAAGGCATTTGAGTCTTCGGGTTGAATCGGGTCGTGGTCGTCACCAGTTCTGTTTGTCTATTTCTTTTTTATCGTTCTTCAACTGAATCTAAAAAAACATCAACATTGATGGTGCTTTGTTTGTTACAAAGGAGGTTTCTCTCCTGAAGTTTATAAATTACGATGTTGTTGTATAAGACTTCTTCAACCTTCTTCTTCTTCTTATTTTAGGTGAAATGTATTTTATTCTATAACCTGGTTCATATTTTCACAATTTCTATAAACTGAGAATTTGTCAAGGTTGTCAGTTGCGATTATGTAAAAGAAGTTTTGTCGTAAGTTATATCATAAGGGCATCCAATTTTTCCGAAAAAAATCGAAAAAACACGTTGCTAAGTAATATTTAAAAAAAACCATTAGTGCTGATGACAACAAAAATCCGAGTCGAGGACGAGGATTTTTGCACCTGCACGAATGCTTTTTGTTAAAAAAATATTACTTTGCATTGTGTTTTTTCGATTTTTTCCACAGGGAAAATTATATGCCCGAATGGTATTTGACAAGACTATTTCATGAGCAACAGATTATTCTGGATGCATTACGTATGTATTATTGATTTTCGTTGACAACAACTGTCAAGTTTTGCCGCGGGTGAACCCGAAAAAACTGCTGACAGCTGCTGCTATACAGTTTTTTCATCAAGAAACCATTCGTGATTTGAAATTGCGCGTTTCTGATTGGTGGAAATTAAGACGAGGGAAGTAGTCAGAAAAATGATATTTTCCTTAAAAAAAAAATCTTCCAATAATAATCTGTCTTTTAACATTAAGGTGAATTCTGACGTGACGTGATTTCACGTCACGTCAGGACCGTGCAGTGCTCACATTGGCCTAATATGAACGTGAACGCACAGAACGATGTGTTGCATTTTTATGGATTTTTATATCACGCACAATTTTGACGTGGGCCCACATGTAAACACGTCACGTCAGAATAGTCTGTATTCAGCCTTAGACTACCGTGGCAGGACTTGATGGAGAATTTGATACAATTGAAGAAGGAAAGATCTCAATTAAGAAAGGTATTTTCAAAAACTTTCAGAAATCCCTTAAGATGTGAAGGATGATTTTTCAAAAGCTATAAGAAATTACACATAAAATTCAGGAAAATGCATGTAATCTATATTTGAATCGATGGTACGGTCCATATAATTTAATTTCTGAAGATTATTTCATGCAAATGTTGACCATGGCTGCGCCTCAAATGGTTCAACCGTGTTTCGTACCTTGATTAGTTTAACAAGTGTTCTGGTTTTATTTCTGTACCCTAATTCCTTTACCTGGATACTGGTCTTCTTGAAATGCTTCTGGTTGGTAGGATGCTGCCGATTCTTGTTAATCTCGATGATTAAAACTGTTGTGACTGCACAACGGATGTAGGGTACACTTAACTGTAAGCAACCTATGGTGATCTTGATGATCACTGCGATAAGTTGATATCTGTACTTGAATAACAACTACGAGGAGGATGTGTGAAAGTGTGGTGAAATTGGAACGCACTCTCAACAAACAACAAACTGTATTTTCATGTTACCCCAACTTAGATAACAAGCACGAAATATTTATACTAGTAATATGCATAGAATTATAAACTCTACCTTCTTCATGAAAATATATAGCAAGGAAGAATTATGAAATGTACCTAACCTTCTATGTGAAAATGTATAGCAAGGGAGCAAAAGTGCTTTCATTGGCCTTTCTTGACTTTAGTGGGAAAAATAACCCATTTTTTGAATCTACAGACCAATGAGAATCTTTGGACTTGGTGTATTCGATGTCCGGCATGTGTTCCCTAATGTAACGTGTTCTGCAATAAATATGTCACCATATATTTAGGTTTATGAGCTTATACTGAGAAGCAGAATGTAGGCTCACAGGACATGCTGTTGTCCCAAAAGACTAGATAAATCTCCCAGACTGGATCTGAATTATCTATACAACCTTTTTAAAGGCGCCAGCTCATTTCTTGTGGACAAAGGATATGGAATTTAATTTGTCCAGATATTGCGAAGTGAGACGCAACAACTACCGACGGGATAAATATGGTGAAAAAACCGAAATTAGTTACAGGTAGTGGATATGTTACGGGCAATGTAAATAATTGGGCATTGCTAATAATGCCCGGGCAATTTGAAAAGTGCCCAAAAGGATATGACAAAATAATAAATTATGTTGCAAATATTACATTGCCCGGTCATTATGTATAATGCTTCAAGTCAAGTGGGCAATTTAAAAATAATTTTTATTCAAATTTCTTATAAAAATAACAAATTTTTACATTCCTAACTGACAAAGTAACAAAGAAAAAATAACAAATAAAATTTCACATGCTGACAAACAAACGGGTGGCGATAAAATAAGTAGGTACAAAAAAAACTTAAGTCCAAATAAAAATAATGTATTAGATATGTACGTGATTACAAAATATTTACACAAAATGTCATACATAGAAGGTCTTTTTATTAGAGCAGCTTCCACTTTGGTGACATTTCGAGTTACATAGCTTTTTTTCTTTAGGACAACTGCACTTGTCGGATTTACATCCACCTTTAAGTAGGCCACTCACGATGCGTTTTTACGGGACTTTCGAGCTGCCAGCTTCGCAAGAAGCTTGTAAACAGTCTCCGTGGATGGTCGAAGGGACTTTCCTTAAGCAGCCGAAGCGTCCGTTCTTGAACGCGGAAGCTTGAATGGACGCTACGTCGCTCAAAGGCCCTGTTGGAAGCTTGAAAAGTCACGCGTCCAGATGAGGTCGTGAAACGCTCGAAAAAGAGGCTTCGTGGATGGTCGGCATTACAGCCACATTGACTATAGCCTTGGCCCCCTGTCTTGGATGACAATCTCGCACATTGGTACGAACAAAGCATATTTTCCACGTCTTGATTCGCACGTTCTACGGAATCCTGCTTTTGAGAGTGTCTGGGCTTCCCATGCACCATCTCCAACTCGGGCCACATGCTACATGGTTCGCTAATAGTACCTACTGTTAGCAAATTCTCTCCCATTATCACTTTGCAAAATACTGGGCGTACCAAGAATTGCAAAAATATCCAAAAGCACACCACACGCACGTGGATGTCTCATTGCTGTCAATTAATCAAAGTGCCCAAAGAAATAATAGCGGTATTTATAATGACCGGGCAATGTGAGAAATTATCGTGAAGTAATTCAAATTTATCAAATTGCCCAATTTTAATGGTCATTATTTATAATAACCAAGCATTATGAATACTGACCCAAATAATTACATTGCCCGTAACAGATGTATTCGACCAGTCATTAGACACTTCATAAGCAGGTTGAATAAACCAGCCCTAAAACTCCTTTTCGCAGTTGGGATACTTTTTCCCTTCACAGATGACTTTCTTTTATACTGAAATCAGGAGGAAGCTTGGCGGATCAGAACGATAATCCACTCCGAATTCCAGGATCTCCAGATCCCCACACCGGTT
The DNA here is from genome assembly GCA_910592335.1 of Adalia bipunctata. Lineage (NCBI taxonomy): Eukaryota > Metazoa > Arthropoda > Insecta > Coleoptera > Coccinellidae > Adalia > Adalia bipunctata. The sequence goes on from OU342955.1 coordinate 16,349,370, forward strand.
GTCGATTCTCGAAACGGACCGGGACAAAGGGACCGAACGCGCTCGGGTCGAAACAGTCGGTAATAACTTTAAATTGCGACAATTTCGCGATGCACAATGCCCCATTAGGAAAGTTCCGTATGTTGAGACGGAGTCAACAGTCGATTCGTCTCCCTAAGAAAACGGACGAAGACTTTGAAACGTACGAAGTTGCATGACAAAGGAGAAATAATATTCGCGGAAAACTTGTACGGAATGCACGAATTGAAGCGGCAGGCATTTGCGGTGCTTCCAACGGGGTAATAGTTTTCCATCCGGTTGAGATGTAACCGAAGTCATATTCGAACGTTATAACTTTTCGGATGCAATTTGGAGGGACTGGTTAGGGGAATTGTAGGATTGAGGAGAATCGTCATGTGGATTAAGGCTGGAAAGCCCACAGTATGAATCACAATGTTAAACCGACCACGAAAGTAAAGACAGTGCTTTTATATTTCGCGGATAACTTAAGCAATGCACCAGGGCAATTACTCAATTGTGAATGTGATCACAAAAAACCTCGACGTAATAATCCGATCCATCGAAATAGAATCTTTTTCTTAATACACCTTTGACGGGGGTTTCTCTTTGCTGGAGTATCTTGTCCCTGACACTCGTACGGTTGGGTTTTGGTTCAAGGGAGAAGAACTGATTGATTCCCTTTATTTGGGGATGTACCTAGATCTTTTCGATATATGAGGTTCAAACAGATATTGAAAAAGATTTTAGCCTTGAATTCAACAATTCAGTAACGCTCCGAGATTTCTGCCTCCCCGAACTCCTTCCGGAATTTCTAAGCACGCCTCTCTTTCTTCCCCGAATCTTTATACATTTCCAATAGAAACTTCCGGGAACGACGCGACGCGTCCAACTTTTCAGTTTCGGAAATTCCTCGATCCCAAAGGTCATGGGCCGTAATCGAATCAAAATATAATCATAAAGTTTCCATATGACGCGCGTTGTTCCAGCGCCGCCTCGCGAGGAAAAAACAATCTAACGTTCCTAACTCGATATAAAAGTTCTCGAAATAAGGGAGAAAACTGGGAATTGTCGACGTTCCAACGGACTGATTGGGTTAAAGGGAATTTACATATTTCGGAATTTCGCTCTGCGCGGTCGGGAAGGCATTAGCAGAAGAAAAAAAGTTGTCTTTCGATATTGAAATATCGATTCATATCCTGGATATTCCTTTCACAAGTTTTCAGCGAACTTAGAAATCAATATTCTAAGTTCAGTGATCATTTTCTCTGCGTTACAGTTGATGGAACGATTCCTCATCGTGCTTCCACGATATATTCATCATGGATTACAGAACGTTACTTGAACGTTGAATGACACTATTCAATGAACTGAAGTTTACAGCCAACTTAGAAATCCATATGCTAAGTTCAGCAAACTCAGAAATCTATATTTTAAGACCAGTAATCATTAACTCTGCGTGTTTAGAACATTACAGTTTATGAAACGTTTTCTTATTGATGCTTCCACAATAAATTCATCAAGGAATATGGAACGTTACTTCTCGCGTTACTTGAACGTTGAATATGACACTATTCGATATACTGAAGTTGAATATGATAATACTCAATATACTGAAGTCCAGCGAAATTAGAAATCAATATTCTAAGTTCATCCAACTTAGAAATCAATATTCTAAGTTCATCAAACTTAGAAATCAATATTCTAAGTTCATCAGACTAAGAAATCGATATTCTGAGTTCACCAGACTTAGAAATCTATATTCTGAGTTCGGTAATCATTTTCTCTGCGTTCGTTCTACATTACAGTTTATGAAACGTTTTCTTATCGTGTTTCCACCTCGGTTTTCACATTATATTCATTATAAGGCATATGGAACTTACCATGAACGATGAATATGACACAATTCAACAAACTAAGAAATCTATATTCTACACACTCAATGAATGAATAATTTGTACGTTGAAAATAATTATAAATGATAATTCGTTACTGAGATCTTAAGAACGCTTTTCTCAAGACCCAATGAAGCCACTCGCTATTCTGACCTCACCAACGTACGTAAAACACCTCGTATCCATCTACTCCTTATCAGCGTAACACAGTTGCAGGCTCTGATTTACGACACTGCGACGTGTCGACAGTACATGGTCGTTCCCTGAAATTTGTTGGGGATCGCATTTCCGGATATTCAAGAGACTGTTTCTCTCTTAGTGGCGAGAAGAACGCGTCTGCGGTATCCTCAGGTGTATCTTGATTCCCCACACTGTTTCGAAGGCCTTAAATCGAGCAATAATGGATTTTTCACCAATCTGTATCTTCCGAACGAATCCGTTATTTGAAAAATAGCATAGGAAAAATGTTTTTCCTCAACTGGGCTTAAGTAACTACTTTCCCGCATTGTTTTCGATTCGGAAAGTGTCACTTTCCGCACTAGTGCGGGAAAGTATATATTTGTTGAATTTGTGAAACCAATGTGTCAAAACGAATATTCGCCAAATTGTTCATCCTCATTATATTATTTTCGAATATAATTTTAAAAACAAGATCCAGAATGTATTCATCTGAAGAGGGGCTATAGCAGAAGATAATCTGGAAGCAGTTAATAAAGCAGCTATGGATCTATTGCCTGAAAAATCTAAAGAAAGGAACGGGAAGCAATTTGCAAGTTATATCTCGCATTTTCCTACTGTTGTGTAGAAGTTTTTTTAAATTTTTTAATACGGTTGTAGAACAAACATTGTTCCTATCTTGAGCGGAAAGTATCTTTCCCGCACTCGATTGCTTGCAAAATGCAACGGCAATCTCGTACGGAAAAGTACAACTTTCCGCTCTAGATAGGAAAATAACTATTTTATTTGGTGAGAGCAATCTACAGTAAAAATTGAAGACACACCCTGTATAACAAAAGCGGGTAACACAACCGCATTTGTGCTGCATAATCGAGTATAAAGAGTCAACGTAACATTGAATAACGGCATTTTTATTGCAACGAAACGAAATTTTTCACATCCTCGTATATTCGACCACACCTTTTGTCGCGGTAGCTGGCCAATCCATATTCCAGCGTTGAAATGGGCTTAAATATGGGCGAATGCTGCCGTTTCGCTATAGTCATTGTTTCGCTTTAGTCGCTGATTTTTATCCGAACGGAAATCGGCCATGCTAATGTTCGAGTCGTTAATGCGGAATGCCTTTTGTCCAGTTGACAATGGTGGATTAGGGAAGAGGGAAAGTCCTTTTTTCTGGCTTGGAAACTGCTAAATATGACACAGTGGAGGAATTCATGGAATATGAAATTTACCTGTTTTTAGGAAAGATTGAATGTTTTTCTGTTTGATGCATTTCCGGTTTAAAAATTAAGGAGTACATTTAGAAGAAGCACATATTCAAGATCGTCCTATGAGAAACCAGTTACTGGTAGATTTTCGAACCATTAAATTGCATTTTCCTATACGGAAGGCCGAGATTATATTGGCACCGTTTCAGGTAATACCTTGTCTACAGGCTTCTCAATGCCAACACACTGCTTATTATTGTTTACCTTGAACGCTACAGCAAATAGAGCCCGTCTATAATTCGCGTACACAGTATATGACGTATTGATTTTGGTTTCATTCCACCAGATTGAACTTGAAGCGTTCCATACGTGAATACATTCGAGGTAACGTCTATAAGGTCTTGGAGGGGTTGCAGAAAACATAAATACCCATGTTGAAACCTACAGTTTGGTCCTTCGACGTCTCTTGAAGGCGAAATCATTTTCTGTCGACATTAGAAGTACACACAACCAAACTTATATGGAATCACCCTGTTATTTGGAAAAAACGAATTTTAATTAAAAAAATGTCGCTGAAAAGTGAAGAGCAGTTTTCCCAAAACAAGTATATTACAAAAATAATATAAATTATTAAAAGATTATTTTTATAATAGAACAGAAAATTAAAAGTGTAAATTTCTCTAAAAATAATTTTTATGTAACTGAGAAATGAACAACAAATAAAACGATTTTAACAAATCAATAATCAGTATTACCACCCCTGGCATTGAAACAAGCTTGAATTCGACGAGGCATGCTTTCTATTAAGTTGTTAATTTCTTCTTCTGTAACATTTGCCCATTCCTCTAAGGCCGCGTATAAGTTGCTCTGCGTTACCAGGATTATTTTGACGAGCTCTAATTTTTCTTTTGATCCTATCCCACAAGTGCTCGATAGGATTAAGGTCCGGTGAACAAGAAGGCCACTCTAAAACAGTCACACCTTCTGTTTCGAAAAAAATTTTTGCAACTCTGCTGGTATGTGGAGGAGCATTATCCTGCATAAATAGGAAATAATCTCCAAAAGCACCTCGCCAGAGCCTCACTACAGGTTGTAGCACTAGATCAACATACCTAGGCCCTGTCAGAGATTGTCTAATGGGAATTAAAGGAGTTTTCTCACCAAACATAATTCCGCCCCAAATCATTACAGTACCTCCTTTGTATTTAGGGATCGGTCTTGCAGCTTGGAGCCTAGCTTGCCTCCCTCTACCTCTTAAAATGCGAACACGCCGGTCGTCTGATCGTAGGCCAATTCTGGTCTCATCCGAAAATAAGACATTTTTCCAATCTTCAATAGTCCAATTTTCATGCTCTAAACACCAATTAAAACGGTCAAGTTTATTTTGCCTTGATAGTTCTGGAACTCTTAACGCTCTTCTCTTGAATAATTCCCGAGCGTGAAGTCTTTTTCTGATAGTTTCGACAGAAACACTAACACCTGTAGCTTGCAAAAATTGCTTTTGAAGCTCTGAATGAGATACTGCGGGATTTCTTCTTGCTGTTTGGGCTAAAAAGCGATCTTGCCTTTCTGTAGTTACTCTTCCAGGACTTCTTCTCAGCCTATTCTTTAGGGTTCCTAACTCCAGAAACCTTGCATAGGTTTTGAAACAACCCCTTGTGTAACCCCCACCGTTCTTGCAATCTGTCTTTGTGACATACATACCTTGTTCTGACATAGTAATAATTCTTCCTCTCTGGACTTCCTATAACCCCACATAAGGCATTTTTTTTAAAACTTCGCAAAAAAACAAAATATAAATTCACTGCGACGTTCGAACGAAATGGTAAAATCGACACTGCAAAGCCAAATCTCATCAAGTGCTTATGAACCTAACTGTTTTTGTGAGTAAACACATGCAATTTTTATTTGCTTTTAACGAAAAAGATATCAAAATAATATTTCATCTTAATACTGGGTGATTCCATATAAGTTTGGTTGTGTGTAGTTGAGACAGCAATGAAAGAAGGTTGAAGTTCGAAAACTGAAACGCTTAAAAGAATTGAATACAATTTATAGAATTCCGCAACAACTGCCGCATTTTTCGATAATTCACCTCGGCGTATCCGCGAATTGAAACGGTGTTAACGAATCCGCAATTATCGCGCCCATTGTCCGCGCCTACAATTCGAATATTTCCGAAATTAGGCTCTCGCAACCGATCGAACCGGCTTTAATATTAATTTACGGCCGAAAATATCGAAAAACCGCGCATTGTACGCCCGGAATCCGATTAAAAACCAATAAACGACGACGTAATTCCGTCTGAATTACGATCGAGGGCGGGCGCGATTATGTTCGGGACGTGGGCGCCGTAGGGAAACGGGATTGATTATTATAAAATGTGTCACACGGCCGCATGATTCGGAAATGAGCGGGTAAATACGGTGGAAAAAAGGCTCTATAAATGTAAATGTTGCGACCTGTCCAATTTCAGGGTTGGGCGGTCGTGCCGGAGGGAGGGCGTTGTTATGAAGTTATAGTAATTCTTAGAATTGTTTATAGTTTGGATTGTACTACATGTTTGTTGTACAGAGTGTACCTGCGCATGTATGTAATATACATATTTAAGATGTTTCAATAAATCAGTCTTCCACTAAACGTGTGATTATTAACTACCTTACAAATAACGATATGACATGGCGCAGTCGGTATTGAAAAATTAAATTCTAGTTCGTGAATAGTGACTAGAAACATGGGCGACTATAGAGGTTTACCCCCAATGGACTTCTCCGGAAATATTTCAGAAAATTGGAAAATATGGAGACAAAAGTTCGAAAATTATTTGGTTGCCACGGAAGTAGGTAAAAAAGACGAGGAGATACAAATCGCTCAGTTACTGCATTACATAGGTGAGGAAGGATTCGTAGTTTACAATACTTTCACCCTTGCCGACGATGAAAAAAACAAAATAGAAACCATCTTAAACAAGTTTGAATGCCATTTCTTGCCAAAGAAAAACTTATCATTCGAACGATACCGATTCTTCACCAGAAAACAGATGACAGGTGAAAAAATTGAACAATATGCAACTGACCTAAAGAACAAAGCACGTTTCTGTGACTTCGGTGATTTGAAAGATAGCCTTATAAAAGATATCTTCACGTGTGGATTACAAAATCAATCACTTCGTGAAAAATTACTGCAGGATGATCAGATAGATTTAGATGGAGCAATTAAATTATGTGTAACGGATGAAATCACTAAACAACAGGCGAGTGTCATAACCCAAGAGGCCAGTTCTTCGTTTTCAATGGAAGTACAATCCATTAGAAAATCAAATAACCAAAATTACTTCAATAAGCTGCCAGGGAAATACACCAACCCCATTGAAGGACAACGACAAAAATCGAGAGAACAAAATGTGACAAATTCTCCTGAACTTGGACGCAGACTCAGCAAAAATAATGGAATTTGTTATCGATGTGGCGAAGTGCATGGAAAAAACCAGTGTCCTTCGTTCGGAAAAAAGTGCTATATGTGCGGGAAATTAAATCATTTTTCGAAAATGTGTCAACAGAAAAACGTAAATACAGTGGATTTTGGTGAAAATGAATCAAACAGAAATGACGATTGTTTATTTATAGGGAAAATAGATAATATTGAAAATGATAATTCTTGGTATGCCTTTTTGAAAATTAATAATGAAATTGTAAAATTCAAACTTGACAGTGGAGCACAAGCAAATTTGATATCAATGAAAACTTTGAAACTAATTAATTTTCGCTCTGAATTCATATTGGAAAATGATAAGATTCTCAAATCGTATACAAATGATAATTTGAGGGTTTTAGGAAAATGTTTTCTGAATTGTCAGTATAAAGAAAACATTCATAAATTAGAATTTTTTGTGGTGGGGGAAGATTTTCCGTGTATTCTCGGTTTAGAGACATGTATTGATTTGAATTTGTTGAAACGTGTAGATTCTTTAAATGATAATACCGAAATAAATAATCAAAAATATTACAGGAAAATTATTAATCAAAATTCAGATCTGTTTTCGGGATTAGGATGTCTTAAACAACAATATCACATTAAATTGAATGAAAATGTGATTCCTGTTGTACATCCTCCTAGGAGAATACCTATTCCAATACTTAATAAATTTAGAGAAACTTTGATTGAATTGGAAAAGAAAAAAATAATAAGAAAAATAGAAGAACCCACTGACTGGGTGAATTCAATAGTAGTGGTGAGAAAAAATGATGGTTCTTTACGTATCTGTTTGGATCCAGCTGATTTGAATAAGGCAATAAAAAGAGAATATTTTCCAATGCCGACAATTGATCAAATAATTCCAAAAATGACTGGTGCTTGTATTTTCAGTACATTAGACGCAAATTCTGGATTTTGGCAGATACAATTGGACGAGGAAAGTTCCAAATTGTGTACGTTCTCAACCCCGTTCGGTAGATATTGTTTCCTAAGACTTCCATATGGAATTCGCTCAGCTCCTGAAGTTTTCCATAGGCGATTCAAAAATATATTTGACTTAGAAGGTGTGGATTTATACGTGGATGATATAATAGTGTGGGGGCGTACACAAGAAGAACATGATAGACGTTTGAATAAAATTTTTGAAATTGCTAGAGAAAATAAAATAACTTTCAATAAAGAAAAATGTAGGTTTGGTTTGAATGAAGTCAAATTTCTTGGACATAAAATTACCAGCACTGGATTTTTTCCAGATGAAAATAAAATTTTGGCTATTAAAAATTTTCCCGTACCACAAAATAAAAATGATGTACAAAGATTTCTAGGAATGGTAACATATGTTGGTCGTTTCATCCCTAACTTGTCGAACAAGAACTACCCTCTTCGTGAATTGTTGAAAAAAGACGTGATTTTTGAGTGGGATGAGCGACACATGAAATCATTTAATGAATTAAAAAATTTGTTGATTAAAGCTCCAGTGTTACAATTTTATGATGTGAACAAGCCTGTAATTGTTTCTGTGGATGCCTCGAAAGATGGTGTTGGTGCTTGTATTTTGCAAAACAATCTTCCTTGTGCATATGCTTCCAAGGCACTTACAGAAGCACAAAAAAGATGGGCTCAAATTGAAAAAGAGCTTTATGCTATTCTGTTTGGATGTGAAAGATTCAACGAATATGTTTTTGGTCGTAAATTTGTTGTGGAAAGTGATCATAAGCCTTTACTAGGTGTTTTTAAGAAACCTCTCACTTTATGTCCCTCGAGACTTCAAAAAATTATGATTCAATTGCAAAAGTACGATCTTGAAATAGTTTTCAAACCAGGTAAAGATCTTTTCATTGCTGATGCATTGTCTAGGGGATTTTTGAATACTGACGAGAAAAAAAATATTGTCGATGATTTGGAGGTTTGCGCTATTAATATGAGTTTTTCAATGACAGATACAAAATTCAAAGAGTTAATAGAGGAAACAAAAAATGATTCAGAATTAATGATATTAAAAAATGTGATCACGGACGGATGGCCTTCAAAAATTTCTAGAGTTCCTATAGAAATAAAACATTATTTCAAGTTCAGAGATGAAATTGTCGAAAGTAAGGGCTTATTATTCAAAGGACAACAGCTGATTATTCCTAACAAATTGAGAAGGGATATCATACAAAAAATTCATTTAGGTCATTTTGGCGTACAAAAATGTAAAAATAGAGCGAAAGATTGTTTTTATTGGCCAGGCATGTGCAAACAAATAGAAGACACTATTCTTAATTGTCGAATTTGTTTAACACAACGGGTGTCTCAACAAAGAGAGCCCTTAATATACCATGATATCCCAAAAATACCCTGGTACAAAATTGGATGTGACATTTTATATTTAGGACATACTATGTATCTACTTGTAACTGACTATTACACCAAATGGATTGAACTGATATTGCTGGAAAACAATGCACATTCAAAAACAGTTATTAAACACCTAAAGTCAATTTTCAGTAGATTTGGTATTCCGGCAATATTAATTTCAGATAATGGACCTCAGTTCAATTCTCTTGAATTTAGGAATTTTGCTAGGATATATGATTTCACACATATAAGTTCTAGTCCTAACTACCCCCAATCAAACGGAATGGTTGAGAGACAGAAGCAAACTGTAAAGAAAATGTTGTACAAAGCTTTCGAAGAGAAACAAGATTTAAACTTAGTTTTGCTTATGTATAGAAATAGTCTTTTAGCATGTGGTTTTTCACCAGCTCAATTATTGATGTCACGGAATTTAAGAGATGTATTACCTACTACCGAGAACTATCTGAAACCTAAATTCATAAAATTCAAGAAATTCGATAAAGAAATAAAAATCAATCAGAAAAAACAAAAAGTAAACTACGATAAAAAATGTAAATTGCTAAGACCTATTGAACTTAATAGGAATATTAGATATCAGAATAAACTTAAAACAAAATGGCAGTTTGGTAAAGTTATAGATAAACCAAGGGAGAGATCATATATTTTGCAGAAACCTGATGGTTCGTTAATTTCGAGAAATCGTAGGTTTATAGAAACATTACCAAACTCCCCCGAAAATGAAAACATTTCTCCTCATGAAGAAGGAGATGATGATCATCATACTTCTCCAAATGAAACATTCGAAGATTCGATTTCTGACAATACTTTATACAGAGTACCTGACAGAACAATGTATGGTAGGGTTATCAAAAAGCCGGATAGATTTATGTTTTAATTGTAAAAAAATAAAAAAACTAAAAATGGGGAGATGTTATGAAGTTATAGTAATTCTTAGAATTGTTTATAGTTTGGATTGTACTACATGTTTGTTGTACAGAGTGTACCTGCGCATGTATGTAATATACATATTTAAGATGTTTCAATAAATCAGTCTTCCACTAAACGTGTGATTATTAACTACCTTACAAATAACGATATGACAGGCGTCAATAAAAAATTGGGCGAGCGACGAAGGATACATCCGTCGTTTTCGGTTGAACATCTGGCCAAATTGACTCATGTATCACGGGGGTTGTCGTTATACGTGGAATAATAATATATTATCATTTTCGAAATTTCATGAAAGCTACCCCACGTGGGCAAATCAGCATAAATCATTGATTGGACGATTTCTCGAAATTATGTTATCGCCAAATCTTTCTTTCAATAAATCGCTTATTATGGTGGGTTAAGTTCTTGAACCAATTGGATCTTGTATGAGTGTAGATCAGGATCTTCAAGCAAACTTTTTCATGTGGTGGATGCACAGAGTTGTTGTGAACGTCGACGAATAGACAAATCTGGATCTCAATTAACACTATCACTCACAGCAGCGATATTTTCTTCTGTACGTACAGTTCTTTGTCGTGTTATTGTTGTTGCATCGAGTAGAGGAAATGTTGTCCGAATGTTCGACGAATAAGCTGCTCTGATGGACGATTATGTAAACCATAAATTTCACGAAGTTCTCTATAAATTTGGCGAATAGAACACTGATTTTGAAAATGAATTTCAACAATTTGCAAACGTTGTTGCGGCGTGAGTCTTCCCGAGATAATTTGTCAATGCTTACTGAACAGAAATGTCAAAACAACATGGCTTCTACCTTCTGTCAAATCACAGTTATCCCTTTAGAAACTTCTATCACTGCTCAAAAAAATACCCCATTCATATCATTATACAACTCTCGTTTTTGTTTAGAAAGCCTTTCAAGCGTCTTCGCGATCACATGAGGTTGAAAGTTTTGAAATTGACAGTTCGGTGATAGGTTTAAGAGTACATACGTTAGCAATGCAAGTTCCAACTAGTCAAGACTCTAGAAATGCACTGTTGCCATGTTAGCGAATTCAATGTATTAACCACAATAAGCCAGGCTTTGTCATTTTTTATTCTCGACAATCGCTCATCGATCACCCTCAGAAAGACGCCCTCCGTCTCCTCAACCAGCCAGTTTCTCCCAGACCGACGCTGTATTCATTCGGCAAATCACTTCCAATATTTGTTCGTGCCGTGATTCAATTACGTCATTATAAATTCGGTCCCTTTGCGTCTCGTGCCGATAGCGTCGCATCTGTCATAATAATTATGCCGCCCCAGAAGTAGCGCCAGATGCGTGTGGGGGGAAGAAGGGGTGTACTGCGAGTCGCGGCGCTGGGGTGCAATCGTTTATACGTCGCGACGTCCTCTCAGTTGATTTTCGAAACATCTATCTCCCGAGAGGCGGTTATTTTGGGCATGGGAGGACTGACGTCTGAGAGTGGGATCATCGATCATAATTTGGGACCAAAATGTGTCGGAATCTGTGGTCGTCCTGGGATGATTTTCGATGGATAATGCCGATAATGGAGTATTTGTGTATGACAGAATTTCACGTGATATTCAGTATTGACGCCGATGCAGATATAGGCTTTTGTGTCACTGAATTTAGTTTCACCTGCAACTTTACATACCCAAACCTCAGGCTTGGAGTAATAGAATTGAATATTCTCTGATTCTCTATATATATAAAACAAAGTTGTTGGTTACACCATTTATAACTCGAGATCGGATGGACTGTTTGTTATGAAACTTCATTTATGGATTCGTCTACGGCCTGGTTATTATTTTATTCTAGCAGACTCGTACCAATCTTTCGCATTGCCTTCTAAAAATAATCTGAATATTTCGAACATCTTTTCTTCATGTATTTCAAACCTCAAACATTCATTTTCAAAATTTTCTAACCATAATTCAGCATTATGATTTTTTCCATTGTAATTTTCAAGAATGAAATGCTCTGTAACGGATTTCAAATCCGACTGTTGTTTGTTAGAACAAGATGCAAACGCTAACTTCTCTAAAACTGATGAAACATCTATTGGTGTGATTTCGGTCTTCTCATTTATTCTTTCTTCAACTTCTTCTAGATGATAATCTCTAAAAACTGGATCGAAATCACTATCTAGATATAGACTTGCTATCTCTGTTGGTAGTTATATCGAAATATCGCGAAATTGGCCACGTCGTTTGATAGAATTACAAATCTTGGTTATTTTATTGATGCTAAGCAACTCTGGATGGTGTGCTTTCAATTCTTGAAATTCATCAGGAAAAAAGTACGCTCGCTGCTTACGATCGGGGCGAATAGTTTTCAGATTTAGAATTGTCTTCTTACCATCAACTGAACCTTCAGCTTGAATTCTAAGATGAACTAAGACAGGGTATTCATTGTTTTCCAACATAACTGGGCAAATTCTCGATTTATAATTTACGAAGTTATACAGGGTGGGGCAGAAGAACCTATCCGATTTCAAATCCCTTTTTCTCAGAAGAGAGACCAGGTCTGGTGAACATCGTGCTTTTGTTATTGAGCGGTTTATCGAATGCGGCGGTTCGATAATTGCTACACAACGTGCTTTTCGAATTCATTTCGGACTCGGGCGTCATGATCCTGTTCCACATCACGCTACGATTAAAGTGTGGGTGTCAAATTTTAGACAGACGAGTTCAGCATTGAAAAAGAAGTCGCCTGAACGTCCCAGGACAGCAACAGGACCTGAAAACGTGGCCAATGTGAGAGCCGCGATTGAACGTTCCCCGCGTCGTTCGGCGCGAAAACATTCGCTCGCTTTGGGGATTTCCAACCGCAGTATTCGGCGAATTTTGCACCGGGACCTCAAAATGCATCCCTACAAAATGGTTGTTGCACAGAAATTAAGTGATTTTGAAACCCGTACGAACCTGTGTCGCGATCTCCGAGAACTGCCAAACGACGATGTTGTGCTCTTCACGGACGAAGCCCATTTTCACCTTTGTGGTGCCGTAAACAGGCAGAATTTTCGATATTGGAGTGACGAAAATCCTCGGGAAATCCATCAGGAACCCCTCCATAGCCCAAGAAATTCCTGTGGAAATGACGGTGAAAGTCATGGAAAGCTACCGCGAGCGCCTAAATAAATGTATCCGCTCCCAAGGACGACATTTGAGTGATGTGCTTTTCAAAACTTAAATTTAAAAATGGCATAAAATTTGCGATATGTTAATAAAAAAATTTTTTTGACAAGCTGAGTGGTTTTAATTTTATAACGTTTTGAAATCGGATAGGTTTTTCTGCCCCACCCTGTATCTTTCACTCAATGACTACTCTCGATGAATGTTCAACTGAAACAAGAGGTTTATTCAATAAATACAGAATTAAGGTACTTAATTATAAAATTCAACTGACCTGAAACAAGAATCGAGAATTAGAAGTCAATTGGAAACAAATCAAAGCTTATAACAAAATTGATACTTCTAAAGATTGAACTGTCACATTTAAATCAAAATGAAATAGAGAAATCATAGAAGAGGCAAAATTACAGAATATGAAGCGGGACAACAATGAGGTCACTACTGCTTTACATAAAAAATACTGAAACTCTGAAAACTTCGATGAAAAATATGCTCATGAAGGAAATGCCTTCCCTTCTTTTGAATGAGGCCACTAGGTGTCGCTACGGTTAATGGCTTATATCTAGACACTGTAGCGTAGTCGTGAAGGTAATATATATTTGATATTATCGTCATTAGATGGTGATGCTAACAATTATTGTAAAATTTACATGGAACTTATAATAACATGGAGGACTCTTACTAGATCAAAAAGCGCGCAAACATCTCAATAAGAACTCCAATTCCTACCTTCTCCCTCGTGGTGCTCACGATGTTCTCTGAACATTACAGGATATTCCTATCATGGGAATCAGAGCATGAAATAATTGTGATTTGTGGTTTTACAAATTATGCCCACTTCAACCAAAATATACAAATTCTCATTGACGGGGGCATTTAAAAGCTTGAAATATCTCCATGGGTCCTTTTTTGTAATTCTTGATGCAACCAGAATACGAAAATGTTTCCAAAAATATTCCCTCTCTGATAAACATATTCTTTCCGTCAATGCGGAACCCGAAAAATAACCACCCCATCCATCAATTGTTGCGCCTTCTCGGCACGAGAACATCTGTCGCATTTCTCACCTCGTCTACCTCGTCACCATAGTGCGGTTTTGCGCCGACAATGGCGTGATTTGTTGCCCGCAGATTAGGATGTGCATACAATGGGATCCGGGCCTATCTTGCCGAACGCGTCCTAGGGTCCGGGTACGGATTTCGGAACGGACAACGTTCAATCACCGTCTACGAGAAGATTACGTGCGAGAGATAGAGTCGTGTCGTATTGATGGACGTGAATTGCCCCATTGACGTTTACATGACCCCGGCCAAGATACAAGGGATACGCCGTTTTGTTATCCTTAAAAGGACGAGGGGCTTACCTGGACGGAATTAAGGGAACGATGCTCTGCCAAAAGCGATGTCATAGTGAAATATATACCTAGGTTCAATTGAAAACTGGGCAGAGACGCCAAGTGGATTCGGGAATGTCATTTTCTAATGTGTATCGAAGATGTGTCATTTTGATGTGATATATACCTACATGGTGCAGCAACTAGTTCTCCCACATTTGAAGGATTTGTTGAAAAAATACGGAAAACATGTTGGAAAAATTCTGTTTTCATTTTGAAAGCCTACATATAATCAAGTTTTCTTTTCATTTATGTCTTCTTTCAATTTGGATGATTTCCTCCTTGACAAGAATGAAGACCTCAAGAATGAGGTCTTCATACATCGCCCTAGGGCCCTTGATGAATTGAACTACGAGCTGAAGGCTCTCATCCTGTACATTCTAGCTCAAGATTACGAATGCAGGCTTTGAACAAAACGAAACCGACATGCATGTAGTCTCAGGATGTCGAGCAGAGGACTCTGGTCGTAGTACCATAGCACGAAACAAGCTGAAGGGCCTGGCCTTGAGTCCTGATTAGCTTTCACTCATGTCAGTTTAGGTTTATGGGTTCTGCAAACATAGGCTTTTCTGCTATTCTCTCACATTCTGAGTAATTGTTTGTCCATCTCTAAGAATGAGCTTCTGAAGTTGCTTGAGTATTTTGTTCTGTTCTTAAGTTTCTAGTTTTTTATCTTCTCAAATATTCAACCGAAGCTTTTTTCTGATCAGATGGTTCTGAGTTGATGATAGTCGATATTTTCCTCTATGCCATACCTTAACTTCGTTTGATACATGGGTGTTAGGAATGGCAATTCGCTTCAGGAGTATCAGTGCCAAAATTAATGCCCAGAACTCTAAGAATACCGCGTATCCTGGAAAGAGGCTATTACATAGATCAACCATCCTGAGCGCCCTGCATTCCACGATGAGATATAGGCTGTGGCTCTGTGTGCCACCAGCGGACGCGAATATAGAGCTCGACCCAATTTCCCTACACGTTCACCCTAGGATATGGTAAATCGCGGTACTTATAGACGATTCAGCGAAACTTATTCCGCCCTCTCATTGCAGAGTCACCGGAAGCAACTCAGATCCGGCGGTCCATTTCCATAAATCACCCTTTCTCCTTCCACCCGCCAAACGCCGAGGCCTCCAGGTCGCATCCGGCCTGATTGATATGCCCAAGAACTCCGGAATTAGCATATTATTGAGGAGGATCGGGCGTCGAAATCAAACGCCCCACACGGTTGCGGAGGAAAAAAATTTCGTCGACACTTTATTGAATAAGTCTGCGACTAGTATCTGGCCTGATTATGCCCCATTCAGAGTGGGTTGGTAGGGCAGAGCTGCGAAGAGCGATTGGCGAAGTGACGGCAGCTTGGGATGCGCCATTACCCTCCGAAGAATTTGTCGGATATTGCGGAGGAGAATATTTTCCGCAGCGCTTTCCTACCGAACAGTTCTTGGGAAGAACAGCTGTGGGTTCTGAGGCATTAAAACGCCCACAGCTCAAGGCTCAGGTCCAGCACGTGTTGACCTTGATGCACTTTCTGCAAGCTCATCGACTTTTTCATTTCCTAACACCATAATGCCCTGGCACCCATATTAGAGTCACTTCATAGCCTCTGGCCAGTTGCTTTTTGGTGTTATGGCACTCCCAGGTCAGCAGAGATCCCTGGCCGTGTGATTCCAGGGACCTCAACGTGGCCTGGCTAAATGTGGTGATGAAGACATGTGCTCCTGATGAAGCGCAACTTTGGCCTCCAGTATATTGGTTCTTTGGACCTTGAAAAACACCTCTTACTGCCATATTCTTTGGATGAGGATGAGCTTGGAAGGTGATATAAAAAACATAGTGAACTACCATTGATCTTTCTGGCCACACCAATAGAAACAGAATGTAATGGCCATTCACATGCACTAATAATACTCAAATTGTAAGAGGACATGATGCTGTCAGCGTATTATGTGTGGGAACATCATCCGAACTAATCTTCTGCCACTTACGAGTACACGGAATGATGACAGCGTGAAAAATCCAGAGAACGCGCTTTCCCTTTCACCGTTGAGGGCGCCCACGTTCGAATCGCGGAAAATGAGGGAAATTCCAGTGGATAAAAACGACGATACAACGTGACTTCTGTGGAGGTGTAACACAATGCGTTGTCGGTCGTGCTGTTACGGAAGAATGGAGATGAAATCGTTGTTCGGATTTTTCGGGATGGGCTTCTGGATTGGATATTTAACGGACTATGATTGTTTTTTTGAGTCGCAATCGAGGAGAGATATTTGATTGTTTCCTGTGGATAACTCTTGAGAAATGGTGCAACTATCGGAAAGTATAGTAGAATCAATGTTACTTGGAGGACTCATGATATCTTGCACGCCTATGTTCCTTCAATAATTTGCCACTTTAAAAGAAATCTTTGTGGAAAAATCCTGATCTATCTCGACCAAATGAATCGTAATAAAACCTGCCTCTGCACACTTTCAGACCATCCGATGTGATTGCCTCCCGCAATTCGATTCAATTACATCTGTTCATTGCCGCAATAATTCAATAAAGCCCCGATGTTACTAATGCCCGAGACAAGAGTCTGGCCCCCGTTGACCCCGGGCTTGCAACATCCCTCACAGCGGAACGAATCTGGTCCTATGACGCTACGCATGCTGCCCCCGCAATTGCTTTCGGAATAATTGATTTCTGGTCGGAGTCCCCGCGCTTTTGTACGTCTTTTTTATGCGATTCTGCCAGGGTCCGAGCTTTGGCTACTTCGAGAGGGGAATCTCGACTGGCGAGGGTTAATCTCATCCCAAACAAACCAATATTTGGTTGAATAAAACGAGGTATTCGGATTATTTTTCCACAATCTGCTGGGGTATATAAGCTCGTTTAACGGAGGTTTTCAGAAAAACGATTGGGGGATGGTTTTCTTGTTTGATGTTTTCCGTTTTGATCTTGTCCGACAGGTTTCCGATTCAACCCACATGCTCTATTGATTTGGTCGATCCTTTCGAGGAATATTGTAGGACTGTAGGGTCTTTCGTCGTGCTGTCACTTTCGCATTCAACGAAGCTCTTAGTAATATGTCTTCCTTTGGTTCCTATGGTATAGAGGAATGTTTGAAGTTCACTTGCCCCAATGTATGTTCACCTCGTAATGAAAAAAAATTCAGTATTGATTTATTGCAAATACAGCTTAGATGCCATGAAGGTTAGTTACAGAGTAAGGCTCATTGCTACACACCTTGGAGTTATTCAACTTCTAAATGAATCAGAAGGCCTAGTCCTATCTTAACGAGCTTAGGTCATCAGCAAACCTTCCAAAGTACGGAATGATTAGGAAAACGGATCAAAAAGTTTTCACTGCGATGCTTGTAGAAAGGGAGACTGTTTAAAAAAAAACCACAACTCAGATTATCAAAAGAAATAATTTGAATGGTATACAGATGATTCAAAATCATAACAGGAACAGACACAGTAGTATTCGTGCTTGGCACTATGATTAGTCTCTTCTTTTAGAGTCTTTCAGGGGGAAATATTCGCGAATATGCGTGGATATGGATATAAAAAAAGTTTTAGTGTCATCAATGTAACAGGGTTATTTTAGTTTGTGCTCCTGGTGACTGGGAAACCAAATGAAAATAGAATGCCAATACCAAGAACCTTTCAGAGGTATGGGAAACTGTACCTACAAGAAATAGTTTCAGAAGACGAGAATATGCTGCACCACCTGGAGTCCTGAGAGTACTCTGCTGCCTCAGGAGCCATTCAAATCCAGTACGAAGAATGCTTCGTACAATGAAGCTGAAGAAGCCAGTTCATTAGGAATGTGGCAATGCAATGTTGCCCCTTCATACCATCTACAACCACATCTAGGGCTTGCAGACAAAGCCAATTCAGCTCGTTACCAAGGTGCTGAGTTAGCTAGGAAAGCTCGCGGATGCAAACTCAGAAGGCTGCATGAATCCTACATGACCAAATAATGCTGCAAGTTCGAGAAAGCCACAATTCGCTGATCCCAAATCTCAATCAGCATCTAATTCATCGAAAGCGACACGTATGAGCGCATTGATTGCGGATAAGTACCGTTGATTTCGCCATGTCATCTGCAAACCACTGTACTTCATATATTCCAATGTCCCAACTGAATAGGCCGTCACGGCCACACGAACGAATAAAAGGGTGAGAGCGCCAGAATATGCCTTCCCTTCAGTCCTCGTACGTTAACGTTTCGCGTGTGTATGTGTGAACGAAAAGGGGTGATCCCTCGTACGATTTCCCAGTTATCGAATCACATTGATAATATCCTGTCCCGAGCTGTTCGACGTGCTTTTAATTCGATTAACCCACACTGCGACTCGTTTGCAAGGCGGACTGCAGGAGTAGGTTATTGATCATCATGGGCCGAACTGATCGAGTTCGATTTCGAGACTCGTTCATTCGGCATATTAGGATGGCTCAGGATGTCTTCCTTCGTCCATATTTTATTTGCTCCAGGAAGACACAGAACTCTATTGTCAATTGAACCAACAGCACAACTTCATGGCAGCAACGTAAACTCCATATCATGGAAGAACTACTACGTTAGTTGTTCTTCAACCGTCTGTCAAATCAAAGAGTTATCCCTATCGAAAATCCTATCACTCCAAAAATTACATTCGATAGAGGAGAGATGTGTATTGGCATAAACCTTGCCTTGTCTCTATCTAGAGGCCTGCCCATTTTGAGGGGCTGTTACATAATCAATTATGGGTTAAATTAAACGTTTGTTGGTTCTTGGTATACTTCTGGGGACGTCTCATTCAGAAATGTGCCTACAGTATGTCTTCACTAGCATTCTTCCCTCAAACGCACGTACCCCAAAAAACACCTCGAAAGGACCTCCGAAGGATCTCGCAGGATCATCAAATAGGAGTTTGGGGCCTTCTTTCAACGGCAACGTTCAACGAAAACGACCGATATTTTCTCCTGCGGCGAGAACGGTAATGGCCGAACCCGTACAACGGGAAGAGGAAGAATAAAATCTCCCAAAGTGCCGGCAATAACTCGGAACGGCGTCACAGAGAAAGGCTGCGGGATTGATATCGGGGCCAATTTACTCTATGGTCGGCCCGTACGTGCTTTCCGCAAGCTCGGACTGGCCTGTAAGGCTGATAAATTTTCGCTTCCGCGTTTTTACGGCGGAGTTGAGCGCCTCACCTGGATCAGTTGCAATTAAGGGGCAGGCAGAGTGGTCCTGAGTGCTCTGAGCGGTATATAATACTCTAATGAATTAGGATCGCTGCCGGGATGTGTGCGGAATGGTCGACGATGGCTGGTGAGATTGATGAGAGTGGCGAGGTAACGCTTGGTCCTCGCTGTGAAGTCTGCTACTTTTCATCTTTGCGATGAAGCTAACGGTTGATAGGTACTAGACCGGAAGCAGGAGGAACATCTAGAGCAGTGTTTTTCAAACTGTGGGTCGCGACCCCATGGGGGGTCGCGAAGCTTCTCTAGGGGGGTCGCCAGAGGTCGGGAGAGCTTTAGTAATAGAAGGTTGTGCTTGTTTCGGATTAATCAAATGATACAATTCTTCTTTCATGGAACACTCTCATTTCTCCGAGATATGAATTTTTTTCATCATACTTCATAAACAACCCCCCAAATCTCCAAACCTAGGGGCTAACAAACTATGGGGTCTTCTGTATTTAATTCTTTCGGCATTCAAGAAACACATATTCGAATATGATCGTGGAACACTCTCATTTCGTCGAGATATGAATTTTTTTCATCATTTTTCATGAACAACCTCCCAATTATCCAAACCGGGTGGCTAAAAAACGATGGGGTTTATTGTATTTCATTCTTTAGACATTCAAGAAACACATATTCGAATATGATTGTGGAACACTTTCATTTCGTCGAAATATTAATTTTTTCATCATTTTGCATAAACAACCCCCCAAATCTCCAAACCAGCGGGCTTAAAAACTATTGGATTTATTGTATTTCATTTCTTCGGCATTCAAGAAACACATATTCGAATCAGATCGTGGAACACTCTAATTTTTTCGAAATATGTATTTTCTTTACCATTTTTCATAAACAGCCCTCCAAATCTCCAAACCTGGGGGCTAACAACTATGAGGTCTTTCGTATTTCATTCTTTCGGCATTCAAGAAACACATATTCCTTTCTGATCGTGGAACAATTTCAGTTCACCGAGATATGAATTTTTTTTTCGTCATTTTCCGTAAACAACCCCCCGAATGTAAAAACTATGGCGTTTATCGTATTTCATGTTTTCGTCATTCAAGAAACGCATATTCGAATCTAATCGTGGAACACTCTCATTTCGTCGAGATATGAATTTTTCATCTTTCATTAAAAAAACCCCAAATCTCCAAACCTGGGAGCTAACAAGCTATAGGGCTTATTTTATTTCATTCTTTCAGCATTCAAGAAACGCATATTCGAATTTGAACGTGGAACACTTCCATTTCTCCGAGATGAGAATTTTTTCATCATTTTTCATAAACAACCCTCCAAATCTCCAAACCTGGGGGCTAACAAACTATGAGGGGTATTGCATTTTATTCTTCGGCTTTCAAGAAACACATATTCGAAACCAATCGAGAAACACTCCCATTTCGTCGAGTTATGATTTTTGTCAGAAACCACCCCCACCAACCCCTATAACTCCCACCTTGAGTCTTGGAAGTCTTCAAATTCAATTTCTTATCAACCCATCAAGCTCACATCTAAATCTGATTGCAATACCATCTCATTTCACTGAGTTATTAATTTTTTTCCATTAGCCATTTTTTGTCTTTAAGTGTATGTGTGGATGTGGCTAACTTCGCATCGACGATGTATGGAATGAATTAATGAATATTTGTAACACTGTAACATACACAACTATACATGATAAAAAATCGAAGGGTCGGGGGGTCGCGAAACATTTTCTCATACCAGGGGGGTCGCATCATGAAAAAGTTTGAAAAACACTGATCTAGAGAATATATATTCATTTTGTCTTCCGCCTTCAGTAGCAAGTGAAGGGCTGGATGAAATGAAGAAAAGAGGTTAATGGAGTACGAAAGGGTGTATGAGACTTCTACTTCCGAATTGGTTTGAAAGATTCCAAAGATAGCCCTTAGGAAATTGAAGTTTCGTCTCTACGACAACATCTGGACAAAATAAGTTATTCTGGACCATAAAAATTGAACTGTCTGGTTTAGAATAGGATGTATAGATAAACAGATTTTTAACAACATGGGATCGATCGCTTGTGCTGCAATATTTGTTTAAACACCATTAAGATTGATTCATGGGTCATCTATCGAAAGTGTTCTCAACCCGTGATGCTTATGTCAAATTTAAGAAATCCATCTGGTTTTTCGAGACCATAACCATGTCCTGCGAACCTTCTCAGTTTGTCAGAATAGGCTCATAAAACAAAATATTTGGTGACACATTTACTGCAGGACGAGTTTAAATTGGGAAAGCCATGCCAGACATCGAATTCCCAAGTCTTATTGGTCTGCAGACACAAGAAACGGGTTGTTTTTTCCACTTTGGTCAAAAATGAGAAATGAGATCACTTTTGTGGCTTAGCAAAGCGTTTTTTCATTCTGTCCTCCAATTCAGTGTTGATCTTCCTCCCTTTTACTCAGAGGAACTGAATCTCCCATTTTTTCTCCAACTCGTCTTCAAAACTATATGTTACAGAGACAAGCAGTAAGTACTCAGTTAGTAGTTGTAAGTTGGTCGTTAATCAATTTTCGTCTTCGTCAGTCAACTGTTAGTACACCATACATATACGTGATTCACAACTGATCATTTTGCTTCCTTTGCTATACATTTTCATATAGAAGTTACATTTCATAATTGTATATACAGGGTGATTTTTTTAAGTGTTTCATTAGTAGTTTTCGAGGAAGGAATTGCGATACAAATTCAAAATTTTGTATTTTTGTTTTAGAGCACATGAACTCAATTTGTAAAATATTTTCAAGCGGAATCTACTTCCGGTTCTACCGGAAACGGATGTGAACTTTGTTATTTCAAATGGAACACCCTATATATTTATACATATTTGAATTCTTCGTTTAATTCTGCAATGATTTGATGTATGATATGCGCAACCACATCAAGCGATTGTTGAGTTATTGCCTGATTCTCTAATTTTTTGACAGAAAGATTGTCACAAATTAGTGTTTATATCTTCAAAATCCCTCATTGTAAGAATTTTTTTTTGGAGCAGTGAGACAAATGAAAGTACGCTGATACGGCTTCTTGTATAAATTATGAGGAAATTTTATACAGGGTGCCTGAAACAGGGCTTCAAAGTGAGCCTCAATAAAACTACGAAATCTCATTTTTTTCAAATGGGAACCATATAATTTTATAATTCCGATCGATTGTACGCCAAAAACAAGTTAGAGTGTGCCAAACATTTCATGTCTTTAAAATGAGTAGTTTCGCCGTTATCGAATAAAATTCGGATTTCACGACTAAAGCCAGGTTTCTTTGTCTGAATATCAGGTTTATCAAGATAATTTTCAAGTAGGCTATGTCAATAGTAATAATATGTCAGTTTTAAACTAAAATTTCTTTATTTAGTCATCATTCATTATCTGCTCTGTTTATTTGTCACATTCGCAGCAAATACAGAAGAGACTTTTGATATATCATTCTAGTGTACCTTATTATTGTTAGTGCTTGTTTTGCATAGTGCTTTATCAATAAACATAAGTAAGAATGACTATTCCTAACATAGCCTACTTTGAAATAGACGAGCATACCACTCAATTCGACAGAATTTCATGAATAAAGCCAGGGTTGTCCCATCAGTCAAATTCAGTGGAATGCTCGTCTATTTCAAAGTAGGCTATGTTAGGAATAGTCATTCTTACTTATTTTTATTGATCAAGCACTATGCAAAACAAGCAATAACAATAATAATGAAGAGAATGATATATCAAAAGTCTCTTCTGTATTTGCTGCGAATGTGACAAATAAACAGAGCAGATAATGAATTATGACTAAATAAAGAAATTTTAGTTTAAAACTGACATATTATTACTATTGACATAGCCTACTTGAAAATTATCTTGATAAACCTGATATTCAGACAAAGAAACCTGGCTTTAGTCGTGAAATCCGAATTTTATTCGATAACGGCGAAACTACTCATTTTAAAGACATGAAATGTTTGGCACACTCTAACTAGTTTTTGGCGAGCAATCGATCGGAATTATAAAATCATATGGTTCCCATTTGAAAAAAATGAGATTTCGTAGTTTTATTGAGGCTCACTTTGAAGCCCTGTTTCAGGCACCCTGTATAAAATTTCCTCATAATTTATACAAGAAGCCGTATCAGCGTACTTTCATTTGTCTCACTGCTCCAAAAAAAAATTCTTACAATGAGGGATTTTGAAGATATAAACACTAATTTGTGACAATCTTTCTGTCAAAAAATTTGAGAATCAGGCAATAACTCAACAATCGCTTGATGTGGTTGCGCATATCATACATCAAATCATTGCAGAATTAAACGAAGAATTCAAATATGTATAAATATATAGGGTGTTCCATTCGAAATAACGAAGTTCACATCCGTTTCCGGTAGAACCGGAAGTAGATTCCGCTTGAAAATATTTTACAAATTGAGTTCATGTACTCTAAAACAAAAATACAAAATTTTGAATTTGTATCGCAATTCCTTCCTCGAAAACTTCTAATGAAACACTTAAAAAAATCACCCTGTATATTGCTTGTATGATTATTTCGTGCTGAAATTGTAATGTATTTACGTTTACCCCGATGTTCACGCCAAGTGAACGGTTCAAATTAATTATTCTGAATTTTCAAAATTCGAATTATTAAATCAATTTCTCCATACTGGGGAATTCCCATATGGATTATCCTTTGAGTATAAGAAGAACTCGTCAGCTGTGGAGTGCAGCATATGTCGCATATTTGTATCATTTTTCATATTTTTCATTCAGTTCACTGATTGACTTCGTGAATAATTCTGTTTCCATTGATTGCTTATTTTCTGCTTCCTTTCGTGAATTCGGGAAATTTCAGTTTTTTCCTGTGATTCGCAGTTTGTAGTGATTTCGAGTCAATCGAATGAATTACATTCATTCAAAACTCTCATTATTTGTGCGAATTATTTCGAACAAAAAGACGTTTACCAGTGGCGTGGTTATTTTACAATCACACAAGGATAAGTGTGCACAATTTGACATTTTTAGCAACGGATTTTCACGTCAGCTTCATTCCATATTCGTTTGTCGAGCTCGATCAATCTTGATATTGGAATAGGAGTCATCGACAGGATCCTGTTGACTGTTTCGCTGATCGGCTGATATATAGGTAAGACTATATTTCTTCTGTTATTTTGGGCACATTTATCCTTTCATTTGCGTTGGGTTTCAATTATTTTTATTTTCACTCGGAAGATTATATTTCGAAAAATTAATCTCAAATAATTGAACCACACTTTAGTTGGTTAACTGAAATTCCACCCAACACCCGACAAAACAATTTCTTGTTCTTGTTATCTTCAAGATAACTTTGGGAGCTCTCAGAGATCTCGCAAAGAAGTCTGTGTTTCCTAGTTAAAATAGTCTATTTGGAGGCATTCCCATAATTCTCCTGAAAGATAACTGTAGATTTTTCTAATAGAACCCTTAAACGAATCTGGTAGTCGAGATAAAAGTGAAATAACTTCACCTCTTCTAGTCCCCGCATAGGCTCGAATTTCCACCCTGTTCAGAAGTAATCTAATCCTCCAATCCTATCCAATTCGACCCTAATTCGGTTGCGAGCGAGAGGAGCAAAAGGAAAAAAGGGACGGGGAACGCATAAAAATAAATAAAATTTGTCAGCTGAGATGATTCTCCGAATTTAACGGCGAGATCGCCTTGTGAAAACTAGCTGACCCGTGTCCCCTGCGCTCAAATTGAATTCCAAACTTCAAAACAGAAATTCTGTCCGAGGAGCTGGGGAGGGCGAGAGAGGGAGGCCTTACATTTTTGACGTCGTTATCCGGTCCGACGGACCAGAGACTTGGGGGAGGATAAGAGGACAATTTACGTCTTCCAGGGAGGATCGCTCGACAGGGGAGGATCCGGATTTTCCGTGGAACTCGAATGCTGGCAACCTTAGGATTTTTGGGAATGAGACAAATTTTTCAACGAAGTCTACTTAAGTCTGATTAAATTTCTTTTTCATGTATAATCGGAATCAGTTCGAATGGATTGGAGAAAAACTCAAAATTCAAATAGACGAATCAAGTCGTTATCTCGAGAAAAAAAACAAAGACGAAGAACGAGATAAAAGAGGAGAAAGGGTTTTAAAGGCGCCAAGATAAGCTTCATATCATTGTGCTTCCCCTTGCTGAAAAATTCACAACTCAACTTTCCGGTTACATCTTGCGACCAGACCCCTCATTTTCGTCCTGTACGGACCTGCCTATCGGCAGATATTCAATTTCTCCCGCGCGCTCGGCGTTCAAATACGTAAATTCCCGAGGAATGCCAGGGAAAAGGGAAAAGGATCCCTTTTCTTTTATTCCTCGCTCTTTACCGTTTCATTTTATTACCTCCAGTTCGAAGATTTCGATTAAAATGCATATGTAAGCCTTGTTATCGCCGACGTAGAGTCGGGAAGGTCTTGGGGCCGCTCTTTGAGGATATCTTTGAGAAAACTTTGGACGACAAGGCGATCACGACGTCGTTTTATTCACTTTTGCGCCTTGTACTCGGCCGACTTAGTTTTATCTCCGTGAGCGGAAAGGATCCCGATTGATGATTCGAGCTCCGATTGATGCTGTGGAAATACTTTGAAACTTTTTCGTTGATTCGACATTATTCCACATATACAGGATTAGTCTTCGACTTGTACATTTTTTTGGATTGCGGATTTCAACCTTTTCCAATTCCCTTTTTTCCAAATTCGTCTCTGTCAAGAAGTTATAGCCATTTTTGTATTTCTAATAATCTCAACTGAGCTTCAAATAAATGAAGAGCTCAAGTCAGCTTTTGACACTGACAATGCTTCGTTGAAATGTCCTCTCACTCATTCATTCAATTCGATAGAATGCAAAAATTTTACGAAATATTTATTTCTCATATTCTACATACAGACTGTATCAGCCAAATTGAATAAATTCGATAACGAATAAATGAGGGGGTGTTAGTAAAAACGCTCGGACACGTCGATTTGTAATTTTGAATGCGCATATTTTTCAAGGAAATGAAATTATATAGGGTATTCCATGCGACCGTGGCCAATACCAACTTTCTTATTTCAAATGCAACCCCCTGTTTATTATTTATTTTTTGGATTCTTCTGAAAATTCTAGACATAATTCATGTACAATGTCCTATACCTATCTTTAACTTTTACGGAAATATTAAGTGTTTTTAGATTTTTTACAAAAATTAACATTTTAAATGAAAATTATTTTATTTCACAAATTCGATACATTACACTCAATACTTATTTCCCATTTACCTCTTGATATGAAGAAAGTGAGCAAAAACCATTACTGAGAAGAAATGTTGAGTAACGTTAGAAGACAATTCTACACCAGATTAGCATGTTGCCAAGACGTTCGCGGCGAGCATTTTGAACATTTCCTACATTGACATTAATGTTTTTTTTTAATAATTAAGAAATAATCAGTATTACTTATTAGGTTTTAAGTGTAATGTACCGAATTTGTGCAATAAAATAATTTTTATTTAAAACGTTGATTTTTGCAATAAATCATAAAACACTTAATACTTTCGAAATAGTTGAAGATATGTATAAGACATTGTGCATGAATTGTGTCTAGAAGTCTCTGAAGAATCCAAAAAATGAATAATATACAGGGGGTTGCATATGATATAAGAAAGTTGGTATTGGCCACGGTCACATGGAAGACCTTATATAATATTATTTTCTTGAAAAATATGCGCATTTAAAAGCAGAAATCGACGTGTCCGTTTTTCCCAACACGCCCTCATTCAATCGTTATCGAATTTATTCCATTTTGCTGTTACACTCTGTATATTACATCATATGAAGCCTGAATATAAAGTAATCGTCAGTCAGTGAAGAGTAAAGTTTAAGTATTAGTAATCATAACAACTTGCTATACATTTTCATATAGAAGGTAGGTACATTTCATTATGCCTCCTTGCTATACATTTGCATATAGAAGGTTGAGTACATAATCGTCGGTCAGTAAAATCAGGTGGAATCAGACAACCCTGCTTCTTCGCTATACATTTTCATATAGAAAGTGAAGTTTAAAATTGCCGATCAATTACCAGAGTAAAGTAATCGTCGGTTAGTAGAGTTGGTGAAGTTCGTAACAACAACACCTTGCTACCTTGCTATACATTTTCATATAGAAGGTACATTTCATAATTCCTCCTTGCTATACATTTTCATATAGAAGGTAGAGTTTATAATGTTATACATATCACTTTTATAATCGTTTCATGCTTGTTTTATCAGGGTACAAAAATAAAACTAGATCAACCTTGGTAAACTAACCTCAAATTCTCCCCCGGTCCTCTTCCATCACGCAGAACCCCAGCAGGGTGTCTTATACTTCACAAGCTGCTGACCTATTGAGTTTTCTTGTCTTGACCTTCACCTTTAGCAACATTCTTCCATATCGATTTATCGAATCAGCAGTTTCAAGTGATTGAATAGAAGACCAGGATCATCGGCGATTCTTCACCTTCCACAGCCGCCTTCGGCACATCGCAACCCGATATCACCCAACCCGTCGAAGATACCCGAGAAGGGTGGTCCTCTCCGGCCGTGCTTGGCATTAAACGCCGACGTGGATGGCAGCCAACCGAAACAGAACACTCGCAGAGCATGCTAATGACAAGTTATAAACCGCCGATGTCTCCTGCAAGAGCCCAGCCTCTCTCCGTTCCGGTATAAACATGACAAGACGGCAGTTAATTAACTCCAGAAACCGTGATTGTCTTGGAGCCGATCGTGATTACGTGTGTTGCGGCCCCGCGTCTCCCCACGGGGGCGGCGCGGAACCCTTTGATGCCCCCCAGTTCGAATTTATTGGAAATGGAAAGTTTTCGGCGGTTTGTTCTGGCCGCCAAAGGGTTGGGGCTGGTGGGCGCCCGGGGTTAGGATCCGATAAGCTCTGCGGATGATGGCAAAAGATATCATTTTAAATGGTGCGTGAACGCTGAAAAATCCGAGGAGGTGGGAATTACAACGGAGTTAACGAAGATACACAGGGGTGGAAGCAGTCAAAGCTTTTCGGGTAGCGCCGTAGGGTGTATTCGAATCGATTCGTTTCAGTTCTCGTGTGGTGCAATTCAAATCGTAACGAATAAAGGTTCAACTTCGAATAATTAAAATCAGGAGGTTCAATAATTTGCTCCACTGTTCTTGTGCCAAAAGCTGCTACAGAAATTCGTAATATGAGAAATCAGAATGAGATCTCTTCTGATCTGTTAAGCCGTAGTTTTTCACTTTCATAACATGTTTCATTGGATCAGATGTGAGGTGGGTACTCGGTCAAGAATACCGTTCCTTTTGCAAAGCTCAGGAAGTCCATATTTGTCTATGATGTTTGCTGATGGCGATAAAGCTTCTGGCATCAAAACAAGACGCTCAGACAGCTTATTGACTGAGGCTTCAGATACATACATCTCATCAATATAAAAATGAAAGCTCCTTCAAAAACCTTTATCATTTCCTTGTGAGGCCCTAACACGTATTCGTCATCAGAATTGAGATAATTTCTTCACAAGAATTGATTCTATTATTGTTTCATCAATAATGAATGTCTACTCCATTGGTGGTGACCAAGTAATGCCTGTCCAAGTGAACATAGATCGAGTTCATCACCAAAAATGTTTCTGTGAAATATTGAACCTGTCTTAGGAGATAGGTGTTGTACCTCTTACCCTCTGCATGCGAGACTAAGACGAACTAACCAAGTGCACCACAGAGCGTTCTCGTTTTCGTTTCCTTCAAAATTATGTTGTCGAAACCAAAACTAATTCCTCCCTACCAGTTTTTCAAAACACCAGTCAGTCCTTGACTCACAGCTCCAAGCTTTCAGTAGCGTCAAATTCTTCTCCTATCGGTTGCTATGACAGTTCATGCTCGTCTACTTTTCTTGTTGGGGCAAACAGAAGCACATCCTCTCTTTGAAACGTTTGTATCTACACCTTTATTGTACTTTATAGGTTTAATTTTACAATGGAAGGACTTCTCTACAAGGTTCGAAGTAAAGTCAGTCAAAAGTCTCTCGACACATCTTTGATGCGTAGAGCTATTTTCTTCTATCTGGTGGTTCTGACACAGGTGCTATGAAATGCTGACGCATTACTGACCACTGAACAGCCTTCAGCTTTGTCGCCTTAGTGGCTTGTAAGAATGATGGCTGTGACCATAGTGATGCACTGATAAATAAAAGGACAAACCTTTCGTTTCCTATTTTTTGATGAACCCCAAACCAACATGCTGCCGCTTTTAGTCACCCTCACGATCGAAAAATACGTGAGCCTCCCATTTTCTGCGAGGAAAAGCCGTTTCCGTAACGGTAACTAAACCGGCAATCTTTCTCATGCATAGCTCGCTAGAAGACCCCCAAATTTAACCAATTTCCGGATCCGTCGTAGCCTTTCGATGATCGTGAAAACGACGCTTAGAAAAGCCGGAGTCGTGACATTTCGAAGACGAGGTGGATTGCCAAGATTTCGTTGTGCATACACCCCAGATAGCGAGATCGCATCTCTTCGGCGGGAGAGTCTGCCATCTGGAGCAGCTGGAGTAAGGGTAGCCACACAAATTTTTCAGTATGGAAAGGCATGAGAACTTCATAAATGTTATCCTAGAACAGCTTATTCTTATCGATAAGCTTCAGGTAAGGCTGGAACTTGGATTTTCTCCCCATATTTTGGGAAGTTCGGTATCAAAACATGACCTGAAGCATTTGGACATAATTGAGAAGGGAGCTATGCGACTGATTGACTGTCTAGCCATAATAAAAGCTGTAGATTCATGCTTGTATTTAACAAGTCATCTACTGAACAAATAATGAAATAAACTTCCTTCAGATGTTTCCACCAAAGTTAAACCATCAGCTCTTCAAGAAGATTATGAACCCTGCTAGCAGACATAGGTCTTTCCTATTCCCAAAGTGGTTCTACATGAAAATATATCTGAAAATCTGTCTCTTCATTCCCTGCCTTGTACAATACTCTGCTGTCTTTCATAGCATGAATGATTTCTGAGACGAATCAGAGTAACTTTTCACCCTACTTATCAACCCTCTAGCAAAAACATAAACTCCCAAATCCACCTGAAGAATCTCCCCGATATCCTAACGAACAACTACAAACTAACATCTCACCCTTGCGATTATACCGCACCACCAAACAACCCTCATGAATATCTAAGCAGATCATTCCGGATACGTTATACGGTCCGTCTAAACGTCTATTCCCACCCTTATGCAGCGTGCTCCCCAGCGCCAAAACTCAATTCCATCAACTGAAGACTTATCTAAGACGCTAAGAAGAATCACTTACCCGGTTAATGATCTGCCAGAAGTGTCGGAAGGAGGCTGGGGGGATGAGGTAACGTGGATCAGACGATACGCCGTCAGATAAGTGACAGTGTTTTACTAGCATCGAAGGCGTTATTTATATTGGAGCGACAGGGACGGGGTTCTTGAAGTGTTTGAGACGTGATTTTCATATAAACAGACAGGGAGCCCTTCTGGCACGAAGGAAGGGAAGTTTGTTGAGGACCTTCCGGAGGAACACGGAAGGAGAATGAGTTGTGGACACAAATACAGGAGAGAAAGTTGAATTTTCCCGATAAATTATCTTCTTTGTGTTGCTCCCTGGTCTCCAGAAAAGAACCTTCTAACTGTTGAGGTTTTTCACTTCATATATCGCGAAAGAAAAGACAAGACTACTTTTGCAGTAAATTATCTGTTATCCAACCACGTCTAATCAAGACTTCTTCGTCTATTATCCTCGCAGTAATATCATGAAGTGAATCCTTCTGAAATCAGAATATTCACGCACTTTTCACCATTGAATCATACATCTCTCGTGTTTGACTGTAGGTAGGTGTATGAGTGAGGAACCTTTTTCTGTGTTGAAATGTAGCAGGCCAATATCTCGTTCAAAAGATCTAGATTCAAGAGAACCATTACTCATTCTAGAAACTCTGGACAGATGTAAATATCGATCCTTGATAATGCATTATGAGGCATGATTTGGAATAGGGTAGCTTCTTATCCATGAGATCTTGATTGATTCTCGCAGCGGGAGACTTGAATATTGATATGGTTTAATGGTCTATTTATGGTTAATATGAGTCTACCCATATTTATTCACAGCAAGGATGAATAATGCAAATGAGGAGTATGTAGATATTGTGCTCGTCGTCTTGAAGCTGCAGAGTTTGGCCCACCCATCTCATACACAAAAACAGTGAAATATAAAGTAAAAAATATTAAATATGCATAAGATGATGATAATTAACTATAAGATCGTCGATTCTGATAAAAGAAATGCCTATAAATAGTTCCCGAACTGTTTTATATACATGGATTTCACTGTAACAATGAACTGCCACTAAGATAAACAGCTGTCAATCTCAACACCACAGTACCGGCATGAAAATTAAATTGCCAACCATTCCATCACAACCCCCCATTTCTGTTGCGAAATCAACACGAGACATTTCCCATCAAGATAGGTCGTTAACGTTGGGTGCTAGGAGTAAGATCAAAAGGTTGGAGTTTTAATTTCCGCCTGATAAATTAAATTGATAAGCCGCAGATCTGCGACCGATTCAACCCACCGAAAGTTATCAGAGTGGACCTCCCAGCTGAAACCATTGGCGGCGGTTCACCCACTCTCCGAACTACATCGCGAATTCCAGATGAAGTGTAGAAAATTTAGAGTGGACACTTTGAGTAGTTGGCGAAGTAGGTTTTGGAAGCTTGCCCGTCGTTTCTGATTGGAAAATGGCGGTGTTAATGAGGACCCACTTGGGTTGGAAAGCTGCGTCAACCAAAATTCAATCTTGAATTTAAAGCAGGGGTCCGAATTAATGTTTTCGTGTGTGGGACTCTTTAGGTGGAATGCCAAAGTAGCAATAATAGCAGGAAACAAATAATATCTGCTGGATTCTGCTTTCGAAAATGTAGTAAAAGTTGTAGTAATAATTACTGAGGTTGTCTTCAATGTGTTATTCTATTTATTTTAAACTATTTTTATCTTATAAATGCTTCACCTTTAATATCATTCTACAAAGTTGTTAGGATTTGTTAGTTGGATCACTCGAATATATTTTTTACACATTTATATTCTTTGTATTCCCTGTGTGCTCAGCTGTGTTGTAACTATCCTCAATTTTGAGTAATTAAACTTGAAGGAACTGAGAGAAAATAACTCTGAAAATGTGCATTGTGTCTGAAGGAACTTGGTTTCATAAAAAGGGATAATATAGTTATCCTTCATGTCAGAGGAATTATTCGTTTACATATGCTCAGTTACAAAACAACGACTGTTCGAATTTCTGCTCGACACCCTGCAAAGCTCCTGAAATGTAGTATTTTTCCCAATCGAAAGAAACCTAGTGCAGTAAAGAAATCATTCATGGAGACCGTAGAATTCCCGAAGATATATTCGTGTCAACTATTTCATCCTGAGACGTTTTTCGAGCCAGCGATAAATTCTCGAAGATCGCTACATAGCGACTGGCTTATCCGGTAGCGTCTACCTGTAACAGCAGGGGAAATATATATGAGAAAATTTGCCAGGGGTGCCCTACGTAAGGCCCTTTATATATCTCTTGACGTGCTAAGAAGGCGGATGCTATTGGAGTCTTTCGGATACAATACGAGAAAGGAATTGCTGCATTCCCAGCTGTTACAGGATATGGCTCGATGATCCTCTTGCAAATTACATAAAATTTCTATTTTTCCATTAAGGGATGGCAAGATTCAGATATAATGTTGTTTTTTGAGAAGACGGGAAGAAAAAAAACGTTAATCAAACAACAATATATGGAATGTTAATCAAACAATAAAATGTGTATACCCTGAACAGAACCATGGGGAACCCCACATAAGGCGTCAATGGCATGAATGGTTATCAGTTATATTGAATCTATCTTCAATATACTCCCTGTCAAATTCAAGAAGCTTTAATCTAGCAGGCACACGCTGGCTAATGCACAAGGAGGATAGAAACGTCATCCAATATGTCGAACATCATCCCTTCTGAGGCGCCCTCGAGATGCGACGTCGTAGGTTCACGTAACCCGAGAACTTAATAGTTTATTTTTAATTGAATATCGAAGGATGCAGGGTCCCCCCGAAAAGGAAAAGGGGGTTCCGACGTGCGGTGTTATACGATTCGTCTCCATTTAGGGTCCATTAGGAAGATTCGAACGTTAATGGAGAAAATATCGGGGAGCAAGGAGCCCGAGCACTCGGGGTGGGTTTCATATTTTTAGTTTGATAACTCCCTATACGTGACGGGAATATCCCAGGACTTTAAAAGGTCGGGAACGCCATGTGGTCTGGACAAACCGAAATCTCAGGGGTATCTGTCGTGAAGATCCGATTACAGATGAAATCTTCCTCCGGAGATGGATTTCATTCATTTGCGTGACTTTCAAGAAGACGAATTGAGTAATGGTCTTAATAAGGCAAGGTTTCCGACCAGACCTTGAAAGTGTTTTCGTATTTTGAACGAAAAGATGACAGAGGGTCGAGGAAACAAGAAGATATCTGTGAATGTCTCTTGAAGATAATACATAAAATTGTTCAGAATTATTCTGCAGTGTTCTTCAATAATGAAGGTTATCCTAGGGAATAGGATAAAATGACTTCGAATGGACGGTTCTTCCTTTTTCCGAAACTCCCAAATGAGAATACAGATCGAAACATCACAACCACATGGTGTTGAATGGATATTTCAACTCTCCAGATCCAAACATCTAATCAACTCCAGTATCTGGGATGAATTCGAGAAAGTTCCATCCTGGCTTTTACAGCTTTCTTGTCCAAAACATTTTGTGCTTTAGTAATGGCAAGGCACTCTCCAATCATATGATTTCCGGAGTTTCTTCCTCTTCATCTTTGAACTGATGACATTAGAGTTCGTAGCTTCCAGAGCAGTTTGACTGCCAGAAGAGATCACTATGTCACATCACTGAGTTTCTTCATCGGTTAATCTCTTTGAATTCTTCAATTGCAAGTAGTTCTGCCTGAAAGATTATCGAACAAGAATGATTCACTGAAATACTCAAGAGATACCCCAGCCCCGCATTGGGCGCCAGTACGATAGGAGAAAGTATTAATGTTGATAAGTGTGAAGATGAAGTCAGTTGGAGAAGAAGCCACTCAATTTTCTCAGTTCCATATGTCGAGAATTTCTCCCAACTATACCATCCCCTTCAGAAGGGTTATCAGACCTCTAGATGTCGTGTAATCTCCACAGAGGGCGCTTTTTTCGGTGAGAGATACCCACTCGATCCTCTCCCGTATTTCGTTTTGCTTCTTCCGTACTTGAAGGGTCTCCCGCGTTCGAAAAAGATTTTCAATTAGAGAGCGGGCGCAAAGATCGAGGACAAAAAAAGCAACACGGGCAAAAAACAATGGTTTCATCCGCAGCAACGGAGAAAGTATAGATGTCGGTCGGCGTAGATAAGCAGTGGGAGCGAATTCATTGTGACGCCTTTGTAATAGAGAGATTAGGTTAGGATTGAGAGCCTCCGTCTACGGATTGGGAGTAGGGCGAAGTTTTGGGGGAAACAGGGTCGGTGCAGGAACTTTTGGGGTAATGAGTACACTTTTGAATATTCTGTGGCTCATTAGGAATAAACAGCAACAGTTAATGATTCAAGGGTCTAAAAGAAATTCAAACAAACCAGAGTGTTAGTGTTATATGTTGTTGTTTAGTATCGAAAACTCATTGAGAGTCCAATCAGTTAACTGAGACTTGGGTAGGTGAGTTGCCAAGAAAAATGGAAAGCAATTTTCTAATAAAAGCTCTCTGAATATTAATATTATGTAGCCAATAACTATAAAGAGAGAGGGCAGTTTTGTTAGGAGAAACTTGTGACGTGTTGACTTGAATAAGCCTGGTAACTTGGCAAAATCAGGCTCGCGGCTAAACTCAGTGAGATGGGAGTGAGTTATTAGAAATGATGAAATATATGAATGGGCGCACAAAATTGCGTACTCCCCTACCAGAATAGTAATGAGACAAATGTCAACCCATTTATTCGAAATTAAACTAATTAAACAATATTAATGAAAAAGTGAAATTTGATTTGCAGTGGTTGATAGGTATATTCAGCGAAACAAAAACTCCACAAAATTGCTGAACTTGATTAAATCTCACTGAATTAAGTTATAAATTTGAAAGGGAAGTCAAGTACCGTGGTTGTTATAACTGGCCAGTTAGTATCCACCTCAGTTCACAAATTTTTACACTTACACCTATAATAATTATGAACAGTATCGAATAATCGCAACCCAGTATCAAATGAAGCTGGTACAAAGGTAAAATTGTAAATTGGGCAATCTGCCACTACAATAAACTCAATGATGAGTCTGATAAAAGTTGGACATAAGTGAAAGGAACCAGCTGTGATTGAGAGGTCTCCCCTGCTATCAGTTATTCACTTCCAACAATACTATATCATAACCTAAAGCCAGTGCAAAGCACTGGTTACCTCAACCACTGAATGGCTTAAAGTAGAGACGTCGGTAGTACTTGGAACTTGGATGCTAATCACACTTGAATGCCAGATACTTGGATGCCTGATACTTGGATGACAGGTACTAGGATACCCGATACTTAAATGGCAGGTACTTTGCTACCCGATATTCGGATGGCCGGTACTTGGATACCCGATACTTGGATGCCGATACTTGGATACCCGATACTTGGACCCTCTTGAGATGTTATTCGAGAGGAAAAACGATCTACCTTCCAAATTCTATACTTCCAGCAATTCCAACAACAATAATCTTATACAACTCCTAATAAAAAGACTGTTAGACAATGGTATGGTATGGCTCATATCATACTTCTATAGAGATTCTAGGTCTCATGGAAGAATATAATAATTCGTTCTAACAAACGTACCCTTGGATTAAAGCCATTCTCTATATTATCCAGGGAAATAACCAAATTGCAATTGAAATCACCTACCACGAGGATGATTCCAGATAAAACTTCCAGAAAAATAATCTTCATTCAATTCAGCTTGAATCTTCCACAATTTTTCGAAAATTCTCCAAAAAGAGCTTACCTCTTTTTCACAGAGCAGCCAATTGTCAAACAATTCCTACTTTTATGACCGCACACAATACCACAGCCATCTCCACCACAAGCCATGAACCAGAATCAACCGGCAACGCCGCAAAAAGGTGTAAACTATCCCACAACAGCGAAAATGCTGAATTTAATTCAGGGTGCAAAATAATCACGTTACAAACTTATTCCAACTAGTTCGAGTACAGCTCTGGATCGTAACATCGAAGCAGGCTTCTCCTCTTCCCCTCTCGCCTTCGCTCGATCAAAGATAAGAAAATGAAACAAAGCTAATGAATCAATTTTCTTTGGGTCGGTAGATTTTGGGGGAAATATGACAAAAGGGCATCTCCTAACTCTGGAATTCTCATCAAGAACTAATGAAACTTCTGAAGTTCGTATTACTTCTAATTATCTGCTGCTGAAAAATGTTTTCGGATGAGGTCGCTGAGTTCAGGTATTATATCTGGAGGTATCTCGAGGGATGAGGTTCGGTTATGGAATTATTTATGCGAAATTTTGAATTGGTGCTGAGCGACATCGGCTGATGGAAATTTTACACAGCTTCGTTTAGGTATTTGGAGGAATATTTCAGCTGGATCCCAATTTGTTAAGGCTACGAGTGCTGTAATTCTCAGCAGGATTATTCACCATGATACTGACGACCTAGTGTATCTGAATTAACTCATTGTTCTTCTTCTGGCTTTGCTGCAGAAACTATTGTTGTATTTTTTCCTAAAACAAGAAGTTTTCAAAGCAACTTGATCTTCAATACCAACGAAGGATTTTACTGTTGTTCACCGGTTATTGGGGCTGTCTGCTGAAATATATCCAGAATTGAGAATTCCAATGAACTCATCCTCGTGAAGATTCAATCCATTCGACACCACAAGAAAATGAATGAACCTACTCGTTTCTAATTTTTCTTTTTTGTTTTCAGGTGAGTTTTTGAAAGCAGAAAACCTACAAATCGATCATGAATGTCAGGTATTTATCCCCCTTTTGTGATTATGATGCAAATCGACAACCCTTTGGTTGTCGAAAATATTGTGTGCTGATGATTTCCATTGACCTAATTTCCAACTTGAGACAATTTTTTTCAATCCAATCGCCGGTTGTCTTTCACCCGTATTTATCGCCGTAATATAGCTTGA
The DNA here is from genome assembly GCA_910592335.1 of Adalia bipunctata. Taxonomy (NCBI): domain Eukaryota; kingdom Metazoa; phylum Arthropoda; class Insecta; order Coleoptera; family Coccinellidae; genus Adalia; species Adalia bipunctata. The sequence goes on from OU342955.1 coordinate 16,387,414, forward strand.
ACGAGGCGTATCTCCGGCAGCTGGGGGCGGCGATACACCGTCGAGTTTTCATTTTTATCACGTATTCAAATATGCACGGTTCAATGAATAAGCATCGTTTCGTGATTGACCGTTGTTCAAATATTCATATATGCCGACGGTCTGCAGGTTATTTGCCAGGTTATTGAGCGAGCGCTGAACGCTGAACATCGGGAACGATGAAAGTCGATTCGACGGCTATCGGTCCATTCGATACCGAATCGAAAGTCATCGTCTTATTTTGGGCTCAATACTTCTGCGGTAGTCAAAGTTAAAAGAAACTAGAAGTTGGCCAGGCCACTTTGCCCACCACTCCATTGTGCTTCCCACATGTCGGTCGCTAATTGATGCGAATCAAATAACTGACATTTATGCCATGAATACCCTTATATCCGTATCATGGTCGCTTGGGATGTTTTGTCGCCATTGTAGTAGTTATTGGCATACAGGGAAGGACAAGACTCAAGTCAAACATTGTCGATCTAGCCATCTGAAATTTATTGTCCCTTTCCCGCTTTTTGATCTGGTAATAGCCTTCCATGTTATTCTACGTTCTATGAAAATTACACAGTGACTGTTACAGTGGTAATATAGTCACTGTAGTAAATGTATACCTACATCGCCATCTAATGGCGATAATATCAAATATGGCACCTTCACGACTACGCTACAGTGTCTTATCTAGATACTGTAGACTACGTCATCAAGCGTTGCGACACATAGTGGCCTTATTCAAAAGGAGCAAAAGCATTTCCTACATAAGCAAATTTTCCATAGAATTTTTCAGAGCTTTAATGTATTTTATAATAACCAGGCCGTAGACGAATCCATAAGTGAAGTAATATAACAAACAGTCCATCCGATCTCGAGTTATAAATGGTGTAACCAACATCTTTGTTTTATCTATATAGATATGCTTCATGATTGTCATAATGCTCAGGTCCACATCCAACCCTTTCGAATGGACTGGAGCCGAACAACTACGCCCAGATATTGAATTCCACGATTTCTACCCTCGAAAAAGCCGAGAATTGATCAAGCCAAGGACAGACGTCTCGGCAAAAATCCATTTCCTCTCCAAATCCGTAGAGCGCGTTGTCGACTTCGTCTGCAAGATAATGACGGCGAGCAAATTAATTGAACAAATTCAATGTAAGAGCAATTACAAAAGTTTTATTGAATAATTAGAAGAGTCCCTAATGAAATAGATTCGTCGGATAATGAATTCATTAAGGCGTTTGTCTTCGGCAAACTTCTCGCGTCGCAAATCTGCTGCGAAGTGGGCGGCTGGGCGGGCGCGATCAACACGTTACTCGGATTATTCCGTTTTGCGAGCCGTTTTTGTCATCTCCGAAACGTTTTCATTTCCTCCCTGATGTAGAGGGATCGCGTTACAGAAGAACTTGTTAGAACCGATAGCGGAGCTGACAGGCGCTTGTTTTGTACCTTTCTCTATGTCTTTCAGAACGTGTGTGTACCTCAATGTAACGCTTCATGGACGCCTCGCTAATGTTTAAGGAAGGCAAGAATAATCAGATTGGAGATCTTCACCGCAAGATTGGAAATTGTCGAAATCACAAACCACGTTTCTCATTTTGACTAAATTTTCAGGCATTTTTCGAAACATACTCCTCCTCATCATTTGGATATACCAGAGAAAATTTCAGGGCCAGTAAATGGCTCCCTTTCTGCATAGTGTGTTGACCTCTTCGTTTCCTATGATTCCTAAGTGACCAGGAATCCAGACGTAAGCGAGCTTGTTCTTCTTGCCTACTCCATTAAGTTGCTATCGGCACTTCCATATCAGTTTTGAGTCGATGACATACGAGTTCAGTGCTTCATAGCAGCTCGACCATCAGATCATCTAGGGCTACCTTATTGATGACTAGATGTAGGGGATTGAGATCTGCTTTGCCTGTGCAAACCAGTCTCCTGACCGATGAGTTATTATTGGTTTCGCAACCCTGACGTTCATCCATCGCAGTATTTTAGGGTTACAATCCCAAGTTTTGCTGGATAGGCTTCTGCACGCCGTGATTGCTTTACCAGCAGTAATTTCAACATTCTTATTGCGCAGAAGCCTAGGCTGATTCCCAGATGTTCAACTTCAGACTTCCATTCTACGATTTCTCTAGTCACCGAGATGGATTTTATAGCTGGAAGGTATCATTTTCGAGTAAAGGGAATTACTGTCGTCTTCGCTGAGTTATTGTTGAGCCCCTCTGACAAGCACCGACATTAGTTTTATGTCCATCTATTCAATATTCCATATCCAAAATACGACGCAGCCTGTCTCAGCTCGATACAAATTCCATATCCTCGAGAAAAACTGAAAATCGTCGAGGGAAAAAGCGCCCAGAGGCAGTTTATGTCTCTCCGTCACAACAAGTGTCCACCCATATATTCCTCGATGATTTATACGTTTTCTATCGCCCTCCCACTGCCCGTTTGTATATTTCAATAAGAATGAGATTCTTGTCACGAAATTCCCGATAAAGGAGCGGGAGGATATCGGGAAAATATGGAATTGTTGCTTGCACCAGATCGCAGATTGTGCCATCTGTTGCTTTGAATCCATCGGATTCATACCTTTGACTGCAATATTTGGCCTAAGCTGGGCTTCATGTATTTCTTCTTGCGTAGGAATAGTAGAAATTATCACTTGAAATATTCAAGAGATTGAAGCAGATTCCAGACCAAAAAAGGAGTGAGGAGCAACTAACGCGATCCAAAGATCTTGTGCTGCACTTTCTTGCCCAAAGGATTCTTTCCTTTGGGTTGCAATGTGGATAGGAGTTTCTTCCTCCTTTCCACATCTACATTCTTCAGTGTCCGATAAACCCATTCTCACCAGATGCTTCCTGAGGCAACGATGTCCTACAGGAAAGTCGTTGAGGAGGTGCAGCTGGTTCTTAGTGAGAAAAAACCAAAAACCTCTTGGAGTGGCCCATTCCTAAGAGATTACCTCAGAGTGTTTAACTTCCGTATTTCTCCTTCTCCAAAAACACTTTCTTATAGGTGCATTTCCCTATACCACAGAAAGGTTCTGAGCCAGTGATTTGCGCCACCTCTGGCAAGCATATTGGACTCTTCGTTTCCTTCGATTCCCGGGAACCCAGATTGAAGAGACCTAATTTTTCTCGCCTATCTTATTGAGTTTTCAAGGAGCAACCGAAATAGGTTTCCATTAAAATAGCTGATCCCATAAGTGAATTTCGGACGAATTTTATTTTAATCTTCCCATGAATTCGAGCTTCCACACACTCAGGCATCAGAAATCGAGGAAGTTGAACATTTCAGCAAAAAAAACCTCTGGACGCGTTCAGCAGAAGTTTCAGAATTACTTATGCACATTTGCTGGGAATAACGCACTTCAAACTTCGTCGAGTTCGTCGGTTAGAAGCGAATGGATGAAAAGTAAAGCAAATAAATCCTGATTCTCCGAATCCAGGCGCTGTTCCACGTCAGGAACTTGCAGGAAAGCATTTTTTCTCCACATGCACATTGTTATTATTTCGTTTCATCAAGATCTAATGCGTTGGCTTCGCAGAGCTCTCAGTCTAAGCCAAGGATTTGGTATTCACAGGGGTAACTTGTCTTTCCTAAACAGCTTTCGCGTATTATTTTTCCACCCTGTTTCTCTACTTCCATTTTTTGTACGTAGATCAAGGTATCTGACCGACTTACGAACGCTCATCCGCCCTGCGCCCGAGACGAAGTTATGTTGATAAGGACGCATCCAGTCGGATTTATGTGAACTTGTCATTGAAGATTTCTTATCCTGAGTTTTTCTTTATTTGGGGAAGTTCAGAGAAAAGTGCTCCTGAACGTTATATGAAGAGATTATCAGAAAAAACGTCATAAGATATGTTAAATAGGGCGACAAGCATTCTAATAGCGAATCCGCCTGGGCCAGAGACCAGACTCAACAAGCAGGTTAAGAACAATGACGGTTATGATTACATTTGCACCAATCTGGCACCAGGGACTTCTGCCAAGCTTTCATCTAATGGCGTATGCCCACTGCTATGTTCTCTGATTGCTAGCTTTCTCACAAGTTGGTCTCCCCATGTGGTGTTCGATGGAATACCATCTGGCACTCTAACCATTAATGCATTCCACAGGGATCGTTTCTGGCTCCATCATTGTTTCTTCTTCATCTCAACGGTATGCTCGATGCAACTCATATTCAGTACACTGTTTTGCAGATGATAGTACCATCCATACCGTCCTCTCTTCTAGGGCTCGACTACCAGCCCGCCAAATCATTAACGTCCGAGGAAATGTTGATAAAATAAAAATGGACTAAAGCAAGTCTTTTATTTAGAAAAGCTGATTCAACTATACCCAATTTGAGCTTGTCAGGAGGAACCATACCTTTAAAGACATCCATTTTTATTCTCGCTGTCACTGTTGGTAACAATTTTCATTGGTAATGTTACGTGAGATCAATTGCTAAATGTACATCCTTGAAACTTGGGTTTTTGTTTCATCCAAAGGCTATTTCACTTCCAGTCAACTGCTTGATCTATAAGGCGCAGATGCGACCTGTCCTAGAGTACTGTTCCCATCTTTGGAGTGCGGCACCTAACCATGTTCTGAAATTGTTTCCAAAAAAGAACAATTCGTCTCGCTCATAAACTCGCTCACTTCTCTGGAGCACTGTAGAAGTATCAGTGATCTGTCTCTATTTGATAGATACTTCCATGGTGGATGCCCTACCTTCTGCAGTCCTTTCGGGATTGACACGACAAGTTTAGGTTGCACACTCCTCGTGGTCACTTCGGAACCCTGCAGAACATCTGTTTCCAAAGACTCGTTCATCCAAAGAACATCGAGGCTCTGGAACTCATTGCAGGCAGGTGCTCCCCGAGGCATATATCCTACAGAAATTCAAAAATAACACTTATTTCTACCTGCTTTTCCTTGGTGGCTACATTATTCTCTGAGTATTATAGGATATTTCTTTCGTGGAAACCGAAACGTTCAGAAGTAAGAAGGAGAAGGTATAGGTACGTCTCGGGATAAATGGCTAACCGCCCGCTCATTTGTTTGCGTAAAGGCGGCACATGTTGAGATGAACTTTTGCGCCCAGGGCTTTCTCCGATCCTAATTTGCGAACGCCCGGGCGCGACCCTGAAAGGAAATCGGTGTCTTATGGCTCGGAAGAAACTCGACCGGATCGAGAGAGGAAGCGGCAAGTCTTCGCACTTTCCCGAGAAGATAGTCAGAAACTTGGGACTCTTTAATGGATTTCGCGAGTTAAATATGTTCATCTGTCTTCCGGACTCCGGAATTAAATCTAGAATTTATGACTAATTCGAGTCGTGACCCGCTTTTGCGATTAAGTCTTGACATGTTTCTGAATGGCCGCGTTTTCTTCAGATATACTGGGCGTATTCAGTACATGCCTGAACTTCACTTCGGCCTCGACTGAAAACTACTTCTCGAAATTCTATGAAGAATCTCATTGCTACCCAATTGGTATCATCTCATTGGATATCGATGTTGACTTGTTGATCCATCGAAATCATTGATATTATGATATGCATCTCGAGAAACATCTATATCCCTTCTGAGGACCAGTTACAAAATGGCGAATGCGTCCATAATTGATTTATCATTTTGTGATGAAAATACGCTCAATTCGCTCCGCATTTAACGCAAGTTAGTTTTTAAAAGTCTAAGTGATTGCCGTGGAAAGAGTGCTTATCGTGGGTGAGCAACTCAGCAACTCCAGCAACGACAAGGAAACCAGACCTTCACCGTCACATTCGTAAGGCCGTTTGAGATCAATATTTACCAGACCTTCCCTATTGCAATTTTGAAGCTTGTCACTCATCGCAATCTTAAAATCATACAGTCCAAACTCGCTCTATTTCGTAGGTAATACGTTGAGTACCGAACATTAAAACTCCACATGTCCCATAACACTTCCCACGCAGCAGTATTATCAGCCTTCGATTTCAATTTCCGCGCTAAAAGCCGCATAAAACGCAGTTCGGAAGGCAAATTACGAGGATGGAATAATTCCTGCTAACCTTTGATCGCAGCGTACGAAAGTGGCGACGCTGTGGTTCATCATGTTTTTCCGGCAGGAAGACATGAAATATTAAAGAATGCCTTTGAAACCCGGAACGGAATCCCGTCGGGACGAAATTGGTAAAATGACAAGATCAAACGGGCCAGAAAACGAGATTATGCGGTTCGAACGGGAGGAGAGGTTATCGTTGTTTCATATTTGAAGACCCGAATCGATACCGGTAGCTTTTTTCGCTGAAAACGGCGGGAGACAACGGAACCTTTGAAGGGGACGTCAAAGGGTATCTTCCTGTATTCCTTGAATACCTACCGGCCCTTTGACGCTCCTAGACTAGGTATGGTTAGAAGGGAAAGAGGCGAGAAGATATCTCAATTTTGAAGACATGGGAGGGTAACAGTTCACTGTGACCTTGAGGTCTATTGTTCCCTCTTACACAGTTCTCCTCACCACGCACTTTACGGCACCTTTCAGTTTCAGAGGATTATGAAATCCAATGTCTGGAAAGGCTTCAACGAGGCCACTCCTGCAAGTCTCTTGCCCAAACGATTCTTTCGTTTGGGTTGCAATGACAAGGCATTCCGCGACTAGGTGAATAGGAGTATCTTCCTCCTCCCAACAGAATCTACACTCTTCAGTGTACGATAAACTGATTCTCACCAGATGCTTCCTGAGGCGAAAATGTCCTGCTTGAGGAGCTCAGTGCTTTAATAGCGGCTTGACTATACGCACTTCTGATAGTTCGGGGAGAACCAGACTCTCTGACCTTCGATTATCTCGTTACCTGCAACTTCCTTAGATATTTTGAGGATGGCCACATGGGCTTCCCTATCAATAACTTCATAGAGGTGAGAGATCAGTAATGTTCTCAATTGCCTTAGTTGAGCACAATATTGAATACACAGGGTAATTGCTCATTTTTTCCCATACAATTTTTCACGAGTCGTATAAGTTCAAAATACAGGGTGTTTCGCCATAAACTGGACAAACATATATAGCCGTGTAGTTGACACCGAGAAAGTCATTTTTGCCTTATGACATATACCCCGTTTTCGACGCATAAGCGAGATACAGGGTGTTTAATGTCAACTTTGAGCAATATTCTGATAACTGTTGTGAGTTACGCGTGATATTTGAAATAACGGTTTCTAGTCACATTTTAGTATTTTTGAGGGCTCAATTGAATTGTGGTGTAGAATTTCACGAAAAAAAATTCAATATGGCGGAAAACCTGCAAAGTTGGAATTTTTTTTTCTCGGTTGCTAATTTGGAAAGCATAATCTCAACGTACTCGATTTTCTAAGATTTTCCGTAAAAAAAAATTTTCAAAATTCGAACTCAACTTTTTTTTTACATGTCTTCAGTGAAAAAAAAATTTCGCCCAAAATTTTTGTAATTTTCCATGGTTGAACTATCTTCAATTCTGAATACTTGGGTGAAAACAGAATGAAAAAATATCAATTGGTTTTCTTTTTGTAGCCTTCCGAAGATTACGCTCGGTGTACTTTCTTAATTTTTATTTGAGAAACCGGAGGCCGTACGGAGGTCAAAATTGTGCTGATGGGCTGCCAGAATGATCTGGATAAAAATATGAAATTATAAACCAAAAAAATTTTTTTCAAAAAATTTTGGTAGGAATCGAACTCTACGAGTATGAATTGGATTAATTCTAATCCTATGAATCTCCGTTACCAAAGCAACACTAGTTAATCGAGAGTGTAGAGTTCGAACCTTAACAGAATTTTTTGGAAAAATAAAAAAAAATAATTTTTTTTTTAATTTTTTTTTTATTTTTTCGAAAAAAATTTTTTTTTGTTATAATTTCATATTTCAATCTGGGTCATTCTGGCAGCCCAGCAGCACAATTTTGACCTCCGTACGGCCTCCAGTTTCTCAAATAAAAATTAGGAAAGTACATCTAGCGTAATCTTCGGAAGACTACAAAAAGAAAACCAATTGATATTTTTTCATTCTGTTTCCACCCAAGTATTCAGAATCAAAGATAGTTCAACCATGGAAAATTACAAAAATTTTGGGCGAAATTTTTTTTTCACTGAAGACATGTAAAAAAAAAGTTGAGTTCGAAATTTGAAAAAATTTTTTCACGGAAAATCTTAGAAAATCGAGTACGTTCAGATTATGCTTTCCAAATTGGCAACCGAGAAAAAAAAATTCCGACTTTGCAGGTTTTCCGCCATTTTGAATTTTTTTTTGCAAAATTCTACACCACAATTCAATTGAGCCCTCAAAAATACTAAGATGTGATCAGGAACCGTTATTTCAAATATCACGCGTAACTCACAACAGTTATCAGAATATTGCTCAAAGTTGACATTAAGCACCCTGTATCTCGATTATGCGTCGAAAACGGGGTATATGTCATAAGGCAAAAATGACTTTCTCGGTGTCAACTACACGGCTATATATGTTTGTCCAGTTTATGGTGAAACACCCTGTATACAGTCTCCTTTAGATTCGAAATTTCGGAAAAATTCCAATTCATCCGCGTTATCAAGCAAGCTTAGTTGCAACTCCTTATGTTGTTTCCATAGACGTTTAGGAAAAGAGAACCCAAATGGCTTCCTTGAGGAACACCTGAAGTTATCAGGAATAGTTCTGATCTTGGTCCACCTGACCTATTGTAACGATGCCTCTTGTTATTGATATCACCTACTCTTCGAAATCAGTTTGTCATGAATGAATCGTAAAAGCACATAGCAAAGGTCGCAGTTTTTAGGGGATCCATAAGTGGCAAGTTGTGGTTTCTAGGGAATGTTGAGAGATATTTACATGCATTATCTTTGTCTCTGAACAGCCCGTCACCGTAAAAGAGAACTGCACTTTGTGAAGGCTGAAATATAATATGTATATTTCGCCCCCCCCATAGAATATCCCCACATTTCTCCTTTCCAGAAGGCCGGTGATCCGCTAAGATGGAAAATAATGGAATCTAGTCGTATTTTCCATTTGACGCCAGCTCGTCTCTTAAGCCCCTCGATGCATCGGCCCAGGGGCTGTTAAGGCAGGACACACACCTTATCATACCGCCCTTGGGAAATAACCGAAGGATTTAAATTCGTATCTCGCCGGGCCCGATACGCTAAGAGTGCAACGAAACGATCGAGGGGGTTGGTCTGTTGTTATTTCGAACTTCGATAGTTTGCAAATCCCTGCGTCAGAATTCGCCCAGCATGTAAGCAAGTTTGGGGGAGAGTTTGATGAGTTTGGGGTAAAAAAACAGATGGAACAATTGAAAAATAAACTTGTTTTGAAAGTTAGAGACTTGCCCGCCGAGGTTTTCAAAAAGCTGTCGTATTACTCTTCTCTTGGAGTCTGCTCTAACTTTGGTTCAGAAACCGATGCATATAAATTAAGCTGCGAAGAATATCAGTATTTAACATCCCGATAAAAATGACATCAAGTTGTTCACAATTATCTCAGATTCCGATTGGTAATATCGACCTCCGCGTCAGCATAAACAATTCATTTTACATCTACGAGACGAAGTTACGCTCCGGAAGAATGCCAGATAGTGTTTTGATGAAGTATGCGTGTATGACAACGTTGCCATTCACGGAGGTGACAGCGTACGAAATTACTTTCAGTGTTATTCCTCCATATATGAGATAAACTATATTACGCAGGCAAACGGATCAAGAACGAACTTCAACGAAAAAATTCTGGCGGTTCTCCCGGAACCATTTCCCCAATTCCGTAAAAAAAACATGTTGTGTAATGTGGACGCTTTATAGAGTCCTCAATCTTCACACCATTTTGAACTGAATCAAATAAGAAAATACTGAAAACGTTTAATTTCATTCTACTCGCAGTATCAGCGGTGCAGGTTACGGTTTTTCCATGTCAGAACAATCGTTATGGAATAGCTATTATTACAACAAGGGAAATATGAATAGTATATTTCCGAGGTTGTCAAAGATACATCCCGAGGGCGAAGCCCGAGGGATGTATAGACAACCGAGGAAATATATTCATATTTCCCGTGTTGTAATCAATAGTTTTTTTCTGATTGAAACACATTATTGTTCTGAAAATGGAAAAATTAATATTAGATTGCAAATTTTCGAATTCATTGGATTTTAAACGTTGCTATGGGCAGTGTTTGTGAAAATCATAGTTGACTGTTTTGATTTTCATGTCTTGTCAGAAATAAAATTGCTGAAATAATGTCAGAATACGTGGAAGCTCAAGCGGCAAAAGCCCGTTAATGTTTGGTTTCGGAGAAATCTAACACTGCCTACAATAAAGCGTATAAAGACTTTCAGTAGTGGAGAAGAAAATATTTGGTGGACGGTGTCAACGAAAATATTTTGTTAGCATATTTTGAAGATTTGGTATGATGCTCTGATTCTTGATATTTTTGATGTAATACTAATTTGTTCGATCCCTACTTGCAGAAATATTCACCAAACACGTTATGGCCAAAATTATCGATGCTAAGGTCAATGTTACATTTGAAGAGAAAAACTGAAGTCAAAATATTCGATGAAGTGGAAGCATTTGTTGAAAACAAAAATAAAGGATACTTTCCCAAACAATCAGCAGTGGTGGCTCGGGAGGAGATCAAGAAGTTCTTGAGAGAAGCTCCAAATGACGAATTGCGAACAAGATATTTAATCATTTGCATCTGGTTACAATACCTTTAGCTGAAATTTCAAGAATTGCACTTTTCTTTTTCCAATAAATAAATGAAAGATTTTTTATAGTAAAATATAAATATATCATATTGTCCCAAGGGAAATATGACTTGACGTTTCATATTTCCCTTGGGAAATATTAGTGTGTTATGACATATGGTAACTAAGGCGATATTGCTCAATATTGTTCCGATCAGAAAAAAAAACCTTTGCGAATTAAACGAATCACGCACAACGAACTCCGTCATATATCTACAACCTTATTAAAGAGAACCCCTGATTTGGTGGGGTTCAAGGAGAACCTTCAGTAATGAAGGGGTTTGGTTTTCAACCGGTGGCAATTCCGTTTCTACGTCCGAGTGTATATGGAAACAGCTCAGTCGACCAGTTATTAAGTTACACGAATTTAGCGATAAGGCAGGACTTTCAGGAATGTTAAAAGGTCGAGACAAAATCTGGATTATAACACGAATACATAACAGCACACGCAGTAGAGTAGAACTTCATGAATATAAAGCAGATGCCAGGATCCTTCAGTAGATTATAGGAAACCAGTTGGCAATAAGCAACTTGCGAAAGCATTTGAAGAAAAAAAATGTATCTCTCCTTGGACAAAATCCTCACTAGTAATCTCAAAGATGCTTTTAGATTGCCTACGTAGAACAACAGGGTCTCATTGGTATGTATTTATGGACTCGACAGCAATGAAATTGAGAAAGTCAATGCATAAGCTGGATAAGGAAGAGCAACTATCTTCGTAGGACCAGAAACTTAATACGCATTCAGGAAAGTCTAGAAGCAAAGAGAAGACTGACAGAGAAACACTCTGGTTTAGGGCATTGCTCTTACTAAAAGTTTGCTACATCTTCTTTTGGGGATCTTGCTAGCAGGGAATGGAGAAAACAGTGGCCAACTCTTCGAGTTGGATCATTGGGAGGGCCAGATCAACGGTAGTTCTTATAGTGGTGCCTTTGACATACTAGGGCGAAGAACTGTAGTAGATTCGATATAGATTTCAATCACTTCGAACATAAAAGCTATCAGTTCCATGAAAGTGAAGTGATACGTGTATGGTTTCAGTATTACCCTTGTTTCTAGTTTTCCCAGAGATGAATAATTGAATAGGAAACTCCCATATGTCCATAGGTGCTCAATACTGCATCCAAGAACTACCTCAAGAAGTCGTAACAATTCCTCAGAAACTTCGAACCCAGTGTTATATCCTTATAATCAACTGTTATTACTTGCATATTCGATTATTACTTGTCGACGTGAGAACTCAACCGCATGTCCCGGGTTCATAGCCCCGCCACCCTTTCGTGACGTTCTGGGGACGCTTGCGACTTTTCCAATAATCTAAAACAATAATTACTTGCGGTAATCGCTACCCTCCTCCTCCTCCTTCCCCGTTCCTCGTCTCTCCATCTAAATATTAAATCCGGTCTTCCGCGTTGCAGGGAAATATTAACGTTATCAGTCCGTTCTCGGAATTAATTCCTCTTGACGATGCTTGGTGGGTCTCAGTTGGGTGGGGATATTTTTACTTAGTCAATCGGCCATGTCAAAACGTTGTTTGAATATCAGGAAATGGGATTTCGAAATAATCATCGCGCTGTTTGAAGATGGAGCCGTAAGGGTACGTTTGAAGGAGTTTGTCTGTTGATCGAGGACGCCTGGGGCTTTGAAAGAGATGCCGAAGGTTGCTGGGGACCCTGCCTGAGCTGGAAAGATGAGGAGTGGTTTCAAAGTTGGTGTACGTCAATATAACCTCATCTTCTTGATATACCCTCAATTCAAGTACTCATCTCTCTGGAGAAGCCAGAGTGTCGTGACGTGTTCTTGAGCTCCTTCTAGGACCTAGAAATAAACACCCCAAATCCTTCCTCCCCCACTTTTTACGCCTTGAAATGATCCCCACGTCCCGATATTCAAATATTCCAGGAAACATGTCCGCGCAATTTTAGTACATTTCTGTGTTAGCGTGGGTATATAACGGTGACAATATTTTCCATTTTGCTTTCCCTTTTTGCAGTCCTTTACGAGCATTGTGGTCCTGAGGGACTCGGGACTCGCGTTTACATATATACATTTATCGTCTAAGAAGGTTGGGGAATTCCTGTTTGTTTGATCCCACACCATATCTTCTAATATTCCTTTTGCGGGGACACGACAACGCCATTTGGTATGTTCGAAATTTTTGGGGAATATCCGTAGTGAGCTAGCAGGGGTGCAGTACTGGAAAGAGGGTTTTCAAATTGGTGGAAAAGTATACAGATGAACTACACGAAGGGAAGAGAAGTCGGATAGGCCGATATAGGGTTTGAAAAATACAATGAGAGAGTTGTAGATCCATAATTGCCAGCGTTTGCATTACTGGAGTACTTGAGGTCATCACAGATCTCACTCCTCTTTATTGGGTAATTGATAGAGTAGCCCATGAGGCTGTAATTAGAATATCAAGGGAAGTTGCAGGTAATGAGAGAATTAGAAGTCAGTCTGCATACGTACATCTCATCTGCGAACCAACCTAGTGATAAGAAATAGAGCATCATGAGGTAGGATTCATCGGTTCTGGAATCATCAGAACTGGATAAATCTGGTACGTCATGGCTTGTCAAGAAACACGACAAAGATATCTCAGCATTCATAGCAGACGATGCAATTTTGCTATATCTCCTTCAAAGCTACCAAACCAAGTCGAAATTAAACACTTCCAAACCTACTGCGTCCTCTCAAGCATGAAAGACAAGAAATTTAATTTCGAAACTGGGGAAATATTGCATTTACACCCCTCTCCAAGCTGCGAATATGACAGGATAGCGAGAATGCAGTCCTGAAACGTCTTCAGATATAGAAGAATATTCCCAGACAAGATGAAATGATTCAATCTGCCTGCGCTGCTGAATATGAAGTCAGAATATTGATAATGAAGACTCACAATGGATACTGATGTACAATGGAATGAAATAATTATATAACTCAAATAGCTGCTCCGCACAAAATTCGAACGTCTGAGAAATTCAGTTAGGGCTGCCGTCACGAGCTAAACGAATTCCGTTGGAATAATTATACTTTTTAACGGAGCGGAGGATATATTTCTGTTTCCATTTGCTCTGGGAATTGATAAAACTCATTTCGTCTCACGCAGATAGCGATTATTACGAATATTCGCAAAGGGAGAAAGACTTGTACTTATTGGTGAATATCTGTGCGTACCTATAGCTTTTCAAATTTAACGGGCGTCTGAAGGCAAGTTTATTGGTCACCTAAGAATCTGCCTCACGTTGTCATTAATCACATCCAGTGGCCCAAACACGAATGGACCTTTTGGCAAGCGTCCTAACCCGTCTCAAGCGGGCCTTATTGCATCAGACAACTCGAATCTTGACGGTGTCAGGGTTCCCCAGGAACTTGAATTATGAGCGAGTTCGAACAACTGGGGATAGTTGTGGAATTCCGACATTGTCTCAACCACCACCGTTAGGAAACATTGACAACTCTCCGGGCCTTGTCTTCTGCGGCACGTTGTATCCTGTCAAACGTTGTAGTTTAAAGGTCGTGACTGGAGTTATCAAGTCCTCTGTGGAGTAGCCAAGTTGCGCATAGTTCTTGGAAGGTGTCAGCCTGGGAAACTGCTTTGGGAACGGGTTGAGGAGTTCACGGAATTGTTGGTGGGTTTCTGGAGAATATGTGTCGAAGAATAACGGAAGAGTTGCCTGCGGGTTCGATAAAGTCTTGATCAGGCTGCTCGTTGCAACTTGCAAACTTCTGCTAAGAATTGCTGATGGAATATATATTGGCGAGATGATTCCCCTGCAGATTTCCTGTCTTTCAGTCGGAACATGGTTTGAACAAATTATCGATGGAGGTTATTGGATAGATTATACGAAGAACTCACGAAAATTATATAGAAGAAATAACCGAAGTTCAATATCGATCTTTCAACTTTTTTTGAGTCTAAAAAAGAAGTCTCTTCGGAGCCCTCATCTCATGGAATCCTTTAATTCTTTTCATGTTTTTTTTTAATATTTATTTTTATTTGCATCTTACGATACTCCTATCCATCGATCGTACTTATTGATTTTGTATATTGGGAATGTGAATAATGGAATTTTTCACGAATTTTTCATCAGTGGGGTACAACCTGATCATTGAAGGACATTTTGGGCATCAAATTCCGCAGTAATCGGCATTTGGAAGAATTGCTCGAAAATACCAACTTTCACACTTAACTTTTTTCTCTGCTGCTTGTTACATCTATACTCAATTATTATGGATTGTTGCTGAATTATGAATATTCTGCTTCGAAGCCAGTAGCTCTTCGATAAGGCAGATATTCGAAATGAGATTGTGGAGAACACAAACAAAAAATGGGGAAGCCCCACAATTGACATTAAAAATATGGTACGAGATAAAAGAAGTTAATTCAGAAGGCAAATATAGCTTATTCAATATAAAATCTGTAACGGAAAAGAGGACTTCTTTGGGCGCCAATATTGAGGCACTAAGACAAATTTTTGAAGTCCCCAAAAGGCAAAAATTGACACCGAAATAAACTCATCGTCCAGCTAATTTGTTCAAATTTGAGATGTGGAATTGACAAATAGTGGAATCGTTCATAAATTTCCGAATGAATTGATAGATTTGATAAACTAATGAATATTTCTTTGTTTCAGGTATGTTATCGTGATTGGATGGAGTGACAGGAAATCCTGCTTGGGCAGTGAATCAATGCAGCAGCAACTCCTAAAAAGGTTCAGCATCGGACTCTTTGTAGAATACGATAAGTTTTTGTCCCCACCACGAAGTTGTTCTATGTCTAATTCTGGATAACTTTCAGTGTTATCTCCAATTCGAAATTCGAAAACGTAGAATGAATTATTTCGGGAATAATACCATTACAAATCGTTTTAAATCCTGGTGTAAATAAACGCAACGAAAAAATGAGAGAGATGCGACCCCCACAAATCCCGAATATTAATTTTTGCGTGCCACGCCACCTGCAAGAAATATCCAGGGTCCCCTTCTTGGCGAAAATTACCCAGCTTCTTTTCCCTATTCCTGCTGCATTCTGCAGATGTTTAATATAAATCTTTGAAATTGGAAGGAAGTATCGCTCTTCCCTTCCAAGACATTTAATTCCTGTCCCGGATTTACGACACGGGAGCGCAGGGAGGTCGTATATATACTCCGATGAAATTGGTTGTCGCCCGGATTTCGGCAGTTATCGAGATGGACCGGAATTGAAGCCAAGGAAGGTGATGTTAACAATTGAAGATCTTAGACGCGATGAGAATTGACATTTTATTCAGCAGACAAGCCTTTTTAGATGGTCCAACTCATGCTCACTTATGTTGTTCAGAATAAATATTCTTATTTTTAATACCACAAGGTTCATACTCCGAAAGGACTTCGTAGATAACAAAGAAGACGACTTTCTCTGTGATCTGATTTCAAAGACGAGTCAGAACTCCTCAAAATATTCTACATGTTTTCATCACACTTCTGCTACTTGTCCAGCAACGATCTACGGTGCCATCAGATGCTTTATCTCTTCGTTTAACAAGGCCTGCAGTTCGCCACCCTATCACAGTTTACACATGTTGTTTCCTACGCCGGAACCCGTTAGTTTCGTATCTAATAAAAAAGGCTATTTTTATGCATTCACGAGGCCAGAAAATCAACAGATACATCTCTTCAAGTCAGGCCAACCGTAAGTGCCTTTCCTTCAGTGTTTGTTTGATGGTATTTTTTCTCTAATACCATTCTTCTCTTTTAGAGAGCTCTTGCATATCTGACACATTCGATCCTCATTGATTTCTTGAATATCGGTCAGAAGTAAAACCGATACACCAAATTGAAGCAGTTTCTTCAAACCCTCGTATAAGGGTACGTGACAGGTGATCCACCCCAATCAGATCCCTACTTATTAATTATTCCGGATACTGAAACGTCAAACGTCGAATCAAGACGGAACCCTTGTCAGGAACGTCTGGATTTATGGGAGTCCCTAATCGAATCCCTCTTATGCCCCTGAGTGAGATTGGCAGAGAACTGTGAGTCAGGTTGGATTGTTGAACGGTACATACGTGACTCTTGGCAATGAAAAATGTCATCATTATCAGTTGGCGAACATGGGTCATCTCGTGATAATCTGGCATCTGATTAGGGAAGAATGCTGAAGGATAAAACATTTTCAATCTGCTGGTCAAGGTATACATGGTGAGTCTTTGACTTCTACTGTTCTAGCTGTAGATTCGTGAGGCCAAAAGAAACCTTTTTTTCATTTTCCATTTTCTCGAATTCGGCTCTGTTGAAAAGATATAGCCATTTGAAGAAAAAATTGGGCTTATTACGTTCCTGATACAATTCTCTGGAATTGATTCAATTCATATTTCTCGATTCAAATTGAGTTTATACAGATGTATAAACTCAATTTGTACTTGAGTATTCCCCAGATGGGGAATACTCAAGTACTAACCTTATTGGGATGAAAATGATGCAATCACGATAATTTCAACAAAAACATTTAGTTTCATCCGGCTCTTCAACTAAAAAGCCACATTTCTCCTACCAATATAAGTTCCTTCTTCGATTTTTCTGCAGATTAGTTTGTAAACACTAATAACAGGTTCATATTTTCCTCGAAATTTTCAAACAATCTCATGAAGAAAGGATTTTCATTCAGATCATCAGAATTTATCATCAAACAGCCTGACTTATTCTATTTTGTATCCATTCTGTGGATATTTCCACAGAAATTTTAAGAAGATGTTGTCAGCTTGCTGATATTTTCATTGAGGTTAAGGATTTTTGACGTAACATGGTATAAATATCTATAAATTCTGCCATTTCCATCAAAAATCGACTCCGTGGCGAAATTTCACGACGCATGCGTGACAACATTGTAGACTCGTTGAAAGACCAGAGATAGAATAATCATTCTTGAAATTAGTGATTTTTTCATCAAATTTTTTCGGGTAAAATTGGAAATTACTCGAAAACGTACAAGTCAAAGACTCACCCTGTATGTTCCAAAACCTTCTTTGATATTCAATCTTCCGGTTTGTTGAATATACATAGAGTTCTCTTGGAGAGAAGAATACTCAGACTTGGCAAACCGAATTGAAACAGCCTGTGCCGATTCTAGAGAATTTGAAGACCACAGAGTCGAAGAGAGTGGGTAAACCACAGAACTCTAAGTCTTACTTATAACCGACAAAGTCCTTTCGCAGTATGAACTTTGTGATATTAAAAATAAATCGATACGATGGATTCTCCATGAGATAAGGAAGATGCGGTACTGGAAATAGGACATGATCCCTATGTCCAACATTGCCAGAAGGTAGTCGGGAAACCCCTGTTAACAAGGTCGATTACAAGGAGACCGTCGTTCAATATAGACGATCTTCCTCTGCTCTTGACAAGATTATTAATCATATTGAGATGTATGAGAGATAAAGTAGCGGCTGTCGTGTCTGACAACCTGTTGTCCGATCGATGAGGGTTTTGGTGTGGTGAATTTCCTTAAAGGAAAAACATGTCATCTAGTAGTTTGGACTATATTGAAAGCATTTTTTTGAGCGCTCGTTCTACTTGATCTAGAGTTTCATCATTTAGTCAGGATGTCTGTATTTTCTGAATCTCTAAAGATTCGACTGACTCAAGGACAAGTACCAACATGAGTTTAAGATTAAATCCTGTACTAAGCTTATTGGTTATACAGGGTCTTTCACGAGGAACCTCACCCATATTTATACGGGAAACTACTGAACGTATTTTCATGAAATTCAGCACTTATGAGTATTTCACGATGCTGATCAAATCTAAAATATTTTCAAGGCATGAGCACCTCCAGTTTTTCCGGAAATGACGTCAACTTCCGTTTTTCAAATTAGAACACCATTTTTTTATTGCAGAAATAGATTCCTTAAAAAATTTCAAGTTATTTCGATGTAACATTTTTCAGTTTTGGTTCTCTCTGAGCGGGAAAATTCGAAAAAAAAATCGACAATAGAGCTCCGCTGAAACAAAAATAACTTCGAGGTTTTTGGATGGAAAATTTTCATTTTTGGGATTTTTTAAGATGTAAGATTGATGTATCCACTTTAAAAATCGAAATCGCGATTCATGATACAGGGGGTGAAAAAATCGCTTTCAAAGTTAGGGATGACAAAATCGTGAAAAATCAATTTTTTCTAATTAGAACCCCATTTTTTTATGGCAGATATTGAATCTACGTTAAAAAATAATGTGAGTGTATGCATCACACCCTCGCCCTAAAATGGATATTTTCTGAGTTAATATCCACTTTAGGGCAAGGGTGTGATGCATACACATGAAATTTTCTAAGGAATCTATTTCTGCAATAAAAAAATGGTGTTCTAATTTGAAAAACGGAAGTTGACGTCATTTCCGGAAAAACCGGAGGTGCTCATGCCTTGAAAATATTTTAGATTTCATTAGCATCGTGCTGAATTTCATGAAAATACGTTCAGTAGTTTCCCGTATAAATATGGGTGAGGTTCCTCGTGAAAGACCCTGTAATTGAAGGCTTGATTTGCACCAGAAACGTTTTCACTCGTGCATTAGTTTATGGATAGAGTTCTTGTTCAGATTATTGACCCCATCGAGTGAACTTTTCGTGAAGCACTTTCTTGGACCGAAATTTCCACGATTTCAAAACTTCCAGGCTGACGAATTCCTGCTCTCCAGCTGCCAACAAAGTCAAACATCATAAACGAATTATTTCAGCCTCGGAGAAACAACGGATTTATATACTTTCCGCGTTGTTCGAAATGACAAACAAAGAGTTGCATTATTTGGAGCTACTTCCCGGATCCAGGGCCCCGTTGCGAAGTTTTCTTTGTGGAAACGTCGGCATATAATGCCGTTATATCCGCGGATAGAAGGGGTAATAAAAATTTGCCAGACAATAAGTTCGGAAATGTACATTCCAGAAACAATGCCGTCCTAAGAAAACTTGCCCAATCTGTCTGCAAAAACTTGGGAAGTTTTGTTGACTCGGCAAGGAAAGCGTACACAAAAGTGGCAACGGGAAGCACCGAGATTTTCCTTCACGGAAGGTCGGATCTGTAGAAAAGCGATGGTGGAACTTTCTGGGTTTCGTTGCCTGATCTTCCAGACGTCGTCATTCAGACAGGATCATTTTTCCATATAGTATGAAAGTTGTTTGTCAAGGTCAACGTTAGACTACGTTTACATCAATCTATATACGGTGTTAGTCTTTGACATGTACATATATTTCAACTGAAGATCCTTGAGGTCAAAAGAAACAAAAAAAATTGGGCCAAATACGTGCCTGATACGATTCTCTGGAATTAATGCAAAGTTCATATTTCTTGATTGAAATTGAGTTGATACATTAAGGAAATACTCAAGCACTAACCTTATTGAAATATAAATATTACAAACACGATATTTCATAACAAAAACACTTAGTTTCGTCCAATTATTTCTGCAATTAAAAACCCATATTTCTTCCACCAAAATAAGTTCCTCATTCGATTTTCCTAAAGATTAGTTGGTAAACACTAATAATTTGTTCATATTTTCCTCGATGTCTCAAAGTTATCCCATAAAAAATTGTTTTTTCTTGAAGCTAACATAACTCCATCAACCTAGGTCATATGATTCGAGGTCAATGACTTAACCTAACCCATCTTCTATGACAGAGCTATCTCAGAGCTTCTGAGAAGACGATGCCAGATTGTATGAAATTTCTCTTCAAACAAGGAAGCAGTAAGTTCCCTATCGTTAACGCGGATAGACTAACGGAAGGGCACTAGTTTTGTTTGAGTAGTTCTGATTCAGGCAGATATAGCGCTTTGATCTTGATTTCGGTCGCCTAAAACGGTGCGCGACTTTGCAATACGAGGTAGCCAGCGCGAAAGACAAACCGTTGTTCCACAGACCAAGTGTGGTTGTTGAACGACGCATACGTATAGCAATAACCGGCGTGAGGACTAAGATTTGTCGATTTCTTTATTTACAGAGAAGAATGCAAACAGGTGATGATTATGTGAGGACTTTCAGTGAAAATGAATGAATGTTATAATAACCGTGGAGTGTCGAGTTTACAAAATTCCAAGAGGATATTGTTTGGATGAAAACATCGCCACAGATCATATTGTGCTGAGTATCATTTCTTTTCTTATTAATGTCAATTCGATACGTGGTTTTTATGGGAGATTCATCATTAATATCCGAATTTTGTATTCCATGGACATTTTTTTTTAATTTGAAACGGTAACAATAAATTTTTTATTGAAACTGTGCGTATAAAATGTTTAATTTCATACTTCTTAGAATTCAATTATATCTCCCACATTTGTGGGATTTTATTATTACATATCACCACATCGAACGTTTTTACCATCATAGATATTTCAGTCTTGACAAAGTTAATCAACATTCTGACAATTGCTAGAAAATGACGCGGTTTACCGAAAAAACATAAAAATACTTTTTTTTCAAAAATGATTGCTTCTCTCGAAAATATGAACCGGTTTTTTTTTTCAAGTGGTTTTATAACCGCTACGCTACTTTCATACCAGGAGAAATTTTGAATAAGTTTTGATTGACGAATATGCAGCATGAATAGAGTGAACGATCAACCAAAATTCAGTCTATTTTAAATAGCGGTTACGAAGATATGAACAGAAAAGTGTTTCTTTCAAGAATTTTCGACATCCTGTATCTTTCAAATGAAACCGAATTTTGAAAAATGGTGAAGAAAAAAAGTGTTTCCTTTGATGAGAGGAATCTACAGTTGAAATATATGTACAAGTCAAAGACTCACCCTGTTAATGTTTAATGTTGTGAATATAAGTCATCAAACGTGATAGAATCTTATTATTATCTATCAGTTATGAATTTTGTGCGTTGATTTTCAATCATTTTCAAACTAATCCACAAATCGCCGATGCCCCCTCGTTGATTTCCCATAAATCCAGCCCTACCCCTATCTGAAGCTTTCACGAAATTGAAACATGTCGATGTAATCGACGCATTATATTTCCCCATGCATCCTATAATTGTTGTTAGTTTTTTGGGAGGCGCGTTTCTGGAACTTATTGGCGGGATACATTAATGTCCCCTACGTCCATTAACTTTGCCTCATCAAAACGGCATTATCGGCCAGGGTATAGGAATATTATCTGTTATATCGAATCCAGACATCTGGGTGGAAGAGTCGTGTGGGTTTTGTTTGACGAGCTATCATTTGTGTAATTATTTGAATAGGGACGTAAGTTTGTCGTCAAGTTATTCCTTAACGACTATTTGAAACTGCCTGGACGATGAGCTGAATCGATGTTATAATTCCTGGTTCAATTTAACTCATATTATCACATGGTAGGAAAGTTTGCTAGCTACTAAAACGTGAATATTTTATATGCAGATATGAATAAATGAAGCCAACGTTTGCGACGTAATATTTTATTGAATCTATTACCAATCACTCGAATATAAGGGCATATTGACCTATAAGCGAACACTGAAGTTAACCCAGGCAACACAGAGAAGAGTTAAATTCTGAATGACAAGAATGACGTGAACCACCATCCTCAAATGGAATATTCTCATACTGGCGTATGCGGTGTCACCGGATACGATTCATATCGGCACCGGTTTAAATTATCGCTCAAAATTCCATAAATACGGGCGCTAGTCCAGATTGGCAAATGAAATTGTCGCTCTATGAGATTCGATGGTCTGTGCGCGGCTTTATTAGCAGGCAGATCGTAAATATAAAGCTCAAATCAGTCCTGCTTAATTAGTTTTCACGGTGGCGCTCGCCGCAGACTGTATCGGATATTTAGGTCGGTTATAATCCGGATGGGGCCGGAGAAGAATCGGATATGGTGACCTATTGTGTCGTGGAATGGTATTTGGAGTTCTCGTATGATCGAGAGATATACCCCATTCTTTCGTATTCGCATCTTTATCCGACACTGCCTCCACTTTGATTCCAACCGCCATCATCGCAACACCATTGATGAGAGTCAATTTTTGTTCCAAAGACGTTGAATCGAATAAAATTCCTGAATTACTTTGTTTTGTAGCTCCTGGACGATAGCTGGCTACCGCTTACCGAAACGTTGAACAGAAAAATACCACTTTATGAAAACATACCCAATAAACATTTCATTACCGAGAATATCACGTCTAAAGTTTTTTTGTTTCTTCCAAACTATCATCGAACACTCGTTTCTACACAGCACCACCTTGCTGCGACTCCATTGCACCTCTACCCTGTTCATAAGACCCCAAGTCCCTTTGGGAGGGAATCCAACATCCTCCTACGTCATTTGGCGTCGGGAACCTTCCAAATCGGACACATACAATGAATCTCTACGGCCGTGCCACCCTAGTTTACTGATGTTTCGAACGTAAATATTTTATAGACAATAAATCGCAAACCGGCATAGGTAGATGGGGGCAGCATGCTGGCCCTCCCTGGAGTCGCTCGCAACTAAACCCCCTGTGGTCTCGATCTGACACTATGTACCTGTCTGTCTGATTTCCCTGCTCCGCAGGGAGGCTTTTGACCTTTACAGTGCGTCCGAGCCTGTATGCTCTACTCCACTACATTTAATTCGTTTTGTCACTTGAACTCGAAGTACTAAAACGTATATCTCATAATTTTAGGTACAAAGCTCTAAGACCGATATAGTGGTGATAAGAAGAAGACTACAGGTTGCTATCGAAGTCGATATGTTTCACAAAATAGTTTCGAGCGATGCGATTGATATTGTCGCAGTTGCAAATCCAATCGCTTGGTAACATGCCATTCGGCTTGACAGAAGTTCCTGAATGACTGTAAAAAACACCCCCTTTGTGATTCGAGGGAAGAGCGGCTTTCCACCAATCAGAGGTGTTATTACTTGAAGAAAAGAAGTTATTTCAAATTTCGGAGATCTTTCTCTGCGAAGGGAGAAAGTGTGGGTACGGCCCTTGGGTCGGGACTAATAATTGTCTAAAAATTCTCCAGGGAGAGAGGAATAGTGAAGTAAACTTTCGAATTTGAATTTAAGACGTCTTTTATGACCCAAAATAAAATAAACAACTTTACACACGCAATTCGAATCCAATCAATTCAACAATTATCAAAATATTTGGTCAATTTCCCAAATCAAATAAACTCAACAAAACCAAATCAAGTTATCACATCAAATTCAAATTGCAAAACAAAATTAAATCATTGAAACGAAATCGAATCATCAGTACACATTCCAATTATAAAAGCAAAATCGAATTATCAAAACTTAAGGGTTTGTTAATAACGCAAAAATCTGGAACATGGGGTGATCTCACAATTTATACAACCCAAATTTCCGAATACTTGAGAGAGATTTCAAAAATAATACAATTCAAAAACAGACTTTTGGTAGTTTTCGGTACTCTGGACTCTAAAAGATATCTGGCATGCAGCTTTCTACCAATACTCAAACAAGCTTAGCATAAACAAAAATACTTCACTTTTTCCTCGTGCCGATAATCCTAAGGATGATGAAAATATCCTGAAAAACAAAAGAAACACAGAAACACTTTCTGTTCGCAGATTAAGCTCACTCCCGTTTTACCGACGAGACGCAATCTGAATAATTCTAAGTGATTTCAATAAAAAAACCTTTTACCTTCGACTTAACCCTTTTCTGTATCCGCTTGAGACCGTCCTTCAAAAAAAACTTAAAATATGAGTTACCCTAACACCGTTCTCTAGTCAACTGAGAATCTTTCCGTTTAAGGCTTCTCCAGTTAATCTCAATTTCCGAACTGTACCCCTCGAGTACCCTGGCAACCTTCGCGTTCAAGGCTTCTCCAGTTACTGCCATTTTCGTTGTCAAAGCAAATTGAAGGTTTTCCTCCTCCGTTTTATTTAAAAACCAATCAGATAGATTTTCCTTCTTCGTTTTTACAAACCAATCAAAATAAAGATTGTACTTCTTCATTTTCACAAACCAATCAAATTTGAGATTTTTCCTCTTCCCACCAGTCCGTGGGTGGGTTCTGAAAGGATGACGCAGTTTCCCATGAATCTTTCGGATACTGCCACGTTGCAAATCCCACGATTTCAGCCTCGAAGTTTTTCTGCTGTCGTACGCATTTAGTGCAACCGATTTGGTGGAACGATTTTCTGATATCGTCTGAGTCTCATGAGAAACTTGAACCGAAAATCGATATTCTCAATCGTTACCGTCTCGCCAACATCCTGTACCATACCGATAGCGACAAATTAATTTTCGGAGCCGTGAATATAATTTTCGGGAGTCTACACTGGTTAACCAAAATATTTCAATTTATAACATGACCACACTCTCAGAGCGACACCTACAACCCAGTCCTTTGCGACAATTTTCCCATTTGAACCAGTTTACCCGTCGAACATATCATCACGCCTGGGAAATCTTGACTCATTCGCTGCGAAATCAAATTGAATCCAATTTTCAGTTGGGCCAAATTTCGTCAAACCCCGCGCGACCGATAAATCCGAAATTAAATTCGGGGCCACCCTTCTATCAGACCGATCCCACCCCAGTACATTTTGTCAGATTGGGAAATATGTGAAGATGGGTGAAAATTAGGACGAATGGCCTCTCACCTCGTCCGGTTCGCGTGGGGGAATGCAGGGGGGACGGAAGTTTGGGCGTTTTGGAGGCGATGTCCTATATATTATTTATGATCGAGGGGCAATGCACGCATACATCGTAAATAATAATATTTTTCGAAGGTATGAACTGTGTTTTAGGATCCCCTGTATTTCATTGATATTGATAGCAAAAAGGCGGTGTTAGGCCTGTTTAGAAAATGGATGTTATATGCTTGGTAGACCTATTTTTTCGAAGGCTAATTTTGTATAACGGTTTTCAATGACACATTGTTTTTATTTCGAAAACCCTTCACTTCCAATAACACCGAAAAATAATGAAAATAGAATAAAATAAATCGCGATGTTGTGATAAACCCACCACAAATTGAAACAACACAATTATTAAATAACAACACTCGCAAAGTAACATTCGTACAAACGAATCATGACCATTACATAGATTTATGTATGTTTAATTAGATTGGTCATTCGGTTTATGAAATAATGCGGATATCAGTCAATTAGTTTATGGGAATGGAATGAATTTTGTGTGTCCGAAATTGTGGATTTGGAGTTTTAAAATATATTTGGAATTATTATATTTGTGAACGAGCGAATGAATTCGTGAAAAATATGTCCCAGAATATCGTGGTTCTAAAGCGTTAACCAATCGTAATCAAATACAGATCGATTTGAATGAGGACTGAGCAATATAAAAGTGAAGTGTAAATTTTGACACATCGAAATTAGTCCAATATAATTTCCTTCACAATTTAGATTAAATGACAATATTAGAATGTAAAAAAAATAAATTATAGAAATATTAACAATTTCAGTTATCAGGGTATTTTATCAGAATGAAAGCTTGACCTCAATTACCATTTATATTTTGTTTTGGGAAATATCAAAATCAACTATATTCCATTGACCAATGTTTTCATAATTGCTGGAATGTATGGAATAAATACCAACCGAAAATTGGGAAAACAATTTATATTATAATGGGCAACGATTCAATCAAAATAAATTATGACATATATTCGAATTGTTTTTCCGGAAAACTGAAAAGTATTGTTTCGACAGAGATATTCAACACGAAAGCTAACAGTCAGATCTTTCTGATAATTCCCATAAGTGGGAAAAATACCCATATTCCATTCACTTTTGTATCCCGGTTGGCCATGATTTAGGTTTATCAAGTTTTTCTACTTAGAACTGACGCAAGTTGGTACTATTTAGATGTCGAATGATTCTCATGGATGTTGCCAATACTTATTTTGATTTACTCTTTTTTAACTTTTCAAATGGAGTAAGTTTTTTCAAGGTTTAACTGTGACACAGGTTTCGTAGTACTACTTCATTTTTATACTGAAGAATTTCAAGTTAAAAGGTATTCAAATGTCTTCTGTAGTCTTATTTCTTGAGACTTTTGATAAGCGGGAAAATCCACTGTTCGTGTTAATTTTTCTGTCGTGTTATTCGAGTTATTTCATTCTTTTTTAGAATGAACTATCACAAAGTAACGGACTATTCTATCCATTATCTTTCATTAAAATTTCAACACTCAATTCTTGATTTCCGTACAAGAAAATAGCATAACTGAATTCTCCAACCATGTTTATATACTTGAAATATTTCCAGTATCAACACAGAAAAAAATTTCTTCAACATTAGTCAGGTCTTTGGAATTATTGAATTCACCTAATATTTTCTCCAATTCATTTTTCCCCCAAAGTAAATAAACATTCTGATAAATACGTTATTTCTATTACCTCTATGTAGAGAGGATAATGTAGCTTTGTAATCTGACAAGAAAATGACGTTAACCTAACATTTTCAAAATATCTACACATATGTGTCAGAATTTCATGGCCAACCGGGATACATTATAAAAGTGAATGAAGTATAATATGAAGCTCATATTCTTCTACGGGACCCCGGAAACAGGACTCTGGCGTGTTGAACGACATTTTTGCACGTAAACTTTCCCGAATGCATAAATCAAGAAGTTTTTCCATCCTCGGTCATTACCTTAACAAGTGGGTCCTCTGAGGGCCATTCTATTAATAACAATAATGCGGCAGTGTGTTCAGTCACCCGAAGGACTTATGCACCCTCAAATTTAATGGCTAAGTACCTATTTTCGTTATGTTGAAAGGGACTTTGTGCAAGCTTATATTGCAGTTATTCAGGATATACCTAGGGCTCTTGTAATGGATTCAAAGTTTGAATGTTTTGGCTTTGGTGAAGTTTAGCAATATTTCTAATATCGAAAGAGTGGATATTTTGGATTATCGGTTTCATTTTTTTATGAAACAATAGAACAATATTCATTGTTTCTTTTTTTCAATGAAAGTTATCTCCCCAAAGAATAAAAGAACTTATATAGGAGATTTTTCACCTATGGAAGGTTTCTGAGCTTTCTCCTGCCAATGTTTTCTCCTCCAAACGTACTTAGATAACAACTACGAAGAAGATGAGGAAGTGGTAAAATGTGAACGCACACTCAACAAACAATAAACTGTATTTCTTTTGTTACCTCCACTAAGATAACAAGCACGAAACGATTATACAAGTAATATGTATAAAATCATGAACTCTACCTCCTATATGAAGATGATTAGCAAGGAAGAATTATGATGTACATTCTATATGAAAATGTATAGCAAGGCTTCTACCATAAGACATAGTTATTGTCTCGAAAAAACCAGATGAATCTCCCAAACTCGAGCCAAATATTTGGGTTGAGAACCTTTACAATAGCGGACCATAAATCACTACGAAGGGTAATTTTGAACAAAGAACGAGAAATGTTGCTAAAGGCATATGGAACAATATTGCAGTTCAATGGTTCGATCCCATATGGTTGAAACCAATTCATCTATACACAATTTTGAAGGAGAAAGCTCAATTATTGTGAACAAAGGAGATGGAATTCATGTTAATCAGATGTGGCGAAGTAATACGCAACAGGAAATTACCAAGATATTACCCAACAATTCAATGTCAACGATCGGAAAAGACTCCTCAACATCGTATTCTCACTATCTTCAAAGCCTCACTTGAATACGTCCACCGATAGAATTCGCGCATATGGGATCTCATTGGTGTATTCTATTTGAAGGAAGAAACATTATTTCACGGTTGAAACATTTTCTACTCTGAAATACCACTCACAGACGTTAATTCCAGACGAGCAACGAAAACGAAATATAAACCATCACATCAAAAATGCTACGGAATCAAGCAAGCGACGCCCTTAAGCACCTTTCATAACTTTACTCCCTGCAAACCTTAATCCGCTACATCACTTCATTCCGAATGTTTATCCAAACTCGAAAAGCGCCAATCCCACTCCCGCATTATCTCGAATAAAAGCGATATAGCCTGTTGAACCTTTCACAATTAATCTACACGTCGTTCGTATTCGTAATCGTATCCACCTCGCCGGACGGACCTTAATCCGGGCTCCAAACGGAGAAATATAATGAAATAATCATATAATTAAAAGAGTCGATAAGTCCGCTTAATGCTACAGCAATTACATTACGACCTTGTTCCGTGTCGATGTCGACATGCGAGTTTCGTACGTGAAAAAGCCAACCTCACATCGCTATCTGCTACCCCGGGTTTCATGCAGCACGCCATATTTTATGCCTGTACTCGGTTCCCGATAGCATACCAAATGTACTCAAATTACCGGTTTAGAGCCGTCAATAGGGCCCGTGATAATACTCGTGGAATACAAGTGAAATAATCATTCCTCCATTTCTGATAACTTCATCCCTTTGAGTGCATTATTAGAATATGTGGGAAGGAGGTCGAAAGAGGTGCAATTATAGGTATTGACCGGCCTTGTGCTACTTGGCAGGCAGGCTTCAGGCTTGGAAGCTTTCGAATGTTCTCCAATAGAGGAACGTAGACCATTTCTGGTGGTGTACAATCATTTGGAATATTGGGATGTTTTTTCACTCTGGAAGATATAAAACCCTACGTTTCTCCAGTTATTGAAACCCAAGGAAGTCCACACTGATGGGGATGAAGCCTTGGCAGTTACCTCGTGGGTATCCAGGACCGGTTTCATCATATGAATGGTTCTTAGGCCAGCCAGCTCTGGACACTAGCATACCATGTGTTCAGTTGTTTCTGGTTCTGATCCACAGAGCCTGGAAATCTCATCTGCTGACTTTCCTATACCTGATGCCTCGTCAGCAGACCTATCATCACCCTAAGCTCGTGACACCTTAAGGAGCTTACTGGTATAGGTCGGTGAAATCATCACGAATTTCTTGGACTGGGTGAATCCAGGAGTGTTTCTCCACAGGGTTATTTTGTTATCCAACTGCCTTATATTGGTCTGTTTCGAGCCCACAGGAAGGCTCAGATCCAGCAGGTGATAACCTTGATGCAACTTCATCATCGGCTTTTTCATTCCACACCACAATGCCCTGGCTCCCACAGCAGAGTCACTTGCTTCATGGTGTTACAGCACTTCCAGGTTAGCAGAGATCCCTGGCAGTGTGATTCCAGGGAGCTCAGCATAGCCTGGCTGTTAGTGGTGATGAAGATATGCGCCCCTTTGAAGTTTTAAGACACTCCTGGGCGTATACGTAAAAAGCCAGTATCTCGGTCATCAAAATAGAAGGCTCACTTTTTAGGGCTTCAGAGATCCACATTTTAGATCCATAATCCCAATGCCAGTGCCTCTCTCTAATTTCGACGGCAAGTGACATAATTTAATCGCCATTTACATGAATGTTAATGGGAAGAATGTTTCTACCTCGAGTAGTTTACCAAGGTTGTTCTGTTTTTATTTTTGTACCCTGATTGTTTTACCAGAATAATGGTCTTCTTGCACAGCTTCTAGTTGTTAGGATTCTGGTGGTCCTCGTTGATCTCGAGGATTGATACTGTTGTCACTGCACAACCAATGTAGGGGGCTATACTTTACTGTAAGCACCCTATTGTAATCTTGATGATCACTGCGATGAGGTGTTATCTGTATATTAAAATGTATAGCTAGGAAGAATTATGGAATGTACCTTCTTTATGAAAATGTATAGCAAGGGAGCAAAGTGTTGTGGTGATTTACAAAAACTGACTAATTACTAATTTTGCTCACTTCTTGTCTCTCTAACATAGGGTTTTGAACACGAGCTGGAAAATATGGGAGGTTCATTTCCTCTGAATAAAAGTGGGAAAGATTGATTGGGTATCAGAATCGAAAAACGCCTCCCTAAGCCAACAAGGTGCTCTAATTGGCCATTTTTGACTAAAGTGGGAAAAACAACCCATTTCTTGAATCTACAGACCAATGATAATCTGGGGATTTGGTGTATTCGATGGCATGTGGTCCCTAATGCAGATTGTTCTGCAAAAAATGTGCCACCATATATTTAATTCTATCAGCTTATACTGAGAAACTGAATGAAGGTTCACCGGACATGGTTATTGTCTCGAAAAACCAGATGAATCTCCCAAACCGAAATTCTAGGGTTGGGAACTTTTTCAATAGCTGACCCATGAATCACTCCGAAGGGTATTTTTCAAACAAAGAAAGAGAATTGTAAAGCCATATGGAACAAATATTGCAGTTCAAGTGATCGATCCCATATGATTAAAATCAATTTATCTCTACAACCTTTCTTGAAGGAGACAGCTCATTTCTTGTGGACAAAGGAGATGGAATTCATCTTGTCCAGATGTTGAGAAACAACAAAGAGTCTAAAATAAGGCACTCAATTGAAAATTTAGCCATTCATTCCCCTCACATTTAACCAATTCTAATTTTGTACCCTCTTCGAATTAATATTATAATATACTGAGGCCAAATCTTATTTGAAGATTTTTCTCTATTTCAGTATCGTAATGAGTTCATTACAGTACTAAAAACAGTGCTGTAATGAACTCATTACAGCACTGTTTTCAGTTATATTCTTCGTTTCGTGGTTGTCAGCATTGGCTTCCGATCCTATCAATTTTCAACTCACGTCAATTTGGAAATGTCAATTTCGTAACAGTCACCAACTGCCAAGATACAATACAAAAGTCACTAGGATGTATAATCTGAATTTTTCATTGAATTTCAACGAAATTTGAATGAAATAGAGAAAATATCGTCTAATACTCATTCCAGAATGCAATTCTAACACTCATGCGTTCGAAAACTCGCTCCTTCCTCGCTCGTTTTCGAGCAGGATAAGAGCCCATTCTGCAACTAGTTTTAGAAAATACTATTAACGTAGATCTCTGAGAAAACTACGATTTTTTTCCATGCAGCCTCTCCTAGATATAACCAGTTAAAGCTGACCGTTAACTGTAACATAACCTACCATTTTGTTTTGGTGAATCTAACGCTGTATCAACACGTGTAGTCGTGTTATCGTTTTGGACAGTATGAATAAATAAATTGTAAACCATCTTCAGGTATTTTATTATTTCACATAAAAACATTCTACTTCAATAAAAATTGGTCACTTTGGAGAACAATCTTATAAGTTGTGAACTTCCCTCAATAGCTGATGTTATCGATGACGTATGCGGTCTTCTGAGATCCAACGAATCATCCAATAACTCCTCCGTTTGCCGTTTCCCGAAACTGCAAGCCAATAAATGCGAGGCCATAATTCGAAACTCTGTATTTTCGCTTCGCGGCCGCGATTCGAAACTGTCCACGCGAACACAACGACGGAAGTCTCCGACGTAAAGCTCGAAACGCCGAAAAACACGACGACTATCCGAAACTATCCGCCATCTCGAAACTAAACTCCTCCAGGTCCGACCGAAACTTTTGCCCTCTCCCGCTTCCTGTTTGAATAACCAGCGTCGCCGAGCGGGGAAATAGAGTGGAAGTCGACGGAGCGTCGGCCCTATTCACTATCGCTCCAAGATCAGAACTCGGGCGGCATTGAAAACATCCGAGCCGTTCGAGATCCGAATTCCACGGTCCGATAGATCGTTTCAGCTTTGCGAGCGCTTATCCAATTTGTATCTTTATATGCCCGATAAAAACTGTTTGGACGGCTCCGTTTCCCGTGCTTCGGTACTTCATCGCCTCCGTAAAAACGACGTCTGATGGGCATCGATCGATCGGGATTGTCGTGTCAGAGATCAAACACAGATTCGGCAGATTCAATCGCACGGCTTCTTTCGTCTGCGATTACCCGTTCCGATAATTATTTTTGGGCGAGGTCTTATCCCCTTCTTTCTGCAGATGCTTGGACGTTAATACACCGCGTATTCGCATACGATTCGCACGTTGTAATGAGGAATCTGCGTACCATATCTTGGGAATTTTATCGCTCATTCAACATGTTGTTGGTTGCGTCTCACTTGTCGAATTTTAAAATTGTTAGATGAATTGTTTCAACCATATGGAATCGAACCCTTCGACGACAATATTGTTCCAATTCTCATTCTTCGTTTGAAAACACCCTTTTTCAACCAATTAGGTTCCTATTGAAAGTTTTCTCAAACCCAAGAATTTAGGTCAAGTTTAGGAGATTCATCCAGTTTTTTTTTTATGAGAAGAACCATGTCGGATGATCCTTCTTTTATTTCGCAGCGAAGGCTCATAAAATTAAACATGTGGTCAATTTATGGCGGTTCAAGTTACATCTGGGAAATAAGTACATGTCAGGAGAGAGTAGCAAATCGTCGAAGCGTGGTCATTGGTCTAGATTCAAGAAATTGGGTTGTTTTTCCCACTATAGTCAAAAATGGCAAATGAGAGCACTTTGTTGGCTTAGCGAGGCGTTGTTCGATTCTGACATCCAATAAATTGCTGATCTTTCCCACTGTCATTCTGAAGAAATGAACCTCCCTTATTTTCGAGCTTGTTTTCAAAACCTATGTTAGAGAGACAAGCAAGCAGCAAAGTAACGTTTTTGTATTAGTAATCATAATTCCTCCTTGCTACACATTTTCATGTAGAAGGTAAAGTAATAGTTTTTGTAATTATATATTATTGCTATAAAATTATCATATAGAAGGTAGATTCGTTCTTGTATTCATAATATTTTTATAATCGTTTCGTGCTTGTTACCTAAGTTGAGGTAACAAGAAGAATACAGTTTATTTGTTGTTAAGAGTGAGTTCACATTTCACCATTTCCTCATCCTCTCCGTAGTTGTTATCAAGTTGGCACGACATCACAGAGGAAAACAACACAACGGTGAAACTAATGGTATAATGATGAAGTACTGATAACAATTTAGCTCAGTAATCATCAAGATTTCCACAGGGTGCTTACTGCTTATAGTTAAGTATACCCCCTTACATTGGTTGTGAAGTCAGAACATTTAATTATCGACATTTACGTGGATCACCAGCGTCCACCAACCAGAAGCAGTGCAAGTAACCCATTATCCTGATAAACTAATCAAGGTACAAAAATAAAACCAGAACACAACAACCTAGCTAAACTAACCTAGGTACAAAACACATATGTTGGGATTTTTGTCGCTAATTCAACATGTTGTTATGAAACACTTCTTTCTCTTTGGATAAATTCTGTACGTACAAAAGTTGATGAAGAAACTAATTGGAATTGCAAGAAACATACGTAGGACTGAAAACTAAGACATAGTAAGAGCATTCTTGTTGTAAAGTCCGTCCAATGCTATTTTAAGCTTCAACAAAACTAAGCAATGTCTTGGGACCCCGAAAGTCTCCAGATTTGACCGCAAGCAACGTCCTTTGATGGGGAATATTAAAGGCACATAAATACGAGTCCAAACCGTGGCACACCATTTCTTCGAATTTATCGACGAATGTGCATCAATATCAATGAAAATGGAAGGTTCCTCTTCAGCCAAGGTTTCCCCCTCCAAACATTGTTAGGTTTCAAAAACAGTAGACCCCAGCAGGAAATGGGTTCCACAAGGAATAACTTGATGCTGCTGTCGAAGCTGCCGGCTATTAGAGGTTATGTTCTTGCCTGGATTCAAGCATTCCTGTCCCACCATTTCTTCCGAGTTGGAGGTGATAATTCCTTCTCCTATCCAGATAAACCTATGATATCAGGTGTACTGCAAGGCTCTGTTCTTGGCCCGATATTCTTCCTACTGAATACTTTTTTCTCCCCGCTTATCTTAAATCTACCTGGTCTATGTTTGCGTATTTTCATCTCATCTCGATCTTGGATAGCAAGAAATCCCTCAGTTTCAAGATACAATTATCTCGCATATAGCAACTACAAAGAACCTGATTTATCGATAATATTTATTATCATTAAATCTCCGTGTTTTCCGATTTAAAATCAAAGCCCACATGCCCAGCACCATTCTAATGAACGGCTGTGAGTTAACCTCGTCGTATCCCTTCAATTAAAAGTACTACAGAGGCTATTTATCCGGAAACCTCTGGACTCTGGACCAACACGGAACAACGCCATGTTGAACGGACTAACAAGTAACAACATCCCCAGACCTGAATTATTCACTGCCGCTTATGGAAGTTTGTCGGGTCAATGAAACAACGATCTATTTAATGGAGCAATTTGTCCACAATCTCGTTCCATTTATAATTTTACATTTTATCATTTTCGCATATTTCCTGTCTTCGGTCTCGCTTCCTTTATGTCTCAGAGCGAAGACAATATTCTAGAAGCACGCCACGTTATTTTGTTGGTTATTTCAGAGAGGATGATTGGTAATCGTTTTTTTTTTTGGGGAGAATCTCTTCGTAACCTTGATGGAAATGAATTCTTTTCATCTTCAAGAGGAAGGCAATCTGGTTACTCAAGTTCTTTTTGATAACGAATTCGAGTTACATACTTCGAGTTCTGATGAGATGTGTTATACGTATGAGGATCTGAAAATTAATGTCTTCCTTATCGAATATTGGAGCTTCATGAATTTGATTCGAAATTCCTTCATTTGATTCTGAATTTCACTGTCTCTTTCTTGTTTGTTCTTCCGCTGTTTCGATAAAAATTTTACTATGCGAGGACCACCGCTTTTTATTCCAATCATCCTCTAAAATCATCAAGATATGGTTCGATCAAGAACTGGGTGTGAATACAGACCAAACATTGTTCACCCCATGTGGGATGAACAATCATGGCTTACGTTGGATCATGGCCAATTTGTAAGGAGGATTCCTTATACGAATAAATGCACAAATATGAACTGCGTGTTCTGAGGACTCTTTGGCAGTTCAAAGATGTGATAATTCAAGAGATCATTCACGAATTTTTCAAACTTTATTACAGGAATTTAGGAAATAAACAATTTTAAATAAAAACAAGTAGTTTGGTGATTATAACAAATATAGACCAATCAGAGTTAAGAGCGTATACTTCCTTACAACGATTCATTCCAGTCTTCTTTTACGTTGGAGCCCCCAGGCACACTGCCTGCTGTTTTAACGCCTCGAGGGGTCCTCGATCTTACCCGAATTTCTTTTTCTGCTGAAACTGTAGAAAAATATCTGAGAAGGCTGGATAACAGTTCAGCGCCGGGTTTGGATGGCCTCACTCCCAGAATTCTGAAAGCATGTGCATCCTCTCTTTCCTTCCCACTGGCGAAAATTTATAACTACTCATTCGATTCTGGGAGTTTGCCTATCTCATGGAAGAGGGCAGCTATTACACCTGTGTTTAAAAAGGGCGATAAATTGTCTGCGAATAACTACCGTCCCATTAGTTTGACCTCCATTACTTCCAAGGTGTGTGAAAGGATTATCGCCGATCAACTGCTAGATTTTGCCCTGAACAACAATATTCTACCTCCCTGCCAGAATGGCTTCCTACCGGGAAGATCCGTGCTGACCTGCTTACTCAAATGTGTTGACGATTGGACCAAATCCGTGGATTCTGGCCACCCTGTCGACATCGTTTACCTTGACTTTTCCAAAGCCTTCGACAGAGTCCCTTTTCGTCGGCTCATCCATAAACTAGAGCATTTTGGTGTCAGGGGGGATCTGCTTCGTTGGATAATTTCTTTTCTCAGCGGCAGGGTGTATCAGGTTCGTATCAACGGTAAATTGTCTTCGGCAAGATCAATTCATAGTGGTGTCCCCCAGGGTTCCGTCTTGGGACCACTTCTATTTTTACTATATGTATCCGACCTTCCATCTCTGCTGAAGTCCACTTGCTCGCAGTATGCTGACGATCTTAAATTATATGTGAACCCGTTTCTTCATCACAATGATCTGCAGGAGGATCTCAATACGATATCGCAGTGGTGTTATGTATGGTTGCTTCCTCTTAATGTTGAGAAATGTGTGGTCCTGCATGTTGGGAAGAGTAATCCAAGACTGAATTACTCAATTGAGAACACCGTTTTGAACACTACGGACCATCACAGCGACTTGGGAGTTATCATCTCTGAGGACCTCTCGTGGTCGAGGCATGTGGAGCATATTGTATCCAAAGCAAAGAGGACCACCTTTCTTATGAGCAAAGCCTTTCGTGGATGTCACCCTGAAGTGTGTGCTAAGATCTTCACCACTTACGTTCGCCCCATACTTGAGTTTTCCGGTCCTGTTTGGAGTCCCCATCTGGTGCGAGATTCCGATGCTCTCGAAAGAGTGCAGAGGTGGGCTACCCGCATTCCATATGGTCAGAACAGGCCTACTTATCCTGATCGTCTCAAACTGCTCGGAATCCAATATTTTGCAGATCGGCGCTTGAGGGGCGATCTCATTATTACCTACAGGGCTATGCACCAGATGCTCTACGGCTTGGATACCTCGGACACATTTCCGCTGAACCGAAACCACTTGCGAGGGCATGAATACAAGCTACGAAAACAGGTCTTCAGAACAACAGCAAGACAACATTTTCTGCCCAATCGTGTTTTTGACGTGTGGAATAGTCTGCCGGTTAGTGTTGTTGGAGCCCCTTCAGTGAACACCTTCAAATCGAGATATGACTCATGGTGCATTCGGCGTTTGACTACGTAGTCATACTTTATATTTATTTTGTATTCTGGATTTATGTATTTAGTTTATGTACGATGTACGGAATTACAGTCCTTATTTTTATAGTTATTAGTTTATAGTTTATGCGATGTATTTCTCTTTTGTTCATTTTTTTTTGTTTTTCTGAGCTTTTATAGGTGATAACCTCAGCTCTAATTTTCTTGTAATAATAATAATAATAATAATAATAATAAAACCCTCATTTCCGTCTCCTTCTTAGAGGCTGGAACGCCTTTTCCGTAAAAGATTAACGCTGTGCGTGGCCGCAAAATCAGGTACATCCCTTATTAATAAGAAAAACGCTCCCATACGAGCCCATTAATCACTGCAAGTTTTGATCTTTGACAGAGAACCTAATAAGACAGATAGACGTAGCGTGCGTAACGCATTAGACAAGATTAAGTTCGTTCTCGTAGAGTCATAACAATACTTGAAGGGAAGAGAACCGGGGCCATATATAATTCCCCTAATTCTTTCTGTCTGAACGCGAGGGGAGAGAAAAGAAGCGTTATTTATTATTAGTCAGGAGCTGGTAAAATATTTACGGGCACTCTCGGAAACTACGTCTTGGTAGGAAGCGTGATATGCGGTCAGAGCGACACTGGTGGTAACTACCCCCCCCCCCCCCATGAGTATCCAAAACCTGAGAAAAAGGTGGTATTTGTACCTGATTTAATGGTTTTCAATCGTTATTACCCCCCCCATGATCGTTATTACCCCTCCCATGAAAAAGAACTATATCCGCCCTTGGGCGTGAAGCAGGACATCATCTCATTGTTTTGTGGGTTTTTGATCATTCGACTGAACCGACATACTCTTGTTTTAAATCATTGTCCAGAAATCTATCTAAGAGCCATAATTTATGAACTCAACTAGGGCATTTGGACTCTGAATTCAAGATGCTGGGTCTTTTTTATTTCTTCTTTATATAGGAACAAATGCACACATATTTTATTTGTTTCTCATTTGTGAACGTCAGTTTCCAAAAACACAATATTAATCAAGAAAGTTTATTTCATCAAGTCACTAACTTGTAAAACTGACAGTTAACTTGCAAAATTTTCACAAGTTGATAGTATTATTTACATTAGAAAATTTTGTTTTATCGTCATATATGTTAAAAATCATGGTACAATTGTTATTTCCAGTAACACTGATTTTTGATGATGAAAGAGTTGATACTGATGATGATGAACCATCTGTTGACTCTGAAACTGCTGAACTCGAGGACTGCAGAACATTTGTACTCTCCTTACTACCAAATACTTTGCTAGACATTTCGATTTTTTTGTTGACCGAATCATCGACATAACTCATCGCAATTTCGGTGCTGTTCCACCCTCCTGCACGCTTTAGTGCTAAAATATCTCTACCAGAATCCGCAACCATAGTGGCTCCAGTTCTGCGAAAAGAGTGGCCGGTGTATAACTCTGGGTCTTTTGAACCTAAATATTTCGCTATTTGCTTTGGGAAACCACCAATAGTGTGCTGGCCAGCATTAGGAAAATGCACTTTCCATGTCGGTATGTCAAAAAAAATCTTAGGCTTTGTGTTCCAGGAGGCCGAAGATTTACATATTTTCTGTATAACATGCAGGGCTTGAAGCTGCAGCCATCATCGGTTATGCTAAATCTTCTTGTTGTTAAATTTTTTGTTTGCCGCAATGTCACAATAACATACATCATTCATATTTAAAGAGAGAATTTCGTCACATCGACAACATCCAAAAATCCCAAATATTGTTACAATTTTCGCCAGCAACCACTGGTCATCAGGAGCATGTATAAGAAATTGTTCAGCCTCTTCTTTACTTAATAATACCTTGGCCTTTTTTGGCGTATAACGCTCATTTTTTCGTTTCAGAAACGCTATTACCTTTTGAAATCTGCAAATAAGAACTAAACGTCATATTTTTCTATAAATTTTTTGAGGAAAACAAACCTGCGAACAGGGGCATTTTCTTTCATTTCCAAGCAGCTTCTCAGCATAGACCGTTTTGCCCATAAAGTATTAGGGCTGAATCTAGCTGATAGTTGATTCAAGTAGACCAACAAAACATCTTCAGTTACCCCAATCACACTATTTTTGTTTTGCCACTTTTTGAAGTCGTCGTATTATCGCTCGTACCTTGAAGCTGATTTTGCAGGTAATGAACTTGAAGCTACACTGCTGGCTGCCTCAATAATTTCTTTTGGTTCATTCGCCAAAACAAATGAGAAGAAAAATAAACAGACATGTTCATGGCAACGCTTCCATAGCTTACGACATTTGCGACAAATTATTGAGATTTTTGTGGAATTTATCTAACCTACAAATGAGAAACAAATAAAATATAAAACAATACACGGAAGGTAACGGGTTTTACTGGCTCAAGGAGGTAACTGACTCGCCTGCGGCTCGTCAGTTATATCCTCCATTCGCCAGTAAAAACCCTCTTACCTTGCTAGTAATGTTGTATACTATTAATTCTGGATCATAGCTTCGTTTTGGCCTATTTATAGTCAAATGACATGAAGGGTGAATCGCTTTAATATTCTAGGTTGTTATCGTACAGTTCTAGTTATTATCGTACAAAATGAAACAATAATTGCATTTTGCATACATTTGCTTTGGAGTACCCCAGGAGAATGTGTTTGGTCACATATAGTTCATTGATACCCACGATGATTCGACACATTCGTCGTTAATGAGGCAGAATTGTCTCTATTATGGGTTATGCATATATTGAAGGTTTGAAAAAAAATTCTTGAGGTTTTTCAACAATTATATTCTTCCTTATTTCGAAATTTTCTGTTAAACAGCAAAGAAATATCAATATGGACCCAAAAGAAGCAGAGGATGTTTTCAAATTGAAATTTTCTCTTGAATGTTCAACAGCTATCAAAACAAAGTCCTACGAATCATGGAGCAAATATTTTTGGTGAACCCTCTCGTTTCCTCCGGATCGAAATGAAAATCTCAGAAGACCTTGACTGTTTAACCTATTTCCTCGCAGTAGCATACTTCCATCCCCAAATGGTATTATAAATTATAGTACAGGAGCTTCATTCAGGCCAACGAAAGTAAGAGCCTTAAAGTATCGTTCTCCAACCACAATAAATCATTCTTTCCCAAATAGTCAGTTTCGAAACAGAAAACTGTATGATTAACGTGCCAGGCTCTCCCCATCTGTCATCGACGTTCCAGGTAAGCCGTGAGTCACCCCCTCCCGTTTCACCCTGTCCGAAAATTCCGTATAATTAGATAGCTGCGGTAGTAAAAGTTTGGGCAGACCGGAGGAAAACAATAGTTTGAACACGGCACATCGCATGACTCTGCGATCCGCGCCCTCTATATTTAGAGAGCTGTTACCAAACTTGCTCGTATACTTTTCTATCATCAATATTTTAATAGACTCCCTTGTTTCTGACACCGTACAGGGACGTATTATCGGTTTTCTGCTGCTCGAACCTACAAACATCGAATGAGAATGGGACGTGGAGATTTTAAGGCTACAATGCTGGAATTTGATCAGGAAGTTTTGGCATGAGGGTTAGCTACAGAATAAATGAACTGTATCACCAAGAGCCTCACAGGTCTAGTGTAATTCTGACCTATTTCAGCCATGTCTTTTTGATGAGGTTTAAAAACTGACAGCGAAGGCTTTCTGTAGCTCTACAGTTGGGTATTCTAGGTCCAGTGGAAATCCTGGCATAAAATATGGAGAAGGGTTTTTTCAGATACCTAACAGAACCTGCTATTGGCTTGTGCTCCAAGAAATATGGTGCTTACACCCACAACTTTTTCGTAGACAGTTTAGGTATCTCGAACCTCCTACTCAGCTACTTCTTAGCTTGACTCTGCCTCATATGTTCTCAACAGTCTTGAGCCTGTGTTTTTAATAATTGGACTGCTAGACTACGAGATGTGAGTGATGGGCCATGAAATGTCTGCCTCCTCAGTTCCTTGGTAACCTTCGGACTCTTCCCAGATTCACGCTGCAGGGAGACTTAGTTCAGTTCTTGAACTCTGTCCACACGGATTGAAGTAAAGCTGTGAGTGCTGTCAGTACTACCTGTCTGGTCGAGGAGTTAATTGAAGGCCGAAGTACCTCTATAACTTCCCTTCGGAATAGTTTGTTTTGATTGCCTAAGTTCATATGAAACTCTTACTTCATAGGAGTGGTGGTATGGGGTAGAGATTGGTGTTTTCGAGTCCTGCTTTCTCCATTGGCAACTAGCCTGGAGTATGTCTTTGTTCCATTTCGTTTTGCCGCTATTGCGGCATTCACCACGCGATGTTTTATCATGTTTCGCATGTCGTACACGTTCAAATCGTTATTCATCATGTGAAGTAACAACTATATCGCTTTTTGCCTCCTCAAACCCAGAAAGCGAGCGATATTAATGCGACTTTTTACGCACGTTTGCTCGTTTAATGCGCACGAATTTATTCATGCATTTGAGGAATTCGTATCTTCTGGGGCTAGCCAAGAAATAATGAATGAGGTATATGGCGTTCGAGATAGTCGAGTGAATTGCAAATTTGGCACTATATCGGTATATGCTCGCTCTTGCGAACTTGGCGGATTAAAAAATAACGACCACTTCAGAAATGCGAGATGGGTCATTATAATGCTAAGATTCGTGGAATTATGTCAACGGTTGTGACAAACGAGGACATTTTTGACCTAGTCTTAGAAACTGAAGGGTTATTCTAGTCTGGATCCTGTGAGAAACCGGAGAAAACTCCTGTTTACCTGATTACGAAGTGCTACACGAGGAATGTCTTGGACAAGAGGATAAGAGGAGGAAGGAGGATTTAATCTCCTTGAATCTCTGTAAGATACTGGTATTCGTTGGAGCTGAAGGGCGAGGTGTGGGAAGCGCAGTTGCAAATAAAGCTCTGATGGGAGGCACAATAGAGCTCGCAGTGAAATGTAACCACCTCACAGAACTGAAACAATAACTGAAACTAGGAAAACTATAAGCATAACATGAATTTTCAGCCCCAAATAAACTGCTCCTCATGAGTTAGGGATTTTGACTTGAATTGCAAAGAAATATATTTAAAAAAAGATTTTTGCGATGAAAATTCATATTAATATGATTTCAAGTTGCAAATTAATTTTGGCATGTAGGTCTGCTGCGTATACAGGGTGGTTAAGAAAAATCGAGTAAAATAACGAAATTTTATTCCCAGAGAATTCAAGCATTTCAAGACTATCAATACAATAACAGCTTGACATCTTCTTTGCATACTACACACGAGGTTGTTGAACATTTTTTTGGGGAATTTGGTTCCATAAACGGGGCAGAAGCTCTCTCAGATCATTTAAGGATTCTGGGGCAGGTTGATGATTATCTAATCTTCTTTGGAGCATACAGGCGCGGATCCAGGGGGGGGGGAACTGGGGAAACGTTCCCCCCCAAAATGGCCTCTGACCACCTAATGATTAACCATTGCCTAAAATACCAGTACCTTTTGGCATTTGAATATCTAAAAGTTCCCCCCCCCAAAATTCGGGACTGGATCCGCGCCTAGGAGCATATCCCATGCATATTCTATGCAATTCAAATCTGGTGAGTGCGGGGGTATTGGTAAATGTGGAATATCAAACTCCTCGCGCGCATTCTCAACTATGGCTGCACGGTGCGGTCTAGCGTTATCGTCTAGAAATTGGACATTTTCACCAATAGCAGCGTGAAAATTTGGCACAACATTTTCAATAGCCCGCTCCACACTCATGGCGCGAATCTTGCCAAGAATTCTTGCCGTGAACCTGGCCAAGAATTCGCGGCCAAATAAGTCATCCACACTCACACAAATATTCGCACTTTGGTTCACGGCATCCTCGCTGTCTGCGAAGACTTTTCGCCCTATAAAAAAGGTTCATTCTGATAATAATCAAGAAATTCTCATTTCACTTATCTCCTCTAAATCTAATCTAATTCCACTTCCTTGCTTCAAGAAAACCATTCATTTCAGAAGCGAATAAAGTCAGTGAACAAGCATTAAATCATTACTGCGCTGGTACCGCGAACGCCTGTGAGTGTGGATGGAACATTTGTGCTTAGGCGCGAAGCCTTTGTCGCGGGACAGGAGACCGCAACGAAACAGAGAACGCCGCGAAGCGCGAACGTGACACAAGAAAGTTATCCACACTCGCGTTCGCGGTATTGGCCGACGTTCTTGCCATGAGTGTGGAGCGGGCTAATGACATGCTCCCTATAGTGTGGGGCGGTCATATTCCCAAGACAAATGTGAAGCCCGTTGAAACATATCCCGGCCCATACCATAACACTACCCCCTCGGAGTGGATGGACTTCTTGGACATAGCGACGATAACAGGGTATGCGTGGGATTGTCCATACCCTTATTCTTCGAGAATCTGAAAATCGTCCATATCTGGAGTCATCAGTAAAAAGGCCATTGATCGTTTCAATTGATATGTTGCCTTGCCCATTCCAGTCTTTGACGCTTATGGTCACGTGTTAATGTAACTCCTCTTAATGGACGTCTAGAACCTAGATTCACCTCTCTCAAACGTCGTCTGATAATTTCGATGGAAACTTTGATCCAATCTGCATTTTGAAGAGTATTCCGTAGCATTCTACACATTGATGTAGGGTTTCTTCTCGCCGAAACGGCGATGAAACGATCCTGAGCAGGCGTCGTTTTTCGTCGCCCACCAAGCCTTGGTATTTCCAACACGGAACCTGTCTCCCTGAACCTATTCCAAAGTCGATATATCACACTTTGGCTGACTTGGAGCCTTTTCGCTGCAACAACCTGAGTTAGGCTACCCTGTAGCATTCCGATAGGTCTATTAGCCTCAGCGTTTGTTAATTTACGTCTTGGAATTTTCAGAAAACTCTTTTCAAATCGAAGCCATTGATAAACTGACTTCATTTCAAAATAAGAACATTCATGAAATGTCTCGTACTGATCTTTATTGGATCGATTCAAGTTGTTATTGAGTTTTAAATGATTTTACAGCGATTTTCTCGAAGATTACATACTTTTGAAAACGATTGAATACGAGATCCCTAACTCTTGTGGAGCAGTTTATCATAGTTCACATCCGATAGCGAACATATCCAGGAATACTTTCCAAAAGACAGATTCCTAGATTCTGCTTCGCTTGCGGCAATTTTTGATGTAGGGGAAATACGTACAAAATGACATATATGGACAAAATGACATAGGCATCATAACTTGAGTTCGGAGGTATGAAATGCGGAACTGCCTACCACATTACACGACCCGAGTGGCTTCAATTAACCTCTGAAAATTAGCAAGAGCTACTCTGGTTCATTCGGTCGTTATGAGTGATAACAGAAATCTATAGGTCACGAGTTTTTATTCATTGCGCCAAATTTTAAGAAGAAATGGCCAGTTTTCACCATTTTTTTTCATTCAAATTGCATTCAATTCAAACTTTACTTATTTGTCATTGAATTCACGGAGCTTTTTGTATGTTGAATATACTTTTTGTATTAATTCGATACATTTCTAGTTTTATAACGCTATATGGACAAAATGACATATACAGTGAACGGACAAAATGACATAGGTATTTCACCTGAATTAACCGTATCTACC
This sequence comes from Adalia bipunctata, assembly GCA_910592335.1. Taxonomy (NCBI): domain Eukaryota; kingdom Metazoa; phylum Arthropoda; class Insecta; order Coleoptera; family Coccinellidae; genus Adalia; species Adalia bipunctata. The sequence continues at coordinate 16,432,250 of OU342955.1, forward strand.
GGACAAAACCAAGACAATCCATCTCAAGCTCCATCAGCAAACAAAGAATTAGGACTTGTCTTAACATATTCATAACAAAATCTTCATCTGCGGCTAATAAAGGCAATGCATCTTTACCTACTCTTGCTGATCCTATGAGGAGGTTTCTCCAATCCCTAAAGGACGATTTATACGTGAACAAGGCAAACGTGAGCCGAGGACTCGACAAACGTACTTAGTTTCAACTTCTACACCTAATAAGATTGCAATCAAATCAAAAAAGAGCCAATACCTCCTCCAAAACAAGGAGACAAGTCCCTAGGGCATCATTTAAAGAAGACAATGAAGAAGAAAATGTTCCTAGCAACTTTCGAGATCATGAAGACGACTGTCCAGTGTCCATCTATCTATTGTTATGAGACCTTTTTTCCCGATTTAGATCTTCTCCAGGATTAGCCCTGAAGAAGACTGGTTACGGTGCATGCATTGCTTCCATTGGGCTGACGCATCTTGTGTTGATGTTCCTAGAAGAACCAAGCGTTTCATTTGTGAACTTTGTCAGTAGTTTTGTAACTATAAGTAGAAAAATACAGTTGCCTCTTGCCGGTATGTCATTTTGCCCATAGCATGCGAGCAAAATTTATTTCGTTTATCCCAATTTATCTAAGAATATTTTATTTCTTGGTACTTTTATTTCATAAAGTTTGATTAGATTTTATAAAGAAAGGACCAAAGATCAGAGGTGTCGAATATGACATTACTGTGATTTACTACTAACAAGTTATGCCTCTGAAATAAAACCCTATGTCATTTTGTACGTACTTCCTCTACTTCATCTTGTAGATAAGCTTCAGAATCATCTCAGGCTGAAACCATGCCAATGTGAGTTAGTCTAGAGCGGGAACAATTGGCAACGTCGATTTTCTGAACTCATACATTAGACCCATAGAAAACCCTTTCTTTTGTGGACCCCACTCGAAAACATATTTCTTCAGCGATTCCTCCTCCTCCAGCAAATGGACCGGACGCCTTCTACCATCTTGGCCGACTGATAAAGAGCAATCCCATTGTTTTTTTTCCGCAAGAAAAGAACTCTCGACTCCGCGATTGCCGCGATCTATTCAGTCGAAATTTATACGGGCGACTTAATATATTAGACGGCATTACTTCCCTTTTGGGAAATTTTATAGTTTTTATGCTTGGCCGAGCTTCGACTGTATTTCTCCGGGAATCGTTCAGAGGAGGCGAGATTCGCGAGAGACGCCGTTTCATGGGACACAGTAAAAGCGGCAAGCGGGAACTTATGGAACGTTTGATGGGAATTGTAGTTCGCGAACAGAGTTCGAAGCTGATTTGATGTCTTATTGCTCAACCTAGTGGAAAATTACGTACGAAAGACTGGATGGGAAACACAGAGTGCTGTGATGGAAAGCACAAAAATTAAGAGCCGATCCGGGAAGAGGTTCAGGATTCAATCAACGTTTTGAACAGAAACTTTGTGACTCCCACAAAAAATTTCGTCTGCCGACTGGTCCATTCGATAGGTAGAGGAAGTAGGTACTTACAAAATGACATAGGGTTTCATTTCAGAGGCATAACTTGTTAGTAGTGAATTACAGTAATACCATGTTGTACACCTATGATCTCTGATTCTTTCTTTATAAAATCTTATCAACCTTTATGAAATAAGATTACCAAAAAATAAAATATTCGCAGAGAAATTGGGATAAACGAAATTCATTTTTTCCGCATGCTATGGACGAAATGACATACCGGCAACAGGCAACTGTAGTTTTCTACTTTTAGTTACAAAACTACTGACAAAGTTCACCAACGAAACGCTTGGTTCTTCTGGGAACATCAGCACAAGATGCGTGAGCCCAATGCAATCAATGCATGCATTGTAAACAGTCTTTTCCCGGGCTTATCCTGGAGAAGAATGGTTTTTTCCCGATCTAGATCGGGAAAAAAGGGAATAACAATAGACAGATGGACAGTCGTCTGCATCAGCTCGGAAGTTGCTAGGAACATTTTCTTCTTCATTGTCTTCTTCAACTTATGCCCTAGGGACTTGTCTCCTTTTCTTTGCAGGAAGTATGGGCTCATTTTTTGATTTGATTGCAATCACATCACCTGAAGAAGTTGAAACTAAGTACGTTTATCGAGTCTTCGGCTCACGTTTGCCTTGTCCACTTATTCATCGTCCTTTAGGGATTGCAGGAACCTCATCATAGGATCAGCAAGAGTAGGTTAAGATACATTGCCTTTATTAGCCGCAAATGAATATTTTGTTATGAATATGTCACGACAAGTCCTGGCTCTTTGTTTGCTGCTGAAGCCTGGGATGAATAATCTCGGTGTTGTCCGGTTAATTCAGCTGAAATACCTATGTCATTTTGTCCATAACTAGATAGAGTAGCGCTTGCGAGATTCCAGAGGTTATTAAACCCACTCGGGTCGTGTGATATGGTCGGCAGTCCCGCATTTGATACCACCGAACTCAAGTCATGATGCCTATGTCATTTTGTACGTATTTCTCCTACTTTTACCGATAGGCCATTTCAGGAGCCCCACAATACACTGGAGAACTATCCGAGTTAGCTGAATAAGCTTTCTTGAGTAAGACGGCGAGCACTCTACAAATCTTTCTGCTGAGTTCTGAAGTTCTTTTCCATAGGAGTATCATGTTTTGCATCGCCTATTGATGTAACGCTGCCCTATAGCCACAGAAGGCCACATAGGGGTTGAGGTCTAACAGGTTTGTGCATCAGTTTTCTCATTTCTGATTGCCAAAGTGCCCTGGCACCAATGAAGGAGTCAGTTTGTTCCCTCTGGCTGGGTGCTTTGTGGTATTGCATCATTCCCAATTGAGCACTGAGCACTGGCAGTAAGATTCCAGAGCTCTTAATGCTGATGGACTTTATGTTGATTCATTTATGCGCGCCCTTTTGAGGTTTCTTTTCTAACACTCTTGGACGCACGCATAACTAGTCATTATTTCCGCAATTAAAACGGAGGTTTCTTGACCTATTGGCACGAAATGTCCTTGTTTAGGGCCATATGCTCGTTAGCCTTTTCCCTCGGCAGATTTTAATCCATCAGTGTACCATATGAATGACTTTTTGTCTATTCTACTAACGTAGTCTACTGTAGTCTACTGCACATGACCAAGGCAAAAGGTATTTCAAAATCTAAAGTAGTTGGCATATGTTAACCAAGCTTTCGTATTTATGAATCAGACTCAAACACTATCTATTCCATGTTAATTCCTGATCCGACCTCGCATTACCTTATCGGATATTCACAAACGAGATATTTTCATAAAGCGACCCTTTTACCCGTCAATCAAATCAAGGACTGCTACCTAATTGAAGTTAGCTGCTACCGACTCGACGTATCAAGAACGTTTCGTGCACATAAGGCTCAGGATAAACTCCAGGCGACATGCAAAGCGAGCAGTCGTCCGTATTTGATATGTAGAAAAAACTTAACACACAAAGAACCGAGTTTTACACAACATAAACAGCAGTTTAGACTTGGCACGCTATCGAGGTAATGAGGCGTGGACTCATGGCGAATGTCGCCCCTTGAACGGTTCTTTTTTCCCCAGATTCAAAGGAGAAGTTGTATTGAAACTGACCTTTATGGAGACCCGAGAAAATGCTGGGTTTTTCGTTAAAAGTTTTCATATCATTTGCATTCTGCTGTGGTTATTTTCTTCTTTATCAGATCCCAGAAAGACTGTATTTATTGACATAGAATATCAAGATCGTGGGGCTTTTCGATCACCCGGAAGATTATACGGCAGGAATAAAACTTGGTGATCCCTCCACTTCACATGCTCATCTCTACTCGAAACCAAACATCCTATACCATCGATACCATCAACATGTCTTTGTAGGTCTCCGATAACAGCATTCTCAGAGAGCTGTGGAAACATCATACCGGAGTTAACAACAAAACCGCAGAACCACACGTTGCCACGTCTACGCCAATCGAAATTCCAGCCGCCAGGCTGAGCGAGGTTATGATGATGAAATTGCATTATCTTAATCTGTTTTCAATATCAAACAATGTCGAGCAGTTCTGTGTGTGTCGCCGATCCATTAGAGATAATTGCGAAGGGAGAAAATTCGGTTGATTAGGGCACACTAGGAACTAGAGATTGTTGGGTAACTCATCGAATCATACAGTTTCGAGCTGCAGAAAGGACTAGTTTATACGGAATTTCATCTCGAGTGGTTAGTCTTTGAGGTTCTGATGTTGATTATCTGTACGGAATCCACTCCAAACTATACTAATTTCAGCGAAGTAGATCTCAAAATTTATATACTTACACAACAAAATTCGAATTTGAAACAGAACATCCTAGTAAGATTTCAAACGCACGTCCGACTTGAGGGAGGGCTATATCCTTCCAGGAACTGTGACCACACAGATCTTTTGTTCTATACCCTACGCATTCATTGACGCTCAAGGAGGTCGTCAATGGTGTTGATAAGACCGACAATACCCTTAGGAGCCTTGGCCGTTACCTCGGTTTCCCTATGTGGATGGTTCTTAAGGCAGCCACGTCAGGACACTTGCATACCATGTGTTCAGCTGTTTCTGCTTCTGATCCACAGAGCCTTCAAATCTCATCTGCTGACTTTCCCATACCTGATGCCCTGTCAGCAGACCTATCGTCACCCGAAGCTCAGAACGTGACAGCTTTAGGAGCCTGCTGATATAGGTCGGTGAAATCATGACGAATTTCTTAGACGGAGTAAATCCAGAAGTGTTTCCCCAGAGGGTTTTTCTGTTATCCAACCTCTATTGTTGGACCGCTGCCTTACATTGGTCTTTTCCAAGCCCACAGAAATGCTCAGGTCCAGCAGATGCCAATATTGATGCACTTTTGGCAAGCTCATCGGCTTTTTCATTTCCTTCAACACCACAATTCCCTGGAGTCACTTTATTGTCTCTGGCCAGTTGCTTCATGGTGTTACGGCACTCCCAGGTCAACAGAGATCTCTGGCAGTGTCATTCCAGGTACCTCCACGGGGTCTGGCTGTCCTGGCTTACTCTAAGGTTACCCGCAATTGAGGAACCGATCCTTTTTCACGAAAATGTTTGCTGAATCAGATCGAATGTTCATTCCGCACAGCGAAAAATTCAGGGAAGCAGATGACCCATAACCGAAATAATGCCGGTTTCCGTTCCCCTTAAATGCTCGTGAAATTCTAGAAATGCAATCCTCACATGCCAGAGAGTTGAAGTATGAAAATCGGAACTGTCGCTGATGCCCTGATATTGCCAATACGTGGAAAGCTTTCATAAAAGTCTTTGTTATACATTGTAACAGCACGGATAGGGATAAAACGACGTGGATCTGCACCTGAGGTCGTCTATTCATGGGCGTTGAATATATCCCGGTCGTTCAAGGTCGTTGAGAAGCGATAGCTTTTGTGAATTCGTTACACCATCATATGGAATGACTCAACTAGCTTTATCTCTGATCAGGGTTTCTTATTTTTAAATTTGTTTTGAAATCTTTTTCAAATGGAGACACTAACTCGAGCTATAAACCCCAATAGGAAGTTTCAGACCACATAGATTGCACGATTAAATGACTCGAACAACATCCTTTTCTTTTTTCCATCTAACCATATTCCATTCGTTGTTCACCACACGAACCAACGTCGACAAGAAAACCTAATTGTGCCTCTGAGACTGTAACTAAGTATCATTATTGCCCCAATTATTTATCGAGCTTGGGTTTTTGCATGTCCAGTCGTTTGTTTACATTTCTTATAATACGTCGTTATAGTTTCATTTTTAATCAATGTTTCATAATGTGAACACGAAGGTTTTAAAACGTCAGCCATTTCTCTTCAACCGTCAATTTCACGATGACGATAACAGCGTCTTGGTTAACAAGGGTCGATAGATTCTGAAGTCATTAGTTGGGTTATTATGGCTTTTTAATAACGGTCTATGTGGTTTTAATGTTGACATTGCCTCCATAATTGAGGGCAATGTATAATGGTTCCTACTTGACGAAATTGGCCGTCGTCGTCATACGAGTTAACATCATTAGACAATATTACAGCCAATGCCCAAACGTCTTCATAATTTTTCACTTTTTAAACAGTCTGGATAACCGATGTACATGTCGAACAGTTCTTGGGTTACTTAACAACTATCACAACGTTCGTATTTCGCATCATTCTGTACACGAATATCTGCCTCTACCTACTCGAGTACAGGGAAAAAGATAATCTCTGAGTTCCTCGAATTCTCTCCTTCCTGTCTGTTGTGTTTTTTTTTGCTCCAAGCACGAATATACGTGTTTGCGTCCCAGATAACATGATACACATGAACTAATTTGCGCTGAACTAAATGGATCAAAGAATCGCATGACTTGAACCCACGCCGTCATAGATGTCTGACCCGTATTATTATGCAGATAAGAAAACAACAACGGCATTGCGTCTATGTACTCTGATCGTTGTTGCTTTTTCCTTCCATTACAATCTGGTAACGAGGTAGTTGAATTAGGGAAATGCAGGTTTATATTTCATACGAAAAGTACAGCGAACACTACGAGTCCTTGAATGTTTGCAGTATTAAGTCTGCTGATATGAGGGTTGCTCCTCAGCATTTGACAGAGACCAATAAAAGCCAATGTAGTTGATTAAAAATGTTCTCCATACTCTCCAGTATGATCAATATACGTCTGCATATCTTTACCATATCTCAAAAATAGTATCATACCTATGTATGTTCAAATGGTCCATCAGAATTCACCTGGAAGAACATTAAATTTAACTTATCTTTTTTTTGCAGATCATGTCAGAGAATTCACATGTGGACCACTCTTCTACAGAACCTTCCACTTGGATCCAAAGAGGGATTCTCTATACGTCGGAGCAATGTAAGTTGATAGCACCTAAATATGTATTTTAAGCACTAAGCTCATGATCTCAGCCTAAATCCAGAGAGTATTTCTCTGTAGTAACAGATTGCAAGATATCAGAGGAGAGACTGAGCTAGTTACAAGTTTATAATCGAAAATTTCTCAAGTCTTAAGCTCCTAATAGCACAGCGCTACGAGCGGCTGAGATAGAAGCCCAAAGTGTGGAGTCTTTTGATATGTTCCGATGGTGCACCATCTCTTCGAAAGCACAAACATCTCAGTACCTATTCAATTTTTTTTAAGTTTGTTTATTGTTTATCCTGATTGTTTATTATTTATCCTGATTACTCCTAGGCTTCGAAGCTTGTAGTTGTCTTTTTGATATTTCTTCGATTCTTCGTCGGTAGAAAAAAGTACGGGTTTTTGTGAAGCAATTTATTGAAGATCAAGCCTGTGGACTGAGAGGAAACTGTGAGCACATTCTGAATCAAGAATGCTTGGAACCAGGGTCCAATAAAAACGCCAGACAGCATCCAAATGAACAGAAAACCTGCTTCAGAAAGAATATCTCTGGGGTGCTGGGCTGTCAAACGATCAACAAATAATGAAAGACTCCAGCGCTGAGTTAAATGGCCCAACAGATTACAATTGTTTGATGCTGATGCAGAATTCACGATGGCACCGCGTACGCTCAGCTATGTTCGTTAAAATTTCATACTTCTCCGGGCGTTGATGTTGTAGCACCCTCAGGGTTCCATAGGAATGGCTCACTATTTTGCGCAATGAGAAGGTAAATACACGATTCGATTTGATACTCTTCATTTAGGATTTCATCTTAACTCTTTCGGATAGGATGTTGGATCAAAAACTGGATCTGGATTCACTCGAATTACAAACTCTAATCTATCTACTACTGCTAACTACTTTTGCATTTCTTAATCTTCGCCACGGTCATACGTGACAGGCTAAATACAGTTGACTACGCAAACCAAATAGACAAAAAGTCATCCATTTGGTACACTGATGGATCGAAATCTGGCGAGGGGAAAGGCTAAGGAGTATATGGTCCTTGAGGGAGACTTTTCGTGCCAATAGGGCATGAACCCTCCATTTTACAGGCGGAACTAATGGCCATCTATGCGTGCGTCCAATATTGTTTGAAAAGGAACCTCAAGGCGCATAATGGAGCAACAGTCAGTCAATCAGTACTAAGAGCTCTGTAATTTGACTGCCAGTGCTCAACTGAGAATGCCGTAATACGATAAAGCCATTGACCAGAGGCATCAACGTGAATCTCTTATGAGTGCCACGGCACTGGGGCAATGAGGGTAATGAAAAGACTGATGTACTTGCCAAAAGAGCATCAACAGTTAAATACTTAAGACCTGAACCCTCCTGTAGCCTCAAAAAGGACAACTATAGGCTAGCGTTGAAGCAATAGGAGATGCAAAACATGACACTCTTCCAGAGAAGTTCTCCAGGACAAGACAAGCGGAAAGATTTGAAGAGACTACTCTTGATGATGTGATGTGATTGCGAAAGCTCCTAGGGAGAGCATACGATTTAGGAGGATGATAGATGTTCTCGGGAATTGATTCTGTAGAGTAAATAAACAGGAGATTATTCTGGTCGCAGTTTTGTTGTTCCATCATGTGATGTTATTTAAGAATTAACCTCGTCAATCCAAATTTTCTGTTCAGGAACGCCTCATGTTGTCCCATAACCTTTCTGAACAGTGTATTGGCCCCTTCAGCTGTTGCAGAAGCAATAGAGTTAATTTATTTCTTGGTTGGCATCATTCTATTTGCATCAATCAATCCGATTCTGGTCTCTTCGGGTCCTCCGATTTTTCTCAAACACAGGAGTCATTTAGAATTACCGCACCCCATTAAATTCGCTGCAACTGCCTAATGCATGTTTACGAAGTCCATATGTAAGATCCCCTTCTCGTGACTCACGTGGGAAAGCACCTCGCGCTGCTGACCGCAGCTCTGGACCATTAAGATCGGCCCGGAACAACTTCCAGATGCAGCTGTAAAACTCGGCGCGATATTCAATTAAGCGCAGTTTGCACTGGAGCGACGGTACCTTGAGGGGTCGTAATTACGATACGCCGATGTAATCAGGATATCTGGCGTTAATCCTGGGCATGCATGGACGCCGTCTGACCGCATAAATCCGAACCAGTTACGTCATTATCTTTTCCGGACCGCTCCAGATTAGCCAGACTCCGGTATCCATATCATCTTCGTTTATCGTCTTTAATTAGTATTGCGGATATTCCCGATTAGGTATCGCGTGAGCTGGATCCGTGTACACTGACGGGATTATCACCATGTTATTATGTTTGGATCCCGTTCATAACCCGATACTAGGTTTGGTTAGGCTAAGCCGGCATTTGGTAATGTGTTAGGATCCTTGAATGGCTCGCGTTGGCAAAATTTTCTTCATTCTTGGTTCGCCGAGTTGACTTCGTTTGATTCAGATTGACCTATAAGATTTAAAAGGGAGTGGGTTCAGGTTAAACCCGTTGGATCTGTACCCTTCTATGGCGTTGGAAAGTACCAATATGTATAGGGAGGCGTTACACCAATAGGAGATGCAAAACATAACACTGCTCTGGAAAAGATCTCCAGGACTAAGACAAGCTGAAAGATTTGTACAGTTGTAGAGTCTTGCAATGCGTATCGTATCAAAAGTAAAACAATTCGTTGCAGGCTGTGAGGGGTTGAAGTGTTCGTTGAGTCCAATCTTCCTGAATTTTGTATAGAAATTCCAGTACAAATTTTAGCAAGTCACAAACCGGATTGCTGTCAAAATTATGCAATAATAATTAACCATTCCAAATTCAGTGATTAACCCATCCGGACGAGCGACTGCATTCCCCTCCACTCCCATCAAACTTTTCCCCATTATCTCATAGGGCAGAAATAACGGTTCTCCAGTTCCCTCAGGATCCAGTGTCCTGGATGAAAAAGTTCGTAGATCCAGCGTTAACCTCCGAACTAACTTTAATTAGAACAGACTCCCGGTTTTTTTGCGAAGACGTCCTGGAGGACGCTTTAAATTTTCAGCGACGGAGTTCTAGCCTGCGGGATTTCCAGGAGTGATTTCAGAATTGTACTCCATTTCTGGATGTAAGTAGAGGGAATGCATGAATTATTTCGAGACGTGTCGGTCTTCGGTTCTGGGAATCATTGGACGAGTTGAAAATGCAAGAATTCGACCAGGAAATTCCTTGCAAATTATGCAAGTGCATCTCAAGTCTGGTTCGTGCAGACTAGAATCTGAGTGTTTTCTTGGTGATACATAATTGACTGTTCGAAATGGATTCTAGATTTCTTCTCGATACTTATAGTGCTTATTGGATGCTCTTGAACTTATGGGGTGCCAGTGTTTTGCGTCACAGCATTTTGGACTTTCTGAATTATAAAATACTCAAAGTGGCTTCCATCAAAGTGAGTTCATCACCTCATTACCACACTGAGTTTCCTGGAATCAAACTGCCAGGAATATCTGCTGACCTGGAAGTGCCTCAACACCATAAAGCTACTGGCCAGAAGCAATAAAGCGACTCCGCTATGTGTGTCAGATCATTGTGGTGTTGAAGGAAATGAAAAAGCCGATAAACTTGCAAAAAGTGCATCAAGGTTAACACCTGGTGAGTAGCCTTTCTGTGGGCTTGGAAAAGATCAATAGAAGACAAGAGTCCAACTGAGGGAGTTGGACAACAGAATAACCTTCTGGAGAAACACTCCTGGACTTACTCAGTCCAAGAAATTCGTGATATTCTCACAGACCTATACCGGTAAGCTCTTAAAGCTGTCAGGAGCTGAGCTCCTGATGGTAGGTCTGCGACAGGGCAAGTCGGTATCAGATCAGAGACAGCTGAACACATGGTATGCAAGTGTCCAGAGCTGGCTGGCCTAAGAACCATTCATATGGGGAAACCGATCCTGGATTCCCACAAGGTAACGGCCAAGGGTCCCAAAAATGTTGTCGGTTTTATCAAAAATAGAGAGCCGAATGATGACACTTCAAAATGACGGTGTTGCCAGTTGAAACAATCTAATAATAGACCAGTGGGGATATCTTCCTCGATCAAAGCCGCACAAACTCATTGACACCCCTACATGAAGCCGAAATTCCCCTGCAGCCTCTTCAACAAGTTCGGCACGCCAAAGCCCTAGTGAAGACTGGTCTGGTTTATCCAGCCTCACCTTTTTCCGCGTCTCTCAAACACGCAAAGCTTTGGCTTTCAGCGTGACAAACGCAATTAGCGGCGTTGTCTACGGAACCCGTTGTTGCTTACCGGAGCGACGCGTGATCGGACTCGCCAATAATCCCGGAAACCCGGACCTTTTGACGGCGGTGCCGGACGTGGCCCGACGCCTCCGGTAGAGAGGGCCGACCGGCGCGACGCTTTGAAGTCCGGAAAGGGATTTAACGACTTTAACGGTTTTAAAATTGCGCGTGTCCTGATTATGCGGTTGCGGGATGGGGTAATGCGGGTGGTGTGTTAATTGCTCCTTTGTGGGTGGCTGGGAGCTTTTAAGGGATAAAGACTGCAATTGGGGGGTCAGATTACTTGCACTGTTTTGAAAGCTGTTGGTACATAGGTTGGCTATGCGGAAATTTGCAGCACAGGAGTAGGATTGGCTCTACTTCCATAACTGCAGTTTTTCCCAAACTCTTCCAGTTCATCAGCTCTCATCTTTACTGGCTATACCCTTCTAGGGCTCCAATACGAGCTCGCCAAACCATAAACTTGCGAGGAAGAATTGTTGATATCATAAATAGGGACAACAATTCTTGTAGTGGGGGATCCAATGACTTGGTAGAATTCAATGCTAACAAGACACATGCAAGTCTCGAAAAGCTGATCTTACTATACCCAATATGAGCTTTTCAGGAGTAACCATACCATCAAAGTCATCCATTTCAATGCTTGGTGCCAATGTTGGCAAAAACCTTTCTTGGGAATATCACGAATTGTTATAAGTGCTTCCCGACAACTTGGGTTTCTGTTTCGTGCCAGGAGCTTTTCACTTCCAGTCAACTGCTAATGATCTATGTTGCCTCTAACTTCGCAACATCTGGACAAATTGAATGCCATATCCTTGGTACACCAATATTAGCTGTCTCCTTTGAAAAATTTGGTATAGATAAATTGATTTTAACCATATGGGATTGAACTGCAGTATTGTTCCATATGCCTTCAGTTATAAATCTCGTTCTTTGTTTAAAAATACCCTTTTACGACTGATTTGTGGTCAGCTAATGAAAAGATTTCTCAACATAAGAATTAAGGTCAAGTTTGGGAAACTCATCTGGTTTTGTGATACAATAACCTTCATTCGTTTCTCTAGTATCTATACTAATATTATAAAGAATAGTATTTTTGTGCGTTTGATACAACTAGGCTCAAAAACTACTGAACCGATTTCAGAAATTCTTTCACCCTCAGCAAGCTACATTATCTCTGAGTGACATAGGCTATATTTTTCACCCGAAAAAATTAAGGATACCTACTATAACTTCAATGATTTCAAAAAAATCAGCCATAATCAGCAATTTTCACGTGCGCTGAAAAAACTGTAAGACTTACGTGGATACAATGTATGACGGAAATGTACCTCTTAAATAGTTCTACAAAAAAGTCCGCGATACCATATATCTATCTCCCAAGATCGATTTTCTAATACCTGTTTATGGTAATCAGATGTTTTCCAAAATTATGTACTATTTGGGAGTTTGTTTATGAATTGGGTATTGATCCTCATCGAACCTAATACGTTATTTATCCCCTGTATTTAATTTAGAACGAAATTGCCCTTCACATCATACAATCACAACGACTACTTCAGAAGATATGGCAGGTTGAAGAGTTGAAGATGAAACCGCCGCGTGAAACAAATTTCTACCCGGTCGAAGCGGGGACGGCCTGCTTGTAAGCTCATAAATCTAAATTCATGGTGACATTTTTATTGTAGTTCAAGTTACATTTGGAAATACATGACAGGATCGAATATCAAATAGTTCAATGTTTCTCTCATTCAAGAAATGGGTTGTTTATCCCACTATAGTCAAAAATGGCAATCGAGAGCACTTGGTAGGCTTAGAGAGGCGTTTTTGGATTCTGACACTCAATCAATTGTTCATCGTTCCCACTTTCATTCAGAGGAAATGAACCTCCCTTATTTTCCAGCTTGTCTTTGTAACCCTATGTTACAGAGACAAGCAATCAGTAAAGTGAAGTATAAGTAAGTAAGATCTTTGCTTTTTTTTTAAATGGATGTCCTGATATCTGGACGATCCATAATATATTAAAGATCTTTGCTCCCTTGCTATACATTTTCATATAGAAGGTACACATCTTTGAAAATCTCTTTTCGAAGACTTGTTCATCCAGCGAACAGCAAGGCTCTGGAATTCATTACCTAGGAGGTGTTCTTCGAGGCATACAACCTGTAGAAATTTAGGAAGAAGACCAATTCTTTCCTTCTTTCCCATGGTTCTCGCGATGTTCCCTGAACATCACAGGACGGATAAGCCTCTAGTTAGAACCAGAGCATAAAAAAATACTCATCAATCTGGAAGTTTCTTCTTCACATCACTACTGGATTTCACTGATCCACAACTACGCCGATTTTGTTCTAGTCACGTGCTAAACCCTTCGTAAGGGTTGAAAACAAACGGGTTACAACGAATGGACGTTGTAGAAAGCTTCTTCCGGACAGACGTTGACCGCGAAGCATTAATCAGGTGGTGGAAATCCACCAAGGGGTTGGATTTTATTGGGGTTAGGTCAGAAGTGTATACTGCGTAATTCTGTCATGTCATCAGGCTGTATTATCGCGAACGAAGGTTGTTGAAGGGCGGAGTGTGGGAATATATCGTGGGTGACTGTGTGAATTATCATTTTCATTTTGATTTCTACCCCGTTCATTTTCATTCTCAATGGAATAGAACACAACCGAAATAAAAATAAAAATTTCATCTACTCAGCTCGCCCATTGCGGTGTCCTTGGGATAACGGTCGGAGAAAATGGATGAAGCACTAGACGAAACATCATAATTTCCCTTCACGACTATTCGGATTCGTAACCGGCATATATTCCTGGAAATTCCATGAATTTCGGGCGACTACGAGATGGGCGTGAAAGGTATAATGACCCTCGGATGTCCCTTGTTCTCGCCAAAAATTGAATAATCCCTCCGAAAATGGTTATTGTTCCAGTTGCCGTAATCCCGGTTAGAGCCCTATGGAATATATTACTCCAACGACCGTTTCAATTGCCTTTTTATGATTTAATTTAGGTCTTTCCGAGCTCTTTGCCCCCCTGTTTTCCGGTTTTATATGTCAATAGTGGGAAATTATCGACGAGAGAAAATGCCGTGAATTTTCAACATTGAGAGAGGAACGCTGTAACTCAAGAATTGAAAAGCTTTTTTGTTGGAACTTGAGATTTCACTGCACCAGCTTTTTATTTTCATATTGACAGAAACGTCAAATAGATGGTTCGATTAGTTATTGTTTTCCTTTCTTTTGCATTCTTTACAAGTAAACTTGCTTACAAATATTTTTTCTTCCTCAATTTTTTTTTATAATAATATCTTCAAAAGTACACTGCTAGATTCGCTTAATCTGAGTTCTGCCGTGTTATTTGGTTGCTATCGTGGGTTGTGTTATGTGGCACTGATGACGGCTAACAAGCCAGAAACCGGTCTGTCACTACTCTTATCCGATGGTAGCACGAACCTAGCGGTTTACTTTTGAATTATCACTCCACTAGTCTACTTCCTTTCTATTATTATACATGGTGCGTCAGTAAGTCGTACGGCTAAAATAGCGCCTAAACTGTACCGTGTGGAAAAAACTTATATGGCATGGTTATAAGGTTGACAAAAACTACAAACAAGAAATAATTTATTTACAGGGTGCGTCAGAAAAAAGTTACGGAAAAATATGCAGTTTTTACAAATGGAACACCCTATATTTGATGGCATAATTCGTTCGAGGACAACAAAAGCTGTACACTTATACCTACCTCATTTTTTTAATTTCATCACGACATTGCCACAAAATTGCTTTTTTAAAGTATTTTCAGTGTTTTGAGGAGTTCATTAGAATTCTTATAGCAACCGCTGTGTTCAATCCAGATGAACTAAATTTTTACAGTAGTTAGCAAAAGGTATCAGCTTCATCATTGGGTAAACATCTGAAGTTTTTTCCATACAGAGTGTCTAATATAAATTCATCAATTTACGCAAATTAAATATGCGATAACTCGATTTTTTCAAATGGAACACCCTGTGTTTTTCTATTTCATTAAATTTGTTTTTCGAATGTCTAGCTTTGCAAAGTAATCGTTTTTTTAAAGAATGTGAAATATCTCGAAAAAGAGCGGTTCAAGTATGGGACATACTTGTAATAAAGGTAGACATTTGAAAAACAAATTTCTTGAAAGTTAAAAATACAGGGTGTTTCATTTGAAAAAATCGAGTTATCGCATTTTTAATTTGAGTGAATTGGTAAACTTTTATTAGACACTCTGTATGAAAAAAACTTCAGATGTTTACCGAATGATAAAGCTGATTCCTTAAGCTAACTCCTGTAAACATTTCGTTTATCTAGATTGGACACAGCGGTTGCTATAAGAATTTTGATGAACCGCTTAAGACACTAAAAATATCCTAAAAATACGAATTATGTGGCGACGCCGTGATGAAATTTAAAAAATGAGGTATAAGTGTAAAGCTCTTGTTGTCCTCGAAAAAATTATGGCATTAAATACAGAATGTTCCATTTGAAAAAACTACATATTTTTCCGTAACTTTTTTTTACGACCCTCTATATGTAAAATTATTCTTAGTTTGTAGATTTTTGTTAACCTTACAACCTTATTATATAAGTTTTTTTCGGCACGGTATAGTTTAGGCGCTATTTCAGCCGTACGCCTTGCTGACGCACCCTGTATTTTCCTGACGGAACTAACCTTTTCGATTATAATATCTTAGATTGAAGTTGACATTATTGATATCGATACCTTATTTCTTATTGTTGATAGAAGATATTCAATGTAGGTTTTTCGAATAAATTGCATCAATGAGAAAATGAAGTTGACTGCATTAAATGGTTTAGTCAATAGCAAACAAAATCATTAGTGGGAGAAAAATTCAGAGATATTATCTACGTTAACTTGTAGGGGAAGTACGTACAAAATGACATAGGGTTTTATTTCAGAGGCGTAACTTGTTAGTAGTGAATCACAGTAATGTCATATTCGACACCTCTGATCTTTGGTCCTTTCTTCACCAAATCCAATCAACCTTTATGAAATAGAAGTACCAAGAAATAAAATATTCTTAGATAAATTGGGATAAACGAAATTCATTTTGCTCGCATGCTATGGACAAAATGACATACCGGCAAAAGGCAACTGTATTTTTCTACTTATAGTTACAAAACTACTGACAAAGTTCACAAATGAAACGTTTGGTTCTTCTAGGAACATCAGCACAAGATGCGTGAGCCCAATGCAAGCAATACATGCACCGTAACCAGTCTTCTTTAGGGCTAATCCTGGAGAAGATCTAAATCGGGAAAAAAGGTCTCATAACAATAGATAGATGGACACTGCCCACTGGACAGTCGTCTTCATGATCTCGAAAGTTGCTAGAAACATTTTCTTCTTCATTGTCTAAATTAAATAATGCCCTAGGGACTTGTCTCCTTGTTTTTGGAGGAGGTATTGGTTCTTTTTTGATTTGATTGCAATCTTATTAGGTGTAGAAGTTGAAACTAAGTAGGTAGGGGAGCGAGGGGCTTGTTGTAACAGTTTTCATAAAAAGTGATAAATCTTGAGATCCATTGATTAAATTGCTACCGAATGAATATGGATGGATGCTGTAACTCTTCCTCTACCAAATCAAGTAAAAATAATACCATAACTATCGGTCATTATTTCACAATCATTTATTTTCTAGAAGAAGTGCGGTGTTACAACTTACCTCGTGCTTGGGGCAAGTAGTAACGACAAAAAAAGACAACAATAATACCTCTGATCATTTATTCCTTGTTTATTTTTAACGAAATTAACATCTTTCTAAAGTAGGTATTATTTAATTCCTATCGAAAATCAACTCAAATACACTTTTTGAGTAATCAACACCTAAAAATTGAGTAATTACCAGTTTTATTGAGTTGAACACTACTTTTAATCATCATGGCACTTTTAAATCACCTCTTCGCTTTGTGTTGCCCACTCTGGCTTTTTTTATACACCCTCATTCTGAAAAAAAAATTTAGTTATCTACATCATAACTTGGGGCATGTGTAGGTACCACGTTACAACTAGCCCCGGGATTTTGTTACAACTAACCCCATGGTATGATTTTTAACATTTATCAAGATAACTATTTCAACAATTTAGCAATCTTAAAAACTGTTACACATTATCAAAGATAGATAAATTTGAATGTAAATAATAAACAGAAAGTTTGAAATCAGTCGAAAATATTAACGCAAACCAAAATTTTACGACAGTACAATTTTATATTACCTGGCAAAAATGAAGCACGAGCACACTTCCGCTCACTGCGCAGGCTGGCGGGATACAGGCTATGGCAACATTATGCGGCACGGTTTATAGGTAAAATCGAGTCAAAGAAATTCGCTAAAAAAGTTTAAGATCCTAGTGAAAAGAGCCTGTTACTACTTGCCCCTGTTACAACAAGCCCCTCGCTCCCCTACGTTTGTCGAGTCCTCGGTTCACTTATAAATCGTCCTTTAGGGATTGGAGAAACCTCCTCATAGGATCAGCAAGAGTAGGTTAAGATGCATTACCTTTATTAGCCGCAGATGAAGATTTTGTTATGAATATGTTAAGAGAAGTCCTGATTCTTTGTTTGCTGATGGAGCCTGAGATGGATTGTCTTGGTTTCGTCCGGTAGATACGGTTAATTCAGCTGAAATACCTATGTCATTTTGTCCGTTCACTGTATATGTCATTTTGTCCATATAGCGTTATAAAACTAGAAATGTATCGAATTAATACAAAAAGTATATTCAACATACAAAAAGCTCCATGAATACAATGGCAAATGAGTAAAGTTTGAATTGAATGCAATTTGAATGAAAAAAATGGTTAAAACTGGCCATTTCTTCTTGAAATTTGGCGCAATGAAAAAAAACTCGTGACCTATTGATTTCTGTTATCACTCATAACGACCGAATGAACCAGAGTAGCTCTTGCTAATTTTCAGAGGTTAATTGAAGCCTCTCAGGTCGTGTAATGTGGTAGGCAGTTCCGCATTCCATACCTCCGAACTCAAGTTATGATGCCTATGTCATTTTGTCCATATATGTCATTTTGTACGTATTTCCCCTATTGGATTCTAGGAAATCTGAAGTAACGGCTGTCTATTTTCTAACTACAGCTCCGACACCCTGTGCAGTGCACACATTTTATAATTCATAGTATTCGGAACCCTTTAGACATTCCCAGCGCCGAAATCCACATTCACTTTTATGAATGCACATTTTTCACGATGAATTTTTGATTTTATTACGGCAATATAGAATGGAGAAGAGAGCAAAATCGCTCTTTAATGGCCCACTGCGCCTCTCGCCACTTGGGCGATAAGAAACTTTTCGACCGCTTCTGTCTATCTCTTCGTTAATATTAAAATTTTTTTCATACCGAAGGGGTTTATTATATAATAATTTTTTTACAACGTCTCGGAGATCTCACTGCTTTTACGACGAACCATAAAGTCGAATATGTGCTGTGGCAAACAAGATATTAACTGTCCTTTATGGCAGGGTACATGAGCTTCCGGTACATTTTCAGCTGTGGAAGTGCGTCAAAAAGCTCACAAATGAAGAGTTTTGGAAGCGGATTCTGACTTTTTTGGATCTGACAAACTTGAGCGTCATATCTGGCGCATCAGGATACTAGAAACTAAAAAAATTGAAGGTATTTCAGGTCTACAGGGCGCAGAAAAATTCGTTGTCCACACTGTTGAATTATAAGTAGGCTGGCGTTACCATAATGATCGTTGAATATGCATTATCATTTGTGAACTTGAGCTTTCTTTGTTTAAGAGTCTTTAGCCTTCAAAATAATAAATGTAATCCGCCAGATGGCAGTGCAGTGCATTAATTGTTATTTATTGAGCTTGATAGAACAAATGTTGGTGCGCAGGGAATATAACAATAAATTCTACCCTGAACAAGATCTCACACTGGCTGTATAATACTCTCTCTTTCCTTCGTATAGCCCGGGAGCCAGTGATAGTTTTTGGTGACCAATTTTAACCCTGGCCATAATTTGTATATAGCTTAATTTGTATTTGTCTTATAGCATAGTGACCGTCAGCTGGCGCACCAGTGGTGGGTTTGCCAACGGGAGCAACGAAAACACGTAGAAAAAATATTGAGTTTCAGTCATTTTAACCCTGTTGAAATTTACAGAAATGGTAGTTTATATAATTATTCGAATAAAAAAATCGTCCGCTGGCTGTACGTTGGTGGAAAACCCGTCCGCTGGACATGAAAACTTGTTTTCCACCAACGTACAGCCAGCGGACCATTTTTTTGATCGAATAATTATATGAACTACCATCTTTGTAAATTTTAGAAGGGTTAAAATGACAGAAACTCAAATTTTTTTTTACAAGTTTTCATGTCCAGCGGACGGGTTTTCCACCAACGTACAGCCAGCGGACGATTTTTTTGATTCGAATAATTATACAAACTACCATCTCTGTAAATTTCAGCAGGGTTAAAATGACTGAAACTCAAAATTTTTCTTACAAGTTTTCATGTCCAGCGGACGGGTTTTCCCCCAACGTACAACCAGCGGACGATTTTTTTTATTGGAGTAATTATACAAACTACCATCTGTGTAAATTTCAGCAGGGTTAAAATGACTGAAACTCAAATTTTTTTCAGAAGTTCCCATGTCCAGCGGACGGGGTTTCCACCAACGTAAAGCCAGCGGACGATTTTTTTGATTCGAATAATTATACAAACTACCATCACTGTAAATTTCAGCAGGGTTAAAATGACTGAAACTCAAAATTTTTTTTACAAGTTCCCATGTCCAGCGGACGGGTTTTCCACCAGCTTACAGCCAGCGGACGATTTTTTTTATTCGAATAATTATACAAACTACCATCTCTGTAAATTTCAGCAGGGTTAAAATGACTGAAACTCGATATTTTTTTACATGTTTTCGTTGCTCCCGTTGGCGAACCCACCACTGTTGAGCCAGCTGGCGGTCACTTTGGCTAAGAAAACAACCAAATCAAGCTATATACAAATTATGGCCAGGGTTAAAATGACTGACTAAAAAATGTCACTGGCTCCCGGGCTAGTAGCAGTCTTCTGGGAGGAGATACCTGCGGGTAGTGTCATTTGAAAGAAATTCAATTCCATGTAAGAATCCACAATTGTAAGAAACAATTAATTTTCACTAATCAACGGCTAAAACAAACCTTAATGAATTGTCGTTGATAAAAATGGACATTTATCATTTCGAATAAAAAAAATCAAGAAAATAAATTTCGCGGAAACAACACATTGTTGTTATATTATTCACAAAGAAACGGTGAACTCCGAAAGAAAAATGAGATAGACGTTTGATAAACTAAATGATAGACTTCAATAATGAAATGAAAAAACACGAAAATATTCGTTCGTTTTGATGGTGGAAATGTTACAAAATAACCAAAAATGATGGGGAATATCCTTTTCATTAATTCAATACTTACGAAATATTTCTTTTATTATTTTGATTTTTATACACTCATACATCCCTTCATCGATCAGAAAAAACTAAATCATTTCTGACCCCAATTTTTCAGGGACGTCCCCTTAATCCAAATAAAAATCGAATTCTGCGTTAAACAGAAATCATTTGAAGGCCTGCATTATCTTAAATTTTCGGAAGGACCTTTCAATTATCAATAACGTTTCTAATTCTCTGAAAAAATTTTTGTCTGTGACTTTCCATTAATTACTCCAGCGTCCATACAGCCCCCTCCTTCCTTGCTCCAGACAAGAGCTCAATGGGCCGATCTCTTTTTGTTCTTTCACCCCACGTCTGCGATGGAGTCGTCCTCTGTTTGGGCGAGAGGTGCGAAAAATTTACGATATGGCACGCATCTTTTGTTTTAATCGGACCCCATTGTTCGTCCCCCATGTGTTTTCATCGGCGCTCCTTATGAGGCATTCAAGAGGGGGCCTTTGTTCGACGGGGTGGTGGCTTTTGAAAATTCGACACCTCGATCGAGAAAAAGGCGGTACGTTCCTGTTTTGTTTTAGGTTTGTTCTTAATTTATGCCCATTCGTTTTGGATTCTTTAGGGGGTATTTTGGCATATGGCGGTTTCGAGGGTCGATAGGGTAAAATATAATGGCTTATCGATGTCAGAAGAGCAATGGTTCCACTTTGGTTATAAAGAAGGTCAATAAATTGGATAATTTAAAGAGTTTGTTCTTTTTTATCAATACTACGAGGATATATTGAAAAATTCTCAGCCTACTATAGAACCAAACAAAATATTTTATTACTCAACATATTCTCCTATCAATTGAATACATTTATTACAGCGAACCTGCAACGTCTTTAGACCTTTCAGAAAAAATGTTTCTTCCTCCACAGCTCTTATAACCTCCTCGTTGGAAGAAAATTTACGACCTCTCAAACTTTTTTTCAGTTGAGGAAAGAAATGATAGTCGGACGGAGCCAAATCTGGTGAATAAGGGGGTGTTCTAGTAATTCTAACCCTAAATCACGTATTTTTTGCATGGCAATATGGGATTTCTGTACTGGTGCGTTGTCCTGTGAAAACAAAACGCCTTTGCATAGCTTTTCGCGACTTTTTTTTTCATTTTTTCCCGTAGAGTGGTCAGTAATGTCGAATAGTAATCTCCACTTAATGTTCTACCCTTATCCGAAAAATCAATCATGATTACTCCATGGCAATTCCAAAAAACGGAGGCAAGAACTTTTCCAGCAGATTTTTGGACACGAAACTTCCTAGGTCTTGGAGAACCAGAGTATCGCCATTCCATCGATTGTTGCTTTGTTTCTGGATCGTAGAAATGTACCCAATTCTCATCCATAGTAACAATTCGGTTTAAGAAATCTACACGCGATGCTTCTACCCTTGCACGCTTTTGGTCAACAGTCAAACATTTGGGGATCCATTTTGCAGAAATTTTTCTCATGTCCAAATTGACGTGAACAATATAATGAACGCGTTCGTATGAAATCTTCAGTGCTTCAGAAATCCGATTTAGCCCAATTCGACGGTCTGACAAAATCATGTCATGAACTGCATGGATATTTTCGGGGACGGACACAAAAACTGGCCTTTCCGATAGGTCATCATCCCCAATGGAAAATTTACCTCTTTTGAAGCTTGCAGTCCAACTTTTCACGGTCGCTTATGAAGGACATTGATCACCAAGGGTATTAAGCATATCTTCTCAAATCTGCTTACCTCTCAACCCTTTTAAATACAGTTACTTGATGATGGCTCGATACTCCAATTTTTCGATTTTTACAATTTCGGTGGACATCTTTTTTTTCAATTTATTGCGTAACTCTGGTTTATTTTTTACGTCGAACTCTACACTGACATCGTTGATATCGTTGATATCGTATAGCAATATTTTGTTTATGCATGGAACTGGTCTAGGCTAACTAGATATCAATACATCCTCGTATGATTCATATTGTTCCATTTCAATGATTTATATCATTTTGCAATGGACTGATTTTGACGGTTTCACAATTCAGAATATATATATATATATATATATTCTTTTGAAAGAGAGTAATACATACTTTTTTCTTAAATCAAACAATATATGGCATAAGGCACGTGTGAAGAAATGGCGACAAGGAACAGATTGTATAAAAAAAACAATCTGTTTCCCGATCCAAATCTTAGTGTTAGCAGAGGGAATGTGAACGGGGTACCATACAATTTTGCGTATGACACACGAGAACAGATAAAAACCTCTGAAAAAACTCTGTCTCCCCGTATATGTGTAGTGATGCTGAATTTGTTCAAATGATATCCATGTTACAGAGCTTCTTGTACTTGATGAAAACAAGCTTTTTCATCGATCTGGATGGAAGTATCTTGAAAATATATCTGTAACAAGAAAAAAGAAGAAAAACCGAGAAAGAAGAAGTAAATAAATACTTCACCTGCTAAAAAAACCCTTTTCACGAAGTCCTAATTCTCTCTTGGATCGGGAGGATCTTTCGATCAGGTCCGATCTTCCAAGTGATGATTCTTCTGTTCTTCAGGTGTTCGAGGAACGCTACAGGCCCCTTTTATTGGGGGATCATCTCCCATAGATTTAAAGTGGTTATTCTATCGAAAAATTAGCAAAAAAGCAGGAGCAAATTCAAAAAATTTCTGACGCTTCAGAATAATCAGTATTGATATCACAAGATTTCAAATTCAGAGTATACCGGGCTTCCTCTTGTCTACAACTGCGGTATATGTTCAAAATTCTTAATACCACAAGGTTCATACTGCGAATGGACTTTGTCGGTAACAAAGAGGACCAATAACTCTATGGTATACTACCCACTTTCTCCGACTCTGTGCACTTTTATATTGAGCAGTGTTCAAACTTCAAAGTCAGAGGTCTCTCGGTCGAAGGTTGTAACCCGACGGTTGGCTGCTCCGAACTGGTGAAAATTGTTTAATTGATTCATTATAGAAAACGAAAACGTTCGTATCGAAAAAACTAATTATTACCAATAGCCTAATTCACCTATCTCCCACAAAAAACAATTTCCTGTCCTCCTGTTCATTATTATCGGATCCACAGCACCCTTAACGTCGTAAAACCCAGGGGTTTGGGGTAAAACCCATCTCCCACGCCGCGTAAACGAAAACAAAACGTGTTAACCTTAAGCCTCTCTCAGGTAGTTACGAGAAGGTAAATATTTAATACGTCGTCGAAACTCCGTATAATAAGGTATCGGAAAGACTGAACGGGGTGCGAGACGCCTAAAGCCGCCCCTCCATCTGATAAAACACTGTTTGATATTCATACCCCGCATTGATTTTTGCTAGAAGGGGGCTTTATCAAGATTTATGTCAATTCCTAGGAAATGAGAAAATCTCGGTACGAAGGGAAGAAGGGCTGAGCCGTCTCCGTTGTTTGTAATAAAATCAAGTTCTCTGATGGGATCTTTTCAGGAAGGATCGTCTTCAAGGCGATACCATCTTATACAATGCAATTTTTTTCGAATTTTGAAAGAGCAGGAAAATGAATGAAAGAGGGAAGCTGAAAATGTAAGAGGCTTTCTGATATGAATGAAGGAGTTGCATATTTTCTTCAGTCGCTATGCTAGATGAGGATACCCTGGTTTTATCTAGCAGTAATATCCTGGTTTTATCAAAATGAATATATAAATAAAACGACTACACGGAAAAGTTAATGACAGCATAAACGATTGATGCAACCAAATTTTCAGAGCCTTCAAAATTGATTCAGGGGCAGACTGCTGAATTGTATGGGAACTTCTCTAAAATTGTTCATTTCTCCTCTTTTTTACCAATGCAATTTTCGCAAATCGAATTCGAACCGATCAATAAGGCCATGAATTTCATTGAAACCAATACAAAGTCCGCATCGAATGATATCTATTGTATAGTGCTGGCGTTCGTGATAAATTTCGGATTTTATCAGTTAGATGGATTTTCGTTGTAGCGAAAAACGTTCGATAATTTAAAGTTTTTTGATTGAGTTATATTCGGAATTCTGAATTTTTGGCGTATTGAGAATTTTTTTGCCGACTAAAAGCTTTTTGAATTGAACGAAATTTATTGGTTTTTTTTATCGGAATATATTCGGTTAAATCTGGAATATATTCCAGATTTAACGCACATTGATTAGAAAGTGTTGTCATCAATGATGCTCCAGTTTTTGGGAAAAAGGCGATTTATTTGTCCAATGTAACTAACAAATCATATATTTGAATTCAATCGCAATAATGTCTGAAAATTTGAATTAAATTTTATTTATTGTCCAGTCGAAAACGAATAATGGAATATATGAAACAAAACAAAATATATTCAAAGAAGGTATATATGCACAAGTTTGATATCAAAATATGGGTTTTCGAGGACGCTGAATTTAATAAAAAATAAACCGACTCTCTTTCTACCATTGTTTAGATTTCCACCTGTGAAATGCTATTTCTCAAAATTTTCGAAATTTGAAAGTGTAAAAATTGCCGTTTTTTGCTCGGAT
This sequence comes from Adalia bipunctata, assembly GCA_910592335.1. Classification (NCBI taxonomy): domain Eukaryota; kingdom Metazoa; phylum Arthropoda; class Insecta; order Coleoptera; family Coccinellidae; genus Adalia; species Adalia bipunctata. Next base: position 16,457,424 of record OU342955.1, read on the forward strand.
CCCTGTTATATTTGTATATTGCAGTATTTAGTATATTGCAGCATGGTCCAAAATATCTGTGCATGAAATAAAATCAGTATCGAAAATCTCGAATTTTTGGGTGAAAATGTGCAAGGGGTAAGACCCCCTAAAAACACTCTATTTCATATCAACACGAAGTTTCTGGTATATTTTTTGACAAAAGAAGTCTTCTACCTGTTTCACTCATTCAAAATATCCATTTGACAGATCTATACGACCTATAACAATGATTGCTCTGAACTTGTGAACAAAAGTCGAAAACGAATTATGGAATATATAAAACAAAGAAAAATATATTCAAAGGACTATATCCACAAGTTTGATATGAAAGTATAGGTTTTCGAGAACGCTGAATTTATCAAAAAATAAACCGACTATGTATCTGCTAGGGTTTGGATCGCTATCTAAGATCTCAAAAATTTGATAGAAATGATCTAGGGGTACGACTACCTAATAGAACTATTCTTATCATCAACAAGGAGTTCCTATGAAATCTTCAGGTGTTTGTCCATATGAGAATGCATAATCTGAAGCTTATATACATGGTGAGTCTTTGACTTGTACATATATTTCAACTGTAGATTCCTCTCATCAAACGGAACACTTTTTTTCATACCATTTTTCAAAATTCGGTTTCGATTGGAAGATACAGGTTGTCGAAAATCCACGAAAAAAACACTTTCCTGTTCATATCTTCGGAACCGTTATTTCAAATAAATTGAATTTTGGCTGATTGGTTACTCTACTCATGGTGCATGTTCTTCAATCAAAACTTATTCGAAATTTCTTTTGGTATAAAAGTAACAGCGTAACCCACTCATAAACCCACCAAAAAATACCATAAAACATTTTGAAAAAAATAAACGGTTCATATTTCCGAAAGTTAAAATAGTTTTAGAAAATGAAAGTATTCTTTTGTTTTTTCAATAAAACGCGTCGTTTTCGAGTTATTCCCAATTTTACCCGATAAAATTTTATGAAAAAATCAAAAATCATAAGAATAATCTGAATGCTTCCCTGGCTTTTCAATATCACAAAATGGCTCAAATTAATAAACTCTATATAAGGTAACAATGTTGTCAGAATGCTTATCAGCTTTGTCAAAAATTGTAAAAAATTCGGATATTAATGAGGAATGTCCCATACAAACCAGATATTGAATTGAAATTAATGCAAAATGAATACTTAACACTACACGATCTGTGGCGATGTTTCTATCTAAACAATATCCTCTTGGAATTTTATAAACTCGACACTACCCGTTTGTTATCACATCAATTTACTTTCACTGAAAAACTTTTCACATCAACTGTTCGCATTCTTCACTGTGAATAAACAAATCGACAAATCTCCATCAAACCGCTATACGCTTGCTTCGTTCAACAACCACAGACCAACTGTTCGGTCTATGAAACAACGGTTTGTCTTGCGCACCGTTATATGCGACTGAAATTTAGATCGTAGCGCTCTATCGGCAAGAATCAGAACATTTCCAAAGAGGCACGATAAGACGCCATCAGCCAAAAGTAAACAAAACTAGTGCCTTTGCGTTAGTTCATCCGTTAATGATAGAAGACGTACTGCTTTCTTGTTTAAAGAGAAAATCAACACAATCTGGCATCACCTTCTCAAACGTTCTATGATAGTTTTCATAGAATATGGTTAGATGGGTTAGGTTAGGTCATTGACCTCGAATCCTATGACCTAATTGAATGGAGTTATGTTCGATTAGTGTGAAAACAATTCTTTTGAGATAGTTTTGGGAGATAGAGAAAAATATGAACAAGTTATAAGTACTCACAAACTAATCTTAATGAAAATCGAAGGAGGAACTTATTTGGGTGGGATAAATATGGCTTTTCAATTGCAGAAATAATCGGACAAAAATGAGTGTTTTTATTGAAAAATATCGTGTTTTCAACATTCTCATTCGAATAAGGTTAGTACATACTTGAGTATTCCCTAGATGTATCAACTCAATTTCAACCGAGAAATATGAAGTTTGCATCAATTCCCAGAGAATTATATAAGAGACGTCATCAGCCCAATTTTTTTTTAAATGACTATATTTTTATAACAGAGCCGAATTCGAAAAAATAGAAAATGAAAAAAAGGTTTCTTTTGACCTCAAGAAGCTTCAGTTAAAATATATGTGCAAGTCAAAGACTCACCCTGTATAGAAATTTGTTGGTTTTGAGAATTTTTCTACCAATTTCATGCAAACACAACGGTTGCTACCCAATTTGTAGTTGGCATACTCACAGAAACTCTTTTACACTCTCAACGAGCAGAAACCTGACTCATTTTGACCGCCGAGGCGAAAATGGAAAATCGCGAAACTTTTCGGCCATCGATGCATGTTGAATATGCATCGGGTCGATGAAAGGGTTCACTCTGCCGTGTGCGTGCCCATTTGCACCATCCCCTTTGCGCCCATCAGCCACCTACGCCACCCGCGTCAATGAAGCCTGAAATCGGGCGGCAAGCGAGAAATGTTGATAGGAAGAGTACGCCGCTGTTCGGATTTTAAATGAAGGCGCAATTAAGGAGGGTTCCGGTTCGGTTGTATCGCACGCGACAGGGAGGTTTGCCCACAAGGGCGGAAGAAGTGGGTAATAACAGGAAAGATAATAAAATTGTTCGATACACTCTCTGTTTTATGCTCTAGAGGACTTGAAAGGAGGTGAAGGGCTCTATTGGTGGAAACAAAGTGTTATGTATAGTCCATTTTCCTACAAGAATGCTTGTCGTGGTTCGCGTCATGATGTACAGCATGTACTGCATGTTCCGGTAAGCGATGCCGCACCCGCAACCCCGAATACGGTAAAATTCCGATGGCGGTCCCAGAGTCTGATCGAATAATTCGAATAGCGCTCGCTCAGCACCGGCTCCGTCATACCTGCCCCCTCCAGCCTACTTTATGCATAATAATCATTATTCCCGGGCAATTCCACGTGGTCAGCGCAATCCAGAATTTATTAAACCCACATAATCCGAAACTAATCCGGTCGCAGAAAGCGGCATTCAGTCAACCGGCCACTCCATTATTATTATCGCCGATGCTACCCAGTCGGAATTTGTATTTTCTCCTAGGACGCATCCATTACCCTTCCGCGCCACCCCCTCGACCTCCCCGTCGACGACTTGGATGCACATAATCCGGAAATTAATTACTTGTACACGGATTCCAGGGGTACACCTGCAGCAGCCAACTATGCATCCCTGCATTTCGGCCATTCTAATAATGCGCCCCTATACTGAACCCCGCTGTTGGCCTACGTGTTCAGAGAATCTCCGAACAATGTTCTCTCTTGAACATCGATAGGATTATTACTCATTATTTCAATTATTATTCCATTTGAAGTTACAGGTTTTGGTTAATTTCGTTCCAACTTTCAGATTGATTTTAATTAGAAATACATAGCTACCTACCACTAAATATGGCGAAACTATATAATGGAATGCGATCGACGTTTGTCCCAGCTTCGCTCATAATATACATCAGTTTTGCTCTTGTGAGCGAAGCCTGTCAATGACTTAGGTATCGGAGGCTTTGGGTACAGTGACTCTAACAAGACAGTGGCGACAATGGAGTGACTCGTTTTTGATTGGTTCACGTGACGAAATCCGCCATTAAATTGCTAAATTTCTTTGTTTACATCGTGGATACATAACCTATAAGAGAAATAATAATTTGCCAACAAATACTGTGTTATCCAGTCCTATACATGAACTGGTAAAACACGAAGAAAATAATCTTTTCAAATTGTCCCCGAAACTAACAGAAGATCTCCTCCCTACTCATTTTGCGAAAATGAAGGTTAGCACATCTACCAATGTAATATAAGTCACTCAGTTAGTAGTGCACTCAAATTTTTGGCAGAGGAATTGGGTAAGCCAGAGTATATAACAACAGCATTCTTTTTGGATCAAGAGGAGAAATGGTTTTATCTGATGACCTCCAGGCATCCATCTTCGGCACTCTGTAAATTTGATATCAACAAATATCAAGAAACTGTTTCATATCTTAAAGAAATCATGCAGCTTTTCTACACTATAAAAGTTGGAGTAAAACAGATTTGGAAACCCTGCCAGTCAGGAGTCAATGCTGAATATACAACCGGTATTTCTAAATGAAAAAGGGTTCGAATTCCTCTTAACTATAGATTTTCACAAGATTGTCTTGAAAATCTCTTCTGTGTGTTGAGGAGGAAAGAAATAGTGCCCAATGCAGTGCCGGTGAAAAACAATTTAAAAATAATTTGTGTATCGCAATATTTAAAAACTGCATCCTCTAGTAGTTATAACGACGATGACAGGGAATTTTTGAGTGACTTTATAGATGTATTGGATGTGAAAGAACCACATCAATATGAGGATGTGAAATTGCCAGTCAAATAAGATAAGAAGATATTTTATCTGTCTGTAAGTGAACTGAATTCCTTGTATTCGTGGATATATACTAAAAAGTATTGCTTGTTCTTCTTGCTGTGTCTTCCTTTATTTTCCCCAATTTCTCTTCTGGCTTCCTTTATTATTTTTCAACTTATCTTCTTGGCTTTTCTATCTGATATTTTTCAATTCAACTTCTTGACTTTTCTATTTGATTTTTCTCTCCAATTCAATTTTTCGTCTCCCCGGTTTTCCATACTTCAAAAACCTTCCACATCCTCGATTTCCCTAATCTAATTCCAACTATTCACAGAATCCTTAATCTATGTATAAACTTCAAAATTGATGTTTCTAAATCTTTCATTATAATTTGGCCTCAATAAATTGAAATTAATTTTGAATTTTGGAAAGATATTTTGAACCATAACAGTACCTACCACAAAATATGGCGAAACTATATAATTGAATGCGATCGACGTTTGTCCCAGCTTCGCTCACAATATACATCAGTTTTGCTCTTGTGAGCGAAGCCTGTCAATGACTTAGGTATCGGAGGCTTTGGGGTGGCGCCCTCTGCTGAACAATTGCAAACGCATGCGGCGGGAGTAGAATGCTACACACTGTGTCGACAGTGAGTCGCTTTATGACTCTTTCCAAGTGAACAAGACAACTACTGTTAGCTTGTGCGATGCCTGAAGACCTGAGAAGGCTATAGCGAGGGATGAACGTTCATGAAAGTGAACTTAAAATAGTCAAATAAAACAAATATTTATGATCGGACCACACTTTATTGTTTTCGAAAATATTATCCATTGGGAACCATACATTTTTGCATGCGTTTGAATCAATTTTCGAAGCTTTTCTTCTATTCCGATTGAAGTTTGAATGCATCAACCGCTTCTTCAAGCGTCGAAAAATGCTGACAAGGACTGACAGACAACAAATGCTGCCATTTGCTTCGACGTGCTCGAGGCGAAAACAAGTATTTTTGGTTTTTGGAGGTCTTGAAGGATCCATGATTTAGACACAATCATATTGACCACATTTCTCTGTACCAATTTACTCGAGCATCATCTTGAGCGATGGTCAAATTATGACAGCACCAGCGAAAAAGAGCTCGAGCTTCCAGAGCCGAGAACTCCCATTCTCATCGAGGACACTCTGTATTTTCCTGATCCTATAGACTATAGAGCATTCGTGGAGACAATCTCCAACTTTCCGAACGGAAATACACGATAAATTTGAGCCACGAGACCTCCAACATCCAAAAGAAGTTAATTCAACGGATTCAGCGTCTAGTAAGGACTATCTCGAGTAAAATCAGCTTCAGCAAAGAAAATCCTCTGTTTTAGTCAGCACAAGGATGATTAATAAGAAATACATACTCATACACTCTAAAACCTCAGGCTGGAAAGATATGTTCAGAACCAAACATCTTCCGAATTTGTTTTACAAACAAGTATGGGCCAGCAGATCTACCTCAGGTCGCGGAATCTGAGCGCAGTTGTCAGATTGTGTTTCGGGCTTTCTCTGACAGCTTACAGCTACAATGTCAAATAGTTCTCTGTGATCTCTGTAGATCGGGCGATTTTATAGGAGAAATGTCAAATTTTGATCAGTTTTCCTGAAGAAATGGGGAAATTATGGGAAATATGAATACCAAGCTGTTTTGCGTTGACTCTTCCTCTTTCGATTCGTATATTTACATCACGACCAGGGTATTTGCGAAAAAAGTTTTATCGAGTTTAAAATTGCCCTTTTTGCCGAATATTTTCGCGAATTTTCTTAAAATACTTCTACATCGCCTAGAGGATCGAAATTTCGCCGACGTACGAATCAATCATTTCTTTTTCCGATCTTGTAAAAATTTCTCTCCTGTATCGCAGCTTCGCTGCGATTTCAAGATTCTTCTGGACCCACTTTTTTGACAGATTCCCCGGGCCGGACCACAGAGTTACCGTTTTAGTATAATATAGAACAATCTACACAGAAGCACTTGCATTTTCCTGTGAAAAAATACTACTAACAGTAGTGACAACCCAACTGTTCTAACAAGCAGGATATCTTCGCTCTCTGTCATACGATGCGCCCCATTCAAGCTTATTTGGTACTCATGATTAAAGACAATAAGATTCATAGCGTTCATCAAAGTTATGACAAGAATGAAGTCTCAATTATAGCCCCTACGAAAGAAGTTGGCACAGCAATCATTCATGTTCTTCAACCGCAGTTCCCGCAATCATTCAACTGCGACGAGACTTTTTCCATTCCCACCGTTTCTTATGCCCGCTTTCTCTGGGCGTCAGGAAGCAGATACTTTGTTATTATTAGGAATAAATGACGATTTCTTGGGAAAACTAGACGTCGTGAGTTCGGTTCCTTGTCCGAAGATGTATCGGGATGTTTCAGTTCCGAAAAAATGATGTTGTTTACTTCCGGACAAGAACGTAGGGGTATTTATGGGAGTTTCTGTTTGTTGTTTGGCGGAATCGGTAAAAAACTCGCTGTGGTGTCGCTTTTCCATTATGAATGAGTAACCCAGATCCGAATTAAAGGTTCTCCTTTATGGATACGAAACTAACGTGCGCTCACGTGCGGCTAACTGGCTCAGGCGAGCGAACTGAAGTAGAGTGCGAACTGAATGGAATGTGCGAACTGATGGCGAGAGCCGTAGCGATTCGCAGAGAGTGAAAGTGAGCTCTATCCTGTTCGGATCTAGCTTCCTTTGAACTGTAGATCACAGAGGCGAAGAGAGCGGGTAAACCACTGATGTGCGGATCTTCTTCGATAGCGACGGAGTCCATTCGCAACTTTGTGTAATGAAATATGAATGAAAATCAAAATATAAATTCTGAACACATTCCAAGCCATGAGATTCGCTTCAGATAAAAGATTTTAATATTCCGGATGAATTATTTTTGTTACGAAACTCTCGTTGTTGAATAATCCCTGCGGAATTTGGTGATTCTGTGGTCCGAAATCGATACTCACCGAAAATTAGACGAAGTTTCAAGTTACATTTTTAAATTACCGCTGATGAAACCGTAAACCTTCAGTTCGAACGCTGATGAGTTTTCTCATTTTCCAGCCCAATAGGAATCGTTCTTGGTTAATGAGCGCACCGGAATGAACCCCTAAAATTGTTAACCTCGAAGTTCTCCGAAAAATTTCATAATGAAAACGCCCAATTGAACACTGATACACGTAATTAAAAAGATGTGGATCAAAGAGTTCTTCTAACATGATTGAAATGTGAATATCAGGGAGCTCCGAAGTCTTCAATACAATGGTTTTTTTTGCACAGAACTTAAACTAGCGAACAAAGGATCTAAATCTATTCTGAATTAAGCCTTCTATCGTATTCACGATCTATTCATACGTACCTAATCTTATTCCGATCGGATTAGTACCCCGTAAAAAAATAATGAATATGAATCATAGATCTCCTCACAATCATTTCTATTCATCTAAAGTAGACGAGCGTGCTGTCAAAACAAGGCACCCTTCTTTTTCCTCTTTATCCTTGCCTAACAAGGTTGCTGTATTTTCTACGCCAGACCAGCGACACTTGTCTCTATGTCGGTAGGACCTGGTATCAGATGGTAATGACGTGAAGAAGAAAATCTAAAGTTAATACTATTTCAAGTAGGGAGAGACGCTCAAAAACGCTACTGCCGATAAAAGCTAATAGATATTTCAGGGTACCAGTTGTGAAATGAAAACAATTACAATTGGAGACGAATGATCTGAACTCATGGTTGGGTATGTATTCCTTTCAAAGTAGTCATTAGAAATATGTTTCAAAAGCACTTTAAACCATACAAAAAATATGTCATTTTACAGGAGCTCACCCTGCCTGGAAGCATATGCTTCTTTTTAAAAGTGGCATGTTCATGCATTCACCTACATTTCGAACGAAAAACGAAATTATTACGAATGCACCAGCGGTAGACGATTATTTTCCGGACAATGGGAATCGTGAAAACGTTCCGTGATTCGCTGAAAACAATGCCCAAATCCTGTTGGTCACGAAGGTTCGTTTTACATCGTCAGACCAAACTTGTATTACCCCTGTTCCAACACGATAGCCTCATCGGAGCGATAAGAATCGCGAGTGACTTCAGGCGATGGCTTTTATGACGTAAAAAACAATTGAATATCCATTTTGGGGCGATTGTTTCGACGGGAATGCACGGAGGGGGCTGAAGATGAGGTGGGATAAGATCGAAATTCATGGAATATTATGTGTGTGAGGAGGGAAATAAGTTTTTTATAGCTTTATATTAATCGAACTTCAATGCGATCGAATTAAAAAAAGGCTTGAGCTGAATGATAATATTAGTAGCGCCATTAATTCCTCAAGTCTCATTGAAGGTATTGATTTTTCGATGAATATTTGTTGGGAATTAGTATTCCGAAGAAATTATTATACGAATTCAATAATAACATTGAGTTTCAATATAACTAGAGAATGGGCATTTCCAGTCATTTTCAGAAAAAATATATTTTGACATATTGGATTCTCACGTTATTCGTGATTATCTTTTTTTATTTTTTCTTCATCAATTTATACCTTCAAAATATTTAAAACTCAAAAATAATCTACCGAATTCAAACGATCAGAAGAAGCGGGAAATCGTGTGACGTCGGTGGCTAGAGAGATTTTTGATTTGTCGTACTCGTCATGACGTGCTGCTGATATAAAAATGACAGCATTGCCAAATCACAAAAAAAGAAGTCTGCAAAAGCCCTTGCTTTCACTTTTCTAATAATATCATAATATAATGTTGATTTTGGATGTTTTTCTTTCATCGTCATGACATTTTCATTTGTACTCCATAAAGCTTCATAATATCATTCAATTTACGACCTCCTTATTGAAGGTAAAGAGGGTTCAAGTAAGCAGATAGGTGAGAAATGCAATTGAAAATAATTATCCCTAGTCTACGCAGGTAAAAATTGGTATATAGGCCGGTCTTCTATTTTAGGAAGCATTAATAATTATTTTCATTTTGAGAAGTGCAGAATAGTGGTAAGAATAATTATGGATTTGGCAACTGTGTATTGTCGTCAGTCGTTGACGTAACCTAGGAGTATAGAATACTCCTAGACTTAACTGTAAGAAACGCCATTCTGTAGTACACAGAGAAGACGTCGAATAATGACAAATAGGAAGGTTATGTTTTCATTTATAATTTGTAGGCGTGTTTGTCACATCAGTATTTGTATTTTCAGAGAATGGGTATTATATCAACTTCAATGAAAATCAAGTTGTTATTTGACGATGTTTCAAAAACATTATAGTGATCACATCAAATATAATACGATTACTGATTATATTTATGAATAAATTCAGAGATTTTACAAAGACTTGACAACAGCGGCGTGTCCCTCAGTTACTCTGGGCTTTGTCCCTTCCATCACAAACTCCAACCAAACATATTACAAATTGAGCCACTGACGTCACAGCAGAAGGACGTTTGAATTCACACGTGTTGAAGTCACATTTTCAATATCGAATAATTAATCAGTTCTTCAAAATTCAGAGTGAATAAATGGTTACAAATGTATTGAAAACTGCCCTTCCTTACGTCATGGGAAGAAAAGTGCATGTTTTGAGTTACTGGAAATCCCCATTGAAGCTTAAATTTTGGCCGTAAAGTGGCGGCACATAGTAGGAACTATAATCTGCCGGGACAGTCTGGTCCATTTTGTTAGCTATTCATTAAGAGAAATCTGTAGGATACTATTTCCTCTCTAGCACTATGAATCATAGGGCGAATTCGTCCATAACTTCGTAACAAACGGTGTGGAACGGAGATCATGTAGATCATTTGAATTAAAATAACAAATAAATCACGTAAAGTTGTGCCCAGCCCGCTGAGGAAATAGTGCTTTATAGTTCAGCTACTCACCGCCAGATGCGAGGGTAAAAAATTTCGGTTATCTGAAACACAACTGCGCCACTATGAGTGGGAGAAGGAACTACAACTAAAAGTGGCTTCAGTTCGTTCAATGACGTTGTTCCTCTAGGTATATTTCAAGTCAATGCTAATAATCAAAGATCACATTCAAAAATAATCCTGACAACATTGTGGGTGATACATTAAACACAGAAGCGGATCCAAAATAATCGTAAAATAACAAAGCACAAATATTAGGTGTTTCTAGGTGTCGATAGAATGTAGTATGTTATACAATTATAGTAGTATGATATTCTTCACCATATAAAAATTAACCAATCTCCTCAGCTTACAGAATAGCGTGTGCCCTTCTTATTCTTATTCCGGTCGCGTCTTCTGCGTTGTTGGTTCATTTCTTCCGGTCTTTTTTCCATCGCCGCTAACGTATTTAGTCGAACGCTAGTCTTGCGAAAAAGGAAAACTTGTGCAACTGGGATGCGAGGACCGTCCAGGGTCGTACGTGTAAGTAATTAGAAACCGGGATGGTCCGTAACGACGTTAATTGCCTTAGCGGCCGTATTGTAATTGGAAACCGTATACTCATCTCGTATTTTCGCCGGACGGTGTGGTGCATCAGGAAGCGTGGGGGGACGTGAGCGAAATTTGATGAATTCGGAAGTGATGACGCCGGAGGAGCTCAAGATGTGATGAACTCTTCCGAAAAAGAACATAGGACGGTTGAAGAACACAGTTCTACAGAATTCATCTCAGGTACTCCCGTCTAAAAGTATACCTGGAGCTAACTCAATACTCAGCTTGGTACTCGTGAAATAGCGGCAATTTCGAAGTAATACTCAGAGACGTTGCCAATGCTAACTTGTATTGACTCTTTTTTACCTTTGTAAATAGAGTTAGTTCGTTTAACTGTGACACAGGTTTCGCAGTACTACTACAGTTTCATACTGGAGCAGCGTCCACCAACTAGAAGCAGTGAAAGTAATCCATTATCCTGATAAACTAATCAAGGTACAAAAATGAAACCAGAACAACCTTTTCAAAATATATGAATGGAGTATACAAGATCTCAATGTTTCACTGGCCGTATGACATGGTTCAACTTCCTACAGAAATCACAGGTCGTTAGGATCTATAGCTTCCAAATGAGATAAAAGAAACTGTGTTATCACAGCACGGTCTCCATTCACCGTTACTGTATTTCCTTCTTCGTTTTCGAAGAAAAACGATCCAACTCCCATCTGTCAACTTTCTATCTGTCGCGTTATGATCATGTGACATTATGACTGTCAAACTTAACTGTATTGAGAGAATAAATCTCGGAGCGGAAACAAAACACGTTTGTCGAAGTGTTTCAGTGGCTTGGCGCGCCTCGAACAGAAGGGAGGTTAGCGAATCGTTCAAGATGTCATAACCTGACACAGAGGCCTATTTATGCCTCCCTTAACTCGATTAAGCATTATCTTGGGCGGGTGTAGCGGGGGCCTAAGACGGCTCCCGAAGCGAAAACCTATAATACGGGATAATTCAATTAATTTACGAGGAACATTTCCATTCCTAACTATCACGACATCGCCCCAGGCATTAAGCCTATCTGGTTTATCGCATTATAACCCTTCCAGGGCCGGGACCCGAACATCATGTCGTTCGCCATCCGGAACGCATGGACATTTTTCTTCCGGTTATGGAATTAATCAAGGAAACTCCGTATCCGCGCGATTCTCAACGAGAAAATCTCCGTCGAGATCGACGGAGAGGGAGGGGTGAGAGCTCAGAATCTCGAGCAGGGTAATTCGATTGGATCCGATTCGCATCATACAGGGCGGATGTATTAGGATCAGAAACGCGGAAGATAAAGGGAAAATAACCAAAACAAGGATATCCCCTACTCCTTCAGTCTATTCTTTCAACGTTGAAAAAACGTTTCAACAAATAATATCTGTGAATTCAATGTTTATGTAGCGTACCATAATTCTTCATGAATAATAAAACGTTTCATGCTGGTAACATGAGAAACATTAAGAAAACGTTTCAGTAAATATTTTCTGAAACGTAAAATACAAATTCCTCTGTTTGAAATTGGTGAATAGAGCCATGTTCAACGTCAATGCAACGTATCATAATTCTACATGAATTTACGTTGACGAAGAAAGCGTTTCATTTTAGTGACAAGAGAAACGTTAAGAAAACGCTTCAGGAAATAGTTTCTGCAACGTGGAATACAGATTCCTCCGGTTAAAATTGAAGAACAGAACGTTTCATAATTAAAACAACAGAGACGTTAAGGAATGTTTTTTGATACATAGAATTTACATTCCTCAGTTTCGAATTATTCTTTAGGGTCATGTTCAAAGTTTATGCAACGTATCATAATTCTTCATGAATATACGTAGAAGAAGGTGATGTTTCATAATGGTGTCAACGGAAACGTTAAGAAAATGGTTTCTTAAACGTAGAATACAGATTCCCAGTTTAAAATTATTGAATAGACTCATAATCAACGTTTATGCAATATATCGTTACTCTTCATGAATGCACGTAGAAGAACGAAACGTTTCTCAATTTAAACAAAGGAGACGTTGAGAAAACGTTTCAAAAAATAGATAAATAGTCATGTTCATAGTTTATGAAACAAATCAAAATTTTTCATGGATATACGTTGAAGAAGAGAACTACTTCTAATGGTAACAACATAAACGTTGAGAAAACGTTTCAGATCACAGTTTCTGAAACGAGAATATAGATTCCTCACTTTCAAGTAGTGGAATAGAGTCATATTCAACGTTTATGTAACGTATCATAATTCTTCATGAATAAGGGTTGAAGAAGGAAACGTTTCATGATGGTATCCACGGAAACGTTGCAAAAACGTTTCGAAAAATAGTTTTCGAACCGTAGAATACAGATTCCTACGGTTGAAATTGTTGATTAGAGTCATATTCAGAGTTGATGCAACGTACCACAATTCTTCATGAATGTACGTTGAAGAAGGAAACGTTTAATAATGCTAACAACAGAAACGTTAAGAAAACGTTTCAAAAATAGTTACTGAAATGTTGAGTATAGATTGCCCAGTTTCAGGTTGATGAATGGTGCCATATGTAACGTTTATGAACCACATCATAATCCGTCATGAATATACGCTGAAAAAAAAAACGTTTCATGATGGTAACAACAGATGCGTTGAGGAAATGTTTCAAAAAATAGTTTCTGAAACGTACAATATACATTTCTCAGTTTCAAATTGTTGAATAGTGTCATATTCAACGTTTCACAATTCTTCATGAATATACGTTGAAGAAGAAAGTTTTTTATGATAGTAACAACAATAACGTTGATAGTGTCAAGAAATAGATTCTGAAATGTAAAAAACAGGTATTTTAGTTGGCAGAAATCTCACCTTGAATAAAATACGTTTCATGAAAGTCGCTACTGCAACGTTAATAAAACGGTATGAAACGATTACTGAGACGTAGAATATAGATTCCTCAGTTTGCTGGTAACTTATAATTGTTGTATAGTGTCGTTTTATTTTGAACGTTTATATAACGTTTCATAGTTCATATCGAATATGAGTAGAGGCAGCATGTTGAGGCCACGTTTCATAATGGTAGCTGTAATAACGAATTCTATCAAGTACGTATATTGAATATAGAATCAACGTTCGGTTCAATTTCGGTTTCGAGAGTTCCTTAACAAAATTCAACGAGTAACGTCTAGTCAATATAGCAACGGTAAATAAACGTCTTTCACACGTATGTTTGTTTTAATTGGGCTTTTACCTGTTTAGATGATACTAAGTTAGATATTTCTATTAATAACGTTCGGTATTGAGGAATCATCAACTACTTCGAGTCTCACCGATCCCCCTTAACCCCCAACAGTTCCCTAAACCAATCGACCACGGAACATGTTTTAATACGCCTTGACATAGTCGACGTCGTCCGGTTCTGGGACAGGAAATAGCGTCGGTTTTCCACGAACGAACTCGGGAAATTGAAAATGGAGACAAACGTGCACGAGGTTTCCTTTTTCCGGGCCGAAATTCTTCCCCGTGACTTATGGAGCTCGTAAAATTGTCATGGTTTCTGATGAACATCTGAGAAATTGGCATCATGCGACACTGCGGAGGCGGAGGATATTGTCACGCTGGATTCACATCTTCGCGGACGATTGGGCACATATTCCCGACGGAAAATGATCTATCCAGTCTCCGTAATGCCAGGAATATGGGTTCGGATGGTTGGGTTAAGTCTTCGTCGGGCCACGCTCGACTGCTACGGCATTCATGAGTTCAATTTAGATTCCGACTCGATTTGCTATCGATTACAGGGAACTCCGCCAATGAATTGGTCTATGAATAGCGTATTCGGAGCTTTATATTGCCCATTACTCAATATCAACCATCTCTGTTGATTCAATCTATGGGTTCTCGTCTAGGGAAATTTATTACTCGCTGAATAATTTCACACTAGTGTCGTAAACTGAGGTGAACTTCGTTGACGTGTGCTTCAGCCAAAAATCAGCTCAGTTCATCAAATATACCATTTAGATCTGGAAATTAATTTGGCGGACCAATAAGACTTATAATTTCAGTGCTCTGAGCAGAGGTGGTCCCAAGAAAACGGGGGCCTTTTATGAAGCCAATCGATGTGATTATGTTTCCTGTGGATAGAAGACAACATCAATGAAAGCTTCCTTAAATGATTAAAGAGCAATCTGCCCAGTACATGCACCTCCCATCTTCCCGGCAACATATCAATTAAACATGTCGCCTGGCCAGGCACGTCCGCATCCCCAAGGCTCAAGCAGTCCAAACTGCTCTGTCGCTTCTAGTTATAAACTCGATCCTACTAGGCCCAAGGGCCCCAAATTCCTCCTCCTCCCATAATTTACCTGCTCCCTCTCCTCTCTAACTTCTCATTTATGGCCCTGCCATTTATTAGAAACATGATTTTCCATTAAAGTATTGAGGCGGCATGTGATGACGTTCCCACGAGTATCGAGGACATTTCTGGGGGATTTATATAAATCGTAGCCGAGTGACGTTGAAGGTTCGCGAGATTCAATGGGTTCCGGTCTGGTCTTTCCCAGGGAGTTATTGAATCGTCGTCGACGGCAGAATTTACACCTCGGAGATGGGTCGATCCGGATGAGTCCATTAAAAGTTGGCAGAGATGGAGAGATCGTGCATTATCATTAATTAATATTTGTCTGATTCATCTCGACGACGGTTGCCAAGTTGAATTTCGAACTTTGATGTTTGAAACTCAGTATCCGATTGATCAGTGAACTTTCCGTTTGTCGTCCAACAAAAAATGTGAAAAAAGTCGAAATGATAAACGCATTCTTTTTCTATCGAATTCCACAAAATTTTTAACCATTTTACTTAGATACACCGTCACCAATGTAATTCTGTATGGGCGAATGGCACCGAAACTCCTTTTCATTCTACTCTTCTGAATGACGCAAACAAAGAACATAGAAACACTGAAAATTACCCCATTCTGAAACAACTTGGTATCAAGCAACACCAGCTCCACTAGCTCATAAATGCAATGGTCACCCTCAGTAGAGACATTGACATGGTCGAAAGACTGAGGTTATTGCTACGAACAGGTTAACAAAGTGCTCAACAATAAGATGTCTGCAAAAACCCAGATTGATGCCTGATACTCTTGGGCTACACCAGTTCTGATCTACACCTTCGTCAGATGCTGTTTTGAATAGGCTGCAGCCTAATGACAAAATTCGTCTGTTCATCAGTGGAGAGGCTATATCTTCCTCAAGGCGATACCATACTAGAACTGTTGAACATATGTTGACCCTACAGAACCTAGGAGAAACACCTGAGGTAGCGTCTTCCTCGAATCCGAGGATAGCATGATGAAATTGACAACAACAGAAGATATCCAAATCCTGCCAACTACATCGTGAAGCTGAGTACAAAAATGCTTTTTCAAGCTCGGCCTAGAGGACAAATGAAGAATATGCAGAAGAGTTAGTAAATCTTTTGAACATATAATCGTCGATTGCTAAAGCCTTGTCGATAATACATACTTAGGTAGACAAAACAAAGAAAGGAACAAAGCTAGATCATCAGCAAATAGCTCCGAGCATGATTCATTGACTTCTTGTTCACCTTATGACAAGTATCAACCCTCAGTAGTGCTGACTACGGACAAGGATCAGATGTCTGGATTAATAAGTGAAGTACCATTGATTCAAATTGGAAGAATTCAACATGATACTATCGGTGATTTTGGCTGAAGCAGTAATGTTTGAAACATTCGAGAGAAATCTGCAGAAGACCTAATTGTTCCCCAAGACCTAGATGTGGACAGCAGATTGAACTAGTTTGATGAATTGAACTGAGTGTTCATCTGTTCATAGAAGCAATGCAAGCTTGACTTGGAAAAGGATGACCAAAATGAACTCATCTGGTTCATTTTTATAGTTGTAAATTTCCAGGCTCATGCTTGACTTCGACTCAAAAGTATTTTCCCCTGTACAGAATAAATTCCAGACCAGAAACGACAGAGCTTTCGGAATGAATAAAAAATATTCTCAGTGTGTTCGTTTCAATTCGAAATCACAACTGAATACACGGTTTATTAAACTCAGTGAGGAGCATCTTTTGGGCATTCATTCGAGCACGATGTGGGATCCAGGGTGGTATCAATGACAATATGCAACAGAATTTTTATATCCTATTGTTAAAAGATGCAGGACAACGAATTGAGTCACCGAAACTTGAATATATTGAAGCTTTTTGATGTGGTTTAGCTTCAGACTCATGTTGTGTCATGTTTCTTCCAGGCTTAATCTGTAGGACTGTTCAGGCCACATACTTTCATTTAGCTTTTATGCCAACGTTATGGTTGACACCTTTCATGGAGAACACAAAGGTGTGTACTGGAGTGTTGAATATGGCGATTAACAGGTTTCTTAGAACGTTCCCTTGAGATATGCGTAGGCAGCCGATCGCAGTGGTGAGCTTACTCGCGGGTAATGATGGGCGCTTGCGCGTGACTTAAGTCAGGGTGAGTTGACGTCATCCTTCATCGATGCTATAGGGAGGGCGGCTACATTATTGTAATATAATATTTCTTATTTGATGTGATACTTTTACCTTTCATCATAAGTGAACGATTTTGGTGCTATTCCGGAATATGGTAAAGTTGCCTTCAACATACTTTCCGAGATAATTCGAATGAAGATAAAGCCACGATATTTCATTCTGCTCCGGCCCTGGCTTCCACATCGGACCCGAACGTTTCTATCTGGAACCGCCATCAATCATCAGTTATCGGAGAAGCCAAAAAGTGCATCATTAGTTTCATATCAGTAGTGAGTTAGTTCGAGCACATCGGACATTAGCGTCGTAGTAGCTGGGGGGCCAAAAACCAGGAAAACACGGAGGACTATCGCTCTTCCGGCACCACGCTCATATTTCACCCCGAAAGACCACTTTTATTTACGCAGACAATCATATTAAAGTCGGACTAATCGGGAGATTACGACGCGACATGTAGGAAAAACAAACGCGATGATTCGGTGGAAATCGGGAGTCATCCTGTTAAATCAACGGGCACTCGTGATTGGAGTTCGCACCCAGTGTGGGGCGGATTAGTTTCAATAATATTGTTCCACTCAATTAGGTTGGGGTAGATAAAAACGTCTAGCGTTTGAAACAACCTGTGATTGTCTGTTAAACCTGTATTGATTCTCATTCATTTGCGCAAAAGGAAAATTTACACAGGTGGTCCACCACTTCTTTAACATGGTTATGACTTCATTTGAGTAGGTATTCCTCAGCAGCCTTAAGTCACCTAGGGGGAAGAAATGACGAGTTTATGCTCTTCTTGAAGTATTAAAGGTTTCATTGTCGTCCTCTCGTTTCAGTCAAAAAGAGGAGCAAACTGTCTTATGAATACTATAAATAATTTCATTGAACCCTCTTATTTTATTGCTCTTTTGTTGTGCCGAGACCAACACTATTTTATCTAGTGTTTGTCCGCATTTGTATAACCATAACAAATCTGAGTATTGCTATTGGCTAACAATTTCCTTATTGTTTTTTTCTTTGTTCCAGGTAAGTTAATGGAAGCCATCATCATTTCGAAACTCATAATTAGTTGGTAAGCTGTTGAAAAGAAGGATTAATAAATTACGAGGCAGTAATGATATTATACCAGAAGAAAAAGATAAAAAGCAGTAGTAAATAAAATTTATCATCATAAATGTAATTGTTGAAGTTACAATTCTATTCAACACTATCAGATTCATCAGTTTCAAACAACATCCTGTGTACATTTTATTATGAATGCTCCTTTTTTCTCTGGAATAATATTGCCAAAACAACACAACCCTTGCTTACTTCTAGCACAATATTCAACCGGCTAGACATATTGAAACTCCACAAGGCCGAATCGATAGGTAATCATATACCAGCTACGTTTTACATGTTTCAGCTACCTGACACTGCATTTTGTGGTGATTCGTCGAACACTAATTTTCACACCTTCACAGGAGGTGGTAATATAATACCTGGCAGTATGTTTACGTTACCTACAAATTGAATTTCGCTAATCGCCTAGTCGACCTAGTCATGCAGCCCGATCCCTTTTCGATTTCGAAACAAATAGATGGCCAAACAATAAGCAAAGGGAATTGAATTCGTTCCTTCAAAACAGAAATAGTGTTCGACCTTTGTCTGGTTCATTTTGAAATATACGTCATCATCGCTCACTTCTGTACTGAAATATTTTGTTTCATATGCTTCGATTTAAAATTCTCGTTCTTTGTTTAAAAACACCCTTTCAAATGATTTATGAGTCAGCTATTGAAAAAGTTTTCAACCCAAGGATTTAGGTCAAGTTTGGGAGATTCATCTGGTTTTTTGAGGCAATAATCAGGTCCGGTGAACGTTCATTCGATTTCTCAGTTTAAGCTCGTAAAACTGAATATATGGTGACATTTACATTTTAGAACAAGTTGCATTAGGGACCACATGTCCTCAAATACATCGAGTCCATAGATTCTCATTGGTCTGTGGATTCATAAAATGGGTTGTTTTTTTCCACTGTAGTCAAACAGGGCAAATGAGAGCACTTTGTTGGCTTAGCGAGGCGTTTTTTGATTCTGACACCCAATCGATTGTTGATCTTTCCTAGTTTTACTCAGGGGAAATTAAACTCCCTAATTTTCCTGCTTGTCTTTAAAACCCTATGTTACAAGGACAAGCAATCAGTTAATAATCAGTAATCAGTGTGTATTAGTTAATTGTCACTCGGTCAGTTGTCAATCAAATTTTGTTGGTAAACTTGTTAGTGAACCATACCTATTCCTAGATTACAACTGATCACTTTGCTCCCTTGCTATACATTTTCATATAGAAGGTAGAGTCTATAATTCATATTACATGTATAATTGTTTCGTGCTCGTTATCTGAGTTGAGGTAACAAGAAAAAACAGTTTGTTGAGAGTGCGTTAAAATTTCACCACTTCCTCATCCTCTTCATAGTTGTTATCTTGGCACAGATAACAACTTATCGCAGTGATCATCAAGATTACAATAGAGTGTATACAATTAAGTATAGCCCTCTAAATAGATAGTGCAGTCACAACAGTCTCAATCATCGAGATTTACGAGGATCACCAGTGCAAGCAGACCAATCAGGCTACAAAAATAAAAACAGAACATATGAAAAAGGATAATGGGAAGTAGGACAGCCAATAAAATATAAATAAAAACAGAACAACCTTGGTTAACTAATCAAGGTAGAAACATCCAGTTTTCATACTTTTGTAGCCAATTCATCAATTTTTTGCAATTCTCGAGAATATAAATGAGAATAGTCATAAATTTTGGAAAAAGTAATAGCCAGAGCCGGAATCAAAACTACGCAGCTTGTATGAGGTCTTGTTTCCTTGCTTTGCTATTCTTGTGTACTCTTAATTCCAAGCTACCGTTTCTATTATGAGTGGAAATGTTCTCAAAGATAGAGAATATTCTCAGGAATCTTCGGTTATTCTTTTGGAACGATCAATTAATATAATCAATCAGGTACAATGTACAATAGGTAACAAACTGATTTCAGTAGTTCCAAGGCGAGTAGTTCAAAGCGCGCACATATGCACATGCGTGAATCTTGAAGCCGGCGTTTCAACGACCACAATTATCCATTTCCAAATATCATAAGTAACTCAATCTTCACTCGTTTAATCTGGAAAACTTCCAATCATAACGTCCAAATTGAAAAAGGGACTCTTGGAGCTTCCCCGTTCCAAATGGATTACGTTACATTTCCATCCATCGCAATCGCATCAAGACGGCTTTTGATCTGCCGCCGCCGCCGACAGGGCCGATAAAATTAATAGGCAACCCCTCTCCGCCGCTCCAGACGTCAAAGAACTAATTTACAATATGGAATACGCAGTCGAAACCCAATTTATGACGGAGATCGCTGAAGCCGTACAGACACAATAGTTTTCCTGACAGCCATTCATAACGACGATTGCTTTTTGCTAGACGCACGTCCTGATTGACGACAAGCCGCGGTACGAAGTGGCGTATCACGGTTTGCATTCGTTACCAAAGTGACGTGAACTGAGGATAGATCGGTATGAGAGTCTGGCTGAAATAGCTGGATGCATTATTAAATGGCGGTGTCCGTCAGGGCTATCAACTAGACGAAGGTAGTTCGTCATGCGAAAGGGCTGTTGGCAGCACTGACCTCACGTTTTCAGCCTTGTACTCGTTCGACTGATATAGCGCGCTTTGTTGATTAGTTCTGTCAAGAGTTTGGTTCGGCGACGTCACTTGAATATCTCTGGTAATATTACTAGACGATTGCAGTAAGTCGATTGCTGCAAATCGACTTCAGAAGAAATGCGTCCGATAATTAAGCAACCGATTAAATAAAGGCACTTACCTCAGAAATATAAGTTGACGGCAATCGTAGGTGGTCAACTACTAAGTTAGCAGCTGAAAGGGGGTATAAGGAATGGAAACAGGGAAATACCTTTCCTTTAGATGGACGTCGTTAGTAGCGACCAATTCACTAGTGACTCAAGTTCCAAGTTGCTTAACCACAGGCGAACTTATTCCTTAGAGGATAGCACAAATATGATGGTGACACGATCAGACGACTTTATTCTTTCGAAACGAAAGTATTCAACACGAATTTTATCCGCTTTAGAAGGCACTATTAAATTAGCTTGCTTTTAACCAACTCTCTATGCACGATGTGTAAACAATGAATCAAAATGACATTGCTATCTCTTGTACGCAATAGCGAGAAAATGCTCTCGCGCGAACGGCCACTTGGCGGCGCCAGTTCTCGGGTCGAATAACGCCGAAGCAAGTCACGTAGGCAACACAACGTTCACGACCTAACAATTACACAGTTGTAATAAATCGAAATATTCCGCTCAACCAATATAGACCTCTGAAATTTATATTCCTAGCTCCGAGAATTATTGATTTCCTTATCGGTATGGTACAGGATGTTGGCGAGACGATAACGATTGAAATTATTGATTATCGGATCAAGTTTCCTCCTGCAACTCAGACGATATCAGAAAATCGTTCCACGAAATTGGTGACTCTAGATGCAGATGACAGCAGTAAATTAGAGGCTGAGATTGTGGGATTTGCAACGTGGCAGTACACGAAACTTTCATATGAATTGCATCATCCTTTCGAAACCCAACCACGGGGGGTGAGAAAAGGGGAAATCTTCAATTTGCTTTGGAGAAGGAAATTAAGAGTAGCTAGAGAAGCCTTAACAGAAAGGTTCTCAGTTGACTCGGGATCGGTTTTTGGATACGGTCTCGAAGCGGAGACGGAAACAGTTAAGTTTGAATCGGAAGTCAAGGAGTAGCTGGAGAAGCCTTAAACTGGAAGGTTCTCAGTTGACTCAGGATAAGGTTCGGAGGTTGGGGGGAGCTGGAGAAGTCTTGACGGGACGATTATCAGTTGAGTCGGTTTCGGTTTTATGGTACTTCAGTTTTGGGAGTACGGTCTCGAAGCGGGGACGGAAACAGTTAAGTTAAGGAGTAGCTGGAGAAGTCTTAAACGGGAAGATTTTCAGTTGACTCAGAATCGGTGTTAGAGTAACTTTGCGAGTTAGTGACGTGTTCTTGTGTTTTTTTCGTAGGATATTTTCGTCATCCTCTAGATTACCTGCTTGGCGGAGAGGGGTCAGGTAATTTTGTGTATGCTTAGCTTGTTTGAGTATTTGAAGAAAGCTGCATGCAGTCCAGAGCCCTGGAATCTTCGGGAGTTTTTGGTACTTTGATTTGTTTTGTTTTGAGATCACTCCATGTTTTTCGGTTTTGGGTTATTTTGATGAACCCCCAAGTTTTGATAATTTGATTGAGGTTTTATAATTTGAATTTGTTTTGATGTTTGGAATATTGGAATTGATTTCGATGAGTTCATTTGGTTTCGATAAGATGATTTTACACAGTAACGTAGCCTATTGTGGAAGTGAACTGAAATTGTATTGAGTCATATTATGATCCATGGTAGTGAAACTCGAATTCAAAACGATACAAATCGAATAATACGGCAGTATTTCAAGGCTACGACTCGACACATGCAACGAACAAGACCATTTCGATTCTGCCTGCATCCTGTCGACACTTACGCCCATCAAAACGCCCGGAAATCGAAACAAATCCGCCGTAAATTCTCGCAGGTGTTCTTAATAACCGGAGCGCATTCATCCGACTCCGGAAACGGCAGCCGGGCGTCTGGAAATAAAACGACCGGGCGCATGTAGCGCCGAAGGAAACATGTTACTTTTAGGCAACAAAGGCGCGGAGCGTATGATGCGAACGGCGGTAAAGGTTTGGGCATGGCCTTCTCTAAGATTTAGCGCGGATAAATATGGAAGCATAAATCGTATGGTTTGTTCTTTTTCGCACCGAGAAGCTGAGTCGATGATCTGCAAAGAGTGCATAAATATCACTGGGACGTGCAGAAATGTAGCTGGGAACGTATTCTACGGTTGTAACTGTCAGCTTTTGAACCTTTGGCGGCTCCTTTCATGTTTATGTTTGCTATCATTTTTCTCCTCTTGGCTCTTGGAAAGAACTCTTCATCACGAGACTTAGCATTGGATATTCAAGAAATTTCTGACGGCAAAGGGCTTACTTTGAAACATGCTTGATGGCTCTTGTATTTTCTTCAAACCCACCATTCGTGTTGAGGATTTTTTTCCGTAAATAATTCATTCACAGCGAATATACGTATTTGTAACTTGTCTTCAGAGAAATGTTAATATGAGTAGCATTTCGTGAAGTGCTTTTCATTTTTCCAAGTTCACGTCCTCAATTTTCCACCTGAAAGTTTGAATTTTTGTAAATTCTCCTGGAATTTCAGACAGTTCTCTGCGACTTCACACTTTCTGGAAGTCTTTTCAGTATTTCCATAATTTTTTGCATTAATTGAGCGCCTTTCCAAATGGATTTTTTTAAAATATAGAAAATTGCTTTTTCGAGGGTACTCCAATGAATTTTCTGAAGAAAATTGATAAACAACCGCCGAAAAACGATTATGAAGTCAATTTTCATAGACTATCAAACTCAACCCGATTTTTTCATGCGAAAAAATAATTTTTTCAAAGAGACGAAATTGGAGTGCCCTCTAGACATCCTTCAACTTCAATTTGAAAAAAAAATCAAGCTTTCAGGTGAAAAATTGAGGGCGTGAACTTGGAAAAATGAAAGGCACTTTTTTAATGGAGAATCGGTGCCGCAGCCGTCGGCCAGAGTATATCGTCCCCTTAACGTCTCGGTCTGCTAACATCATACAATCTATTTCGAATATACACAAGCTGCAGTTGTCATACAAATAACAAAGCAGTTATAAACAAATAAACTAATGTTTACACTTCTTGCTATAAATCTTTAAACGAGCATAATTGTATTTTACAAAAAGGGATCCCTGAAACTGCTATGCCATTTGATTTAAAAGCCTCTTCATCGTCTGATATAGGCTTGACTTATCCTCTAGAAACCTACTACGAAACATGGGTGACAGTTAAACCTTGAAAGAATCAACTTCATTCACAAAGTTAGAAAAGATTAAATAAAAATCAGCATTGGATCGTCTCTGAGAATTATTTGACATTTCACATGTACCAACCTGCGTCAGTTTTAAGTTATAAACTTGATAAACCTAAATCTTGGCCAACTGGGATACTTTATAAAAGTGAATGAAGTATAGTATGTATATTGCAAAGAATCTATTGTGTTTGAGTACAAAATAAACATTCGTCAACGAAGCAATAACAAAATTTGAGAAAGACGAACATCATTTCGCCATGTTGACAACGCAAGTGTCGAAACGGATGACACCCCATATTTTCCAGTGAAAATCACTCGGACCTGAACGGAGCGACGAAAATTACACCCCTACCGGCGTAAATAAGCTCTACTCTGTCGGAAAAACATAAATTCGGACAAAAAGGAGCGACCCGTAACATATTTACTCCGCACATACGGAATTGGAGCTGTAAACACAAAAGAACAGATGACATTGTCCATAAAAATCTAATCCTATTAAGCGATTCTTTCTCTCCCGGAGTGTGTGTGTGTATTGCTACGGAAGAAACTTTTCCGGCGCCGGAAAATGGAAACGGCAATCTGTACGACCGAGAGTCGTAGGAATCGCCTCCGTTCAGTGGCGGCGCGAAGAAATTTTGGCAAATGAATTTAAGAGGAATAAATATAAAAATTTCATTGTATTATAGGACAAAAATAACTGTTTTTGTTACGAAAAATGAAACCCAAATGAGGAAACTCGGGGCTCTCCATAAATAAAGATGTTTTTGGATCCAATACGGAAAATGAAACTTTTGTGGGTTTGGAGAGGCTTAGTAACAAAAGGATAACACTGTCAATAGGAGGGATAACCGAACACGAACGTGAGAACCATGCTCTTTACGTACCTAAGCAATGCACAGGGGCATTACTTAATCGCGAGTGTTATCACGAAAAAAACCTCGCGTTTCTTAAAATAAATATTTAGGGTTCAAGGAAACTCGGTCTCGTTCACCTATCAGAATCATAAAACCTAAAAACGCTAATCCTGCATTTCCCCTGCCACTGACCGCTCCCACGTTCCTCCAAGAATACGGGTGCGATCCACAAATTATCCCTAATATAGAGATGGGAGCCAGATAGCGTCGGTCCTTACTTTGATTGATTGGACATGTTTACTGCCTCGAGTAGATTGTCGCGAATATACGGCCCACTGAATCAGGAATCTCCGTTCTTATCGTCTGGAAGACTCTGCCATGTTTGTTCCAGGAAATCTTGGAACATCCGCCAAATGTGTTACACATATCAGGCTCTTAAAGTCGGTATCTTAAGAGTGATCTACATGATTTGCGACGCGGAATATATGGCGGTGGGGCATAATTGTCAGGGATTCATCTTGGTGATGAAGAAGTGTTTTTGAAAAATTCACAACAATCGCGACATATCCGGCAAAAAGGGCAATTTTAAACTCAATGAAACTTTTTTTCAATGATATCCTGGCCGTGATGTAAATAGAAAAGGTCAATGCAGATTAACTTGGTATTCATATTCTCCATTATTTTCCCATTTCTTCAGGAAAATTGATCAAACTTTGACATTTCACCCGATATGCAGAGATCTTTCTGTAAACAACACCCCCTTTGTGGTGTTAATACTTAAGAAAATGAAAATATGTTATTATAATTTCGAAGATCTTTCTCCGTAAAGGGAGAAAGTGTGGAAACGGCCCGTCGCACTAGAGACAGAAATAAGTGTTTACTAATTCTCCAGGGAGAGGGATGGTAAATGAAATTCGAAAGTAAACTTCAGAAGTCTATTGAGACCAAAATGAAATTAACGGTTTCACACACACTGTTTATAATCCAATCACGTCAAGATACCAAATTAGCAAAATAATTGGTCAATTTATCAAATCGAAATCATATTGTCAAAAACAAATTATTTTATCTAAACCAAATCAAATTATCACAACAAATTCAAATTATCAAAACTTGGGGGTTCATCTCAAAAACAAAACAAATCAAAGTACCAAAAAATCTACGGAAGATTTCTGGACTCTGGACAAGATTTTGGCGTTGCATGCAGCTTTCTAACAATAGTCAAATAAGCGGAGCAGACGCATACCTGACCTTTCTTCTCCTGGCAGGTAATCCTAAGTATGATGAAAATATCCGAAAAAAAACACCAAAACAACACGTCACTAACTAAATTTGAGTTGCCCTCAGACCGTTCCCGAGTCAACTGAGAATCTTCCCCTCAAGACTTCTTCCGCTACGCTCCTTCTTCGTTTTTTTAAAGCGCATTTAACTAAAGATTTTACTTTTTCCCACCCTCCGAGGATATGTCCTGAAAGGATGATGCAATTCATATGAATTTTCCGTGTACTGCCACGTTGCAAATCCCAAGATTTTAGCCTCGAATTTTCTACTGTCGTATGCATTTAGAGCAACCGATTTCGTGGAACGATTTTCTGATATCGTCCGTGTTTTTTGAGAAGCTTGAACCAAAAATCAATAATTTTAATCTTTATCGTCTCGCCAACATCCTGTGCCATACCGATAAGCAACAAATTAGTTTTTCGGAGCCGTGAATATAAATCTCAGAAGCCCATATTGGTAAACCGGAATATTCCGATTTTTTACTTTCCGATAAGGATAACCACTTAATAGGTAGATCTACCGGCTCTACTAGTAAACATACTAGCTATCCAAAATTAATTTTTTCATATATAATACCACTAGAGATGAAATTTTGCCGGCAAAATTTCTCGATTGTAAAATGAAAGTTTGTTGCTCGCCTGACTCGCCTGACGGCTCGTGATTTTGATACAAATGTCATGAGCGAAATTGCCGAGAAGCACCAAACTTGAATATTACAAGAGAGAAATTTTACCTGCTTAAATTTCATCTCGAGTGGTATTCGAAATGACTATTTCTCGAGAAAATGTGTCTGAAGATGGTCACATTGGGCTTGTATTGCGCTATTTGACAAATAAGTATTCATCATAGATCAACTAAACGTTCTTTGTTTTCTCTATGGTAATCATTCCCGAAGCTATCTATGAATTTGAGAAACGTCAAAAATTTTGTCGCTGAAAAACCAAGTTGTTGATTTTGCCCGTTACCATGTTTTATCGATGAGAAACAAGTGTAACTAAGGAAAATTCCTCACTAAAAATGGAATGAGTGGAATAGTCATTGTAAAATATGAATATGGGAAAAGTTTCTCGCGAAACAAGGCGTGGCTTTTTCACCGCTTGCAATCCTAGAGGAACAACACCATGAATTTTGTAGGGTGTCTCCCCGCTCGCAAAACATGTCCTCTTAGTTTTATTCTTGTGAGTTTTTTGGTTTTCAAGAAAAAAATCAATAGCTTTTTTCGGATGCCGTAACTAAGCAGAGAGGGCCCAAAAAAGAAATGTTTATATGAAAAACCTACTCTTTTTTTCGAAAAGGAATCACCACCTGTATATGCCGTTTGATGGAGAAAATATACATAGTTTCAAATTGGTATGAATTCCAACAATTCTGCAAGTTGGACATTGACTAATCGGAAAACCGAAACGCGAAAAATCCTCGCTGCGGCCTAGTATAACCTATCCGACCATCAAAACGTTTCAACTGCCAAAAAGCGACCGAACATACGAACGCTGCAATTCAAATCGAATCCGATACCGTCGATAGCTTCAAATAACCCATTCGCCCAAATCCCCATCGAAATGACGTCGGAAAATTCCATTTTCCATCGCGATTCGCCGGCTATCAACTTATCTGTTACACGCACAAAGGCAGAGGGCCGAATCCGCGTCGTTTGCACACCGTCAATAGCCCGAACCGGCTGAAAACTGATGACCATTTACGATTTGTTTGTAGTTTTGTCGATAGGCAAATAACGCTTATCGGCGATAAGCCGCGTCGCGTCGCTCTCAAAAGACGCGCTGGACCGGAAGTAATGGTCTGAAAATGACGCGCGTGAGGGAGGAAGGGGTCGCGATCGAATTGAAGGGGTTTAGGGGACGCAGGATAGATATTTCTTCAATTTCATGCTTTGATATGCGGACGCTCGATATCTGCCATGCAGCTTGTAGCAGAAACCGATTTGTTATGTACGTCGATACTACATAGAAAGAATCCTGCGAAGAAGAAATGGTAAGGTAATTTGAAGCTGCCTCACGTTGGGCGCCAAATCTGTAACATGTAATTCATATAGACATGCAGGACTTTTGATATTCAAGAGACTCCATTCCCAATACATGTTTTTGAGGGTAACTTCAAGATAGTGGAATTGACTCAAAAGGAAAATCACTAATTTATGACCATATTTCCTCATTGTTGTTAATCGTAATAAGCATGTTAGAATTACTGCTAGTAAAGCAATAAGGGCTTTAATGGCGTGCAGAAGCCAATCCTGTAGAACTTGGGGGTTAAAAACTAAAAATACCGCCATGATTGGGAGAGCAATAATATCTTATGGTACAGTAGTCTGGTATGCTAAGGCAGGGAAGATAAGCAGAAGGAAAATACTGGAGAAGGTGCAGAGGCTAGCTTGTGTTTGAATCACTGGAGCTACGAGAAGGTGTCCGACTAGAGCATCTTTCTCCTCTACATCTAGTGATCAATAGGGTAGCCCATGAGGGAAAACTTTAAAATATCTAGGGAAGGTGCAGGTAAAGAGAGAAGAACTTTAACACGATGCTATGTAAGAAGAAAGAATGCAAAAAGGAAAACAGTAGGGGATAGCTGCTTTGAATTGGACAGCCCATGAACCGGACACTAAAGTTTTCTACTACACCCGATAGTAATTGAGCATATTTTATGTAAATCCCATTTTCGCAACATTGAGCCACGTCTCTTGGAAAATGGCTGAATCTGTGGGTCGCGTCTTGTTGACGAGGCATGCATTGAAAAATCCGTTGCCGGTAAAGTAAATATCTACGTACATTTGCGAAGTGAATAACTACGTTTCTAGTGACGATAAGTTGCCGATTTTTTCATATAAACATCAAGTGATTATCCCTCATCAGACAGATATGTTGAATCGTTGATATAACCATTTGTAAAAATTATATTTTCAGGTTTTTTATAAAAACCACATATCCCATGAATCGGACATAGAAAAATGACTGGAAATTGACGTCCAGTTCATGGGCTGCAATGTTTCCGATTCAAGGGAGATGTGAAAGTATGTTATGTAATTCAATATTTAACATGGAAAATACTGTATGTTTTCTCTGTTTGGTGCTACTAAATGATTTCAACTATTCTCCTTGAACTTTATGACAGTATTCTCATGTTTTTGTACCATTGTCCACTTCATGGGAATGACTGTCCAAAACAAGGGCAACATCCCATGAAATGGACATTTTATAAAATAACCTTAGACCTATTTTTTCGAGTGACGAGCTTTTCTTTTTCTAGCTTTTTCTGAAAAAGTGAATCCACAAACCTTATGCTCATATTATGACGGTACAATTTGAAACTTTTTCATTTGAAATAATATTTCACGCCAATAATAATTAAATTGTCCGTTTCAAGGGAACTCTCCCCTACCCAAAATTTCAAAGTAAATACCATTAAATGGTATTCGGATGATTCTTATACCACGATAAGGGTAGGCGCTAGAGTAGGTATACAGTGCAAGAACTAAGTGTACACTATCGTTAGGATCCTACTCAAGTTTTTTCAGGCAGAAATATTTGCATTCGAAGGATGGGTAGAAATAAATCTTGAACGAACCTGCTAGCAAAGCACTGAAGATGATGTGAGAGGCTGTTTCTTCCTCTTCAACCGCAGAGTCTGCAATCCACGGGTTCTCTAAGTATTCCCATGGTGTTCATATGTTTCCTAAGGCCGCAGTATCCAGTCAACATGTCCCCTAAGTCAAAAATGTCGATTGAGCTTCGATTTAGCCGAAAAACTGGACCTGCACCTCCCAGGACTTGTAGCGTAAATCGTTCTCGAACGGGGGTGACTAGGACCGCTCAAAATTTTGTGTGAACTATAAATCATCTTCTACCGCAACTCGGTCTCGAGTTATCCGATCGGTAGCGGCCTGTAGATCGAAAGATATCCCATTTTCCACGCTCCACCGGTCGGTGCACATGAATCACCCGATGTGTGTGCACCCTTTAAATTTCCCGGCCGAAACTCGGAGATGTCACCACCTTTGCGGCATCGTAGATACGCAATCGGGGCACTTTCAAAAGGACCGTCCATGCGGAAATAACGATTGGAAAACGACGATACGCCGACGGCAGCTCACGTGTCGGCACACAAAAACGGAACCCACGTCGGCGAGAGGGTGCGAGGCGGAGGTTTTCGCACGAAGTTGCCTCCACCTATATAAATTCATAAACAACCCTTCGTTTATTTAACGGTCCCTTAGACGTAACTTATTGGTATTTTTCGCAGGCAGACTTTCGTCTGCAAGATAGGGGCGTTTGTGTTTTATGTTTGTTGCCGGTGTTTGGCTGCAGAGCAAGATATTTCTCATATTGTATGCACGTTGAATGCCATATCTAGTGACATGGTTTATAATATTCGTTTCTTACTACATTTGCAAGTCGGTAGTTAGTGAATGAGCCGCTTAGGCCCAAAAATAAGAGAAATATGAGACAGTTCATGCAACAAGGTAATTATACAAGTGTATAGGTCGCTGACATGAATTCAATACGCGAAATAAAACGTTCGGTTGGTTGGTTACTGAATCGAGCAATGAATATCACTTACCGCATTCGTTATAGGGATGTGTCGTTCTCGAACGAACGGGTTAAAAAAACCGGGTCTCAAAAGCCAATCGTTCGTTCGGCTCCTCTCTAAAAAAATAACCCGTTCATTCGAACGGTTTCGATGATTCAATGCCAAATGGTTGATGCCTCATTCGTTCGGTCTTATCGATCTCCCGACGTCGGGTGTCGGTGTCGGTACTCGGTCTCGGTACTGTCGGTCGGGTCTAGCTACCATAAAGTAATAAACAGCTGGAACCGAAAGAGATGATTTATGGCTCGTGTCATTTTTGTGGATTCTTGAACAGAAGTTCCGGCGGTCTTCGAAAAGAAGACGAGTTTGGTATGGGAATTCGGATTTACCCAAAACAACAGATGATAATAAGAAAATGCCTACTCATATCTACTTGTTTCTTGCATTCTTGAACTGAATATTCGGCACCTGGTTTTTATGGAAGAATTGACAATGAACGGAGATAACTTAGGTAACAAGCACGAAACGATTATACAAGTATTATGTATGCAATTATGAACTCTACCGTCTATATGAAAATGTATAGCAAGGGAGCAAAGTGATGTTGTGAATAACAAACGGATTATATGCGACGATTTTGAATTACAACTGAATCCTTACTGTTCGATTACTTTACTTCACTGGTAATTGACCGACGATTATAAACTTTACTGATTGCTTATCTCTGTAACATAGGGTTTTGTAGACAAGCTTGAAAATAAGGGAGGTTCATTTCCTCTGAACAAAAGTGGGAAAGATCAACAACTGTTTGGATGTCAGAATCGAAGAACGCCTCGCAAAGCCAACAAAGAGCTCTCATTGGCCATTTTTGACTATAGTAGGAAAAACAACCCATTTCTTGAATCTACAGACCAATGAGATGAATTTGTTCCCAAATTATATGAGCTTTTACCGAGAACTGAATGAAGGTTCATGGGATATATTTATTGTCTCAAAAAACTAGATGAATCACCAAAACTCGACTTAAATTCTTGGGTTGAAAACTTTTTCAATAGCGTACCAATAAATCACTACAAAGGGTTATTTTGAACAAAGAACGAGAATTGTAACTTAAGGCATATGGAACAATATCGCAGGTCAATGGCTCGATCCCATATGGTTAAAATCAATTTATTCATACAACATTTTTAAAGGCGACAGCTGAATTCTTGTGGGCATAGGATATGGAAAATATATTGTCCAGATGTTGCGAAGTGAGTTGCAACACAGGCTCAAACAGTTACCTTTCATTAGGTCAAAGATTTATAGAATTCAAGGCACGTCATCTTCAAAGAAATAATGCCACATTGAACTTCTTTGCGATAAACTGGATAATCCGATCTTCCACAGTATATGCGACCCTTCAAAATCGGATTATTTCTGTTGTCCATTGAATGAAAACAATGTTAGCCGAGATCGGTAATCGAATAAAACTAAACCGAATCGTCTAAACGATGCTTGACATCGAACTGCCATCGAACGTTGGCTATCTCGAGTCCATCCAACCGGCCCCAGTAGTCCATAATGTAATTCCATAAGGTCCCGGAATAGAATTAGACGTTAAGAGATCTGTCGAAAGTCAAATCGAATAGAACTGGATGCATCCGGGAATTGGATTCGAATCCGTTCCGACTGCAACGGAAATTTCGTTACCGCCGGATCGAGATTGTCTTCGTCGTAGCGGAAAAACGTTTTTATCGTCGTGGGTAGGACCTGGAGTACTTTGTATGGGTGTACTGAGACCCGGATTCGGCCGACTGTGCCACATAAAAGCAGCTTCTGGATACGTGACCGCAGGAGAATAACTTAATTTGGGGTTATACGAAAACTGATTCAAAAACATGGTGCTTGAAGAGGTTGGTCGGGATGCTGCTGAAATAACTCGGAGAATTGGCGGAGTCTTAGAACTGGTAAAGGGATAAATAACTATTCATGAGGTCAAGCAGTCCCAGACAATCGGACGTCTCAACCTGTCGAAGTAACGTCCAGGACATTGGAAAGGCTGAAACATTATCGGTACACCTGTGATCTCACAGCCACTCAGCAATACGAAGGGTTCGGTATCTCTGGAAAGATAGGAAGTATCCTTCAAGCTGATTACGAACGATAGCGAATGAGAGCACCAGGTAGAAAACGTAGTCCGTCTCGAAGCCCATGGAGCCGTAGTACCCAGGTATCGCTTCGGGATGGCGCCCCCTGCCGAGCACGTGCTGTAGCGCGGTGGACTTACGCCTATAATTTTACATAGTGATTTCGCTACACCAGCGAAATGGTTGAGCTCTCAACATCAGCGATTATTATAGCTGAAAATTTCGAACGATTACTAAGTAAGACAGATACGAGTATAGAACAACAACGATAACCGTTGTCTCCTTCGTCCCCAGTACGAATCCTGTCGTGATTTATATCCATACACGGATTATGTAGGAACCGATACGGTGCTCATCCTCTTTGACTGATTTTCATAGTCGAACAGGCCCTTTGTGTCGCATTACGGGCTCCAGAACACACCGTCATTATTAATTAAATCTGTTTCCTGGATAATCCTGGTTGCGGTCCGAGCTCTACGTCTTCGATACTCCCTACAACATCCCCTTCGATACTCACACAGCGGATCCTGGTAACCGCCAAGTTTATCCTTCGAACTGTTGGCTGTTTTCTGGAAACCGCACTGTAGGTGTGCTCAGGGAAGGAAAGATTGAATGATGTGTAGAAAATTGTGTCAAACCAATCATGTGGTGGTGAATAGTCTCTGTAAAAACTGTAGGTCTATGCAATTGTATTTCTACTGCATCTGACTGCAACATACAACCTGTTCCGTACAGTGATTAGTTTTTCAAGGTTATAAGCTCCCTATGGTAATCTTGATGATTACTCCGAAAGGTTACCTCAACTTAGATAACATGCACGAAACGATTATACAAGTAATATGTATACAATTATGAACTCTACCTTCTATATGAGAATGTATAGCAAGGAGGAATTATGAAATGTACCTTCTATATGGAAATGTATAGCAAGGGAGCAAAGTGATCTGATTACTTACAAATTACTGATTATTTACCAGCGATTTCAAATTACAACTAAATCATTACTGTTCGATTACTAATACTTTACTTTACCGATTATTTACTTTACAATTGCTTGTCCCTGTAACATAGGGTTTTGAAGACAAGCTGGAAAATAAGGGAGGTTCATTTCCTCTGTATGAAAGAGGGAAAGATCAACGATTGATTGGGTATCAGAATCGACCAACGCTTTGCAAAGCAAACTAAGTGTTCTCATTTGCCATTTTTGACTATAGTGGGAAAAACAACCCATTTCTTGAATGTACCGACCAATGAGAGAAACCTTGGACGATTTTGTATTCGATCTTGCCATGTGTTCCCAAATGCAACTTGAACTGCAGTAAAAACGTCACCATATTTTTAATTTCATGAGGTTATACGGAGAAACTGAAAAGAAGGTTCACCGGACCTGGTTATTGTCTCAAAAAACCAGATGAATCTCCCAAACTTGACCTGAATTCTTGGGTTGGGAACCTTTTCAATAGCTGACCATAAATCAGTCGAAAAAGGGTATTTTTAAACAAACAACGAGAATAGTAACTGAAGGCATATGGAACAATATTGCAGTTCAAGGGTTCGATCTCATATGGTTAAAATCAATTTATCTATTCAACATTTTTGAGGGCGATAGCTAGTTTTTGGTGGACAATGAACAATGGAGGCATTTAATTCGTCCAGATGTTGCGAAGTGAGACGCAACACAACCTCTTCAGATAGCAGAGGACCAGGAGAAAACAATAAGTCTCACGAGATGCAGTGGATCTCCTTCAGCTTGATTTCAAGAAAATGCAGTCTAAAGAAGTAAATTTTAACACTTAACGCCAGCTCCATCGAGAGATGGATATTACTGCACGCATCCAACAATACAAAAGAATGCAGGATGAAAAGCCTTTCATTAAGTTCCAAATACATAAACAGCTATCTGCTTGGTGCTATTATTATACAGAAATGAAAATCTGGAAAAACGTCGTTTCGATTGTTTCAACAGCCCCCTGCATCACGTGACAAGCGGCGCTATCAGAAGAGCGAATAAGCGTAAGCGGAACACCTACACGGATATTGCGTGATCGGGACATCGAAGAGCAGGCATAACATTAACACGCGAAACGCCATATCGTTACCCTAATGCTCCTTCTAATGGCAATTGTCTCAAAGTGCAAATGAGCATATATTCCTTAACGATGATAACTCCATTATCACGCTCTCCTCATCTAGATCTAGATCTAGGAACCAAGTTGCTGCTGCAAGGCGACTTTCCACAGGTATGTTTGCACTTTGGGCCAGTTTGGGAACCGGATAATCTTCCAGTAATTCGCTAACGAGCTGGGAATTAAGCGATCGGATGCAGTTATGTCGAAGTTGGAAACTTGAATACCGACTTATGACGATTTGCTTGATTTCGATTCGAGAACTCTATTGAATTATGAGTTCCCAGATATAATTATCTGGATACTGGAAATTAACTAGCCAAGAGCATCCCCAAAGAAGACCGATTCAGATACATTTTCACACCTTTTTTCCAGGTCTTTACCTCACTCACAGTCTCGTCCATCAGTACATCGAAGCTCTATCTGTGTTAGCTGTTGAGCTTTCTTGTGTAAGACTAACCTTTTTGCTCGTCTTAGTCCTGGAGATATTTCATCCAATCTCTGGAACTGGAGGGCGAGCTGTAGGAGGCGCGATGATAACAGATCTGATAGGGGCAGAATAGACCTTAAGGTCGCAGTGGACTGTGACCCCTTTTCACTATCACTATAACTAGTCCTGGAGATCTTCCACAGAGGAGTGTCATGTTTTGCATCTCTCATTGCTGTAACGCTTTTCTAATGTGGTTCTTTCCAAGGCCACCGAAGGGTTCAGTTCCTACAGGTTTAACCTTTTGACGCAATTTTGGAAGCACATCAGCTTTCCCATAACCCTCAATGCCACTGTGCCATGGCAACCATAAGAGAATCATTTTGTAGCACTGCGGCATTTCCATCAGGTGAGGGCTGAGCACTGGCAGTTCGATTCAAGAGCTCCTAAGGCTAATTGACTGCATGTTGCAATATTTATGCACGTCCCTCGGAGGTTTCTTCTCGAACACTCTTGGACATCCATCATTTCCGCCTGTGAATCGGAGGGTTTTGATTTACTGAGTGAGAGGACTTTTTTGGTTGATCACGTCGAACAGGATTTGCCAGGACCTAATATCTCCCTTCTGATCCCATTCCTCAAGTGCCATCGCTTCATGGCCAACTGGGAAACTCCCTTTCTTGTGTGATGGCCTGCCACTTCATTGCTATGCATTCTAGTCTGCTCAGTGCTCGGGTACCCAGGTTGACCTGATTGCTTAGTCCGGGTGCATTTTACATTCCCAGACTAGCTTTGACCGTCGCGTAGGCCATATCTGTCTATACACAGAGGTCGCTCTCCGCCTACACCATTGTTTGGTACCTTGATAAGTTTACCAAGGTTGTTCTGTTTTCATTTTTGTACCCTGATTATTTTACCAGGATAATGGTCTTCTTGCACTGCTTCTAGTTGTAAAGAAGGTTGTGATCCTCGTTAATCTCGATGATTGAGACTGTTGTGACTGCCCAAGGAAGAATTATGACATCTACCTACCTTCAATATGAAAATATATAGCGAGGAAGCAAAGTGATATAATTACTTACTGATTACTGATTTTTTACCGACGATTATAAACTCAACCTTGGGCATAATAGACCTTAAGGTCACAGTGGTCACTATAAACTCAACCTTCTATATGAAAATGTATAGCAATCAGGAATTATGAAATGTACCTTCTATATGAAAATGTATAGCAAGGTAGCAAGGTGTGATTTACAACTGACTGTATAATCACTAATACTATTACTTTACTGACTGCTTGTCTCCGAAACATAAATTTTTGAATACAAGCTGGAAAATAAGGGAGGTTCATTTCCTCTGAATAAAACTGGGAAAGATCAACAATTGATTGGGTCTCAGAATCGAGCCAGAATTGAGCCAACAAAGTGCTCTCATTCGCCATTTTGACTATAGTGGGAAAACCAACCCATTTCTTAAATCTACAGACCAATGAGAGAAACCTTGTACGATTTGGTATTCGATTCTGATGTGTGTTCCCAAATTCAACTTGAACTGCAACAAAAACGTCACCATATATTTAATTTCATGGGCTTGTACTGAGAAACTGAATGAAGGTTCACAGCCCATGGTTATTGTCTCAAAAATAGAAGAATCTCCGAAACTTGACCTAAATTCTTGGGTTGAGAACCTTTTCAATAGCTGACCATAAATCGGTCGAAAAAGGGTATTTTCGAACAAAGAACGAGAATTGTTACTGAAGGCATATGGAACAATATATACGAACAATATAACGATCGAAATGCTTCTGTGAGTCAACACATTTTTCCAAGTAATCTTCAGAGGTTCCAAATCTAAATTCTATGAAGAATTCAAAACACGTCAATGAAAATGTATATTGTACAAACAATATAAAAACATTACAATCTACATAAAACATGGAAGTGTGTATCAGATTTTCACCAGACAGAACTGATGAATTCCGCAAAAAAAGGTTTCTCCCCCAGGTCGTGGCGCATCTACAAACCAAATCCAGAGGTCCGACATAGTTTTCCTTTTTCACAGCTCCGATAAACTCTGAATAAAACATGAGACGACGGCAAGTGTTATCTCTTCGTTAGCATTTTTCATGAATTAGTGGGCTATCCAGTCTGTTCCAGACTGAAGTGGAAGAGAGATCGCCTTGTCCATTTAGATGTTAGCGAGGACCTTTTTCGGTTGATATCCCTAGAGGTTGAACAGTTCTTACTTTCAACTAAGTAACGGAATGAAAATGACAACGCATTCATCTAAAGAAGGACATCTATCTCCCGTTGTAAGTTCCCAATTTGGGGAAATATCGACAAGAGATCCAAATAATAGAGCCGAGATACCCCATATCATTTCGCAACCGAAATGCCCTAAGTCTTGGCTGTCTTGGCGTTAATTAAAGTCCAAGAGTAAGTTCTGTTCGGAATTAACCTATTAATTCCCTTTCGTTAATTTAACGATCTCTTGATGGCGGAACATCTCAGACTTAATGAGCCCGAAATCATTTATAAATGATCGAGGATCTACCTCTTCCACTAATTGGAACTTGATGCCGACATCGGTACTCGAGGTTAGGTTTTGGGGGATATTCGGTTTCCTCGACAAGTCTCCAAGTTTGATCAGGCACCTGCCCTTAAATATTATTCCTATCCTAACGGTTTATCCAACAAATTCTATACAATGGGGATTTCCAGTACCTCAAAATATGCAGTTTTCTTCCCATGACGTAATGAAGGGCAGTTTATAACACATTTGTAACCATTTATTCACTCTGAATTTTGAAAAACTGATTAATTATTCGATTTTGAAAATGTGACTTCAACACGTGTGAATTCAAACGTCCCTCTGCTGTGACGTCAGTGGCTCAATTTGTAATATGATTGGTTGGAGTTTGTGATGGAAGGGACAAAGCCCAGAGTAACTGAGAGACACGCCACTGTTGTCAATTCTTTGTAAAATCTCTGAATTTATTCATAAATATATTCAGTAATCGTATTTTATCTGATGTGATCACTATAATGTTTTTGAAACATCGTCATATAACAACTTAATTTCATTAAAGTTGATAAAATACTCATTCTCTGAAAATACAAATACTGATGTGACAACCACGCCTACAAATTATAAATCAAAACATAACCTTTTTATTTGTCATTATTCGACATTTCGACGTCTTCTCTGCGTACTATAGAATGGCGTTTCTTACAGTCAAGTCCAGGAGTATTCTATACTCTATATTCTATACTCCTAGGTTAAGTCAACGACTGATGACTATACACAGTTGCCAAATCCATAATTATTTTCACCACTAATCTGCACTTCTCAAAA
The DNA here is from genome assembly GCA_910592335.1 of Adalia bipunctata. Classification (NCBI taxonomy): domain Eukaryota; kingdom Metazoa; phylum Arthropoda; class Insecta; order Coleoptera; family Coccinellidae; genus Adalia; species Adalia bipunctata. Next base: position 16,496,544 of record OU342955.1, read on the forward strand.
TGAAAATAATTATTGATGTCTCCTAAATTAGAAGACCGGCCTATATATACCAATTCTTACCTGTGTAGACTAGGGATAATTATTTTGAATTGAATTTCTCACCTATCTGCTCACTTGAACCCTCTTTATCTTCAATTAGGAGGTCGTAAATTGAATGATATGATGAAGGTTTGTGGAGTACAAATGAAAATGTCATGATGATAAAAGAAAAACATTCAAAATCAACATTATATTATGATATTATTAGGAAAGTGAAAGCAAGGGATTTTTCAGACTACTTTTTTTTTGTGATTTGGCAATGCTGTCATTTTTATATCAGCAGCACGTCATGACGAGTACAACCAATCAAAAATCTCTCTAGGCACCGACGTCACACGATTTCCCGCTTCTCCTGATCGTTCGAATTCGGTGGATTATTTTTGAGTTTTCAATATTTTTTTAAGGGTATAAATTGATGAAAAAAACATTTGAAAAAAATCACGAATTACGTGAGAATCCAACATGTCAAAATATATTCTTTCTGAGAATGACTGGAAATTCCCATTCATATTAAATTGAACAGGAATAGATCCTACATCACATTGTCTGTATCACGAAGAACGAATAGTCCATGGAACAATCCCTACATCTGAAGAACTCACTCGAAAGTCGAGTTGAGTTGCTCTGAGGATGACCACAATGATGAATAAACCATAATCAGCATCTAATCTTTCTATATTTTCATAGTTTAATTTTATTGTTTTTTTTTTGCAGGGGACGTGTTTTTAGACTGAACCTAAGCAACATCAATTCTTCGAGCTGTGAGGTGAGTTTTCATCACTGAAATTTATTTTTGACCACAATAGACATATAAGCCCTTTCTGGAATCTGAGTAATTTAGATATATCCACTCTGTGGATAAACAACTGATAAAAGGATTACTGTTAATTGTCGCTTGAACTTTTATAATATCGAACCCTAGATGATATGTCAATGTCAATGTCAAACTTTCCCTTTTACAACCGAAACTCTGATAAAGGTAAGCCAGCTCCAAACTCATCCCTAACTTCATCAACCAACTTCTCATATCCACCCTGCGGCGTATTTTCTCATTATTAGTTCTTCTTTTACGACTCTCGAAACTACCCCGGCTACATCTCTTTATATGACGTACCTTTACGCATAGACGTCATATCGCCCTGACGAGACCATATCAGCGACCATAATACATGATAAATACCCCGGTTTATGTCTTCTGCGACATGGAAAGCGAGCCGGAAAATACCTCCCCTTTCGTGTCGTCGAATTACGTTCTGCTCCCTTGATTATAAGTTATGGAAATGCCACTATAACTTTTTATTAATTCTCCCCGTGTTTCCTTCGTCCACTGTCAAGCTGAACAGAAGGAAAAGAGCGAAAGGAAACGAATATTTACCTCACTTCCGAATTCATACTTTTTTTGTTAAACGGCAGATTTTTGGAGGAGTTGTTGCTACTTCTGGGATTCCCCAAGGATCTATCTCAGGTCCCCTGCAATTCTTTATATTCATAAACGACTTACCTTTTGTATTCGGGGCCTTATGTTGGCGGTTGATTTGGAGAGATTGAGTAATGCTTCACAAGAATGCTGGCTCAAAGATTAGTGTAGTAGAAAGAAGGTGTGTCTAAATTTAAGTAAATGTAATGTGTTTAGTATTCCGAAGGAAGGATCTCGTATTGTTTGAATACTCTTTGCTTGGACAGGTGGTAAGGAGAATAATGAGAAAAAGGAATTAATAAAAAGTATTCATTCAATATTGAATTTTCACAATAAAACTTTAAGGTAATACAGTTGAGCCAAGAAATTTGGATGACTACCTCAGAGGGTCACTTGAATACGTCAATCAATAGAATTCACAACCTCTCAGATGTTATTGGATATTCGATACGTAACATAAATCACCAACACAGTTCACAGAGCCGTAAGAAAGAGATACATTCATCCGTTAATAATAACTCAAAATCAATTCCACGTATCCATAGGCATTCCTCGATTCCATAAATCGAACGAAAACAATGAGAAGTCGCTTCCAGAGCCTTTCCGTCATCAATATGTAGATCCTCTAGGGAGTAGACCAGGGGATTTAACGGAATCATATGTTATGAAAGCGCTGATAAATGCTATTTCAAGGATTGGGGAGTCGGCGTCAGAATTTAAAACATCCCCAATCCAGGCGGGTTACTCGCAAAAAATGATTACATGTGAACCGTTTCGAATGACGCGTTATCCTGTGGGATTACCACCCCTGAATTGTGAGAGGACTCGATAAGAGGCAAGATTTCAATAAATTCCTGTTAGGTCGGGAGTTATCGAGCTTGAGGTTAATCCGATGATGATTGATGATTCACGTTTTGGACACTGCTCGAATACTTCTGAGTGCTCAAATTCCTCTTAGATTAATTTCCAAAGATCACAAGTACCTACTGTCCGTTACGAATTTTGATACAAGCGTTAATCGCTGCGAAATCAAGTTTCGGGTACTTTCTACGCTTAACGCCTTTTCCCTAAAAGATGAAGAGAACGTCACGATGCGTGTGAGACCATTCGAAACTTGGACTTGGATCATATCCCGAAAGTTCCTCTAGAAGGTTCTGCCTCATTTCCATTCTTCGTAATGAGATAAAAATGGCGTACCTAGATCAAAATACTGCCGATTCCACATTAAATTGAATCTTCCTAGAATTTTGTACATAGATCCTACACCGGGCCCTGGGGTGGATACGAAGACGAATCTTCCACCGTCTTAACAGGAAAATCTTCGAGTATCGTTCACGATTACAGGGCACGTTTCGACGTCGATGATTAGACGTGAAGGGGGAAGCGGAGGGAGACTTCCATCCCTTATTCGTATTCCGGAAACGGTTGAGTTAGAAACTGATTTTCAAAACAAGCCGATGTGTAACGATACAGAAGTTAGCGCCGGAATGAGGTCAGCAGAAAAATTTCACTCACTAGGGGAGAAAGTGAAAGGCAGGTGAAGCTTTTCACGTGGTGGGTTGTGATCGGAATCTGCAATAAGCCACCGACGTAACTGTAGTAAAATTGATTTCTTGACAATAATGAATAAATAGTAAGTTGTCTCGAAATGAGGACATCTTTTGAACTCAAGAAGAAGAAGATGCAGAAGAAGAATCAGGCAGTGTCGAGCGTAATGAATTTTTTCCGGTTCACCGAACTAGCAGTTATGATTCTGATCTGCTGAGGAATCATCCTGAAGGTGGAGCCCTGATATCCAAGCTCTTTTCGAATATTTTCGATCCCCCACAATTACCCAACTTTTCCGAGTGAAACTGAAAGTCCAATCTTCCAAATCTTCCGCCAACATCTCGGGGCTACGACCCGAAACGCCAATAAACACTGGTTCTCCCTTCAGATCGCAAATTAGAACTTCCAAACCCACTCAATATTCCTCTCCTCCTGTCCGACATCAGAATGTCAATGTTTAGACACTAATTGCGCAAAGAAATTCCTCCTACGACTCGTATTTATCCGGTATCGAGGGGAAAAAGTCGAAAAAGTTCAGCCGGGGGCTTAGCGGGGTAACTTTGTACGCAATATCCGACGTCAGTCGGTTTGGTTAAACATCGGCTGGCTTCTTGAGGCCTTGATGTTTCGATATTAGTTGCCATCATTTCGGCAAGGGTAACTTTCTTTGATGGTGACGTGAGGGTTGGTAGAGGGTGGGGGTGCCGTTTCGACGTATGCCTGTATGCCGCGAGGCGGAATCACGGAAGACCTGGAAAAAATTGATGCTCTGCAATTTCCTTTCAACTTCAATACGGCTTGTCTCCATCCAAGAATTGAGAGTGCACAGAATTCGTATTCACACTTCGTGAGAAAAAGTACTGTAATTCTACGACAAGCTGATTTGTCTCCCAAGCCAGCAGCAACCGTGAGTACCTTTCGTTCAGTGTTCACTTTGTGGAATATTATTCAATCTCATACTTCTGAGGAAGGACAAAATACAGAGTATCCGAATCATGGACGATCGGTCAGCCACCTCTAGCTTATTTTCAAACATCCTGGCATTTCTGTGGTCCTCGATAACTCCCACTTCAGAAATGGCGTACGGATGCAAACCGCTAGATTGCACCTCGTATGCAGCTCCAACCGCATTCAATTATAGACCTGTCAAGACCGGACCTCTTCTACCTTGGAACGCAGCACGGTGATACATATCCGTATTAGTATTACCGCGACTGAAGGTGACAACGTCGACGTTTCGGCGTTTTGGAGACCTATCGGTCCAGCCGGACAGTTTGGCGACCGTGACAGGACACGTGAAGAATTTTACGCAATTGAAAAAGGGAAGATCTCAGTTGTTTCGTTCCTTGATTAGTTTACCAAGGTTGTTCTGTTTTTATTTTTGTAGCCTGATTGTTTTAGTGTTTTACCAGGATAATGGATTCTTGCACTGCTTCCTGTTTGTGGATGCTGGTGATCCTCGTTGATCTCGATTATAAACTATTGTGACTTCACAGCCGATGTATGGGGGTATACTTAACTATGAGAACCCATGGTAACCTTGATGATTACTGCGATAAGTTGTTGTTGTACTTAGATAACAAGCACGAAACGATTATACAAGTATCGTGTATACAATAAAGAACTTTACCTTCTATATGAAAATGTATAGAAAGTATAATAATGTACCTTCTATACGAAAATCTATAGCAAGGGAGCAAAGTGTTGTTGTGGATTACAAAAAAAATCTGATTACTTATTGACAACTGGTAATATACCGACGATTGAAAACTCAACCTTCTATATGAAAATGTAAAGCAAGGTAGCAAGGTGTTGTTGCGATTTAATACTAATTGCGGACTATTTTGAATAACAACTGGATCATTACTGTTCGATTACTTTTTACTGGTTTGCATGTCTCTGCAACATAGGGTTTCAAAGACAAGCTGGAAAATATAGGAGGTTCATTTCCTCTGAATAAAAGTGAAAAAAATCAATAATTGATTGGGAGTCAGAATCGAACAACGCCTCGGTAAGCAAACAAAGTGTTTTTATATGCCATTTTTGACTATAAGGGGAAAACAACCCATTTCTTGAATCTACAGACCAATGAGAGGAACCTTGGACGATTTGGTTTTCGATCCTGCCATGGGTTCCCAAACTCGAACCGTAATAAAAACGTCATCATATATTCAATTTGATGAATCTCCCGAACTTGATCTAAATTCTTGGGTTGAGAATCTTCTCAATAGCTGACCATAAATCAGTCGATTTAAACAAAGAACGGGAATTGTAAATGAAGGCATATGGTACAATATTGCAGTTCAAGGGTTCGAGCCATGTGGTTAAAATCAATTTATCTTTACAACATTTTTTAGGGCGATAGCTCTTTTCTGGTGGACAGAGGATATGGCATTCAATCTGTCCAGATGTTGCGAAGTGAGACGCAACATCAGCTGATTGGGTCATTCTCATAAATTCGCAGGAAAAAAGGCCTTAGAGCTCAAACTAGTCTCTAGATTTATCCAGATGCTAAGACCAATCTACCAATCGCTCTCTACTATGAGAGATGAAAAGACTAGAACTATTTGACAGAAATCGATATTCGATAACGAAAACAACAGATCTTCACAAAAGCTTCGGTTTCCTGTCCTGAAGTGAAAAGTATTGTTTATTGATTGACTCGTTGAATACTGAATGGTGGTACCGAGAATAATTCACGATTGGATGAGAGGAATTCTTCACCATAGACGCTACTCGATTTCTCTGCAATGCCGAACAGATAAGAGTATTCTCTGGTCCAGTGCATCGAGCCGTCTAACGTTCATAGAATTTTCACGAGCGTTCGAGCTCACACAGACCACGATAAGGCCACAAAAGAAGCGTACAGATACACAAAACGAAATAGTACATTCATCCGAAAACTTATTGGAATCTAGGGAGCGGACATATATCTTTCCATATAAATAGTTTGATCTCAGATTGAATGTTAGGAAGTGGAGGAGAGTTACAACTTCCGGAGAGCAGCAAATCATCGTTATTGCATCCCTGTTCGTTTTCAATAAGTCCTATTGATATCACGGCTATCAGTTCGGAGTCACCACATAAATTTGAAACCTGGAGGCGACTTCGCGTAAATAAATATCAATAATTGCGTTGTATTGAAGCCATATTTCTCTTTGTCGATACACAATGGGTTCCGGAATTCCAATTAAAGCGCAAACTTCGGTCTACGACGTGCCACAACCTCGAGATATTACACGGCCGCAATAATCGCCAAATTCCGCAATATCAGCTCGATTTTTCCGTTCAGATTGGCGGATACAGCGATATTTCCGCTTAAGGTCATAGAATCCCAATTCATGATCCCTTCTCGCACACCGAAAAGATTTGGACCATAGAAAACAGATTGGGATGCGTTCCAACTGCGTACGCGGTCACGGTATAAATGTTGATATCTTAGTCCCCCAAGTTCCGCTTCCAAATTGATATGGAGAGGAACATCTGGATCAGAATTCGAATATTGTTCCGTTCCGGATTGTAAAGGAGGGCAATACCTCCGGAATAATGGCGGAGGACGTCTTTGTTTGTTTATTATGTTGGAGAACATTCCGAACTATTTCCATTGTCACGGAGAGACCCGGGACTTTGAACCAATCCCCACACGCCGGCTTTGTGCGATATTGTCCCGAATTTACGCGTTTCAATCAGCGATTCTGTGCACTTAACCGCTTTCTGTGTTCCGACGCCACTATCCGGCAAAGTTCGCGCTGAAACCGCGAGGGTCCAAAGTTACGGACCTAATATTGTTAGTAGTTGAACCGTACCGAGGAGGGAAAGTCCCAGGGATAATTCGTGGTCCCGGTAATTTCCTTTCGGGAATGGAATTTTTGCGCTAGAGAGGTCCGAACCGCAGAGCTTCGTTGCTGACTTCATTCTGATGGAAATTTTGATTTTATGGCGACGTTTGTGGTGGGGACAAAGGGAAGAGCGACCGCCATGTTTCAACTTTAATCCGACCGATATGACAGCTCTATTCCGTGCTCTATGTCCTCACAATTTGCATCTATGCATGCGGCAACTGAAAATGGCAACTATAATGTAGAGCGCGGGCAAAATTCTTAGACAAATCCTGCGTATCGTACATACATATTGAGTTATGAAGGAAAATTGAGAAATAGTCGTCATTTTCAATAATGCTGAATGACTCTCTGGTTTGAAAACGTATTCGAAATCTGTTTGTTGCGTCTAACTTCGCAAACATCTGGACAAATTAAATGCCATATCCTTGTCAACCAGAAAAATGCTGTCGCCTTTAAAAATGTTGTGAAGATAGAATGTTTTAACCATATGCGATCGAACCCTTAAAATGCAATATTGTTCCATATGCCTTCAGTTACAATTCTCGTTTTTTGTTTGAAATTACCCTTTGTAGTGATTAATGGTCCGCTATTGAAAAGGTTCTCAACCCAAGAATTTTGGTCAAGTTTGGGGGTTTCATCTGGTTTCTTGAGACAATAACCATGCCTTATGAACTTTCATTCAGTTCTCAGTAAAAGCTCATAAAATCAAATAAACCTATGTGACGTTCATTGCCGTTCAAGTTGCAGTTGGGAAACACATGACAGGATCGAATAGCAAATCGTCCAAAGTTCCTCTCATTGGTCTGTAGATTCAGAAATTGGTTGTTTTTCCCACTATAGTCAAAAATGGCACATAAGAGCACTTTGTTGGTTTAGCAAGGCGTTTTTCGATTCTGACACCCAATCAATTATTGATTTTTTCCTTTCATTCAGAAGGAATGAAGCTCCCTCATTTTCCAGCTTGTCTTTGAAAACCTATGTTACGTTGACAAGCAGTCAGTTAAGTAATAGTATTAGTAATCACAACACTTTGCTCCCTTGCTATACATTTTCATACAGAAGGTACATCATGATTATTTCTTGCTATACATCATCATATAGAAGGTGTTGAATTATAAGTAGGCAGGCGTTACCATAGCGTTGTGAACTCCTCAATAGACATAAGGTGGGCCTCAACATGTCTGGTGAATTTTTATATCAATCCACAGAACGACAATTTTAACATTGCTTTCGAAAACCTCCAGAATAAGTTTATGTAATTTGCCCGAAATCGAATCAATTTTCCCCTTCGCATCCCATATTACATTCATAGCTTTCTCTATTCCCAGTCGGTGGTGCCAAATCCAATTCGTATGTTTTAAGGGGGGCCTTCCCACGTGGTCTTTTAGAATTTACGCTCACATTATGTTGGGGAAAATAGAAAAAGGCGTTTGATGGAAAATTATTTGGGGTATCGAATCTTGACGCTCATACATTTTATATGAGCGTTTGTGGGATGAAATAAGGGTCATTGATTATGAATCATTCAAACAGAAAAAACCTCGTTTTTTCCTCATCATCGCATCCAAGAGTTGAAATTTATTGGGTATTCTGAAGAATAATGGAAAAAATATGACTTCAATTCCAATAAATTAATTTGACATTTGATGCTAACGCATGACACATATCGAGACAGACGCCATCTATCGGATGAGTTCTAAAATATTCGATATTATTTGAGGATTCTAGGATTCTAGAATTCTCCAGTAAGCTGCCTATACTGGTTTGGCATATGGAGCACGAAATATAAACAAGTGAAAAATATATGCAAAAATCTGACTATACATGCTTTTCCAACAATACATTCGGTACGCAATCAAAGTGCACGGTATCCCAACGTACTGAAAAAGACATAACAACCTTGGAGCCGGAATCTGCCCTGGCCAAGTCGGCGGTTTATCAAACCGAAGCACGGTATCCGCAATAAAGCGCCTTGATGTAGCGTCGACCGAATAAAAATCTATAGTTACAGTTTATATTTACATTCCCCTGGCGGGTAACGATTGAATAATAATAATCGCCCCCGCTGACACATCGTTATCTTTTTTTCGATTCGACTCGATCGTTAAATTTGCATGCAGAGCACCGAGCGGGTTATTCGGGCTTTATTGCCAATTTTTGCCGATGCGGTGGATCCGCGGGCTTCCGGTTTTTTTGGAGTTTTCGGTATTTTCTCGACTTGCCGAAATATACCATAACAGTCATTAGGTCAGTTCGATAATCTCCAGTCGAGGCATCGTGATTCTGAAGTCAAATTTGAATTTCCCAAACTTGACCTATATTCTTGGGTTGAGAACTTCTTCAATGGCTGACCCATAAATCAGTCTCGAAAGAGTATTTTTAAACAAGGGACGGGAATTGTAAATCAAGGCATATGGAAAAAATATTGCAGAGATCGATCCCATACGGTTAAATTCAATGTATCTGTACAACCTCTTCAATAGAGACAGCTCATTTTTTGTGGACGAGGGATATGGAATTCATTTTGTCCAGATGTTGCTGAGTGAGACTCAACAAATGGGTTCATTTCAATGAGTTTTACCCCAGAAGAAGATAAATGTCATTTCTTTTCCTCGAATCCGAATAATTCACACCAAAAGCCGAATCCTCCAAATCCGGTTATGCCGATTCCGCATTTACCGAGAAAAATGGACCCTACGACGCCTCATTAAATTGTTAACACGAATATTGAAAACGACCTTTTATTCCGGAGCCTCGAACCCTAATGACGTTGCGTCCGCCTTAAAAGCTTTTGGGGCATGAAATCCGGCGCTCAGTTCGCGTTTTAGTCCGGTTCCCCGAGAGTAATCCGGTATTTCTACCGTGCCGAATGCTTTTAGACGTCGCGCTATCATCAGATTTTGTTTTTCGGTAAATATTGACGCTTCGACGCTATATTGAATGGAACGGGACGCTGCCGAAGGTCGTTTTCGGTCTCCGATTCCCGATTCTCGATTACGGGATAGATTGAGTCGATTGGGATGTTTGATCGCCTGATGGACGAGGCCGGGTCTTCTTTCTCTTCAGTGTTTTCGCCGCCTGACCATGATCTCCACTAGACAAAACTCCCTAGAAAGAATATTGCGCTTCATCCAAGATTTCAATATGCAGACTTAGTCTTCGTTCTTCGTTCGTGTTCTGTGATTCGTCTATATATGGTGGTAGTCTCGGTTTTCATATTGACTGAAGGGCCCGCATATTAATCTCCTTAGCTGCCCAAAACTGTTCATATTTTATATTTTTAGATACCACAAAGTTCACTCTGTCGGTAACAAAGAAGACCGAAAACTCAGTGGTTAACCAACTCTCCTAGATAGACCTTAGGGTCTTGAGTCAGCCGTAATCCCAAAAGAGATTCTACCTGTTTTTCAAGACACTCTTCTGCTATTCGCCTAGCAACGGTCTTCAGTTCGTCACCCTATCACAGTTTACCTGATATTCGTCCGCACGCCGGAACCCATTAGTTTCGTATCAATACACCTACACAAGATAAGAAAACCAGCAGATACATCTCTTCAAGTCAGACCAACTAAGTACCATTCCATCAGAGTTTGCTTTGTGGTATTTTTCTCTCTAATACATAATTTTTTTTCTCGTGGTGATGAGAATTGGTCCATCAGTCCATTCTTCTCTCCAAGAGAGCTCTTTTATATTCAATACATAACTTTTATACAGAAACAAATCGGATATATTTTCGTTCAGTTAAGAATGTTTGAGTTTAACCAGACATTTTGTTGAATATGCAGCGGTTTTTCGCGAACATTTCCGTTTTCCTTGGCTCTGAACGATACACCCATAATTTTTTGTCGAACCACCTGAAACCGAAGGTAGGCGAGCGTGAAGATATTTCAATTCCGCCTTACTTCCGTAATTCGAAAGCCTCAGATCTTAAACAAACCGAGTTAAGATTTCGGTAACGGCTGCCGGCTTCGTTCCCGAGCAAAAATAGTTGCTTTAATCGAAATCTAGGGACGGGAAATTCAATTTTACAGAGCATCCCTTTGATGTCTCGAATTGGATGAAGCCGTTAGTAGTTAGTATGCTCGGATGGGGTTCTTTGCTTTCCACCTTTGGGTATATTAATGTTGATGTTTGCTCTTCGGCGCTCACTTTGCTCCGCGTCGAAACCCGGGCCCGATTCACCTGATTAGGGCCTTTTTCCGAGAGACGAAACGTCGCAGAGGAGCCTGATGAAGTCGGCGGAGAGGGAAAGGTAGAAACGTAACGATTGGAAAACCTTGATTCGAAGGATTTCGGTGTGGGGAGGAATTTTCGACAGAACGAAACGATATTCAGCATTCTTCACCTCAATTTTCGTGTAGTACCACCAAATTAATACCTTGAAATAACTTCTTCTGCTATAGGAAAGAAGACTCGAAAACTCTGTGATCAATCCGCTCTGTGGTCTAGAGTCTTCGAACTGGCGCGACAAGCCGAGCTATCTTACCTTCAACCGTCATTGCTATCGAAGATCTCCTACTGAGTACATGCAGCTTCTGTTAAACCTATTTCTCTTCAAGAACAACTTGCTTACTGTTTTGAAGCTCATAGCTAGCCGATAGGATTTAGGTTATTTCATTGTGGGTACTGGATAAAATACAGGAGCTCTCTTGGAGAGAAGAAATGGACTCGCGTACCAGTTCTTGTCGCCACGAGAATTAAAGAAATGAAAACGGATGTATAATGAGAGAAATAAATACCACAAAGTAAACACTGTAGGAAATGGTACTTACGGTTGTTCAGATTTAAAAGTTAGGTATCTGCTTCTGTCTGCTTTCGTAGGTGTTGTACCGCGTAGAGTCCTTATCTCACTTGACGAGTACACTTTCAGGTGCGAATGTTAAGAGGTCCGACTTTGGGAAGAAAACTAGAGTATATGCGAACTTTGGCGTATCTAGGTTGCGACTAGGGCAGCGGGTGATTTTGCACTGATCAGGTAGAAAAGAAGGAAGATTCCGGGTTTTTCGGTGAACCACAGAAGAAGTGGGTAGAGTCATAGACCTGTTCTTCTTTGCAACCGACCGGGAAAACCCATTCCAGTAGAACACTTTGTGGTATCAAAGTAATGAGAAATCTGAATTTTGAACAGGTACTTTCGGAACTATGACGAGGTCACCTTGCATTCATAAAATCTTCATCTTGATTATGGATTTAGAGATTCATATCGTCAATGAAATTCATTGAAGAAGAAAAAATTTCAGTTAATGCAGAAACTCTAAAGGAAGTATCGATATTTCGTCCAGGATGAATAGTCTTTCCGATTTATCAGGAAAATGTCCTCCTGAACTATCTAATAATGCTTCTTTTGAGATTTCTGCATTCTTCAAAATCCAACTTTTGACGAGCTGTTGATAAGCGCTAGGAATAGTGTAGGAGAAATGTCTTTGCAATAAAAAAGTCCACGCCTATTCCATCTAGTATAACAACACCAGATGCCGTCAGTAAAATTAAAAAGCCTTTTTTTCTATTTCATACATCAGAATCGAAAACAGCAAATGGCGAAAAGACAAAAAACTCATTATCGTATGCACACGTATACGTACAAACATCGATGATTAAAAGTATCCCCGTCCCCTAAAATTCACATGTATTCGAAAGTCTGGAGTCGGTCCTCACATTATCGAAATTGATATTGGACTTCAGTGAACGTGTAGATGGAAACGGGAACCAATTTCTTGATGGAAATGACAAGGTTTTTCCAATGTCGGAAGACTCAAACTACTTTGAATCTTATGAGCAATACACCCGCATAAACTTGAATGAAATGTTCATGGACTTCTGTATCCTGGCCAATATCGAATTCGGTTTCTGCCTGACTTTCGATTTTAACATAAATATCTACTAGAGATCTGTTTTCAATCTTTCCAGATGTTAGAAGAGTGTTGCCTCGATTAGAATTGTTTCTTTTTCGATTTCCTCCTTTTTCCTAAACTCTTTTTCTGCTGGTGATTCATTTGAAAAGTGTTGTGCTCTCGATTGATGATTTGACCTGATTCTCATAATTCCGCAGACAAGTACAACATGACCCTGGACCTAAAGTTACCCTGAGCATTCTTTGGATTCTCGCACGTATTTATATCGTCATATAATCCTCTACTGATACTTTCCAATAGATTAGTCTTCTGACATGTCCATACATATTACGGCCCAGTAAATACAGTCATAACTGCGTAATTAAAGGACCTGAGTCAGGACGCTGCAGGAAGCGTGGTCATAACGGATGACGATCCTAGTGCAGGAACGACACTAAAACGGTTTGATGTGTTCCAGTCACGGTCCGGGTATCGTATTCTTCTCGTATCGGACGATAAACACCAAACATACGCGATAATCATGCGATTATCAATCATGTTGATTGGTTGTAAACGTATCTATGGCAGCTGTCTCATGGAAGTTCTATTACGTCGCAGTTATCGTTTTTTGTCAAAGCACCTCGCACAAATTTGTAATCCAATAAAGAATGCTTATCCAAAAATACTAGAGCGAGCAATATTAATTTGTTAGATATCCTTTCGATCTTTCCATAAAAACAATAATAAATCGATCTCTTCCGTCCAGCGAAATCTGAATGAAAACAACAGTGGTGTTTGAGTTTCGTTCGTTTTGTAGCTTCGACGTTATGTCAATGTAACAAACAAGTGGGAACCTACTGGAAAGTCATGTTACAAATTGGTGAAGGAACCGAGTATTGTAACAAAGTGAAAGGCTTCATGTACTATAGTCTGTTCAAATATAAGAAGGAGCTTTGTAAACAAACAGAATCGTCTGCTTTGCGCACAATAAAGCTCCTATTCGTTGAACGGTCATAACCACGATTTCTTTTAACGCCCTAAGAGATTGCCAGGATCGTATCGGAACGGACTGTAGATGGTACTGGATAGAAATGATTCAATAATTTGAGTCAGAAATTCCCACATTAGAACTTTTTTCCTCAGAAACTCTAGTGCGAATTTTCTGTTATGATTTGCAACTGTCATAAACCATATCTCCGACGTACCCTATTTTCTTATTTTGTTTTGTTTTTATATTATTATCTAGTAAATAATTCCTTTTTTGGATGCTCGAGATTGCGGCAAGGTAATTCCAGGAAACACCAGAGTTTTAGAGATTTGGGTCGGAATCTTGCAGGATTCCGACAAAGTAATACCGGAAAAACCAGATTCGGGTCCTTTTCCCTAATGGGTGAAAGCCATCTTGATTTGCATAAATATCGAAGTTTTCAATCGACAAGACTCGTAAAAGATCTCTGTTGAAATTTATAATGGTCATTCACTTGTAATATCCGAAATATATTTAGTTTCGGTCCAAAATTTTATATTATTTTGTACGAAACTCTTTGTCGGCTGCTCAAGGTTCCGATAAGGTTATTCCGGGAAACACCAAATTTGGGTCCTTTTCCTCAATGGGTTAAAGCCATCTCGATTTGCATAAATATCAAAGTTTTCAATTGACAAGACCAGTTAAACTACCTAGAGCTACTGTGAAGATCTAGCTGTTCAAAGTGTTTATAGATTTTGTTGTGAAAAGTGTATTGTGTTGGGATATCTTTTGACAAAGTGTATATAGTGTTTATATATCAATGTCGAATTCGGAAACGGATACTGCATCAGAGGGTGATATGTGGGGACCACCACGAAAAAGGTCCAAAAGGTCGCATTTCTCTGCTGAAGATAAAGAGATAATTTCGAAAAGAATTGGAAGAACATCCTTATTTATCGAAAAGAGACTCAAGAGGAAATGTATCAAAATCCTCTGGGGTGAGTGATTCAGCTGTATTCAGAATTCTCAGAGAATATGAAGACAATAAAACATTGACGCCACCTAAGAGGAGAGCCCAGTCGTTAAAAATAATCGATTCGGTTGACGATTTCGATATGAACCTCATCAGAAGAATTGTCCACGGTTTTTTTTCGGAATTGAATCCACACGACTTCTAAAGTTCTAGAAATCGTGAATGAGGATGGCAGTTTGTCAAATTTCATAAGAACAACGTTCTATAAATGATTGAAAAAAATGGAATTCAAGTTCAGTTAAGACTGAACGATTGTGTGAAATCTCCTCGATTCGACTCTGGATGCAAAGAAACTTCACGAAGGCCCTCCTACCGATGCGCCCAACATATTATTATTGCTCTTTCTTACATTTGAACAGATCATAGAAACTCTCATCTCAAATTGGCGAAGGAACTGTGACAAAGTAACGAGAGCTTGTCTACTAGAAACTCTTGTTACGAATTGGCGAAGGATCTGGGTACTGTAACAAGTGTATACCGAGCTGACAGCCGAGAATGAGACTTTATAAAAGTAAAATAGAGCTCAAAATAATAATTTCTTTCATCTGAAGATGTAATCCGTCGAAACAAATTTCGTGCAAACAATGCGCTGAAAAACTGGACGTTTTTTGTTGCTACTCAATGTAGTCTGCAATATTTTCGGAGCAAATCTTCTCATCTCCATTTCTTGAAAATTGTGCATCTGAATTACTGTCAACCTCATTCGCAAGAACATTCGAAACAAAGTAATCAGACAAAGGAAACGCTTGTTTTTCCAAGAACGAGAGCACGATGAGCAGGTAAACAGGCAGATGCGATTCTGAAAAAGTAATAACCTGCAATCAGACAGTCCGTGCTTTAAAACGAAATGGAATTCGTAGAACAAATAAGCATGCCGGCATCTCAAGGTATGAAAGGGCCTCATAAGCAACAGTAACGCAAACAAAAATACCTGCAATTTCAATTTCAGTTTGAATTATTGTTGACATAGATGGATCCCAGCTATGCGTTTTCCGTAGGAGCGGCCCGCTTTGAAGTCCGTTTGATGCCAAGACGTTCCGGTGAGCACGAATATTCGCCGTGAAATCGTATTACGTAATTTCGGGAGAAAACGGTAAAGAAGAGCGCACCGAGTCTGGGTATTACCTCCTTTACGTACGCGATGCCAGGCACAAAGGATTCGAGGTATGTTCCGGGTCTTTTATCGGGAATTCGAACCAGCAATTCGCTAGATATTCCGGGAGAGTAGACTCCGGGAGAATCGGGGAAATTCGAATTCGTACTGCGTTGCGATTCGGAGAGAAAACGTTTCTCCGGAGGTGGAAATTAATTATTGTTCTCTGAATATTCTCCTCCAGTTTGAACTGCGATGAGTTTTCTACAAAGCAAGCCAGGTTTTGCTACTTTTGATTTTATACTCATTATGAAATATCAGTACGATACTTTATTCATTTGTGAAGAAAAAAACTTCAATGGCGAAATGAAAAAAATTACCAAAACAGAAAGAAATTGAAGTGAAAGAAAGTTTAGCTTTTAACTTAACTCTACATTCGGTTTCATTCCGATCAAATGTACATAGTTGGTGAATTTCTCTCATGTTTCTGAATTGCGTGTGTGGGACGCTTTATATTGCGCTCAAGATTAACGTGACACTTCTGATTGGCGTTCGATGACTTCCATGTGTGAGCTTTCGAGTCTTAAATGTAAAACCTTTCTCTTATAGTTGAAAGGAAGTGCACTATGAGACTCAACAGTTTTACCATTTCGTGGAGTAATAGGCCTACCACACGCTAAAGCTTCACCACAGTTTGGCTTGCGCAAACCGGCTTGAACACTGAACACTGAGGGAAACTGTATACAATTCTCCCAACCACACGCTCAGTGTTCAGTGTTCAAGCCGGTTTGCGCAAGTCAAACTGTGGTGAAGCTTGAGCGTGTGGTAGGCCCATAAGACCAATTTAGACGCAAGTGTTTCTTGGTAGATTATCATCCCTGGTGACCCGAAATCATCTGGGATAATTGAAGATGCACTTGGCTCTTGCTCATTTCATTGGCTTGAGTCGTACAAGAAGTAATAACTTTTTTCAAATGAAAATTGTGGGCGGAATCGAGAATTAGTGTTAAGGGCATAATTGCAGTGGGTAGTTAGTTGATAGTTTGTCGGGGAGTTGGTTGAAAGTTGAGACGGGAGTAGTTATTGCCATTAGAGACGGAATTAGATTTTCAAGACGGTTAAAGATTAATTCATTTGTTCGGCGGAAAGACGTTTTCTATCTCACGAAGTCCAGTAAATGCCGATAAATCGTAACTGAACGTGTATCTAGTAAAATAATTACTATGAGACGTATAACCTACAAGTGTAGATTATTGTGTAAACTCTGTAAATAAACTGTATAGAGACAGTTTGAGTTTTATTGGTTCTTGAGAGAACTGCAGGAAGACGATAGACGTAAAATATAGGTTTGGCAGCCAAAGCAAAGGTCATATTCCTAGACGACCGAAAACAAACCTACATCAATGATCAGAACTTGTTGGCGTTTTGAATGCTTCCCCAGATCTCCACAAGGTGCATTTTCGATCCGAAAGGATGCTGTCGATAAAATTGGTCAACAGGTGATTGAGGCTCTTACATTGGTTGTGCTAGTTTCCAAAAGGTTTTATTTTCCAAATAACCTTCCGTTCTCAAATGAATATCAACCTGAATAGATGATCTTCTGGTACTGGATCTATTTCGACGTAGTGGACTGTATGAACTTCTTTTCCTGCGCTGATTAATTTAAAAGAAACACGTGTGTACTAACACTAACAGTTTATTTCAAGAAGAATTAAGCACACAACCAATTTAGGTTATGTTTACACCAGTTTAGTGTAGTATAGAACTATAAACGTAAATGCCTGCAAATCACAGAACATCTAATAATCTAACTGCAACTCACAGTAGATTGACGACTTGACGAGTATAATTTGTATATATCTACTCTTTAGTAGATTGAAGAAGAGAGAGTTATTTTAAATATTTGAAATAGGCACATCAACATTTGACTAATACATAGAACTTTAACATGGAAAAGAAGAAGAGATCAAAGCACATGAACATGAAATTAAGAAAGATATTAAGCATTAAGAATGTACCATCTTTATGGAAAATATACCTACATGAAAGAGAATACAATTAAGAAATGAAATTAATGAATTACTGATGATGATTATCGAGGCTGGCGCCATCTATCGGACTACTTTCCAAATACTAGATATAAATACAGGAATCTAAATTTCTCCAGGTACATTATAGTGAGAGTAGGTGAAATATTGTGGTTACATGTTATAGTGGAAGTTTTACGTGACCGTCTATGAAGTGTCATGAAATTGAGGAAATTATGATGTGAATCTGAAATGGGATGAAGGCAATGAAGAAAATCAACTCTCAACGGAAAAACAAGTACAGATGAAAAAAATTAAACCACCAATTCTCTGAGGTCCCAGTTGAACATATCTCGTGCCGATCAACATCCATCAAGACCTGTTACATCCCAATAAAATAGAACCCAGGATCGCCTTCATTCCCAGGACCCCAAAAAATAAACTTCAGTCTACTATGCGGTCTTGAATCCCCACAAGGTTGCAGATACACTCGAACATCTTCTACCTTTCCTAGGCCTCCTGTGGCTAAACATAAAACTAGCGAATTCACGACTTCCTAGAGACGTTCGAAAAGTGTAACATCCGCAAAAGAAAATTGAGCAAACAACTGGTCTCTTCGGGAGAAGTTGAAACATAAAGTAAAGTTTTCTTTCTTGCCGTCTGAAAATCGGAGAATTCGCCGTTTCCAGACCTAGGGGGCTAAATATTTTCCGATTTGTATGGGTTGTACCAAGGGAAAACTACGAGGTCCTTTATTCCAGATCGACATAATGTTTCGCGCCTTGTGTGCTTCTGGGGGTTTGCAGTTCGGTTTTTGCTGCTTGTTTGTTTAATTTAATATTTTACTCGATACAGCGAATGTAAGAAATTTCGAGTTCCTTATTCTTGTTTGCATGAATAGTTAAGATTGAAGTTTATATTCACATTTTTTGTCATTGTTTTCACTTAAGCAGGCAACGTAATTCAATTCCAACGAAATACTTTTCCTGATTCGAAATTCATCCAGCAGGACCTGTCGAGTTCCAAATTAGGATCACATGTCGCTCTATGATCAGAATATCGAAACTAAACCAATTTATGCCTGTAATTGATGGACATAAACTTCAATTATACGAAATGAAAATGCATTATTTCCGTTCAGTTTAAACGGTAATTCGTTTGATATATACCTCATCTAGTGGAAAATGCAATTGTTTCATAGATCCGAGCCTGGTGTTTTCGACAGGTCCTCAAAAATGATATATAAATTCGGTATGCTTTGATTCCGGCTGTACTGCGTTTGGGGTATTTTGGACATTGATTCCATCGGCTTTGTTATCAATTCGGTTCGATATGGGTGTTGAAAAATTCATTCCTAATTCATCAAAATTCGGTTTCGTTTGAATGAGACATTTTTCTGTTCATATCTTTGAAATCGTTATTTCAAATGAACTGAATTCTGGTTGATTGTTTACTCTATTCATGGTGCATACTCCTCAATTAAAACTTATTCAGCATTCTTTCTGGTATAAAAGTTACAGCGTAGCCCACTCATAAATCCACGCAAAAATACTGTAAAACCACTTGAAGAATATGAACGGTTCATATTTTCGAAAGAATCAATCATTTTAGAAAATAAAAGTGTTACTATGATTTTTCAATAAAACGCGTCGTTTTCGAGTTATTTCTTACTGTGTACGATGAAATTTGAGGAAAAAATCATGAATTTCAAGAATAATCTGGATGCATCCCTAGATTACATATCATCGAATATTATCAAGTCTCTGGTCTCTAAACAAGTCTACAATGATGTCAGAATAGTTAACAATATTGTCGAGACTAAAATCTTGATGATAGAAAAACGTTTGATGTAGAGATATGTGATAATAAAATCCAACAAATGTGGAAGATACAATTGAACACCAAGGATCATGCATTCATACATCAAATACGCACAGTTTCTATTGAAAATTTATGGTTGCTGGTTCATATTGAGAAAAACTGTCAACGAAATACAAAATTCAGATTGAGATATATGAATGATGAATGTCGATACAAACAACATCCTCTTGGAATCTTATAAACTCGACACTCCACGGTTAATATCACATTCATTCACTGAAAGTTTTCACATAATCATCACGAGATAGAAGAAAACCTAAAATAATTACTATTCTCTTTTCACAAGCTTTTATTTAGTTTCTCCTGTCCCGGTGTCTGTCTGTCTGTCTGTAATCAAATCTTGCAAGTTAAATATGACACACTTCTAATCGTCCAATTGATTTGAAATTTGGCAGGTGGACATAATTCTGATGACAATGCATCATGAAATATTTTTCATAGAAAAAAACAAAATGGCGGCTCCAAAATGGCGGATGAGTTATGTAATTATCATCCGATTCCGTTCAAAATTAGTATCTGGGGGTTTTTGGGTTCGACAATGATTCTTCTGTCAAAATTGAAAAAGTCAAGATGGCGGCTACAATATGGCGGACGAGTTTTGTAATTATGATACGATTTTATTCGAAATGGGTATCTGGGGGTTTTCTGGGTCGGAAATTACAATTCTTCAAAATTGAGGAATTCAATATGGCGGCTTCAATATGGTGGATGAGTGTTGTTATCATAAAAGCTTGTCTTAAAAAATTATTTTTTTATTATAGCTTGTATAACAACATAACTCTATTTCCTCCATTTTTGTTCGGAGATGGCGCCTGTGGTCGCTATACGCATGCATCGTTTAGGGCCCCCGCAGACTGCAGACTTTTTATCGGCCGATAGTTTGGTCGGCTTCTTAATTAGTATGGAGAGGAATCGCTGTAGTGTGCGCACATGCATTCCTCTCCATACTGATTAAGAAGCCGACCAAACTATCGGCCGATTAAAAAGTCTGCAGTCTGCGGGGGCCCTTACAGACGTTATATTACGTACAAAGATTATCTCTTTAATCTCTGATTACGTAGGCTACGGATGGGTTGATTCAATGGTGTATCCAGGATTTAAGTTTGGGGGGGGGGGCAGATTTCCCATATGAGGAAAATTGAATTTTAATACTATCCTAAGCCTTCATACTTTCAGAATTCCTTTCCAGTGATTATATGGTTTGGGGGGGGCCTGGCCTCCCTGGGCCCCCCTCTGAATACGCCACTGTTTCTTGCGAAGTTTCAGGAATATTGATGAAGCTGGCAACATACACATAAAATTTTCTGTGAAATATTCACAGAATGGGTTAGGTTAGGTTGATTAATAATAAACCCTGATGGATTGATGGGAAACCCTCTGTTTATAAGATATTTTTGGGATATCGAGGGAAATATGGACAAGTTATTAGTGTTCACAAACTAATATTTAGAAAAATCGAAAAAGGAACTCATTTTGATGGGAGCAATATAGCTTTTTAGTTTCAGATATAATCGGACAAAATTAAGTGTTCTTGTTAAGGAATATCGTGTTCTTAACATTCTTATTCAAATGAGGTTGGTACTTGAGTATTTCCTAGATGTATCAATTCAAATCGAAAAGTATGAACTTTGAGGTCTTCGCAGATAATCGTATCAGGCACGTCTTCGGCCCAATTTTTTTTTAAATGGCTATATCTATTAACCAGAGGCGAATTCGAAAAAATGGAAAATGAAAAAGAAGGTTTCTTTCGACCTCAAAACTCTGCAGTTATTATTATTATATATGTAGAAGTCGAAGACTCACCTTGTATAGCCAATTTGCTCCATTGGATAATAATAATAATAATGACTGCAAATCTCAACTTATAAGGTGCCTGTTACATTTGTTGCAGAACTTTTCTTCAAATCTGAAATATTTACGTAGAGTTCGTTCTTCTGTAATGTATAGGATTACAGTGGAGAGTTTCTGAGACGACAGGAGAGTTACCGTCCTGAGATTGCCCCCCTAAATCGGGGGAGCATAAACCTCCACTCGCTGAAATACATCAGCGGAATAGTTATCAGGCCCCCTCCACCAAACCAATCGGACCAAACGTACGTAAATCTGACGTGTCTCGAACTAATTAAAGTAGGTAATTTCGTTTCCGGAACAAATGGCTGCCATTATTCGTCTAGTTCCGGTCGCATCGGGGCATTACCCGGGTCCCCGGAGGAACGACGGGAACGACGCACCTAAAGGAGAACCGGGTTTCAGGTGGAGGAGGTTTCGGTGGAAATTGCCTCGAATTCCACACGGATATAGGGCTTTGTCTCCGTTTCTCTAATTTCGGATTATGGACGGTTTCCGCCAAGACTTTGGAGATTCTCCACTATTTTGGGGCATCAATTTACTTTCGAAGCTCTGGTTTCGATTTAATAATACTCTGGTTCTCGTTGGGATAGGTTCTTTCAGAATGCCGAAAATGGACTGTCCTCTACAGGGTGTTCCTAAACATGTGTATCAACAGTAGATTCTAGGAGCATATGGTTGCTCCCCGGGAATGGAATGAAATGTTTCTTGAGAAAAATTCATTCGATTCTGTTTCGGGATACGCGCGTAGTAAAAAAAGGGAACTCTCAACTTCAATGCCCTGTGTATTTCAAGAACTATTCATAGGATTGATTTGGGGCGATGGACTTTTTTGATCTGTAGGTCGAGTTCATCATTATACCAAAAAATTTGACGGAACGTCATTCACCATAAGGAAAGTGTTTTCTTTTATCATAAAATGCCAATTTTCTCGAAAAAGGTTCACTTAAGAGTAATGAACCAGGAGTACTTCTTTATTTAAAACATATTGGTGCATCAAAATTCGCTGTGCAAATGCGAATTTGTCCGGTGGTATACAGGGTCTTTCACGAGGAACCTCACCCATATTTATACGGGAAACTACTGAACGTATTTTCATGAAATTCAGCACTTATAAGTATTTCACGATGCTGATGAAATCTAAAATATTTTCAAGGCAAGAGCACCTCCGGTTTTTCCGGAAATGACGTCAACTTCCGTTTTTCAAATTAGAACACCATTTTTTTATTGCAGAAATAGATTCCTTAGAAAATTTCAAGTTATTTTGATGTAACATTTTTCAGTTTTGGTTGGAAAATTCTCGCTGAGCTCCGCTGAAACAAGAATAACTTCGAGGTTTTTGGATGGAAAATTTTCATTTTTGGGATTTTTCAAGATGTAAGATTGATGTATCCACTTTAAAAATCGAAATCGCGATTCATGATACAGGGGGTGAAAAAATCGCTTTCAAAGTTAGGGATGACAAAATCGTGAAAAATCAATTTTTTCAAATTTGAACCCCATTTTTTTATGGCAGATATTGAATCTACGTTAAAAAATAATGTGAGTGTATGCATCACACCCTCGCCCTAAGATGGATATTTTCTGAGTTAATATCCACTTTAGGGCAAGGGTGTGATGCATACACTCACATTATTTTTTAACGTAGATTCAATATCTGCCGTAAAAAAATTGGGTTCTAATTTGAAAAAATTGATTTTTCACGATTTTGTCATCCCTAACTTTGAAAGCGATTTTTTCACCCCCTGTATCATGAATCGCGATTTCGATTTTTAAAGTGGATACATCAATCTTACATCTTGAAAAATCCTAAAAATGAAAATTTTCCATCCAAAAACCTCGAAGTTATTCTTGTTTCAGCGGAGCTCTATTTTCGATTTTTTTTCGAATTTTCCCGCTCAGAGAGAATTTTCCAACCAAAACTGAAAAATGTTACATCAAAATAACTTGAAATTTTTCAAGGAAGTTATTTCTGCAATAAAAAAATGGTGTTCTAATTTGAAAAACGGAAGTTGACGTCATTTCCGGAAAAACCGGAGGTGCTCATGCCTTGAAAGTATTTTAGATTTCAACAGCATCCTGAATTTCATGAAAATACGTTCAGTAGTTTCCCGTATAAATATGGGTGAGGTTCCTCGTGAAAGACCCTGTATATCAGTTTTTGACGAAGACAAAAATGCTTTCGAAAATATCGTGTGATCCAAACCTATTTATTCTGAAAGTTTCTCAATATAAAACTGAAATAACTGTCTTCACCCCTGCAGTTTCCGAAGCCTGACCTCCCTTCAAAGGGGTGGACGAAACGCCATCGCCAAAATTAATTAACCCGACGTACGGAAAAACGATAGCGCGAAAACATCCATTTGTATCGCGCGACAAGTATTTACGCCCGCTCTAAATTAGCAGGACCAATAAAACTTGTCTTAGCCCGGATTCCTCCCGCCTTAAAGGGGACCTGGGACTCGAATTAAGGGACGTAAAGCGCTCTGGTATATTTTTTTAATTAGACAGGCCGAGCTCAGGCCTCCGCGACTCGGTTATTTGCGAGAGTAACTGCCGGCTCTAAAACATATCTTCGGGACAAAATTTAAAACTTTACCAACCCTTTACGACCAATAAAGGCGCGAGCACCTCTGTAAACTTGGCCGCCTTCTAAATAGACTCCCTCCATTATGACGCGGCGTCGTCGAGGGGGGCTGCATTAAAAGTTTACGGAAAATTCACCGACTTTTTTATAATCATCCGTTTTTATCGAGAATCGATGGAAATTTGCATACAACCAAATTTTTCCGTAGGCGGCTGCTATTTGCATTTTCAAAAGTTGATTTGATTGAATTATTCTGTTGGATAATCCCTTAAATTTCAGGGAAAAATTAATCAATATGCCAAGCGAATTTTTTATAATACTTACTAGTTGAAGAAACAAGAGATAGAGGTAAAAAATTTAAGTAGGTATATGAAGAAGAATAGGTGGAGTGACGTACGTCAAATACAGGGAGATTCATCACCGCTATAGTCTACTGGATGTTTCAGGAAAAATATTCATAATTATACACGAGAAAAAATATTATGAAAATCGGAGAGGGGATCCTAATCTAGAAATTGACCACATTTTCAGACCTCTGCATCTTGCGGTTATACCGGAACCTATTTCAAAAGGCACATCTATATTATTGCATCATCAGATAGCTTTTTTGATGGCAATTTCTCCAATATGCCATATCTTCAGTAAAAACTCAACGATTAATAAGTTATTGAGAAAGATTCGATTTGATTGGTTATTGAGAGTCTTATGGAAAAAATGGCGGAGACAAGGACTCTCAGGCCTTCGAATATTTCCGCAAAAGAAGTTTTTTTCAAAAAACCTTTTTTATTTCCAATTGTGCGAAGAGGTAGTACTATAACACCACAGGGTGTTTATAAAAAAAATCATTAACTTCAACAAATCGAATTCACCAAATCTATATTTTTCATTCTTTTATTCGATTCAACGTATAGAAAGAGGAGTTGATCCATGAACAAACCCTATACTTAAGACGAAGACTTTCAGAGTTATTACAGAAAAAGTCGACATAAGCGAAAACAGCTTTCTCAAACTGAGTTAATTACTCTGTGACCTCCGGAAATCACATGAAGAAAGTAAAATACGATATTTCGATGAATAATTAATACAGTAGGAATGATTATCATAAATCCTTCTCATTTCGAAAAAAGCTGAATAACAAAATTCAATTATACCTATTATATTTGAAATACTCCTTAAGTAGTGCCTGTAGAATGTAAAAACATATTTCGAATACTAGTTCAAACAAGGAAATTATTGAATATGATAATTTCTCTTCCGAACAGACCATACCAATAAAATTGCACCATTCGCACCCAACCAAACCAGATGGTTATGATTACCGGTGATCTGAATGTAAAGGTAGTAAAAGCATAAAGCGTAAATCTTCAGTAATAAAATAAAAACTGGTAAATGGGACATCTATATCACAAGGGGCACACTATTCTTCTAGAATTTCAGACAGTTCTCCGCAAATTCACACTTTCTGAGAGTCTTTTCAGTTTTTCCTTCATTTTTTCCATTATTTGGGCACCTATCTAGATGGAAATTTTTTAAATATATCAAATTTATCTCCATCTAGATAGGTGCCCCAATAATGGAAAAACTGAAAAAACTCCCAGATTTTATCATGTGAAAAATTGATTTTTTTCGATGAGAATACATTGGAGTGCCCTCAAGACATCCTTCAACTTCAATTTGAAAATTCAAGTCTTCAGGTGGAAAATTTAAAGCGTGAACCTGGAAAAACGAAACGCACTTTTCAATGGAAAATGTGTGCTGTCGGCCGGAGTATAACGTCCCCTTAAGTGACGTTTGTGCTACCTAATATGTTGACTGACATAGGAGGAGAACTCCATCTGATGCAGACAAGGTCGATTGTCTTCACGAAGACCTAAGACACAAGTTTCACGACTTAAAACATCGTGTTATAGTGATATAGAATGAAAAAGTTATGTCTATTATGTTACTGCACGAATAGTTAACACAGATGACATCATTTATCGATGTTCCTTCATAGCCATGTAACATGGAAGTGTTAAATATGATAGGATGTGGTGGTCGATGTTCCGTCATAGAGTTTGACCCCTGTCAAAATATTCTTTTTCTTCCTACCATTGGTCTCTCTTACTATTAAATGCGAATCTACCTAAAAAGCGAATCTATCGACCAATAAAATCTACGGGCTCTACTAGTCGAATCATCGATATTTTCATAGACCCCAGCTACGAATTCATCGGCGGATTGCCTAAAACGTAATAAGTTATACTGCACAACACGCAATAAGTTATACTGATAACAGTTGTTGTTCTCGGTCATGTATTCCCATAAGTTAGGCAAGTCCCTTGGTGTTTCCGAGCGCAAATTGACGTAGGAGTAGAACTCCATCTGATGCAGACAAGGTCGATTATCTTCACGAAGACCAACGACGTCTGGAACTCGTCCCGTTCCTCACGATCCCTTGCAATTTTACACTTCACCTTGCTCGAAAACCGCAAAATATGTTCTTTCCAACTAATTCGCGGAATGTTCCAGACCCGTATTTTCTCCCCCAGGTGTATTACTCTTTTCTTAATAAAAGCGACTTTTTCCCGACGTACATCAAGGTCTGCGTGCATTATTTAGCGCCGCTGTGTAAACTCCGACCCCAAAAGGCGCGAAACATTGCTATAATGGGCAGGCCTCGCGCAAATTTCAAACAAGTTTCACAATTACGGGCCAAGTTTAGTAGTTAGCGTTACAAGGGTATGGGTAATATCTTTTCCGTAAATTCGCCACGTTTTAGTCTGCGTTGTGTTTCACCTCCATCAAGACTCGCATTCTTCCTTCTGTTTTACCGCCTTGTATTTTCAATCTGCTTGGTTGGCTTCGGATTTAGGATATTTGATTAATTGATTTATGGCCCGACTGTCTTGGAAAAAAATAGGGGATGACTCACCTAAACTGAGAATCTCTATTTTACAAACCGAGATACTGGCTGTTTATGTATGCGCCCAGGAGTGTCTTAAAATGAACCGCAAAGTGGCGCATGTCTACATCCCAACGGAGAGCCAGGCCAGACTGAGGTCCCTGGAATCGCACTGCCAGGTATCTCTGCTGACCTGGGAGTGCCGTAACACCATGAAGCAACTGACCATAGGCAATAAAATAACTCTTCTATGGGTGCTAGGGTATTGTGGTGTTGAAGAAGATGAAAAAGCCGATGAGCTTGCGAAAAGTGCATCAAGGTAAACACCTGCTGGACCTAAGCCTTTTTGTGGACTAGGAAAAAACCAATATGAGGTAGCGATCCAACAATGGCAGTTGGATAACAGACTCACCCTGTGGAGAAACAATCGTGGATTCATTCTGTCTAAGAAATTCGTGATGATTTTTTCGACCTAGAAGTAATCTCCTGAAGCTGTCACGAGTTGAGCTCCGAGTTTTGGTAGGTCTGCTGACCTTCCTGGGTGCTACGTACATTACTCGTTCCTGTTCGAAGAAACACGAACGAAGGTGTCACAGCCTTTTCTTATGAACACCTACATAGTTACAAAGCAGATGTGCAGCTCTCTCATTGGCTTCTTGACTAAAGCGACAGGTTTCCTCGAGCACCTTTCCCATATTTCGCTGATGGTGATGTCCTTTGTGTATGCCAGTTATTTTTCTCAGTTCTGATTTACTGAGTTAGAAGACTTTATTGGTCCAGCTCGTTGAGTAGGAGGAGAATTTCTTAGCCTGCTTTCGACCTTCGATCTTTCACCATGACTTCATCTTTTTCTTTTTTCCCATGTCTTTAGTGCCATCGGTTGATGACTGTCTGGGAAACCGCAAAATGACTCTGGTGCGATGACAAAGATTATTTCTCTATTGCCAGTTGGTCCGCCATTTTATTGCCGTGCACTTCAGTATGTCCAGGACCTACACCTGATTGTATGTACTAGATGCTATAAAAAACCAGAGACGTCTCGTGCATTCAGGTGTATTTAGTCGGAAAGATACCTAATGCCCTCAAGAAAGATTCAGCGCCTTCCAAATAGGGTCTCGTATCCGCAGCATTAAAATCCCTTATTTTTCTTGTTTGCTTTCAATTTGCGATGTCGCCACTGTGATATCCAAGCTTGCGCGTTTGCGACGGTACAATTTCACAGGGAGAATTCGTTATTTTCGAGCTCAGATGCTTTCATTAACAGTGTAAATATTCTGCGAGATCCCAGTAATCCACCTTTTTATAAAATCCGAAGGAACTCGAGGGGAAGAAGGTGCTCGCTTGCTGAGAAATGTATTGAAATCTCTTCTCCAGGGAGTCTCATGGTGAAACCATAGAGATTTTCAATTTGTGAAGTTTTGAATCTCAACTTCTACCACAAAGACTTCCTGTTTGGAGAAGATCAAGCCTTGTTCTTCATATTTGCTCTTCTTATCATGCATAACCAACCTTCTTCACTCATTGGTTCAGCAAGTGCCTGAGTTCGGCACGAGGGTTGATTTTTGGCTTGACTTGCGATATCGTCTTGATGTCTCGTGGCTTTGAGGGAGGCTTCCTTGGAGTTGGAGTTAAGTCTGAAATTCTCTATTGAACCTATCAATAAAGGTTCAACCAAACTCGATACTGAAGACATATACCTTTCACGTTCCGTCGATAATTTGAGCAATGCACAGGGGCAATCACTTGGTTGTGAATCAAAACTCCGCGTTTCTTGGGATTTTAGAGACTTATCTGTCATGGTATGCACCTCAACTTATATAGATACTGAATTTGTATGTGTTTCACCGAAAAATTTGAGAAGAGTAGACGTAGTGTATTCAATTTCGATAGAATCACATCTTCCGATTTTCCCAGCTCTGACTGGTAGATGAGAGAGCAAAGCGAGAAGCCCGCCTAGCTTCAACCTAATAATTGAATCAGCCCACTCGAGAAAACTCAAACAAGAATCGCCGTTCCCAACGCTATGAGCAAACACTCCAACTCATATCAAAGTGAGCTCATCCCGTGGAAAAAATCAGTTTCATTACCGAAATGAATCGGCCGGTATTTGAGAGGCGAATTGGCCTCTTGATTCTGAATAATAAAATAAACAACGGAGGGGGTTGAAGGTATCTGGCGCAGCCCTTCAAATGGAAGAAGAAGATACATCGAATTATACCGTGGCCCTCTTATTTATTTTATTTTCGATGGTCGGGGGAACCTGCCCGGTAGAATTAACGAGTGCAAGGGTGGCTCTGTTTTAATTACTGGGGGGGATGAGAATATTTAGGAGGAAGAAGGCAAGGGGGTGAGAACAAAGAATTCGGTTTTTGATAATGAACAAACATTGGCTATTCACCAATGGGTCTGGAGTTGACATTTCAGATTGGAAGATCGAGAGAAGGAACTTTCTTGATGTTTTTTCTTTCTAGCTTCTCGATATTCAGCTTTCAAATCGCCTTCAACGCGACTATTAGAGGAATGTACTTGGAGATGATTATTATTTATTCTCAAAATGTCATCGTGGAATATTCTGTATGAAATCGATCCTAAAAATGAAAAATTCGATGAAAAAATATGCGAATCAAAATATATGCCACAAATAAAAGACAGAAACAATTGTGACTCATTTCATGCTCGTCTAGATATCCTATCTTGATTTCTCGGTAGCGCCTAGGGTCTTTCTTGATTAATTCATGCATGCATCATTTATAAGCAATCCTACATAATACAATATAATACATTATCGAACAGTTATTGCTATTTATGTAACAAGTACATAAATAAGGTCTTTATGGGCGAGTCCAAAAGTTTATGGCAGAGCGAGCGAGGCCAATAATTTGGGCAAGTCCATAAGCCTAATTATGTACGAGTTGCGCTCATTATAGAACAAGTGGTGCGTAATGAAGAAAATTGCAAAATCGATAGAAGGCTGTGACAGTTGAGTCCAATAAAGAGGTGTCCAATAAAGTGATATCCAAAGTAGTCAATTATGGACACTAAATGAATTGATAAATCAAGTGTTTATGAGGCAGTCGAACATTTAGAATATTTTTGAGATCAAAAATTTTACCAATTTTCTAAATTTTTGATGATTATTCTGAATACAAGGAGTTAAGAGTTAAGGGGGTGATTCCTACCCAAAAAATAGGGTGGGTCTTTCATATAAACTTGGTTTTTGAGCCCTTCTTCATATCGGGTGTTTTTTTAGAGTGATAGAATTTTTAATTGAAATAAAATACATTTCAATTGAAATTTAAGCCAAATTTTTTTCATTTGGAAGATGATTTGATGACATATTATTGTTTCAAAAATAATTTCCGGCTTATGTCCACCACGACTAGCTCTGACTAACCGCATTCGACCAGGCCAATTTTGCACCACTTTTTCGAGTAATTTAATGTCATCGCAAAATCTTGCTTCCAATAAATCAATTATTATGGTCAAGTGGCTTAAGTTCTTGAACCAGTTGGATCTTGTATGGGTGTAGACTAAGATCTTCACGTAAAATATTCCATTTGGTGGATGCACAGAGTAAAACTTGTTGTGAACTTCGACGAATAGAAAAATCTGTATCATCATTTTCACTATCGCTTACAGCAGCGATATTTTCTTCTGTACGTACAGTTCTTTGTCTTGTTGTTGTTGTATCATCGACTAGAGAAAATTTTGTCCAAAATGTATTGATAGTTCGACGAATAAGCTGCTGTGATGAACGATTATGTGAACCATAAATAACCGATAGTTACAACCGCCTGAAGCCCGAAAAAGATGTTTCAATTCATTTCTCAAAAACCAGAGAACTCACAAGAATTAAATTGAGCAGACATTTTATGCAAGCGAGAAGTCACTCAAAAAACTTTTTGTTGGTGTTCCTTCATGATTGTTAGGGTTAAAAAAAGCCACTCCTAAACCTCGTTTCGCCAGAACCTTTTCTCCATACTCACAACGGAAGTTTTCGATGGGATCAATACCGAAAATATCCCGTAGATATAATCGGAATCACTTTTGCTGGGGGAGCAGATGGGGTTGAGTTTTCACCGATTTTTCCCGCCCGATTTGAGCGCGATAATTAACGATTAAACAGCCGACGGGCAGTTTTGGACAAATGCTAATTTGCATAGTTCGTTCGTCCGCACACATGTGTATGCATGAAACAATAACGTATGATTTCTGTGCCCTGGGGCCGGCGAACGGCTGATTAATTTATCAAACGCGAAATTACGACGTGTAATGCACAATTTGGCCGCCGGTCGCTCTGGGAATTCTGTTCGAACCGGAAAAACGATACAATTGATGAACATTGTCATGGATCTGAAAGCATCACTTCGTAGTACGGTGTAATTAGACCTAAACCTCAACATCCAAAGTAAAAGTTTTCCTCCAACACCAAATTGCTCTACATAGTCCCCTTATTCTATGGTAAAAAGTTACACCATTTTGAGCGTCGGGTTTGGTGGTGAGGGGGAGGGAATTTGAAAAATCACTAGTTTTTTAAGTTTTTCGTAAATATTTCAAAAACTAAGCGGTTTATCCTAAACATTCTTATATACAAAAATGTTCTACGTTAAATTTTAAATAAGAATGGTCCTTTTCATAATCACTCTAAATTGTACGGTTCAAGAGTTACAGACGGTGTAAATGTTAACTTTTTCGTAATTTTGATAATTTAAAAAAAAATAAGCTTCGTAAAAGAATGTTGCTATTTCAGTGGCCGGTGGTATGTTAGTGATGAGCCCTTGAAGGAACGACAACCTCACCACCTTATCAAGGGGTACTCTTTTTTAAGGGAAAAGAGACTTCCACAGGCCTAGGCCATATAAACCTGTGGTACGGAGAAACCCACCATGAACTTTCTACGAACATTGCAACATAAATTCACTTCTTAAGCATAAATATCTTTCAAATTTGGAATGTTCAATGTCTTTATTAACTTCACTCATCCTCCAGCACATTATCCTCCTCCTCCTCTAGCTCGTCGTCTAAGATGTTATTATTGTCCATGTTATCACATGCTTGGCCTGAGCAATTGCTGCATATGCTAGTGCAGTTTAGACCACTCCTTCTGCATTCACAATAACGAACGCATTCATCTTTGCAAGTACACATTATAAGGGACAGTAATTCCTGGGGGGCTGCAGGACGTGCTGTTGTAATTGGTGTCAGGTGGTCGCCAATCTTCTTCCAACCCCACTCGAGTGGATCCTTATCTTCATTCAGCCACTGTTGTACCTGGTGGTAGGTCCTAAATGAATGCTGTCTGGACGCTCCTGAAGTGGGGGGTAGTGCATCCAACTTCAGTAATGCATGACTGGTAGCGGAGACAATCTAGATCTTCAGTGTTCTTGGCTCCAAACATTGCAAGTAGGAAGTAATTTCCTGCATCAGCCACTGCACTGAGGTCGGCTTTGGGGTTGTTGAAAATTATCTTGATAAACCTGATATTCAGACAAAGAAACCTGGCTTTAGTCGTGAAATCCGAATTTTATTCGATAACGGCGAAACTACTCATTTTAAAGACATGAAATGTTTGGCACACTCTAACTTGTTTTTGGCGAGCAATCGATCGGAATTATAAAATCATATGGTTCCCATTTGAAAAAAATGAGATTTCGTAGTTTTATTGAGGCTCACTTTGAAGCCCTGTTTCAGGCACCCTGTATAAAATTTCCTCATAATTTATACAAGAAGCCGTATCAGCCTACTTTCATTTGTCTCACTGCTCCAAAAAAAATTCTTATAATGAGGGATTTTGAAGATATTAACACTAATTTGTGACAATCTTTCTGTCAAAAAATTTGAGAATCAGGCAATAACTCAACAATCGCTTGATGTGGTTGCGCCATAGAACTTATAGTACATGGAATGCCATTAGCCTTGCTGCTCAGCTTAAAAAAATGGATAAACATCTCAAGTTGGAGGAATACCGAAATTTCCATGTTCCCATGGATACGACTTGTCATACAGAACAGAAACACAGAAATACTATGAATTTAATCGTCAAGATCCGATTCACTTGGCATTTCGGCAAACATTTCTGTGTTTCTGTTCGGTGTGACAGGTCGTATCCATGGGAACATGGAAATTTCGGTATTCCTCCAACTTGAGATGTTTATCCAATTTTTGATCTGGTAATAGCATTCCATGTACTATAAGTTCTATGGGTTGCGCATATCATACATCAAATCATTGCAGAATTAAACGAAGAATTCAAATATGTATAAATATATAGGGTGTTCCATTTGAAATAACGAAGTTCACATCCGTTTCCGGTAGAACCGGAAGTAGATTCCGCTTGAAAATATTTCACAAATTGAGTTCATGTACTCTAAAACAAAAATACAGAATTTTGAATTTGTATCGCAATTCCTTCCTCGAAAACTTCTAATGAAACACTTAAAAAAATCACCCTGTATTTTCGAAAGAACCAATCGGTTTAGAAAATGAAAGTATTCCTAATTTTTACAGTGGAACGCGTCGTTTTCGAGTTATTTCTGAGTTTACCCTATAAAATTTGACAAAAAATCAAAAATTATAAGGAAAATCTAGATGCAACCCTGGCCTTTCAATATCACAGAATGGCTCAAATTAATAAACTCTATACAAGGTAACAATGTTTTCAGAATGTTTATCAACTTTGTCAAGACTGAAATGTCAATGGAATACTAGATTCGGATATTAATAATGAATATCCCATACAATAAACCACGTATTAAATTGAAATTAATGCAAAATGAATACTTAACACTACACGATCTGTGCCGACAAATAACAAATCGTTATCCAAAAATCTCCATCAAGCCGCTATACGCATGCTTCGTTCAACAACCACAGACCAACTGTTCGGTATAAGGAACAACGGTTTGTCTTGCGCACCGACTGAAATTAAGATCGTAGTGCTCTATCGGCGAGAATCAGAACATTTCCAAAGAGGCACGACAAGATGCCAACAGTCAAAAGTAAACAAAACTAGTGCCTTCGCGTTAGTTCATCCGTTAATGAAAGAGGACCTACTGATTCCTTGTTTAAGGAGAAAATCAACACAATCTGGCATCGTCTTCTCAAACATTGTATGATAGCTTTCATAGAATATGACTAAATGGGTTAGGTTAAGTCATTGGCCTCAAATCCTTTGACCTAATTCAATGGAGTTATGTTGATTAGTGTAAAAACAATTCTTTTTGAGATAGTTTTGGGGGAAAGAGGAGAATGTAAACAAGTTATAAGTGCTCACAAACTAATCTTCATGAAAATCGAAACAGAAACTCATTTTGGTGAGAGAAATATGGCGTTTCAGTTGCAGATATAATCGGATGAAACTTACTGTTTTTGTTAAGAAATATCTTGTTTTCTACCATCTTATTCGAATAAGGTTAGTACTTTTGTATTTCTTAAATGTATCAACTCAATTTCAA
Source organism: Adalia bipunctata (assembly GCA_910592335.1). NCBI lineage: Eukaryota > Metazoa > Arthropoda > Insecta > Coleoptera > Coccinellidae > Adalia > Adalia bipunctata. Next base: position 16,530,995 of record OU342955.1, read on the forward strand.
TCGAGAAATATGAACTCTGCATCAATTCTAGAGAATTATATAAAAGACGTAATTTTTTTAAATGGCTATATCTTTTTGACAGAGCCGAATTCGGAAAAACGGAAAATGAAAAAAAGGTTTCTTTCGACCCCAAGAATCTTCAGTTAAATTATATGTACAAGTCAAAGACTCACCCTGTATTGACTCTCGATCAAAATGAAATGTAATTCGGATTAGAATTCATTCACTCATTTGTGCTTGAAATGAGTATTTGTTTCTCAAAATATTATGCATTTCACATCACATGTACTGAGGTATCGGAATGTTCGCGGAACGGCTCGCCCTTTTTTGCCTCAGATAATAAATGCGCACGTTATGGTAGCACCGTTTTCTGAATCTGTGGCCATCAGTTCATTCATTAATTTCGTACCGCTTTTTCAATTTTGTGTTTCTAATGACTTTTTGAACATGGGTGTCAATTATTATATCGCGTTTCATCGTGTATGAAAAGTGAGATTTGGATTTAATTCGGAATATTATTAGCAAAATACGTTGAAAAAATGGTTCGTATGTGTCTTGATTGTGGTAAATTGAACTATTTGAATCATTATTTGAGTTGACAGAAGCATATGTTCTACTTTTATCATTCTGTGTAACAGTGGCGTAGATTCCTCGATTCTTAGAGTTTCACTTTTCAGATTCCCTTCTGATATTGAGAATTGTGAACAATTTTGAATTGTATGAATTCGTCAAAAAGAGATGAATCACTTCTAATTTTATTTGGATTCTTCAATACGATAACACTACTCCACTGGACATTTCAAAGTTAGATGTTGCCATGGCAGTATCTAATGATATTGCTTTCTCTTATATCAACACATTGCCCATTGAATAAGATTTCGATAATATTGAATCCAGTCCATCAGAATGCGTTAAATAAGACGACAAATCAATATCCCAACAATGGACGCCAGTGTTACTATTCCATGCATTACAAAGAAATTGATCGAATACCAATATTACTTTTTCATTACACCGCACTGAAAACCCTATCATGACATGTAGATTTAGAACATCGAAAATGACTCTTTTCCGTGCGGCCGCACCGCAAAAAGTTTTACGGTGCGCTGAGGCATAGATGCATCCTATGATTCCTATGCTGAGACACAGAGCAACGATTGCGTGACAGTAGATGTCAGTGTTTTCAATAATTATTGTTTCACAATATCGAAATGCTTTCTGCTGAAAATTTTTCCCGTGTAATTGTTTTCAGAGAGATGTAATGAAAAATATCGTTCATTACACGTCCAGAAAGGCTTTTTCCGTGCTTGCACGAGTTCCCGTGTTCGGCTCCGCCTCACACGCGAACACATCGCGCGCGCACGGAAAAAGCTTACTTTCTGGACTAGTAATGAAATGTACTATTCCGGAAAAGGTTATCTACATATGCGTTTTCGTTCAACGCGGGTAAACGGTGTTTGGGGAGAAGTGCGAGCCTGCCGTACATGTTTGTACACAACGGAATGTTTGCTCAACGTGTCGGAGTAGAGACGACGTCGGAGCACATCTTTTTGTTTGCCATCCTCACGCGATGGTTATGCACACACATATGCGCGACGACAGACAGATAATCGGCGATATTTATAAACATTATGTTCGCGAATCTCGCTGAATACGATTAAAATTCATGGAAAAATGAATGAAATATCACTTTTATCCGGCACACCGGAGTTTTCGGACGCATCGACGTTCGGAAACGTCAATTTTTGTTGAAATCCAGCCTACTATGAATAATTCGAGTACTGTATTGTCGGCTCGATAGATCTGCAGTGTTTTATGGCTGTTGGTCGGATTTTTGGGACATAATTATTCATTATGCCCGCCATTGTGCCGAATAAGTCGCATCTGTTAAATAAAGCTCATATTGTGCGAACAAAAGCCATCGTTATAATGGAAATCTAGATTTGTATCATTTTTGCATCGAGTCAACAGTTAATGAACGAAATGGCATTTGCTGTGCCCACAGCCATTGTTCACGGAAATGGATCTCATTTCACAGTTTGCAACTCAAATTTGCATTCAAAAAGTTATATTGTACTAGAACTAGTTTGTCCTAAAACTAAGAAAAAAAGAAAGCGCTTTTTCAGAGTCGGGATAAGAAATGTTACCTTGTAAAAAGCACCCCCTTTGTGATTCGGCTTTCCACCATTCAGGGGTGTTATTACTTAAAGAAAAGAATAGATGCTACTTTAAATTTTGAAGATCTTTCTCCATGAAGGGAGAAAGTGTGATGGGTATGGCCCAACGCTTGTTGTCTAATAATTCTCCAGGGACAGGGATGGTAAATGAAACTTTCGAATTCACATTTTAGACCTATATTTTGAGCCATAGTAAAATTAACAATTTTACACACGCTATTTATAATCCAATCACGTCCACAAACTGAATTATCAGAATATTTGGTCAATTTCCCAAATCAAATGAACTTTACACAACCAAATCAAATCATTACATCAAATTCAAATTGCAAATCAAAATCAGATCATTGGAACCAAATCAAATCATCAGAACAAATTCCAATTATAAAAGCATAATCAAATTATCAAAACTTGGGGGTTTGTTAAAATAACCCAAAACCGTAAACATGGGATGATATCACGCAATACTTACAACCCGAATTTACGAATACTTAAGAGAGATCTAAAAAACAATACAATTCAGACAGACTTGTGGTAGATTTCGGGACTCTGGACTTTAAAAGATATCTGGCCTTGCATGCAGCTTTCTACCAATACTCAAACAAGCAGACACAAAAAATGCCTGACCTTTCTCCTCGTGCAGGTACTCCTAAGGATGATGAAAATATCCTGAAAAACAAAAGATTCGTTCACAGATTAATTTCACTTCCGGTCTATCGATGAGACGTAATCTAAATAATTCAAATTAAGTTCCGCGATCCCTCTAATATCACTTTTTCGTCTCTGCTTGAGACCGTACCTCTAAAACTGAATTACTTACTTCTCAAACCTTCCTTAAAACCATATCAAAAACGTATCTAACGAGTCAACTGAGAATCTTTTCGTTCAAGACTTCTCCAGCTACTCCTCAACTTCCGATTCAACCTTAACTGTTTTCGTCTCCGCTTTGAAACCGTACTTCCAAACACTGAAGTACCTACCCTAAAACCGAATCGAGTTAGCCGAGAACCTCCCCGTTTAAGGCTTCTCCAGTTACTCTAAGCTTCCGAACCGTATCCCGAGCCCACTGGGAACCTTTCCGTTTAAGGCTTCTCCAGTTACTGCCTTTTTCGTTTTCATAGCAAATTGAAGATTTCCCTTCTTCGTTTTCTTTGAAAACCAATCAAATTAAAGATTTTCCTTCTTCGTTTTCACAAACCAATCAAATTGAAGATTTTTTTTTCGTTTTTACAAACAAATCAAATTTAAGATTCTTCTTTTTCCTACCTCCCGTGGGTGAGTTGTGAAAGGATGACGCAGTTTCCCATGGAACTGTCACGTTGCAAATCCCACGATGTTAGCCTCGACGTTTTCTGCCATCGTACGCATTTAATGCAACCGATTTCGTGTAACGATTTTCTGATATCGTTTGAGTCTCTTGAGAAACTTGAACCGAAAATCAATAATCTCAATCGTTATCATCTCCGCCAACATCCTGTACCATACCAGTAACGACAGAGTAATTTTCGGAGCCGTGAATATAAATTTCGGAAGTCTACACTGGTCAACGAAAATATTTCAATTTATTACAATGCTTTTGGCTACACAAATGCGAGCTCTTAACTCATGGCGCGAACATCTGCGCGCGAAGGCCGCCAATGTGAGTAAAGATGAGGTCCTGGCATTCATGGCCCTGCGCAGTGACGACTTCTTTAACTTTCATAATGAATGATTCGTTAAGCAAGGGGAATTAGGATTTTTCGATTTTTGTCACAGGAAATCCATTTTATGGCTGTCTAAACGGGCCAAAAGTCTACGTATACAGCGCGAATCAAACTGCGAATTAATGTGTGAGGGCAAATTTTGACGCGAGGGCTTGACCAACTTCCCCTAGAATTCATGATTCGCGCCATGAGTGTAGCGCGCCCTCTTGACAATCTTCGCATATAGAAAATAGAATCCTATTTTATCGGAATGATGTGGACCCGTGATGTATATCGAACAAAATTCCGTGGTGCTGCGACATGCCTTTGTCGAAATTAAATTCTAATTGGCCGTAAATCGTGGAACATAATCGTACCTGAAATATCAACAATAACGCTTGAACGAGGACGAAACGCTTGGAGATTTATCGGGCAATAATGCCGGCCGATATCAATGGGCAATCAACGTCAGCGAACAAAGGAAATCCGAGTCGACGCTTCACGTAGCTACGCGTAGATGGGGTGGACTCCGGATGCTGCAGAAAAAGGTCACGCGTTTCCTATTTTCTGCGTTTCTGCTCGAAATTTACAAATCGCAGGAGATGCGCGCAGAATTAATATTGCAAGTCCGTTGTGTTCGATTTTGTACTTCTCTGCTGAGGCCAAGAGATGCAGAGGGAAAAATGATGGTATTTTCTTCCTTTTTTGAAATAAAACACCAACATTTGATGAGCATCTGACGAACATATCGGGTGTTTTTTAGAGGGATAGAATTTTAAATTTGAATAGAACACATTTAAATTAAGATTGAAGCCAATTTTTTTTATTTGATCGAAAATTCTATGACTCCAAAAAAACACCCGATACTATCCTATGTCAACTTTTTATGACCGCTTCAAGCTCTCTATTTGCGGTTTCAAAATAGGTAGGACCAGTTCAGTCTTGTAGCGTATGCATAATATTTGCATAAACATTATTATTATTATTATTATTATTGTGGAAACCGACAGGTCGCGTACGCGATTCGTACAAAATGGAAAATTAATGATGGCGTCTGGTTATTGAATTCGATTGAAATGTTTTCAAATATAAGTCAACATGGCTGATGAACTCGTTGACATTATTCATGATGATGAGGTATTCTGATCTGTTTGTGGCAGTAATATCGTGCCGCAACGTGTCCAGGGCGCATCAATATTCATACACAATTATATTTGTGGATGAAAAACTTTGTGCATTTGCCGATTATTGGAAATTTATGAGTTCGGATTGTGAATTCAGCGGAAAAACCGATGGTTCTGGACGAAATTGCTAACCATAAAGGCTTTAGTTATTAATGTTATGCTACACATATTTCGGTCGGAGTAGAATTATTTTACACACCATCAATGTTAATTAATCTCATTGGAACGAAGCAATGATAATTAACAATTCCGTTAATATTGTAGAGAACTCGCGAAGGAATCAATTGAGAATTTTTGTTAGGAACAGCATGTGGCGATCTCTGGGACCTCGCAATAAGGGTTCTCATAAGAGTTCCATTTTAACCTCTCAGAGATCCGCAGAGAAGTCTGTGTTTCTTTGTAAAATACTTTTTAACAATTTTTCAGTAACGATTTACAACAATAAGATTCCACTAACGTTCTTGTTTCTTACAGAGAGATGCCCTGAACTTGGAGCCTACAAATGTTGCCCAGTGTGTATCCAAAGGGAAATCAGAGGTAAGTTTTTGCAGCCTCATATCCTTGATTCTGATTATCCATGTCTATCTCAGTCTATCAACAAGAGTATCAAGTATATGTATATTATTTCAGTTAAAAGTTATCGCCCCTTTCTATATTATACTGAATTTTTTTAAGGAATTAAATGAAATTTTTGATATAGTTCTACCATCCAATGGGGTTTCTATATCAAAATGATATATGCAGGTTATTCTTGAGAGACAAACGTATTATATCCCAAATGTAAATGGAGGTAAATTTCCACAGGAATATCGATTCCTGCAATAGCCAGGACTCCAACTGCCCTCTGCCGATATCTAGCTCTCGAACGTGAACTCTCAATAACAATTCGAACACACCACATTCAGCAACCCCTCCACCCCTACCCCACCTGCTTTAAATTCCAAATTGGCGAAGATTAAGCGATTAATGTGTGTCCTATCTTTGATCTGCGACGGTTAGTTTCAATTACTCAGGGATTTCTGGATTTGCAGCGGATACCTGTAATGCAGTGTCCATTCAATGATCTTCGTTGCTGAACACACCATAGGAATTTCCGGAATTTCGGTAGTTGGTACAGAAATTCACTCCTGAGGAGGCATTGTGGCGTTTTCAACAGTCATCTCATCAAACTCCTTCCATTAACATTATCTTCAGTTCATTCTGATAGTTCGGTAGTTCAACTATTCATCCTGCTATGAAAAAATGCACTCAAAGCCGGAGCGATTAGAGGCCAATTGGAATGATTCATTTCAGGTGTTGATGACTTCATTTTTCAATTGTTTGCATGACATTGATCCTTGGATTCGTTGTGAATCCATTGTATGGCACCAGGTACTTCTCGCCAAGCTTCCATCGTATGGCTATCCCCCTCAGATATGTTCTCTGATGGCTAACTCCCTAACAGTTCTCTACATGAGCTGGTCGATTGAGTTTCATCTGACACTCTATCCAATAATGCTGGTGTTCCACAGGGGTCGATTCTGGCTTCAACACTGTTCCTGCTTCACGTCAACGATGAACTGAAGGCAGCTTCATGCCCAGTGCTCTGTTTCGTAGAACCCTCCATACGGCCTTCTTTTTCAGGGCTCCAACAAATCATAAAAGGGCAGAGAAATATATTGATAGCATAAATATGAACTTAGCAACCATTCTCCAATTGGGATCCAATAACTTGTTAGAATTGAATGCCTACAAAACACAAGCAAGTCTTTTATCTAGACGAACTCATCTTTCTATACTCAAGATGAGCTTGTCAGGGGTAACCATTCCATTTAAGTCATCAATTTCACCACTGTTGGCAATAATCGTTCTTGGGAAGATCAATTGCTCAAAGTGCGTACCAAAACTTAGATTTCTGTTTTGTGTCAGGAGCTATTTCACTTTCAGTCAACTACTCATGATCGATTCGACCTTTCCTAGGGTACTGTTCCCATGTTTGGTTGGAGTGCGACACCAAAACATGTCCTCAAATTGTTGGATTTTCTCCAAAAGAGTGAGAGCAATTCGTCTAGTTGATGATGCCTCGCTTACAAACTTCTCTGGAACACCGTAGCAGAATCTAGCAATCTATCTTTATTTTATAGAAACTTTCATGGTCGATGCTCTTCCGAATTATCGGCATTCATGCTCCCTATTGCAGTCCATTTGAGATTAACTCGACAAGTTCAGTCTTCACACCCCTTCGTGATCTCTTTGGGAACCTGCACAACATCTCTTTTCGAAGACTCGTTCATCCAGCGAACATCAAGGCTGCGGAACTCATTGCCTAGGGAGGTGTTCCCGTGGCATATAAACACAAATTTATGAGGAACGCCAATTCCTACCTTCTTTCTCTTGATTCTCACGAGGTTCTCTAAACATTACAGGATATTATTCCTCTCGTGGAAACCAGAGCATAAAAAAGTAAATCGATATGACACACAGACGACAAAAACTAAGTTCTTCTAGACCTCTCCACCTCGAAGAAAAATAATTCTGTCACTTATTCTGTCAATCCTGAAACATCTAACTGAATCCTTCTGGTGTTGTTCAGATCATGGAAAACGAGTTGAACGACCATAAATATCCCCGACCACAGTTTCATTTTTATCTAGTTTGAGGGCAAATGCACCGTCCCCTGCAATTTACCGCATTTTCCACTGAAGATGTCGCCCTCGTTCCAACGAAACGTCCAACATACTCTATTATTCCATTACTTCCGACTCTTAATCGAGTTAGAAACCGAAAAGGTCGAACTGGTACGTGAACGGTTCCCCGCAACCAAACCGTCCATAAATATTTTATCGGTAGGTGAGGTTAAATCCGGACGGGAGATAAAGCGTGCAAAAACGGGGGACGTCGCCCCCGCCCCGTCATAATTTAAAATGCAATTTTTACGTGGTTACGTGACGCGCCGCGTCGTTTTTCCGCGACCAAAAACGACCCTTTCGCATGCTGAGCGCGCGCCATGTTTTTGCGTCGAATAACAACTAAACAAGACGGCGATTCGCGAAATCGAAATTCGGAAGTGGCAGGGGGAATATCAATATGGGCGGTAGGTGCAGGTTGTAATTGCATTCGGTCGGGAATTTATTATGTCGGCTGAAATTTTCGTCGAAATTTGCTTATTCGTTTATGCTCCAGGTCTGAATTCTGATTTCGTTACAAGGTTAGCGTTCTACGGGGAAAATATATGTTTCAACATTTATATGGAAGAGATGTTATAACCCTGGTGTTCAGAATTCGTATTTTCATTCTTCATAATTGATTCCACAACATTGATACTGCGAATGGACTACGTTGGTAACGAAGAAGATCCGCACTTCAGTGGTTGACCCACTCTCTTTGACTCTGTGGTCTGAAGTTCTCAAGAATCGAGGTGACACAATCTACTGGACCCCTCTCCCTTTCTCTTTGAATCGCCACGACCCCCTCCATCAGTTCGCTCCCTACTTCAGTTCGCCTCAATTTTTGCCATTTGTTCATCTTGCCAGAACACTTGCTTCATTCCGATGATGGACACCTCCAGATGTGGGAGAACGGGAGAAGGCTCTGATAACTTTGAGTCTGTGGCCCGTCTATTTCTGATGAATAGGCGAAATATGAACGCACTCTCAACAAACAACAAACTATATTTTCTTGTTACCCCAACTTAGATAACAAGCACGAAACGATTATACGAGTAATATTATCTAAATTATAAACTCTACCTTCTGTATGAAAATGTATAGCAAGGGAGCAAAGTGATATAATTACTTACTAATAGACCTTTCCAGAATCACCTGTGCAGGTGAAAGTTTGCGCGCGTCGCTTGTGGGCTGAGAATGAATATTATTGGTCGTCAAAATTTCACTCCCTAAATCATTGACATTCGACAATTGATATTATTATTTTACGCAGTCGACGTTTTGAATGTGGATGTAATTTGTTGTATTGTTTATCAAAAATCAAAATTGTATTATGCCTCAACAATGTTGTGTTACTAAGTGAGGGTCACGGTACGATAAAAACAGTAGGATCTCATTTCATTGCTTCCCTCTCTCCCTCTTTCTCTTCTCTCTCGCACTAAGGTTTGCGTAACTTTTAAAGCTGCCCACAAGTTGCGCATGAAATATACCTGTTTCTCTCTCATTCTGGTTTAGTTCACATCTTTCATCCTTGTTCTACGTTTTCTGGAAAGGTCTATTACTGATTATTTACCGACGATTATAAACTCAACCTTCTATATGAAAATGTATAGCAAGGAGTAATTATGAAATGTACCTTCTATGTGAAAATGTATAGCAAGGTAGCAGGGTGCTATAATTACTAATACTAAAACTTTACTGGTTATTTACTCCACTTTACTGACTGCTTGTCTCTCTTACATAGGGTTTTTAAGACAAGCCCGAAAATAAGGGAGGTTCATTTCCTCTGAATAAATCAGGGAAAGATAAACAATTGATTGGGTGTCAGAATCGAACAACGCCTCGCTGAGCAAACAAAGTGCTCTCATTTGCATTTTTGATTATAGTGAGAAAAACAACAAATTTCTTGTATCTACAGACCAATGAGAGAAACCTTGGACTATTTGATATTTGATCATGACATGTGTTTCCCAAATGCAACTTGTACCGCAATGAATGTCACCATATATTTTATTTTATGAGCTTCTACTGAGAAACCGAAGAAAGTTCAACGGACCTGGTTATTGTCTCGAAAGATCAAATGAATTTCCCAAACTTGACCTTAATTCTAGGGTTGAGAACCTCTACAATAGCGAACCATAACTAAGTTGAAAATGGGTTATTTCAAACAGAGTACCAGAATTGTAACTAAAGACATATGGAATAAAATTTTAGTTCAAGGGTTCGATCCCATATGGTTAAAACAATTTATCTATACATTTTTAAAGGTGACAGCTCACTTCTGGTGAGAAGGGAGATGGAATTTATGTTATCCAGATGTTGTGAAGTAAGACGCAACAGCAGGTCTTAGTTAATACTTCTGTTTTTTCGGGTTTAAGTGGAGTACCTATTTGACGTAGAGTATTCGATATTTTGTCAAATATACGAAAAGTTACTGACAACTTTGTGTTAAGCTTAAGAGGAAAGGAGAGATGCAAAGTTGATAATAAATTGAGAATGTCTTGGTAATTATATTGAGGACCACCAAAAACTATTTTAAATAAGGCATTGCGAAAGTTGACATAAGAAAAAACTGAGGAGACCTCGACTTTGAATAGATGCACGATTCCCAAGAATGAACAATAAGTGGATCATTTCCTCCTGTGCCACCACGTCCCCTCCCACCCCCGCAATGACCCATATTACGAACAGACGGGGTCTCGATCTCACGCTCATGTTCTCCATAAATGTTTCCACTCTATTCAAAAGCGTATCGCAAATGTGTTCGCCATGCCATTGTAGCCGCATTCAAAATTGGATGGCATTCGGCAACGTCATCCACTTCTGCTAATATGATCGTTGGAAATCGCACAGACCCACTGGCGCACATTCCGTCCCAATCGAAACAGACAGTCGCTCAAAGAGAGACGAAGAGAGGGAGAGAGTGGTTACAGGACTTCAAGACCTTTTCTTCGGACATCAAGCTCATTTCAGTAGTTAGTAGTTATCAGTATATGAGCCATGAATAGAGTGTGCACTTCACCAAAACCTTATGAAAAAACAGTTTCGAAAATGTGTCAACCCGTAGAGAGCCTTTGAGTACTTGTCGAATCATGCAATATCGGCCTTTGAACGCTTCTGGTGTTTTGGTTTGGACTGAGGATTTATAAAATGGTATACAGACGGTTCCAAAACCGCTACAGGAGCTGGCGCTGGTATTTACGGGACAAGTACCAAGTGTGCACTATCGTTAGGCTCCTGTACAAGCATCGTTCAAACGGAAAAACTTGCAATCGGAAGATGTCTAGATATAAATCTATACCTTTTCGAATTGGGAATAAACACATTCATATTGACACTAAACAATTTCATATTGAGAAAAGTCATTTCCACTTAAATTTGATACAAAAATATTGTCAAATAATAAATGTACCTATCTATTGATCAGATCATTTTGAGTGTTGTGTGTTATAACTTATTCATTATGAAATATGAAGAGGTGCATTTAGAAGAGAAGATGCAAAAGAATTTGTGCGGAACCGCTTACGTGCTGCCTATAATATTTACCAGTCGCATGTGGTGTTGGTAGTAGATAATGCTCCTCGTCATGCAGGATTAGAAGAGGTCTTTAAGGAACCAGAATTTCAGGACAATAATCTACTCAGACTCAGTTCTTACAGTCCAACGCTGAACCCTGTAGAATTTGCGTGGTCAAGTTTTAAATCTGGAGTTAAAAGGGCAATGTCTACAAGGATGCTACAGATTTTGGCTGGTGAAGAAAGGACAGATCTTCCTCAAAACCAGTTCCGCTTGCGTGAATTGGAAATTATATTGCGTGATAATATATATAATAAAAATCAACAACTGTGCGCGATATATAGCACATATACAGCGATATTTTCCTGATGTTTTAAACTTAGTTGATATGGTTGTGTGATTTTCATTGTTGAAGAAATATTTTTATTTATCGTATCGATTCTCACATTTATCAACTTGTTCATAAAATAGCATTATATATTAAGTTTATCAACACCTCTGCATTGTAAAAAAAATAAAAATAAATTTTTTCCTCATTTGAATTCTTAGTTACTTCAGAACAATTCTCTTGAACTATGAAATAAAACGGAAAATGACTTTTCTCAATATGAAATTGTTTAGTGTCAATATGAATGTGTTTATTCCCAATTCCATTGTGTTTACCATTTAGAAGTTGCTTATTCTCATTTTGAATTTGTTCATTCCCAATTCGATTTCGTTTATCATTTTGAAGTTGCATATTCTCATTTTGAATTTGTTTAATCCCAATTTGAATGTGATTAGTCTCAATTTGAAGTTGAAAAGGTATAGAAAGAAAATATCAGAAGTGCGATATAGCTATTCAAGCAGATGGTCAAGCTGCTATTAAACCACAGAGCTCCTACGTCATTGACTCAAAGCTGATTTGGGAGTGCCGAAACAAACTCAATGAGGTAGGCAAGAAGAATAAGGTCTTTTTAATCTGGGTTCCCGGTCATTCGGGAATCGTAGGAAACGAAGAGGCCAATACACTGGCCAGAAAGAGCGCACAAACGCCACTCACTGGCCCAGATCCCTTCTGTGGTATAGGAAAATGCAACTATAAGAAGGAGTTTATGCTGAAGGAGAAAACTGGCGGAATCTCCCAGGGATGGATCACTCCAAAAAGTTCCTCCGGATCTTTGAAACTGCTAGATCCAAAATAATATCTGGATCTCAGTAAAAACCAACTTTACTTACTCACTGGCTTTCTCACAGGACATTGTCGCCTATAGAAGCATCTGTTGAGAATGGGTTTATCGGACACTGATGAGTGTAAAATCTATGGGGAGGAGGAAGAAACCTCTATTCACCTGGTTACGGAATGCTATGCCATTGCAAGCCAAAGGAAAGAGTGCTTTGGACAAGAAACTTGTACAAGTGTGGAGTTATCCTCCTTGAAGCCGTCCCAGATACTGGATTTCATGAAATCTCTTGAACTGGAGGGCGAGCTGTAGGAGGCGCGATGATAACAGCTCTATAAGGGGGCACAATAGACCTTAAGGTCGCAGTGAACTGTAACCCCTTTTCACTATAACTATAACTATCCAAGCATTTGCATTTTTCAACTTCTGAAATTTGGAAAAACTGTTAATGAGGAAAATTATCAACCCTTCCGCTACTTCAAATATCGAACTCATTTTATATAAAATACATTTTCCCGTTTCTCCCCAGTGTAATTGCTCGACTTATTGCGCGTCGTCGGTGAAAGCAACTTTCCATTTCTATTAGGGCCCATTTCCACCGTCGTCATCCAGATATCCGCTGTTATTGTGTCACGTCGAAAGGAAAAGTCGAATAACGAGGACGACTGAAACCATTAAGGTAATTAAAACTGAAATCCTGGCGATTACCGACGACATCTCCCGTTAACTTGTTTAACTACGTGCTTTCTAATGGACCGGGAAAATTCTTAGCGTTGAAAAATGGAACGCCAAATTCTGTGCGACGTCGTGTTGGAGAAAGGTTGGATATTCAAGAGGGGGGGGTTGATGAGGGAAGGAGAGATAATTTTATTTGCAAGCGTCGTTCCTCGAACTCAACCAGAAACCAAAACTCGCTTTCAATTTTTTTCAGCCTTCTATAGATAAAGCCCGGAACACAATCTGACAACTGCGCTCAGATTCCGCGACCGGAGGCCTACCGATAAGGATCACTGTTTAAAAGGTAGATCTGCTGGCCCATACTAGTGGTATTATACTATATGACAATACGCTTTTTTTCGCTCTGCATTCAACGCAAGTTCGTTATTATAAAACAGTGATTGTCGAGAACAGAGAGTTCATCATGTGTAAGGAACTCGACCCAATTGAGGGATCCCTCCAGTCGACAAGGAAACCAAATTTGAATTGACAGGGAAAGCTACTGTTCATCTTTCCATTATCTCTAACGTTTACTCAGAGAATTCCAAGCTTGACTCCTTTATATTTTCCTATCTCTATGGTTAGAACGCAATCCAACTAGTCGAAACTAGTTTTAACTGGGAAATCTAATAATGCCATAGTCATGATCTGTCATTCTCCACCAACCGATCGAGCCACAATTTGCATATTTCCTCAACCCAAAATATTGTTATTTGCTAATTCCGTTTCAGACTGATCGGTGAAGAGTTTCAAGCCGAAATTGAAATTAATTTAACTCCTGCCTCATTTGGAAGTCAAATTCGTCGCCACTCGTCGAAAGGGAGGACGATCCCTGAACAATGGGCAACAACGCTCTTCTGGCACCCTCGATTCTCGCTTTGGTCAGCGCGAGTACTCAGACGCTGCCGGACGGGTTATGTCGATTCTGCATTGTTTTAGGAAGGACTTCATCATGTCTATAAGCCTATTGGGTCAGAAGGGTGAATGAGGTTTCATAGATTCCTATGTTCGAAAATCATTCTTCTGGTTATTCTCAGTTCGTCGTTATTCTGTTGTCTCTTAAGATAGAGTTAATTCACTCCTACCTTCAAAAATGTCTGTTCCTCTCAAATTCTTCGGAGTGAATGAGTTCGTCATACTTTACGTAAAGTTGTCTCTTGAAAATAAGGGTTCTTCTGAGGCATAATATGAATGGAGCCCATGAATTCCTGTATTCCAAAATTATTATTTTCGAATACTCAATATATATTTTTATTAATCTGTACAAATAACAGGTGTAGGTCTTTGGTTAAAGAAAACTGCTAGGATTGAAAGGCCAACGTTTCGATATATTTAATATCTTCCTCAGGGCTCTGAAACGATACAAAAACCTAGTTTCAAGTGGAAGCCAGAATATCTCCAACGCATATACAACTAAAATATTGGACAAATTTTGTAAAAAGTAAAAGTATCTTTTGACAACAAGTAATTAGAACTATTGGGGTAGTAAGTGACTAATCTAATAAATAAATAAATGAATAAATAAATAAATAAATAAATAATCAAATAAAAATTATAAATAAATAAACAAGTAGGTAAACTGTATACTATGCAATAAAATAAAATAATCCTTGTAAATAAATTTCTTCTGGAATCTACTTTGTAAGTGTAAATAGGAAACTTAGAAGGTGAAATCTGACTATCATGAACTCTCGTGCGATATGAAATTTACCAAATAGTAATTAAATTAAAATTGAAATTAAAATAAGTATTATAAAAATCATCAACCACTCACATCAACAGTCAGTTCTCCGTGTTAATATACAGGGTGTCCCATTAGTGCCGCAGCGGACGATATACGCGTAACGGTCTGAGTTTTGCAAAATTTTTTGATGCAGACTGGATATACTCCAAGAAGAGCACAACCTAAAAATATTTTCGAATATATCGGGGGGCCCACAAAAGAGGAATAGCGGGTGACTTTGTTTTTTCAAATGGGACACCCTATATTCAATAGTATTTTTCAATTCTCTGAAACTTCCTGGATGCTTTCGTATACTTTTCACATATTTTTATTCGACAGTTTTCGAAATATTGGCCATTTTGACAAAAAAATTATACTTTTAGAGGCTATGTTATCCAATTATATTTCACGAACCGTTGCACATACCAATAACAGTTTTATATGGATTGAAAGACAAGACTTCAAAATATCCTAGCCAGCTATAATGAAGCATCTCCAGCATACAGAGTGTCCACAAAAAGACTATCAACATGACGAATTTCAAATCAACTTTTCTTCATTTTTTCAAATGCAATGCATATGATTTTTTTTTTCATCATTATAATCACCATTCATGTTACTTCATTTCTTGTCAAATACATGATATGGATATCTCTAAAGAAATAGGATTTTTAAGAGTTTTTCCTCCAAATTCATATTTACTTCCGAATTCAAAAAGCAGATTTGGCTTTTGTGTGGTTATTGGGAACTGTCAAATTATTCTATTCAAAATTTACATCATTGCAGCTTCAATTCAAATCATCATAGTTTTTACGGATTGGATGAATACTCACACAATGATGTGAAAATTCAAAAAATACCAATGAGTTTGAATGTACAAGTAATGAATGCTTCAAAAAACTTCAGGATACAAAAAAGTGCCCGCTCTTATCCTCATACAACTTTCTTCGAAAAAATTATATTCATATAGTTTCCCAGGCACGCAAGCAGATCTTCAAGCTCGCAAGCTCAAAGCTTGTTTGAAATTTTTGGAAGATTCGACGTTCCAAGTAGAAACATAGAAAATGATCAAAAATGTATTTTGAAAAATTGGTACAGAAAGCAAGTTTCTGTCTTCAGTAACTGATTTCATCACATTTTTGAGTAGATACATCAAAACTTTCTAGTTCCTCATTTCGCTATAATATGAATTGAAGCTTCAATGATGATAATTCTGAGTGGAATAATTTGACAGTTCTCAATAACCACAGAAAAGCCAAACCTGCTATTTGAATTCGAAGGTCTATGTGAATATTAGGGAAACATTTCGAAAAAGCGCTTTAAAATCCTATTCCGTTAGAGATATGCATATCATGTATTTGACAACAAATGAAGTAAAATGAATGGTGATTACAATGATGAAAATAAATTATATGCATTGCATTTGAAAAAATGAAGAAAAATCGATTTGAAATTTCGTCATGTTAATAGTCTTTTTGTGGACACTCTGTATGCTGGAGATGCTTTATTATAGCTGGGTAGGATACTTTGAAGTCTTGTCTTTCAATCCATATAAAACTGTTATTGGTATGTGCAAGGGTTCGTGAAATATAATTGGATAACATAGCCTCTACAAGTATCATTTTTTTGTAAAAATGGCCAATATTTCGAAAACTGTCGAAAAAAAATATGTGAGAAGTATACGAAAGCATGCAGGAAGTTTCAGAGAATTGAAAAACACTATTGAATATAGGGTGTCCCATTTGAAAAAACAAAGTAACCCGCTATTCCTCTTTTGTGGGCCACCCGATATATTTGAAAATATTTTTAGGTTGTGCTCTTCTTGTAGTATATCAAGTCTGCTACAAAAAATTTTGCCAAACTCAGACCGTTACGCGTATATCGTCCGCTGCGGCACTAGTGGGACACCCTGTATAAATAAAGAATTCAAGGAAACGCATACTTCTGCAAACCTTCATTTCACCTGGCAATGTCGGTAACTGAATTGAATATCAGATGCTGCAAGAAGAGAATGGCGAGAAAAAAGGGAACATAACTGGTCGGCAAAACATACAAACAATAATAATTTACCCATCACACGGGTACCCATCACACGGAGAACTGACTGTTGATGTGAGTGGTTGATGATTTTTATAATACTTATTTTAATTTCAATTTTAATTTAATTACTATTTGGTAAATTTCATATCGCACGAGAGTTCATGATAGTCAGATTTCACCTTCTAAGTTTCCTATTTACACTTACAAAGTAGATTCCAGAAGAAATTTATTTACAAGGATTATTTTATTTTATTGCATAGTATACAGTTTACCTACTTGTTTATTTATTTATAATTTTTATTTGATTATTTATTTATTTATTTATTTATTCATTTATTTATTTATTAGATTAGTCACTTACTACCCCAATAGTTCTATATTACTTGTTGTCAAAAGATACTTTTACTTTTTACAAAATTTGTCCAATATTTTAGTTGTATATGCGTTGGAGATATTCTGGCTTCCACTTGAAACTAGGTTTTTGTATCGTTTCAGAGCCCTGAGGAAGATATTAAATATATCGAAACGTTGGCCTTTCAATCCTAGCAGTTTTCTTTAACCAAAGACCTACACCTGTTATTTGTACAGATTAATCACATTAAAGGTCGTCATACATCACAATTATATATTTTTATATATTCTGTTGTCTCTTAAAAATAAGGGTTCTCGATAATTATGATTCCTGTCTCCAAAAATCTCCGTTGTGCACAAATCATTCTGGTTATCATTCTCTACGTTCTATTGTCTCGAGTATTGTCTCTTAAAATGAGGGGTTCTTCAGAATAATAATATATGGATGCAGTGGCGTAGTAACGCCACCACGGGCCTGTGTTCAAGATATTTTTCGGGCCCCTACCCTCCCTATCAACGCTAGTCGTCCCAAGCGTCCGGGCCCCTATAGGGGCCCGGGCCCGTGTTCTTCGAACACGCCGAACACTATTCACTACGCCACTGTATGGATGGAGTCCAAATTATTCTTCTCTCTTTCAAATTTTATTCTTCAATTTCCTAAATTTTGTTTTCTCTCAAAAAAGAGTTCTTCATAGTCATATTAAAAGAATTAATGGATTCCTGTCTTCAAAAGTCTCGGTTCCCCTAGAATTCTAGGTATGTTCGTCATTCTCTACAGTCTCTAGTCTCTTAAAATCAGGTATTTTCTGAATAATAAAAATATCTGGATGCAGTCCATGTAATCTTTTGCTCTCGTTGCTTTTCACTTCGCAACATCTGAATAACATAAATTCCATCTCCTTTGTTCACAAGAATTGAGCTGTCTCCTTTGAAAATGCTTTATAGATAAATTGGTTTTAACCATATGGGATCGAACCCTTGAACTGCAATATTATTCCATATGCCTTCAGTTACAATTCTAGTTCTTTGTTTGAAATTACCCTTTTTCGACTGAATTATGATCACCTTTTGAAAAGGTTCTCAAACTAAGAATTTAGGTTAAGTTTGGGAGATTCATCTGGTTTTTTGAGACAATAACCATGTCCTATGAACCTTCATTCAGTTTCTCAGTAGAAGCTCATAAAATTAACTATAATATGGTGACATTTATTGCAGTACAAGTTGCATTATGGGAATACATGGCAGGTATCGAATACCAAATCGTCCAAGTTTTCTTCCATTGGTCTGTAGATTCAAGAAATGGGTTGTTTTTCCCACTATAGACAAAAATGGCAAATGAGAGCACTTTTTCTGCTTAGCGAGGCGTTGTTCGAATAAAAATAGGGCTAGTGGACTGTATATGTATATAAAATTATTTGAAACCCAACACAAATGAAAGGCTAAATGTACCCAAAATAACAGAAGAAATATAGTCTTACCTATATCAGCAAAACAGTCAACTGGATCCTGACGATGACTCCTATTCCAATGTACAGAGTGATCGAGCTCGACAAACAAACATGGAATGATGCTGACGTGAAAATCCGTTGCTGAAAATGTCAAATTGTGTACACTTATCCTTGTGGTATTATAAAATAACCACGCCACTGGTAACAGTTTTTTTGTTCGAAATAATTCGCACAAGTGAAAGTTTCGAATGAATGTAATTCGATTGAATCGAAATTACTACAAACTGCGAATCACAGGAAAAACAGAAATTTTTCGAATTCACGAAAGGAAGCAGAAAATTAGCATTTAACGGAAGCAGAATTATTCACGATCAAGTAAATCAATGAACTGAACCTGAAAATGAAAAATAAAACAAATATCGTGACATATGCTGCGCTCCACAGCTGACGAGTTCTTCTTGTATGTAAAGGATAATCCATATGGGAATTCCCCAGTATGATGAAATTTATTTATTTAAAACAATTAGAATCTTGAAAACTCTAGTTGAAACCGTTCACTTCGCGTGAACATCTCTTAAGAATAAGGGTTCTTCAGATACATATGAATGTACCTCATGACATACTGCCTTCAAAGAGTATTCTTCTGGAATTCTTTCGTCGTGCTTCCTTGTCTCTTGAAAATAAGGGTTCTTCAGAACCATACAAATGGAATTCCTAACCGTGTTCTGTTGTCTCTCATAAACAAGTGTTCTGTTCTTCCAAATCATATGATGAATGGAATTCCTCAACATGTTCTGTTGTCTCTTAAAAATAAGTGTTCTTCATAATCATATGAGCAGAGTTCACAATGTGTTGTTTATAATGTTGTTGAAACGATTACCAATCATCAAAATTGTTATGTTACGTAGAATTGAGACTTTTCGGTGATGATGTAAATATATTCATTGTTCGCTGTAAAGATCTTGATTTGAATAATTCTCCGCTCGGAACAATGCAGGGTAGGAATAAAAGCGGGCAACAAAAAGGCAAAAATGAAAGGAGTAAACCTCTCGAACAATGAGCTCTCCTCGCAATACTACGGTAAACAGGGAGTTCACTCTCGAAGCCGCCATAAAAAACTTCATTGTTAATTGGCAAATGGCAGAGAGTAGCTAAACAAGTGGCTCTTCGTCGGAAACGACGTTTGAGGAAACTACCAAGCCGTGGTGAGTGGTTTTAAAATGCTCACCGACAATCCAACCGCGGGCCAATTCAGACTTATAAACGATACCGCAGAATTTTCGAGTTTTATACTTCAATATTTCCGCAACGCCGAGGAGCAACGAGAAATCTCCTCAGATCTTTACGAGCGCGCGCGCGGCTCCCTCCTTTGTTTCCCGAAACGCGCGTATTGATAAGGATAATTTCCGTTTTTACGACTTTGCTCTTGCTACGGAACAAACTGCCGCCAGTTTTCCATCAACTTCGAAATTGTTAAATTTCGGATTAAATGTTTATGGCGTCGTACGGTACGTGACGTTTTATTGCGCGTCGAGCGCTATCTGGCGCTGACAAGCCGAACAATTCCGGCCGGAATTGCCGGTTGACGAGATTCTGAATTTCAGACAAGACGGAGCGAGGTATACGTGAGGTGTCATTTAGTCAGGAATTTCATTTAAGTTTTTACGAGGGGTCACAAGGGGGCGCCTTCAAAAGGGGTGGTCAATGAAGAATATGTCCGTCCTCCAGGGGAAGGAGAAATCACTGAATATAATGATTATCGAAAATGTAGAGATCTGTTAACAAGTTTCACACTTTCACAGTTTCCGCTATCTTAGTCGACTATAGTACGTTCAAATATAAGAAGGAGCTTCGTGAACAAACAGAATCCTCTGCTTTGCGCACAATAAAGCTCCTATTCGTGAAACGGTCATAACCATGCTCCCTTTTAACGCCCTAAAAGATTGCCAGGATCGTACTCGGAACGGACTGTAGATGGTACTGGATAGAAATGATTCAATAATTTGAGTCAGCAATTCCCACATTATAACTCTTTTCCTCCGAATCTCTAGTGCAAAATTAATGTTATGATTTGCAACTGTCATAAACATCTTATATCTGACGTACCCTATTTTTTTCATTTTGTTTTGTATTTATATTATTATCTACTAAATAATTTCTTTTCCGGATGCCCGAGATTGCTGCAAGGTAATTCCAGGAAACATCAGAGTTTTAGAGATTTGGGTCGGAATCTTGCAGGATTCCGACAAAGTGATACCGGGAAAAACCAGATTCGGGTCCTTTTCCCTAATGGGTGAAAGCCATCTTGATTTGCATAAATATTGAAGTTTTCAATTGACAAGACTCGTAAAAGATCTCTGTTCAAATTTATAATCGTCATTTAGTCGTAATATCCGGAATATATTTAGTTTCGGTCCAAAATTTTATATTATTTTGTACGAAACTCTTTGTTGGCTGCTCAAGGTTCCGACAAGGTGATTTAGGAAACACCAGATTTGGGTCCTTTTCTCTAATGGGTTAAAGCCATCTCGATTTGCATGAATATCGAAGTTTTCAATTGACAAGACCAGTTAAAGTACCTAGAGCTACTGTGAAGGTCTAGCTGTCCAAAGTGTTTATAGATATAGTTGTGAAAAGTGTATTGTGTTGGAAAATCTTTTGACAAAGTGTATATAGTGTTTATAGAACAACGTCGAATTCGGAAACGGATACTGAATCTGAGGGTGATATGTGGGGACCACCACGAAAAAGGTCCAAAAGGTCGCATTTCTCTGCTGTAGAGAAAGGGATAATTTTGAACTTTTTTCGAAAAGAATTGGAAGAACATCCTGATTTATCGAAAAGAGACTTAGTAGAAATTGTTTCAAAATCCTCAGGGGTGAGTGATTCAGCTGTATTCAGAATTCTCAGAGAATATGAAGAGAATAAAACATTGACGCCCACCTAAGAGGAGAGCCCAGTCGTTAAAAATAATCGATCTGGTTGACGATTTCGATATGAACCTTATCAGAAGAATTGTCCACGGTTTTTTTTTCCGGAATGAAATCCCAACGATTTCTACTACTTACTATACCTTTTCAACTTCAAATTGAGACTAATCACATTCAAATTGGGATTAAACAAATTCAAAATGAGAATATACAACTGCAAAATGGTAAACGAAATCGAATTGGGAATAAACAATTTCAAAAAAGGAATAAGCAACTTCAAAATGGTAAACACTATCGAATTGGGAATAAACACATTCATATTGACACTAAACAATTTCATATTGAGAAGAGTAATTTTCCGTTTTATTTCATAGTTCAAGAGAATTGTTCTGAAGTAACTAAGAATTCAAATGAGGAAAAAATTTATTTTTATTTTTTCTTACAATGCACTAAATATATAATGCTATTTTATGAACAAGTTGATAAATGTGAGAATCGATACGATAAATGAAAATATTTCCTCAACAATGAAAATCACTCAACCATATCAATTAAGTTTAAAACATCAGGAAAATATCGCTGTATATGTGCTACATATCGCGCACAGTTGTTGATATTTATTATATTTATATTATCACGCAATATAATTTCCAATTCACGCAAGCGGAACTGGTTTTGAGGAAGATCTGTCCTTTCTTCACCAGTCAAAATCTGTGGCATCCTTGTAGACATTGCCCTTTCAACTCCAGATTTAAAACTTGACCACGCGAATTCTATAGGGTTCAGCGTTGGACTGTAAGAATTGAGTCTGAGTAGATTATTGTCCTGAAATTCTGATTCCTTCTAATCCTGCATGACGAGGAGCATTATCTACTACCAACACCACATGCGACTGGTAAATATTAGGTATAGGCAGCACGTAAGCGGTTCCGCACAAATTCTTTTGCATCTTCTCTTCTAAATGCACCTCTTCATATTTCATAATGAATAAGTTATAACACAAAACACTCAAAATGATCTGATCAATAGGTACATTTATTATTTGACAATATTTTTGTATTAAATTTAAGTGGAAATGACTTTTCTCAATATGAAATTGTTTAGTGTCAATATGAATGTGTTTATTCCCAATTCGATTTCGTTTACCAATTTGAAGTTGCATATTCTCATTTCCAATTTGTTTAATTCCAATTTGATTGTGATTAGTCTCAATTTGAAGTTGAAAAGGTATAGAAATCGTGAATGATGACGACAGTTTGCCAAATTTCAAAAGAACAACGTTACTATAAATCATTGAAAAAAATGAAATTCGCGTTCAGTTAAAACTGAACGATTGTGTGAAATCTCCTCGATTCGACTCTGGACGGAAAGAAACTTTACGAAGGCCCTCCTACCGATGCGCCAAACATGTTATTATTGCTTTTTCTTACATTCGAACAGAGTATAGAAGCACATAATTCAGATCCTCAGGATAGTATGTCTCCAGAATCACACTGTAACTCCTTCGCAGATTATGCATACCGAGCTTAATGCCCGTAAATGAGCTTTTTTTTTATTTATGGACGGTTCTCAGCTGAGTAATATTTGAAGCAATTTTTATCGGCGTGCAGGTAGCAAAACTTCCGGCCGCCATTGAATTTCGAACTTTAATCCAACTGGAGGCAGACGTGAATCTGACATAAAACGAAAATTTATCCAGTTATCCACTTGTTCTTCCTATTCCGCCTACGTAACGTGACAGTTTTACATACTGCCTGTTCTGTTTTAGGCGTGAATCGGCGCGAAATACACCAATCTGTCCGTCCGTCTGTGTGTGTTTTCTGCAGTCGACGCTAACCGGGTTATCTTGCGGGCCGACATGGCGTTGATTCGGTTATCGCGGAATTTTGGCGGACAGAGCGTGTGTTGTTTCGTTCGGAAATTGAATATTTTCGAAAGTTTATGCGGGTGTGATTTCGCGATAGGTATTTTTGGGTAGTTATCGGGAACGAGATCTGCATATCCCGGCCGAAACACATGGAAAAATTCGTTTGAAAAGAGAAATTTATTCCTGTGATCATGCTGGTATGGCAGTTCTTTCGAGCAGATGAAAATGCTGTATATAAAGGGTATTTCAGAAAGCCCTGGCAGCTATATTCGAAATATTGTTCAGACTTGAAATTTTCTTCCAAATCGAGATCCACCAAGGAATCAAGTTCATGTTCAAGAAAACCCGACTGATACTCGATAGTCCCAATTTCCGAAAATTCAAAAAGGAATACAAACTCTTGTATCCTCAGCGGAGAGCGAGTTCGGACTGTATACGTTTAAGAAGATGTTGTGGTAATTGACAAGCTCCAAAATTGCAATGCAGAAGGTCTGGTCATACTGATCTTCAGAGGCCGTTGTACTCTGGCCGACGGCTACGACACCGATTCTCCATTCAAAAAGTGCCTTTCATTTTTCTAAGTTCACGCCCTCAATTTTTCATCTAAAAGCTTTATTTTTTTTCTAAATTGGAGTATATGGATATCTTGAGGGCACTCCAATTTTTCTCTGTGATAAAATTATTTTTTCGCATGAATAAATTGGGTTAAATTGACTTCATAATAGTTTTTCGGAGGTTGTTCATCAATTTTTTTCAGAAAATTCATTGGAGTGCCCTCGAAAAATCAATTTTCTGAATCAAAAAAAAATCCATTTGGATAGGCACGTAATTAATGCAAAAAATGATGGAAATATTGGAAATACTGAAGAGACTTCCAGAAAGTGTGAAATCTACCCTAACCTACGAGGATGTATTGATATCTAGTTAGCCTAGACCAGTTCCATGCATAAACAAAATATTGCTATACCATATCAACGAACAATAACTTATTAGAAGAGTCAGTGTAGAGTTCGACGTCAAAAAAGTAAACAAGAGTAACGCAATAATTTGAAAAGAAGATGTCCACCGAAATTGTAAAAATCGAAAAATTGGAGTATCGAGCCATCATCAAGTTCCTGTATTTATAAGGGTTAAGAGGTAAGCAGATTTACGAAGATATGCTTAATACACTTGATGATCAATGTCCTTCGTATGCGACCGTGAAATATTGGACTGCAAACTTCAAAAGAGGTGAATTTTCCATTGAAGATGATGACCGATCAGGAAGGCTAGTTTCTGTGTCAGTCCCCGGAAATATCGGTGCAGTTCATGACATGATTGATGGTAACAGCTCTGATAGGGGGCACAATAGACCTTAAGGTCGCAGTGGAATGTAACCCCTTTTCACTATAACTATATGACATGATTCTATCAGACCGTCGAATTGGGCTAACACGGATATCTGAAGCACTGAAGATTCCATACGAACGCGTTCATCATATAGTTCACGTCAATTTGGACATGAGAAAAATTTCTGCAAAATGGATTCCCAAATGTTTGAATGTTGTCCAAAAGCGTGCAAGGGTAGAAGCATCGCGTTCGATCTGTGCTCGATTTGAAAACGATGTAGACTTCTTAAACCGCATTGTTACTACGGATGAGACTTGGGTACATTTCTACGATTCAGAAACAGAGCAACAATCGATGGAATGGCGACACTCTGGTTCTCACGACCTAAGAAGTTTCGTGTCCAATAATCTGCTAAAAAAGTTCTTGCTTCAGTTTTTTGGGATTGCCATGGAGTAATTGATTGATTTTTTGGATGAGGGTGGAACAATAACTGGAGGTTACTATTCGACATAACTGACCAATCTACGGAAAAAAATTAAAGAGAAAAGACGCGAAAAGCTATCTAGAGGTGATTTGTTTATACAGGACAACGCCCCCGTACACAAATCTTATGTTGCCATGCCAAAAATTCGTGATTTAGCGTTAGGATTACTTGAGTAAAATACAGGAGCTCTCTTGGAGAGAAGAATGGACTGCTTGTACCAATCTTATCACCACGAGAATTAAAGAAATAAAATGGATGCATGAAAAAGAAATAAATACCACAAAGTAAACACTGTAGGACATGGTACTCACGATTGTTCAGATTTAAAATTACGTATCTGCTTCTGTCTGCTTTCGTAGGTGTTGTACCGCGTAGAGTCCTTATCTCACTTGTACACTTGGTGTTTTCGTAGGTGTTGTACCGCGTAGAGTCCTTATCTCACTTGTACACTTTTAGGTACGAATGTAAAGAGGTCCGACTTGGGAAGAAAACTACAGTATTGGCGTAACTCGGTTGCGACTGGGGCAGCATGTGAGTTTTTACTGAACACTTGAGCAGGTAGAAAAAGGGAAGATTCCGGGTTTTTCGGTGAACCACAGAAGAAGTGGGTAGAGTCATAGACCTGTTCTTCTTTGCAACCGACCGGGAAAGCCCATTCCAGTAGAAAACTTTGTGGTATAATAAAATAAAAGATATGAATTTTGAACATTACTAGAACACCAGATTTGACTCCGTCCGACTATCATCTCTTTCCTCAACTGAAAAAAAGTTTAAAAGGTCGTAAATTTTCTTTCAACCAGGAGATAATAAAAGCTGTAGAGGACTGGTTTGCAGAGCAAGAAGAAACATTTTTTTTTGAAAAGTCTAGAGACGTTGCAGGTTCGCTGTAATAAATGTTCAATTAAGGGGAGAATATGTTGAGTAATAAAATGTTTTGACATTGAAATTTTGTTTGGTTCTACAATAGGATGAGAATTTTTCCATATATCCTGGTAAGTTAACCTAACCTAACCGAACTTAACCTAACCCAATCCAACCCAACCTAACCTAACCACGGATTTGAAGCCAGATCCATGGAAATCGTAAAAATGCCAACCAGTAAGTGGCTTCACTGTAAAATACTCGATTTTCGGAAGAATGGCGTGAAACTTCGATTTCTCGCCCGAATAATGGGAATCGAACGATCGAAGATGTATTTTCGAACGGAAAAATCCCAGTCAGCAATTACCACCCGTCTCTGCTATCCCAGCAGTAACGATATCTCCGAGTAATTAGTAGATTGAGAATTTTCGCCAAGTGGAATTTTTAATGAGGAATTATATTTGAAACGCCTCCTAACGACCCCTAACGAAATGGCCGCTCAAAGGGAAACTTTTCTCACTATCGGCTTCATTAAATATTCATGGTTATTTTGTTGAGCGTCGGTCGCGAAGTCGATTGAATAGATTCCGAAAGTTTTTTCGCCACTTCCGAGATAACTTTTACGGTATTCCGTACCGTCGGGGCGTTTGATTCCTTTTCTCTTCAGTTTTTTTTTCTAACGCTGAAATAGTGGAAAGTTCAAAGTTGTCGCAATCGGTTTCTCGATTCTTTATGTCTCGGAAACTTAATGCCTAGAAATGCTTTGATTTCTCTTTTCTTTCGCCTTCTCATCATCAGCATTAACTTTCATGAACGTCACTAAGAAACCCAATCAGTTGAGATCGCTGCACTCGGTCTGCTCTCAACTCCGAAGATCCATGGTCCTTCGTACCTCGCAGGAGTGCTTTTAGTGGTACGTCCAATCAGGCAGCGATCTCTGCGGGTCTGAAATTCACGCCCAAACAGCCGGGCGTAGGTTTCCACTTTGGAAATGAACTGGCGCGAATAAATTTGCATGATTTGCAACAGAGTGCTCACACAGTTGCGGCCACGGCGCCATCATGTGTGCCAGAATGCATTAGGCGCTGCACTTCAGATTGAAATCGGAGCAAAGAGCAAATTAATGTGGAGAGCATCGAGAAAACGCCGCAGCGTACGGATGAGCAGGTTTCTGCACTTCTGACAGGTTTTCGTGGCGATTTTCCAAAGTGGGATTTCTTCGAATTCGATGTAGGATACAATGATTATGTAACATTTCTATGCTCAAATGTGTTATGCCAATGAAAATATTTTATACCGGGTGAGTCTTTGACTTGTACATATATTTCAAATGTAGATACCTCTCATCAAACGAAACACTTTTTTCCTATGCCATTTTTGGAAATTCAGTTTCGTTTGAAATACAGGGTGTTTCACCATAAACTGGACCAACATATAAAGCCGTGTAGTTGACATCGAGAAAGTCATTTTTGCCTCATGACATATACCCCGTTTTCGACGCATAATCGAGATACAGGGTGCTTAATGTCAACTTTGAGCAATCTTCTGATAACTGTGGTAAGTTATGCGTTATATTTGAAATAACGGTTCCTGGTCACATCTTAGTATTTTTGAAGGCTCAATTGAATTGTGGTGTAGAATTTCGCAAAAAGGAATTCAAAATAGCGGAAAACCTGCTAAGTCGAAATTTTTTTTTCTCGGTTGCCAATTTGGAAAGCATTATCTCAACATACTCGATTTTCTAAGATTTTCTGTGAAAAATTTTTTTCAAATTTCGAACTCAACTTTTTTTTTACATGTCTTCAGTGAAAAAAAAAATTCGGCCGAAATTGTTGAAATTTTTTATGGTTGAACTATCTTTCATTCTGAATACTGTGGTGAAAACAGAATGAAAAAATATCCATTGGTTTTCTTTTTGTAGCCTTCCAAAGATCACGCTAGGTATACTTTCTTAATTTTTATTTGAGAAACTGGAGGCCAAACAAAGGTCAAAATTGTGCTGCTGTGCTGCCAGAACGACCCAGATAGAAATATAAAATTATAACAAAAAAATTTTTTTTTCGAAAAAATTAAAAAAAAAATTGAAAAAAAAAATTTTTTTTATTTTTTCCAAAAAACTTCGGTAAAAATCGAACTCCACACTCTCGATTAACTAGGGTTGCTTTGGTAACGGAGATTTATAGGATTAAAATCAATCCAATTCATACTCGTAGAATTTGATTCCTACCAAAATTTTTTGAAAAAAATTTTTTTGGTTTATAATTTCATATTTTTATCTGGGTCGTTCTGGCAGCCCATCAGCACAATTTTGACCTCCGTACGGCCTCTAGTTTCTCAAATAAAAATTAAGAAAGTACACCGAGCGTAATCTTCGGAAGGCTACAAAAAGAAAACCAATTGATATTTTTTCATTCTGTTTTCACCCAAGTATTCAGAATTGAAGATAGTTCAACCATGAAAAAATCCAAAAATTTTGGCCGAAATTTTTTTTTCACTGAAGACATGTAAAAAAAAAGTTGAGTTCGAATTTTGAAAAATTTTTTTACGGTAAATCTTAGAAAATTGAGTACATTGAGATTTATGCTTTCCAAATTAGCAACCGAGAAAAAAAAATTCCAACTTTGCAGGTTATCCGCCATATTGAATTTTTTGTCGCAAAATTCTACACCACATTTCAATTGAGCCTTCAAAAATACTGAGATATGACTAGAAACCGTTATTTCAAATATCACGCGTAACTCACAACAGTCATCAGAATATTGCTCAAAGTTGACATTGAACACCCTGTATCTCGCTTATGCGTCGAAAACGGGGTATATGTCATAGGGCAAAAATGACTTTCTTGGTGTCATCTACACGGCTATATATGTTTGTCCAGTTTATGGTGAAACACCCTGTATACTGGGTGTCGAAAATACATGAAAAAAATACTTTTCTGTTCATATCTTCGGAACCGTTATTTCAAATGAACTGAATTTTGTTTGATTGTTTTCTCTATTCATGGTGCATATTCCTCAATCAACACTTATTCAATATTTCTCCTGGTATAAAAGTTACAGCGTAGTCGACTCAGGAATCCACGCAAAAATACTATAAAACTACTTGAAAAAGATAAAAGCTTCATACTTTCGAAAGAACCAATCGATTCAAAAAATAAAAGAATTGTTATGTTTTCTTCAATAAAACGCGTCGTTTTCGAGTTATTCACAATTTTACCCGATAAAATTTGACGAAAAAATCAAAAATCGTAAGAATAATCTGGATGCTTCCCTGGATTTTCCATATCACAGAATGGCTGAAATTTATAAACTCTCTGATCTCTATACAAGTTTACAATGTTGTCAGAATGTTTATCAACTTGGTCAGGACTAAAATCTGTATGATGGAAAATCGTTTGATGTAGAGATTTGTGATAATAAAATCACACAAATGTGGGATAGATATAAAATTGAATTCTTAGAAGCATGAAATTATACATTTTATACGCACAGTTTTCTTAAAAATTTATTGTTACCGGTTCATACGGAAAATATTAAAAAGAAGCTCAATGAAATACAAAATTCAGATAAATGAATGATGAATGTCGATACAAACCACGAATTAAATCGAAATTAATGAAAAATTAAATGATACTTAGCACTAAATAATCTGTGGCGATGTTTCTACCTAAACAACACCCTCTTGGAATCTTATAAACTCGACACTACACGGTTAATATAACATTAATTCACTGAATGTCTTCTACATAATCATCACGAGATCGAAGGAAAAGACCTAAACTAATCAATTTTCCCGGTTATAACAATATAGCTCTAGAACAATTGTCCTCCATATTTTTTCACAATTGCAAATAGCGCCGGTTGTCGCTATACGCATGCGTGAGACACAGGCAAACAATATGAGGTTTGGAATGGGTCGATTCATAGATCTTGCACGCCCGCCTACTCGTTTAAGGAGAAAACCAACAATCTGGCATCGTCTTCTCAAAAGCTCTGTGATAGCTCTGTCCTCTGTAATAGAAGATGGGTAGATGGATTGAGTTAGGTCATTGATCTAGAATCCTATGAGTTAGAGTGAAAAAACAATTCGTATGAGATATTTTTGGGATATCCAGGAAAATATGGACAAGTCATCAGTGTTTACAAACTAATATTCAGGAAAATGAGAAGGAACTTATGGCTTTTTAGTTGCAAATATGATCGGACAAAACTGAGTGCTTTTGTTGAGAAATATCGTGTTTTTAACGTTCTGATTCAAATAATGTTAGTATTTGAGTATTCCCTAGATGTATGAACTCAATTTCAATCGCGAAATATGAACTTCAAGGTCTTTGAAGAGAATCTGATCAGGCACGTATTTGGCCCAATTTTTTTATCAAATGGCTATAACTTTCCAACAGAGCCGAATTCGGAAAATAGAAAATGAAAAAAAAAGATTTTTTTGAACTCAAGAATATACAGTTGAAATATATGTACATGTCAAAGACTTCAATGTGATATGCCAATGAAAATATTTCAGTTATCTCTCCAGGTATTTCTGGAAGTGTAGACATCTTCGTTGACAATTATTATCACGAAGGAACATAACCTAATTGGTATGTTCACAATACATATTAACATTTTGAAACAAAATTGTCCTTCAATTTGTCAACAAAGTGCACACTCAATTCAATACGTCCTTCCTGAGAGCGTTTAATACTGCGTTCAAATCGAAAACAACCCCGACTGTCGTAAAAGGACGAAAATATGGAGTTTTAATTGTCTGATAATCACTTGATGAGCCGGTGCAGTAGTCCGGTTATTGCGCTACGCGATTTGGAGTGCGACAACGGCGGGCATGCACCTCTCGTTACGGTCTTTTTCTGGGTTAATTGCGAACGGGTGTACGTTGCATATTGTATCACGGCTAGCGTGAAACACGATTTCAGGTGTATCAAAGCGAATAAATTTTCGGATGAAAAGCATGCGAGCTGCTTTAAATATTCGGGTCGTTTACGGTTGCAGTCGGTTGGGCAAAGGTTCGAGCTGTGGACCATTTCGTTCGCCATTTTGCTTCTCGATAGGGAAATACAGGAAACATGCATAGAAATTGGTTGGGTTTGAATGGAAAACTAGATCTTTTGTTGGGAAATCCGCTCTGAAAATTTGAGAGTACTCTATTAACTATGAGCACATTGTCGATAGTTTTCATTCAAACCATTTTGTAAAGTGCAGCTTTATTGATTATCCATTTAATATCATTGATATCGGTGAAATTAAATTCTTACCATTTCAAGGCGTTTTATGCAAAACTTAGATATTGTAATATTCAAATTTTAACTCGCTGTTCGAACCAATAAATAATTGTCCTTTCAAAGATGAATTTTTTTCAGGAATACGCCTATACTGGTTTGTCTTATCATTGGCAATACACTACACAGTCGACTTCAGGGTGAACTTCTTACCCTATTTCATTCGTAAATGAAGGGTTCACCAATGAGAGGTGTTATTTTGACATTCTGAGAAAACAATCTCAAATAAGTGTCCTCCAAGAATAATATTTATTTATTTATGCATTTACAGTAGGGCCTCGTTAATTCGGAGAGGCAAAAACAAGACCCTTTCCGGATTATCGAGGCGTCCGGATTATAGTATGCCATATTAAATGTTAATAAAACACATGTTTAACCTCAGTTTCTTTAATCAAGTAAACATATAAAAAAACATATAATAAAACATTAGTTAATTCTTTTTGAAAAAGTCTGTAATACTCTTCTGTTTATAATTTTCGCACTTCATTTCGAAAGCCCGGTCTCTAAGTCGACGGAGAAACATAATTTCGTGGCTAAACAAAAGACTGTCGGGCGACGGCGCATTGGCTCATGATAGCCCCCGCACCTACACGCCGCCGGGCCTCCACCCCGCGAATCCCATTGCCCGGCCGGATTGGATTACAGCGATCACCGAACAAGCGAGAGTCCGGATTACCGAGGCCCTACTGTATTTTATTTACAAACAAGAATGCTTACAGGTGTACGAACACCCAAAAACATCATTCACTAATTCTGATATATAGAAAGTGCAAACAATAAAGAACTAATACAATTTATATAGCAATAGGATTCATGTCCAATCGCAATTGATGAAGGAAAAAACAATTGAAAATGAATTTGTGGGAATAGGACCAATGAATGCTTAATAGTCTCCACAGCATATATTTAGCGACGTTTCACATAAATAACAAGAAAAGACGGCACAATGTTCACACTATTTCCAAGAAAACCATACTTTCGATTTCAAAAATGTTAAAATTCTCGATAGTGAGAAACAATCTAAGAAATGAAATATTTTGGAAATGATTCACATCAACTTGAATAATTCCGTCAATTTCAGATCAGATACAAATCATTTCAGTGTATTATACAACCCAATATTGAATAACTATAAAAACATAAAAAAGAAGTGAGACTAAGTAAGAACAAGAATGAAAATTTTTGGAAATTTGGGGAGCTGTCACATTGTTTATTACGTCATTTTGATTGTAGGTTATGATTGATGGTTATTGTAATTGATTTTATATATTTATTATTACTGTGAAAATTCTTATGCCGTTGTTTTCACTTGATTTGGTGTACATTTCGAGATCGTGCTATTTCTGGCATATAGAGGTATTTTATTTGTTTAGTTTGTGTAGTGTGTTTGTTTTTTATTGTATGATTTTGTTCAATTTTAGACCTGATGAAGCAGAAGAGAATCTGCGAAACGTCGCTAAATATATACTGTGAAGAGTATTGAGCATTCATTTGTCCTATTCCCACGAATTCATTTTCAATACAATTCTAAGAAAAATGCCATTCTATAGATGAGTTATCGGATTTTTATTTCCTTATAAAGGGAAAGGTATGCCCTCAATAATTCAGAAAAACATCAGCTAAATGACCATCACGACCACTACTACAGGACGATATTTTTTTCATGAAATTTGCCATAACTAAATCGCAAAGTGGCTGCCTTATTTCCTTCGAGTTTTCGATGGAATTCCGGATCATTTTCTTGTATTTCATGGACCCAATCAGCAAAGACACGACGTTGTTGATGATCGGCCGGCTTGAGTTATTATGTTAACTGAATTTATGAGCCTTGAGACCCAAATCCTTATGCAAAATACGGTGTAATGACGTTTGTGGAATGCTTTATTCCAAAGAACGACGAGGAATGGACAACTTCCGTCTACAGCAGCAATATTCTCGGCTGTTTTTGAGCGACCCTTTATAAAAAAACTTCCAATTCCAGACAACAAACTTTTCGAACGTATTCGTAATAAACTTAGGCAAATAATCATAAATGTTCTTCCGAATTTTGAAGGGAACATAGAATGATGTCCCGAGCTTCCCGAGAAACCTGAAAGGTTCTTCGCTGCCAACCACTCGACGCGTAAGACCCAAAATAAAAAAGGAACCAGTCATGAAACCCTCCAAGTCTTACGAGGCATTACGCGACTCACAAAAATAGAGGAGCAGCATCATACGGGAATTACATTAAAACCTCGCATAGTAGCTTGCAGAAACGGGAAATATAAAAATCCAATCCTTCAGAAGGGAGATTAATTTCTGAGCTTTTCCTTCCTTTCCTTCTCCCAAGGTCTACGCCTTCATCCACTCCCGAGGGGTGGGCAAGAAGAGGTACGGCAGTAAATTGCAAGTTTGTTTGTTCAGTGGTCATTTCGTAATTTATATATTTGCCGCGGTTTAGATTTACGACCGCCACCGGCTTCAGACGGTCAGGTGAAGTGGAAGATCTTCCGGTGGCTGTCGGTTGTTTTTGTTGATAAAAAACGGGAGAGGGGAGTTCTTGTTGGGATTCAAGAATCGGTTGGTTCATGTTAACTGTGAGACGGGTGTCACGAGGGTCAGTCTTAATATTTCATGGGAAGGGGATGAAATTCGTTCGATAAATCACCTCCACACGATCACCCTTTCTCAGCATGTGTGTGACGTCCCATGTTCTTCTAAAAACTAGAATATTCCACGTAAGGAACTGCTTGTATGTTTTCAGCCCATTTCATTAATCCCTCCATCCATCGATCCCTCAATCCTTCAATCCATCGATCCCTCAATCCATTAATCCCTCAATCCATTAATTCCTCTTTCTATCGCTCTTTCGATCCTCCGCTCCATCTATCCATAGATCTATTACGGCCGTTTTCAATAACCGATCTATCCCTCGAAACGGCCGATATATAGGTACTAGAGATCGAGCAATCTCCCGTTTTGTACCTGTTTCCGTTTCAATATTGTATCTGCAGATAAGGATTCTTACTGGTCCTTGCGATCCATCCCTTGTTCCGAAAAGAGGTCAGATGGATAAGAACTTTCATTGTTTATGCGCCTACCTGCGTTTCAAAGAACTTTCAAGTTAACCACAGATAGCCAGAAATATCTCTAGTAGCTCTGTTTGTTTATCTGAGGAGTTCGAGCAGTAAGGGGTAGAGATAAGCGTTGAAAATTGTTGTAAGTGCAATTCAGCGTTGGTTTCCTGACTATTTAATTATAAATTAATTTTAAAAAATGGATTATTTGAGTAGCGACGACAGTGACATGGAATTATTAGAGATGATTGATGAGTTCGATGAAGAAAGTGAAAAGGAATCATTTTATTTTTTTAAATTTATTTTTGAACAAATGTGATTATTTTTTCTCAATTGATTTTCAGGAAAAAAGTGATAATGCAAACAGTACAACGTTCATGTAAAATTTTTACTGTTCTTCCACGATGTTGATAAATAAAATGAATAGAAAATTAGGAACGAAATTTTTATTTTATTTCAAAATTCATTGCTAATACTATGAATCTAACAATTATTTAATAAAACAAGTAGAACAAGAAGAAAATGATCCCCACAAAGTTTGCTACTTCTGGATGGAGTCCAATTCTTCCAGCGAACCGCCTTCATCCATAGCTTCAGGATATCTGGTCGTTTGAATGGAAAACTGTACCAAATGAATTTACTCTTGCTAGCCAAGTCGCTAATTATTCATTAAATAGCAAAATCTAATATTATCAATTCACCCGTGAAAAGATATTTTCCGATAATCGTACTCGTTTTTGCATCCAAACGCTACACAAGACACCACCATTGTTTTTTTATATTCGAATTTCAAATATAGTTCAAATCGAAACTATTGCCGAAGCAATCAACAAATTACACTAACGCATTATGCTGCTTTACACGAGGAAGGAAACGAAACTAATAGCACAGTAGAACACAAAAAATGTATATCTTCACTAATATTGTACGTATTTAACAAAAAGAATCCCCAAACTAATTAATTTTCACTTAAAAGATAATTTATGCATACAACCGTAATTCATTTGACTGAGTAGGACATAGACAGGTTACCCTAAATAAGGCTATCTCGGTTTCAGCTGCCCCTATCTCACTTTACGTTCAAAAGTATACAGTCGGATCCGTTCCAGGTACAGAGTTCAGTGGATCTGAAGAGGTTCCTTCCTATCTATCCTTGTCTTGAGATAGATCAGGTTAAACCATGATTGTGAAATGCAAACCACAGACAGATAACTACAAGGATAGATAAGCCGACAAACCGGAGATAGCGATCTATCCCTTATCTTGGTTAGGTTATTGAAAACGGCCGTTAATCTCCTGATCCCTCGCTCTATCGATCCCTCTATCCATCGATCCATTCATCGATCCCTCAATCCTTCTATCGATCAATCCCTCCATCCATTAATCCCTCTATGCTTCGCTCTTTGGATCCCTCGCTCCATCAATCCATATATCTATGAATCTCTTGATCCCTCGCTCTATAGACCCCTGGCTCCATCGATCTATTCATCGGTTCCTCGGTCCATCAATCCATCGATTCCTTTATCCATTGATCCCTCTATCCAACGATCCCTCTTTCCATTGATCCCTCTTTCCATCGAACCCACTATCCATTGATCCCTTAATATTTTCATCTTTCGGTCCGTTCATCGATCCCTGTGTCTATTCACTATTCACTCGATCCCTTCGTAGCTCTTGAGATTGATCTAGATATCAACTGTCAAATATTCAGATAGAGCAAAAAGACCTGTTTGAGGTATAATATACATCATCACATTGATGACTGCATTTCACTGGCCGAAACTAAACATGAACGAAGGAAATATCCTAATTCGAACAGACCTCATCGCATGCCATGCCAAACTTGTTTGCTCCTTAATACGATGATAACAGTTCTGTTTGTCTGGTCCAAACTACCGGTTTTAATTCCAATCGAATTAAGCCACGTCTGAACGAATGAACAAGTTGCAGTCAACACTGGCATTCAGACAACTCCCAGTTCTAGCTGGAGCGAGTTTACACTGGCCAGAGCCTTTGCCGGCTAAACTGCGCAACGAGCAGAAATTTATTCTGCTAACGTTTGATAGTCGAGTTTCGTTAAAACAACCCACTTCTGACCCCTCACTTCGCGAAATTACCTCAGGCGTTCCGTGGAAACGTCCGGTTCAGTTTGGTTTCCATCCCGAAGATGTGAGAGTTTTTTTGCTCTCTTGGAACGATCGCAGATCGTCTGGAATCTTCTGGGACTTATCACGTCGTATCGGTGTTTGATGGAAAGAAAATATTTGGATTGGTTTTCGCGATATCTCTATAGAATTCCTCGATTGATTTACGGCATTAGAAGGTTCAGATTGAGTTATTTCTGTTAATCATTTCGGTAATCTGATGGCAGCTAAAGACAGAGCCATCATTCAAACTAATGCAACAATATGGATGTACTTCTTATTTTTTTTTCATTTGTCATTTTTTATGTCCCAAGGATTCAGGAGAATTCATCAATCAGCATAATGAGTGGCCAAGTTGATGAACTTAAATCTTACAGAATCTATGGTGTAAGAAGATGAGAAAAAAACGAAACTATGTCTACGCCCTTAATGGATTATTCCTTTTTTTTCTGGTGATAACGAAGAAATTACACAAATTTTCAAGTTTTTAACCATTGTTCACAAAATCTCGTTTAAGTTCCTAACCTCCCATACATTCATTTTAACAGCTCTGTCATTGATTCGTAGTAATTCTTTAGAGCTATCGTATTCCCCTTAAAATTCTTCAAATATCTCTTTTCACGCAGTGAAAATACATAGTTCAATTTTTTACTCATGAATGCATGTTCCTGGTCATAATTCCACATCGTTACCATATTTCACATATTATCTGCGCGAAAAAAACGAGCAGTCTGAATAAATGTTTCGAGCGGACGTAATTTGTTAGCTCGCAACTTATCTCGCCGAGCACCGAGTCCAGCGGCGTACGTGCGACCCCATCCGCCAAATAAAAATGATTTCCGACATCAATAAATGTCCGAGTAGAACGAAGAACCGCGTCAGATAAGCCGATTATCAGCTGGCGCGTTTCGCTCCAGAAGTCAAGGAACGGGAAGAAGGATCCGGGAATCACGTCGGAGTTAATTAAAAGATGGAAATGGGGAAATGAACAGGGGTTATCACTGTGGCGGGTGGTAGAGGCCCTCGGCGCCTTTTATTTCTTACGAAATCGGCGACACTCGAAAAGAGATGGCTTTCAGTCAAGAAAACCTAAATTCGGAAGATTCGAATACGATGCTTCTGCATGTTTCAAAACTTTTTTTAAATAGTTTTCATTCGAATCGAAAGGAACTTGCCCTGCATTTCTGATTCAATTTCGAAGAAAGTTCCTCAATCTTCGGAACATGGGGCTTCTTCAGAGCTTTATCAGTGAAATTCCCTATATTTTCTAAGATATCCCTCGATCTATCGATCCCTCGCTCCATTGATCCCTCTTTCCATCGATCCCTCTTTCCATCGATCCCTCTTTACATGGATCCTTTTTCACATCGATCTCTCTTTCCATCGATCCCTCTTTTCATCGATCCTTCTTTACATCGATCCTTCTTAACATCGATCCTTCTTAACATCGATCCCTCTTTCCATCGATTCCTCTTTCTATGGATACCTCGTTGTGTCGATCCCTCGCTCAATCGATCCCTCTTTCCATCGATCCCTCGATCTATCGATTCCTCGCTCTATCGATTACTCGCTCTGTCGATCCCTCGCCCTATTGATCCCTCTATCTATCGATCCCTCCTAGTGCTGTTGTATTCAATGATATTGACCTCGATCGCCGCTGAGGTTAGGTCAGTCAGGAGTTGGTTGAAGATTCATAGAGCCCTTCATGGTCTTTTCAGACAAACAGATATGCCCATTTGCAATAAATTACACCGTGAATTGAAACAGAAACTTATAACTACTGTAAGAAGTTATCCACTTGAACAACCATGAATACAAGTATGCGCTTCAATCATTTGCTGCTTTTTCTTCCACCTTGTACAGAGGTACACTGAAGACTTGTAATTCGAAACAGTGATCCTCAGACCCTGACCTACCCTGTCCCTCTTCTCACACAACGTCAGAAATGAAAGACTGAGCTAATAAATCTTGCATGCATGTTCAGGAATAACAACGAGAAAAACGAAAGGAAACATTCATTTTCATACCATCGCCAACAGAAAAACAGCGTTAAGCACCCCGCAATCCATCATTTTGGGGTCTGCGTGATTCCTCGTCAGTCTCTTGAACCGCCAATTACGAGGCCCCGAACGACATGTCTCAACTTTGGAACTCCGGACGGCGATCCGGAAATACGTATCGAAGGAATAGTCCGGGTTTTAATTCGATTCCGGCTGATGGATGCGATTTGTAACAGGGGCGGACGGGGGGTGGTTTGATTTTTGAGCCGTAATTATCGACTCGCATGACTTACTGGATACGACGTTTCGAGAATGGAAAGGTCGCCTGTCCACGATGATTAGTTCGGTAATTAATTCTAGCTGGAGAAGTTTGACGTATTTGGGTCGCTGTCTTAAATTTAGGAACGCTGAGTTCAGCGATATGATCATTTGTCATAATGCAGTTCGATTGTTCGAATAATTTCTTTTTCTGGATTGGCCACAAGGCAAGAAACTTGAGGGAATATTTATTCTTGAATAGGATTGTAAGGTTTCTACCAATTTCATTCCTTCGGATTCATTTTGCTTACAAGTTACATATATAGCAGATGTAAGGAGCACACAGCGAAATCGTTATAATCCCAAGGTTCTCTCGATTCCTCGATTCGTTGATCTCTCGATCCCAAGCTCCATCGTTCCCACCATCGATCTCTCGATCTATCGATACCTCGCTTCATCTATCACTCGATCCATCGATCTCTAGACTATTGATTCCTAAATCCATCCGTCCTCGCTTCAACTATCCCTAGATCTATCGATCCCTCTATCCATCTTTTCCTTTATTCATCGATCCCTCTATCCACCGATCTCTGTATCTATCGATCCCTAGATAGATCCTTCGCTCCCACGATTTCTCGATCCCTATCCGCATCGATTCCTCTATCCATCGATCCCTCTATCCATCTTTTCCTCTATATCCATCGATCCCTCTATCCATCGATTCCTCTATCCATCGATCCCTCTATCCATCGATCCCTCAAACAATCGATCCCTTTATCCATCGATCCCTGTATCAATCGATCCCCCAATCTATCGCTTCCTCGATCAGATGTAAGGCACAAATACAGCGGAATCGAATTAATCTCAATCGAACATATGGCCGTAAGAACTTACAAGCAATCAAGCAAACTGACCGAAAAAACGATCAGGTGATGACAAGTCGTAAACCACAAAACAGCGAATCCTCCAAATCCCCATCCCCAAAGTATACTTTCCTCCTTCTCATCCAACTTTCCAAACAGTCAATCGCTCCGGATCTCATCACAATCCCCTTTACCGCCTCTCGAACCTCCCGTATCCCAAATCGCGAGTCCCTGAGGTCCGGTAGGGAACCGGCGGGCTCGACTGAAATATCGGTCTTTTTGCGCCTCCGGGACACGCAACTTTTTACGGACTTTTCCGGGGCTGGGGCAAGAAGTTGATCTTCACTCGCGGGAGTCGAAAACGGAACCTCGATGCGTGTAATGGCAGTTACTGGTGGACCGAAATCGTCCTATTTGTTGGGGTGGGAACGTTCTTACGTTTCTATCCCGTTTTTTTCCGGGAGATAATCTCCCGAATTTACTGCGGACGATCGGATTGACGATGTCCTAGATACGGGATAGGAATGCGGGGAATGTCCTTCGATTTTTCCGGCAGTTAAAAGAATGTTAACACTTTAGAATGCATCTCGAACCTAATGAGGAATGTTTTATAGCAGATCAATAAGTTATGTGATACATAATTTGTCTTCAATCATTTTGTAATAATATCAATCTATCCATTCCTAGATCCATCAATGCTTACATCCATCGATCCCTCGCTCCATCGATGCCTCGATCTAGCCATGGATCCCTCGCTCCATCGATCCCTAGATCCACAGATCCCTCTTTGCATCGATCCCTCTATCCATCAATCCCTCTATCCATCGATCCCTCTATCCATCGATCCCTCTATCCATCGATCCCTCTATCCATCGATCCCTCTATACATCGATTTCTCTATACATCGATCCCTCTATCCAGCGATCCCTCTATCGATCGTTCCATCGCTTCGTCTTTGGACGTTTAATGGACACATAATATGGATCGCATATAATAGACGCAACATAATATCTTCTTCAGTTTCATCAAGAATTTTCTCGATTCCTTCACCATTTTCCAGGTAGAACCTTTTTTCATTATGGAGTTTTACGTTCACGTTGTTTTTTCTGGTGTGAAGATTTAAGAAGGGTCTTTCACCTACTTTTGTTTCCACATATATTGACGAAAAAGAAGTTTAAAGTTTTCACAATATTCGTTTCCAGTTGTATATAAATATAAATTCTCCGGGATCGATTCTTTTTTCAATCATCATTTCGCATGCTCTTGTATCTCATTCATTATTCTGTTTTTCAAGAGTTCTCCAAATACGCTGAATAAAAGTTTATTGTATCGTGACCATCTGCAAATTCAATCAGTTATCGTTATACCTAAAGAAACCTATTTGTGTAATCAATTTATAATAATTATTGAGCAATAATCTATGATATGTATTCTCTTAACAATATTGTTTCTTTCTAGCATTTCGACTGTAGAAACCACATCAGGGTCATCCAATCAATGGGAGATGGAAAAAGACTTTACATATGTGGAACAAATGCACACAACCCTAAGGACTGGGTCGTCAACGTAAGTTAAAACAGAATAATATGTAGTTATTTTTCATATAATAACCATATATTATGAAAGATTGGTGCTTTTTTAAAATGCAATCAGGTAGCTACTCAGTAGCGGATTAACCGGTACGCTTAGTACGCTGCAGCGTAGGGCCCCGAGGTCCATAGGGGCCCCGGCAATCGAATTGAATTTTTTTTTCTAGAATGGAAATTCAGTATGTGAGTGTGAAAAAAATAATCAGACTGTACAATATTTGATAAGAAGCTCAGAAGAAACTTGTGAATTATGAGTTATTACATTCACATGAGACGCAATTGAATAACAAGAGCCTCAGAGCAAAACTCAGATGTTGGAAAAACACACCATCCGAGATTCAGCGTACTGTCCCTAATTATCTTGTCTGCCTGCAATAAATTCAGTCAAGGGTGGCGGCCAAATTCCAATATTTACAATTACATCATAATTCAATAAATTTGTCGGCATTTCCTTTTAAAATCTAGGAATGTGCTAAAGAACGGCCGACCAGATGTTGATTCGTTTTGGGTTGTAAAGTGAAAAATCCTTGTGCAGAATTTCTTAGGTCTGCATATTTTTTTCTTACATTCATTTCACAAGATTCGAAAAGTGTTGACAGTGACGGGCGAGTTTCGTATAACGTGTAATATTCAAATATTATGAAAAACTGAGAAGTGTTGGTGAATTGAACTATTTCCTGTTTGTGTTTGCACTTTTAAATCCGTATACTCTCATTGAACGATACCTATAATTGATTTAGAAGGTAAGCTTTACAATGCAGTTTCATATGCTAGAAATAACATTCTTCCAATTTTTCGGCAATTCGGTATAAACATAATTCGAGCGTTGATGAGGCAGACCAGTCGAATTCATTTTCCATATAAGGCATACGACATAATAGTGGTTCAATACCAGGAAAAGAAAATACAAAATACGATTTACAGAATTTATTTGATTCAACCTACGATGAAATGACAAACAAAACAAATAATTTCGGTTTCAAAAATATGGATGTACATTCACATGTTTATCAATTTAATTGTTGCAATTTTTTCTTGACTTCCGATCATCTCCGATAGACTCATTCACTATGTTCAATAATATGTTCATAATTTACCAATTTTTTGTTGTATCAATTAGATAATAATTTTTCATATATTAGCTCATCGGTTCGGATTTCATACTTCAATAGAGCGAAGTCAAAGAATTTCTGTGTTATTCGTTACAGAATATAAAATAAAATTTAACATTTTCTTATCATTACAGTTGCTAGTGGCATATGTAATATTGACGTGACACCATGTCTGACAGACGTTATATGAGCGGCTACCAGAAATGAAAGCTCAAGGAAAGTAATATGAGCAGAGTGAAGCTAAGCATCCAAAATTGACAGAATTTTTTGCTCGTTTCCCAAACTGTCATTGATAAAAAATAAATATACAACTGTTATGACAGAAAATAGACTACAGTTTTGAGGAATACTTTCTATCGAAAGTGTTCTAACGAGTAGTCTCGATTATGATTCTGCAATAAAAGAATTTGCTGATATTAAAATAAGAAAGAATCAATTTTTTAAGTGGAATTTTATGTTGTAGGTAACTGATTTACAGCTTTACGATACTTGTACCTATCTTTTGTGATGATTTTATTTATTTCTTAATCTCGATGCCACAATAAAAAATTTGCAGATATGATATTCTAGAGATATTTTGTATTTGAATTTTGGTGATATTTTTCCCTTTTTTAAGATTTTTATTCATCTTTCATATTTCGTTATGATATACATACCTTGTATTTTATTAAATAACGTTATGTTTTGAAAGAAGTGAGTTTTAATTAAAAATTTCTTTTGAAAAAAGTCGAAAATGTTTCAGAGGGGGCCCCAAAAGTGTTTAAGCGTAGGGCCCCTGAAATCGTAAATCCACCACTGTAGCTACACGATGACAGCATATTTCATAACTTTTTTCAATCTTATTCAATTAATGGATATTTCAGTAGAATAAATCAGTATGTCTCGAATATCCATAAATAACAAGGGCGACTCTACTAACGCAGACAATTCAGAGCTGCAATCCCAATTTCTATCGTATCGCTTATCGCCTCGTATCGCCTATCATATCGTTTATCGCATCGCCTATCGCATCGCTGTAGGGAGCATTATACACTGATTTTTGTTGTAAAATTATGTTGCCATGTTCTACGGAGCGTTCATAAATATTTTTCTGGCATACACTTTGGAAGAAATATTTTTTTACGTGAACTGGAGACGAATTGTAGTTTATCCTCCTTAGTGCCAGACTTAGAATATAAAATAACAGGAAGGAGCATCGGCTCAAATAAGTGTGACAAGAATGGAGGTCCAATATGGCCGACCTCTAGCAGTGGCGGAGTTCGACAGTTCAATAATAACTCAATACACAACATCCGAAACGTCCGAAACCAACCAAAACAATGAGTCACACATAGAGGACCAAGATGGCCGATTTTGTCCTCCGCCTTATAGTGCTGGGAGTTACGACTTGCTCCTTCCTGTTATTTTATATAATATGGTGCCAGATGACTCATAACCTTAATCTTCGGCAACGATTCAGGAGCCAGCTGTCATCTCGATCCGCTGATTTCCCACGTGACATAGCCCAGGATAAACGAAGATACCGCATTCCAGACGTGACACAATCACACCT
Organism: Adalia bipunctata; assembly: GCA_910592335.1. NCBI lineage: Eukaryota > Metazoa > Arthropoda > Insecta > Coleoptera > Coccinellidae > Adalia > Adalia bipunctata. The sequence goes on from OU342955.1 coordinate 16,574,976, forward strand.
AACCCCCAATCCCGACCAAGACTTCCCGAATAACTAATCGTGATTAATCGGGCTCGACCAGGGAACATCCAGTACATTAATTACGCCATCTGCGTCCCGGATTCCGTCGTTGATGACGTCATCGAATTATCATCATGCCATCGGTATAGACAAGCTCCGGGACGCATGACCCCGTAAATCAATGAGGCCGTACCGCGGGAAAACAATGGAGGCCAAAGTGATAATGTCAAGTTATGACATTGCTGTAGTCTAAGGGACCTGCATTACCGGCCGTTCGACATTCGGAGAATTCGGTTCTGTAAGCGGGTCCATTGAAGGGAAATGGATTCGATTGTGGCCGGTAACAATAATGGGGATGTTTTATGTCGGATCCGTGAGATATCGGAGTCAATATGGTATTGTTGAAGATGGAGTTTATGCGCATTATTGTCTTGTTAGGATTTATGGGTGTTTGTTGCTCTGAGGTAGCCGTAACTACTCGATAATGGTGGGTTATGATAGTAACTTCGACATCAAATTATAATGGGACCTTGTATATGTCCATAGTGCCCCATATCTCATCATTGTCATTTCTTTATTTCGTGATAATTCTCAAATTATCTTGTCATAACAAAGAGGTGCTCATATCATCATTATCAGCTTCAAATATGGCGGTTCTCTTGGTGCGAGTGGACGGAATCGATATTTTAGCCCCCTCCTGCACGTGCAGAAGTATATTCGCTCACGTATCCGCTGACTCCATGTCTGAATCAAAGCACACACACAAATTAACGCATTCAATTGCGAGAGATAGTTATCGGGACTTGCCAGGGCGCTCTGTTTACCTAATCAACGAGGCCGGGACAATTTATGGCTCGCAGAAGGGATTGCTTGTCCGGAAATAACTTTCTCAGAATCCGTTGAACCGGAGGCTCTTGGCGTCCAGGTCCTAATTCCGAATATCGGGAGAAGGCGAGGTCACTGGAGTATGTAATAGTCGTTCTGAGTTTTGGTAATGGTCCAAGCTGCTCAATATGTCCTTGCAGAATCTGCAATTCCAAGCGGAAGGATTCCGCGAAGATTCCAAAGTTACGAGATCTAAACCTGCCACGAGATCTTAAAGTATCTTGATCTGTTTCGAAATGTGCTTCACCTCCTCACTGGCTTTCTGACAGGGCACTGTCACTGGCCCTCAGAAGCCAACACGAAAAGTGCAAGAATATCATAAACTGGTTCAGAGATGGTTAAAAATCCACATCAAGAATAGCTTCAAGAATATTTGGGTCTGGTACAAAATGATCACCATCGTGTCTATGAAGCAATCACGTAGAAAGAATCAATTTTCACTTCCGCTTCAACACTTCACTCCGCTATTCCCCGAATAGCACTTTTTCCGTCCCCGCTTTGACACCGTACTTTCTAACTCGGAAGTACTTCGTAAATCTCCCTACAACCGAACTCGAGCAAACTGAGAATCTTCCCGTTTAAGAATTCTCCAGCTACTGTCACTTCTCCGTTTTCGAAAGCAATTCAAGATTTTCTTTCCTCACCTCCGGATTCCGAGAAGGGTGTCGTAATCGTATGAAATTTTCGGTTAGTTGTTGCAATTCCCACGATTTGTCCCTAAATTTTAGGCTGCCTTCGCATCCCGAGCACCCAGGTCGTGAGACAAATTCCTGGTCCCGTCTCGATATACAATTTATTTTTGATTTCTCGCTTGCGTTTCATGAGGGATCTTGACACGAAAATCAACAGAATCTCCTAGGATAGTTATAGTTATAGTGAAAAGGGGTTACAGTTCACTGCGACCTTAAGGTCTATTGTGCCCCCTATCAGAGCTGTTATCATCGCGCCTCCTACAGCTCGCCCTCCAGTTCCAGAGATTCGATGAAATCCATTATCTGGGATGGCTTCAAGGAGGATAACTCCCCACTTCTACAAGTTTCTTGTCCAAAACACTCTTTCCATTGGCTTGCAATGGCATAGCATTCCGTACCCAGGTGAATAGGAGTTTCTTCCTCCTCCCCACAGAATCTACACTCATCAGTGTCCGATAAACCCATTCTCAACAGATGCTTCTTCAGGCGACAATGTCCTGTGAGAAAGCCAGTGAGTAGGTGATGTTGGTTTTTACTGAGATCCAGATATTTTTTGGATCTAGTAGTTTCGAAGTTCCGGAGGAACTTTTTGGAGTGATCCATCACTGGGAGATTCCGCCAGAGTTTTTCTCTTTCGGTTCTCTCCTTCAACATGAAGTCCTTCTTATAGGTGCATTTTCCTATACCACAGAAGGGTTCTGGGCCAGTGAGTGGCGTTTGTGCGCTCTTTCTGGCCAGTGTATTGGCCTCTTCGTTTCCTACGATTCCCGAATGACCGGGAACCCAGATTAAAAATACCTTATTCTTCTTGCCTACCTCATTGAGTTTGTTTCGGCACTCCCAAATCAGCTTTGAGTCAATAACGTAGGAGCTCAGTGCTTTAATAGCAGCTTGACTATCTGTATGAATAGCTATATCGCACTTCAGATAGGTTCTTTCTAGATTATATCTAGACATCTTCCGATTGCGAGTGTTTCCGTTTGAAGGACGCTTGTACAGAAGCCTAACGATAGTGCACACTTGGTAGGTACTTGACCCGTAAATCCCAGCGCCAGCTCCTGTAGCGGTTTTGGAACCATTTGTATACCATTTTATTGTATTTTCTTTGAGATTATAGTTTGTGTATTCCCTTTCCAACTCCTCTCTTTCGCTTAGCAATTTACTGAAGTTTTTCTCAGTGCTTACTTTCTTGATCATTACATCACTAGGAAGGTTTGCAGATGAGGTGTAGTCATTTAGAGAGGACCAAGCTCTCTGAAACCTGACTCTCTCATTGCCTGCTCCTTCTCTAGATACTCTGAGCATGGCCTCATGGGCTACCAGGTGTAGGATGTATCTTCTAGGATACATCCTACACCTTTCATTGGCCCAGAACGTTTCTGTGGTTTGGGAAGATGCACCAAGAAGAAAGAGATTCAGAAAAAGGAGAAAACAGAAGGGCAACTACTCAGGCTTAATATTGAAGGGCTGGACCATTCCAAAACGTTCCTTTTGAACTTTAGTACTACGGGATCCAAAAATTATCTTGATATGATGGCTTCACCTTCTCACAGGGCACTGCTACCTCAGGAAGAAAGCACCTAAACTTGTTCTAGTGGAAATTGACGAGAAAATCAGAAACTCTGGATCACCTAGTCTCAATTTTCTGGCCATTGCGAGCCAATGCAAAAATGCTTTGGACAAGAAAGCAATGGGGGTATGTGGATACCTTCACACTTTGGAGGCATCCAGCATTCTCTTGAGTTCTTTTAAGAGAAATAAATCATAGTTACGAAAACACCTGCAAGGCTGCGAGCGAGATAACCTGAGACTTATGAGATGGCATCTTTCAACAATTAAGCGTCTGTTCTGTTGAACTAAGGATCGATTTTCTACTCGCGCCGAAAGCCAGAGGAGGACATAACTACCGTGGTTCAAGGCCCAGTGGGGCAATAGACGTCTTCGCCGAATGTAGTTTGCTTAGCGGTGTTTAATATTTGTTCAACCCTAACGAAACGCGCGCCTTATTATGTGCCACAGTCTCGAGTTTAACTGGAAAATACGCGGAATTTAATCGCGTTGTTAGGGATCTCATCAGCAGGGTCGTAGAATCCCGTAGGCAAAGAATGCGAATAATAAGTTCATATTTGCTTAAAAGAACGGTTTGTCGTTTTACTGAGGAATTCATATGTGTTCTCCTCCAAAGTTCATCCGGAATTCGAACTGGAAGCATCCAATTTGTATGCGATAATGAGCTGTGATTGAAATCCTCCAGCGTAGCCGAAGAATGGAAGGAGGTAGAGGTAAAGCGTTTGCATGGAGTCACGCAAAAGCCATATCCGTATGTGCGGTTACCTTCCGACCTCTGCTCCTGAATAATGCAACTATTAATTAATGTGGCTTAATACATCCTTGTGTACCCTTTTGGTTGCTTAGAGACCTTTCTGCGGTTGTATCTATTCGAGCTTGCGTTGTTTTACCAGACTGAGTTTCGAAACCATCGATAACGTATAAACATAATATTATAAGCACTACCTTATGACTTCTGGACTCATCAGGGCGTGATCTATGGCAGCTACATCCTGATCAGGGACCAGATAACTTACAGACTCAATCAGTTCGCATTGAGTATCCCAGAGCCGTTTATTTTTATGAAGAACCAACTACTGTCAACACAGCATCCTGGACATGATTTAGGTCTTATCATATGCTGCAAGAGACGCAAGCATGCGAAACTTTTATGACTTAATGATTATAGTGAAACATGACTCTCTCCATGTGAATGGAGTTTCATCTGACACTCTACCCATTAATGCTGGTGTTCCACAGGGATCGATTTAGGCACCAACACTGTTTCTGCTTCACATCGACGAATTGCTGGAGGCAATTTCATGTCCAGTGCACTGTTTTGCAGATGATAGAGCCCTCCATACCGCCTTCTTATCAAGGGCTCCACTTTCAGCTCGCCAAATCATAAACGATCAAGAAAGAATTGTTGATAATACAAATATGGACTAGGCTACAATTCTCGAGTGAAAATCCAATGACTTGATAGAATTCAATGCTAACAAAACACAAGCAAGGCTTAGATCTTGAAAGCTGATCCTATTATACCCAATATGAGCTTGTCATAAACCATATCATTAAAGACGTCCATTTCATGGTTATATAGTTATAGTGAAAAGGGGTTACAGTCCACTGCGACCTTAAGGTCTATTGTGCCCCCTATCAGACCTGTTATCATCGCTCCTCCTATAGCTCGCCCTCCAGTTCCAGATATTTGATGAAATCCAGTATCTGGGACGGCTTCCACTTCTACAAGTTTCTTGTCGAAAACAGTCTTTTCTTTGGCTTGCAATGGCATAGCATTCCGTAACCAGGTGAATAGGAGTTTCTTCCTCCTCCCCACAGAATCTACACTCATCAGTGTCCGATAAACCCATTCTCAACAGATGCTTCTTTAGGCGACAATGTCCTGTGGAAAAGCCAGTGTGTAAGTGAAGTTGGATTTTACTGAGATCCAGATATTTTTTGGATCTAGCAGTTTCGAAGTTCCGGAGGAACTTTTTGGAGTGATCCATCTCTGGAAGATTCTGCCAGAGTTTTTCTCTTTCGGTTTTCTCCTTCAGCATAAACTTCTTCTTATAGGTGCATTTTCCTATACCACAGAAGGGTTCTGGGCCAGTGATTGGCGTCTGAGCGCTCCTTCTGGCCAGTGTATTGGCCTCTTCGTTTCCTACGATTCCCGAATGACCGGGAACCTAGATTAAAAAGACCTTATTCTTCTTGCCTACCTCATTGAGTTTGTTTCGGCAATCCCAAATCAGCTTTGAGTCAATGACGTAGGAGCTCAGTGCTTTAATAGCAGCTTGACTATCTGTATGAATAGCTATATCGCACTTCTAATAGTTTCTTTCTAGATCTATATCTGAACATCTTCCGATTGCAAGTATTTCCGTTTGGAGGACGCTTGTACAGGAGCCTAACGATAGTGCACACTTGGTACTTGTCCCGTAAATCCCAGCGCCAGCTCCTGTAGCGTTTTTAGAACCATCTGTATAGCGTTTTATTGTATTTTCTTTGAGATCATAGTTGGTGTATTCCCTTTCCCATTCCTCTCTTTTGCTTAGCATTGTACTCAAGTTTTTCTCAGTGCTTACTTTCTTGATCAGTACATCACTAGGAAGGTTTGTATATGAGGTGTAGTCATTTAGAGAGTACCAAACTCTCTACTCCATACTCCATACTCTGAGGATGGCCTCATGGGCTACTCTATCAATCACTAGATGTAGAGGTGTGAGGTCTGTGATGATCTCAAGCGCCCTGGTTGGGCACGTTCTCATAGCTCCCGTGATGCACACACAGGCAAGCCTTGAAATCGAGAGTAGAGCAATTCGTTTGGGTCTGAATTATCGTCAATCGTCTCTCCTGCTGCAGATCCTTCGAGATTAAGTCTCCACACCTTTTGTGGTTTCTCGAAAACCTACAGAACATCTCTTCTCAAAGACTCGTTCATCCAACGAACATCGAGGCGTGGTACTCATTGACTTAGGAGGTGTTCCCCGAAGCATACAACCTATAGAGATTCAAGAAGAACCCCAATTCCTGCCTCCTTTTTCTGGGTTGACACGATGCTCTCTGAATGTTACAGGATATTCCTCATGTAGAAACCAGAGCATAAAAAAAGATAGCATTACAAGATTTTATGTTGATCATGTTGATAAGATTGTTCAAGTTGTTCACCTGAAGGCTGGATAGGATCCAAGAGCTCTATAGCTTCCTCCTGAAAATTTCTTTTGCTGATCTTGCTCAGATCCAACCCTGAACGTCTCGATGCAAAGGAATTTCAAACTCCGCTTGCAAGACAGCGATAACACAGGCTTCTTGCATACCCTCCCAAGGCATTAGGCGGCTATGGACCGGTGTAGTCGGTACACACGGAGGCACCAAGGCGTGGCGGCTGTCGAAACGATTAAAGATTCATACCAACATTACGGAGTCGGTTCCCCAGAAAAGGGCGATATTGATTTCACATTTATGCTGATAGGTATATCCTGGTCTCGGTGTTTACGAGCCAAGGTGGAAAATTGTTTTTCTTATGTGATCCCTGCGGTTGCGAATCCCATACTTTAATATGCATGAAGAAGGGGAGGAAGTTATCCGCATTTCTTTGGGACATTCTATTTGTATACATACGACTGACGAAGTTTTCAGTTACAAGTTGAAACGTGTTAATAGATCTTGATCTTGATCAGAACAAAACTAGTTTCGGACTCTCAAAATGGGCACTGAATCAGTTCCTTTCTGGCGGATAGCGCTAAAATCGTTCGGAATAGTTCCAGGCATATTCATGCAGAACATGTTTGCGCTAGAATGACGCGTTGTTTCGACCAGTTCGAGCATTCAAACGGAACGTTTTCCCGGTGCCATACACTTTACGCAAACGCCCGAAAAATGTCATGCCGAAATTATTTCTGCCCTATTATCCAAATTGAAAACAGACCTTATTTATTCGGGCATGGCCCCCTCTGAATATATATCTCTTATTCATGCTAAAAAATCCGACGGCCCGCCTCAGAAACGGTCCTCTGTTTTAAGGGTTACTGCCGGCGTTTGAATAAAATCGGCGGTGCCATGAATTGCCGCATATTTTTGCGAGCGCTTTTTCGGATGGGGCGAACGTGATTTGTGTACAGAGTGCGTTATGTCGCGCTGCTCGTGAAAAACGATGTTTAGGAAAGTGATGATTTCCGATGGGGTTATGGGAATGCGGGGCTGCGGCTAATGGCTCGTATAATAGAGCGAGCGTTTATTGTTAAACGAATTTTTCCAATGATTAAACGCCACTCGAAAATTCTTCTCTTTATGACTCCACCCTACTGAAAACTTGTGCAATTGCGAGTCTCATAACCTCAAACGTCAAACTTCACTTGTCGACATACATGTAGGATTTCACTCCAATTGAATGTACATAGTTGTTGAATTTCTCAGTTATTTCTGAATTTCGTGTGTGGGAAGCTTTATATTGTGCCCAAGATTAGCGTGACATTTTTGCTTTGCATTCGATGACTGTCATGTGTAAGCTTTCGAGCCCTGAATGTGAAACCCTCATCTCATACTTGAAAAGAAGTGTAATATGAGATTTAGCAGTTTCACCATTTCGTGGAATGAGATAACTGGACCAATTTAGTGTTTTTCTGTAGCTTATCATCCCCTGGTGGCCTTGGGCCATCAGGGTTGGATAATTTATAATGCTCAAAGATGCAATTGATGCTTATTGGTTCGTGAGAGAACTGTAGAAAGCGGTAAAGACGTAAAATATAACAAACCTATACATACATATACTTTCTTTTGGCAACGACTTCATTGAAAATTTTTACCCTAATGGAGAAGGAAAGATTCCAATGGGAAAAGTTATTCTCAAAAACGTGCAGACAGGTAGACAACCTTAGGATGAATGAAGAAATCTCGAAAAAAGTATTATTAGATAGTTCAGGACATCTTTCGAGTACATCGGTATGATTTTTCAACTTGGAAGAAAAGTAATATTACTTCTTTAATCTTTATGGATTTCTGCATTCTTCATAAGACTATCTATACTCCATTTACTTCCATAAGGTTACTCTGTTGGCCAAGATTTGGGTTTATCAAGTTTTTTTCTTGAAACTGACGCAGGTTGGTACTCGTGAAATGTCAATAATTCTCAGAAACGTTGCCAATGATAATTTCTATTGACTCTTTTTCAACTTTGTAAATGGAGTTAGTTCTTCTAAGGTTTAACTGTGGCACAGGATTCGTAGTTCTACTACATTTTCATACTGGAGTGTTTCAAGTTGTGTAAAAAGGTATTTAAATGTCTTCTGTATGTTCATTCCTTTAGAATTTTGAAGAGTGGCGAATTCTATAGGTCAGTCTCTTCGTTTAAAAGTTTTTCTGTCGGGTTATTCTAATTCCATTTTTTTTTAAAGAACTATCACCAAGTAACGGACTATTCTATCCATTATTCTTCAGTAAAATTTCAACACTCGAATCGTATGAAGAAGAAAATAGCGTAACTGAATCTTCCAATTTCCAACCTGGTGAAATATTTCCAGTATCAGCAAAGAAAAAAGTTTCTTCAACTTTCGCCAGCTCTTTGGAATTATTGAATTCACATAATATTTTCTCAAATTCAATATTTCCCCAGAGTAATAATAATAAATAAACATTCTGATAAAAACGTAATTACTACGACCTCTATGTAGAAAGGACAACATTGCTCAGTTATCCCACAGAAAAACTAGTATAACCTAAAATTTTCAAAATATACACGTTGAAATGTGTAAGAATATCATGGCCAACCCTACATTATGAAAGTGAATGGAATATATTTGTACTACTGACCACGTAAAAACATTATTAAGTAGTATTAACTATATATTATTCATTTTTCAGGCCAACTTGACGCATATCGGCCGTAACTTCTTCGTGCCCGGCATAGGATTAGGTATCGCCAAGTGTCCTTACGATCCTGCTGACAACTCTACCGCTGTTTGGGTAGAACACGGGAATCCCGGCGACCTCCCTGGCCTATATTCGGGAACCAACGCCGAATTCACGAAGGCCGATACCGTCATCTTCAGAACTGACCTTCATAACCTCACCACCGGAAGGAAGGAGTTCAGCTTCAAGAGGACCATCAAATACGACTCCAAGTGGCTTGACAGTGAGTATTGACACTTTTAAAGAATAATTTCGATGGTCTTGACGTTTTGAGGTTATATCTGATGATTGTCAAATTTGATGTGACAGTTTTCTTAGATATTTCATCGGGATTTATCAATTTATCTGATGATTGGGAAGGAATTGTTCATCTCCTTTTCGATTTCGTCCTCGGCGAGTGTGTCGTTAACGCCGGGGGCGGGAAAATATAGGAGAAATCGCCCGTTCGAGTCGAATTTTTCCGGTCCATTAGGGAAGGGCGTCAATGCCGAATAACTTAACGGGTTTCCGGCGGAATTTCATATCGCGACGGACGGAATCATTCCATTCTACTCCGCTACGAGTAATGAAGTGAGCCTGCGGCCATCATCGTAAAAATAAACTACCAATGAACCGGACGCTCTATGACCGAACGGGATCATAGAGAGCGGTTCCGGCGAAAGGGTCCATAAATGAAAATTCTACGGATATGGAGTAACGTATTGCTTATTGTTTATTCCGAGAGGGGGAACGATATGGACGGGGAGAAATGGTTATTGTGTTTAGTCCGGAAATTCGTCCATTTGATGATTGGTTGTTTGGCATTTCCGCGGATGTCTGAAATCACCAAGTATAATTTAATATTTTATGTGATTTTCTCGGGATTCAAGGAGCAGATTGCTGTGCTATATGGGCTGCGGGGATTCGAAATTGGTTATATTCCTTCTCGGGCACATATTGAATGAAGTTAGAGTAAACATCTTATTCTGTCATAGATTTACAACCGGAATTTACTCGTTCGTTAAGTGTTTAGCCAATTTACTTGCTTCCTTTCCTAGAATCCATGATGAATAACTAAATAAACTTTCTGCGATTGCGTTATATGGACATTCAACTCTCACTTGTCTGTAAAAAAGCACCCCCTTTGAGCTTCGACAGAATAGCGGCTTTCCACCAATCATGGGTGTTATTACTCAAAGAAAAGAAAAGATGTTTTTTAAATTTTGAAGATCTTTCTCCGTCAAGGGAGAAAGTGTGGAAACGGAAACGACACAACGCACTAGGGTCGAGACTTAGTGTCTAATAATTCTCCAGGGATAGGGATGGTAAATGAAACTTTCGAATTCAAATTTAAGACGTATATTAGGACCCAAAATAAAATAAACAATGTTACACACGCTATTTATAATCCAATATCGTCAACCAACTAAATTATCAAAATAAACTGCTCCACATGAGTTAGGGATATTAACTTAAATTGCAAAAAAAATTTTGTGATGAAAATTCATATTAATATGATTTCGAGTTGCAAATTAATTTTATCCTGTAGGTCTGCAGCGTATACAGGGTGGTTAAGAAAAATCGAGTAAAATAACGAAATTTTATTCCTAGAGAAATCAAGCATTTTAAGACTATCAATACAATGTATGGCCTCCACGGGCATCAATAATAGCTTGTCATCTTCTTTGCACACTACAAACGAGGTTGTTGAACATTTCTTGAGGAATTTGGTTCCATAAACGGGGCAGAAGCTCTCTCAGATCATTTAAGGATTCTGGAGTAGGTTGATGATTATCTAATCTTCTTTGGAGCATATCCCATGCATGTTCTATGCAATTCAAATCTCGTGAGTGCGGAGGTATTGGTAAATGTGGAATACCAAGCTCCTCGCGCGCATTCTCAACTATGGCTCCACGGTGCGGTCTAGCGTTATCGTATAGAAATTGAAAAGTTTCACCAATAGCAGCGTGACAATTTGGCACAAAATTGTCAATGACATGCTCCCTATAGTGTAAGGCGGTCATATTTCAGGACAAATGTGTAGATCTGTGCCCATACCATAACACTACCCCCTCGGAATGGATGGACTTCTTGGACATTGCGACGATTACAGGGTATGCGTGGGATTGTCCATACCCTTATTCTTCGAGAATCTGAAAATCGTCCATATCTGGATTCATCAGTGAAAAGGACACTACGCCATTGATCATTCCAATTGATATGTTGCCTTGCCTATTCCAGTTTTTGACGCTTATGGTCACGTGTTAATGGAACTCCTCTTAATGGACGTCTAGAACCTATACTCACCTCTCTCAAACGTCGTCTGATGGTTTCGATGGAAACTTGGACTCCATCTGCATTTTGAAGAGTATTCCGTAGCATTCTACACGTAGATGTAGGATTTCTTCTCGCCGAAACGGTGATGAAAGGATCCTGAGCAGGTGTTGTTTTTCGTCGCCCACCAAGCCTTGGTCTTTCCAACACGGAACCTGTCTCCCTGAACCTATTCCAAAGTCGAGATATCACACTTTGGCTGACTTGGAGCACATCCGCTACAACAACCTGAGTTAGGCCACCCTGTAGCATTCCGATGGCCCTATTAGCCTCAGCGTTTGTTAATTTACGTCTTGGCATTTTCAGAAAACTCGTTGATAAACTGACTTCATTTCAAAATAAGAACATTCATGAAGCATATGCAAAGAACCAAACTTCAGAAAAAAGGCGACCAGATTGACGAAATGTCTTATACTGATTTTTATTGGATCGATTCAAGTTGTTATTGAGTTTAGAATGATTTTACAGCGATTTTCTCGAAGATTACATACTTTTAAAAACGATTGAATACGATATCCCTTACTCTTGTGGAGCAGTGGTGAATTTGTGGTCAACTTCTCAAATGAACCCAACAAAACCAAATCAAATTATTACATCAAATTCTAATTGCAAATCAAAATTAAATTATCGAACCCAAATCAAATCTTCAGAACAGATTCCAATTACAAAAGCAACATCAAATTATCAAAACTTGGGGGTTTGTTAAGATAACCCAAACCCGAAAAAAACATGGGGTGATTTCAAAACAACACAAATCAAAGTGCCAACAACTAAGGGGAGATGTCAAAAACAATACAATTCAAAGTACCGATAGACTTGTGGTAGATTTCGGGACTCTGGACCTTAAAAGATTTCTGGCCTTGCATGCAGCTTTCTAACAATACTCAAACAAACTAAGCATACACAAAAATACCTGACCTTTCTCCTCGTGCAGGTTATCCTAAGGATGAAAAATATCATGAAAAACAAAAACACGTCACCAACTCGCTGTTAACAGATTAATTTCACTCCTGGTCTATCGATGAGACTTAATAGATAATTCTAATTAATTTCAAAAACCTTCTACTTTCGACTTAACGTTTTTCTCTCTACGTTTGAGACCGTACTTCCAAAAAAACCAAAAATGAGTTACCGTAATACCGTTCCCGAGTCAACTGAGAATCTTCCCGTTTGAGACTTCTCCAGATACTCCTTAACTTCCGATTCCCAACTTGAATCCGCTATTCCTCTAATAGCATTTTTCCGTCTCCGCTTTGAGATCGTACTTCCAAACACTGAAGTACCTACCCTAAAACCGAAACCGCGTTCCGAGTACACTGAGAACCTTCCCGTTTAAGGCTTCCCAGCTACTGTCCTTTTCGTCTCCGAAGCAAATTGAAGATTTTCCTTTTTCCACCTCGCTTGCGTGGAATCCTCAAAGGGTGATACAATTCATATCAAACTTTCGTGTACCTGCCACGTTGCAAGTCCCACGATTTTAGCCTAGAATTTTCTGCTATCGTTTGCATTCAGTGCAACCGATTCCTGATATCGTCTGAGTCTCATGAGAAACTTGAACCGAAAATCAACAATTTCAATCGTTATCGACTCGATATTAGTGAACTGAAATATTTCGATTTATTACATGTCAATTGTCAAGGTGTTACCCCTTGCAGCGTTGCCATTTTATCACTGAGAGGATCAAAAATAGGAATTAATGAACCGACTTCTCTCCGTATCCTCAAAATACCTCGGAAACTCCTATATTACCTCAACGAAGTCGAGGAAATGATAGCATCCGCCCTATCGAAGGAAATCCACGGAAAATTCAGCTCGCGGTTGCGGCAATTCATAACCTATAAAGGTTAATTAAGGTCCCGACACGAATTCGGAGAAATCTGAAGCTGAGACCTGTTCTCGGTAACCAAAACGCTTAATGACACGTAAAATTAAAACATAAGTGTGCAAATTTCGGAGAAACGCCGTTTTCATCGCTTCGCCGCCTGTTACTCACGTCGAGAGAGGGTGAATTTCGCCCGCGGGAGCGCCCTCGGGTTCGACGTTCTAACGAACCAACCGGGACTGACAAAAAGCTCTCGTTCTCTTGGATTATTTCGCGTAGAACACGGTGTAGCACCTCGAGAAAACTGGGTGAATTCCAGCATAACTTAGGTCTTCGAAAAGAACACAATCGAAAACAAATCTGCCTAAATTTGCAGCCAATGTTTCCCCAAAACTTCACAATGAATCTACAGTAGTTTTGCTTTACTCATTTAGTATTATTAAAACCTCAGACCATAGAAAGGGGGACACAGCATCTCGTTCATAAATTCGTATTTTGCTTATGATATTCAGAAATAAATCCAAATCTCACTTTTCATACATAATGAAACGCGATATCGCGTTGACAGCTCTGTTCATAACATCGTTAGTAACACGGTATTATTTATAGAACCTAACAGCAAGGGCGTAGCCAGGGGGGGGGGTTTTGGGGGTTCAAACCCCCCCCGAAATGTTTTCAGTGTTCAATACTTGCTATAGAAAGCGACCCTCACAATTCCCGGCACTTACAAAGTCAACTGCCAAAATTTCAAAACCCCCCCCGAAATTAATTCCTGGCTACGTCCTTGCCTAACAGTGTTATTTAAAGGTAAAGAAAGTCACAATATGAAGTATGAAGATGACTAATTTCAACACAACCGTAGATCTACGGAAGGGACATAACCTCAAGAAACCTGCATAGATTAACTGCCAATCTCTCCCGAAAACTTCAAAATGAAACGCATAATTTATGAATACTTTATGAATCTTATGATGGCCCCCCAGAAACTCCCCTGTGCGGTCCATAAGTCAGCCTCCGGTGCTGCCGAATTTGATATTTCCCTCCCCGTTTTTTTCGTCGTTTTCGACGCTTTATATATTTCATGTTGATCTCAATTAAGTCGTAAACTTGCATACGCTACGGAACGGAATTAATTTCGTAAAATTGCTACTTACCGCAGGTGTCACTGATTTCTGCGCTTTCTCCCTCATCATCCGGGCGGAATGATGCAGGGATATTGCATCTGGGGGCCGGTAGGTGCTTGAAAATGATATACGGATTTTTTTCTGATATTAGGGCTCGGATACCTAATGGCTGTTGAGTGGACTGGAAGAAATTGAATCGATTCGAAGATGGGGATGGGGGAAAAAACGGTATTTTGGTCTCTCGATTTTTGATCATAGCGCCTAGATGACTTCAGTCAAGCAGTCGTTCTATACTATACTAAAATGGTAACTCTGCGGACCGGCCCGAGGGAATCTGTCGAAAAGTGTGTCCAGAAGAATCTTGAAATCGCAGCGGAGCTGCGATACAGTAAAAAAATTTTCACACTGTCGGGAAGAGGATTAATCGATCCATACGTGGGTGAAATTTCGATTCTCTAGACGAAGTAGAAGTATTTTTAAAAAATTCGCGAATATCGCGAATTAATCCGGCAAAAAGGCCCATTTTAAACTCGATATAGTTATTTTCCTATCAAGGGCGGAAAGTTGTACTTTCCCGCACTAGATTGCTGTTGCCCGAACGACGCGGAGCGGAGTTCGGGCAAGCAATCGAGTGCGGGAAAGTACTTTCCGCTCAAGATAGGAAAAATATTTTTTCTACAACCGTATTATAAAATGAAAAAAACTTCTACACAACTCGAATATTCGTTTTGACACATTAATTAAGGAGTTTTTCGATTCTATGCGGAAAATCATAGACCGTGACATAGAAATAAATACACAGATCCATGTATGCCAGTCATATGTCAAGTTCTCTTTGAAAATGCAATAATTTTCAAACGGAAATCTGCATTAATAATTAGTTTGACATGGATGAAACAGCATAATTTGAAATATTTAACTAAATATATAAGTAAGTAGATTGAGAGATTTCATGTTAAAGGTATTATTATACCCAAATTCAACACATATTTACTTTCCCGCACTAGTGCGGGAAAGTGACACTTTCCGAATCGAAAATAATGCGGGAAAGTAGTTAGTTAGGCCCGGTTGTAGAAAAAAACTCTTTCCACAGATATCCTGGCCGTGATGTAAATATACGAATCGAAAGTGGAAAAGTCAATGTAAAATAGCTTGGTATTCATATTCTCCATAATTTCCCCATTTCTTCAGGAAAATTGATCAAGCTTTGACATTTCGCCGAAAAAATCACCCGAGTTCTACCGATGATGAGGATAACTGATCTGCTGGCCCATACTAGATTTCTATCACGCTCCATCAATACAAGCATACCTCAATTAATTGGGTTTTCAATTATGAATGTAAGAAATACCTACCTGTATATCTCTGTTCAAGTTCACTGGCTTTGCGCGTGTAATTAGGTCAATCAGTTCAATGAATGTATGAATGTGGAAATCGACGGAGTCGACACAATTTATTCTTTATCCATTAATTGTACCACAGACCTTCTGAAAACAGTATCATCCAAATTTTCACATTGTGAACAATATCATTGAATGTTGTTTCTTTGATTCTCAGGTAAGATCAACATTATTGTATGTAATTGTATTTTTGTATAAAATAATAAATACTTTGATTTACAGAGAAACAATTCTGGTATTATTCTGACCTACAGAAGGAACTGAATCCGAAATCAATCTTATAAAACATTATGTATATGAATTTAGCTGACTCTATTTACCTAGCTTACTCGGAATCTGTTCCAATGTTCGGGTATGAATTCGTCAAAAAGAGTTGATTCACTTGTTATTTTATTTCCATCCTTCAATACCGATAACACTACGCCCCTGGAACTATCAAAGTTAGATTCTGCATTGTTGCCAAGGCATAATAAAATGATACTACTACCATCTTAAGAGACGTACACATGTGCTAGTTCAAAGCGAGTATCGTATCAATAACCTGTTCGGATTTCATATTAAGTCCCGAGACGAGACAAGGGACTAAAACTCGAACAAATGAGAAACTGGACCCTCAAAGGTGTTCTTATGACAACGTCCGAAGTCTCCCCACTAATTATCGTGTTGGGAGACTTTATTAAGCCGACATCACACGACTCGTTCCCACCGTCCTCTTCTCGAGTACCTGATATCTTGTTGCTCTTCTTCGCGACAATCAAACTATCCCCATTTCTGATTGGTATCCTTTGATGGACAACTTACCAGATTGATGATATGACTAAGAGGATAGTTTTGAAGGTTTGTTTCCCTTTGTCTAGACTAGAGAACTGATTCCACAGCAAACTAGTGGGTATACCTACACCATTAAAACAAACAGTTATATAACAGTTTGTTCGGTAAAACAGAAGTCATTTCCACCATACAAAGTCATCAGCCAAAGATTCGGAAGCCATCGAAATCTACATTCTGTCAAGAAAGTACCGGGAATTATCGATTTAAATCTGGCGGGGCAATGAGGCAGGTGAAATTTTTTTTTCCTAGGTTGGTACCACTGTCCGTAATTACTATGCCAAGCTTGAGCGGGATCTGTCAACTAGTGTGTTTGCAACAGCTGGTTAAGTCAGTCGATGTCAGAGTGCGTGCCGATTTTTACTATGGGTGATTACGTTGAGCAAAGAATTTGTTTAAAGTTTTGTGTTGCGAATGAATTTTCGTGTGCCGATGCATTGAAAATGTTGCAAAAGGCCTTTGGTGATAATGCTCTATCGAAAACTCGTGCATATCAGTGGTACAGACACAGAGCCTTCAAGAACGGTCGTGAAGTGGTCGAAGACTTGCCTCGTTCCGGACGCCCATCGACGGCTTCGACCGAAGATAACGTCGATAAAATTAAGGAAAGGGTGCTTGAAAACCGTCGTACCAGCTTGACAGAGATAGCACATGATCTTAAGATATCCCACGAGTCCGCACGTACGATTTTGATTGATATTTTGGGCATGAGAAAGGTGGCCGCACGACTCGTACGTAAAGACCTGAATTTTCTTCAAAAACGTCATCGCGAACAGGTTGCTTCAGACATGCTGGATCGCTGTAATTCCGATTCTACATTCATGGAACGCATTATAACTGGTGATGAGACCTGGGTCTACGAGTAGGATATGCAAACAAGCCAGCAGTCATCGGAATGGGTGGCAAAAAATGAGCCGAAACCGAAAAAACCACGCCAAAGCCGCTCGAAAATGAAGGTGATGCTCATTGTTTTCTTCGATATCCGTGGCGTGGTGCACTACGAATTCGTTCCAGAGGGTTAGACGGTAAACAAGGAGTATTACCTAGGCGTTATGAAACGTTTGCGTGAGCGTATCCGTAAGAAGCGGCCAAATTTGTGGGCGAACAACTCATGGATTTTGCATGACGATAACGCGCCTTCTCACCGAGCTACGATTGTGACTGACTTTCTCGCCAAAAACTCAACAAACGTGCTTCAGCAACCACCGTATTCGCCGGATTTGGCTCCCTGCGACTTTTTCTTCTTCCCAAAACTAAAATTGCCCCTTCGTGGCACCCGTTTTGAGTCGATTGAAGCCATAAAACAAAATTCGGCGCGAGAGCTAAAGTCCATCCCGGAAAGCGCCAATAAAAAATGTTTCGATAATTGGAAGTGCCGCTGGCATAGATGTATTGGAGCAAATGGAGCCTATTTTGAAGGCAACCCAATAAATTTTGACGATCAAATGTATAAATGTTGTTTTAATTGAAAATTCCCGGTACTTTCTTGACAGAGTAGTAAAAGCACAAAACCAACATGAACAGTAAAGTAGAGACTCTCATTGTCCACAATGCGTGGTTGCCTGCGATCAGCAATGCCAGAACTAACGCTGTCGAAGCGGAGGGGAGGGGATTCATTTTGCGTACGAGAAAACTCAAATAACTACCCCACACTCCGATCTGAATATCTTGATACAAAAAATGGCGGCTGAAAGGAATGTATAGCCTTAAATTCTGTGCGCGAATTTTCTACAACCTTAAACCGCATAATGCCCGAAAAGCAATTCTCCACGTAGAACCAGAATGGAACGATTAAACCCGTTGAAAAATTACAAGCCATTACCTCATGATTTACCGTTTCAACGTCGGTGGCGCCATCTGTGCAGGTAACTCTCGGACGCGACCTCGGAAAACCTAAACTTCCGCAGTTACGGCAGTCGTCATACGCCAATTTACATCTATATTAGACGGCGAAGAGCTGGGAGTAACGGTAATGGACGTAACCTGGACGAGATACTTATAACCCCACATTGTATTACTTATGTGTAATTTGTTGGCGGCTGAGCGTCTCATAAAAATGCTAATTCGGGCGCCGAATTAAGCGACGCCTGATAGAATTAAGCAGGTCGCAGACGGGGATGAGCCAATTGAATTTTCTCTATGACTGCGGAATTTGAGAGTGAAATTTTAGGGAGAGGACGGATATTTTAGATAATTCAGAACGAAGTGTGGATGATTATACAAGGTGCGGCACGGAGGGCGGACGTTTTTCAGATGGGCATAACTTTCCCCCACTGAGGACGAGAGAAGTGGGGAAGGTGCCGTTAGACTCGTGTGTTCCTAGCATTTATTTACCAGTTGTCGTCATGGAGCCTTGGACGGTGGAGCATCGTGTTTTCGCCTATGATAGTTTCGTCCGAAATAATGAGTCAGTCACGGTCGTGCAGCGTGAGTTTCGTCGCCATTTCCACATTCATCGGAATAGAGCTATTCCCTCTCGAAACACCATCCTTCGTTGGGTTGAATCACTTCGCAGACGTGGTGAACTGATCAACAGAAGACCAAGAGGACCTGTGCGAACAGTTCGAACGCCTGAAAATGTTGAACGCGTTCGACAAGCCATTCTTCGCAGTCCCCAGATTTATCCATATGCGATTTTTTCTTATGGGGACACCTCAAGGCTAGAGTATACCAGACCAAGCAAGCCCCGAACTCTGGACGAATTGAAAAGGGCTATTCGCGTGGAAGTTGCCCAAGTTGAGAGAGCGATGTTGGAGAGAGTCTACGCGAACTTCCAAGAGCGCCTCCAGCACTGCATCACCAATTTCGGCCACCACATGCCTGATGTGATTTTCCACACTTGACTGTCTCAAATGCTATTTCCTTGAGAATCTGATTCCGTCAATAAATGTGTTTTTGAGTAAAAATTAACGCTTTTATTATTTTTTTAAAACCATCCATCCTCCGTGCCGCACCCTGTACATTGTCTTAGAATCATCTTCACTGAATTGTCAAGAATTATTCACAGTTAGTGTATTAAGCCGGACTCCCCCTACTCGTGTATTTGGCAAATATTTGCCACTTGCCTATATTTGGCATGTAGTGGGAGTGGTTCACTCGGCCAATACTTGTCTATCTTGTCATTCAATTTCGAAACTTCAACTACTTGCCAAGTACGCAAATAATTGTGTACTTGCCAAATATACGAGTAATGGGAGTCCGCCTTTAGACGTTTAACGGTATCATGCCTCAGCCGTCTTACAAACAAGCACTCAGAACTTTTGATACAGGCCCCACGCCACTCACTTTAGAGTTTATTTACAGTATCATTAATCTGATATTCCTGATGTATTAACTGAATTTAACTAGGTACACATGTGGTTTCAAATAGGATTAAGGTTCTTGCTCTATGGTATCATTGGGTCATAACTTAGACCATAGAAAAAGGAGACTCAGCATCTCATTCATAAATTCGAGAATTGGTGAAGCCAGAATTTCAAAGAGTGTTAGAACATAAAGGGTAGCGATATCATTTTATAATGCCGTGGCTACATTGGAGAATATGACTGAAAAGTCCAGTGGCGTGGTGTTATTGGTATTGAAGAATTGAAATAAAATTACAAGTGAACTAACTCTTTTGGGCGAATTCATACAATGTTCCGAATATTGAAATAGATTCTGAGTTAGGCAAACAGGGTCAGATTTGATGACCAAATGTTCCTACCCTCACTATCAGAAAGGAATCTGACCAGTGAAATTCTAAAAATCGAAGAATATACGCCACTGTAACTTAGAATGAAAAGAGTAGGACATACCTGTGAAAACTCAAATCAGGATTCAAATTGTCCAATTTGCCACAAACATGACATAAAGGAACCATTTTTCTCAACGTATTTTGCTGATTATATGAAAGAAATAATTCCAAATCTCACTTTTCATACACAATGAAATGCGAAATCGCTTTGACAACACTGTTCAAAACGTCATATGTAACACAGAATTGAAATTGCAGTACAAATTAACGAATGAACTGGCCACAGATTCAGAAAACTGCTATAACGTGACAATTAAGAGTAAGAAAAGTAATAACGATGAAGGGAACTTGCGACTCCTGTGATCTGTATGAAGTCATTTGAACCATTGCATACGAAAAAATTTAAAGCAACAGAAAAAAGTTAAATAACCTTTTCTCTTTTCTACGATTTACAAATCTATACTAATATACAGGGCGAGTCTTTGACTTGTACATATATTTTAACTGTAGATTCCTTTCATCAAACGAAACACTTTCTTCCTATACCATTTTTCAGAAGTCGATTTAGTTTGGAAGATACAGGGTGTCAAAATTCCATAAAAATAACGCTTTTTTAAGAGTTTATCAGATACATCGCGTTCATTGATATAGACATCAACAACCGCCATGGATCCGACACGAACTTGCCGTTATCTTCAACCGCTTTCTTGTTTATATCGTCGGAACCGTTATTTAAAATAAACTGAATTTTGTTCATTGGGTACTCTATTCAAGGGGCATATTCCTCGATTGAAACCTATTCAATATCTCTCCTAGTATAAAAGTTACAGGGTAGTCGACTCATCAATACGCGCTAAACACCATAAAACCACTTTGAAAAGATCAACGGTTCATATTTTCGAAAGAATCAATCATTTAAGAAACTAAAAGTATTGCAATTTTTTCAATAAAAGGCGCCGTTTTCGAGTTTTTTCCAATTTTACCCGGAAAAAATTGACGAAAAAATCATTTATTTCAAGAATAATCTGAATGCGTCTCTGAAGTAAATATCATGGAATATTATTCCTTCTCTGGTCTTCAAACGAGTTTACAATGTTGTCACAATATTTATCAACTTTGTCGAGACTTAAATTCAAACGATGGAAAACGTTGATGTTGAGATATTTTAAAAATAAAATCCCACAAATGTGGTAGATAAAATTGAACTGCAAGGAGCATTTAATACGCACAGTTTCAATTAAAAATTCATTTTTACCGGTCCATATTGAAGTTAAATGTCGATGAAATACAAAATTCGTATATGAATGATGAATTTCGATACGAACTACTTATTGAATTGAAATTAATGAAATATAATATGATACCTGATAATCTGTGGCGATGTTTCTATCTAAACAATATCCTCTTGGAATTTCATAAACTCGACACGATTAATATTATATTAATTCACTTCACATAATAATCACATTATAACAATAATTCACTGAATGTATTCAGAACTTCACATAATGCTTACAGTTTGTTATTGCTTATAGTTGGCACTGATGGCAGCGCCTCCAAGGGTAATTGAGATAACCAATGCGTGGTGAAATTTCGCGGAAAAGTTCATTTATGATGGAAACGGCAGAATTCATAGATATTTATACTAAGTTTCGTGAAAAATCCTTAACCTCAATGGAAATATAAGAAAGCTGACAACATCTTCTTGAAATTTCTGTGCAAACATTGACAGAATGGAATAAAATAGAAATAGAAGGTTAGGTTGTTTGATAATAAATTCTAATGCTCAGATTGTTTGGGAATTTCGAGGAAAATATGAACAAGTTATTAGTGTTTACAAACTAATCTACAGAAAAGTCGAAGAAGGAACTTATTTTGGTGGGAGAAACTGTTTTTGTTGAAATTATCGTGTTTACAACATTGTTATTCCAATAAGGTTAGTACTTGAGTATTCCCTAAATGTATAAACTAAATTTCAATCTAGAAATATGAACTTTGAATCAATTCCACAGTATCATTTCAGGGACGTAATTACTCGTAGCCCAATTTTTTTTCAAATGGCTATATCTTTTTAACAGAGCCGAATTCGAAAAAAATGGAAAATGAAAAAAAGGTTTCTTTTGGCCTTACGAATATACAGTTGGAGCATATGTACAAGTCAAAGACTCACCCTGTGTAATATTATGAAGAGGAAAGATTTGTATTTTTGTGTGTTTGATACGAATAGGCTCAAAAACTACCACGCGTGAAACAAATTTCCACCCGGGCGGAGCTGATGGGACGGCCTGCTTGTATAGATATAACTTTGGACACAATCTATAACAGATTGTGTTTTGATTGGAATGGGGTTAAAGATTCGTCCCAGATCCGCCCATGGGACTCATCAGATTGGCTATTATGAGCAGAGAACTTTATTTAACTAAGACGACAAATGAAACAACCTCGAAATTGAGGGGTTGTTTCAGAAATTTTGATGTTAAGTGGAGAGCAACTTTGACGCCTCACTGAAATCGATCCAAGTTCGGTATACCTAGCCTTACTTTTCCATTATGCATCCGCTACGCCTTGAGCACTTCGCTGCATGAAAAATTCTATAAGGTCTTAATCACACTTGTATATAACCGTGCTTCCGTTGATGTTTATCGTCTAAATCCCCGTCTACACCCGAAATTGAAACACTCAACGTGGCCGGATGGAAAGTGGCTGCGGCAAATTGAATTCCTAAATTTCTGAGCGTTCCAAGGCCCTATTTAGCCGGCGGTACAATGTGCCACTTTGTACGGAAAACATCTAAGTAAACGCCTTCTCCCCGTGAACACTTAATACACGACTTAATTCATAATGCGCCATTAAAATATGGGGTTTCGCTTGTTGAAGACGTTTCGCGGCATTAAAAGTTGGATTTTACAGGACGATCGTAAAGATATTTACGATAATGTTGCCTGCGCGAGAAAAGTAAGCCGTTTTTGGAAATTTAATTTAGGAGCCCGCGCAAATGCCCTTTCACTATCGGTACGGTTATCAATTAGTTTCTCATGAATTATGTACGAGATTTCAGGTTTTCAGCATCAGTGAAATGAATTAACCGTAAAGTTTGGATATGCAGGATGTTTCACGCTCAAACCCTCGAAAGTAGACAGTAAACATGAAGAGAAAGATAATAAAGATATTGTAATTTATTATTCTCCATCTATTATTGCTGGCATTGTGTTCTTTTTATATGTGGCGATAATTTTACAGTTCCCTGCCACAGAACTGGTTACTCTATATGCTGTCTCTGTTCAATAATATTTTAGATAAAAGACATATCCCTAAGGACTGGAGCAGCATAATACTAAGCATGGTTCATAAAAGAGGGGAAGTACAAGATCCCAGCAACTACAGAGCTATAGCGCTGGTTAACTGCGCTGCAAAGCTCTTCACTAGACTGATTCTGGGCAGACTTGAGAAATGGTGTGATCAGAATAAGATACTTCCTGAAAGTCAGAATGGGTTCAGGAAGGAGCGTGGTTGCATCGATGGTGTATTCACTTTAGCATCGGTTATTCAACTTCATCTTCGTCTGAAGAAACGCAAAATATATGCAGTGTTTGTTGACTTCAAACAGGCTTTTGATTCGATCGATCGGTGTATATTGTGGCAGGTGTTGTACAATTTAGGTGTATCGGTTAATATAATAAATATTATGATGAGCCTGTACAGCTGTACTTCCTTCAAAGTCAGAGTTGATAATGATTTTACTGAGGGGTTTGATTTAACTGAGGGTGTGATGCAGGGAGAGACGCTGAGTGCGCTGTTGTTTTTATTTTTCATATCCGAAATTGAAAAATATTTTAGGGCTAAAGGTGCACATGGTATCAACATTGATGGGATTAATGATGTTCTGATGCTTCTATATGCTGATGACTTGGTGATACTATCCGACTCTGAGGCTGGTCTGCGCAGAAATTTGGTAGTGCTAGAACAATATGTGGATGAAATGAGACTTTTTATTAATACAGAGAAAACTAAAGTAATGTGTTTCAACAGAGGGGGACGATTATCTTCTTCCTGTAGTAATTTCCAATTTAAATCTCAGGTATTGGAGGTGGTGAATGAATATAAATATCTAGGTGTTCCATTTGTGTCTTCCTCTATGTTTCGTGTGATGACAGAGTTCTCTGTAAGAAAGGCAAGACAGGCCTACAGCTCTGCTTTCTCGATTCTGATTGGCACTGGGCATAATGAGTGGAATTTGAAGATCAGACTCTTTGATTCTCTCATTCGCAGCACTTTGTTGCATGTTGCACCTGTGTGGAGTTTGAGATATGCTGATGACTTGGAGAGGGCTCAGGTGCAGTATTACAAGCGGGTCCTGCAGTTGCCCTCTAACGTTCCGGATTATCTAGTACGCTTGGAGGTGGGAGTTAGAATGGTTCATTGCACTATTTTTGATCAGGTTCTAGAATTCCTCATCAAATTAAATAAGATGAGTTGCGACAGACTACCAAAGCTGTGTTTTCTGAGGATGCTTCAGTTGTCGCAGAATGACGGGGTGGATGGCAGATACAACTGGTGTGCGCAGGTAAATGATTTCCTGGGTTCTGTTAATTTTCCTGTGAATATCTGCAATTCTCCCTTGACAGAGTTGATCAGGCGGAGAAAGGAATTCAAGTCGACATTTAGATCACTCTGTTCCCAGCAGGATTTAGGTCGCGCTAGGGATTCTACATATCCTCTTTTCGCCAATCTGTTCAGTTATGGGGACTTGGCAGTTGAGTATCTCAGTTTCAAACTGCCTTTTGATTTTGTAAGAGTTCTTGCTCAGGTGAGATTGGGTTCAAGGAAGAATCTAAGAATTTTCAGGAAAGATGTATATTACAATGTTAACTTTGAGGATACTTGTCTTGTGTGCAATCTGTCCTGCCAGCAGACTCTGATTCATCTGATATGTGATTGTCCTCCGCTTAGACCTCTCAATCCAGTCTACCGATTTAGTAGTGTCTATGAAATTGCACTGTTTTTGCAGAAAGTGACAATAAGGGAAGTCCGTGATTTTGTTTCGGTTGTATGCAATGTGCTAAGGACGAGATCTTTCATTCTTAGCGAGTAGATGTATTTAATTTTCAGATTTTTGCCTCTGGACTGATTAAGTATTATTTTTGTTTAGGTTATTATCCTTCAGTACTTATGTTTATTTCACTTCTGTGGGTTAGGTATACTAAAGCCTTGTAATTTGGTGATTAGTTACTCTTTGTTAATTTTTCTGAATACTATGTTCATGGAATATTATTCCGAGGGAACAATAAAGTATATTATTATTATTATTATTAGTTAATTTTGTGTTTATTTTTCAGAGCCAAACTTCGTAGGATCTTTCGACATCGGAGATTACGTATTGTTCTTCTTCCGTGAGACGGCTGTTGAATACATAAACTGTGGAAAGAGCGTCTACTCAAGAGTGGCGAGGGTATGCAAGAAAGACACTGGTGGTAAAAATATCCTATCTCAGAACTGGGCAACGTACCTCAAAGCCAGACTCAATTGTTCCATCCCTGGAGAGTTTCCCTTCTATTTCAACGAAATACGTAAGTATAAACGAAAAACTATATTCCATTTATTCAATATTCCATTTATTTCACCATTGTTTCTCCTATGTGATGTCGTGGCAGCTGATTACGTTTTCAGTTTCGCTAAAAACAGAACCAAGAAGTAGTGAAGAAGTTCCAAATGTGTTATTCATTTTTCAATAAACATTTTACATTTTATATACAGTAAGGGTAGTGGCTAAGAGGACTGGGGAAATAAAATCCTTTATGAAATGCCGACGTTTCGACCTTTATTTCTGTATATGTATTTAAGAATAGGACACGAACACTGAAGATGAATTTTACATTTTATTGCATTAGCAATACAGGGTGAGTCTTTGACTTGTACATATGTTTTCACTGTAGATTCCTCTCATGAAACGAAACACTTTTTTCCTATACCATTTCTCAAAATTCGGTTTGGTTTGGAAGATACAGAGTGTCGAAAATCCATGAAAAAAACACTTTTCTGTTTATATCTTCGGAACCGTTATTTCGAATGAACTGAATTTTGGTTGATTATTCACTCTATGCATGGTGCATATTCCTCAATCAAAACCTATTCAATATTTCTCCTGGTATAAAAGTTACAGGGTAGTCGACTCATCAATACACGCTGAAACATCATAAAACCACTTTTGAAAGATAAACGGTTTATATTTTCGAAAGAATCAATCGTTTAAGAAACTAAAAGTATTTCTATATTTTTTTCAATAAAACGCGTCGTTTTCGAGTTATTTCCAATTTTACCCGGAGAAATTTGACGAAAAAATCATTAATTTCAAGAATAATCTGAATGCGTCTCTGAATTAAATATCATCGAATATTATTCCTTCTCTGGTCTTTAAACGAGTTTACAATGTTGTCACAATATTTATCAACTTTGTTGAGATTTAAATTCAAATGATGGAAAAGGTTGATTTGAAATGTGGGAGATAACACCAAGGAGCATTCAATACGCACAGTTTCTATTAAAAATTTATTGTGACCGGTCCATATTGGAGTTGAATGTCGATGGAATACAAAATTCGGATATGAATGATGAATATCGATACGAACTACGTATTAAATTGAAATCAATGAAAAATAAAATGATACCTTATAATCTGTGGCGATGTTTCTATCTAAACAATATCCTTTTGGAATTTTATAAACTCGACACGGTTAAAATTATATTCATTCTTCACATAATAATCACATTAGAACAATAATTCACTGAATGTATTCAGAACTTCACATAATGTTTAGAGTTTGTTATTGTTTATAGTTGGCCTCCAAGGGTAATTGAGATAACCACACAATCCGTCGTTATTCGCTATACGCATGCGTGGATACATTCGCGGCAAACTCGATTTGAGATGGAAACGGCAGAAGCCATAGATGAGAGAGAGAGAATTCATAGATATGTTTCGTAATAAATCCTTAACCTCAATGAAAATATCAGCAAGCTGACAACATCTTCTTGTAATTTCTGTGCAAACATTCACAGAATCGATTCAAAATAGATTAGGTAAGGTTGTTTAATAATAAATTCTGATGATCTGAATGAAAATAAGTCTTTCTTCATGAGATTGTTTGGGAATTTCTAGGAGAATATGAACAAGTTATTAGTGTTTTCAAACTAATCTGCAGAAAATCGAAGAAGTAACTTATTTTGGTGTGAGAAATGTGGCTTTTTAGTTGCAGATATAATCCGATGAAACTAACTGTTTTTGTTGAAATTATCGTGTTTGCAACATTTTTATTCCAATGAGGTTAGTACTTGAGTATTCCCTAAATGTATAAACTCAATTTCTATCGAGAAATATGAACTTTGCATCAATTCCACAGTATCATTTCAGGAACGTATTGAGCCCAATTTTTTTTTCAAATGGCTATATCTTTTTAACAGAGCCGAATTCGGAAAAATGGGAAATGAAAAAAAGGTTTATTTTGGCCTCACGAATCTACAGTTAAAATATATGTACAAGTCAAATACTCACCCTGTATAATGTCCTCTAGTTGGACACTCAAAGATCCTCTTATTTAAAAGGCAACATTGCTTTGATGACAGTTCCATACTAACTCTCCCCCATTAGGTGGAAGTTTGACAGCCCAAGTACAAATTGCTTGCTCCTTTGGCAGCTCCAGTTTCTTGTGATATCCGAGTAACATATTATGGTCATTGGGTGGACATCTTATTACAGCTTTACCAAACTTAAGCAAACTACTCTCACCGACACGATAAATTGCATGCATGACGCCGAAGGCTGTATTCAACTTGACAAATTAGGCGTATTCGTACTTCTCCATGAAGTTTCAGGGAAGTTTGATGCTCCATTTTGCCCGAAAACATCAACGGCTTCGCTAATCAATGACGTATTCGTCTTTCAGAATGTTCGCAGGAAATTGAAACTGGTTAATGGCGGCATTTCTGTGTCACACGAGCAGAAACTTCAATCATTTCATTCCTCATACCGATAGATGATAACTTGATAAAAATTTTGCAATATTTCCTTGAGTTATTCAGTCCTTCGACTTATGAGACGACATTGCATAAAATGATTCCAATCAGTCTCTTATCCAGAAAATCTGAGTTCATTCCTAATTTCACCCGACTCTTTTCGAATACTCATTTATTATTCTCTTCAGAGAGCATCTATAGAGTACCAGGAGACAACAACAAGTTCTATGGAACCTTCACAACCTCAACCAACGGCCTGATGGGATCGGCCATATGTTCTTTCGCTCTGACTGACATTCACGCCGCCTTTGCGGGTAAATTCAAGGAACAAGCTTCATCTTCCTCTGCATGGCTGCCTGTTTTATCAAGCAAAGTACCAGAACCCCGTCCAGGTACCTGCGTCAACAACACAGAAACATTGCCGGATTCAGTCCTCAACTTCATAAGGTAAGTTAAATTCATGTCTTAACAGGGTGTTCCACAGGGTGCTATTCTTGGTCTCTTATAATTATGATTTTTGCAGGTCTCACCCACTCATGGACTCTGCTGTCCAACATGAACACGAAAAACCCGTTTTCTTCAAGAGAGACATCATTTTCACCAAATTGGTGGTCGATAAAGTACCCGTGGACATTGGAGGTGCTGTGCTTGATTACACCGTCTACTACGCTGGAACAAGTAAGTAGAAGGACTTATGTGGTGTAGGGTGCATATTCAAAATTTGTTTTTCGCTCTCCAGATGATGGACGTGTCCACAAGATTGTTGAGTGGCAGAAAGAAGATGGCGACACCTCTTCCATTCTTCTGGACGTTTTCGATGTTACCCCTGGAGAAGCTATACAAGTTATGGAGATCAGTAGGGAACATAGAGCGATTTATGTAGCGTCTGACATGAGAATAAAGCAGGTGGATCTCGTGATGTGCAACAGGAGATACGATAATTGCTTGAGATGCGTGCACGATCCTTACTGCGGATGGGACAAGGATTCTAACGTGTGCAAGCCATATTCGCCTGGGTAAGTACTAGGAATATCTTCCAGTCGAATTCTACTCAGTGGAAGATTCTTTTTCTCCTTCTACTGGGACCATGGCCTGACGTAACACTGAATGAAAACTTCGCATTTTGCAAGGAACACCCCCTTTGCGATTCGACCGCCGGAGAGCGGCTTTCCACCAATCACGTCAAAAAAATAAATTTTCACAATAATTGGTCAACTTATCTCTGCGAAACAAAATCAAAGTACCGAAAACTC
Organism: Adalia bipunctata; assembly: GCA_910592335.1. Taxonomy (NCBI): domain Eukaryota; kingdom Metazoa; phylum Arthropoda; class Insecta; order Coleoptera; family Coccinellidae; genus Adalia; species Adalia bipunctata. Next base: position 16,604,497 of record OU342955.1, read on the forward strand.
GGGAATATTTCAGCACCCTGGACCTAAGATGGCGTTTCATGCATCCCCCAAACATTACTCAAAGATGCGGAGCATACTCAAAATTATCTGACCTGATAACCTGGTACTTTATTTAATTTTTAACCTTCCATTACCGAATTCCACTTCACACCGCTATTCCCCGAATAGCACTTTTTCCGTCTGCCCTTTGAGCCCTTGAGTTCTAACTCTGCAGTACTTCCTAAACCTTCCTACAACCGAACCCGAGCAAACTTAGAACCTTCCGGTTCAGGAATCACTTCATCCATTCAAGATTTTCGTTTCCCACCTCTGGAATCCGAGAAGGGTGTCTTAATCGTATGAAATTTTCGTTTAGCTGTGAGATTGCAATTCCCACGATCTAGCCCTTAATTTTATGATGCCTTCGCATCCCGGCCTCACAGGTCTTGAAACAAATTTCTGACACCGTCTCGATATACAATTTATTTTCGGTTTCTCGCTTTCGTTTCATGAGGAAACTTGACCCGAAAATCAACAGCTCTATTGCTTATCTTCTCGCATACATACGGTTTCTCACGAACTGATATCCTTACGCAACAATTAAAGTAATATTCGGAGCCATGAATATAAATTAAGAAGTCTATATTGATCAACCGCAATATTTAGACTTATTATAATTCATTGAATTTCATGAGATTCAAACGACCATAGCAGTCTCATGAGAAGCCGTAGCGAGTTGCTGATCTCTTCTTATGCTGAGTACTCGACAATCTTTATTTTTCCGACGGTCCCGCTTTCTGGGCGGAATAACCCAGAGAACCCTTCATCCCGTCGTGTTCGAAGCCGATTTCCAATCCGAATACATCGAATTTTATTTGTCGATCGAGACGCCGCGGGAGCTTCGTGGCTGCGGGCGCTTTGGAATCAACAAACGTTTATTTAGACCAAACGGAAATCTCGGGCTCTCAGCCGTGCTGAGACATCCGCAGTGTTTATTCGGCATATATCGGTATGCAAATAGATGGGAAGAGATGAACCGAAGCGAGGTGAAACGAGGAACTTTCCCTCTGAACTGGATCCAGTGTCGACTCGTCTTCCGGTGTCATAGATGGGTATTTGCACTTCGAAGGTAGATCCACTGGTCTTCCTTCTTTATCTTCAAGAGCATGATCGTATCACCTGCTAAGGGTTGTCGTTTTGGTGCCGATGTAAGGGCGAAAATTCTTAGAACAGGGTACATTTTTATCGTCTCCACTATTAACCGATACTCCGTCACTGCTATTCATCCGAATATAGGTCCCGTAGGAATAATATTCGCCGTATATTGAAATTTCGTATATATACAAGCATTTGTGAATAAATATCTCGGAGATTGATTCTCATGAGTGGTTTTGACGCTCGGTGCTCACTGATTTCGAACGCGCGTCCCAGTTTCGCACTGTTTTTACTATTTTCCAATTTTATGCATGTCGCAAATTGAAATCTACCGATATCAATAGCTTCCGAAAGTATATATTCATCAAACTTCCGGAATAGCATAAAACTTTGTTGAAATAACTTTTGCGTTTCCCTTTTTCAGTCTCCTGCAGGATGTTTCGAACAGCACGGTTGACGTGTGCGATACCAGCGTCGTGAAGAAGAAAATGATCGTGACGTGGGGCCAAAGCCTTCATTTAGGATGTTTCCTGAAGATGCCCACCGTATTGTCCTCCCAAACGATTACCTGGTATCACTACTCGAAGGACAAAGGTCGTTACAAGATCCAGTTCAGGTAATAAAGAACAAGCAGAAATTTACATTGATTTACAATAATATAACCTCAATTTTCAGACCTGAAAAGTACATAGAAACCTCTGAACGTGGTTTGGTCATCATCGCGGTCACAGAGGTGGACGCAGGTCGATATGATTGTTCTATGGGCGCTTCCCTGTTGTGTTCCTACAACGTCACCGTAGACGCTCATAGGTGTGCACCTCCAGCCAAAACTAACGACTACCAAAAGATCTATTCGGATTGGTGTCACGAATTCGAGAAGTACAAATCTGCAATGAAGACTTGGGAGAGGAAACAAGCTGTAAGTTTGGATGTAAATTCAAAATAATTATCTTTTCGAAGAGCTTTATACACGTATAACCATAGATATAGTGATATACTGCCCCGAAGTTATGCTTACACCAGCTAACCTCATGACGTCTTAAGTAGGTACCTACATTATTTTAATACGTAATCTATGCGGACGTCTGCAACTGATGTGATCATGACGTCCTGATCACGAATGTGACAGCCCCGATATGACAACAGCAGACGTATATTATTGGTCCTCCAATAACGTCTTGGTAACTGATATATAGGTCTCTGTAATCGGGATTATTGGTTGAGCTTTGATTTAGCTAGAATCTGTCGCGAAATCAAGACACTCGATGAACATCATGATGAATTTCTATGTAAAAAGCACCCTCTTCGTGATTGGACGGAAGAGCGGCTTTCCACCAATCAAGGGTGTTATTACTTAAAGAAAAAATAAAAGATGTTAATTAGAATTTTGAAGTTCTTTCTTCCGACGGAAGAAAGTGTGGGATCGGCCCAACGCACTTGGGTCGGGTCTTGGTGTTTAAAAATTATTTTCTAGGGAGAGGGATGGTAAATGAAACCTTTTAGATTGAATTTAAGACGTATATTAAACCAAATCAACTACACAAATTCTCACCAAATTAGATATGTGTTACTTAAATCAAATGATTTAAATTATTAAATATTCGGATATTTCTTAATTCGAAAGGAAATAATCCAATCAAATAAAACTGTTATATTAGCTTTAAATTACAAAGGCAAATCTATTCATTGAAATTAAATCAACATCAGTGTGAATTCCAAATTATAAAATATTATTATATTCAAGTTATCGACAGAAATGAAAAGGGCTTATCAAAATAACCCCAACAATAATAACCATGGATAATCTCCAAAAGAATTTACAATACAAAGTAAATTTACTATACCCAAACGGGAAAACGGAAAATAATCCCTCTTAAACTTCACATAGATAACTCAACAATAGTTTCCTCATGATCTTTCAAATGAACATGAGTTTTCTCAGCAGGAAAACTCCACTTAGACCTTCAACTACTTAAGGGTGATTACAAAGATTATAATACGTCTTAAGAAAAAAAATACGAAAATGTGAAACTATGACTTGTAGAAGATTTCAGGACTCTGGACTACAAATATATTTTGGGCGGGCATGCGGCTGTCTACTAATTCTCAAAATAAGCTGGGCATAAACAATTTATCTGACCTTTTTCCTGTACCAATAATCCCAAGAATGATGAACCTAGGAGGATGATTCTACGACGATGCTTCTTTCCTGAAACAGACAGATTAGATACGAAACACGACACCCACACGTTTTCGCAAAATTGACCTTCACTCCCGAATATACCGACGATACGCAATCTAAATAATTCCAAGTAATTTTAGACACTTTACCAATTACGACTTAACACTTTTTTATATGTCCCTGTTTGAGACTGATTTTCCAAAACTTCAAAAGAAACCAAGATCTATGAGTTACCCTAATGCCGTCTTCCGAGTAACTGCGAAACTAAATTAATTCTTAAACCTTCCTTAAAACCATATCAAACAATCAAACACATTTTAAATGAGTCAACTCAGAATCTTCCCGTTTAAGACTTCTGCAGTTACTCCTCGACTTCAAAATCAACCTTAATTGTTTTCGTTTCCACTTTGAAACCGTACTTCTTAACACTCAAGTACCTAACCTGAAACCGTACTACCCTAGTACCCGAACCATAGTCGCGAGCACTGGCAACCTATCCCGTTTAAGGTTCAACCAGTAACTGCCGTTTTCGTCTCCCGAATAACTGAACTCACTTTCGTCCGAAACTTCCCCGTCTACCTTATTCTTTGTTCCTTTTAGAAACCAATTAAATTAAAGGTTTTTCTTTCGTCAGTACTTCAAAACCAATCAAACCAAAACTTCTTCCATCTTTGTTTTTATGAACCAATCAAATTAAAGATTTTTTTCTGCTTCCCACCTTCTTCTTGAGATATTGCAGTTTCCCATGCAATGGTTTGGGAAATGCTACGTGACAATTCTCAACAATGCCTGCGTTGAATTTTATTCCTGTCATCGTGTGCAGTAATTGAAACCAAATTCGTGGGACAATTATAATTTATCATTTAGTTCTCTAAATAAACTTAAACTGAAAATCAACAATTTCGGTCGTTAACGTCTCGCCAAACATCCTGTGTGGGCTTGATAAACGATCCAATAATTTTTCTAACACAAGGCTATTAAATTTCAGAAGTTGAAGTGGAAAATACCGGTTAAATATTACAGGAAAGAAAATGTTCAAGTCCTAATTTTAAAAAGGATATTCATTTTATTACTTCCAAGTTATCTCTCCTATTACATCTAATCGCAATTACCGGAGTGTGTGAATAATAGATTTCTTTTGATCGTCTGGTTAGCTGGGCCTGTCCAGTGTGAGCTTGTTTCTCACAACCCCGTCACAACCATAGAGTCGTGTTCTTCTTCAAATTGTAATATTTGGTTTCAGCAATGCGCTTCAAGGCAAAACGACAGCAACCAAAACAACCACCCAAATGAGATATACAGGCCACTAGTGTGATAGCTCGTGCAGCATGGTCCTCTCGCATTGACCTTCTTAGGCATCCCTCTCTACTGGACTCGCGTGCTGTTCGTTTAGACGAGTGATAAAAACTTTGTGCTACGTTCGGACAGAAAAAATGTATGGACTAATATTAAAGTGTATTTCAAATGACGCTCAAAGGTGAGAATCTGGCGTTTGTGTCGTTCTGAATTGATTATACAAGATGATTTTTATGATGAAATATTTTTTCACGTGAATGAATGTGTAAGAGTGATATCGAAGATATTCCAGTAAAAAAATTATGAATCGTTTACTGACAGTTTGGATTAAGTACAACAATTTCTTCCTCCAGATTAAATGTTATTATACCAATTAACTTCAACTGGATTCAATTATTGTCAGGAAAATAAAAGTTTTTCTAACCTCAATTTGCCATTTTTTATAATAAAGAGGAAATCTTATTACAACACATCTTGAACTCAGATGAATCCAGGTCGGTGAAATAGTTCAGTCGTAAAATCGTTGAAAAACTACTAGAAAAATTTTACTTGAAATCTCGAAAATCGTTCTTCACATGCAGAATATGTCTGTAATATAGAACTAACTTCGTCTTAGCTAGTGAACATGTATTTTGAAAATAGCAACCATCTACAGAGAAACAGAGAGATGGCACATCGCATTTGAGAAACTGAATAATTTTGAACATTGTAGGACTGTGATATGCGTGTATTGTATTGTAATTTTCATGAAAATTGATCAATTTAATTTTTTTTCAATGTTAATCAGCCTCATATTTCGGACCAAAGTGGGTTAACTTTTTCTGTGTATCTCTTCGATTTTATTTTTAAATTCTAAATCGCAATTTTATGACTAAACATAAATTATAAGTGATTATCTAAGTTTTTCGATGTAATCTGAAATACCTTCTGCATTTTAGTCATGGAATTGTATATTTAACCTCGTAGATTCATCGCGTATTTAAGCAATATTCTTTGCTTTTAAGATGTTGGTCCTTCTAGAATATATATAAAATATGTAAATATGTTTAACATTCGAAGAATTGTACTTAATTAATTTTGTATCTTCTGTTGAACTGTAGGTTTCTGCCAAAACCTTTCTGAAAACTTTTTTATCGATTTTCGTTCTGAAAATAGTTTGTAGTCCTTCATTATGGTTGAAGACAATCACTCTGCTGAAAATATGGATACACGTCTTTTGTCCACTGCAGCTACAATTATATCGATTTGATTGTAATGAAAAGGAAAAAAGCACAATTATACTACATAATCCATTAATTGAGAACATAGCAATACTGGAGTTATCAAAATATTTCAGAAAATATTTATATGTAAACACATCATTAGTACATGTTTTTGAAAATATTACGCACAATAATTTGGATGAGTATATTAACTTTCAGTTATATTATATTGTCCTCGAACTTAATACTCTCATTTTGATTTATTCAACCCTGTAAATACCTATGTAAAGTTAGTTGAAAATATTTATATCAATCTGGAATATATATTATTACTAATAACATTTTTTCAAGATAATACAATAAAAACATTTATAAAACCCTGTCATATTGAAAATGTTACGCTTCGTTTTTCCTTTGATGTTGTTGAAGTCGTTTTTGTATTGCTGCATTTATTGTATTTTCAATGTTTGCGAATTGTTGAATATAACAATCGCAACATAAACAGACTGTTCTAGTTTTAATTTTGAATTTAAGTTTTTCACATTTTTAGACTAAGAATTGGGTTATGTATGAAACAGAGAACATATCCTGAGACCTGCAATAATTTTGAATGATTCGTTGGTTCATGCTCCACATCTTTCGAATATCATTTAAGCAAAACTGTTGTTACGAATTTAAAATGTAGAGGATTCGCAGATGGAATCCAAATAATGACTTCTATGAAGTAATTTTTTCATAATACCTACGGAATTTTATAACGATTCTGACGTTTGAAGATCAATTTTTTAAAAATCTGTTTGAATTTCTATTCTTAAAAGTAACCTATCTTCAAACGTCATTCCTGGACTTAATTAACCTATGTAGTTTTAGCTTTTAATTTTTCTTTTCTAGCCTCGATAGTTCTGTAGAAGATCAATTGTTGATAATTCTAGTGATTTGAAATTTTTATAATCATCAAATGTATCGATGATAGGTTTCCAAGAAGACAGCTGTTCATTTAACAATTTATTGTAAATATATTACAGTGAATATTAGTGATATAGTGAGATCATCCCTGTAAATTGTAATAGATAAGTCGCTAACTGCTCTCTTGAATATTATCAATAAAGATTATGAAAACAGTATTCTCATTAATTTCATGATTTGCGTATTACTCAAAAATAGGTGAAGCGAAAAGTGTGAAAAATTTCAACCAAAGGATAAATTGCGATATAATTGGTTGGTTCGTCTATAGATCCTTTAAGTCCTGACAGAAATATATACAGGAATCTCTTATAGAAACAGATATGAGTTGTGTGCAAAAACACATCTGAAAAAGGTAGATATTATGTGTTAAAACCACATTTATTTTGAAAACTATAGTTCCTCATAACAACGAACAACCAAAGAGGATTTTCTGATAATTAGTGAAGTGTATTAATAATAATAACAGGGAGTTATTATTATTCTGAATCTATGGTCCTTGATATAAGATTTTATGTTTAATCCACGGATACTGTTTGAGTATCCGTGGGTTTAATCAAGTTCGTTTGACAAAACTGTAGATTATATCCGAAACCGAAACCTCGATTAGAATCACTAATCGAGGTTTTGTCTACTGTGCAATCGTCCCTGAAAAGGTTAGTATTTGAAGGTTACGTCAAAGACCATAGATTTAGAATAATAATAACATGTTATTATTTTTGTGAATCTATGGTCTTTGACAATAATAATAACATAACCTTTAAATACTAACCGTTTTAAACGAACTTGATTAAACAGAATAAAAGAGTTTCGTTAACTAGCAATTTGAAACCTTTTTTTAGCATAACGTTCCTTCTCAACATCAAAGAATTGTAGTAACTTTTGTTATTATTATCTTTCGGTTGCTGAATTTTAACGAAACTCCAGCTTGTTACCTTCTCATTTCTGGAATAATCGTTATATTTGGTTGTATGCATTCTGCTATTTAACATGGGTGATGAATTAAGATGTAGGCAGTGTGCCATAAAAAATTGTCCCACTGTACGAGGTAATAGACCTACGGGCAAAAGATTTTTCAGATTCCCTAATCCAAATGATCCACAACGAGTTTTGCATTGGAAAGTAGCAACTTCCAATCCGAAAATTATGGAGATGGACCCGTCTAAGTTAAATTTGGCTTACAGTGTATGTAGTGATCATTTTGAAGCCTGTTTCATGACTGGTCACAACTTGAATAAAACTGCAACACCAACTTTAAATCTGTTTCTGAAACCTCCGAGTAATGATGTTGGGACACAAACAGTTGCAAGAATTTTTGATATAAACGATGTGAGAAGGAAAGATGAAAACCAAATGGCACATGCACAGGTACAAACTACTCAGGACCTTTCTGCACATACACCAAGGAAGGAAAAGTTGAGGAATTTGGTGAAGGTAAAGTGAAAATTGAATATTTGAATTATTGATATTCACTTTATTCTTTATTACAGGAAAAGACAAAAGTAATTCGGAAATTATTTAATGAGAATGCAAAACTGAAGAATTCCTTGGAGAAGGTTAGCTCTTGCAGTCATACAGAAAATACTGATGACAGAGAAATGATGTATTCAGAAGATGCTGAAGAAATAATTATTATTCACTGTGATCCAACGGAATCAGAATGAAAGATATATTCAGATAAAATAACTATGGTTATCAGTTTTCAATGAAATTACTTGGTCAGAAGATAAAAACGAAATGCACACTGGGTTTCAATAAACTGTTTGCATATTTCTTCAAATAAACCATTCGGTTTCATTCTATATTGACTCCTCTTCAGTTTGCAAGTTGGGCTGAGTGGAAAATAGTATCATTTGATAGAAGACACAAATTTCTTCTGAAATGTTGGAGAATACCAAAGAATAATATGATTTGAAAATAGGCATCTTGTAATTGGAGAAAATTAAGATTTCTAGTCAATATTATTTGATATATTTCACTTTTCCATATTTTACAAAAGTTCTAGAAGAGAACAAGAATGTATTTTCCTTTCAAAAATTATGAATCTCAAAATAATACCATGGAGTTATATTTTATATTATATTGAAAATAAGATTTAAAAACTCTCATAGCTATTAAGAAGACAGCATCCTTTTGAAGTAATATTTGTGTTTTGTTATTTTATTATATAACTATAATTTTTTACTGTCTATATTTATTGAGCACTCGAGAGCCGATTTAATTGGCATTTCATTGATTAAAATATTTCAATTCAAACCAGAACCCGATTAAACACATGAGATCATTGGCAATCTCGTCGATGCCAAAAGGAAAACGAAAAGTTTTCTGTGATGTTGTTCTCTAACCTTACTTTTTTAAGTTAATGTTTACATACTTTACAGAGGTATACATGAAATTAATAAATTTTATTTTCTTTGTTAGAAACTATCTTTTATGAGGTAATTGACATGGAATTTTCATGCGGGCCGAAATCTCTGTCAGAGGAAGAAAAATTGAAATTGCAGCAACAAAATTCTAGATTAGTTTCTGACTTTAAAGCCTATGATCTAGAAGTGAACGCAAAGAAGTATTGGGATTTGTTTTATAAGAGAAACGAAGAAAGGTTCTTCAAGGATAGACACTGGACCACTAGAGAATTCCGAGAATTATTGAATGAAAGCGATAATTCTCTAGAAAAAGTGATTTTCGAAGTAGGCTGTGGTGTGGGGAATTTTATATTTCCCTTAATAAAGGAGAATTTGAAGTTTTTTATTTATGCTTGTGATATATCTCCTAGAGCTATTGATTTCGTCAAACAAAATGAATTGTACAACGCAGAGAAGATGAAAGTTTTCCAGTGTGACATAACTAGTGCGGATGTTTTTAATGAGATCGGTGAAAACATGATTGATACTGTTACTCTTATTTTTGTTTTATCAGCAATACACCCAGATAGGTTTATACAAACATTAAGAAATATTTATAAACTTTTAAAACCAGGTGGTTTATTATTATTTAGAGATTATGGACTTTATGATATGGCCCAAATACGATTTAAGGCTGGTAACAAAATTGCAGAAAATTTCTATATGAGACAAGATGGTACAAGGTTTGTTATGAAATTTATTTACCCCTTCAAGTTATTAAATTCTCATTTGCAGGAGTTTTTATTTTTCCACCGATCATATGGATGATATTTTCAAGAAGGTTGGTTTCCAAGTTATAAGTAACTGTTATATTCATCGACGAACCATTAATAAAAAAGAAAAAATAGATGTTCCACGAATTTTTATTCAGTCAAAAGTGATGAAACCAATAATGGAAATGACAGAAGACATTTGCAAATATGAATATCAGCAAATGCAATATGAATTTGATCGCCTGCACCTACCAAGATGATATTATTTGTATACGTAAAACCTGTAATGTAAGCTGAGATTTCTTTTTAATATAAAAATTTTTTATATTTTATTTTGTGAATTTTCACAATGAGGTGTTGGCGCTAAAGAAACGCGAAACTAATTGATTCGCAAGTAGAAATTATCACATTTTTAGGGAACTAGTTGGATGAAAAATATGATTTTAATTTTTCACAAAGAAAAACAATTTACTTACAAAGTTTAATGTCAATAAATCAATTACAAATATAAATTCTCATAAAGATTTTTAGAAATCTCCAATTTGGTTCAATTCAATTTATAATAACCATCAAATATATACAATAAAAAACTACACTATAAACAATATTTCATAACCATAACAACTTAATACTCAGAGGTTCAATTTTTTACGATTATGTACATCGTAAACTTAAGACTTGGCATTCACATTTGGGATGTATGTCTTTTCTTTTTCAATAACAGATCCCATATTCTATGAGAAACTTTCGGAGGCTCACCCGATAGAGTAGTAGGACGGTTGTTTGGTGAGTTGTTATTCCATTCCTGTCTAGATGGCATATTGTACTCATCTGGAAAAAATATTGCAATTTATTATGATCGCCTCCATAATCAAATTAAAAGTACATTTCTCTCGGAATTTGAACCTACCGAAAGAATGTCGATTGCTTGAATTTGACGAGGAGCTGCCGTTTTGAACGTTGGGGTTTCTCAGTTCGACAATGGACTCGGTCACTTCTGGACTTGATGTTCGGCTTGACTGTGAACTCATCTCATATTCATTGGTGTCCTGTATAATAAAAATGTTGTATGAAAAGTTTCCGTTGGTTTGGCGCTGTCAGATCATTGATCATATTGAATATTGTGAATGTATATTATTAATTGCAGCTACTGTAAGTACACAAAATCATGGTAGAGTTAGGGGGTAGACGATTTGTTTAATTTTTTAGAATGCCCATCGGTTACCTTGACAATATCAAAGTTTAGCAACTGTTGACTAGGGGGTAATCTTGCTCTGAACACAATTTTATTGATCCAGTCCAACATGTCTCCCTCGGAGTTCGTTGAAAACAACAGTTCAGAACCATCGTTAACTTGCAACCGGAATGTATTCTTTCTCTTTTGATAATCTTCAGCTACGGTACATTTGGCGTTATGGATGTTTATCGGGGGACAGCAGGCTTTACTGGCCGCGAAGTCTTCCTTGTTCTTGAAGAAACACATCAGCTGACCACATAAGACCGTGTAAGAGTTCTTCCAGGTACGATTTGTGGCCCTCTTACCGTTCGCAGACAATATCTGTTTCCGATCCAAGAAACTTTCCGCCTCAACAGGTGGCAGAGCCGTATCGTTTCCTGAAAAACAAAAATTTGGATATTAGTCTATATTTAAACATCGAATTGTCTACTATTTATTACTGTAAGCAGATTTAGGCCTTACCTGTTCTAGATCTGAAAGATCCCCTTCTACGGGTCGCAAATGAAGGTGTCCTCTTTATTGGTTTGTTAGGAGCGGTCTTCATACTCTCCGCCCTTTTGATTGAACTATCGCCAATTTTTCTCAGTCTGTCTCTGTCGAACAGGTGAGCTACTGAATTGGTCTTCCTCAGGGAAGTACCCGGGGATTTACTTTCTTCGGTATTATTGGAGGACACTTCGTTCTGCTTCACCCCATTCACATTAATAACTGGAGTGGGACGTCCCTCGTCTATCCTTCGGGATTCAGCAATCCTGTGCATTTCTTGTCGTTTACGCATGTCTAATTTTTCTTGCTCGAGACGTTCTTTCTCCGCCTTCCTTGCCAGTTCTTCTGCCCTGAGCTGTTGGGCGAACGCCTCTTCTATCTGAAAGAGGAGAACGAATCGAAAATAACGAAATAATCCGCAATATTTCAAGTATGCATACCATAGTCTTCCTTTTGAGAGCTGCAAACTTTTCCTCCTGCGCCTTGATGGTCTCCTCGAAATCGCAATGTTTTCTGATAAGATCCTCGACCTGCAAGATGTTTTCCCCCAATTTTTCATCCTTGAGCGCGTCTTCTCTCATTATCAACCAATTCTCCAAGACTGTTGCCTCCCTCTTGAACAGTTGCGCATCCAGGTTTTGGTCGTAGATAATCTTCCTCTTATCCCAAGTTTCCAGAAGTAGTGCGAACCGATGCTTCAGAATGTTGATCTTATCCACTATATCCTGAGCCATGAAGTGGTTTTCTTTGATGTATTCCTCTCCTGTTTGGTAAAATTTACTCATTTCCTTGTCTTTGGCGTCGATTTCCACTTTAAGCTCGCTATGTTTTTCTACCAGTAACTCCGCCTCTAAGACTTCTTGAGGAAGTTCAGGGGCTGTCACTCTAGCCAGCATTTCATTGATCCAAGCTCTGAAAACCAAACAATTAACTAATAATCTAGAATTTAAAACATGTACTCACAGTAGGTCTTGGTATTGGTCGATGTAAACTTGAGACTGTTCAGCTTGTTGTAAATTATCTTTTCTTCTTTCTGCGCATACCACCAAGTATTCGTAGGCTCTGACTGTGTCTTCCTTTTTGTCGTCTATGTGCTCTTTGGTATCCGGAAATTCCTCTATCAACTTTTTGGCTTCATGCTCTATGTAGTCGACCTTATCCTTAATCACCTTCACTTCGCTCTCGAAAGCCTGATGTTTCATCAACAAGTCCTGGATGCTCTCAAGATCTTGGCCGTAGGTATCATAAGACAGATCCGCCTCTTTCTCGTGTATCCAAGAGATGATCTCTTCAGCAGTTCTGTCAAACACGTGCACTTGCTTGGCGCCAGCCAAGGCTTCTTTTCGAACGTTCACCAACTCCAAAAGGTCCTCCCATTGGGAATGAACCTCCGACATCTTCTCCTGGATTTTAGCGCTGTAGCTGCACTTAGCCTCGATTAGGGCGTTTCCGCTGATCAGGCAAGACTGGAGTCTTGCCTCGCTATTCATAATGCTCGCGTGGAAGGTGTCGAAGGCTTGGATTAAGAGCTCAACGTGCTCCACGTCGACTCCGTACTCTTCGGAATCGGCCTTGGTCATCTGATCCTTGATCCATTCTTGAAGTTCCGTACATTCTTGCAGAAAACCAAAGTATTGCAGTGCCTCAGATAAAGATACTTCGCGCTGGGCGACGAGCTGACGTAATCTTTGAAACTCGTGTGTGATTTGTTCCTACAGAAAATAAAAAAGAAGGTCCTATAATCAACTGTTTGTTGAAACAAAAAAATTGATTTAATTTCTAGTTTATACTTCCTCTTACCTCTCTTTTCTTGATATTTTCTGCATCATAATGCTCTCTCTCCACAAGATCGTTGCATTTCTGGGATAATGTATTGATACTGTCCTGGTAAGCTTTCACCTCAGCAGCTATAATATCCAATTTTCTTTGAAGCATCTGAGTGGTGATTTCATCCCTTCCAACCTCACTTGTAGCCAGAACTGGTAACCTATCATGAATCCAAGCCTCAGCCTCTGAACTCTCTTCATAAAACTAAAAAAAAACATGAAACTCAGTCAAATTAATCAAGCCGACGACTAATACGAAATACTCACTATTTGCGCTTCTAGCGCATCCTGCAACCTCAGCCTCCTGATGCTGGCCAGATCGCGCACAGATGCGAATTTCTTTTTCAATTCTTCCGCTTTCTCATTGATCACATCGGAAAATTCATGTCCTGACCTGCTCATATTGGCAGCCCTGTCAACTAGACCTTTAACGATGTGTTCTCTTGAGTTTAACTCGACCTCCAGCGATTGGTGCTTCTTTTGAAGGCTTTGAACGGCCGTCAGGCTCGTGCCAAGGTCCAATGATGCGGCCAAAGGTTCTCTGTCGTTCAACCATTGCAACTCTTCGTCGATCTCACTGGTGAATTGTTGTAGCATCAGACAAGATTCGGCCAGGTCTTTCTTGGCCTGGAGGGGGCTCTTAAGCTGGTGGAATCGAGTGATCGCATGCTGCGCCCTCTCTTCGATTTCGTCTTTCATAAAGTTGTTACTCTTCGAGAATTGCTCAGCTATCTCGTTCATACTCTCGCAGTTCTCTACGTGTTGTTGGTAGTCGTTCTCTAAGGCTAAATGACGTTTTAGAATATTATTCACAGAAGGCAAATCGTTGCCTACGTCGTTTGACTTGACTTGTGCCTCGACTTCGCTGAGCCAAACCTCAAATTCTTCGATAGATCTGATGAACAGCAACGCTTGATAAGCTTCGTTTAGTTTATCCCTTTTGACCTGCGTAAGTTCCAACAACCTCTTCCAGTCTTCTTCTATTTCTTCAAGCCTTAAAGCTATTTCGTCTTTGGCATAGTGATTCGCATGTATCAACTCTTGTCCTTCGTCTAACACACTTTGCACTCTCTCATGGCTAGCCATAACCTCAGCTTCGAATGTGGAATGTTTTTGAATTTTGCTCTGAAGGTTATGGGGTTCTCTATAACTTTCATCAGCCGCTATCTGCAGTTTTTGGTTCAACCAAATTTCCAGGCTGCAAACGTTCTTCAGGAATTTCTGAAGTGCTCTGGATTCTTCTAGTTTGATTCTTCTAATTTCTGTCTGCTGCAAAAGTTTGTTTTTCCTTTCTAAAATGGTGTGCATTCTTTTAGACACTTCATGGTTATTCTGATCCCCTTCCCGGTCTGTCAGTTTCTTTGACACAGCTTCCAGATCATCCACCCTTACCAATTGCTGCTCAAGCATCTTGGTAAAGTCTTGATGTTTCCTGATCAATGCCTCGACTGCACTTGGAGTGTCCCCCACATCGTCATTGTTCAAGAAAGCCTCTTTGGTGGCCAGCCAATTCTTGATTTGGTTGATTTGGTCCTTGAAGTCCTGGAGATCGTAATCGTAGGTTATCTCGCGTTTGTGGTGGTTCCATGCTTCGAACACTTTTTGCTGTGTTTCTTTGAGTTTTTCTGTTTCTTTCCTTATTTCAGGTTCTTTCGATTTTTCGCCTATGTCTATCAGTTTGTTGAACACTTCGTTCCTTCCGTTAATCTCAGCTTTGAGTTCGTTGTGGAACTCTATTTGAGTTTCGGCTTCTGCTATATTCTCCGGTTTTTGTCTGGCTTCCATACGATGTATTATATCGTTAGCCCAAACTTCTAAATCCTTCACTTCTGATAAGAATTTTTGTAGGGAGTACGATTTGTGTAAAGTCCCTTTTCTTCTGCTGTTCGCTTCCAACAGTTCAGTCCAGTGTGTATGCAAATTGTCCATTCTTTCTTGAATTTCATTGATAGAGTCGTGGTATTTGTCACTTAATAAGATGGCATTAGTACCATGTTCTTCTAACTTCTTTTCTACAGCCTTAATTTCAGTTTCTAAAGCTTCTTGCTTTCTTTGGAGAGCTTGAACAGAGGCCAAATCACGGCCTACTTCTTCAGCTTGCAAAGACTTGCATTTTTCGTCAATCCTGTCTATGGTATCCATGACATCTCTGTTGAAGAGATGAAGTTCAGTTGCTTCTGCCAGCTTGTTTCGGTAGTTTATAAGAGCACCTTGCAAATTTTGCCATTTCTTCATGAAGTTATCTTTTCTTTCTTGCACTCCTTTGTGGCCCTGTCTCTCAAGTTTATTTGCAAGAGAATATATGAGTTTAACTTTGGAATCATCAACCCTCATATCACTGTCTACATCATCTAGTTTACGTTGTAGAGCTTGGCAATGTTCGTAATCTCTTCCAGTATCTCCAGCTTGAACCATAACTTCTTTGTCTCTTATCCAAGTTTCAATTTTGTCCAACTCATTGTTGAATTCCAAAATATCTTGAGCTTCTTCCAAACCTTTACCTCGAAATTGTACTTCCCTCAGGAGATCATTCCAAGATTCTTGCAAATCTTTCAGTTTCATTTTTATATCGTTAGATGAGGAATGCTTCAAATTCAGCAGTTTTTCGCCCTTTTGCATGATCTCCACAATTCTTATTTCATTGGCTGTGACCTCAGCCTGCAATGCTTGATGTTTCTGCAGCATCTTTATTTTATCTTCCAAGTTATGAACATCAGCAGTTTTGATTTGTGTTTCTAGTTTCTTCTGTTTTTCAGTAATCCACATTTGGATTTCAGCGATGTCTCTGTTGAACTCGGCGTAAAGAAGGGCATTGTCTAGTAGTATTTTTCTCTCTAAACAAAGATGGTGGACTCTTCTTCTCTTATTTTGAATTTCTCCCAATTTTGCTGATATTGAGGTAGAATCAAAATGATTTTGAGAGAGGAGTTTGTGTCCAGACTGGTTCAGGATGTCTAGTTTCTCATCTTGGTGATAGATGACTTTTTCAAACTCTTCGTGCTTCTTCAGCTGCTTAGCTACTTCTTCCACCGTCTCCCCAATATCTAAAATACCTATTAAAATTGTGCATTAACTGGGGTATTAGTTCCTTGAAGGGTAACTTACTCAGAGCAGCTTCTTGGGCATTTGTCGCATCTTCAATGAGTTTGGCTTCTCGGAAGAAGAGATGAAGGTCATAGAGTTGATCCAAATAGACTTTTTTCAATTGCCAAGCATTGTGTAACTTCTGACGTTCATCAACCAGGTTTTTATATTTTTCTACTGCCTCGGCCGCTGCGTAGTGTCCTGCAACCGAAAACTTACAGCTCTTTTTTTTGATCAACATCAGACACATACCTGTTTGTTCCATTGCCGTTAAGTTCTCAGCGACTTCGTGGAAACTCCTTTCTCTCGCCTCTATTTCACTCTTGAGCGCGTCGTGCTCGCTCTTCAACACTTGAGCTCTGGCGATGCTACGAGCGTTCTCCTCGGCAGATATGGCCAGACGTAAACCTATAGCCCAATTCGTCAAATCTCTAACTTGTTTGAAAAACCTCTGAAGGTCAACGCTGGCTTGTAGTTGGTCATGTCTAGCATCGTCTCTTTGTTTCAATTTGTTCCATGCGTCCACCACTAGTTCCTGCTTCTGCTGAATGTTAGGCTGGAAATCATTAGATGTCAAGATGTACAAAACTAAAAATGTATTCCATACTACCTTATTGCTTGGGTAAACTTTCTGAAGTCTAGAAGCATCTTCCACCAATAACTGAAGCTGCGCTTCGAGAGCCACGAGTTCGTTCTCGAACTTCTCGTGCTTTCTCAATAAAGCTAAAGCAGAATTGAGGTCACGACCGAGCTCAGTACCAAGAGTAGCGTTTTTCTCTTGAATCCTTTGGAGAGCATCGGCTACGTCTCTGTGAAACCGGTGGATTTCTCCAGCTGCCTGAAGACGCACCTCGCGATTGTTGATCTGTTCGTGGAGTTTTTCCCATGCTTTGCTGAAATGTGGGCGTCACGTTCCAATTAGTTTAACCCATTATAGTTTTGAAACTTGTCAAAACGTACAAGATCCGTTTACAATATAATTATTTTCAAAACGCCATGAATTATACAAAAAATAAGATTTTTTCGTTTTCAAAACGACTTCTCCAGATTGCACAGATGTGGAATTTCTTAGTTAAAACAACACAAACACGCACAAAAAATAAAAAAATTACCTTACTAATTCATGCCTTTCCATCACCTCATCATAATTTTCAGAGGGAGATTCAGTGCTAAAAACCAACACCACATGCAGATTATGACAAAATATTAATCACTTCAAAATAATGTGTAAAAATGAGTTAGAACAACCTAACTAAATACACCTACATACAATGAAACTTGGCAGGCATTCATGCTAGGTATTATGATAATGAATAAAATTTCATTTCACTCCACGTTAGTGTGGAATTGACTATTTTGAGAGTGTTTCATGGTATGTAGGTTGTTTTATTCAAATTTGCAGTATTTACAGTTGAATTATCGAACACCACAGGTATTCCTATGGTTTTATTTTGATGTACCAATCAACAATATCATCACAGGTACAAACTTGTTGGTGGATTTAAGTATTAATTTTTCTGTTGTGAAAAGATATTGATATGATTTGAAGCTTCACAAAGTGGAGCTTCCGAAGAAAACCCAAAGTGTAACATAAAATAAATCGGGTTTAATAAGTACCAGGAAGAGTGTTAGTAATATAAAACAATGATTGTGAACATTGATCTCAATTTAAACCTGAAAAAAAAACTAAAACCATGCAATATGTGCAAACCACTCAAAGAAGAACAATGAGACATAACTCATAAATATTAAAACTACTCACTCTAACTGCTCTTGCTTTGAATTTATATCATTTATGTAGGAGCTGTGGTTAGCTACAAGCTTTTGAGCTAAAGCTTCACACTGTCTGAATCTTTCACCTCCAGATTCGATACGCAGTTTAAAATCATCGAATTTATTCCTCAGTACCTGAAAAAAATACTGGTCATCAAAAATACCCAATATAACAGATGTTAGAACATTTAAAACTATAAAAAAACACATATGGTTAATCTTTTATGATCGAAACTCACAATCAAATGCTCATAATCTTGACCATAATCTTCCGAAGATGCTTGCTGCAAATTGTCCAAAATCCAATCTTCTAGTTCCTCAGACTCCAAGAAGTACTCATGTCTAAACAAGGATTCCATTAGGCGGTGTTGTCTCAACGCAGCTTTCCTTTCTAAAGATCTGACAAGGTGTTCCAAACTCGACTGTCTCTCCGTTATTGTCTTAGATTCTGGATGATTCGCTTTTGTTAGTTCTTGAACACCCCGTCCCATCTCAGCAATGATGTTCTTGTATGTATCCAGTTCTAATTGTAACACCTGAAAGAATCATCTTGTAACCTACTGTCGATGGTTTTTATGTATTCACGCTCACCTTGTGCTTAGTTAACAGTTTTGTGGCTGAATCTCTGTCTCTTCCATAATCAGTACTAGCTAAAACATCTGATTTTTCGTTCAACCAAGCTTCTACTTCACTAGCTTCAAAGAAGAACTGTTGTGCTTTCAATGACTGTTCTAAATTCTGCGTTCTGACTGCAGCTTTCTGATTCAAGTCCGACCAAGCATTTATGAGATCGTTGCCCAATTTTTCAATCTGTTGGAATAAATAAAACATTGGACACTTCTACTTCATTAATGATAGATTAACTCACTTGGACTTTTTCTGGATGCTCTTGCCTAATCAATTCATTCCCAATCTCCAACGTTTTGTCGATATCAGGTTGATGACCTTGAATTTCAGCCTCCAACTTCTTATGCTTCTTAAAGAGGTTCTGCGCTTGATGCAAGTTCTGCCCTAAGGCGTCTGATGAAGCCGAGGGCAGATGGTCTTTGATCCACTGTAGCTGCGTGTCCAAGTCGAACCAAAACTTATAGTACTGAAGAGACTTCTGCAGTTTAGCCTTTCGTTGCTTGGCAGGTTTGTCCAGATCGTACAAGCGTTTCTGCAAAGCTATGGCGTTGTTTCCTATAGCGGCAGAATCGAAATGACCTTCTTCATTCATTTCGCCACTCTGTTTCACTAGATCGTCGACCCTATTTGCGCACTGACCTAGCTCGGTCACTAGATCTTCGTGACGACGAAGAAGATCCTGTAAAATTTTAAATTAGTACTATATTTCAGAAAATTGTGCCTCTGATCTTGAAAATGTCCTAGATCGATTTTCTTCAGGACGTACCTTGCAAGACCTCAAGTCATTGCCCAAATTCTGGCTGTTCAAATGGTCTTCTATCTCGTCCAGTTTGGTTTTTACGTCGTCTACAGACGAGTTGTAAGCGTGTTGATTGACAGCTTGCCTCAAACAGCGTCCTTTCTTCAAAGATAGTCCCACAAGATCCTGCCATTCGCTATTGAGTTCGCTGAGTGTTTTAGCAACTTCATCTTTCCAGGTACTATTTTCAGAGATGAGGGCTTGCCCCAAATTGTTGACTGTTCTTAGTTGACCCTCATTGGCTCTCAGCTCTCGTTCGAAAGCTTCATGCTTCTGTAGTTTACGCTCTGAAAATACAAAAGTGATATTTTGTATGAAATAAGAAGATGACCACTCTATTCAAACACGACCCTAGATGAGTCCTACAATTTCTGCATTAGCATTACCATACCTAGGTTGGCAAGGTCTCTGTAACTCTCGTCAGATGCAGTCTTTGACTTATCAGCCATCCATGCTCTCAAATCGTGTACTTCAGCGCAGAATTCTTGGTAATTTTTGCAAGCCTCCAACTTTTTCCACTTCTGCTGGCTCAGCTCTTTAACATCAGCCCTTCTGTCCAACACATGGTTCCGTTTTTCGTCGATTCTGGAAAGATTCATAATTTTCAATTATGGTACTCACACCAAGAGAAAAAAGTCAGGCTTCAATTAAACTTACGCTGTACTTTCGTAATGCTGATCTGCTATCAAGAGGTCTGCTCTTTTGTTGAAAGCGTTAATACGATCATCTTGAGCGAATAAAGTATTAGTAAAGGCTCTATGTTGCTTTTGCAAAGCTTCAACCTCGTCCAAAGAGTTCTAAAAAAAGTACACAAAGGGTTACAAAGACAACAGAACACACAAAAAATACCAACCCCGTGGTCCGGATATTCAAGGAAATTGAAATGTGCAGAAGTTGCTGCATCTATATTATCCGCCTCCTTATTGAAATTCTGGAGCTGCAAGCACTGTTCGATCCATTGCAGTTTCTCCTTCCAACCCCTCATAAGAGCAGCTTGTTCTTCTTCCAGTCTCTGAATTTTACCCTGGATATCATCTTTGTTGTCGTTCGATTGACAAAGTTTTCTCCCCAAATCTGCCAGCTGTTTAAATCTGAAATTCCAAGTCAATTTTGAAGAAATTACTTGAGTTTAGTGCAGCAACTTACTCATCATTCTTGGATAAAATCTCCTTCTCTAAGTCTTTATGATGCTTCAATAAGTTCTCGGCAGTTTGTACGTCTCTGACAGTGTTCTCTGCGTTTATTTCATTCTTCACATCAGCCACCCAATTCAAGAGATCTTTACAGCTGTTATCGAAGATTTGCAATCCAACCGCATCCTCCAAGCGCGCTCTTCTTTCCAAGGCTTTGTCTTTGACCTTCTGCCACAATTCCTCAATATCCTTCTGTTTTTCCATAACGTTGCTCTTCTCGCTAGGATACGCAGTTTTAACAGAGTTCGCCAGCAGGATGACCTTGCTGACCTTTTCCTCTAAAGGATTCAGTTCACGTTCCAAATTGTCATGCTTTCTTTGAAGGGCTTGTACAGTCTTCAAATCGTGTCCTATGATGTCTATTTTAAGTTGTTCCATTTTCTCCATCATCCAATCCTTTGCTTCTTCACATAGCTTTTGGAACAGTTCCACGCTGCTGGCACCAGCCAAACTTCTTTCTTTTTGGGTCTTCAGAAGGTTGAGTCTTCTCCAGGCGCCTTGTATTTGACGATACCTAGCTTTTACTTTGTCAATCTGAGAGTCATTCATGTTCTCAAATTCTTTTACTGCTTCCCCAAGCTCATCCATACGGTTGCTGCTCGCTGATAAATCAGTCACAAATTTCTGCAAATAAACGTGTAAGCAAAAGTATTACTATTAACTTGAAGAGGACTTGGACTCACCTCGTATTTTCTCTTGGCTTGCTCCACATTGCCATCAGGTTCTTCTCCCAGAAATTTCTCTTTATCCTTCATCCATCTTTCAAAATCGTCGCATTCCTTGTAGAATTTGAAGAGTCTCATCGAATCTTCCAATAGAAAATGTCTTCTAGCTGCCAATTTCTTCAAGTCATCATAGGTATCATTGATTTTCTTCTGTCTTTTGGGAACGCTCATATTATCGTCCACTTTGCTTTTGAGTTGTTTTCTTTGCCTGAAAAATGAGGTTTTGAGATCTATTTTGATCAAGAAGTTGGAAGAACTTACCTGAAAACTTTCACTGGCACTTTTTGACTAACCATTTTAGTCTTCTTCACCCTCTGTATAGTTTTCACTGTTTCTGCTTTCTTCAGTGGTATCTGGATTATTCTTGGCTCAATTTCTGCTACGTAATTGGCTGGAGCAAAGCCGTCTGTACCATCAGCCTTTCTCACACACCACCAATCTGGGTTACTCTTGTTCAAGAGAAACATAACTTCACCCTTTACCATAGTGAGGCCATGGTCGTTGAAGGCATACAAAGCACGTACTTGCGGGACTTTTCTTTCCTCAAGTACAGTTTTGTATTCAACCCTTTCCACTGGTTCATCTTCGTAAACCTCCATTGGGACCATTCTGGTTTCATAAACGGTTTCTTCAACAGGTTCGTCAGTAGAATTTTCGGATGTAAGATCTAGATGTGATATGCCAGAAGCGATTAATCTTTCAGCTTGCGTATTCAGACTTTGGACATCTCCACTGTAAGCATTGATTTCACCCTCCAAATCTTTATGCCTCGATAGCAATGCTTGAGCACTTGGTTCATCAGATCCTATAAAAACCAGATGTAAAACTATTCGTTTGCGATATGAATCTTACGAACCATAATCACTGGAAACTACTAAAGACGTCTTCTCATTTATCCATGAATCAGCTTCGTTGGCATCTGCATAAAACTGATATGTTTCAACAGCGTCTTGAAGCTGTTTGGAACGTTTAGCAACCAATTCTTCAAGAACAGCCCACTCTTGTTTCATCTTGTCCATGTGCTGTTGGATTTCCGGAGATCGTGGATGCTTCTGTAACAACAGCTGCTTTCCAGCGGAACCTGGAAAAGAGAATATTTGATTATTTATGTTTGAGTTTATACAATGGAAGGAAAAAATAGAGATCATAGCTCACCCAGTTGGTCTATTTTGTTTTTTCTTGCTTTTATTTCATCAATCAACACTTTATGCTTTTGTTGTAAAGCTAAGACTCCTCTCAAGTCCTTAGCGGTGATGCCAGCCTGACAAATCCTCTGCTTCTCGATAAGCCACGCCTCCGCATCTCCTTGATCTTGTAGGAATTGATAGAAGTTTCTGGCTTCATCTAAAATAGCTTTCCGATGAGCACTGACCTCCTGAAATATAAAGAAGATTCAAAATTGATCACTAACTTTGTGATGATGACTCACTTGTAGTTCTTTATATGCTGCATGAAGACTGTCTAGTTTGTTCTTCACCAGTTCCTTTTCTTTAGGGTTGTCAACTTGCACTTGGTCTCCTAATCTTTGAAGTTTTTTCACGCTGTCGCCGAATGAGGTTAGCTGTAATTCTTGCAGAGCATGTCTCTGTAAAAGCTCTTCCACTGCAATCAAGTGAACACCTGTATCTACTGTGCTTAGATCTGATTTCAACTGTTGCATTCCTGCCATTGTGGTGTCGATTTCTCTCAGCAAAGACATTATTTGTCCCATTCTGTTGAGGTTCTTTTTGTGTTTGTCAAGCAGGGCCATGAGTGTGTCCCACTGTTCGTTGATTTTTTGGTGTTTTTCTTCGACTTTATCGGAATCTCTATAATTCTCTCTGACCAACTCATCGCACATCTCTTTTAAATCGTGTATCCGACTTTCTCTGGACATAATATCTGCTATTATGGCTTCGTGTTTCTTATTTGTAGCATCCACTTGGCCCAAATTCGAACCGTACCTAGGCTCCGATAATACCTACATGAAAAAACATTTACCAAGTTACCTTTGTGGTTATTTAATGGAACTCACCTGAATCATTTCTTTCAGGTACCCTTCCCTCAGTATGACTTTCCTCTCAAACTTGAAGCATAGCTGTTCTAACCTCTCCTGCCTCCGGAGCTCCGTCCTGAGCGCCACCTCCCTGCTGTGTTCGGAAGTTTCAAGGGTTTGCCAAGCCCGCTCGATGTCCTGCACCAATTTGCCGTCTGGTGGGGTGTAGCTGGGCTGCCTCAGTTCCTTCAGCTGCGTGTTTATATTGAAGTACAAGGCTTCGATCTCACTGCGTTCCTTGTACTTGGGGGGTTTCTCCTGAGTCCTGTACTTTCCGAAGGCAATCAGGAGGGTCTGGATGCCCTCTAGGGAGTTGGGGAAGTCTCTGTTCTTCAACTGCGAGATTTTCTCGTGTATCCATTCGAGAAGGTCTGTTGTCATCTTTTCGTATCGGACTTTGTTCTTGTCGGAATCGACCATTTGGTTTATTATCTGGAAAAAGCGGTGTTAGAAATCGGTAGGAGCTGTTTATGGTGGAGTTTGAACAGTGATAAAAAAGAGGTTTAAGTTTTTCTGTATTTTTCCTACTTTCTGAAGAGGATTCAGGTTTTTTTGAGTAGCTTTGTCCCCGTTTCTTCCAAAATCCAAAAAGACATTGAAGATTCTCTCTATAAACGTCCTCAAACTTGAAAAATC
The DNA here is from genome assembly GCA_910592335.1 of Adalia bipunctata. Lineage (NCBI taxonomy): Eukaryota > Metazoa > Arthropoda > Insecta > Coleoptera > Coccinellidae > Adalia > Adalia bipunctata. Next base: position 16,628,813 of record OU342955.1, read on the forward strand.
CATTTGTGGACACTATAAACGTTCTTTGCAACTGCACGTCAACTGACTGGTTATAATCGACGAAAATACATTCCTCGCAATTAGTTGCTTCCACAAACGAATTTTTCAGATAAGTTTGGGATAACAACTATTCAGAAATGTTGAAAGATAAAGAATACTCAAGTTAATACTTGATGTCTCCAAATATCGGGGCGAAAAATCATTCTTTCACACAAAATTGTAGGAATATTTTGAGTGTGAATACTCTTCTCTTACCTTTGCTATTCTTCTACCGCTCTTCTCTTCATTCTTCATCCTGGCAAAGGTGTGGTAGTACGAGGCGACGTATGTCATTATACTCTTTTCGTCTGGCCTAGACGTGTCGATGTCTTCCGCGTCCAAAAGCCTAGGAATGCCAAGTTCATTGTTGGCCACGTCGAATGCGTGATTTAGATTGTCTATATTTTTGTTTTGTACGAGTGTGTTGTAATCGAACAAGTCCGGTCTGTGATTGTGTATGAGAGCGTTGAAGCCAAGACCACTCCTCCAAGAAGAAGAGAAGTCGTTGATGTGAACACCCTGATATCCTTGCGTTCTTCTTTGGGCCCACAAAAGGAGGGCGTCTTTGGCTGATTTCTTTTCGGAACTTTCATTATCTTCGTCCTGTGGGTGTTGTAGAGTCAATCAAAAGATATTTGAAATAGGAAGATTACTTACCACATCTATTTCTATTTCTTGAATCTGGAACCTGAGAATTATGGTCCAGACCAACCCAAGGATCAACCTGGGATTGCCATCGACTATGTCCTCGGCCCCTATACTTTCTAATCTAACTTTTGTGTGCAAGAACGCCAAACTTTTGTTGACGTTCTCGATTTTGTGCACTCGCATCCTTCCATTGTTCGGCTTTCCGAGTTTTTCCCCTGATATGATTTCCAGAAGCTTCAACAGTTTTTTTCCGTCGCCAAGGTCAACGAACAGGTCGATCACTTCCATGCGAGCCTGAAAAATATATATTGTTTGAGGAAGAAACGAATCAACTCAGAATGATTCGATATTTATTGAATCGCTCTCAATTATTCAAGAATTCCATCGAGTCAGCAAGGATCGCGGTTCAAATGAAAATGTTCACTTCACCATTCACAAATTCAAACATTAGAAGTAAAGTCTTCAATGAAAAATTGTTCAAAATAATAAAATAATAAATGTTATTCTGGTTTTTCATTACGAATAATAATAAATTTTTTGTAATATATGGGAGAATTCTTGAAAAAACTTATTGTAATTGGGGTTGATCATTTGAGTTCAATTGCAGACATGAGTCATGCCTTCGTTTGAATAAACATTCTATGGAAACCTCTGTAGAGAATAAAAATTCTAAATTAAATTCAAATTAAATCTAAACATAGAAGAGCTTCCTCATCAATTTTTATCAGTTTTGCGTTAGATATTTCACAGCTAATTCCTGATGCTGCTCCAACACTGGTTCACATTCTGCGAACCAGTTTTCCAAAGTCTTAAATTTCGACCATTTAAACCACATAAAGATCGTTTTCTGGCCATCCGCTAATTCTATAGAACAAGGTTAGTTGACGAACCTCGAGTACGAATCGATAATTGTTTGTTTTCACTAATGGAAAGTAACAGTTTCTGATTTCTTGTAATTCGATATTCGCCAGACATATCCTAGCACTTACATACAAGGAATTTTTTATAACAAACAACACCTGTCTGGCGTGTAATATTTCTGTCGGGATAAACAGTGAGGAGTGGCATTAATGAGAGTAGGATATAGCTGAGAACAATTCTAAATTCTACTTTCCGTTCTTAGAAGGCTTCCATATCGTATTCTCAGCGATGTCGATGCACTGTCAGTCGAACCGAAACCATGAAAATTTTTTGAATTCTATCATATTGAGAAAACTGGAAGAGAAAATTAATTCGATTCGTATAGTACTTCTTCATATTTACAAGATGTGAAAAATGTACCGCAACATTTTAATTTAAATGAAGCGTTGTTTAAGGAGCGTTAGCTTCTAACATACCTAACTACTATAGGAGTGTAGACGCATTTTTATCATAATTTCATTGTCAGTGTATGATTTTTTGAATACAGATAATTAAATCTAAATACATATATGGAATTAAATATTATTTCACAAAAGACAAATAAAAGAGGTATGCAAGATTAAAATGTCCTTGGATATCCAAATATAGTTTATTTCAACAAATTAAATTAACCAAAGATTAAATTCTTTATAGAGGGAGTTCCGTGAAGACCAAGTCAAACGAAAGAGTGTGTGAGTGTGAAATCAATGCTATGCATTTTCAAGAAGCATAAATTATTTTGATCAAAATCAACAATCCTGTATGTGCAAATGATTTTTTATTGTTTCTTCAAAACACTGAACGATTCCATATACGTGTTAGACTTCGTGTGTTTTACATTTGGATGCTGAATTATGCATATATCTCTTGAGTGTAGAAATACGGTGCAATGAATCTAAAGCTTTCTGCTACAACGACAATTTGCAGCGATAAGAATGGAATTCAGTGTACAAGCCGGTCTTTATGATCTTTGCTTGCTACAAAAGGATTTAGATAACATATCAGGACTGTAGATATGTAGCTCATCGTTTTTGCCTATCACTCCAAACAAATATGTTGATTTCTAAGATTTATATGGGATTTACTATTGAAGATAGATGTATATGCGTGTGAACAGAATATTGATTGATTAAAAGAGAAGATCTAGGTTTACTTCAAAATGAAGTCTGGACGTTGAACAAAACTGGTGCAAATTATTCACAATGCTGTGTTCATGCCAAATAAAATAATTATATATCCACCACTGACTCATCCCCAGTTTTTTTATTTATGATCCATGAACTGTGATCGAATAAATTCCAATTAAGATGCTTATGGGTTTCTCAAACTTTTCAGCTTATACAATTCAGTTTTTGCAGATATAACATCCCTATTGTTGTATAAGATAAAGAAGGGAAGTATGAAGTAGATTAGTTGGCTATAGCAAACTTCTATGGATCAAGCATGTCGAGATCAATGCTAGTAAAGCTACAAAGGCTCTGAAGGCGTGCAGAAGTCTAGCTGTCAAGGCTAAGGCCATGGATGTATGTCATTATTGTGAGGCTCTAATAAATTATAGGGAAATAGTCTCTCAGGCCAGAGCAAATCAGACCCTCGTTGGTCTGTTGTGTGTTAATCACAAGAGCTACGTGCCCAACTAGGGCACTCGAGATCATCACAAATCTCTTACCTCTCCTTCAAATGGTTGACATAAGGCCATTGCCAGAATATCAGATAATGAGAGCCTGATTCTGTTTAGTTTTTACATGTAAGAAACTCACCTTCTGCAAGAAACAATTCATCCATTTCGTAAACGTCTTCTTCTGTATGTGAAGACGTTCCTCTTGCAGGAACTTGATACGGCCCTGCTCAAACTTTTGCACCTCATCCCGTTGCGTCATGTTGGTTCTTTCAGGGCTACGGTTCTGGAATCTAAAACCATACTGCACTCTACCGACTGGAAAAGGAGAAAAAAATGGACAATTAGGATTTGTGTATCGATCTGGATTAAGATTGTGACTGATAGCAAAATGAGGCAGCTCTCTCCATTCTGTTTGTTTCTATTTGTTATCGCGAGGAGACATACAGAGGCGACTCGTGTGAAGGTCTCATACATGGTAAAGTACTCTCTTAGCTGCTCTGGGAAAAAAAGGAAAAAGTTTTCGGAAAAACAGTGATAACCAATGGAACTCTGGCTTGAAAGAGGAATCCCTCTTCTTTCGGCAAGTTCCTGCGAATAGTAGGTTGGGATGTGAGCTCAGCTTCAATTTTTATTGGCTGATTGTCTACATTGGTATTGGCTGTATCAAATTTCAAATACCTACTATCGAATGTGCGAATAAAAAAGTGTTGAATGTCCTTTAAGTAGCCTTACTAGATGGGAGAGCCTGATACTGGCATTACAATCACCTCAAATTAGTCCCCAGCATTCTGAATAACTCGTAAAGGCTTTCCACCTTCCATCAGACGACAACAGTCTTGCGAAATCAAAAACAAATTAATCGTAAGTACAATTTGTATAAATGGGGACGGGAGATCAGTGACCGTACGATTGCTATCGTATTCTTGCGGATCATTTATTACGAATCGTTTTGTTCCGGATTTCAGGTTCCATTGTCTGCGTTTTATATCGATAGTTTTATGTGTGTGCCATATTTCCTTCTGATTTCAGCTACCTCCTACTGTTGTGCCTACCGTTCGACGTTTTCTGGATGCCATCAATCATGCCAATAAAACGCGCGGCGTATTGCGAAATGAATGAATACTTAGTTAGATCATTGTTGTTATTTTCCTAGGAATATGCAGTGGTGTGCATATGCATTTCTTCGTAGCAAAAAAGCAGATTATTCACGTCTTTTCGGTGTTCATTAAAGTGATAATATTAAATGATTTTTTTGCTTTATCTTTTTTGGGGTCCTTACCTTCAACAACTTGAATAACGCAAAGAGATAACATCGAAAGCTCAACAACAGGATATTCCAAAAGTGAACCATAAAGAATGTACGATCTAGGGGTTTTTGGCTCTCTATAGGGGAAGTATGCCTATGATGGCACACCATGAAGAAGTCTGTTAATATCAACTGAATAAACTTATGTTCACTGAGGTTGTTTGTCAGATAGCATTAATGAGAGGTATTCGTACATAGTTACCACTTGATACGTGGCATTTTGTGTCTTTTATAACAGTTCAGTTATTTTGGTAAGTATTGATGTATGATAATTATCTCCTTTATTCTCGTATTATTCAGATGTTTCACAACTTTGTGTTGAAAAAATTTAACTTTCCTTTGAATGCCTTATAACAATGCTGTAAGTGTGAAGTTTGAGGTAATGTCGTACTCGTATTGTAATTGCCTTCTTTTTCTTTGGTTGGTAGAAAGATATATGACATTTATGCCTATGATGGCATAGTAAAAGTGTTCCTATGATAGCAAAGGGTGCCATCATGATCATAGGACAAAAGTTGTTCATCACATTGAATATTCCTTTTTTCTAAATCAACTGTTTGACAACAAGAAGCAAGAGGCAACTTTGGAAAGAGGAAGATATGGAGGCAGCGCTAAATGCAGTAAAAAAAAATATAGATATCTAATAATATGAATGTCAAAGAATTTAAATTTAGTTTCATGTTTTGTTACACTCATACGTGCAGGTATACTCATCTGTTGACCTCTCAATTTTATTTTTATGTGATGAGAGAACAATTTTTTTTCAATAAACCATTCAATAATTAATTTCTTTTTATTTTCAGTAATATGCCATCATAGGACATATGTGCGCCAATGATGGCACCCTTGGCCAAATTTTGAAAAGTGCTATCATTCATATCCTTCAAAATTTATACTGAAAATATACTCAAGAATGCATACTACATAAATGAGCATAAGTAAATCTATGAAATCGATTATCCAAAAAAATTTTCTTCCAATGAGATATGTGGATAATTCGTTAAGGGTGCCAACATAGGCACACTTCCCCTAGTTGGAGCCCAAAAGTTATTTGTTGGGACTGAAGTCAATAAAACAAGTGTAGGCACTCTTTTTTCTCAAGCTTAAGCTTTCGGAAATTCAATTTTCTTTCCTCGATACAATTTAATAACATGTGGAAACTGAGTATAGATTAAAGCTATTGAGAGATCCTAAAAGTTGAGGTTATGATTATAGTTATAATTCAACATGAAGAACTTTAAAATGATTTAGAAAGTCGGAAAACCAATTAAAAAGATATTTCCGCAAAAAATACTTTAAGCATTGAATAGATTGTACATAAAACTTACAATGAACATATTCAATTTCCTTCGTACCTATACTTAAAGCGGTAAAGCACTCAATTCGGCAATTTATCAACTATTTATATGGCCCGTTAAATTAAAGATCGGTCTTATATTACACTCTGATTCGCACCACAGCCTCTCAATTTTTGGCTACATTATTCCACGTATTTTATCTACATTCCAGTATAAAGTTTGGGAGAAATATTTGAGAAATGCAGGCCCAATGATTTGGTTATATCCACGATAAACTATTGTGAAAATGGTGCTTTTACGCTCTTGTTTAAATTCGTAACCAGAGCATCGTTTTTTTCAATGTTTTTTTACTATTATTTTAATCATACAATCATCTCGAAAAACATGGCGTGCCCACTGGGAAATCCTCCACTCAATTAGGAATCAGGACACTATTCAGCATGGTAATGAATGGAGGTGTTCCTCAAGGACCTATTCATGGTTCCACATTTTTCAATTCCAATGGTGCTTAATGAAAATAGCAGAATCTTCGCACAATCGAATATTTCTTTCATGTAAGATACAACCAAATGAAGTCGGCAAATAGCAGACTTTACCCAGAGACTACCAAGAGTAAACGGTCAACTGAGAATGACACGTTAGTGTACCCACCTCGAAGAACAATTGCGATGGCGAAAGAGCAATATCGTTTCTTTCTCGCTTACAGGGTATTTTACGATCAGGAATTATTTATAAACATAATTTGCACATTGTTATTGCTTCTAATTGACTGTGAACGTCGTAATGGGAACAGAGAAATGCAAATGAAACATAGTTGTTGGATGAAACTGAGACCGCATACAGAATTATTTGCTGGTCAAGTCGACTGAGTACAGTGTAATTGTTTCTTTGGAACATGAGTCATTTTTAACATTCAAAGTGGTCATTGTGGGTGTTTGCCATGCAAACACCTACTACAAATTGGTGGTACTGTTAGGTACATGTCCATTCGCACGGCAAAGATTGGATGGAAGTGTCCTATAGGAACAGATTTATTGATTCTTGAGAATAATTGAAAACTTGCCATTATACAGCGGGATTCAGATGACTTGTACTGCGTTGTTTTCCAATTATGTTGAACGATTTTTAGTGGTATATACATATAATTAAGTATTAATTATTTCAATACTTTTCTTAGTAGTGGGTCAATTTTCACATTATATTTATGTATAGACATGGGCGCCCGCAGGGGGGGGGGCATGGCCCCTCCCTGATATTTTGATGACCTTCTCGTTTTTCAGCACAACACCCTTAATATTACAATAATTTTTATTTATCCCCCCCTGAGAAAAATTTCTACGGGCGCCCATGTGTGTAGGTCAATGGATCAAAGAAATAAAAATTTTCGGATTCTTTTTTCTTGCTACTATGGTCGTTCATGAGAATTTATGTTTATGAATTATTATATTATATATATCAAGCGGGAATCGAACCTGCTAACGCTTTCCCTTGTTATTTTTTTTTTATTATTGAATAACACGACTGAAAATTAGTGGAAAGTTGAAAATTGTTGTTTGAGAGCAGATGGTATTCAAATATTTTAAATAGTATCAATTCTGAGTTTTTCTGAACATTTTTATTGTCTTTCAATAATAAAAAACGAATCCTATAATAAGCCCTGATGGGGTACTGGTTTTTTTCTGTAGCACGACTTCAAAGTGAAAAATACTCAATACAAGATACATATTTAGGCTTTAAAACGTCAAAACTGATGATTCTCCGTGTTTAAAAGACCAGCTTTTCAAAAGCGAAATCCCTATAAACTAATTATTAAATGCATTCGGCAACAATTAAATATTCTTGTACCCAGAAATAAGAAACTGCCTTGACCTATGGTTTTATTTATACTCTACTTGCACCGATCCCTGTTTATGTTATAACGGGTGATATGGTTGTGGGTGCTTAATAATAACATTAATTTTCTCCACACCTACCATCATCCTCAAAGCTGTATCTGCTCGTACACTCAGAACGTCTCATCACAGAAAAACACAAATCACAAAAAGAAACTACGAAATTTCACTGTAAATCACGAACTAATTTTCAGATTACACTTTTCCACATATGACTTGAAATATCTTATCGCGGTTTATGTTTGCTCAATGATCATGTATGACAGATGCACGTAGGTAATTTACCTTATTAGTCGAATTTATTGGTAGCATGAATCGATTGTACATCGAGAATGAATAGATCTATTTGGGGAAATGACCATCTTGGCGTTTTATCTATTAATTGAGCAATTGGGCTTTTAAACACCGGGTCTTATCGAGAATGAATGAGTTTGTACGATTTTTTCAGGGGCATTTCAGTGAAAAATGTACTAAACGAAAAATTTATTATTATTTATCGCAATATTTTGTTGAACATCAGAAATGGGAAATGATTTCATGAAGCAATATTTCTGCTTTAAAACTTGATAGAGCATGTGATGAGTGCTGCTTTCGCACACTTGATCATCATTTTACTGCAGTTTTCCTTATTTTTGAATCATTTGATACAAACCGATCCATCCTATTTGCAACATTTTCAGGTATTTAGCTATGATTGAGAATCTTCACGTATTTTCGAGATACACCGATAAAAACAAATATTTTTAATCGAAAAGTCCTTATTGTTTTCCAAAATATTCTCCATTAAGATCAATACACTTTTGCACGCTTTTGAGCCGATTTTCGAACGCTTCAACGGCATATTCCGACGTCGAAAAACATTGATTCCGGAATTAAGAAGAAATTCTGCTCGAAAACTAAGAGAATATGCTGTGAATGTTGAAGAATGATTCTTATGCCATTGGTTTTCTTGGTTTTTGTCTTTGAATTAATGAATAAATTGAAATGTATACAGGGTGGCCATTTGAAAACGAAACAGACGAGATTACAGACGAAATAAATTTTTTCGATAGAAATCCTCGGACAGGTCGATTTCTGTTTCGAGGGGGACAACTTAAGATGTAGGTTACGGACGCATAGCGCTTCAACCCTTGCTACTACAACCCTCACCCCAAATTTTTGAATAGGGAAGATGGGGTGAGTGATACCTCATTTGAAAGGTATTTTTATACTGATTTCAGCACAGTAATTGTTTTTTCATTTTATGCATTAGTTCTCGAAATATTCTTAACTAAGTATTTGAAAATGAAGTGGTGTTTTCATGGCACTTGTAGTGTTTTTTTTGTGAAAAATCGACATTTTGATTAAAGATTTCTATGTCAGTGGATTGGAGGAAGGAAGCCACAGTCATGGTTGTTTTGAAGCTCAAAATGTCGACTTTTCACAAAAAAACACTACAAGTGCCATGAAAACACCACTTCATTTTCAAATACTTAGTTAAGAATATTTCGAGAACTAATGCATAAAATGAAAAAACAATTACTGTGCTGAAATCAGTATAAAAATACCTTTCAAATGAGGTATCACTCAACCATCTTCCCTATTCAAAAATTGGGGGTGAGGGTTGTAGTAGCAAGGGTTGAAGCGCTATGCGTCCGTAACCTACATCTTGAGTTGTCCCCCTCGAAACAGAAATCGACCTGTCCGAGCATTTCTGTCGACTATTTCCCTCGTCTTAATTTCCACCAATCAGAAACGCTCAATTTTGAATCACAAATGGTTTCTAGATGGAAAAACTGTATGGCTGCAGCTGTCAGCAGTTTTTTCGGGTTTACCCGCGGCAAAACTTGACAGTTGTTGTCAACGAAAATTATTAATACATATACCTAGGAGCATAGAATTCTATGCTCCTAGCATATATAAATGATGCATCCAGAATAATCTGTTACTCATGAAAATAGTCTTGTCAAATACCATTCGTGCATCTAATTTTTCCTGTGAAAAATATCGAAAAAACAAAGTGCAAAGTAATATTTTTTTAACAAAAAGCATTCGTGCAGGTGCAAAAATCCTCGTCTTCGACTCGGATTTTTGTTGCCACCTGCACTCATGCTTCTTGTTGAAATATTACTCAGCAACGTGTTTTTTCGATTTTTGTCGGAAAAATTGGATGCACTTATGATATTACTTATGAAAAAATTTATCTCGTCTGTAATCTCGTCTGTTTCGTTTTCTAAAGGCCACCCTGTATAATTCATTAAATGCAACAAAAATTACGAGTATCCGACCATAAAAGGTGGATACCAATTACAATCATTAGATTTTTTACTGAAATTCAACGTAAGTCGGTATTATTCAATTGACTATTCCACTCATTCCATTTTTAGTGAGGAATTTTCCTTAGCAACACTTGTTTTTCATCGATAAAACATGGTAACGGGCAAAATCAACAACTTGGTTTTTCAGCGACTATTTCCCTCGTTACAATTTCCACCAATCAAAAACGCGCAATTTTGAATCACAAACGGTTTCTAGATGGAAAAACTGTATGGCAGCAGCTGTCAGCAGTTTTTTCGGGTTTACCCGCGGCAAAACTTGACAGTTGTTGTCAACGAAAATTAATAATACATATACATAATGCATCCAGAATAATCTGTTACTCATGAAATAGTCTTGTCAAATAGCATTCGTGCATCTAATTTTTCCTGTGAAAAAAATCGAAAAAACACAGTGCAAAGTAATATTTTTTTTAACAAAAAGCATTCGTGCAGGTGCAAAAATCCTCGTCTTCGACTCGGATTTTTGTTGCCACCTGCACTCATGCTTCTTGTTAAAATATTACTTAGCAACGTGTTTTTTCGATTTTTTTCGGAAAAATTGGATGCACTTATGATATTACTTATGACAAAATTTTTGACGTTTCTCAAATTCATAGATAGCTTCGGGAATGAATACCATAGAGAAAACAAACAACGTTTAGTTGATCTATGATGAATACTTATTTGTCAAATAGCGCAATACAAGCCCAATGTGTCCATCTTCAGACACATTTTCTCGAGAAATAGTCATGTCGAATACCACTCGAGATGAAATTTAAGCAGGTAAAATTTCTCTCTTGTAATATTCAAGTTTGTTGCTTCTCGGCAATTTCGCTCATGACATTTTTCCAAAATCACTCGCCTGACGGCTCGTGATTTTGATACAAATGTCGTTCACGAAATTGCCGAAAGCAACAAACTTTCATTTTACAATCGAGAAATTTTGCCGGCAAAATTTCATCTCTAGTGGTATTATATATGAAAAAAGCCACATATGGGGATGAGAAAATTTTGCAGCATATAAATTAAACTGCATCTCGCTAGTGTTTTACGGGTCCAGTGTAGGCACCCTCGGCGTTCATCGCCGTTCAACCGTCCGCCAACTACCAGATAGTGAGGAATTTGGTTGTTGGCGCAACGGTTGAATCCTCGGTTGGCCTTTATAATACCGGCCCTAAATCGTAAGGAACATTGTCGTAAAAAAGTGGAACAGAATAATATCGCTTATTTTCTTTTTGATCTTAAACTTTGAATGTCTATGTTCCTATGTTCCACTTATAACTTAAAAGTCTTTGTCAACAATTGTTTCGTTACCGCTAGACACCCAAAATCTACTATCTATACCTACCCCATTCACTTTTATAATGTATCCCGATTGACCCTAACATTCTGATACATTTCACCGTGTAAATTTTGAAAATGTTAGGTTATATAGTCATTTTCCTGTCAGATAACTGAGCAATGTTGTCCTTTCTACATAGAGGTCTTACTAATTACGTTTTGATCAAAATGTTTAATTACTTTGGAAAAATAATGAATTTGAGAAAAAATATTATGCGAATTCAATGATTCCAAAGACCTGGCGAATGTTGAAGAAACTTTTTTCGCTGTTAATACTGGAAATATTTCACGGTATATTGTTGGAGATTCAGTTATGCTATTTCTTGTACGGAAATCAAGAATCGAGTGTTGAAATTTTACTGGAAAATAATGGACAAAAAAGTCCATTACTTCGTGATAGTTCTTCCGAAAAAAGAATAAAAGTACTCGAATAACCCAACAGAAAAACTTCCAAACGAACAAACGGACCTATGGAATTCCCCACCTCTCGAAATTCTCAAGGAATAAGACTGCAGAAGACATTCAAATACCTTTTTGCTCAACTTGAAATACTCCAGTATGAAAATGTGGTAGTAGGTACTACGTAACCTGTGTCCCAGAGTTGAACCTTGAAAGAACCAACTCCATTTGCAAAAGTTGAAAAAGAGTATATAGAAATTAGCATTGGCAACGTCTAAGAGAATTATTTGACATTTCACGAGTACCAACCTGCGTCAGTTTCAAGTAAAAAAACTTGATAAACCTATATATTGACCAACCGGAGTACTTGAATGGAGTATGTCAAGTTTCGATTTTAATTTAAAAACTGACAGTTTCTGCAAACGCGATAACGAGATTCAACATTCTCCATATCGAACATATAAATGAGGAGTTCATAAAAGTTCATGAGCTAGCTATAACCATTGTCCGGCTCTTCATGCGTGGTAATTCGCCCGGCAATTACCAGAAGGCTCAACTGAAAGCCGACTGCCGGTTCAAATTTCATACCACATCTTTGTTCATACGATTCTGCTGAAACTATGTTGCAGAACGATTCCGGATTATTGTGTTTCCGCGAACAATGAGGACCATTGTGAGGCAGGAAATGATTTTTCGGTTTCGTCATTTCTGTGCTCACCAGCGCCGGTTTCCAGGTCATATCGGAACACACCAGTTCTTGTGTTCGGGCATAAATCAGTCTCCTATGCATACTTGGTGCTAAATCGAGGATAAACACCTCATAAAAATTTGGGACATGGATAATTTACGGCGTAGACTTAGGTCTCGAATACGTGACGATTTATGGCGGGCTGTCAAATTCAAGGCGCACAGAACTGGATATCTGTCTTTGACTCGTCACCATTTATTCGATTTTCATCGAGTTTGTTGAAGAATATAACATGAACAAGCATGATTTGTCTGTCTGTATGGTCAGGCTAATCAATCACAATAGTTGATCAAAATTTCAGACTCTAGAACAGTTGAAAAAATGATTTTTCAGGAAAGCTTTATTATGTCTAGTCGCCATCTCGAAAATGGTGAAATGCTCAACCTAGGTGCGACGTTGTCGAATTTTTCATTTAGCGGCATGCGATGAAGAAAGCTGTAGCAAAAGGCGAATATTTTTCTTCAATATTCCCAGGAAACGAGAGAAATTAATAGCGTTATTGTCTCGAGGCAATAATCAATGTGAAATCCCATACGTTTTCATGGAATACCTGCCGAGAAAACACTGCAGATTTCTCACGAGCACTATTGCAACTTATGTAAGATGTGATTTCACTCTGAAAAAGGCCGCTAATGAACCCGTTAACCTTGTGCCCTGGAATTCAAGCAATCGTCGAGATCAATGTGATCTGATTCTGCATCTTGGGGTTTTGTGTGCAAATATCAAGAATTGACTGTGAGGTATGTAACTGGAAATAGGTACCAATTGAATGGAAAAGGTTAACTTTGGTATGACTGCAAATAGAATCCACAAAAATCCTATTTTTTCATGTAAAACAAGTTTCCTTTAAAAACATGTCAAAGCAAATAAATATGAATCAATATTTAGTTGAGTAGACCAATTTTAGAGCCAAAATCGGCGTCGCTTCAGGAAGTACGCACCTATTCTGTTATCAAAACGCAAAGCAAACTGCAGGGATATACAGGATGTCTTTACGTAAGCCAAACAACACTCCCTACGATTTTTCGCAAATGCAAACGAAGAGCATGTTTGGAATGCTTTCAGGGAATGGTTGATATATTATTGCTGTTTGACATGATAACGAAGCTTGTCTATGGATGACTTTCACTTTCTCAGCTTTATAAATGTTACACGTGAGTGTGCGTTCATTAAAGAGCTTACCTATTTGACTACGTTAGCTAACACTAACAGTTCACTGGGAGCGTTAGTGGAAGTGCATCACACGTTGAAGATTTGCATCTCGAACGTTATCTCTTTCAACTCTTTAATCAGAAGATGAATAACTCCCGAAATATACTCCTTTAATCTCCAAAAGCTCAGTTAAACCTGGCAAGGGTATGTAGATTTGGTTCTGCATCCCATATTATATGACTCAGTACAGGCACTCATAATGGGACCCACCAGAAAAGTCACCAACTCACCAAGAAGGCCTTCGGGATGGAGAGTGAAAGTTTAAAAGTTGCCCTGAATTAATTAATGGACGAATATCCTCTCCGCCAATGCGCTTATATATCACGCCGATTCCCTTTCTCGTAAAGCCTGGAAGCTCCTAGAAATGGAAAACTCCAGAACGTACGCTCGAAGGAACCTTCCACCGAACTCGTCTCAATATGTTAAAGCTCTCAGAACTACCCAAGAAACACACCAACAGATTCAAGAATTTCCTAAAGAAGAAAAATACCTTCCTCAGACAGCATATACTGAAGAATACATAATTGAGACAAGAAATGAAGAAGAGAATACGAAAACTCTCAAGAAACCCTTAATTCACTAAAAATAATGCCTTATAAAGTACATATTTCTTAACTTCTAATATTGAATAATATTTAATAATAATATTATTAAATACTATTATTTGCGTTCACCTATTCTTCTATCTGCTTGATATACAGGGTGACCAAGAGATTGACGTCGAAAAAAAAAACAGGTCCCTCGTGTCATGGGCTATTCGAATCACCCCTATGTATGTTATGCGATTTTTCATGGTTTTCGAGTTATGAATTTTTTTATGAACTTTGAGAATTTTCGACTTGATCATCTTAAAAGAGATATTAAAAAAAGGTACAAGACTTCTCTGTGAAATTCTTTCTGTAACTTAATCTCCATGAATTGTACCTTTATACATAGAATAACCAGATTTGTAACTTCGATAAAAATTATGTAAATGTTGGTCCCAAGTGAAAAAGTTACGTGAATTGGATTATGGTCTGAATTTTCGAATCAAAATTGAAAATGTAAAAAGGCAAATTCACGGTTTCTTAGTATGCTTAAAAATTGCGCTCAACAGTCAGCTTTTAGAATCATTGATAAAAAATGGTACTTAACACTCTACTTTTGCTTGAATTAGCCTTCAAAGTCATCGAGTTGGAAAAAATCAAAAAACTAGACATTTACTACAGAATTATTTTTTGCCATTTTAGGATTTTTCTGATCAAGTTATGATAGAAAATGCTGAAAATTAATGAAAACTAGCTTCAGATGTTGGTCAGAAAGAGTTCTAGATAGAAAAAGGGAATAGGTATGGCAATAAATCACACATCATAATGTAAATAAAAAGAAATTTGTTTATAAAATTTACAGTAGGTTTTCAAAGTGGCCACCTCTAGCCTCAATACACATTCTACACCTTCTTAGTAATCATTTGAATGAACGATACCTGAACAGATGGATCGGACGCAGCGGACCAATCAAGTGGCCTCCACCTTCACCTGACCTTAATCCCATGGATTTTTTCGTTTGGGGTTATTTCGAAGAAATTGTTTATGCCCGAGCATGTTCGAGTGAAGACGAGCTGCGACCGAAGTTAAGAGAAGCCGAACGTGTCCTAAGAGAGAACAGGGCAGGTTTTATGCGATTAAAAAAAATTTTTCTAAGAAGGTGTTGAATTTGTATTGAGGCTAGAGGTGGCCACTTTGAAAACCTACTGTGAATTTTAAAAATAAATTTCTTTTTATTTACATTATTATGTGTGATTTATTGCCATACCTATTCCTTTTTTATCTAGAACTCTTCTTGATGACCAACATCTGAAGCTAGTTTTCATTAATTTTCAGCAGTTTCTATCATAACTTGATCAGAAAAATCTTAAAATGGCAAAAAATAATTATGTAGTAGGTAAATGTCTAGTTCTTTGATTTTTTCCACCTCGATGAATTTGAAGGCTAATTCTAGCAAAAGTAGAGTGTTAAGTACCATTTTTTATCAATGATTCTAAAAGCTGACTGTTGAGCGCAGTTTTTAAGCATACTAAGAAACCGTGAATTCGCCTTTTTACATTTTCAATTTTGATTCGAAATTTCAGATCATAATCCAATTCACGTAACTTTTTCACTTGAGACCAACATTTCCATAATTTTTATCAAAGTTACGAATCTTGTTATTTAATGTATAAAAGTGAAATTCATGGAGATTAAGTTACAAAAAGAATTTCACAGAGAAGTCATGTACTTTTTTTTTATTTATGTATTCAAAATGGTCAAGTCGAAAAGTCTCAAAGTTCATAAAAAAATTCATAACTCGAAAACCGTGAAAAATCGCATAACATATATGGGTGTGATTCGAATAGCCCATGACACGAGGGACCTGTTTTTTCCTTTTTGACGTCAATCTCTTGGCCACCCTGTATACCTAGTTTATTTGCCCTCTTAGCCCTTCCATGGATATGCCCTTGAACGTCCCTCGGCAATACCCCAATTAATTTAAAGAGGATGACTCAGTCCGCATTCATCACCAATCAAGATTCGCAAATGAAGAACCTAAAAAGGTGGCATTTTCGGCTCCAAACAAAGTGACTCATGTATAGACGAGTATTCCAGTTCCATCCGGTAATAAATTCCGAGGATGTCGCGAGAAAACATCGACGATACGTGGAAATATTCGAATTGCGTTTCAACCATCAAGACGTGAAATGCCTATATCGACCGCAAGATATAATTGTCGCATTCCTAAACCGCACACAACATATCTAAATATCAGAGCACTGTTTTCCATAACAGTAACTCTCCATTTACACGTGCCAATGATGCTTTCATTTATAAACGTCTACCACGTTGGGCGCCTATTGTCGAAAATATGAAAATAATAAGGGGATTTTTGGATGATTATCAGGTTGATTGAGGTTATTCGCAATTGCTTAAATAATAACGTTACGTAGTCTAAATTTGTCTACATTTTCGAAAATAACCACGATACGAACAATTAATTATAGAAACTCTTTAAAATTTTCAGTACATGAATTTTCCTAGAAGAAAATGCTTGATTTTGGGAGAACAGTTATTATCAAGATTTCCCAAAGGTATCTAAAAATGATCAAGAGATTCTGATGACTGATGACTCAGTGGACTCTCCTTCTTAAGGTAAGCACCACAACTCTTTTTCTCGAGATGGAACATTCCAGGCTGCGATTTCCACTAAAATCTGGTATTGTGGAAAAGAGTAAGACACGTAAATTGCCGTTTGCCTCGTCACGTTTGGTTCTTACTGTTAGGAAACGTGCAATCCACGCCGCATTCCTATAGAAGGCGTTGTACAATCGGTCACGACTTTGGTGTCGTTTCTTCAATTAAAGATTTCGTGCCGAACGTTAGGTTAGAACACTTGGCATATCGGCAAACACGTATTTTTCGACGCCGGGTGAGCTCATGATTACTGGAAACATATGTCAGGGCGGCATTATCGGATTCAATGCGGAAAAACAAACAAAAACGTAAAATATTGGACTCAGGGCCTTAGGCAGGGCTGTAGCGTAGGCTCTAGGGCCCAGAGAAGTCCCCACGTAACATTTTCTCTTGGAATTGTTTTCCCCTGGAAATTTTCAATTGGAGTCAACCTCAAGGTCTATTTCACGGTTTTGCTTATACAGGGTTAGTCTTCGACTGGTACATATATTTTGACTGTAGATTCTTCAGACTAGACTAGAGGAAACCTTTTTTTCATATTCCATTTTTCCGAATTCGGCTCTGTTTTGAAGATAAGGCGATTCGAAAAGAAAAATTGGGCCAAATACGTGCCTGATATGATTCTCTGCAAAGACCTCAAAGCTGATATTTCTCGATTGAAATTGAGTGCATACATCTAGGGAATACTCAAGCTATAACCCTATAACCTTATATGTTCGAATAAGAATGTTACAAACACGATATTTCTCAACAAAAACACTCAGTTTTTTCCGTTTATTTCTGCAATTGAAAAGCCATATTGCTCCCACCAAAATAAGTAATTCTTCGATTTTCCTGAAGATTAGTTTGTGAACACTAATAACTTGTTCATATTTTCCTCGATATCCCAAGAATATCTAATAAAAATTACTTTTTCACTTTATTTATTACCATTTTATAAGTTTAGAATGATTAATCAACCTAACCCATCTTCTATGATATTTCACAGAGCTTTTGAGAAGACGATGCGAGACTGTTGATTTTCTCTTTGAAAAATGATATTATGGTGCGCTACCTCGCAATCGCGCCCAAGACAAACCGTAAGATCAATGAATCGACCCTTACCAAACCTCATATTGTTCTGTGTCTCAAACGTCAGTCTTATAAACGCATATAATAGCGATGACCGGGATGGCAAATGGCCCCTCTAAACAAAATAACAAATCATTTCTAGAGCTATGTTGTAATAAAAGGAGAAAGTTATTATTTTAGGTATTTCTCTTCGATCTCGTGATGATTATGTGAAGTCTTTCTGTGAATTAATATGATATTAACCGTGTAGTGTCGAGTTTATAAAATTTCAAGAGGATATCATTCAGATAAAAACGTCGTCACATATTATTTAGTGCTAAGTTTCATTTTATTTTTCATTAATTTCAATTCAATACGTGGTTTGTATCGATATTCATCATTAATATCCGAATTTTGTATTTCATTAACATTCATTTTTAATATGGACTGGTAACAATAAATTTTCAATAGAAACTGTGCGTATTATTAAATGTATAATTTCATGATCAAACGTTTTTCTATCATCGACAAAGTTGATAAATAATCTGACAACATTGTTAACTTATTTAGAGACCAGAGGAGAAATAATATTCGATGATATTTCATCCAGGGAAGCATCCTGATTATTCTTGAGATTCATATTTTTTTTCCCAAATTTTAGGTATCGTATACAATTAAGAACAACTCGAGAACGACGCGGTATTTTTGAAAAACATAAGAATACTCTTTTTTTCTAAAATGATTGATTATTTCGAAAAAATGAATCGTTTATCTTTTTCAAGTGTTTTCATAGTATTTTTGCGTGGATTTATGAGTCGGCTACGCTGTAACTTCTATATCAGGAGAAATATTGAATAAGTTTTTATTGAGTAGAATGCACCATGAATAGAGTAAACAATAAACCAAAATCCATTTGAAATAACGTTTTCGAAGATATGAACAGAAAAGTGTTTTTCCATGGATTTTCAAAACCCTTTATCTTTCAAACGAAACCGAATTTTGAAAAATGGTATAGGAAAAAAGTGTTTCGTTTGATGAGAGGAATCCACATTGAAATACATGTACAAGTCAAAGACACACCCTGTATTTGTGAAATTATATTTCAAGTCATCTGATCTTTTTGCGAGCATTTCGGCCGTCGTGGTTTATTATTTATATATTTCAAGTGTTATTTTGGGCACTGAAACTCCACCAAACAGTAACAAAGAAACATAGGCAGTAATTCTGAACCTTCTGCTTAAAATAATTATGCATCAGCTGTCAAATTGAGCCAATCGAAAGTAAACGAATAAAAGTTGAACTTGAAAGGTTTGTCAGCAGTGATTGACCAAGAACGGATATTGAAAACAATACAGGTAATCTAAGTAATGCTGTTTCTATCGGAGTGGTACTTACATGCCTCATTTTTGACGAAATGCAAATACAGCTCCATTATATCCACACCACACCACCCTAACACGAACTTTAAACGTGTGCCTTAAACATTTGGACCGCATACATCTAGATACCTTGATTCGTTTCCGCTCACCCTGTCTCGTGTTTATTGTTTTGAACCAGTTCAAAACTGAGGGAAAAGGGAGTCGTAATGAAGGAGTAACCCAGCAGCCGCTCCCGTTTAATAATAAACTTGCGTTGGGGTCCTTTGCCTCCTATATCCCCTGATATATGCCGTAAGCCGTTTATAGAATTTGCTGGAATTTGTCACGGCTACTGCGATTTCCGCCGATGCAAAAGGAGCCTTCGTCATCTGGCAGGATATTTCGAGATATAGGAACAATGGAAAACTATCTTAATCGAGGTGAATAGCGTCGATTTCGCGTTTGTATGGAACCAGGTCGTTCTTTGGAAATTATTGATAGGAGGAGATATTTAGCAGATTTCCTCGCGCAAATGCAGGTATATTATGGTACTGGAAAGCCAGAGCAATCGCATGTGGTCGCTGATGCAAATATTCTGCAATCCATAAACAGTAGTTAACTTAGAGAATTTTTGCATATGTCAAGCTCAAATTGTTGGCAATTGGAAGAAGTATTTTACAATTTTACTCAGATTTTGAAGGAAATAATATGCTGAGTCTTATAGAGAGAGAATTTTTTTTTTCAAATATCCGAAATTTAGAACAGATTAATTCAAGATAATGGAAATAGTTCAAAAAACTAAACAATAAAAATATCATTATCAAGAATATCAGATCAAGAATTATTGAAAATTTCAAGACATCGTTCCTACTTTGATGCACATTAAAAACCTCCAACTGAAGACTATTAAAACTAATCGTAACTAATTAAACCACTTAGAGCCTACCTTTTTGAATCTCTTCTGCAGAATGCACCTTCGAAACTGGTCAACATGCCTCGAGGCATTCGCTAACAAAAATCCCTATCGCCAACATATCGATAACGAGTAACGACAAAACCACATACAAATGCAGTTGGATAATAAAGAAACCGACAGAATCAATGGTGCCATTCAATTTGCCAAGAGCATTTAATGTTACCGTCTTATTGGGCTCCATTCAGCATCCAGTTTTGTTATACAATCTTCTTGTGGTATGTGTTCGATAACAGTTGCAAAAAGACTGCCTCACGAAGCTTTTAAGGGAGTCACATACGAGAGAGACTCTTTAATGGATCTCAAAGTGTACATAGAAAAGCTTTATTGTTCTTATTTCATTCTTATCAAATTTTCACTTTATGTGTCTATTGATTTCTGAGATTATTTTTTGATTTTTACGTTTCAAACCAAATTGCATTCAGATTGGATCTATAGTTTTTGAAGGAAATTAAACTTCAAAAGGGAATCACTCCGAAACCGTTTAACGTGGAAGTATGGTAGTGTGTGGAGCCTTTTGATCCATATATCCGAATGTTGCAAAGTTTGTTTACACGGCGGAATTCTGATGCAGGTGCACTTTTTAGTACATTTGACATTAAACAATTCACATAACAGCCCCAGCGGTTTCTGACCAGTTTATGGGTTCGCTAAATGACCCGCAGAGTGGTCAGCAGATTCGATTTGGATTATGTTGATGAATGGAAAGCAGAACATTGGTCCTTTTACCGAGATGCATAGAAACTTTGGCGTACCTACCTACTCCTAACTAAAACTCGTGACCAAAAATTGTGGATCTGTACGTCGCTCTTGATAAGGTATAGTTTTTGGTCTAGTTCCGAAAATATTCGCTATATTTTACAGTCGTGGCGCTATTTTTTTTAGAGAGATTTGTTAACTGTTTTTAGGACGTAGCGTGTCAGTTTGACAGTTTATTTTAACCGTCATAGACTTCCATTCTTGGAAAATATAATAATAAATTTATTCACTTCGAGTACAATTTCGAAATTATAATGAACAATTTAATAATTTGGCAGTGAACAAAATATACTCACGAAGCAGGAGACTGCTTTTCAATTCTCCCTAAAGAGGTGCTATTTTCCATTGTCGCAATAATTCTATGCATCTATCACAATACTCAGCCCCTTCAGAATGCTAAGAATATTCGGGAAAAACGCAATGTACTGCACGAGTTTGTTGACCCCATGCCTGCAGACTGTCACATGTCTCAAAATGATTTATCATGGGACAATCTTTGTATTACATATTTTCTTTGCCAGTAAATCGAAACCAGTTTTTTCGTCTGAGGAAACAATTTCTTCAACCCATTTTGGCGGTTGAAGCAGCTTCCCTCATTATGTAAGAACACGAAAGAAGGTCACGTTTGACGACTATTAAAAACCAACCTATCCGACCAGTCAGGAATGAAGTCAGAACGTAAGTGAGCCCCAGGCCAAATACGACTGGGACGCCTCTGAAGACAGGGAGGGATTAGCCTGCTACGAAATGTTATAATTCGGCTACTCAAAAACACTCAATTCCAATGAGCTTTTCACAACGAAACCAAAATAGAATGGGCATTTTCTAGCATATTCTTAATCAAAAGTGCAAAACTTTCAAAATTATTTATCACTCGATCACTATCGCGGGATTGCCATAGTAAATCCACGAATTGGCAATCAAATAAAATTGACCTGCAGCGGCATTATCCGGAAAAATTCAAAAATTGAGAAATTTTTGTGGGCCATTCCGTATGAGCAAGGTTCTTCAACGAGATCTGTATTATCCATTTATGATGTATCCCGGTTGGCCATGAAATTCTGATACATTTCACCTTGTATATTTTGAAAATGTTAGGTTATAGTCTTTTTCCTGTCATATATCTAAGCGACGTTGTTATCGAAATTTTTATTTAGTTTAGGAAAATAATGAATTTGTGAAAATATTATGTGAATTCAATAATTCCAAAGACCTGGAGAATGTTGAAGAAACTTTTTCCTCTGTTAATACTGGAAATAATCTGCTCCACATGAGTTAGGGAAATTGACTTAAATTGCGAAAAAATATAGTTAAACTTAAAATAAGATTTTTGTGATGAAAATTCATACTTATATCATTTCCAGTTGCAAATTAATTTTAGCCTGTAGGTTTGCAGCGTATAGAAAAATCGAGTAAATTAACGAAATTTTATTCCCAGAGAATTCAAGCATTTTATGACTATCAATACAATGTATGGCCTCCACGGGCATCAATAACAGCTTGACATCTCCTTTGCATACTACACACGAGGTTGTTGAACATTTCTTGAGGAAATTGGTTGCATAAACGGGGCAGAAGCTCTCTCAGATCATTCAAGGATTCTGGGGTAGGTTGATGATTATCTAACCTTCTTTGGAGCATATCCCATGCATGTTCTATGCAATTCAAATCTGGTGAGTGCGGAGGTATTGGTAAATGTGGAATACCAAGTTCCTCGCGCGCATTCTCAACTATGGCTGCACGAAGCGGTCTAGCGTTATCGTCTAGAAATTGAAAAGTTTCACCAATAGCAGCGTGAAAATTTGGCACAACATTGTCAATGACATGCTCCCTATAGTGTAAGGCGGACATATTCCCAGGACAAATGTGTAGATCTGTGCGCCCGTTGAAACTTTTTCCGGCCCATACCATAACACTACCGCCTCGGAATGGATGGACTTCTTGGACGATTACGGGGTATGCGTGAGATTGTCCATATCCTTATTCTTCGAGAATCTGAAGATCGTCAATATCTGGATTCATCAGTGAAAAGGACACTACTCCATTGATCGTTCCAACTGATATGTTGCCTTGCCCATTCCAGTCTTTGACGCTTATGGTCACGTGTTAATGGAACTCCTCTTAATGGACGTCTAGAACCTAGATTCACCTCTTTCAAACGTCGTCTGCTGGTTTCGATGGAAACTTGGACCCCATCTGCATTTTGAAGAGTATTCCGTAGCATTCTACACGTAGATGTAGGGTTCCTTCTCGCCGAAACGGTGATGAAACGATCCTGAACAGGTATTGTTTTTCGTCGCCCACCAAGCCTTGATCTTTCCAACATGGAACCTGTCTCCCTGAACCTATTCCAAAGTCGAGATATCACACTTTGGCTGACTTGGAGCCTTTCCGCTACAACAACCTGAGTTAGGCCACCCTGTAGCATTCCGATAGCCGTATTAGCCTCAGCGTTTGTTAATTTAAGTCTTGGCATTTTCAGAAAACTCGTTTCAAATCGAAGCCGTTGATAACCTGACTTCATTTCAAAATAAGGACATTCATGAAGCATATACAAAGAACCAAATTTCAGAAAAAAGGTGACCAGATTGACGAAATGTCTCATAGGTACTGATTTTTATTGGATCGATTCAAGTTGTTATTGAGTATTAAATGATTTTACAGCGATTTTCTCGAAGATTACATACTTTTAAAAACGATTGAATATGATATCCCTAACTCTTGTGGAGCAGTATATATTTCACATATATAAACATGGTTGGAAGATTCAGTTATGCTATTTTCTTGTACGGAAATCCAAAATCGAGTGTTGAAATTTAACTGAAAAATAATGGACAGAATAGTCCGTTATTTTGTGATATTTCATTCGAAAAAAAAAAGAATAAAAGTATAACTCCAATAACCCGACAGAAAAACTTTTAAACGAACAGACGGACCCATGGAATTAGGAGTAAGTACCCACTTTTCGAAATTCTCAAGAAATAAGCCTACAGAAGACATTTGAATACCTTTTTGCACAACTTGAAATACTCCAGTATGAAAATGTAGTAGAAGAAACCTGTGTCACAGTCTAAAAAGAACTTATTCAATTTACAAAGTTGAAAAAGAGTAAATAGAAATTAGAATTGGCAACGTC
Organism: Adalia bipunctata; assembly: GCA_910592335.1. Lineage (NCBI taxonomy): Eukaryota > Metazoa > Arthropoda > Insecta > Coleoptera > Coccinellidae > Adalia > Adalia bipunctata. The sequence continues at coordinate 16,652,996 of OU342955.1, forward strand.
TCTGAGAATTATTTGACATTTCACGAGTACCAACCTGCGTCAGTTTTAAGAGAAAAAACTTGATAACCCTGAATCATGGCTAACCGGGATACATTATAAAAGTGAATGGAGTATTCAGTAAACATTCCTCTGGGTCAACCCAGAGGGACCTGCAGTGTTTCTCATCTCTCGAAAATGGGAATTAACCCAAAAGGTAGACATTGCGGGTGGCGTAGTGGCCGATGAATCTTATTCCATCCGCCTCTGTGCTCGGATAACTTATCGGAAGAATGCCGACCTTCGATGGGCTGGTCCCCAGGCATTCACGACGCCATCACCGACGGTAACGGGGTCTCTCGGTCTTCTAGAATCTAGATGCTGGGGTCTGGGGCTCGAGCCACAGCTGTGAGCGAATCGAGCTCCTTTCGAATGCTTTTTTACTCTTGTCCCTTCTTTCATAGCACGCTTCCTCGTAGAGTAGTTTCGGATTACGGTAGGACAGAGAATGTTAATTCTTCCGGAAATCTACCGCAATCATTCATCGAGTTGACTCGGATAGATATGGAAGATGAACGGCAAGTTTGGCGTGATCAGCGGCTGGAAATTGAAATTGCCACCTTTGTGCGGATGCAACCTTCGGAAAGTTCTGTTTTAGAGTATTCAAGTGATATCTGATACCGCTAAATATGAAAAATTATTTTTACACCTCTCCGTCGGCCATGTAGAAAAAGCAACAAGATTTCAAACATTCTCGAGAATAATAAGAATGATGAATAGATCTTTGAAAGAAAATTCTATTATTCGGCAATTTTCTGGAAACGAATGAATTTAATAATGCTATTCCAAATATAGTTTTCTAGTAGGTACACAAACCATAACCATTTTTTCATGTTTGGCTATTATTGAACTAGGTACAAAGTGCGATAAACTGAAGGCTGTTTCAAATTGCGGGGTTTTTTCTTTCAGAATGAATAAAACACATAATTTGCGTTCATTTTCAAAAACTTTTCATTAGTAATTGAAGTATCAGTTATGACATTTATGAACGATAAATAATATCTGCCAAATGGCCTCCTCTTACAGCTCTATAGACGTACTCTCTTTTGTTAAAATTTTCAATGACATTTTGACATAATTGAGGCTCTATCTCGCTAATGACACGAATAATTTCATCCTTCAGTTCAGGAATCGATTGTGGATTATTCTTATAAGTAGATCTGGCTTTTCACAACGGTGTTAAATCACATGATCTTGGTGTCCAATTGACATCACCGTTTCTAGAGATTATTCGTCCAGGAAATTTTTGTCTCGAACGGTGATTCACATAAAATACACAATTCAACAATTTGAACGCGTTGTTGTATCGTGTACGAAGCCATTTTATAAATGTCATTCATCACACTTCTTAAATGACAAAATACTTAGACGAAGTCAGGGCGACATTTATATTTTATTTATTCTTAAAAAAACGCGCAATTTGAAACACACTTTATCATCGAGAATCTGATATCTAGAAAATAACACGCATTGAAGGCGATATTCCAGGTCCACAGATTAACTATACAGGGTCTTTCACGAGGAACCTCACCCATATTTATACGGGAAACTACTGAACGTATTTTCATGAAATTCAGCACTTATAAGTATTTCACGATGCTGATGAAATCTAAAATATTTTCAAGGCATGAGCACCTCCGGTTTTTCCGGAAATGACGTCAACTTCCGTTTTTCGAATTAGAACACCATTTTTTTATTGCAGAAATAGATTCCTTAGAAAATTTCAAGTTATTTTGATGTAACATTTTTCAGTTTTGAAAAGTGGATATTAACTCAGAAAATATCCATTTTAGGGCAAGGGTGTGATGCATACACTCACATTATTTTTTAACGTAGATTCAATATCTGCCATAAAAAAATGGGGTTCTAATTTGAAAAAATTGATTTTTCACGATTTTGTCATCCCTAACTTTGAAAGCGATTTTTTCACCCCCTGTATCATGAATCGCAATTTCGAAATTTTAAGTGGATACATCAATCTTACATCTTGAAAAATCCCAAAAATGAAAATTTTCCATCCAAAAACCTCGAAGTTATTCTTGTTTCAGCGGAGCTCTATTTTCGATTTTTTTTTCGAATTTTCCCGCTCAGAGAGAATTTTCCAACCAAAACTGAAAAATGTTACATCAAAATAACTTGAAATTTTCTAAGGAATCTATTTCTGCAATAAAAAAATGGTGTTCTGATTTGAAAAACGGAAGTTGACGTCATTTCCGGAAAAACCGGAGGTGCTCATGCCTTGAAAATATTTTAGATTTCATCAGCATCGTGAAATACTTATAAGTGCTGAATTTCATGAAAATACGTTCAGTAGTTTCCCGTATAAATTTGGGTGAGGTTCCTCGTGAAAGACCCTGTAGAGACTAATAAGTTCATGATACCAATCCCAGAGAGCTAAATAAATTTAAGAAATGAAAAGTGTTTTTTTTTTCCCGAATATTACAAATGGTGAACACAAATCTTTATATATGAATTGAAGGATAATTTAGGAGTAGCTTGCCTTTTATTTTGGAACTTTTTGGGTTTTCCGTTTTCCCTTCCAATATCTGAAAAACAATCAATACAACATTTTATTTGCAAGAATCGTTATGAGTTGTAGTATATTTGTTTTTGCCAAGAACAATTTTGTTGTTTGTTTTCGGAGAGAAAACCCAAAAAGTTTCAGAATAACTATTCATCTGCTTATAAACAGGTAAACAATTCTGATTGGTATAATAATATCTGGAGAATTTTCATTCTTTCTGATAAAAGGATTATGTGATATTGATATCTAGCAACATCAGACCTGAAATAAACGATCTTATCGAGATATGAACGAAAGAAGCAAATGCTTTCGGAAATTCCATTGGTATAGCTCGCAAAATTTTTATAATTCAATTTCAACTTCAAAAATTATTCCCTTTACAACCTTCAAAATCATAAAAAATGATCAACTCTCCTGAAAATGAGATTACACATAAATTTCTCAAGATCTTAGACATATCGATGGCATAATTATTATAGGCGATTCTCTACGATATAAGATCTGCATTCTCCTCGAAAATACATCGGAGATAATACTATGTATTTATGTAGAACCGCAGTGTCATTTTGCCATATTCGAAGGCATCATTCTGCGCATTGTTGTGTAATCAAATAGGTATAAATTATTTAAAGCTGCTTGGTTGTCACGGTATGAGAGCATATGAAATAACCTATCCTATCTCGGTTCTTGAATCTCATTCCGATAGAACAGTTTTTTAATTCACGTTCATGGAAGGTATTTTATTACACGGCTCCAACTTCTTCGAATCGTACCTACACTTCAACGCTGAGAGATTTATTTCCTGAAATATGAATGAAACATGACTTATTTTTCAAATCAGCAAAGTACAGAGAGTGATCCATCATCAATTGATAAAAATTACTTATTCAGGTTCATATTCTGATGAAATTGTTCATCCTTTGCTTCTGGGCCACAATGACATTTTTATTTAATGTTCTTATCAAAATTTTGTTCAACTTTCTCGAGTTGATAAGTTTTTTTGTTGTTGAAATCGTTAAACGTCAGTAGTTTTTAGTTTTCAACATTATACATTATCTTCTCTTCACTGTATTATTTGGACACCCTGTACCGATAACTATCGTTCTTGAAAACAATTCCGGAATAACCTATATATAATAACAAAAGTAGAATTGACATAGTTTCATTATTCAACATGAAATTGACACACGAAACATCAGGATGTACCAAATAGTGCAATAACAATTAAAACCCATCAAGGAAACCGAAAAAACAACAACTTGCACTCTGAAATTAATTCATACAGGCTCAAATTAAAATGATAAACGTGATTTGTAGTTAGTCCAAACGCAAAATGCAAAGAATATGCCATTATTTTATTCTGATCTACCTTTCGGTGAGGTGGCTATACAATCTAGTATGTCGGGATGGCCAATCGAAAACTTTAACGTGTTTAACAGGAAAAACAGCCATTGTTACTGGTGGAAATTCAGGTAAGTGAAAGTTACGAATACCGGAATATCCCTTTCACTATGACACTAGGTTTTTTTAGACCACGGTCTACATTGGACACTTCTAACGGAAAGGGTCGTAAAGGGTTTCCCAATAGGGTTATTATAGATTTTAAACGTCAATGCAGCTGTATATAAAATATAGATATGCATAAAAACCCTGGTATAGCATCTCACTAAAAATCGTGACGAAATACGTCTCTCAAAAATAACGAATATTCCTACTCAAACCCGTTTTTTTTATTTAAAGTTTATTGTGCTTCGATTTCACAGATCATTAGCAAAACGGGACGGTTACATCCTTAATCATTATTTCTATACATCCACTTTAAAATTGTATAAATGGTAACATGCTCCTCAATTCAAATTTAATATACACTGAGCCAAAAAAATTAACGCACATTATGGAAATCTCAAATTTATTATACAACTGAAGGTGTTCTCAATGATAATTATTTTTATCAGAATTATGCATGCATGTTATCCACTTTCAACGTTTTTCTTCAATACAAATGTTTTCTCCCAGCAGGAATAAAAAAAGATGATATTATCAGATTTTGAATGTATTGGCTCCATTCTAAAATCAGTTGTTCTCGATCAATTCTAGTGATCAATAGTTTTTCTTTCGTTTGATTTTCTACACTCGATCGCTATGCAACGCGAAACACGCAATTTGACCCAAGAGGAATGTGCCCAAGCGGTAGTTTTGCGAGAAGAAGGGTGGACATACACAAGAATTGCAGAAAGGTTTGGAGTTTCCCATACAAGTGTGTCCAGAGTGTTGCAGCGATTCAGGGAGACAGGTATGAATGTCCGAAGACCAGGACAGGGTAGACCACGGGTAACAACTGCCATTCAAGAACGTTACTTGAGAGTTTCTTCGTTGAGACAACGGATTGCAACCGCTCGCCTCCATCAAAATAAATCAGCTTGAGCAAACTCATGAGGTGCAAATTAGCACTCAGACAATAAGAAATCGCCTCAGGGAATATGATTTGAGGCCCAGCTCTTACCCCAGCCCATCGAAGGGCGCGTTTGGATTTTGCGAGAGAGCATATCCATTGGGACGAGGCCGATTGGGAAAGAGTTCTCTTCACAGATGAGTCTAGATTCTGCCTCTACCATTGTGATCGACGTTCCCTTGTATACAGACGTCCACATGAAGGATATGCTCAGTGCAATTTCCTGAATACTACTGGTTTAGGGGGAGGATCGATTATGGTATGGCTTTGACTGCTCGCACAGACCTAGTGGTCGTTGATAATGGAGCTATGAATGCTGATAAGTATATAAGGAACATTCTTGAAGAGCATGTAGTGCCATTTTCCCCATACATTGGTGAAAATTTCATTTTTATGGATGATAATGCCAGACCCCATCGTGCGCGCATCATTCAGGAGTACCTTGAATAGGTTGAAGTCTCTCGAATGGAATAGCCAGCAAGAAGTCCAGATCTCAATCCGATTGAGCAGGTTTGGGACAACCTCAATAGAAAGCTGAGAAGTTCAGAAAATCATCCAGCTATGTACTCTTAATGACTTAGGAATCCAACTCGGAGAAATCTGGGAAGGATTAGATCAGAACATTTTAAGATCACTCATTTTGAGTATGAACCGTCGTTGCCGAGCAGTAATTAACGCAAGGGGTGGAAATACCAAGTATTAAATCACTTATCAGCATTTCAGTATTTTGAAAATTGTTCATTTCTCTTCTTTCACATAAGATTCGGTGAAATCCTGAATTTTTCTTCCATTTAATGTGACTTGTTTCGTTCAAAACCTTCCCAAGAGAACATTAAAAATAAGTTATAAAGTCAATGTAGAGTTAACTTTCATTAAAATTGAGATTTTCAGAATGTGCGTTCATTTTTTTGCACAGTGTATGTATTTACTTTGATTTCGAGTTGAACAAAATTGAACCGTTTTGAGGGCAAACCTCATGATGAACTTGATAGATTTATAAACGATAAAAGACTAGGAAGTACCTACCTGTGTTTTCTAATGGGTCATGAAATATTGAAATATTGAAGAGGTCAATTTCGAACTATGCATAATACCTACTTTTTATTTCAACTCAGGGAAAGCCAAATGTTATTTCCGCAATATTGTTCATATGAATTTAAAAGAATTTTGATTTTTTCAAGATGGTCTCTCAGGATGGTAATATCCCTATTATGAAGCCCTTTGTTACTCCCCATATAAGGGTACGAAACAAGCCCTTCAATTTTCAGGTATAGGCTACGCAGTCTCGTCCCTCTTGGCTTCGAGGGGTTGCAGGGTAATCATAGCTGACGTGAATAATTCTGAGGATTCCACGAATCGCATAATCGAAACGACAGGGAACAAAAACGTGATATGGAAACATCTGGATCTTGCTTCCCTGAGTTCCATAAGGGCGTTCGCGAAGGAATTGTCAACCAGCGAAGGCAAAATAGACATTCTGATAAATAATGCAGGGGTGGGCTTGTCCAAAACCAAAGTTACGGGTGACAATCTGAACAATGTGATGCAGGTCAATTTTTTTGGAGGGTTCCTTTTAACCCATTTGCTCGTAGGTGAGTTAACGATGAATCTAATGGAGCTTCTCTGTATTTCAGTGCAATGTGAGATGTAGGTATTCGAACCGTAAAAAATTCGCGGTTAATTTCGACCCTTAATGCAAGTTGATACAAATTCCAGATTGTCTGAAAGCAGCACCAGGTGCCAAACTGATCTTCGCAAGTTCCGTTCAGGCTTATTATTCCACCTTGACGCTAGAAAACCTTGACACAAAGCTGAACCCGGTAGATTTCGACGTGGAAAAAGTCGCTACGAGCTGGGGACTTTATTGCAACTCCAAATTGTGCAATATGTTCGCGGCGCAAGAATTTGGGAAGAGACTTCGCAAGTACAACATTACAGTTAATTCGGCGGACCCGGGAGCTGTCACCACCGAACTTTTCATACAGGGTGACGACTTCAACGTGTGGTACATGAAACTGGTTAGGAAACTCAAGTTTTACAGGATTATACTCCACTTGGTCGGTCAGGTATGCCATGAGAATTCAACGACTTTGACTGTATTTTTTGTTTTTCATTCTGAAGCTGCAGAAACTGAAATGTTTTTGTACGAAACATGTTTATTTGATATGAACGGTTGTATAGATAAAGGGGGTCTTGCTTGGCTAACTTGAACATCATGGATATTAATTTATTGGAAATTTAAAACCTGCGCCACTGTTTATCAATCTTAATATCATCTGCCATGAAAAATATGAGCCTAGGATTATTATAATATGAAAACGTTATAGGTACCATTTTCAACTTTTATGTTATCTTATTTGGAAGCTTTTTTCCTCAAACATTACTTTTTCATTATGCAGGCATTTGAAAGAGATATCTTGATATTTGCATATTATGATATTTTCGAGCCCTAGATTTATTTTCAGGACAGTTTTGGGGGTGCCCAAACAATCTTCCATCTAGCTACCAGCAAGCAACTCAATGGCACAAGTGGTGAAAACTTTTTCCGCTGTGAGCCTTTTCCCAAACCGGAACTACTCAAAAACAGAAAATTCTGCGAGGAATTATGGAGCAAGACTGAGAATATCACCAAACTGAATGCCAACGAAAAATTGTAACGAAAAACAGTAAATGGAAAAATACGAAATTAAATCTTTTAGTTTTCTTATATTCATATTCACCTTACTACTACATAAACTAGCAGCTATATTTATCCGTTTTTTTGCAAATTAGATAGGTACCCACTTTGCTAACTTGATATCAACTTAAGAAAACAATAACTTTAAACAATAATGAGGGTAGAATTCATTTAATAGTTTCCTTTCAATAACTTATTCTTGCTTTCAGGTTGCCGTAGCAAAATAGCCAAAACCGAATTCTAATCATTTCAATCGACCTGACCTATAAAGTAAATCGGTTTTGAATAATGTGATGTGTTCCTGATCACTTAGTAATAAGTTAAATATTTGAGTGATTCAGAGTAATACTTCAGAATCTAGTCATGGATAGCTAGGAACCGAAACAACTAATTAAATTAAAACATCATTTGCAACTTGCCGTCATCAACACCAATAAGATCGAAGGTACCGTCCTCCTTTTCGACAATACTGTACATCATAACAAATGGGTATGGATCGAATTGTGGCACTTTCAAAAACGCACTTTACTCCGGAGGCATGTCTTATGAAATGTTCGGATGGAAATCGCAGAAATTTTCCTCTCGACCTTTCCACGATCACGCAAATTTGGTATTGTTTGCGACAACAGGAAGATACTTCGATAAGACAGTGGAACGATATTTATCAAACACAAACATTATTCCAATTATAGCACTGATCAAGGAAAGAAAGCACCAGGCTACTACTTAGTGTTGTAAGGATTCAAGTAGGTGAAAAAACTCTTGTTAAATTAATCGGATCGGATTGCTCTACGCCTGCCAAATATTGAGCCAGTCAATTTTCCGCGGTACAACACCTACAAGTCAAGGAACAGAAATGCTTTTAATTCCACAGGTGCAATACTTTCCTTGTATGGAAATACGATTATTCGCATCATATCTCTTGGATATCATTCATGTAATCATGTCTTAATGAAGTTTATCATTTGAATTTCGAAGATTTCGTTTTTCGCTTTTTTGTTATTCACGGTAGAGCCAGATTAATAAGTAATGAGTTGCCCAAAATTAGATGCCCAAATAACAAAACAGCAACGAAAAAAATTTTTTTCGATTGTGTTTTCTAACGAATATTTTTATTTTAATATGCGACCTGTGAGCTTCACCTATATGTTATTGATCCTTTTATTATAATAAATTAACATAGTCTTTATTTCAACGTAAAAAAGGCAAATCATCCGCTACTTCTTCTATCAAAATATTTTTATTTTTTTGCATATGTAAATGACCTGCTTTATCTTCTTCTGAAGTTCGCTTAGCATCTAATATTTTTTTAGTAATTAAAAGGCAAAACTGTTTTCATCATCAAAATCATTTTTTGTTTCGATGTGTGGGCTAGTAACTTTCAGACACCGGATGCCGTTCCGAAATTTAAGATGATTCAATTATTACTCAAGAAATTCGGGTCATCAAATCGTGTGTGACATCATCAATTGTAGGACAAACCTCAAGCATCAATTAACCGCGTATTCCATGCCGAAATGCGCTAATTAGGGAGACGGAGATACTTCATTCTACCGGATGGACTGAATCACCATTCAAGAGTAATAACTCAAGTCGTAAACTCAGGAAGACTGAATCTTATCAAATTACCTGATCCCAGTAGGTCAGTTTTGCTTGGCGTTTGTTTGCCAAAGAGGTCATAGTAAATAAAGCATTCTTCTTTTTTAAGGTCAGTTGAGCCTCAATTTGCACATTTCATTCACTCACCCTAAGGTTTTTTTTGTAAATCTGCTAATCCAAAAGAATCCAAGACTAGGTCAGTTCACAACGGACAAAAAACAAGAGTTCAATCAACAAAGTCAGTCTGTATAATTTAATGTGAACATTACATCTGCATAATTCACATAATTCCTGTACAAAATTTCAACAGATCACCAAAACTAGCACTTTTAACTTCATTTATTAAAAGAGCGTGTACACGAAATTCTATGATCAAGCACTCAACAGGTGTCCATCCGTTAACTGACGGAAAGTTCATATTCATTCCGCAAAATCCAATCAAACAGACGCTGCCGATCTGGAATGTTGTTGTCTTGTTGTTATCTCCCTCTCTTATTCGCTCAATACCTGGAAGATAGAGAAGGATAGGAAATAGGTTGAGCAAGGTGCAGGCCTCTGTAAGATCCTGCAAATTGGCCTAAAGGTGGCACCACTTGTCTCATTTAAAACTCCAGAAAACTTCAAACCGTTCTCCATCAACAGAGAGGTTAGCTTATTTAACACAATATATCTATATACAGACCCATTTAATTATAAAAAATCCTGTGATTGATGACCGAGATTTGAAGGGTACATTTTCAGTTATTTTTATAAATCCACCCACTTTCGAGGAGGTTAACTCATTATAGTATTATGTCTATATATATTTATATATAGACATATCCACATATGTAAAGGTTGGAGTGGATCACTGAGAATTGAAGGGAGGATTTTTCAGTTATTTTTATCGATATATCCACTCACTTTCCTTGATCTACCTCATCCTGATCAAAACGCCCCCATTTTAAATTTTTGAACACCATAACCTCAGTTACTGAGCGAAATTACAAAGCGACCTAGGGAGATGAAATTGATGTTATTTGAACGTTGAAAGATGGTTCCAGCGAATATTATAGATATTTTATTTATATGATAGCATATCCTACTGAAAAACTTTCGAAAACTAAATATTTTCTGAATAGTGTAGAAATTAGAGTACGGATTTTGGATTCGGTTAGGTTAGGCGCAAGTCTCCCTGAAACGCGTCCGTCGTCGGTCGCGTTTCTGCCCCGTACAATTTTCGTGGATACGGTCGTATCCATGGTTTTCCAAATGTATCACTAGGAAGTTTTACGAGGCAGACCCGCGACCGACGACGGACGCGTTTCAGGGAGACCAGCGCCTTAGAATAGTAATAAGAAGATAGGAAAAATAGAATATATTTTATTGAAAAATTAACAAAAACTTTCTACATCATTCTTCCATTTCTTCAAATTCTATATTTGCGGATCGTTTGTTTGCTTCCATAAGTCGAAAAATAACTGCCGGCATGTATCGGTTGTGGTCATTTCTGAAATATTTCAGGGTTTATTATTATCACATAAATCTTAGGAAAGAAAGAAACAAACGTGTACGGTATAAAACTCACATTTTAGACAAATCCTTGAACCTTGTTTCAATAGCCTTTTGAAGAGCTGTTACGGCTGGCAGACTTTTCTTCGTTTTTATGATGGAACCATGATTGAAAATAAGAGATTTCAACCAAATCAAATAAAATTCTAGATGATTTGATTTTTCACAATGTTCCGCCAGGATCATCAGCAACTTCTCTATGTACTGAACAGGCAGACTTCCAATAATATATTCCACTGAAAAATATTTCAATTATTTGATGCCACAGACTTTCTACTTTATAATATCTAAACTTACCATCTTTATAAGGGATACTTTCCATCACTTGTCTAATTAGAGTTGGCTCGTTCAACTTCATAGACATAATTAATGCTGAAAATAAAAACAATGTAACATGCGACGTTTGAACTTGAAGCTAATTCTGAACCCATTAAAGCCAAAAACTTACCCTCCAAGAACTCCTTGTTAACAATGGACTTCTTTATAGCTGATGGTGTGACATTGATATCTAGATCCCAAGGATCGAATGTCAAACCAACATTGAGGGAATATATCAATATTCCTTCAGTGGTCGCTGTCGCCCACTGCTGATTGGTAGGAGCAAATTTGATGGAATAAACCCTAACCTCCGGCTTATGCACTCTAGCCGCCATATCTCCTTTTTTTACCCCCGGCAAACGAATGGTCACATTACCACCCATTCTTTCTTCCCTTTCCTCAACTAAAGCAAGGTTGCCAAAATCTGTCAATTTTCTTCGGTTAATGAAATCCTAAAAATCAATGAATGAAACAATATTCGCAAAAATGCGACACGATATGGTAACTATTATACTACACTGAATACGTTCTCAATTTCATTTCACTTACATCCATAGCGTCTAAAGACCGATTCTGGGTTATCTCAAATTTCTTCACTAATAACCTCTCTTTTATATGATAGATACATATATTTTTCGACTGCCCCCCAGCCAATATGTAATCCCCATCTGCAGAGTAGCATAAAGCAGTGAATGCCCTGAAACAAGCATAGACATGTTGTAACGGTTTAACCGTCACTTAATTCTTCGAAATTTCTATAATATTAATTCTTTATTGCCCCGAAGATTTCAAACTATTTATTTTCATTCAGTACCTAAATCTTCTCTCCTAAAATTGCGCCATAGAACATAAGGATCCTCATCTCAGTCAACCCGCAAAAAGTGCCGGACTTATCTAACCTAACACGTGAAGCCCTACCTACATACTTTCCCTGATATCCTACTTCACCCCCATTAACGATCATGCGCACTAGATTCTGACAGTTCTAATTGAAACAGAGAATCTTTTATTATCGCTTCTCATTGACTAAACGGCTGTCATTTTGTGACACTAGCGGCAGTTTGGACAACTTACCTTTAGGCGGAAAGAAGCCCACACTTTGGTGAAACAACGCCCAAATTCTATATACATATGAACATATGTATTTAGAGCTCAAAAGATCTATAACTCTCTCCGCTACCACAAACGAGTTTTTAGCCAATTCATTTCGTAAAAGAGAAAGTGGCATGATGAACATAAATAGAATTACTTATTTGAATTTGATTACACAAAATTGATCGAAAAATGCTATACAGGTTTGGAAAAATAAGTTGGAAACATAGCCAATTCAGCGTTAAACGAGTGGATGCATATTGTCTAGTGGACCAATAGAATAATCAATATATTCGACATCGAATAAATGGCGGTCGTCAACCAATGGCATAGGAACTGCATCGAGACTCGAGAGAGCTCGTATTCCTCACTCTCCAGTAACCTTTGTCATTGAGTCAGGTCAGTCATTTATTTGTTGTCGCAACGCGCCGATGGTTTTGATTATTTTACTGATCCACTATACAATATTCATCCACATCGTTTAGCGCTGGATTGGCTATGTTTCCAACTTATTTTCCCAAACCTGTATATCGTCCAATGTCGAAAGAAGTTTTTACCTTCTACATCCTAAAGAATACGGTTTAACACTTTCACAAAAGTACGTACTAACAACTCACATCGTCATAACTGACAGAAGCAGGTTATGTTTATTGCTTACGAGTAGAACATGGAGTAGTTATGGACAGGGTCAAAATTGGTGTTTGATATTTCGAAATTGAAATGTTTATTTCAATCCGCGAAATCTTCAAAACGTTACGAGAAGAAATTGGCCGAAATCAGGCCCGTAATTCAGATTTTATTGAATATAATTCGACTTCAAGAATTTATTTTACAACTTCGCTATCATTATTGTTTTATGCAAGCGATTTCTTGTGGAATGGTTGATCTCAAAGTGTCCTGCCTCATGTTGAAGATATACTAACTTACCTTTGAAACCACTTGTAATAGAGAAGATTCAGCACCGATAAGCAATATAATGAACTACATATTGTGTAAAATCAATTTCCAGTTTTTTTTCACAGCTGATTTGAAAAAAATTGGGCATTATAAAAATAAAACTGAAATAATATCAAAACTTGAACTTACTTTGATTCCAAATTTTTTTTGGCCGATATCAGGTCGGTGTCGGATTTGCCGCTACCAAGGTCACGTCTACCTTCGATAGTGCCAGTCTGTGATGCCGTTTTCACATCGAAAATATGTATCTGACCATTCAATGTGGCAACAGCGATTTCATGTCCTTTGGGGTTGAATGCCACACACAGTCCGTCGGATGTCAATTCTATACTTTCGTTAGCTGAACTTTTCTCTATGGCATCCCAAATCCTCAAAGTTCTATCCCAGGATGTGGAAACGAGGACGGTGCTCGTCATGAGAGGCGAAAAATCAACACTTGCCTAAAATTTGGATAATATTCGGAGTTAATATAGTCGATACAATGAGAGCTAAATAACTTACCACAGGTCCTTGATGTCCGCTCAAAATTTCGAGAAGTTTTCCCGTTTTAACAGACCATAGATATATTTCAAAAACGTCCTGAGCACCCGCCGCCACAAATTCTCCACTGCAATCAACTGTGACACACATAAATTGGACCGGTCTTGTACCAGTAAAAGTTCGGAAGTTACCATAACTGAAATTTCAAACAAATATAAAAAATTGAATTCTCAAATAATTCATCTGCTTACTTCTGTAAATTATATGCTCGAACTGTTCCATCAAGTGAGGCAGATACAACAAATTTCTTGTTGCCACAAAATACTACAGCTGTCACAGAACTCGAGTGATCAGAGAACACTTTGTAGCAATATCCAGAGGTAACATCCCATAATTTCATTAGCCCATCCTCTCCACCGCTTGCTATCCATTTTCCGTCCACAGAATAAGAAACGCAAGAAGTATTGGATCCATGGCTTTGTTGCTTCAGGACCAAGTTTTCACCTTGAAAATAGGAAGATATTGGATGAAATTCAATGCATTGTAATTGTAAATGAAACCAAATCACAGATGATTAAATCAACTTTCTACAAAAAATAAAGCAATAAAAAATGAGGTTATGTTAAAAGACTCACTTTGCCATTCCCAAACAATAAGCTCTCCCAAGGTGGAACATCCAAAAGCAATCCAATCTCCTGTTCCATTGAAAGATATAGAGGATATTTTGGTCTTGGATATATTGCAATTATTTATCTGATTTACATTCGGCATTTCATACATGTAGAATGAACCATTTGAAAAACCTGAAATTTAGCAATTATCTTAAGGAAATTTAAAGAGACAAAAAGACTCACCAACTGTCAAAATTTTTGTATCCAGATGGTAATCTACCGAAGTTAGAACTGCTTCTTTATCATCTTTTCTGGGTTCATCTGCCAAATAATGCCTATCTATTTTGTTGTAATGAAATTTCTCATTCTTTACAACATTATCACCAATTTCTAATTCTTCAGTGTTTTTCTTATTTTTCCTTAAAACTTTAGCAATGTCTGATTCAGAGCCCTCAATAGCTTTCACCTCATCTATACTGTCTTCTATATCGTCTTCACTCACATTTTTATTAGTTGAACGTGTACCTTCAGGAATCAAATCTTCGGGATTCAAGTTACATTCCCAAATACACATCTGGCCGTTTTTACTCAATGTTATTAAGTCATAAGTTTCTTTCTCAAAAAAACAGCCCACAATGCTATCTGTGTGATTTCTTAAAGCTAAAATTTTTAAATTTGAATATTTGTCCATAGCATGAACCCTTATCGTCATATCTTTGGCACCTACTGCCAATAAACGGGAGTCTGAGGACCACGATAGACATGTTGTTTCATCTGTAGCTGTGTGGAAGACTCGTTCCATCACGAAAGGGTTATATTGTCCAGAAAATTGGCCTGGAGCTTTGAACACGAAAACTGAAAGGAAAAGTTTAGGAAGGAACTAAATGTATGATCAATCTCACTCACCATTATTTTCTTTGCACACAGCAAAGTGTTTTCCATCTGGACTAAATTTCACACAACGAACACGTCCTTTGAACCGATAAGTATGTACAATTGTGAGTGAAATCAAACTTATCATATGAGCGTCGCCTTCTTCATTCACCGCTATTAATATACAACCATTTGGACTCAGACCCATGGTAACGTAGTCAAATCTACTCTCGACTGGTAAAGTAATAACTTTATTACTGCAACGAAAACATTACTTCAGTAAATAGAAACAAATTTTCTTTCTAGTACTCACTTTCGCACATCATATATTTTTATTTTATTTGATACCAGACTAATAAGGGAGTTTCCATCAGGTGTGAATACAAGGTTTCCTTTTTTGTAAGCCACTCCCAGAAGATTATTGAACTGGAAATGATAAGTAAATTAGATTTGATATTGTTTTTTTATATATTACCTACTTTATATGAGAACTTCATCTTCAAATTCTTGAGGTACACACAATCACAAA
This sequence comes from Adalia bipunctata, assembly GCA_910592335.1. NCBI lineage: Eukaryota > Metazoa > Arthropoda > Insecta > Coleoptera > Coccinellidae > Adalia > Adalia bipunctata. The sequence continues at coordinate 16,668,695 of OU342955.1, forward strand.
AAATAAATATTTAGTAAATTTCTGGAGTTCCGAACTAACCTATAAAAAAGTAAGGTTAGAAACAGAAAACCATATGTCAAGATAAGTTGAAACCACAGCGTTATTTTTTCATTTTTTTTACATACACAATGATACTAAATATTCTTCACACGAATGTACAAAACAAAGCGTTGCTTGATAATGCCTATAAAGTGAAAAAAAAAGTATGGTATGGATAAATTGAGAATTTATAAAACAAAAATTATGAATGAACTCAATTAATAGAAGTTCCATGATCTAACCTAATTACTCTCTTCTGTCAAAACCATAGACAATTTGACACATGTCAAAGCGAACACGTGTTTATATTTATCTGAATACTCAAAAATTGAGAACTTGGAATGTATTAATTTGTCAATTAGTTTTGTTTGAGAAATAAAATTTTGTGCAGAATGGCAGTTCCAAACGTGAATGAAACTTATTCTATTCTTGTTTTTTTGTATTGATGACTCTGTATTACAGAAAATGAAACAAATGGCGAAATTGTGTGGCTTAGGCTTCGGAGCTTTTTCTGCTATATGCATTTATAGGGAAGATTCTCAATTTTACAAAACTTATGTGATGCCTTTGATTCACCTTCTAGATGCGGAACAGGCACACAGATTGTCTGTAATAGTAAATAAGTACAGGCTATTGCCTAAGAGTAAATATGAAGATCCAGACTCGCTTGTAAGTTGGCTTTTTGTAATAAGAAATATCAGTTCGACAGTTAATTATTCTCGATTCGATACATGCATAGAGAACCTTTTGTTGACACCGATTAGATCATAGATTTTGTTCAAGACTTTTCTTCAATAACCTCATTCTTTTATGACATTGACATTATTCATACATGTTTTGATTGGAATTTCTGACATGTACTTCCATTCCAAAACACAGTAAAGACATCTGTCATCTCTCTAAAAACATAACATAACCTATTTCACACGTAAAATAGCGCCACGACCTTGAAATATTGCGGATCATTCCGGAACTACAACAAATACTACAATCTAGAGTGCCGATTTGATCAACAATTGTTGATCACTATATTTAGTTATGAATCGTTACATCAGGGTTTCTATGCATCCCTCTCGATACCCTTCAGCATTTCCAGTTGAGAATATCTCTTATTGAAATAGTTATAATAACAGTCTCACTTTTATATATGTACATGAAAGACCATTAGTTTAAAAAAAAATCAATTTCAGAAAGTACAGGCTTTTGGAAGAATTTTCAATAATCCAGTAGGCATAGCAGCTGGTTATGATAAAAACGGAGAAGCTGTTCTTGGTCTTAAAGATATGGGATTTGGGTTTGTTGAAATTGGATCTGTAACTCCATTGCCACAGGACGGTAATGAAAAACCGAGGGTTTTTCGTTTGAAAAATGATAAGGCGGTTATAAATAGGTTTAAAGTTATGAACTCAAGGCCTATTTTCCATCTAAACAGTACTTTTCAGATATGGCTTTAATAGTGATGGCCATGAGAAAGTTTTACAGAGGATATATGAGTTGAGGGAAAGTAATTTTGGGGGTATTATAGGTATAAATTTAGGTAAAAATAAGACTTCCCCCGATCCCATTGGCGATTATGTCAAAGGAATAATTAGGTTTGGTCCGGTTGCTGATTACCTAGTTATAAATATAAGCAGGTTTGTGCCAGTTTCACCATTTGGATTACTAGATTTCGATGTCGTTAACTATTTGTAGATCAAAAATAACCCAGGTTGCCGGCGTCCGTCATAATGTCGTTAGGTATTTTGGTCAGTATCGTCATGGTACCGCCGAGATACGAAAAATTGTTTTTCACAGCTTTGTCGACCAAAGTAACGATTCTTGTTGATTCAAAGTCGTATATTACGGATATATAATTAGTTTTTTCCTAGGTGTGGTACTCACGGAAATTTTCAACTATTTGTGGAATATTTCCGAAAATTTCATTTTGCATTCCTTCTACGTACGAAATTTCTCTAAGTATGAAAAAAAAAATTATATTTCGAAAAATTGACGAGTTATTTGAGAAATGAGTAAACCTCGGTTTAAACGTGGATATATGTACTTATACTTCAGAAAGTATTGTCATTGAGCCGTGAGTTTGTCACGATATTATAACGTAATGCGTAAGTCGTTGAGGAACGATATGAAGACATAAGCAATGTCTTGAAGTTCCGTCATTATGACGTGCGCTAGCTACCAGGGTAGACGAAATCTGCTCACCCTAAAATATTTAACGTATTTGACTCTGGGTCAAAATGAACCTCCTTATTGTAGAACATCCTTCAAACTTCTGATCACTTGAGTCATTAAAATTAGTCATTCATTTGAATTTCTTTCCTTCAAGTAGAAAAATAAGAACTTTGAATGCTTCTTACAGTCCAAATACCCCCGGTCTGAGAAATATGCAAGGTAAAAAGGAGTTATATGATTTGTTAGTTCCTGTGGTTGAAGCTGTTAAAAGAGTTCCGAATAGGCCAGCCCTGCTTCTCAAACTGGCTCCTGATTTAAGCTATGAAGAACGAAAAGATGTAGCTGATGTTATCGGTAAAAACGAATGTAGGGTGGATGGTCTTATAATTTCGAATACAACTATTTCTAGACCGGATAGTTTGAGTTGTAAAAAAGAAGCTGAACAGGCTGGAGGGTTGAGTGGTATGCCATTAAAAGAAATATCAACAAAGATGGTTGCTGATATGTATAAACTCACCAAAGGAATGCCTATAATAGGTTAGTGACTACGAGAAATATTGCTGCATCATCTTCTCATGGTTGATTTTGTAGGAGTGGGTGGTATATGCTCTGGTGAAGACGCTTATGACAAAATTAAGGCTGGAGCTGTAGTTGTGCAACTTTATACTGCTTTAGTATATGAAGGTCCTACACTAGTTACTGATATAAAAAAAGATCTTGTGAATTTATTAGCTAAGGATGGGCATAAATCTGTTGGGGAAGCTGTAGGAAAAGCCAGTTGAAATATGTGAATTTATCTTGACAAGTGTTTATAAATACAAGTTCATCGTAAAAATTGCGTTTTTCTGTTTTCAATCATCATTCTATTCAATGAGAAATAGGTCTGATGTTAAAAATAAAAATGGCTCACCTCAAGGACTCAAGTGAAGTCAAGAGCTTTTGAGCGATCGTTCATCCACCCTGTATAGGTATATTCGCTTACCCTAATCTTACTTAGTTCCTGTACAATTTGGAACCATGGTTCTCAAAGGATTATTTAAAAGAAGCGTCCAGCGACCTATAAGGATTACCATCACAATGAGACAGTTTATTTAAAAAAGATGATGATCCGTAGAGGTCGCAGACATATGAATTGAATACGGTAAATAAAACGGGTTGGTTACTGAATGAGCCATGAATATCACTTACCGCAATTTGATATGTCCCATTGGCTGAGGTGAACTAATAATCAGGCTTAACTATTATGTTAAAATTATAAATAAATAATAATAAACGTTCACAGTTTATGGTAATACTGATATCAAACAGAAATAATATATGTTTTGTGAGACCACTTGTTAGAAATTATTGAGAATGAAGGAGAATCCAATAAATTTTTATTTCAATGAATATACATCATGAAATTTGTCGTTATAAATATGAATTATTGACATTCTTAGGTGATTAAATCTATCTCTAGCCAATTATGGTGGATAACTTATTTGGCTTGGAGGTTTTACCCTCATTTGTCCTTTTGCAATTATATTTCATCGGACCAAGTCCGTAAGAACATCATCAAAGAATATGAGCTCTTCATCACCTAAAATTGCACGTTTTGAAAAGTTGAGCAATTTAAAAGATCGAAGTATTTACATTCATCAAGAATTTACTATCCAAGGCTACAAAAGGTTTAGCCCTAAATCGAATTGGATTCTGTACGGCCAAATGGAATATTTTGAACATACTTCGTACTTCTGAAGGCATCTCGTACCAATTCATGTTGTAAACGCATTCAGCCAAATCCAAACTCTGAAATTAACATATTTTCATTTCAGTAGATATCAATTTTAATTGAATAATTTATGAGTACCTAACAGAAATACACATTAGTGTCGAAATGATACTACATCCCTCATAGGTAAAACGAGCGCTAACAAATGGAAAAGAGTTCCTAAAATAGATATTTCCTGGAAGCAGGTCTATCTATGTTGTCCAAATTTAACAAAGTGATAACACAAAACATTCTTCATTATATCATGATCGTAATTGTCATCAAAATATACAGGTTTCTAGGAAATGATAGCAAAGTGCGAATAGATTCAAATGAAACTTCACCTCATCCAATAAATTCTGTCCCTTCATGCATATAACAAATTCCATGCTGGCCCATCCTGTAAAACGTATAATGGTTGCTGCATTAAGATCCTGAAATATTGGTGAGTGAGTGTGGAGTTAGGAGTTCAAGTAAAGTAGGTAGCTAGAACGCTGATTCATTTTCTGAACTACGAAACTATTGTAGGTACGATTTTGCCATTCGAAAATTATACATATAGACATTTCGGCAAAATGTTAATTCTCTTTCTTAGGTACAAGCCCACCAAAAAATGTCGTTAATTGTTTTATCTACTCCCATAGAATAATATATCCATTATTCAACTGAATTTGATCTGTAATAGTTTTTATAAAGCAATAGTGTGAGGTAATAATAACTCACGCCTATAACTCACTACTCACTCTAATACAAATAGGAAAAATGTAGCTTACGAAATTAATAAAAAAGTCGGGTCAATGGGGAACCCTATTTCAGACATCAAGGTAACGTTCTCGCCATCCATTTCTACATTTTCTTAGGTCTGAATATCCAAGAATTGCATTTGGAAAACGGGAATTTTTGACGTTTTCTACAGGATTCGATATCGATTCGATTTTCGACCATAGAAATCGCTTTTGACAACTGTTGTCAAGTTTGAAAATGCAGATTAATTCGAATTTTACTGAAGAAGTCGAAAATAAAGTATACCTATAGTGTTCAATTCGCGGTAATGGTCATAACACACTTGATGAATTACACCCCTCGCCTGACGGCTCGGGCTGCAAAATTCATCTGCGTGTGTTATGACTCACATTACCGCTCATTGAACAATATACCTACTATTAATGTAAAGCCGTCATTATATATAGAGGGGAAAACGAAATCCCCTCACATCTATAGGGTGAGGAATTCAGTGGTAGATGTAGGTACTGTGGTACTGAATTTACTTACCGTTATCATTTGATACTCCAGTAAGGCTAGTATTGTGCTCATAACTGTGTATTGTGGCAGAAAAAGTAAACTTACACTGCTGTTCATTTCTTCAGCCAAACTGAAATGTTAAGAACTTATGAATTCTAAAGTAGGCCACTCACGAGGACTTTCCACTGGACTTTCGGGCACCCAGCATTGCACGAATGCTCGAAACAGATGCCTCGTGAGCGGCACACATACTACCTACAAGCAGTTTTATGATAAAAAATTTCGGAGAACGAATTCTTTGACTCGGTGAATAACAGCTATCACAAATTGGTCGTTGAATAAAATTCTATATTGTTAAAAACATTTATAGAGAATGTATGAACCGTAACCTTTTCATTTCGTTGTAATAAATTATGCAATTTCTCAGTTGGCTTTCAACCAAATTGACGTTAGTTTCTCTTCCAAACCGGACATTTTTAAGCATTTTCTTGAGATGTATAATTCTGGCAACGATCATATCCATGCTTCCTAATCCAAAGGCTGGAACAGTTAAGGCACTTGGGAAATAGTACAATAATATAAACCAGTTAAGAATCTTAACAAAATCTTGAAAGAAGGTGCCCAAGTGCATCGGAAACAGTAACGGTACTTGAGATCCGCAGATCAAGGTAGAGCCGTCCTCCAATGAATTTTTCAAGGCGCAGTTAGAATCTTTGAAGGTGTTGTCCAAACCATAAATCATACACAAAGTGAACGTCGTTCTGTAGTATGCAGCAGAAATTTTTTCGATTCTTCTTATAACATCATTTGTATTCTCAGGTTCGTTGTATTTCAGCCTTTGGATAAAATGGAGAATTTTATTTCCGACGACTAATACGATGCTCAAGTACCCTACTGCCAGTAGGCATTGCATGAGGGCATTAATATCGTTCATCAATTCATTTCTGTAGGTGAAACCTGGAAAGTATTCGAAGGGTCATAACTCCCACAGCAGCAGCCTCTACTGTATTGTTGATGATTTATTTTTAATGATTTCATCATACACTCACCCACTCTTAATATCTGTACTAAATGTCCTCCAAATCCATATGCTGACAACGATGATATTACTGTGATACAAAAAAAAAATTTCGCTACAGTAAAAAAGTCAATGTTTTGAAATGGCTTAGGAAACAACATCATAATCCTGAATATCCATAGCAAGTATTTGAATGCCATTGGTTTTTCGTTCTTCGATTTCATCTTAGGATGGTCGCTGCTGTTTCTCTGTCTAGAATGCTGCATGCTTAGGAAATTTCATTTAACGAGAAGCAAATTATAGGGTAGTTTGAAGTTCACTCAATGTTCCTTCTTAAAACTCCAAATAAACATTTCAAATTCTATCGGTTTATTGTTTTCTGTCAATATTTATCTTATTCGGGTCAGAGGGTTGGTACTGTTCCAAATTTACAGAAGAAAAATACATCTGAAAAGTGGTAGGAAGATTCAAGATTGCTGGACATACCTCAAACAACTCTAGGGGGATTTAAGTAGTAGTTGTAATGAACTTCATTGATACTATGTTTTCCTGCCAATGTGGATTTTATTTTTGTTTTGAGGCTGATGAATATTGAGTTAAGTTTTTAATTTGAGGGCGTTGTATTTTTTCATAACCTATAGTGACTTCATCCAATTAGGAATTCCTTATTTGTTTTTAATAAAGGTACATCTATCTCGATACCCATTTTTAATATACAAGAAGAGGTTTTTGTCAAATTAGGTGAACAAAAAACTAGAAGTAAAAAAATATATATTTTATCTACAATTGCTCTAGTATACAAGATAATACTTCTTATTGTTTCGCGTCTTTAAACTTTGATCCTATATTCTCAGCTTCCTTTATCGTGTCCGGAAGCTTCAAATTAAGAGTTTCCGGGAATAATAACGAAGATAAAGCTGATACAGCTGCCAAACAGGCGAACAACACAAGAGGAAATGGCTGCCATAAGTTACTCTGTTAAAAAATAATTTAATTTCGGCATCAATTAAACCCAGACAACTTACCAGTAAAGGAATCTGTGGACTTGCCACAGAACCTAATCTACCAATCATGGAACACACGCCCATCGTCGTGTGCCTCAAAGATGTTGGAAAGACTTCACTAGCTATCACATATATGAGTATAAAGGCTGAAGTTGCTCCGAATTTACCAAAACAGTAGACTATTATGTGCAGCCATTCTGTTTCTGAAACATAAGTACAAAAATTGGAATCAAATGGAGAAACAGAAATAAAATGCGGTACTGCCTTGTAATATTTCCAATCTCGATCATGCGTATATCATCCCATCCTCGTCGCCATTATATACTATTTTAGAGGATCATTATATGATCCAGTGTACTAACCTTTAGAGACAAATATGAAAGCGAAACAGGACACAGCAGTCAAGGCGTAGGACAACGACATGGAGTACTTCCTGCCAATTTTGTTAGCTATGTAAACGGCAAAGCAGTAAGCTGGAATCTCGGCCAGTGAAATATAAATAAAATCTAGGTAGCTGTTGGAAGACAAAGTCACAGAATTCAAAGTCATCCCATAAAATAAAAACGCGCAGGTGATCCAACAGAAGCTGCAATTCAAGAACCTGAGACAGAGTGGTACCGATTTCAACAGGTCTATGAAGGAAACGGATTCGTGCAGTTCATGCTGTTCTTTCAGGATGAGCTTGAGTTTATCCAGGGACTCTTCAGAGATCTGTTTGCCGTTTGCTTCGGCGAAACTTCTAAGAATCATTTTCGGCTCTTCAATACGTCCTTTACTCAGGTACCACCTTATGGATTCTGGGATGGACCACCATAGGAATATGACGAAAATTGATGGTCCATAAACTAGGTACAGGATCATTCTGCAACAAACATTTATTTGTGGGCGATTGAATTAAACTTTTCTTGTTTTTTTTATGAATTGGACCAATGGTACAACACTGATTTTCCACTCACTTCCAGTCCATAACCGCCCAAGCAACAGCCGCTATAACGACCTCTCCAAGAGCGTAACAACAGCATGATAAGCAACCTGTCAGTACCCTCTTCTTTGGCGTTACTAACTCAACACCTGTGAACAAAATAAATAGAGAATGTTAAGTGTAATTAAGCGAGGAAATATCGAAAAAATGGTAGTAGGTCACATCACACATCAAAAGGACAACACTATTACCTACCACTGTTTAAAGAGAAACAATGCTACTACCATTGGTAGATGTCATTGTATAAATCTTCATTTGATTTTAGTCGATTTTTGTTCATTTCTATCATAAAAAGAATAAACTGCTCCACATGAGTTAGGGATATTGACTCAAATTGCAAAAAAATATAGTTAAAAACAAGATTTTTGTGATGAAAATTCATATTAATATGATTTCAAGTTGCAAATTAATTTAAGCCTGTATATAGGTCTGCAGCGTAAACAGGGTGGTTAAGAAAAATCGAGTAAAATAACGAAATTTTATTCCCAGAGAATTCGAGCATTGGAAGACCATCAATACAATGTATGGCCTCCACCGTCCACGGGCATCAATAACAGCTTGACATCTTCTTTGCTTACTATGCACGAGGTTGTTGAACATTTCTTTAGGAATTTGGTTCCATAAACGGGGCAGAAGCTCTCTCAGATCATTTAAGGATTCTGGGGTAGGTTGATGATTATCTAATCTTCTTTGGAGCATATCCCATGCATGTTCTATACAATTCAAATCTGGTGAGTGCGGAGGTATTGCTAAATGTGGAATACCAAGCTCCTCGCGCGCATTCTCAACTATGGCTGCATGGTGCGGTCTAGCGTTATCGTCTAGAAATTGAAAAGTTTCACCAATAGCAGCGTGAAAATTTGGCACAACATCTTCAATGACATGCTTTCTATAGTGTAAGGCGGTCATATTCCCAGGACAAATGTGTAGATCTGTGCGCCCGTTGAAACATATCCCGGCCCATACGATAACACTACCCCCTCGGAATGGATGGACTTCTTGGATATAGCGACGATGACGGGGTATGCGTGGGATTGTCCATACCCAAATCGAATCCGTTGATGAACTGACTTCATTTTAAAATAAGAACATTCATGAAGCATATGCAAAGAACCAAACTTCAGAAAAAAGGCGACCTGATTTTTATTGGATCGATTCAACTTGTTATTGAGTTTTAAATGATTTAATAGCGATTTTCTCGAAGATTACATACTTTTAAAAACGATTGAATACGATATCCCTAACTCTTGTGGAGCAGTATATTTTGAAAGATCGCTTTACTATTTTACTGATGAAGGACAGAAGGAATGTTCACTTTCACCTACTAACGAATACATTACAACTTGGAAGGATTGAATCAGATGATAACTTACCCAAAATAAAGCCACATCCATAGCTCCCGGCAGCCAAAGCAGCTTCCAAGAATTCGAAAAAGCAAAACCACTCGAAGGTTGGAGAGAAGGCCTTAATAACACCAACCATGCCACATGTGGAGATCCCTACCAAAAGTACAAATTTTCTGCCGTATCTGGTATGAGGACATGTTCAAATACGAGAAAATAAGTGAAGGAAATCTTTGGAGTTTATGGTTTACAAGGGGCTACGGTATTCTGCTAACATGTGTGGGAATTTCAGCCTCTCTTGTGGTTCAATTGATTTCTTATGAAGAGCTTCAACTTATCAGAGTAAAAAAAATACGAAACTTTTCACATTTCGATGATCTCTAGTTGTACAGGGTGGGCAAAATTGGTGCTACATGAACTAAAACTTTTTAACCCGAGGAGATAGAGAAAAATGAATGGCACCTTATAGTCCTCTTTTTTCAAGAAACTGATAATGCCATCAACTGCATTCCTCTATCTTCTTTTGTTTCCGAGTTATAGGCCAAAATTGAAATTTGGGCGATTTCAACTTTGGTCATTATCTCCGTTTCTGTTTATGCTAGCATGTTGAAATAAAAACATTATACAGGCACTTTTTTGATAGCAATCCAGTGGCGTACTCTGTTTTTTTCTAAGAGGTTCATTTGCTGAGTTATAACATAAAGTTGTGTTTTTTCTTATGGAAACAGTAGTTTGAAATGACTTAGAAAGAATCGCCATTTTTTTCCCGTTTCAGAAATGTATCATATGTCATACATCGCCCTCAGATTCGTTAAGATATTATGAAAAATATGGTTTGTATATGGAATTCAAATTATTTTGAGTATTAAGTAGGCTGAATCATAGAATTATGTGTCTCTACTCATGGTGTAATTATTATTTCACGGTTGAATACTTGATGGTGTGATCTCTGTTTGAAACAACTGTCAGTTATTGAAATTTGAAATAATCGTTGGCGGGATTATGTAGATAATCCAAAATTACGAAAAATATGATATGTTAAAATGTTTCATTTTAGCGAATGAAAATAGTGGGGCAGCGAGTGATTCAACTGTGAAATAATAATTACACCATGCGTAGAGACACATAATTCTATGATTCAGCCTACTTAATACTCAATAATTTGAATTCCATATACAAACCATATTTTTCATAATATCTTAACGAATCTGAGGGCGATGTATGACATATGATACATTTCTGAAACGGGAAAAAAGTGGCGATTCTTTCTAAGTCATTTCAAACTACTGTTTCCATAAGAAAAAACACAACTTTATGTTATAACTCAGCAAATGAACCTCTTAGAAAAAAACAGAGTACGCCACTGGATTGCTATCAATAAAGTGCCTGTATAATGTTTTTATTTCAACATCCTAGCATAAACAGAAACGGAGATAATGACCAAAGTTGAAATCGCCCAAATTTAAATTTTGGCCTATAACTCGGAAACAAAAGAAGATAGAGGAATGCAGTTGATGGCATTATCAGTTTCTCGAAAAAAGAGGACTATAAGGTGCCATTCATTTTTCTCTATCTCCTCGGGTTAAAAAGTTTTAGTTCATGTAGCACCAATTTTGCCCACCCTGTACACAATAGAAACACAATTCAGCTACGATATTTCCCTGTATTAGATTGAAGGGCCGATCTAGTAGGTAATACTACAAATTGGTACTCACTTGTCTGATATCACACCAGTTATTAGTAATCCAAAGAACATGCCGAGTGTATTCAAGGTCCCTACTAGCGTTAGTTTCCACTTGTTGTCATTGCAGAGCAAGTCGAACTGAAAGAAACAAACAGTTAGTTTGTTCGATGTTTTATTGAAACACATACCTTACTTCTCTTCCTAAGTAGTGTTCATCATTCTGGAAGACATATGAACTACATTTTACGGTATGATTTCTGTCGAAAGCATCTGCTGTACAGTTGTAGATGTCACTGAGGTTTGTGGGAGAGTACATACTGCATCTTTCTGGGTGTTTTTCTGAATCAAGTGGTATCGCATTTGATAACCACCAGGAATTGAATCTAGGGGTAGATCCGTCACATTCTGGTACTAGACATCTGAAAAGGTTATGATTTTTTTCAAATCATATATCGTGCTTTAGGCCAAATGGCTATATTCACATTCAACAAACAAATTCGAAGTAATCTTTGCTGGTCCTTGTCATATAAAAATCAGTTGACAGCCTCCAAAACATATTTCTATCGCTTAAATTAGTTTACACGCTTGTCGATTGTCTTTCCGTTGGTTTGCAAGCAATGCTCATTAGTATAGATAAACTTGTCATTAGAATAAAATTTTTGATGACTTTTGTGTAGCCACTGATTTGGGTCGATGGGATTTTAATAAATTTGTAATTTTTTGATGACTCATTTATGATGAAATGTACATGAAATTGATTTTTTTTTTTCATTCTCCGCTATGGCCGCGAGTAAGAAGGATTGTGTTAACGATGCTCCGCAATCTGATGTTAATAAATGCGGATACTGTAGAAGATCAGTTGTCAAAAGTGCGTTGAAATGCGAAAAGTGTCTTGATATTTTTCATCCTAGCTGTGGTGGAAAAATGAAGAAATGCTGCGATATGGAGATTTCAACTATTGTTCCTAATGTCGAAAAAACTATAGGCGACTTCGATGGAGGGTCACTTGGGGACGTTAAAATAACAAGTGAGTCTACAAAGGAGGAGCTATTACTGAAAATAATTGCTGAGCTCGAGTCAAAAAATTTTATCCTGGCTGAAAATAATTTTCTATTGAAACAGAGAATTTTCATGCTGGAAAATGAAAATCGGGTTAAAGATTCGATTATCGTCAACTTACGAGAATCAAAAAAAGACATAACATCTGATGTAAACAAAGATAAACACAATCAGTCTAGTGAGTACCGAACATATACAGATGCAGTAACTGGCAATCATTCCCTCGCACATTTAGTGCTTGGGGATGAAGATGCTGTATCTGATAATCATGTGCCTAAAACGAAATCAACTCGTGATTCACGCAATAAATCTGAAAAGGATCTCGAAGCTAAAAAGACTAAAACGAGTTCGGATGAGCGAAAAAATGATGATCGATCGAGGGAAGATTGGAAACCGGCAACCAAGGGCAAATCAAAACCTAGAACACGAAAAACACTTGCTGTGGGAACTTTTGCCGGCAACTCCAAAGTTGAAGGTATTGAGAAATTCAAGGCGTTTCACGTTACGAATTTGAAACCTGAGACTAATGTCGAAGATCTGAAAGATTTTCTCGAAAACAACTTTTCCTCTGTAAAGTGTGAATTACTAAAATCCAAACATCCAGAGAATTATGCGTCTTTCAAGGTGATGATTCAAGAGAGCGAATATAACAAAGCACTTGATGGTTCAAATTGGCCCAATAAAGCCAGTGTACGACAATTTTTTCAGTTCCGAAGGATGACTCCAGAAATCGACTAACCAACAGTGCTGATGAATCTGATGTATCCGGCCCTGATAATTCCAGAAATTTGGTATTCGTGGATTTAATGCATTTAAACTCTCAATGCATCACAAATAAACTTAATCTCTTTGAGGTCCTACTCTGCGAAGAAGCCCCGGATGTTTTGAGTGTGGTGGAACATTGGTGCAACCCACATAATGTAGGATATGCAACTCTACCTAACTACTATCAAGCTACATACTATTGCCGTAGTACCAGAAGCCATGGGGGATCTATGCTCTATGTTAAAAAAGGTTTAAATTTCAAATCAGTAAATCTATCATCATTTTGCCTAGAATTTCATTGTGAATCTTGCGCTGTGAAATTAGATATACATGAAACATCTATTTGCGTAATCAGCACTTACAGATCGCCCTCAGGCAGCTTTGAGCTCTTTCTGTCTAATTTTGCTGGCATCTTAGAGAAGTGTTCTAAATTAGCCAAATTAATATTTATTTGTGGCGATCTAAATGTAGATTTCCTAAAAAATGACTGTGCGCGCAGACATCTCCTTGAGGATTTAATGATTGGCTTCAATCTGAGAGTAACTTCACTGGAACCCACCAGAGTTTTTACGAACATTTTGGGTCATACTTCGATTTCCAAGGTTGACTATATATTAACAAACGCGATTGTAGATGATTGTAAAGTACGAGTTTTCGAACCTCATGTTAGCGACCATAGAGCTATATCGCTAAACTTATCCTTGAGATCACTACAAGACCCAGTTCTTCCTGAAACCAAATATATTAGAGATTGCTCGACTGATAATCTTTCTAAACTAGAATCCATAATTTCCGAAACGAACTTTGATGAAATTTATGATGAATTGAGTGTGGACGATAGTTTCCAAGTATTTATAGAGACAATTTATAATTCTTTTTGTGAATGTTGTCCATTGAAACCGTGTTGTAAAGCTAACATCAAGGCGAAATGGATAACACCAGAGGTAAAGCGAGCCAGCCAAGAATTGAAGAATTTGCACTGGCTATGCAAAAATTCAAACTCAACTGAAGTGACGGGTGCCTACAGACTATGTAAGATTAATTACAGAAAGTTATTGAAAAGTTCCAAGCGGAAGTTTCATGAACAATTGGTAACATCATCCACAAATGTAAACAAAACGGTTTGGAACATTGTAAACACAGAAACTGATAGGAAAAAGTCCTGTGCTTTGCCAACAGTGCTTGATATGGATGGCAATAAATGTGTAGATCGCGATCAAATAGCTAATGAATTTGCGAACTTCTTCTCTACTATCAATGATGTAAGTCTACTTAAGTGCTATGGGACTTCTAGATCAAACATGTGTACTACTTCAAATATGCATGATGAAACATTCTTTTTTCTTCCTGTATTGAAAGAAGAGGTAAACGATGCTATAAGGATGCTTAAGAATAAATCCTGCACTGGTACTGATTTTATTTCTGCTAAGGTATTGAAAAAAATTTCAGGAAGTATATCTGAGCACTTTGCACATCTAATAAATAAATCGATCTCGAATGGAGTATTTCCTTCATGTCTCAAAAATGCCATTGTTCTTCCAATTTATAAAAAAAATGATCCTTCTGTTATTAGTAATTATCGACCTATATCTATTCTTAGTGTCTTCTCTAAGGTAGTGGAGAGGATAGTCCACAAACGTATGATTGACTATCTTTCAAAATTTTGCCTCATAACTAATAGTCAACATGGATTTCGCCGCGGTAGATCTACTCAAACGGCTGCATTGGCTTTTGTTGAATATATCTACGAATGCCTGGACAGCGGTTTATGCATTGCGGGTATGTTCTTTGATTTGTCGCGTGCTTTTGACTGCCTATCTTTTCAGTTCATGTTGAGCAAGCTCTATAATTTGGGTTTTCGAGGAATATTTTTGGAGTGGTTGCACTCATACTTGAAAGATCGCAGAATAACTGTTAAGGTAGAAGAAAGCTGGTCAGAATTCTTTGGTCTTTCTCTTGGTGTACCACAGGGTTCCACGTTGGGACCACTTCTATTTCTAATATTCATAAATGATCTACCTGAATACGTGAAAGCAGACAAAACTATTATTTTTGTTGATGATACAACACTAGCAGTCTCAGCAAACACATATGAAGAGCTCTCTCAGAAGTGTTCTTTATTGATGCACAGTTTCACGGAATGGTGTAGGAAGAACTCTCTTATTGTGAATCTGGAGAAGACTGAATGTATTTTCTTTAGTTTGAAAAATATTTTGAACAATATTCCATTTTCAATTGGCAATAACGCCTTGCGTAAGGAAAGTGTCAAGTTTTTGGGTGTCTGTGTGGACAGTCATTTAAGGTGGAATGATCATGTAGACTATCTCAGCAAAAAACTGAACTCATCATTCTATGCACTGAACAAGATCAAGGATCTTCTGCCGGTTCAATCTTTGCTTAGTGTGTACTATAGTTTATTTCATAGCCACTTGAACTATAATATTTTATTGTGGGGAAGTTCTTCTTGTTCACAAAGAATTCTCATATCACAGAAACGAATACTGAGACTAATATATGGATTGAACCCGCGGAATTCCTGTAAACCTATATTTGTCAGGAATGGAATATTGACTGTAACTTGTATATATATATATATAGAACTCTGCTATATGTAAAGGAAAACATCAGTAATCTCTCCACTCTTGCTGATTCTCACTGCTATGCTTTGAGAAAGAATGAAACACTTTTAATACCTAAGCACAAGACAGCAAAGTATGAGTCCTCTCCCCAGTATCAGGGCATCAAGATGTTCAATCATCTGCCTGAATCAGTTAGATCAATTGAAAAGACCAAATTTAGGAAGCTCATCAAATCTGTACTGATGAAGAAGGCATACTATAATGTTAAAGAATTCTATAATGATAGTCATTTTCTATAATTGAGTTTATTTTTTGTTTTATTGTGAACATGAATTTTTTTTCTGGTGTATTTTTTATTAGGTATAATATTGACTTGTCTTATACATATTAAGTATGTCGAAAAGGACCAATAAAATTATTATTATTATTATATATTATTATTTTATCTCTAGGAAGATATGCATCAAAATTCCAAGCATTAATCCCAAATATTTGAAGTCAAGTTCCCAGAAGTGCTTGACTGATAAGAATCTTGTATCAATGATTCGAAAAACAATACAGAAATAAAAAGCAGGTTTTTGGGGGCACTGAATTCAAGCCCCTATCTATCATTTTGAAGATTTGAACTTGCGAAATGGAATAGTTCGCCATTCTATCCCTATTCAACAATTCAACTCTTTTGAAAATGTGCACAGCTAATTCGGGAAACCTGCACTCTCTTTGCTCCGCCGCTGGACTTGTCAATTGTAAATTCACGGTCAGATGTATGTGAATAGAGTAGTGAGATGATTTGCCAAGATAAATATTATGTTTGCTTTGATCAAGGTGAATGAGTATAATCGAATTAGGTCTGTTGCCACCTGCACATTAATTATAATAATGGTTTAATGAAAGGTTGAGTTGAAAAATCTCGTATACATAACCTAGAAACGTTACCTGACGTCTGGGTCCATTGCGGTGAACACATAAGCCACATGAGTGGCAGAATACAAAACCATACACAAACATATCAAAGTGATAGCTTTCACTTGTTCACTGCCTAAATCACCTATACTGTCCAAAATTTTGTCGAGTATGTCGTAGTCCATAGTCTTGTTTTTTTGTATCAGTTCGTCCCTCTCATTTTTCTCTTCCATTTGCACCGATATTTTCTCCGCCTGCCAACGTAGTTATTTTGGGTGCAGTCTAGTAACTACCGATCTGCTGTCGATATGATTTGGGATTTCTTTCCCAATTCCTGGGGCCGGAAGTTTTGAACCAGCAAGAGTGGGAAAAGGTAAATTGCTTTGTCCATATTCGCAATTCCATCAATAACGAGAAGCAGTTCAGCTGTCAGTTGTTGACCTTTCAATGGAATTGTGGGTCCAAAGTCTCTTCGAGTAAAACCATTGTTTACTTAGACCAGACTTGGGCGGTGATAGTGAAAGCATGAAAGAATTCAGTCAATTGGATCTGGTTCATTTATCAAAGAATGCACCGAGAACGCGCCGAGCTTGATACTACACACAACACACAAAGCTCATAAAGAGTATTTCGCAGAAATTACATCAGATGGTTTAAAGAGGACTCCTTTTTTCACTGATTCATAAAAATTCTCCAAATCCAAATAGTTACCGTCCTATTAGTATATTGAGTGTTTCTTTTTTCAAAATAGAGGAGAAATAGAATTTTTTCTGATAATAAGTTGAAAACTAGTTATCACTTTTTCAAACATGGCACTCCTCATATTCGTAGACAGCTTGCTCTTTCTTATTGAGTCTTGGTCTAAATTCCATTCCTCCCTATATATATTTCATAAGATTATTAATTTAATTATTGGTGCTCCTTAAAAAATTCCTGGTATAAGAAATGAAAACATGCATTTAATACAACTCAAGATAGGCCAGTTAAAAGCACAATATACGTTTAAGGCTCAGATAGCATAGTACCGATAATGACCAAGAAAATGAGTTGTTTGTTTGCTCAAATTGTGTGTAATGGAAAAGAACTATCACTCATAAATGGTTGCAATCTAGGCATTTCATCGTAAAACTCTAAGAAATCTGAAATATGAAGATTACAAAAGTAGTTTTATGATGCTCTTATCAGAATCATTGAATACAGGTGAATTTCTGGTGCTCAGTAGGTTCTTTTTTTCTTTCTTCCAATCGCCTAAATCAAACAAAAATAAGTCATTCGACTACATGTATAATACTGTATAATCGCATTTATGTATATGGTTTTGAATGGCAACTCCAAGGTTTTCTTCAAATGAAACAGTTTCACGTTACTCTATACAGTTTTACAACCAAATAATGAGCCTGGAGTCAGGTTAAAAGCGAAAAATATAGGTCGAGGTCAATTACTTTAAAAAATTCTTATTAACCTAATTAATATTTTGAAATGAACACTATCTATATTCGGGGTAACAGTACATAATATTGATAAATCGAATCGTCAAATCAAGTTTATCATCAATTACAAAGATATAGGAAGAGTTCCCAAATTTTTCAATAACTATTATTGAAACAATTTCAATAATAATTGAAGGACTATTTCAGAAATACTTGCATAGGTACTTTAGTGAAACTTGGCAATACAAAATTGTTGTCTGCAGCAAACGCTCCTGCGCTTTATACAGGGTGGGGCAGAAGAACCTATCCGATTTCAAATCCCTTTTTCTCAGAAGAGAGAGCAGGTAGAGTAGTGGGGTAAAAACCGTTAGAAAGCTGGTTTTATGCCATTTGTCAGTAGTCAACATGCCTTGGTCTGGTGAACATCGTGCTTTTGTTATTGAGCGGTTTATCGAATGCGGCGGTTCGATAATTGCTACACAACG
The DNA here is from genome assembly GCA_910592335.1 of Adalia bipunctata. Lineage (NCBI taxonomy): Eukaryota > Metazoa > Arthropoda > Insecta > Coleoptera > Coccinellidae > Adalia > Adalia bipunctata. The sequence goes on from OU342955.1 coordinate 16,687,147, forward strand.
TGCTTTTCGAATTCATTTCGGACTCGGGCGTCATGATCCTGTTCCACATCACGCTACGATTAAAGTGTGGGTGTCAAATTTTAGACAGACGAGTTCAGCATTGAAAAAGAAGTCGCCTGGACGTCCCAGGACAGCAACAGGACCTGAAAACGTGGCCAATGTGAGAGCCGCGATTGAACGTTCCCCGCGTCGTTCGGCGCGAAAAAATTCGCTCCCAAGGACGACATTTGAGTGATGTGCTTTTCAAAACTTAAATTTAAAAAATGGCATAAAATTTGCGATATGTTAATAAAAAAAATTTTTTGACAAGCTGAGTGGTTTTAATTTTATAACGTTTTGAAATCGGATAGGTTTTTCTGCCCCACCCTGTATTGTGTATTTGTCCAGGAGTTTTTAGAACAATGTTGATAACAAGTTATATCAGGCAACATTATGGATGATTGAATTCCTGAATCAGATATCAAATGAAAATCGTCAGAATTATTCTTGTGTTTCAATCTCTATACAAGATAAAGAAAATTTTCACTGCGGCAATTCCTAGATTAGTATTTAAAGGAATAAGAAAATTATTCCTCCGATTTTCCAAAACTATCCTATCACTGTCGAAATAAAAGTATTATTTTAAATGAAGAAAGAACTAAATTAAACTATGATTCTATGAATATTTCACATGCATCTTGGTTTGAACAATAAGAAGAAAAATCGAAAATGAAACGTATCGTCAAGTGTGTTTGTTTACCCTGTTATTATAAGAAGAAAAATTTGTTTAAATAACTATTTATCTTTCGAAATTTTCAAAAATTTAAATCACTTCAATTTCAAAAAATATCTCCATATAAATCCGATCAACTCACCTGAAATCTGCATCCAATGCAGTAAAAACGTATGCCACATGTGTTGCCGAATTGATGAGGACATTCACACAAATCCAAAGAAGCGCAACAACTTGAACCCTCCCAAAATCCCCAATTTCCTCCAATATTTCATCCAGACTGTCGTTCTGCTTCATTTTAATCAATCACTTTCGGACATTCACTAGGAAATAGAAAAAAGTGTATACATGATAAGTGTCGGTAAGTAGGACAGAATAGGTCAAGTGCTACGCACGTTTATATCAGCCTATTTGCTAGACAACTTTTTCGTTTTCTGGGACGTCTAGACCGCTCTATTTTTCGCAATAATATGCCTCGGAATAGAGCGCGCAAGCTGGAAAACGCTATCGATCAAGTAGAATTTCCACACGTTTTAATAATTCCATTGTGTCACTGATTGTCTAGAATTAGTTGAATAATCCTCCTTTTATCTCGAGAGTCAATGAGAAAGAAATCCATTTCCGGAATTTTCAAACACGCGTGTAAATATTTTTCATTGTAATGACAGTTTAATTTGCATAATCATCTGTTTGGCCAGATTTTTTAACTATTTACTAAAAATTGTTTTTTATATAGGAAGAACCTTTCCTTTAGGCAGGTTTACAATCAAACACACATTTCTGAAAAAAATATATTCAAATTTCGATATCGTACATTACATTTGAAATACAGTCTTTTATTGTGAAGCATGGTCTATAGAATGAAGAATAAATGAAATATTCAATTATTTGTTGTAGTCTTCAGCATTCTATGTATTCATAAGAGGTCTCAGGACCATCCAGTTCCTTCGCAGGGATATTAAGCTTCACAATTTCTTCAGCTTCTTCAATGGTGTCTGGCAGCTTGAGATTGAATGTTTCTGGCAGAGCAAAAGACAAAATACCTGCCAAACCAGCTGTTGCGGCAAATATAACGTTTGGCAAAGGCAGCCAGAAAAAACTCTGAAATATTAAATGTTGTAGTAGGCAATGAATTCGCATGCTTGCAGTGACTCCATGTTAGAGTCACTGTAAACATGCTTACATTGCTTACCACCAGAGAGATCTGTGGACTTATCATAGAGCCTATTCTACCGAACATGGAACAAAAACCCATCGTCGTATGTCTCAATGGTGTGGGAAACATTTCCGTTGTCATCGTATAAAGCACATTGAAAGCAAAGGTGGCACCAAACTTCCCCAAACAATGCAAAATTAAAAGTAACCATTCGGGACCTACAATTGTGAGTGGTAAATACGAATCAAACTTTACATCAGAACCCACCTTCGTTACCGAAGAAAATAAAGGACATGCAAGAGACAGATGTAAAAAGATACGATCCTATCAACAGTATTCTTCGTTTAACTTTTCCTCCAACCAGGAGCATCAACCAATAGGCAGGTAGTTCTATGAACGACACAACTGAAAAGTTCAAATAGACGTTTCCCGCCAGATGCATCGAACTCAAACTCAAACCATAAAATAGAAGGGTGCATGATATCCATAGAAATATGGAAATCATTAATCTTGAAAGTAAAACGCTGGATTTCAACATTTGTGTTACGTTCATATTGTGGCTATTTTCCAGTTTTTCCCTATTTTCTATAACTTGTTTTTGGAGTGTGTACATATAGGATGGTGGAATGGGTTTTCCATTTGATTTCGCTATTTTATTGAGAGTGAATTTTGCTCTCTCGATATCTCCCTTGCTCAGTTGCCATCTTATAGATTCCAGTATAAAAGGATGAAGAAATACGAAGAAGATTGAAGGTCCATAGATAATATAAATGATTAACCTCCAATCCTTAACTATCCATGCAACTGTAGCCAGTAGCATTTTGCTAGAAGAACAGGAACTGAAAAACATATAGCTGGTCCAAAATCTATGCTCAGGGATGACCGATTCCATTGCTGGGAATGTGCAAGTAACAATCAATCGTTTGAAAGATGTAGGAATTGAAAAACCAAGAAAAACACCTTTTCACAACCGTTACTTCGAACTAACCAACTAACCTAAGATAAAAACACTGTCATGGCAACCAGATTCAATGAAAGCTTCGAGAAATTCCAAAATGCAAAAAACTTCGAACCTTGTTGCAAATGTTTTAGATAAACCAACCAAGCCCCCTAAGGTCATTGCGTATAAGAGGACTGCCTTTCTTCCATACCTAAAAATATTCATTTCACATCAAATTTCCATGAGGATGTTTCATACCTGTCTGATAAATCGCCAGTAATCCACATGCCTAACATCATCCCAAAGGTGTTGATAGTTCCGACTAAACTGAGTTCCCAAACGTTTTCTTCACAAACTAAATCATACTGCATAATGATTTCATGGTGGAATTAGTAAGGAAAAAATGAATGGAATTAATTGACCATATTCGTTAGCTATCGGTTGCAGCTTTTTGAGCATCTTTGGGTTGGTACCAATGTGTTATCAATGTCAATGTTCAATGTCAAACCTCATTAATGTCAATTGTCTTTGATCGTTTACAATTTTTGAAGTTTTGAACGTGCTATTTATTTTGAATTTTGATAGAGCGAAAACAATTTTTGGTAAAAATGGATGCTAAAAAGGTGTAAGTACATCTTGTGTACACCTAAATTTTATAAAGAATATAATGAAACCTAAATGTTAATGAATTGGCGGGCTTATTTCAAATCAGTGATGACATATTATTATTATTGCTGCCAACCCAAGAACACTCAAAATGCTGCCACCGATAGCTTATGAATATGGTCAATTGATATACATTACTTCTTTTCCAATAGAAATACCCTCGTCTTTGAATACGAATCTTTCACAAGAACTTATTTTGTCGCTTTCGAATTCATCAGCAGAACATTTGAAGTGTCCACTGCTGTTGTCCCTCAAAGTGAACATTTCACACTTTTTATATTTGCCATTTTTATCCGAAGGGATGGTGTAGTTGACGTGGCCTGAATTGAAAGTTGTCAAATTTCCATCGCAACCAGGAATAAAACATCTGAAAGTAACCGGACATGAAAGAGTACAAAATGAGGAACAAACCCTAGAAAATTAGGGCCAACCTGTTTTCCGCCTCCATTGCAGTGAAAACATAAGCCACGTGGCAGGCACAATTGAAGATTGTTATGAAGAAAATTAGTGTGAATGTAATCACCTGGTACTTTCCAAAATCTCCTACATGACTGAGAATTTGGTCCAAACCGGTTACTTTGGCCATATTGAATGGGTGATATTCCACAAATCATTCCATTGAGTTTATATTCCGAAATTTTCATACTACTGATAACTGTTAATGAAAATGAAGGGGGAATTTTAATGTCGTATCACTAATTACCTACTTCTTATCTGGTAGATGTAAGTGGCTGTAAGTGGCATAGTTTGCGTGGCCTAGGTAGCTACTGCTACCTCATATTAAAATGAATAATATGTAATAACAAACTTCAAGTTTCTGAAATTAATTTTGTGGAAAATTACTTTCTCCACGACTGCCACAGAATACAGCTCTTCCAACATCGAATTTGACCACAGAATGTCAGTATTCCATCACTTGATATGTAATATTCATTCTACAACACTTTTCGATTTCAAGTAAATAACCAGTTATGACCGCGGTTTTTGTTCAGTTTGGTCCTTGGTTTTCGCCCTTTATAGATTACCACCAATAACCAACTCGAGCTTGAGTATAATCCTTGTTTTTTAAGCATTTCGACTGAATTTCATTCTCGCACAGTGTGTGAGAATATTCATTCCGTAACACTTTTGAAAACATAGAGAATAAATCTATGTGTCAGCCGCTCTGATTGTCATATTTATTGCGGTTTTCGAAACGTCATAATTCATCTTAATATTCTTTTTTCTTTTATTTCAACATTCGTGGAGAAAGTATAGTCTGTTACTCGGTTAGAATGAAAATCCGATACTCGTGATTCCTCAGGCTCGCCTCCGGCTCGCCCTCGGAATGATTCACTCGTATCGGATTTTCATTCTGCCCTTGTTACAGAATATACTATTATTATATTTAAAATATATTGCTATCACGTAACGACCGAATAAATGAATAAATAAAATAAATCTTTTTTCTACATTTTTTTTCAGTGAAGGTAATCAATATTTAAGCTTGAGTTATTTCGTTTTCAATGCTCAAAAGATGCAGTCTTGGTATCTTGGGGTATGGCACATACAAAAAAAGAGGATTTATCTACTGTGACTGGGAGAATGAAAACCTCAAAGCTTTTGATTCTTCTTATTTATTCACTTTCTCTCAACTTATGAAGAGGATGTGAAATATTATATCTACAGGGTTGGAACTCAAAATCATGATTATGAGTGCTAACCAGAGACATATACAATAATATTGCCATGATTATTACACAGAATTGAGTGTAGGCCAGAGAGGTAATGGAATGTTATACATCTATGGCACAAATCGAAACTTTTAATTTTCAATTAGTAGCTTGGCAAACATATGCTCATTTTGAGAATATACACAATTCACATTAAAAAACTTTATTCATTCATTATTAATACCCTTTCGTCTTTGGTTTGAATCCATTTCACATGTTTATATGCGAATTAAAATAGGTATGCCCTCTTCATTTAGATTTTTATAGTTGTGGATCCTTTACCATTGGACTTTTTCATTTTCAGCAACTTCAAACTAGGTGATTTGACTGGAACTGGGGGTTTGTCTGTGAGGTGTGGTAATGGATCAACTCACCTGAAATCAGCATCCAATGCAGTAAAAACGTATGCCACATGTGTTGCCGAATTGATGAGGGCATTCAGACAAATCCAAAGAAGCGCAACAACTTGAACCCTCCCAAAATCCCCAATTTCCTCCAATATTTGATCCAGACTGTCGTTATGCTTCATTTTAATCAATCACTTTCGGACATACACTATGAAATAGAAAAAAGTGTATACATGATAAGTGTCGGTAAGTGGGACAGAATAGGTCAAGTGCTACGCACGTTTATATCAGCCTATTTGCGAGACAACTCTTCAGTTTTCTGGGACGTCTAGACCGCTCTATTTTTCGCAATAATATGCCTTGGAGTAAGCGCGCAAGCTGGAAAACGCTATCGATCAAGTAGAATTTCCACACGTTTTAATAATTCCATTGTGTCACTGATTGTCTAGAATTAGTTGAATAATCCTCCTTTTATCTCGAGAGTCAATGAGAAAGAAATCCATTTCCGGAATTTTCAAACACGCGTGTAAATATTTTTCATTGTAATAACAGTTTAATTTGCATAATCATCTGTTTGGCCAGATTTTTTAACTATTTACTGAAAATTGTTATTTATATAGGAAAAACCTTTCCTTTAGGCAGGTTTACAATCAAACACACATTTCTAAAAAAAATATATTCAAATTTCGATATCGTACATTACATTCGAAATGCAGTCTTTTATTGTGAAGCATGGTCCATAGAATGAAGAATAAATAAAATATTCAATTGTTTGTTATAGTCTTCAGCATTCTATGTATTCACAAGAGTTCTCAGGACCATCCAGTTCATTCGCAGGGATATTAAGCTTTACAATTTCTTCAGCTTCTTCAATGGTGTCTGGTAGCTTGAGATTGAATGTTTCTGGCAGAGCAAAAGACAAAATACCTGCCAAACCAGCTGTTGCGGCGAATATAACGTTTGGCAAAGGCAGCCAGAAAAAACCCTGAAATATTAAATGTTGTAGTAGGCAATGAATTCGCATGCTTGCAGTGACTTCATGTTAGAGTCACTGTAAACATGCTTACATTGCTTACCACCAGAGAGATATGTGGACTTATCAAAGAGCCTATTCTACCGAACATGGAACAAAACCCCATCGTCGTATGTCGCAATGGTGTGGGAAACATTTCGGTAGTCATCGTATAAAGCACATTGAAAGCAAAGGTGGCACCAAACTTACCCAAACAATGCAAAATTAAAAGTACCCATTCTGGACCTACAATTGTGAGTGGTTAATACGAATCAAACTGTACATCAGTATCAGAACCCACCTTCGTTACCGAAGAAAATAAAGGAAATGCAAGAGACAGATGTAAAAAGATACGATCCTATCAACAGTATTCTTCGTTTAACTTTTGCTCCAACCAGGAGCATCAACCAATATGCAGGTATCTCTATGAACGACACAACTGAAAAGTTCAAATAGACGTTTCCCGCCAGATGCATCGAACTCAAACTCAAACCATAAAATAGAAGGGTGCATGATATCCATAGAAATATGGAAATCATTAATCTTGAAAGTAAAACGCTGGATTTCAACATTTGTGTTAGGTTCATATTGTGCCTATTTTCCAGTTTTTCCCTATTTTCTATAACTTGTTTTTGGAGTGTGTACATATAGGATGGTGGAATGGGTTTTCCATTCGATTTCGCTATTTTATTGAGAGTGAATTTTGCTCTTTCTATATCTCCCTTGCTCAATTGCCATCTTATAGATTCCAGTATGAAAGGATGAAGAAATATGAGGAAGATGCAAGGTCCATAGGTAACATAAATGATTAACCTCCAATCCTTAACTATCCATGCAACTGCAGCCAGTAGCATCTGGCCAGAAGAACAAAAACTGAAAAACATACAGCTGGTCCAAAATCTATGCTCAGGGATGACCGATTCCATTGCTGAGAATGTGCAAGTAACAATCAATCGTTTGAAAGATGTAGGAATTGAAAAACCAAGAAAAACACCTTTTCACAACGGTTACTTCGAACTAACCAACTAACCTAAGATAAAAACACTGTCATGGCAACCAGATTCAATGAAAGCTTCGAGAAATTCCAAAATGCAAAAAACTTCGAACCTTGTTGCAAATGTTTTAAATAAACCTACTAAGCCCCCTAAGGTCATTCCGTATAAAAGGACTGCCTTTCTTCCATACCTAAAAATATTCATTTCACATCAAATTTCCATGAGCATGTTTCATACCTGTCTGATAAATCGCCAGTAATCCACATGCCTAACATCATCCCAAAGGTGTTGATAGTTCCGACTAAACTGAGTTCCCAAACGTTTTCTTCACAAACTAAATCATACTGCAAAATGATTTCATGGTGGAATTAGTATGAAAACAATGAATGGAATTAATTGATATACATTACTTCTTTTCCAATAGAAATACCCTCGTCTTTGAATACGAATCTTTTACAAGCACTTATTTTGTCACTTTCGAATTCATCAGCAGAACATTTGAAGTGTCCACTGCTGTTGTCCCTCAAAGTGAACATTTCACACTTTTTATATTTGCCGTTTTTATCCAAAGGGATGGTGTAGTTGACGTGGTCTGAATTGAAAGTTGTCAAATTTCCATCGCAACCAGGAATAAAACATCTGAAAGTTATCGGACATGAAAGAGTACAAAATGAGAAACAAACCCTAGAAAATTAGGGCCAACCTGTTTTCCGCCTCCATTGCAGTGAAAACATAAGCCACGTGACAGGCACAATTGAAGATTGTTATGAACAAAATTAGTGTGAATGTAATCACCTGGTACTTTCCAAAATCTCCTACATGACTTAGAATTTGGTCCAAACCGGTTACTTTGGCCATATTGAATGGGTGATATTCCACAAATCATTCCATTGAGTTTATATTCCGAAATTTTCATACTACTGATAACAGTTAATGAAAATGAAGGGGGAATTTTGATGTCCTATCACTAATATATAATTACCTACTTCTTATCTGGTAGATGTAAGTGCCTGTAAGTGGCATAGTTTGCGTGGCCTAGGTAGCTACCTCATATTAAAATGAATAAAATGTAATAACAAACTTCAAGTTTCTGAAATTAATTATGTGGAAAAACTTCATTATATTTAAAATAAATTGCTATCGCGTAACGACCGGATAAATCAAATGAATAAATAAAATAAATCTTTTTTCTACATTTGCTTTCAGTGAAGGTAATCAATATTTAAGCTTGAGTTATTTCGTTTTCAATGCTCAAAAGATGCAGTCTGTTATTATATAGGTATCTTAATTGAGGTATGGCACATACAAAAAAAAAAGAGGATTTACTGTGACTGGGAGAATGAAAACCTCAAAGCTTTTGATTCTTCTTTTTTATTCAATTTCTCTTCACTTGTCCAGTGTCCAGTCCAGTGCACAGCTTCGCGGATGATAGTACCCTCCATACCGCCTTTTCTTCTAGGGCTCCAATACCAGCCCGCCAAATCAAAAACGAACGAGGAAGAAATGTTAACAACATGAATATGGACTTGGCAACAATTCTTGAATGGGGATCTAATAACTTGGTAGAATTCAACGCAAACAAAACACAAGCATGTCTTTTCTCTAGAAAAGCCGATCTTACTGTGCCCAGCATAAAATTTGTCGGGAGAGACCATACCATTGAAGTCATCCATTTCGATGCTTGGCATTACTGTCGGCAGTAACCTTTCCTGGGAGAATCACGTGAGATCCATTGCTAAAAGTGCATCCCAAAAACTTGGTTTTCTGTTTCGTGCCAGGAGCTATTTCACCTCAGGTCAGCTGCTTATGATCTATAAGGAACAGATTCGACCTGTCCTGCAATACTGTTCCCATGTTTGGAGTGCTGCACCTAAACACACCCTAAAACTCTTGGATTCCGTACAAAAGAGGGCAATTCGTCTCGTCGGTGATGCATCTCTTACAAGCTCGCTCACTTCTCTGGAACACCGTAGAAAAGTGGGCGATCTGTCTCTATTTTATAGATATTTCCATGGGCGATGCTCTTCTGAATTATCAGCAATCGTTCCCCCTCTGGCAGTCTCTTCCAGACTAACCCGTCAAGTTAAGTCTTCACACCCCTTCGTGGTAACTTTGGAGGCCTGCAGAACATCTCTCTTCAAAGACTCGTTCATCCAACGAACAGCGAGGATTTGGAACACATTGCCTAAGGGAGGTGTTCCCTGAGGCATATAACCTCCAGAAATTCAAGAAGAACACCAATTCCTACCTGCTTGCCCTTGGTTCTCACGATGTTCTCTGAACATTACAGGATATTCCTTTTCGTGAAAATCACAACACTAAAAAAAAAAACTTAACTTATGAAGAGGATGTGAAATACTCGGGGCTATTCACTAAGCAAAGTTGTTATGGATAGCAACTGTAAATCGTCGTTATCCCATGCTTATTACATGGGATAACGACGATTTACAGTTGCTATATATAACAACTCTGCTTAGTGAATAGCCCCGATTATATCTACAGGGTTGGAACTCAAAATCATGATTATGAGTGCTAACCAGAGACATATACAATAATATTGCCATGATTATTACACAGAATTGAGTGTAGGCCAGAGAGGTAATGGAATGTTATACATCTATGGCACAAATCGAAACTTTTAATTTTCAATTAGTAGCTTGGCAAACATATGCTCATGTTGAGAATATACACAATTCACATTAAAAAACTTTATTCATTCATTATTAATACCCTTTCGTCTTTGGTTTGAATCCACTTTACATGTTTATATGCGAATTAAAATAGATATGCCCTCTTCATTTAGATTTTTATAGTTGTGGATCCTTTACCATTGGACTTTTTCATTTTCAGCAACTTCAAACTAGGTGATTTGACTGGAACTGGGGGTTTGTCTGTGAGGTGTGGTAATGGAGGGACTGGTGGCGGTTTTTTAGGTATTGAAACGTTTTGGAGCTCCAGCAAATGTAGTGATAAGTCCATCTTGACCAGTTCTTCAAGTTCCTTCGTGTAAGGTTCACTTCTTGTATCTTTTTCTGCAAAGAAAGGATGCTCGATTCAGTATTCACTGACTTCACATTCTGATGTTACCTAAAAGAATGTGGAATCCATCTAACCAATAGGAACCTTCTTTCAAATCTTTGGCGATAATATTTATGTATGTGGTGTGTTCTATTATCAAACTGAAGATCAAGCTGTTATCCTTTGTTCTGGAAGAGTGATTTTGTTATTAATGCATATAAGTTTGTAGTTTTTAATTGGACTTACATGCTGTTAACTTTATGAGGACAAGCTTTACCTTCAACCAGATGGCTGATATTGGAAATATTGATGATTTCAGGGTCCCCCTTTTTTCGTTTTAGTTTCTCATCGAATTCATAGCAGAGAAGCTGTTTTCTGTTTCCAAATAATTTGATGAAGCAGTGATCTATTTTCTGAAAGAGTTGAGTGAAATAATTTTGAAAGAATTGTCAGCGTAGAACCATGTCTTACTTTTTGATCGTTGACCCTATAAAAAACGCTCCCTTCTGTTAAATAATTCATCCTCTGTTCTTCGACCAATTTCGCGTTTTCTCGCAGGTATTTCTCCCTCAGTTCTTGAACACATGGGTTGTGTTTCATTATGGATTCGAATTCTTCAATACTCTCCTCCTGAAATTCACCAGAATGATATATCGAAAACGGCGATCAAAATCGACCCTTACTGTCCAAATCTGTTTTACAGCTTCATAGTTGGTCTTCAGCATGATTTTGGTTAAACTCTTGAAGCTTCCTGGTCTTTTTTCCAAAACCATTTTCACCTGTTTCTCCAATACTTTCATCAACTGGAATTTCAATATTACTAAGTGTTTGCAGGATAACTTCAACCTACCTTTGGATATTCAGGTACTGGGCATCCTTGCATTTCATTTTTAGTCTTGGATAATATCCATATCGTCCGTGAGAAAAGTTCGTAAAAGAAAGGTGTCTTTATTGAAATTGTTGCGTCGAATATTGTTGGTTGAAAGGTGCACTTGTTTCGGTTTACTTCTGGTTCTTTACCGATTTGTAGGATGTTAGCTAGAAGTTGGACTACGCTAAAAATGAAGGGACGACCCAAAGGCCAAAGTTAAAAGCAGATCAAATCTGCAGAGACTGTTGGAAGCAGAAAGCGACAGGAAGGTTGAAGATTTAATCTTTTACAAGTAACAGTGGGCAGGACTAAGAAGCAGATATACCAAAAACTCCAGGTGGACGTTGCTGTACACAGAAGAACATGGACCTCTACATGGATTTGGATATAGCTACGAAAGATTAAAATATTGAAACATACCTTTCACTAGTCGTAAAAATCCCTGGCCCAAAGAATGTTTCGTCAATTTGCGTCTGGTAGAAGTTTTTGTGGTGGAACTTTTTATAGTAAGCTATAAGCAAAGTAAAATGTATTAGAAATAGCAGTCGCGAATATACGTGCATCACACTTGGCAGAATCTGAACTAATCTAAGCGTATCGTGTATATTTATGCAAAAATATTATCCAGCGCCTGGCTATTCGGTGAGCTAATACAAAAGAATTCGGTTTATCGCTAATATGTATTCGTTAGGTGTTTATATCATTGTTTACCACTCATTAACGCTTTTTCGGGTAATACCAAATACCAAAACGAACTGATTTGCGCGAAATTATCGACTTTGGTTTTCTGAAAGCTCTGTATGAATCCAAGGTTGTCATGACATATTATCTTCCTAAAAAGTTAAAGATATGAAAAGGAGCACTTCTTGCCGAAATAAAAAAAACAATATTATATTAAATCCAGAAAAAGGCAAGTGTGCTTTGAGGTAGTGTATAGCAGCGTGAAAATTTGGCACAACATTGTCAATGACATGCTCCCTTTAGTGTAAGGCGGTCATATTCCCAGGACAAATGTGTAGATCTGTGCGCCCGTTGAAACATATCTCGGCCCATACTATATAACATTACCCCCTCGGAATGGATGGACTTCTTGGACATAGCGACGATGACGGGGTATGCGTGGGATTGTCCATACCCTTATTCTTCGAGAATCTGAAAATCGTCCATATCTGGATTCATCAGTGAAAAGGACACTACGCCGATGATCGTTCCAATTGATATGTTGCCTTGCCCATTCCAGTCTTTGACGCTTATGGTCACTTGTTAATGAACGTCTAGAACCTAGATTCGCCTCTCTCAAAAGTTGTCTGATGGTTTCGATGGAAACTTGGACCCCATCTGCATTTTGAAGAGTACTCCGTAGCATTCTACACGCAGATGTGGGGTTTGTTCTCGCCGAAACGGCGATGAAACGATCCTGAGCAGGTGTTGTTTTTCTTCGCCCACCAAACCTTGGTCTTTCCAACACGGAACCTGTCTCCCTAAACCTATTTCCAAGTACAGATATCACACTTTGGCTGACTTGGAGCCTTTCCGCTACAACAACCTGAGTTAGGCCACCCTGTAGCATTCCGATAGCCCTGTTAGCCTCAGCGTTTGTTAATTTACGTCTTGGCATTTTCAGAAAACTCGTTTTAAATCGAAGCCGTTGATAAACTGACTTCATTTAAAAATAAGAACATTCATGAAGCATATGCAAAGAACCAAACTTCAGAAAAAAGGTGACCAGATTGACGAAATGTCTCATACTGATTTTTATTGGATCGATTCAAGTTGTTATTGAGTTTTAAATGATTTTACAGCGATTTTTTCGAAGATTACATACTTTTAAAAACGATTGAATACCCTAACTCTTGTGGAGCAGTATATTTAATGCTTCCTTTCATTCCAGGATTATGTTTAATACTATTGGCTATCATGGATCTATAGTGATTTTAAGTGAAGTCCGTTATCCATTCGCATCAACCACCCAAATATCGGGTGTTTTTTTACGGTGATAGAACTTTCGATAGGGATAACTGTGATTTGAAAGAAAGTAGAACCCATGTTGTTTCGACATTTCAGTAAGCATTGACAAATTATCCTGGCTACAGACTCACGCCGCAACAACGTTCACGAATTGTTGAAATTCATTTCTAAAATCAGTGTTCTATTCGCCAAACTTATAGAGCACTTCGTGAAATTTATGGTTCACCTCAGAGCAGCTTATTCGTCGAACTATCGCTGCTGTAAGTGATAGTATTAATGAAGATCCAGATTTGTCTATTCGTCGACGTTCGCAACAAGTTGGACTCTGTGCATCCACCACATGGAGATTTTTGCCTGAAGATCTTGGTCTACACCCATACAAGATCCAACTGGTTCAAGAACAGCCACTTGACCATAATAAGCGTAAATGATTTATTGAAAGAAAGATTTGGCGAGAAATTTTCCAATTAATTGGCCTCCAAGATCATGCGATATAACTCCAATGGATTATTTTCTTTGGGGGTTATGTCAAGTCATTGGTTCATGCTGATAAACCAGAAACTATAGACGCTTTGGAAGCCATCATAACTCGTGTTATTGATGAAATAAGGCCTGAATTACTCGAAACAATTGTTCAAAATTGTTTTGATTTAATGCGGTTCCTCGGAGATAGTCGTGGTGGACATATGACGGAAATTATTTTCAAAACATAAATGTCATAAAATTATCTTTCAAATAAAAAATAAATTTGGCGTCAATCTTAATTTAATGTGTTTTATTTCAATTTAAAGTTATATCACACTTAAAAAACACCGCATATATTCATCTTACTGTTTTAGTCAATTTTGACTTGAATTGTAAATCATTTCACAATAGGATAGCTAAGCGTCTTATTATCACCATATATCATTTTGTTTTGGAGCCAGAGAACAACACTAGATATTTTATTTTATTCGATGATTGTTCTTTCTTGAGTGGAACTGCACAACAAATGAGCAATAAAATAAGGGAATTATTATGGTGGTTACAGGACGGTTTGCTCGTCCTATTTTAGGATAATGGATAATTTTATTGTTTACGAGCAGGTTCTTGTGAAATGATTACTTGGAAGTTTCTTTTCACTCTAAAGTTTGTTCAACTTTTTTTCGTCAGCCATAAAGAAGATTCTGACATTGACATAGTGTGTTCTTCTAAATGATCAAAATTCTTGCTATTATCTCAAATACTTCGTGTCGAATTCTATTTAACAAACGTTCATTTCGTCTAAGACTCCTGTTACAAAGATATATCCACAGAGCAGTATTGTCCATACCTAGACATCCTAACGTCAAGTAGGAAATTTCTTGTGTAGGATCATCGTTCAAATTGTATCTTGAACGTCTGAGTAAGTCATCCATATTGGCCAAGGAGAATGTGTCTGAGTCTCTGAAAATTGATGAACAGGTACAATCTAGGTCTGGCAAGAGTTTCTTCGGAAGGCAAATATATGCATTGGAAAGAAATGCATTGAAACGTTTAAAACATGTTCTGTTGACTGGATTATTCGACAGTTTCAAGACGATAGGTATAATAAATTTGTTTCATTGGTAACTGTTACTAACTTAACCCGAGGATGGAGCCTTCTAATGCCTAATACGCGTGCCGTGTGTCGGTAGGTCAAATTCTTTATCTACTTCTCGCATCAATACTTACTATCCCAAGATTTATTCTTGCCAGACCTGTATAGTTTGCTTGATACTTACCTATCTTTTGCGTCGACAATATCCATAAGATTTTCTGTAGATCTCATCTTCGTTAAACTTTCTTCAAATTCGATTATACTGGTCAGTCTTTCTGCGATACCTTGGTGGTGGTGATCCAGCTCAAACTCAAGCTTTCTCTTATAGTCCAGCTTCGTCTTACTCGTGAGTGCGTCTGTGTATAAACTGAAAAATAATGGTCAAGGCTTTTTAGAACAGAAATATACATCTTTTATTTTGAAATTCACCTCAACAAATACGTTTGGTAGACGTAAAGTTCGTATTCAATGTTGCCATCCAACGCTGGCCATTTTTCAATTATGTGGTTCAAAATATCGGCTTTAGTTTGCTTGAAGTTCATTTCTTTGATCAAGTGAAGACGTCGGATACCACTCGAGTTTCTCACAAATGTATTTATCAATGAGATTGTTAAATACTGAAGATCTTGATTGTGTATTCTCAAGTAGGGAGTAAGTTCTTGTAATGGCTTATGCGTTATGATCTGGAAAGGGATATAAGTAGAAAAATCACTGTGAGTTCGTTATAGGTAGGAGTATGAGTGAAAACTATCGAAAAAATCTTCATGCCAGTGAATTCTAGGTACAGTATGGGACAATAAAGAGGTTCACAGGTAGCCAGATAATTTAATCGATTAGCTTTGTGTACCAAAACTGGACTACCAATTCCGTAATTGCATATAAGTTTGTTGTGAATATCTATCATCTCACCTTTTCTTTCCACTCAGACATTTTTGGATTTTTCGAACTCATTATCTTTTGCAGCAATGATAAGGTGTACTTAATTTGATCTGTATAAATAATAGCATCTAATTTCAAGATGTCCATTAGTTTCTCCATGAAGAGCTCTTCGATTGTGTCAATATAGCCCAATTTGAGGAGGTGTATTATGGTAAGTAAACAAGGTACAGCTTCGTCATTCTTCAGGTCATCTTGATGCACGAAGAAGTTGAGAAGTACGAGATGTTTTTCTTGTTTCACTGGAAAAAATCGATTTGATTATGAAATCGAAGACGGTCGATAATTTTACCTAATTCTTTTATAAAACCTTTGTCCATGTACAAATGTGAAATGTTTTCGAAGCATGTTTTACGGTCCCCCTTCTCTAAAACCAGAAATATCGTGTTGACTTGATGGGATAGTGCATAAACGATTTTTAGAAAATATCCATCTTTGATATCATCATAGTTTTCCTCGGACACATAAAGATCCACTAATTTTCCAGTGTTCGTTTGCACTAATTTCAACCCATAGGCGTTAGTTTTTGTAGGCTGAAAGAAACCATTTCAGAGAAGATTCTATCTACCTACTGCAAACGGATGTTTTGAAGTGATAATTTCAATTTTGGGAATACTGGAGCCATATCATCAGGAAAATACGGTGGTTGTTTGATGAAATTAGTTGAGTTTGGTTCAGAAACTAGTTCCCAATGGCAGACTTAAGAGATTGAGCCTAGAGTGCCAACCGTTTAATGCCCAAACAATGGTACGAATTGATTCTTGTGACAGCTTGTAACAGCCAAATGGAATAAATTCGATAACGAATAAATGAGGGCGTGTTGGGAAAAACGCTCGGACACGTCGATTTGTAATTTTAAATGCGCATATTTTTCAAGAAAATAATATTATATAGGGTGTTTCATGTGACCGTGGCCAATACCAACTTTCTTATTTCAAATGCAACCCCCTGTGGCCTGTATATTATTTATTTTTTGGATTCTTCAGAGAATTCTAGACACAATTCATGCACAATGTCCTATACCTATCTTTAACTATTTCGGAAGTATTAAGTGTTTTCAGATTTATTGCAAAAATGAACGTTTTAAATAAAAATTATTTCATTTCACAAATTTGGTACATTACACTTAAAACCTAATAAGTAATACTGATTATTTCTGAATTATTAAAAAAAAAAAAACAAAAAAAAAACATTAATGTCAATGTAGGAAATGTTCAAAATGCTCGCCGCGAACGTCTTGGCAACATGCTAATCTGGTGTAGAATTGTCTTCTAACGTTACTCAACATTTCAGGCGTGTCTGATCTAATCGCAAGCGTGATTCGGTTTTTTAGGTCGTCCAAGTTTAAGGGTTTCGTTTCGTATACAACACTTTTGACATATCCCCACAAAAAGAAGTCTAATGTAAAATTGTAAAAAATTGTAAAAAATCTGAAAACACTTAATATTTCCGAAAAAGTTGAAGATAGGTATAGGATATTGTACATGAATTATGTCTAGAATTTTCTGAAGAATCCAAAAAATTAATAATATACCGGGGGTTGCATTTGAAATAAGAAAGTTGGTATTCGTCACGGTCGCATGGAACACCCTATATAATTTTAGTTTCTTGAAAAATATGCGCATTTAAAATTACAAATCGACGTGTCCCCCTCATTTATTCGGGGTTACACTCTTTATGTTGTCGCCTAACGTTTCGGCTATACCTGCAATAGACATCTTCAGAGGTATCTCGGTCAGTGGTTGTAACCTGGAGTTATAGGCGAAACGTGGAATTTCTACCAAACCACAGCTAGAAAGCCTGAAATTTTCTAATTTTACAGTTGAATCAGGGCATGGAAGCCTTCATCAATATATTTAAAACAACAATCAAACGTTCAAGGTTCAGAATATTGTTGTAATGAAGAAATTAACGAACATTAGTCATAGATAGCAAATACGATAGTTTGAAACTTGTGGTAATTTTATCTAGATAGTTGGATCTCTTATCACTATGGTTATCACGTCATACGTTGCTTGAAAATAGAATGAAGATAGAGTGATAAAATATGATTATTTTTCACGCTGACTAGTTAGGATTGCATCGCAAATCTCTACATTCAGATATGCATGTCCAAAAATATGTTTTCATTGAATTTTTCACTATGTACAAAAACTGGACCATTCGAATTTTGGATGAACAAAATGCCAAATCGAAACTCTTCTTCACCTCACTCATTCCCTTGAAACAACTTGGCCTAAAGCAGAACAATTAAAGATAACATAAAACCTGATGTTCCAAACATCCTAAAAACAATAAAAATCGCGAAGCACCGACTTGTATTGACCTTCCAGTAATAGGATATCAATTTTTCAAACCGATTTCCATTCCAGAAAAACAAAAACGAGATTTCCAAGACATAATGACTGGCTAAACGGGATCTTTGTGTCGCGTCCTGACAGATTTTCAATTTGTCTCTCCCTAAATCCTGTCTTATGCTTTGTTGATGAAGAACTCTGTGTTGCTGATAGATTCCCTTGCTGATTCCAATCGCCGAAGTATTGATTGGAAGATATGGGGTCTTATAGTTTCTGAAGTAGGGATGATGGAGTGTTCAATTGTTCGAGAATAGGGAGGGTTCTAATTAGTCTATGGAATTTTCTGAGAATAATTGATTGTAATCTAAGGCGTATACAGAGTGTAACAGCCAAACGGAATGAATTCGATAACGAGTAAATGAGGGCGTGTTGGGAAAAACGCTCGGACACGTCGATTTGTAATTTTAAATGCGCATATTTTTCACGAAAATAATATTATATAGGGTGTTCCATGTGACCGTGGCCCATATCAACTTTCTTATTTCAAATGCAACCCCCTGTATATTATTTATTTTTTGGATTCTTCAGAGAATTCTAGACACAATTCATGCACAATGTCCTATACCTATCTTTATTTATGTGGGAAGTATTAAGTGTTTTCAGATTTATTGCAAAAATCAACGTTTTAAATAAAAATTATTTTATTTCACAAATTCGGTACATTAAACTTAAAACCTAATAAGTAATACTGATTATTTCTTAATTATCAAAAAAAAAACAAAAAAAAAACATTAATGTCAATGTAGGAAATGTTCAAAATGCTCGCCGCGAACGTCTTGGCAACATGCTAATCTGGTGTAGAATTGTCTTCTAACGTTACTCAACATTTCTTCTCAGTAATGGTTTTTGCTTACTTTCTTCATATCAAGAGGTGAATGGGAAATAAGTATTGAGTGTAATGTATCGAATTTGTGAAATGAAATAATTTTCATTTAAAATGTTGATTTTTGTAAAAAATCTGAAAACACTTAATTTTTCCGAAAGAGTTGAAGATAGGTATAGGACATTGTACATGAATTATGTCTAGAATTTTCTGAAGAATCCAAAAAATAAATAATATCCAGTGGGTTGCGTTTGAAATAAGGAAGTTGGTATTGGCTACGGTCGCATGGAACACCCTATATAATTTTATTTTCTTGAAAAATATGCGCATTCAAAATTAGGAACCGACGTGTCCGAGCGTTTTTCCTAACATCCCCTCATTTATTCGTTAAGGAATTTATTCCATTTGACTGTTACACTATGTATACTTCATCTTACGAATAGAAGAAGGGTTATAAATTAAAACCGATACCAAGTCCTACACAAGTGCCAAATTTAAATTTTCGTCATTTTCAGAGATATAGCTGAAAATGAATACCAAAATTGGTACGTATAATTGAAAAATAGCAGCAAATACTGGCATGCCAAATAATTTCAAAGTGAACACTAACTAATAAACGTCTGCAGAAAGTAGTACAAAACGAAGAAAGTATTAAAACTAAAAAAAGTTATAAAACAACAACGATTTCTTCAGCAAAGCTTCCAAAAAGCATAGACATGTAGGCGAATCGTTTTTGTCCATAGGACTAAGCAAGCAAATTTCATTTAAAATTCCACTTGGCATTATCTATGAAACGAAGCTTTGATGGACCCATGTGGATATCAAATTTCTGCTCAGAAAATGTTGCATCGAAGAAAAGTAGGTCATTCTGTATTGCGCCAAGAAACATAAGAAACATTTTTGATTATTACGATATTTATATGTTTATCTGTCTTTTAGTTCACTATAAAGTGCAAAGATAGAGGACTTCCTGAAATATTCATACACTCCTTCCAGAAAATTGATGGCCCGTCCTCATGGAAAATGCAAGACAACAACGGGCACCTACCATCTCGAATTTGCCAAGCAAGCGAACTACATTCTCCTCAAGGGCCTCGTTCTTGTCGTAATCATATAAGATGTTTTGCTTGCCGTCGAGGCTCTCCACCGACACTTTAACAATGTTCATATTTTTTCAGCACCGTTTTATTCGCCAGAGGAAGCACGACTGTCCTCCAACTTGCACGCTCTACCTTATCTGCAGATAACGGGTTTCAAATAATTTTTCATATTCGTATTGATTACATTTGTGTTCGTCATATTAAATAGACAGGTCTCGACTTCATTTGGATGATCTAAATCCGATATCTGTGAGGGCACATACGTGGAAAACCAGGTGTAAAGGAGCTAAACAAATTTGTTTTCACCGCAAACATTTCCTCATATATTGAGATCTCAAGCCAACAGATATTCGCCACTTTAGCAAAGCTCTATCAAATGAAGGATTTTCCAAAGGAGACTCGATAAGTTTCAACTAGCATAATGAACGCACACCCAAACCTGTCAATGTCAAAACATTCAGTAGATAAAGAGAATATTTCCATCATGGCGACGTACAAGAACAACAATTTCACGCAGCTATTGGATGATAAAACCAGGGTTAGCCACACCATCCAAGATCTTCACATTCTCTAGAATGCTTGGATAGAGGAAAGTCACCAAATATGAAATAGTATCCTAGTATGGAATACCTTCATTTCTCCAAGACTATACAGGGTCTTTCACGAGGAACCCACCCATATTTATACGGGAAACTACTGAACGTATTTTCATGAAATTCAGCACTTATAAGTATTTCACGATGCTGATAAAATCTAAAATATTTTCAAGGCATGAGCACCTCCGGTTTTTCCGGAAATGACGTCAACTTCCGTTTTTCAAATTAGAACACCATTTTTTTGTTGCAGAAATAGATTCCTTAGAAAATTTCAAGTTATTCTGATGTAACATTTTTCAGTTTTGCGGAGCTCTATTTTCGATTTTTTTTTTCGAATTTTCCCGCTCAGAGAGAATTTTCCAACAAAAAACGGAAAAATGTTACATCAAAATAACTTGAAATTTTCTAAGGAATCTATTTCTGCAATAAAAAAATGGGGTTCTAATTCGAAAAACGGAAGTTGACGTCATTTCCGGAAAAACCGGAGGTGCTCATGCCTTGAAAATATTTTAGATTTCATCAGCATCGTGAAATACTTATAAGTGCTGAATTTCATGAAAATACGTTCAGTAGTTTCCCGTATAAATATGGGTGAGGTTCCTCGTGAAAGACCCTGTATAAATAATAAACGCAACACACGACTAGATATCTTCTGTTTCATTCGGTCTACTAACTATCGCACTCACACCATCGAGTCAGTTGCGCGAACGCTTAACGTATGGCAGGCGTGTTTTGTTTTGTTGTCGTAAAGAAAATGTTAAAGGTAAGTAATAAATGAGTATTATCAGCTGTTATGTCTGTATAGATACATAAGTGTTATACTATTGAGTATATCGGTATCATGTTTATTTCACCATTTTGTGATCTTTTGTCGTTAAAATATTGCGACCTGAAAAAATATTTAGAAGAGTTTGAACTAGTATGAAAATCCAAATATGGACAGTCGTCGGTGTCTAATTATGGAATATGCTTGATGTATGGGCTCTGGGCACATTATGATTGTGCTGGTCCAGAGTTTGATACTTGGATCTGTGACTTGTGCAAGTTATTATGAAACTTCTTTCATTTATCACAATATATTATATTCATTTAATTGATCTCAAAGATATTAATGTCCATTTTTGTTATTGTTATGTTGATTTATGCTATTACATATTTGGTTACTCATTTGTGATTTTGTTTTTTGTGCTAGATTTTAATGTGATAACTAATATATGTATTTGATTAAAGGCTGTTAATAACTACATATAAATGTTTGACTGATTAGTAAAAACATTAAACTGATTTAATTAATATGAAGTTTTTTTTATATCCCAAAAACAAAATGATATTCCATATTTGGTGATTTTCCTCTATTGACTAATTACTAAAAGAGCCAAAAATGGATGGAAGTAGCTTTAATTGTTCCAAAAAACCAGAAGGAAATACATGTCTCATAGTTCCACTAATCCTGTCTAGTTTTTCCTGACGGGATGTATAGGGTGCGTCATGTGGCTAAGATCAGGAGGGTTTTTCTCGAAAGCACTTATTTCCTGCATGCCTCCATCTACTATTGCCCACAACTCGGGATATTCCTTCTTGTAAGTGTTGTACCATTTTTCAACGAGTTTGTACTTGGAGAAATCTAAGTTGATGGCCTCTAGACACATGGTCGCTGTTACTAATTGAAAATCAGCAATGGTAACGTTATCTGCAAAAAATTTCACGATATTATCTTCGTGGAATCATTTACAGCAAGTACTTAGTAGAGGACCGCCCAATAATCTATTATTGTGCTTCCCAATCGCCCGAATTTTCAGATGAGTTCTGATATAGTCCTTGAATTCTGCACTTATCATGTTATATTTATTATCATTGCCGAGTACGACTTATGGCGTAAATAAAGAATAATTGTTTTCGACCACTTTACCTATCAATAATTGGAGGTTACAAATGCAGGCACGAAGTTTATCTTTGTCGGTGAATAAGCTTGCACGCCTTTCAATTGTGTCGTAAGTTAAACTTGTTCAAGTATGTGAAAATATCTACAAGATTGACCCTGGTAAGTTTTCAATTTTTTCTCAGATGGAAATAGATGTACATCTTTCTTTGTTTCATCGAATCTTTCCAGAATTTAATCTTTCGAAAGCCAATAAGTCCATTTCGTTTGTATCTGTATTTAACAGTTAGCCACCCCCTATTGTGGTGACCTCTAAAGTGGCAAATATATCGAATCGAGTAGAGAAAACAGTTTCAATTTGATATAGTAGGTATAACGTATGGGATTGCGATATAAAAGTATATTAACTGAGCTATGCCTGTATTTTTATTGCAAGTGAAAAATATAAATAGAAACTATTTGAGTTCTTCCTCTTTGGATGGCATTATGATATATTTATCTTGAGAACAAATGAACTAAATTGCCTTCAAGAAATTAATTAATTTAACCTTTAATCAAACATACTTGCAGCCTATTCTGCACAGCAGGAAAATATTCCTCCATGCATGATTATCCCTTTATCGTATTTGTTTATGAAGTTCAGTTCTCTTTGATATTTTTGTATCGGATTTCTTTGAACTTTCCCTCCAAAATATTCAGAATACGACCTCCAAACCTCGAGTGAATACCTGCGCCTTTCCTAGATATTCTAAATCTAAAGATAGCCTCATTCTGGGATGTTACTCTATTAAGGAGTGTAAGAATGCTTATGTTGATTCATATCCTTTTAACGAACTAACAAGCCGGGAAATAGAAATTTCTGGCTCTTCACGAGTCTAATATTTCACGTGTGTCATGAACCCTTCGTCAGGTTATGCATTACACTCTTAAAGTCCTTCCAGAATGCTGGAAATGACCATACCACTTACAGAAGGAGTCTTTTCGATGAGTTTACTTTTTCCAACATTCTCAGATTTACTCATTATATAAGTTTATCAAGTTCCAAATTGAGCTGCTGACTCTGTGAGAAACTTTCACGAGAGTTGGATTTTTTCTGATGGTAAAGTGCCGGAGAGCACTTCGGTATCGTGTTTACACGGAAGTTTTTCTCCAGGTTCCTGATGAAGCATGATAACTTTGTTCAGTTTCTGGTTTCTTCTTATTTGAGAATATACGGGGGGTGACGAATAAGTTTCTACTGAATATTTCTTATAATGAAAACAACAATTGAGTTAAAAAGTTGTTCGATATTAAAAACATTTTTTTAGTTTAAATTATTTGCTTACCATCGGCGGCATATTTTGTACCAGTTGTTTGAAGATAAGTATTGAAGTTGTCGAGAGCAATATTCACTTTCTTCAATCCTAGAGGGGTCCTTTTGTAATCGAAAAAAATTGGTGCCATCTGAAAATCATATAAAAATTTTCGTATGTAGTTTCTTCTTTTGCAAACTTGATACTTACGACATATTCTGAAATGTATCTGTAATACGTGGATAGATTGAAGCATAACCTGTGGTTAACTATAGCTCTCTTCTGGACATCTTTCGGGTATAACTTGTCGTTTTTCGCATATTTATCTGCTATGTATTGAAGTATGGCGTTGCTGAAATGACATTTTTATATGAACATGATTGGAAATAGTCGTAGAATATATCAGAAATCAGGTTTATAGTATCTATATTATTTCATAAGAAGGAGAAGTGTCACTTTTCATGGCGAGCTTTAGTTTGCCCGCCGAACGTAGTGAGGCGGGTAATTGAAAGCGAGCCATGAAAAGTCACTTCTCCTTCGAATGAAATCTGTTATTTTATTTTCAAACATTTTGAAATTCCTGGAAATCTGAATATCCTCTTTTGGATTGACATTTACGATCGCTATAATTGAGTGAAAAATGTAACATTTGCATAGTTACGGTTGTCTTTCAAAATTAGTTCCTTGCATAACAACACTTTTCGTGCCGCCGACGCCGGAGGGAAAAGTGAGCCATAGCAACTATTTCTCCTCCTAGGCGGAGAAATAAAACTTTTCGATGATCGTGTCACTCGAAAAATGACGTCGTTATCGTACGTTTGAAAATAATAGTATATTATATTATAAGGATTAAAAGTGCATATTTTTTTTACGAGCAATATTTGCAGTTGCGAGGCGGAGCGCAGCGCAGCCGAGCGAATGCAAAATTGCAAGTAAAAATAGGCACTTTTTAGTCCGTATGATATCTACTATTTTTTCTCCAACCAAGTCAAATATCTAGTATTGTTGGTAAATATTGATTGTCAAGTAGACATCAGTAGACTTCAAATTTCAATTAGAGAGCTCAAATGCAATTACTTTTAGTCCTAGGATTAAAAGTAGCGTTTTAAATCCAAGGATTAAAAGTGTTGCTAAGCAACGAGGAAATTTTTGTACGGTAAGGGAAGTGATGGCTTTTGCACCTGAAAATAGTACAAAAATGTCAACTTTTTTTGCTGGTTGGAGAAAAAATATTTTTTGGTACTTCTAGCGTCATCTTTGAATATGCTGTAAGTTGATTTTAATTCATGAGTTAAAAATTATTATTGAAATATCATTAATTATTTGTGAATAAATATTTGCTGAACCTTGATGTGTGGTTAATATAACAATAGTGTGATATATTCAGAAT
This sequence comes from Adalia bipunctata, assembly GCA_910592335.1. Classification (NCBI taxonomy): domain Eukaryota; kingdom Metazoa; phylum Arthropoda; class Insecta; order Coleoptera; family Coccinellidae; genus Adalia; species Adalia bipunctata. The sequence goes on from OU342955.1 coordinate 16,712,475, forward strand.
TATTTGTGATTGAAAATGATATCATTACAAACCTCGTAGCTAACTTAAGTAACTTGAGTTTGCAAATACACTGATCATATTCAAGGTTTCATTGAAATAATATATCACCTACCTTTCCCCTAGAAGAAATCCACTGTCATCCAATACCGGTATTTCTTTCTGTGGATTTTTCTGGAAATAAAAATATAATCGAAAAAATGATATTTGATATACAACAATGTTTTTATGAACGAATAACATGAAAAATAATCTAAAAATATTTATGCTACAATGATTATGAACTTGAAATGATTTTTGTATGGATATTTATTCATATATAAATAATTCAAACCTTCGCAAATTCTTCGGTCATATGCTCACCAATACCAAAGTCTACATTTACTAGCGTATATTCCACGTTTAAGGCTTTGAGTAGTTGGCGAACTGCTAGAGATGGTGGTCCATCAGACACTGAATAAAGAGTAAGAGGCATTCTGGAAAAAGTAAATCTACAATTATATCTGTTACAACTCACAAATAGACATACGTTTCTATTTTTAAATTGTTTTCCTGATATTAACGAAGGAATATTTATTATAAAGAGCATATTCCTGCAGATACTAAAGAAGATATTGGTTCCTGCAACCTTCTTCACCAATATAATATCTAATATGTCAATAGAAAAAATTCAATATAGTTTTCCCATACCTGCAAAGTTTTGATGGGATTTGTTATGTCTGAAACTTCACACTAGTCTTCACTCTTCTTGCTTCGCCAGGGAATTCAACCGCTTGCGATTTGATATGAGGAAACTGAATTGCATCCAGTCCACTTTCATTTCGTTGAAGGTAACACAACAGAAACGTACTAAGTGAGAATTCCTATCGTGAATAATTGGTTTCGGTACCAATAAGTTATATTCTCAGATGATTTATTTATTTATTCGCCTATTTTCCTTATGTGACTTACAAAAGTACAAGGTACAGTCAAAAATCCAGTTAAAATACAGAATAAAACACTTTTACAAATTCGCACAGCACAGAGAAACAGAAATCCTAATGAAGATTCTGTCCTAACCGTTATCTGCTGTTCTTTCTTCACGGTTCCATTTAGCTTTTCACATTTCAAACAAGTGTTCTGTTTCTTGCAAAAACGAGTACCCAAAATGATAACACACCTTCAAAATTTGTAGTCTTCTTGTGATTTTCTAATTTATCTTTGTAATATTTCTGTTTTTCTAAGTGGTTCCATGAGTTGAGTGATTTTTTGTTTTTTTTTAAGTTCGATGATAATACACTGCGCAAAAAAATTAACGCACATTATGGAAATCTCAAATTCATTCTACAACTGAAGGTGTTCTCAATGATAATTATTTCTATCAGAATAATGCATGCATATGTTATCCACTTTCAACGTTTTTCTTCAATACAGATGTTTTCTCCCAGCAGGAATAAAAAAAGATGATATTATCAGATTTTGAATGTATTGGCTCCATTCTAAAATCAGTTGTTCTCGATCAATTCTAGTGATCAATAGTTTTTCTTTCGTTTGATTTTCTACACTCGATCGCTATGCAATGCGAAACACGCAATTTGACCCAAGAGGAATGTGCCCAAGCGGTAGTTTTGCGAGAAGAAGGGTGGACATACACAAGAATTGCAGAAAGGTTTGGAGTTTCCCATACAAGTGTGTCCACAATGTTGCAGCGATTCAGGGAGACAGGTATGAATGTCCGAAAACCAGGACAGGGTAGACTACGGGTAACAACTGCCATTCAAGAACGTTACTTGAGAGTTTCTTCGTTGAGACAACGGATTGCAACCGCTCGTCTCCTTCAAAATCAGCTTGAGCGAACTCATGAGGTGCAAATTAGCACTCAGACAATAAGAAATCGCCTCAGAGAATATGATTTCAGGCCTCGTGTCGTGGCAAGAGGCCCAGCTCTTACCCAGCCCATCGAAGGGCGCGTTTGGATTTTGCGAGAGAGCATATCCATTGGGAAGAGGCCGATCGGGAAAGAGTTCTCTTCACAGATGAGTCTAGATTATGCCTCTACCATTGTGATCGACGTTCCCTTGTCTACAGACGTCCACATGAAAGATATGCTCAGTGCAATTTCCTGAATACTACTGGTTTCGGGGGAGGATCGATTATGGTATGGGGTGGAATATCTTTGACTGCTCGCACAGACCTAGTGGTCGTTGATAATGGAGCTATGAATGCTGATAAGTATATAGGGAACATTCTTGAAGAGCATGTAGTGCCATTTGCTCCATACATTGGATACATTAGTGAAAATTTCATTTTTATGGACGATAATGCCAGACCCCATCGTGCGCGCATCGTTCAGGTGTACCTTGAAGAGGTTGAAGTCTCCCGAATGGAATGGCCAGCAAGAAGTCCAGATCTCAATCCGATTGAGCAGGTTTGGGACAACCTCAATAGAAGGCTGAGAAGTTCAGAAAATCATCCAGCTACTCTTAATGACTTAGGAATCCAACTCGGAGAAATCTGGGAAGGATTAGATCAGAACATTTCAAGATCACTCATTTTGAGTATGAACCGTCGTTGCCGAGCTGTAATTAACGCAAGGGGTGGAAATACCAAGTATCAATTATCAGCATTTCAGTATTTTGAAAATTGTTTATTTCTCTTCTTTCACATAAGATTCGGTGAAATCCTGAATTTTTCTTCCATTTAATGTGTCTTGTTTCGTTCAAAACCTTCCCGAGAGAACATAAAAAATAAGTTATAAAGTCAATGTGGAGTTAACTTTCATTAAAATTGAGATTTTCAGAATGTGCGTTAATTTTTTTGCGCAGTGTATAAAAGCTTAAATATAAAATTGTATTATTGTACCCTTGAGCAGTAGAAATTTCATCAATCAATTCAAAGGTAGAGATGAAACAAACAATATTTTAGAATACGTTTTATTCAACAAAGTAAAAAAATAAATAACAATTCAATAATTATTTCAACTCCTAACATAATTAAAAATATATGTACATTTCTGGCTTAGTGGTGTCACTTGAAGTAGGGATCTATATACTCATAATTAGAGACGTAGCCTGCAAAAAAAATAAAGTTAAAATGAAGAAATAAGTAGAAAAAATAGTTGTCAAAAAAGCGTTATTTGAAAACCAAATGGATAAGTCAGTAGGTTTGAGTGCGAATAAAATCTTGAGATGATGAATGAATTCATGGGATGGACAACAAACAATGAATGCTGAGACAAAAACATACATTCAATGTATGTTTCGAAAGATGTATTGAAGATTTAAATGTTGTTGAACTCCTTGAATTTTGTGTTATTTTTTGGGGTAATAATGAAAATACTGTGAGATTGATGTTTTGGTTACTTGTTATTACAGTGGGAATTGGGCAAGAATCATTAGTTGTGAATTTATGATAAAGATCAAGCGTTGAAGGTTATTCCGTGACTTCTGTTAGGCTCTTGCTTGAAGCTTGAAACGGCAAATCTCTGTACCCAGTTTTACCTTAATTTTTCTCAGTCAGTCTAGATCTTCGTAGGTCCATTAGGTCCTAGTTGGTAGGTTACTGATTGTACAAGGTCAAAATTTGGTGATCTGGGTTGGTTATTGCTCCTTGTGAACGGGGATTGGTTGATAAATTGGTCAGACACCTGCCGTGGTCGAGTGGAACTTGGTATTTTCCTGTTAGTTACAGGATGATTTTGAGGAAAAGGCGGCCTGTTTGGTGTACCAGGTTGCTTTCTTGGATAAGGGGGAAAATTGGTGTGGTTTTGATTTCCTTTGGGCGAATTATTTTGTCTGGAGAAACGTGGTAGATCTAGATTGGCGGAGGGATCAACTAGGCTTTGATTGATTCTTGGAGGAGTTTTTAGGTGACCCCTGTATTTATCGTAAGTTTTTTTATTTTGTGTTGGTGGCCTTCGATCTTTCCTTTGTGCCTTCAAAAAGTCAGGATTATAAGGACCCAAAAAATTCGCATTAGACGTGAAATCGTTTTTGTCCAACTGGGAAGGAAGTCTTGCCACTGAACCAAATTGACCAGACAATTCTATCCTTTGGAAATTTTCCTGTGAAGGCTGAAGGTTGTAATGAAGCAAATTGCTGGGAGGCTCAGCAAAGTTGTGGTCGAAAATATTGGGACTACTAGGTTTTCTTGGTTCTTGGTGGAAATTCTGGAAGTTATTCGCAGCGTTCTGGTCTGGAAAATTTGCAGGTGGTTCTGCAAAATTACCACCAACAAGATTAGGGGAGACATTGTATTGGAAGTTCTCCTGCTTTGGTAGATCTACGAAGTGTATGTTCAAGTCATGATTCTGAAAGTTGTCAAAGTTCGTATTGGGATTCAACTGTTGGAAATCCTGCACTAGGTTTTCATGGGCGCCGAAGTTAGTTCCTTGAGGAACACCGTTAAAATTACTGGCCGAAGTCTCTGGAAGCTTCTGCTCGGTGAAAGGAGATTCGGATTGTTTGGGGACATCTTCATGGCCATCTTCGGTAATCTTTAAGTTGTGGGAACCAAGTGCAATTTCTCCTGAGCTCTCTGGCGCAATTACCTTAGTGGCCTCAGGAGAATCAAAAGCGGGCTCTAGCTCGAAATCTGTGTCAAAGTTACCCTGATCGTGTTGGTCGCTGTCGTCAGAGGTTTCCTGCGCGTCGCCAGCGTAATCGTCGGGCTGTGGGTGCGTTTGTCTGTAGTCCGTGAAGGGAGCTGGTGAGTCGGGGTCGAACGAAGAAGCTGCCGAGAATAGTTTTCCTACAATGGTTCCAAAAGTTGGTTCCTCAGCTCTGTACTCGTTTATCGTCGATTCGGCTGCGTGGTGGGAAGCTTGGGGCTTTTTGCCTGATGGTACTCTCTTAAGTATGAGTATTCCTGACTGTACCCCGGCTGATTTCGTGTCTTTAAAAGTCAATGTCATGTGAGTTTGGTTGTTGGTTGCGGAGGTAAATGAGAACTATTTGAATGAGGTTTATTTTTGTCTTAAGGGTACGATATACTCTGGCCGACGGCTACGGCACCGATTCTCCATTCAAAAAGTGCCTTTCATTTTTCCAAGTTCACGCCCCCAATTTTTCACCTGAAAGCTTGATTTTTTTTAAATTGATGTTAAAGGATGTCTTAAGGGCACTTCAATTTCTTCTCTTTGATGAAATTATTTTTTCGCATGAAAAAATCGGCTACGGCACCGATTCTCCATTCAAAAAGTGCCTTTCATTTTTCCAAGTTCACGCCCCCAATTTTTCACCTGAAAGCTTGATTTTTTCTTTAAATTGAAGTAAGGATTTAATGAGGCACTCCAATTTCTACTTTTCGAAAAAATTATCTTTTCGCATGAAAAAATCGAGTTGAATTTGGGAGTCTATGAAAATTGACTTCATAATCGTTTTTCGGCGGTTGTTTGTCAATTTTTTCCTAAAAAATTCATTGGAGTGCTCCCCACAAATCAATTTTCTATATTAAAAAAAAAATTCCATTTGGATAGGCGATAAAATAATGCAAAAAATGATGGAAATACTGAAAAGACATCCAGAAAGTGTGAAATCGCAGAGGACTGTCTGAAATTCCAGGAGAATTTGAAAAAAATCAAGTTTCAGGTGGAAAATTGAGGGCGTGAACTTGGAAAAATGAAAGGCACTTTTTGAATGGAGAATCGGTGCCTTTGGTCAGAGTATAACGGCCCCTTAACGAACGATTCGAACGGCAATAAACGTCGAGGGTGCCTACACTGGACCCGCAAAACACCAGCGAGTTGCAGTTTAATTTAGATGCTGCGAAATTTTCTGATCCCAATATGTGGCTTTTCCCATTACATAATATTAACTTACGTTTCATTTAATTTCAGTTTTATAGGTATTCGTAATTTTTGTTGCATTCAATGGGATACATTTCAATTTACTCATTGATCCAAAGGGAAAAATCAAATTTTTGAATGGAGAATCTGTGCCGTCGGCCAGAGTAAACGGCCCCTTAAGACTGTCTCAGGAGAGTTATGATATTTTGAAAAACAGCCAATTTATTTCTGTTTTCAGTGTGGAGTACCTAGTTTTTTGCGATATTGTGTATAGCCTATTTACAAATAGTTCTCATACCAAAAATCCAGTCAACAATGTAGATGATATTTTTAGTAACACACTTCACAGAATGGCATATTGGCATGCAAGGAAAATATTCACAGTTTTTATTAATACAAGGTGTCCTTATTCTTAATCCTTATGGAACTGGAGAAAGCAGGACACCTTATAATATTCGCTGAGTTGTTGGGTATCTACCGAAATATATGAGAAAGCAGATATTCGGAAATTCCCTGTTCTGCCATATCTAAACAGTGGCGTACAGACATAGTTGGAGGCCTGGGGCGGCCATAGATGAGGGGGCCTTATGTATATATATGTATACAGAGTGTCCCAAGTTCGAATGCATATTATAGACGTTTCTGGAGAACTGGAGATATTTGAAATCTGAAAATTGGCATTATGATATTGTTCGGAATTCTCTACAGACCTTCAGTACATTGTTTACCGGGTAGGAAAAGCCTTACATTCCTGGACGATTGTGAAGATTGATAAGCAACACAGAGTCCAGGAATGTGGCTTTTCCTACGAGGTGAACATACTATTTTTCCGCAGAACGTTTGGAATTCGACAGATTTCAATCAATTTTGAAAAAAATCGCGAATTATTCCATTCATAAATAAATGGAGCTTTGAAATTCGAATTTGTAAGGAAATATCATTTCCTGGCAGTAAGGAAATGAATATTTCCTAACAGTTGTGAAATCTTGACTTTTTCTATGACAAATTTTGTTAGGAATGTCAAAATTTCAATGGTGAATACATTTCAGTTAAAACCATTTTATTAATTCAAACAGTTTTAAAAATATCTAAAAAAAAACTGAAAAAAGTAAAATATTCAGTATTATGTTAATTCTTCTTATTCTGAACATCCCGAGTGTAAACGGTTCTCACAGCGTCAAAGTAGTAGAATGTGATAAGGTCATCTTTTGAATTTCATAAATATCATCACAGGTTGTGTCGAAAACTGTGATCGAAAATTGGCCATAACTTCTGATGTTTCCAAATTAGAACCCTATTTTTTTTATGATTGCGTTGGATTCTGCATAGATGCATCTTTAATTCTGCAAAGGAAAATAGTGATAGCACTCTACGATGCTCTTGCTCCCAAATTCAGTAATGCCCGAGTTATCTGAGCTTTTCTGGATTCATGTCGAAGTGGCTAGACTTTTTTGACCTTCGAATAGTTTTTCATACAAAATAAAATTATGTAATCACAAATAAAAAAAATTATTTGTCTGACATATGGACTAATAAGGAGGCCTTCGGCCTCTGCCTTCATGGGACCTGATAAATTATTTTTCTTTACAACTCATTTGTACTTTTTGGCCATTTGCTGGCCTATGCTGGTGCGGGGCCTGGGGCGGACCGCCCCCCATGTCCCTCCCTCGGTACGCCACTGTATCTAAATGATCGATCATCTTGACCACGAATTTCTGCATTCTGTTAAAAATGAAAGTATTCCCATATGAGCTCTTTATGATCAACTTTCCTAACAAATTAATGTCTTTGCTGAAATCGATATGGTATCTTGTCTGATTATAGGCTTGTGAATGAAGTCGTCCAACTTGAAACTGTAATAATTCAATGAATGAAAGTACTCGACGAAACGTAATTCAAACAAAGTCGACGCATTCTCTCATGTTTGCACCAATTAACCACCGACTCTAGCTATAATTTTTCCAGTTAGAATGACTCGATTACGAATTTTTCACGAGAAATTTGTCGCTAAAGAGTGGATAGGCTTTCTTGATGATAAACGATTTCTCTCGGAAAATCAGAAGCAAGATGCATTTTTATGTGATTTTTTCAATCAAGATTCTTGTTTAGAATCTGAATGACTAGAATTGGTGATATTTTTCATTTCGCTACGTTTTTCTGGTCGTACCTACGCTACGAAGAAGTTTCTCATCACATAATTTGCTATTTCCGCGATAATGTTTCAACATACCTGGAAAAGACCCATGATAATCCACGTGATGGAAATGGTCAGGAAAAGAAGGTCCAGGTCCTGAAGAGTGTTCGTATTCGACTTCCGAGGGATGGTAATGACCATAAGAACCATCTGAAACAAGTAATGCTGAAAGCTGGAACCAATACAGTCTAAATGCTCACCTTCATGAACTTCTGACGAATGCATATCTCTGAAGGCAGTTCTAGCGATTTTCTTTCCTAGATTCGTGATGACTTCTCCTTTGGCTTTAACTAATTTACCACCCCCAACTAAGAGATATCCACCACCCTTGATGAGTTGCCCTTTCAGGGCTAGCACACCCCCTTTGATGGCTTTAACTGCTTGGAGAAGAGTGTTGAGCACTGCTTTCTTCATTCCCAAAGGGTCTGGCTTTTCCTATAGCAAAACAGATTAAATTAGGGCAGTTTTCTTGATTGAAATATTTACAACCAGCAATATACAACAAAGATATGTGCTACAAATACTGAGACAATGCATGTGGAAGACTAAGGATCTGAAATTCACTAAATTATTTGACGCTGTACAATATCCTATATTCCTGTTGCTTGGTGCGAAGCTAGAAGTCCTAATGCCTTCATGGGGGCATGCCCATTCACTAGAACAGGTGATTTTAAGCCTTCATGAAGGCCATTTCCAATGATCCATCAGATTGTGGTGAGGCCTATATGCATGTGAAAGAGAAATATGGCTTTGAATATGCTGAATCTTTTGGTTTTCTGATAACTATAACAAGCTTTCAATGTTGAAATAACAATAGATTTCGAAGTGCAGCAATAACTAAATATTTACATCCAAGATGAGTGCTGCGGGAGTAAAAATGAAGGAAACTATACATTCAAATATAATGTGTGTGCAACCGAAGCTGAAGGTATATACAAGAGGTTGACCTCTACTCTCGTAACCTCAAGGTTTCTCTTACTTTATAACCACGTCTGTCAATTCTATCAATTTCAGTATCTTTAAAGGTTTCACTTATAGTTTCTTCATCTGAGGTATTCTCGTCCTGAAATTTAGAGTATTTCGTCATTGATGGGTGGGATTAACCACTTGGTCCTCAAATAGAACACTTGTAACTGAAATTAGTGTACTTACTACTGGGTGAGGATGGTAACTGTATTCATGACTAGGGTAACTTTTCCCACTGGTTGAGCTCGAGCTTGAACTTGCCAACGACGAAGAAGCTGCAGCTGACGCTCGACCAAGCAGCCTTAACTTCGCCTTAGCTCCCTGAGCTAGGAGTGTCTTTAGCGCACCTAACAGATCTGAAGATGAAGATCCTGACCTTTTGGACCTTTCGTATTGCACATGGACTGCATCAAGATGTCTTCTCTCATCTTCTGATATGTCGTCAAGTGTTATTATACTCAGAGGTGCTTTGATGGCACCTGTTCTGACTTTATGGACGAGGAAGAAGACCAGGAGAAGCGCCAACGAGAAATTCTTCTGGAAAAATTGATGAAGATTAACTTTTTTCAAGTTGGCTAATTCTAGAAGAAATTGTTAGCCAGTTCAATGATGTTTGTTGATTGTTAACTGGAAAGAGATGCAAATTCCATCAAAACCGACGGTTATCTGTCATTTTAACCAGCTTAAGCAGTAAATTCGGTCAGATCTACAAGCAACTGGCGCTTTTCTGAGGAATGAGTCCGTCTGTAATTGAAACTGAGTGATGATATAACAATCTCCTCTGGATTAAATCCGTATTCAATTTCCCTGGGAAGGAAAAGACGAGCCAATCTTGATTTCGGACTTAATTTCAGCGAGGCGCCTGCTTTGTGTGCGACAGGATAAAAATTTTAGGGAGAACGAAAGGAGAGTTCGTTTTGTTCGACGGAGTTGGGATTTGAGCCATGGAAATTTCTGAATCTACCCCATCAGGCCATTTAATGGGCTATTATTTCGGCTAAGAGGAAGGCTCGAAGCTGAATAATACTGGATACGAATCGACGTAGAAGGAATTAGAATCATTTACCAAAATAATTTACCAAAGGCATCAAGTTAAAAGTTGTCAATTTGGAACGTTTGAGGCAGCCATCTTTGAAATGATGGAAATAGATATTGGATCAACACCTGTTCGTTCTAGATGTCGATTTGTTGTGAAGGAGTTTTTTTTATTCCAATTGGTATTGACTCCATCTTGTTCATGTGTTTCGTGATGAAGACCATATTATATATTTATTTGTGTTTTCTTAAAGTAGTAGCTTGTATGTATACTCCATTCACTTTTATTTAATCACATAGGAGGTCATGATTTCGTTTTCAGGAGTTGGTGCACCTGATGAAAAGTCTGGGCGCGTACAGAAAATATCGTTAATGACAAAATGACATTGCCAGTTTCTTTGTTCACATCAAAGTAAAAGTACCAAAGATATTACACATTTTGTTAGTTCGAATCGATCGGCGATTTTGGGGCGAAATATCAATAGGAAATCGCCTATTTTTCCGTTCTTCGTCGTCCAGAAGAAGTTTCCCGTCGATATGAGAAATTTCGTGCAAGTGTCATTTTTTCCTTTCACGACTTTTGGCGTGAGTACGAACGGCAAATTTGAATTGGACCAAAAATCGATTTATAAGCATAAATGAAGCGAAAGTTAGTACTAATCGACCTTTTCAAACTTGATAACGAAGTTTTTTTATATATCTGGCTGTTTAGAAAGATTTCAAACGAAATTCCGGTCCCTCAGAAGTTTGGTTAGTTTCTGTATCGTTTTTGGTGCTCAAAATTGATTTGGAATGTGTAAATAGACAAAAAAGGCTTCCTTATACGATCTTCTAACGAAAACGACCGGAAAATATGGTTCAGGTAGGATTTTCGAGGAATTATGAGGAAAGAACTTGCAGAATGAAATTGCACGATTTTCGTGAGTAAACGGCTTCTGGATGGCCATCATCGGTCTCTGAATGATTATTGTTGATCGTTTTCACGTTTCAGAAGAAAAACACGTCTAAAAAGCTAAAAAAAGAAGAAATGTGACTATATTGCATTCAACGGTAGGTGAATTCAGATTCCGATGAATTGAAATGTGTCACTGGAGCTTCCATTCCTTCGCCGAAAGTAGAAATAGGCTATATTGAACCTGAATACATCGGTTTTTTTCCATATTCCAGGAGTTTGTGTCTTATTTTAGAACAGGTGAATGATAAATGTGAAGCATATGTTTGACCTATTCCATTTTATTTGTACAAACCTACTGTGGTAGTAATGAATGAATATTTTTTAAACTAATAAATTACTATACAGTCACAATATTTTACTCCTTGTTCATAATATCAAATAAATGAAATGTATAGGTATCTATAAAGATTTCAGGAATTGACATTCTTGCTTTTATTTTCTTTGTGATGAATGAATACAACTGTTATTTATTTGAAATAAAGAAATATCAGAAATAGAAATGTAATGCACCCTCACAATCATATCACATACAATATCATGACGAAAACAAAGCACATCGATAAATCTTTACAATCATAAATCCAAAAACTCCTTTATATGTAGAATGTTGTTCACAATTTCCTGTTGTGTTCTCCAAAATGGAATATACATTCTGAGAAATACGCTAAGAATGTAGAAAGGGCAACATTGTGTTGACTTGGAACATAAAATATTTTGAAAAACGTCATAACTTCGATACAGAGTGGAATGTGTCAAATTTTCAAGGCCAGAGTTGTGATTTTATAATTCTGAATGGAGTATAAGTGTTATTCATTTTATAATTTGTGACCTTCACACCTAATTCGGAAAATTTTTTGTAGCTTAAGTAGACTTGAGAATAAGATTTATTTAAAGTCTCAAAACTTGTCGTCAAAAAACTTTTTTCTCTTCTTTCATGATAGAAATGTCACTGACTGTCATTAGTGTCGAAAGTTTTTTAATTTCACATATTTTGTGTTTGATGCATTTTCAGAATCGTATTCTCATTGGAAATTTCCATAGTTCTTCCTTTTCTTTCCACAATAAATATCTCATGTTGAATGTTAAATTAGTTCTCAAAGACTAATCCTTGGGAATCTATAAATTGGTGTTTCGTGCTGCTTTATAACGGTCAATACAAAACGGACCAATTGTGTCAATTTGATAATTAGTACCAATTGGTGATTGCGGAACTATATGAGACTATGTTGCGACGAGCATGTCGATTAATTCAATCTTAATTATTTGAAGATGGTTCTGCAGATCAGTGACGCTCCTTGTCGCGTTTTCATCCGAGTTTATGGTGCTACAGTTTAAAAAGCTTCGCCAGGGTAAGTTTCAAAAAGTTTTCTAGTTGCAGTATCTAATTTCGAAATCCAGGTCCCTTAGTCACATTAATAGTTGAATAAAAATATTTGTAAGAAGTATTCAATTTTTTTTTTCTGACGATTCTACAACCCATGTTTTTACGTCAGTCTTTCAAAAACAGTACACGTTTGTATCGGTTTTTTTTCAGGGTGAAATTTCGATAGGGATAACTGTGATTTGATATAACGTAGAAGCCATGTTGTTTTGACTCTTCTGTTCGGTAAGCGTTGACAAATTATCTTGGGAAGACCCACGATGCAAAAAAGTTTACGAATTGTTGAAATTTACTTTCAAAATCAGAGTTCTATTTGCCAAACTTATAGAGCACTCCGTGAAATTTATGGTTACCGTAAATCGTCCATCTGAACAGCTTATTCGTCGAGATATCGGACAACATTTTCTTTACTCGATGCAACAACAAGACAATGAACTGCGCGTACAGAAGAAAATACGGCTGCTGTGAGTGATAGGGTTAATGAAGATCCAGATTTGTCTATTCGTCGACAATTCGTCAATTCGTTCACAACAAGTTGGATTTCACATGGACAATTTTGCGTAAAAATTTTGGTCTGCACCCCTACAAGATCCAACTGGTTCAAGAACTAAAGCCACTTGACCATAATAATTGATTTATTGAAAGAAAGATTTGGCGATAACATTATTTCGAGAAATAGTCCAATTAATTGGCCTCCAATATCATGCGACATAACTCCAATGCATAATTTTCTTTGGGGTTATGTCGTGTCATTGGTTTATGCAGATGAACCAGAAACAATAGACGCTTTGGATAACTCATTTTATAGCTGAAATAAGGCCTCAATTACTCGAAAAAGTGGTCCGAAATTAGTCTGGTCGAAAGCGGTTCTTCAGAGCTAGTAGTGGTGGACATAAAATAATAATAATATTTATTGATCTCAATTAGATTTTATGACAACATATGGGCTAAGTCCTATTCAAAATTCACATTCAATAAAAAGCTGAAAAAATTTAAAAAGAAAAACTTTATATAGAATACAATTGAGATGTAGCGAATTAAAGATAGATGGAAAGACTCAGATTTTAAAAGAGAGTACACAATCGATGAGATATTCATGAAGGTGTTTTTTGAAGACCTCAATACCGACATCAGGCTGTAGGTGTTTAGGCAGAAAGTTGAATAATTATACCGGAAATTATTTATAAAACATAAATGTCATAATACTACCATTCGAATTAAAAAAGTTGGCTTCAATCTTCATTTGATAGCTATTTATGTAACAAGTACATAAATTAGGTCTTTATGGACGAGTCCAAAAGTTTATGCTCGCTCTGCCAATACTTTGGGCAAGTCCATAAGCCTAATTATGTACGAGTTGCATACAAAGCTTTATGTTTGACTGCAATGAAGAAGATTTATTTTTTGAAATGGCAATTAATATATTCGTCGCTTTATTTCAAGAAAACATTGAGTGTGCTTTTGCTTTTCTTACCTTAGTTACCGTGAGCGACCTTAAAAACCTCACTGAACAAAGTTGTTCACTTCGTTAATTCTGTGACAAACGTCATAATAATCCCAAAAATGGATAGTTCGGGAGAGGAAAGCGTAAAAAATTTAGCCGCAAGTGCGGCCTATAACAAGTTGTGTGAAAACGAAGAGAATTGCAAAATCAAGAGAAGACTGTGACAGTTGAGTCCAATAAAGTGGTGTCCAATAAAGTAGTCAATTATGCACGCTAAACGAATTCATGAATCAAGTGTTTATGAAGCAGTCGAACATAAATGTGTTTTTCCGCAAATCGCTAGGAAACTTTGACATTCCTAACAAAATTTGTCATAGAAAAAGTCATGATTTCCCAACTGTTAGAAAATGTTCATTTCCTTACTGTAAGGAATAAGCATATTCGTACTTTTCTAATAATTCTAATGAAGTAGTATTCACTGCCTCAACCAGCTCTGGAGGAGTCCCAGAAATGGAAAAGTCATTCATCATCACTTATCATTTCACACTGTTTTGTCTTCGAAAAGACCAGCAATTAAATTAATATTCGTCAAGTTTGACAATTCGGCATCAATACGCGTCTATAGTAACGTAACCAATTCCATACCGAATTTCAAAGCTCCATTTATTCATGAATGGAATGATTCACGATTTTTTTCAGAATTAATCAAAATCTATCGCATTTCAAACGGCTTACGCCTCCACTTAGCAATCTTCACAATCGTCCAGGAATGCAAGGCTTTTCCTACTCGGTAAACAATGTACTATTATTTCAGTTTAAAGTTCTATCATTCTAAAAAAAACACCCGATATATTCATTGCAATATTTCGCATGCATTAGATTTGCTTCTATATCTTGAGGAAGAAATAACTTATAATGGGTTTTTTCATATAATCTCAACTAGACAGTGGTTCAAAGTGAAACATGGACTTATGGAACTCATTCTTGTTCTACTTGAATGACAACAGACAATTTTATTTATACAAATACTGAAAATTTTCTATTTGGTGTTATTTTGTTCTAAAAAACTCTTTGAAAGTGATGGGTTTAGTGCATTCATTGCTGTTACTGAATGAAGAATAAGGATGTTCTTTAAACATGTTTTTGTGGGTTTTTCAGTGGTTGAATGTGTCTTTTATTGAGACAAATGATAGCGCGGGTGAAACCGAAGGCGTTAGCAGGTTTGATATAACAGAATCTTCACATATATGTCACAGATCACATTAAGCAAACTTTCACCTTTCTTGCAAACGTAAAAAGTCGAGAGAACGATATAACCATGAACTTGATGGCTAATAGCATTCGGTTTACACCATCCTATTTTCCTAATATGAATAAATTACGCGCTATAAGCTCGTTTGAATGAAATGACATGAAATGGAAAGTCTATTGGGACTTAACAATGGTTAATTGGTTTTAATTTTGATGTAATACATTTCATTTGAAACAACCTAACTTTTGATCATTTTTTATCGATGCTTCCACAACGAAATAATGAGTGCGAAAAATTTAAGGGATTAGATATTCATTGTCCATAATTTGAGGGTGGGTCTCAGGGGGTCGTTATACTTTGGTCGACCGATGCGGCACCGATTCTCCATCCAAAAAGTGCCTTTCATTTTTACACGTTCACGCCCTCAATTTTTCACCTAAAAGCTCGTTTTTTTCTTCAAATTAAAGTTAAAAGATGTCTTGAGTGCACTCCAATTTCTTCTCTTTGAAAAAATTATTTTTTCTACAACCGGGCCTAACTAACTACTTTCCCGCATTGTTTTCGATTCGGAAAGTGTCACTTTCCCGCACTTGTGCGGGTGTTCACGCCAAGTGAACGGTTCAAAATAATTATTCTGAATTTTCAAAATTCGAATTATTGAATTCATTTCTCCATACTGGGGAATTCCCATATGGATTATCCTTTATGTACAAGAAGAACTTGTCAGCTGTGGAGTGCAGCATATGTCGCATATTTGTTTCGTTTTCATATAATTCATATCAGTTCATTGATTGAGATCGTGAATAATTCTGCTTCTATTAAGTGCTAATTTTCTGCTTCCTTTTCGTGAATTCCGGAAAATTTCAGTTTTTCCTGTGATTCGCTGTTTGTAGTGATTTCGATTCAATCGAATTACATTCATTTGAAACTTTCATTTATGCAAATTATTTCGAACAAAAAGACTGTTACCAGTGGCGTGGTTATTTTATAATACCACAAGGATAAGTGTGCACAATTTGACATTTTAGCAACGGATTTTCACGTTAGCTTCATTCCATATTCGTTTGTCGAGCTCGATCAATTTTTATATTGGAATAGGAGTCATCGACAGGATCCTGTTGACTGTTTTGCTGATATATGGTAAGACTATATTTCTTCTGTTATTTTGGGTACATTTATCCTTTCATTTGTATTGGTTTTCAATTAATTGCAAATACGTATACAGTCCACTAGCCTTATTTTTATTTTCACTCGGAAGATTATATTTCGAAAAATTAAACATAAATAATTGAACCACACTTCAGTTGGTTAACTGAAACTCTACCCAACAGCGGGAAAGTAAATATGTGTTGAATTTGGGTATAATAATACCTTCAACATGAAATCTCCTAATCTACTTACTTGTATATTTAGTTAAATATTTCAAATTATGCAGTTTCATCCATATCAAACTAATTAATAATGCAGATTTCCGTTTGAAAATTATTGCATTTCAAAAGAGCTAGACATCCTTCAAAAATTATGACTGGCATACATGGATCTGTGTATTTGTTTCTATGTCACAGTCTATGATTTTCCGCATAGAATCCCAAACTCCTTAATTAATGTGTCAAAACGAATATTCGAGTTGTGTAGAAGTTTTTTTTTCATTTTATAAAACGGTTGTAGAAATAGTATATTATATTATAAGGATTAAAAGTGCATATTTTTTTTACGAGCAATATTTGCAGTTGCGAGGCGGAGCGCAGCGCAGCCGAGCGAATGCAAAATTGCGAGTAAAAATAGGCACTTTTAGTCCGTATGATATATACTATTTTTTCTCCAACCTAGTCAAATATCTGATATTGTTGGTAAATATTGATTGTCAAGTAGACGTCAGTAGACTTCAAATTTCATTTAGAGAGCTCAAATGCAATGACTTTTAGTCCTAGGATTAAAAGTAGCGTTTTTAATCCTAGGATTAAAAGTGTTGCTAAGGAACGAGCAAATTTTTGTACGGTAAGGGAATTGATGGCTTTTGCACCTGAAAATAGTACAAAAATGTCAACATTTTTTGATGGTTGGAGAAAAAATATTTTTCATATCTTGAGCGGAAAGTATTTTCCCGCACTCGATTGCTTGCCCGAACGACGCGGAGCGACAATCTATACCTTTTCAACTTCAAATTGAGACTAATCACAATCAAATTGGAATTAAACAAATTCAAAATGAGAATATGCAACTTCAAATTGGTAAACGAAATCGAATTGGGAATAAACACATTCATATTAACACTAAACAATTTCATATTGAGAAAAGTCATTTCCACTTAAATTTAATACAAAAATATTGTCAAATAATGAATGTACCTATTGATCAGATCATTTTGAGTGTTTTGTGTTCTAACTTATTCATTATGAAATATGAAGGGGTGCATTTAGAAGAGAAGATGCAAAAGAATTTGTGCGGAACCGCTTACGTGCTGCCTATAATATTTACCAGTCGCATGTGGTGTTGGTAGTAGATAATGCTCCTCGTCATGCAGGATTAGAAGAGGTCTTTAAGGAACCAGAATTTCAGGACAATAATCTACTCAGACTCAGTTCTTACAGTCCAACGCTGAACCCTATAGAATTTGCGTGGTCAAGTTTTAAATCTGGAGTTAAAAGGGCAATGTCTACAAGGATGCTACAGATTTTGGCTGGTGAAGAAAGGACAGATCTTCCTCAAAACCAGTTCCGCTTGCGTGAATTGGAAATTATATTGCGTGATAATATAAATAAAATAAATATCAACAACTGTGCGCGATATACATATAGCACATATACAGCGATCTTTTCCTGATATTTTAAACTTAGTTGATATGGTTGTGTGACTTTCATTGTTGAAGAAATATTTTTATTTATCGTATCGATTCTCACATTTATCAACTTGTTCATAAAATAGCATTTTATATTAAGTTTATCAACACCCCTGCATTGTAAAAAAAATAAAAATAAATATTTTCCTCATTTGAATTCTTAGTTACTTCAGAACAATTCTCTTGAACTATGAAATAAAACGGAAAATGACTTTTCTCAATATAAAATTGTTTAGTGTCAATATGAATGTGTTTATTCCCAATTCGATTGTGTTTACCATTTCGAAGTTGCTTATTCTCATTTTGAATTTGTTTATTCCCAATTCGATTTCGTTTACCATTTCGAAGTTGCATATTCTCATTTTGAATTTGTTTAATCCCAATTTGAATGTGATTAGTCTCAATTTGAAGTTGAAAAGGTATAGTGCGGGAAAGTACAACTTTCCGCCCTTGATAGGTAAATAACTATTTCGCATGCAAAAATCGGGTTGAATTTGAGAGTCTATGAAGAATGAGTCCAAATCCAAAATTGTTTTTCGGCGGTTGTTAATGAATTTTTTTTAGGAAATTCATTTGAGTACCCTCGACAAATCAATTTTCTATATTTAAAAAAAAATTCCATTTGGATAGGCGATTAAATAATGCATAAAATGTTGGAAATACTGAAAAGAATTCCAGAAAGTGAGAAATCGCAGAGTGGAAAACTGAAGGCTTGAACTCGGAAAAATGAAAGGCACTTTCTGAATGGGGAATTGGTGCCGTCGGCCAAAGTATAACGGCCCCTTAATTATTAATAAAATTGTTTGATACATTCCTCTGTTGAAGACACCAAAAATCAGATTCT
Source organism: Adalia bipunctata (assembly GCA_910592335.1). Classification (NCBI taxonomy): domain Eukaryota; kingdom Metazoa; phylum Arthropoda; class Insecta; order Coleoptera; family Coccinellidae; genus Adalia; species Adalia bipunctata. The sequence continues at coordinate 16,731,146 of OU342955.1, forward strand.
CAACGTATTCACACTGTTAACAATTAATTAATAAAAAAGGTTTGTTTAGTCAACAGCTCCATAGGAATTCGTCGCTCGCCTAGTCAAGACTATACTGCCTTCCGTGTACAGTGAGGGCACCTGAATTGAAAGCTTTGTGTTTGTTTTCCTAACGAAAAATAGGCTGACGATATAGGTGCAGCCTAAGCTGGCAAAACGAAAAATTTCAGCTTTTGACAAAGATCATATCTATTTCTTTGTTAACGGTCGATAAAATCTGATAATGAGGTTCAAAAGTACAAAGAGATGTTAAATATTCAAGGAACGAAATAGCATATCCCGTAAAAATGAATTCCTTACGGTTGTCATATTAAAGCTATTTTGATATTAAGCTTGAGTGCTGTAGAATGTCGACATTCCTGGAATTTCCAGGTGGTGTGGGATTCCTTCTTTCCTGCTGGTGCCCATCGCGCCAAACAGGAAGCATTAGATTGCATAACATGCCACCTTCAATTAAAAGTTCACAGTAAAACGTATAGAATGCGAATCCATAACTTTATAATTAACAATCTGTATGGTCCAATTCTCTCAGGACAGTACACAACATTGTTAGTTCTCGTATTGTCCGGGTGCACTCCCATCCTAATATTGTTCTTGTTTTCTTCTATTTTGATTAGGACGATATGAGTAGCATGTATTTTACGCCAGCGCAGAGTCGCAACTTGCAATGGTTGTCCGACAATGAAATAGGTTTCGACGTTGACCTAGAACTGAAAGTGTATTACGGGAAAAAGGCTGAAAGTCCTGATGATATTGCCTCAACATCACATACAGTCTTCCCACGTGGAAAATGAAATTCAGGGTGTTTGTTTTGTTGTCCCATCCTGGGAATTATTTGGGTTATGTTTCTCATTTCTAAGAAGCAGTGGTATTGACTTTTTCTTTTAGAAATTATTGAATCTAAGTCTTTGAACAAAAGAAGAGAAAGGAAAAGATTTGGTGATTTTAATTATATTTATTGGGATCCCCTTCGAATACAGGATTCTTAGTGAATTAAAGAGTGATTCGAAATTTTTTGTAACCATTTCATTTTGAAATCAATAGTTCAGTTCTCACATTAGTCGCATTCAATAAGACTCCAGCTGAAGCAAAAGTCGGCGATGATCACTGCAGTCGAACGCCTTACTAAGGTCCATGCAGGATATTGTAGCTTCTTCCATTTATCCAGAGAGTCAATAAGAAATTTCACCATCTCTATTAATGTGGTCTTTGTATATATCCATTCCTAAAGCCATGTTGGCTATCACTAAGAAGGTTGTTTGTTTCCATAAAGTTGACCAGTCTGGACTTTATTGTTGCCTCAAAGATTTTGGATAATGCCGGCAGTACTGAAATGGGTCGGAAGTTGTTGCATGAGTTTATGTCTCCTTGCTTATGAGTAGGTGTTGGTTTGGCAATTTTGAGCTCATCAGGAAAATATTCTTGCCCAAAACATTGGTTGACCACATATGCGAGTGGTTCTGTCAGTTTCCCAATTACTCTTTTCAAAATATTTACTGTTTGGCCGTATATATCCCTGGATGTTTTATTTTTCATGCCAGACGCCAATTTGTTCATCTCTTCCGGTGTGTTTGGTGCTAGGAACATAGATTTTGTTGGCGGTAGCCGTTTATTTGCTTCAGCTACTTCTTCTTCATCAGCTGTTCAGCAACCGTGGTGAAAAAACTATTAAGCTCTTCTGAGGATAAGATGCTTTCTTCTCTTTGTTTATTGGTGTTTTTTATTTTCGAGTTGATCACCGACCAGATCGCTCGAGCTTTATTTTCGCTGTTCTCTATAAATGCATTATCGTCTTCCCTTATCAAGTTGTTTATTGTGATATTGAGATCCTCTTTCATTTTCTTGTGATTCATCCTTTGTAGTTTTCGCAATCGTGAAAACTGCATCTATTTCATTTTTCTTTTCAGTTATTATAGGTTCCTGAATTTTTTTTTCGATTTTGACATACGTTCATTTTTCATATTTGTTTCAGGAAATCATTCATAGAACAAACCGAGAAAATGTTTATGAAATGTTTCAAATGATTCCCGTGCTGGGTTGGCATATACTGAACCCCAGTTGACACTGCTCAGTTTTTGGTGAAACTGCTGAATTCTGAACTCATTAATTTTGCGAACCTTACGATTTGTGCTTTTTATGAAGAATTTACTTAAATTCTAGTTCGATTTTCTGGGCCAGGTGATCAGACATATGAAGGTTAATCGTGGATTTGTTATACAAGCAAGGATGCTTCTCATTACTTCCTACAAGAAAATTAACATTGAAATCTCTGGTGACTATTACATTCCCATGCTGTGCCGATCCCAATGCTAAGTCCAATTGTTTGCAAAACAGGTCAAAATCACCGGTCGGTGATCTGTAAATGCACAAGAAAACAAACAGTATCAGTTTTAGTCTCGTGAATAGCAGATTTTCTCGATGTGTTTCTACTTACTATAAGAGCCACCCCATATACGGATTCCGCAGTGCAATATTGATTCTACTAACGATGCATAAAACTTAAGTAAACACAGTATGTTCTTTGTTTCACGATCATATAAAAAACAGGTATTAATTTTTACATCGTTTTTGAATACTCAGTGTTTTAAATGCTGGTCAAAATATAAACTCCCAGATATTTGATCGATGCCATTTTCTGTATCTTTGGACAAGAACAGTCAGTGCGGTTCAATTGTATCTGGTGGATCAACATATAGGTGAATTAAGGCTGGCCTATTCGGGTAAGAGAGAATGTGATCAATTTAGTTTTTTTCATGTTGAGGCTCAACCTATTTTCACCAAGCCATCTATTCAAGTGCTTCATACAGTATTCAGTTCTCAAGCACCTCATCCCAAGTGTCGAAACCAATCAACAAAATCGTGTCGTTTGCATATGACGAAATCACCCCACAGCGAATAACATTTCATTGATACAAAAAAGGAAGAGTGTTGGCCCCAGTACTGTGCCCTGAGGTATTCCCATCTCGATCCTACGCCATTTACGGACCCCCTCGCCCATTCTTACTCTCTGGTATCTCTCAGAAAGTCCTTTAATGATTCGAAGGCATCACCATGCATTTTCCAAATATGCACTGTGCAAAATATGAGTGATTAAGAAATTATCAACTCTTGTGTGGAAAACTATTGGGGGAAAAACGTTCAAAATGACATAAATGTACAAAATGACATAATAACTTGTAGGTATCAAATGCGGAACTGCCTACCATATCACAAGACCGAATGGGTTCTATTAACCTCTGAAAACTCGCCAGCGCTACTCTAGTTCATTCGGTCGTTATGAGTGATAACAAAAATCAATAGGTCACGGGCTTTTTCAATTCGCCAAAATTTTAGAAGAAATGGCCAGTTTTCACCCTTTTTTATTTATGTTCCATTTATTTCAAACTTTACTTATTTGTCATTGTATTCACGAAGCTTTTTTTATGTTGAATATACTTTTTGTATTAATTCGATATATTTCTTGTTTTATAACGGTTTATGGCCAAAATTACAGATACAGTAAACGGATAAAATGACATAGGTATTTCAGCTGAATAAACCGTATCTACCAGACAACACCACGACCATTCATTCCAGGTTTCATCGGCAAACAAAGAATCAGGACTTGCCATAACATATTCATAGAAAAATATTCATCTGTGGCTAATAAGGGCAATGCATCTTAACCAACTCTTGCTGATCCTATGAGGAGGTTTCTCCAATCCCTAAAGGACAATTCATAAGTGGGCAAGGCAAACGTGAGCCGAAGACTCAATAAACGTTAGTTTCAACTTCTACACCTAATATGATTACAATCGAATCAAAAAATGGGCCCATACCTCCTCCAAAGGAGAGGAGACAAGTCCCTAGGGCATTATTCAAAGAAGACAATGACGAAGAAAATGTTCCCCTCATCTTTCGAGATGATGAAGACGACTGTCCATCTATCTATCGTTATCACCTTTTTTCCCTATTCAGATCAGGAAAAAACCAATCTTTTCCAGGATGAACCCTGGAAAAGACTGGTTACGATGCATGCATTGGGCTCACGCATCTTGTGCTGATGTTCCTAGAAAAACCGAGCGTTTCTTTGGTGACCTTTGTCACTAGTTTTGTAACTATAAGTAGAAAACTACAGTTGCCTGTTGCCGGTATGTCATTTTGTCCATAACATGTGAACAAAATGAATTTTTTTTATCCCAATTCATCTAAGAATATTTCATTTTTTGGTACTTTCATTTCATAAAGGTTGACAAGATTTCATAAAGAAAGGACCAAAGATCATAGGTGTAGAATATGACATTACTGTAATTTACTACTAACAAGTTATGCCTCTGAAATAAACCTCATGTCATGAACGTACTTCCTCTACCCTAAAACACCAAACCTACTTGTAATCAACTAGAAAATACGATCGTCCATCAATTAGATAATATTATCGATTGAAGTGAGGGAATGTCAGAAAGTATCTTTTACGAAAGAAATCACCAAGATGCTCCTTGTAGCCTCAAGGGACCAGACGTACTTTCAGATGGAGATGTCCGCCATATTAACGAATCGGATCAAGATCCTCTATTCACCTATGGAGAACGATTTCGTATCAAGTTCAATTTCACTTTCTCCATTCTACTGATGAGGAAAACAAGAGACCGTGAACTATTCACGGTTGAAGGTTGTCTTAATATTTACAAACCAACCGTGTACACACATAATAAGATCAAGTAGGTAATCACAACCTGACGTTTGCGTGTTTACAAAAATCTCCTGGATATCAAATTCAGTGACATACTCAGTCTTAATTACGAATTTTCGTTCGTTATCAATGATCTAATGGTTCTAATTGAACTGCGGATGAATTAACCTGACATAACTGCGTTTAGGTGTAACGAGAGTGTTATGAAACATGAACGGAGAGATTGAATGCATTTCCGATTTGCATGGGCAAACCGAGAAAAATCTAAAAAAAATTCATATCATGAAATTCCCATCACGTCCGTAATTAACAACAGCACGTTAGGTTGAACTAAAAATATGCAAATCATATCAAATCAAATTTGTAATAGAACTTAAAATGTGCGCCAAAAACCATAGTTTTCATTCAGTGATAGCGAATCTTCCCAGGAATAAAACAGATTGAAAACATTTCTCCTTTCGGTGCCTTGCCACAGGAAGAGTGGTATGTGCTGTAATTTTTTTTTAATTTTTGAGATTGTCGAATATTTCGAAATTAGAGGAACACAAAATAAAAGTAAATTACGAACATAGAGATTTGAGAAACTCTATACGATGTATGATGCGTTTATCATATCATATTAACAGCAATATCTTGTTGATACCAACTTATGTTTTTCAATAAAAAAGAGTCTTCAAAAATCTCCAGAACATCAAATTCAGTATCTATTGACTGATTCTGGAGCTTCTCAAGAACTCTTTCACTTTTGAATCAATCTTATATGAATACAAATAAGAATGAATTAATGAATATTCGGTTATACCTGAGATCTTATTCAAGCTTGAGAATATTTACTCGAATGAGAACGTAAGAGTGAATAATGAGAAATTTTCCTTCAAAATATTATTCGAATCTCTTAAAAAGGGAAAGTGAAGAATCAATGAAAGGAGACACACGTGCACCGCAGTATTTTTACTACAGAAAATGTTGTGGTTTCCAACATGATGGAATGCATAATATATCAAAAATGAGTCGCTGCTTTGAGCGATCGTTCATCCACCTTGTAGGTAGATTCGCATTTGCCAGTTGAAAAAGAGTTGACAGGTGTCCAAAAATCGAGGGCAGCTATCAAAGATATCTATGATCCCAGTTTTGTGGTTACAGAAATATTGAGAAACATTTTTCGATAATTCGCAATAATTTTATATTGTTCAGGTTACGCGATTCACACAAAATTCAAACTTCATTCATTTTCTATTCAAATGCATAATTTCAGCCAGATCGAATAAATAGTTTCGAAATAATTAGGAAAAAATTTCGAAAGGCCTTGAACGAATTCAACCGTGGAATTCGAGATTTGAACCTACCTACCCTAAAAATTCTAGATGAACTTTGAATTCTCATTCCCCTTTTTCTGAACACTGGATGCACTCAAGCTTAATTAGTGTACTGTGGCTCAATTCCCAATCTTATCCATCTCAACTATATTCTGTTCAAATGTAGGAAGAAGCAATAATAACATGTTTGGCGCAGCGGAAGGAGGGTCTTCGTGAAGTTTCTTTCGTCCAGAGTCGAATCGAGGAGATTTCAAAAAATCGTTCAGTTTTCACTGAACTTGACTTCCATGTTTTTCAATAATTTATAGAACGTTGTTCTTTTGAAATTTGGCAAACCGAATCGATTATTTTTAACGATTGGGCTCTCCTCTTAGGTGGCGTCAATGTTTTATTCTCTCTATATTCTCTGAGAATTCTGAATACAGCTGAATCGCTCACCCCTGAGGATTTTGAAACAATTCCTTCTGAGTCTCTTTTCGATAAATCAGGATGTTCTTCCAATTGTTTTCGAGAAATGTTCAAAATTATCTCTTTCTCTTCAGCAGAGAAATGCGACCTTTTGGACCTTTTTCGTGGTGGTCCCTATATATCACCCCCTGATGCAGTATCCGATTCCGAATTCGACATTGTTCTATAAACACTATATACACTTTGTCAAAAGATTTTCCAACACAATACACTTTTCACAACAAAATCTATAAACACTTTGATCAGCTAGACCTTCACAGTAGCTCTCTAGGTGTTTTAACTGGTCTTGTCAATTGAAAACTTCGATATTTAGGTATGCAAATCAAGATGGCTTTAATCCATTTAGGGAAAGGACCCAAACCTGGTGTTTCCCGGAATTACCTTGTCGGAATCTTGAGCAGCCGACAAACAGTTTCGTACAGAATAATATAAAATTATAGACCTAAACTAAATATATTTCGTATATTACAAGTAAGTGAATGATCTTTTTCGAGTCTTGTCAATTGAAAACTTCGATATTTATGCAAATCAAGATGGCTTTCACCCATTAGGGAAAAGGACCCAAATCTGGTGGTTCCCGGAATTACTTTGTCGGAATCTTGCAAGATTCCGACCCAAATCTCTAAAACTCTGGTGTTTCCTGGAATTACCTTGCCACATTCTCATAACAGAAATTTGCACTAGAGTTTCTGAGGAAAAAAGTTCTAATGTGGGAATTGCTTGCTCAAATTATTGAATAATTTCTATTCAGTACCATCCACAGTCCGAGTACGATCCTGGCAGTCTCTAAGGGCGGTCGAAGAGAGCGTTGTTATCAGCGTTTGATCAATGGGAGCTTTATTGTGCTCAAACCAGACGATTCAATTTGTTTACAAAGCTCCTTCTTATATTTGAGCGGACTATAATATCAACTGAACCATGCCTAGCATGGTTTTTACCGCTGAAGAAGCACCGGTTAAACGGAATCTTGTGCTTTAGGTCTATTCCATTGTATTCCTAGAAAAATGAGGATCGATTGACTTGGACATGTAGTGCGAATTGGCCGTTGAAGCCTTGGAAATTGAGCTCGTCTTGAAATAATAAAACTGGAATTTAGTGTCGATTCATGACTTCAGATGAGGTTGCATATTGCCACTGTGCTTTTGAACGATCAAAGCAAATTGTGGAGCTCAGACTGGTCAAATTCATCAACAAAGTCTTCAGTTTTCTGGGTTGCTGAAGTAATGCTGAACTAGTCTAAGGCGACGATTCTTGGAAAAAGAGTTCTGTTCAACAAAGAAGTAATTTTTTATCAAGAAATGAAATGGCTCACAGAGGAGCTTTTGCAATAGCTAAATTGGTCAAAACTATATTCGAATTTTTGAAACATCTACTCTGTTCATCATATCTGTCTCCCTCATATCACTATTTTCTTAAAAACCCCAAAAATTTTCTATGAAATGTTCTATGAAGGTGTCGAGATCATCACTATAAAAATGGGTCGAATAAATCGGAAATTCGTTTAAAAAAGGTTATTTTCAAGAGATATGAGTTAAACCATCAAATTCTGTGTATGACCTCTAGAGAAAAATGACAATAGCAACATTTTACCCAGACATTCGCAGCGTTAAAAAAAAACGATTCAACCGAAGAAAGTAAGAAGATGTACCGCTCGAACGTTGCACCGGTGAGAGAAGAGAAATGCTTACCTTCATGCTGACAATGTCTAGGTCCAAACTACTAACATGCACACTCTCTTTTCGCGAACTGAAGAACCGCCAACGGAGTCTTCACTCTCACTTCCACTAATACTGTCTTCGACCTAGTTTTCGTTTTGTTTTATGAGGAGTTCCCCACTGTTACGTACCCTCAAAATTTTCATGTTTTTATCGGTACGTTTGAGTTCCTGGAGGCAGTTACGTGTTTTCTTCGATTGCATTTTCAATATCTACCTACTTCAGCAACAGGGACATCCCAAATGATGGGGTTGTCCCACAATGTTTCTTTCAGCTCATTCGATAACAGAGTATAGCCATCTATAGAGTGTTCGGAATTTCATTTTTCCTCTAATTTTGAAATAGTTCTTTATTGTGACATTCCTAGACAGAAGTCATGCACCAAAAATAGATGCTGCCGTTGTTAAGCTTTGATATCTTACAAATATCCGCAATTTTTGATTTTGTTTCTCTATCAACACTAAGAACCTCCATGTAAATAAGTACCATTGAATATTAATCTTTCTGAAAAGATTTATCGTTTTTATTTTTAGAAAAAATGATGATTTCAAAAATTTATTATATTATGTAGTATGCCAAATCGAAGAGAATTTTAATTTTTCCATTCCCAACCACAGTCGTATATTTCCAGTAAGAAAGTGAGAATATTACTCTCGATTTCAATGGATTTTTCGGTAGTAATTGAAAAGCAACAATCAATAAATAATTTATTATACTAAGAGATCATATGTACAAAACTTTACAAAAATATATCACATACTTCACACTGAGATTCGTGAAAAATTGTTGATTTCATTATTGCAACTTCCTTATTTTGTAGGAACACACGCAGGCGCTTGGGACACTGGGAATTTTCAGTACTCCAATTTTCTATCATCAGTTGAATACAGTAGCCGAACAGTGCTATAATTTTGCTTGCAAAAGAAGTAGTAGTCGAGGAGCATTTTGTTGATGAAGGATTCTTTAGACCTGTAATCAAAATTTAAATGAAAATTGATTGCATGCATCAGTAAAGCTGTGTGTCACCATTAAGTAAATTCCAAACATTATTACTGCAATAAGATCAATATTGGAGTTTTTCTTGAAAGTATTCACTTATTTCAAATAAAGAAATATAAAATTTGACGTTTTCAGATCGTTTATACAAGAGTGTCAGGGAATTACTCGTCAAATAAGAATATATGAAGAATCCGCCCTTGAATATTTGAAAGAATATTTTACGCTGAAAGAACAAATTCTTTTCTCCAATAAGTATTTATCATTATTTTCATTTTCATATTGACAAATCAGTATCAGAAAAGTCCTATATATGCAATTCGATCATAAAGCCTCTTTTTATTCTTGTTAAATAAATATAAATAACTATAATGACTTTTATAGAAAACCTAATAAATTCAATGAATTCAGTCCACAAGCTAAACTTCAAGAAAATATACTGTCGGATGCAGAAATATGCAGAGGGAAAAACTTTCTTGCAGTTCCACAGTTCAGCAATGTCACGAACAGCAAGTTTTGGGGTGAATTTTCCACGAACAAAATAGTCCAACATTTTCTTGGCACAATGCCACAATTCGGTACATCATAGATCCATGCGGACATTGTGTTCGATACTTCGGAATCTAACTTGACTTTGTTTGATAAAGAAAATAATGAGGAAAAGAGCATACTTCCTACAGTATTTTTATCAATGAAAGTTTCGGATTGAATTACACAACTTTCCATTACTTCCCATGTCAATGCTGATGTAATTTTCAGGCTGCAAGAACTTAGAAGTGATTTATTTTTGCTCTTATTATTTTCCACTTTTTGTCATATAAACCATTTCCACAGCTCGAGAAAAAGCCCTAGTCGGTTAAAATCCCCTACTGATTGATTCAATAGGGTTCAATTTTAGCTGAATATCTTGAGAAATACAGACCAAATGAAAAAACCTGGGTTTTCCTGCTAGAAAAATGTGGACCACCCAATAGTGCATATAAATATTTATCATCAGGATCATCTGTGATGAATTGTCGTAAGCCTGATACTTGATAGTATGGCGTCAATCACATCTTTTCATGGGACATATGTTGTCATGAGAATGATGTATATAGGTACATGAGAAATATTTATAATTCACATGTGCCACAAACGGATCCTCGAATGCACGTCATCAATGATGTTCAATACTACTGCTTGTGGTGAATGGCTTCTTCATTCGACCGACTAATAGTCATAATTGGCGCAATTGCTGATCTTGAACAAAGAACATTATGTAAAGTATAAGGTTCACAACAATTCAACTTTCTTCTTCGTTACAAAATGCATACCTATGTATCGGTTGTGCATTCGAAATAAGATCGCGTCGCTTTCATTAGGTAGTCATCGTGTACCTACTCGATAATATGATAATATTATCGAGTAGAGCGGCTTCTATTGATGTGACTGAGTTGACTGACCTAGCTATTATCAGCAATTTACAATTGAAGAAAGAAATCAATGATTTTTCTGCTTGAGCTTAGAAGGAACTGGATCACTCTGCTAATATGTGTTTCAACAGGATGGCGCCACAGCTCACGACCAGACATAAGCATTATTTAGCACTTGTAACTAGTACAGAACCAAGATCTACCTGTCAATTAGTTATCCTTCTCGGTAGATCTCTGTAAATCGGGTGATTTTTTAGACGAAATGTCAAAGTTTGATCAATTCTCCTGAAGGAATGAAAAAATTATAGAAAATATGAATATCAAGCTATTTTGAATTGACCTTTCCTCTTTCGATCCGTATTCCGTATATTTACATCAAGGCCAGGATGTCTGTGAAAAAAGTTTTATCGAGTTTCAAATTGCCCTTTTTATCTGATTCGTTTGCGATTTTCGCAAATTTTTAAAGAATACTTCTACATCGCCTAGAGAAACAAAATTTCACCCACGTATGAATCGGTTATTCCTCTTTTCGACCGTATGAAAGTTTCCTCACTGTATCGCATCTTCGCTGCAATGTTAAGATTCATCTGGACACACTTTTTCGACAGATTTCTTCGGGTCGGTCCACAGGGTTCACCTTTAAATATAGTATAGTAGTTTATAAATTAAGAAAAAAAAGTATTGAATTCTACATCCCAAAAATCATAGGTACCTACTTTCCAGTCGATAGCGCATCTATCCTGGAATACTATCAAGAAAACAGATTGAAATATTTCCTTCATTTGGACTCTTGCCTTCGGAAAGAGTGTATTTCTTCTTAATTTTCGAAAATTTTGCCAATCTTGAAAATCGAGGGACTTACTGACAATAAAAATATTTTTCTGAACCTCACCAAAGGCATCTACCCGAAGGTACTATATTATCAACACCCTGTATGAAATTCATCTAATCATTCATTTCAATTTTATTTACTGTTTTAATGTTCAACAAAGGGTCTACTTGAATTCTGCACCACCCATATACAGAGTGTAACAGCCAAATGGAATAAATTCGATAACGAATAAATGAGGGGGTGTTAGGGAAAATGCTCGGACACGTCGATTTATAATTTCAAATGCGAATATTTTTCAAGAAAATAAAATTATATAGGGTGTTCCATGCGACCGGGGCAAATACCAACTTTCTTATTTCAAATGCAACCCCCTGTATATTATCTATTCTTTGGATTCTTCAGAAAATTCTAGACATAGTTCATGTACAATGTCCTATACCTATCTTCAACTTTTTCGGAAATATTAGGTGTTTTCAGATTTTTTACAAAAATCAACATTTTGAATGAAAATTATTTTATTTCACAAATTCGATACATTACACTCAATACTTATTTCCCATTTACCTCTTGATATGAAGTAGGTAAGAAAAAACCATTACTGAGAAGAAATGTTGATTAACGTTAGAAGACAATTCTACACCAGATTGGTATGTTGCCAAGACGTTCGCGGCGAGCATTTTGAACATTTCCTACATTGACATTAATGTTTTTTTTTTGTTTTTCTCAATAATTAAGAAAGAATCAGTATTACTTATTGGGTTTTAAGTGTAATGTACCGAATTCGTGAAATAAAATAATTTTTATTTAAAACGTTGATTTTTGCAATAAATTCGAAAACACTTAATACTTCCGAAAAAGTTAAAGATAGGTATAGGACATTGTGCATGAATTGTGTCTAGAATTCTCTGAAGAATCCAAAAAATAAATAATATACAGGGGGTCGCATTTGAAATAAGAAAGTTGTTATTGGCCACGGTCACATGGAACACCCTGTATAATATTATTTTCTTGAAAAATATGGGCATTAAAAATTACAAATCGATGTGTCCGAGCGTTTTTCTCAACACGCCTTCATTTATTCGTTATCGAATTTATTCCATTTGGCTGTTACACTCTGTATGTAGGTTGTAGGTACTGTCTTTGTTACCATCACCGATATTGCGAAATATCTTCTTTGTATAATTCAGAATACTTATTCATTCTTAAAGGAACATCTTGTGTTCCTATTACCACGTAATGAGTTTGTTCTTAGACTGCCGATGAATGCATTTGCCAAACAAGAACCGTACATGATCAATCGATTCATTATTGAATAATTGTAATGTAACGAGTGGTATGTGACTTGGAATTGAACGAAGAATCCTATGATGACATTCACTAGAGTTTTATAGAGTCATTCTATATGAGGATACATCTTCTTTGCGTATTTGGACAGTGTCACTTTGAATAGTATATTGAAAATCGACAATAACATGATTCAATATAAACACTAGTTTCTTCTGAAGAATCAACCAATCGTTTTATGTTAGATCTAAATCCATTCCAAGTAAACATTCATCATAAATCAGACTTAATCCTCCGACGATTTATAAACGTTTATAATGTAACATTATTATTTCTGGAATGGTTTATTCTATCCATAAATAAAATTGGAACCTAATCCCAAATCAAAAACATCAAATGAAATTCACAATTGTTTTAAAATGAAAATATCACATCAAAAGCGGTGACGTGAATTCAGGAGCTTTTGAACGCGTTCATTGACCTTATAGGTAGATTCGCATTCAAGTATTCATTCGACACCTGTCGCAAAAATGAGTAAGGCTTTCAGAGAACTCTGGAAAAAATGATGCTTGCAGTTTGTTAATGTAATTCTTTATCTGCCATTTTCTGACACCGTTAATCTTTTGTGAAATCAAATAACCAATCTTTTTGAAAGATTTATCGTTTTTATTTTTAGAAAAAATAATGATTTCAAAAATCGATTATATTATGTATTATGCCAAATCGAAGAAAATTTTAATTTTTTCATTCTCAACTACAGTCGTATATTTCCAGGAAAAAAGTGAGAATATCACTGTCGATGTCAATGGATTTTTCGGTAGTAATCGAAAAGCAACAATCAATAAATAATTTATTATACTAAGAGATCATATGTACAAAACTTTACCAAAATATATCACATACTTCACACTGAGATTCGTGAAAAATTGTTGATTTCATTATTGCAACTTCCTTATTTTGTAGGAACACACGCAGGCGCTTGGCACTGGGAATTTTCCGTACTCCAATTTTCCATCTTCAGTTAAATACAGTAGCCGAACAGTGCTATAATTTTGCTTGCAGAAGAAGTAGTAGTCGAGGAGCATTTTGTTGATGAAGGATTCTTTAGACCTGTAATCAAAATACAAACGAAAATTAATTGCTTGCATCAGTAAAGCTGTGTGTCATCATAAAGTAAATTCCAAACATTTTTGCTGCAATAAGATTAATATTGGAGTTTTTCTTGAAAGTATTCACTTATTCCAAATGAAGAAATATGAAATTTTACGTTTTTAGATCCTTTATAAAAGAGTGTCAGGGAATTACTCGCCAAAAAAGGATAATAAGAACTTTTATTTCAACTTTCGTCTTTCTGCCTTGTTCGGGGATTCTTTTGAAAGGAATTTATTATTTTACCTCAAGAATACCGATAAAATACTCAAGATGTATCCTGAAATGTGTTTGGGCCACTTTCATAATCGTTATTCAATATTTCGTTCCATGAAACCCACAGCAAAAGCACTTATTCAGATGATTCACTATTAATTTCCCAACTAATGATAATTCAGTTGTCCAAATATCTAATCCATTGCAGAAACAGATACAGGTATTTTTTTGCGGATACTGAATGGCAACATGCGACAAAAAATATATGTTGTTCATTAAATCCCTATAAACATCTGCTTTTCTTGACTTGTTTATTGACCGTCTTCTCTTTCTTTTCGTTATAAATTTACAATCGAATTCAAACAACTTCTCGACGAGACGAGAACTTGAAAATTCAAAGGCAGCTCAGAATTGGATGACAATGCAATATTTGCTTGCTTTATTGTCCTCTGTTTGTGTGTCTATTCCAAACAATTTTTTTACTTCGTCACACTAACTAGTTCCTTCGCCAGTTTGTAGCGATGACCTATACAGGGTGTTTCTGAATTGATGCGAAAGATTTCGAAAGGGGATTCCTTTTTCGAAATAAAGGGTAGTTTTCTATATAAATGTAGGGTTAAAAGTAAAACGTAGGGAGATTCGGGGTTCAAAGATGGCGGAAAATGTTGTTTTTATTTTGCATCTTGAAGAGGAGAATCGATAGAATGATGATATTTTATGGAAGTATGTATTACTATTATGAAAAAACACTTTCCTAATATGTTTTCATATTTTTAAAATGAGTGGAGCGGTTTGAAGTAGACTGCCTCTATAATTTTCGTTAACTTACCTAATTCAAAGAAAAACTTACGCAACGACTTGGATAGAGTTTAATTCGGAATGCCTGATTTGGTTCGAAACTTTTTCATTTCTCGTATTTTTCTCGTAAAATCTATATTAATAAAAGAGGATCTATGGTTGGTTCAAAACTTCGAAATGCCTTATTGTTCAAACGATCGCACCAAATTGGACAATTATTTTTTTGTTGTGTTTCTTATTGTAAGGGCAAGGTTTATATAACAAAATATTCCCAAAAAAATCCTACAGAAAAGAAAAAAAGGCATTCCAATTTCTTACGACGAATCGAGCAATCATAGAGTACTTATATAGGTTTTGACATTTGGACAAAGGAGGTTAGTTTTTCTTCCACAGAATCGCATGTCAAGTGAATAGTTAAAAGTGCAGTAGGTCTTACCAACGGTATAAAAATATTCTATGGGGATAGTAGAACGAAGTTCCATTGTATTCAATAGAAATGCAATAATAAAATAGAACGTTGTGAAGATATAAGCCATGAAGTAGTCTGGCAACGGTGCATTTCATTTTCTTGGTAGGGAATTCAGAAATGGTATAGACTAGAGTATGAATGGCGATGTATACAATCATTGTGTAATTTGCATAGAACTTATAATAACATGGAAGGCTATAATCAGATCAATAGCGGATAAAGATCTCAAGTTGGTGGAACAGTGAATTTTACCGGAATGTAAAGTAAATCGGATTGTGACGATCACTAGCATCATTCGTGAGTTGTCCATTTTCATCTTTTCTCTATATTTCTGAAATGTTTTTGATTTATGTTTCGGTAATAAATATATTTGTAATTGACATATTATTTTTGTATTTCTGTTTTGTGTGACAGCTCATATCCGTGGAAAAGATGACAGTTCACAGATGACATTTGACAGATGACGTTTGACAGATGACATTTGACAGATGACATTTGACAGATGAAATTTGTCAGTAGACAGGTGACTATTGACAAATGACATTTGAAAGAACTTTTATTATGCCTAATTTATCTCCTGCTTGAAAAAATAGCAATGGTAAGTTTATACAACTTTAACGGGGGTTTCACAAAGCATATCACTGGTGATCGGAGCTTGATCTAGAATCAACTCGATTTGACAGTTCAGAAATCTAACCAAGCCGTTGATCTCCGATCACTGGTGATTACGATTTGTGAAATCCACAGTAAGTATAGGCACGGCCTTCTTAAGATAAAGACGGCTATGGTATAGGTATCATTTAGGCGAAACAAAGTTCGACAGGCCAGCTAGTTTTGAATAAAAAAATAAAATGTGAATTCGTTCTGAAATAAATTGTCCTTTTCCAACACGAAATTATTTACAGTTGAAAAAGAAAAAATGCTCATGCCTGTTGTCTTTCTTGAAATAAAAACCGAAAATTTCTCATTTAATTTGTTGAAAAAATCAAAAAGGTTGAAATTGAAGCATTTTCTCCTGTTTTTACTGTTCTTTACTTCTCCTCTGCTTTTTATTTCGATCTATTCAGTTGGAAATTTTCCTCCCCTCAAAATTACCAATTTTTAATCCTTTCAAAAAAGACTCCTTCAAAAATAAATCCTTCCTTTTTATATAATTTGGGAGAAAAATACTTACATGCAGAGCTGGTAGGTTATCCCTTGTTTATGTTCTTTGGTGTTAACAATAAACCTCATCTTGTAGTCTTCGTCCTTGGCAGTCCTAGGAAAAGCAGTCACTTCTTTGAACGCACAAACATTTTCACCATCATCATCGTCTTCATCAAATGGCGATCGAAGTTTTATCTCGAAAGTAGCAGTAGGTTCGAAGACTTTACCGAAAGAAGAAATCATTTTCCTCTTTTTGGCTAACCTATTGATGAGTTTCTCTGGATACTTGCTGGGAGAAGTGCATTCTATCCCTGTACAGTCCTCGTTCGAATCTTTTGGTCTAAGGCTTCTTCTACGCGATAATCTTGACGGAACAGTCTTTCGTGCGTGACAAATCTGCAATGAATAATTCGTCGAGATTATTTCATCCAGAAATCTGCGTATTTGGCTGCATAAATAAACATGTATGTGCTACCACCTAAGACGTCAGGGAGCAAAAAACCGGATACGGCAAGGCACAAAAACGTTCAAAATCTTGAATAAAAATTGCGCCAACACTCATCTGTAAGCATTTATTCGTGAAAAATTTGGTAGCCTTGATTTGGAAGATTAGAATCGGATATTTCTCGAAATGAATGTTAAAATAAGAATCGTTCCATTTCAAAGCCCAAAACAATTTTGGTAATATTTCTTGTGGAGTTCGCAGTGAAAAGACGTTCGAAGTGGTAGAACTGTGTTTCAGTGGAACAGGTAATGATGATGAGTTATAATTAGATCAAAATGTGGCTTATCATAACACCAATAGGCAATTAAATCACATACAGGCTGGCTGTTCCTGAATTGGAGGTACAAACGAAGGGTTCCAAGTTTTCAAAATTTTTGAGGGCGATGAGAAAAATTTAAAATTTCATTTAGGAAATTTCCGCCCAACTTATTTATTCAAAGTTCAGTCAATAATTTTTGAAATCACCGATGACTGTGAAAAGTCCTTTCGCATAAACTTGAGATTACTCGATGTCATAAGTTAAAATAATCCTAGCCTCTCACCATGAGCACAGTCACGAAGACAACCAAAACAGTAACGACGAAGTCTTTCATCATTTAAATCACTCTCGACACACAACCGATCGACAAAAGTTTCAACAATGACTTCTAAAGCGCTGTCGGAAAATATATACTCAAGTCTGGCTCGTCGAATCGAACTTTATGTATACAAAAGTTCGTTTTGTGTAAATAAAAGCAACTTACGTCGATGGTGTCTCATTATTTAGCGAATTAGTCACATCTGCCGGATCCCAAAATCGGACCGGAAGATAATTGAAAAAGATTCAAATGCCGCTGAGAAAGGATACCTAGAATTGTTGGAAGATGAAAGGCTGTACCCGTGATTCACAGTTGGGTAATATTCGCCCACTCTACTGAACTTGTGGGTGCATTTAATTGGAATTCGGAGGAAGTGCAGTGGAGTTAGTCGGAAATCCGAAATCCCAAACCACAATCAATATCTTGAGAGTATTCGAATTTCTAGATAATTCTGATAACCCTTCACTTGATTCCCCTAATTTCAGTTCATAATATGACGTAGATATAAACCTATGGATTTGTGAAGATGTATACTAACTGAAAAAGAAACTGCAACACTCAGAAGGAGCTCTAAAACATAGATAGTATAGCAAGGAGTAAATGATGAAAATTAGGAAAAAAAAACGAAGGGTTACAATTTTTTTTTTATAAATTTGTTAATTATGTGTTTGTCCACCGCGGTTATCTATACACTCCCCAACCGTCTTATTGGTATCGATGCAATAAGATGGTCTATTTCTTCTTGAAGAATACTAGCCCAAGCTACCTGTACACTTATGTCCCAGAGCCGCCAAAGTCCGTGGGGGCTGGAGTAAATTTCCAAGCCTTCTACCCTTGATGTCCCAAACATACTCTATGGGCGAAAGATCGGGGGATCTGGGAGGCCATGGCAAAAGATTCACATAAGTTGCTTCAAAAAAGTTCAAACTAACTCTGGCAACATGAGGTCGAGCATTCTCTTGCTGGAATATTGAATTCTCGAGCCGGTTAAGGTAATGTTGATCATATGGCTCCACTATTTCTTGAAGGTAACGCAGCGCTGTCATGTTACCTCGAATAAAGACTAAAGGTGACATACTTGCATGTGCAATAGCTTTCCATACCTTAACCCCTACTGTCCGGTGTACAGGGTGTCCCAAATTCGATGATCACTGAGAGCATCTCAAGAACCATAAGGGTTAGAGAAAAAATGTTCAAGAACTTCCGATCTCTTTTTTCAAAATAATCATTTGCCAGTGAACAGATCCGGGATATCTGAATTGGTTCTCGAGTTACAGGGCGTTTCTGAAAAATTGCTGTTTCAAATATTTCGCTATATCTCGTTTCCGGTTGGAGATATCATGAAAATTCCAAGAAGTTTTCTTTTATAATTTCTATTGCCTATGCGCTGCTTCCATCTGATCGGACAAATTATTGGCCATTCAAGTGTTAGAGAGAAAATTTTATGTTCTTTAATGGGACACCCTATATTTTTCATCATTGCTTCTTAGCCACAGATTCACCGAGTATCATCCTGTAACCGGTTTTTCGAAAATCTGATCCGTTTCAACGATATTGAGTTTTTCGTCTTCACTGGAATTGGGACAGCCTGTATATAACGATTTTTCTTTCATTTGGAGATATTTTATTTTTATTTTTTGTCTAGTTTGTTTTTTTGAATAAACTGATCTTCTTGAATGAAAGAGGTATCATAGAAGAATACGATATTTCCTGAAAATTTCGATTCTATGAAAAACTAACATTTATCGAATATCTCTTTTATTTAAGATGATCAGTTTATTCAAAAAAACAAACTAGACAAAAAATAAAAATGAAATATCTCCAAATGAAAGAAAAATCTTTCAGGCTGTCCCAATTCCAGAAGACGAAAAACTCAATATCTTTGAAACGAATCAGATTTTCGAAAAACCGGTTACAGGATGATACTCGGTGAATCTGCGGCTAAGAAGCAATGATGAAAAATATAGGGTGTCCCGCTTAAAAAACACAAACTTTTCTCTCTAGCACTTGATCAGTGAATAATTTTTCGGATCAGATGGAATCAGAGTATAGGCAATGGAAATTACAAAAGAAAACGTTTTGAAATTTTCGTGATATCTCCAACAGAAAACGAGATATAGCGAAATATTTGAAACAGCAATTTTTCAGAAACGCCCTGTAACTCGAGAACCAATTCGGATATCTCGGACCTGTTTGCTGGCAATTGATTATTTTGAAAAAAGAGATCGAGTTCTCGAACATTTTTTATCCAACCCTTATGGTTCTCTAGATGCTCTCAGTGATCATCGAATTTGGGACACCCTGTACATGAGGCTGAACATCAAACTGTGGTTTACTCCTTTCTCCCCAACGTCGTCTAACCCTTCCTCGGCCATCATGTGCACCCAAGGAGAATCGAGATTCATCCGAAAAGACGACCTGATGCCATTCCACATTCTAATGTTGTCGTTCTCTGCACCACTGTAATCGTTGCCCGCGATGCTCAACCGTCAGAGTTAACACAAGATGGGGTCGATAATACTTCAGTCCAAAAGACCTTATCCGGTAAACCGTTCGGACAGTTACAGGATGACCTTGTTCTCCTAACCACTCATCAGCCAAAGATCGAGTAGTCGCAAATCCGTCTCTAATGGCCAAAGTATTAGACGTCGATCTTGAACTTCATTTGTGCCCCTCCGACGTCTGTTGCCTACTCTTCTTCGATTTTGGGCATTATCAAACCACGCTTGACAACATCTCATAACAGTAGTTGGATTTCTGTTCGTACGGTTAGCGATTTCTCGTAATGAAAACCTCGCCTCCCGTAGACCAAAAATTCGATCTCTTTCAAATTCACTTAGCTGGCGATAAATTCCGTATACACTTGCTCTAGGCATTCTAACAACGAATAAACATCGACTTTGGATCTCCTCGAACGGCTGGTTTGTTGTAAAATTTGCAAAGAACGACTACAATATTCAAGTAACAAAAACAAAAAATGATGACATAAAAGAACCTTCACAATTTTTTTCCCAAATTTTAATCATTTACTCCTTGCTATCTGTACCATTTTTCACTCAATGAAGTAGACCAGAACAACAAGGTCTCTTCAGTCTGGGTTCCTGGTCACTCAGGAATCAAATTAAACGAAAAGGCCAACACCCTAGCCAAAAAAGGAGCACAAACGCCACTTACTGGCCCAGAACCTTTCTGTGGTATAGGCAAATGCAAATATAAGAGAGAGGAGAGAGTTTTTCCAGAAGGAAGAAACTTAAAGAGATGCACTCTGGAGGATCTTACAGAAAAGGATTCTTCCAAAAAGTTCCTTCGGAATTCTGGCACTGTAAGAACCAAGAATTATTTGGATCTCATGAAGAATATGATACTCCTCCTCACTGACTTCCTCACAGTATATTGTCGCCTTAGGAACAATGCAAACTTACATACCGAACACAGCAAGGAGAACATTATCCGATAAGACCTGGTTTAACAAGAACTGCTCTAAAGCTGTCGCTTCCAAACAGGCAGCATTCCATCGATGGCAAAAAAATCCAGGCCCTGAGACTAGAGCAGAATATGTGGAGGCTAGAGGCATATGCAATGAGACAATCAAATCTTCAAGAGATGCTCACAATGCCAAAATAAGATCTAGACTTGTTGAGTGCCCTAACGGATCCCGTTCATTTTGGTCCTTCGCCAAAGCTGTAGGAAGAAACTTCACTTCCAGCTCGTTTCCCCCTCTAACCAAGGAAGATGGAACACTAGCAACGACTGCCCTGGAAAAAGCCAACATCTTCGCGCATTTGTTCGCTGAAAATTCCACTCTAGATTCATCGGGAAAACAACCCCCGAATATTACATCTATTGACAGCCATATGCCCGAGATAACCTTTCGCCCACGTACTATCAGAAAGATTCTGTTGGGTCTCAACACCAACAAAGCCAGTGGATCCGACGGAATCCCACTGATTGTTCTCAAAAAATGTGCCCCCGAACTAACACCTGTCCTCTGCAAATTGTTCAACCACTCTTACGAATTGGGTGTTTTTCCATCCAACTGGAAAACTGCAAGAGTACAACCAGTACCTAAAAAAGGCAAAAAGACCCTACCTAGCAACTACAGACCTATCGCTCTGTTATCTATTATTTCAAAGGTCATGGAAAAAGCCATCAACTTCGAGCTCATGAAACATCTGGATCACTCAGGAATTATCAACGATAGACAATATGGTTTCCGTCATCAGAGATCCACTGGTGACTTGCTCGCTTACGTCTCACATATATGGCAGCTATCTACCGAGAAATATGGTGAAACCCTAGCCGTAGCACTGGATATCTCCAAGGCATTCGATCGAGTCTGGCATCAGGGACTTCTCGCCAAGCTTCCATCTTATGGCGTGCCCCCAAAGCTATGTTCTCTGCTAGCTAGTTTTCTCTCAAACAGATCTCTCCATGTAGTGGTCGATGGAGTTTCGTCTGACTCTCTACCCATAAATGCTGGCGTTCCGCAGGGATCAGTTCTGGCTCCAACGCTGTTTCTGCTTTACATCAACGATTTGCTGGAAGCAACTTCGTGTCCAGTGCACAGCTTCGCGGATGATAGTACCCTCCATACCGCCTTTTCTTCTAGGGCTCCAATACCAGCCCGGCAAATCAAAAACGAACGAGGAAGAAATGTTAACAACATAAATATGGACTTGGCAACAATTCTTGAATGGGGATCTAATAACTTGGTAGAATTCAACGCAAACAAAACGCAAGCATGTCTTTTCTCTAGAAAAGCCGATCTTACTGTGCCCAGCATAAAATTGTCGGGAGTGACCATACCATTGAAGTCATCCATTTCGATGCTTGGCATTACTGGGAGAATCACGTGAGATCCATTGCTAAAAGTGCATCCCAAAAACTTGGTTTTCTGTTTCGTGCCAGGAGCTATTTCACCCCAGGTCAGCTGCTTATGATCTATAAGGCACAGATTCGACCTGTCCTGGAATACTGTTCCCATGTTTGGAGTGCTGCACCTAAACACACCCTGAAACTCTTGGATTCCGTACAAAAAAGGGCAATTCGTCTCGTGGGTGATGCATCGCTTACAAGCTCACTCACTTCTCTGGAACACCGTAGAAAAGTGGGCGATCTGTCTCTATTTTATAGATATTTCCATGGGCGATGCTCTTCTGAATTATCAGCAATCGTTCCCCCTCTGGCAGTCTCTTCCAGACTAACCCGTCAAGTTAAGTCTTCACACCCCTTCGTGGTAACTTTGGAGACCTGCAGAACATCTCTCTTCAAAGACTCGTTCATCCAACGAACAGCGAGGCTTTGGAACACATTGCCTAGGGAGGTGTTCCCCGAGGCATATAACCTCCATAAGTTCAAGAAGAACACCAATTCCTACCTGCTTGCCCTTGGTTCTCACGATGTTCTCTGAACATTACAGGATATTCCTTTTCGTGAAAATCACAACATTAAAAAAAAAAAAAATGTGATGAGAATTGGCTTGTCAGAAACTGACGAGTGTCAGGTCGAAGAGTAAACTACTGTTCACCTGATTACAGGATTCCTCGCCATTGGAAGCCTGCACAAGGAATATCTTGGACAAAAGAATTTAGGAGAATCGAACACTGGACCTGCTTGAAGCCCTCTCGGATACTGGAGTTCATTGGAGCTCTGGAGCTGAAATGCTAGCTTTAGATAGCACAGTTGCGAACAGAGCTCTGTTGGGGACACAATAGACCTTTAGGTTTAGACAGTGGAATGTACAATCCCCTTACCAAACTATAAATAAATCTACACACTTCTACTACTTCTAATTCAGATTTAACAAGATCATATTGAAAAATAATCTAGTCAAATTGAGGTCATCAATATCAAACTGAGTCTTCTTCTTAACAATAAAACAATAATACAAATTGGGAACATCAATTTCGAATTGGTACAACCACAGCCGTGTAGTTTATGGTTACTCTTTCAATTATTTGACACTTTCCTATAGCCCAAAGAACGAGTTCAGGGTAAGAACTGTTCCTGTATATAAAAAAGGTAGTGTATATCCTACAATTCCGCCATATCCGGGTTTAGGTAGGTATAAAGCTCCGGTTATGCCAGACCTATATATATATATATATATAGATAAAAAACGCTATTACGCAGATAAGTGATGTTTATTTTATATCATATGTCTCCCACACCGACGTATTCAAAGCAAATAATGTGGTTCATGATAAATGAAAGAAATTTCTTGGAAAACTAATTCACATGCACCTATATTTAGAATTTGATGTCTATGGGACATTGCGTCAAGGAAAAGCAGGATACGAAGAAAGGAAGCCTGTGAAATCTCCTCATTGTATGGATGTACATAATTTGACGTTACATAGCTTCTCTCTTCTCTCGAATTATTGGTGTACCTGTAAACGAAAGATCAAAGGACCCCGCACTTTTCTTATGGCAAATGGCGTTCCGTCAAATGTTCTAATTTTTTGGTATAATGTAGTACTCGACCTACTGATCAAAAGTCTCCATGGTCCCAACTCAATTCTATGACTAGTTTTTGAGATACAGGGCGTTGAAGTTGAGAATTACCCACTTTTACTACACGCGTATCTCGAAGCTGAATCGAATGAACCTCAATTTTTCTCAAGAAACATTTCATTCCAACCCCAGGGAGCAACCATATAGAGGAATATGAACAAAAATCGTTACGAATACAGGGTTATCCATAATTGAATACATGCCCGATTTTGAAAGTATAAAATAGGTTGCGATTACGATCGCAAAATGAACTACACTGCGCAAAAAATTTAACGCACATTCTGAAAATCTCAATTTTAATGAAAGTTAACTCTACATTGACTTTATAACTTATTTTTTATGTTCTTTCGGGAAGGTTTTGAACGAAACAAGACACATTAAATGGAAGAAAAATTCAGGATTTCACCGAATCTTATGTGAAAGAAGAGAAATGAACAATTTTCAAAATACTGAAATGCTGATAAGTGATTTAATACTTGGTATTTCCACCCCTTGCGTTAATTACAGCTCGGCAACGACGGTTCATACTCAAAATGAGTAATCTTAAAATGTTCTGATATAATCCTTCCCAGATTTCTCCGAGTTGGATTCCTAAGTCATTAAGAGTAGCTGGATGATTTTCTGAACTTCTCAGCCTTCTATTGAGGTTGTCCCAAACCTGCTCAATCGGATTGAGATCTGGACTTCTTGCTGGCCATTCCATTCGAGAGACTTCAACCTCTTCAAGGTACACCTAAACGATGCGCGCACGATGGGGTCAGTCATTATCGTCCATAAAAATGAAATTTTCACCAATGTATGGGGCAAATGGCACTACATGCTCTTCAAGAATGTTCCTTATATACGATCCTCCCCCGAAACCAGTAGTATTCAGGAAATTGCACTGAGCATATCTTTCATGTGGACGTTTGTATACAAGGGTCGTATACAACGTCGATCACAATGGTAGAGGCAGAATCTAGACTCATCTGTGAAGAGAACTCTTTCCCAATCGGCCTCTTCCCAATGGATATGCTCTCTCGCAAAATCCAAACGCGCCCTTCGATGGGCTGGGGTAAGAGCTGGACCTCTTGCCACGACACGAGGCCTTAAATCATATTCTCTGAGGCGATTTCTTATTGTCTGAGTGCTAATTTGCACCTCATGAGTTTGCTCAAGCTGATTTTGAAGGAGGCGAGCGGTTGCAAACCGTTGTCTCAACGAAGAAACTCTCAAGTAACGTTCTTGAATGGCAGTTGTTACCCGTGGTCTACCCTGTCCTGGTCTTCGGACATTCATACCTGTCTCCCTGAATCGCTGCAACATTCGGGACACACTTGTATGGGAAACTCCAAACCTTTCTGCAATTCTTGTGTATGTCCACCCTTCTTCTCGCAAAACTACCGCTTGGGCACATTCCTCTTGGGTCAAATTGCGTGTTTCGCGTTGCATAGCGATCGAGTGTAATGCCGGCCATACACGTTACGGTCTACCGGAGAGGTATACCTGCGCAGGTATACCTGTGCAGGTATACCGGACGTCGGTCGTGTCTCTGCAGCTTCTTTTTTGTCTCGATCATGGTACGCTTTGTTTTTGACTTGCGATAGGCATGAATGCGTTTTATATATTTCAATAAAATCTTCAAGGAAATTTTTAGTAGAATCTGTTGGTGCCATTTTTGCGTATTGATTTTTGATACAGGTGACAATACGATATCATTCACTACTCGACGTGGAGACAACTGACGGCGACAACGTTTATGACAGCAAATTACGTGACCTGCGCAGGCGACCGGTGTACAGGGTGGGCAAAATTGTTGCTATATGAACTCAAACTTTTTAACCCGAGGAGATAGAGAAAAATGAATGGCACCTTATAGTCCTCTTTTTTCAAGAAACTGATAATGCCATCAACTGTATTCCTCTATCTTCTTTCGTTTCCGAGTTATAGGCCAAAATTGAAATTTTGGCGATTTCAACTTTGGTCATTATCTCCGTTTCTGTTTATGCTAGGATATTGGAATAAAAACATTATACAGGCACTTTTCTGATAGCAATCCAGTGGCGTAAGTTGTGTTTTTTCTTATGGAAACAGTAGTTTGAACTGACTTAAGAAAGAATCGCCTTTTTTTTCCCGTTTCAGAAATGTATCATATGTTTTAGTTCATGTAGCACCAATTTTGCCCACCCTGTACATGCACACATGCACAGGCACATCGTACGGTGTCACTCAAAAATATTGATTTTCGATCTTGCACCGGTCGCCTGTACAGGTTGAGAAAACTGCACAGGTCTAATCCCACACACGCTCCGGTTGACCTGCACAGGCATGCCTGCGCAGGTATACCTCACCGGTAGACCGTAACGTTCGCCTGTACAGGTTGAAAAAACTGCACAGGTCTAATCCCACACACGCTCCGGTTGACCTGCACAGGCATGCCTGCGCAGGTATACCTCTCCGGTAGACCGTAACGTGAATGGCCGGCATTAGAAATCAAACGAAAGAAACACTATTGATCACTAGAATTGATCGAGAACAACTGATTTTAGAATGGAGCCAATACATTCAAAATCTGATAATATCATCTTTTTTTTATTCCTGCTGGGAGAAAACATCTGTATTGAAGAAAAACGTTGAAAGTGGATAACATATGCATGCATAATTCTGATAAAAATAATTATCATTGAGAACACCTTCAGTTGTAGAATAAATTTGAGATTTCCATAATGTGCGTTAATTTTTTTGCGCAGTGTATTTCACTAGATATATTGTTGTTACATCGAAAAAACCTGAAATACCCAGAATTCTTACTGGGTGATCCATTATTATAGAAACTATTCACAATTTGGGTTGATTTAAGGTGTTTGTTTGATTTTATCAGAAAAAATCATCATGGACCTCAAAGAATACAGGGTGATTCGGTCATGAAATAAACTGTGAACCTCACGAAAATACCCAAAAACTACCTTTTTTTTTTCATCACCATCTGTTTCAAGATAAACTCCGCTGAGGTGGGAGTTTTCTTTCACCACTGTACTTGATGTAAAAACATCAATACGACTGAGAGTTTTTATCCACTTCCTATGATCCGATTTTTTGCTGGAATAAGAATAGAATAACATAAATAAATAATTTTCATATTACTTAAAAAAATCTGGTCATAGAAAGTGGATAAAAACTCACAGCCGTATTGATGTTTTTATGTCAAGTACAGTGGTTAAAGAAAACTTCCATCTCAACGGAGTTAAACTTGAAATAGAGGGTGATGAAAAAAAGGTGGTTTTTGGGTATTTTCGTGAGGTTCAAAGTTTATTTCATGACTAAATCACCCTGTATTCTTTCAAGTCCATGATAATATGTTCTGAAAAAATCTTAAATCAACCCAAAAATACAGGGTGTCCACTTAACCTTCATTGTGAATAGTTTCTATAATAATGGATCACCCAGTATGAATTCTGGGCATTTCAGGTTTTTTCTATGTAACAACAACATATCTAGTGAAATATTTCATTCTGCGAACGTTCTCGCTCTGGAACTGACATATTTTATACTTTCAAAATCGGGGATGCATTCAATTATGGATACCCCTGTATTCGTAACGATTTTCGGTCATATTCCTCCATATGGTTGCTCCCTCTGGGAATGGAATGAAATGTTTCTTGAGAAAAATTGAAGTTCAATCGATTCTGTTTCGAGATACGCGCGTAGTAAAAGTGGGTAATTCTCAACTTCAACGCCCTGTATCTCAAAACCAATTGAGCTGGCTCCATGGATACTTTCGATCAGTAGGTCGAGTACTACATTATACCAAAAAATTAGAACATTTGACGGAACGCCATTTGCCATAAGAAAAGTGTGGGGTTCTTTCTATTAGGAAAATGTTCTCAGTCTCTCAGTATTTCTTGACATTGAATCGTTGTTCTCAAGATACTTATTTAAAAAGAATCAATTATTTTCGAATTTTATTATCGAAAATGGGGTATACATGTGCTACTTGATTAGTTAGTTCCAAG
Source organism: Adalia bipunctata (assembly GCA_910592335.1). Classification (NCBI taxonomy): domain Eukaryota; kingdom Metazoa; phylum Arthropoda; class Insecta; order Coleoptera; family Coccinellidae; genus Adalia; species Adalia bipunctata. Next base: position 16,759,246 of record OU342955.1, read on the forward strand.
TAACGACATGTCTCATATCTCTTTGGAGTGCTGGTTATGTTATGGTCAGTTTTCTCTGGACAGTTGATTAGTGACACGCCTTCTACTGTTCCTTATTCTGTCACGAAAAGAATTGGTCTGAAATAGCGATTGTATGTGTGAGAAAAATCCCTTCACGAAAGACCAACTCTATTAGCCACGAACCTTTGAGCATGGCCTTAAATTACATTTCTTGCACGGTCAATCTCAACCATCACTCTACGAGTCATTTCGGCAGTTAAAATCGTAAAATTTACCTGCTTCAACTGAATATTATATACCTACATGATTTATGTATGAACATGTTTTTTTCAGATATTCTTTATACAATATGCCTCCAAATATGCTCAAAACTCCCCTTCCCCTCCTAACTGAAGAACTACGTGAAGACATGGAAGCTACCAAAGTATCCAAAACTGTGAATAAAAATTGGAAGAATCTTTGGTGCTATTTTGGAGATGTGGAACTGAAGTGGTATAATGTATTCTTCTTGGGCACAGTTCATTTATTCTTCATTTATAGTCTATACCGCATACTCATCGTCAAGAGACTGTTCTTTACATTAATCTCTTTCTGTGAGTAATTATAAATTCTTTACGAATATATTTTGAAGATATTCCCTTGCAGACATTTTTCTTGGACACATAGGTGCTTTAGGAGTTACTGCTGGTGCTCACAGATATTACACCCACAAATGTTACAAAATGATACTTCCCCTGAGAGTATTCTTGGTTTTGGCACATGCCAGTTCTGGAATGGTAACATTGAATACACATACCCAAAAAGTTACTAATATTTGATAGCAAATCACTTGCAGAATTCCATTTATAACTGGGTGAGAGACCATAGAGTGCACCACAGATTCCAAGACACAGAAGCAGATCCTCACAACGCTACTAGGGGGTTCTTCTTCTCTCACGTGGGTTGGCTTCTTGTTAAGAAGAGTCCAGAAGTTATAAAGGAGGGTCGCAATACTGATATGTCAGATGTTTTAGCAGATCCTGTTGTGAGGTTCCAAGAAAAGTAAGTTATTTTTGGATTTAAATGAATGGGTGTTTACCATAAATTTTTCTTGCAGGTACTTCACTTTGCTGTCATTGATGTTGAGCCATGTAATCCCTATCTGGATACCTTGGTATTTTTGGAACTACGAGCTATTGGATTGTGTCTGCATGAATGTAATAAAATGGGTTTACCTGCTAAATGGTGTGTGGGCTGTCAATAGTGCAGCTCATATTTGGGGTACCAGACCATACGATAAGTAAGTATAATTGCTTGGATTGCCTTTGAGATGGAAGCACCAAAGAGTAAGATCCCTGAGCAAGGTTAATATGCTCATAATTGCATCTATCAAATACGATCACTTGAATGTTCTGAACTGGCTTCAGCGGTTACATATGATCATTCAGTAATTGTAATTACATATTTATACAAATACAGTTGAATATCGTAGGTCTCTGTTAACAATCTCCAGAAAACAGTGAAAGCAAGGAGATGTAGAGTAGTATAAATGGGGAGTGAAATGTTTTTGTTATTCTTTCCAGAAACATCTTACCAAGCGATAACATATGGGTCTCTGTGGTAGCCATTGGTGAAGGTTGGCACAATTATCACCACACATTTCCCTGGGATTACAAAGCAGCAGAGTTCGGCCGATATATCAACTTGACTGGTTTTCTGTTGGAAATTTTCGCTAAGTTGGGTTGGGTGTATGATCTTAAATTTGCGTCCAATGAGCTAATAGAGAAGGTGGTGAGGAACAGAGGTGATGGAAGTAGATACGTTTGGGGTAAAGAAGTACCAGAATCGGAGGCAAATTTGGCAAGTTGAGGAACTATGGCTGACACAATATACTTATTTAATTCAATCGTTATTTTGTATGAACCTAAGAATATAGCATGTGTGATAGATCTTGAAAAATAAATTAATAGAATTGTTTATTTCCAAGTACTGCCATACGATAATGATGAAATTTTCGTCCCAAATTTCAGGAGTGTATTTAGGATTTTTCGCTGACGTGAATTTTATAGTTTAAGGCTGAATTTTTTAGTTTCAAATTCGCCGAAAAACATGTCGAAAAGGGTGTTACCTCATCTTCTATTATTTCTGCATTTCAACATTCCATCTCTATTGGTTGTTTCGGTTAGAAAATAAAGCAGTGTTATTTTACTGCTTCAGTTTCATATTTCTGATAAGATCAAGAGTATCTAGTGCGTTTTTCTAACGTATTACTTGTCCTTGTTCCAAAATCCTTATGATTACTAGCATTACTACATCATAAAAAAAACTGTGATTCGGAATCTGATATAAATTTGATCGTACTATCTTACATATATTTCTTAACAAATAATAATATAGGTTTATAAAATATATAAATACAAATTCAACCAATAGTGGTCAAAACAGTCTTAAGCAATATTCAGTTAGGACGCTTTATCACGCATACACAACAAGAAGGTACTTCAAAGGTGTCCCAAGCTGTGGTTTGGTTTTCTCCAAGTATAGCAAGACTCCTTCTCACGTATTTTTGTTTACAGGAAGATTCGTAACCTAATGGAAAGCCTTCGCTGAATCTACATTTAGCTCCTTCACTGAAACAACAATCAATATGTGAAACAAAATATTTCAAGTTATTGGGATTTCGTTAATCTTCGTTCTATTTGATTCACGAGTATACAATATCCAATTAAATATCAGGAAAATTTTATTCGATATCGAATGGAATCCATACTTAAAATATGTGGTGTTTTATTCGATTATAATTCATTCAATTATTCGTGAAAATTCATCAGAAATCTTTATATATAAAACAAAGTTGTTGGTTACAACTTTTATAACTCGAGATCGGAAGGAGTGTTTGGTATGAAACTTCATTTATGGATTCGTCTACGGCCTGGTTATTATAAAAAACACTAAAACTCTGAAAAATTCGATGAAAAATATGCTCATGAAAGAAATGCTTTCCCTTCTTTTGAATAAGGCCACTAGGTGTCGCTACGGTTATTGGCTCTTATGTAGACACTGTAGCGTAGTCGTGAAGGTAATATATTTCATATTATCGCCATAAGATGGCGATGTTTACAATAACTGTATAAATTGCATGGAACTTATAATAACTGGACGGCAATTACCAGATCAACAAGCGGGTAAACATCTCAAGTTGGTGGAACAGTGATTTTTACCGAAATGTAAAGTAAATCGGATTTTGACAATCTGCGTCAATCGTGAGTTGTCCATTTTCATCTTTTCTCTTCATTTCTGTCATGTTTTTGAATTTGAGTAATGAATATTACGTTCAACAATTACTGTGTATCGAGAATTCTTTTCATGTAAATATCAATGTCATCAAAATTTTGTATATTTTGAACAATTTCGCCTAATTCATCTCCTGCTTGAAAAAATACAACGGTGGGTTTCACAAAGCATTATCACCGGTTGACCGGTGATCGGAGCTTGATCTAGAATCAACTCGATTCGACAGTTCAAAAATCAGAGAATCAAGCCGTTGATCACTGGTGATTACTATTTGTGGAATCCACCGTAAGTATCATTCAGGCGAAAATAAAAATAAAAGGAAAATATAAAGTTGTCAGACACTATAGGCATTAAAAATAATTAGGACGTGGTAGTATTTCACTGCCCAAAGCCCCAAAAGATCTGTACTTGTTTCTTACAGCTCTGAAAGAGTTTTTTTATAATTCCATAAAACCTACAGGCATGTCTGAAAAACTATTCCCTGCCTATGACCTTCCACATTGATCAGAAACCTATCTTCCTTTTTGGTGTTGACGGCAGTTTTAGGAAAAATCGTTACTGATTTTGTTGGACACATCGTATCGGAGTCGTCTTCCTCTTCGTCAAAATTTCCTCTATTGTTGATGTCGAACACAACCTCGGCTTCTTTGAAATAGGCATCTAAATTTTTAGCCTTGGTCAAGGCACTCTTGATAAGGGCCTCCGGATAATTATCGGCGTCTTCACAGAAGTTTTGTACGCATTTTTTCTTCGGTTTCTCTCCTTTTGTTTGGGTCCTATGCGGCTTGGGTGAAGGGTAGTAGTCAGGAATGATGGACTCCACATAACCTTAAAAAAAGAGGAATCAGATTTATCTTCAAATGGCATCGATCGAAAGGATCATAGTGATGGTATCTGCAGTGTCTGAAACACCAGCTGGACAAGATTCCTGTCATCATGTTTTCTCATGTGACAGTTGTTTTTGAACACCTACGAGTATGCCAAAAGCTGAGATAGTTAATAGCCCTCGAAAATGATAATAGAAGGGTAAGAAACATATGGAGAACATCCTGCAAAGGAAGTTCGTTAAACCGAAGAATTTATGCTTCCTATTGGAGTTCAGCGAGCCTTATGTGATGATCTGCGGAATAAATGAGTAATGTTTGAATAATTGCGCTTAGCATTCTCTGTAGAATATTGAGTCCAATGATAATTATACCTGTCATCATCCATAAATAATTTACTTTTTACGGATTCAATTCAAGGACGCTGAATTTATATATTTATACCTTGTAATTGAATAGTTATATACAAACTGTGTATGAAGTTATGGGAAAACCGGAAAAAAATCCCTAATACTAGCTCAGTTCACGAAACTTCGAGGAATCAGGTCAGGTTTCAATTAACATAACGTTAAAATGTCTTTGGAAATAGATCTGGACTCGAAGTGTATCGAAAACCGGAAGCAATCTGTCGGCGAATGTTGATTTGACAAAATGTGAATCTATGGGATGCTTCCTTCACTTCGAATAGTTCAAATGTTTGTTCGGCTATTTGAATTCAAGAGATTCATCTATTTGGTAATTAACAGATTTTGGACATTCGAAATACCTGCAATGGTAATAATGGTATTCTACATACAGGGTGACAATTTGAACACTTGCCAGTCCAATTATGTCACGACAAGGATGGTTTCAATTCATATTCGTAGGGTTTTGAAAAGAATTGTAAGCCGAAATCTCCACAACGCTAGGTGAAGGGGTTTTCACCCGTAAATTTTTAATAGGGATTAGGGGGCGAGATTTAACTCAATTGGAAGATCACTTGTCCCTCTACATGAATACTATGGTTTGCAAATTTTTATTGATTCCTCGAAGTAGTTATAGTTATAGTGAAAAGGGGGAACAGTCCACTGCGAACTTAAGGTCTATTGTGCCCCCTAACAGAGCTGTTGTCATCGCGCCTCCTACATCTCGACCTCCAGTTCCAGAGATTTGATGAAATCCAGTATCTGGAACGGCTTCAAGGAGGATAACTCCCCACTTCTACAAGTTTCTTGTCCAAAGCACTCTTTCCTTTGGCTTGCAATGGCAAAGCATTTCGTAACCAGGTGAATAGGAGTTTCTTCCTCCTCCCAACAGAATCTACACTCATCAGTGTCCGATAAACCCATTCTCAACAGATGCTTCTTTAGGCGACAATGTCCTGTGAGAAAGCCAGTGAGTAAGTGAAGTTGGTTTTTACTGAGATACAGATATTTTTTGGATCTAGAAGTTTCAAAGTTCCGGCGGAACTTTTTGGAGTGATCCATCCCTGGGAGATTCCGCCAGAGTTTTTCTCTTTCGGTTTTCTCCTTCAGCATAAAGTCCTTCTTATAGGTGCATTTTTCTATACCACAGAAGGGTTCTGGGCCAGTGAGTGGCGTTTGTGCGCTCTTTCTGGCCAGTGTATTGGCCTCTTCGTTTCCTACGATTCCCGAAGAACCGGGAACTCAGATTAAAAAGACCTTATTCTTCTTGCCTACCTCATTGAGTTTGTTTCGGCACTCCCAAATCAGCTTTGAGTAAATGACGTAGGAGCTAGGTGCTTCAATATCAGCTTAACTATCTGTATGAATAGCTATATCGCACTTCTGATAGTTTCTTTCTAGATTTATATCTGGACATCTTCCAATGGCAAGTATTTCCGTTTGAAGGACGCTTGTACAGGAGCCCAACGACAGTGCACACTTGGTGTTTGTCCCGTAAACACCAGCGCCAGCTCCTGTAGCGGTTTTAGAACCATCTGTATACCATTTAATTGTATTTTCTTCGAGATTATAGTTGGTGTATTCCCTTTCCCAATCCTCTCTTTTGCTTAGCGTTGTACTGAAGTTTTTCTCAGTACTTACTTTCTTGATCATTACATCACTAGGAAGGTTTGCAGATGAGGTGTGTGATTGAAGTAGTTACAGGAGGTAACAATTTGAAAAATTGCCAGGCCAATTATGTCTCGACAAGGATGTTTTAAGGAAAAGCCGGAACAGGTCAATTTTTAAAGGGAGGGGGACATATTTTGAGCAAAATCGTGAGCCGAAATCACCTCAATGCTAGGTGTAGGGGCTATCACCCCTTAATTTTTCATAGGGAATAGAGGGTGAGCTGAACCTCAATAAAAGTTTGCAAACCATAGGATTCATGTAGAGGGTCAAGTGATCTTTCAATTCTGGTATAGCTCACCCCATATTCCATATTGAGAATTTATGGGTGATAATTCCTACACCTAGGATTGAGGAGATTTCGGCTCACAATTCTGCTCAAATAAAAATAAGCATTTTCTCCGAAATCATCCTTGTCGTGACATAATTGGACTGCCAAATTTTCAAATTGTCACACTGTATAGTCTCTCCACCAATGGCGGACACAGGCCATGGTGGCCATGGCCCACTCCTTGGTCCTCGAAATTGACAATAATCTGTCTATTATAGTCCTGTTATGTTGGTAAAAAATTTCTATCTATTCATGGGCCCCCTTGAAAAAACTGAAAAACTTTCTGGATCCGTCAGTGCTCCCCACAAAGGTTTAAATGAAGGTTAACAATGTTTGGATTCACTGATGTAAGGTCCAATTAGGAAATCTAAATATGTATTCATGTTAGTGCCAAAATGGCATAAAATTCAAGATGTTTCCATAAATATAATGTATCTTCGCAAGAATTGCAGCATATGATGATGACCAAGCACTGCCAAACAAGTTTTTCTTCTTCTAACGACCCTCAAACTATTAACTGAAATCTGACTATACAGGGTCTTTCACGAGAAACCTCACCCATATTTATACGGGAAACTACTGAACGTATTTTCATGAAATTCAGCACTTATAAGTATTTCACGATGCTGATGAAATCTAAAATATTTTCAAGGAATGAGCACCTCCGGTTTTTCCGGAAATGACGTCAACTTCCTTTTTTCAAATTAGAACACCATTTTTTTATTGCAGAAATAGATTCCTTAGAAAATTTCAAGTTATTTTGATGTAACATTTTTCAGTTTTGGTTGGAAAATTCTCTCTGAGCGGGAAAATTCGAAAAAAAAATCGAAAATAGAGCTCCGCTGAAACAAGAATAACTTCGAGGTTTTTGGATGGAAAATTTTCATTTTTGGGATTTTTCAAGATGTAAGATTGATGTATCCACTTTAGAAATCGAAATCGCGATTCATGATACAGGGAATGAAAAAATCGCTTTCAAAGTTAGGGATGACAAAATCGTGAAAAATCAATTTTTTCAAATTAGAACCCCATTTTTTTTGGCAGATATTGAATCTACGTTAAAAAATAATGTGAGTGTATGCATCACACCCTTGCCCTAAAATGAATATTTTCTGAGTTAATATCCACTTTAGGGCAAGGGTGTGATGCATACACTCACATTATTTTTTAACGTAGATTCAATATCTGCCATAAAAGAAGGGGTTCTAATTTGAAAAAAATTGATTTTTCACGATTTTGTCATCCCTAACTTTGAAAGCGATTTTTTCACCCCCTGTATCATGAATCGCGATTTCGATTTTCAAAGTGGATACATCAATCTTACATCTTGAAAAATCCCAAAAATGAAAATTTTCCATCCAAAAACCTCGAAGTTATTCTTGTTTCAGCGGAGCTCTATTTTCGATATTTTTTTCGAATTTTCCCGCTCAGAGAGAATTTTCCAACCAAAACTGAAAAATTTTACATCAAAATAACTTGAAATTTTTTAAGGAATCTATTTCTGCAATAAAAAAATGGTGTTCTAATTTGAAAAACGGAAGTTGACGTCATTTCCGGAAAAACCGGAGGTGCTCATGCCTTGAAAATATTTTAGATTTCATCAGCATCGTGAAATACTTATAAGTGCTGAATTTCATGAAAATACGTTCAGTAGTTTCCCGTATAAATATGGGTGAGGTTCCTCGTGAAAGACCCTGTATTAATAAAACAATTTCTCCGGAATTCACCTCGAGCCTTGATAAAGGATCAACTGAATCCGAAGTGTTGGTAATGATTGAAGAAATTTAACAAGGAAACATTAAAGTCCAAATTCCTGAGGAATTGTTTTATTGTTGATAACATTGACGAAAACTCTGATACAGGTTTGACTACGTTATTCAGTCATTCTCCCCTTTGGTTCCCAATGGTGTTTCGTAGATCTCGCATTGCGAATGTTGCCAGGTGAAGAAATCAAGTGGAGTTAAATTTGGTGATGAAGATGGCCATTCCATTGGTCTTCTCCTACCTATCCATTTCGCAGGAAACATTTCAGAGAGAAAACCTCTCAATTGGCGAGAATAATGAGGCGGAGCTTCATCGTGTTAAAATGTGATGTCCTGCTGGAAGAATTCGTTTCTGAAAAATTCTTCATAGCTCACCTCTGTTGATATCTAAGGTCGTCACATGCACTTTATGATTTTCGTCGGTCCAGTTGATGCTGGTTTCGACGGAAGGTTCTCTTTCTCTCACCGATGACCTTTTTCTTTCGTCGTGAGAGTTATGCGTTTGATAGGGATGACATGCTGATATTCTCGAGTTGAACACCTGCGGAAAATTTGAAATTCTGATTAGGAAACAAGTGTGTCGATTCACGGAGACTGTGAAGAAAGGAATTATTTCTGCCATCGAGAAAAGAAAATAAACATGAGTTTTATCGAAATCCAGTCGATCAGGGACTTTGTTTTGATGTTTATCGTGAATAAATGCATTGGAAGTCAGTGAACTTCTAGGGCAAATCAGTGGCATTGGAAGTGAACAGTCTCAGCTAGTTGAATAATAAACGATAACCTTTATTAGGAGAAGATTTAAATTTATTGACTTGTTTACGAATCGAATATCAGAAGGAATAATTTCGGAATGATCTCTAATTTAATTATAGTTGGGAAAGTGTCTCCAGAGATTTTCCATGTGTTGTTTCATTTTAAATTAAGGAGAAAGAGGAAGAAGTTAGAAGAAAAATGTCTTGAGATTCTTAACTTGATTCTATCCATTCAAACGTTGCTATAAAATATTGGTGAACGCTTTCAGGGCCGAATTCAACAAATAAGAATATTCAGGGCTTTCTAGCAGTGATCCAATACGAATTTCACTGCACGTTTCGCCTACAGATGCGGTGGGCATCTTCAGAGGCAACTCGAAATGTGAGGTGAAATCCCTATTGGACTGACACTTGGCAATTGAAAGTGAAGTGTAGATGTTCCTCGATTCCATGATGGGAATGATTTCATAAACACAAAATTACGAAATCGTTCCCAAAACCGCAATTTTCCGCTTTGGAGCTGAGGAAACATCTTGAATTTTCATGAGGTCGAACTCTTGGGCTGAAACCCTGGATGATTTACGTCATCATTACTGTTAATCCCAAGTGAACGTAAAAGAGTGCATTTCTGGAATATTTTAGTTGGATTCGCTTCCGTAGGCAGTTTCTTCCGAATATTTTAAGGCTCAACGTTTTTATGCGAATTAAATCCATTGTACGTGGTACATTACGGATTGAGACTTTCGATCAGGTTCACCACATTCGGAAATATCTGTTCAGGCATCTTCCAAGCAGCATTCATACACTGGTTGAAAAATAGATACACCTAATCTGTATGTATAAAAATTGTGCAGGTGAATATCCAAAATATGAATTCGTAATAATTCGAAACTGATTCATTTAAATTCAACAATTATTTACATAAGCGACGGGACTTCTATCACATATTGGAAATCCTTTTAAATTATTGAAACACTTTTTCCAAATGCAAATTTGAACAACTTTCTATAACGAATATATCAATTCAACATATTATATCATATTTAATTATTTAACTATCATTTACTATCGATGAAATTTCACGCTTGTTAATTCAGAATTAATTCCACAGCGATAATTGTTTTGGTCGACTTGATTTATTTTGTAAAACAATGTTCGACATCTACATCCTGAATGATCCATCTATATTAGGAAGATTATCCATTTGCTCTAATGTTGTTCCAACAAATGAAAAAATTCAAATTTGTCGCAACTGGGTAGGTACCTAGATGTAATGGGACAGGTGGCAAGATTCTGATTTTAATTTATAATGAATACGAAATGTTTATAATTGTATGGTAGTTAAACCACACAACCGCAGCATCGGTTAATAGTGAGCCCTGATGTAAATGTCTTTGTTCGAATGAAATTTTCTTTTATATACGACTATTTTAATATTATCACATTTTTATCCACCCTAAAGACCCATTTTGAATGGTGAATTCATTAAAGAAAATTTTCAACTCTATCACAATTGTTAAACAATGCTCTCACAAATGTTCGTCTATAAAAAAACGTCAGTAATTTTGTGAATTCGCACTTTGAAATTTGACAAATGTTTGCTCAATTCCCGAAAAGTGAAAAGACTGAAAGGAAATAAATCCTAACTTCTCGATCTATCGAAGTTCCATTGTTTAGGACGAAGTTGAAATAACGGAAAATGCACATATTGTATTGTGTTCCCATAAAAATTTTCCGTTAAAACTTAGGACTTACTAAAAATGCGAAGCCAGCCGTGAAGGTCACCCAACTTTTCATTTTCAGTCGCATGCGACTAATCTCTTCGTTTGACACCGTTCTTCAACAATGCTCATCCCAAATGTCACCTCTTGTACGCGACTTACACCCGATGCACATTATTTGACCGAAATATACAAACTGAGCGCAACTTTCAAAGCAGAACGTAAACAGAAATACAGTCCGTCCAAATTGCCTCAACAAGGTCGACTGCTTTCAGAGAGGAAGTTGGTACACCGATCGCAGTGATGGCGATAATGCTTTTGGATGACGTACAGGTTCATTTGACAGGTTCTCATTAACGGAAGTGAGTACCGGCTCCACCTTTCCAAGTACCGCCACATCAAGTACTCCAAGAGTCCAGAATGACCTTTTGGGAGCTCTGATCGTCTAAAACTACTAAGCATGTCTTCAGGGTCACGTGGTCTCTGACAGCGTTCGATCAAAAAGACCAGGGGTTAAATGGACAGTTTCTCCTTTGCGATAGGACTCCTTTATCTTGTTAATAATAATAATAATATTCTTTATTGCCAACACAATCATAAAACATGACATAGCAAAGTCATAAAAAATTGTACGATATGTGTTTAATGGCCCTCAAAAAGAAAGAAAATAACAAAGATGAGGTTTTTTTTTTCATTAAAAAACTTCATCATAATTCAAATTTGAAAGAATACAAACATCTCTAACATAGCCATTCTTTAAGCAGTTTCTTAAAGCTATGTAAGTTATTTGTATTTTTATATCTGCTGGTAGCACTCTATGAGCTTTTACAGCCATCTGTAGTACGGCCCTCTTTCAAAGAAGGTGGATCGATGCTGAGGTACACTTAACTCAGCTCTCTGTCTAGTTTCCACCGAAATACTAAATACTCTCACTGTAGAAATCTTGATTGGTGAAAATTAATTTGGGATTTCTTTGAACAAAAGTGACCAATGAAAAGAAAAACAAACTTGGTACTGTCAATATTTCTAAACTCATAAAGTAAGGTCTGCATGATATTTTATAGGGTGAAGCCCTACCATGCAACGAATTATTCTTTTTTGAATTACGAAAATCTCTTTTGGAGAAACCCCAAAACGCTATACCATAGTTGATAATGGATTGTATCTGACCATAATAGTGCACCCTAAGGACATCCAGGCTTGTAATTCAGTATGTTCAGTAGATATTTGGAATTGATTTCCCATTAAACCGAACTAAAATAGATTCTTTCAGTTTCAGTTATTATAAGTGTTGATTTTCTTTTACTATATGAAAACTCAATGCGTTCAGATGAAAATATCTCTCTATCCGTTATTATACTTACTTATCATATTTCCCTATGTGGGGCACCCTGTACCTATATCCAGAGTAGATAAAGTGAAGATGGTAGTGAAAGGACTAAGGACTCTAAGGAGGAGCTGTGTCTATGCTTGAATGAGACAACAGTTCTAGAAGCTCAATATTTATTATTAATTGAACATTTTCTTTTAATTGGTCAGATATATATATAAAATTACATTCTTTTGATTGTACACACGCATCCACAAGGTATATCGAATTCACTAACCATCAGATTTGTATCAGTGGGGGAGTTCATGGCCATAAGACGAGCTACTGAATACTTTTGCTTACATTCTGACTGATAATTCGAAGGGAAGAACTCTTTGAAGGTGCACGTGACATCCTTGCTGTAAAATTTATATTCGTTAAAAAACAATAGTGATCAAAAGAAACGGTTTGGTTGAGAACTGATGGAATGAATCCTAATGCCGGCCATCCACGAGACGACCGATCCGTGCGCTTTATGACATTCTATGAGAACACGCGCAAAAAGAGTCTACGTGATTGGTCGGGGTCTCATTAAATGTCATAAAAGGCCATAAAACGCTCAGATCGGTCGCCTCGTGGATGGTCGGCATAACGCCCATTAGATTTCGACGTCCGAAAGGAAGTTATTAGGTATATTTATCTTTGAACAAAGTGCATGAAGTATATTTATGCTTATATTCCGAAGTAGACGACTTGCAAACTCAGAAAACTGTGCGGAATATAACTATGCTGCTAGGATGCTTTACCGATCCATCTGAAAATTTCGTTTCGAGTTCTGTCGGTTCCAATATTCAATGATAAATAAGTCTCTGAAACATTATGGTGGTACTTCTGTTAGTGAGGAATATAAAGGAAAGAAAGTGTTTACAGAAAATGATCTCACCTGCAAACTTCCGAATGTATAGGCTGGTATGCTTTGTCCTGGTTAACGATAAACATCTCCTTGCCCTTTCTATTCTTCAGTTTTCTCGGCCAGTATGTTCCAAAGGTAGTTTCACATAGGCCTTTGTCTTCAGCTTGGTCGAAAGATGGTTGTCGATTGCGAAAATCTGGAACCTTGACACGTTTAAAGAATAACTTCAGTGCGGGAGATTTTGAGAGCAGATCTTGAATCACATCAGATGGATAGTCATCTACAGATTCTTCAAAGAGAAGGTTTTCCTCCTGTTTGTCACCTCTTTGGAATCGTGATACTGAAAGGAATTTTGATTTGAATGGTTTAGCTTAGTTTCGGAGTCTACGTAGGAACGTAGGTCAGATACTGAAGAAATTTATTACTTACCTACACCAACATTGTCGAACTCAAAAGAAGAACTGAGCTCTTTTAAATTATCAAAAGCGGGGCTATTTGCAGTAGGTATACTTAGTGTGGTTTGCAAGAGGCAAATCTGAAAATAAAAACATGAATAAATTAAAAAGAAATAACTATAGAAGGAGAAAACAAAAAATATTTAGAATTGTAGAATTGTAACAAATAACCAGGATCATTGACGATTTTTTTGACAACTGCTGTCTTTGTGTTCGGACAGTTGTCAAATTTGTGTTCGGACAGTTGTCAAATTTTTTTTTTTAATTTTGCTATTTGTTGAACTGAAAAATGCGAATTTGCGTAAAAGGTGCACGAACGAGAGCGAAAAGCTCCTCATTCCGATATGAATTTAAAAATTTTTGCTTCCAAGAGGTTAGCACAAAGCTCTCAAAGGACCCCGCACACTTAGTTAGGAAAAGCGGGTCCAGTGAATTTTCCCCATTTTTACATATTATATTTAAATCAACCTTAAGAACAATATATCAGATTTTCACGAAGGTCTTACATCCGGTTTGTTCTATAGGGCGTTCCAAAATTGCAGCTACGGAAAAATGATTCTTTAAATTTTGATGATAATTCTTCTAATTTTCAGAATTTCATCATGATGCCTTGGGTTCTGAATAACAAGATATCACAGATATCCAAACACCGCCCACCACGTTAAGTTTCGTTATACAGGCTGTTCCATGAAGCCTTATAAGTAACTGAATGTAACTTTGTAAGTGACTTTGTGACCACCCTGAGTTTTTCAAAATATGATACCATGATGTATGTCCACCTCTGTAGGAAGTTTTATTAATGTACAAAAAACAGTTGCAAAATTATTCAGGTTTGAATTCGGATTTCATACAATTTTTCTTTAAAACTAATTTGTAGTTGAGATTTCTGTCAAGGAATATAGGTTTTCATTCAGTATAATTATTATGATAGGTATTGACGGTCGGTCCAAAGGCGTTTTCATTCAGGAATGTACAGGATGGACATAATTCGGTGTCAATAATCTCCTCATTTTGCTATCTCAAAATCTGTTTATATAGAAAAACAGTATTATCATTCCAGGTTGTTGTATCTCTGAGCACTCTAAGGATGCATATTTTTTTGAATATTATACTATGAAAGTATGTCGACCTTTGTGAAAAATTTTACTCGTGTATAAATAATTAAAAGATTGTTGCCAAATCATTCAGGTTTAAGTTCAATATGTACACCATTACTCGAAATACTAATTATCACAAAATATGAAATCTAATTATTCCAATCTCAAAATAGAGTTATTAACACGACTGATCAAACAATTGAAAGATTTAACAGTTGAAAGGCTGAAGATTTTAGCTTTATAGTTGTTACACCACTATATAATCTAGGACAGTTAAAAAAAAATCATGAAATAATCACTCCTGCATTCAAGATAGAATTCAACAGTTGAGTAGAGGGGTAGTCGTATCCAAGAAACCAGAGTATGCTTGTTATCTGAGATTATGTCCCAAGGGTTCTGGCTCCAGTAATGGTGTATATTGAACTAAAACCTGAATGATTTGGCAACAATCCTTTATTTATTTATTCTTGAGTGAAATTTTTCACAAAGGTCGACATACTTTAATCGTATAATATTTAAAAAAATATGCATCCTCAGAGTGCTCAAAGATACAACAACCTGGAATGATAATACTGTTTTTCTATATAAACAGATTTTGAGATAGCGAAATGAGGAGATTAGTGACACCGAGTTATGTCCATTGAATGAATGAAAACCTATATTCCTTGACAGCAATCTCAACTACAGATAAGTTTCAAAGAAAAATTGTATGAAATCCGAATTTAAACCTGAATAATTTTGCAACTGTTCTTTGTACATTGATGAAACTTCCTACAGAGGTGGACATACATCATGGTATCATATTTTGAAAAACTCAGGGTGGTCACAAAGTCACTTACAAAGTTACATTCAGTTACTTATAAGGCTTCATGGAACAGCCTGTATAACGAAACTTAACATGGTGGGCGGTGTTTGGATATCTGTGATATCTTGTTATTCAGAACCCAAGGCATCATGATGAAATTCTGAAAATTAGGAAGGATTATCATCAAAATTTGAAGATTCATTTTTCCGTAGCTGCATTTTTGGAACGCCCTATAGAACAAACCGGATGTAAAACCTTCGTGAAAATCTGATATATTGTTCTTAAGGTTGATATAAATATAATATGTAAAAATGGTGAAAATTCACTGGACCCGCTTTTCCTAAGTAAGTGTGCGGGGTCCATTTGATAGACAAAAGTTCTTGGTTGGTAAAGTAATTATAGATTATAGAAATTGAAACTTGAAAGAATAGGCTAAACGAGTAGTTGGATCCGATGTTTTAGCAACAGTAAATGTGTGGGTAAATTCATGTTGATTCAATAGAGAAGTTCTGTTATTCTTTGAAATTAACAGTAGTTAAATCACCGTATGGAAATCATCATAAATTAATTGATTTTACTCACTATTGCATATGTCCAAAGTAAAACTGGTGATGACATGATGGCAAACTGCATAGAAAGATTAATATCAAACTCCTTTCATAATGTCTTCACTGCGACTATGATGTTGAAACCAGGATGAGGTAGAAATGTGTGGTTTCTATATATCCTTCAATCGACTTGTTGATATTGTAATCTCTCATTCATAACTGGTAAGAAAATCTTAAGAGCATTTCTAAGAAAACGAGGAAGGATAGACGTTTTAAAAAACCAACAAATTTTTAAATGCGCTAATCTAGGATGCAAATCAACTACGCAGATCATTTATCTTGCTGGTGCTCGTTCTCGTGGAAATGCTTCTGGATGTTATCATTTAAATATGATTTTCAATTTTCATAATGCTTAATTATAATATGAAACAAAATTCTTAATGGCTCTCTGTGATAACAAACAATCAAGGATCAGAGTTATAAATAATTCTTGGGGTCATTGAGGTTGGTACCCAGGAGCCACATTAATCTAGCACAAAAATCCGAAACAGATCTGTTATTATGTGCAAATTATGTGTAAATCCTGATTTTTGTAAACTCACCCATAATTTTTATTTGACAATTATGCAAGCATCCTTGGCAAATAAGCAGAATTCCCAATATCTTATAAAGCTGTCAGTCGATTTAAATGGAGTTATGTTCAAATTATGTGCGAATTATTGTCAATAATTTATACACCGAGTCCGATTAAACAAACGCTGGCAATTGCACATAAGTTTTCTCAACTTGAATTGAAGAGTGTAGAAATCCCTTCCAGCATTCGTTAAATTTCAATCTCATAATGAATGAACGAGAAATTGAGAAAATCCTCATCTTCTAAAATAACAGCAAGCTAGCAAAAAGCTCCATGAAAAATTATCGAACAGTTTTGAAAAACTGACACTGCACATAATTTGCACATAAGTCCGGCATTAATTCAATTGAAATCTAATAATAAGTAAACAAGATATTGAGAATATCTCCATTTTCTATATCAATTTATTATTATAATAAATATTATTATAATATTATAGATATATTTATTACAAAATTATGTTATTCTTTTAATTGTACACACGCATCCACATGGTAAATTGAATTCAGCCTCAACCAGTTTTTCATCGTTTTTGGATCTCAAGGCCTTGAGGTATTTTATGGAATACTTCTGCTTACATTCAGATTGGTGATCTGATGGAAAGAATTTGTAAAAACGACAAGTGCCATTCTCCCTGAAACGATAAAATATATTCATTATAAAAAGAAAATGAATTTTCACCCCTACTCGAATAATAACTATTGAACCAGAATTACAAAAAATATAAATTTATAGAAAGTAAACACAGTGTATTTATTCAAAAGTGATGAGAAGGAATTTCCAAAGAATAATAGATTCAAAAGCTTGTATTGTGGAGTTTCAAGTTCTTATAGGTACGACAAATTAGGTATTCCTGTGTGACAAGCTTTTTAAACTGTCATTCATAGAACCTGTATTACCTTTTTATAGCATTTCAATGAAATCTCTTTTTTTATTTTAATTTTTACATATATTAGCCATATCAGACCAAGGTATCTCACGATTCCCAAATATCACAGATGGTTCAGTTTTGAGAAAACTTTATAACCAACTCAAGGAAATGAATCTTACTTGCATACTTCCGTGTGAACAGGCTGGTAATATTTCTCCTGATTAACGATAAACCATTCATGGCCATTCGTATCATTGAGTTTCTGTGGATAAGATATGTCTGGGCTGGTTTCGCACATGCTGATGTCTCCAGATGGGTCAACAGGTCTACGTCGAGGGCCTAAATATGGAACCATCGTCCGTTTGAAGAATCTTTGAAGTTGGGGTGACTCCGAAAGTATTTTTTCAATTCGTTCGAGTGGGTAGTCAGGTACAGAATCCCTTAATAAAGGGTTTTTTTCCTGCTTGGTACCTTCATTGGATCTTGGTTCTGGAAATATTTTTATCCCATAACCGACTTAGTAGGTATTTTCTGAATACAGGGAGATAAACTTTATGCTAGCATGGATATTTAATGAAGTATCAGATATTGCACTTAATGTGAATATAGTTGAACAATAGTTTAGATTTGTAGAATTGAAAAAAGTTCACTACTTTTATCAGTAAGAAAACTAATTACCAACCTTCAACATCGTTGTCAAACTCAAAAGAGAAATTCACCTTTTTTAAACGAATATTGTTTAAATTCGTAGCATCAGGATCACTTAGTGCGGTCTTCAGATGACAAATCTGAAAATAATATAATAAAACTAAACAAATTTTTCTGTTTTCAATATACAACAGATGAATAAGACACAAAATATCATATAATAATAAAATTCTGAATGTAAATTCTGACGTTCTTCGAAAAAATCTTACAGTTGTAATTTCGTCCTCATAAGGACAAACCAGGACCTTTAATTAAAAAAAATATAAATTCTTGCAGTCGTATAATTACACATTTGGTTCAATGATTTATGGAATTCAGAAGAATGATTCGAAACTTTGAGAAAATATGGATTCATTTCAGATTGATAATTTTATTTGGAATCATAAATATTCACAATATATTGCTTAAAGCATATTTAGCAAAAATTGGCAAATCAATAAACAATTCACAATCTCACGATTTAAAATTTCATTGTCATCGTTATTCAATCGCTGTTTGGTAGTAACAATCATAATAATTGATTATACTTACAATCGCACATGTCCAAAGTAGAGCTGGTGATTTCATGATGGCACAGAATAGAGATAATGATCCACAACTTTTTCAGTAGATACTTATACTGCTTTTATCTTTTGTTCACTGCCTCCCCTGTTGAAACCCGGAAAATTTGTGGAGTATATGTGGTTTTTATGGATCCTACTTATCAATATTTGACTTAGCGATATTGCAATCATTCTTTCATAGTTGGTAATGAAATCTTGATGGGATTTGATCAGGAGAAATAGGATGGACATTTGCTAAATTGGCTTCAGTAATATCAAGATTTCATTCAATCATGCAAATTTTTTAAAGGGGTGTCTAACTTATCTGCGTATAATATAAAAAACTTAAACAATTTTCTTCGGTTACAGACCTCAATCATTACATGAAAAATATACTTCATTCGGATTAGAATGCTAGGAATGAATTTTTGCTTTTTCATGAAAAAATCTCGGAAAAAATACGGTTTCACAATTTGCTGAACGAATTTAATCATATCAACCAACTGTCGACGAAAAAAAAAGAACAATGGAATCAAAACGACAGAATAAATTAGTAACCAAATGAAGTAGCAACAAAATGAATAAGCAAAAAAAAAGAAGCATCCGACTGAATAAGCATAAAATTGAATAAGCAACAAAATGAATAAACAACGAAATGAATGAGCAATAATGCCAACATACTCACCAACTGCTATAAAATAGAATAGTAGTAATAAAAACATTGAAAATCAATTTAACTACTGCCTAGAAGCAAGTGATAAACAATTTCAACATGTCAATGTTGATGATTCGTTCAGATTGTAAAAACTTCAAAATGATTTGTCACCCAACCAATAATGCCCTTTAAGATTCTTGTGAGGGGTAACCATCCCGCTGCGCGGGATGATTAAGATCTTTCAGTCAACAGATGCCTCCTTCAAAGAAATTTTAAGTGTCTTGGCGTTTTCTGAAAAAACGGAAATATATGAGGACTGTTTTATGTGGGTCTTCCTGTATATTGGATTTTGCGTACATATGCGGAAGTCAGTTAGAGTAGAGTATTTTATCAACCTGATGAAATTCTAATAAACTTAATGCGGTTTGTAAGTATTTCCGGTTATTTTGATAAATCTAGGAACTGAATGATTTCGCAACTTTTCAGAACATCTATTTCTTCATCATTTCCCCTACTGATAAGATCTTGTAGACTTCTTTCCATTGAGAAATTTGGAAAGTCGTAAATTCACTTGTCGTCTCTTGTCTATTCAGAAGTGAGTAAAACTATTATTCCTTCAATAACCCAAACCTCAGCTTCGAAACTTTGGGAAGAGAATAATCGATTGGCATTTTTATGGCTTCTAACGACTTTCAAGGGCCTATTCTCTTTAGAATACTGAATACAGGTACGAACACAAAAATTTTTGTATAAATATCTATCGAGTTGCAGTTTCCTATCAGTCAGTGTTCGGAAATATGCGGAATCAGTTTTGTCTCTGTCGATTTTATCGTGAATATTTGCAAAATGGACTATCGAGTTTTATTCGCTATCAGTTCAGTTTTTTTTATGTCGGTAAGTAAAAAGTAACCATTATTCACATGAACAAAATAATGAAATCTGCACGGTATTCTTTTCAATTAGTTGTGATTATTCCATATGCACATTGTGGATTAATTTCGGTCTAAAACTGTTTATATTTGTTTGTTTACTGTCAATATTTTCAGTGCAGGGAGGTAAACGTTATTCGAAACGCATTAATAGATAATGTGTAAAATAACTGTAATCTATTTTATATCTAACCATTGTTTCGTGTTTGTTCGATATTTGACAAAAACTATTTTCACAGGAATAATCAATGAGTTTTTAGATTCACATAATTTGAATATTTCAAATTTGACAAAAATTAAGTAATCTACTACTGAATGAAAGTATGTGATAGACAATAAGATGTGGATTTCTCAAGGATGAAAACAGAACAATCATAGGTCAGCCAGAGCATGCTCAAGAAATAATAAAATATCTAGTCGAACATCAAAGGTATAAAATGAAATGAAATTACCAACTTGTATCACACTATTTATGAAAATTTGAACTTATATAAATTAAAGAAGCCTTCCAAAGGAATATTCCAACAAAAACTGAAAGTCGAAGAGGGTACAGAACATTTTATTCCGTTGTGTTCAACAAAGCAAGATAAAAAGACACCTATAGTCCATTCATTGAACTACTCTAGATACAAACATAAACAAGAAGGACAAAATAGGAGGAATACAACATATAGATCAATTTTTATAAATAATTATAGATGATTCATAGACTTTGGGCATTTTTCGTAAAATTGATGCAATTATTATCATTAATTTAAAGCATTCCACTAATATTCCTGTTTATTTGGTTTAACTATCCAGAATTTCAAATGTGCAATTGGGTTATTCAAAAATGGAGAATATAACTATTAGGAGTATAAACAAGTTCGTGAGGTTTTTTGAAGATTGAATCTTCATTGATGGAAAAAAACACCGCAACATTCAATATTCGAAGAATGGGGATTTTCAGTAACTCAAAATATGCACTTATCTTCCCATGACGTAATGAAGGGCAGTTTATAACACATTTGTTACCATTTATTCACTCTGAATTTTGAAGAACTGATTAATTATTATTCGATATTGAAAATGTGATTTCAACACATGTGTATTCAAACGTCCCTCTGATGTGACGTCAGTGGCTCAATTTGTAATATGATTGGTTGAAGTTTGTGATGGAGGGAACAAAGCCCAGAGTAACTGAGAGACACGCCACTGTTGTCAATTCTTTGTAAAATCTCTGAATTTATTCATAAAAATATTCAGTAATCTTATTATATGCGATGTGATCACTATAATGTTTTGAAACATCGTCATATAACAACTCAATTTTCATTAAAGTTGATATAATACTCATTCTCTGAAAATACGAATACGGATGTGACAACCACGCCTACAAATTATAGATGAAAACATAACCTTCTTATTTGTAATTATTCGACATTTCGACGTCTTCTCTGCGTACTATAGAATGGCGTTTCTTAGGAGTATTCTATACCCCATATTCTATACTCCTAGGTTACGTCAACGACTGACGACTATACACAGTTGCCAAATCCACAATTATTCTTACCACTAATATGCACTTCTCAAAATGAAAATAATTTTTAATGCTTCCTGAATTAGAAGACCGGCCTATATATTCTCACCTGTGTAGACTAGGGATAATTATTTTTGATTTCTCACCTATCTGCCTACTTGAACCCTCTTCATCTTCAATTAGGAGGTCGTAAATTGAATGATATTATGAAGCTTTATGGAGTACAAATGAAAATGTCATGATGATAAAAGCAAAAACATCCAAAATCAACATTATATTATGATATTATCAGGAAAGTGAAAGCAAGGGCTATTTCAGACTACTTTTTTTGTGATTTGGCAATCCTGTCATTTTCATATCAGCAGCATGTCATGACGAGTACAACTAATCGAAAATCTCTCTAGCCACCGACGTCACACGATTTCCCGCTTCTTCTGATCGTTTGAATTCGGTAAATTATTTTTGAGTTTTCAATTTTTTTAGGGGTATAAATTGATGAAGAAAAAAAAAGCACGAATAACGTGAGAATCCAATATGTCAAAATATATTTTTTCTGAAAATGACTGGAAATGCCCATTATCCGTCGCTAGACACAAATTTTTTCCATCCATACCGAGACCTCCAAAAAAACCGTGAAAACACACTTCCGGTTCAGTCGAATTGAAGTTACCTACTTGAAGAAGTAATAAACCTGCAAAATATCCAAGGAACATCTGTGTGAAATATTTCATGACCCCTCCAAGTAACTTTGGATGGACTTTACTAATTGTATTTTAATTTTTCAGGTTGCTGGAGATAATGATTATGCAGTTGCTTTGCTCTACCCTCGAAGTAAGTGTTTTTTCGACATTTTATCATACTTACCTTAAAACTGAATTTTTCTGAAGAGAATTCACAAATTCATTCAATCCCCTTTACTTTTGACGAGCTGTTTGACTCTGACTATTATGGCTTTTTTTCAATATTTATCTAAAAAATCTTCCAGATAATGGTGTTATGTTCAGATTCGACTCACAGGGACGTAACACGCATATCAAACAAGACGAAGAAACAGTTCCAGAAACCATACAAACGCCATTAGAACCAAGAATCGACCAGGGAACCTCAAAAGACGAGAAATTCGTACCCAAAGTAGATCTGAGCAAGTGCCAGGGCGAGACATTCTGTGAAGATGCTGACTACTATCCGTACCACGAGGTGGATTACAAGCTGTCGGAAGCTGGAGAAGCAGAGTACAAATATATTTTCGGTATTGACGATGTCCAACTGACCAACAAAATGGATAGTTCGAAATTTTATACTCCGGGTAAGGACGGAATGGAAGGCGTATCCAGAGTGGTCTTTCATTCTATTTGCGAGACGAAAATGAGGATAATCTTTCCTAGGGTGGCTAAAAATAGGAAGAACCAGTGGAAATACGTGGTGAATCAGGATGTGGAGAAAGTCCAAGGAATAGCAGTGGAATGGTGTACAAAGTAAGATATTTTCTTTTGATTGCGAATTCGTGGGTTGACGATCACTCACCTAAGCGGTACGGTAACCTCCTATAAAAACTTGAACGGTGATTTTGAAAATTTTACAGTACCTACTTTTATGGAAATGCTAAAAAGTGGATTAAGTATCCAGAAATGTGTGGAGTTCTCCTATTCGTTTATATTTTACAGGGTGTCTGTGAAATAAAAAAAATTCATTCATGGATTTCAACATTTATTCGACAACTTCTGTTATAATATCATTTTTCACAATATGTATTATATACCTATTTATTTTCAGTTCCGGTGAAAGATGTCAGTATTTATCCTCCAGGAACAAGCTGATGGTCCCGACTTGTGGACAGAAATACTCTTATCGTCGACTATTGACACTGTCACATGACGGAAACCTGGAATCAGATATATTCGAATTTCCAGTGGCTTGTATGTGCTACCTGAAAACGTTTATATTCGTTTGAAAAAATAACACTTTAACTTTGAATGTTAAAATTATTGTAAATATGTAAATAGTTCAATAAAAGTTTTCCTAGAAAATTATGACCTTATAACATTCCTACATATTTATATAAAAATATTTCCCCAACAAAATACATCGAATATTATATGTATCTATAAGTAATATTATGAAAATAAATTCATATATACCCAATTCACAATTATAAAATCACAACTCTGGCCATGGTTTCGTTTTCAGGAATTGGTGCACCTGATGAAAAATCTGTGCGCGTACATAGAATATGGTTAATGATAAAACGGCGATGCCAGTTTTTCTGTTTACATCAAAGAAAAAGTATCAAAGATTTTCCCAATTTTGTTAGTTTAGTTCGTATCGATCGGCGATTTTGGGGAGAAATATCGATAGGAAATCGCCTATTTTTCCGTTCTTCGTCGTCCAGAAGAAGTTTCCCGTCGATTTCGTGCAAGTGTCATTTTTTCCTTTCACGACTTTTGGCGTGAGTACGAACGGCAAATTTGAATTGGACCAAAAATCGATTTATGAGCATAAATAAAGCGAAAGTAAGTACAAATCGACCTTTTTACATTTGATAACGAAGTTTTTTTAGGTATCTGGCCGTTTTGAAAGATTTCAAACGAAATTCCGGTCCCCCAGAAGTTTGGTTAGTTTCGGTATCGATTTTGGTGCTCAAAATTTATTTGGAATGTGTAAATGGACAAGAAAGGCTTCCTTATACGATCTTCTAACGGAAGCGACCGGAAAATATGGTTTAGGTAGAATTGAAATGTGTCACTGGAGCTTTCATTCCTTTGCCGAAAGTAGAAAAAGGCTATATTGAACCAGAATACATCGGTTTTTTCCATATTCCAGGAGTTTGTGTCTTATTTTCGAACAGGTGAATGATAAATGTGAAGCATAATATGTTTGACCTATTCCATTTTATTTGTACAAACCTACTGTGGTAGTAATGTATGAATATTTTTTAATCCAATAAATTACTATACAATCAGAATATTTTACTCCTTGTTCATAAGATCAAATAAATAAAATGTCGTCAAGTCTTGAACTTTCAGTTCAAGAGGATAATAAACATTAAATCTTCACAAGCATGCATATGAAAATTATGTGAAAGCAATGCAATTTTCTTCCATGGCGAAAAATAATATATTTCAACAGTGATAGCTCTTTTACTTTTCATGCAAATAACTAGAAAAGGAATCCTTGCTATCAATTCATATAAACGTTAATAATTTTCGTCCATCACATCTTTTCCAATTCATTCACATTCTGAGAAATACGCTAAGAATGTAGAAAGGGCAACATAGTGTTGACTTGGAACATAAAAATATTTTGAAAAACGTCATAACTTCGATACAGAGTGGAATGTGTCAAATTTCCAATGCCAGAGCTGTGATTTTATAATTGTGAATGGGGTATAGGTACCTACATCGAAAAATATGAATGAGATTGGGAAATAACGATCAAATTATCAACGAATTATACAAAAGTAGTCCAGAAATAGTTTAATACTGGTGCAAAGAGATTTTTCATATGCGAATCTGCATAAATCCAAAAATCCTACCAAACTGGCAAAATATGAGAAAATATACAGGGTATATGTGAATAACACAGAAAAATTGAAGGGATGATTCTTTGCAGAAAATTAGTGTGGGTATTTGGTATAAAATTTTTTGACAAATCTTCCCCCGGAAAAGTTACACCCCCCCAAAGATCAACAAAAAAAAAGGCTTTTTCGCAAATCGCTAGGAAATTTTGACATTCCTAACAAAATTTGTCTTAGAAAAAGTCAAGATTTCCCAACTGTTAGGAAATATTCATTTCCTTACTGTAAGGAAATGATATTTCCTTATAGTTGTCAGTGTTCTACATAAGCATATTCGTACTTTTCTTTAGATTTCTTCGGCAATAATTCTCATGAAGCAGTATTCACTGCCTCAACCAGCTCTGGAGGAGTTCCAGAAATGGAAAATTCATCATCACTTATCATTTTACACTGTCTTGTCTTCGAAAAGACCAGCAATTAAATTAATATTCTTCAAGTTTGAAAATTCAGCATTAATACGTGTCCATAGTAACGGAACCAATTCCATTCCTAATTTCAAAGCTCCATTTATTTATGAATGGAATAATCCGCGATTTTTTTCAAAATTGATTAAAATCTGTCGAATTTCAAACGATTTGCGGAAAAAAAGTATGTTCACCTCGTAGGAAAAGCCAAATTCCTGCACTCTGTGTTGCTAAGTCTCGGCTTACGCCTCGACTTAGCAATCTTCACAATCGTCCATGAATGTAAGGCTTTTCCTACCCGGTAAACAATGTACTATTCTTTTTCATTTTCCCTGTATATATTAAAATTGTATTGTAGATATTTGATAGATTTTTTTCCTTTCAATTCATTCATTTCATTTAAAAGTAGAATTATTATAATTTGGTTCGATGTTGTTCAATAAAATACTATTTAACATGAGCTCGCAAATGCTTGTGTTTTCAAAAAAACTTGTAGAAATAAAAAAATTAGTATATGAACTGGGCTTTTCAGATTTGTTTTTTTTTGAAGGAAAATTTTCACCAGAAAAAAGTTGTGAAACAGAATATCTTAGAGGGTTACTATTTCAACTCTTTCTGAGCAAACTTCAGGGTTGAAAAAATTCCAACATATGTAATTACATTGACAAATGATAATTACCAAATTTCGTATCCTTAGCCTTACATACAAAGAAAAAAAAAAAAGAAAAACCTTTTTTTGTTGATCTTCGGAGGGGTGCAACCTTTCCGGGGGGAGGTTTTTCAAAAACATTTTAAACCAAATACCCACTCAAGTTTTCTGCAAAGAATCACCCATTTAATTTTTTCGGTGTTATTCAGATGGAGTGTGCAAACAAACGAGGTAAAAATCGAGATGGCTAGTTCACCATTTGAGAAAACCCAGGATTTGCAATCCAACATATAGATTCCTCTTCTGAAAATGAAGACATGAAGTGTATGTAGAATTGTAGAATGAGAAATCGAAGAAATAGAGAAATCATTCAATGAATTTCTGTCAAATCCCATTATTGCACCAGAATTGGACGGGATCACTAAAATTGAGGTGAGTCTGAGGTAAATCCAAATTAAACATTGAAAATTGAGAGGAACAGAACCAATAGCATTGTTGTTATCGTGAAGAAGAGAGTCAATGTACGGATGGAAATGAAGCAGGAAAACCTCGCGCAATTGGAGGATGACTTGCCCTGATCAACAGGATGAAAACAGTCAATCAATTAGATTCATTTTCAAAATTCCATTGGGTTCAAGCTTGCCATATATTTATCTCATCGCATCACAGGGATCCTGAAAACAATTCATTTATTTCAGATGAGAATATATCAGGCCCCAATAATTGGTTTTATTTTATTCGTTCAGAAAGAACTTCGATGGAAATCTATTTCAATACACCGTTCTGTTCATTTGGATTAACAGATTATGTATGAAAGTTTCATGTACATTGATTTATTTGTTCAGGATATGTGTTTGTTCGAATATTTAATTGAGTATCATGAATAATATACATTGCAAACATTCTATGATCTATTTCATTCCGTTCCCGTTCCCGAAAATATTCCCAATAATCCTTGAGTTGCTGTATACTGTCAATTACTCAATTCTGATGTTATTTTGCGTCTAATGAATGGATGCATTTTCGCAGTCAATTAATATAGTCAGCAACCACCAAAACAAGAACCTTGTGATAAAACAACGAAGCTCTTCGAAGTCAAAGCGAACGTAAAGAATGCTCAGATCAGAATGTAGAATTCTGTTATAAATGATCCAATGTTATTATATCAGGACTTGAAATATATAGTCTATAGATAAACTAGGCCAGTAAACAATTCATTTTTAAAATAGCTTAGTTTGAATTTTCAAATAAGATCTTCAAATTCCTAACAGTACCTCAACCTCTGGGGATATTTTAACGAAATTTGGTATGAAGCATCATATTGTGTGGGGGGGATATTCAAGGAAATTACTTGTTGAAAAAATCATAGTTGAGGATTAAGGTCTGGAGAACCAGCAGGCCTCTCTATGAGTCATTTATGTCCAATGATATTCGCATCCAAAACACTCTAACCCGTCGAGACAATAGTGCCCATTAGTTGAAGTGCATTAATTGTCTGGTTGTGAATGTGAAGACTTTTCATGACTAATTCTGAAGAATAAGGTTTGATTGGAATAGAATGGACGAAATGACTATTATAGAATCGAATATGATGAAACCAATCACAGGGATTGTCAGTTACGCAAAATCTTCATATCCTATTCGTATCAAATAAATCAATATTTCTATCTTCAAAAGGAGGAGTTGCATTCATAATCTTAACAGGTTTTCTGTATCGTCAAGAATGGTCTTGCCTCAAGGTGCTAGTCATCGATGTCGAAGATATTAGCTGGGTCAAACGTAATAACTTGTAGGATTTTCCTAATTCGTTTTCAACGATTTCTTGGAAATTCGTCTCGGGTATTCAACAACTCTTGCAATCTTGAGCTTCGACAGAAAGTTGGCAGTTGAACAAATATGTATAAATAACGTAACGCACATATTTTGATTTCATAATGATAATAATATTGCTCAGAGTGCTTGGAACTATGAATTTTTCTCTGAATTTTGAAGCCCATTTGGATGATTTGCGTCTGAAATTGAAAACTAGGGATGATACTCTACCTTATTTAATTAGCTGGTACTTGATGGGAGGCTACACAGGTACGGCAGCCTTAACCTTGGATTTTCCTGTCCCTTAATTTTGTTAACAACATGTGCGCATGTGTTAAAAAATGATACACAGCTTAATTTTTTATGAGGACTATAACTGGAAACATTAGTTCTTCACCAGGGGGATGAAACTTTTATTCAAATGTCGGCAACACGAGCAACCCAAGATGGCTGATTGTCATTCCTTGACCTACATGTCAAACGATGAAATTAAACAAATCTGCAACTTTAACCAGTTGGCAGTAATCTTTGTTGAACAGCAAATTCTTCACCTGCTCTTGCGATGCAAAAAAATGAAAAAAAATTGATTAAGTTTAAAGGTAGTGGGATCTCTCAATCTGCCATTTTTGGATACCCCCCGTATTGTGTACCACGAATAATCGACCTCCTCGCTTATCATTTGGGAGTCCTTCATAATCGAAGCTGCGAACAGGTAATTCCTTGCAGGAAATGAAAGTCTTGAACGTCGGCCAGTCCGTTGGTGTGCCAATTCTAGAGGTGGCAAAAGTGAAAAGTATATTTGTATATTTTTATGGTGAAGGAGTTCAATGTCAGCCTCCCATAACCGGTAGGATTTGGTATTCTCAGTTTAACGTCAGATCGACCCGAGATGACTTCAACTTGCCGCAAGAACTGACACTGGTGTTCTATCGCACAGTGGTGAATAAAGTGAACGCTATAAATGGCTAAGATTTCAGATCAACCCTGTTCGTGGTGCGGAGGCAGGAAAACGCGTCAATAACCGGTGAAATCCGCGAAAAATGTTAGGAATTTTCCGGGGATTTTGTGTTTTCGCCGTCATCGTTTTTGTGGTGAGTTTTCAAACCAATTGAACTACCCCTTCTAAAAGTTCATCGACTCAATTTTTACTCGAATATGTACGACGTAGGTACATCTCTAAAAGACAACAATTCTTACTAAGAGTCTGCCATCACATAAAAACTTCTAAACTCACTAACGTATAATGTTTAAGTAAAATTTTATTAGATTATTTACAGTATTTCATTTGCTTTAATCTTCATTCTTCGTTCATATATCAACGATGATTTAGAAATAAAAATATTCGTAGCAAAAAGCTTCGAGTATTTTCTTAAAGCTCTAAAATTTGTTAAAGTCGAATATTTGAGGAAATAATGAAAATTGAGAGTATTCATTCGTTTTTTCGATATATTTCAAATATTTTCTTATTCTTCCAATCGTCTTAGCGCTTTTAGACTTCAGACTCTGAAAATTATTTTTTCTTTTCAATGCATTCGTTTTTATGGCTGGACGACAAATATGTACTTCATTTGACAATTATGGACATTTGTGTTCTGCTCTCATTCCCAGAAATACCTAAACTAAATGAAATCCTTCAAATGTGACGGCTAGTTGAGCAAAATGAATTGAAGAGTTGTAAGATTTTTTTATAAATGAGTAAGTTTCAACTGTTCTTTCTGGCATTCAAAATAGATTTTCAAGAGACAAAAAAAAAAGTCACCACACATTTCAAGAATCTCTATGTTGATTAAACTCAAGCTGGGCTCAAAATTGAAATATTTCAATAATCTCGGGAAAATGCTAGTTTACAAATGGAGGTAAATGTTGGAATAGAAATTATGAGAAAAATATTGATACGTTTTAACCAAACAAGAAACAGGTTGTCAGATTACAACTGAAATAGTTCTCGATACAACTCATATTCCTTTATGTTGAAACTAATCTTGCTCGCTTATTATCGATGAAACTGGAAAAACAATGGTTTCAGATAAATAGGCACCTCGAGTCAGTTAATGATTTCACAAAGCTTGATAACATCCAGGGAAATATGCGGTATACATGTAAGATATTTCGACCATATTATCAGAATTAGAACCAGCTCTGAGAAAGGAAATTTATTTCGAAATGATAAAGTATATGAACACTACTTAGTCGATGCTGAAATGCGAATCTACCTACAAGGTGGATTGTGGATTCAAGTATCATGTGGTAGATAAACTTACAAGGTGGATTAACAAAGGTTTCATTTCATAGTTGAAATACATTAAATAATTGAAAAGTGAATGGAAAATGATTTCTCATAAACAATATAAAAATATTGGATCAGGGAATAGTGAGTGAAAAGTAATGCATAAAATTTATATTTTCTCTTATTGTAGAAAATGGTAAAATATGTTTTCAGCCTAGATCAGATTTGTGGAGTAATATTTCGAAAAATATGGCATTTTCACAGTATGGTTTAAGGGTCTACATCCCTGAAATTAAAGGGAGTCAGAAACGATTCATTTTTTCTGATTGATGCATAAAGAGTATAAAGATAAAAATAATAAAAAAAATATTTTATAAGTATTAAATGAATGAAAAGGATATTCCCCATCATTTTTGGTTATTTTGTAACATTTCCACTATCAAAACGAACAAATATTTTTGTGTTTTTCCATTTCAGTATTGAAGTCTATCATTTAGTTAATCAAACGTCCATCTCATTTTTCTTTCGGAATTTACCGTTTTTAACATTGGAAATGTTTATGTTCGTATATTGCAGGTAAATTACGAGGTTTTGTTCAAGGTCAAAAGACAAAGTGTCGCCAGTAGACCAAAAAAGCATTCGAAAGTTATCGCGTGATTCATTAACGTAGGTGTGTTGGGCCAGCATATGCCAGCATACGAGAATCGGCGAACTGCGCCGAGGTGGGACTCAGGTGGGAGGTCCGCCAAATTCGCCGCAACGTTGCCGGATTGGGCACTTAGTCCGGTATTTGAAGGATAGATCATTGTTTTATTTCCTTCATTAGCACTTCGAGTGTTTATGTTGTTGTTTAATCAAGTGAGATCTGGGCCGCGGTGAGCGGCCCGTCAAATTCGTCGCAGGCAATTATTCCGGTATTTGAAGGATAGATCATTGTTTTATTTCCTTCATTAGAACTTCGAGTGTTTATATTGTTGTTTAATCAAGTGAGATCTGGGCCGCGGTGAGCGGCCCGTCAAATTCGCCGCAACGTTGCCAGATTGGGCAATTATTTCGTTATTTGATCCACTGAAGAAACGGATTTGCACAGTCTGGCAACAAAATCCGCTTATGACACTGTTCGCCCATGCTCAAATCGGCCTCTAACGCCTGTTTGCACCGCTTACCCTTAAAAGTTCCTCGTTGCTAGGTACCACTTAGACTTAAGTTCCAATACATAATGATGATTCCGCTAGAGTGGTGAAGAAGCAATATATTTTGTGTTCTCTTTGTTCTACTGATGAAAACCAGGAAACGTTTTCTACATATGATCATTTGAGAATAATTCATGGTGTTCTGTATGATTGATATTTCTTACATTTCCCCCATCCGCCATCCAAGAAAACTATGATACAACACACAGTTATATTGCCATATTTCAAAATACATATGCTAAATTACCTACTTAAATTCTCACTTTTGAGGTTTTTGTAAGCGCATATGTGCTTTTTTACAAGCTTTTATTTAGTTTCACCTGTCCCGGTGTCTGTCTGTCTGTCTCTATCTAATCAAATCTTGCAAGTTAAATATGACACACTTCTAATCGTCCGATTGATTTGAAATTTGGCAGGTGTACATAATTCTGGTGACAATGCATCATGAAATATTTTTCATAGAAAAAAACAAAATGGCTGCTCCAAAATGGCGGATGAGTTTCGTAATTATCATCCGATTTCATTCAAAATTAGTATCTAGGGGTTTTTGGGTTCGACAATGATGATTCTTCTGTCAAAATTGAAAAATTCAAGATGGCGGCTAGAATAGGCCGGACGAGTTTCGTAATTATGATCCGATTCTATTCAAAATGTGTATCTAGGGGTGTTCTGGGTCGGAAATTACGATTCTTCAAAATTGAGGAATTCAAGATGGCGGCTTCAAAATGGCGGATGAGGGTTGTTTTTATAAAAGATTGTTTTAAAGAATGATTTTTTTATTATAGCTTGTTCTAAATGCAAGGGCGGATATAGCTTTTTTTCATGGGGGGGGGTAATAACTATTGAAAATCAGGTTCACAATTTATGAAATTTTTTTATGTGCACCACATTGCGTAACTTCTTCTAAGGACTTTGATACTCATGGGGGGTAATTACCATAATATAAATCAAACTGTTCGAAGTTCCAAGTTCCAACCGTTTTCAACTATTTCACTATCAGATTCGTTTATGAAGAACGACAAAAGACAAAACGCGCGATCTGAATAACGGGCAACGGCTTCTTCTCACGATCGTCCTCTCGGGTGCATTCGGAAGCACTCGGAATCGAGTGAATCTGATTGGTTAGGAATTCGTGAGAATTAATGTATGCTCGAGAATCGGCGACGGCGACCAGTGAGCCGCGGTGAGAGGTACGTCAAATTCGCCGCAACGTTGCCAGATTGGGCAATTATTCCTGTATTTGAAGGATAGATCACTTCGAGTGTTTATATTGTTGTTTCATCAAGTGAGATCTGGGCCGCGGTGAGTGGTCCGTCAAATTCGCCGCAACGTTGCCAGATTGGGCAAATATTTCGGTATTTGAAGAATAGGTCAATAGTTGATCCGAGTACATATAAGATTCATGAATTTTAGTAGAAACAGAATTCTTCTATCTGAAGCCAATTTCATGAATACCCAGATTTGCTAAAATCAAAATTCACTTCGAAAATATTGGACGGAGTGGACTCAGCTTCATTTGATTTCCTCCGAGTAGGGGAGGACGGGGGAATTCCGCGCACGGAGGAATTCTGCGCATTGATATTCTACAACTCAGTTCAGTTATTTCAAAATTTAGATACAGCCACAGAAATATAATAAACATATGAATAAATAAATATCTTATTATATTTCTGTGGATACAGCGCACCATCTCGTATTTGCCTTGCCAACATCCTCCCGTAATTTAAAGATATTCGTGTTTTTATTTTAGACCAGGGAGCCGATTGTTCGTTTCACGATGCTATGATCTAATTTTCGAGAGAAATTGGAATCGTGGAAAGTACTTCTATTATTAATTTCTAATGAATCTATTGCATGACTATTTTCCTTCATATGTGTAGATTATTTAATGCAAAAGAACAATTACATAATTGTATTTCGTCATCTTATGTCAGTGATTAGTTAGGTTAGGTGACTCACACTGGGAGAATAACGCGCAGCTGTAGCGGGGTAATTCTTCAATAATATTTTTTGTACAGTCCTGGAAATTTGTTTAATTCACATTGTACTTAGTTATTACCTAAATAATGAAATATTTTTTCGAGTTTTTCAGCTGTTCAATATATGCGCATAATTATACCATCGCATGCGCGGTATTACCCAGTACGTGGGGGAAGACCGCGAAAAGACAGTTTTCAGAATTATTTTTTTTCTCAATTGGTATAGGTAGTTGAACCTTTTCCTTGTGATGAAAAAGTTCCAAATGGGTTCATGATTCAGCAGTTAAATTATGAAAGTTTGTGTGTACATAGGAAGGTTTTTGTGAGCATTTTCCCTAAGATGCGTGGAATTCCCCCGTCCTCCCCTACATATAAGATTCATGAATTTTAGTAAAAACATAATCCTTCTATCTCAAGCCAATTTCGAGAATACTCAGATTTGGTAAAATAAAAATTCTCTTCGAAAATATTGGACGGTGTGGACTCAGCTTCTTCTGATGATTTTTACTCCGAGAAGGTACATATAAGATTCCTGAATTTTAGTGAAAACAGAATCTTTCTACTTTCTATCTCAAACCAATTTCATGAAAACCCAGATTTGGTAAAATAAAAATTCGCTTAGAAAATATTGGACAGAATGGACTCAGCTTCATCCGATGAGAGTTGATCTGAGAACATATAAGATTCATGAATTTTAGTAAAAACAGAATCCTTCTATCTCGAGCCAATTTCGAGAAAACTCAGATTTGGTAAAATAAAAATTCTCTTCGAAAATATTGGACGAGGTGGACTCAGCTTATTCTGATGATGTTAACTCCGAGTACATGTAAGATTCATGAATTTTAGTGAAAACTGAATCCTTCTATCTAAAGCCAATTTCATGAAAACCCAGATTTGCTAAAATCAAAACTCACTTCGAAAATATTGGACAGGAATGACAGGATAATTCATCCAATTATTCATATCTTTATTTTTTATTATTATATCTTAAGAATACTCACTTTAGAAAGAACATTTTTGTTTTAAAATACGGTGACAAGTTTCCTCTCACATGTTTATGTTAGGAATTGGGAATGTTGATTGTTTCTTGCAATTATTATTGCTCATTATTATTATTGAAAATACTATTTTATTTTAAGTTCAAATGCAAATAAGTGTTGGTAATATTCACATGTGGTGTTATCATTTCCAATGTCTCTGATGGTTGCAAGGATTGCGAAATCTGTAAATTTTTTGTAAATAATAATACAAAAATGTGTTGTTTTCGCCAAATATATTTCCTTGAATTTTTCTATTGGATATGATAAATAGCCATTTTTATCAAAGACAATTTATTGAGGTTAGTTTTAGCCGTCGATTAGTGAAAATTATTTGTTTCTTACAATTGTGAATTGTAACGTGGAATTGAATTTCTTTTGAATGACACGCCCCGCAGGTTTTTCCTCCCAGATGACTGATAAAGGAAAAAGAGAGTATTATACCAAATTATACAGGCAGTATGATATCCATCTAGTCAGGGTAGGATTTCTTGTTATATTCCTTGCGGTCTAAAATTTGTTTGATTTAGCTGAATAATCCAATAAATAAAAATTGATGCACTGCACTGCCATCTGGCGGTATAGGTTTCTTATATTGAAGGCGAAAGACTCTTAAGCAACTTTCGATTTTCCAGGTTGAGACTTCTCCAATCAACAAGAATTTCACTTCGGCCGAAAGAACCGCAAAACTGAGAATAATTTCACTGACATCCAATCTCAGCAAAGGTAGGTCCTGAGTATCGGAATCAAGGTCAAATCCTTTGACCTCACCCCGCCTAGAGCGAACCCAAATAAAATCGCTAAAACTGAATTATTCCGAGAACTCATTGAATCTTGAAGCACAGTTTGAAAAGGTAGTCTGAAGAGGAAAACAAACTTACCCAACCAAAGAGCTAATTACTAATTTACCGGCGACAAAAGACGTTAATATTGGATATCAAAAATATGCCGTTTCCTCGGCTTCCAATCAATTTACCACGGAGAAGTTGAAGTTGAAATTCGCTTCTGGAAAATTCCTTAAGGTAATGGGAAATACCTAATTGGGTCAACATTATTCAGTGTTGGTCTATCTGACTGATTCTGAATTTTGATTCATTTTGTTAATGGTACAATATGGAAATGAATTCATTGCTGTTTCGAAAAACTCATTTCGTTAACTGTCAACCGAAAGTCTGAAAAAAGAAACAGGTTGCATAGCAATAAGGAAGAGCTTGTCACATAAATGGTTGCTATTATTTTTTATGGTTGCATTTGAATGATGAGAATAACTAGTTTCAGCCACAGCAATCATAAAGATCTATGGTGAGGAAAGGTTTATTGAACCCTGATGAAGTAGCTAAGACATTTTATAATATCAAGGCCTGGACGAATTATTCATGAATGCAATTACTACCTTCATTTTCCAGTCTGTGGGAAGTATAACTAAGTTGCATTCAATTCTCTAAAATTTACAAGCATATTACGGAAGTCTTACCTCTGCCTCTAGAATCGACCCTACCATCCTAATTACCACGTAGCCACTATACAGACTACGTCAGCATCTTTGGAATGGTACTCTGAACCATTTATTTATTATATTGAAATCCTATTTATTCATGTAAAGGATGACCAGTTGAGCTGTTTATATCATTCATAAAATGATAATATAGTAAGCTCAATAATTGGACCTAAGTAC
The DNA here is from genome assembly GCA_910592335.1 of Adalia bipunctata. Lineage (NCBI taxonomy): Eukaryota > Metazoa > Arthropoda > Insecta > Coleoptera > Coccinellidae > Adalia > Adalia bipunctata. Next base: position 16,795,520 of record OU342955.1, read on the forward strand.
CTTTGAATACAGGACGTCAAACTATACTCCATTCACAATTATAGAATCACAACTCTGGCCTTGGAAATTTGACACATTCCACTCTGTATCTGTATCTGTATCGAAGTTATGACGTTTTTCAATATATTTTTATGTTCCAAGTCAACACTATGTTGCCCTTTCTACATTCTTAGCGTATTTCTCAGAATGTATGTAAAGAAACTGTATTTCTTTATTCAATGGATTTATTTATTATACGGTACTGATGTAACAATTCTACCAAATGAATTGAAATCTGAACCAACAGAAGATAATTGGAAAAAAGATAGAATGACAGCTCTGAAGAGAACGATAGCATCTCATAATTATGACAAAAAATTATTCGATAAAAACCGGAAACATTTGGAGTTCAATGTAGGGGATTGGGTGTATGTCGAAAATGGAAACAAATTGAACAGAAAAAAAATGGATGAGTTGAAAATTGGTCCGTACCAAATTATGGAAAGAATATCCGACTCAATATATAGAATAAACACAGGTCACAGAAAATCAGAGTCCAACCTTTTTCATATAACAAAACTTATCCCAGTAATCCGGACTCCAGCGCAACAAGAAGAAGATAACTAAGTAATATAGTGTTCAAAGAAGATGAATCAGATAATTTTAGAAATTTTAGTGCTTTTCTATAAAATTTTCTCTCCTAGAGGGGGAGATGTAAAGAAACTGTATTTCTTTATTCAATGGATTTAGAGATTAGGATTATAAGAGGCTTAGGATATGACAGCTATAGAATAATAAATGATTTGACGTTCAATCGGAAAATCTAATTTTCGAAATAATATTATTATATTGTATAATTGTTTGATAGAGATTTAGGATTTGAAGAATCGACTTCAATTGTCGTTTCTTTATATTCATAGGTAAGATTGTAAATAGTTTCAATCAATATTTTGTAATAACAATAAACTTTATATTCATAGAGCAACACATTTGAAGTTATTCTAATCCCGAAGGAGTTATTGGAGAATCAGTCTTATATGTATAAATATTTCATTTTGGAGAACACAACAGAAAAGTGTGAACAGTATTCTACATATAAAGGAGTTTTTGGATTTATGATTGTAAAGATTTATCGATGTGCTTTGTTTTCATCATGATATTGTATGTGATATGATTGTGAGGGTGCATAACATTTCTATTTCCAATATTTCTTTATTTCAAATAAATAACAGTTTTATTCATTCATCACAAAGAAAATAAACATAATAACTAAATTAACGAATTTGTTTACAGAGAGACTAATAATTTCAATGCAGTAGTAACTGAGTTTTGGTTATAAATTAATAAGCAAGAATGTCAATTCCTGAAAGCTTTATAGATATACATTTCATTAATTTGATCTTATGAACAAGGAGTAAAATATTCTGACTGTATAGTAATTTATTAGTTTAAAAAATATTCATACATTACTACCGCAGTAGGTTTGTATAAATAAAATGGAATAGGTCAAACATATGCTTCACATTTATCATCCACCTGTTCTAAAATAAGACACAAACTCCTGGAATATGGAAAAAACCGATGTATTCTGGTTCAATATAGCCTATTTCTACTTTCGGCAAAGGATTGATAGGAATGAAAGCTCCAGTGACACATTTCAATTCATCGGAATCTGAATTCACCTACCGTTGAATGCAATATAGTCATATTTCTTCTTTCGGCAAAGGATTGATAGGAATAAAAGCTCCAGTGACACATTCCAAATAAATTAAGAGCACCAAAAACGATACCGAAACTAACCAAACTTCTGGGGGACCGGAATTTAATTTGAAATCTTTCAAAACGGCCAGATACCTAAAAAAAACTTCGTTATCATGTGTTTAAAAAGGTCAATTAGTACTTACTTTCGCTTTATTTATGCTTATAATAAATCGATTTTTGGCCGTTCGTACGCACACCAAAAGTCGTGAAAGTTGCACGAAATTTCTTATATCGACGAGAAACTTCTTCTGGACGACGAAGAACGGAAAAATAGGCGATTTCCTATCGATATTTCGCCCCAAAATCGCCGATCGATTCAAACTTACAAAATGTGGAATATCTTTGATACTTTTACTTTGATGTGAACAAAGAAACTGGCATCGTCGTTTTGTCATCAACGATATTCTCTGTACGAGCACAGACTTTCCATCAGAAATTTACTGCTGTGTGGCTTGCTTCTATCTATAGAGCGTATTACTACCAATTGTGAATCAGGATGGGGCTACGTTTCGTCACAGCCTCGCTCACGATGGACTCATCAGATTGGATAATGTGAGCGAGGCCTGCCAATAACGTGGATGTTAAAGCTGCCCTGCTCGAAGCGAGCGAGGGTACCGGGTAGCAGACGTGGGTGGTCTATAAAGGATATGGTACCGCAGTATCCCGACCCGCAGATAAAATAAAACATGATAGCGTCCCTTTCGTTTCAGAGGCCAGAAATCGCACAGTCCAGGAAGTGGTATTCCCAGAAGAGTACGATGTTATCTTCGATCCCTTGCCTAGAATAACCGGAATTCCGAAATGTTCTAACGGGGACACTTTCTGCGAAAACATCGAAACATATCCCAAACACCATCTCAGGCATATTTTAGCCCAGAAGGAGGGTCTCAAGGAGTTCTTTGGTAAGGACGAAGAAGCTCCTTTCATAGTGAACAGGCATGGAGGATTGGAGGAGTCTGTGAATTATTTGTGTCCTGCCATTGAGAGAACTGTGTTTCCAAAAGTCGGGAAGAACAAGAACAACAAGTGGAAGTATATAATAAACCAAGGAGAAGACGGATATATACAGGGGGTGCGAGTGGAGACCTGTAGAAGGTGAGGAACAAGAAGTGGTAGTAATCATAGAGTTTTTGGAAATGAATGCAAATTATGTCTTTTATTTATTCTGAAAAAAAACGCGCAATTTGAAACTCCCTTTATAATCGAACAATATTCAGTACAGTTCATCGAGAAAATGAAATTTTGCTATAATAATAAATTTGCGTTAGCATCATCAATCAATAGGAATTAATTCACTCTCGATTTCAATCCATTTTGCTGTTTTCCATGCAGGGCTCATAACCTGATGCCATTTTATTGACTCTATTGAAAATTCTGTATTAATATTCAAGAGGTGCATTCAACAGACTGATTAAATTCATGCGTTGACTCTGTATGGCAATATAACAGGAGAGATCCTACTAAAGACTCAATTAACACCTTGCCAAACAGAGTGATGAACGAGCTTGACTGGAGGTGCTGATCCCACAATATAACCTCATTTTACACCAGTATGTTGAATGTCTAGCAGAATGATGCAGAAGTCCAATTAAGGGCATAGTGAAGTTGGACGGGTTTCACGAGGGAACTAGGGTGGGGGTGAATAATAGCAATGAAAAATGAGTTTTTTTTTCATTTTCTTGCTTAACGATTGTTTTGATGTTTCCTGACCTTGAAGAACGAAAGATGGATTGAATTCTCCATTTGTCGTTTGTTTTCATTTCAGTAAGGAATGCTGATTCATCTGTTTTCCAAAGGTTTCTATTCATTTCGTGGATAATTTGAGTCGGCTTGGGTTATGTAAGGGAGTGACCCAAAAATTGCTTATGAGTATGGATTTACTGTGTTATCCAAAAAAATAACTATTTCCTTGACTTATATTTTTTGGGAACACATTATTATAGTTTTTGGAATAGATTTATAAGAAAGTGATTTCGACTCTTTAAAGGTTAATTTTCATTTTTTGCAGAAGGAACGCTCCATGTGACATTATCAGCGAGTTACCCTTAGGTTATACAACGAGTTGCAAGCAAAAATACATTTACAGGCGGCTCTTGGCTGTGAATGATTTAGGGGCACCAACTCCTGATACTTTTCAGCTACCGTCGGCCTGCTGCTGTTCCTATAAACGAGATATGGACTTTTTGGCTCGACATGGCAGTCAGAAGCTGAAGGCTGTGACTCCGAGTAAAACCTACAAACATTCCTAATTTTAATAATAAATAAAGTGTTGACACAATTTTTGTCTGTCATATTTATTTATGAACCTTTTGATCATCTCTCAAAACTCAAGGCCGAAATCAACATTATTATTTCAAAATCATATATAACAAAGAATAATTATGACTAAAAATAAAACGATATTAAGGGAAGACTAACAGAGTTGACGGTGAACGAAATGGACTGATTATGTCCAACATTATCACCACGAAGATCACCAAAAAATCATCTAATGTTGAATATACCACTAAATGAATAATAAACAATGGTATTGGCGGTAAATGTATGGACTGAGAAGTAAATCTATTTGGCTTATATGAAAATGTGATTTCCGAACAAACATTGAAATAAATATGTGTTCTGAACTACTAAAATTCGTATTACATTCATAGTATTTGATTTGGATTCTACTCAATATTGAGCACCTGCATTTCAGTTATTGACGTCAATTATTATGCCACTCTGTTTGTGGCTAATAATTAAACGTCCAATATTAACTCATCACTAATATTTTACGCACCAGTTCCTTCACCAATTTGTAACAAGAATGACCTCTATATTCGAATATATGGCCTATACATAGTGTGCATATTGTTAATTTGAACTCTCACACTGAAATAAGGAATATGTATTTCCCAAATTTTGCTACGTTCGAAAGAAACACATACTCCATACTTCACTTTTATAAAGTATCCCGGTTGGCCAGGATTTAGGTTTATCAAGTTTTTTTACTTGAAGCTGGCGCAGGTTGGCTCTCGTGAAATATCGGCAATGTCAAAATTATTCTGAAAAACGTTTCCTATGTTAATTTCTGTTTACTCTTTTTCAACTTTGTAAATGGAGTTAGTTCTTTTAAGGTTCAACTGTGACACAGGTTTCGTAGTACCTTCTACTAAATTTTCATACTGGAGTATTTCAAGTTGTGCAAAAAGGTATTTAAATGTCTTCTTTCTTTAGAATTTTGAAAGGTGAGGAATTCCATAGACCCGTCTGTTTGTTTAGAAGTTTTCTGTCGGGTTATTCGAGTACTTTTATTATTTTCCGAATGAACAATCACAAAGTAACCGACTATTCTGTCCATTATTTTTGAGTAAAATTTCAACACTCGATTCTTGATTTCCGTACAAGAAAATAGCATAACTGAATCTGCATTCAAAAATTGGGCATTTTATTCCCATGATATCTCAGTTCGTATGCGGCGTAGACCAACAATTTTTTTTAATTAAAGCTGGTGAGCTGTAATTTCATGAAAATCTGGACAAATGATTTTATTTCCATGATATCTCCGTCAATTTCCGGGATAAATGTATGAAATTTTCACTATACATGCGGGATAATATTTTGCATGCTTATTATTCGCTTTTCCGTTTTTCTGCGTATATTAGGAAAAAACCTGATTGAAAATATTACCAATATAGTTCCTAGGGCGCGATAAACAAAAAACGGATCAATACACATTCTGAAAATATTATTTCGCATGTTTATATACGTAAAATATTTCCAGTATTGAAATAGAAGAAAGTTTCTTCAACATTCGCCAAATCTTTGGAATTATTGAATTAGCATGATATTTCATTATTTCCCCAAAGCAAATAAACATTTTGATAAATATGTTAATACTACGACTTCTATGAAGAAAGGAAAACGTTGCTTATTCAACAGGAAAATGACTATCATTTTCGAAATATACACGGTGAATTGTGTCAGAATGACATGGCCAACCGAGATACTTTATAAAAGTGAATGGAAAATTTTTGAAAAAGCATTCAGAACCGAATTCTCCAAAAATATTCCTATCGAATCATCCTGTATATTTGTGAGGAAAATATGAACCGATGTCATGTGGAAATTTTCAACTTCTTTTCGTGACAAAAAGCACTTCGAATGTGACATTTTCATACTAACCAAAGACTCATGCCATTCCCCTTCATAAGTCACGACTTCAATGTATCATAATTAGGTACAAGTGAAAATGTACACTATTTCACAACATGCAAAAAATTATGTGTGGAATATCCGCAACCTTCATATTAATTCCGCTATTTTTCAATCAGACTTTCGTTTCATGAAGGTGCAAAAGCTTCACAGCATAAGCAGTTCAAGTAGGAAACAATTTTCTCTTCGTAACACCTCGAGATTCCTCATTATTAGCTTATCCCCACCCCTTTTGCACTTCCAGATACCTTCGCTGTCTCGTCAAGTAAATTAGTTAATTAGTTCGTCCAAACTTTCTTTATCAAGCTGATGTAATCAAAAGGTTGTTGACATCACGCTAGATTTAATGAAAATCTGTAGCTTAATAATTCCCAAGTAATATTCTGAATATGAGAGACAGTTTGTTTCGTTATTGTCCGTCTCTCCAAACAAATAGATTGGCGTCCTTTTTTGCACATAATGTGTGGCTTCAATTCATTATGTCTTCGATTGCCTACTAAGAAAAGCACCTCAATTAAGAGTCTTCAGCCTTCAAAATAAGTAACGTATACCGCCACATGGCATTGCAGTGCATTAATTTTTATTTATTGGATTATTCAGCTTAATAGAACAAATATTGGGGCGTAGGGAATATAACAAGAAATCCTACACTGAACTAGATCTCACACTAGCTGTATAATACTCTAATTTTCCTTTACCAGTCATCTGGAAAAGATACCTGGGGGCGTGTCATTCAAAAGAAATTCAATTCCATCTTAGAATCCACAATGGGGATGTTGACACATGTTACAAATTCATGTAAATTGAGGTTTTCCACATTGAAGGTAGTTTTTGAAATACTAAAACAATATTAAAGTGATCTAATTCCTCTCATTAAATTAAATAAAATCGATTTAAAATGTGTAATCTATTAACGTTTATCACGTGACACGAATGAGAATACGTGACGTCACTGTTTGGTAAACAAGCTAACCTATAACCTTACTGTCATCACGAGTACGAACTCACGAAGAACAGAAGAGAGTAAAACGTATCACCAGCGAATTATTTCACGATTATTTGTTATTACGCAAACGATTTGTTTGCAAGAAATCACACAAGATCAAATCGTTTTGACAGACGGCGAAGTCTGTTAACCGTATAGTGACGTCATCATAATCACTTCGTTTCAGCGGGAATTTTGAAAACTATTTTCATTTACGCATTTTTTATTGGTATTTGCTATATTTTTTCCATGAAAATTTTTTTTTCCTGTTTGTATAGGGCTTATCCAAATTAGAATCATTTCCAAAAAATAGTCAACATCCCTATTGTAAGAAACAATTGATTTTCACTAATCGACGGCTAAAACAAACCCTAATGAATTGTCGTTGATAAATATGGATATTTATCATTTCGAATAGAATAATTCAAGGAAATGAATTTCGCGAAAACAACACATGTAATATTGTAATATTGTAATATTATTTACAAAAAAACGGTAAATTTCAAAAGAAAAATGAGATAGACGTTTGATTATCTGAATGATGGACTGCGATAGTGAAATGAAAAAAACACTAAAATATTTGTTCGTTTTGATGTTGGAAATGTTACAAAATAACCAAAAATGATGGGGAATATCCTTCCCATTCATTTACTATTTTTTTTATTAATTTTATATTTATACATTCATACATCCCTTCATCAATCAGAAAAAATAAATCGTTTCCGACTCCCTTTTTTTTTCAGGGATGTAATGAATCGAATTTTCCATGGTAACCAGTGTAAAAGCTACTGAATCTATGCGAGTCTTATAAATTGTCGTATGTACTCGTACAGTTTACTGACAAAGTTTAACCAAAAGGAATGAATGAAAATTCGAAATATTTAGGTATATTATTACAATAAACTTTTTCCAAACAGAAAAATCATCAGGTTCTTCACATCTCGGAATTGCTATCGCTGAATTTTTCTGGTGCAATGAACTTCATTCATAAGGAATCGGTGCAGATTGAAAATGCACCAAACATTCCGAAATTCTGATCTAAATCTAGGAGTTTACTCTTTTTCCTCCAACCTGAGAATTTTACTAGTTTGGCATTTTGAATTCTCATTAACTGAGATCCTGCGACGCATGCGCATCGTCCGATCCGCTCTTTCCGAATCCTACTCGAAATGAGTAAAATCGCCAGTAGCGCGCTTGCTGCCTCCGGAAAAGTGGAAATCGGGAAATTCGCGTCTGACAACCACCTGTACGAATGTTTGGGAAAGTTTTCGTGAAGAGATGTAATCCATGTGATGCTGCCCGGGACGTTTCGCAGTAGAAATATGGAATAACACGTAAGTTTTCACGTCATTTTCATTCAGGCGAACTATAAAAGTTGATTACTTTAAGCGTTATGAAAAATTATTGTTTGGAAATATTAGAGAATGCGTCGTAAAAATGTTTATCGATAGTCGGTTCGAGCTGTAAAATCACCAATGATTCAATGCCCCAATAGCTAATTTCGTTCTATTCTCGTGCTATTTGATTCTGCGTTATGCCAATTTCAAATCTGAATAATAATGTTACCATAAAATCTTATTGTTCAAAATGAAAAAAAAAAGTCTATTCTCGTTTATGGAGATACAAAATAGTTAATTTTTAATCGTTCTTTTTCAGTATTCAGAAGTGAATTCCAGTCGCAATTTCAAAAAAAAATAATATCTTTTCTTCAGGAAAATAACAAATTCGGAAATATATATTAATAAAACGTTCATAGGAACTCAAAATTGGAAGCTCTTAATAGTATTATTTTATGAGGAGGGGAAGTGTCACTTTTCATGGAGAGCTTGAGTTTACCCGCCTCACTACGTTCAGCGGGTAATTGAAAGCGACCCATGAAAAGTCACTTCTCCTCCGAATGAAAAATGTTATTTTATATTCAAACATTTTTAAATTCCTGGAAATAGTCCCTTGCATAACAACAATTTTCCTGCCGCCGGAGGGAAAAGTAATCCATAGCAACTATTTTTCCTCCTAGGCGGAGAAATAGAACTTTTCGATGATCCTATCAGTCAAAAAATGACGTCGTTATCGTACGTTTGGAAAAAAATGTTTAAAACTAGACTAGTTTTTTTCTATTCCTTCTAACAACTTTCTTTTATTTGACTAATGTTTGCTTTTGTTAAAACTTCAGATGATCTGAATCTGGTTTCTGTCTTCCTAGTGGTTCTTTAGGCCACGTTGAAAATGTATCATTCTTCAAGCTGAGTATTCTCAGGATAGTTTTTCCTATAGATCATCCGAATATTTTGAAATCTGCGATCTAAATATGCTTTCACTGATATTTATTGTACTCTCAACTCAACTACATTCATAATGGGTTGTGAAAATGCTGAATGCTACAGATGTGAAAAGGATTACTTTTCTTCAAATTTTCAAGTTGCTAAGCTTATAAATTTGGTAATTCTCATCATAGAAAGTATACTCTAAAGAAATGATTGATGACACCGATCCCATCTCGCAGATCAATAGATGATCAATTATTCAATGAAGCTCACATATGAACTATGAAATCAATTTAAAGACTCTCTGGCGTGTAAAAGAACATTTCCTATTCTTTTATTCGGGATCTGATTACATTTGAAAACAACTATTATTTTTGTGGCTTGCGGAGTCCTGCATAATATTGCTAGACTGATTCTATTCATGACTCTCAACCTGAATAAAGCGAAAGTTAATAATGAATGCTATATTTGAATTTAATGTATATTATTTTCATTTACTCAATCAAATAAGATCAAGAATGATTTGTTCCTATCCTAAATATAACTATATCCTTGTACGACTAAATGTTTTTGCAATTTCATTGGATGTTTTGTATTGTCCTAGCTTTTATTTGGTTACTTGGCATAAGAGTTTGAGATAAGACTTTTCAGAATATTAAAATAGTACAAACTTAGATCATTCGAGTCAAATAAGTTGACGAAAGTGATAAAGACTAGAGCGTATTTGGCAATAGCTTCGAAAGGAAAAAAATTCGTACGAAGTCTGTCCTCATTTCATAAATTACAAATTTTTTCATTACATAATTTGTTTTGATGTAGGAAATCAGATTTCTCTAAATTATCTGCCGTGAACGTCACAAAACACGGGAATATATGAATTAGCTTCTTGTTTTGTCTTTATTAGACTACGATTATTGAATTTATCCAAACATGGTATAAAATGAAGGTGCCAAAATACTTCTAGAAATAAAATTCAGGTTAGCTAACCCTAAAAAAGCGATCTCAATCCGAAGTTGTTCAACCGAGGCTGCAAAGACGTTTATAATACCGAACTTTTTTTAACCGAGGGTTGACTTCCAATCCTCGTTTGAGTAACCTCGGATTGAACGTGCCCTTTATAAAACCGGCCCTAAATATCATCTATTCATCGTTGAAAATATATTATTCTTTCAAGCTATGTCTTCTTAGAATCCTCCACAAGAAAAAATCTGTTTCCCGCTCCAAATTTAAGTGTTACCATAGATCATCGATTACCCCAATAATGGATGTTTTTGTGAAAAAGGTTTGGGATAATCGGCAAATGCTATCACCAATATCAATGATACTCTTAACTATATTGAAAAGCATCATTTACTCGAGCTTAGTAAACCAGTTTTATATTTTCTAGTGGTATTGATAATTTTAATAGCGTTGTTTTTGGTTGAAAGCTTGAGATAATCGGAATCTGCTTTCACCAATATCAATGGTGCTCTTAACTATATTGAAAATTCATCATTTACTCAATCGTAGTCCTTAGAGTTCAACATTTTCGACTTAAAATCTGAATGCTTCAATGTCAGTGCTATTTGGGAAAACTGTTTAAGATAAAAACGAAGTTTCAAACTTATACTATTGTAGAACACTGATTGGGTTATGTTTATATCACTTGGACCAATTCGAGTGCATTGCATTAAATTAGATGGCAAATAATAATCTACCTAATATGGGACCCCTAAAAATAGACAACGTTCTCGAAATAGAGAAAGCTGAATATGCCAGGTATTTGGAAGGTATTATAGGATGCAAACACAAATAATTCGATGAAAAAAAAAATTGGTATAACTTGTCAATATTCAGGATAATGAAGTAGTATCTTCATTCACGTGTGTGACTATCTTAGGCACTGAATTTCACTGCAAATTCACAATGTTGGTCTGTAGTGTATAGCACACACTCAAATCAGAGTGATAAACAAACAAATATCTCTGCAAGTTGATTATTCTTCAGTTCCTTCAGCAGGACGTAACTTAACTGACAAAATTTCAACTTCAAATCGAAAGCATTAACTCCTATACTTCAAAGAGATTTATTCGACCACTCGTAAGCACAATAAACCTCAGAACAATTTTACAGCCGTCGAGCGTCACAGAAGGTACGTTTCAGGTTCTCAAATCAACAATTAGTTAATGCAGTCTCAGCAGTTAAACTCAGTTTTAATTCCACCGAATCCCTTGACGGCTGAGGTCGAACAATCACTGCCTGGATGAATTAAGAGCAGATTTTCTGACGAGCGTAAAACATTCTAGGTTAACGTTTGCTGGCAAGGTGGCTGTTGGTATTATTTTGAGTTTTGAACGAACGATTCGAGAAGTCGTAAATCGTGAATAACGAGGGTGAAAAGGGTCAAGTAGACCGCGTAGCGTTTTTTAAAAGTGGTGTTCAGTTTGTGGAATATATATGTTTCAGTCCATACCTTAAATGTCGTCTATATTTCGACTTACACGTGAAGTATAAAATTTATATTCGAATTTGGTGTAATATGTGAAACATTCTGAAAAAACTATCAGAAAAATTCTATTACATGAGGAATTTTTGCAACATACATGACAATCTCGAGGTTTATGGGTGGCCCTGAATAACGGCCATAAAAATTTTTAACAGCGTAATTTAAAGTCAGATTCTCTATTGCATTCTGCATTCCTTTTATTGCCTGACAAAACATTTGTCTTTGGATAATAGTGATTCAAATGAAGCATGTCAACCACATTGGCTCAGAATATATTATTTTTATAGGTGAACGTCCGATTTCCGTAGGTAATTCGCTGACTGCAATTTTTAATATATTTGCAAATAGATTGAGAATTTTCAGAGAGAATCATAATACAATGAAGAGGTACTCGTAGATCGGTGGTGATATTATGAAATTTGCATAAATTCTGGTTTCGCCCATTGGAACCATTGGATATTTACCTTAGAGTTTGTCTAAGATATTTACTGAATAATGATACTTGCATATGTTGATATGGAGCTGGATTATGAAGAAAGCAAATAATAAATAGCCTCAACGGCTTTGCTGGCCTGTGGTGGTATACTTTATAGCATTTGACAACAGGCAGAATTTAGTTACATTTTGAATACTAACTATAGGGTGTCCCACTAGTGCCGCAGCGGACGATATGCGCGTAACGATCTGAGTTTGACAAAATTTTTTGATGCAGTCTTGATATACTCCAAGAAGAGCACAACATAAAATATTTTCGAATATATCGGGTGGCCCACAAAAGAGGAATAGAGGGTGACTTTGTTGGGACACCCTATATTCAATAGTGTTTTTCAATTCTCTGAAACTTCCTGCATGCTTTCCTATACTTTTTAGATATTTTTATTCGACAGTTTTCGAAATATTGGCCATTTCAACAAAAAAATGATACTTGTGGAGGCTATGTTATCCAATTATATTTCACGAACCCTTGCACATACCAATAACAACTTATATGGATTGAAAGACAAGACTTCAAAGTATCCTAGCCAGCTATAATGAAGCATCTCCAGCATATGGAGTGTCCACAAAAAGACTATAAACATGACGAATTTCAAATCGATTTTTCTCAATTTTTTCGAATGCAATGCATATAATTTTTTTTCATCATTGTAATCACTATTCATTTTACTCCATTTTATGTCGAAACCATGATATGCATATCTTTAACAGAAAAGGATTTTTTAAAGTTCTTCCTCTAAATTCACATTTACTTCCGAATTCAAAAAGCAGATTTGGCTTTTCTGTGGGTATCTATGGAGAACTGTCAAATTATTCTATTCAGAATTAACATCATTGCAGCAAATAAGTAATATCAAGTGCATCCAATTTTTCCGAAAAAAATCGAAAAAACACGTTGCTCAGTAATATTTTAACAAGAAGCATGAGTACAGGTGGCACCTGCACGAATGCTTTTTGTTAAAAAAATATTACTTTGCACTGTGTTTTTTCGATTTTTTTCACAGGAAAAATTAGATGCACAAATGGTATTTGACAAGACTATTTCATGAGTAACAGATTATTCTGGATGCATCTATGTATGTATTTTTAATTTTCGTTGACAACAACTGTCAAGTTTTGCCGCGGGTAAACCCGAAAAAACTGCTGACAGCAGCTGCCATATAGTTTTTCCATCTAGAAACCATTTGTGATTCAAAATTGCGCGTTTCTGATTGGTGGAAATTAAGACGAGGGAAATAGTCACTTGAAAACCTACTTGTTGATTTTGCTGATCTGAATGTTTTATCGATGAGAAACGAGTGTTGCTAAGGAAGTATAAAAAGAACAAAAGTGCGCGGTTGGAGAAACTCCGGGGAAAAATTTTCGGGGTAGGAAAAACTCCAGGGAAACAAATGTTGCTGTAGTAAAATAAACAGGGAAAAAATTTCGGGATGGCAAAATCTCTTAGGAAAAAAACTAGTGGGTATAAACTGTGAGGAAAAAAAAGTAGGGGAGGAAAAGCTCCAGAGAATTCTAATTAGAACTTTAAGAATGAATTGACAATTTCGCTTACGAATATCACATGGGACATCGCTTAGGGCCGCAGTGTAGGTTACACTCTCGCGGAGAGTCTTAGTTTCTTAGGAAAATGACCAAATTTCTACTTGAAGGAGAATATCTCGACAAGAACTGAATTTTAGGGTATGGTAAGATGGAAGAGAAATATCTAGAATTTCACACAGAATTCGAGAGCATAATGAAAAATATGGGGTACTAATCAGAAATTTGGATCTTGTTCTCTTATGGACTTCCTGGTACACCCTGTACACGTAGATTTCTTCAAAAGATATAGAGCAACAGGAAACTTCATGTTTTCGTATTAAACATTTTTTCCTTATCAGAACAGATTGAGAAATACTGAGGGAGTAGCACTGCCCGATCCAGACAGTTTTTCAGGAGGGCATACATTTTTTTCAGGGGTGCATGAATGGATAGAAATTTTTTTTTTACCAACATTATAGGAGTTAAAAATGATAACAGCTCTGATAGGGGGCACAATAGACCTTAAGGTCGCAGTGAACTGTAACCCCTTTTCACTATAACTATACATGGTCTTTCACGAGGAACCTCACCCATATTTATACGGGAAACTACTGAACGTATTTTCATGAAATTCAGCACTTATAAGTATTTCACGATGCTGATGAAATCTAAAATATTTTCAAGGCATGAGCACCTCCGGTTTTTCCGGAAATGACGTCAACTTCCGTTTTTCAAATTGGAACACCATTTTTTTATTGCAGAAATAGATTCCTTAGAAAATTTCAAGTTATTTTGATGTAACATTTTTCAGTTTTGGTTGGAAAATTCTCTCTGAGCGGGAAAATTCGAAAAAAAAAATCGAAAATAGAGCTCCGCTGAAACAAGAATAACTTCGAGGTTTTTGGATGGAAAATTTTCATTTTTGGGATTTTTCAAGATGTAAGATTGATGTATCCACTTTAAAAATCGAAATCGCGAAAAAATCGCTTTCAAAGTTAGGGATGACAAAATCGTGAGAAATCAATTTTTTCAAATTAGAACCCCATTTTTTTATGGCAGATATTGAATCTACGTTAAAAAATAATGTGAGTGTATGCATCACACCCTTGCCCTAAAATGGATATTTTCTGAGTTAAATTGCCCCCCCCCCATCTGTATCCGCCAGTGGGTGCCAGTCACAATGTTTCTTATAAGGTTGAGACAAATATATGTCCCCTTGAATATTCCCTTTTCTAAGTAGCTTTCAGGCAGTTGGGGAAGTGTATGGTTCAATTTGAGATGTTGATTATCGATATACAAAGTTTCTTCATTGAGTATATACAGGGTGTTTCACAATGAACTGGCAAACTTATATGCGTGTGAATTTTTCAATCTGTTTTTTGGATAGTATTCCTGAATAGATGCGCTATCAAATATGAACTATGATTTTGGAAGTGCATGCGTCGTTTTTTCTAGCACTACGATAGTCAAGAGAAAAAGCCCCTGACCCATTGTAATAATTATTTTGTATTGAATGCTGGAAATACGGTGAGGCGTGGTTTTCTTCAATTTGGAATTCAAATTAACATATTTTTTCCACACCATTTCTGAGATATATGGTAAAAATTATTTACCACAAATAATAGCAATATGACGATGAAGGTTGATTTATAAAGCAACAAATACATCATAGCGAATACATGATAACATTCATAGAAATCTTTTATTTATTACATCTTTCATCCGCTGATAATCTAACATCCCTTTCAGTTTAGTAACTTCATTCAATCGCATCCAAATACAGTTCACATTCAGCCAGTGCGAATCCAGGAATTTTGACAGATGGGACTCTCCATCAAACGTAGGCCGTTTTTGTTTGGGAGCACAGCGTCGAACTCTGAATTGATGGATGAATCCCCGTCATTCAAACGTTATGAAGTAGATTTCGTACGATGAGGATCCTCAGCCCCCGCAATAGGTGCCAAAAGGGAATAATCCTGAAATTGATGCGTGATTGAGGGACCATTTGTGGGACCCCATGTAAATCAGGGGTCTTCCCGTTTTAAGGTGCTAATTTATTCATGAAATCGCCGCGGGGAGTGCCGCTGATTCGTTTTTGACAAGTGACAGTTGAACGTGGAACGCACTGGAATGAATCGAGGGATGTGTTCACAATTTTCTATACACAAATGGAATTTTTTTCAACTTCAAACAAAAGGCTTTTTGCGACCGAACTACTTATCTCCCAAATGTACCCTGTCCATGAGTTTAATGTGGTAAAGCACTTCTCCGAACGTGCATTGTCTCCTTTAGAGTCGGTTACTCTTCAACGATTTCTCGTAATTTCGTCCTGCTGATGTAGTGTAAAGCCAGTACCTTTAAGGCAAATCTAGTGAGTACTTCAAGACGCAACTATTGATGTCTCAGGACAATTGGAAAGAAATCGTTCCCAAAAAGGAATAACAGAGTGTTTTTCCATGAATTTGTTTCAGATATGAGTAACAAGAGTATTCCCGGAAACTGCGATCCTTGATGCATTAATTTTATTGCGCATGCGCTATACATTTGGCGCCAATTGACCATATTCATAAGCTATCGGTGGCAGCTTTTTGAGCGTTCTTGGGTTGGCAGCAATAATAATAATATGTCATCACTGTCATTACTGATTTGAAATAAGCCCGCCAATTCATTAACATTTAGGTTTCATTATATTCTTTATAAAATTTAGGTGTACACAAGATGTACTTACACCTATTTAGCATCCATTTTTACCAAAAATTGTTTTCGCTCTATCAAAATTCAAAATAAATAGCACGTTCAAAACTTCAAAAATTGTAAACAATCAAAGACAATTGACATTGATGAGGTTTGACATTGAACATTGACATCGATGACACATTGGTACCAACCCAAAGATGCTCAAAAAGCTGCAACCGATAGCTAATGAATATGGTCAATTGTGATCCTATGTTTGTGATGGCTTAATTGATAACTTGACAAAAAATAGATAAACACATAAATAATAGGTAATTGGTATCTATTCCATATTTTCTCTTGAATAATAATACTTCCCTTCAACTTCGTTCCTCGGAAACACTTTTACACGAAGTAATCCTGACTGAAATTTTGCTTAAAATGGCTCTCGTGAGTGTGAAGGTGATGTAACTAGATAATGGATATTAATCTTGATAGACGGTTAGCGTATTAAGGCATGATTAATTTCGAAATCATCGGTCCGACCGTCAGATGAATTTTGGTGAGCTCAGTTGTCAATTTCGGAGGCGAATGGCTGTCATTAACAAGAATATCCTGGATAATCTAACGTTGTTATTCTATGTAAACATATCAATATCACCTGTACATTGAGAACTTTGAGCTTGTGAATAAAACTCGAGATAAAATATGGAAAATATAAAACTGAAAAAACTCTCGAGGGAAAGGAAGCAATTTGGTTTGGTTTGGTATCGAAATATGAGTTCTCGAGGACGCTGGAATCAATAAAAAATAATCCAAGGTCTTATCAGTCAAACTTCAGATTTTCACCTGTAGAATGGTAATTTTTACAACATTTCAAAAAGACACAACTCCCATTTCTGTTTTCACAACCCTAGTATATTATCAATTAGCAACGGACTATAAACAGCAAACTCGAACTGAAAACTAGTCATTTTGTATCCACAATACTGTTAAACTAATGCGGACGTTACTTCTTTTCAGCTACTTGAATTGAAAAGTGTTTAGACCTTAAACCATAGAAAGAGGAGAAAAAGCATCTCGTTCATAAATTCGAGAATTGGTGAAGCCGAAATTCAGTCAGTTTTCAACGAGTGAGACGAAGATAGAATGAAGGATAGCAATATCATTTTATAACGCCGTGGCAATATTGCAGAATCTAACTTTGAAAGGTCCAGTGCAGGCGTGGTGTTATCGATATTGAAGAATAGAAATAAAATTATACGAGTGAAGCAAGAAGCAACTCTTTTGGATTCTTTAGAACAGATTTCGAGTTAGATAAACAGAGTCAGCTAAATTCAGAATTGATAACCAAATGTTCCTTC
Source organism: Adalia bipunctata (assembly GCA_910592335.1). Taxonomy (NCBI): domain Eukaryota; kingdom Metazoa; phylum Arthropoda; class Insecta; order Coleoptera; family Coccinellidae; genus Adalia; species Adalia bipunctata. The sequence goes on from OU342955.1 coordinate 16,813,241, forward strand.
TCTCAATATTAGATGATAATAGTAGAACATATACCAGTGTAAACTCAAATCAGGATTCAAAAAGTCCAATTCACCACAAACAAAACACATACGAACGTATTTTGCAAATCATATTAAGAAATAAAACCAAAACTTACTTTCATACGTCATATCGAGATGACAACACTGCTCAAAACTTCATTAGTAACTCAAAATTAAAATGGAGGTACGAAATTAATGAATGAATTGGCCACAGTAATATTCAAGAAACAAATAGTCATTTCTGACATTCACGCACAAATGAGTGAATGAATTTCAATCCAAAGTACTTTCCATTTTGATTGAGAGTTTATTTATTAGAAAATTCAAAGAACGTCATAACGTTGCAGAAATGTCTACTATACTCCATTCACTTTTATAAAGTATCCCGGTCCCGGTTGGCCAATATTTAGGTTTAATAGTTTTTTCACTCAAAACTGACGCAGGTTGGCACTCGTGAGAGTCAAAATAGTTCTCAGCGACGTTGTCAATGTGACACAGGTCTCGTAGTACTACTACATTTTCATACTTGAGTCTTTCAAGTTGTCAAAAGTGATTCAAATGTCTTTTGTAGGCTTATTTTTTGAGAATTTTGAAAAGTTGGGAATTCTATAGGTACCTCTGTTCATTTAGAAGTTTTTGTGTTGGGTTCTTCGAGTACTTTTATTTTTTTTTCGAATGAACTATCACAAAGTAACGGACTATTGTATCCATTTTTTTTAGTGAAATTCCAACTCGATTCTTGGTTTCCGTACAAGAAAATAACATAACTGAATCTTCCAACCATTTTAAATTCGTGAAATATTTTCAGTATTAGCAGAGAAAAAAGTTTCATCAACATTCGCCAGGTCTTTGGAATTATTGAATTCACATAATAATAATAATAGAACTTTATTTCAACAATTATCACAGATAGCAGATAACAGCAACAATGATAAAATAGAAACAGTCAAGCGCAAATCACATAAATTAATGCTGGACGGAGCATGAGTTGTAATATTCTTCTATGTTGTAAGGCTCTATATCCAGTAAAAATCTTCTAACCCTCTAATATTCTCCCAAAGTAAAATAAACATTTTGATAATTACGTAATTACTACGGCCTCTATACAGGGTCTTTCACGAGGAACCTCACCCATATTTATACGGGAAACTACTGAACGTATTTTCATGAAATTCAGCACTTATAAGTATTTTACGATGCTGATGAAATCTAAAATATTTTCAAGGCATGAGCACCTCCGGTTTTTCCGGAAATGACGTCAACTTCCGTTTTTCAAATTAGAACACCATTTTTTTATTGCAGAAATAGATTCCTTAGAAAATTTCAAGTTATTCTGATGTAACATTTTTCAGTTTTGGTTGGAAAATTCTCTCTGAGCGGGAAAATTCGAAAAAAAAATCGAAAATAGAGCTCCGCTGAAACAAGAATAACTTCGAGGTTTTTGGATGGAAAATTTTCATTTTTGGGATTTTTCAAGATGTAAGATTGATGTATCCACTTTAAAAATCGAAATCGCGATTCATGATACAGGGGTTGAAAAAATCGCTTTCAAAGTTAGGGATGACAAAATCGTGAAAAATCAATTTTTTTAAATTAGAACCCCATTTTTTTATGGCAGATATTGAATCTACGTTAAAAAATAATGTGAGTGTATGCATCACACCCTTGCCCTAAAATGGATATTTTCTGAGTTAATATCCACCTTAGGGCAAGGGTGTCATGCATACACTCACATCATTTTTTAACGTAGATTCAATATCTGCCATTAAAAAATGGGGTTCTAATTTGAAAAAATTGATTTTTCACGATTTTGTCATCCCTAACTTTGAAAGCGATTTTTTCACCCCCTGTATCATGAATCGCTATTTCGATTTTTAAAGTGGATACATCAATCTTACATCTTGAAAAATCCCAAAAATGAAAATTTTCCATCCAAAAACCTCGAAGTTATTCTTGTTTCAGCGGAGCTCTATTTTCGATTTTTTTTTCGAATTTTCCCGCTCAGAGAGAATTTTCCAACCAAAACTGAAAAATGTTACATCAAAATAACTTGAAATTTTCTAAGGAATCTATTTCTGCATTAAAAAAATTGTGTTCTAATTTGAAAAACGGAAGTTGACGTCATTTCCGGAAAAACCGGAGGTGCTCATGCCTTGAAAATATTTTAGATTTCATCAGCATCGTGAAATACTTATAAGTGCTGAATTTCATGAAAATACGTTCAGTAGTTTCCCGTATAAATATGGGTGAGGTTCCTCGTGAAAGACCCTGTATACGTGGAGAGGACAACGTTGCATAGTTATTTGACAGAATAACATTATTTTATACCTATAATTTGATCCTCGAAATTAAAGTGAGACTATTGCGCATGAGCTATAACGGAGAGTGGGAAAATAGATCAGCAATTGACAACAATCAGTTGTTCTGTTACTTGTCTCTGATGTTTGTATTGAGCTACATATGGCATCCATGAAACTCGCTCCTTCGTCGCTCATTTTCAAATTTCGCATTCGTATTGGAATAGGAGCCCATTCTGCAACTAGTTTTAGAATATACTGTATAATTAATTGATGAATGAGAAGGATATTCCTTATCATTTTTGGTTATTTTTCAACATTTCTACCATCAAAACCAACAAATATATTTGGGTTTTCTCAATTCAGTATTGAATTGATATTTTACAACAATGTGTGTTGTTTTCGCGAAATTTATTTCTTTGAATTTTTCTATTCGAAATAAAAATATCCATTTGTATCAACGACAATTTATAGAGGTTTGTTTTAGCCGTCGATAAGTGAAAATGATTTGTTTCTTACAATTGTGTACAGGGTCCGGCAGAGATGTATGACGTTTTTTGGATGCGTATAACTCGGCGAAGGGGAAGCCTAACTTTTCCGCAATGGTTGATATGTGACCGCAAGGAGTTGCCATTATTCTTTGGTCAGTCGCCATGGAGCCGTGGACGCTAGAGCAACGGGTGTCGTATAGCCATTAGAAATGTTCTCTTCCACCAAGACGGGGCAACTTGTCACACGTCAAAGGAATCTATGGCATTTTTGAGACAGCATTTTCCTGGACGACTGATTTCGCTAAGAGGGGATATTGAGTGGCCTCCACGATCGCCTGATCTCAACCCATGTGATTTTTTTCTGTGGGGGCACCTAAAAGCTCGTGTATTTATTGACAAGCCACGTACCCATGACGAACTTTCTCTTGCAATCACCCGCGAAATTCAAGCAATTCTAAACAACATGATGGAACGATGCATGGACAACTTCACGAATCGGCTGCAGGAGTGTGTGGAAAAACAGAGCAACCACTTAGATTACATCATCTTCCGCTCATGAGTATTTTTTATCTTTTTTTTTGATGTGGTATCAATGGCAAACTCTCACGTACATTTAAAAAAAATAAAATTTCATTTTCCTCAAAATCTCACTTAGTTATGATTTTTTCAAAAACGTCATACATCTCTGCCGGACCCTGTATTTCAACCTGGAATTGAATTTCTCTTAAATGACACGCCTCGCAGATATATCCTCCCAGATGATAGGTGAAGGAAAGAGAGAGTATTTTTCAGCCAGTGTGAGATCTAGTTCAGGATAGGGTTTCTTGTTATACTTCCTGATCCCCAAAATTTATTCTACTGAGCTGAATAATCCAATAAATGAAAATTAATGCACTGCACTGCCATCTGGCGGTATACGTTTTTTATTATGAAGGTTAAAGAATCTTAACGATTGTTGGCATCGCTAAGAAAACTCTGTATTTTCCTCTTGTTGTATCAAATTATATCTCGCCGAGACAGCGAAGTGCTCAAAAGGAGATGCCCTTACAATAGCATATATTCTAAAGCCCGGATTACTCCGCGATAACGGCAATAAACTATTTTACTACTGGAATAAAACGTATGGAGTTGCACTTAGTTGCCGACGTTTCCAAACCCAAAAGTAATTTATTTGGACATGAAACCGGTTTTTTCGACACTCAGAGGACTCTGTATGATCTCTGGAGCTGAAACCGATTACTTCTACTGACAGAGAGGGTTCACACTTCCCGTTTAAAAAAAACTTTGCAACTCTCCACCCTTTGTAGAGGTTCGAGCGTTTTACGTCAATATAGAAAGTACCAAAATTATGAACTGTATGCGTTATTTTTTCTCACTCTGTAAGAGAAACTCCGTATATTATGTGCCTCTTATTATATTTCCCGACATATTTGATGAACAGATTTCAGCAATGATGAGTACAGAAAGCTTGTTTTGATTGAGATCAAATTGCGTGAATTCAGGGTTTATTGACTATTGAGGACGAGAATCGGATGTAAATACGGTAGAATTTCTATTCCGGAAAATATAATTTCTATAACTGGAGTGTTTTCTAGTGAAATAGGGTCGCAAAGGTAGGGGCCGATAAGGTCAATTCAATCTGTTTTTGCTCGATCACTTGCCATCTGGAATTGAGTTGTGAGGGAGAAGGATTGAAGAAGTCGTATGTAGATGTATCCTCTTTTTTGGCATCAAAGCTTGATCTCAATTGTCCGTCGTGAATACAGATTTTCGTTTGAATTTATAGGTTGCAGCTATTGCTTGGAATTTTTGCTAATTTTGAGTTGACTGAAAGGGCACATCTGTGGAATCATCGGTTATACATTGTATGTAGCTTGAGATGATGACTAAAATCAAATTATTAGAACCAGACAGTGTAGATCTGGCGCCGAATGTCGCGAGTTCAATCGCGATGCTAGGAAAGAAATTTTCTAGTCTCGGTGAGGGCAACCATTTCACTGTTGGGTCGAAAATTAACAGTGCTGTTCCTAAGGTGGCGTAAGGACACAGTAACAAAGCCTACACAACACTCGTACAAGTTACAAGCTTCGAAGCTTGTAGTTTCAGAGGCGCCTCCTCGGGAGACCTAGGAGTAATGAGTATAAACAATATCCATATCAATCTATCTATTTATATGTCTACCTATATCAGGGTGAGTCTTTGACGTGTACATATATTTTAAGTGAAGATTCTTGAGGTCAAAGGAAACCTTTTTTTTCATTTTCCATTTTTCCGAATTCGGCTCTGTTAAAATGATATAGCCATTTTAAAAAAAATTGGGCTGACAACGTCTCTGGAATGATCTTCTGGAATTGATGCAAAGTTCATATTTCTCGATAGAAATTGAGTTTATACATCTAGGGAATACTCAAGTCCTAATCTTTTTGGAATGAAAATGTTGCAAACGCGATAATTTCAACAAAAGCAGTTAGTTTCATCGGATTATACAGGGTGGGGCAGAAAAACCTATCCGATTTCAAAACGTTATAAAATTAAAACCACTCAGCTTGTCAAAAAAATTTTTTTATTAACATATCGCAAATTTTATGCCATTTTTAAATTTAAGTTTTGAAAAGCACATCACTCAAATGTCGTCCTTGGGAGCGGATACACTTATTTAGGCTCGCGGTAGCTTTCCATGACTTTCACCGTCATTTCCACAGGAATTTCTTCAATTGCCCGAGCAATTTCCCTTCGTAAAGCAAGAAGGGTCCTTGGTCGATGCTGGTAAACCTTCGATTTGAGGTAACCCCAAAGGAAGAAGTCACATGGAGTGAGATCCGGTGAGCCCGAGTCCGAAATGAATTCGAAAAGCACGTTGTGTAGCAATTATCGAACCGCCGCATTCGATAAACCGCTCAATAACAAAAGCACGATGTTCACCAGACCAAGGCATGTTGACTACTGACAAATGGCATAAAACCAGCTTTCTAACGGTTTTTACCCCACTACTCTACCTGCTCTCTCTTCTGAGAAAAAGGGATTTGAAATCGGATAGGTTCTTCTGCCCCACCCTGTATCTGCAACTAAAAAGCCACAATTATTCCACCAAAATAAGTTCCTTCTTCGATTTTTCTGCAGATTATAGTTCGTAAACACTAGTAACTTGTTCATATTTTCCTCGAAATTCACAAACAATATCATGAAGAACGACTTTTCATTCAGATTTATTATCAAACAACCTAACCTAATCTAATTTGTATCGATTCTGTGAATGTTTGCACAGAAATTTCAAAAAGATGTGTCAGCTTGCTGATATTTTCATTGAGGTTAAGGATTTTTTACGAAACATGGTATAAATCAATAAGAGAGTATAAGAATTCTGCCGTTTCCATCATAAATCGACTTTGCCGCCAAATTTTACCATGCATGCGTAGAGCGAAAACCGAAGGATTGGTTATCAGCAGGCCAACTATAAACAATAACAAACCAGAGTCTCTGAAAAAACTGTAAACATTATGTGAAGTTCTGAATACATTCAGTGAATTATTGTTCTAATTTGATTATTATGTGAAGTGAATCAATATAATTTCAACCGTGTCGTGTTTATAAAATTTCAAGAGGATATTGTTTAGATAGAAACATCGCCACACATTATCAGGTATCGTATTATTTTTCATTAATTTCAATTTAATAAGTAGTTTGTATCGAGATTCATCATTCATATCCGAATTTTGTATTTCATCGACATTTAACTTCAATATGGACCGGTAACTATGAATTTTCAATAGAAACTGTGCGTATTAAATCCTCCTTGGTGTTCAATTTTATCTCCCACATTTGTGGGATTTTATTATTAAAATATCTCGACAAAGCCGATAAATATCGTGACAACATTGTAAACTCGTTTAAAGACCAGAGAAGGAATAATATTCGATGATATTTAATTATGAGGCGCATTCAGATTATTCTTGAAATTAATGATTTTTTCGTCAAATTTCTCCGGGTAAAATTGGAAATAACTAGAAAACGACGCGTTTTATTGAAAAAAAAATAAGAATACTTTTAGTTTCGTAAATGATTGATTCTTTCGAAAATATGAACCGTTTATCTTTTTAAAGTGGTTTTATGGTGTTTTAGCGTGTATTGATGAGTCGACTACCCTGTAACTTTTATACTAGTAGAGATATTGAATAGGTTTCGATTGAGGAATATGCACCATGAATAGAGTAAATATTCAACCAAAATTCAGTTCATTCGAGAGAACGGTTCCGAAGATATAAACAGAAAAGTGTTTTTTTTATGGATTTTCGACACCCTGTATCTTCCAAACCAAACCGAATTTTGAAAATGGTATGGGAAAAAAGTGTTTCGTTTGATGAGAGGAATCTACAGTTAAAATATAGGTACAAGTCAAAGACTCGCCCTGTATATAATATCTGTCTATCTATATCTATGTTTATCTATCAATCTATCTATCGATCTATCCATCAACCTATCTATCCATTTATCTTTCTGTCTATCTATCTATCTGTCCGTCTATCTATCCATATGTGTATCTATCTTTGTCTACATCGATCTGTTTTTCTATCTATCTATCTGTGTATCTAACTATGCATCTATTGATCTATCTATCGATATATCTATCTATTCATCTATCAATCTATCTATCTATCTATCTGTCCGTCTATCTATCTATCTACCTATTTATATCTATATCTGTTTGTTTATCTATCTATCTTTTTATCTACCTATTTATCTATTTGAAAATTATGCTAAGAAAAGAACAATTGTTGGATTTCAGAATTTCGATCAAACTGAAGATCGACTGTATCGACATAAATATCTCACTAGATATAACATTCCCGCAATTATAATTTGAACACCACTTTCTGCACCATGAAATATGAAAAGCTATTCGAATGGAGTACAGGTAAAAAGTGAGGAATTGAAATGAACCAAAAAGACGAATTCAGCTCTTTAGTTTATCATTCATAATAAAGAAATAGCAGTATTAAAGCTCTAGAACTCTCAAGAAGAAAAATATTATTTCGGAGGAACATTCAACATAAAGAGATTTGAGGATTTTTCTAATATCGACCCTCTCTTTCTGGGAAACTGCATATTTTTCCCATCTGTTTTGTGAGCGACGCTAAGAGGCGTTTGAAAGATGGTGGAGAGATAAACACAGAAAACAAATTAGCACAACCCACTTTAAAAACTTTTTCCGCTCTTTGCATTCTTCACATGTATTCATTCAAATTGTTCATAGAATTAATAGATTAACAGCAAATTTCTCAGTAATTTGTAAAGATAAACTTTGCTGACCGGTTTCTGATCAGTGGGAAAATAATATGACGAAAATTGTGACCACAATTTTCAACGAACTTGGAGATTCTTTTTCAGACTTCTCAAAATCACAGAATCCTCTTTCCAATTTTTGGGAATCCTTTATCGGAGATTCACGACTGATTTGAGGAAATATCAAATCAACTGTCCCTTTGTTTCCTCTCTACGCCAGTTCATGTTACAACTAGATGCTTTTATTGTCCATTAGAGCATGTTCTTTCCTTGAAATCATGTATATCGTATGCCTGCGACAAACCAACGGGGTCCACTAGCATTGTATCCGGGGATATTGAATCAACCTTTATATTCTGTCATCGACTTTCGAAACCTGATATTCTTTCCTCCTTTGTTGGTCTTAGCTCAGTGGCGCACCGAGGGGGGGGGCTGTCGGGCTGCAGCCCCCCCCGAGCTCGAAAATAAAGGATTGTTTTCGTCGTTTTCGAGTTTTTTTTTAAGTAAAAACCTGATTACTCTCGAGCAGCCCCCCCCGAATGAAATTTCTGGGTGCGCCACTGTCTTAGCTCAGGGTTCAATTTCAATCACGTTAAAAATTCATGAGCTGAGTACTTGGGGTGGGACTTTTTAATTGATATAAGCCACGTGGCTGAGAGTTTTTATAATATTGAATTATCCTGTAGGGAATATGTCAAAATGCTTAAGACTTTTATGGATCAACCATCGTGACCAATTTTTATTCGAGTAATAATTATATTATACTAAGGATTCCCACACACATACACGGTTTGTCTTACATTTTATATCATTATCTGATATGAGTTGACCTTTCATTAATTTAACTAATTGTTGATTAATTGAAATACATCAATAAAATTATCCCTCCTTTTCTATTCTAAATAGAGAAGCTCTTGTGCCTTTCGATGATTCGTCATCATAGATTCACTGATCACCACCTTGAACTGAAATAACCGGAAGTAACCAAATGACATATGAACCGATATTAATTGAATTGTGGGTTCTCTGACAACCTGTTAGATGGTTTCTACAACTTCCACGGGAAATGGGCATGTAATATCCAATTTAGCGGCAGTAATAGAGCAATTCGAGTGTGAAACAACCCTTACGCGGATGCCAAACAAATATCCAGACATTCGATGTTGAAATATGCTTTTGATCCATCTTATAATGTTATTTTACTAAACCAATTCAATCTATCATTTCACGACGATACCATTACTTTAAGTCTTCTGTGTATATTAATAACAACAAAGACAATAATTCAGAAGCACTCACAGGTATTAGTGCTCATATTTAATTGATGTATTGATGTGGTATAGATAATAAACCCAGGTGATTAATATAATTCATTGTTCAGAGAGACAATTCAATTAATTCACTGAATACCCGATAGAACAAACAGGCCCTATAATTTGAAGTAGCATTTTGGGATGACATTAATGTATGGGAACATGTACAAACAGGTCGGATGGGATCGGGTTGAGCGGGATGACAAGAAGAATCTGCGGTGGTGAGATCAGAAGACAAAAAGAAATCTGAAAAAAAAATTTCATTCGAATCTCAAACTTCGTACTGTGTCTATGGGCCCACTACACTGATGAAATTCTAGGGAAATATAGAGCATTGATTCCTCTTCAGAAAAAAAATTAAGAGAGGATTTTGCGGCGGTGTGATGAGCAGTCAAGAAATGATATCTAAAAAAAAGTTTTTGTTTTCATTCAAATCACAAATTTTGGAAATTCCTTATCCAGTCAGTGGGCAAGCTACAGTAATGAAATTTTGGGCCAATATAGAGCATTGATTCCCCTTCAGAGACAAAATTACAAGAGAAATCTGCGGTGGTGAGATAAGTAGAAAAAAGAAGAAATCTAGAAAAAAAAATTCCACTCAAATCTCAAACTTTGAAAATTCTTAACTGTGTCTGTGGGCAGGCTACAGTGATAAAATTCTGGAATTCTATAGATAGAGCATTGATTCCTCTTCAGAATGAAAATTACAAAAGGAATCTGCGGTAGTAAGATCAGAATGTAAATGACGCGCATGGTAGCCAAATGCAAGTGCGCCGACGCATGTGTCGCAAAATGCCTGAATTCTGAATTTGTTGCCAAAGTTATGCCAAAAAATTTCGGAGCGATTGAATCTTTTCCAACTGTGGTCTGTAGACATCAGGTTGTACTAGATATGGAATACCCTGCTTTTATCTAGCAGAAATGACCTGTTGATTAGAGGTGTTATCTGGCAATGCATTAGCATCCAGAAAAACGAAATTTTCGCCTGAAACTTCCTGAAATTGTGGGAATACACCGTTTATTTCATCATCAAGTTATACAGGGTGGTCCAGATCGTAACCTAGAAATTTTAACCACGTATTCTACATCAAAAATAAGCTCTAGTTTGTCATATAAACATATGTCGACAAATGTTTCCCCTCCGAGATACGGGGTGTTAACATTATAGAGAAAAAAGGTTTTTTATTGATATCTTTCACACTGCTTGAAATATTTTTATGAAATTTGAGACACAAGTTTTGAGCGTTAAGGAGCACTTTTTGCATAATACCATTTCTTTTTTATTCTACCAGTGGCGTCCGTACTGCAGTGAGACTGAATTTTTTCAGATAAAAAAATGATACGCCTCTGGTTTTTCCGACAATAAAAATTAATATTTAAATCCTTATTCAATTAAGAGCAAATTCGTTCTCCTGAGTCCTGATTCTTTGCTGTACGAGGCACCATTTCCGGTTAAAAAAATAAAACATATTCTCCATGAAGAAATCGCCAGTTTTTTATGGTTATGCTTGTATTGAAACAAGTAATTGGAAACCAAAACTGCCATTTAAGTTTTTTAATCAAATTATTCTACCCTAAAAATAGGAGTTGGGTGTGCGTTGAATTTATCTAATCTTAGAAAATTGCTACAAAACCGTAGTAAACTTTTTATTGCTATATCTTTTGGCGATTTCTTTATGCATGAGAATGTGTTTTATTTTTTTAACCGGAAACGGTGCCTTGTACCGCAAAAAGTCTAGAGACCGAATTTGGTCCTAATTGAATAAGGATTCAAATAGTAATTTTTGTCCGAAAAACCAGTGGCGTATCATTTTTATCTGAAAATATTCAGTCTCACTACAGTACGGACGCCACTGGTAGAAAAAAAAAGAAATGATATCATGCAAAAAGTGCTCCTGGACGCACAGAACCTATGTCTCAAATTTAATAAAAATATTTCAAGCAGTGTGAAAGATATCAATAAAAAACCTTTTTTTTCTATAATTTTAACACCCCGTATCTCGGAAACGAAACATTTCTCGACATATGTTTATATGTCAAAGTATGGCTTAGTTTTGATGTAGTATACGTGGTTAAAATTTCTTGGTTACGATCTGGACCACCCTGTATGTTATTGTTAGGCGTCATGATTAATGGGTGCAATTGGTGCAAATAATGTAAGTCCTGTTAGAGCAGGAACTAGGATTCTAGCGCCTGAGGCGAACTCTCAAAATGTCCATATCTACATATATCTATACTAACATTATAGAGAGGAAAGATTTGTATTTTTTTGTGTTTGATACGACTTGGCTCGAAAACTACTGGACCGATTTCAGAAATTCTTTCGTCCTTAGAAAGCTACATTATCCCTGAGTGACATAGGCTATAATACGTGTTACCTGAAAAAATTAAGGATACCTACTATAACTTCAATAAATACAAGAAATTCAGCCATAATCAGCTATTTCACGTGCGCTGCAAAAACCGTAAGACCTACGTTGATACAATGTATGACGAAAATGTACCTCTAAAATAGTTTTACAAAAAAGTCTGCGATAGCATATATTTATCTCCCAAGATTGACTTGCTATTACCTCTAAATGGTAAAAAGATGTTTTCCAAAATTATGCACACTCCCAAAGGAGTGCGTTTTTTGAATAGGATATTGATTCTCATCCAAGTTAATACGTTATTCATCCCCAGTTTTTAATTTAGACTGAAATTGCTATTCACATTATACAATTACAATGAGTACATCAAAAGATATGGCAGGTTGAAGTGATGAAGATGCGTCTCTGTGCTAGGTAGGCGGGTAGGGGAGGGCATCGAAGTGTGAGAGGGGGACATGCATATCTATAAAAGAGTAGCCGCGTGGATCAACAAATTTCTACCAGAGCGATGCTGGGACGGGCTGCTTGTCGTTTATATATCAAAGGGAATTTTGTTTATTTTAGTTTCACATAGTATCCAAACTTCACTCTGACACAATTTCATTTCTATTTCAGGCACAACTGGAATTCTTTCACAGACTGATGACCAAACAAACTGAACAACCATAGAGCAAAATGAACATCTCAACGAGCCTACCCTTCCTCCTCGACCAAACCATCACCGAATTCAACTTTTCTAGTTTCAACCTCACCGACCAATATTACAACTTCACATGCGAGAGGGAAGTGGACCCATTATATAAAACGGTGGTTTACACCATGTACTCTCTCATCTTTGTAATTTCACTAGTTGGCAACCTTTTCGTCTGTTATGTCGTCTTAGCTTCTCCAAGAATGAGAACCGTCACCAATTACTTCATTTTGAACCTTTCCATCGGAGACGTACTGATAACGATACTCTGTGTTCCGTTTACATGTTATTCTATGATGAATCAGTACTGGCCATTTGGTAGTTTCCTTTGTCCGGTAATAAGCTACGTGCAAGCAATTTCTGTTTTCATCAGTGCTTACACTCTGGTGGCGATCAGTATCGACAAATATATGGTCATTATGTGGCCTTTGAGACCAAGAATATCCAAGAAGGCTGCAACTTGGGCCATTATAGCGATCTGGATATTCGCCGGATTGACAGTGTGGCCAACCTTCGCGTTCACAGAGTTGGTGCAGCCTTCAGATGAATTTGTACATTGCAACAAGTAAGTGGTATTCATTTGCAATATATAGAAAATATAGAGAAATGTTACAAATCCCGAGTGTTCAGAATTCGTATTTTTGTATACTTCATATTACCACAAAGATGATAATGTGAACGGGCTCCTAAGGTAAAAAAGAATGTGTGATTTATTTCTTATTGTAATTCAAATAATCTTCATAATTTGGACGAATCCGACCCTGCCTATGATTCATAGTAATAGAGGAAATAAATATCCTACAGATTTCTGTAAAGTAAAGGAATAGATTATAGATTATAGTTCCATTAGTCGCTACTATGTGCCACCACTTTACTGCCAAAAATATTTGCATCAATTCGTTCAATGACGTTGTTCCTCTGTGTAGATTTAAACTCAATGTCGATACTGAACATTTCACGAGAGAATAAGAGAAAAGTGAATTCAGAGACACTCAGAGCTATCGCTTCCTGAAGATCCTATGTTGTGGCGCCCAGGTGTTATCACACACAGTGTTGGGCACTGAATTTTTGGTCTCTTCATAGAAGAAGTGTCTAGTATCAATTTTGTGGAATTGATTGAATAGGGGTAGATAATTATTTCCTTAATGTCAGTAGGGTCATGACAGTGGAAAATTTCCGAACAAGAATTGTATTCAGTAAATTGAAGAACAGATACATGTGGGTTATTTACAATGAATGCGGAGAGAAAAAAAGGAGAAAAAAGTCCATTTTATCCCACAATCTAGTTTCGAGACCCTCAAAATGGTCTCATCCAAAGTTTCAAGATTTAAAATAAAACACAAATGACAATTAATTAAGGAATAAAACAATCACATACAAGCTACAAAAGTCAAAGAATCAAAAACAAATCTTGCGTCATACAATCAAGTATCGAAATTACCAAATACAGGGTGAGTCTTTGACTTGTACATATATTTCAACTGAAGATTCTTGAGGTCAAAAGAAACCTTTTTTTCATTTCCCATTTTTCCGAATTCGGCTCTCTTAAAAAGATATAGCAATTTAAAAAGAATTGGGCTAATCACGTATCTGATATAATTCTCGGGAATTGATGCAAAGTTCATATTTATCGATTGAAATTGAGTTGATACATTTAGGAAATGCTCAAGTACTAACCTCATTCGAATGAGAATGTTAAAAACAAGATATTTTTCGACAAAAACAGTTAGTTTCATCCGATTATATCTACAACTAAAAAGCCATATTTCTCCCACCAAAATAAGTTTTTCTTCGATTTTCATGAAGATTAGTTTGTGAGCATTTATAACTTGTTGATATTCTCCTCTTTCCCCCAAAACTATCCCAAAAAGAATTGTTTTCACACAAATCGAACATAATTCCATTAAATAAGGTCAAAGAATTCGAGGTCAATGACCTAACCTAACCCATCCCACCAGAAAACGATTGAGAAGACGATGCCAGATTGTGTTGATTTTCTCTTTAAACAATGAAGCACTAAGTCCTCTATCATTAACGGATGAACTAACGCAAAGGCACTAGTTTTGTTCACTTTTGGCTGATGGCGTCTTGCCGTGCCTCTTTGGTAATGTTCTGATTCTCGCCGATAGATCGCTACGATCTTAATTTCAGTCGCCGATAACGGTACGCAAGACGAACCGTTGTTCCATAGACCGAACAGTTGGTCTGTGGTTGTTGAACGAAGCATGCGTATAGCGGCTTGATGGAGATTTGTCGATTTGTTGATGTGAAAAGATTTTCAGTGAAAGTGAATTAATGTGATAATAAACGTGTAGTGTCGAGTCTATAAAATTCCGAGAGGATATTGTTTAGATAGAAACATCGCCACAGATCGTGTAGTGTCAGTACATTTGAAATAACGGTTCCGAAGATATGAACAGGAAAGTGTTTTTTTCGTGGATTTTCGACACCCTGTATCTTCGAAAAAAAAAACGGAATTTGGAAAAATAGTATGGAAAGAAAGTGTTTCGTTTGATGAGAGGAATCTACAGTCAGAATATATGTACAAGTCAAAGACTCACCCTGTATAGAGCAACAATAAGGCAGATAAAACAATATGAACTAAACAATATGTTATATTCAAAATAACGATCTCAGATTCAAACAATGAAGTGATATCTAACTGAAAACAAAACAACAAGGCAAACCATGACAGGAACATGTTTCTGCAGAACAATGATAGACGTAGAAATCTACAACGAACGTAACAACAAAAACGGAATGAAAATTTCCACACGAAAATTAACAACCGGCTCGCAAGCAATACCTAGCAAAGTAATGAGGAATAGACAGGTGTCAAATCATAACCGATTTGTTAATTCAAAATACTTTTCCCATTTTCAGAAGACCTTAAGATCTCCATATTTTCCAAATTGTCCAACAAAAGGCACTTCTAAGCTACGTGCAATATTGGTGTCCTCATCAAACGTATGATTAGAATCGATCAGATGTTTAGCAAAATGGAAAAGAACCGTCGAACTCGGATTAGTACACCCCAAATGTTCTTGTAAACGAATTTTGAAACTTCTGTATTCAGAATCAGAAACGACACAATTTTGTTAAAACACATTTGGGCTTGAGTTGCAACTTTAAGGGTTCCAGATTCCAGAGCATCATATGTCATATAAGTATTTTCATCGACAAATCTTCCAAAGCAAAGAACAAAAGCAGGTCGCAACGTGTTAAATCATATTTCTCGTATACACTTTCGAAAGGAAAATTTACAGCTGCTTTACTATAAAAACGTCCGGTGTACAAAACGATTTATGAGGACCATTCGTTATGAAGGAATGGAGAAGGACGAAATCCCACTTCTGTTGCTATAATCCATGACTTTCATCCATAACTATATCGAAGGGACGCGACCAAATCGAGATATAGGTGTATTATACACTACTCAAGAGTTGATGTGGATATTTTTCTTTGAAAATTCCACAGAAAATGTTCCTGAAAGAATTGTATTGTGTACTGTCATGAACAAAACTTTGTAGCATATTTTTCCCATTCTTCGTGTTCATCCATTATTTGGGTACAGTAAAATAGAAAAACAGCCAATGTCAGAATTCCATAGATTAACATAATCTTCTGAAAGAGAAGAGAAAGCCTTAAGGGACGATATACTCTGGCCGACGGCTACAGTGCTATTCGTTTTTCCAAGTTCACGCCCTCAATTTATCACTTAAAAGCTTGTTTTTTTTTAATTGAAGTTGAAGGATGTCCTGCGGGCACTCCAATTTCTTCTCTTCGAAAGAATTATTTTTTCGCATGAAAAAATTGGTTTCGGCACCGATTCTCCATTCAAAAAGTGCCTTTCATTTTTCCAAGTTCACGCCCTCAATTTTTCACCTAAAAGCTTGATTTTTTTTTAATCGGAGTTGAAAGATGTCTTTTAGGCACTCCAATTTCTTCTCATTGAAAAAATTAATTTTTCGCATGAAAAAATCGGCTACGGCACCGATTCTCCATTTAAAAAGTACCTTCAATTTTTCCAAGTTTACGCCCTCACCTAAAAGCTCGGCTGCGCTGCGCTCCACCTCGCAACTGCAAATATTGCTCATAAAAAAATATGCACTTTTAATCCTATTAATATAATATACCGAGTAGGCGAGTAATATACTAATTTTGTACAACTGCCATTAAAAGTGACACTTTTAATGACAGGAAACAATGTTGAGATTAATTGTTTACGTGGAAGCGTATTAAAAATATTTTTTACATTAGTGTTGAAAATATTTTTAGCACTCCATTTCCTTATGACGAAATCAGATGAAAACAATTCAGCAATTGCAAATTTTCATTATCAATATTTAACAATCATTACTTATGAACATTAATATAATTTTGTAAAACTAGAACAAGTACTAACATTAATGCCCTGTGACGTTAGGGAGCTTCGCAACACATTATTAGAATCCTCAGCACCATCAGTACTTGTAGAAACCGGAAGTACAATATTGGATGATGATGATCCAAAATCTGTTGAGGTTGGGAGAATTTTTTCAGTAATGACATTTCTATATGCAATGGAATGATCAACATAGCCCTCGGCTGCCGTCGTAGACTTTCATCCACCATGTTTTTTTATATCCGTAATATTTGCTCCTGATTCTGCTATCAATGAAGCGGAGGATCTTCAAAAACAGTGTCCTGTATCCTGAGTTCGGCAACAATAGATGGAATTTTCCCAAATGTATTGATACCAACTGGATTGGCAGTGCATTTAATATTCATGTATTTCAGGAAAAAACGACCATGTTTAATGACAGAAGAGCGCAGTGCAAAAAGTACTTGAAAATAGTCAACATACTTCCCAATAATACTGAAAGAACGACTGACTTTCGTTTTTGTAATTGGGAGTTGTATAACCAATGATTCATTTGTTATTCCGATGTCTTCCACTGATAAATTACATAATTCTTCACGCCGACAGGCTCCAAATAATCCGAAAATAGTTGCAACCTTAACCATAAAGTATTTTTCATCTGGTGCCTCATTTATAAACTTTTCAACTTGTTCACGAGTGAGAATTTTCGATTTTTTGGGACGATATTCTTCACTTTTCCATTTTAAATATTCTATTTCCTTGAAATATTTACTAACATCCACGCCATTTTTAACAAGGGCGCTTGACTTCATCATTGAAAATTGGCTCCACAAAGTTGATGAACTCCATATTTTTGATTTTTTCTCAAAGTATGTCAGGAAAACAGGTTCACTGAAGTTCCCTTCTACATTTTTCAATTTACACCAGGCCTGGAAATTGTTATATGCAATATCGTACTGCTGAACAGATTTTTTAGGTAGGAGATCCAGATTTGCTCTTCATGCAGACTCTTCAATATCCACAGGAACAACCAAATCGTCACTTTTTTCAATAATTGAACACTCGACAAACAGTAAAAGCAGTAAAAAACCCAAGACGAAAATTGGACAGGAACGAAATTCAAATGACAGCGTCTTTTCTCATTTGTAAGTAATAATAACGTTGGAAACGTTTGCCATTCACAACAACCTTTTAATTATTTGAATATTAAAATGCATTTTGAAGTTTATCATCATTGCAAATTCGCCCATTTCATGATTAAAATGGGACAGTTGTACAAAAAACATTGTATGGTATTTGTGTTAAAAGTGATTTTATTTTGTTCGTGAAATATAGTTCAATTCGCTCCGCTCATTTCATTTCACAAACTTTTTCACTCACAAAATGAAACGTCACTTTTAACACTCATACATAAATAACTATTTTCGCATGAAAAAACCGGATTAAATTTGAGAGTCTATGAAAATTGACTTCATAATTGTTTTTTTGGCGGTTGTTCATCAATTTTTTCAGAAAATTCATTGGAGTGCCCTCGACAAATCAATATTCTATATTAAAAAAAATCCAATTAGATAGGCGCTTAAATAATGCAAAAAATTATGGAAATACTGAAAAGACTTCCAGAAAGTGTGAAATCGCAGAGAACTGTCTGAAATTCCAGGAGAATTCAGGAGCTTTCAGATTGAAAATTGAGGGCATGAACTTGGAAAAATAAGAGGCACTTTTTGAATGGAAACGTCCCCTTAAGTCTCCACTTCATTGGTGGAAGGGTTATTTCTAGTAACTTTCATGTCCAATATTCCTATCACATCCACTTCTGTTGTTGAGCAGTGTATATAGCTACTTTATTTTTTAGCGCTATAAAATCAAGATTGGCAAGGACATGGATGAAGTCGGGAAGGGAATTGTGGGCGAAAACTATTATTCTCTTGAGCGGGTTTCATATCGAATTCGTCGAAAAATTTCGTGGATGTATTGGTTGGTTTGAATGGGTCATTGTGTTTCTTCTCTATCGCTCAGTTCGATATTGCTTTCACCAGTATATCGTAAAAATGGGAAACATATACCTGTTCCATTGTGATTCCCAAATGATATAACTCGCTGTATTTCCAGCATTTCATACAGAATTATTTCTCATTTCGATGGGTCAAGAGCTCTTACCTCAATTACAGAAGCGGTAAAAGTCACTTCATTATTTGAAATATTGATTTTATAACTGTGGGATTAACTGAAATGCCATGATGGCATTCTATGTAATTCGCCGACATAAAAATTCGATAAATAAAAATAAACGTTGGGTTAGGTTACTGCATTGAGCAATGAATATCACTTACAGCAATTCGATATATCCGATTAAGTGAGTTGTGAATGCAGCTGCTGTGGTTTGTCTGGGATGCTTGGTGAAATCTCCTGATCATATCAAAAGAGCATGAGTTGAGTGGGAATGTTATTATAGAGAAACTTCGCGTTTTTTGAAGGAATTGTCCACGGTTTTTTTTTTCGGAATGAAATTCCAACGATTTCTAAAGTTCTAGAAATCGTGAATGATGACGACAGTTTGACAAATTTGAAAAGAACAACGTTCTATAAATTATTGAAAAAAATGGAATTCAAGTTCAGTTAAAAACGGACCTATTGTGTGAAATCTCCTCGATTCAACTCTAGACGGAAAGAAACTTTACGAAGGCCCTCCTACCGATGCGGCAAACATGTTATTATTGCTCTTTCTTAAATTTGAACAGAGTATAGATGGTCAAATTGGGTAGATGCTGTAAACTGTAAAGCCATTAAAATTTCATTCGATTAAAATTGTGTCTGTTAGAAATACCAGATAACGATACTTTTATTATAGGAAGTGGGCATAAAGCAAGTTCTTTACTATTAAATATCCAATTATGTAAATTCATTCGTAGTGTAAGTATTTGGTATGATGTTTTATTTCAGATTGATATTGTAAGCAAAATGATGCAAACTGTAACAAATTGACATTCAATTATATCGAAACAATTTGAAGAATTTTGTCGATTATTTCAAAAGTTATGGGAATGATAATTTCTTTGAGCAAATAATTGTTCAGGCGCCAAAATTAGCCGCCGATCTCGAGGTAGATGAAGATTTTCTCGTAATCAATACCACTAGGACTAAACGGAAATATAAACCAAAGTTTTTTTCTATGAACATGGGGATGAATCACCTCAAAATCCCAAAACTGCCAAAAGTTCTTCGAGTTTCATGAAGTATTAAGAGAATTTGCTGCCGTTAAATCAAGAAAAATACCTATTTAACCAAATAAAATTTCTAGTTCTAAGAGACGGATTGAAGATTTTTTTTATTTATTAATAATTCATCATAATTATTCACAATAAAAATAAAATAGAAAATTTGTTTCATTTTAAAATAAAAAAATATATATACATTTATAAACTGAATTTCGTACATTAAGAAAGGGCGCCAAACTAATTGCACACTATTATCCGGGAATGTTATATACCTACCCTTTTTCTACACAGGTTTTGGAGTCCTAGAAATATTCACCAAACCACAGAGCGCGATAAAGTTATTGCGTTCTTCTTCATTTAGGGACGGTGATACTTCATTGGATGCAATTCATATGCAAACCAACTTTTTCGATCTATGAATCAGACTAAATCAAGGAGAATAAAGCAATCATTCATTGGAAGGTGGGGATCATGCATTAGAGTTCATGGTGACCACTTTGAACACTTTTATGAAATTTAATCTGATGAAACGATATTTTGAAATTGTTATTTCATCTCCTTCTCTTTCATTATTGATGAATCCCTCAGTTATAAAATCAATATTTTCAAGTTTATTTCAAGTAATGCAGTCAATTTTAGCCCTTTTACGATCAAGAAGATTAACTCTTTACTTATTCTGATAGGAATTCATTTCATATTAAATGCTGAAATACAGTGAGTTCTACCATTTCGGAATCTTCATGAACCAGGCTTATTTTTCTCAGTTTGTGAATAATATACATAGAGAAAAAATGGACGGATATAACAATTTTTATTAGAACGAAAATTGAAGAAACAATTTAAGTATGAGATGGAAACGTATACCACAAAGTAAACTGCGAAAGAATGGTACTCACGGTTGATGCTGGCTTGAGAGATATATCTTACTATTCCTCATTTCATTTTGAAACTGAAGTGATAAAAAAAAATTACAACAAATTGAGGATACTTGATGATAAGAGCTTGCATTCTAGTTATAGAAAGTAGAAGGGGAAGCTATCGTCCGATATTGGCGATATCAGTCACCTATTCATTCATTCATGAAGAGTTATCATTATTGGATGCAGAAATGAGTGGGTGGAACGGCATGCTGGTACCGATGAAGCTGACAGGGCCATAATGTCGTGAACTGATATCGAAGTGCAAATTAGAGTTGTGATAGAACTAGTGGTTCCCTCGCTCTACGCTTTTTCAGTTCGACAAAATAATATCCATTCACCCTGAGTCTGCGATTGAGGCACAGATTCGCATGTTGATGTATATTCGGTGTTCTAGATTATTGATGATAACAGAATCGCTAATAAAGTGAGGTTTGCACTGCAGCCGGTAGGACTCGTGTTGTTGTCATGTTTATCCAAGAATTCTGAGTTTCAATTTACAAACACTAATTGTCATATTCCTAATGGGGTTCCATGCATTCAAGACGAGAAATTCTCGTATGGATTAAAACACACCCACGCTTCATTTCCAGATATTTGTGCCGAGAGAACTACGATGAAGTAGGCGTTGAATATGGCAAACTCTACTCGAGCGTGCTGATGGTCTTGCAATACGTAATCCCATTCACAGTCCTCTTGTTTTCCTACACCAGCATCGCTGTCATCATCTGGTGTCACAGGATACCTGGAGAGGCTGAAAATTCGAGGGACAGGAGGATAGCCAGGTCCAAAAGGAAGGTACGTACTCTCATCGAATCTGTATTCTGGTTGAATAAAATATTATAAACTCCTCCAAAATGTGACCGAGCAATATCATGCTGCAAAATAACTTTGCCGGAGTATTGCGGACGTCGGTAGATCTCCCCTGTGATCCTCCCGCTCGTAATACACAAATTACAAGAACTGAGAATCCTGATCCCGCTGATGAAAATAATTATCACTTCACCCTTCGGTCTGGGAATGGTACTTGCTAAATCCCACCCTTGAGTAATTGGTTTGATTCAGAAGGACGGTCTGTTTCACTTCATGGCCCATCTTATTAGTCAGAGATTCGGGTCATTCTAGAGGTAATAAGTAAGGGACCAGGGAATCATCAGAGTTTATTGACTTGGCCCGGGAACTCCGAACTATTTCACAGGCACCTTTTACCCTCTCAGTTGCGGTTAGGAAAATAAGTGAACTCAGTGTATGCGGGGATTAAAATTACGAATCCAATTAGGCATGACTGTGTGGACCTAGGTCCATCGAATTAGGACAATGGTTACTAGGAAGACTCAAAATTTGTAGGGAAATATCTCTCTCGAGATTCATAAGGAGTCATCTGTAAATTCAGTTCTTATTGGACCTTTATCTGGTGGATCGCATTTTCGTCTTTCTGCTGGCGAGTTGTCCTATTTTCTGGTCTTGGTTCACTCGCTACCATTGGAACGATGAAGAAAATCAGATTTTTCACCATCTCTATTAATATAAAATTGAATCGATATAACTAGAAGTTTTTCCTTGTAAATCTTTTGTGGAAGCCTTTCAAAAGACCAAAACTTATATTCTCACGTATTGAACAATATTTGAAGGCTCAATATTCAACTTAATCGTTGGGGTATGTTTCTTCGTGTACTGTTGATAAATCAGAAATACAGGGTGCGTCAGCAAGGCGTAAGGCTAAAATAGCGCCCAACTATACCGTGTCGAAAAAAACTTATATATTAGGTTGTAAGGTTGACAAAAATCTACAAACTGAAAATAATTTCACATATACAGGGTGCGTCAAAAAAAAGTTACGAAAACACATGTAGTTTTTTAAAATGAACACCGCGTATTCCATGGCATATTTCTTTCGAGGACAAAAAGAGCTTTACAATTATACCTCATTTTTTAAGTTTCATCACGGCGTTGCCACATAATTCGTATTTTAAGGATATTTTTAGTGTTTTAAGGGGTTCATCAAAATTTTTATAGCAACCGCTGTGTTCAATCTAGATGAACGAAATTTTTACAGGAGTTAGCTTAAGGTATCAGAGTTTCATTAGTCGGTGAACATCTGAAGTTTCTTTCATACAGAGTGTCTAGTATAAATTTACCAACTCATTCGAATTAAATATGTGATGACTCAATTTTTTCAAATGAAACACCCTGTATTTTTCTCTTTCATGAAATTCGTTTTTCAAATGTCCCATACTTGAATCGCTGTTTTTTGAGATTTTTCACATTCTTCAAAAAACCATCACTTTGTAAAAAAGGTAGACATTCGAAAAACAAATTTCATTAAAGAGAAAAACAGGGTGTTTCATTTGACACAACCAGTTATCGCTTTTTAATTTGAGTAAATTGGTGAATTTATATGAGACTCTCTGTATAAAAAAAACTTCAGATGTTTGCCAAATGATAATTCTGACACCTTATGCTAACTACTGTAAAAATTTCGTTCATCTAGACCAGTGTTTTTCAAACTGTGGGTCGCGACCCCCTGGGGGGTCGCGAAGCTTCTGTAGGGGGGTCGTCAGAAGTCGGGAGAGCTTTAGTAATAGAAGGTTGTTCTTGTTTCGGATCAATCAAATGATACAATTCTTCTTTCATGGAACACTCTCATTTCTCCGAGATATGAATTTTTTTCATCATTCTTCATAAACAACCTCCCAAATCTCCAAACCTAGGGGGTAACAAACTATGGAGTCTTCTGTATTTAATTCTTTCGGCATTCAAGAAACACATATTCGATTCTGATCGATGGAACACTCTCATTTCGTCGAGATATGAATTTTTTTTCATCATTTTTCATGAACAACCCCCCAATTATCCAAACCGGGTGGCTAAAAAACGATGGGGTTTATTGTATTTCATTCTTTCGACATTCAAGAAACACATATTCGAATATGATTGTGGAACACTTTCATTTCGTCGAGATATTAATTTTTTTCATCATTTTGCATAAACAACCCCCCAAATCTCCAAACCAGGGGGCTTACAAACTATGGGATTTATTGTATTTCGTTTCTTCGGAATTCAAGAAACACATATTCGAATCAGATCGTGGAACACTCTCATTTTTTCGAGATATGAATTTTCTTTACCATTTTTCATAAACAACCCTCCAAATCTCCAAACCTGCTCCAAAGCTAACAAACTAAGAGGTCTTCTGTATTTCATTCAAGAAACACAATTTTCGAAACTGATCTTGGAAAAAACTCAGTTCACCGAGATATAAAATTTTTTTTCGTCATTTTTCATAAACAACCCCCCCGAATGGAAAAACTACAATCTAAATCTGATTGCAATACCATCTCATTTCACTGAGTTATGAATTTTTTTCCATTAGCCATTTTTTGTCTTTAAGTGTATGTGTGGATGCGGCTAACTTCTCATCGATGTATGGAATGAATATTTGTAATACTGTAACATACACAACCATACATGATAAAATAGGGAAGGGTCGGGGGGTCGCGAAACATTTTCTCATACCAGGGGGGTCGCATCATGAAAAAGTTTGAAAAACACTGATCTAGACTGAACACAGCGGTTGCTATAAGAATTCTAATGATTCTCTCAAGACACTAAATTACCTTGAAAATGCGAATTATGTGGCAACGTCGTCATGAAATTTAAAAAAATGAAGTATAAGTGTAATTCTCTTGATGTCCTCGAAAAAATAATACCTTAAAATACAAGGTTTTGAAAAAACTGCATATCTTTCTGTGACTATTTTCTGACGCATCCTGTATATATTGCTATATATATTGTTTATCCTGATTACTCCCAGATCTCCTGAGGAGACCTCTCTGAAACTACAAGCTTCGAAGCTTGAAACTTGTACGAGTTCGGAGGAGCAGTTGTGTTTTGTGTAGGATTTGTTACTGGGTCCCTATACATCACCTTAGGCACAGTACTGTTAATTTTAGACCCAATAGTGAAATGGTGGCCCCTACCGAGACTAGAAAATTTCTTTCCTAGCTCGGGATTGAACTTCGGACTTGCCGGGTCCTAATCTAATGCTCTAACCACTGAGCCAAGGGCACTCATATGTAAATATATAAAATATTTCTTGTTTGTAGATTTGCGTCAACCTTATAACCATGCCATATAAGTTTTTTCCATATGGTACAGTTTACGCGCTATTCAAGCCGTACGCCTAATGGTATCCACTCACGAGGACACCGAAACGGGACACCAGAGGCGCGTGTCATTGCAGATGCTATAGTCGATTTCAAGCGGATAACCTGGTCCTAAGTGGTCTTTGTTGGTTATAATCATGTCACGTCATGAATTAGCCCTTCAACGTCATCGTTTGGACCGCAGATAACCGTACTTGGGAGCTGGGTTGAAATTGTGGTTATAAGAAGTGAGGTTAAATAGTCTTAATTTTCGCGCGATTCAGATAACTACGTTCAAGCGCAAGTTGGTTATTCGCGGTTCTTCCTGAAGGGCTATAACCAAGGGTAGGACTAGAGATAACCGCGGTTATTACTGGTCCACCGCTTGAAATCGATTTGTGACTTCCCATGAAGAACAGCGGAATTTTTGCAGTTGTGTCAGTCACTTCTACGAAAATTTTATGGCCCTTTATTATCTTTGCCGCCGGTGTCCTCGTGAGTGGATACCATTACTAACGCACCTTGTATAAACATTAAAACGAACAATCTCGAAAAAGAGATTTATTTGTTACACTCTAGGATTATTACCCTGCTGGAAATAATGAGACTGAAAGGTAAGATGAGACAAAATAGATTTTTCTGGTTTCAGCGACAAGAACGGGATTTTCCGTCCATTCATATGGATAAAATTTCGAAGCCTTGCGAGGCTCGGACTCTCAGAGAAGCGGAAAAAATTAATCTTGTAGTCAGAAGAAAACCGTCACTTTTTAACCCTACATAATTGAACCTTTGGACTGTTTCAATCAACTAAATGCTTCCTTCATCTGGGCCTTGCGAAAGAATTTCATCCCAGCTTCCCCGTAAAATAACTGTCTGCCTTCGCTATTTACCAATCTTTCAAAGCCCACTAATACCACCCTTTCAGAAGCTATTCCAGAATTCCGCATTCGTTCATAAGGGTATGTGATGAATTGTGTTGTTTTTTGAACAATCCTAACCATGGAAGTGTGGGAGAGGACTGGGGAGCGAACAATTCAGAAATACGAGTGTTGCGTTACCATCTATCCCTTTCACAATTCAGAACATTAAATCTGCGGCCAGATATGGTAGGATTGTTTGAAAAGTCTCTGAGGAGTTCTGGAGTTGATTGTTAATTGCTTTATGGCACGACAAAAGCGTAACGAAAATATCATGAACGATATCAGTGTCGAATTCTTTATCGATTTAGAACGAATGTAAACTGCTCCACATGAGTTAGGGATATTGACTTAAATTGCAAAAAAATATAGTTGAAATATGTGATGAAAATTCATATTATTATGATTTCAAGTTGCAAATTGATTTTAGCCTGTAGGTCTGCAGCGTATACAGGGTGGTTAAGAAAAATCGAGTAAAATAACGAAATTTTATTCCTAGAGAATTCAAGCATTTTAAGACTATCAATACAATGTATGGCCCCCACGGGCATCAATAACAGCTTGACATCTTCATACTACACACGAGATTGTTGAACATTTCTTGAGGAATCTGGTTCCATAAACGGGGCATAAGCTCTCTCAGATCATTTAAGGATTCTGGGGTAGGTTGATGATTATCTAATCTTCTTTGGAGCATACCCATGCATGTTCTATGCAATTCAAATCTGATGAGTGCGGAGTTATTGGTAAATGTGGAATACCAAGCTCCCCGCGCCGCATTCTCAACTATGGCGGCACGGTGCGGTCTAGCGCTATCGTCTAGAAATTGAAAAGTTTTACCAATAGCAGCGTGAAAATTTGGCACAACATTGTCAATGACATGCTCCCTATAGTGTGAGGCGGTCATATTCTCAGGACAAATGTGTAGATCTGTGCGCCCGTTGAAATATATCTCGGCCCATACCATGACACTACCCCCTCGGAATGGATGGACTTCTTGGACATAGCAACGATTACGGGGTATGCTTGGGATTGTCCATACCCTTATTCCTCGAGAATCTGAAAATCGTCCATATCTGGATTCATCAGTGAAAAGGACACTACGCCATTGATCGTTCCAATTGATATGTTGCCTTGCCCATTCCAGTCTTTGACGCTTATGGTCACGTGTTAATGGAACTCCGCTTAATGGACTTCTAGAACCTAGATTCACCTCTCTCAAACGTCGTTTGATGGTTTCGATGGAAACTTGGATCCATCTACATTTTGAAGAGTATTCCATAGCATTCTACACGTAGATGAAGGGTATCTTCTCGCCGAAACGGTGATAAAACGATCCTAAGCAGGTGTTGTTTTTCGTCGCCCACCAAGCCTTGGTCTTTCCAACACGGAACCTGTTTCCCTGAACCTATTCCAAAGTCGAGATATCACACTTTGGCTGACTTGGAGCTTTTTCGCTACAACAACCTGAGTTAGGCCACCCTGTAGCATTCCGATAGCCCTATTAGCCTCAGCGTTTGTTAATTTACGTCTTGGCATTTTCAGAAAACGTTTCAAATCGAATCCGTTGCTAAACCGACTGCATTTCAAAATAAAAACATTCATGAAGCATATACAAAGAACCAAACTTCAGAAAAAAGGCGACCAGATTGACGAAATGTCTCATACTGATTTTTATTGGATCGATTCAAGTTGTTATTGAGTTTTAAATGATTTTACAGCGATTTTCTCGAAGATTACATACTTTTCAAAACAATTGAATACGATATCCCTAACTCTTGTGGAGCAGTATATTTTCCAGGAGGCAGCAATACTCATAAATTGATTATCAAGAAATTGAATCAAAAAGATGTCCACTTTGGGAAGGTACATGTTTGACTTTGGTATCGAAATTTAGGTGTTTGAGGTCGCTGAATTTAATGAGAAATATTGCAGAGATCTTACTATCATAGTTTAAAGGTAATCGCCAGCGAAAAAATATTCGTAAAAAAAATGGAAAACAGTCAGAGCTTCCACATAGAAGGTCTACGATGGCGCATTCTAGTCACTTGATATAAATAGTCGAAACGAACAGAATTAATTCAGTGAGCATCCAAATCCTATTCCACTCAATTATCTTTCAGAGACAAGAATCAAGAATTATGGCTCACCATTACACAGCGGTTGATGCCTAACTGAGGAACCGTTTAAAATATTATAGGACGTAAATTTGGTCTCGATGGTGTCGTAAATTTAATGGACAACATATTGATCCTCTACCAACACTTAAATTCTATTAATACAGCTCGGATAATAAGATAAGCGATCAAGTCCATTGGGATGCGATCGAAGCGCATAAACTTTATAACTGCAGGAAGCAATGGCTTCGGATCATCTCGTGTTCGCCAGATTGCAAAATATGAATTCTTTCATTCGAACAACTTCTGCGAAAATAGCTCAGCCCACAATGCCGGCACAATCGTTAACTTTCTCGATGTAAGATCATTATCCTTCAAATTGAAAGGATCAAACGGTACTGTTCGATAGCCACCACGATAACCGGAATTCTCTAATTTATATATTTTATGGAGACTGCAAAATCAAATTTTTCACATCAGCATCTTCCCCATTCAAATTCAAGAGGTTACGGTTGCCGCGCATAGGAATGAAATGATAAGATGATGGTTTTATGTAACAAATTTCATCAAAAGAGCAAAATTGGCAAGTCTAATCGATTTTACAAAATTATAATTATTCGACTAGATAGACCTGTTTCATTTTCTATGTGACACTCTGCATTATCTTTCCGATATGTGTGGAAAATGGTGATGTTTAGCACTTCAAACATGTTTGCAACGTCAATTTATTCCTTCCAACTTCAGGTTTGTGCTTTTATATTCTCGTTGCAAAATGGCGGAGGATCCAGTTATTATATTTGAATGCGGGATGTGGCGTAATGCATGGATAATATGATTCCTGCAGGTGAAGGACTTCAAGGAGGATCAGGAAAGTGTGTTTCATGTTCACTCCAAGTCTCGCGGTTCTCGAAATATTCGAAATTTCAGAAAATTCGGAAAAATTACTGTAAAAAACACCCCGTTTGTGATTCGACGAAAGAGCGGCTTTCCAGGGGTATTATTACTTGAAGAAAAGATGTTATTTTGAATTTTGAGGATCTCAAAAATAATACAATTCAGACAGACTTGTGGTAGATTTCGGGACACTGGACTCTAAAAGATATCTGGCCTTGCATGCAGCTTTCTACCAATACTCAAACAAACTGAGCATAAACAAAAATACCTGACCTTTTCCTCGTGCAGATAATCCTAACGATGATGAAAATATCTTGAAAAACAAAAGAAACACAAAAACACGTCACTAACTCGCTGTCCGCAGATTAATCTCACTCCCGTTCTACCGACGAGACGCAATCTAAATAATTCAAAGTAATTTCAATAAAAAAACCCTTTACTTTCGACTTAAAACTTTTCTGTCTCCGCTTGAGACCGTCCTTCTTAAAAACCAAAAATATGAGTTACCCCATCACCGTTCTCGAGTCAACTAAGATTCATCCCGGTTAAGGCTTCTCCAGTTACCCTCGATTTACGAACCATATCCCCGAGTACACTGGGAACCTTCCCGTTTAAGGCTTCTCCAGTTACTGCCTTGTTCGTCTACAGAGCAGATTGAAGGTTTCCCTTCTTCGTTTTCTTTAAAAATCAATCAAATTAAAGATTTTTCTTCTTCGTTTTCACAAACCAATCATATTAAAGATTTTTCTCCTTCGTTTTTATAAACCAATCCTGGTTCTGAAAGGATGACGCAGTTTCCCATGAAACTTTCGAGTACTGCCACGTTGCAAATCCTACGATTTTAGCCTCGAAGTTTTCTGCTATCGTACGCAATTAGTGCATCCGATTTCGTGGAACGATTTTCTGATATCGTTATCCGTTATATCATGGCAAAATATTTCGATTTATCACATTACACCCCTTGCCAGTCCTTTCGATGGCAAGACTACAAATCGAGGAATTTTTTCAATTTGTTTTTTGAATAGTAGTCCTGGATATATGTGCTATGGCATAAAACCATGGTTTCTGGGGCACATGCATGGTTTTTTTCACAAAGGTCATGCGCAAATATCAAGTTTTGCTAATTTTTTCCTGAGTATAACCTTACGTAGTGTGAATAGAATTATGGACACCTGAGTGCCTGTTTCATTGGGATTCCAAAATAGAATAACACTCTCTGTATTTTCAGTATCTGATACAAAATATCGGACCTCGAAGATTATTACTCAACTTTGGAGATATTATTCAGCAGAAGCCTTCTAATTAGAAGGACCCGCGAACGAGCTCATTCTGTGAGGAAAAGACCACAGAGAGTTCCATACAATTCGTATGAATATTATTCCAATTTATGGACACACTCGATGTTTGGATAGAATTAAATTCAGTCTGGTGAATTCCCCTCATAGTTGAAGATAGACACAGCCGTTTGTTTTCTCGCATTTCCCACAGGAACACTTTTTTGCAGTGATGATATACACGTTTGTGCCGCAAAAAGACGAAAATCAATCTGCAACATTCCCGACTTACATTAACAAAACCTTACTGGCGCTGCGAAAGCCTTCTTTCGAAATTAAAACTTTCAGGAAAGATTATGCGTTTTACGCTTTTTCCGTGCCTGGGGTGATCGAAAAGTTTTCAATTCCAATTTCAGGGACTCCTTGTCGATTGTTAACTCTGGCTGAAACAGACTCGACGAACTGTGAGTTGAGCAAGTTTGATTCCATTTCTGCATTTCAGGAAATCTTAGTATGGCGTCCTAGAAAGCACTGTTTATTTTTATTCGATGTGCAATTCAGCTTTTTAGCTTTATGAAAATTATTGTAATCACTTCGACTATAGAAAGAGGAGAGGCTCTTCGGAATAATAAATAGTGAAGCCAATTTTCAAAATCATCAGAACTAACCTGGGTAACTGAATCACTACGGAATCAAAATGTAGTAGAAATGTATTCAACTTTGTGACCTTCTCCGAATTTTCTAATGAACAAATTCTCAATCAAAATGATAGGTACTTCAGATTGAAATTCATTAACTCATTTGTGCGTGAATATCAGAAATGAGTATTTGTTTCTTCTAGCATTCTTCACATTACATACAGGGTTGAGATAAAATATGGAACCAAGTAAATATCTTTTGAAGGAAAAGAACGGTATTTAAGAAAATTTGCAGGTAAGTGCAATGGAACAAAATGCATCTGATGTACATTTTTTGCCATCAACTTCTATAATTTAAATGGGACACCCTATATATTTTTACAGATTTTGAAAGATCTTGTTATCTTGAATTCATAGGGGTAGTATGCCTATTATGGCATCTTGCCTATGATGGCATACCATGAAGAAGTCTGTTAATATCAACTGAATAAACTTATGTTCACTGAGGTTGTCGCCAGATAGCATTAATGAGACGTATTCGTAGTTACAACTTAATACGTGGCATTTTGTGTCTTTTATAACAGTTCAATTATTTTGGTAAGTGTCGATGTATGATAATTATCTCCTTTATTTTCGTATTATTCAGATGTTTCACAACTTTGTGTTAAAAAAAAATTAACTTTCCTTTGAATGCCTTATGACAATGCTGTAAGTGTGAAGTTTGAGGTAATGTCGTATTGTAATTGCCTTCTTCGGTTGGTTGGAAGATTGAAAGCAGGGGCGGATCTAGAAATTTTTTGAGGGGGGGGCGATTCCAAAGTAACACAGTAATAATTCTCGGATGAACCAGCAAAAATTATATTATCACAGAACGAATTATAATCCCGAGGGGGGTGGGGCGAAACCACCTTCACCCCCCCCCTAAATCCGCCTCTGATTGAAAGATATATGACATTCATGCCTATGATGGCATAGTCAAAGTATTCCTATGATAGCAAAGGGTGCCATCATAGGACAAAAGTGGTTCATAACATTAAATATTCTTTCTTTCTAAATCAACTGTATGACAACAAGAAGCAAGAGGCAACTTTGGAAAGAGGAAGATATGGAGGCAGCGTTAAATGCTGTGAAAAAAAATATATAGATATCTAATAATATTAATGTCGAAGAATTTAAATTTAGTTTTAAGTTTTGTTACACTCATACGTGCAGGTATACTCATCTGTTGACCTCTCAATTTCATTTTTATATGATGAGATTGCAATTTTTTTTCAATAAACCAATTCAATAATTAATTTCTTTCTTATTTTCAGTCATATGCCATCATAGGCACACATATGTCCTATGATGGCATATGACTGAAAATAAGAAAGAAATTAATTATTGAATTGGTTTATTGAAAAAAAATTGCAATCTCATCATATAAAAATGAAATTGAGAGGTCAACAGATTATTATACCTGCACGTATGAAAAGTGTTATCATTCATATACTGAAAATATATACTCACGAATGCATACTACATAATGAGCATAAGTCTATATAATCTATGAAATCGATTATGCAAAAAAATTTTCTTCCAATGAGATATGTGGATAATTCGTTATGGGTGCCAACATAGGCACACTTCCCCTACATACTGAGTTTAGTGTAAAAATATTTGTAAAAACGAGGAATACAGCACTTCAATCAACCTCCTTTGAGTTTTTTGCATTAGAGCAAAAAACTATTCAGATAAACTAATTGATGTTGTTTGTATGCAAAGTAATAAATAAACGAGTAGTTTCAGTACGTCTTCTGTTCCCCAAGTGTCCAATTCTAATTAACGGATATAAATTTTACAATTAAGAATGTTCAATTAAGTGAAAAAGAGCGTATTGAAATTTTAATGATGATCGGTTATGGTGATCGTGTTAAAACTCATGAAGAACAAAAGACGTACTGAACAGTATTTATTACTATGCATACAAACAACATCAATTAGTTTATCTAAATCGGGTTGAATTTGAGAGTCTATGAAAATTGACTTCATAATCGTTTTTCGGCAGTTGTTCATCAATTTTTTGTAGACAATTCATTGGAGGGCACTCGACAAATAAATTTTCTATACCTATTTTTTTAAAAAATCCATTTGGATAGGCACTTAATTAATGCAAAAAATGATTGAAATACTGAAAAGACTTCCAGAAAGTGTGAAATCGTAGAAAACTGTCCGAAATTCCAGGAAAATTAAAAAAAAATCAAGTTTACAGGTAGAAAATTGAGGGCGTGAACTTGGAAAAATAAAAGGCACTTTTTGAATGGAGAATCAGTGCCGTCGTCCAGAGTATAACGGCCCCCTTAAGTATCGGAATGTTGCCGTTTTTGCTTCAGATAATGGAAGGCACGTTCATTCATTAATTTCCTTCCGTTATTTAATTCTGTGTCATTAATGAAGTTTTAAACAGTGTTGTCAACGCGTTTTATTGCGTATGAGAAGTGAGATTTGGATTCATTTCATTTTATTTATTTTTTATTTTATTATTAACAAAATACGTTGAAAAAAAGGTTTGTAAGTGTCTTGCTCGTAGAAAAATGGGCTATTTGAATACTAATTTCAGTTTACACAAGTATTTCTAAGTAACAATGGATTAGATTCTTCGATTTTTTGAATTTCACTCTTCCGATTCCTTCTGCTATTGAGAGGAGGAAAACTAATCTCGAATTCAGCTGACCCTGTTCACCTAACTTAGAATCTGTTCTCATGCTCGGAACATTGTATGAATTCGTCAAAATGAGTTAATTCACTCGTAATTTTGTTGCCATTTTTCAATACCCATAACACCACTGGACCTTTCAAAGTTAGATTCTGCAATGTTGCCACATCAATATAAAATGATATAACTATTCTTTTTGATATCTTCGTTCCACTCATATAAACTGACTGAATTTTGGCTTCACTAATTGTCGAATTTATGTTTGAGTAGCTGTGTCTCTTCATTTTATGGTCTAGGTGTAAACTTAACAGTGTTTTATGTCGATTTTAACGGCCTATATGCCGATTCGGCGGTTTGGTTGAATTTCTGGAAGTTAAATGTTGAAACCATAACAGATAATTCAACTTAATGGATTTTTCATGAGGGAGCCCCAAAATATGTCGGTTACTCCACATATCTTTCAGGATTCGCATAATTTCTCATCCAAAGATAGGTTTTACCCCAACTTGCCATATTTCAATCTGTTTAAACGTCAAAAGCAAGTTTTTCCGTCGACATAACTCCTGACAAAACTCCATTTATTTTCCTGTCATTCGAACGTTATCCCATAAGTATTTGGGGGTTTGCGTTAGCAGCCCCATATCAATTTGGACGCAATTTTTCCATTTCCCACCAGTAAGTCATTGACTATCATAAATTCGACTGCTATTTATTCGGTTTTCTGGATGTTGCATATGGGATATTCTCATGTATCGTTGGCCTGCCGAAAGCAGATTCAATATTGATTTTTTCCTGCCTGCATGTGGACCGTTTCAGTCCAAACTCATACGAGATTTTTACTTTATCGACTCACAATAGTATTTTGTTTGGTGTAAACACAAAGGGTTTCTGAATATTATCCAACTGAAAAATCAACAAATCGACTAAAGGTATACTTGAAACTTGAAAATTGGTGGATGGATGAAAGACTAAGTATCTAAGTAAACTTATAGCACCACCATCAAATGGAGCCAGTGAGGTCAAATACCTAGGTGTCACACTAGAAAGTAAAATCAACTGGGTACTTCACATCGACAAAACTCTTCGGAAAAGCCTTAAGGTACTAAAATCATACATGGTACCCTGGTACTACATGGCAATAGTACTTCCCATTGTAACCTATATCCTATATGTCTTTAGTATGGTGGACAAAATCAGAAATGGCGACCACCAGCAATCGTCTGCAGGCCTACGAGCTAACTACTGTAAAAGCACAGCGATTGCTATAAGAATTTTGATGAACCCCTGATGCCGTGATGAAATTTAAAAAAATAAGTGAATAAAATACAAGAGCTCTCTTGGAGAGAATAAATGGACTGCTGTATCAATTCTTGTCGCCACGAGAATTAAAAAATAAAATGGATGTATAAAAGAGAAATAAATACCACAAAGTGAACACTGAAAGAATGGTACTTACGGTTGTTCATATTTAAAATTTACGTATCTGCTTCTGTCTGCTTTCGTAGGTGTTGTACTGGGTATCTCACGTAACGAATACACTTTTAGGTACTAATGTAACGAGGTCCGACTTTGGGAAGAAAACGAGAGTATATTGCGAGCTTAGGCGTATCGAGGTTGCGACGTGGCAGGGGTGAATTTGCACTGATCAGGTAGAAAAGGGATGTTTCCGGAATTCTCGGTGAACCACAGAAAAAAGTGGGTAAAATCATAGACCGGTTCTTCTATGTAACCGACCCGGAAAGCCCATTCCAGTAGGAAACTTTGTGGTAAAATAAAACAAAGAATATGAATTTTGAATGAGGTATGAATGTGTGTAAAGTTCTTGTTATGCTCAAAAGAATTATTCCATGAGATACAGGCGGGTGTTCCATTTAAAAAAACTACATATTTTTCCATAACTTTTTTTTGACGCACACTGTATATATAAAATTATTTTCAATTTGTAGATTTTTGTCAACCGTACAACCATATCATATAAGTTTTTTTCGACACGGTATAGTTTGTGCGCTATTTCAGCCGTACGCCTTGCTGACGCACCCTGTATAAAAGGTATTGAATACTTGCAAGCATAACAGTAACGTGTTATTCTGCTTCGAATTAAACCCTCGATAAGTCATAAAGACCCTATGTGAGTACTTTTGGAAAATCCAAAAACAACAAACAGATTAATAGGACAAAATAGCACATAACATGAAGCTTCATCATTGTAGAATTTCGAAATATCAAAAACGAGGGATTCCATCAGTGAGGATTTTCAATTTGCTCCTATTAAATGGAACACAACGCAACTACAGTTATATTCAAAGCAGGATTTGCCGCCCACGCTTGAATGGTTCATTGAAATTCGTGGTATATTAAAATCTCTTATCAAATGGTTACCGGTTGCCTTTTTGATGTAAATTCGAACAGTATAAAAGTATAAATGGGTTTTGGAATAAGGGCAAAATTTCAACGCGTTCTTTTTTCAACAAGAAGAATAGATTGAAAAGCCTCAATAATTTACTGGAATTTACTTCATTGCCTACAATTTCCTTTCTGAGATCCCTCAAGCAGATATCAAACTTCCTCTGCTTATTCTCTTCCTATGGTCAGTTGGTAGTTTGGAAGCCTACAAATGCATATTGCAATTCTTTGATGTGGTGAAACTAAATGTATGGAAAGTTATGGAAGTTTGAAATTATGTTATCATCCATTTTAGTCCAGGATGAAATCAGACGAGATACGTTAGATTCAGTGCAGGATAAGCCAAGTGAAACTCATATCAAAAAAGTTTTTGTCGAGGAAATGAAGCAAAAATTCAATTCTGAGCATAAATTCATCGAAATCCCCTTTATGATTCTTCTTAAATATTGGTGCATAAAAGATGAGTTTTCGACTTTGATATTAAGTTCTCCAGGTCATAGAACTTTTTTTTGATTACCCATTTTCCAAGTCATTGAAAAACATATATTCTAACTGACCAAGAAAGTGCATCATCCAGAAGGAGCTGTTTGAATTTTATTTTTTTTATGAAACATAGTAGGGGAAGTACGTACAAAATGACATAGGGTTTTATTTCAGAGGCATAACTTGTTAGTAGTGAATCACAGTAATGTCATATTCGACACGTCTGATCTTTGGTCCTTTCTTCACAAAATCTAATCAACCTTTATGAAATAAAAGTACCAAGAAATAAAATATTCTTAGATAAATTGGGATAAACGAAATTCATTTTGCTCGCATGCTATGGACAAAATGACATACCGGCAACAGGCAACTGTATTTTTCTACTTATAGTTACAAAACTACTGACAAAGTTCACAAATGAAACGCTTGGTTCTTCTAGGAACATCAGCACAAGATGCGTGAGCCCAATGCAAGCAATACATGCACCGTAACCAGTCTTCTTTAGGGCTAATCCTGGAGAAGATCTTAATCGGGAAAAAAGGTCTCATAACAATAGATGGACACTGGACAGTCGTCTTCATGATCTCGAAAGTTGCTAGGAACATTTTCTTCTTCATTGTCTTCTTTAAATAATGCCCTAGGGACTTGTCTCCTTGTTTTTGGAGGAGGTATTGGCTCTTTTTTGATTTGATTGCAATCTTATTAGGTGTAGGAGTAGAAACTAAGTACGTTTGTCGAGTCCTCGGCTCACGTTTGCCTTGTTCACTTATAAATCGTCCTTTAGGGATTGGAGAAACCTCCTCATAGGATCAACAAGAGTAGGTTAAGATGCATTGCCTTTATTAGCCGCAGATGAAGATTTTGTTATGAATATGTTAAGACAAGTCCTGATTCTTTGTTTGCTGATGGAGCCTGAGATGGATTGTCATGGTTTTGTCCGGTAGATACGGTTAATTCAGCTGAAATACCTATGTCATTTTGTCCGTTCACTGTATATGTCATTTTGTCCATATAGCGTTATAAAACTAGAAATGTATCGAATTAATACAAAAAGTATATTCAACATACAAAAAGCTCCGTGAATACAATGACAAATAAGTAAAGTTTGAATTGAATGCAATTTGAATGAAAAAAATGGTGAAAACTGGCCATTTCTTCTTAAAATTTGACGCAATGAAAAAAAACTCGTGACCTATTGATTTCTGTTATCACTCATAACGACCGAATGAACCAGAGTAGCTCTTGCTAATTTTCAGAGGTTAATTGAAGCCACTCGGGTCGTGTAATGTGGTAGGCAGTTCCGCATTTCATACCTCCGAACTAAAGTTATGATGCCTATGTCATTTTGTCCATATATGTCATTTTGTACGTATTTCCCCTATAGCCAGGAGTAAATGATTACAATCTGGAGAGAAAACCGAAAGGTTTACAATTTTTTTGAATAAATTTGTTAAAAATGTGTTTCTCCACCGCTATTATCTATACACTCCCCAAGACATCTTGGCATAGATGCAATAAGATGGTCCCCTTCTTCTTGAGGGATGCTTTCCCAGGCTTCCTGTACTTCATCTGTCAGAGCCGTCCAATTGCGTGGGGGCTGGGGTAAATTTCCAAGCCTTCTGCCCTTGATGTCCCAAACAAGCGTGCAAGATTCACATATTTCTTTTCAAAAAAGTTTAAACTAACTCTGGCAACATAAGGTCGAGAATTATCTTGCTGGAATATTGGATTCTCGAGCCAGTTAAGGTGAGGGAGAACATATGGCTCCACTATTTCTTGAAGGTAACGCAGCGCTGTCATGGTACCTCGAATAAAGACTAAAAGTAACCTACGTTCTCTGCACCTCTGTAATCGTTGCCGGCGATTCTCAACCGTCAGAGGTAACACAATATGGGGTCGATAATGCTGCAGACCTCATCTGGCAGTACACCGTACGGACAGTTACAGGACTTGTTGTCCTAACCACTCATCAGCCAAAGATCGAGTTGTCGCAAATCGGTTTTTAATGGCCATAAGTCTTAGACTTTGATCTTGAACTTCATTTGTGTCCCTTCGACGTCCGGTGCCTACTCTTCTTCTGGGCATTATCGAACCACGCTTGACAACATCTCATAACAGTAGTTGGATTTCTGTTCGTACGGTTAGCGATTTCTCGAAATGACAACCCTGCCTTCCGTAGACTAATAATTCGACCTCTTTCAAATTCACTTAGCTGGCGGTAACTTCCGCGTACTCGTGCTCTAGGCATTTTAGCAACAACCCAACAACTAAACATCGACTTTGGATCTCCTCGAACAGCTGGTCTGTTGTAAAATTAAAAAAAAATCGCAAAAACGACTACAATAATTAAGTTACAAAAAATGTTTGAGTACATAAAAAAATATTCACAATTTTTGTCTCCAAATTTAATCATTTACGCCTTGCTATACTATCTATGTTATACCAAAAAAATTGTAGAATTTAAACAGCTCCTATGGGTGTTTTTTTAGTCAGTTAGTATATTTGGAAAATTCATCCTGGAAATGGTTTTCTGGTAGGTATGAATCATTAAAATTATCAGAATCATCATGTACTTCAATATGCAAACTCAAGAAATGTTACATTTGGCAATAAAAAAAGCTCCTCCTTATAGAATACCAAAAATATTTCTTCATTTTTTATATTAATCTAGCTGATATTTGAGGAAAAAAGTCTTTTCCGATGCTCTACTAGAGTTTCCGCTTCAATGCTTTACATTTATATGAAATGCAAGAGAAATCGACTTCACCCTATTTTATCAGCACGTCATCGTTTTTGTATTATAATAGAAAGATATTTCTGGGTCCACTTAGAACAAAATAATTCAAAAGGCAATCCTTAGCACAATTCGCAGTCTTAAAATGGCATGTTCCCTTTCATGCTTGAGCATTATCTTTGGAATTAAATTCGAATTCCATCAACCTGTCATTTAAATTCCTCTCCCAGATGTCAAATGCTCTAATCTATTTTGCTAACGTCATCTCTTCAGGATGTGCAGATTGTTCAGAAACTTTTAGCATTCGTCGTATACCAAAGTTCCATTACAGTTTCATTCGGAGAAATCGCCTTTGGTGGAATTCATGTGCTGTCATTTATCGAAAGTTTTTATGATTCAATTTCCTACTTGCTCATGTCAGAGAAACATGATCTTGTTGGATTTTCATCGATTATAGCAAAATATTATCAATCGGCCCACATTAAGTTAGCAGGACCACCACGGCATATCTGACATCATGCAATTATGTGCAAATTACATTTGATTTCGATGGAACTATGTGCAAGTTATGCGGTATTTATACTCCATTCACAATTATAAAATCACTGCTCTGGCATTGGAAATTTGACACATTCCACTCTGTATCGAAGTTATGACGTTTTTCAAAATATTTTTATGTTCCAAGTCAACACTATGTTGCCCTTTCTACATTCTTAGCGTATTCCTCAGAATGTGAATGAATTGGAAAATATGTGATGGACGAAAATAATTAACGTTTATATGAATTGATAGAATGGATTCCTTTTCTAGTTATTTGCATGAAAAGTACAAGAGATCACTGTTGAAATATATTATTTTTCGCCATGGAAAAAAATTGCATTGCTTTCACATAATTTTCATATGCATGCTTGTGAAGATTTAATGCTTATTATCCTCTTGAACTGAAAGTTCAAGAGTTGACGACATTTTATTTATTTGATCTTATGAACAAGGAGTGAAATATTCTGATTGTATAGTAATTTATTGGATTAAAAAATATTCATACATTACTACCACATTACTTGTACAAATAAATTGGAATAGGTCGAACATATGCTACACATTTATCATTCACCTGTTCTAAAATAAGACACAAACTCCTGGAATATAGAAAAAAACCGATGTATTCTGGTTCAATATAGCCTATTTCTACTTTCGGCAAAGGATTGATAGGAATGAAAGCTCCAGTGACACATAATTCATCGGAATCTGAATCGTTGAGTGCAATATAGTCATATTTCTTCTTTTTTTTAGCTTCTTCGACGTGTTTTTTTCTGAAACGTGAAAACGATCAACAATTATCATTTAGAGACCAATGATGGCCATCCAGAACCCGTTTACTTACGAAAATCGTGCAATTTCATTCTGCAAGTTCTTTCCTCATAATTCCTCGAAAATCCTACCTGAACCATTTTTTCCGATCGCTTTCGTTAGAAGATCGTATAAGGAAGCCTTTTTTGTCCATTTACACATTCCAAATAAATTTTGAGCACCAAAAACGATACCGAAACTAACCAAACTTCTGGGGGACCGGAATTTCGTTTGAAATCTTTCAAAACGGCCAGATACCTAAAAAAAACTTCGTTATCAAGTGTAAAAAGGTCGATTAGTACTTACTTTCGCTTTATTTATGCATATAAATCGATTTTTGGTCCAATTCAAATTTGCCGTTCGTACTCACGCCAAAACTCGTGAAAGGAAAAAATGACACTTGCACGAAACTTCTTCTGGACGACGAAGAACGGAAAAATAGGCAATTTCCTATCGATATTTCGCCCCAAAATCGCCAATCGATTCGAACTAACAGAATGTGGAAAATCTTTGATACTTTTACTTTGATGTAGGTAAACAGAAAAACTGGCATCGTCGTTTCGTGATAAACGATATTCTATGTACGCGCACAGATTTTTCATCAGGTGCACCAATTCCTGAAAACGAAACCATGGCCAGAGTTGTGATTTTATAATTGTGAATGGAGTATATGTGTAGAGTTTTTTCAGCCTTCAATAGTTTTTATTGAAACAATTGTGTACATTTCTCAATAAATTATTCACGCGATTTATGAGAAAAAACGCTGAAATGATGTGCAACTTATGTGTGATTCATATGCCGATCAGTTTTATTTGCACTCTTCAATTTTACTGGCGAGCTAGGACATTTTAAATATATCGGTTTCGATGGAACAAACGCTGAACTTACGTGCAAATTATATGCGGAGTTTTAGTTTTTCA
Organism: Adalia bipunctata; assembly: GCA_910592335.1. NCBI lineage: Eukaryota > Metazoa > Arthropoda > Insecta > Coleoptera > Coccinellidae > Adalia > Adalia bipunctata. The sequence goes on from OU342955.1 coordinate 16,854,771, forward strand.
TGGGCATTCATCAATAATTTTTTCATGAGAATTCTGACCTTTACCGACAAGCTAGCATAATTTTCATGCCAGCTCGTCTGACACCATTCTCAAGAAGAAATTATTGCCGACACCATAAAAAACTGAATTTGCAGATAATGTGCACATAATCATATCGTGTCATCGAAGTACATGGATAAATTACAAAATTATTGAGAATTGCGGTAGTTTGCCAGGTAATCTAGCGCATTTATAAGAAACCCCCTTATAATTTGCACATAATTCTAATATTTGTTTCATTGAAATCGAGTGATGGAAAAATTAGGTACTGACATAAGTTGCAAGTCAAGATAGCATACTTCCCAATAAAAAATTATTGAATATTACAGGATAAAACACAAATTAATCACACGAAATAATTTGCACATAATGTTTCATTGAAATCGATTTATGATTTATTAATGTATTTGTGATTAAGAATTTTCTATGAAGATTTTTGATTAATGCACATAAAAATCAGGCTGCTCCACTGCTCACATAATTCGTTATACAGGGTGAGTCTTTGACTTGTACATATATTTTAACTGTAGATTCCTCTCATCAAACAAAACACTCTTTTTCCATACCATTTTCCAAAATTCGGTTTCGTTTGGAAGGGTGTCGAAAATCTATGAAAAAAACACTTTTCTGTTTAAGTATATCTTCGGAACCGTTTTTTCAAATGAACTGAATTTTGGTAAAGTATTCACTCCTTTTATGATACATATTTCCGAATCAAAACTCATTCAATATTCCTCCCGGTATGAAAGTTTCAGCGTAGTCAACTTATGAATCCACGAAAAAAATACTATGAAACCACTTGAAAAAGATAAACGGTTCATATTTTCGGAAGAACCAATCGGTTTAGAAAATAAAAGTATACCTAACTTTTTTCAATAAAACGCGTCGTTTTCGAGTTATTCCCAATTTTACCCGATGAAATTTGACGAAAAAATCAAAAATCATAAGAAAAATCTAGATGCAACCCTGGCTTTTCAATATCACAGAATGGTTCAAATTAATAAACTCTATACAAGGTACCAATGTTGTCAGAATGTTTATCAACTTTGTCAAAACTAAAATGTCAATGGAATACAAAATTCGGATATCAATGATGAAAATTCCATAAAAATCACGTAATAAATTGAAATTAATGAAAAATACTATGATAGGTACCTGATAATCTGTGGCGATGTTTCTATCTAAACAATATCATCTTGGAATTTTATAAACTCACTCATTATTACATTAATTCACTTTCACTGATAATCTTTTTACATCAACTTTTCACATTCTCCACTGTGAATAAACAAATCGACAAATCTCCATCAAGCCGCAATGCTTTACGCATGCTTACTTCAACAACCACAGACCAACTGTTCCACTGTTCGGTGTACGGAACAACGGTTGGTCTTGCGCATTAAGATCGTAGCGCTTTCTCGGCGAGAATCAGAATATTTCCAAAGAGGCACGACAAGACGCCATCAGCCAAAAGTAAACAAAACTAGTGCCTTTACGTTAGTTCATCCGTTAATGATATAGGACCTATTGCTTCCTTGTGGAGAAAATCAACACAACCTGGCATCGTCTTCTCAAACGTTCCATGATAGGAGTTCATAGAATATGGTTCGATGGGTTAGGTTAGGTCATTGACCTCTAATCATTTGACCTAATTTAATGGAGTTATGTTCGATTAGTGTAGAAACAATTCTTTTTGAGATAGTTTTGGGAGAAAGAGGAGAATATAAACAAGTTATTAGTGCCCACAAACTAATCTTAATGTAAATCGAAGGAGGAACTTATTTTGGTGGTATAAATATGGCTTTTTAGTTGCAGATTTAATCGAATGAAATTTACTGTTTTTGTTGAGAAATCGTGTTTTTAACAGTCTTATTCGAATAAGGTTAGTACTTGAGTATTCCCTAAATGTATAAACTCAATTTCAAACGAGAAATATGAACTTCAAATCAATTCCACAGTATCATTTCAGGAACATAATGAGCCTAATTTTTTTCTTCAAATAGCTATATCTTTTTAACAGAGCCTAATTCGGAAAAATGGAAAATGAGAAAAAGGTTTCTTTTGACCCCAAGAATCTTCAGTTAAAATATATGTACAAGTCAAAGACTCACCCTGTATAAAGGGGGGCAACAGTTCAATGTTGGTTACGGAGAAATAAGTTATCGATTTCTCTTCAGCCCTGTCAAGACCTACCTTATTTCTCTGGAAAACTGTATTCAAGACGGTTCTTTCTCGCATGTCAGGATCTTTTTCACATATGGAAATCCAAGCTTGAAGTAGAAAGACTATCTTCAAACCACTTCCTTCAGAATATCAGCGATATAAATGAGAAACACAACATTATTATCGAAAGTTTATTCTACCCACGTAGTTCAGTAACGTTTGTTTCAATTTCACTCACAAAACAATGTGATACCCTGAAGGGGCTATAATTGGATTACACCTCTTCGACGCTTAATTCTGCAGCTACTAAAACTACCCAGCCTTTCATTAAATTACACCTTGCCACATCCATTCGTCACAGAGTTCAAGCTCTCCTTTATCGCCCGACACTTTTCAAATTTCTTCATATCGCTAGGGTCATTTAACTTCATTTATCGCGAGTATCACCTCCAGACTCATAAAACTCGTGATGTTAATCTTATGAATCTCCTTGATGCGGTGTGATCGCCATCTTTCCATTAGTTTTTCGCGTAACGGGAGGCCTTATCTCATTGTTTGCCTCGTAGAGTGAAGCTGAACCAAAACGGAGTCCCTAGGCCTGATACGAAAGCTATCAGATGGGAACATTGCTGCTTGTGGACTGAAGGAAATAAACTTTCTTGTTGCTTTCGTAGTCTCTTCATTTAATTTCAGATAAGAGTATGAACCCCGCTATTTGTATAGGTTGAAAGTTTGAGTTCGATTTGAATCGCAATTTCGAAAAGCAACCTCCGTTAGTTGATGATTGATGAGTGGAGTGCATTTCATTCCTTCTGAGAACTGGTTGAGGAACCCTCCTTAGGCGCCATTTACAACAGGGAGTCCCAGAAATCGCCACTGTTTAATAGTGACACACGCATTACAGCTCAGTACGCTACGCCCCTCCGTGTACTATGCGCATCCTCATTCTTCACGTATTTGATCGTCTTATTTGTGTGCTTACGACTTTTGACCTCGTTTATTGGATTTGTTTGCTTGTGATTTGGATTTGGACTTATACTACTTTTTCAAGCTCTCTCATTGTATATTTTCAATTCAATCATACACTTTGAAATCTTGAACTCAATATTTCCCCTTATTTTGAATATTGAACTGCTCCACATGAGTTGGGGATATTGACTTAAATTGCAAAAAAATATAGTTGAAATAAGATTTTTGTGATGAAGATTCATATTAATATGATTTCAAGTTGCAAATTGATGTTAGCCTGTAGGTCTGCAGCGTATACAGGGTGGTTAAGAAAAATCGAGTAAAATAACGAAATTCCCAGAGAATTCAAGCATTTTAAGACTATCAATACAATGTATGGCCCTCACGGCCATTAATAACAGCTTGACATCTTCATACTACACACGAGATTGATGAACATTTCTTGAGGAATCTCGTTCCATAAACGGGGCATAAGCTCTCTCAGATCATTTAAGGATTCTGGGGTAAGTTGATGATTATCTAATCTTCTTTGGAGCATATCCCATTCATGTTCTATGCAATTCAAATCTGATGAGTGCGGAGTTATTGGTAAATGTGGAATACCAAGCTCCCCGCGCGCATTCTCAACTATGGCTGCACGGTGCGGTCTAGCGTTATCGTCTAGAAATTGAAAAGTTACACCAATAGCAGCGTGAAAATTTGGCACAACATTGTCAATGACATGCTCCCTATAGTGTGAGGCGGTCATATTCTCAGGACAAATGTGTAGATCTGTGCGCCCGTTGAAATATATCTCGGCCCATACCATGACACCACCCCCTCGGAATGGATGGACTTCTTGGACATACCGACGATTGGGATTGTCCATATCCTTATTCCTCGAGAATCTGAAAATCGTCCATATCTGGATTCATCAGTGAAAAGGACACTACGCCATTGATCGTTCCAATTGATATGTTGCCTTGTCCATTCCAGTCTTTGACGCTAATGTTAATGGTACTCCTCTTAATGGACGTCTAGAACCTAGATTCACCTCTCTCAAACGTCGTCTGATGGTTTCGATAGAAACTTGGACCCCATCTGCATTTTGAAGTATTCCGTAGCATTCTACACGTAGATGTAGGGTTTCTTCTCGTCGAAACGGTGATGAAACGATCCTGAGCAGGTGATGTTTTTCGTCACCCACCAAGCCTTGGCCTTTCCAACACGGAACCTGTCTCCCTGAACCCTTGCCCTAAAATGGATATTTTCATAAGTAATATCATAAGTGCATCCGATTTTTCCGAAAAAAATCGAAAAAACACGTTGCTAAGTAATATTTTAACAAGAAGCATGAGTGCAGGTGGCAACAAAAATCCGAGTCGAAGACGAGGATTTTTGCACCTGCACGTATGCTTTTTGTTAAAAAAATATTACTTCGCACTGTGTTTTTTCGATTTTTTTCACAGGAAAAATTAGATGCACGAATGCTATTTGACAAGACTATTTCATGAGTAACAGATTATTCTGGATGCATCTATGTATAGTCCATCCAAGAATGATTGACATCTCGGGGGGCTTTGGAAAATCGAAATTATGTTGGTAATGCCCATTCAGTAATATTTTGAGTTGCAGAATTCACGTTGGTGTTGGAAATAACACTGACATTTTGTTCTGTCATTGATGTTTGGAACAAATTTGGCAAAAAATTGAGCAAGTGAAATAAATATCTTGAAATGAGGCTCTTGAAGAGTGAATACCTAAAAACTGGAAAGCGTGCACAGAGCACGTAGAAAAAGAAATGAGAGAAGATTAGTCAAAATATAAGGAATGTTATGATATATTGCTGACCAAACCTTTCATTATGAACATGACGAGTTCTGCCCAGATGAGGAAAAAATAACATGTTGTGGTTGTTGAAACAGAATTATAGGAATATTTATATTTTTCATATTTCATATTTTACACCTTCATTGTCCACAAAAATTGAAAGTTACAATGTCATGACAAAATTCTTCATATATTAAATAGATCCATTGGTTGAGTTTTGTTTCTGTCTTGATATCTATTACAAATTTTCCAATCCATTCACATTGCAGTAACACGATTCTAATCATCAGCTAGATTTTTTCGGTTTAGCGAATATTCATATTGAACATTGAAACAGACCGTGCTATTTAATCACCCACAACATTTTTGGTTATCGATCCAGAATTTCCAGGCTGTATGCTCCTATAATTGATCGTAAGATCGAAAATGTATTAATACAAGATGAAAATAGTATGCTGCTGGTAATCGTATGTGAAAATTGGGAACATTTTCATGTGCAAAGTTCCTTACTTTAAAAAAATATCGTTCAATTTTTAGGTTATTTCTATAATCTATGATGAAAGCACAGAAAATTTTTAGTTACTTTTTTGTAACTAGAAATAAAGCAGCGACTAGACTTTCAAGGCCTGCTCTGATGTCAATCATTCTTGGATGGACTATAGGTATGTATTATTAATTTTCGTTGACAACAACTGTCAAGTTTTGCCGCGGGTAAACCCGAAAAAACTGCTGACAGCTGCTGCCATACAGTTTTTCCATCTAGAAACCATTTGTGATTCAAAATTGCGCGTTTCTGATTGGTGGAAGTTAAGACGAGGGAAATAGTCTGAGTCAATATCCACTTTAGGGCAAGGGAGTGATGCATACACTCACATTATTTTTCAACGTAGATTCAATATCTGCCATAAAAAAATGGGGTTCTAATTTGAAAAAATTGATTTTTCACGATTTTGTCATCCCTAACTTTGAAAGCGATTTTTTCACCCCGTGTATCATGAATCGCGATTTCGATTTTTAAAGTGGATACATCAATCTTACATCTTGAAAAATCCCAAAAATGAAAATTTTCCATCCAAAAACCTCGAAGTTATTCTTGTTTCAGCGGAGCTCTATTTTCGATTTTTTTTTTCGAGTTTTCCCGCTCAGAGAGAATTTTCCAACCAAAACTGAAAAATGTTACATCAAAATAACTTGAAATTTTCTAAGGAATCTATTTCTGCAGTAAAAAAATGGTGTTCTAATTTGAAAAACGGAAGTTGACGTCATTTCCGGAAAAACCGGAGGTGCTCATGCCTTGAAAATATTTTAGATTTCATCAGCATCGTGAAATACTCATAAGTGCTGAATTTCATGAAAATACGTTCAGTAGTTTCCCGTATAAATATGGGTGAGGTTCCTCTTGAAAGACCCTGTATTTATAGCAATAGAAGAACAATTTCCCAAGGAATCAGGAAAAAATTCAGAAGTTTCTGTACAAAATCAGTTTTTTTTCTCAGCTCAGAGAAAAAAATATAAAAAATACATTAAGCATAGCATGGTAAATCATCTGGCAAGGAACCCTCCTTGGTCGCCATTTACAACAGGGTGTCCCAGAAATAGCCACTGTTTGATATTGACACACGCATTACAGCTCAGTACGCTACACCCCTTCGTTTAATAGTCATCTTCACGTATTTGATCTTGTTATTTGTGTGCTTACGACTTTTGACTTCGTTCATTGGATTTTTTTGCTTGTGATTTGGATTTGGATTTATACTACTTTTTCAAACTCTCTCATCTCAATCATACAATTTGAATTCTTGAATTATATATTTCGCCATATTTTGAATATTGTTTATAGCAATTGAAGAACACTTCCTCAAGGAAACAAGAATAAATTCAGAAGTTTCTGAACAAAATCAAATTTTTTTCTCAGCTCGGAGTAAAAAATATAGAAATATACATAAAGTTCCTAAAGCATACCACCTGATGGATCTGGCTAGCGTGAATTCAATTAATTTGTAGGTAACCGTAAGTTCAAACCATCCAGAATGACCTAGGAACTCACAGGATTATTAATTTCAGATGAATTTCCATTTAATCATGAATTTGTACCGCAAATTACCAATTCAGGCGATCATTCACATTTCCAAGAGTTTATTGGGTTATCAGAATTTTATCAAACTGGCCGTAAGAGAGATTTATAGGAACCTTCGACTATTCCTCTGGAAAAAACGACCTCTCTCATAGCAGGAGTGGCCATCAAAAACTGATCTTTTAAGGTTCATTTCTTCCCATTTAATCCACTTCCAGGGAAATTTTGCGAAGATGGGACCTTCCAGATGAATATCTTCCAATCATTCGATAATACAATAAGGCTGTGCATGCTGCACGATATTGCTTTTCTACCTATTTTCACACAAGTCCTGGAGCAAGGAGTTTGAGAGCTGGAAATGATAGATGATTTGAAGCACCTCGTAAATCGATATTTATTTGCGTCGCCCTGTGAAACGTACATAGAATCCGACGAACGGAAATTCCTACCCCTTCCCGTCGTACAGCCCAGGCATTTTCCTTCAGACTTAATAATAATTACGATGAAGTGAAACTTTGGATCGATGCATGAATAGCGGCTAGAGATCCGCCTTTTTTTTCGTCAATTGTCAGAAAGATGGCAAAAAGTAGTGGCTAGCTACGGACAATAGTTTAAACTTCGAATTTTAGGTGTTTTCTTACAATAAAGCTGTACGTGTTTTCATCACAGAAAGACATGCTGTTTAAACGGTATAAAACAATAACATATTTTCGAATTCGTCACGAAATATTATTATTTCGACTGTTTCCCTCGTCTCAATTTCCACTAATCAGAAACGCGCAATTTTGAATCACAACTGGTTTCTAGATCGATAAACTGCGGCAAAACTTGACAGTTGTTGTCAACGAAATAGTTATTTTCCTATCAAGGGCGGAAAGTTGTACTTTCCCGCACTAGATTGCCGTTGCCCGAACGACGCGGAGCGGAGTTCGGGCAAGCAATCGAGTGCGGGAAAGTACTTTCCGCTCAAGATAGGAACAATATTTTTTCTACAATCGTATTATAAAATGAAAAAAAACTTCTACACAACTCGAATATTCGTTTTGACACATTAATTAAGGAGTTAGGGATTCTATGAGGAAAATCATAGACACAGATCCATGTATGACAGTCATAATTTTTGAAGGATGTCAAGTTCTCTTTGAAAATGCAATAATTTTTAAACGGAAATCTGCATTAATAATTAGTTTGACATGGATGAAACTGCATAATTTGAAATATTAAACTGAATATATAAGTAAGAAGATTAAGTGATTTCATGTTAAAGGTATCATTATACCGAAATTCAACACATATTTACTTTCCCGCACTAGTGCGGGAAAGTGACACTTTCCGAATCGAGAACAATGCGGGAAAGTAGTTAGTTAGGCCCGGTTGTAGAAAAATTAATGATACATATTATACTCCATTCACAATTATAAAATCACAACTCTGGCCTTGGAAATTTGACACATTCCACTCTGTATAGAAGTTATGACGTTTTTCGAAATATCTTTATGTTCCAAGTCAACACTATGTTGCCCTTTCTACATTCTGATCGTTTTTCTCAGAATGTATATTTCATTTTGGAGAACACAACAGAAAATTGTGAACAATATTCTACATGTAAAGGAGTTTTTGGATTTATGATTGTAAAGATTTATCGATGTGCTTTGTTTTCATCATGATATTGAATGTGATATGATTGTAAGGGGACACAACATTTCTATTTCTGATATTTCTTTATTTCAAATAAATAAAAGTTTTATTCATTCATCACAAGGAAAATAAACATAATAACCAAATTAACGAATTTGTTCACAGAGAAACTAATAATTTCAATGCAATAGTAACTGAGTTTTGGTTATAAATTAATAAGCAAGAATGTCAATTCCTGAAAGCTTTATAGATAAACGTTTCATTTATTTGATCTTATGAACAAGGAGTAAAATATTCTGACTGTATAGTAATTTATTAGTTTAAAAAATATTCATACATTACTACCACAGTAGATTTGTACAAATAAAATGGAATAGGTCAAACATATGCTTCACATTTATCATTCACCTGTTCTAAAATAAGACACAAACTCCTGGAATATGGAAAACACCGATGTATTCTGGTTCAATATAGCCTATTTCTACTTTCGGCAAAGGAATGAAAGCTCCAGTGACACATTTCAATTCATCGTAATCTGAATTCACCTACCGTTCAATGAAATATAGTCATATTTCTTCTTTTTTTTGGCTTTTTCGACGTGTTTTTTTTTTCTGAAACGTGAAAACGATCAACAATAATCATTTAGAGGCGATGATGGCCATCCAGAACCCGTTCACTTACGAAAATCGGGCAATTTCATTCTGCAAGTTCTTTCCTCATAATTCCTCGAAAATCCTACCTGAAGGCCTGAACCATATTTTCCGGTCGCTTTCGTTAGAAGATCGTATAAGGAAGCCTTTTTTGTCCATTTACACATTCCAAATGAATTTTGAGCACCAAAAACGATACCGAAACTAACCAAACTTCTGGAGGACCGGAATTTCGTTTGAAATCTTTCTAAACGGCCAGATACCTGAAAAAAACTTCGTTATCAAGTGTAAAAAAATCGATTAGTACTTACTTTCGCTTTATTTATGCTTATAAATCGATTTTTGGTCCAATTCAAATTTGCCGTTCGTACTCACGCCAAAAGTCGTGAAAGGAAAAAATGACACTTGCACGAAATTTCTCATATCGACGGGAAACTTCTTCTGGACGACGAAGAACGGAAAAATAGGTGATTTCCTATCGATATTTCGCTCCAAAATCGCCGATCGATTCGAACTAACAAAATGTGGTAATCATTGATACTTTTACTTTGATGTAAACAAAGAAACTGGCAACGTCGTTTCGTCATAAACGATATTTTCTGTAAGCGCACAGACTTTTCATCAGGTGCACCAACTCCTGAAAACGAAAACGTGCAGGTGCAACAATCCTCGTCTTCGACTCGGATTTTTGTTGCCACCAGCACGCATGCTTCTTGTTGAAATATTCCTTAGCAACGTATTTTTTCGATTTTTTCGGAAAAATTGGATGCCATTATGATATTACTCACGGAAATATTTTTCATTCTACTCAAAATCCATTCAATTCGAATAATATTTTCTCCACGACTGCCACAGAATACAGCTCTTCCAACATCGAATTTGACCATAGAATGTCAGTATTCCATCACTTGATATGTAATATTCATTCTACAACTTTTATCGATTTCAAGTAAATAACCAGTTATGACCGCGGTTGTTGTTCAGTTTGGTCCTTGGTTTTCGCCCTTTATAGATTACCACCAATAACCAACTCGAACTTGAGTATAATCCTTGTTTTTTAAGCATTTCGACTGAATTTCATTCTCGCACAGTGTGCGAGAATATTCATTCCGTAACACTTTTGAAAACATAGAGAATAAATCTGTGTCAGCCGCTCTGATTGTCATATTTATTGCGGTTTTCGAAACATCATAATTCATCTTAGTATTAAAAGATTAATTATCTAGCTTCGTCGTGGAGAAAGTATAGTCTGTTACTCGGTTAGAATGAAAATCCGATACTCGTGATTCCTCAGGCTCGCCTCCGGCTCGCCCTCAGAATGATTCACTCGTATCGGATTTTCATTCTGCCCTTGTTACAGAATATACTATTCCGTGTCAAGTTCCGTGATTCAATTCTATAAATTCAGTGAAGTTGAAAAGCGATATTTCGCGTTTTTCCCTGTTAACTTCAAAAGGGAATTTTCCTGCTGTAGGCAATAGAGAAAAATGAAACATCGTTTCGAATCTGCTTGTAAGTGTAGTGTACGATTCTGATGGCGAAAATCCAGGATAAGGCGTGTGCCGTTGAATTGAATGGATGTGCATGCATTTGGAGTTACAGCTTCCTCGTGAAATCTGTGGCATATGTAGATTTTATTATATTTCTATATGACTGCTTTCAGGTGCCGAGCTGCCGAGTTTTAAATTTGGAATTTTTCCTTATTTTTCATCTTTCGATGGAAGAGATTCGAAAATAGATTCAACGAAAGTCATATTCTACTAGATTTTTCAACGGAAAATTGTACAGTTTTCTAAGCTTTCAAAATGCATTCTTCGAATAATCATCTGACGATCAACAGAAATATACTCAATCAATATACAGGGTCTTTCACGAGGAACCTCACCCATATTTATACGGGAAACTACTGAACGTATTTTCAAGAAATTCAGCACTTATAAGTATTTCACGATGCTGATGAAATCTAAAATATTTTCAAGGCATGAGCACCTCCGGTTTTTCCGGAAATGACGTCAACTTCCGTTTTTCAAATTAGAACACGATTTTTTTATTGCAGAAATAGATTCCTTAGAAAATTTCAAGTTATTTTGATGTAACATTTTCAGTTTTGGTTGGAAAATTCTCTCTGAGCGGGAAAATTCGAAAAAAAAATCGAAAATAGAGCTCCGCTGAAACAAGAATAACTTCGAGGTTTTTGGATGGAAAATTTTCATTTTTGGGATTTTTCAAGATGTAAGATTGATGTATCCACTTTAAAAATCGAAATCGCGATTCATGATACAGGGGGTGAAAAAATCGCTTTCAAAGTTAGGGATAACAAAATCGTGAAAAATCAATTTTTTCAAATTAGACCCCCATTTTTTTTATGGCAGATATTGAATCTACGTCAAAAAATAATGTGAGTATATGCATCACACCCTTGCCCTAAAATGGATATTTTCTGAGTTTATATCCACTTTAGGGCAAGGGTGTGATGCATACACTCACATTATTTTTTAACGTAGATTCAATATCTGCCATAAAAAAATGGGGTTCTAATTTGAAAAAATAGATTTTTCACGATTTTGTTATCCCTAACTTTGAAAGCGATTTTTTCACTCCCTGTATCATGAATCGCGATTTCGATTTTTAAAGTGGATACATCAATCTTACATCTTGAAAAATCCCAAAAATGAAAATTTTCCATTCAAAAACCTCGAAGTTATTCTTGTTTCAGCGGAGCTCTATTTTCGATTTTTTTTTTCGAATTTTCCCGCTCAGAGAGAATTTTTCAACCAAAACTGAAAAATGTTACATCAAAATAACTTGAAATTTTCTAAGGAATCTATTTCTGCAATAAAAAAATGGTGTTCTAATTCGAAAAACGGAAGTTGACGTCATTTCCGGAAAAACCGGAGGTGCTCATGCCTTGAAAATATTTTAGATTTCATCAACATCGTGAAATACTTATAAGTGCTGAATTTCATGAAAATACGTTCAGTAGTTTCCCGTATAAATATGGGTGAGGTTCCTCGTGAAAGACCCTGTATTCGCATAATTGACGACATCATTTCCTACTAAATATACTAACTTACAGAGAAACTGCAAACTTATTAAAAAAAGTTGTAGTCCCTTCCTTTCTTTCTCCGAATTTCAATCATTTACTCCTTGCTATACTATCTATGTTTCATAAAAAAAAAAATCAAACTTAAACAGCTCCTTCTGGTTATTGCAGTTTCTTTGTCAGTTGGTATAACTTCATTTATAATGATATGAAAAATTCATCTTTATTTTCAACAAACTGCTCTCTGTGGAAGTGACCGATATTCACTTTTTTTCAGATGGTGAAAATGATGGTAACAGTGGTATGTGTGTTCACTATGTGCTGGCTTCCCTTCAACATTCTCATAGTAAGTTTCGTTTAATTTCAGCATTTCCTTTTTCATAAAAATAACCGGGAATAAATTTTCCTTCAAATTATAAGTTCCGTCCAAAAAAAAATTCACAACGAATCTTTAAAGACCTTACCAATATTGCGGCTGGAGGGATCCCTCAATTGGGCAGAGTTGTGTTTATTCAGTGGCTTTTCCTGAATAAAGTGGAATTTAATTATATGCCAAGAACTCTAGAAACTGATACAACAAAAATAATAATATTTGGGTGCCTATTTCTCTTCTATTCTCTAATAAATAATGAGGTTTTCATACTTTTTCATAATATATACACACAAAATTGTTCAAAAAGAAGAAGAAATGCAGATTTTCGGATAGGCTCGTGTTTTCTCATGTACGCCTGAATATAAACTTTCAAGAGGAAAAACCCTAACAACATATAATATAGTTTGATCCAGACAGGTTCACTCTGATGAGGGAAATATTCTGATTCACTTAGCGCTGTTATATTTCAGTGAATTTGATATTTGTTTACCATTGGAAGTCTAGTGTTACTTGGAAATTTGAGATAATGGGTGCCACAGATCATCCAGGTTCAGATTATTATCATCAGAAAAGTTAATGTGTAAAGAATCGAAATATTTTGCCATGGTAAAACGGATATGTCTTGAAAATTGGGATTTGACGGTTTTTCTTTCTTGTAACGTTTCGATCATTCTCTTAAGCGCCCTTTATCCTGAATATGTAACAAATCGAAATAAATATTCCAGTTGACTAGTATAGACTTCTGAAATTGATATCCATGGGTCCGAAAATTACTTTTTCGCAGGTAGTGTGGCGAGACGATAACGATTGAAATTATTGATTTTCGGTTCAAGTTTATCATGGGACTCAGATGATATCGGAAGATCCTTCCACGAAATCGGTTGCACTAAATGCGTACGATAGCAGAAAAATTCGAGGCTAAAATCGTGGGATTTGCAACGTGGCAGTACCCGAAAGTTTCAAGGGAAACTGCTTCATCCTTTCAGAACCCACCCACGAGAGGTAGAAAGAAGAAAAATCTTCGATTGAATTGGTTTGTAAAAACGAAGAAGGAAAATCTTTAATTTGATTAGTTGTTATAAAAAAACGAAGAAGGAAAATCTTCAATTTTCTTTGGAGACGAAAAAGGCAGTAACTGGAGAAGCCTTAAACGGGAAGGTTCTCGGTTGACTCGGAATACAGTTCGGAAATCAAGGGTAACTGGAGAAGCCTTAAACGGGAAGGTTATTGGTTGGCTCGAGTTCGGTTTTAGGGTAGGTACTTCAGTGTTTAGAAGTACGGTCCCAAAGCGGAGACGAAAAGACGAAAACAGTTAGGTTTGAATCGGAAGTTAAAGAGCAGCTGAAGAAGTCTTAAACGGAAAGATTCTCAGTTGACTCGTTTGATACGGTTTTAAGGAAGGTTTAAGAAGTAATTCAGTTTTAGAGGTACGGTCTCAAGCGGACACGGAAAAGTGATACCAGAGGGATCGCGGTGTGAAGCGTTAAGTCGAGAGTTGAAGGTTTTGTTTTTCTGAAATCATCTTTTTTTTCTTTAAGTAATAACACCCCTAATTGGTGGAAAGCCGCTCTTCCGTCAATCACAAAGGGGGTGTTTTTTACAAATGAAAGAAGATTTCGGTATAAGAAATTGATCCTTAAATGAAGAATCGAAAATTAATTTTAATTCATTTTTATGCGACCTGTTTTTTCTTCCATACATGCAATACAGTATGAAGACTTGACAATGAAGGAATTGAAGAAACAGACACGCAATTTTCGAATTTTTTTTAATTGGTAGAATTGGGATTGTGAATGACCTAAACTCCATCCACTATTATAATGTGTACCGATCGGCCTTGATTTAGGTTTATCAAGTTTTTTTACTTAAAATTGACGCAGGTTGGTATCTGTCAAATGTCAAATGATTCTCATAGACGTTGCCAATGCTAATTTCTATTTAATCTTTTTCAACTTTGCAAATGGAATTAGTTCTTTAAAGGCTTAACTGTGACACAGGTTATTTCGTAGTACTACTACATTTTCATAATGGAGTATTTCAAATTATGCAAAAAAGTATTCAAATGTCTTCTGTAGGCTTATTCCTTGGGAATTTTTGGAAAAGTGGGGAATTCCACTGTTCGTTCATGAGTTTTTCTGTCGGGTTATTCGAGCACTTTTTTTTTTTTTCTAATGAACAAAAGTCACAAAGTAACGGACTGTTCTGTCCATTATTTTTCAGTGAAATTTCAACACTCGATTCTTGATTTCCGTACAAGAAAATAGCAAGACTGAATCTTCCGAACATGTTTATATAAATACGTGAAATATTTCCAGTATAAACAGAGAAAAAAGTTTCTTCAACATTCCTCAGGTCTTTGGAATTATTGAATTCACATAATATTTTCTCAAATTCGTTTCGATAAATACGTAAATTCTACGACCTCTATGTAGGAAGGACAACGTTGCTTATTCATCTGACAGTAAACTGACTATAACCTAACATTTTCAAAATAAACATGGTGAAATGTGTCAGAATTTCATGACCAACCGGGATACATTATAAAAATGAATGGAGTATACATGACCTCTTTTGAACTGAAATCTCAAAACCTTCTCTCTATTCCGATTTGGGTTGAGGTTACAGTTTCAAACCTCCCAAGAGATGAAGGTCTACAATTAGGTACATGATTGTGGACACCTTTCTTCAGCCCGATATGATCACAGACGTACTCGTGGTTTCGAATTTCAAAAGGACGATTTGTATGGTTCAACAAGAGAAAGCTCTTGTTTATCCCCAGTATATCATTCCCGCATTACTTCCGACAAACTAGCAAACTTCCTCAGGAGACAAGGTCTAATTTCCACTTGAAACACGTTGGACAAGTGCTTTAGCATACCTGTAGAAAGTTTGGGAAAACTTTACGCGGTAGGGTCGTTGAATAATTCGACTTGACTTTCTGGCAATTACGTTCCTATTGTGTAGAATGAAGAGGAAACGATTTGCCAGATGGATCTTTAGAATTCTCATTAGCACTCCCCCAAGAATCAATGGTTCATCAGGGCTATTATTTATCCTCAGATTTTCGGCTGATTAAGCCATGAATTGGTATATTGGATTGACAAAATGATGGAAAGTAATATCGGAAATTATTCAGACTTCATTCGAAATCGGGATTTTGTTAGAATGAATTGATGATTAACAATCTGGAGCCAATTAGGGAAATGTTATTGACTCTTATTATTAGATTGAGTATAAGGTTGTCGGGTTTTAATGAAGTCTATTTCTCTTGGTTTTTTGGTTTTGGTTCTTTATTAAATCCTCAGCTTTCGCCTACATTTGTGAGGCTTCTTCAGAGGTCTGTGGGTTGGAAAATCAATGAGTCAAAAACTGTACTGAAAATTGAGCAAAACTCAATGGTGCTAATACAGTCTTCAGAAGTACCCGTATGTTTTCAAAAGGACTAAATTCGGGTGAAGCTACTCGCCATGGCACTGTTGTCAATTTGTTTTCTTTTATCCATGCTAGGGTTGGGGAAATACGTACAAACAGATATAGGCATCATAACTGGAGTTTGGAGGTATCAAAAGCGGAACTGCCTACCATATCACACGACCCGAGTGGGTTCTATTAACCTCCGAAAACTCGCAAGCGCTACTCTAGTTCATTCGGTCGATGAGTGATAACAGAAATCAATAGGTCCCCATTTTTTTTCATTTCGCCAAATTTTCGAGAGAAATGGCCAGTTTTCACTATTTGTTGAATAAAAATGATTAAATAAAATCTTCAAGCTGAGAAGGCAGCTACCTATATAATAGAGAGAAATGAGACACAAATCATTTCCCATTATAAATAATGAAAAATGAAATGTGAATACGAACTAGGTCTCCGATACTGTTCACCCTACCAGACCGATGCACGACCGATATCTATATCTTGACGAAAAGATTTTCCATCCAGCGTCGACTTTGGGATATTCCACCTTGATGAGTCCTAAATAGGACGAAACTGCAGTCGGTGCGATTCTCAGTTGACGTTGGACCATTCGGTCTGGTAGGGTGAACAGTATCGGAGACCTAGTTCGTATTCACATTTCATTTTTCATCATTTATAATGGGAAATGATTTGTGTCTTATTTCTTTCTATTCTTTCACTATTTTTTCATTCATATTGCATTCATTTCAAACTTTACTCATTCGTCATTGTATCCACGAATTTTTTATTTTAAATATACTTTTTTGTATCAATTCGATATATTTCCAGTTTCATAAGGCTTTATAGACGAAATGGCACATATACAATGAACGGACAAAATGACATGGGTATTTCAGCTGAATTAACCGTAGGTACCTATCTATCGGATAAAACAGAGACCATCCATCCCAGGCTCCATCAGCAAACAAAGAGCCAGGACTTGTCTAAACATATTCATAAGAAAATATCTACTCTCCAATCCCTATATAGGATGATTTATAAGTGGACATGGCAAACATGAGCCGAAGAGTCGATAAACGTACTCAGTTTCAACTTCTACAGCTAATATGATCGCAATCAAATCAAAAAATGAGCCCATATCACCTCCAAAGAAAAGGAAACAAGTCCCGAGGACATTATTCAAAGAAGACAATGAAGAAGAAAATGTTCCTAGCAACTTTCGAGATGATGAAGACGACTTTGCGTCTGTGTTTTCTTATGACCTTTTTTCCGATTTAATTCGGGAAAAAACCAGTCTTCTCCAGAATCAGCCCTGGAGAGGACTGGTTACGATGCATGCATTGGTTGCATTGGGCTCACGCATCTTGTGCTGATGTTCCTAGAAGAACCAAGCGTTTCATTGGTCAACTTTGTCAGTAGTTAACTATAAGTAAAAATTGCATTCATCCCAATTTAAAGAAGAATATTGAATTTTTTGGTACTTTCATTTCATAAAAGTTGATTAGATTTTATAAATAAAGGACCAAAGATCATAGGAATGTAATTTTGTACGTACTTCCCCTATAGACAGAAATATGGAATCTAGCATCATACTTCTGTAAACGTAAAACTAAGTGATTTGAAATTAAAATTTCGCTCTTCTTAAAACCGTTAACGGTGCCAGCACCACAGCCACAGCCTAGTTGATGCATTACAAATCAAAGAAGAAACATTCGTAAATTAAGAAAAGTATATAGTATAACACATTTTATTTCATTAAAATCCGACAATGAATCTCACGAAACGAAGAATTGTTTTTCAATGTTATTTCCTTGGAAATTTGTTGCCGTGATGTTTATGACCACTCGAAGCATATTAAACAATCTTATCGTATTTATTTATGAAATGCCCGCGTTAGGTTGGATGAATGGTCGTTTCTACCCTACAATATGACATTTAATAGTTGTTCACAACGATAAAAAGGAATCTTCATTTGCATAGGGCAAACGACATTATTCAATGACAAGCGAAGAGATAGAAGCAGTAAAAGTTTAACGATTTTTGCTTTATGCAGCGGTTTCCATGTTATGAATTTTCCAATGGGGAAAAGGTGGAATTTCGTGTTTTCACGAAAATAACATTGAACTTCCGTTCGAATTATTTCATGAATTCGTGAGTGGTTAAATTGTATACTCAATCTAAATACCTCCCGTTCAGTTTTTGTAATGCGTTGTTGCAGTTGACATATCTATATACAGGGTGTAGAAAAAACATGCGGCACAAATTTAGGGGGTTATTCCTTGGCCTATTTTAAGAATATTTGTACCTTAGACGATTTTTCGAAAATCGTTTCATTTCTAAGATACAGGGCTATCTTATTGGACCGGTATTTCTACCGGGAAGACTTACCGGCGAAATATATCGACACTTTTTGGAAGAAATACTACCTGGGTTTTTAGAGGATGTACCAATGGTAACAAGGATTGCGATGTGGTTTATGCACGATGGTGCACCAGCACATTTTAGTTTGGTTGCTCGTGATTTTTTGAACGCAACATATGAAGATCGCTGGATTGGCCGAGGTGGGCCTCACTTATGGCCTGCTCGATCGCCAGACTTAAATCCCTTGGATTTTTTTCTATGGGGCCATTTGAAGTCATTAGTGTACACAACTGCTGTAGAAAATGTAGAAGATTTGAGAAATCGGATAATAGAAGGGTGCAACTCAATAAGAAACACCCCTGGTATTTCTGAAAGAGTTCGGCAGTCAATGAGGAGAAGATTGGATGCATGTATCATAGCTGGGGGTAGTCATTTTCAGCAGTATTTGTAATTAAAAATCTTGCAAGTAATAAATATTGTTTTTTTTATCCACCCCTGTATCTTCGAAATGAAACGATTTTCGAAAAATCGTCTAAGGTACAAATATTCTTAAAATAGTCCAAGGAATAACCCCCTAAATTTGTGCCGCATGTTTTTTCTACACCCTGTATATAAAACAAAGTTGTTGATAACACCATTTATCACTCGAGATCGGATGGACTGTTTGTTATGACATTTCATTCATGGATTCGTCTACGGCCTGGTTATTATAAAATACATTAAAGCTCTAAAAAATTCGATGAAAAATTCTTTTGAATCAGGCCACTAGGTGTCGCTACGGTTAAATGCTATTATCTAGACACTGTAGCGCAGTCGTGAAGGTACTAGATTTGATATTATCGTGACTAGATGGCGATAGTAATTACGATTTGTGAAATCCACCGTGAGTAGGTATCATTTAGGCGAAACCAAGTTCGCCGGGCCAGCTAGTCTTGATCAAAACTAACTAAATATACTAACTGACAAAGAAACTGCAACACCCAGAAGTAGCTGTTCAAATTTAAATTTTTTTTTGTAGAATAAAGATAGTATAGCAAGGACAAATGATTAAAATTTGTAGAAAAAAACGAAGAGTTACAATTTTTTTTTAAAAAATTTGTTGATAGGGTTTTTGTCCACCCCGGTTATCTATACACTCCCCAACACTTTTTGGATCAGAAGTGCGATATACCTATTCATACAGATAGTCAAGCTGTCATTAAAGCACTGAGGTCCTATAGATGTTCTATTTCTTTTTGAGGGATACTATCCCCAGATACCTATACTTCATGTCTCAGAGCCGCCAAAGTCCTTGGGGGCTAGGATAAATTTCCAAGCCTTCTACCCATGATGTTCCAAACATGTTCTATGGGCGAAAGATCGGGGAATCTGTGCGGCCATGCCAAAAAATTCACATGTGTCGCTTCAAAAAAGTTCAAACTAACTCTGGCAACTTGAGGTCGAGCATTATTTTGCTAGAATATTGGATTCTCGAGCCGATTGAGGTAAGGGAGAACATATAGCTCCACCATTTCTTGAAGGTTACGCAGCGCTGTCATGTTACTTCGAATGAAGATTAAAAGTGACCTACTTGCATTTGCAATAGCACCTCATACCATAACGCCTGCTGTCCGGTGTACATGACGCTAAACATCAAACTGAGGGCCACGTCTTTCTCCCCGACGTCGTCTTACCCTTCTTCGGCCATCATGTGCATCCGAGGAGAATAGAGATTCATCAAAAAAGACGACCTGATGCCAATGTTGATGTTCTCTGCACCACTGTAATCGTTGTCGGCGATGCTCAACCGTCAGAGGTAACACACACAAGATGGGGTCGATAATGCTGCATTCCAAAAGACCTCATGCGACAGTAAACCGTTAGGACAATGATGTAAAAAGCACCCCCTTTGTGGTTCGACGGAAGAGCGGCTTTCCACCAATCGGGGTGTTATTACTTAAAGAAAAGATGTTATTTCAAAATTTTGAAGTTCTTTCTCCAAAAGGGAGAAAAAGTGGGATCGGCCCCCAGTTTCTCATGAAACGGTTTGGGAAATGCTGCGTTGCAAATCCCACGATTCCAGCTTCGAATTTTTCTGCCGTCGTACGCATATACTGCAACCGAGTTCGTAGAACGATTTTATCTGTTATCGTTCAGACCCCATAAGAAACTTAAAACGATGATCAACAATTTCAATCGTTACAGTCTCGCCAGACCTCTTGTGTGGGCTTGATAAACGATTCAATAATTTTCTGGCACAGGGATATCCAATTTCAGAAGTCTACACCGATCAATCAAATTATTACGCTTTTCTTTCTATTCAGGGTAAAATAAAAAGGGTGTTGAAAATACCGGTTAAATTTTAAAGGAAAGAAAACGTTCAAGTCCCAATTTTCAAGACATAACCGTTTTATCATGGCAAAAATATTTCCGTCTATTACAGTTACAGGATAGCCTTGTTCTCCGAACCACTCATCAGCCAAGATTGAGTTGTCGCAAATCGGTCGCTAATGGCCATAAGACTTAGACGTCGATCTCGAACTTCATTGTAAAATATTAATATGAAAAAAATTTTCTTCTGGACCAATGGTTTAAGACTTCTCTTTTTTCCTTGCAATCATAGAGGAACACCACTAAAAATTTTTTTGAATGACTTTTCTCTCGCATAACGTGTCTCTTCAATTTCATTCATATCAGTTTTTTGGTATTTCAGAAAAAAACTGTTTTTCGGGCGCCATTGTTAGGGGTCTGTAAATAAGCAGGGGGACCCAAAACATTAAAGTTTATTTGAAAGACCCACCCTATTTTTGACAAGGAATCACTAAATTTTATCGCAAAAATTCATATACACCCTGAATACAGAAAAAATCCGAGCTTCGTGCGGCGTAAGTCTGGCAACTCTGACTTCTTGATCTATTAAATTGAACTGGCGCCATCCCGATATGACATGGAGATTGGATATTTAAAATCTACAAACCCGGCCGCATTATCGCTAAATGCGCCGTTTATCTACCCCTTAATCTCCTTTCCGAGCGTTCTTCGTCACCCCATATTTTCATGGGCCTTCACAATTTTCACTTTTTCGCAGATATTTATGGAGAGCATCAGAGACGATATCTTGGAGATGCTCTATTTTCCCTTCTATGGCCTGGCCATGTCTCACGCCTGCTACAACCCGATCATTTACTGTTACATGAACAGCAGGTTCAGAGAAAGCTTGAACCACATCCTCAGACGTATACCTTGCTGCAAAGGTTACTACTCCAGACCGGGAAGTGGACCACCCAGTGTAGGTAAGTATCCAGGTGTCTTCGAGTACACTCAACAAATATTCAAATTAATAAATGTTTGATCTTAGACCATAGAAAGTTTAAGGATTGGGGGGAATTTTTGACATCTATTATCTCTTCAAAAATATAACATAATGTAATGTTTTCAGTTTTAGTAAAACATTCTGAATAATTAAACTATTTATTTACGCTAATTATAACACTATTAATCAACAACTATAGAACTAATTCTAGCAAAAGTCTGTACAATTTATTTCCACTGATTTATTTGCACTACTATTTATTTCCAATCGTACTCGTTGCTTGGCTCTCTGAATGAATCAATGAAATATATCTGCCAATGCGCTCGTATACAGGGTCTTTCACGAGGAACCTCACCCATATTTATACTGGAAAATACTGAACGTATTTTCATGAAATTCAGCACTCATAAGTATTTCACGATGCTGATGAAATCTAAAATATTTTCAAGGCATGAGCACCTCCGGTTTTTCTGGAAATGACGTCAACTTCCGTTTTTCAAATTAGAACACCATTTTTTTATTGCAGAAATAGATTCCTTAGAAAATTTCAAGTTATTTTGATGTAACATTTTTCAGTTTTGGTTGGAAAATTCTCTCTGAGCGGGAAAATTCGAAAAAAAAATCGAAAATAGAGCTCCGCTGAAACAAGAATAACTTCGAGGTTTTTGGATGGAAAATTTTCATTTTTGAGATTTTTCAAGATGTAAGATTGATGTATCCACTTTAAAAATCGAAATCGCGATTTATGATACAGGGGGTGAAAAAATCGCTTTCAAAGTTAGGGATGACAAAATCGTGAAAAATCAATTTTTTCAAATTAGAACCCCATTTTTTTATGGCAGATATTGAATCTACGTTAAAAAATAATGTGAGTGTATGCATCACACCCTTGCCCTAAAGTGGATATTAACTCAGAAAATATCCACGAGCATAAACACAAAATGCTACTGAATAAAGAGGAATTTGGCAGATGTAATTGATGATATCTATCATTAAAAAAAAAGAATGTAAAACATGGTAAGTTTTTGCATATGGTGTGAAAAGCACCCTCTTCGTGATTGGACGGAAGGGCGGCTTTCCACCAATCAAGGGTGTTATTACTTAAAGAAAAAAAAAATAAACGATGTTAATTAAAATTTTGAAGTTCTTTCTTCCGACGGAAGAAAGTGTGGGATCGGCCCAACGCACTTGGGTCGGGTCTTGGTGTTTAAAATTATTTTCTAGGGAGAGGGATGGCAAATCAAACCCAAACAAAATTTACACTGGTTAGTTATATGTGTTACTTAAATCAAATGATTCAAATTATCAAATGTTCGGATATTTCTTAATTCGAAAGGAAATAATCCCATCAAGTAAAACTGTTATATTAGTTTTAAATTACAAAGGCAGATCTATTCATTGAAATTAAACCAACATCAGTGTGAATTCCAATTCATATAAAAATGAATTCAAATCATCAACAAAAATGAAGAAGGTTTGACAAAATGACCCCAGAAATAATAATCATGAACAATCTCGAAAGAATTTACAGTATAAGGTAAATTTTCTATACCCAAATGATATGACGGAAAATAATCCTTTTTAAACTTTAATTTTACAAGGGGAATCTCAACAATAGTTTCTTCGTGATCTTTCAAATGAACCTGAGTTTTCTCAACAGAAAACTCCACTCAGACCTTCGACTACTCAAGGGTGATTACAAAAGTAATAATACGCTTTAAAGAGGATACAAAAATATGAAACTATGACTTTTAGAAGATTTCAGGACTCTGGACTATAAATATATTTTGGGCGGGCATGCGGCTGTCTACTAATTCTCAAAATAAGCTAAGCATAAACAATTTATCTGACCTTTTTCCTGGACCAATGATCCCAAGAATGATGAACCTAGGAGGATAATTCTACGACGATGCTTCTTTCCTGAAACAGACAGATTAGATATGAAACACGACACCCACACGTTTTCGCCAAATTGACCTTCACTCCCGAATATACCGACGATACGCAATCTAAAGCTTTTCCAATTAATCTTAGACACTTTACCAATTACGACTTAACACTTTTTTATATGTCCCTGTTTGAGACTGATTTTCCAAAACTTCAAAAGAAACCAAGATCTATGAGTTACCCTAATGCCGTCTTCCGAATAACTACGAAACTAAATTAATTCTTAAACCTTCCTTAAAACCATATCAAACAATCAAACACATATTAAATGAGTCAACTCAGAATCTTCCCGTTTAAGACTTCTGCAGTTACTCCTCGACTTCAAAATCAACCTTAATTGTTTTCGTTTCCACTTTGAAACCGTACTTCTTAACACTCAAGTAACTAACCTGAAACCGTACTACCCTAGTACCCGAACCATAGTCGTGAGCACTGGCAACCTATCCCGTTTAAGGTTCAACCAGTAACTGCCTTTTTCGTCCCCGGAGCGAGTCGAAGATGCAATGGTTTGGGAAATGCTACGTGACAATTCTCAACAATGCCTGCGTTGAATTTTATTCCTGTCATCGTGTGCAGTAATTGCAGCCAAATTCGTGGGACAATTATAATTTATCATTTAGTTCTCTAAATAAACTTAAACTGAAAATCAACAATTTCGGTCGTTAACGTCTCGCCAGATATCCTGTGTGGGCTTGATAAACGATCCAATAATTTTTCTAACACAAGGCTATTGAATTTCAGAAGTTGAAGTGGAAAATACCGGTTAAATATTACAGGAAAGAAAACGTTCAAGTCCCAATTTTCAAGACATGTCTGTTTTATAGTTTCAAAAATTATCTCCCCTATTACAATATCCCCTTCTTTGAAAAAGTTTTGGCATCGTTTGCCATAACTTTTCCTTAACCATCATCCCCAATAGTCCAATAGTCCCTTGTCTTCCGTTTGAGACATTATAACAGCTATAAAACTTAATTATATCGAACATAAAACTCATATCTCTCATGCATCATACCTTAAATCTAAATATCATTCTCGCAAACTAATTAGTCTATAGTAAACAATATCCCTCAGGATCAATTAAACTTCAAGAAATAAAAAAATAAGGTTTAATACAACAAAACATCACGTGCATAACTCAAATTCTTCGAAAGAAAATTTAAGAAAATCTGTCCGTTACTGCACTTCTCCTACATGGAGTTCATTATTGTATATTTTTCGGATTTCAAATTTCACTCGCGGTCACAACAAAATCTCGTTATTCCGGTACTGGCTACCTCCATATATTTCATTCCTTTGAGATTGGAACTAACCTTCACCTCGAGAATGACCTTCCAAAAGTACACAACGGCCTATATAGTCTACCGTAATCAGCGATTCGCACTTCGAGTTCGATGTCAATGTTTACGATAATACGAGAAATGTCGATAACACTGTACATATCCAGTTCGCGACCTAGAGCACTTTCACTCATTTCTTCTGACCAGTGCCGTTCGAATTCAAATATAATCCAGTCATTGCCGTTATTGTAGTTACGTCCGCCTCTGCATCCTTATTTCTTATCACGTTCTCTTGTCTAGTCCTGTGTCGATTCATAATCCACATAATTAAAGTATTCCATAGGCTGACCAACAGGGTTATTCCACATCTAATTTAGGTGTAGTCCATTCAATATAACTCCTATTCCATACTTTATGATTCGGAATATCGCATGGAAATCCCATGAGTTCGTCCATGAACAGGTGATGTAGGTAAACCATCCCCATAATTGTCTGGCGATGTTGTGGGCCAATTCTTTCATTTCGTCGGTGTCTCCAAAGTCTCCATTTCTGCTACACGTCGATGACGTTTTCCATTCATTGATTGGTGTTCTCCACGACTTTTAAACGGTAAATAAAGCTTATCGTACCCTCGGCCATGATTAAGCTTCGTCTATGCATCCCGCAATGCGTAATCACTCAAGTTATCTCGAAACTGCCGGTCTACAGATTGTTTAAATTGTTACTTCGTCGGATTCGCGTATAAACGCCGCGATTATCCCAATGTTTATCTTCGCACACGCGTACGCGATTAGCGTTTCAGCACTGTTTACTTTTACGAATAAGGTCATTCCTCTGGCTTAGGTCAGTACCTTTCCCATATTGCTAATTGGTTGAGATCCTCTTGAGACCTAAATAAGGAACCGTACAGTAATTCATACAATAACAATTTAAGACAAATATTACATTTTTCCACTATAGTTTATTATCATTAGGAAGATCCATTCACCCTTGAGCCATAACTTAACATACAAGATAAATTCCTCATTTTCCCTTATTCGTCCTCCTATGATAAGTTGCATGATTCATTCCTAATCATCCGAGGAAGAATACCACGAATTTTTCATACATTTTGTTTGCCTTTTGTTGTGGAATACAAAGTGCAACTCTTCTGTGATTATTCTACACCAACTTGTGAGTTGGGCTTATTTCAGTGCTGAATGAAACCATAAAAAAAAACTTAGAGACCTCGAACTTCTAAATCGAAAAAATAATTGGGGGGGGGATGTTCGTAACCCAGAACAGGGACCCTTTTCAGACGATGGCTCTCCGGGCCAGTGAGCCCCTGGAATCTACGAAATGGGCAGGAGTTGATTCATGTCTCCTAGAAGGCCGTCGATGACTTGCCTTCTCGCTACCCGAATTCCGGTCCAATTTATCCATGGAATCTAACGAAATGGGCAGGAGTCGATTCGCTTCTCCTGGAAGGCTGTTGAAGAGTTGCCTTCTCGTTACCCGAATTCCTGACTAGTTTATCCTTGGAATCTAACGAAATGGGCAGGAGTCGATTCACTTCTCCTGGAAGGCAGTTGAAGAGTTGCCTTCTCGCTACCCGTGTTCCTAGACAGTTTTTCCCTGGGTCCGGAGGGCGCCTTGCTCTCGAAGATCGTCGTAATGGTATGGTTTCTATTACCATTTCCGAACGTGCGGGGATAGTAACCCCCGATATCAACAAAACTTGGGTTTTCCAGATACGACCTTCCTCCATGGTTGACTCCCTTCTAACGTGTACCTTAGTTTCTAATCCATCGGCGCAGTCTCCGCCCTTCTTCCTGTTTCCATCGGTACCCAGAATCGAAAGTAAATTTCGATCCCAACGAAGCTCCCCTTCGTTATCCTCCTTATTCGTCCCGGTGACGTCACCATTCCATTCCCTTATGGTGTCACCCTTCGACAGTCCATTGCTGTCGGCTCCCTCTGCACCCTCCGTCTGGGTGCTAACACTGGTACTCCTCCTTCCAGTTTTCTTAAACTCGATAATTTCATAGGGACCTTCGGCCTGGCTACCGAACTCCCTAAATGCTTCGTCAACCTTGACCTTTACTACTTTTTCCTCAATGTCCTCCCGGACTTTCCCTTGCACGTCAAAACGTTCCTTTTTCCTACTGTCCTCATGACAGTCTTCCCTGGGGAAGTGGCCTCCTAGAGCCTGCCTTCCCCACTGTACCATTCCGGTAATCTCCTCTACTTCCTCACCTTCCATACAGGTTTGTTCCTCTATATCCGTTCTTTTGTTAGGGCACTCCCTTGCCCAATGTCCCTGCATGTCACAATTATGACACGCGCCTTGTGTCATTGATCCGTTTTGCCTATTGTTCCGGCAATCCCTCGCGAAATGGCCTATCCGACCACAAGAGTGACATGTCCTTGCATTACTCCTTTCTCCACTCCCTCGGTTCTGCCTTATACTCCTGCACTCCTTCGCGGTGTGACCTTCCTTGTCGCAGAATTGACACACTTTTTCGGTGTCAACCATCGATACCCTCATATTTGCCAACCTCCCTTGCAACATCCTACTAGTGGTCTCCTGCAGCCTGACTAGTTCTTCTGCCTTTTCCAGATCCAAGTTTTCTTCCTTCAATAACAAAATTCCAATTTCCCTCATTACGTCCTTTCTCAGTCCTATCTTGAACTGATTCAATATTAATTCCCGGTTCTTCTTCCTTATTCCAGGTTCCTCATCCCTTAACGCTCCGGCCAGATCTTCGCTTAATAAATTTGCTCCCACCGTGCGTAATCTAGTGCAGAACGAGGACACATCCTCGTCCTGTCGCTGATAGCATCGACTCAAATTCCATTGATTTTCTCCCGGCAACCTAACTGTCGTAAATTTCTTAACGAGCCTCTGCTTCAAATCCTTATAACTTAAGATGTCCAAGGTGGCATCGGATTTGAAAAAAATTATAGGCATCCCCCTCAAGCTTAAGTTTGAGAAGGACAAGCATGTCCCTCTCATCCCATCCGTATAATTTTGCCAGCAACTCTAACTTTTCAAAATACCTGGTCGCGTCCTTCCCATAAAAACACTCTAAAGTAGTCGATAGCATACCCAGCGAGTATCTAGGTGGTATTCGACCCGCGGGATCTTTCGTGTTGGATGCACCAGCTGGTTGAGCCATTTTTCAAAAAAATTTAACCAAACCTTAACCAAAATATGATTTTTAATGTATTCAATGAACTGTTTTCTTTCCAAAGCAATGAATAATTCCAAATTCTCAACTTTAAATTTCAACGGAACTGAAATACGCTCAAGATTACGACTTTGAATTTCTCGAATAATAAAAAGAATTAGCAAAATGATACCCTAATAATTCCGATTCATACAGTCTTACTCAAAACACCCAAAATAGAGCGAATCACCTGCAAAAAGAGTTCAAAAAAAAATAATTCATAACAGAAAACTTTATCATATACATTCAACAATCAGAAAATTCAACGTCCTGAAAAAGAAAAACAATGTCCTGAAAGAAAAACAATGTCCTGAAAGAAAAAATAAATGTCCTGTAAGAAAAACTTATGCCTTCTTTCCCTATAAAACCGTAATGAACCTAAAACTTCTTTAAAGTCTTAAAACCTCGATATCAACTTGGTTCTATCAAAAATCCTTCACATAAAATGATAGAACATCACAGAAATATGAACTGTTCTATATTAATTCCAAAAAAAAAGAAAACTTGAATTTATTCGAAGAAAAACCAACTGTATTTACTCAATTCTTCAATATCTCATAAACAAAAATCTTTAGATCAATAATTTTACTTTACTTTAATTCAAACCTGAACTCTGTTCCTACCAATCGCAATTTTTAAAACATAAACTCGAATTCGTAGGCATAAGTATACATTTCAAAAGAAAATAATCCAATTCAAATTAAAATCAACAGGTACCTGAAAACCTTCATCCGGAAACCTTCCAACAAGTCAATACACACTACAAATTACACAAAACAAAACTCTCCCCCGGAAAAATTAAACAATCCCACCGCTGTCACCATAAGTAAAAAGCACCCTCTTCGTGATTGGACGGAAGAGCGGCTTTCCACCAATCAAGGGTGTTATTACTTAAAGAAGAATAAAAGATGTTAATTAAAATTTTGAAATTCTTTCTTCCGACGGAAGAAAGTGTGGGATCGGCCCAACGCACTTGGGTCGGGTCTTGGTGTTTAAAATTATTTTCTAGGGAGAGGGATGGTAAATGAAACCTTTTAGATTAAATTTAAGACGTATATTAAAACCAAATCAAACTAAACAATTTTACAATAGTTACGTAAAGGTTTCTTAAATCGAATGATCTAAATTCTAAATCATCAAAATGTTCTGATATTTCTTAATTCGAAAGAAAATTAATCACATCAAGTCAAACTGTTACATCAACTTTAGATTATAAAACAAAACCAAAACAAATCATCAAAACCAAATCAAGCATCAGTGTGAATTCCAAATCATAAAACGATTAAAATTATCTCAAATTTGGTTTGTCAGACTAACCCCAAAAATAATAACCATTTAATAAAAGAATTTACAATTTAAGGTACACTTTCTATACCCAAACGAGAAAGCGGAAAATAATCCCTCTTAAACTTCACATTCACAAGGGGAAACTCAACAATAGTTTCCTCGGGATATTTCAAATGAACATGAATTTTCTCAACAGAAAACTCCACTCAGACCTTCAACTACTTAAGGGTGATTACAAAAATAATAATAAGCTTTAACGAGGATACAAAAAAAAATTATGAAACTATGACTTGTAGAAGATTTCAGGACTCTGGACTATAAATATATTTTGGGCGGGCATGCGGCTTTTCTACCAATCCTCAAAAATAGCTAAGCATAAACAATTTATCTGACCTTTTTCCTGTACCAATGACCCCAAGAATGATGAACCTAGGAGGATAATTCTACGACGATGCTTCTTTCCTGAAACAGACAGATTAGATACGAAACACGACACCCACACGTTTTCGCCAAAATGACCTTCACTCCCGAATATACCGACGATACGCAATCTAAATAATTCCAAGTTATTTTAGACACTTTACCAATTACGACTTAACACTTTTTTATATGTCCCTGTTTGAGTCTGATTTTCCAAAACTTCAAAAGAAACCAAGATCTATGAGGTACCCTAATGCCGTCTTCCGAATAACTACGAAACTAAATTAATTCTTAAACCTTCCTTAAAACCATATCAAACAATCAAACACATATTAAATGAGTCAACTCAGAATCTTCCTGTTTAAGACTTCTGCAGTTACTCCTCGACTTCAAAATCAACCTTAATTGTTTTCGTTTCCACTTTGAAACCGTACTTCTTAACACTCAAGTACCTAACCTGAAACCGTACTACCCTAGTACCCGAACCATATTCGCGAGCACTGGGAACCTCCGCGTTTAAGGTCCAACCAGTAACTGCCTTTTTCGTCCCCGGAGCGAGTCGAAGATTTTTTTCTGCTTCCCACCTTCTTCTTGAGATATTGCAGTTTCCCATGCAATGGTTTGGGAAATGCTACGTGACAATTCTCAACAATGCCTGCGTTGAATTTTATTCCTGTCATCGTGTGCAGTAATTGCAACCAAATTCGTGGGACAATTATAATTTATCATTTAGTTCTCTAAATAAACTTAAACTGAAAATCAACAATTTCGGTCGTTAACGTCTCGCCAGATATCCTGTGTGGGCTTGATAAACGATCCAATAATTTTTCTAACACAAGGCTATTAAATTTCAGAAGTTGAAGTGGAGAATACCGGTTAAATATTACAGGAAAGAAAACGTTCAAGTCCCAATTTTCAAGACATGTCTGTTTTATAGTTTCAAAAATTATCTCCCCTATTACAATGGTTTATAAGGAATTATTTATTTATCACTGGAGAGAAAACCGATGGCCGATTAGTTGAAATAAAGAGGTTTCCGATACAAATTCGAATCCAAATTCGCCATCTATTTAGGAACAACCTGTAATTTTTTTCTCTTGCATATTAGGGTAGTAAAATTTAAAACATGGTTTAAGTAACAGTTCCTGAAAATTTCATCTTTTTGGCGTGAAGGGAAAAGAAATAGCTGAAAATTCAAGACGAAAAACAGTTTTTTGTGAATAACTCAGAAAATATCCACTTTAGGGCAAGGGTGTGATGCATACACTCACATTATTTTTTAACGTAGATTCAATATCTGCCATAAAAAATGGGGTTCTAATTTGAAAAAATTGATTTTTCACGATTTTGTCATCCCTAACTTTGAAAGCGAATGCTGAATTTCATGAAAATACGTTCAGTAGTTTCCCGTATAAATATGGGTGAGGTTCCTCGTGAAAGACCCTGTATATGGTGCCGATTCCCCTTCTCGTAAAGCTTGGATACGTCTAGAAATGGAAAACTTCCAGAACGTAGGGAATATAGGTATGATCGCGATTGGATTTTTTCAAGCCAATAAATTGATATGTCAAAGCTAAATTTCCATTCTCTAACCACCAGTGCTAAGATTAAGTGGACACATTGTATTTTTGGGTTGATTTAAGGTTTTTGTTTGATTTTTCCAGAAAAAATCATCGTGAACCTCAAAGAATACAGGGTGATTCGGTCATGAAATAAACAGTGAACCTCACGAAAATACCCAAAAACCACCTTTTTTTCATCACCCTCTATTTCAAGTTCAACTCCGTTGAGATGGAAGTTTTCTTTCACCACTGTACTTGATATAAAAACATGAAAACGGCTGAGAGTTTTATCCACTACCTATGACCAGAATTTTTTTTACGTAATAAGAAAATTATTAATTTGCAACTCTGATTGAAATCAAATGAAAAACCACTCTTGAAATCGAATCGAAAACAAAAACTCTCAGCCGTATTGATGTTTTTATGTCAAGTACAGTGGTGAAAGAAAACTCCCACCTTAACGGGGTTAATCTTGAAATAGAGGGTGATGAAAAAATAGGTGGTTTTTGAGTATTTTCGTGAGGTTCGCAGTTCATTTCTTGACCGAATCACGCTGTATTCTGTGAAGTCCATGATGATATGTTCTGCAAAAATCAAACAAACACCTTGAATCAACCTAAAAATACAGGGTGTCCACTTAAACTTCATTGTGAATAGTTTCTATAATAATCGATCACCCAGTAAGAATTCTGGGTTTTTTCGACGTAACAACAACATCTAGTGAAATAGTTCGAACGTTCTCGCTCTGGATCTGGAACTGATATTTTTTATACTTTCAAAATCGGGCATGCATTCAATTATAGATAACCCTGTATTCGTAACGATTTTCGGTCATATTCCTCTATTATTCTATATGGTTGCTCCCTGGGAATGGAATAAATTGGTTATTGAGAAGTTCATTCGATTCTGTTCGGAAATACGCGAGTAGTAAAAGTGGGTTAATTCCCAACTTCAACGCCCTGTATTTCAAAAACACTTTTGATTAGTAGATCGAGTACTATATTTCACCAAAAAATCAGAACATTCGACAGAACGGTATTTTCCATAAGGAAAGTGCGGTGTCCTTTATATATAGACTTGAGTAATTTCCTTTCAGAAACCCTTCCAGTAATTCAAGCTTCACCTGAAATCTGGTAAAATAAACCTAATTCGTATTTATCCAAAATTTCGTAAGGAATCCTCTAGAAAAGCCATACACTCTATTAAGTTCGATATAGAAGCTCCATTAAGTTTGATATAGAAGCTCCACTCAGTTTGAAGGTACACAATTTGGGATAGAGCTAATCCTTTATCGAAACATCTGGGATGTTCAATATTAATATGTGTGGAATCCGAGTAAGGGCTAGGGTGGAATTTTCCTAATTGAAATCCCACACAAGAAGGCAAGAACATCTGACCGAAGGTTCTAGGGTCGAATATTCGTCGATTAAACCGAAAAGGATCAGCAAACATTCAAATATTTGAGTGCCCCGAGGTTCGTGTGAAAAACTAGCTTGCGCACGCGTCAAAGAACACTCGTATATCGAGAAAAAGTCGGAAGGCATTCTACAGCGTCCTACATCAGTGTGGTTTTTGTGCCTGGAATATTAGGGCTTCTTCACAACTACTCCTCGTTTGATTATGAGGAAGAGTTTAAAGTATCTCAACTATTCCAACCGAAATTGTTTTACCAAAAGAGGCAACAATTAATGTTCTTGGTCATTGAGCCCAAACCACAAAAATTCAGAGGACACTAGGGCAGTTCATCTATAAAAGATGATAGTAATCTATACAGGGTCTTTCACGAGGAACCTCACCCATATTTATACGGGAAACTACTGAACGTATTTTCATGAAATTCAGCACTTATAAGTATTTCACGATGCTGATGAAATCTAAAATATTTTCAAGGCATGAGCACCTCCGGTTTTTCCGGAAATGACGTCAACTTCCGTTTTTCAAATTAGAACACCATTTTTTTATTGCAGAAATAGATTCCTTAGAAAATTTCAAGTTATTTTGATGTAACATTTTTCAGTTTTGGTTGGAAAATTCTCTCTGAGCGGGAAAATTCGAAAAAAAAAATCGAAAATAGAGCTCCGCTGAAACAAGAATAACTTCGAGGTTTTTGGAAGGAAAATTTTCATTTTTGGGATTTTTCAAGATGTAAGATTGATGTATCCACTTTAAAAATTGAAATCGCGATTCATGATACAGGGGGTGAAAAAATCGCTTTCAAAGTTAGGGATGACAAAATCGTGAAAAATAAATTTTTTCAAATCAGAACCCCATTTTTTTATGGCAGATATTGAATCTACGTTAAAAAATAATGTGAGTGTATGCATCACACCCTTGCCCTAAAGTGGATATTTTCTGAGTTATTCACAAAAAACTGTTTTTCGTCTTGAATTTTCAGCTATTTCTTTTCCCTTCACGCCGAAAAGATGAAATTTTCAGGAACTGTTACTTAATCCATGTTTTAGATTTTACTACCCTAATATGCAAGAGAAAAAAGTTACAGGTTGTTCCTAAATAGATGGCAAATTTGGATTCGAATTTGTATCGGAAACCTCTTTATTTCAACTAATCGGCCATCGGTTTTCTCTCCAGTGATAAATAAATAATTCCTCATAAACCATATGCAAAAACTTACCATGTTTACATAGTGATCGATTTTATAACTTAATTCGAATTATCACCAAATTAATAGTAAACACATAATGCTACTGAATAAAGATGAATTTGGCAGATGTAATTAATGATATCTATCATTAACAAAAAAGAATGTACAACATGGTAAGTTTTTGCATATGGTTTATGAGGAATTATTTATTTATCACTGGAGAGAAAACCGATGGCCGATTAGTTGAAATAAAGAGGTTTCCGATACAAATTCGAATCCAAATTTGCCATCTATTTAGGAACAACCTGTAACTTTTTTCTCTTGCATATTAGGGTAGTAAAATCTAAAACATGGTTTAAGTAACAGTTCCTGAAAATTTCATCTTTTTGGCGTGAAGGGAAAAGAAATAGCTGAAAATTCAAGACGAAAAACAGTTTTTTGTGAATAACTCAGAAAATATCCACTTTAGGGCAAGGGTGTGATGCATACACTCACATTATTTTTCAACGTAGATTCAATATCTACCATAAAAAAATGGGGTTCTGATCTGAAAAAATTGATTTTTCACGATTTTGTCATCCCCAACTTTGAAAGCGATTTTTTCACCCCCTGTATCATGAATCGCGATTTCGATTTTTAAAGTGGATACATCAATCTTACATCTTGAAAAATCTCAAAAATGAAAATTTTCCTTCCAAAAACCTCGAAGTTATTCTTGTTTCATCGGAGCTCTATTTTCGATTTTTTTTTTTCGAATTTTCCCGCTCAGAGAGAATTTTCCAACCAAAACTGAAAAATGTTACATCAAAATAACTTGAAATTTTCTAAGGAATCTATTTCTGCAATAAAAAAATGGTGTTCTAATTTGAAAAACGGAAGTTGACGTCATTTCCGGAAAAACCGGAGGTGCTCATGCCTTGAAAATATTTTAGATTTCATCAGCATCGTGAAATACTTATAAGTGCTGAATTTCATGAAAATACGTTCAGTAGTTTCCCGTATAAATATGGGTGAGGTTCCTCGTGAAAGACCCTGTAGATCGCAGGCATATGAATTCAATACGGTAACTTAATCCTTCGGTTGGTTTACTGGATTGACCAAAGAATATCACTTACCGCAATTCGATATGGGCGATTAACTGAGTTGTAAATTCAGCTACTGTGGTTTCTGATAGTTCAAATTTATTTCAGGTGTTGAACCAACTGACAGCGCTCTGATCAACCGCAACAATACATACACAACGTACATAAGTCTAAAGAAAAACGGCCTCAAATCTTCGCAGTCTTGCTGCAGAGAACCAGCTCGATCATCATCGGTTCGTACGAATTCCAGCATAGTGTTCTCCAGAAAATCCAGATGCACTACCAACCTAGTGGACGAGCAGATATAAAGTCGAAACAACTCATAGGAATGAGTTGTGACAAGGAGTCATGAAGGCTTTCGAAATGAAATTCCCGTATCTCCAATGTGCATGATCGCAGAGCGATGATAAATCGAGAAAAGAAGATTTTTGTACTGGGCCCATAACCTTACCATCCTATAATCACTCGAGGGCATATACACTGTTGGGAGTGAATATGAGTACGGATTACAGAAGTGTTAAGTGGATCTCGTCTATACCAATTTTGAGAGATTATTGAGTAAATTGTTACTCGAGCAGATATTTCGTGTACCTACCAAAAGCACCAAACTAGATGAAAATCTAGAATTTTTGAACAAATGATGTGTGAATTTCATTGTGGTGTACATAATATTTAATGTGATTTTTCAGCGAATTCTTTGAATAACATCGATGTTTACAGATTATAAGGTGTCGATGAATAAATGTTGAAAATAACTGGTTAGAGTTTGATATAACTTCCCATCACAAATAATTTTTACGAGTAGTACGTCCTTAATTTCAACGAACGTAATGGTTATTTGAGTAAAATAGTAAAAGCACTCGTTTCCACAACACCCTGTAGGTAGGGTGCCTAGGCCTACTCCACTTTATGTCGAAATATTCCAAATTGATTTCTATTAATCTGTTTTTTATTATTTTGGGATAATATTAACAATGGACTGCAAAACTCATTCGAGCAGTAAATTTTCGAGAATTATTTTTTCTCGCACTTGTAAATGTGAACACTCTGTATGAGTACCGGTATGAATCAATTTCGGTATAGGGCTTGATATATACCGTTATCGTCAGTTGTCCAATGAAATATGGCAATTCATCTCTGTTTAAATCGAAACACAACGTACCTAAAAATTATTATTCCGAGACCGACGCATTCACCATTTTGTATTTTCAATATGTCCGTTGAGAATTTTGACGAGAAGTAATTTCAGGGTCCATAACTTTACCATTATAAACACTCGAGGGCATATTCATGTCTGGGAATTCAATCCAACAGCAGTTAATTTCAGTCTGCCTCCATAAGAATATACAGGGTATTCCTAAATTGGGGGTACAAACGAAAAGGAGACATTCGTTGAATAATTTCAAGAAAAAAAACGATAAACATGGGACCGCAAACGTTTCGTTCTCGAGATACAGGGTGATACAGTTTGAAATTCATTTTTTCCTCATAGTATGATATGTACTTCGTGAGATATTCAACTGGACAGGAGTCAAATTTGATGTGGGATTTTTATGACAAATTTGGTTTTTCTGAGCATTTCCAGTCTTTCAGAGAATCGTTCGATTTTTTTTTCAAAATCGGTAGCACATTCGACCAAACCACAAGAGACTATATTTTCACAATTTTTAAACTATTAGTGGCTCACCAAAACAAGTTCTGAAGTAAAACAGTGGACAGTGTTCCAGAAAAAATATCACCCTGTGCATTTACAATTGAAATTGAAATGTCACATGGTGTAAACTCTCAATTGCGATATCTATGCCAAATATCAGTTTAAAATCTTGTGAAGTGCTGATACTTTGAGAACAAAACTCGAAAAAAATTAAAACTTCAACATCCTGTATCTCGGGAACGAAATGTTTGCGGTCTAATGCTTATGGGACTTTTTTCCTTAGAATTATGCGAGGAATCTCCCCTCTTAGTTTATACCTCCAATTCAGGAACATCCTGTATACTAACTTGGAGAAAAATTGAGTAAATTTTTACTCATGGAGATATTTCGTGTACTTATCAAAAACACCAAACAAGATTGAAATCTAGAATTTTCCAACCAATGATGGGAAATTAATTATAAATTCCAAAATTTCTTGAAGTCATTGACAATAAAATCCCTTCCAATGAAAAAAATTGTAGGAATATTGCATTGTTTACCGGGTAGGAAAAGCATAACATTCCTGGACGATTGTGAAAATGGCTTAGTCGAGGCGCAAGCCGAGACTTGGCAACACAGAGTCCAGGAATGTGTCTTTTCCTACGAGGTGAACATACTATTTTTCCGCAAATCGTTTAAAATTCGACAGATTCCAATTGAATTTGATGAAATCGCGAATTATTTAATCCATAAATGAATGATGCTTCGAAATTCGTATTGAAATTGATTACGTTACTATAGAAACGTACTCATGTTCATGGGCGCCCGCAGGAGGGGGGGCAGGGGGGGGGGGCATGCCCCCCCTGAGATTTGTATGGCCTTATCATTTTTCGGCTTAACACCCTCAATATTTCAATAATTTTCATTTTGCTCCCCCTGAGAAAAATTTTGGCCCCCCCTAAGAAAAATTTCTGCGGGCGCCCATGCTCATGTTGAATTGTCAAAGTTGACGCATATAATTAATTTAATTGCTAGTGTTTTCGAATTTAAAACAGTGTAAAATGATAAGTGATGATGAATTTGCTATTTCTGGTACTCCTCCAAAGCTGGTTGATGCAGTGAAAATACTGGTTCTTTAGAATAAGTGCCGAAGGAATCATGAGAGAAGTTCGTATATGCATATGTCGGACCAACTGTAAGGAAATGAATATTTCCTAACAGTTAGGAAATCTTGACTTTTTCTATGACCAATTTTGACTGGAATGTCAAAATTTCCCAGCTATTTGCGGAATAGTATATTCTGTAACAAGGGCAGAATGAAAATCCGATACGAGTGAATCATTCCGAGGGCGAGCCGGAGGCGAGCCTGAGGAATCACGAGTATCGGATTTTCATTCTAACCGAGTAACAGACTATACTTTCTCCACGACGAAGCTAGATAATTAATATTTTAATACTAAGATGAATTATGACGTTTCAAAAACCGCAATAAATATGACAATCAGAGCGGCTGACACATAGATTTATTCTCTATGTTTTCAAAAGTGTTACGGAATGAATATTCTCACACACTGTGCGAGAATGAAATTCAGTCGAAATGCTCAAAAAACAAGGATTATACTCAAGCTCGAGTTGGTTATTGGTGGTAATCTATAAAGGGCGAAAACCAAGGACCCAACTGAACAAAAACCGCGGTCATAACTGGTTATTTACTTGAAATCGATAATTGTTATAGAATGAATATTACATATCAAGTGATAGAATACTGGCATTCTATGGCCGAATTCGATGTTGGAAGAGCTGTATTCTGTGGCAGTCGTGGAGAAAAGTCTATTATTTTGTCCACATCCCTAAGAAAAATATCACGTCGTTTATTCAAAGTAATTTTTCCTCAAATCGCTAGGAAATTTTGACATTCCTAACAAAATTTGTCATATATAATACCACTAGAGATGAAATTTTGCCGGCAAAATTTCTCGATTGTAAAATGAAAGTTTGTTGCTTTCGGCAATTTCGCGAATGACATTTGTATCAAAATCACTCGCCTGACGGCTCGTGATTTTGGAAAAATATCATGAACGAAATTGCCAAGAAGCAACAAACTTGAATATTACAAGAGAGAAATTTTACCTGCTTAAATTTCATCTCGAGTGGTATTCGAAATGACTATTTTTCGAGAAAATGTGTCTGAAGATGGTCACATTGGGCTTGTATTGCGCTATTTGACAAATAAGTATTCATCATAGATCAACTAAACGTTGTTTGTTTTCTCTATGGTATTCATTCCCGAAGCTATCTATGAATTTGAGAAACGTCAAAAATTTTGTCATAAGTAATATCATAAGTGCATCCAATTTTTCCGAAAAAAATCGAAAAAACACGTTGCTAGGTAATATTTTAACAAGAAGCATGAGTGCAGGTGGCAACAAAAATCCGAGTCGAAGACGAGGATTTTTGCACCTGCACGAATGCTTTTTGTTAAAAAAAATATTACTTTGCACTGTGTTTTTTCGATTTTTTTCACAGGAAAAATTAGATGCACGAATGCTATTTGACAAGACTATTTCACGAGTAACAGATTATTCTGGATGCATTATGTATATGTATTATTAATTTTCGTTGACAACAACTGTCAAGTTTTGCCGCGGGTAAACCCGAAAAAACTGCTGACAGCTGCTGCCATACAGTTTTTCCATCTA
Source organism: Adalia bipunctata (assembly GCA_910592335.1). Lineage (NCBI taxonomy): Eukaryota > Metazoa > Arthropoda > Insecta > Coleoptera > Coccinellidae > Adalia > Adalia bipunctata. Next base: position 16,894,314 of record OU342955.1, read on the forward strand.
GAAACCATTTGTGATTCAAAATTGCGCGTTTTTGATTGGTGGAAATTGTAACGAGGGAAATAGTCGTAAGTAATATCATAAGTGCGTCCAATTTTTCCGAAAAAAATGGAAAAAACACGTTGCTAAGTAATATTTTAACAAGAAGCATGAGTGCCTTGGTGGCAACAAAAATCCGAGTCGAAGACGAGGATTTTTGCACCTGCACGAATGCTTTTTGTTAAAAAAATATTACTTCGCATTGTGTTTTTTCGATTTTTTTCACAGGAAAAATTAGATGCACGAATGGTATTTGACAAGACTATTTCAAGAGTAACAGATTATTCTGGATGCATTATGCATGTATTATTAATATTCGTTGACAACAACTGTCAAATTTTGCCGCGGGTAAACCCGAAAAAACTGCTGACAGCTGCTGCCATACAGTTTTTCCATCTAGAAACCATTTGTGATTCAAAATTGCGCGTTTCTGATTGGTGGAAATTAAGACGAGGGAAATAGTCGCTGAAAAACCAAGTTGTTGATTTTGCCCGTTACCATGTTTTATCGATGAGGAACAAGTGTTACTAAGGAAAATTCCTCACTAAAAATGGAATGAGTGGAATAGTCATAGAAGAAGTCAAGATTTCCCAACTGTTAGGAAATATTCATTTCAAGGAAATATTTCCTTACAGTTGTCAGTAAGCATGTTCGTACTTTTTTCTAGATTTCATTGGCAATAATTCTAATGAAGCAGTATTTACTGCCTCAACCAGCTCTGGAGGAGTTCCAGAAAATTCATCATCATTTATCATTTTACACTGTTTTGTCTTCGAAAAGACCAGCAATTAGATTAATACTCATCAAGTTTGACAATTCAGCATTAATACGTGTCCATAGTAACGCAACTCCATTCCGAATTTCAAAGCTCCACTTATTTATGAATGGAATAATTCGCGATTTTTTTCAAAATTGAGTAAAATCTGTCGAATTTCAAACGATTTGCGGAGAAATAGTATGTTTACCTAGTACTAAAAGCCACGTTCCTTGACTCTTCACAATCGTCCAGGATGTAAGGCTTTTCCTATTCGGTAAACAATGTACTTTTATTTTGTCCACATTCCTAAGAAAAATATCACGTAGTTTATTCGGAGCAATTTTTCCATCACATTCCGTGAAAAAGACAGCCGGAAATATATCATGCTGTTAAAAATTCAATTTACATGGACATATCTGAGGGGAATTATTGCAGGTATTATAATTTTATGACAAGAAAGTTCAATAAAAAATATTCAAACTACGACGGTCACAAAGCTACCTGTTTCCTACTACGTTTAATTTTATGCACTTCAATTCGTCATCATTCTATTGAAAAATCAAATACAATTGGACTAGAGGCGTATTTAGGGGGATTTAGAGTGCTCTTATGGCTAATCACAAGTTTGAATTAACCAAAACTGTAGAGTTATTATGTCTTGAAACAATGCTATTATACTAAAGGGTCCGAAATTCGTTTTCACAAATCCAGAGAGCATAGAAACTTCAATTCCAAACGAGCTTCAGATTTTCGCGCTGAAAATTTAACAATCCAACTTTAAATTAAAAAGTAGGTAGTTGACATTGACTTTTTTATTCCCAAATTAATAATGAAACTTGCGAAGGAGTACGCTCGTTGGAATAAGTCAATTACATAAAACTACATTGATTTCTATTTTTTTAACTGTCGACCAATCGATTGTGTATCTATTTCCAAGTCCGTATGCACATATTTTGGAATTGGTATTGTGTTAATAATATTCTTCAGTCTTTAGAAAAAATAATTGTGAGGAATTAAATCGATTTCTAATTCATCAGAATATTGAAGAGGCGTTTTTGTAAATAAATAAATTGAGTACTAATAACGACTTTTAATTGTGGATTCCCGATATAGAATTATCACCTTGATTTATTATCCAAACGATAATATTCAGCGGAAGTGCTGTCTAGGTGTAAGTACCATATCTATACCATTCAAAATGATGATTATTCCGCTGCGAAAATATTACATTGAGTATTGTCAGTAGGTAAAAGTCGCAATTATTAAAGTAGTCGATTAAATGAACAAATGCAAAACAGATTATTTTCTTGTTTTTTTCCAAGAATCTGAAAAGTTATGATATCATGACGACCACCATAAAAAAGTAAACAGAGGTGTACTCCACAAATGTGTCACTGACGTGATGAAAACGCTATCAAGGTTAATCTGAAGTAAGGTATTTTTATCTTCCCATTGTCTTATCTTAATCTTCCAAGAAAATATAGGAAGCAACCTCGGTCAATAATCATGAACCCAAACTTGACTCAAAACTTGAGATGTGTGGATTAATTCTCGTAACCTATGTATCTAAAAATTGTTCAGAATATTTTTCGATGAAAAGGGTGATTATAATATAATTCATATATACTGCCCCAAAAAAGATGATTGAATGTCGATTCTTGAGCATCAAATGTTCATCTATACTAATATTATAAAGAGGAAAGATTTGTATTTTTGTGCGTTTGATGCGACTTGACTCAAAAACTACTGGACCTATTTCAGAAATTCTTTCACTATTAGAAAGCTACATTATTCCTGAGTGACAAAGGCTATACTTTTCAGCCGAAAAAATTGAGGATACCTGCTACAACTTCAATAATTACAAAAAAAAATCAGCCATAATCAGCTATTTTCACGTGCGCTGCAAAAACCGTAGGACTTACTTGGATACAATGTATGACGGAAATGTACCTACCTCTTAAATAGTTCTACAAAAAAGTCGGCGATAGCATATATCTATTACTCAAGATTGACTTGGTATTACCTGTTTATGGTAATCAGACGTTTATCAAAATTATGCACTATTTGGGCGTGTGCTTTTATTAATAGGGTATTGATCCTCATCCAACTTAATACGTTATTTATCCCCAGTATTTAATTTAGAACGAAATTGCCCTTCACATGATACAGTTACAACGAGTTTGAAGTGTTGAAGATAAAACCGCACGACCGTAAGTAGGCGGGTAGGAGAGGCACCGAAGGTGAGAGGGGGACATGCATATCTATGAAAGAGTAGCCGCGTGGATCAACTTTCAGATTCAGACTTCGACTCAATACGAAGCCTTTTTCTGCCCGGGCGAAGATGGGACGAGCTGCTTGTTTATGATAAATCTAAAGCTAACTCACTATGTCTGAACGACTATTTTTTTCGAAGAGTTTATAAACCTTTTGGTGTAAGTGACTTCAATGTTCTTCTAGACCTATGAAAGAAAGTTCGAAAGGAACCAAATTGACTCAAAATTTTACATAACTACGGTCCTGTTGTGAAGAAGGCCTCAAGTTAAGGTTGATTGCTACATTCCGTAACGATATCGGATAACCCAAAATTTTTAAATCCCATATTGAAAACACTTGAAACTACTAAAAATTCATAGATAGGAGCCTGCAAAGAATATACGTTGTTATCTGCTTCGGTAATTCCAGAAATCGAAACAATGCGCTCGCCACAATAATGAGGAGGGTATATAAAGGATGGAGTGGATAGGTAAGTATCATTCGTGTCAAAAAAATGAGGCGAGCCTGTTTATTTGTTATTGTCGCGCTTCTCGCAAGTGCGCAAGCCATCCAATTCCTGATTAAAAATAATGCAGGTGGAGAAGTGTGGATTGGGATTCAAGGGAACCCTGGACATCCACATCTCAACAGCGGTGGTTTCAGGCTTGCACAAGGAGCGCAGGTAAGCAAACTTTTTCTCGCATATTCACCATTGGTAACTTTCACGGAATGAGTATATTAATTTTTTCTGGGTGTAGGTTCCAGTGAACGCTCCAGACAACTGGGCTGGTCGTTTTTGGGCAAGGACATGGTGCGATGGAGGAAGCAATCATTGCTTGACTGGTGACTGCGGCAACAAGTTAGAATGCAACGGAGCTGGTGGTAATCCTCCAGCAACTCTCGTCGAGATCACCCTCAAAGGAAGTGGCGGGCTAGACTTTTACGATATCTCCCTTGTCGATGGTTACAACCAGAAGGCTTCAGTGAGTATACTACGTCATAAGTTCGGTTGAACCGGCTGATTTTTGAGGTTCTCAACATCCCTAACCCAAACCACGCTGAGGCAGTGCCTTCACGCATTCGGGGCCAATAGATATAGAAAATGTATAGGTATAGTCCGTTCAAATATAAGAAGGAGCATTGTAAACAAACAAAATCTTCTGGTTTGCGCACAAAAAGCTCCTATTGGTGAAACGGTCATTACGACGCTCCCTTTTAACGCCCTCAAAGACTGCCAGGATCGTACTCGGAACGGACTGTGAATGGTACTGAATAGAAATGATTCAAAAGTTTGAGTCAGCAATTTCCACATTAGAACTTTTTTCCTCTGTTATGATTTGCAATTGTCATGAACATTTTATATCCGACGTACCCTATTTTTTTATTTTGTTTTGTTTTTATATTAACATGTACTGAATAATTTCTTTTTCGGATGCTCGAGATTGCGGCAAGGTAATTCCAGGAAACACCATATTTGAGTCCTTTTCCCTAATGGGTGGAAGCCATCTTGATTTGCATAAATATCGAAGTTTTCAATTGACAAGACTAGTTAAAATTCCTAGAGCTACTGTGAAGGTCTAGCTGTTCAAAAGTTTTATAGATTTTGTTGTGAAAAGTGTATTGTGTTGGAAAATCTTTTGACAAAGTGTTTATAGTGTTTAAAGAACAATGTCGAATTCGGAAACGGATACAGCATCTGAGGGTGATATGTGAGGATCACCACGAAAAAGGTCCAAAAGGTCGCATTTCTCTGCTGAAGAGAAAGAGATAATTTTGAACATTTCTCGAAAAGAATTGGAAGAACATCCTGATTTATCGAAAAGAGACTTAGTAGGAATTGTTTCAAAATCCTCAGGGGTGAGTGATTCAGCTGTATTGAGAATTCTCAGAGAATAAAACATTGACGTCACCTAAGAGGAGAGCCCAGTCGTTAAAAATGATCGATTCGGTTGACGATTTCGATATGTACCTTATCAGAAGAATTGTCCACGGTTTTTTTTTTTCGGAATGAAATCCCAACGATTTCTTAAGTACTAGAAATCGTGAATGATGACGGCAGTTTGCCAAAAAATTCAAAAGAACAACGTTCTAAAAATTATTGAAAAAAATGGAATTCAAGTTCAAAAAACGTGGTCGTGATTGTCTACTGATAGATAGGGATTAAATAATTGTGTGGAGAAGAGATTATTTGAAGAAAATCCGCTCATTAAGAGAACAAGGCAGAAAAATTTATTATCTGGATGAGACATGGATAAATAAACTGAACGATTGTGTGAAATCTTCTCGATTCGAATCTGAACGGAAAGTAAATATACGAAGACCCTCCTACCGCTGCGCCAAACTTGTTTATATTGCTCCTTCTTAGATTTGAACAGAGTATAGATAAGAAATCCTCCGTTGGAACTTTTCTCAACAAAGACCGTTAACCTTAACTACTCATAAATAGGTCCAAACAAGAAAGCCTCTAGTTTGGTGTTGATCTTCATGTTCTTCATGTTATTTAGTTGAAAAAATTCCTATGCTACCAGAAAAATTTTTTCTTCTTTCTCATCTCAGTTGCACAGTTTCCAACTTTTGAACTTCATTTAATTAAGATGTATATTAAATTCGTTTCAGATCGCACCACAAGGTGGACAAGGGGATGGTGGTCAGTACAGCTGCAAAAGAGCAGGTTGTGACACGGAAATAAATGGAAAATGTCCTGGGGAACTTCAACTCAAAAACGGACAAGGACAAGTCGTTGGCTGCAAGTCGGCATGCTTGGCTTTCAACACCGACCAATACTGCTGCAGAGGTGCTCATGACAAACCAGAAACGTGTAAATCGTCCGACTGGCCTAAGAACTACCCTCAAAGTTTCAAAAACTGGTGCCCAGATGCTTACAGTTACGCTTACGACGACCATAAGAGTACATTCACATGCAAAAATGTGCCAGTATATCTTATCACTTTTGGTTAATGTCGATGTTTGCTGTGGAGATATTAATAATAACTGCTAAAACATATTGTTTGATTTTCTTCAACAGGGCCGTATCTAGGGTGTGGCCAAGTGGCCCCCGCCACAGGCGCAAGGTCCGCAGGGGCGCCAAAAAATATCAAATGAAAAAAAAAATTTGAGCGCCAAAAAAATTCAAAGAACAAAAAATAGAAGCGCCAACAAAATATTCGAGATAACATGTCACGGTTTTCATGTATACGCCAAAAATATTTTTTTGCGTAAGGAGCGATGTCGCGACTTCGCCAGGTAGGATGTGAAAATAAAAATAGGTGAATATCCATATTATTGTGTATTATTTCGAATTTGTGACGAAAATATCTGAAAAATATTATAATATACACAGGGTGATTTTTTTAAGTGTTTCATCAGAAGTTTTCGAGGAAGGAATCGCGATGCAAATTCAAAATTTTTTATTTTTGTTTTAGAGTACATGAAGTCAATTTGTAAAATATTTTCAAGCGGAATCTACTTCCGGTTCTACCGGAAACGGATGTGAACTTTGTTATTTTAAATGGAACACCCTGTATATTAATACATATTTCAATTCTTCGTTTAATTCTGCAATGATTTGATGTATGATATGCGCAACCACATCAAGCGATTGTTGAGTTATTGCCTGATTTTCGAATTTTTTGACAGAAAGATTGTCACAAATTAGTGTTTATATCTTCAAAATCCCTCATTGTAAGAATTTTTTTTTTGAAACAGTGAGACAAAAGAAAGTATGCAGATACTGCTTCTTGTATAAATTATGAGGAAATATTATACAGGGTGCCTGAAACAGAGCTTCAAAGTGAGCCTCATTAAAATTACGAAATCTCATTTTTTTCAAATGGGAACCATATAATTTTATAATTCCGATCGATTGCTCGTCAAAAACTAGTTAGAGTGTGCCAAACATTTCATGTCTTTAAAATGAGTAGTTTCGCCGTTATCGAATAAAATTCGAATTTCACGACTAAAGCCAGGTTTCTTCGTCTGAACATCAGGTTTATCAAGGTAATTTTCAAGTAAGCTATGTCAATAGTAATAATATGTCAGTTTTAAACTAAAATTTCTTTATTTAGTCATCATTCATTATCTGCTCTGTTTATTTGTCACATTTGCCGCAAATAAAGAACAGACTTTTGATATACCATTCTGGTGTACCTTTACATGGGCGCCCGCAGGGGGGGGGCATGGCCCCCCTTGAGATTTGTATGGCCTTATAGTTTTTCAGCTTAACACCCTCAATATTTCAATAACTTTCATTTTGCCCCCCCTGAGAAAAATTTCTGCGGGCGCCCATTGTACCTTTTTATTATTATTGCTTGTTTTGCATAATGCTTTATCAATAAAAATAAGTAGGAATGACAATTCCTAACATAGCCTACTTTGAAATAGACGAGCATACCACTCAATTCGACAGAATTTCATGAATAAAGCCAGGTTTTTCCCATCAGTCAAATTCAGTGGTATGCTCGTCTATATCAAAGTAGGCTATGTTACGAATTGTTATTCTTACTTATTTTTATTGATCAAGCACTATGCAGAACAAGCACTAATAAAAAGGTACACTAGAATGATATTACAAAAGTCTGTTCTTTATTTGCGGCGAATGTGACAAATAAACATAGCAGATAATGAATGATGACTAAATGAAGAAATTTTAGTTTAAAACTGACATATTATTACTATTGACATAGCTTACTTGAAAATTACCTTGATAAACCTGATGTTCAGACGAAGAAACCTGGTTTTAGTCGTGAAATTCGAATTTTATTCGATTACGGCGAAACTACTCATTTTAAAGACATGAAATGTTTGGCACACTCTAACTAGTTTTTGAGGAGCAATCGATCGGAATTATAAAATTATATGGTTCCCATTTGAAAAAAATGAGATTTCGTAGTTTTAATGAGGCTCACTTTGAAGCCCTGTTTCAGGCACCCTGTATAATATTTCCTCATAATTTATACAAGAAGCAGTTTCAGCGTACAATTTTACCCGATAAAATTTGACGAAAAAATAAAAAATCTTAACAATCGCTTGATGTGGTTGCGCATATCATACATCAAATCATTGCCGAATTAAACGAAGAATTGAAATATGTATTAATATACAGGGTGTTCCATTTGAAATAACGAAGTTCACATCCGTTTCCGGTAGGACCGGAAGTAGATTCCGCTTGAAAATATTTTTCAAATTGACTTCATGTACTCTAAAACAAAAATACAAAATTTTGAATTTGTATTGCAATTCCTTCCTCGAAAACTTCTAATGAAACACTTAAAAAAATCACCCTGTATATGTATATACATATATATTTAGTTTATTCAAAACTAAAAAAAAATTTGAAACGTGATGAAAAAAATCTACGCCAATTTGGGGGCGCTGAAGAAAATCTTGCCACAGGCGCAGTAGTACCTAGATACGGCCCTGTTCTTCAACTTCTACCTTTACCTTTCTAGTACGAGAGATGGCGACCAAGATTTTTGACTTATAGCGGCTCGGCTAAAACCGCACGGAATCGATAGATTATATGACCCTGTACCCAGAAATGCGATTTTCAGACATTTTGCGCGTAGCGTATGATCTGAGCGCATTTTCAAAAATGTCAAAAAAACAACATGGGTGACTCATAGCGGCCCGTCTGATTTCCGGAATGTAGTTAGATAATAGCCCTGAGATACCAATAACACAGTTTTCAGACACCAAGATTGTAGCGCGTACCCAGGAGACCAATAAAAAAAAAGTAAAAAATGAAAAAAAAATGAACTTGATTTTTATAGGTTAAGCCGTGTCAATTGATGTGGAAAGATCAATTTTCAGACAAAAAACATGTCGCCTTACATTTTTATAGCATTCCGAAAATGTCAAGAAATCTGACCTAAGTGACTCATAGCGACCTGTCTGAAATTCGTCGTCAATGATTGAATACGTTCCCCAGATGTGGAAAAAAATGATATCAGACAAATTGAATGTAGCATTTAACTAATCAGACAACTTTTCAATTTGCAGTACTTAGCCCGGTTGCATGAACGTGAAGTAAATTTACCTCAGGGGTATCGTTCAATTTTGTCATACACATATTTATCTAACATTTATCTAATGTGTTTCTGAATTCAAGTTTCTTTCCTCAAGCACCAGAAATCAATGCTGAATAGCCGCAATCCTATAGAAATACTAGCACTGAACATGAAATTGAGGTAGCTACCAAATTTACTAATTGAAAATTCGGAAGAATGAAATGTACTTTTGTAGTTTGTGGCCAATAAAACATTAATTCTTCAGCAAAAATATATGCATTATATTTATTTAGATATTATGAATTAGTTCAACGTTCAACTCAAATCATTTCTAATATAGGTACCTATTCCTGATCCAAGTCCGTAAAATAATTTGAGAAATTTCCGAAATACTTCACAGAAATTCTTTTGATTATAGTCACTAACACCAAATAGATATATTCCAAATGAAAATATATAAAAAATAAATGACTTTAATTCAGAAATTAGTTTTACATGAATTATATTCAACGCATCAACTCCTTGTGGTCAGAGCTTGTGGGAAAAGCAAGCCTGTGGTCACATAAATATTGGTTTACATCTTCCATATGATTTTGACAAGTTGACTTCACACTTGGTTCATCTCTTTTCTTTGCGATAAGATCGCATATGTCTTTCTCTTACTAGTGTAGCCGGAGTTTTTGCCGGGCGACTCCAGCACATTTTTTCGTTATAGGCGACACTCAAAATGTCTGAAAACCGTATTTTTGTATTTTGGGCATCCATACGAATGATTCAAAACAAAAATGAACCGAGCCGCTATGAGTCACTTAGGTCAGATTTTTGACATTTTTGAAAAGACACTCAGGTCAAACGCTACGCACAAAATGTCTGAAAACACAAATTTTAGTGATAAAATAACAAAACCTATGTACATTTTCAATATCAGACGGGCCATTATACGACCGTCGACCATTTTTTTTTACACAGCAGAAATGCCCCCCGCGAAGATGCTACACTTCTGAGTATTACTACTTACCAGTCGGCTCTAGGGTCATCTAATCTATCGATTTTACACGGTTTTAGCCGGGCCGCTATGAAACATGGTTTTGGTCGTCATATCTATATTGTAAACAACTTTGAACGATGAATTCCTGGCAGCAGTGTTGGTGGCTCGAGCACTGGACTACTCGCTAACGAACGACGCACAGGTGGATCAAGATCCAGTGAACAGTGAAACAAATTTAATGACTATCAAACAACACGAGTGCAAACAACTGAGAGCCTACCAGGCAGTGTCGGCTGGTGAAAGTTTAACATGGTGTGGCACACCAGAAAAAAATTATTGTTAAATAGGTTTTCGTACAAAGTTTAAATGTTCTATTTCTGTTTTACGGGTATTGTCGATTTTCAGCTTTTGTTTTCTCATGCTACTCTGTTCAAATCTAAGGAGGAGCAATATAAACAAGTTTAGCGCAGTGGTAGGAGGGTCTTCGTATATTTAATTTCCTTCCAGAGTCGAATTGAGGAAATTTCACACAATCGTTCAATTTATTCATCCATGTCTCATCCAGATAATAAATTTATCTGCCTTGTTCCCTTAATGAGCGGATTTTCTTCAAATAATCTCTTCTCCACACAATCATTTCATCCCTATATCTATCTGTATAGACCACGTTTTTTGAACTTGAATTCCATTTTTTTCAATAATTTATAGAACGTTGTTGTTTTGAAATTTGGCAAACTGTCGTCATCATTCACGATTTCTAGAACTTCAGAAATCGTTGGGATTTCATTTCGGAAAAAAAACCGTGGACCATTCTTCTGATGAGGTTCATATCGAAATCGTCAACCGAATCGATTATTTTTAACGACTAGGCTCTCCTCGTCAATGTTTTATTCTCTTTATATTCTCTGAGAATTCTGAATACAGCTGAATAACTCACCCCTGAGGATTCTGAAACAATTCCTACTAAGTCTCTTTTCGATAAATCAGGATGTTCTTCCAATTCTTTTCGAGAAATGTTCAAAATTATCTCTTTCTCTTCAGCAGAGAAATGCGACCTTTTGGACCTTTTTCGTGGTGGTCCCCACATGTCACCCTCAGATGCTGTATCCGTTTCCGAATTCGACATTGTTCTATAAACACTATATACCTACACTTTATCAAAAGAGTTTCCAACACAAAACACTTTTCACATAAAAATCTATAAACACTTTGAACATCTAGACGTTCACAGTAGCTCTAGGTATTTTAATTTTAACTAGTCTTGTCACGAAATATGCAAATCAAGATGGCTTTCACCCATTAGGGAAAAGGACCCAAATCTGGTGTTTCCCGGAATTACTTTGTCGGAATCTTGCAAGATTCCGACTCAAATCTCTGAAACTCTGGTGTTTCCTGGAATTATACCTTACCGCAATCTCGAGCATCCGAAAAAGAAATTATTTAGTAGATGATAATATAAAAACAGAACAAATAAAAAAAGGGTACATCGGATATAAAATGTTTATGATAGTTGCAAATCATAACAGAAATTTTGCACTATAGTTTCATTCGAGGAAAAAAGTTCTAATGTGGGAATTTCTGACTCAAATTATTGAATCATTTCTATCCAGTACCATTCACAGTTGGTCCAGAGAACGATCCTGACAGTCTCTTAGGGCATTAAAAGGGAGCGTCGTAATGACCGTTTCACCAATAGGAGCTTTATTGTGCTCAAACCAGACGATTTTGTTTGTTTACAAAGCTCCTTCTTATATTTGAACGGACTTTTTATAGTAAGAGGAGTAAGCTTGCATTTCGATAAAATATGCCGAGCTGTGTTTTATTAGAGGCAATAGCAATAGATCGCGGTTCAAATTTCTCAAATCGCTATAACCACTTTTCGACCAGACTCTGTTGGTGAAAGTAATAATTGCGAATAAAATGCATGGCCAACAAAATAATTCTTTCAATGTTGTACTACCTGTAAGCCAGTAGTATTTTTCATACCATGTATTTTTAAATCCTCGATTTAGTTTTCCGATGCCACAGATATTCATAGGACATTCACTCAAATCTGGAACGGATCGCTTTACTTGAACTATGTATGGTTTATCCTCATAAGAATGACTCGAAAAACTTTGCTGATTAGCTGAAAAATGTTAAAAATCATAAGTAGTGTTAACATTCAACTGGACAATTTGTGACGTTCCACTTGGTCCCTGCACATCCATTTCGCCTTCGGGACTCGAATAGTAATTGAATCTACGAACAAAATTAAGTCTCTTCGAAAGATATCATACGAACACCGAGACAAACATAAACCTACACGAATAACAGTTAAAATTCTTCTTACAAATCCAACTATATTTGAAAACCGAACCGAGTTCCCCATTAATCTGAATAGTGCAGAATAATTGCAGTTTGCTGTTCGCGAGAGAACATCTAGATTCGAGAGGCTAGTCTCAGACTCGACTTTACATTCGGCTTTTAGGCCTGCGTCTTCTCGGGGTCATGCCGGATCCCTATTATATTGACTCTACATTATTCTACATTGTAGAATAACGCACTAGAAGAGAAAGTGCGAGGCCTGCATCTGCCCTTCACTGGGAGATGAGGAAGTGAGTGTAACTCTTTTGACACTCCCTAGATTTCATTTCTGAGCATTCAAGTTCCAATGGTAAAACGAAAGAAACAAAATAATTAATCTTTTTATTGCTGGAAAAAGCTTACAAAGGAATGCAATCAAATAATGTGCAATAAACTCTCATCATTAAAGTAGGGCAATAAGCTTGAATTCGTTTTAATATCAGGTTCTCGATTAAATAAGATAAAGTGTGTACACGAATGTGACTTAGAGGGTCATCAACCACCGAATTCTATCTTATAAGCTGGAACGTTTCTGCAGGTGAAAGTGCTCTTGTGGTCATCGTAAGCGTAGCTGTAGGCATCGGGGCACCAACCCTTGAACATTGCAGGGTAGTTCTTTGGCCAGTCTGAAGCTTTGCAAGTCCACGGGAAGGCGTGAGCTCCTCTACAACAATACTGGTCGGAGTTGAAGGCCAAACACGCAGATTTGCACCCAATCACCCAATTGTTAGGTCCTCTCAGTTGCAATTCACCAGGGCAGTGGTTGTTTATTGGGTTATCACAGCCAGCTCTCTTGCAGCTGTATCGGCCGCCATCAGATTGACCACCCAGTGGCGCCATCTTCAGATAAACACAACTTCATTACAAGAAATCATTATGTTGTGTACCAACTGAAAACTTAATATTTCTTCGAATAAAGCAGCTCACAAAATGATTGTCAACCTCGTCGCCAATATTGTAGACTGTCAACCATATGTTTTTTGTTTGTGGACTGCTTTATTAGGCCTTCAGTAGGTACCTGATGCTTTCTGCAGATGAAGACAAACTTACCGATACTTTCAAATTGAATCCGTCGACAAGAGAAATGTCGTAGAAATCCAGTCCTTCGTGTCCTTTCAAGGTGATCTCCGCAAGAGATGCTGGAGGATTACCTCCAGCCCCAGCACACTCAAATCGATTCCCACAATCTCCCGTGAGGCAGTGGTTTGTCCTTGGATCGCAGAAGGTCCTAGCCCAGAATCGTCCTGCCCAGTTATCTGGAGCGTACACAGACACCTAGAAATCATTTCTTTCAAGATGACCACTACCTGAACTCTGAAGGGCATCGAACACTCTGTGTTTTGGAATCAGAAAATTGTCCATTCTACATGATATTGAGAGAATCCATTTTCCGGAAATTCATAAAGATCAGATTCCAAGTTCAAAATCCCAAGAAGCAGGGTGATGTAACTGAGGTTGTAAAACTATGTAATTCCAAGAACGACCAAATACGAAAATATGTTGTCCATTCCATACAGAGTGTACTCGTAACTCAGCCAAATGGAATATAAATTCGATAACGAATAAATGAGGGGCTGTTAGGAAAAACGCTCGGATACGTCGATTTGTAATTTCAAATGCGCATATTTTTCAAGAAAATAAAATTATATAGGATGTTCCATGCGACCGTGGCCAATACCAACTTTCTTATTTCAAATGCAACCCCCTGTATATTATTTATTTTTTGGATTCTTCAGAAAATTCTAGACATAATTCATGTACAATGTCCTTTACCTATCTTCAACTTTTCCGGAAATAAATTGTTCCTTGGAATATAGGCGGCAAATTTTTTCGTGAAATTAGCGAGAAACTTCCATTTGTGTCCATAACCAATCATTTGAAGAATGGTTATTTTGTGCATTTTTGTTAAATGAACCATATTTCTAATATCATCACGTACAGTTATCGAAATTCAAAAGACAATAGCACTTACACTGATCACTTATTGTTATGCAAACAGAAAACGTGTTAGGCTATGAGAATAAACAAATCTGTTTTTGTTTTTTTAATTTCTTCTCAGTAATGGTTTTTGTTTACTTTCTTCATATCAAGAGGTAAATGGGAAATAAGTATTGAGTGTAATGTATCGAATTTGTGAAATAAAATAATTTTCATTTGAAATGTTAATTTTTGTAAAAAATCTGAAAACACTTAATATTTCCGAAAAAGTTGAAGCTAGGTATAGGACATTGTACATGAATTATGTCTAGAACTTTCTGAAGAATCCAAAAAATAAATAATATACAGGGGGTTGCATTTGAAATAAGAAAGTTGGTATTGGCCACGGTCGTATGGAACACCCTATACAATTTTATTTTCTTGAAAAATATGCTCATTTAAAATTACAAATCGACTTGTCAGAGCGTTTTTTCCCAACACGCCCTCATTTATTCGTTATCGAATTTATTTCATTTGGCTGTTACACTCTGTATATCAAAAGAACATTATACGAAGTGCATTTTCCAAATCTGTCAAACGCATAGAGATTCTATTTCAAATTTACGATTCCCAAAACAAAACGACCCCTCAAATAAAAAGCATTCGCTATATTTAAAAGAGACAAATATTACGAGATTGATACAGAAAATTCAACCACATCGATGTGGTTCAGAGTTATTGAAATCATCAAGCAAATTAAAATAACTGATGAGGAAATGCAAATATGAGGAAAAGGAAAGAGATATCCCAAATTCTTACATAATGGTTTTTCCACATAACTATACTGATAATTTTAGAAACCCTGAATATTCATTAATATAATAGAATGGAAACAGTATGATGAGAATTTCTTTGTTGAAACAAATAAATCAAAAAACAAACAATTTTACGCTTTGATCATTCAAAGTATGTGAAGCATGCTCCATAAATGATATTTCTGGTATGAAAATTAAGGAATTGATGTCGGCTTTTATTGATGTGGTCATATGTAGTGTATTTTGCATTGAGATGATTCGATACCTATCTATATGAGAAACTACTGGGACTAGCTTTTGAAAAATTGTGTACAGGAGTTTTCCAACAAGCACCTTATTTTTGTTCAAATAGGTATTCGATGGGGACTTTTAAGGTTGCAAATTCGTTTGTGTACAATCATCTTCCCTTCCGGGGTAGCAAACCCCCTCAAGAATCTTGAATGGGAATAAGTTTGATTTCTATTCATGGAGTATGCTGAAAAATTTCAATTTAGCGAAATGTTGGAAATTAAATGCAGTAAGATAGAATTTCCGAAGGAATCCTTAGTATTAAGATGTTGAAATTGTATCATATGTCTAGAGTATCATAATTTTGAGTTACGCCATCATTTTCGGAACTTTTGGCAAAAATATTCTCAAAAAAATTTGATATTTCTAGATCCGAACGAGTCGAGAATTTGCAGGATTTAGCTGATGTCATCGTAACATTTTGAAAAAAAAAATATACAGGGTGTTCAGGAATTGACGCCGAATGTCGATAGCACGAGAGTTACCTATGTGACTCCATTTTCCAAATGGCAATATTCAATATAAAGACGGAAGTCCGTATCATTCTCGAGAAAAAATATTTCAGTTTTTCACCTGTTGTCTGGGGCCTAGAGAGAATCCACCATTTTTAAGATGTTGATGACCAGGATTTCCCTGAATACCTATCCATACAGCCCCACCTTCGTTATTCCTTATTTTAAACTCGATAGCATGAATCCCTACACAAATTGCTGCAAAAATGCAGGAGAAATGGCACAGAAACATGTTGTTAAAATAATAGTGGAAGAAACGACTTTTCCCTTATATTTATAGCGTAGCTTCGATTATCTTCATGAAACCGCAGAATGCGTGAAGAGTTAATGCAGATAATTTTGGTTAGGGCCTCTGATTTCAACAAAACTGTTTCGTAAAGACCATGATAAGATATCACTGTCTGGTATCATCTCTTTCATGGTTTCATGAAAAGGATCCACTAAGTTCGTAAGTAATTCTACAGTGAGCGGCAAACTGATGAGATATAATATTATATTCGAATAGACAAACAAACTTTCTCATAAATCCTGATTAAGTCAACTTTTATATTCTAGTTCCTCTTGTTCAATAAACTTGTGATGATTTATTATATGAATGACCTCGATTGAAAAATAGCATTCTAATTATGTAAAATCTCTTAGACTTTGTCTAAGTGAAATCTTCTGATAATCTTTCGTCAATGGTCGTGTTAAGCATTCTTGAATTTGTTGGTTTCAATCGCAGTTCGCAGTTTATTTTTAGTCAACATTTACCTTACTATAATACTTCCTTAATGATTGGACGTTCAAGCGTGACAAGTCAAGCTTGTAACTATGTAATTTTCAGGAGAATTCGTTATTAACTTCGGTAAAACGTTGAAATAATTCGACGCCACGCAATTGCAGTTGGTATACTGAGCGAAATAAAACGCGATGTTGCCGCATTTGTCTTCTTGGCTTGTATAAAGATGGTTGTTAAACGAGTGACCGCGACCTTGTGAGAGAATATCAAATTTTGCTCGGATTCTATCATTTTGATTCTATGGTTCAATGTTATGTAGATTTTAATGACGGATGAAGAAGCGCGTTGTTAAATTTTCAGATTTTCGATCAACAAATTGTTTTTCTGACGAAATTAATGAAAGGAATTAAAGATTAAAACATCTGCACTAATTTAACACTGAAATTTTATCTTTAACTCATACTCAGCAAGTAAGTTGCTTTCAAAATTAAAAGCGTGTCGTCAATGTTCTCGTGGAGTCGATGAATTTCCTGATTTATTTTCAGAATGATGCCTATTAGTGGCAATGCTCCCCCAGTACATTCTGGAGGGATTCAACAACCACCAGCCAACACAAACTCTAGTACAGTTAATCCAACTAGTGGTTCAAATAAGACAAGTAGTAACATGGTAATTATTTTTCAGTTCTGTGAAAAAGTTGAAATGAATTATTATCAGAAATGTCTGCTATTCAATACATGTTTTTCGTAGAAACCCTCATACACTTTGAAATTCACTTTGGCTGGTCACACAAAGGCTGTCTCTTCAGTTAAATTCAGTCCTAATGGAGAATGGTTAGCTAGTTCATGTATGAATTAAATTTTTTCAGTTTAATTTCTTTTCTAATGCTACTTTTTCAGCTGCCGACAAACTGATCAAAATTTGGGGAGCTTATGACGGCAAATTCGAAAAAACAATCTCTGGGCACAAATTGGGAATAAGTGATGTTGCATGGTCAAGTGACAGCAGGCTTTTAGGTTAGTAATTCAAGTATGAAGTTTGATATCAATTTGTCATTTGTACCTGATAATTTTAGTGTCTGCTAGTGATGACAAAACTCTGAAAATATGGGAGTTATCTTCTGGAAAATGCCTGAAGACACTCAAAGGCCACAGTAACTATGTATTTTGTTGCAATTTCAACCCTCAATCCAATCTCATTGTGTCTGGCTCGTTTGATGAGTCAGTGAGGATTTGGGACGTAAGGACAGGAAAATGTTTAAAGACGCTGCCAGCACATTCAGATCCAGTTAGTGCTGTACATTTCAATAGGGATGGATCTCTGATCGTCAGTAGCAGCTATGACGGCTTATGGTGCGTTTTCACTATTTCCTTTGTGAATGATATTTGAACTGAAATTTTACAGTCGTATTTGGGATACAGCTTCTGGCCAATGTTTAAAGACTTTAATAGACGATGATAATCCTCCAGCCTCTTTTGTCAAGTTTTCTCCCAATGGAAAGTACATTCTGGCAGCGACCTTAGACAACACCCTAAAGCTGTGGGACTATGCCAAAGGAAAATGTCTCAAAACATACTCAGGTCACAAAAATGAGAAATACTGTATTTTTGCAAATTTCTCTGTTACGGGAGGTAAATGGATCGTTAGTGGGTCCGAAGATAATATGGTTTATATTTGGAATCTCCAAACAAAGGAAATTGTTCAAAAATTACAAGGACATACAGGTAAATTAGCATTTTTATTTAGTTTATTGTTTGTATTGAACCTTTTTTTTTCAGATGTGGTACTGTCGACTACTTGTCACCCAACAGAAAATATAATTGCATCTGCTGCTCTTGAGAACGACAAGACAATCAAACTATGGAAAAGTGATACTTAATCAGTGTAGATATGATCTGTATTTTCATATTTCGTTCATAATAAACTCCTCGATTCATCAGAGCAATTGTACAAAGTGGTAATTATTATTGTTTTAGTCAGTACAGTTTTGTTTAATGTCAGTAATATGGAAACATTTGAATTTTAATAACATTGGTTTTTATGACTGTAAGAGAATTTTATGCTTCAATAATTTAATAGTATTGTAAAAAAGATGTTCTATCGATTATAATAATTCTGGACTCTGAATTAGATCTTCAGAGAATTCCTAATCCAATCAATATTTTTCGGTAGGGAAGATAATATTCGAAACTTTTTGTCCTTAATCATGTTTCTTCCACATCATGGGACCTTGTACATAATTTTTTTCATAGTTTGGTAGGTTGTCAATTTGGAGAATTTTCCTGGTTTGTAATATTGAGGCTTGTATATTAACCATATATTTTTATATGCCCATGCCGTAAGAATTGTTTCCATTTTAGTATTAAGTATACTGTAGTTTCTCTTCGTTGAATAAATTCTAATTTCTATATTATCAGGATGTTTAGTTTTTCCATCTCCCAAAATCAAAAACGCAATAATGGATATAAGTGTGTCATAATCACCTTACCTGTACAATAAAACACATCTTTTCACTCAAATAACACAAAATAACACTTCTTATTAATTCTTTATTTCTCAGTCATTTTCTTAACTTTCCCATATATATCCAAAATGTCCGTAGATTTCTTCTTGAATTTCTTGTTTTTCACCTTTAGATTGGTTTTTGCTATTGATTCACCGATGGAGTTTTTACCAATTTTTTGCAGTTGTGCCTTCGTCTCTGCATTTGCTTGTTCTTTCTTCTTCTCTTCCATTAATGTTTTATAGTTCCTGAATCTTCTTCTTGGAGGTTTTGCACCTAAAATTTCAAATTTAAACAATGTCTCAGTTCCCAACTTTTATTCACTTACCTAATTTTATTGCCAATTGCATAGTGGCATTCCTTTTCTCCTGGCCTTCAAGGTTGGACAAGGCAAATTTGATCACTTCATTTTTGGCCTTCCTAATATTAAAAAAATTAGTGGTACTTGACTCATTCGTTTGATTTTGCTCTACTTTGTTTCCTTTTCTCTTTGGTTTGTAAGACACGAAGCTTACTTCTTCTACTTTCCGAACGCCTTTCTCCAATGAAGCTTTGGTGGCAATCAAATTTCCAGACATTTTTGCCAAAATATTTTTCTAGAGGTAGAAAACATAACAAAGTTTGTAAGGTTAAAATTCGAGGTTAAGCGATCATAACCTCAATATGGCATAGAAGAATATGAAATGATGTTCATCTTCTTAGGCCACATCAAATTCATTTCAATTTCTGCTCCCCAAAATTACATATTACATTTCTTCCAATTTTTATATTGACAATCTTACAAACCTTCTATTGAAGCTTTCTGAACTCATATATTATTGTTATAAAAGTAAATTTAGAGAAGAATCGGAGTTTTTCGAAATATCGTTTCAAATAGGGCGAACCTAGCCATCTCTTGTTGAAAAGCGAATATTCCCGTTCTTAAAATTCAATAAGGGTCAGATAAATAATCAACAGTTCAGTTGGAACGTCTTTAATTATTATTAATCATCATAAATGTAATTTCGACCTGTTGAATCATTTCCATTTGAGTCATTACTCATCGGCTCTGTTGAGTGTTGTCAGACGTCTCGCAAACAGGTGGAATGTCCAATTAAAAGTTCGAGATTGTTCTTTTAATACCTAGTAAATTTACTTGGAATGAAGTCTAATTAGTTTTTTTTTCAAAATATTTTTGATCGATACAACGGAACTTTCACATATTCTCGTCGGAATGATTTCGTTTCAAACTATGAAAAATATTTTTGTCTTGTAATCTGAGAAATTCTGCCATGTTTGACAACAGAGCCTAGAAAAAGGCTTGTTAAACGGTCGTGATAGGTGTGTTCACTGTGTTCGGTGTTGTGAGATCTAAATTTGTTGTGATTTATCACGTTTCCAATAAGTTTTTTCATTTTTTAATTGCTAGTACTGCATTGCCGTTTCATAATGATCAAAAAAAGGAATCACACCTGTTGATAAACATAATACAACAACCTCAAAAAATCTCAGATGTAAACAAGAACAAGTGTTAAATATTCAAAATGTTGAAAAGAGTTGTGTTACCATCAGTTTTAACCGTAAGTTTATTCATTTTTGGAGTCATAGGCCAATATGAGTGGCAAGCAAGAGACTCTTTCGATGAAGTTGCAAGACAAATGGAGAAAGTTACCAAATACAACTGTGAAATTAGACACACAGGGGAGTTGTACCTATCAAATGACACTGTCTCACACTTACCGGATATTAAGGATGTGAACATCAATCCCGTGTTTCCCAATAGGACCCAACTGTTGCATTTACATAATATGGCATTGAGTAGAGCTTTTTTTTGGAGTTATATACTTCAAAGTAGGTTCATACGGCCAGCCATCAATGATACTTATGACCCAGGAATGATGTATTACTTCCTATCAACAGTAGCAGATGTTTCCACAAATAAGCATGTAAATGCTTCTGCAATTTACTTTGCTCCAAACAGCTCTTATTCTCCTTCTTATCGAGGATTCTTCAATAAAACATTCCCTAGGTTCGCTCCAAGAACATATAGATTAGATGATTTCAATGACCCTATACATCTTGAAAGAATATCTACTTTAAATACCTTCACAGTGCATGATTTGGGAGCCGTCCCTGTCGATACTAGTAATGATTATGCTTCAGAATACTATAGGTCAGTAGAGAAAATATATTGAGAATTTCATGTGTTACGATTATTATGTTTTGAAGGATAAATGAATGGTACAAGAAGTGGTTACCTGACAATGTTGATAGAAGACATGATACAAAAACAACATATCAGGTGGAGATAAGGTATGCCAACAATACAAATGAAACTTTCACATTCCACGGCCCTCCAGGTGCAGATGAAAATCCAGGTCCTGTTAAATGGACCAGACCCTACTTTGATTGTGGACGGTCAAATAGATGGTTAGTGGCTGCTGTTGTTCCAATTGCTGATATATATCCCAGGCATACTAGCTTCAGACATATTGAATATCCAACGTGAGTAGTTGTTCATGAAGTGTTAATCATAATGACACATTTGACTTCCAGGTTAGGCTAGGTTAGATGTCATATGTCACATCTAGGTTAGGTTAGAATTCATTTACTTTTACTTCTTTCAGATATACTGCAGCTTCTGTTGTTGAAATGGATTTAGAGAGGATAGATATAAATCAGTGTCCGAAAAGTATGGGTAATAATGGCGATAATACTTTTGCAGATACTGCAAGATGTAAAAAAGAAACTACAGAGGTAAAATAGTATTTCTCCTTGCCGAAAAAAACAATAATTTTTTGTTTTGTAGTGTGAGCCTTTACATGGTTGGGGCTTCAGAAGAGGTGGCTATCAATGCAGATGTAAGCCAGGTTATCGTTTACCATTCATAATGAGAAGACCATATTTAGGCGAAATAATTGAAAGGTCTACTGAAGAACAATATTACAATGGTTTTGATTGTGTAAAAATAGGATGTGAGTCCTTCTGTTTTCCGATTGATGAAATTATAAAACTACGCTCTGTATTTTTGCAGGGGTTCAAAAAATGCCTGTCCAGTGGGAGAAGGCTCCAGCTTACATTAGGAATCATTACCTAGATCAGCATCGAGAATATATTAATTCCACAACAGGACCTGATAGTCTAAAACAGTCTCGAGTAAATATTCACAGAGTTTTAGATTTCATACATGGAATGAATAAAGATAAATGCAGAAACTATAAACCAGAAGATCTTATACTGCATGCTGGTGTCATGCATGGAGCCGAGGAATACTTCGAAAACGAAGCAAAGATGGCACTGAGGTTGGCAAATTTTATCAGTGCTTTTCTGCAAGTTTCTGATCCGCATGAAGTGTTTTCTGGAAAACGAGTAGCCGATAAGCCTCTTACAGAGGATCAAATGGTTGGGGAGACTTTGGCAATAGTAATGGGCGATAGCAGAATTTGGTCTGCAGGGACTTACTGGGACACAAACAAATTCACTAATAGGTCGCTGTTTGCACCTTATGCATATAAGACAGAGTTGAACACAAGAAGTTTCAAGGTGGAAGATCTTGCCAGGCTGAATAAAACGGGTAAGTTTGATAAATTTCTGTGGTATTCTTAATTTTCATCAAACAGGTGGTAAATTTTTTTGACAGTTCTGATATTAAACTACACTCACCAAGATTTAGTTTGGAATAGCTCAGATTCGGATCATATTGAATGTTTCATATAGGAATATAAAAAATATTTTTTCCTCAAGTGTGAAACACCCTGTAGAGTATTTCCATAGTCACAGCTTATTTGAATATGCTTTATTACAAAGTCCATTTTATTATCTACATTATACTTTTTATTCGCCTTCATATCTTCCACTGTTTATGAATTATATTAATCAATACCAAAACGTTGAACTCAGTTGGGCTAAAAATTCATTCAAATCAAACTGTGAGGAAAATTTGTCTGGAATTAATCAATTGCCATTAAAAATATTTTTCAACTCCTGCTTTTTTATGACAGATGAAGTTTATGTGAATAAGCCATGGTTTAGATTCTTGAAACAAAGATGGGCAACTAACTTCGATAACTTGGAAAGGTTCAATATGAAAATTCGCATACGTTTCAATGAAACTGGGGAATCAACTGTAAAATACGAACATTATCCGAACTCTTATTATGGAGCCAAGCTAAGTGATGGATTTTGGACAGCGCCATTCTACGATTGTTATGGCAAAGTGCCAATGTGGAAAATAAAATATGTGGCACCGTTCTTTGGTTGGAATAGTTTAAAAGCTGGGCTTGAATTCAAGTGAGTAATCAATTGGTTAATCGATTGCTGCATATTAATCCTTTGGTGTTTTATAAATAAATAGGGGTGTAGTCGCTGTCACAATGGATATGATGAAGTTAGATGTGAATCAGTGTGCTGATAAGTATTGGGTACCAAATGTTTTCAAGGGTTCAGACAAGTGTGATCAGAAGTCTTCTTATGTAAGTGCATTTCACTATTTCAACACTTTAATTATTATGTTAGCGGAAGAAGTTCTTAATCTGCATGATAATGTTTATGGAGGATAATATGTGAATTTTACAAATCTTGTACAAGAAGAGGGTTTTCAATATCTTTGGAAGTTTTATTATTCCAAATATGATTAAACAACAATTTTACGTCATTATACAATCTGTCAATCAAGAATTTTTGAGGTTAGATTCAATAACATCAAAGCAGTATGCTCCACTCCTATTCTTCTTCGTCCTTCCCTGCAAGAAACAGTTTCTGACATACATTTGGCATTTTAGTGTGTACCGATTCTCGGGAGAGGTTTTGAAGCTGGTGGTTACAAATGTGAATGCAAACAAGGTTATGAATACCCATTCGAAGACCTCATCACATATTACGATGGTCAGTTGGTAGAAGCAGAGTTCAGTAACTTGGTTGACAACAATCAGACCAGATTTGACATGTTCAAGTGTCGTTTAGCTGGGGCAGCCGGGATACAGTCGAATATCGTCGTCGTTTCGTTACTGGTTGCTTTCGGTTTGTGCATTAAAAGGTTATGGTGATTAAGTCGAATCGACTAAATGAAACTGCCTTGTATATAAGTGTCTAGTTCATATTCAACGAGTACAAAACTCCAAATGAGAGAATCGATTCATACAGGCATTCACCATATGCCTTTCTCGAAATTTTAAATCAAAATTCTCAAAGAGGAGTTGTTGGAATATCTAATAATACCCAATGGCATCGATTTTGGCTGCAATAATTGTACCTAAGCTTGGTACTTACTGTTATTCTCCGTCCATTTTAAATGAGAAAGATCTTAAATTGCACCGTACTGAGTTTTAAGCATAGATATATTTTATAATAATTTTTTAAGTATTTTGTTTAGTTGAATCATTGGTTGATATTTTGGAAACTGATCGTTTCAGTTTTAGGAGTGTTATGCAATTGGTACCTCGATGTTGCATTTTATTGAATCAAAATGAATTTTTATAGTTTTTATATTGATATACATAAAAGGTTAAGTTCATTTCTATAAACATTTTTGTTTACCGTTTTTATTAGGCTGATTCAAAGTAATCTTTGATTTATAATGAGACGTTGCTCCACTGATGTTTTCTAATTGATATGGTCCACAGCCTTCAAACGTTATTGTTTAAAACAATGAATTGAATATTATCTGTTCCAATTTTTACTTTAGACAATCATTTTCCGTCCTTTTTTCATATTTTCATCGATCTTATTTTACTTTAATGATTTTATCCATGATTTGTATACTTTAATTCAATAGGTAGCCATGTACCTTATAAGAAATAATTGTTGTGAATGTCTTCTACTGTATATTGTACTGATTTGATAGAATTTTATTATATGATTCAAAAATGTTTGTGATTTTTTATTGAAATCATTCCTGTTAGAGGTGAATATGGAAATGAATCTTCATATTTTGAAGGCACATTATTTTTCCCAAGAAAATAATAAGACATGGAGCATTCGTTGAAAATTAAACATTTTCACTCAGTATATTCAACAATAAAATATATTTTTCCAGTTAACAATACAAATACAAATTGTATTGCTCTCAATATAATCGAAGGCTATTTGAAATATCAAAATCAACAAAAATAATTTCTCTGTATATCTGTACATTGAGGAAATCTGAAGTAGAAGTAGTCCAAGTTATGAAGTATTTGTTCACCACTTCCACCAATTAAATTATTTACAATTACCCTACATTAAAATTCACAGATCCTGGAGCAATCTCAAAAATATTTGTTATAATTTATCCAAATTGTTCATGGCCTGCTATGAACTATGTTGTTGATATTTTTAAAGTAGTCTGCATGTTTCTGTCAATGTCCCTAAGTTGAAGTACTGAAAAATGAAGATTATACTCTGAGAGAATCAAATATAATAATCATCACCTTGCTGCTTGTACATCATTTGCAGTCTCAGGAGGCGACATGTATGTGAAATATGTGTATCGTCCCAACTGAGTCAACTGTGCAGCCTCGTTAGTGACATGGCAAGCAAATAAAAGCATATTTTGTGGCTTGACCTTCCACGCAAACCTCATAAACATCAAGGAGTATGCACATAATGCTAAAAATGTATATTAAATAAACACTCAAATCTAATATTTGAATATTTTACCCAAGGTCATATTTGGACTGATATACTTAGGATCTTTGTTGATATCAGCCAATGCTGCTATGGGTATGCCCCAATTTGCTACAGGCCCCCAAAAATGAGTGCTGTGGATGTTTATTGATAATTCCATTGTTTTCCAATCATAAACAATGCAAGAGCTTACCTCATTAAATATTCCCTGAATTCTTTACTTTTTAGACTGTCCACCATTTTTTTGGACAATATTGCTATATTAACCATGATTAATAAACTTATACAACCACCTGTTAAGAGTGAAAGTATTGGTAGATATTATGATATCTACGGCAAACGTGGTTCTATTTGGAATCAATTCGAAACCAAAGGGTCAAATAAACAATGACCCTCCGTTGTTATTGGCAGTGAAAAATCGGTGCAGGTATTTTTATTGTGGATCGTGGATGTGAAATGAATGTTATCATTATCAAGTCTAGGCAATGATCTACACAAATTTAACCTACAATGACCTTGGCCTGATAAAGGTACTGAAGACCACAGAAGATCTAATTTTATCCATAGATTAACAGGTTTTTGGGTATATTTATGAAAAAAAAAATTCTAATGAAGTAATAAAAGTATAAATAGACTGATATATTGTTTATTACATTTTTTCCACTTATATTTCACATAAAAGATCATTTTCCTCGAGCTCGAGTAAGACATGCCCCCCTGAACTGAAGAGAGACACCTATAAATGAGCTCTACTTCAGTAAATTCTTTATTTTGGACTTCAGATAAGCTTACTTTTACCACATTTAACGGCACATTGCAGTTTTCCAATATTTGGATAGGTTTTATTATCATCCCCACAAACTGGATTATACTCTTGAGTTGATGGACACGTTTGTTCACAGTTTTGCAGGATATCATTGTTCCTATCGTTCATACGAAAATCCGGAATCGGCGAAATGGTTGAAATAATATTTTCTGGAAAATTTTGTTGTACTGCGTTGAACCCTTCTAGAGAAACTTGTCTTGGAGTATTCGAAGATCTGAAATCGCCTACCAAAAAAATGGTATATACATGGTGACCCATTTAAAATTCGACATGCACAGTTTCCTTTCAAAAGTGGTTCGTGCAATGAAGAGAATTCAAAGGAAGGCATAATTTACCGTTATCAAAAATTATGATATCGTCCAGTTCGCCAAAATTCTCTAGTTGAAATCCTTGACTCGTATCCTGATCATCGAACGTACTTTGGCGTCGCATCCTATTTTTTTTATTATCGACTCCAAAATTCCCAGATCTGGTCAAATCGCGTTCATGGCCAGCCAAAATTTGTACGAAGTTTGTACATAGGAATAATACTGCGATGAACATACCTACTCGAACAAATAACAGACAATACAGATTTCAAGCGCAAAGCAAAATCGCAAAAGAATATTCGGTAAACGTTGATTAATTGTTGATTCAACTCAATGCTATTTCTAATTCCAAGAAGTTGAGATAGGATAAAATCAATCATCATGTCATTTGATGGTTTTTCTATGACAAATTGTTCATTGTTCACAGCGGTAATTACCCAATCAAAATTGCTTAATAATAGTTTATTATCGGATACAATGAAGGATGAAAAAACTTCTAGATGTGTGGATTATATAAACAAACTCGATAAATATTATCTTAACCGGAAGTGACTTCAAGTTCTTATTATTTCGGTTAAATTTCAAATAGGAAAATATTTACACTACATACGCAGAAAAGGACATAATGCGAAAGCATGAAGATTCTATATTTTTTGAAAAATTTAATACTTTCCAAAGATAAATTTTCCGTTAGATATTCCGGATATTCGTTAAATTCATTCTCAAATGACAAGCTGTAGAAACATGTTTTCTGATAAAATTTGAGAGCTAGTAGGCGCGAATTAATTCAAGGAAATTATTATTAAATAAACTCACCTAAGATCAAAACAAACATTTGGATAGGAGTAACACTGGATTTGTAAGTTATAAGCAATACCATTGCTTTAAACTGCTTCAAAATACATCTCCGCAGTATCAACTAATAGTGGGAGACTTTAGACTTAAGACATTCAAGAATTACTTATACTGTTTCCTGGAATTTCATAAGAGTTCATTATTTTCAATAATCCTCCGAATCAATTAATACACTTTACCGTCCTCCCCCACAAAACACTTTCAATTTTTATTTCAAGATAAGTGGAATCAAATGCAAAATCGATAACAAACTTTTTCGTAAATTCAAAATAACAATGGTTTTTAGTTTAACTTACTACTCACAGATGCCGCATATATAGATCATAGCCGTTTATAACGCCTGTGTACAGAACACAGAAAAGTGTGTTTTGTTTATTATTCAACAGGTGTTGGCGCCGTTGTATTTCAAATTTCTGTCATTAGGCTCGCGTCGTTTTGTAAATTGAACGACGTAAATAAGTAAATATGTTGCATAAACACTTGAATGTAAATAAACATCCAAATTTCCCTTTTATTGTAAATGTGAATTGGACCAGATAAAACTAAGTTATAGTAAACGTTACAAAAACATTGAAATGAATTCTTTATACTCGTTTGGGGAGAGAATTGAGGTTAGTATAATTTCAGAGATGTCACAAGGAATTTCTTAAATAGCTGTTTTCTTGTAGGATTATGAAGTACATCATTTATTGGGTAAAGGAGGTTTTGCCTCTGTTTACCAGGCACAATGCTTTAAGACTCATATTGATGTAGCTATAAAAATGGTAAGAAATTACCAAATTACTCTACAACGCTAGATATTCCAATTTTTGTTTCCTTTAAGATTGATAAAAAATTAATGCAAGCTGCTGGTATGGTCAACAGGGTGAGACAAGAAGTTGCAATCCATTCAAGATTGAAACATCCTTCGATTTTGGAATTGTACACATTCTTCGAAGATGCCAATTACGTTTATTTAGTATTGGAACTCTGTCATAATGGAGAATTACAGTATTATATCAAAAAAAGGGTACATTTTCTCAAGTAAGAAGTTGCAACAATTTAATTTCCTTATTTTCAGGTTTTGACTGAGAGTGAAGCAGGCAATATAATGAAACAAGTTGTTGAAGGAATAAAATATTTACATTCACATAATATATTACACAGGGACATATCTTTGTCGAATTTACTGTTGACTAGAGATATGCAAGTAGTAAGTGGAAAAATTCGATTTTTTGTATGTTCCTTGGTGTTATGTGATGCTTATTTTTAGAAAATTGCTGATTTTGGTCTAGCGACACAACTCACAAGGGCTGACGAAAAACACATGACAATGTGTGGCACTCCAAACTTCATTTCTCCAGAAGTGGCATCTAGGGGTTCACATGGACTAGAGGCTGATGTCTGGGGGCTAGGATGTTTGTTGTATACCCTTCTTGTGGGTAAGCCGCCATTCGATACACAAGGCGTTAAAAGTACTCTAACCAGAGTAGTAATGGCTAATTATGAAGTACCTTGCCACCTTTCACCTGAGGCCAAAGATTTAATTCATAGTTTACTACAGAAAAACCCCAAAGATCGCATGAAACTCGATCAAATACTCGAGCATCCCTTTATCAGGAGGGGCCATGTAAGTTCAAAGAAATCAATTTATTTAAAATGATATCGAGTTCGGAAAATGACAATGACGTTTTTATTCACGCCACGTCAAAATTGACAACCTTAATTGACAGTTCGTTGATTAATTAAAAAAGCTTATTCGTCAAAATTCGTTGTGAAATGATATTCAATCCGATAACTGGAAAACTCAATGGAGTCGAGGTATAGTTCGATATTAGGTGAAGCTTCATTTTAAATCGTATATTTCAGGTCATGTCCTCCCACATAACTAACGATAGTGGGATCCACACCATGTCAAGCAGGAGGGATAGCGCATTCAGTGACAGCATCATCCCTCAGGGATATGCTCAGCCAGTTTTTTCATCAAGACGGGCTAACAGCGACTGCGCTCCCTCGTCTCACCACCCTGTCAGAAGGTTGACGCACAGGTTAGTTTCAAGCTGTCAAATAATTTAGAGGTTATCTGGTGGTCGGACCATGATGAATTGTTTTATTGGGATTGTTGGGAGAAATTTCGGTCTATTGTTCTTACAGGGAATGATTAATTTGTGGAAATAAGTACAGTTTGATTCAAAAGTGGGGTAATCGTGAATGATTTCTCTGACTGCTGTTTTTTCTCAAAGACTGATATTATGCAAGTGTTACTATTTTTACTATACTTGAAGCATGGACCAGGTCACCAATGGCGTGCAAGCCTTCGACCTCGGGCCCCCGAGAGACCAGTCGTGCAACGGTGCCGACAGGGGCTCCTG
Source organism: Adalia bipunctata (assembly GCA_910592335.1). NCBI lineage: Eukaryota > Metazoa > Arthropoda > Insecta > Coleoptera > Coccinellidae > Adalia > Adalia bipunctata. Next base: position 16,924,377 of record OU342955.1, read on the forward strand.
CTCCAACAACTGCCATTCTCAGCACTACGAAAGGAACAGCCGGTGTAGTTATCAGGAATCGGCACACCTGTCCTGCCACAATTCGAATCCCTGCAACGGATTGGTCAACCATTACCAGCCTTCCGATCCGGGAGGGCCGGGGATGGTGTTGGGGGGGCTGAGTTCGAACAGGTGTTCTCCCTTGAACTCGCACTGCGACGGCGCGTTCAACCTGCCGAGATCTTGCCACGGGCCTGGTTCTAACGAGAATTACAACCAGAGGGTGCTGGCGGCTTCCGACAGCGGAGGTTCTGGGATGAAGCCCCCTTCGAGAGGTGAAGATAGAACCACGTCAAGGTATTTATTTTCAAAGTATTGAAATCGCGGGATTTAAGTATATTTTTATTGGCAGATCAGATAGACCGTCACCGTTGTGTTCCCTGCGTCTTCAGCCGACCAGGCATCAGACCAAGAACGCGATACTCAGCATCCTCGAGGACGGCGAGGTTTGCGTGGAGTTTATCAAAAAACGCGGTTCTCTGAAGAGAGAAATGGTCTGCGAGATCCTGCGGATATCTCCGGACGGGATGAGGATAGTCATATACGAACCCGACGGCGGAAAGGGTGCCGTACCGTCTTCCGCGCCTGCGCCGCTGCCCAAGCATGGCTCCGATCAGATCTTCAGCGTGGAGAACCTGCCGGAGAAGCATTGGAAAAAGTACACGTACGCTTGCAAGTTCGTCGATCTGGTCAAGGCGAAAACACCGAAGGTGACGTACTATTGCGACAGGGCGAAGAGTTTGCTCATGGAGAACCTCACCGACTTCGAGATGCACTTCCATGACGGTAAGTTCTTTTCTTGACTTTTTAAATGCTTATCGTAGCTCTTATCTCGCTTATTTTGACATTTACTTATTTTATAAAACGTTTGTCGGTTCAATTTTCTTTCTTCAAAATTTCGTCCAACACATCTCGTTTCGTGGCCAGACAAAAGATGAACATTTTTCAGGAGGCAAAGTCGTCCAATCCTCTGCCGAGGGTATAATAGTGACGGACCGATCAGGAAAATCCTTCTCCTTCAAAAGAACCGAAGAGTGTTCGAATCTCTCCGGAACATTAGAATTCATGTGGACGCATGCTGTTAAAACGAAGAAACATTGCCTCTTACTAGAAGAAGCTCTGAACAGATTGCCAGGCACCAATTTTCCCATAATCGTTGGTCGCCGACCATCCTCGGTAGCGGGCAGCGGAAAAGAAAATTCGCCCATTGTTGCGGTGAGTGTTGCTTATTTCCATCGTAAAAGTACCACTCTATCGTATTCTTCATTTCAGCCATCGTTTGCGCTTTCAATAAACTCAACGAATGCAACAAACGATGCCACTTCCGGTGTTGGTAAGATGAAAGAGAAACAGGTTGCGGTCCCAGGCGTGGGAACGGCTGTTCAACTTCCGAATGGAGAGGTGAAAGTTAGGTATCTGGATGGTTCCCAACTTTGTGTTGACGGTAAAAATCAGATAAAGTTTCAAGGGGTCGATGGGCAAGTGGCAAGGTTCTCAGAAAACGATAAAATACCTCGGTCGATAATGGACAAGCTACAGCACATGCCCAAAGTATTGAAACATCTAATGTCTCCAGATATCAGTCGAAAAACGCATTCTTTTAGGTAGTATTAAGTTTATATCGAGAATCGTTGATTAAAAGAAAAAGAATAAGTATTATAAAATTGTATATAGTTGTTCCATTGATAATATAAACAGAGTTTTCCAATTCGTTGTTTTAATTCGACTAGTCTAACAGGATAACGGTAAAGGTAAGTAAAGAAAAAAATTTAGGTAATAATATTGTATTAAAAAGATTACAAAATGTCCGTTCAAGGATTTGCTCTTCGTTACTACAGAATATGAACCTCAGGAATGTTACATTTGGGGTAGATTTCACGAAAATTACAATTTACACCTATAAAGCGAAATGGTTTACCCCTAATACACCAGAAGAATTGAATTCATATTATTTTCCGAGTATCTTTCAAATATTCATCTTAGAACTTAAGTGGCAGTGGAAACTTTGTTGATATTTCCGAAGACACTTTACACCATCAAAGGTGTCAGGTCGATGATATTTTTGAAGTCGATGATTAACTGAGTGAGATCATTTCAATGAAAAACAAAACATTACATTCTTCGGATGAAAATCAAACTTGGTGATAAAATTGTAAAGTTACATGAACAAACAATGATACATATATAGAGAATATCTCCAGCTTTTTTCATGCAGAACATTGAACTGAAATATTTGGTATTTGAGGTGAAAAACATTCAACTCAAACTATAGTACTGAAAGTCCAACCTGAACTTGAATATTTCGAAGAAAATGAGACCTTGATCGCTACACGTTGTGTTTTAATAGTTTATTTTAATGTATTCCACCTCTTGTTAAAAAATAAAAATCCACCTTTGTAAACACGCTTTGCTTGACATAAAACCACTACTGAAATTAATGAGTAAAGTGATTGTCGTTACACCACCCATTTAATAATAATGCTATTGTTTTGACTACAACTGAACTCAAATGATATACTATCTGAAAAATGTAGAAAAAACATTACTCATTTCAGTAGTAGTTTCCAATGAGAAGCCAAGCAACTTTGTGTTCATTCCTATAAACGATTTTCCACAAGAGTGAAAGGGTTTATTGAAAGCGAAAAAAGTTCAAATCAATACAATGAAGTTTTAATTCAACCAGAAAATACTATGAGTTAAACATTTGATCTACGATTTTTTGTAGATTTTTCCAACTCAACTGCTTTTGCTATGAATGTTTTCTTTCTATGTGTGCAATATTGGTGCAAAATATATGACTATGTGAACATTCATATCAGTTAATAGGTATCAGTTATAATGGGAAAAAATGGTAAATGTATACAAAAAACATGAGATGACAAGTTTCCTTAAATATCCTCTAAAAGTCTACCCTAAAAATCAGTCATTTGCATTATGTTCCTTGTCTAATAATGCATCGATTTTGAATGGCTCTTTAACATGTAGTTCAGTCGTGTATGGCACTTTCAAGGTGTTCGTTTCTCTTTCAAATCTATTTTTTTGATCTTGAGTTATTGAAAATTCTTCACATTGGTAAAAATGTGATTTCCTTCATTATAGCCTTCGAAATAAGCAATAAAAGATCTATAAAAACTTCATATCAAACTTTCTAAATGCTCTAATTCTAGGTAGACAGACAATTAAAAAGTATCTGAATAATCAGATTTGTTTTCTTGACAGCATAAAAATTGATATTGACTGCTTTCAGTTTCTAAATTGGTTTGTTATTCATTTCATTAGGTTTACATTTGTAATTAAGAAATTATATAACCAGAATTGTGCGAATATGAGGAAGGAAAATATTCCCGTTTTTCATCATGAAACGATATTTTGTTGTTAATTTTTCAGGTTGAAATAATAATTTTTACCTCATTCTACAGACTCCTATCAGTGAATAACTGAAATTTCCATCTGACCAAAGAATTAAAAGGGGGGATCATTCTTGAGCTCCAATATCAATTTTATCCTGTTTCTCCATGCTTCTCTTGGTATAACCTCAATAAATCCATTGCATCTCTTGCCTGTCTCTTCTCAGATAAAAACCTTCCAGATGCTTCCTTCAGTTGTTCAAGGAATATTTTATCAGGAAAAGTAATGTCATTTATAGAGTCTGGGTCCATATCGGATAACATCTCTAACTCAGGACCCCCAAGTAGAGAAACATTGCATAAGTTATGCTTCAGTTTTCCAACTAAACCAGCTAGTTCATTGCCTCCTTTTGCGTTGTCCAGTTGATCAACGCTTATGTTGAATGGAATGGAAACGGGTGCCCATTTTTCGTCTTTGGTCAAAATCATAAGACTTGTATGCGGCTCTAAAGTTGCAAAGTATTCTTCATCGTCAATCTCTGTACCATCTGACTCCAATACAATAGTAATTTCACCATCGACATTGAGCTTTTCGTTTACTTTTGAGCAAAGATCTTCCAGTGACAAAGCAACGACACCTTTTCTTGTGTCTCTAGAACTGTTGGTTATTTTGAATGGTTTGCCACCTTGATTGTTAGTATCCATAGTTTAGAAATTGAAGCAAATGCTGGTGCTCTCAATCAACTTTGACGAAATTGCTAAAATATTGTGTTATTGTCTGCTTTTAATCGGAAATTCTTCCAATTCCACCAGTTCCACCCACAACAATCACACCACAGAATTAGAAAATCCAACACACCCTATTTTGAGGTTAAGGGTTAAGGTCAATGGTCAAAGCATATTCATCATTGTTATAAATGAATGAATTGTTTTATAAATGACTATTTCCCTCGTCTTAATTTCCACCAATCAGAAACGCGCAATTTTGAATCACAAATGGTTTCTAGATGGAAAAATTGTTTGGCAGCAGCTGTCAGCAGTTTTTTCGGGTATAGATGCATAGAATACCTGGTGTTGGAACTGATTAGATTTTGTTTAAGACTTTCTTGTCGATTGATCATGTGATACTTTGTGCGGCTTTTCATTTCTCCCGAAAGAGGTCGCGCTATTATTCCATAAAGATTTATGACATTCGAAATTGTTTTGAAGTTTTGATCAGAGACAACTGTCATTGTGTCATTTCTCTAAAAACATAACATAACCAATATCATACTGATCATCGCGCCACGACCGATGAATATTGCGGATTATTCCGGAAGTAGCACAAAATTTCAATTGTTTTGATCTACAAATTTTGTTCACGATTTTTACTTAGGAGTCGTTTCACCAGGTATTTCTATGCATCTATTTTCGGGTTTACCCGCGGCAAAACTTGACAGTTGTTGTCAACGAAAATTAATAATACATACATATACTCCATTCACAATTATAAAATCACAGCTCTGGCCTTGGAAATTTGACACATTCCACTCTGTATCGAAGTTATGACGTTTTTCAAAATATTTTTATGTTCCAAGTAACACTATGTTGCCCTTTCTACATTCTTAGCGTATTTCTCAGAATGTGAATGAATTGGAAAAGATGTGATGGACGAAAATAATTAACGTTCATATGAATTGATAGAAAGGATTCCTTTTCTAGTTATTTGCATGAAAAGTACAAGAGATCACTGTTGAAATATATTATTTTTCGCCATGGAAAAAAATTGCATTGCTTTCACATAATTTTCATATGCATGCTTGTGAAGATTTAATGTTTATTATCCTCTTGAACTGAAAGTTCAAGACTTGACGACATTTTATTTATTTGATCTTATGAACAAGGAGTAAAATACATATTCTGATTGTATAGTAATTTATTGGATTAAAAAATATTCATACATTACTACCACAGTAGGTTTGTACAAATAAAATGGAATAGCTTAAACATATGCTTCACATTATCATTCACCTGTTCTAAAATAAGACACAAACTCCTGGAATATGGAAAAAAACCGATGTATTCTGGTTCAATATAGCCTTTTTCTACTTTCGGCAAAGGAATGAAAGCTCCAGTGACACATTTCAATTCTACCTGAACCATATTTTCCGGAAGCTTCCGTTAGAAGATCGAATAAGGAAGCCTTTCTTGTCCATTTACACATTCCAAATAAATTTTGAGCACCAAAATCGATACCGAAACTAACCAAACTTCTGGGGGACCGGAATTTCGTTTGAAATCTTTCAAAACGGCCAGATACCTAAAAAAACTTCGTTATCAAGTGTAAAAAGGTCGATTAGTACTTACTTTCGCTTTATTTATGCTTATAAATCGATTTTTGGTCCAATTCAAATTTGCCGTTCGTACTCACGCCAAAACTCGTGAAAGGAAAAAATGACACTTGCACGAAACTTCTTCTGGACGCCGAAGAACGGAAAAATAGGCGATTTCCTATCGATATTTCTCCCCAAAATCGCCGATCGATACGAACTAACAAAATGTGGAAAATCTTTGATACTTTTACTTTGATGTAAACAGAAAAACTGGCATCGTCGTTTTGTCATAAACGATATTCTATGTACTCGCACAGATTTTTCATCAGGTGCACCAATTCCTGAAAACGAAACCATGGCCAGAGTTGTGATTTTATAATTGTGAATGGAGTATAGATGCATCCAGAATAATCTGTTACTCAAGAAATAGTCTTGTCAAATACCATTCGTGCATCTAATTTTTCCTGTGAAAAAAATCGAAAAAACACAGTGCGAAGTAATATTTTTTTAACAAAAAGCATTCGAGCAGGTGCAAAAATCCTCGTCTTCGACTCGGATTTTTGTTGCCACCTGCACTCATGCTTCTTGTTAAAATATTACTTAGCAACGTGTTTTTTCGATTTTTTTCGGAAAAATTGGATGCACTTATGATATTACTTATGAATAAACTGTATTAGCAAAGAGGCACTTAATATTTGGTTTTAGGAAATATCTTCCCTTTGTTAATTGAAATTGATACGGCGGAGATTCAAAACTTTTTGTCGTTATTCTTTTAATTTTATGGAAATTTCTTTCATTTCAACCCTGTTCAACCTTTTGCTTTAGGCACAAATCCCAAGTTCCTTTCGGCTAGAAAAGTGTATAGATATCTCATATCAAATAACATATATTTGTTTTCATTTGATTCAGAGAAAAATACTATACTCTGATGTTATTGGCGACAGGTTATTTTTAACGCGGTTCATTAAATTTTTATCTCAATTTAAAAATTACGTTATTGAAACGGTGTTATAGTCTCTCAATCTAGTTATTTATTTTCTTGATTTCTATATTATTTTACTCATCCATCTACACCGGTTCACAACTTGTGCATGTTATTATTAGGGAAAAAACCTTAGGTAAGTTGCATTGGAATGCTTGAAATGAAGATCCTACAGTGAATTCTTCCAAAGGAAATATTATGAAAAATTCTCAAACTATTTTTGAGAACTGTCGTCAATAATCTTGTTACGAAACAGCATTTCACGTAAAGCATAAATCATTAATCTCGAGTAAATAATTCACCTACAGCCGTCATACTAACTCCAGTTTCATTTGAATATAATTTAAGAGCCATTGTTATGAATGAAAGTTATGTAATTTTATACAATCCAAATGTAACTATAACTCTTTTTGTTGGCCCATTGTTCGTTCGTCTCAGCCATAATAATTGTCTATTGGTGATCAATGAATGCAGATATTAAGATTGTAAAATGCGTGTGAACTGATTGAAGTGAGATTTTGCTGCAATAGCATTCAGTATGTACATTGTGTAGACTGAATTTACATTGAAGTACGCACATTATCCATTTAGTTGTGAGCAGAATCTATTTGATACTCCTACTACGTACGCGTTAGTCTTTGGTAGTATCCTCTTTCGTAGTAGTAAATTCTTAATATATCTTTATTCTGTGGTTCTGAACGGCGGTCAGAAGGATTAGACCATATATCTACTAATACCAATATGGATTATACCCCTGCTTTTCAAAGTCACAAAGTGAAGCCAGATCTTTGGTAAGGCTTGAGTTGTACGCTTGCGTCAACTGGAAATTCAAAAATTGCGAGAAATTTAGAGGTTATGTTTATTCTGAAAGACAACAAGAAAATAGATATCCAGAATGAAAATAAGTCACTGGAATACTTTCAGTTCAATTTTAGAATATGAATAGGAGTTAACAATGACAATAAGGACTTGAAGAAAACGGAATAAAGCTATCGAAACATTTCACATTGAATTGTGAGGTTACGATCGAAACTATTCACATGAAGTTAAGAATGACATACGTTTCACGACATAATACGATGTGTCAGAGAGAGATAGAATTGAAAAAATATTTTTATTCTCAATATTGCCGCACAAGCGCAGATCTGGATTGTTACCAAAGCCCAGCTTCAGTTTTGATTGGCTCTTTCCCCATATAGGAATTATTAGATATATGGATTAGACGCACTCGATGATCGCAGGTTAAACGACCACAGAGTGGATTTTCCACTGAATTTTGGGACTTCTTCTTCTTCGTAATCTTTTGTGCTGTTGTCGCAAGCTCGTTATGAATCGACCATTTATGTGAGTTGGGTTGGTCTCGGAATTAGGATGATAACATTAGTCATGTATGATTCGTATTTATTCTTGTAGACACATTGGTAGAAAGTACACTCAATGGAAATTAAGAATGTTATATTAACATTCCTGATCAATATTCAACATTGAAATCTACAGTAAGTACAAAGAAAATATGTTCATAAAATACATATATAGTGTTGAACATCAATGGCCTCATTTAATGTACGACTAGAAATCCGAAAATACATTAAGTTCGAATAGGAGATCTAGACATAACTACGACACAACAAAATAAATAACAAAATTTACAAGTTTATCATTCGTTCATCCAATATCACTCAAATATCATCGAAGATTGTTGTTTAACTTAATACACGATGTCTTAAGTTTGGCACACGACACTCCGTTCAAATCTTCACGAACTCCCCGACTCTGTGACCATCATAAACCACCGATTTTGGAAATTCACAATTCACCGTTACGCACCACAGAAACCGTTCATTTTACCTGCAAACCTGCTGGTCTCGGCATAAACGAACTCCTGTCACTTTCATACGAAACCCTTTTTACCTCCGAATCCAGAGGAAAATCAAAATCTGGCACGGAAAATCTGCGTCTTAACGCGCTCCAGTCGTTTATTTTTGGAGCAACCACGTGATCCGAGCTGGCCATGTAGCTCGCTAATGCTCCATTAGGGTTGACGTACCCTGTTTCGAATAATGGGGGTTCATAGAAAACGGAAGGTTCTTTATCTTCTTCAGGTTGGCCTTGGTGGTTAAGGTCGTCTCTGGGTTGGAAATTGAGGAATCTTCCCGTTGCATCGCTTTGGCTTGGTGGTAACAAACCAACTTCGTCTGGTAGTTGTGAAGTAGATTCAACTGATTGCGGATAGTTAGGGACTGTTGCAGCAAAATTAGACTCGAAATTGACTGGTCTTCTTGTGGTTGTCTGGATGAATTGTTGGTTTCGTCTCAAGACGTCGTCTAAAGGTGGTAAAAGACCCACGTCGTCTGGTACTTGCGATGTCGCTTCTACGGACAACGGATAAACTGGGGTTGTAGCCTTGAAATTCGAAACAAAGTTGACCTTCTCTTCTTCTTTAGTATTTTGACTTAAGACTGATGAAGGTGGTGGCAGATCCAAGTCAGTGAATTTCAATGAATCGTCAACAAATTTCGGATAAACCGGGGTAGTAGCCTTGAATCTGGACTCAAAATTCACGATTACAGGATTCTGTTGAGGTGCCTCAAGTTTCTGTGTTTTATCATCGATCACAACGTTCTCTTTCTGTGATTCTAATATTGGCGGAGATAACTCTATGTTCACTAGCTTGAGGGATTCGTCCACGAATGTTGGATACACTGGAGTTGTAGCCTTAAAGTGTGACTCGAAATTGGTATGTACGGAAGTATCTTCCTCTTGTGTGTATTCCGTGCTTTGAAGATTATTGATGTCCTCAATTCTCGTGATAATCGGTTGAGTTTTGGGTGGAACTAAATCCAAATCCTTCATCTTCAATGATTCGTCCACCACTTCAGGGTATACCGGCGTGGTAGCTTTATAATTCGACTGGAAATTTACAGCAGGTTTTTCAGTGTTCACCCGAACATTTTCAACCGTCTGTGGTCGAGTTCCTCCATTGCTGAGTCTGTCTACCAGTGTGGCGCTACTAGTCCTTTCTGTACCTTGAGTCTGTTGGTCTTGACGTCTCGAAAACTGCCCCTTAGGATCAGGAGTGGGGGCAGGCCTGACGTACTGAGTGGACCAACTGGTGGGAATGTTGCTTTTTTCCTCAGAGGTCACAGGGATCACGTTCGAGTCTTCGGAAGGATCGGGCGCCCTTTGATAGATGTTTTTGGCTTGGTCGAGCTTGATGAGGGTGTAGTCAGGTCTTGGGGTGCGTTGGAACGAGCTCTGACCGGTTTCTCCGACGAAAGGGGTCCCTTCTTGCCCTATTAACAAGTTTGCACCGTACTCGCTTTCAGATCTGCTGCAGTTGACCATGAACCAATGGTCGCAGATCAGCATTCGCTGCTGAAACAGCGTGGCGTTCGGACAGGTGAAGCTGAACCTTCGTCCGAGGCCATCGCACATGTGGTACACCTGCAAAATATAAATTGAGACGATGAGATCAATCGTATGAACGTGATGAAACCGAAAGTAGTGAACCAGATCCGGGATCATAGACAATTTATTTGACAGCTATTGTCATTTTTGACAGTTGTCAAGTGTTTTGACAGTTGTCAAGTGTTTTGACAGTTGTCAAGTGTTTTGAGAATTGTCAAGATTTTTGACAGTTGTCCAGTTTTTTGACCGTTGTCAAGTTTCTGACGAATCTAGAATAAAGAACGAGCACATTTTCTTAATTTCTATCACCAAAAATTGGAATTTCTCAAGATTTCCAAATACATAATTTCGATAGAGTTGATCAAACTGGGAAAATAAAATTTGAATTTGCATACAAAGTACGCGATGGGCTAATATAAATTGTTATTGATCCAAGTCGAAGAAAACATTCCTTCAGATTATAAAACAATGTTGATCAATGGCTGTTGTAGAAATTTCATGGTGGAAGGTCAAAATGTTTTCTCCCGAGTAATGCAGACAGATCGCTGAAGTAGGTGAATGAATTAATTTAAATTATTTCCATAATGCGGAATATGCGCTACGAATCATCTTCATATCGAAAATATCGAATATAAATCGAGGACAATAATGAAACTAATGGGTCAGATTTGGAAATATAATCAGGAATTTTCATATTTCAGTTGATACGATGCATTAATTCAGTGAAACCTCTTGGAAATGCCGATAAAATTAATCTTAAAGTTAAAGAGTTGTGATGTTGTCAAACATTCTGATCAGAGTAGATCTGACAGCTGACAGTTCTGAGAGTAAGATCTTACTCTATTAGTGGCAAATGGTAGTTTAGATTGAAATAGGAACCTTGAAATTCATACCACCATTACTAACTACTAAGGATAGATTTGAAGATACGTAAAAATTAATTCCCTGAAAATGACCTGTGACAAAGAGGTTATGTTTTTCTGACCATAGGAGAAGAATCTTTAAGGAAATCTTACCTGGCATCCTGTACTAACATCAGCATAGTATCCAGACCCTCTTCCCTCGCAAGAAAACGACGACTTTATCTGAAAAAAAAATGTATTATATTCAAATCATCAGTTTGATATTCAGCATAAAAACTGTCCATTTCATATTCCATAACATGAAGAAATCGATCAGTAAATGCTTAACAATTCCCAGCTGTCACCAAGATGCATAGTATTCTATGCATTTTAGCTGTCACAGTCAAACCATCGAAAGCTGAGGAACACTAACCGGCTCATTCACCAATTTGCAACATCGACTTTAATACTCCATTTGAAAGTTTCGTTCATCAGATTCATGTCTGTTGCTCCTTTAAATCAACGATTACTCCAACTGTTAAAGCTTTGTCGCAATCAAATCACTGTTGTTGTTCAACCAAGCATTTTCTCAGAGAATGAAGTGTTTGAAAACAACTGTCAGTCGTAAAACCTTACAAAAGACTTACGAATGTCGATCATCAAGATAAGATCACTCTAATAACGGAGATCCATTACTAGATCGACCTCAATCTTTGATCGTCGACGTCTCAATGAGTATCTCGCAAACGTTGGGAAAGCGCGAAAACTGTTATCTTTCTGAACGTCCACAGAGTCGTAATCGAATAAAAGATCACGGATTAAGGGTATGGTCCGTATATCAACCAATGTACCAAACAAACAAACCAACGTTTTCAGAGCGGTTACGTCAATTTCTGACAGCGGTACATGTCAATTCATCAACCAAAGCTGTATTTACGGCATAGACTAACTATAGATAGGCAACTCTTAATCCAAATTATGTTCATTACGTCAGCGCCATCTATATTTGGTCGTTCGTACTAACAGCCGATATCGGCGTAGAATGACAGAGGCGCCATCTAGCGGTTTTTGTAGAAAAACAAGGGGCATCGTCTTATGCACTATTAATTTGTATAAAAATATTTTTCAAATTTCAAGTTCTTATAAGATACGATGATTATTTGTATTGAAGAGAAATCGCCAAATCTTATAAAAAGCTTGAAATGTAAAACATCAAGGATAAAAGTCAAAGTCTTATATAGGAGTTAATAATTATTTATTTATACATATGTTTATAAATATCCACATGAATTATTATCAATAATAATATTCCACTCAAGAGAACACACAAAAATATTTTACTCAAATCTTTTTTGACAATTCCGGTTTTCAATGGTGAATATTAAAAATATATTATTATCGATTGAATAAACAAAATTATTATCGGTTCCATCTCCTTTTATCATATTTAACCAATGCCATTTTAACGATGGGGTCAGATGGAATTTCGACACCGGTTTTTCCACATAATATTTTGTTTATTTCACCTATGTAAAACAATAATATAAATTTAATACCCACATTGATGAACTTCCGGTGCACATCTTTGTGCTTATTGCAGAACAACATCTTCACCTCTTCAGTATTCACTCGTTCCATTATTTTTCTTTTAATATTCCAACTATTGAAAAATAATGGAATATTCCCAATGACAGACTTGGTAAAATTGTGAAAGATCGTATTAAATGTTCGAGATGGATTGAACATCTTGCAATTTTTGAATGTTCTGGCTTTAATTAAGGCATTGGAAGGCACTTCATCATATGCTTCCATTATTTCTAAACAGCTCGAACATTTATTAGTATCTTTCAAAATTTTTTTTGCCAAATACCCTGCCACATAAGAATTGGCCAAATCCAAGTCTGCATTGCTTTCACACGTTTTGTACTCCTCTGTGGGATAAACAGGTGGCTTCACATTTGTTGGAGTTTCGGGTATTTCAATTTTTTTCAATAAAAACTTCTTTAGCGTCTCAAGAGCTCCACAAGAGGCATCCTCCTCACAATTCGAACCAGGTGAGTGTGATGCCATGAAATTATTCATAAGGAGGGATTTAAAAGAGGAAATTAACGATGAAGAGGTAGGATTAATATTTCTCACTCCATGACTTCTTATCAAAGAAAAAAAATTCTCAAGAGGATCTTGATTGAAAGATCGCTGAATCAAATGATCGAAATGCCGAGTTTTTGAGATATATAAAAAGCCATGGAGTGTCAAAATGAAATTTTTCAAAGAAGGAGTGATAACTGATTTGGTGGATGCATGTTGGAACTTCATGGAAGTCAAAACTTCTATAGATTGATTCCAGAAATTATGATGCGGGGAAGTGGCTTTCACGACACCCAGCAGGGGTTTGGTTGGAGGAGCTTCTATGAAACTTCCATTAACGCTATCAAAGAGTTCATCAAAAAAAAGCAAAACATCCGCAGTTTGTGAAGCCGAGGGATCCAAATATGGGCTTACAGATGGGTCTCTAATATTTGCACTGAACTTTGACATTAAATTCATCAACAAACTTACGGACCGACTGAAGACTTGGGTGGCATTTTTAACTTTCATTTTTTTAATTTTATTCGGTATCACATGTTCATCTGTCAGTCTATGTAGCATATTATAGCTGTTCAAAATCTTATCTAATCGATAAACATCTACAATATGAGACCAAGAAGCAACTTTTTGAATGCCATCTTGACAAAAGTGTATATCTTTTGTCAAGAAAGCATTCCTTATACCTTTTATTAAATGTGGAGGATCATATAAATGAACAATTTCTTGTTCATTCACCAAATATCCTCTAAATTTATTCTCCATTTGTTTTCTCAAACAATGTTCATTTGTTTCTCCTAGAAGTTTATTAATTGCAGCTACATTTGTTGATCCTTGGTCTGATATTGTAGCCACAATATCTAATCCGGTTTGACGAACATGTGTTACTACTTCTTTTATAATGCGTACCAAGTCAACGGTTGGTGTGGTATTTTCACAAAAATAGAAACATACAGGCTGTTTCCATTTTTTGAAAATACCTTTCAGCATAAATACTAAAGCATGATCTGCAAAGGCCACTCGACGTTCACTACCCCCAAAGTCCACAATTCCTTCCAAAAAATCTCCAGAAAAATTGTAAGAAATTCCAGTACTTAGAGAAACCTCATCAAACATGAGGACACAATATTTATCTAGTAATTCCAATTTCTCAACCGTATTTTGCAGACTGTTGAAAATTTGAGCATTTATTCCACATTTCAGGGAAACATTACTCAATAATTTCAACAGACTGCGTTTGGAAGGTAAACTGAAAATCTTAGATAAATACCTGTATCCCTTACCGCTCTGCTTGTAAACAGAAAGAGCAAAAATTTTATCGTTAATTGTGAAACGACGACCCCTTGGTTTAAATTTTTGATTCCTTAACTGGGACATGAAGAAGTCAAGAGTTGTTCGGTTAATATTTTTGAGACTATCAAAATATTTTGTCTTTCCAAGTGCTTCCAACTGTTTTTTTTGAGTGTTCATCTTGGAAGTTGCCTTCTTGAATATTTTCTTCATTTTCCTCAGTTCCTTTGCCATTTCAGATTCCCTTGGAGTCATTTTCTTGAATTTTTTCTTGTTAATCGGTACTGAAAAAATGTAAATTAGAAAGGAATATAAATATGGAAATGAAGTGAATATAAATACCTCTTTGGTTTCTACCAACATTAGATTCCTTAGTATCCATCAATGGAATTGATAACTGATCTGATTCTCTTTCAACAAGACCTTTTGGGTCTTCACTGAAGGAAAACAGACCAGTTAACATATTGGGTTTCGATACAGTCAGTTCACCAGCATCAACAACATTAAGATCTGATGAGGTGTTCATCAGATTTCCACACTTTCTTCTTCCATATGTTTTTGTTGGCTTCAGGACCTTCAGTTCCTCTTTCTCCTCCAAAAAGCACCTTCTTCCACTTGAACCTTAAAATTTCAGATTGTGTTGGTTCTCATCCATAATTTCGAAATTAGAAAATCATTATCAGGTAACTGGATATTATATTTCTAAGAATAGTCATAAACAATTGCCCATGTTTCTGGAACTACTTGTCCCTTTCTCGAGGCTGGTTTGTGTATATTCACAAATATTGTACTTTGAGAAGAGAAAATTTGACCAATCATCCAGTCATAATGCCTGGATAAAACGTCGGCAATTGTTTAAAACTATTCTTAGAAAATCCAGTAGGTCCTGATAATAATTTTTTAATGTCTTAAAATTTTATTTATGCATGAACTGAATAATGCTAATATATGCCATAAATACCTTTCAGAACTTCTGGTGCTACAGCAATAGTTATATTTGATGAGTTACATAAAAATATATCTCTTCCATCTACATCACGAACATAATCTGAAAAAGAAAGGCAACTCAATTTTCAAACATTCAGAGAAATAAAATACAAATAAAGTCAATTTTGTTTTCTCAAACTAATTCAAATGAAAGGTATAAAGTAAATATTACTCACCTGGCAAATTCAGTGTTGGTAAAGAAAATTTTTTTAGTTTATCACCACTTTCGAGAATGCAATATGGATTGAAATGACTTTTGCAAACAGCATATTTGCGTACCAAGTCCAGTTCCATGCTCGACAATTTGGGATTTTTTATTCTCTCCAACCAAGTTTGCTTGCAGGCCTTATGAGTCGGAATTGTATACCTAAACACATAACAAATATTGAGTATAAATTGTAGAAATGATCATGAAGCAAACAACAGTAACTTACCTCTTACTAGTCCTATCTACGCAACCAGGAACAGAACAGTTTCTTATGCTTGGAGACATTCTTAAAAAACTTTGGACACTTGAATGAAAAACTAATATTTCGAATTGTGCTTGGCACGGATTGGAAATTAAAAAGGTGGTTTTCATTTTGTTCGAAATGGTACATACAATTTTTTGAAAAATCAAAGAACAATATAACCTCACAATCTTCTTCATTTCCACTTCTTCACAGATCCAAGAGATTACCATGCCCCTTCAGACAAATGAATTATATATTATAATAATATGAAAAATATATTTATAGCATTGAAATTATATCATATATCAGGCGTTTATAATGACAGCTCTTATTGTTTATATACAAAAGTACTCTTTGACAATGTTAACAGACATGGATGACGGAACATGCTCTCCAATAATGAAAGATTCCTATTTATCGGCATTGAATTATCAGGTTGTTCATCCGGGATACACTTCAGAGGGCGCTGGTGTAACTCAGATTATTTATGATTTGTGCTTTGTATGAGAGTGCCACCCCCCTGATTTACGGGACGCCCGGTGATGAACCATTTGTTTTTATTGTGGACTTAGAATATTTTTCGACAATGGAATGGGTTCATTCCAACTTGAGAAACTGATATTGTGCAAAACATTGGATTATGGAATCGTATCGCATTGTTTTGGCTATTCGATTTATTCAGAATATATATTGTTTGAAGCTTAAGCTTTAAGTCTTGATTATCTGGTGGATCTCTTCCTAGAAATAATATGCAGGAAAAATGATTTTCTGTATGAAGAAGGTAATTATCATAGGTTCATTCAAAATTTCACACTTTGAATTTTCCTATCCTGCTCCATGGGCTTGACGTTGGACTGCTACCTGGCCTCACTGAAACCAGTTGAGCCACAATTCGTAACTGTATTTTTCGAATAATTTATTATCCATATGTGTATAGCAGCAGCAACATTGTGAGGAAAGTTAAAGATGTAATGGTGTTTATAAGCCTCTAGTATCGGTGAATGGCCCACTGACAGATACCTTAGATTGTTGATTCTTTGTTTCACAGAAACACTCTTTCCTAATTTATTGACAATATGCATGTAAGAAAACCAAAGGACTGTTTGTATCGTATATTCACATAATTATTTGTGAACAATTTTTTTAGACCATTTACGATCATAAAATGAAATTTATTCATTCACCCAGGCAGAGTTGGTTCAAATCATGAAGCGTAGTTAGATCTGGACCTTCATGAACCCTATGTTGGAAAATTCTCGATAATACTCTGTTAGTTGGGGATAAGACTTACTTTTCTTTACCAGAATTATTAACTATATATATATATATATACAAGGAAGGTTTAAGGGGTGTGGGAAAAATGATCGGCGTGCTCAGATCTCTCTTCTTTATTTCATACGTCTACGTTTCGGTCCTGTTTAGGACCTTCTTCAGGACTCTACAAATGAGTACATAATGAGAAATTATTTTAAAGACTACAGGAATATCCGACGACTTACCGAAATACAGAGGTAGCAAAAGACGTTTATTTTTGTCGTCATGCACCAATCAGGGCCTTTTGTGGAAAGGTGTATTACAATATCTCCGGAAAACCGGGTAGAAATTACCTCAATGAGGGACAGGTAAAGAACAACTAGGTAGTCTTATAGATATTGCAGGACAAGAATCTTAATTATCGACATACAGAAATTCACGAACAGGTTGCGAAAGTAGGGTTAATGTCATAAGGTCACAGACGGGGAGTGACATCTCCACCATAGAGTTTAACTTTTTTACTTGATCTTTATATGACACTCTCACTGTCAAATTATTTGGATGCACTTATTATGATAGGAAATATTTGGGGCTTTATGTTTTTTTTGAATTCACTCTCACTGAACAGTAGGGAATATAAAGTCGACTCACTCTCACTGAAATTCAACTCTATTCACTCGATGCCTAATGTCGCTGTATCGGCTCCATCACGAGAATCTGGTAACTCACTCTCACTGAGTTGATCGAAATGGATCAGATATGTGTAGATATTGCTGATGTTGTTTATGTCTCTTCGATAGTTCATAGAATGGGCGTGGCGTTTTATGTGGTACATCTCTAGGAAGCAACGTTTCTTCACATTTCTCTCACTCTCAAGTATTTTGGCGGATTCATAGTCCATGGGATGGTCTTTATTTCTTGTGTGGTCGGCTAGGGCACAAATTTTGTTCGGATTTTTTATGTCACTTTTGTGTTGTATTATTCTCTTCTTCAGTTGTTGCGACGTCTGCCCCACGTATATCTCTTCACATATGGAGCAAGGGATGGAGTATACTACACAGCTTTTGTTGATGTTGCTTATATTATCTTTTGTGGGGCTGTACAGTTTTTCGACTTTAAAATTAGGTCTCGCAACTAGCTTCAAGTTCGGGGTCTTCAAGAGGCTGATCAATGCACTGGTCATTCCTTTGATTAATGGGATGGATGAAAACATGACGTTTGTGTCCACATTGGCGGAGGCGCCTATATCCTCATTGCGTGGTTGTCTAGTAAGGTTGGAGCCGTAGATTAACCTGCTCAACAATCCTCTTGGGTAGCCATTCTCTATCATCAATACGTATAGGGTCCTAAGATTCTTTTGCAATAGGGAGTGGTGGGCAATTCTGGTTATGCGATTTTTAAGTCCCAAAATCATATTAACTTTTTGTCCATGTGGGTGGTTAGACAGATAATGTATATACCTTCCGGAAGAGGTCGGTTTCTGGTACCAATCCACAGTTAACTTATTGTCAGGCAACCTTATGACTTTTGTGTCAAGGAACGGGACACTTCTATGTATTTCTTCTTCTAGGGTGAACTGTATACTTTGGTGTTGACTGTTGAACTTGTCTAAAATGTACGTTACTTGGTCTTTGGGTACCGAGCAAATTATATCATCTACATATTTTTTTGTGAATGGGATGCAAAAGGGGATGTCTGAGAGGATTTCGTCCAACAGGAAATCCATTACTATGTCTGCAATGGGTGAACTGACACTATCACTATCTTAGGACCCTATACGTATTGATGATAGAGAATGGCTACCCAAGAGGATTGTTGAGCAGGTTAATCTACGGCTCCAACCTTACTAGACAACCACGCAATGAGGATATAGGCGCCTCCGCCAATGTGGACACAAACGTCATGTTTTCATCCATCCCATTAATCAAAGGAATGACCAGTGCATTGATCAGCCTCTTGAAGACCCCGAACTTGAAGCTAGTTGCGAGACCTAATTTTAAAGTCGAAAAACTGTACAGCCCCACAAAAGATAATATAAGCAACATCAACAAAAGCTGTGTAGTATACTCCATCCCTTGCTCCATATGTGAAGAGATATACGTGGGGCAGACGTCGCAACAACTGAAGAAGAGAATAATACAACACAAAAGTGACATAAAAAATCCGAACAAAATTTGTGCCCTAGCCGACCACACAAGAAATAAAGACCATCCCATGGACTATGAATCCGCCAAAATACTTGAGAGTGAGAGAAATGTGAAGAAACGTTGCTTCCTAGAGATGTACCACATAAAACGCCACGCCCATTCTATGAACTATCGAAGAGACATAAACAACATCAGCAATATCTACACATATCTGATCCATTTCGATCAACTCAGTGAGAGTGAGTTACCAGATTCTCGTGATGGAGCCGATACAGCGACATTAGGCATCGAGTGAATAGAGTTGAATTTCAGTGAGAGTGAGTCGACTTTATATTCCCTACTGTTCAGTGAGAGTGAATTCAAAAAAAACATAAAGCCCCAAATATTTCCTATCATAATAAGTGCATCCAAATAATTTGACAGTGAGAGTGTCATATAAAGATCAAGTAAAAAAGTTAAACTCTATGGTGGAGATGTCACTCCCCGTCTGTGACCTTATGACATTAACCCTACTTTCGCAACCTGTTCGTGAATTTCTGTATGTCGATAATTAAGATTCTTGTCCTGCAATATCTATAAGACTACCTAGTTGTTCTTTACCTGTCCCTCATTGAGGTAATTTCTACCCGGTTTTCCGGAGATATTGTAATACACCTTTCCACAAAAGGCCCTGATTGGTGCATGACGACAAAAATAAACGTCTTTTGCTACCTCTGTATTTCGGTAAGTCGTCGGATATTCCTGTAGTCTTTAAAATAATTTCTCATTATGTACTCATTTGTAGAGTCCTGAAGAAGGTCCTAAACAGGACCGAAACGTAGACGTATGAAATAAAGAAGAGAGATCTGAGCACGCCGATCATTTTTCCCACACCCCTTAAACCTTCCTTGTATTTAGAAGTATTGGGAATTAAATCACTTGTGTATATATATATATATATATTCTTTTGAAAGAGAGTAATACATACTTTTTTCTTAAATCAAACAATATATGGCATAAGGCACGTGTGAAGAAATGGCGACAAGGAACAGATTGTATAAAAAAAACAATGATCATTGAATAACGTCCAAAAAAAAACTAATTTTTATGGTCAAAAACAAGAACCATAATAGAATTCTGGAGAAGGACTATGCAAGAAAGGGGGTGAGATATATCAACCATTATTTATATTGCAGTTGATATAGCAACTTGTGTGGAATTGGTGGTTGCAGTTGAATGGTTTGAAGAAAATAAACTCTTGTTAATTAAAGACAACCCAAACATTGACTTTCTCTCCTCAACACTCAGACAGACTCAGTTGACGATATTTTGAGAGTATTATTTCAACAAGATCAGAAATGGAGTGAACATTTAGAAGAATTATTCGAGAAGCTGTTCTGAGGTATTTTCACTATATGTAGAATGATGCACATTGGAAATTAGGAAAAAAGCCATGGCTGCTTACAGAGCCAACTTCCGTAGTTGGGCCTCATATATTATTTATTTTTTCACACCTAGATGCTGAACATCTATATTTATCACATGCAACCTCTAGTTTTCTCCAAAAAAAAAATAGGATTCATTCATTAGGACAGATACATAAAACTCCTGTAATTTTTATGAACAAATTCATGACATTCTCTTAAGTAAGAATCTCGAAGGTCTATATAATATAAATAGATTCCGTATACTAAGTGTCTTTGTTGAATAGAGAAGTCTTGTAGTATATAAACTGATGACATTTTTTATTACTTTTGAAAAGTATGTATATGCGATTCCTAATTTATATATAGTGTGTTATATAAAGACCTCTCCATATGAGTACATATACTGTATCTGAGTATTGATTTGGCTAGGGATTAATAAACTAAGATAAGCCAGTCTCTTTTTAGGATGTTCTTAATACAGTAAAATAAGTATATGTACAGATAACTGAATATATTTGACAGAGATTTGATATGAAAAATCCATTTGAGATGTTTAAAGAAAATGAGGCGTAGATATTTATGATTGTCTACTTTGTTCATTTCCAATATACATAAATAAATGAAAACTTGGGGTGTGTGGCCATTGTCTAGAAAAATGCCATATACTTTTTCTTTATATCAAGGGACAGTTTTGTTTGTGATGCCATATTTAAATTTTTTCCATGGTTCTACTCATGTAATTTTTCACCGCAGGCCAACAGTTACCTTTCGTGATCAGAGATGTATCATCAGCATATGATGAAATTGAATGAATTTCTTTGTCTGAATTTAGGTATGAAATTAATACAATTGGACCATGAAGTTTTCCTTGTGGTATTCCCATCTTTGCAATTGTTTGGCGAACAGTCCACAGCTTTTGTCGGTACTGAGAGATGATGTGTTCAGATTATTTGATATATTTCTACTTCAATACTGAATTTAGATATAAAATAAAAAGAATTGTTCTAAGTACATATTTCAATACAGATATATAAAATAAATAGAATTGTACCAAGTATTTCAATACAGAAGTGGATGGATTTATATGAGTACTTATTTGTTACGCTATTTAAATTTTTTTATATTCCAATAAATTTACTCGTGGAAAGCTGGATGATTTCATCATTGTTTGAACAATGATTCTATTTACCTACACATTCTCTTTTGTTCCTCAAATTTGGAATGAAATGTGCTTTGAATCGACTCGTATTTCCTTGATAATGAATGAAAAATACAACTTCAAATACAGTTCTTTATTTCAAAAAGTAAAGATTTTAATTATTCTCTCGAATAAATTTTATATAATAATGCACAAAAAACTATACACCTCAGAGGTTTTGCACAGGTGTTAGTAAAAACGTATCTGAAATATCATATCAGAAAACTTGATAATGAATTCTCAAATAACCCGAAATATATTAATAGAAAACGTTAACGATAGGGGGCGTACTGCATCTTTGGTTTCGCCTATAGGACAAAATCAAAGATATTCTACAATTGTAGAATATCTACGGACAAAATACACAAACGAGGAGTCTTTGATTCAAAGTCCATCGCGAGAACCCAAAAATTTCATCTCTTTTAACTTTCGCTTGATCTGTGAGCAAATAAACCCAAGGAACCGACGAAAATCTTCGGTCCATAATGTACCGCTGTCATCAGGAAACATCCGCCGTAAATTCGAATAATAACAAACCGAAGAAACCCGAAAGCCTACGAAGCAGCCCACGATCACCTCCGGTTGATTCGGTTCATGAAAACATCGGGCGATTTGAATGAACCATGTCCCGTAAATATCCGATTTCCATGTACCAACCGAACATATTTCATTTACGGAACGGCATGACAGCCACCAACCATAGATTCTCATGAACCAACCGAACTTGGTTGATATACGGACCATACCCCATGTGGCAGCGGATATTTAATTTGTTGCTCTATGGTGTGAATGAAGTGATTGAACTTTTAACACTCATACATCGACATGACTTCATGATTTATTAATTGGGATGTTAAACAATCGCATTCGATAATAGCTATACTACGCGAGAGATTCAAGGTCGCTTGAAGCAACTTGACTGACGCTTATTATCGGATGCTGCAGATAATGACAAATTTCAATTAATTATCGAGCTGACGATAGCCAAGATGAAGAGCATGTGTGGTAACTACCGGAAAGTTATTTATTACTCCAAGAAAATGGATGTGTTCGTTTAGGCTGTCTAAGGAAAGGACCATAGATTTTCGCTTTGGCTGGCAAGCCCCAATTCCCTGTCTTACCCCAAATGAAACACTTTCTTTGCTATAAACAACTAACTTCATGATATTAAAGTCAAATAGGTCCACATTCTATTAAGACGGTACCTCATGAAAACATGTAGCGTGTAAAGAAGTCTTTTATTGCCACAGATTATGTGGGATAAGTGACATTTATCGCAGGATCATAGACAACAGATAAAATCTATGAATTGATGGATTTTCATAGAGAACTACATATAGTTATAATTTTAGCGGTATATATTCGACCTGGCATCGGCATATTCTTTGAGATGATGGTAAGATATGCTTCCTCATCAGTAGAATCACGTTTCAGCGATATTCATTAAACTGGGAGTAACTCAATGAATTGCAGAAATTATTATGCATATTGGTCTGCGGAAATACTCTATGGTAAATCGATAAATGTCAAATCGTTTGTATCTGTGATCTGAAATCGCGTTGGTCTAGCATATTTCATGCGAGTAGAATACAATAGCAAGTAATTTGATGATACGGATTGAATAGAGGAGAAAAAGGTCAAATTTCGCCTCATGAATATTTAACATTCTCATGAATTAGAAGAAGATAATTATGTAACTCAGATTCCCACCCGTTGGCGAAGAATGTTATAATGGCTTCAGAGACAAGGAAATTAGTGTAATACCATACCCATCACGATTTTAACAAGATCGAGATCTAAACAGAGAAATATTATAGGTATAACAACGATTAAAAGAAAATCACGATGTCAAAAAAATGTGAACGCTAATCAGACCACGAATTTTTATGAAACCATAGATACGATCGGCCATATTTACGATGCGATGGATAAGATGAGATCATTTTACAGACTCGCCAAATAACGAAGGTATTGCCTCGTTGCATAACCAAAGATGGCATTTCAGTATCATCCCACATAGCGGAATTTCTCACCTTGAAATCATCACGTGCTGGTCTTGTTTCGACATTTTTGTCTCGAATCCGTGTTTTCTATGTTGACAACTTCGTATAGATTCTTGAAAATATTCGATGCTTAATGATTGCATACGTCACTTGTTATGAATAATTAATCGAATTCTATGGTTTCCAGTGGGTGACCCGTTTTTGCGTTGGTTTTTCAAGGAAATCACGGGAGAGTGTGAATCAGTAGCAGTCTTGAAATTAAATCTTGACACATTCGCGCTATTTTGTCAATGGAATGAGTCAGGAAATCAAGAAAAGCGAAGGATAGTCTCCTTGAGAATCACGATGATGAATACCTACATTAGTGCAATTTATGACAGAGAGGGCGTTTTTATGTTTTTATTCATGCAAGATGCACTCATATATGTGAAATTTGTGTCCACTACTCTAAAACTGTTCAATCAGTCGATTCCAGCACAGTTAGGTATTCTGTGATTCCAGGCTCAGAAATCCAAAAAGATATCTCTATGATCTACCAATAAAGCTATACGAAGATTCTATGCTGAAACATAGATAAGAGTTTCCTTTTTTGAATTCACAGATAGTTGTAGAACATAGAATAAAAGACAGTTAGGAGTTGAATTGTATCATGAATCCGACCTTCATCTCTTTAAAAACGATACCGTGCAAGACCATAACTTTCCGAGTACTCCAAGCCCCTCCTCACGACACCCAATCCCCATTTAATAAACAACATAACAATTTGTTCCATCTTCATCACTGCGGCATCCTAATGACTTCATTACCATAAAGCAGGCATGAAGAATCCGTAAAATTTCTAGTTCAGTGTTAAACGCATCCGTGACTTCAGGGTGGAAGGCACGAAGGTCTGCATAACAAAAGTATCGAAGGCAATCTTTTGACTTTTAAGCACAATAGACATTGTAGAGAACGCAATAGAAGGAGCGATCACACTCATGTCAGACAATCCAATTCGCACTTTACACCTTTCGCAACCACGATAAAGGAATTCCTCAAGCTTTTTCGACAGCCAATGTCACGGAGAAATGATCGGCGCCAATTACGCCATCGGCACGGAACGCACCTCTGGACCATAAACAAGATCATAGAAGGATGCGTCAAACTGTGCCTGAATCCGAAGGTCTATGATTGAACCATCGATTAAACAAGCTATGCATGATTGAACTCGAAAAGACTCTTTTACTGTCAATATATTCACTACTGCTCAGTGACTTTTTAAGCTCAAAACTGATCTGAAATCATTCCTGTTCAATGGAACATTCTTCCAGTTCTTGTAATGACAAGAACTCTCACCACTTCAGGAAGGCCAATTCTCTATTTTTCACTATGTTTTTTTTGAGTAGGTGTTGTCGTAAAACTTTTACTAATTACTTTGTATTGTATTTTTATTTTCATATTTCTCTCTTCGAGAACCTTCACCTCGAAACTAGCAAATATGGTGGAGTTATGAACGTTTATTAATGATACTTTGAGGAAACCTCTATTGAAATGATCGATTGTATGTTATTAGCGACAGAGAAACATGATTGAAGGATTTGACACTTGTATTCTTGAAGGAAAATTCAAGTAATCACCCACAGATAACAGATAACAGAAACACTGTTATCTGTGGTAATCACCTCAATCATCAGATAGTTATTTCGAATATTATTAGGTAATAATAAGATGATTTGAATTATTATCTCACTTTCCATTCGAAATATCAGTGTTATAAATTATGTACCATGGTTGAGGTAATGTGGTTCTTCTTTAGATAATATCGATATAATTTGTGAAAAAAATAACTATTTCCGTCGACCATAGAATAAAAGCTCATTTTAACGCTCCCGAAATCATCCATTAATGACCTATTTTAAAGCATGATTTTTTATTAATGCATGATTATCATGGCAACCGAACATAAAATATTCAGTCAGGGCACTATCGAGCTTCGTTGGAAATCAACTTCTGTCAAGGAAGGGTATATTGACAACTCCATTCAAAATAAAATAGACTGCAGAAGAAATTTCAGGTGATAAAAGTTGCAAAGTAAATAATTCATCAACCATTTTCTCCACACGTGACACGTTCCTTATCTGATATCATGGGTAATGATATAAATGCAAACTAAATGTTAACTATTCAGAATGTCACAACATGTCCAATATTCCCTCTATGAATTTTTCGAATTGTTCCATAGGGAGCATAAATATTAAAATATCTAAATGAACATAGAAATTCACATTATGTCAGATTTGTCTATTATGCAAAATAACAATTCATTTCTATCGAGAATTCATATTGAATTCGGGATGAGGTCGACGGAAAAATCTTGTAATCAACTCGTTTATTAATTCAGCGATTAATGGTCTCAAACATTAACGCGCTCGCTCCGCTCACGCGTTAAAATATTTCGACCATTAATCGCTGTCATTAATAAACTAGTTGATTAAATAACTATTATAGTTATGTTACGTCAAAACACTCCACTCGTAGCTCTGTGATTTGTCTCTAGGCACAGAATTATTGGTACATATCAACTACAGTGGCTTTATACAGGACAGTGGCGACAATAGACGTTCACGTTTTGATTGGTCGGACTGTTTTCGACCACTAATGGCGGACTTTCCTTGATTTGTTGTCATGTCATAGTGTATATAAAGCTCAAAATCGAGTCAAATGTCAAACAGCACGACACTCAAATGTAAACAAATATCCACCATGTTTGTGCAAAAACGTGTTCTATGACCCTATTGTCGCCACTGTCTTGTATAAAGCCACTGTAATATCAACCATAGAGACAACAATCATAGATATATAATATTATCAGAGACAATTTGTCTCTGATATTATATTAATGATACCAACTCATTCTCAAAAAAAATTGGATGCAAAGTCGATCTACCCGGATCCATTTATCGCAGATGACCCCCAAGACAGTTTCTGGAAACGGAACGGAATCTCCGAAGTGAAGAACCCACGAGAAAAACCCACATAATTCCGCGACTCTCAAAATATGACCTGCGGTTCACAGAAAACCGAGCAATACGTGACGAAAATAGATCCTCTATGCCAGATTCAGCGATTGTTCTCTGTGAATCACGTTCTTAGCGTTCATTAACTTCTCTGAACGGCGTGTTGAAATCATTTAAATCATGCGACGAAGATGATCTCATGGCATTTCGATCAAACTCGCTAAACTACTCTCCGAATACCCGTAGAGGAGTGTATCGGTAAAAATAAACTCGAAATTTGAATAAAGGATATTTTTATGGATTTTTTTTTGGATATAAAACGATAAGCAAGTATACAGAGCAGCGTGTTTGGGTTTTATGAAGATTTACGGTCTAATCCTAATAAATCACAAGGATATGGGTATTCGGCTTGGATGCTCATCAGAATATTGCTATTTATGGTCTATGCCAAGGTGGTACTTTAATCGGATTCCAAGATTTTTTTTCTATACTTGGTCACATTAAATTAAGTTCACATTTTCCCATCTTTGTTAGAATCACTCGACAGGTGTTTTAGAACGTCAATGCTCATTACAATTGAGCCGTGTAATGAATATATCGGCATGACTAAGTGACATTTACTATTTTTAGCGGCGTGCAATATCGTCTTCATTATTTAGATCACCCAGTACTCACCATGGTAAATGGTTGGGCCCAAGGCTTTTGAAATAACAGGTTACTTTGAGAACACCGAAAGCTACGTGTCTTCACCTGATATTATGACTATTTTAATGTTAAAATGTTGGTATTTACGTTCGTCTATGGATCAGTGGATAACTAATCATCATAGATGATTTGTTTTTCCCATTTTACATTTTTACCCGCTTGTTCGCATATATTTCAAAAACAATAATTGTCGAAAGAGATTTTGTTCACATTTTATTCTGAATATACACTATTTGGGAAGATTTAGACACAACTTATGGCTGCGATTGATAAAGTAGAAATGTTCTCTGAATCAATTTTCACAAAAAAATTACGAATTGCATAAAATGAAACAGATCCTGTTAACCCGTAACCGAGTTTAAAATCATCGGACCGTATTAAATATAGCGACTTAATTAATACTTGGAAACAACACGGAACTAAAGATCAAATTAGCTCACGGTTTGACCTTTATTCCACGAGGAAGATTCAATAAAAAATTCATAATGATAATACGTATACGACCAGACCTAGCGCTTCTAATATAGAATTAGTGATGACACTTCCACAGTTTTAAAGCCTGTTATTTAACATTGAAATTTCGGCATAAATACAGACCGTTTGAATATGATTTGCTGTCGATTATGTTAACCTCATTTTCGCCTTCTCAAATTATCCCCGCTGCTTAAAATGGCATTAATTCAATACACACTTTTCGGATGATTAACTAGTATAATACAGTTTGAAGATGGTTTTTTCGATACTTTCTTCAAAATTTCATATAGATCAACGAAGATGCCATGATGGAAACATACTATGTCAGTATGTAATTGATAAATCTAGTTAAATTAAAATAAAATTGAGAGTGGAAATAAAATTATAGTGAAAATTAAATTTTCAATGTGAATAAAATTCAGGAGAAATTAAAATTATAAGTAAAAATAAAATTGAGTGAAAATGAAAATATAAAGTGAAAGAATATTTGGAGTGAAATTAAAATTATAAGATAAAATAAAATTATAAATGAAATGAAAATTATAATTGGAAATGATTGAATATTTTCTGTGGTTTGAGCGCAACGCGGGGAGGGGAAAAATGGGTGTACCTATACAGGGTCCTGCAATAGTACGTTCTTCTTCCATAGCTGCCGAACCAGACATCTCAGAGATTTCGTTGGAAAGTAGACCTCTTGTACCTTCATTTCTGCTTCTCAGGAAATTATTTTCTGATATACAGGGTGCAGAAATGAAGGTACAAGAGGTCTACTTTCCAACGAAATCTCTGAGATGTCTGGTTCGGCAGCTATAGAAGAAGAACGCACTATTGCAGGACCCTGTATATAGGACCAAGTCGAGTCTTTCTTCCTTTCCTTCTTCATCAAATAGATACTGGATCTTTGCAATATTGCGTGATCTTTAAATGCTGAATACTCAATAAATTGAAATTTAAATGTTTCCTTCGCCATCAAATAATTTTCTATGTAGGTACGGTAATTCTTTTGATATTTGTTAATGATCTATTTAAATGCCTTTTCCTTGGGTTTATGGATATTTATAGCTCATGCAATAAGTACCTACTTACGAATTTTTCAGTGATGATTAATGAAATGACGAATGGAAAAAAATTATAGGTTTCGTAATAAACGCATCGTGTTCATAAAAGCACTAGTTTCAAAATATAAGAAAATTTTTAGTGGAAAATCCTTATCCTCGTTATTGATGTAAAAGAAAAACGTTTTAGAGAAACTTTGTGTGGTTGTTACTGAATTCCGTTGGAACGTTATCAGAATTACACTCAATTGTAATTCTAGTTGGACTTGAGCGTTAGTATTTTTTTCAGAATCTAAAGCTCAAAAGCTTTTCATTTTTTCGAATATCTTTTGAACTATGAATTTGAAAAAAAAATATGGCTTTCATTTAATTTGCCACACGATACACATGTACATTTCTTTATGTTTTATTTTCGTCTCGAAATATAAAATTCGTTCAATCGAAATATGCGTTCTTCATTGATCTCAAAATATTTTCGTAATTTAAATCATTTGAGTCATATAGTTTCTTAAAATAATGAATTATAATTTTTCAAAATGATGTTTGAAGAGTGGCATTTGTTTGGTGAAATAATCTCAATACTTAACATTATTGAAGAATTCTATGCAGTTTTCAACAATGGGCATTTCCAGTCATTTTCAGAAAAAATATATTTTGACATATTGGATTCTCACGAAATTCGTGATTTTTTTAAATTTTTTCTTCATCAATTTATACCCTTAAAAAATATTGGAAACTCAAAAATAATCTACCGCGAATTCAAACGATCAGAAGAAGCGGGAAATCGTGTGACGTCAGTCGCTAGAGAGATTTTTGATTGGTTGTACTCATCATGACGTGCTGCTGATATAAAGATGACAGCATTGCCAAATCACAAAAAAAATTTGCCTGAAATAGCCCTTGCTTTTACTTTCCTAATAATATCATAATATAATGTTGATTTTGGATGATTTTCTTTTATCATCATGACATTTTTATGTGTACTCACTTGTAGCTTCATAATATCATTCTATTTACGACCTATTAATTGAAGATAAAAAGGGTTCAAGTAAGCAGATAGGTGAGAAATTCAGTTAAAAATAATTATCCCTAGTCTACACAGTTAAGAATTGGTATATATAGGCCGGTCTTCTAATTTAGGAAGCATTTATAATTATTTTCATTTTGACTTTTGAGAAGTGCAAATTTGTGGTAAGAATAATTATTGATTTGGCAACTGTGTATAGGGACCATCTGGTTGTCAGTCGTTGACTTAACCTAGGAGTATAGAATATAGAGTACCTATAGAATACTCCTAGACTTAACTATAAGAAACGCCATTCTATAGTACGCAGAGAAGACGTCGAAATGTCGAATAATGACAAATAAGAAGGTTATGTTTTTATTTATAATCTGTAGGCGTGGTTGTCACACCAGTATTTGTATTTTCAGAGAATGAGTATTAATCAACTTTAATGGAAATTAAGTTGTTATATGACGATGTTCCAAAAACATTATAGTGATCACATCAAATATAATACGATTACTGAATATATTTATGAATAAATTCAGAGATTTTACAAAAACTTAACAGCGGCGTGTCTCTCAGTTACTCTGGGCTTTGTCCTCTCCATCACAAACTTCAACCAATCATATTACAAATTGGGCCACTGACGTCACAGCAGAGGGACGTTTGAATTCACACGTGTTGAAATCAAATTTTCAATATCGAATAATTAATCAATTCTTCAAAATTCAGAGTGAATAAATGGTTACAAATGTGTTATAAACTGCCCTTCATTACGTCATGTGAAGAAAAGTTCATATTTTGAGGTACTGGAAATCGCCAGGATCACCCACGATCGATGGAACAACCTGTATACAGCATTTTTGTACCGCTATTTCTTTCCTATTATTTTCGGTTCATGCTTTTCTTATACCTAACTCTAGCGGTTTTCAAGCAATTCATTGATTTCCTCATTTTTTGTGCTTCAATTGCATGCTTATTATGCGGTAATTTAATTTGTAGAAAGCTGAAATTTTGGGTATAGTTTACCTATACCTATACATCATCAATACCTAAGGAAATTCGTATTTCAATTTACATGTCGTCCAAAATTTGTGATATTGCGATAAATGTAAAAATGGTAGAGTGGATTTTTTTAATCGTCCTGCATATTATGGAATATCCTGAAAGAATCTGTCGAAAAAGTGGGCCCAGAAGAACCTTAATATCGCATCAAGGCTGCGATACAGTGAAGAAATTTTTGAACGGTCGAATAGAGGAATAATCGATTTATACGTGGGTGAAATTTCGATTCTCTAGGCGATGTAGAAGTACTTTAAAAAATTCTTGAAAAATCCGGGTAGAAGGGCAATTTTGAACTCGATAAAACTTTTTTCGCAGATATCCTGGCCGTGATTTAAATATACGGATCGAAAGAGGAAAGGTCAATGCAAAATGGCTCCGTATTAATATTTTCCATGATTTTCCCATTTCTTCAGGAAAATTGATCAAACTTTGGCATTTCGCCTACAAAATCACCCGATTTGCAGAGATTACCGATGAGGATAACTACCTAATAGGTAGATCTAGGGGCTTTACTAGTTAAGATATCTTAAGTTTGGTCTATGCTAGAAAATCTCGAATTGGGATATTTTGAAATTTCAAATTACGAATTAATCGAAAAAGTCACCAAATAATGGGTTCAAAAGAATCTTTGGAGAGCATTTGAATGATGTATTGTTCGAAATATGATCGTCATAAGTTGTACTTCCAAATAAAAAAATGCTAGGCTTTTATCTCAAATATTTAGTATGTTATTCAACTTAAAAAAATGTCTTTCTTGGGGAACTCTTCAGAATGTCAAATGAACGATTTGTAACATGGACTTTTTCGACAATACTCTGCAAGTGAATGAAACATAAAACGAGATTAGACATCTCTTTCCGATCGTTCAACTGAAGATGTACTTAATCCTTGACTCCTTTACATAATTACTAGCTGCTCTCATTCTAAGCGCATTCTGCGACTTTAAACTACGAAAATAAAAAACTCAACACTCACTTGCCCCTCGACAACGGCCAAACAGACCACTAATCCAACGAAAACGTGCCCCAACATGACGAAAGTGACCTGGGGGATCGGTAACACCCCGTATACGACGCCCAGCAGGCAACACTACACTCTGAGAAGGTGCACTTGCACTACCTACGAGACGTTGAGCGTTCGCGAGAAGAACAGAAGAAGCGCCCGTCGTCTTGGGCTCGCTTGGGAAGCGGTGCCGTGGGTCACCAGGTCACGAGGTTCGCCCGTCGGAGAAGGGAGGTCTGATGTCGGAGATCGCGGTGCTGGACGGGCGCAGATCGGGTCCAGCACGGACTGTCATGGGCGGCCGAAGAAAAAAAATCTAGGGTGGGTTCATCAAAAATTTATATTCTTTGTAGCAAAGAAATATGATTGAAAAAAACGGTTGCAAAATTTTGGTACCTACATTTTGTTCAAATTCAATTAATGAATAAATGAGCAAACTATTGAAACTTTAGAGAAACAATCAAGTTCGATTATTGTTTTTGACACAGTGACAATCTATTAGGAAAACAAATAAGCTCCTGCGGTTTTTTTTTTCAAAAATTGAAGCTTTATTGTGAAGAAACACCCCTACATTCAATGTTTCATCAGGATATTCCAATTGACCGTTCCACTGGATTCATTTTCTTAGCTTTCAATTCTATCTCAATAGTTTCGAACACTGCCCCCATGCGGCGCTCATGGTGATGATTGCTGAGAACAATGACAGGATAGGAGTTTTTCAATGCATTGAGGAAAGAGGTTTTCGTCATTTTGTGTTACGTGAGAGGAGAGTGAAGAATCACAGAAGCCGAGATTTCGAGACTTGCTCATTTCTTGTTGTCTACAGGATGTGCCATTTCACCCGTTGAAAGTTTGGATTTGCTTTTTATGTTATATCTATTCATCTTTTACTTATATTTAAGACAAATTGTCGAGCCCATCTCAAGGATAAACCATCATAATAATGGTCACACTCACAATCATTTATGTAGTTCCCTCACCTATAATCTGTGCTCAATCAATTATAAATCAATCAAGAGAGTACTCAACTACTCACATCACTCCAATACCTTTAACGGTTCGATAACTGGTAATTTCGATTGCGCTATACCTAACACAATAATTTCTCTATTATTCGAACATTTTGTTCTTAAACCGAATGATTATTTTCAGCAGATTCACTGTGACGTCGTTAGTCGTAGAAGATCATTGTATGTTACAACGGTAATGGTCATCTCAAAAGAATAGAATTTGTTCATAACTGTATGGTGTTTGAATTGATGGAAGAAAATGCACGAAAACATTTTTGGTACTGGGCCCATAATCTGTTGGTTGATTAAATCCCAGTAACTTGGTTGCTTGTCAACTAGTAGATAATTTTGAAAAAAATGTCAGGATATTGATTTTGCACACTCATAATATTCTCAGATATAATTTCAAGAGCAAAGATCAAAATAAGGTGGTAGAGAAGTGGTAAAATCAACAGATACACAATAAAAGGACGACTTTGTGATGTAGCATTGTCATAAGTAAATTAAATTTTCGAAAATTCAAATTAGAAGGTTCATGGGTTATTTGAAGATTTTTACTTGCAGAACCCGAAGAAGATAGAAATAGCCGTGGAATGTCTCAACTTTTTTGAATCTTACTGTAAAATTATCAAATTAGAGTGAACTTAGAGAATAATGTGGTAAGTTGAATTGTGGAAATAGGCAAATTTGATAGTTTCAAAGATAAAAAAATGTATTTATTATCTTATAAATCATAATTTTCTATGCATTGCTTAGGCACTGAAAATCTCCAGACGAATGTGATAATTACAATTACGGTCGTGTTATACAGGGTGAATCTTTGACTTGTAGGTACATATATTTTTACACTCATCAAACGAAACACCATTTTTCAAAATTCGGTTTCGTTTGAAAAACTCTTTTCTGTTCATATCTTCGTGAACTCTATTTCAAATGAACTGAATTTTGGTTGACTGTTTACTCTATTACTCTATTACATTGTGCATATTCCTCAATCAAAACTTTTTCAATATTTCTCCACACAAAAATACTATAAGACCACTTGAAAAAGATAAACGGTTCATATTTTCGAAAAAAAACAAGGGTTCTTACGTTTTTTTTAATAAAATGCGTCGTTTTCGAGTTATTCCCAATTTTATCCGATAAAATTTGACGAAAAAATCAAAAATCATAAGAATAATCTGGATACTTCCCTGGGTTTTCAATATCACAGAATGACTGAAATTTATGAACTCTCTGATCTCTATACAAGGTAACAATGTTGTCAGAATGTTTATCGACTTTGTCAAGACTTAAATCTCTATATGTAATAATAAAATCGTCCACAAATGTGGAAGATAAAATTGAATATTAAGAAGCATGAAATTATACATTTTATACGCACGTTTCTATTGAAAATTTATTGGTCCGGTCAATATTAAGAATAAAAGTCAATGAAATACAAAATTCTGACATTAATGATTAATTTCGATACAAACCACGTATTGAATTGAAATTAATGAAAAATAAAATAAAAAGGATTGATTCTTTGTTTATTTTGTGGAAGTTTAATTGAACCATAATATCAAACAGTAAAAAACACTGTGAAAAAACACACATTTAATTTTGTCAATCCACTATAAAATACTGATTTAAACAATTTGAACCGGTTTCGGCTTACGCCATCATCAGCAAAATAAAATGATACTTAGCACTAGAAAATCTGTGACGATGTTTCTATCTGAACAATATCCTCTTGGAATTCTATAAACTCGACACTACACGGTTATTATTACATTAATTCACATCATGATCATCACCTGTATGCATTCTTCTCTGTGAATAAATAAATCGACAAATCACGCCGGTTATCGCTATACGCATGCGTCGTTCATGGGACTAACGTTGGAGACACAGAACAACAACAGACCAACTGGTTGACAAACCGCGCTGGATACCTCGCATTAGCGCATCGTTATAGGCGACTGAAATTGAGATCGTAGCGCTATATCGGTGAGAATCAGAACTGCTTGTTGGGCATTTCCAAAGAGAAAGGCTTAGATGCAATTAACGAAAAGTAAACAAAACTAGTACCCTTGCATTAGTTCATCCGTGAATGATAGGGGGCGTACTGCTTCCTTGGTTTCAGGAAAATCGAAGAAGGAACATATTTTGGTGGGAGAAATAATGGCTTTTAAATTGCAGAAATAATCGGACAAAACTAAGTATTTTTGTTAGGAAATATGGTGTTAGTAATATTTTAATTCCAATAAGGTTAGTGCTTGAATATTTCCTTAATGTATCAACTCAATTTCAATCGAGAAATATGAACTTTGGATCAATTCCAGAGAAGGCTAGAGGCTTTATCTTTCAAACAGAGCCAAATCGGAAGAATGAAAAATGACAAAAAGGTTTCTTTTGACCTCAAGAATCTACAGTTAAAATATATGTACAAGTCGAAGACTCACCCTGTATAGTTTAATCATCTGAACTCTTCGTTTTCGAATCGAATGCGAAGAAAATATTCATAAATTTCAATAAGCTCAGTATAACCTCCAATTCATTTAGAAACCTATACATATTTATATCACGACTGGGGTCACAACCTGTTGGTTGTTTTTAATCTGAGCGTTTTATTTCCACTTGTGACTACTCAGCTAGAATCCGAAGAGTCAGAAATAAAGCTTCAGTTGAGACATTCTTCGATAATGATCCACTTTTTTCTGTAGACGACTATTTGTCTGAATACGCATCGTGATCATGAGGAAGATCTTAATTCTGTACCATTTTCACATAATACTGTGCTGTAGGTCTTCCTCGACTAAATCATAATAATTACTTCATTTCGATGAGGCAATTTCGAAGATTGAACATTACTGCCTTCAAGGTAATCTGGCCAACCCAAAATGATCCGCGATACTTTTACGTTTACGGACAGCAATTTGGTGATATCTCGCAGGCTTTCAGATGAGACCTTCGACAGTAGTCTGAGAAGATTCTAATGATGACAGATGATGCGTTTCCTGTTTGTATT
Source organism: Adalia bipunctata (assembly GCA_910592335.1). Classification (NCBI taxonomy): domain Eukaryota; kingdom Metazoa; phylum Arthropoda; class Insecta; order Coleoptera; family Coccinellidae; genus Adalia; species Adalia bipunctata. The sequence continues at coordinate 16,960,455 of OU342955.1, forward strand.
AAACGTTATAGGTACGCTAAATATTGAACAACTTTTTTGATTTGCGTCTCTTAAATATTCATTCGCGAATTCTATGGATTTTTTGCAATGTTTCGAGGTTGAATTCCTCACTTTTCTGAGTAAACTCTCTGGTATTATCGGAATTTTTATTGGTGTTTTTAGAGGTGAATCAGATGCAGAGACAAACCATAAATTGTGAGATTATATTGCCAGAGTGTTGACATTAACTTTGGTATCACTCATTGCTGGGAATTTGTGACCAGTATTTAATTTTTAGTTCACCAAGCACTAAACCACGAAAGAGTTTATACAGATCTAGGACACCCTGTGTAATTCCCATTGGCAACATCCGTGAAGATGGCTCAATTTACATAGCGATTTTACCGAAAATTCCAAGAATGATTAATGAGTGAATCCTGCTGTTCAAAACGATAATTCCACAACTAACAATTCAATAGAAGAATGTCCAATTAGTTGGTATTCATCGTAACATCCATGAAATCGATAAAAATAATTATACCTCATTTTTTCTACCGACGATTCAATCATTCCAATAAGACATGCATTTGAATATTGATTAGCACCATATGCGTTAATGGGTTTCACAATAATCCATCATTTTAACAAGTCATAGGTGTCTCAGACGGATATTTCGAAGGATGAACTTATTCCACTCTGTAGAACAGTCACAGATACTTGTCATATGTCAAACCAATTGTACGAATATTCATTTCTCTAAAGTCTAAATTAACTTCACCACAGTTTAAGTCTATGGTGATTTTAGGTTCTATGACCCATCGATCATAATCGAAACCTTTCGTTTGTTTAACGCTCATAGAGAACCACCTCATTTTCGTCCTTGATGCCACAGCGGTTACGGTAATGTTAAGTCGTGCATCTTGATCCTCAACTCATTTGAATGTCGAACAAATACCTATCCCGCAACGATATAATTTCATAAATGATTCAGTTATCCCAGCCAGAAAGAATCGATCACTAATGTCAAATTTCGACAAGAAAATGGACCATAGAAATGTTACGATAAAAATAAGGGATGACTATAGCATCAACCTACGCTTAAAGATTGGGCCATTTTTCTTTTGCAAAATAGCAAAGCAATTTTCATTATAAGTTTGCAAAATCAGGGAAATGATGTTGGTCTGCAAGAATCAAATCATTGCGTGATAACCAGACGTACAGCGGCTATATCAAATTACATCTGGAGAACGAATTTGATAATGTTATCGATGTTGAAATGAACCAAATGACTTTTACAAACATATTTTTTGAAGACAATAATGAAGCAATGATCGTTGTCAATTTCAGATCTCAATAACAATAAATTGGTTGCCTGAAGAAGGATCAGATTTAAATAGGATTATTATGTGAAACAAAAGGTGTTATATAAATGATTAGTGGACCATGTTTTATAACGTTCGAAAGGATCTGTCGTTATTCGAAGTTCTGCAAGGAAGTTATATCCAGAGTAATTGGAAAGTATTGCATAAAAGTCATATTTTCGGTATTTACTGTTTTGCAGGAAATGGACGGGTCAATTTTTACTAACTTTGTATAATTTCAATTCATAAAGGCCATTCACGTTTCAACTTGAAACACCCATTATTTGTGAGAATAATTATTTTCAGAAAATTCATGACAATCAAAAAGAAGTTGACGAATTATTTCAATAATCCAGAACTTTCAAATGATATGAAATTGAACAAAATTAATCCTCATCAAACATTACAAATTATTTAGAAAATTGTATAGCAGCAAATTAGCTGAAAACAAAATGAATTATTATCCAAATGTCATAGTCATCAAGAATTTTTAATATACAGGGTGTATCTGAATTGATGTGATTTCAAAGGGTAATTTCTTATTCAGAATGAAGGGTAGTTTGTTCGGTCAAAATTCAAACGTTAGAGAGCAAAAATGAAATTCAAAGAAAAATTTCCGGAACTTCTTGGAGATAAAATTGAATTCGAATAGATAGCCTGATTTGTTAAGAAACTTTTTCCTTTCCTGTATTTTTCTCGTAAAATGTACCATATTGAAATAAAAAAATAAAATGTAAATCGTGACGTGTCAGGAAAGGGCAATTTATTTTTTATTTCGAAACGATACATTTTACGAAAAAAATACAAAATGTGAAAAAGTTTCTAACCAAACCATGCTATACGAATTTAATTCTATCAAAGTCGTTGCGTTCGTTTTTCTTTGAATTGACCATATTCATAAGCTATCGGTTGCAGCTTTTTGAGCGTTCTTGGGTTGGCAGCAATAATAATAATAGATAAGTCATCACTGTCATTACTGATTTCAAATAAGCCCGCCAATTCATTAACATTTAGGTTTCATTATATTCTTTATAAAATTTAGGTGTACACAAGATGTACTTACACCTTTTTAGCATCCATTTTTACCAAAAATTGTTTTCGCTCTATCAAAATTCAAAATAAATAGCACGTTCAAAACTTCCAAAATTGTAAACAATCAAAGACAATTGACATTAATGAGGTTCGACATTGAACATTGACAAGGCCGTAGCCAGGGGGGGGTCCGATGGGGTCCGGACCCCCCCCGAAATTTTTTCTAGAGCTCAGTTCAACGGACACCCCCCTCCCCCCGAAATTTTTTTCTAGCTAGGGCCTCGGACGGACCCCCCCCGAAATTTTTTTCTAGCTACGGCCTTGAACATTGACATTGATGACACATTAATACCAACCCAAAGATGCTCAAAAAGCTGCAACCGATAGCTCATGAATATGGTCAATTTAGTTAACAAACATGATAGGGGTAGTCTTCTTCAACCCCTCCACTTTCTCGCCATCTTTGAACCGCGATATCTCCCAAACGTTTGACCTTCGACCCAACATTCATATCACAAAGTACCCTTCATTTTGAACAAGGAATCAATCTCTGAAATTTTTTGCATGAATTCAGAAACACCCTGTATAATAATAATAAAACCAAATTCGCCACTTTTTGTAGTCTAATGGATAAAATATCTTTCAAAAACGTAGACTTCGATTGTTTTAATCATTATTACGTGAAAGGAAGAGTTCAATTCAAATACATAGGTAATCGTTGCAATTCAGGTAAGGAAGTTAGACCCAATAATTATTTAAAATAATTTTTCCAATACGGTGACGCTATTCTTGGAGACATCAACGATCGACGAAGAGAGGAACCCCAAAGTCGGGTGACTTCAACGATAGAGTAAGCGAGGAAATCAATATCAAGAAGTGACTTCAATAGTCGACCAAGCGCGAAACTATTTTTATGTATCGCCTTTACCACGTACTCTTTGTGTATACGAATGAAACGCTTGAAAATACAAAAAATAATACATTTAGAACATAGAACTGTTGTTCAACTTTATCATACCTATTGAAAATTCCGACGAGAAGATTTATAAAAATGAAGACTAGAATTTTTCTCATTCTTACCTTCTAAGTGAAAACAAGAGGACAATAACTGATTTGAGATCAAAGAACATCGTATAGTCGAACAATTTTCATGATTAGGTACAAGTTTTTGATCATAAAAGTAATATTTTCTTGAGAATTAAATAAATTTTTCTTTATTTCTCCTAATTTTTTTCCAAAGATGATTTCCTACGTTTCTAAGACAAAAGATAGTCGATAAATCTGTGGTACAACCTCGAAAGTCGCATCAAACCAAGCAAGCAGCTATCCTTCAGAAATCTATAATGTGGGTAGGTTCCATTCGAAAATTTCGAGTATTCAATCTGAACACTGGCGGTTCAAGATTGAACGTGACGTTTGGGGTCACATCACAGATTCCTTCGGATGTTTGACGAATGTTTCTAATTACACCAAAATTCGTAGTCGTATACTTGATTTATTATCTCAGCTATTATAGCACCTCTATAAGTATTCAATTTAGGAGCCACATGTTTTTTTCGATTGGTTCGAATGAAGGCATTGTATATTGAGTTGCGAAATATTTGAGATGCTTGTTTTGTTCAAATTCGTTTTGGAGCGACCCAGGGGGCAGGTCAAGGTCGGAGATGGTTGTAAAGTTTCGTTAATTGCATTGGTGAAAATCAAATGCAGATAGTTGGGCAAAGATTCGAAAGATACACCCTATTGGATAATGCCGAATTTAGTATCATCCACATAAGAAAACTCATACAGAATCCTGGGATTTTTTTCAATTTTCATCAAAGGATCGATACAAAAATTCCCAAATATGTAGGATTCTGAGGAGTTTTTTTTTGTGGATGATACCTACTGTTATTCTTTCAACTATTCACTTCCTAAAATAGGAGCCACACAAGAAATTAAAAATTCACAGGGTGTCCCAACAAATTCAGCTGATTTCGGACAACTTTCGTATCTTTATTAGTGGAACCGTTTAAGGGGGTCTAATTATTGTGAAAAACCTGGAATCTACAATAAATCTTATTGATAATGAAAATTCACCTGTACAAAATGAAGATATGATTTTTGGAATTTTATTAACAACAATAAATTCACCTGTAACCAAGCTTAAAACGAATCAAAAAATTATCCAAATACGAAAAGTGGTTTTGAAAATAATAATTGTCAAAATTCAATGTATTTTTAAGTAGTATTATAGAAACATACCTACCTATTAACATTTGATCTATATTAACAATATGATCTTGTGAAATTGTATCTAATTTTACAGATAAAGTATCTCCACTCGAAAAACAATCGAATAGAATAGAAAAACTTTTAAATGATCCAAGGTCTAATTGAAATTCCTATACCTACTTAAATGTATGGCAGTTGCTACCTGTTGACATTATATCAACTCCCACTCACACCTACACTGGCGCCAAAATCATTTATTCTCATGTTATACACTACGTCAAAATATTGTTCGATAGGACACCAAATTTTTCTTTTGAAAAAATTTAAAATTCATATCTACCTATTTCTTATGGTTCCTTGAATTTCAAAGATTGATTCAGGAATTTTGTAGATGATAAACAATACACGAAGCTTTCATCAACAATAATATACAGGGTAAGTCTTTGACTTGTACATATATTTTAACTGTCGATTCTTGAGGTCGAAAGAAACACTTTATTCATTTTCCATTTTTCTGAATTCAGATCTGTTAAAAAGATATAGCCATTTGAAAAAATATTGGGTCAAATACGTGCCTGATAAATTTCTCTGCAAAGACCTCAAAGTTCATATTTATCGATTAAAATTGAGTTAATACATTTAGGGAATACTCGAGTAGGTACTAACGTTGTTTGAATAAGAATGTTAAAATAAACATGATATTTCTCAACAAAAGTACTTAGTTTTGTTCGATTATATCTGCAACTAAAAAGCCATATCTCTCCCAACAAAATAAGTTCCTTCTTCGCTTTTCCTGAATATTAGTTTGTAAACACTAATAACTTGTGCATATTTTTCTCGATATCCCAAAAATATCTTATAAACAATTGGTTTTCTACTCTATTTATAGGAATCTAGGTAAATGACCTAACCTTACCCATCTACCCATCTTCTATGACTGAGCTATAACAGAGCTTTCGAGAAGACGATGGCAGATTGTTGTTGATTATTTTAGGAGTTTCCTTTCGATCTCGTGATGATTAATGTGAGGAACTTACAGTGAAATTATGTAATATTAACCGTGTAGTGTCGAGTTTATAAAATTAACGTGTATAAATTGGGATTTTTTCGTGCAGAAGTTTTCAACTAGGTAGTTGGAACTTGGCAGCAAATTATCACAGAGGATATTGTTTAAATAGAAACATCGCCACATATTGATATTATGTAGTGCTAAATATATTTTTTCATCAATTTCAATTTAATACGTGGTTTGTATGAACATTCATCATTCATTTATTCCAATTTTGTAGTTTTTTGAGCTTATTTTTAATATTTTCCGGATGGACCAGTAACAATAAATTTTTAATAGAAACTGTGCGTATAAAATGTATAATTTCATGTTTCTTAGAATTCAATTTTATCACCCACATTTGGGGCATTTTATCATTACATATCTCTACATCCAACGTTTTTCCATTGTAGAGATTTTAGTCTTGACAAAATTAATAAACATTCTGACAACAATGTTAAGTTGTACAGAGATAAGAGAGTTTATAAATTTCAAACATTCTGTGATATTAAAAATCCAGGGAAGTATCCAGATTATTTTTATGATTTTTGATTTTTTCGTCGAATTTTATCGGGTAAAATTGGGAATATCTCGAAAACGACGCGTTTCATTAAAGAAACACAAGAATATCTACTTTTATTTTCTAAAATGATTGTCTCTTTAAAAAAAAAATGAACCGTTTATATTTTCCAAGTAGTTTTATTGTATTTCTGCGTGGATTTATGAGTGGGCTACGCTGTAACATTCATACCAGGAGAAATATTGAATAATTTTTTATTGAGGAATATGCAAACAAAAATTCCGTTTATTTGAAATAACTGTTCCGGAGATATGGAAAGAAATGTGTCTTTCAAACGAAAACGAATTTTGAAAAATGGTATAGAAAAAAGTGTCTCGTTTGATGAGAGGAATCTACAGACTCACCCTGTATTTTACTTACCTACAGTGAGCTTTCATCGAGTCGAAAAAAATGAGTTCAAAAACTTAAATTCTCAAATGAAAAAAGATGAAGCTTTTAATCCGGCAATACCTAAGGAAGGTTTCACATCGTGAAACGACTTCGAAAGATCTGCTTTTTCAATACCAGGACCCTTCTCTAGGAGATATCAACGATAGATGAAGAGAGAAACCCCAAAGTCGGGCAACTTCAACGATAGAGTAAGCGAGGAAATCAATATCAATAAGAGACTTCAATAGTCGACCAAGCGCGAAACCGCTTATATATCGTCTTCACTTCGTTCAAAGAAACCTGTATGTGTATCGAAAGTTCCAAAAATGATAAATTTCAAACTGTTTTGCAACTTTGTCATATTCAAAATTCAGACGAGTAGTCTTGAGTATGATTTTTTGCATTGCAGTATATTTCAATCGAATGCTGGTCACGATTTTATGGAACCATGAAAAAAACCAGTTCAACTTTTTTTGGACGCCTAAGGTAGGTATACTTTCCAATTAGGTAATAATATACGTAGACTCCCACGTATATTGAGACTAATCACTCTGTAAATAACGACATAACGTAATTATTAATTTCTGGATGTCATTATACCTAAGTATTGAGTATTTCGTTGCTCATTATTTAACATCCACTTCAGAAGGCCATCTAAACGAGCGGTCTTCATGAAGTCATTTTTCTGTGATCCTTTCCTGACACTCGTTGGTGGCCTTGGACCATCGACGCTCTACTTTTATCACAGATCACCTCGCTATCTTCACGGTGTCATAGAAAAATGTTAATGTCTTGGGGGATCCGATATAAAGGCGGTACAAACATTCACTTATCTCCATTGTTTTCCTGACAGATTCGCTTGAGCTTCAGCATAAGACGTAAGAAAGGAACTCTTGACATTTAACCCCTTCGCGATCAATCTTTTCGAAGTTGAAATCGTGTCCAGTTTGGGCAAAATTCGACTATTCGTTAGTTGAAATATGATGACGAAATGACATGATATAAAAATAATGAAAATAGCATCTGGTTCGTGAATATTTATACCTAGGTATGCTCTAAGATATATGGGATATTGAGTAGGTAGAAGAAAACAATGCAATTACATTTATATTAGTAGATACACTTGACGATTATGTCTCAAGAAATCAAATAACCAATGTACCTACCTACCTACTGGAAGTATCGCAGAAAAATTTTTTGAAATTAAAAGCTATAATGTTCTTGGTATGTCTTTATCCGAAAATTAATACAATCTATTGCATGCTAGGATGGCTCCGTTTTTCCATTAAATATTAATTTGTTTGCTTTATAACATTCCAAATCAGATACCAATAATCCAGGATAGAAGCATCAATATACAAACTTGATGATTTATAAATATTCATCATGCATTATAAATTTGTTCGAGGTAATGGCGAAGATCTTTTGATCACCCATTTGACCTTCCATCTGGAATAAATGTTTTCTTGATGTATTCCAGACAAATTTCGTCTCACCTCATCATAATAGGTATGTATATTCAGGACCAACGCCAATAGACCTAATCAAACCAGGCTAAAGGCGGACTCCCACTACTCGTATATTTGGCAAGTACGCAATTATTTGCGTACTTGGCAAGTAGACGAAGTTTCGAATTTGAATGAAGGCGCACTCCCACTACTCGTATATTTGGCAAGTACGCAATTATTTGCGTACTTGATGGCAAGTAGACGAAGTTTCAAATTTGAATGACAAGATTGACAAGTATTGGCCGAGTGAACCACTCCCACTACATGCCAAATATAGGCAAGTGGCAAATATTTGCCAAATACACGAGTAGTGGGAGTCCGGCTTTACTCTGGTCCTATTTCAAATGTATCGGGACTGAATAATATCTAATAAGACCCGCTGAAACTATTCGCATGAAAATAGGTATACAAGTGCATGAAAAAAATAAATAGAACACTGAAAATTTGTTCCGGCACAATCTGTTTTCGCCAATCTAACGCAATAATTTTCGAAGATTTTTCACAAAAAGTTATTTCTCTATTTCAGTATCGTAATGACTTCATTACAGTACTAAAAACAGTACTTTAATGATTTCATTACAGCATTGTTTTCAGTTATATTTTCCGTTTTGTGATTGTCAGCACTGGCTTCCAATTCTATCCAATTTCATGGTAATTATTCAGAACTGAAAGCATCGTGTTGGAAAAGTGACAAAATTTGTACTCACTGAGTTTGGGTCACAGATTAAGTACGAAAATGATAACAAGAAGTCGGCAATCCTCTTAGTTTTTACAAAAAAAATTCCAAAGTTTCCGTTTGGAAGTTGAGGTTAGGTATATACGTAGTTCTATAGCTAGTTTTCTTCTATTGTCTCAATCGATATTCCGATACTCGTTGGAAATGTTTTATTTATCAATTTCTGAGCCATACTGCATTACATTGAATAAGTTCACCATAATGTTAGAACATTTATAGGTCCTAATTCATGAATACGTTATTCGAAATACGCTTACAAAACATTACCTGAAATTCAAATAACCGAATTCTCTTCAGACCACTTCACAAGTTTTTAGTATTCTTTTTATACAAGGATTAGGATTTTCGAGGTATTAATTTATTCGCAACATTATTCGCAATTTTTCTTAATTCTGGAGGTCGATTTCGTAAAACATAATTCTCGAAATAATGCGTGATAATAAATGATTTCAAAATTCGAAACGTAGATACCTACGATTCCAATGCCGTAATCTGTCAATTTTCGTAACAGTTATAGGTACACCAACTGCCAAGAAACAATACAAAAGTCACTAGGATGTATACTGTGAATTTTTCATTTAATTTCGACAGTTTTTCACAAAACTTGACTGAAATAGAGGAAATATCGCTCCCAGTAGCGGATTAACCGGTACGCTTAGTACGCTGCAGCGTAGGGCCCCGAGGTCCATAGGGGCCCCAGCGATCAAATTTAATTTTTTTTGTTCTAGAATGGAAATTTAGTCTGTGAGTGTGAAAAAAAAATAGTCAAGCTGTACTATATTTTATAAGAAGCTCAGAGGCAACTTGCGAATTATGAATTATTACATTCACACGAGACGCAATTGAATAACCTCAGAGCAAAACTCAGATGTTGGAAAAAACACACCATCCGAGATTCAGCGTGCTGTCCCTAATTATCTTGTCTGCTTGCAATAAATTCAGACAAGAGTGGCGGCCGAATTTCAATATTTACAATTACATCATAATTCAATAAATTTGTCGGCATTTCCTCTAAAATCTAGGAATGTGCTACAGAACGGCCGACCAGATGTTGATTCGTTTGAGGTTGTAAAGTGAAAAATACTTGTGCAGAAGTTCTTAGGTCTGTATATTTTTTTCTTACATTCATTTCACAAGATTCGAAAAGTGTTGATAGTGTTGTCGGACGAAATGACAAACAAAACAAATGATTTCGTTTCGAAAATATGGATGTATATTTAGCTATTGATCAGTTTAATTGTTGCAATTTTGTCTTGACTTCCGATCATCTCCGATAGACTCATTCACTATGTTCATATTTTACCATTCTTTTGTTGTATCAATTCGATAATTATTTTTCATATAGGTATTAGCTCATCGGTTCGGATTTCATACTTCGATAGAGCGAAGTCAATGAAATTCTGTGTTAGTCCTCACAGAATATAAAATAAAATTTAACATTTTCAGATTTTCTTATCATTACAGTTGCTAGTTACATATGTAATATTGACGTGACACCATATCTGACAGACGTTATATGAGCGGCTACCAAAAACGAAAGCTCAAGGAAAGTAAAGAGCAGAGTAAAGCTAAGCATCCAAAATTGACAGAATTTTTTGCTCATTTTCCAAACAGTCATTGATAAAAAATAAATATATAACTGTTATGACAGAAAATAGACCACAGTTTTTAGGAATACTTTCTTTCGAAAGTGATATAACGAACAGTCTCGATTATGATTCTGCAATAAAAGAAGTTGCTGATATTAAAATAAGAATCAATTTTTCAAGTGGAATTTTATGTTGTAGGTAACTGATTTACAGCTTTACGATACTTGTATCTTTTATGATGATTTTATTTATTCCTTAATCTCGATGCCGATATGATATTCTAGAGATATTTTGTATTTGAATTTTGGTGATAATTTTTTTGAGATTTTTATTCATCTTTTATATTTTGTTTTGATATACATACCTTGTATTTTATTAATTAACTTTATGTTTAAGGAAGTGTGTTTCAATTGAAAAATTCTTTTGAAAAAAATCGATAATGTTTCATAGGGGGCCCCAAAAGTTTTGAAGCGTAGGGCCCCTGAAGTCGTAAATCCGCCACTGATCGCTCCTTCGTCGATCGTTTTCGAATTCCGTATACGTGTTTGAATAGGAGCCCATATATTCTGCAAATAGTTTTAGAATATACTATCATTTCCCAAAATACAGAAACTAGAGGAAAACTTATCAAATATTCGCAATCTACGATCTCTACATACTTAGTAGAAAAAATTAACCCCGATCGATATAGCTTGAAAAATAATCAGTTTTTCTCTAATCTCAGTATTTTGGGAAATAAATACCTTTTTGTGGATAATTTTCAGCACTGGACGAAAAACTTTCTAAAATCTCACTCTAACTCCTTTACGTAGATATACAGGGTGATTTTTTTAAGTGTTTCATCAGAAGTTTTCGAGGAAGGAATTGCGATACAAATTCAACATTTTGTATTTTTGTTTTAGAGTGCATGAACTCAATTTGTAAAATATTTTCAAGCGGAATCTACTTCCAGTTCTACTGGATGGAAACGGATGTGAACTTCGTCATTTCGAATGGAACACCATGTTTATTTATTCATATTTGAATTCTTCATTTAATTCTGCAATGATTTGATGTATGATATGCGCAACCACGTCAAGCGATTTTCGAGTTATTGCCAATTTCTCGAAATTTTTGACAGAAAGATTGTCACAAATTAGTGTTTATATCTTCAAAATGCCTCATTGTAAGGAATTTTTTTTTGCAACAGTGAAACAAAAGAAAGTAAGCTAATACTGCTCCTTGTATAAATTATGAGGAAATATTATAGGTACCTACAGGGAGCCTGAAACAGGGCATTTTGAAGATATAAGCACTAATTTGTGACAATCTTTCTGTCAAAAAATTTGAGAATCAGGCAATAACTCAACAATCGCTTGATGTGTGAATTCATTGCAGAATTAAACGAAGAATTCAAATATGTATAAACATACAGGGTGTTACATTTGAAATAAGGAAGTTTACATCCGATTCCGGTAGAACCGGAAGTAGATTCCGCTTGAAAATATTTTACAAATTGAGTTCATGTACCTACTCTAAAAAGTAGGTACAGCAGAGAAATGCGATCTTTTGGACCTTTTTCGTGGTGGTCCCCCCCATATCACCCTCAGATGCTGTATCCGTTTCCGAATTCGACATTGTTCTATACACTGGCGTATTTAGGGGGGGGGCAGGGGGGGCCAGGCCCCCCCTGATGTACCTCTGGCCCCCCCTGAAAGATTCTAATTCAAAAACTACGTATAGGTATCACAAATATACCAGGGGCCGCGGCCCCCCCTGAAAACTGAGGCTAGATACGTTGATGGTTCTATAAACACTATATACACTTTGTCAAAAGATTTTCCAACACAATACACTTTTCACAACAAAATCTATAAACACTTTGAACATCTAAACCTTCACAGTAGCTCTAGGTATTTTAACTAGTCTTCGATATTTATGCAAATCAAGATGAGTTTCACCCATGAGGGAAAAGGACCCAAATCTGGTGTTTCCCGGAATTACTTTGTCAGAATCTTGCAAGATTCCGACCCAAATCTCTGAAACTCTGGTGTAGTAGATAATAATATAAAAACAAAACAAAATAAAAAAATTGGGTACGTCGGATATAAAATGTTAAGACAGTTGCAAATCATAACAGAAATTTTGCACTAGAGTTTCTGAGGAAAAAAGTTCTAATGTGGGAATTGCTGACTCAAATTATTGAATTTCTATCCAGTACTATCCACAGTCCGTTCCGAGTACGATCCTGGCAGTCTCTTAGGGCGTTAAGAGGGAGCGTTGTTATCAAGGTTTGACCAATAGGAGCTTTATTGTGCGCAAACCTGACGATTCCGTTTGTTTACAAAGCTCCTTCTTATATTTGAAAGGACTAGACTAGAGACTAGATGACTAGACCCGACATGACTAGGGATTAGGTATGTTATCATCAATGTAACTAAGTATTCATCTTCAATAATAAATGATCAAAAGAAAAAATCCTTCCAGAAAGCTGAGTTAATATTTGTTTCCTGCAATAAATAACTTCCTGTTTCATTCAGAAATATAATAACATCAATCCAGACTCTTAATCATTTCAGTTTCAAGTACAACACCTGATATTTAAATGAAGATAAAGATTCATCTTGCAAGACAATGGTTATAACATCAACTTGAAGGTTCAAGAAACCGATTAAAACTCAAGCTTTGCGTGTACGAATTAAGGAACATCTCCAATAATTAGTTTAACATTTCAATTTATTGCTATACGTAACCTTTGTTGTGGACAAGACAATGATAGTCATCAATTCATCCTTACACGAGATCATTTGAAAAATGACTAAATGGGAAGGAGCAATGAATGGACTGGACATGAAGGAGATAGTGGTATTTGAAAAAAAAATAGACTTAAGTGGACATAATCAATAATAATCGCTCCACGAGCCATCTTGTGACGGAAGTCGAAACTCCATGCGATAATGAATCAAAGATATTCTTGTATATGTAGAATAATATCTTTTTAATGGACTAATGGACAAAAAAATGTGTTTCATAATATTCAAGCTGGACTGTATTGATTCAAGTTTACTGCAACCCATAAAACACCATTAGGAAAGTTCGGTTACATATCCTTATGTTGACGTGTACATTGATTACTTCTTTTTTCTGTGCTCCCCAGACGTCAATATAGGATGACGTCGACCGATATGTTTAGATTTTGAGGGCAAGGAATACTCTGTCTACACAAAAACTTAGTTAAATCCGCGAAAATGGGGACAAATAGGCAAAATATACTGTTCAGTACAACTGTTCTATTAATTTTAGTAAATTACTGCAACGCCCTTTATTTCCATATAGGGGAAACTGAAAGAAAATGTTTCATTGAAGACATACCAGATGAAACTAACGTAATAGGTAAGCTTAACGAAAAAACCCCAAAGAGTGATTTTCCTGACACCTAAATTATTTCAGTAAATTACAAAGTGGAACTTTATGACCCTAGAAGCGGAGGATATATGCCCTCCTCTCCAGGTATCGGTATGCATGTTGAAGTCAGGGATGCCGATGACAAGATACTTCTATCAAGAGTATACAGCTCAGAAGGAAAGATCTCTTTCACTTCCCATTCACACGGGGAACATGTCATCTGCATGTACTCAAACAGTACGGCTTGGTTCAGTGGATCGCAACTAAGAGTACATTTAGACATTCAGGTTGGTGAGCACGCAGTCAACTACGGTGAAGTGGTACAGAAGGAAAAACTTTCTGAGTTACAATTGAGGATCAGACAGCTTCTTGATCAAATTGAACAAATCACCAAAGAACAGAACTACCAGAGAGTAAGTTATCTTGCGCTGAATATGTTTCAAATAATATTTAATTGAATGTTTGTTTCAGTATCGTGAAGAACGTTTCAGGCAAACTAGTGAAAGCACAAACTCTCGCGTATTATGGTGGTCAATCATCCAAAGTGCCGTTCTTTTGATCATGGGTGCCTGGCAAATGAGACATCTCAAGAGCTTCTTCGAAGCCAAAAAATTAGTTTGATTTGTTGTTTTTGGTTATTTTTTTATGAAATATTTACAATTTTAGACGTCTTATTGATATTTATTACCCAAAACACTTTCCCTTCCTAATCTTGGTGTACATGTTCTTAAGTCTTTTCTTTGAGTTGAGTAACGAGACACAAATGTCTTCGTCGTATAAGTTACTATTTATCCATAATTCAAAGGAACAACTCATTTGAAATGCAAATAAAATGTAGAACTCGTAAAAGTGCTAAATACCAGAAGTTTTTTTTACTGGTTAATAAACGACATAGATGAACGTTCATGTTCGGTAAAATCTCGAATTTCTAATTTTGAGGTTAGAGTTTCTTCTATGGACACGTAGATGATTTGTAAATTCTATGCTATTGTTCATAATTTATTAAATTTTTCTATTTGTTTATACAATTTTTAATTTTAACAATTGGTCGGTTGTTAATAGGACACTAAAACCATCGACTTCTAGCATGGTGAGTCGATTTCTGTTCGTTTTACCACCTCGTAACTCAAAGCGTACAAGGGGCGTTAATTATTCCCATATAAATTCTTATAAGAATAAATTGATTCGATTCTAGGCGGACAAACAGTTATCAGAAGAAGGAAATAATGTTCCTTTAACAGATAACAGCCTGCTTGTGGACATATCCGATGCTCTTAGTGAAAAAGACAAAGTGAAATTTACTGTTCACACACGAACTACCATGAAGGCTTTTCAAAAGTCGGAGTTTCTAGTTGTGCGCCAACATGAAGAGTTCATCTGGCTTCATGATAGATATGAGGAACAACAGACGTATGCAGGATACATTGTGAGAATTTGGCTCTGAAAAGAAGGAATGGTTTCATGTTTTCATCTTTCAGATACCACCTCCACCACCCCGTCCAAATTTTGATGCATCTAGGGAAAAACTACAGCGTCTTGGTGAAGGAGAAGGCACCATGACAAAGGAAGAATTCACCAAAATGAAACAGGAGCTTGAGGCGTAAGATGCCTCATTCATCATTTTTTCTGTATATAAAACGCAGGAAATTTCAGGGAATATCTTGCAACATTCAAGAAAACTGTAGCTATGCATGAAGTGTTCCTAACCAGATTGGCTAGCCATTCTGTGTTTAGAGAGGATCGTCATCTGCATGTTTTTCTCGAGTACGACCAGGATCTTTGTGCCAGACCTAAGGGAAAACTTCAGCAGCTTGGTGGGTTGGTCAGATCTATAGGCACGACTACTGACCAGTATTACCTCAATGCAACAGTGCGGGATGTGAATGACTTTTTTGAACAACAGATGAATTCTTTAACAGAATATTACAACCAACTGAAAGAAGCAACGACTCGTACTGATAAAATGACCGAAAAGCATAAGGGTGAGAGCTTCTATTCCTCTTGCTAATCACTGTGCTTTGAATGCATTTTTTCTTCAGAATTAGCAGATAGTTTCATCAAAATATCCGGGGGATTGGTCCAATTAGCTAATATCGATCCAGGTCCATTAGATAAACATCTTGCAAAATTATCTGATACTCTCGAAAAAATTAGAGTGAGTACACTTTAGGGATTCTCTGAATTCAAGAAATAAGGAGCTGTTATGGAAATATTCTTTCATCCACAGAAATTAGAAAGCAGAGTAGCGTGCGATCAAGATCTAAAGCTTGCCGATACTCTTAGGTATTACATGAGAGATAGCCAAGCTGCGAGAGCTTTACTCGTTAGGAGACTGAAATGTTTAGCTAACTATGAAAATGCTAACAGAACCTTGGAGAAGGCTAGACATAAAAATAAGGATATTCATGCTGTGAGTCAATTTTTTTTTTTCAAGTTATTTTGTCACTTTTTCAATATTTACATTTGTAATTTTTATGCTCACATAAGGCACCAGAAGTTCAAGAGGTCTGTTCATAACAAATTATGTGTATTTTTCATTTGCATGATTCACAAGCATGTTGAATTCATCCAAGAGTGCATGGCTTCTATTCTATTTTGCATCTACTACTCAAATTCCAGTTGAACTAAAAGTAACTTCAATTTCGTTTTTTCGAATGGGACGCCCTGTATATTAGTACATTTTCGTCCGAATTGGTTGTTTAGTTTTGGAGATATTGAATATTTTCCAATGATTCATCTTTATTCTTTTGTTACTCAATCTTCTCGATTTTTTTTTCACATAGTGTCATTATTGAATTTCATCCTGATCAGATATTTTTTTGAAATTTTGATCAAACAAAATTTGGAAAATAAATGTTGTATCTGAAACGATCTTGCATGAATACAAAATTTGAGAAACCTGAATTGAACCCAATTAGAACGCTGTTCACCCGTACATTTTCACGCTAGTATAGAGTCTATATTCCATTATCTTTTGTTCCGATTTTAGCAGGTTTTTATAAATTTATAGGCTGAGACAGCCCAATCAGCGGCCTGCGAACAGTTTGAAGCTATTTCCGCCCAAGCCAAAGAAGAATTACTCGATTTCAAAACCAGAAGGCTCTTCGCATTCAAAAAAAGGTTTGTATTCGTCAATAAGATTAAACAATTTGAACTACTGAACATTCAGTAGGCGATTTTTGATATCCTTAAGGGGACCTGGTACATGTCCGAGCTCGCGAGCTCCCTTCAAAAATTGGGCTTTTGATTTCCATGATATCTCAGTTCGTATGCGGCGTAGACCAATAATTTTTTTTAAAATTGAAGCTAAATCATTTCACTAGAATGTGTATTACTCGCTTTTCTGTTTTTCTTTATATATTAGGAAAAAACCTGGTGAGCCGTAATTTCATGAAAATCAGGACCAACGATTTTATTTCCATGATATCTCCGTCAATTTTCGCGATAATTGTATGAAATTTTCAGTATACATGCGGAATGATATTTTTCAGAATGTGTATTATTCGCTTTTCCATTTGTCTGCGTATATTAGGAAAAAAACCTGTTCGAAAATATGACCAATAAAGTTCCTACTTTATAATTTATTTGAAAATTTGGGGAGCAATAAACAAAAAAACCGATCAAAACAAAACACATTCTGGAAAATATTATTTCGCATGTAAACTGAAAATTTCATAAATTTATCCCTAAAATTGACAGAGATATCATGGAAATAAAATCGTTTGTCCAGATTTTCATGAAATTAAAGCTCACGGGGTTTTTTTTTCTAATATTCGAAGAAAAACAGAAAAGCAAGTAATACACATTCTAGAATCTAGAGAAATGATTGAGCTTCAATTCAAAAAAAAAATGTTGGTCTACACTGCATACGAACTGAGATATCATGGAAATAAAAAGCCCAATTTTTGAAGAAAGCTCCCGAGCTCGGACGTGTACCAGGTCCCTTTAAGGAGCTGTTTGAATAGGGTGGAATATTGAAGGAACCAACATTTTTTCAGCCTTATTGAGTTAGCTGAATTAGAAATCAAGCACGCCAGGACTCAGCAGGATCAACTGAAGAAGTCACTGGCCCATTTGAAAGAACTATCGTAAACCGAAAAAGTATCATTTTACTATTTGTATTCGAATCTTATTTTCTTATTTTATACCATTATATATACATTCCTGATCATATTGAGAAATTTAATTGTCTATTATTTTCTGTTTCGATTATACAAAATTGATATATATTATGTAAATATTATATGAGCCCTATATTATATTGTATGTTGTTTACATTTGATTAAAAGATATTTTCAAGTTATTCTTCCTTTTATTCTCCTTTTTTCATGCACTACAATCGTGAGACCCTTAATTTAGAGACGTAGTCTCTTGAAAGTATTGATAATTTGAGGTTATTAACACCATTAGTGGTGTTAAAGGTCACAGAAATAGAGTTATCAAGTAAAGGGTCAATATTTCATTGGGAATGCGATACATTTTTTCAAATTTGGTCTATATTTTCGATTTCATAATTGATGAGACCCAATTCTTGTAAATCCACTCATTTCCAACAAAAACCTCAAAAGTTTGATGATTGAACTTGGTTGAAACTCATCACCAAGGAAATTCAGATTATTTGAACCCGAGGAAATAATTTTGCTTTTCGGAATATTGGTCTAAACTCTAAAGCACAGCAGTAGTGGACATCATTATAAGTTATAGGTATTTGCAATGCAAACAATGTCAAATAAAAAGAGCATCGTTACGAAATGCAATTAAAAGGAACCTTGAGAATGGATATAATAAAGTGTAACAATTTCAATGTCATTATCTTTCATTTCAGATAACCGGAAATCTATTGTTTCATTTGTAATTTGGTTTCGATTCGTGTTTACGTTTTTTTATGAGGAATGTAATTTTCTTATTAGATGCAGGTATCATAGATAATTATCACACATTTTTCATTGAGACTCTTACTAAGTTCTTGTCGCTTGTGGTTTTAGAATAACAACGACCAACAAAAAATCATAAAAAAAGTATCTTTCGTGTTTTATGACTAGTAATAAAAAAAGTTTCACAGCAGATTAAAGTTCAGTGACGTAACTATACCGTCATGGGGCCTCAGACCCAAGGGCCCTCATAATCTAGCTATGAATAGATATTAGATATGACAGTGCAATCGAATTTTCAAGAGGAAATTTTGCGTTTTTGAAATAAAATAGCTACAAGAAATCTACCGGTATAACTCAAACAAGACAATTTTGCTTCAAGAGAGCGTATCAGTAAAGACGATTAGGAATCAACTTGGTGTCAGAGATTTGTTAAGTAGGAAACACTTAAGAGCTATCATCAAGACAAAACAAAATCAATCGATTAGCAAGTGTCAGGCAGCACGACAACTGGATGATACAAGAATGGCAAAACAACCTATTTTCTGACGAAACTAGCTTTGGTTTTACATCTGATGACTGACGAATAAGTGTTAGATGACGAGATGAGCTTCAAACAGAAACCCGGGTGTAACGACTCCTTAATGAAAATCGTGGCCAAAAATTTTAGATTAAATCGTCACACAAGTATTTGTTCTAGTTCCGGAATGATCCGCATTATATTTCACGGTCGTGGAGCTATTTTTTTTGTTAAATGGGTTATGATATGTTTTTAGGGAGAAGACAGATGTCTCCATTATGCTTAAGAAGTACCTACCTGTCAAATTTAGATGAAAACCTTATACTTTCTATGGCTATTGTATTTTTTGTTTATTTTTTTTTCATTTCACAAGGCTGATATAGATTATTATTAAGAATTATTGTTGTATATATGAGAGATAACAATGTAAATGAAGGCTTTGATATACCAGCTTTTTTGCTGTTTAAGGTGCTGTTATACTCTGGCCGACGGCTACGGCACCGATTATCCATTCAAAAAGTGCCTTTCAATTTTCCAAGTTCACGCCCTCAATTTTTCACCCGAATGCTTGATTTTTTTTGAATTGGAGTTAAATGATGTCTTGAGGGCACTCCAATTTCTTCTCTTTGATAAAATTATTTTTTCGCATGAAAAAATCGGCTACGGCACCGATTCTTCATTCAAAAAGTGCCTTTCATTCTTCCAAGTTTACGCCCTCAATTTTTCACCTGAAAGCTTAATTTTTTCTCCAAATTGAAGTTAAAGGATGTCTCGAGGGCACTAGCTACAATTTCTCATCTTCGAAAAAATTATTTTTCGCATGAAAAAATCGTGTTGAATTTGACAGTCTATGAAAATTGACTTCATAATTGTTTTTCGGCGGATGTTCATCCATTTTTTTCTAGAAAATTCATTGGAGTGCCCTCGGAAAATCAATTATTTATATTTTGAAAAAATCCATTGGGATAGGTGATTAAATAATGCAAAAAATGATGGAAATACTGAAAAGACTTCCAAAAAGTGTGAAATCGCAGAGAACTGTCTGAAATTCCAGGAGAATTTGAAAAAAAATCAAGCTTTCAGGTGGAGAATTGAGGGTGTGAACTTGGAAAACTCTCAACAACAAATAAACTTTATTATTCTTGCTACCTCAACTTCTTAAATCTAGGCCAATGAGGGCGCTTCGACGATTTGCTTCTCTCCTGACATGTACCTATTTCTCAGATGTAACTTGAACCGCCATAAATTCACCACATATTTTATTTTTTGTCTATGGCCTTTACTGCGGACTAAATGAAGGTTTATCCGACGAGATCTATGTGTTTATGTTGCAATATGGTTAGGAAGAAGCGCGACCCCTTTCGACAGAAATGAAAATCAGGATAATCTATCGACAAGAAAGTTTCAAACAAAATCTAAATTAGAGGCAACAACAGGATTTCTATTCATCTATCTCCAAATCTACTACTAAAAGCAATAGATAAAATAATGAGAGCCTCTTTTCACATCTGTGTCATGTGTGGGTCCAGATAAATCTTAAAATTCGAAGAAACACAATGCAAAGTAATGTTTTTTTACAAAAAGCATTCGTGCAGGTGCAAAAATCCTCGTGTTCGACTCGGATTTCCACCAGCACTCATGTTTCTTGTTCAAATATTCTAAGCAACGTGTTTTTTCGATTTTTTTCGGAAAAATTGGATGCCCTCATGAGTCATGATATTACTTACCATAAAACTTTTTTCGCAGATATCCGTGATGTAAATATACGGATCGAAAGAGGAAAGGTCAATGCAAAATAGCTTGCTATAAATATTTTCCATAATTTTTCCATTTCTTCAGGAAAATTGATCAAACTTTAACATTTCGCCTATAAAATCACTTTATTTGCAGAGATCTACCGATAAGAATAACTATAATTAATAGGTAGATCTAGGGGCTCTACTAGTTATTATATATTAGGTTTAGTTCTATTTATGTAATCTATATAACTTCTAACTTCATAGTTTCAATAAAGGAACTATATCAATGACTGCCAATTCCTGAATTTCGACCTATCCTAGACCGATTACCGGTTATTGGGACAGGTCAGTGCAATAAAACGAACCTAATTGTCACTTCCTGATGATTGCTATCTACAAAGCCTGCAGGCGTTCCGTATCGATCGAAAACAATCGAAATCAATTGATTCTCGATCAGGATACCCGATACTACCTACCGTGCCATTACTGTTACCGGGGATTTACCTTGAATGTCACAGCCATCTGCGAATATGTTCTCGTTTGCGTATACCACATATTAGTTTTGACGGAATTTGTCGGCTTTCACATTCTTCTGAACTCGGCGTGCGATTGGAATTACCCACTGGGAGATCTGTAAAAAAATTATATCGGAGGTTGTTAAAATCATGTATGGAATTCATTAGATTTGATTCAGAGGTGAAGGGAAGGGGTTGACCAACAAGGAAGCCACATTAAGGGAACGTTATACTCTGGCCGACGGCACCGATTCTCCATTCAAAAAGAGCCTTTCATTTCTTCAAGTTCACGCCCTCAATTCTCCACCTGAAAGCTTGATTTTTTTTAATTCTCTTGGAATTTCAGACAGTTCTCATAATTTTTTGCATTATTTAAGCGCATATCCAAATGGATTTTTTTTTTAGATATAGAAAATTGATTTGTCGGGGGCACTCCAATGAATTTTAAAAAAAAAATTGATGATCAACCGCCGCTATGAAGTCAAGTTTCATAGACTCTCAAATTCAACCCGATTTTTTTAAAGAGACAAAATTGGAGTCCCCTCAAGACATCCTTCAACTTCAATTTGAAACAAAAATCGTAGGTGGAAAATTGAGGGCGTAAATTTGAAAAAATGAAAGGCACTTTTTGAATGGAGAATCTGTGCCGTGGCCGATTTTTTCATGCGAAAAAATAATATTTTCATGCGAAAAAATAATTTTTTCGAAGAGGAGAAATTGAAGTGCCCTCAAGACATTCTTCAAATTCAATTTTAAAAAAATCGAGCTCTTAGGTGAAAAAATTGAGGGCGCGAACTTTGAAAAATGAAAGGCACTTTTTGAATGGAGAATCGGTGCCGTAGCCGATTTTTTCATGCGAAAAAATAATTTTTTCGAAAAGAGGAAATCGGAGTGTCCTCAAGACATTCTTTAACTTCAATTTGAACAAAAATAAATCTTTCAGGTGAAAAATTGAGGGCGTGAAAAATGAAAGGCACTTTTTGAATGGAGAATCGGTGCCATAGCCGTCGGCCAGAGTATTATAACCCTTTAAACAGCAAAAAAGCTGGTAACAGAGCCTGCATTTACATTGTTATTTCTTTATACAACAATAATTCTTAACCATAATATATAACAGCCTTGTTAAATGAAAACAAATAAACAAAAACAAGAAATACGATAGACGCACAATGCAACAACCATCATTTTTTCAAGAATGAATAATTCAAATTGTCAGAGCTTCCATTCCTCTCATCGCATCCACTAGTTATTTATACAGGGTGTCCCATCTAGTGCTGCAGCGGATGATATAGGTAGATATATGTATACGATATAGATACATATATACGCGTATCGGTCTGAGTATGGCAAAATTTTTTGATGCAGACTTGTTATACTCCAAGAAGAGTACAACCTGAAAATATTTTCGAATATATAGGGTGGCCCACAAAAGAGGAATAGAGGGTGACTTTGTTTTTTCAAATGGGACACCCTATATTCAATAGTGTTTTTCAATTCTCTGAAACTTCCTGCATGCTTTCGTGTACTTTTCACATATTTTTATTCAACAGGTTTCGAAATGTTGGCCATTTTGACAAAAAAATGATACGAATAGAGGCTATGTTATCCAATTATATTTCACGAACCCTTGCACTTACCAATAAGAGCTTTATATGGATTGAAAGACAAGACAAGACTTCAAAGTATCCTAGTCAGCTTTAATGAAGCATCTCCAGCATATGCAGTGTCTACAAAAAGCATATCAACATGACGAATTTCAAATCGATTTTTCTTCATTTTTTCAAATGCAATGCATTTAATATTTTTTTTCATCATTGTAATCACCATTCATTTTACATTTTACTTCATAAAAGATGAGTACAATGATGAAAAAAAATATATGCTTTGCATTTGAAAAAATTAAGAAAAATCGATTTGAAATTCGTCATGTTTATAGTCTTTTTGCGGACACTCCATATACTGGAGATGCTTTATTATAGCTGGCTAGGATACTTTGAAGTATTGTCTTTCAATCCATATAAAGCTGTTATTGGTATGTGCAAGGGTTCGTGAAATATAATTGGATAACATAGCCTCTACCCTCTACAAGTATTATTTTTCTGTCAAAATGGCCAATTTTTCGAAAACTGTTGAGTAAAAATATGTGAAAAGTATACGAAAGCATGCAGGAAGTTTCAGAGAATTGAAATATTGAATATAGGGTGTCCCATTTGAAAAAACAAAGTCACCTTGTATTCCCCTTTTGAGAGCCACCCGATATATTCGAAAATATTTTTAGGTTGTGCTCTTTTTGCATCAAAAAATTTTGCCAAACTCAGACCTTTACGCGTATATAGTCCGCTGCGGCTCTAGTGGGACAACCTGTATTATTTGGAGCAGCATAGCTCAAAGTATCTATGAGTAATATTCTGTTGATAATTATGATAGCTTTATTCAGAATATTACTCTGCCCGACAAGCTAAGACAATTCTCAAAAAGCAATAACTAAGTGCGATAAAGAAACTGATTCTACACATAAATCACACATTATTCCAGAATTTTTATCATCGAAATTGAATAATAAAGAAATTTTTTATTGAAAATAAAACAAATACAAAATACACATTCTCCTTCTTTTGGCGATTTAATGATCTGAGTGATCTGTGATACCTTTACGAGCAATGTTTCAGATAGTTTCAATCTTGTTATAAATGAGGTCATTCCGACTTTCTTGCTTCAATATTGGTACTACCTAATGTTTTAAAGCACTCATCAAGCCATCAATACCTAAAACTTCGTTAAATTCGTTTAATAAACCTTGCAATTACACCTTTATGCACTAGTTCCGGTTTGCAACTAATTAAGAATAATGATTCACGGTTTAACTTGTCATCTCACATGATCCACTTCCCACAATTTAACAATTGACGGAATTCTCAAGAATGGATAACGTCACTCTTGTTGGGATAGATTCATCTGCTATAAGAGTTATTCGTCACCTTCAGTTGGTAAAATGAAAGACAAATGAGGCCGAGATATCAACGAATTTCTGACCAAAACATCAACCACCATATTTCCCTGATATGGCTCCGGTCGACTTTTATCTCTTTTCAAAAATCAAATTACCACTTCGAGGCGCCTGATTTCAGTCAATAGAAGAATATTGATAAGTCGGGCAGTGGGCGATGCTAAAAGCACAATTGATTCAAGCGCCCCTTTCTGCCATTTATATTCATTATCATTGCTCGTTCAGCAATTTAGATTTCGGACAGCATCAGGTCAGATGGTTGTTTGATTACTGCTGGTGATATATTGCCCCACAAACTCCAGCTGTCGGAAGTATTTATGAACTGATTTAGGGCAGATACACTTATTCCTAACAGTATCACCCACAGTGAAATAAACTGCTCCAAGAATGTTAGCTGGCAGATAAGCACCGTAATATTCGATATTTGTGAACAGGAAGGAAATTCAAGGACACTTAAATGATCATATTTTAATCCAAAGAGGAAACTTTTGTCAAAAAGTTATTAAAAAAACATGAAAAAAATTAAAAAACATATATCAGCTTCATAATCACAATAAAAAATATTGTACCATCTCTTTTATGATCTTTATGAAGGGTATGTCCACTATTATCTGTAGTTACACACCTGTACCTCCCTGGCATGAGGTTGTTCAGTAAGAAATATTATCCCTAAGTTCAGGTATACACACAACCAAACTTATATGGAATCACCCTGTTATTTGGAAAAAACTAATTTTAATTAAAAAAAGTCGCTGAAAAGTGAAGAGCAGTTTTCCCAAAACAAGTTTATTACAAAAATAATATAAATTATTAAAAGATTATTTTTATAATAGAACAGAAAATTAAAAGTGTAAATTTCTCTAAAAATAATTTTTAACTGAGAATTGAACAACAAATGAAACGATCAGTATTACCACCCCTGGCATTGACAAGCTTGAATTCGACGAGGCATGCTTTCTATTAAGTTGTTAATTTCTTCTTCTGTAACATTTGCCCATTCCTCTAAAGCCGCTTGTATAAGTTGCTCTGCGTTACCAGGATTATTTTGACGAGCTCTAATTTTTCTTTTGATCCTATCCCACAAGTGCTCGATAGGATTAAGGTTCGGTGAACAAGAAGGCCACTCTAAAACAGTCACACCTTCTGTTTCGAAAAATTTTTTTGCAACTCTGCTGGTATGTGGAGGTGCATTATCCTGCGTGAATAGGAAATAATCTCCAAAAGCACCTCGCCAGAGCCTCACTACAGGTTGTAGCACTAGATCAACATACCTAGGCCCTGCAGTCTAATGGGAATTAAAGGAGTTTTCTCACCAAACATAATTCCGCCCCAAAACATTACATTACCTCCTTTGTATTCAGGGATCGGTCTTGCAGCTTGGAGCCTAGCTTGCCTCCCTCTACCTCTTAAAATGCGAACACGCCGGTCGTCTGATCGTAGGCCAATTCTGGTCTCATCCGAAAATAAGACATTTTTCCAATCTTCAATAGTCCAATTTTCATGCTCTGAACACCAATTAAAACGGTCAACTTCATTTTGCCTTGATAGTTCTGGAACTCTTAACGCTCTTCTCTTGAATAATTCCCGAGCGCGAAGTCTTTTTCTGATAGTTTCGACAGAAACACTAACACCTGTAGCTTGCAAAAATTGCCTTTGAAGCTCTGAATGAGATACAGCGGGATTTCTTCTTGCTGTTTGGGCTAAAAAGCGTTCCTGCCTTTCTGTAGTTATTCTTCCACGACTTCTTCTCGGCCTATTCTTTAGGGTTCCTAACTCCAGAAACCTTGCATAGGTTTTTGAAACAATCCCTTGTGTAACCCCCACCGTTCTTGCAATCTGTCTTTGTGACATACCTTGTTCTGCCATAGTAATAATTCTTCCTCTCTGGACTTCCGATAACCCCACATAAGGCATTTTTTTTAAAACTTCGCAAAAAAACAAAATATAAATTCACTGCGACGGTCGAACGAAATGGTAAAATCGACACTGCAAAGCCAAATCTTATCAAGTGCTTATGAACCTAACTGTTTTTGTGAGTAAACACATGCACTTTTTATTTGCTTCTAACGAAAAAGATATCAAAATAATATTTCATCTTAATACTGGGTGATTCCATATAAGTTTGGTTGTGTGTATATCCAAACATATGGAGTCTTTACAACCTAATTACCGCTTAACTTTGAGGGGTATTTTTACATCTTCGACCCTATAATGTCCTTGCCTGCAAGGCCTTTTTTAAAATTCATACAGGGTTGTATTGAAGACAACTTTCACATTCACCCTGGAAAGTAAAAAATTATTGTTATGCGGCCTTGAACGAACCCATCGAGTTTGAGCACGTGTCAAAGTTAACATTTATTTAGTTTAATTTGGATCCTTTATGAACTACTAGCAGAAGGAATAAATATCTTGGTCTTCAATAAGTTTCTAACCTCAGTGAGTATTTTCCGCCTCAGCTAATCTTGGGGTCCCAACGTTGACATTATTATCATTTCATAGTATAAAACAAAGTCACTTTCGCTGTCTCTACAGGGTGGGCTTTTCAAAACGAAACAGACGAGATAACGGACGGAATAAATTTATTTCGAAAAAATGCTCGGACACGTCGATTTTTGTTTCGAGGGGGACAACTTTTAAGGTCAAATTCACAACTATATCGCTTCAACTCTTAGTGTTAGAACACCAACTCCTAAATTTTGGATAGGAAAGATAGGATGAGTGATATCTCATTTGAAAGGCCTCTTTATCATGAATTCAGCGTAATAATTTTTTTCTCATTTAACGCATTCGTTTTCGAGTTATTCAATTTTGGATTTCGTACAGTACCATTCATTCCGCTAACCATGCTATGTGAATTAATCAATTATTTGACTAATTATTCATTGTTAAAATTTCAACTTTGTATTTTGACGTCTGGTTTATGGCAGTTATGGAGTTTCATCAAATCTAAAGAATGAATGAATAATAAATTCGATTGATTCAGACAGCTTGCTTGACGACAATAACATTTCTGTTTCAACTTCAAATGTCAATATCTCAAGAATTAATGAATCAAATGAAGAAAAAATCAATATCCTGAATTCACGATAAGAGGACCTTTCAAATGAGGTATCACTCACCCTATCTTTCCTATTCAAAATTTAGGGGTTGGTGTTCTAACACTAAGGGTTGAAGCGATATAATTGTGAATTTTACCTTAAAAGTTGTCCCCCTCGAAACAAAAATCGACGTGTCCGAACATTTTTTCGAAATAAATTTATTCCGCCCTTTATCTCGTCTGTTTCGTTTCAAAAAGCCCACCCTGTATGTATGCTTAAATCTTCGAAAAAGACGCAACGGATTTTGAGACTCTTTTTTTTTAAAGATGAAGTGATTCAAGAGGCAGGTTTTTATGTATGAAACATGCATAATACTGTAGAGAAACACTGATGAATTCACAGGTTTCTAATATGATATCGTAAATGAACACATTTTTGCGCTCACATTGCAAACGCTGACTGAACCCCACGAGATAAATCAAAATAATGTACTCTGTATTGTACTCCTAAAAAAAGGTCAACAAAAAAGTCCGCGATGGTATATGTCCATCTCTTAAGGATAACCACAATAACCATTTTTTATCCTTTACATTTTACGGGAAAAATTGCTTATTTAGGAAGTTATTTTAAGCAATACAGCATTAATCCTCGTCTAATTAAGTACCTTAAATACATTGTCCATTCAATATAGATCAATATGGCTCTTTAAAGCATGTAATTTAAATGAATATTTCCGAAGATATTACAGATTTAAAATGCAGGGTGCGGCGCCGGCACTACCGTTGTTTATAAGGATTGCATTGCATCCGTGCGAAGCCGGGGCGGGTCGCTAGTTGCCCTATATACGAAGAGTTACCTGGGTAGCCTCTATACGAGGTAGGAATATGGAATATGTGACTCATTTTGTAAAATTCCCTTTGAATAAATATTTCCAAAATGAAAATATTTGAGTCCTCATCTGAAATTAATTTCAGTGAACTTTCCACTCGATCTTGGTCACCGGATTAATTATGCACTCAAGGCATTGTATAATGAGTTAAATAAACAATAGCAAAGCACACGTGGTGTATTGAATTTTGGATACTTTGTATATAGAATAAACAGAAATCAAATCTCTTCTGGAAGAATAATTTATTTCATGAGTAATCTCCCAAGAATCGAATAAAATGCTCCAGTCTTCCTTCAGTACCGTTATAGCAGTTTCAGGATTGTCATTAGTACCAGTTCAAAATTACCTATTTTTAAAAACTTCAAAACGGGTTGATGCAAAGCGAGCTGTGCAAATTTATAGAATAGGGCCTGATTCATGTCAGCGTTACATGAATAATGAATGATGAGGCCACATTAATAATACTCCTGAATTTTTATTTTCACACTTACCACACTTTTTCTTGTAATTCAAATGTATTTTCAGATGTTCTCTGTTATAGTTTTGCTTTTATCGTTTCTCTTCGATATTGCACAATAACACTGTTCGTTATGACATCCTCATTACTCATTCCAGAAGCGAAAGAACGCTCGAAGTCGATCAAATCTGGAGATCTCGAAGGCCACCTGAACGGCATTCCTAGATTCTCGGATCTCTACAAGTCAAATGAAGCTTAAGGATTTTATTAACACCTGACTTCTTTCACCCTTTGTCTAACTTGGCATTGAGCGTTTTTCCCGACGTGAATGCACGTAATTGTCTAAATACAGCTGAATAATTTGACGTCAGCGAAAAAAAAGAGCAAAGGGATATGATACAATTGGGAGAGATGTTGCGTCAGCCTCTTCGCGGTTAAGGTAAATAAAAAAATCCTTGCAGGTTCACTCAACTCTAAATCGGAGTCATCTGCAATAAGCTGAGCACAAATTTTTATGGTCTAGCTAGTTTCAGCAATTGGCCGAAGCGAAGAAAAATTTTTATTCATTATTGTTGTTTTTTCGTAGCTATGATTTATCATTGGTGTCCATTAGGTACCTCATTTACAGGAGTTTACTTCTTTCTATCTAGCCCATTTTGAATAAAAATTGTGAGTCGTATTGCATTTTTGTTCGAAGAGAGATTTGTTTGTATACTGTCATAAAAGTTTACGAAACATTAACTTGATATCAACACAGAAATATTAGAGAAACTATCGAATCGAAATAATATTGCAATAAAGAATTCAAAAACCTTCATCATTCTGATCTATTCCTGCAAATTTCAAACTAGAACTAAGAATATACAGGGTAAGTCTTGGACTTGTACATATATTATAACTGTAGATTCCTCTCATCAAACGAAACACTTTCTTCCCATACCATTTTTCAAAATTCGGTTTCGTTTGAAAGATACAGATTGTCGAAAATCCATGAAAAAAATACTTCATTGTCCATACCTTCGTAACCGTTATTTCAAATGAACTGAATTTTGGTTCATTGTTACTCTATTCATGGTGCATATTCCTCAATCGAAACTTATTCAATATCTCTCCTAGTATGAAAGTTACAGGATAGTCGACTCATCAATACACGAAAAAACATCATAACACCACTTTGAAAAGATAGATGGTTCATATTTTCGAAAAAATCAATCATTCAAGAAACTAAAAGTATTCGTATTTTTTTTCAATAAAACGCGTAGATTTCGAGTTATTTCCAATTTTACCCGGAAATATTTAACGAAAAAATCATTAATTTCAAAAATAATCTGAATGAATCAAATATCATCGAATATTATTCCTTCTCTGGTCGCTGGTCCTCAAACGAGATTACAATGTTGTCACAATATTTATCAACTTTGTCGAGACTTAAATTCAAATGATGGAAAAAGTTGATGTGGAGATATTTTAATAATAAAATCCCACAAATGTGGGAGATGAAATTGAACACCAAGGAGCATTCAATACGCACAGTTTCTATTAAAATTTCATTGTTACCGGTCTAAATTGAAGTTAAATGTCGATGAAATACAAAATTCAGATATGAATGATGAATATCGATACAACCCATGTATTAAATTGAAATCAATGAAAAATAAAATTATACCTTATAATCTGTGGCGATGTTTCTATCTAAACAATATCCTCTTGGAACTTTATAAACTTGACACTACACGGTTAATATTATATCAATTCACTTCACATAATTATCACATTATTACAATAATTTATTGAATGTATTTACTACTTCACATAATGTTTACAGTTTGTTTATAGTTTGTTTATTGTTGGCAGCGCCTACAAGGGTGATTGAGATAACCAATCCGCCGGTTTATGCTATACGCATGCGTCGTGAAATTCCGATTTCTGATGGGAACGGCAGAATTCATAGATATTTATACTATGTTTCGTAAAAAATCCTTAACGTCAATGAAAATAGCGGCAAGCTGACCACATCTTCTTGAAATTTCTGTGCAAATATTCACAGAATGGATACAAAATAGATTAGGTTAGGTTGTTTGATAATAAATTCTGAATGAAAAGTCTTTCTTCATGAGATTGTTTGGGAATTTCGAGGAAAAAATAGTTATAAGTCTTTACAAACTAATCTGCAGGAAAATCGAAGAAGGATCTTATTTTGGTGGGAGAAATCTGACTTTTTAGTTGCAGATATAATCCGATGAAACTAACTGTTTTTGTTGAGAAATATCGTGTTTGCCACATTTTCATTCCAATAAGGTTAATACTTTATTATTCGCTGAATGTATAAACTCAATTTCAATCGAGAAATATGAACTTTGAATCAATTCCAGAGAATTGTATCAGGAACGTAATGAGCACAATTTTTTTCTTTCAAATCTTTTTAACAGAGCCGAATTCGAAAAAATGGAATTTGAAAAATGTTTCTTTTGGCGTCACGAATCTAAAGTCAAAATATATGTTCAAGTCAAAGACTCACCCTGTATATTCAACGAGTAATTTAATGAAACAAGATATTGAATATATTAACAGCTATAGACAGAGCATCGAACTTAACGAGACAGGGTAGATTGCTAAGTACTGAGTATACTTGGTGGCAATGTTCCAGTTCCTGTCTCTATCGTTGAATTTGCAGTCTACAATTTCTTTTCTTGCGGCTGTCTACTTCTCCTTCTTTCTTCTTCCACATCTTTTCGTTGCAATATCGTTTTTCTTCTTCTTGATATGTTCCTGGATTTTTGCATCCTTTATTTTGAAGAATGCTGAGTTCTCAGTGTCTAGAATTTCTTCTTTTGATGCTCTCTACTTTTTCTTCCTCATTCCTCTACTTCTTTGTGTTGCAATGTAGTTTTTCTTCTTTTTGTTAAATCGGCATCTTCTTATTATAGTGCCTCATTGTTTTTTGGTATGTCTCTTGTACAAATGTCATATGTAATACAGTGATGGCCCTAGTAGTGATCCATGAGGTACTGGCTTATTAATTGGGTCGTTAAACCGATAAATCAAGAGATATCAACCAGAAGTAAACTAATTTGATAATTCAACTCAATCACATTTCCGATAATTCAATATCGATTATGTTTTCGTGTTGTCCCAGACTTACATGAAAAATTCAGAAGCGACTTCAGAACCTGTAGCGATAACCGATAATGAGTCCATGCACCAGGTCGACTAGCGTATCCTAAAGGTAGATACGCGAAGAAAGTCAACAATAAAAAACGATAAGACGAAGACGCAACGGCTGAAATTGTTGCATCAGAAAAAGCGATGGGATTTAACGAATTCTTTCGGTTCGGTTGGGAAAACTGATGTGCAAGCGAATAAATATCAGGTGAATTAGGCGGAATGCCAATGCAGCTGCGGTACCATCGCTGATTTATGGGCCCCGGCTGTCTTTAACTTCGGAATCGTCGGAAGGACCCAGGAAATTTTCCAGAAGAGCTACGGCGGTGTCACGTAGGCCCTGTAACGGCTAAAAATATTGCCACCAGTGAATTAAAAATACCCGGAAACATTGCGCAACATTTCATGCGACTTTTTCTGGAGGTAGACTTGTCAGATTTGAAATTCCAAATCGATACTAGTTGCACAGACTTGCACTATTTAGTTCCTTTTAAACCAAAACCAAGTGATTTTTCGAGTATTATCCATGTTCATGTTACAAAAAATCAGCTACATGAGGCCTACATTGAGCGTTTGATGAGTTCTAACCCCTGTTTAAAACGACACGCCCTGTATCTGTATCTACCCAAAAGAGGAATGCTATATCTAGGAGAACAATATGTAATTAAAAATACCGTGATCCATCCATGTATCTCTGTTTTCAAACGAACAAAACGTATTATTAAAAATAAATGCACAATTGATCCGTGTAATGAAAAATCGTGCTTTTCACTCCTGTACCTCAGAGCGATACGTCGCAATCATTCAATAATGACAGTGATCTTTTTTCAACATTTTTGCCGCAAACTATGAAGGTTAAAAAAATCGCCTTTTCAAGTATGATGCAACAAAGTTCGAAGTTGAGGAAGATGGATAAGGATCCGGTTGATTGCGGGCGATCTAAAAAAATTATCAGGGAAGTTTGTGGTTCACCACGATACGTGTTAGAAAGGCTTGGAATCGGTGGAAAATTCGAGAAGGAACATGCTGCAATATGGGATCCAGATTGGTTCATGAGTCCTGGAAGAACTTCCATCATTTCGGAGCGATGCAACCCCCAATATTTCTGATAAAAAAACAAATTATTCAACAAAAAACCCGTCGCTAAAACATTTTACTGTAAAGAAAAAACAAGTCCTATACTTAATCAATGAAATTTTGCATGAGTTTTATATTTTCCGTCTCTGTAGTTGAATTTGCAGTCTACAATTGCTTCTCTTGATGCTGTCTACTTCTCCTTTTTTCTTTCTACTGCAACGCCGTTTTTCTTCCATATGTTGTTTCATCTTCCAAGATTTTTCCGTCTCAATTCTGCTTGAAAAGTTCTGAGTGTCAAAGTTCCAGTTTATATCGTTAAATTTATACAGTCTATAATTTCTTCTTTTGCTGCTGCCTACTTCCTCTTTTTTTCTTTCTACTGCAATGTCGTTTTTTTTTGTTAAATCATCTTCGAAAATCTTTGCCTTCTTAGTTCTGCTTGAAAAGTTCTGAGTTCTCAGTGTCAAAGTTCAAGTTTATATCGTTGAATTTGCAGTCTAATTTCTTCCTCCGCTGATGTCTACTCTTCCACTTTTTTTTACTGCAATATCGTTTTTTTTGTTAAATCATCTTCGAAGATTTTTGCCTTCTTAATTCTGCCTGAAAAGTTCTCAGTTCTGAATGTCAAAGTTCCAGTTTATATCGTTCAATTAACAGTCTAATTTCTTTCTCTGCTGCTGTCTACTTTTCCACTTTTTTTCCTCCACTTTTGTGTTCTAGGTTTCCGTCTTCCTTATCCTGCTTGATTTCCTTCAGGTACCTACTAATTCCTTCAACCTGCTTCTAGGTATTTTTCACGTAATTTTCTCATATGATCTCCTAGGTTCTTAGAGTTTTCGCTACTCTGAGCTTCTAGCATTGAATCCTTTCTTCAATTTTATTTTTATTCATTATTCCAATCCACTTTCAATTTTAATCCAGTTCGCTTCCTCTATTAATAATAATAATATTCATTTATTTACCAAGATAACACCTTATGAACATTCGAACAATAATTACAACTATACAGAGATATTATTTTATTCTTCGGGATTTCTTGCCTGATTCTTCTTTGTGATGATTGAATTTTAATCCTTTTCCTATTGTGATTCCCAAGTACTCAACGGAGTTATTTCATTTCTTTTTTCATTTTATTTTTATTAATCTTGTTCTTTTCGTTTAGTTCTATACTTTATTGCAACCCTGTATATTTCGTTCTCGATTACAACGGGGTGCACGTAATTCATTTGTTATCATACAATGTAAAACTGCATATTCATACTCCATTCACTTTTATTATGTATCCTAGTTGGCCATGACTTTCTGACAAATTTCAAGGTGTATATTTTGAAAATGTAAGGTTATAGTGATTTTCCTGTCAGATGAATTAGCAACGCTGTCCTTTCTACGTAGTTACTAGTTACTAGTTACTAGTTACTACGTAGTAATTACGTATTTATCAAAATGTTTATTCACCTTGGGAAAATAATGAATTTGAGAAAATATTAATATTATGTGAATTTAATAATTCCGAAGATCTGGCGGCTGTACATGAAACATTTTTTTCTATCGATACTGGAAATATTTCAAGTATATAAATATGATTGGTAGATTCACCTATGCTGTTTTCTTGTTCGGAAATCAAGAATCGAATGTTGAAATTTGCTGTGGCAACGTCTCTGAGAATTTTTTGACATTTCACGAGTACCAACCTGCGTCAGTTTTGAGTAAAAAAACCTAAATCTTGGCCAACCGGGATACTTTGTAAAAGTGAATGGAGTATACCAACTTTGATCTCCAGATTCTAAAGGTTGGAGTAATGTGAAAAATTATTGTCTTTCCTACTAGGTATCTTCGAAACGAAGAGGTTGATGCAGTTCTTCATCATCACATGAAAGCAAGAAAGATGACCAAAGTAAACGTTAAAATTTCGCACATGAATACGAAGGTGCAATAGACAGAGACGGCACCACATTATTCATGAAACAGGGTACCGGCGCTTGCCATTTGGTCAACAAAACTTGGGATTATCCCATTGAAATCGTTGAATGAAAGCTTTTATCGCACATGGATCTCCGCTGCTAACACACGGTGGGAGACCACACCGTAGCTTCGCCTATTAGTACGTTCATGAGCACACAATCGCTCCACGACTAGAAGCTTGAAGAAGCCCGACTTCTTCACAGTCAAGTTCAAACCGCGTAAACGTGCACAAGCGCCCAAAGTGACTAAAATAAGTGCCTTACTGTTTTGTTTCCCTTCGGCCTTTTCGTTTCGACATTTCATATTACGAAGGTAAGATTTTTCTATTATTTTGTAAGATTTTTTATTATTATTACCCCCTGTTTATTGTGAAAATCACAATATTTGCTATACTTCTACACGAGACTTTCTTATTCATCAGAATATATCTAATATTGTCCTTTTTCTCGTTTTTATATTCACCCTAAACAATTTTTCGATCAATTTTTCCCTCAATCGAAAATCTCTAGATCGTTTCTTGAATAATTCTCAAGCTCAGTTCACCTCACCTTTCACTCGATTATAATTTTCATTTCATACATATGTGGATTCAAATAAATTGATTGATATTCATTAGGAGTTAAACCCACAAGTCTCATTTACCTACTTCCTTCTTCAATTTTATTTCGAAATATTCCATCACCTAAATTTTAATCGTAACCAATAAATTTCCAAGAAAATATCTAGTTCGTGTTCTTGATAAACCACCTAAACAAGAACTGATAACACTATCAAAATAGAGTTTTCGAATTCTAATAACTACAAGTGAATACTTAGAGTTGTTCTCTATAAGAAAAATTGATTCCTTTATATCTGAAAAAAATGAAAAATTCATTGTTCCTTGGATGAAAAAATTTAATTGAACCCGCTAATAAAATAGGCGAAAATAGCACAAAATAAACATCATCCCCTAATATGGTAATGACTCATCCAAAATTTTCTACTGCCTCTACCAAAGCCGTTTGCGTGCATAGCCGTACATGAGGGACGTAAGAGCCGAGGCCAGCGGCGCCTGTTTAGGGGATACCGCGTCCAAATTAAAGGCGCATTGGCGTCGACGACAATCGAACGATATTGAACAATCCGACGATATTAGTAAACAAAAGTCGGCAAGTTTACGAAGGTTGTTTCGACACAACTTTGAAATAAAAATAGAGGTGATCTTGACGTAAATAAATGAAAAGAGAAAGATAAAGCTGTTGTTATAGAGTGTCTTTAGTTCAGTTATTGGTGAATTGGAGAAAATAACCATTGAATTATCGCAATGTTAGTAGATGACATTTAATTATCGATATATTCGTGATTTTTCATGATATTCATGACGCTCAGAAAAATTGGATTGTTGAATGAAAAATAAATATATACGGATAATGTTTACAAATAAATTGATCTTTAATTGCACTGATCTTGTCTCAATAGAACTATTCATAATGTGGTAAAAAATAGTTAAAATATCTCAAATCGTTCAAAATTTGTTGAACAATTACTGGATTCTTAATATTCTCGTTGTTTAGTTGGAGTGCCAAATAGAATTAGTTGAAATTTATTATTTTCACCTTCTTATTATTTATAGCATTTTTTGATGCGAGAATGAGTTTTTCAGGTCGAAATAAAAAGATTTCAAAGGAACAATGTATTCAGAATATAAACAATTTGAATACAAATCGTTTTTTTACTTTGGTCAAATTAATGCTGAAATAACCTTACAAAGACTTGAGGGTCTACGTCCCTGAAAAAAAGGAGTATAAAGATAAAAATAATAAAAAATATTTTATAATTATTGAATGAATGAAAAGGATTTTCCCCATCATTTTTGGTTATTTTGTAACATTTCCACCATCAAAACGAACAAATATTTTTGTGTTTTTTCATTTCAGTATTGAAGTCTTTCATTTAGTTAATCAAACGTCTATCTCATTATTTTTTCAGAATTTACCGTTTTTTTGTGAATAAAATTACAACAATGTGTTGTTTTCGCGAAATTTATTTCCTCAAATTTGTCTATTCGAAATGATAAATATCCATTTTTATCAAAGACAATTTATTAAGGTTTGTTTCAGTCGTCGATTAGTGAAAATTAATTCTTGCAATTGTGGTTCTAACATGGAATTGAATCTCCTTTAAATGACACGCCCCGCAAGTATCTCCTCCCAGATGACTGGTGAAGGAAAGAGAGTATTATACAGCCAGTGTGAGATCGAGTTCAGGGTAGAATTTCTTGTTATATTCCCTGCACCCCAACTTTTGTTCTATTACGCTGAGTACTCCAATGAATAAAAATTAATGCGCTGCACTGCCATCTGGCGGTATACCTTTCCTATTTTTAAGGCTAAAAACTCTTTAGGCGTTGTCACAATTCATTTCGGAGCTTTCGCTG
Source organism: Adalia bipunctata (assembly GCA_910592335.1). Lineage (NCBI taxonomy): Eukaryota > Metazoa > Arthropoda > Insecta > Coleoptera > Coccinellidae > Adalia > Adalia bipunctata. The sequence goes on from OU342955.1 coordinate 16,997,908, forward strand.
TGCTTTTGGAAATGAGTAAAATTGAGCTTTTTACGAATTATGCGAATTATCTTGATACGCTATCATTGTTTAAACATGAATTTAATCATCGATTACTCAAAACGCTTCTGAAGAAAAGAGACCTACTTATACCGGGTGCTCCCAAAAATCCGTATCGCTCTCCGGACGTAATAATTACGGGGGCGGTCGGAAAATATAAATCGTGCAGGTTCGGCCTTCAAAAAATGACCCGTCTCGATATCGGAATAAGTCAGGTAACGAATTCCGAATTCTGTATTCTTCCAATTAAGCGTCTGAGTTTAGACGGACGGCACGTCCACGATTCTAAACTAAATCGACCCGAGAAATCGATCAATTAGAGAGAGGTTCAATGAAACCACATACCGAAAAAATTATTCGAATCAAAATGCGAAGAAAAACGAAGGCAAAAGCGCGCAGTCGATAAGTTTAAAAGGTGAATTATTCAAAAACGGCGGGGATTGCATCATTTTCAACGTTGGAAAATGACCCTTGCGGACCGGAGCTTAAAATACCTATTTGGTGTCTCCGTTATTTGTTGCTCGTTGCTGCAAATTCCCGCGAGCTGCTCTTCGGAACCGATGTTAGTGCTGAAGTGTCTTCTTATGGTGAGTCCCTTTCCGATAGAAAACGAAATATCATACTTCCATGCCAGTCCAGTAGCAAAATTCCGATTTTCTTGATTTTTAATTTTTATTTTCTACACATTCTACAAATAATAAAACGAAAAGAAGATATTCTCACCTCTTTTATCAAATTATAATTCACGAAGAAGTTATGGCGAATGTTGTTGCAATTTAGAGTAACCAGTACAGATTCCTGCAGACTTCAGTCAACATGAATAAGAGGAAGAAATCTACAACAAATTTAACTACTGACATTACTGACAATATTACAATTATAACTTCCCAGGATATTACTTTTCATACGTCAGCAACGAAGAATGTCACCAATTTATTTCATTTCGCGTGGAAAAAATTAGAAGAAACTAGGCATGGGTGAAGGTTTTCAGGGTATATACTCAGGCTGTTCAGTTTGTCCTACACTTTTATATATTTTGTAGACTGATATTTATGTTGAAGGTGAAAATTTTGAGGCCTTTTTTTTTTCAATCGTGTAATTAACCCAAAAGGTTGCTTTTATTGTCCATTATGATTATTTGTGCTTTAATCCATTACGTTTTACTTAATGAACAATCAAAAACTATTAAAACAATTTCAGTTAACAGGAAAAATAGCTAATAATAAACAAGAAATAGAAAGAACGCTTCCCAAAGAAGCTGAGTGAAGTTGCATTCTTGTGGCATGTTCATTTTGGTCCTACGAATAGGAGATGGTATCTGTGTCAGGGTTTGACACAGAAATGACGAAGCCATGGTAAACTTAAATTCTGTCCGTCCACGATAACTCTTAAACGGAAAAACTAGAAACTTGTATATTATTTTAAATAAAAAACAACAAATAGCAGGAAATAGGACTAGGAAAAAAACAGATGTTAAAGTTTTTTCACATACGTTGCGACGTTTCGCAAAGGTGTCCCTCAGCTTCTTCAGGCCTACAATTTATCAGAAGAAACATACCTACATGTATACAGTTCACTCAAGTAATCAAATAACTTACCAAAAACATGTATCAACTTAACGAATTAAAAAGTAAAAAACTACAAACATTCGTCAGAAAGAATAGCATCAAGAAACACTATTGAAACTATAAAGCTATCGAAATAAACACAGTAGGTCTGCTACCAAAGGAACTCTATGATAGATAACGTTAAAAACATTTGCAATCAATTATGTCAACCAAAGAATAAAAACACAGACGGAGATTACCGATCGTGTACAAGGAATACAGGCAACAAAACATTGTTCAAGGAGTACAAATAGCAGCCTGATGCATAACAGGAATACAAAACTAGAAGATTAACAAGACATCGAATAATATTGATCTAGTCATTACAATCTTAACTATTTCTTTTTAGGTCTTTATATTTTGAAATGATAGAACTATAATGTAAGGCTAGATGTTATGTATCCATTCTAAAATTCATGGATTCTAATAAAGTTATATAGAACATTTCTAAAATATCACATCACAAAAACTAATAGAATGCCCCCTATTGAAATAATGTGAGTAAGGGCTGTTTTTTCTTTATTTTTTACATCTTTCAAGTCATAGATGTGTTGTTTCATTCAGTTTTTCAAATACTGCCTAGTTTGACCAATATACTCCATATCACATTCAGAACAAGGGATACTATATATTAAGTTCAAAAGCTGATCCCTTTCCACTTTGTCATTCAAGTTGCTGTAAATTAATCTTCCTATCATTTTTAAATTATAGAATACTATATTCATATTATTTTAAATATGTCTCGAACAGGAAAAAGCTTTATGAACAAGTTCTAAAAAGCTTGACCTATTTCTCTTTTCCTCTGATGAATGAAGCTTTCTCTTGAGTGTTTACGAGGTACATAGTACCTATGGTTATGGAGGAAACATAAACAGTGACAGTTACATACACAGCAAACGGAGGGATTCACTGAATGGGCTGGCAATTTCGATGACCGACACGTGGGCCTTTTTTTTACCTGATAATTTTACAGGAGAAATATATTTTACATTACAAGAAAAAAATTGACCCTGCCTTCACAGAATTGAAAATAACCGACAGTATGACGAAGATAATTTGATTTTGATTTATTCAGATATTCTGGCAGATGCGATTCATTTTACTCACATCAGCGACTGGAATGTGCTGACACTTTTGGAACTTTTCACATTAGTAAAATCAACACCTCTTTTTGACTACTTTTCGAGAAATTTGCATGTAGGTTTCTATGTTTGGTATAAGTTTTCAGTTCCGTTCTACCTGTTCCTGTTTGATTCATTCGAGTCAAAATATGTATTTGTACTGTACAATCTTGAAGTCTGTCGATTCGGGGTAGATACATGGCTTTGCAAACTTTCGTTATGGAAAAAACCTCCATTTTTTAAAGCAGAAAGGGAATGTTTTGAAAAATACAAAAAGCATAATACCTCACGAACCATGAGGTCCAATAAAAAATTCCCAATGACTATTTTTTCTGGTTATATTCTGCATAATATTTTACACAGAATCTGGTGCACCCTGTAGATTTTTCACCCAGATTTATAATCGATACTGGGACCTTCCTTGAATCACTAAGTGATTTCATTCTCGATAGAAATACAGTTTTCATATTTATGCCGCAAACCATGAAGGTTGTAGAATCTACTCAAGTATGATGCAACAAAACTCGAAGTTGAGGAAGATTTTAAAATTAATAATAATTGAGGAAGGTTGCGGTCTGGCAGGAAAACTCTGGATTCGTGTTTAAAACGAACATAACAAATTAAAAATGGGACAAGTTATTATATAGAGGTGAAAATTTCCCACCTCATCATGCAATGTGCATAACAGAGTGATTATCCAAAGCACGCACGGCCTTAAGGGGAGGTGGTACTCGTCCGAGCTCGCGAGCTCCCTTCAAAAATTGGACTTTTTATTTCCATGATATCTCAGTTCGTATGCGGCGTAGACCAGCAATATTTTTTTAATTAAAGCTTAATCATTTCTCTAGAATGTGTATTACTCGCTTTTCTGTTTTATTCGTGTATTAGTAAAAAAAAAGCTGGTGTGCTGTAATTTCATGAGAATCTGGACAAACGATTTTATTTCCATGATATCTCCGTCAATTTTCCGGATAAATATATGAAATTTTCAGTATACATGCGGAATAATATTTTGCAGAATGTGTTTTATTCGCTTTTCCGTTTTTCTGCGTATATTAGGAAAAAAACCTGGTTGAAAATATGACCAATAAAGATCCCAATTTATAATCCCTTTAAAAATTGAGGGGGCAATAAACAGAAAACTGATCAATACATATTCTGGAAAATATTATTCCGCATGTAAACTGAAAATTTCATACAGTTATCCCGAAAATTGACAGAGATATCATGGAAACAAAATCTTTTGTCCAGATTTTCATGAAATTACAGCTCACCAGGTTTTTTTCCTAATATACGAAGAAAAACAGAAAAGCGAGTAATACACATTCTAGAGAAATGATTAAGCTTTAATTTGAAAAAAAATTGTTGGTCTACGCCGCATACGAACTGAGATATCATGGAAATAAAAAGCCCAGTTTTTGAAGGGAGCTCGCGAGCTCGGACGTGTACCACCTCCCCTTAACCGCGAAATAGTCCTCCGGCTCATTTTCAGTGTCAGCCAGTGTAGCGGGCGTAGACGGTAATGGCATTAAAATCGTCCGGCAAGATCACGGCAAACTCCTATTCAAACCATACGTCACGTTCGTATTGTTTTGGTTCGTTTCAATTGCAGCATTCCTTTTTCAGTAATTGATATTTTTCGATTCGGTCGCAAATTCGCGTCAGGAAACGGTTGGTGCGTAAAAAATCGGGAAACGAGGTACTACCGGCGGTATTCGGCCTTTCTAACAGCTTTTTCTCACTTCCTAGTCGGCCTACGAGGATATTCAATTAGTCCTCAGGCTCCGAATGTAGTCCTCTCAGTTTGTTAATTTCGGCGCATTAAAAATAGACCAGGAACAGTCGACCTGATTGTTGTCCGGAAAGAAATGTCAAAATAACTGTAGGGGGAGTAAGGCAAATTGGTATTCTCGTTTGGAAACCGTCTTGGTCCTAATTAATCGGGTTGACACGAGAACAAGCTTTGATTTTTCTTGGAAAAATCGTCTCTTCAGATCAGAAATCAATGAATCAAAAAACCGCATTTCATCCTTGGAAAGTGTATCATTTTTATCAAATTCTGCCTTTGAAATTACGATATACGAGGATATATTGAAACATTCTTAGCCTACTATAGAACCAAACAAAATTTCAATGTCAAAATATTTTATTACTCAACACATTCTTCTCTTAATTGAATACATTTATTACAGCGAGCCTGCAACGTCTCTAGACCTTTCGAAAAAAGTTTCTTCTTGCTCTGCAAACCAGTCCTCCACAGCTTTTATAACCTCCTCGTTGGAAGAAAATTCACGACCTTTAAATTTTTTTCAGTTGAGGAAAGAGATCTTGTGAATAAGGGAGGTGCTCTACTAATTCTAACCCTAAATCACGAATTTTTTGGATTGCAACATAAGATTTGTGTACTAGGGCGTTGTCCTGTATAAACAAAACACCTTTGGATAGCTTTCCGCGTCTTTCCTCTTCAATTTTTTTCCGTAGAGTGGTCAGTAATGTCGAATAGTAATCTCCAGTTATTGTTCTACCCTTATCCAAAAAATCAATCATGATTACTCCATGGCAATCCAAAAAAACTGAAGCAAGAACTTTTCCAGCAGATTTTTGGACACGAAACTTCTTAGGTCTTGGAGAACCAGAGTTTCGCAATTCCATCGATTGTTGCTTTGTTTCTGGATCGTAGAAATGTACCCAAATCTCATCCATAGTAACAATTCGGTTCAAGACTTCTACATCGTTTTCAAATCGAGCACAGATCGAACGCGATGCTTCTACCCTTGAACGCTTGTGGTCAACATTCAAACATTTGGGGATCCATTTTGCAGAAATTTTTCTCATGTCCAAATTGACGTGAACTATGTGATGAACGCGTTCGTATGAAATCTTCAGTGCTTCAGATATCCGTTTTAGCCCAATTCGACGGTCTGATAAAATCATGTCATGAAGTGCATCGATATTTTCGGGGACTGACACAGAAACTGGCCTTTCCGATCGGTCATCATCTTGAATAGAAAATTTACCTCTTTTGAAGCTTGCAGTCCAATTTTTCACGGTCGCATACGAAGGACATTGATCACTAAGGGTATTGAGCATATCGTAAATCTGCTCTCCTCTTAACCCTTTTAAATACAGGTACTTGATGATGGCTCGATACTCCAATTTTTCGATTTTCACAATTTCGGTGGACATCTTTTTTTTAATTTATTGCCTAACCCTGGTTTACTTTTTTGACGTCGAACTCTACACTGACACTTCCAATAAGTTATTGTTCGTTGATATGGTATCGCAATATTTTGTTTATGCATGGAACTGGTCTAGGCTAACTAGATATCAATACATCCTCGTCATGCTGATTGTTTTATTCATTAATCCACTTCCTCTAGTTGAGTAAAATCCTCTGTGTCCATTATAATCTATGAAACATGTTACTATTTGATTAACCTTCTATCGGCATATCTTCTGCAACCAGTCAAAAGATCCCAGTTAGCTGCTGCACTGATTTTAATGATCTTTGGCAGTCACCACACATGGAAAAAGAGTTCGATTTAAATTCAACATCTCCAGTTAGAAATGGTTAATTGGTTTCTTCGCAATAGAAAAAGTTTCATTTCGATTCCTTCAAGAATACCTGAGAAATGTTGTCCCTGTTGGAAGACTTATTTTTAGTCGGCTCATTTGCTGACCCGAATTTCGGCCGCTTGATTATCTGCGTTTTTTGAGTTTGTTGAACTTTTGAATATGTGCCTCTGTCCTTATTTATTCGTGTCAATGAGGTCACTAGTACAAGGGTTCATAATTGTGTCAAGCACAAGTAGAAATTTTTGTTTATGGAAAAGCTCCTTTTGACTTGTCAGAAAACATAATAATATCTTGGAAAGCTTGGAAATTACATATCTTATTTCAAGCTCACATATCCTCAACTTCCGATCGAAATGAGAACTCAAAGCTGACAGGCGCCAGGACCTTCTTCTCTACAGAGAGAATACTACTTTTGCGAAAGATTTATTTTGATCTCGATACTCATCTTATCTTATAAAGGGTTTTCCAATTAAAGGTGTTATTTTCACCATTGCCATTTTTTTATATAAATGGTCGTATGTTTATTTCATTATAAAGAGGAATTAATAATGGAAAATAACATCCGCCAAATAACCACCACGTGACCACGACTACAGGACCATATCCTTTTCATAAAATTTTCCTTAACTGATTAATACACGAGCTCTCTTGTAGAGGAGAAATGGACTGCTGTACCAATTCTTTTCGCCACGAGAATTAAAGAAAAAATAAGAAATGGATGTACCAATAAAAGAGAAATAAATACCACAAGGTGAACACTGTAGGAAATGGTACTTACGGTTTTCCTGACTGGGAGAGAGAGTTTAGTGTAATGTTGTACCGGGTAGAGTCCTTATCTCACGTTACGAATACACTCTTAGGTACGAATGTAACGGGGTCCGACTTTGGAAAGAAACGAGAGTATACAGAGAGGGCCATTGAAAACGAAACAGCGGCTCTGTAGGTCGGCAGAACCGAGTTATATAAAAACGCTCGGACACGTCAACAACATTTTCGAGGGGGACATCGTTCTAGAAGAAATTCACTCGAAATACATTTCATCCCTCGGAGCTGTGACTACCACCCCTAAATTTTTAAATGGCACGATATGGCAAGTGATACCTCATTTGAAAGGTAGTTTCCTTCTTAGTATTAGACAACAAAAATAAATTGATTCTATCGATTCGTTTTCGAGATATAGGAACTTGAAGTTGGGAAATAACTTTTTATTCACTCAATCAATTAAAATAAGATCTAACAATGCAACTGTTTAAAGATTATCATTGTCAATGAATTAAATGTTCAAACTGTCTACCACCCATTTCCATACAATAGTACAAATTCTGTTCAAAATGAGACCTCACATTTCGTAGCGTTTCCAACGTTATTCGACGGCATTCTTCAATAATTCTACGTCGTAAATCTTCCAGAGATTCTGGTTCGGTTGCATAGATTTTGTTTTTCAAGTGACCCCACAGGAAAAAGTCGAGTGGGGTTAAATCTGGAGATCTTTAAACAGTTGCAATGTTAGATCTTATTATTATTGATTGAGTGAATGAAAAGTTATTTCCCAACTTCAAGTTCCTATATCTCGAAAACGAATCGATAGAATAAATTTATTTTTGTTGTCTGATATTGAGAAAGAAACTACCTTTCAAATGAGGTATCACTTGCCATATCGTGCCATTCAAAAATTTAGGGGTGGTCACAGCTCCGAGGGATGAAATGTATTTCGGGTGAATTTCTTCGCGAACGATGTCCCCCTCGAGAATGTTGTTGACGTGTCCGAGCGTTTTTATATAACTCGGTTCTACCGACCTACAGAACCGTTGTTTCGTTTTCAATGGCCCACTCTGTATGTCCGTTGAGGGTTGCGAGCTTAGGCGTATCGAGGTTGCGACTTGACACTCTTGACAGGGTTGCACTGATCAGGTGGAAAAGGATGTTTCCGGAATTCTCGGCGCACCACAGAAAAAGTGGGTAGAATCGTAGACCGGTTCTTCTTTGTAACCGACCAGGAAAGCCCATTCCAGAAGGAAACTTTGTGGTATGATAAAATAAAAAATATGAATTTTGAACAATAACCAAATCGCAAAGTGGCTGCCCTTTATCGTCGATAGCCTCAAGAATTCCATCTTTGAGATGACCTCTTCGAGAGACCACGGTCCGGAACTTTTTCCCGTAAAAAATTAATGGTTTCGTTGCTTGTGTGGTAGCTCCGTCTTGTTGAAAAAAACGTTGTCCAGATCAATACGATCCAATTCAGGCCATGAAAAATCATTAATCATCTCTCGATAGCGCAATCCATTCAACGTAACTGTTGCTCCAGCCTCATTATCGAGAAAGTAAGATCCAATGACCCCGAAGGACCATGAACCGCACCAAACAGTCAGACGTTGAGGATAGAGAAGCTTTTCAACAATAACTCTTGGGGTTTCCGAGCCTCAGATGTGATTTTTCTTATTGACGATGCCACCGAGGTGGAAATGGGCCTCATCATAATTTTTCGATTGAATTCCGGATCATTTTCATGCATTTCAAGGACCCAATCAGCAAAGACACGACGTTGTAGATGATCGGCCGGCTTGAGCTCTTGTGTTAACTGAACTTTATAAGCCTTTAGACCCAAATCAAAAAGATGTTGTGTATACAGACTTTTCTAAGGCCTTCGATAAGGTGGATCATTGCATTTTGAGTGAAAAACTGTCGTCCTTTGGAATAAATGGCTTGTTAAAGAAGTGGTTTATATCATATTTCACTCGTCGTACTCAGTCAGTTAAAGTTCGTGATTCCTTCTCCCCGTTATACATTGTAGATTCAGGTGTACCTCAGGGTAGTCACTTGGGCCCTCTGTTATTTCTTATTTACATTAACGACATCACCACTTGCTTTAGGTTTGCACGGTTCCTTCTGTTTGCTGACGACCTCAAAATTTATTTGATGGTTAACAATCTGGTCGATATGCTCAACCTCCAGTCGGATCTGGATCGATTGGAGCAATGGTGTAGAGATAACCAGATAACAGAGTAACCATTAACCTCGGAAAGTGCAAACATATGGGTGTAGTTAGGCGTGAGCAGCACTTTGCATCGCACTACTGTCTGAACAACGAGGCAATACATACTGTGAACATCGTTAAAGACTTAGGTGTTTTTTACGACAACAGGATGTGTTTCAGGGCGCACATTGACCACATAGTCAAAAGGGGTCTTCGTATGTTGGGGTTCATTTTGCGGCACTCGTATGAGTTTAGGGATGTCATTACCTTAAAACATCTTTATGTCGGTCTGGTAAGGCCGCATCTTGAATATGCCTCTTGTGTATGGTCTCCATATACTTATGAAGACAGCGACAGGTTGGAACGAGTTCAAAATAGGTTTCTTCTCTCTGTGTCTTGCCGGATGGGAATCCCACGGGTACATTTTTCCGCGACTCATATGCGATCAGTTCTACGCTTTCCTGCTTTGCGGACTCGTAGAATCAGGGCGGATGTATTGTTGTTCGCTAGATTGGTCGGGGGGCTTTTGTCATCTTCCGATCTTCTATCTCTTTTTGGCTTTCATGCTCCATCTAGAAATGTCAGAGGTAGCGCATTGCTATGTCTCAGGACTTACAGGTACAATTATACCAGGGCTTCGCCAATTCCAAGAATCTCGCAGCATGTAAACACTGCCAGTAGAACAGGCATAGACTTCTTTCACCTCAGTTACCCCTCAATTGTGCGTTTATGTCAATCGGAATTTGTTGTAGTCTGTTATTCTTTCTTGAAGTTTTGCATTGTTTTTTCTTTTTTTTTTTAATGTACTAGGTTGTAGGTACTAGGTATGCATTGATTATTATTTTGTTTTATGGTTCAATTGTAAAATTGGGTTTATCCCGTTAATAAATAAATAAATAAATAAATAAATAAAATCTTTATGCAAAATACGGTGTAATGTAGTTTGTGGAATGCCATATTCCAAAGAACGACGAGGAATGGACAAACCTGGGTTTTCTTCAACACTTTCGGCTACAGCAGTAATATTCTCGGCTGTTCTTGAGCGACGTGCACGGGTTTTATTCTTACATCACTAACTTGGCCAAAAAGCTCAAATTTTTCCACCAATAGATATTGGTACAGTATTGCGGTTCGACAAGGTGCTTCACGACGACCCAAAAATGTTCGAGTTTTACCAACCGTCTCTGCCAAATTTTCACCATTTTTAAAGTGAATTATAATAATTTCAATGCGTTGTTGAAGCGTGTATCGTCCATTTTTATTAATGGCGTGGTTTCTACTTGTCAAATGTCAAAAAATGACAGCTTCAAGAGTGACATCTTCCGAAATAGCGGACCATTCAAAATAAAAAAATCCTTTACTTATTCGTTATATAAATTCTTTCAATTTCTTGTTTTTTTGTTTTCAGATCTAAAGGTAGGGGATGAGTCCTCCACATCACTCGCACCCTAGGTGTGCCCATGAGCCGATCATCGACGAAGACTCGACCACCAAAATCGAGATCCTGCCCAAGAAGCTCGACGAAAGCAGAGACACTTCCGACAGCTCCAGCAGGGCATCCTCTTCCGACGTGGAAGCCATCGTGGTACCCCCAGACGGAGGATGGGGCTGGGTGATAGTATTCGCCTCCTTCATGAGCAACATGGTGGTCGACGGGATAATATTCTCCTTCGGGATGTTCCTGACGGACATCGCGGCCAGTTTCAACACCAGCAGGTCCCAAGTGACCCTCGTCGGGTCTCTGATGTCCGGTTTCTACCTCATAGTGGGGCCTTTCGCCAGTGCCATAGCGAATAGGTACGGGTTCCGGCTTGTGGCCATTATAGGGAGTGTGCTCGGAGCCACGGCTTTTGTGATATCGTATTTTGCTACTAGTGTTACGTTTTTGTGCATATCTTATGGAGTCTTGGGAGGTGAGTTCATTTACCTACTAAAGTACTTTCAAATATCGCTCCAACGTTAGAAATCGTCAGTGCAACAAGTATCGTTCTAGGGTAGCATCCTGAATTCAAGTAATAGCATTGATTTCAAACATGCCTGGAGAAAAAACGCCCTTAAACTAATTGAAGATGAAATTTTTGGACATAAAGTGGCGGCACATAGTAGCCACTAAAGGAACTATAATCTGACTGGACAGTCTGCTCCATTTGTTAGCTATTCATTTACAGAAATCTGTAGGATATTTATTTCCTTCGAGTACTATAGGTTAATCATAGGCAGGTTTGGATTCGTCCAAATTATACAGGGTGTTCGGTAGAGGAACCTTCAACAATTTTCTGTGTATAGGTTGGATTAATTGTAACATTTTATTCAAATAAACTTTTGTCCTAAGTGTTAAAGTTTTTGAGATATAATTTTTTTTTCGGTTTTAGTTCGATTTTTTCAAAATTTCTTCAAAAACCTCTACAACTATTTTGTTTGCAACTGTATGTACGTCAAACTTTTTGTATTCTATTCTGTAATGTATTGCCTTACAGGATAAATCATTCCTTCAGTCATAGAGTACCGAAAACTTTAGTTATGAGACTACAAATTACCAAAAATAATTTCAAACAGTAAAACTCAGAACTTGTCGAGCCTGTATAAGGAATGGAAGTGCTCATTTTGAGCAAGATTTGTAATAATAATGATATTGATAAGTACAAAAAAGAGTTTAAGAAATAAATAAAAAAAGAATTTATCATTTAATACCTCTTTTTTAACGCATTCTGACTATTAAAGAAATAATTTTGTGCTCTAAGAGCATATCATTAGAAAGAGGATAAATCATAGAACTTTTCAAATGAAAACGAAACCCTCTGCCGCTTTTGGTTTTTTCTCTAAAAAATGAAAAAGTTTTGAGTTTTACTGTTTGAAATTATTTTTGGTGATTTGAAGTCTTATAACTAAATTTTTCGGTACTCTAAGACTAAAGGAATGATTTATCCTGTAAGGCGATACATTACGGAATAGAATACAAAAAGTTTGACGCATATACAGCTGAAAACAAAATAGTCGTAAAAGATTTTCTAGAAATTTTGAAAAAATCGAACTAAAATCGAAAAAAAATTCTATCTCAAAAACTTTAACACTTAGGACAAAAGTTTATTTGAATAAAATGTTACGATTAATCCTACCAATACACAGAAAATTTTTGTCGGTTCCTCTACCATGTATACAGAGTGGGCAACATATTGATTGCAACTTCATTTTTTCAAATGGATCACACTGTATATTTTTCTATATTTGGGAAGCTCTTTTGACCCTGATTTCGAATATATACCATATGATTGGTCCATCTCTCTTATTCTGAGTACCACAGAGTTTCAAATTTCAAGAACCAATAATTTTTTTAGTTGATATATTATTCATTCCATACTACCATAGTTTATTATTTTTTTTATTTTTTATTGGATATTGTTAGGTATACATTGAAAAAATATTGCTTTCAAGTGAATTATTCTAATATTAAGAATTTCGGAATGATTTCACATAATATGTATTTTTTATTTCGTAGTTTCATTTCAAAACTTTGAAACTCTGAAAATGAAACAGACAGACCCACATACACTCATATTCGATATCAGGAGAAAATAATCAATTGGAATAGGGAAGAATATAATGGGTGTTCCATTTGAAAAAATGAAGTTGCATACAATATGTTGTTCACCCTGTATATATTCCAATTGACGGAATCATTTTCAAAAAATTTATTTGATTTCGTACAATTTTCGAATTTGTATGAAGTCGAGTATGAAGTATTTTTATGTATCTGTTTTTGTAACAGAGTTAGAGGGGGGGTCAATTAATAGTGAAAAACCCGGTACCTCTATGTATACTTATTTCAACTCAATGGCAATAGTTAATTTTACGATTTTTCCTACAAATTTTATCGCGTTTTTTATGCGAATTTTCCAAATCAATGGATTGGACGTAGAGGACTCAACGAGTGGCCTGCTCGTTCTCCGGACCTCAAGCCGCTAGATTTTTTCTCTGAAGATTTCAAAAATGACGATCAGCATGCTCGAATTAAGACAAAAAAATATTATCAGCAAGTGGATAAATTAATAGGCTCGCATTGTATTATCGGGAGGTGAACGGCAAGCTTTTTGATCACTCGTTATTTTGTTTGAATAATTATTCTCATTAGTCTAAAAACATAAATTCAAAATAATTTTGCAGTTTCCTTTGTTAAGAAATAAATTATACACTACGACAAAACTTGATATGGAACTTCTGTGAACCTACAAGGGCAATATAAGTGTTGCCAACTGATCAATCCGAATATAATTCATGATACCTTAATCACAATGTCATCCGTTCATAAATCAAATCCGAGTAAATCAAGTGCGCGTAATGGAAATACATATTATATTGAATTTCCTGCTGATATGGCAGATATGAAAGGCTAAAATATTCCTCGTAACAAATGCATATGGCTACTGTATCATTTTTCAACGCAAGAATTCACCTTTCGAACCTCATGATCAGATTCTATGACATAACACTGTCGTGCTGAGTTGAAAATTCGATGGAGATACGATGCGTCGTATGAATGCCATGAAAAATTTTCGTCTGGAATTGCCAACCAGAATTTTTATAGCTGGTTTCTAAGAAAGCGCTTAGTCTCGATAATGACAATACTCGTTATTTTTTTATGAAAACGGATATTTAAATTGCTAATTGATTATTTAGAGGTATGAAGATTGAAAAATGAATAATTATCAACCTATAGCCATTCACTTTTACCGTATGAATCACAAATATTGAAATAATAATTGATAGCAAGATTCTTCCGCAGCTGTCATGGTGACATTTCTGCCATTTTAAATATGGCTGCCATAAAAAGAATGGAGGAAGACGGTTTCTGTTTTCTACTCTATGCATTCAGTGCACAGTACAGAGAAATAGATTTGGAACATTGCGACAAAATTGTGAAGTCTATTGAACTGAGTACTGGAACCCATTCAAAGTGTTTTGAATGAAGAAATCTTCATATATTTGCATCTAGCATTCGTCTCGAACTTGGTGTTTTCTCAACATTGACCTAAAAAGAATTAATCGAATCTCCTTGATCGGTATCGCTTGACAGTGAAACTTTTCGATATTCTTATTAGTTTTATTTATAAACGGAAATTGCACTGAAGGTTTCGAAAAATCCCTTGTTTATTCACCATTGACCTATAAAACTAGACAAGAGGACCCATATTTCAAATTTATCATCAATATAAACATTATTTTTCCCAGGAATTATATCTATGGCGAAAAGACAAACACAGCATTGACATACCGTTCTTCTTCGAACAACCTTCATTATCCATGAATAATAAACATTCGCCTTCCAAATTAAATTAAATTAAGCTTAGTCGAAAAACTTTTCGATCATTCCGTGTACCTCGAAATAAGGATTGTCGATGCGGAAAAGCGTATTTTGTGAAAATGTGTCGCAATTGCTGTGAAAGAAGGTCAACTCCAAATAAGACACAGATAATTAGCAAGTTTTCTTCCTCACTTCGTGTTTTAGCTGAGATCATACCAGGTGCATTCGAAAATGCGACAAACTAGAATTCAAAAAAGAGTACATAATATGAAAATGAATAGGTTTCTTTTTGTCGTATTGTCAATCTTTTATTATGCACCTTGGTTGAACTGGTGCATACTGAAAGGAGATCAATTATTGAACCAGAATTTTGACCGAAAACAACCTTTAAAAATCAAGTTTAATAGTGGACAAGATTTTAACCTTCACGGTCTTCAACAGTAATATCATGTAAATTTATTCGATTGTTTTAAAAATACTTATGGTAATATTCACGACCCATGAAACTTTTTGGAGAGGAAACAACAATTTCACAGTGTTTTTAAAGTCTACACTTATCGATTAAATTTTCTGAATTTTTCCGAGATTGTTGAGTTATTTAAACTTTATTTCAATATAAATGAGATAAATAAATGAAAATCCCCGTATTATAAGATATTTTTGTGTTCTCAATCAAAATATGAACAAATAAGTAATGTTCGGAAAACCCAGCTTGAGAAAAGGCAGAGAATAGATGGTTTTGACACGACAATGCCTCAATTGTACAAAAATTAGTATTATTATTACGAAATTACGTTTTTTCAAATATTTTTTGCCATGAATCTTATAAGGCACTCCAAATTATTACGAAATTACGTTTTTTCAAACATTTTTTGTCATGAATCTTATAAGGCATGTAGGTACTCGCCTAGGAATTTCTTGAAAAATGGCCATATCTTTTCAACAACGACAATGAGAGGAGAATTTCCGCGCAGATAGAGATCTAGTTTTAAAATAAAATCTAATATACAGGGTCTTTCACGAGGAACCTCACCCATATTTATACGGGAAACTACTGAACGTATTTTCATGAAATTCAGCACTTATAAGTATTTCACGATGCTGATGAAATCTAAAATATTTTCAAAGCATGAGCACCTCCGGTTTTTCCGGAAATGACGTCAACTTCCGTTTTTCAAATTAGAACACCATTTTTTTATTGCAGAAATAGATTCCTTAGAAAATTTCAAGTTTTGGTTGGAAAATTCTCTCTGAGCGGGAAAATTCGAAAAAAAAATCGAAAATAGAGCTCCGCTGAAACAAGAATAACATCGAGGTTTTTGGATGGAAAATTTTCATTTTTGGGATTTTTCAAGATGTAAGATTGATGTATCCACTTTAAAAATCGAAATCGCGATTCATGATACAGGGGGTGAAAAAATCGCTTTCAAAGTTAGGGATGACAAAATCGTGAAAAATCAATTTTTTCAAATTAGAACCCCATTTTTTTATGGCAGATATTGAATCTACGTTAAAAAATAATGTGAGTGTATGCATCACACCCTTGCCCTAAAATGGATATTTTCTGAGTTAATATCCACTTTAGGGCAAGGGTGTGATGCATACACTCACATTATTTTTTAACGTAGATTCAATATCTGCCATAAAAAAATGGGGTTCTAATTTGAAAAAATTGATTTTTCACGATTTTGTCATCCCTAACTTTGAAAGCGATTTTTTCACCCCCTGTATCATGAATCGCGATTTCGATTTTCAAAGTGGATACATCAATCTTACATCTTGAAAAATCCCAAAAATGAAAATTTTCCATCCAAAAACCTCGAAGTTATTCTTGTTTCAGCGGAGCTCTATTTTCGATTTTTTTTTCGAATTTTCTAGCTCAGAGAGAATTTTCCAAACAAAACTGAAAAATGTTACATCAAAATAACTTGAAATTTTCTAAGGAATCTATTTCTGCAATAAAAAAATAGTGTTCTAATTTGAAAAACGGAAGTTGACGTCATTTCCGGAAAAACCGGAGGTGCTCATGCCTTGAAAATATTTAAGATTTCATCAGCATCGTGAAATACTTATAAGTGCTGAATTTCATGAAAATACGTTCAGTAGTTTCCCGTATAAATATGGGTGAGGTTCCTCGTGAAAGATCCTGTATTGATATAGTGATAATCAAATGCATGACTTTCATGATCTTCTGTGGTCAATCGAAACAGGATAGCCAACATAATTTTTCAAATCAATTCATATTTTTTCTTCTTTTCAATGAGTGATAAACGATAATATCTGCTCCACTGTCAATCTTAAAGTTCTCTTTCATTCCAGGTATTGGTTTTGGCTTCATATACGTTCCAGCTGTGATAACTGTAGGTTACTATTTCGAGAAATGGAGAGCACTAGCGACAGGCATAGGAGTCTGTGGTTCAGGCATAGGTACTTTCCTTTTCGCACCTTTGAGTACCTTTTTCATTGACAATATGGGATGGAGGAACGCTCTTTTATGCCAAGGAGCTATTGTAGCTTGCTGCTTTTTCTTTGGACTTCTCTACAGGTAGTTAAAATCTATAAAGCTAATCCAGCAAGGCATCATCCAGAAAAGAACAAGCAATACGAATTGTTTGTTTTACATAATTTAAATCTTTCGAAATTATTCATTCTCATCACTCTACTAACAACAATAATGTAAATTCAACGAACCAAATTATGAAACCATCTACAGATGCAGAGGTTATCAGTACAAATTAGGCATGTTGTTCAAAACACTTTTTTAATCGCGTCGAAAAATTTGTAACCGGATAAAGAACGAAATTTCCATTTTGGCTCCAGGAATTCCGAAAATATCTCAAGACAAAATATTACGTTTATGAATTCCTCAGAATTCTGGAAAACCTAATCTAATGTTCTGATATGTATGACATTAACTTTGCCCTTTTGCAAATTTCCGACCTGAGCATGAATTTTCTTTCCAGGCCGCTCAAGCCTCTCAAACTCAAGGACATATCGAAACTGGACGGGCCAGAAGAAGAAGAAGAGCAGCAACTGAACGCGGACATAGAAAAATTACCGACCGCGACGAGAATCAAGATGGAGGAAGTTTTGAAGGTTATGAAAACGAACGGATGCGAAGGAAACGTCCATTCCATCCCCAAACTACTGGGAGTCATCAATCACTCCGACTACCCTACCCTTGCCGACGTTTACCACACCATAGGCGCGCCTCAAGTACCCAAAAAACCGATAGAGCTGGAAAATATCAGTTTCGAAAAGAGATCAAGCGTGCCTCATCTCTATGACAACTTGAAGATGCAATTCGAGAGCAAGAAGCCGCTCCTCAAATTACACAGCGAAAGGACTTTCAGGCAGAGAACCCGATCGGAATCACAGAGGCCCACGCACGAGATCAACAGGCCGCTGTACAGAGACGACATCTTCTTCAATGGCAGCCTTAAGAGATTACCGGAATACACGTCTAAGAGCTCCTTGGCTTACAATCTTGCAGTTACTAGGGTTTCTACCAAAAACGACATCGACGAAGAGAAAAAACACGTTTGCAAGTTGTTCCCGGAAGCCGTCAAGAGGACGTTGGCAACAATGTTGGATTACAGTCTGCTCAAATCGCCTTCTTTTCTACTTCTCGCGTTTGGTGGATTCTTGACCATGATGGGATTCTATGTTCCATTCATGTACCTCGCGGATAGGGCCAAAGAGACCATGCCAGTCGAGATGACAGTATGGTTAGTGTCTTCTATAGGTATCGCCAATACGGTTGGAAGAGTGCTGTGTGGACTTTTAAGTTCCTTTCCAGGAGTGGACGCTTTGTTCGTCACCAACGTCGCTTTGACGATCGGCGGCATTGCCACAATGTTCAGTGGATGGTCGATGAGCCAAGAGTACCAATTCACCTACAGCATCGTTTTTGGTTTATCGATTTGTGAGTATTTCACATTATCTCGTTCAAAGTACTGTAATATTTTCGAAGATTATACTCGTTTCGTAATCATTTGTTTTGACGTAACGATTTTGGGACGTCAAGATAGGCATTGCGATATTTGATGACAGGAAATAGATGCATAGAATAAGGTATCCTATCCGACTTGGGCAGGAGTTTCAAGAGAATTCACAAGACTTTTCGAAGATATATCGGAAAAATTCTGCAATAAACCCAAATTCAAACATCTTCCACTGTGTCAAAATGACAGCTGATTTGATGGCGGCGCTTTTAAAAAGTGATGTCTGCGATCTTATTTCGAAATTCTAATAGAGTCGCCACAGACAATCTCTAAGCGACAGCCGCGAATGTGAACACAGAGGAATCTCATAGGATATATCTTGAAACAATTCACATTCCAGAAAGATGTTTCGTTTCACTCAATTCCTATAAATATCTAAAAAAATATCCTCTAAGCGTCAGCCTTGATGATGACCTTTAGAATCACTGACGGTCAAGCTGCTTCCCAAACAATACGTAACAAAGATTGTGTTATCATGCATGAATAATTATGAAAATTATTTAGTCTATTTCAATCGCGAAATCACTGCTGTCGACCCTATTTATTGCATTGCATCTAATGGATATTTTCCAGCTTAAATTTGAATTGAGTTCGTTGGAATTTCGACGTAGCGTGCATAAACCATAGATTAAAATTCAATACTTCAAACGTCAATTGGCGACGAGAGTCTCCTTGACCTCGAAGATTATCGAAGAATCTTTATTTGGACCTTCTCCTAAATTTTTTATATCTCTTGTTTCAGCTTGCTTCGCCTCACTTCGATCCATAATCGTGGTAGACCTCCTGGGTCTGGAGAATCTCACAAACGCCTTCGGTCTTCTGCTCCTCTTCCAAGGAGTAGCGGCATGCATAGGATCCCCACTAGCTGGCGCTTTCATGGAATGGATGGGCAGCTACGACAACGCTTTCTACCTTTCCGGAGCTCTTCTACTCGCTTCCGCTGTGATATGTTATCCGTTGAACTGGGTGAACAGGAGGGAGAAGAGGAGGAATGGAACACAGAACAAATCAGTGGTATCGGCGTAACTAACGTAACAGGGTCAAACAAAGTATTTATTGAAGGTTTTTGTTCCTTTTACCCAACCATTGACATGGATGAATAAGAACAAGGATAAAATGACAATATATCAACGGACACGTCTTCGTACACTCTTTGGAAGCAAGGGTCTGACGTCTGTCTTCAACTCGTCCTCTTTGTCGATGAAAATCTGTTTGGAACGTATCCAATCAAAGAACATAGATCAATATCCTCATCATCTGTCTTTTTGGAGACTCTCGTCCATAGAGATGGTTATATACTATTTCTATGGCCATGTTGATAAACATAGAAATCGTACTTGCTATTTTGACAAATCAACGTATGGTGCTTTTACTAGAAGATGCAATAAATATTGCTGTGTGTGTTTTATTACATGATTGAGATTACAATTTGAAACCGTTTGGTCGTTTTTTGTTAAGTTCTCATCGAACTATAGAGTTTTTGTGTGAATGTCGGGCATAGTGTATTTTATCCCATTTAATTTATGCTGGACGAGAGACTAACTTCGCTTTTTCGAAATAAAAAATGTGAACGGCAATAAAATCGCCGATGCCAGTAAAACCAGATTCAAGGACATTCGGTAAACCAATTAGTTGCCAAAGGATGCCTTGTATATTAGAATTATGCAAAATTCTAGAATGAAAAAAGTGGTTTTTTCAAACTGGATTTCAATATTTATGAGGAAAAAAATGCATACGTTCTATGGTTCCGATTTATTTCATTTCGACAAGAATGAATCGAATAAAGAAAATAGTGATGTTAGTCGATCTTCCATGGAATAAGACTGATTTTCGATGTTTTAATTCTGTATTATATATTTCATAGAGATTCGAGCGATTTCCTTGTATAGATATTCATATTTATGGAAATTTTTCGAACAAAACATACGCCTTATTAGCCTATGTAAATTATTTATGTCTTGCGTGACAACATTCCACAAGTTGTTTATGCGACTCAATCTGAATACTTATATTCCTAATTCGTAGAATTAGCTGATTACCAAAAGAGCAATAATTTTAATAGATAATTCTCTATTTTAACTTAATAAAAGTGTAGTTTGAACCCTGACTTTTATTGCATAAACCCCAACTAATATGCCTAGAATTATGGTGTAAGCACTCGTCAAATTTTGAATGGAATGACGTTCGACCAAATCGCAATGTCATTCAACGTCATTACGGTCTTTTTTCCCTTGATCGATTTGACTGATTAATCAACAGCTGATCTGCCAAAGTCAATAATGACATGACCACAGAATGACATTTTTATATGGTGAAAGTCTTATACTTTTCCTCCATATTAATATGAATTGAAATGTCAAGAATATATTCCCAAATTATTGCTTGACAAAATTATCAGCTATTGACATAACAGGTTCACCAGAATAAATTCGAATATTTGAAATAACTAATAAAAATCTGTCATAAATTGTGAATAGCGCCACCTGAAGTGGAAAAAACGAAATCTTGCCAATATTCTCAATTTGGTCGAAACAAAATCTAATCAGTGCATTCACCATGTGTTTAGTCATCGAAACCCAACCGACCAATAAGTTCTATATTCCCAACTCATCGAGATAGATGCATAGAAATCTAAGCATCTATGTTTTCACACACCTCTATGAACCATTCAACTGTGACAACCGAAAATGGGTTAGCCCAGAATCTCGAGAGTAAATCGGAAAATGAACCTCTAAAGATGACCCCATCAACACCTCCCGTCGAGGTCAGCCAGAGCGTCTACTCCAGAAAGAGCCAGGCTTTTCGTGTTAAAAATTCCACTCAAGATGACGTCGTTTATACCCTCGTGGTCATACCGCCAGATGGTGGATGGGGTTGGGTAGTACTCGTGGCGTCGTTCTTCATCAATTTTATCATGGATGGAACCATTTATTCCCTGGGATTGTTTCTGGAAGAAATTGCTGAGTATATGGGGACATATCCTACTAGAGTAGCGTACGCAAGCTCCATCTTGATAGGTGTCAATCTGCTCACAGGTAAAGTTGAGGATATTCTCAGTATTCGAAGATTTTGAGGTGGTATTCTTTCAGCACCGATAATCTGTGGTCTAACCAATAAGTACGGATTTCGGATCGTTACCTTCATCGGTGGAATAATGGCAACTGTTGTTCTCATGATCTCATCATTCCTCAAAGATCTCAACTTGTTTTTATTCATATTTGGAATATTTGGAGGCTTGGCTTGTGCCTTGATATACGTTCCTTCAGTCGTCATCGTAGGGTTTTATTTCGAGAGATGGCGAGCACTAGCTTCGGCTGTGAGCATCTGCGGATCATCTTTCGGAATCATAGTCTTTCCTCTGATACTAAACAACGTTCTTTCTGATTACCAATGGACCATCAAGTTCCGCATCCTTGCAGTAGCTTTCATATTCGTCTCCATCTTCAGTCTCACCTTCAGACCTTTACCACCGGTATCTGTCCAGCCAAATCCCGAACAAGAAGACTCGGTTCTCTCCGTATACCTTGGTGGTGATCATGGAGCTGTTTTATCCCAGATGTACAGCAGCTACCACAATCGACTCTACCCAGCAACCGCGGAAATCCAAGAAGGGGCCCCCCAGGTCATCAGGAAAGACTACAGTTCCTCTTCGACTCTGGTGGCTACTTCGGGATATCCTGGGGGTTCCAGCACCGTCATCAGCAAGATGTCGACCGTATACGAAGACGAGATCAAGCCCACTCTGCGCGAAAAATGCGGAATGTTCTGGCGGAGAATATGCAGCTGCAGATGGTGCTGCGATTCCAGCAACATCCACCCTACTGTCAGTTCAATCAGCAGGCCGATGTACAGAGACGACATATTTTTCGCTGGGTCCATTTACACGTTAGCAGAATACCCGAAGAAACCTTCGATTAAAGGCACCGTCTCGTCTATCAAAGGAGCAGTATCGAAGGTCTGTGAAAGGAAACCAAGAGCCCCTTCTTACTACAACTGATTCGAAATTACTTTCCAGAAATCCGCCATCGACTACCATTTATCGGTAACTCGAGTAGCAACTCAGAGAGACTTGGACGAAGAAGCCCAGACATTCGTTTGTTGTCCTGAAGCCCTCAAGAGAATTCTAGCAACCATGTTGGATTTCAAACTACTGAAATCTCCCTCGTTTCTGTGTCTATCGATCAGTGGTTTCTTGGTATCGCTAGGAATGTACGTTCCTTTCGTTTACATCGTACAGAAAGCCACAGAGAATAACATAGAACAGAAGGTGGCCGGTATGATGGTTACAGGGTTGGGTGTGGCAAACCTGTTCGGTAGGATCTTCAGTGGCGTCTTAGGTTCGATTCCTCAAGTGAACGCTTTGATCGTCACTTATTTAGGGTTGTTCATAGCGGGGATACCTTCCGTCATTTTCGCGTTCGTTGAGAGCCAATGGATGTTTTATCTTTATATTGCACTCTATGGATCGTCAATAGGTAAGAAACTTCTGACGAATGGATAAGATATGTGAAGATATCATTTCAGCCACAGTACCATCGATGAAGACCATCATCCTCGTGGATCTCCTAGGTTTGGACAAGTTAACGAACGCATTCGGGATCACCCTGATGTTTCAAGGTGTCTCCAGTTTTATCGGCTTGCCAGTTGCTGGATATTTCATAGAATGTACCAATTCTTATAGCGCTAGTTTCATATATTGCGGTTGCACCATTATCCTTAGTGGAGTGATGCTCATTCCTATTAAGTTCATCAAGAATTGGGAAAAAGGAAAAAGTGAAACTTGAAATAAAAATGTTCGAAATAATAGTGTAATTATTTCATTTTTGAACCCAAAGGGTATTCACAGCGACGCAAAGATTCTCAGCTAAAGATTTCGTTATTTAAAACATCCATCTACACTTCTAGTGAACACTGAACAGAAAGCCAACAAATACAGAGCAGTATTCGAATTTCCAATCAAACCTAACCAATATTGAGGAGCATGATTTATACAAGGTGAGTCTTTGACTCGTACATATATTTTAACTGTAGATTCATGAGGCCAAAAGAAACCTTTTTTCATTTTCCATTTTTTCGAATTCGGCTCTGTTAAAAAGATATAGCCATTTGAAAAAAAAAATTGGGCTTATCACGTTCCTGAAATGATACTGTGGAATTGATTCAAAGTTTATACATTTAGGGAATACTCAAGTACTAACCTTATTGCAATGAAAATGTTGCAAACACGATAATTTCAACAAAAACAGTCAGTTTCATCGGATTATA
The DNA here is from genome assembly GCA_910592335.1 of Adalia bipunctata. Taxonomy (NCBI): domain Eukaryota; kingdom Metazoa; phylum Arthropoda; class Insecta; order Coleoptera; family Coccinellidae; genus Adalia; species Adalia bipunctata. The sequence goes on from OU342955.1 coordinate 17,021,796, forward strand.
TCTGCAACTAAAAAGCCACATTTATCTCAACAAGTTCCTTCTTCGATTTTTCTGCAGATTAGTTTGTAAACACTAATAACTTGTTCATATTTTGCTCGAAATTCCCAAACAATCTCATGAAGAAAGACTTTTCATTCAGATTTATTATTAAACAACCTAACCTAATCTAATTTGTATCGATTCTGTGAATGTTTGCACAGAAATTTCAAGAAGATGTTGTCAGCTTGCTGATATTTTCATTGAGGTTAAGGATTTTCTGCGAAACATAGTATAAATATCTATGAATTCTGCCGTTTCCATCATAAATCGACTTCGCCGCGAAATTTCACCACGCATGCGTAGAGCGGAAACCGACGGATTGGTTATCTGGGGGCCAACTATAAACAATGACAAAGCAGAGTCTCTGAACAAACTGTAAACATTATGTGAAGTTCTGAATACATTCAGAGAATTATTGTTCTAATGTGATTATTATGTGAAGTGAATTAATATAATTTTAACCGTGTCGAGTTTATAAAATTCCAAGAGGATATTGTTCAGATAGATGGGATCTTATTATTAAAATATGTCTACATCTACTTTTTCTATCGTTTGAATTTAAGTGTGCTTCACACGCTGGAGGAATCATCGGTCCATATTTCTTTAAAAACGATGGTGGAGCTACTGTTACAGTGAATGGTGCTCGTTACAGATCGATGATCAATGATTATTTGTTTCAAAATTTGAATGGTATCGACCCAGAAGTGTTTTGGTTCCAACAAAATGGTGCTACACCTCATACTGCTACCGTAATAATTGATTTATTGAAAGAAAGATCTGGCGATAACATTATTTCGAGAAATGGTCCAATTAATTGGCCTCCAAGATCATGAGACATAACTCCAATGGATTATTTTCTTTGGGGTTATGTCAAGTCATTGGTTAATGCTGATAAACCAGAAACTGACGCTTTGTAAGCCAACATAACTCGTGTTATTGCTGAAATAAGGCCTCAAATACTCGAAAAAATGGTCTAAAATTGGTCTGGTGGAATGCGACATTATGCCGGAAATTATTCTCAAAACCCTAAATGTCATAAAATTATATTTCAAATAAAAAAAAGTGACTTCAATCTCAATTCAAATGTGTTTCATTTTAGTTTAAAGTTCTATCACTCTAAAAAAAACACCAGAAACATCATTCTCGTGACCAAATCCTAATGAAGGTATATTTAAATTTCCGATTTCAACCCCGTTCTCATTCGCCCAATTTCTACGACCCTGTCGCGACACCTGGACCTAGTGCGCCTTCTCCGTATCGATTGTAATCCTTCACTTCTGGCTCAGAATGTTCCATTGATTTTGACTGTGGCTGTGGTGTTCGTTCGAAATCCTGATGGAAGGCCGGGACTTCCATTATTCCGGGGGCCCACCAGCCCCCCAGGGCGCACGGCCCATGGTGGACCCGGAGGCAGAAGGAGAAGTCGACACCTCCATGTAAGAACCCCAAAATATCTTAGGTCAAAGCAATATGTTCCATTCCCTCAATCCTCGAAATAATTAAAATCAAATTGATTGAAAATTAAAAACAGAATATTCGCTGAATCAATCAAATATCAAAGTAGAACACCTGATGGTATTATTTATAATGGGATACCATCGTAGGGCTGAAAATTGTTGATTGATGGTAGTGAAATGAAGAAGTGGAAGATATTCTAAAAAAACTAATATTTAGGACAAATGAAGATATTGATCCTAGCGTAAATCATATTATTCAAATTATTTTCATTACAGTAGGTACCAATCAGAGTCAATCAGATGAGATGAGTTAAGGGTCACTCTAAGTCATTGAGTATTCATCTAAATAAATGAAAACTCAATACTTCAATCTAAATTCTAAATCTGTTGATGTCAAGATGTTGGTCTAGTGTTATCGGATCCTCGGTGACCTTCAGTCACCTGCACTGGCATTCCTTAATGTCTTGTTTCTCGGCTCAAAGAGACAGATTAATGTGTTTTTTGTTTCGAAATTGAGTACTTCGTAACCTACTTCACAAGACCATTTACAGGTATCCTCAGCCGAAAGAAGCAACCCACAAAATCAGAGGACGCTCAGATATCATAGAAGCCCTTTTTGGGCCGGTAGACCAAGAGCTCCTGGTGATCAAAAGCTTCTATTTCTTCTTCTATTCGGCATTCGGTTCACTCTTTCCTTTGATGGGAGTTTACTTCAAGCAGATGGGAATGAATGCCACTCAGTGCGGTTTCCTTATAGGTGTAAGACCTTTCGTAGAATTTTTGTCAGCTCCCTTCTGGGGCAGTCTGGCTGACAGATGGAAAAAGGGTAAAATACTCCTAGTCGCTTCCATAGCTGCGTGGATACTATTCACTGTTCCTTTGGGATCTATACAACCACCTGCTACCTCTTGCATGGAGATCAAGAATAGGACTGCAATACTGACGACCCCTATGGATAGGTCTTTTGGTAAAAGAGTTCACGACTACATGGATACGTCAGACGAAGAACCGTAAGTTTATAGCTTTCAGTCGTTATCGAGTGCATGGAACAGTTCTGTCTCCAAATGACATTATTATTCAGGGTGAGTCTTTGACTTGTACATATATTTCAACTGGAGATTCTTGAGGTAAAAAGAAACCTTTTTTTCATTTTCATTTTTCCTAATTCGGCTCTGTTAAAAAGATATAGCCATTTGAAAAAAAATTGGGCTGACTACGCCTCTGAAATGATCTTCTGGAATTGATTCAAAGTTCATATTTCTCGATTGAAATTGAGTTAATACATTTAGAGAATACTCAATTACTAACCTTATTGGAATAAAAATGTTGCAAACACGATAACTTCAACAAAAACAGTGAGTTTCATCGGATTATATCTGCAACTAAAAAGCCACCTTTCTCACGCCAAAATAAGTTCCTTCTTCGATTTTTCTGCAAATTAGTTTGTAAACACTAATAACTTGTTCATATTTTCCACGAAATTCCCAAATAATATCATGAAAAAAGTCTTTTCATTCAGATCATCAGAATTTATTATTGAACAACCTAACCTAATCTATTTTGTATCGATTCCGTGAATGTTTGCACAGAAATTTCAAGAAGATGTTGTCAGCTTGCTGATATTTTCATTGAGGTTAAGGATTTGTTACGAAACATAATATAAATCACGATACACTTGTGTACCGTGGTATAAATATCTATGAATTCTGCCGTTTCCATCATAAATCGAGTTTGCCGCCAAATTTTACCACGCATGCGTATAGCGAAAACCGAAAGATTGGTTATGTGGAGGCCAATTATAAACAATAACAAACCAGAGTCTCTGAACAAACTGTAAACATTATGTGAAGTTCTGAATACATTCAGTGAATTATTGTTCTAATGTTATTCATTATGTGAAGTGAATTAATATAATCTTAACCGTGTCGAGTTTATAAAATTCCAAAAGGATATTGTTTAGATACAAACATCGACACAGATTATAGGGTATCATTTTATTTTTCATTAATTTCAATTCAATAAGTAGTTTGTATCGAGATTCATCATTCATATCCGAATTTTGTATTTCATCGACATTTAACTTCAATATGGACCGGTAACTATGAATTTTCAATAGAAACAGTGCGTATTAAACCCTCCTTGGTGTTCAATTTTATCTCCCACATTTGTGGGGTTTTATTATTAAAATACCTCGACAAAGTTGATAAAAATATTGTGACAACATTGTAAACTCGTTTAAAGACCACAGATAATATTCGATGATATTCAATTCAGAGACGCATTCAGATTATTCTTGAAATTAATGAATTTTTCGTCAAATTTCTCCGGGTAAAATTGGAAATAACTCAAAAATGACGCGTTTTATTGAAAAAAAATAGGAATACTTTTCCTAAATGACCTAAATGATTGGTTCTTTCGAAAATATGAACCGTTTATCTTTTTAAAGTGGTTTTATGGTGTTCTAGCGTGTATTGATGAGTCGACTACCCTGTAACTTCAATATTAGTGGAGATATTGAGGAATATGCACCATAAATGGAGACAATGGAGTAAAAACTCAACCAAAATTAAATTCATTTGAAATAACGGTTCCGAAGATATGAACAGAAAAGTGTTTTTTTCATGGATTTTCGACACCCTGTATCTCCCAAACCAAACCGAATCTTGAAAAATGGTATAGGAAAGAAGTGTTCCGTTTGATGAGAGGAATCTACAGTTGAAATATATGTACAAGTCAAAGACTCACCCTGTATATCACAAGACAGACAACAGGTTTTGAGGCAGTTACCAAACAGTTAATAGAAAGTATCTACTTCCCCAAATCTATTCAAACTTTTATTTTCAGTTCGAAACGTACAGTCAGATCAACCATGCCTATTCTGAGCGCAGGACAATCCCCTATTGGAGTCGAGTACGCCAAGAATTATGAACCCAAAGAACACCAGACCTGGGTCCAACCAATCATATCCTCGATTGTTTATAGGATGCAGGATATCCAAAAGACGTTCTTCCTTCTCTTGTTACTAGTAACGATTGGCGAGTTCTTCAGCGCTCCTGCCATCACATTAGCAGACTCTGCCGTCTTGACTCTACTCGGTGAAGACGCAGACAGGTGAGAAATTCATCATGATATGGATTTTTAGGTATGAAATTCTATCAGACTGTAGATTCTAACATGGAGTTCCTTGCATAGATATGGTCATCAAAGAATGTTTGGTTCTCTTGGATGGGGCTTAGCCATGTTCTTCGTTGGAATAGCTTTAGACCATTCAACAGCCTTCCCGAATCACCCATGTGGACCTGACAAGAAGGAGAAGAACTACACCATCTGTTTCGCGACTTTTTCAGTTCTGATGGGAGCAGCTTTGATTTGCTCCACTCAAATCACATTCAAGTATGATGAAGAAGACAGAGAACTCCCACCAGAAAGTGAGAAAGTACCGCCACCATTGACCCATGAGGATCAGTTGCAAGCGCAACTTGCTGAGCAGCTGCACCTGCCTTCCCTTGCCGACACTAGGGCTACTTCAATGCCTCCAAAGGAAGATAAGGTGAGGGATTATAACGTTATAGGTTAGTTGAGAATCTTTCCCTTTTTCCAGACCAAAGTCTTCGCCCAAACCACGAAAGAGATGCCGGAGTGGGTCACGGTATTGGAACAATTCAAAAACCCTAAATGTGCTTCGTTCCTCTTCGTAGCCTGGTTCATGGGCTTCGGAATAGGCTTGATCTTCACTTTCCTGTTTTGGCATCTTCAGGACTACGAAGGAACTCCGACCCTTTTTGGTGTCGCTTCTGTGATCAATCACATATCAGAGATATTCGCGTATTTCTTCAGTTTCAGGCTTATTCGTCAGATGGGCCACGTCAAAGTACTCTGCTTGGGGCTCATCGGAAACACACTGCGATTTTTGTACATCTCCTGGTTGACCAACCCTTGGTGGGTGCTGCCTTTCGAATTCATGCAGGTGAAATTGACTGGACATCCTTCAATTCGAATTGATTATCCAATGCTGTTTTCAGGGAATCACTCACGCGGCTGTTTGGGCAGCTTGCTGCTCGTACATAGCCCACAACACTCCTCAACAACTCAGGTCTTCAGCACAAGGTGTCCTTCAAGGGATACATCACGGTTTGGGAAGGGGATGTGGAGCCGTAATTGGTGGAATTTTCGTGAGCAACTTCGGGTCAACTGCCACATTCAGAGGATACGGAATCGTATGTTTGATCGTTTTGGGAGTGTTCATCTTCATCAATTTCTACAGGGTGGATCAGGTGAGATTTTCGTTTAGATTCCAGAGCTGTTCTAACCGATTGGTTTAGGGCTTCGTGTCCGATCTTCCCCAAACGGAAGATCCGAGGCAAGTGGCTGAGGAAACATCGCATTTGGCACCACACGGTGTGCCGAGTAATCCAATACCAAGAGCTCTATCGAGCACCAAACTTCACGAGATGGCACAAGATGGCTATGGGGCTACGTATCAGATGGGACAAGGAGGAACTCTGGACATCCCCGGAGCCAATCCCTTCACTCAGAACACCGTGACGAATCAACAGCAAAATTATGGCTTTCAGGTATGGAGTTAACAGAGTAAGATCGTAGAGACGAAAGATTGGCAAAAGTGTTATCTAGAGTCTATGAATATGATCACAGACCAACGATCAATCAGTAAGAAATGATCAGAATGATTCATGAATCATTCATTCCTCAAAAAAAAGTTCTTTTTCACAAGAAGACGCAGCTCTGGAGGTTCAGTCATATTTCAAGAGACCTAATCAAATAAATGAATGCTTTATTTCAGCAACCAGTGCAGCAGCAGTCAACATATCCCTCAGCTTATACAACATTGCAACAGCAACAACCCTCCAATCAAAATAATTCGAATTATGCTTGGTAATTGAATCATTTTTTGACAGGAACGGAGAAAGATAAATAAAAACCATACCTGAATAGAAAAGATAAAAAATAATTTGAAATTATTTCACAAAAGTGACATTCGATCTTTGTCAAGTATGCTCAACTCTCCAAATAACTTTCCTGATTGATGTATTTGCTAACAGTCAGTATTCGAAGAGAAATATACCTATAACATGTACTTATATGAAGTGGCTTTTCGATTATTCAAAATTACCCGATTTGTTATTTCGTGGGATTGTATAACTTTTTTGCATTAATTTTTATTCATCTCGAAAAATGGAACTCTCAGTTATCATAAGAATGTTGGTGAATTTTTTAATATTCCTTTTTCGTAGATTTGATATCAATCTAATTACACCTTAGGAACAACACTGTAATAAACAACTTTAGATCGATCTTCGGTTTTCGTCTATTGGCATCTTTTTGTTTAAAACTGATTATCTTTATTATTCTGATCAAGTATTAACAAAAGTTTGCCATGTAGAGGAAGCCCGTTAGGTGTTAACCATAGTGTAAGTATAATACATATATTTGATGTATATAATCATTGCATTAATTGCTGATGAAGTCCATACAACTATTACCATATCCACAAACGAATATCAAAATGAACAGTGGAACAATCAAAACGTTAATATCATTCAATGCAAATATCGAATTACTCATAAGTGCTTATTTATTTAGACCTCCTGAATAATATTACTTGGAATATTGATCCACATAGACACAAATAATATTATGACTGGTAATATTTTGTATAATAAATTAATAGAAGCTCGCATGAGAGACAAGAAGTTTAGTATTTTTTTTGACTGTGATTTAATTCATTTAAGTGTCGCTTTGTACCTACATAATCGTAGAATAAGGTGAAGTTAAAAATGATTCAAAATTAAAAGCGTATTTTTAAAATTACATATTATACGTTTTAGAATATCACCGTTTTAAATTGAAATATATTCAAAATACCATGTTGATATGATGGGTTTTCAACAAGAAAATTCATGAATAAATTTATTTTCTAATATCTAATGTAATCGTAAATAGGAAAATTGAAGTGACAACCTTAGTCCATGCATATCGTAAAATGAAAAGACAATTGTTGTGTTTTGTTATGTTAACTGCACATTATAAACAGTTTTGAAACTTGTGATTGTCCAACAATCATTTTAGAGTTTATGAACATTGTATATTTCTATGTATAGAAGCACCAAACTGTTATGTAAAATTAAATAAATATTTTTCTCCAAAGAATCCATCCTTCATTTAAAAAGAATGGTTTTCGTAATTTCAACGTTTTTTCCTAGTACAAATCATAAAATAAGAACTCCAGATTGTGGAAACTCAAATTTCGAACGCAAAAGTATGACAAAATCGCTATTTTTCGTTATGTTATTTTCTTAGAGAGATGACATATTTTCTATGCATCTATATTGGGAAGAAAAATAGATGCATCTAAGTAGAAAAGACACTTTGCTTTCATGTCATTTTCCAATAATAAACAGGTTTTCTAGAATTTTTTATTCAACAGCATAAAGTATACATATAAAAATATTTGTTCAACATAATACATTTATCACTAAACTACACTCTTGTCATGTGAATGAAAAGTAAATAACTCCATTCCTATCACCATAAAATTGTCGTATCAAACACTAAGAATTTCCTTCTGGAATATCATGCAGACCACATACTTTATTAGCAGGCAATGCTTTATCAATTTGTTTCGGATACCCTAAATTCAAATTGTTCATAATATTTACAAATTCATCCAAGCTCTTGGTCAACCTAGGATTATACTTCATTTCTTCTGCAATACTAGATGACATCATTCCTTTATAATCATGAGCTGGATACACAATAGTTTCTGGAGGTAAAGTAAATAATCTATTGAAAACAGACTTGTACAGGGTTGTTGGATCACCCTCTTGGAAATCAGTTCTACCACACCCCCTTATTAGTAGAGCATCCCCTGTGAAAACGGATTGTTGTTCTTCACAGTAATATGACACACATCCATTTGTATGGCCAGGCGTAGACAGTACTCTCAAACATATGTTGCCTAATGAAAAATGTTCCTCATCTTCCAAATGAATGTCTGCTTGTGCTCCACTAGCTTTGGAAATTACGGACTTACATCCTGTTAATTTTTTTAAGTATCCAGTACCTGTTATATGGTCTGCATGCATATGAGTATTGAGCGCAAAGGAAAGTTTCAAACCTAGTTCATTCACTAAGCTGAAATCCCTTTTCGCATGTTCCAACACAGGATCTATCAACAAACATTTCTTTTCGTCGAGATCACCCAGTAGATACGTATAAGTGCAGCTAACACAATCGAATAATTGTCTGAAAATCAGACGGTTTTTGGGATTGATGCAAGCTTTAACAGCCATTTTATTCACAGGAAAAAGGATAATTTGTCGAAAGCATTATCATTAGACTTGAGTATTTGAACAATTACTCATAACATATTCAAAACGGGATAGGTAGAGTAGAATTTGGATTTCCCTAGATATTTTTTCCTATCAAATAACCACTTGAAAACAATGCGTTTGAACTATCAACCACAAAAAAAACAAACCCTCTCAAACTAGCGAAACCTGTTAGTAGATAACTCAATTGAAATTTTAATTTTATTACCTAATCTATTTTCGAAAATGTCGGGGAAATTTTGTGTTTGGTGTTTTATTTCATAACTGTTACGTCTGTAACAACTGTAATTTTTATTTTTACCACACCACAGAATAATTGTAGATCTCAGTCAGTTCAGTCACAGGTCAGAGAAAACAATGTATAGAAATAGGTAATGGATCTGTCATAAAAAATTGAAAAACCCTCCATCAATCATCACTAAAGATTGTAATGCCAGAAAAATGTCAAGTTTCGCCTTGAGGGTAAAATCCAAAAGTGGTCATCATATAATTCAGAATTTACAGCCTGAAAGCACAATAAAAGAACTGAAAACTGAGTTGGCTTCGCTCACAAATATTACCGTGCAAGCCTTACAAGTTCTTAATGGTTTTCCCCCTAGGTTGTTTGATATAACAAATGAAAACCAAACTTTGACTGCCAGTGGCCTTAAGTCTGGGGAGACGCTCATCATTGAAGAGAAATCTGAAAGCACACTGAAGGAGGAGTCGAAAATGAGAGCGTCTTCCTCAGAATTATTACAGGCAATAAACGAACAAGAAAACTGCCAAGGAATACTTATCAAGCACGTAGTGCCTGCCGACAATTCTTGCCTTTTTAGTAGTTTATTTTTCGTACTAAATAGAAAAACTGACGTTTCTGGAGAAGCAGTTAAATGGTTCAGGGAACTAGTAGCAGAAACAATATCGAAAGATACTGAGACCTACTCAGAAGCTATTCTTGGCAAGCCAGTTCCTGAATATTGTTCTTGGATTAAAGAATCTACATCATGGGGTGGTGCCATAGAACTCTCAGTTTTGGCTAATCATTATGGCATCGAAATTGCAGTTGTCGATACAATGAATGGCATTATAAATAGATTTGGGGAGGACCAAAAGTATCCTGTGAGAGTATATCTAATGTTTGATGGAATACATTATGATCCACTTTTCATGGAAAGTTTCAAAGTTAGTGTCACCATTCTAGAACACAATTCTTGAGAATCTCAAGCTTGTCCAATTTCAGTTTTCTTCATGTACCTACTAACAACATGCATAATTTTCTACAGACTGAATTTTTTACAGGATGGTGAGATAAAGACCATGTTCCAGAGTGAGGATGAAGCAACTTTGAAACATGCCGAGCAATTAGCGAAAGAGGCTAAATCAAGTAGACAATTTACAGATGTTGATAATTTCACTTTGAAGTGCTTGGTTTGTGGAATACTTCTAAGAGGTCAAGTTGAAGCACAACAGCATGCAAAGGGTACAGGACATGCCAACTTTGGAGAAGTCTGATTTTTTCCAAATTGAAACCAGTGAATCTATTTATTTGAATTTTGTAACTATGTTATTTGGCTTTATATTGAATGGTAGTAAAGATTTATGCAGATATTATTGTTTGAATTGAAACCCTTATTCATATTAGCTACTTGTAGTAAGGTTAGGTTGTTATTACAGAATTAATACAAAGTATTAATTATTTATTAGAGCAATAGCCGTGTTTAGGAGCTTTTGCGCTCTTGTGTACATTCGTATCTATTGCGGTCACCCAACTAAGGCTTTTTGACCTCAAACATACCCTGAAAATTTCAAAAACTAGATGTCTCTTTTTCAAAAGTTATCGTGGCAACACAATTGAATTTGAACACGAGTTCTTCATCAACCTTATCGTTTAAAAGCATTTTTGTCGTTGAATTCCTCAATTTCCGACATTTTGTTTAAGGATATTTTCCCTTTCAAAAAGTGAACAGCTCTTCAAGTAACGGTGTTTTTAAATTCTTAAATCAAATATGGGAGTGATATGATACAGATACATACCAAAAACCTCCTCTCCTTAAAAATCTAACGTTTCGAATCAGAAAACTATGACAAACAATATTTCACTCAATTCTTCTATTCAAAAATCACTTGTTCCCGCTTCTTCTGAAGAACTAAGAAGTCGATTTCAACCCAAATGTGACATGAGTACATCAGAACTACTAAGACAGAGCCAACAAATGCGAACTATGATTGTCAAGTTTGAATGTTTTGAGATCATTGACTTCTACAGGGTTGACTGCGTTAATTCCAGTTCAAGAAAATGAAATTGAATTTTCCAAATTGAAAAACCCATCTGTTTCAATAATTCGAAAACCAACTGTAGATTTGTTATAGCAATTCGAATACAAAACTATGCTACAAATCTTTCCACTCGAATAGTGCCTTGTTCTTCATTGTGAGAAATTTATAATAAGATTATAAAAAAAAGTTATCGCACAAAGAGTAATTATGTGGAAATGTCACAAGTGTGGAAAACCCGTCTATTTTGGTATGTTTCAAAGCCTTAATTTGAACATTTTAAAGGAATAGTTGAATGTTATTCTCATTAATTTTTTACCTTGAAGCTGAACGCAAACAGAGCTTGGGCTACAATTGGCATCCAGAATGTCTAAGATGTGAAGAATGTGGAAAAAGATTGAATCCCGGTCAACATGCTGAACATAAGGGTGTACCTTACTGCCATGTTCCATGTTACGGTGCCCTCTTTGGGCCTCAACTCTTTGGACATGGAACAAGGGTAGAATCTCATAAAAGTTTTGGACCAATAAAAGATGTATCCAAAATTGGCAATGGGCCATCTTACCCTCCTAGATCTGTTATGGATTCTAAACTGAAGGTAAAGGTTCCAAAAAATTTAAGGTTAAATGATAACTGATATTTTCTTTAGTGTTACAATCAGTTTCATGAAGGAAAAAGTGGAGAAATAAGAAGCAGAGAAGTTAATGGTCGTCTAATTCTTGAAGGTCCTTTACGGATATATTGGGGAGTGCAAGGTGTCATTCATTTGAAAGAAAATGATGATCAAAGAACAGTGGTGACTGTTAGAAAGAGAAATTCATGCAGGTAAGTATCAAGATTTATATTAACTGTGTGTTGCTATTATTATCAATCATGTCATTAGTGATTGTCACTTTGGAATTGGTTGCTATAGAAATAATGTTACCATAGGATCTGTTGCTATAGAAATAATGTTACCATAGGATCTGTTGCCATGGTTTCATTAATTGAGGTTAAACACTATCATAATACTATATTTTAGGTACTCAGCATCTATAAATTCAGACTCTGAAAATGATGTAGAAAATATCTCTAGAGATACTAGCTACAATGATTTGTCCACTGCATCTGATGTATCCACAGTTGGATCATTCGATACCAGTATAAATGACACGGGAATTGAAAGTGGCAGTGAATCAACTGATAGTAGTACTGTTGAAAACAGTCCAACAACTCCCCCTTCCACTCCATTCCATAAGAGTGTTACTTTACCTTCCAAATTGGATGTGAAACAAATGGAATGGGATGAATTAGATGATCTCCTGCAGGTTGAAAGAAGGGTTAGTGAATCTGATAAGCTATACCAGACGATGCCTTTGCCCTTACCTTCACAGTTGAGTGTAGAAAGTTACAGAGATGAAACTGAAGAAAGTCAGAGGTAAGGATGAAAGTGTGTTGTCTTAGTTTTGAAATAAGTTGGTTTCAAAATTGTTCTCTATATTCAGCCAATTCATTTAAGAAGTGAAACTCATGGAATAAAGTAATTTCAGTCTGTCAGAAACGGAAAAAACCCAAAGTGTTGAAACTCCAAAGGTCGAAACGCCACCTGAAGGCACTAAATACGTAACGAAAGATGACAGTTGGATTTTGAACAGCAACCATTTGAATCGTTCTAGATCAGGTCCAGACTGCATTGGTCGAGCTCGAGACTCGCAGTCTCCAGAATTCGATAGGTCATCGGTGGCTAGTTTCGATGTTTCAACTATGTCAGAATCTCCGGAAGAAGTTATACGTAGGCCTAAAGGTTCTACTGCTATAAGACGTAGACCTGGAAAACGCTTATCGAGAAGTAAAGTTAAACGGAGGTGTTCCATCAACGGTCATTTTTACGATAGGGATACTAGTTTCTTCACTCCGCCCCACGGCAGTCAAATGAGTGTTTGGATAACGTCCCTGGTGAATAGTCAAGAGGTTATCAATCTCATTCTAGAAAAGTACAAGGTTGAGAGTGACTCCACTAATTTTGCTTTGTTTATGATCAGGGATAATGGAGGTGAGTTTGAAATTGATTTTTTAAGGTTAGATAATGTCGTTGAGAAGTTGGCCAGAAAATATTAGGTGGGAACTCGATTTGATATCGGTTGTTTTGTAGAGCAACGAAGACTCAAAGATGATGAATCTCCATTGTGTGCTAGGGTTATTAGTGGTCCACATGAAGATATAGCGAAATTGTTCTTAATGGACAGTCATACGACTGCAGAAGTTAGCAATGAAGTAGCCCAGTTTCTGAATCTTTCTCTAGCAGAGTGTAGGGCTATTTTGAATCAGTACTATTCTCAAGAAGAGCGAGAGGTTGCGCAACTGAAGGAAAAGTGAGTTTCAGTTTTTTCTCTTTAAACCTTTCATTAATTTAAAATTTTAGGTACAAAGAAATGAAGAGAAGAATCTTACTGAGGATGCAAGACTACAAATCCAGCACTGGATTGTAATTTGTCCTTCATTCTCCTCGCAGAGTAGTAGAAATTTAATTTTTGTCTAAGATTTTTTAATTTCATTTTAGTTTAGTTCAGAGGTGGATCTCACATTTTGGGTTCATTTCTATATTTTAATTGCTCTAAATTAATCACTTTTAATCTAGTATACTTTTTACATGCTTTTAGCTTCCACATCTAATCAAAAATGAAAATTTTATCCAATCATATTTATTCAAAATTTCAAATAAACAAGATCTATTCTTTATGTTTAATGAATTTCATGATTTTCTGAACTGTCATTATATATTCTGTTTATTTATTATAGAATTTATCGAATCTTACCTTACTATATTATTTGTTGAAGGAGTCTCATTTATACATATGCAATTTTACTCACTTTTTATATTGAAATAATAAATATACATTAAACATCTATTGAAAGTTTATAGTTTTTAGATCAAATAACCTCCGACAGTCCTACCCATCTACCACAACAAATAGTCAGTCCACCCATAAAATTTAAATTTGAGAGCAGGATAAGAATAGAAATACTTAATTCATTTTTATAATGGATCATACAAATTACAACTAATTATTTTCTAACAAACTCTTCCATCGATATTTACAACTTATAACTTTTGATGTCAGCTGGAACTTCTGGAATATCGTTATAGAATTCAAGGTAACCAGCAGCTTTACCAAAAACTATAGTACCGGCAAGGGAACCAATACCTAGTAGCAAATGAAGAGTGTACCTTCTATTTTGTGCGTCATAATTAGTTTTCCAATCTCCCTTTGGTTGTGGCATTTCATTCATAGCTGGGATTTCTAAGTTAGGTTTGGAAGATGCTTTCCTGGTGGCTAAAAATTAGACAAATTTTTGATACCTGCCTTCATTCGAAGGCTTCAACAGAAATCATATCCTCTAATTGTGAGTTAAATATAACTATTTTCGATCGATTTTCCCCACACAACTAACCACTCTACCACTTACCTTGCCTCACAAGCACTCGCGATAAAAGTCTGGAAGATTGCATTTTGAATTTTTTTTCAATCTAGACCAGGACACAGCCAAATTTATATTTCCAAAAAATCCCTTTTTGTCACGTTATGCAACAACCAAGTTTCGAAATGTCATAACTAAATGTCAAACTCTACTACAGAATATCTTATTATTTGACATGTGAAAAGGTATGTTCCATTTTATAAACGTTCCATGATGATAAATGAAAAACGATCGTTTTTAAATAAAAATATATTAAAAAGTTAATCCTTATCATCTCATCATAACATAATTCTTCTATAAGAGATCTTTAACTAAAAGCGAACTGAAGAATATTCATTCACTTCTGAAATTTTAGCGAATGAATTTCTTAAAATTCTGAGCATATATGCGAATGTCGAAAGAAAGCCCACGGCAAAATTGTGAGTGCATTTCAATAATTGCGTAATAATGATTAACGCCCCCCTCAACGATTCTCGCACTGCCCCCCGTACCATCTCTCCAAGTATTTATCACTTTTATGCAAGTTATTACTGTGTCCCCGTAATATTCCACCTGAAACTCGAATGAATAAAGATCTGAAGAATTTTTCATGAACGATCAGTAAAAATTACCTTGGAGTAAGCTGTCCAAAAAATGATTCCACCCTTTTTTACTTTCTTATGGAAGAGCTCGTTTAAGCTTTCTGTATTATTGCACTGACCATCAACGATGTCATAAGAAAATCCAAATACATAACTCACACTGAGTACGCAAATAACTAATGCTAAACTCAAGCAAAATTTCATTGTTTTTTTAAATCGAGTGTTCTCTATACACTTGTCGATTCGCTGTTTGGGAACTCAAGTAATGGCTGTTTTATATCATTCTCAACTCTTTTATGTTAGAGCTTTATCGAAATGAAGTTTGATTACATTTCACACCTGAGAAGAACTTCGAACTTAGATTTCGCACAATAAGAATATATCTGTATGCTTATAGCTTAGTGGATATCTATTTCTTTGTTCACGCTATAATGCGAGTTATTAATTCGATACCAATACCAAATCCAAAAGGGAACCCATATAATGAGCATTGTTGAAATATTTATTGATTGGATATATCTAATAAGATTGCTTATATCATTCATTGTTTCTTGAAAGCTTATTCAGCTGAATATTCTGAGTCAAGAACCATAGAAATAATGCTAATGAAATGTAAAATGATTCATTGAAGAGGCCGGAATGATGAAAATGCACGTGAATATGAAACAAATTCATTATACCTATAACTCTTTCCTTCTGTTTGATTGTTTGATATAACAAATATTCACTTCCACACTATCCACAAACGTCAATTTGCTTATCGAAGATGAAACCAAACCAGAACAAACCAAAAGAAATTTGAAAAGTGGTGGATGCGCTCATGGAAAAAGGATATTGTTTTCTCTATGGATCCATCTGTTTGGCGTGCATTCTTGGGAAATGCCAATTTGCGAATTTTCAAAAGATCAATAAATTTTTATTCAGGTGGATGGAACATTGGATTCAAATAAGTGCGAGTCAATAAACAGCTGATGGACTTCCAGATTCATTTGAATGTTCCGTGTCAGACATGGATGTTTCAAATTCAAATTAATCTATAGAATCGAATTTTCGAAACCGCCCTTCTGTTTATCAATGGTTCGAGATTCCTGCTGAGGTTCCGATAGTAATCGATGAAATAATAGAATGCATTATGAGCTACCACATTTTATGTCCATTACGTTCATGCAGAATTTAATTTCTCCTTTCACCTTTCATCGATAGCCGATAGCACCTGTATGAAAACAGGAGATGAAAGAGTTATTTCAGACTGCGTTGCCAAACCGACGGCAAATTCGGAAAACCTATTTACTTTGAACAGATGCAACGATTTAAATTCAACGATACTGAAATTCTACGCCTTCAAAGTAACACTCATAAGGAGAATTTTAGATAATTTTCTCGATATTTTCGATATTCAGATGTTTTTTGTATTTTCATGAACTTTTCTGAAGGGAAAAAATGATAATTGATTAATTGATAGGAGAGGGAAAATTGAAACTATTTGCAATGAAAATCACATTTAGGAAGATTTATTCGAACAATTCATCAGATTGAAACTGGAATTTTCCGTGAGCAAGAAGCTTAGAAGGCTCAATTTCTAGGTTAATTAAACTGAGGCCATAAAGTTGTGGAAATGGCATAATATAATGATAAAAACTGGAAATAGGTTGATAACTATTGTTAAATCAGGATAATTTGAACTGTCATGTTGATAGATACGGCAACGTCGACGTATGTCAAGATGTTCCGTGGACACTTGCGCATTACATCATCCGAGATATTTATCTACCTACTCGATAGTTTTTTGCATTTTTATAATCACATCACATAATCCAGGCATATCCAGCTATCGAATGTAGAAATCTCGCTTATAACGTCGGTGAATCTAGTCAAAACACGGTCAGAACACAACCCATTCCCACAAGAAACTCCATTCCAACCATCTGTGATATCTAACCTAAATGTGTTATTGTTTTTGAAGTGATAGTGTGAATAATGAATTTTGTGCTGTTTTACGTTTGATTCGAGCATCGAGACCAAAGAAACACCCTTGGGGTAAGTCAGTTGCGTTGAATTATGTTGTGAGTTGGTCGCGAATATACAGGGTGGGTTATTGACCGTGTTTCGAGATGAAAGGCTCGTCAGCCGATATCCCCGTTTGGAAGAAAGACCTGGTGGCCCGTCTTCGTGCACAGAACAAATGCACCGGCAACCAGGCGTTAACGGTTTGTGGCAGGCAGCCGTCTCCCCCCTATGCGAGCGACTCCTCGGGTCGAGCACCTAAACATTGCCACCAAACTAGTGTTGGAATCCGATCGACGACAGGCAACCAGTTATCGGCCTCGTCGGGTGCAGCTAGACCGACCATCAATCCGGTCAAGAATGAGACCAGTGCTAAGTTCATTTCCCCATTAACGCTAAGGAAATCCAAATCGTGCAAGATGGTGCAAGAGCGCGTGTGTTCCGGAGATTACAACTCCTGGGAATCCGGGAACGCGTGCGAAAACGAGAATAATTCCCGAACGTCGGACAGTGATTCGTCCGAGGAGTTGCACTACGGCCCAGGCATCGTGAACAAACTGAAAAACAAGTATTTGAGCTTGACGTTGCACAAGGAGAACCAGGGGAAGCAGAGGGGTAACTTGAGGAAAGCTGCGTCCCTGGAGGACCTTCTGGACGGAGACGACGACGAATCCGTTAAGACGGAACCGGAGCAACGACGTCTCTTCCAGACCAACGGGACGGACAGGCCTTCCAACCGGTACAGACAGACCAAAAGAGGTATGCAGGATATGAAAAGGGCGAGGAGCATGGAGGCCATCTCCAGGTTCGAGAACTTGATATCTCCACCACCACCGCCGGTTCTAGATAACGCCAGGCCCAAATCGATGCACGAGTATCTCGTTATCGCGGACCTGCAGGAAGGAAATGACAAATACAGGAAATCCAAAGATAGCAGAGTCGGAGAAAACGAAAACAACGGAGTGTTCACCAATTATGTGCCGCGAGTGAACCGTCCCAAGAGGATAGCGCCGATGATGAGCGAACGGGAGAAACCTCCGGCGGACGTCGTCAAGCAGGCCAAGATGATCTTCGAGAAACGCCCGGAGCAGAGGACCAAACCTCCGATGAACACCGGGGAAGTGGCTGCCAAAGTGGCTTCCTACAAGAACATCATCGTCCAGTCCAAACAGGCCAAAAAGCCGCCGGTTAAAACCAAACCCACGGCTCCGTTTGTCGCCAAAAACGGCGACAGTGTGCCAAAACCCAAGGAAGACATCAAACTAAAGCTGGAAACTAAATCAAAACCGAAAAACGTTACAAACGGAGTCAATTCGACTCCACCAAAGGTAACACCGAGGATCAGATCGACCTCCAAGAAGACCCAGACACCCCCTGTCTCCCCCGGTGAGGAAACCAAGACAATCAAAGTAGAAACAGTGCCGGAACCGGACAAAGTTGACGCGTCGAAACCTGCCAATTTACCCGGTTTAATTCCTGACGTGTCTCTCGTCAAGCCGGAACAAGAAACAACAGGCCGTTTATGCCATACTCCCGACCTCATCATGACCCTTAGCCCAATCGCGGTGTCTACACCGTCGAACGGAATTCCCGAAAACGCTTCCAAAGAATGTTTCAACCTCGAAATTTTGCAAAGTGCGACCTCTGACCGTTGTTTTATCGAAGACAACCACCCTAAAGTGGACCAAATAAGTTCGAAAGATCCCCTTCCTACAAACGAACCCTTAAAATTGATAATAAACAGTAATCGTGATTCTCCAACGTTGGAAGAATCTCCTAGCATAGCCCAGATATCTCCCATACCGCGTAGGAAGATGGTGAGTCCCCCGATTAGGCCCCAAAAAGACCCTGTGTTGGAGAAGAACCTGATTAATGCGGCCAAGAGCTTGGAGCAGTCGAAAACGGAAGAAAAGGCGGATTTGTTTGTGCCAAAAAAAGTGAAACGGCCTCCTAGAGAGCCGGAATCGAACTCTATTGTTTTTAAGTTCACGGATCGGAAAGATGTGCCGGATTACGTGCAGAATGACAGGAGTAGGAGTGTTGGAAAACTGATGAGACCAAAGGTGAGTATTTTGGGCAATCATGGTACGTAGTTTTATTGCTCGAAGGTCAGTTTTATGGAGAAAAACATTTATTTTCTCTTGAACCTTCTTGACCCACGGTCGTTTGCGGAGAACAATACGTGGAAAGTAAACAAAAAAGATTTTATTTGTTGTTTCAACGATTAGAGCTTCCATTTGTTATGCCACATGATGCACTTGGAATTTTCCTGTTTTCTATCAGAACTTTTCCTATAGAATCATAATTCTTTCATATGCCATATGCATATTTTCTCATACTCAAAAATTAATTTAATTTCCACGAAAATGAAATTTGAATGTTTTTTCTATTTTCTCGTATTTTATATAATTCAGTGACTCGAACTTGTTAACCAATTCCGAGACCAATTCCCA
The DNA here is from genome assembly GCA_910592335.1 of Adalia bipunctata. Classification (NCBI taxonomy): domain Eukaryota; kingdom Metazoa; phylum Arthropoda; class Insecta; order Coleoptera; family Coccinellidae; genus Adalia; species Adalia bipunctata. Next base: position 17,041,394 of record OU342955.1, read on the forward strand.
TTGAGTTATGGAGTAACTATTACTATTATAAACCAATCAGGAAATAATAAAATTAAATGAAATATTTCACGCAAAAGTTCCCAGTGATAAGAATTTCACCGCTTTTTCATTCGTCGAAAATTGGACATGCAAACGGAACTGCACGATAATGAAGTTTCTACAAATACCGCAACATGCTAGTCACCGCAGTTTCAAGATAAACTAATTGCACAACGTGTTAAAATCTTCTTCAGAATATTAGTCGGCTGAATACGTGACAAATATGGATAAACTGGCCATAGATTGTGCACGTAAAACAATAGTTACCCATTTCATGGAAATGCGTCTATTCTGCAAGATAATGAACACAAAACAATCCTTGATGGTCTTGGTTTAATTATGTGCTCCCGAGAAGGTCTTAAGAATGCCCAATGGAAGAGGAGGTCATCGAAGATGAAATTATACGAGATAAGATTATCTTGCAAGCGTTAAATAATAATGAGTGATGATGGAAATTTAATACACTGGTAGAACTCCAAATTGAAAGGATTAGGCACCCTTCCATAGACGAACTTGATGAGTCACCTTGTGTAAAAGATATTCTGTGGTTTTGGGTTGCAAATGGTTCACCAGTTTTTCACATAGAGAATAGTAATACTTCTATGGTTTTTCAACGAACAAGTCTTTCATGACAGAAAAAAGTCAATTTTAACAATTGAAAATTGAGTTTTTCTCTCGGTTTTTCTCAACATTTCATCAGCCCTATAACATTATCATAAGGTAGCGAATATAATATTCATTCAATATAAAGTTAAATGAATGCATGACAATGTGTCCTCTACCACTACAACGAAGAACTTGTTAAAATTATGTGTTTGGTAAAGAAGATCGAAATCTACAGGATTTACTTGATTGTGGTCTAAATTTTGACCTCACATGGAACGATTTTCTGGGTACACGAACAAGTTATAAAATTCTCGTTTGTCCTTTGAACCCTTGTTCTCCCCTCATCAGACACCCCAGACACTATGGAATGCACTTAATTCAGATCCCCAATGGAAAGGGCCAGACAGAATATTGGATCAATTATTCATTTCCGATTTTTTCTCCGAAAATCAATAGTTTCTACACTGTTGCATAGAAACGTATACGTTTCTACTATGTTCTGTGTAAACTGACGTTTCTTATTTACCAATGTCTCGCGCCTATATTTATTTGGACGTTTTATCGGAATGAGGCCGTCAAATTTGTATCAGTTTCGTTGATTTTGGTTTACATAAGGAGGATTAGCAGTCGATAAGAATGAGATATGGGTAAGCCCAAACATCAATTAGATTAGGACGTTGATTGAAATTCAAGGTTGTCATTTTTCGGACTTTGAAACCATAGACAATAGAGACGGTCTCGATAGTCTATGTTTGAAACACGGCCGTGTTGAATGGACATAGAATATTTTTTTCAACGCCATGTTTGAAACTGACGGATGGATAAATTCAACGTGTACCGTTTTAGTTTCAAATTCTTGCAAATTCAGCGGATGATAGAGCTGATTCACTCGCCGGCCAAAGGCCACCGTCACACTTTCTGAACATTCCTCCATCTGTCCGAATTTAACCGTGTGGTGCCATCACAATACGAATTCACGTATCCGTTCTCGAATTCTCTGGTCTCGTACACAGAAATGTGACCCAAATCGAAAACGAATGATCAAGCCGCGTGTAATTTACCCAGCTTCTGTGCGTGATTCGCGGGTACGTTCCGAGATGATGCCTCTAGGCGTCTCAAATTTCCGGGAAACTCGGGTCTAATTACCTGAATTGTTTTGTACCGCACATAGTATTATTTCATAAAATGTCGACTTGTAAATGTTTTACTAGGTAGCCAGACCTTTCACGGTTTGCGAAGATATAATGACGATGATTAGGCTTTCATCTTGAGACGTTCTGTAATCAGGACATGTATCCTTTGGATGAGACATAAATTATAATGTATACAGGGTGGTCGAACGAATTTTTTCGAACTATTAGGGCAAGTACATCTCTGGAATGATTTTTTGGTATGAATGGAAATAGGAACCCTCGAGTGGAAATGAGTGAATATATTAAAGGAACATCTCGAGAACAAACCCCATTTGAGTCGACAAAACGATATTTCGAAGCGGTAGCAGCATATAACTTATAGTACCATAAGTTCTATGGGTAGCATTAGGTTTTATTCATCCTCATCAGCAATGCTACTGATGCATCAATTAGCTTGTAAAGACCCGTGAATTCATCTTATCTTTCTTTCGAACTCAAAACTACTAATCTATCTAATAATATCATTGTTTATAAATAGTGATATTGTTCTAAAATAGATTCATGTGTGTTCTAAACTTCAATATGATGTTTTGACAGATCATCTGTGATGATCAGTTTTTGAATAGAAGTAACAACATTGTGGAAATGTAACAGTGATTATATACAGATATAAACGTACAGTATATGCGATTAATAATCACAAAAACAAGTACATATTTGAAAATTTTAATGATTTCAATTACCTCATATGAATTATGCATTTGCCAATCTACTGTAAGAAATTCTAACCAGACATTTCTTATACGATTCTCGCTCAAGAGCTCTTCGAGATTAATTTATTTTCCTAATCAGCCATCATCTAACTAACCATTTAGAAAATATAATTGATACTTTATTTACTCATAACTTTCCATTTATTTTATTCCTTATTTTCTCTATGTTGACGCATAGAATACATAATCATAAGCTTTTGTTAATGAAGCTGTCACATCTCTTTCACTGATTTCTTCTGAAACTTGGAGGAGTTTCCCAGTGACATGTTAGCACAGAGAATGCTGAGGGAATCATCACAATTAAAAGAGCAATTCCACGTAGCGGTACCAGGAACGGAACTAATAATTATAATTGTGTTTATAACAGTGGCGAAAGAATTTTTGCTCCACAAAAAACGGTAGCAAGAAAACATCGTCAGAGAACATTGTTTCTATGCTGTACCGTACGAACCTTAGAGATTCTGTGTATATGAACTTTGATCTGTCACAGATAATCAATCAAAGAAACGAGGTCGAATCATAGAGCTTACAGTATTATGAGTTTTATGTACTGCTTATTCTAGGGGTAAGGTTTGTTATCATCTTTATCGATATTTTCGGTGAACTTGTTATTTTTATATTTTGTATAGTTTATTCTGTTCAACAAATAACAACGCGGTCAACATGAACTTATAGCCGAGCTTATAGCATAATTAAGATTTTTTCACTATGAGCACAGATGAATATAGATTCAAAGATCGAATTATTTCGGCCTGTTCTGTTTAGTTGAAATCTTCTCAATGACTTGAACCAGTCTAAAATATTCAAATTTGGGAGATAAATAGATACGCTTAATTGGTATTTAATAACGGTACAAGGCTGATGATAGGTAGCCTCTCCAGACAAAATTGTTGAAATTTTTTTTCTTATATGTGTAATGTGTATACAATGAGAACGGATGAATCACATGAATGGGTGAGCAATGTAGTTTACGCCGCGTATGAATAATGACGATATCCTGTCCTGTAACCACGAAAGTTCAATTATGAATATTATGAGGGGAACAGCTGTCGAACATTTCGTTTAATCTACTCCGATGTTGCCAAACGGAACTATTAGTCGTGGAATAAGGAATGCCCTTTGAACACACATATGCAATCATGGTGAGGCTGCTGAAGCATCAATGCATGATCAAAAAAATGATCACCCTTGAACATTCTCATTCAGCTGTGGACACTACAAATTTTACACTACTTTATCTGATCTGATCAACTATTAGTGAGTGTTCCTCAGAAGATATTGACACGATAGAAATATCTCAAATAACTTGTCTATTGACGATGAGACCGAGAATATCATTGAAATACACTGACCTTTCCGTTTTCCTCTGGACTGATAAAAAAAATGATTGGCATATTGTTGCATCCTGCCAAATACAATGGAACAATTCAAACCAATATTTCACCTGGTATCCGATTCTCGTAAAATCGCACGGCGATCGGAAATGCGTATCGTGAATTTAGCCGCAAACTTTCACTTTTCAATACAGTCTATCGTTGAGGCAATTTGACAATCTTCCTCGGTATTCACGCTCGAAGAGACTTATATTCCTCCGCCAAATAGACCGAATAGAGCATAATCTCTGATTATTCCTCCTTTTTTATGTCGAATCAATGACTTTCTATGGATTGGGAAGCGTTCACAGACGAGCATAGAAATTGATATATACAATTAAAAAAATCACAGAAAGAAAATATATTCGTAATGAATCAATGAAGATGTCAAAATACAATTAATTTCAACATAATTTATTGAAAATAAAAAACCTAGAGAGAAGCCCTATGTTATTTTGGTTAATATTTGACTGTGACTTTCTGAAGTTTCTGTTCCGATTTCGGTAGACATTCCAGTCTCTAAAATGAAGTTATCATCAGATACCAATGTGAATGCAAATGAGACCACTGAAAATTTAATTAATCCTCGATAATTGCCAAAGTAAAAACTTCCAATTCTCGAATCCCTTCTAATTCATCGGAGAAATGAGTCTCGAGATCGAACCCGAAAAGTTAATCGCACAAGAACGAAACGCATTTCATTTCTCGTCAGCCGATTTGAATAAATAATGGAATAAACTCATTTATAATGACAGACAAAGAGTCGGCCTCGAAGGTTAATGACATAAACATTCCTGACCACGATGAACAATCGCGATTTCGATGTGACCCAATTAGGCAAAAAAATCTGCGAATTTCGCAACTTTATGTTTCGGTTTTTACCGTTTTACACAAATATTGACTTTTTTCACGAGGCCTGGAGATTTATATTTTATACATCACTTGTTTAATATTGTGCTCCTATTTTCATTTTATATGCGTGCCGTAATAGGTATCTTAAGAGCTTAGACCATTGAGGCTGTCAGTCACTGTCATTTTTCTCATAATCTGTATGGCACTATGGTCTAAGCTAGGAGCATAGAATTCTATGCTCCTAGGTCTAAGGCTGGACATAATCATAGATGCATAGAATATTCTATGCATCTATACATTGAATTTCAGAAAATTAGGACAGTTGTGTCAAACAAAGACGTACGCGTACCACAGATAACTGTGCGCGTATCTTCAGAAAGAATGTTGTCAATAAGTCAATATGAAGATATTAAAAAATAAAAAGATTTTCTGAATTTATCATGTGGTAAATCATATCAAAGCTCTCATTGCTGAGATGAGAAAATTATTTTCCTCAGATTCTTAAGATGCTTAGTTCAGGAAATAATTACAGAGTGGAACCATTCTATATGAGAAAGATCCAATTTTAAAATTCTATCTATGATCTTTTATTATGCCTTTAAAATCAAAACTTGAGCACTTGAAATTGTGTATTTTCATGAAGATGTACATTTTTTATCGCTTTTCTTATCTCTACGATTTTTGTTTGTTTTTAGGTGGGCGAAGGTGGAATTATAATTCTGCCAGGGGCGGCGATTGATGAATCTTTCACAGATGAAGACGAAGAAATTAGGAAATATCTGGAAGCCCCTCCTAGTCCGTGTGATGTTACTTTCATCAATGATAATATTTTGATAGATGGAAAATCGAGCATCAAGCAGAAGGCGAACAGAAGTCGGGTGAGTTAATATTTTATATTGGGGATATCACCAAGTGAATGCAATTCTGGCTAAACTGTTGAATTTCTCATTAAATAATCTTCATTCTGAGCTATCACACAGAGAACTTCTCAAAGAGGTATCTACCGACCGAGCACCGTTGACTCGCCCTGTATATTATTTTATTCAGACAATAAAGTGAGGTTGACAATGGATGACCTCCGAATTGTTCAGTACTTTCTTCCTGTGTTGGAATAATAGAGTTATTAGTAGAAAGGCTGGTGAATCAGAGAGGTCCCAAAACAACTCTAATTGGGAGAATATTTATGAAATTAAAAAAAAAGAATACCGTAACTAGGATTCACGACTACATATGCATGTATTGTCTTTTGCTGCTCATCTGTAATAGCGATTTACGTTAAGAAAGCTCCTGCCTCCGAATGAAAGTAACTCCAACTCAGATTTATAGAAACTGTATCAGTAACGAAAGTAGCAATTTTTAACAATATTGCGGAATTATCTGATTAATGCGAACTAGTTTATATAACTCTCACCTACTTAGAAACACCGGGCATGGAACTACCACTTATCGGGTAACTGGGTTATTTGCAGGAATTCATAAATTCATTGCGTTTCAATTTTCGATTCGTCGTTATATAGCGCCTGTGGGTATCCGGCTTTATCGACGTTTACCATCAATTTCTTATTATTACTCCGAAAACAAAGACATTCCACAAATACAAAATGGAAATTTTAACACGAATTGATCTTGTATACATTGAAGAATTCCAGAGGAACTTAAAAATGTACACTATAAGTATTTTGTAAATTGGAAAATAAAATGATTTCTTTCGTTAAAATACTGGGCCATTGTGTCTTATGATTGTTGTCTGAATCGAATCAATTTGCGGCAATTCTGATAGTAATTTAATGGCGACCATGAAATGAATTGTTTCCATGGTTTTCAGTGTCGTCGATCAATATCATTGATATTGTTCATCAATTGATAATTTCCATTTAATACTTTCTAATTCTACGAAATTTTACGCTGTTTTTAGCAAACTTTCAATGTTCGTATACGAAATCAGTAGTTTGATGATTTGTCATAAAGAGTGTACTGTTTTTTACTCATGACACTCAGTATAATAAACGGTAAAAAAATAAATACAAAATTGGAGACAAGACAAAGTCTACCGTGTCGACTGGTAGTAATAATATAAAATATGTATAATAATGAGTACTTACATAATTATACCAATTTCCTCTAGTTCGTGTTCGCCTTAAAATCCAGTCCGGATTTAGTTCATTTAATATTCCCAGAAGCATTTTTCACGACGAGAAAGATGTAGAGGGTTGCGACCTTGGGTAGACCACTCCATGTAATTATAAAAGTGGAATGCCGAATAATTTATCGACTGGCTACCCTTCGAAAGAATTCAAATACCATCGCCCAACTTTTCTTGAGCTTGATCATTCCGAACATTATGTACAGGGTGTCCGAAATTAGGTGTACATTGCGAGGATCTGGGAGACTGGAAAGGAGATAAAAATTTTTTGAAATATCGGGAAAATTCAGTTTTAAAAATTAATGAATCTGAAACTATAAATACGATTTGTCCCATTCATCAACTCAACATGCGTACCTAGAAAATTCAGAGAATCTAGGTCTCTCCTTTCGGAAGTTATTTACGACACGGATGGACAGACAGAATCAAATTTGACCACGAATTCTTCATCAGTGAATTCAACCTGATGATTTAAACCACTTTTGGCACAAAATTCGAAAAAGTACAGGTTTTGGCCAAAACTTCAGTGTTTTGCTCGGAAACATCAATCAGCCGAAAATTGATGAATTAATTTCGCTACCTAGCGGTTATTAGCGTTCATTGAGTTCCCCTCGTTCCGTAGGAAAGTGAAACAGGCATACATCCATTGTTTCAGATGAGGATATCGTTCGTGGAATCTGGACCGGACGTGTTTGAATATCCTTCAGAATCATCGCTCCTCATAGATGAATCCCCCTCGTCGGTGTCCTCGTCCCCGCCACTGACAGGTCGCACAGTTCCTACTCTTTCTGGTAAGTAACAATTTTTCTTTTCAATCATATTTTCTTTTTCTCAATCATTCATTTTTGTGGATATTGTATCGTTTAGTGAAAGAATAATTCAGTTTCTTGTTTCTTTTTCTAGAAATGAACGCATGAAATCATGACGGTTTATTTTTTTAACAATAAAATGGCATTGATTGGATCAAAAATTCAATACATCGGAATAATAGTAATTTAGTTTTATTCATATTTGTTTTGTTGTTTGTACAATTTGATTTTTCATTTCACCCCCAAGTATTTTAAATTCACTTAATTGAAGTTCTGATTCTTCATTCATTTATTCAATAATTTATATTTTATCATCAATTTGATAAATATATTTGGTTCAGTTTGAAACAAAGAAAGTTTCAGTAAAAATTTCTTTATTAATATTTGTCAGTATAAATCTTATAAAAAAATAAACAATTTCATATAGAAGCGTTTTTGCTTTATACATAACATGAGTATCATACTCGTTTGGCACATTTTAAAAGAGATTATTTAGCCTTTGTCCATCACATGAGAGCCTCATGTTTCACTTCAGTGGGGCTGCCTGCAGTTCCTCGGTGGTACAGGTGGGAAGTTCTGTTGATGCCCAGTTGCGATGTTCTCATAATCGAAAAATTTTATGAGGTCCTCCGGGGAGTTTGGCGAAAAGGTCGTCCAACTAGTCCTGTTATGACAAGCCGTAACAGGCGGTACAGTAGGTAAATTGCTTAGGGTCATTCTCCTGTTGACTGCCGAAGAATTTGTGTTACCATAAAGATTGGTGTAGTTTCTTCCTATTTCTAGCGACTTTTGGTTCGCTTTCCTTCTTTCAGTGGTGGTTTCTATGTAATGTTTCACTGCCAAGTAGACGAATCTATATTGAGCCTCAGTTTGAACCATTCCGGACCTCTGAGATCGCACCATTTGAACAGTTTTCTGTATGTCTATCTCGCTGTTGAGTCCTTGTCTTTTCAGGTAGTCCAAAATCATATCTATGACGATAAAAGTACCAGTTCGTCCTATACCAGCCGAACAGTGAACTAAGATAGGACCTGAAGCTTTTCCTTCAGGCTGTTCCAATTTTATATTTTCATACTGTTTGTTCACCTCTTGCAAGAAGTTTAAGACGCTGCCGGGATCCGAAGGGACTCCGTGATCAGGCCATGCTTGGAAATGGTAATGAAACACTGTCCTTCTGTTCTGTCCAATCGTTATGGTCAGTCTCCTTAAGGTGTAATGGAGATAGATGATCTCTTCCGTGTTCTCCACATTAATCTCTCCGTAGGTTTCGGTTTCATCTTGGTTGGGCCAGTATTTTTCGCATTTTTTCTTGCCTCGTTCCGTTTCCTTGGTGGTCATCACGATAACCCGACATTTTTCTTGCCAAACCATGTACCAGAAATCTCTCAAAGTGTCCGGTAGACACCCTTGAGTTGCTATGTAAGTTTTTTCGATAGATTCGAAATTTTCGTATATTTTACCAGATATTTCAGAACAATCATCTGTTTTCCACATTATATAATTAGCATTGATATAGTCTGAATCGAAGAAGTTTTTCAGTTTAACTCTAGTATGGTCGAAGGGTAAAATATTTTTATATTTGTTCTTGTGTTTATTTTCTGGTTTCGTGCCTTCTTCCCTCGAGTAAAGTAAATTGGATTCCTGCTGCTGCAAAGATTCAAATTCTTCTCTGAAACCTGCTTCATAAGCACCGTTCTCTCGTTGAAGCACTTTAACTCTTGAACAAATACCTGAAGCGTTGATTTTTGTTGCGTTGAAGGGATGTTTCAAGTGAACCACAAGTCCGGTTGTTTCCACCATTGGGTTCTTTCTGTAGTGGTCAATCAAATCTGTGAGTGTGTTGAATTTCTCTCCCCCTCCAACATCGTATCTGTTGTCTGCAGTGGACCTTATTTTGATATGAGTCACCTTATCGTTTATTCTCACAGATAAAACAAAGTCTCCAATTTTAGATTGACTTTCCCTGACAAGAAAACTTCCACTTTTTCCCCTTTCGCCCAGTAAAGTCTCAGCGTCTTTACCTGTTAAATTACCATGGAACCATCTCTCTGTTGTAGGATCTATGCAAAGAAGAGGATATTTGAGTTCAATCACATCTCCGTTTTTCTCCCTCAACTGTCCCCGGTTTTCCATATAATGCTCCACGAGCTCAGAAAGAGTTGCGAATTTCTCACCACCGTAAAGATCTAAAAAATCCCCAGAGTTTTGTATCCTTATGTGGGTCACCTGACCCTTTCGTCTCACAGAAAGGGTAAAATCTTCGGGATTATTTAGACTAGGTCTTGCTAAGAAACTGCAGTCGACACCTCTTTCCATTAGCAATTTTTCTGCTTCAATGCCCGTCAAGTTGGGCCAGAACCATCTTCTAGAGTGCATTGTAATATGGAAAGTCAATAACGTGAACTATTTTACTGTTTTTTCGTCGATTTCTGAAGAGTTTTTGATAATTATTATCTATTTAAAATTCTTTATAGGTTATGTGCCCAGAAAATCATTTATTCAGTGGTTTTCAACTAAAAATTCTCTCACTTGTTGCAAACCTCGATTTCTAATTGTTTCCTTCTGATGGAACAGTGTTATTCATTCATAATTCTCAAAATAAACTAATGTTGAAATCAACTAGCCTAATTTCCTGATTTGTTTTCATTAGTTTTTGACAGATGAAACAGAAAACGTGTTACTCTTCTTCTTTGTTGGCAATTGAAGCACAGAAGACAGGATTAAATTTGCGCACAGGCACAGGGCCGTAATGAATAATAATTTGGAAGGTGTCTAATATGAGGATACGTAATACGAAATCAATTGATTTTTACGCGAATATCAATGCATAACAGCAACGTAATAGTACGAACTCGTATTAATTGAAAACAGAGACCTAACCTTCAAGAACGTTACAGAGTTCAGTTCAAGTTCAAGCAAAACATTTCTTACGCAGACTCGTGACTTGCCTTGATACTTTGAGTTAACCTTGCTAAGATGATTAAAATCGCCAACAATTGAATAGATTAGCGGATGAATTGGAAGATTGATATTGTTCTTGCTGAGCTAAGCGAGGCTAATTTAGATAAATGAATATGCCTTATTGCTGCCGAGTTGATTTGAACGTTTGTGTGTTTATTGTTTGTTTTCCACAGGTTCATATTTGGCCAATTACATTCCCAAATCTACCGAAGAATTTCAACCAGGCGTGACTAGAAGTGCACCTACCCTAGTCCCATCGCCGACCAAACAAGACCAAATAGAGGAAGAGGATCAGGCCTTGCTGGAAGAGGTCGATCAACCAATAACATTCAGTGCTGGAACAAATTCAGACATGTTATTTTAGGTTATTTGTTGCAACCTCCCTCTCATTTCTTATTCAGCAACATTGATATCTTGGTAATGATTTTTTAAGACCAAGGGTAAATTGGATGTCCTGTCCTTTTTGACTGGGAACAAATAGGATTATTTCAGTTTTTCTATAAGTTGTTGCTGCTACAAATTAAGAATCCAGATCCGCAACAGAAAAACAAAATACTGCCTGCTTTTTCTGAGTATTTTTGCCGAATCTTGTGTTACTTTGTTGAAGTATCGAAAAATATCCATAAGCTATCACATATTTTTGCATTTCAAAGTGATATATCAGTAACGATTTTTATTATTTTTATTTATGTATTACTGTGGTATTAGGCTAATATCTTGTTTGTCACAGTTGTGACTTGATGTTAATTTCATTTTTGTTCATTACGTGTGAACCGAAGAACAAACCAAATTGTGCGATAAATTGAACGTTTTGTTTCAAAAATTGTACATATATTGAGAAAAAAATTATTTGAATCTTTTTTTCATTTAAATGTGAGCAAATTTTAATTCCGTTTACATCACAAATGATGAGGCGTTTCTGTTTAGTACATTAACGCTTATGAATGATAGACTTATATTTAAGATTGAAGATTTTAGCTGTGATTATTGATTTTTGCGGACCAATTTATTATTTTAATCCATGTTGCTTTGACACATTCACAATTGAAGCATTTATTAATCGATACCGATTTTTTTCTACATGTGTATATTGTATTGTCAAATGTACGTATTTACATTTTTGGATTAAAATTTTTGCTGCAAAAATATTTCGTTTTGATATTTCCTCCGATTTCGTCAGAAGCGAATAAAAAAAGAGACATTTCTTTGTGACCATAAGTGTTGAGTATACAAGACGTAGATCAGTGGTTCTCAAATTGGATGAAAAAGCAAAGTAAATCAAATAATTATTTTGTTCCTGTGTGAAGCAGTGGATCAATGAAATAAAACAAGGTAAAAACTTTCTTTTATATTTTTCTATTGAAGTATGTAAAATATAGTTCTTATATGTACAATATAGTTACAAATTCTCATCTTCTAATAAAAAATTTCCTTAATAACAGGTAAAGGATTATCCCTGACCAATTGTATTTCCATCACATTATCTACCGCCAATATTTTTTTCATAATCTCCTGAAGAATCTGAAAAAATTCAAACATTCAGAACAACCCCAACTGTTTTTGTTTAAACTTACAGATTGTACTTTGTTCTTGAATTCGACTTTCCCAGACAGTATGTTTTTTCTTAAACTCAGCATTTCCACAGGTGTGAGACCGGCCCACTTCGAAATTACATCACTATGAACTTTACAGACAAAATCGCAGCTAAGATCCTCAATTCTCATTTCGGCTTTGAACTCATCTCCCTGAACTGTCACTTTTTTCTCTATTGATTTGAATTTAGCTTTCACTTTGTACGAGCCGAAACAACCCGCACCGATTTTACGTTTCAATTCTAGCAAATCGATTATGTCAGATTTTGGATTTACTTGGTTCCCTAAATTGTCCAAATCCAAATCGGCAAACAAGTCCTCGTTGACAAAGTCCTCAAAGAGGCTCGAATCAGGGTTACCGACTTCCAGTAATCTCTTTTTCACCTCAGGTTCTGTAGGAAATTCTTTGTTTGAATCTCTGGAAAGGCAGAACTTCTGCATTTACTCAGTAGAATATTTCATGCTAATTTTTTTTTTAATACTCAGGATTTAAGAATTTAGTAGAAATCATAAAATTTCACATGCAAACTGACTCAGGGATTTCAGGGAAAGAAAGATTTTCAACACAACAACGAATTGGCATGCAATAATCTTGGGATTAAACATCTTTGGGGTTTTGCAGATCTCAAAAACCGACGAAATAGAGCCTCAATTCGCGAAAATTCAATGGAAAACCGTACACTATCGAATAAAACAAAAGTATTTTTCACAATTAAATGAGGTTTTCCCATAAATCAAGATGATTCATATAATTAATATTGGGCAGAAATTTATGATCGAGATTTTTCAATTGTCAATAAATTAGCTCATAGATTGTATATTCTGATTACTGATGAAAATAAAACAATTAAAAAAATTAAAAACCGAAAGCCTTCAACCAACCTACCCACTAACCTTTTGTTTGGTTGGATATCACTTATCGAAATAACTTGTCTGGATTCATTAGTTTCTTTTTTTTCATTATCTCCTTCATTAACTGCAATCAACCGATCTATTTGATCTGCATCAAAGTCGTCTTCAAACAAATCTGGCGTTTTATTGAAGGTATTTCTATTTTTTTCGTTTTCTTCAATCTCCATAAGCAATTCCAGTTCTTCATCCGTCGGCAGGTTTTTATTTATGCTAATTTTTGGAACACTTCGATTGCCCAATTGATTTTCAGCTATCAACATCAATTCCATATCTTCTTCAGTAGGAAAATCATCTTGCCTCAGTGTAGTGGCAATACTATAATTATTTTGATTTTTTTCTTTATTTATTGTTCCTACTGAACTAGATATTTTGGGATCTCTTGATAGAGGTACAATCTTTTTTTCCTTTGGAATATTTCTATCAACATCTAGAAAGCAGTACAAAAAATGAAAATGAGACATTATATCCCAGAGCGTTATTATCAAGTCCTAAATTTAATGTAAATTTATTTGAATAAACTCACTTTCAGATTCTGCTTCAACTGTTAATAATTTAGCATCAATTGAATTTGGGTTATTATTCAAAGGCAAATTAAGCGCAGCAGCCAGAATATTTTCAGCTGCATTTGAAACCAGCAGTCCTTCAACTTCACCACCAAGTATTCTAATAGTTTGTTCTTGAAGCATCAAACGGCCCCTTCTAATTGTAATAGGGCCGCTCAGTCTGATTTTAATACCAGGGGTTAAATTGATGTTCAATAATTGTATAGGCTTATATTCCATTGCTTCGACATACTGAACCCCATCGGTAAGTGTGAGCTGTAATACCCGTTTGCCAGAACCTTCAAAGATATTCAACACAACTTCTTAGTTTCTGAATGTTTAACTCTCAACTATTCCTTTACCTATAGTATCCCTTTCTTCATTTCCTGTGGGCCTAGTTAAAACATTTTCTTTCCTAATTTTTTGCAATTGCCAATATTTAGGTTTTGAAATATCCACTACTTTCATCACTTGCAAAGAAAAGTTACCATTGAGAACCATGAATTTCTTTTCTGATAAACTTGGTGGTAATATTGCTGTTTCTATATCTCTTAGATCGAGATTGAGCCACTGGTCATGTATCGCATTTTTGAGTTGATCGAGTGTATAATTTGGTGTGAGTACTTCGCTCTTACACCAATTTATACATTCCGACAACCATTCAGTTGAGACAGGAATGTTATTTGAGTCGAAAATGGATTTAAGAATTTGTGTTTCGTTCGGCATCTTCAATGAAATTCAAGAATGATGTTCATGTCTTAACTCCCAAATCAAAATAAATAACAAACTGTGATAACAAACTAACAAACATAACAACAGAGACAACTCTGACCTCAGTGACCTCTGATAACAAATTTGAAATATTTCAGGTTAATTTGTAAATACAGAAATACACGAAAAATATATAATGTTCTGTGAAATAACCTTAATTTTTAACGAGGTTAGGTAGTTAAGTTTGTTGTGTTTTTGTGCAGGCCTTTGGGTTTAGTGAAAAGTGTATTTATTTCTTACATACAATAAGTTATTTTCAAAAATGATGAAATTATTCAGAATGCAATCATTGAAGGCAAAATCTGCAAATGGTGCTAGTCATAATAACGACGCTCAAGAGAATCAAAAGAAGAAAAGAAAGAAACGAAAATCAATCGTGTTCAAGCCAGAAAAACGAGCGAAAGTTCAAAAAAATAGTGTTAACTGTAGCAAAGACGATATTTCGGAAATCTCATTTTCCATAGATGAGGAGAAAACAATCCTTTCTGATGGTAGGAGTGACTTTGATAATGATCGGCACAATGGAAATGATGATTTCGAATGTATGGACATGGACAGAAGTATGGGAACCACTAGTTCCAGTAGTTTATTGAATGAATTTTTTGATCCTTCATTAGACGACAGTTATTCAAATGATGTTGAATCTTCTGAAGTGAAACATAGCTTTGTGCCAGAAGACGAGGACTCACATGATAGTATAAATTCAGCTTTGAATGAGTTGATTGAGAAGTCCCAAGATGAAGAATCAGGCTCTGAAGACTCTATTTCAGGCTTTGAATTACATGAATGTGATACAGATTATGTTGTCATTTTGAACTATTCTCAAACGATTAGGATATTTGGTTTCTGTGATTTGAAAGTGCTACATGGGAAAATAAATATTCTGGGATATACTTTAGATTCTTCTTCAACCAAACAGAGCATTTATTCTCCAAAGGGAACTGCATTACTTACTATAACAAACACTTCTAATTATTGTGATGGAACACGTAAGATGAGAAACCTAATTCCGAAGCTATCGAAACATCCCATTCTCAAAGACTTAGAGGTGAGAAAAGATAGTAGTGTGTTATTGTTCTTGAAAAAACATGATACAACTTTAAACTTCATAGATAAACATATTTCACAATGGATTGTTCCAAAGAAAACATCTTTTCCTTGTATTGAAATAAACCCAAAAGGTCCTTGGAATTCCGTCATTATACCAGACGAATGGAAAGAAGTCGTTCAGAATGTTATTGGTCAATCAAGAATTTTAGTTTGCGGAGGGAAAGGAGTCGGAAAAAGTACATTTTTGCGATATGCAATAAATTGTCTACTTCAAAAGTATGAAAGTGTAAGAGTTATTGATTTGGATCCTGGACAATCTGAGTTTACTGTACCGAGTACTCTATCGGTAGTTTCAGTTCAGGAACCATTACTTGGGGTCAATTACACTCATTTGAAGAACTCTGAAAGGTATGTTTAGATTGAGAATATTTTTTTTTATTTAGGATTTTTGTTCTCTAATACAATTATCAAGCTGGATTGATTTTTTGCAGGTCGATTTTGAGTGATATTAATGTAGCCCCAGATCCAGACAAATTTATAGAATGCATATGGGAAATCAGTAAAAATAATTTGTATCTCCCGAACGTTCCTACGATAATCAACACCATGGGATTCACCAATGACATAGCTTATCATCTTATCTCCAGCACCGTAGCTCTTTTGGAACCTAATCGAATCGTGTACATCGAAAGTGGCAGTAAAAAGAAAAATTTCAAAATAGCATTAAATAAAGAAACTTTAACCAAGCATGCTAAATTGTTCACTCCCTATTCAAAACTAGATTTTGGCTTTGAAATCGAAAAGATTCCTTCAGCCACAGATGAAAACGTTGGGTGGACTTTACAGCCCCGTCAAACGAGGGAAATGAGCACTTTGGCTTATTTTGGTCAGAATATGGCGGAAAATTGTTGTACCTTACAAGATTATAGGTTGCCAATGTTTGAGTGAGTCTAAATTATAATTTGTTCAAAAGAAGTTTTATAGGTTATGTGTCAGAATAGTGCAATTATATAAAATTATCTGGACTTGCTTAGTGAAACCATGCTGGGTCCATAACCTTCTGCTCGAGGTTCTCGGTGTATTATATTTTTATTTTACAGAGTTGACTCACTGGATGTAAAACTTGTAGACAAAAATAATACAAATGTACCGATAGAGGCGGTAAATGCTAACATTGTAGCATTATGTCAACTTGTGAATGAAGATGATGCCATTTTCGAATGTTTTGGATGGGGTGGGTATAGATTACATGAGAATGGATTGAAAATCTATTGAATCGTTGATTTTTTCAGGAGTTGTGAGATGTCATGATCCATCCAGTCGAAAAATTATTTTGATAACACCAACAAATAAGGACAGTTTAAATCGCGTCACACATCTCGTGGTTGGTTGTTTAACTCTTCCGCCATCAGTGTATATGAACCAAGAAGGAGTAGTGGGACATATTCCTTACGTTATGGTGTCTGATCTTAAAGGTCTTGCCCAAATGTCCAAAAGAACGAGAATACCTTTCGATGCAGACAAAAAATGAATTTGAGCTGTTCAAATAACGCTATCGTTGTGGAATGTATAGGTTTTATCTTGAATTGGTCTATTAAAATCGATATTTTACTCACCCGTTTGTTTTATTGAAAGTATGCATACAAGTTGGTTTGATTTTTTGGCTTACAAAAGTTTCATAAACAAAGCTTCAAATGTATTAGGTACGATTGAGAAAAATTTACAAAACAACGTTTTCTTAAGTAACATAACAACATCTAATAATACTTACAAATTTACAACTCAAACATTTACTGAATATATTAATCTAAATAAAATACTTTTCCATCTTGAATAAAATTCTCCTCGGAATAAGATTATTCAAAAACTTACACTATGTATATACATAAAATTTTAATACTTGGAAGAAAGCGATTTGAAACTGTATCTCAAGCATGCTTTACAAATTTGGGTTAACGGAATGGAAGAATGATAAAAATATATAAAACAAAAATATATTCTCAAATCTACAGTTTGAGGGGAGAATAAAAAATTCAAATTTCTATAATTATAACGGAAAATAGTAAATGAAATAAAACAAAAAATTTATTGTGAAAAAAAAAAGGTATAGAATATTTTCTGTGAAAAATAAAACTTGGTCCTGTGAGCTCACAAATTAAAAGGTAACGGAACAAAATGAAATAATGAATGCAAACACATATAACAATTTTGTTGATGTTAGGCACAATATTCAGTCTGTGGTCATATTAAGTATTGACTGTGTATCTAAAGCATCTGAATTAATAAGTAGTACATTGTTAATCGTCATCTCTTTCGCGTTGTGACTGAACGGATAGAAGCTGTTGACGGTACTCAGCAATTTAAGATATTCTTCCCGGTTTTTCAGGTGTACTCCGTTCTCTCCCCCTTCCATTTTCTCCTTCAATTCCCACACTTCCGAAACGATAAGTCTCGTCCAGAGATCGATCTGCGGACGACCCCCGCAACGTATTTCCAAGTCTGGGAGCCAGCGGAAGTAACATTGGCTCCATATTTCAAGATTGGATATTCCCGTTTGAGGTGCGAGTTTTTCCGTGAACGTGTCTAGGTAGAGGGGGTTGCAGAAGAAGGCTATGTCCTTCTCTCCGAACTGTTTGTGCCAATCCCAAACGCTCCGCAATACCAGCTTATCCTGGCCCTTGATTGCAGATTGAAAAAAATGTAATGCGCAAGTTCTTTTTCAGCGATCAGTTATTTCAGACCTCAAATTATGTTGAAACTGGCACCTGTTTATCGTTTTCTTCAAGGCAGTGATTAAATTCTTGCAGTTTAAGTTTGTTGTTACAATTGGTCCTTTGAGCACATTCGGAAATGCTACAAAATGTTGATAAAAACATTGAACAGGAATTAAATCACTGTGTAGAAGCGAATGATAAACAATTTCAACATTTCAATCCTTAGGGTTCGTTCAGAAACTCGAAAACACATTCATTTCAGAACGAACTGTTTTACAATAAAAGCGGCATTGTTACAACTCACCTGTTCGGCCACCACTCTATCATGTTCGCAGTTGAAGAGGAACGTGTCGAAAATCGAGATTCCCACCGAGTCCCACAAAGTGGTCAAGTAGGTCTCGCTGAATTTGAAAGCGATCGGAAACTGCTGCAATAACTGCCAGACGCAGTCTAAGAAGAGCAGAAAAAGCGGGCAAAATTCTACCTCTTTATCGAGAATATGACCCAAACGGAAGGCGAACTGATGTCCCATCGCCACCCATTCCTTCTGAATCAGAGACTGAAAGCCGTATTTCGATCGGAAATAGGGGTCGAGGATGATTTGGACCAGGCTCGATATTAAGCAATTCATATCTGTGCCATTTCCTACACGGACAAATTCAATATAAAATTTCACTCTGTATACAGATTTTGGAAAATCAAACTGTCCAGAAGAAGTTGAAGAATGAAATAAGATAAATTCCCAATGTTTTGGTCCCATAATTTCAAAAACCCACTGATATTTGTCGAATTTATGTTTATGTATGTTTAGTAACGTGCATAAAACAACACACCATATACAAAAATTAATTTAAAAAATTATTATTCCACATTTGGCCCAATGTAGCATATGAATAAAAATTTGAAATAAAAAGACAGGTAACTGACATATGAAACGGAAACATTGAAGAAAGCAACAATAAAAAAACTTGATATTTTCTGTCAACAATTCTCACCTTCTTGCAGAACAACAGTAGAGTTGTGAACGCTCAATTGCTCCGCAGCCTCTACCGCTTTTCCTAAGCAACTAGAAACGTAAGCCAGCCATCTTGAATTGTCCAGAAGTCCATAAAATTTGAAGTCTTGCTGCTTGAATTGTCTGGTGCTATCAGGTACACACAAGTCTCGTAATTTCACGTAGCTAGCATGAATATCTTTGGGAGATGGGCAGTCTTTGCCGAGATCAATGAGATAGGGGGGTTTTTTATCGGGATGACTTCTTCGTATATGTTCTAACAGTGTGTTTTCTTGAGTACGATCTGTTATGGTTGGGAGCAAGTCTGCCATTCTCACTAAAGCTGCTCCAAATGCGGTGCCCCATACCTAGATTGATTGATTCTATTCACTCATTTTGAGCACATCAAACTAAACCATTTCACAAACCTCAACTTTGAAAACACTCTGTATATATGGATTTTTTATTGAGTCGATTTATTACATTCAAAAAGCATTAGAAGAGACACTGAGAATATTTTACTCACCCAAACGGGGCCACACCTATTCCTAAAATGTTCCACAGCCTGTGTCAAAGTTGAGTCTGTCAAAGACTGAGGCACAATTAACGACTCCACCAACATATGGGACGTTCTGAAATTTTGATTGACATCCGATATCCTCCAGTTTTTACATTTTGTTCTGTTGTATTCTAACCTCCAATCTTCTTTTGTTCGAAAAAGCTTCGCTTCTCTTGATACGGATTTCATACTTGGAATATCACTAAAAGAATCTTCTTTAAATACAAGTTTCATAATTATTATTCCATATTTCACCTATATTCGTAGGCAAACAATAAACTATGTCTTTTAGGGTAGCAATGATGCAATAAAACATTGGCTACATTCTTTCCACCATCTTTAGCTGCATGCTTAAAGCTGAATTCAAACGTTCTCATATTCTGTAATAAACTTCTATTGAAACAATCACAAACATAGTTGATATACATACTTTACAAACTATCAACAACTCTTTCACTTTCCCTGAAACATTTTGACCCGGTATCAATTTCTTTTTTGTTTTTTCACCCATTTGATAGATAGTATCAATGGAAGATAAACAAATATCATTCAGTCCTAACAAATTGTTGTGCTGAATGTAGCCCCTCCAGTCTGATTCTTCCTCAGCACAAGCAAATGAAAGTTTGAAAGTAGTTATCGTTAAAACACCTGATGTAAATTTCTTTTTATCACTCAGCGGTCCATACATGAGTACATTTTCAACTTCGCAAACTATTGTTTCTCCTGAAAATGTTCATTACAGGGTGGAATCTAAGAATATTCACTTCATGTAACCTACCATTTAGGAGTTTTGTTCGTTGGTCATCATTGAGGGATATGGACTAGAAAAATTAAGTTTTTGAATAATTTAGGCTGATGTAAAGAATAATATTATTACCTCAAGTCCACCTTCATCGATATAACTCTTAAAGCCAGAGTCTTTAGCTTCTCCCATTATCATAATGTAAGCGTTTCTATACCGGATGAAATTATTTTACCATTTCTTTCATATTCAAATGAATCAGCCCATTTTATTGAATTCCTTTACATGCCGCCCTCTTTTATGTTCAAAAATAGGGATTAGTAATTCGACAATTATATGCAGAAAAAAAGTATAGGTTATGAAAATTTATCCATATCTGTGACATGGAAAAGAAAATTCTCTGTTTCTGTTAGTTGCAGGCTTTCCTCACCTTAGCAGCACCTTCTGCATTTCTTCAATGGCATCATATTTCCTTTATATAATGTAATTGTCTCTTGGTTACACATGGGGGTGTAACTCAGTGGTAGAGTGTCTGCTTCGCATGCTGAAAGTCCTGGGTTCAAATCCCAGCTCCTCCAAGTTACTTTTTATAAGTTCAGTTTGAAACATTTTTTTAACAATGAAAAGCTTTGACAAGAAAATCCCTTATCCTTATTGGATCTGGATGTTTCAGTTTCCAAATTAGGCATAGTAAACCGGTCAACCAGGCCGGTAGCCAGGAATTTTTTTCGGGTAGGGCTAACTTGAGTATAAACAAGTCATCTCATTAAATGAAGATGCCACAACGTACTGAACACATGCTTATTGATATTTTAAACATTTCGGGGGGCTTCAGCCCCTTAGCCCACCCCTTAGTTACGTGCCTGGGTCAAACGATTTTGACTTCTAAAGTTTATTATAACTCTAACTAACCATGTTCCTACCGGAACCGAATAATAAAACGAGATTTATCTTAAAAAATATATATTTCCATAAATAAATAGAGGTAGGCAAATATAATTATTATACATAAATAAATAACAAAGTTTCAAAACCAACAACAATAACGTGTTCATTCGAATTCATTTAAAACAGATCACATTATCAAAAACATGGTTCCAAGAAATAGTATTATGGATCTTATGAAGATCACAGAAGTCGAGGAATCTGAAAAAGAAAATAACAAATTAACTGGAATTCTAAAAACGGCAAAAACAGTAAAAAAAAATTATACTCACTTATACAAAATCCACCCTCTTCTAAATATGGCGATTTGCACTTGCAAACACCGAGTGAACATTCTAATCTACTTGGACCAGTTCCTGGTTCATGGCAGTCTCTATGCTCTCCACATTCTTCATTTAACACTGAAAAAATTTAAGGTATTTAAATTTTCGAGCAATCCATGTTTCTAAATACAAAAGGAAAAGTATCACCCCAATATTTTGAATTGATCTTTCTATTCCTCAGTTGATCACACAGATATAGAGTTCCTAACAAATTATGAGATAAGAATAATACACGTATCTCGAAGTAGAATAAAAAAATTAAAGCTGAAACATTGATGTGAATAATTTCCATTATTGATGGTAGAAATTAAAAAACTCATATGGAATGGGCCAATGGGGAAGAATACCACAGACCAGTCTTTGAGAATACAATATCTCTATAAAGTGTCGTGCGTTTCTATGGTGAGATCATAGCAAACAGTAGGATCCATAGACTTGAGTTCTGTGGTAGGCGCTTTTCGATCATGATTTCTCTCAACGATTTCGGCAAGAAAACCCAATCAAATGAGCAATTAAGTTTCAATCAACCCATAATGAATAATTCATAAAGAGTACCTTAGCTCCTAAAAGATTAAACCAGAACAGATAACCGAAGTTCTTTCCTTTTTAAGCCGTCAAAATAATTTTTGAAACATTGAACTTTCCACCTAATATTCCGCCAATAATTTTATTTTATGACGAATTGATCATCGAACCATCCTCGATATATAAATAATTAAACACCCGATATCCTGTTGATCACGTAGTTCAAGGTAAGAAAATGTCGCAGGCTGTCCCACAATCAATTTAAATTCTCTCGGTGAACTTTTTTGAGGCGCCTCGGGAGTCCACAGATGAAGAGATATATTCATACTTCCAATTATAATCGTTGGGCGCACAATGAGACCAGCGACACATACCAGTCGCAGTCGTACAGGGACGTCCATTCAGATGCAAATTCTTCGATGATGTTATTCCTTCACACTAGACGATATCATTTCAGATAATGCGTTTCGTCCAGCGTGCAAACGCATTAAATCCTCGACGAAGCAGTTTTTCACGGATTTATGACAGGGGTGGTTAATTTACGAAGGTTTAAATTCATAATTTTTCATCTGGAAGAAGCAGAGTCATTTCTGCCAGAGGGAGTGGTTCGAAATTTTTACGGTTCTTTGTCGCTTCACAGAAATATGTGAAGTTTTATTTTGAGAACTTGTTAGTTCTATGATTCGACCCCAAACTAATTCCGCCATTTTCCTATTTGCGAATTTCAGAAACCACATCAAATATAGTAATAGCCTTAGACTTTCCTAAGTCTAAGGTAATAGCTGATTATTTCGAATACTTACGTATATCATGAACGCATTGGTTTACGGAAGCCTTAAAATGGTATACTTCTTTGCACTTGCAGGAACCATTCGAGCATATCGAACCCTCCCCAAGTTGAGATCGACATTGCACGCTCGCATCACACGTGAAATTGATGCCGTTCGCTTTCAGGAGACAAGATGATCCGTTTGGTACGAAATTTTCCTTGCATTGACACTTGTTTTTCACGCAGGTTGCATGCGAGGTCATAGAACATTCTCCTATCAATTGGCAAGTTTCACCCAGACCTTGAAACAGAAAATATTATTCGCCAAACAGAACCTTGAGGAATTTCAGCAATGATCTGACAGGCCAATACGGCATTTGACTTCATGAAAAGTATTTTTTGTCCCGAAGCATTGGACCACCTAGTTTTCGCAAGTAATGCGAAATATTCATCGAAATTCATTCAGTTTAATCATATTTACTCATATACCTTCGAAATTCAAATGTTAGATTTAATTTTGGTTCGTTAATAGTGTTTGTGTGAAATATATGTGATGAACACGTGTAAGATCCCTGCGGTATGTTAATAATTGGACTATAACGCTATAACGAGGGTTATAATTAAAGGGATCAGCCTTCTTCATAAGTGATATAATAAGCAGTTCTAAGAACATGAATTACGATCGCGGCTTTTGTGAACAAAAAGGAGAGTTATTACTTCTTTCACAGTGGTAGAGCGCCATCAAGTTGTTTTAGGATTTGATTGCTTTGTATCAACAACAATAACAATTTCTGGGGCCTTTATTCTATCGTTTTCATGACAGCTGGAATCATAGAGTTTATTGTATTCGGGTTAGGATGAAAGGGGATCCAAATCTTTGCCGAACACCCTTCAAGATGAAGAGTTCCGTAATAGTGCCAAAGTAGATTAAATTTAACCTATATAATGACGGTACTTCCGAGATTCTAAAGGCCGAAGTTGGAGGTGTAGTTCCTAAGACACCGAATGTTCTCACACCACAGATCACAATCGGGCCCTGGGGAACACAAAGACCCCTTATTTCCGAAAGGCCAACAATTCGAATAGTTAAATATGGAAAACCATCATCGACGACAGTTAAGGATGGTGTTTACGACCGTAACACACTGGCATTTTTGTAATCGAAACTGTTATGACTATTTTTTTACTGGTCCATGTGTGGCTGAATCCCCGACCTCAAAATGAATGATTCTATGGTTGTTTCTAAAGAAGTGTCAGAAGAGCAAATGTAGGGATGACTGTTGGATATCTTCATCTCTATGATATCATCAGGGCCCCCGTAAGGGTTACTGGCGCCTGTGTGCAAAAAAGAATTTTGGCGCCCCTAGAAGCATTTTGGATTTTTTTATTCATTAGGTGGGTAGGTAGCTAGTTGCTTGAAATAAATCGAAAAACTGAACTTCAGAAGTCAAAAACTAGATATTTCTTTTTAGACTAAAATATAAAGAAAACAAAACACAACAGAACAAACAAACAGAATAAAATCAGAACGAAATAAATAACTTAAAATAAATTCGACTTGTTCACAACCACTTTGAAGTATTTCCTTGACTAGTAGGGTACAGACACTCTGTTGATGAATATTATAAAATAACCCAAAACTAAAAAACACATCTTTTTTAGGAACAAAAAACAGAAATATTGGCTAATGTATACCTACATACATATATACAGAGTGTAACAGCCGAATGGAATAAATTCGATAACGAATAAATGAGGGGGTCTTAGGAAAAACGCTCGGACACGTCGATTTGTAATTTTAAGTGAGCATATTTTTCAAGAGAATAAAATTATATAGGGTGTTCCATGCGACCGTGGCCAATACCAACTTTCTTATTTCAAATGCAACCCCCTGTATATTATTTATTTTTTGGATTCTTCAGAAAATTCTAGACATAATTCATGGTTCATGGACGATGTCCTATACCTATCTGTTTTCAGATTTTTTACAAAAATTAACATTTCAAATGAAAATTATTTTATTTCACAAATTCGATACATTACACTCAATACTTATTATACGAAACAAAACCCTCAAACTTAGACGACCTAAAAAACCGGATCACGCTTGCGATCAGATCAGTCACGCCTGAAATGTTGAGTAACGTTAGAAGACAATTCTACACCAGATTAGCATGTTGCCAAGACGTTCGCGGCGAGCATTTTGAACATTTCCTACATTGACATTAATGTTTTCTTTTGTTTTTTTTAATAATTAAGAAATAATCAGTATTACTTATTAGGTTTTAAGTGTAATGTACCGAATTTGTGAAATAAAATAATTTCTATTTAAAACGTTGATTTTTGCAACAAATCTGAAAACACTTAATACTTCCGAAATAGTTAAAGATAGGTATAGGACATTGTGCATGAATTGTGTCTAGAATTCTCTGAAGAATCCAAAAAATAAATAATATACAGGTGGTTGCATTTGAAATAAGAAAGTTGGTATTGGCAACAGTCACATGGAATACCCTATATAATATTATTTTCTTGACAAATATTATGCGCATTTAAAATTACAAATCGACGTGTCCGAGCGTTTTTCCTAACACCTCCTCATTTATTCATTATCGAATTCATTCCATTTGGCTGTTACACTCTGTATATTCATATCAAAGTATCACTTTCTACTTATACTTAGGTATTTTAAAAAATATGCAGGTACTTTTTTAAGAAATACGTAGTTTACTTCCTCATAAAATCAAAAATGAAAGCTAGGTACAGTAGAAAAATAAAAATAGCTATTATAGTAGCGATATTTTCCTAGACTTGGCTGTTGCAAATTCATCAATTACATCGCAAAAATTGATACCATCAAGAAGTTCTTGTTTAATTGCTAATATTGCTAGTCCAGACAATCTTTCTTGAAGCATTGTTGATCTGAAATAATTTTTAATGATTTCAACTTTGAGAAAGATCGCTCGCCAGAAGCTACAGATACAGGCAATGTCAGAAGAATTCTTGGTGAAATGCTTAGGTTTGGAAGGGTCGAGATTAAATTGTTTTCAAATATATATTGTAAAATACTCAATGGGTCAGTATCATCAGGTAATGAGAACAACTACATTGGTTAATGGTTGGATAAATTTGTAGAAACGAGATTGACGGCGTGGATGCCCGTTCGACGTCCAGTCTGAGGAAAGCGTACCTGTGCGTTGAAGAACTTTTACAGAGAAGCATCAAATACAAGCATTTTTTATTTTAGCATTACTTTTTGTTCATTTTTTTTGCAAATATTTTTGCGATTCTTGACCCAGGATTTTGGCGCCCCTAAAAGGTTGGCGCCCGTGTGCATTGCACACTTTGCACACATGGTAGCGGGGGCCCTGGATATCATCACAGAACAATCAATTAAGTGTTAGGTGGTTTCGGGTCAATTTAATTAGAGGAAACTCGATATGAAGCTCGTTCTTTTCATCGATCAGACAGAAAAGGTCTAATTGCAAGTCATTCCGACTGACAGGTACTTGGGATGCTTGAAATCCAAGAAAATAGGGGTGGTCCGCTAGACCGAATTGGTAAATTGATCCGCATTATCCGAACGATCAATCTACAAGGTGAGGTCAGAAAGTATGGGGTGGGGTCACGCCCAAAGGCGGGTCTTCGTGTCAAGAAATTTGACATTTCGTCATTGTCAAATTATAATTTTATCATTCATTGTTACGGGGGTCGCCTTTTTAGAATAATGAATGATTATTTTGGCTCAAACTCAGTGACATTTACCGACGTTCTTGTAGCAGGAACCGCCATATTCGTGCATGTGTGCCTGACACACGCATTTTTTATCCTTGTGACAGACTGAAGATGGTATTTTGGCGTAGCATTGGGCGCTCTCTTCGCAATCATCGCCCAAACTGGAGGCCGCTGAAAAAAATTACGGCGATTAATTTTAATCTTCCCTCAAGCCCCAATCGATCACTGTACAGTTTGTGTCACGGGGGATGGAATTCAGTGAGAAGGGAAGGTCAATGTTGTTGTTCCATGTGGGAGGAGCGGAAATTAGTCAAGATTGTGGCATATGTTGTGAGATTTTGAGCACGATGATTCCATTAGAACTTACTTTTCAAACATTTCATCTTATTCTCCGATGGTAGATAGCCCACATCACACACGCACTTGCTTTTGGTGCAAACAGCCCAATCCATATTACAGTCTGCGGTGGATTGACAAAATTCCCCCAGTTTGTTAACCAGCGTATGATCTTGATTCAATTTGCAGTTGAAGGTATTGTTGCATATGCAAAAAGTACCTTTATCACAGATACCTTCGTATGGACTGCAATCCGCATCCATTTCGCAAGGTACGAGACCTGAAAAACGAGATTGAGTAATTGTTGACTTGATTCAATTTAATGGGTTCTAATTCTTTCAAAAATCAAGACTCACCTCTGAAAACACACTGTATAAAGATAATTTGAGAACTATAAATAAGTTCGTACGTTTTTTTCTGAAAATTCAATGTCTGCCTAATTTTATCCTTGTCAATTACTTAGTTTTTGAAAAAAAAATCAAAAACTGCTATCGGTCGCAATATTAAGAGCAATAAGCAGGGGAACTCAAAAAGAAGTTTATATGAAAGAGCCATAATCCTATTTTTTTGACAAGATATTACCCTCTGAGTTTTTCGCAACTATTCATATGTACATACATACAGGGTGCGTCAGTAAGGCGTACGGCTAAAATAGCTCCTGAACTGTACTGTGTGGAAAAACTTATATGGCATGGTTATAAGGTTACAAAAATCTACAAACTAAAAATAATTTTACATATAGGTACAGGGTGCGTCAAAAAAAAGTTACGGTAAAATATGTAGTTTTATCAAATGGAACACCCTGTATTTCATGGCATAATTCATTCGAGGACAGTAAGAGCTTTACACTTATACTCGTATTTTTAGTGTTTTGAGGGGTTCGTCAAAATTCTTGTAGCAACTGCTGTGTTCAATCTAGATAAACGAAATTTTTACAGTAGTTAGCCTGCCCTAAGGTATCAACTTTATCATTCTGTGAGCATCTGAAGTTTTTTTATACAGCGGACTTAAATTAAATATGCCATAAATCGATTTTTTTCAAATGGAACACCCTGCATTTCATGGCATAATTCATTCGAGGACAATAAGAGCTTTACACTTATACTCGTATTTTTAGTGTTTTGAGGGGTTCGTCAAAATTCTTGTAGCAACTGCTGTGTTCAATCTAGATGAACGAAATTTTTACAGTAGTTAGCCTGCCCTAAGGTATCAACTTTATCATTCTGTGAGCATCTGAAGTTTTTTTATACAGCGGACTTAAATTAAATATGCCATAAATCGATTTTTTTCAAATGGAACACCCTGCATTTCATGGCATAATTCATTCGAGGACAATAAGAGCTTTACACTTATACTCGTATTTTTAGTGTTTTGAGGGGTTCGTCAAAATTCTTGTAGCAACTGCTGTGTTCAATCTAGATAAACGAAATTTTTACAGTAGTTAGCCTGCCCTAAGGTATCAACTTTATCATTCTGTGAGCATCTGAAGTTTTTTTATACAGCGGACTTAAATTAAATATGCCATAAATCGATTTTTTTCAAATGGAACACCCTGCATTTCATGGCATAATTCATTCGAGGACAATAAGAGCTTTACACTTATACTCGTATTTTTAGTGTTTTGAGGGGTTCGTCAAAATTCTTGTAGCAACTGCTGTGTTCAATCTAGATGAACGAAATTTTTACAGTAGTTAGCCTGCCCTAAGGTATCAACTTTATCATTCTGTGAGCATCTGAAGTTTTTTTATACAGCGGACTTAAATTAAATATGCCATAAATCGATTTTTTTCAAATGGAACACCCTGCATTTCATGGCATAATTCATTCGAGGACAATAAGAGCTTTACACTTATACTCGTATTTTTAGTGTTTTGAGGGGTTCGTCAAAATTCTTGTAGCAACTGCTGTGTTCAATCTAGATAAACGAAATTTTTACAGTAGTTAGCCTGCCCTAAGGTATCAACTTTATCATTCTGTGAGCATCTGAAGTTTTTTTATACAGCGGACTTGAATTAAATATGCCATAAATCGATTTTTTTCAAATGGAACACCCTGCATTTTTCTCTTCCATGGAATTTGTTTTTCAAATGTCTATACCATTTTTCACAAAGTTATCTTTTTTTTTAAGTATTTGAAATATCTCAAAAAAGAACGGTTCAAGTATGGGACATACATTGTGAAAAAGGTGAATATTCGAAAAAAAAATTTCATGAAAGAGAAAAATACAGTGTGTTCCATTTGAAAAAATCAAGTTATCGCATATTTGATTTGGGTGAATTGGTAAAGTTATATCAGAGATTCTGTATATAAAAAAACTTCAGATATTTACCGAATGATGAAGCTGATACCTTAAGCTAACTCAGTGGCGGCTCGTCGGGGTAGGCAAGGTAGGCGGCGCCTACCTTGGAAAATCTTTGGAGAAATTATAAAACGATTCATATATTTTTACGTATCAGATCCCTCTCTTCAATTATAATATGTTATCGAATAATTTTTCATTCAAAAATCTCGAACGCGATTGTGATATTTCACCCTTTAGCTGGCGTTGTAGCCCTGCCACGACCATATTTCGCTTTCATTGCAATGCAACGGAAGGCGATCTATCCCAGCGCCTGCGATTCGATCACTACACGTCAGCCCTGCCGAGTGCCGCGGAATCTACCAATGAATCAGTAAAGGATGGAGACACTGGCGTATAGAGTGAAACATGCGAAATTGAGGAGCAGAGTAGGCGATGAGCTCGTCCGCCTTCGGCTACTTTCGAGAATGATCGCTCAGCGTGTCCGTTCCCGCGCAGCGGTAGATTTGAAACGATTCATTTTCAGTTCAGTGATTATTAATATCGATAAATAATAAAATTTGAGGTAAGAATGTGTTTGCGCATTCGCACTTGTGTTTTATAATCCCTATTTGATTTGAAGACTATCCGAAACCAGCAGAACCCGTTAAGTACCTTCCTATATCTATTTACTTGTTTTAGTTTAGTTGGAACATTAGGTCGTATTTCCAAATTCTTGAGAAATGAATCCCATTATTCCCATTCATGATTTTATTTGTTCCTTACTGGAAATTCCTTTTTCGCGGTTGAACGATAATATGTGCGAAGAAATTGTTACAATTGGCCGACCGACATAATCTCTTAATTTTATAAAACCCCCGGAATACTCTAGATTTGAAATTTTCACGTTCTTTCAAAACCCATTGGTATTAAAGTCACCAGTGGTTGTGCGGTAGCTCTTTCAAACAGTCTTATTGCAATTATTGAAATTCAATGAAAAATGTACGTTTGTCGTCGCTAGCACTTGTTTCGATAGAAAAAACTGTTTTGTTCGCTGCAGAAGGCGGATGATTTCATAGATCAAATAATCAATAAGTTCGATTTATTAAGATCGGCGTATTAATTTAATCTATAAGACATGAAAATTCGTAAGGGTGCATCTATAACAAATCAGGGGGGTTGTGAAAGGGTATTTATTGATCATTTCATAAAAACATAATGCGAAATTTGTTTGTCGCCTAACCGCATCCAAACCTCACGAGCCGCCGCTGAGCTAACTTCAGTATAAATTTCGTTTGTCCCTGTATATGTAAAATTATTTTTAATTTGTAGATTATTGTCGACCTTACAACCATATTATATAAGTTTTTTTGACACGGTATAGTTCAGGCGCTATTTTAGCCATACCCCTCGTATATATCGAGATTTTATATTGTAACTGTTTGTGTGAAAGTGATTTCGCCTTGGATAAATAAGATTATTGTCAATTATAATGTATTATCAAATTTGTACTGTAGGTGAATTTTATGTTGGTAAGCGTATAATGTATTTAATATTTTCAGTTTGCAAAATCTCCCTTCATGTAGAATCGTACACTGTCAACATGATAGGTTTCTTCTAATACATGTTATGAAAAAATAAAATAACATTCGAAAAAAAAATTCCTTCAATAATAAATAAGAAGAAGTGAGGTTAAGGTTAACCCCTTCAAACTTTAGTGTTTTAGCAGAACGATGTCCTGATTAAAAAAAATAAATCAGAGTTCGTAAATGGAACAAAATAAAATGTGAAACAAACTAGAATAAGGAAGTTCAAAATTCATATTTTCATGAAAGCGTTGATACAAGAAATAAAAATTGATTGTTGGACATCTTTATTTTATTTGCTGTATAAACTGGGCTGAATCGAAAGAATCTTAAATGAAAAATGGATCAGAGGACCTACCATAGTTTTGTGGCGGATCGACGGCAGCAGCAAAATCGGCCACGAAGAAATTAACAAGAATATTAACTACACCGATTTCAAAATACATCCTAACCGTCGTCCGTCCTGGTTTTTCCGTGGGCTAAACGTGCATAAGTGCGGTCGACGAAGAAATATCGTATCGCGATGATTGTCGTCCGCAAAAACTGCGAGATAGCCCCCTTCTTGTCTTTTTTACAAAAATCGACTGATAAAGGCCGCGATAATCAGATTAGATCCAACTGAAAGATGCGTTCGATTCGCGGGCATCGCTTTCCAATTATTTCACGGAAACTCGATAGAAACGACCAGATATGGGGCGATAGGAGTTTTCCCGGTGAATCACAAGACCTTCAATTAGATAAAGGAATTTCCTGGTTAGGTGGAGCCGATTCATAAGCTCGAAAATCTGATAATCTGACCAATACGCAATAATACAATAATAGTCATTGAGTACAGTTGGAAAATGCGCACATCGTCAACAGTCTTGATTCCCTAGGATTATCAAGAAATAAACAACTATGGTCTGGAAATGAGATGCAAATTTCCCTCTATTCCAACTGCAATATATGAGACAAAATGGGAGTAATGAGAAAAAAAACTACCTTCTTATCGATTATTTATTTTTGACTATTTCCCTCGTCTTAATTTCCACCAATCAGAAACGCGCAATTTTGAATTTTAAATGGTTTCTAGATAAAAAAAAAACTGTAAGCGGAAATTAAAATAATTCAGTTTGTAGTATTTTGTGATTATTAGTATAGTGTTCAATTTGCGGTAATGTAAGTCATAACACACGCAGATGAATTTTGCAGCCCGAGCCGTAAGGCGAGGGGTGTAATTCATCAAGTGTGTTATGACTTACATTACCGCAAATTGAACACTATACTTTATCTTCGACTTCTTCAGTAAAATTCGAATTCATCTGCATTTTCAAAATTGACAACAGTTGTCAAAAGCGATTCTGTGGTCGAAAATCGAATCGATATCGAATCCCGTAGAAAACGTCAAAAATTCACCTTTTCCAAGTGCAATTTTTGGATATTCAGATATACGGAAATGTAGAAATGGATGGCGAGAACGTTACCTTGATGTCTGAAATAGAGTTCCCCATTGACCCGACTTTTTTATTCATTTCGTAAGCTACATTTTTCCTATTTGTATTAGAGTGAGTTATAGGAGTGAGTTATAATTACCTCACACTAGTGCTTTGTAGAGTCTATTACAGATCAAATTCAGTTGAATAATGGATATATTATTCTATGGGAGTAGATAATAGTAATATGCCTGCATCACACCCTTGCCCTAAAGTGGATATTAACTCAGAAAAAATCCATTTTAGGGCAAGGTTGTGATTGCATACACTCACATTATTTTTTAACGTAGATTCAATATCTGCCATAAAAAAATTGGGTTCTAATTTGAAAAAATTGATTTTTCACGATTTTGTCATCCCTAACTTTGAAAGCGATTTTTTCACCCCCTGTATCATGAATCGCGATTTCGATTTTTAAAGTGGATACATCAATCTTACATCTTGAAAAATCCCAAAAATGAAAATTTTCCATCCAAAAACCTCGAAGTTATTCTTGTTTCAGCGGAGCTCTATTTTCGATTTTTTTTTAGAATTTTCCCGCTCAGAGAGAATTTTCCAACCAAAACTGAAAAATGTTACATCAAAATAACTTGAAATGTTCTAAGGAATCTATTTCTGCAATAAAAAAATGGTGTTCTAATTTGAAAAACGGAAGTTGACGTCATTTCCGGAAAAACCGGAGGTGCTCATGCCTTGAAAATATTTTAGATTTCATCAGCATCGTGAAATACTTATAAGTGCTGAATTTCATGAAAATACGTTCAGTAGTTTCCCGTATAAATATGGGTGAGGTTCCTCGTGAAAGACCCTGTATACACCTTGTCAAAAGATTTTCCAACACAATACACTTTTCACAACAAACTCTATAAAAACTAGCTAATATAAACAGCTAGACCTTCAGAGTATCTCTAGGTATTTAAACTGGTCTTGTCAATTGAAAACTTCGATATTTATGCAAATCAAGATGGCTTCAACCCATTAAAGAAAAGGACCCAAATTAAATCTGTGTTTCCCGGAATTACCTTGCCGGAACCTTGAGCAGCCGACAAAGAGTTTCGTACAAAATAATATAAAATTTTGGACCGAAAATATTTTTAGGATATAACAAACAAGTAAATGACCATTATAAATTTGAACAGAGATTTTTTACGAGTCTTGTCAATTGAAAAATTCGATATTTATGCAAATCAAGATGGCTTTCACCCATTAGGAAAAAGGACTCAAATCTGGCGTTTCCCGGAATTACTTTGTCGGAATCCTGCAAGATTCCGACCCAAATCTCTAAAACTCAGGTGTTTCCTGGAAAAACCTTGCCGCAATCTCGAAAAAGAAATTATTTAGTAGATAATATTAATATAAAAACAAAACAAAATAAAAAAATAGGGTACGTCGGATATAAAATGTTTATGACAGTTGCAAATCATAACAAAAATTTTGCACTAGAGCTTCTGAGGAAAAAGGTTCTAATGTGGGAATTGCTGACTCGAATTATTGAATCATTTCTCTCCAGTACCATCTACAGTCCGTTCCGAGTACGATCCTGGCAATCTTTTAGGGCGTTAAAAGGGAGCGTTGTTATGACCGTTTGACCAATAGGAGCTTCATTGTGCGCAAAGCAGACGATTCTGTTTGTTTAAAAAGCTCCTTCTTATATTTGAACGGACTATAGTACAAAGCGGACCATTATGGTATGGAAGTATAGGTTGAGGCATTGTTTAAAGGTGACTTAAGTGGTAGAACGATTGCTTGTTCAAAAAACGCAAATTTTGCAAATGTAATGAGAGATTTTCCTTGATTCTAACTTTGCTTCCGAAAGGACAGAACTGAAATCGACAATGAATTCTTCACACATTTGGACAAACCGATGATAACGCTCTGGTTTTTATGAACAGACGTGGAAAAGTTTAACACGTAACTTTATGAGAACAATTTGTCAAATTCGTGACACTAGTCCGTTGAGTAACTATTGAAAATATCTGTAGAAACTAGAAAAAAAAGTGGCTTTATATACATGGTGCCAAACTTAGCGAAAGAAATTCATCTTGAAACTGTTTAGGGTTTCTCTCCTTGTGTGTCATATTTTGAGAGAGAAAACCCTAAAAATTTTCAAAAAAGATGCAAGCTCCACTCAAAGTATATCGTTTGGTCAATATTTAGCGAAAGAAAATTGCAAAATAGACAGTGAAGCACACAGATCAATTGCATATCGGGTGCTGTACACCAAAAAAGTCTTCGAATTTTTTTACCGAACAGTCGCAGGACCATGACGAAATAAAGCTCAATCAACATTACTTCATTCGGGTTGGATGCGAAACTGTTGCTTTGATATGAGCCGAGCGCGAAGAAAAGGGAAATTGGGACAATTCGGAATGGAGCATGCGAAAATAACGAAGTCAGTGGCGCACATCGAAGAATATGAGCGATTTATCGGAAATAGTGAAATTCTTTCTTGTACGGAATTTCCTTCTCCATGGATTTGGGAATTTATTAGCTAATTTTCGACAACCTAAGTTTGAATTTGGTCCAACAACACTAAATCAATATGTCGACCGATTTTAACATAAGTAAACTTCAGGGCATTCTCATTCTTTGTGGATATGTCATGTTCCTGAAGTTTACTCATGTTTAAATCGGTCAAGTTTTTTTTGTTTAGCAATCTGCTCACGCCACCCCACGCTTAAGCCAATGCTCAGCAGAGGGCGCTCCCCAAAAAGCAAAGCCTGGGTACCGCTGTCTGATCGGCCATAGACATCGTTATTTTTCATCCGTTTTCCTCGCCGCGATTCGAACCGCCGAGTCATATCGCAGAACTGTTTTGCCCACACACTTCGGTAAATTCTACCCGTTATTTTACTGTCGTTCACGATTAAGCACGTCATGAAGAGGAAACATCTCTTAGCAGTGGCGGCCGCGGTTTCGGTGCTGAATAAAAAAGAATCAAATTTATTCTTCACTGTTTTAATATCAGCGCCTTCCTTCCAATTCATGATATTTTTTCAATAATATTACATAACCTTCCCTATTCTTGTTTCTATTCCTGTATTCTGCTGATTTAATTCGCCATACACAAGGATGCAACCTGTCCAACTGGATGAAATCCACAATTAATTGTTTATTCGCCGTCTTCTGATCCATCCCGGTCAAAAATAGTGATAGAAGAAGTGATTAAGAAACAGCAGAAGTAGACGTACTTGTGGAGAGGACGCTAATGGAAAATAACCGCCGATTCTCGACGAAATGCCCACACACAGTCGGTTTGGCATGACAACCGATGAACCGTCGTGACAAAAATCAAGCATCGGCAGATATTTGTACCGACGATTCGTACCGACGGTTTTTCGCCATACACATCTGTTTTTGGCGCTTTTGCCGGGACAGTTCGTATCGCGGCGTTATAAACGGATGAAAAATAACGATGTCTATGGCCGGCTTTAGTCATGTCTCGTCCTTGGACCTTTGTTCGATTCGAGGAAGTAACTCCAACACCTACGTTATTGGCAGGCTCCTATGAACGGAGCTGGGACGAAACGTAAAAGCCATCCCTATGGCAACACGTTATAAAGTTATTGGTTTTATGTTGTTGCTTTGTCGATTATTGTTGATGTTGTTTTCATTTGACAATGGAGAAGACGATCATAGTCGACGAAACATTGAGCATTAGAGATGAAGACAATTCGTTTTTTCTGTTTGATTTGAAAAACTGTACCACTTTCATGATGATGAAAATTATATAAATTTATAGTCGAAAATCTATCTATTTTCCACTATTTTTCTGTATTCGATTGTTGTCTTCACTTTCGTTTTCGATTGTTACAAAAATTGATGCGACAATTTTGCTTGTTGACGGAACCACCGAGGTGGCAGTGGGCCTCATCACTCGAGATGATTTTTCGATGTAATTTCGGATCATTTTCATGCATTTCAAGGACCCAACCAGCAAAAACACGTTGTTGATGATCCACCGGCTTGAGTTCTTGTGTTAACAGTACTTTATAAGCCTTGAGACCCAAATCTTCATGCAAAATACGGTGTATTGACGTTTGTGGAATGCACAATTCCAAAGAACGACGAGGAATGGACAAACTTGGGTTTTCTTCAACACTTCTGCCTAACAGCAGCAATATTCTCGGCTGTTCTTCAGCGACGTGCACGGGTGTTATTCTTCTCATCACTAACTAGTCCCAAAAGCTCAAATTTTTCCACCAATTTTCGTATTGCGGCTCGACAGAGTGCTTCACGACGATCCAAAAATGTTCGAGTTTTACGAACCGTCTCTGCCAAATTTTCATCATTTTCATGGGGAATAATTCCAATGCGTTGTTGAAGTGTGTATCGTCTGTTTTCATTAATGGCGTTGTTTCTACTTGTCAAATGTCAAAAAATGACAGCTTCAAAAGTGAAATCTACCGAAATAGCGGGCTATTAAACACCTCTTATTGAAAAACCCTTCATTTTGAAATGAAAAGTATAAAAATCAAGTTTCTTTCTAAAATACGGACTATACTAATCATATTCACTGCAATATTGTTATAATAACTTCACACCTTCGCAGTTCAAGTCTGAATTTCAGTATCGGAATCGGCTTCTAAAAGGGCGTTAATTAATGAACACCCCCTAAAGATCATTATGGAATGTTAAACATTCTTGGAGAAATATTATATTTCGACTTTCTCTAATCTGAACCATTCGCTCTGTAAAATTTCACTTGATAAATCGTCCAGCCTTCCGCGGCATTATTCCACATCTTTTTGTGACACCTTACAAATGAGGTGTCTTCTGGGGGTTATGGGGGCCCCCTGCGTACGGCGCCAGTGCCCAAACCCTCTCGCCTAATCCATTAGGGTTTGGCTGGAATGAAGGACAATAAAGACCAAGCTTCGCGTCCTGAATAGGACGAATTTGTTCTGTTTCGGCCGAGGATCGATATTTTGGCATTCCGTGAAGGATTCCCACGTGAGCGGATGGGGGTGCAGATAACGAAGTTGCGTGGAAAGAATGAGTAGAGTGGTGTGCATACTTTTAATGGTGTTTATCTTGTCTAGGCGGGTTCATTGGTCGGACTCTTTCGGTGTCCTATTTTTTTCCGAACCACACTGTTCAACAATTGAAGTGGATACTTTTTGCACTTTCGTGAGTTAATTTAGTTCTGTCCGCCCGTCCAGCCGGCTGTAAACCCCATAACTTTCGAAGGAAAAGACCAAACCCTTGATAATTGAAGAGTATACGTTTGAGGTCTAAATACGACGGTTGATTCTGTAAATGCGCAAAATCGCCCTAATTGTTTCCGCGTTTTGAGACTTATTTTTTCAATATTTCAAAAACAACATATCCGGTCGAGCTAAATTTAGCATTCATGTGTAAAATATTCAATGATTTTTGAGTATTATACTGAACTAGCGACCCGCCCCGGCTTCGCACGGATGCAATGCAATCCTTATAAACAACGGTAGTACCGACGCCGCACCGCTATGTCCCTGTATTTTAAATCTGTAATATCTTCGGAAATATTCATTTAAATTACATGCCATATTGATCTATATTGAATGAACAATGTATTTAAGGTACTTAATTGGATGAGGATTAATGCTGTATTGCTTAAAATAACCTCCTAAATAAGCCATTTTTTCCGTAAAATGTAAAGGATAAAAAATGATGGGTTATCCTTAAGAGATATACATATACCATCGCGGACTTTTTGTTGACCTTTTTTAGGAGTACAATACCGAGTAGGTAAATTATTTTGATTTATCTCATGGGGTTCAGTCCGCGTTTGCAATGTAAGCGCAAAAAAATGTGTTTATTTAAGACATCACATTAGAAACCTGTAAATTCATAGGTGTTTATCTACAATATTATGCATGTATTATACATACAGAGTGTAACAGCCAAATGGATCAAATTCGATAACGGATAAATGAGGGCGTGTTGGAAAAAACGCTCTGACACGTCGATTTGTAATTTTAAATGAGCATATTTTCAAGAAAATAATATTATATAGGGTGTTCCATGTGACCGTGGCCAATACCAACTTTCTTATTTCAAATGAAACCCCACGTATATTATTTATTTTTTGGATTCTTCAGAGAATTCTAGACACAATTCATGCACAATGTCCTATACCTATCTTTAACTATTTCGGAAGTATTAAGTGTTTTCAAATTTATTGCAAAAATCAACGTTTCAAATAAAAATTATTTTATTTCACGAATTCGGTACATTACACTTAAAACCTAATAAGTAACACTGATTATTTCTTAATCATTAAAAAAAAAAACATTGATGTCAATGTAGGAAATGTTCAAAATGCTCGCCGCGCACGTCTTGGCAACATGCTAATCTGGTGTAGAATTGAATTTTTTTTAAATTTCTTCTCAGTTATGGTTTTTGCTTACTTTCTTCATCTCAAGAGGTAAATGGGAAATAAGTATTGAGTGTAATGTATCGAATTTGTGAAATAAAATAATTTTCATTCAAAATGTTAATTTTTGTAAAAAATCTGAAAACACTCGATATTTCCGAAAATGTTGAAGATAGGTATAGGACATTGTACATGAATAATGTTTAGAATTTTCTGAAGAATCCAAAAAATAAATAATATACAGGGGGTTGCATTTGAAATAAGAAAGTTGGTATTGGCAACGGTCGCACGGAACACCCTATATAATTTTATTTTCTTGAAAAATATGCGCATTTAGAATTACAAATCGACGTGTCCGAGCGTTTTTCCCAACACCCCCTCATTTATTCGTTATCGAATTCATTCCATTTGGCTGTTACACTCTGTATGAACCTTCCTCTTGAATTACTTTATCTATTAAACATAAACGTTTCAAAATCCGTTGCGTAGTTTTGAAGATTCAAGAAGGTACATGGGGACAGACAGCGAAAGCGATTTTGTTTTATACTATGTAATGATAACACCGAAAAAATGAAAGGGGTGATTATTTGCAGAAAATTAAAATGGGTGTTTGGTATGAAATTTTCTGAAAAACCTCACCACGGAAAAGTTACACCCCTCCGAAGATCAACGAAACAAAATTGTTTTTCTTTTTTATTTTCCCTGTATTAAGCTTAGGACGGGAAACTTGGTAATTATCATTTGTCAATGAAATTACACATGTTGGAATTTTTTCAACCCTGAAGTATGCTCAGAAAGGGTTGAAATAGTAATCCTCTGGGATATTTCTGCTCACACCTTTTTTTTGTTGAAAATTTTCCTTTTAAAAAAACATGGCTGATAAGCCCAGTTAATATACCTACTAACTTTTTTATCAGTAGTTTTTTCGAAAACTCAAGCAATTGCAAGAAAAAGTAGAATTATTATAATTTGGTTGGCTGTTGTTTAATAAAATACTATCCAACATGAGCTTGCAATACATTTATGTTATTCTTGCAATTGCTTGAGTTTTCGAAAAAACTATTGATAAAAAAGTTAGTAGGTATATGAACTGGGCTTATCAGCCATGTTTTTTTAAAGGAAAAATTTTCAACAAAATAAAGGGTTGAGGAAAAATATCCCAGAGAATTACTATTCTAACCCTTTTGTCACATGACACCAAGTTTCGTATACGTAGCTTAATATACAGGGAAAATAAAAAAGAAAAACAATTTTTTTATTGATCTTCGGAGGGGTGTAACTTTTCCGGGAGGAGGTTTTTCAGAAAATTTTATACCAAATACCCACTTTCATTTTTAATTGATTTTCCTGAAAGAATCACGCCTTCATTTTTTCGGTGTTATTCAGATACACCCTGTAGAACCCTTAATCGAAAACCTAAGTGTGTCAGACATAGGTACATTAAAATAAGTATAGGAACAAAACATAAGGTGATTTAGGGATGAATTATGCATGAAAATGGGGTTGGAAGCCGTATTTTTCCTGTTCCCTTTATCTCAATCTATCGAAAAGTATTTACGAGATCCTTAAGCGATAAAGAAGCCGAAGTTTATTAGGGCTTTTGGCGTTTTTTACTAATGCATTATCAGATAAAGTGCGGCATCGAAAGTTATTACTATGGTTGAGGTGTCCCATTCAAGTCCCGATCCACCATATCTTTATCAGCTAATAAAGTTACATTATTTCCATTTTAGTGTACGGGGAAATGGAGGGATTTGGAGATTAGGGATTAAACATTTATGATTTATCGAATCTGGGCTGTCATAGGCGAAATGAACAAATGAGTTATGGGAGTTTAATAAAGCGAAGAAAGAAAAGAATTAGTTTTGGATAATGGGAGTTCTTCGGTAGTTTATCAGTTAACTGAACTAATATGCACTTTCGGTAAGCTGACGACAGTTCAATATACAGGTTGTCATCTGAAATAACAAATAATTCATGTGCTCATAGTCACAATATTCACTGAAATTTTCGTGATAATAAGGTCAAATCTCTGTTCTTAATTGTGGAACATGCCTCTCAATAGTAGACTCCGAGTCAGAGGGAATCACGGCTGAAAAAGTCGAAAAGCGCGTTCTTTAAATTGGGGGATTCAATTGGTTTCGTTTAACCTCCTATTAATTAACGTTGATGGCTCAACTACGGTGTCATCTTGCAATTGACACTTCCTTTTAGTATGCAAATCGGAAATATCACGGAAGGTCTTCGAGGAATTCAAAGGGGTCAAAGCAAATCCAATTTGCGTGAAATTTTAGGAATGAATTTCCGAATTTTGTTCTATGGATTACAAGAATTTATTCAACGTCAGAATGTGACATCTGCAATGCCAAATCTTACTCTGTGATCTCTGATAGATGCATAGAATATTTCTATGCATCCATGATCTCTGG
Source organism: Adalia bipunctata (assembly GCA_910592335.1). Classification (NCBI taxonomy): domain Eukaryota; kingdom Metazoa; phylum Arthropoda; class Insecta; order Coleoptera; family Coccinellidae; genus Adalia; species Adalia bipunctata. Next base: position 17,082,715 of record OU342955.1, read on the forward strand.
AAATCGGAGAAATGTCAAAAGTTTTATCAAGTTTTCTGAATAAATGGAAAGATAAGGGAAAATCTGAATACCTAGCTTTTCACTTTGATCCATCCTCTTTCGATCCGTATTTTTACATCACGGCCAGGAAATGTGTGAAAAAAACTTTATCTACTTCAAAATTGTCCTTTTTACCGGAATTTTTGCGCTATTCGCAATTTTTTTTTAAATACTTCTCTATCGCCTAGAAAATCGAAATTTCACCCACGTATGAATCGATTATTCCTCTTTCCGACCGTATAAAAATTTCTTTACAGTGTCGCAGTTTCGCTGCAATTTTAAGATTCTTCTGAACCCTCTTATTTGACAGTTACTCCGTAGAAGGACCACAGAGTTACCATCTATTTTGAAGCGCTATTTTCATATCATTTTTCTAATTTTTGGACCTGGGTTCATTCGTTTATTTTTCATCCAAATAATTTTGAAGGGTATATACTTAAGGTCGAGAATTGGGGAAACATTTTTGATTTCTGCGAGATCTGCACTTCTTCTGATATTTCGAAAAATCATTGTTTTTTAATGAACCAAACTGGACTACTTTTGACCTTGAAGTGAAGTTTGAATAAGTGGGCATTACCAAATAATATAGAGGTCTTGAACTTCGACTAGGAAAGAAATTTGTATCATGGGAACAAGTCAAGTTTAGATGTGAGAAGGAACACTAGAAATATCACTGAAGTTCAGGTTGGGCTAAAAATATCTTCCCGGAAATATCCCAACTGTTCCATTGTTGTTGCTCGATTTCAATATTTTATATCAAATCCGCAAGATTGTTGGACTCTATGGCTCTGTTCTATAACATATCTATCTGAGTTTAGGATTTCATCAGTCGAATTTCTGATTTTATTGAAATTTTAAGCCGAAATATAGTTTGATAGTCAGAACTGACTATTAAGATCCATGATAAATTAAATCCTGGATATCCCTTAAATCTCAGACTATATGCAGGGTAAGCCAACTTGGCTGTATTTTTTTTATTTTTTTTTAAGAATTCCAAAGCAGAGCAAAGCAAAAAGTGTCTATACTGAAGATAATAGATAGATGAAATTTGAATTCAAAATGAAGCCAAGCAGAGCATAATCAGGATTAAAATGCGCTTGTATTAATTGCAGATGAGATATTTGTCCTGCGTATTTTGCAATAGGAAAGAACTACGATTCTATTATTCCTGGAATATTATTTATGTGATTCATGGCACAGGCCATCGAAGAGAATCAATTGATTGATTTGTGATGAATATTCATGAAATTATATGATTTTCCGAGTAGTCGACATCAAGTACTCAATCTGAAAATGATACGTAGGCATCATCACGTAAATTAATAAAAATCACGCCACCGAGGTACTTCCACACGTAAAAGATATTTGATTATGGATTTCGAAGAAAAAAATTAGATATCATCGTCTTCATTTTCGAGATCATAGAAGGTTTCAGATTATCTTACATTTGCCAGTCCCAAAAAATGGACTTCTTTCTATTCATTTATGGTAAATGAGGCATTGATCAAACATGATATCCCTTATTCCCCATTTTTTTTTAAATGCCTGAAGGCCACCTTAAAGTTTTACCTTTTCTCGACTTAAGGTATACAGTCACCTCTGGCTCTTACTACACCATAATTTAGTGCTTTTACGACTGAACAAATTCTCATGATTCAACCAAATAGGGATGATTGAGCCATCATCCTTATTGGCCGCATAGAGGATGATAAGATGTCATCCCCACAGGCTGTTTTCCTTCGGCAGCCCGCACTATAATCAGAGAGTAGCAATCACACATATCTTAACAGTCTTCTATGCCAGTTATGCCAGTGCGGACGCACGTTCAAGTTCGTGGTCGATACGATTGATCGCACGCACATTTGTGAAATTTGAATATCCACAGAGTGAGTTTTTTCTTCGACTTTTTTATCTATGTTTGGAGGTCAATACTGGACGATGAGCATAGTTTTTGTGTGGATTAAGTGATGATTCTGATTGATTATGTCAACATTATCTCTATGATCCATAAAATTCTATTGTTATCTGATAATAATTCGTATCGATAAAATTTGCCATATTTTGAAGAATACTTTCATGATTAATGGGTTATGACATTGAATTCATATCATATCTGGCGAATTATATCTGTTTCATAATATTATTATATTGCAGCATGAACAAATTAATTCTTTATCAATTTTTCGCCCGTCGAATTTGTATTTGAATTATCATCATAAAAACATGAATAATAATTAAGGAAAAGTATAAATAACAATGATCTGAAGGTATTCAACATATTTTCATGATCAATTCATAGAATACCATATGATTTTGGATAGATAAACGAACAGTAAACTCATATAATATACTTAATAAAGAAAAAATCATAGCTACATTTAATTTTGACCACATAAAAACCCTAACTAGAAAAAATGAAACTTTCTCATCGATAAACTTCTCCTGTACAATTTTTTGCATGGAAGAACCCATAATCTCATATGACGATAAAAAATTTCAATCAGTGAATTTATACCCTCTATGAATTTTTAGATTTTGATTTTTTTTCCAAAACTAACCTTTATTTTGGGTGTGGGCATATTTGAAAGATATTTCATCATGTCTCTGATGATTAAATGAAGCAACTTCTTTAAAATTGTTTTCTTCTCCTATTTCATAATCATTATTCTGTTGGGAATTTGAAAAACATTAGCATCAAAAATATTGCTCATTTATTGTCAATAGCAAAAGTTACAGAAACAGTACTTCACGAACATCCGCTGTATAAATTCAATAAATACACATTCTCATAATCGTCATACGACTCGTTCGAAAGTTGGCTAGAATTATAAAACAATGGGTAATTAGATGAGTTGAAAAACTACTAAGTATCCAGCTATCTATCGATTGATAGTGAATAGGTAGTAAAATGAAATGTTTAATTCGATTCCTCTACCAATTCAATTTATGAAATTTCTATGAACCAACTAAACTCCGCCGAGAGTCAATCCACAACAACTCTGTGGAACAATAAGAGAATTGCTATGAACTCGTATAGTTGGGCAACTCCGGAAGTATCTATGGTCCTGTCAGTGAACTTTAGCTTGATCCCTAGCTTTATTACTGCAATTAACACTCAACTGGACGAAAACAAGGAAACGAACATTATACCACAAACCTCGATCTAAATTGAAATTGTTTGTTATTTTAAGATATCAGTAATTAAGACGTGTTTAGATCTCGAATTGTCAATTACCCGCAAACCAGAACAAATTCAAAAACCTTTCACAACACAATTTTTTGCATCCTTTATCTATAGATATTCTTTCATTACGAGTTTTCATATTATCGAGTTCTGTGGGTTTAAGAGTTCGATGAACTAATTGCATAGATTCACCATGCAGAGAAAATTTGGGACCATAGATTTGAGGATGTTCTGTATGTGATCCGATCGGTAGACCGATTCTATCTATCCTTTCGTAATGAATCGTAGGGAATTCAGGAGAAAACCGACAAAAACACAAATTCAATTCAAATGAGAACAGTTATCTCACAAATATCAAACATGCAATTAAAATACTTCAACTAGATACAACTTTTCAATCACACAGTTTCCACGAAATGTTACGAAACAATCTATGCTGATTTATACTGCAGTTGAAACATTTAACTGGTTTGCTTAGTCGTTGCTGTGCTAATCAAAACATGATATTTAAGATGCATCTTCGCATTACAGGAATTCTCATCGAAATAGTTTGAATCTTACGATTCCATTTAAATGGAAAAATCTTCTAGAGAAGTCAAGTCTGTGTAGTTTCTTATCCTCAAGGACACTGATTACGATTTTTTGTTGCTTTTGATATATATTCATCGTAATAATCATTATCGCTACATGTCGCATTTTTCTAAATAATACTAATTGTGATTGGATTAATTGATTCAACGAGTCATTTAAAGAACATAGAATGTCTTGTTTTGCCTTCAACTTCTAGATAAATCAGTTATGAAAGGACCATTGTTCTGTTTCGTCGTTATATCCACAATCCACATTTCTGGCATCATATTCCCACTTATCCGGAAAATATTGGATTGGCATAAGTCTTTGATCTAGTTTCAGTCCCTATAATGAATGAAGATATAATTTGGGATTGTTACGAACTATCTGCGTTAGGTAATCCCAAAATACATTAAAATTAATTTGCCTGTGCCGAAACAGTTATAAAGAAACCGTTTACGATCGACCTATAAAAATCAATGAATACCAAATATCAGGGAGTTCAAAAATCCCGTTAAACCGATATTTGTATCATACGGCAACATTCTCCTTTAACTTTCACAATAATGAACGCCAATTCACGAACAATGCAGTACAATTCACCAACCCTTCTCGAAATTCAATGGTATCTAATAATCGAAACCATAGAAAAATAAAATATTATGTCAAAATCACCTAGGAAAATAAACAATCATTTCGGGGTTCTTTCCGGTCCATTCACAGTCAGAATTTATTGCTCCACGCCTCATTTGTAACAAATTTATTAACGTTCAAGCTTCGGGTAGCACCTTTGCCGAAACCTTTATGGTAGCTATAATTCCTACTGCCAGTGGGAAGGAATCTAAAGCACCCTTCCCCTATTCAAAACACACTTTACCTTGACATTTTTATGAACTCTCAATTTTAAAAGGGGATGATGCTTAACTCAAGGAAAACCACAGAAATTGAGCGTGGATATAATCCATGCTTCGTTCTATTGTGTTTCGAAAGTGACAACGATTTACAGCAATAAAGATGATATTTATGGTAGCAGAGAAGATATCATAGAATATGATCTGTAAAATTCAAATGGGGTGTGACAAGCCTACCACAATTTAATTGCTACTTCCTCGAATAAATTATACAGAGTAGCGCTGCGACTTATTAGTTGAAACATGTAACTCCTTTAATTGAAACTGATAAACATGTGTTGGAATGATGAATCGCCATCATAAAAATTTTTTCTGGATGAAATATAGTACATCGAGCAATAAAAACGCTTTTATGACACGACAAAGTATTTCGTGATAAGCACTTTATAGACTTTCGGGCATTGTACGTTCTGAATTTCGATTATAGAAACCGAAGCACTGTCGCACAAATCATAGACTGTTGAACCACATTCTCTATGTCTATGTGCTGAACAATATCGTTGATTGCTTGATGACATGAGGAGTCGGAATTGATACAAAGCCCAATTCGAATCCAATCTTCAGTGAAAATATTTGCATATCCTGTGTCAAGGAACTCTCAGCATAGTTGATGAGATTCACTCAGCAATCTGATCAAGAAGCGGATGACAATTGTTTATTTACACGTTACAAGATTCACAAACGGGCTATAAATATCGTTATTTTGACGGTGGTGTGAATGCCAAGGATCTTGTGCTGTCTGGAACAAGGGAAGGCACAATAACTAATTGCATCGAGGTGGACACGAGTCAAATTTTAATCGTGAACGGATGTAAACATGTTTGATCGTCATGTCATATGAATTTAATGTATTTTTGTGAATGACCATAGAGGGATTCACAGAATATTTAAGCGTTATCGAAAATGAATATTTTGCGATTGCATGGAATAATTATTCATGAAATATACCTGTCTTCAGTTCAATAGAAGAATTTAGAAACAATGGATTATGATAATTCTCTACTATACTAAATTGGTAACTCTGTGTACAGGCCCGAGGGAATCTGTCGAAAAGTCCAGAAGAATCTCAAAATCGCAGCGAAGCTGCGATACGGTGAAGAAATTTTATTCGGTCAATAAGAGGGAAAATCGTTTCATACGTGGGTGAAATTTCGATTCTCTAGGCGAAGTAGAAGTATTTTTTTGAAAATTCGCGAAAAATTCCGACAAAAGGGGCCATTTTAAACTCGATAAAACTTTATTCACAGATATCCTGGCCGTGATTTAAATATACGGATCGAAAGAGGAAAAGTCAATGCAAAATAGCTTGGTATTCATATTTTCCATAATTTTCCCTTTTCTCCAGGAAAATTGATCAAACTTTGACATTTCGCCAATAAAATCATCAGAGTTCTACGATGAGCATAACTACTTGAAAAGGTTGTTGGCCCATACTAGTTAATAGTTATTCACTAATCTTTTAACTCATATTTCGAGTTTTGAGCGTGCAACTAGGAAATATTGATCTCTGGAACTCGTAATCAAAAGAAATATGAACCATAGAGATCGTTTACAGATACCTTCACATTAACTTCAGCGCAACTATGAATTTCCTAGAACACAATTCAATATCAGCAACCACTTTTTTGCGGTAAGCACTTGCGATCATATAAATGGAATCACGATTCAATAAATCAACAAAAAGTCACTCATACAGCATCTGGCATGGTGAAACTCCTTGAATGGACAGTTTTTCTCAAGTACCAATTGAATATAACTGACCACAGATATTGGTTGGTATGCCTACTGTTTATCATAGATTTATGGGAACATAAAAATGATGCGGTTGAATATTAAAAACCATAAACTTCGTAAAACGGGGTTATTAATCCTATTACGTGAAAAGTATAAGAGGGAGATCATTTGGAGGATTAAAGTCTTTAAATTTCCTTTGAGGTAATGCAGCTGCCAGGCAGTTTGACATATTTTTTACAAGATCTCCCTTCGTTTTTCGACTTTTTGGATTAAGTGGTTTTACACAACTTTCCCTCGATTGACTAGATAACATAGAATATTTTAGAAAATGAATGTCGAGTCGTATATTATGGACACTCCGCCTAATAGAATCAATGTTTATTTTTAACTCTACGTTACAGGGTGTGCCACGAAAAAGCACGTAAGATAAATACCTAGTATTCGATGACGCGATGAGGAAACAAGTATACCCTTTGTTGCAACTGATTTGGACAAATGTTCATCATTTGTCTTCTTAATTGGTTTCGGAATCTTGGAAACCCTTAACAAGCCTTCGGTTAATTGCTATAAATAGAACATTGGTGGCAAAAACTAAAATTCATGTTGAATCTTTTTTATTTCCTCAAAATGAAATTTATTTTTTTTTTCAGATAATTAATTCTCCAAGACCAGATGCTTAATTTAATTTCATTTGCTGTGATGGTTATTCTCATTGACCAAACTGTAGGTAAGAAAAAACAAAGGAACTATAAATCATGAACGGACTCTGTGACACTTCCTCTTCAATTACAGGTTCCGCTTTGAATGGTCCTTGCGCATCCAATGAAGAATGTGGAACATTTGACACACACTGTAGAAATGGGACTTGCATCTGTAGGGATAATTTCATAACAGTTTACGACAGTTGTGTTCACGGTGAGATGATGTGTTATATTGATTTTGGAATTGATCGCTTGAAAACTGCGATATAATTGTATCTGCCATTTTGAAAAACCATCCTCGCGTTCTCATATTCCACTAGATATGCACCATGAATCATGATTCAAACTTCACTCGTATATCTGACTCGAACAGACAATTGAATAGGATCTGTTTGAATCCAATGACTTTTTTTGCAGTTGCATCAGAGTCCATCGAGTGTACGAGAAAAGAACAATGTCATTCCATATTAGGTAGTAAGAGCACTTGCAAGAATAAGAGATGCGTCTGTAGGCCGTTTCACCATTTACACAAAAAACAGTGCGTCAAGAATAAAGGTAGGTACAATAAAAACGCATTATTCCAAACAAATGTTCAGTAAGACTTTCTTTCAGATCTCCACGATTTTTGCGAACATGATCATCAGTGTTATTGCGGACAAGACTGCGTTGAACGAATTGGTTGTATCAACCACAAATGCACATGTCGAGAGGGATACAAAACATACAGTATAAGACGATGTATAGGTGAGTGGAATCAGATGGTTCGAAAAAAATCAGAAAATATTATTCGTTTTCACTCATTTTCCTTAACCTGAAATTGTTTAAAAGTGACAGACAGCGGTTGTCATTGTCAATCCATAGGGCGTGTAAAGATGCATCTATGGGCGTGTCCACAAATAATGATTTGAAATATATTTTCGAGTCAGAACAGGGGGCGCCAGAAAAGTTCGAAAATCATTTGTCTATTCGTCGAAATATCTTTTGCAATTCTTTATTTATTATTTACAGTGGATCCATTATTACCCGTTGAAACCCCTCCAGAAGCAGTGAAACAGGCTCCAATGACTCCACTCAACAGCGCAGCTTTAACGAACGTCTCTATTTTATTGTATACACTCACATTATTGGTTATTTGTAAATAAAAAATTGTACATAAAAACTGTTTCCTTTATTGAATCGCTTACATAATACAAAAGTCGAATGAACTATTATTACTATTTACAACATTAATATCCAAATTTTTCATTGAGTTTTGTTTTTCCATCTCCAGTCTGATCTTTAGGAGGTACCCACATACTATAGTCCTCCTTTCTGGCGTCTTCCGCATAACCTTTTCGCTTCTCTATTTCCGCTTTTTCTTGCCTCTGCTGAATTCTTCTCTGGTTCTTCTTCTTCTTCGACGCATCGTCCGCTGTACTCTCCACATCATTAGAAGCCTTCATTTTATCATCAGAGTTCTTATGTTCCACCTAAAAGTAACGGTTAAGTTTTTGTACCAATATAAAATGTAAAACTACTCACTGCAGTCGGATGACTGTCCTCCATTTGAATTTTGCTTATTTCCGCGAGAACTTTTTCCCCGTATTTTTTTATTACGGAAAATAGATCTTCATACTTGTTTTTTTGTATTTCTGGATCGCTCAATTCAGAAATTAGCAAAGAAACAAGGTTAACTCTGTTTTTTACTCCTTCTAATATATTTATACACTCATCTGCGGAACAAATTTCGAATTATTCAGAATGATGACGAAATGGCGGTAAGTGTATTAGAAAGTTACTAAAAATCGGACAAACTACTAAATTGTGGGATAAGGTTTCACATAACGCTTATACCTAGTGTTTCATACCTGCAATCGACACATAATCAGGCGCTAATTTTGGTTTACTGATTTCGGTTGGTTTCATCAAGCCATATCCGGATTTTTTATCGGAATTTTCACTATTTCCAGTTTTGTCATCGATTTCATCTGTTCCGGTAGTTTTAAGTTTATTCGCACTCGTTTTATCCTCTTCTTCTTCCTCATCGTCATCCTCATCAACGTCAATTTTTTCAGGAGTTGATTTCTGTGGAACCACAACCGGTAATTTCTTCCTCTTACCGAAAACGGGCAGTACTTTACTTTTACTGCTTTGGTCGGTCAGTTCCGAAGAGTATTGAGGCACGAGTGGTGGTAAACTAGCAGGTTTCGCTATGTTCACCAACTTTATCACTTTGGCATGTTCCTGTTTGAGTTTGGTAAGTTCGCTTTTGAGTTTGCTGATCGCAGTTTTATCAGGTTTGGAGTCTTTGAGGTCCTTCATGAAAGCGTCTAGAGAGTCTTCTTCAGACTGGGCATTTTTCGATTTTTTGGCCTTTTCTTGCGTTTCTAGAAGCTGTTTTTCTACTTGTCTTATAGAGTTGGCAATTTCGCGTTCTTTTTCCATCTGAAATTAAAAGAATACATCGTACTGCAAATTTTCGAGTGCATTGACTATCGCGTTCGTATTCCCTTTTCGGAATTCGTTCAGCTGAATAAAGCGGAAGCAGTATGCGCCGATAAATGCGGTTGCTCGACCACATTAGTCGAGTTTCAGTCCATCGAAAAGTCTCAGGGTGAAAGTCCGGCCCTGGCCGCTTTTCTCGCTTCCCACATGGGCGCAGGTCGGGGCTTTATCGATTCCAATTGCGGCCGTCTTGACATCCTGCGTCTAAACGAAGCTGAATTAACATCGGTTTGCAAAAGAGGATGTCTCTATTCGATTCATCCGAAAACATTTGAAATCGGACCAATCGGAAGTATGAAACACGAATGCCTTTCGAAATCGAAGTGAACCATGGATCTTGTTACGAGAACAGCCGTAATTGCGATAGTAACATTTTTGGTTACTGGAGTTTACAGTTCGGAATCCTTGAAAACGGTGAAATTCCCCCCCTGTAAATCATGCAGAGTTTTCACAGAAAGTGTGAAGAAAAATATAGAAGTAGATTTTACCACAATGGAGAAGAAACTGTGTCAAGAAGTCGTCGCAGGTAGGGACCAATGTATTTCCCTCAAGAAGGAATACGGGAGCTTTCTGAAGAAATGGTGGGAGCGAGAAGATAGACCGGAAGTCTTCCAACACTTATGCGTCGACGAATTGAGACTGTGCTGCCCAGAAAACCATTTCGGACCAAATTGCACCAGATGCGACGGATACCCGGACAACGTTTGCAACAACAACGGTAAGTGCAAGGGAGCGGGTACCAGAAAAGGAAACGGCAAATGCTACTGCGACAAGGGATACACCAACGAAAAATGCGACCAGTGCGTTTCCGGTTATTTCGAAGCTTACAGAGACGAAAACAAACTTCTATGTACCAAATGCCACCCCTCCTGCAAGGGGCCCTGCACCAAGCCAGGCCCTGAAGGCTGCCAAGAATGTAACCCCGGCTGGCTGACCACCAAAGACAAGGTTTGCATGGACATTAACGAGTGTGCCGCTCCAGAATCGCCGTGCATGATCAACCAGTTCTGTGTCAACAACGAGGGCTCTTTTCGTTGCCTCAATTGCGATTCGTCGTGCCATTCGTGCACAGGGGACGGTCCGGATATGTGCAAGAAGTGCGCGAAGGGTTTCGTGAAAAAGGACAAGATGTGCGTGGACGAAACACGGGAGAACAAAATTGTGTGGATGTACGTGACCAGGTACTTGACCTACCTGGGATTGTGCGTGTGCACCTGCATTATTTTTAATAAGAACACTGTTTTGGCCGCTATTATCGGTATAATAGTAGCTGTTTACATTTCAACATCCGAGTATGTTCTTAACACTCACCCCACACCGAAGACGGACAATCTAGCTCAGAGTATAATGAATAAGATATCAAGATAAGGTTTTCATCGATACAGGATGTTGAAGCCTGCAAGAATCGTGAATTCGACCATCATGCCGAAAGCGGTGTGAGGTACTAAAGGATAGACGGCAAAGAAAGTTGTTATGGAAATGTAAACGAAGTGTGCTTTGTGATATAAATAAACGATATTAGTACGAAGTTAGTTATTCTTAATTGCATACATTCGTCTTATCAAAACTGAACAGATTCCCAAAACACAAATTTCTGTTTTTGAAATGAAATAAAATACGAAAAAATGAGCAAATATTCATTTTCATGTGAAAATACAAGTCATGACAATGAATATGCGAAAAAACACATGTTTTTGAGTCAGTTGCATGACGTGAACCATCTCAATTGTTAGTCATTTCATCGAATAAAAAGACAATCCTCAATATCAAATTTATTGTCGACGTTTAAAACGATTTTCTAAAAACCTAGTTAATGCAGCTACATCATCTTTCCAACTTAAATTCGGGAAAAAACAACTCAGTTTCCTTTAATAATTGAATAAAGGTACTTACCAAACTTTCATACGTTTCTGCTTTCTTCGGAGCCTTTGTATTCATTCTTTTCTCCCTCTTTTTCTCGATTTCACCTGTTCTATCCAAGAAAGTATCGTCATCACTATCGTAATAATCATTTTCTGCCCAATCTTTTGCTTTTCTTTTTCTTGATTCTGCAATAATAAAATTGAATTCCGAATCTTCCAAAGTGAGTATTTTTACTTACCATGCACTGCTTGTCTTAACAGCCCGTATCTATCCAAGATTCTACAAGCTTCCAAAGCGCATTGAACTACAGCTTCTTTCTTTTTTCCTTTATGTATAATTTCGGCAAAGATAGGCCTCCCTTTATCATCGTCAACAGGTAGTTCAACCTTACACATGAACTGTCCCATCCCTTGCTCTGAGCAGTCATAATCTAAATTCAAACCTTCTCTCTCGAAGAAACCTCTCAAAGTTTTCTTCGGATCATCGAGGTACAATTCCTCATTATTAGACGAAGCATAAGGGTTTTCTGAAATATCCGTTTCCTCATCAGCGTCCTCTCCTGCAAAAAAATTGACGAATTCATATTTATACATAATGCTTCTCGATATTTCATACCCAAGCCCCAATCAATTCCTCTCTCTTCCTCCTTCTTTTTTCTTTCTTCCGCCTCTTTTTCGATCCTCTGAATTTCTTCTATTCTTTCTCTTTCTCTCTTCTCCAATTCTTCCCGCCTTTTTTGTTTAAGTTCAGTAACTGAAAGTTCTGATTCTTGCTCTGTATCTTCTTCGGGACCATTGAGAAGATAATTTCTAGTGCTACATCCTAATTTTAAAATATGGCCCACCTGGAGTCAAATTAAAAAAAAATATATATTCAATTCCAAATCTCAAAAACCAGTTTTCCAACAATAAATAACAAGTCTTATTGATTTGAGATCACCATAGCTTCGAACGAATCAATTGATCAAACATTTCTCTCGGCAACCGTGTTTGACAAATAAAACGAATTTCAAACACTGTTGTAAGATATATCAAGAAGAAAAAATGGAATCTGGAGATGAAAAAACCGAAAAAGAAATGAAACAATTAAAAAACTTCGAGTTGAAGGAACCAAGCAACAACTCAACCAAGGTTTTATCTAAAAAAAGTGCAAAAACAACTCTGGAATACGATGATGAAGAACAGTCTTCAGCTTCTTTTGAAAAAATAAGAGCTCTATTCAAAAAAACCGAGGAAATGAAGGAAATGGCAAAAGAAAAGAATAAGGAAGTGGAAAACCAGTTTGAGAATCTTCGAGAGAGACTGAACAGTAGTAGCTCTTTTTTAACTCAGATGAAGTCCTCCATAGAGAATCTAAGATTTTCTTACCAGAGGAAATTGATGGAACAACATGACGAGGATTATGAAGATTATCTAAGCAAAAAAGAAAAGTTCAAAAATAACGGAGATATGGATAATTATTTGGAAGAATTAAGAGGCAAGATTGAAACACTTCAAATGAAACCAAAGGAACCAGTGCCTGAGGATAAGGGCCCCCAAGATTATCAGAGCGTTCTTAGAGATGTAGTTGAAAACTTGAAAATTATAGATAATGGACTATATTCCTCCACTAGAAATTTTGGAAAGGAGACAAATTCGTAAACTACAAGCACTTAGAATTATAAAATCGAGTTTTACTCATTTTTAGACAAAATTTGTTGTGAATTTTTCATTTTTATACTTATTCACGTATTTATGAGAAAATAAAACTTTTTTAATAACATTGATTCGAAGTAATTTTTTTTTGAAGTAGTCACCTGAATTCTAACAAAAACTCTAGGTTTAAGTTTATTTTTGTTCAAAAACGTTCCGTGCGTACTTCCTAAATCATAAACGTAAAATCCAACTTCATTGGCTTCATTAGGTTCAGAACGATACTGCAGTACAGCATGATATCTGAAAGAAAATAAACGATATCATTTTGTGGAAATTGGAAATTATCTATTTGAGCTATACCTTGATATGGTAGGGTGCTGCATAGGAATATCACAGTTCGCCAGTCTTCCAAATACCCAATATGATTTTCCCATCAAATTTAAAGTATCAATAATACTTCCATCTTTAAATACTTCAAAATTATAATGTTGGGATGTGGACTTTGGCATGCCAGACCAAATAGGTTCTTTATACTGAAGACTGAAAGCATCAGCTTTTTCAATGTCACTGTGTGCTGTTAATAAAAAGGTATTTTAAGATGAAATCTTTAAGCTTTCTCTATGAATATATTACATTTTGAGACCTCCTCATCTTGGCCACTATCTGTCTTGTTCGATTCATCAATAGCTTCATCTGTAGTATTATTTTCTGTTGTTGATTGCAAACATTTCAATTTCTTCGGTAATCGACCAATTTTACCTACTAATAATGGTTTTTTGAATGTGGATGTTAGAGGTTTCTCATCGTTTTTAGTTTCATGTTTCGCCTCTTCTTCAAATATTTTAGAATCACTGTCTGAATCCATTACTTCTTCAAGATAATCAAGAAATATCACAACAACATAACCAAATTTCTGACATTACCATAACCTCACTTACTACTTTTCGATTGAAAGTTAGGCAACTACCAATTCACAGCCATAGATGAGAGAATTGGACTACCAGTGGAGAACAGAACCGCTTCCGCTGAATCAAAAGTGATATTCATTTTTGCAGAGTTTGGAAACCAAAGGAAAATTTATAGCTAATATTTTAGCCATCCATTTTAATTTGCGAAATTATTTCATTTTGAATAGCTGACAGCCTATGCGGAAAGCAAAACGTACCTTTTTCCTCTTTGAGTGATATTTTTTCAAATAAATAAAAATAGTATTTGAAGATTATTATACTCAGCTGTCATAACACCGTTGTCTGTTATTGTCTGCACTCTATTTAAAATACGGGACTCATTGCATTAGAAGTTAATTCAGAAATAAATCATTTTATAATTGAGACCCAGGTATATATTCCCTGAGGATTTATAATGATAGGGTAGAATAAAAAAACGCTTATACTTTTGGGAGATTTTAATATTGCCATAACTTCAACACTTTGTCTTTTCCCCCTGAACCTACTCTCAATCCATCTGTCGACCAGTCAACCGCATAAACTTCATCTCCATGACCAGGTAAATCGATTTCAAGCTTATTGGTCTTCAAATTCCATAATTTCAACGTTGAATCTGCACTTCCACTAACCATCAGTCTTGAATCAGCAGAAAAGGCTACCATATATACAGCTTGTACATGTCCACGTAGAGTTGCTATAAATTTTCCAGTTTTAGCTTGCCAAAGCCTTATTGATTTGTCAAAAGAGGCAGAAGCAAGTATTCTTCCGTCTGGTGAAAATTTTACATCATTAACTAACTGTTGATGGCCAGTTAGTCTAGCGATTGGTTTTTTATCTTTCGTTGGGTCCCACATGAACATTGTGAAATCATCTGAACCAGATACTAACCTTTCACCACACGATTCTGTTATTTCTTTATACCTTTTGAGGGCAAACTCCTGAGATTTCTTTTTATTTTCATCCAATGTACTTTTATTAGCATCTTTCACTGGATCAAATGCTCCTATTTTAAGTATATAATCTGTATTTAAAGCCAACGTATTCACCCAATGAGCATGACCCTCTAGAGTCCTACACAATATCCCATCCTTTGCCCTCCAAACTTTGATACTTCTGTCCTGTGAAGCTGTATAAAGTAAGCCTAATCCACCCCATTTGACCACAGTAACACTTTTCAAGTGACCACTTATTGTCATCAAGGTGTTACATAAAACTGTATCCCATATTCTTACATCACCATCCTTTGAAGAACTTGCAAGCAATCTGCAAATGAACATACATTTGAAAGTTTAAATATGAATTAAAAAATGAGGGGAAACACTAACCTGCATTCTGTGTTTTGATGATAAGGCTCCCAGCTCAAAGATGTCACCCACTGTTTATGACCAATCATCGTTTTACCGATTTGATTACCAGTGAATGGGTCCCAAATTATTATTTTACCATCTTTACACGCTGACGCCAATTTCTTACTATCTGGCGACCATGATATACAGAGCACCCAATTTTTGTGACCCTTGCAAGTATGGAGTGGAGTTTGTGTCAGAATATCCCAAAATCTTACAGTAGTATCTCCTGAACCACTGGCTAAGTTCAGTCCATCCGGGCTGAAACTTACTGATATCACAGCTTCGGCATGACCTGGCATGGAACTTGTGCATCTTGTGACTGGTCTCACACGAAATACAGCCTGCTGTTGATAAACAATATCGATAACTTCCTCAGTGTTTATTTTCGTTACGTCCAAAGTCTTTTGAAGGGAATTTGTTATTTCTGTTTCGTTGACGAAGAAGAGATATGGAACTGGTTCCTCTTGCTCCAAAAGGGCATTACAGATCAAAGTTAACTGTTGAAGTGTACAGTTCACTGGCAAATCCATAATATCTCCCAAAACTTCCCCAGTTTCGGATTTGAAACGGCATGATAGCATTTCATTTCCATTGTACTCAGTGGCATCAGATTCCATTTTAAAACACTAATGATAATAAATAACAAAATCAGAAAACTCCACAGTCCACACTTTACGCTTATTTTGAGGTTAGTTACTTAGTTTCGGACGAAAAAATAGGTTATGTACCAAAGAACAGAGAACATAAAAAACCAAAGGCCTCTTAAATTCGTAGCTCATATACGCTCGTTGCTGAAGTTCAAAATTACGCTTTTGTTTGTATACAAACAAATCTTTCAAGCATTGATTGATCGGTGCTCTATTCAATTAACTATAAAAGTCCATAATAATTCTACTTCATAGTTCATACATTTGCAATTTATTGCAAGGGCAATAACTAAGTAAGTCTTCGATTAATATAATTATCAATTAGAAGTACTCTTGCACATATTCTAGTTTGAAAACTCTTATTATGGTTGGAACTAGGAGCACCTCTTCTTTATCCTCATCTAATTCACATACAAATGATATTATAAAAAACTTGAAAGAGGGCCAGGTTGAAAATACTGGAAAAGAATTTAGAGTTCTACTCAAAGAATCACACTATGCCAAGGTTTTTTACGAGAAAAAGGGTCAAATTTACGATTTACAACACGCTGAAATACCTGATGAATTGCAAGGCAAGGGTTTAGGATCAATTTTCGCCGAGGTATTCCCATTAAATAGAATAATTGCATCATACAGTCAATTACCGTACATACCATGTACTGAAAACTATTTTTATGACTAAACATTCCATTTGGTTGTGGTAGTGATAAATACTTCATCAACTAAGTTATAAGTGGGACTTAATTTCAAATTTTCCAATTCGATTGATACAGTAATATCGTTTTCCACAAATATAGTGGACACAGTTATTTTTTACCTAAGCTTACAAAAAAATACATCATATTTTCTGCTCATATACCAGTATCTATCAATTCATACAAAGTTAATTTTGTTTGCAGAAAATATTAAACCATTTGATAGCACAAGACAAGACAGTGAAGATAAAACTCACTTGTGAATATCTTCAACACTTCTATAAGAAGAATCAGTTAAAATATGAGAATTATATAGAGAAGTCGATCTGAGCATAATTAAGAAAAAATTGAACTGAATTCTTGAACAATAAATTTTATACATTTAATTGAGATTTCATTTCACAATGGACCTAGAAGAACTGAAAGCAACTATACTATATAACTTTAGAGAAAAATTGTACATCTCTGCATTGAATGCATCTAAAGAAGGCATTGCTCAGTATAAAGGACATTCCTATTTTCATCTATTTCATGCGCTTGCATTAGTTGTGAACAATCGTGTGGAAGAAGGCATTCAAATCTTAGAGTCCATTATTTCAGAAAATGATATTAAATTATCAGTCATTATAGCCCTGATGTATAGTAATAAACTGCTAGGAGTATCTAATAAAGAGATATACTTTAAATTAGATGCTCAAATGAAGGAAACCAGAAAAGTTGCTGAACCAATAGACTTCTATTACTCTGGATTTGTACTGTTTTCATTGAATAAAAATGAAAAATCCTTGGATTACTTAGATAAAGCTCTAACCCTTCAATCAGGAATGATAGAATGTTGGACTTTGAAAGGTTGGGTACTCTTAGAACTGGAAAAGAGTGGGAAAAAGTCTGTGGCCAGTATATCAGAGATATTTCTTCAGTCTCTCCAGAGTAAACCAAACCTGGATTCTTTTCTGGGACTGGGGGAAGCATATTTGTATGAAAATAATTATGAAGAAGCTCAGTCTGTCGCTAACAAGACTATGGTAAGATTCACAAACATTGATCTTCCTGTTCTATTGAAGTTGAAAGTTCAATTAGCCATGCAACAGTGGGATCACATAGAGGAGACTTTGAGCAGAATCTTGGCCATCAATCAAAAGTCTTTAGATGCATTACGAATATCCATATTGATTACTCTTTGCCATGATGCAAATTATAATGATGCAGTCAGTTCCATTAAAAAATTCATGACAGTTTTCAATGGAACTGAACAAAAGAACGGATATTTCTTGTTAGAATCCGCAAAACTATTTTCTGAGGTTTGCGAAAGAAATGCAGATGTCCTTAGGGAAACTTACATCATGATTGAAGATGCCGCTAGAAATTTTGCAGATGATGCAGATTTTGTTTGTGAGCTTGGATTTCACTGCTTGATACAAAATAAGATGAGGGATGCCTCAAGATTCTTCAAAAGTGCTCTCAAAATTGAACATTCATCTGGAAAGGCTTTGATTGGTTCAATCATCGTTGACCTTGAACAAAATGGTATTTCAGAACAGTTGAAGGAGCAAATAGAGCAACTGCTGGATATGAAAGGATTTCAAAATTCTGCAATGACTATGTTGCTGAAAGCTAAAATAAGTGAGACTGAAGAAGAAGCAATTAACTGCTTGAACAAAGCATCTGATTATCACTTGAATCCCTTGAAACACTATCCTTACTCGGTTAGTTTTCTTAAAATGTTGAGTCCTCATTTTATGCTACAATTGGCGAAGGAATATCTCAAATATATTCCTTTGGTTTCTGATTTCACCTTTGCAATGAAACCGAAGACTCCTGGTCCAGCAGCCATTGCAGTGGAGAACATTTTGACCATTTTACATAAAGCATGCCCTGGTATGATTGAACCGTTGTTTCTGTTGGCAAAAATACAATACCATGTGATCGGGGATATAAATAATGCCACGACAAATCTTGAAATCTTATTGAAAAAAGAAAATATACCTAGTGAAGCTTACCTTCTGCTTGCTCAAATTCAAATTCGTAATGGAACATTTGAGAGAGCTGCACAGAGTTTAGAAGAAGGACTAAGCATCGATTTCAAACTTAGAGAAAGTGCAATTTACCATTTTATCAATGGAATTATACAAAAAAAATTAAATAGTTTCCAGGAGTCTATTAAGTCACTCACCACCGCAATATCACTTATATCAGAAAACCAGCTCAAAGACACTAAATCGGAAGAAAACAAAATTGGATTAAATGAAAAAGCAGCGATTTTTATAGAACTGATTGATGCTCACAACCAAATCGGTCAGGTGGACGAAGCTATGAAACTTCTGGAAGAAGCTACTGAAGAATTACAGAAAACACCAGAAGAATCAAGGATTGTTCTGCTGTGTGCAGAACAGGCTTTGAATCATAATAATATACAGGGCGCTCTTGATCTACTCGGTAAGGTCGATCATTCTGATCCTTATTATTCACAGGCCAGAACTAGGTATGCAAATATCCTTCTGGAATATAGAAAGGACAAACATGCCTATTTGGAGTGTTATTTGGAAATGGTTAACGAAAATCCTTGTGTGGAGACCTACATGCTGCTAGGAGATGCTTACATGACGGTTTTAGGTGAGTTCATGATAGTATTAAATGTGAATGTGATGAAATAATATTAATGTTATTTCAATCCAATCTGAGAACAATGCATGTAAATTATATTTTTATATAAGTTGTCCATACAGACTAGTTATTTTGATTTAGATTATCACAAAAATGCACAGTTTTTTCAAAAAAATGATAGTTTCAGAGGCGGAACTCATAAATTATTACTGTTTTTCACTTTTTTGCTTTTATCCTCTTACAAAAAATTTCAAAATATAATTTTCATTCAAGAGCCTGATCTGGCTATAGAAACTTATCACAAAGCTCTGAAAGAAAACCCAAGGGATCCGTATATCAACCTAAAACTGGGGGAAACGCTTGTTTTTGCCCACTATTTCAACAAAGCTGTTGAATTCTACAAAGAAGCTATAGAACTAACGAATCATGCAGACCTAAAGTTACAATTGGCACATCTCTATATGCAAATGAAGGAATACATTAAAGCTGAACATCTCCTGATCAGCGAAATTGAAGTTGAGAATCCTAATAATGTGGATGATCTTACTTTCCTTCAGTATAAGACCAAATTATTGAATTTATTGGCTACTATTCAAGAAAATGCAGGCAATAAAGCAGGTGCACTCATTACCCTTAAGGATGCTAGAGATAACCAGAATAGAGTCAGGAAAAGGTTGGCAATTGAGCTACCAAGTGAGTATTCAGGTACTGTACAGGGGGTGATCAATAAATATTCGGATTGAGCTAAAATAGGTTAGGCTAGACGAATAAATTTCCATATCATTATTTAAACAGTTTTTCATTACGATAATCCATATCTTTAAGGAGTTCCACAGAGTGAAATCGACATTTTGGTTTCCATTTATACAAAATTGGCGGAAATGTCTATTCAAAATAAAGATAATGATGTAGCTATTAATTATTACAAGGAAGCATGTGAAGCTGCTCCAGAAAACGTCTCAATATTGGGTGCCTTAGCTAAACTTTATATTCAGGTTTGTTAACAGTTTGAATGAACTCAATCAAGTATTTGAAAACTGAACATTGTAGATGAATGCTCTAGAGTTGTGCCAACAAACTTGCGGGGCTATTTTGGATATCGATAATGAAAATGAAGAGGCATCACTCTTGATGGCTGATATAGCATTTCACAAGGTGAAAAACTGAATTTGCTAACTGTAGAGGCAAAAAATAATAATTGATGCTTTAGGTTGATTTCGACATGGCACTATTTCACTTTACTCAGCTACTTGCAAAACAACCAATCAATTGGAACGCCTTAGTCAGATTGGTTGAAATCATGCGCAGAACAGGAAATCTGGAAGATTTTCCTGAATATCTCACTAATGCTGAAAACGCTTGTGAGAATCCTTTGAAGGAAGGGGGCCTGTTGTACTCCAAAGCCCTTTACCAATGGTATACAGGTAATTTGAACAGTGCTCTTAGGAACTTCAATGTCACCAGGCAGGATCTTGATTGGGGCTTGGATTCAATTTACAACATGATAGAAATATGCTTGAATCCTGAAGATGACATGTTGACTGACCAATTGATGGATAATGACGATTTGGAGTATAGAGATTCGAGGACTATGGCTTTGAAGACAGGTTAGTTCATTTTTCCGTTCTTCAATTTTACCAACTTTAGGCATTAAAATTTTCAGCGGATCGTCTACTGAAGGAACTGAAGCAGAGGTTAGGGGAGACTGTCCTCAAGTACAAGCTTTTGGTGAATTTTCGACTGTTGGCCACTAAAGAAAAACCTTTAGTGGAGCAAGCTTTAGAAGCTTTCATCGCTCTAGCTTCCCAAAACAGCTACAAAGACAATATTGGCGTTATACTGGGCATGTCAACAGCCTACATTCTGTTGAAACAGTCCCAAAGGGCTAAGAATCAGCTGAAAAGGGTGGTGAAAACTGCTTGGACCTTCGAAGACGCGGAGTATTTGGAAAAGTGTTGGTTGCTTTTGTCCGATTACAACATCCAGTCTGGAAAATATGATGCAGCTTCAGATCTACTGGCTAAAGTTATCAATTACAACAAAAGCTCTAGGAAGGCTTACGAATACCTTGGTTATGTGGCTGAGAAGGAACAGAAGTACAAGGATGCTGCTGCCAACTATGAATTAGCCTTCAAGTATACCGGGAAAAGTAACGCTTCTATTGGTTATAAACTGGCGTACGCTTATATGAAATCAAAGAATCACCCCGAAGCTGTCGATGTTGCACAGCAAGTTATTAAGATAAATCCCGAGTATGCCTTGAGGGTAAAGAAGGATATTCTCGATAAATCAATGAACAATCTTAGAGTTTAATTTATTTAATCTATAAATATCGAAAATCTCGATTACTCGAAGTTTTGTCACTATTTTTTTACTGTTTTTTATTTGTTATACTTGATTAATTAGGCAGCACAAATATGTGAGTGTGATATTTGAAACTCATCCGTCCATGGTTAATTAATGTCGTTTAATGTTAATAAATGAATAGTGAAAGTGACGACTTTTATTGATAAATAAAAAAAAATATTCCAGAGTCAAAAACCGTGAACTTCAGCAAGTAATAATTGTTAAGAATGGATAAAGCTATCCAATTTTTCTTATTGTAACCTATGAAAATAGAACAAACAAGGTTTAGGGGTGGCCTTTGCTACCCTTTGCAATCATAGAGAAGCATCACCAATTTTTTTTAAACCTTCTCGTTCGCATAAAATGTCTGCTTAATTTTATTTTTGTCAGTATTTTGGGATTGAAAAAAATCAAAAACCGGTTTTCAGGCGCCTTCTTTAGGGGACTGTTACTGAGCAGCGGGGCTCATACGAAAGACCCACCCTATTTTCTAATTTTTTAATTTGACCAAATTGAAATTGTGCCCTAAAAGGCTTGTGGCCTGGTGTTTCTGCACCTTCAAGATTGGTTCATTGTCAATATGAAATGAAAAATTCATTGACCAAATGCAGTTGTTAAAGTGGCACCTTCGATAAGTATAATTATGCGAAGAACATATGCAGTAATTCACTTTTAATTGCCTTGATAAAGTAGAATTAGAATGAAGAAATTGATTCGATATGAGCAGTTATCAAATCGCCCATGCAATTAGTTTTCGTATCAATTTATTTACAGCTTTGTTGTTACGCATGTTGCAAGCAAGCTTTAAACAGGTAAGTCCGTATCACTATTTTTATTCCGTATTCGATATCGTCATACATAGGACCGCATAAAGAATGACACATCATGGCAGCAGGCCGAAATTAAAATTGTGATTATTCCATATTTTAAAGATAAGGGGCCATTATACCAAACGTATTTTCCTTCTCGGTTTCAGGCAGTAAACTGTCTGCGATTAAGCTGGTCGAACTATTGTACCGCTTGCGAAATTTGGTGAACTTGCAGCAGTTTTCTAGTTTCAACAGCTTTCTGGACGCGCTTTAAATAGCGGGTATCAACATCAACACATCTTCGTGTCTAGCCGAGACCGTCCTTTTTAATTATCGCACTGTCGGCAATCGTTTTTTTTTGCTAAACGTCAATTGTCATCAATTGATCCCAATTGTTGGGATAGAATCCCGAAAGCGTCGTGGGACAATCTCAGTCAAACACGTGTTTTTGAAGAAGAATGTAATGCTACAATTATTTTTAAAACCAAATTGTTGCCAAGAGCATAATATACATTCAGTGTCTATAGGTGCTAGGTGGCGTTATGACAAAACATAGAAACGGTGTGACTTCTGCCGTAGTATGGGCAGGAAGCGATATTATCGTACAAGTATGTCCACTGGATGAAGAGCAATTTATCGATGGTCAGTGAGTTACGCATGTAAGCAATTTATGTATGAATTCATAGATTAAGAGTTTTTTTTTTTGCACCAACTTACCCAAACAGCCAAACAGCGAATATTCTCCAGATATTGAGCATAATTTATTTTTCGTAATTTCTTATATATTCTTCAAAAAATCAGGCGATCCCAAATTAAAAAAAAACAATTTTTTCCTAAAAAACAATATGAACTCTCCATTTCTCAACGCTCGTTGACAACTAGTATTTCGATTTTTCATCATAACATTAGGAAAGAACTACTTGAATTTGAATGATAATTGTTTCTATTCTCATTGTCAGTCAATGCAATTCTGGATTTTATAATTTGCTTATATTAAAATTTTGAAGGTGATGTTATGCACATTCCGAAGAATTTTAAAATATGTGGAAACAATGAGGAATATCTTATCAATTCTTGACCAAAAACTAGAGGAATTTTTCTTGAGAACTCATATCATTAAATTTTTTTTAATTCAGGCGAGTTCATTGAAATAATTTTTTCGAAATTCTCGAATCATTAGGAGATGAAATAGTAACTCTTTGGTTTCGATTTAGAAAATTTCAATGGGATTGAATTTTATCACGTAAAAGTATTATACCAAAAAATCCTGATGAATTCAAAAATTTGCACTTACCTAAAACTAATAGTTTTTGAGAAAAGGAGAAAATTATTTTTGTGAAACAATTTTTATTTAAATACCATAGAAATGGCTTCTGGTTTGTATCGAATTTGACAAATGTAATAAACAGAAAATACTAAATACAAAAGCAGTTAACATAATTTCTCATTTCTTCTCAAAATGAAACCGAGTCAACCCGTTTCTTCAGAAGGGTAGATATGTTTATATTTTGGGTTTA
Organism: Adalia bipunctata; assembly: GCA_910592335.1. Classification (NCBI taxonomy): domain Eukaryota; kingdom Metazoa; phylum Arthropoda; class Insecta; order Coleoptera; family Coccinellidae; genus Adalia; species Adalia bipunctata. The sequence goes on from OU342955.1 coordinate 17,106,749, forward strand.
ACTCTCATTTTTGGCCAAAAATTCTCCCCATATACGTAGGAAACACCTTGTATGGGTGATGTCTCAAAATTAAAAGTTCAATTTTATTTGAAAAAAAAATAACGAAATATTCAAGCCAAAGGAACTTTGAAGTGCTATTTAGAATTTTTAATTTATCTCGATTTTGTATGCTTAGTTTATGCGATATGATAGAATAGTAGATATAGCGAAGAAAAACTGTTTGAGGTCTTATTATTCTTATTTCTGTATTTTACCTTGAAATGGAAATTATGGATAAATATTGGCTCGGTTTTTATATTTCAGTAGGTAGGTATTTATCAACTCAAGGGAATCGTAGTCAATTCCGCTTACATGTTATGTTCTGTTTTTTACAATGCTTGAATTTCGAAAGCCGTTTACGCTAATTTCCCTGCGTTTTCTATATTTACTCACTGTTTGTTTTGTCGCGTATCATGTTTGTCAGCTTGCCAACAAGTGGATATTTCATTATTCGAGCATCGATGGAAAATTTTCTGTTGGCATATTTTCACACGACTATCCTCTATGGGAAATTCTTCGTCCAGTTTTAGACTTTTCAATCTTAACATTGAATTTATAATAGCACAAAAAAATAAAAATTTTTCTTTATGTTGATAGTTTCTTGGTTTGGATTGAAACCATTATTTATAAATGATGTTTTATGGTTTCATGTGAAAATTAAGGACTTTTATAAATTTCATCTATTGGTGATTCCTCAACTTGGGGAATAAACCACATATTATTTTAGTTTTATCTTTTATCTGTAGGAAAACCACAACAGATTTGGACTGATTTCACTGAATTGTTTTTTTGCGAATAAATTGAGCAGTAAAATGCCATATTTCATCATGTAAATTGATTGAATTGAATATTTGGTATTTGAAACGGTTGCAAATGATGAAGCAGAATAAATTGGGAGACGTGTTAAAACCAGATTTTTCTGGATATTTCTGTTCTGTCGTGAAAGAATTAATTGATATAATCAACCACATATATATCATATACCTAATAGGAGCTGGATTCATAGCAATTGGTGTATTTTATTATTCAATTTTATTTCAATCCGCTTATTCCTATGGACATGCAAGAGCGTTCATTTAATTTTCCAAATACTTTGAAAACTACATTATCCGATCTTGCTGAAATTCAGTAATTCAATGAGCTGTCTTAAAACAATTCCTAAGTGTATCCATCTTCTCATTTTTTTCAATTAACGTTTCCACTCAACGATGAAACACTTTGAGAGTTTGAACATCTGAAGCTTAATTTTTTGAATTTTTTCCATTTTCTGTTTTTGGAAATGAGGATTTTCATGAATCAAAGTCGTCTTCAAAGAAGCAAAATGTTGTAGATACGATATTGCATGTGCGTAAAATTTGCATATTGTATGTATAAATGAAATATGTAATCGTAGTTGAATGAGTTGTTGAGAATTTGTGAAATTCTCAATGACTTCTGCGAAAGTATGCTGATATGATAAGGAAAATGAATGGGTACTGAATGTGATAATTGCAGAGTTTGTGTGAAATCGTTATCTCAACTTTATTTTCCACTGGTGCGATTTTATTTCTCAACACCTTGCATTCATCCATTCTTCCTTGAATCGAAATATTTATACTTTAGTAGTGAACTATATGATTTATTGGATGCTTGTATGCGATTGGATTCAAAATGCCATGCCATGAAAGTTATTTAGTGGACAGACTATTTATTTTATGCATTGACATTTAATTTTTCTTCGAGTAAATATTCCGTAGGTACATTATTTCGATTTTAAATTCATTCATTGGTTATGAAAGATGTCCAGAAGATTCTTATTGAGAATATTCTCATATGCGACTTCTGAAAATAGGGCTATCTTGGAAAGGGACAGAAGGTACAAAAAATAAATTCGAGTGTTCTAAATCAGTTTAATTATCTTTTTTACACATAATTCAGTTTGATCATCACCTTTAAATGTTCGACAACATGAATAGGTATAACATACATTTTTAAATTTGATTACAACATGGAACTGATCTACATTCAGAAATAAGTAGATTCCTGATCTATTTTTGTCATATTGATTCCACATGAAATCATTCAGAATTTTCTTGATAAAAACAAAAGTATAATATCATTCCTTTGAAAACAGGGAGTCCGGTGAGTGAATGGAATAAAATTCTATATAAATATTTTGTATCATTCGAATTTCAGAATGCCTTGTCACTAACCGACACCCTGTATTTTATACTAAATATAGGTATATACAGGGTGTCCCACTAGTGCCGCAGCGGACGATATACGCGTAACGGTCTGAGTTTGGCAAAATTTTTTGATGCAGACTTGATATAAGGTACATTCGGGTAATATGGCCCACTTTCACTTCAGCGGAGTATAAAACTACAAAAAAAAACAATTTGAACATTTTTATTTTTAATCATAAAAAAACATTTATCAATGAACATATAGGAAATCTTAAACTTTGAGAATAACAAAACTTCATATCATATTAGGAACAAAACCAAAAACATCAAAATTGGACCATATTTCCGACTTTGCCTGAAATATGGCCCGGAATATAAAAAATAAGCAAAAACATGACCCACGCATAATACTTCAATTAAGATGAGCAATCTGGGCACTGTAATTTCTCAGTACCTTCTGCGGTTAGTCCCACGCATATTTCATGCACCCATGTGCCACAAATCGCACACATACGCATGTCACTTTCAAAATCTTCATTACAAATGGAACACATCCAGTTTTCCTTGATTTTCTCGACCTTTGCTTTTGCAGCAATTGATGTGAGCTTGTTTTCTTCAAAAATGTCTCTCCTCAAAACCTGGGCTGTATAATTAATTGGCTTTCTTCGCACTGGCCCCGCATAAAATTTCCTGGGCCAAATTTCCGCCCGTGCACATTTACAGATTGAGGTTATTTTCTCATCGCAAATTCGAAATTCAAAAGTAATTGTACCATGTCTGGAATGCCTAATAACTATAGAATGAATAGATTCTATAGGCTTACCTGTAGCCTTATCTGGAGCTGAAATATTCGATGTTGAATATTCACTACTTCTATAAAGAAATTCCGTGCAAACAAAAAATATTAAATAGATAACGAAATAGGCGCGAAACTGCAAAGTGCGTTGTTCCATATTTACAGATTTAGGACAACATATACAGTTCTTCATCTAATAGTTCACAGATGTCATCTCACAGAAAAATAAGTCGGGTGGGCCTTAAACTTGCCCGGGCCATATTACCCGAATGTACCTTACTACAAGAAGAGCACAACCTAAAAATATTTTCGAATATATAGGGTGGCCCACAAAAGAGGAATACAGGGTGACTTTGTTTTTTCAAATGGGACATCCTATATTCAATACAGTTTTTCAATTCTCTGAAACTTCCTGCATGCTTCCGTATACTTTTCACATATTTTTATTCGACAGTTTTCGAAATATTGGCCATTTTGACGAAGAAATGATACTTGTAGAGGCTATGTTATACAATTATATTTCACGAACCCTTGCACATACCAATAAGAACTTTATATGGATTGAAAGACAAGACTTCAAAGTATCCTACCCAGCTATAATAAAGCATCTTCAGCATACAGAGTGTCCACAAAAAGACTATCAACATGACGAATTTCAAATCGATTTTTCTTAATTTTTTCAAATGCAATGCATATAATTTTTTTTCATCATTGTAATCACCATTCATTTTACTTCATTTTTGTCAAATACATGATATGCATATCTCTAACGGAATAGGATTTTTAAGCGCTTTTTCGAAATGTTTCCCTAAAATTCACATACCTTCGAATTCAAATAGCAGATGCAGATTTGGCTTTTCTGTGGTTATTGAGAACTGTCAAATTATTCCACTCAGAATTAGCATCATTGAAGCTTCAATTCATATTATAGCGAAATGAGGAACTAGAAGGTTTTGATGTATCTACTCAAAAATGTGATGAAATCAGTTGCTTTCTGTACTCATTTTTCAAAATACATTTTTGATAATTTTCTATGTTTCTACTTGGAACGTTGAATCTTCCAAAAATTTCAAACAAGCTTTAAGCTTGCGAGCTTGAAGATCTGCGTGCGTGCCTGTGAAACTTATGAATATCATTTTTCGAAGAAAGTTGTATAAGGATAAGAGCGGGCACTTTTTTGTATCCTAAAGTTTTGAAACTCGTTTTTTTGAAGCATTCATAACTTGTACATTCAGACTCATTGGTATTTTTTGAATTTTTACATCATTGTGTGAGTATTCATCCAATCCGTAAAAACTATGATGATTTGAATTGAAGCTGCAATGAGGTTAATTTTGAATAGAATAATTTGACACTTCCCAATAACCACAGAAAAGCCAAATCTGCTTTTTGAATTCGAAAGTAAATGTGAATTTGGAGGAAAAACTCTAAAAAATCCTATTCCGTTAGAGATATGGATATCATGTATTTGACAAAAAATTAAGTAAAATGAATGGTGATTACAATGATGAAAAAAAATTATATGCATTGCATTTGAAAAAATGAAGAAAAATCGATTTGAAATTCGTCATGTTGATAGTCTTTTTGTGGACACTCTGTATGCTGAAGATGCTTTATTATAGCTGGATAGGATACTTTGAAGTCTTGTCTTTCAATCCATATAAAGTTCTTATTGGTATGTGCAAGGGTTCGTGAAATATAATTGTATAACATAGCCTCTACAAATATCATTTTTTCGTCAAAATGGCCAATATTTCGAAAACTGTCGAATAAAAACATGTGAAAAGTATACGGAAGCATGCAGGAAGTTTCAGAGAATTGAAAAACAGTATTGAATATAGGGTGTCCCATTTGAAAAAACAAAGTCACCCTTTATTCCTCTTTTGTGGGCCACCCGATATATTCGAAAATATTTTTAGGTTGTGCTCTTCTTGGAGTATATCAAGTCTTCATCAAAAAATTTTGCAAAACTCAGACCGTTACGCGTATATCGTCCGCTGCGGCACTAGTGGGACACCCTGTAGAATAATTTATGTCTCATCCATTGAATATTTTATGGGAGACTACGTAACTACGAAACATATTTGCTGAAGAGATTGAGTGAAAAATCAGAATGAATTAGATTAAAAAAAATTGGACTCTTAGGAAGATTGTATATGGAATGTATATGTATAGATTTGGCATCTACAAGATCTATACAATTGTTCATTCTCTTCCTTCTTCTCTTTCGATACTGTGAACAATCGATTAAATTTTCTCGTTCCACATTTCAGTATGGCAGGTTTCCAAATTCTTTTTTTTATAAATAATTCAAAGATCGAGATACAATACTGATCTCGCGGATATAGCCCCGCATAATGCTAAAAAGCTGGCCACACTGACAACAGCAGTTGTTGTTTTTGATATGCTGACTATTGTTCCCATGCTTATGGACAGTATGAATTGGGCTAAAAATACCATGCTGGAGACAATGGCCAAGTCTGTTCCAAGTCCACGCACTTGACCGATCACTTTCTCTTCGCCCTCTGTGTTGGTTTCGAACTGAAAAGAAATTATATATTTTAAGAAACATCAACAAGTTTTACAATTTCCTTTTTCACCCAGGTTTCTACTTAATTTTTCAATGGGCATCCGCAACTGCACCTGGCTGTATGACCAATTGTCAAAACTAAACTAATAAATTATAAAAATTTATATTTCTCCAGGGTGTAAATAATCTTCTCAATATTATCCTGTGGGAAATGAGTGATACACTGATAAATTATTGCGAAATCCACATAATACATTTAAACACATCGAGCAGACGGCTTGACGAGGTTTATGAAATCCATCTTTATGATTCAACACATTTATTTATATCGCTTGGTTAAATTGATAAAATTCCGCTTTTTGAACTTGAGGTTGATGACATTTGCGAAAAATTGTATTTGAGCAACTGATGACGAAACGTGTACATGTTTTTGAATTTCCTATCAAAAGTATCTATGTAGAAGGCTCTAATATTCGTTGGTTATTGAATTATCGAAGGTCTTCATATACAGGGTGAGTCTTTGACTTGTACATGTATTTTAACTGTAGATTCTTGAGGCCAGAATGAAACCTTTTTTTCATTTTCAATTTATCCGAATTCGGTTCTGTTAAAAAGATATAGCCATTTGAAAAAAAAATGGGCTAATAACGTGCCTGATAAGATACTCTGGAATTGATTCAAAGTTCATATTTCTCGATTGAAATTGAGTTCATACACTTAGGGAATACTCCAGTACTAACCGTATTGGAATAAAAATGTTACAAACACGATAAGTTCAAAGAAAACAGTTAGTTTCATCCGATTATAGATGCAACTAAAAAGCCATATTTCTCCCACCAAAATGAGTTCCTTCTTCGATTTACCTGCAGATTAGTTTGTAAACACTTATAACTTGTTCATATTTTCCTCGAAATCCTCAAACAGTCTCACGAAGAAAGGCTTTTCATTCAGATCATCAGAATTTATTATTCAACAACCTAACCTAATCCATTTTGTATCCATTCTGTGAATATTTCCACAGAAATTTTAAGAAGATGTTGTCAGCTTGCTGATATTTCCAATGAGGTTGAGGATTTTTTACGAAACATGGATAAATATCTATGAATTCTGCCGTTTCCATCAGAAATTGACTTTGCCGCGAAATTTCACGACGCATGCATATAGCGAAAACCGGCGATTACCTTTCGAGGCACTGCCAACTGCCAACCGAATTTTGAAAAATGACATAGGAAGAAAGTGTTTCGTTTGATGGGAGGAATCCACAGTTAAAATATATGTACAAGTCGAAGACTCACCCTGTATGCATTGTTACTATAGAACTGTGACCTCATGAAACACTAGGCATGAAAAGTGTCACAAAATATCATATTTCTAAGAATTGATGATTTTACATCTCTTCTTCAATTTTTGTCGGATGGGCATACTTACAACTCCTTTGGCGTGATAGTGGGCAACCAGTAGAAAAGGCATGGTGAATAAAGTTGAATACATGACTCCAGCTGTCCAACTGAACAAAATGACTCCAATTTTATGCTTGGTAACGGCCATTAAAAACATGCCTATGGAGTAGATGAGGAGGCCTGTGATGTAAACTCTTTTCGCTCTAGAAACATAGATATTATATGAACAATTATTAAGTCGCACTAAAGAAATCTTCGAAACTTTGGGATGATTATGTGACACTCAAACGTACAATTTTTTTGGCATCGAATGTAAATTTAATAAACAATCTTCGTTCATTAACTCGCAAGATTACCCAATGAATTATCTTGTCCATTATGAACATCACTAAAAAAAAACTTTCATTGATCTCTTCCATATAAATCGAATCAAATCATCGCATTAAAGTGACGCTCAAAGTTTTTCTTTGAAACTATCGGAATGGCATTGAATCCTGAAAATCCACGAGGGTTTCCAACTGATTTATGTTGACAGATGTTCCTAAACATTTTTTCGAGAACCACCTCGATCCGGATAGAAATATATTTGACACGGCATGGTATTTTGAGGCTGTCCGTGGCCCACTCCAGATGCAAAAGGTTGCTTTGTTGTTGGAAATAGCTGCCTGAATATTTTGGATCGCTCAGATGAGGCATGTGATCTTCGATTATTATGAATCAGACTCATTGCTGTCTGGCGTTGAATAAAACGGTAAATGGAGGGGAATGAAACCGTCATTCGGTGAAAAATTATTGTTTTTATGTCATACCACACCATGTAATGTCATATAAATCTTCTGCTGTTTTACAGTCCGTCTCAAAGATGGCATGCGATTTTTCGAAAATGACCTTTGAAAAATGTCATATAAAAAGCTGTTTCGATATCCTTGAGCCTATAATTGCTTTAGAATCTTGAATTTTGGAGTTTTCTGAAATCCCAGGAAGACCCAGTATCTACTTATTTTGAAATATTGACCACTCAACAATCGTCCCAGACAATATCAGTAGGAAGCTTCCTTTTACCGTCAATCGGCGTGATTGGTCTATAAACTATTTCCGATGTTGTTTGCCGACAACGACATAAAACGGTTTATTTCGAACCTGTTACTGTATAGCGAAAATAGAACTGAATGTTCGTGAAATCGAGAATTGCATGGATCTTAAAATTTCTTTATTACCGACAGACACAACAATAATTTCAATTTCATTCTTGGATATTTCCATTTATCAGTCATCAACGGAAGAGCAAAACCGAAACTTATGAAATACGTCATCAAGAAGTTCCAGAAAGTTCTTGTGACTCTTCTGAGTAATACAATCTCAAAGCTTACTGGATTTGATATATCCCAAGGATGATTTGGTAAATCCCATTGAATTATACTTACCCAAATCTGCGTATCATTTTTTCGATGATAGTCGAATAGCATGCACATGAAAGGGAGTACATGGCCATTCCCCAACATCCAAATCGTACACCTTCTTCGTAGCGCATTCTTTCTAACGAATCTTCAGGAGCCTAAAACGAGATGAGAACTTGAAAGCATAACAGAAAAAACTTCTTCCAAACATACACTGCGCAAAAAAATCAACGCACATTATGGAAATCTCAAATTTATTCTACAACTGAAGGTGTTCTCAATGATAATTATTTTTATCAGAATTATGCATGCATATGTTATCCACTTTCAACGTTTTTCTTCAATACAGATGTTTTCTCCCAGAAGGAATAAAAAAAAATTTGATATTATCAGATTTTGAATATATTGGCTCCATTCTAAAATCAGTTGTTCTCGATCAATTCTAGTGATCAATAGTTTTTCTTTCGTTTGATTCTCTACACTCAACCGCTATGCAACGCGAAACACGCAATTTGACCCAAGGGGAATGTGCTCAAGCGGTAGTTTTGCGAGAAGAAGGGTGGACATACACAAGAATTGCAGAAAGGTTGGGAGTTTCCCATACAAGTGTGTCCAGAATGTTGCAGCGATTCAGGGAGACAGGTATGAATGTCCGAAGACCAGGACAGGGTAGACCACGGGTAACAACTGCCATTCAAGAACGTTACTTGAGAGTTTCTTCGTTGAGACAACGGTTTGCAATCGCTCGCCTCCTTCAAAATCAGCTTGAGCAAAATCATGAGGTGCAAATTAGCACTCAGACAGTAAGAAATCGCCTCAGAGAATTTGATTTAAGGCCTCGTGTCGCGGCAAGAGGCCCAGCTTTTACCCGAGCCCATCGAAGGGCGCGTTTGGATTTTGCGAGAGAGCATATCCATTGGGAAGAGGCCGATTGGGAAAGAGTTCTCTTCACAGATGAGTCTAGATTCTGCCTCTACCATTGTGATCGACGTTCCCTTGTATACAGACGTCCACATGAAAGATATGCTCAGTGCAATTTCCTGAATACTACTGGTTTCGGGGGAGGATCGATTATGGTATGTGGTGGAATATCTTTGTCTGCTCGCACAGACCTAGTGGTCGTTGATAATGGAGCTATGAATGCTGATAAGTATATAAGGAACATTCTTGAAGAGCATGTAGTACCATTCGCCCCAAACATTGGTTAAAATTTCATTTTTATGGAAGATAATGCCAGACCCCATCGTGCGCGCATCGTTCAGGAGTACCTTGAAGAGGTTGAAGTCTCTCGAATGGAATGGCCAGCAAGAAGTCCAGATCTCAATCCGATTGAGCAGGTTTGGGACAACCTCAATAGAAGGCTGAGAAGTTCAGAAAATCATCCAGCTACTCTTAATGACTTAGGAATCCAACTCGGAGAAATCTGGGAAGGATTAGATCAGAACATTTTAAGATCACTCATTTTGAGTATGAACCGTCGTTGCCGAGCTGTAATTAACGCAAGGGGTGGAAATACCAACTATTAAATCACTTATCAGCATTTCAGTATTTTGAAAATTGTTCATTTCTCTTCTTTTACATGAGATTCGGTTCACCGAATCTCATGAATTTTTTTTCCATTTAATGTGTCTTGTTTCGTTCAAAACCTTCCCGAGAGAACATAAAAAATAAGTTATAAACTCAATGTAGAGTTAACTTTCATTAAAATTGAGATTTTCAGAATGTGCGTTAATTTTTTTTCGCAGTGTACAATAAATGCCCAAATTTGGCCGACAAGCTTTTTCTTTTTACTTAGAATTCCTTTTCGATCATAGTAACTATTTTGCTAAAGTATTTACTGTTGGAACTCCATGAAAAACTGCCTCTCCAACGAAGTCAGTGAAGTACAAAGAGTAGCAAACGTGCGCCATCCAACAGAACAAGTTGGTGAGGCATAATTTAAGAAGAGATGACGGCATGAAAACTATACTCTTGAGATACATCAGCAATGTGGCATCAGGAGGTGGAGGTGGTAAACTTGCAGCTCTCTGCAATCTGCTTCTTTCTACTTCTTCAATATCTTTCACTTTTGCTTCCTACAAATTAGGATACTGTTCTCTTTAATAATTTTTTCTATTTATTTTGTTACCTTATTATCAGCTTCATCAATCAGGGCACCGTACGAAACTTCTGGCTTAGCTAGAATGTTGGTTTGTTCGTCTTTCATTGGTTCCATATTCTCGTGTTCTTGACCAATGGGCATTTGTAGCATTTCTAGCGGCATTTCGTCGAAACTGGTGACTGTGCACGTTACACAAACTATGAAGATTACTGTAATCAGTGTGAAAACGGCTTTCACGTGGCCACCCAGTAACATTCCTACGAATAAGAACTGATGATTTCTCTCAGGTCAACACAGTTTTCATCAAATTTATGGAGAATGTACCTAAATGGAATTAAGGAATAAGTAGTTTAGTTACCTATGAAAGTTGCATCCCAATTGATACCTCCCATAGCATAACCCATGGTGCCACCTAATCCAGCCATGATTGTGAAGGTACTCAGACCTCTGGCATGATCATCTGAAAATTTCCATTTCATTTTTCCAACTTGTCTAGCTTTGAATTTCGTAAAGTAGTTTTCGACAGTTGTGGTTCTTAGTTTTCACTAACCTGGTATTGTGACGTCCAGAAGATATGCTCTTGCTGGACTTTGGCATGCGTCAGCATCAAAATCCAACAGAATGGTCCCCAAAACCGTGAAAAATATACCCCAAGGATGGTTTCCTATGCTGTATTCAGAGTTAGAGGAAGTCGTTGAAGAATTCACTTCGAAATCCTGTTTAGTGGCTGATGTTCTGTGTGCGCTTTGAACATTTCCTGTGTTGTTTTGCCCTGAAGGAGTATCGCCCATAGCCAGACCTAATTTTTCGCCATTTGGTACTAGCAAGAGGCCTGAAATTTTGAAATTCACCTCTGTGAAATTGCTGACACTTTGAATAAATGGGTTCATCAGCGAATTTAGACTTAGACATTTGGGCAAAATGGTAAAACTATTGCCCATATAGGAACAAGCGGCAAAATATTGAGAAAAGTGAATTCAGTGCCAATAAATTGTTACTGTCTAGATATGGACCAATTTGGATTCTAATCTGTCCGTCTTCTGAACAAGATTGATTGATGTCTAACTTTAATTATAACATTTCAGTGGATTAATTATTTTGCATGTCCCTCCAATAATGCTTAACTGGATGTATCTAGACCTCATGTATTAATTTAGTAATCACAATCGGTTTAGGTCAGTTTAAACTGAGTTAAACCATACACACAATCGAATTGTGCGATTAAACACTGGAACTTAATTGACTTAATTAAAATTGGTGTTATTGGTCCAGCCTCTTTTTAACATATCAATTTATTCAAAACGAAAACATCGAAAACATGTTTGAATGGAATCGAGGATATAAAATTATGTTTTCTCTCCTCAGAAGAACCCAATTCTCTTTTGGAATATTTATGAATGTAGTTTTTCGGCTTGGAATGATGAGATTTTATCTGCTTAATATCTACAGGGTGTAGCTACTAGTTCTCCCACATTCGATGGAGCTGTTGAAAAAAATAATAATAATAATATTGGAAGCCTATATAATCTAGTTTTTTTGAATTTATGTGTTGAGAATAACATCTTCCAAATGACGGGAGCGAGGCACATGTGGAGTCTTTACCGGAAGTTTTCATCACTCTCTTCAGCATAGCGGTCATTTTGGATGATTTTCTCCTTAATTGTCTCTTTTAAGTCATCAGCGGTCCTAGGACGATTTTTGAAGACCTCTTTCTTGAGGTCTTCATTCTTGACTTGAAAGAGGCAATCAAAGAGGAAATCATCCAAATTGAAATCGCTATCCTGAAGAGAGAAATGAAAAACTTCCGCGAGAGACTCCACATGTGCGTAGCTCGCAGAGGCCGTTATTTGGATGACATTGTTTTCAAGACATAAATAAAATAAACTTGATTTGTAGGCTTTCAAAATAAAAAAGAATTTCACCAAAATCTTTTTTCGTATTTTTTTTACAGATCCTCCAAATGTGGGAGAACTAGTTGCTCCACCCCTTTTAAAGCATAAATAAAGACTCTTCTTGATGCTTGAAAATGTAATGAGGTTTCATTATCAATTCTCTATAATTAATTCATTTTTGGCTGCTTAATTCACGGCATGAGTTCCCGAAACATTCGTTGAATCCAAGTATCGTTTTATGAGAGTTTAATGTTGAGTTCATGTGCAGAAACTGGAATAAAATAATGCTACAGAACGAATATAATCCGTAATATTGTGCATATTTTGTGGTGGAAAAATTTGGAAGGTATTAAATTTGACATTTGGACACTGATGACAATATTAAGCTTCCAGTTTGAGAATATGCCAAGTCCTGAAATCCTAAATAATATTTTCTGAGTTGATGAAATCATATCATGTAATAAAAAGTCGATATACACTGCGCAAAAAAATTAACGCACATTCTGAAAATCTCAATTTTAATGAGAGTTAACTATACATTGACTTTATAACTTATTTTTTATGTTCACTCGGGAAGGTTTTGAACGAAACAAGACACATTAAATTGAAGAAAAATTCAGGATCTCACCGAATCTTATGTGAAAGAAGAGAAATGAACAATTTTCAAAATACTGAAATGATGATAAGTGATTTAATACTTGGTATTTCCACCCCTTGCGGTAATTACAGCTCAGCAACGTCGGTTCATACTTAGATCTTTAAATGTTCTGATCTAATCCTTCCCAGATTTCTCTGAGTTGGATTCCTAAGTCATTAAGAATAGCTGGATTTTTTTCTGAACTTCTCAGTCTTCTATTGAGGTTGTCCCAAACCTGCTCAATCGGATTGAGATCTGGACTTCTTGCTGGCCATTCCATTCGAGAGACTTCAACCTCTTCAAGGTACTCCTGAACGATGCGCGCACGATGGGGTCTGGCATTATCGTCCATAAAAATGAAACTTTCACCAATGTATGGGGCAAATGGCACTACATGCTCTTCAAGAATGTTCCTTATATACTTATCAGCATTCATAGCTCCATTATCAACGACCACTAGGTCTGTGCGAGCAGTCAAAGATATTCCACCCCATACCATAATCGATCCTCCCCTGAGCATATCTTTCATGTGGACGTCTGTATACAAGGAAACGTCGATCACAATGGTAGAGGCAGAATCTAGACTCATCTGTGAAGAGAACTCTTTCCCAATCGGCCTCTTCCCAATGGATATGCTCTCTCGAAAAATCCAAACGCGCCCTTCGATGGGCTGGGGTAAGGGCTGGGCCTCTTGCCGCGACACGAGGTCTTAAATCATATTCTCTGAGGCGATTTCTTATTGTCTGAGTGCTAATTTGCACCTCATGAGTTTGCTCAAGCTGATTTTGAAGGAGGCGAGCGGTTGCAAACCGTTGTCTCAACGAAGAAACTCTCAAGTAACGTTCTTGAATGGCAGTTGTCTACCCTGGTCCTGGTCTTCGGACATTCATACCTGTCTCCCTGAATCGCTGCAACATTCTGGACACACCAAACCTTTCTGCAATTCTTGTGTATGTCCACCCTTCTTCTCGCGAAACAACCGATTGGGCACATTCCTCTTGGGTCAAATTGCGTGTTTCGCGTTGCATAGCGATCGAGTGTAGAAAATCAAACGAAAGAAAAACTATTGATCACTAGAATTGATCGAGAACAACTGATTTTAGAATGGAGCCAATACATTCAAAATCTGATAATATCATATTTTTTTATTCCTGCTTGGAGAAAACATCTGTATTGAAGAAAAACGTTGAGAGTGGATAACATATGCATGCATAATTCTGATAAAAATAATTATCATTGAGAACACCTCCAGTTGTAGAATACATTTGAGATTTCCATAATGTGCGTTAATTTTTTTGCGCAGTGTATTTGATCTAGAAATCAGGAAAAAACTGAAGTGGCCGCGAAAAGTATCGCATAATTTATAATTAAACTGTATCTTGTATTTTTTTAATATTCAGGGTGGGTATAAGTTTCGAATGTTGCAGTTTATTTCGGTAATGGGCGATTTTCCACTAGGGGTTTTCATTTTACATTTGGAAACTTTTCAAGTTGATTCAGGGTCAGGCTAAGGACAGCAAAATTGAAATGTTGAATACCTAGCAGCACTCCAATGGACAAGAGGATGATGAATGGTCTCCTCCTGCCAAATTTCATAGGACACCTATCGCTCAGAGAACCAAGGACAGGGGTCAAGAAAAATCCGACTAGAGGCGATAGAGCCCAAACTAGGGTCATATGCTGATGTTCAACTCCTATCTTGAGCAGTGTAGGTGACACAAAAGCTGTCTCTGCTGCGTAAGAGAATTCAATACCAGTAACTGCCATCGATATTCTCATTAGCTCTTGTCGGGTCTTCTTCCTGAAACAATAAATCCTTATTACCCTGTTGATTGAATCTATCGGATTGGATTCGTACGCTGATTCACTATTTTGATTTGAGATTGGAAAAGTTTGTTTATGGGAGGACTATGAGCTTCTGGAAAGGAATAATTTCTGAGGGAATATTGAGTTTTCATTCGGGCTACAGAAATTCGAAGTAGATACTGCGTTCTAGATAATACGCCAGAGAATCTCATTCATAGTAATGCAACAATTTGAAACTTTCATAATATTTACAATTTTCTCGGGCCAAGAGTTGATTAATGGATTATGAGGTTGAGATCTACACAGTATCATTTGCAAATCTAATACAGGATGCTCAGTTTTAAATACATGCGGAAATAGACTAATCTGACATGTCATACTAAATTCAAATGGAAAATGAAAGGCGAAGGTATAAGAACCTGTAGGAGTACAGAAAGGTTTGTTTTCCTGCACTGAACCACGTCCTATTGAATATAAGGATTACAATAAATGTGAACAAACCTACCTGTATATCGACATTCTTCCTTTACACTCTAAATTTTCTTGGAGAATATCCACTCATGCAGTTACTTTCATCAGAATGAAATAAATATAATAATCTGAATGAACAAATTAACATAATCTTTATTGCTTCACCATTGCTTCAAACAAATACTATTGACTTGTTAAGTTGGCAGATAGGTACATACTTATCTAAAGTTCAGTAACTGTCTTTCTTGTGTTATGGACACATGATACATTATATCGAATATCATCGATAGGAATTATGATTTCTTACGAAATGTGGTATTATTTTCAAGTCCACTAGGATGATTTCTATTCTTCGACAGTGCGGTCAATATATGTAGAATATGAAAGCTAGTGAATAGGTATTAAATTGAAGCAGTTTTCTATACTCTAAATCGGAGTTAAAGTGTGAAAGTAAAAGAAAACTATATTCAGTATGTGTGAGTTCATTTTTCCTGAGATACAACTTGCATAAGTGTTTCCAAATAGCAATTTCCCCAGTAGGATCAATTCATTGCAATTAGTCAATAGAAACCGATAAGGCATCAATCCCTGGCAAAAAATAACTTCTGTGAGAAATTTACAATTGAAACATTGCACTTAATCAATGTCAATTTGGATCAATGCTATTTCATTTTATGATATCTATTTTCATTGTAATTACACCACAAATATATTGCAACTGGTTGATACTAGAAAAAGTAATTTCTATCAATTAAAAATGAGAAAAACCCATTGTCATCATCATCCAGATTGTAGATAGGTATTTGTGAACGAAAGGATTCCTCGTATATAGAGAACGAAATATTCAATTAGGTATCATTTCCATTGCTTCAAGAACTGTTTTTATAATTTGCGTGAATTGATTATCGTTATTCCTCTCAATGAACAATAAGGTGCTTAATTCATAGAAGAAAATACAGGAATTAGAGAGGATTAAAAACTAAGGGCTTTGACACAGAACTTGTCAATGGTTATTGATTTTGTTCAATGTAGAGAATAATCTTAGCGTTATAAAGGTTTCAATTAATCCTTTTATTTAGATTAACGAATCCTTCATCACCTATCAATAGTGGTGAGCGTTGCAATAACCAAGAAACTTTTTCCAATAACTTATACAAATAATATGGATAATATTTGGATGACTATAACACTATTCCTTTTCATTTTTGTTATACATATATTCGGCATTCTTTAACCAAAGAACAAACATGATTAGAACGTAAACTCACTGAAGGACTGAATAAGGGTATTTGATGACCTAATTCATGACTTTCATAATACTTTAACATTATGACATGTTGGAAAAATTTGAAAATATTGAGGGAATAAATACAAAACAGTGGTTCATTTGATGAATGTATATTCTACTTCGTCTGTTTAAAATTTTTTGTGTGTACAAAATCGAGTTATTTATATACTTATGGAAATGAAAATAATCCACTTCACAATTGATGAGCTTTGATTGAAGACTTGATGACCGTTGAATAGACTACGTTTTAATGAAAATAAATTCGTTATGATGATCACATAGTTTATTATTGATAGCTTGAATTTGAAAAATTTTACTCTTGGAGCACAAATTATATTCCTATCAGATTTAACCTGAGAATTATTCTTAATGAAATGGGAAATGTGGTTAAATTCCTATCAAAACAACTGAAAAAAATTCCAAGTGAACTATTATTCCAAGACATTCAAACATAAATTTTATTACATCTACGAACATTGCTAGGCATCGAAATAGCAGAATTTATTATTTTTGAGATGATTATACAGTTAAATTTCAAATCTTAAGGAAGGTGCAGTTAATAATGGGCATTTTCCAATTTTGCAACTGCAAAATTAGCAATGTTTTCAGCATTAGTGTTTGTTTTTCAAGATGTACGAAAAAGAGAATACGGAAGCATCATTGGTAAATATACAATAGCTCAATGGGATGTGTTCTAGCTATAAGATTAAAAAAAAAATTGACCTTGATTCCGCATTTTTGGTAGGTGAAACATTATCAATATAAATTTATAAATAATTTTTACAAATAAGGGGCAGTTTATTCAAACGGAAAAACAACAAAATTGGTTATTTAAAAAATGGTTTTGAAGAAAAATCTGGGAAGCACTATTTTCTCAAAAACATATTGTCTGAATTGAATGTAGTATTACAGGGGAGGTCAATGACTTGTCTTCATTTAATTGAACACTAGATTATTGTTGTAAAATCAAACTCATTTATTTATTCGTTGCATAAACTACAAACCCAACCAAAAGTTTAAACAATGGCCAAATAGAGAAGTGAAACTGCCATGACAAGGCTTAGCCTTTATATTCAATTTTAAATTGTTCAGTTAACATCTACTAATTCTCCTGATAAAATGATGATAGGTCCTCACCTGTAAAGATGTGAATAATCCGTATGGACCACATCAGTCCTCTCATTCTTCTTCAAAACAATTCGTTTCAAGAACTCAGTGAAACCTCCATGGTGCTGTTCCTTCCAGCTGGTGTACTTCTCCTTAAGGCTATCCCTTTGCTCGTGAAACCATCCCAAGTACCCAGTATATTCATGTAATTTATCCACCATTTTTTCTGATTCGATTCACCTCACTAAATATGCAAACATCAACATTTTAATTGCCTCGAAGGAAAATGCGGTCTGAAGTCGGAAAACTCTTTCTGTGAAACCACTTGTTGGAGTGAAAAAGCCGGGGGAAAAGGAACTGTTCGTTGGGGTTCTACAGCGGAATGTCTTGCGCGGAAGATTTCTCATAATTCAACTTTATAAGAATTTTCACGAAAGCGGTTTTTATAGAAGGAATATTTGAAAAATATTACCTGATCTTTCTAGGAAAGATATTACAACGGCATTCCAATAATTTGTGGAGCCATACTGTCTTTTCAATTAAACAAAAGGGTAGAAGGTGAGCTTTCACTGATAAATTTTTCTGGAGTGTCATGACCCCAAATTCTCTCATAAAAAAACTTGAAATCAATTTAGATTGAAAAGTATTATATTGTGGAGACGGAAATAAAATAACAATCTTTAGAAAAACTGATGGCTCACATTCGATAGGGCATCTATCCAGGAATACTATCCTGAAAACAGATTGAAAACATTTCTCCATTCGAAGTCTTGCCACCAAAAAGACTGACAGAGAGTATAACTTTTTTTAATTTTCGAAAAGGACCCAAACATAAAACTTATTTTTTTTTGAACCACAACAACACATTCTCCATTAATTTTGCCACACCCTGTACATTGCTCAAGAGGAAAATTTTCAAAAACTAGATTCAATCACAAGTTTGAATCTATTTTGTAACCGCAGTAAGTTTTTGAAGCATCAGTTCGCCCTTCTTCATTAGGGCATGAAGCATACAAGGAAAATGATTTTCCATACCAACGACCGTGAAAATAACCCCATGCTTGCTGCCAAACATAAATGGAAAAGTCATCCCACACAATCAGACGCAACATCAAAATATCTCGGAACCTCGTCGAAATGCAATCAAATTAATTAAATTGAATGTGTACTAATGAGAATGGCATCAAAGCGTGATTGTTCTGAACGAAAAATAGGGCAGCATCGTGAAATAATTTCAGTCTGGTTCAGAAAGGATGACAAATGTGCTGAAGGCCTTCGTTTGCTGTTGATTGTGGGAGTCAACGCTAATTGGCTTAGGGAACTTCCACGGTTTCGGTTTACATTTTACGTTACGTGAGAACCACAGATAAGGCAAAAATAATTGGGTTTCCATCCCCCAGAGGAGATTAGGGATTGAATATGTTCGATTTGACCCTATACTATATTAGTCAATAAAAAAATATCTGGCAGAGTGTATATAACAGTGCTATTGAATGAGGAAGTTGTTCGAACCATTCAAATCTTCAATAAAAGTAGTTTTGCGGATCGAAAACACCAATAACTTGGGTGCTCTGTGCTCGTAGACAAAACTTGAAAATGAAATATCGAAAAATTGGAAAAAGAAACATTCTTTACTTATGAGGGGCTACCACTTGGTCGATTTTGGTATGAAAACGTAGGTTTTCGTTTTCGAGTTCGCTGAATTCAATAAAAAACAGCCCAGAGTTCTAACAGAGGACGTAGCCAAGAATTTATTTCAGGGGGGGTTTTGAAATTTTGACAATTGACTTTTAAGTGCCAGGAATTTTGAGGGTCGCTTTCTGTAGCAAGTATTTGTTGTTTTTAAGAATTCAATAATCCTTTTCCTACTTCTGAAACAATATTCCTGGTTAGGTTAGGTAAAACTATTTTTGGAATATGCTTCAGAATTTAATTTTTATTCACTCAAACAAAAACTTTAAAAGCAATATTCATTTTTCAAACAATACTTACAGGATAAATCAATATTGAATAAGTGTGGATGTGCGCTTTCATTGAAACTAAATAGAGTTTTTTAATGTTTTATTCCAAACTAGTGCTAACAACATATAAATAGGTATTAAAAAATGAAACAGAGAGAAACTAAAACAATATTGAACCCCCAAAACCCCCCCTGGCAACGCCCTTGGTCTTAACTATCATAGTTTGGATTTTCACCTGTGAAATGGAATTTTTCGAAAAATTGGAAATTTCAAGCAGCGATTTCGAAAATCTCAAATTTTGGGTGAAAAATGTTCGAGAGGTATGACCCCCTAAAAATACAGGTCGATACTGCAAATATCTGGGAGGATCTAACGGTGTTATTGAATCGGAAAGTTGTTCTACTCGTTCGAATCTTCACCTACCGCAGATCGAAAACAAAACTGGAAATTGAAATATCGAAAAATTAAAAACCAAAAAATTCTTGATTTATGAAGGGTAGGTACCTACATGGTTGACTCTGGTATGGTGTAGATTTTCGAGGTCGCTGAATCTAATGAAAAATAGTCCAGAGTCCTAACTATCATAGTTGAGATGTTCACCCGGGAAATGGCATTTTTCAAAAAATTGAAAATTTCACAGTCATAGCGTCTGTCATTTTCACCGCAACTAAGATTGATTAATACAGGGTATCCGGGAAAATGTGGGAAATCTCTCGGATTCAGATGAAACATAAAAAATATCATGACAAGTTCCCATCATTCTTTTTTCAAGTGGCCCTCCCTACGGAGATACGGCCTCCTAAGTGAAGACACTGGAAATCCATTTTACTGGAATAAATTTCTAACTACTTGATATAATTCAAAGAAAATTTTATATGATGAACAGTAGTAAGGACCTCTTAAAATACTGCCCTTGAATTCTAATTAGCTCTTTTAGTTCACCAGGGGCGGACTAGGTTGTACATCTTAATGCTTAAATTCTCAACACCCTGTATGATAAGGAGTAGAAAAAAACCAATTTGAATAACTTGAACATCAAGCTAAAAAAAGGTACTCTTGTTTATTGTTGATAAAATAATGAACCGTTTTCGAAAAACAAAATTTATTACTCTGTAGTTACCATAGTAACGTTTGTATTCCTCTCCAGTTGATAGAGAATCACATTTCATTGAGATGTGATAAGAAACAAATTTTGTCAGATTCGATAACAGAAACTGAAACTTCTTTGTTCCTTAAATAACTTTCGTATAACACTTTGTTGCAGACAAAAAAAATAGAATTCATGGTTTTTTTCAGTAGAAATAAAAAAAAATAATTCCATTTTATTTGGTTTTTCGAAAACGGTTCATTTTATCGACAATAAACAGGAGTACCTCTTTTTTAGCTGAATGTTCAAGCTATCCAAATTTGTTTTTTTCTACTTCTTATCATACAGGATGTTGAAAATTTAAGCATTAACTGTACAACCTAGTCCGCCCCTGGTAAACTAAAAGAGTTCATTTAAATTTAAGGGCAATATTTTAAGATGTCCTTACTACTGTTCATCATATCAAGTGACTTCATTTAGGAGGCCGTATCTCCGTAGGGAGGGCCACTAGAAAAAAGAATGATGGGAAATTAAAAAGCAAAATTCTCAACTAATATTCGGTATCAAAATGTAGGTTTTCGAAGTCTCTGAATTCGATGAAAAATAATTCAGAGCCCTACAGGCACGTAGCGAGGGGGGGAGCCCGGGGGCCCGGGCCCCCCCCGAAATATCGAAAAAATCAAAAAATGCCCTTATATTTGACAAAATTTGCAATGTTTACTTATTGTGGGCCCCCCCCGAAAGTTGTGGGCCCCCCCCGAAAGAAAATCCTGGCTACGTGCCTGGAGCCCTAACTATCATAGTTTTGATTTCCATCGGTGAAATGAATGGAATTTTTTGAAAAATTGAGATCACAAACTGTCAGAACATCCTCTAGTCTTGAGGGAACCACTCCATGATTTGTAATTTTTGATCAGCTTTGTCCAAAATCCCGCTGTACATTGAATAAGCGATTAAAAATTTCCAAATTTCGAATGCGAAAAGATCACCATAAATATCAATACATGCTCTACTATACATACATAATGCATTAGAAAATCTGGGAGGATCAAACGGCATTATCGAATAGGGAATTTGTTAGAAATCGTCATTCATAATGGGTATTTTATAAAAAAAAATATATTATGGAATGAGTTCGTAACATGTTTATATAAAAATTCACTAGATAGAAGCCAAATTCTAAGCGTCTACCATGAAATTGATTCCACAGTGAATTCATTCAATTAAAATTCAATCAGAAACATTCTTGTCGTTTCGAATATGTTCCTTCAATGTTAATTACCGGCAATGATTGGAAAATATATTAGTAAATATTTTCGAATTACACAGAATGAAACTACGAACGAAAAATATATCAAAATATCCCCAAAAATCAATGAGGATGACCTCTTTAAGACAATTATTATGTTCATGCGTGTATTCGCATTTTTACGAAATATGAATATCTGGGAGTTTCACGTAATCAGGGTATTCTGTTGATAAAATATTTTTAGCATTTGCTAAAAATATTCGGCATTGTAAGCAGGTTGGCGACCTATCTTGTTGGCTGTTGTTGTTATCGAACATTGATTATTACCTAAATAAACTGAATAAGGTGGAATATTCTAAGCATTCATCTTTTATTTACTAATTATATCATTCTGAAGATTGTTCTTAGGCTTTTGCTTTAATTTTTGCTTTTTCATTTGTACTAAATGATCTTAGTGACTAGATGGATTGTTACTTGATTCATTAAGTTGCCCAACTGAAATTTTCATCAGAGGATAATTTTATTATTTATAACAATTTATCTATGTTGAGACATATAGAGTAAAAGCAAAGTGTACTGCTTGAAAAATTGTGATTCTTATTTAATCAGTGGTAGCAATTGCTTTATGAAGGCATACTTTCGGAATAAAATAAATTTGCTGAAATATCAGGTGAGAAATTTCGACAATTTGATCCACACAGGGTCAAGTGGAACTGGTTCATCTAGACATCATTCGTAGGCTGGTGAAGAAAGTGATACCAATGACCATGAGAAGGACGCATACCACTACTGTCAGAACAATAACAAACATTTTACTGCGGTCAACTCAATCAACATTTTTATGGATCGGTTTTCACTGAACTCCTTTAAGGAATGGTTATTGTTCTTTCAATGGATACCAAGCCTTCACGAACTGAAAAACCTACATATATCTAATTCATTGTGGTATTAATGGGGACCTTTGAAATGGTAGAAGGACTTATGTGTTAATTTCATTAAGATTCTATTACTCCCATGTCAATGAAAGGCGAACCGATAGAGATGTGATTCTGAATATTTTAATTTTCGTTATTGAACATACGCAATTGGACATTGTAATTGAATTAAGAATGATTTCACTATATGATTTAGTTCTGTTGAGTTATAAGTTCCTTCAGGGTTGATTTTCAATCAAACACAGATGTCTGAATAATCGATTTTTTCAATTTAATGATGAAGAGGTCGATCTATACTCGATGAAACGAACTGAATAACTAACTACTCGAAAGGAATATTTTCTATTTCCTAATTCATAATAGGAAATATGCGTGTACGAAAGTATCAGGGATAAGAATTAAATATGTCAACACATGCACTTCAGTGTGGAGTAGACTTCAGCCACTCAACCAAATAACGAATAAATATTGAACCTAATTTATGACCTTTCGTTCTGTGGGAAATAGTGGAGATTTGGTTTTTCTTTGTATATTTCAACAAGTTCATTATGAGAGAGTTGAGACTTTTACATAAATGAAATTTTCCGGTTATCCAAATAGGTCGCTTGAATAAATGACCTCTTCAAGAGAACGTGGGTGATCAGCAAGGTTGTTAATTTCCTGCTGTGGATGAATTACTGGAATCAAATGGAAAATTTGTATCAGGGCCGATCCTAGGGCGTTGGCCGCACGCGTGCAGAATCCTTATGTGCCGCCCCAAAGACATAAAAATTTTTCTTTTTTTTACATATGTATATACAGGGTGTCCCAAGTTCGAGTGCCTATAAGACGTTTCTGGAGAACTGGACATATTTGAAATCTAGAAATTGGTATTATATTATTAACTGGAATTTTCTACAGACCTAAAATATTTTTGGAGCCTGAGCACTTCCCTTTATACAAAGAGTGAAAATAAATTTGTTCACAAATTTTTTTTTCCAGTTTTTGAGTTTAAACCGTCCTCACAACATCAAAGTAGAAGAATCTGGAAAGGTCATGCATCTATTGAATTTCATAAATATCATCACAGGTGTTTCAAATTTTGTGTCGAAAACTGTGATCGAAAATATTGGCCCTAACTTCTGTTCCTCAAATTAGAACCCTATTTTTTTTAATTCCGTTGAATTCTGCAAAGAAAAATAGTGATAGCACTCAAAGATGGTCTTGCTCCTAAATTCAGTAGTTTCTGAGTTATTCGTAAGTAATATCATAAGGGCATCCAATTTTTCCGAAAAAAATCGAAAAAACACGTTGCGAGGACGAGAGTGCAGGTGGTAACAAAAATCCGAGTCGAAGACGAGGATTTTTGCACCTGCACGAATGCTTTTTGTTAAAAAAATATAACTTTGCACTGTATTTTTTCGATTCTTTTTCACAGGAAAAATTAGATGCACGAATGGTATTTGACAAGACTATTTCATGAGTAACAGATTATTCTGGATGCATCTATGTATGTATTATTAATTTTCGTTGACAACAACTGTCAAGTTTTGCCGCGGGTAAACCCGAAAAAACTGCTGACAGCTGCTGCCATACAGTTTTTCCATTAAGAAACCATTTGTGATTCAAAATTGCGCGTTTCTGATTGGTGGAGTCAAATTCATTTGAATGAAAACCAGGGTTTTTGTAGCATTGAATACTCAATCATATGAAAAACGAAAAAATTGAAAAAATTTTTTTTTTCAATTAATTTATTTTCACTCCTTGTATGTATAACCGGAAGTGCTCAGGCTCCAAAAAAATTTTAGGTCTATGGAGAATTTCGAACAATATCATAATCCCAATTTTCAGATCTCAAATATGTCCAGTTCTCCAGGAACGTCTAATTGGCACTGAACTTGGGACACCCTGTATATATAAAATCTTCAATGGACCGCTTTTTATTCTTAGGAAAAAAATTGTTCATATTAGATGTAAGTGGGGGATGACCGTTACTTTTTTCGTGAATATTTTGATGGTCCCTCTGACCTCCGACATCTTCTCTTGAGATTTTTATGTTATCTCACACAATAAAAATGCAATTTACATGCAATGATGACACGCCATTGCTTTTTTTTATCGATTACGAACATTTTGTCGTTCCGCATCGATAGTACAATTCTTTTAGAATCTCAATTTTAACTCGCACAGGATTTCATAGAATTTACATGTTTGAGCGCAATTTCATGTTTATTTCAGATCATTGAATTTTTTTTGTCGTCCCATTCGAAATTTGGATACTAGTGTAATAATCAATAAATAAAAACTTCTCTTTAAGATTGGTTGAAAATCATATTTTTTACAAACTGACATATAAAGGTGGCGGCCTGCGGCAGCCCCTTGAATTTGGCCGCCCGCGTGCGGGGCACGCGTTGCACATCTGCTAGGATCGCCCCTGATTTGTATATTGTTCATTAGCATTGAAAGTTTTTCTAGGAAGTATGAAGTCCATTTCAGCAATCTCATATTTTTGGGTGAAAACTAATCAAGGGGTAGGACCCACTAAAAACACTAAATTTGTCGTCCACTCGGAATCCCTAGAGGGGGTACTTAATAGAAAATGTCTTCAACAATCATTCAGGAGACCCATTTTGCTAATCCATATCACCTTTACTCTGAATGCTCTAAGCGGGTGAACGAAACTCGAAAATGAAATATGGAAAACATAAAACTGAAAAACTCTGGTTGAAGAAGGATTATATGGCCGAGTTTGGTAACAAAATATAGGTTTTCGGGGACGCTGAATTTGATTAAAAATAATCCAACGCTCTATCTATCATAGTTTGGATTTTCACCTACGATGGAATTTTTTCAAAAACCGAAATTTCAAATCGTCATAGCTTCCGTGTTTTGCATCAACCAATTCGTGCGATATGTGATAAATTCAGATTTGAAAGAAAATTATCTCCACTTTTCACTGAAATATTGTGTTTCTCTGTAGAGAATCCAACTAAACCAAGAACAATACTATAGGCTCAATGTTGACCTTCTGACCGTCTTCATGATTTGAATCAAAAGCATTCCATCATTCTTTTTACGGTTGAACCTGTTTTTAGTGAAGATCTTTGGACATAATCAGAACATCTTCATCTACTCAATGATTCAATTCCCGTACCATCGTATGAAGACATAAAGACACCGAATAAGTCATCATTTCAAAATTATATAATATAACTGCAGGTAGGCCATTATCATCACTAAAAGCAATCCAATTTTGGTTATCGATACTTCGACATCAATATTATCGGCATCCGGTCCAATCATCTCAGCAGGTGCTCCCTTTTACCTTGTACATTTTATTCTAGTTGGCGATCTTGAGCAGATCTCAACAGATTTTCACGAATTGGACCAGTGATATCGACTGGTGTCTCTTTGGTTTTGCAGAAAAAACCGGTATTTTTGTGATTGAATTTCGAACGGATTTATGGGGTCCACATTTCTAAGACTTGATCTGACGAAACCAGAAATTTTGCGTAGAACATTAGTCCTGATCTAGTTTTTTACAACATTCCAATTTTCTTGAAAATATTCGGTCAGAACGCGTGTTCTCTGTTGTCACTTCGTGGCTAAACTTGACGCATGTAGGAATTGCAGGGGGTGCTAATTCAAGGTGGAACACCCTGTATAGTTCACGAGATATAAGGAAAAACAATTCGTTCCGAGTCCAGGTGTGGATTTCATCAGTTTATGGCGAGAACCAACCAGTATTTTCCAATAATAACGTCCCATTTCTTCGAAACTATCAATTACGAAATTATTCATTATCGTGTTATCTCGGTATAAAGCGGCTGAAGAACCACTCCTGGCGCCGTCCTTACTCCACTTGTTTTATGTTGCCCTCAAGC
Organism: Adalia bipunctata; assembly: GCA_910592335.1. Lineage (NCBI taxonomy): Eukaryota > Metazoa > Arthropoda > Insecta > Coleoptera > Coccinellidae > Adalia > Adalia bipunctata. The sequence goes on from OU342955.1 coordinate 17,133,473, forward strand.
AAACTGTCCCAGGGATACTCACGAGTGATTTACTTGCGCCAATTACTCAATTTCACGCTTCTCCATTGCGATCCAACTGCGTTTGCTGGATCAGGTTTTATTTAAATGTTTCGTGAATCGTGGGCAGTGTTGTGACACAAGATGATAACAATTTTCTGTACAGGATGTACTTAGATTTTCGGTTTTTCGCTGTAATTTCTTTCAATTTTTATTTGTACGTTTTCGTTCGGAAAAGTTCAATTATTTATATTGAAGTATATGCTATTAACTGCTCAGATAGGTAGCGAAAAGAACATTGCGTGGTGCATCCTATACATTACCATTGAGTTCAAATACAGGGTGACAATTTGAAAACTTGCCACTCCAATTATGTATGCCTTAACCTACTCAACCCTTGGTGTAGAGGATATCGCACCTAAATTCTCAATAAGGAATAGGGGGTGAGCTATAAATACCTCAATTGAAAAATCACTTGTCCCCTTACATGACTACTATGGTTTGCAAATTCTTATTGAGGTTTAGCTCAGCTTCTGTTCCCTATAAGGAATTTAGGGGTGATAGCCCCTACACCTAGTTTTGAGGAGAATTCTGCTTACAATTTTGCTCAAAGTATGTCCCTAACCCTTTAAAATTGGCCTGGCAAGTTTTCAAATTGTCACCTCCTGTAACTACTTCAAGGAATAAAAATTTGCAAACCATAGGATTCATGTAGAGGGACAAGTGATCTTTCAATGGGGATTTACAGTTCCTCAAAATATGCACTTTTCTTCCCATTTCATAATAAAGGGCAGTTTATAACACATTCGTAACCTTTTATTCACTCTGAATTTTGAAGAATTGATTAATTATTCGATATTGAAAATGTGATTTCGACACGTGTGAATTCAAACGTCCCTCTGATGTGACGTCAGTGGCTCAATTTCCAATATGATTGGTTGAAGTTTGTGATGGAGGGGACAAAGCCCAGAGTAACTGAAAGGCACGCCGCTGTTGTCAAGTTTTGTAAAATCTCTGAATTTATTCATAAATATATTCAGTAATCGTATTATATTTGATGTGATCACCAAAATGTTTTTGAAACATCGTCATATAACAACTCAATTTTCATTAGAATTGATATAAAACTCATTCTGTGAAAATACAAATACTGATGTGTTAACCACGCCTACAAATTATAAATAAAAACATAACCTTCTTATTTGTCATTATTCGACATTTCGACGTCTTCTCTGCGTTTCTTTCAGTCAAGTCGAGGAGTATTCTATACTCTATATTCTATACTCCTAGGTACACAGTTGCCAAATAAATAATTATTCTTACCACAAATTTGCACTTCTCAAAATGAAAATAATTATTAATGCTTCCTAAATTAGAAGACCGTCCTATAGATACCAATTCTTACCTGTGTACACTAGGGTTAATTATTTTTAATTGAATTTCTCACCTATCTGCTTACTTGAACCCTTTTTATCTTCAATTAGGAGGTCGTAAATTGAATGAAATTATGAAGCCTTATGGGGTACAAATGAAAATGTCATGATGATAAAAGAAAAACATCCAAAATCAACATTATATTATTAGGAAAGTGAAAGCAAGGGCCTTTTCAGGCTAATTTTTTTTTGTGCTTTGGCAGTGCTGTTATTTTTATATCAGCAGCACGTCATGACGAGTACAACCAATCAAAAATCTCTCTAGCCACCGACGTCACACGATTTTACGCTTCTTCTGATCGTTTGAATTCGGTAGAAAATTTTTGCGTTTTCAATATTTTTTTAAGGGTATAAATTGATGAAGAAAAAACAAAAAAATTACGAATTACGTGAGAATCCAATATGTGAAAATATATTTTTTCTGAAAATGACTAGAAATGCCCATTGAGGTAAATCTCACCCCCTATTCCATATTAAGAATTTAGGGATGATAGCCCCTACACCTAGGGTTCAGGAGATTTCAGCTTACAATTCTGCGCAAAAAATGCCGCCTTCGAATAAAAATTATTTTTTTTCGGCATTTTCTCTGACAACATCCTTGTCGCGACATAATTGGCCTGTCAAGTTTTTAAATTGTCACCCAGTACGCCTAGAGGAAAAACTCCCTTGAACGAATCGAAGTCAAAATTTTTGGGCGTGAAGTGGCGGCACATAGTGGCTACTATAGGAACTTTAATCTGCCGGGACAGTCTGGTCCACTTAGCTGTTCATTCACAGAAATCTGTGGGATATTCATTTCCCTTCAGCACTTTGAATCATAGGGCGAATTCGTCCATAACTTCGTAACAAACGGTGTGGAACGGAGTTCATGTAGATCATTTGAATTACAATAAGGAATAAATCACTCATTCGTGCCCAGACCTCTTAGGAAATAGTGCTTTATAGTTCAGCTACTCACCGCCAGATGAGAAGGTGAAAAATTTCGATTTTCTGGAAAACAACTGCGCAACTATGTACGGGAAAAGGAACTACAACTAAAAGTGGCTTTCATTTGTTCAAAGACGTTATTCCTTCGGGTATATTTAAACTCATTGTCATTACTCACGCAAAATTCGGGTTTTTTCGTTTTTATTTAATGATTTGTTTATTCGAGGCTGATTTTCCTTATAATTTCTTCACTAGGACGGCTCTGCTGATGGGGTGGTTGGAGAACACCATTTTATCCAGACACAGTGCACGTATTTATTATGTGGGATTACAGGAGATTAAGGTGAATGATTCCTGAACACCTTGTACAACCAAATGACATAATAAAAATGCTCGAAACAATAAGCCTATTCCTTTGCGAGTCACCCCACGTTCACAGAGAGTCCTCCGAGTGAAGTTTGGCGTTTCATTGAGTTTTATATATTGAGGTGAAGTGGTTTCATGATACCCATTCGTTATTGTGACAGGACCAAGGTCCGATTTTATGAATAAAGAATGAAAACTGCATATGCAAATCGATTTCTGTATTCTCGATGTCCCATCACGACATGTATGATGGAAATATTAATTCCGCTTACTCCTTATTCAGCTTTTTCGCGAACGAATGAGTTTTCAAGTTGAACAGAGCGAATATCGGTCAGGGTTCCGTCAAAATCTCAATTCGCTTCGTACTGGACTGGATCTCGATGGCAAGGTTGAGTGCTGGAAGTACTCTAGGTACTCTTTTGATAAATACGAGGCGTTTTCTTCTGAAAGAGAACTGGAGAACTTGTTTAGAATCCTTCGAATGTGGGGCATTCCTGAAATATCTAGACATGTTGAGTTTCTTCTCAGCAGGGAATCACAGGCGCTGCGACAATAAAAGTTTTATCGCCCCATAAAATATTCACCGATCCATTCCAGATTAAATATAGGAATTAGCATATTTCAAACTTATCAAGGAAAAGGATCCATTGAATTTTATTCAAAATTACCGTATATTCCTCACCACCCTACACCTGTCGATTGACTACGAAATCCTACTTAGATTTTTTTTATACAGCTCGATTGGTTCTTAATAATCCGAAGACGAAGAAAGAAAATGAGAAAGCACTTAAGCAGGAGCTTTTTAAATTAAAATTTTAAAATGAAGATGGGTTCACCTAGATATTCAAATCAAAATCTTCACAAGAATATTCTGGTGAAATACCAGAGAAAATGTGAAATTTACATTGTTCATTTCTTAAGATGATTCTATCGAAATTCCTGAATTTTTATTTTTGGTTGAAAAGAGATATTAATCGAGAAAATAATCGAAACATAATGAATGAATATTTCCAAACAAAAACTGAGCAACAACTTCTGAGAAGAAGCATATAGATAAACAAAGAGTGAGCCAAAATATGAACAAAGAAAATTTAAATTGAAATGATGCCGAAAACAAATTGAAGAAACTGAATGACCCTCACAAATTGTTCGAATTCATACCAAGTTTGTGTACAAAGGACCCCGCAAATGACGTTCCGTCAAATATTCTAATTTTTTAGTATAATGTAGTACTCGTCCTACTGATCGAAAGTGTCCATGGCCCCAACTCAATCCTATGAGTAGTTTTTGAGATACAGGGAGTTGAAGTTGAGAATTACCCACTTTTACTACGCGCGTATCTCGAAACAGAATCGAATGAACTTCAATTTTTCTCAAGAAATATTTCATTCCATTCCCAGGGAGCAACCATATAGACTATAGAGGAATTAAACCGAAAATCCAGAATTCATACTGGGTGATCCATTATTATATAAACTTTTCGCAATGAAGGTTAAGTGGACACCCTGTATTTATGGATTGATTCAAGATTAACTCCGTTGAGGTGGGAGTTTTTTTTCACCACTGTCCTACTTGATATGAAAATAACAATACGACTGAGAGTTTTTATCCACTTCCCATGATCAGAATTTTTTTTATGTAATATGAAAATTATTTATTTATTGTATTTCTATTCTTATTCCAGAAACAAGTTTGTTTTTCTGATTCTGTTTTCTAAACTTTCTACGAATTAGTTGAAAATGCAAAATGCAAGTAAAAATGTTACAGAAATGAGAAAAACAAACTAGTTGCTGGAATGAGAATAGAATAACATAAATAAATAATCTTCATATTACATAAAAAAATCGGGTCATAGGAAGTGCATAAAAACTCTCAGCCGTAATGATGTTTTTAAATCAAGAACAGTGGTCACAAAAAACTCCCACCTCCACGGAGTTAATCTTGAAATAGAAGGTGATGAAAAAAAGGTGGTTTTTGGGTATTTTCTCGAGGTTCACAGTTTATTTCATGACTGAATCACCCTGTATTATTTAAAGTCCATGATGATATGTTCTGAAAAAATAACAAACACCTTAAATCAACCCAAAAATACAGGGTGTCCACTCAACCTTCATTGTTAATAGTTTATATAATAATGGATCACCCAGTATGAATTCTGAGTATTTTAGGTTTTTCGATGTAACAACATGTCCAGTGTTCGTTCATTTTGCGAACGTTCTCGCTCTGGAACTGACATATTTCATACTTTCAAAATCGGGCATGTATTCAATTATGGATAACCCTGTATTCGTAACGATTTTCGGTCATATTCTCCTATATGGTTGCTCCCTGGGGATGGAATGAAATGTTTCTTGAGAAAAAAAAGTTCATTCGATTCTGTTTCGAGATACGCGCGTAGTAAAAGTGGGTAATTCTCAACTTCAACGCCCTGTATCTCAAAAACTAGGTAGTCATAGGATTAAGTTGGTGCCATGGACACTTTTGAATAGTTGGACGAGTACCACATTACACCAAAAAATTTAAATATTTGACTGAACGCCATTTGCCATAAGGAAAGTGCGGGGTCCTCTGCGATTATTTGTGAAATTATGTAAATATTCTGTATGTATTTGAAGTTTTGTGAATTTTGTGGAAATTTACAACGAATCTCTCGGAATATCCAATAACATGCTTAAGCTTGTGAATTTATAATAGTAAATTATTTGTAATTTTTTCCAATCCCTTTCCCCCCTTTTCAACAGTGTACAAAAACTTTCGTACTGTAGTGGCTTACCCCTAAGTAGATATGCAAACATTGCAGGAAAGAATAATATTGATTTCCTGCTAAAACTAGGATTTTCCGCATCTCATCCATTAGATCTCATAGAATCGAGCTGGCTTATTTCAATTTGTGCGTGAAACTGATAGTGGGTGTATCCTCCGATATGAAGAGTAGTCTATTATCAGCTAGTTCAGCATACTAGACCCCTAATTTACCAACCCAGCCCTATGGATATCGATTTTTGTTTGACAAATGATGTCGTAAATACGTAAGTGATAATTGTTCTATTGGAGTCAACATAGAATACTTGAAGGTAGGAAAGGCCAGAATTCTTATTAAAGTGCTTCAAAAATGCAGTGAATAAAAGAAGACGTGTGTGATACCCCATGAAATTAATTCTTGGATCGATATGTCCTATTTTTAGACCTGCTCCTCTTTGATATAACCACTATTATCGTTGTTCAGTGACAAGAGTACGCACAGAAAATTAACGTAGATTGAAATCGAAAGTGTGAAAGCAGCCGAAGTAATTTTTTCTCATGCGTTGGGAGGATCGTTTGCACAACTATGTTAAGTAGGTTTTGTGACGGATTGTCTATGTTGTTGAAGATTTCCAGGGGAATAAAATCGTATTGATGTTTTATGTCCACAAAAGCTGTTTAGTTTTATTTGCTGTATATATTTTTATGAGCATGGCGCCGATTTTCTGTTGCAAAATGGCGCTGATATAAACGGCCAGAGATTTTCTCTGTCAGTCCGAATTGATTTACTAGGGTGAACTGAATGAACGCGTCCAGGTATCTGATTGAAGTTTTGACAAAGAGTGAGTTGATTGTCGTTTGAAGTCTTACTCAAGAATATTAAATCTGTGTGTCTTTATTGATAATATTCATACATATTTCGTGCTTCGAAAAAACGAAATTCTTACACATTGTCCCATTGAATCGATAAACTACATTAGAAAATGAGATATCGAAAAAAATAGTTGATACTACATACATTGATTGTCTAAAGGTGTTTCTTGACTGTTTCCTTGAATTTAGTCAGTCTAATTTTTAACGAATTATTTAATTATTTAATTGTTTTATATTCAGGTCTCTTTTGGCTTTTTACTAATTTTCAGTGATGCTGGATTAAGCTCAAAATACACTCAGAACTCTTCAGTTTTCTCGAACTAGTTATGAAGTGAGGAATAATATTTTTGCAGAATAACAGAGATAGGAAATTATTGATCGATAATTTTCCAATGTTTTTCGAATCTATAATTTGAGGAGTCATCAATGAAAATTAAATGAAATCTCAGTATTTTATTGTTTCTTATGATAATAAGATCTCGAGTACAAAACATATTATTGAATCATGGGTCTGAATGTTGTTGTTTATTTTTCAAATGCTCGCTGACTATTTCTATTGTTGTATTCTGCTTATATTTCGATGATAAAAGTGCACTGCGACTATTTTGACATGGTAGTTTTCCCATGATGATCTCAGAAATTTGTAGACGATAAGAAGACTTGGCTTTATCTATAGAAGTGCTATATCTACATATCATTCAAATGATTACGTTTGGCAGTAAATCAGAATTCCTATTTTTCCATAATTTCAGTGATAATAATACACATACATCATACAGTATGGCCCAGATGAATCCGTCTAGTCGAACATTTCCGAGAGTAAAGGTGGATTTATACAGCAACTAAAATAAAATAAGAACTAAAATAAAATAAAATAAGAAATAAGAGCAGACAACATAGGTTTATAGAGATCACTGGAATAAAATAAGAAATAAGAATGAACCAATCAAATCGCAGATTTTTTGACAATGACTTTTGTGTAAGTTTAGAAAATCGCCTATTCCGCCTTTTATTCAAGGCTTGTCATCAATAACAACATCGCTCCCATCATGATATTTCCTGGTCATCCATATAAAATATATCATCAATAATGATTTAAAAAAATATTCATTAAATTTTAGGTTAGCTTGTCAAAAGTATCAATACGGAAAAGATTGCGGAGTGGATTTGGGGATTTGGGTCATGCGCACTATCATTTTCCAAATAAAATAAGCGAAAAAGATAAAAGTTGACCATCTCTTATTCTAATTCTTATTCCTTATTTTAGCTTATTTCCTGTATAAACGCTGTCATTGAAATGCATGAAGTGAACATTCTTATTTTATTTTATTTTAGTTCTTATTTTATTTTAGTTGCTGTGTAAATCCACCTTAAGAGTTTTTTATGAAAACGCCGAGCATTTAATTTGGATTCTTTTGATTGCGAATTCGTTATTCCCTAAGCTATATGGCAACACCCCAAGAACCTCAAATGGCAATATGGTTTGAGGGTTCGGCCATTATATTATCAATATGCTAAAAAATTTATGTGTTTTTTGGTTTTTTCATCATACGTTCTTCAAAATGGTGTGTCACTGAACCCGTATTGCCATTCAAGAATCTTGAGGAGGTTGCCACCCTGTTTAAGGGGATTAGCGTAGTCATATGAATTGGCCACTGCTTGAAGATGTCGCTTAGTATCTCAAATTTTTCTAAAGTTTATGGGTTATTCCCATGAAAATGTGATTTCACAAAAGATAAACACATAATCTTGGAAAAAATCTATTGGCCTTTAATTTTGAACAAAACCTCTGGAATTTCCCTTCAATAATGGTTATCTAGTGATAAGGTTGTATAAAGTTTCTGCATCTGGAGTTGAGGACTTTGATTGAATGTCCTCTTGGACAAATTGCAAAATTACACTCTGGAATAGACCAATTCGGTTCAAAGTTGAATCGAAATAAGGGCTGTATAATTTGTCAATCAACCATTGGTTTCAGTGACGAATAGTGTCCTCCAGAGCTAGATTATGTTGAATTTAAATTCGAACTGATCTTGCATCCAAAATGAAAAAAAAAAATAGGATGTAATCTAGCATGTTATGATGAATTTATTGAATGGTTTCATGGAGACCGAAGACAGAACTCCTTCGACATAGGCGCTGAAGATATAACTTATTCATTAAATGGAATGCGACCAAAACCAGTTGTTTGAAAGAAATATCAGAGCCAGTGCAAGTTGTCTTCAGAAGTCTAATCTCTTGCGACATTCGTCTTCTGACTTACTAGTTCTTGCACGCATTTTGACGTTACAAATTCAACACTTGCCCAACTAATCTGCGGACATTGTTGCGGGAAAAATCTGGAGGGAAACCCTCATTAGCATAATGGTCGAAATCTGGGAGTAGATGAACTTGAGATTATCAACTGATAATGAAATTTGACCAATGAAAAAGGTGTCCTTACTAAGGTAGCGTGCAGTATGGTAACATATTGAGTATCGCAACCTCTCAAATCGGTGTCTCCAGTAGTATTTAGTGATAGTTTTAACCTAACTTATCATTAAGGTGTTTATGATAATCGGAAGAATAACATTGATGTACATAATTAGTGGTCGAATATCAGTCTGAAAAATGGGTTAGTGTGTTCAAGTTAGAATAAGTTCGGCTCATCTCGAAATCAAAGTTCTTCAAATCGAATTCGTTGTTTCAGGATTGGATTTCATTGAGGGACAGGGAGAGGATTTTGAAAGGGCGTTGGAGAGCACAGGTGAGTGATCTTAATAATAATTTCAATTGAGAAACGAATGCGAGAGTTATGAAAAACGTATGTCAATCCAATCTGCATGTTTGATAACATTGCGGCGAAACTAAACAAACATAATTCAAAATGATTGTGTTGAATATGTAAATAACTCAACTGGCTCGATGCAATTATGGAGCTCATTGAATTGAAAGTCAGGAATTTCCCCGTGTAAAAATCGTGATGGAACTGAAACTTTTATCTAATTTTCAACGCCATCAGATTTGAATTTAGAAATATTTTAAGAATTTAATTTTAAAAATGGATAATTTCGAAACCATTGAAAGATCCTGTTGATTCACGAACTTTTGAAGATGCTAGGTCTTTTTTATTCTGAGGATTAACAATTCTGAATAAAAACCCAGACAAACGAAAAGAATATTTTTGAATGCTTGTTTATGTTCAGATATTGAGCGAATATCTGAATGATCTCGAAAAAATTAATTTATTGATAAATAACAGACAGCCTGTAATTTTATTTATAAGTAGGGGAGAGTTCCCTTGAAACGGACAATTTTATTATTTTCGGTGTGAAATATTATTTCAAATGAAAAAGTTTCAAATTGTACCGTCATAATATGAGCATAAGGTTTGTGGATTCACTTTTTCAGAAAAAGCTAGAAAAAGAAAAGCTAGTCACTCGAAAAAATAAGTCTTACTTTGTTTTATAAAATGTCCATTTCATGGGATGTTGCCCTTATTATGGACAGTTATTCCCATGAAGTGGACAATGGTACAAAAACAATAGAATACTGTCATAAAGTTCTAGGAGAATAGTTAAAATCATTTAGTAGTACCAAACAGAGAAAACATACAGTATTTTCCATGTTAATTATTGAATTACATAACATATTTTCACATCTCCCTCGAATCGGAAACATTGCAGCCCATGAACTGGACATCAATTTCCAGTCATTTTTCTATGTCCGATTCATGGGATTTGTGGTTTTTATAAAAAACCTGAAAATATAATTTCTACAAATCGTTATATCAATGATTTAACATATCTGTCTGATGAGGGATAATCACTTGATGTTTATATGAAAAAATCGGCAACTTATCGTCACTAAAAACGTAGCTATTCACTTCGCAAATGTACGTACATATTTACTTTACCGGCAACGGATTTTTCAATGCATGCCTCGTCCACAAGACGCGAGCCACAGATTCAGCCATTTTCCAAGAGACGTGGCTCAATGTTGCGAATTTTTATTTAGTAAAGTATGCTCAATTACTATCGGGTGTAGTAGAAAACTATAGTGTCCGGTTCATGGGCTGTCCAATTCAAAGGAACTCTCCCCTACCTAATTGAAGTAGGTAGGTATGAACAGAAACCCTTATAATTTGAATTTTTTCGAACAAAAAAAAGTTTCAATTCATTTATTGAGAGGAGCATGTTACTTTGCATTTATAAATTATAATCATTCGAAGGTGGAGCATCTAGTAACACTATCAACTTAAGATATAAAATATAGAAATGAATTCATCAAGAAAAAACGACAACAAATACTCGTAAACACAAAAATAACATAAACATTCAAGTTTCTTTCCAAGTGTATTCATCAAATAGTTATGTCGAAAATAAGTCAAGCTTTCTTGAATTAGCCTCTATTATACAGGCTGATCCTAAATTGAACGTACAAACGAAAAGGGGAGATTCCTTGAGTATGTTTAAGAAAAAAAGGCCCATAAACATGGGGTCGCAAACGTTTCGTTTTCGACATACAGAGTGTTGAACTTTTAATTTTATTCAGATTTTTTTCTCATAGTATCTACACTTTACACTTTCACTTTTCAGAACACAAACGTTCAATAATTTGATGTGTCAATACTGAATAGTATATTCTGTAACAAGGGCAGAATGAAAATCCGATACGAGTGAATCATTCCGAGGGCGAGCCGGAGGCGAGCCTGAGGAATCACGAGTATCGGATTTTCATTCTAACCGAGTAACAGACTATACTTTCTCCACGACGAAGCTAGATAATTAATCTTTTAATACTTAGATGAATTATGACGTTTCGAAAAACGCAATAAATATGACAATCAGAGCGGCAGGCACATAGATTTATTCTCTATGTTTTCAAAAGTGTTATGGAATGAATATTCTCACACACTGTGCGAGAATGAAATTCAGTCGAAATGCTTAAAAAACAAGGATTATACTGAAGCTCGAGTTGGTTATTGGTGGTAATCTATAAAGGGCGAAAACCAAGGACCAAACTCAACAACAACCGCGGTCATAACTGGTTATTTACTTGAAATCGATAATTGTTGTAGAATGAATATTAGATATCAAGTGTTAGAATACTGACATTCTATGGTCAAATTCGATGTTGGAAGAGCTGTATTCTGTGGCAGTCGTGGAGAAACTGAATTCATTCACCATCGCTTACTTACTGAATTTTATGATTATTTGGATTTTCCCGAGGATTTCCAGAGAATCGTTCAGAATTTTTTTTCTCGAAATCAGTAGCAGATACAAAAAAACTACGGGAGACCGAAAAGTTTAGTATAACAACAAAGTTTCTTTTCACATTTTTTCAAATTAACAGTTGCTCACCAAAAAAAGTTCTGGAAGAAAACAGGTGACAGTGTTTCAGAAAAAATATCACCCTGTAAACCTGCTATCAAAATTGGCAAGTCTCGTAGTGAGAACTCTCAAATGAAATATCTATGCCAAATCTCGAATGAATATGTTGTAATGTGTAGATACTATAAGTAAAAAACTTAAAAAAATTCAAACTTCAACACTCTGTATCTCGAAAACGAAACGTTTGCGATGCCATGTTTTAGGACTTTTTTCATGAACTTACTTAATGAATGTCTCCTTTTTGTTTGTAATTTCAATTTAGTAACACCCTGTATATTATATTTTGGATTATTGAAATCATATAATACCCATCTTTTTAAAATAGATCCATCTTGTAAACTCACTCCCACTTCATATGTACAACATTCAACCATGAATTCCTGTTAATTAATTTTCCAAGAATAAATTATTTAGGGAGAGCATTTTTTAGGATCTCAACATAAATAATATACATAAGCAATTTCTTCTCCTTACCATTTCAGTTTACATTGAGGTGGTCCTGAAAAATTATGATTTCCTTTCAAATTACTATTTCCTCCGTCAAATCTCTACGATTGTCATTTCAATTTTAAATGATTCTAATGAATTTTAAATATCGTTTTTTGTTCCGATTAATATTAATTATTTTTTCCTAATCCCCAATAACAAAAATATGATCGATTTCAATGAGATATTGACTGATTTTTCACCTTTACTTCTATATCAATTCTTGGATCTCCTGAAAAGCCTAATTTCAATTCTTCATTTCTAGTTCATTTGCATAAATTACATAAATTCTGTTTTGGCAGAATGATAAAGGTTACAGAGTGAATGAACTGAATATAGCTCCCCACAAGAACACATTATAGCAGCGGATGTAAATTAGATTGAATACAATTTAGATTGATTCCCAATAATTTCAATCAGATCACATGGTTTCGATAGTTTGAAGCCCATTTTATGAAAATGAATTTATAATTGCGATGAAAATTTTGAATTGGGATGGGTTTTATTGAGTCATTCTGCGTATCCTTCACAGGTGAAGTAATAATAAAATATTGCTTGGAATAAATTGATACAAGAAGAGGGCCAGAACGTGGGTAGAATTCTAATGAGTTTAATGTAGCACCTTGAAGTACGTATAGGCTAATTTTATCTATTGTTCATGACTCTTAGTTGTCGTATTTTGATAATATTCCGCCATATCTAGGTGAGACACACAATTATACAATGTGTTTTGTGAGTGGAAAGTGAAAAATGAATTTGATCCGTAAAATCAAGTTTTGGCGGTACCTCCACTTGGTTGGGTAAACCCACTAGCTATAATTTCAACAAGGGCGCAAAAGCTCCTAACCACAGGTTACTGCTTTTTGTTTTTTTCAATACTAATTGTGTCATATTGGGAAGCTAATTTAAAACTCATAAAGGACCCCGCACTTTTACTACGGGAAATGGCGTTCCGTCAAATTTTCTAAAATTTTGGTATAATGTAGTACTCGACATACTGATCAAAAGTGTCCATGGCCCCAACTCCATCCTATGACTAGTTTCTGAGATACAGGGCGTTGAAGTTGAGAATTACCCACTTTTACTACGCCCGTATCTCGAAACAGAATCGAATGAACTTCAATTTTTCTCAAGAAACATTTCATTACATCCCCAAGGAGCAAGCATATAGAGGAATATGACCGAAAATCGTTACGAATACAGGGTTATCCATAATTGAATGCATGCCCGATTTTGAAAGTATAAAATATGTCAGTTCTAGAGCGAGAACGTTCGCGAAATGAACTATTACTCTAGATATGTTGTTGTTACATCGAAAAAGTCTGAAATACCCAGAATTTATACTGGGGGATCCATTATTATAGAAACTATTCTCAAGGAAGGTTAAATGGACACCCTGTATTTATGGGTTGATTCAAGGTGTTTGTTTAATGTTTTTAGAACATATCATCATGGACTTCAAAGAATACAGGGTGATTCAGTCATGAAATGAACTTTGAACCTCACGAAAATACCCAAAAACCACCATTTTTTTTCATCACCCTCTATCTCAAGATTGAATCCGAGGAGGTGGGAGTTTTCTTTCACCACTGTTCTTGATATAAAAACATCAATACGGCTGAGAGTTTTTATCCACTTCCTATGACCAGATTTCTAGCTGGAATAAGAATAGAATAACATAAATAAATAATTTTCATATTACATAAAAAAAAATCTGGTCATAGGAAGTGGATAAAAACTCTCAGCCGTATTGATGTTTGTATATCAAGTACAGTGGTGAAAGAAAACTCCCACCTCCTCGGATTCAATCTTGAGATAGAGGGTGATGAAAAAAAGAGGTGGTTTCTGGGTATTTTGGTGAGGTTCAAAGTTCATTTAATGACTGAATCACCCTGTATTCTTTGAAGTACATGATGATATGTATTAAAAACATTAAACAAACACCTTGAATCAACCCATAAATACATGGTGTCCATTTAACCTTCCTTGAGAATAGTTTCTATAATAATGGATCACCCAGTATAAATTCTGGGTATTTCAGTCTTTTTCGATGTAACAACAACATATCTAGTGTAATAGTTCATTTTGCGAACGTTCTCGCTCTGGAACTGACATATTTTATACTTTCAAAATCGGACATGCATTCAATTATGGATAACCCTGTATTCGTAACGATTTTCGGTCATATTCCTCTATATGCTTGCTCCTTGGGGATGTAATGAAATGTTTCTTGAGAAAAATTGAAGTTCATTCGATTCTGTTTCGAGATACGGGCGTAGTAAAAGTGGGTAATTCTCAACTTCAACGCCCTGTATCTCAAAAACTAGTTATAGGATTGAGTTGGGGCCATGGACACTTTTGATCAATATGTCGAGTACTACATTATACCAAAATTTCAGAAAATTTGACGGAACGCCATTTCCCGTAGTAAAAGTGCGGGGTCCTTTATTCGAATCTCCTTCATTAGTACTTCCAAAATTCAACTGAAACATTATCGCTCATCAGTAATTACAACCTTTCTCGTCACTAGACTTGTCACTAATTTCTCAATTAAGCCGGACGTGTTTAACATCTTCTTAATTTATAAAGCCGTGTAACCGATTAATACGATATCGATCTGTGAATATAAAACACTCCATGAATGCTATTTGAATGAACGCATACGTGAATAAAATGAAACATTTAGATCGAACTCAAACAGCCATTATTCTCGATATTAAACTTGACCCACATTATGAGTTTATATAAATGTCCAATTCGTGTTTTCATTGGTACGCTGGTATGCTATTTTCGAATGGTTGTATTAGCTGTACGGCCTTCTATTTCTTTAATGGGAATTGATCCATTTCGATCTATTGTTGGTATTCAATTCCGTCTGGAGTAAGGATACTACGGTTTATGCAGATTCATCCGCCTTGAGCAGCGTGCGCGAAGTCAGGAAGCTTGTGAAGTGGTTTTTTACAGAAATGCAGAAAAAATCTTCAAGTTTTTTAGGCGTTCCTTTGGCAAACTTTGGAGTGAAACGAACAAAGCTTTTTTTATCCAAGAAATCTTCACTCTTTACATGTCCAAAAGGATACAATTTTTCAAGATAGTCTATTTTACAAAAAACTTTTCTACCTGCTCTTTAACAATAAACATAACGTCTTCTGTCCGTTCTGCTGTTTTGAGTTGGAGGTATTGAAGTACTCTTAGGGCTATTGACTATTGGTTAACGTTTGATTGGGTTTTTGTATGACAGAAATCTTGAATTGACTTGACCTTACTTGGCAGGTTAACCATTGGTTTCAAGACCAACTGGTTAACCAACTGAGTTACAACTCGCCCCCAGTCTTTTGCTTGCGAAAGTTGTTGAAGTAAGAGCTGCATTTTGAATGATTATTCAACTTCTGCACCACGAAATGGGAAAATAATTGCGAGAAGAATGAGGGAGCAACATTTCTTCCAGTTTCTGATCGACACAACCAAGCTTTTTGTCTTGGCTTCCAGAAGTTGCGACATAATCTATCCTTACTTAACTCAACTTAACCTAACCTAACTCAACCTTACATAATTTAACCTTACCAAATTAAGCTTAAACCAACTCAACTTCACCTAACTTAACTCAGCCTAACCTAACTCAACTTAACCTTACCTAATCAAACCCTACTTTTCCATCAAGAAGTTCTATAAGATAAACCTACTTATTATGGATTTATAATAACGTTACAATCTATCATATTATTCACCTGACACTTGACCAATGAAGGAACATCTTTGGCGGCGTTTTGATTTTGGAATTGAATCTACAGAGATGATTTTATTTTGCAGGATTTGGAAAGTTTCACTTTACTCTGCTCACAGTATGTGGCCTTATATATTTGAATACCGCCATTGGAATAACAATCATTTCATTTGTTCTCCCATCAGCGACATGCGATTTTCAGATGTCTTCTTCAGACAAAGGCTGGCTCACAGCAGCCCCCATGCTTGGTTAGTATGAAATTTCATGAATGCACAAAGCAATAATCGCCTATGGCACGTTTCGCAGCTGACTTCATATATCTGTTTAATTTTGTTTTTATAGGTATGGTCATAGGTTCCTACTTTTGGGGATGCCTAGCTGATACCAAAGGCAGAAAAACAGTATTAATAGGTGCCTTAATTATGGATGGAATCTGTGGCATCGCATCCAGTATGGCACAAGTGTATTGGCTCTTTATGTTGTTCAGATTTTTCAACGGTTTCGCGTGAGTAAAGAAGTCGATACAGAGTGTTTTATAAACAATCTGGCAATGAAACTGATGATAGGTACTGATTTAAATCGTGTTATAGGATCACAGGTGCTATGGGAATATGTTTTCCTTATTTGGGAGAATTTCAGCCAGGAAAGTATCGTGAAACCATTTTGTGCTGGATGGAATTGTTCTGGACACTCGGAGTTATATGCTTGCCAGGTAACTGATTGAACCATTGTTATTTTGAAGGGTTTTCACAGAATGTTTTCTTGAAAAAAGTGTAATTATCACATCTGCCTGAGTCAATTTTTCGAATTGAAGTCACATTAATGAATTTCGGAAGTAAATGAAAGAATGAATATAAGAAAAAATATAACTTTATTCAAGATCATTACAAAACAAATCTCCTGCACAATGATAAAGATATCATGAGCAAAGCAAAAAAAGGAATGTCACCCATCACAACTTTAAAAATAAAAGAAATGAACCTTAAAGAAAAGAATATCGACCAAAACAAAGAGAGAAGACAAGAAAAATACTGAAAAATATTTCATTTATATTCACAGGTATTGCGTGGATAATAATTCCTATGGAATTTACATACGAAACGGAAAATTTCAAGTTTGCAAGTTGGAATCTTTTCGTTGCCGTCTGCTCATCTTTGAGTCTCATCATCGGCATGTGGCTTTGTTTCTTCCCAGAAAGCCCTAAATTTTTGTTGGAGTGTGGAGAACCAGACGAAGCGTTAGAAGTTCTTCGTCACATGTACGCTGTCAATACTGGAGATGATCCAGGTTCCTATCCTGTGAGTTTCAATTCAATGTTCATACAGAAATAATTCTCATTCCAACATGACTCACCTTAACCTCACATAATTGAACCTAACTTAACTCAACCTACCCTAATCTAACTAAACCTAACTGATCATAACCTAAAGTAACCTAACCTAATCTAACTCAACCTGATATTTGAATTTGCGTGTCTCCGATTGTTTAAGGTTTTGAGTTTGAGGGAGAAGGTGAGGACCATGAGCGTTGTCTCTCAACAATCCTCCAGGAGCATCAGAAGTTTGAGGATTAGAAAACCGAAAGAACTCAAAATGTTACTTCGAGAAATATGGGAACAGACAAAAGCTCTGTGCAGACCTCCCCATTTACGATACACTATCATAACTTGTCTCATTCAATTTGGGTTAACCACCAGGTGAATATTCATAGGTTATGTTTGGCAATTTGGACAAAACCAACTGAAAATTCGGTATTTACCGTGTTTTATTTTAGCTACTACACTTTGATGATTTGGTTCCCTGAACTGTTCAACCGATTTGAGGAATTTGAATCTTTGCATCCAAACGAAAGTGCTTCAGTTTGTGAAGTATCTTCTGTTGTGCTTCCTACCATAAATGGAACATTGATAGATGAAGAATTTTGTGGCCAACCTATCAGTGATGCCGTCTTCTTACATACGATTATTATAGGAATTGCGTGTATTCCTACCAGTTTTTGGTTACCGCTTTGTGTTCATCGACTTGGAACGAAATTCTTTTTAGGTAAGTACCAAATTTTATGGTGTTGGCTTTGATAATGTGAGTATAATCTACAGCAGAATCTAACCATTAGGTCAGCAGTCTTTTTTCACTTCCTAGCATAACGGCTCTAATTATATGTTGTAGCATGAAATTGTGTTCACCCTGTATATTATTTTGTTACAATCAACACGTATTTCGAGAATAGAGAGTGCTATTTCGAGGTTTTGAATAGTTAAAATCGTGAACATTATAGTTTCAGTATATTTTGTGAATAATAATAATAACAGTACTTTATTGACCATAGTCAAAGGCCATCGACCGGAGTCCTTCAGCCCTGTACATTCATTTACAGTAGATGAAAAGAAAAAAAAAATTATATTTTCTGTAAAAATTATTCATCAAATGTTTTTAGTTTGTCATCATGAGTCCTTCTATCACAGTGTGGGTCGGAAACTTTCTGGTTGTCTCAGTCACTTCATTTTGTGAATATTTTTCTTATCTTTTCTTTTTATATCAGATTGTTTAGTTATTG
Organism: Adalia bipunctata; assembly: GCA_910592335.1. NCBI lineage: Eukaryota > Metazoa > Arthropoda > Insecta > Coleoptera > Coccinellidae > Adalia > Adalia bipunctata. The sequence goes on from OU342955.1 coordinate 17,151,946, forward strand.
ATTCATTTCATCCAATTGAAATAATTTATACATTTTTTTGTTTTGTTTCAGTTTTCAGTTTGCTCGTGGCGAGCGCTGTTACAATGGGTCTCTACTTCGTGACATCGTCGCTTTCTAATTTGGTCTTATCCTGTATATTCGAAGCTCTGACCAGTCTCGGTATAAGTACTGTTTATTGTGTATTGGTAGATCTGTTTCCTACGAATCTAAGGTAATTTCGATTGATTAAAAAAAAAGATTCGATAATTTTTATGTCGTGAATATTTTCAGAGTCATGGCAGCAGCATTATCTCTTACTTGTGGTAGAGGAGGAGCTTTAATGGGCAATCTGCTTTTCGGTTTTTTGATCGATCTGAATTGTGTGGTACCTGTAGTTCTGTTCTCATTGATGCTTTTTGGTGAGTGAAAATGTTATTTTTCGATGTTTCAGAGGAAGATATGATAAACGAGACTTTCAGTAAAGATAGAAATACATCAACAAAATATTCTCAGTGTTTTCCATAAGTACCATAAGTACCATAAGTAGAAATGTATGTATTTTAAACAATGAAATGAAAATACAGCGAAATATGAATACAAAAAATTAAGATTGCTCTCACTATATCCATGATTTATTTCAGCGAGTGGACTACTATGCCTTCTGCTACCCAATACAGGAAAAGGTGCACTAGAATGACCCTCTTGCTTTATTTAGAGATGATGAATTAATAAATATTTGTGATATCTGTATAGATTACCAACTTTGGAATATTATTTACTTACTCTTATTCTCATTTTGGACTTGATGTCCGATGGAGTAATATTCATAGCTGTGTACATTAGATCAGTGTTTATTTTTATTTATTTATTAGTGTATCCTAATTTTAAGACTATTTATTAGTATTTATTTTTTTAATTCGTGATGAAGTAGACGGCCCATGTACTATCGAAAATTTCGACTTCAACAGATTAATTCGAATAAGAATATAGATTTAATTGGGCTATCATTCAGTGACAAAGTTATTTAACAGTGTTGAGACATCAAGCACAAAATTGATATCTATAAACCGGCAGTATTAAAAAGGTGTGATAATGAAGAATGACCAGACTGTGACATTCATGTGTTATTGAAGTTTTTGTAAGAATTTTGTAGCAGTTACATTCCTCTTAAACTTAGTTGTATATATAGGAATAAACAGCAAAATGAAACTCGGCAACAAAAGTCTCCAGCATCAAGTTTTCATGAAATGCGCGAAAAGATTCGAAATTTCGATAGTCCATTGGCAGAAATAGGATTTTATCTGAATGGTTGACTTCAATCAACATTATCTTTATTGGAGTGTACAGCTACAGCTAAATTTGAAAATTTTAACTCGAGAACCTGGTGAGGTTTTATTTTCTTGTGAATTAGTCAATTGAAGAGAGTTTTAAAATATGAACATATATCGAAAAATCAAGAATTAGGCCGAATAGGTAAGGAAAATAATCACGAAACATCAAAAGATACCATATTCGGTAGGTAACCAATTTTAAAAAGGGACCAATGTGGGATAAAATCGATCTAGAAAAAGTGCCTAATTCCTCTTCCAGTTTGGATTCGCAGGTTTTTTTGCAAATGTTTGAAATTTGGAACAAATTTTTCGAATTTTATAATATTTTATAATTTACCATATGGAAAATTAAAATTAGTTTATTTTTATACTCCATAAAGTCAAGGATATCAGTTGTATAGATAGATAATTCTGATTAAGAAATTTTTCTATTAGATCATTAGTTGAATTGTTATTACTTATCTGGAGCACAAGTATGTGGTTAATACATTGAATGTTGAATATAAAATCTAAATTTTGTTTCTGCTATTTATTCAAACCTGAAAATCCTTTTTCCCTCCTGATACGTACCGGATTCAGTGTCTGAATATGTGACCACCTTAGCTACGAATTTGGACAAGTAGGCAGAAATCTACGAGCGTCTGGTTAATACGTTCATAATTTTTCCTGAAGTGTAAGCCATTAAAATCTTCAGAAACGTTGAAGTATTAATAAAAAACAACAGTTTATTGAAACAAAAATATAATACACATTTACAAAGTGAAGAGAACGAAAGAATAACTCTTTCAATTCACATGCCTAAAATTATCACTAGTGGAAGAGATAGCATCTTCAACTGTTGGCAAACCGAACATGCACGATACAGGGTGGGTATAGTACGGATTCAAAATAGCTGGATATTGCTGACTTGGTGGGGATGAAAAATAATGCGGAGGGAATAGTCCTTGTCTTTGTGCGATCTTAAGCCTTGTTGTGAGCTGTTTTTTCCACTTGGTTCTTCTATTTTGAAACCTGAAATGAAGCAGAAGGAACAAAAATGAACAGGTAGACGTTATGTAATAGGAGAAAGAAGAAGATGACGAATGGTGCAGAGATATTATATTAAGACATACCATGTTTTGATTTGTACCTCCGTAAGACTTAGAGCTTTTGATAACTCCATCCTCTTGCTGACACTGAGGTATTTGTCAACTTTGAACTCGCTCTCAAGCCTTTCCAGTTGCTTGGCACTGTAAGCTTGTCTTGGTTTTCTATCCAGGACTGGTTTCCTTGATCTTCTGCTTGCAGGTTTTGAAACTGTAACATCCATTTGATGAGCGTAATCGACATGAAAAGAGTGACTGTAGCTACTCATAACGTGATTCAGAATAATATTCTTGGACATTGACTGCAATAGCCAAGATGAACATTCATCTGATTCTTGTCAATTGAAAAATTGGAAACGTTATCATTGATTATCCCATCAAAACCCATACGGGGAGTAGTTGTTGCAAATTGTGAGGCATTGACTCTGTGAAAACACTCTTTTTTGAGTTTCTTGTTGGTATATGTGATGCTTGTTGTTGTTTGCTCTGCTATTTTTATGATGACGAGGTCAAGATCATTTCCAGTCTGATCTTAGGTGATGTTGTTATGACGGTAACCGAAGTAGTAGTACCTAGATTTACAAGCAATTTGTTTTATTCTTTAAGATAATTTCCCACTGGGTTCCCGAATGTGAATTTGGAATTCGAGGTAAATAGTTTGAGATGATCATCTGTTGATGGCCCATTTTCAAACGATATTTAAGGCGATCGAAATGGAATAAACTTTACTCGTTACGTATAGTATCGTCAATATTCTGATGAATTTCTGGTCAGTGATGGTTAAAGACGTGAATAGAGCATATGGAAGCCTTTTTTAAAACATTGGTACCTATATTGACTGTCACATAATTCCACAAGTTATGCCTGAAATAACACATATCTTCACCGGTAGGCATCCGAGACCACCAAAGAGACAACGTTGTTCACATATTGACACAAAGTTTATATCCTAAGGATAGTTAGAGGCTGTCAAATTAACCATCATCTAATGTGACACACTGGTGTCAAACTCCTGTTCAAACAGTGACAACCATATAATTTTAAATTCATCGTTTTTATGCAGCCGCTTCCCTTCCAGTAATTCCATTGACAAACAAGTTTAAGACGTCTCTTTCGATCCCAATTAGCACCATGTCCCAATGGGCAAACAAGGCGAGGAGAATTTCAGCGTCAACCTCGTTTGGGAGTGAGATCTTACGAGCTATAACTACTCGAATATACTGCAGAGATTTCACTTTTAGTTGGGATAAAAATACTAAGAATTAAGATCAAATGTCACGAGTACTACATCTTTCTATTACGTGTCTGTCGGCTTGTATGGACCATCAAGAGACAAGAGCCATTCAGTCGAGACAAGAGCCATTCATTTCCCAAAACAACAAATTTACAAAAAGTTTGGGATTTATAGCAAGAACCGAGACTTTTTTCAAATCCAGTATTTCGAAAGGGAAAAGAGTTAGAATTTTTTTTACGCAACAGTTACTTGACTGCTGAACCACATTGAAGCAACTTCTCACCCAATATAAGGCTAAGACTGTTTGAAGAGTTTCGTTGTAACGAAGTTTGGATAAGTTTTTCCGGAGACCCTGTAGAAAGAGAAATAAGGGATGCTGCTTCCCTGTAAAACTGTTTCTGGATATAAAGCCCATTCCACTAGAGATTTGTGAGAAAGCATCCTCCTCTTAATTTAATAGTAACACGCGAACCTACCATTTCCGAAGTGTTCGTTATTGTGCATTTTCCAGTTCTACCGAAAATGAATTTCTCCCTTTGTGTGATTGATTGAACTGATTTTCACCACCTTTTATGGAGTTACTCTGCAGCTTTTTCAGGGAAGTGTAGGAAATTGTTATAATGATAATAATATATACCTATATAGGCACCTACCATCATTAAAGGAAGCAGTTTAATGTTGATTTTACAGAATAGGATGAAAGAAGAAGAACTTATGTTCATTATTTCATCTTTACTGTAACATAGCAATAATTTACAGAACGTAGTTTTCTTTCTTATTGTTTCAAACGCAGGAATTCAACGAATGGTCCAATAAACCCATACATAAACGTTCAATACACGTTTATATACCGTTGCTGAGTGAATTAGACTTCTCTCGTTGAATTTTGTAACGATACTATTGATACGTTCTATGAACCACCATTATTAAACGAATCCTTAACGAGTCTCCTCAACGTATATCCAATAAAAACTGCGAAACGTTACATAAACGTTTAATATGACACTTAGCAGCAACCTGAAGTTTCCAGCAAACTGGGAAAACTATATTTTACGTTTCAGTGATAATTTATTTCTACTCTTTATTAACGTTACAGTTGCCACAACTATAAAACGTTTCTTTATCGTGCTTCTTGAACGTATTCGATACGAACTGTGAAACATATTTAACGTTTGAGTATTTATTTCAACTCTTCTCAAATCTGTAACCTGCATAAGTTGGGACGTTATTATTATTTATTATTATTCTTGATGAATAATAATATAACAAATTATAAATACGAATTTATGTTACGTTGAATGTTATTGCGATAAGAAAGAAGGTGCTAAGTTGATAATTGAATTAACGTACATTGTCGCACCAATAAAGTATTTAGCACCTTATGATAGTTGATCCAATGAAACTAATTTGCGTACTTCTCCATCTATACGTAGTTGTAAAAATACAGCATAATTTCTCAATATATGCCTAGCAGTATCTATTTTTTGGGAGGCACTTCCTGAAGGAACATTTTGGAAGTAGGTACCTAGTTATTACTTTTTGATAGCGAATTTTTCACATTCATCATAAGTTGATGAATTTGAGGAATTTTTGCTTTTGAATGTGAGCGAATGTTGTCCAGATGTAACAGCCCATCGTGCTATTCAAGTAGTCAAAGAAAAAGTTGAGGAAAAGTATAATTTTTGATAACTTTTTCATTTTTGTGCATGAGCAGAGGGTTTTGTTAGTTGTCACTTGTTATAACTTGTCCGAAATTATATTGTGCACCTTATTCATCTTCCTAAAATTATTTTTCAATCGAATAGTTCTCCGGTTTCAAAAAAAGACAAGAAAAAGGGGAAAATTCAATTCAAATTTGAACAAATCCACTTTTTCGTTTTTCACTTCTCTAAAATAGGGTTTAAATCCTCTTCAAATACGGGGTGTGTCGAATTCCCACTCGGATGCGATCTCCAGTGAGTGCTAACCGATTTTCGTCTCCAGACCACCTTCAGGTGTAGAAAAATTAACAAGTTTTAATATTTGTTTGTCTTAATACACAAGTAAACATATAAATCAAAACTAATGTCAACCATGAAACAGAATTCTCAGAAGGGAAAGGGTGTGAAAGAGCAATAACTCGAAGAAGTATGGTCAAGTGTCAACTGTTCATGAAATTACCAAAGGCAAATATGTATTCAAGCCTGAAGAGAATATAGAAGAGGTGGTTTGATATTTTTAAATGATCACTTTCTTAGTTCTTTCGTATTTGCTTCTGCACATTGTTATACTGATGTGGATACTCATTTATAAAAACGATCTAATTCAGGATCGGAAAGATTCACTGAAATTTCTTATATCTATTGAAATTCACTCCTCACAATTGTGAATGGTTTATTGAAATTTTTAATTGTTATCGTGTTCATTCCCATTTTCCTAATTTATTCGAATATTTGGATTTTTTATAAATCGTTTCGAGGCCAATATATGGCCTTATGAAATCAGTCCTAAAATAATCACAAAACTCACCTTGTAGTCCGAAAATTCCACTTTGATTCTTCAAATCTTCATTCGTGTTTAGCCAAGGTGGAAACAGTAAGGGACGAGGTGATGGTATTCCAGGATTTTGATGATAAATCATGTAGGGATTACTGGGAATATTCCTGAGTTCATGCGGTATCTTTGTTGAATTCATCAACTCCATGATTTTCGAAGATCCCACTTCATTCCTTTGCGATTTTGGATGTTCAGTAGCCACTTTTAGATCTGCAATTAATTTGATTCATTCTGAGTATTGAAACCGTGAAAATGGATGTTTTGGAGGTTGGCAGACTTGGTGTGTAAGCGGAAAGTCAGTAGGAAGATTTGAGTTGAGAATTTGTTATTGAAGTCTTTATTCTTGAGAGATGTCTTCAGTTAAACGTGAACAATATAATTTAGAATTTTGAGGCCCATTTTCAGATTCAGATTGAAATTTGGTTTAATAAATTTACAAATTAGACTATGAATTTTTTGAAGTAACTACCGTGAGTCAACAATATTGGTATGTACACACAACCAAACTTATATGAAATCACCCAGTATTAAGATGAAATATTATTTTGATATCTTTTTCGTTAGAAGCAAATAAAAAGTGCATGTGTTCACTCACAAAAACAGTTAGGTTCATAAGCACTTGATAAGATTTGGCTTTGCAGTGTCGATTTCACCATTTCGTTCGAACGTCGCAGTGAATTTATATTTTGTTTTTTTGCGAAGTTTAAAAAAAATGCCTTCCTTATGTGGGGTTATCGGAAGTCCAGAGAGGAAGAATTATTACTATGGCAGAACAAGGTATGTCACAAAGACAGATTGCAAGAACGGTGGGGGTTACACAAGGGGTTGTTTCAAAAACCTATGCAAGGTTTCTGGAGTAAGGAACCCTAAAGAATAGGCCGAGAAGAAGTCGTGGAAGAGTAACTACAGAAAGGCAGGATCGCTTTTTAGCCCGAACAGCAAGAAGAAATCCCGCAGTATCTCATTCAGAGCTTCAAAGGCAATTTTTGCAAGCTACAGGTGTTAGTGTAATAGTGTTTCTGTCGAAACTATCAGAAAAAGACTTCGCGCTCGGGAATTATTCAAGAGAAGAGCGTTAAGAGTTCCAGAACTATCAAGGCAAAATAAAGTTGACCTTTTTAATTGGTCTTCAAAGCATTTAAATTGGACTATTGAAGATTGGAAAAATGTCTTATTTTCGGATGAGACCAGAATTGGCCTACGATCAGACGACCGGCGTGTTCGCATTTTAAGAGGTAGAGGGAGGCAAGCTAGGCTCCAAGCTGCATTTGCCCATTGGACAATCTCTGACAGGGCCTAGGTATGTTGATCTAGTGCTACAACCTGTAGTGAGGCTCTGGCGAGGTGCTTTTGGAGATTATTTCCTATTTATGCAGGATAATGCACCTCCACATACTAGCAGAGTTGCAAAAAATTTTTTCGAAACAGAAGGTGTGACTGTTTTAGAGTGGCCTTCTTGTTCACCGGACCTCAATCCTATCGAGCACTTGTGGGATACGATCAAAAGAAAAATTAGAGATCGTCAAAATAATCCTGGTAACGCAGAGCAACTTATACAAGCGGCTTTAGAGGAATGAGCAAATGTTACAGAAGAAGAAATTAACAACTTAATAGAAAGCATGCCTCGTCGAATTCAAGCTTGTATCAATGCCAGGGGTGGTAATACTGATTATTGATTTGTTAAAATCGTTTTATTTGTTGTTCAATTCTCAGTTACATAAAAATTATTTTTAGAGAAATTTACACTTTTAATTTTCTGTTCTATTATAAAAATAATCTTTTTATAATTTATATTATTTTTGTAATAAACTTGTTTTGGGAAAACTGCTCTTCACTTTTCAGCGACTTTTCTTAATTAAAATCCGTTTTTTCCAAATAACAGGGTGATTCCATATAAGTTTGGTTGTGTGTATTTCTGAAAAGTGATTTTTTGAGAAATGTCAGTTAAACCTGATTATAATTCCTTTAACCAATGAATACGATGGTACTTACCGAAAGTATGGTTTACATCGTTGATTGGCATGGGCTTCACAAACTCATCCTCCTCTTTCGGGTTGTCGAATTCACTAGAACTGACATCAGTCCTTTTTTGAGCGCTTAGTCCAAGGATACTATCGATCGAAAACTTATTAACACTACTAGATTCACTATAAAAACTCTCTTCCGATTTAACATCTTCTGGAAAGCCGCCGCTATCACCTTCTTCTGAAGACCCATAATTAAAACCCTCAACACTCTCTTCTTCCGCAGAGGTCGAAGCATCTTCTTCTAAAGAAGTCATTTTCGAAAAACCAGCCAAATCGTTAGCGGAGAAATTGATAAAGGAAAGTTTGGTATATTGAAGATTTTCTTGGGGAAACTGCGAAACCCATAAAAGATAACAGTTATCTGAACATCAGCGGAGGTGTATTAAGGTGAGCAGATATTGCCACTGGTTGGTCCATGTTTTCTTTGCTCAATCAACTAGCACCTCTACGGCCCTCCCCTTCTGGGTATCCCGCCCCTCATTTTCTCATCTCGGGAAGACGGACGCCGTCAGAGATTGGGAAATCGCGTGTTCTCAAATTGCCCTAAAGTGTATTTCACACCTTTACCCGCTAACTGCCATGCGTGCGGTCCCCCAAATGTTTTAAGGTAATTTTCTTACTTGTTGGATTTGTGCTCAGAAGGTTATCATGGAGACAAACAGCACGTTTGTATGATCTTTTCATGGCATTATATCATTGAAGATAACAGAAAAACGAATTCAAAATACTTATTGTACAAATTTACTCATAACTAAATCAGAATTAGAAACACACAAATCAAAATTAGTATAACAAGACAGAATCAACACTACCAATTCTGTTTATCAAATATTATGAATCACATGGAGTTAAACTTATTAAGAGGACAATCTCTCGTTGAGAGGTTCAGCAGTAATTCCTTTGGAGCTCAGAAATTTGGAACTGATGAAAGTCTTCTCCAGAAGCAAAGTGACGGTGGAATTAGCTCCAATAAAGAACAAGTAACCATGAGGAATTGAATCCAAACGAAGATTACCATGTTTTGACATGAAGTTAAACTTATGTAGAGGATTTGGAAGGTTCAGCAGTAGATTCCTTGGATCTCAGAAATTTGATACTGATGAAAGGCTTCTCCAGAAGCAAAGTGACTATGGAATTAGCTCCAATAAAGAACAAGTTACCATTAGGAATTGGATCCAAACGAAGATAACCATGCTTTGACATGAAGTTAAACTTATGTAGAGGATTTGGAAGGTTCAGCAGTAAACCCCTTGGAGCTCAGAAATTTAATACTGATGAAAGGCTTCTCCAGAAGCAAAGTGACTATGGAATTAGCTCCAATAAAGAACAAGTTACCATTAGGAATTGGATCCAAACGAAGATTACCATGCTTTGACATGAAGTTAAACTTATGTAGAGAATTTGGAAGGTTCAGCAGTAGATTCCTTGGATCTCAGAAATTTGATACTGATGAAAGGCTTCTCCAGAAGCGAAGTGACTATGGAATTAGCTCCAATAAAGAACAAGTTACCATTAGGAATTGGATCCAAACGAAGATAACCATGCTTTGACATGAAGTTAAACTTATGTAGAGGATTTGGAAGGTTCAGCAGTAAACCCCTTGGAGCTCAGAAATTTAATACTGATGAAAGGCTTCTCCAGAAGCAAAGTGACTATGGAATCAGCTCCAATAAAGAACAAGTTACCATTAGGAATTGGATCCAAACGAAGATTACCATACTTTGACATGAAGTTAAACTTATGTAGAGGATTTGGAAGGTTCAGCAGTAGATTCCTTGGATCTCAGAAATTTGATACTGATGAAAGGCTTCTCCAGAAGCAAAGTGACTATGGAATTAGCTCCAATAAAGAACAAGTTACCATTAGGAATTGGATCCAAACGAAGATAACCATGCTTTGACATGAAGTTAAACTTATGTAGAGGATTTGGAAGGTTCAGCAGTAGATTCCTTGGATCTCAGAAATTTGATACTGATGAAAGGCTTCTCCAGAAGCAAAGTGACTATGGAATCAGCTCCAATAAAGAACAAGTTACCATTAGGAATTGGATCCAAACGAAGATTACCATGCTTTGACATGAAGTTAAACTTATGTAGAGGATTTGGAAGGTTCAGCAGTAGATTCCTTGGATCTCAGAAATTTGATACTGATGAAAGGCTTCTCCAGAAGCAAAGTGACTATGGAATTAGCTCCAATAAAGAACAAGTTACCATTAGGAATTGGATCCAAACGAAGATAACCATGCTTTGACATGAAGTTAAACTTATGTAGAGGATTTGGAAGGTTCAGCAGTTAACCCCTTGAAGCCAGAAATTTGGAACTGATGAAAAGCTTCTTCAAAAGCAAGGCGACTTTGGAATCAGGTCCAATAAAGAGGAAGCCACCACGAGGAATGGGGTCCAACCAAAGATTACTATGTTTAGAGAGAAGTGAGTCCTCCCATAAAGCTGGTGCTTCGACAGTTATGGCTACACCAAGGAATAAGGGTCATTCAACAATTGAAATTGATCCATCCAGGAAGCGCAATAATATTGTGCCTGGAAATCCCAAAACAAACTGCATCAACAATAAAATCAGGAAATCCAAAAATATGAGCCTTTTACGCAACTATCCAATTCCAACTAAGCAATACCTGTTTCCAGCCCGGAGGCTAGAAGAGTACCTACCTACTCAAAAGATGAGACTTTGTGAAATTTATAGTGAAGTTCGAATCATTGAAAGTGTTACAACTCACCTCAGCGTTCGTTGTAAAGTGGGATGGGTGTAAAGTAGAGATGGGATACCTCCATTAGATTTGTTTGAATCCACTGGACTTCCTCTGCACATGCTGTACCTATTAGAAAATTCCCACATTACTCAGAAGCAGGCCGAGTATTTCATAACGGGCAGATATTACCGCATTAACGCCCTTTTGTGTTTGATATTTAATGCTCCCTGGTTAACAAGATTCAGCGGCAAATGAGGAATATGAATGGGTGTAAGTGGTTGATATCATTTTACAGTGAGATTGTGCATTTACTCTGTATTGTTTACAGTGAGAACGGCACCATTTGGCGATGGATTTCGTGGGGGATGATGAATAACCGGCCATCTCGTAGTAGGAGAGCGTTCAGATTGATACGGGAGGGGAGAAGTGTACAGGGTGACTCGATATTTTTCTATGTAGTTCGGTGAGATATAGTACCTGTAGAGTGTAGTTCCTGAAAATTATTTTTTCACAAAGAAACGACAAGTCACGAAGAAAATACACAAGGGGACCTTTTCGAAATTGAAGCAAACTTGAAAAAACTTCAAGTCATTTCTTTTGCCACCTGGTGTTTTTGAGCAAGATATGAAAACAGTTCTAGGTCTGTAGAAATGCAAATGGAAATCCGTAGATATTATCGGAAAATTTTGGGGTAATTGAATTGAAATTTGGAACATGAGTTGAACACCTGTTTCCGTTCCGTGTTCTTGTGCTCAGTGTCAAAAATGGGACATATTCAGACAGAAGTTTCAAATGTGAAACGCGATACGAATTTTCAGTATCTTACGAGGATATATTGAAAAATTCTTAGCCTACTATAGAACAAAACAAAATTTTAATGCTAAAATATTTTATTACTCAACATATTCTCCTCTTTTGTATACATTTATTACAGCTGCAACGTCTCTAGACCTTTCAAAAAAAATGTTTCGCCTTGCTCTGCAAACCAGTCCTCCACAGCTTTCATAACCTCCTCGTTCGAAGAAAATTTACGACCTTTTAAACTATTTTTCAGTTGAGGAAAGTCATGATAGTCGGACGGAGCCAAATCTGGTAAAGAAGGGGGGTGTTCTAGTAATTCTAACCCTAAATCACGAATTTTTCGCATGGCAACATGAAATTTGTGTACTGTAGCGTTGTCCTGTGAAAACAAAACACCTTCGGATAGCTTTCCGCGTCTTTTCTCTTCAATTTTTTACCGTAGACTGGTCAGTAATGTCGAATAGTAATCTCCAGTTATTGTTCCCTTATCCAAAAAATCAATCATGATTACTCCATGGCAATCCCAAAAAACTGAAGCAGGACTTTCTCTAGCAGATTTTTGGACACGAAACTTCTTACGTCTTGGAGAACCAGAGTGTCGCCATTCCATCGATAGTTGCTTTCTTTCTGGATCGTAAAAATGTACCCAAGTCTCATCCAGAGTAACGATTCGGTTTAAGAAGTCTACATCGTTTTCAAATCGAGCACAGATCGAACGCGATGTTTTTACCCTTGCACCCCTTTCATCAACATTCAAACATTTGGGGATCCATTTTGCAGAAATTTTTCTCATGTCCAAATTGACGTGAACTATATGATGAACGCGTTCGTTTGAAATCTTCAGTGCTTCAGATATCCGTTTTAGCCCAATTCGACAGTCTGATAAAATCATGTCATGAACTGCGTTGATATTTTCGGGGACTAACACAGATACTGGCCTTTCCGATCAGTCATCATCTTCAATGGAAAATTTACCTATTTTGAAGCTTGCAGTCCAATTCTTCACGGTCGAATACGAAGGACATATCTTCGTAATTCTGCTTACCTCTTAACCCTCTTGAATACAGGTGCTTGATAATGGATCGATATTCCAATTTTTCGATTTTTAAAATTTCGGTGGACTTTTTTTTTTCAATTTATTGCGTAACTCTGGTTTACTCTTTTGACGTCAAACTCTACACTGACACTTCCAATAAGTTATTGTTCGTTGATATGGTATCGCAATATTTTGTTTATGCATGGAACTGGTCTAAGTTAACTAGATATCAATACATCCTCGTAGTTGGGAAAAAATTGCCTCCCCAATTTGAAAAACCCACGGAAGATTTCGATGACATATTACTCAAACCATCTCTCCCTATTGTACCTTTACCAACACAATAAAATAAAAAATTGGCCGACGAATCTGCCCCGTAGTTGGTCTTTTATGCTCATGCTTTTAACCTAACGATATAAGAAGAGTGTGAATGAGTCCGTCAGCAACACCTGTTTAAAACTATATAACCACCCGTGCAGGATTCCTGCCGAGTTCTGACAAGATCTTGCAGCCAGATAAATCACCGCTAAAAGCTCTTCTGGGAACCCTTCACCGTTACCTAACTACTTTTCAAACGTTGGACACTTGAATGGGAAGCTGAGATTAATATATGTCTCAATAATAATCGTTCTTCCATTTACACACTTATGCTGGAAAATGGAACATATTTTTCATGGTTTTTCACCATTCCTGCTGAGTTTGTCGAAAGGCTGATGTCTCGAATAGTTGTGGTTTCCAATAGTTTATGGCCCGCAGTTTCACAGAAAAATAAATATAATCACCTCAATAATGATTCATTTCTTGTCCCGGTGGACATATGTCACTGAACTTATTTCTATCTTCCAGGTCCTTGACTGCTTTCGCCATGAAGTTCAAGACTCTATAAGTGTGAGGAAAAAAAGAAAATGAACAATAACTCAGTGGATTTTCTTCATTAATTCCTATTTTTTCATAGCTAGAAACCAATTGCATTAATCTTCATTAATTCGTTTGTCTTTTCCACTGTCTTCTGGTACATCTTCCATCCATTCATTGCTCAAAAATGAACCATTAAGAAGATCTTAGTTGAGCGTGAAAATTGACACAGACGTTCAAAACTAACAGAATATGAGCCGCTTCCCATAACGGAAGAATAAAACAGTGTTATCATGTCATTATTTAACGACATTTCACGCCAAGAGATTAAGGAAATTCTTCAACCATATCAATAGGGCTCACACAACTTGTAGGATTCTCATTTCGGAAAGTTGACACCAACTGCATACACCATGATTGATCTTCAGATTTTATTAAATTTTGTCCTTGTTTTCTGCTACTGTGTGTGTGAAAATGTGATAGATGTTGATGATTTTCTTTCTCCTGACTACATGCCGACTACTTTGTTGATGTTGGAAAATCCTACCAGCAATAAGAGTTTAGGAGTTCCTAATGTCACTGGATTCGAGGGAAGTTTAGATAAGGCGATAGTGACAATGGGATATCACAGGTATAAAATATGAAATCTTGTTGTCCCTCTGTAAGACAAGCAGTCTATAAATAGTATATTTTCCACATTCTGCAGACACATGATGAATGAATATTTATGCCGAAACTACATAGCAGAGCAAATAGTCCAAGAGATGTCGTCTTCTAAGATAAACAAAAGAATGGGTGTTATAAGTCATGGACCTGGTAACACACTCCAACCTGCTGAACCAAAATCCTCACAAAATGAGCTATTAGAAGACGAGGGGTCGTCGAGTTACAAGGACTGGCTTTCCAAGTGAGTCTCTCTCATGTGTTAGAATGTTTGATCTTACTGAGGTTTTCAATGCCTCTCGTTCTTTTTAAGGAGTACCACTTTGGAGGATATATACAAGCATTATGATATGGGCAAGAGATCAGATAATGCCAAAGAAGGGGAAGTGAAAGAAGATGAAGAGTTTGATGAGCAAGTCATTGGATATGGCTACACTTACCAACCGAAGCCTAGTCAAGCTCCAGCAAAGCTTGGACACAGTGGCGAAGGTATATTCGTATCAGGAGGAGGTGGGGGATACCCGCATCCCCATCAGTCAAGTAGCGGATCAGGTTATTTTGGTGGATCAAGCTATGGTGGACATTCTGGTGGAGGTCAGTACAACTTGGTTCAGGTAGCAGCTAGTGAAAGAAAGAGTTCATAGAATTCGATCGAATGATCATGATCTAGACTAGATGCTTGAACCATATTTCAAATTTGCTTTGTGGCACATTTCATAGGTTCCTATGGGGGAGGAGGTGGCCATCATCCAATCGTACATGAACAGGTTATTCACGTCCCAAAGCATCATCATCATGTAAAGTATGTCGACAAGAAGGAGGGTCTTACAGAACTCCTAGAGATTGCTCTAACAGCTCTGGCTTTTCTTTCATTTGGCATGTTCATCGTTCACGTCGTTATGTGCATTTCAATGACGGTGAGTCCATATAAAAATGATTACCAGTCTTCACAGCATGCTCAAAATATCTGAAAATCTTTTGAGAACGAAATCATCACACTGTACATTAGCTGGCAAAAGAATACAAACAGATATTTCTGCAAATTTTTTGCAGACCAACACAACCACAACAGCAATGGGAATGATGATGCCAACAAATACAGGTAATCCAGAAACATCTCCAGGAGCAGGTCAAGGAGGTGGGGGAAGCTTACCAGGTGGTGAAGGAACTGGAATGACGGATATAGGAGGCAATGATATGGGTGGAGAACCTACCGGTGGAGGAGACGCAGGGGGAGAGGATGCTGAAGGTGGTGGTGGTGATATGGGAGAAGCTGGTGATGAAGGGGGTGGGGGTATGGCTGTAGACATGGGCGGTGGGGAAATGGAAGGTGGTGATACAGGAGGAGGAGAACCTGAGGGTGGGGATGATATGGGGACAGGAGAACCTGAGGGTGGGGATGATATGGGGGCAGGAGAACCTGAGGGAGGGGATGATATGGGGGCAGGAGAACCTGAGGGAGGGGATGATATGGGAGGTGGTGAAACAGAGGGAGGAGATGAGATGGGAGGTGGGGATAATATGGATACAGACACAGGGGGGGAAGATACAGGTGGGGATGAAATGGGAGGTGGGGATGATATGGGAGGTTCTGATGCTGGTGGAGATATGGGAGAGGATGATATGGGTGGGGAAAATACTGGTGGGGATGATATTGGCCAGGATGAGGCAGGAGGTGATCAACCAATTGGGCCGGATGGTGGTAGTGAGGATGGTATGAGTGGTGGTGGGGAGAATGAGAACGGTGAAGGGGAGATCGAAGAAGCTGGTGGTGGTGATGGGGACGGTAATATAGATATTGATAGTGAGAGAATTAAAGATTTATTTTTTCTGAATGGTGACTTTCGTAGCCAAATATTGCGGAAAAAAATTCTGGATAGGCTTGGTGTTATGAAAACTAACGAACAAAGGAGTATGTTGATAACTAAAAACGGTCCATATGAAACCAAGACAGAAAAAGGTAATTTCTCTTTGTAGATATATTGAATCATATCATCCCTTGCATACCATGACTTTCGAATTCAGAGTAGGATACTTTTTCTTTGCTTTACCGTATAATTTTCGTCCTGAAAAACTTTTCTCCAATACGTTTACGAATTCTTTTACTAATCTCTAAATTCCAGAATCATTTAATGAAAATCTGAAGCCTAAATAATAGGAATGAAGGATCATTATGATTGAGATGTTATCATTCATTTAATTTTTGAGGAACCGGCACTGCCACTGGTACCATGACTGGTACAGGAACTGGAGGTGGAACCACTGGTGGCACAGCTACAGGAGGCACAGAAACAGGAGGTGAAGAAACAGGAGGTAGGATAAAAGAAGACGATGGTATCACTGTAGAGACAGAAGAAGCTGTTGAGGTTCCAGTAGGACCAGCTTTTGATGGAATGGGCAGTTATAACAACATGCAATATAGAAATAGGAGAGATGTGGTGACAACCAAAATAGTAGATCCTAATAACTACGCCTTAAATGAATTAGCTAGAAGAATCCTCATCTCGATAGAGGCAGCCACTATGGCTAACATCGATAACGGAGTTTGTTTGAGGAAAACATTATGTGAAAATAATAGATATTCTAGGCAGTTGGTGGATACAAATAAAATATGGATTCCAGTCTGGAGGTAAGCTGAGGCATTTTGATAACCTGTAAATATAACTCATGAAATGATCATGATCCACACATACTGAATCCATAAATCGATATGATTTTCCAGTTTGGGTATGAGCTGGTTGACCAGTAGGCTTGGTTTGAATGCTCAACCCTCTACCTCCATGTTGGACAGTCTAAAAGCATCGATTCTAGGCCTTGGAAAAGCGAAATGTGAAATTCTGTATCAGAACTGTGACCTGAACCAAAGGAAAAGAACATTTAGAAGAACGAGGAAACATGAGAACTGAGTCGAAGAGACAAATGCATAATATGTATATAATGTGTGTTTGTGTATTGAAATAAAGAAAACAATTTTCCATCATTTTATTCGAAAGAATTATTTACAAAATTCCTCAGGATAATTCACGTATCAGCTCTGCTGCTCTTTACTACTGTAATGATCTTTAGCTATCCTCTTCAATTCAGTCTCCATAACGGTACCACTCTTAGCTACCATTTTGCTGAAAAGACTAGCGGGATCCTGTAACAATTCATGGGGTGTGGCAAATTCATGTACTCGACCTGTATCCATCACGATGACCCTGTCAGAATCCATAATGGTGTTCAATCTATGGGCGACCGTAAGCACTGTACAATGCTTGAAATTCTTTCTTATCGACTTCTGGATCAGAGCATCCGTTCTGAAAACGCGAGAAGTGAATAAAAATATTTAAATATCGAATATAGGTACCCACGTTGGATCCACGTTTGCTGTTGCTTCATCCATGACCAAAATCTTATTATCTCTTATGATAGCCCTTGCTAGACAGATGAGTTGCCTCTGACCAACACTAAAGTTCGAACCTCCTTCAGAGACATTCATCTCCAAGTTTTCGATTCCATGTCTCAATTCCACCTGAAAAGTTTCACGTAGAGTTCGAATATCGCACTGGTCCTCCACTTACACAGTAAAGCGCCTGCCATAACGATTGCTCATCACAATTTCCACATGGATCAAGGTTGTAACGAAGACTTCCAGAGAAAAGAACTGGCTCTTGAGGTATGACAGAGATTCTGGTTCTGAGGTCAATAAGTCCAACTTTCATAATGTCCACACCGTCAATTTCAATGGAGCCCTCGATAGAGATCAGCCTGAATAAGGCGGATATGAGACTGGATTTTCCAGCACCTGTTCGACCAACTATGCCGATCTGTAAAAAAGCCGGTGGGATTAAAAAAAAGAACAAAACCAATAAAGTCGATTCGAACACATACGATCAAGGGGTAAGACCCCCCCAAAAATAAACCTATTTGTCAATAGAAAACCATTTGAATCTTCAATAATAACCACTTTGCAGATCGATAACACCCATACCTCTTATGGTCTGAGCTTGTGAACAAAACTCGAAAATGAAATATCGAAAAAATTGAAACAAAAAATTATCAACATAAGAGGGTTACATGGTTGACTTTGGTGTTAATAATAAGGATTTATTTCCAACAGGCAGAACCCAGTTACAGGAAATCTACAAAAACAATAAACTAAAACTAATATACAAATAGGTACCTATATGTATATAATTCAATATAATTACTTAAACTACAAAATGAATACACTGAACAGCAAAATTATAAAAAAGATGCCAACAGAAAACAAAATTAAAGATTTAACATTCTTATATATTCTCACAGAATTTAGTGAAAGTTTCACAAATCAAGGAAACTCTGTCTAAGTGAATATCACAGAGATGTGAGACTTGATTGTATTTAAAACACATCGTTTATACAGGTGACTGAAACAAAATATTTGTTCTGGGCGTAGCAAGGTTGAACAAGTGTACGGATCTAGAACTTGGGCGTCGCACATGAAATCCTATTCTAGCAAGTAGAACGGAACAGTCAACAGCGCCATTCAAGAGTCCATGAAGGAACCTCAAACATGCAACTCCCCTTCTGACATCAAGCTTAACTGCACCGAATCTATTCAACAAAACAGCATGATCGAAACCCCTTACTGGATAAACACCCTCCTCCCTGAATATCAGGTACTTGAAAAATCTTCTCTGAATAGCCTCCAAGTGATGTCTATGGCGCTCATATATTGGATTCCAAATAATGCATCCAAACTCGAGCTTGCTCCTCACAAATGCATTGAACAGCATAATCAAGGTTTCTGGTTCAGAAAAATATCTGCTATTACGCACGATGAATCCATACATTTTCGACGTGGTACCAAGTAAATGATTAACATGAGGAACAAATGTAAATCTTTGATCGAAGACAATGCCAAGATCCCTTATCTCCCTCCTTCTGCTCAAGATGCTGCCATCAAGACTATAATTATACATTAAATAGTTCTTTTTCCGGGTGTACGTGACGACATTGCACTTGGAAATGCTCAATGGCAGTTGATTCCTCCCACACCAAATCAGCAATGAATCCAAAGTACGCTGCAAGCAAACGCAGTCTTCAACAGAGCCTATATTACAGAAGATCTTGAAGTCATCGGCATAAGCCAATGCACGAATATGATTAATTGGCGCCCCAACCGCTGTCAACAGACCACTACGCCATCTCAGGAAGCTGTCGTCACCATCAAGATCCTGGAGCAGATAATTGACAAAAATGATAAACAAAAGTGGACCAAGATTCGAGCCCTGGGGTACTCCAGACGTGGAAATATAAAGTGAAGAGCAGCGTCCCTCCAGGTAGACAAACTGCTGACGATTCGACAGATAGGACTTGAAAAAATTCACTAGGTCGTCAGAGAAGCCAAACTGAGTTCCCAACTTATGTAACAGAAGTTTATGATCGACCTTATCAAACGCTTTCTGAAAATCAGTGTATATAGTGTCTACCTGGCCAGTTTCATCAAGAATCTCAGAAACATACTGAGAGAAAACCGCCAGATTAGTAGTACACGATCTCTTAGACATAAAGCCATGTTGTTCCTGTCTAATCAAGTGCCTAACAGCAGGATATATTTTCTGGCATAGTGCGATCTCAAACAGCTTAGCAAAATTCGAAAGGAGAGATATCGGCCTGTAATTTGCCAAATTAGTCGAGTCACCACCCTTTAATACCGGGACAATCTTCGCCATTCTCCAGCAGGATGGGAACTTGCTATCCCTAAGAGCCATGTTGAAGATGTGCAACAGCGGGACAGATAGGACACCAATAGAATCCTTGACGAGGAAACTGGGAACACCATCAGGGCCCGCAGTCAATCGAGCAGATAACTTTTTGGAGGCTGCAACAAGAGACTCCATAGAAATAAATTTGAGTGAGAGTGTGTCCTCATAAATAGATTCCCTTGAATAAGTGCTAGCAGTATCTGAGGACTGAACATAAGCACTTCTAAAATAATCAGCAAAGGCTTCAACTATTTCAGCAGCTCCCTCACATAAAGTCTCTCCATCCTTCACATATCCAGGAACTCTTGAGCTACTTTTTCTGCTGTGAATGAAAGACCAAAAGTCAGAAGCATCACCCAAAATCCTCGCCTCCGAATCTTGAAGGAACAATTTGTAGTCAAGTGCAATTCTTGCCTTCGACATAGTTCTCATAACTCCATACCGATCTAAGAGATCCCTTGTTTCGAACTTTTTATATTTTTTATATATTTTTTCCTTTTCATGAATGCAACGAGTTGTTTCTGATGTGAACCAAGATGGAAATCTTCTACGACGTTTACACTTAAATGGCACAGTCTGAACAAATATTTCATTAAGAACTTAAATAATAAAAAATTCCGCAGGCGGAATCAACATCATTAGTCTCCTCCAAAACACGTGACCAATCAGTTTCATAGATATACCGGTATAAAATGGTAAAATCAGCTTTCCTGAAATTATACTCATTATTCACAAAATTATGTGGTTCTAGATCAGGAAGGCTATGAATAAAACTTTGAAGAACAATGTGAAGTGGTGGATGATAAGAATCCACAACATCGAAAAGAGATGATTCCTCCTCTACACTACATATCAAAGTAGAAAACACAAGGTCCAAAAGTTTTCGACTGCTATTGAGCACGCAGTTGAACTGTTTCAATTTTAGAACATTCTTAAAAACATTCAAGGTAATGGACTTGTTGTCGTCAATATTATCACAATATAATGGAGCATTAAAATCACCGATGATAAACAAATCTTCATGCAACATGCAGTTCAATAATAACAAATTATCAAAAAAGAATTCATATGTAGAAGCGTCAACCTTCGGCGGGATATAAATCAGAACGATCACAATGGATCGAGATCTTAAATCTAACTTACAAGCAATGACATCAATGGTGTTAAAACTGACAGAGCGTCCGTCCTTCTTAACGTATTCACTATTTGTTCATATAATATTGATCAGCATAAATCTGAAAGTATCTCTGTGCAGCATACCTTTTCTCCTGGTTCAATCTCAATGTTCACATCCTTCAGCACTGGCTGTTCACCCAAACTGAGAGTTGAATTAACATTAACAAATTTAATCCCCCCCGCTTGGGGCCAAAACGGAGGTGGTTTGCAGATGGATTCGAAGGGCCCCTCTTTATCCAGTCTCGTGTACTTGAGAACACGTTCCACACTAGTCATATGAGTGGCCACATCAGCAGTGTTTCTAGCTCCCAACTGCAGTACTCCAATTATTATGAGGCTTTGAGACACCATCAGGCCCACATCTCCACTTAAAGCTGCCAAAAATAAGTTGCAAAAGTTAAGGAAGTGTATGGAACTTAGGTTGACTCACCGTTGGCATCGAAGAGTGACTGAAATGTTAATATGAAGAGGAATACTATCGTTATTGTATTCAGGAAGAATCCAAATGCATCAAATAGCACTAGAAGCAAGTACCAGGTGGCAGTATGTTGGTCTTGTAATGTATCGAATTCTCGTTTCAAGACTTCTTCAGCGTTAGCAGATCTTATCGTAGTTATCCCGTTCAAAGTTGCTGCTACGTAAGAAAAAACTGGTCCTTTTGCTACAATGGAAGCAGTCAATATTTATGTCAAGAATATTCAACAGCATTTTGTACCTTTTCCTTCCAACCTCTTGACATCTTGAGCACCTTTAAGGAACACCTTCCTGAACCAAAACACGAAAATTCCTATAACTACTGTAGGTATCGCCATCCAAGGTGACTTGATGATCACAAGTGTGGATATTCCTATGCCTATAAGTATCACTTGGACGGAAAGAAGAGTGACGCTCGGAAGTTGTTCGTCAATTGCTCCCATATCTTTCGAGAATCTATTCAAAATCTTTCCTGAAATATTTCGGAGTATGTCTAAGAGTAGGTATAATAGAAAAGTATCACACCAAAGGAAACTATTACTGAATGAGGTTGAAGAACAAATGGGAATGAAATAACTAGAGATCAATTGAGAAAATGCAGAATACAGAACATAAATCAACAAGCAAGAAGAAAGAATAAGGACGAACAATAAACAGAAAAAAGTACAAAATACCTGATGATGTGGTGTCATAAAATTTCATTCTGGCTTGCATTATGTTATTGAACATCAAATTGTGAAGGTTTTCAGAGGATTTCATGCAGATTTTATAGAAGAATATCGATCTCCAAACAGTGAGTACAACTCCACAGATGATGAGAGTTGTGTAAACCTTTATATAGAGATCTTCGTTTAAGCTGCTAGGTATCCAAGACCACACACTTTCCACCAGAGAGCTGTTCGCAGTAATATTAGGGTGCATTGGTACCAACGTTACGTTTGGGGTATGTTTGTAGGTGTTCCCAACTACAGAAGAGTAGTTTAGTTTTTTTGCTTGATCCATATTGTTGGTCCTGGAAGAGGAAAAATATTGGTCTTTCCGGAAACCAACCTGTATGATATTCACCAGAATGTTATCCAAAGGTCGGAGCCTATACAGAAACTCTGCGCAGTTAGGAAAAGGAACATCTCGAACAGCAGGATGATGGTACTAGCTCCAGCTCTGTAATAATCCTTGTACACTGAGAACGAAATCAAACCTTTTTTGATCAGTTCCTGTGTCTCAGCAGCCTTATTTTCCTCTTCTTCTTTTTCGTTCTCGTAATCTAACGACTGAATAGAAGCTAAATTAGATGATCTCAAACTTCGAGTATCATCTGGACCTACCCCTAAGGACAGCATAGATTCGGCCTTTTCTTCCAGAAGTTTGTTTTCTCTGAGCTCAACATGGCTAGTTTGTCGTATGATATTCAGCTCGTTTTTGGACAGCTCGTTAGGTTTCAAGAATTTCTCCACCTTACCCTGAAGCATTCACGATTGCTAAATGAATATTTGTATAGAAATTATAAAGATAAACTTCAACTTGATTTTAACAATCGCTTAGGTCTACAGAATTCGGGACAGATTCTTCTGGATACTTACGTCTTTGAGTATCAGAACAACATCAGCATAACTCAGAAATTCGACATGGTGGGTCACAACTATCCTCGTTTTTCCCTGAAGAAACTCAAGGATGCACTTTTGTACTATTTTCTTCGCAACATGTGGATCGACAGCAGACAGTGGGTCATCCAGCAGGTAGATATCTGCTTCTCGATACACGCATCTAGCCAAACTCAATCTTGCTCTCTGACCTCCACTCAGAGTCATGCCCCTCTCTCCTATGGTGGTATTGTCGCCGTGCAAGAAGTTTTGGAGGTCTCTCTTCAGAGCGCATGCCTCCAAAACGTTTTCGTACCTCTCCTTGCAGAACGGTTGACTAAAGAGGATGTTGCTTCTGATATCCGAACCAAAAATCCAAGATTCTTGGGAAGCATACGACATCGTTCCTCCTACTTCTACTTTCCCGGATGTTATGGGTATCTCTCGTAGTAGTGACAGTAGGATGGAGCTCTTTCCTGATCCAACATTGCCCACTATGCAGCAGAAACTACCTATGTCGGAATTCATCAGTTAAGTACTCGAATATTGAAGTATTAGGATAAAGAAGTGTAATTTTATCACGCGACTTACCTGGCTTGATCTCGAAAGATATGTCTATCAAGGTTTCAATGTTCTCCAACCATCTAGCATTGACGTTGGCCAGTTTGACAGCTCCAGTCTGGCACGAACTTCCAGAATTCTTCGTGTCATGTCTCTGTTCTTTCGACAAGAACATCTCTATACGATTGATGGAAGCCTTCGCTTCGGCGTATGCTGAAAGAGCCATGGGGAACATAATGCAAACCACCAATTGCAGGAAGTTGATGGCTTGGGACATGGCAAAAATCACACTTCCGGTCAATTCGTGTCCGGTGAGAACGTAAGTGATTACGATGATGTAGAGGGATACTCTTTCTGTGAAGACTTGGACCGATGTCGAGCAAGCTTTGATGTAGGAGGTCTTAGTGATCAGCAGTATTTCACTTCTGTAACGTAATTCAGCAAAATCGGTATACTTGAACAGTCATTTGGGGTAGGCCATGATGGAAGGAGTTGCCAGAGAATGTCTGACCACACTTACTTTCTAAGCTGCGCAACCATGCTTTCGAAAGGCTTCTCCCAAGCGTACATTTTGATCATTTGGATACCAGATATAATCTCGTGCATCAATTTCATTCTGCTGTCAGTTCGAGAGGCGATCTCCATCCTCAGTTTTCCCTGCAATCTAGAAAAATACCCTGAAATTAAAAGAATAGCAAGCCTTTGAACCCAGTAGTTTGAGAGTCAACTAAAATTTTATTTATGAAATCTTCAAGACATTCATTTTTTGTCACTCTGGCTCCTCTGGAAAAAAGCTTCGCTGTGAATGCTCCTTACAGATTTCTTACCCATGAAGTAGAATCCGGTTTAAACTTGCCTCTGTATACCGTATAAAACTTCAGTGCATAAAAACCATTTGATACGCTGATACCTCTTGAAAACCGAAAAAAGTATTTCTTGGAAAACTCATTTTATACTCACCTTGAACAGGCACAGCCTGTAACACCATAGCCCCTATTCCGACAAAAGCAACGGCTCCGACAAAATCATACATGACGTAGGTGCCAATTACAGCTTGGATAGGCATAATCCAGATGAAATGGAAAAGAGATGCTGCAAAATCGAATCTATTCACGTCATTGGATAGAAGATTTACTAGCATTCCGACATCAGTATCGACTAGAGAAGTCTTATTAAGTTTGAGGACCTGCAGAATGACCAGAGTTATGCAATTGAATATGAGAATGACCTTCTTGCGGAAGTGTGAATTTGGTCGTAACTTCGAATATATCCAGTTACTTACTTTTCTGTAGATGAGAGAACAACAGGCTACTCGAACTCTCATTCCTATCCTCTTGGTGAATAGGTTTCCTTGATGAGCAATCAAGCAGTTGAGAAAATTCATTGAAATTAGTGTTACGCCCAGGTAACAACCTTTTCGTATATTTCTCGGAACTTCGTTGAAGATTGCTATGAATTCCGAAAGAACCATGGGCATGAAGTACCTGTTGGAAGAATTTCTTTATAAAGAGACCTAAATGGGGTGTCCTAGATGCTTTCAATTGAAAACGTTTGTTATGAAGCTTCTAGAGCATCCTGTGTATGGACTGGTATGATTCAACTCACGAATAAATGACAATTCTTAACATGATCACGATTCCAGCAATGGAGAAAGGTTTCCAAAATGTGTTCCTAATGGCAGTCAATAAGCTAGGTTTTGTGTTCGTAAATCTGGATTGCGTGATGACATTCTTCCAATTTCTGTGGGGAAAATTGATCATTTGTTTGGATTCTCTAGTTGGATTCAAATGAGAAATACGATAACATGAATATGCATTAGTGGAAATACGTACAAATCGACATATATCGACAAAATGACATAGGCATCATAATTCGAGTTTGGAGGTATCAAATGCTGAACTGCCAAATCACACGACCCGAGTGGATTCTATTAACCTCTGAAAACTCGCAAGCGCTACTCTTGTTCATTCGGTCGTTATGAGTGATAACAGAAATCAATAGGTCACGAGTTTTTTTTAATGCGCCAAATTTTCAGAAGAATTGGCCGGTTTCAACATTTCTTTTATTCATATTGCATTCATTTCAAACTTTACTTATTTGTCATTGTATTCACGAAGCTTTTTTTATGCTACATATATTTCTTGTATCAATTCAATATATATATAGTTGTATCTACTCCCATATATTAATATATCCATTATTCAACTGAATAAAATCTGTAATAGTCTCTATAAACCAATAGTGTGAGGTAATAATAACTCACGCCCAGAGCTGTGCCAAAGCATTGTGCTTTGTGCTCGTGAAAGCACTCGAAGCCCTTTTGTGCTCCCGAGCACTGTGCTCCCAAGCACTTTTCAAAAGCAGTGCTTAGTGCTTAGTAATTGGAGTGCTTCGTCCAAAGGCTTAGTGCTTAGTAATCCCAAAAGTGCTCGGGAGCACTTTTGGGATTACTAAGCACTAAGCTCTGAGCCAATGTTGTACGAATTTGTTTTTACATCAATAAAATATTAAATCAATATTTCCTTACATGAAAGTTAAATCCCAAAACTGTTTGGATTACAATTACAGAGAGATGATAATGAGTAAACTTGATCATTATGAAAGGAAAATTGAAGGGCTCATGTGTATTTTGTAAAATGGTAATTTGTGCGTTGACAACTTATTAATATCAATAGAAAAAGCAAAAGCCAATATTCTGATTTTTTTTCGTTTTCATCTGACCAAAGATTCTTATACATATAGACAAAATCAAAACGTTACATAGTTCATTGAGTTCTAATTTTGATACTTCTTCGTTATTTGTCACCGCGCGCAAAAATGTTTTGCAACTGGTTTGCTCCTGACAAATCAGTGCAAGAATTGACAAAGGAACATTTCCATTTTTCCTTGAATTTTTTATGTAATTTTGTTTCAAGGACTGGGCGTTTTCAGAAAAAAAGTAAACTCGAAAAATTCAGTATATTTATGAATATTATCAAACAGAGAGATCCAGGAGCGAATAGCATTTTTCTCTTTCATTACCAATAAGAATGTATTACATATTATATTGAATCGAATTCAAATTTTTTAATATCACATACACCTATGCCAACAATTTCTTTTCCCATTAAAATAACCTCACTATCAATATTTCCTTTAAAAAAAGTGCTTAGGGCTTAGTGCTCGAAATGTCGAATTACTTTCACAAAGTGCTTAGTATTCGCGAGTCTTTTGTGAAAATAAGTGCTTTGTGCTCGAGACTCGGGAGCCTTTTTATTCAAGTGCTTAGTGCTCGAAGCACTTTTCTTCAGTGCTCGTCACAGCTCTGCCACGCCTATAACTCACTCTAATACAAATAGGAAAAATGTAGCTTACGGAATGAATAAAAAAGTCGAGTCAATGGGGAACTCTATTTCAGACATCAAGGTAACGTTCTCGCCATTCATTTCTACAGTTCCTTAGGTCTGAGTATCCAAAAATTGCATTTGGAAAACGTGAATTTTTGACGTTTTCTACGGGATTCGATATCGATTCGATTTTCGACCTGAGAAATCGCTTTTGACAACTGTTGTCAATTTTGAAAATGCAGATTGATTCGAATTTCACTGAAGAAGTCGAAGATAAAGTATAGTGTTCAATTCGCGGTAATGGTCATAACACACTTGATGAATTACACCCCTCGCCTGACGGCTCAGGCTGTGGAATTCATCTGCGTGTGTTATGACTATTACCGCTCATAGAACAATATACTTTTAAAACGCTGTATGGACAAAATGACATACAGGGTCTGTCACGAGGAACCTCACCCATATTTATACGGGAAACTACTGAACGTATTTTCATGAAATTCAGCACTTATAAGTATTTCACGATGCTGATGAAATCTAAAATATTTTCAAGGCATGAGCACCTCCGGTTTTTCCGGAAATGACGTCAACTTCCGTTTTTCAAATTAGAACACCATTTTTTTATTGCAGAAATAGATTCCTTAGAAAATTTCATGTTATTTTGATGTAACATTTTTCAGTTTTGGTTGGAAAATTCTCCCTGAGCGGGAAAATTCGAAAAAAAAAATCGAAAATAGAGCTCCGCTGAAACAAGAATAACTTCGAGGCTTTCAAAGTTAGGGATGACAAAATCGTGAAAAATCAATTTTTTCAAATTAGAACCCCATTTTTTTATGGCAGATATTGAATCTACGTTGAAAAATAATATGAGTGTATGCATCACACCCTTGCCCTGAAGTGGATATTAACTCATAAAATATCCATTTTAGGGCAAGGGTGTGATGCATACACTCACATTATTTTTTAACGTAGATTCAATATCTGCCATAAAACAATGGGGTTCTAATTTGAAAAAATTGATTTTTCACGATTTTGTCATCCCTAACTTTGAAAGCGATTTTCCCCCCCTGTATCATGAATCGCGATTTCGATTTTTGAAGTGGATACATCAATCTTACATCTTGAAAAATCCCAATAATGAAAATTTTCCATCCAAAAACCTCGAAGTTATTCTTGTATCAGCGGAGCTCTATTTTCGATTTTTTTTCGAGTTTTCCCGCTCAGAGAGAATTTTCCAACCAAAACTGAAAAATGTTACATCAGAATAACTTGAAATTTTCTAAGGAATCTATTTCTGCAATAAAAAAATGGTGTTCTAATTTGAAAAACGGAAGTTGACGTCATTTCCGGAAAAACCGGAGGTGCTCATGCCTTGAAAATATTTTAGATTTCATCAGCATCGTGAAATACTTATAAGTGCTGAATTTCATGAAAATACGTTCAGTAGTTTCCCGTATAAATATGGGTGAGGTTCCTCGCGACAGACCCTGTATACAGTGAACGGACAAAATGACACAGGTATCTCATCTGAATTAACCGTATCTACCGGACAACACCGAGACCATTCATCCCAGGCTCCATCAGAAAACAAAGAGCCAGGACTTGTCTTAACATATTCATAAAAAAATATTCATCTGCGGCTAATAAAGGCAATGCATCTTCACCTACTTTTGCTTATCCTATGAGGAGGTTCCTCCTATCCATAAGGGACTATTCATAAGTGGACAAGGCAAAAGTGAGCCGAAGACTCGATGAACGTACTCAGTTTCAAGTTCTACACTTAATTTAATTGCAATCAGATCAAAATTGAGCCCGTATCCACTCCAAAGAAATGAAGGAGAAATGCGGGGCTATTCACTAAGCAAAGTTGTTTGCTCAGTGAATAGCCCCGATGGCATCATTTGAAGAAGACAATGAAGAAGAAAATGTTCCTAGCAACTTTCGAGATGATGAAGACGATTGTCCATCTTTCTATGCATGCATTGGTTGCATTGGTCTCACGCATCTTGTGCTGTTATTTCTAAAAGAACCAAGCGTTTCATTGGTGAACTTTGTCAGTAGTTTCGAAACTATAAGTAGAAAACTACAGTTGCATATTGCCGGTATGTCATTTTGTCCATAGCATGAGGACAAAATGAATTTCGTTTATCCCAATTTATCTAAGAATATTTTATTTTTTGGCACTTTTATTTCATAAAGGTTGATAGGATTTTATGAAGAAACGACCAAAGATCATAGGGGTAGAATATGACATTACTAACAAGTTATGCATCTGAAATGAAACCCTATGTCATTTTGTACGTACTTTCCCTAAATTATTCGACTGTTTCCTGCGGTTCACAATGAAAATACTCGGAATGATGGGTGGAAAATTATTATTTTTACCTTTCCAACTCATTAGCCAAGTACTCGCTTTTATCTGAATTCATGGTATTATAGACATCCTTCATTCCAAGATTGTTGGAATATCCATATTTGAAGAAGGGAATAACCCACCTACAAGATAATGATTAGGTAGAAAAAAATCATCCAATTCCAAAAATGAGTTGTGTTAAATTATACCGCGGTCCTTCCTAGAAACAAGCGCGCACAAAATCAATAACCTACTCACCAGAAAAAAAGTTTCGAGATCGAATTTGCCGAATTCTCAGGACTAGGATTGCAATATTTCTTGGACGTATCCATAGTTGAAACACGAATTTTTCAACACACCAACAAGAATTTCGTGTCACTGTTCGTAAACCTATTCTTCATCCTTGACTACCAGTGGCGTTGACCTGAAATGAATGTCGAGTTGTTTCATTCAATTATCTCATTATCATATAAAAAGATCATATACCTCAGAAAGATTTCAAGCGAATGCATACAAATGATCATATGAAGTTGAATGAATTGCTGTGATATACTGCTACTCGGAGCAATTAATCTTTATTTGTTTATTTATGTTCGGATGCAGAGGAATTGATGATGAGATGGAGATTTTCATCAGCTCATAATAATTTGCATGGAAATTGCGACTGATAAAAATTCATTCCAATAAAACGCAGAGTTCCTTGACGTACTTTGGAGAAGAAGAGAAGCAGATATTTAGGTATCTGATGGATTGTGACACATCTTTATGAATTTGAATACTTGCAATCCCTATTTTAAATGTTCAGACACCTAATTTGGCAAAATTTTGTATTCAACTCACCTGAAATTCAACATACATTCAGAAAAATAGCGCAGCGTTTTAAGCAGTAACTGAAGCTCCTCGGAAAACTACTCGGATAAAATAGAAGTAAACAAAATAACTAGATAATTTTAATTTCGAGTTTACATTTAATGTCACCAGTCTTGAAACTTCCAACATAGAAATCGAAGTAAATATTCTGTATCTCTCTAGAATTGTCAGTGTACCTGAAATATCTATATGATGTCTAGATAATTCTCATATTCTTATCAGAAATGAAAACAAATAAGAATTATTATTTAAACATTGATTAGATTTCTGCGTTCGATACAGATATTTTATTCACACTGAGGTCAGACAATTTTTTCTTCGAATAGATTTATTTCACTATTCATAATTGATCCATTTCCAATTCCTTGAGATCCTAAAACGAAAAACTACGGGTGCAGGTTGCAGAAATGGGCCAAAAACGTTAAGAAAATGTCGTTTTTCGGGGTCCGGGATGTGGGTACATTTCACAGTGTATATTTTGAAAATGTTGGGTTATAGTCATTCTTCAGTCAGTTGAACAAAAAACGTTGCCGTTTCTATATATACAGGGTGTTCGGTAGAGGAACCGACAAAAATTTTCTGTGTATTGGTAGGATTAATTGTAACATTTTATTCAAATGAACTTTTGTCCTTAGTGTTATAATTTTTGGGATAGAATTTTTTTTCGATTTTTCAAACTTTCTACAAAAACCTCTACGACTTTTTTGTTTGCAGCTGTATGTGCGTCAAACTTTTTGTATTCTATTCTGTAATGTATTGCCTCACAGGATAAATCATTCCTTGAGTCATAGAGTACCGAAAAATTAAGTTATAAGACTTCAAATTCCCAAAAATAATTTCAAACAGTTGAACCCAAAAATTATTTATTTTTAGAAAAAAAACCAAAAGCGGCAGACGGCTTTGTTTTCATTTGTTTCTATGGTTTATCCTCTTTCTAATGATATGCCCATTGGGGCACAAAATTATTTCTTTAATAGTCAGAATGCGTCAATGGTTCAAAAGAGGTAAATGAAAAATTATTTTTTTTTAATTTATTTTTCAAACTCTTTTTTATACTTATTAATATCATTATTATTACAAATCTTGCTGAAATTGAGCACCTCCATTCCTTATACAGGGTCGACATCTTTTTCTTATCTCTACTTTAGTTACTTGGAGATTTATTTCTCCATTTACTTGAACGAAGGCAGCATCGATTCTATCCCTTAAAATTTTCACCGTGGGTTCTTCAGTTCCATAGACCAACTCCTTCACGCGTCCCCAGAGATGAAAGTCTAAAGGTGTCAAGTCTTCCAATCCATGCAGTGGGGAATGCTTCGTCGAGAGAGTTTTTTTTCTGTATTCTGTGAGTGAAGGAATGATTTTTTCAGTAAAAAAAACCGAAAAAAAATTCTATCTCAAAAAGTTTATTTGAATAAAATGTTACAAGTAATCCGCTACCGAACACCCTGTATATATATATATGTCGTAGTAATTAGGTATTCGACTTCGGGAAAATAATAAATTTAGGAAAATATCAAGTGAATTCAATAATTTCTGAAAACTGGCGAGTTTTTAAGAAACTTTTTTCTCTGTTAATACTGGAAATGTTTCACGTACCTACGTAAATGTAGTTGGAAGATTCAGTTGTGCTATTTTCTTTTACGGAAATCAAGAATCGGGTGCTGTAAATTCACTGAAAAATAATGGTCAGAATAGTCCGTTACTTCTTGATAGTTCATTCGAAAAAACAATAAAAGTACACGCATAACCCTACAGAAAAACTTATAAACGAACAGTGGAATTCCCCACCTTTTAAAATTCTCATGAAATAAGCCTACAGGGTTACTTTTGGAATGCGCAGATTTCAATTCTAAATAGCACTACCTGATACTTTGCCACTGCTTCTTCGAAACTACCTTCGGCATTCTTAGTTTTCAGGCTTGATAATTAATAATGAGAAATAAACGTCGGCAACGTCTCCGAGATTTATTCATTGATTTAATGTCATTCACAAGTGACAACCTGCGATTCCTTCGTGAGTAGGTAATATCATAAGTGCATCCAATTTTTCCGAAAAAAAATAAAAAACTCGTTGCTAAGCAATACTTTAGTAGTAATTCTTCAACAAAAAGCATGAGTGACGGTGGCAACAAAAATCCGAGTCGAAGACATTCGTGCACCTGCACGAATGCTTTTTGTAAAAAAAAATATTACTTTGCATTGTGTTTTTTCCATTTTTTTCACAGGAAAAATTAGATGCCCGAATGATATTTGACAAGACTATTTCATGAGTAACAGAATATTCTGGATGCATTATGTATGTATAATCAATTTTCCTTGACAACAACTGTCGAGTTTTGCTGCGGGTAAACCCGAGAAAACGGCTGACAGCTGCTGCCCCTGTCATAAAGTTTTTTCATAAGTAATATCATAAGTGCATCAAATTTTTTTCACAGGAAAAATTAGATGCACGAATGGTATTTGACAAGACTATTTCCTGAGAAACAGATTATTCTGGATGCATCTATGTATGTATTATTAATTTTCGTTGACAACAACTGTCAAGTTTTGCCGCGGGTAAACCCGAAAAAACTGCTGACAGCTGCTGCCATACAGTTTTTCCATCTAGAAACCATTTGTGATTCAAAATTGCGCGTTTCTGATTGGTGGAAATTAAGACGAGGGAAATAGTCATCTAGAAACCATTTGTGATTCAAAATTGCGCGTTTCTGATTGGTGGAAATTAAGACGAGGGAAATAGTCAGGTAAAAAAACTTGATAAACCTAAAACTTGGCCAACCGCAATACTTTATAAAAGTGAATGGACTAAGCCGGAAAAAATCACGTCGTTGTTGTCATTGTTATGATTATCACAATAGCAATAAAATAACGGATGACAGTTCTGTTCTGTTTGATTGAAAAAAGAATCAAAATGTATAATAAAGAAATGTGTCGTCTAATTGATTTGTAATTCTACACGGTTGCCGAAAAAATATTGTACGCAACACGCCTGAAAATTGTTTTTTTGGACTCACAGACTTCCAGTCTGTTTATCTATTCGTCCAAAAAAACCCTATTTTCCGGACTTGTTACGTAAATTACCATTTCCTGATAAGGTTTCGAAAACATCGGAATATAGCAGTAGATAACTCCCTGTCGCTTCTTAAAACGCTTATTCAGACAAGCTCCCTCTTGTATCCCCAAAATAAACTGTTTTGTAGAAACAAGAGGAAGTTCACTTTTTTGAAACAGAAGAGAGATTCCATCCACTTCTCAAATTTTCTGACTACCCTATGAGATATTCTCCTACAGATGGCACTCTGATTATTGATCCATCCAGCATATTATTTTCAGCTTGCGCATATCAGATTTTGTGCCCTTCGAAATAGAATAGAGAAGCAGAGGCGTGATTCTTGATTTCATTGTTACAGAAGCTGGAAGATTTAAGGAGAAATATTTTTTGAAGCTCTTCGGAGGTTGTGTTCCGAAAAATCAGTCAATTTAGTAAATTTTCACTCAAAAATAAATGAAATTACTAAAGAAGTAAATATCAATATGAACGAAATCCAAATGCCTCTCCCAACGAAAAAGTACCGACTTATTGATAACGATATAAATTTTTTTGTGACAATTGATTCAATAAAACAACATTATCCGATCGTCAATCACAATCCTTTTTTCAAATTCCCAAAAATTCACACATTTTAAACGATAAAAAACGAAACAGTTTTAACCCTTAGTCACTACGCACGGGTCATTTGGACCCACACGACATTAGACTAGCCGAAATTTTGATTTTCGCGTGTGAATAGCGGGATGATTCTTTTAGTATTCTCCTAGCCCTACATCATCTCTGTTCTGACGTGTTAGTTGAGCTGTGTGCGTTCCTATGTTTGCTGATATAGCTGTATTTGTGTCGAATTGACCCGTGCGTAGTATGAACGGTAGTGTTATATGGAATACCTATAAGGTACGTTTTATATTCAACTGCAGAATTAATCATTCCAAATTTATATCAGTATCAAATGATTGATTTTTTTTTCTACAGTATGAATAGGTCACTCATTGAAGCTGAAATCTTAAAAATTGTTGAAGATGAACAGTTCAGGAAAGGATTGTAATTATACAGAAAATACAGACGGAGATGAAAATATTTTCAGAGTGCAAGGCAGAGTAGCTTTCAAACAGAAAGGAATTAACGAGAATAGATTTCCTGAAAACAATAGCCAAGTAGTTGTGCCGAGTCTAGACCACAAGTAGTAAACAAGAAACCTAACCTAACACTAGCTTAGAACAATAAACTGCACAAACTAGGAACTACTTTGTTCATCCAAGACGATTCAACGATTTCAGTATAGCAGGATTCAATTCAAAATAGAGTATTGTTTTGTGTTCCTTAATTTCGTATGAAGAGAACAAATGTTTGTGTAGTCTTCGTGTGAGTTATCTTGAAAACGAGTCAATATTTGATTTCAACGAAATTAGAAACTCCTCTATCTGCTACTGACGGAAAGATCCAAATGAGATGAGTCCTGTAAGCTCGAAATGAAGCAGAAAATTAAAATACAGCATTTAATTTCATTCGTTAGTTAACTGGCGAGTTATTGAAATTTCCTGGTGAAAATACGAAACTGCCAGCGAACGAGATATGGAAATATAAATGACGCCTTTGGCACGAAAGATAAATTAAAAGTGCACTTAATAAGGATTGATGAACTACGATGTGAGTGATGAGGCTGCATATGAGATGTGAAGTATGTCCTGTGAGATTGCAGTAGTGCTCATAGAGGTGTTTCTGTCACTTCAACGTTATAATGCAAAAACAGGAAATACTCATGCTGCATTTACATTGATAATCATGACGATAATCCTTATTCCTCACAGTCTGTACTCTATACAGAGTCTTTGACTTGTCCATATATTTAAACTTTAGATTTCTCACATCGAACGAACCATTTTTTCCCATACCATTTTTCAAAATTCGGTTTCGTTTGAAAGATACAGGGTGTCGAAAAACCACGAAAAAAACACTTTTCTCTTCATATCTTCGGAACCGTTATTTCAAATGAACTGAATTTTGGTGAAGTATTCCCTCTCTTCATGATGCATATTCCTAAATCAAAACTTATTCAATATTCCGTCCGGTATTTAAGTTACAGCGTGGCCGACTTATAAATCCACGCAAAAATACTATAAAATCACTTGAAAAATATAAACGGATCATATTTTCGAAAAACCAATCGATTTAGAAAACAGAAGTTTTTATGAGTTTTTTCAATAAAACGCGTCGTTTTCGAGTTATTCCCAATTTTACCCGACAAAATTTGACGAAAAAATAAAAATTATAAGAATAATCTGGATGCCTCCCTGGATTTATAATATCACCGAATCGAAGATGTATTAAGATTCTGTAATCAAATTCAAAGTTAAGAATGTTGTCAGAATGTTTGTCGAATTTTCATTCGAAAAAACGGACCTAATAATAAGTATGTACTAATATATCTACAAATTTGGTAGATAAAATTGAATAGGTTGTAGCTGCCGACTCATCTAATTGATTTTAATATATCATATTCTCATGCAAGGTTGAAATTGAGTTCTAAAATTTCTCAAAGATCCTTATTGAAGTTCACCTTCAACACAACAGATTATTTTTTCGAAGTTATTTATACGTCCAGTTTATTGAAAATTTATTCGTTTGTCCATCCTTCGAGATAACATTGAAAATGAACGTCGATGAAATACAAAATTCAGGTATATGAATCATGAATGTTGTTACAAACCACTTATTACATTAAAATTAACGAGAAATAAAATAGTAGAATAGTACTCTCAATTCATAATAGATCACGTCCTTGATAAATATTAAAGTAGATTTCACAGGAACGAGGACTAAAATTTGTATAAAGCAAAACTTTATTCGAAAGTCAACGTTTCGTCTGAATTTACAGACTTACAGAATATCATCTACTGTTCTTTGTTGGACATATCCAAAGAACGTATATCGACGTAGATATCACATGTCGATTTCCATCGCTTGGTTTGTCTGATATGTTTCAATTGAATTGTGTACTTTCATTTTGATTCAATAGTTCGTTATTTTTCTTGTCTGTCTGTATTCTTTTGATTCATTTATTTGTTCTCGCCCTATGTCTTCATGTTTTTACTCTGTTTTTATTTATACAACTTAATTTTGCAATGTTTATTCAGGTGAAGTTTGCTGAATCTGTGTGTGATATTTTGTATCCTTTTATTATTCCTTTTGTCTACTTTACAGTTCTGATGAAGTCTGTGAATTCAGACGAAACGTTGACTTTCGAATAAAGTTTTGCTTTATACAAGTTTTTGTCCTCGTTGCCGTGAAATATACTTTGGTACTTTTAATCTGTGGCAGTTTTCCTATCTGAACAATGTCCTCTGCCATAATTCACAAAAATCCTATAACTGGGACAATGAAACTAGAACCAACTAGGCCGAATTTTCCAGCCATTTTACTCGAAACAACACTATATTGCACAATGCATTCCTAAACAGCCTGCAGATATTTCCTCAAAACTTCCACGAAAAAAATAGTCTTTGATTTCATTAACGTTCTTTTGGATAGGTTATTGCTTGATCAAAATCATTAATTGAATTCAAAACTATTATTGACAGGATATTTTTGGGATATGGGGGAAATGTGAACAAGTTTTCAGTGTTTACAAACTAATCTTCAGGAAAATCGAAGAAAAAACTTATTTTGACGAGAGAAATATGTCTTTTTAGCTGCAGATATAATCGGATGAAACCAAGTGTTTTTTTTTAATATCGTGTTTGCAACATTTTCATTCCAATGAGGTTAGTTGGAACAAGCAGCATAATGACTGCTCATATTTTAATGACTTTTTTCTGATTTGACGGATTCCTCAGTTTTCCTATCTGTTGGTACATCAACCTCTAGACTTGAACCCAACTTTTCTCCTCACTTTTGTTCGATGTCTAGTTTCAGTAACTTTTTCTCAGTTGAGACAAATAAGGGCATTGTGAACTTCTCTGATTTTGACGTTCTGAAAATAAAAAGGAATCAAGGATATCGTTCTAAGACTTGCCTGAAGTGGATTAATTTTTTTTTAATTCATTCTGCATCTACAAAGCTCCGTGAAATTCAATGGAGTAAGCAACGATTGATGATGCAGTTTTGTCCAAAGACAAACGATGGAAGGACACGTTTTTGAACTTGGGAGGAGGCGAGATGAATATTCAAATAAATAAAAGAAGAACCATTAATCTCCCACGGAATTGTCGACCTGGCACAAAGGCAATTATTGTTTCAATCCGAAATATCCTTGAGGAAAACTTCATCTCGATCTTTATTGGAAAAAAATTCCGTTTTGACAAATGGTCATTTAGATTCGAACACGAAAACGTTTCTCAGTTGGAAAAGAGAGCAATGAAGAACCCCGGACTCTTCAGTTCTCCACCCTATTTCATTTCGCTCATTCCGAACACAGTTCGCTAGCCAGAAGTAGTTTCGTAGCCATAATGTGTATTTGTTCTTTGAGAAAAAGGAATTTAATTAGCACAATGTCCACACGAAGCCAGAAAAACAGCAGATATATCTCTCCAAGCCAGAATCAACCGTAAGTACCATTCTTTCAGTGTTTACTTTGTGGTATATTCTTCTGTTTCATACATACATTTATTCCTGCAATTTTGTTGTGATAAGAATTGGTATACATTCTGTCAAGAAAGTACCGGGAATTATCGATTTAAATCTGGCGGGGCAATGAGGCAGGTAAAAATTTTTTCCTAGGTTGGTATCACTGTCCTTAATTACTATGCCAAGCTTGAGCGGGATCTGTCAACTAGTGTGTTTGCAACAGCTGGTTAAGTCAGTCGATGTCAGAGTGCGTGCCGATTTTTACTATGGGTGATTACGTTGAGCAAAGAATTTGTTTAAAGGTTTGTGTTGCAAATGGATTTTCGTGTGCCGATGCATTGAAAATGTCGCAAAAGGCCTTTGGTGATAATGCTCTATCGAAAACTCGTGCATATCAGTGGTACAGAGCCATCAAGGACGGTCGTGAAGTGGTCGAAGACTTGCCTCGTTCCGGACGCCCATCGACGGCTTCGACCGAAGATAACGTCGATAAAATTAAGGAAAGGGTGCTTGAAAACCGTCGTACCAGCTTGAGAGAGATAACGCATGATCTTAAGATATCCCACGAGTCCGCACGTACGATTTTGATTGATATTTTGGGCATGAGAAAGGTGGCCGCACGACTCGTACCGAAAGACCTGAATTTTCTTCAAAAACGTCATCGCGAACAGGTCGCTTCAGACATGCTGGATCGCTGTAATTCCGATTCTACATTCATGGAACGCATTATAACTGGTGATGAGACCTGGGTCTACGAGTACAATATGCAAACAAGCCAGCAATCAACGGAATGGGTGGCAAAAAATGAGCCGAAACCGAAAAAATCACGCCAAAGCCGCTCGAAAATGAAGGTGATGCTTATTGTTTTCTTCGATATCCGTGGCGTGGTGCACTACGAATTCGTTCCAGAGGGTCAGACGGTAAACAAGGAGTATTACCTAGGCGTTATGAAACGTTTGCTTGAGCGTATCCGTAAGAAGCGGCCAAATTTGTGGGCGAACAACTCATGGATTTTGCATGACGATAACGCGCCTTCTCACCGAGCTACGATTGTGACTGACTTTCTCGCCAAAAACTCAACAAACGTGCTTCAGCAGCCACCGTATTTGCCGGATTTGGCTCCTTGCGACTTTTTCCTCTTCCCAAAACTAAAATTGCCCCGTCGTGGCACCCGTTTTGAGTCGATTGAAGCCATAAAACAAAATTCGACGCGAGAGCTAAAGTCCATCCCGGAAAGTGCCTATAAAAAATGTTTCGATAATTGAAAGTGCCGTTGGCATAGATGTATTGGAGCAAATGGAGCCTATTTTGAAGGCGACCCAATAAATTTTGACGATTAAATGTGAAAATGTTGTCTTAATTGAAAATTCCCGGTACTTTCTTGACAGAGTAGTATCTGTCTCTTCTTCGCTCCAAGAGAGGCCTACTTATGATAAACGCAGATATTTACAACTAAAATGACCATTAACACGTCAAAGAGAAATTGCTACCGAACATATTGCATCAGCTGCAATTTTTCTGGCAACGACAAATTAGGTGCGATAATTCACCTAGTTTATGAGGCGATAATCATGAAGTTAATAGGAAATACAAGAGCATGAATCCAGAATCCAGCTACCAGCTACCTAATGTTGCTCTTGAGGTTGGAAGATCGGAAGTTAGTTCCCAACAAACTTATGCCCACTTGCACCGTCGAATCTAAGCCTGCCTTAAGGACGTCTTTAAATGTAAGTAGGGTTTGAGACACAGATTCTCTTGCACCACAGATTAAGTGCAGGTAAAGTCCTTCTTATTTAAAGCCGTGATATTTCATGGCTTAAGGTCCTTAAGGAAGACTTAGGGCCGTCTTGAGGATTCATAACCCCAAAAAGAACTGGTGGTATTCAATACCACATATAATAAATAGGTTCAATGAAATCTACGACATACAGGGTGTGTCAGCAAGGCGTACGGCTGAAATAGCGCCTAAACTGTACCGTGTGGAAAAAAAACCTACATGGCACGGATATAAGGTTGACAAGAATCAACAAAATACAAATGATTTTACATATACAGGGTGCGTCAAATGAAACACCATATACTTTTCTCTTTCATGAAATTTGTTTTTCAAATATCTATATTTTTTACAAAGTATGTCCCATACTTAAACTGCTCTTTTTTGGAATATTTCACATTCTTTAAAAAAAAGATGCCAATAAAAGCGCATTATTTAAACAAATTCAGTGTGATCGCATGAACTGAACTGAATTTTTGTCTTATCTCCACATAACCAACACGAAAATTAAACTACTCGTGAGTTTTATAAATGAATAAAATAAATTATTATTACCGAATTAATGTAAACTTATACAATGAATTTTTCAGAATTATATTGTGATCAGAAAACCATCACACAAATGTTGAAAATATTTTATTGAGGTTGTGAAGAAAATACATCTATTTATCTTGATCTCAAGATCTGACTGAAACTGCAACTTTCAACGCTTCCTCCTTCAATGCCAGTTGCTTCTTTTGCGACTCCACTTCATTCTTCAATCATTTCTCTGTCAAATCTGCTATAGCAGTTCTCTTCTCAGGTAGAAAACCGACAAAATCATCAAACTAAGCCATGTTGCCAGATTCACCATTCCTTAACACGTGCTTCACTAAGTCGTTGTTAGTGAGAGCGCGGTGCAAGCTTAGATGCGCAAAGGCGAGGATAAGACCAACTTAAAGTTAAGGCACTTCTTAACAAAGTCTGCCCTAAGCATAAAACGGTGCAAGTGAGCATTAAAGTAACTGATATGAGCTGTTAGCATTAAATCAAAGTTTCTACATCACGGGTAAGGTAGTGAGCATACCAGCTGACAACGGAATCATCGAACATGGCGTGTTTGAGCGAATTCCTCACCTATCTTCATTTTATTTTCATTTCACCCAGTGGCTTTTCCCAGACCCACGTCAAACCAATTTCAGGCATCAGAAACCAATAAAAATTGAATCAAGGAAGCACGACCTTCCTGATTGAGCAATTCTCTTGTGTGTTGGCATTCTCATACCGGAAAATCTCTGTTTATGAAGTTGACAAATATTAATAACCGTAAAATGTATCCTAGCATCTCAGCCTCAATAACCGAAGTCTCCG
This sequence comes from Adalia bipunctata, assembly GCA_910592335.1. Classification (NCBI taxonomy): domain Eukaryota; kingdom Metazoa; phylum Arthropoda; class Insecta; order Coleoptera; family Coccinellidae; genus Adalia; species Adalia bipunctata. The sequence continues at coordinate 17,193,016 of OU342955.1, forward strand.
GAGGCCGCGTGAGCTGAAGGCTTCGAAGCGACATCGACGAGCTTTCGGCCCCCATAAAACTAGAACGCGTTCGCCCTTAAACGAGAACGCTTTTCGAGCTTTCGAGGACTTCACCCCTTTAGATTCGTTGGGTGTGTCGCTGGGGAAAGTTGCTGAATTCGGGTGTTTTTCTGAAGCTCTGGGATGTCCCAAATCTCGACCGTCAAGGATAGTTTGGTTAGATTTAATTGAAGGGTTAATCAGAGTTTGCATACTAACTGAGAAAATTGAATTACCATGGCTCTGATGAAAAACTATGGAATTTCATTGATAGGCTTTTCGATATGAAAATGATTCAGTCAACTCCAAGTCTTCGAGGATTTTGGAATTGGGATATCCGATAAGAAATTAACAATTGAAGAAGCCCTATAAAAAGACGAAAAATTGTACGAGTATTCGAAATTTGATGCAGAATAACAATTGAATCCTGAGACTTTTCAGAGTGTGGTTTCTGGTTATAACTGATTCTATAGTCTTGAGGACAAGTCATGTCTTGACTAATAGTGGTTTTCGTGAATAACTCTACTTTATAGCATGCATATTCTAATTTAGAAAATTGTCTTCTGGCAAATTGAACTGAACCAACTAAAAACCCCATATGAATTCTGCATAATAATTAGAATTTCACTCTCTACCATCTATGCAGTCTCAGTTTCTTCAATAAGAGACATTATTCTTGCACGATCAATCTCACTCATCACATAATTTCTCTTATTCCATTTTTAGTGAGGAAGTTTCCATAGCAACTCTCGTTTCTCATCTATAAAACATTCAAGCCGGCAGAAGTAACAAGTTGGTTTTCCAGCGATAAAATTTCTGACGTTTCTCAAATTCATAGATAGCTTCGGAAATGAATACCATAGAGAAAACAAACAACGTTTGGTTAATCTATGATTTGAGCAGGTAAAATATCTCTCTTGTAATATTCAAGTTTGTTGCTTCTCGGCATTTTTGCTCATGACATTTTTTTGATAAAAATCTCATTCGCGAAATTGCCGAAATGCAACAAACTTTCATATTACAATCGAGAAATTTTGCCGGCAAAATTAAATCTCCAGTGGTATTGAATATGATAATTTAATTAGAACAAACAATCTTTTCGAGGAATATCCGAAAGCCTGACTGCAAAAATATTTAATTAAAAAGAAGAAAAAACAAGTCCTATACTCAATCTCGATTTAATTTTTGTACCAGTAATGTTTTTATCGCTACCTACCTCCTGATTCTTTACATTACTCACACAAAATTCATATTTAATTATGTTTTTTATTTTCAGGTTTCTGCAATCGGGTACTTTCATTTTGTTCTTTCTTCAATACTTTTTTATTGCAATCTTTTAAGTTTCAAATGAACGAGTTGATCAGTGGTGATAGGTAAAGAAGAGGTCATTGATTGCAACCACTTTCAGATGATTATTGATATTGAACAAACCAATGAATGAAAATGCACTTACCCTAATGTGATGAAATAGGAATCAAGGCGGTTCTCACACAGAAGTAAGGGATTTCCGTCAGAGATAAAGGAATTCACGCAAAAATTGTTCATTATCACTGGTTTGCTTTTGCACTTATAAACAGACGAAAATGGTGCAAATTTGAACGTGATTTATCATTTAAACTAGTAGAGCCCCTAGCTCTACCTATTAAGTAGATATCCTTATGGGCAGATCTCTGCCAATCGGGTGATTTTACAAGGGAAATGCCAAAGTTTGATCAATTTTTTTGACGAAATGAAAAAACTATGGAAAATATAAATACCAAGCTAATTTGCGCTGATTTTTCCTCTTTCGATTTGTATGTTTACATCACAGCCAGGATATCTATGAAAAAAGTTTTATCGACTCTAAAATTGCCCTCTTCGCGGTTTTTCGCGATTTTCGCAAATTTTGTTGAACTACTTCAACATCGCCTAGAGCATCAATATTTCATCCACGTATAAATCGATTATTCCTTTTTTCGAGCGTATAAAAATCTCTTCAATGTATCGCAGCTTCGCTGTGATTTTAATATTCTTCTGGACCCAGTTTTCGACCGATTTCATCGGGCCGGTTCACAGAGTTACCATTTAAATATAGTATAGAATCCGGAAGATTATTCGGGTTTTCAGAGGTTTTTAGAGCAGACGTAATAATTGTAATCTGTCACGTGTTCACGACAGTCACAGAGGTTCTATCCGCCAGCGGCGGGGACAACAACGCCGAATTGAGTAGTCCACTTCACGATGTACCAGAAGGTCTATAGAGGAAAGGAAAGCAACACGATAGGAGTTTCAGATAATTAGGAATGATCGAACTAGATTCTGAGTCAATTTTCTGATATTCTCATCCTGTGGAATTTCTGCAAAACTACAGTTTAGAATCAGACTCTTGGCTACTTGACCCCAACGACTTTAGAAGGGAATGCTCGTTCAGATCCATAAAATTCCTCATATTAAACCTATCACAACTCCTAAATCATAACTCCAAATTGTATCGTGAAGGAGGCAATTTTTATCTGAATTGAATGCCTTAGGGCTTAGGTCACTATTATAATAATTTCATACCTACAAATATGAAAATCTGGATTTAATAAATTTTGTGAAGTGCCAAAAGATTAGACTGAGAATTCTGACAAATGAAATTTTTCATGTTCATCCAGGTAGCATCTCCTCTGAATGTTATGCTGGGCATTTGTAATAAGTAACTTTGTGGTGCGGGTTCCTTGGATTTCTTTTTCTCAGACCAAAAGGAGATTTTTCGTTGCAGTGGGACAGGTCAGTGACAGTGACATGGTCAATTTGCGCTGTGATTTTTGTTTATTTTGGCTAATTTTTTCTTATCTTTCATAATAGTAGTTCATAGTTACCTAGATAGATAATTTTTTATTGGTTTTTTTGATTTTGCTAGCTCTGTAAGATGAGTACCTAATTGGTTTGTAGCTTTGCTAGTAATTACCATAATTCCATAGTGTTTGTGGAGTGAATAAATAAATAAATATATAACAATTTTGAAGAGAATTATTACACTTTATCAGTTCGAAAATGGAACTGATTAGCATATACAGATATACTATCGCGGATTTTCTTTCAAATCTTTCAGAGACGTACAAAATTGTAGTGCATCATTTTCCAATATACCGAACTGTTTGCCCTGCGTTGCCGATAAAGCTGAAAGCACTTCGACTCGAATCACATAATCAGTATTTCAACAATGAATGAGGAAAAATTCAGAAAAAAAAATAGCTTATGTCACTCCCGGAATTCATACTAATCTAATGGCACCTCGCACGTTGAAATACATCAAGCATGAAGAGTGTCAAATAGGAATATACACATTACCAACTTTCTGGAGCAGACGGGTAAAAATGGATTGAAGTTCAATTATGGGCGATGCACTGGCAACGAATATTGCCAATTCTCTTGTCGCATTATGCTTATGCATTATATTTATTTCAAGTTCTCCTGAAGTAAAGGCGCCTGACTGGAACAACATAACTTTACTGAAGATCATGAGAAACTGTTACGGTGTTGTTCCAGGAAATTTCTAGACAGCACCAGCACCCGAAGATGAACGGGTCTGACTCCCAGTTTCACCCCCGATGGTGATAAACGACAGAACCCATCCTACCAGGTAGACCATACGCAAACACGTCGTAGACACGATGGCACACGGCCAATCCCAAGGATCTCCTCTAACCTCCATCTCCATCATCTCCCGCTACCCCCAAGTCGCTGATAGTGCACCCCAACGCCCCGCAGTCGGCGGTGGAAAACATTCGCGAATCGACCTGGCCTACTGAGCGATCAGTGTGGCTCCAGAGTGGCGTGACGACGCGTCGCGAGATGCGCCCCTCAGCAGCCGATACCATTCGGACCTGGTTGCTCTCGGCCCTTGTGGTGCACGGCGCCGTGGCTGGTAATCCGGACGCAAAGCGTCTTTACGATGATCTCCTGTCGAATTACAATAAGCTGGTGAGGCCGGTGGTTAATACGACGGATGTACTGAGAGTCTGCATTAAGCTGAAGCTGTCGCAGCTGATTGATGTGGTAAGAGAGGGTGGCTGTTTGTTCTTTCGGGGAGCAGGAACTGAAGAGGCTTCTTCTCTTCATACGAAGAAGAGCGAAAAATTAATAAATTAGTTCAATACGAAAAATATATGTGCATGTGGTATATTTTAATTTCAATTTATTTTTATTTATTTCACAACGATGTTACCAAGATGCTAAACATCTTTAAGTATCACATGCAATTATGAGTTTCTTACGAAAATGTATATAGCGGTGACAATCATTGAATAATAATAATAGTATCGTGATTGCAGTTATCATACATTCGATATAATAAATAAAACAAGTTATCAGGAATAGGTCAGTATATCCCTCCTTCACAAATTCTTCAGCCAACGCTTCTTTATTCAAAGCCTTGATAAAGGAGAAATGTTGCTACCGAAAGGTTAGCTGAAGAATTTTTGAAGGAAGGAATATACTGTCCAATTCCTGATAACTTGTATAATTGAATAATAATAATCATTGAAAAAGATACTCGAAACTATTATAACTCTCATGAACATGACATTCTCTTGAGAATCTAAAGGTTTGCCATTGGACTTGATGGAATCTGGAATCTCGTAGATTTTTTGTGCTAGGTTGCAAAATTTCTTAGGGCTATGTTTTTCAAATTGGAAGGTCGAATTTTTATTTGCTTTGCAGTTCATGACATAAACATAATTGATGATTCCCATTTTAATGAACTCAGGAGCAAAGTCTTGTATGATATTATTTCTTTACATCATATATTATTTATAAAAGTTATTTATGTGCCATTTCTTATTTATTTGGTGTGTTGATAATAGGTCCTCCCCACACGAGTATACCATATCGGAGTATTGATTCGTCTAGACTCTAGATATTTATAAAATGAGATGACAGTCTCGTCTTCATGTTCTCAATACAATTAAATATATGATTCAGATGTCTGAATTTATTTGGAACAATTTCGATATAAAAATTCTTTCACCTCTTTCGATCAGAGCTGTATTACCAGCATATTATGATGAAATTGAAACCTCCACCTGAATTTATAGGAGTGCATTCAGATATGAAATAAATGGAATTGGACCAAACACTACTCCCTGTTGGATTCCCTTCTTAATTTCTAGTTCATCACTGAATATGTTCGACAATTTTGTCATTTGTCCAGAAAACTCTAGAGAGCAATTCTAGAGCAACTCCCTGGATTCCATAATCAGAAAGAATGTTCTTGGTTATATAATTGTTTTACTTATCTCTCATTCAATTATTTTTATCTTGAAATATCTTTTAGTAAAAAGATTTTTTCCGTAATATGAATTAGGTACATTTTAATAACTTCGTCGAATCGCCATTTGGTTTAAGGATTTCTTTAAAATGACAAAAAATTCGTAGATGCATTGATTAAGACTTTCTAGTCGAATGAGAATTTCCTAGATCTCCATGGAAATTATGTTCACCAATAGTACATTGTTTACCGGGTAGGAAAAGCCTGGGCGATTGTGGAGCAACACAGAGTCCAGAAATGTGGCTTTTTTTTACGAGGTAAACATACTATTTCTCAATTTCGCAAATCTCAATTTCGAAAAAAATCGCGAATTATTCCATTCATAAATAAATGGAGCTTTGAAATTCGGAACGGAATTGGTTGCGTTAATCTAATTGCTCGTCTTTTTGAAGACAAAACAGTGTGAAATGATAAGTGATAACGAATTTTCCATTTCTGGGACTCTTCCAGAGCTGGTTGAGGCAGTGAATACTGCTTCATCAGAATTATAGCCAAAGGAACAAAAAAGTACGATAATGCTTATGTAGAACACTGACAACTGTAAGGAAATATCATTTTCCGCAAATCGCTAGGAAAATTTGACATTCCTAACAAAATTTGTCATAGAAAAAGTCAAGATTTCCCAACTGTTAGGAAATATTCATTTCCTTACTGTAAGGAAATGATATTTCCCTACAGTTGTCAGTGTTCATAATCATGAGCATATTCGTACTTTTCTCAGGATTTCTTTGGCAATAATTCCAAAAATTCATCATCAGTTATCATTTTATACTGTTTTGTCTTCGAAAACACCAGTAATTAAATTAATATTCGTCAAGTTTGGCAATTCAACGTTAAAACGTGTCCATAGTGACGCAACCAATTCCATTCCGAATTTCAAAGCTTCATTCATTTATGAAAGGAATAATAGGGATGTTGACACATGTTACAGATTCATATAAATTGAGGTTTTCCACATTGAAGGTAGTTTTTGAAATACTAAAAAAATATTTAAGTGATCTAATCACTCTCATTAAATTAAATAAAATTGATCTAAAATGTGTAATCTATTACCGATTATCACGTGACTGCAAACACGAATGAGAATACGTGACGTCACTGTTCTGTAAACAAGCTAACCTATAACCTTATTGTGTCCTATGTGTCATCACGATTTCGAACTTACGATGAACAGAAGAGAGTAAAACGTATCACCAGCGAACTATTCTACGATTATTTGTTATTACGGAAACGATTTGTTCGCAAGAAATCACACAACAGACGCTTCAACAGACGGCGGAGTCTATGAGCCGTAGAGTGACTTAATCATAATCACTTAACAGTATGAAGCGTTTCAGAGGGAATTTTGAAAACTATTTTTATTCACGCATTTTTTATTGGTATTTGCTATATTTTTTTCATGAAAATATTTCTTTCGTGTTCGTATAGGGCTTATCTACAAATTAAAATCATTTCCAAAAAATAGTCAACATCCCTATTCGCGATTTTCTTCAAAATTGATCGAAATCTGTCGAATTTCAAACGATTTGCGGAAAAATAGTATGTTTACCTCGTAGGAAAAGCCACATTCTTGGACTCTGTGTTGCTGTAGAATCTTCACGATCGTCCAGGAATGTAATGCTTTTCCTACCCGTAAACGATGTACTATTCTTTACAGTGAGGAAATGAATATTTCCTAACAGTTTGGAAATCTTGACTTTTTTATGACAAATTTTGTTAGGAATGTCAAAATTTCCTAGCGATTTGCGGAAAACAATATTTTCATCTGCTTTGACCAGCGGTCGTCGATTTTGGAGGTGAAAACTCGATATTTTAATGCATTTGAGTTTTTCTCGTCACTCGAATACTATTTGCGGAGGAGAATCTTCATGACATTCAGGGAATCAGTTTCTACAATATAACGGTGAATGTACTATTTTCAGTCTCTCAAATCGACTTTTATAAGGGCTTATCACAACTTGAATGGAAATTATTCCAATTATTATTGTTAAAACCGTAATTCTGTATTTTATAAGAAAATGATTATACCTTTTTATTGCATTCATAAGCATTCTAATCCAGATCATCGCAGATCTGAAAAACATATTTCACCAGGAGTATGAATTATGCATTCGTGTAAATTGTATAAAACAACAAAGGGGAAAGTCCTGTGGTTGTTAGGATGGAGCACAAAAGAAAAGACTTGCTTCTTCTACAATATGGTGTTTTCTTGTAGAAACAGATTTATTTATCAGGCTTTCAGTGGAAATCCCGAGAAAGAACAGAATACGAACAAAGTCATCTTCCAGTTTCAGTTAAATTTTGAGTTTGTGGGAATATCTGGAATTAATGTTTTCGTTGAGTGAGGTCGTAAGGAAAATAAAAATAACAAAATTGAGCTTATGGACTTCACATAGTCGTAATCATCTCAAGTCTCTCTTGGGGATATTTAGATTCTGCATTCGCCAATCTCCATTTGCATCATTATTATTTCAGAGATATTCCTAAGAGCAATGCCATCGGCTTTATGATCTTGCACTAATGACCATTTCATTTCAGCGCTCGCATTGATTTTTGGACTATTGAACCCATAACCTGCAATGCGCTCAACTCTGAAGAACCATCAGATATTATTTTCCAACAACCTCAATTTTCTGCTACCGAAATTTTCCTCCAGTTATCAGGCTTTAAAGGCGGATAAGATAATTCAACACCAACATGTTCAAACGATCGCAATTCCTCAAACCACCATGATGAAAAACGTAAAACGCTATAATTCCTGCATTTCCTCTGCATAATCATTAGGGTCACTGCAGAATTGATTCCGTTTAGATAAGACAACATTTCGTGCACTCTTATGATAAATGTTTGAACTTTCCGCCGTTTCTTGCCCTTCATTTACACGCCACTCTATTAGAGCCATGTGAGTGCTCATGCTCTTGAGATTCCAACTCAAATACGTAGCGTGACTGGGCAGCGTTTCTGTTAAGCGGAAGTAAAATGGGTTTTAACACTTGGGCGATATCATGCAAATAGGTCGATCGGTAGACAAGACAGAACATAAGCTGTTCGGTATAGGCATGTTGTACATGAGGATGTTAGCAGGAGCCAGGACAATCCTTACGTCGACATTGCTTGCTGTCAGTAGGTGATTGATAAGCAGCGGCATCGATTTTTCGTCTATACTCCTTAATCCATCCTGAAAATTTCCTCCATGAAAGACCCTGTTCGTGCGAAGAGAACCCTGTTTCGAATTTCAGCAGAAACTGCCCAATAAGAACTAACGAAAATCGAGCTAAAATGCGCGCTACTTGAAACACTGTATTCTCCATAAAAAACCGACGGAGGGAACTCGACACCCCCAATGGCGAATCATTCCCTGCATTAAATGGGAAAAGCTTTTATTTCAAAATCCCCTAAAGTGAGCGAAGATTCCATTCTCACTTTCAACGAGCGAATGCTGTGAAAGGAAAACTTCCCAGCATTAAACTGTTCTAAAGTTTGTTTCTGGAAAACATTGCAATAAGCAGCCGGTGCTTTAAGTGAGTTAGTCACCCATTATCTCAATCTGAATCTGTGGCTGAATAGATATTCATTAGCTTGGCTCAGTGGTCTGTTTTATCATCTGATATTTCTAAGGAATTATGTGCTTTGCTTGACATATACGCGGAACGTGAAAGACACTGTCATTTAGTTTCGTGTTTTGAAAAGTCCTATTGATAGATTCAATAGGGGTTTCCACCCCCAAGAAAACCGTATTCAAACCGCGGATTCACAATCCAGAAAATTTGCTACCTGCCGAACTTACAATTTGGTAGCTCCAATGAGGTAAAGTGATGTTCTTTCGTGTCTGATCCTGTGTTAACCTACCGAATGCTTATTCATCTAATTGAGGAGTCGAGAATAAATTATCGTGAAGAAGAGGATGAGGATCTAGAAGAATTAATTGAAGATAATGAAGAAGAAATTAAAGAAGCACCACCAGATGGCAAAATCCCTCACCCAACATCTCCGGCCGAAATCAAAGAGATAATCAATAATTTGAAAACAAGAAAGGCTCCTGGAAAAGATAAAATTACAAATCTCATGCTGAAGAAAATGTCAAAGAAAGGAACGGCAGCTCTCACTAGCATAGCAAATGGAGGATGAGAACAGAGCACTTTCCAAAAACTTCCGAAGTGATTGTTTTCAATAAACCAGGTAAAGATAAAAAGTTCCCACTGAACTATAGACCGATAAGCCTGCTTCTAGCCCTAGGAAATTGTGGCGAGAGTCTTATGGGCCTACTACACGCTCAAGCTTCACCACAGTTTGGCTTGCGCAAACCGGCTTGAACACTGAACACTGAGCGTGTGGTTGGGAGAATTGTATACAGTTTCCCTCAGTGTTCAGTATTCAAGCCGGTTTGCGCAAGCCAAACTGTGGTGAAGCTTGAGCGTGTGGTAGGCCTATTAGCCAGACGACTCAATGAAGAAACAGAAGTTCTGGCGACTATACCGAGTGAACAATTTGGGTTCCGAAAACATTCAACTTAACAACAGCTCCTGAGAATGACCGAGTATATCACAGAAGGATTTCAGAATAAACAAGCCACAGGACTACTACTACTAGATGTAACCAGAGCTTTCGATAGAGTATGGCATGAAGGGCTAGCATATAAAATGATGACCGCAGGTTATTCACCCAAGTTATGCAGAATAATAAGAAATGATTTGAGGGATAAGAACTTTTGTGTGAAAATAGAAAACGTTAATTCCACACACAGAAATTTAGAAGCAGGAGTTCCTCAAGGATTCATACTAGGACCGCTACTCTAAAACATATACATACATGATATATAAGAAATCCAAGATGCCTGATGCTTGCTCTATACGCAGACGATACGGGCATAGCAATAATGCACACAAATACCAAAATAATTCACAAAAGACTTCAAGAAGCTGCAGATGATATCAGTCAATGGTGTAACAGATGGAAAATCAAAATCAATGGAGAAGATTCAAGCAATACTCCTTCAAAGGAGAAGACTGAAGATGAAATCGAAGGTATCCATAGACAATAATGAAATTGGAAGAAAGAATGAAGCTAAATACCTAGGAGTAATATAAGACAAAGGATCAACGTGGAAACAGCACATTAAGTATGAGTGGATAAAACGAATTCAGCAATGAAAGGACTATATCTGATTATAGGCAGAAGAAGCCGAATGAACAGAAACACGAAATTGAGGATCATAAAAGCAGTCGTCAGACCGCAGCTAACATATGGATTAACAGCATGGGGATATGCAGCGAGAACCCATATGAGGAGGATACAAAGTACAGAAAACAAATTTCTGAGATGGGCATTAGACGCCCCCTGGTTTGATAGGAATGAACAAATCCGAAAAGACATAAAATGGAAGTCCATTCATCAAACGAAAAGCTGCAAAAGCCTATGAAAGAGCTAGTGAACATCCAAATGACGACCTTAGAAGGTTAATTGACTATGACCCTGCTGAAGATGGAAAAACAGCGAGAATTTGCAGCAAAAGACCTAGGACCAATTGCGAAGATGAAGACATAGAACTCCACACTTAGTGACAGATATCCAATTGAAGGATGAACACAAACACACAGCATAAAGAATGCGAAAGAGAAAATACAGATAAGATGATGGAAGGTTTATAGGCTTATGCCCGGAACCAACCGCAGGAGAGGTGTTTAGTCGGTAAGAATCCGACACTACCCAGAAAGACTGGGTGTCTGATGTAAGATTCACCTCTTCTAGAACAAAAAAAAACTTTTATTGAATTCTGCATTCAAAGCGACCTATATGGGTTACATCAGTAATTTCAATTTGTGAATAGTTTGTTTCTCTTAATTGGATTTAGGGCTCCTAAAAATCAACCCCCTTTTGCATTTGATTTGTACCTTGATTAGTTTACCAAGGTGTTCTGGTTTTATTGTTGTACCCTGATTGTTTTATCAGGATAATGGTCTTCTTGAATTGCTCATAATTTGTGGGATGCTGGTGATTCCTGTTAATCTCTTTGATTGAGACTGTTGTGACTGCACAACCGATGTAAGGGGGTATACTTGACTGTAAGCACACTTTCGTTATCTTGATGATCACTGCGATAAGTTGTTATCTGTACTTAGATAACAACTGCGAACAAAATGATAAAGAGGTGAAATTAACAAACAACAAATTGAATTTTTTCGTTACCTCAACTCAAATAAAAAGCACAAAATAATTATACAAGTAATATGTGTAGTATTATGAAATATATTTCCTATATGGAAATGTATAGAAATGTATGTAAGGTTTACTAGCCATTAAGTAACCTACTGACTAACAAAAATTTACTTATAAAATTTACTAACAACTGACTTAGGGTTTTTGAAGAAAAACTGGACGCTATGGGAGTTTCATTTTCTCTGAGTAAAAAAGGGGAAGATCAACATTGGGTGTCAGTATCGAAAAACGCCTAAGCCACAGAAGTGGCTAAATGGAATAAAGAGGGAAAAGTAACCCATTTCTTGCATCTACATACCACTGAGAGAATTCTTGGACTTGGGCATTCGATGCCTGGCAGTTTGAACTTATTCTGCAATAAATGTGTCGCCATAAATTCCTACTACTCTGAGGTTCACAGGACATAGTTATGGTCTCAAAAAACCAGATGATTTTCCCAAACTTTACCTGAGTATCTAGGGTTGAAAATACTTTCGAAAGATGACCCATAAATCAGTCCAAAGGGTGTTTAAACGAGAAACGAAGATTGTGAACCAAGGCATTTCGAACGAATATTGCAGCACAAGCGATCGGTCCCATATTGTAAAAATTTATTTATCTATACAACCCATATTAAACAAGACAGATCAATTTTATGGCCAAAGGAATTTTATTTTGTCCAGGTGTTATCGTAGTGAGACCCAACAGCATTCATGAATAAATCTTCAAAGAATCATTCATATCGTCATTGATAATAAAGCGAATTCATTTACCTAGGTGTATTAGTAAAAAAAGGTTCAATCTCATCGTGGTTTCAGGCGTTAATTATTGTGGATTCACTTATCTGAGAAGAGTGGAGTCTGTAGAATCTTAATTTGTAAGCTGGCATATTCGTAATTTCGTAAATTCGTAGTCGATTCAGCACCCCTCCATGCAATCTAGTAATGAATCAACCATTATCAACGTTCATCATGGCTGCCAGCAATTTACATGAAGGATTTCCTTCTGCAACTCCAAGCAGCGCGGTGTTGTTTCCTTCCTTGTGAATTATGAAGTCGGCATATATCTTGTTTGCCCCTAAGAGCCCTCTGGATAATAGTCGGTTCATAAAGGATTAACCCCTATCGTGCCGACTTTAAAGTCGAGTTTATGTGCGTTTGTGTTTCATTTATATAAACTATGATTTTCTGGGAAACTTTGTTGGGTTGTATTCATGTTGCAATTATGTATCACTCGTTAATTTATTAGGCAGATGTGTTAATTCGACTTCTACCTACCGAAAATGAAAGTGGTAACAGGTATAGGGGAAGTACGTACAAAATGACATAGGGTTTCATTCCAGAGGCATAACTTGTTAAATGTGAATTACAGTAATGCCATATTCTATACCTAAGATCTTTGGCCCTTTCCCCATAAAATCTAATCAACCTTTATGAACTAAAAGTACCAAATAATAAGATATTCTTAGATGAATTGAGATAAACGTTTGTTCACATGCTATGGACAAAATGACACACCGGCAATCGGCAATAGGCAACTGTATTTCTCTATTTAAGATTACAGAACTACTGATAAGGTTCACCAATGAAACGCTTGGTTCTTCTAGGAACATCAGCACAAGATGCGGGAGCCCAATGCAACCAAGGCATGCGTTGTAACTAGTCTTTTCCAGCGCTAATCCTTAAGACTGGTCATAACAATGGACAGATGGACAATCGTCTTCACCATCTCGTAGATTGCTAGGAACATTTTACTTTTCATTGTCTTTTTCAAATAATGCCCTAGAGCTAGGGACTTGTCTTCTTTTCTTTGGAGGAGGTATGGGCTCACTTTTTGATTTGATTGCAATAATATAAGGTGTGGAAGATGAAACTAAGAGATCGTTTATCGAGTCTTCGGCTCACGTTTGCCTTTTCCACTTATGAATCGTCCTTTAGGGATTGGAGGAATCTCCTCATAGGATCAGCAAAAGTAGGTTAAGATGCATTGCCTTTATTAGCCGCAGATGATTATTTTGTTATGAATATGTTAAGACACGTCCTGGCTCTTTGTTTGCTGATGGAGCCTAGGATGTCACTTTTTCCGTTCACTGTATATGTCATTTTGTTCATATAGCGTTATTAGACTAGAAATATATCGAATTAATACAAAAAGTATATTTAGCATAAAAAAGCTTCGTGAATACAATGACAAATGAGTAAAGTTTGAAATGAATGCAATATGGATGAAAAAATAATTGAAAACTGGCCATTTCATCTAAAAATTTTGCGCAATAAATAAAACTCGTGACCTATTGATATCTGTTATCTGATTTAGAGTAGCGCTTGGTAGTTAATAGAACCCACTCGAGTCGTATGATTTGGTAGGCAGTTCCACATTTAATAGCTCCAAACTCAAATTATGATGCCTATGTCATTTTGTCCATATTATGTCGTTTTGAACGTATTTCCCCTATATAGAAAATGAATTTGGGCGCTAGTTCTTCTCAAACTAGGACTACATTAGGGTATCGTCAAAAATTGAACCCAACAAATACAGAGTGCTTCAAGGCTCGGTTGACTGACAACATGAACCGTAGAGTGATAAGTGAGATTGACCGTGCCGGAATTGTGGCTCTAATTAAGGAAAGGTTAGTGGCTAATAGAGTTTCTGACCAAGGAGCGATAGAAAGTGTGTCACTGATCAACCACATAACCACTATATGAGGGAGGATTTTCTGAATTGTTTGGTCACCAACTTGACCCATAAAATACGGAGTGCCTCAAGACTCGGTACTGGGACCCATATTACTCTTCACATTAACGCTGGGTTTCACGGAGCGCGGAACACCAGTGATTGGTGATCCGAGCTTGATCTAGAATCAACTCGATTTGACAGTTCAAAAATCAGAGAATCAAGCCGTTGATCTCGGATCAGCGGTGATTACGCTTAGTGAAACCCATCGACAATAAATCATGTTTACTGTGAGAATATAGAAAAGACGATTTTATTTGCAGACAACAACTCAAAACTGTTATATTTCATACTGAATTTTATCTATCTGAAAGATGTGAATATGTAGAGATTTGCTAAACTGTTTCTTCAAATTCAATCATAAGAACCTCTATCAAGTAACAATCTTTTGTATAAAATACCAAATTCTAGTGAATTATCAGAAATACTCTCAATGTTTCTGTAAAACTCTGGAATCATAGGAGATTCCTTTGACAGCCACCAGCAATGCTTTTGACTGCTGTCAGAATTTTTTTCAATGGAAAAGCACATGACAGATGCATAGAAAGAAACCCTTGTGTAACGACTCCTTACTAAAAATCGTGACCAAAAATTATAGATTGTTACGGCACTCTAGATTGCCGATCGTGTCCTACTTCCGGAATAATTCGCAATATTTCACGGTTGTGGCGCTATATATCGGGAGGTATGAAAAGTAGGACTCCATCACAGAATTTCGATAGACAAGAAAGTCTTAGACAAATTCTAATCAGTGCCAACATCGGGTATTCTATGCATCTATTACATGACCCATTTTTCATTCTAGGAAATAGAAAATCCACAAATCTCCCATGAAAATTTCAACGGAACCTATCGAAGGATTTGTAGGGTTTGAAATCTAATTAAAAGTTGGAGAAATCCGCTCAAACATTGATGACCGAACCATTCGCCGAAAGTTCTAATTGATCAGAGAGAATAATTCATCGGTTCTACATCCCAAAAACTTCATTATGAATTATTTCCAACAGCTTTAAATCCCGTAGACATATCGGATTATCAAAGTGGTTTGCACGGTAAATATTTGACTTTTATATATTTTTCGAGTATATTTACAGAGATTCAAAAGTTTTTCATCGCCTAATTCTCATATGGAGGAATTTTTCAATATTGAAATTTTTTGTGGGTTTAATCTTCCTAAATCGTCACATATTATTTGGAAGGAATTTTATTCGGAATGCCATTATTTCTTTAGCGAGGCAGAATAGTTCGATTTTGACTTTCAATATGAATCGTGGTGTGATAAGTGAGATTGAACGTTCCAGAATTGAGGCTCCAATTGAAGAAGGCCATGCTTCAAGGTTAGTGGCTAATAGAGTTGTCATGTCTCGAAATGATTAATCTGGGACATGGATTCGTTATCCCCATAACAATTCTCTTCGTGACAAACCAAGTAGCGATAGGAGGTGTCTCACTAATCAACGACAAACTACATCCACTTACCAAGCGGATTTCCAAAATTGAGCGTTATTTGCGTTTATGATTTAAAATTCAAATATGTGTTCTTCAGACTGAAAGTGAGATTCTGGTCAATTATGAAAACGCAATTTCGGTTGGAGATAAAACGAAATTAATGTTCGCAGAAGCGAAATAAATTAGGGAATTCTTGCGACCAAGATTTTAAATTAAAAGAAACCAGTGGAAAATCTGGTTCCTTTCGAAATTGAGTCGCCCCTCTGAAAAAAGATTCCCTGGAAGAATTCTTAATCATTTTTAATTGCTTATGTTTCATGAAGAGGCCCGCTCAGCTCATAACTGCATTTAAACTCCTATTTCTGTTTTCTTTCAATAAAGCAGCTTACAGCTCCTAATGGTCTCGAGTGGGATTAATTCCAATCAATCGAGTCGCGAGGGCTTTATTGCAACTTTTGCGGAAAATATCGCCTCTCACGTTTTATACCAGTTTCAGCACATTCTCATATACGAGGGGTGGCGAGCCAGAGCTGGCTCTATTTTATTTATTGGTTCCCTCGTTTCATTTCCTCTTATACGTTTATCGTACAATCTCGCTGAACGTGTACGAAAATACAATAACAGAAATGCGGGATGGTGTAACGGAATTTCTGATTTTACGTTGAAAATTTCAGGCGGAACATTTTCGTTTACATTGTTTCGATTAGAGAGGGCGTTGAAGCGATACGCGGTTTTGTTGATGGTCGGAGCTATTGTAAGGATATGAATTATTCAGATTCCTCCGGTTAATTATTCGGTAATCGAAAATTGAAGGATAACTAATTCCTATTTAAACAGGAATTTCTCCTGTTTTATTTCATCTTTCGACTGGAGTTAATGCTGCACCACAGAAATGTCCGACGGCTACGGCACCGATTCTCCATTCAGGAAGTGCCTTTAATATTTTCAAGTTCACGCCCTCAATTTTTCACCTAAAACCTTTATTTTTTTTTGAATTGAAGTTAGAGGATTTCTTGAGGGCACTCCCATTTTTCTCCTCGATGAAATTATTTTTTCGCATGAAAAATTCGGCTACGGCACCGATTCTCCATTCAGAAAGTGCCTTTCATATTTTCAAGTTCACGCCCTCAATTTTTCACCTAAAAGCTTTATTTTTTGTTTGAATTGAAGTTAGAGGATGTCTTGGGGGCACTTCCATTTTTCTCCTCGATAAAATTATTTTTTCGCATGAAAAATTCGGCTACGGCACCGATTCTCCGTTCAGAAAGTGCCTTTAATTTTTCCGAGTTAACGCCCCCAATTCTCCTCCTAAAAGCTCGATTTTTTCTTCAAATTGAAGTTAAAGGATTTTTTGAGAGTACTCCAATTTCTCCTATTCTTTTCGCATGAAAAAATCAAGTTGCATTGGAGAGTCTATGAAAATTGACTTCATAATCGTTTTTCGGCGGTTGTTCATCAATTTTTTTCAGAAAATTCATTGGAGTGGCCTCAACAAATCAATTGTCTATATTTCAAAAAAAATTTCATTTGGATAGGCGCTTAAATAATGCAAAAAATTATGGAAATACTGAAAAGACTTCCAGAAAGTGTGAAATCGCAGAGAAATGTCTGAAATTCCAGGAGAACTAAAACAAAAATTAAGCTTTCAGGTGGAAAACTGAGGGCGTGAACTTGGAAAAATGAAAAGCACTATCTGAATGGAGAATCGGTGCCGTCGGCCAGAGTATAACGGTCCCTTAACAGAGCGCTATAATTACAACCTACAACGATACAATTAGGCAATCCAACGACCTGTCAAATATTTTTTTGAGGTTAGTTGGTGGTCAAACAATGGGAATCCAGCTTTGATCATGTAGTCATTAAAACCGTTTATTTGCTTGAAAAAATTGTTTTATGTGGAAATTTTTTTGGTATTTCTAGTCAATCTTACTCTTAGGAATATCAGACCAGTGAAAATTATTTAAATTAAGTGCATTTTCAATCAAAAAATGCCATAAATGTGTGACAAGACTCGGTTTAGGATCAGCAGATCTTGATATATCAGTGTACCATTTGGATGACTTTTTGTCTATTTCTCCACTGCACTTTGCCTGTATTCGCAAAAGCGAATGGTGTTTCGAAACCAAAAGTTGTTGTCACTACGCCAGAGAGTATTGCCAAGAGGTTCTTTTTCATTCAGGTAACCGAGTAGGAGCTTGCTGTTCAATGAGATTCTGCAAGCTTCTCGGAGGTCGCATTTCCTTACATATAGATGCAGGGGTGGCAGATTGAGAATGACCTCTAGCACTGCTTTGAGTGTGTCTGCAGACGATTGCGTGTGATGTCGTTGAGATGTGATGCTGCCATAAAACAGTGTATAACGTACAAGAGGCTCGTTGATGTAGTCTAGGCTAATATCGACGTTATCCAGCGAAACTGCATATAAGCTCTCGAACAGTTAAGTGCATCCTGCTATGAAAGCACAAAGTTTAACCCTACCAAGTTGATGATTGTTCAGGAATTAACTGAAATAAAGGGAAACTACCCCCAACTTTAGCCTTCCCGCAGGCTATGGGTTAGATCCTGCTGTTCAAAAATGATGAATCACTATATCCTAAGTTTTACTCATCACCATTTCTGAAGACAATGCATTTATTAATTTTAAAACTCGAGTAACAGATATGTAATAGTATATTCTGTAACAAGGGCAGAATGAAAATCCGATACGAGTGAATCATTCCGAGGGCGAGCCGGAGGCGAGCCTGAGGAATCACGAGTATCGGATTTTCATTCTAACCGAGTAACAGACTATACTTTCTCCACGAATGTTGAAATAAAAGAAAAAAGAATATTAAGATGAATTATGACTATTCGAAAACCGCAATAAATATGACAATCAGAGCGGCTGACACATAGATTTATTCTCTATGTTTTCAAAAGTGTTACGGAATGAATATTCTCACACACTGTGCGAGAATGAAATTCAGTCGAAATGCTTAAAAAACAAGGATTATACTCAAGCTCGAGTTGGTTATTGGTGGTAATCTATAAAGGGCGAAACCCAAGGACCAAACTGAACAAAAACCGCGGTCATAACTGGTTATTTACTTGAAATCGAAAAGTATTGTAGAATGAATATTACATATTATCAAGTGATGGAATACTGACATTCTATGGTCAAATTCGATGTTGGAAGAGCTGTATTCTGTGGCAGTCGTGGAGAAAGCATTTTCCTGTGCTTTAGGAATACTAAAGTTCCAAGATAATTACGTGAGAATTTCCAAAAACTGCTTCATTCCAATGAGCGAATGAATCAAAATAAAAAAATTCTCCCTCATCAATCTTCATAGACATGATAAAATTCTGGCTGAGCGGGCTTGGCGTAGACGTGTTTGAATACATGAATAATGCATGTGTAAGCGCATTTCGTGTAAAGCTTTCTAGTGCTTTTTCAGGAGAGTAACTGTCTATAACGTATGACTAGATGAAAGGTATTGGAGCTGATTGCCCTTGTACATGGAGTTCTTTATCTGTTTACATTAAACTCTAGTTTGGTGCAATATATTCGATGGAATAATAATGGGGTGTGCTCCATACAAAGTGTTTCAATAGAGGGATACTGTCACTATACCGAGGTCTTTTTATTCGATGGATAATTTTGAATACAGTTTCATAGCGATTAACGATTAGCTTTGAGTTTGGACGATTTGCATTCGACGTCAAAAATAATGTTCAGATTGGGTCAAGGAATGTTGACCACAGAGCGCTTTGATCATTGAATTTTTTGTCTTCTAGCCTTTGCAAAGGAAGTGCAGTTGATTTTGTGGTTGTATCAGTCCATACAAAAGCAGAGGAATAACTACCTGGACCTGTGTCTGAAGTATGAAGAAAATTAGGTTTCATCTCAAACATGTCCTTTTTTTTCGAATAAATAACATGTTTATCGAAAAACCCTCGATGGAAGGACTGACAGAATAACGAGTAGGACTCCCCAAACTTGGTAGATGCCCAATTGGTGTCTGCAGTTCTTGACAAGTAATCCCTCTTCAACTGTCGGACCATTATTTATATTATCCGTTGTGTTTTTCACCATTAACACGATGCGTCTCATCGATTTTCGCAGCGGATTCCCTCCCAGCTCCCCTTCTTCAATTTTTTTTTCACTTCCGCGGTGATTTCTTGCGTTCCCAGCCAATGCCGATCGGGTATGAGATGGGGATGCCTCTGTAAATTGGAACGCGGATCAATTCATCTTTCTCGATTCCTCACACATAAGTCGGGTGGCATTTCCGCCTGAAATCGCGCGAGAGTAAACACAGAATATTGGACGGGGATAGTGGAAATGATATTTGATCTTTGGTGTTCCATTCCGGGACTCAACATATGATTATCGCTTCCTCTTCCTACGTCACTGGTAATTGTTTCTTGTTTTGACATATGTTTCATTGTTCATCACTCCTCAAAATTTTACGTTGTTCGTCAAATGACGTTTGACATGTCCATGACATATGTGGTGACACAGGCCCAAATTCTATTCAGTGAATCGAGTGACTGTCCAGTTGGGTTATCCCAAGAAACGCGAGGTTTCTGTGAAATTCACCACTTAGCGATTGCCCCTGTGCATTGTTCAGGTTGAAGGCACGACGGTAAAGTCACAGGCCATGAGTTTTTGAACCATTTTTCGTGTACTCAACGATACAGTATGATGACATGATAATTCATTATGGAATCGAAAACCAACTATTGAAGTTTAGTTATTTCATCAGTGGAAATGTGGATTACTTCGATGTGATCGCATGGTTTTTGTACCTACGATTTGGGCTTGTCAAACGTGCATATTGTTGCGTCTCACAACGCAACATCTGAACAAAATAAATTCCATCCTTTATCCACAAGAAATGAGCTGTGTTTTTAAGAAGGTTGTATAGATTAATTGATTTCAACGATATGGGATCGATCACTAACTTGTACTGCAATATTTGTTCCATATGCCTCGATTTACAATTCTCGTTCTTTGTTTAAAAATACCCTCTGGACTGATTTATGGAGTTCTCAACCCAAGAATTTAGGTCAAGTTTGGATGATTCACCTGGTTTTTTGAGACAGTAACCATGTCCTGTGAACCTTCATTCGCTTCTCAGTATAAGCTCATAAGACTAAATATATGGTGACACATTTATTGCAGAACAAGTTGCCTTAGGGAACACATGCAAGACATCGAAATTCTTCAAGTCCAAAGCTTTCCTCATTGGTCTGTGAAGTCAAGAAATGGTTTGTTTTACCCACTATAGTAAAAAATGGCAAATGAGAGCACTTTGTTGGCTTAGCAAGGCGTTTTTCGATTCTGACACCCAATCAACTGTGGCTCTTTCCCTCCTCCACTCAGAGGAAATAAACCTCCCTTATTTTTCAGCTTGTCTTCAAGAACCCTATATTACATAGACAAGCTGTTGTCAATCAAAATCGTCGGTCGATTATCAGTTGCTAATAACAATCATGAGTGTTCGATCAGTTGTTAATCAGAATCGTCGGTCAACTAGTAATTCGTCAGTACTTAGTCGTGAGTTGTTACCCAGTACTTTGTCAGTTTTTGATCAATTTTCGTTAGTCAATTTGTTAGTAAATCGCTAGTAAACCATACCTACATATTCATAGAACACAACTGATCACTTGACTCCCTTGCAATATATTTTCATATAGAAGGTGAATCATAATTCTTCCTTGTTATACATTTTCATATAGAAGGTACCTTATAATTCTTCCTTGCTATACATTTTAATATAGAAGGTTGAGTTCATAAATGTATACTCAATACTTGTATAGTTATTCCGTGCTTTTTATCTGAGTTGAGTAGTAAGTATACCCCCTTACATCGGTTGTGCAGTCACAACATTTAATCATCGAGATTTACGAGGATCACCAGCATCCTACCAACTAGAAGCAGTTCAAGAAGACCATTATCCTGGTAAAACAATCAGGGTACAAAATATCCATTTTTGCTATGTGACAATAGAAATTCATCTGAATACTGAAAATAATATTAACGTCGAACTATAAACTTTTATTCGACGAAGAAAAAAGCGAATTGAAATATTTTTAGCTGAAACGTAAAATTTGGATCAACATTTATGGCACTATACCCTAAAATTCTAGCTACAGTTAAGTGCCTATTAATAGAAGGAAGGAGATAATATAGAAGGAATGCACTCTTGGTTCGCGAAAATTAGTTGGGGTTAATACAAAAGCTCACTTATCTGATATCCCTCAAGTTTTATGCTCTTTTTATAATGAAAAATGGTTTTATGCCATGCTTAACCATTCACGACGCTTATTTTGTTAGAATTCCCCTCTCTTATTTGGATGCAAAACATTCAACAGGTTAGGACGAAGATTATACATGGTGTGTCTTACTCAAGCTATCTATTTTTGTGTCGTTTTCTGTTCATGTTGTTATTTTCGTTAGTCCGCCTAAATTCCAATTAAAAAATGAAAATACAGTTTTTCAACATGTTAATTGAAAAAAAAATGTTCGAAGTTAGCACAGCTCTCATAGCCAAAGTTTGCCATATTGTATTTTCAATCTGAAATCCTCACATCACAATCGTTCCATATCCAGTAAAAACCGATTCAATCAAAAGAGAAGCACGTTGATATCCACAAAAATACGTAGTGATATCACTATGCTATGTTAATCCTTTGAATCAATATGCATTATTCAAACCTGTCACATCTGATGGCCTACAATGCAGAATGGAGCTGTACAGATACATTAATTTTAAAGGCAGGAAGTCTATTTGCCATTTTATGATGTAAATTTGGACGCTCTCTGAATTCTGACTGGTCAGAAAATGGAGTTGTGGGATGCATCCATGAGCAGTCGTTAAATTTAACATTGATGAAGGATATAAAATTGATTAATATTGAAACAGGGACCGAGTTTTATAGTCGTGTAAAATGAATTTTCTGTGTTCCCCTTCTGGAATTTTCTTCAACATCAGCACCCAGGGAATAACGTATAGAAATGGAAGTGCTTGAGTTTTCGTCATTCGTTCAAATTGTCTCGGATCAAATGAATTAACACCGTTCTGAAATGAGCAAAAAAATAACCATGTGAATCCGACCCTATGTTCGATGGTTCCTTTGGAAACCAGAAAAGGAATTCAGAAGTCAAGCTGGGTCAGAATTGAGTCAGTACTCAGTTGTAAAAGCACTCCCTTTGTGATTTGACGGAATAGCGGCTTTCCACCAATCAGGGGTGTTATAACTCGAAGAAAAGAAAAGATGTTATTTCAAATTTTGAAGATTGGTAATCCTGAGGATGATGAAATTTACTGAAAAACAAAAGAAAAACACAAAACACGTCACTAGCACACAGATTAATTCCACACCCGGTCTATCGACGTAATCTGAATAATTCAAAATAATTTCAGAAAAACAAACGCTTTACACCTTTCCGGCGTCTCCGCTCGAGACCGTACCTCTAAAACTGAATTACTTCTTGAACCTCCCTTGAAAACCGTATACCGAGTCAACTGAGAATCTTCCCGTTCAAGACTTCTCCAGCTACTTTTTAACTTCCGATTCAAACTTAACTGTTTCTGTCTCCGCTTTTAGAACGTACTTCCAAACACTGAAGTACCTACCCTAAAACCGGACACGAGTCAACCAAGAACCTTCTCGTTTAAGGCTTCTCCAGTTACTCTAAACTTCTCGAACCGTATCCCGAGTCAAGTGGGAACCTTCCCGTTTAAGGCTTCTCCAGTTACTGCCTTTTTCGTCTCCAAATCGAATTGAAGATTTCCTTCTTAGTTTTTTAAAACCAATCAAATTAAAGATTTTCCTTCTTCGTTTTTAAAACCCAATCAAATTGAAGATTTTCCTTCTTCGTTTTTACAAACCGATCAAATTGAAGATTTTTCTTCTTCCCACCTCCCGTGGGTGGGTTCTGAGAGGATGACGCAGTTTCTCATGAAACTTTCGGGTACTGCCACGTTGCAAATCCCACGATAATAGCCTCGAAGTTTTCTGCTATCGTACACATCGATTTCGTAGAACGATTTTCTGATATAGTCTGAGTTCAATGAGAAACATGAACCGAAAATCAATAATTTCAATCGTTATCGTCTCGCCACATCCTGTACCATACCGATAACACTTCATTAATTTTTTGAAGTTATGTATATCAATTTCAGAAGTCCATACTAGTCAACTTAAATATTTCGATTTATTACATATTCAGGATAAAGGGCGCTGAAGAGAACGAATGAAACGTTACAAGAAAGAAAAGCCATCAAATCCCAATATTCAAGATATATCCGTCTTATCATGGCAAAATATTTCGATTTATTACACAGTCAAGTATTCAGTGTAGCGTGAATAAATATTTCAGAAAGATACGCAAATTTCTGTTATCAGGATTTCGAAATGAATCAGGCTCATTGTGTGGCTTCAGTAATGTTCTCAAAGGGTTTTTCTGGGATTCAGTAAATATTGGCATTTCGAGCCTGACATATTTATGGAATAATGCTGCCATCTGGAATGTGATACACCACTCTAATAGATCCTTTCACATCCGACTGATGTCATATCCATCAGGATATTCTTCTATTTCACTATGAATCCGCATGAAGCTCGAATTCAAGGAGAATAATCGATATTTTGTATAATATCCAGTTAAGCCCACATTAAGTTTGCGTTTTATGAAACTTCCAAGTTTTCAAAAACTATGAAGCAGTCCACATAAACAGAATGGGAATCACTGAAACCGGAAGTTGAATACAGCGATTCGAATTGATAATTACTGAAGAAAACTTTCGGACCAGAGTATACGACCGGAAACATTTAACGTTATAATTTGATTGCTAATGAGCCACATAAAGCTTCATTATTGTTAGTCGGAAGTTGTAAGTCATCCGACTAGTTTTAAACGAGAAGTTGAGGTGAAATATTTCGTGAACTTGGGTATTTAGTAGACCCTGCGTGTGCATGTCGCAAAACTTTAAACTAATTAATTTGGCGTTCTAAGTTTGTATCTATGAAGTCTGGGGATCTTTTCTCAAACGGTGCAAGTGGAACTGATAAGAGAGTTGGAACCGAATGGATTTTCTGATTGTGGATAATCTTTTTAGCCAATAAATTCGAACTGATTGTGGTTATTAGAGTCAGAATTCGGAAATGACTAGGCACTGCTGAATCAAGCAATAGGTATTATGTAGCTATGGAGATAAATGTTTCCTGATAATTTTTCGAGATGATAGAACTAGCTATCATTTGTGTTTTCATTTGTGAAGGAACAGACTCGCACTTATGGGGGGTATATATAAACTACAAATAGAGGATGTACATAAAGTTAGCAAAACAACTTTCGCGAATCAAACTCAGAATAGCTCAAAATTTTGTCGTTTTTATTCGTAATTCATTCGTGGAAAAATTAATTCTGCTGCTCTTGTATTTAAAAAGATATGAGATATGACGCTAAGTTGACATCAACTTATCGAAACAACTATCCGAACAAATTTTTCAGCCGAAATCAAACTAGCTCATCTTTCTCAATGATATATCCGTAAATTATCCGTGAAGAAAAAAACATCGCCTCTCTTGTATTTAAAAAAATATTGGATGTTTCGCTAACTTGACATCAAGTTGGCGAAACAACTATTCGAAAAATGGTTTCAACACTAAATAAAATGTTTTTTTTTTCTAATTTACGGATAAATATTGAAAAAATTAAATTATCTGCTGATTGCTGAAATAATTTTTTCAATATGTCACCTGGTAATTCGATGTGCACTCACCAGTGCACCAGAGCAAAATTTTTCTATTCCCAAATAAATCAAAGATGAAAAGCTACATCAAACAAACAATATTATAGCAGAAACCATCATATTCGAAATTCACGTAATAGAGAGGTTTCTTGATCAACGCACACACGTATAATACACGTTTAAATACCGTTTCTATACATTGTTTAGACGTTACTCGAATTTTGTGATGGTACTTTTGAAACCGAAATTCAAGCAAACGTTGATTCTATGTTCAAAAAACGTATATGATACAACTCCACAATACATCTACTATCATGAACGTGTACACGTCGTGCATTCTCGACGTATATTCAATATGAACCACGAAACGATCTTCTTCTTCCCGTGAGGCGTCCTTGGTCGCATTGATGTGATACTAGAGGGACTCAAACCCGAAGGCACGCCCTAAAAAATGGCGCGAGCCGACAGAGAGGAGTCCACCCCGCCATAGAGATGCAAGGTGTAGGGTTCTCTAGGTGTGTTAACCTCAATTCTGATAATGTTGCCTTGCACATATTCTTTCACACTTTGGTTGGTTCGTCTCGACATATTTCGCAGTCGGAGGATTATTATCATCAAAAGAATTAAAAACCGACGCAATTCCAGAGTTATTCCAGCCTTTTCCGAACGCACTGAATGTCATTTCCTGGAAAATAATGAACTCCGGTTCGACTAACGAAACACCCCAACAGCTTAATTACTGCTTTTCGCAAATGGCCTTCAGGCTCTTTCTGACTGTTATGTTTGAAGTGCCCTCAACATCTTGTATTCGGAACGGAGAGGGTGTTCTGAACTTGTAGGGAGGACCGTTTGATTCGGAAAAAGTCGTTTGAGGTACGATTCGGGGCAGGGGAAATGGCACGTGAAATTTGGGGCAGTAAATCTCGGGATGAAATATATTCTCACGTCACGTAGAATATCGTTGTGGTTTCCAACATGTGCTCACACACTTATCAGGAAACTTGGCCAAACATGTCGGGTGACATCGGGCGTGTGATGGAATTACCTTTTTTCTGGAGCATATGATTCGGACAGACAATTTACGGTTTCAAAATTCTGCGGGGGAAGGATAACTATGTCTTCATTGTTCGAGATTCCTGTCGTGGAAAGTTTGTCTCTTGGGCTGGAGAAGACAAATCGAATTGTCACGGAGAAAATTCCTGTTAAAGGTGTAGGACTGGATTGTTACTGCACCCACTCAAAAAGTCGATGCTCGAATTGAAGAGGATGGATTCTTGTGTCAGTTCAACCAACTTCCCCTTTCTCCAAAATATGAAATGAAATGGTCTTATTGAAAGGTTTCTTAAAACTTCATTAATAATTTGCAATTTGTCCCACCGGCACCCAGACTAATTACTTCACTTCACCGACGATTATAAACTCAACCTTTTACATGAAAATGTGTAGCAAGGAGGAATTACGATTACTTATACAAAAAACTCTTTACTCTATCGACGATTATAAACTCAACCCTCTACATGAAAATGTGTAGCAAGGACGAATTATGTTACGAATGCAAAAAACTCTACTTTTACTGATTGCTTGTCTCTCTAACATAGGTTTTCAAAGACAAGCTTGAAAATAAGGGAGGTTCATTTCCTCAGAATAAAAGTGGAAAAGATCAACATTTGATTGGATGTCAGAATCAAACAACGCCTCGCTTAGCCAACAAAGTGCTCTCATTTGCCATTTCGACTATAGTGGGAAAAACAACCCAATCTAGGCCAATGATGACGCTTCGATGATTTGCTACTTTGTCCTGACATTTACCTATATCCCAGATGTGACTTGAACCGCTATAAATTCACCACATGTTTAATTTTATGAGCCTGTACTGCGAACTAAATGAAGGTTCATCCGACATAGTTGCTCCTATCAAAAAACCGGATGAATCTCCTAAACTTGACCTAAATGTTTTTTTGTCTGACTGGAGGATTTGCCGCATTTTATATGGTGGACAGTTGTTTCTTCTATGAAAGGAATCTCTCTAAAATATGAATTCATTCTTGTCCGACAAATATTAATGAATTTAAAAACTAAAAAAAATGTTATTTCCGATTTGTCGGATAAAAAAAAACGCCACATTTTTTTGTGTCGGACAATTGCATTTTCATATTTCATATGGTTATATCAACCGATTCTGAAAAAATCAGAAATGTATGTATAATTAAAAAAAAATGCGATTTTCAGTCGTGTTCATGTTGGTAGACACGCTCAAAGCCACATTATTTTTGTCGGACAATCTTTTTTTTTATTTCTACCAGATTGTTTTTATGATTGCATTTTACAATAAAAGCGTATGTATGATTTAAAAGAATTGAAAATATGATCGACTTACGAGAGGTTTGCTGCAAAAAAGCCGCGACTACAAAAATTTTCACAGAGAAAAAATGTGCTAGACTCTACCTAATTAAGCTATACAGAAAAAATGAAAACGTCGTTAATAATTTGCAATTTGTCCCACCGGCACCCACACTAAAAAGTATTCGTAATCATATCACCTTTGCCCCTTGCTTTTAAATTATCATATAGAAGGTAGATTCATACACAGGAAGTCATAGACTCATCTGGGCGAGAGAAGTAAGAATAAACTTGGACTGGTAAAAAACAATAGGACAGAAGATCTGTAATCCAAGCGAGAACACTCTCTCTGAAAGTAAGATGAGCAAGCTTAGTTAGCGTTCATAGCGAGAAATCGCCAAGCTAAGGAAGTTTCCAGAATATTCTGTTATTTCCTATTCTCTGAATATTAAGAATAGTAGACTAGGCCAAATTGTGAAGATTTGACATTGGAAACAATATGTCGAGGTCTAAGGTTCACAGTGTATAAATGAGTTGAAACAAGAGGAGTTGAGATACCTCAAGGTGTATAGTGAAATGAAAGGCAATAAAACTGTTGTTGTTGAGAGAAATCCATCTAATAAGTACCTAGTAGGGCATTTAATGTTGACTGGGATGAGACGAGCCCCAATGGCTGTAAATAAACGAACTCACGTCGAAGAAACGTTGCCCCAGGGAAGGATTAAATGATTCCCCAGCTTCGTTGCTAAATCTCACACATAACCAGTTGGAGTGTGTACTCTCCCAAATCTAATAGCCGCCAGTGAAACAGACTTTTCCACACTTTCGCAACGAAAATACAACTTAAAAGCAAATCTAATAAATTCACAACGGAACCCAAAGAAAATTGATGACCTGGAGGGTTTCAAACAAAAAATTATCAAGTTATCAGAGCGGCATAAGTGGCTGATGAACGAGAAATGAGAAGTAAATGAGGGACAGGTGAATGAAGTCAGAAAATTCGGGTCGCCAAGAGCGCAAACACAATTAAATTTTCAAGCCGGTCTGGAAATGGAAAAGAGCATCCAGTGGAAATTCGTTCGAGAGGGGAAGTCGGAAAATTCTCCCATTTCGGGAAATTATTCAACGGTTGAATGTTTATTCAAATATTTCATGATTTGGGGGAGACTATTAGGACTATAAGAAAAGAAAATGATCAAGGTTTGTTTTGAAATTTTTCGATGACAATTATCTCATTCAGAATTGGTACTCTCCATTAGCTATGCAGCTTCACGACTCGAGAGAGTTTTGAATAATAATCTGTTAGAGGTACACTTTGCTAATGGGATATTTCAGGGCTGTGAAACCTTCAGCTTATCGCTGAGATGTGATAGACTCTTGCTACACAAAATCTTGTAGATCTACAGATATATGGTTTGGGCAGTCTGTTGTAAAGTGCCATGAACCTAATGGAAAAAAATCGACCCTAATATTCTCAAATCCGACCTATCATCTTGATCCCCAACAAGCCGACCTATATTGACTGAAGCAAGTCGATTAAACCCTGGTGCTACAGATGAAGTCGAATAATATTCTCATCTCAATTATGGAGGTGAAACTGAAGCATCAAATTTATTACGGCAGTGGAAAATAAGCCATAAAACCTGGCGACAATATACATCCAGAATTACCAAAACCAGGGAGCGAGAGTCATAATTACACTTACTGGGTTCAGAAATGGAACAGCTATTTTTTGCGCATTGTTGAAGATTAGTTCCGTATCTCCTGATTACCGAAACAAGATATCGTTATAGAACTTGGTAAGGAAGATTGTATCGTTACATTCAATTAAACAGTCCTTTGGATTATACATCGTGTTATCTTCCTATGGTGATGACTTTGGTAACATGAACCTAGTTTTTGGAATTGAGTTTCCCATTAATAGTACAAGATTCCAGAGCTGCCAGATATACATCGTTTCCGCTCATTTTCAATAACATGTTGGGGGTTTTATGTATGAGCCATGGAAGCTTGTCGAAAAAGCATAATTCTCATACAAAACGCAATTGTTTTTATTTATTTTTCCCACCATTGATTAGTATTTATTTATTAGAGACAAATAGGAATACAAACAGGTAAAACTCAATACAGCATTCATAGTTTGGCAATTAGTATATCATACAAGATATGAGATATTGAAATGAATTAGTATATTCTGAAACTAGCTGCAGAATTTCGAATACGTGTTGTATGCGAATTGCCTTCTGCAACGAGTACCTATCAGACGATATTTTCTCTATTTCAATCAGGGTTTGTGAAAAACTGTCGAAATTAAATGAAAAATTCACATTAGGCATCCTAGTGACTTTTGTATTGTATCTTGGCAGTTTGTTGACAGTAACGAAAATTGACAGATTACGCATTGAATTCGAGAACTATGTTTGAAGAAATCGATTCAACACCTCCAGAATTAAGGAAAATTGCGAATAATGTTGCGAATAAATAAATACCTCAAAAATCCTTATCGATTCTTTCAGTTCTAAAAAATGACTTTGAAATTGGATAGGATCGGAAGCCAGTGCTGACAACCACAAAATGAAAAATATAACTGAAAACAATGCTGTAATGAGTTCATTACAGTACTGTTTTGAGTAATGTAATGAAGTCATTACGATACTGAATTAGTAATTAACCTATGCTATCACTATGAACTGAAAACTAATCATAAAATGATCTAAAACATGAAAAACAGACTGAAAAACATCGGGCAATCTCAATTTTTGAAATCTTTTCGATTCGGGGAGTTGAATATTGAAAATATCAACACTATAAGAAAATAAATTAAATGTTTACAGCATTCTAGGATGAAGATTAATTGAAACCTATGGACCCAAAAAAGAAAAAATACAATTCTGCAATTTGAAGCGTGCAAAATTCTCATGGGGCAATAGTATGGTATGCCAAGTCGTGCCAGAATAATACAAGAAGAGCATGTGCTGTGGCTTCGGAGATCATTGCAGATATCACACCTCTCTATCTTGTGAGGGGATACTGGCAATGAGAGAATTTGGAATCAGAGACCAAATACATTCCATCAGCGAATCTTCCGAGTGAAGAGATAATGAAGAGGACTGGCATGGAGAAAATTTTCACTAGGATACGAAGTAAACTTGAGTCACCCTGAAAATTTCTTTGGAACTTCAATACTACAAGATCTAAGAAGTATCTGTATCTTAGAAGGACATGCTACACCACCTCACTGGATTCCCCACAGAGCATAGCTATCTAAGGAAGCATCTAATAAGAATGTATCTAGCAGAAATCGACGACAGCATATGCTCGTGTGGAGAGAAAGAGTTAACTCCGAACCACTTGGTGACGGTATGCTTCGCCATTGCTAGCCAACGCAAACAATGTTTTGGACAAGAAACCTGTAGAAGGGAGGAAATATCCTACTTGAAGCCATCTCAGATACAAGATCTTCAGAATTGGAGAGAGCTGTAGACTACATAATAGCGAAAAAAGCTCTGATGAGGAGCACAATAGACCTTAAGGTCGCCGTTCAGAGCGAGTAGGAAAACTAATCCGATAAAAGCGCCACCGCGAAAGAAATTATCTGTAAATTCACTCTGTAACGTAGCAAGTTTTCCGGCTGAATTAGTGGGTACATCGGCCCGCGGCAGTCGTCACGCTGATTGATGCGCGATAGGTCACGGCCGCGGGGTCGACCGCGCTGGGCGTGGTCAAACGCCGCGACCCGGAAACGTATAAGGTCGGACGCGCGGTCGGTAATTAGGAATTCAATTTTCAAATTATTCGCGGTACCACCAGTCTCCTTGAAGCAGTCCGAATCCAGGTTTAGTGAAAGAGGCATTAGTGCATCCCAGGTTCCAGGTCCAGGTCTAGTTATTTATCCGAAATCAGTGAGTAAACCGAAGGGTTACGCGTGAGCAAGGTATGATTATTTCATTTAAATTTTATTTTGTTGATTTGTCGGTGTATTACTGTATTTTCCCATTTCGATCCTTTACCTCTCTGGGTCATGGAGTTGTGTAGTAGCTTCAAACGGCCTGCATAATTCTGTGAATTTCCCAGTATGCGGGGATGTACATGTTAGCTTAAAACGGCGCATTTACATCTTCGTTCCTTTCCCAACATCCATGGTGCCAGGTAGTAGCTTGAAATGGCGTGCCTGACTCGGTGGATTTCTCCTAGTATACAGGGTGGTGTATGTTAGCTTCAAATGGCGCATACACAACCCGGTATTGTCTCCAACCTTCCAATTCCCCATGGCTCCGTACAATAGCTTTAAATGGCCTGTATGGATTCATGGTAATCCCAAGAGTACAGGGACACGCATGCTAGCTTCAAATGGCGCATTCAGTGGCCCTGTATTCCCCTTGTTGTACTGCCCGAGTTCTTAGAGTCCGTGTATTAGCATGAAACGGCCTACATGTCTCTATGGATTCCGAGTGTGTGGGATTGTACGATGTTAGCTTAAAACGGCGCATCTCACAGTTCTATCCAAAAGTACATTCCTTTCTTTATGTCTCCTACCAATCGTAACGCACCGACAATGAAACTTTGTTTAGTTTTATTCAAGCGTTCCATTGCCCACGTTATTACCTGCCGTAGTTCTGTTTTCTCACAATATTTTCTGCTTGCACTCTTGCTTCATTTTCGCTTATGTCCGCTTGCTACCGCACGTTACTTTGACCGCTTTCTCATTTTCGTAGTAGTGTATATTTTGAATCTTTGCATGTATAATTTTCCATCACAAATGCACGTTACACCCCGCCTCCGAACAAATTACTCCTCCTATTCCTGGTACATTGTTAAAAGTATACTATATCAGCGACATCACTGGTTACAACACTTCGCCATTGGTAATGTGTGTGGATATTATCCAGTTACCAGTTCTCATCGAGAGGGACATCATGTACGCCTAGGCGTAAATTTATCATTTCATATCATGTACGCCGAGACGGAAATTTATCATTTCACATCATGTACACCGAGGTATACAGACATCATTCTACGACATATACGCCGAGACACCAGCATAGCATCACACACCAGGAGCACCGCTACGTACACCACATTACCATTGGCCCCGACACATTACACTTCAACTATCGAAATCATTGTACCAATATCGTTTTCCATTGATTTGACATCATTGTGTAATTGTGCATATCTATTCATTTTCATTGATATCATTCGCTCATTGTATATATTACCGAACCTAGAATATAAGTGTCCTGGTCATTGTGAGTTTTATTTTCCCGAGCAGAATTTTTACAATAATTTTCAGAGATAGGGAATAAAATATATCAACATCAGGCCCCTGGGCATAATCTTCTCTGACTGCAGCTCCTGGACACCCGTAGGAGTACCGCCTACGGGTTCCGAGTGTCCTCAACACTTTAAACTAGAGGTGGCGCCCGAGGTTTCTGTCTTCGGAAGGTAAGATGGTAAAGAATAGAAACGGAAGGTCGTCACAAATGGCGCCCGAGCAGGGACCGAAATGTTGCCAGCCTTTCCGTGAAGTCCCCGTCAACTGGACAGACCAGAGGAGGAGCAAGTTCCGAAGAATCAACAACTACCCACTGAGAGGATGAGATTAGAAGATTTGTTGGACACCATTGTTCGACTTCCGACTTACCAGGTTCCGAGTTATCCTGCATTCCGACCCGCTTCGAATTTCGATCAACTTCGAGTCCTGGCCACCCGATGTTCTGCGCATGGGTGACCTCCCACCACCACCTTATGGAGAGGAAAAATCGTTTATAAGGAGTTACACAAGAAGCTAAGGATTATTATGAAACCAGCCAGCGTACGATCAATTATTAAACCAGACAGCGAACCGACGAGATTATTAAACCAGCCAGCGAACCGACGAAATTAATAAACCAGCCAGCGAACCGACGAGATTCTTAAGCCAGCCAGCGGACGATCATTCTAAAATCAGCCAGCGAATCGACGAGAAAAAATCGACAATCGCGAGCCAGCCAGCTATCCGAGAAGAAGTTTTCAAGTCGCCTAGTCAAGAAGGAAGTTTTCAAGAACGCTACCAGACCGCCGACATGACCAACAACTCCGAAGAAAATCCACCGGCCGCCGGATCGACAGATCAAAGTACCAGTTGGATTTATAAGTTGAAGAAAGACGAACTCGAGGTAGAATTGGACAAATTTCATCTCCAGCGGGAAGGAACTGTCGACGAAATGAGGAAGAGACTGGTCAAGTTCATAAAGAGTGGACAAGCCACCCCAAATCCGCTCGTCTACCTGACGCCGCCAGTATTTCCGACATTACCTCCGCCAACGCCGAGTACCTCCAGTCATCCGGACCCCATAGACCTGCACAAGTACGGAATAAGTTTCGACGGAATTCAAGATCCAGCCGCATTCTTGGAGAGAATAGAAGAGATTCAGAGTCAACTTCACCTGGATCCAGAAGGAATATTAGCAGGCCTACCTCAAATTCTAACCGGTGATGCTTCTTTGTGGTTCCGGAATAATAAACGCGATCTGACAAACTGGTCCGCATTCATCGAGGCATTCAAGACGTTCTACTTTCCAACCGACTACTACATCACTTTGGAAGAAGACATCCGCAGGCGTCAACAACAACCGAACGAGGCCGTCACCAAATACATTACCGACCTGCAGACGATGATGAGGAGACACGGAGGTTATAACGACGTTCAAGAACTATCAACGCTTCAGAGAAACCTGCTACCCGACTATCGCCAAATGCTATGGGGACATAACATACAAGATATACCCACGTTCTTGAAGAAAGTCCGCGAAATCGAGGCCCTGAAAATTGAGATCCGACACCAGAATAATGTTCCATCAACATCCAGGGACCCGGTAAAAGGACCAACAACGCCAAACAGGCCACGCCCAACTTATCCGGCGAATCAAGAGCCTCCGAAACGGCCTACATCTACGACTTGCTGGAGATGCGGACAAACCGGACATCTAAGAGGAGACTGTCGAAATCCACCACAGTTATTTTGTTCTCGATGCGGACGAAAAGGAATCATGAGCCGGGATTGTAGCTGTCCCAAGCCGGGAAACTAAGCAGGGAAAGATTTGTCACGAGGCCAGATCCGATACCCGTACCCTCCGCCTCGTATGCCGCCGTCGAACACTATGTAGACCACCGCCCACACATAGACATCGAACTATTTGGAAGGAAGTTCCGAGCACTTTTGGATACCGGAGCCTCCAGATCGTATTTCGGAGACACAATAAAGGACTTATGTAATCTCGAGAAACTGCCGACCATCCGAGAGAAAATACCGAACGCCCTCCTAGCCGATGGAAGTATATCGAAAATACCATTTGCAGTCAACCTTCCGCTCGGAATCCAAGACGAAATATTCGAGATGCCGCTGATGTACCTGCCGAGACTAAACCATGAGATTCTACTAGGGATGGATTTTCTACTACTCAACAACGTACAAATATTCCCAGCCGCCGACGACATCGTGATTAATGGAAAACCGATCCGAGCTTCAAACCTGAACGTTATTACTGACGAAGTCGTAAGACCTAATTTGGAATTAACACCAGAAGAACAACAACGACTACAGGACTTTCTAAGGAGAGAACTAGTAAAATTTAAGGACATTAAAGGAACTACGCCGCTAGTGGAACACCGAATTCATCTCTTGAAGAAAGAACCGATAAAACAACGTTACCGGCCACAGAATCCGAAAATGCAACAAATTATGGATCAGGAAATCGACAGGATGCTAGCCGAGGGAATCATAGAACCTTCCAACAGTCCTTGGAGCAGCCCGACAGTCCTCGTACAGAAAAAGGATGGAAAACCAAGATTCTGTATCGACTTCCGCCAGGTAAACGAAGTAAGTCGTAAAGATGCGTACCCACTACCATACATCTCCGCAATACTTGATCGCCTTCGAACTGCAAAATACATTTCAAGTATCGACCTACGACAGGGATATTGGCAAATTCCTCTAGCGAAAGAAAGTCGACCGATAACTGCTTTCACGGTTCCATCTCGGGGATTGTTCCAGTTCAACGTTATGCCCTTTGGATTGCACTCTGCACCAGCCACTTTTCAACGATTGTTGGATCGTATCATCGGACCAGACATGGACCCACGAGCATTCGCTTACTTGGACGACATCATAGTGTTAGGGGAAACTTTCAGCGAACACTTAGAAAATCTGAAAGAAGTATTTCGCCGACTTCGAGAAGCCAACTTACAACTGAATCCGGACAAGTGTGAATTTGGGAAACGCTCTCTGAAATACTTAGGCCACGAAGTCACAGCCGAGGGAATCCGAACCGATCCTGATAAAGTTAAAGCTATTTTGGAGATGAAACCACCAACTACTGTTCGTACGCTACGTCGCTTCTTGGGAGTTTGTTCCTGGTACCGGAGGTTTATAGCCAATTTTTCAAGGATCGCAACACCGTTGACGAGTCTACTGAAGAAAGGAAAGAAATGGTCGTGGGGTGAACAACAACAGGGAGCATTCGACGAGCTCAAGAAATTCTTAACGGAATCGCCGGTATTAGCCTGCCCAGACTTCAGTCGGCCATTCCAACTACAAACGGACGCTTCGGACGATGGACTTGGGGTAGCACTCTTACAAAATCAGGATGGACACGACCGAATAATCGCCTACGCCAGCCGCACCTTACATCCCGCCGAACGCAATTATTCCGTCACCGAAAAAGAATGTTTGGCTATTGTATGGGGCATCGAGAAAATGAGACCTTACCTGGAGGGTTATCACTTCACCGTCATTACTGATCATCAGAGTCTAAAGTGGCTGCATTCTATCAAAAGCCCGACCGGAAGAATAGCCCGATGGAGTGTATTTCTGCAACAATACGACTTCGACATCAAATATCGAAAAGGAGTCCTAAACAAGGTAGCCGACGCCCTATCACGAGAACCTTTACATGAACCAACCTCTACGATACAGGCCGACACTCAAGAGACAAAGTTTCCACAGAAATGTGCTTGGTACGACCGGAAAATGGAGGAAGTTCAACGAAACCCGGACAATTTCCCGGATTATTCAATTCAAGAAGGAAAACTTTTTCGTCATTTCTGGGATTTCTCCGATCTGAAAGAAGAGGAAGATTCCGAGCCGTGGAAACTGTGTATACCCACCTACCAACGTGAAGCAGTATTGAAGGAGAATCATGACCAACCGACCGCAGGACATTTAGGAATTGCGAAAACCGCCGCCCGCATCGCCCGACATTACTACTGGCCGAATATGTATAGGGAGATTAGCAAATACGTCAGGAATTGTGTCGTTTGTCAAGCTTATAAGCCGTCACAGCAGCAGCCGCCTGGGAAGATGCAACCGAGCCCCGTCTCTCTACCATGGGAAACAGTAAGCACCGACCTTGTAGGACCACTTCCCCGTTCATCAAAAGGAAATTGTTACTTAGTGATGTTCCATGACCGCTTTACCAAATGGACCGCCTGCCGACCAATCCGCCGAGCCACCGCAGCCGCCGTCTCCAAGACACTCTACGAAGAAATAATCACTCGTTTTGGTTGTCCGAAAACAGTCATCTCCGACAATGGATCGCAGTACGACAGCAAGATATTTCGAGGAATGATGGAAGAACTAGGTATTCAACACCGGGTAACGCCCGTCTACACGCCCCAGTGCAACCCAGTCGAACGAGCCAACCGTACTATAAAGACTATGATTGCACAATTCTGTGAAAACAACCACAAACACTGGGATAGTCATCTACATGAGATTACGTTCGCCATCAATAGTTCCCGTCACGAGTCCACAGGATTTACCCCGGCATTTCTGAACTTCGGTCGAGAGTTGGAAGCACCGAAGACAATCTACCAGGAGGCTACGAGGGACACCAGAGAATGTGAAGATGTCGACCCGGACCCAACTACTATTCAAGAACGCACTAGCCGTTTAAATAGGCTGCAAGAGACCTTCTCCTTGGTACGCCGTCATTTAGCACAGGCCTTCGACAAGCAGAAAAGGCACTACGATCTACGCCGCCGTGCTTGGAGGTGTCATCCGGGTGATAAAGTGATGAAACGCGAACATCCTCTTTCTCGCGCGATTAATGACTTTGCAGCGAAATTGGCTCCTAAGTTCACCGGTCCATATACGGTTTGCCGAGTAATATCACCCGTGGTCTACGACCTGCGAGATGAGCAAGGAAAACTGGTCAAACGCATACATATAAAAGACCTTAAACCCTACCATGAAAACATTAACTATGTTACAGATATGCCGAAGTCGACGATCCCGGCCAAGATGAGGCCCTCAAAACAGTCAAAGGCGAATATACCACCCTGGAGGGAATTCGTGGTGCCACGACCCCTCAGCCCCCTGCCGCCGACTCCTCCACCCCCAGCTCCGACCAGAGGGGAACTCCTGGAAGAATTCGGTAGACTCCTGGAAACGGTCCCACCGGGAGACAAAAACTGGACACCCAGGCTATGGGAAGTCGCCAGAGAACTTCGTCCCAAAGATTGGCCGGCGGAAAGGTACTTCCGGGTGAAGGTGGCCATAAATGGAGAGTCCAGGTGGATTAGGATTCCGGCGCGGCGATAATATATGTGCGCTGAAATCTCCCTAGAATTCTATTATTATTGTTATGAAACTTGTTAATTTATTACGTTGTGCTTGTAAAATATTTATAGGATAAATTTTTATTTTCAAGGAAACAACAAATAATCCGAAGTAATCAAAATGAGCACCCAGGAAGTTCTGATTCTACACGAGGACGTAGAGTTAGATGGGGAAAAGGCGACGGAAGCGGTCGCGACGCCGTCGGATTCAACACCGATATACTTGCCGGTGAAGGACTACCCGCTGTGCTGGCGGTGTGGCTATCCGGACCATGATCGCCGCACCTGCCGGAGACCAATAATGGTGTTTTGTTCCCGGTGTGGCAAGGTCGGGACCAGGTCAGTCGACTGCACCTGCCGTGCAGAGACTCCGGTGTCGTCAGGGAAGACGGCCCCGCCGAAAAGGACGCTCCAGACGAGGAAGGCGCCTACGCCGGCGCCAGCCAGGACCCGAGACGTGGGGGTCCAGTGCGACCTGATCCGGGTAACAGCATCCGGCGCCCCGGCCTGGACGAGGCCATAAGGTCGCCCTAAGAATTTTTACGTTTTTTTTATATTATTAGTATGAAGTATTGGTTTAGAATTGTATTTATAGGAAGTAAATTTTTATTTTCAATGTTACAGATGTAAATGCTTAGAAAAGAGAAAACTAGTTTTCTCTTTTCTATCCGAAGAAGGAGGGGAATGTAACGTAGCAAGTTTTCCGGCTGAATTAGTGGGTACATCGGCCCGCGGCAGTCGTCACGCTGATTGATGCGCGATAGGTCACGGCCGCGGGGTCGACCGCGCTGGGCGTGGTCAAACGCCGCGACCCGGAAACGTATAAGGTCGGACGCGCGGTCGGTAATTAGGAATTCAATTTTCAAATTATTCGCGGTACCACCAGTCTCCTTGAAGCAGTCCGAATCCAGGTTTAGTGAAAGAGGCATTAGTGCATCCCAGGTTCCAGGTCCAGGTCTAGTTATTTATCCGAAATCAGTGAGTAAACCGAAGGGTTACGCGTGAGCAAGGTATGATTATTTCATTTAAATTTTATTTTGTTGATTTGTCGGTGTATTACTGTATTTTCCCATTTCGATCCTTTACCTCTCTGGGTCATGGAGTTGTGTAGTAGCTTCAAACGGCCTGCATAATTCTGTGAATTTCCCAGTATGCGGGGATGTACATGTTAGCTTAAAACGGCGCATTTACATCTTCGTTCCTTTCCCAACATCCATGGTGCCAGGTAGTAGCTTGAAATGGCGTGCCTGACTCGGTGGATTTCTCCTAGTATACAGGGTGGTGTATGTTAGCTTCAAATGGCGCATACACAACCCGGTATTGTCTCCAACCTTCCAATTCCCCATGGCTCCGTACAATAGCTTTAAATGGCCTGTATGGATTCATGGTAATCCCAAGAGTACAGGGACACGCATGCTAGCTTCAAATGGCGCATTCAGTGGCCCTGTATTCCCCTTGTTGTACTGCCCGAGTTCTTAGAGTCCGTGTATTAGCATGAAACGGCCTACATGTCTCTATGGATTCCGAGTGTGTGGGATTGTACGATGTTAGCTTAAAACGGCGCATCTCACAGTTCTATCCAAAAGTACATTCCTTTCTTTATGTCTCCTACCAATCGTAACGCACCGACAATGAAACTTTGTTTAGTTTTATTCAAGCGTTCCATTGCCCACGTTATTACCTGCCGTAGTTCTGTTTTCTCACAATATTTTCTGCTTGCACTCTTGCTTCATTTTCGCTTATGTCCGCTTGCTACCGCACGTTACTTTGACCGCTTTCTCATTTTCGTAGTAGTGTATATTTTGAATCTTTGCATGTATAATTTTCCATCACAAATGCACGTTACACCCCGCCTCCGAACAAATTACTCCTCCTATTCCTGGTACATTGTTAAAAGTATACTATATCAGCGACATCACTGGTTACAACACTTCGCCATTGGTAATGTGTGTGGATATTATCCAGTTACCAGTTCTCATCGAGAGGGACATCATGTACGCCTAGGCGTAAATTTATCATTTCATATCATGTACGCCGAGACGGAAATTTATCATTTCACATCATGTACACCGAGGTATACAGACATCATTCTACGACATATACGCCGAGACACCAGCATAGCATCACACACCAGGAGCACCGCTACGTACACCACATTACCATTGGCCCCGACACATTACACTTCAACTATCGAAATCATTGTACCAATATCGTTTTCCATTGATTTGACATCATTGTGTAATTGTGCATATCTATTCATTTTCATTGATATCATTCGCTCATTGTATATATTACCGAACCTAGAATATAAGTGTCCTGGTCATTGTGAGTTTTATTTTCCCGAGCAGAATTTTTACAATAATTTTCAGAGATAGGGAATAAAATATATCAACATCAGGCCCCTGGGCATAATCTTCTCTGACTGCAGCTCCTGGACACCCGTAGGAGTACCGCCTACGGGTTCCGAGTGTCCTCAACACTTTAAACTAGAGGTGGCGCCCGAGGTTTCTGTCTTCGGAAGGTAAGATGGTAAAGAATAGAAACGGAAGGTCGTCACAACTCTTGATAGGAAGTTGAACTATTTTCATGGGTCTTTCGTTTGGAATAAAACAGAAGCATGTGTTGGCTCATTTTCTTTTATTTTTTTAAAAGAAAAAAAATTAACATTCGAAATGAAATCGATTCGAATTAGTTCATTAAGAACTCCAATCCTTTCTGAGTTCACACACAAAATTTCAGTTCTCAAAGTGAAACCATTTTCAAATGCAACTTGAAATAAAAAGACACATTGAACGCCCACCTTAAGGTCCCAGTGCAATGAAACCGCCCTTAAGTCTACATGTTCATCTACACCCAAATATAGATGAAGCGTCACCTTCTACTATCGATCCAATAGGACAATTTAGACAGGGTTGTAATTTTTTGTCTATGTGGAGCATGCATGCAGCAATCGCTGACGTTTAGATGCAATCAAGGTCCCCCTGGAGAACATCACTCTGTAGAAGAGGAACGATCAGTTCCC
Source organism: Adalia bipunctata (assembly GCA_910592335.1). Classification (NCBI taxonomy): domain Eukaryota; kingdom Metazoa; phylum Arthropoda; class Insecta; order Coleoptera; family Coccinellidae; genus Adalia; species Adalia bipunctata. The sequence continues at coordinate 17,234,429 of OU342955.1, forward strand.
GAAGATGTAACTTTGTTTGAAGACCTGCAGCTTTCAGTTCTTATGTTAGCTGTCTCTTTTAAATCTTCAAAGAACGATATCCTCTTGAAATCCGCTTTGAGGTAATTCTCAATTGCTGCGAGCGCTGAGAAATTGATAACGAAGGATTTGCAGAGACACTTTCGTGAATCGTTGCAATATTTTCGGTTGGTCCTGCAGAAGAACAAGATTAATCATTAATTTGAATTTAAGTTGTGGAACAACGTTCTCCTTTGTGAAAGCTTCCTTTCAACCTAACTATTAGGTTAAACGAAGCTTTCGAACCCTTGTCCCAGCAAATGAATGCATGTCCGCCCACATACGTTGCATAATGATGGCTTGTGTCATTATACGCTAAATATCCTCATTGATCGACGCAGACCAGGACATTGGCTTTGCGAAACACGATTTCATCGGAAAATGGAAATGGTTACTCAGAAATTTCAGTTCCTAATCATCACCAATTCATATCCTGTTGAATCTGCAGGGAAGCGATCGGGTGCGACTGTTCGTAATTTCATTAGCACCCAACTGTCGACGTGGACTATTAATAATTTGATGGGAATTTAATGTTTCAATTACGCTTACACACGAATCCCCGAAATGGGTTTATACACCTAATTCGCCCATTTATCCTGCGTTTCGCATGTTTTAGAACCGACAGTGCGTGTCGCGTAATGATTTTTTTCAGTTTATTAGCTTGTAATTGAAATAATTCATGGTGAATATTGTCTATTATTTGACCGAATCAAAATGGCTATACTTCGATCATTTCTTATTCGATGTATCTTCCAAAGGAAATGAAGCCATAATATGCGAGTAGATTGTTTAATTTTAAAGATCTTTCAAATACGCATACTTTCATCATTTTTGCATAATATGGTGTTCAAAATTCAGATTTCTCATTACTTTGATACCACAAAGTGTTCTACTGGAATGGGCTTTCCCGGTCGGTTACAAAGAAGAACAGGTCTATGACTCTACCCACTTCTTCTGTGGTTCACCGAAAAACCCGGAATCTTCCTTATTTTCTACCTGTCCAGTGCAAATTCACCCGCTGCCACGTCGCAACCTCGATACGCCAAAGTTCGAATATACTCTAGTTTTTTTTTCCCAAAGTAGGACCTCGTTACATTCGTACCTAAAAGTGTATTCGTAAGGACTCTATGCGGTACAACACCTATGTTAGCAGACAGAAGCAGATACGTAACTTTTAAATCTGAACAACCGTAAGTACCATTTCCTACTTTACTTTGTGGTATTTATTTCTGTTTTATACATCTATTTTTTTATTTCTTTAATTCTCGTGGCGACAAGAACTGGTACGCCAGTCCATTTCTTCTCTCCAAGAGAGCTCCTGCATTTTATTCATATGGAATGGATTTAAAAACAGAGCATGTTTGACACCAAAAACCCTGGAAGGGATACTTCAATCTGAAATATTCGCCCTAACTTTCCCGTATCTGAATGTAATGGAATGAAAGATGCTGAACGAATGCAAACAGACCCGACAAGAAAAAACTCCGATTCATATCAATTTGGCTGACATAAATCAGACGGCTCAACTCTATTCAAAATCCTCAACTTTCTTTCCGTGAAAACATATCTCTTCATTAGCCCAGAACATACTTAGACTCGGGATGGCTTCATCGTAAATTTCCGTAAATATATCAGGAAGTATTACGCGAGCTTGTAATTTGTAGCTGGGTGAACTAAAACAAATCTGGAGTTTTGAAATATGGCTTTCCAAGAAAATGTTTATTACTTTTTTTCCCACACGACTCCTCAGTGAAAATGATATGAATTCCCGTAAATCAGTTTGAATTACAGGGGAAATTTCGATCTGCTTGGTAGTGAGGAAACTTTGTGGATTTATTATTGACAGGTTGGATATTTATATCTGCCCCCGCATTAGGTTATCGGGTGTCGTTCAGAGAAGGAAGCAGATATATTGAATGGAAATATTAGGGATTTTCCGAAATTCAGGAAGGAGCAATAATATGCCCCCAATATCGCTTCCAGTTCCAAACTTTAGTATAACGTTTCTTGAATTGAAAGGGAGAAACGTACTACTTTTTCTTTGACTCAATTTTTGCATTATCCTGTATTATTACACGTTTATTAATAACGTATTACCAATGTTTCCAAAATCACGATTTGATTTTAATGGGGTGAGCTATAGTTCTGTTTTTAGTAGTAATTTGTCTTTTCTATTTGTGAAATCATTTGTTATGAGTGTAGATATTATTATTTTCTTCCGCAACTCTGATCAACCTCAACAAAAATGGAACTTATCTCAAGGAACGAATTCACTTTATCGATACGAAACTTACGGGTTCCGGCGTGGGCAAGAATATAAGGTGAACTATGATAGGGTGGAGTACTTAAGGCTGTGTTAAACGAAGTATTACATTACGAAGTAAGTATACGCTGTATGTGGTAGTTGCAATTGTTGTAGATAAAAAAAAGGTTGAATGATTTGTCGGGTTCTAGCTGGCATAGAATCGGGGAGAGTGGGTTAACCACTGAGTTCTCGGTCGTTTTCGTTACGAACGAAGTCCATTCGCCTTTTGCACTTTGCGGTATTAAAAAATAGAAAAAATGAATTTTGAACAGTGCGTAGGTATACTGCTTTGATGAGAAGTGTTACATATCTATCGGTAGCATGGAAATTCTCCACTGTGAGGTGCCCTCCACAAGGATCCGAATGAAAATGTTCACACTGAAATATTTTAGATTCTACCCACAAAGTCTTCACGAATGTATCACGTGCTTCCTCATATATTTCATGCCGGTCAGATAAGAGCACCCTTTAAATCCTTATTCGCTGTGACAGCTTTTTCTTCCCTTTGGAATCATTGGATTTTCGAGAAAAAATCCGCAGTGGAATATGTTCAGTGGATATATTCGCATTTCAATGAATTTGTTGTTTTTGATGAACCTAGATTATCCATTAATTAGTCTAGTCTCTATTGCTGTACTGGTTAATTAAGTGAAACACGTTTTTATTACAAGAACAAGTTTATTTCAAGATGAAAATATTACGAATACAACCAAATTAGGTTATGTTCCTTCGTGAAAATTATCAACGAAGATGCATTCCAATTGTAGATTGCTCTCATCAAACGAAACGCTTTTTTCAATAACATTTTTCAAAATTCGGTTCTATTTGAAAGATACAGAGTGTCGAAAACCCAGGATATTGAAACATTCTTCTTTCCATATCTCCAGAAGAATTATTTCAAAGAAACTGAATTTTGGTTGAGTGTGTACTCCATTCATGGAGCATATTCCTCAATCATAACTTTTTCAATATTTCTCCTGGTATGAAAGTTACAGCGAAGCAGACTCATAAATTCATGCAAAAATACTTTGAAACCACTTGAGAAACATACAAGGTTCATATTTTCGGAAGAATCAATCATTTCAACAAATAAAAGTATATTTTGTTTTTTCAATGAAACGCGTCGTTTTTGAGTTATTCCCAATTTTACCCATTAAGATTTGACAAAAAAAAATTATATGAATAATCTGGATGCTTTCCTGGATTTTAAATATCACAGAATGTCTGAAATTTATGGTCTCTATACAGGTTCTTTCTCGAGGAACCTCACCCATATTTATACGGGAAACTACTGAACGTATTTTCATGAAATTCAGCACTTATAAGTATTTCACGATGCTGATGAAATCTAAAATATTTTCAAGGCATGAGCACCTCCGGTTTATCCGGAAATCACGTCAACTTCCGTTTTTCAAATTAGAACACCATTTTTTTATTGCAGAAAAAGATTCCTTAGAAAATTTTAAGTTATTTTGATGTAACATTTTTCAGTTTTGGTTGGAAAATTCTCTCTGAGCGGGAAAATTCGAAAAAAAAAATCGAAAATAGAGCTCCGCTGAAATAAGAATAACTTCGAGGTTTTTGAATAGAAAATTTTCATTTTTGGGATTTTTCAAGATGTAAGATTGATGTATCCACTTGGAAAATCGAAATCGCGATTCATGATACAGGGGGTGAAAAAATCGCTTTCAAAGTTAGGGATGACAAAATCGTGAAAAATCAATTTTTTCAAATCAGAACCCCTTTTTTATGGCAGATATTGAATCTACGTTAAAAAATAATGTGAGTGTATGCATCACACCCTTGCCCTAAAATGGATATTTTCTGAGTTAATATCCACTTTAGGGCAAGGGTGTGATGCATACACTCACATTATTTATTAACGTAGATTCAATATCTGCCATAAAAAAATGGGGTTCTAATTCGGAAAAATTGATTTTTCACGATTTTGTCATCCCTAACTTTGAAAGCGATTTTTCCACCTCCTGTATCATGAATCGCGATTTCGATTTTTAAAGTGGATACATCAATCTTACATCTTGAAAAATCCCAAAAATGAAAATTTTCCATTCAAAAATCTCGAAGTTATTCTTGTTTCAGCGGAGCTCTATTTTCGATTTTTTTTTCGAATTTTCCCGCTCAGAGAGAATTTTCCAACCAAAACTGAAAAATGTTACATCAAAATAACTTGAAATTTTCTAAAGAATCTATTTCTGCAATAAAAAAATGGTGTTCTAATTTGAAAAACGGAAGTTGACGTCATTTCCGGAAAAACCGGAGGTGCTCATGCCTTGAAAATATTTTAGATTTCATCAGCATCGTGAAATACTTATAAGTGCTGAATTTCATGAAAATACGTTCAGTAGTTCTTCGTATAAATATGGGTGAGGTTCCTCGTGAAAGACCCTGTATACTATATAGGTCAACAATGTTGTCAGAATGTTTATCAACTTTGTCAAGACTAAAATCTCTGTGATGGAAAAACATTTGATGTAGAGATATGTAATAATAAAATTCCACAAATTTGGGGGATGAAAGTGAATTCTAAGAAGCATGAAATTATACATTTTATAGGCACAGTTTCCATTAAAAATTTATCGGTACCGGCCCATATTAAAATGTCAATGAAATACGAAATACAAATGTCAATACAAACCACGTATCAAATTGACATTAATGAAAAATAAAATGATACTTAGCACTGAATAATCTGTGGCGATGTTTCTATCTGAACAATATCCTCTTAGAATTTCATGAACTCGACACTATAAAGTTATTATTACATAAATTCACTGAAGATCTTCACATAATCATCACGAGATCGAAGAAAAGCACCTAAAATAATCACTCTCCCCTTCTATAACAACATAGCTCTAACCATTTACGCTATCCGCTATCCGCATGCGAGACACAGAACAACATGCTCGAGATGGGTCGATTCATGGATCCTACGGTTTGTCTCGCGCGCCGGCTACCTCGCATTGCGAGGTAGCGCACCGTTATACCATTGTTTATAAAGAAAATCAACAATCTGGCATCGTCTTCTCACAAGCTGTGTGAAATATCATAGAAGATGAGTAAGGTCAGGTCATGGTTCTAGAATTATATGTCCTAGGCTAGGTTAATGGAATTAGGTTCGCTTAGTGAAAAAACAATTTTTCATACGATATTTTTGGAATATCGAGGAAAATACGAACAAGTTATTAGTGTCCACAAAGTAATCTTCAGGAAAATCGAGGGATCGAAGGTGGGAGAAATATGGCTTTTCAATTGCAGAAATGATCGGACAAAACTAAGTGTTTTACTTAGGAAATATCGTGTTTGTAACATTCTTATTCAAATGAGGTCAGTACTTGAGTATTTCCTAAATGTATCAACTCAATTTCAATCGGGAAATATAAACTTTGCTTCAGTTCCAGAGAATCATATCAGGCACGTTTGTATTTGGCCCGATTTTTCTTCAAATGGCTATATCTCTTAAACAGAGCCGAATTCGGAACAATGGATAATGAAAAAAAGGTTTCTTTCGGTCCCAAGAATTTACAGTTGGAACATAGGTATGTACATGTCGAAGACTTACACTTTTTACGAAATAATTTCATTGGCATATCACATTTGAGTTGAGAAATGTTACACTGTAACGAAGATGATATGAAAGAAATCGACATTTAGGAAATTTCAACATTGAATTATGAAGAAAAGCCTACTTTGATTAAACTGATTAAATCAGGTTCTGAAACATTTGGAGTGCTTAAAAATACTTTGGGGAATCTGATGGGAGCTACGTTCACGACTCTGCAAACTGAACAAAGACCAATATATCACGCTCAACAAACTTCAAATCCGGAAAACCATTTGACGTTACGATTTGTACATCTCTCGACGTCCCTAAAGACAACTATTTGAAATCCCCATCACGCTGTATCTAGCGAATATGAGAGTTCTGATAAACCGCCGTCTCGAGAAGATTCCCATCGAATAGGTTTCCACAGCCACAAACCGAGGAACAATTTGAAATTCGAACACTTCGTCGAGCCTCCTACATTTCGATTCGACCCGCAGACGAAGTTTCCCGATGAGGTTGCCGAGGTTGGCTAAAATTGAAGACACTCAATTATTCAGGAGGTGCTAAAAGATAAACAGGGATGATATGGGGTCGATTAGATGCACAAATAATTGAATATTCAGCGAGCTCTGGATTCTGTTCCAGTTTAGAATTCTGAGCTGTATCTTGGGTGAATTATGCAAGAAGTTGCACCGATGAATAATTAATTTTTTTTATTTTTCATATCTTCGTTCAGCTTCTGCTGATTGGGGAATTAGTTTGTTTCTAATTTCGATCTTTTCTGTCGGGTATATTCGGAGAAAAGTGATAGTGACAGACAGAACTGCATACTTTTTCCAATCTTCTGAACCTTCAGGAATTATCGGCCAGTCCTGAAAAAGAAGTCTCTAGACCATCTGAAGGCGTTATTCAATATTGGAGCCCTCTCCTCTTTTGTGGAGTTATTAAGCATACCCATTTGATAGATCCATTCATCCTGCAGTCGGAGTGCTTTGAGCTTGTGAACAAAAGTCAAACTTGAATTAGGCAAAGAACTATATGGACAAGTTTGGTATCAAGACCCCCCCAAAAACACTATAGGTACAAGGTGTCCCGGAAGTCGCGCACCCTATTGAGGGCATCGAAAGAGAAAAATAATCTAAGCCCAAAAATCCATGTTTGAAATTTTTTGATAACGTAGTTAATTAGTAATCAATTGATGAAAGTGACTAATTAGGAGCGCGCTACAGAACAGTGAACGTGAAAAGCCAGCAGCAGCTCTGGCGTCTCACTCTCGCGTCTCCAACTGCCTACTTATTGTGTAGCGCGCTCCTGATTGGTCACATTCCTTAATTAATTACTACTCAAGTACGTTATCAAAAAGTTTAAAACATGGATTTTTGGGCTTAGAATATTTTTCACTTTCGGTCCCCTCAATAGGGTGCGCGACTTCTGTGACATCCTGTATATTTGTCATTACCAAGAAATCCCTGTCGAATCTTAAGGCGTTTTTAATCAATTCGAGTGGTTTGAGTCAAAAAAACAAGGAAAAATTGAGTTAAGGAAGGACTTTATGGACAATTTTGGTATCAAAATATGGGTTTTCGGGACGCTTAATTCAATAAAAAATGCCGAGGCTTTATCCATCATAGTCTAGATTTTCACCTGTATATAATGTCATATCTCCTGCTCCTGTGAACGTATCAACTTTCAGATTATATATTGTTAGTCAGCACTGTATTTCTATTCATAATGAAATAGATTGCGAAAATGTCAACGTTTTGGGTGAAAATTTTAAAAGGGGTAAGATCCCCCAAAAACACTTGTCATTAGCTAGAAACCTCTGGTGATTCAAAACGTGTTTTCAAGATATAAGTTCTTCAATCTATTCGAGCCTTTCAGAATACCCAGTTTGCTGATGAATATCACCTATACCTTGAGTGCTTTGAACTTGTGAACAAAACTCGAAAATGAATTATGGAAAATATAAAACAAGAAAATTTTTATACAGAAAAGGACCATAGGTCCAAACTTGTTTTCAAAATTTAGATTTGCGAGAAAGCGGAGTTCAATGCAGAATAACCGAGATCATGTCCATCATTTTTGAAGAAATCGCAATTGTGTCTCTCAAATCGACGTAAGTCTCCAGAATATTTCCTCATTATTATTGAATACAATTTGAATAAAGACGTATTTGTAGGATTTTATTCAAATGAGAAGCAATTCCCTCAAAGAATGAGTGCGGAAGAGCAAAACATGTATTGAACAGACTATTTCCCTCGTCTTAGTTCCCACAATCAGAAACTCGAAATTTCGAATCACAAATGGTTTCTTGATGGAAAAACTGTATGACAGCAGCTGGCAGCAGTTTTTTCGGGTTTACCCGCGGCTAAAATTGACAGTTGTTGTTAACGAAAATTATGAATACATACATAATGCATCCAGAATAATCTGGTACTCATGAAATAGTCTGGTCAAATACCATTTCGGCATCTAATTTTTTCTTTGAAAAAAATTGGATATTATTTGGAAATTATGATATTACTAACGACTATTTTCCTCGTCTCAATTTCCACCAATCAGAAACGCGCAATTTCGAATCCTAAATGGTTTCTAGATGGAATAACTGTATAGCAGCAGCTGTCAGCAGCTATTACAGTTATTACCTATAGTTACATAATGCATGCAGAATAATCTGTTACTCATGAAATATTCTTGTCAAATACCATTCGGGCATTTAATTTTTCCCGTGAAGAAATCGAAAAAACATAATGCAAAGTAATATTTTTCAACAAAAAGCATTCGTGTATTACTTAGCAACGTGTTTTTTCGATTTTTCCCGGAAAAATTAGATGCCCTTATGATATTACTGACGAATAAAATCAAAATGAAAAAGCTCAAGCTTTGGCTGGAACTAGACAAAGTAACACTGTTTCTATATGAGCCATAGTTCACCTGCGCCAATTCTTAAGCTCTAATAATCCCCTCCCTTCTCAGTTGAAACAATGATGTCGGAACCCTGAGCCGCGCCAATAGAAAATAGAAATCCTGCAACAGATTCCTTCAAACAGGTATTAAACAGGAATCAAGTGCGAGTGGAAGATTGAAGAAGCCGCTTTCGAATAGAGTTTTCAACGAGCTTCAGTATCGAACAACTTGAAGAGAGGAGAGGGAATGGCATCACGAAGCAACGGCGGATTTGGATGTAAAACATGAAGTGCACTGAATTTATCTTCGAGTAGTTCTCCTCGAACATTCTCACAACTCGGTATTTTGGAACAGTTGGCAGGAATTGTTTCCAGCCCCCGGCAGAGGGATATGTCAAGTGGAAATAAACATTTCGCCCCGGATGATTTGCATCCCTTCGGGAACTCCAGAATATTGTTAGTTTTTGTGGTAACATTACGCCAACCAAGTAAAACAGAGAATAGCTCTTTCAAAGACTAATTTTTTACACATTTACTGAACTATGACAAATGGTTTTGACTTGACAATGAGGGCATATCCTTAAGTAACGTGGACATTGATTTTTTTAAACCGATGTAATAAATTGAAATATTTTGGTTGATCAGTGTAGACCAAGGGCGGATTTACGGGGGGGGTACTGGGGGTAACTACCCCCCCATGATCGTTATTACCCCTCCCATGAAAAAGAACTATATCCGCCCTTGGTGTAGACTTCTGAAAATGATATTCAGGGGTCCGAAAATTATTGAAGTGCTTATGGTGTATGGTACAGGATGTTGGAGAGAAGGTAACGATTGAAATAATAGATTTTCTGTTCAAGTTTCTCATGAGACTCAGACGATATCAGAAAATCGTTCCACGAAATCGGTTACACTAAATGCGTACGATAGCAGAAAACTTCGAGGCTAATATCGTGGGATTTGCAACGTCGCAGTACCCGGCAGTTTAATGGGAAACTGCGTCATACTTTCAGAATCTACCCACAAGAGGTTGGAAGAAGAAAAATCTTTATTTTGATTGGTTTGTAAAAACGAAGAAGAAAAATCTTCAATTTGATTGGGATTTAAAAACAAAGAAGAAAAATTTTTAATTTGGTTGGTTTCAAAAAACGAAGAAGGAACTCTTCAATTCGATTTGGAGACGAAAAATGCAGTAACTGGAGTAGCCTTAAACGGGAAGGCAGTAAGAATCCAAAAAATAAATAATATACAGGGGGATGCATTTGAAATAAGAAAGTTGGTATTGACCACGGTCACATGGAACACCCTCTATAATATTATTTTCTCGAAAAATATGCGCATTTAAAATTACAAATAGTCGTGTTCCAGCGTTTTTCCCAACACGCCCTCATTTATTCGTTATCGAATTTATTCCATTTGGCGGTTGCACTCTGTATATTTGTCATTACCAAGAAATCCCTGGTGAATCTAAATGTGTTTTTCAATCTGGGATCCCATTTGGCTGATAAGTATCACCTGTAATTTGAGTGGTCTGAGCCTCTTAGCAAAACTCGAAAATATGCAAAACAAAAAACGAGAAAAACTGGAGTTACGGAAGGACGATATGGACCAGTTTGGTATCGAAATATGGGTTTTCGGGGACGCTCAATTCAATAAAAGATATTCCGAGGCTTTATCCACCATAGTTTAGATTTCCACCTGTCAAATGCCATTTTTTCGAAACTCAAAACGTCATATCTCCTGCTCCTGCGATCGTATCAACTTTGAGTTTGTATATTGTCAGTAAGCATTGTATCTCTATGCATAGAGAGAGCATAAAGAAAAATCTTTATTTTGATTGGTTTGTGAAAACGAAGAAGGAAAATCTTCAATTTGATTGGGATTTGAAAACGAAGAAGTAAAATCTTCAATTTGGTTGGTTTCAAAGAACGAAGAAGGAACTTTTCAATTCGATTTGGAGACGAAAAAAGGCAGTAACTGGAGAAGCCTTAAACGGGAAGGTTCTCGGTTGACTCGGAATACGGTTCGGAAATTGAGAGTAGCTGGAGAAGCGTTAAACGAGAAGGTTCTCGGTTGATTCGGGTTAGGTCTTAGGGGTACTTCAGTGTTTGAAAGAACAGTCGCAAAGCGGGGACGAAAACTGTTAAGGTTGAATCGGAAGTTAAGGAGTAGCTGGAGAAGTCTTAAACGGGAAGATTCTCAGTTGACGCGTTTGATACGTTTTTGATACGGTTTTAAGGTTCAAGAAGTAGGTAATTCAGTTTTAGAGGTACGGTCTCAAGCGGAGACGCAAAAATGAATTAGAGGTTTTGTTTTTCTGAAATTAATTTGAATTAATTAGATTACGTCTCGTCGATAGACCGGGAGTAAAATCAATCTGTGAACGGCGAGCTAGTGACGTGTTTTGTGTTTTTTTTTGTTTTTCAGGATATTCTTATCATCCTTAGGATAACCTGCATGAGGAGAAAGGTCAGGCATTTTTTTGTGTATGCTAAGTATTGGTAGAAGGCTGCATGCAAGGCCAGATATCTTTTGAAGTCAAGAGTGCCGAAATCTACCACAAGTCTGTCTTTGTATTCAGAAATTTGGGTTGTATTATTGTGAGATCACCCCATGTTTACGGTCTTGGGTTATTTTAACAAACCTCCAAGTTTTGATTATTTGAATAGGCTTTTATAATTGGAATTTGTTTTGATGATTTGATTTGGTTTCGATGATTTAATTTTGATTTGCAATTTGAATTTGATGTATTAATTTGATATGGTTTTGTTGAGATCATTTGATTCAGGAAGTTGACCAGAAATTTTGATAATTTAGTTTGTTGTCTTGATTGGATTATAAATAGCGTGTGTAAAATTTTTTATTTCATCTTGGGGTCATAATATCCTTCTTAAATTTGAATTCGAAAGTTTCATTTCTCTCCCTGGAGAATTATTAGACACTGAGTCCCGACCCAAGTGCGTTGAACCGTACCCACACTTGATCCCTTCACGGAGAAAGATCTTCAAAATTTAAAATAACTACTTTTCTTTTCTTTAAGTAATAACACCCCTGATTGGTTGAAAGCCACTCTTCCGTCAAATCTCAAAGGGGGTGTCTGCAAATTACCTCAAATAAGAAAAAGCGAACTATCGACCATTTGGCCAATTAACAGAAGAAACCAATTTGACAGATGAAGCTTCAAAAATATGGTCGCTATCATTTGTAAAAGTTCCCTATCGGAAAAACCTTTTGTGAAGCTTCAAACAGATCATGCCTTCTGTTCAATTCGTGTTTTTTCCGGGTTTCTAATTTTTTGTAGCTCCAGCTGAATTGTATCATTTGGATCGCTTTCTTGCGCCCCTAATTGAAGTGTCCTAATGATTTTCCCACTACGCCCGTTCGGATTATTTTTCCTGCTGCGCTGAAATTGGAGGAGGGGGGTTCGAATTATCTGGCCACTTGATTGGCTCCACTTTGAGCAGGCCGATTCGCAGTGTCATCAACATTGGAAGCCTTGGGGTTGGTGATAGCTCCTTCACTTGATATGCTTGAAGTTGCGCTTTTTAAGGGTGAAGTCAATTTTTCACTTCATTAACTGGAAAATCTTGGGTTTTCTGACGTCTTTATTGAAAGGGAAAACTATTTGAAGAGTCATTATACAGGATGTATCTGAATAACACCGAAAAGATGAAAGGGGTGTTTTTTTGAGGTAATTTGAAGTGATTATCTGGTATAACATTTTTGGAGAACCTCCCTCCATCAAAGTATCACCCCTCCGAAGATAAATTTTTTTTTTCAATTTGCCCTGTATATTGTTGAGGTAAGGACACGAAACTTGGTAATTTTCATTTGTTAATGAAATTAAACATGTTGGAATTTTTTCAACCCAGAAGTATGCTCAGAAAGGGTTGAAACAGTTGAGATAGTAACCCTCTGAGATATTTTTTTTTCACAACTTTTTTTCTGGTGAAAATTTCTCGTTTAGAAACACATGGCTGAAAACCCCTCAAGTTTTTTCGAAAACTCAAGCATTTGTGAGAAAAATATGAATGTATACTACTAAGTGAAATGAATAAATTGAAATGAATGAACTGAAATGAAAAAAAAAAACAATCCATCAAATATCCACAATACAATTATAATAAATGTTGGAAATATTTTTGTTGATCCTCAATTCAATTTTGATTATTTCCTTCTTGATTGCCTCATTAAAGTCATCAAGGATCCTAGGGCGATGTTTGAAGACCTCACACTTGAGGTATTCTCAAGACCTAAGTGAAAAAAAATTGATAATGTACGCTTTCAAAATATAAAGGAATTTTTTCAATATCGTTTTTCGTATTTTTTAACAGCACCTTCAAATGTGGGAGAACCAGTTGCCGCACCCTGTATTAAGCTGAATGGCAAGAAAATGACCCAATCAAGTAATACGAGAAAAGCTTCGATGAGGTTGGAACTTTCGCTATTTTTTTGGATGATGATTTGTGGCAAGTTCTAGTCGGATCCATGGCGGTTGTTGATATTTATATCAATGAACGCGGTGTATCTGATTAATCGATAATACGAGAAAAGAGGTCTTAACGTCAATAACTTGAAAACCACCCTTGTTCCTTTCACTAGAAAAAGGAATTTCAATATAAGCGTGCCATAATTGAATTTCCAAACTCTGAATGAAGGTTTTACCCTGAATAGTTAACCAAAATAAAAAAAAACACATTGTTTAAATTATTTCTAAGGCCACAGCTCTACCTGTACATGGAACGAGGTTCTTTGGAAAGACTCTAGGAGTGAAACCATTCCTGTCGGCGAGCCTTCGGGTCTGAGTCTCTCTTGTATCACTTAATGGATCCTTAACTGAACTTAATGGACATGCAAAGAGGGTCTTTGTGAAGACTCTAGGATTGAAACCATTTTTTCGGCGAGCCTTCGGGTGTTCCACAAGGTTCTATTCTTTGTCCCATTTTGTTTATAATATCTATGAATGATATCACGGTTTTTTGTACATTTTTTCCAACATTATTTGCCGATGTTGCTTCCAAGGTTGTGTGGGCTATGAATCTTGAGGAACTTCAATAGAATGTCCAGTTGGCCATTTCTGATATTGTTAATCGGTGTGACTGCAATAGATTAAATGTGAATTTGAAAAAGACTCCTCAATGTTAATTTAAGAAGGGAAATACCATCTGATTTTATGGTTCCTTGCAGTCATACAGCTCTCAAATGTTGTACGTCATCGAATTTTTTGGGCATTCACGTGGACCAAATCGATTTTGTTTGTAGCAAAGTGAAAAGTGCGTATTATGCACTTAGAGTTTTGAAGAGGACTATAGATAGGCAGTCACTCATTTCTTTATATTATCCTCTTGCGTATAGTTTTATTCAATACCAAATCATTTTATGGGGTGATGCTGTGGTTTTCAGAAGGGTTTACGTGGCTCAAAAGAGAATTATCAGATTGATTTTCAATTTTGATCGTATGGCATCTTGTAGACCATTTTTCATATCGAATTTGCTGACTGCTCCATCGATTTTTATTTTTAGAGCAGTTCTTTATTTCAGGAATTTTTTAAGTGACTCACAAACTGTATCATCTAGTCATAATTATAAAACAAGACATGGTCTCTTAATAAGGTCTTTTGTCCACACGACTCCTAAATTCGAGAAGTCTTCTTAGTACACAGAATTAAAATTTTTCAACAAAATATCCAAGGAAATTAGAGATTTGTCAGTGAAAAATTCAAATTTAAAGTACAAAAATTTTTGTCATCTGAAGCCTTTTATTCTGTGCATGAGTTCTTAGATAGTAATTACCAAAACAATAATTTCGAGTGACTTTAATTGGATCTGTTAGTTTGTTTACCTACATTTTTGACTGTTTTTCCTCATATGTTTTCTCGTTTGCTGTACACATTGACTTTTACTGCACGTTCAGTATAAATAAATATTATCTTATCTTAATGCCGTAATGGGCCCCATGACCTACGTTGAGCCGACCATGAACACCGCACAGGAAGAAGAAGAAGAACACTCTACGTCAGCCAATCGACTTCAGAGGCCATAATAATAGGTTCAAAACATGTCGGAATACAGTGTAGGTAAAACGGAGTGAAAAATTGAAAAGGACTCTTCATCTCCCTAAGAGCGACCCGAAATGAAATTATACATTCATGCCTTCCCTGGGGCCTCATTCACGTTCTTTTTCCGTTCATCTACAACGCGCGACATTTTCTTCCAAAAAAACCACTCTGGTCAAATTCTGATATTTGGTAGTTATTTCACTTCCATTCCCTGAAATTGAAGTGTCCTCCTGAGGGATATCGTAGCGTCCCATACGCTATTTCTGGACACGGCAGTAAATTGGCGTGTATTTTTCTACCAGAAGAGTCCTCAACCGCGCTGACGAATTTATTGTTCGCACAAATGTCCTCCAGTGAGTTCAGTTCGGTTATTTAGCGAGGGTCAGCTGGAACGTCGTTTTGTTGAATGCTTCAGTCGTTGATGTTCTTCCTTTTTCGAGATTCTACAGGGGATGAATTGTGGAGAATCACTCCGGAAAGTTGAATAATTATGTAGTTTAGCTTGATACGGTATGGGACTACCAGTGTAAAGGATGATGGTGTTATTCTTTATTTTCAACAGTCTGAGTTTTTCGTCAATAGCTGCCATTTCCTGCATTCGAAATGTGAATTGGAGAGGAAACAGCTCGAAAATATAGTGATAACATCAATCTTGAACTTTTCATCCCTACAAGGCATTGGGAGAAGATAAAATCTTCAATTCCATTTAGTAAGAACATGACGTTGAATCTATTCATCTGAGTCCCATCTCACTCATCAGATTTAGCTTGGCCTAGAACTACATATATATCTTTCGATTGGTCGAAAGCAAGAATATATCTCACTAAAGTGGGAGAAATGAACTTCAACTGAACTTTCATCTTTTGATCAGTGGTCAAACTGAACTTTACTAGTTTACTGCAAAAAAGAGATGATTCTAGCTCAATGAATCCTTCTCCTGAATACATTATCCTGCCAGCACCAACAGGTTTCACTATGAAAGTCCCAGCAGATTCACTTTCAGATATTTCCTATCTACTGGGTATTCGATGTCTGCCATGTATTCCCTAATGCAACTTTTTCTGCAATAAATGTGTAACCATATACTTAGTTTTATGAGCTTATGCTGAGAAACTGACTGAAGGTTCACAGGACATGGTTATTGTCTAATGCAACTTTTTCTGCAATAAATGTGTAACCATATACTTAGTTTTATGAGCTTATGCTGAGAAACTGACTGAAGGTTCACAGGACATGGTTATTGTCTCCAAAAACCAAATGAAACTCCTAAACTTGACCTGAATTCTTGGGTTGAGAACTTTATCAAGAGATGACCCATAAAACAATACGAAGGGTGTTTTAAACAAAGAACGGGAATTGTGAATCAAGGCATATGGGATAAATATTGCAGTACAAGTGAGTCTGGCTAGAGTGTTGGCCTCTTCCTTTTCTTTGATCCCTGAGTGACCAGGAACCCAAACTAAGGAGACCTTGTTGTTCTTGCCTACTTCATCGAGTTTACTTCGGCACTCCCAATTCAGCTTTGAGTAGATGACATAGGAATTCACTGATTTGATAACAGATTGACTATCACAATGGATCACTTTGTCATACCCTTGATAGTTTCATGTCTATGCTTCTGTCGATTGCAAATGTAGAGCTTGCAGACTCCTGAATGAAGTGATAAACAACCGATCTTCATGTTATACATCTCTGATTTTTAAATGAAGATAGTTGGGTAGCGTGAACGAATGCATAAAGATATTGGAATTTTCAAAATGCCAAGACATATTTCGACCTCGACCTCATTACTTGAGTAGCGAATTTCATTTCCAGAGCAGTTGGAAGAAGACATTATCGTACAAAAGTCCAAACTTCCTCTAATCTCTAATTCCGGGAAGAGATACTCATGCGTGATTCAGAAAACTAGGCTTCCAGCCGATACTATCAGCAGACCAATAACGAAGCTGGGAAAGTCTTATAAATTCCTTATAAATATAAAAACATGAGAAAGAGCCATTTTCACACATTCTACTGAATATTCAGCCCAAGGAATATTTGTAACTTTCACACCCCATTTCCAGATTATAACCGGAAACACCCAGTCACGTCAGCAAGTAACAACCCGTTATCACATAATGATGCGTATAAAAACAGATTCTCAGAAACGTATTTTCAACTATTAAGCTAATGGAAATGATGATATCATCTGCTACTGAAGCTTGGGACGTGGTCGCCTTGGAAACGGGGATGGTCCTATATAGGCGCTCCAGACTGCCTTATTACTCCAGCAATTTTTTCGAATTTATGATCCTGGAGCACTGATACAGATGGCTGTGACCAGGGTTCAGCTCGTTATAGTCCGCATATAAATGAAAAATTTCCCACAATGTGGATAGAAGATGTATTGTTGAACCTTTCGTCTGGTGGCACAGTTTTTAGTTCGGAAAAACTTAATCACCCCCTATTTGTTGGCATCCCATAAAAATTCGAGCGACTGATGAGAAATGGATGTTAATTTCGGTGAAAGCTTGGTTCTCTTTCGTGTTTTCCAGATGTGTTCCCTTGTCACCAGTAGGAACGTGGGATAAAATTATGATTCTGTGATAGGTACTATTGATCCTAGGTACGTTTTATATTGCACACCCTGTTCTGACGTTAGGAAATGTCAGAATGTAGATAAATACAGCGAATTTCGTTTCTCCTTTGCTGTCGTTCTTCGAATAACCCTCATATCTCTACCCCTATATTCACCCCTAATTATGTGGGTATACGTTGTCCATGTCCTTGATTTTGAGTCAACTCCGCGATATCTTTATTGAGGCCAAGGGAACCCTTCAGAACGTTACGGTAGTGTACATCCTCACCTCCAGTTGGAGACTGAATATTGTGCCTGTTTTATACAGGGTTTATATGGGGATTCAATCCTGATACCTCTTCATTGGAAAAGTGAGGGCTGTTTATCCTCTGGTTAATTTCTTATCTTCAGCAGGTTATTGAAGTTGTTAGTGAGATTTTTTCGTTTATTCATATTTAACATGAGTCGTATCTAGAATGAAGACACAATATCGTCAATGTGAATGAGATTCAGCTGCCTCATTCTCATCGACTGGTTAATGGTTATCACATCCACAAAGACCATTATGAGATAGCTGGGTGATCAGCGAGGATGTAAATCTCCTGATCAGCAAAAGAGGGTTAGATTCTTATACAGCCATATCTATATTTTTACGTCCTTCGCAATAAACAAGGATAGTGGGATGTAGGACACCCAGTGAAACACAACTTCTTAACAGATCAACGTTTCGTCCATATATTCAGACTTCTCCACGGCCTTAGTTGATTGTTGTGGGCTAACGATGTGATAAATAAACCATTGAATACACAGTGTATAAATAAAGATTTGGTCAAATATTCACAATTAAAATAATGAATTAGAACGGACATTACATTTGAGACATATAAAATAGAAAATACAACAATAATAAACTACAACATGTTATCATACATCTGTTGATGAGGTGAAATTGTAAAATATTATTGGGTGTATTTTCTATTTTATGTCTCAAATGTCCGTTCTAATTTATTATTTTAATTGTAGATATTTGACCAAAATTTTATTTAAACAATGTGTGTTCAATGGTTTATTTATCACATCGTTAGCCTACAATAATTGACTAAGGCTGTGAAGTAGTCTGAATATATGGACGAAACGTTGCTCAGTTAAGAGATTGTGTTTCACTAGCTGTCCTACTTCCCATTATCCATGTTTATATATTCTTATAGCCTTTATATGTCTTTCTGTCTTGCGGTGAGCTTGCTTTGGGGGCTTGCCTAGTGTGAACTATTGACTGGAATATCGACCTGAAGATCCCCTGACCTGAATCCAATCGAGCACGCTTTTGACCAAGTACAAAGCACCCCCGATGTACACAAACCACAGTGGAAAACGCTTCAATATCTTCGAGATCTTTCGTAACAACTTAAGCAACATATTGAGCAGGATATTCTCAATAACTTGGTGGAAAGCATGCAGAAAGGAGGGTCAGCAGTTATTGTTGAACGTGGTGGTCATACTTTGTATTGAGGCTGAATAAAGGTAGGGAGTTTTTTCGGATTCTTGTATTTCCAACCTTACAACTGCAACTGTAGGCACATATTTCAAAAGAAATTTAGAAATTTTTCTGGGAAGAAATCACAATATCCTCAACTTTTGATGATGAGTTTAGCTTGGAGTCATTCAATTTTTTTAACCTTATCTAGTTCCTTTTCGAATAAACTATTTGAGTATAGCGTGGTGCTACAGATTGGGTATAATGATAGAGTTCACGTTCCGTCCCAGTATCGCTTTTGGTTGGCGCTCTCTGCTGAGCACTTTTTCAAGCGCGATTGGCGTGATTGGACAGTGAGTCGCCACAGCATCAATTGAGGTATTTGCGGCGATTGTAACTCTGAATTTAGAATTATTATTTATTCGTTTATCAGATAAATCTTACTCAACAATACAATCAACGAAAACGTCAACAAAGGTTTATTACACATAAATACCTAACGTTCTGTAAAAGGACGAGGTTAATACCGACGGAGAAAGTTTATCAGGTCGTCCTCCTTATCCTCTACGTGCTTCCCCTCTGATCCGATCGATTAGATGTAAGTCGCGTGCAGAAGTGCCGAGAACTTTTGCCCATGAAGATTCACGACATATTCTCGCGACCCCACAGCCCCAATTTCATTAATTCCGATAATGTCGATATCTGACGATTACGGACCTCCCGAAGAAACCATATTTATCCCCATTCCACCAATTCACACGTGGGCCGAAGCGGGAGAAATCAAATGACATTATCTGCCGGCATCGATTACGAATCGACGCCCAGAGAAATGAAATTTCCGATCTGTCAGCTTTCTTGAGTTGAAACGACAGGAATTATGCGAGCAGGCACAGGCTTTTGGATGTTCGAAACGTGCCATTTTTCGTTGACTTGGTGGCGAAATGGATTGCTTGAAGCTACCGTCGACTGGCAGAAATTAAGCTGGAAAATATGCCTCAAACGATTCTGACAGGTCGGGTCTTTATTCCTGCTGTGCTGAAAATATCGCGGGTGAATTCCTGAAATTTTTGTTATATGGAAATGCTGTCAAGTATACATAAATTAGAAATAGTGCCTTCTTCTGATTGTTGCAATTTTCGCTGGACCACATCACTCCACTTTGTATGAATAGTATTTTTGCTGAGAATACAATTTCACTTCGAGAAAAATGTATGTAACCTTTTTTTTTGGCCACTCTGATTATGCCAGCTCATACACTTTTCGTGTTTTGTGTCACTGTCAAAAATCTTCAGTTTGGTCTATAATTTAACCATGAATCGTCTTACAAACGAAGAACCCTAGCAAACGATTGAATTTTATTATCAAAATGCGTGCTGTTAGGGGTCTACGTCCCTGAAAAAAAAGGAGTCAGAAACGATTTATTTTTTCTGATTGATGAAGGGATGTTCGAGTGTTTGAAGAAAAAAATTAAAGAAAAATATTTTATAAGTAGGTACTGAATGAATGAAAAGGATATTTTCCATCATTTTGTATTTTGTAACATTTCCACTATCAAAGCCAACAAATATTTTTGTGTTTTTTATTTCAGTATTGAAGTCTATCATGTAGTTAATCAAACGTCAATCTCATTTTTGTTTCAGAATTTACCGGTTTTTCGTAAATAATATTACAACAATGTGTTGTTTTCGCGAAATTTATTTCCTTAAATTTTTCTATTCAAAATCATGAATATTCATTTTTATCAACGACAATTTAATGAGGTTTGTTCTAGCCATCGATTAGTAAAAATGAATTGTTCATCACAATTGTGGATTCTAACATGGAATTGGGTTTTTTGAAATGACACGTGCTGCAGGTATCTCCTCCCAGATGACTGGTGAAGGAAAAAGAGTGTTATACAGCCAGTGTGAGATCTAGTTCAGGGTGGGATTTCTTGTTATATTCCCTGTGCTCCAACATTTGTGCTATTAAGCTGCATAATCCAAAGAATAAAAATTAATAATAATAATAATAATAATAATTTTATTTATTCCTTTAGACCTCTGATAGAGTGTAGGAATATTGTCAGCAAGTAGGTTGAAAATGTATACACACACATAAAACTCAATAAAAATCATCAATATCTAAAACACGTAACAAAAACATTCAAATTACACTTTTGACATCAAAACTTATATATGTAATATCACTTAATGTTAAAAAGGTTACAATTTTCACAAAATATAAACATTGTTTTTTTCTAAATATTCATCTATAGAATAGTTAATGTTACTGCACTGCAATCTGGCGGTATACGTTTCGTATTTTGAAGGCTTAAAAAAGTTCATCACGCTCTTTATTCCATTTTATGGTCAGTTGAATCACAGAATACCTAACCTTTATTCTGTGGTTTAATCGACCCACTGAAGCGGCTATTCGGACTCATGTGACTGAATTTTGCTCCAAATTTACACTGTTGGACATAAACCACCATCACGCTCACGTAAAGTGCGAACTGAAGAATTATGGTAGCTGTATCGGCGCCAGTGTTAGTGATGACAATCAATTATCGATTCAGCTCCGTTCGCAGCAATTGGAAAACTTTTTTTGACCAAAATGGAAGAGCTTGATTGCATGACATGTGGTTTCAACAAGCCGGTGCCACTTGCCACACAGCACGCGAAACGATTAACCTATTGAGAGTCAAGTTCAGTGAACACTTTCGGACCCATCTATTGGCCGCCTAGATCGTGCGATTTGAAACTTCAGACTATTTTGTGTGGGGCTATGTTGGGGCTCATGTCTCTACTGACAACCTAGCTTCGATTGACGCATTGGAAGACTACATTGAAGCAAATTCCCGTGAGATACCGGTGAAAATGTTGGAAAGAGTGTGCCAAAATCGGACTCAGCGAATGGAACAGTTGAGGCGCAGCCGCGGTCAAAATTTGCGTGAAATGATAAGAATAGACCGTACTGTCGATTCAAATCAAGAATTCATGCATATTTCTGGATTTCATGTGTTTGAAAAAATTTCCTATAACTCATTCCTCATATGTAGACCCTCAATACATCCCTGTCGAATCAATATGTATTAAATGGTTCCAAATGAATATAGAATCACCCATATATTAAAATGGGTCATTCAACTGGATTGTTGAGCTGAATACAATGCCAATTTGGCTTATCATGAAACCGTAGAGATTACATAAATTTAAATAATAACATTTGCTTTCCTATTCCGCGTTTAGTCATAGCTAATGTGTTTTGCCGTGAAACAGTCATCAAATGGAATAATTGGTACAGTTCTATCGCTATACCATAACCATGATTCGATATTGGAAATCAGTTCAGCATTCTTCATGGTGGATTGGATTGAGAATAATTAATTTAATACTTGGTATCCACGCAATTCTATGTATACTTTCAAAAAACACAATTTATAAAAAACGTCCAAAGCTGATTGAAATTCAAAACCCGTATGAATGAAAAAACCCTGATAAAGCTTTATAAAACCGCAAATTCATATTGCATCAGAAAAAGATAGCTCGAGCCAGTCCTAAAACTTCATGAATCATATTCTCCCCATGAACAGAATCCGAAAATGCTAAGTGTAAAGGTGAGATTCTCTTCCGTGAAAGATGCCTCAGGAGTATTGGAACTCCGTTACTTCTTATGGCGTGGGTAAGTTAATGGCCGCGTTCCTGAGCAAGGGAGCTTTCCACTATTTGGGACCCCCTCGAGTCGAATAGCACGTTCTGGAGTGTTTGCCGGCAGGGTCTGGAGTAAACGGGAGTGGCGGATCATGTTCCAACTCATTCGAGTGTTTTTCTGAAAGATGGAAATCCAATGTGATTCAGTATCGAGAACCAGTTTTGGACGAACCATTGATTGAGTAGGGTTTGACAAAGCTGTAAACATCTTCGTACATTCGCATTTAGCAGTAGTTCAAATGGCCGGTAGTTCGAACTTACCTCGTACTCGAACGTAAAAGAGTTCTATGAAGGTCGTGTCGATGTAAATGTTTCTCGAAACGTCAAAAGTTTATTGTTGATCTCAGGAAATGGAGAGGTCTAGGGAATGGAAGTTAGGAGTGGAAAATTCTTCTCTTTCTTCCACCAAGAATGAACTCTTCTGTCGTCCAGGAGCCCTAGGGAAAAATCCTTATGCTATGCTGCTGTGTATTAGTTATTAGTTCCATCATGCGAAAATTATAGAAAATATGTGAAGTTGAATTGGAGACCTTGAAATAAATACGACAATGAGAATGGTATCAGGTGTTTTTTTTGAAGTGATATAATTTTCGTTAGGGATAACTGAGATTTGACAGCAGGAAGAAGCCATGTTGTTTGGATATTTCTCTTCAGTAAGAATTGACAAATTATCACGCCCTAACAACGTTCACAAATTGATGAAATTTATTTTCAAAATCAGTGTTCTATTCGCCAAACTAATAGAGCACTTCAGAAAATTTATGGTTAACATAATGGTCCATTCGAGCAGCTGTAAGAAGAGCACCCCCTATGTGATTCGACGGGAGAGCGGCTTTCCACCAATCAGGGATGTTATTACTTAAAGAAAAGATGTTATTTTAAATTTTGAAGATCTTTCTTTGTGAAGGGAGAAAGAGTGGAAAAGGCCCGACGCACTAGAGTCTGGACTTAGTGTCTAATAATTCTCCAGGGAGAGGGATGGTAAATAAAACTTTCGAATTTAAATTTAAGGTTCATATAAGAACAAAAGCAAAAAAAAAAATTCCACACACGCTATTTATAATCTATCCCTAAACCGCAAACATGGGGTGACCTCAAAACAATACAACTCAAGTTTCCGAATACTTAAGAGAGATCTCAAAAAAAAATACAATTCAGACAGACTTGCGGTCGATTTCGGGACTTCGAACTTTAAAAGATATCTGGCGTTGCATGCAGATTTCTACCAATACTCAAACAAGCTAAGCATACACTAAAAAATAGCTGACCTTTCTTCTCGTGCCGATAATCCTAAGGATGATGAGAATATCCTGAAGAATAAAAGAAACACAAAACACGTCACTAGCTCGCCGTTCACGGATTAAGTTCACTCCCGGTCTATCGACGAGACGTAGTCCAAATAATTCAAATTAATTTCAGAAAAACAAAACCCTCAACTTTCGCTTTACACCGCGATTCCACTAGAACAGAATTGCTTCTCGAAGCTTCCTAAAAACCGTATCAATAACGTATCAAACGAGTCATCTGAAAATCTTCTCGTTCAAGACTTCTCCAGCTACTCCTTAACTTCCGATTCAAACTCAACTGTTTTTGTCTCCGCTTTGAGAACTTACTTCCAAACCTACCTTCTCTAAAGCCGAACCCGAGCCAACCAAGAACCTTCCCGTTTGAGGCTTCTCCAGCTATCCTCAATTTCCGAACCGTATTCAGAGTCAACCGAGAGCCTTCCCGTTTAAGGCTTCTCCAGTTACTGCCTTTTTCGTCTACAAAAGCAAATTAAAGATTTCCCTTCTTCGTTTTTTCTGAAAAACCATCAAATTAAAGATTTTCCTTCTTCGTTTTCACAAACCAATAAAATCAAAGATTCTTCTTCTTCCTACCTCCCGTGGGTGAGTATTGAAAGGATGACGCAGTTTCCCATGAAACTTCCGGGTACTGCCACGTTGCAAATCCCACGATTTTAGCCTCGAAGTTTTTGCTATCGTACGTATTTAGTGCAACCGATTTCGTGGAACGATTTTCTGATATCGTCTGAGTCTCAGGAGAAACTTGAACCGAAAATCAATAATCTCAATCGTTACCGTCTCGCCAACATCCTGTACCATACCGATAGCGACAAAGTAATTTTTGGAGCCGTGAATATAAATTTCAGAAGTCTACACTGGTCAACCAAAATATTTCAATTTATTACACAGCTTATTCGTCGAACTATCGATAGATTTCGGACAACATTTTGTTTACTCGATGCAACAATAACAAGTCAAAGAACTGTACATATAGAAAAAAATATCGCCGCTGTAGGTGATAGTGTTAATGAAGATCCAGATTGGTCTATTCGCCGACGTTCAGAACAAGTCGGACTCTGTGCATCCATCACATGGAAAATCTTGATCTACACCCATACAAGATCCAACTGGTTCAAGAACTAGAGCCACTTGACCATAATAAGCGTCGTTTGTTGGTGATAAAATTATTTCGAGAAATGGTCCAATTAATTGGCCTCCAAGATCATGCGACATAACTCCAATGGATGATTTTCTTTGGGGTTATGTCAAGTCATTGGTTTATGTTGATGAATCAGAAACAATAGATGCTTTGAAAGCCAACATGACTCGTGTTATTGCTGAAACAAGGCATGAATTACTCGAAGAAGTGGTCCGAAATTGGTCTGCTCGAATACGGTTCCTCGGAGCTGGTCGTGGTGGACGTATGCCGGAAATTATTTTCAAAACATGAATGTCAAAGAATTATCTTTCAAATAAAAGAAAAATGCTTCAGTCTCGATTTAAATGTGTTTTATTCAACTTCACCTTAATGGTCCAAGATCCGGTATAAGGAATATATACCCTCATCTGTTATTTATTTGTGATAAGAAATAAATGATAGATAACATTTACATCGACACATTGCACATGGGTTGCCTAATTAAAACTGGTGCGGATAATGTTAAATTGTTAAATCATCAACCAAAATTTTTCAAGAAATTTCCCTCATCTGTTATTTGAAAAAATCGTCAACCAGTTAAGAGAATTGATCCTAAAGAATTGAAAAAGTAATGGTTGCCTGCTTTTTTCCGGTTACAATCGTAGGGTTGCCAGGTTTGAAGAGGTGACTCGCAGTAGTGAAATTACCCTCATCTGTTATTTGATCGTATCTGATGTCAAATGAGAGCTTATTTTATTCTCAATCTGACTGTATAGGGTTGCCTTACTTAAAAGTTGATTCAGTCTAGGGTTGTCTCAATTTTAGATGTAGATTTTAGACAGGAGCGGTGACAGATATGAGTTGCACGTTCAATTCTATGTGACAGACAATGATGAAGGGAATTCCTATGATGATGATTTTTCTAATTATACAGGGTCTTTCACGAGGAACCTCACCCATATCTATACGGGAAACTGAACGTATTTTCATGAAATTCAGCACTTATAAGTATTTCACGATGCTGATGAAATCTAAAATATTTTCAAGGCATGAGCACCTCCGGTTTTTCCGGAAATGACGTCAACTTCCGTTTTTCAAATTAGAACACCATTTTTTTATTGCAGAAATAGATTCCTTAGAAAATTTCAAGTTATTTTGATGTAACATTTTTCAGTTTTGGTTGAAAAATTCTCTCTGAGCGGGAAAATTCGAAAAAAAAATCGAAAATAGAGCTCCGCTGAAACAAGAATAACTTCGAGGTTTTTGGATGGAAAATTTTCATTTTTGGGATTTTTCAAGATGTAAGATTGATGTATCCACTTGGAAAATCGAAATCGCGATTCATGATACAGGGGGTGAAAAAATCGGTTTTAAAGTGAGGGATGACAAAATCGTGAAAAATCAATTTTTTCAAATCAGAACCCCTTTTTTATGGCAGATATTGAATCTACGTTAAAAAATAATGTGAGTGTATGCATCACACCCTTGCCCTAAAGTGGATATATTAACTCAGAAAATATCCATTTTAGGGCAAGGGTGTGATGCATACACTCACATTATTTTTTAACGTAGATTCAATATCTGCCATAAAAAAATGGGGTTCTAATTCGGAAAAATTGATTTTTCACGATTTTGTCATCCCTAACTTTGAAAGCGATTTTTCCACCCCCTGTATCATGAATCGCGATTTCGATTTTCAAAGTGAATACATCAATCTTACATCTTGAAAAATCCCAAAAATGAAAATTTTCCATTCAAAAACCTCGAAGTTATTCTTGTTTCAGCGGAGCTCTATTTTCGATTTTTTTTTCGAATTTTCCCGCTCAGAGAGAATTTTCCAACCAAAACTGAAGAATGTTACATCAAAATAACTTGAAATTTTCTAAGGAATCTATTTCTGCAATAAAAAAATGGTGTTCTAATTTGAAAAACGGAAGTTGACGTCATTTCCGGAAAAACCGGAGGTGCTCATGCCTTGAAAATATTTTAGATTTCATCAGCATCGTGAAATACTTATAAGTGCTGAATTTCATGAAAATACGTTCAGTAGTTTCCCGTATAAATATGGGTGAGGTTCCTCGTGAAAGACCCTGTATATAATAGCACAAGCGCGTGAATTTAATTAAATCGGACTGAATATTAACAAAAGTATACAACGAGCGGAAAGTAGTATAACTTCAAAAATATAGAGTTATTATCGAACACTTATTTATGGAAAAAGTAGGTATATAATTTTGTTAATGTTCCTTTCATTTTTTCCCTACGGTATTTTGAGTACATCCTCAATTTGTAAAGGTGTGGGATCCCCTACGCATGCTCTTAATTCGAATAGCCATCTGAAGACTCCTTTACAAGTTGAGGATGTACCTACTCCAAATATCGGAGGGAAAAATAAACGAAGATGAATTCGAATCGGATTTTCTAGTGGCCACTTCTGACGAGTCAGAAACAGAATGAATTTCTATTGAGTTATTCTACTAATTGAAAAAATTATATACTTTTCAATAAATAAGTGTTCGATAATAATTCTATATTTTTGTTAATATTTAGTCCGATTTAATTCAATTCATAACGCGCTTGTGCTATTATATATAATTAGAAAAATCATCATCATAGGAATTCCCTTCATCATTGTCTGTCACATAGAATTGAACGCGCAACTCATATCTGTCACCGCTCCTGTCAAAAATCTACATCTAAAATTGAGACAACCCTAGACTGAATCAACTTTCAAGTAAGGCAACCCTATACAGTCAGATTGAGAAAAAAATAAGCTTTCATTTGACATCAGATACGATCAAATAACAGATGAGGGTAATTTCACTACTGCGAGTCACCTCTTCAAACCTGGCAACCCTTCAGTCGTACCCGGAAAAAAGCAGGCAACCATTACTTTTTCAATTCTTTAGGGTCCATTCTCTTAACTGGTTGACGATTTTTTCAAATAACAGATGAGGGAAATTTCTTGAAAAATTTTGGTTGAAGATTTAACAATTTAACATTATCGGCACCAGATTCAACTAGGCAACCCATGGGCAATGTGTCGATGTAAATGTTATCTATCATTTATTTCTTATCACAAATAAATAACAGATGAGGGTATATATTTCTTATACCGGATCTCATACTATAAAAACAACACCGGATACTTACGAGTGATGTATGGTCTGGAATTCCTATTTGCATGATTATGGCAACTTTATATGTCGTTGTGTGAATTAAAACTGATTATGAGTTATGAAATATAGTTAATCTAAGAGTCATTATTAAGGAAACCGTCAGTTATAAAATTAGTGATTGAACTCTTACAATTTCCCGAAATCCCTTTCATCACATATGATGCGGATTAAAACAACCATCGATTCTCTATTCCTCGATGAAAATTAGTGGATTAGGAAACCAAGCAAGTCTGGCATAATCCATATTTTCTTCTCAGCTGGCGAAATGAAGCTCGCAACATTTAATACCCCCGAGATACAGTGAAAGCTGTCGCCGCCGAGGAAAATTGAATTCGGCGACAAAAACTAGGTCAGAACAAATCCTTCCATTCTATTCGTTATTAATGCGATGATGCGCTTTTTATTTTATGGCGAATCAACTGCAATTTCATACGGAGTTTATGGATGTTTGTACCAGATAAAACGACCACTTTGAATTATCGATTCCTCCTTCCAAATATTCCGAATTCGGGCTTCTATTATTTTTACAGCAATTATTTTAATGGTGACACGACTCGAATATCCGGATGGCATTGCGGTGTTATGGCATACTCGGAATTTTTATTTTGCGACTTTTTAAATCCCCTATACACTCTTAATTTTCCGGCCGAGGTGCATTTTTACGAGGGAATAAACTTTGAATTTATACATTTCTGTTTTGTGGGAAATCCGATACGAAATTAAACGGATATTTTCATACTTCATTTCAAGCTCGAAATTTGAGTAGTGGAAATATTTGCAATGAAATTTGGAGAGAATTTTCGATACGCTACTTGTGATGAAAACTGCAAAAGTCCTGCGTTGGATCAGTGGATTTCTGAGTACCGAATCCTTCGCCATTTCGCAACCCCTCTAGACCAATATTATTGAAAACATCACAAGTAGAAAAGGAGCTTATAAGCGTTCATTTCAAATTTTATTCCAAGTACAGTTATTCACGTTGTTTCAATGAGGACAGTCCAGAAATATTTCACGTATAAAACATGGTTGAAAGATCCAGTTATGCTATTTTCTTGTACGGAAATCAAGAATCGAGTATTGAATTTTCACTGAAAAATAATGGACAGAATAGTCCGATACTTTGTGATACTTCATTCGAAAAAAAAAATAAGAGCACTCGAATAACCCGATTGAAAAATTTCTAAACGAAAAGACGGACCAATGAAATTCCCCACTTTTCAAAATTCTCAAGAAATAAGCCTACTGAACACATTCAAATACCTTTTTGCACAACTTGAAATACTCCAGTATGAAAATGTAGTGGCACTACAAAACCTGTGTCTCTGTTAAACCTCAAAAGAACTAACTCCTTTAACAAAGTTAGAAAAGTATATAAAGAAATTGGCATTGGCAAAGTTTCTGTAAATTATTTGACATTTCACGAGTACTAACCTGCGTCAGTTTCAAGTGAAAGAACTTGATAAACCTTAATCATGGCCATTCGGGATACTTATGCTAGTGAATGGAATGAAATGAATCATCAAGAAATATTAAATAAAATTTTCACAAATATATTCCATGAGAAATTCATTACAATAAACCAGATTGATAAAAATTATAACTCAACTAAATTATCAAAATCTAATTTCTTTGAACGTTAAAAACATTTTTTTTTATATGCCCTCGTTGAAAACAACAAAACTCATATAAAATTTATAAGAACTTAATCATGTATGTAAAACTCATAATTGGATCAGAGAACATTAATTTATTTTATTTTTATTTGTGTTAATTTTAATTAGTTGAAATGCAACAATATTATATACAGAAGTGAAGAATATTCAAATATGGGAAATCGATTGAGCCATTGTCAGCAAGTTTTCAATAATCTTTATGAATTCTTTCTCAAAATAAAATGAATTAATAGTCCTCATTGTTCATCGATATGAGTATGTGAATGATATCGTAGCATGTTTCACAGGTACAACTCCACCTATAAACGATTCCGAAACTTCAGTAAATAGCCATCACCCAAAAATAGCATTCACATCAGAAATAGAACAGGAAAAATAAAAAAAACTCTCTAGAGCTTACATTCACTCTAGAGGAAACAATATGCACATCTTGGCAATGTATCCGAATGCATAAAGTCCAATTCCCTTGTCTGTACTTACTGAAAAGGTAGAAAGTTCTGATGAAAAAAACGGTACAGTTTTCATGATTAGTCTACCACATACGAAAGTGAAATTCAAGGTAAAATTGGAACAAGACATAGTTGATGTTGAGGAATAGTTGAGTAATAAGACACTGTTTCTTATTATTTTTTTCTTTATTTATAGTTTATATCATATTTGTCGATGTGTTCTTCGTTACAATACTTGTCAGTCCTTTCTAGTCATAGTTTCTTTAAGTATTGCAACGTTTTCGTAGTTAGAGAAACGTTCGAGATAATTAAACTATTTATTTAGACTAATAACACTACTTATCAAAACTAAATAACTAATTCTAGCAAAAGCCTGTACAATTTATTTTCACTGATTTATTTGCACTTGTATTAATTTCCACACGTTGGTTCGCTCTCTGAATGAATTAATCCTCTCTGCCAAGGCGCTCGTATATATTTGGCCGATTCCCTTTCTGGTAAAGCCTGGATACGTCTAGAAATAGAAAACTTCCAGAACGTACGGAATATAGGCGTGATCACGATCGGAGGGTAGGAAGGAAGGGACCTTCCACCGCGTCGAGAACATTCTCGATCACGGGAGCGCTGAATGCACAGGCCGCACTTGTCACAGTATTCTGCTTTCATTCTTGTTACTGACTTCTTCTTCGAATTGTTGTATGTCTTGAAGGACTCATAATGGTTATTCAAGTAAGAAATTTTGTACATCGCGACATTGAAATAGGCTGAGGCCAGATCTACTTTAAAGCTCTATAGCGTAGATCTAATGACACTCTATGACGCAAACTGGATGAACTCAACCATTTCAATTTTACACATTGAAAATAAAGGTCTACAATTCAAGTTATAGGAACTAGCTGCAGTAGATGAATAAATGAATATTATCCACTTGAAATTATAGAATGATATTCTGCGAAACCTGTGGGACTCTCTCAACTATTCAGCCAGATATCCCAATTCAGAAAGACACATCCCGTCGTCATATTTCGCAAACCTGGGCGGCATAAAATAGCAATTAAGACGCTCCCAGCAATAACGCACCACTAAATCGTGCTACACGCCACGAACCGGCTCATATCACCGAAGCTCATCCCCCAGAAATCTCAGAAATTAATCAAATAATTTGAATATGTTCCAAGGAATCGATGTGCCCGTAACAAAGTTCAATTTTGCGCGCCCATTCAGGCTGGAGACAAAGGGGAAACCAGAGCGAGCGCTTATCGGCTTATTCAAGGAGAAATGCAATGTCGTCTGCCACTGGGATTGTTTTCTCTAATACGCATCATTTCGAGTATCACTTGACAGTTGGAACAAAGGACCGGACCCCATTTATCTCTTTCATCTTTTGTGACTCCCATATTCTTCGAGCACAATAGGAAATATTGCTTTCGTGCCGAGATAACTCTGTAATTGGAAGAAAGTGTTTCTTGTCTGGCAGTTGTTTTCGATATCTGGAGTCGTGCAGTAATGGAGGGTAGTGAATTGAAAGTGCCAAGCAAACATGAACGAGGGGTAAATAGATAGACCGTAGCTGATAGCCGCGGAAGGATACCGGAAGCGGCACACCGATGTCAGTAAATAATTGGAATAATATCAGTTTTGTCGCGACGCCATAATCGCGCCGATATCGTCTCGACACAGTTTGTGGTATTGGTCTGTGATGAACATGCAACATTGGCCTTGCAGAAGATTGCGTAAGCAGTTGTCAATGTTGTCAGTTGGCGCTGCTGGAGTAGATTCAAATTGTAAAAAGCACCCCCTTTGTGATTAGACTGCAGAGTGGCTTTTTACCCATCAGGGGTGTTATTACTCAAAGAAAAGAAGCGATGTTATTTTAAATTTTGAAGATCTTTCTCCGTGAAGGGAGAAAGTGTGGGTATGGCCCAACGCACTTGGGTCGGGACTTAGTGTCTAATAATTCTCCAGGGAGAGGGATGGTGAATGAAACCTCCGAATTTGAATTCGGGACGTAATTATATTATGACCCAAGATAAAATAAACAATTTAATACACGCTATTCATAATCAATAACGTCAACAAACTAAATTATCAAAATATTTGGTCAATTTCCCAAATCAAATGGACTCAACAAAACCAAATCGAATTATTACATCAAATTCAAAATCAAAATTGAATCATCGAAACCAAATCAAGTTTGATAACTTCTGATGTTCTGATGAACAAATTCCAATTATAAAAGCACAATCAAATTATCATGACTCGGGCGTTTGTTAAAATAACCCAAAACCGTAAACATGGGATGATCTCACAATAATACAATCCAAATTTCCGAATACTTAAGGGAGGTCTCGAAAACAATACAATTCAAGGACCAGACTTGTGGTAGATTTCGGGACTCTAGACTTAATAAGATATCTGGCCTTGCATGCAGTTTTCTACCAATACTCAAAAAAACTAAGCATACACAAAAATACTTGACCTTTCTCCTCGTGCAGGGAACACTATGATGAAAATACCCTGAAAAACAAAAGAAACAAACACACGTCACTAACTCGCTGTTGGCAGATTAATCTCACTCCTGGTCTATCGACGAGACGTAATCCAAATAATTCCATTTAATTTCAGAAAAACAAAACCTTTAACTTCCGACTTATCGCTATACTCCGCGCGATACCTCTGATATCACTTTTCCTTAAAACCGTATCCCGAGTCAACTGAGAATCTTTCTGTTTAAGACTTCTCCAGCTACTCCTTAACTTCCGATTCAAACTTAACTGTTGCCGTCTTCGCTTTGAGACCGTGCTTCCAAACGCTGGAGTACCTACCCTAAAAACGAACCCGGGTCAACCGAGAACCTTCCCGTTTAAGGCTTCTCCAGTTACTCTAAACTTTCCGAACCATATCCCGAGTCAACTGGGAACCTTTCCGTTTAAGGCTTCTCCAGTTTCTGCCTTTTTCGTCAACAAATAAAATTGATTTCCTTTTTCGTTCTATAAAAACCAATCAAATTAAAGATTTTCCTTCTTCGTTTTTGAATACCAAACAAATTAAAGATTTTTTTTTTCTTTGTTTCTTTTAACCAATCAAATTAAAGATTTTTTTTTCCCACCTCCCGTGGGTGGGTTCCGAGAGGATGACGCAGTTTCCCATGAAACTTTCGGGTACTGCCACGTTGCAAATCCCACGATTTTAGCCTCGGATTTCTTTGCTATCGTACGCAGTTAGTGCAATCGATTTAGTGGAACGATTTTCTGATATAGTCTGAGTCCCATGAGAAATTT
This sequence comes from Adalia bipunctata, assembly GCA_910592335.1. Taxonomy (NCBI): domain Eukaryota; kingdom Metazoa; phylum Arthropoda; class Insecta; order Coleoptera; family Coccinellidae; genus Adalia; species Adalia bipunctata. The sequence goes on from OU342955.1 coordinate 17,268,050, forward strand.
GAACTGAAAATCAATAAAATAAATCATTATCGTCCCGCCAAACATCCTGTACCATACCGATAAGCACTTCAATAATTTTTTGACCCATGGATATCAATTCAAAAGTCTATACTGATACTAGTCAAGTGGAATATTTCGATTTGTGACATATTCAGGATGAAGGGCGCCGAGGAGAACGAATGAAACGTTACAAGAAAGAAAAACCATCAAATCCCAATTTTCAAGATATATCCGTTTCATCATGACAAAATATTTCGATTCATTACAAAATAATTCACTATTTTTGCTGTTGTGAACATTGCGACATTGTTTAGATGTAGAGGGATGTTGAACTGGGACTTGCAACAGGACGTTAGGTTAGCAAATGAGATGAAGTTGTTCAGAAATAAGCAGACTCTCAGACTCTTGAAAGTCTAGAGAGTGTTAATAATGATACCTATATTGCACGTGTCCCAAAACTGTTCTTCCCCATTTATCCCTCGCTTGGGAACGACAGGAATATCCAAACAGCTGTTCAAGGCAGCTAACAGGAGTTTCAAAGGTGTTCCACGTATAAAGCAATGAAATTTCGGAATTCAATAGAATCCAATTTCTTTGATATACCATTTCTCACGTTCAGGTATTTCTAGCCAATGCTCTGAAGGATTCTCTCATTATACTTGGCATTGGCAATTCGACATATCTTTCTCATAGATGAAAGGGAGGTTTTGATCCTGTTTGTAATAATAGTGGAACGTATTTCTCTCTTTCCTATATTTGGTTTCAATTAAATGCTGAATATGGATTTATATGCATGGAAAGTGTGTTTGGGATTTTTGGGTATCCTCAATTTCAATTACTGCTTCATGAGTATGAATAACTCCAAGGTAAAATTCTTGAAATCCCAAATGAAAACTTTTGAATTCATTATAAGGCCATGTCACATCCCAAAACCTTCCAACAATTTTCCAGGGTCTTGTGATATTTCCAAAGAATATTTCCTTATCTATATTCGTCAAAACTCGAATTGAATTCCTTGTACAAACTGAACCTCACCCAATACAAAAAACTCATATCCTGAAATACTTCCCATTTCACAAAGATTTGAAGCTGAATCGGTTAACAGTATCTGAACACGTATATAAACTTTCGGAATACATTCAGCTCTTGTCAAATATTGGTTCAGTTATAGTGAACTGGAGATAGAACCGATTGGAGATTTATATGTTCGAGCGCAAATGCCAGAAGTGTACAAACTGGGAAATGTCTATAAGTTCGCCAACTTGCTTGGGGCCGATCGAATTTATCTTCTGGATTAATTATAAACTTCAACAGGATACAATGCGGAATAAGTAGCGATAACCATTTCGATTGGAAATGTTTAATTTTCTGCAGGCCTCACTCCTTCCTCTGGATAGATTTCGGTAGTTTGAAGGATAATTAGTTGGGAAGTGAGAGAGAATTATTCATAGGGATTCAGAAGGTTGAGAATTCTGAGGCACTTGATGCTGAATGAGTAAAATTAATCAGGAGAGGACTGAAAAATTGATTTCAGAACGATTCGAAAGACGTCTTCTGATTTATTCGACAAATTGAAACTTTTCCTCACTCTCTCCATGGAAGACTATGGCATCATAAGTTGGGAGAAAATAGTATATTCTAAAACTAGTTGCAAAATGGGCTCCTATTCCAATACGAATGCGAATACGAATGCATTAGTGTTGAAATTGCATTCTGCAACGAGTATAATAAGATGATCTATTTCAGTCAAATTTCGTGAAATACTGTTGAAATATTTTCCACATTTTGTTAGTTCGAATCGATCGGCGATTTTGGGGCGAAATATCGATAGGAAATCGCCTATTTTTCCGTTCTTCGTCGTCCAGAAGAAGTTTCGTGCAAGTGTCATTTTTTCCTTTCACGAGTTTTGGCGAGTACGAACGGCAAATTTGAATTGGACCAAAAATCGATTCACAAGCATAAATAAAGCAAAAGTAAGTACTAATCGACCTTTTTACACTTGATAACGAAGTTTTTTTCAGGTATCTGGCTGTTTTGAAAGATTTCAAACGAAATTCCGGTCCCCCAGAAGTTTCGGTATCGTTTTTGGTGCTCAAAATTTATTTGGAATGTGTAAATGGACGAAAAAGGCTTCCTTATACGATCTTCTAAATGAAGCGACCGGAAAATATGGTTCAGGTAGGATTTTCGAGGAATTATGAGGAAAGAACTTGCAGGATGAAATTGCACGATTTTCGTAAGTAAACGGGTTCTGGATGGCCATCATCGGTCTCTAAATGATTATTGTTGATCGTTTTCACGTTTCAGAAAAAAAACACGTCGAAAAAGCTAAAAAAAAAGAAAAATGACTATATTGCATTCCACAGTAGGTGAATTCAGATTCCGATGAATTGGAATGTGTCACTGGAGCTTTCATTTAGAAATAGACCATATTGAACCAGAATACATTGGTTTTTTCCATATTCCAGGAGTTTGTGTCTTATTTTAGAACAGGTGAATGATAAATGTGAAACATATGTTTGACCAATTCCATTTTATTTGTACAAACCTACTGTGGTAGTAATGTATGAATATTTTTTAATCTAATAAATTACTATGCAATCAGAATATTTTACGCCTTGTTCATAAGATCAAATAAATAAAATGTCGTCAAGTCTTGAACTTTCAGTTCAAGGGGATAATAAACAAGCGTGCATATGAAAATTATATGAAAGCAATACAATTTTTTTCCATGGCGAAAAGTTATATATTTCAACAGTGATCTCTTGTACTTTTCATGCAAATAACTGGAAATGGAATCCTTTTTATCAATTCATATAAACGTTAATTATTTTCGTCCATCACATCTTTTCCAATTCATTCACATTCTGAGAAATACGCTAAGAATGTAGAAAGGGCAACATAGTGTTGACTGTTGACTTGGAACATAAAAATATTTTGAAAAACGTCATAACTTCGATACAGAGTGGAATGTGTCAAATTTCCAAGGCCAGAGTTGTGATTTTATAATTGTGAATAGAGTATACATCCTAGTGACTTTAGTACTGTACCTTGGCAGTTGGTGTGACTTTTACGAAAATTGACAGATTACGCATTTGAATCGTACGTTTCCAATTTCGAAATAATTCATAATTACGCATTGAATTCGTGAATTATGTTTGAAGAAATCGATTCAGCACCTCCAGAATTAAGAAAGGTTGCGAATAATGCTGCGAATAAATTAATACCCCAAAAATCCTGATCCATGTATGAAAAAGAATACGCAAAACTTGTGAAGAAGTTTGAAGAGAATTCGATTATTTGAATTTCAGGTAATGTTTTATTAGCGTATTTTGAATAACGTATTTATGAATTAGGACATAAAAATGTTGTACATTACGGTGAACATATTCAATGTAAGGCAGTATGGCTCAGAAATAGATAAATAAAACATTTCCAATGAGTAATGATTGAGAAAATAGAAGAAAACTAGCTATAAAACTACGTATAACTCCATCTTCCGAACGAAAACTTTGGGTTTTTTTGCAAAAACTAAGAGGATTGCCGACTTCTCGTTATCATTTTCGTAACCTGTGACCCAAAATTAGTGAGTATAATTTTTGTTTACTTTTCCAACATTATCCTTATAGTTCTTAATAATTACCATAAAATTGGATAGGATCGGAAGCCAGTGCTGACAAACACAAAACGAAGAATATAACTGAAAACAATGCTGTAATGAGTTCATTACAGTACCCTCAGTACTGTTTTCAGTACAGTAATGAAGCATGAGTTGTTGCCTTCTCCAACGAGTATTAGACGATATTTTCTCTATTTCAGTCATATTTCGTGAAATACTGTTGAAATTCAGTGAAAAAATTCAGATTATTCATCCTAGTGACTTTTGTATTATATCTTGGCAATTGGTGACTGTTACAAAATTGACGTTTCCAAATTGACGTGTGTTGCAAATTGATAGGATTGGAAGCCATTGTTGACAACCACGAAACGAAAAATATAACTGAAAACAATGCTGTAATGAGTTCATTACAGCACTGTTTTCAGTTCTGTAATGAATTCATTACGATACTGAAATGAAGAAATGTTTTTTAAGTCAATCAATTTAATGATACTCTTCGTACGAATGATCTGAGAATCGATTATACACTTCAATGTTATACGTCTATGATGTAACATCGATAAATAACATCTCTCCCAAATGTGTTTGAGGATATCTGAATTTTGAAAAACCGCAGTTTTAAAGTTTTGATTAAAACAAATTGGGGCTTTCTTGAGGCCTCCAGTTCACAGAAATTCTTGAAAGCAGTAGGCCCTTTCAAGACACCTTGTCTCAAAAATGCCCGCTTCTCTTCTCGTCCATAAAACATTTAATATCCTGAATTTGTTTCATATCTTCAAATCTGATAATGCGGAAAGGTACTCATCGCTTAAAAATCCATTCCTCTGGATAGTCGAGTCACTTTCTCTTAGGTTATGTCCAACCGTTAATAAGATTAACATGAATGAGATTTAGAAAGGGGAAAAGAATAGACGAATCGTCTCACGGAAGCGAGTCCTTCTGAAATAGCCAAGATAATAAAATATAGAAGAACCGAATACGGAAGACATAAACCCGAGATGACTCGCGATTAACGTCTTCTCCTTTCCTCTATCTATTTACCTTCCCACTCCAATGGGGCCCCTCTAAAATTCTATGAAAACTATTACACTTTTCTCGCTCAGAAATGTTCGAAATGAAATTTCCGTTTCACTTCGCAGATGTTTTCCTTCAATTCACTCCAGTTAATTGAATTTGATACGTTCTTGGAAACGGCAAGTGTGAATGAAAATTTCTCCCGTCGAATTATCGAGTTCGTTATCTGTGATTTTCGCTGTCTGTTCGTGAGAATCAAAAATGGGGACGAATTCTCCTCGGGTTGATGATCATTTATGGAGACCTTGGCGGGAGAAAAACTGGCTGGCATCAAAAGGAAGTCAAGCTGATGAGACTCATTTCCTGAATACTTTCCTCTGCTATTTCCCGAGTTTCTGTGAGAGGAACAAAAGAGTTGGAAATGACTTGGAGATATTGGAAAACCTGAATATCACGCAGACTGTGGTTCACAGCAGGTAATAATGTCTTATCTGGGACAAGTGGAAGGAAACGACAGCTATTTCATAGAGAATCTACCACGTTTTCATCGTTTCAGAATGAAAATAAGTGGTTAATAGGTGGAAGTAGAGGAAACTCATGAGGGGTTCACAAACAGGATGTAATTCAAGTTGTACACCAAACTGAAAGGGTTGATTTGGAAAATATACTCACTTAGCTTACAAAGGACCCTGCACAAATCAAATGGGAAATGGACCCCAGTCGAATTGGCTGAAATTTGGATATGTTGTAGTTTATACTTTTCTGATCAATAGTCTTTATGGGCTCGAGACCTAAAAATGGACAGTTTTTCCGGTATCGAAGGTCGAAAGTTGCGACAAGTGCAAGCAATCAAAAATGAATTCCCATCTATTAGGTACTTTGGGCGACGGCATGCATATGTGGCATGAAATTAAAATATTTATTTAAATATGAACTACTGAAGGGTTTGAATTTTCTTGTTGTGATCTGTTTCCGGCATCTAGCAGTGTTTAATTTAGTTTAGTTGGAGGGTAGCGAGTAGCCTGATAACGTGCTTAACATAGATGGGAATTCATTTTTGATTGCGCACTAGTCGCAACTTTCGACCTTCGATACCGAAAAAACTGTCCATTTTTAGGTCTCGGGCCCATGAAGACTATTGATCAGAAATGTATAAACTACAACATATCCAAATTTCAGCCATTTCGACTGGGATCCATTTCCCATTTGATTAGCAGGGTCCTTTGATTCAGCTGGGTGAAGTGTAGTGTCTGTCTACTTTTCAATTTTTGATCTGGAGATTTCTCATTTTGACCTCGAATAATTTCCCTTTTACCCGACTTTGGCAGATAGAGAGTGATGTTCGTTGAGTGTATGTGTGTCTATTTCTTTCTCACGCTCTAAAGCCCGAACGGCTTGATGAAACATGAGAAACAATCGCAAGGTAATAGATCTTAGGTATTTTGTATAGAAAACCAACCTGATTTACATAATCAAGCTACTAAAGGCTGGTAAAGGATCTCGGAGGCAATATGATTAGTCGATAGTTATAGGGTAATAAAACTCTGGGTAATGTCCACTGTTTTCCGACGAAAGGGTCGGAGGCTCTAGGAATAGAGTTCAGCTCTGCCAGCAAATCCAACTTTCACGTCCTCGAAGGCAGGTTGCCGCGTAGTAGCTGGGTACAGATCGTGCAACCCATGTACGTGATGTAGCTTACGAGAGTGGGTGAGAGGCGAATTTCTGGCGCCTAAAAACTGGAACAGATCGACTAAGGGAGCACACCCCAACAGAAAAGCCTGGTCCTCCAAGAATGGGGGTTTGGGCGTTGGGCCAGCAACCCAACACCAGTAAAATTGAAAGTATTGCTACTTTAACTTTCAACAAGCCTCGGAATAGGACTGGAAATATACGGCGACGACTGGCGAGTAAACGGACTTTGAGAATGGTAACTTGGAACGTGCAGGGAATATCAAGCAAGATGTCGGAAGTTCTGTTGGCCTTAAATAAGAATAACACTGACCTTGCTGTGCTAACGGAAACCAAAAGAAAGGGTAGAGGCAATGAGGACCTAGACAACTACATACACCTATGGTCAGGCGTGGACAAATCCCGGAGAGCAGCAGCTGGGGTCTCTATCCTTCTGAATAAATGTCACAAGAAATATATTAAGACATATGAATACAAGTCGGAAAGAATCATGACCTTGACGCTATCTATATATGGCCATGACACTACAATAATAGCAGTGTATGCACCCACGGACGATTCTTCACAGCAACTTAAAGATAACTTTTATACTGTTCTAACAGAAACAATAGATGCTCTTCCTCAGCGCCAGGAGGTTATTATTACTGGCGATGTTAATGCAAGAGTTGGATCAAAGATCGATCATGAGGTAGTGGGACAGTTCGGAGAAATATGTGTTAACAACTCAGGAGAGATGCTTATAGATTTTTGTACTCAGTATTCTCTAAGGGTCCTGAATGGTTTTTTTGAACATAAGAAAATTCACAGATATACATGGGAGAGGCCATCTTTACAACAGAAATCCATTCTGGACTATTTCATCGTTAAGCAGACAAGTCGACTCAAGTGGCAGGATTGCAGGGTGAAGAGGGGTCCAAACTGCGGATCGGATCATTATATGGTAGAAGCTAAGTTAATGTGCCCTTATGGGAATAAACGAATGAAAACACATCAAGAACCAGAAGAACTGACAAAATTACCGGAAGAACGGAGGTATAAGCTAGACCTGCTACAACAAGAAAGCATCAGAAACCTTTATCAGAACCGACTGACAGAGGAACTCAGAATCAGACCGCTGAGTGACGATTTAGAAACTGAATATGAGAACATCAAATCAGCAATACACTCAGCTGCAATGCAAGCTCTAGGCCCAATACGAAAAAGAAAGAACAAGCAGAAACCTCCTTGGCTTACAGAGGAAATAGAAAAGTTTATAGACGAGAAAAATAAACTTTTTAACAACTGGCTAACAAAAAAAGATCAAAATAGTCGAGAGAGATATAAGAGCAAGAATAAAGAACTGAAGAATAAGATCAAGGAAACTAAAGATCGATACTGGGGAGAAAAGTGTTACCAAATTGAAAACTATATTGGGGGAGCGCGATCTACAGAGGTGTGGAGAACGATTAAATCACTCAAAACCAACGAGACGAACAAAGCCCTCAATCTAATAGGCATGGATAGCTGGGAAGATCACTATAAAATGCTATTAACTGAAAACAGAGATTACACAGGGGGTGAAACAGAGGGAGAAGATATTGACGAGCAAGACTGCCAGATGACAATAACTGTAGAGGAAATGGAACAACAATTAAAGAGGATGAAAAATGGAAGATCGCCTGGCCCGGGTAATATACCGATAGAGTTGGTGAAATATGGAGGTGCTAAAATGATCCAAAGACTGACGACCTTGATGAATGGATGCTGCGACATGGTAAGAACCCCCAAAGAATGGAAACAAGCCTACTTGGTATCGATTTTCAAGAAAGGAGATAGGAAGGATCCCAACTGCTACAGAGGCCTCAGTATTACTAGCAGCTTGAGCCGCCTTTATGGCAAAATATTAAATGGTAAACTTAGCGAGGAGATGCATCATAAAATAAGTGAAGATCAATCTGGATTCGTGGCGGGACGATCATGTGTGGATAACCTCTTTGTTCTGCAACAACTGTCAGAAAAAAGAATTTCGACTGGAGAAGAGTTACATATGGTCTTTATAGATCTGGAAAAGGCATATGACACGATCCCCAGGCAGAAACTGTGGGAAGCCTTAAGCATATTGAAGATTAGTAAGCAAATGCTGCTGATTATTCAAGAACTGTACGAAGATAACTCTGCATATGTTAAAATTGGTAAACAGTTATCAAAGCCAATTAACACATCCAAAGGACTACGACAGGGATGTAGCATGTCCCCTCTACTATTCAATCTGTACGTCGAGGTGGTGCTGACTAGGTGGAAGAGGAGTTGTGGAGGAATGGGCATACCTGTGGGAGATCACAACATGTTCACTTTAAGTTTTGCGGATGATCAGGTAATCTTTGCTCAAGATTCATTTGATATCGAGTACATGATGAGGAAATTACATACAGAGTACCAACAGTGGGGCCTAAGTGTAAGTCTGAAGAAAACCGAATACCTGGTTGTGAACAGCGAAGCAAATTTTGAGGTCCTGATTGATGAGGACACAACAATTAAACAAGTGGAGAAGTTCAAATACTTGGGCGCTATTGTGGACAGGAATGGTATTAGTGGCGCCGAAATAAAGCACAGATTACAGGAGGGTAGAAAGATTATTGGCTGCCTTAACTCCTTGTGGTGGGACAGAAATATCTCCAATCATACGAAAAAACGCATTGGAAAAACGATGGTAGAGTCGACTTTATGTTATGGCAGTGAAATATGGACCATTAACGCAGACCTGAAACGCAGACTGAATGCAGTAGAAATGGATTACTTGAGAAGAAGTGCAAGAACGTCAAGGCTGCAACATGTGACGAATGAGGGCATAAGGGATCGGATGCGTGCCAGAGAGTCAGTGTTGGACCGCATCGAAATCAGAAGTCTGAAATGGTTTGGTCACTTAATGAGAATGCCTGAACATCGATGGCCTAGGCGGATGTTTGAATGGGTTCCACCAGGACGGAAGAAACGAGGAAGGCCAAGGCGCTCCTGGAATGAGGGAATACGCCAGTCTATGGAACAAAGACAACTAGATGTGGAGATGACACAGGATCGAGAGGCTTGGAGAAGAGGACTGGGTAGACGGCATTAGGCTGTATCTTATTAATGTGTACATTGCATATTGTTAAGCCCAGAATATATATATATTTACATAATCAAATGAAATCCGACGAAGCACATCCCTCAAATCATTGAAATTACACGCTGCTTTGGAACCGTCGCATTCACCATTTTGTTACGTTTTAGTCTACACGCTAAGATTCGTTGAAACAGTCGAAAGCATTCAAAAGAGCAATATCATGGCCGAATATCCAGACAAATACATTCCTTTCCTGACGTACAAATCCCTTTCCACTCTCCTAGAACTCAACACATGGGAGTGACATGACAATTCCGAAATAATTTCGTCTGCTGCATTTCTGAATGTTGACAAGCGTTAACATTTTCTGACAGAGGTCATTTGTTTATGGCAGACGAGCACGACAGAGCTATGAACATGGCTGAACTTTGGGAATGCCGGATGATGGAATGTGTGCATAGATCAAGCTCAATGTCCAGACCTATCAGAGGGGAGATGAATATTGGAACATGTGGATGCTTCATCGACGTGTAGTTTATTGATTTCCGTCTGATGATGGGGGATTGAAATCGGATTTTTGTTATAGAGATTTGTCATACCATTCAATGGTATTTACGTTCGTTGGAATTTTGGGTACTGTTTTCCTTTTTCCAATCTTCCTTTTTACGAAGCATCATGTATTGAAGTACTTTTCAATGCTCTCTTGTTTAATCATAACCGCTCTAGGTAGGTTCGCTGATGAGATTTATAACAAGTGTACCGTTATAATTTTTCCGGAAATACTGAAATTTCAGCAGAAAATCGGCACACACAATATGTTCCCCGAGTAAACAGGTTTCCAATATCAAGAATTCTGATAATTTAGGAGGACAATTTTCATGCCTATAACTCAGCCGAAAGAACCTAACCCCCGTCAAAAATATCCCGACCTGGCCAAGCGATTTATGCTAATTTGTTAATGGAAAACATTTTCGTTTTCCCTGCGTTTCTACCACTCGAAAAGGGCGATCATAAATTAAAGATTGTGCGCTGATTCGGAGCGCCACAACAAATCACCGGAGTCCCGGAATTCGAAATTACCACCGAACGAAAAGCATTTTTCATCATTATTCTGCGATGCTGCAGAATCACCAGCACTATTGGGCTGCCGTAGGAATGGAAATGAAGGTTTCTTGGCAGTTTCAGATCTATGCTCGAACATTTAACCTAGAGATGACGTTTACATCGTCTCAGTTCTTTTTGTCCTCATTGCCACTGATATTTACGAAGAAACCGGTCCCATTACCCGAAAACACAAATCTGTGAATTTTGTCTCTTTATATCGACAGCCATACAGAGTGTTATCTCTCAGAATTTTCCCAATCTTTTGGTTACTTGTCCACTAGAACAAAGGATATTTGACCATTGGGTGATAGATCTGGTTTAGTGTATAAGATCAGTTGTTTGAGTTGTGATTTACACAGGAGAGACTAAGCAAAAATTACCCAAACGATTATAACAACATAATTACGACTGTCGGTTTCATAAAAAAGATAAAAATGAAAATTCATTCAGTGTTGTTAATCGATCATTGATAATAGATATTTTGTTCTTGGCCTCCCCTCATGGAGTTGGGATCCTTCGTAAGTTCACTGAACAAGGATGTAGGTGTCCAAATCCAAATTCTGCTTCCTCTATTTTCTCATTTCCTCCACTGAAGATGAATCCTACAGGATTCGAAACATGTTTAACAGTTTAAAATAAACTTTCTCGTCGTATTTGTGGAGATGACTTAGAGGCTCTTTCCCTCCCTTTAATATCTACTACTCCACTTTGGGTAAGGACTTTTTCTTTCAATTAGAAATGAGAAGACTGCATTGGCCTCACACCATTTCGATGTAGGCCATAATTTTGATTTCGAACATGCAAAGATTTCAGCTGAAGAGGCTGGCTGATTGGCAAAAAAGGAGAATTCTTGAGATGACCCTTATTTATAAATTCAATAACACCTCTGTGAATTTCAAAACAGATACCGCTAATCTGAGTGTCATCTATTGGAATTTGATAAAGAGATGATATTGTAGAACATTTTTTTAAATTTTGATAACTATATTCATTAGTCAAGGAAATAACGGCAGGCAGACTATTGAATATTTTTTGAAATTCCGGAAAAAGTCACACACCGTGCAGGAATCGAACCTGCGTCTCCCTACTTTCCGGGCGGGGGCCTCGACCACTGGGCTAACGGTACTTATATATGATACTTTTCCCGGAATTCAATATCCTGAGGTTCACCTCATATGTTGGTGAGAGGGGGATCCTAGTTGGGGAGCAATGATTCAACATCATTAGTCAGGGGATTCCACTTATCCTTCACTCCATGTCATCGAATTTTTCGATTTCAGTATTTAGATCGGATTTCAGATTCCGACAAATGATGTTATATTAATAAGCCGAGAATGATACATGAGAATAGGTTAACGTCTGTAAATATAATCAAGGAAAGAAATAACGGCATGCAGACTACTGAATATATTTTTGAAATTCCGGAATTTCAAAAAATATTCAATAGTCTGCATGCCGTTTTTTTCTTTCCTTGATTATATTTACAGACGTTAACCTATTCTCACATATTCATTAGTTTTCTTGTTTGATTGTTTTTAAATCTATCTTCATGTTGGTCATGTGAATCTTTTTTGGGATTCGTACACCTGTCAGTGTTCAGCTCAAATTCATATAAATTGTCTTTCAAAATATGCTTTTCCTTTTTTTTTTGCAATTGCCTAGGATTAAATGAGAAATCCTGAAATCCTTCAGTTATGTTTTTATTGGCCAACTAATTATTTAAGTACGAGGTGATTTTTGGGTTCGTTGATCGTTTTCTTGATGTTTTGACTGTTTTTTAACCCTGAAGATGCCTTAAACATTAAAGGCGGAACGTCGGCGTAGTATTCAATCGGCCTTTGTCTTACTATCCTTATCCGACTATTTCTTTCCATAAAAATAATTCGCATTCATTTTCAAAAACTTCCGGTTGGTATTTGAAGTATCAGTTATGACATTTATGTACGAAAAAAATATCTGTCAAAGAGCCTCCTCTTGCAGCTCTACATACGTCCACTCTTCGGTTTAAATTTTCAATGACATTTCGACATAATTGAGAATGAGAGCAATTTTATCCTTTAGTTCAGGAATCGATTGTGGATTGTTCCTAAAGACCTGGCTTTACACATAACCCCAAAGAAAAAGATTTTGGTGGCCAATTGACATCACCGTTTCTGGAGATTATTTATCCAGGAAATTTTTGTCTCAATAAATCAATTGTGCCATTTGCAAAGTGAGGAGTAGCGTCATCCTGCTGAAACCAAATGTCCTCCAGATGATATTCATCAATTGAGGCCACAACAATTCGATTATCATCTGACGGTACGAATCACCATTGACAGTTACAGCTTCATCAGCAGCATTTTCATAATACAATTCAACAATTAGAACGCGTTGTTGTATTATGTATGGAGCCATTTTTATAAATGGCAAATATCACACTTCTTAAATGTCAAAATATCTAGACGAATTCAGTGCGCCATCTATATTTTATTATTCTTAAATAGAAACCGCAAGAATTGAAACACCTTATATGTTAACACAGCAGAGCTATCCACCTCGAAGGCGTGGGTTATACCACAGAGCGGAAAAGGAGCATAGAATGCGGAAATTTTGTTTTTCTTACTTTGAATGTTTTTTGCCCTATATATTCGCAACAAAGCGCTTTTTCAAAAATAATCAAAGAAAAAAATATGCTCGAAATAGGCCAAGGAATAACCTCTTGAAATTTTTGCCGCATGTTAACCAAACACTAAACTTTTTTATCCACTCAGACGGTGTACTACTCTTTGTTTTTATAGATGTAACAATCGAGGAAAGTCACCGAATATGAAATAGTATCCTAATATGGAATACCTTCATTTCTTCAAGACTATAAATAATAAAGGGAACATTCGACCATCTTCTGTTTCGTTCGGTCTACTAACAATCGCACTTACACCATCGAGTCAGTTGCGCAAACGCTTAACGTGTGGCAGGCGTGTTTTGTTTTGTTGTCGTGAAGAAAATTTTGAAAGGTAAGTAGTAAATGAGTATTACCAGCTGTTATGTTTGTATACAATACATAAGTGTTATACTATTTAGTATATCGGTATTATGTTTATTTGACCATTTTGTGATCTTTTGTCATTAAAATATTGTGACTTGAAAAAATATTTAGAAGAGTTTGAACTAGTATAAAAATCCAAATATGGGCAGTCGTCGTTGTCTAATTATGGAATATGCTTGATGTGTGGGCTCTGGGCACATTATGATTTTGCTGGTCCAGAGTTTGGTACTTGGATCTGTGACTTTTGCAAGTAATTATGTAACTTCTTTCATTTATCACAATATATTATATTCATTCAATTGATCTCAAAGATATTAATGTCCATTTTTGTTATTGTTATGTTGATTTGAGCTTATATTCCATATATGGGTTCCTATTCCATATTTGGTTACTCATTTGTGATTTTGTTTTTTGTAATAGATTTCAATTGGATAACTGATATATTTGATTAGAGGGCTAGAGGCTGTTAATTACTACATATGAATGTATGACTGATTAGTATAAACATTGAACTGATTTAATTAATATAAAGTTTTTTCTTTATATCCCAAAAACAAAATGGTATTCCATATTTGGTGACCTTCCCCTATGATTATTCTGTTTCCGTTTGGCATACATAGCGCATATCGTTTATCCTAAACAGAGGAAGCAAAGCTACGTATATATGGGGAGTCTCCAGCAATATGTGTCATCTCCATGCTGTACCCAAAAACGATAAATTCCATTTGACTCCGATTCGACCTACAGATTCTCCCCGTTCTACGATAATAATAATAATCCCCAGAATCAAGAAACAAGTTTATATTAAACGAACGTGAGAAGCATACCTTATCACTAACATGTGATTGAGGTTCGAATTGTTGAATAAAGCCAGTCTCTTGTGGAATACCAAGCAGTTCTGTCTCTCTCCGATAGTACGAAGACGAATGACGGTGGCTGAAAAGCCCAAATAGAGCTGTCTATGAGTCACAATGACAAATGTATGAGATTATTAAAGTCCTTTTGTGGAGGCGTCCTTCATTTTTACGTCTGTATCAGGTTGAATATGAATCTAATTCATTCTGAATTACATATCCGAGGGGTATTAGAAGGAAGGGCTTACTGGATGAATAATAATCGCATTTGTAAACGTTCAGGAGAGAAATGAAAATGGGATATTATCTCAATATGGCCGGAGGGTAGGAATTTGCCTCATTGTGCGTCTCACGGTTTTAGATCCACACATGGAATTTTTATCAATAGGCTTCGTGGAACGAAAATATGCACATTGCAGTTCGGGATGAAAAAAACTACTAACATTGAATTCACAATGAAAAAATCTTTGTCTCGGTAGCTTGGAAGACAAGGGCACTTGGCGGAAAGGAATGAAAGCAGGTTCGGTTCCTGCTTCAAATAAATTCTTTTTATATTTATATTCATACTAGCTGGTCCGGCGAACTTTGTTTCGCCTAAATGAATATAGACTCTAATACCTGTGAATGTTTCATTGGCACATCGTTTTTATCAATCATTCCTCATTGTATTCGACTACTTCATTAACTCATTCTCGAGAAGAACAACAACAACGGGTCGAGTAAACACTGAAACTCACTTGGGAAATATAATTAATTCAGGGTTTAATTACATTTTCTGCTCACCCTCTTTCAGTGTTTAATTTTTCCATGAAACCGTATACATATTTAAACCTTAAAATACGATTAGAGTTTAACATCTCTGATCTCTACAACCCATGAATTCTAGGAAATGGCTTGTTGTTTCGAAAGAGGAGCAGTATTTGAGTTGTGTAAAATAAATTTTTGTTGTAATATGTATTTTGAAAGCTCCGAACAGCAGGGTGAGATACATTGCTTTATTTTCCTTCTGTATACTCTGCTCTGTGATTTCGATTTTCTTTATTTGTGTACGATTGGGATATGCAGCAATATTTCCCTGATATTTTCGGAATGGTTCACAGTCCTCTGGATAATTGTGGGAAATTTCGATTGCTGTGCAGCATGTTTTGCATAGCGGTTACATCTGGGAAATCAAGTGTGCAAATAGCAAAGCTTCGTGCTATACCCACCACGAATTGGGAAGGGTACAAATCCATCCCATTATTCCCATTATCTGTGTCCACATTGGCAAAATGCAGATACATCGGATTGTCCCTTCTTGGTTCATGAAATATAATCCTGGCTATGCCAATTCATGTCGATGAGAGTTCTCCATTCTTTGACACTCCTTCCAAATAATATTGGAAAAAAAAAATTATTGAAAAAATTAAACATCTGAAATGAAGAAGAAAGCATTCACAATACAAATAATCAGTGAAATAATCTAATGGATAACGGGATTAGGACAGCCTTCAGTAATACATTTATAGCTGGAGGACGTGAATTGTATACTATTAATCAGTGAAATGTTCATAAAAAATCCCACTCTCGTCGCCAATCGTTATAAAGACATTACTTTCGTCCAAACTAGTGAAGCAATGAACACGACAACTTTCCAGCATAAAACGGAAAAAGTATTTTCCAATATCAATGTCCCCTACAAATTGGGAAATTCTCAATAATTCTCTCAACATCGGACTCAAATATTCATATATTCCTGAGAAGGAAGAGATCACACTGAAGGCTGCCATGAACCTGAAATATCACACTCGTAAAAGATGCCATAGCATCCGTAAAATACTGCTTTTATCAAGTGAAGATTCCTTGCTCCGGAAAGAAGTGAGTGGATGCTTTCAGCATGGAGATATAATCTAGAGAATGGACCTTCTCGTCCCATACGGCCATATACTCCACAATAATAGCAGAGGAAAGCCATGGAGAATATTTCATCCTTGGTCACAAAAGCATCAAGGGCTTTCCAATTGGTTAGAAAACGTTCAGGAAAAGCTCTATATTCCAACGAGTCATACATTCAGGTATTCATTTCATTGTGGCCATTATTTATCGTGTTCCTGGGGACCCGGTGAGATCCCTAGGTCTCGAAAGGGGCCTTGATTTTTAAATCATTTCTATATATTCAGGTTGTTTCCAAATTAGACGTGACGCTTGGAGGACTTGTTAGTTTGACTCATTTGCTGTCATTTGAGCCCTATTTATTGATAACCAAAACACATACCATTATGAGCTTCCTTAAGGAGGGCGTTCAATGTAGTTTGTTTTTATTTTGAGTTGCATTTGGAAATGGTTTCACTTCGAGAACTGAAATTTTGTGGGTGAACTCAGAAAGGATTGGAGTTCTTAATGAAATAATTGAGATTCATTTCATTTCAACAGCCTCAAAAATAGAAGAAAATGAGCCAACTCACGCTTCTGTTTTATTTCAAACAAAAGACCCATAAACATAGTTCAACTTCCGATTAGAAGTGAATCTACAGATAATTTCATTCATAAAAACAACTTGCAATTTGAAATACGGAATTGGCAGAGAATGGCCAAATTCAAATATATGGCGGTTCCTACTTTACCCACATATTCACTAATTTCATAGTTCAGAGATTTTCGGATATTCATCGAACTCATAGAGATAATGTACTTATAGAGATAATGGTAAGTTCTATGGAGATATTCCATATAATGCACGGTGGCGCTTCTATCGGATGAGTTTTCCTACTCGCTCTGAACGGCGACCTGAAATCATCAGAATTGCGTGATATAACGTTGTCATAATGACAATTCTATCAGAAAATATTCTTAATGAAATATACCAAAAGCTAAGCGGAGACGTTTGAGATGCATTGCCTTTATTAGTCGCAGATGCATACTTTGTTATGCATATGTTAGGACAAGTCCTAATTCTTTGTTTGCTGATGGAGCGTGGGATGGATTGTCTTGGTGTTATCCGGTAGATACGGTTAATTCAGCTGAAATACCTATGTCATTTTGTTCGTTCACTGTATATGTCATTTTGTCCGTTCACTGTATATGTCATTTTGTTCATATAGCGTTATAAAACTAGAAATATATCGAATTAATACAAAAAGTATATTTAACATTAAGAAACTTCGTGAATACAATGATAAATAAGTGAAGTTTGAAATGAATGTAATATAAATGAAAAAAATGGCGAAAACTGGCCATTTCTTCTGGAAATTTGGCGCAATGAAAAAAAAACTGGTGACCTATTGATTTCTGTTATCACTCATAATAACCGAATGAACTAGAGTAGCGCCTGCTAATTTTCAGAGGTCATTTTGTCCATATACTCGTATGTCATTTTGTACGTACAAGTATATCTATAGATGCATAGAATACCAGGTGTAACGACTCCTTACTAAGAATAGTGACCAAAATTTGTATATCAAAACGGCACTCTAGATGTTAGTTTTTGTGCTAACTCCGAAATGATCCGCAATATTTTATTGGTCTGCGGCAATGAAAAATAGTGTGACCCCTTTCGGGAGAAATGAAAGCAACACAAAATCACAGATTTTCGATCGACAACAAAGTCTTGAACAAAATCTTATCAGTGCCAACAACAGGTATTCTATGCATCTATGTATATCCCCTAGATCGTATTAGAAAGATGTGATGGAAAAAAAAACCTCAACTCCAATTTCCATTAATTCTAGGACACCCTGTATATACCAATCGACCCCCACCGTGAGCCGGAACTCCGCTCAAAAATCGCGAAATCCAAAGCCCCCTTTTTTCGATCTCTGTTGTTACAATCTGAAACCTTTTACAATCCATCCGCGTAGGTACTGGTTATCATGTAATCGATTGTTCCCGTTCGCAATTACCTCAATTGGAAACATTCCAATCAGCAAAGAATGGAAATCGCACTCATTAAAAGTGTTGCTAGCAATTAACTCCCCATCCCCTTCCTTTAATGCGATTCCATTATGTAGAACTGCAACATCACGTTGAAGGAATGATATTCCAACACGTAATATAAGTGATTGCAGAGGCACTTCCTGCAATCAAGGGCGACTTCGTGCTTCCTGGGGATGTTTTCGGAGGGCGAAATAAAATTAAAGTGGAGTCTGCTGAATAACACCTGGAGGTAATAGTTGTAGACGTATCATTCATTAAAGCACACACGTTTCTTTCGTACCCACAGATGCTATTTTCTGTTGAATGCCGATCTGATGAGTCCTATGAACAGATCTGGGACGAATCGTAAAAATGGCGACACTTTTTCTTTTATTTAGTGAAATTGACTCTTCAGTATTTTCTTTGAAATTATCAGCTCTGATGATCAGATTCTATGTTTTTTGGGCAATCCATCATTCCGATAATTTATCGTTTTCATTCCAATGTCGCGATAAATTGATTACTACTCAATTAAGGAAATTATTATTTATTTGAATATTATTTGGAGAGGAAACCCATCTAAAGTTTCGAAAACAATAAAAACTAACTTCACTGAGAAAAAGGTGAATGTTGGGGGCGAGTTTCAGTTAACCAACTGAAGTGTGGTTCAATTATTTTAATTTTATTTTTCGAAATATAATTTTTTGAGTGAGAAAGAGATAGAGCTGTGGACTGTATAATATATACAGGGTGAGTCCTTGACTTGTACATATATTTTAACTGTAGATTCCTTTCATCAAACGAAACACTTTCTTCCTATACCATTTTTAAAAATTTGGTTTCGTTTGGATGATACAGGGTGTCGAAAATCCATGAAAAAAACACTTTTCTGTTTATATCTTCGGAACCGTTAATTCAAATGAACTGAATTTTGGTGGAGTATTCACTCCCTTTATAATGCATAATTCCAAATCAAAACTCATTGAATATTCCTCCCGGTATAGAAGTTACAGCGTAGCCAACTTATGAATCTACAAAAAAATACTATAAAACCACTTGAAAAAAATAAACGGTTCATATTTTCGAAAGAACCAATCGGTTTAGAAAATAAAAGTACTCCTAAGTTTTTTCGATAAAACGCGTTGTTTTCGAGTTATTCCAAATTTTACCCGATAAAATTTGACGAAAAAATCAAAAATCATAGGAAAAATCTAGATGCAACCCTGGCGTTTCAATATCACAGAATGGCTTAAATCAATAAACTCTATACAAGGTAACAATGTTGTCAGAATGTTTATCAACTTCGTCAAGACTAAAAAATTCGGTTATTACTGATGAATATTCCATACAAATCACGTATTAAATTGAAATTAATGAAAAATACTATGATAGCTACCTGATAATCTGTGGCGATGTTTTTTTTATCTAAACAATATCCTCTTGGAATTTTATAAACTCACTACATGGTTATTATCACATTATTTAATTCACTTTCACTGATAATCTTTTCACATCAACTTTTCCGTTTTCGTATTATCCACTGTGAATAAACAATAACAAATCGACAAATCTCCATCAAGCGGCTTCACGCATGCTTACTTCAACAACCACAGACCGTGTTCCACTGTTCGGTTCACGGCAGACGGCACAACGGTTGCGCATTAAGATCGTAGCGCTCTATCGGCGAGAATCAGAACATTTCCAAAGAGGCACGAAGACGCCATCAGCCAAAAGTAAACAAAACTAGTAGCTTTGCGTTAGTTCATCCGTTAATAGAGGACCTATTGCTTCCTTGTGGAGAAAATCAACACAATCTGGCATCGTCTGCTCAAACGTTCTATGCTCTAGAGTTCATAGAATATGGTTCGATGGGTTAGGTTAGGCCATTGACCTCTAATCATTTGACCTAATTTTATGGAGTTATGTTCGATTAGTGTAAAAACAATTCTTTTTGAGATAGTTTTGTGAGAAAGAGGAAAATATGAGCAAGTTATTAGTGTTAACAGAATAATCTTCAGGAAAATCGAAGAAGGAACTTAATTCGATAGAAGACATATGACTTTTCAATTGCAGAAATAATCCTTCTAATATAACTGTTTTTGTCAAGAAATATCGTGTTTCAAACATTCTTATTCGAATAAGGTTAGTATTTGAGTATTTCCTAAATGTATCAACTCAATTTCTATCGAGAAATATGAACTTGCATCAATTCAAGAGAATTTTATCAGGAACGTAATGAGCCCAATTTTTTTTTTAAATGGCTATATCTTTTTAACAGAGCCGAATTCGGAAAAATGGAAAATGAAAAAAAGGTTTCTTTTGACCCCAAGAATACTCAGTTAAAATATATGTACAAGTCAAAGACTCACCCTGTATGTAATTAATTGAAACCCAACACAAATGAAAGGATAAATGCACTCAAAAATAACAAATGAAATATAGTTACCTATATATCAGCAAACAGGATCCTGTCGATGATTCCTATTCCAATAAGATTGATCGAACTCGACAATAGTATATGGAATGAAGTTGACGTGAAAATCCGTTGCTAAAAATGTCAAATTGTGCACACTTATCCTTGTGGTATTATAAAATAACCACGCCACTGGTAACAGTCTTTTTGTTTGAAATAATTCGCACAAATGAAAGTTTTAAATGAATGTAATTCGATTGAATCGAAATCACTAAAACTACGAATCACAGGAAAAACTGAAGTTTTCCGGAATTAACGAAAGGAAGCAGAATTAACAATTATCGGATGCAGAAA
The DNA here is from genome assembly GCA_910592335.1 of Adalia bipunctata. Classification (NCBI taxonomy): domain Eukaryota; kingdom Metazoa; phylum Arthropoda; class Insecta; order Coleoptera; family Coccinellidae; genus Adalia; species Adalia bipunctata. The sequence goes on from OU342955.1 coordinate 17,289,098, forward strand.
TATTCACGATCAAAGTCAATCAGTGAACTGAATGAAAAATATGAAAAGGAAACAAATATACGACATATGTATGTACTCCACAGCTGACGCGAATTCTTTTCGCACCTAAACAATGACATATGGGGATTCCCAGTATGAAGAAATTAATTTAACAATTCGAATTTTGAAAATTCAGAATATTTTTTCTAACCGTTCACTTTAGCGTGAACAGTGAACAATTTAATAAAAATATCAATATCTTCTGAATGAGCAGATATCCATATGTATCCTACTCAACTATTTCTGATATCCCCAATCAAAAGTTGAATGTTTACTCTTAGAACGCTCTGAGAAAATATTGAACCAAGTTTTTCAGAATCTCACGAGCCACATTATTGAATTTTTTATCTGGTCCTGCAATATGGGCACCACCAACTTTTTTCATCTCAGGCAGATTCAAACTTTGCACATCTTCGGAAAGTGAAACACAAATATTGATCCCGAAGATGAAAAACAGTAGGTCGAATGTGAGTAATCTCGTATCTTGTAGTTTCCAAACTGAAACTTGGGATGAACTGAGAGTTGATTGGAAGTTTCAACGAGGAGTTTCAGGGCAAACCGAATCGCATACGTCTTGGTTATCGGCAGAAGCACGAATTATTTTAGGGATAATCAAGTCGAGTAGAGGAAATTTGAAAGGACCACTGTTTTGGAGTTTACGACTATTTTTGAAATTACAATGAACTCATCTTGACCCACTCATTTCGATGAAATGGTATTTAATCAGAAAATGCTGATTATCCATTAATCAATTTCCATTTTGTACATATTGACGAAAAGTTAGTGTTAATACACTAACCGAAAAATTTGATATTCGAAAACCTCCGACCGCTGATCTGATGTTAATTATTTTTTTCGTCAATATGTACAAAATGGAAATTGATTAAAAAACTACCCAATAATTTGGGTAGTTTTAGTTAACCAACTGAACTGTGGTTCAATATTATTTAAGTTTAATTTTTCGAAATATAATCTTCCGAACGAAATTGAAAATAAGGCTAGTGGACTGTAAATGTATATGAAATTAATTGAAACCCAACACAAATGAAAGGATAAATGTACCCAAAATATCAGAAGAAATATAGTCTTACCTATATCCGCAAAACAGTCAACAGGATCCCGTCGACGACTCCTATCCCAATGTAAAGATTGATCGAGCTCGACAAACGAACATGGAATGAAGCTGACGTGAAAATCCTTTGCTAAAAATGTCAAATATTGTACACTTATCCTTGTGGTATTATAAAATAACCACGGCACTGGTAACAGTTTTGAATGAATGTAATTCGATTTTTTTTTATTTGTCAAGAGCCTTCGATGTACTCTCACGTGAATTCATACGGACTAAACTCTACAATATTGGTTTTCGCGGGGTATTTCTTGATTGGGTTATATGTTTTCTGATTGATCGAGATATTTATGTCAGAATTGGTAACCAATGGTCAAAGAGATGTCAGATTGAACATGGTGTTCCGCAGGGCTCTGTGCTGGGACCACTACTATTCCTTCTTTTTATAAACGATTTACCTGTTCATATAAATCCTGATATTTTGGTCATATTTGTAGATGATACATCTGTAGCGGTCTCAGCTCAGAGTTTTGGGGAACTGTCAAAAATTTGTAACTCCCTGTTATTGAGTTTTTTAGATTGGTGCAAGTCGAACAATCCAATTTTAAATTTGGAGAAAACCCAATGTATCCATTTCAATAATAAAAATGTCGATAGGAATCGTTTGGTCATAAGATGTATGAATCATCAGATTAATAATAATAATGTTTATTCATCTATAGCGAGAAGTAAACATGGTTTGTGTTACAGAGATCATAGCAGATATAGTATAATCTGTGTGTAACTATTAATTATAACTTAATTTAATCTTACAATATATAATTCAAACTTAAATAAATCTTTTCTAACTTGAAAAAAAACATTCACTTCACTGTGAAGGCACTCCATGCTGACCAAACCGTGTTCTACGCTGCCCAAATTGGTAAAATTATCCAGTCATAATCGGTGAGTAACTTTGTCCTAATCGGTGATTATATTTTGTCCTAATCGGTGAGTATATTTGTCATAATCGGTGAGTATTAACGTCTACACAAAATTTTGTTTCATTCATTGAATTTATTAATTAAATCATTTGCTTCTTTTGTCTTCAACTGAACTAGCCATTCCCTGGTTTTCCTCTTAAATTTCTTATAGTTTTTGATTTTTTCCGACTGAATTGGCATCGCTGCAAATACTTTAGAAACCAGGAATTGAGCTGATCTCTGTCCTATTCGCTTAAAACATTTTGAGGTATAGTAGGTTCTATCTTCATTTCTTGTTTCGTATTCATAGTCTACGTTATTTAATGGTATCTTTCCCTTGAACACACTTACGGCCATTTTTAGAATGAATAATTTCCTGATGTTGAGTATTTTGGATTTTTGGAATAGTGGCTCACTAGGGTACGTTATTCTTTTACTGTATATGATTCTTAGTATCCATTTTTGGACCTTATTCAGACTTTCCAAATGACAATCGTAAATTCCGCCCCATCCCACTATCCCGTAGCCGATTAGTGTTTCAACAAGAGCATTGTAGATCATTATTAAATATTTTTCTTGCATGCAGATTTTTTTTAAAGCTTTGAATTTATAAATTATTCCTCTCAATTTTCTGGTCAAGTTTTCCACATGTTTATCCCATCTCATATGACAATCAATTATCACACCAAGGTAATTTGCACTTCTTGCTGCTGGTATACTTGTATTTGTGTCTATATCGATATTTCCATACTTTGGCAAGCCACTCTCATATGATGCAAACGGAACATATTTTGTTTTATCCACATTCAGAGTAAGTTTATTATACTGCAACCAATTTTTCACTAGCATAAAGTTGTTCTGCGTTTTACTCTTCAGTTCGTCCCAGGAGTTTGCTTGAAATAGGATCACGGTGTCGTCTGCAAAACCGATAATATTTCCGTTGCAGGGGACATTGAATAAGTTGTTAATATATATTAGAAATAAAAGTGGCCCCAACACCGTACCCTGCGGAACACCGTAAGTAACACATTTCTCTTCGCTTCTTTTTCCATCGATCTCCACAACTTGTTTACGATTCGATAGGTAACTCTTTAATAACTCATGAATCTTACCCCGGAATCCACATCTATCAAGTTTATCCAACAGAATTTCATGTGAGACGGTATCAAATGCTTTAGCGAGATCTACGAAGATGCAAAGGGAAGGAATTTGTTTGTCTAAATATTCATAAATGTTGGTTGTTAATTTTCTGATTGCATCCTCAGTAGATCTACCGCTCATGAATCCATACTGGTTTTCATGTATTATTTTATTTTCGAGAAGGAATTTCATCATGCGTTTGTATATTATTTTTTCCATTATTTTCGCGAAGTTGGATATCAATGAGATGGGCCTATAATTGACCATTTCAAGCTTATCTCCGTTCTTGTATAAGGGTTTGATAACTCCCAACTTCAATATGTCCGGAAAACATCCAGTGACGAAACAATGGTTTATGATATGTGTTAAGGGCTCCGAAATTTCCTTTTTTATATCAACAAGGATCTCGGTCCTAATACCGTCGTGCCCAGGAGCTTTTCTTCTCTTTAATGTTTCTATTATCGTTTCTATTTCAAATCTGTCTGTGGGAGATAAAAAAAATGTTTTCCCTTGAATAGGGTCATTTTCTGCAAGGTGCTCAACATTTTCAATATTACTCGCATATACTTGCCCTATCGTACTATAGTGTTGGTTAAATGCATTAGCTATATTATTTTTGTTTTCAATAATTTCTCCATGGATTCTAATGCATTTTATCGATGTTTCTTTTCTGGATTCACCGCAGACAGTCTTGACCTGGTCCCATACAACTTTGGATTCTGAGTTTTTAGTTTCAGCAATTTTTTTTATGTATTCTATTTTAGCTATTTTAATTCTTTTCTGTATTTCTTTTTTCAAATTAGAATACTGATTTTTCAACATTTCGTTGTTAGGGTCATTTTTTAGTTTCAAATAGAGTTTATTTTTTTCATTTATCAATTTTATCAAAGAATCTGTGATCCATAATTTCCGTTCAATATCTTTATTTTTTATTGTTTTCTTATGTGTGTTTTTTTCAATATAATTTGTAATGATCTGAATAAATGAATTAGTCATCATATTTGCGTCATTTCCCTGATAAATCTCACACCAATTTTCCCGCCCGAGATCACTCTTCAACATTTTATAGTTAATAAAGCTTTTTATTTTTGGTTTGTCTCTTCCTTTTGATTTGTTTACCGAAACATTCAAGGATATCATAGTTGGGAAATGATCTGTTATTAAGTGTTGTATTATGCATGCACTACATTTATCATATATATCATCTTGCGTACACGTTCCTTTTATAAATATGTGATCTAAGCAGCTCTTACTGCTAGGCCGTGTAGGTTTATTTATGACTGATATAAAACCTGATGAATACATGATATTCTTATAGTCTTCCACAAAATTTTCTTGGGACATAAGGTTAATATTTATATCTCCTATGAGTATATGCTGTTTTGCATTTATTTGTTCTAGATATCTACTGAGATTCATATTGAACGAATGTACGCATGTTTTTGGAGACCTATATATCGCTGTTAGTTTAATACTCTCCTTGTTTGAACATTCAATATCCATATCCATGCATTTAATTTCTCCTAGCTCAATAATTTTATAGTCGAAAGATATACCATGCTTCACATATACCAAGACACCATCGTTTTGATTGTAATCGCCTTCATTGTAGGCCATGCTATAGCCAACAATTTAATACATGTTCATATTTTGTACTTGGAAAGTCTCAGTGAGGACAACGATATCAAATGCAGTCTGAACAGACTCCAGAAACAAAACAAATTCATCATAATTTGCTGAGATACTTCTTACATTCATATGAAATATACTGAGACTTTCTATGAAGCTATAATCTTTAATATGTTCTAAGTTAGTTATTATTTTTGTTTCATACGCAAGGCTGTCGAAATCCTTAATGAAACGATTCATAATGAAAACCCACACATGTGCAAAATTGAGTCGGAATGAAAACAAACTATTTTTACACATATATATATATTTTTTTCCCCCTTTTTTCCTTTTTTTTTCCTCTTTTTTCCCTTTTTTTTTAATAATTACTTATAATATATGTTGTATCATCTATTTAGAGCAAGTATATTAATATATGTATATTAGGATAAAGACATAGGTATATGGTAAATTATTTTCAATATTAATTATCCTTTTCTGTTGTGGATCTATGCCTCAGCATATACTTCCTGTTGGGTGCTTCAGATGGTAACGACAATTTTTCGAGACTGGTATTCTCGTTTTTTTTCAACGGCTCAGGCGCAGAGTTCATCAGTGCAGAACCCTCTAATCCTTTGACACCACTGTCCTCTGAGGATGCAGTATCCGATGTAGTAATTCGTCCTTCAGTCCTTTCTTTGCGTTCTATGTCGACAGAATCAGTCAAGTTCTTGGGGGTTCATTTGGATAGTCTATTCAAGTGGACTTACCATGTTGAACATGTTTGCAAGCGATTGGCTAGTTCATATTATGCTATTAGTAGACTCAAAGGAGCACTACCCATTCAATCAATAAAAGAGATCTACTATAGTTTAGTTTACAGCTTTTTGAATTATAATGTGATAATTTGGGGTAATTCTGTTGATTCTAATAGAGTTTTTATTATGCAAAAGAGGATCATCAGATTGATGTTCAATTTGAAACCACGTGATTCATGTAGACAATATTTCAAATCAAACGAAATATTGACACTTCCTTGTCTATATTATATTTTTCGTTGTTTGATTCATATGAGGGAAAATGTAGACTCTATGCCAAAATTATCTAGCTTTCACAACTATGCAACGAGGAATATTGACACTTTATTCATTCCGCCTCATTCTACTGCAAAATTTGAATCAGGACCTACATATAGATCGATAACTTTGTATAACCACCTACCAAAAAGTGTTAAATCTTTGAATAATATGAGGTTCAAAACTATCGTGAAACGTTATTTAATAGCTAAGAGTTATTATAGTATTAAAGAATATTTGGAAGATGAGGATTTTGTTGGATGTTAATTATGTTTGGTTTTTGTTTTCTCATCAATTGCTGTAATTTTTTTTATTCTGGTGAATATCTGACCTGTCTCATACATTTGTAAATGTCTAAGGGATTGAATAAATTATTATTATTATTATTGAGTCGAAATCACTACAAACTGCGAATCACAGGAGAAACTGAAATTTTCCGAATTCACGAAAAGAAAGCAGAAAATTAGCAATTAACGGGAGCAGAATTATTCACGATCAAGTAACTCAGTGAACTGATGAAAATATTGAAATGAAACAAATATGCAACATATGATGCGATTCACAGCTAACGCGAGTTCTTTTCGAACCTACATAATGACAACTCCATATATGAATTCCCCAGTATGGAGAAATTAATTTGAAGGAATCAGAATTTCGAAAATTCGAAATAATCAATTTGAACCTTTCACTTGGCGTGAACAGTATGTTGAAATTGGATTGTCCACTTCTGAGAAAATTCCAACAAAATGGTCCCAGTTCTCGTTGAGGGTTCATTCAGGAAAAGCTCCACGATATGAAAATGTTCACCTGAAGTTTGAAGGAAAGGTTAAATAAAGGACATTAAGAGAGTTCGCGCTTCAACCTCAACTCAAAGTATTCACTAAAATTAAACAGAGATCACGGAAACCTCAGCTCCAACAAAGTTCAGTTCATTCTGTAGATATGACACTGGGATCCCCAGCCTTTGGGGTAATTAAATGAATGGTAAGTTCGTTTAATCCGAATTAAAACAATAAGACAGATTATAGAGGGAGTGTTTGATATGACGAATATCATCTTGAGAATCTTGTCATGAATATTAATAAGTAGAATGGGAGTTGTTGGAATTTTTCGAGTGATTCTCATTGATCTATGTTTGGGGAAATACATTCATCGGGAGAATCTTGAAGCCTGAATCGAATGACGTTCAAAAGCCCACAGAAGTATTTCATTATTCGTTTGTTGACAAGTCAGATTTGAAGGAATTTAGTTGTGGAAATTGACAAAATTTCAGGAATGTCTCTGTTTATACGATGAAGTATTTAAAAAAGAAAACATCCCCAACATTTTTTATTCCTCGGACTACTTAATCTGTCCCACTTCGAATCCACTCCAATTCGTTTGGAAGCATTAAAGAATAGCCTAATATCTGTCTGTGGTTAGCAACTAATAAATGTGAATTATGAGAGACACTGTCAACAGCAGTAAGCGAGGAATCCCATGTGTGGTAAACCCTTAATGCTTATTACGTCACACGCATTTGACTAGGGCAATGCGAAATTATTAAGGGTACAGCCTATGTCGACTCGAGAATAGGAGTTGTTGATTTATGGTCCTGAATTTTGTGTTTTGTTGCGAATGAGCGTCCCTTATCGTTGTTAACATGTTCATCTTGAGCAAAAAATGGCTGAGGGCCAAGGCTGTGGGTGTGATCGTAACATCGTTATGAATATATTGATATCCTAATAGTGGATAATTTTGGGAACGAAATCATGTTAATCGAAGATTACCTAGATAGCCTACTACAAAAAACAACTACAATCGTAATGATAATGCATGTGAGTTATCACGAGTTATCACTATCAACCTGATCTTTATTTTTTATCATTTTCAAGTAGAATGCTTTGGTCGAGTTATTGGAGAGTAAACAAACGCATCCTCATTTTAAAATTTGTACTCCTTTCATTCACGTCAACGACATAAAAATTAACCAGAAAATATTCAACATTATATGAAACTCGAAATAATTCCAATATTTCCTCATCCCGACACTGACTGTGCGCAAAATCGATTTTGTTCAGTTAAATTTTGAATGATTGACATTTCAATTAAGCGAACATAGCGCTATGACAGATCTTCGGCGGAACTATTTGGAGCCTTCCGGTATTCCATTGGTGAAATAGAAATAATATTACTCTCTGCGGAAGATCACATCATTTATTCACATTCCATAAAAAACATCGCATACAAAAAAATTGAGAGAATCGAAATGAACGAAATATTATAAGTGTACATTTTCTGTTCATCTATAATTTTCGGGACATCATTTTCAGAACTGTCTCCGAGTCTTGAATCGAAGTTGAATAACCAATGCTCTTCTATTAAGGGGACCTGGTACACGTCCGAGCTCGCGAGCTTCCTTCAAAAATTGGGCTTTTTATTTCCATGATATCTCAGTTCGTATGCGGCGTAGACCAACAGTTTTTTTTTAATCAAAGCTTAATCAGTTCTCAACAATGTTTATTACTCGCTTTTCTGTTTTTCTTCGTATATTGAAGAAAAACCTGGTGAGCTGTAATTTCATGAAAATCTGAAGAAAACGGTATTATTTCCATGATATCTTCGTGAATTTTCGGGATAAATGTATAAAATTTTCAGTAAACGTGTGAAATAATATTTTTCAGAATGTGTATTATACGCTTTTCCGTTTTTCTGCGTATATCAGGAAAAAAAAAGGAGATATACAGGGTCTTTCACGAGGAACCTCACCCATATTTATACGGGAAACTACTGAACGTATTTTCGTGAAATTCAGCACTCATAAGTATTTCACGATGCTGATGAAATCTAAAATATTTTCAAGGCATGAGCACCTCCGGTTTTTCCGGAAAAGACGTCAACTTCCGTTTTTCAAATTAGAACACCATTTTTTTATTGCAGAAATAGATTCCTTAGAAAATTTCAAGTTATTTTGATGTAACATTTTTCAGTTTTGGTTGGAAAATTCTCTCTGAGCGGGAAAATTCGAAAAAAAAAATCGAAAATAGAGCTCCGCTGAAACAAGAATAACTTCGAGGTTTTTGGATGGAAAATTTTCATTTTTGGGATTTTCCAAGATGTAAGATAGATGTATCCACTTCAAAAATCGAAATCGCGATTCATGATACAGGGGGTGAAAAAATCGCTTTCAAAGTTAGGGATGGCAAAATCGTGAAAAATCAATGTTTTCAAATTAGAACCCCATTTTTTTATGGCAGATATTGAATCTACGTTAAAAAATAATGTGAGTGTATGCATCACACCCTTGCCCTAAAGTGGATATCAACTCAGAAAATATCCACTTTAGGGCAAGGGTGTGATGCATACACTCACATTATTTTTTAACGTAGATTCAATATCTGCCATAAAAAAATGGGGTTCTAATTTGAAAAAATTGATTTTTCACGATTTTGTCATCCCTAAATTTGAAAGCGATTTTTTCACCCCCTGTATCAAAACCTCGAAGTTATTCTTGTTTCAGCGGAGCTCTATTTTCGATTTTTTTTTCGAATTTTCCCGCTCAGAGAGAATTTTCTAACCAAAACTGAAAAATGTTACATCAAAATAACTTGAAATTTTCTAAGGAATCTATTTCTGCAATAAAAAAATGGTGTTCTATTTTGAAAAACGGAAGTTAACGTCATTTCTGGAAAAACCGGAGGTGCTCATGCCTTGAAAATATTTTAGATTTCATCAGCATCGTGAAATACTTATAAGTGCTGAATTTCATGAAAATACGTTCAGTAGTGTCCCGTATAAATATGGGTGAGGTTCCTCGTGGAAGACCCTGTATAATGTATATATGATTAATAAAGTTCCTACTTTATAATTCATTTGAAAATTGAGGGGGCAATAAACAAAAAAACTGATCACTACGCATTCTGGAAAATATTATCTCACATGTTAACTGTAAATTTCATACATTTATCCCGAGAATTGACAGAGATATCATAGAAATAAAATCGTTTGTCCAGATTTTCATGAAATTGCAGATCACCAGGTTTGTTCCTAATATAACAAGAAAAACAGAAAATCGAGTCATACACATTCTAGAGAAATGATTAAGTTTTAAATAAGAAAAAAATTGTTGGTCTACGCCGCATACGAACTGAGATATCATGGAAATAAAAAAGCCCAATTTTTGAAGGAAGCTCGCGTGCTCGGAAGTGTACCCTTAAGGGGACGATATACTTTGGCCGACAGAACCGATTCTCCATTCGAAAAGTGCCTTTCACGCCCTCAATTGTTCACCTAAAAGATTGATTTTTTTAAATTGAAGTTGAAGGATGTCTTGAGGGCACTTCAATTCCGTCTCTTCGAAAAAATTATTTTTTCGCATGAAAAAATCGGGTTGAATTTGAGAGTCTATCAAAATTGACTTCATAATCATTTTTCTGCGGTTGTTCATCAATTTTTCTAGGAAATTCATTGAAGTGCCCTCGAAAAATTTATTTGGAAAGGCGCCTAAATAATGTAAAAAATTATGAAAATACTGAAAAGACTCCCAGAAACTATGAAATCGCAGAGTACTGTTCCAGAATTCAAAGAAGAATCGAGCTTTCAGGTGGAAAATTTTGAGCGTGAACTTGGCACTTTTTGAATGGAGTGAATGGAGAATCGGTGACGTCGGCCAGAGTATAACGACCCCTTAACATTACGATGCAAGCGATTGCAGACAAGAGCGCTTTAATATAACAAAACTTTCCTTCCCGATACAAAAAAAGAATGTTCAAATGAAGAAAATCTCATAGTATCATTTGGAAATTTTGGAATAATTCCGTAGGTCGAAGATCCAATAAATACTCAGCAAAATTTTCCATATCAAAAACTGTACAAACTTTTTCAAATGCTGAATCAACATTAATGCATCGACGAGAAATTCAACATTTCTAGGATTTACAGTACAACTACTCGAGCAGCTCTCGTTAGCTCAAGCTCTGCGAAAAACCAGGTCATATTCAGCACGAACATCACATCTAAACCCTGGATTCATTCAACCCGTGCAACACGCACTCATCTGCATGAAGATACTACGAAAGCTCAATATGGCACGTTGAAGATTGAACGCCGGTGTTATAAACATATTAATATCCGGCAATCTGCTACATGATTCGGAAATTTAATTAAAACTACCTCTGAAATAATTCGTTTTGTGTTAACCGCATCATGCACGTTAAATGTAAATTGGTTTCGTTTGTTTTCTTGTTTTATTTTAATATTAATTCGTCTATTTACCGAAACAACTGGCTTACAATGCTCCCTATAGAACTCTCTCCAGAATATTTATAATTTGTCACAAAAATATGTCTTGGTTCCATGAAAATTCTTAAATTGATGAAAACTGAATTATTTTTTATTTCAACTACCATCCGCATCAGAGATTGAAACAATGAAAAATCTGATGGAATTTGGGTGAATTCATTATGATTTTTGTTAAACATCATCAACAAACAACCAACGAACGAAAGAATAAACGAACCAAAAAACAGAATCGAAAAACTGCCATACAAATAAAACAAACACATAAAAGTGAAAACGAAAATATGGGTCATTGAAAGCTGATTTGTATCTTGACTTCACCCTGATCAGTTTACCCTGATTGTTTCACCAGGATAATGGTCTCCTTGAACTGCTTCTATTTTGCGGGATACTGATGATTATCGTTAATCTCGAGGATTAACGGTTGTGACTGCACAACTGATGTAAGGGGGTATATTTAACTGTAAGCACCCTATGGTTATCTTGATGATCACTGCGATAAGTTATCTGTTCTTAGAAAATAACTGCGAATAGGATGAGGAAGTGTTGAAATTTGAACGCACTCTCAACAAACAACAAATTGTATTTTTCTTGTTACGTCAACTCACAAAAATAATAATAATTATACAAGTAATATGTATACAATTACGAGATGTACCCTCTATATGAAAATGTATAGCAAGAGATCAAAATGATCAGTTGTGATCAATGAATATGTATGATTTACTAGCGATTTACTAACAAATTGACAAACGAAAATTGATTAACAACTGACAAAGTACTGTATTATGACTAACGACTAAGTACTGACGAACTACTGACCAACCAATCACTGCCGGCTTGTCTTCTGTCACATAGAGCTTTAAAGACCAGCTGGAGATGAAATGGGAGATTCATTTCCTATGAGTTAAAGAGGAAAAGACCATGATTGGGTATCCGAATCGAAAAAAGGCTTGCTAAGCCACAAAAGAGCTCTCAGTGGCCATTTTCGACTAACGTAGGAACAACAACCCATTTCTTATGTCTTCAGACCAATAAGACTTGTCAGGTATGAGTTTCCCAATTTAAACTCTTCCTGCAATAAATGTGTCACCATATATCAAATTTTATAAGCCTATTCTGAGAAACTGAAACGGTTCACAGGACATGGTTATGGTCCCGAAAAATCAGATGGATTTCCCAAACTTGACCTGACTATCTTGGGTTGAGAATACTTTCAATAAATGATCCATAGGTAAATCAGTCTAAATGGTGTTTGAACAAGAAACGAAGATTTTAAACCATGGTATATGGAACAAATATTGCAGCACAAGCGGTTGATCTCATACTGTACAAACTTATTTATCCATACAACCTATTTTGAACAAGACAACACAATTTGTATGGCTAATGGAATCTTATTGTCCTGATATTGCTGTAGTGAGACGCAACACAAGCACTGACAGGAAGACAGGAGATTTTACTAACCTTGTTGGTAAATTCGCATTTGGCAGTTCAAGAAACCAAATGGAGCTAATTCTCCAAAAAGAATGAATGGCGAGAGTTTGATAAAAAGACATTTTTGGGTTATTAATGAAAATCTGAATGAAATTGTTGTGTTGGCAATTTTAGAATCCTTCATTGATATCCAGTTTTTCGAAAGTCCTCCATTACACCAGTCTTGACAAGTGTCATTCGATTTAATTCATTATTTATATACTCTTATACAGGGTGGCCACCTATTTAATGGGATTGCATTGGTAACTTTCAAACCATAAGGGTTAGAAGGTCGGTCGAATGGAGAAAAAGTTGCATTCATAGAAGCATTGTCAAGCAGTTCAAACAAATCGAGATTGTCAGGGCCGGTTATAGAGATTTGTTTGAACTGCTTGACAATGCTTCTATAAATGAAACTTTTTCTCCTTTTGACCGACCTTCTAACTCTAATGGTTTGAAAATTACCAATACAATCTCATTGAAAAAGTGGCCACTGTGTTTACGATGTGGGAACATTCTTTGTGATTCGATGTTGATATCATTAATAACTTCGTGTTTATGTTTTTTCATCTCGTATTTTTTTACGTAACATTTCTATTCTCAAATGTGATATGCCAATGAAAATGATCTATATCTCTCTCATGTGTTTCTTAAATTAACCAGAGTACAGTATAAAAAAAGGCAGTTTGAAAGAACGACAGAGTTGGAAAATGAAAAGCAATCCAGTTAATTATCAGAAGCTCTAGCCAGACTCTAAGAATCTACACTTCCACAAACGATTAGTTTATAATTTCGATTTCAAGGACCCTCCTATGCGAATGTTACGAGAATCCAATACACAAAGATGCTCGAGAGCAGCCATTATCTCATGTTAATAGTTCTCGACTATTTCCACAAACACAGCTTCCCTGTGATCTCCCTACTCCCACCATCTGGCTTCGTAGCTGATTCGAAACAGTCCGTTTCATCTTTAACTTCGACTTTGTCCCGAGTAATTGAAATTACCCCCACGTTCAACGATCCTGGACAGAAGGAAATGAAATTCCCTAAAAACATGGGCGTGTATGCGCTTCTTCCGTGAAATTCCATCCTTTGGGGATTTTCCGTGTTAATTTTCCGCCCTATGGACTATCTGTTGAACAGAATAAATACACGATGGGCTTATAATGGGAGAAACATAGAATTTTAATTACGTTTGATGAGAAATAGAATGTTATGACGTGTTCATTCTATTCTTATTACAGGCTAGACCTGCCACCATTGGCAGATCCAGACAGTTTTTCAGGGGGAGGCCTTGAATTTTTTCAGGAGGGGCATCAATAGATAGAAACCTTTTACCAACGTTGAAGGACTACTAATAAAAGGCTTCTTGTCCATTTCGAGGTCCACGGAAGTCGGTCTTGAAGTTTGAAATTTTTAAATTTTTCTGTCATAATATCTGAATTTCAAAACTCAACTGGAACTAGGCATACAAATTAAAAGTCCTCACCATTGACATTCCAATTTCGATTGCAAATCTACAGGATGATATTTTTGTGGAACACTGTCCCTTGTTTTCCTCCAGAACTTTTTTTTGGTGAACCACTGTTAGTTTGAAAAATTGTTGAAAGAAGTATTGTTGTTATACTGAACTTCATGGTTTCCTGTAGTTTTGTCGTATCTGCTACCGATTTCGAGAAAAAATTGTGAACGATTAAATCGAAAAAATTCAAATTGTCATAAGAATCCAGTGAGTATAAAAGGAATTCTGAACTATTTAAGTTCAATCCACTTGTTTCTATAATTTTCTTCCAACTGCTCCCTAGTACACCTAGTACATCCTGTATCTCGAAAACAAGCAGGCAACTTGTATCTTTACTCATGGGCGAAATAGGGCAAATTGCACAATGAAGTTTTTCCACTAAAAGCCAGCACACTGAACATAACCATGCGCGGTCGGAAAAACTCCAGGGACAAAAATTTCGTTGTGGAAAACTCCGGGGACAAAAATTGCGCGGTTGGAGAAACTCCGGGGGAAATTTTCGGTGCATAAAAAACTCCGGGGAAACAAATGTTGCAGTAGTAGAAAAATTTCGGTTTAGAAAAATCTCTGGTTGAAAAAACTCGTGAAGATTAACTGTGAGGAAAAAAACAGTAGGGGGAGAAAGAGCTCCAGGGAATTTTAACTACAACTTTAAGAATGAATTGACAATTTCGCTTACGAATATCACTTTGGACATCTCATAGGGCCTCAGAATAGGTTACACTCTCGCAGAGAAGTCTGTGTTTTTCTAGGAAAATTACCAAATTTCTATTTAAAGGCGAATATCTCGAGAACCAATGGATTTTTGGGGTATGGTAAAATGAAAGAGAAATATCTAGAATTTCACGCAAAATTCCAGAGTCTAATGACAAATATAAGGTACTTATCAGAAATATGGATCTTGTTCTCGTATGGACCTCCGCGTACACGCAAATTTCATCAAGAGACCTATAGAGCAACAGGAACCTTCAAGTTTTCGTATAAAAGCTTCCTTTCTTATCAGAAAATATTGAGAAATACTGAGGGGGTAGCACTTCCGGATCCGGAAAGTTTTCAGGGAGGGGGCATGAAGTGATTTTTCACCAACATAATAGGAGTTAAATACTTAAAATGAAATTTCTTCATTGAAAATAGGAATAATAAGTTTGTGGCTTAAGCACTGGGCAAATCAAACAAATCCTTTTTGAAGTGTCGATGTTTCGATCCTTGGTTTGGATCTTTTCAAGATTGAAACATATAATAGCGTGTAAATATCAACTCTGACAACAATTAGAACAACACCTTGTTACACAAGAAACTATCTCAAAAAACAAAAATCACAATGGTCAAAGAAATTTAACTTATATCGAGAACAAACGTTTAACCATCTCTATGGAAGTAGCCAGGTCGATCAAGTCGAGGAAGTATCACAAAACAAAACTAATTAATCAAAATAAATTTACCTTTTCAAATGGATGTAAGAGGAAGGACAATGTGGTCATGAAATCTATAGGTCATTCTATAATTTCATTTCTGTCAATTTTCTTCAAAACAATCATCACTCTTAATAACCTGAATTGAAGTGAGAAGATGGAACGAATGGAAAATGTTATTCGGGGAAATCAATCCTATATCAACTTCTCTGTTGGATGCAACAAATGTAGAATCGTAGGTGAAATGCAGTGTTAACGGATTATTGGTTTTTAATTTTTGTCAATAAATTACTGTTAACAATTATGGCATTTATTGAAAATATTAGGGATCGATTGGACTACTATGAAGGGATTCTTGTTAATTTCGATGTCCAATGTCCCCCAATACCCCCCTTTCCCTGTATCCGCCAGTGCCTGCCACTCAAGAACGAATTTGTGGAATTTGCTATTCATTATATCAAGCCACATTTGCTAACAAGTACGCTCTATCTTTGGCGTAACTTTCATAATCCCACTTTTCCCTGCCATGCCATAAAGAAATATCAGAAACATTTCTTTTCTCAAGAGCCTCGCATTCATATCCTCCAAATAGGTACGTATATCATTCCCCCAGTTTCCTTGTGAGATTTGATCTCCCAATTATACAAGATCGGAAGTTCTTCAAGGATCGCTGACTCAAAAATGAAGCGGGTTGAATAACGTGCCACTAAGCCAGATTTAGTCAAGCTATAAATTCAGGAGTTCCTAGATTAAGTGCGATTCTATGTAACGTAAATTACGTGTATGTATTAGAGCAAGTTAGAGTTCTCTCCAGAGATTGTTTGGCACTCAGAGCCTAAAGAATGAGAACGGAACTCCATTAGGTTCGTTATCTAATCAGTGATATTCTCAGGTAGTGTGACAGGGTATCTAATGATTTAATGCGGTCTGATATCGACCAAGATTCCCACTCTATAAAATCCCCCTTCGGAGGGGTTCTCGGCGTTATCAGTCGAGAAGATGCTCCTCTCCAGAATGCTTCAATTTCAACTTCCGTATAAACTCAAGCCCTCCAACAAACTTCGACAATTTTTAGCTTGCGTGTTTTTGAACGAATTTCAAATCCCGGAATCATAAAATATGCCGAGTATGTGGCACGTTTCCACGAATTTAGGCGTGTAGACTAAAAAGTACCAAAATGGTGAATGCGGCGGTTTCATAGCAGCGTGTGAATTCAGTGATTTGAAGGCTACGCTTTGCTGGATTTCATGTTATTATGTATGTATCATTTCCGCATAAACTGTAGCCCTCTGACAAACTTCAACAATTTTTATCTTGCTTGTTACTCAAATGAACATAACTCTATCTCATTTTTGCTCGGAAGTTACAAGCAGTTTGATTTCCATATTGTAATCTGAAGTAGGCTGGTGAATGGATGCTAGTTAAACCGCAAATGATGTTGCTTATTCATCTCATACTTTGCGTAAAAGTCCTGAATATAAAACTCATCCAATAGTGAGGACTATGCAGATATTAACTTTGTCAAGACTAAAATGTCAATGGAATACAAAATTCAGATATTAATGATGAATGTCCCATACAAACCACGTATTGAATTGAAATGATACTTAACACAACATGATCTGTGGCGATGTTTTTATCTAAACAATATTCTCTTGGAATTTTATAAAGTCGACACTACACGGTTATTATCACATTGATTCACTTTCACTGAATGGCATCACATCATCTGTTTGCATTCTTCTCTGTAAATAAACGAATAGACCCTCTGACTATAGTCGAAGAAACCGACAAATCTTAGTCCATCACACCGCTATACGCACTTGTTTGGTCTGTGGAACAACGGTTTGTTTTGCGCGGCGCTGGCTACCTCGCATTGCGAAGTCGCGCACTGTTATAAGCGACTGAGATTAGGATCGTAGCGCTATATCGGCGAGGATCAGAACTACCCCTTTGGCATTTCCGAAGAGGCAGGACAAGACGACAAGGCGAAAAGTAAACAAGACTAGTGCCTTTGCGTTAGTTCATCCGTTGACGATAGAAGACGTACTGCTTCCTTGTTTAAAGAGAAAATCATTACAATCTGGCATCGTCTTCTCAAAAGATCCATGATAGCTCTGTCGTAGAAGATGGGTAGATGGGTTAGGTAAGGTCATTGACCTCGAATCCTATGACCTAGGTAAATCGAGTTATGTTCGATTGGTGTGAAAACAATTCTTCATGAGATAGTTTTGGGAGATAGAGAAGAATATGAACAAGTTATAAGTGAAAAATCATAGACTAATCTTTATGAAAATCGAAGAAGAAACTTATTTTGGTGGGATAAATATGGCTTTTCAATTGCCAATATAATCGGACAATCCTAAGTTTTTTTAGGAAATATCGTGTTTGTACCATTTTTATTCCAATAAGGTTAGTTCTGGAGTATTTCCTAAATGTATCAACTCAATTTCAATCAAGAAATATGCTTTGCATCAATTCCAGAGAATCGTTTCAGGGACGTATTCAGCCCAATTTTTTTTCGAATGGCTATATCACTTAAACAGAACCGAATTCGAAAAAAAAAAGGTTTTTCTTTTGACCTCGAGAATTTCCAGTTAAAATTTAATTACAAGTCAAAGACTCACCCTGTATACTTTGCTGCTCTAGAGTTCATTTCCTTCGTGGAAACTAACCAACAATTCTTCAGTTCCTCGCTTTGATTTCGATTATTCACAATAAATTATTCCAACTGAATATTTTTTTTTGTTTCAGAACTTAAAGAACCAAATAATGACTACCAATCTTTGGGTCGAGCAGGTGAGCTTTTGAAACAGTTTTATCAGTGCCATTATATTCCGCAACTAAGTAAACTGTTCTTCGCGATAAAATGTTTATGGATGCTTCAATGTGAGAAGTTATTATTTAATATTAAAAAAAGGGGAACATATTTTTATTTGATAATTATTTTATGATGTCAATCAATTATTTCACTGAATGAATTCGAGTGAGTTCTTCAAAATCTTTTGATTTCGTGGTCTGCTGGACTGATCAAGAAATGTTGAATTATAGCGAAAAAATTTTTATAGTCATGGTATGACTACAAACTGAGGTGGGAACCCAAAGAATATGGAGGAGTCCACATGCTCCATGTACCATCGGACCACATATGGAGACCGGACATCGTCCTCTACAATAAGTGAGTATCAACAAACCCATTACCTAGATTTTATCGATGTTCTTTAGATGTTGTAGCCTGAGAATCCGTGGCAACTAACAGGATTTATTCATTTTTAATTCAGATCAATCAGAGAACTTCAACTCATGAAATATTCCAACAGACACTCAGCTTTCGACACGAACTGATTCGGAATTACTTCGAGTAGGCGTAACTCGAGTGCTTGCACCCTTTTTGGAATAGTTTAAAACTTAACGCCTGACAGAAATAACGAACAGAGAGAAGAGATAGAAAATGTTTCGACCGTTTAAAAATACTCGAGGTCGAAAAGCTGTGATATTCTATGCTAGAAAGCAGCGAATAAATTCAGAACAACTTGATTACATTCAAACTCAGTACGAAGAGAGCACATCTTCAACTCCAAATATACTACAGCCTACTTTACCTACTGAACACTTCTTCTAAATGATCGCCAATATCGTTACAGTCAACTTCGTTTCATCCTCCTTTTCTGTAAACGTGAACAAGATGCCTAGAACTGTCTCTTAAGAACTTAAATATGTCTACCAGGCGTGTAGACTACAAAGTAACAAAATGGTGAATGCGGTGGTTTCATAACAGCGTGTAATTTCAGCTTACTTTACCTACCAAACGCTCCTTCTAAATGATCGGCAATATCTTAACAGTCAACTTCATTTCATCCTCCGCTTCTCGGTAAACGTGAACAAGATGCCCTTAACTGTCTCTTAAAAACTTAAATATGTCTTCTCTTCGAGCGGAAATATAAATCAAAAACTTATGGTAAAGTAACTTAACGCCAGAACATACCGAATTTATGTGATCGTAAAAGTTGGAATTTGTGTATTATAGGTACTCAAAGTTATCACCGAAAAAAGGAAACGACTGAATATAAAGTGGGAGCGTATTCAGTTAACCACTCTCATTTCACGGATGAAAATCCGTAAAGACCATGCAGAGTTCGGCTATAGGCTTCAGAAGGATGTCCTCATAATATTCGTATAATTTTTTTCGGTTCGGCTCTCGAATGACCCAGAATACGGTTGATTTAAGTGGCTTGGGGTATTTTTGGGTCAAGTTGGGAGCTTTTCCCATATTTTTACATCGACATTATATGCTATTTCCTATGACTCCGTTGTTTGAAATATGAAGAGGAAAAATAGTACACAATCAAAATAGGAAATTCACGTCCGTTAGGACCGTTCACTAAAATTTGGATGAATTTCATGAGAACCATATCAGAAAAGTTGTCTTGTCTCTAATTCAAATCAGATCTATTCGAAATTCATAAAATGAGGAACATTTTTCGTAAAGTTTTCGCTCGCTGTCCATTTGAGTGGTCGCAAATGTTAAGTTGATCAATCTTCTAAGCCGTTAAAGTGAAAACGGTTTGCTGAATGTTCAACTTCTACCCTATTATGTTTATATCACCTGAATAAACAACGAATGAGAGAGTAACTCAATGAAAAATACTGTTGAATATTCATAGTCATTCACTTCATGCCACAATTCTCTATAGAGAATGAATGAGATAGATATTGTTTCGTGAAACTTTAAATTACTCATTCAATGAATATTTTTCTGAATAGAATCCTGTATTATATTTTGGAATTAGTTTCTTTTACTACTGAAGAAAGATGAAGTCATTATTTTCTTACATGATGGAATCGATTGGCTATAGAAGTACCTTGAAGAACAGCGACCAGATTGATCTTTCGTTCTGATACCTTACTGAGGGTACCTGGCCACTCCGGAATAGCAGGCAATGAAGCGAAACACCCATTGGACTGGCCAGAGCCATTCTGTGGCTTTCCAGCCAGTCATCTAGCGATGGAAGTCAATGAATAGGAACAAAAGAGAAATCTTGCTTTCTGGCAAACGATCAATGGTCGAAGACAGGCCAAGTCATTGCTCTCCTAGTCTACCAGCCGGACGAAAAAGGTTTCCTCACTCAGTTATTTTTGTCAGTCCTTTTGTGGCTTTTGGCTTCTGACCAAAGACCGGCAAAACTAAAATGACTTGTAAATCCAGTTCATTTTCAACGAACTTTTCGATTTTATTTGAAAGATTCAGCTCTAAATGACATAATCCAAGCATTTGTAATGAAACAATCATCTGCTTATTCCAAATTCCGCGTGATACCTGAATTTAAACTCGAACAAACAATTTATTGGAGAATTTCCATAAAGTTTCCCAGGAATACTTGTGAATTGAAGGGAACTCCAAAGACAAATGAGATTACTCTCTGAGAATCCATCAAATTATTGATCTTCATTCATGGAGCAGAAGTCTTCTGGAAATCGAATACCTCTCGCTGAATTTACGTCTGTTGGAGGAAATGGTGGAGTAATTAAGGGGGAATACGCCAGATACAGAGGTCGCCATAATTGTCAAGATGCGGAAATTAATGGTGATGATGCAGGAGGAAACTAGCCGTTGCCCCAAGCCCTCCTGCACCGAATTGAGCGAGAAATTCTACCTGATTCAGCCTTACTTTTTGACATGAACGAACTAGAAGTCAAAAGGACACACTCTTTAATATAGGGGGATTATATTGTGAAATATTGGGAGTTCGAAAAAATAAGGTGCCAGAAGTTTTCGAGAATCGGATCTACACATTTGTCAGAAGTGTGAATACATTTCTGCAAATTTACACTTCTCCAATTTTACACTTCTGTCAAAGTGTAATTTCGCTATCCCATGCGAATCTCATTTTTGTCTACACTAATCTTGAGAACAAATATGATGAGAGTGAAAGTTTTGAGAAAAATGTAATAGGTTGCCAGGGCCATATTTCTTTATATCATCATATAAGCTCTGACATCCTATTTTCATCATCTGTTTTCTGAAGAGACAATGTCCTCAGGAAGCTAGAGAGATCTTAATCGTACTGAGATCCTTATAATTCTTGGTTCTCACATTAAAAAATCCCAAAATCCCAAAATATGTCGAATATTTCAACGAATCGGAGCGTGTAGACTAAAACGTAACATTAGCGTGTAATTCCGGTGATTTGAAGGCTACGCTTTCTTGGATTTCATCTGATTATGACGTATATATTACTCCCGTATAAGCTCAAGACCTTTAACTAACTTTAACAATTTTCAGATGGCGTGTTTTTCAAATGAACTTGAGTCTTCCTCATTTTTCTCCGAAAGTTACAACCACCTTGATTTGAAGATCCCTGGTAAAAAAGGATTGATCGAGATTGATTCAATAGTGAGAACAATCCGGATACTGTGCTTCTATTTTGAATTAGGAAAATACAGAGTTGGTTGCTGCTGTATCATTTTTTCGCACTAGTCATACACCAGAATCATGTGAAGAAGCTCAGTATATAATATTCCGAATATGATGCATTGGACATCGAATTTACTCGTGTAGACAAAAATTTAACAAAATGGTGAATGCGAAGGGTGTACAACAGCGTGTAATTTCAGTGATTTGAAAGCTGCGCTCTGATTGTGTGAAAAATCATATTGGTTCTTTTCACCAAAATGAGTTTCATCTTTCTCATCACTTTCCCTCATTAAAGTGAAACAAGAAACTGTTCTTTCTATAAAAATATAGATATTGTTGGGATATCATGGCATAAGAGACAAGTACTCTGTCAGCTTCTTCCTTGTTCGAAAACTCTCTCTTATCGGCGCATTTGCCTAAACCACATAAAGGTTCTGGGCCAGTGAGTTGCGTTTGTGCTTTTCTGGCTAGTGTGTTAGACTTTTCGTTTCCTTCGTGTCCTGAGTGACCAGGAACTCAGACAAAGGTGACCTTGTTGTTTTTGCTTTCTTCTTGAAAAATCCCAAAATCATAAAATACGTCGAATGTTTCAACTATCGTGAGCGTGTAGAATAAAACGTAACAAAATGGCGAATGCGGTGGTTTCATATCAGCGTGTAATTTCAGTGAGTTGAAGGTTGAAGATTATATATGCATTACTTCGGAATGAGCTCGAGCCTTTTAACAAACTTTGATAATTTTCAGATTACGTGTTTTTCAAATGAACATGAGTCTTTCTCAGTTTTTTCCGGAAGTTACCAGCAGATCTCCATGTTAAGGTCTGGGTTACGGTGGTGAATAAATGCCAGTCGATACGACAATAATTTTGGAGTATTGAGCATATTCTCGTGTGAATGTCCTTGATAAAAAACGCATTAATTCAATAGTGGGAACTATCCGGATATTGTGCATCTATTTTTAATTTCAAAGATACAGATTTGCTTGCTGCTGTATCATTTTTTTGCACTAGTCATACACCAAAATTATGTGAAGAAGCTTAGTATATGAATATGCCAAATATGCTGCATGTGACATAGAATTTACTCGTGTAGACAAAAAATGTTACAAAATGGTGAATGCGAAGGGTGCACAACAGCGTGTGATTTCAGTGATTTGAAAGCTGCTCTTTGATTGTGTGGAAAATCATGTTGGTTTTTCCACCGAAATGAGTTGTATCTACCTCATCACTGTTTCTTATGAAAGTTAAACAAGAAACTGTACTTTCTATAAAAAATATAGATTTTCTTGGGATATCATGGCATGAAAGACAAGTATTCCTTCAGTTTCTTTCTTCTTCAAATACTCATGATAGTTGCATTCGCCCAAACCACAGAAAGGTTCTGGGCGAGTGAGTGAGTGACTTTTGGGTTCCTTTTCTGGCTGGTTAATTAGCCTCTTCGTTTCCTTTGAGTCCTGAGTGACCAGGAACTCAGACAAGGGAGACCTTGTTGTTCTTGCCTTCTCTTTAAAAAATCCCGAAATCATGAATTATGTCGAATGTTTCAACTAATTTGAGCGTGTAGACTAAAACGTAACAAAATGGTTTAATATCAACGTGTGATTTCAGAGATTTGAAGGATACGCTTTCTTGGATTTCATTCGATTATACGAGTGTTTGTACTTCAGAAACTGGCTTTAAGAACTATACTCCGTATGCGCTTCAGAGCATCTTGTAGGGGAGTGTTCAGGAAAAACAATATGCTGACGATGACAGGCCAATACATCTTCAGATGCCTTATGTTTATTGGTAGGCATGGACATTTTTTTGAGGAATTTGAGAGTGCAAACAACACACGGAGAACTTCACCCTACCTATATCCACTTTGTTCTCTATCTCTCACACAAAGGAACTGTGGCTATACATGCATGAAGCTGTTCAATGTACTGCCGAGGAGATTTAAGGAAGTGAAAGATTCAAGGTCTTTCAAACAGAAGGTTTACAACTTCATACTGGACTGTGAACCATACTGCCTTCAAGAATATTTCAGATACTGTACAGACCATAGGAGCTGATGGAATGAGTGCAGTTGTTTTGACGATTTTTTTATTTTATCAATGTCTTATGATATTCTTTGATAATTGTTAAGGATGATAAATAAATTACTACTATTACTACTACATGTTTCACCACCGTATTAGCTCAAGCCCTTGAAAAAATTCTGTCCATTTTCAATATGCGTGTTTTTCAAATAAACATAAGTCGATCTCATTTTTGTCCGGAAGGTACGAGCACTTTGAGTTCCATGTTGAAATCTGAAGTGAGCTGGTAGATGAATGCCAGTCGATACGACAATAATTTCGGCTTATTGAGCATATACTTGTGTGAAGGTTCTTGATTAAAAACGCATTAATTCAATAGTGCAAACTATTCGGATATACAGAGTTGCTTGCTGCTGTATCATTTTTTCGCACTAGTCATACCCCAAAATCATCCTCAGTATATAAATATGTCGAATATGCTGCATGTGACATCAAATTTACTCGTGTAGACAAAAATGCAACAAAATGGTGAATGCGAAGGGTACATTACAGCGTGTGATTTGAAAGCTGCGCTTTGATTATATGAAAAATCATGTTGGTTTTCTTCAACCTGACTTGGGAGCCTGACGATAGCGAACACTTGGTTCTTGCCTCGTGTACTCCAGCGCCGGCTCTTATCGTGAACCATTCAATGGTATTTACTTTGAACTTTTGGGTACTTTTTGGGTACCTACCTCTTGAAATAGGCAGATCGAATGAAATTTTTCCAGCATACAAAGCTGGTCCCACTGTGAATCGCCGGATCAATACGTTTCGAAACTTCAGACCACCCGTGCAATGAACTATTACATCCTTATTTCCGTAACGGCATCTCCCCGAAACTTTCAATGCCGACTACACGTTTAACTCGCATATAAAATTCGTTTATGGACGACAAGCGTCAAACGCGCGGTTCTCTTTCACGCCAAGTGACACATTCTCGGCGAAATGTGACATCATTACATTAAAGTGGCGGAGTATATCAATATGGAATGCCGCGGCCCAATGATGGAACGCTCATTTCCGTCCGCATGATGGGGTAGTCAGCGGGTCGAAAATTTATGGTCAAGTTGCAACGGTACCCTGATTTCGGGCCGAATCAAAAAAGAATGCATTATTCGAGAAGCAGTTCAGGTTTTACAGGAATGATATCGCAGTAAACGTTTTTATTGAGGAACAAAAAGAAAACTTGGACTGCCTCGCAATGAGGGTGACAACTCAGATTTGCTTTTGCCAATATCTATGTATAGTCCATCCAAGAATTATCGACATCTCGGGGGGCTTTGGAAAATCAAAATTATGTTGGTAATGCCCATTCAGTAATATTTAGATTTGCAGAATTCAGGTTGGTGTTGGAAATAACACTGTCATTTTGTTGTCATCAAAGTTTCGAACAAATTTGGCAAATAATTGAGCACGTGAAATGAATATATTTGGAATGAGGCTCTTGAAGAATGTACAGCTAATAAATGAAAAGCCTGCACAGAGCACGTAGAATAAGAAATAATGAAAGATAATTCGAAATTTATGGGAAATTATGATATTGCTGACAAAACCCTTCATTATGAACATGACGAGGTCTGCCCAGATGTGGAATTAATAACAGTTGTGGTTGTTGAAACAGAATATAAAAGGAATATTTACATTTTTATATTTCATATTTCACACCTTCATTGTTGAATAATATTGAAAGTTACAATGTCAGTACAAAATACTTCATATATTAAATAGATCCATTTGCTAAGTTTTGTTTCTGTCTTGATATCTTCTACAAATTTCCCAATCCATTCACTTTGCAGCAACACGTTCAAATTATCAACTAGATTTTTCTGGTTCAGCGAATATTCATACTGAAATGTATCGATACAAGATGAAAATGATATACTGCTGGTATACAGATTCACACGCTGGTAATCGTATGTGAAACTTTTGAACATTTATTCATGTTCAAAGTGTCTTACTTTGAAAAAGAATCCATTTAATTTGTTGGTTATTACTATATCTTTTTTTGCTATGGTCAGAGACTCTGCTATGATGAAAGCACAGACAAATTTTAGTTACTTTTTTGTAACTAGAAATAAAGCTGCGACTGGACTTTCAATGCCCGCTCTGATGCCAATAATTCTTGGATGACTACAGGTTTGTTTTCGGTCATCTAGGAAAATGACCTCCGCTTTGGCTATCAAACCAAGAACCAATAAAACTCAAACTGTATGCATACAGTTTATTTACAGCTCTTACACAATGATCTAAACTTGTAGATTATACGTCTCATACTTATTACTTACTGAACAAACGTTCAGTTACGATTCATTCGCACTTACTGAACTTCGTGAGATAAAAAAATTCTTCACGCCGAACAAATGAATTGATTTTGTACTGCCGAGAGGGTACCGTCTTAAAGATCTCATTCCGTCTTCAATGGCAATAACTACCACCGTCAAAAAACTCTCTACCGACTATCACCTCTCGAAGGAACTCTCTGCAGACCAACTATCAACTCCGTATACAATTCTCAACTAACTAACTAACTTCCCGCCCCCAATTTGCATGCGAGAAAAGAGGTGTTATTTCTTGTACGATTTAAGCCAATGAAATAAGAAAGTGCCAAGTGCATATTTGAGCATCAGAAATCATCCAACCTTGTGGGACACAACGAAACACTTGAGCCCAAAATTGGTCCATTTTTCTTATTCTAAGAAATGTTACAACTGGTAAATCTCATATTGCACTTATCGATTCTTTTCAATTATAAGAAAAATGTTTCACATCCACTCGAAAACTTATACATGGACGCATGCAAAGCCAAAAGTGTCACGCTTATATTGGGCAAAATATACTCGTAAAGCGTTCCAAACACGAAATTCAGAAATGACAGAGATATTCAACAATTATGTGAAATTGATGGGAATGAAAGCATACATCTATCATTCTTTTAACTATGTTGAAAATTCATCATTCGTCCAATCCCTCAAATTGAATATTTTCAAGTGAAAATTGTAACACTGCAATATAGAGTGATTAGGAAATTGGCTTGAGATAGTGGAAATATGATTTCACCGACATCTATTATTCTTTTAACTATGTTGAAAATTCATCATTCGTCCAATCCCTCAAATTGAATATTTTCAAGTGAAAATTGTAACACTGCAATACATATAGAGTAATTAGGAATTAGGCTTGAGATAGTGGAAATATGATTTTACCGATATCAATGACACTACTGCTCAAATAGGTACTCCACTCACTATTATAATGTATCCCGGTTGGCCATGACATTCCGACATATTTCACCGTGTATATTTCGAAAATGTTATGTTATGGTCATTTTCATGTCAGATAACTGAGGATGAGGAACCTTTTTCATTTCTACTCAGAGGTCGTAATAATTGAGTATTTATCAAAATGTTTATTCACTTTGATGGAATAATGAATTTGAGGAAATATTATGCCAACTCAATAATTCGAGAGACCTGGCGAATGTTGAAAAAACTTTTTTCTCTGTTAATACTGGAAATATTTCACGTATAAAAACATGGTTGGAAGATTCAGTTATGCTTTTTTCTTGGTCGGTTATCAAGAATTCAGTGTTGAAATTTTACTGAAAAATAACGGAAAGAATAGTCCGTTACTCTGTGTTGGTTTATACGAAAAAATAATAAGAGTACTTGAATAACCTGACAGAAAAGCTTATAAACGAACAGACGGACCGATGGAATTCCCCACTTTTCAAAATTCTCTAGAAATAAGCCTACTGAAGACATTTAAAGACCTTTCTGCACAACTTGAAATACTATACAGGATAAAAATGTAGTGGTTCCACGAAACCTGTGTCTCAAATATACCTCAAAAGAACTGACTCCATTCAAAAAGTCAAAAGAGAGTAAATAGAAATTAGTATCGGCAACGTCTCTGAGAATAATTTGACATTTCACGAGTACCAACCTGCGTCAGTTTTAAGTGAAAAAACTTGATAAAACCAAATCTTGGCCAACCAGGATACTTTATGTATAAAAGTGAATGGAGTTTATACATTATTCATCATACAATAAAGCTCCTCTCCTCTGTGATATATTGGGTAAGACTGTGAGAAAGATGCATAGAAAACCCTGGTGTAACGACCCCTAACTAAAAATCGTGACAAAAACTTGTAGATCAAAACGGCACTCTAGATTCTAGATCGGATCCTAGTTCCGAAATTATTCGCGATATTTCGAGGACATGGCGCTATTGCGGCAATGGAAAATATCTCGACCTCTTTCGGGAGGAATGAAAAGTATCTCCATCATAGATTTGCGTAGGACAAGACAGTCTCAGACAAAATCTGATCAGTGCCAACGCCAGGTATTCTATGAATTTATACTGTGAGATATTAATTTTATTGATGACTTTCTGTTGACATTCAAATGGAAGCTCAGCTCAAATTCCTAAGGGTTTCATATGTGGCCATTCTGTACGCCGATTTGACCGAGCTGATGATGATGGAAGGTAGCTCATTTCCTGCCGCTTGATGTGATGGCCAGTGCGTCGGATATTTATTGTCAAGTTCCACCGTTGGCACGATTTCGTGAATCTGAAAACAATGCATTGGCGGTAGCGTGAGATTCTATCAGAATACAGGATTTAACGACCCAGATTAGCGGGAACGGATATTCAGCCCTGCTTTTCAGGTTGCGCTTGATGAGCTCATCAAATATTCAATATAGAACAAAATTATGGACAGTAAGGTATTGTTCAATGTATTTTCTCGAGGTTGTTTTCACCTTAATTCGAAATGAACAGCGGGGAGCCAGTCTTGATTAAAATTCAGACCGCATCGCAAATGAGAATTCGATTCGAGACAATGTTTCTGGAATTATACTTTTTGGAAGGGGCTTGAAAATTAGCCTTTGAGGAGGATTCGAAGATGAAATAGATCACTGGAAATTGATGAGCGTCCGTGTAGAGTCATAATGAATAAAAAAATATTATCAGCTGTCTCTATAATTCTTTATTCTCAAAATAGTTTTGATCATGAAGATGCAATGATGCAAAAATCTTCTGATGAGCAAAATGGATATATTAAAATATGGAACTGAATAATGTGTTATTTTATAGCCAATCGACCTCATCATATAATAATAATGGCGTAGATCTAATGTACGATCACTCAATGATGATTCAAACTTAATGCAACTCGATGCTCCGATGCTATCTTTCTCTCCAAGCTTCCTTCCTCATTTACAGGGTGGCAACTTTTTCAATGGGATTGTATTGGTAACTTTTAAACCATAAGAGTAAGAAGGTCGGCAAATAGAGAAAGTTGCATCTATTGAAGATTTCATGAAAAAAGTGAATTCTGTCATTTTAATTTTTCTTTTTTCCCACTTTATTTCAAAAAATATAATCAAAAAATGTTACAGGAATTTTTTATTCGGCAGCAAATTATCCTCAAAATGACATAATCAGATTCCGTATATTTCGTACTCTCAACCTCATTTTTTTCAATACGGACGTGCATATTTTATGACACTTTTCGAAATAACTTTTAACGCTGAATTCAACGATATATCATACGATGTCATCTCTTGTTATGTTTTTTTTATCCACGGCCTACTTCTTGAAAATCATGCATTTAATAACCCTAGAGTTGTGTGTATGTAAGAAAAAACAAATCTATCAACGATATCAATATTTTTATCGAAATGTATTGCATTGTATGTAAATTTAAACCAGATCCGAGACAAAGAAATTTGGATAAGAGTCAATATCACCCGAAAATCAACTTTGAATGACATTGTACGATATATCGTTGAATTCAGTGGTGAAAGTTATTTCAAAAAGTGTTATAAAATATGCAGGTCTGTATTGGAAAAAAAAATCAAAATTTACCTTTCTTATGATATCTCAATAACCGGCCCTGATAATCTCGATTTGTTGGAACTGCTTGACAATGCTTCTATAAATGCAACTTTTTCTCCATTTGACCGACCTTCTTACTCTAATGGTTTGAAAGTTACCAATACAATTCCATTAGAAAAAGGGCCACTCTGTATATTACCTGTTGAAGGTGACCGGTAATTGTAATATTACCTACCATTTTGTTCTGGTTGATGACTCTTACGCTGCATTAACACGTGTATTTGTGTTTCCAGTTTGCCCACTATGAATATAGAAAACGTTAATAGTTTATAGTGAAAAGGGCTTACAGTCCACTGCGACCTTGAGATCTATTATGCCCCCTGTCAGAGCTGTTCCCATCAAGCCTCCTACAGCTCGCCCTCCATTTCCAGAGATTTGATGAATTCCAGTATCTTGAACGGCTTCAAAGATGATAATTTCCCACTGCTACAAGTTTCTTTTCCAAAGCACTCTTTCCTTTGGCTTGCAATGGTGAGTGAATTGACTGAATTCAATTGGATTCGCAACTCTTTCTTTATAATTCTTCAGCGAAATCGATTTTCTGATTCGATCCTCCTGATTTTCAATAATCATTCAACAACAACTGACACTGTCCTGTTTCCTTTCTTCTCACTAGAAGTTGAAAAACTCCATAACTTCCATAACTGTAGCTGAAGAACAAATTAAATATCCACTAAACTCAATATAGTGAGGCTAACGCTAATAAAATTGAATTTGGCTGAGTTCCTAGGAAACGAGTTGTTTAAGTGCAGTTTCTGTGACGGAAAGTTTATTGGGTTTATGCCGCGAAAGCTGCAAAAGAAACTTTCAAAACAACAAGTAGAATGAATTTACTATCGAAGTTCAAAGGTGAAACCTCTCCAGAACGGAATTTACCTCACACGGTGAATTAATACTGGAAACTCAGAACCCCTTTCCAAACGTTGGGTTGATGAATTAACATAAAATGTATTGGCTTTGGTTCACTGACTTTCGAAAGCTCATTCATTCAAACCGGAACTACTCGAAGTTCGACTCTTGATGTTGAAATGATTTAAAGTTTCATTCAGGGTTCCATTTCACCATCTAGATTCATTCAGAAAGTTTATGGTGTATTCTGTCTTATTCACAATGGATCTTTTAGATCCTCGCAGATGAAGCTGATTTTAAGTAGTCAGCTTTTTCATATAGTCAAGTTCAAAAAATGATTCTACCATGAAGAAATGCCATTGCATAAGCTCATGTGTTTCGATACCGTTTGTTCAAAATATAAATAGATTTCCATGGAAGTTACAAAATGCAATAATATTGTGATCGACATGAATATCCATCAAGAATGCAAACACATCATCTCAAGTATAATGCAAACTTTGTATTTTGATGAAGTTCATTGAAAGGAAAGCTAGAGATTCTTACCCGCCATGAAAAAGCTGAATATTCATGCTTTGTGTTGCTTGAGTTCCTAAGGACACATCCTACAAACTTTCTGCTGCGGAGGAAAAGCTATAAACTATATTAAAATTTATCACAGCATCCAACGACTCCCGGTTAATGCACACTCTATCCCGTTTATGCATTGAGGAAGATGAACTGTGGAAAAGCGACATTTTCCAATGAAAGGCTCCTCATTTCCCCCACGCTTTTTAAACATCTCGAGGTCTGTGTTAGTTTGTATACGGAACATCCATTCATATCAGCGTGGAGCAGACCAATTCATCACAAGATGCTCCACAGCTGAAAGGATTCATCAAGAAGGAGGTCGTGAATTTTTGATTGTTCGTTCAAGTACTCCAATAATTATTTCGAGGCAGGGTGAAATGGAACTCTTGAACTTCCGTATTCATGGTGGGTCGCGGCAATTTGAAGTGGCGAAAAACTAACTTTGTATTCGAAATGAAATTAAAAATTTAAACGAGAAACAGGGGAAATGGTCGCTGTTATATTCAAGACATACGTCAGGCGTAACTGTTGAATAATACTGAAATATTAAACTCAATGAATTTGAAATAAAATAGGGAAGTCTTTCGTATATAATGGAACAGGATTGATGCTTGACCTATGAAGCTCATGATGTGGATATCGAAAAATTTTTCAATCCGAGAGAATTTCAAAATTCTCCTCATGTCCATGTTCTTTAATTTCATCTTTTTTACTAAGTAACATTCCTATACACAAATGTTATATGCCAAAGAAAATATTTCATATACATATCCATAGAATTATAAATATAGATTTATGTCCATACAGAGTGGCCACTTTTTCAAAGGGATTGTAGTAATTGGTAAATTAAAAACCATAAGAGTTAGAAGGTCGGTCAAATGGAGAAAAAGTTGCATTTCAGGCATTTCAAACAAATACAGATTATCAGGGCCAGTTATTGAGATATCATAAGGGCCGATTGCACGTTGAAAAAAAATGTAGATTGAATCGAAAACCTCGATTAGTGTCTATTGATTATCATAGACACTAATCGTTACAGGAATTCTTTATTCGACAGTAGATTATCCCCGAATTGACATAATCAGATTTCGTATCCAACGCTTCGTTCTTTCTGGGCAACCCTCACCCTCATTTTTTTTGTCAATAAGGCCTGCATATTTCATGACACTTAACGCTGAATTCATCGATATATCATACAATGTCATTAAAAGTTTATTTCACAAAATGATGGACATTTCGAACACCTACCTCATTAATGTTCATCATTTTCTTTCGAATCAACCTCATTTTTTTCAATACGGACCTGCATATCTTATGACATTTTTCTAAATAACTTCCAATGCTGAATTCAACGATATATTATACAATGTCATACAATTGATTTTACAAAATGGTGGACATTTCGAACACTTACTCCATTAATGTAATCATTTTCTTTCGAATGATCATTTAATTTGTCTTTCAGTAAATGATAGTTTCGTTTAATTATTATAAATAAGGTTTGTCACCTCTTGAAATTTGTAAATAATTATTACGTAACAGAATCAAAGTAAGAAATAAGTAATAATTATCTACAAACTTCAAGAGGGAGAAAACCTAATTTATAATAATTAAACGAAACTATCATTCAATGAAAGACAAATTAAATGATCATTCGAAAGAAAATGATGAATATTGATGAAGTGAGTGTTCGAAATGTCCACCATTTTGTGAAATAATTTGAATGACATTGTATGATATATCGTTTAATTCAGTTTTAAAAGTTATTTCGAGAAGTGTCATAAAAATGCAGGTCCGTATTGAAAAAAATGAGGTTGAGGGTGGCCCAGAAAGACGAAAAGTTAGATACGAAATCTGATTATGTCAATTTGAGAATAATTCACTGTCGAATAGAAAATTCCTGCAACATTTTTTGATGATATTTGAAATAAAGTGGAAAACAAGCTATAGCTTGTTTTCATTATAATGAAAAAATATTTTTCAAGACAAGCTTTTATAATAACATCCGCCATTTCGAAGCCGCCATCTTGAATTCCTCAATTTTGAAAAATAGTTTCCGACCCAGAAAACCCCCAGATACCAATTTTGAATAGAATAGGATCATAATCACAAAACTCGTTCGCCATATTGTAGCCGCCATCTTGAATTTTCCAATTTTGACAGAAGAATCATCATTGTCGAACCCATAAACCCCCAGATACTAATTTTGAATAGAATCGGATCATAATTACAAAACTCATCCGCCATTTTGGAGCCGCCATTTTGTTTTTTTCTATAACAACTATTTCATGATGCATTGTCACCAGAATTATGTACACCTGCCAAATTTCAAATCAATCGGACCATTAGAAGTTTGTCATATTATTCAACTTGCAAGATTTGATTACAGACAGACAGACACCGGGACAGGTGAAACTAAATAAAAGCTTGTAAAAAAAGAAGAACCGAAATGACAGAATTTACTTTTCTTATGATATCTCAATCCCTGATAATCTCGATTTGTTTGAACAGCATGATAGTCCTTCTATGAATGCAACTTTTTTTCCATTGGACCGACCTTCTAACTCTTATGGTTTAAAAGTTACCAATACAATCCCATTTAAAAAGTGGACACTCTGTATACTCCATTCACTTCTATAGAGTATCCCGGTTGGCCAAGATTTAGGTTCATCAAGTTTCTATAACTTAAAACTGACGCAGGTTGGCACTCGTGAAATGTGTAATAATTCACAGAGACGTTTCCAATGCTAATTTCTGAATACTCTTTTTTAACTCTGCAGATGGAGTTTGTTCTTTCAAGTTCAACTGTGACACAGGTTTTGGAAGTACTACTACATTTTCATACTGGAGTATTTCAAATTTTTTGAGAACTTTGAAAAGTAGGAAATTCCATAGATCCGTCTGTTTGTTCAGAAGTTTTTCTTTCGGGTTATTCGAGTACTTTTATTTTTTTTTCGAATCAACTATCACAAAGTAACGGATAATTCTGTCCATTATATTTCAGTAAAATTTCGACCCTCCATTCTCGATTTCTGTACAAGAGAGAAGCATAACTGAATCTTCCAACCCCTTTTTATATACGTGAAATATTTTCAGTATTAACAGAGAAAAAAGTTTCTTCAACATTCGCCAGGTCTTCGGAATTATTGAGTTCAGATAATATTTTCTCAAATATATTATTTTTGATGAATATACATTTTGATAAATATGAACGTAATTACTACGACCTCTATGTGGAAAGGACAATGTTGCGTATGTATCTAACAGGAAAATGACTATAACCTAACATTTTCGAAATATACCCGGTGAAATGTGTAAGAATGCCCTGGCCAACCGGTATACATTATGAATGTGAATGGAGTATACCTATATTCTTTATAATTAAACGTCAATATTTTCCAAATTTCATTTTCATGTTGTTTCATCTCAACTTCTTTACATATTCTATTTAACATTTCTATGCTCAAATGTTGTATGCCAATAAGAATATTGAGAATCATTCTGCAAGTGCAGACATCTTCATTGATAATTGTCACGTTGGAACATAACCTCATTTCCAATTTACACGAGTTACCTATGTTTTTCGTTTTGGTTAACAGCATCACTGTCATTCGCCCATTTCAACGTGTTGATAATCTTCATTGGAACGTAGGGACATTCTGCCCTGAAATGAACTATTAACAATATACGTGCCTGTTATAATCATTAAGTTAATGGAACGTACTCGGCTTGTAATGAGACTGAGAGGAGAAGGTGTTTAATTTCACCGATGTGAATTATCCTTGCCGCACGGGACTTTTATTAGACGAAATTGCATTTATGGTTCATTTAATCATTGAATGGAGACCATTATCAGATACATTCATTATAAGGAATGGGAGAATGTGTAGGTACTGGACACTAGTATGAAGTGATTTCTCAATTGTGCAAAATTGACATTTTTAGTCTTGAACTCCTACAGAGTGAGTCTTTGACTTGTACCTACATATATTTTAACTGTAGATTCCTCTCATCGAACGAATTATTTGTTTCCCATACCATTTTTCAGGATTCGGGTCCATTTGGAAGATACAGGGTGTCGAAAATCTGTTCATATCTTTGGAACCGTTATTTCAAATGATCTAAATTTTGGTTGATTGTTCACTCTATTCATGGTGCATATCCTCATTCGAAACTCATTCAATATTTCTCCTGGTATGAAAGTTACAGTAACACAGTATATCCGACTCATAAATCCACCCAAAAATACTATAAAACCACTTGAAAAAGATAAACGGTTCATATTTTCGAAAGAATCAATCATTTTGAAAAATAACGTTTTTGAAATGAAACGCGTCGTTTTCGAGTTATTTTCAATTTTACCTGATAAGATTTGTCGAAAAAATCAAAAATCATGAGAATAATCTGGATGCTTCCCTAGCTTTTCAATATCACAGAATGGCTTGAATTTATAAACTCTATACAAGGTTACAATGTTGTCAGAATGTTTATCAACTTTGTCAAGACTAAAATCTCGATGATGGAAAAAAAGTTTGATGTAGATATATGTAATAATAAAATCCCACAAATGCGGGAGATGAAATTGAATTCTGAAAAGCATGAAATTATACATTTTATACGCACAGGTTCTATTAAAGATTTAGTGTTACCGATCATTATTAAAAATGAATGTCAATGGAATACAAGATTCGGATATTCATAATGAATTTCGATATAAACCACGTATTGAATAGAAATAAATGAATGTGAAATAAAATGATAGAGGAAAGTCACCAAATATGGAATACCATTTTGTTTTTGGGATATAAAGAAAAAACTTCATATTAATTAAATCAGTTTAATGTTCATACTAATCAGTCATACATTTATATGCAATTAGCAGCCTCTAATCAAATATATTAGTTATCTGATTGAAATTTAACACAAAAAACAAAATCACAAATGAGTAACCAAATATGGAATAGGAACCCATATATGGAATATAAGCTTAAATCAACATAACAATAACAAAAATGGACATAATATCTTTGTGATCAATTAAATGAATATAACATATTGTGATATGATATGATATATTTGAAACTACAAGCTTTGAAGCTTGTTACTTGTGATAAATGAAAGAAGTTACATAATTACTTGCAAAAGTCACAGATCCAAGTAACAAATTCTGGAACAGCACAATCATAATGTGCCCAGAGCCCACACATCAAGCATATTGGATTTTTATACTAGTTCAAGTCACAATATTTTGATGACAAAAGATCACAAAATGGTGAAAGAAACATAATACCGATATACTAAATAGTAAACACTTATGTATACAAACATAACAGCTGGTAATACTCATTTACTACTTACCTTTTAAAATTTTCTTCACGACAACGAAACAAAACACGCCTGCCACACGTTAAGCGTTTGCGCAACTGACTCGATGGTGTGAGTGCGATAGTAAACCGAATGAAACAGAAGATGGTCGAATGTTCCGTTTATTACTTATAGTCTTGGAGAAATGGAGGTATTCCATATAAGGATACTAATTCATTTTTGGTGACTTTCCTCTACTTGACACTGAATATCTGTGGCGATGTTTCTATCTGAATAATATCCTCTTGAAATTTCATAAACTCGACACTACACGGTTATTATTCCATTGATTCTCTGAAAGTCTTCACATAATCACCTGTTTGCATTATTCCCAGTGAATGAATAAATCGACAAATCATCAAATTGAGTATTTTTTAAATGTATCAAGTCAATTTCAATCGAGAAATATGAACTTTGAGATGTTTGCAGGGAATCGTATCAGGACGTATTTGGTCCAGGAATTCTTTTTTAAAAATGGCTATTTTCGGAAAAATGAAAAATAAAACAAAGTTTATTTCGACCTCAAGAATCTACAGTTTGAATATATGTACAAGTCAAAGACTCACCCTGTATACGATTATGCAAATTCATTCATAGGTCCAGTAGATAGACTAACTTATTGACAAACTTCATAGCACCAGGCGATCTATCTAGGTGTATTACCGAAGAGAACTCCGAAATATTTCGACAATAATTTGGCAGTTTTTGACGTTTCAGGGCATACCCTTCTTGACCTGATGTTTTTTTCACATGAATATTCACAGATGGTTCCTAGGAATTTTGGACAGACATCTTTGATTCTTCCATTTTCGGTTGAATCCCTAAATTAACTGAACAGAGCTCAATTTGCTGATCTTTCTACCATCATCTGAAATTCTTTACGACCTTTGATATGTCTGGTATTCTATTTGAGCAAGTTCTCAGATTCATATGCACCATTCCTTGCCATCAGGTAAGGATTGTTCGTGTAAAGCTGTGTCTCCTAATGGTGTTATTCAATCTGAGTTTCACCTCCAACAGTGGGTTTTGCATTGCTCTTTAGTACAGGGTGGGGCAGAAAAACCTATCCGATTTCAAAACGTTATAAAATTAAAACCACTCAGCTTGTCAAAAAATTTTTTTTATTAACATATCGCAAATTTTATGCCATTTTTAAATTTAAGTTTTGAAAAGCACATCACTCAAATGTCGTCCTTGGGAGCGGATACACTTATTTAGGCGCTCGCGGTAGCTTTCCATGACTTTCACCGTCATTTCCACAGGAATTTCTTCAATTGCCCGAGCAATTTCCCTTCGTAAAGCAAGAAGGGTCCTTGGTCGATGCTGGTAAACCTTCGATTTGAGGTAACCCCAAATTCTGCCTGTTTACGGCGCCACAAAGGTGAAAATGGGCTTCGTCCGTGAAGAGCACAACATCGTCGTTTGGCAGTTCTCGGAGATCGCGACACAGGTTCGTACGAGTTTCAAAATCCCTTTCACTTAATTTCTGTGCAACAACCATTTTGTAGGGATGCATTTTGAGGTCCCGGTGCAAAATTCGCCGAATACTGCGGTTGGAAATCCCCAAAGCGAGCGAATGTTTTCGCGCCGAACGACGCGGGGAACGTTCAATCGCGGCTCTCACATTGGCCACGTTTTCAGGTCCTGTTGCTGTCCTGGGACGTCCAGGCGACTTCTTTTTCAATGCTGAACTCGTCTGTCTAAAATTTGACACCCACACTTTAATCGTAGCGTGATGTGGAACAGGATCATGACGCCCGAGTCCGAAATGAATTCGAAAAGCACGTTGTGTAGCAATTATCGAACCGCCGCATTCGATAAACCGCTCAATAACAAAAGCACGATGTTCACCAGACCAAGGCATGTTGACTACTGACAAATGGCATAAAACCAGCTTTCTAACGGTTTTTACCCCACTACTCTACCTGCTCTCTCTTCTGAGAAAAAGGGATTTGAAATCGGATAGGTTCTTCTGCCCCACCCTGTATGTCTTCACTGAGATCTGAAAGGAAGCAACCTAAAGACGAAACATGGAAATTGATTCCTGCAACGACAGGAATGTTCGAATTCGTATCCGATTACAGAAATTACCGCCGTCTCTCTCGATATTCCATTATAACGAACAGATGATACTGAACCGTTTGATTGAGGATAAAACTTCCTTGTATTCTAGACCGTAGTTCATTCCATTGACAGTAACAAAGTGGCCGGTTCCTCATTATTCTCGACTCGTACAACATCAGGCGGTTTTCTCAAGCGTAATTAAATTTTTCTGGCTGATATGATCGTGAGATTGCGAAAACCACGCTTCGCCACTTTTTGATCTTGCACTCTACAAAGTTGCACGCCAAGTAATATCGAAGTTGGAAAATTTTTGAGTAATATATGTTCGAGCTTTCAGCGTGAGCGATATTTCGGTTTATCTGCAGCTTTTTGCGGGCGATATGAAGTTTTCGAGGCCGAATTTGATTCGTAGTGGTTAGAAATATCGGAAAATCTCACGTCCGCTAAAATTGAAGTTGAAAATTGGATTTCCTGGAGAGGTTTTCTAGGATATTTCCGCTCTGGCGTCGATGGTCTTCTATATTTCATTGGATCAGCACGTTTTTCATTGGAATGGATGAGAAGAGTTCGAAGCTTTCAGGAAACATGTTTTCCAATAGTGACGATATGTCGAGGCATCATCCACCCAAATTCGAAGCAGTAATAGGGTTACTAGATGCGATTTGCGTTGAAAATAGGTCGAAAATTCGTGTAATACACATTGCTATACCGTTGCTATGTTCATTAGATGCTACTCTTTGATTTGTAATAGTATATTACATAACAAGAGTTGTAAGAAGCATATTACGCACGACTAGAAAAAGTCGTAGGAGTGCGTAATTGCCTTACAACTCGAGTTGTGTACTATAATTTTTCTACGATCTCATTCATTTCCATAAAACTAAGAATTCCATTGAGTGAATATATTTTCAATCAATCAATTAAATAACTACAAAAAACGAGACAAAAAATCATACAACTATAATAAGTTCCTATTGTTTAGTTCACATTTTGATTGGAATAATTACTATTAATTGTTACTTTGCAATTATTAAAAACAAGAGAGGGTGGGTTGGTATTCGGATTTTTTGTATTTTCAAAAATAATATCATTATTTCTCTTCTATTATTAATGGCACATGTTATTTTTGATGAGTTGGCAGTCATGTTTTTCATCATCATATACATAACTCTCGGCCACTGCTGATGACCGCCAACCGCCGTGTCTCTTCAATGCTAGCTCATCGCCACCAGCATCTACTAAAATTGTGGCAGAAGAACGCCTAAAGCAAAGGCCCGTGTATTGCTTGGGATTCTCTAAGCCCAGATATTCTGCCACTGTTTTGGGCATGTTACCGATTTTGTTTATTCCAACAGATTGCTTGGTGCATTTTCCATTTAAGTATTTCAAGAAGAAAGGCAGAGTCTGAAGATGCTCTCCTGCAGGACGTAAATTGATATAGTTTTTACAAACCGGATAAAAGGACTCGGAAACGACAAATGAACGTTGCGTTTTGGTTTTTGAATCTGCAATATTATCAGACATTTTCCCGTATCCTCCACGTCTTCAGGCTTCAAGTTGCGTAACTCCTGCTTTCTACAAGCCCCACTAATACCGATAATTAAAACCACCTGGAATGAAGTATCAATATTTGCCTGTTTATTTATATAATTTGTCAGCAAATATCTGCTATCTGGAGCGTTTTGGAGAAAGACATTGATTTCTTTTGATGTCAACGTTTTCGATTTCTTACTCTTGAAACCATCTGATTTTCTTTTGAGTAAAGCCAACAGTTTAGGATAAGACTCAATATTAACGTTATCATGGTTTATGTTTATTGTTGACCTTAGCATCGAATAAATCGACCAAAGTGATGATGGCTTCATTGTTTTGAACAGTTCTTCAAAATATGCTAACATAACATTTTCCGAAAATGAATTGATTTTGTGTTTCAGCTTCCAATCCATGAATTTTTGATAAACTTGTTCGTATCTTTCACGAGATTTTGCGGGTAATAAATAAATGAAGCATTTTTCGCTCTTTCCACTAAATCGGGAGGTGTGCACAATTCATCTTCGCTGCCACTGGACATTTTTCACAACAATTATTATTCGTTATGAGGGATTTATCTTCAAATAATCTTGTCAGATCCAAAAACTCGTAACAATTCACGAAACGTCAGAAACTAATGGCGTCTTTTCGTTTCCTGGTAACTACTAAAGGCTCTTGGTTATTTGCCGTGTGTTTCACTTTACAGATTCACCGTATTGGCTTTCGAGCGTGCTTTCTGTTTACGGTAAACTAAATCACACAGTTTTACGTTGCACAGTGCTTAAAATAGGCAGTTACATATGTGGTTCTATGTACGAATTTCGTCACTTTCTATAGGAGGAGTAGAAAAAGTAAGTTACAGTTTTCCGAAGATGCTGTAAAATAATTCCTGGTTCACTTTGTTTTTTTCTTCTCTGAGAATATTTCTCTGGAAGTATCTCAAATTTATGGAATAATAACTGGGGAAGTCTTTGGCAATGCTGTTGGTATAAATTTCTGGAATAATCCTTATGGCTATCCTATTCCTAACCTATCATCAAACAGATGACCAGAGAAGAGAACTATCTCTAAAGGTGACCATACATGTTCGAGTAACATATACATAACATTGGGGCATCTCTTGAACTGGAGTTCTTGCCTTGTATGAATTATTGAGACGGGATTTAGATTTTAGGCACGGTCATCATTGTGAAATTAGCAGAGATATATATTTTAAGAAATTGATGCATTTTTATTTTATTGAATTCAAGAAATGTGTGGTAAATTTAACATAGTTCAGTTATGCCAAAAGCTGGCTTACACAATTGGCGTCTAACTATTTACCACTACAATAGACGTTGCTGACTTTTGAGTCAGTTATTTTTTAACATGTCGAGACAGGTATCTTGCGAAGAACTCGTTTTCATTTGCAGATGATTACGTTCTAATCAGTTCAGACGTAGTGTCCTCGTTCAGTAATATATCTGTAGATTTGCAGTTCTCCAATGATGACCCCAATTATACATAAATCCACATTAAGAGCGTCTATTACTTCCAAAATCCTGCCAAGGATATTCCCAGAAGATGAATGCTTTCTAACCTCGAGAGCTGAAGCACAAATCACACATCCAATCCATTTGCATACTTCGAACGACGCGCGTCGCTGTGCTCAGAAAATATAGGTTGTTTCCGGTTTCATTATAAAATTCTTTCGGGGAGAGTGTCTGCCTTCCCTGAGTTAATTCATGCACGCGAAAATGGGAAAATTATTAGAGAGGAAGGAAGATCTATAATCCTGGGGATTAGAAATATATGGTGAATTTTTGGAGGAGGATTTCAATAGGGATTTATGCTTAGATTTATTTCTCTTTCAACTGTCCTGGTAGATGGAATTGAGGCATTATTTGCTTCCTCGCATATTATGAAAGCGCAATATTTACTGGAAACTATATTGAAGCC
Source organism: Adalia bipunctata (assembly GCA_910592335.1). NCBI lineage: Eukaryota > Metazoa > Arthropoda > Insecta > Coleoptera > Coccinellidae > Adalia > Adalia bipunctata. The sequence continues at coordinate 17,331,368 of OU342955.1, forward strand.
CTTCAGAACTTGTTTTTACTAGACGAGCTTTTAGTTCCATGAAAACCCATATTTCTCCAGTGAATACAACTTCATATCCAATTGAATTGCTTCAGAAAATGAAGATTATGCAATTTCGTGCCATACAAACTTCCATATCAGCTGAATGAAGCAACCTCCAACTGAATGATTCCCTGAAAGCCAACACACATTCAATTTTCCCATGAACGAACCCTAAATAAGCTTCACATGACGAAAATACCTGAATATATCATTCACAAAAAATTAACTCCAATCAGTGACGAAAAGCGATTCAAAACGGGAGTGGACGTCCACCAATTCAGTAAATTGATGAGCTTTTTTCAGGCATAACGATAATTGAGTGACACGGATATTCAACGCGCACAAAGTGGCAATCCGGATGAGATAGCCTCTTTTGAGCTCTTCCACATCGCGATGATTCGAAACAAAAATTGGAGAGGAAATTCCCAGGGAGATAAAGCTCATATTACCCCCTACATTAGGCTGTTAACGGGCCTTTTAAGTGGCACGGATTGCATACAATTTCAGGGGATATTTTTTCAGCAGAAACATTTCAACAAATATTCTTTATATTCGTTTAATATCACTCAATATCTATAACTATTGTTCAAAACTTTGTTTCTTCAAATTCTTTTTTTGTCTCTTTCATTCCGATTGGTCTCTATACCTTTTCAACTTCAAATTGGGATGTCTCAAAATCAAATTGGGAATTAACATTATTCAAATTGGGAATAAAAACATTCAAATTGGGAATAATCAATTTCAAATTGAAACGGCATTCGTGGCTATGTATTTCACGATCAGGCATGATCAGAAGATCTTTATATTGATGAAACATGAAGAAAAAACTATTAATATATATTTGAACTTATCAAACATTCAAAAAGTGTAAGAAGTAGGTACTTGAAAAATTTCATATTTGTGCTCAAGTTCTCATATCAAAAAAGGTCAAAACATCAGGTATGAACCTCTGGATATGAGCCACATATCTTGTACAGGTACTAACTGTAATGGCTCATGGTTGATATATTTCTTCTTATCAAATTTTCCGTTCTTTGAAGACGAAATTCTGTCTGTGTTATGTTTCCATTGCATACCGCAATTACCTGCTTTTTCATTGAATCTGCAGATTTCTTCTTTGTATAAGGCATGATTATGAAAGAGAAATTGTAGACTTATCGTTCGTTACTTACTTTGGACAAATTTGAGAGTTAATTACATATCGAGTAATTCAAAGATCTGATTCACATGGATGTCATTCTAATATGAAATTGATTATTTCCAATCTGATTCTTATTATTCCCAATTTGAATACTCGTATGTTAGTTCCCAATTTGATTTTGATAGTTCCCAATTTGGAGTTGAAAAGGTATAGTCTTGAATGTCTCGATTAATCTTCATACTTCAATTTAATTTTACTGTAGTTCAGTCCAGTCTTGTTTTCTCTGGTTTGAATATTTTATGAATATCTTTTTGACAATAAGTTCTATTTTTTATCGAATTCCTTACATTTTATTTTAGCTATTCTTTTCCTTTCATTCATTCATTTTTGCGTCTGAACTTCTCGCGTTAATTTGGTGTTCTAATGTATATCTAATTTTGTTTTTTTTTTGTCTTACTGAACTCCTTATACGATGACGAAAATACAAAGCTACAGATATGCCCATATCAGATTCTGGAGAAGTTTCCTTCCCAATATTCAGATTTTATTCTCGAATGACGAATAACTATTGGAAAACGAAACCATTCGAAATTTCCAACCAGACGGAGATATATTGCTCTGGTCCAAAACTTTCGTTGCAGTTTCTCACGTGAACTGAATTGAATGAATCTTTACTTCAAACGAAGGATGAAACTTCAGCAGAAAGTTCCCAGTCACCAGATACGTCATCTTACTATAGGACGAAACCCGTTCGTTGAACCGAAGTGTGATAAATTTCAATTACTTGACATCACATGTGTCAGCCCAATCTGCTATCTGAACCCCATATATTAATATCCTACCAGTACAGAAGGGGTTTGGATGATGTGAAAGGGCTGAAAGGCTGTAGGATCCGAGATGTCAATCTTTCTTGACGATTGATGAGAAGAAAGCTCATATACAAGATTGCAGGAATACTTCGAACATTGAAAGCCTTGTCGTTATATATTGATGACGGCTTTCAAGGCCGGAATCAGCTACAGAATAATATTCCGAACTAGCGAGTCATGACAGAATTGTACTGGTGGAGATCTAATCAAAAAGTAATCAGCTAATAATGAAGTTATTTCCTGCATCAAAAGTTATCACCCTGGCACTAAGACAAATAGTTACACGTTAAAAACGATTTTTATATCATGATAACTATTCTTTTCATCGAAAGATCGACCTGAATTCAACCATTCCAAGAACGAAAACTCATAAATCATATCAGATTCAGATTTCCAATGGAATAAATCAACATCTTAGACCAATATTTCATTCAGGGAGTTGGAGAATTCAAAACAGACTGTGGAATCGGAATACGAATATATTATAAGGAAGTTTTGCCTAGTTTTCTGATCCGCTCAATGCGTACTGCCGTGAAGTTATTAATTTTTGAGGAAGTCAATTCTTCAACTCTTTTCAAGCAAGTGGAAATGTCTGGAATGAAAAATTATTTTCTCCTCTATTTTCTTCAAGAAGGATGACGCTGAAGGTATTTTCGGATAATAAGCTTAGTTCTGCAGCATTCATATTACAAAGCTTGTCGCCTAAACTGACAAAGTGTGTGTCAACATTTATTCCAATGAAAACTGTGAAAACTTGAACGTTCTTTCAAGAAACTCCTGCCTGTACCTTAATACAGTCCTGAAAAATTGAGGCGTCGCTCTGGCATTGAGGGCGCTTTCGCTTAAGTAATGGGGCGCTCTGTCATAGAGGACGCTTTCGCTAGAGTAATGGGGCGCTCTGACATTGAGGGCGATGTCGCTAGAGTAATGTGGCTCTCTAGCATTGAGAGCGCTCTCGTTTGAGTAATGGGGCTCTATGTCATGAATAGCGCTCCCGTTTGATTGATTGAGGTGCTCTCGCTCAGAGGGCGATGGTCAAAGATAGAAACTCAACAAGCTTCATGGAGAGAAATGAACAAAAAAGGCTCTTCAGATGAACATAGACGAGGAAAAAAGAAACACGTATCGGCTGTGGATTCTTTGCCTCTGTCTGTGTCAGTGCCAGTTTTGTCTTACCTCAAGTCGATATCTCTCAGTGTTCACAGCTCCGAAATATCCCTCCATAACTTAGCCAATTTACAAAATAATCAGCCATAAAAGTAACGGGATATCAAAAATATCGTCCACCCACATGCTACGAACAGCCGTTGTCTTCAATTCTCGGAGGGACAATTCAAACAAAAACGTCGTGTTGTCTTCTCCGACAAAAAAAACACGACAGTTTTCTCATTTGTACGGATCTTCTGGTATTCGAGGAAGCATATCAAACGCTTAGGTCCTTTTTTTCTTTATAGAAACGGTGTTGTATCGCAGTGAATATTTTATTTGTTCTCACTGCGATGGTTTAGCCCATGAGGACTTTACCGCTGATGGAATATTCGTGAATTTATCGGCTGGAATTTTGGATGAACATGCTCAGACATTCCTTAAATTTTTAATGGATGCGATACGTTGTGGTTGATCCTGCTTGGACTCGAAAATACTTCATTGAATGATGAGGGGAGAATCGATATGTTCACACTTCCGATCTCTCTGAAGATGTTCACGACGTAAAGTCTCACAATCTAACCTTTCAAGCTTCGGTAGATCTACAACTAGGTAATTGCAGAGAACCCCTCTTTATAATCCGAGTGAGAATTTACGGCGTTCAGAAATTTTTGCCTAAGAAAAAAAGTTACAACCTGAGCAGGAATCGAACCTATATCATTTTATTGAAAGTCAAGAACTCTGCTCGTTAAGCTACCGAGTAATACCTGATTATTGCGTCACTGGTAAGGTTTGCTGATGAGATGTACTGGGTTATGCTTAGGTATAGGCTACATTCTTTCCAAGCAAGTGGAAATGTCTGGAATAAAAAATTATTTTCTCTTCTATTTTCTTCAAGGAGAATGATGCAGAAGGTATTTGCGGGTAATAAGCTTAGTTTTGCAGCATTCATATTACAAAGCTTGTCGCCTAAACTGAGAAAGTGTGTGTCAACATTTGTTTCAATGAAAACGGTGAAAACTTGAACGATCTTTTAAAAAACCTTTATACAGTCCTAAAAAATCAAGGCGCTGCTCTGGCATTGAGAGCGCTCACGCTTAAGTAATAGGGCGCCCTCGTTTGAGTAATGGGGCGCTCTCGTTTGATTGATTGTGGTGCTCTCGCTCAAAGGGCGATGTTCTAAGATAGGAACTTAACGAGCTCTATGGAGGGAGATGAACCAAAGAAAGCTCTTCAGATGAACATAGACGAGGAGAAAAGAAACACGTATTCGCATAATCCAGTGGATTCTTGGCCTCTGTCTGTCTCAATGCCAGTTTTGTTTTTCCTCAAATCGATATCTCTCAGTGTTCACAGCTCCGAAATATCCCTCCATAACTTTGCCAATTTACAGAATAATCAGCCATAAAAGTAACGTCCTCCCACATGCTACGAACAGCCGTTGTCTTCAATTCTCTGAAGGACAATTCAAACAAGAACGTCGTGTTGTCTTTTCCGACAAAAGGAACTCGACAGTTTTCTCATTTATGTACGGATCTTTTCGTGTCCGAGGAAGCATATCAAACGCTTAGGTACTTTTTTTCGTTATAGAAACGGTGAATATTTTATTTGTTCTCTCACTGCGATGGTTTCGGCCATGAGGACTTCACCGCTGATGGAATATTCGTGAATTTATCGGCTGGAATTTTTGATGGACATGCTCAGACATTCCTTAAATTTTAATGTATGCGATACGTTGTGGTTGATCCTGCTTGTACTCGGAAGTACTTCATTGAATGATGAGGAGAGAATCGATATGTTCACACTTCCGATCTCTCCGATGACGTTCACTACATAAAGTCTTACGCTTTAATAGTTTAAGATTTAATAGATCTACAACTGAGTGATTTCAGTATCCTCCTGTATAATCCGACTCAGAATTAACGGAGAATTAAGAAAAAAGTTACAACCTGAGCAGGAATCGAACCTGCATCTCTTGATTGAAGGTCAACAACTCTGCCCGTTAAGCTACCGAGTTATACCTGATTATTGCGTCACTGGTGAAATTTGCTGATGAGATGTATGGGGTTGGATAGGACCAGGTGCTTAGGTTTAGGCTACTTTGTATACTTAGTTCATTTCAACTTTCAGAATAACAAAAAGAGATGATAAATTTAAGGACAAATGACCGGTAGCAAGCACTCAAAGACCAAAAACAGACAAGACTTCCGATCAAACATTTCATGCTGAATATAGATCGCACACATACACAAAACCATATTTTCTGTTAGTTGTTGCGGTTGTTAGTGTTGTTGTTGGTTGCCTTACAGCGCAGACGGCAATTTCGAGGTCACGCTGGCCACGAAGGCCACCATCTACCACCAAGGGCTGGTCGAGTGGAAACCGCCTGCTATTTACAAGTCTTCCTGTGAGATCGATGTCGAGTACTTTCCGTTTGACGAGCAAACGTGTGTTTTGAAATTTGGAAGTTGGACGTACGATGGTTTTAAGGTAGGTAGGTATGCTCCAGTGGAAACTGGTAAGGATAATTTGAGCATTTTGCTTTCGAACTCGCCTTTTAGAGTCTCACAGAGATAATGCTTCTTTTTTATTCCTGTTCATGGTCATTTTATGAACGCCACCATGGAAATACGGTCCCAGAATCATTTATTCTGTATTGAGTTACATTACAACGAAATGCCACGATCAGGAAATGGCCTGACGATCCCTGACGCGTCCGAAAGTGATTCCTTTGTCGAGAAACTGACGTTGCGCGTCAGTGGACGTGAGAAAATTTTCTGAACGTTGGAAACCGCCGTAAGATACAAGAAACGGAACATGATCTACTGTTTATCGTTTCTTCTAGTTTTATGAACATACCTACTCAGTAGAATAACTAAGAAAAGTAAGACGTGGTGTCATTAGCACTGACTTCAGCTCAAAATATTCTTACCTCAGCATAAAACATCCAATCTCATGATGTGCTTCATGTGGAATTTTTTAAATACACAGAGAATTGATCTATGGAACTCAACACCTCTTATACTCATCATATTTTGGATTCATTTACTGATGTGCAATAAAACGTGGGGATGCCAAATTGCCAATATGTGTTATGTTCTTCAATAGATTAATTCTCGAAAGACAACGCTTCTTGTAGCATGATAATAATGATATTGAAACACAATTTATATCAGAAGTATGTTTAATCCTCGCTCAGACTATGATATCAGGAATCACTATTTTTGTCCATTTCAGAGATCCATTGAATTCAGCACTTTGAACGACGTTCAACTGTGAGAGTTTCAGGTTTCAGTTTAAGATTCTCCTGAACCAAATCAAACATTATAGCACGACTAGTTCTTTTACTAACAGTCTATCGAAAAGTTCTTCGACCCACTCAAGTAATTCATAAATCTGCTGATGGTGTCCACGGGACTATTTCCAAGGAAGGAAATCGTAACTATTGGATTCATCTCGCTACGCTTCGCCACAATTTCAGTAAATAAATTGTTTCTACGAAAGCTGTAAGCTGTCAAATGGCCTAAAATATAGGGGTCCAAGCTTCAGTGACTTCCTCTTTATTGCAGCCTGTATGACCCTATTCTCTGAACCATAGCATGGAAATGATAATTTCCACCCGAATTTATATCCTTTTTTCATGTGGAAATGCCGCAATCGATGCACGCAAGTTACACAAACGCTTCGGCTTTTTTCTGAAAAGGAAATACTTGAAAGTATTCAGCTGATAAAAATGAGGTACCTTGCTCAAGTTCAATTCGGTAAAAGCCACATTTCTCGAAATGAAGTGAAGGCATTTTTATGGCTCATTGCAGTAAGAATTCATTTTCTATTTAATGCAAATAGTGATTCATACCATTTCGTAATCTTAATGAAATCGGCATGTTTTTCTTAATTTAGCACTCAGGCGACCATATTTTTCAGGAGGAAAATGAGCAAAACATGAAATTTGAGCTACATCTTGAGTGCCCCTGGCTCAGTGGTAGAGCATTGGAATTCGGACCCAAAGGTCCGAAGTTCAATCCCGAGCTAGGAAAGAAATTTTCTAGTCTCGGTAGGGGCCACCATTCTCACTGTTGGGTCAAAAATTAACAGTGCTGTGCCTAAGGTGGCGTAAGGACACAGTAACAAAGCCTACACAGAACACAACTGCTTACTCCGAACTCGGCACAAGTTACAAGCTTCGAAGCTTGTAATTTCAGAGGGGTCTCTACAGGAGACCCAGGAGTTATCAGGATAAACAAAATATCAATATATCAATCTCTGTTAGAAAAAGAACTATACATGTGCCCCAAAAATCATAGCTTACATTCGATAGCGCATCTGTCCAGGAATACTATCCAAAAAAAACATTGACGAAATTCCTTCTATCAGAGTCTTGTCACCAAAAAGTGGCAAAATGTGCAATTTTTTGAATTTCGGAAAATCTGGAATATCTCAAAAACTGCGGTACCAATAAAATATAAAACATATTTTTTTGAACCGCCACAAAGTCCTATACCCAGAGGTACCATATTCTCCATTCATTACGTCACATCCTGTATATCAGAGAAGGAGTTAACGGCATGCAGTCACTTTCTTGAAATTCCGGAAAAAGTGTTACACACCGAATAGGAATCGAACCTGCGTTTCCCTATTTGCGGGACTGGTTACTCTATCTCTAAAGCTACCGAGACGCAGGTTCGATTCACGCTTGTCTGCATGTCGTTAATAGTCCAGTCATTATAGTGAGTTCACCTCGGAATTCGAAATACCCAGCTGTGAGTCTGTAAATACTTGAATATTGACACCCTAAAAGTTGTCTCTGGTAGAGTGTACACAACTATTAAATTTCAAGGTCAAGGGTCCCAAAAATCGGTTTTTTGCGCTTTTTTGTCAATATGTATCTCATTTTCTATGGGTTTTTTTGCTATTTGTATTCATTATCGATATTGTAGAATACAAAATTCTCTACAAATTTTGTTCAAAAAATTCACTTCAGGCCAACCTGTGCCTCCGGTCGAAAACGAATTGATGAACTATCGATAAATCAATTAACCTAATTGATAGTTATAACTTCTTATATGATTGGTGGAAAATTTGAAAGCGACACAGATTTATTAAGTTTGGTAGACTAACCGTAATGCATATAACGAAGATGATCGAGACTTTTCACAGATTTCGGAGCATTTTAGACTGCCAATAAGGTTTGAGTTTTACTCTATACAGGGTGTCCCAAATAAGAGTGACTGATTTCAAACATGAAATCCCAGCTTATCAATTGCTCCAAAGAGATGGGGTTTTCACTAGTTTCACTAGTTTATCAAAGAGATTTTTCTAAAGCTTGGCTGGCATTTCATCTCATCAACACAGAGTGTTTTACTAATGTTGGTCAAATTCAAAGGGGAAAATGTGTATTATTTCAAATGGAAAACGCTATAATTATTGATCTCATTCGAAAGAGCAATCATTCTCCTTTCCAAAAATGTATAGTTTTCTATCTTTTGTTTCATTAACAACAAAGATATTCGAGGTTTCATTTAGGACTATAACTCGTTAAACCCATCCATATATCCTGTATAACATCCTCAAGTTGAGTCTACTCAGAACTACGTTTTCTATCATTCGAATACTCCCAATAACGGCGTTTCTGGAGAAACGGTTTGAGATATTCGGATTCTGCTTTCCCGATATCACTGATATTTTAAACTATATTGATTATTTATCTTTGGTTCTGTGCTTTCAAACTGGATAAACTGAAACCTAAAGCTCTAAACTGTCCCTAGAAGGCTGTGCGCAGAAAAATTCCAATATTTTTCCAGAGAACAAGACCAAAGTGCTGATTCAATCGAACCCTATCAATGTGTTTTCTTCCAGCGCCGACGGCAACTATGAGGTCACTCTGATGACCAAGGCGACCGTCTTCTACTCGGGCCTGGTGCTCTGGAAGCCTCCAGCCGTTTATAAATCCTCTTGCTCAATCGACGTCGAATTTTTTCCCTACGACGTGCAAACGTGCGTCCTCAAACTGGGAAGTTGGACTTATGACGGGTTTAAGGTTCGCGTGGTGCTATATTTTCCCATTTCCGTGTTTGTTTAGCCTTTACGCTCCCTGTTTATGTAACGTTCTTTCTCGTTGGTTCGTTCCAGTGTGCAAATCCGTTCTCAGTAGAGGGCCGTGCTGAATGGCTCCGGCCGAAAAATGGCATCTGTTTTACTGTTTGAATTCAAGCAGAAGGAAATTGGATCGTATTTTTGGGAAATCGGAAAATATACGATTCAGTTTTCTATTTTTGCAGAGTGATCCTCGTGGAGTTAAAAAATCTAGATGAATTCAATTCAGGGCGTTTTTACATGCAATCAGGCTGGATGTTGCTGAATACTCGAGGAAATACAGGATATCCATCCTTTCGTTTTGAAAGAAAGTGATCACTTCTGTTTTATCTCATTTCAATTTCCTTTCGTCATTTAATGAATCAATGTGAACCACCCTGGGAATGATAACGTTTAAAGAACGTATTGTTTTTTCGGTGAACATTTCGAACGCTGAGAATGATCACTTTTTATACAGGCTGTTCCTAAATTGAACGAGCAAAACAGAAAGGGGAGATTCCTCAAGTGAGTTTAAAAAGAAAAATGTCCCATAAACATGGAGTCGCAAATGTTTCGCTTTCGAGATACAGAGTGTTGGAGTTTGAATTTTTTTCTCAAGATTTCTTTGATGAGCAACTGTCAATTTGAAAAAAAAGTAAAACGAAGCTTTCTTCTATATTATACTAAAACGGTAACTCTGTGGTCCGGTCCGGGGAATCTGTCGAAAAAGTCCAGAAGAATTCTAAAATCGCAGCGAAGCTGCGATACAGGAAAAGAATTTTTACACGGTCAGAAAGAGGAATGATCGTGTGCGAAATTTCGATTTTCTAGGCGATGTAGAAGTATTTTAAAAAAATTCGCGAAAATGGCGAAAAAAATTCGGCAAAAAGGGCAATTTTAGACTCGATAAAACTTCTTTCGCAGATATCCTGGCCGTGACGTAAATATACGGATCGAAAGAGGAAGAGTCAACGCAAAATAGCTTGGTATTCATATTTTCCATGATTTCCCCATTTCTTCAGGAAAATTGATCAAAGTTTGACATTTCTCCTATAAAATCGCCCGATCTACAGAGATCACAGAGAACTATTTGACATTGTAGCTGTAAGCTGTCAGAGTTTGGCCACAGCCTTCTATAGAGAAAGCCCGGAACACAATCTGACAACTGCGCTCAGATTTCGCGATCGGAGGCCTACCGATATGGATAACTGCTTAAAAGGTAGATCTGCTGGCCCATACTAGTTGTTATACTAAACTTTCCGGTCTCTTGTGGTTTTGTCGTATCTGCTACTGATTTTGATAAAAAAAAATTTGAACGATTCTCTCTAAATCCTCGGAAAAATCCAAATTATTTCGAGAGAATCGTTCAAAATTTTTGTTTCTCGAAATGGGTGGCAAATACGACAAAACTACAAGAAACCGAAAAGTTTAGTATAACAGCAAAGCTTCTTTTCACATTTTTTCAAATCAACAGTTGCTCACCAGAAAAAAATTCTGGAGGAAAATAGGTGACAGTGTTCCAGAAAAAATATCACCCTGTAGATCTACTAACGAAATTGCCATGTCACGTGGTGAGAACTCGCAAATGTAATATCTATGCCAAATTTCAGTTGAATATCTTGAAAAGTGTGGATACTAAGAGAAAAAAAACTTGAAAAAATTCAAACTTCAACACTCTGTATCTCGAAAACCGAACGTTTACGACCCCATGTTTATGGGACTTTTTTTTCTTGAATTTACTTAAGAAATTTCATCCTCTCGTTTGTACGTTCATTTTCGGAACACCCTGTATATCAATATTCTGTCTCAATTTCATCAGGGGATTCAATATTCCGATCGCGTCTATGAGAAAATAGAAACATACGATATCCAAGTTGATTCGATAAACGAAAATATATCGTGAAACTCTCATGTCGAATATGGCAGCGTGGTTTAGAATGGGTTGATATAAAATACAACGTTTTACGAGTTCTTTTACTGAGATCGCAGATATGCATACAGAACGAAGCACATTGTACATATATTTTGTTTACAATTGGGAAAGGTATAAAATTCTCACTGTATACAGACCAACTTACACACTTTCAGTGTTGTTCATGCAGAAATCCTGAAAATCATTTCATACAGAATTTAAATATTCACTCATATTTTTCTTTTTACTTTAGAACCATATCATTGAAGAATCTCAATCCAACACTCGATTTTCCACAATTTCAATGACACATATGAAAAAGAATTCATCTCTTTCATACAGTAGATTTTGTAGAATAACTTTTTTTAAATACTTTTCAAACTGAAGTTTTTCGATGAACATATCAATTCACTATCTCGATCTCGACAAAATCTTCTTCGAATACTGTAGTTATGATGTGTCTAACGTGGCAACGATCCATGAGAAACTAATTTTTTAAATATTTTGTTGTTTCCACAAGCACTTGCACTTGTCCATATGCACGTTTCCACGTAAGGCACAACGTCAATTCAGGAAACCAAAAAACGACAGCCATAACTACTTCCGGTTCTCCGGAAGAACAAAACATTAGTTCAGATTTGCAAGACATCCTGGATGCCTCACTGAAATGAATTTAATGAAAATATTCGGAGTAGTTCTCAATACAATAGAAAATAAAACAGAAAGACGATATCCATGAGGGGGAACATCGTTAGATGAGATTTCTCGCTTCATTCCAATGCCAAGACTTACTCGGAAGCAACAAATAAAATATTCCTGGAAAGTATGGATAATGAAGGAAGCCATTGAGTCATGAAATCGATTATGTCCAAAGAATTCGAGTTTTCTTCAAGAAGTCACTCTGGTATAAAAATTTCAAATTACATCCATCAATTTCCAGCATCTGTTAGAAAAACTGATTGCTCCTTTTCTGGAGATACCGTTTGGTAAAAATCTTGGATTCTATTGTGCTAGATTCTTGTTTTCTCCTTGATTGGACACTTGAATCCTTATCGTTATCCTTATTAAGAATGTTCTCGATATTTCACGGCGAATAAGAGTGAATCTCACGAATCAGGGATATGAGAAATATATAATTTAGAAGCTGAAAATTTTTCGAGTACCAATTTCTAGCCTATGAACATTTTTAATTCATTATGAAGTGGTGTATTTATTTTTGAAGCACTGCATATTTTATACCTTTTCCACTTATAGGAGTTCGTGTTTATAGATATTCAAATGACTGATAGATGTGGAGCTTAGTTTGCTTGAAGCATGTGCGAAAATGCCAAAGAAAATGTGGAAACCTTCAGAGATTTCTTGTACATATTTGAAAAACTAAAATTGTTCTGCATTGGATTAGACTCTGACTATATGCTGTTGTATTCTGCGGAGTTTGTCGCCAAAAAAAAAGCTTCGTTTTAGATGGTTTTCTTGGTGTATAGATTTTGGAATACTGAGTTCTTGGATGTGGTGTTGGGATTTCATCCCTTTGAATTTATTTGAATATTATTGAAGGAGAATTTTTTTTTATTTACTCAATGAAAACTGTGTACATATTTCACCCTATTTTTCAACTTGATTTCAGTTACAGTCATTTTTGATTTTGACACTTTTTTTATTATGGATTCAATGTCTTTTTTGAAGCAAGTTTCACAAAAAGAAGGTAGGTTTCAACAGTTTCATTCATCCATGTACATATGAACATATCTATACATATTCCTTTACGAGTAGTACATAGTAATCCTCTCCATATTACATCTAATGAACAATACTGAAAGGAGTTGATTCACTTTCAAGCATAAACCAAACAGGGAATGTATTTGGAAAAAAAATTTAATGCTACAAACACAGCTCAGAATATGAAATTCCGTACGTAAATTTGACGTGGTTATTATTTTTGTACTTACTGTTACTGATGATATACACAGGTGGAATCAAAGTTTCAGCTTGATTATGGACAAAAAACTATATTTGATATAGCGTAAAAGTGTACATGGTAATCCATCAGAAACTGAACTGCTCCACAAGAGTTAGTGATATCGTATTCAATCATTTTTGAAAGTATGTAATCTTCGAGAAAATCGCTGTAAAATCATTTAAAACTCAACAACAACTTGAATCGATCCAATAAAAATCAGTATGAGACATTTCGTCAATATGATCGTTTGGTTCGTTGCATATGCGTCATGAATGTTCTTATTTTGAAATGAAGTCAGTTCATTAAAGGCTTCGATTTGAAACGAGTTTTCTGAAAATGCCAAGACGCTGAGGCTAATAGGGCTATTCTTATGCTACAGGGTGGCCTTACTCAGGTTGTTGTAGCGGAAAGGCTTCAAGTCAGCCAAAGTGTGATATCTCGACTTTGGAATAGGTTCAGGGAGACAGGTTCCGTGTTGGAAAGACCAAGGCTTGGTGGGCGACGAAAAACAACACCTGCTCAGGATCGTTTCATCACCGTTTCGGCGAGAAGAAACCCTACATCTACGTGTAGAATGCTACGGAATACTCTTCAAAATGCAGATGGGGTCCAAATTCCCATCGAAACCATCAGACGACGTTTGAGAGAGGTGTATCTAGGTTCTAGACGTCCATTGAGAGGAGTTCCATTAACACGTGACCATAAGCGACAAAGACCGGAATGGGCAAGGCAACATATCAATTTGAACGATCAATGGCGTAGTGTCCTTCTCACTGATTAATCCAGATATGGACGATTTTTCAGATTTTCTAAGAATAAGGATATGGACAATCCCACGCATACCCCGTAATCGTTGCTATGTCCAAGAAGTCCATCCATTCCGAGGGGGTAGTGTTATGGTATGGGCAGGGATATGTTTCAACGGGAGCACAGATCTACTCATTTGTCCTGGGAATATGACAGAATTACACTATAGGGAGCATGTCATTGACAACGTTGTGCCAAATTTTCACGCTGCTATTGGTGAAACTTTTCAATTTCTGGAGGATAACGTTAGACCGCACCGTGCAGCCATATTTGAGAATACGCGCGAGGAGCTTGGTATTACACATTTACCAATACCTCCGCACTCATCAGAATTGAATTTCATAGAACATGCATGGAATTATGCTCCATAGAAGATTAGATGATCATCAACCTACCGCAGAATCCTTAAATGATCTGAGAGAGCTTCTGCCCGTTTATGGAACCAAATTACTCAAGAAATGTTCAACAACCTCGTGTGTAGTATGCAAAGAAGATGTCAAGCTGTTATTGATGCCTGTGGAGGCCATATATTGTATTGATAGTCTCAAAATGCTTGAATTCTCTGGGATTAAAACTTCGTTATTTTACTCGATTTTTCTTGAGCACCCTGTATACGCTGCAGACCTACAGGCTAAAATTAATTTGCCACTTGAAATCATATTAATATGAATTTTCATCACAAAAATCTCATTTTAACTATATTTTTTTGCAATTTAAGTTAATATCCCTAACTCATGTGGAGCAGTTTATTTCATATCGGTAATAAACAAGTTTCAGAGTCCCATTATTTCCTGGTGTGCACTCAGACAACCAGGATATTGAAGCACCTGCCATAAAGTTCACCGGAGAGTGAATATGCAAGAGAACAACCGGAATCAGGAGAAATGAACTCCAGATGCACGAAAAAAATTTAATTACTTTCGGAGATGGGGCAGTCCCTGATCAATTCGTCTACGTGGGCGAGATATTGAAATTTTCTGTTCCAATTTCGCTCAAGTCGTTTTCGCCTGACAATTCCGCCGTTAAAATTAAAGGAAAATTTATAGGAAGTTCTCGGAAAACAATCCGGATATTTGGTCAACTGCCGAGAGTTTCACGATTCAGTTTTAATACGTGCTAGACTCGGTTTATTGGAGTATTGATCAGCAGGGGATTGAGTGAAACTTTCGGGATTGATTGAAGAAGAAACTCCATGCTTTTGCTCCACAACTAAAGTAGGTGAAATGGTCTCTCTGAAGGGAGTGATGAGAAGTTTGAATAATCGAAGGGGCCCCTCAGAATATGCTTTTTGAGAAGGACGATAGGACCACGATAAGGTCACGATAGGGTCACGATAGTATCACGATAGGTCCACGATAGGACGTTCTTGAGATCTGGATGCCCCGGGATTTTTTTCTGAAGAGAATTCTGAGTAGAAGCGAAGCGACTTCTCAGGAAATGATTTTTGAGAAAATGTAGCCTCGAAACGGTCACGATAGGGCTGCGATAGGGCATTCTCGAGATGTGGAGGCATCGAGTATTCTTCTTGAACAGAATTCAGCCACGCATCTGCTGCGAGAGGCTTTAAGAATGGGACTCTAATTTATTTCAATAATATCATTGTATTCTGAAAGCGTATCCTCTTTGTAGGAAGACCCTTATGCTTATACCCCAAAGCTCAAAAGGACCAAATGAAATAAATTCGATCACAAAGTATAATTTGGATATTCTCTCACCATTATTTCGTTAAAATCAAAGAATCTCTGTTGCTTTCTCGAATTCAATTAATATACTTCCAACTGTAGGATCGAGTAAAACAAGTTAATTCCATAAATTGCCTTAATTTGAACTCATTATTAAAACCTCTCTCCACTTCTAGTCCCACCAACCTCCCTTTTCGGAATAAATTCACTAGGAGATTAAATTTTTGTAGGACAATGCTGAAGGTGTATAAAGCGGTGCTTAAATTAAGACGGGGAACATTAAGCAATGAGTTGTCATTATTTGCAAACTAAGAAACTCAGAGCTGCCAACGTAACTGGAATAAACTTTGAAACTAATTATATTCCTGATGAGGGCGGACTGAAATTCGTTAGGACGGAAGAGATATGTGAGATGAATAATATAATTGGCATTCCAAATAGATTTGGGATGCCTCAGATACCCGACGAGCTCCGTTGAAGAGGGAAATTTCCATTTGGATCACGTTGAAATGTCCTAATTTTTGGCATTGTTTGATAATTAAATTGGATTGGAGTATATTATACAGTTTCCAACATCATGAGTATACACGATCAAACTTACAAGGGATCACCTATAGTGATTTACAAGAATTAATTCCTCATGAATGTATTGTTGCGTCTCACTTCGCAACATCTGGACAAGATAAATTCCATCTCCTATGTCAACAAGAAGTAAGCCAATCAGAAGATGGTTGTGCACACTAGATATTTTAAAAATAATTGCTTTTTAATAACCATAGCTACCCTTCCAGGAAACCCTAATGATGATTGATGACAATTTGTCGAAAGCGCTCGGTTTCTACTTAAATAAATACCCACACTGAAGTACCGTGTTTGATTATTTTTAAGAATTAAGCCGTCGCCTTCAAAAATATTGTATAGATAAATTGATTTAACCATATGGGATCGAACCCTTGAACTGCAATATTGTTCCACATGCCTTTAGTTACAATTCTCGTTCTTTGTTTAACCCTTTCATTGCTGAGTTAGGAAATGTAAATATACGATTACAGTGCTTCAGGTTACAAAAAAAAGTGTCGTACGTATACAGGGTGAGTCTTTGACTTGTACATATATTCTAACTGAAGATTCTTGTGGTCAAAGGAATCTTTTTTCATTTTCCATTTTTCGGAATTCGTCTCTGTTGAAAAGATATAGCTATTTAATAAAATTGGCTTATTACGTTTCTGATATAATTCTCTGGAATTGATGCGAAATTCATATTTCTCGATTGAAATTGAGTTGATACATTTAGAAAATACTAAAGTACTGACCTTATTCGAATAAGAATGTTTAAAACACGATATTTCTCAACAAAAACAGTAAGTTTCATCCGATTATATCTGCAACTAAAAAGCCATATTTCTCCTACTAAAATAAGTTCCTTCTTGGATTTTCATGAAGATCAGTTTGTGAACACTTATAACTTGTTTATATTATCCTCTTTCCCCCAAAACTATCTAAAAAAATGGTTTTTACACTAATCGAACATAACTCCATTGAATTAGGTTGAAGGATTCGAGGTCAATGACCTGATCTAATCCATCTTATCATATTTTATGAAAGATATCATAGAACGTTTGAGAAGACGATGCCAGATTGTGATGATTTTCTCTTTAAACGAGGAAGAAGAAGGTCCTCTATCATTAACGGATGAACTAACGCAAAGGCACTAGTTTTGTTCACTTTTACCGCGCAAGACAAACCGTTGTCCCATACACCGAACAATTGGTCTGTGGTTGTTGAACGAAGCATGCGTATAGCGGCATGATGGAGATTTTTCAATTACGATTTGTTATTTGTTTATTTACAGTGAAGAATGCGAACAACTGATGTGAAAAGATTTTCAGTGAAAGTGAATTAATGTGATGATAACCGTGTTGTGTCGAGTTTATAAAATTCCAAAAGGATATTGTTTAGATAGAAACATCGCCACAGATCGTGTAGTGTTAAGTATTCATTTTGCATTGATTTCAATTCAATACGTGGTTTATTGTATGGGATACTCATCATTAATATCCGAATTTTGAATTCCATTGACATTTTAGTCTTGACAAAGTTGATAAACATTCTGACAACCTTGTTACCTTGTATAGAGATTATCAATCTGAGCCATTCTGTGATATTGAAAAGCCAGGGTTGCATCTAGATTTTTCTTATGATTTTCGATTTTTTCGTCAAATTTCATCGGGTAAAATTGAGAATAACTCGGAAACGACGCGTTTTATTGGAAAAAAAACAGGAATATGTACTTTTATTTTCATATTTTCATAGTATTTTTTCGTGGATTCATGAGTCGGCGACGATGTAACATTGATACCGGGAAAAATATTGAATAAGTTTTGATATGGAAATATGCATCATTGAGGGAGTGATAGACCAGGGCCGAAACCTTCAAAAATGGTAAAAAGTGAAAAAAAATTACAGTAGGATGAAACCGATTAGAAAAGGAGGGGAATATGATCAAAATGAAAGGAAAAATAAATTACGGTCGATCCGAGTTCGGGAAGTGGGAGGGGTGAGTTTTTAAGGGTG
Organism: Adalia bipunctata; assembly: GCA_910592335.1. Classification (NCBI taxonomy): domain Eukaryota; kingdom Metazoa; phylum Arthropoda; class Insecta; order Coleoptera; family Coccinellidae; genus Adalia; species Adalia bipunctata. Next base: position 17,349,573 of record OU342955.1, read on the forward strand.
AAAAATGGTTTTCCTTGATTTCCGGCAAAACCACAAGTCCTATGGAAAAAAGTTAAAAGGCAAAGTTGTAGGTAATAAAAAGATCTACAACTTTTGTGTTTGCAATTTTTTCACATTACCTCAAAATTTAGGTGAAAAATTCAAAAAACCAAGTTTTTGGTTTTTTATTTATATCTTTTTCAAAAAAAAATTTTTTTCTACGAAATTTTGTGAAAACTTACCTTATTATGTCCCAAATACACTGTAATTTATTAGATTCAAAATATTTATGTTTTCGCCTTATTTTAACTTAATATCAAAAAAGCCCCCTAATTTTCAATCGAAAATTCTGACGTCAAAATATCAGCTTTTTTCAAAAAGTTCAGGGGCTTTTTCTTCATTGAAATATCTTCTTTCTGATGGTGTAAAAAAAATATACATTACTATAGGAAATGTTCTCAGAAAACGCAAAAAATTGAAAAAACTCAAATTCGAAATTTTTTTTTAATCATTATGTACAATTTTGAGGTATTTATTAAAATTTACTCTTTAATTACTCAAAAAACGTAAGATTTCCTGTTTCATTTATAAACGAAAAAATTGCAAATTGAAATATACTTCTATAATTAACAAAAAATAAGTTAATAAAGTTAATATTTAATAAGACATCTACAATATTTTGAAAAAGTTGTAGAATCTTGTTTAAATTATATTTTTAGATGACTATTTATTGCTGTTTTAAGATAATTCATATACCTGAGTGACCTTTGGTTAATTTTTAACCCATTGTAAGTTATTTCATAGATAAGTGGGGACTGAGTTACACTAATGGTGGGTTTCATAAATCGTTGATTGAACAAATCACAGAATTATTCGACGAAATTGTCAAATCAACCAATAGGATTTCTAATTTTCGAAATTTTTAGCATACAATTGCTTGATTGAGTGATTTGTGAGAAATTTACTTTATTCAAAAAATTGTTTGGAATCTACATAGCAAGGTAAATACTATCTGTATTTTAATCAGCGTGACATTATGCCCAAATTTACAGAAAAGGATTTAATTCCGGAAGTATTGCTCAAAACTATTTGCTGCAGCTGTGAAACTGGATGTAACAGTTTAAAATGTGGCTGCCGAAAACATGATTTAAAATGCACAAATTTATGCACTAATTGTCATGGTTCTGAAAATTGCTCCAATATAGAAGAAAAAATCTATGAGGAAGTAAATGATTCAGATGAAATTGTGGAAGAAGAAACAATGCAGACTGGAAATAACATTGGAGACGAAAATGATGGTCTTGAAGATTTCGACGATCAACTAGAGTTGGAAAGGTTTTTCGAATCTGACGATGAAGAAATGCCTTCAAAGAGACAAAAACTAATGAATAACTGATTAGAATTTCAGATAAGGTATTCATGAATAACAAGATTAACGTTTTTGAAAAAATAAAAATAAAATGCGTAATCAGAATTAAGTATCTGAATTCAATAGTACGATTCACCTGTATATTTATATTGTATAAGATTTTCTATGACATGAATGTAATTCGAATTAAATGAATGAACTCTTTATCCTAAAAAAAATGCAGCAATCACATTTTTTTGATGAAATTGTACATAGTGATTAAAAAAAATTTTCGAATTTGAGTTTTTTCAATTTTTTGCATTTTCTGAGAACACTCCTTATAGTAATGTATATTTTTTTCACACCATCAGAAAGTAGATATTTCAACGAACAAAAAGCCCCCAAATTTTTTGAAAAAAGCTGATATTTTGACGTCAGAATTTTGATTGAAAATTAGGGTGCTTTTTTGATATTAAATTAAAATAAGACGAAAACATGAATATTTTGAATCAAATAAATTACAGTGTATTTGGGATATGATAAGGTAAGTTTTCACCAAATTTCGTAGAAAAAAAATTTTTTTTGAAAAAGATATAAATAAAAAACCTAAAACTTGGTTTTTTGAAATTTTCATATAAATTTTGAGGTTATGTGAAAAAATTGCAAATACAAAAGTTGTAGATCTTTTCATTACCTACAACTTTGCCATTTCACTTTTTTCCATAGGACTTGTAGTTTTGCCGGAAATCAAGAAAAACCATTTTTCACCCTTAAAAACTCACCCCCTCCCACTTCCCGGACTCTGATCGACCGTAATTTATTTTTCCTTTCATTTTGATCATATTCCCCTCCTTTTTTAATATGGGTTTCATCCTACTGTAATTTTTTTTTGTTTCAAAAATTATCGACCCTGGTCTATGAATACATCACCATCTTTCAGTTCATTTGAAATGGCGGTTACGAAGATATAAACAGAAAAGTGTTTTTTTCATGGATTTTTATCTTCCAAACGAAACCGACTCTTGAAAAATGGCATAGAAAAAAAGTGTTTCGTTCGATGAGAGGAATCTACAGTTGAAAGTCAAAGACTCACCCCGTATAGACGTTTTTAGAAATTTAAGAATTAAGCTGCAATGAAATCCTCGTACGTATAAATACGAAGTTTGCAGTGAATTTATGAATATGGACAATGTACATGTACGGTCATTGCATATCAAAGGTGCAAAGTCAAAACGTATATGTATGGAGATAGCAGTTAAAGGGTTGAAATTACCCTTTGTAGTGATTTATTGGTCAGCTATTGAAAGATTCCTCAAACAAGAATTCAGGTCAAGTTTGTGAAATACATCTGGTTTTTTGAGACAATGTCCAGGTCCGGTGAACCATTCAGTTTCTCCGTATGAGCTCATAAAATTAAATATATGGGGACATTTATTACAATACAAGATGCATTATGGTCTGTAGATTCAAGGAACGGGTAGTTTTTCCCACTATAGCCAAAAATAGCAAATGAGAGCACTTCATTGGCATAGCGAGGCGTTTTTCGATTCTGACACCCAATCAATTGTTGATCTTTCCACTTTTATTCAGAGGAAATGAACTTCAATTTTTTTCAGCTTGCTTCTAAAACCCTTTGTCACAGAGAATAGCAATCAGTAAAGTCGGTCAATTACCAGTAAAGTGAAGTTATCGAACAGTAATGATTCATTTTTTATTCGAAATCGTCGGTAATTAATCACTTCGTAATTCACAACAACACTTTGCTCCCTTGCTATACATTTTCATATCGAAGGTAGAGTTTATAATTTCATACATAGGTGTTACTTGTATAATCGTTTCGTGCTTGTTGGCTAAGTTGAGGTAACAAGAAAATACATCCAGATTATCGAGAATCACCATCATCCACCAACTAGAAGCAGTGCAAGGAAACCATCATCCTGGTAAAACAATCAGGGTACAAAAATGAAACTAGAACAACCTTGGTAACCTAATCAAGGTACGAAACATGTATGATGTGAAATCAGAAAGAATAAGAAACAACTTGAATACAATAAAAATAGAAATTGACCGAAATCTTGAATTCTAGAATATGCAAATAAAAAATTATATGCAAATTGCATTACAAAATTGCGACGCTAATGAATATGCTAACCAAAAGCAACAGGTAGACTGAAGAGTAGGTAATAATGTTGGCATCAATTTTATATAGATTGATTCCAAAGCCCAATTCCAAATAAGAGAAAATTAAGAGTAGTACTTCTAGAAATTATAACTCATTATTTTTTTTTCTAATTCCCAAATCTTTTGTAAAGGTTGATCTGAGACATATGGACGAGAAAGCTGGTAGTAATATTGTAGAAGTTGGAGTGGACCTATCTGAGTTTTATATGTCAGTGGAGTGGGATATACTCGAAGTACCTGCTGTGAGGTGAGTTATTCAAAAAAAAAAAGAAAAATGTGTTGCATGCAATATGCCAAGGCCAGTTGTAACTGGTAATAATCTGTTATCATTTGGTATTGTATACAGGGTCTTTCACGAGGAACCTCACCCATATTTATACGGGAAACTACTGAACGTATTTTCATGAAATTCAGCACTTATAAGTATTTCACGATGCTGATGAAATCTAAAATATTTTCAAGGCATGAGCACCTCCGGTTTTTCCGGAAATGACGTAAACTTCCGTTTTCCAAATTAGAACACCATTTTTTTATTGCAGAAATAGATTCCTTGAAAGATTTCAAGTTATTTTGATGTAACATACTTCAGTTTTGGTTGGGAAATTCTCTCTGAGCGGGAAAATTCGAAAAAAAAAATCGAAAATAGAGCTCCGCTGAAACAAGAATAACTTCGAGGTTTTTGGATGGAAAATTTTCATTTTTGGGATTTTTCAAGATGTAAGATTGATGTACCCACTTCAAAAATCGAAATCGCGATTCATGATACAGGGGGTGAAAAAATCGCTTTCAAAGTTAGGGATGACAAAATCGTGAAAAATCAATTTTTTCAAATTAGAACCCCATTTTTTTATGGCAGATATTGAATCTACGTTAAAAAATAATGTGAGTGTATGCATCACACCTTCGCCCTAAAATGGATATTTTCTGAGTTAATATCCACTTTAGGGCAAGGGTGTGATGCATACACTCACATTATTTTTTAACGTAGATTCAATATCTGCCATAAAAAAATGGGGTTCTAATGTGAAAAAATTGATTTTTCACGATTTTGTCATCCCTAACTTTGAAAGCGATTTTTTCACCCCCTGTATCATGAATCGCGATTTCGATTTTTAAAGTGGATACATCAATCTTACATCTCGAAAAATCCCAAAAATGAAAATTTTCCATCCAAAAACCTCGAAGTTATTATTGTTTCAGCGGAGCTCTATTTTCGATTTTTATTTTCGAATTTTCCCGCTCAGAGAGAATTTTCCAACCAAAACTGAAAAATGTTACATCAAAATAACTTGAAATTTTCTAAGGAATCTATTTCTGCAATAAAAAAATGGTGTTCTAATTTGAAAAACGGAAGTTGACGTCATTTCCGGAAAAACCGGAGGTGCTCATGCCTTGAAAATATTTTAGATTTCATCAGCATCGTGAAATACTTATAAGTGCTGAATTTCATGAAAATACGTTCAGTAGTTTCCCGTATAAATATGGGTGAGGTTCCTCGTGAAAGACCCTGTATTGTAAAGTACTAAGTTGAATGACGCGCTAAAATTCCTTGATGGTCATTATCCGTGCTGTTTTTATTACTTCAGTCCTAGAGTATAAATCTTCGGCCAATTTCCATTTGTGAATCGATATTTTATATGCCAAATATTTCAACAATGGGATTATTACAATCATTGTTCTTTGGACCAAATTTCGATGATTCTTTGAGTCAGCTCAATCTAATTCAATTAGCCTAATATTATAACTCGCTGTTTTGATCGATAAAATTCGATTAAGGATCTTTTCAATGTGACATTCATGTTAGGTTAGGTAAGGTTATGTTAGATGAGGTAAGTTCAAAACTGTTGGAACTTTGAAATTCCCCATCAAGTTAGCGAGATCGGACCTCCTTTAAAATAAAGAATAAATAGCCAATAGAATGACGCAGAAGCCAACTTCATTTTTCAGGTTGGCGAGGTTTCTACATCCTTTTATCTCTACGGAAACAAATGATCCCAGATGCAAGAATTCCTCTCACCGTATTTCGGGCAAAAAGCAAATTCCTTGACTTTACGCGACGTCGAAACGAACCCTGTTGACTGAAACTTATCCCGTCTTTTCGGTCTATTTGGAGGACACGTATATTGCTTCTCATACAAACAATACTGCTGAATTGCTTATCGGCCCGCCAAAAGAGCTTCTTTTATCCTCTAAACAAAGGGCTTGAAACGAAGTTCTTATCCTTGGATATTTTTGGATCGGAAATTTGGAAGTGGCCATGCCTGGGCCTCGATTGGAAGATCGAGGTGGGGTGGAATTAGAATAATGGGAATATTAATCAGAGGTTGCAGATGTATCAGCGAGTCTCTGGAGTTTATAAGATTTTCTTAATACTGAATTAAAAGAAAAAATGTTATGGTAGGATATACTTCTTATGACTCTGGAACTGGCTGGTGTTGAGCTGTCTGCAAGGTTCATGGACATTTGTTCAAGTACAAACGCATATCTTGAAAGTACCAAAAATCTGATCTAGAGAATCCTCGATTTCCTCAAAAATTCTCAAAATCATGCTTCTTTTAATCCCCAAGCTCTTCAGTTATTTCAAATGTGAACGTTTATTCCTTCCCTGTACAACTGCTTTGGTCTTCATTGATATCTCGATGGTGGATACGATTTGAAGACAACAATGCCCAGTAAAACTCTCCTATCTAATATAGAACCTCTTGGAAGCCCTGGAGGTATAAAAAAGATAAAAAGGTCAATCAATATCCTTTTGCTCGAGAAATGTGACGCCCATCGAATCAGCCCCCAAGTAATCAATTCCGGGCAAGGTTCCTCAGGAGAAATTATCTAGTTTCAACATAATGATAGTATTATAGCATATTGCATCTTTGAGATCAATGCTATTGAATAAATGCTGTTTCTTCAGCACGACTAGAAGAGCTTTGTTTCTTCTTATGTTTGTATTTCTTGTATTGATATTTTGATGTTTATTATTGAGATTTTGATTTTCATTTACTATTTTCGAAAAGTAATTTTCTTGGGTTAGATTGGAAGCGTAAAGTTATTATCATGTGTTTTCCGTACATTCTCAGAGGGTATTGTTGCTTATAATCCAATTTTTTTCAGAAACGAAAAATTCTATACGTGCTGTGATGAACCATATCTAGATATAACTTTCAATATAACAATGAGGAGGAAAACTCTATTTTATACCGTGAATATAATAATTCCATGCATGGGGATTTCCTTCCTGACAGTGCTAACGTTCTACCTACCTTCCGACAGCGGGGAAAAGGTAAGCATCCTTCTTCGATCAATCATTCATAGTCCATAGCCTCTACTTCGAATTCACCACGAATACCGCCGAAGCTCGTGAGAATGATGGCCCAATTTCTGTTCCCTGATGTGCTCAGGAAACTTGTGTCGTTTATATCATCGAAGGTTACATCTTTATTACCCTCTTTTTACCAATAGTTCATGCTTAGCGATGAATTAGGGACGGTACGCGAAGAATTAGAAAATCGACAGGAAAAAAATAATCGCTTTTTCAACGAACTTGACTTCGTAATATTTCTCTCAAAGCATTTGAAAACGATTTATCCTAATCAGTCATCAATATAGGTTTGAAGTAAACTAATATGAAAGTTAAGGAATAGTGGAATTCTTATTCGAAAGTGAACCTAGGATCATGCTGCCATCGAAGAAGAGTAGTGACAGACCGGTCTCTGGCTCGTTATGCCGTCATCAGTGCCACATTACCCAACCCATGATAGTAACCAAATGAAACGGCAGAACTTATATTACGCGCTAGCAGACACACTTGAGAAATCTGTCACGACTCTTCTCCGTTGGCAGCACAATCCCTGCGGTTCACTGTCTAATCAGATCTCCACTTGTCCATTTTCTCTCAATTAATTCATTTTCTTAACGGAAGAAAACACTTTTAATTGTTCATATTTGTCCCTAGAAAGCTGGTAATACAGTTTCTTTCGGTAGCATGAAATGAAGGAGCGATAAGAAAAAAATTCCAATTGTTGTATACTCCATTCACTTTCATAAAGTATCGTGGTTGGCCAAGTTTCAGGTTTATCAAAATTTTTTACCTGAAAAAATCGCAGGTTGGCACTTGTGAATGCATAACGTCAATGAATAAACCTTGGAGACGTTGCCGACGTTTATTTTTCATTATTAATCATCAAGCCTGGAAACTAAGAATGCCGAAAGTAGTTTTGACAAATAGAGGCAAAGTATCAGGAAGTGCTATTCAGAATTGAAATCTGCGCTTTCTAAATGTAACCCTGATAATTTTCTTAAATTCATTATCATCCCCAAGTAAATGAATATTTTGTGAAATACCTAATTACTACGACATGACATATATGTAGAAACGGCAACGTTGCTTGTCCAACTGACAGAAGAATGACTATAACCTAACATTTTCAAAATATACACGGTGAAATGTGTCAGATTTCCATGGCCAACCGGTATACGGTTATAAAAGTGAATGGAGTATAACAATATCGAAATGAATGCGATGCCAATCTCATGAACATACCGAATAGTGTATTACCAATGTGGAGCAACAATCCACTTTGGGCGCACACGAAATGTCGATATCAACGTTTGGAGGCCCCAATTTGTATATGGCCCGCATAATTCCGCACAGATGAGTAATTCGGCATGTTCGACGTATTCGTATTGGGTCAATCTATTCGGTCGTGGAAAATGAGCACAACGATATTGGGAGATGGGAGTCAAAGCTGCAAAAGCGATTTGATCGATTTGCTACATTTTGGTGCAGTTTTGCAAGGCAAAGATGCGTTCGAGTCTTGAAAAATTCGATTCATTTCTACCTGCATTCAAGCAGGAATACTTTGAGAAATCGACCTAAATCATCTAGGTATAGCGGATTTTTAATATCTTCAATTTTCAGGTGACGTTATCAATCTCAATCCTCATTAGTCTCCATGTGTTCTTTCTGTTGGTTGTTGAAATTATACCACCAACATCACTTGTTGTACCATTACTAGGCAAATATCTGATATTTGCTATGATACTTGTTTCGATTAGGTAAGTGGAAATAAATGTGCTTAGGTATAAGATTAATGATGAAGATTCATCCCATCAATTTTGAGATGCTCCAACATATAAATATTCATTTTCAACCAACTCTTCTCAATCCTATCTTCAACAAACTCCTATACTGAATTTTCTAATCATTTCTGCATCATCATAATCCACATCATTAGTCCTTGTCCTCAATCCTTTGTCTTTGTCAAATGGAATATCGATCTAGATTATTCATAGAGTTCGATAAGTTTGATAAGATACAACGGTTGAATATACAGGGTGAGTCTTTGACTTGTACATATATTTTAACTGTAGATTCGTGAGGCCTCAAGAAACCTTCTTTTCATTTTTTCGAATTCGGCTCTGTTGAAAAGATAAAGCTATTTGAAAAAAAATGGGCTTATCACGTTTCTGATACAATTTTCTGGAATTGATTCAAAGTTCATATTTCTCGATTGAAATTGAGTTTATACATTCAGAGAATACTCAAGTATTTACCTTATTGGAATGAAAATGTTGCAAATACGATAATTTCAACATAAACAGTTCTCCCGCCAAAATGAGTTTCTTCTTCGATTTTTCTGCAGATTAGTTTGTAAACACTATAATAACTTGTTCGTATTTTCCTCGAAATTCCCAAACAATCTCATGAAGAGAGGCTTTTCATTCATTTATTATTGAGCAACCTAACCTAATGTATTTTGTAACCATTCTGTGAATATTTGCACAGAAATTTCAATAAGATGTTGTCAGCTTGCTGAAATTTTCATTGAGGTTAAGGATTTTCTTATGTAACATAGTATGAATATCTATGAATTCTGCCATTCCCATCAGAGATCGACTTCGTCCCGAAATTTCACGACGAATGCGTATAGCAAAAACAGTTTGGAGGCGCTGCCAACTAAAAACAAACTGTAAACATTATGTGATGTAGTAAATACATTCAGTGAATTATTGTTATGATGTGATTATTAGGTGAAGTGAATTATTATATTTAATATTAACCGTGTAGTGTCGAGTTCATAAAATTCCTAGAGGATATTGTTTAGATAGAAACATCGCAACAAATTACCAGTTATCGCATTATTTTTCATTAATTTCAATTTAATACGTGGTTTGAATCGACATTCATCATTCTTATCCGAATTTTGTATTCCATCGACATTTAACTTCAATATGGAACGGTAACAATGAATTTTTAATAGAAACTGTGCGTATTGAATGCTCCTTGGTGTTCAATTTTATCCCCCACATTTGTGGGATTTTATTATTAAAATAACTCTACATCAACGTTTTCCATCATTTGAATTTGAGTCTCGACAAAGTTGATGAACATTCTGACAACATCGTGAACTCGTTCAAAGACCAGAGAAGGAATAATAATCGATGATATTCAATTCAGAGAAGCATTCAGATTATTCTTGAAATAAATGATTTTTTCGGCAAATTTTTCGGGGTAAAATTGGAAATAACTCGAAAAGAACGCGTTTTATTGAAAAAAACATAGGAATACTTTCAGTTTCTTAAATGATTGATTCTTTCGAAGATATGAACCGTTTATCTTTTTAAAGTGGTTTGATGGGGTTCTTGCGTGTATTGATGAGTCGACTACCCTGTAACTTTTATACCAGGAGAGATATTTAATAAATTTGAGGAATATGCACTATAAATAGAGTAACCAATGAACCAAAATTCAGTTCATTTGAAATAACGGTTAAGAAGATATGGATAATAAAGTTTTTCTTCATGGATTTTCGACACCCTGTATCTTTCAAACGAAACCGAATTTTGAAAAATGGTACCTATAGGAAGAAAGTGTTTCGTTTGATGAGTGGAATCTACAGTATAAATATATGTACAAGTCAAAGACCCATCCTGTATATCAGAATTGAAATTAACGTGGGTATAAAAATTTAGAGGGAAAATTGATAGCCTCGGTAGATTAGTGGTGAGTGTCCTTGTGATTGGAAATCAGAGGCCGCAGGTTCGATCCCTGCTCGAGGTGAAACCTTTTACGGATTTCCAAAAGTGCATGCCGCTGAATTATTTCTCAACAACGGTTAAATATTTGCGGGAATCGAAAATCTCTAAAAATATCCATTATTTCATTTTATGCACGACATTTTGTGTAGTTGAACAATATTAATTAATTGTGATTTCACTTTCAGCATATGTGTAACAGTAGTCGTCCTCAATGTACATTTTCGATCACCACAAACGCACAAAATGTCACCTTGGGTGAAGAGGGTGTTTATTCATATATTACCAAGGCTTCTTGTGATGAAAAGGCCTCAATATGTTTTCGAAACTAACAGGTTAGTCAGGAATCCAATTAGTTGTTGGCCTGTGGATACAGAGAAAAATCTGTTTGTATTTGTACTGATTTCCATATGATGGTTTTGGAGATATCTATAAGGAAATTTGATAAATTTGTTTCAGTAGGTACGTAACCAATAGGTTTCTCGTCAAAAGCAGAGAATTATCAGCATGTCTCTACCCTTACCACACAACGGTTCAGAGAGAAGAACCCACTCCAAAACGTCGGTTTCCTAGCAGGACTCCATCGAAAGAAGAAATTTCCAGAACGTGAGTATTTCATGTTTCTATATGACCATTCTATAACCATTGAAAAGCAGTAACAATACGTCATTTTTTTCTCGTGCAGAAAATCTTCAGAATGGTAAAAATATCCTGAAAAACACACCTGAAACACAAAAACACGTCACTAACTCGCTTTCGCAGATTAATTTCACTCCCGTTCTACCGACGAGACGCAATCTAAAAAATTCTAAGTAATTTCAAAGACCTTTTACTTTCGACTTAACACTTTTTTGTCTCCGCTTGAGACCGTCCTCTAAAAAAAAAACAGAATTATATGAGTTACCCTATCACCGTTCTCGAGTCAACTCAAAACCTTTCCGTTTAAGGCTTCTCCATCTACCCTCGATTTCCGAACCGTCTTCCGAGCCAACTGGGAACCTTCTCGTTCAAGGCTTCCCAAGTTACTCTTAATTTCCGAACCGTATCCTCGCGTACTGGGATTCCTCAGTTACTGCCTTATTCGTCTCCGAAGCGAATAAAAGATTTCTCTTTTTCGTTTTCTTCAAAAAACCAATCAGATTGAAGATTTTCCTTTTTCGTTTTATAAAACAATCAAATTGAAGATTTTGCTTCCTCGTTTTCACAAACCAATCAAATTAAAGATTCTTCTTCTTCCCACCTCCCGTGGATGGGTGCTTAAAGGACGCAATTTTCCATGAAACTTTCGGACACTGCCACGTTGTAAATCCCGCGATTTTAGCCTCGAAGTTTTCTGCTATCGTTTGCATTTAGTGCAACTGATTTCGTGGAACGATTTTCTGATATCGTCCTAGTCTCCTGAGAAACTTGAACAGAAAATCAATAATTTCAATCGTTACCGCCTCGTCAACATCCTGTTCCATACCGATAGCGACAAAGTAATTTTCGGAGCCGTGAATATAAATTTCAGAACTCTATACTGCTCAACCAAAATATTTCAATTTATTACAATATCATCTGCTATCAAAAGTTCGCATACCTTCGAGCTTATAAAACAGTAGTTATTAGGGCACAGTTTGTTACCCTCCTTGTTCTTTCATCCTTCTTCTTTTCAATGAAACATTTCTATGCTCAAATGTGTTATGCCAATGAAAAATTGCATCTCTCTCTATCTCTCCACATAATTCTGCATGTGCAGACATCTTTGTTGATAATTGTCACGTCACGGAGGAACATTACCTAATTTGGTATGTTCTTGATAAACAAATCTTGAAATAAACTTTTTTGTGTTAGGAACCAAGTTACATTAAACAATCCCATTATACAGTTGGCGCGAAAGCTCAGGGAAAACAACCCTGACTATTCAAAGAAATGATTCAAAGTCCACTAATCCGTAGTGAATCCAGGTGGAATACTCTTTCATCTTTTTGTATGAATGAGAGCAATTTTTAAAGCATCCTACGTTATTTTCTTTGAAGTTCCTGTTGTCACTTGACGTTTTGAAGAATCCAACACGACAATTCAGTCTATACAAAAGCTCTGCAGTTTGATTTCGGAAAGAGCAACGGGTTCGAGTCACAAATCCATCCCATCAGAAATAAAAAAAAGAGAACTAGAAATCCAGTCCTCATCTACAAAAAGCCGGGGTGTCACACTGTGAAAAACCGAGAAACAATGGCGCCCGCCATCAGATGTCTGAGCAATTCGCCCGGCTCAAAGGACCAACGGAACTCCCCGGACCCTCCGGGATGACATCTACCCTGCAACCTTTTCATCGTCATCTTCCGAATAACTTTTTCTGTCATTTCAGGTTGGCGGACGGCGGTCCCTTTGGTGGTAGCTGCCAAATCCACGGTCCGGTGCTCCTGCCGACCCCGGATGCGGACGATCCCGCAATTGACAGCGATACGGGCGGGATAAAGAGCCCGATATTGCGGAATCCAGCTTTTTCGCATTCCAGCTGCCCGCCAGAGATTCACAAGTCCTGCTTCTGCATCCGATTTATTGCGGAACACACCAAGTCGCTGGAAGAATCGACGAAGGTTGGTTCAATCGAGGAGTATTGAATAAATTTGAATATTGTGTGGATGATATTGGCAACTCCTGGGAGTGATTGTATGTTTGTTGGGAATTTGTGGAAAGACTGTTACTTTTGGGCGTCGAACGAATGCGACAATTCGAATATTGCCCTAGAACGCAGGAAATATAACAGTGAAATAATTCACCATTTTTTCATGACATATTCTAAAAAATGTCATCTTTTTAAATGGACAAAAAAACCCTCCAGAAACAATGTTCGCCGAATTAATTTGGAATTGTATTTTCAACGTGTGCACTGGTTTTGAACATTTCGTTGTTTATTTGTAGCCTATTTGATCCAGTTTATCACGTGATGTCGAGTTCGCAGAACTCCAACAGAATTTGTTGGTAAACAAGGTAGAACTGAAAGTTGCAATTTTCTCTAAATCCCTGCAGACCCTGTAGAGGTAATTAGTGACGCAATTATGATTTTTAGATGAGTTTTTGTAGCCTGATCTGCTCTCAACATTTTCTTGTTAAATTCACCTATAATTTCAGACAGTTATCTACGATTTCACACTTTCTGGAAGTCTTTTCAGTATTTCCATCATTCTCCGCATTATTTGATCGCCTATCCAAATGTTTTTTTTTAAATATAGAAAATTGATTTGTCGGAGGCACTCCAATGAATTTTCTAAAAAAATTGATGAACAACCGCCGAAAAACGATTTCATAGAGTATAGACTCTCAAACTCAACCCGATATTTTCATGCGAAGAAATAGTTTTTTCATTGAAGAAGTTGGAGTGCCCTCAAGTCATCCTTCAACTTCAATTTGAAGAAAAAATCAAGCTTGTAGGTGGAAAATTGGGGGCGTAAACTTGGAAAAACGAAAAGCACTTTTGAAATGGAGAATCGGTGCCGTAGCCAATTTTTTCATGCGAAAAAATAATTTTATCGAAAAGAAGAAATTGGAGGGCCCTCAAGACATCCCCTTACTTCAATTAAAAAAAATCAAGCTTTTAGGAGAAAAATTGAGGGCGTGAACTTGGAAAAATGAAAGGCACTTTTTGAATGGAGAATCGGTGCCGTAGCCGTCGGCCAGAGTATAACGTCCCCTTAATAAAAAAAGATTTGATGGCTACGAAGGAGAAATTGTATTTACCGTTTTCATTCATTTTTCCAAAAAATAGTCGACAGAATATTTCGTACAAGCCTGCAAATAATTGAAATGATTCTTTCATCAATGTTCAACGAAAAATTCGATTCTCGATATTATCTCTGTGAATGAATCCAGCAACACTTCGAAATTGGTGCCGATTGCCAAATCATAATAATTTGCATGTTCATGGATATCTCCTAATACAAAATGTTCTCTGTAAAACTTGAGCTGTTAACTGTATGAGAATGAAAAATGTGTTCCAGGTGAAGGAAGATTGGAAGTACGTCGCGATGGTGCTGGACCGATTGTTTTTATGGATATTCACACTGGCCGTTCTGGTCGGAACCGCGGGCATAATACTGCAAGCGCCGTCCCTGTACGACGATAGGATTCCAATAGATGAGAAATTTTCGGAATTCGCCAGAACGACCGTTGTCCGTTGCCCTCCACCTCAGTAGTTCATTAAATGTTGAAATTGTTGTTAATATTCGATGAGGCATCCACGAAATGTGAATAAGACGAACATTCAGCTCGGGTACAAACATGAAGATAGGACACAGCCATGAAATTTATATAATATGACATTCTAATGAGAAAATCGCACAAAAAATATGACCTTCGGAGATTATAACAGTATCCTGATGGAAAAAAAAATATTTATAGTTCGGTAAAATCTGTACACGTTTTTGAAAATTCCAGAATTGTTTCTTCACTTCAGTTGAATGAAACTGAAAAGAGAATATTCAAGAATATCACTACCCATTCCAAAGACAGAAAACTTCGAAAATTCCCATTTTCAGTAATTTTAAACTGACTAAAAGAAAAACAATTGCTTAAAAATACAAGAATTCCAATAAAAATAATAAATTCAATGCGAAACGAAAATGGAGCAATAAGAAAATAAATTACGAATAAATTGAACTATAAACAATTAAGTAAGTTTAAAAACATCGTGTGAATAGCAAAACAATAATTATGAACTAGATGGATGAAAATGACAATGTTTTCAACAAACTGTGCCAAATTTTGAGAAATCCAAGAGAAAAATCATGTTTTTATGATCCTCTTGTAGTTGTGGAACTTTTGAACAATGAATAGTAGAAATAAGCATACAGAGTCCTCCAGGTGTACTTGATTCGAAAAATAAAAATCAACTTCCTCCTGTTCACATAAATGAGTTTCACGTTATTCAAAATATCTCTTTATGTTTAATATCATATTCTGATTATTGAGTAATTTCTCCTAATACACAGTAATTTCAGTTACCGAACTCAATATTTCACTTCACCACCAAGTCACCTGAAAACACCAACGAGGGTGAAAATTCAACTCTGATTCTCAGAAGGAAAATTTGACTGACCTCTCCCCTGACCCCCGCCGGACACCATTACCTATACCTAATATCTTCTTGAGTGTTGGTATATGAAAGCGTTTTTGTTATGAAGAACATTTGGAAGCCTATAAATCAATCTACCTAGAGGACTCTGTATAATTTTCATCTTGAAACAAGTATGCTTTTTTATAAAATATATTCAGAGGCAAAAATGCCTCCAGCTGACCCTATCTATCTGTCAAAACAATGAAAACCCCATGTATGTATGTACCCACAAAATTTCGAATTGGATGCTGTTGACGCTTATGAATTTTATATTGAAAGAATGAAAATATACCTGAATATGTAAATAGATGTTTATATATTTTACAAAATAGTATGTACTTATTCAGGTTTTGTAACAACATATACAAAGAAGAGTTTTTATCATTTTATATCGCTTTCGAAGCATAAAGTAGTTCAATCATTGGTCGTATTCACGTAGTGCCGTTAATGTTATGAAGTGGTAAGTAAGCAAGAAATATTATGGAGAACAAAAATATTCCGATAACACGGCGAAATAAACGAAATAATCATTGCTATAGCATAGGAATTCGGAGCCATGTTGAAGATACGATTATTGAGAGCTCTTATCAGAAGTACAATGTTCTTGATAATTCAGTTATTGTGTGTGGACCTTCATTCAGAATCGACATAAAATTCCAATTTGTCTAATGGACTGTAAACCATTTGAGTGTGGGGAAATGAGGTAGACTGCTGCCTTGCTTATACAAATGATTCATTTAGTAACGACTTGATAACAGGTAAATTCAAGGAATACTGTCTGCCTATGTCCACGATTACAACGATCGAGCATGAAAAAATATTAAGTTACGATGATTGTCTAACGAAAATTTATCCTCGCATAGATTTCAGGATTTAAATTAAAAGAGCGCATTTTTCAAAAAATAAATCACAAAATTTATGTTAATGTCAGAAGATTTTTTAGGCAAAATGTACTGAAGGTTAAGGTCGAACGAAAAGTGATTATTTTTCTATTTTGTTCATTCTTCAGAGTTCACGACATTTTTTTGAGAACCCTACAATTTGGTTTATTCCAGAATGTTTCTGTGGATAATCGTATTTTTGATGTCCGAATTCTTCAATGGGAATATTGTATCTGTATATTAGCTCTCTCTCTTCAGCAATAATCTCGAGAAATAATAATTAGACCAATACAATACCTATTGATGGAATGGGAACATTGTAAATATAGTTGTAAATGTTAGGAATTGTAATTAGAAAATGGATGAGTGATATAGTTCTGTTGAAAGCTGTTGCTTTATTTTATAATCATGCCAAATAAAAATTCGGATGGTAAAAAGTATTTTCATTTTTGCCATTAAGTATTTCAACCAGTGAATCCGCATAATGTTGACCAGAAAGTGAAAGTGAGCACGGAATATCTCTTGTGATAACAATAGGTCAAATCATATGATCAAATGAATAATTTTATGGAAAGGAAGAAATGATTACCAGGGGTTCAATTTTATGTGATCGTTACAATCGATTATATTTACATAATTATAAAAATGAGTATTATCTTTTGAACCAAGAGAGATAGGACACTGAAGATTACTTCTCAATGTTTATTTTTCCTGAATTGTGGTGGTAACCATGCTGGACGATCCAGTAGCCTTTCTGATTCACACTCTAACGTATAATTCTTGGGCAATACCTTATCAACAGCATGTAAAAATTCTTTCAACGGACACATTTCATGACATCCTGTCAATTTCTTAATTTGCAAGGGTTTGTCGACATCTACAAGGTGCAGAATCTGAAAACGAAAATTCGAGTTTTTTCCAATATCGACTAAATTTCATTCATTGGTGGGGTCAATGTTTCAATTCGAATAATGTATTCAGTACTAACCCTCACTGCGTAGTCTTGGCTATTTTTGATCTGATGAAGTTCTAATATGATGGCGGATGAGTAGTTTGGGAATTCATAATTGAATATTCCCAGAGCAAACAAAAGATTTACAATGTTGTGTTCATGGACAGTGTAGAGTAGCATTTTTGTGTTATGGGGATATATATCACCATTGATTTTTTCATTCCAATGATCGGTGACTTTGCTCAACATCCTCCCTAAAAATAGTTTTCTCTTTAAAATCTACAGATTATGAATAGTATTTCTTCGACTATGATCAAAAACACAGATTTCCGAAAAGAAGAGAATTAAAGCAAATTGAGATGCCTGTCTGCTGATGAATTTGTACTCACCTCCACTCAATTTGATCAGTTCGTTGTTGGAATTATCAAGAATGTATCTTTGCAATGTCAGATTGAGCACGAAGTATGGAAAAACGTTTGGAGCCCAATCTGGCAGCGTTAAATGCAGTGAATCTTCGGAACTGAAAAGTTGGTATAATCTGAAAACAGTTTCCAAATTCCCAAAATCCTTTCCAGTCTTATTCTTGATGTAATTGAGTTTATCCGCATGTTGAGTCAGTAAAGATTGAATGGCGGCAGAGTTCTGAATCTTGTCCACTTCTTTTTTGTATTTGGGACAGTAGTTTGAAGCTCGTAGTAACCACTAAAATTAAACGAAGTATTGAGAATAGAGAAAGAAAATTATTGGATAGTTCACAGGTTCTAAATATTTTCAAGAGTAATTGAACTCACTGTGTCGTCTCGTCCATCTATATAATCGTAAGGAACAGGCTGCCAATTTGTTATTTCATCGCTCCAACGTTCTGAAATTGTGGGTGGAAAGAGACCAGCTAAGATTAGGAGGGCTGTCATTTTGGTTCTTGGAAGAGAAGTACTTGTTGCTTTGATGACGCCATGTTGATAAACTTCACCCAAGAATGACCCATAACGTTTTTTCAAGAGCTTACCAACTTTATAGGAGTTTGCTTTTCCTACCTGAAACAGATACAAATCAGAATGTAATAAAATCTGATATACTGTTATGAAATCGATTTGTATCTGGAAAATGGTTCTTTGAATTACTAGGAGCAAAAATTCATCTTATATGATAAGTGTTTCTTTTGAATCAAGAATTCACATAACACTAAGATTTGGCATTGGATTAAATCTTTGAGAATATACGATAAAGTTTGAAATATAGTGATATAAATAAAATCTGATTGAAATTACATTATTCTCATTACTTCTTAGCACAAAGTAGATATTTTTTTCACAAATGGTAGTTTGTGACAGTATGTCGATTTCAGAGTGTTACAAATGCATGAATGAAAAAGGTGTGGATTATTCAAAATACTATTGTTTCCAATGCTACGTCAATAATTTAACGTAAGCAGGTAAAACTTATGCATTACTAGTTACAATGTTCGAATTCGAAGGTCATGATCGCTCATGAACTCTCCATATTTCCATAAAAAACGAAATGCACTCATTCTCCGACCATTATCCATAATTTCTTAATTCTACACAAAAAATTTTGTTAATCGTTTCTACAATTTACATTCAATTTAGAAACTCACCTTATTCAAATGACCAAGGTCATGCTCTTGAAACTTGTGTGGATCATTTGGATACATTTCAGATTTCTGAGGGTATCTTGCTCCATGCCTGACAAACTAAAAAGACAATATTTATTTATTTATTCTACGCAAACTGAAAAAAAAATCAATAGTGAAGCCCATTTCAGAGAGCTCAGTTGCAATTTGCAACAATTGCATCACATTCTATATGATTAGTAGAATTAATTGAAAATCAATCGAAAAACTCCTTCAAAGTTAGGGTACCAAAATGAAAATATTCAAAAATTCCTCACCACATGGACCAGCTTGAGAGACTCCAAATGGTCAGTTTCTGTTGGAGCCGAAGTTACAAATACCATCAAAATAGGTAAAAATAAAAGGTTCAGAATCATCTTAGATGATTCCCAACTTTGGGGACCCACTCTGTTCACAATCACAAATTTGTAACAATGACGTTTGAGGTATTTTCTGTTAAATAGTACCTTCTGTTTCGAAGTACTTCGAGATTATTGATGAATTCTAGGAAATTATTGTGGTATTTACTCAGATATTCATTTATCTGCACGAAGTCAAAGGTCTCAAACGACACAAACGTACAGAAGAATGCCATAACAATTAGTTCGATGAATTGTTGTTATTGAATT
Organism: Adalia bipunctata; assembly: GCA_910592335.1. NCBI lineage: Eukaryota > Metazoa > Arthropoda > Insecta > Coleoptera > Coccinellidae > Adalia > Adalia bipunctata. Next base: position 17,369,303 of record OU342955.1, read on the forward strand.
CGCAGAATTATCGGAAAATGGAGCTTCAGAAAGATTATTCTGGGGTGATCCCTTATCAGCTGAACTAGGCAGGTAGTGATTCGTACCAAGTTAATTATCTCGGAATCGTCCCTTTTTCTTTCATTTAGAAACTTCAGATAGGCGATGTTATCAGTATGGACAACGATTCCTGAGATCTTAAAGATGGCATAGTACCTACATGAATAAATTTATTTTCTAATTTTCTACAATGATCTGAAAAAAGCTTCAAGTCATTCATCGTTGTGATATCTTTTCAAGGTGAAGCATTTAAGTGTTTGAAATTTGCGATTAGTTGCATGGAAACTTTCGATTGCCACTTATTATTTCTATCAAAACCCACCCGAATGCTGTGATGAAATTGAAGAGTGTTTAAGTTTATTCAAAAAATCTTATCCAAAAAAACAATTATTCTCGTAAGTGAATATCATAAGGCATTCAATTTTTTCGAAAAAAATCGAAAAAACACGTTGCTAAGTAATATTTTAACAAGAAGCATGAGTGCTGGTGCAAACAAAAATCCGAGTCGAAGACGAGGATTTTTGCACCTGTACTAATGTTTTTTGTTGAAAAATATTATTTTCCGCAAATCGCTAGGAAATTTTGACATTCCAGTCAAAATTGGTCATAGAAAAATTCAAGATTTCCTAACTGTTAGGAAATATTCATTTCCTTACTGTGAGAAAATGATATATTTCCTTAAAGTTGGTTCCGCATATGCATATACGAACTTTTCTCATGATTCCTTCGGCACTTATTCTAAAGAAGCAGAATTTTCACTGCATCAATCAGCTCTCGAGGAGTCCCAGAAATAGCAAATTAATCATCACTTATCATTTTACACTGTTTTAAATTCAAAAACACTAGCAATTAAATTAATTATATGCGTCAACTTTGACAATTCAACATGAGTACGTTTCCATAGTAACGTAACCAATTTCAATACGAATTTCGAAGCATCATTTATTTATGAATTAAATGATTCGCGATTCAATCGAAATTAATTGGAATCTGTCGAATTTTAAACGATTTGCGGAAAAATAGTACGTTCATCTCGTAGGAAAAGACACAGTCCTGGACTCTGTGTTGCCAAGTCTCGGCTTGCGCCTCGACTTAGCAATTTTCACAATCGTCCAGGAATGTTACGCTTTTCCTACCCGGTAAACAATGTACTATTTGCATTGTGTTTTTTCGATTTTTTTCACAGGAAAAGTTAGATGCTCGAATGGTATTTGACAAGACTATTTCATGAGTAACATATTATTCTGCATGGATTATGTATGGGTATCAATTTGAAAACTGAAGAACAGGTAGGTAATTTATTAATCATAAATACTACAAACTTAATTATTGTAATTTTCGGCGATAACAACTCGAGTTTTGCCGCGGGTAAACTCGAAAAACTGCTGACAGCTGCTGCCATACAGTTTTTTAATCTAGAAACCATTTGCAATTCATAATTGTGCGTTTCTGTTTGGTGGAAATTGAGACGAGGAAAATAGTCAAATCAAAAATTCAAAAGTAGAATTAATTTCGAATTGAAATCAAATTCAAGGGGTATTTGCTCCACCAATCGATAAAACGACGCAGTCGCTCGTTCCTCACAAACTTCGGCTGATGGTGAGTTTCTGACATGTTGGTGAGGGTGCATACACTATTTCCGAGGCATTTTCACAGAAATCTCAAATCCGAATGACACAAAATGATTAAATTGCTGAAAACTACCGATATGTTATGAAAATAAGTGTCCTCAATGACTCATGTGAGTAATAGAGATAATTTATGTGTTATTTGGATAGAGATAGGCGATAACTGCAGTATAGATAGAAAATAATGCAGTTGTAGGTCAACTTTGGGCTTCAAGTCAAACCGTGGAGCGATTTTGACTGATTATTTTTTGCTATTCAGCGCAGTGCGGAAAATCTACGGAGTGGAACAGCTTTCTCAGAAATTCAGAGTTCAGACTAGTCCACTTTTTATTATTCAGACTCAATTTTCAAAAAAATTTTTCGAATAACATATCCCAATCTCTAAAAATATTCGAATCAAACTCGGTAAGCACTATCCAGTATGTTAGCATACACGACGAGACAGAAATACTTACCTACCTTTGAAGAGAACCCACATAGGTACACAATTGGAATGTGACGACTATCGTTGGTTCAACCGGAACCATAGAAATAATGATTCGATATCTTCATGCTTTATAGAGAATCGACAAAAATGATACTTCTCAAAAAATATGGCATTCTTCTCAATTTAAACCTCTTTTTCCTGAACTTTTTCGTTTGTGACCCAGAATATGTTTCAATTTCATTCAAATCATAATTTTTTCAGAGGATATGTCGAATATGGAACTTGAGCGTGATCACCGTGCTAGCTCTCACCTTCTACAACATTTTCCTGGCCTTCAAGCTGAACCGAGAACACGAGTGTCCCAAAGCAATAATAACACCACGAAGAGATTTTCAAAGACTGACAACCAGAGTAATAACAAAGAACGATTATGCAATTCCCACAAATTCTCAAATTCCATTCGATATAGATCTAGGCCGTTCGGATAACAAACTAGAGTACAAGTTTTTCGATAACGTTTTCATCGGTTCTCAATTTACGAATCTGAGCAAAAAGCACAAGTCGTGTTTGGCAACACAGAGTTCGTTGGACAAAATATACTCGGTGATTCAGGTTGCAAACCATTGGGATGGCCCGATATCTCTGGCTGCTTTTGGATCCGGCAACGAAGAGTTTAATAATCTCTTACTCTACACTACGTACCTTAGAGAGTGCTTTCCTAAAGTTAAAGAAAAGGTTAACTTCCACTTTGCTTTCCCTAGGAATAACGCTCCAACCCATCTACACATCAATTCAAGCCTACTCAGCAAATTAGACTGCGATAACCCTTATGGTTTAATGATGCAACTAAGCAAAAACAAAGATAAAAAGAAGTTTATGAGGTGGAAAAACCAGGTGATATACCCTCAGAACCATCTGAGGAATCTGGCAAGGAAGAACTGTCAAAGTGAATACGTTTTCTTAACGGATATTGACATAATACCCAGCTATGGGATGACAAAACTTCTGGATGATTTTCTTGAGAGCGATCATTGCGTGAATGTTCTCTGTGCTTTCGTTATTCCTACTTTCGAACTGGATGACAGAGTGAGATTCCCTCCAAATAAGTCTGAATTGTTGAGATTATCAGATAAAGGTCTTGCAAGGCCTTTTCATCAGAAAGTATTCATTTTTAATCAGTTTGCTACCAATTTCACCAGGTGAGTGTGATTATAACGGTATATACAGGGTTTTCAGAGAGAATGCCGGAACAAGTCAAGTTTTTTTCGGAGGGGGACATATTTTGAGCAGAATTGTAATCCGAAATCTCCTCAACCTAAGGTGTAGGGGCTACCACCCTTAAATTTTCAATAGGGAATAGGGGGTGAGATTAACCTCAATTGAAAGATCACTTGTCCCTCTATAGGAATACTATGGTTGGCAAATTTTTATTGATTCCTTTGAGTAATTACAGAAGGTTGCAATTTCAAAACTTGCCAGGCCAATTATGTCTCGACAAGAATTTCAAAGAAGAAGCCGGAACAGGCCAATTTTCACAGGGAGGGGAACATATTTTGAGCAAAATTGTTAGTCGAAATCTCCTCAAAACTAGGTGTAGGGGCTGTCACCCCTAAATTCTTCATAGGGAATAGAGGATGAGCTAAACCTCAATAAAAATTTGCTAACCATAGTATTCATCAGAAGGAACAAGTGATCTCTCAATTGAGGTTTAGCACACCCCTTATTCCCTATTGAGAATTTAGGGTTGAGGAGATTTCGCCTTACAATTCTGCCCAAAATATGTCCCCCTATACGAATAGAAATTGACCTGTTCCGGTATTTTCTCTAAAATCATCCTTGTCGTGACATAATTGGACAGGCAAGTTTTCAAATTGTCACCCTGTATGTGTTAAGAAATCATTCTGATGCTCAAGATTATGTGTGTAACAGTTCAAAATTTATGGTTATGATACTAAGGTTTTCTGTAAAAACGGTTTTGAAATTCCAAATTAATATTGCCCAAAATTAAAGAAATCATGCTATAACCAGACTAATTGAATACATTGTTCAATCTCTTGTGATCAAATGTATAGTGCGATGAAAAGTATGTTGCATTTTTCCAGGTGGCAAGACTCAAGAACTGATGGACCTGGGGTACATATAAATCATCAAGTGACTAACTTCGAATTTTTGTATGAACCTTTTTATGTTGCTAGGGATACTGTCCCTCCTCATGACGAGAGATTTGTTGGGTACGGATACACAAGAAACACACAGGTAAGCATTTTCGCATGATTTAAAAATTTGCACTGGACAGCTCTCTGATTTTGAACCACGTGACTGAGGATTTTGATGAAGCGGATTAAAATGAGATCATTTTTGCTTCAGGTGTATGAGATGTTCCTAGCAGGCTACCAATTTTATGTTTTATCTCCAATTTTCACAATCCATTGGGGCCTCCAACTCAAGAAATCTAGACCTCCTTGGAGAGAATCCCAAAACACCAAAAACATGAAGAAGTTTAAGGAATTCAAACGGGAACTCTTGGTCAAGTATAAGAAAAATCCTCCCAAGAAATCTGTTCCTGAAGCTGGATTTGCTTTTGGAATGGGCAAACTTTGAGAAAACCCAACCAGGAAAATGAACCATTATCTTGTCCAATAACGATAGTCGGAAGTGCTGAAGAGTATCACTAGTAATAATTGTATATTAGAAATATTTTTTGTATGTCGAAGAGGAATAAAATTTCGATTTTTTTCTTGTTATAGAAATGTTTGATTATTCGTACAATTTTCAAGTCACTTTTCATATTCCTTGAAAACATAAAACACACATTGAGTATATTTAACTCATACTATCTAATTTTACTGTCAAACGAATGAATCCATTTTTCATAAATATAACGATAACAGTTCGAAAGCCAATTTATATGAAGTAGTTTAATAATTTGGAAAATGTGAACAGATAATGTAATTCACAATGTAGTGGATTCTGAATGGTAAACTAGTCGAACAAAATGGTTAATTGATGTAAACAATCGTAATGCATTTGGATTTCCACATTTTGATTATTGTGAGTATCATAGTTTGTGCGAATGAGTTTGGATTGAGGGGAAGCTATGGATTTGGTGAGAATCTTTCCATTAAACCTCTTTATGATGTATGCAGTATGTCCTCAATGTAAATTGGGAATCTTACACATCCAGTAGGGACAAAAGAGTAGTCCCAATAATTTCGTGGAATTTTTTGGCAGCTGCTGTCAATTATATGTGACAGCCGTCAAATTTCACGTTGGATTTCGGATTGCAATCTATCTACAAGATGGATCGTATACAGTGCGCATCAAAATTATGGAACAAATTCATTTTCTCAGAAGAAAAATATTTGGCAACAAAGTCGTGAATCAGGTCAATTTTTGTTTCACTTTCACCAAATTTTTATGCATTTTTGAGGAATTTTTATTGCACCCTGTGCCATCTTCTTTACAGGCGTACAGAAATTTTTTGGAAATTTTCGAAATTAGTTAGTTCAAAGAGGTTTTCAGTATTTGTGCTTTGTGCACTTTGTCATGGCTCATTCACTTTGAGACGATGGTACCTGATGAAAGTCGACCAATACAGTTTTGTTCATGCACAACTTTCAAACCCTACGAACTCTTCAATGGAGAAAAAAAATGGAGTGGAGTAACTATTAAAAAAAAAATTTTTTTTGAAAATTTCTGCACACCTGTAAAAAAGATACAAAGACCTCACCAAAAAAAGTGTCATATGATCCACTTTCCCTATTCAAAAAACTCAAAGGGTTGATGAGGATGGCACAGGGTGAAACAAAAATCCTTCAAAAGTGCATACAAAGGACCCCTCACTTTTTCTATGGGAAATGGCGTTCCGTCAAATTTTCTAAAATTTTGGTATAATGTAGTACTCGACCTACTGATCAAAAGTGTCCATGGCCCCAACTCAATCCTATGACTATAGTTTTTGAGATACAGGGCGTTGAAGTTGAGAATTACCCACTTTTACTACGCCCGTATCTCGGAACAGAATCGAATGAACTTAAATTTTTGTCAAGAAACATTTCATTACATCCCCAAGGAGCAAGCATATAGAGGAATATGACCGAAAATCGTTACGAATACAGGGTTATCGATAATTGAATGCATGCCCGAAATGGAAAGTATAAAATATGTCAGTTCCAGAGCGAGAACGTTCGCAAAATGAACTATTACACTAGATATGTTATTGTTACTTCGAAAAAGTCTGAAATACCGAGAATTTATACTGGGTGATCCATTATACTAGAAATTTTTCTCAAGGAAGGTTAAATGGACACCCTGTATTTATGGGTTGATACAAGGTGTTTGTTTAATTTTTTTAGAACATATCATCATGGACTTCAAAGAATACAGGGTGATTCAGTTATGAAATGAACTTTGAACCTCACGAAAATACCCAAAAACCACCTCTTTTTTTCATCACCCTCTATCTCAAGATTGAATCCGATGAGGTGGGAGTTTTCTCTCACCATTGTACTTGATATAAAAACATCAATACGGCTGAGAGTTTTTATCCACTTCCTATGACCAGATTTTTAGCTGGAATAAGAATAGAATAACATAAATAAATAATTTTTATATTACATAAAAAAAATCTGGTCATAGGAAGTGGATAAAAACTCTCAGCCATATTGATGTTTGTACAGGGTGCGGCACGGAGGATGGATGGTTTTAAAAAAATAATAAAAGCGTTAATTTTTACTCAAAAACACATTTATTGACGGAATCAGATTCTCAAGGAAATAGCATTTGAGACAGTCAAGTGTGGAAAATCACATCAGGCATGTGGTGGCCGAAATCGGTGATGCAGTGCTGGAGGCGCTCTTGGAAGTTCGCGTAGACTCTCTCCAACATCGCTCTCTCAACTTGGGCAACTTCCACGCGAATAGCCCTTTTCAATTCGTCCAGAGTTCGGGGCTTGGTCTCGTATACTCTAGCCTTGAGGTGTCCCCATAAGAAAAAATCGCGACGGACTGCGAAGAATGGCTTGTCGAACGCGTTCAACATTTTCAGGCGTTCGAACTGTTCGCACAGGTCCTCTTGGTCTTCTGTTGATCAGTTCACCACGTCTGCGAAGTGATTCAACCCAACGAAGGATGGTGTTTCGAGAGGGAATAGCTCTATTCCGATGAATGTGGAAATGGCGACGAAACTCACGCTGCACGACCGTGACTGACTCATTATTTCAGACGAAACTATCATAGGCGAAAACACGATGCTCCACCGTCCAAGGCTCCATGACGACAACTGGTAAATAAATGCTAGGAACACACGAGTCTAACGGCACCTTCCCCACTTCTCTCGTCCTCAGTGGGGGAAAGTTATGCCCATCTGAAAAACGTCCGCCCTCCGTGCCGCACCTTGTATATCAAGTACAATGGTGAAAGAAAACTCCCATCTCATCGGATTTGATCTCGAGATAGAGGGTGATGAAAAAAACAGGTGGTTTTTGGGTATTTTCGTGAGGTTCAAAGTTTATTCCATGACTGAATCATCCTGTAGTCTTTCGAAGTAACAATAACATATCTAGTGTAATAGTTAATTTTGCGAGCGTTCTCGCTCTGGAACTGGCATATTTTATACTTTCCATATCGGGCATGCATTCAATTATGGATAACCCTGTATTCCTAACGATTTTCGTGCTTGCTCCTTGGTGATGCAATGAAATGTTTCTTGACAAAAATTTGAGTTCTTTCGATTCTGTTCCGAGTTACGGGCGTAGTAAAAGTGGGTAATTCTCAACTTCAACGCCCTGTATCTCAAAAACTAATCATAGGATTGAGTTGGGGCCATGAACACTTTTGATCAGTAGGTCGAGTACTACATTATACCAAAATTTTAGAAAATTTGACGGAACGCCATTTCCCATAGAAAAAGTGCGGGGTCCTTTTTTGGTGAAAGTGATAAAAAAATTGACCTGTTTCAGGATTTTGCCAAATTTTTTTTCTTCTGAGAAAATGAATTTGTTCCATTGTATAGTTGATCAACTGGCGCACAAAAGCAGCTTATTTCAAGAGAAAATATGTTATTTTTTCATGTGGGTACTTCATCTCGTTTTAATACAGGATGATACAATATTTTGAAGCTCGCGATGAAAATGTGATTCATTCAACTTATAAAGTCGCTAGTCTGTATTAGCCAAGAATTTTCTACAGGAGACGGCCAAATGGTGTGAAGGATATTATAGCATATTATGCGAAAGCGATGGCCATTATATGTAGATCGATAAACAATGAACCATTGTGTCTTTCGGTCAATTACGTAGGGCTCACAACATTTTTGTTGCGGAGTTACAAGAAACGGCGTTCTCTAAAAAATACAATTTGAATATGCAAATCAGTCAATTCGATATTATCCTGACATAATACCACAAATCAACTATTTGCCCGATGTCATTGTTGATACATAGAAGATACAATAGAGTTATAGCTTAATGGGCAAGTTATACATTGATTTTCTTGAAAATTCGAAGGAATATTTTGAAAGGTAAGATATAGTCCTTCCTCATGCGAATAGTTGAAAATAATTATTAATTTTCTCGAAAACAAATTACATTAAAACTACCCAGTTTTTAATCTCAATGCTAAACGGATGAAATTAGTTGCGATGTTATGTGATTTTGTGACTTTTTTTCAATTATTTTATATTTTACCTCTTCTCATTTTGTTAATTTTTCTTATTTTCTGTTCCCTTTCGAATTTTTTGTTAGTATCTATGCATATAATATAACAGTGAGCTTGAAGGCACTGTTCGAACTCTTATCTATTCTTTGATATTATTTTTTAGATCTTCAAACCAAGTAAACCCTTTATAAAGAATAATCTAGGCGATATTCAACGAATTGATATAAATTCCTCATACTCCTAGCTCTGTGGGATGTTAAAATTAGTTGATGAATTCTCTAACTTCGACATGTTCTCCATTTTGAAATTATGTTTCTTTCCAAATTTCTCGAGTTTTATCTTAGGCGTTCCAATATATGTATTTGGACGTACCTATGTGAATAGACCCAAGTTAATGAATATTTGAACGCATTGAAGCTGTTGTTTCACTGGTAGTGTGGTGATTTGTTCTCATATGAAGAAAATAAACGTTTTTATTGTAGAAAATCCGAGTAAGTACTCAGAATTAGTCCACAATTTGTCAATCGTATTTTCTTCATCAGTATGAATTTTTATTTCAGATTGAATCAGTAAAATTATATCTGGAGTCATCGAAGAAAATCAAAGATGTTGGGCCAATCTTTAGACGACTTCATTGATCAGTACAGTGGTGAGTGTATACAGAGTGTAACAGCCAAATGGAATAAATTCGATAACGAATAAATGAGGGCGTGTTGGGAAGAACGCTCTGACACGTCGATTTGTAATTTTAAATGCGCATATTTTTCTGAAAAATAAAATTATATATGGTGTTCCATGCGACCGTGGCCGATACCAACTTTCTTATTTCAAATGCAACCCCCTGTATGTTATTTATTCTTTGGATTCTTCAGAAAATTCTGGACATAATTCATGTACAATGTTCTATACCTATCTCCAACTTTTCCGGAAATATTGAGTGTTTTCAGATTTTTTACAAAATTAACATTTTAAATGAAAATAATTTTATTTCACAAATTCGATACATTACACTCAATACTTATTTTCCATTTACCTCTTGATGTGAAGAAAGTAATCAAAAACCATTACAGCATGTTGCCAAGACGTTCGCGGCGAGTATTTTGAACATTTCCTACATAGACATTAATGTTTTTTTTTTTTGTTTTTTTCTTAATTTTTAGGAAATAATCAGTATTACTTTTTAGGTTTTGAGTGCTATGTATCAAATTTGTAAAATAAAATAATTTTTATTTAAAACGTTGATTTTTGCAATAAATCTGAAAACACTTAATATTTCCGAAAAAGTTGAAGATAGGTATAGGACTTTGTACATGAATTATGTCTAGAATTTTCTGAAGAATTCAAAAAATAAATAATGTATAGAGGGTTGCATTTGAAATAAGAAAGTTGGTTTTGGCCACGGTCACATGGAACAGCCTATATAATATTATTTTCTTGGAAAATATGCGCATTTAAAATCGACGTGTCCGAGCGTTTTTTTTCCAACACGCCCTCATTTATTCGTTATCGAATTTATTCCATTTGGCTGTTACACTCTGTATACTGAATGTTTTCACAGTATAATGAAAAGAGCTGAATCGAAAGGTTATGCTGTGAGATAATAAAATAATTCAGTTATAAAAAATATTTTCGAATTTGAATATACTATCTCAGTACTCTAGAGAAAAAAATTATCAAACTCAAACTCAAGGCCATTTTACTATAAGCGTTTCATATTTCTTTTGTATAATCAAATTCGAATTGAACTAAGAGAAAGAATTGAAAAAATCACTACAGTATTAGAAAATTCCAAAAGAAATTCCACCAAACTAAGGTAAGCTCTCAGAGGGGCCTGAGGTTATAACCTGGCGATTGATTGCTCCGAATTGACGATGTCTCTGCATCGGGCACTCTATTTACAACCGTATAATTATTTGTTCTTTTCATTCAGATCCAAGATTCGAAGGAAAATTTTCAATATGGCAACCTATTATTATAGTAGCTGTTTATATGCTGCTAGTGCAGAAAATAGGACCTTGGTTCATGAAGAATAGGAAACCTTACAATATTAAGAAACTTGTGATGGTATTTGATGCAATTCAAGTCGCTGCCAATCTATATTTTGTGATCCAGGTACTTTTCCATGAAATATATCCATTATATCTCATGAAAATCAATCAATCTCATTTCAGGTGGCAGCACTGATGATTCAAGATACCGGATCCTACTATTGTCTCGAAATCGATTATACTGAGAGCCATAAGGGACGGCATTCTATCTTCCTAGCCCAATTTTATTATTGGTTGAAGATAACTGATCTTTTAGATACCGTAAGAATGAAGGGCTTGATCATTGAAAATATTTCGTGATAAAAAAACTTTCAGATTTTCTTCGTGATGAGGAAGAGTTGGCGGCAAGTGAGCTACTTGCATGTTTACCATCACTCAATAATGGTTCTCATATCCTGGATGTGCCAGAAAATGGTGCCAGGTGGACACTCTGCCTACGTGGGAGTAGCCAACTCTTTTGTCCACACATTCATGTACACCTACTACCTGTTGACAGCTTATGACCCCAGTTACAAAAAGAACATCACCATCAAAAAGTTCATTACTCAACTACAAATGGTAGGTCGCATGAGTTTCTTCAGTCAACAGAAATTATAATAGAAATTGAAGAAAAATAGTACATACACTGTTTACCGGATAGGAAAAGCGTAACATTCCTGGACGATTGTGAAGATTACTAAGTCCTTGAGTCCAGGAATGTGTCTTTTCCTACGAGGTTAACCTACTATTTTTCCGCAAATCGTTTAAAATTCGACAGATTTCAATTAATTTTGATGAAATCGCGAATAATTTAATTCATAAATAAATGAAGCTTCGAAATTCGTATTGAAATTGGTTACGCTACTATGGAAACGTACTCATGTTGAATTGTCAAAGTTGACTCATATAATTAATTTAATTGCTAGTGTTCTCGAATTTGAAACAGTCTAAAATGATAAGTGATGATGAATTTGCTATTTCTGGGACTCCTCCAGAGCTGGTTGATGCAGTGAAAATACTGCTTCTTTAGAATAAGTGCCAAAGGAATCATGAGAAAAGTTTGTATGTTTATGCATATTATGTCGAACCAACTGTAAGGAAATATCATTTCCTTACAGTAAGGAAATGAATAAAAGAGAATAAAAAATATCAATTGGTTTTCTTCTTGCAGCCTTCCAAAGATTACGCTCGGAGAATTTTCAGAATTTTTATTCAAAAAACTGGAGGCCGTACGAAGGCCAAATTTTGGCTAATGAGCTGCCAAGGTGACCCGGACGGAAATATGAATTTATAAACTGAAAAATTTTTTTTCAAAAAACATAAACAAAATATTGTGAAAGTTCTCCGAGCGTAATCTTTGGAAGGCTACAAAAAAAAAACCAATTGATATTTTTTTATTCAGTTTTCACCTAAATATTCAGAATTAAAGATAGTTCAACTATGAGATATTCCAATGATTTTGGGCGAAATTTTTTTTTCACTGAGGACATTAAAAAAAAAGTTGAGTTCGAATTTTGAAAAAATTTTTTCACGGAAAATCTTAGAAAATCGAGTACGTTGAAAAAGTGCTTTCCAAGACCAACCGAGAAAAAAAATTCAAACTTTGCAGGCTTTCCGCCATTCTGAATTTTTTTTTCAGAATTCCACACCACAATTGAATTGAGCCCTAAAAACTACAAAGACCAGTAACCGTTATTTCAAATGTCACGCATAACTCACCACAGTTATCAGAATATTCCTCAGAGTTGACATTAAACACCCCGTATCTCGCTTATGTCATAAGGCAAAAACGACTTCCCTGGTGTTGTCCACACGGCTATATACAGGGTAGCCATTTAAAAACGAAACAGACGAGATTACAGACGAAACAAATTTTTTCGATAGAAATGCTCGGACAGGTCGATTTCTGTTTCGAAGGGGACAACTTAAGATGTAGGTTACGGACGCATAGCGCTTCAACCCTTGCTACTACAATCCTCACCCCCAAATTTTTGAATAGGGAAGATGGGGTGAGTGATATCTCATTTGAAAGGTATTTTTATACTGATTTCAGCACAGTAATTGTTTTTTCATTTCATGCATTAGTTCTCGAAATATTCTTAACTAAGTATTTGAAAATGAAGTGGTGTTTTCATGGCACTTGTAGTGTTTTTTTGTGAAAAATCGACATTTTGAGCTTCAAATTAATTAATTATGTGAGTTTTCGATAAATTATTCACTTTACTTTGAAAAGTCTTATTTCTTAGATCAATACTTCAAATCGTTCTGATACCGTACAGTTGGAGAATGATTTCAGTGAATAAAACAGCTAGTCGAACATCTGACCCTAGTAGCATTAACACGTACGGTATGAATTCATTTGCCCAGTGGTAGATGTTTCGCAATTTCAAATACAACTACCGAAATTTTGGTGTTTCGGAAGCACGAAATGTCAATTATTCGCAAAAAATTAATTTAAGTGATAAAATTAACTAACGCATGAATATTTCGAGAACTAATGCATAGAATGAAAAAACAATTACTGTGCTGAAATCAGTATAAAAATACCTTTGAATTGAGGTATCACTCACCCCATCTTCCCTATTCAAAAATTGGGGGTGGGGGTTGTAGCAGCAAGAGTTGAAGCGCTATGCGTCCGTAACCTACATCTTAAGTTGTCCCCCTCGAAACAGAAATCGACCTGTCCGAGCATTTCTATCGAAAAAATTTATTTCGTCTGTAATCTCGTCTGTTTCGTTTTCAAATGGCCACCCTGTATATTTGTCCAGTTCATGGTGAAACACTCTGTATTTGTTGATTCAGGCTGTGCGATATGATTATTGAAAAAAATAAAGAGAAAATTTCGATACCCTACACAAAAAATTAACTTTAAAATGACATGTACTACAAAAGGCTCACTCAAGGAGTAATGCTTGATTTTTAATTTGGCAGATATGATTACGTAATTCTTCCTTACGGCATCTCAACGCCTGGAAAAACTCAATAAGGTATTCAACTCCATCATTGCTAATTTCAGCATAGGAATATGTTAAACTAATTTCTTATATCCAACGAGTCGTATCATGTATATTTTTCAGGTATAAAATAGTGCTTGATTTTATTCATTTCGTACAATTTCTTAGAAAATTTTTTATTTCAGACCCAATTCGTGTTCATTCTTTTCATGTATATTCCTGCACTGAGAAGCTCCTGTTCTTTTCCGAAACCCATGAGTTTGTTAGCCGTCACTCAAGCAATTTACTTCTTATATCTATTCGGAAATTTCTACTACCACAACTATATCAAAACAAATCAAGGTATGATTCAAATTGAGTCAATGTGTATTTTGTGCTTGGATTAATAAAGCTTATTTTTCAGGTGACAAACAATCAAAAGTGAAGTCGAGGTGATACAATTCTTATGATTGCGTGAATGTTTAGTGAAAATATAACTATAGTGAAATGAGAATTTTTTCTCATTAGAGTTACTTTTTCGAGGACTATCCATTTTTTTTTCACCCAGATTGTCAATCTGTTCATTTTGTGCTATTTATTATTTAGAAATAAGGAAATACAGATAGATCTCGTCCAATTTTTTCAATAACCAACCCACAAATCAAAGGAAAATATGGAGCCACAATACAGAATTTGAGTTTCTTATGCTTCGCGAAGTGAGATTACGAAAAATTACAGGGATTGAAGCATAGGAAGTTTTGTAAACGCATAAGCATTGCAAACATATTAGTGAATTGCACCTCATTTTGCAATATCCAGTATCTCTGTAACTATAGGACGGCCACTAGCTGACTAGCAAGACCTAAACAGTGCTTAGCCAGAGCTATGCCAAAGCATTGTGCTTTGTGCTCGTCAGAACTCGGAGCCCTTTTGTGCTCCCGAACACAAAAAGTTACTAAGCTAAGTGCTTAGTATTTAGTAATTGGAGTCCTTCATCGAAAGGCTTAGTGCTTAGTAATCCCGAAAGTGCTCCCAAGCACTCCAGCGGATTACTAAGTGCTGAGCCCTGAGCCAATCTTGTACTGATTAATTTTCGCATCAATAAAACCTGAAAACAACATTTCCTTACATGATTAACATCCTAATAGTACATTGTTTACCGAGTAGGAAAAGCCTTACATACTATTTTTCCGCAAATCGTTTGAAATTTGACAGATTTCAATCAATTTTGTAAAAACTCCGCTCCACTCATAAATGGATGGAGCTTTGAAATTCGGAATGGAATTGGTTGCGTTACTATGGACACGTATTAATGCTGAATGGTCAAACTTGACGAATATTATTTTAATTGCTTTTTTTTTCGAAGACAAAACAGTGTAAAATGATAAGTGATGATAAATTTTCCATTTCTGGAACTCCTCCAGAGCTGGTTCAGGCAGTGAATACTGCTTCATTAGATTTATTGCCAAAGAAATCAAGAGAAAACTACGAATATGCTTATGTAGACACAGACAACTATGAGGAAATATTATTTCCTTATAGTAAGGAAATGAATATTTCCTAATAGTTGGGAAATATTGACTTTTTCTATGTTAAATTTCGTTAGGAATATCAAAACTTCCTAGCGATTTGCGGAAAAACTGTTTGAATTGCAATGACAGAAAAAGATGATTATTAGGGAATCCGATCATCCGATCATTATGAGAGGAAAAATGAAGGGCCCCCAGGTGTATTTTGTTAGATGAAGATGGTACTTTGTACGTTGACATCTTAATTTCAATAGGAAAAGGGGAAAAGCAAAACTCACGATTCTGATTTTTTTAGGTTTTCATCTGACCGAAGAGTCTTTTATCGATAACATCAAAACGTTACACAGTTCATTTTTTATACTTCGTTGTTCGTAATGCAACAATGTTTTGCAACTGTTTTGCTCCTGGCAAATTAGTGCAAGAGTTGGAACAGGAGCATTTCCATTTTTCCTTAAATTTCTTATTACATTTGGTTTCAGGGACCGGGAATCAAAACCCATAAAAGTCACTCATACTGTTCTTTATTTGCGGCGAATGTGACAAATAAACATAGCAGAAAATGAATTATTACTAAATAAACAAATTTTAGTTTAAAACTGACATATTATTACTATTGACATTGCTTAATTGAAAATTACCTTGATAAACCTGATGTTCAGACGAAGAAACCTGAAAACCAGAACTACTGATTTTGAAGACATGAAATGTTTGGCACAACTAGTTTTTGACGAGCAATCGATCGGAATTATAAAATTATATGGTTCCCATTTGAGAAAAATGAGATTTCGTAGTTTTAATGAGGCTCACTTTGAAGCCCTGTTTCAGGCACCCTGTATAATATTTCCTCATAATTTATACAAGAAGCAGTATCAGCGTACTTTCTTTTGTCTCACTGTTTCAAAAAAAATTTCTTACAATGAGGGATTTTGAAGATATAAACACTAATTTGTGACAATCTTTCTGTCAAAAAATTTGAGAATCAGGCAATAACTCAACAATCGCTTGATGTGATTGCGCATATCATACATCAAATCATTGCAGAATTAAACGAAGAATTGAAATATGTATTAATATACAGGGTGTTCCATTTGAAATAACGAAGTTCACATCCGTTTCCGGTAGAACCGGAAGTAGATTCCGCTTGAAAATATTTTACAAATTGACTTCATGTACTCTAAAACAAAAATACAAAATTTCGAATTTGTATCGCAATTCCTTCCTCGAAAACTTCTAATGAAACACTTAAAAAAATCACCCTGTAGATGTCTAACAAAAAGAATGAAATTGAAACAGCTCCTTATTGTGTTGGTGTTGTCTGGTGTTGCAGTTTCCCTGTCAGTTAGTATACCTGAATCACTAGAGATAATCAAACCAAATTTTGTATACTTCGTTATATTGTACTCTGACATCACTAATTCTGCTAGTTCAAATTGTTTCATTCTGTCTGCAGCGGCGTAGCTACGTGGGTGCAAGGGTGGGCAGTGCACCAGGGCCCCCGACCTTAGGGGCCCCCAAGACCCCTAACGCTGTTACAAGATTTGTATAATTTTTTCGGAAATGGCATCAAACGTTGGTATTGTCAAAATTCAATGGTGAATCGGACACCTCTCTGAAAAACTAAATCCGACTAGATGGTCCAATAGGGTCAACACAATTTCAGCAATTAAACTTCGTTTTTTGATATCACTCGTGCATTATCAGAAATAGTTATGAAAAATTCGTGCAAAGATGAGCGAAGCCAAGAAAAAAATGATAACAAAAAATGTTGAATTTTGAATTTACTTTTCTCTGCGATTTTATGCACATTCTTATTGATATCAATTATGAATCTTAAGTATTACAAATATGCGATATCAATTTGGACGACGCATGCAGAGCTTAGAAGAGACGAATACAAAGATAAAAATTTAAAGGAGTGACTTCGAGTCCTTCAACTGCGAGCTTAGAGAAAATGCCATAGCATAATGGTATACTGGTATCTCGACTGGTATAGATCCCCATTTCGAAGAAAAGAGACAAAAAAGTTCAAAAATATTTCGAATATTTCGATGAATTAGCTTCCTTCTAATCAACGATTTCGAAGTAGGGAAGAATTGTTCAAAATGAATATTTTCTATAGAGTGCTCGATACAATAATTTCACAATTAAGGGGCCGTGATACTGTGGCCGACAAAAACTGGATCTCTACGTAGGTACATTCATTTTTCAGTTCTTTGCTACCGCAGGAAGGGCCATGTGGCACTGATGACGGCTAACAAGTTCACGCCTTCAATTCTTCACCTAAAAGCATGAGTGAAAAGATGTCTTGAGGGCACTCCCATTTCTTTTCTTCGAGAAAATTATTTTTTCGCATAAAAAAATCGAGTTGAATTTGAGACTATATGAAAATTGACTTCATAATAGTTTTTTGCCGGTTGTTCATCAATTTTTTTAGTTTTATTCAAAAAAAAATCCCATTTGGATAGGCGCTAAACCTATTTCTACTTGAATTAAATAAGGCATGGACAATTCACGAATTCTGTATAAAAATACATAATAAGGAATCACGAAATGCGATCCAACAGAAGTATTCACAGCAATATTACTAATCCATAAAATTCCGGTCATCTCTGTAGGAGTCGAAAGATCCACTGCGACAATTATCGCTAACGGTGTGTGACTTTTTCCGAAATTTCAAAAAAATATTTAATAGTAGTCATGCTGTTATTTCTTTCCTTGTCTTCACATAATATATCAATTGAAAATGAAGCTGCATCAAGTCTAGATTTGAGTAAAGTCAATGAATCTTTTGCAAGAAAATGAGTCTCAAGGGTTGTAAACATATTTTTCCCGAAGAAATCAATGACTACAAATTGAGACTTGATGGAACACCAGGTTTGAATCCTCAATAATTAATTTAAATGAATTCTTATTGTTATTTTGCCAAATACTCTAACATATCAATATAATTAAAAGTGTTTCCAAATTTTTTTCTTCATTCTCCCAAATATAATTAATTTAATATACCTACTACATGAATAAACATTTCGAATTACCTATTTCTTTTCATTACCTAATGACAACACCATTTATTCAAGTATACTCCTCAATTGTACCTTCAGTAAGTAGCTCTGCTTCTTCGAAGTATTTATATTTCGACTTGTTAAAAACCAAACAATTCATTAAGGGGCCCTTCTCCGATTTTTGCACCAGGGCCCCTGACTATCTAGCTACGCCACTGTCTGTCTGATCAAAGATTTGTTTTGGGTGTGGAGAATTTTACACCTGAAATGCCTCAGAGAACTGAAGTACAGAAAATTATTCACAGCAAATTATCAAATTACACCTAACAATCCTAACATTGCAAGATCAAGTATCTCTTAACAATATTATCTGTTTCTTCAGGAAATATACTATTGAAATTTGAATCTTCTTCAACTTATTTTTGAAATTCACGATGAAACAGTAGTGGAATGTATTTTACCGAATGGAATTCCCTACGAAAAACCTTAAACCAACAGTTACAAAGGTCACCAAACGAATTTTTCGTTTCTTTTCTTCACTGATCAGAACTTTGAACTAAGCAATTTTTCAATACGGAGGTGAGTAGATAGCAATTTTTCGTGCCAATGCGTTCCTGTTTCACGAGGTTATGAGGTGCAACCTGTCGAATGTAAACGTAGTCTTCCTCTATTTCATCAATATCTATCGTTGAAGCAATCACAACAGAGATATATTTAGCTGATTGATCATGAAGAGGTAGTTATAAGCATATAACTTCATATTGCCCCATTTTTTACTAACTGCTGGAAAGAATTCACTACAATTTTGTTTACAATGCGAAAGTATAAAAAGTTGAAAGAACGATTTGAATGGACATGCATTTCGAATTAACAAAAATGACATTGATCAATTTAACCAAACTGTGAATACAATTCATTGGAAAGTAATCGACCGGCTGGTTATTCATTTACCTCCCGGTAAATAATTAATCTGATATCTGGAAGGTTTACAACTCAAGCCAATTTGTTGTTTCCTTAGAAAGATGCGCTATCAATCACCTCCTAATGACGCAATATTAACAATACGACATGTCCTTTATATTGATAGAAATTCGAATAATCACACTTGATTTTATGTGAATGCTTAATTAGTCCCCAAACGCATAAAATTTGTTTAACAAATTTTGCTCATCAGTATGACTTTCCATTTCAGCACCTAATTCAGTGAAATTCCATCTAGTCATCGCAGAATATCAAATATGTTCCAAGAGTTTATTGACGATTTCATCGACCAGTATAGTGGTGAGTACAGATATTGTACATTTTAATGGATGTGTAATCACATTTCGGCAAAATATAGCTTTTAGGAGTGATCGAATAAATTGTATTCATTTGAAAAAACAAAAAAAAAGCAAAGAATAAATAGAACAAAATGAATAACCATAACACAATTCAAATATTAATACAGCATTTTTTTTCTTTCGAGAAATTTAATCGACATAATCCACATAAATTTATTCATATCTGTAGTGAAGGTAGTGGCTAAGAGGACGGAGGAAATGAAAATTCTTTATGAGATGCCTATTATTAAAATTATAAGCGCCACCTTATTAAGAGTGTGTGGCTTCCTGTGTTGTTCGGTTGCTTTTATGTTTTTACTTTTTATATTAGTTGTGTTTACGGCGCTCTGTGTTGACTTCAATGTATGTTACGTCTTATGTTCTCAATTTTATTCTATTTCAGCCTTGAAAAAGACCAGAAATTAAGGTCGAAACGTCGGCATCTCATAGGGATTTTTATTCACTCATTCCTCTCAGCCACTATACTTACCTACTACATTTTTGAAAAATAGGACACGAATACTGAAGATTAATTTAAATACTTGCGGCTTTATGCGTATTGAAATTCTCAAATGTCAAATTATTTTATACTTTTAGAACGATTAAATGTTGTAATTTTTTCAGATCCTCGAATGAGAGGAATATTCACAGTATGGGAACCTGTCACAATAGTAGCTATTTATATGATACTAGTGCAAAAATTAGGTCCTTGGTTCATGAAAAATAGGCAACCATACAATGTCAAGAAGTATGTTATGGTTTTTGATGCTATCCAAGTGGCTGCAAATGTATATTTTGTAATTCAGGTATGTTCAGGGGAATTTTCGAATTCATATTATTTATTTTGAAGAAGATATTGAGTGAACTTCTTGATACTTTCTGTGTTTGCATATTGTATATCGTTATATGGAGATAAAAAAAAAGCACGTGACGTCTGGAACTTTTAAGTGCTCGGCATCTCCTTTTTTGGTTAGACTCGTATTCAATAACACATCAGGAAGAAGAAAAATTTTAACAGTATCTTTCAAAAAAATCGTTCTAGTCCCGGTATTTTTCGACGAATTTGCTATAAATTGATCATGGTCCTCATCAGTGATTGGAACCTCATCTCTCGAATTCAATAACGGTTTTAAATTCGAGAAACACAGACGAGATGAAATGAAATATTAGAACGAGCGCTCAAAAGAGCTCCGTGATGTGAGTGACTTTGTATCATCTCAAAATCCTTTGTTTCAGGTTTTAAAAGCAATTTTAGTGATGACTGGATCCTACTTTTGTCTCGATATAGATTTGTCTGACAGCGATGAGGCGATAAATTGCATATACCTCACCAAATTTTATTATTGGTTGAAGATATCCGATCTGCTGGACACCGTGAGTCAAACCATCAGAAATTATCTGTCGAACGAAAAATAATCTCACCAACTTCCAGATTTTCTTCGTGTTGAGAAAAAGCTGGCGACAAGTCAGCTATTTGCATGTGTACCACCATTCAACCATGATCTTTATATCATGGATGGCCTTGAAATTGGTTCCAGGCGGACATTGTGCCTACTTTGGATTGGCCAACTCCTTCGTCCATACTTTTATGTATACATATTATCTCTTGACGGCCTATGATCCGAGTTTCAAGAAGAACATTGCCCTCAAAAAAAGTATTACCCAGATACAATTGGTAAGTATCATATTTCTAATTGAGTTTCGAAAGCGTATAAAAAGGTTTTCATAAGACGTGTCCTCAAGGTATATTCAATATGAACTACGAAACATTAGATAAACGCTCATTATGACACTATTCAACAACTTGAAGTTTTCGCATTAAACTCAGAAACCAATTTTCTACTTCTCAGTTATATTTCTTCCTATATTTTTCAACGTTATTGCTGCCACCATCAGGAAACGTTTCCTTCACTTCTTCCTTTTATATTCATTAGGAATTATGAAACTTCACATAAACAATGACATGAAGTTCTCAGCAAACTGAATTGTGAACATTTCACGATTCAGTAATTATTTTTCAGTTTTTTTAACGTTACAGTTGCCACAATTATAAAACGTTTCTTTGTCGTCATTTTACAAACCTACATTCATCATGAGTGCAGAGTAACATGAATGCAAATATTCCATGCTGTGTGTATATTATTCATTACGATCCACTGTTATAACCTACATGAAATAATAAAAAAATTATGATTTCAGATTCAATTCGTTTTCCTTGTTTGTATTTACGTACCTTCTTTGTCAAGTTCTTGTTCCTATCCAAAGCCCATGGCTGTAGCAGCTGTTACTCAAGCTTCCTACTTCTTGTATCTTTTCGGAATGTTCTACTACAACACTTACATAAAAGTAAATCAGGGTAAGTTCAAATAGAATCAAATGGCGTTCTTGAAATAAAATTCCTTATTCTGCAGGTCACATAGAATCAAAAGACAAATTGCGGTGATTCGATAGTCCATCAACGATGCGTGAATGTTTAGAGAAAATGTCAAGAAACTTGAACGACTATTTTTTATTTTTCATTATAATAACTTAATCGTTATGTTTTATATCTATTTGAACGAAATGTTTATATGTGTATTTGAGGCAATTTATGTTGTATCAGTTCTTCTATTGAGAAATAAAAAAGATTTTGTTTATGTTTTTTTCAACAATCGTAGAACCTATTACATCGAAAATAGAGCTCAACATGACCAACTCAACGTATTATTATAAAACGAACACGAGTAGTGGTAAATAACCTTCTGAACCTAGCTGAACTATTGTTGGTCTCATGATCTAAAGGGTAAATATTCTCATTGTGTTCCGTATTTCATGGAATAAGAATCAAATCATTAGAAATACAAAACCATATGATCTGATAATTCATGACTTATTCCTTTCCACATTGAAAAGAAGTTCTTATTCACACTTAGGTATTTCGAGACGAAGAAGTTTTTAAGTGTGAATGTGTAGGTATATCCAAAGAATTTTATCTTTCAAACACAATCTCCTCATTTTATCCATGTTCAATGGTGGACAAGAAAGTTATCTTGGTGGGTACATTAGGAGAATAGTGCATGCTGCCATCATTCATCTGCTCACTATTTAAGGCGCACACAGTAATATTGAATTTTTGTTTGTGTTCAATGAGCTCTGTCGAAATGCGTTTGTATCCTATAATTTTATTAACTCTTCATCATTGTCTCTGTGAGGATTTTGAAAAGACAACAGAGCCTTTTTTCGAATTATTAGTTGGTAAGTGGATATTGATCATTATCATATAAAAATTATAATGAATAAATATAGAAGAAAAATAAGGCTTCCCCTTCCCATTCTTCAGGGCGAAATGTCATTTTTCGTTCAGTTGTTTTTTTATGAACACTTGGTAACTTGTTGAGATGAAGAAAGATCTGATGGTAAAAACTTTTTCAATATTAGAAAAGAAATGATTGTGATATTCAGAATATGCAGGAATTGATCAGTAGAGAACTTTCTTAAGCTTTGTCATTCTTTTTATCATTTAGATCTTCCTGAATTCGATGGACTGTCGCGAGTTCCACAGTTGGATGGTCGTATAGTGGGTGGATCTCCTGTGAACATTACTCAACTTCCTTACCAAATATCCTTACAGTATAGAGGCCAACATATCTGTGGGGGATCTATCATACATAGGTCCTTCGTACTGACAGCAGCACATTGCGTGGACGGGTTGGTGATTGAAATTTTTTTTTCATTGGCTATGACGATATATAAGGTCCACTCTGTATATCATCTCGCCAAGAGTCGTTATCTGCATTAGTGTTTCATTTCGTTTTTTCAGTTTTCAATCTAGTAAGTTCAAAGTTAGGGCTGGTTCTTCGAATATCGCCACTGGAGGAGTCACATCTAAAGTTTGTTCTGCCACTAAACATGGACAGTATAACAAGTTTTCTCAGGATAATGATATAGCCATTCTACAGGTGATATAATATGCGTTCATGAAACTGTACTGTATCAAAACTACGAAAAAATCTTTGATTACAGCTTTGTACTCCACTACCTGTTGGAGACGGAATCAAAATTGTAAAACTGCCAAAACAGGGAGAACTTTTCAGGGCTGGTCAACTGGCAGTAGTAAGTGGTTGGGGATATTCCTCGGTGAGTTATATTGAAAGAAAGAAGTATGAGAAATGCGAAGGAGAAATAGAAGCATTCTGCCCTCAATGTAAAACTGCCCTTTATCAAAAACTAATGACCCGCCCCGGCTTCGCACGGATGCAAAGCTGATACTAAATAATATACTTACCTACTACAGAATGTCCTTATAAACAACGGTAGTGCCGGCACCGTACCGCTTTATCCCTGCATTTCAAATCTGTGATATATTCGGAAATAATCATTCAAATCACATGCCGTGAAGGGCCATATTGATCTATATTGAATGGACAATGTATTTAAGGACTTAATTGGATGAGGATTAATGCTGTATTGCTTGAAATAACTTCCTAAATAAGCCATTTTTCCCGTAAAATGTAAAGGATAAAAAATGGTTGTGGTTGTAGGTTATCCTAAAGGGGCCATTATACTCTGGCCGACGGCTACGGCACCGATTCGCCATTCAAAAAGTGCCTATTATTTTTCCAAGTTCACGCCCCCAATTTTTCAACTGACAGCTTCATTTTTTTCAAATTGAAGTTGAAGGATATCTTGAGGGCACTCCAATTTCTTCTCTTCAATAAAATTATTCTTTCGCATGGAAAAATCGGCTACGACACCGATTCTCCATTCAAAAAGTGCCTTTCATTTTTCCAACTCTACGTTCTCAATTACTCTCCTGAAAGCTTGATTTCTACTTTGAATTGAAGTTGAGGGATGTATTGAGGACACTTCGATTTCTTCTTTCTGAAAAAATTATTTTTTCGCATTAAAAAATCGGGTTGAATTCGAGAGTCTATGGAAATTGACCTCATAATCGTTTTTGGGCGGTTGTTCATCAATATTTTCTCAGAAAATTCATTGGAGTGCCCTCGACAAATCAATTTTCTATATTTGAAGAAAGCATTCAGAAAGGCGCTCAATCAATGCAAAAAATGATGGAAATACTGCAAAGGGTTCCAGAAAGTGTGAAATCGCAGAAAACTGTCTGAAATTACAGGAGAGTTCAAGCTTTCAGCTGGAATATTAAGAGCGTGAAATTGAAAAAATGAAAGTCACTTTTTGAATGGCGAATAGGTGCCGTTGACCAGAGTATAACGGCCCCTTAAGAGATGGACATATACCATCGCGGACATTTTTGTTGACATTTTTTAGGTAAACAATACCGGGTACATTATTTTGATCCATCTCGTAGGGTTCAGTCAGCGTTTGCAATGTAAGCGAAAAAAAAATGTGTTAATTTACGACATCACATTAGGAACCTGTAAATTCATCATTGTTTCTCTACAATTTTATGCATGTATCGTACATATAAACCTTCCTCTTGAATCACTTCATCTATTAAAAAGCGTTTCAAAATCCGTTGCGTAGTTTTGAAGATTTAAGAATACGATAGCGATTTTGTTTTATATTATGTAATGATATCGAAATTATTGTCGAGCAGACAATTTTCTGAAAATATTTCACTTACAGGAAGGGGCCGGTAAAACGAGCAAAAGCCTTCAACAAGTCAAAGTTCCCATTGTGGAGCAGAATACATGTAAACGCCTATATCGTTCAACTGGTTACATCACAGACAATATGATTTGCGCTGGAGAAACCAAAGGAGGAAAAGATTCTTGCCAAGTAAGTTATTGAATGTCTTCTCCTATGAAGATCCTCAAAAGTCTCGACAATATTGTTTTTTATAATGAATTTACTTATGTTATACGGATGGACATAATTGACTAAGTTAGACGTATTCTTCACCAGTGAGTCAAACCTCTTCCTTGAAGACCATTCTCAACTCAAAATTCCACATTAACATTCGGGCTGATTGACAACAATCGTGCAAGAAGTTTTTATCTAGAAATCACTCATTCGGCCATTTCAGCGTGACTTCTGAAACATCCCATATGTTGATTATTCTTTATCCATATTTTTTCGATAGGGCGACTCAGGAGGACCTCTCGTATCGGATGGAAAACTCACTGGCGTAGTATCATGGGGTTACGGCTGTGCAAGACCCAAATTTCCTGGTGTTTACACCAGAGTGTCAAAATATAGGAATTGGATAAAGTACAATGCTAATATATGAATTATGTGAAATAAAACTTGTCGAAGTTTCAGGAAATTTTTTTACACTTTCCCATTATCCAAATTCATCGTTGGCCAAGGATTTACCAGGTTCCACCGCGTTGTTATTTTTTCTTTTATACAATTAATTCTTAAATCATTCAATGTCGATTCAGACTGACACTGAAATTCAATTTTGATTTAAGTGTTCTTATGAATTACGATTATCAATAAGAATTAGATAATGCATAATAACAGGGAGTTATAAATTTTGCGTCCATTACCTCAATCATCAATATTTTTTTATGTATAAATTGTTAATTGTTTTTGAACAATAACAGAATAATTGATGAAAATTTCGAAATGATGTGGAGCTTTCGCAGTACTACATCTTGAAGAAAATAGAGAACCTTGCTGTTATGAAATAATGAATGGTCGCCATGTAATGTGGAACATACTGCAGATTCAAAGGTTATTCAGATGCAGGAAAATTAAAAATTTCTGAGGTCGAGTCGTCAACATTCTTTTAGTGAATTTACGAAATAATTAAATATCGACAATAACTCGATGCTTTGGGATATCAATACGAATTATTATTTGAAATATATTAGTTGGATAATTGCTAATTTTTATAGGTACTGAACTTGATGGTCGATGCATTCGAAGGTCGAAAAGACATACACGTGCTAGCGGATGTCATTGACATTACTGCAGCGGAACTTATGAGTATCTCAGATTGGCACCTTTTATTCATGGATTTTTAGAACCGAATGCAGTTGATATTCTTGAATTTTAATTATTCGCTCAAATGTTTTTGAAAATTATCTCTATACGGACACAAACTTACACCAGACAAATTCGGCTGGTTTTCAACAATTGACCAATGTTGGCATCTATGGAACAGCAAAGAAACTGAGGCTCAGTTCTGATGAATAGAATAGAGCCTTCTAAAAGTTGGGCATGGAAGAATACTGCTTGTAACTTACATACAATCGAATTACGCTATCAAGGTAGAACGCTATCTCGACAGTTGTTGTGCCCTTTCCGTTATTTCGATCCATAAGCGCAGATTTCCTTCAGTTCGCAACCCCTTTCTGCGCCATCTCTTTATGTGCACGAAAAGGGTGGAACAGCCCCATAGATGGCAGACCAGTTTATAAACACGTACAGTAGCTCTTCAGGTAATTTGGATATGAATACCAGAAGTGAAAACATCGCAAAATAATGAAAATATTTATTTTAACTTGACATGAAATGTTTTTTTACTCCATAACATTTTGTTTTTCATTTCTTCAAACGCCTGCATTCTGTTTTATCCAAGAACGTATGGATGATATTTTGGTGAACAAGCTAGGTTTTCCATCATTGCAGGATAAAAGTGAGGAATACCCAATCAGTTCAACTCCTAATGTCATTGGTGCACCTGCATCTCCCTAGTATCCGTAGACAAGATTAATCATTCATTTCAGTGGAAATTCCATACAAAAATTGATCAATGTTCAAGTGCTTTCAGAGTACTCACATCACAAACATCTTCCTCTGAATTCCCAGCACACAACAACTGATTTCTCGCTGTTTTCTGTGGCCAAACTTTTTCGCATTCCTGCTGACCAATTATTTTTACCTCTGCATATTTGAGATTCATGGTAGAAGGTGCATACTAAAATATTAAAATTCACTCAATATTGGAGAAATATCTGAACATTGTTCAAAACTGCAAGGGGGAAAAATACTTGTTTGAATCTATTTTGATTATTTCTTACAAATATGCATATTCGAAATACCTCATTCAAACCATATCCAGTGATGTTAACGATAGTATCAGCTGGAACATAACTCCCCTTGTCTGCTAGAAAAGCTGGTGCAATTTTGTCACTAAATGTTAAATTTTCTTGCAGCTGTAAGAAATAATATGGCTTAAGGAATATTGTTAGGATCTGAATCGTTATTATTAACCTGCACTATAACAGCATCATATGTTATATTTATGTTGACATGATCCTTATGGATCAAATAACTCGATACTTTTACCGATTCACCATCTTTGTAAGGTTCTGATGATCCAGCTTTAACCCTCAAGAATTGCAAATCGAACCTGCAGAAAAATGTGAATTCACCAATATTTTCAAAACTCAATATTATGATGAAAATTCTATTGATCCTTTTTTGGGTGGAGAACCATTCTCAATCCAAATAAATCAATAAATACAAGGTGAGTCTTTGACTTGTACATATATTTTAACTGAAGATTCTTTTTACATTTTTCCGAATTCGGCTCTGTTGAAAAGATTTGAGCAAAATTACGTCTCTGATATGATTCTCCGGAATTGATGCAAAATTCATATTTCTCGATTAAAATTTAGTTGATACATCTAGGGAATACTCAAGTACAAACCTCATTCGAATGAGAATGTTAAAAACACGATATATCTCTCAATGAAAACACTTAGTTTTGTTCGATTATTTCTGCAATTGAAATGCGATATATCCCACCAAAATAAGTTTCTCCTCTGATTTTCATTGAAGTTAGTTTGTGGGCACTTATAACTTGTTTATATTTTCCTCCATCTCCCAAAACTATCTCAAAAAAATTGTTTTCACACTAATCGAACATAACTCCAAACCAAGGTTATAGGATTCGGGATCAATGACTTAACGTAACCCATCGTCCCATTTTCTGTGACAGAGCTATCATAGAGCTTTTGAGAAGACGATGCCAGAGTGTGTTGATTTTCTCTTTGAACAAGGAAGCAGTACGTCCTCTATCATTAAAAGATGAACTAACGCAAAGGCCCTAGATTTGTTTACTTTCGGCTGATGGCGTCTAGTCTCTCGAAGCTGAAGGAGTAGTTCTGATCCTCACCGATAAAGCGCTACGATCTCAAATTCAGTCGCCTATAACGGTGCGCAAGACAAACCGTTGTTCCATAGACCGAACAGTAGATCTGTGGTTGTTGAACGAAGCATGCGTTTAGCGGCTTGATGGAGATTTGTCGATTCGTTATTTGTTTATTCACATTCACAGTGAAAAATGCGAAAAGTTGATGTGAAAAGATTTTCTGTGAAAGTGAATTAATGTGATTATAACCGTGTAGGGTCGAGTTTATGAAATTCCAAGAGGATGTTCAGATAGAAACATCGCCACAGATCATGTAGTGTTAAGTATCATTTTGCATTAATCTCAATTCTATACGTGGTTTGTATGGGATATTCATCATTTATATCCGAATTTTGTATTCCATTGACATTTTAGTCTTGACAAAGTTAATGAACATTCTTACAACATTGTGGATTTGTGTAGATAATCAAAGAGTTTATGAATTCCAGCCATTTGTGATATTATAAATTCAGGGAAGCATTCAGATTACCCGATAAAATTAGGAATAACTGGAAAACGACACGTATTATTGAAAAAACATAAGAATACTTTTATTTTCTTGAATGATTGATTCTTTCGAAAATGTGAACTGTTTATCTTTTTCAAGTGGTTTTATGGTATTTTTCGTCAGTTTATGAGTGGCTATGCTGTAACTTTCATACCAGGAAAAATTTCGAATAAGTTTTGATTGAGGAATATGCACCATGGATAGAGTAACCAATCAACCAAAATTCAGTTCATTTGAAAAAACGGTTTCGAAGATTGGAACAGGAAAGTGTTTTTTCGTGGATTTTTGACACCCTGTATCTTCCAAACGAAACTGAATTTTGAAAAATGGTCCGGAAAACGAGTGTTTCGTTGGATGAGAGGAATTTACATTCTAAATATATGTACAAGTCAAGGGAGGGGACTCACGCTGTATATACCAATATAGAAAATCTGTAAAAGATTTTTGAAGTAACCTGCGTTTACAAAACAGATGAAATCAATTTCTCCTCCGCAAAAAATTATCCCTAGGTAAAAGGATTTGGGTGAATTAGGTTGAAAACAATTTACTTACGGTTCAATCAAATCAAAGCAACTGGCAGCTGATAGAATAGAGTTGGTGTTGAGGATTATACCACTACAGAAATGAAACCCTGATTTCTCGATAGAAACAATGTAGGGAAAACTTTCAACAGATGCCTGATGATCCCTTGGAATCGTCATTCCTTTATGTTGATTTTTTCCAGAGTAAAGTTTCAGTTTTATCGGCCACTATTATTATTTGATCGAAACGTTACTTACCCTTAATAGATGAAATGATGAAGAAGGATAAAAACACTATTATTTCCATATTTATCATCTTCTTTTCAGTGCCGAACTAAAAGTGAGACTTTTTTGTTCGAAAACACAATCTGAATAATAAAGTAGATACTCCATATAATCTCTATTGTCAAATTTGAGGAATTCATTTCAAGAACTCAATTTCTCAAGTGGATTCTATTTATGGTATTACGAAGTGATTTAGAATCAACTAGTTCTCACGGAAAATTTTCAAATTTTATTCTTGTTCAGTTCAAGATAGGAAAATTCCATGACCATGACCTTGTCCGATTTCTGATAGTATGGAAGGTTATTTTTCGGTTATTCACTTATTACTAATTCATTTGTGCAATATTTCAAGAGAAAATGCAGAGTTTCACGTCCAGTTGTGAAATCCTAAAGTTAACTAAGAATTTCTGATAGTTTCTAATAATTATAGCTATGAGGCGAATAAAAGAATAAA
The DNA here is from genome assembly GCA_910592335.1 of Adalia bipunctata. NCBI lineage: Eukaryota > Metazoa > Arthropoda > Insecta > Coleoptera > Coccinellidae > Adalia > Adalia bipunctata. The sequence continues at coordinate 17,399,677 of OU342955.1, forward strand.
ATAAATTTTAGGCCAAGCTGAATAATTAGTCAAATCTCATCCGAAATGAAAATTTACGCCTGAAATCTCCTAACTTATCAAGAAATTATTTGAAACATCTCCAAGATAATTGCGACTAAATCAATTTACAGCAAATACTCATATAAGCAGGAGAAATGTATTTTAAGCAATCTATACTCCAGAGTTATATAAAATATATCTCCTCAGACGTGGCACTGAAGCATAAACTCCTGGCTTGTCTGGCAGAGCACAACCAACTCCCCATGAGACAATACCATATTGAACCCCATCTATGGCAATGGCTCCACCACTGTCTCCCAAACAAGAATCTCTACCACCCTTTACTATTCCAGCGCAAAACATTCTACTGTCCACCGTATACTTCTTATTGCTGTACAGTTGTTTGCACACCCTATGAGGCAAGAGAGGCACTTCCATTGATATCAGATGCTTTGACATCTCGTCCACTGTTGCATTGGTTCTGCCCCATCCTGTAACCTTGAAGAAATGCTTGTGTACTTTTTGAAGGGAGTACTTACATATTTACAGAGACTACTCTACCCGTAGTACGAAATGTCCATTTATGGGTGTCATTTGTCAGACACCTTTTCAGAGGTAGGTTGGAAAGCTTTGATATGCGTAGTGATCAAACCTACAGCAATTTGGGTTTTCCAGACTGAAGTTATCTCAATTTCTACGGACCTAACTTAACCTAACCTAGACTAACGTGACCAATCCTCACCTGATATAACCTATCCTAACCTAACATAAACTATCCTAACCTAAACAAACTTTACCTAAGTTTACCTTAACTCAACCTAGCCCAACATATAGACAGATTTTTCGCAAAATTGACTTCAATCAGAACAGAAAACCGAAATATTAATACTTTTTCAGATAATATTTGGACAAACCAAAGAATAAGTATGCTGTGAAAATTACCAATGCTAAGGTCCCCTGTGGAGGCAATCTTTGATTGAATTTGGGTAGTTCTATAGGCTGCACCTTATTATTGTACTGCAGGGGTGTTTCAAGTTTCATCACAGCAATGTCATATTCGAATTTGCTTGTGAAGGCCGGATGAACAAAAGTTTTTACGACTTGGTGAACCTCTCCACCTTCATCTATAGTATTTGATCCTACCCTCACCTTGAAGTATTCTGCTGGAATGCTAAAAATATAATAGAAGAATGAAAATAATATGGATTTTTATTTTCCTCATTTCTATATGTAACAAAGTAAAAGGAGAAATAAATTCACAATAAACACAATGAAGCAATAAAAAATTATACTTGATGTAAAATTAATCACAAAAGGTCGTAACTTCCCGTAATATAATTGGTATTGTCCTGAATTATATTTATGTTCATTTTTTGGTTGCGTACATATAAAAATCATTAAATTTTTATATTTTATACTGTGGACTTTTAGGAAAGTAGATAAAGGACCTTCCACTTGTATAAACTTAACACAAAAATTTCTGGAAATAGGCAACACAATAAAAAACTTCAGTTCCACTTTCAGAAAGAATACACAATTGATGCAGAACGATTTCGGAATTTTTTTTAGAATTAATGATAATAACGAATTATATGAAAATTAGGAAGTAGCAAAAACTCATTATAATAAATCGCAGGATTTTTTTGAGAAATCAAAAGAAATTTCACGAAAACAAATACCTTACAAATAACTAACCTCTTATTTTACTTACTGATAAGCACAGTGGGCTGCTGTCAGAATATATTGTGGCGAAATTATGCTTCCTCCACAGTGATGTGAGTTATTCAACATTATAGAGACTTGATATGGAAATTCTTTGATATCAGCCAATTGACCATCAATTATCCTGAAATTGAGTTTTTCACCTCGAACTCCATTATGAGCTACAATGACACAGGGTTTTTCAGACTTACTGCGAAAAATTGCTCTAAAGGATAAGATTCCTAAAGTTGTGAAAAACACGAATAGGTACTATTGTGCTGAAAATATGGATACAAATGATTTATGGATTAGGATTAAAATGTTGGAACCATTGAGTTGAAGATGTCATAATCCAGTGTAATTAGTAAAATGATATATAATTACCTGACAATAAATAAATACAAATGGAAATCACAACACCTAACATTTCCAACAGAGCTAGACATTAACGGTATGTGCCAATGTGACTACTTCTTGAAACCTTGTGGAACTAATTCCTATCCATTATTAATTTTATTGGTGATCAAATCAGGAACTTATGGTTATGGCATTTTCATTCGCAGATGAATTCCCGAACAGAATGGATTTAGAAATCGACAATGTTAGAAGGTATAATTATTTTCAGGAACAAGTCGTTTCAATCGAGCCTCCGAAAAAAAGTGGATGCATATCGAATTTTTTTCTCGTACAGACAATATCTCCGATCATTTTCTACATCATTAATTTGAGAAGATATTCATGATTGTAGATATCTAACTGAAAAATCCTTATTTGAAGTAAACCTATAATATGTACAGAATATAAAATTGTAGATATTATTTGATAAGCAACTTCCCATTTATATACTTTTCTATTTTACTGCTAGCAGTAAAACTTGAACGAATGAGCAAAGTTCTAATCAGAAATTTATCGATTGATGGAATATATTCTTATCTCGAAGGAAACCAATAATATCTTCTCGACCAAAACGAGTTCAAGTGGTAGAGCGCGAATGAAATATTTTCATAGATTTGGAGTGTCGTTTCAGATTCGTTTCTTTTGCATTCATTGCGTCAGTTTTGAGTGAGAGAACTTGATAAACCTAAATCATGGCCAACCGGGATGCATTTTTCCGTAGAGCATACATTATGAAAGTGAATGGAGTATACCAACACCAGGTATTCAGAATGCCCTAGATTCGATATTTGAAAAGTATTTAGCAATATTTCGGGAACGGAACAACCCAGCGTATTCGGTTCACCTGAAAGAAAACGGAAAAGTAACGGAATGGCGAAATAGATTTCCTCGTTTCTCGCCAAAACTTCTAATATCTCCTGCTACTGCCAACTTTGTGCACGCTCCCGCCGTACTTTCATAAATTCGCAACTGCCGAACGGCATGTCTTATTTACCTGTGCATGCCACCATAAGGGCGCAAATGCGGTGTCGAAACTGCGACCCCCATATTGATTACCTCCATTCTGTAGATTAATCATATTGAAAGCTGCCTCGGCGGAAAGCTTACTCAGCATTTTCCTTCAAATCGCTGACAATCAAGAAATACGACGTTGGGAATTTTATAGTGTGAGAAGACATGTGTGTTTTTGTCTTTTATCCCGCAGAGGAATCGAGGACATTTAGGAGGTGGAGAACGTGAGGATATCGGGATAAAGAAATTTACCTGGGAGATCCTGGAACGAAGAATCGGAGATTGCGTTTCGCAATATATTTCGGCCGTCCAAAAACCTGGATTTGGGTTATCTGGGAATGTGGAAGAATATAATTGTCTCCCGTGATAAAACCCAAATCAATCCTTCTGAATTGCTACAGATTGTCCATAGTTTAGTTCTTTTCGGTTCGGTGTTCTTTACCGAAATCCACAGGGACGATGACATTCATTGGATCCATGACCATGAGTTTTCAAATGGATTTTCCTGTATATTTTCTAATTCCTTCTGTTATCTGTTCTTATTCGAATCGAATTGTCTCTAACGATGGCATATAGGTTTTCCTAGAAGACGTGTCACTTTGAATAGCCCACCATCTCGGTAGATGTCACTTTCGAAGCTGTCATTTTGTGACATTTGACAAGTAGAAACTACGCCTTCAATAAAAATGGAACGATACACGCTTCAAAAACGTACTGAAATCATTGAAATTTACTTTAAAATGGTGAAAACTTGGCGAAGAGGGTTTGTGAAACTCGAACATGGTTGGGTAGTCGTGAAGTACCTTATCGAACCGCAATATACAAGTTGGTAGAAAAATTTGAGCTGTTGGGACATCTTAGTGATGCAGAGAAGAAAACCCGTGCTATGCCATTGCAAGCCAAAGGAAAGGGTGCTTTGGACAAAAAACTTGTAGAAGTAAGGAGTTATCCTCCTTGAAGCCGTCCCAGATACTGGATTTCATCAAATCTCTGAGACTGGAGGGGGGCAAAATAGACCTTAATGCTGGCCATACACGAAGCGACCGATCCGAGCGTTTTATGGCCTTTTATGACATTTAATGAGCCCCCGACCAATCACAAAGACTCTTTCCGCTCGTGGTCTCATAAAATGTCATAAAACGCTCGGATCGGTCGCTTCGTGTATGGCCAGCATAAGGTCGCAGTGGACTGTAACCCCTTTTTACTATAACCATAACCATAATTATATCGAGAGATGATCAATGATTTTTTATGGCCGAAATTGGATGGTTTTGATATGAACGACGTTTACTTTCAACAAGACGGCGCTACGTGCCACACAAGCAACTAAAACATTGTTCTTTCACGGAAAAAGTTTCCGGGCCGTGTTATGTCTCGAAGAGGTTATCGCAATAGGCCAACGAGATCTATGCTTTAACACCTTGCGACTACTTCCTTTGGGGCTATGTGAGAGAGAAGGTCTGCGCCAAGAGCCCAGTGTCGATTCAAGACCTCAACGATGGCATTCGTGAGGCTATCGAGGACATAGGCAGCCACTTTGCGATTTGGTTATGGTAAATTTCATGAGAAGGATATGGTCCTGTAGTCGTTGTCGTCGTGGTCATTTGGCTGATGTTATTTTCCAATATTGAAGGCTTACCTTTCTCTTCATTATAAAATAAACATCCGATCATTTATATAAAAAAGTGGCAATTATCTTTTCATGTCAAAATAACACCTCTCATTGGAAAACCCTTTATTTGCCAGACGTAAGAGTAAAAACAAGCTATAATAAAAAAAAAATTTTCAAGACAAGCTTTTATAATAACAACACACATCCGCCATTTTGAAGCCGCCATCCTGAATTCCTCAATTTAAAAGAATCGTAATTTCCGACCCAGAAAACCCCAGACACCAATTTCGAACAGAATTGGATCCTAATTTGACTACTCGTCCGCCTTTTTGTTGTCGCCAATGAATATTCCAATTTTGACAGAAGACATTATTATCGAACCCGAAAACCCCCAAATACAAATTTTGAATGGAATCGGATCATAATTACAAAACTCATCCGCCATTTTTTTTATAACAAATATTTCATAATGCATTGTCACCAGAATTATGTAAGTACACCCGCCAAATTTCAAATCAATCGGATGTTTAGAAGTGTGTCATATTTAACTTGCAAGATTCGATTACAGACTGAGAGACAGATAGACAGAAAGACAGACCAAGTTTTCTTCTGTTTCTGTAAGAATGTGGTGGATTTCTCTGCAATTCTAGAAAAATGTAAACTACTGGTGGAAGTTTCAGTCAAGAAACATATATGGCGAATGGGCCCCACCCTTGGGTCCACATTTCTCTTAATTCAGATCTGTAGGTGGGATCACAGCAGAATAGGTCATTGTTTACTAAATGGGCATTTGAGCATAAAGCTTCCCATCCCAATTGTGAAATGCCGCAAAATTAATTTCGATTTCACTGTTTTGTGCTCGAATGGTATTAGAATAATACGGAGCATAAATTAGTTTCAGTTTAGTTCAGATAATGTCGCAACTATTCATTAAGTTCAACAGTTTGGGCCTTGCTTCCGGGTTTAGAAATTTATTACAGATGAATAGGGTCAACCGCGAAAGTAAATATACAACGTGTATATGTCGCCATGGACTTTACTAATTACAAGTTTGCAGAGGAAATTGCATGTGTTTTACTGTGGTGTTATGATAATTCATCTGATGGCCTGATGCGTGGGAAAACCAAGATTAAATACAGCCTCCACCTGATGCTCCATTCGGATGGACAAGCTGTCACCCCACGTATACTTTACGGAACATACCTTTCTATTTTGATTCGAAATTGGAATGGATTCATTTGAATTGTAGAGTTCCCTATACGTGTGTGGCGTTTTCAGACAATCTGAATACATTTGGGGACTAATTGTTCTCATGGAAACCGCAGAAATTACTACCAGACCAGGAGGGTATAATAACAAAAATGGCACAACAAACTTTCAAACTGTTGCGTCTCCCTACAGCAATATCTGGACAAGATGAAATTCCTTTGGCTAAAAACGGGGCTGTCTTGTTCGAAATAGATTGTAAAGATAAATAGAATTTTAACAACATGGGATCGATCGCTTGTACTGCAATATTTGTTCCGTATGCCTTGGTTTACAATCTTCGTTCCCTGAATGTTTAAACACCCTTTAAAATGATTTATGGGTAATTTATTCAGAGTGTTCTCAACGCAAGATCCTCAGATAAAGTTTGGGAAATTCATCTGGTTTTTTCGAGACTTCTCAGTTTCTCCTAATAGGCTTATAAAACTAAATATATAATAATAATAATAATAGCTTTATTGTCCAACAGTTTCCATTTACAGGACAATGATATATATGGTGACACATTTATTGCAGGACAAGTAAAAATTGCCAAACCCCTGCCAGGCATCAAATGCAGTGATCATCAAGATAACAATAGGGTGCTTACAGTTAATTATACCCCCTTACATCGGTTGTGCAGTCACAACAGTTTATCATCGGGATAGACGAGGATCACCAGCATCCCTCAGAATAGAAGCAGTAAACAAGACCATTATCCGGGTAAAAAAATCAGGGTACAAAAATAAAACCGGAACACCTTGGTCTAATCAAGGTACAATAAACATACCCTTTTTTGACAGTTAAACATGAATATCAAAATATTCTTCATGAAATATGAAAAATTGCTTCAATAAAACAAATTTCCAATTAATAGAAATGCATTCACAGCACTTAGTTAACCTGAATGAACACAGAGTTATTAATTTATTTTGTACCACTATCACATACAACCTCAATACTGGGTATTGGATGAAAGGCTTTTTTGATTGGATCAGAGGGGAATATTTGACATCGAATATTTTCGATTCAATTCATATACGAGAGACATACATTACGTATATTGAATATATGCCAAATGGAATTATATGAAGATATATCCGTAAAACGAAATAATGCTGAATTATTTCATTGATTCTTTGATGTTCAAATCAAATTGAGTACCTGAACAAAATCAATCGGCCGATATAATCGAAAAAATTATCTTGATTTTTCATGTAGAAATGCAAATATTTGAACAAAATACATTCACGTTCACCAAAAGACATATCGTTTTAGAATTTTTTGCCGTTCTCATTGCAAAAAACTCATAAATTCTGCACCAGAAGCAGAATCGTTTTGCAATTCTTTAAATATGATTGACGCTGACAACCTGACAATAATTCTTTATTCAGAAGGGGAGGGTACAATAAAATTGCATTCTATCCACTTCCATTCGAACCATTTCTCTGAAGAAAATCATCAACTTGGCCAAACGATGCAGATCCAACCGTCATCACCCTCCTTACAAGATAATCCTCCAATTTTCATCAACTCGAAAGCCACACGAGCGAACTTGGTATCTTTCCCCACTAGCTACGGCTTTCAGCTGAAATAGACTATTATATTCTATATTCAATTCAGCGAACTAAACCATTTTCACATGCAGAAACAATTCTGAACTTGTTGAATTTCGCCACATTATATAATTTAAAGGGTACGAAGCCTGTTTCTGAGTTGAATATTCTGGCATAGTTGTTTAGGATCTAGGATAATGGGGTTTGGATCGATGTAAATAGACCCTATGTTTGGTTCATGCATTCTGGTATGTCAGTCAAAATGCATCTACTGATAAACAAATATACAGGGTAGATATTGTTGAGGAGGGATCTCAACAAGCCTATTCCGCTGAAGTTTGCAGTCGAGCGTTATGTCAGATATTCAAAACACTTCCTTCTCGACTCAGACAGAGTGAAGTTTTCTTTCTCCAGGAGCAGAGCTCATGATAAAACCACCAACCTTCGAGAAATATTTATTAGATAGATATCTAGATAGACAGATAGATAGATAGATAGATAGATAGATAGATAGATAGATAGATAGATAGATAGATAGATAGATAGATAGATAGATAGATAGATAGATAGATAGATAGATAGATAGATAGATAGATTAAGGAATGATTTTATAGGCGGTATCTACGTCATTAGGTAAGGAAAAGGTGGAATAAATTTTCCACATTACTCATGATGAACTAGATATGGAAAATAATGTCAACGAATACTTTAGGGGCGAAATGGCCTCATTATATTTTCCTCAGTCTTCCGCATCAATTCTCGACTTTTAAATGCAAAAGGCGTTTATCTTGAACAGCATTTTTATAATGAACCCCCGTGTGTTCATTCCTCCGAGTAATTGCGCCCATCTCAAAGATTTATATCATTCCCATTAATATGGTGAAAAGGAGACTACAGAAAAAACGTTGCAGATATATTACAATTATGCAAGTGACGTTAAGCCCTAGACTGAAAGTTATCAACAAGAAACAGTGCTGCTTGTATATATAATTCAATGTGTACGTGACACAAATGCGACTGGGAATTTATTCGAGAAGCAGCGTCAAAGTCAGTGAGACAAAACAGGCCCAAAGCAATGGCTCTGTAATAACGAGTCTTTCAAGATAGTTGTATGTCGAATTAACGTCTGCTGAGGAATTCTTTGAACCGTTATTCGTAGGCGTGTTAGGGATGACAGGACAGTTTGCGAAAAGAATTGCTGTTCCAGATTCCTTTTATTGAACAGGGAAAGATCACTTTTGTTCATTTGTTCCCCTTCCTATTGGGACTCATTTGAGGATAGTAACTTTTATTACTTATGATGAATAATCGCTTCTGTAGTCAAGTAATTTAAGCTGGTACATGAGGTAGATTTCAGCATTGAATTAATCTATTTGAATTTCATAGAATCTCGAAATTAATGATTCATCACGGAAAATTTGATTTCATTAAGTGTTGGTACACTTTCGAGTACTTGGTTTCGATTTCAAATGTTTTTAAGAGACTGATATTTTTGAACTCTCGTTCTATAATAGTCGCGATGTATTTTCTTAAGGAGTTGTTGACAGCTGTGTAATATCTACAATGAGGATCTACTAACAAAGTATATGGACGAGAGCTCGAAAGCTCCGAACTTCAAATCAGTGCCCAATTGCCCATGTCTCATGAATACTTACGAATTTTCGACATTCACATATTATATATTAAAATGTAAAGACAATGAATGTTGAACGTGAAAATACTGTTGTGTCTCACTTCGCAATATCTGGTCAAATTAAATGCTATGTCCATTGTCTACCAGAAATGAGCTGTCGCCTTAGAAAATAATGTGAAAATAAATTGATTTTAATTATATGGGATCGATCACTTTTGTGCGTTATATTTGTTCCATATGTCTTCAGAATTATCGTTTTTTGTTTAAAATACCTTTTCGACTGATTTATCGCTATTGAAAAGGTTCTCAACCCAATGATCTAACTCAAGTTTGGGAGATTTTTCTGGTTTTTGAGACAATAACCAGGTCGGGTGAATCTTCATTCAGTTTCTCAGTATTAGCTCATAAAACTGAATATATGGTGACATTTTTATTGCAGTTCAAATTGCATTATGGAACACATGCCAAACATCGTACACCGCATGTCCAAATATTTTTTCATAGGTCTGAAAATTCGAGAAATGGGTTTTTTTTACACTTTTGTCAAAAATGGTCAATGAGAGCACTTTGTTGGCTTAGCGAGGCGTTTTTCGATTTGGACACCCAATCAATTGTTGATCTTTCCCATTTTTGTTCAGAGGAAATGATCATCCGTCAATTTCAAACTTGTCCTTAGAACCCCATGTTACAGAAACAAGCAATCAGTAAAGTTATCGAACAGTTTTGATTCAGTTGTAATTCAAAATCGTCGGTAATTAATCAGTGGTAAATCACAACAACACCTTGCTGTACATTTTCATATAGAAGGAACATTTCATAATTTCTTCTTGCTATACATTCCTATGTGAAAGGTTGAATTTAAAATCGTTGGTCAGTAAAATAAAGAATCAGTAATGTGAAGAATCAGTAAATGGTCAGTTTTTGTGAATCACCACACACTTTGCTCCCTTGCTATACATTCTCATATAGAAGGTACATTTCATGATTCTTCCTTGGTGTACATTTTCATATAGAAGGTCGAGATTATAATTGTATACATATTACTCGTATAATCTTTTCGTGCTTGTTATCTATGTTGAGGTAACAAGAAAATATACAGTTTGTTGAGAGTGCGTTCAAATTTCAACACTTCCTCATCCTCTTCCCAGTGATCATTAAGATTACAAAAGGGTGCTTACAGTTAAGTATAGCCCTCTATATCGGTTGTGGAGTCAAAACAGTCTCAATCATCGAGATTAACGAGAATCACCACCATCCTTACCACTAGAAGCAGTGCAAAAAGACCAGTATCTTGGTAAAAAAATCAGGTTACAAACATAAAACCAGAGCAACCTTGGTGAACTAATCAAGGTACGAAACAAAATACTCTAAAAACAATATACAAATTGAATTTTCAACGGAATATTCATTTATTAAAAATCGGTATGATTTATTGGTAAAATTTGACTGACATTCATTCCCTACCGGAAGTAACAGAATTAACAGTTTAAAACCATAAAAAATCCAAAATAATGAACTGAAAAAGAAGAAATCTATTGTCTCATGGAAATAGGTAATCCAATTGAATTCAATCAGAAGCTGAAACCCAGTAGTCGTGTTTCGTTCATTTGGTTCATTCGCTCCTATATCAGAAGTTTCGAATCAACTGAATGAAAGAGTATAAAAATTTCATTTGAAAACAACATTATGAATAAGTGATGATATCGGCTGCATTTTTCCCAAACTCGTACTTTTTGGAATGCCCGATTCTGTGAATAATTAATTTCCAATTATCGTGTCTATGAAGTTCCTGAACTCTGAAGCTTTTGTGTAAATACCAGGTAGATTGGGAGCTGCACACTCAGGTCCAAAAGATACGATTCCAACTATTTTACCTTCGAGGATGATTGCACCACCAGAGTCTCCCTGAAATCAGAAGTTTTCCTCTCATAATTTATTTCATTTTTAAAGTGAATTGGTAGAGAAAAGCTAATCATTGAGAAATTTCTGTAGGGTTTGTGGCGATTCCTGCCTGGCATCAGACTATCGAGAATGAAACGGTTTGCATAGTTTATAACAAATAAGTAATACAAAATAGAGACTTACAGGACAAGCATCCTTGCCACCCTCCACATAACCAGCACAAAACATTCTTTCGGTGATGTATTCGTCTCCATAAATTTGCTGGCAAGTTTCTGTGGTGATGAGAGGTAAATCAACCTTCTGTAGAGATTTTGCTAAAGGACCTTTGGCTGCTAGAGCTCCATAACCGGTCACTGTGGCTAATCTGTTTTCTTCGATCACAAAATCAGCAGGAACCACATCGATTGGCTTGATATTTTCATTAAATACTATATCTGCCTTCAGCTTCAAGAGAACTATATCGTAATCAAATGTATCTGGATTGAACTTTTCGTGTTGGTACAATGCTTCTACTGGAATTTCCACACCTCCAACATTCCTGTATATAGATCCTGTTCGGGCAGACATCAGTGAAACATCAATGCTGCAAAGAAGCACAAAACCCTAGAATTCATTTTTTTTTCTGCTTTGGAGTATCTAGAAGAAACCTTGACCATCTTAATCGATATTTGAATTCAAAAATGGACTGGCAACGTGAATTCAACTTTTGAGCTCATTACTGAGCAGCCGTATCTGATCAGTTAATAATGGATATCAATATTTTTCACATAATCGAAAAGTAAAGTATCAATCGATCTTAGACAAGTGAATACCATGGATTTCTTCTTCATCCCAACTCACTTGAGGGGAATATTTTATTTTCAAATTAATAACCATTGCATTTTGGAACAGCAAAGTAAAATTGAAATAAAAACACTTACTCATGCGTGCAATGAGCCGCTGACAGAATATATCGTTTATTCAAAATGGCTCCCCCACAAATTGCGTCCCCTAACCTTAGGGCTACTTGGTGTGGAAAATCTTTGATATCAGCTGGTTCACCTCCAGCAATTTTGAGTTTTGAATGTGACGAATTAGTAGGAAGAGAGAAAGCTGAAAATTTAATTTTTAATATTATTCAGTTATTTTCTTCACTATAAATTTATTCAGTTGTAATTTTTTTCTGAACATATAAATTGAACTCACCAAATCCAATCAAAAAAGTGAATGAAAAGGCGAATATGCTGTGAGAAATCATTTTTGCTGTATCAGGATGAGAACTGAATGAAATGAAAATCTATATGTACTCATTCGTCATTTAAATCCTATTATCTTTTCCATTGTTGTGTATGTCTGATTTATTTCCGATTAGTTAAATTTTTGATGAATTCACACAGTATCTAAGATATCAATCTTATTTTGTTTCTGGTACTACGAAAACATTTTCACGATATGAATATATCGCAGTTTTCCAATTCAGAATGCAGTGATTTGAAGGATTTCGAATAGGTCCTTGTAAGTATAGACATTATTTGAAATATAATTATCAAAGCCGATAAAGAATTTTTAATTTCGAAGATCCTCCGAAAACAATATATTACTCGTCAAAAAGAAATCCCTGGGAAATCAAAATCCGTTTCTCAACCTTGAAGATGTCCCATTCCTTCGAATCATGCAGAATACCCACTTGACTGATCACTTTCACCTTTACTCTGAATGCTCTGAGCCTCTTCAACCAAACTCGAAAATGAAATATAGAAAACCAAAAAACATCGAGTAAAAGAAGGACGATATGGACAAGTTGGGTATCAAAATATAGGTTTCCGAGGACGCTGAAGAATAATACAGAGCTCTATCTGTCATATTTTAGATATTCACCTGCAAAATGATGTTTTTTCCAAAATCGATATTACAAACCGTCAGTGCTCCACTCCTGTGATCGTATCCACTTTTTGTTTGTATATTATTAATCAGCATGGTTTGAAGTATCTCTGAACATAATAATATCGATTTCGAAAATGCCACATTTTCGGGTGAAAAAGACAAGGGTGAGACCCCTCAAAAACACCATATTTATCTTCCTCAAGAAATCCCTGGAAACTCAAATGATGTTATTCAATATGGACGTTCTTCTACTTATTGAAATCATTCAGAATTTCTCTTTGGGAGATCTATACCATTTTTTCTTCAAGTGCTATGAGCTCGTGAACAAAACTGGAATATGACTTATGGAAAACAACAGTGAAAATTAATACTGAGAAAATGACTGTATGGACGGTATCAAAACATAGGTTTTCGAGAAACGCTGAATTCGATAAAAACTAATCCAGGGCTTTATCATATTTTAGATTTTCACATGCGGAATTTTTTCGAAAACCGATATTTCAAATCGTCAGTGCTCCAGTTCTGAGATCGTATCCTCTTTTTGTTCTTGTGTTTTTGATCAGCATTGTCCGAAGTATCTCTGAGCATAATAAAATCGATTTCGAAAATTCCAACTTTTTGGGTGAAAATGACATAGTGCTAGGGCCCACCAAAAATGCCTTATTTGTCATCCTCAAGAAATCCCTGGACAATCAAATGATGTTATTCAACATGCCATGGACGTTCTTCTACTTATTGAATCGTGAACGAAACTTGAAAAAGAAGTATTATATGGACAAGTTTGTTATCAAAATATGAATTTTCGAGGACGCTGAATTCGTTGAAGATAGTCCACTGCTCTATCTTTCATATTTTAGATTTTCACCTGCGAAATGGTGTTTTGTCAAAAATCGATATCATCACATTTGTCATCCGCAAGAATTCCCTGTAGAATCAAAAGCTGTCATTCAATATGGACGGTCTTTAACTTATCGAAATCAATCGAAGAAGTTTAGTATCAAAATATAGGAGGATATGAGCAGGACGAAATTTCCAGTATTCTAGTAATAATTCATTGTTTACCGGGTAGGAAAAGCCTAACATTCCTGGACGATTGTGAAGATTGACAAGTCGAGGCGCAAGCCGATACTTAGCAACACAGAGTCCAGGAATGTGGCTTTTCCTACGAGGTAAAGATACTATTTTTCCGCAAATCGTTTAAAATTCGACAGATTGTACTCGATTATTGAGAAAATCGCGAATTATTTTATTCATGAATAAATCGAGATTTGAAATTCGGAATGAAATTGGTTGCGTTACTATGAAGAAGTATTAATGTTGAATTGTCAAACTTGACGAATATTAATTATTTGATTGCTGATGTTTTCGAAGACAAAACAGTGTAAAATGATGAGTGATGATGAATTTTCCATTTTTGGTACCTCTCTTGAGCTCGTTGAAGCAGTGAATACCGCTTCATTAGAATTATTGCCGAAGAAATCAACAGAAAAGTACGAATATGCATATGTAGAACACTGACAACTGTAAGGAAATATCATTTCCTTACTATAAGGTAATGAATATTTCCTAACAGTAGGAAAATCTTGACTTTTTCTAAGAGAAATTTTGTCGGGAATGTCAAAATTGCCTAGCGATTTGCGGAAAATATAATTAAGAATAATTTGAGTCTCTATCTATAATAGTTTAGGTTATCGAATGATAAGTATTTACCCTGTGTGATTTATGAAAGAATAACCGTATTTGATAATCAGGGTTTAATATTATTCAAAATATAATAGTATTTGGCGACGTTTCGGGTAGTACCCTTTTTCCAGCCTGTAAAAAACAATATACACAATGTAAAAAACAACAAGAACAAACAAACAATTTAAAGTATTATAAAATCCTGAACACTTTGTTGGATAGAGATCTAATTCTTTTATTACCTTTGAAATCATATATTTTAAGTTATTTCCCAACTTATTCGTTGGATGTCATTGGGGTTACGATCTCAAATGATTTTGGAGTTGTCACATCAATAATGATTTCTTCTTCTTGTTTGTTCTCGTTGGTCGGCTTATTTTTATTACATACGATACCTTCACAACATCTACTTCACTATTTTGAACAGTCTCAAATAAGCCGACCAACGAGAACAAACAAGAAGAAGAAATCATTATTGATGTGACAACTCCAAAATCATTTGAAATCGTAACCCCAATGACATCCAATCCAACAAATAAGTTGGGAAATAACTTGAAATATATGATTTCAAAGGTAATAAAAGAATTAGATCTCTATCCAACAAAGTGTTCAGGATTTTATAATAGTTACTTTAAATTGTTTGTTTGATCTTGTTGTTTTTTACATTGTGTATATTGTTTTTTACAGGCTGGAAAAAGGGTACTACCCGAAACGTCGCCAAATACTATTATATTTTGAATAATATCAAACCCTGATTATCAAATACGGTTATTCTTTCATAGTTTAGGTTTTCACCAGCGAAATGGTGTTTTTTCAAAAATCGGAATTTCAAATCGTCAAAGCTCCCGCTCCTGTGATCGTATTCATTTATTGTTTGTTTATCATCAATCAGCCCTATTCAAAGTTTTTCTGAGAATAATAAATTTGATATCGAAAATACCAACCTTTCGGATAAAAATTTCAAATAAACCTAAAAGCGAAAAAGTAATTGCTCAAGAAAGACTATGTGTATTTGCTGGTAGTCTAGATGCAAATTAGGATTTCAAATTAAAATTCGTGTCAAATCTGCCCTTCTTCTGCCTAATATTAGGGATGCACACCCCAAACGACAAAGACGGGTTGTACATGGGGTAATTACAAAATTTCCACCTGTACTAATGCCCTTATCTGATCCAGAATTAACGAAACGTTCAAATAGACCCGAAATTAATTCCCATACTACATTCGACCTCAACTCTTATTGTCGCCACTTAAGCAACCTGAATGGACAGAAGAGATAAGGAAGAGGATTTGTACATCCGCTATGCACACTCCACGAATTTCATTAACGTGAAAAGTTGCACTGCCACCTCGTTACACAAAGGCAGAAGCGATGTCGCTTTCGCGAGATAACGTGGTAGTATCTGGAGACTACTGATTTACTATTATTGGAAAGATGTAAATTTTGTAGACTTTTCATTTCGAGCCGGCTGGGCGTTATCGATCGTTTTAAATCCGACATATTGCTCTCAATCCGGATTTAACTCGCACGTCATTCGGCTTGGTTTATTCCTTTCTCAGGAGATGCTGCGACTGACACGAGAGTTTTTGAAGTTGTAAATCAGAAGAGTTCCAGGTGATTCCATGTGGATATTGCTCAGTTTTCCTCGAAGTTATGGATGAAATATATTGTAGATAGATGCTAATCATATTCACCACCATTTTGAGACCTGCTTTCAACAATGCTTATTGTTTTGCAAATCACAAATATTTTCCTATTTGTTTGAAGAATTTTAGAATCCTTCAAATATATCGAGTATTCTGAGAGTCATCCTTAGATGGCGTCAGTGTCGATAACTTTCATGCTTTTACGTCAAATGCAATACAATTTTATTCATTATATTTTGTATTCTGTTCGAGGTAGGTATACTATTTATAATTTAATATTAATATTTCCCAAATTTCATGTTCATGTTCTTAATCTCTTTTTCTTTTTCTTGTAGCATTTCTTTGCTCATATGTGATATGCCATTAAAAATATTTTCTCTCTCCACATACTTCTGCAAAAGCTGACATCTTCGCTGTTTATTGTTACGAAGGAAAATAACCTAATTTGTTTTTTCCTATAATATTTCAAACTTGAAATAAACTTGTTCTTGTTGATCAGACGTACTTCAAGCAGGAAATAATATTATAAAGAGTACTAATCCGAAGGAGTCTTATGTTCTGGCTGCCTTTTAATTCGATTATTTTGTGAAAAAACATCCCCTTTGAGATTCTACCGAAGTGCGGCTTTCCACCAATCAAGGGGGGTTATAACTTAAAAAAGAAAAAGATATTATTAAAAATTTTGAAGTTCTTTCTCCTTGAAGGAAGAAAGTGTGGGAACTGCCCGTCGCACTAGAGACAGGAGTAAGTGTGTAGTCATTCTCCAGGGAAAGGGATGGTAAATAAAACATTGGAACTTGAATTTCAGACGTATATTGGAATTAAAATGAAATTGATGGTTCACACACACTGTCTATAACTCAATCTCGTCAAAAGAATGAATTATCAAAACAATTATTGAATTTATCAAAACGAAATCAAATTATCAGAACAAAATCGAAAGATCAAAACAACATCAAATTATCAAATAAAAAAATAAATCCATGAAAGACTTGGTGAAACTGAAAACCGAGAACTTGGGGTGATTTCAGGACTCTGGACTCTGAATGTTTTTGGGATTACATGCAGCCTACGCAAAATTACCCGACCTTTCTTCTCCTGGCAGGTAAACCAAAGAATGATGAAAATATTCTGAAAGAAGAAACAACAAAAACACGTCACTAACCCGTTGTTCGCAGATTGATTCCACTCCCGGTCTTAACGACGAGACGTGATCTAAATAATTCTAATTATTTTTTTCAAACCTTTATCTCCCGATTCAACACTTTATCCCGCTATTCCCCGAATAGCACTTTTTCGTTTCCGCTTTGAGACCGTATCTACTCCCAAACACTGAAGTACTTCCTAAAACCGATCCCAAGTAAATTGAGAATCTCTCCGTTTAAGGCTTCTCCAGCTACTGCCACTTCTTCGTTTTGAATCGAAATTCTCGATATGCCTCTTTCCCGCCTCCGAAATCCGAGAGGGTGATGCAATTTATATGAAATTTTTGGTTAGTTGCAATGTTGCAAGTCCCACGATCTAGGCCTGAAATTTTCCGCTATCGTCAGCATTTAGCGGCCACCCAGATCGTGAGACGATTTTCTGACACCGGTTGAGTTTCATGAGAAAACTTGACCCGAAAAATCAATATCATCGTTATCGTCTCGCCTATATCCTCTGCAAGTAATTTTCGGAGCCATGAATTTAAATTATAGAAGTCTATATTCGTTAACCGCAATATTTCTATTCCTCACAATTTGTCATAAAATAACTTCTTCATCTCTACCCACAAGAAGAAACTTCTGAAACAAATTCTTTACGGAGAATTCCCTCAACTCCTCTCTAATCAATGCAGATAATAAGTAACAATCTGAATCAGGACAAAGCTCATTAATCGAAAACGGAATGTGGAATAATTCGAAATCAACTATGCTCCAAAACATCCGATGTAACTAAAACCCAATTGCTCTATTGACCGCCAATAACCGTAGGTTTTGTGGTGGATTCTCCGAACAACACAAACTATGCGGTCCACCAGAAGTCTGTACCTATTCGGCATACAATTGCAGGGTTTAATGTTGTCGAAGCCACTGATCTATTGCGGTGAGACCATTATTGTTCTTCAGCAGGTATGCGATGTGATTTAGTTTAAATTTCGGGTTGCAGAGCTGTATTTGGTTTCACAGCAAATTGGGGAAGTAATTCTATGTACTGAACCTGTTATATATGGGTACTCCATTCACAATTATAAAATCACAGCTCTGGCCTTGGAAATTTGACACATTCCACTCTGTATCGGAGTTATGACGTTTATCCAAATATTTTTATGTTCCAAGTCAACACTATGTTGCCCTTTCTACATTCTTAGTGTATTTCTCAGAATGCGAATGAATTGGGAAAGATATGATGGACGAAAATAATTAACATTTATATGAATTGATAGAAAGGATTCCTTTTTTAGTTTTTTGCATGAAAAGTACAAGAGATCACTGTTGAAATATGTTATTTTTCGCCATGGAAAAAAATTGCATTGCTTTCACATAATTTTCATATGCATGCTTGTGAATGTTTATTATCCTCTTGAACTGAAAGTTCAAGACTTGACGACATTTTATTTATTTGATCTTATGAACAAGGAGTAAAATATTCTGATTTTATAGTAATTTATTAGTTTAAAGAATATTCATACATCACTACCACAGTAGGTTTGTACAAATAAAATGGAATAGGTCAAACATATGCTTCACATTTTTCATGCACCTGTTCTAAAAAAAGACACAAACTCCTGGAATATATGTATTCTGGTTCAATATAGCCTATTTCTACTTTCGGCAAGGGAATGAAAGCTCCAGTGACACATTTCACTATACTGTGGAATGCAATACAGTCATATTTCTTCCTTTTTTAGCTTTTTCGACGTGTTTAATTTCTGAAACGTGAAAACGATCAACAATAATCATTTAGAGACCGATGATGGCCATCCAGAACCCGTTTACTCACGAAAATCGTGCAATTTTATTTTGCAAGTTCTTTCCTCATAATTCCTCGAAAATTCTACCTGAACCATATTTTCCGGTCGCTTTCGTTAGAAAATCGTATGAGGAAGCCTTTTTTTCCATTTACACATCCCAAATGAATTTTGAGCACCAAAAACGATACAGAAACTAACCAAACTTCTGGGGGACCGGAATTTCGTTTGAAATCTTTCCAAACGGCCAGATACCTAAAAAACTTCGTTATCAAGTGTAAAAAAAGCGATTAGTACTTACTTTTGCTTTTTTTATGCTTATTAATCGATTTCTGGTCCAATTCAAAGTTGCCGTTCGTACTCGCACGCCAAAAGTCGTGAAAGGAAAAAATGACACTTGCACGAAATCGACGGGAAACTTCTTCTGGACGACGAAGAACGGAAAAATAGGCGATTCTTTATCGATATTTCGCCCCAAAATCGCCGATCGATTCGAACTAACAAAATGTGGAATATCTTTGATACTGGCAACAACGTTTTTTCATTAACAATATTCTCTGTACGCGCACAGATTTTTCATCAGGTGCACCAATTCCTGAAAACGAAACCATGGCCAGAGTTTTGATTTTATAATTGTGAATGGAGTATAGTTTTCGTTCGGATCGGGGCGTGGCCTGAATTGACAATTTATATGTCAAAGAGACGTATGTCAAAGATACGTATGCCAAAGAGACGGATGTCAAAGAGACGTATGTCAAAGAGACCTGGGTCGAAGAGACGTATGCGAAGAGACTTATGTCGAGGATGACAAAAGCCAAAAGCAACAGAGGCAGACCGAAATAAACATAAGGACTATAGAGTTAGCTGAAGGGAGATATAAAATAGCTGGAAAACTTACATTCATAAGAATTCGCCGACGGATCGATAACTCGAGACATAACTAAGATTCCGGCCGTACAAAGTCTTTTCCCGGCAATTCATCCCCTTCATGAAAAACCCTAATGATCAGACCGAATAATAAACTCTCTGCCGGAATAAACAAGTCATCCGTTATGTGATTATGATGTCGGCTATGATTTATTTCAGATTTGCATTGCAATGAATCGGAGAACTCGCTACAACATTATGTTCCCCATGATAAAGGGAAGACACGTTAGACGGTCGTACATCATCATTGCCGCGAATTTGTAG
Organism: Adalia bipunctata; assembly: GCA_910592335.1. NCBI lineage: Eukaryota > Metazoa > Arthropoda > Insecta > Coleoptera > Coccinellidae > Adalia > Adalia bipunctata. The sequence goes on from OU342955.1 coordinate 17,420,067, forward strand.
AATTTTAATGAATGCCAGACATGACAGATCTCACTATGCAGCGGAAATTTGAGTTAAGTCTGTGCCCATCAACTGGAAATATGAAAATATTCGAGAAATTGTCTGCTTCAAATACACATTCTGGCAGCTCTCACCATGAGATAAAGAACGAATTCTTGTGGCTCTTGAATCGTCCAATAAGATCTAATAGAGCATGAATATGTTACTTGATATGGTCTCAACAAAACATTTGAACCCTATTTCGCTTTTCCATTGGGCGTTCGAAGAAATCGTGCTCTTAATTGTAAAGAATATGTTAATTGAAGAAATTCATTCGAATCTTCGTATAGAGAGGGACAAGCAGAGGAGACATACTCTCACAATTGGAACAACCTGGTTACGATGTGGATAGTTATAAGCTTCTATAGAACAGTGATCCATCAGTGTATTATTGGTGGGTTGGTTTGTGGAATTAGTGGACACTTGCCTAAGGCCGAACCCATTGTTTCAATTTGAAAAAACATAACGGGGCAATCAATCTATCCATCTGGGCGTGAAAAACCCAACTATTTCCCTATAAATTACTGATATAATGACTGATATCAATATACCCGAATGAGTAACATCATGTCCCTCCAATGAAAAAACCCATCATAACCCAATTTCCTGTTATGATGGGGCATGAGGTGATGTGCGAAATATGCCTATCAATTTTCAATCAGTCCATTATGCTCTCGCTCCGATAATATGGTTGGATAATTACAAAATCATCAATCATCAAAACCAGCAACAAAAGAAAGCGAATGGAATCGGAGTATCTATTTCATGCGATTCAGTGTACAATATAAAAGCTATTTTGTCCCACCACTGTTGTGGCAGGGGAGAGTTATCAATCACATATCAAAGCGTTTAAGGTGTAACGCCCAAAGAACCGGGTATTTTGATCGATTCAGATTCAGATGGAACAATATCGCGATCAGATTCTTGAGGATCGAATTGGAGGTCTGAGGAATGTAGCATTTCATCCCGATTGAATGTACATAGCTGATGTTAATCCTGAATTCGTGTGTGGGGCGCTTTATATTGTGCCCAAGATAAGTGTGACACTTCTACTTTGCGTTTGATGACTTTCATTATCTTATAGTTGAAGAAAAGTGCAATATGAGATTTATCAGTTTTACCATTTCGTAGAATAAGATAAATGGACCAATTTAGGCTCAAGTGTTTCTTTGTTCCTTTTCATCGATAGGTGGGCTCGGGCCACCAGGGTAGGATAATTTATAATGCCTAAAGATGCAGTTGGCACTTGCTTATTTCATTGTAAATTGAAGGCGGAACCAAGAAGCAACGTTAAGGTCATAGTTGTCAGTTGAGTAGGTACATAGTTGATTGTTGGTCGGGGAGTCAGTACAGAGTTCCTACGTGAGTCGGTAGAGAGTTAAGATGAAGGTAATTATTGCCATCAGAAACGGAATTAGATAGCCCAAGACGGTACCATATCGGCGGTACAAGATCAACTCATTTGTTCGGCGTGAAGACGTTTTCTATCTCACGAAGTTCAGTAAATGCATATAAATCGTGACTGAACGTATGTTTGTCAAAAGTAATTAGTGTAAGACATATAATCTACAAGTGTAGTTTATTGTGTATCGACAATTAACTCTATAAATGAACTGTATACAGGATGAGTCTTTGACTTGTACATATATTTCAACTGTAGATTCCTCTCATCAAACGAAACACTTTTTTCCTATACCATTTTTCAGAATTCGGTTTGGTTTCGAAGATACAGGGTGTCAGAAATCCATGAAAAAACACTTTTCTGTTTATATCTTCGGAACCGTTATTTCGAATGAACTGAATTTTGGTTGAGTTTTTACTTCACTCATGGTGCATATTCCTCAATCAAAACCTATTCCATATCTCTACTAGTATAAAAGTTACAGGGTAGTCGACTTATCAATACACGCTGAAACACCGTAAAACCACTTCAAAAAGATAAACGATTTATATTTTCGAAAGAATCAATCATTTAAGAAACTAAAAGTATTCCTATTTTTTTTTCAATTAAACGCGTTGTTTTCGAGTTATTTCCAATAATACCCGGAGAAATTTGACGAAAAAATCATTAATTTCAAGAATAATCTGAATGCGTCTCTGAATTAAATATCATCGAATATTATTCCTTCTCTGGTCTTTGAACGAGTTAACAATGTTGTCTCAATATTCATCAACTTTGTCGATATATTTCAATAATAAAATCCCACAAATGTGGGAGATACAATTGAACACAAAGGAGGATTTAACACGCACAGTTTCTATTGAAAATTCATAGTGACCGGTCCATATTGAATGTCGATGAAATACAAAATTCGGATATGAATGATGAATCTCGATACAAACTACTTATCAAATTGAAATTAATGAAAACTGAAATGATACCTTATGATCTGTGTCGATGTTTGTATCTAAACAATATCCTTTTGGAATTTTATAAACTCGACACGGTTAAGATTATATTAATTCACTTCACATAATGAATCACATTAAAACAATAATTCACTGAATGTATTCAGAACTTCACATGATGTTCACAGTTTGTTCTGAGACTTTGTTATTGTTTATAGTTGGCCTCCACATAACCAATCTTCTTTTGGTTTTCGCTCTACGCATGCGTGGTAAAATTTGGCTGCAAACTCGATTTATGATGGAAACGGCAGAATATTTATACCACGGTACACAAGTGTATCGTGATTTATACTATGGTTCGTAACAAATCCTTAACCTCAATGAAAATATCAGCAAGCTGACAACATATTCTTGAAATTTCTGTGCAAACATTGACAGAATGGATACAAAATAGATTAGGTTCGGTTGTTCAATGATAAATTCTGATGATCTGAATGAAAAGTCTTTTTTCATGATATTGTTTGGGAATTTCGTGGAAAATATGAACAAGTTATTAGTGTTTACAAACTAATGTGCAGAAAAATCGAAAAAGGAACTTATTTTGGTGTGAGAAATGTGGCTTTTCAGTTGCAGATATAATCCGATGACCCTTACTGTTTTCGTTGAAATTATCGTGTTTGCAACATTTTTATTCCAATAAGGTTAGTACTTGAGTATTCCCTGAATGTATGAACTTTGCTGCATCAATTCTAGAAGATCATTTCAGAGGCATAGTCAGCCCAATTTCTTTTTTCAAATGGCTATATCTTTTCAACAGAGCCAAATTCGGAAAAATGGAAAATGAAAAAAAGATTTCCTTTGACCTCAAGAATCTTCAGTTAAAATATATGCACAAGTCAAAGACTCATCCTGTATAGACAGTTTGAGTTTTATTGGTTCTTGAGAGAACTGCGGGAAGATTATAGGTTTGGTAGCCAAAGCAGAGGTCATATTTATAGAAGACCGATAAAAAACCTGGGGATTTGTGTCTTTAGACAGTATAGCATTCACTTCGTGGCAGCTGGTGGCAACGAAAGTGTTCCTCAGGGCTCAGTTCAGTTACCCACGCTCTAAATTCTTATGAACAATTCACTTGGTTCGACCAGGAACCATCACTTTTCCTATTTCATTATTCATCCAGTTTCTTCATACTATGAAGAAATTATAATATTTCGGTAACTCTTCAGAAATTTCTGGAAAGCTTCAGTCTAACCAGTATGGAGGTCGATCGATATATTTTGCGTGATCCCAGGAAAACGAACTACTACCGAACAATGATGTTCCCGGCCGTATCTCTGAGGTCTCCTGTAAAACAGCCATTCAGTTCCTACCCTCTTCTCTGCGTATCGGATCCAATAATATTAAATGGCATGAAATTTGCCGAGAATTGAACATGCGAATAAAATAACCGAAATACTTGGTGATTTATCCATCTCGTGACAGTTACCGTCTGTTACATGCAAAGTGCTATGTGCCTGCCATAACTTATCTAGGCGGTTAGGATCACGGGGTTGGTTTCCTCAACGACCGATGAAACTAAAGTACACATCGCCCACCCCATTCGGGTGAATCCATGCATGTGCCCACTGCCCCGTTTGGGATCCCGTTCCGCATAAAACTGCAACAGGATAAAAACGCTGTGACTGCTTCGGAATATACGTCAATATTGCGTCAATGGTTGGAAGTTACGATTTGTTGGGCGAACTTCATTGGCTCGGATTCATCGCTCTATTGTTCTATGGATTTGTTCCACATTGTATCTTCTCCTATGTTTTAGAGAAATTGATTTCATTGAATTTTGGTCAGACTCTTCTTACCGTGAAAACATGGCGTATTGATTCGAATTCATATCGAGAATATCAAATTGATAAGTGCAATGAAAAATCTATAACTGTATAAGTACCTAGGTGCAAACAAACGATGGTGTAGTAACTCCTGAACAGAAGTTGTAGATTTAAACGGCACTCTTGATTGCAGTTTCTTGTTTAACTCCACAATCATATACGTGATAAACTTAAGAGATTAACTATTATTTTCTTTATTATTCATATTCATCAAAACGACTGAAGATGAAACAACTAATTCGGTCAAACAAAGAGCCATATTCAAAGGTAAAATAACTAAAATGTATTATATTAACTGACAAAAAAGCTGCAACACCCAGAAGGAGATGTTCAAATTTTACTTTTGTTTCGGAAAAACAGAAATCCAACTACTGTTATTAGGTACATGTTGTCAAGCGTGCTTTGATAATGCCCAGACCAGACGTCTAAGGGGTACAAATGAAGTTCAAGATCGACGTCTAAGACTTATGGCCATTAGAGACCGATTTGCGACAACTTTATCTTTGGCTGTCCGAACGGTTTACCGCCCGGTCTTTTGGACTGCATCATTATCGACTCCATCTTGAGTTACCTCTGACGGTATAGCATCGCCGTCCACGATTACAGTGGTGCAGAGAACGTCAACTTTGGAATGTGGAATGGCATCAGGTCGTCTTTTTTGATGAATCTATATTCTCCTTGGAGAAAAACGTGAACCTCAGTTTGATGTTGAGCGTCATGTATACCGAACAGTGGGGTGCTAATGCACATGCAAGTAGGACACCTTTGGTCTTCATTTGAGGTAACAGGACAGCGCTGCGTTACCTTCAAGAAATAGTGGAGCCATATGTCCTCCTCTGCCTTAACCGGCTCGAAAATCCAATATTCCAGCAAGATAATGCCCGACCTCATGTTGCCAGAGTTAGTTTGTACTTTTGTAAAAAACAACCCCTTTGTGATTCGACGAAAGAGCGGCTTTCCACCAATCAAGGGTGTTATCACTCATAGAAAAGAAAAGATGTTGTTTAAAATTTTGAAGTTCTTTCTCCAGAAGGGAGAAAGTGTGAGATCGGCCCAACGCACTTGGGTCGGGACTTGGTGTTTAAAAATATTCTCTAGGGAGAGGGATGATAAATGAAACCTTTTGGATTAAATTTAAGACGTATATTAGGACCAAAGCAAACTAAACAATTTTTACATTCGTTACGTATATTTTAGAGATCTAAATTATCGAAAATACTCGTATATATTTCTTAAATCGAGTGCAATTAATCACACCAAATCAAATTATTACATCAACTTCTTAATCACAAAAGGAAATCTATTCATTGAAATCGAATCAAGCATCAGAGTAAATTTTAATTATGAAAGTAAAAACGAGTAGTCTAGAAGTTACAGGGGGTGTCAAAATAACCCCAAAAATCATAAACATGGGATGATCTCAAAATAATACAATTTGAACTTTCTAGCACTCAAAAGAGATCTAAAAAAAAAAACAATTCTCTTAAAATTCCAAATACTCAAGGGAGATCTCAAAATAATTCCACTAAAACTTTCAGATAAACAAGGGAAATCTCAAAAATAATTCCCACATAAACTTTCAGATAAACAAGGGAAAACTCAAAAATTATTTCCACATAAACTTTCAAATACTTAAAGGTGATTGAAAAAAATATTACGCTTTTGAGAAAAAAAACGACTTGTGGTAGATTTCAGGACTCTGGACTCTAAAAGATATATGGGCTTGCATGCAGCTTCCTACCAATACGCAAAGTAAGCTAAGCATGAAGGTGTCTGACCTTTTTCCTGTACCAAAAATCCTAAGAATGATGAATCTTTCCTGAAACAGACAAAAGAAACACAAAACACGTCACCCACTCGCTTTCGCAGATTAATCTCACTCCCAATTATACCGGCGATACACGATCTGAAATAATTCTAAGTAATTTCAGAGATCTTATAATTTCGACTTAACACTCTTCTGTCCCCGTTTGAGACTGACCTTTTCCAAAATAAAACCAAAACCTATGAGTTACCCTATCACCGTCTTCCGCATAAACCACTCATTTTTCGTTCAAGACTTCCCCGGCTACCTTATTCTTCGTTTTCTTCAGAGACCAATTAAATTAAAGCTTTTCCTCCGTCGATGCTTCAAAACCAATCAAATCAAAACTTTCATCTTCGTTTTTACGAACCAATCAAATTGAAGATTTTTCTGCTTCCTACCTCTCGTAGGTAGGGCATTCTTAAGATAATGCAGTTTCCCATGCAACGGTTTGGGAGATGCTACGTTGCAATCTCAACAGTCCCAGCTTTGAATTTTTTCTGTCGTCGTATGCAGTCAAGGCAACCGATTTCGTGGGACAATTATCTCTTATCGTCTTAGGTCCCCGGAGAAACTTGAACCAAAAATCAACAATTTCAATCGTTAACGTCTCGCCAGACCTCTTCTGTGGGCCTGATAAACGATTCAATAATTTTCCGGCACAGGGATATCAAATTTCAGAAGTCTACACCGATCAATCAAGTTATCACGCTCTTTTTTCTATTCAGGGTAAAATGAAGGGTGTTGAAAATACCGATTGAATATTACAGGAAAGGAAACATTCAGGTTCCAATTTTCAAAACATATCTGTTTTATCATTCCGAAATTATCTCCCCTATTACACTTTTTTGAAGCGACTCATGTGAATCTTTTGCCATAGTCAACCAGATCCCCCGATCTTTCTCCCATAGAGCATGTTTGGGACATCATGGGTAGAAGACTTGAAAATTTGCCCCAGCCCCCACGGACTTTGGCGGCTCTGAGACATGATGTACAGGTGGCTTGGGATAGTTTCACTCGAGAAGAAATAGACCATCTCATTGCATCAATGTCAAGAAGTGTTGGGGAGATAATCGCGTTAGACCAACACAATCATTAACAAATTTATTAAGAAAAATGTAAACCCATCGTTTTCTTTTCTGAATTTTAATTATTCACTCCTTGCTATACTAATCTATGTCTCACCAAAAAAAATTAAATTCAAACAGCTCCTTCTGGGTGTTGCAGGTTCTTGGTCAGTTAGTATATTATCTAGATTTTTGTTGTGGTCATTAACTTTGAGTGGCAGTGTTTTCAATGCATCTCATTATTGTTGATGAAAATTATCTGAGATCATTGATAGTGGCAAGAGGAACTCAATAAACTAGGCAAGAATAATAATGCTGCTTTTATTGGCCCAGACCTTTCTGGTGTATGACATGATGCAGCCACATGCAAAAGTTTCGAAAGGAGAGAGGAAAGAAAGAAAAATACTCGGAATCTTCTGGATCAATCGAAAAGTTCCTCCAAAACTTCATTACTGCGAAATCTGAAAAGTTCTGAGCAAAAATGTGCCACATCTGCCCATTGGCTTCCTGAAAGGTCACTGCTGCCTCTGAAAACATCTATGTATTGAGAATCGGTCTATCAAGAACTAGAGTACAGGTTCTCTAGAGAGAAGGGAGCGAAAAACCTGGTTACAGAATGCTTCACCAATTCGAGCCAACAAAAAAATGCTTGAACAAGCAAGCTGGCAAGCTGCAAGTAAGGATGTAACTTCCTGCATCAAGACACTAGCCCTGCAGGGCGAGATGTAAATGGTGTAACAGAGAAGTGAGCTCGGATGAAGACACAATCTACTACCTACATTCACAGCAATGTGAAACTCCAGATGGATTATATTTGTTCTTTGTTAGACCCTTAGATCTCTGAGAAACCTTGAATCTCTCAGCGGCTAATCCTAAAAAAGCGAAAAAATCCGACTTGCCGCCTTCTGGCCAACCATAATCGCATCTCACCTTGAAGGATACGTCATAAAACTAGGATCTTCACGGGGGTGCCGATGACCCATAAAGGGGATGAGTTTACCGGAGTGCTGCAGTTCGCACTTCCGCCACGGCTGCGTCGCTGTCGCCGAAGTCGGGGGTGGCAGTCGATAGCGCGCCGCGTCTGGTTTCAGTCGTGGTCCTACCAGTCTTCCAGAAGGACTAGCAACTTCCGGTCAGTGCAGCAAAGGCGTGTTTTCTTTACGCACTCTGTTCGTCTGAGGTTAGTGCTCGGTATTGGTTTCCGAATCGCTGACGCTGGAAAATTAGGGCTCGTTGGGGCTTTTTCCAGTAGGTGAGTTGTTGGGACCGATACGACATGAATGATGGATTTTTTTTTCGGTTTTACTGTTTGCGAGCAAGGGATGATTGATTAATCTTTCGGGAAACAAGGGATGGAACAGCTGGCGGATTCGAAGGTTTTTCGTCGGAACTCTGCGGTTATGCGAGCATGAAAAATATGGTGTCCAGGCGGAATGAGAAGCAGATCAATTTGGAATTGAACTTTGAGTAGTTCTATTCGTCTTCGCAAAAATTATGTACCTGGTTTTATTCAGTCCCTAGAAAAATCAACAAACACAAGTTCCGAAAAGAGAAATCAAACAACTTGAATCTCTTTCTCTGCCGAAAAATTATTCTCTCGAAGGAATCTTTCTGAAAGAAGTAGTGTATTTTTCAGGGTCTATCTCGGAGTTCATCATTGCTCGTGAACCTTTTTGAGCTGGTGTATTGTTTGAATGAATTTTTCATCATTCACTACCTGGCATTTCTCGAACTCTAGATGGTCAAATCTAACGCAATTTCAATCTACGCTAATCGTCCTTCAAATTGGTAACCAATTATTTATTCAGCAATCCAATATGTACTTTCAAAATATTTGAATTATAATAGACAAACAATCAAAACGATGCATTTTTATCACAGCACAACTTTCTGTTTCATCTTGAACAATGCTCTATCATGTTGACTTTAGAAGATCAAATAATAAATTAATTATTTAATGGTTTCGAAGGCACTAACTTCACTCAAAAACGAATCAGATATGGAATGAATAGCCCTTAAACCATGTGGAGACTGATATTTCACTTATATACCAAAAGTTCAATAATTTGCTCTTCGTCACCACACTAACGCCCATGATCAGTCCTAAGACGGTTCAAATGACATCAAATCTACATGGACAGATGAACTTTTTTCGAAGGATCAAGAATTACTTTTTATATTTTATATAAAGTCCCTTGCGAACTTTAAATTTCCTTCGAGAATTTAGGAAATCATTTATCCATGAATGTGTTCGAGACTTAAATCTAGCAAGTCTTGTTGCTGACAAATAAATTGTAGGTAATTGTAAATGAATTTGGGAAGGTATGAAATTCCTTTCAAGAATTCAATGCAGCAACGGATAAAAGAAGGTACTATGTTTGAAAGAACTGGCAACCAAGCTTAAGGTGTAGATCTAATGGTTCCACCAATAATCCCCATAGAAACATCAGACTGAGCATCAATTTTATGGATATGGTCACAGTTACGAGGATGTATTGATATCAAGTTAGCCTAGACTAGTTCCATGTCCACCGAAATAGTAAAAATCTAAATATGGAATATCGAGCCATCATCAAGTACCTACCTGTATTTAGAAGGGTTAAGAAGTAAGCAGATTTACGAAAATATGCTTAATATCCTTGGTGATCAATGTCCTTCGTATGCGACCATGAGAAATTGAACTGCAAACTTCAAAAGAGGTAAATTTTCTATTGAAGATGATGACCGATCGGGAAGGCCAGTTTCTGTGCAATTCCCCAAGAATATTGATGCACTTCATGACATGATTTTATCACACCGTCGAATTGGTCTAAAACATGCGCGTTCATCATATACTTCACGTCAATTTGGACATGGGAAAAATTTCTGCAAAATGGATCCCCAAATGTTTGAATGTTGACCAAAAGCGTGCAAGGGTAGAAGCATCGCGTTCGATCTGCGCTCGATTTGAAAACGATGTAGACTTCTTGAATCGAATTGTCACCATGAATGAGACATTCTGGTTCTCCAAGACCTAAAAAGTTTCGTGCCCAAAAATCTGCTGGAAAAGTTCTTGCTTCAGTTATTTGGGATTGCCATGAAGTAATCATGATGAATTTTTTGTATAAGGGTAGAACAATAACTGGAGATTACCATTCGACATTACTGACCACTGTACGGAAAAAAAGAGGAAAGACGCAGAAAGCTATCCAAACGTGTTTTGTTTTTACAGGACAACACCCCAGTACACAAATCTCATGTTGCCATGCAAAAAATTCGTGATTTAGGGTTAGAATTACTAGAACACCCCCCTTATTCACCCGATTTGGCTCCGCCTGACTATCATCTCTTTCCTCAACTGTAAAAAAGTTTAAAAGGTCGTAAATTTTCTTCCAACGAGGAGGTAATAAAAGCTGTGGAGGACTGGTTCGCAGAGCAAAAAAAAACATTTTTTGAAAGTTCTAGAGACGTTGCAGGTTCGCTGTAATGAATGTATTCAATTGAGAGGAGAATATGTTTAGTAACAAAATATTTTGAAATTGAAATTTCGTTTGGTTCTATAGTAGGCTAAGAATTTTTCAATATATCCTCGTAAATCAAACCGAGCAGCAAAAAACCAGCCGTATGCAGAGTGATGCACAAGCTGATATTAAAAGAATATTATTCCTCGTTTTCCACTTTCCAAATGTACCCCAACTCTAGTTTTATTCCAAGATATTCAGGAGTGAAATGATAATTCAAATTGCATTATTGAAACTATCTTTCATTGTTTTCTGTTCTTTTGGATAATTCAGATTTCCAAATGTCACAAACACATGCATAAGAATGGCATTATAGCGTGTTGCAATAGGGTTGCATCGGCATGATGTTTATACTTCTCGTATCGGCTCTGTTCATAGGACTCATCAGATTGGCTATTATACATCGCTCTGTATGGACATATAAGAAAAAGGCGACAATAATCTCCATCTCGTCGTTCAAACCAGCTTTTTGTTCATCACGAACAGTTTACTAAGTATCATTTCAATGTAAAATTGAAAACATTATCTGATTGAATCCAGCAAAGTTAATTCCGTAAACTTATAACTGAATACCATCTACGAATTTGCGATGCTCTTTTCATCATTTACGGAATCTACGCTTGAGTTAATGGAACGATAATTCAATACTGGATCTGACATGCTGATTGTAGAATATCGTGACTTGTTTAGCAAATGATTTCTGGGAAATCTCAAGCTGTTACGGGAGGTATCAATTATACACTGAACGAGCAGAATACAGGGAATACATATTATAATGTTGGATTTTGCTGGCTTGCTAATTTGGCTCAACGTTTCTTTTGAGATGGAAGGAGATTCCGCTTGAACTGTCTGAAGTACATTAGATAATCAGTGGGCCTTAGGTCATATTCTGAACTTTATCGTGATTCTCTTTCTCAATCTCAGAGGATTTGGTTTCTCCAGGTTTCCCCTTTTAGCTACAGAAATTTTTCAATATCTACCTAGAATCTGACTAAAAGACATTGATAATACAGTAGCAACGGATCCCATCAACGGATTCGATGCACTGGCAACGTGACACAAGGCATATATGAATGTGTCTTCATCACTAATCGGAAGGTTGCAAGCCAAAGAAATGATCACATTTTCACTTGACTCTTCTCTATTTAACTTGGGAATTTCGAGTACATATCTGAAGAGTGCGGATAGAGTTCAATGAATTTGCTAATTCTTTTTCTTTTGTCCAATTCGGGAACTAATTACTCGATCGAGCTTAATGAGTTCCGGTATGAAATTAACCTTCTCTAACTTTATCTTGAAATTTTTAAATTACTCGAATAAGGTATTTGCGCCTAAGCTACTCATCACATTCAATTTAATTTCAATTTTTCACTACTCAACTTGGAAGTTGATTGATTGTGGCAAGAGGATATCGAAAGTTAATAGGGATTGATTTATGTAATCTCGATTAATTTTGCCACGGTTCAAATTGATTTCAGAGAGGGTGGATTGGGTAATTAGACTACTTCACTCGAGCAGATTTTTCTTTCTTTTCGATTTTGTGATCCTATTTGAATATCTAGAAAATGCACCACTGATTTTGAATCGAAGATTGAAATTAGAAATATCCAAAAACGGCGTTGACATGTTCATATTTCGTCTTACCCAAACTTGACAGCGAGCATCACTCGACTGTTTATTTTTCACTTCCTTTCGCTCTCCGCGATCAAATCAAATTTGGGTCAGCATTCGTTTCTTCTCTAGATTATTCATGGAATATTTAATGACTGGGATTTCGTTGGAACCAACTGCATGTCATTTTGTCACCTATTTACCTTTGCGGAATTTATTCATGAATTTGAATTGACGCCCGACTCTGTCTCAATTATTATTATCCATACCTGCTCAAGCTCAAGGTTCGCGTTGTCGGTTTGGGTATTCACACTAGCATAAGTAGGGATATATCTCCCTTTAATATTAAAGCTTGTACAACGATAATTTAGTCGGTAAGTGGTTGAAGTTTCCCACTATCAAATCCGCGTATCAACAAGTTCGCTAATTTGATTCGCTTTACATCAAGGAATCAATCTTTGAATAATTGATTCATTGTGAGGATGTAGCTAATTAAGAGTTCCCCTCATTGAGGGTGTTTTCAGGACTGGAAAAGGGAATATAGAGTGAGCTGAAATGTGCTTGCTTTCGTGTGTAGAGATATTCTTGTAGGTCATTCAAATAACAGCTCTACGAATTTTATGGGAACTTCAGGTTTCTTCAACATTTTCGAGAGGTCAACCGAATACTTCAATGGAGTCGTTTATAATTCTGTAACAAAAACTACATTTCATGTATTTGAAATCAGTATTGATGCCCTTATTGAATAAAATTCGAATTCCACGACTAAAGCCAGGTTTATTAAGATAATTTTCAAGTAAGCTATGTGAATAGTTAGAATATGTCAGTTTTAAACTAAGTTTTTTTTTATTCAGTCATCATTCATTATCTGCTTTGTTTATTTGTCACATTCGCCGAAAAAAAAGAACAGACTTTCGATATATCATTCTCGTGTACCTACCTTTTTATTATTGCTTGTTTTGTATAAGGACTGAACGAGAATGAATTCGCTATCACAAAAACGCCTATATCTCTTGAACCAATTGAGAAAAAATAAAAATTTGATCATAGTTAGCTTTGTTATGAACGTCAGAAACATGTGGAACATTCACTTCAAAGATAATCCAATTCTCTGTCGCAAAATGTCAAGCGAAGTGAAAACACTAGAAATTATAGTGAAACTTTTTCAAAATAATCAAAAATGAAGCTTCAAAAGAATCGCAAAAGAGGCTCGCGTTCGTCCGGAAACGGTATCAAGAGTTGTTAAGCGCTTCAACGAAGATCTTACAATAAACCGCAAGGAAGGAAATGAAAGGAAAAAAGGGTTTCATAGCCCAAAAAAAGTGAAGAAAGCCATCAGCCTTTTTCAGAAGAATCCTAACCTTTCAGGACGGCAAGTGGCCCAAATAGTGGTTTGTTCGCAGTCAACCGTTCAGGAAATCAAGTCGAGTTGTGGGCTCAGAACATACAAAGTGCTAGACAGGAACGCTTGTGAAGAATCAAGAAACGAAATATAGAGCAAAGAAATTAAAAAATGATTTCTTGAAAATTTTTTCCTGTTGCGTGATGGACGACGAAACCTATGTCTTGGCTGATTTCTCGCAACTTCCTGGTCAGTAATTTTATACTGCATATTCTCGTGGAAATGTGGACGAACAATTTCGCGTGAAGAAACAAGCAAAGTTTCCTCAAAAATTCCTGGTTTGGCAAGAAATTTGCACTTGTGGGAAAAGGAGCAAATTTCTCGTTGACCAAGGCTCTTTTGACTCGAAGATATCCATCGAGGAATGCTTGAAGAAGCGACTTTTAGCATTTTTACGTGATGATGTGTCAACAATCTTTTGCCAGATTTAGCTTCATGCCACTACAGCAAGGAATGGTACGAAGATAATGAGGTGGTTTTTGTCCCCAAAGAGGCCAATCCACCAAATTGCCTAGAACTCAGGCCAATCGGAAGATATTGGGCCCTGGTGAAAAATGAATTGAAGAAGTCTAAGAAATCAACGAAAACATAAGCGGAATTCAAGCAAAAGTGGAAGACAGCATCCCAGAAAGTGACTGGGAACACTATAAGAAGCATGATGGGAAGAATTCCAGAAAAAAAACATGAATTTTGTAAAAAATAGTTCTGGTTTTTTTATTGTAAAAACAGTTTTTATTAGAATTAGAAGATGAGTTTGATTTTCGAAATCGGTCCAGTGGTTCGAAAGATATAAGCGTTTTTGTGATAGTAAATTTATTCTCGTTCAGTCCCTTAGTGCTAGATCAATTGAAATAAGTAAGAAAGACACTTCCTAACATAGTCTACTTTGAAATAGAGGAGCACACTACTGAATTAAACTGAGCCAATTCTGGCTTTCGTCGTGAAATTCAGTCAAATTCAGTGGTATGCTCGTCAATTTCAAAGTTAGGAATTGTCATTCCTTCTTATTTTCATTGATCAAGCACTATGCAAAACATGCAATAATAATTAGGTACCTACAACACTAGAATGATTTATAAAAAGTCTGTTGTTCATTTTCGGCGAATGTGCCAAATAAACGAAGCACATAATGAATGATGACTATATAAAAAAAGTTAGTTTAAAACTGACATATTCTTACCATTCACATAGCCTACTTGAAAATTATCTTAATAAACCTGATGTTTAGACAAAGAATTCTGGATTTGGTCGTTAAGTTCTAATTTCATTCTATAACGGCAAAAGTACTGATTTTAAATACATGAAATGTTTGGAAGACTCTAACTAGTTTTCGACTATAAATCGATCAGAATTACAAAATAATATGTTTTCCATTTGAAAAAAAATAGATTTCATCGTTTTATTGAGGCTTACATTGAATCCCTGTTTCATACTCCTTGTATAATTTATTCTTATAATTTATGCAAATAGAAGTATCAGCGTACTTTCTCTTGTTCCACTAAGGCAAAAAAAATTCCTTACAATGAGGGATTTTTGGGATATTAACTCTAATTTGTGATACTCTTGCTGACAACAAATTTGATGATCAGGCAATCAACAATCGCTTGAAGTGGTTGCGGATATCATACATCGAGTCAGCAGAATTAAACAAAAAATTCAAATATGTAAAAATATCCAGGGTGTTGCATTCGAAATAAACGAAGTTCACATTCGTTTCCGGTAGAACTGGAAGTAGATCCCGCGCAGAAATATTTTACAATTTAAGTTCATGTACTCTTAAACGGAAATACTGAATCTTGAATTCGTATCGAAATTCCTTCCTCGAATACTTCTGATGAAACACCTCAAAAAATAATCACCCTGTCTAGCCTAGCACCCTCATTTTTATCATTATTCGAAATCAAAATCATAAAAATTCAGTCTACTCAACTGAAATCAAAATTTCCACTACCGTTTCTGCCAAATTTTCACCATTTCTAAAGTAAATTTTAATAATTCCAAAGCGTTGTTAAAGCGTGTATCGTTCCAAAAGAGACTTTCACCGAAAATAGAGGGCTATTCAAAATAACATCCTTTTTTGGAAAACCCTTTATAAATATTCATTAGAATCGTAAAGGGTTCCTATTTTTGCCTTACGTGACAATCTTCGATAATGTGATAACAAGACGAATAGTTTTGGAACACAATCAAAATTCAAACACGACAAAATAAACAATAAGTTTGCCAACTGAGGACGTTCTGGACTAATACTCAAAGTGGTACAATATCAACGGAGAAATGTGAGAGGTATTAAAACCGAACCGTTTTCAACGATACCTACTTATGTACCTATCTACCTTTTTAATTCCAAGATTTTACGAAGCACATACTAATACAGGACGGTATATTCAAATTTTTTCCACCGGTTTCATTCGCCAGACAGCAAGTTCTAGCAAATCCTCCTATAAAACACATTCCTCTTGACGAATCCCGACATACATCATTGCACTGATGAAGCAGTCTACAAGTTATAAATGGAAGGATTGTGTCAGCTCATTTGCAGTATTTTCTCGGATCCGGTCCTTCAGTGAACCATCCACTCCGAACTAGATTAGAGGCCGAGAAAATAG
The DNA here is from genome assembly GCA_910592335.1 of Adalia bipunctata. Lineage (NCBI taxonomy): Eukaryota > Metazoa > Arthropoda > Insecta > Coleoptera > Coccinellidae > Adalia > Adalia bipunctata. The sequence continues at coordinate 17,436,331 of OU342955.1, forward strand.
CTGCTGACTTTTTCGGCTCCATCCCAGCACGCCGTTTGAATATTAAACGCAATCTTAGAGTGTAGCTCTTGACTGCTGCTATACATCATCACTTTATCGCGTTTTAGTGTTCGTAATAGCTGTTCGAATGAGGTTTTTGCCTGTGAAGAAAGGTCCCCTCAACTTTTCTGATACCAGAGCCTCGCTCGAATTTCAATATGTTCTATCAACAGTTGTGGCCTGATTGATTCTCGCCTCCAGCCGAACTTTGGCAGGCGGAATAAAAATTTGGCTGCTTTTTCAGTTGTCGTCACCATCCAAAAGACGCTCTAAACACATGGCGCGAATCACGCCAAAAATTCTTGCCGCAAACTTGGCCAAGAGTTCGCGTCAGAACTCATGTTCCACGCTCACACATAAGTCAGTCATTTGGTTTGCGCTGTCTTCATCTCTGTGGATGGTACGAGCATATTGGGTATTGAAATTGAGGATTTTGAAGTACTGATAATAAAAGCTGGGCATTTGTTTCTTAAGTCTCAGACATGGTTCGATCAAAACAAACTGATACTTAATGAAAATAAAACAAATGTTATTCTATTTTATACAAACAGGTCTAATAAACAGAAATCAAATGCAGGGTGTGTCTTTGACTTGTACATATATTTTAACTGTAGATTTCTCTCATCAAACAGAACATTTCCTTTTTATACCATTTTTCAAAATTCGGTTCCGTTTGAAAGATACAGGGTGTCGAAAATCCATGAAAAAACACTTTATTGTCCATATCTTCGTAACGGTCATTTAAAATTAACCTAATTTTGGTTCATTGGTTACTCTATTTATGGTGCATATTCCTCAATCAGAACTCATTCAATATCTCTCCTAGTATAAAAGTTACAGGGTAGGCGACTCCTCAATACACGCAAAAACACCATAAAACCACTTCAAAAAGATAAACGATTCATATTTTCGAATGAATCATTTAAGAAACTAATAGTAATCATATGTTTTTTCAATGAAACGCGTCGTTTTCGAGTTATTTATAATTTTACCCGGAAAAATTTGACGAAAAATCATTAATTTCAAGAATAATCTGAATACCTACTTCTCTGAATTAGATATCATCGAATATTATTCCTTCTCTGGTCTTTGAACGAGTTAACATTGTTATATATTTATCAACTTTGTTGAGACTTAAATTCAAATGATGGAAAACGTTGATGTAGAGATATTTCGATAAAAAAATCCAACAAATGTGAGAGATGAAATTGAACACCAAGGAGCATTCAATACGCAACGTTTCCATTGAGCATTGTTACCGGTCCATATTGAAGTTAAATGTCGATGAAATACCAAATTCGGATATGAATGATGAATATCGATACAAACCACGTATTAGATTGAAATTAATGAAAAATAATATGATACCTAATAATCTGTGGCGATGTTTCTATCTAAACAATATCCTCTTGGAATTTTATGAACTCGACACTACACGGTTAATATTATATTAATTCCCTCAACACAATAATCAATGTATCACAATAATTCACTGAATGTATTTACTCTGATGGAAATGGCAGAATTCAAAGATATTTATACTATGTTACGTAGAAAATCCTTAACCTCAAGGAGAATATCAGCAAGCTGACAACATCTTCTCAAAATTTCTGTGCAAATATTCACAGAATGGATACAAAATAATTAAGGTTAGGTTGTTTAATATTAAATTCTGATGATCTGAATGAAAAGTCTTTCTCCATGAGATTGTTTGGGAATTTCGAGGAAAATATGAACAAGTTATTAGTGTTTACAAACCAATCTGCAGAAAAATAGAAGAAGGAACTTATTTTGGTGGGAGAAATGTGGCTTTTCAGTTGCAGATATAATCCGATGAAACTAAATGTTTCTGTTGGAATTATCGTGTTTGCAACATTTTCATTTCAATAAGGTTAGAACTTGAGTATTCCCTGAATCTATAAACTCAATTTCAATCGAGAAATATAAACTTTGAAATTTCAGAGAATTGTATCAGGAACGTAATAAGCCCATTTTTTTCGAATGGCTATATCTTTTCAACAGAGCCGAATTCGAAGAAATGGAAAATAAATAGTATATTGTTTACCGGGTAGGAAAAGCCTTACATTCCTGGACGATTGTGAAGATTGCTAAGTCGAGGCGTAAGCCGAGACTTAGCAACACGAGAGTCCAGGAATGTTGCTTTTCCTACGAGGTAAACATACTATTTTTCCGCAAATCGTTTGAAATTTGACAGGTTTCAATCAATTTTGAAAAAAATCGCGAATTATTCCATTCATAAATAAATGGAGCTTTGAAATTCGGAATGGAATTGGTTGCTTTTCTATGGACACGTATTAATGCTGAATTGTCAAACTTGATGAATATTAATTCAATTGCTGGTCTTTTCGAAGACGAAACAGTGTTAAATGATAAGTGATGATGACTTTTCCATTTCTGGGACTCCTCCAGAGCTGGTTGGGGCGGTCAATACTTCTTCATTAGAATTATTGCCAAAGAAATCTAGAGAAAAGTTCGAATATGCTTATGTAGAACACTGACAGCTGTAAGGAAATATCATTTCCTAACAGTTGGGAAATCTTGACTTTTTCTATGACAAATTTGGTTAGGAATGTCAAAATTTCCTAGTGATTTGCGGAAAAAAAGTTTTTTTTTGGCCTCACGAATCTACAATTGAAATATATGTACAACTCAAAGACTCATCCTGTATAAAAGGTCAGTCACAGTATAATTTTCAGATATCTGAATGTGTGAAATTTCTTGGTGAGCATATAGATCGATTTCTCAACTGGCAATCAACACACTGAAGTTCTGTCAATAAATTGAGAAGAATTACTTTTGCTTTAAGATCCACAGCCAGATGTATGAATGAAGTATGGTTAATGGTAGGTACTTTTCCTTGAACATTTCGAATCAACCTTCAAATGTGAAATCAGTTTTTGGGGAAATAATGAAAACCTGAATAAAATATTTTTGATACACAAAAGGGCAATTCTTTGGTTGAATTTTAGAGAATGGATTTTAGTTGTTTGAATGCTTATTGTTCTTACATAAGAACAGGCATAAATTCATCGTATTGAATGTTAACGTATAATACACAAGATCGTTCGTTAAAACTTTCCTGTACAAAGGTTATCCTCAACGGAAAAATTTCCTACATATATGAGCATTATAGCTTTTATTCAATTACCATATCAATATGAAGGCATAAGGGAATACAACATTTTCAAAAACAAAATTAGAAATCTTTCAATAATGTAAGAGCCTCATAGTTTGGCAGAATATCTTGAAAAGGCCCCATGAGTCCTGTGAGTTTTTGTGAGATCATTTCACTTAAATTATAAGTACATAGTTGTCAACATTTGTATCTTTTTATTCGAAAAAAAATCTTATTATTATTAATAATCGAAAAACCAGTCCTTTTTAAAGCTAATTTAGTCTCTGAACTGACATTCATCGTTACTGCGCAGGCATTTCGATCAATGTGGAGCGCATACCGCGAACCCAAGAATCTTTCGCAGCTTTCGCAGATGTTCGCGTCATGAGTGTAGAGTACGCATATGATGCGATGACTTTTAACAAGACCCGGCCTATGGCCAAACTTAAGATCTGGTTGCTCGTTGATTCGATAATATCAGACTTGGCCTGATTTATGTCAAGTGTTCACTTCATTAGGTCAAACTCAAAATACTTATGCATTCTTATAAACAAAGCATTTGAAATATGAACATAATTCACTTTATTTATGTCCCAATTTTGCCAACTTCTATCTCGATGAATAAGGGGAATGAATACATTTAGCTGAAATGGAGAGAACACCATCCAAATTTAATAAAACTTCAGTACACAAAAGAGCTGTGCTTCCTAAAGATCATTGGAGGATAATAACGAACTTTATTCATCAATCACTTTGTATAGAAGTGATAAAAGTATGGGGCGTTCTTCAATCATTAATTAGGCTGATACGGCTGCAAAATATTTAACTTCGTTGAACGCCTCTTATAAACCTTACGTTTCATTATAACTCCAAACTATCTAGATTATCATGAATATCAATCATATTTTAATCATTCATCATTACGTTCCTCTCATTTGATACCAACGAATTACGAAATTCATTCGTAAATGGATATGGAATTCTCAGTCAGTCTTCGGTATCACCAAAGAACTCATATCTTAATTACCGCACTTAAAAAACTCGAACAATAATTTCTAAATTAGTAATAAAACTTTAGTAAAACATTAAGAACCATAATCATAAAACCATTATTGATTTTTATGAGAATTCCTTGAGAAACGTGAACTGAATATACACCGAGATATACACCATCCAGATAAAATATAACGTTGTCCAACTCATACCTTATACCAGGTGGAATCTCAACAGATCAGAAAGGCATAAAATCTTATTTGGTGGCTGAGGTCCTCGAGTCCGTTCAATCTCCTCAGACTCTACGGCGTAGAAGAATTCATGTCTTTTATACCATGTATATTTCATTTGCAGGATATTTACTCCACTGAGGAAGTCCTTTTATTTCGCCCCATTTATTTTGACGGGATGAAGTGTTTCATTGAATCCGTATTTTGTCGAAAGGGCTTCGTATTCGGGAACAAGTCGTTTGGGTTTTTTTATTGTGGTTATTTTAACGCAGGTCTATGGGGCAATGTTTCTGTGTTCCGAAAACTTCTCCCTTGATTAATATTGTTGTATTTTATGGGACTAGGGTATGCCTTGAGGATATGGAGGGTTTCCTCATAGAAATATACAGTAACAGCCAAATGTAATAAATTCGATAACGAATAAATGAGGGCGTGTTGGGAAAAACGCTCGGACACGTCGATTTTTAGTTTTTAATGCGCATATTTTTCAAGAAAATAATATTATATTGGGTGTTCCATGTGACCGTGGCCAATACCAAGTTTCTTATTTCAAATGCAACCCCCTTTATATTATTTATTTTTTGGATTCTTCAGAGAATTCTAGACACAATTCATACACAATGTCCTATACCTATCTTTAACTATTTCGGAAATATCAAGTGTTTTCAGATTTATTGCAAAAATCGACGTTTTGAATAAAAATTATTTCATTTCCCAAATTCAGTACATTACACGTGAAACCTGATAAGTAATACTGATTATTTCTTAATTATTAAAAAAAACAAAAAAAACTGTATAGGGATGCATCGTACTTTCCTTTAATATTCGAAATATTGACGTGTGGCTGACGGTGAACAGCGGGGCTACTTTTCGAACAGAATTATGTGGGCTTTCTTGAAACTCAAGCATAATATCCAATTTCGCATCACTTACTGCATTGGCAGCAATTTTCTTTATTTGTCTTGCATGACCAGGCTCTCGAAACTGCTTTTCCATTTTACTAATTTTTCCTTGGAATATAGGCAGCGAATTTGAAAATTTTTCGTGAAATAAGCGAGAAACTTCCATTTGTGTCTGTGTGTAATCTCCATAACCAATCATTTGAACTTTGAAGAATGGTTATTTTGTGCATTTCTGTTGAATGAACCATTTTTTCAATATAATTACGTACAGTTATCGAAATTCAAAAGACAATAGCACTTACACTGATCACTTATTGTCATGCAAACAGACAACGTGTTACTAAGGCTATGAGAATAAACAAACCTATTTTTGTTTCTTTCAATTTCTTCTCAGTAATGGTTTTCGCTTACTTTCTTTATATCAAGAGGTAAATGGGAAATAAGTATTGAGTGAAATGTATCGAATTTTGTGAAATAGAATAATTTTCATTCAAAATCTTATCTAATTTTTGAAAAAAATCTGAAAACACTTAACATTTCCGAAAAAGTTGAAGATAGGTGTTGGACATTGTACATGAATTATGTCTATAATTTTCAGAAGAATCCAAAAAATAAATAATATACAGGGACAGGGGGTTGCATTTGAAATAAGAAAGTTGGTATTGGCCACAGTCGCATGGATCACCCTTTATAATTTCATTAATAATATGCGCATTTAAAATTACAAATCGACGTGTCCGAGCGTTTTTACTAACACCTCCTCATTCATTCGTTATCGAATTTATTCCATTTGGATGTTACACTCTGTATGCTTTCAAATCATTCACTCTAACGTACATAAAAATAATAAGCGAATATGTGGTTTCATAATGGTACAGCAAGCATTCTAACGATTTGATCTCGACTGACAAACTTGGGAAGTTCAAAGACCAGAAACTCATTTGATCGAAGTACTAAACTTTCAAAAAAGTGTCGAAATTATCAACGGAGTTGTACTATACTTCCATCCAGCTATTGGCGATAATGTGGTTTTTCTGGAGAATAATACAGGGCCACATAGATTCCACAAGGGGAACACTGCGATGAAAAATCAAGGTGTTCCACATCCAGCAATATCTCGGAGATCCTATGGTACTGCTTGAGACCTATCAAAGATCTTGATGCCCGTATTCCACAGCCGGACAGCGGATATGCTTCAAAATCCTCAAGAACTCATACAACTTTGGCAACAAATTGAGCAGAATACTCTTTACAACTTGAACTTTCGGCAGGTTTACACAGGATTCAGCACAAGAATATCACTTACCTTATAGTTATAGTAAAAAGGGGTTACAGTTCACTGCGACCTTAAGGTCTATTGTGCCCCCTATCAGAGCTGTTATCATCGCGCCTCCTACAGCTCGTCCTCCAGTTCCAAAGATTTGATGAAATCCATTATCTGCGATGGCTTCAAGGAGAGTAACTCCCCACTTCTACAAGTTTCTTGTCCAAAGCACTCTTTCCTTTGGCTTGCAATAGCATAGCATTCCGTAACCAGGTGAATAGTAGTTTCTTCCTCCTCTCCACAGAATCTACACTCATCAGTGTCCAATAAACCCATTCTCAACAGATGCTTCTTTAGGCGACAATGTCCTGTGAGAAAGCCAGTGAGTAAAAGTGAAGTTGGTTTTTACTGAGATCCAGATATTTTTTGGATCTAGCAGTTTCAAAGTTCCGGAGGAACTTTTTGGAGTGATCCATCCCTGGGAGATTCCGCCAGAGTTTTTCTCTTTCGGTTTTCTGCTTCAGCATGAACTCCTTCCTATTGGTGCATTTTCCTATACCACAAAAAGGTTCTGGGCCAGTGAGTGGCGTTTGTGCGCTCTTTCTGGCCAGTGTATTGGCCTCTTCGTTTTCTACGATTCCCGAATGACCGTGAACCAAGATTAAAAAGACCTTATTCTTCTTGCCTACCTCATTGAGTTTGTTACTTACCTTACTAAGAGAAAAAACATGGGTGACTGGAGCTACCGAGCAGTAAGTTCGGCGAGTAGTAGATTTGCTAGCTTGACTTGTTTTATCGGTCGAAAAAACCTTGTTTCTTCTCCCCTGTGAGGGGTTGGAGTAAAGCGAGAACCCTATAGCACTATTTCTTTCCTCTTCATTTTTTGTCAAGACAAAGTTGGAAATTTTTTTCGACATCACGCTAGTTCTGAAATCCTGATGGATAGCTGAACCGCATTCCACGATGCGATCTTTTGAGGCCAATTTATGCCATACGCGTTTTGCTCTGGATTATAAGCTTGCGGTGTGGCGCTCCAAACGGAAAGCGTAAAATTTGAAGTCCCCTCCAAATTTCCAAGGATCAAGCCCTCGAAACTTGTCTATCATGTATGCGACGTGTTTTCTGAATACTAAATAAAACTCGGCCCGCCTATGGAACGACGGTGGAGAATATCAAAGTTGAAAGTCATCATAATCCCTGATCAAAGAGAAATACGGAGTTTTCTTGCCTGATAGTTCCTGCTGTACGTGATCTCTCTGTGAGTATCTACTTAATGCTTTCTGCACGAATTTTCGTGAACGAATTGGCATGAAAATGCTTTATATACCTTCTACGATTCGGCTGCTATGTCTCGAAGGAACCCCATTATTTTTGATGTATAATTTAGCGACTAGCAAAGGTTAAGGTTATCCTGTCATCCTGCAATTTTCAGAGTCTTGGCAATGGACCTGAGAAAATGTATGTGATATCGAAGACGGTAAGGAGATACGAAAAGGTTGAACCTGAATGGATATTCTTATGATACATTTTTTAAGATGCGCACACCCAGATATACACGTGCTCTGCATTTTCTATCGTTTGTTGGGATTGGAGTACCTATTTATGTTCTCGAATCAGAGCAATGTTCTGCAATTTATATCATTGATGTGAAGATCATATATGGTTTTGTCTAAGGTTATTCAACTGTTAAGCTGAGGGTAATTGCTTTTGGGAACCAATCCCTTGTTGTTTTTTTTTTCGTTTTTCCTCTTGAGGCTGTGGATCCACTTGCACATGGACCAATAAAAAAAATATCACCCTTTGTCCAATCAAGTTGTTTAATATACAAGAGCTCTCTTGGAGAGAAGAATGAACTGCTGTACCAATTCTCATCACGACGAGAATTAAAGAAAAAATGTTTTTACGAGATAGAAACGAATACCTACCACAAAGTGAATACTGAAGGGTGTTGTTATGTTATATAATTATACTGAAAAGAGGTTACAGTCCACTACGACCTTAAGGTCTATTGTGCCTCCTAACAAAGCTGTTATCATCGCGCCTCCTACAGCTCGCCCTTCAGTTCCAGAGATTTGATGAAATCAAGTATCTATCGCACTTATGTTCATCAAGACTCACGTTGATTTTCATGCCAACAGACCAGTTCAATCTCATTTATAGTTTTTAATCGGATGGAATCCCTGCCAAAAATGTCTCATAGAAACCATTTCTTTTAGCGATTCGTGATCGTGTGTTAAATGCTTTCTGTTTCTATGAGGAATTATAAGAATCTTCAGTTTTGAAGTGTAGTGTTCCCACATAAAACCTTCCTGTTTCTGATCTGTTTTCACATATCCGTTTCTATAAGCGATTCCTGTGTTGAATGCTGTTTCTATGTTTCTATTAGGATTTATAGTTTCATACTCCTTATTGAATGAACGTTGATGAAGTTCTGTCCTTATTTGAATGAATAAGCTTTCAAAATTCAACCAGGATTCAACGAAGCAACGGTTTATGAACATGAATTATACGTGTATGTGTTATAGTTATAGTAAAAAGAGACCTTAAGGTCGCAGTGGACTGTACACTGCGACCTCAAGGTCTATTATGCCCCCTGATAGAGCTGTTAGCATCGCGCTTCCTGCAGCTCGCCCTCCAGTTCCCGAGATTTGATGAAATCCAGTATCTGGGACGGCTTCGAGGAGGATAACTCCTCACTTCTTCAAGTTCTTTGTCCAAAGCACTCTTTACTTTGGCTTGCAATGGCATAGCATTCCGTAACCAGGTGAATAGGAGTTTCTACTTCCTCCCCACAGAATCTTCACACATCAGTGTCCGATAAACCCATTCTCAACAGATGCTTCTTTAGGCGAAAATGTCCTGGGACAAAGCCAGTGAGTAGGTGAAGTTGGTTTTCACTGAGATCCAGATATTTTTTGGATCTAGCAGTTTCAAAGTTCCGGATGAACTTTTTGGAGTGATCCATCCCTGGCAGATTCCGCCAGAGTTTTCTGTTTCGGTTTTCTCCTTCAGCATAAACTGCTTCTTATAATTTCATGAAGAAGTCCATAACTCAATTCATATCTAGACATCTTCCGATTGCAAGTATTTCCGTTTGAAGGACGCTTGTACAGGAGCCTAATGATACTTACGGTTGGTCTGACTTGAATAGTTATATCTGCTGGTTTTCTGTTTTCTGCCTTGTGTATTGAATAGTCTTTCTTGTCACGGAACGAATTCATTTTTAGATACGGAAGTAACAGGTTTCGGCGTGTTGAACGAAGAGAGATAGCGAGCTGATGGCGCTGCATGTGGTCGTTGCTAGACAAGTAGCAGAAGTGTTATGAAGACAGAATTTTTTAGGGATTCTCGTCCATTGCAGTATGGAATTGTGGTACTGAGAAATGAAAATATGAATTTTGAACACAATTAGATAGGGTTACGTCGAAAAGTCCTGTTCGAATGGATGGTTTTGGTTTGTACTTGGATACCTAGATCTTTTTCGTTTTTCTTTAATTGAGGACGGTGATATTCATTGGAACCAATTTATATGTAAACGAACCTTCACGTGATATGAATGAGGATCAAACGGCAGGGAACCCCTTCATTTCCACTTCTATGTGAAATTTCGCCTAAATCTGTCCTCAATCATCCATGAAAACCGACTTTAGTTGACATTTGTTCGGAGTCTCGAATTCGCTGTTGTATCGGCCAACTTCTTCAAGTTTGCCGTCTATCCGTCTGACTTCACCGAATCATGGAAAATAAATCGACGGAAAAAGCTCAGTAAACAACCGATGTTTCCAGAAACATTCTGCTTCCTCAGATAAAACAGGGGAGTCTCTGAAATCGCTCCATTGTTTCACATAATTTCCACCCATACAGCTTCTTTCCCTTCGAATAAATCCTCGCATTTCTCCGAAATAACGAACAGATTTCGAAGTTGAAAACAATCCAGATCAGAGAGAAAATTAATCGGATGTTTACAGCCTAGGGACGTCACTCCCGTCCTGTTAGGAGTATCACTATCCAACCAGCAGGATTAAGCAAATGCTGCATAATAGTAGCCTGTTGCACGTTCCAAAAGTCCTTCGTATTCGTCTTGCCGGAAACCGTTGCTGTCAAGGCGAAATTGAGAAGTAGGCTGGGAAGTGAAACACTCGCTTTTCCAAGTATTGATTGCGTTCCGACACGAGCAACAGTTATTAGGAACATCGATGGATTTTGTCTTTCTGATCACGTCCCTCAAGCCCTTGGTTTTTATGATTCTGTGGAAAAATCCGTGCGTGTAGCGGTTGGGAGCCATATCCTTGCTTTATGAAATGGGTGAGGATGCACTATCAGATTTTATTATTGTATGTGGCAGAACTGAAGATCACCACGCGGTGATAACTTTGTAGTGAGGCCCTATTTTAGAAAGATAGAGTCGTATAAATAAAGTTGAAGACATAGCTACTTTAGGAAAGATGATCAATAGAAAAAAAATCTAATCAAATGCAGTTTATCAAAGGTGGTATCATGATCGGGCCGAAGCCGAATTTTTGGGGGGGGATAGCATCGAAAATTTTCCAACTGTGCATTGAAGGATTAGAAAACCAATAGTTGAAGGGGGGTTGTATTTTGGATTGCGAGTCAATGTTTTTCCCCGAGAGCATTAAAAATATTCAGAAAATTTCGTAGTGTAGTTATAGTTTTCTAATTCTGCATTACCAGATTAACACACTCCACACTCTACAGGATTACGCAGCATCTGTTATCATCATTATGTATGTTTCGATTTTCAAGTTCAATTCCGAAGAAAAATAAATGATTCATTCAAGTTTACTGAAAAAACCCCACATACCACACACACACTTCACTTTGAATCTTTTTCGGTTCATTTTTGCGTACTTAAGGGCCGACGGCTACGGCACCGATTCTCCATTCAAATAGTGCCTTTCATTTTTCAAAGTTCACTCCCTCAGTTTTTCACCTAAAAGCTTGATTTTTTTTTTCAAATTGAAGTTGAAAGATGTCTTGAGGACCCTCAATTTCTTCTCTTTTATAAAATTATCTTTTCGCATGAAAAAATCGGCTACGGCACCGATTCTCCATTCAAAAAGTGCCTTTCATTTTTCCAAGTTTACGCCCTCAATTTTTAACCTGAAAGCTTGATTTTTTTCTTAAATTGAAGATGAAGGATGTCTTGAGGGCACTTCAATTTCTTCTCCTTGAAAAACTTTTTTTTGCATGAAAAAATCGGGTTGAATTTGAGAGTCTATGAAAATTGACTTCATAATCTTTTTTCGGCAGTTGTTCATCAATTTTTTCTAGGAAATTCATTGTAGTGTCCTCGACAAATCAATTTTCTATATTTTATAAGAATTCCATTTGGATAGGTGCTTATAATTAATGCAAAAATCATGGAAATAGTGAAAAATCACAGAGAACTGTCTGAAATTCCAAGAGAATTTGAAAAAAAAATCAAGCTTTCAGGTAGAAAATTGAGGACGTGAACTTGGAAAAAGGAAAGGCACTTTTTGAATGGAGAATCGGTGCCGTCGGCCAAAGTATAACGGCCCCTTAACAAATTTACGTGTTGAACGGAGATTCGATGAATAATTGAGAATGAGAAAAAATACTGCCTACTGCCCGACCGAGAGAAATAGCGCAAATTGGTACCAGATGGTTTTTTATGACACAGTCGATGCAGCCAAACTGAGAAATTCACAACTACCTGCTGAGGGATAACGTATAAAAGATGAAAAATTGTTCATCCTTTCAAACACTTGGTGGCAATATCGGAATGAATACCATTTAGTGCTGGTTATACACATTGCACATTGGGCCAAATCTGCCAAATACCCTAAATATACCCTAACAAGAATTTGTTCAGTTGTCGCTATTCTCTTCATGCTTTAGTTCGGCAAAACGTGGGCTTAGTTCTACCGGTTTAATAAGCATTAATTTCAAACTTTATTAAAAAAAAGTCAAATTCCTTCACATTTTAAGAAAACTTTTTCAGAAATATGTATTCCAACTCAGTTGAAATCTTTCCAACTGCTTCAAAATTTTTCCAACTGTTTTGTTCCAACTGCTTCGAAAATTTCCCAACTTCAACGAAATTTTTCCAACTGCATTGAAATTATTCCAACTGCTTCGAAAATTTTTTAACGGCTTCGAAAACATTCCAACTGCTTTTTAAATTTGCCAACTCTGTTCAACATTGGGGGGGGGGATCCCCCTTTTAGGCCCGTCCCTGTCAGGAGACCTAGGAGTAATAAGTATAAACAATATCATATTATTTCAAGCAATCCTGGTGACCTTCCTGTTTCCGGTTAGTTAATAGAAGCCAAAAAGCTGTAAATCATGGAAGTGCCAAAGAGAATCAAATCCATCCTAGTTCAAGTACAAGATTATTCAAAGGAATACTGGCGACCCTTTTGTTTCTGTGTTGTTAATCAATAAAGTGCTGATTTTCGCAGTTATTTCTGGAAGTCAAAGCCGGTCTTTGAATTGAAAAGCAGCAAAATTGGTCTTATGATGTCCCATAACAAGTTGAATCTGTTTAGTAATCGTTGAATGCATCAGAAACAGAAGCAGATCTCCATAATACCATGAGTTTTCCCTATTTCCCGAATGCAACAGAAAGAGAATTGAAAACTCAATAAACTAACTAACTCGCAAGGAAATTTGAGTTTTGTATAAAAGCATCCCGTACAACAAAGCCGATTTCATCCGCTCCTTTTTTGTTTTGGAACACAAATTGAAATTGTTCTTTTGAAACAGGAAGTTCCTCATGAGATTCAGTGAAATTCATTTTCTCAACAGTGTATCGCATAAGTGGTTTTCTGATTGCGTAATATTAAGTCTTTCGTGAGAAGCCGTCTTCAGGTCGGATGGTTTTTCATTTACGAGAAAATTTATGTTTGATAAAAGAGGAACATTGGGGTCCTTGGTTAAATTGGGTGGAAATTTAAATTTTACTGATTTGATATCTGTTTCCTCAGTTCAGATGGGCTCAGTATTTTTTCCTGCGTTCTCGTTACCAGGAAAAATAATTGTTGATTTACTCTGGTTGATAAGAATGAGAGGTATATTTAGGGACAAAATCAAACCTCTGCTCTGTTTTGTATTGTGAATGTTGTATTTCTTGAAAGTTTCACTCTATTTCATGTTTTTCTTGTAGGATTTCTTGGTGAAATGATACAACAGTTCATTCTATTGAGGTTTTTATTATCGAGGCCGCTATAAAATTAGGATTTCTATCAATACTTACTCCACTCATGAATTCTCAGCAAATGCTCCTTCTTTTTTGAATATTAGACATACTGACATCACGTTTCTTTCTTCTGGTCTCTGATTGCATGCGCCACCAAGTAAATACTCAACAGAAATTTTAAATAATGAATAATATAGAATGTATTTACATTTCTTTTTCCATTTTGATGAGTCCTTTGGCAAAACCTTTATGGATAAGAAACACTTCGGTGTTTGAGATCATTTTCATTATATAGCACACTGATGAATCGAAACCTGCCTAGGGAACAAGCAAAGGAGTCATTTACTCCTTCGCCTGTTCCCTAACCATGCCAACAGGGCTAGGCCCCTCCGTTTTACAGGCGGAAATAATGACTATTTACGCGTGAGCCCAAGAGTGTCTGAATACAATTTTGTGGCATGTTGTGGGACTGCTGAGAGGGCACTACCTCTTGTATTGAATGGACGAGTCAGCAGACGAAATTCGCAGTCTATGTGATTCGGAAGAAGAAACCGCCGAGCACATGGTCAAAGAGTAGATACAAGAGAGATCACTCAGGCTTGGCGCGAAATATTGGTTCGTCGACCTTGAATTTTACTACAACAAAGAGGATCAATATAATACTATCAAATCTTGAAGTGTCATAAATGCGAATACTCTTTGATGGTGAAAAATAACCTCTCTAGAGATTCAAATTGTCAACAAAAGAAAACGTCGAAATCTGAGTTCAAATGCAAGGAATCGTTTATATTCACGATATCCGTTATTATTTAATAAAACTGGTCGCTTTAATATTCCGTAGTAACCCAAATGAGGAATTTTTGCAAGTTCTTATGTATATAAGACTTACTGCTTGAAGAAATTATGTGCCCAGGTCAAAAGCACCATCTTAAAACATATTCTCACAAAAATCAAATTACAGTGAGCTGAATGAGGTAAAAATGAAGTAAAAAATGTATGAACCAAATCTTGAAAAAGTATTTGTTTCAGGCCGAGTCCTTTATAATGAGAAAAATGGTTAATTTGAAGTGAATAACTCGCAGAATTGGATTTAGACAAGGAATACAGTTACAATCTCTTTCCCTAATGTTTTTGGAACATCCTTGTGTCTATGTTTTCTTAATAAAAACCAGAAGACTTCAAGATTTTCTTTCTTGCAAGCTACATGTGTATTTCAACTAATAGGAAGTGATACCGATATTCAGATATATATTGTAAAATAAATCATTCAATATAATATTCATCATCCTAAATATATATTACAAATCTGAAGTTTCTATTGCATGATCCAACAATTAATTGATCACTTGATGAACACAGTTATCACCTCATTGATTGAGCTTCTTCAGAAGTTTAAATATAGCTGAACATGCTGAATATTAAATAAAATGCAAGGACACCAAAGGATTGTCAAAATCTACGATATTGATGTAAATAGATCATATACCCGGAAGATTAAATTTTGGTAATCTGTTATTTGTCAGTTCCACAATTTTCTCGCCTAGTAAAAAAGGATAGAGCGTTTACTCAGAAATAGATTCATCACTACCAAATGACAACACAGAAATAATATACCAAATTATACACTGTATACATTCCCTTTGTTGCTCTTGCTTTGACAGTGCTACTCACACTACGGCTTCTTCTGGGGCAACAAACCCCATGCTGTACCTGGGCATAAAACACCAAAACAAGAACGTCTGATATTATATATTCCCTTAAGTTCAGAAATTCTTGAAAAGTAATAAGAACAACTTCAATGTAACATGTTTATTAATTATATAGATTTTCCATTTGTTAACTTCATGTGTAAGTTACACGATATACATGTATCTAAAATACAAATTTAAAACATCTTGACATCTTCATAACCTTGTCAAGTGTGATCATGAGATCCATTTTCAGACTGAAAAACCTGTTACCTTAGTTGAACATAACTGCAGAAGATTATGCTTAAGCAATATACCTTTTGATATGAACAGGAAGACTTTTTTGATAGGATTTTAGAAGTTTTATATTAATGAAATTGCTTTCTCTCCCTCTATATCTATTTCCTCTGGAATAATATCAGTGTACTGGACATAAATTCTATCGATTGTTACCAGCAAAAGAGATACCTGAAAGATGTTTCGATATTGAAAATATATATTTGTTGACATAACATAACCTAATTGTTCCGTCAATTTCGTTCTTCTCGGACAGCTCGAATCTGATTGGACCAGAGAAAATACTGGGCTGCTATTGGCACCCCTCGATTAGACCTCGTCATTCACATATCACTTTCAAGGTCAAACAAACGATGTTCGCGATTTCATTCATAAATAGGGGGAGTGAGGTCTCTTGTATTTACTCTTTGACATGGTGTGTGAGTGCTTGGATCCTGCCTGCCTTGGGAACTTACACCTCTACATGCTGACTCTTGATCCTCACTATGTGATTGGGAGAGCTTCTACGGAGATCAAACGATTTATGAGCATGGTGGATGATTTTAGAAATTGATTCAGAAGGGTATGAGAACCAAAGATCAACTTGGTCACAAATCAGAAAGGTTCCCCTACAGCAAATTGACCCCATCATATAATATTGAGGTCATGCAAATACCCCTATCTATTTTTACGTTCAATGTGTATCGTGTTATGGTCTGGAAATATTATCAACAGATTGTCCCGATACTGAAAGGAGGGAAAAAGGCGATAATCCAGTAATATTCTTGATTCCGACCCTCATCTCCTGAAAACTCATCTCAATGAGAAAAGTTTCATTCTGGAGCTGGAAATATCTGAATCTTCCAACCGAGGGGGAATATATCTCATAAATAATTTCAGACAGAACTTGAATCTGCTCTTTTAACATAAACTGGGTGTGGATGATTACTTAGGATGAGAATTGGAGGAGATTTCCTGAAGTAGCGTCAAAATTCGTGAATTAGCAGTTATTCGAATCTGTTGCCATATATTTCATCCTACCCAAAAAATAATGAGCACAGGCAACTCTTCTCCTAATGAAGTTATTATATCGGATGCACTTTGATCCAAAATAACTTCGGAGTCGTGAATATAACTTCCAAAGAGTGTGGAAGTGGAAAAGTCATATAATCAGCTAGTCTATCAAATAAATTTGTGTATGTGAATAAGTGGCACTCTTCTCAACAAGCTCCTCGATGTTAGATGGGCTTCATTGAGACGTCTTCTGACTTTTCCTAGAGAAATTGAAAAATCGATGCTATCTCGAAGACGTTCGATGGCCATTTTGTAAGGACTAAGTGGCTGTCATCTTAACAAAAGATTTGAGACACAGTCTTCTGCTTGCCTTACAGCACGTGGTCTACCAATAATGGTTTTTCGACGAAGAGTTCCATTTGGCGATGTACAGAGAGTATACGTGATATGACACTTTGTCTAACACTGGAGAAATTGGCCACTTGCACTCGTTTTAGACCAGCCTGAAGCTTTCCAAAAGCAGTGTTGGCATCGTCATCAGATGAAACTGGTCTTGGTAAAGGAAAGTCACCAAATATGAAATACCATTTTGTTTTTGGGATATAAAAAAAAAACTTCATATTGATTAAATCAGTTTAATGTTTTTACTAATCAGTCATACATTTATATGTAGTTATTAACAGCCTATAATCAAATATATTAGTTATCACATTGAAATCTAACACAAAAAAACAAAATCACAAATGGGTAAAATGAGCATAAATCAACATAACAATAACAAAAATGGACATTATTATCTTTGAGATCAATTAAATGAATATAACATATTGTGATAAATTGAAGAAGTTTCATAATAACTTGCAAAAGTCACAGATTCAAGTATTAAACTCTGGACCAGCACAATCATAATGTGCCCAGATCCCATACATCAAGCATATTCCATTATTAGACACCGACGACTGTCCATATTTGGATTTTTATACTAGTTCAAACTCTCCTAAATATTTTTTCAAGTCACAATATTTCAATGACAAAAGATCAAAAAATGGTGAAATAAACATAATACCGATATACTAATAGTATATTGTTCTATAAGCGGTAATGTAAGTCATAACACACGCAGGCGAGGGGTGTAATTCATCAAGTGTGTTATGACCATTACCGCGAATTGAACACTATACTTTATCTTCAACTTCTTCAGTAAAATTCGAATTAATCTGCATTTTCAATTGACAGCAGTTGTCGAAAGCGATTTCTGTGGTCGAAAATCGAATCGATATCGGATCCCGTAGAAAACGTCAAAAATTTTACGTTTTCCAAATGCAATTTTTGGATATTCAGATCAAGAAAATGTAGAAATGGATGGCGAGAACGTTACCTGGATGTCTGAAATAGAGTTCCCCATTGACCCGACTTTTTTATTCATTTCGTAAGCTACATTTTTCCTATTTGTATTAGAGTGAGTTATAGGCGTGAGTTATTATTACCTCACAAGTCACAGTATTGGTTTATGGGGACTATTACAGATCAAATTCAGTTGAATAATGGATATATAATTCTATGGGAGTAGATAAAAAGTATGTATAACATTTATGTATACAAACATACAAACAGCTGGTAATACTCATTTATTACTCACCTTCAAAATTTTCTTCACGACAACGAAACAAAACACGCCTCACTCGATGATGTGAGTGCGATAGTTAGTAGACCGAATGAAACAGAAGATGGTCGAGTGTTGCGTTTCTTTCTTACAGTCTTGGAGAAATGAAGATATTCCATATTAGGATACTATTCCATATTTGGCGACTTTCCTTATAATGAAAAGTTGCTACACGATGCAGACGTTATCCTAATACTTGTGAGTTTAAAAAAACTTGTGAAGGGCAGCATATAAGACGGCTGTAGAACCATTTTCGATTCATTGAAACGATTCAGAACTTTGTAAATCGATCAGTTTTTAGGCAGGAGATCAAAGGACCTCGGAAAGGAAACCATCAACAATAATTTCGACCGATAGATACCGGATGCCGCAAGAGCTCGCTAAAACTAGCCTAATTCCATTTTCTCGTACTTTGATGAGAGGAGATAGAACCGTGGGCGATCCAAATAATTTTCAAAGAAAAAGAACTGAATTATTCAACAGGGACACAAAGCTTAGGGAACAATTGATCAATATGGATAACCGCAAGAGCCCTTCCGTTGCAAATCGATGTACGTTTTCCTCCCTTTGGATATCTCATTCAGGAACGTATCCATAGTGTTGGATAACTAGATCAATCATTTTCCTTTCATCGTCAGAGGATGTTGGCTAATGTTGCACAAATTGTGTTATGTGGTCCTGATGAATATTCGGAATCAATTAGGGACTACTAGGATCCACTCACTGATCAAGAATCCATTAGTTCGGATTTAAAAGGCTGCGGTTGATTCCATCAATAGACAAAATTAGATCAGGTGTAAATATGGCCTTTCGAAATTTGATTTTCGCGGTGATTTCCAAGCTGCTGATTTAATCCAGATGAAATTTCGCTTTCAGAAGGAGATGAACGTTGTCAAGCTACTCTGTGCAGATACAAATGTTTCATTAAAAGATATTCTTCCTAATGTTATCAATCATCATTATTAGATTTTCAATTCATATTCATTGACACTGCTGCATATTTCTCAATATTCACACCGATAACTTCATCTAGTTCGATATTATATTCACATTTATGATTGTCCAACAAAAATCTATAGATCTCTTGGTGAAATCTGTGTTACAATACAATCGCTCCACAGCGCGACCGTAGCTAACCCACAATTTATAAGCCATTTTTCCCCATATCAGATCGTTTTTTCTCGGCTTATAGAAATGGTAGTGGGCTCTATTTGCATGCAAATGCTTGTTCGAATTACACATTAAACCCATGAATCAGACCTCTATTTACCCTACGCAATGATGTTATTTGTTCAGTAGCGTAGAAATTCCCGACATGTTTTGAAGGTAGAATGAAGAGTTCAGTGACCAGTACAGAAGGACTAATTCCAAATGGAATTCGAATGTGGTGTTCTCGATATAAACGAGGAATGTTCTTGGGACAATGTAAAATCAACAAGGTAAAGGAGAGAGGTGTGTTTTCTTTCAATTCCGTCCAGATCCTGATGGTTTGAAGATTGAGAACTCAAACGAAGGACAAGTTTCGGTTGAAAGGCTTTGAAAAAATTCTACTAGAAATGGATCAGGTTCATAGATCCTGAATCGTCTAAAATATACAGAGTGAATCTTTGACTTGTACATATATTAAAATATATGTACAAGTCAGAATTCTCAGTTAAAACTGAGGATTCTTGAGGTCAAGAGAAACCTTTTTTTCATTTTCCATTTTTCCGAATTCGGCTCTAATAAAAAGATATAGCCTTTAAGAAAATAGGCTAATTACGTCTCTGATATAATTCTCTGGAATTGATGCAAAGTTTATATTTCTCGATTTTAATTGAGTTGATACGTCTAGAGAATAATCGAGTACTAACCTTATTCGAATGAGAATGTTTAAAACACGATATTTTTTAACAAAAACAGTTATTCCGATTATTTCTGCAATTGAAAAGCCATATTTATCCCACCAAAATAAGTTCCTCCTTTGATATACATCAAGATTAGTTTGTGAGCACTTATAAGTTGTTCATATTTTCCTCTATCTCCCAAAACTATCTCAAAAAGAATTGTTTTTACACGAATCGAACAAAACCCCATTTAATTAGGTCATAGGCTTCGAAGTCAATGACCTAACCTATTCCATCTAACCATATTCTATGGAAGCTATCATAGAACGTTTGAGAACACGATGCCAGATTGTGTTGATTTTCTTTTCAAATATGGAAGCAGTACGTCTTCTATCATTAACGGATTAACTAATGCAAAGGCATTAGTTATGTTTACTTTTAGCTGCTTGCTTCTTTTCGTGCCTCCTTGGAAATGTTCTGACTCTCACCGATAGAGCGCTACGATCTCAATTTCAGCCTATAACGGTGAGCAAGACAAACCGTTGTTCCATAGACTGAACAGTTAGTCTGTGGTTGTTGAACGAAGCATGCGTATAGCAGCTTGATAGAGATTTGTCGATTTGTTATTTGTTTATTCACAGTGAAGAATGCGAACAGTTGATGTGAAAAGATTTTCAGTGGAAGTGAATCAATGTGATACTAACCGTGTACTGTCGAGTTGATAAAACTCCAAGAGGATATTGTTTAGATAGAAACATCGCCACAGATCGTGTTGTGTTGAGTATCAAGTATTAATTTCAATTCAATACGTGGTTTGTATGGGACATTCATCATTAATATCCGAATTTTGTATTCCATTGACATTTTAGTCTTGACAAAGTTGATAAACATTCTGACAACATTGTTACCTTGTATAGAGTTTATTAAGATGCATATAGATATACCTAGTGTAACGACTCCTTACTAAAAATCGTGACCAAAATTTGTGGATCAAAACGACACTCTAGATTTGAGTTCTCCTTTTACTTCCGGAATAGTCCGCACTATTTTATCGGTCGTGGCGCTACTGCGGCAATGGAAAATAGCGCTACCGCTTTCGGGAGAAATGAAAAGTAGTTCAAGAACTCAGATTTTCGATCGACAAGAAAGTCTTGGACAAAATCTAATCAGTACCAACACCAGGTATTCTATGCATCTATATTCGAGCCATTCTGTGATATTGAAAAGCCAGGAGATGATTCAGATTATTCTTATGATTTTTGATTTTTTCGTCAAATTTCATCGAGCAAAATTGGGAATAACTCGAAAACGACGCGTTTGATTGTAAAAACATAAGAATAATTTTGTTTACTAAAATGATTGATTCTTTCGAAAATATAAGCCTTTTATTTTTTTCAAGTTGTTTTATGGTATTTTTTCGTGGGTTTATGAGTGGGCTACGCTGTAACTTTTATACCAGAAGAAGTGACGAATAAGTTTTGACTGAGGAACAAGCACCATGAATAGAGTAACCAATAAACCAAAATTTAGTTCATTTGAAGTAACGGTTCCAAAGATATGACCAGCAAAGTGTTTTTTTTTGTGGATTCTCGACACTCTGTATCTTCAACCGAATTCTGAAAAATGGTATAGGAAACAAGCTATAATAAAAAAATCATTTTTAAAAAAAGCTTTTATAATAACAACATTCATCCGCCATTTTGAAGCCGCCATTTTGAAGCCGCCATCTTGAATTCCTCAATTTTAAAAATAAAAAACCGACCCAGAAAACCCCCAGATACCAATTTTGAATAGAATCGGATCATAATTACAAAACTCGTCCGCCATATTTTAGCCGCCATCTTGAATTTTTCAATTTTGACGGAAGAATCATCATTGTCGAACCCAAAAACCCCCATATACTAATTTTGAATGGAATCGGATGATAATTACAAAACTCATCCGCCATTTTGGAGACGCCATTTTGTTTTTTTCTATAAAAAATATTTCATGATGCATTGTCACCAGAATTATGTACACCTGCCAAATTTCAAATCAATCGGACGATTAGAAGTGTGTCATATTCAACTTGCAAGATTTGATTACAGACAGACAGACAGACAGACAGACAGACAGACAGACACCGGGACAGGTGAAACTAAATAAAAGCTTTTAAAAAGTGCTTCGTTCTATGAGAGGAATCTACAGTTTTACAAGTCAAAAACTCACCCTGTATTTCCCTATTTGGAAATATTTACCAGAAAGAAGAACAAACTATGTTCACTCTAGTTCCTTGAACCTATAGAAATTTCTCAATAGCGACAGGTAGATTTTTATGTTTGAAAAACAAAATACCCGCAAAATTTTGAGGATTTGAATCATTCGATTTCTTCTCAAGAAGGGTGGTAACAAACAATATTGTATTTCAAACAATTCCTATCCCATTCTAGTAGAAACCTTACTCATCAATTAATGTCGTCTGAAATAACGAAACCCTTTGTGACAAAGGTGTAGATGGACAAGCCGTCAACCTTGATAAGTGACACTTCCAAATCCTCTTGATTTTAATTTCAGAACTCAGCGCTTTACTGACGAACAAAAAGAATGAGTATCTGCTTTATTCCTTTATCGCCTCTCAAAAAACAGCAGTATCGGTGTAGCTCAGAATTAAAAAATTCCGTAGCTCGAAACCTCTCAACTTCCACAACAACATGAAATATTCAAGCTTGAAAGACATTAGCGTAAAACTTCATGAAAGTATTGGGAAGCGCATTATTAGATGGAAAATCGATAACTGAACGACCAGTTCAGGCATCAGGAGATGCAACTACTTTATGAAACGAACACGCCAAAAATTACATCCCTAACTCGGGAACTAATATACAACCGACTCCGGTAATTCTTTCATGAAGTTCTGGTAATAATGCGGATGGGTTCGGAAACCAGAAAATCGATAGTTTAATTCTTGCTTAGGAACTGGAGGTGTGGAAATTATTCATTTCCATTTCCTTGGGGCCTGAAGTTACATCGAAGTTATTCTGATGCTGAATGGTTGGAAAGTTTCAAAAGCTGCGAATGATCTGGATCGAATCCATCGTATTAAGCAACTTGAGGTGAAATCTAAAAGAAGAGAACTGAATTGTATTATTTAATGAAAATGCCATCAATGATGATAATAAACTACTTTCCTCTATTTCAGTATCGTAATGAGTTCGTTACAGTACTGAAAACAGTACTGTAATGAACTCAGCATTGTTTTCAGTTATATTTTTCGTTTTGGGTTGTCAGCAATGGCTCCCGATCGTATCCAATTTCATGACAATTATCTAGAACTGAAAGAATCGTGTTGGAAAAGTGAAAACATTTGTACTCACTAAGTTTGGGTCCCAGATTACGAAAATGATAACGAGAAGTCGGCAGTCCTCTTAGTTTTTGCAGAAAAATCCCAACATTTCCGTTTGGAAGGTGAGATCATACGTATTTCTATTGCTTCTTTTCTTCTATTTTCTCAATCAATACTCGTTGAAAAGGTTTTATTGATCAATTTCTGAGCCATACTGCGTTACCTACATTAAATTAATTCACCATAATGTCCTACTTCACAAGTACGTCATTCAAAATACGCAAACAAAACATCACCTGAAATTCAAATAACTGAACTTCCTTCTGACCACTTCACAAGTTTTTCGTAGTCTTGTCATACATGGATGAGGATTTTTGAGATATAAATTTATTGGAAACAGTATTCGGGGTTTTTCACAGTTTTTCACAAAACTTGACTGAAATAGAGAACATATCGTCTAATACTCGTTGCATAGGACAATTTCAACACTCATGCGTATGAAAACTCGCTCCTTCGTTGTTCGTTTACGAATTTTGCATACGTGTTGAAATAGGAGCCCTTCCTGCAAATGTGCAACTGGTCTAAGAATATACATACTATTCCATAGAAGCCTACAACCGTACATTATCACGTTTTATGTCAAAGACAATCAGAAAAAATATATCACATCTAGTGGGCTCGTAGTTTCACTAGTACTTTACTTGGGTGAACGATGAATATTCAATATAGTTAGGAGAACCCTTGATATCGACAAAAGCAAATTCCGATTATTCCAGGAAGTTTTCCTAAAAAATCAGATATTTTAATATTCGAATTTCAAGTCGAAAAGATTGAGCAGGGAGGACTTTGCTCCACTGAATTATCAAAATGATCTCTACTATCATTGATATCGATGAAATCTTATTTCTACAATCTCAAGCCAATTTATGATTATGCATGGAATCAGTATGAAACATTGCCAAAACTTCAAATAATATCATCAATGGCTCTATTTTTCAGTACGTACAAAATGACATAGGGTTCAATTTCAGAAGCATAACTTGTTAGTAGTGAATCACAGTAATGTCATATCCTATACATTTGATCTTTGGTCCTCTCTTCATAAAATATAATCAATCTTTAAGAAATAAAAGTACCAAAAAATGAGATATTCTTAATGAATAGGGATGAACGAAAATTCATTTTCTCCGCATGCTACGAACAAAATGACATACCGGCAACAGGAAACTGTAGTTTTCTACTTCTGGGCTCCTTTTGTGATTTGATTGCAATCATATAAGGTGTAGAAGTTGAAACTAAGTACGTTTATCGAGTCTTCGACTCACGTTTGCCTTGTCCACTTATAAATCGTCCTTTAGGGATTGAAGAAACCTCCTCCTAGGATCATCAAGAGTAGGTTAAGATGCATTGCCTTCATTAGCCGCAGATAAATGTTTTGTTATGAATATGTTAAGGCAAGTCCTGGTTCTTTGTTTGCTGATGGTCGATGGAGCCTGGGATGGATTGTCTTGGTGTTATCCGGTAGATTAATTCAGCTGAAAAACCATTTTGTCCGTTCACTGTATACAGGGTATTTCACGAGGAACCTCACCCATATTTATACGGGAAACTACTGAACGTATTTTCATGAAATTCAGCACTTAAGTATTTCACAATGCTGATGAAATCTAAAATATTTTCAAGGCATGAGCACCTCCGGTTTTTCCGGAAATGACGTCAACTTCCGTTTTTCAAATTAGAACACCATTTTTTTATTGCAGAAATAGATTCCTTAGAAAATTTCAAGTTATTTTGATGTAACATTTTTCAGTTTTGGTTGGAAAATTCTCTCTGAGCGGGAAAATTCGAAAAAAAAATCGAAAATAGAGCTCCGCTGAAACAAGAATAACTTCGAGGTTTTTGGATGGAAAATTTTCATTTTTGGATTTTTCAAGATGTAAGATTGATGTATCCACTTTAAAAATCGAAATCGCGATTCATGATACAGGGGGTGAAAAAATCGCTTTCAAAGTTAGGGATGACGAAATCGTGAAAAATCAATTTTTTCAAATTAGAACCCCATTTTTTTATGGCAGATATTGAATCTACGTTGAAAAATAATGTGAGTGTATGCATCACACCCTCGCCCTAAAATGGATATTTTCTGAGTTAATATCCACTTTAGGGCAAGTGTGTGATGCATACACTCACATTATTTTCATCCCTAACTTTGAAATCAATTATTTCACCCCCTGTATCATAAATCGCGATTTCGATTTTCAAAGTGGATACATCAATCTTACATCTTGGAAAATCCCAAAAATGAAAATTTTCCATCCAAAAACCTCGAAGTTATTCTTGTTTCAGCGGAGCTCTATTTTCGATTTTTTTTCGAATTTTCCCGCTCAGAGAGAATTTTCCAACCAAAACTGAAAAATGTTACATCAAAATAACTTGAAATTTTCGTATGAATATGGGTGAGGTTCCTCGTGAAAGACCCTGTATGTCATTTTGTTCATATAGCCTCATGAAACTATAAATATATGGAATTGACAACAAAGAGTATATTCAACATAAAAAAGCTTCGTGAATACAATGGCAAATAAGTGAAGTTTGAAAAGAATGCAATAAAAATGAAAAAGATGGTGAAAACTGGCCATTTCTTCTGAAAATTTGGCGCAATGAAACTCATAACGACCGAATGAACCAGAGTAGCGCTTGCGAATTTTCAGAGATTAATAGAAGCCACTAAGGTCGTGTGATGTGGTAGGCAGATCCGCATTTGATACCTCCGAACTCTAATTATGATGCCTATGTCATTATGTTTATATGTCAATTTGTACGTATTTTCCCTACTGATACTAAAAGCAATCTTGAATGAATAAAACCAAAGAAGGCAAAGCGAATTTTTCATTTCTTTTCACCCTGACAAACTGCGAGACATCCACTTCGTCTTCATATTTCTCTCCCCCAAACTTATTCATCCGAGAATGAGGAAGATCATCGAGGTCAAGTCCCCAAACGACGTCAAATAAACAATCTTTTCTAATGGCCAACCTAATGACTCCATGAGGCGTCCCCATCCATAACTGGCTCCATCTTAACGACTCATCTTCAGAAACGAAAGAAGTGCAGAAAACCTATGTCCTCGCAAACATCTTCAGATGAGAAATTCTCCTCCATCTCAGTTTGGACGATTGATTCATTCTATCAGTGGCGCAGAGATATCAGGATTGCCATAAATATAAATCATCTTTTCTGCCCCCCATGGTAAGTTAGCGTGAGATGAAAAAGTGGGTTCAATGATGCGAGCACATCCTGCGGTAAACAGATCATTGACGTTCGATTGAAATTAGGGGATGAATGTTTCCAATTCTTCATTTTTATGGACGGAGATGGTACATTGAGTGTTTTTTTACAATCTGCTCATAGCCGATGGTTCTTCCTTGAACCGAAACAATCCCATTGTATAAAGTACAGTTCTCTTTCCTCTGAGGAGTTTTATCGTAACCTAAGCATTTTGGAAATATAATAGAGAAAAGTCACCAAGTATGAAATAGTATCCTGATATGGAATACCTTCATTTCTCCAAGACTAAGTAATAAACGCAACACCCGACCATCTTCTGTTTCATTCGGTCTACTAACTATCGCACTCACACCATCGAGTCAGTTGCGCGAACGCTTAATGTGTGGCAGGCGTGTTTTGTTTTGTTGTCGTGAAGAAAATTTTAAAGATGAGTAATAAATGAGTATTACCAGCTGTTATGTTTGTATACATAAGTGTTATACTATTTAGTATATCGGTATTATGTTTATTTCACCATTTTGTGATCTTTTGTCATTCAAATATTGTGAGTTGAAAAAATATTCAGAAGAGTTTGAACTAGTATAAAAATCCCAATATGGTCGTAGGTGTCCAATTATGGAATATGCTTGATGTATGGGCTCTGGGCACATTATGATTGTGCTGGTCCAGAGTTTGATACTTGGATCTGTGACTTTTGCAAGTAATTATGAAACTTCTTTCATTTATCACAATATGTTATATTCATTTAATTGATCTCAAAGATATTATTGTCCATTTTTGTTATTGTTATGTTGATTTATGCTTATATTCCATATATACATATACTATTTCATATTTGGTTACTCATTTGTGATTTTGTTTTTTGTGTTAGATTTTAATGTGATAATTGATATATTTGATTAAAGGATGTTAATTACAACATATAAATGTATGACTGATTAGTAAAAACATTGAACTGATTTAATTTATTTCAAGTTTTTTTTATATCCCAAAAACAAAATGGTATTCCATATTTGGTGACTTCTCTCTACGATTCAAAAATCCCAAACAAGCGCGAAATATTCTTGAAAAATTGGACGAAACATTCTGTGCTTCGAAAAAAGATACCCAAAGACAAATTCCTGGCTATATGAAAACGCTGGTCTACTGGAAAATGAGAAACGAATGGGATCAGAACGAAGTTTGTTGTGCTCTATCCGACGGCAGCAATATGTCACTGGGCAATAATGAATTGAAGGCGTCACAGCTGTCAGGGCTGACCATTGTTGTGGACGATGCGCTTATAAGTTGACACAAAAAGATGATACGCTTTGATAAACTTTCCTCTCGCAGTAAAAGAGACGATTTTCCTTTTTCCCGTTATTTATATAACAAATCTCATTTCTCCTTTCTTTTCAGATCCCAGACTCGCTGGATTTTCTCGTGTGAGGTGAGTTTCTGTCTTTCCGATACGGGCTATTTCACACTCGGATAGGTCCAGGTCGCCTGAATCAATGAGATGGGAATTTTTTCTCTGCTCATTGATTTCCCGAATGTGGCCGGACTGAGGGTGTTGAAAAACCGTTGGAAGAATTTTCCAATTCACAAGAGAGGTGTAACTGAAAACGTTTAGACCCATTTTCAATCATCTAACTCTATTCAGTTGGTAATTATGTCACATGACAATAAATCCTTTCGTCTTCAATCCAAAATGTACTATTTAGAGGGGAATAAAGCATCCCTTAAATTTATTTCGATTGTGGACATGAAGCACGAATAATTTCTCTTCCGCGAAAATCCATCCAAGTTCTGCAATAACCAATCTAGGAAATAATAATATTTCCTCGGTAAATGCACTCTCGCCAAGTAAGTCTCTAGTTAAGAGCCAGATTGCCTAAAAGGTAAAAGGAGAAGGCTTGTTTTACGGTTCGGCAATTTGCACTGACCTAAACCAGGGAAGTCTGCAAAATTTATCAGGGCTACCGTTCCAAATGTTCGAAAAGTCTACTTTGATGTCCTGAAGACATTGATTGTATTACGTGATAAAGTTATGCGAACATTCTCAGAAATGGGGTGCGCTCTAGCATGCACTTCAGGTTTACAATGACTGCAATGCGGATTGCTCTGAAATGAGAGAAGTCGGAAGAAAAGCGCAATCATATGTCGGAGGCGTTTATGGCATAGACTGCTGAAAGAGGTTGTTTGCTTGCTTTATTCGCAGATGAATGTTCATCAAGACTCACCTTCGTTTTCATGCAAACAGACCAGTTCAATCTCAATTATTTTTTATTTGCATGGAATCTCTGACAAAAATGTCTTATAGAAACCGTTTCTATTAGCGATTCGTGTGTTAAATGCTTTCTGTTTCTATGAGGAACTATAAGAATCTTCAGTTTTAAAGTGAAGTGTTCACACATAATACCTTCCTGTTTCTGATTTGTCGCAGTGGACTGTACGCTGCGACCTCAAGGTCTATTGTGCCCACTGACAGAGCTGTTATCCTGGTGCCTCCTACAGCTCGCCCTCCAGTTCCAGAGACTTGATGAAATCCAGTATCTGGGACGGCTTCAAAGAGGATAACTCCCCACTTCTACAAGTTTCTTGTCCAAAGCACTCTTTCCTTTGGCTTGCAATGGCATAGCATTCCGTAACCAGGTGAATAAGAGTTTCTTCCTCCTCCCCAAAGAATTTACACTCATCAGTGTCCGATAAACCTGTCTCAACAGATGCTTCTTTAGGCGACAATGTCCTGTGAGAAAGCCAGTGAGTAGGTGAAGTTGGTTTTTACTGAGATCCAGATATTTTTTAGATCTAGCACTTCCAAAGTTCCGGAGGAACTTTTGGAGTGATCCATTATAGGTGCATTTTCCTATACCACTGAAGGGTTCTGATATTGTTTATCCTGATTACTCCTAGGTCTCCTGAGGAGATCCCTCTGAAACTACTAGCTTCGAAGCTTGTAACTTGTGCCGAGTTCAGAGTAAGCAGTTGTGTTCTGTGTAGGCTTTGTTACTGTGGGCCAGTGAGTGGCGTTTGTGCGCCTTTTCTGGCCAGTGTATTGGCCTCTTCGTTTCCTACGATTCCCGAATGACCGGGAACCCAGATTGAAAATACCTTATTCTCCTTACCCACCTCATTGAGTTTGTTTCGGCACTCCCAAATCAGCTTTGAGTCAATGACGTAGGAGCTCAGTGCCTTAATAGCAGCTTGACTATCTGTATGAATAGCTATATCGCACTTGTGATAGTTTCTTTCTAGATTTATATCCAGACATCTTCCGATTGCAAGTATTTCCGTTCGAAGGACGCTTGTACAGGAGCCTAACGACAGTGCACACTTGATACTTGTCCCGTAAATCCCAGCGCCAGCTTCTGTAGCGGTTTTAGATTTTTAGAACCATCTGTATACCATTTCATTGTATTTTCTTTGGAATTGTAGTTTGTGTATTCCCTTTCCCAATCCTCTCTTTTACTTAGCATTGTACTGAAGTTCTTCTCAGTTCTTACTTTCTTGATCATTACATCACTAGGAAGGTTTGCAGCTGAGGTATAGTCATTCAGAGAGGACCAAGCTCTCTGAAACCTGACTCTCTCATTGCCTGCTCCTTCTTTAGATACTCTGAGGATGGCCTCATGGGCTATCCTATCAATCACTAGATGTAGAGGTGTGAGGTCTGTGACGATCTCAAGCGCCCTGGTTGGGCACGCTCTCATAGCTCCCGTGATGCACACACAGGCAAGCCTTTGTACTTTGTCGAGCATTTTCCTCGTACTTACCTGTCTTGTCCCACCAAACCATGCTACTGCCCCATATGTGACTATAGGTCTTACAATCATGACGTACATCCATAGCAGTATTTTTGGGTCACAGCCCCAATTCCTGCCGCATGCATGTATGCCATCAGAGCTCTTGTAGCTCTGCCAGTAGCATTATCAACATGCTTATTCCACAGAAATTTGGTATCTAGTGTAATTCCTAGGTATTTGACTTCAGACCCCTATTCCAAGATATTTCCGTTCAATACTAACGATTTCATTGCTGGAAGTTTCTTCTTCCGAGTGAACGGAATCAATGTGGTCTTGGTTGGGTTGATGTTCAGCCCCACTGACAAGCACCACTGCTCAATAATACTGAGGCCTTCTGCAATAGGTCGCAAAGAGTGCCTTCGAATTTGCCTCTAATTATTAGTACTATGTCGTCAGCATAGCCTACACATTCGAAGCCAAGCTCCGTTAGCCTGTGTAGAAGTTCATCCACTACCTTTCAAAATTCTACCAGAATTCAACGTAGCAACGGTTTATGAACATGAATTATACGTGTATGTGTTTTTTGGGGTCCTAAATAACGTATCTTCTATTTTCTGTGTTAACGTCTTCATTTTGTTATTGGTATGATGCTAAGTCGTGAAGTTCCCGCCACGACATGAAGTAACATGTCTCTAAGGGAAAATGAAAAGATTCTGTTTACGATCGAGGATTTCCGATTTCAGTCTCTAAAAAGGAGAGAAACAACGTATTCTGTGATAGAAACTTCTTAAATTGGATTGATCAGCACTGCATTGCAGGGGCTTTGCTATCTCGGTCGATAAATACAACTTAACACTTAGAATCACAACGGAGTTTTATTGGATTGAGAACTTGTTCCACATGACGAACTATTTGTACAGGCCAGTATTATAACACCGAGGAACGAGAAAATGGAAGAAATTCTCATGATGAGGAGAGAGAATAAACATTATAATACGATTTTCTTATAGGAGGTTATTGCTTCTAGAAAGAAATTTCTTCATATCTTTTAAGTAGCCATTTTTCAAATTGAAACCATTTTGCTGCTCGTCTAGTCTATTTTCATTCAAAGATATTCGAATCAAAGCATTTTTGAACCTCATTTGAGCTTTTGTTTCGGACCAAGGCAGTGGTATTCGATTTATTCATTATCATTCCTATTGAAATCAGTTTCCATACTACGGTTTCAGAACGATGTATGTGTTCCTTTTTTTGATCTGTTCATGGTGTCACAGTGAGAGATCATACAGGAGAAGATGAATAAGTTCACGAACTTATAGGAAACAATGTATAGGTACGTCCTCAAAATCCTGTAATATTCCTCGATCTTCGAGAATTAAATGATGCTAATTACTTAAACCCTTCCGATAAAACCCTCTTTCCAATATCATTCAGAACAAAATGAATATTTGACAAACCCGAAAATCGCAAAGCTGTAACTCAAAGTTGGGACAAACAATCGAGGAACGCACATTGGCAGCACAAGGTATTCCTGTGAAAGGCAACTCCACTCAACCGACACAAGTTTTAGGTGTACATCTATCTAGTTTACTGCTTTGAAGCTTCCAAAGACTTTTGTCTCATTTTCTGGCGAAGCTTTTCTCTGAGGTTTCGGGTAAAATGAATAAGCTGCTTTTGTTTGGGAAAGATTACAAAGTTCAGCAATCGTCTGAAGTATTTCGGTTGATTCAATCGGATGTGAAAGTCTAGTTGTCGAGTTTTCATGAAGTTTCAGTTACAAGAGTTAAGGGGTTATAAATTTGTGGTGATCATATTGAATTTCTTGTCGAGCTGTGTGTTCACTGAAGGCATTATCAAATAGACAAAACGGGGAAGGTTATCGTATTCAATTATGATTTATAATGAACCTCGGGAATAGAGTAAGAAAAAGTGATACTTTTCCAGATGCTAACGAAGAAAATTGTAGGTCCCGCCAATTGAAAAATCTCAATTTAGGAACATTGTCCTCCTTTCTTTCATCAAAACCAGATTAATGTTCCTGAAGTCCATGGAGCAGATTAACCTCCAATGGCGCAGCTTGATAGATCTGATCCATAACTCTTCATGATACTTAAACTGAAAGCGTATACTGGCGGCCTAAAGTGGTTGTATATCGCGACGTTTGAGGAATGAGAGCACGTGATATGGCTCTTCATTATTTTTCGTTCGGTCGAAAAGTGCCAGGTTCGGATTTTGAGCCCATAAAACGTTCGATCGTTCCAGTAATGAGTTGAATTGGTAATTATTTTTTTTCGAACTGGAAGGATTTGAATCTATTGATTTCTATATCTTGTGTTGATCTCCGTACGGCCGGGTGACACTTGGAGAGAGCATAGGTTCAAAAGCCACATTAAAAAGCCAAATGAAATTATATTTCATAAAGAAAGAATCGAGAATGGAGTCAGACACCATGAAGAACGAAACACCTATAAATCAAGGGAAACTAAGAACTTGTACCCACTGACTAACAAAATGAGCACTGAAAAAAACTTACATCTAAACCTCAATAATTCGAACAATAAAAACGAATGCAGCATCGTTAATACAAATAAGGTAACTGTAAACATACCGACTAGCAAAAAACTGAAAACCACAAAAAAAGTCGAGGTAAATTTCTCGGGTGGATGATTGTTGGCAAAAAACATTCAAATAAGAGAAATTCAATTCATCCACTATTTAAATGAAAAAAAAGCACTTTTGTTCAGCGAACAAAAGTATCAAAAAAGTCGAACATCACGGGGGCCGTTCTCATTACTTCCAACCGGGTAGTTTCCAATTAAAGCCAAAATTCCTTTCGTTCAATCTGATGTTTTTATTCCTTGCTTCAAAACAGCATACCCATCTCCTGAATCAACTGGTTTTTCCGAATAGATCGATAAACAATCGAATGAAAGCTGAACAACTGGGTCGAACTGATGTTTTTTCAGGTCTTCAGTTATTCCAACATTGTATCAAGCCAGGGGCTGTTTGCATTCAATTCGGTTACCCGTTGAATAGAATATTGGATGATTCTTCCGATTGGTTCAAAATATGAACCCCGTGCTGGACTTCAAGTCACAAATTCCAAAAAGGACCTGAATGAGTTATTATGCAATATGCTAAAATGTGGCGGATGTGTGCAGCGATGTAATCGCACCATTTATTATTCAATGGATACAGAGTTGTAATCTTACCAACCATCCATTTATAACTCTCCCCCTAAACTTTTTTCTACAACAAATGTAGGTCACGCACAAGTGGGTAATATACAACGAGCATTGAGTAAATGTCGACATCAAATATGCGACGATGATGTTTGCAATTCCACATTCCGCAGACAATAAATAAGAAGGGGGCGTCTTGCGAATCTGCCAGGATAATAATCTGAATGTGTGATCCTTGCATGCATCATGGCAGCTTTAGGACTATTCGTTGCGTGATCTCAACCCCAATGTATGTTGGAAACATTTTTTCCCTCTTTATGTAGTTATTGCCAAGAATTCGTACGCGTATGGGACTTATATCTACATCCTAAGAAACTAAACTTCCTGTTCCTGAATTCAAACACAAAATTTTCTGTCATAATTCGAATTTCAATATCTAAGCTTCAAGTTACATCGATAGATCTTCTTATTTCAAACTATAACTCATTATCTGCATCTTTCTCCTCCAACATAATCTTGTACAAATTCCATCCGTTATCGATTCAATCTATATTTCTCCTCCTTTAAGCGAAATTTTAGCTGAAAGTCGTTTTTCTGTCAGAACTTTCAATGATCTCTTTTATTTCTCGTTACATGGCAACATACATCAAAATTATATAAAGTAGGTTAAAATTCAATAATATTTCAAATGAAATATAAAATTCTTCACTCCAAAAGTGTTAACTTAGTCTATATAATTTGAAAACTGGTCGTCTGTATCTTCCTGTGGCTGTTTGAACGTCGACTACTCTGAATCTTCCGTCTTGAATTTTGTTTTCTTTTTCTTCTCTTCCTTCTTTTTCTTCCTTTCCTTCCCTATCTCTTTGCTTCCTTCTTTTCTTCTCTTCTTCTTCCCTTTTCCTGTTCTCTCTTTATTTTCCTCGTTTTTTCTCCGTTCCTCTTTTCCTTTCTTATGCTGTTGCCTCTTTTTCTCTCGATTAGGGTCGTTATTTTCATCGTCCATACTTTGGGATCCATTCTGTTCTTTTTCTGCAACTGCATGACATCTTTCAGTTCATTGAGAAAATTCAATAAGGTATGCACTGTTTCCTTTGTTTTTCCTTTCAGGTGTTTTCGAAGCCTACTCATGTTTTGCCTATCTGAAAACTGGCATAAATCAGTGATTTCTTGGAACTATGTTATGAAATTCTACCATTCGAGGGGATTACCGGTGAAATAAGGGATATTTTTGTTGAGAGACTGCCTGGTTATATTTTTTTCGAAGAAGTTTTTTCTCTTCAGGCTTATATGTAATTTGTTGTTCTTCACATCTCATGGGTTTCTCCATAGACATATTATCCTATTATTTGATGAGTCTATGGATTTCTCCTTCAAGTCAGTTGCTGTTTGTCCATCTTCTTCCCCTTTTTCGTGTTCTTCAAAATGAGATACATTATCAATCCATTTTTGTACTCGCCTTTGTTTGAATTGACTATCAACTTCATCGCAATTTATGTTAGATTATTCTTCATTGGATTCATATTCGTCTGATGCCATAGCATTTTTCAACTCCAATTCTAACATTCTGTCTAGTCGTTGTATCTTTATTCTTTCTTTTCTACTTCTATTTTTTCCAATTTTTCATGTGCTTCGATATCCTCTTGTATTTTCATTCTTTTCACAGAGTTTATTGTTTTAAATTTCTTGCTATTTTTTTTTCTTGTGATTGTTTGATTCCATGTCCAAGTTGTCTCTTGACTTGATTCTTCTGTCTTCTTGATCTGAGAACTGAGGAAATACTTCCATCAGAGGACATTTTCTCTTCTCTGAATCAATTTCAACTCTCGAAGGACCAATGTTATCTTTTTGATCTATAGTTCTCTCCTCTAATGTGAATAATATCAAAATTCTAGTTGAAAGTCTTTCTTCATTCAGAACTATCAATGAACTCTTTTATTTCTCGTTCGATGGCAACATACATCAATAATATACAGTAAGGTTGAAATTCAATAATATTTCAAATAAAATATAACACCATCTAAAATTCAATCCTAAAACTGATGGATAAGAAGCGTGGATCCTCTAGAAACTGCTGAGATACTTTGAGAAGTCTCGAACTCTAAAAAACTGCTTTCTATCCACTCAGTTCTTTGACATCGATATTCAGCAAGCACGAAACTCACGAGAAATAAGTAAACTGGAATTGGAACGACGCTAGTCTCATGAAAAATTGACCTTTGACAGAAATCCATTTACATCAGCAAATAAACGTAGACAAGATTGCTACTCACAAAGACACCTCGTCTATGTTATTTACTCTCTCGAATGAATTCGAAGATCCTACCCGTCCTCCACTGAACTTCTATCCCATATAATTCGCTTGTATGAGCTCCGATCTCATTGTTTTTAGTCTGCTCCTTTGAGAAATGGGGCCATTATAAAATCTTATGAGAGTCTGAAAAAACAGGGTTAAATTGATGTCAGAGGAACCTTATTGAAACTGGGAGATAATACTGCTCGAATTCACTTACAACTCGTTTCTTGTGAACCTTGAAATTGAGCTGTCGCATCTGGGAAATGAGGAACAGTGCCGTCGAGAGTGAGGATATGATCCATTTTCAACTTTTCGGAACTTACGAACTGCTATTAGATGAGATGCAGACTTTAAGAAGCGAAAGAAATTTTATTGAACGAAAGTTTATTTTTCTAGGATGATGAAATAGGGTAGGGAATTGATTTTCCAGGTTTCGAATATAGATTATTCGAAAGAAAATACAAATAAGAGAAACAAAAAAAAATTAATCAAACAATATCGAAAGCTTTGAAACTATAACATTAATGTAGGATTTCATTCCGATTAAATGTACATAGTTGATTTTTCCGAATTTCTTGTGTGGGACGCTTTATATTGTGCCCAAGATGAGCGTGACACATTTTAAATTGCATTTGATAACTTCCATGTGTAAGCTTTCGAGTTCTGAATGTGAAACCTTCATCTTTTAGTTGAAAAGAAGTGCAATATGAAATTCAGTAGTTGTACCATTTCGTAGAATGATATAAACGGCTCAAGTGTTTCTTTGTAGCTTTTCATCCCTAGGTGACCTCGGGATACTAGGGTAGGATGATTCATGATGCTTAAAAATGGACTTGGTACTTGCTTATTTCATTGGCTTAAGTCGGATAATAAATGCAAATTGAGGGCGGAAGAGAGAATTAACGTTAAGGATATAATTGGGGTAGTGAGTTAGTTGTTGGTTGAGTACAGAGTTCCTACGGAAGTCGGTGAAAAGTTGAGACGGAGGTAGTTATTGCCATCAGAGACGGAAGACGTTTTCTATCTCACGAAGTTCAGTAAATACGTATAAATCGTAACTGAAGGTGTGTTTGTCAAAAGTAATTATTATAAGACGAATAATCTACAAGTGCAGATTATTGTGTAGGAGTGTAGGGACTGTAAATAAATTGTATATAGTCAGTTTGAGTTTTATTGGTACTTCAGAGAACTGCAGGAAGACGATAGACTTCAAATATAGGTTTGGAAGCCAGAGCGAAGGTCATACTCCTAAACGACCGAAAACAAACCTACATTAATGCTACTGTTTTTTCAAATTTCAATTATTCAATTGGATGAGAGCGGTTTTGTCTATCGAAGTTCTCTCATAGATGTGGAACATAGAGTGGAACATCGAATCACAAAGTAGTAGTTCATAGAACGTGATGAAATACTACGGGCTCTCTAGTTTCATCGAAAAGGAATACCAATTTGATTATATCATTGATTCCATTTTACGCAATTTCTCATCAAGCGAAACTATAGAAAGTATTCCAATGAAGAACTCCTTCCAACTCCCCAGACACACAAGAATCCGATTTATTTCCTCATTCACACCCCTTCGTCTGTAATCTATGCTCCTCTACATTCTGATCAATCCACCTCGAACAATTTGTAATTAAGTTTATAGCATTTTAGTCTTGGATTCGTCCAATTGTTCTGAAGTAACTCGCACTGTACTTCGTCTTGTTCGACTTGTTATGAAAGTTTACTCATTTGCCGCCTATAATTGATTAGTAAATAATTGAATTTCCGTTCGACCCGGGGAAGTCCCGAAATTTCCGAGTTGTTCGACCACTCCAAACTTGGGGAATCGTTCCAATTTGATTAGGTTGATATATTAATCGGATAGTTGGTAACTTGCAAGGCGCCTTGATGGTATTATTCGCTACTTCTGACGCTCGTGCCAGAACTGTCACGTCACAAATGATAATGGATATGGCGCTCAGTTGACTCGTCTAGATTATACATTAAAAGCGTTTCCATCTGGAGTTGAATGCGGCGTTTCCTGGCACTTATGGCCTGTTTTTTTTCGTCCCCTTCAACGAAAATGTGTGCATCGTAATGATGAAATAGGAGCGGCCATATCAATTTGACTCACGAACATGGTTAAATTTTCACGTTTGGTACTTATGGCATTGACCAAGTTGTGTGCGTAAATATGAGATATATGATAGTACCTATATTGTTCAAAGATCGTATTGAAATGGCACCTGATTCTTCACGCATATGGGAATTCTTAAAACGAGTAGGAGTAAGATTTATAAATAATACATTGAAGAGGAACTATTTGTTATTTCGATTGAAAGAATGAGATCATCACTCTTGATCTCGTTGTACTACGTTTGGAGGAAAACTGTCATTTGAAGAAAAATATCGTCCCATGTGTTCTCGTGGTACTTCGTTTGAAAGGGAAAGAGCGACCAGTTGTCATCTCGTTGTACTTCGTCTGAACGGAAAAGGTGATCAGGCGTGAACTCAAGCTTAATGGTTTTGATCGAAAGAATGAGGTCATCACTTTTGATCTCGTTGATCTCGTTTGAAGAGGAACAGATGATTATGATTATACGAAAAATTGTCATCTTATGTGTTCTCTTTGTAGTTCGTTTGAAATGGAAAGAGTGACCAGTTGTTATCTCGTTGTACTTCGTTTGAATGAAAAAGGCGATCAGGCGTCATTCACAAACCGTGAACTCGAACTTAATGGTTTTCATCGAAAGGATGAGATCATTTAATTCGTTTGAAAGGAAAAGAGAATGAGATTATCACTCCTGATCTTGTTGTACTAGGTTTGAAGAGAAACTATCATGATCATAAGAGAAATATCATCCAATGTGTTTTCTGGTTGTACTTCGTTTGGAAGGGAGAGAGCGACCAGGTGTCATCTCGTTGTACTTCGTTTGAACGTGAAAGGCGATCAGGCGTGATCTACGAACCGCGAACTCGATCTTGATGGTCTCGATCACTTCTGATCTCGTTGTATAATACATTTGAAGAGAAACTGTCATGATCATAGGAAAAAATGTCATCCTATGTGTTCTCGTTTTAGTTCGTTTGAAAGGGAAAGAGTGACCAGATTTCATCTCCTTGTACATCGTTTAAATGAAAAAGGGGATCAGGCATGATTCACCAACCGCGAACATGATCTTGATGGTCTCGATCGAAAAAGTGAGATCATCACTCCTGATCTCGTTTTACTACGTTTGAAGAGAAAATGTCATTATCATAGGAAGAAATGTCACCATATAAGTTCTCGTTGTACTTCTTTTGAACGGATAAGGCGATCAGGCGTGATTCACAAACCATGAATGGTCTCGATCGAGAGAATGAGATCATCACTCTTGATCTCGTTGTCCTACGTTTGAGAAAATGTCATAATCATAGGAAAAAATGTCATACTATGTGTTCTCGTTTTACTCTGGAAAGAGCGACCAGTTGTCATCTTGTTGTACTTCCTTCAAACGGAAAAGGCGATCAGGCTTGATTCACAAACCGTGAAGTCGATCTTAATGGTCTCGATCGAAATAATGAGATCATCACTCCTGATCTCGTTGTACTAAGTTCGAAGGGACACAGTCATCATCATAGGAAAGAAAATTCAATGTGTTCTCGTTGTACTTCGTTTGAATGGTAGAGGGCGAATAGTTGTTATCTCGTTGTACTTCGTTTTCACGTGATTCACAAAACGTGAACTGGATCTCCGATTTCAAAGGTCTCTATCGAAAAATGAGATCATCACTCCTGATCTCGATGTTCTACGTTTGAAGAGAAACTGTCATTATCATGGGAAAAAATATAATCCAATATGTTCTCGTTGTATTTGGATCGAAAAGGAGAAAGCGACCAGTTGTCATCTCGTTTAAACGGAATCGGCAAACAGGCGTGCTTCAGAAACCGTGAGAACGATCCATTTGGTTTCGATCGAAAGAATGAGATCACTCCTGATCTCGTTGTACTACGTTCGAAGAGAAACTGTCATGATCATAAGAGAAAATATTATCCTATGTGTTCTCGTTGTACTTCTTTCGAAAGGAAAAAAACGACCAGTTGTCCTCTCGTTGTACTTCGTTTAAACGAAAAAGGCTATCGGGCGTGATTCACAAACCGTTAACCCAATCCAAATGGTCTTGTTCAAAAGAATGAGATCATCACTCCTATACTCCATTGTGTTCCCGTTGGACTCTGTTTGAAAAAGAAAGAGCGACAAGTTGTCATGTTGTTGTACAGGGTGGGGCAGAAAAACCTATCCGATTTCAAAACGTTATAAAATTAAAACCACTCAGCTTGTCAAAAAATTTTTTTTATTAACATATCGCAAATTTTATGCCATTTTTAAATTTAAGTTTTGAAAAGCACATCACTCAAATGTCGTCCTTGGGAGCGGATACACTTATTTAGGCGCTCGCGGTAGCTTTCCATGACTTTCACCATCATTTCCACAGGAATTTCTTCAATTGCCCGAGCAATTTCCCTTCGTAAAGCAAGAAGGGTCCTTGGTCGATGCTGGTAAACCTTCGATTTGAGGTAACTCCAAATTCTGCCTGTTTACGGCGCCACAAAGGTGAAAATGGGCTTCGTCCGTGAAGAGCACAACATCGTCGTTTGGCAGTTCTCGGAGATCGCGACACAGGTTCGTACGGGTTTCAAAATCCCTTTCACTTAATTTCTGTGCAACGACCATTTTGTAGGGATGCATTTTGAGGTCCCGGTGCAAAATTCGCCGAATACTGCGGCTGGAAATCCCCAAAGCGAGCGAATGTTTTCGCGCCGAACGACGCGGGGAACGTTCAATCGCGGCTCTCACATTGGCCACGTTTTCAGGTCCTGTTGCTGTCCTGGGACGTCCAGGCGACTTCTTTTTCAATGCTGAACTCGTCTGTCTAAAATTTAACACCCACACTTTAATCGTAGCGTGATGTGGAACAGGATCATGACGCCCGAGTCCGAAATGAATTCGAAAAGCACGTTGTGTAGCAATTATCGAACCGCCGCATTCGATAAACCGCTCAATAACAAAAGCACGATGTTCACCAGACCAAGGCATGTTGACTACTGACAAATGGCATCAAACCAGCTTTCTAACGGTTTTTACCCCACTACTCTACCTGCTCTCTCTTCTGAGAAAAAGGGATTTGAAATCGGATAGGTTCTTCTGCCCCACCCTGTACTTCGTCCAAACGGAAAAAGCCATCATCTTTGATTCACAAACCGTGAAAACGATCTATTTGGTTTCGTTAGAAGAGATGAGATTATCCCTCTTGATCTCGTTGTAATACAATTGAAAAACGGTTATGACCATAATCAGAAGTCGCAAAGTGATCATTCGTTACAAGCTTTGTTTCTTCGATTCCAATATTATAACAACGAATCATATCATTTCGAGTTCAGGGGCCCAGAACGATGCATAAAATATAATATTTCATGCATGTGACGTCTCAAATAACTTTTCTCGTATTATGTAAATGTTTCCCGAATATTGTTCACACAGTTTGGGGTGTGTCACATTTGCATTTTATTTATGCTGAAATGGATTTTTCGTATTCAGGAAAAGTGGAATTTTCTCGAGTTTATTTATGGAGAGTTTTCTCATAATCACTTGTGTCGCCAGTTCGGACTGCTAGAAAGAAAATTGATTTCGTCAGTTCTTGCTAGAGGTCTTAGAAATGCTTCAAATTGAATTGAAGTATCAAAAGAGGTGCTATGCTGGTTATTGAATATGAGGATTGTCAATTTGGGAGAACTTTAAGAAGTGGCAAAAAGAATAACGGCGGAAATTGGATGGAAAGTAAAATTTTCTCAATGGGGCACTCTCGGGAATTTTGCTTGGTTACAGCATGGGCTATCTTTGAAACCTCTCAATAAAAGCGCAAATAATAGCCTTATTTCAATTTCCCGAGAATCTGCGGAGTCGTCTGTATTTTTTGGGTGTTTTTATCCTTCCTTTCTCGAAGCTTTTCATTTGGACCGAAAATTCCAAATAAAATCTCGATGTTGTGTTTCGAAAAGCTGCTACACCCATAATTTTAGTTTTCAATTTTACTCGCGGCAACATAAAGCAGTACAACTCAGCTCTGAATTCAATTTCCATAATGTACGTGTCCCGTTGAGTTCCTTCAATATGCAGCGGAACAGGTAAACTCCCTTCATCGAATTTGAAATATTGTTTCGCTTCGGGCTAAGAAAAAGTTACGAATTCCTCATCGCTCGTCCTGTGAATGTACTAATACACTAGAAAAGTTGCGCGAAAACTCGAAACTTTCCTTTGGTGCTTCATTAGTGAGAGGAATAATTCTGTGCGCTGAGAATTTCGTGAAAAACTTTCTTGAAGCCATAATTCCAGTTCGTTCGTTTCGAGTTTTCTTTGTGGAAGTTTTCCCTGCCCATAAATGACGAAAGAATATTTCATCGAAGTTGGATGTGGACTAATGGTGGTATTCATCATTACAGGGTCAAATCTTACCCTTTTGTCGAACGGTGTAGGGCCTATTTTTGATATCTCTCTTCAGTTCAGTCATTTGAGCTTAAATTAGGTAAGAATCTCGAAACTCGAGATACCCAGCTGTGAGTATGCTAATATTTGTATATTGACACCCTAAAAGTTGTCTCAAAACCTACAAATTGTAGGGTGTACGCAACTATTAAATTTCAAGGTCAAAGGTCACAAAAATCGTTTTTTGTACAACTGTCATTGAAAGTGACACTTTTAATGACTGCAAACAATGTTGAAATTGATTGTTTACGTGGAAGCGTGTTGGAAATATCTTTAACATTAGTGATGAAAAAATTTTAAGCACTCCATGAAACCAGACGAAAGAAATTCGGAAATTGCAAATTTTTATTATCAATATTTAACAATCATTACCTATGAACATGAATATTAATCGTAAAACTAGAACAACTACTAACATTAATGCCCTGTGACGTTTGGGAGCTCCGCAACACATTATTAGAATCCTCAGCACCATCAGTACTTGTAGAAACCGGAAGTACAATATTGGATGATGATGATCCAAAATCTGTTGAAGTTGGGGGAATTTTTTCAGCAATGTCATTTCTATATGCAATGGAATGATCAACAAAGCCCTCGGCTACCGTCAAAGACTTCCATCCACCATGTTTTTTATATCCATAATATTTGCTCCTGATTCTGCTAGCAATGAAGCGGAGGATCTGCGAAAACAGTGTCCTGTATATTTGGTTCTGGCAGTTTGAGGAATTCGGCAACAATAGATTTTTCCAAAATGTATTGATACCAACTGGATTGGCAGTGCATTTATTATTCATGCATTTCAGGAAAAAACGACGGAGTTGGATGACAGAAGGGCGCAGGGCAAAGTACTTATGAAAATACATACTTTCCAATAATTATGAAAGAACGACTGACTTTCGTTTTTGGAAGTAGTATAACCATTGATTCATTTGTCATTTCGATGTCTTCCACTGATAAATTACACAATTCTTCACGCCGACAGGCTCCAAATAATCCGAAAATAGTTGCAACCTTAACCATCAAGTATTTCTCATCTGGTGCCTCATTTATAAACTTTCCAACTTATTAACGAGTGAGAATTTTCGACGGTGAACAGGAAGAAGATGATTAAAATTATAAATTGTAGTTTTCGTACCATTTATTCCATTCTTTTACTTTTAATGAAAATGAATGTATTGAATGATATTTTTTTAAAAAGAGATTAATTCTTTATTTATTCGTTTCTTTTTCATCATGCAAGAGGTTATCAATATCAATTAGGTTAAAATTCAGATATAATTTCCATATTTTCATTAACAATTCTGCAATTACATGGGCAGGTAAGTGTTGTTGAATAAATTATTACTGAATAAAAAGTGGATAGGTTAGGAAAAAAATTATAAAATATAATATAATAGTTAATAAAAATTGACAAATATTCATAATCATTGATTTATCGATAGTTCTTCAACTATACAGAGTGTAACAGCCAAATGAAATGAATTCGATAACGAATAAATGAGGGGGTGTTAGGAAAAACGCTCGGACATGTTGATTTGTAATTTTGAATGCGCATATTTTTCAAGAAAATAAAATTATATAGAGTGTTTT
Source organism: Adalia bipunctata (assembly GCA_910592335.1). NCBI lineage: Eukaryota > Metazoa > Arthropoda > Insecta > Coleoptera > Coccinellidae > Adalia > Adalia bipunctata. Next base: position 17,480,450 of record OU342955.1, read on the forward strand.
ATGTGACCCTGGCCAATACCAACTTTCTTATTTCAAATGAAACCACCTGTTTATTATTTATTTTCTGGATTCTTTCGAAAATTTCAGACATAATTCATGTACAATGTCCTATGCCTATCTTCAACTTTTTCGGAAATATTAAGTGTTTTCAGATTTTTTACAATTTTTTACAATTTTGCATTAGACTTCTTTTTGTGGGGATATGTCAAAAGTATTATATACGAAACGACACCCTCAAACTTAGACAACCTAAAAAACCGAATCACGCTTGCGATTAGATCAGTCACGACTGAAATGTTGAGTAACGTTAGAAGACAATTCTACACCAGATTAGCATGTTGCCAAGACGTTCGCGGCGAGCATTTTGAACATTTCCTGCATTTACATTAATGTTTTTTTTAATAATTAATAAATAATCAGTTTTACTCATTAGGTTTGAAGTGTAATGTACCGAATTTGTGAAATAAAATAATTTCTATTTGAAACGTTGATTTTTGCAACAAATCTGAAAACACTCAATACTTCCGAAATAGTTAAATATAGGTATACGACATTGTGCATGAATTGTGTCTAGAATTCTCTGAAGAATCCAAAAAATATATACAGGGGGTTGCATTTGAAATAAGAAAATTGGTAACGTATGGTCCTAAAGTTTTCTTCGACCTTGAAATTCAATAGTTGCATACACCCTACCATAATATGTAGGTTTCGGGACACCTTTTAGGGTGTCAACATACAACAATTTACATACTAACAGCTGGGTAACTCGAATTTCGAGGTGGACTTACTATAATGACTGGATTACTTGATGCCGCTTCTTATCCATTTCCACAAATAAAAAAATGCAATGTTGAAATATTTCTGGATATTGAGAATTCGCACGATATGCAGATGAGGGAACATATTCTGAAGCGATATATCAATAAAGCCGTGACTAAAAGAATATCAGAATAGAATCTCGACACACAAACAGGGAATTTGCTTTCACAAACTAAGAATTGTACTGGTGCACTTTGGCGCTTTTCCAACGTATCTTTTCTCACAATATATGCTATTTTAAGCTTCCTCCAACTTCAGTGAGCACTGGAGTCAATCGATTCTTCAGCATTATGGTCACGGGGAAATTTCTTTTAGGATTTGGTGTCGGAATTGATGGGGAATAATTTACAAAACGGATGTTATATGAACTATAGACAATAAAACTACATGAGGATCCTACAATATTCTTGTGGTGATTATTGATAGGAAGAAATCGAAGATTTGTTTCATAATTCACAATAAATTTTTCGGTAAACCAATTATTGCTGTGGGTAAAAATATATTTCATTCTTCAAGAAATTCCTGATACCGTGTGCCAATTAATCAAATTATGGGAGTACGAAATTAGGAAAGACAAAAGCCTGGAAGAACTGTAGTATTTTAATTTGAAAGTTCATGAATAAAATCTCTCCATTATGAATTCTCAAAGCTTTCAATTCGAACGAGCTAACAATGGTGTACTGTTTAGAATTCAGCGTTCACAACAAAATTATACAGGGTTGCGTCGCTTTGCGAGAATCATTTGACAACTAGAGAATTGCATTTCGTACAGCTTCAAACGAGAATTTAAATATGGCTAAGTTGGTTTGCATAGGCAAATTAGAATTAACCAATAAAATATCTTCATTCGCATCGGAGATGAACAAGGTGATTTATTCAAATACGGTTATATGAGAGAGAACTGCGAAATGAATACTCTAAAAATAGGCAAGCAGCATTTATTTGGGATATGATTAGCCTTATTCATGAGTAATGAGGATATTCTGTTTATGGTGCTGAAACACAGCATTTAAGAATGAGGGATTACCAATTATTAGGTAATAATCCTCGATATCGGTTAAATCAAATTTCGAATAACTGATCTCATTTAAATGAAACCTCTGAAATTGCAGTATCTAAATCATTCAAAATTTCGAATTTGACTGATTGGGCTTAAGTAACTATTGAATTATCAAAATAGTTAAGAGTATGAAAGATATCGGTGAAAACACTTTCCGATTTTCTGAAGAAGTTTTTACAAAAACTCAGATAATTATTACATCCAAATTTGAAATGGAAAATTTTGAACTGGAAGAACGTTAACACCCAACCCTCAATTCTAAAAATGATTGAAACCGACATTATAAAGAGAGTTCATTCTGTCTTCTGACGTATTTGTCAGGAAGGATGTGACTCAAGTCTGAGACAGGGAACGAATAGGGTATCTTCCATTTGAAAATTTAATTAGACTGGAATATTGTCAACGGTAGTAAGACACCTGGTGCTGAGACATACATCATCAGGAGACGTTGAGTAGGCAAATCTGCCTTCTAAAAAATTGGAGAATAAATCAAATTAATTATACGTTCGCAGGCAGATGCAATGGAAGCATTTCGGAAGATTTATAACTGCAGATCTCATGATTAGAAAATGAAAAGAGTCCAGGATTGTTTCCAGAAATTCGAACGACTGGGGAAGATGAATTCATCTCATTGCTCTGTTTCTGTTTAATCGGCGGATCTATCATTCATGTGTGAACGGAGATACCTTATGAAAGTTATTTTTTTTCTTTTTGAAAATGAGTAAATACCACATTTAGCGAACACGTCATTTCACTATGAGCGTTGAGTGTGTACTCTTTTCATCGTATACAGAGTGTAACAGCCAAATGAAATAAATTCGATAACGAATAAATGAGGGCTTGTTCGGACACGTCGATTTGAAATTTTAAATGCACATTTTTTTCAAGAAAATAAAATTATATAGGGTGTTCCATGGGACCGTGACCAGTACCAACTTTCTTATTTAAAATGCAACCCCCTGTATATCATTTATTTTTTGAGTTCATCAGAAAATTCTAGACATAATTAATGTACAATGTCCTATACCTATCTTCAACCTCTTCGCAAATATTAAGGGATTTCAGATTTATTGCAAAAATCAATGTTTTAAATAAAAATTATTCTATTTCACGAATTCGGTACATTACACCTAAAACCTGATAAGTAATACTGATAATTTCTCAATTATCGAAAGAAAAAAACATTAATTTCAATGTAGGAAATGTTCAAAATGCTCGCCGCGAACGTCTTGGCAACATGCTCATCTGGCGTAGAATTTTCTTCTAACGCTGCGAGCAGTTTGAACATTTCCTACATTGACATTAATGTTTTTTTGTTTTTTCTAATAATTAGGAAAAAATCAGTATTACTTATTAGGTTTTAAGTGAAATGTACCGAATTTGTGAAATAATTTGATTTTTATTCGAAACGTTGATTTTTGCAATCAATCTGAAAACACTCAATACTTCCGAAATAGTTGAAGAAAGGTATAGGACATTGTGCATGAATTGTGTCTAGAATTCTCTGAAGAATCCAAAAAATAAATAATATGCATTTAAAATAAGAAAGTCGATATTGACCACGGTCACATGGAACACCCTATATAATATCATTTTCTTGAGAAATATGCGCATTTAAAATTACAAATCGACGTGTCCAAGCGTTTTTCCCAACAAGCGCTCATTTATTCGTTATCGAATTCATTCCATTCGGCTGTTACACTCTGTATATTATTCCTCTTCCTCAATCAATGCCTATTCAATATTTCTCCTGGTATGAAAATTACAGCTTAGCCCACTCATAAATCCACGCAAAAATACTATAACACCACCTGAAAAAAAACGGTTCATATTTTCGAGAAAATCAATCATTTTGAAAAATGAAAGTTTTCTCATGTTTTTCTATAAAACAAGTCGTTTTCGAGTGATTTCCAATCCAACCCGTTGAAATTTGACGAAAAAATGAAAAATTGTGAGAATAGTCTGGATTTTTAATATCACAGAAAAGCTGAAATTTATGAACTATCTGATCTCTATACAAGTGAACAATGTTCTCATAATGTTTATGAACTTTGCCAAGACTGAAATCTCTATGATGGAGAAACGTTTGATGCAGAGATATGTAATGATATAATAAAATCCCATGAATGTGGGAGATAAGACTGAATTCTAAGAAGCATGAAATTATACATTTTAATGCTCACAGTTTCTGTTGAGAATGAATTGTTAACGGTCCATATCGAAAAGAAATGTCAATGAAATACAAAATTCGGATATTAAAGACGAATGACGATACAAACCACGTGTCAAATCGAAATTAATGAAAAATTAAATTAAAACTATCTAAATAATCTGTGGCGATGTTTCTATCTAAGCAATATCCTCTTGGAACACTACAAACTTATTTATTACATTAATTCACATAATCATCACGAGAACGAAGAGAAGCAACTAAAATAATCACTTTTTCCATTTATGACAACATACCTCTTGCCATTTCGATGACGAAGCATCGTTATACCATTGCTCAATGAGAAAATTAACAATCTGGCATCGTCCCAAATGCTCTGTGAAATATTATAGAAGATAGGTGAGGTTAGGTCATTGACCTTGAATAATATGACCTAGGTTAATAAATGGAGTGAGGTTAGATTAGTGAAAAAACAATTCTTAATGAAATGTTTTTGGGATATCCAGGAAAATACTAGCTATGCTGAAATGAAGATCATTATCATATCATATCAATATGAACAAGTTATTAATGTTCACAAACTAATCTTCAGAAAAATCGAAGAAGAAACATATTTTGGTGAGAGAAATATGGCTTTCCAAGTACAGAAATAATTGAACGAAACTAAGTGTTTTTGTTTGGAAATATCTTCTTTGAACCATTCTCATTCAAATAAGGTTAGTACTCGAGTATCTCCTAATGGTATCAACTCAATTTCAATCGAGAAATATGAACTTCGCATCAATTCCAACAGGGTTGGCAAAAAACATGTTAAAAAAAACATTTTTCATTTTGAACTGTTTTATTTGATTTGAATCATGCTTTTTTTAATATTATTATAAAAAACTATGATTTGAAACATTCAAAACATGTTTAAAACAAAGTTTTGGCAACATTGCTATTATAGTCTCGACTCTCGGGTGAAATATTAAAATCTGGCAACACTGAATAGAACTTGTATATTGTGAGATTGTTTATAGTTACGGTGTTAGGTGACGGATGACGCCGCGAGACGCGACACAGTAAATCAGAATTCTGCGGGTCCTGATTGTTAGTTTTTATATAATGTCTAGATTCTAGAAGGAAAATAAAATACTATTTGATATAAATTCAAACCTACTAATTCTTACGACAAAATTAAAATGATTCAATTTTATAATCCTATTCATTTTCACGAAAAGTCCTATTTTGTTACAGAGTGGGGAATATTTTTTGATTTATTCGTTTTTCTGTTATTAAATTATTACCTATCTAGTATTTTCTTCCTTCGAAGAAAAACTGATCAAATACAATTGTTTCAAAACAAATTAATATGTTTGTGTTCAAAACGTGTTTTAAAACACTGTTTTGAAACAAATGTTTTGAAACATGCCAACCCTGATTTCCAGAGAATCGTATAAGGCACGTATTCGACCCAAATTTTTTTCAAATGGCTATATCATTCAAACAGAGCCGAATTCGGAAAAATGGAAAATAAAAAACATGTTTCTTTAGGCTCCAAGAATCTACAGTTAAGATATATGTACAAGTCAAAGACTCACCCTGTATAAGTGTATAACCTCAACATGCAACCGCGTGGGTCGCACTGACACAAAATCACAGAACCCGATAGAGTTAATATGATCTTCTTCGATGAGAGACGGTGATTTTCTTAGGCCTAATGTAAACCAACATTTTAGGCGTATGAATCAGGCTCATACACATCGCAAGAATAGCTCATGATCATCGTTCATGATCAGTCGCCACGCACCATAATAAGCTCTTGAATAAAGATGATAAGCCCAGAAGAGCAGTAATTTTTCAGTGGTAATCGCAAAATACCTACGTAGCACAACCCGGCCGCTATCTAGTATATCATACAGACTTCCGCATCGCGTAAACCCTCCCTATCTATGATGGGTGGATTCGCTCGAGTTCACCTGAGCATACCCCAGCGAAGCACAAATCCAATTCGATGATTAACGTTGACACGTCAAAGAGAGTTCCCAACCCGAATAGATCATCAACAGAGTCCCCGATAAATTTTGAGGAATATCGCGATAAGTTACACCTACGCCGAAATTAATACCTTTCGAGACGTTTCACTGATGATATATCGGATGAGATTCGTCTCCAGAGCGTTTAAACTTTACCAATTTCGGCGTATAACCGATCGATCCGGTTCAATGGGGTTGAACGTAAGCACATTTGTCTCGAGTCTCAGCAGAAGTGTCGATTAATGTATTTCACTATGCACATGGCTATTCGGTTATTGCGCCAGTTCTTGTTACTGGTTCGATGAGGATTGCTTAGTATCGGCAACAGCAGCACCATCTACTCCAAACATTAATGTTCATGCATTCAATTCGGAAGGTAGTTGTTGCGTCTTACTACGCAACATCTGGACAATATTCCAGATCCTTTGTCCACCAGAAATGAGCTGACACTTCTAAAAAGGTTGTTCTAACCAAATGGGATCTATCACTTGACTGCAATAGGCATTGATTTAAAATTCTCGTTCTTTGTTCAAAAATACCCTTTGGACTGATTTATGGGTCAATATTGAAAAAGTTCTCAACCCAAGAATTTAGGTCCAGTTTGGGAGATTCATCTGGTCCTTTGATACAATAACTATGTCCTGTGAACCTTCTTTCAGCTTCTCAGTATAAGCTCATAAGACTAAATACAGGGTGTCCTGAAAACAATGGATAAGCCTGCAACTATAGATAGACACTGTCGTGGTCTAACTTATTCCAAATTTTGACCTCAATGAAAATTCCACGGTTTCCGAGATATTCATGATTTTCGTATTTTTAGAAAATTTCCAAGTGCGATTAGTTTTTCTAGTGCCATTTCTACAAATGGAGAGGAATTTCGATATGGTTTTTTTTAATTTCACATGAGATCGTTCACCTATCGGAAACAAAGACTCAAATTCATCAAACTAGTGTAAAAAGTTAGAAACTCGTGAATTACGAATAAAAATTGAAAACTAAATGAAATTTCCTTCAAGTTTGATGTGATACAGTGTAAAAAAAATGTAGGACGCCCCTGGTAGACATCATCTTAAAAACTTGCTCAGTTATTGCAGATTCCAAAAAGGTATCATAAGCCTAGGCATTCTGTAGTTTTTCATTCTCGATACTTGATTACCAAATAGTCGAAAAATTTCGAAAAACTGTTTTTGTTGTAATCGTTATTCTGAGCTCATGTGTTAAAGTCAGGAGGCCATTTTTGTTGGAATCTAGTGGAAAATTACGAAAAATTATTTTTATTTTGGAAAAAGCAGTAGCGTATCGTTTCTCTGGTTGAATAGAAATATGGCATTATTTGCATTCAACACCCTGTATCTCGAAAACCTTACCGGACCTAATTGTATTTGACAAAATTTCTTATTTTCTTACATTCTGTACAGTGTTAAAAGGAAAGTATCAACTTAAAAAATACCCTGTGTTGCTACAATAGAGGTATGTGGAATATTCATTACAAATAAAATAAAACGAATTATTTTTTAAGTTGATACTTTCCTTTTAACACTGTACAGAATGTAAGAAAATAAGAAATTTTGTCAAATACAATTAGGTCCGGTAAGGTTTTCGAGATACAGGGTGTTGAATGCAAATAATGCCATATTTCTATTCAACCAGAGAAACGATACGCTACTGCTTTTTTCAAAATAAAAATAATTTTCGTAATTTTCCACTAGATTCCAACAAAAATGGCCTCCTGACTTTAACACATGAGCTCAGAATAACGATTACAACAAAAACAGTTTTTCGAAATTTTTCGACTACATATTTGGTAATCAAGTAGTTAGGAGAATGAAAAACTACAGAATGCCTAGGCTTATGATACCTTTTTGGAATCTGCAGTAACTGAGCAAGTTTTTAAGATGATGTCTACCAGGGGCGTCCTACATTTTTTTACACTGTAGCTCATCAAACTTGAAGGAAATTTCATTTAGTTTTCAATTTTTATTCGTAATTCACGAGTTTCTAACTTTTTACACTAGTTTGATGAATTTAAGTCTTTGTTTCCGATAGCTGAACTATCTCATGTGAAATTAAAAAAAACCATATCGAAATACCTCTCCATTTGTAGAAATGGCACTAGAAAAACTAATCGCACTTGGAAATTTTCTAAAAATACGAAAACCATGAATATCTCGGAAACCGAGGAATTTTCATTAAGGTCAAAATTTGGAATAAGTTAGACCACGACAGTGTCTATCTATAGTTGCAGGCTTATCCATTGTTTTCAGGACACCCTGTATATGGTGACACATTTATGGCAGAACAAGTTGCATTAGGGAAGTCCTGCCAGAAAGACATCGATATAACCCAAGTCCAAAGCTTTTCTCATTGCGCTGTAGATTCAAGAAATGGGTTATTTTTCCCACTATAGTAAAAAATGACCAATGACAGCACTTTGTAGGCTTAGCGAGGCGTTTTTCGATTCTGACACCTAATCAATTGTTGATCTTTTCCTCTTTAACTGAGAGGAAATAAATCTCTCTTATTTTCCAGCTTGTCTTTCAAAATCCTATGTAACAGAGACATGCTATCAGTTGTGAATCAGAAGAAAAATCACTTTCTCTATTTCTGTATCGTAATGAGTTCATTACAGTACTGAAAACAGTGCTGTAATGAACTCGTTACAGCATTGTTTTCAGTTATATTTTTGGTTGTCAGCACTGACTTCCGATCCAAACGATTTTCAACACACGTCAATTTGGAAATGCCAATTTCGTAAGAGTCAACAACTGCCAAAATACAATACAAAAGTCACTAGGATGTATAATCCGAATTTTTCATTGAATTTCAACGAAATTTGACTGAAATAGAGAAAATATCGTCTAATACTCGTTGCAGAATGCTATTCCAACACTCATGCGTTCGAAAACTCGCTCCTTCGTCGCTCGTTTTCGAATTTCGCATACGTAACTAGTTTTAGAATATACTATTGCTCCCTTGCTATTCATTTTCATATAGAAGGTACATTTCATAATTCTTCCTTGCTTTACATTTTCATATAGAAGGTAGAGTTCCTAATTCTATACATATTACTGGTATTATTATTTCGTGCTTGTTTTCTGAAGTTGAGGTGCCAAGAAAATACAGTTTTTTGTTGGTTGAGAAAGCGTTCGAATTTCACCACTTCCTCATCCTCTTCACAGTTGTTATTTAAGTACAGCTCCTTCGTCGCTCGTTTTCGAATTTCGCATACGTAACTAGTTTTAGAATATACTATTGCTTCCTTGCTATTCATTTTCATATAGAAGGTACATTTCATAATTCTTCCTTGCCTTACATTTTCATATAGAAGGTAGAGTTCCTAATTCTATACATATTACTGGTATTATTATTTCGTGCTTGTTTTCTGAAGTTGAGGTGCCAACAAAATACAGTTTGTTGTTGGTTGAGAAAGCGTTCGAATTTCACCACTTCCTCATCCTCTTCACAGTTGTTATTTAAGTACAGATACAACTTATCGCAGTGATCATCAAGATTACCATAGGGTGATTACAGTTGAGTTCACCCTCCTACATCGGTTGTGCAGTCACAACAGTCTTAATCATCGAGATTAAAGAGAATCATCAGAATCCTACCTACTAGAAGCAGTTCAAGACGACCACCTTGGTAAACTTATCAAGGTACGAAACAGTAGTTTATACCGAACTGTTACAGTTCGAAGCTCTCCTACTGTTCTGTCGTAATGATCCCGCTCAGAGAGGTACCAAATATCTTCCAAAGCAGAGCCTTAGAGTACAGGCTTGATAATGATCCTTGTGAACTGTAGACCACAGAGTCCAAGTGAGTGGAAACCACTGAGGTCCAGATTTTCTTCCTTGTCTACGGAGTTTGTTCGCAGTGCAAACTTTGTGGTTTCAAGCATAAATGGAAATGAGCAAACGAATTATGAACATTCTCCGCCTGGAAGATGCATCATTGCGTTTTGAGAAATAAAACAAGAAAATGAGTTATTGAGAGAAAGGAGAATTGTGATGGTGAAATAGGATAAAATAACAAAACAGAAAAAGGTGGATTTTAAATCAGGCGGAGGACTGTATTCCGATGTTTGTCTAAGAAAGGAGGCTGCGATAAAATTGGTTGAACTTGGTCAACCGTCGCGAGGTGAAGGAACGACTATAAAATGTTTTGAAGTTCAAAAGAATAATAACGAACTTCTATAAAAGGACGGTTTTGGGCATTCGAATGACCCCGGAGTTGAATTACTCATCGTGGAGCTGATGGAACTCAAATACCTCGAGTTATATCTCGGAATTGTTTTACAATTTTTACTTCGGTTGTTTGCACAAGCTCGCCGCCCCAACTTGGCTTAACGACGAAACCAACGACGCGTTAAAATGCTAAGGCACTGTTCGAAATATTTTTTAATTGATGAAAAATCCAGCGGGCGGCCATAATGTGATTAATGAACCGTTGGTGATTAATCCTTTGGATTTCAATTTTCCGATGTCTCCCAATTGTGTTCCCGAAATGTAATTATGAACTGGTGAAAAAAGAGGGAAAGGCAGCAGAAGGGGTTCAATAAGGCTGATTGTAACGTCCATTTCGATTTGATCAAAATTTCATTCAATATACGGATGCTGAAAATTGTTGTTATCAGAAAAATCACTCTCGATAAAACATTTCTGGATTGCTTCGGATAAGTGGACTGTATAATGTTATTTTCAGCACTGGTGAATTCGAAGAAACACGTGTTTGCTAGCACGATCAAGTTCATTTCAAGATGTAAATATTCACAAACTTAAACAAATTAGGTTATGTTTCTTCGTGACAATTATCCTCGAAGATGAACTGTTTGGAAAGGAAAAGTTACAGTGTTATTTTTATTGGCATATCACATATGAGCATGGAGAAGAAGATCGGATGAAAGAACATGAACATGGAATATAAAAAGATATTAACTTTGAACCATAAAAAATGTACCTATACTCCATTCACAATTATAAAATCACAACTCTGACCTTGATTTCGTTTTCAGGAGTTGGTGCACCTGATGAAAAATCTGTGCGCGTACAGAGAATTTCGTTGATGACAAAACGACGATGCCAGTTTTTCTGTTAACATCAAAGTAAAAGTATCGAAGATTTTCCACATTTTGTTAGTTCGAATCGCTCGGCGATTTTGGGGCGAAATATCGATAGGAAATCGCCTATTTTTCCGTTCTTCGTCGTCCAGAAGAAGTTTCGTGCAATTGTCATTTGGCCGTTTTGAAAGATTTCAAATGAAATTCCGGTCCCCCCGAAATTTGGTTAGTTTCGGTATCGTTTTTGGTGGTCAAAATTTATTTGGAATGTGTAAATGGACAAAAAAAGGTTCCTTATACGATCTTTCAACGAAAGCGACCGGAAAATATGGTTCAGGTAGAATTTTCGAGGAATTATGAGGAAAGAACTTGCAGAATGAAATTGCACGATTTTCGTAAGTAAACGGGTTCTGGGTGGCCATCATCGGTCACTAAATGATTATTTTTGATCGTTTTCACGTTTCAGAAGAAAAACACGTCGAAAAAGCTAAAACAAAGAAGAAATATGATATTGCATTCCACAGTAGGTGAATTCAGATTCCGATGAATTGAAATGTGTCACTGAAGCTTTCATTCCTTTACCGAAAGTAGAAATAGGCTATATTGAACCAGAATACATCGGTTTTTTCCATATTCCAGGAGTTTGTGTCTTATTTTAGAACAGGTGAATGATAAATGTGAAGCATATGTTTGACCTATTCCATTTTATTTGTACAAACCTACTGTGGTAGTAATGTATGAATATTTTTTCATTTAATAAATTACTATACAATCAGAATATTTTACTCCTTGTTCATAAGATCAAATAAATAAAATGTCGTCAAGACTTGAACTTTCAGTTCAAGAGGATAATGAACATTAAATCTTCACAAGCATGCGTATGAAAATTATGTGAAAGTGAAAGCAATGCATTTTTCTTCCATGGCGAAAAATAATATATTTCAACTGTGATCTCTTGTACCTACTTTTCATGCAAATAACTAGAAAAGGAATCCTTTCTATCAATTCATATAAACGTTAATTATTTTCGTCCATCACATCTTTTCCAATTCATTCAGATTCTGAGAAATACGCTAAGAATGTAGAAAGGGCAACATAGTATTGACTTGGAATACAGAGTGGAATGTGTCAAATTTCCAAGGCCAGAGTTGTGATTTTATAATTGTGAATGGAGTATACGTCATGAAGAATGTACCAACTTCAAAGTGAATACAAATAATGAATGGAATTATTTTACATTTGACGTTAACGCATGACAGTTATCGAAACTACCGCCATCTATCGGATTCCTTCCAAAAGACTCGATATGAAGGATTTAAAAATTCTCCAGTTCCAATATCTGACAATTTCCATCAATCCAGCTGCCACTTTAAACTCGATTCGAATAATGAAACCTGATGAATAAAATGTTGTGTTTTTCAAACAAATGCTTAGTATAACCGACCGTCCAATCTGACGTTGAGGCAGCGGCATAAATGGCGCCGTTAATTTGATACCTATCCGAACGGAAAATGGTCAACTACGGTAATTCGAAACTGGCCGTCAGCAATATTGCTGGTCATTTGTCAGTTTAAATTTCGAAATGCCTGCAAAGCGAATGCAGCCGACTATCTAGTTGTTGCAATCTCATTTCCAAATGACTAAAACTACGTATCTGCGACTGCTTGTCACGCTTCAGGTTCTATGGATGATGCATAGACCTCATTAGAAGATCGAGCGCATTCCGCCGATGGTAGAGCACAAAAAGGTATTGAGGCTGCATTTTTATTCTTTGGTCGCGACTGCCGAATACAGTGTTCATGATCCATCTGCTCTGTCTATCATAATAACATTATAACTGATTAATGGTTCATCAAACTTCAATCTGACAACCACAGAATATATCCAAGGAAACCCATATACTTAAACTTCTATACCGCTAGCATTGTGCAAAAAATTGCGTAAAAATGAAGCCAAGACCTGGACATATGATGGCTTATACGCATGCGCCATATTGCCCCTACTTTGCTTAGAATCCTACTCCAAGCTACTTCCCCTTATTCGCGCCAGCGCAGTAGTCTCCATATGCCTAGGTCGACTGCTTCAAGGAAAACCACAAGGCTCAAATTATAGGTATAGAATTATTTGAGGAAACCTCAAATTTCTCTGAGCAGATAATTCTATTGGAAGCCATTTGAATTGAAAACGACATATGTTCGTATAAAAATTAAAATGAATTATTACGATAAATGAGTTTTTCTCCGATCGTGGGAAAACTGTAACTATTTGGACCTGTTTTCTATGCGCAATGCTCAACATATATAATAGTTCCTAAGCAATTAGAAAATAACAGTGAGGAAATATCCTTACCGCACTGCTGCAGCGTGCGGTAATGTTACAAATGGATTATAACAATGGAATGAAACAAAGTTAGGTTTTAATTTTCATATTGATGATTTTATATTGAAGTTGATAGAAAGAAATAAAAGAAACATCTGATTTATAACGATTTTCTTGAACACAAATTAATTGTTGTTGATATTTAAATTTGTTGTACAGTTTGTACAATTTGTAAATCATACTGGAGGGCAACGAGAATTTATAGACGTTTAAGCTGAATGGCTAATTGTTTGGTTTATTTCTTTTCGGTCATTGTCATTTGAAATCGAGGTAGGGGTGTCGAATAATTTATTAGCCACTTCTACTTTATTATTAAGTGATTCGTCAATATATTCTTCTGTCACATTGGGAGATTTCCATCCTCCGGCGCTCTGAAGAAATAATATCAGCTCCAGCATCTACCAAATGTGTTGTCGATGATCTTCGGAAACAATGTCCTGTATATTCTGTCGGATTTGGCAACTGTGAGTGTCTGCCATCCTTTTCCCTTGTTGAATTGAAAAAAAATCTAGGATTTTCGAAATCATCAGGCCTAAATGATACGTACTTTCTATAAAATAAACAATCAAATAAGTTTCGGTAATGATGAATGATCTAGGTTTATTTGTTTTTGTTTCTGGTATTTTTGGACCGCGAAATTCTATATCCTGAACTTTCATTCGGACAAGCTCATCTCGTCGACAGGCTCCTGCTATACCAAATATAAGAGTTATCTAAAAAGTTATCAAAATGTATATATTTCGTATTTTATGTACCTATTGTAAGTAATACTTTTTATCTATATCTATACTTATTTTCGTCGATGAAAATATGTCATCTGGTGCCTCTAAAATGAATTCCTGAACTTGTTCCTGGGTTAAAATTTTGAATTTTATCGGTTTGTATCCTGTAGCTTGACGATTTAAAAATGCTCTCAGTTTTTGGAACTGGGCAATATTAATATTATTTTTAACAGACAAAGTTGATCGAAGCATGGGATGGTGTGCCAACGTCGAATATTCAATTTTTTAGCCAATTCAGCAACATACGACACCAGTACACTGATGTTGGATACACTAGTTCAGCAGGCTTGCAAGTTAACAAATATTCACTATCAATGTTCGTGTTTACTAATTCTTTCTCAATAGGCATCTGAAAATAAGAATGCAGCGCCAAGGTGGGCAGTGATGGAACTACAGTTATTGACATCAGATTGTTCTGTTGTGCTAGTTCTCAGTGTATATTTTCCTTATTGAAAATTTGATTCGAAAGACTCATAACTATTAGAATAATTTTAGAATATAAATATTTGTAGAAACTTACATCACCACAAAGCCCAATGCACGAACTATGTCAAGATTTTTGGAGACTCTGATTGTCATAAGGTGGCGTAGCGCTTATGTTCAGATGACTTTTCCTTATAAAATACAACGAATCAAACAAAACCGGCTTGAAAATTATTTTACTTTTGTCATAACAAAGTTATTTCCATGGTTACCACTTCAACATTTCAATTTGAACATAGAGAAACCTATTTGAACTTACTTGATTACATCTTGAATGAAATATGTTCAAATTCATTTGTGAAATGTAAATCAACGATCAAAGAAAAAATAGTATGTATAATTCGTGGGAAAAGCATATTCCCAAACTCCTGTCTTACCAGTGTTATCACAGTCGTTTGGGAATATTATGCTTTTCCCACTTATTGTACAATATACTATTGTCGTCCTTTCCTTGATTCAACACATTCTTCCTCATACAGAAAGCCTTAGGTTTTTCAACGAGGATCGTTAGAAAAACCCCACTAATGAAGTCTTGGGTCGTTTCATCCTTAATTGGTCTTCCATATGAAGAACTCAACACCCCAGGGAGTGAGTCTAAATTCGAAGATCCCTCTGTTTTATACCCATTACATCGTTACGCCTCTATTCAGCCGTCTCGAGTAGTTACAATCCTCACTGACAAGCTTCCCTTCTGCCAGAGAGACAAATCGGTTATTTGGTGTCGGCGGATACTGAAGAACAGTAGAATAAACGACCTTTTTGTAGTAACTAGTTTCCGATAAATGAATCCATTTCCGCTCCGGCGTTCTCCCGATACCGAGGCCTAATTCCGGACTGATGGACCTCTGGGGAGAGCGGGGAGGCCGAAAAGACATCTCATTAGTCGAACGTTTCGCTAGAAATAACGAATAGACGAATGGAGTAGAGGCTGTGGGCGAAATGTTGTAAAACGTCAAGTAGCCTCGCATCGAAGTCGTCAATCGACCTAAACTTGGCCTGTTATCCGTTGTTTCCGGTTTACCGTCTCGGAATTGATGGGACAAACCCTATTTCCTGGTCATCTACGGGCTGTCAGTCGTCAGACGCTGCCGCAACTAAGATGTTATCGAAATCCCTGTAGAAGGGCCCGTTTCAGATGTCAGATCTCCTTCAGTTGCGGGTAACTTGGGAATTTACATCGCGGGAGGTCTTGGAGATAGTCGTGAGGAAATCGATGGCCTTGAACTCATGGATTTTGATGGAATGGAATCATCTCATGTTCATCTGTAAAAAGCACCCTCTTCGTGATTGGACGGAAGAGCGGCTTTCCACCAATCAAGGGTGTTATTACTTAAAGAAAAAATAAAAGATGTTAATTAGAATTTTGAAGTTCTTTCTTCCGACGGAAGAAAGTGTGGGATCGGCCCAACGCACTTGGGTCGGGTCTTGGTGTTTAAAAATTATTTTCTAGGGAGAGGGATGGTAAATGAAACCTTTTAGATTAAATTTAAGACGTATATTAAACCAAATCAACTACACAAATTCTCACCAAATTAGATATGTGTTACTCAAATCAAATGATTTAAGTATTAAATGTTCGGATATTTCTTAATTCGGAAGGAAATAATCCCATCAAATAAAACTGTTATATTAGCTTTAAATTACAAAGGCAAATCTATTCATTGAAATCAAATCAACATCAGTGTGAATTCCAAATTATAAAATATTATTACATTCAAGTTATCGACAGAAATGAAAAGGGCTTATCAAAATTAACCCCAACAATAATAACCATGGATAATCTCCAAAAGAATTTACAATACAAAGTAAATTTACTATACCCAAACGGGAAAACGGAAAATAATCCCTCTTAAACTTCACATAGATAAGGGAAAACTCAACAATAGTTTCCTCATGATCTTTCAAATGAACATGAGTTTTCTCAGCAGGAAAACTCCACTTAGACCTTCAACTACTTAAGGGTGATTACAAAGATTATAATACGTCTCAAGAAAAAAAATACGAAAATGTGAAACTATGACTTATAGAAGATTTCAGGACTCTGGACTATAAATATATTTTGGGCGAGCATGCGGCTTTTCTACCAATCCTCAAAAATAGCTAAGCATAAACAATTTATCTGACCTTTTTCCTGTATCAATGATCCCAAGAATGATGAACCTAGGAGGATAATTCTACGACGATGCTTCTTTCCTGAAACAGACAGATTAGATACGAAACACGACACCCACACGTTTTCGCCAAATTGACCTTCACTCCCGAATATATCGACGATACGCAATCTAAATAATTCCAAGTAATTTTAGACACTTTACCAATTACGACTTAACACTTTTTTATATGTCCCTGTTTGAGACTGATTTTCCAAAACTTCAAAAGAAACCAAGATCTATGAGTTACCCTAATGCCGTCTTCCGAATAACTACGAAACTAAATTAATTCTTAAACCTTCCTTAAAACCATATCAAACAATCAAACACATATTAAATGAGTCAACTCAGAATCTTCCCGTTTAAGACTTCTGCAGTTACTCCTCGACTTCAAAATCAACCTTAATTGTTTTCGTTTCCACTTTGAAACCGTACTTCTTAACACTCAAGTACCTAACCTGAAACCGTACTACCCTAGTACCCGAACCATAGTCGCGAGCACTGGGAACCTGCGCGTTTAAGGTCCAACCAGTAACTGCCGTTTTCGTCTCCCGAATAACTGAACTCACTTTCGTCCGAAACTTCCCCGGCTACCTTATTCTTTGTTCCTTTTAGAAACCAATTAAATTAAAGGTTTTTCTTTCGTCAGTACTTCAAAACCAATCAAACCAAAACTTCTTCCATCTTTGTTTTTATGAACCAATCAAATTAAAGATTTTTTTCTGCTTCCCACCTTCTTCTTGAGATATTGCAGTTTCCCATGCAATGGTTTGGGAAATGCTACGTGACAATTCTCAACAATGCCTGCGTTGAATTTTATTCCTGTCATCGTGTGCAGTAATTGCAACCAAATTCGTGGGACAATTATAATTTATCATTTAGTTCTCTAAATAAACTTAAACTGAAAATCAACAATTTCGGTCGTTAACGTCTCGCCAAACATCCTGTGTGGGCTTGATAAACGATCCAATAATTTTTCTAACACAAGGCTATTAAATTTCAGAAGTTGAAGTGGAAAATACCGGTTAAATATTACAGGAAAGAAAATGTTCAAGTCCTAATTTTAAAAAGGATATTCATTTTATTACTTCCAAGTTATCTCTCCTATTACACATCCAAGAAATTTTCGATTTAGTTTGATTAGGCCCTCTTGTATATGTTCAGCTCAAACTGATTGATTGCTTCCATCTGCTTGGGATATGTTGCTCTCAGTTCGGAAAAAGTCCATCGAACTATCGAAGACATCAAAAATGAGGTATATGCCATAGAAGCAGATATGAGTGAATCAATCTTCTTCAGGACTGTGGAATTCCGATTAATGCGTAAATCAGCCCTTTCTGCAACATAAATAACGCACATTCGAAAATTAACTGAAATTTCCAGCTCACAAATGCACCTCACATAGTTTACGATATTCCTCATAGTGCTCGAATAGCCAGAAATCCGTGGATAAGAGACTGAAAGTGAAACTTTCGATGGCGGAGAGGGAACGTCGCTTTTTGAAAGTTATCGTACCACATAATTAACCCCAACCTACATTCCTCACGGCCTCGGTCTGATTTACAATAGGGGTGGAGATAGCGTATCTGCAAGTCAGGATGTACTCGAGTCTGAGTGTCACCGCAGCAAGGGTGTCTTCTCCACACCCCCGAATTTATGGGACTAGAGTCTGCTTCGATGTTCTGAATATTGAGTACTTTTAAGAAATCTGAAGTATTTTGAGTAAAATCTGTATGACGCTTTTCAATCAAGAGAATACTTAACTAACTCCATCTGTTATACTGTTATCCACTTTTTATTAGCAGAAAAAAAAACGTCATTCTTGATAAACTGACCACCAGTACCTACATATTTTTTCATTTGGGCCGTTTTTCTTGAGGGCCTTTTTTTGTGGGGGCCTTTTTCCATAGGTCCTTTTTTTTTTATGGGGCCTTTTTCATGGGGCTTTATCTCATGGTGGCCTTTTCTCATGGGGCCTTTTTTATGGGGCTCTTTTTTCATGGGATCGAGAGGTAATTTCAAAATTCGAACTCCGCCTGATTTTTGAGCATTGGTAAAACTACGGGCCGAAACCCGAAGATAGGCCATTTCCGGAGCCCCCTATGAGAAAAATATAACTCAAAATATCATCTGATCATCTTGATCGCTGTTCCCAGAAAGATGAAGTTTCTCATTTGGAATTCTGTTCCAAAGCTTCTTTCTAATTTTTTATGTTTGAGAAAATTCGATCACGAATCTAAAAAACTACTTCATTTTGTGATGTAATTGCTGAAATACGTTTGTTTCTTGCCCTATTCCAAGATAATAAGCTTCCAGTTCTCAAACGACAAAGTTGGAGTTTCCTCTCTAAGAAAGCACTGAAAATTAACTGCTAGAGGCAAAGCGTTAGCTGAAGTTTTTTCATGTTTTGCTACGGCGCGGTGATTTGTTGTACACGTAGGGTGAATCCACCCCAACCGTGTTACGCTCAGTTTACTTTATGATCGAATTATGGCAATAACTCCTTTTTTTACGATTCCGATACAACGCCGTCACGAGAAAGTTTGTTTTGCTCCGGCTGCACAAAAAAAACCATCATTTTCCTTTTGGAATTGGCTGGCTTTTGTTCTATTCTTTGTCAACATTAGATGGCAAGTCCTGCTTGATGGCTAGTGAGTTTTCCGTTTTAAATCTTGATTCGGAAGCTGGCGCCATATAATATTATGTGAACTGAGTAGGAATTTTTAGCGAAAAACTTTTTTAAATATGAACTGAAACGATTTTCTGATCACACACGCATTATATTCGAAGTTAGACCAGGTTTGATGTCTTTATGATGTACTATTCTCATTTCCCAATAGAATTAAATTAATTTATCCTTCTCTGTTTCCAGGTGAGCGAACTGGATAGGATCTAAGTAGTGAGTATACATGTCCTGAAGGATAGTTAAGGTAAAAGAAGTCATTGAAAATGATCATAAGGGTTATACAGAAGGTCTCCTCAACCTTCTTTCGTTTCAAAGTCGAAAAAGTTCATTCAACTACACATCAATCATTACATGATGTATCTACTCGCTTGTAGTGTTTTTCTCAGATTGAGTTGAAACAAAACTGACAGTTTTTGTGGTCAAATACGTAAATTTAGAGACATAAAATGATGGGTAGACCAAGTTGATCGGGATCTGAACTCAAAATCCCCTTCCATAACGCAAACCTTCTTTCTTATTCACAATTAGAACAAGCTCAACCTGGTAGACAATTCACATGAGAAACTAACCCTTGAGCTCAGATTCTTCACAATGGCCTCCAGCCAGTAGCTCTGGAAGGTTCGAAAACTGTGTCAAGATCCTTAACTGTTGAAAGGAGAAGCGCTTTTCACTTAATCATAAAATCTCTACATAACACCACGAGAGCCTGCCCCCAAGCACTCTCATCTCGTTTCAGACAGGCATGCACTTTTGCGAACACACTAATTGTCGCAAACAGAAGAAATAAAACCCGGGTCCGCCATATTGATTCCGACGTTAATGCAGAGCCGTTGTCGACATTGACGACATATGGCACGAAAGCAGACTCAGAATTCGGGGTGCAAATTACTCAGAGCAATTATTTAGAATTGCTGGGATTCAGCATTAAGCGTTCACACAACGTTTGGTCACGTTCGTAGAATAGATAATGATTGCGAACAAAAGAAATTAAAGAATCAGCGGCGCGGGCGTAAAGAGGGAGAGGGTGAACGCTCGGAACGAAGGATATTAAGGGAATCGGCCAGAATTACTGGGGTGTTTTATTAAATGGGGCGTGCATGTCTTCTGGTCGTAAATTGTACACATCATATAACGATTTGCTGAGTGATTATGGGGATAATTCTGTAGATAATGGACGGTCATAAAAGGGATTTGGTTTGAAATTGATTTTTCCTGACCATTTGAATCCCAAAAGTCTGTCTCAGCGAGTCTGGGAAGAAATTCCAATAGTTAGGAAAGGCAAATCTAGTGCTGGATAGGGTAGCCCATGAGGTTATCCCCAGAATATCCAGGAAAGGTATAGGTAATCAGAGAATCTGGTCCTCCTTGAACACTAACAGCTCATCAGCGAACCTACCAAGTGATGCAGTGATCAAAAAAAAAACTTCAATAACATACTAAGTGAAAGGGAAGAATAGAAAAGCGTTTCTTCAGGCAGAAATACTGGCAATCGAAAGTGCAGATACAAACCTGAAAAAACTCTCAATGATGTGGTATAGTGATACATTCTGATGGTCAAGCTGCTATCACAACCTGAAAGTTCTATGTCATCGACTCAGAGATGTTATGGGAGTGCAGAAGAGATCTCAACGAAATGTAAAGAACGATAAGTTCTTTTAGTATTGGTTCTCAGTCACTCGGGAATCGGAGGAGATGAGAAGGCTGATACCCTTGCCAGAAAGGCCAACATATGCCACTAACTGACTCAGAACTTTTCTCTGTTATAATAAAAATGCAACTATGACCAACAGTTTTTGGAGAAGGAGAAAACCGATAGAGAAACTCTCTGGTGGAATCTTTCAGGGATGGATCACTTCAAAAAGTGCAAGATCCAAAGTACAGGCTTTCTACAAGATACTGGATACACTCATCAGAAACTGATGAGTGTTGAGGAAGATCATAAAACTTCCCTACACTTGGTTACAGAGTGTATTGCCATTGCCATCGCAATCCAACGCGAAGAATACTTTGGATGAGAAGATTGTAGGAGAAATAAGGACTTGGCCATCTTGAAGCCCTTCCAGATACTCAGTTCGTTGGAGCTCTGGAGCTGAAGGGTGAGCTATAGATGACGCAGTGGGATGGAAACACAGTGGATATAAAGGGCAATGTAGCCCTTTCTGGATCCAAAAGGTTAGGTCAGTTCAGGTTTCGAGTATTATCTTTACTTCTTCGAAGGTGGTAAAAGAACAATTATCAATGTTGGTGGTCCTCTTGTCGATGTTTCTTTGATGAATTTATTAACTTTCAAACCCTTTCAACTCAGAGGTGCTTCCGGCCGTAATTTTATTTCATGAAAAAATCTCAGGAATTAGTACAGTGATGACTCTGCATCAGAGTCAGGTTATTACTAATATTAATCGAGTTTACTATATCGATAGTAGCGAATATATGATCCTGTCTGGCAGATATCAAATCATCAGGATTATACACATGGGATATACTATCTCAGTATTGACTGAATTATCTGTACTCCCATCGCGTAGACATCATAATTATTCCTTTCCAGCGATGATTCTATATAGACGAGCAGTAACAGATGAGCATTAATGAAGCAATTTGCCTCTCAGTTAATGTATGGACCATGAGTTCAACAGGATGAGTTAAATATCTATGCGGGTCCCGCTGAATATAATGTGGTTGGATATACAAGCGGTATAGAATTGCATATATTTCGGCCCTGAATGGTGTGGAATCGGAATAGGTTCTGATCGTTCGTTTTATATTCTGTGTTCGTGTTATGGGCCTCTGTGATTTAATATGATTAGGTAATTATTGAGAATTTGAGATCCCACTTCGAATTGACCAATGCTCTCGAACAATTCGGAGATCGACTCGAAGAGAGTGGGTAAACCACAGAGCTTTGGGTCTTCTTTGTTACTGACGCAGTATAAACTTTGTGGTATAATAAATGCGAATATGAAATTTGAACAGCCATATTTCTTGAATGTTTGGTGTTGGGCTATGCAATTTTGATGATATGTGAATAAAGAATACCTGTCTAAGGAAGGCCATACAGGGTGAGTCTTCGACTTGTACATTTATTTCAACTGGAGATTTTTGAGGCCAAAAGAAACCTTTTTTCATTTTCCATTTTCCCTAATTCGGCTCTGTTGAAAAAATATAGCCATTTGAAAAAAAAATTGGGCTAATCACGTTCCTGAAACGATACACTGGAATTGATTCGAAGTTCATATTTCTCGATTGAAACTGAGTTTTTACATTGAGGGAATACTCAAGCACTAACCTCTTTGGAATAAAAATGTTACAAACACGATTTCTCAACAGAAAAACTTAGTTTCATCCGATTATATCTGCTACTAAAAAGCCATATTTCTCCCAACAAAATAAGTTCCTTCTTCCATTTTCCTGCAGAAAAGTTTGTCAACACTAATAACTTGTTCATATTCTCCTCGAAATTCCCAAACAATCTTATGAAGAATTGTTTTTACCTAACCCATCTAACCATATTCTATGATGTAGCTATCATAGAACGTTTGGGAAGGCGATGCCAGATTGTGTTGATTTTCTCACGATGAAGCAGTACGTCCCCTATGTTCACCGTATGAACTAACGCAAAGGCACTAGTTTTGTTTACTTTTGGCTGATGGCGTCTTGTCATGCCTTTTGGAAATGTTCTGATTCTGATTCTCGCCGATGAGGTGCTACGATCTTAATTTCAGTCGCCTTCAACGTTGCGCAAGAAAAACCGTTTTGTCCACAGATCGAACAGCTGGTCTGTGGTTGTTGAACGAAGCATGCGTATGGCGGCGTGATGTACTGAGATTTGTCGATTTCTTAGACTATACTCGAAGGTCGATTCATTTATTTACAGAGAAGAATGCAAACGGTGATGTGACGACTTTCAGTGAAAGTGAATCAATGTGATAATAACCGTGTGGTGTCGAGTTCATAAAATTTCATAAGGATATATATTGTTTAGATAGAAACATCGCCCCAGATCATGTAGTGTTAAGTATCATTTCATTTCGAATTAATTTCAATACAATACGTGGTTTGTATGGGAGATTCATCATCAATATCCGAATTTTGTATTCCATTGATATTTGAGTCTCGACAAAGTTAATAAAAATTCTGACATCATTGTTAGTTTGTATAGATAATCACTGAGTTTATGAAACTTAGCTATTCTGTGATAGGTACCTATACAGGGTGTAACTGAATAAGTGTAAAACATTTAAGGAGGTGATTCCTCATCGAAAAAAAGATAGGATCTTTCATATAAAGAAACTTCATGGGAGCATCCCTTGTTAAGATACAGCCCCTTAAAGGGGGTACATAAAATTTGTATAACAATTTTTTTCACAAGCACTGAAAAAGTAACAATATTGAAATTAACCTGACGTTTTGTACTACTAAAAAGACACTTAGCCAGTAATTTATTTGGTTTACCCCATGGTTGTAAGGGATGAAAAACGCAACCCCTAAAATTTATTTCCAATGTAACTTTTTGTCTTAATATTTGTTTACCATTTAAAAATTTATTTCCGATAGCCTGTTTCATTCTAAACAAAAAATGTCTCTTGGGTTTTTTGCCCAAAATAAACCAGTAAGCAGAAAAACATTATTTTAGGAACAACTACAGAGATACATCGTCATAAATGCGAACTGGATTTATTGTTATTTTGTAGTAAACCAAATAAATTACTGGCTAAGTGTCTTTTTGGTAGTACAAAACGTCAGGTTAATTTCAATATTGTAACTTTTTCAGTGCTTGTGAAAAAAATTGTTATGCAAATTTTATGTACCCCCTTTAAGGGGCTGTATCTTAACAAGGGATGCTCCAATGAAGTTTCTTTATATGAAAGATCCTATCTTTTTTTCGATGAGGAATCACCTCCTTGAATGTTTCACACTTATTCAGTTACACCCTGTATATTTGCAGGGAAGAATTCAGATTATTCTTATGATTTTTAATTTTTTCGTCAAATTTTATCGGGTGAAATTGGGAATTATTCGAAAACAATGCGTAATCTTCAAGAAACATAGAAATACTTTTATTTTCTGAAATGATTGATTTTTTCGAAAATATGAACCGTTTATCTTTTTCGAGTGGTTTTATGGTATTTTTTCGTCGGTTTGTGAGTGGGCTATGCTGTGACTTTCAAAACAGGGGAAATTTCGAATAAGTTTCGATTGAGGAATATGCACCGTGAATAGAGTAATGAATCAACCGAAAATCGGTTCATTTGAAATAAAGGTTCCGAAGATATAAACAGGAATGTGTTTTTTTCGTGGATTCTCGATACCCTGCATCTTCCAAACGGAACCGAATTTTGAAAAATGGTATAGAAAAAAAGTGTACAAGTAAAAGACTCATCCTGTACAAATTTTTCCGAACAAAACGATAAAAAATAGAGAACCTCGGGCAAAACGTTGAATCCGCACTCCCACAAAATGAATTATCCCATCAAATCGAATGGCTTTCATAGAACGCCATTTGGAGCGAAATTACAGCGGGTATTTATCTAACTTTTTAACGCCATTTCGTGGCGTAACATCGAACATTTTAAAAATCCCATCTCGAAACACGGATGGCAATCTCCGCAATGCCAACGAGCACCGATTTTATCAACAATGTGTAGTGTTACGTTCTCACATTCTGGCGCTATAAAAATAAACAGCACTCCGCAGTACCTTAATGAGGCTACTATTAAAAATATTCTGCACATTGTTTAAACGAGAGCATTCCGCAGTATTGTATTCGGAGAACAAAAACGCCATGTTTTATATCTTTATTAGAGGGGGTAATATAAATCTGTTGCCTAGGGCTGAGTGGTTTTGTTGTCCAACTTTTTAATTCGACGCCCAAAAAAGGTTAATTCGTATTTCCACCACGGGATGAAATTTATATATGATGGCGACATGTTAGGGTTAAATTGGATTAGGTGAAAATATAGCGGAAAACAGAAATATTTCGGTAGGTATGGAAGGATGTATGATAATATACGGCGATCCGTTGTTATGCTGCCGTGATGCAGAATGAGTTATATGTCTGATATAGCATTCGCTTTGAAATTTGCATGGGAGCTACTATACCTTCTATCTCTCACCTACATACGGTGAGCAATCCCTTTATTTTTGGTACTGGTAAAATATGCTCACGTCCGGAATATTCTGGAGGAATATACAACACACATTATCCTGTCTGAGCTCAGGGGGTGGAGGTCGCTGTGAGATGTTGAGAGGCTGAAGGAATTTTGTCGAGTGTAGTTTGGAGGCAATAACTTCCCCTGCCTTTAATTCATTCGCTTCAGAATGCTAGAAACGCCAGAAGTTCTCGAAAGAAGCTACATGAGATGTTGTATTTAAATTCATGCAGAAATGTGTTCTATGGATTTCACACTATAACATAGCCCCCTAAAGCTTCACAAGTGTCCCTTGAAAACTCATGAAATGACAGCTTAACATACGAAAACCACAATTCTGATGCGCAAAATATGTGTTCTACATAAAGAAGGAACTCCTGATTCATTGCTTTGAAGTGAACCGTTTTCGTGAAAACTGGCATTTTATCATCAAAAACAATTTGCTGACGCATTGTGAATTTCTTGAAATAGGAAAAATCAGAATTGATAATTTTCCATGGTCGCTAAAAATAATGAGAAATAACTTTGCAATTTAAACTGAAAAACCTAGTTGTCAATTTTGTTGACATCAATAAACTTGTTAA
Organism: Adalia bipunctata; assembly: GCA_910592335.1. NCBI lineage: Eukaryota > Metazoa > Arthropoda > Insecta > Coleoptera > Coccinellidae > Adalia > Adalia bipunctata. The sequence continues at coordinate 17,506,783 of OU342955.1, forward strand.
TTATCACTATTTACAAGTAAGCTATTTTTTATTATAAAATGCCACTTTTCTCGAAAACGGTTCGCTTTAGAGTAATGAATCATGATTATCTTTTTTTATGTAAAACACATTGTCGCATCAGAGTTTGCTTTGCAAATACAAATTTGTCCTGTGGTGGGAAAGTTAGGGGTGAAACCTTTGTGCGAATTCAATACCTTCGCCACTGACAGGTCTAATAAAACCAAGTAAAATGCAAGAAAGAAGCTATTATTGGTAAAAATGTGTGTACAAAAACAAAATTTTGTAATTCATACGTTTGTTTCCTGAGGAATTAACAGAAACTTGAAAAAATATAAATTTTAATGTACCTCGGAAAAGAAGAGAAGGAAAAAATGGAAGAGAAATTTTTTCATGAGTAATTTACAATTGACCGTTGAAACATTCAGGAACCCTGTCCTGTAAACTGATGAAACGTAAAATAAATTTTATTTCATCCTATGCAACCTCCAGTTCATTATTTTTATTGTGATTTTTTTGCCGCTGGGGACGCTGGTCGAAGCTCTGAAAGGTTTTTTATAGCCAATTGATCCCATCATATATACTCCATTCACTTTTATAAATTATACCGGTTGGCCAAGATTTAGGTCTATCAAGTTTTTTCACTTGAAACTGATGCAGGTTGGCATTCTTGAAAGTCAAAATAAATCTCAGGGACGTTGCCAATGCAACACAGGTTGCGTAGTAGTACTACATTTTCATACTGGCGTATTTAAAGATGTGCGAAAAGGTATTTAAATGTCTTCTGTAGGCTTATTTCTTGGGAATTTTGAAAAGTGGGGAATTCCATAGGTCCGTCTGTTCGTTTGAAAATTTTTCTGTCTGGTTATTCGAGTACTTTCAGACTTTTTTCGAATGAACTATCACAAAGTAACCGTTTATTCGATCCATTATTTTTCAGTAAACTTTCAACACACCATTCTTGATTTCCGTACAAGAAAATAGCATAACTGAATCTTCCAACCATGTTTATATACGTGAAATATTTCCAGTATTGGAAAAAGAAAAGAGTTTTTTCAACATTCACCAGGTTTTCGGAATTATTGAATTCACATATCAATAAAAATAATAACAGTACCTTATTGACCATAGTCAAAGACATAATATTTCCTCAAATTCATTTTTCCCGAAGTAAATTGACATTTTGATAAAAACGTAGTTACTACGACCTTCATATATGTAGAGACGACAACGTTGTGTAGTTATCTGACAGAATGATGACTCTAACCTAACAGTTTCAGTTAACCAACTGAAGTGTGGTTCAATATTATTTAAATTCAATTTTTCGAAATATAATCTTCTGTATATGAAATTACTTGAAACCCAACACGAATGAAAGGATAAATGTGCCCAAAATAACAGAAGAAATATAGTCTTACCTATACCTGCAAAACAGTCAACCGGATCCCATCGACGACTCCTATTCCAAAGTACAGATTGATCGAGCTCGACAAACGAACATATTGAATGAAGCTGACGTGAAAATCAGTTGCTAAAAATGTCAAATTGTGCAGACATATCCTTGTGGTATTGTAAAATAACCACGCCACTAGTAACAGTCTGTATGGAGAAATTAATTCAAAGGGAATCAGAATTCTGAAAGTTCTGTAAAACTTATTCGAACCGTTCACTTGGCGTGAACAGTCAGAGTGTCACTTTTGAATGAGAATGGAGTTAATAATGATAGGTAATTGGTCAAACAATCAGTTTGCCCATAAAAAAAAACTTCTTACCGCTGTGACTTAGTCAACTCAGCTAGTGGGACCCGCGAAAAGGTTATACCTTGTTGTTGTAACGTAGTATCTATCAAGTGAAAGGCTGTAGGACAGAGTTGTAGGCTATGTATTCTCTGAGAAAGAATTGCTATTCTGCAGTATAGAACGAAATTGCTTTTTCCATATATGCTGATATACACACAACCAAACTTATATGGAATCAACCAGTATGGAGATGAAATATTATTTTGATATCTTTTTCGTTAGAAGCAAATAAAAAATGCATGTGTTCACTCACAAACACAGTTAGGTTCATAAGCACTTGATAAGATTTGGCTTTGCAGTGTCGATTTTACCATTTCGTTCGAAAGTCGCAGTGAATTTATATTTTGTTTTTTTGCGAAGTTTAAAAAAAATGCCTTATGTGGGGTTATCGGAAGTCCAGAGAGGAAGAATTATTACTATGGCAGAACAAGGTATGTCACAAAGACAGATTGCAAGAACGGTGGGGGTTACACAAGGGGTTCTTTCAAAAACCTATGCAAGGTTTCTGGAGTTAGGAACCCTAAAGAATAGGCCGAGAAGAAGTCGTGGAAGAGTAACTACAGAAAGGCAGGATCGCTTTTTAGCCCAAACAGCAAGAAGAAATCCCGCAGTATCTCATTTAGAGCTTCAATGGCAATTTTTGCAAGCTACAGGTGTTAGTGTTTCTGTCGAAACTATCAGAAAAAGACTTCGCGCTCGGGAATTATTCAAGAGAAGAGCGTTAAGAGTTCCAGAACTATCAAGGCAAAATAAAGTTGACCGTTTTAATTGGTGTTTAGAGCATGAAAATTGGACTATTGCAGATTGGAAAACTGTCTTATTTTCGGATGAGACTAGAATTGGCCTACGATCAGACGACCGGCGTGTTCGCATTTTAAGAGGTAGAGGGAGGCAAGCTAGGCTCCAAGTTTTGGGGCGGAATTATGTTTGGTGAGAAAACTCCCTTAATTCCCATCAGACAATCTCTGACAGGGCCTAGGTATGTTGATCTAGTGCTACAACCTGTAGTGAGGCTCTGGCGAGGTGCTTTTGGAGATTATTTCCTATTTATGCAGGATAATGCACCTCCACATACCAGCAGAGTTGCAAAAAATTTTTTCGAAACAGAAGGTGTGACTGTTTTAAAATGGCCTTCTTGTTCACCGGACCTCAATCCTATCGAGCACATGTGGGATAGGATCAAAAGAAAAATTAGAGCTCGTCAAAATGATCCTGGTGACGCAGAGCAACTTATACAGGGTGGGGCAGAAAAACCTATCCGATTTCAAAACGTTATAAAATTAAAACCACTCAGCTTGTCAAAAAAAATTTTTTATTAACATATCGCAAATTTTATGCCATTTTTAAATTTAAGTTTTGAAAAGCACATCACTCAAATGTCGTCCTTGGGAGCGGATACACTTATTTAGGCGCTCGCGGTAGCTTTCCATGACTTTCACCCGTCATTTCCTGTCCTGGGACGTCCAGGCGACTTCTTTTTCAATGCTGAACTCGTCTGTCTAAAATTTGACACCCACACTTTAATCGTAGCGTGATGTGGAACAGGATCATGACGCCCGAGTCCGAAATGAATTCGAAAAGCACGTTGTGTAGCAATTATCGAACCGCCACATTCGATAAACCGCTCAATAACAAAAGCACGATGTTCACCAGACCAAGGCATGTTGACTACTGACAAATGGCATAAAACCAGCTTTCTAACGGTTTTTACCCCACTACTCTACCTGCTCTCTCTTCTGAGAAAAAGGGATTTGAAATCGGATAGGTTCTTCTGCCCCACCCTGTACAAGCGGCTTTTGAGGAATGGGCAAATGTTACGAAGAAGAAATTAACAACTTGATAGAGAGCATGCCTCGTCGAATTCAAGCTTGTATCAATGCCAGGGGTAGTAATACTGATTATTGATTTGTTAAAATCGTTTTATTTGTTGTTCAATTCTCAGTTACATAAAAATTATTCTTAGAGAAATTTACACTTTTAATTTTCTGTTCTATTATCTATAAAAATAATCTTTTAATAATTTATATTATTTTTGTAATAAACTTGTTTTGGGAAAACTGCTCTTCACTTTTCAGCGACTTTTTTTCAATTAGAATTCGTTTTTTCCAAATAACAGGGTGATTCCATATATCACATATCACATAAGTTTGGTTGTGTGTATTCTGAATGCTCCGCATATTATTCAATTATAAAGCTGGGGGTTTTTGCTTTGGGGAACCGACCAACTGTTGGTTTTTCTTCGGTTTTCCCTTTTAGTGAAGGAAGTGGCTTCGAAACTACTCCCTCATGTTTAATTTTCCTCAACATTCTCTTCCCTTCTGGACGGAATAGAAAAGGTATGCATTTCATCGTCAGTCAATTGCGCGTCAGTCAAACGCTTCAACCTCGAAATTAACCAAATTAGCGAATTATAATCAGAAGTAGCGGGTCAGGTTGAATGGCACTCAGCGCGATGAAGTTAGAATCTGCGGGATAATTATTGAGCGAAGCGAATGGAGCAGAAAGTGAGGCTCATTATTAATTCAAAGAATGATTCAGGAATTCCTCTATAGAATATAACTAATTCCCACGGTGTGCGTTCGGCGGCATCTGAGTGGAAATTTGGGGACCGTCTTTAGCATTGTTCCCTAATGTGCCCGTAATCTACAATGGAACGACTGCCAGGCCGCAGTTGACTCCTCCCTCTTCGCCGTTGTAATCGTGAATTTGATAATAACTCTCCTAATTAGATATATTCCTCCGAGATTTGTTCTGGCATGTTCTACTACACCTGTCTTCGAACGCCACCATTGTTCGTGTTGAATTTCTCGCGCAAATGAGGTCTCGTGTATGTTGATACTTGACTTCCAACATTTACAATATGAAGAGTATGCCCGACGTAATGAGAACTCTTTAATGGTACCCTAAATTATCAGACATTTCAGATCATTCAGTGGAATGTTGTATGGATTGAGGAAGAAATATTTCAGTAACGTTTTATTTTTGAACCCTGATTGTTTTACCAGGATAATAATCTTCTTGACTGCTTCTAGTTGGTAGGATGCTGGTGATCCTCGTTAATCTCGATGATTAAGAGTGTTGTGACTGCACAACCGATGTAAGGGGGTATACTTAATTATGAGCACCCTTTAGTAATCTTGATGATCACTCCCATAAGTTGTTATCTGTACTTAAATTACAACTACGAAGAGGATGAGGAAGTGGAGAAGTTTGAACGCACTCTCAAAAAACAACAAACTGTATTTTCAACTTCAGAAAACAAGCACGAAATAATTATACAATTAATATGTATTGAATTATGAACTCTACCTTCTATAAGAAGATGTAGAGCAAGGAAGAATGATGAAATGTACCTCCTATATGAGAATGTATAGCAAGGGAGCAAAGTAATTTTTCTTGTTATCTTCACATAGATAACAAGCACGACATAATTATACAAGTATTATGTTTACAATTTTAAATTCTACCTTTTATATGAAAATGTTTAGCAAGGAAAATTATAATCAGCTGCAATTTACAAAAACTGACTGATGATTCTGATGAAGAACTGATGAATTAGGTACTGATGATTTTAATGAGGAACTCATGAATTACTGATGATTTAGATTAACAACTAATGAAGAACTGATTAAGAACTTATAATTGGCCGGCGTTTCTGATTTACAACTGATAATTGACCGACGATTCTGATTAACAACTGATAAAATACTGACGAATCACTGTAAAACTGACAAAGAACTGTTGAGAACTCCAAAATGACCGACGTATCTGATTCACAACTGATTAATTACTGATTACCAACTGATAGATTACTCATTGACAACTGATAATTCACCGACGATTCTGATTAGGAACTGATGAATTACTGATGATTTTGATTAACAAGAACTGATTAAAAACTAATAAATGACCGACGTTTCTGAATAACAACAGATGTCTCTGTAACATAGGATTTTCAAAGACGAGCTGAAAAATAAGGGAGGTTCATTTCCTCTGAGTTAAAGAGGGAAAGATCAACAATTGATTGGGTATCAGGATCGGAAAACGCCTCGCTAAGCCAACAAAGTGCTCTAATTGGTCATTTTTTACTATAGTGGGAAAAATCACCCATTCCTTGAATCTACAGAGCAGGGGGAAAAACTTTGGACTTCTGGTATCTCGATGTCTTGCAGGACTTCCCTAATGCAACTTGTTCTGCCATTTGGTTGAGAATCTTTTCAATAGACGACCCATAAATCAGTCCAAAGGGTATTCTTGACCAAAAAATGAGAATTTTAAATCAAAGCCTATGAAACGAAATATTGAAGTACAAGTGATCGATTCCATATGGTTGAAATAAATCCATTTATACAAACTTATTAAAAGAGACAGCTCGTTTCTTGTGGACGAAGGATATGGAATTTTGTCCAGATGTTGCGTGGTGACACATAACTTTAATAATGCTTTATAAGATTGGAATTGAGAATTTCAGCTGGTAGAATGCCAAAGAAACAATGAAGAAGGGCATACGACAGTTATTTTTCACATTACCATAATATCTTGAGAAGGGTGCAGTTTTTTCTTCTTCGTTTCAAAAACACGATTTCTAAATATGTACTTCCAAATAAATGCATGTAATTATGCAATCAACGGTTAGTGATATCATACGGAAATGTAACAACATAAACAAAGACAATACAAAGCCGTGAATTCTTGATGAATAATGGATTTTGAATAACCTACGCCTCCACCAATTTGCATCGTGTTGCAAATTTGGACAGTGAGAAAGATACTTCGCGAAACAGCAGATGGAATCGAAAGGACCCCGCACTTTTTATAGGTAAAGTGGCGACCGGTCAAATTTTGTGAAAGTTTGGTATGTTGTTGTACCCGACTTAGTAACCAAAAGTGTCAACGGGTCCAACCCAATCCTATGGCTAGTTTTCCAAATACGGGGTGTTGAAGTTGAGAATTGCCCAAATTTTCGGATATATTTTTTAATTATTAAGAGTTAGATTATATTTCTGTTGCATACACACGTTTACTACATGTTCTAGTTATGAAATTAGTGGATACGTATGATTAAAAATATTTATATTTACAGGGTGATTCACGAATGTATGACGGTAGTTTTTTGCCAAAATTCACTTTTTCTACTTTGACGTCAGGAAGGCATATTTTTGAAATGTTCTTTTCGATTTAGTATTATGACGACCAAATATTGCACAGTGCATATTTTTTTTACAGGGTGTTTCACAGAGAGAACCACTAGACATAATAACTTTTTTTTAGGATTAATTCGAAACCCTGTCTTTTTGAATTGATTTCTGGGAAAAGTAATACCACAAACATATGTGTTTCTCTAATCTCCAAAATATTCATGGTGGTTTATTCATAGGAAGGTATTTCATTTTGGGAAAAGTTCGAAAAACATGAACACCCTGTATTCTAAAATTTCCTCCTATTTTCTCACTATATATTGATTTCTACAACATCTCCAGAGGTATGAATTCTGAATCCGATACTATGACCAGTTTTCGAGATACAGGGCGTTGAAATGGAGAATAAATGATTTTATCAGTTTTTTTTTCCAATTGAAAAGGCGGATCGATTTTATATTGTGCCCATGAGTTCAATATGAGTACAGATAAGATGCGCATGGAAAGGTTCAGCTAAAATATTTACTGTTACAGGGTGATTCACGAATAAATCACAATAGCTTTTGCAAACACTCGATAATTCTACAGTTTCGTCACAGAGAAATTATTCCATGAAGTTAATACCTAGTCGTTCACAATTTTCAGTCAGATATTATAATTACTTTTCATACAGGGTGAGCCATACAGGCAACCATACCAAAAATACTTATGCTATTGTGATTTATTCGTGAATTACCCTGTAACAGTAAATATTTTAACTGATGAAATCATTTATGCTCCACTTCAACGCCCTGTATCTCGAAAACTGGTCATAGTATCGGATTCAGAATTCATACCTCTGGAGATGTTGTAGAAATCAATATATAGTGAGAAAATAGTTGCATTTGACCGAGGAAATTTTAGAATACAGGGTGTTCATGTTTTTCGAACTTTTCCCAAAATGGAATACCTTCCTATGAATAAATCACCATGAATATTTTGGAGATTAGAGAAACACATATGTTTGTGGTATTCCTTTTCCCAAAAATCAATTCAAAATTACAGGGTTTCGAATTAATTCAAAAAAAAAATTATTATGTCTAGTGGTTCTCTATGTGAAACACCCTGTATAAAAAATATGCACTGTGCAATATTTGGTCGTCATAATACTAAATCGAAAAGAACATTTCAAAAATATGCCTTCCTGATGTCACAGTAGAAAAAGTGAATTTTGGCAAAAAACTACCGTCATACATTCGTGAATCACCCTGTAAATATGAATATTTTTAATCATACGTATCCACTAATTTCATTAAAAGAACATACAGTAAACGTGTGTATGCAACAGAAATCCAATCTAACTCTTAATAATCAAAGAATAAATCCGAAAATTTGGGCAATTTTGAACTTTAACACCCCGTATTTGGAAAACTAGCCATAGGATTGGATTGGACCCATTGACACTTTTGGTCACTGAGTCAGGTACAACAACATACCAAACTTTCAGAAAATTTGACCGGTCGCCACTTTACCTGAAAAAAGTTCGGGGTCCTTTTATTTGCCAAGTCTTAATTCGGAACAAAAGCGAAGAAATTCTTCTCAGATCTGATATAAGTGTCTTCAACATTTGAAGATATTGATGTTCCCCGAAGAGAAACTTTGAAGAATGATAGATGACATTGCTCAATCCAGTTTTTTTCTTCTTTGTTTCATAAACTTAATTTCTGAATACTTCTAAATAAATGCATGTAATTAGGCCATCAACGGTTAGTAATATTATACGTGAATGTAACAACATGAACAAATGATAAATTAATCAACCCGTGCATTCATCAAATCGAAAGACGATACAAAGAAGTGAATTCCTGACTAAAAATTGATTTGGAGTAACCTACGCCTCCACCAATTTGCATCGTGTTGCAAATTTGGACAGTGAGAAAGATTTCGAAACTTTATTTGCAAACGTAAGGTGTCTTATGACTGGATTTGCAAGATGATTGATCCAATTTACTAGTTGAACGCCAAAAAGCAGGTTTTCATCAAGGTGGATCTTTTATTGTCCAGATATGTCATCTCTTTGGAATCTCATTATTCTTACCTGTTAAACTCTCCTAACGAATATTTGGTTTTTCTGACGACTAGAGAAAACTAAAATTCATGAATATCCTGAGCTTTTTACGAGCATGATGATTATCTAAATCGATAAATGTGATTAATGTGTGGAAGACCATTTTTGAGAAAGAATTCTTACTCTGAAACAATGCACAGTAACTGCAATTCAAATCAGAGTCATCTGTTATTTAAGCCGCTGTAAATTCTCGAGAGAATTGCAGGACAACCATAGACACAAAATATGGATTTGCCAGGTCCGTATCGGAGAAAAAACTCACGACATCAATACAACACCCTTTATTTCAAAATGTTCAATATCCTTTCGTATCTTCGATAAAAATACAGGGTGAGTCTTTGACTTGTATAAATATTTTAACTGTAGATTCGTGAAGCCGAAGGAAACCTTTTTTTCATTTTCCATTTTTCCGAATTCGGCTCTGTTGAAGAGATATAGCCATTTGAAAATACGTCTTTGAAATGATACTGTGGAATTGATTCAAAGTTCATATTTCTCGATTGAAATTGAGTTTATACATTTAGGGAATACTCAAGTACTAACCTTATCAGAATAAAAATGTTGCAAACGCGATAGTTTCAACAAAAACAGTTAGTTTCATCCGGCATCCGGTTTCATGAGGCTTGTTATCTAAAACGCCACATTTCTCCCACCAAAATAAGTTCCTTCTTCGATTTTTCTGCAGATTAGTTTGGAAACACTAATAACTTGTTCATAATTGCTCGAAATTCCCAAACAGTCTCATGAAGACTTTTCATTCTAATCATCAGAATTTATTATTAAACAACCTAACCTAATCTATTTTGTTCCAATCTGTAAATGTTTGTACAGAAATTTCAAGAAGTTGTTGTCAGCTTGCTGATATTTTTATTGCGGTTAAGGATTTTTTACGAAACATAGTGAAGTTCTGAATACATTCAGTGATTTATCGTTATAATGTGATTATTATGTGAAGTGAATTAAAATAATATTAATCGTGTCGAGTTTATAAAATTCCAACAGGTTATTGTTTAGATAAAAACATCGCCACAGATTATCTAGTATCATATTATTTTTCATCAATTTCAATTGAATAAGTACCTAGTTTGTATCGAGATTCATCATTCATAACCGAATTTTGTATTTAATCGACATTTAGCTTCAATATGGACCGGTAATTATGAATTTTTAATAGAAACTGTGCGTATAAATTGCTCTTAGGCGTTCAATTTTATCTCCCACATTTGTGGGATTTTATTCTCAAAATATCCCTACATCAACGTTCTCCGTCTTTTGAATTTAAGTCTCGCGAAGTTGATAAATATTGTGACAACATTGTGAACCCGTTAAAAGACCAGAGAAGAAATAATATTCGATGATATTCAATTCGGAGACGTATTCAGATTATTCTTGAAATTAATGATTTTTTCGTCAAATTTTTCCGGGTAAAATTGGAAATAACTCGAAAACGACGCGTTTTATTGAAAACAAATTAGGAATACTTTCAGTTTCTTGAATGTTCGAATCTTTCGAAAATATATTCTTTTTAAAGTGGTTTTATGGTGTTTTAGCGTGTATTGATGAGTCGACTATCTTGTAACTTTTATACTAGGAGATATATTGAATAGGTTCTAACTGAGGAATATGCACCATGAATAGAGTAACGAATAAATCAAAATTCAGTTCATTTGAAATTACGGTTCCCAAGATATGAACAGAAAAGTGTTTTTTCCATGGATTTTCGAAACCCTGTATCTTCCAAACCGAATCGAATTTTGAAAAATAGTATGGGAAGAAAGTGTTTCATTTGACGAGAGGAATCTACAGTTGGAATTTATGTACAAGTCAAAGACTCACCTTGTATATCTGGAATGTCTTGAACATAATCGAACAAATTTAAATTGTTAACTCTAAATCGATATTCACAATTGTGAAATCGAATTACCGAATGATACCTTTTCGAATTCTTTTTTCTTAACAGCTAGACGCTAGACCAATCCTTTGCGTTTCCAAGGTCCACACTTTTGACTTGAACAAAAAACGTGAATGCCTTGTGTGCACGTATATTCGCAATTTGGTTATTTATATTATGTTGTTTTGATTTCCAGAAGGAGAAAAAATTCAAAAAAACCAATAATCTAAGGTTAGGAGAGGCCACGAATTCTTCAAAAATGGATAAATATAAATTTTCAAAACCCAACGCCTCCGCCAATTCGCAGTTCCACGATTCGAATAACCTTAGACCATAGAAAGAAGAGACACAGCATCTCATTCATAAATTCGGGAATTGATGAAGCCAAAATTCAGTCAGTATTCAATGAGTGGGACAAAGATAGCATAAAGGATAGCAATATCATTTCACCTTTATGTGGCAACATTGCAGAATCTAACTTTGAAAAATCCAGTGGCGTGGACTTATTGGTTTTGAAGAATGGAAATAAAATCACGAGTGAATCATCTTTTTATGGCGAATTCTTACAATATTGGTACGGGGGCGGTTTGAAGAAATATATTTAAAGATTGATGCAAATGAATTATTGCAAATATAAAAATGCGTAGCTTTCTCATATTACTTGAAATTACTGAAAATAAGTATGAAAAATTATTGAAAAACGAATGATTTTTCAGGAAGTCAATTGAGGTATTTGAAATAAACTACACGGTTCATTCAAACCTGAAACTGACAACAAAAATGTGTAAATTCATGTGAAGTAATCAGATTTTTTTCTTCACGAGATTTTATAATAAATTGAGGTGTCTTATCACCTTATCACAAATATGTTATAAGTTTCGACTGCAAAAGCATCAAACTGAGTCATCAATATTTGGGATGAAAATCTACGGGGCGTACTTTATATAGCTATGAACGGCATTCAGTATGAAAAAATCATCAATAATTCATGACTTTATTCACAAAATGAAGCATAATCCTTTGAACAAAATAAACCTTATCTATAAATCAACATCAAAAAGAAGAATATAATAACTATAATAATACAATCATGAACCCATAGTTAATCTACTGAATGAGGTATTATAATTAACATTGAAATTGAAAACAGGTGCATTTGTTTTTGATTGACTCTTCCAAAGCACTATACATTAGAATTAGATAGTCATAGTTCTAGTTTTTAGGCAGAATTTGATGGAAAATAACTAGTTCTCTTTTTTCTGGAAGACATTCCTAACATTTTTTATACTTATACTCATTCGAGGTTTTCAATAGGAATTCACAATCTTCTTCGCAAGTTATAATGTGAAATGGGGAAGGCTGTTGAGAAATGTTTTTCCCGCGAAATTATATCCCTTGGGAGAATAAAAGGCCAATGTTAAGGCAAAGGCTCTTAATGTTGGGTTGTACTTCTGTTTGCTTGGACCTTTCAACATTCTTTCGAATAAATCACTTGCAGCTCCCGAATTAACTGATGCCTGAAAAGAAGAAGAGACTCTTTGATCTGATCATGACTCAGTTTTTCCATTTCTGAAAGATAAACAAAAATACAACATACTAGTATAGTTGCTTCTGAAGCTTCTGACACAAGAGATTTTCCTTTCAGATAGTCTATCAATGTTTTCATGAATGTTATTTTATGTCGCATTCTTCGAACAGACTGTTGTAGTGAACATATCTTTCTTTTCTGATTGTCAACCTTTATCCTGATGACCTTCACATTCTTTTTCCTCTTTTCAGGAGTAGAAAAATCACTTGTATGAATATGGTCAACATGGACTCTCTTTCTGTGAATTAGTTGTCAGAGTTAATGGAATTGAAGAGATTTGAGATGAAATATTCACTTTATTCTTTTAATTTTAGAAGAAGATAGACAAGATAGTGCCTCAGTTAAACGGGAAGCTGAATCCATTTTCTCATCAATTTTTTCAACCCTGCAAAATAGATTACACCAGATATAATTTATCACTAATGCAACAAAAATTACAACCATTTTACCTGCCACTAGGAGAACAGGTACTGAAAAGAGATTCCATTCTTTCGTCAACTTCTGCTTTGAGAGAAGAATCTTGAAGGCGGCAAATATTTCATAAAGAATAAAAAATATATTCACACAAGGAATACTTCATTGAATAAATTCCTTTTTCACAAATGGAGAAGTTTCACTGGCGGTTGAGCTTGAGCTGTGGAAAAATATAACTTATCAATTTATCGAATTATATACTTCATATGTGAAATGCTTTAATCTGATCCATCCCTCTGTTGAGTTTTCAGAGTACCAGCACAATAATGATTTTTTGGTGAAATGCTAATACATATTTGATTTCAATATTCTGGTTCTTTCTCTGGAAATTCCCAGAAACCTACCTTGTGGACGGAAGTTCGAAGATTGGTTCGGCAAGGGGATTGGCATCATTTTTGAGGTACCTATCTGGTACCTACCATTCACTCCAATAACGAAATCTTTGAGATCAAAGTGTTTGGAACATATAAACAGATTCTGAGAAAGATCATCAGAGTCAGTCAGATTCATAATCGAGAACCAGATGTTCCTTTTCTCAATATCAGAAGCTAGGGAATCTGAAAAGTGAAATTCTAAAAATCTACGCCTCTGATACTTAGAATGAAAAGATTAGAACATACCTGTGGAAACTCAAGTTATGATTCAAATAGTTCAATTTACCACACACAAGACACTTATGAACCATTTTCTTGTCGTATTTAGCTGGAAATATTCGAAAATGAATCCGAATAACGCTTTCAACATACAATGAAGCTCAAACTCTAGTTGACAACACTGTTCAAATTGTCAGAAATTTCATAAAATGAAGATGGCGGCACGTAATTGATGAATGAACCGAACGTAGATTCAAAAAACCGTATTGCCAAACGTACCCATACATTTATCTGAGGCAAAAAGATCGATCCGTTTCGCGAACATTTACAGATACTTAAGTCTATGGAATGTGAAGAAGGCACAATATTTGAAAAAACAAATTCTCATTTCTGACATTCACGCACAAATGAGTAAATGTATTTCAATCTAAAGTACTTTTCATTTTGATTGAGAGTTTGTTTATTTGAAAATTCAAAGAACGTCACAACGTTGCAAAAATTTTTACTACATTTTGATTCCGTAGTAGTATAGTTACCCAGTTTAGTTCTGATGATTTTGAAATTTGGCTTCACTATTTATTATTGAAAGCTGTGTCTCCTCTTTCTATGGTCTAAGCGAATAACCCACGCATTCGCCAATTTGTAACGGAGGGTACGAAATGGTGAATGCGCATACATGTTTTATTTTCATGGCCAACTTTCGACCCCACAAAATATTCCGTATTGTGAGACACACAACCCCAGTCCGTACGGGACGTAAATTCGTATGTAGTTCGAACGGAGCATCCCAAACACGCCCGGTATTAACCGAAGCGAAATATTTCCCCTGCATGCGAACTCCGCAATCCAATCTCATCCGCGTGGGGCCCGGCGCAACCAGCGGAGCCACACCATTTATTTCAATTACGCGGGATCATTGCACAGGAATCTTTCATTTAATTTTTTTGATGTTTAAAAATTGGGTGCCAGTAACACGATGCCGAAATGCGCGCTGTGAATGGAGAAGCGGTTTTCGCACTCCAGTGGAGTTCGATTATTTTTCATCAGGGTGGGACACCAATCGGTCAATGTTGGTAAATTCGTTCTGAATGGCTTGTTTGATCTTGGGAAGGAAGTAGGGAAATGAGGAGAAATGATGACTCCTTGTCGTTTTGAGAAGTATTCCAGGCAATACATTCCTCGAATTGTGGAAAGTGATATTCATTGCTCAGTCCAGTAACCCAACCGACCGTTTTATTTACCGCATTGAGTCCAAATGTCAAAGACCTACGAGTTTTCTCATCTATTCGAAAACAATTCAATAAGATACCATCAATTTTCTGCAACTCATCAATGGGGATTTCCAGTACCTCAAAATATGAACTTTTCTTCAGATAACGTAATGAAGGGCAGTTTATAACATATTTTTAACCATTTATTCACTCTGAATTTTGAATAACTGATTAATTATTCTATACTGAAAATGTGATTTCAACATGTGTGAATTCAAACGTCCCTCTGCTGTGACGTCAGTGGCTCAATTTGTTATATGATTAGTTGCAGTTTATGATGGAGGAGACAAAGCCCAGAGTAACTGAGAGACACGCCGCTGTTGTCATGTCTTTGTAAAATCTCTGAATTTATTCATGAATATATTCAGTAATCGTATTATATTTGATGTGATAACTATAATGTTTTTGAAACATCGTCATATAACAAGTTAATTTTCATTAGTTGATATAGTACTCATTCTCTGAAAATACAAATACTGATGTGACAACCACGCCGACAAATTATAAATAAAAACATTACCTTCTTATTTGACATTATTCGACTTTTCGACGTCTTCTCTGCGTACTATAGAATGGCGTTTCTTACAGTTAAGTCTAGGATTATTCTATACTCCTAGGTTAGTCAACGACAGACAACCAGATGGTCCCTATCCAAAGTTGCCTAATCAGTAATTATTCTTACCACTAATTTGCACTTCTCAAAATGAAAATAATTATAATTAAAATATAATATAAATTAGAACACCGGCCTAAATATACCTACCGATTCTTACCTGTGTACACTAGGGATTAGATATTTTTAATTGAATTTATCACCTATCTGCTTACTTGAACCCTCTTTAACTTCAGTTAGGAGGTCGTAAATTGAATGATATTATGAAGCTCTATGGAGTACAGATGAGAATGTCATGATGATAGAAGAAAAACATCCAAAATCAACATTATATTATGATATTATTAGGACAGTGAAAGCAAGGGCTTTTTCAGGCTATTTTTGTGTGGTTTGGCAATGCTGTCATCTCTATATCTGCAGCATGTCATGATGAGCACAACCAATCAAAAATCTCTCTAGCCACTGACGTCACACGATTTCCTGCTTCTTCTAATCGTTTGAATTCAGTAGATTATTTTAGAGTTCTCAATATTGTTTTAATAAGGGTATAAATTGATTAAGAAAAAATTTTGAAAAAATCACGAATTACGTGAGAATCCAATATGTCAAAATATATTTTTTCTGAAAATGATAGGAAAGGCCCAGCTGATCAAAACTATTCGAATTCTATATTTTGTTTGATATAATTTTTCGACATACTAGACTGTAAATGTGAATGGAATGTAACCGTCCCGTAGTGCTAATGATCTGTGAAATCGAAGCACAATAAACTTTAAAAAAATACTGTTAAATTCTACAATTTCGAAACTGATCCAATCAGGGAAAAACTGCCAAAGCCTCTTCATTTCGGACAGAATAGCAAATTCATGATTAATTCCATATTGATGGCATATTTCAGTATGCTACTGGGGAAAACACATTGAGTTTCACACTGAAAGCTGCCAGGAGCTTTTATCCAGTTATATCGCGAGTACGTCAGTAAAAACGAAAATAATTGGGGCATGTTCAAATGTATTCTTTCAGAGGGTAATCCTCGTGTTTATTCTACAAACTGATGACAATTCAAACCGGCAGAACGAAGGGGATTTTCCCGTAGTTATTCTCAATGTAAATTAAACATTGACCCCATGAATATTCAACAGTACGTACTTTAAGGGCATTCCGGCCTTTATCTCTGTTGTTTCAAGGCAGTAACAACGGGTGGAATCACCACAGCACGATGATTTTCCATCGATGTGAAGAACAGAAAAACCACGGTTTGCGAACATTGAAAACATACACATCCAGCACTCACGAATAATTTATTGAAATATCACAAATAGCTTCAGACAGTCCTGTTATTTATGCTACGATCGCAACGATATCGCTAAAAAATAAAATTCTACGTTGCCACATCTAACAGCTCTCGACATTTGCTTCGTTGATACCCAAAATGGTTCTTCAAATTATAATTTTATTTGAATATAAAGGCTCGTCTATAACGGCTCTTGAAGCGAGTCATGTCATTGATAGCATAATACATATTTTAATATAAAAATGTCTTCCGCTTATAGGTGAAAACTTTCGATTTATTATTATTTGTGTTGGTTATTTCTATTATGTGAATCTAGAGGGTTACAAATGGACAAACAAAAATGGTTTTTCTCTGAACTTTTACTCTCCTACTTAAAATAATGCTGTTTCTAGAATAGGCAAATTCTTCAGAGACTTCAAGCGTCTTGTGCCCCTATCGTAAGTTTCATCATTAGAACTGATTTTACCTATTTGCCATTTCTTTTGATGCTTAAAAAAACAATGATTCATCAGTCATTCTGTTTGACAAAACTGAACGGTTCAAGAGTTTCTGCTACGTTTTGATAACTAGAAATGAGTTCACCTTATTTATATGAAAAATTATAATGTACGACAAGGAGTTTTAGCTTTGGGGATATAACTCACGACAGTGAATCTATTATTTGTCAATTGGGACAACATGGAATGTACCCTCTAGTACTGGCATTGTTGTTATGCAAATGGTTGTAACAATTTTCGTTATTAAGAAATTTCTTAACTAATAGCATGTACCTACAACTCGCATGAGGACAGATCTAGTAATGGCGATATAATTTACATAATTTCCGGAGAAACACGTTGCCCCACGTACAATCAAACTCAATTATCGAACTTTGCTGACCCTAACTTGCGATAAAATTGCACCAGCTGCGTTTACACTTTCCTTACGGGACTGTATACAGTTCAGGAAGTAAATAGTGACTTTTTATTGGAAAAGTGGTGTTGGCTATTTGAGAACATATACGTGACTCGTTGCAGTAAGCTCTGAAGCCAATTTTGTTGATGTCGTTCAATTTATAATGGTCGAATTATTTTCATTGCCGTTTCTGAAATTCATTACAAGGAAAACGGCTCACGTCTGGAGCTAATAAAGTTCGCGAAGTGTTCTTTCGTGTTCAAACGCCTACGGAGATGCTGGATAGTGAATTGATGGTTGTGAAGCACAAGGTATCTTCAAACTCTCCTTTTTTATTCACAACTAGCGTTTCATCCCTGTGATGTTTACCCGCTTCTTGATCTGATTGAGCATTCCATGTTATTATGAGTTCTATGCAAATTACCGAGTAATTGTATACATCGCCATCTGGTGGCGATAATATCAAATAACCTTCACGACTACGCTACACTGTCTAGATAAGAGCCATTAACAGTAGCGATACCTAGTGGCCTTATTCAAAAGGAGAAAAAGCATTTTCTACACAAGCAAATTTTTCATCGAGTTTTTCAGAGTTTTAATGTATTTTATAATAACCAGGCCGTAGACGAATCTATAAATGAAGTTTTATAACAAACAGTCCATCCGATCTCGAGTTATGAATGGTGTAACCAACAACTTCATTTTATATACACACAACCAAACTTATATGGAATCACCCAGTATTAAGATGAAATATTATTTTGATATCTTTTTCGTTAGAAGCCAATAAAAAGTGCATGTGTTTACTCACAAAAACAGTTAGGTTCATAAGCACTTGATAAGATTTGGCTTTGCAGTGTCGATTTTACCATTTCGTTCGAACGTCGCAGTGAATTTATATTTTGTTTTTTTGCGAAGTTTAAAAAAAAATGCCTTATATGGGGTTATCGGAAGTCCAGAGAGGAAGAATTATTACTATGGCAGAACAAGGTATGTCACAAAGACAGATTGCAAGAACGGTGGGGGTTACACAAGGGGTTGTTTCAAAAACCTTTGCAAGGTTTCTGGAGTTAGGAACCCTAAAGAATAGGCCGAGAAGAAGTCGTGGAAGAGTAACTACAGAAAGGCAGGATCGCTTTTTAGCCCAAACAGCAAGAAGAAATCCCGCAGTATCTCATTCAGAGCTTCAAAGGCAATTTTTGCTACAGGTGTTAGTGTTTCTGTCGAAACTATCAGAAAAAGACTTCGCGCTCGGGAATTATTCAAGAGAAGAGCGTTGAGAGTTCCAGAACTATCAAGGCAAAATAAAGTTGACCGTTTTAATTTGTGTTTAGAGCATGAAAATTGGACTATTGAAGATTGGAAAAATGTCTTATTTTCGGATGAGACCAGAATTGGCCTACGATCAGACGACCGGCGTGTTCGCATTTTAAGAGGTAGAGGGAGGCAAGCTAGGCTCCAAGCTCCAAGACCGATCCCTAAATACAAAGGAGGCACTGTAATGTTTTGAGGCGGAATTATGTTTGGTGAGAAAACTCCTTTAATTTCCATTAGACAATCTCTGACAGGGCCTAGGTATGTTGATCTAGTGCTACAACCTGTAGTGAGGCTCTGGCGAGGTGCTTTTGGAGATTATTTCCTATTTATGCAGGATAATGCACCTCCACATACCAGCAGAGTTGCAATAAATTTTTTCGAAACAGAAGGTGTGACTGTTTTAGAGTGGCCTTCTCGTTCACCGGACCTTAATCCTATCGAGCACTTGTGGGATAGGATCAAAAGAAAAATTAGAGCTCGTCAAAATAATGCTGGTAACGCAGAGCAACTTATACAAGCGGCTTTAGAGGAATGGGCAAATGTTACAGAAGAAGAAATTAACAACTTAATAGAAAGCATGTCTCGTCGAATTCAAGCTTGTATCAATGCCAGGGGTGGTAATACTGATTATTGATTTGTTAAAATCGTTTTATTTGTTGTTCAATTCTCAGTTACATAAACATTATTTTTAGAGAAATTTACACTTTTAATTTTCTGTTCTATAATAAAAATAATCTTTTAATAATTTATATTATTTTTGTAATAAACTTGTTTTGGGAAAATTGCTCTTCACTTCTCAGCGACTTTTTTTTAATTAAAATTCGTTTTTTTCCAAATAACAGGGTGATTCCATATAAGTTTGGTTGAGTGTATATATATAGATAGAGAGAATTTGGATGAATATTGAATAAGAGTCCAATTGAGAAAGATAGAAGGAAAAATTAGCAAAAACTAGTTGAAATGAATGAATATCTGAGAAACAAGAAGGGCTTTGAAATTGTTGGAAGTGTTTTACTGTTTTTATGCGCAAAGCTTGTAGATCATCCTATATATTTACGTCCTCTCCTGGAAAAACAATGAACACTGTGTTAATCTGCGGCAAGTGACATGGGCTACAACTCCTATACTGCAAAATTATGAACTACACTCGGCTATGCGTGTTCCCAAATATCCAAATGCCGGTATATATTTACCCTTTGAAGCTTACCTGCGATTTGGGGCTCCGTTTTCCTATTTTATGGGCGGACTAATCGGAGTTAATGTGACCATAGTTGAAATAATTTCTGGCTTAGGCCCGGGATCAAACATAGGGCACCGCACACCATTGTTGTTTATCTCTTTTACGGCACAGTGTTATCTACCGTGAATAATAATATTCATTTTGGAAAGTACAGAATGCGAGAGTGTTTTGTTCCAGTAATTCAGGTTAGCGTTGAGGTGGAATAACGTATGTTCGTGGTTTTTGGGGCTTCAGCTGATTTTTCTTAGCTCGTCTAATTTCAGCGTTCATCTGCTTCATTGTAGGCGATAATTATTGTTATTGGATTTCATTCCCATCAATTGTACATAATGGTTAAGTTTCTCTCATATTTCTGAGTTCCTTGTGTGGGACGCTTTATATTGTCCCCAAGATAAGCGTGACATTTCTGATTTGCCTTTAATGATTTCTATGTGGAGCTGTCTAGTTCCGAATGTGAAACCTTTATCTTATAGTTGAAAGGAAGTGCAGCAAGAGATTTAACAGATTTTGCCATTTCGTGGAATAATATGGATAGACCAATTTAGGATCAAGCGTTTCCGACGTTGAGAAGTTCTAAACCCCTCCTTGACCAACTTGAATTCGTGACCACGCGAATGGATCACATTTTTCTGTAAAATTTATTCAATGTTGATCCCAAAAAATCGTGCATTGCAGGGTAAGTGGCGGCCACCTCTTCTTCAGTCAAACAATGAATTCAGCAATATGTAAACGAAGATTAATATCAAAATATCGAATCGTCTCTTATACCTGATAGGAATATGAAATTATGGTCACCTCACCTTTCAGAACAAACTTATATAAAAGTTTCACAGAAAATTAAATCAAAAATATCACCAATAATGAGCGCAAAATGCAACAACAAACAGCGAACAGAATCAGCGTGTTGACACTCTGAGCGACCATTTATCATGAAGGCAGGATTTCGTTGTGAACTGCTATGGTAAACTATTTGCTGTTTGAACCATTTGCTTGATCAATTTACGTGAATTTAAGTCTTCGAAACTACCTACCTCAGTACATCTTACACTTCAACACTTTTCTCAATTACGCCCTCATTTGAGAACTTCAGGCCACAGAGTCGGAGAAAGTGGGTTAAGCACATAGCTCTTGGTCTTCTTTGTTACCGCGCAAGTCCGTTCGCAGTTTTAACTTTGTGGTATTCAAAATAAAAATACGAATTTTGAGCACTCCATGTTAAGATGGCTAATTTAAGTAGATATAAGAAGTTAATTGAGGAACTTTTATTGAATAAGTCTTATTACAGCGCTCTGTATCAGCTGACTGAAGTCATCCAGAGAACTCTGAATAACAAAGAAATCGCCATGTGTGCCTTCCTAGATGTATCTGGGGCCTTTGACAACACAACACACGTGTCTGTCAGAGATGCACTTGAGAGGCGAGGAGTGAATAATGCCATCTTAAAATGGATGTATGAGGTGTTAACGACGAGAATAGCTGAGACATCGATGGGTGAGGAATCCGTCTTCGTCAAAGCTACTCGTGGAACACCTCAGGGTGGGGTGTTATCCCCCCTCCTATGGAGCCTGGTAGTGGATGAACTTCTACACAGGCTAACGGAGCTTGGCTTCGAATGTGTAGGCTATGCTGACGACATAGTACTGATAATTAGAGGCAAATTCGAAGGCACTCTCTGCGACCTATTGCAGAAGGGCCTTAGAATTATTGAGCAGTGGTGCTTGTCAGTGGGGCTGAACATCAACCCAACCAAGACCACATTAATTCCGTTTACTCGGAAGAGGAAACTTCCAGCCATGAAAACGTTAGCTTTAAACGGAAATATCTTGGAGTGGGGGTCTGAAGTCAAATACCTAGGAATAACCCTAGATAGCAAACTTCTGTGGAATAAGCATGTTGATAATGCTACTGGCAGAGCTACAAGAGCTCTGATGGCGTGCAGGCGTCTATGTGGCAGGAATTGGGGCTGTAACCCAAAAATACTGCGATGGATGTACGTCATGATTGTAAGACCTATAGTCACATATGGGGCAGTAGCCTGGTTTGCTAAGGCAAGTCAGGCAAGTACGAGGAAAATGCTCGACAAAGTACAAAGGCTTGCCTGTGTGTGCATCACGGGAGCTATCAGAACGTGCCCAACCAGGGCACTTGAGATCATGACAGACCTCACACCTCTACATCTAGTGATTGATAGGGTAGCCCATGAGGCCATCCTCAGAGTATCTAGAGAAGGAGCAGGTAATGAGAGAGTAAGGTTTCAGAGAGCTTGGTCCTCTCTAAATGACTACACCTCATCTGCAAACCTTCCTAGTGATGTAATGATCAAGAAAGTAAGCACTGAGAAAAACTTCAGTACATTGCTAAGCAAAAGAGAGGACTGGGAAAGGGAATACACCAACTATAATCTCAAAGCAAATACAATGAAATGGTATACAGATGGTTCCAAAACCGATACAGGAGCTGGCGCTGGGATTTACGGGTCAAGTACCAAGTGTGCACTATCGTTAGGCTCCTGTACAAGCGTCCTTCAAACGGAAATACTTGCAATCGGAAGATGTCTAGATATAAATCTAGAAAGAAACTATCAGAAGTGCGATATAGCTATTCATACAGATAGTCAAGCTGCTATTAAAGCACTGAGCTCCTACGTCATTGACTCAAAGCTGATTTGGGAGTGCCGAAACAAACTCAATGAGGTAGGCAAGAAGAATAAGGTCTTTTTAATCTGGGTTCCCGGTCATTCGGGGATCGCAGGAAACGAAGAGGCCAATACACTGGCCAGAAAGAGCGCACAAACGCCTCTCACTGGCCCAGAACCCTTCTGTGGTATAGGAAAATGCACCTATAAGAAGGAGTTTATGCTGAAGGAGAGAACCGAAAGAGAAAAACTCTGGCGGAATCTCCCAGGGATGGATCATTCCAAAAAGTTCCTCAGGAACTTTGAAACTGCTAGATCCAAAAAATATCTGGATCTCAGTAAAAACCAACTTCACATACTCACTGGCTTTCTCACAGGACATTGTCGCCTAAAGAAGCATCTGTTGAGAATGGGTTTATCGGACACTGATGAGTGTAGATTCTGTGGGGAGGAGGAAGAAACTCCTATTCACCTGGTTACGGAATGCTATGCCATTGCAAGCCAAAGAAAAGAGTGCTTTGGACAAGAAACTTGTAGAAGTGGGGAGTTATTCTCCTTGAAGCCATCCCAGATAATGGGTTTCATCAAATCTCTGGAACTGGAGGGCGAGCTGTAGGAGGCGTGATGATGACAGCTCTGATAGGGGGCACAATAGACCTTAAGGTCGCAGTGAACTGTAACCCCTTTTCACTATAACTATAACTATATATATATTACAGCGTGAAGGAATATCTTCTCGATACTCTGTAGTTTTGTTGGTTTTTCTTGACTTGTCCTATACATGCTCTAATGTCTAACAGGATCAATAAAGCTATCTATCTATCTATCTTTCTATCTTTCTATTTTCATTGCCTTGTTCTAATTGATATTTTCCTCGTATATGCATTTGAATCTTTTTCGTCACAAAGAATTTCAAGAAATTGCATAACAAGCATTCCTTAAGGGAGAAAAACCTAGAGATGGATGAAATAAGCAAGTTCAACTCACCCTGTATGCTTAGTCAGCTTTTAATGGGATCAGAATTCTCGTCCACTTGAATTATTGCTAAGGCAAAATTCTCTGAAGGATTGAAAACTACTCCTTGCAATTCGGTTAACTATATTAAACTATTAGAAACAAAGTTTTAGAGCTTTGAAATATGAAAAGCCGCTGGAAATTTCATCGAAACAGTATTAAACGAGATGCTAGTGTAGAACATAAATGATCAAATAATGTGGGGTTCTGTGAAGTTGGTGAATAGTAAACGGTTCTCCTCGCTTCAAGCCTTATCCGTAACATATTCATTAAAATCCACTCTATATTCAAATAAAATTTCCAGATAATTGCTTTCTGGAAGGGATAATTACATGTATAATATATAAAGAAGATATAACTTACCGTCTTTGACTTTCTCAAGAGAGAGGAAGAAATTCTTAATAATACATGCAAGAGATTTCAGAGGACCAAAAATGATGGAATGAATAACAATTTCGAGATTGCGCGTTGACGGAAGTCTCTGAAAATGTGATTGAACGGACTGTTTTCAGGAAGATCCATTCTGTGAGTGGTTAACTCTTGAAATAATCGAGAATTTACCTACTGTGGAACAGTATCTGGTGAGATCATCGAGTATTTCTCAATTCTGAAAACAAAAAGTAGGGGAGGGTGGGGTAAGATGGGGTAGGTACTTAACATTTAGAGGTGAATAAAATAATAAAAAACTCAGATTCATGAATTGAACTTTGAAAGATGTAATTGTACATAACAGGTGAATACATTTCAGCATAAAAAAAATAAACTTCTTCAAAGGTATGTATTATTGATAATAATTTTCCGTTTACCGAACAAAACTTCATGCTTCGTACTAAGTACGGAGCATGATGGGGTTAGTCACTGGCAATGTCCACAAACATAAACTGTTTCGTCATCTTCATCTTCCTCTCCTGCACAAGAGCAGTGAGCCCACCGTTGACACATGGAACACTGAATCCAGCCTTCAGAAGATTCTGAGTATAACAAAACCGCAAAACAGACATACTGCATCCGATGCTTCCGATGAGAAAGAACTGCTCCGTTTCCGCTTAGGACTGGTTTTTGCCACTTCAGCTTTCTTTTTTTCTTGCTTGCTCTTATCATGTTTTGATGGGTCTTGCAAGGTTTTACTCTGTTATAAGATTTATTCGTTTGAACAAATCTTTCGGCCAAATTTTGCTTTTTCTTAATTTCTTTTTATGACTTTAAATTAAGTTCTACTTGAAGCTCATTCTGAGGAGAGAAAATACCATATTAGGAATAATTGATGGAATAAGATGGGATACACCCCATCATGCTCCATTGATATATCCCCATCTTGCCCCACTCATACTTTCTTGGCATTAAGTGGTTCGTTTCAGGTTAGGATTGAACTAAGAGATTTGAGAGGGTATGAAAATGAATGGTTTATGAATACACTTTCCAATGATATAATATTTAGTTTGACCAGTTTTTGTGGCTTACCTCTAATCAACAGTAATCTGGCACTGAATAATTAAAACTACTTTTTGATGAAATCGGAAACATTTGGCACGAAAACATGCGTAAATGACAAACTGTTCAGTCAAACTGGCCCCCACTTCTTGGAAGTTTTCTTAACTATTCCCTACTATTATTACTGGCACTCTACGCTAAGTTGCAGCTTCTGAATGGTCAGGAGCCATCTTACACCGGTACCCCGGTACCCCGTCTTGCCCCATTCTCCCCTACACAGGTTACACACATGTGATTCCTAAGGTAATACGCGGTGTTGTAAAGTCCTAACAGGCTCTATCGCGACCGATTCTTGAACGGCAAACCTTGAGGAGTTCAATTCCTTAGGTTCTTAGATAAGTACTGCACATTAAAAGATTTCTGTTGCGTATTCTTTATACCCAAAGAGCCTACAGTTCTCTTTTCTATGAGGAACGCCGTAAATTTCAACATAAGAGAAGAAACATTCGCACCTAAGAGTCCAGTAACCCAGAATCATTTCCCACTCGAGACGAAAGTAGCACTTAGAATAGGATATTTGTATCAACCGTATGAAGAACTCCAGTTTCTCTTAGATCCTCTGCGTCTCCAGCCTTAAAATTATACAATCTGGAGGATGTGTTCCAAAAGGGAAAACGTGTAAAGAGTCGACGTGGGAATAATGACTTTCTTGGTCTTCTAGTATTCCAAACCCACCGCACAATTTCCTCAGAATATCCCCTCGAGGTCAAGGTCCATATCGTACGAATTATATTAGCTGCGTCCATATATGTGGCGCCTGTTGAACGAAATTGCAGGGATTTGTGAAGCCATTTTGTTGTTTAATTTTGCGAGGTAGCGTATGAAGTTCTTCACGCTTGATGGTCTTGGGTGGTTCGTTTTTATTGTTTGAATTATATGGTTACAAGATACATTGGCCATTTCACGCTTCAGATCGGGGTGAAAAGGAGATTATGTTTAATTGGGATAGTAAAACTGTTTCTTCATGAGATAATGCTGTTTTGATGAAAAGAATCTGACCCCATTGACCTTTCCACAGAATAATATCGAAGCGGAAGACAAATGATAGCGAACGAGGGAGCTTTTTGAAAGAATCTTAGAAAAAATCTCAAAAGACGAAAAGTTGTATAGTTTCTAAATACCGCTGCCATTTCACGCTACAGATTGGTGTGAAGAGGGATTATGTTTGATTTGGATATTTATAGTCTTTTTTCATAGAATTATGCTTTTTCATCGAACCTGACCTAACCTAACCCAACCTAACCTAACCTAACTAAGATGTCTAAACACATGGTGTATGCACTCGTCAATTTTTGAATGCAATGCGTTCGATGAGATCGAGAATATTAGAAATGTTCCGTGCCGGCACCGAAATGTCATTCCAGTGTATTTTCCGTTGTCGATCTGATTGATTTATCAACAGCTGATCTTCCAAAATCAATTAAGACATGATCACTGAATAAATTCAAATCAATATTTCTGAAAATTATCCTTAATTTTATTAGGCTAACATGTTTAGGTTCAGTTTCAACTCATGTGTTGAACTTTGGTTTACTGAGTGAAATCATTGATTGAACCATTTAAGTGGACATATACAGGGTGAGTCTTTGACTTGTACATATATTTCAACTGAAGATTCTTGAGGTCAAAAAAACTTTTTTTTCAATTTCCATTTTTCCGAATTCGCCTCTGTTAAAAAGATATAGCAATTTGAAAAAAAAAATTGGTCTGACTACCCCTCTAAAATGATCTTCTGGAATCGATGTGAAGTTCATATTTGTCGATAGGAATTGAGTTTATACATTTAGGGAATACTCAAGTACTAACCTTATTGGAATTAAAATGTTGCAAACACGATAATTTCAACATTAACAGTTAGTTTCATCGGATTATATCTGCAACTAAAAAGCCACATTTCTCACACCAAAATAAGTTCCTTCTTCGATTTTTCTGCAGATTAGTTTGTAAACACTAATAACTTGTTTATATTTTCCACGAAATTCCCAAACAATATCATGAGAAGAGACTTATCATTCAGATCATCAGAATTTATTATTAAGCAACCTAACCTTATCTATTTTGTATACATTCTGTGAATGTTTGCACAGAAATTTCAAGAAGATGTTGTCAGCTGGCTGAAATTTTCATTGAGGTTAAGGATTTGTTACGAACCATAGAATAAATCACGATACACTTGTGAACCGTGGTATAAATATCTATGAATTCTGCCGTTTCCATCATAAATGGAGTTTGCCGCCAAATTTTACCACGCAAGCGTTGAGCGAAAACCGAAAGATTGGTTAGGTATCTGGAGGCCAACCTGGCCAACTATAAACAATAACAAACCAGAGTCTTTGAACAAACTGTAAACATTATGTGAAGTTCTGAATATACTCAGTGAATTATTGTTCTAATGTGATTCATTATGTGAAGTTTATTAATATAATCTTAACCGTGTCGAGTTTATGAAATTCCAAGAGGATATTGTTTTGATAGGAACATCCCAACAGATTATAAGGTATCATTTTAGTTTTCAATTATTTAAATTTAATAAGTACCTAGTTTGTATCGAGATTTGTATAAATCCTCCCTGGTGTTCAATTTTATTCCCCACATTTGTGGAATTTTATCATTAAAATATCTCGACAAAGTTGATAAATATTGTGACAACATCGTAAACTCGTTTAAAGATCAGAAAAGGAATAATATTCGATGATATTTAATTCAGAGACGCATTCAGATTATTCTTGAAATTAATGATTTTTTCGTCAAATTTCTACGAGTAAAATAGGAAATAACTCGAAAACGACGCGTTTTATTGAAAAAATAGGAATACTTTTAGTTTCTTGAATTATCGATTCTTTCGAAAATATGAACCGTTTATCTTTTTAAAGTTTTTTATGGTGTTTTAGCGTATTGATGAGTCGACTAACCTGTAACTTTTATACTAGTTGAGATATTGAACAGGTTTTGATTGAGGAATATGCACCATGAGTGGAGTAAAAACTCAACCCAAATTAAGTTCATTCGAAATAACGTTTCCGAAGATATAAACAGAAAAGTGTTTTTTTCATGGATTTTCGACACCATGTATCTTCGAAACCAAACCGCATTTTGAAAAATGGTAAAGGAAAAAAGTGTTTCGTTTGATGAGAGGAACCTACAGTTAAAATAAAGGTACAAGTCAAAGACTCACCCTGTATACATATGTGTATACCTTTATTCCCTGAATATGAAAATGGATCAATTTTGAGATCTCTATAGAATATCTCTATAATATTCCGAATATTCTAGGTTTATTCTATGAATATCCTTGAGTGATATCATATAAATATGCAGTTTAAAATTTGCCTAGAATATTAGTTCTCGAATATTCCAGTATTATTTCATGAAGAATATTCTTGCAACATTTTATGAATATTCGGGATGATAATAAGCCTTGATTATTCATTTTGGAATATTCTTCAGAGAAAATTCTACGGATATCTATGGAATTCCCATACGCATATTCATAGAATATTCCAATATGCCAAAATGAATATTCTAGGCATATTTTATGAATATCTATCTGGTGATGTCTGGGATTTTTTGTTTGGAATTTGAGGTTTCAGCTTAGTATAATTCATTTCTCGATTTTTCAAAAACAGTTTCTATAATTCGTTTATAACTTAGCTTCCATGAAACTTCGAAAACGGATTATTGAAGAAAATATTCAAATTTACTTTCAACTCATATTAATCCAGATGCGACCTTAATTCGAACAGTAATTGGTATCAAATTTTCATTATGCAGACCTAAAGTGATTTCGAAATTGATGTTTCTGCCACAAGGCTCTAATGGAAGTGATAAATAATAATTATGATTGTTTGTGAAACGAATGATATCAATTAACAGAGCTATTTCAATCCGCATTTATACGGAAACACATTTTAATATTTCGATCGAACCCCGGAAATGATGGACATTGTTGTTCGACTACACCGAATGAATTAATAAATTATCACAACTTAATTGCTAGGCATAAATGTGAACAGTTTCGAAGGAATATGTAATGATCCAATTCCATAAAATCGTTGGAAACGTGAACAATCGAATTAGTTCGTTCCAACGTCAATTTATGGAATGGTCTCGCATAAATCGAATGATTCCTATCAGAATATGATCACTTAATTCAGTGGCACTTGATAGAATCGAACAGGAATAACTTTTTTGACCCCTACTGGAGTTTCATCACCTTCCACAGACTAAACAAATTTTTATATTGAACCTATCAATAAGGTATTGAATATTTTAATATTATTTCTCCCGTATAAACTTCGCAATGCAATTGTGAATTTCAACACAAAAATCCTACTCCGAACTGTTCTATAAATGATAATATCTGCATAATTGCTATCATCCCCAAGTAAAAGCTGCCTGAATCCTCTTCCCCAAATCGTATTCCTGCATGACGACTGACATCTGGGAACGGAACTCTTCGCCAACTCTGAATCCAAAAGTTCCTCGCTTAACTCGAGAAAGGTTCCAGCGAAATTTGGAACATTACTCCGATGCAATATTGAATTCTCCGTCCCAAATCTCAGTCTCTCACTGCTGCCAAAATCTCCATAGAATCATCCCTCGAGATTCAAGTTTGGAAATATTGAAAAGGCTTTCACAAACAGATTCTGGAAGATTTTCGTGTATTCGAGACTTATACCTGGAACTCCGGGATACAGCCCTAGGGCGACATCTTATATTATCATAAAGCGAGTCGGGCCCTGGAAGTTCTGAATTAGTTTAAGTCTGATTTCATTGTGACGGGCCTGTGGGAATGCACGTCAAGCGTACTCTCGTACAGCACTGACAGATTGTTGACATGCAGTAATGTCCTAACCTAAATCTAATTTGACGGATTGAACGCGGTTTACGGTTTATCGTTTAAAACGGGTTGAACTCAAACGGTCGATTAGTATTGATCGTGGCATATCTATTTATTGAAATCGCGCAGGATACCTTACATGTATCCATAATGAGATTCTCGGATAGCATGTAATTGACCAACATCCACACTCCAACCGTGAATTACCGTCTGAATGGCAGATTGAAGATCGATGATCGTGGGAATGAGGTTCAGTCGAAATATGATATTTCCGATGTCATATTTATGAGAATTTTCAGTTGGTCCCACTTTCTGGAACCGAGTCAGAGAATACAACCCCTAAGAATGAAGTACCTATCACTAGCTTCAATACTTTTCTAACTCGAACTTCTCGAATCCTATTTGACTCATGTTTAAACAGGATGCTTCTAAATTGAACGAACAAACGGAAAGGGGAGATTCCCTAAGTAAAGTAGAACTTGTTTCTTTTTTGATAATAATAAGTAACCTTATCGTTTCAACAACCACTCATAAATGTAAACGGTATTAAACAGAGTTCATTGATATTAACATCAAGGACCTCTATGCATCTGAGTCAAACTGGCCATAAATTATCCCCCAAGGAGACTACGAGAATTCAATCTGTAAAGCTGCGTCTAGATGTGCGAGCCGAACCTATCGCGAACCGCTCGCGAACCAATAGCGACAATTATTTGGACGGCATGTCGAACCTCCATAGAGCCGCTCGCAAACCGTTCACGCCGAACCATCGATAGTCGGATTCTTTAGCTGCGTCTAGATGTGCGAGCCGAACCTATCGCGAACCGCTCGCGAACCAATAGCGACAATTATTTGGACGGCATGTCGAACCTCTATAGAGCCGCTCGCAAACCGTTCGCGCCGATCCATCGATAGTCGGATCCTTTCACGAACCCAACGCGAGCCCAGTGTTACTTCGTTAATCCGTCGGTATTGGTTCGCGAGCGGATCGCAAGTGTGTACGTGAAATTAACGAACATGACACGAACACTTCGCGAACGGTTCGCGATAGGTTCGGCTCGCACATGTATACGCAGCTTTTCACGAACACAACGCGAGCCCAGTGTAAATTCGTAAGCCGTCGTTGGTATTGGTTCGCGAGCGGATCGCAAGTGTGTACGTGAAATTAACGAACATGACACGAACACTTCGCGAGCGGTTCGCGATAGGTTCGGCTCGCACATCTGTACGCAGCTTTACGTGTTATTTATTTGTTTACGTCGTTTACGGAGTATATGTGGAAGTTAGGTCAGCCTACTCCGTGGCTGGTGTGAATCATTTGTGTTCTGTGGGATTAGGTATGTCATTATCGCAATTCTATGTCTCTTTGTGTCTGTCAGGTTTTCGGTAAAAACTGGAAATAAAGGTTATCGATCGAGAAAGGTGAATGGGATACGAATTTTCTCAATTAATAAATGATTTATGAAGTCATCCATTTTTGGGATTAAATTGGGAATTCGTAGAAAGTGGTTCTGGCTATAGATTGTTGAATAGTTTGTCAGTATCACACTCGAAAGAGGATTATACCCATTACCTGGAAGTGTGAATTGGAGTTTGTCATCAGGATTGGTATCATTTGTGTATTCCTGGGTGATTTTCACACAAGACGATAACGTGGAATAAACCCCAAAGATCAGGGTATGTAGAGGCATAGGTTCGATTTCTTTCTTGTGAGTGTTTTCTGTGTGTTTGGTTATTTCATGTCGAAGGATACTAGTAAACTAGGGTTTCCTTCTACAGGGTTTTTAGGATAGGCTTTCATATAAGTGTATCCAATCTGATCATTGGACAAGTATTGATTGGATTGAAAAGCAGTATACGAGACAGCCAACGTATACCAGCTTCGTTGGAGGAAGTTGTTGAATTGGAGACAGAAGGTGAACGATTACAAGACAGCCAGCATATACGAGACAGCCAACGTATATAGGTTACCTGGACGGAGTTGTTGGAGATCAGGAGGTCGAAAGAGCAGAGAGGGTGGTGTACTAGACAGCCAACGTACACCAGATTTCCCCTTAACAGGAGGGACGTAAGATAAAGACTTGGATTATAGTGTTGTATATGAAACAGTCATATAATTTGAGATAGTTGATAAATATAGTAATAAGTAAATAAGATTTCTAGGTTTTATGATATATTGTTCAGTTGAAATTGAATATTTGTTCCCTCGGTATCAGTTGGTATATAGTACTACATAACGTGCTGCGCCTGAGCTCATGCGACTCGTCTCTTTTTATCACAATAAAGTTACCCTGTTCAATTTCCACTTTTAAATCAGTCACTATTGTAAGCTTTTTCACCACCATACTATATTAATAAGCCCCGAATATTTCATCTATTGGTATTCTTGTATGTTTGAAATATTATACGTCTACTGGGCAAAGTTGTGTTTTATGTGATTGTCCTTTTGGTAAATTTGAGGATTTCCACAGTAAGGGTTTTTGATTCCGGGACAAATTTACCTGGCGCCCATAAATCTATTAATTTTAGTGAGAACCACACCCATCTCCACTGTAGCTAGGAACGGGAACCCTGCATAAAGCAGTAGATAGTAACATATTGCTTTCAATAGTAGGATTGAAGGTAATAAATCCCATAGAAGAGAGGAGATGTTGACGTAGGTTTCGATCTTGTTTGATCTCATCAGAACAACATACCTCTACTTCGAAGGGAATTGGAATGGAATGGAGATATGCCATCCATCTTCTCCCAGGTGACTTAGAGGAGAAATTGCTTGTCCGACTCTCAACTAGATGTGGCCATGATGTAGTTTCTACGCATGACGATCTTTAGTTTTGTTTTAAGAGGACCTGCATTCCATTCCAATTCCTATCGGAGTAGAGGTAGGTTGTTCTGATGAGATCAAACAAGATCGAAACCCAGGTCAACATCTCCTCTCTTCGATGGGATTGAATTCTCGTAGTTTTCCTGGGGGATAGTTTATGGCTAGTTCGACTCAGATGCATAAAGGTCTTTGATATTAATATCAATGACCTCTGTGTGTCTGTTTGATACCGTTTGTTTTTTTTTTTGGTACAGCCAGAGGAAATGGAAGAAATTGAATTTTCACAATTTTTTATCTCACAAGTCCTTGATGTTAAAAATGTGATTTACTTGGAATGTTAGGGCAACATTAATTGACCTTCTCACGATTTTAGAGACATAAGAATTACAGCTTTTTGATATCATCCACACTCACCCTCACTGCCTTCGCAAATGTTCGTTCGTCCTATGGTATAGGAAGACGGCATGATGTAAAGAGTGACATAATTCTGAATATACAGGGCGTTCCTGAATTGAACGTACCTCAAGTTAGTTTTAGAAGAAAAGTCCCAAATATATAAGATCGCAAAACGTTTCGTTTTCGAGATACAGAGTGTTGAACTCAAAGTTTTTTTCAATTTTTTTCTTCATAGAATGTATACCTCATCCAACTGAAATTTGGCATAGATATTACATTTGAGAGTGCTCACAACGTTATGGCAATTTCGATAGCAGATCTACAGGGTTATATTCTTTCTGGAACACTGTCACATTTATTTTTGGTGAGCGACTGTTAATTTGTAAAAATGTAAGAAGAATCCTTGTTGTTATACTAAACATTTCGGTCCCTTGTAGATTTGTCGTATCTGCTACCGATTTCGATAAAAAATTTTCGAACGATTATCTCGAAATCCTGAGAAGAATGAAAATTGTCATAAAAATCTAGTTAGTAATAAAAGAAATCGAAACTATTCCAGTCAGGGGATCTGGCGGGCCAGGACTGATGTCCAATCCACCTGTTTTCATAACTTTCTTTCAAATACTCCCTAATAAACCTAGTGTATAAACCTGTATCTCGAAAACGAAACCTTTGCGATCCCATGTTCATAGGACTTTTTTTTCCTAAAATTACTTAAGGAATCTCCCCTTTTCGTTTGTACGTTCAATTTAGAAACACCCAGAATTAAGTCACTCCATTATTCATGCCGGCTACCTACACTCATATAGGACGAACGAACATCTGCGAAAGCGGTAAATGTGAGTGTGGATGATTTCAAAAAGCTGTTATTCTTATGTCTGTAGAATCGTGAGGAGATTGATGAATGTTGCTTTGAAATTCAAAGTAAATCACATTTTTATCATCAAGGAGTTGTGAGATAGAAAATTGTGAAAACTCAATTTCTTCCATTTTCTCTGGTTGTAGGTACAAATAAAATAGGTTCTACCTTTCAATATCATCTGTCCATATTTTCGCCAACGGCTCGTTTGTGGTTGTGAACGAAAAATAAACGCTGCTTTAAGATAAATCCACGAGTTTTCATTAAAAAGAATCCGCAAGACGTCCAGATAAACAGCTCCTGATTGAAAAAGTTTCAGATAGGATGCAAAGATTAATAGTTTTAAACTGAGAAAATTAACTATGTCCATCCAACAGAACCTCATTTACTATCAACTCTGGAAAAAGTATCAGGAAGATTGAATTTTCCTTTAACTTCGTATAAGAATTTCACGAAGTTTTCACTCGATATCATTAGAATCTTTTCGAAAAAAACTTCCTTATTTTCAGGAAGATCAAATGACATACAGATGCATCTGAAGCATGAGGAAGGTTTTTATTTGAAATTTTCTCTTTTCAATCTGGCTACCTATTTATCTTTCGGCCTCTTGTATGTTTGAGCACGACTGGAAAAAAGCTATTCGTCAACATCACGAAGTTCATGCCGAACTTTATGTTGACAAAATTATCTTAGACATTCTCCTATTCGCACTCTCAATTCGGTAGCGATTCATAGACCTCATGCATTGAAAGGATGTTCGCAGTAGTAAACTTCATTATGATGAATAGGAGAACTCCCTTCCGAATATCCATTGTTGTCAAACTGGGTAACTTCGCGATCCAGTCGTTCCCGGAAATCCAGAATATAATGCCCTCTCTCGAAAAACGAGAACAAAAACTTCGGATAAGTAAAGTTGCGACACCTACAAGCAGACAAACAACATTCATTTCGCAGATAATCGGGGTAATAAATAGTGATAAATTGTTGAGTGTGAGTTTCCATTCAATTCGTACTGCAATTACTCATTTTGAAAGCCTGGAAAGTTTACCGATTTGTCATTTTCGGTCCAGTCCTAGTTGGAGAATCTGTAGTTGATGATCTTCCAGTTTTAAATCATTTCACTTATCTGGAAGTTATGTTTGCATGTCCTGATTTAGGAAAACAGTTAATAAGTGTATGAAGAATGCTGGACTGGACACTTTACGATGCAGGCTGCACTCTTATTGACTAGTTTCATGGGTTGAAGTCGAAGATGAGCTGAAACATTATCTTAAGATGTCGATTAGGGTCTAGGGAGAATCTACCACTGTATAAGCATCTTTAGATATATCGAAATACGTGAAAACGTAAGATCGAACATTGATGGTGCATAAATAAAATTTCCTGGAACATCTCTGAGGTGTCACCTAGGTGGATTCAATAAGTAACATTGTTACATGAAGCTTTTCTATAAGGTGGATTCAATAAGTAACATTGTTACATGAAGCTTTTCTATAACGGCTATATAACTGATTATTATGACAAACCTCCGGTTTATACAGTTTATATCCACATTATGTGATGATGATGTTCCTGTTCTATAATGTCCATATACACACGGTGAGTCTTCGACTTGTACATATATTTTAACTGTAGATTCTTGAGGTCAAAAGAATCCTTTTTTTCATTTTCCATTTTTCCGAATTCGGCTCTGTTAAAAAGATATAGCCATTTAAAAAAGTTGGGCTGATTACGTCTCTGATATAATTCTCTGGAATTGATGCAAAGTTTATATTTCTCGATTGAAATTGAGTTGATCCATTTAGGAAATACTCAAGTACTGACCTTATTCGGAAAAGAATTTTAAAAACACCATATTTCTTAACAAGAACAATAAGTTTCATTCGATTATATCTGCAACTAAAAAGCCATATTTCTCCCACCAAAATAAGTTCCTTCTTCGATTTTCATGAAGATTAGTTTGTGAGCACTGATAACTTGTTTATATTTTCCTCTTTCTCCCGAAACTATCTCAAAAAAAAACTGTTTTTTCACCAGTCGAACACAACTCCATTGAATAAGGTCGAATGATTCGAGGTCAATGACTTAACCTAACCCATCGAACCATATTCTATGAACTCTATCATAAAACGTTTGAGAAGACGATGCCAGATTGTGTTGATTTTCTCCTCAAACAAGGAAGCAATAGGTCCTCTATCATTAACGGATGATCTAACGCAAAGGCACTAGTTTTGTTTACTTTTGGCTGATGGCGTCTTGTTGCGCCTCTTTGGAAATGTTCTGATTCTCGCCGATAGAGCGCTACGATCTTAATGCGCAAGACCAACCGTTGTTCCGTAGATCGAACAGTTGGTCTGTGGTTGTTGAAGTAAGCATGCTTATAACGGCTTGATGGAGATTTGTCGATTTGTTATTTGTTTATTCCCAGTGAAGAATGCGAAAAGTTGATGTGAAAAGATTTTCAGTGAAAGTGAATTAATGTGATGATAACCGTGAAGTGAGTTTATAAAATTCAAGAGGATATTGTTCAGATAGAAAGGTCGCCACAGATTATCAGGTATCATAGTATTTTCCATTAATTTCAATTTAATACGTGATTTGTATGGAATAGGTATTCCTCATTAATATCCGAATTTTGTATTCCATTGTAATTTTAGTCTTGACAAAGTTAATGAACATTTTGCCAACATTTTCACATTGTATAGAGTTTATTAATTTGAGCCATTCTGTGATTTTGAAAAGCCAGGGTTGCATCTAGATTTTTCTTATGATTTCCGATGGTTTCGTCAAATTTCATCGGGTAAAATTGGGAATAACTCGAAAACGACGCGTTCTATTGAAAAAACATAGAAATACTTTCATTTTCTATCTATCGGTTCTTTCGAAGGTTTGAACCGATCTTTTTCAAGTGGTTTTTCAGTATTTTTTCGTGGCTACGCTGTAAATTTTATACCGGGAGGAATATTGAATAAGTCTTGATTTTGGAATATGCATCATGAAAGAAATGAATACTCCACCAAAATTCAGTTTATTTGAAATAAGGGTGTAGAAGATATAAACAGAAAAGTGTTTTTTTCATGGATTCTCGATACCCTGTATCTTCCAAACGAAACCGAATTTCGAAAAATGGTATAAAAAGAAAGTGTTTCGTTTGATGAGAGGAATCTACAATTGAAATATATGTAGAAGTCAAAGACTCTGACTCACCCTGTATGGTAAATTGCTCCAATTTGTTATGTATCATTTTGGAATCAAGGAGGGTACAAGGCACTTCATGTAAACGTTACATAAACGGATATTTATTCCATATTTTTGATGTATCATTGTGAGAACAAGAAGACATGATATACCTAAATGCAGCATTTATGTACACTTCTTCCTTAGTTGTGATTGTATCATTTTAGGATCAAGAAGGGAACAAGGAACTATAATGAGAAAGTCGCATGTATGGGTACTTATCCTTTGAATTTGATGTATCATTGTGAGAACAAGGGAACATGGCGCTGTCATAGGAAGAATGCAAAGTTTGTGTGAAATTGCTGTTAACGTGATGTTTCATTTTGAAATCAAGGAGTGAACAAGGCTTTTCAATGAGAAAGTCACATAGATGGAAACTTATCACATATTTGTGATGTATCATTGTGGGATCAGATAGAGAATGAGATGCTATAATGAGAATGCGACGCACAATAATAGAACTTTTTTTCAGTCTGTGTTATATGCTTGAATATATTTCGATGCAGCACAATGTTATACAATCTACCTACCTTATGATAACAGCTCTGATAGGGGGCACAATAGACCTCAAGGTCGCAGTGAACTGTAACCCCTTTTCACTATAACTATATGTATATAACCTATATGGTATGAGGCGAGAGGGCAAATATGGAACATAATACTTTTTCAGTCTACAATTGAAAAATTATTGGGCTCTATAGGCACGAACCATTTACATTGTTTGAGGGGGACATCTCAGTGACTTAACAGGTCTGTAATTGCGATCTCCTAGTGACATTTCTGTGACAAAACAAGGAGCACAGGTAACATTTCAATGACATCACTGTTTTGTAACATGGTCACCTACTATGAGTTTTGAGCTGGATAAAAATACATGGTAAGGTTATTCGCCCTTTATTATTCAAACAATTGAAACCACAGTCTGAGCTGTGACGTATTTACAAATAACACAAGGTAAATAAGAGAGTAACCCTCGCCTAACAAAGAAGCCACCTACAATGATTTATCGAGTGGGAATTAAACTTTGGTGTACCTTTGTATAAACCCTCTCACTCGTGAAACAGATGTAAATACAGCAGGGCTCAAAGGGTAAGCACCTGCGTCCTCGGCGTAGGAAACAACGCCAACCTGGATACCTTTATAAACAACAGGACCACCTATGTCCCCCATGGAGGGTCCTTTTCCTCCCAGAAAAGAACCCCCGCAAAACATAGACTCCGTTATTGCCCTGTCCGGGCACCAGTCTTGACAAGTCGATCGCGACAATATCGGCAATTGGACAGCTCTCATTTCTTCTGATGAATTCTTGTCTGAATATGGATCGAAGTAGCCCCATCCGGCGATTGTCACCAGCTCCCCCTTCTTCGGAGAGGCCGTGCCTGCTGCTGGGAGGAGGACCGGCTGTATGTTTTCGGTGAAATTCATCGGTTCCTGGAGAACAATGACTGCTACGTCCTTTTCCAGGGTTTCGTTGTTGAAGTCGGGGTGCGGAATGAAGCTACCGGCTCGTATTGTTTTTCCTTTCTTCTTGTAATAGCTTGATCCCACTCTGACTTTGATTCGCTCCACCTCTGGTCTGTGGAAGGTTTTGCGGTTGGAGCATTAGGATGATTGAAAGAACGGTAATTCGATGAGACAAAAAAAGGAATGGAGGGTTCCTAATGGAAACGATATGTGTTCAGAAAATCACACAGGAAATAGTATAGGGGCAGTACGTACAAAAGACATAGGGTTTTATTTCACAGGAATAACTTACAGTAATGTCATATTTTACTCCTGAGATCTTTGGTTCTTTCTTTATAAAATCTGATCAACCTTAATCCAAAATAAAAATACCCAAAATTTGAAATATTCTTAGATAAATTGGGAGAAACGAAATTCATTTTGTCAGCATTTTACGGACAAAATGACATACCGGCAACAGGCAACTGTAGTTGTTTACTGATAGTTACAAAACTACTGACACCAATGAACCGCTAGGTTGTTTTAGGAACATCAGCACAAGACGCGTGAGCCGAATGCAACCAATGCGTCTATCGTAACCAGTCTTTTCCAGGGCTCATCCTGGAGAAGGTTTCTTCCCGCTCAAAATTGGTACTAACAATAGACAGATGGACAGAAGTCTTCATAATCCCGAATTTTGCTAGGAACGTTTTTTTTCATTGTCTTCTTTAAATGATGCCCTAGGGATCTGTCTCCATTTCTTTGGAGGAGGTATGGGCTAATTTTTTGCCTTGTATGCAATCATATCAGTTGTTGAAGTAGAAACTAAGTACGTTTATCGAGTTTTCGGTCCACGTTTGCCTTGTCCACTTATTAATCGTCCTTTAGGACTTGGAGGAACCTTCTTGTAGGATCAGCAAGATCAGGTTGAGATGCGTTGCCTTCATTAGTCGCAGATGAATATTTTTTTATGAATATGTTGAGACAAGTCCTGGCTCTTTGTTTGCTCATGGAGCCTGGGATAAATGGTCTCGGTGTTGTCCGGTAGATACGGTTAATTCAGCAGAAACACCTATGTCATTTTGTCCATTAATCATTATCAAAGTAGAAATAGGTATCGAATTAATATAGAAAGTATATTCAACATAAAAAAGCTTCGTGAATACAATGACAAAGAAATAAAGTTTTGAATGAATGCAATATAAATTTGAAAAAATGGTGAAAACTGGCCATCTCGTCTCAAAATTTGGCAAAATGAAAAAAAATTCGTGACCTATTGATTTATGTTATCTCTCATAACAACCGAAGAACTAGAGTAGCGCTCAAGAGTTCACATTCAACATTAAATATACCTAGAGAAACAACGCAGTCCAACGATTTGAGGCTGAAAATTTGGCCGAAAAGTGGCGGCACATAGTAGCTACTAAAGAAACTTTAATCTGATGGACAGTCTGTTTCATTTTGTTACAGAAATCTCTAGGATATTCGTCCAAATTATATATCCTCGTTAAGAACGTTGTGAAAGGAAGATCATGTGAATTATTCGAATCACAATAAAAAATAAATCGCGAATTTGTGCCGAAATAGAAAATAGTTCAGCTACTCACAGCCAGATGCGAGAGTAAAAAGTTTCGATTCACTGAAACACAACTGCGCACCTATGAACGGGAGAAGAAACGACAACTAAAAGCAGCAGTATTTTCAAACTCAATGATATTATTCAACTTCTTGACTTACTTCTCGCAGGTAGCAGCTGTCAAAATGTATTGATCGCCGATGATACTACCAGCGCAATAATAAACCTTGTTGTACCGAAGAGATACAACGAATGGCATTTCTGATATTTCCAAAAGATGTCCTCCAGCTATTCGCGGCAATCTTCGTAATGAAATACCTGGAATAAACTTCAGGATATAAAGAATCTTTAGAAGTGAACAAAAATAACAAGCAACAAATTCTACCGAACGATCAGACATAGGTATTTGAGAATCTTTTCTGTATAAGTTAAAAATAACTGAGTGGTTTTTCATAGGATTTTCTCCATTTGCTGAAGTAAATTTACAGAAAATAAATACCGGAAAACCTTACCTGAATCAGATTCTGCCAATATCATCCAAATACAAATAACATGTGTTGTATACCACATCTTAATTTTCTGCCTCGACTTGATCATGAAATCACCAGATTTCATTCTTCTTTCTTCGATTCAATAGCACATAAAACTTGGAGCAGAATAAATATTTTGCGAATAAAACAGAAAAGTTGAATATTTTTCTTGGGACATTTCAAATCAAACTGAAATGTTGCAATATTATTAGAAGCAGAACAATTGTCTATTGCAGATCATTCGGATATAACGTCAGTTTTAAATTAGTTCATAGTCAGAAGTCCTTATTAATTCTCTTGTCCAGTTAGGTTAGGATAGGTTCTTCATTCATACCAAGTATCAGGACCTGCTTTTCTGTGAGGAGTATTCGCAATCATTCTCAGAGTGAGTGAGGACTAAACATAACGTTCACTGCTTTCGATTCTGCTTTTCTTGCGTGGAAGTCTATCGTTTCATCATATCAAAATATGAAATTCGTTATAAATTATGGCGGTATGGGAGGATCAAGGTCATAAAGAAACAACTAAGAAATTCTTTTGAATTTTTTTGTACAACTCAAAAAAAGTCGTTTGAAATTATCATACACTAATTAACTTCATTTAATGGCTTTGTTTATGAAGTCTTTGAAAGCTGCAACCGATGTATACATGCGTGGATAATCCGTTCCATAATTGGCATAATCGGGTAATGCTATCCCATACTGCAACCCATCGAACATAAGAGGTCCTCCTTCATCTCCTGTGCAAATGCCTCTTCTTGGAACCACAAGTCCTGCACAAAATATGGTATGGCTGATCTTGAATTTGCTGTAGAGATTCTGACACTCATCCCGATCTGTTATTTGTAGCTCTGCGAATCGTAGATGGTCGGACATGACTGGATCCTTGAAATAAACTTTACCCCAGCCTGATATGAACACTAATGAATTAGTTTCTGGTATGGTTGCACTTTGTCCACCCAG
This sequence comes from Adalia bipunctata, assembly GCA_910592335.1. Lineage (NCBI taxonomy): Eukaryota > Metazoa > Arthropoda > Insecta > Coleoptera > Coccinellidae > Adalia > Adalia bipunctata. The sequence continues at coordinate 17,548,806 of OU342955.1, forward strand.
TTTTATCTTATCAACCTTGTCGCCAAACTCTGTTATGGCGTCTTTGAGAATAATGACGGCAATGTTGTTGTGGACTTCTGTCGATACGTAATCTGGATGTTCAGTGAAGTCCTGTACATCCCTGGTAAAACCTTCGCGATCGTGAAAATTGGATCCGTATCTAACGCTCATGAATCTGGGAGATTTCCTGAAAAGAATATTCTTGAGGTAGCAAAAGGAACATTTTTTTCAGTTTCCATTTTTCCGAATTCGGCTCTGTTGAGAAGATAGCCATTTAAAAAAATTGGGCTAATTACGTCTCTGATATAATTCTCCCGAATTGATGCCAAGCTCATATTTCTCGATTGAAATTGAGTTGATACATTTGGGAAATACTCAAGTACTAACCTTATTCGAATAAGAATGTTGAAAACACGATATTTCTTAACAAAAACAGTTAAGGTGCAAACACATTGTTGTCACGTCACGGGAGCTCACGTGAGGTCAGGTTCAACGTATTGCGCTAGAGACACACCATTTGACATTCGCGCTGTCATGAGCTATTCGAAGGTAATATCACAAGACTATGACAAATAGCCGACTATTATTTTCGGAATAATTCTATCGAGAGCGTCTTGTATTTCGACAATTTAATAAGTCCATATAAACATTAATAATCTGAATAACTCCCGAGAGCTTTAGCTCGAGGGAGTTATTCTTTGATTATTAATGTTCATATGGTCGAATTGAATTGTCTTGAAATACAAGTTGCTCGAGATGAATTAAAGAAAATAATAGTCGCTTCTGTCATAGTCGAGTGATATTCAGGAAGATTATTTCATGAAAACGCTCCAAACGCTCGGATCTGCGGTTTTTTGTATTTTCGACCAAGCGGTCGGACTTATTTATAATTATTTTGCAAAAAAATTGCTATCCCAACCAAGTTTTGAACTCGGGACATTTTCAATTTTGAATAAATGTTATGTCAAATTTTGACACTTCAAATAGCCGCTGATATTTCTTTGTTTACCTGAATATCCGACAATATTGCATATCGCGTGACCAAATTCGTGACTTTTCATTGGCGGAGCAATGTGTGAATGAAATAATCGGCAATATTTAGTGACGAAGCGAAATATCAGACGTGATATCACAGAATACCTAACTACACAGAAGCGTCAGTAAGCATCGGCACTTTGATCTTCAAGTGGCAAATTTTCGTGACCTTCATTCTCTGTTAGGTAGTACATATGTCACTTTTGAGCGGCAAATTTGATTTGAATGGTCAATGGTTCACATAACAGAGGATTTTTAGTCTTTGATTTATCAACAATCAGAATCATACCAAGAAAAAACAAACTTCAACGGTCCATCGGGAAGTTTAAATTTAATTTTGACATATGTACTACCTAGCATGGCACAAGTGCATCACATAGAGTGACGCTTCTGTGTAGTTAGGTATTCTGTGGTGATATCACGTGCGATCAGAAAATGTGAATTTGCGGAATTATAGATCTCGCGTGCTTTCACGTGACAGCAGATACTAACCTAGCGACCGCGTGAATCACAACAATGCGTTTCTAAGCGCAAGTGAAGCGATATGAAGTGAAGTGATGATGCGTGAGCTCACGTGACGTGACAACAATGTGTTTGCACCTTTAGTTTCATTCGATTATATCTGCAACTGATAAGCCATATTTCTCCCACCAAAACAAGTTCCTTCTTCAATTTTCATGAAGATCAGTTTGTGATAACTAATAACTTGTTTATATTCTCCTCTTTCTCCCAAAACTATCTCAAAGAGAATTGTTTTTACACTAATCGAACATAACTCAAATAAATTAGGTCAAATGATTCGGGGTCAATGACCTAACCTAACCCATCGAACCATATTCTATGAACTCTATCATAGAACGTTGGAGAAGACGATGCCAGATTGTGTTGATTTTCTCCTTGAACAATGAAGCAATAGGTCCTCTATTGAACGGATGAATTAACGCAAAGGCACTAGTTTTGTTTACTTTCGGCGTATTGTGCCTCTTTGAAAATGTTCTGATTCTCGCCGATAGAGCGCTACCATCTTGATGCACAAGACCAACCGTTGTTCTGTAGACCGAAAAGTTGGTCTGTGGTTGTTGAGGTAAGCATGCGTATAGCGACCTGATGGAGATTTGTCGATTCGTTATTTGTTTATTCATAGTGTAGAATGCGAAAAATTGATGTGAAAAGATTTTCAGTGGAAGTGAATGAATGCGATAATAACCGAGAAGTGAGTTTATGAAATTCCAAGAGGATATTGTTTAGGTATCATAGTATTTTACATTCATTTCAATTCAATACGTGATTTGCATGGAATGTTCATCATTAATATCCGAATTTTGCATTCTATTGACATTTTAGTCTTGACAAAGTTGATGAGCATTCTGACAACATTGTTACCTGGTATAGAAATCATTAATTTGAGTCATTCTGTGATATTGAAAAGCCAGGGTTGCATCTAGATTTTTCTTATGATTTAGAAAGTATTTCGTTCGATTAGAGGAATCTACACTTAAAATATATGTAGGTACAAGTCAAAGACTCACCCTGTATTCGTCAGTACGAGATCTTGAAGTAATTTTGAAATGAATGGAAATGAGGAAATCTTGAAGTTAATTTTCAACCTTGTCAATCTTCATCGCCATCCATCCATTTATGGATATTAAAATTCAACACATTTCCTTTTGCATTGTGAATACCATATTTTTATGCTTTTGTGCGTTTCAGTTTAATTTTACCCAAGCACTCTTTGATGAGTTTCATTCATTTCAGAAGGTTTGTACTTTTTTTTTAGGTATAACTCTATTCATTTGCACGAAAAAACTGGGAAAATATCCTAGAGCTCGTATAATATTAGCAGTTGGAGAAGATGAGGATAAAGAGATAACAAAAAAAGGCGAAAATAAATGTTTTATCATTTTAATCCCCACTATTACATATCGGCAGCCCACGTGATGAAGTCAATAACTCGGGAAACAGACGCATAAACACCAGGATATTTGGAAGAAGCACACCCAATGCCCCATGATACAATACCAATTTGAACATCGAAGAGGGTCAAAGGTCCACCACTATCCCCCGCGCATGCGTCCTTTCCTCCATCCAGATATTTCGCACAGAGCATGCTCTCGTTGATCTCATAACCTAGATATTTCCTTCTGCATTCCTTCTTTGAAATTATCGGAACGTCCACTGCTCTCAAACGCGAAGACATCCTCTTGTTCTTCGCGGACATTTGCCCGAAACCGGAAACCGTGGCGAATGTACCCGGTTCTAATTCTGGGAAACTCACGTCTGGTAGACTGACTTGTTGGATCTCTTCGGAAAAGGAAAGTTTACCAATAATTTTCAGTATGGCGACGTCGTAGGTGAAGTCTCTCTTCTTGTATTTGGGATGTTCTTGAACTGTTGCTATGCGATAAACGAAGCCACCTCTATCCCTGAAGTTCGAGCCAACCCTCACCGTCATCCTCTTTATGGACAACCTGAAAAAAATTGTCTCATCACAAGTCATCGTAAAATGTTAAGAATTACCTGATCATCAATTCTTCAAGGAAAATGTTCGCTGAGGAAGCTATACCCAACGGAAAGATTTTCATGAAAGTTTGTAGGTAATTCCTCCATGAAAACCCATAAAATTGAATACTTCGTCAGTGTTTTTATCGATACGAAAGACACACCTTTCAAATGAACTCTTTTTGTCGCTCATAAGTCAAAAACTTTTCGATCGATTTTGCTGAAATTATGTATGTGTATTCGTGTACATCACTGAATGATATTTTTTGTATTGTGGAAGGTTCAGATTCACAACTGGCTCCTCTAGGTGGCGCTGCAGAAAAATACCCGAACGAAAATGTGTTCTTCAACAGAAAAATGAAACAATAACCTAACCAAGAAAGAGAACGTGATGAAGCGACGTCTTGGAGTTTCCAAGGGTTCTCTTTAATATTTCACGGGACTCAAAAGCCCCTCAAAAATTACGGGAAATCCATTATCTTCGAGGGGAGTTCAGCGATGAAGCTCTCGCGTAGTGAGGCTCTGACAAAGGTATAGGATGCCTTTTATTTCGGTGTGAAAATCTTCTCAAAACATCTTACGTTGTTTTTTCATTCAGACGTCTTGAATCCTCTCAAGTTTCCGAGAATTAGCTAGTTCAATCCCTGGAACAGCTTGAGAGAGAGCAATTTATATTTTCACTCAGCCTGAAAACTCCCTCAGAAAGCACCAATAGCATGTCATTTTTAATGATTAAGAAATGGCGAAGGTTCAGTTCAACTGACTGATCCCAGTTTCCCCAGTTTCAACTGACTGATCCCTAAGCAGCGATTGAATACTTACCTTTCCTCATTCTATTCAATATGAACTATCACAAACTACAACTTTTTTTATGATGCGATTACTTTGGGTTTTATCTACACATACTGAAATATACAGGGTGACCCACCCCAGACGCGGTTCTCATTTAGAGGCAGTAAATGGAGACATTTTGAAATTTTCTTTTCGTGAAATGTAAAGGGCAATCAGATGCACAATTCAAAATTATTTTCACATAGACAGGGTGTTCGATAACAAAGATATAGACCATAGTAATACTTTTTTCAATGTAATATCCTTTATATAATATCAAAAATTGAATGGCAAGCTCAAATAATGATGAGTTAATAAAGACCATTTAAGAGGAAATGGCGAAAAATCGAAGAAGAGGAGAATTTTTAATTTTCAATTAATGAATAAACCCTTCAAGCCAACGAGACAGACAATGTTTTTTCGTGTAGAAATATTGGCTGCCCTTATGCAGAAGAAAAAAATTTAACACTGGAATATACTGAGTGATCATAATTAATATTCAAACATCAAATACAGATAATGGTCAAAATTACTTATTCAAATGGCACACCCAGTATTTCTGTAACTTGTTGAACGTAAAAATTGATATCGAAATTATCTTCATTGGGTTTCCCTATCTAAACCTTATAGTTTTCCAGTAATTCTGGATTTTTAATTCAACTAGTTAACCTACTATCATGATTAGCGATATTCATAGAAATACTTGGAAATATTTGTGGGGGAATGCTTACAATATTATTTGAAATCTGAAGAACTCATATGAAGATCTCAATAATGGTGTTGCGGACATGCAAGATTCATTATTCCTTTATAAATGAGAATCTACTGTTTTTCTGAATATCAATTCTTTTTTCAATTATTTAAATGAATCGTTTGTTATGTGATTCTTTGAACGTATGGCTTAATTTCAAAACGATCGGAATAAAAAAAAAATTTAAGGGCATGTACCGGAAAAGATTGAATGATAATGACACTTAATACCTTCTAGGCGAAATTAATTAGAAAATAATTGAAAAAAGAATCGATATTCAGAAAAACAGCAGATGATCATTTATAAAGAAATAATGAATCTTGCGTGACCGCAATACCATTATTGAGATCTTCATATGAGTTTTTCAGATTTCAAATAATATTGTTAGCATTTCCCCACAAATATTTCCAAGTATTTCTATGAATATCGCTAATCATAATAGTAGGTTAACTAGTTGAACTAAAAAATTACTGGAAAACTATTAGGTTTAGGTATAGGAAAACTCAAAGAGTTAGTTTCGATATTAATTTTTACGTTCAACAAGGTACAGAAATACTGGGTGTGGGTGTGCCATTTGAAATAAGAAAGTTTCGGACCATTATTTGTAGTTAATGTTTGAATATTGATTATGATCACTCAGTATATTCCATAGTTGAATTTTTTTCTTCTACATAATGGTAGCTAATATGTCTACACGAAAAAATATTGTCTGTCTCGTTGGCTTGAAGGATTTATTCATTAATTGCAAATTAAAAATACTCAATTTTTTCGATTTTTCGTGATTTTCTCTTAAATGGTTCTCCTAAGGCATAAAATGGTCTATATGAACTCATCATTATTTGAGCTTGCCATTCAATTTTTCAATTCATATAAAGGATATTACATTGAAAAAAGTGTAACTATGGTCTATATCTTTGTTATCGAACACCCGGTATATGTGAAAATAATTTTGAATTATGCATCTGATTGCCCTTTACATTTCACGGAAAAAAAGTTTCAGAATGTATTCATTTACTGCCTCAAAATGAGAACCGCGTCTGGGGTGCGCAACCCTGGATATGCTTACCGAAAAAATTCATTTCACGTGAGAAACAGAAATGGAGGAAATTGCCCAAGATGTGAATTTTTCTACTGCATCAATGAATTGTAACGCAATCCTACTATACTAAAGAAGAGATTTTACAGCCAATACCGAGATAAGGCCAAAAAAAATTCAAAAATTAACGAAAATGCTACTCTATGTTTCATTTCAGAATCAAAACAGAATGATTTCTACCACTTGGCTATGATTCCCACTTTTCGTTTTTCGATTTACGTGGAACTTACCCGTGAGTGCAATGCGCCGCTGTTAGAATATGCTTTTCGTTCAATATACTGCCTCCACAATTATGTTGGTCTTTGTAGGTTATAGAAACTTGCCAGGGAAAATCTTTTATGTCGGCCAAAAATCCCCCAACAATCCTTGATGTTGTATTTTCAGCAGAATCATCTATGTCTTCACTCAGTGCCCTGAAACATCCTGCAAAGAGGGTATTTTTCCATATGAATTATGCTCAATTGTTCTGCATTGTGTATATCGAACAAAGAAATATGTGGCTAGAACTCGTGGTCAATAGGAGGGTGGACTAATCCTGAATTCATATAATGACAATGGTACAACAATGGAAAAATATTATGCATCAAGAGGCTTCTGATATCGAAGAAATATCCGTTGAACAAAAAATGGCGTAATCACTCACCAAAAGTTAGTAAAATGATGATTATATCAAAGTCCATTCTGACTCTTGAGATTGACCAATACATCGAACTTTTTCGAATCCAATAAATAAACCACTTCCATTCAATCAACGTGAATTGATGATAAACTATTTTGACGACGATAATATCGAATTCATTAACTTTTCAAAACTCAACTTCAACTTAACGACAAATTAATGATGATTAAATCCCCATAGAGAAGTTATTAAATTAAATATTCACGCTCTTTCGAGTATTTCTCGGCAAAAGTCCATAATTCATAATACAGATGAGTTTCTTGACCTGTAAGCTTCACATTATTCACTCTCCCTATAGTTTGTCTATAAGAGAATTCATTAGAGGAGCCCAAGACTCAATTAACATAACGCTGGACTCTCCAAGAATAAAAATTATTTCAACTCATATAGGTCACTCACATACAGGCTTTAGTATAGTTATAGTGAAAAGAGGTAACAGTCCACTGCGACCTTGAGGTCTATTGTGCCCCCTAACAGAGCTGTTTTCATCGCGCCTCCTACAGCTCGCCCTCCAGTTCTAGAGACTTGATGAAATCCAGTATCTGGGATGGCTTCAAGGTGGACTTTCTTGTCCAAAGCACTCTTTCCTTTGGCTTGCAATGGCATAGCATTCCGTAACCAGGTTAATAGGAGTTTCGTCCTCCTCCCCACAGAATCTACACTAATCAGTGTCCGATAAACCTATTCTAAACAGATGCTTCTTTAGGCGACAATGTCCTGTGAGAAAGCCAGTGAGTAAGTGAAGTTGGTTTTTACTGAGATCCAGATATTTTTCGGATCTAGCAGTTTCAAAGTTCCGCGAGGAACTTTTTGGAGTGATCCAGCCCTGGGAGATTTCGCCAGACTTTTTCTCTTTCGGTTTTCTCCTTCAGCATAAACTCCTTCTTCTAGGTGCATTTTCCTATACCACAGAAGGGTTCTGGGCCAGTGAATGGCGTTTGTGCGCTCTTTCTGGCCAGTGTATTGGTCTCTTCGTTTCCTACGATTCCCGAATGACCGGGAACCCAGATTATAAAGACCTCATTCTTCTTGCCTACCTCATTGAGTTTGTTTCGGCAATCCCAAATTAGCTTTGAGTCAATGACGTAGGAGCTCAGTGCTTTAATAGCAGCTTGACTATCAGTATGAATAGCTATATCGCACTTCTGATAGTTTCTTTCTAGATTTATATCTAGACATCTTCCGAAGGCAAGTATTTCCGTTTGAAGGACGCTTGTACAGGGGCCCAACGATATTGCACACTTGGTATCTGTCCCATAAATGCCAGCGCCAACTTCTGTAGCGGTTTTATACCATTTTATTGTATTTTCTTCGAGATTATAGTTGGTGTATTTCCTTTACCAATCCTCTCTTTTGCTTAGCCAGGATTTAGTAAGGCAAACGAATGTTCAGTGGGTTTGCACAGGATGAGGTGCAAAAGAACATCACTTACCCCATTTTAGGATGACCACTAGCTACTGAGTGCAGGTGTTTGTGTTTTCTGGTTCAAATTTGGAATTTCATCTTTATATCCCTAGACTTTGATAGGGCTTCCTTGGAGATGGTATCACGAGAGGAATTCCATACTGAACCTATCAATGGAGGGTTATTCGACCTGGAAAGTGAAACCTATGCCTTTAAGTTTAGCTGATAACTAGCAGTGCACAGGAGAAATTACTTACTTGTAAATATTCTCACAAGAAACATCGCCTTTCTTCTACCAGAATATCTTGTACTTGATATTCGCTCTGTTTTGGTATTAAGGGTGAACCATTGAAGGACTTCGAAATCACAGAGCTATTTCGTTCTTCTTTAGTTATGATATGCATTTGACCCAATTCATATATAAACCATCCTTTTCGATATACCATGGACCAATAGAGAATGGAGAAACTTCACATGATGAATTCCGACATAAGAATCTGTTCGAGGAATTCACCAGTATATTTTTGGTGGTTTTGTTTTCCGCAAAACAAATTCCACATTTTATCGGCATTCATGCAATGCGCTGTTGTTCTCTATTCGAATCTAGTCTATAAACGGGCAGCGCTATCACTCGTGTGCATTGAAATTTTGATGCTGAAACAGGAAATTAAATTTTTATGGTCGCCTGATAAGGTGCGAAGAGTGCAATCATGTGAATCCATTGGACTTTAATGGTATGCCAGCAGGTCAGCCTTTAGAAGTATAAATCATCGATTTTTATGAGTTTACATGACGCGCCGTAGGCATCATAGCTCTTCGGTCTAGATTTATGGCGCTTTTCACCCCCCACCCCTCGATATTTATGCGATCAAAACAACAACGCAGCGCGTAGGACAATCTATCCGAGTATCTATGCGGGGAGCTTCCCAACCGACTGGAAATTCGCATGACAATGAACAATTTCATAGGAGAGATATATTATCGACGGGTTTATTGCGTCAACGTTTTGGTCACCCGAAATGTTATATTACTCTTCATATAAAAATTGGTGCTGATATCACACTTACCTTTCTTTTCACGTTGGGTCACCCCACAAGATATGTGTTATGTCTATGTCTACAGTTTTTATTGATCCACTGATATTAACCATTTCGTCAAAAATCAATGATTTCAGAGACACTCGAATTTTTCAAGATATCACCAACCATTCAATTTCGTTCCAGACCGAAGGCTCGAAAAGATCAAAGCGCGAGTAACGCTAAAATCTTGGAAATAACGCATTTCGTCGCGACCACAATTATACGGAATGATATTCGCACTCTATCAGATCTTATAGCACGATTCGAATTAAAAGAAGGTGAAGTCGTCTACAGAAGTTGCCAGAATCGCCAGTTTCGAGAAAGATTTATAGGCTAATATAATAATGCAACCAATGCACGTGTTATCACTACCATTACTTGGCTTTCCAGCTGCCTGCAAAGCTTCGGTTCCAACGTTTTTGATGAATTAAAGATAGGTTTTTCAGAAATATCGATCATAATAGCTATTTATGTAACAAGTACATAAATCAGGTCTTTATGGACGAGTCCGAAAGTTTATGGCAGAGCGAGCAAAGCGAGCGAGGCCAATAATTTGGGCAAGTCCATAAGACTAATTATAGTACGAGTTGCATACAATGCTTTATATTTGACTGCAATGCAGACAATTTATTTTCTGAAATGGCAATAAATATATTCGACGCTTTATTTCAAGATAACATTAAGTGTTCTTTCGCTTCTCTTACCTTAGTAACCATCAGCGACCTCAGCAACCTCACTGTAAGTACATAAATTAGGATGGACTAATCCGAAAGTTTATTTTTTCTACAACCGTGCCTAACTAACTACTTTTCCGCATTTTCGATTAGGAAAGTGTCACTTTCCCGCACTAGTGCGGGAAAGTTTCTTTTCTGCACTAGTGCGTTTAAAAATTATTGCATTTTCAAAGAGAACTTGATATCCTTCAACAATTATGACTGGCATACATGGATCTGTGTATTTATTTCTATGTCACGGTCTATGATTTTCCGCAAAGAATCCCAAACTCCTTAATTAATGTGTCAAAACGAATAATCGAGTTGTGTAGAAGTTTTTTTTTCATTTCATAATACGGTTGTAGAAAAAATATTGTTCCTTTCTTGAGCGGAATAGTTATTTTCCTATAAAGGGGGGGAAAGTTGTACTTTCCCGCACTAGATTGCCGTTCGGGCAAGCAATCGAGTGCGGGAAAGTACTTTCCGCTCAAGATAGGAACAATATTTTTTCTACAACCGTATTATAAAATGAAAAAAAAACTTCTACACAACTCGAATATTCGATTTGACACATTAATCAAGGAGTTTGGGATTCTATGCGGAAAATCATAGACCGTGACATAGGAATAAATACACAGATCCATATATGCCAGTATAGATGCATAGAATACCTGGTGTTGGAACTGATTAGATTTTGTTTAAGACTTTCTTGTCGATTGATCATGTGATACTTTGTGCGGCTTTTCATTTCTCCCGAAAGAGGTCGCGCTATAATTCCATAACCACAATCTTTATGACATTCGAAATTAATACATGTTTTGAAGTTTTGATCAGAGACAACTGTCATTGTGTCATTTCTCAAAAAAAAAACATAACCCATATCATACTGATCATCGCGCCACGACCGATGAATATTGCGGATTATTCCGGAAGTAGCACAAAATTTCAATTGTTTTGATCTACAAATTTTGTTCACGATTTTTACTTAGGAGTCGTTTCACCAGGTATTTCTATGCATCTATATGCCAGTCATAATTTTTGAAGGATGTCAAGTTCTCTTTGAAAATGCAATAATTTTCAAACGGAAATCTGCATTAATAATTAGTTTGACATGGATGAAACTGCGTAATTTCAAATATTTAACTAAATATATAAGTGAGTAGATTGAGAGATTTTATTTATTTATTTATTTATTTATTTATTTATTTAGATAATTAGGAATACAAACAGGTGACAACCACCCAACACAGTATCCACTATTTTGAAATACAAAGTATGTCAAAGTGAACAGTAAATTTTCTTAAGTGTAGAAATAGGTACACAGTTAACTAATCTAATAGAACAATTTTATACTATAACAAGAACATTTCGAAATAAAGTCATCAAAGCAAGCATAAGTTTTGGTAGAAAATGAACAACAAAAAAGAGAAGAACACCCTATTGACCTAAGTATATTTTTTTGAGTTTTTGTTTTATTGAATTTTGACTAAGATGAAAGAGGTCAATATTACCCAAAGAGTTACAACATCTCATCATCCTGCAGAGAGGAGAATTCATAGCGCTATTAGTATTACGAAAAGGAATATGAAACAAATCGGTACTTCTGAGGGAACGACAAGGAACATGGAAGGTTATGGAGGAAAGAAGGTCAGGAGAATTATAGGTATTGTTTAAGAGCTTATATATGAAAAGGACATCACTGATCCTTCTTCTATTTTCAAGAGAAATAAAACCAAATTGAGTCAAACGAAGAATATAGTTTTCGGGATTTCTAGGTGGAAGACGAAAATTGAACTTAAAAGAAATAAACTTTAAGAATCTTATGTTAAAGGTATTATCATACCCAAATTCAACACATATTTACTTTCCCGCACTTGTGCGGAAAAGTAACTTTCCCGCACTAGTGCAGGAGAGTGACACTTTCCGAATCGAAAACAATGCGGGAAAGTAGTTAGTTAGGCTCGGTTTCAGAAAAAGTACTTTCCCGCACTCGATTGCTTGCCCGAACTCCACTCCGCGTCGTTCGAGCAACAGCAATTCAGTGCGGGAAAGTACAACTTTCCGCCCTTCATAGGAAAATAACTATTCTGAAATGGCAATTATTATATTTGTCGCTTCATTATTGAAAAACATAAAATATGCTTTTGCTTTTCTTACTTTAATTCAAAAAATGAATAGTTCGGGAGAGGAAAGCGTAGAAAATTTAGCTGCAAGTGCCAAAGAATCTCTCCTACCCACTAAAAGTGCTTCTGAAAATTTGTATGCTGTCTATAACAAGTGGTGTGAAACGAAGAAAATTGCAAAATCGAGAGAAGACTGTGACAGTTGAGTCCAATAAAGTGGTGTCCAGTAGAGTGGTGTCCAATAAAGTAGTCCATTATGGACGCTAAACGAATTCCCGAATCAAGTGTTCATGAAGCAGTCGGACATAAACGTTTTTAATGACGAATCCTTATCACATAATGATAAAGCAATTTCAATAGCTTATCCTCCACTGCGGTATCCAACCTAATCTCAGCAATAAATTCCAGCTATGGCCCTAATGTTGAAAACAGAATCCAGAGGGCAATACAGTCTCCTAATCACGGAAATACAACCACTTGAGATACAGGAAAAGAATCGTCCGTTCGCCAGCCATACCAAACGAGAATTTATCCCTGTTCTAACTGAATTATGAAGTTGGCCTCGGTGCACTTGGGAGCGTGTTTCCGCCTGCAATCAGTAAAAGCGGAAGCTAGGCCAGTATCCGCCATAAATTCATAATGGACCGAAATGGCGTATCTACCTCTTTATTCGGGTGTGTATTCTGGCCTATAGAACGATTCGGTTGTAAATCAGTGCACTTAGGGCAGAGAATCGATGTCCGATGATTGCCGTCAACTATTCATTTTTCATTTGTTGGGTATGGCGGGACATTTTATGAGCGTTATTAGAAGTCATACTTGTTCTGACCAAGCAGACGAAAATGATGTGAAAACACAACACACACACACACACACACACACAAACCACACAACACCCACATTTTCAACGTCAACGTAAACGTCAACGTCAACGTCAACGTCAACGTCAACGTCAACGTCAACGTCAACGTCAACGTCAACGTCAACGTCAACGTCAACGTCAACGTCAACGTCAACGTCAACGTCAACTTCAAGAATCACTGCAGGGCAAATTTCATAATCACTCTACAGAGTTGAATGATGTCTAAATAAATGAGGAGACAGAGAATTGTCCGCGATATATAAAAGTTCTGGTGGCTAATTCTCAAGAGGAATTCTGATGCATAATTAATGAGCAGCACAAATGGAATCGCAATTTTCAATCATGTATAAAGCAACAGGGTTTCCGCTAAAATAGGCCTAATTCCAGTGACTGATCGCGAAGTTTAGGGTTCGGCGGGTTCAAGTTCGTCAACGCGGATGACATTGATCGATGAGTTCGGAGAACAAACTTGCCAGTTTATTCTGAGCATGAAGTATTGGTATTCCCAATAAAATTCAGCCGACCGAAAATTGATCAGGTAGGGAGTGTCGTATAAAATGTCACAAAGTTGGAACAAATTCTCGATTGTCGGAATTTAGAGACAAGACTACTCGTTCATTTCGAAGGTCTCGAACTCTGGTGTCAGAGCGTCCGTCGTAGATTAAACTTTCTCCTTCAGTATATTCAATAATTCGATAACGAGAAAGTAATGTATGAAAAAATGGGAACTCTTGATAGGTACAATTCCTAGAAAACAGTTATTCCAGTAAATAAGTAGCACTTGCACGTGAGAATTTTTTGTGAAAGCCCTATTGACCTAGGGACCTTTCCATGTGTCCCTCATTCATCATTCCAATTATAAAAGCAAAATCAAATTATCGAAACTTGGCGGTTTGTTGAACCCAAAACCGTAAATTTGAGGACATCTCAAAATGATACAACCAAAATTTCCGAATACTCAAGGAAGATTTCAAAAACAATACAATTCAAAAACAGAGTTTTTGTAGATTTCGGGACATTGAAAGATATCTGGCCTTGCATGCAGCTTTCTAACAATATTCAAACAAGCTAAGCGTACACAAAATACCTGACCTTTCCCTTCGTGCAGGTTATCCTAAGGATGATGACAATATCCTGAACAACAAAAGGAAAACAAAAACACGTCAGTAATTCGATGCTCGCAGATCAATCTCACTTCCGGTCTACAGACGAGACGCAATCTAAATAATTCTAAGTATGTAATTTCAAAAACCTTTTACTTACGAATCAACACTCTCCTGTCTCCGTTTGAGACCGTACTTCCGAAAGAACCAAAAATTAGTTACCCTAACACCGTTTCCGTACCTTACCTTACCTTACCTTACCTACCCTGAAACCGAACCCGAGTCAAATGAGAACCTTCCCGTTTGAGGCTTCTCCAGTTACTCTGAACTTCCGAACCGTATACCGAATCCTTTCCATTTGAGGCTTCTCCAGTTACTACCTTTTTCATCTCCAAATGAAATTGAAGATTCCTTCTTCGTTTTTTTTGAAAACCAATCAAATTAAAGATTTTCAATCTCCGTTTTTACAAACCAATCAAATTAAAGATTTTCAATCTCCGTTTTTACAAACCAATCAAATTGAAGATTTTTCTTCTTCCATCCTCACGTGGGTGGGTTCTGAAATGATGACGCAGTTTCCCATGAAACTTTCGGGTACTGCCATTTTGCAAATCCCACGATTTTAGCGTCGAATTTTTCTGCTGTCGTACGCATTCAGTGCAACCGATTTCGTAAAACGATTTACTGATATCGTCTGAGTTCCTTGCGAAACTTCAACCGAAAATCAATAATTTCAATCGTTATCGTCTCGCCAACATCCAGTACCATACCGATAGCACTTCAATAAGTTTCGGATCCATGGGTCCAATTCCAGAAGTCTATACTAGTCAACTGAAATATGTCGATTCATTACATATTCAGAATAAAGGACGCTGAAGAGAACGGATGAAACGTTACAAGAAAGAAGAGCCATCGAATTCCAATTTTCTGTTCAAGCATGGCGAAATATTTCGATTTATTACTAATTCAAACAGAAACGCATAAAAATTCCGGAATCTTCATTCGATTGTTACACAAATTCAACTTTCATTTCACCCGAAGAGTGGTTACTACGAATTTAACCCTCCTGGCTCTCGCTCTCGGCCTAATCGCGCTTATGCTTATCCAAATCACCCTGTAATATTCCAGGACAGAGATATTTGTCAGCGCTAATTAACTTCTCGGCCGGATCATTAGGAAGTACCATGAAAAACTGTAACTTAGGAACGAAACTGTCGGGGATGTGAAAATCTTGAACTCCAACTTCCTGCTTGATGTTTTACAACCTCAACCGCTTCATTAACTGCGAGATGCCGTGAGCCGTTTCGGCGGGGCACGCCTCCATGTTGATGAGGGCGGAAGGGTAATTATATAAATTTGTACGTGTTTTTGACGAGGGCAATATTCAGGAGGAAGATGCAGCGAGTGCTGATCTCAAACAAGTTCGCTTATAATTGGCGCAATTACATCGGATGCAGACATCACAAAGTTGCATGCGGAATTCATAGTTCATTGTTGTCTCAAGCTAGCTGCCAGGTAGTGGAATGAACTGGGAGATTCGAAAGAGGACATGTCACCTCTCAAACCTGAAAAAGTCATGAATACCCCAGAGGGTGTTATCACTATAAGCCGAGCTATAAGCTGAGGTCGACTGGCTGGAGAAGAACCTTACGAACTTATTTCAGATCGATCTTCTCTTCTTATACTCTACACTCTACAGAATCACTTTCCAAGGAGATCATCTACCATCCTCATAAATCCTATGATCCCAGTAGAGCTTTCACAATCATATAGTGAGGATTAAGGGTCGGCTTGCCTAGATGTAAATGAATTCCTGAGGCAGGCACACCATGTCCTCCCCCGATTCACATAGCCTCGAAGTTTTGTCCGCCGACTAGAGGGTTCTCGCCCTATTCGCCAAAACGTCTCAATTTTGGACTATATATTCCAATGTCTGATTCCACGTCAGGGGCAGATTTTTATCCATCAGTTTACCATATGAATAAGTTCTTATCTTTTTGATTCACGTAGTCCACTGCACTTTACCTGTCACGTATGACCGTGGCAAATGGTGTTTTCGAAATCAAAAGAATTGTCAAGGGGTTTCAGTCTATTTCATATGTCAGAGGGTAACAGGCTGAAAGTTACACAATCTCATTCGAGAAAGGATAATGAAATAACCTCCAGTAGAAGATTGAATTGTTCTAGCTAAGTTTTCTAACACACAAACTTCGTTGAAACTGTCAACCAGAACCGGACTTAAATCATCAGTAGCCTTCAAAGGCCTTGACAGCAGCAAACTATACTGTTGGGTGTAAGGGGGCAAAGAATGGATGCCGAATATTGGAATTCCCCAGGGTTCCGTTCTGGTGCCTCTTCTCTCCAACCAATTCGTAATCGTCCTACTCAAGAGACTTCTTGAAGAAGTTGTTGCGTCTCACTACGCAACATCTGGACAAAATAAATTCCACATACTCTGTCCTCAAGAAATGAGCTGTTTAAAAGTTTGTAGAAATTGATTTTCGACCATATGCGATCGATCACTTGTACTGCAATATTTGTTCCATATGGCTTGATTTACAATTTTCGTTCTCTGATTAAAAACACCCTTTGAACTGATTCATTCGTTTCATTCGAGGCGTTCTCAACCCAAGATACTAGTTCAAGTTCAACTAAATATATGGTGACACATTTATTGCATAACGAATGGCATTAGGGAACACATGCCTGACATCGAATACCCAATAGTCCAAGGATCCTCTCATTGGCCTGTAGATTCAAGACATGGGTTGTTGTTCACAGTAAAAAATGACAAATGAGAGCTTGGCAAGGCGTTTTTCAATTCTGACACCCGAACGAGTGTTGATCTTTAACTCTTTTACTCAGAGGAAATGAACCTCTCATGTTTTCCCCAGCTTGCCTTTGAAAACCTATGTTACAGAGACATACAGTTAGTATTTCGTCAATAGTTAGTCGTTGAATGTTATCCAGTACTTTGTCAGTTGTCAATCAATTTTCTTCAGTGGCTTGGTATTCGCGAGCCTCTTGTGAAAATAAGTGCTTAGTGCTCGAAACTGGGGAGCCTTTTTTTCAAGTGCGTAGTGCTTAGTGCTTGATTCTTCAGTGCTCGTCACAGCTCTGCCCTTGCTATACATTTCCATATAGAAGGTACGTTTCATAATTGTATACATATTACTTGTATAATTATTTCGTGCTTGAAATCTAAGTTGAGGTAGCAAGAAAATACAGTGTGTTGGGAGTGCATTCAAATTTTTCCATTTTCCATCCTCTTCGCTGTTGTTATATGAGTACAGATAACAATTAATCGCAGTGATCATCAAGATTACCATAGGGTGCTTACAGTTAAGTATACCCTACATCGGTTGTGCAGTGACAACAGTTTTCATCATCGAGATTTACAAGAATCAGCAGCATCCTACCACCTAGAAGCAGTTCAAGAAGAATGTTATCCTGGTAACACAAAAATAAAACCAGGAAACCTTGATGAACTAATTAAGATACGAAACAAAAGTAGTTTATTATTTCCTAGTGCTCGAGACAGTGCTATGATTCGAATCTTATCTTCAACGGACGAATTCCTGAGTTCATCCACATAAGGCTTCATCCAAAAATAAAGTGAACCTATCTAGCAAATTTGCAGAAGCATCAACTCTGTTTTTCATTTATTTTAAGGAGCAAGGCCAGAAGATCCACATTTTAAAACATGTGTAACTTTTAAAACAGAATAAATCGACGCATGCTTGTTTGAGGACGAATAGAAGGAATAATCCAAGCTGTCAACTGCACCGCTCAACTTCTTTGTGCGATACCTCGGGCGGATAACATCGCCCAGCTCCTCCAGTCAAAACAACTTCCGTCAAAGCCGGAAGTCCGCTCCTGGACGAATCCGGGCCGCTTTCTCCGAAGTTTCCTTCGGCTCGTTGTAGCAGGTCATGTAGAGCCAAACCCTCTCCAGGTTTAAGGAAATTATCGGTTCACAAATTGCTTGTAAAAAGTCGGTCTGTTGAGTTATGCCGTCGAAAGAAAACCCGCCGAGCGGGAACGAGTTAATTGAACAAAACCGCTTTCACAATTAATTATGGACTTTGAGAGCCTGGCTCTATAATTTCGAAGTTCATGCGATCCATAAGGTTTTATGGCGGTTGTTTCTGATCCAGGGTTCGGTTGGTAATGAATCTATTATGATTAATTTCGGCAGGTAGTCGGAATATCGGATTTGAATTCGGATATTTTGCGATCCCGGAGTATGGTTATCCAAAACACACAGGTTGTTCGGATTAAACTAGGTGATTTAGTGGGAATGTCAATAAATGTGCCTAATAACGAGAAATGAAATTCTAATTGTATAACGAGCGAATCTATAATATCGAATAAATATTTCAAGCTCGAAGGCAGGTAAAGGACTGAATGAAGACACAAACAACAAAGCAATCGCTACGCCAAGAGATTGAGCGGGCTTTTTTAAGCTTTCCCTGAATACGCTTCAACAGATCTTATTGTCCAATGAGTCATGAAAAATTTGTTCACACAGTCGTCGTTGCCAATATCAATACACAAATCAAGTCCATGATAACACAGTCAATCGCCTATCCAACAAGATCAGGCAATTTTATCTCCAGCCTCCTTTCTAATCGAAACATCGCACAACAGTTTTACGCCTGTTTCAATAAATTCGAAGCAGTACCACGTCAACAGGTGTAGAAAGAAGAGAAGAGAACCTTACACCATTGGGCATTTAACCAGTAATTTGGATAAATTACCCCCCAAATCTAGAAAAATGGCACTCTCACGATATCAGAAAATGGTTGCACTGAATGCGTACGATTGCAGAAAAATTCGAGGCTAAAATCGTAGGATTTGCAACGTGGCAGTACCCGAAAGTTTCATGGGAAACTGCGTCATCATTTCAGAACCCACCCACGTGAGGATGGAAGAAGAAAAATCTTCAATTTGATTGGTTTGCCACCGAGAGAACAATTTCTTTCAATTTAAGAAAATTTCTTAGCTTGAAAGAAAGATCGACTTCAAATACGGCGCAAGAAATATCGTTGTAGAGACAAAGATATTATTTGGGGAAACTGCGTCATCGTATCAGAACCCACCCACGGGAGGTGGGAATGGAAAAAAAAATTTTGATTTGATTGGGTTGTAGGAACGAAGAAAGGAAAGTTATTATTTGATTGGTTTTGAAAAATCGAAAAAGAAAAACCTTCAATTTGATTGGAGAACGGAAAGATAGACAGTTTACTCGATAACGGTGGCAGGGTAAATCATATTTTTGTATTTTTTTGAAGGACGGTCTCGAGCGGAGACAGAAAAGTGTTGAGTGAAAAGTGGGGCAAGACAAGCTACCGGGGTAAGATGGGGTTGATAAGCTCCTGACCTTTCAGAAGCTGCAACCCTAGCGTAGAGTGCCAGTTATAATAGTAGGGAAAACTACTTCCAATAAGTGGGGGCCAGTTAGACTGAGCAGTGAACAGTCTGTCATTTAAGCATGTTTTTGTGCCAAATGTTTCCGATTTCATGATAAAGTAGTTTCATTCAGTGCAGATCACTGTTGATTAGAGATAAGCCACAACAACTGGTTAAACTGAATAATATATCATTGGAGAGTGTATTTATAAACCGTTCATTTTCATACCTTCTCAAATCTCTAAGTTCAATCCTAACCTGAAACGAACCACTTTATGCCAAAAAAGTATTAGTGGGGCATGATGGGGATATATCAATGGGGCATGATGAGGTGTATCCATCAATGTTTTCCTAATATGGTATTTTCTTTCCTCAGAATGGGCTTCAAGTAGAACTTAATTTAAAGTCATAAAAAGAAATTAAGAAATAGCAAAATGTTGCTGTTGTTCAAACGAATAAATCTTATAACAAACAGAGTAAAACCTTGCAAGACACATCAAAACATGATGAGAGCAAGCAAGAAAAAAAGATAGCTAAAGTGGCAAAAACCGGTCCTAAGCGGAAAAGGAGCAGTTCTTTCTCATTGAAAGCATCAGACGCAGAATGTCTGTACTGCGGTTATTTATACTCAGAATCTTCTGAAGGCTAGATTCAGTGTTCCATGTGGGCTCACTGCTCTTGTGCAGGAGAGGGAGATGAAGATGACGAAACAGTTCATGTTTGTGGACATTGCCAGTGACTAACCCCTTCATGCTTCGTACTTACCCCATCTTACCCCACCAGGTGGGGTAAGATGAAGTTCTGTTCGGTAAACGGAAAATTATTATTAATAATACATACTTTTAAAGAAGTTTATTTTTTATGCTGAAATTTATTCACTTGTTATGTACAATTACATCTTTCAGAGTTCTAATTCATGAATCTGAGTTTTTTATTATTTTATTCACCTCTAAATGTTAAGTACCCCATCTTACCCCACTTTCCCCTATAAGGTTTTTGAAATTATTTACAATCATTTAGATTGCGTCTTGTCGGTAGAACGAGAGGGAGTGAGATTAATCAGCGAAAGCGAGTGAGTGACGTGTTTTGTTTATTTCTTTTGTTTTCAAGATATTTTCATCATTCTTAGGATTATATGCACGAAGAAAAGGTCAGGTATTTTTGTTTATGCTTAGTAACCATAACAAAATCCATAGCCACCATAACATTAGCTAGTTTGAGTATTGGTAGAAAGCTGTATGTAAGGCCAGATATCCACGAGGGTCCAGAGTCCCGAAATCTCAAGTGCGTTGGGCCTTAACCACACTTTCTCCCTTCACGGAGAAAGATCTTTAGAATTTAAAATAACATCCCTTCTTTTCCCTAAGTAATAACACCTCAGATTGGTGGAAAGCCGCTCTTCCGTCGTTAATTTTTCTCTATTTCACCATTTAAATTCTTCTCATTTCATTTCTGAAATCCTATCTGGATTGAGTGAAGATGCTTCAAGTTTTCCACTTCAAAGCTGAAACCTCATATATATATACTCAAAAATATTGAGGCGCCACAAGCAATTTTCCTCTACTCT
The DNA here is from genome assembly GCA_910592335.1 of Adalia bipunctata. Classification (NCBI taxonomy): domain Eukaryota; kingdom Metazoa; phylum Arthropoda; class Insecta; order Coleoptera; family Coccinellidae; genus Adalia; species Adalia bipunctata. The sequence goes on from OU342955.1 coordinate 17,569,960, forward strand.
TCAACACCACATTCCTCGACTTCGTCTCACTCAAAGCGATAGGAAACGTCAGGGAAACATACGTTTCCACGCCAACGGAAAATCTCCAGATCGGATTCCATCCGCACTGGTTAGATATGCGAATGACATAAATGCAACCAGACATATAGTTATAAACCTATGACGTTTGCTGGTGAGATTCTCCAATTTATATGCTGACAAGTCTCACGCATCGACAGCCTCCGATTTTTCCACTATCTAGATATCCGCGAGCGTACTGTTTTCAGCTGCAAATATTGACAGTTCTTCGAATCGACGAATGCCGCGTTCATTTCATTCCTAGATATTATGTGGGTTTGCTGATTGAATTCGTTCAATTTTCGTGCTGTATTCTACGGCGTTCTGTGGAATTGAAGATCGCTGCTGGACGATATGAAAACTGATTCTCTGCTTGCGTAGGGCGTGATCGAAAATGAATCCGGAAACATCATGAAAGAAACACTATGTGGAGAATTAGCCACCGGATGTTTGACTACAATTACCTATGTTTTGTGATGTTGTGACTTTTAGGTACGTATCACCTACGTCGTAGAGCAAGTTTAGACTCTATAAGTTTGAGAAGATGCTGCGATAATTTATAAGCTTCAAAATTGCAACGCAGAAGGTCTGGTCAATACTGATCTTGAACGGTCCTACTATATGGTGGTGTAATTCTGGTTTCCTTGTCGTCGGCTGGAGGAATCCGTCAATTGGGAGTTGCTAACCTAAAATGAACACTCTTTTCACGGAAATCAATCGGTCTTTTGATAACTAACTTGCGTTTAATGTGATTGAAGCGTAGAGGAACGTCACCAAATATGGAATACCATTTTGTTTTCGGGATATAAAGAAAAAATTAATATTAATTAAATCAGTTTGATGTTTATACTGATCAGTCATACATTTATATGTAGTAATTACCATCCTCTAATCAAATATATTAGTTATCTAATTTGAATCTAGCACAAAAAACAAAATCACAAATAAGTAACCAAATATGGAATAGAAACCCCTATATGGAATATAAGCTTAAATCAACAAAACAATAACAAAAATGGACATCAATATCTTTGAGATCAATTGAATGAATATAAAATATTGTGATAAATGAAAGAAGTTACATAATTACTTGCAAAAGTCACAGATCCAAGTATCAAACTTTGGACCAGCACAATCATAATGTGCCCAGAGCCCACACATCAAGCAAATTCCATAATTAGACACCGACGACTGTCCATATTTGGATTTTTATACTAGTTGAAACTCTTCTAAATATTTTTTCAAGTCACAATATTTTAATGACAAAAGATCACAAAATGGTGAAATAAACATAATACCGATATACTTAATAGTATGACAATTATGTATACAAACATAACAGCTGGTAATACTCATTTACTACTTACCTTTTAAAATTTTCTTCACGACAACAAACCAAAACACGCCTGCCACACGTTTAGCGTTTGCGCAACTGACTCGATGGTGTGAGTGCGATAGTAAGTAGACCGAAGGAAACAGAAGATGGTCGAATGTTCCGTTTATTACTTATAGTCTTGGAGAAATGAAGGTATTCCATATTAGGATACTATTTCATATTTGGTGACTTTTCTCTATTATCATCAGAAAAAAGATAAATCCGAAGGAATCCACTATGTTTAGTTTTAAATGTCATCCTATCATTTCTTCCTCAATTGGATATTCTCTTCGAAATATTCCTGGAATAAATTCATGTCGAATTAATGATGACTCGATTCATTCTGGGGAGTTTCGTGAGTTGTATAATTGTAGAATAGGAGTAGCTAACACCTAATGCAATATCTCAAATGAACCAACAATACATTTAGCAGCTGCAAATTGAATTCAAATCTCAAATGCACAATACGACTTTAAATTGGATGGAATAAAGCTTCCAAAACCACCATCTCCTCCCATCAATTACATAAATGGTGCTCCATTTCATCCCTTGTAAGCGAGTGCACCGAAACGAAGATAGTCTGGGTATTTGACAAAGGTAAGGAAATGCACCGACTAAGTCTATAGACAAAGGAAATGACTGCTGAGAGCTTTACCACATACCCGATTTGATCACATTATCACCGAACAAAAGTTGGCTGTTTCTTATGCAAACTAGCTTGGCGCGAGGCCCTACGCTTCCACCTTTTCTTCACATGGCAACCCTTAATTTACATAATTTGCATTTTCACTTAAGATAATTTCATTTTAGAAACTGCTTTCCCATACGAATCCAATCGACTTAATTAAACGTTGTCTGCTAGTCACGAAGGGGCTGGGATGATAAGAAAATGAATAATACTGATGTTTACGATTCAATCTGCTTCTGGCTCTGAATCAATAATGATGTGTACACACTACTTGTGCCGTCCCATTTATTATTTCACTCGGTATGGTCTCGACTCACTATGTTTATTCAAAGAGGGCTGCCAAAGCACAAGGAACTGGTTCAATTTGATGGCGCTCATGGACTGATTCTCGATAATATTATTCTATCTGTATTGGAAATTGAAACGTTCTGTGGGAAGAATAACAGATGGATTATGGTTTTGTGGAGTTTCGTTTTTCACGACCAATCAAGTGATCATAGTTCGCTATATTTATCGGTTCTTGAGTGAAATTTTCAACTTCTGATCAGAGCTGTGACGAGCACTGAAGAAAAGTGCTTAGAGCACTAAGCACTTAAATAAAAAGGCTCCCGAGTCTCGAGCACAAAGCACTTATTTTCACAAAAGGCTCGCGAATACTAGTAATTCGACATTTCGAGCACTAAGCCTTAAGCACTTTTTTTTAGGAAATATTGAAAGTGAGGTTATTTTAATAGGAAAAGAAATTGTAAGTTGGTATAGGTATGTGATATTAAAAATTTTGAATTTGATTCAATATAATACATATTGTATTATGAATTCTTATTGGTAATGAAAGAGAAAAATGCTATTCGCTCCTGGATCTCTCTGTTTGATAATATTGATAAATATCCTACTGAATTTTTCGAGTTTACTATTATTTTCTGAAAACTCCCAGTCCTTGAAACAAATTTCAATAAAAAATTCAAGGAAAAATGGAAATGTTCGTCTGTCAATTCTCTCACTGATTTGTCAGGAGCAAACCAGTTGCAAAACATTGTTGCGTGACAAATAACGAAGAGGAAGAAGTATCAAAATTAGAACTCAATCAACTGTGTAACGTTTTGATGTTGTATATTGAAGACTCTTTGGTCAGATGAAAACGTAAAAAAATCAGAATCGTGGCTTTTGCTATTGATACTAAGTTGTCAACGCACAAATTACCATTTAACAAAATATAGCAAACACATGGGCCCTTCAATTTTACTTTCATAATGATCAAGTTTCCTCATTATCATCTCTCTGTAATTGCAATCCAAACAGTTTTGGGATGTAACTGTCATGTAAGGAAATGTTGATTTGAGATTTTATTCATGTTAAAATGAGTTCGTACAACATTGGCTCAGGGCTTAGTGCTTAGTAATCCGCAAAAGTGCTCTGGAGCACTTTTGGGATTACTAAGCACTAAGCCTTTGGCCGAAGCACTCCAATTACTAAGCACTAAGCACTGCTTTTGAAAAGTGCTTGGGAGCACAGTGCTCGGGAGCACAAAAGGGCTCCGAGTGCTTTCACGAGCACAAAGCACAATGCTTTGGCACAGCTCTGCTTCTGATACAGACAAAATAATTTGTATCGAGTGTTTTTTCAGAGTGATAGAACTTTCCATTCGAAAAATAGTTTCATGACATTTTTATGATTGAAAAAGAATTTTCGGCATATGTCTACCACGACAAGCTCTGAGGAACCGCACTGAGGCCTGGTCGAACCAGGCCAATTTTAGTCCACTTTTTCGAGTAATTCAGGCCTTATTTCAGCAATAACACGAGTGATGTTGGCTTCCAAACCGTCTATTGTTCCTGGTTTATCAGCATAAAACAATGACTTGACAGAACCCCAAAGAAAATAATCCATTGGAGTTATGTCACATGAACTTGGTTGCCAATTGGACCATTCCTCGCAATAAATTTATCTCCAAATCTTTCTTTCAATAAATAAATTGTCACAGTAGCAGCATGAAGTGTAGCACCATCTTGATAAACCAATACACTTCTGGGTTGATGCCATCGAATTTTGAAACAAATATCGATCTGTAATGAGCCCATGCACTATAACATTAGCTTCAGCATCGTTTCTGAAGAAACTTGGACCAATGATGCCTCCAGCGTCTGAAGCACACAATACAGTGCATTTTTCAGTATGCAATAGAACCTGCAGAACTTCTTGAGGATTGTTTTCACTCCATATAGGCAATTTTGCTTGTTTACGTAGCCGTTCAACCAGAAACGAGCTTCATCACTAAACACAAGTTTTTGATTGAGAAGTAGATAAACCTGAAGCTGTTCTAGAGCACAATCAGCAAACAAACGACGTTCATTATGGTCAAGTGGTTTTAATTCTTGAACCAATTGGATCTGTATGGGTGAAGACCAAGTGCTCTATATGAGTTTAGCGAATAGAACACTGATTATTGCAGCGTGAGTCTTTCCGTGATATTTTGTTAATGCTTACCGAACAGGAATGTTAAAACAACATGGATTCTACCTTCTGTCAAATCAACGTTATCCCTATCGAAAATTCTATCATAAAAAAACACCCGATCGTTGTTCTCTAGTGTTATTGTTGATATTTTGAACGCTGTTGTTTATTTTTGACAGTTGTTGTTTTGTACGCTGCTTGAGGCGGTTATTAACAGGATATTATGAAGGGTATCATAAATATCTAGAGTAGCAGCTTGTCGAGAGGATATTATGCTGACATATTGTTTGTTGCTTGGAATACGTATATTCCAGTGAAAAAATAAACGAGAGCCACGCCAAATGACATAGATTTATCCAAAGCAATGAATAACTAATTGGATGACTACTATTTGGGTATATGGTTAGAATTCATATGAGCACCTTGGCATCATTAATCATCGGCGGCATGATTGATATCATGAAAATTTCCATTTTTTCCACTATCATAGCTATTTGTATATCATGTTGGGTAATGCAACGAATATCATGGATCATAATGACTGATATTTGATTCAAAGAATTACTGAGTAATGAGATACAACCTACACGTGTGGTGTAATATTCTCTGAAATTCAATATGGGAGCTCCAATAAATTCAGTATTCATCATATTTTGTTCAATGTAAATAATAATGGTCACTTTATTGAATTTCGTTCTAATGCATCAATGTAGAATCAATGGGATCCATTACCCCTATTACTATATTCATGATCCATATGCTCAGTTTTTTCATCAGCTTACAAATGACAGAAGGATACGTATATGGAAACTGCGTGAACAATACACACAAAAAAGACTGTGCTAACGGCAATAGTAGATATTTTATTGACATCGTTTCAGTTGGCCCAATAAAACTTCTTCTTATATCAATAAATTATTTTTGGAGTAATTAAATTCAGATAATTCATTGAATAATACGGCTGTCATTCAATTATAGTCAGAATAATATTGAAATAAGGAAGAACTGCATATTCGTTAAATAAGACTTCTATTTGAATGAATCGATCAGAATAATATTGAAATAAAAAAGAACTATATTTGCTTTGAATACAATCTATATTTGAATGAATTGATTCATTTAATTCAATAGCTAAAAATAGTAACGGAACAATAACTAGATTTATTCCAATGAAGCCTATGATTGATTCAAAAATAGTAAATAAAGCTACGAAGACGACTGCATCAAGACAAGACGCGACAGGATTTTGATTTAGTATTTAGTTGCGTGTGTGTGTTACTGCGAAGAAAGAGTTTGAAAATGGAAGAGCTATTAAATAAGTGGGGAATGGAATCTCTAGTTCCACATTTTCAGGGTAAGTACCTTCATATTCATATAAAAATGTCTCACAGCCTTCCGTTTTATTGTGAATATGTGCCATAAACGAAAGACAATCTAATAATGGTACTTATTTTACCGATAGTTGCTAGGATGTTAGTTATTTCACTATTTCAACCCCTTAAGTTAAAACTTGGTGCACCATCGCTTTCGAAGGAGGGACATCCAATTTCAAGATTAAATTGAACCAAATCTTAGTGGTTGCTTTTGATATACCTGGACCTGTTTCATAAAACAAGTTATTAGTTAACAGGCAAATATTCTACGAGTTGTAAGTTTTTTGTCCAATATCCGCTCCATAAAAATAACTAACTAAGAACTAAGGTAACAATACCGATTAAATTAATTCGTAAAATTGTAATCCAACTAAAAGTGAGAGCAGTATTTGGTGAAATTCACTTGTTTTCAATGTTTATTACGAGTACTTTTACTTGTAAAATTGTAACTTGTTATTTTATGAAACTGGGTATTGATCATAATTAGTTCATGTCCCACAGTTATCCACTATGTATAAATAATAATTTATGCTCTCTAATTCAAAAGAATATATATATATATATATATAGTAGTCTGAGATAAGAGCCTTTTGAACTATAAATACATATGTTTCAGGGAATAGAGGCTCACTTTTGATAGGAAAAAATGTAGTACTCTTTTTTCTAAAACCAAGCTTTCGCAATACTTTATTGCTTCTTCAGGGTGTCTAAAATAAACAGATACAAAACATTAATACATTTACGTAAATTAAAATCATCTCGTAAATTACCGAAATTGAGGTTATATAATGACAATTGAAACTGGTGTAACATTTTATGGAAAAATTTTTCTTTTTAAAATACAATTGGGTATGTTCATTCCATGAATTTTCAACTTAAACAGCACTGTAATATTCATTTCTTAACTTATATTTTCTGGGTCGTATTTCTTGAAGTATATATATATATATATATCCACTACTTACATAGTTTGATGTTAGTAAAAATTTTATCAAGTCTCTAACATTCATTCTATTTCCAAACAAGGTTTTGATTATGTAGTTTTTTGAGGTTTAGAAAATCGGAAAGAAAAATATCCCTTAGATCCCTATTTAATATTGTCGCTTATTATCACAGTACCATAACTATGTTCAAATTAGAGGAAATAAGTTATTGTTTTGTTATGAATATTAGTATGTTACTGTTTACTTATTCTTATTGTGTTCTTGAGACAACATTTATGATTTTGTTGATAAAATAATAAACAAATGTGAAACATTCAAAATAGTTTTATTTGATACATCTTATCTTTCAATCAATAAATTAAAGAGTTAAATTAACAATAATAAACTTTCAATTCAAATATAATAAAATATTTCTAACAACTGCATCATATTGATTCAATTGATGTAGTTTCTTTCTCCAATATGAAGTTTATTTAAATCAAAATCAAGCATTCATTCTTTTTATAGTAAACTACCTTTCAAGAAATTACATCTTGTTTCAGATTTAATATATCCTACATTTAAAACAATCCAAATATATAGTTATTCAATACTATATTTAATTTCCTGAAATATTATAGTTAATTGATAGAAAAAAAATGGGTTTGTTTTAATTGTATTCTTTCATTGAAACTAACTAACGCTTTTCTTGTCCCAATTATAGCATTTCATTGAATACTTTTACTGCTTAGATAAAATCAATGAGACCTATAATTGAATCAAAAATAGGCAGCATTGGCATAGGAAGAACAAGATAAGCATTGAATTAAATATAGTAATCATTCAGGAATAGGGAATACAGTATATCATTGATTCAATGGTTATGCCATTGTTTCTACTAACAGTGTTTTTTGTGTGTAAAATTCAAATACTTGTCAAGAAATTATCTTAACTGATGAAGTGAGTGAACTGAAGAATGAAACAATAATTAGTGATAAAATGAGCGCCATTCATTTGTTGTACAAGTGGCGGATTTTCTGCGACCAATTTTTCGTAACATTTTCCGTGACGTTTTTTCCGCGACACTTATTTTCCGTGGCGTATTTTCGCGGCGCATTTCACTTGATTTTTTTCCGCGACTATTTTCCCTGACTCATTTTCTGCGATTTATTCATCGAGGTTTACTTTTCGCGACAGATTGTACGTCCCAATAGATACCATAGTGTCAAATGAGTGAAACCAGACGAATGATAAAGAGGTCTCATATATTTTGGGCGAATTCCGTTGAAGCTGATAGAATTTTCATTCTACCAAAAAAATGCCTTAGAAGTATTTTCAAATTGAAATATAATGCTTCTTGAAGGAACTTTTTTTAAGTATAAAATACTAACCTTGTACAGCTTATACATATATGAATGTGTGATGTATATAATAAATAATTATAATGATTTCAAAACTTCAATGTTGAAACATGAATTTAATACTAGAGGAGAAACTTATTTGAGTTCTGAAAAAACACCTTATACATTTATACAGAAAAATATTACTTACTTTATACCAACGATATGGAATAAATTACCTGAAGATTTTGAAAGCAGGCACATCAAGGCACAAAGGAAATCAATAAAATGTTTTTTAATAAAAAAATGTTATTACAGTGTTAAAGAGTTCATGTGTGGTGGAGATTTTCATGAACTTCAGAATAGTATATACCTACCATGCATTTTTTGGGGTTTGTTGTTTGGCAGCGGGAGCATGATTTGATATTGTTGGGTATTATTGTTGTGTATTTGTTCTTATAACGTGATCTACATCTGTAAAGATCTTACGGATCAAATGAAGATTTGTTATTATTTTATATAATACAGCAAGTGGGAGACAATACTTTCAAAACTTCACGCGTAATTTGTTCATGAAAGGAAAAACTAATTTCTCCTCATGATAGAAGATTAGAGTGTCCCACTGACAGCTTTGAGGTTCTGAGGACCGAATCAGCCGTCAGACACATCACGATCAATTGTCCCAATTGTGAATTCTATTCCGCATCCAATGGAAAATTACTGTAGAACGAAGTTCGAACACAATGGAGGCTCCAAATCCACTATTCCGTGCTTTACCCATAATTAATCCAGAAAGTTATAGATATCTATCCCGAGGGATACAACGGAACAATTCCATCTAGCAATAACTGAGTTATAACCGAATATGGACAGCCGAGCTCGAAATCAGTAATAATGAGAACAAGCACTCATCCAACTGCACCAATCCCGCTTTCGAACGAAGAAAACTCGCGGCCATTTTGTATAAACGCATAATTCGACTGGTCGTCAGTGTTTCATGCGTTAACAACAGATGCGAGCAGATTGCTTTTAATGTGCTTTCGAGTATAACATTTTCGATCGTAATGCACGTTATCTGGCTCTGACAGGTTCTCATGCTGAGTCGACAGTTAAACATTTATTGCGCTTTCTGATGTGTTACACACATCCAACCAGGGCGTTGGATCAAAGTGTAATAAGTTGAAATCAATAATTCAACGTTGTTCTGCGGCAGCGAGGAAGTTCACTGGTGATAAAAATACATCTTGATGGCTGAGTAGATTATTGTGTAAATGGAAAAGTAGATGGGAGATGAGTGATAAGTTTCTCCTACTTTGTAGGAACGAGGAAAAAGTGTACGTTTTCATGGAAATTTCCGCGAAATTTCTATTCTCCAACCTTCTATGAATGACAATTTATTTATTCATCTGCTGTGACCAACTCAGTTGTCCTTTCTTGGTTTATTATTAACTAGCAGAGTCCCTAGATCTACCTATTAGGTAGTTATCCTTATCGGTAGATCTCTGCAAATCGGGTGATTTTATAGGCGAAATGTCAAAGTTTGATAAACTTTCCTGAAAAAATTGAAAAATTATGGAGAATACTATTACAAAGCTATTATGCATTGACCTTTCCTCTTTCGATCCGTATATATTCACATCACGACCAGGATATCTGTGAAAAAAGTTTTATCGAGCTCGAATTTGTCCATTTTCCGGATTTTCTGGCGATTCTCGCGAATTTTTCAAAAACACTTATTAATAATGCAGATTTCTGTTTGAAAATAATTGCATTTTCAAAGAGAACTTGACATCCTTCAAAAATTTTGACTGGCATACATGGATCTGTCTACAATGGCTTTATACAGGACAGTGGCGACAATAGACGTTCACGTTTCGATTGGTCGGAATGTTTTCGACCACTAATGGCGGACTTTCATGGATTTGTTATCATGTCATGGTGTATAAAGCTCAAAATCGAGTCGAATGTCAAACAGCACGACACTCAAATGTAAACAAATATCCGCCATGTTTGTGCAAAAACGTGTTCTATGACCCTACTGTCGCCACTGTCTTGTATAAAGCCACTGTAGATCTGTCAGATCTGAGTATTTATTTCTATGTCATGGTCTATGATTTTCCGCATAGAATCCCAAACTCCTTAATAAATGTGTCAAAAAGATTGGTATACTCGGGGGTATACTTAACTATAAGCACCCTATGGTAATCTTGATTAATTCTGAGGTAAGTTGTTATCAGTACTTGATAAAGACTACGAAGAGGATGAGGAAGTGGTGAGATGTGAAGGCTCTCTCAACAAACAATAAACTGTATTTTTTTTGTTACCTCAACTTAGGTAACAAGCACGAAACGATTATACAAATATTATGTATACAATTATGAATCTACCTTCTATATGATAAGTTTATAACAAGGGAGCAAAGGTGTTATGATTACGAATACTATTACTTTACTGATCGACAATTATAAACTTCACTGATTGGTTGTCTCTCTAACATAGGTTTTTAAAGACAAGCTCGAAAATATGGGAGGTGCATTTCCTCAGAATAAAGGTGGGAACGAACAACAATTGGTAGGATGTCAGAATCGAACAACGCCTCGCTAAGCCAACAAAGTGCTGTCATTTGCTTTTTGACTATAGTGGGAAAAACAACTCGATTTCTTAAATCTAGACCAATGATGACACTTCGACGATTATCTACTCTCTCCTGACATGTATCTATTTCCCAGATGTAACTTGAACCGCCATAAATTCACCACAATATGTTTATTTTTATGAGCCTTCACGGCGAACCAAATAAAGGTTCATCCGACATGGCTCCTTTCATCAGAAATGAATCTCTTAAACTTAACCTATATTCTTGGGTTTGAGAAACCTTTCAATAGGAACATAATTGGTTGAAAAACGGTATTTTCAAACAAAGAACGAAAAATTGTACCAAATTAAACATATAAGAATATTGCCGTTCAAGGGTGCGATGTCATACGGTTAAAATCAATTAATTAGTTTTAAAAAGTGACTGCTTTTCTGGTGAACCAAAGTGACGAAATTCATGTGTTCCAGATGTTGCTTAGTGGAACGCAACAGTAGGTGAGTATTGTGACTTGTTTGCTTCGAGCAGGATCCTATGAGCGGAGCTAGGAGGAAATACTAATTGGGTCGTCTTCAGATCTAGTTTCGTCTTCAACGCCCTTTCAGCAAGAACTGGCTAGGAACTGCCTTAACTACCACAGTAACTTGATTTCAAATACCGCCAACGCCCCTGAATTATTAATTGAGAAAATTTATTCGATCTCAACCTATGATAGGTACTATCGAAGCGGAATTCGAGTATTTGACCTATTTTATAAAAAAAAAGCCATGACCTTGGAACATTGCGGAAGTAGACCACAAACTGCAACAAATAATGCAAAACAGATCTGCAAATCTTGTATCACCAATTTTCTCCTTACTGCACTCAATATAAAACAAAACAAAAATGGCTTAGGTATATCCTCGGCTAGCTAGCTTTAAACGATGTTTAAAATAGAATATTGGGCGCCACGTGATTTAACTTAAATACCTAAAAGAGCCTGAGACCCTTGCCAAATTAAGAGAAGGAATTTTGATGATATAAAGAAAAATAAATCACGAAAAACAACAGCTAGGTGCGATTGATGTATTTATTAACAATCAACTGAAAGAGTGTTAAAAACAATTTCCTGTTAATATAAATTGGTTTATTTGATTCAATATAACCAAACAGTTATTTGACTCCCCCTATATATATCGTACGTACGTAAATATATAGTGTTCACATATCTCCTCATACAGATTCCAATTATAAACATATCATATTATAATTGCTGGTAAAATCATACGTATATTGTTGTCATTTACTGAGCTGAACGTGAATAAAAAAGAATATAACAACAATAAAAAATAAATAAACTGATAACGGCGCTTTTTCTCTTCCCAAGATAAATTCTGGTGATGGCCGATACTGCGATGTCAAAGGTGCTATGAAGGTATTAATTATTCACAGCTAGGCACTGAACTTCGAGAAGAAAAAGGAAAATTCTGACCTTAGGTATATTCTGTCCTCCAATTAATTTATTCCTTCTATTTATACCTGGTTGGAAATATGTAGTGAAGGAAATTTTGTTTGTTCGAAGCACACTGATTAAATCACTCCTTTCCGGGTTATCTGGTCTGCTGAGTTGCATAGATGTACGTGCAGATAATAATGTTAGGAAAATTTAGATAGTAGATAAAAAGCCTTCTGCAAGAACAAAGTTGAAATTTAGAAATGAGAAATTTTGATAGATTTTAACTTACAAGATGAAATGCAGGCTTATTGAGTGGAAGATTTTCTTCGCTGCCAAATCCAATAAATTGAATTGTAAATTCACTTCAGAATTAAGGTACAAGTGAAATTACTATAATTCGCAACTTCTCAGAGAAATAATAATCCGTAAACGAAAATATCACAAGGCAAGGTAAATATGGCTATCTCTCCAAGCGTAATCTTCAGAATGAAAATAATAAGAGAATATGCGCGATTAACATAATGACGATCAAATACAAAAATCAGTACCATATGTACCATTTAGCGAACAACAGCAGAACCAAATTTTCAAAATTCCATAATTTAAACGAGGAATCTTCAATTTATAAAAGAAATCCCCAAATGAGCATGTAATACTTGGTTTCGACCAATACAAGACCTAAGCATGTGAACGAATACAAAAAGAACGATTCCTGACCTATTTTTCCACGTCAAGAACATGAGAACGCTAAATTACCTACACAAACTAAAATGAGTGCTTCTAGATTCAGATTATAGAGAACCATTAAATTTCTCCTCCAACATTGTTCTCATCAGATCTGAGAACGTACAACACGTACGTGACTTGCACGTACATAGTATATGACGTATTCGATTAGCTAAAAGCTTCGAAGCTTCATGCGCATCACACGAACGTTATCCACCAAGAATTTCAATAAAACCCCTTTAAAATCCCGGCTGTTTAAATTGTCAGTCATGACACAGACGTCAATTCTTCCGCCGTTGAACGAGTGCCCTCTTTGATTAATTCCTTCTGTCAGGAAACGAATTCTGGTCGTCGAATCGTGCTTTCGTGTCTTTCGAGAACCGAGCAATAAGAATTTTTATGAAACTTAGATCTTACATAAAAAGAATTCGGCAGGGTTTATCGGTGTTGGCTTATCCCCTACTGGGAAAAAGTGAGCTACGTCCTCCATAATCTCCAGGAATCTGGCGGTTTTCTCTCAGTATGTTTCTGAAATTCTTGATGAAACTGGCCAGGTAGACACTATATGCACTGATTTTCAGAAGGCGTTTGATAAGGTCGATCATAAACTTCTGAATTTCTGATACATAAGTTGGGAACTCAGTTTGTCTTCTCTGATGACCTAGTGAATTTTTTCAACTCCTATCTGTCGAATCGTCAGCAGTTTGTCTACCTGGAGGGACGCTGCTCTTCACCTTATATTTCTACGTCTGAAGAACCCCAGGGCTCGAATCTTGGTCCACTTTTATTTCTTATTTTTGTCAATGATCTGCTTCAGGATCTTGATTGTGAGGACAGCTTCCTGAGATGGCGTCGTGGTCTGGTGACAGCGGTTGGGAAGCCAATTAATCATATTCGTGCATTGGCTCATACCGATGACTTCAAAATCTTCTGCAATATAGGCTCTATTGAAGACTGCGTTTGCTTGCAGCGTGCTTTGGACTCATTGCTGATTTGGTGTGGCATGAGTCAATTGCCATTGAGCATTTCTAAGTGCAATGTCACCACGTGCATCCGGAAAATGAACCTATGTATAATTATGGTCTTGATGGCAGCATCTTGAGCAGAAAGACGGAGATAAGGGATCTTGGCGTTGTCTTCGCTCAAAGATTTACATTTGTTCCTCATGTTAATCATTTACTTGGTACCACGTCGAAAATGTATGGATTCATCGTACGTAATAGCAGATATTTTTCTGAACCAGAAACCTTAATTATGCTGTTCAATGCATTCGTGAGGAGCAAGCTCGAGTTTGGATGCATCATTTGAAATCCAATATATGAGCGCCATAGACATCTCTTGGAGGCTGTTCAGAGAAGGTTTTCCAAGTACCTGATGTTCAGGGAGGAGGGTGTTTATCCAGTAAGGGGTTTCGATCATGCCGTTTTGTTGAATAAATTCGGTGCAGTTAAGCTTGATGTCAGAAAAGGCGTTGTGTGTTTGGACTGGCACTGTTGACTGTTCCGTTCTACTTGCTAAAATAGGATTTCATGTGCGACGCCAAAGTTCTAGATTCGTTCACTTGTTCAATCTTGCTACGCCCAGAACAAATATTTTGTTACAGTCACCTGTGTATATGATGTGTTTTAAATTCAATCACATCTCTGTGATATTCACTTGGACAGAGTTTCCTTGATTTGTGAAACTTTCACTAAACTTTGTGTGAATAGTTAGAAATGTTAAATCTTCAATTCTGTTTTCTGTTGGCATCTTTTTTCTAATTTTGCTCTTCAGTGTGTTCATTTTGTAGTGTGGTAATTAAATTGAATTGTATATACCTATTTGATTATTAGTTTTAGTTTATTATTTTTATAGATTTTCTGTAACTGGGTTCTGCCTGTTGAAAATAAACCCTCATTATTTTTTTTTAACGTCCGTGTGATGGGAAAACCTTTTATGGGCGCCGAGAGGGTCCGCACTCTCGGTATTGTGAGAATCCAAGATCTTGTTTGGCTACACACTAAAAACCCCTCACACTTTCCATGGAGAGGTTCTTCATCCTGCCCTCGTAGCGTCCCTCAACAAAAGAGATGAGCTGCAAGTGGCTTCTAGAGTTCATGGGACCTGATGATATGAAGTGACCCGAGCAACACTGCTTTCTGCATTCTGTGCACCAATGCCTCAGCCATTGATCTGCAGACCGGATGGATCTTCAGTTCATCCACGTAGTTGGCTCTCATTCCACTGAGACATCCTATGATTAGTACGACCATCCTAATTTTATGACCTTGGTATAAAGTTCCAAGCTCGAACATAAGTTCTTTGTATTTTTGTCTCTTATGTTCTTCTTTCATCACAACATTATTTTAAGCAGGGGAGGAGAATTCCACGACAAATAACTCCTTCAGCTCCTTGTTCAGCAGAAGTAGGTCTGGCTTAACAGCATTAATTTGTCGTGTTGTTGGGACAGGATAGTTAGCATATGCGAGCTCTATCGTTCTGGACAACCGCTTCAATCTCCAGAGGCACATTTGGTAGCACCGGTTCTTTGTCTATCCCATACGGGGCTCTCAGATGGAAGTGTAGGATTCGGACTACCGCGTTGTGCTTCTCTACATACCCTGATGGAGAATAGGCGCTTCAGGCGGAAAGGATGTGCATAATCGTTTCCTGTTGCCTATGGCAAGCCCTGCTAGTTGTTGGGGTGGCCAAAAGACCAAAGGCCAAAGACAATTCTTCAGACAGCTCCTGGTCTTTTAAACTCCTGAAATATATGGCGTGTAAGGTTTTACTCATATGATGTTCGAGTAATGTATCTTACTGAGACTTTCGGATCAGTCTTGCTAGGCTTCTTTGGTCCGCTTGAGTGATCGGTGTTCCAACGAGCTTAGGATTGATCGATACGCCGGTTATGCTGAGCTTCTCCAGGGCCCTTCGTGCAGCACGGAATAGGAAGGCTCCATGGTTCGCAATTTCATGCTGAGCGACAAATTTCAGAAGCGGATCTTCACTTCTTAGAATCCTTACTGCCATTTCCAATGTTTGTTGATAGTGTTGATATTCCAAACATTGCAATCCTCTACCCCCTGGCTTCGGGGAAGGTATATCCTCTATGAACTATTGGGATGTAGGTTACGATTCATGTCCATCGTTTTTTTTTTGTTGACCTATCAAGATCGGGGAGCTCGTTCACTGTCCAGTTCATCACCCCGAAAGAGTAGGTGAGAATCGGGATGGCTAGCATATTTGTCGCAGATACTTTGTTCTTTTCCGACAGCTGCGATTTCCAAATATCTCTCAGCTCCTTTTTTTAGCTGGCTGTTAAGTCATCCTTTATCTGGGTTGTCTCCAGTACACCCCTCTGTTTCATCCCAAGAAACTTGTAAGTTTCTCCGTCTTCGAGATGTCGAAAAAAAATTATTATTATAGGAATCAGCTATTCCAAGACTCCACTTTTACTGTCAATATCACAAAGTTCATACTGCGTAAGTTTCAAAAAATACCTAGAGCTCTATGATTTAACCACTTCCTTCGACTTTCTTCTGCTACTCGTCTAGCAACGGTCATACAGCGCCATCAGTTCGCCTCTCTTGCTCTCTAACACGCAAAACAAAATACCAGAAAACACCGTCCACAATCGTTTGAAATATTCCCTGAATTTGGTCCAATAGGAGGAAAAACTCGAATGATTCGATTTGAAGGCTTATATTCGTCTCTTGACAACTGTTTCCCCCAAAAACGTACGGAATCCATTTATCGGAGTTCACTAGAATTCATTTCCGATAATGCTCAACCCGAAGTCATCTCACACCATTCTTTTTACACGGACTAACTGCTGATATTAACATTCCGCAAGGTTGCTCTGATGCTTCCATCGCATCGAAGTCTATTAAGAGGGTCTGATCGATTAATATCATCACGAAAGGAGCTTTTTTCGGTGGAGTTCCTCTCCCCTCATCTTCACTCCTCTGTTCCAATTCCATCCGACTTAAATCGCACTCATTCATTCAGGTATAAAGAAAGCTTTTATCTGTATTACACATTCAAGGCGTTGGAATACTATTAACAAACAGGAGATGGTCTGTCAATCACTCTGATTTTATCCCTTCTCTTGTTCCATGGATGAGCGGATTCTTCCTGTTGTTACAGCGAGACTGAGCGCACTGCGATCAATTGCAGATTTCGAAACATCGAGAAAGATTGAAAATGCTGCCGATCCGGATGGGTGCTCTCGAAGAAAAATGATTGGAAATTCCTTAGGGCTTATCTCGTTCTTGCTGCTACCTATATGGGTGACGCATCAGTTTCCTTTTATTGGATGGAACCTAGATTGCTAGGAATCCGTCTATGTCTCTCGATGATTCGCAGATTTGCTCCAATTCAATGGAATGTGGTACGAATTCAAGGTGTTGTGATCGTGAAACCAAGCTGCAATGTCCATTCATTATGAGATGTACCCGCCTTGATTAGGTATGGAAGTATATAAGTCTGAACTGGAACTCTCCAGATCAATAGAGCAAGAACCCTGCGTTAAGCACGCTTAAATAATAGCTACTATGGTATGTGAAAAATAGACTGTTGTCAAAAATATAATTGAGAAAACGGTCATTATTTATTGAGATCAAAAGTGGTTATCTAGCCACAACATTTTTTGGTCCTTCGATCCTCTATAGAACAAGATTGTGCTCTGAGCCACGAGCATTAAATCACTCTTCCTGATATGACAAACCGCGAAGAGTCTTCAAGGAAGTCCACAAGGACATGTGCAGGAAAACCTCCCCTAAGGTATAGTCCTAGTAAGTTAAATCAGAACTCTCAAGAAAGGCAAAAATCTTCAAGTTCAATTGAAACAAATTGAACTGATAAAATTAAAGGCTTCAGAAGCGATAAAACAAAAGGAAGCAGAAACAGCAAGAGCATCAGAATCAGCAAGATCAGCAGAAGCAGCAAAAACAGTAGAAGCTGCTGAGATGTGGAAATGCATGGAACTAGAAGAACAAATTATTTTAATATTCAAGGTGCAAAGGAAGTTTCACAAAATTGGTCAGTGAGATCGAGTTCTAAAGCCTCTATAAATAGCTCTGATATAGAGGCATCAAATCACTGGAACTGGATGGCGAGCTGTAGGATGCGCGATGATAACAGCTCTGTTAGGTACAATAGAGGTCGCAGTGGACTGTATCCACTTTTCACTATAACTATATATGCAGGGTGTCCCAGAAGTCGCGCACCCCATTGAGGGGATCGAAAGTGAAAAATATTCTACGCCCAAAAATCCATGCTTGAAAGTGACCAATCAGGAGCGCCCTACAGAAGAATAAGTAAGCAGTGGGGAAGCGAGAGTGAGACGCCAGTCTCGGTTTACTGCGTGAAAAGCCGGCAGCAGCTCTGGCGTCTCACTCTCGCATCCCCACTGCCTACTTATTCTTCGCTGGGGCGCTCCTGATTGGTCACTTTCATTAATCAATTACTTATTAAATACGTTATCAAAAAATTTCAAACATGGATTTTGGACTTATTAATATATATTATTAATATTATATATTAATATTTTTCACTTTCTATCCCCTCAATGGGGTGCGTGACTTCTGGGACATACTGTATACCCCTGTACGCCCTCTATACCGGAGGTCATGCTTCATACCTTTCTGCACAGAATCAAACATATTTCAATCAAACATGTTTCATATTTAATTAACTTTCGATTTCCTTAGAGTCACCCATTTTGGATAGCAACAAAATTTATGGGCTGAATCACGGTAGGTATGTCAATCATAAAATTTTTGTGCCCTGCAAACAATGCACTAAGCGTCAACGAAGTTGTCATTTCAGGGTAATAACGTGCTTTAATTAGTGTAATTTTGTTTGAATGAATACCGCAAACAGCCCTGTATGGCGCAGTTGAGTTTTTGTTGCCATGGTATAATTGGTAATTAAAATGAGCAATGACGTCATATATTAGGTTATTATTTGCAGTACAGAAATTCATTACATCCAATTCATTATTCACATCACCATAGCAAGTTTGCTTTGTGAAGTGTTATGTGTCGAAAAATATTTACTTGGTATTAATCTTTTAACATGATATGTTTTCCATTGTTTCGAATTGAATTCGAGAACGAATATTCTGATATATGTCCGGTTTATTGGCGTAAAATGGGATAACATGTAGTATTCACACGATTGTGCATACTTAATGAGGTTTTGAATGGGTTTTACTGTCCGATAATATCTAACGGTCATGCCCTTTGCCTATACTCACGTTATAATTTTTTTACAGATTGCTACGAATATTGGATTTCTACACGAACAGCAACATGTAAGTTGACATTTGTTGATATTATTAACCATGAAAGACTAGTGATTTTGTCACATGCGATTGTTGGACTGTTTTGTATATGCTGAGGAAAAAGGTGTCCACAATTCAATAAAGGTTCAATGTTTGCGTGAGATGTATAGCTCAGTATATGCGTTTAGCTTGACGAGTTGACGACAATGATACAATGAGATCGACAAGAAATTAGGATGATAAAATAACGACAACACGATCAATTGAATCAATCTTTTACAGTTGCAACAAAAAAAATTTGAACAGTTTAGCTTTCAAGTAAACTTACACTTCTACATTAGAGTTCCTGACTTTTTCCGAAAAGGATGAGGAGAAGGAAGATATTAATCAACGCTGGGGGTCTCAAGAATAGATTTGGAAGTTAATTGATCCAAAATATTGGTTGAACGCCAATTGGTATTTGATAAACTGTATGGGTTCTGTGCTGGTTGGCGTTTTGAATTTATATTCTGACTATCTACAGGACTGTAGATATGGAAATCAATAAGCAAGGTTGATGAGATTCGAAATGTCGGAGTTAGAAACTGGGGAATCGGTGAAGAATATTTTCAACAGTGTTTTTCGGTGAATTGGAAGTAATATATTTCTGTATTCAAAATAACATTGATGGTTACGAAATGGTGAAGGCGACGGGTTAGTTTTCTAACTATCATTTCGATATACCATGGAGTTTTTGAGGGTTTTGATTTGACAATGTTTCAGTGGGGGAGTTGGCAATACTCAAGAGAGAGAGATTGTTCTTTATTGACTGAAAACAGAAAATGAACCATTGACCTGCGGTCCTTCACTCCTTCAGCTCTGTCAATTTAATATCACATTATGTAGTATTGAAGAAAAACGGAAATCATTAATAATATTTATAAAACTATGGTTTATTTTGCAAATTTTCCATCAGCTTCTGGATGGTTGTTGCTTGTGGAAATTTTCTTGTGGTATTTGTATGTGGGTATTCATGAAAGAGTTCCATAATATCAGGCATACCTTGCAATCTTTTATAAAATTTGTGGTTCTTGATCCCATTGGTTCAATATTTGTCTTCATGTAAAGCAGGTGGTTTGGTGGGTTGTGTAGTTTGTTAACAGGGTGTCCTAATCTAGTTATTTTTCTGAGAAATGTTGTTTTTCCAATTTCTAAGTTTTTGATAGCTGGTTTTCTGCAATTGATTGAAACTGGGTGTGCGTATTCTAGTATTGGCCTGCATATTGTCTTATACATGGTGAGTCTTTGACTTGTACATGGTGGGCAAAATTGGTGCTACATGAACTAAAACTTTTTAACCCGAGGAGATAGAGAAAAATGAATAGAACTTCTTTTTTCGAGAAACTGATAATACCATCAACTGCATTCCTCTATCTTCTTTGGTTTCCGAGTCATAGGCCAAAATTTAAATTTGGGCGATTTCAACTTTGGTCATTATCTCCGTTTCTGTTCATGCGAGGATGTTGAAATAAAAACATTATACAGGCACTTTTCTGATAGCAATCCCGTGGCGTTCTCTGATTTTTTCTAAGAGGTTTATTTGCTGAGTTATAACATAAAGTTGAGTTTTCTCTTATGGAAACAGTAGTTTGAAATTACTTAGAAAGAATCGCCATTTTTTTTCCGTTCCAGAAATGTATCATATGTCATACATCGCCCTCAGATTCGTTGAGATATTATGAAAAATATGGTTCATATATGGAATTCAAATTATTGAGTATAAAGTAGGCTGAATCATAGAATTATGTGTCTCTACGCATGGTGTAATTATTATTTCACAGTTAAATCACTTGCTGCCCCACTATTCTCATTCGCTAAAGTGAAACATTTTAATATATCATATTTTTCGTAATTTTGGAATACATATCTCCATAATGCCGCCAATGATGACTTCGAATTTTAATAACTGACAGTTGTTTCAAACAGAGATCACACCATCAAGTATTCAACCGAGAAATAATATTTACAGCATGCGTAGAGACACATAACTCTATGATTCAGCCTACTTAATACTCAATAATTTGAATTCCACATTATACAAACCATATTTTTCATAATATCTTAACGAATCTGAGGGCGATGTATAAGATATAATACATTTCTGAAACGGAAAAGAAATGGCGATTCTTTCTAAGTCATTTCAAACTACTGTTTCCATGAGAAAAAACACAACTTTATGTTATAACTCAGCAAATAAACCTCTTAGAAAAAACAGAGTACGCCACAGGATTGCTATCAGAAAAGTGCCTGTATAATGTTTTTATTTCAACATCCTAGCATAAACACAAACGGAGATAATGACCAAAGTTGAAATCGCCCAAATTTCAATTTTGGCCTATAACTCGGAAACGAAAGAAGATAGAGGAATGCAGTTGATGGCATTATCAGTTTCTCGAAAAAAGAGGACTATATAAGGTGCCATTCATTTTTCTCTATCGCCTTGGGTTAAAGAGTTTTAGTTCATGTAGCACCAATTTTGCCCACCCTGTACATATAACTCAACTGTAGATTCGTGAGGCCAAAAAAAACCTCCTTTCCATTTTCCATTTTTTCGAATTCGGCTCTGTTAGAAAGATATATAGCCACTTAAAAAAAATATTGGGCTCATAACGTTGCTGATACAATTCTCTGGAATTGATTCAAAGTTCATATTATTATTGGAATGAAAATGTTGCGAACACGATAATTTCAACAATAACAGTTTGTTTCATCCGGCATCCGGTTTCATTTCGCTTTTCAACTAAAAAGCCACATTTCTCCCACCAAAATAAGTTAGTTCCTTCTTAGATTTTCTGCGGATTAGTTTGTAACACTAATAATTTGTTGATATTTTCCTCGAAATTCCCAAACAATCTCACGAACAAAGGCTTTTCATTCAGATCATCAGAATATAACTATTATTAAAGAACCTAACCTAATCTATTTTGTATCCATTCTGTGAATATTTGCACAGAAATTTTGAGAAGATGTTGTCAGCTTGCTGATTATTTTCCTTTAGATTAAGGATTTTCATTCAGATCATCAGAATTTATTATTGAACAACCTAACCTAATCTATTTTGTATCCATTTTTTGAATATTTGCACAGGAATTTCAAGAAGATGTTGTCAGCTTGCTGATATTTTCATTGAGGTTGAAGATTTTTTACGTAACATAGTACGAATATCTATGAATTCTGCCATTCTCATCAGAGATAGACTTCGCCACGGAATTTCACGACGCATGCGTATAACGAAAACCGGTGGAGGCGCTGCCAGCTATAAACAAACAGTAAAAATTTTGTGAAGTAGTAAATACATTCAGTGAATTATTGTAATAATGTGATTATTATGTGAAGTGAATCAATATAATATTTAACGTGTTGTGTCGAGTTTATAAAATTCCAAGAGGATATTGTTTGAATAGAAACATCGCCACAGCTTATCAGGTATCATATAATTTTTCATCAATTTCGATTTATTACGTGGTTTGTATCGATATTTATCATTCATATTCGAATTTTGTATATCATCGACATTTGACTTCAATATGGACCGGTAACAATAAATTTTAATAGAAACTGTGCTCCTTGGTGTTCAATTTTATCTTCCACATTCCACATTGTTAACTCGTTTGAAGACCAGAGAAGAAAAAATATTCGATGATATTCAATTCAGAGAAGCATTCAGATTGTTCTTTAAATTAACGATTTTTTCGTCAAATATTTCAGACTAAAATTGGAGATAACTCGAAAACGACGCGTTTTATTGAAAAAACATAAGAATGCTTTTAGTTTCTCAACTGATGGATTCTTTCGAAAATACCGTTTTTCTTTTTAAAGTGATTTCATGGTGTTTTTGCATGTATTGATGAGTCGACTACCCTGTAACTTTCATACAAGGAAAGATATTGAGTAATATTGAGGATTATGCACCATGAATAGAGTAACCAATGAACCAAAATTCAGTCAATTTGAAATAACGGTTACGAAGATATGGACAATAAAGGGTTTTTTTTTCATGGATTTTTGACACCCTGTATCTTTTAAACGAAACAGAATTTTGAAAACTGGTAAATGCGGATTGACAGGGGCGAAGGTTGTGAGATGTATTCCAGCAATTGAAGCATAGATGTGATGCTCTACAGAAATTGTAGCGTTCATTTGTAGATTTCACAGAGAACCCATGGGCATCGGTAAATTGTATGTTTACCTTTTAGTATAGGCAATTGCACGGAGATGAGGTGTTCGTGAAAAGCGTGGTGGATCGATGATGGGAATAGGAATGGGCTGTGCCGTTTCTGACTTAGCTCTGGTCTTGAGAACATTCTGACCATGATATTCCGCGAATATCGGAAATATTTCAAAAATTCCTCGTATGAACAATAGAGATGGAATGATTTGATTGCCTCCACTGCAGTCCGCACATTCATCAAACCCACTAACCCAATTCCTCTCGGTCCGTGAAATAAAATTCAATCCGCATTGTTTCTCCGCCGCCGAAGATAAGGATCGAAAAAATCCAATTTTTCCGTTCGATTGATCGCGTATAGCACGTTCGTGCTTCGCAAGATATAGAGAGATTAAAAATATGATATAAGGCCGGACAATAATTCATTTATCCGGGCTAATGAAGTGGATCTCGCGGACAAAAACGTGGATGCACAAGGCTGGTCACAATGGAACACGGGCCCAAGGGACGAAAAACTGTCGGCATATCCTGATCATGCATTGTCCGACAAAAATTAATTAACGCAGGCTAGCAGATCGCTCTTGCTTCCCCATAATTCACACCCTGTTTCGCTATTGTGGTTTGATCGATATTGATACCCGGTCGTCAGGGTAAATATACGGAATATGCCAAATTGGCGCGAACGAATGGGCCAGAGGGTCTAGCGGGGGTGCGGATTGGTGGCCTGCCTTCATTCGATGGAGGTTATGGTTGGTAACTAATGAAGCATAGGGTCCGACTGATCAAACTGAGCCTTTGTGTCGGTGATTTGTTCTATCAGAGACGCATAGATACCCTGATGAACAACTGCTAACCGAAAATCGTGTCCAAGAATTGTATATCCGTACGACACAAGCGATGATGGCTTCATTGGCCTATGGCAAAGTTGTTTCGGAACCACTTGCAAGATAAAAAAAGGAGAAGAAACCAACGGTTGGTCGGCTCCCCAAGTCGAAATCCCTCGGCTTCAAAGAGAGGATGAAATTACAAGTATGAAGAAAGTTCTCCACAATACAGGGTGGTTATTTGATTTGTACATTTATTTCAACCGTAGATTCGTGAGGCCAAAAACAATTCTTTTTCATTTTCCATTTTTTCGGATGCGGCTCTGTTGAAAAGATTCAGCCATTTGAAAAGCAAATGGGCTGATAACCTTCCTGTTACAATTCTTTGGAATGTCAGCTTGTGGATATTTTAATTGAGGTTGAGGATTTTCTAAGTAACATAGCATGAATATTTATGAATTTTGTATTTCATCGACATTTAACTTCAATATGGACCGGTAACTATGAATTTTCATTAGAAACTGTGCGTATTAAATCCTTCTTGGTGTTCAATTTCATCTCCCACATCTGTGGGATTTTATTGTGAAAATATCTCTACATTTTCCATCATTTGGATTTAAGTCCTGACATAGTTCTATACTATACTGAACTGGTAAGTCTGTGGGCCGGCCCGAGGGAATCTGTCGAAAAAGTGGGTCCAGAAGAATCTTAAAAACGCAGCGAAGCTGCGCTACAGGAAAAAGATTTTTACACGGTCGGAAAGAGGAATGATCGATTCGTACGTGGGCGAAATTTCGATCTTCTAGGCGACGTGGAAATATTTCAAAAAAATTCGCGAAAATCGCGAAAAAATTCGGAAAAAAGGGCCATTTTAAACACGATAAAACTTTTTCCGCAGATCTCCTGGCCGTGATGTAAGTATTCAGATCGAAAGAGGAAAAGTCAATGCAAAATAGCTTGCTATTCATTTCATCCAGAATTTCCCCATTTCTTCAGGAAAATTGATCAAACTATGGCATTTCGTCTATACAGGGTCTTTCACGAGGAACCTCACCCATATTTATACGGGAAACTACTGAACGTATTTTCATGAAATTCAGCACTGATAAGTATTTCACGATGCTGATGAAATCTAAAATATTTTCAAGGCATGAGCACCTCCGGTTTTTCCGGAAATGACGTCAACTTCCGTTTTTCAAATTAGAACACCATTTTTTTATTGCAGAAAATTGGAAAAAAAAATCGAAAATAGAGCTCCGCTGAAACAAGAATAACTTCGAGGTTTTTGGATGGAAAATTTTCATTTTTGGGATTTTTCAAGATGTAAGATTGATGTATCCACTTTAAAAATCGAAATCGCGATTCATGATACAGGGGGTGAAAAAATCGCTTTCAGAGTTAGGGATGACAAAATCGTGAAAAATCAATTTTTTCAAATTAGAACCCCATTTTTTTATGGCAGATATTGAATCTACGTTAAAAAATAATGTGTGTGTATGCATCACACCCTTGCCCTGAAGTGGATATTAACTCAGATATTATCCATTTTAGGGCAAGGGTGTGATGCATGCACTCACATTATTTTTCAACGTAGATTCAATATCTGCCATAAAAAAATGGGGTTCTAATTTGAAAAAATTGATTTTTCACGATTTTGTCATCCACAACTTTGAAAGCGATTTTTTCACCCCCTGTATCATAAATCTTGATTTCGATTTTTAAAGTGGATACATCAATCTTACATCTTGAAAAATCCCAAAAATGAAAATTTTCCATCCAAAAACCTCGAAGTTATTCTTGTTTCAGCGGAGCTCTATTTTCGATTTTTTTTTCGAATTTTCCCGCTCAGAGAGAATTTTCCAACCGAAACTGAAAAATGTTACATCAAAATAACTTGAAATTTTCTAAGGAATCTATTTCTGCAATAAAAAAATGGTGTTCTAATTTGAAAAACGGAAATTGACGTCATTTCCGGAAAAACCGGAGGTGCTCATGCCTTGAAAATATTTTAGATTTCATCAGCATCGTGAAATACTTATAAGTGCTGAATTTCATGGAAATACGTTCAGTAGTTTCCCGTATAAATATGGGTGAGGTTCCTCGTGAAAGACCCTGTATAATCACCCGAGTTCTACCGATGAGGATAACTGAAAGGTAGATCTGCTGGCCCATACTAGTTAATAAATAATCTGACAACATTCTGAAGTCGTTCAAAGACCAGAGAAGGAATAAATTCGATGATATTCAATTCAGAGAAGCATTCAGATCAGTCTTGAAATCAATGATTTTTTCTTCAAATTTTTCCGGGTAAAATAGAAAATAACTCGAAAACGATGCGTTTTATTGAGAACACATAAGAACACTTTCCTGATATTTCCATAAATGATTGATTCTTTCGAAAATATGAACAGTTTATCTTTTTTAAGTGGTTTTATGGTGTTTTTGCGTGTATTGATGAGTCGACTACCTTGTAACTTTCATACCAGAAGAGATATTGAATAAGTTTCGATTGAGGAATATGCACCATGAATGAAGTAACCAATGAACCAAAAGTCAGTTCATTTGAAATGACGGTGACGAAGGTATGGACGATAAAGTGTTTTTTTCATGGATTTTCGACACCCTGTATCTTCTAAACGAAACCGAATTTTGAGAAATGGTATAAAAGAAAGTCTTCCGTCTGATGAGAGGAATTTACAGTTGAACTATATGTTCAAGTTAAAGACTCACCCTGTATGATGAATCGAAATACTAAGGTTAAACGATATAGACTTTTAAATTTATATTCATGGCTTCGAATATCACTTAGTTGCAGAAGGGTATCAGTACATGAGAAACACGATTTATGCGAGAAGATAAGCAAAAGAGCTGTTGATTTTCGGATCAGGTATCCTCATAAAACGCGATTGAGAAATCGAAAATAAATTGTATATCGAGACGGTGTCAGAGATTTGTCTCACGACCTGGCTGACTGGGATTCGGAGGCAGCGTGAAATTCGGAGCTAGATTGAGGGAATTTTAACATTGCTACTGATCGAAAATTTCATACGATTACGACACCCTTCGCTGAATCCGCCCACGGTAGGTGGGAAAAAAATCTTCAATTCTTAAACGGAAGGGTTTAAGTTTGCTCGGGTTCGGTTGTAGGATGATTTAGGAAATACAGAGTTCCCAACGCGGAGACGGAAAAAGTGCTATTCAGGAAATAGCGGAGTGCAGTGATGAATCGGAAGTTGAAGGTTGAGAATCGATTGAAATATTCCAAACTACATTTCGTCAATAAACTCGCGATATAGGAAATTACGTCGCGTAACACCGGGAGTGAAATAGTAAACAGCGAACAACGAATTAGTGACTTGTTTTTCGAAGGATACATTCACCGTCCTTTGGACCTACTGCCAGATGGAGAAAAATCAGATAATTTTTGAGTCTGATTCGCTTATTGGAGTATTGTTAGAAGGCTGCGTGAAACGCCAAAAGCATTTTGAATCCAGAGTCCTAGAATCTTCCCAGGTTTTTTTTGTGGTTCGATTTTGTTTTGCTAAGATATATTGACCAGGTATTGCGAAAGTTTTTTCTTTCGACGTTTTTCATAGTCAGTATGTGAAACCGTTTCATGAATGACGAATAGTTACCTAGAATAACTTGGTAATGATCTCGGAAAATGGTGACTCCTCTGCGAGATCTCTGAAAAGTAAAAATGTGGCTCCTATATGAAGCCCTATCGCTATGTGCTGTTTCTGAGTGAAAGAGACCTTCGTGTCATTTCGAATTCATCATTGTTGAGTATGCACCAAATCCCATTCATTATCTGTCTGAACTGCACTATTTGACATATTGACTTGACAGTTATGATGGAGGACACAACATTCTGTCGTTTTCGGAATCGTTGAAGTAACTGATGTGATTCTTTTTCACGATTCGTGTGAAGAAATAACCACAGCTTACTTCCATATTCTCATGTCTTTTCTCATTTTAATCTCCGACAGACACGAAGTCAAATGTCAACTGTCACAAATCAAACATCCCACCAGTCACTTTTTCGTTGCGATTCCATAATTGATGAGGGTGAAACAGGATTTTCTTTCCATTCGTGACTCATTCATCATCGGCATAAGTGACTATTCGGAATATTACCCCCGCAATATACCCACATTTTTATTTTCTTCGCGGAACATTCTTACGACTGGCTCGGAAGCTTTTCCGGCTGGAACTTCTCAAATACGTTTTCCGGTGATTCCGAACAAAATCATCCATCAGTTTGTCAACGTCTACCAAGGACATGTTTATACATAAGCTGATGGAGCGGGGAGCTAATAATCGCGTGACACTACTGGCAGTTAGGGCTCCTGATGCCCGATTACATAAGCAGCTGTCTCCTCCAATTTATACGGTCAGCACATTTATGTAACACACATAATTTCTACCATTTACATCCTAATGTCAACACACTTGATTTGATGGAAATGTGATTTGCGGTGTTGACGAATAATATTGTGATTGGATGTAAATTTGAGTCGTAGTTATGGAAATTAATAAGCAGGGTTTTGAGGATCTGAAATATATAGAAGTCAGAGACTGGGAAATGGGTGAAGAATATTTTCAACAGCGTTTTTTGGTGAATTTGGAATTGATATATTTTCGTTTCCCCCAGTGCTTCTCGTTCGGTTACACCTTCCAAAAAATTGTTGAAATCTCCAGAAGGTGAAGTTTGAAACAGGCGTAGGATTGTTATCCGATGGTTCGATCAGAAATAAGGCTACCGATGAAATTGGCTGAACTTGTTCGATAGGCGATGGGGGCGACGATGTAGAAGTGGAGGTGAAGTTCTTTTCGAACGTTTGTTTTTGTGCTTCAGACTTCAAGTAGTTATGATGTATGATGTGTGTTGGATACATATTTCTTGCACTTAAGGTCGCCGTTTGATGCGCGTAGGACAAGTCGACCGATAGAGGCGCCACCGTGCATTTTATGGAATATCTCCATAGAACTTACATTATCTCTATAAGTTCTATGAATATCTCTCTAATTATGAATGAAATGTACTATGGCGCTCTCTATCCGACAATAGCTGAATTATGAAATTAGTGAATATGTGGGTAAAACAGGAACTTTTTCCCGCCATATTTTGAATTTGGCCATTCTCTGCCAATTCCGCATTTCAAGTTGTTTTTCTGAACGAAATTATCTGTAGATTCACTTTTAATCGGAAGTTGAACTATTTTCATGGGTCTTTCGTTTGAAATAAAACAGAAGCATGAGTTGACTTATTTTCTTCTATTTTTGAAAGAAAAAAAAAGAACTGTTGAAATGAAATAAATCTCAATCATCTCATTAAGAACTCCAATCCTTTCTGAGTTCACCCACAAAATTTCAGTTCTCAAAGTGAAACCATTTTCAAATGCAACTTGAAATAAAAACACACTACATTAAACGCCCACCTTAAATGCGTATCGACAGGGGCGAAGGTTGTGAGATGTATTTAGGCGTTTAAGGTGGGCGTTCAATGTAGTGTGTTTTTATTTCAAGTTGCATTTGAAAATGGTTTCACTTTGAGAACTGAAATTTTGTGGGTAAACTCAGAAATGATTGGAGTTCTTAATGAGATATTTGAGATTTATTTCATTTCAACAGTTCTTTCATGCTTCTGTTTTATTTCAAACGAAAGACCCATGAAAATAGTTCAACTTCCGATTAAAAGTGAATCTACAGATAATTTCATTCAGAAAAACAACTTGAAATACGGAATTGGCAGAGAATGGCCAAATTCAAATTGTAGCGGGAAAAAGTTCCTGCTTTACCCACATTTTCACCTATTTCATAGTTCAGCGATTTTCGGATAGAGAGCGCCATTGTACATTTCATTCATAATTAGAGAGATATTCATAGAACTAGAGATAATGTAAGTTCTATGAAGATATTCCATAAAATGCACGGTGGCGCCTCTATAGGTTGAGTTTTGCTACGCGCTTCAAACGGCGACCTTGAAGCATAAATGTGATGCTCTACAGGAATCGTTAAATGTAATTTCCCCAAGTACTGAATGGAATGGTTGGGAAAACATAACCATTATAAATAAGCCTGCAATGCTCTGCGAGAAAGCCAATGAGGAGATTCTTTCAGATCAAGATCCTCTTAAATCTCGATGCACTTAAGCTTCGAAGGCAGTTTTTGGTATGGTCCAGCACTTGGAGCTTCCGCCAGTGCTTCTTTTTGGTTACCTTCCTCTTGTAGATGCATCTTCAAACTGATGACATAAGAGCCCAGTGCTTTGATAGCTGGTTGACTGTTATTATTATTATTATTTGAACTGGGGTCGTTTTGGCTCGTTAAGCCTTCCCGGAACTGCGACCGTGTAGATCTTTTGTTCTCTACCCTACTCATTCACGGAAACCCAAGGAGGTCGTCAATAGTGTTGATAAAATTGGCAACCTCCCTAGGAGCCTTGACCGTGACCTCATGGGTATCCAGGACCGGTATTCCCATTTTTGACTAATAGATACCAGTTAGTGTATTGTAGTATGTTGAACACACTGTATATTTCGTACGTGATATAATAAGATTGGTGCGACCTCCCTTCAAGACCTTAAGCGGCACGTGAAGCCAGAGCTCTAGGTCTCATCATTGCCAGTTATGTTTTCAAATATAATGTTATTAAAACAAGTAAACAATTATAAAATATATATAACAATTGGCTAGGGAGAGTCATTCAATTCAAGAGAGATAGAGTGATTCATTTAGAAGTGTATACGTATTGACCGCTTGTTAGTCAACAGCGAGAATCTGTAGTAAACATATATAATCAATGTAAGTTCAGTGAATTAAACCCCTTTGATGAGTCTGCCTGGTATTATTCTTCACCATCCTTAACTGCATAACGATTGGTCGAACCTACCCTAGCTGGGTACATCACATGGCGATCCTGCCAGTTCTATGCAGTTGAAGGTCCAGGGTCCAGAAGGTTTTCATCAGGATTTGGATATGGGTGTGTGACTTCATTGTTCAATTCGTAGTTCAACCAACAATCAAGATGGGATTAGGCCAGTCCAAGCAAGACGAGATCATCATTGGCCAGAGATCCAAGAAGCTATGGAGCCGACTGTACAACTCGAGGCAAGGAGAAGCCACCAGGAGATTGTAGTGTAAGAACTATTTCTTTTCCCCTGATATGTCATTTCGTGAAGTGAAAAGTGATGAACTAATTGCTGACTTGATTGGTGTGAAAACATCAAAAATGAGCCGCGAGAACATAGTGAACGGGCCGATAGTGTAAATAATGAATTAATCAAGATTTTAAATTTAACAAATTATGTAAATTGTCAAGTCGGAACCAAATTTTCTCAAAGCATCGCAAATGAATCATAGTAATTTTAACCAGAAAGAAAATTCGTACCATTCAAATCGAGGTCGTGACCGCAAGGAAAATCCTAGCGGACAAAATTTCACGTCAGCGAAAAAAAGTTCGGACAAGGTCAATGTTAACAGTTCACGAATCATTCCGAAAACAATAACACCTCGGAATTATTTGTTCAATATGATTATCGACCGAATTCCGTTTGATTTCAGAAAAGTTAGTAACTTCACGGTTCATTATGTAAAAGTTTCAGAAAATTTTTTCAGCACATGCCTTATCGCGTATTAAAAATGAAGTAGGTTCTAAAGAACACGAGACGAATGCCCCCGATGACAAGAGGATTGATCAGCCTGTTGTTGTGGAAGTTTTAAAACGTCCAATAAAAAGTATCGAGTTAAAACCACTTTCAGAAAAAGAATTTCATAATTTGAAAAATCAACATTCAGAGGATTACAATGAGAATTTAATATATAATGTGAATTCACAAATTATTTTCAATAACCAGAACATCCGATCGGCGTAAGACTTAGGTACATCGTTGAGGAAACTGGAAAATTTATGCGCAGAAAATAATATATTAGAATTGTTCCTCATAAAGCTAGCTAGCAATATAAAATTTTTGAATATGTTGTCGAATTATAAGAATGAAATTCTAGGAAGATACTGAAAAATTAAGGTAATACGAGATGTAACGCGTATAAAAGATTAAGGCAAATCATTCTGAACGATGTTCACATGCTTCCAACCGGTGGACATCCAGACATGTTTAGTTTAATTTTCAGAAACCTAGTAGATTATTTCCTCAAAATTTAAAAAGCCGTGTAGATCCAGTTTACAATTTTGACAACTCTTGGATTAATATATAGGTTGCAAACGGCATAGAAAGATGCTAGAGAAAACTTGGTGAAGGTAAAATCGGAAAGAAAAGAAATTTTCGACAAAAATTGTAATGAAAAATTAGTTTAGAATATTGTGTTAAACCTTGTAGATTTAGGATCCATTGAGACTGTGATATTATTATAGATATAGATATTAAGCTATATAAGTCAAAAAAAAAATTATTTTACATTTGTATAGAAAAACAATTTTTTTCTCTCAAAGAGGGAAGGTGTAGTATGTTGCACACACTGTATATTTCGTACGTGATATAATAAGATTGGTGCGACCTCCCTTCAAGACCTTAAGCGGCACGTGAAGCCAGAGCTCTAGGTCTCATCATTGCCAGTTATGTTTTCAAATATAATGTTATTAAAACAAGTAAACAATTATAAAATATATATAACAATTGGCTAGGGAGAGTCATTCAATTCAAGAGAGATAGAGTGATTCATTCAGAAGTGTATACGTATTGACCGCTTGTTAGTCAACAGCGAGAATCTGTAGTAAACATATATAATCAATGTAAGTTCAGTGAATTAAACCCCTTTGATGAGTCTGCCTGGTATTATTCTTCACCATCCTTAACTGCATAACGATTGGTCGAACCTACCCTAGCTGGGTACATCACAGTATGTTAATGGTGTATGGTCTAGTAGGAAAATGTTGAGAATTGGTGTACCTCAAGGCTCAATTTTAGGGCCTCTACTCCTTTTAATTTATGTCAATGACTTAACCGATTTTATGTCGTGGACATCCAATGTTGTTTTTGTTGATGACACTACTGTTTCCGTTGAGTGTAATGATCTGGCTGATGTTGACGAACTGTTTGGTGGCATGCTTGCGGATGCATTGAAGTGGTTCAGTGGAAATGGTCTCGCACTGAATGTGGACAAGACAGAGAAGATGGTGTTTTCTATGACGGGGTCGGAGCGCAGTAGGGTAAAGTTTTTGGGTATTTGGTTGGATACGAGACTCACGTGGACTGACCATGCGGACTCTCTTTGTTCGAAGCTGGCGAGCAATATTTTTGTTTTGCGTAGTTTGTCGTCATCTGTGTCGAGAGGCGTGCTCAGAACAGCGTATTTTGCTTTGTGTGAAGCCCACCTGAGATATGGCCTCCTTTTTTGGGGATGTTGTAGTCGGTTTGAGGATATATTCAGGCTACAGAGAAGAGCGGTTCGTGTTGTTGGTGGTCTGACATATAGAGAATGTTGCAGGGGCTCTTTCAGGGAACTTGGTATTCTTACGCTTCCTGCACTGTTCATTTATGAGTTGCTATCTTATGCTCATGAAAGATTTCCTTCCTGGAGGATGAACAGTGATATCCATGATCACGATACAAGAAACAAGATGTCATTTAGGGTTCCTTTTGCGAGATTGAAGAAGTCACAGGGTGCACCTGATTTTCTAGCACCAAAATATTTCAATTTTTTACCTTCGAATTTGAGGGTGCTACCTCCTAAGGTATTTAGGAAAGAACTGAGAAAGTTTTTATGTGATGTTTTATTATATAAGATGAATGATTTCTTTTCATTAGATTTCGGACCTCTTTCATAGAAATATGTGATTTATTGGACGAATGTAAATACTGAACTGTATAGGAACATGAATAAATTTACTTACTTACTTACTATTATGAATGGTTCTTAGTTCAGCCAGCTCTGGACACTTGCATACCATGTGTTTAGCTGTTTCCGCTTCTGATCCACATAGCCTGCAAATCTCATCTGCTGACTTTCCCATGCGGTACAAATGGTGTTTGTACAGCTTGACTGTTGCTACGACACATCTTTGATTATTTTCTCATCCTCACACAGTTTTCAGTTTTCAATATTCCTGCCCCAAAGACGCTTAAACGGGATCCCTTCGATAGCCAGCATTTGATGCCAGGCCTGAATACTCTTGTGCATGCTTTCATTGTGGTTTTTAAAGATATGTACTGCTCTCTTTCATTAGACTATGTATACGGGATGAGTCTTCAACTTGAACATATATTTCAACTGTAGATTCTTGAGGCCAGAAGAAAAAAAAAATTTCATTTCCCATTTTGTCGAATTCGCTTCTGTTGAAAAGATAAAGCCAATTGAAAAAGAAATGGGCCAAATACGTGCCTGAAACGATTCCCTGCAAAGACATCTAAATTCATTTCTCAATTGAAATTGAATTGATACATCAACGGTGAGTTTCACAAAGCGTGATCACCGGTGATTCGAGATCAACGGCTTGATTCTCTGATTTTTGAACTGACAAATTGAGTTGATTCTAGATCAAGCTCGGATCACCGGTGATTACGCTTTGTGAAACCCACTGCTAGGGAATACTCAAGTAATAATCTTGTTTGAATAAAAAAGTTAAAAACACGATATTTCTCAACAGGAACACTAAGTTTTGTCCGATTATTACTGCAATTGAAACACCATACTTAATCCCACCAAAATAAATTCCTCTTTCGATTTTTCGGAAGATTTGTTTGTCCATATTCACCTCGATATCCCAAAAATGTCTTATGAAGAGTTTCTTTCAATCAATTTATCAGATTTCATTATTTATAAACCTAACCTGACTCATTTTCTATCCATTCTGTGGATATTTCACGGAAAGTTTTGTGTTCGTTGACAGCTTCACCAATATTCCTGAAACTACGCAAGACACACCGTAAGATCTATTAATCGACCAATCTGTAGCCTACGCAATCAAATATTAAAGAGATGATCAGTGTACGTAATATAACGTCTGTGAACGACGCATGCGTATAGCGACCACCAGTGCGATCACCAAACAAAAGTGGAGGAAATAGAGCTATGTTGTTATAAAAGGGAGAAGTAATTATTTTAGGTTTTACTTCGATCTCGTGATGATTATGTGGAAATCGTCAGTGAATGGATGTTATATTTATCGTATAGTTTCGAGTTCATCAAGATTCCAAGGGGATGTTGTTTAGATAGAAACATCGCCACAGACTATTCAGTGATGAATGAATTTCAACTTGATACGTGATTTGTATCGATATTCATCATTCATATATCTGAATTCTATATTTCATTGACATTTATTTTCAATGTGAACCGGTAAGAATTCACAATGGAAACTCTGCGTATTGAATGTAAGAATTTATGATCCTTTGTGTTCCGTTCTATATTCCACATTTGTTGGATTTTATTATTACATATCTCTACATGAGAAACGTTTTTGCATCATTCAGATTTTAGTCTCGACAAAGTTGATAAACATTCTGACAACATTGTTAACTTGTTTAGAGGCCATAAAAGTATTACCATTCACAGGGAAGCATCCAGATTATTCTCGAAATTCATGAATTTTTCTCGAATTTTATCCTATTCAATTAGGCATAACTCGAAAAGAATACTTTTCGCTCTAACTTTTATACCAGGAGGATTATTGAATAAGTTCTGATTGAGGAATATGCACTAAGGATAGAGTAACGATCAACCAAAATTCAGTTCATTGGAGATAACGGTTCCGAAGATATGAAAAAAAAAGTGTTTTTTTTTTCATGGATTTTCGACATCCTGTATCTTCCAAACGAAACCGAATTTTGAAAAATGGTAAAGGAAATAAGTTTTGCGTCTGGTGAGATGAATCCGCAAATGAAATATATGTGAGTTAAAGACTCACCCTGTATAAAATGGGGTTAGGTCGAAAATTCCCTGTTGAACCTATAGATGGGAAAATAAGCAACCAGGAAACTAAGGGCTGTGCCTTCAAAGTTCCGCGGATATATTTAGCAATGCACAAGGGCAGCTACTTAACCATGAATGTTATAACAAAAAACCCCATTTTCTTTGGTATGTCAGGCAGGCAAGATCTCCTTAAGAACTTGATTCACCGAATGGAATCTGGGCCTGAGCATGTGATAGACTGACTCTATAATAAACTTCTGACAAGTTGTTTGTGTTTCCCGAAATATTTTTCCCTTGATATTGGCTTTCAAAGAAGAACTATCGAAAAACGCCGAAATGGGAGATTTGATTCGTTTTTCTTGTTTCGTGTACGGTGATATTCATCAGACCAATTCATATGTAAACCAACCTTTCGTAGAACGAATCTGGCTCGAATTAAACTGAGACATTCCATCCGAAATGATCAGACGGCTCATGCGGGAATCAAAATTCAATTGTAAACGCCGATCCCAGATGTTCCAGGAACGATATCGGCTCCAGCACCGGAATTATTGATAGAGGATTCGTCCAAAGGTCGACGAAGCGTCCTTATATTACCACTCATATTGTTTGTACGACTCCGGAATAACAAAGTATAAAGGATGGAGCTCCGAGCCAACGCTGAGGTAATCGAGTTCGGCCCATTCCGCAAATGTACTCCGTTGTAATGTGTCCTGGGTCCCCCAGTAAGCTTAACCATGCATATTATATTATTCCAGCTACTACCGAATTCTACCTGTAGCAGCTTCTGCTGGATTTCGAAGCGAGAGGGTATGATTTACGATTTGCGGATACGACAATGGGAATCTTTGGCACAGAAGGAACGACTTCGTGAAGACGATGACCGTTTGGGTTTCCTTCCACCTCATATTCGAACCTCTATTATTTTCTTATGGGGTATGGATTCCGTGGATGAATATTTCATCGGGATGAGGATATATCATGGGAATGAGACAAATTGAATTTGGCGTGAATAGAAACATCGAAAGGATCTTTGAATTCTCCCTCCCTTCGACTTGGTGTGTGACTCATGATAGGAGCGTCGGGACCCTCTTGTTTTTTCTTTCATCAAAAGAAACCCTTCTCTTCCTCCCAATTTTTTGAAATTCGGCTTCGTTTGAAAGATGTAGGAGAGACATCTCCTCATCCGCAAATCACTCTCAAGTATCTATCCTTGGGCATTTATTATTCCTCATTTATACTGCTGACTTAGTTAAATCGTGTAATTGCTGCGAAGTCCAGTTATTATTCTCGAATTTATGGATGAGATTCTGTGTCTCCTCTTTCTATGGTCTGAAGTTAAAACTGCAGGTGAACTATTGGAAAGCAGTTCAGGAAGTGACTGTATTAAAATTCGCATTAGACTCCAAAACATGTGATAATCCATGTCTAATAAACTCTCGAAACAGCATCTGAACTCAATTATTTCAAACATGATCATGTCGGTATTGTTAACCGGAATAGTGAAGCTGCAAAAACAATTCGGGATATTGAATCGAAATCCCTGTTATTCTGTTTACGATGACCATCGTCTATATGTCATTACTAGGATAGGATATTTCACGGTTCGCAAAACCTATCCATTAACTGGACATGAATCCTGTTAGTGCTGCTAATGACCATCAGACCATCATCATTGTTGTGTGTCAATGATATTCTGATCAGATAAAAAAGATAATATGATGAGCTATATATCCATTCTCTCTCTGCCATTACCAGGAACCTCCAATGTACAAACAATTAAACCAGTAATTTGCAGAAAGCAATACCTGAGAATATTGTTGTTGCAAAGGTTGTCTTTCTGAAGTAGAATTCCTTTCATTATATGAGAAGTTTAAAAAATTATTCATTTCTTCAAAACAAAACTGAAGAAGAATAAAGCGGCCAAATAATTGAAATAACAAGACAAAGAAGTATCTCCCTTTTGGAATATCCACGTCATCTCAAATCTACGAAAATCATCGAAAGGAATTCCTTGAGACTGAAATGGTTCAAGAGAATCAATAGTTTCATGAAAAATAACGCGTTTGGTGTACGAAAATACTCCTGTAATGTAATTTCCTTGTACCTTCAGAGACCTCCCCTATTTGTTTGCTGACCAACTCTAAACCCTCCCAATTTAACTTTATATATTTGTTCCTAATTCAGTTTCAATTCCCACTCACTGCGAACAGTCTGAAGTGGGGTAAAGTAGATGGAATTATATTGTGAACGGCCCCACAAAGCTTACATTTCGAGTTGAATCAAATGAATTCATGTTATTCTCTCAAAGATCTGTGCACAGCGTTTCTCTAACGAAATTGAATTAATAAATAAGTTTTAAACCATGGTGGAACGGCAAAAACTTTCTGATCCATATGTATCGTCTTCATTTTTCATCTTTCTTCCAACTCTTTTCATAAAAATGTTCTTCAAACGAAGAATGAACGTCGAGAAAAAAAACACCAATTTTCAATGTGTCTGATGATTAATTATTCCTTCATGCAGAAATCCGAATACCTTTACGGTGTTCTGAATTTCAAATTGCTTAATCTAATCAAAATATGGGCTCAACATCGATCAACTTCGAATAGCGGCCCGGTGTTCAGTAGATTATTCGAAAAATCAATGACCGTATAGGGTAGTGATAATATTTTCGAACCATAGAATAATACAGCATGGACAAGGCATCCCAAAGTTCTGCTTATATTAGCCGGAAGCTGAAATCAGATTAGGGCGGAACAGATTTAATCTAGCGAACAGAGTACCTAATATCCTAAGTTATTATTCACCACATACAAACCCTTCACAGTGTATAGGAAAAGGTTATTCAATATGGACTATATAACTTTGAAACGCCTGCTCCCCTATGGAATCATTTAATTAACTGCTTGAAGAATCGGTATTGTAGAAAGGATAAATTGCTTGAGGTTGTGAATATATCTATCTTGGAAAATCACAATTGATTAGTCCCCAGAGTGATAACTGAATTCAGACCTCTAGTGGCTAATTATATCAGAAAGTTGTTGAACATATGGCTCATAGAACGGTCCCTATTTAACCTATCAATAGGGGTCTTCGAACTAACGAGTATAATGGTTTTCGGAATAGATCGCCATTTTTTCCCTGGACGAGCTGGCCAGTCATTTTCCTGACCACAGAAGAAAGAAGTCCAGTCCTTGCAAAAATTTGGTGGCATTAAAACGTAAATGAAATGAAGGGATTTGAAGATTGACAAGATTAAAATGAACATCAGGTCGAAGACAACAGATTATTCGGATTAAACAACGTAAGTCTTAAAACTTAAATGAGGAATTCTCAACAAACTCTTCACAAAGCCGCTATCCCGATCAGAGCTTCACCCCAACCTGAAAAACTCATTCAGCGAAGGGAACTTTGTAGGAAGTTTCGTTTAAAACATTGTTAGTACGTTGTAGCTGCGTAAATCAGGTGGAACATGCCAAGGTTCGGGTTTTCAAACGGAGGTTAATTGTTTTATAACTAATAGCAGGCTTTATAGAGTCATAAAGTAAACACAGGACATAAATCTGCTCTGACAGAAACTAATTCGGATATACGACTATTTACTCGCTGGAAAATACGGCCTCATTTTAAAAGAAGGAGGTGAATTTTTGTTATTGTGTTTATGGCCAGGATACGGGAGCTCAAGCGGAAAAGGATCTACCTTCCAGAGCGCTTTTCTGGGAGATGAAACGGAAGAAGTATTACCATTTAAGTGTAACACGTCTTGATATCTTCAGGAAAAAAGATCCTTCCAGTCAAAAATGATTGAGATGCAGGTATTTTTGAGTTGATTTCTGAATATTAGCCTCACATTGACTGAATGCCAGAAGTCTTAGCTGCTGGGCTCTTTTGTCAAACACACATCTCTTACCCGCACAAACATGGATTTTCATTATGTTCACCTCAACTTTATTATGCAGCCTCTTTCATTCAGGCTACCCAATTTATGCTACTAGTTACTAGGATTTGAAATATCACCGTATCGCAGAAAAATTATCAACTCTCTGATCGCACTACTGGATGACGGTTAATTTTAAATTAATTCCCTGAAAGTCTTCACATAATCAACACGAGATCGAAGAAAAACACCTAAAATAATCAGTTCTCCCTTTCATAACAACATAGCTCTTAAAAATATTCATTTCATGGTTGTTTACATATTCGCAGCGCCTCCAACGGTAGTTGAAATCGCCAATATCCAGCGCCAGTTGTCGCTATACGCATGAGTCGTGAACTTTTCTGTCGAAGAGAAAAGATATCACAGATCAAACATTCTCTCAAAACCTCTGTGAAATATTCATAGAAGATTATTGTTTGTATTGTTTAAAATACAAGATGAGTAGATATTGCTTGATTAATTACAAATTGAATGAAAAATTTCTTCACAAGATATTTCTGGGATATCGAGGACGAAAATATGAACAAGTTATTAGTATTGACAAACTAATATTCAGGAAAATCGAAGAAGGAAGGAATATGGATCTTGAATCGGACGAAACTAAGTGTATTTGTTGAGACATATCGTCTGCGCAACATTTTTAGTCCAAGGTTAGTTCTTGGATATTCCTTGAATATTTTGAAGAAATATAATGCTCCACATGAGTCCTAGAGTATAAATCTTTGGCCAATTTTCATGTGTTAATTGGTATTTCATATGCCAAATATACTGCTCCACAAGATGAGTTAGGGATATCGTATTCAATCGTTTTTAAGAGTATGTAATATTCGATAAAATCGCTGAAAAATCATTTGAAACTCAATAACAACACTTGAATCTATCCAATAAAAATCATTTCGTCAATATGGTCGCCTTTCTTCTGAATTTGGTTCTTTGCATATCTTTCATCAATGTTCTTATTTTGAAATGAAGTCAGTTTATCAAAGGCTTTGATTTGAAACGAATTTTCTGAAAATACCAAGACGTGAATTAACAAACGCTGAGGCTAACTCAGGTTGTTGTAGCGGAAAGGCTCCAAGTCAATCAAAGTGTGATATCTCGACTTTGGAATAGGTTCAGGGAGACAGGCTCCGTGTTGGAAAGACCAAGGCTTGGTGGGCGACGAAACAACACCTGCTCAGGACCGTGTCATCACTGTTCGGCAAGAAGAAACCCTACATCGACGTGTAGAATGCTACAGAATACTCTTCAAAATGCAGATCGGGTCCAAGTTTCCATCGAAACCATCAGAAGACGTATGAGAGAGGTGAATCTAGGTTCTAGACGTCAATTAAGAGGAGTTCCATTAAGACGTGACCATAAGCGTCGAAGACTGCAATGGGCAAGGCAACATATCAATTGGAACGATCAAAGGTGTAGTCTCCTTTTCACTGATGAATCCAGATATGGACAATTTTCAGATTCTCCAAGAATAAGGGTATGGACCATCCCACGCATACCTCTTAATCGTTGCTATGTCCAAGAAGTCCATCCATTCCGAGGAGGTAGTGTTATGGTATAGGCCGGGATATGTTTCAACGAGAACACAGATCTACACATTCTCCTGGGAATATGACCCCTCCACACTATAGGGAGCATATCATTGACAATGTTGTGCCAAATTTTCACGCTGGTCTTGGTGGAACTTTTCAATTTCTAAACGATAACGCTTGACCGCACCGTGCAGCCATAGTAGAGAATGCGCACGAGGAGTTTGGTATTCCACATTTACCAATACCTCCGCAGTCACCAGATTTGAATTGCATAGAACATGCATGGGATATGCTTCAAAGAAGATAAGATAATCATCAACCTACCCCAGAATCCTTAAATGATCTGAAAGAGCTTCTGCCCCGTTTATGAAAAACCAAATTCATCAAGAAATGTTCAACAGCATCGTGTGTAGTATGCAAAAAAGATGTCAAGCTGTTATTGATGACCGTGGAGGCCATACTTTGTATTGATAGTCTTAAAATGCTTGAATTCTCTGGGAATGAAATTTCGTTATTTAACTTGAAATCATATCAATATGAATTTTCATCACAAAAACTATATTTTCTGCTATTTTAGTCAATATCCCTAACTCATGTGGAGCAGTTAATTATCTTCGCATTAGTTCGTAGGAGGCATGAGTTTGGCCATTATTTCAAATCTTTTGAACAGAGCCGAATTCAGGAGAATGAATCATGAAAAAAATTTTGTTTTGGCCTCAAGAATCCACAGTTTAAAATATAAAAACAAGTCAAAAACTCACCGTGTATGTAAGGGAAACACGTACAAAACGACATATACGTACAAAATGACATAGGCATCATAATTTGAGTTTGGAAGTATCAAATGCGGAACTGCTTACCAAATCACACGACCCGAGTGGCTTCAATCAGCCTCTGAAAACTCGCAAGCTCTACTCAAGTTCATTCGGTCGTTATGAGTGATAACAGAGAATAATAGGTCACGAGTTTTTTTTATTGCGCCAAATTTTTGGAAGAAATGGCCAGTTTTCACCATTTTTTTTTCATTCATATTGCATTCATATCGAACTTTACTTATTTGTTTTTGTATTCACGAAGCTTTTTTCATGTTGAATATACTTTTTGTATCAATTCGATATATTTCTAGTTTTATAACGCTTTATGGACAAAATGACATATACAGTGAACGGACAAAATGACAAAGGTATTTCAGCTGAATTAACCGTATCTACCGGACAACACCGATACCATTCATCCCAGGCTCCATCATCAAACAAAGAGCCAGGACTTGTCTTAACATATTCATAACAAAATATTCATCAGCGGCTAATAAAGGCAATGCATCAAGATCTTAATAGATTAAGATGCATTGATGATCCTATGAGGAGGTTCCTCCAATCCCTAATGGACAAGACAAACGTAAGCCGAAAACACGATAAACGTATACTTAGTTTCAACTTCAACACCTAATATGATTGCAATCAAAAAATGAGACCATACCTCCTCCAAAGAAAAGGGGACACGTCCCTAGGGCAATATTTGAAGAAGACAATGAAGAAGAAAATGTTTCTAGCAACTTTCGAGATGATGAAGACGATTGTCCAACTGTCTATTGTTATGATCTTTTTTCCCGATTCAGATCGGGAAAAAACCAGTCTTCTCCTTCGCCAGTATTAGCACTGGAAAAGACTGGTTAACTGGTTAAGATGCATGCATTGGTTGCATTGGGCTCACGCATCTTGTTCTGATGTTCCTAAAAGAACCAAGCGTTTCATTGGTGAACTTTGTCAGTAGTTTTGTAACTATAAGTAGAAAAATACAGTTGCCTATTGCCATTATGTCATTTTGTCCATAGCATGAATTTCGTTTATCCCAATTTATCTGAGAATATTTTATTTTTTGATACTTTTATTTCATAAAGGTTGATTAGATTTTGTGAAGAAAGGATCAAAGATCATAGTTGTATAATATGGCATTACTGAGATTTACTACTAACAATTTTTGCCTCTGAAATGAAACCCTATGTCATTTTGTATGTACTTCCCCTACAACAAAGAACTCTGAATCAGAGCGTTCTTCCTGAAATCATTCCATCGACCACCGAAACGAGTATACTCCAATAAAGAAATCTTTTGTTTCATCTATCGCCACGGTATTCCGATTGTTATTTCCTAACAGAACGGGGAATTCGAGGCATTCTCGGGGAACAAAACGAATTGGGGAAACAACCGCCCAGAGTTGGATTCATTTCAGGTAACTTCGTCGTAAAAACCGCCCAGAGTTTATATTTACGGCCCACGGTTATATAACATGGAGGAGGGTCCGATATTTTCACCGCCGGCCTCAAGAAAGTATCGAATTATTCTTGGATTAGTTCCAGCCAATGTGGCAAATGGAAAGCCGAACTCCTATGAAGGACCCCGGGTCCAATAACGCCAAATAGATCAATAATATCAATAAGTTGGGGAATTGCGTCCAGAAGGCTCACGTATCGGCCTTATCCCATTTCCACTCATTTCGGCCATAAGGGGTCCGAAATAGAAGGAAATCCTCCTCTAGTGAAGTGGTTTAATTTCGTATTGCAGTAATTCAGATTTGTCGCTTCGTTTCTTGAATTCATGGGCGGTCGTCGGTCCAGCAGGCGTCTGCGGTACGCACAAACGATTTTTATTGCCTGCAGTTGTGTACGGAATTTATTTCGTCAGACGGTATAATTCGCTCGAACGGTTCTGGGCCCAGACGTCTTTGGGGTAATGAAAATAAACTGGTTTTATTCTTTATGAGTTATTGTTCCGTCTGGTTCTAACCGGAATCAACTTGAATACTGGTCTCCTTCGCAAATTCGAATTACACGCCTCAGATCAGGACGTTTCCTGAAACCGTCGCCTAGGATACGTTAATTGGAAAACTTTGCATTGTGGTACATTGCTTGTGTCAACGTTTGGGAGGTGTGTAATCCCCATTTTGCTCAGATATATGGTCCCTCATTTGGGGACTAAAGCCCATTTCTTTCTTCTGCTGTAGAGAGTCTTTTGAGGTTCTTTCCTCTCAACTGAAGATTTGTT
This sequence comes from Adalia bipunctata, assembly GCA_910592335.1. Lineage (NCBI taxonomy): Eukaryota > Metazoa > Arthropoda > Insecta > Coleoptera > Coccinellidae > Adalia > Adalia bipunctata. The sequence continues at coordinate 17,614,610 of OU342955.1, forward strand.
TATTGCTTTTCATTTTCAGGTTGAACAGATACAAACAGAGGGAAAAAATATGATATTCTAGACCTTGCATATTCACCACATTCTATACCACGTATGTTCGACCACATTTTTTCCAGCAACGACATTTCGATATGCAATGGAATGATCAACATACTCGGCTACCGTCGAAGATTTCCATCCACCATGTTTTTTTATATGCGTAATATTTGCTCCTGATTCTGCTAGCAATGGAGCAGAGGATCTTCGAAAACAGTGTCCTGTATATTGCTTCGGTTCTGGCAGTTTGAAGGATTCGGCAACAATAGATGGAATTTTCCCAAATGAATTGATACCAACTGGATTGGCAGTGCATTTATTGAAGTATTTCAGGAAAAAACGACGATGTTTGATGATAGAAGGGCGCAGTCCCCAGTGCAAAGTACTTATGAAAATAGTCAACATACTTACCAATAATACTGAAAGAACGACTGACTTTCGTTTTTGAGTTTGGGAGTTGTATAACCAATGATTTATTTGTTATTTCGATGTCTTCCACTGATAAATTACACAATTCTTCACGCCAACAGGCTCCAAATAATCCGAAAATGGTTGCAACCTTAACCATCAAGTATTTCCCATCTGGTGCCTCATTTATAAATTTTTCAACTTGTTCACGAGTGAGAATTTTCGATTTTCTGGGATGCTATCCTTCACTTTTCCATTTTAAATATTCTATAACCTTAAAATATTTACTGACATCCACACCATTTTTAACAAGGGCGCTTGATTTTATCATTAGCAAGGCACACACGAAAGAGAAATCTGATCTAACAGTTTTCCCTTTCGTGTGTGCCTTGCTATTGAAAATTTGCTCCACAAAGTTGATGAACTCCATATTTTTGATTTTTCTTCTAAGTATGCCAGGAAAACAGGTTCACTGAAGTTCCCTTCTACATTATCCAATTTACACCAGGCCAGGAAATTGTTATATGCAATACCGTATTGCTGAACAGATTCTTCAGATAGAATTTCCTGATTTTCTCTTCTTGCAGACCTTCAATACCCACAGGAACACCGAAATCGTCACTTTTATTGATAATTGGACTCTCGACAAACATATCAAGCAGTTAAAAACCCAAGACGAAAATTGGACAGGAACGAAAATTAAATGGCAGCGTCTTTTCTCATTTGTTAATCATAACGTTTGGCAACGTTTGCGATTCACAACAACCTTTTGATTATTTGAATATTGAAATGCATTTTCTCTATTTCAGTTTCGTAATATATATATATATTCATAACAGTAGGGGAAATACGTACAAAATGACATATATGGACAAAATGACATAGGCATCATAACTTGAGTTTGGAGGTATCAAATGCAGAACTGCCTACCACATCACACGTCCCGAGTGGCTTCTATTAGCCTCTGAAAATTAGCAAGAGCTACTCTGGTTCATTCGGTCGATATGAGTGATAACAGAAATCAATAGGTCACGAGTTTTTTTTCATTGCGCCCAGTTTTAAGAAGAAATGGCCAGTTTTCACCATTTTTTTCATTCAAATTGCATTCAATTCAAACTTTACTTATTTGGCATTGTATTCAAGTAGCTTTTTGTATGTTGAATATACTTTTTGTATTAATTCGATACATTTCTAGTTTTATAACGCTATATGGACAAAATGACATATACAGTGAACGGACAAAATGACATAGGTATTTCAGCTGAATTAACCATATCTACCGGACAAAACCAAGACAATCCGTCTCAGGCTCCATCAGCAAACAAAGAATCAGGACTTGTCTTAACATATTCATAATAAAATCTTCATCTGCGGCTAATAAAGGCAATGCATCTTAACCTACTCTTGCTGATCCTATGAGGAGGTTTCTCCAATCCCTAAAGGACTATTTATAAGTGAACAGGGCAAACGTGAGCCGAGGACTTGACAAACGTACTTAGTTTCAACTTCTACACCTAATGAGATTGCAATCAAATCAAAAAAGAGCCCATACCTCCTCCAGAAACAAGGAGACAAGTCCCTAGGGCATTATTTAAAGAAGAAAATGTTCCTAGCAGCTTTCGAGATCATGAAGACGACTGTCCAGTGTCCATCTATCTATCGTTATGAGACCTTTTTTCCGATTCAGATCTTCTCCAGGATTAGCCCTGAAGAAGACTGGTTACGGTGCATGCATTGCTTGCATTGGGCTCACGCATCTTGTGCTGATGTTCCTAGAAGAAACAAGCGTTTCATTTGTGAACTTTGTCAGTAGTTTTGTTACTATAAGTAGAAAAATACAGTTGCCTATTGCCGGTATGTCATTTTGTCCATAGCATGCGAACAAAATGAATTTCGTTTATCCCAATTTATTTGAGAATATTTTATTTCTTGGTACATACTTTTATTTCATAAAGGTTGATTAGATTTTATAAAGAAAGGACCAAAGATCAGAGGTGTCGAATATGACATTACTGTGATTCACTACTAACAAGTTATGCCTCTGAAATAAAACCCTATGTCATTTTGTACGTACTTCCCCTACTAAAAACAGTGCTGTAATGAACTCATTACAGCATTGTTTTCAGTTTTATTTATCGTTTTTCGGTGGTCCGCACTGGCTTTCGATCTTATCAATTTTCAACACAAATCAATTTGAAAATGTCAATTTAGTAACAGTCACCAACTGCCAAGATACAATAAAAAAGTCACAAGGATGAATTTTTCATTGTGTTTCAACAAATTTGACTGAAATAGAGAAAATATCGTCTAATACTCGTTGCAGAATGCAATTCCAACACTCATGCGTTCGAAAACTCGCTCCTTCATCGCTCGTTTTAGAATTTCGCATTCGAATTCGCATAGGAGCCCATTCTGAAACTAGTTTTAGAATATACTATTGAAGTTTATTGTCATTGCAAATTCGCCCATTTCATTATCGAAACAGGGCAGTTCACAAACTTTTTCACTCACAAAACAAAATGTTACTTTCAACACTCATATAATAAATTACTATTTTAGTATTTGTCTTTGTAACAAAATGGTGGAGGAGCAGATCACGCCAGATGCTTCCAAAAGCAACTGTTGCATGATCCGACAAGTACTTGAAGGTTGTATACAGTTAGACAAAGTCCGAACTTTTTTTTGTGCAGGAGTGGTCGATTTTGGGCGTCCACTTCTCGGTCTTTCGATCACAAAAGCCATTGGCTTCTCCCGCAATAAGTTTGGGTCTAGGCATTATTGAAAAACACAATTTCAGATTTTGAATTAAATAATATGATACCTAATATACATATCACATCAGTGAGAAATATATCGACGAGATTAAATGAAAGCAACACAACGCTGTTTTCATTGTTAGGGTATAGTTGTATCCGCAAAAACGCGACAGTGTGAGGTTCAACCAATTCCATGTATTTATTTTTCCCCACAGGCCATTTCGATAATTCAAAAGAACAATGATAACGTGCTCATGTTACCGAACAAAATAAGTGACCCCTTCGTTTCCAACACGGTGGAAAATAGAGCACCAGTCTGACCATTTTCATTTGTGCGGTTATCAAATATTCAAATCCTAATACGGAACTCCAACTACAGAAAGAGAATAGCTTCAGTTCGAACACGCAAACTGTTCGATTTGAATCTACTGACTGGATTTGGAAAAAAATTGGTGAAAGTTGTAACTATTGTTTTGGGTTTCATTGTTTCAAATTTTTCGAAACTGTAGGAAGTAATGCGTTGCAGAGTTGGATATCAATCATTTGAAATGGAATTATATGACGAATTTTATATTTTAGGAACCCCAATTTTTTAGGTATTGCATATGACTCATTTTTTTCTGTGTGTCCCATTCCAAATTTTGTGGAAAGAATAATCGAAAGCAATGTCAATTATGAGATTTTTTTGCTGGGGCGAATTTTATGTTTAGAAGCATTGCGTGCGAGACTTTGTGTCCCCTTTATTCGTACCAATTCAATAAACACAGGTTGCTTGATCCAAATATCCCATTTCTATTTTTGGTCGAGTTCAACAACCTACGTTCCTTTTGTGTCAAGTTTTATGGGGAAGAACATGAGCTCTCCAGCAATAATATTCCTGAGTAATAAGAAATCTTATACTCTTCGTGTTCAGTGCACATAAAACGAAATTGAATTTCGATGGATTAGCAGCGGAGATATGACTGGGCATTTATGTATGAAAATTGATATTGCCTTTGTATGCGATAATCTATAGTCATCGTATATTTCTTGAAATGCACGATTAGTCATCATGCCAGGAATCATGGAATTCAATGTCACCTCGATACTGGCCAAGGGCTAAGACTGCCTGAAAATACCATATTTCTCATTAAAGAGCAATATCCGGGAAATCTGAAAGTGTTATTCCATATGAAATCCTTTTACTCACTGGAATCATTCAGAATACCCATTCGGCTGATCGATACCACCTATATTTCGAATACTCTGAGGTTATGAACAAAACTCGAAAACAAGAGAAAATATAGGCGAAATATGTAGGATTTCATTCTGATTAAATATACATAGTTGTTCAATTTCTCTGTTATTTTTCGATTTCGCTTTATACAGGGTGAGTCTTTGACTTGTACATATATTTCAACTGTAGATTCCTCTCATCAAACGAAATACTTTCCTTTTATACCATTTTTCAAAATTCGGTTCCGTTTGGAAGGTACAGGGTGTCGAAAATCCATGAAAAAAACACTTTTCTGTTTATATCTTCGGAACCGATATTTCAAATGAACTGAATTTTGGTGAAGTATTCACTCCCTTTATGATGCATACTTCCAAATCAAAACTTATTCAATATTCCTCCCGGAATGAAAGTTACAGTAGCCAACTTATGAATCCACGAAAAAAATAGGTACTATAAAACCACTTGGAAAAAATAAACGGTTAATATTTTCGAAAGAACCAATCGGTTTAGAATATGAAAGTATTCCTACGCTTTTTCAATAAAACGCATCGTTTTCGAGTTATTCCAAATGTTACCGATAAAATTTGATGAAAAAATCAAAAATCATAAGAAAAATCTAGATGCAACCCTGGCATTTCAATATCACAGAAGTCCTCAAATTAATAAACTCTATACAAGGTAACAATGATGTCAGAATGTTTATCAACTTTGTCAAGACTAAAATGTCAATGGAGTACAAAATTCAGAAATTAATGATGAGTATTCCATACAAGTCACATATTGAATTGAAATTAATGAAAAATACTATGATACCTGATAATCTGTGGCGATGTTTCTATTTAAACAATATCCTCTTGGAATTTTATATAATCACTTCACGGTTATTATTACATTAATTCACTCTCATTGAAAATCTTTTCACATTCTTTACTGTAAATAAACAAATAACAAATCGACAAATCTCCATCAAGCCGCTATACGCATGATTACTTCAACAACCTCAGATCAACTCTTCGGTCTACGGAACAACGGTTGGTCTTGCGCATTAAGATCGTAGCGCTCTATCAGCGAGAATCAGAACATTTCCAAAGTGGCACGACAAGACGCCATCAGCCAAAAGAAAATAAAACTGGCGCCTTTGTGTTAGTTCATCCGTTAATGATAGAGAACCTATTGCTTCCTTGTTTAAGAAGAAAATCAACACAATCTGGCATCGTCTTCTCAAACGTTCCATGATAGATAGAGTTCATAGAATATGGTTCGATGGGTTAGGTTAGGTCATTGACCTCGAATCATTTGACCTAATTTAATGGAGTTATGTTCGATTGGCGTAAAAACAATTCTTCATCAGATAGTTTTGGGAGATAGAGGAAAATATGAATAAGTTATAAGTGCTCACAAACTAATCTTGATGAAAATCGAAGGGGGACCTTATTTTGGTGGGATAAATATGGCTTTTCAGTTTGCAGATATAATCGAATGAAACCTACTGTTTTTGTTGAGAAATATCGTGTTTTTAACATTCTTATTCGAATTAGGTTAGTACTTGAGTTTTTCCTAAATGTATCAACCCAATTTCAATCCAGAAATATAAACTTTGCATCGAGTCCAGAGAATTATATCAGAGACGTCATTAGCCCAATTTTTTTTAATGGCTATATCTTTTTAACAGAGCCGAATTCGGAAAATGAAAAAGATGTTTAATTTGACCTCAAAAATCTTCAGTTGAAATATATGTACAAGTCAAAGACTCACCCTGTATATATGTAGGATTTTATTCCGATTGAATGTAGGTACATAGTTGTTGAATTTCCCCCTTATTTCTGAATTTCGTGTGTGGAACGCTTCATATGGTGCCCAAGATTAGCCTGGCACTTTTGCATTTGATGACTTTTATGTGTCAGCTTCCGAGTCCTGAATGTGAAACCTTCATCTCACAGTTGAAAGGATGAGATTTAGCAGTTCCACCATTTCGTAGAATAAGATAAATGGACCAATTTAGATGCAAGTTGTTTCTTTGTAGCTCATCATCCTTAGGTGGCCTCGGGCCACCAGTAGGGATGATTTATGCTGCTTAAAGATGCACTTGGCACGTGCTTATTTCATCGGCTTGATTCGTATAAGAAGTAACACCTCTTTTATCAAATGCAAATTGGGGCGGAACCGAAAATAAACGTTAAGGGCATAATTGGAGTACTCACTTCAGTTGTCAGTTGGGTACGGAGTTGATAGTTGGTCGGGAGTTGATAGTCGGTAGAGAGTTTTGACGGCTCGATATAATTGACCAAGAATATGACAGGTATTTTTATGAGTTTATGAGAAGCGATTGCTGCTCAGCTGAACTGTTGTATAGGTAATTTCTTGGAGGAGGACTAGTTTAATTCATACCTTGACGCCCGTTCCATTTTAATGAACTGAAAGGGAGGAAATTATCTCAAACCTCTTTATATCAACTGGGTTCAGAACTCCATTTCCTTTTCTTGTTCCAGCTTCTACCCCAGGCGGAACCTTTTCATCTACCGGTCGGAAAACGAAGAAACTGCATGCGGCCAGCTCAACTGATCGAATCCAGTTCGTGAATTAATTAAATGCGTCCTGAGATAATCAAGCTCTTCTGCCGTCACCCACGCCTCAACAATAGACTGCAAGAAAATAGTGTAATCAGTGAAAATACATTGCCTTCTGTTTTGCGCGCGCGGGAATAGGACTGGCGGTCGCCTTAAGTGAAATTAACGGGATGGAACTTTATCCGAGAGGTGGCGCTCAGAAAAATCAGGAATAAATATTCATTTGGGTTAATAAGAAAGGCGGGGGCGTCTTTCTGGATAACTTGACGACATGCGAAGACGTCCTGCCGTTGTCATCCATGGGTCTGCCGCTGAAAGGGAGAATATAATGAAGCCAGTTCATCATCACGGTGGCGGATGCAAAGGTGAGTAGATTTTGAGGATGCTTTTTTAGTGTCATCAGATATGAATATTAACGATTCTTTGTTATGTTACGGATGATCAACGAGAAAGAAGATATAAAGGTTCTATCAATTTTTCATCGTCTGTATTATCATTATTATTATACAGGGTGATTATTTTAAGTATTTTATTGGACGTATTCGAGAAAGGAATTTTGATAAAAATTCAAAATTTTGTATTTTGTTTCAGAGTACATGAAATCAAATCGTGAAATATTTTCAAGCGGAATCTACTTCTGGTTCTACCGGAAACGAATAAGAACTTCGTTAGTTCAAATATAATACCCTGTATATTTATACATATTTGAATTCCTCGTTCAATACTGCACTGATTTGATGCATGATATGCGCAACCACTTCAAGGGATTGTTGAGTTATAGCTTCATTATAAAATTTGTTAACAGAAAGAGTGTCGCCATTCAGTGTTTATATCTACAGAATCTCTCATTGTGAGAATTTATTTTTGCAAAAGTGGAACAAAAGGAAAAACGCTCATACTGCTTTTTGTATAAATTATGAGGAAATGTAATACAGGGTGCCTGAAACAGGGCTTCAATGTGAGCCTGAATAAAACTATGAAATCTCATTTTTTAATCAAATGTATGATTTTGAATTTCTGATCGATTGAGCGTCAAAAACTGTACTCTGTTCAAATGTGATAAGGAGCCATATCAACAAGGTTGGCGCAGCAGTAGAAGGTCCTTGGTACTTTCCGTCCAGAGTCGAATCGAGGAGATTTCACACAATCGTTCAGTTTTAACTGAATATTGGACAATTCTCCTGATAAGGTTCATATCGAAATCGTCAACCGAATTGATTATTTCCAACGACTGGGCTCTCCACTTAGGTGACATCAATGTTTCATTCTCTTTATATTTTCTGAGAATTCTGAATACAGCAGAATCACTCACCCCTGAGGATTTTGAAACAATTCCTACTAAGACTCTTTTCGATAAATCAGGATGTTCTTCCAATTATTTCGAAAAATGTTCCAAATTATCTCATTCTCTTCAGCGAAATGCGACCTTTTGGACCTTTTTCGTGGTGTGGTCCCCACATATCATTCTCAGATGCAGTATCCGTTTCCGAATTCGACATTGTTTTATAAACAATATAATATACACTTTGTCAAAAGATTTTCCAACACAATACACTTTTCACAACCAAATTTATAAACACTTTGGACAGATTGACCTTCACAGTAGCTCTAGGTATTTTAACTAGTCTTGTCAATTGAAAACTTCGATATTTATGCAAATCAAGATGGCTTTAACCCATTAGGGAAAGGACTCAAATCTGGTGTTTCCCGGAAATACCTTGTCGGAATCTTGAGCAGCCGACAAAGAGTTTCGTACAAAATAATATAAAATTTTGGACCGAAACTAAATATTCGGATATTACAAGTAGATGACCATTATAAATTTGAACAGAGATCTTTTTTGAGTCTTGTCAATTGACAAGAAAACTTCGATATTTATGCAAATTAAGATGGCTTCCACCCATTAGGGAAAAGGACCCAAATCTGGTGTTTCCCGGAATTACTTTGTCGGAATCTTGCAAGATTCGGACCCAAATCTCTAAAACTCTGGTGTTTCCTGGAATTACCTTGCCGCAATCTCGAGCATCCGAAAAAAAAATTATTTAGTAGATAATAATATTAAAACAGAATAAAAAAATGGGGTACGTCGGATATAAAATGGTTATGACAGTTGCCAATCATAACAGAAATTTTGCACTAGAGTTTCTGAGGAAAAAAGTTCTAATGTGGGAATTGCTGACTCGAATTATTGAATCATTTCTATCCAGTACCAACCACAGTCCGTTCCGAGTACGATCCTGGCAGTCTCTCAGGGCGACGAAGAGAGCGTTGTTATCACCGTTTGACCAATAGGAGCTTCATTGTGCGCAAACCAGACAATTCTGTTTATTTACAAAGTTCCTTCTTATATTTGAACGGACTCTAGTTAGAGTATTCCGAACATTTTATGTCTTTAAAATCAGTAGTTTTGCCGTTATTTAATAAAATTCGAATTTCACGACTAAAGCCAGGTTTCTCTGTCTAATCATAGGTTTGTTGAGATAATTTTCAAGTATGCTATGTCAATAGTTAGAATATGGCAGTTTATTCATTATGCATCGTTGAGAACTACCACAGTAGATGGAGTTGGTAGAAGAATTAACAAATGTATGGAGGAAGGGGGCCAACATTTAGAAAATTTATTGTAATAGCTATTATTGAAGTTTTATCAATGTTTTTGTTGTCAAGAAAAATGTTGTGATGGTTTTGAACAGAGATTTTTTATTGAGTCATCATCCATTATCTGCTTGGTTTATTGGTCACATTCGCCGCAAAAAACAAACTCGATATATCATGCATTCTAGTGTACCTAATGATTATTGCATGCTTTGGATAGTGCTTGATCAATAAAAATGAGAATGACAATTTCTTACATAGCCTATTCAAAGAAGACGAGCATACCAATGAATTTGACTGAGCTAAACCTGGCTTTTGTTGTGTAATTCGAATTTTATTCGATCAAATCAATTCTGAGAAAAAATTCATGTCGAGGGTCTGAAATGGAAAATACTCTATAATACTGCAGAACTATAGAGTATAGATATTCATAAGAGTTTATAATACTCACCAATACAGCCAATAAATTCATAAAGTTCCTTTGCGTGTGATTCGTTATACGCGAAACTCTAATATTCATTTATATATCTTACTTTTCTGAATGTTTATATAATTTTTCTGTTTATCTCCATTTTATTGTTGCATTTCACATTTGTATATTTGAGTTTATCGGTATCAACCCCTACTCCTTTCCTTAGTAAATAATTATAATCTTATTTATTTATCTTATTAATTTATCTTACTTATTTATCGTTTTATTCATATTATTGATTTGTATTCTCCATTTATTATATTTGTTTCAAACTTGTATTTTATCCTATTGACCCCTGTATGAATAATGTGCTTGTAGATGTCTGTGAAGCGGAATGGCCCCTATACATCCAAAAAACAGCTGCAAGATTTATCAACCGGCTTATGATGGGCCTTATAGTAGGTGCCATGAAGCATAGAAACAAAACTAAACTAGTTTTCGACGAGCAATCGATAGGAATAACAAGATTATGTGGCTACTATGTGAAAAATATTGAATTTCGTAGTTTTATTGAGGCTCACTTTGAAGCCATGTTTCAGCGTACTTTCTCTTGTTCAAATGTTGCAAAAATAAATTCTTACAATGAGGGATTTTGGATATAATAATAACTAATTTGTGACCCTACAAATTCGAAAATCAGGCTATAACTCAAAAATCGCTTGTAGTGGTTGTGCATATCTTGCATCAAATCAGTGCAAAATTGAACGAAGAATTCACATACAGGGTGGGCTTTTTGGAACGAAACAGACGAGATGACGGGCGGAATAAATTTATTTTGAAAAAATGCTCGGACACGTCGATTTTTGTTTTGAGGGGGACAACTTTTAAGGTCAAATTCACAACTATATCGCTCCAACCCTTAGTGTTAGAACACCAACCCCTAAATTTTGAATAGGAAAGATAGGGTGAGTGATACCTCATTTGAAAGGTCCTTGTATCGTGAATTCAGGACATTAATTTTTTCTTCATTTGATTCATTGACTCTTGAGATATTGACATTTGGAGTTGAAACAAAGAATTTATTATTCATTCATTCTGTAGATTTGATGGAACTCCATAACTGCCATAAACCAGACATCAAAACACAAAGTTAAAATTTTAACAATGAATAATTAGTCAAATAATTGATGAATTCACATAACATGGTATACAGGGTCTTTCACGAGGAACCTCACCCATATTTATACGGGAAACTACTGAACGTATTTTCATGAAATTCAGCACTTACAAGTATTTCACGATGCTGATGAAATCTAAAATATTTTCAAGGCATGAGCACCTCCGGTTTTTCCGGAAATGACGTCAACTTCCGTTTTTCAAATCAGAACACCATTTTTTTATTGCAGAAATAGATTCCTTAGAAAATTTCAAGTTATTTTGATGTAACATTTTTCAGTTTTGGTTGGAAAATTCTCGCTAAGCGTGAAAATTCGAAAAAAAATCGAAAATAGAGCTCCGCTGAAACAAGAATAACTTCGAGGTTTTTGGATGGAAAATTTTCATTTTTGGGATTTTTCAAGATGTAAGATTGATGTATCCACTTTAAAAATCGAAATCGCGATTCATGATACAGGGGGTGAAAAAATCGCTTTCAAAATTAGGGATGACAAAATCGTGAAAAATCAATTTTTTCAAATTAGAACCCCATTTTTTTATGGCAGATATTGAATCTACGTTAAAAAATAATGTGAGTGTATGCATCACACCCTTGCCATAAAGTGGATATTAACTCAGAAAATATCCATTTTAGGGCAAGGGTGTGATGCATACACTCACATTATTTTTTAACGTGAAAAAATTGATTTTTCACGATTTTGTCATCCCTAACTTTGAAAGCGATTTTTTCACCCCCTGTTCCATGAATCGCGATTTCGATTTCTGAAGTGGATACATCAATCTTACATCTTGAAAAATCCCAAAAATGAAAATTTTCCATTCAAAAACCTCGAAGTTATTCTTGTTTCAGCGGAGCTCTATTTTCGATTTTTTTTTCGAATTTTCCCGCTCAGAGAGAATTTTCCAACCAAAACTGAAAAATGTTACATCGAAATAACTTGAAATTTTCTAAGGAATCTATTTCTGCAATAAAAAGATGGTGTTCTAATTTGAAAAACGAAAGTTGACGTCATTTCCGGGAAAACCGGAGGTGCTCATGCCTTGAAAATATTTTAGATTTCATCAGCTTCGTGAAATACTTATAAGTGCTGAATTTCATGAAAATACGTTCAGTAGTTTCCCGTATAAATATGGGTGAGGTTCCTCGTGAAAGACCCTGTATATATATATATATTCTTATGAAATGGAGCTGTTACAGATTTGTTTCCAATTATGGCATGTGTCTCGAGAAGGCAACAAGAAACAGATCATTGAAACAAACATATTGCTAATACTGAGATTAGGAGCGGGGAATAGCATGGTTAGCGGAATGAATGGTACTGTACGAAATTCAAAATTGAATATCTCGAAAACAAATGCGTTAAATGAGAAAAAAATTATTACGTTCGAATGAGGTATCACTCACCCTATCTTTCCTATTCAGAATTTAGGGGTTGGTGTTCTAACACTAAGGGTTGAAGCGATATAGTTATGAATTTGACCTTAAAAGTTGTCCCCCTCGAAACAAAAATCGACGTGTCCGAGCATTTTTTCGAAATAAATTTATTCCGCCCGTTATCTCGTCTGTTTCGTTTTGAAAAGCCCACCCTGTATGTATAATGTTACATTTGGAATAACGAAGTTCACATTCGTTTCTGGTAGAACCGGAAAAAGATACCGCGTGAAAATATTTTACAATTTAAGTTCATGTACTCTGAAACAAAAATACAGAATCTTGAATTTGTATAAAAATTCCTTCCTCGAATACTTGCGAAAAGTGCATCAGCCTTCTAGTTACCGTCAATGCCTCAGTGCCCTGGCTCCCATAAGAGTGTCACTTCGTTACCTCTGACCACAACTGGCATTGGGGCATTTCCAGGGGAGCACTTAGCATACTGAAAGCGCATGTCTGACATTAGGGCGTACTGAGGCCATGTAGGACCAAAGTACCAAGTGTGATTTTAGTTTCCAGTGCTTTCCAAATAGGCTTTTGCATTTCCATAAACCCGCTGTGGTGATCTTTTGTCGTTGTTTTGTTTCCAGTTGAGTTAACTATTTAGTGTGGCACATAGGTATTTGACCTTTCTGGAAAAATACAGAATCTGACCATTCAATGATGGAGCTCTAAGATTAAGATTCCTTTTTCTAGGGGATTCGCTTAATGATATTTCCTGATTTGGAAATTCTTTTACTTTAACCACGTTAATTGTTTGTATGTTCAAGAAGATGTCCACCTTTATGTGAATCAGTTTGAAATGTAAAATTGTTGTAATGCAATATTGAAATTCTGTGGAAATTGACGACTATCTAGGAGTAGTTCTTGTTCTTTGGATAGACGCAGACTTGTCTTTAGTAAAAAAAAAACATGAGAGAAGATTTTTGTGACATTGCCAAAAATAGACTGCAATAACGATATTGAACCTTCCAAATCAGTCTTACACAGTTATAAACATTATTAAAGCAATAAAAGAAAATTAAAGCCCTCCCAGAAAATCAAGGAAATCTCCAACTGGAACCATATCCTGAAAAAGGTCGGGAATAAAATATTATTCCATATAGAGGCAGATCTAGATGAAATGCACTAAACCAACCAATTCCTTTGCAGGGGACGGAAAGAAAGGGCCCAGTTCATGGCCAATATACACCCTGGTAAGCACTGCCGCAGTCGCCTGCTACCTTAATGGGCTTAACGGGGATTTTGTTCACGACGATATTCCTGCAGTGACTCTAAATAAGGATGTAACCGGCCTGAATCCTATCGGACACGTTTTCAAAAATGATTTCTGGGGCACCCCGATGGCGGAAATAAGCAGCCACAAGTCTTATCGCCCCCTCACTACACTCACATTCAGGTATGTTATTTCCTTTTGAAATTGCTCTTGTTATTGCGTTTTTGGCAAGGGGTATTATTTGTATTAGGTTTGTAAACGGAGAATAACGATCGTGGGTATTATGAGGTTTTATGTTATTAGTGAGGATTTATATCTTCGTTTATCCCTAGAATTTTGAATCTTAAACTTTTTATAGCATATTATTTACAACTTTGTCGTGATAATAAAGCTGCTGCAACCTATTGGCAGTTTAACTGCTTGGTTATAATAATAGCATGAATTTTCACGGCTCCATTTGTGTTTCATTAGAATTCACTAGTATGAGCCAGAGGATCAATTTATTCGGTAGATCCATGTGGAAGGTAGATCAATGAGCAAGATAGATTCGCATTTATATGTAGAAGAGGCCAATAAATGAAAAGAAGAAGAAAAATTTTCGCCAGGTGTAAAAATCCATGAAGTACCATAGATAAATGACAGCTTGTCCTATTTGCAGTGGCAATACAGGACAGTGGCGACAATAGACGTTTTGATTGGTCGGACTGTTTTCGACCACTAATGGCGGACTTTCATTGTTTTGTTGTACAAAAAGATCAAGATCTGGTCAAATGTCAAATAGCACGACACTCAAATGTAAACAAATATCCGCCATGTTTGTGCAAAAACGTGTTCTGTGACCCTATTGTCGCCACTGTCTTGTATAAATCCACTGTAGTCCTATTTAACGATTTTATGTTTGACAGCTGTTGGTGAACATAAATGAACGACTCATCTGTCATTGTTATAATTTTATGATACCTAGACATGTTTTTTTCTCACTCTGACACATTGTGTTATATACTGAAACTTGTGTCTTTCTCTTATTTCATGGACTTGAAAAAATTCACTCAAGCTACAACATCATTTGAAGAACAGGAGTCTTGAAAAAATTTTGCAGTTAAAATTCACACAATAAAATAGCTACACAATACGAATTTATATCTTTATTGTTGTTTATTCAAAAACATCAACACAAATGCATCAGGGCTTTTCGAGAATAACTCAGAAATAGGGGCTATTTGGGTGGCAGTCAATAATTACAATTGCGTACTCTTTTTTCTTTTATCTCAAGCAATTGTAATTATTGACTGCCACCCAAATAGCCCCTATATCCGAATAAACCAGATCAGTCGACTAAAAACACCTATATATAACTCAGAAACCTAGCCAGCGATAACTAAAAAGTGAAAAATAAATAAAAAGAAAGAAAACTCTTTTAAAAAAAGATTTTATTTACATGCTCTAGAGAGAAGAAATAAAATGTTCCTTTGAAATCTTGATTATGAACTTTTAACCTCATTATACACATTTATATGATCATTAAAGCTTGTCGCGAGGTTTGGGTTAGTGTTAAGCTGAATACAGACTATTCTGACGTGACGTGTTTACATGTGGGCCCACGTCAAAATTGTGCGTGATATAAAAATCCATAAAAATGCAACACATCGTTCTGTGCGTTGACGTTCATATTAGGCCAATGTGAGCACTGCACGGTCCTGACGTGACGTGAAATCACGTCACGTCAGAATAGTCTGTATTCACCTTTAGTACTATAGCGTGTTGCTACCAATTGTGAATCGGGATGGGGCTACGTTTCGTCCCAGCCTCGCTTACGATGGACTCATCAGATTGGCTAATGTAAGCGTGGCCTGCCAATGACGTAGATGTTACAGCTGCCCTGCTCGAGGCGAGCGAGGGTACTGGGTAGTAGACGTGGTCGGTCAATAAAGAATATGGTACCGCAGTAACCTGCCCGCCTAGGGAGAGGTGCCCCCTGCCGAGCACGTGCTCAAGCGCGGGCGGCGTGTGATGCGCGGTTAGCAGACTTCTGCACGCCGGTGGATTTATGTCGCCACATGACTCTCCCCCCGTCAACAGGACAACTGATCATGATACAGTGGACGATGCCTGGAGACCTGAGAGTTGCCTCGAAGGTTGATCCAGACATCGTATGTGGGGACGAAAGTTTAGCGGTTATTTCCCTATGCCCGATCACGTCGGGGTCACCAATTTATAGCGTGCTGCTACCAATTGTGAATCGGGATGGGGCTACCTTTCGTCCCAGCCTCGCTTACGATGGACTCATCAGATTGGCTAATGTAAGCGTGGCCTGCCAATGTTACAGCTGCCCTGCTCGAGGCGAGCGAGGGCACTGGGTAGTAGACGTGGTCGGTCAATAAAGAATATGGTACCGCAGTAACCTGCCCGCCTAGGGAGAGGTGCCCCCTGCCGAGCACGTGCTCAAGCGCGGGCGGCGTGTGAAGCGCGGTTAGCAGACTTCTGCACGCCGGTGGATTTATGACGCCACATGACTCTCCCCCAGTGAACAGGACAACTGGTCATGATACAGTGGACGATGCCTGGAGACCTGAGGAGTTGCCTCGAAGGTTGATCCAGACATCGTATGTGGGGACGAAAGTTTAGCGGCTATTTCCCTATGCCCGATCACGTCGGGGTCACCAATTTATAGCGTGCTGCTGCCAATTGTGAATCGGGATGGGGCTACCTTTCGTCCCAGCCTCGCTTACGATGGACTCATCAGATTGGCTAATGTAAGCGAGGCCTGCCAATGACGTAGATGTTATAGCTGCCCTGCTCGAGGCGAGAGAGGTTATTGAGTAGTAGACATGGTCGGTCTATAAAGAATATGGTACCGCAGTAACCTGTCCGCCTAGGGAGAGGTGCCCCTTGCCAAGCACGTGCTCAAGCGCGGGCGGCGTGTGAAGCGCGGTTAGCAGACTTCTGCACGCCGGTGGATTTATGTCGCCACAGTACCTATAAGTATTGGATTAAACTGAAATTTGAAAATTAAACTTAGCAGATTAAGTTACTCAATTGAGTAACATTCACACAATTAAATCGCGCGACAAGCTTTTATGATCATATTAATTGTGTATAATGAGGTTATAAGTTTATAGTTGAAATTTTAAAGGAACATTCTATTTTCTTCTCTTAAGAGCATGTAAATAAAAGCTTTTTTTGACTTTTTTTATTCTGTCCAAAAATACATTTCCCCTTCATCTTAGCGATATTGAAATATCATTTGGACCTGACGGATTTCTTTCATAACCTTCCGAAAATCAATCTTCGAGTAGTGGCAGTTGAACTGCTTGGTTAAAATAAGTTAACATGTTGTGTTTCATTAGAATTCCTAATTTTTTCAACTTGTCTTGAAGGAAATCAGGAAACTCAGAAATATACGCCTTTTTACCTAGCTCAGTCCTTTTCTAGCCTTCAACCTTGAAACAGTTGAACAATTCCAACCAAGCAATACCTGTTTCAAGTCTGAAAGCTAAAAGAGGACTCACTCAATACATAAGTAACACGAAGAAGTTTAACGGGCTATGAGAGCGCCTCTTGACTGCGACCACCGATAAAATTCAAGCATTCATGTTGAAGTCATACAAATATTGCTGCTTTGACTAAGAAGTTTCCAAATCAACTGGAGAGGGGTAAAAAATATTGCAGAAAAGCGTCAACGTTGATGGAGCTCGTATAATTTTAGAATATGCATTGCTGGTTCACTCAAAATTAATTATTTCTGATAGAAAGCGCTTCCAGGAAATCTCCAAATTGAAAGACATTGTTCGAAAGAGCAATAAAGGCCGGTAAGGGCTTCATTCAACCCTTCATAATCTAATCTGAGTGTCATTGTTTCGATACACAGAAGCCTCAGTTTCGTGCTCACATGAGATGGATTTACGATCTGGAAAAATGCATGATCGCATCGCAGTCAGCTTATTACCCCTGATAATTGACTCAATAGCCAACGTTTCGAACTCAAAAGGCTATTCCCCCATTCAATATTCACGTGCATTTTGCCCGGTTGCAAAATGTACATCAAAAGGGTTCGAATGCGTCATTTGAAGCATCGTTCAGCGTCAGTCGCTCGAGAATATGTAAGCTCTCCATTAACATCACAACTGAAAAATTATCCTGCCCCTTTTTCAACCGAATTCGCATCATAGGCGTGTGATCAAAGTCAAGTACAAGTGTTTGCTGCACTCGAATATGCCGTTCTCGTGAGAGCCGCTCTTGTGTTCTAATTACATTAAAGCCCGGTAGCGACGACGTACCACATTATCGGGAACTATTGAACACATCGTTGAAATCTCTGTTTCCTTGTAGTGCTGCAATCTGTGCGCTGTTATATAAAGGGAGCCAGTTTATCAGACGACTCTGTGAAAATGTTTCATAATAAGGTAGTAGTTGGTTGTTTTGCCGAGATGAATAGAGCGTAGTATCAGACATGAACTTTATTTCTTTATCAAATCCTCTTTTCATTCAGAGCATGTTGTTGCAGTCCATATCGAATGAACTTTTTTTGTATTTGTTGCGTCTTACTTCACAACATCTGAATAACATAAATTCCATCTCCTCTGTTCACAAGAATTGAGCTGTCTCTTTTGAAAATTTTGTATAGATAAATTGATTATAACCATATGGAATCGAACCCTTGAACTGCAATATGGTTCCATATGCCTTCAGCTACAATTCTCGTTCTTTGTTTGAAAATACCGTTTTTCGACTGAGTTATGGCATGCTATTGAAAAGGTTCTCAACCCAAGTATTGAGGGCAAGTTTGGGAGATTCATCTGGTTTTTTGAGACAATAACCATGTCCTATGAACCTTCATTCAGTTCTCAGTAAAAGCTCATAGAATCAAATATATGGTGACATTTATTGCAGTTCAAGTTGCATTTGTGAAACATAGGGCAGGATCGAATGCTAAATCGTTTAAAGTTTCTCCCATTGGTCTACAATAGATTCAAGTAATGGGTGATTTTTCCCACTCTAGTCAAAAATGGCGAATGAGAGCACTTTGTTTTCTTAGCGAGGCGTTGTTCGATTTTGACACCTAATCTTTTGATCTTTTCCACTTTTATTCAGCGGAAATAAACCTCGTCTATTTTCCAGCTTGTCTTCAAAACCCGATGTTACAGAGACAAGCAGTCAGTAAAGTAAATAACGAGTCAAGTAGAGTCAAGTTTTAGTATAATAATCATAACACCTTGCTACCTGGCTATACATTTTCATATAGAAGGTACATTTTATAATTTCTCCTTGCCATACATTTTTACATAGAAGATTGAGTTTATGACATTCGGTAAATATTCAGTAATTAGTAGGTAATTATAATTTACTAGTAGGTAATTATATCACTTTAACACTTACTAGAGAGAAATTTAAAGCTAACCTGAAGTCGTTTTTGTTTGATGAAGCGTTTTATAGTGTTGAGGAATATTTTTGCTTGTAGTTTCGCTGATTTTTTGTTTTTTGTATTTTTCTTTGTTACTTTATTCTATCAAAGCTGTAATCGATACGTTTTATTGTTTTGTGTAAATTGTTCCATTGTTATTGTTCACTTAGAATGTTGTTTTCGACATATACACGCTGTTTGTGAATAGCCTCGTACGAATAAAGAATCTTTATATTTATCTATCTATCCATCTATCTATCACATTGCTCCCTTGCTATACATCATGATTCTTTCTTGCTATACATTTTCATATAGAAGGTTGAGTTCATACTTGTATAATCGTTTCGTGCTCGTTGCCTAAGTTGAGGTGGCACGAAAAATACAGTTTATTGTTTGTTGAGAGTGCATTCACATTTCATTCCTCATTCTTTTCGTAATCGTACGGATAACAACCATCGTAGTAATCATCAAGATTACTATAATGTGCTTATAGTTAAGTATATCCCTCACATCGATCGTGCAGTCACAACAGTCTTAATCATCGAGACTTACAAACGAGAATCACCAGCATCACACAAAAAAAAACAGTCAAGAAGACCATTTTTCTGGTAAAACAATCAGGGTACAAAAATAAAACTGAAACAATCTTGGTAAACTAACCTAGGTACGAAAGAGAATTGAAGATGAAAAGCAGACAAGGCTTTACTGAACAATCTCAATAATTGTTGTAGGTTAAGAAAGGACCCCGCACACTTACTTAGGAAAAGCGGGTCCAGTGAATTTTCCCCATTTTTATATATTATATTTATATCAACCCTAAGAACAATATATCAGATTTTCACGGAGGTCTTACATCCGGTTTGTTCTATAGGGCGTTCCAAAATTGCAGCTACGGAAAAATGAATCTTTAAATTTTAATGATAATTCTTCTGATTTTCAGAATTTCATCATGATGCTTTGGGTTTTGAATAACAAGATATCACGGATATCCAAACACCGCTCACCACGTTAAGTTTCGTTATACAGGCTGTTCCATGAAGCTATATAAGTAACTGAATGTAACTTTGTTAGTGACTTTGGGACCACCCTGAGTTTTTCAAAATATGATACCATGATGTATGTCCACCTCTGTTAGAAGTTTCATCAATGTACAAAGAACAGTTGCAAAATTATTCAGGTTTAAATTCGGATTTCATACAATTTTTCTTTAAAACTTATCTGTAGTTAAGATTGCTGCCAAGGAATATAGGTTTTCATTCATTATAATTATTATGATAGGTATTGACGGTCAGTCCGAAGGTGTTTTTATTTAAGAATGTACAGGATGGACATAATTCGGTGTCACTCATCTCCTCATTTCGCTATCTCAAAATCTGTTTATATAGAAAAACAGTATTATCATTCCAGGTTGTTGTATCTTTGAGCACTCTAAAGATGCATATTTTTTTAAAGATTTTACCATAAAAGTATTTCGACCTTTGGGAAAAATCTCACTCGTGTATAAATAATTAAAAGATTGTTGCCAAAATCATTCAGGTTTTAGTTCATTATACACCGTTACTGGAGCCAGAACCCTGGGGACATGTTCTCACATAACAAGCGTACTCTGGTTTCTTGGATACGACATATACGAAATATTAAGTACCCCTCTACTCAACTCTTGAATATCTTGAATGCAGGAGTGATTATTCCATGACTTTCTTTAGTAACTGTCCTAGATTTTATAGTGGTGTAACAAATATAAAGCTAAAATCTTCAGTCTTTCAATTGTTTAATCAGTCGTGTTAATAACCCTATTTTAAGATTGGAATTATTAGATTTCATATTTTGTGCTAATACATTTTTATGTAATTTGTTGATAATTATTATTTCAAGTAATGGTGTATATTGAACTAAAACCTGAATGATTTGACAACAATCTTTTAATTATTTATACACGAGTGAAATTTTTCACAAAGGTCGACATACTTTTATGGTATAATATTTAAAAAAATATGCATCCTTAGAGTGCTCGAAGATACAAATAACTGGAATGATAATACTGTTTTTCTATATAAACAGATTTTGAGATAGCGAAATGAGGAGATTAGTGACACCGAATTATGTCCATCCTGTACATTCCTGAATAAAAACACCTTTGGACCGACCGTCAATACCTATCATACTAATTATACTGAATGAAAACCTATATTCCTTGACAGCAATCTCAACTACAGATAAGTTTTAAAGAAAAATTGTATGAAATCCGAATTTAAACCTGAATAATTTTGCAACTGTTCTTTGTACATTGATGAAACTTACTACGGAGGTGGACATACATCATAGTATCATATTTTGAAAAACTCAGGGTGGTCCCAAAGTTACATTCAGTTACTTATATAGCTTCATGGAACAGCCTGTATAACGAAACTTAACGTGGTGGGCGGTGTTTGGATATCTGTGATATCTTGTCATTCAGAAACCAAGGCATCATGATGAAATTCTGAAAATTAGAAGATTTATCATCAAAATTCAAAGATTCATTTTTCCGTAGCTGCAATTTTGGAACGCCCTATAGACCAAACCGTATGTAAGACCTTCGTGAAAATCTGATATATTGTTCTAAAGGTTGATATAAATATAATATGTAAAAATGGGGAAAATTCACTGGACCCGCTTTTCCTAAGTAAGTGTGCGGGGTCCTTTAAAAGTACCGAATTATCAAAATTGAATTGTCATTTGTTGGAGAATAGATGCATAGAATACCTGGTGTTGGAACTGATTAGATTTTGTTTAAGACTTTCTTGTCGATTGATCATGTGATACTTTGTGCGGCTTTTCATTTCTCCCGAAAGAGGTCGCGCTATTATTCCATAAAGATTTATGACATTCGAAATTGTTTTGAAGTTTTGATCAGAGACAACTGTCATTGTGTCATTTCTCTAAAAACATAACATAACCTATATCATACTGATCATCGCGCCACGACCGATGAATATTGCGGATTATTCCGGAAGTAGCACAAAATTTCAATTGTTTTGATCTACAAATTTTGTTCACGATTTTTACTTAGGAGTCGTTTCACCAGGTATTTCTATGCATCTATGTTGGAGACTTGTTTCGTCTCATCAGTAAGATAATAATGGGAGTTCTAGCCCACTTTTTAAACATAACCTCACAATTCACCCATGGATTTCTCTGGGACCCTTCCCTGTACCTTTGAACGGTATAAGTCTGTATCGAATAGGTCATATATATAATAGGAATATAATGCTCATGTTACAAATAAAATATGAACATGCCGTCAAACGTTCATGTTATCCCCACCTCTGTAATTAGCTCTCACAGACGAGTGACCGATTTCGACGCCCTTTATCTCCCCAAGCTTCCCTAATTCGGGGTGGGGTTGGATTCCTGTTACGAGTTCATCCGATTTCCGTCCCAGGGGAAGCTGAATGGACGAACATTTTTCCATTATGAATTATTATTTCCGTTGAATGGAAAATATGAAGAATAGAACAGGGGATTTTTGGCAACTGTGGTAGAAATGTAGGTCGATGGCATACGTGATTATGTAAGTCAGAAAAATATTGTGTATTTGTTCAGCCGGCTATATTTTGGCTGATGTGGAAGAATGTTCAACACAATGGAGCACCAGGGACGTAAAATGATTTTCAGTTGAATATGGTCCAAAAAACGTATGGCGTGTTATTTTAGGGATGCATTGTGATGAGATATGCGTTTCGTCCCGGCTCCATTCATAGGACGTATCAGATTGTCCATTATAAACGGTGTCTGCCAACACGAAGTAGATTTCAGAGGTTATAGTTGCCCTTCTCGAAGCGAAAGAGGATACCTGGTAGAAGGTTGAGTCACCACAAAAAACATCCAATCATTCTCTTCAGTTCGGAGCCTTCCTCACCGAAAAATCACGTAATTATAATAGCCCGGGAGCCAGTGATAGTTTTTGGTGACCAATTTTAACCCTGGCCATAATTTGTATATAGCTTAATTTGTATTTGTCTTAAAGCAAAGTGACCGTCAGCTGGCGCACCAGTGGTGGGTTTGCCAACGGGAGCAACGAAAACACGTAGAAAAAATATTGAGTTTCAGTCATTTTAACCCTGCTGAAATTTACAGAAATGGTAGTTTATATAATTATTCGAATAAAAAAAATCGTCCGCTGGCTGTACGTTGGTGGAAAACCCGTCCGCTGGACATGAAAACTTGTTTTCTACCAACGTACATCCAGCGGACCATTTTTTTGTTCGAATAATTATATGAACTACCATCTTTGTAAATTTTAGAAGGGTTAAAATGACAGAAACTCAAATTTTTTTTTACAAGTTTTCATGTCCAGCGGACGGGTTTTCCACCAACGTACAACCAGCGGACGATTTTTTTTATTCGAATAATTATATAAACTACCATCTCTGTGAATTTCAGCAGGGTTAAAATGACTGAAACTCAAAATTTTTTTTACAAGTTTTCATGTCCAGCGGACGGGTTTTCCACCAACGTACAACCAGCGGACGATTTTTTTTATTCGAATAATTATATAAACTAACATCTCTGTAAATTTCAGCAGGGTTAAAATGACTGAAACTCAAATTTTTTTTTACCAGTTTTCATGTCCAGCTGACGGGTTTTCCACCAACGTACTGCCAGCGGACGATTGTTTTTATTGGAGTAATTATACAAACTACCATATCTGTAAATTTCAGCAGGGTTAAAATGACTGAAACTCAAATTTTTTTCAGAAGTTCCCATGTCCAGCGGACGTTTTCATGTCCAGCGGACGTTTTCATGTCCAGCGGACGGGGTTTCCACCAACGTACAGCCAGCGAACGATTTTTTTGATTCGAATAATTATACAAACTACCATCACTGTAAATTTCAACAGGGTTAAAATGACTGAAACTCAAAATTTTTTTTACAAGTTTCCATGTCCAGCGGACGGGTTTTCCACCAGCGTACAGCCAGCGGACGATTTTTTTTATTCGAATAATTATACAAACTACCATCTCTGTAAATTTCAGCAGGGTTAAAATGACTGAAACTCGATATTTTTTTTACATGTTTTCGTTGCTCCCGTTGGCGAACCCACCACTGTTGAGCCAGCTGACGGTCACTTTGGCTAAGAAAACAACCAAATCAAGCTATATACAAATTATGGCCAGGGTTAAAATGACTGACTAAAAAATGTCACTGGCTCCCGGGCTATAACAGCAATAATTCCGTGCTGCAAAAAGCGGGTCACTCTGAATTCCAAAAACACGTTTCCTGAGATTGAGAAGACCCAGTCACATAATACATCATCCTTGCAATTCACGAAGCACAAAAAAAAAGGATTACCCTCTCGCCGCCTCATCATTAGCACGTGAAAATCACATTCCCATCTGTCATCTCGACATCAAAACGCTGTTATAATGGATGTGGTCGCGGCCTCATTTCGTGCCTGGGAGCACTAATGAAAATATAAATCCCAGATTTGATCTCGATTCCTGTATGTCATTTCCTGCCCCGCAACCTTGCCCGGATCTGCGAAAAACGGAACGTATCAAGTGTCTGATACGGCCGAATCACAAAAGCGGTCGGGGACTAATGGGCGCGAATGCTGGGCGACCGTCATTTGACGCCCAAACTGATTACAGGGACTGAGTTTGTTTAATCCTATTTTTCTGGGATTGAGTTTCGTAGGGAGTAATTCTTTGGTTCGGGGATGGCTAGAGTTGTTTCTTTAACAATTGGCTTTTTCAAATCAAATTTAATGTGTCTGATGAGTTTAAATGAGCCACTCAGACCCAAGTGAGGAAACGCTGAGGCTGTTCATACAGGGTGACAATTTCAAACTTTCCAGTCCAATTATGCCACGACAAGGATGATTCCAGAAGAAATGCCGGAAAATGTCAATTTATATTCTTAGGGGGACATATTTTAAGCAGAATTGTGAGCCGAATATTCTCAACCCTTGGTGTAGGGGCTATCACCCCTAAATTCTCAATAGGTAATCGGGTGTGAGCTATACCTTAATTGAAAAAAAACACTTGTCCCTTTACATGAATAGTGAATACTTTGGTTTCAATTTTTATTGAGTATTAGCTCAACTTTTGTTCCCTATGAAAAATTTGAGGGTGGTAGCCCCTACACCTAGGTTTGAGGAGATTTCGGCTTACAATTTTGCTCAAAATATGTTTTCAAATTGTCACCTCCTGTAACTACTTCAAGGATTCAATAAAAATTTGCAAACCATAGTATTCATGTAGAGGGACAAGTGATCTTTCAATTCTATTCGCTATTGAGCATTCAGGGGTGATAGTCCCTACACTTAGGGTTGAGGAGATTTCGGCTTACAATTCTGCTCGAAATATGTCCCCCTCCGACTAAAAATGACCTGTTTCGACATTTTCTCTGAAAACATCCTTGTCGCGACATAATTGGCCTGGCGCAAGTTTTTGAATTGCCACCCTGTATAGGTCGCTTACATAAGAACTCAATACGGATAATGAATATTCGATTGATTTACATATGTATCAGAAGGGTCGGTACTTAGGCAAAAAAATAAATCAAAAAATCAATTTATTGTCGCAACAGTTTCGGAACCATATTGTTCCTGCATCAGGCTAAAAAACGAATATTTAAATGGCAAAAACCAGACAACAATGATTCGACAATCTTACCGAGATAAATTGCAATTTTTACATGAATAAATGGAAAAATCTTTGTATGGTACGAGAGATCTCCTTTTGTAACCGATACATCAAAAACTCTTTCTCACTCTGATATAATTCTTCATCAACGATTCCTAAGCAATGATCACATATTATTAACAACTTCAATTTAAAAAATAGGAGAACCACCATCTATCGACTATCGAGAGCGGTAAGCCAACATACATATGAACGCGTCAGACACACAATACAGAATCCTTCCTACACAATATTTCGACATACAGAATTCAACTACATATATTAAAATTTACTTTTCATACCTAACGACGAAACAATATAACAATTAGTACAGCGCCTCGCCGCCAGGACCGAATTAATTAACTTAGGTCACAAAAATAAAAATAAAAAGACAATCTATACTTTAAATCTATCAATTATAGAACTATATATTACACTGAGATTATCTAGGTCAGATCTAAAATTAACGGCATTATGTTTCCTGATGAACACCATCTCAGCAAACAATCTTTTCACATAATTGCTTTCTTTATGAAGGATCTCCACATTATCCAAAGAGAAATCGAAAAAATGACCAGTCCCCAAATGATGTTCAACAAGAGCTGTTCTGCCTTCAGTTACATGTTTACAAGTTGACTTGTGGTTGGAAATTCTATTACTTATATATTGTTTAGTAGTACCAATGTAACACTTATCACAATTGAGACAATTAATCTTATACACAACATTCGATAAAAACTTCTTGGGGACGACGTCCTTTAACTGACTGAAAATTAATCTGCCCAAGGTGCTATCAGAGCTTAAAACGATCTTAAATTTCTCCGATTTGAGAATAGAGAGCAACTTGCTAGACAATCCCGGAACTAGGGGTAATTTACAATATTTTCTGTCAGTATCATTCACACTCTGCGGTTGTGAAGAAGAATCCACCACCAAACTCTGAGGTTGCAACACAATATTATTGGCAGCTCCCTGTGAATTGATGACGCGATTGATGAGCTTGTGAGGATAACCATTCTTAGCAAGGTCACTCTTAAGCTTCCGTATATTGTCGGAATGAAACTCTGAACAACTAAGTTTCTGTATGCGAGAATGGGCTACTTTAATTATATTGATCTTGTGATGGAGAGGATGTAATGACCTAAAGTTGACTGTGCGGCTAGTACTAGTTGGTTTTTTATATATGTTGGTCTTTAACATACCATTTAATGGATCTCTTATTATAAGAACATCTAAGAAGGGTAAACTGCAATTGTCATCTTCAAGTTCAAAAGTAAAATTGATGTTATCATCTATAGAATTGAAAATATCCAACACCTTCTCTACCGAATTTTTAGGGATTATTGTGAAAACATCATCCACATAGACCAACAGCAAAGGAATTGCAAAATCAACTCTATTCATCACCTCACTTAGAATATGATCCATAACCAAATTCGCGAAAATAGGAGAACATGGTGCGCCCATAGGGCAACCATTTATTTGCTTGTAATATCTACCTGAGAAGCTCACATAGCTTGACTTAAAACAAAACTCTACCAACTCAGTAAGGGACCCAAAATCGAAAGTGCACAAACCTTCAATAACATGCCAATTCTCATCTATCAATCTCATAACAAGTCGTTTAGTTATATTCGTAAAAAGACTTACAGCATCAAAAGATACCAAAACATAATCACGTGGTACCACTATGTTCTTCAACCTATCTAACAATTCTAAGGAATTCCTAATACTGAATGTAAAATTAGGTGAAAGATTACTCAAAATGTCATTGACCAATCTGGAAATACTGTAGCCTGGAGACCCCACAAAAGATGTTATGGGACGGAGGGGGGCACCAGTCTTATGAATCTTACTCAGTCCGTACAATTTAGGTGATACACAATTGTATTTTGACATTTGCTTCTTCTGATAATCCGAAATGAGGTTATTATCTAGCAAAGTTTTTATTAACCTGTTAGCGTCCTTCTGCAAACTGCTGGTGGGATCACCTCTGAGAAGTTGGTAGGTGTCTGCATCATCAAGTAAACTTACCATCTTCGATACATATTCCGATCTGTATAAAACGACCGTACTGTTACCTTTATCGGCCTTGGATATGAGCAAGTCTGGATTGTTCCTCAAGTATCTTCTGGTGTTGTTGACCATATTTACCACTTTTTTATCAAAAGGGTTTTCGAATTTTGAATGGAGAGAACGGTGCATAAAATTTGTGATGACATTAGTAACCATTGCTCTTTTTTCATCTCTGACGTCCAAAGAAGGCTCCTCCTGAATTATGGCTTCTACGTCCTTCAAGACATCCAGGACAGGTACTCTTTTAGGTTCTACAGGTACAATGAACTTGGGACCCATTGCTAACACCGTACATACCTCAGGAGGGATGGTCTCTGCAGTACAATTGAACAACCAATTAGAGCCCTCCTCAACAGACAACGGACCATGAGTGTCAGTCAACATGTCTAATTTAGCATTGAGTGAGGCATGTAGTTTCCTACTCAATTTGTCACAAAAGGAATCTTGCTTGAATATGAAGTTCTGGACTACAATATGTGGTAGCAAGGAAGTTACACCAACTTCTCAGAGGTGATCCCACCAGCAGTTTGCAGAAGGACGCTAACAGGTTAATAAAAACTTTGCTAGATAATAACCTCATTTCGGATTATCAGAAGAAGCAAATGTCAAAATACAATTGTGTATCACCTAAATTGTACGGACTGAGTAAGATTCATAAGACTGGTGCCCCCCTCCGTCCCATAACATCTTTTGTGGGGTCTCCAGGCTACAGTATTTCCAGATTGGTCAATGACATTTTGAGTAATCTTTCACCTAATTTTACATTCAGTATTAGGAATTCCTTAGAATTGTTAGATAGGTTGAAGAACATAGTGGTACCACGTGATTATGTTTTGGTATCTTTTGATGCTGTAAGTCTTTTTACGAATATAACTAAACGACTTGTTATGAGATTGATAGATGAGAATTGGCATGTTATTGAAGGTTTGTGCACTTTCGATTTTGGGTCCCTTACTGAGTTGGTAGAGTTTTGTTTTAAGTCAAGCTATGTGAGCTTCTCAGGTAGATATTACAAGCAAATAAATGGTTGCCCTATGGGCGCACCATGTTCTCCTATTTTCGCGAATTTGGTTATGGATCATATTCTAAGTGAGGTGATGAATAGAGTTGATTTTGCAATTCCTTTGCTGTTGGTCTATGTGGATGATGTTTTCACAATAATCCCTAAAAATTCGGTAGAGAAGGTGTTGGATATTTTCAATTCTATAGATGATAACATCAATTTTACTTTTGAACTTGAAGATGACAATTGCAGTTTACCCTTCTTAGATGTTCTTATAATAAGAGATCCATTAAATGGTATGTTAAAGACCAACATATATAAAAAACCAACTAGTACTAGCCGCACAGTCAACTTTAGGTCATTACATCCTCTCCATCACAAGATCAATATAATTAAAGTAGCCCATTCTCGCATACAGAAACTTAGTTGTTCAGAGTTTCATTCCGACAATATACGGAAGCTTAAGAGTGACCTTGCTAAGAATGGTTATCCTCACAAGCTCATCAATCGCGTCATCAATTCACAGGGAGCTGCCAATAATATTGTGTTGCAACCTCAGAGTTTGGTGGTGGATTCTTCTTCACAACCGCAGAGTGTGAATGATACTGACAGAAAATATTGTAAATTACCCCTAGTTCCGGGATTGTCTAGCAAGTTGCTCTCTATTCTCAAATCGGAGAAATTTAAGATCGTTTTAAGCTCTGATAGCACCTTGGGCAGATTAATTTTCAGTCAGTTAAAGGACGTCGTCCCCAAGAAGTTTTTATCGAATGTTGTGTATAAGATTAATTGTCTCAATTGTGATAAGTGTTACATTGGTACTACTAAACAATATATAAGTAATAGAATTTCCAACCACAAGTCAACTTGTAAACATGTAACTGAAGGCAGAACAGCTCTTGTTGAACATCATTTGGGGACTGGTCATTTTTTCGATTTCTCTTTGGATAATGTGGAGATCCTTCATAAAGAAAGCAATTATGTGAAAAGATTGTTTGCTGAGATGGTGTTCATCAGGAAACATAATGCCGTTAATTTTAGATCTGACCTAGATAATCTCAGTGTAATATATAGTTCTATAATTGATAGATTTAAAGTATAGATTGTCTTTTTATTTTTATTTTTGTGACCTAGGTTAGGTTAGGTTAGCACGGTGGTTCGGGATGGAACCCACATAGGCCAGGGGCCCGTTGTGATGCCGTATTAGGGTGGTTACCACCCCCACCACTACCGTGAGAACCAGTAGCTGCTGTTAATGAACAGCATAAGGCTTTTGACACCAACCGACTGAAGATCGGATAGGTTGTCAAAATAGGCCTGTCCCAGAGCCGAGAATCTTTTCCTGGATAGGGCAGGACAGTGGCAGAGTAAGTGGACCATCGTCTCTTCCTCCTCCTCGTTTCGACAGCTTCTACAGAAGTCGTTGCGTTGAAGGATTCCCATACGTGCAGCATGGCATCCTCCAAGCCAGTGTCCAGTGATGGCCGCAATCGCGTTTCCAATGGAGTTCCTGGAAAGAGATAAAATATCTTTGGTGCGTCGCAGGTTAAGCTCCGGCCATACCTGTCTTGACGAAGTGCAAGAAAGCTCCTCCCGCCACCTGAGGTTGGTTAGGCGGAGTACTTCCTTCCGGAGGAGCAACCTCTGTTCAGCGATAGGTGCCCCTGGTCTAGTATTAGCGGATATAGCTGTGAGCGTTGTACCAGCTCTAGCTAACTCATCCGCCCTACAATTTCCTGCTATGTCCCTGTGGCCGGGTACCCAGACAACATTGACTCTTACTTTAGTCGCCAGCTCATCTAAGGCTCTACGGCATTGTATAGCCGCCTTTGAGGTCAGGTAGACTGAGTTTAGAGATTTGATGGCAGCTTGGCTGTCACTTAGAATAGATATTTCATTGGACTCAAGTCCTGTTTGAAGTACCCATTTGGCTGTTTCATTTATAGCTACCATTTCTGCCTGGAAAACACTACAGTAGTCCGGCAAACGAAATGATAAGTTGAGGGATGGGGACTCTGAGAAGACTCCACTTCCTACTCTTCCCTCTAGTTTTGAGCCATCTGTATAAAAGAGCGTCCCATTTGGCTTAACTAGGTTCGCTGTCCACTTTTCTCTGGACGGGATGTCCACTGAGAACTTGCGGTCGAACATCGGGGTGGGTTTAGTGTAGTCTGTGTTATTTAAGGTGAGGTTGAATTCCTTCAGAATTTTGGAGTGGCCGTAGTTTACCTTAGGCCATGGTGAGACTGCATTGAGTCTGACAGCGGCGCTAGCCGCGCACTCCTTCCCATATAGGTCTAATGGAGTCAGATGTAGGATCATTTCCAGGGCTTTAGTCGGGGTTGTCCTAAGACACCCCGTCATGAGAACGGCAGCTAGTCGCTGTACCTTTCCCACCCTTTTCCGGTTGACCTCCTTACACAGGGCTGGCCACCATACTAATGATCCATACATAAGTGTGGGTCTTACGACCGCCGTGTATAACCAATGGACAATGCTGGGTCTCAACCCCCATTGTTTGCCAATGGTTCTTCTGCAGGTGTATAGCGCAACTGTCGCCTTTTTCACCCTTTCTTCTATATTTTCTCTCCATAACAGCTTTCGGTCAAGGACAATTCCTAAGTACCTAGCTCGTTCGGAGAGTTTTATTTCTTGGCCCCCTATATTGGGAAGGCGAAAGGAGGGTATTTTGTGCTTCCTCGTGAAGAGAACTAGTTCCGTTTTGCCCGGGTTTATCCCTAGGCCGCATTTGTTGCACCAGTGCACGAGTTCATTTAGTGCCCCCTGTATGACATCCGACAGAGTCTCTGGAAATTTCCCTGAAACTATAATCGCAATGTCATCGGCGTAGGCCACAATTTTAATTCCTAGCCTTTCCATTCTCTGGAGAAAGCCGTTGAGGGTAAGGATCCACAGTAGGGGTGAGAGCACTCCCCCCTGCGGAGTCCCCCTATTGACCACTCTTTGTATCTGACAGCCAGAGATCTCTGCGTGAATCTCTCTGCTGCAGAGCATGTAGTTAACAAATTCGACGATTGACTTGTCGATTCTCAGATTTTTCATTTCCCCTGTAACAGCACTGGGGATTATATTGTTGAACGCCCCCTCAATGTCTGAGAAGGCTATCAGTGAGTATTCGTTGCAGTTTAAAGACTTTTCAACTTCTAGTACTAGCGCGTGGAGGGCTGTTTCTACTGACCTCCCCTTGCAGTAGGCATGCTGGGATTGGGAAAGAATTCCCTCCCCTAACACTGAATCTCTTATATATGAATCTACTAATCTTTCTAGCGTTTTTAGTAGAAATGATGATAAGCTAATAGGCCTATAATCCTTGGGGGTGTTGTGCGATTGTTTACCCCCTTTAGGTATAAAAACAACTCTCACCTCCTTCCATTTCTTGGGTACATAAGTTAGGCTTAGGCAGGCCTTGTATATGACCTCTAACCATGGAATCGCCAGGTTGGAGACTACCTGCATTTCCGCTGGTATAATATCATCCTTACCAGGTGATTTGTAGGGTTGAAACTGTGCGATAGCCCATTCAATCCTGCTCGAGGTGACGATTGATGGGTTAATAATTTTTTCGATGCTAGGAGCTGCTGGTTCGTTGTTGTCTGGTTTTTGCCATTTAAATATTCGTTTTTTAGCCTGATGCAGGAACAATATGGTTCCGAAACTGTTGCGACAATAAATTGATTTTTTGATTTATTTTTTTGCCTAAGTACCGACCCTTCTGATACATATTACATTGCAAGGCAATTCTCAATTTTGATTGATTTACATAGGATGAGATACAAAAAACACTTACCGCAATTCAAGATGTCCGATTAACTGAGTTGTTAATTCAGCTACTATATTTTCTGGCTGAGACTTGATGATATCCTCCTGGCTCCTGATATTCCGTGATTTGAAGGAGGCGTCCTTGGAAGTGAGGGAACGTGGAACGGTCTCTATTGAACCTATCGATATGGGTTCAACAGGGCTCGAAAGTGATGAACCATGCCTTTTATGTTCCGCGGAGTGAAGTTGAATGTTATCAGTCATCTAATTGTGAGAAATCTAGGGTTCTTATTGATTTAAAAATACTGTAACCCATAGGGGAGAGTGGAGTAAGATGGGGTACTAAACTTTTAGAGGTGAATAAAATAATGAAAAACTCAGATTCATGAATTGAACTCTGAAAGATGTAATTGTACATAACAAGTGAATAAATTTCAGCATAAAAAAATAAACTTCTGTAAAGGTATGTATTATTCGTGTTTAAAAAAATCTCCTGCTGAAATAACGATAGCTTACCTCTCACAAGAAATAGCTGAAATACTGGGTATAGATTTCATAGAGAGATATGAACAGTTTGTATAGACTGGGAAAACCGGAAACATCACCAGTTAAAATAGAACGAATCAGTTCTTAAAAAAAAAGAAATATTCTCTAAAGTGAAAAATCTCAAAAGCTCCAATGTTGCCATAGCACACGATTTAACGAAGATACAGCAAGAAGAATTTAAACAACTAAAGAAATATCAACGTGAAGCTAAAACCAAAAGGAAAAAAAATCATATATCAGAGAAAATAAGCTGTTTGTTGGTGAGAGGGAATTTTCACTCCAGGATCTCCTTACCCCACCTGGTGGGGTAAGATGGGGTAAGTACGGAGCATGATGGGGTTAGTGACTGGCAATGTTCACAAACATGAACTGTTTCGTCATCTTCATCTTCCTCTCCTGCACAAGAGCAGTGAGCCGACCGTTGACACATGGAACACTGAATCCAGTCTTCAGAAGATTCTGAGTATAAATAACCGCAGTACAGACATTCTGCGTCTGATGCTTCCGATGAGAAAGAACTGCTCCGTTTCTGCTTAGGTTTTTGTCACTTCAGCTTCCTTTTTTTCTTGCTTGCTCTTATCATGTTTTGATGTGTCTTGTAAGGTTTTACTCTGTTTGTTATAAGATTTATTTGTTTTAACAAATCTTTCAGCCAAACTTTGTTTTTTCTCAATTTCTTTTTATGACTTTAAATTAAATTCTACTTGAAGCTCATTTAGAGGAAAGAAAATATCATATTAGAAGAGCATTGATGGAATGAGATGGGATACACCCCATCATGCCCCATTGATATATCCCCATCGTGCTCCACTCATACTTTTTTGGCATTAAGTGATTCGTTTCAGGTTAGAAGATTTGAGAAGGTATGAAAATGAATGGTTTATGAATACACTTTCTAATGATATATTATTTAGTTCGACCAGTTGTTGTGGCTTTCCTCTAGTCAACAGTAATCTGGCACTGAATAAAACTACTTTGTGATGAAATCGGAAACATTTGGCACAAAAACATGCGTAAATGACAAACTGGGGAATTTTCCTTAACTATTCCCTACTATTAATACTGGCACTCTACGCTAGGTTGCAGCTTCTGAAAGGTCAGGAGCTTATCTACCCCATCTTACCCCGGTACACCGTCTTGCTCACTCTCCCCTAAATGAATAAATGAGTCACAAATATGTATTTGTGACTCATTTATTCACATGAGACATAGAAGAAGAGGAGACGACACTTAAGATTCTGGAGGTGCTACCGAATTGGTAATTATGCAGGTGGCTCAAATCGTCTTAATATTTCTGAGTTTGAGAAATCTTCTTCAGAGAAGTAGTTACGTCGATGATTCTCATTGAAGCTATCAATAGGGTATTAATACTCTTTCTTTATTCACCGTAAATTATTGATTAACATCGTTCACGCTGGTCGACAAAAATAACTTCTAATTGGAGCGATGGGGATTTTCTTCATCTCATAGCTCGAAAAAAGCTTAATATTGGCACGTATAAAAAATGATCACAAGAACATAAATACAATGAACCCCTTTTCCATTTTCCCTCACTAATTTCCCCATTTATATTCTCCAATATCAATGAATCCATCCGTTTCCTCTTCGCATTATTTCCTATCGCAAATCGACTATTCCCATCTTGAAAATGAACTGGGCATTCCAAGGGTTCATCCGGCATAAAGAAATTGTCTGATGATTTCTTAAGTAAGGCAAGTTTGGAATCAAATTACGTGACCAGAAGTCCTAACTTTTTTGAAGTTTGTTCCCCGTGAACGTGACCAATTAGCCTTGCTGGGGAAGCGCATTATTTCCGCTGTGGAGATCAAGTTGTGGAAAAAAGTTGCCAGAGGTTGAATAAGGCCAGAAGTGAGGAATTCGATCTCGACAGAACTTTCAACCGATATTTACGATTGGAAAAATATGGGGGATGCTGAATTGGGTGCTTGTGTGATGAGGTGGAAAGCAAGCTTTTTGCAAGCGTTAGATCCTTCTTATTCCCAGGAAGTTCTGTTTTCTGTAAACCTCCAATCTGATCTTTTTTCACGGTACATGTACAGTTTGGGCATATTTCGATGTTTTAGCAACTCTTAAACCAAAGGCAATAGACAAAATCTGATAACCCATTCTCGATCTCTTTTCCTGAGAAACTAACAAGAGTAGTTTTCATTTTTGGCTACCTTCTTTCTTTTTCGAGTTATAAGCTAAAATTGGAAAAATAGCGACATCGAAAAAAATTATACTCCATTCACAATTATAAAATCACAACTCTGGCCTTGGAAATTTGACACATTCCACTCTGTATCGAAGTTATGACGTTTTCCAAAATATTTTTATGTTCCAAGTCAACACTATGTTGCCCTTTCTACATTCTCAGCGTATTTCTCAGAATGTGAATGAATTGGAAAAGATGTGATGGACGAAAATAATTAACGTTTATATGAATTGATAAAAGGGGTTCTTTTTCTAGTTATTTGCATGAAAAGTACAAGAGATCACTGTTGAAATATATTATTTTTCGCCATGGAAGAAAATTGCATTGCTTTCACATAATTTTCATATGCATGCTTGTGAAGATTTAATGTTTATTATCCTCTTGAACTGAAAGTTCAAGACTTGACGAAATCAATTGTTGATTCTTATCAAGAATTCATAAAAAAAATCAACCAAAAGATATAAGATGAATTGATGGGTA
Organism: Adalia bipunctata; assembly: GCA_910592335.1. Classification (NCBI taxonomy): domain Eukaryota; kingdom Metazoa; phylum Arthropoda; class Insecta; order Coleoptera; family Coccinellidae; genus Adalia; species Adalia bipunctata. The sequence goes on from OU342955.1 coordinate 17,650,593, forward strand.
ATTACAAGAATCAAGAATGATGGAACATTATATCCCACTACTGGAATCCGAATATGTGATATGATTGTGAGGGTGCATAACATTTCTATTTCTAATATTTCTTTATCTATAATATAAAAATGAATCGCAAAATGTGTTGGTAAGCGCATAACTCAACAACGCCTCGACCAATTTGGCCAAATCTTTTTTTAAAATGTTCGTTGAAGTTCAAGGATGGTTTTTACGGCGAGAAAAATTAGAATTATTGCTGGAAAACCCCTAAAAATAGCCCTTTTCTTTTTTAGTCTATATTATCTATAGTTGGTTCAAAACTTCGAAATGCCATATTGTTCAAACGATCGCACCAAATTGGACAATTTTTTTTTTGTTGTGTTTATTATTGTTAGGGCAAGGTTTATATATCAAAATATTCCCAAAAAAATCCTACAGAAAAGAAAAAAAGACATTCCTTTTTCTCGAGCAATCATAGAGAACTTATGTAGGTTTTGACATTTGGACAAAGGAGGTTAGTTTTTCTTCCACAGAATCGCATGTCAAGTGAATAGTTAAAAGTGCAGTAGGTCTTACCACAGAATACCTAACAACGGTATAAGAATATTCTATGGTAGAACGAAGTTTCACGGTATTCAATAGAAATGCAATAATAAAATAGAACGAGAGAAATGGACTCGCTATTTTCGATAAAATAGAACGTTGTGAAGTTATAAGCCATGAAGTTGTCTGGCAACGGTGGATTTCATTTTCTTGAAGGGTAGGAAATTCAGAAATGGTGGACTAGACTAGAGTATGAATGGCGATGTAGATATACAATTATTGTGTAATTTGCATAGAACTTATAATAACATGGAAGGCTATTATCAGATCAAGTTGGTGGAACAGTGAATTTTTACCTGAATGTAAAGTAAATCGGATTGTGACGATCAGCATCAATCGTGAATAAATTGTCCATTTTCATCTTTTCTCTATATTTTTGAAATGTTTTTGATTTATATTTGGGTAATAAATATATTTGCGGAAATAACTGAATTCAAAATTGCCCATAATTAGTAATTGACATATTATTTTTGTATTTCTGTTTTGTGTGACAGCTCATATCCATGGAAAAGATGACGTTTGACAGATGACGTTTGACAGATGACGTTTGACAGATGACGTTTGACAGATGACGTTTGAGAGATGACATTTGACAGATGACATTTGACAGATGACATTTGACAGATGACATTTGACAGATGACATTTGACAGATGACGTTTGACAGATGACATTTTACAGATGACGTTTGACAGATGACGTTTGACAGATGACGTTTGACAGATGACATTTGACAGATGACGTTTGACAGATGACAGAACTTTTATTATGCCTAATTTATCTCCTGCTTGAAAAAATAGCAATGGTAAGTTTATACAACTTTAACGGGGGTTTCACAAAGCATATCACCGGTGATCGGAGCTTGATCTAGAATACTCGATTTGACAGCTCAGAAATCTAACCAAGCCGTTGATCTTCGATCACTGGTGATTGCGTTGTGAAATCTACTGTAAGTATAGGCAGGGCCTTCTTAAGATAAAGATGGCTATGGTATAGGTATTATTTAGGCGAAACAAAGTTCGCCGGGCCAGCTAGTTTCAAATAAATAACAGTTTTATTCATTCATCACAAAGAAAATAAACATTTTAACTAAATTAACGAATTTGTTTACAGAGAAACTAATAATATTAATGCAATAGTAACTGAGTTTTAGTTATAAATAAATAAGCCTGAAAGCTTTATAGATATACATTTCATTTATTTGATCTTATGAACAAGGAGTAAAATTTTCTGACTGTATAGTAATTTGTTAGTTGAAAAAAATATGCATACATTACTACCACAGTAGGTTTGTACAAAGAAAATGGAATAGGTCAAACATATGCTTCACATTTATCATTCACCTGTTCTGAAATAAGACACAAACTCCTGGAAAATGGAAAAAATCGATGTATTCTGGTTCAATATGGCCTATTTCTACTTTCGGCAAAGGAATGAAAGCTCCAGTGACACATTTCAATTCATCGGAATCTGAATCCGTTGAATGCAATATAGTCATATTTCTCCTTTTTTTTAACTTTTTCGACGTGATTTTCTTCTGAAACGTGAAAACGATCAACAATAATCATTTAGAGACCGATGATGGCCATCCAGAACCCTGTTACTTACGAAAATCGTGAAATTTCATTCTGCAAGTTCTTTCCTCATAATTCATCGAAAATCCTACCTGAACCATATTTTCCGGTCGCTTTCGTTAGAAGATCGTATAAGGAATCCTTTTTTCTCCATTTACACATCCCAAATAAATTTTGAGCACCAAAAACGATATCGAAACTAACCAAACTTCTGGGGGACCGGAATTTCGTTTGAAATCTTTCCAAACGGCCAGATACCTAAAAAAACCTCGTTATCAAGTGTAAAAAAGGCGATTAGTACTTACTTTTGCTTTTTTCATGTTTATTAATCGATTTTTGGTCCAATTCAAATTTTCCGTTCGTACTCACGCCAAAAGTCGTGAAAGGAAAAAATGACACTTGCACGAAATCGACGGGAAACTTCTTCTGGACGACGAAGAACGGAAAAATAGGCGATTCCTTATCGATATTTCGCCCCAAAATCGCCGATCGATTCGAACTAACAAGATGTGGAATATCTTTGATACTTTAACTTTGATGTAAACAAAGCACCTGGCAACAACGTTTTGTCATTAACAATATTCTCTGTACGCGCACAGATTTTTCATCAAGTGCACCAATTCCTGAAAACGAAACCATGGCCAGAGTTGTGATTTTATAATTGTGAATGGAGTATACACATAGTCCCATACAGAGAACTATACGTTTGAAGGTTGGTTCAATTTTTTCAGACGAATTTAATCCCCAGTGTGGGGTTCCTCAGGGCTCAGTGGCTGGTACACCTTCTGTTTTTGAGGATATAGGCTAGCTATCTTATTTACCGGAATATTGACTCTAAATGAGCCCTGAGTGTATGAAAACGGTAAGAACTTCTTTTTATAATTCCTTACTTCATAATAACAGCAAACTCTCTCTCGAATAGATATAATCATGGATGATGAGTGGATAAACCTCTTTAGGTTCTGAAGGCGGATCTCCTCATTTATACCCGAAAGGAGTAAGTTCTCCAACTCGCTAGAACGGCTCATCTCTCAATCCCTAATATTATTTCAAAACCTTTTCGACGTATTTGTACGTTTTAATTGAAAGTCACACAGTCTAGCTTCTTTGGGAGCCCGGCTTCACGAGCTATGTATAATGAATTTATACCCTGTTTCCGTGAAACTTCTCTTCCACAAATTAATTTGTCGAATCTCAACTCAATGCGCCACTCGAAATTTAATTAATGAATACCAATGTTGAATAACTGACGTGGGGCAATCTCGCTAATAAGGCATGATTTATGAAAAAATGCGATGTTTTAATTAATTAAGGGCTGTTTCCAGAAAATGCCACTTCATTTCGTGTATCAACTCATCTCATTTATGAATATTTTGCTCAGCATTTCATTGGTCATCCTAGTCTCATGAAAGTTTCAATGAATATTTCAGCATTTTCAATTCCACTTGGTAGAATTTTTTCTCGATCAACCAAAAGTATCATTTTGAATAGGTTGATAGAGTTTTAACCTTGACTCGGAAAGCAAACAACCTGCTGAAACGTGAACAGTGAATAAAAGAAAATGTGAACACTAAACTAATTTATTAAAATCCTGATATTGCTTACTTAAAAGTAAAACGGTCCTCTTTTGTCGAAAACAATGATTCGTCTTTTCGATATTTTAAAGAATTATAATGAGTTGATGTAGGCTGCATGAAGGATTCAAACATGATGTCTGGACAAATCGATGTTACCATTATTGGTTATACCGTACAAAAACATTTGCAAAAAAATATAATAACTGTGAGAGCAGATATTTTTTAAGTCTTCTCTAGACAAAATATTATAATATCCCTGGTTGAGGTCTATTCTTGAATTAAATGTGTTATTTATTTCGATATACAGCATCTTATATATCAAACGTTTATACAATGTGTGTCCCTTTTTTGATATTTATGTTTGTTCAAAATTAAGAGTATGATTTTTGTCTTTTTCATGTTCTGCTAAGGAAGTTTTTGAAAGAATATTCGGTTTGCTGATTGAATATCTATGTTCATCATTTCGTTTTTTAATATATCTTTCAGTTTGGCCGATATAACAGCTCTCACATTGATGGCACGGAATTTTATTCATCATATTCGATTCCAAGTTTTTAGACGTTTCATCTTTTAACTTGCCGAAAATTTTTTTTTATTGTACCTATTTGTATTTTTACAGGCTGTAGCAAATCTTTCCGTTTGGAAAACCTTTGCAAATCTTTCTGATAATCCCCGTACATAGATTAGATCCATGTATAATTTTTTGTTGTTTATTACATTATTTAAATTTGCTTCTCTCATCGATTCTATGTTTGTGAGAGAGTCATTTATATTATCGGGCTTAAGAATTTCAGAGCTTAAAGAACTAAGATAACCATTGATTTTCAAGATTGATTGAATATACCTGGATATTTTTTGCCAAAATTGTTTGTCTGATAGTTTTAGAGCTCGAAATATTAGATTATTCATTATATTGATTTTATGTCCAATAGAATAGTGGGAATAAAAGTTTATATGTCTTTCAGAATATGTTGTTTTATTTCCAGACGTTCGATAACAATGTCATTTCTAGACTGACAGGTTCACAGAGAAGTTCTATTTCTCCGCCTAGGCGGAGAAATAGTTGCTAGGGCTTACCTTTCCCTCCGGCGCACAGTGGGGCAGAAATCATCTGAATGTGATATTAATTCCAAAAATCATACTACCCTGAAATGTCAGTTGTTATTCCACAATTGACTTTAAACATCAGTCCACTGAATTCACGCACCGAAAGAGTTCTAATGTATTTTATTCTTTTCTAATTTTGAATTGAAATTCGTTTTCAATTTATGTGTTGAAAGTTTTTTTCAATTGACGCGAAATAACATATTATTGTTGTTGACCATAATTTCTGCTGTGATCTGAAAATTCAAATGCACGCTATGGAGGATTAATCTGATCCTATGTACTTCGTTTTTGTTTATATATTTTCAATATAATATTTTGTTTAAAGTCTGATAATTTGCGTTGAAAGTTGTCCTGTTCGGATTTTTTTTTGTTGCCATTGAAAGATGAAAATAATGATGCGAAAGTAACTTTCCAAGAGCTTCCAAATACCTTTTTTTTTTCAATAACGATTCTCTTGAGTTTCTAGTAGAAGATCAGATCCCTAACAGCTGCCCCTTTTTGCCCCTTCTTGAATTATTAGCTATGAAATTGATACCTGTAGTCCGAAGGGGTGATAGTAATTTTTTTTGATTGTGTCAGGTTCTCCCAAAAAAAGTCTGAAAATGTCTACGATGGACTTGGTTGTTCTCATTTTCAAGAAGTCAAGACCAAACAAGACATATTTTATCGTCTTCTGATTTCATCTGACCCGATTATAACAAGTCATAGATCACTTCCAAAAAGAAGAAGGCAAACAATTCCAGCGGAAGTTTTGGATCTGCTACTGCCCGAGCTGCTGCCTTCTCCAGAAAAAATAGCAAGCTCCATGAGCGCCCGCAGAAATTTTTCTCAGGGGGGCCAACATTTTCTCATGGCCATGGACCCCCCTGGCCCCCTCCTGCGGGCGCCCATGGCAAGCTCTGTTGATAGTGAATTATCCCAAAATTAAGAAGATGACGAAAATTGGGAAATATGAGATTTATTGGCCGAAAAACTGTGTGGAGTATTTTCAACTGACTGTTTTTTTATTAATGTTAATAAAACCCTATGAAAACCAAATTTTTCATTCTATTTCCATAAAAGTTGCATAAATTTGGTTCCATAATAGTCAATTCATCGTTTCATCATCAATTCAATGCATTCTGGCACTTTGATTTGAATGATATATTTGATATCACATTTAGATGGTTTCTGTCCCACTGTGCGGCAGCAGGAAAAGTGTTGTTATGCAAGGGAATAATTTTGCAAGACAACCGTACCTAACTATACAAATGTTACATTTTTCACTCAATTATAACGATCGTAAATGTCGATATTATTCAAATTTCCAGGAATTTCAAGATGTTTGAAAATAAAATAACATATTTCATTCGAAGGAGAAGTGACTTTTCATGGCTCGCTTTCAATTACCCGCCTCACTAGGTTCGGCGGGCAAACTAAAGCTCGCCATGAAAAGTGACACTTCTCCTCCTTATAAAATAATATACTATTATTATACCAATCTATTTTTCATACATCATCTTCATTTCGATTCTTTCTCTAGGGTAAATTGGAATTCATGATCTTTTGAATATATCTACTTCAAAGGGCAGTTTATTAAGGCTTCTTGTAACGTAAAAACTACATTGTCTGCACGTATAAGCGACATGCAATGTCCCATACCAAAATCGACTTTTTGCTTCCAAACTTGAAATGTGAAAAAATTGTTGTTGGTTAAGAAATCATACAGTATTTTGAAAGTTGCGAAGTCCTAATTGGGTTCTTGTGAGAGATGCCAATTCTCCTCTATCTTTCTGAATATTGAATTTCCGTTTTGAATGATCCATTTCATAAAAAACAGCCCTGACACTGGGTCGATTCGATATACAGGAGCCTTCAGAACTGAGGCCAAATTGATCTTTTGTTCTTATACTCTACAGTATACAGAATCAATTCCCAAGAAGATCATCTAGCATCCTCATAAATCTTATGATCTCTCTCGAAGTGTTGCCTTGGTGTAAGTTCCTGAGGCAAGCAAGATCCGAGCACTTGTACACAATTTGTTCGGTGGTTTTTTCCTCCGATTCATAAAGCCTGCAAATTTCGTCTCCTGATTCTCCTATTCGATACCGGAGATTTTTGGCCAGTTGCTTCATGATGCTGCGGCATTGTCAGGTAAGCATTGAGCATTGGCTATCAGATTCCAAAGCTCCAAATGCTGAGTAACTGTCTCATAAAACTAGTGGAATGGTTTCTAACTGGTATAGCCAGTTTAATCTCATTTCATATTTTTCTCCTTTCTGTATATTTTTAGTTTTTTTTTCACTTTACAAATACACGTTTCCTGACTGCAATTTGATAAAGGAGAGTAATCCAGGCGTTTTTCAACATAATGATGAATGAAAAGAGTCTCTGCAATATGTTGTCAGTCAACGTTAATGAGCTTTGAATAGTATACCTACGCATCCAATTATAGCATTAATACCCTCCTTTGACTACTTGGCTGTTGAGAATTCAGTGAATACCTCCTAGAAAAAAAAACCAATGTTGCTAATGACATTTCCTTTTCATAAATGAAAAACCTCTCACATAGATCATATAAAAGAGTTTCCTCCATTGATGTGAGCTATTTCTAGGTGTGAAGCAGGGTTATATGAATTTTTATATGGATGAAGTCCTATTTAAAGAAAAATCACTTTCATCGTAATCTATTGGATGAGCGTATATATATCCCCTACGTCATAGACATAAAAAAGTTGCTTTGAGCAAACTGTATCATAAACTGTCTGCATATGATTCGCTCTGCATTTCAGTAACGTTGCATAATAGATATTCACAAGAAATTAATGAACATTTCTATTTGACCCGCTAACTGGTGTGTACAGAAAAACTGGGAGAACTCAAAAAACCTTCCACTAGGAATACGAGAGGCGTAAAATTAGCTGATTGCAAGGACCGACAGAGCTGGTATAGAAGCGTTCAAAAACAGAATTACCTGCAATATGCATACAGTTGAAAGGAAAACTTCTGACCGAGTAATTGAATAACATCAAGGCAGAGTTTGTTTTCTATTATTAGGGTTGAAAGTATTTGAGCGGTGACTGAAATAAAAACAGAACTTGCGTGGAAATGTTTCCTTACGTAATGGAAAACACATTAGTTGATGCTATAGACATAGACGAATTGGTTTATGAATAATTCTTTTTTAACTATACTCAGAGTAGAAATGACATCTAAAAATCATTAGTAACAAAACACATTAAAGACAATCTCAACATCCCCATCACAATTCGCAACTGTTGAACATTTAAATCCATATTCAGAATTAGTGATAGGAAAGCTATTGAGGACTGAAAAAGAATACATTCGCTATCACAAAAACGCCTATATCTCTTGAACCAATTGAAAAAAAATCGAAATTTGATCATAGTCAGCTTTGCTATGAACGTCAGAAACATGTAGAACATTCACTTCATAGATATTCCAATTCTCTGTCGTAAAATGTCCAGCGAATTGAAAACACGAGAATCTAAGGTGGAACTTTTTCAAATTAATCAAAAATGGAGCTTCAAAAGAATCGCAAAAGAGGCTCGCGTTCGTCCGGAAACGGTATCAAGAGTTAAGCGCTTCAACAAAGATTGCAATAAACCGCAAAGAAGGAACCGGAAGGAAAAAGGGGTTGCATAGCCCAAAGAAAGTGAAGAAAGCCATCAGCCTTTTTCAGAAGAATCCTAACCTTTCAGGACGGAAAGTGGCCCAAATAGTGGCTTGTTCGCAGTCAACCTGTCAGAAAATCAAGTCGAGTTGTGGGCTTAGAACATACGAAGTGCAGAAAGTGCCAGACAGGAACGCTGTGAAGAATCAAGAAGCGAAATCAGGAGCAAAGAAATTAGAACAAGATTTCTTGAAAAATTTTTCCTGTTGCGTGATGGACGACGAAATCTATATCTTGGCTGATTTCTCGCAACTTCCTGATCAGGAATTTTATGCTGCAGATTCTCGTGGAAATGTTGACGACCAATTTCGCGTGAAGAAACAAGCAAAGTTTCCTAAAAAATTCCTGGTTTGGCAAGCAATTTGCACTTGTGGGAAAAGGAGCAAATTTTTCGTTGGCCAAGGCTCTGTTGACTCGACGATATACATCGAGGAATGCTTGAAGAAGCGACTTTTACCATTTTTACGTGAGCACGATGTGTCAACAATCTTTTGACCAGATTTAGCTTCATGCCACTAGAGCATGGCCACCAAGGAATGGTACGAAGCTAATGAGGTGGTTCTTGTCTTCAAAGAGGCCGATCCACCAAATTGCCCAGAACTCAGGCCAATCGAAAGATATCGGGCCTTGGTAAACAGAGAATTGAGGAAGACTAAGAAATCAACGAAAAAATTAGCGGAATTTGAGCAACAGTGGAAGACAGCATCCCAGAAAGTGACTGAGAACACTATAAGAAACATGATGGGAAGAATTCCAGAAAAAATCCATGAATTTTGAAAAAAAAATAGTTTTGGTTTTTTTGTTGTAAGAACAGTTTTCATTAGAATCAGAAGATGATTCGAAAATGAGTTGTAATTTTCGATATCGGTCCAGTGGTTCAAAAGATATAAACGTTTTTGTAATAGCGAATTTATTCTCGTTCAGTCCTTAATCAGGGCTATGGACATTTATTTTACGAGGATATATTCAAAAATCCTTAGCCTTCTATAAAACCAAATAAAATTCCAATGTCAAAACATTTTATTATACTCATCATATTCTCCTCTTAATTGAAAACATTTATTACAGCAAACCTGCGATGTCTCTAGACCTTTCAAAAATAATGTTTATTCTTGCTCTGCAAACAAGTCCTCCACAGCTTTTATTACCTCCTCGTTGGTAGAAAATTTACGACTTTTTAAACTTTTTTCAGTTGAGGAAAGAGATGATAGTCGGACGGAGCCAAATCTGGTGAATAAGGGGGATGTTCTAGTAATTCCAACCCTTAATCACGAATTTTTTGCATGGTAGTAGAGATTTGTGTACTGCGGCGTTGTCCTGTAAAAACAAAAACCTTTTGAAAGCTTTCCGCGTCTTTTCTCTTCAATTTTTTCCCCGTAGAGTGGTCAGTAATGTCCAATAGTAATCTCCAGTTATTGTTCTACCCGTATCCAAAAATTCAATCAAGAGTACTCCATGGCAATCCAAAAGAACTGAAGCAAGAACTTTTTCAGCAGATTTTTGGACACTAAACTTCTTAGATCTTGGAGAACCAGAGTGTTGCCATTCCATCGATTGTTGCTTTGTTTCTGTATCGTAGGAATGTACCCAAGTCTCATCCATAGTAACAATTCGGTTTAAGAAATCTACATTGTTTTCCAACCGAGCACAGATCGAACGCGATGCTTCTACCCTTGCACGCTTTTGGTCAACATTCAAACATTTGGGGATCCATTTTGCAGAAATTTTTCTCATGTCCAAATTGACGTGAACTGAATGATGAACGCTTTCTTATGAAAACTTCAGTGGTTCATATATCCGTTTCAGCCCAATTCGACGGTCTGATAAAATCATGTCATGAACTGCATCGATATTTTCGGGGACTGACACAGAAACTGGCCTTACCGATCTGTCATCATCTTCAATGGAAAATTGACATTGATCACCAAGGGTATTAAGCATATCTTCTTAAATCTACTTACCTCTTAACCTTTTAAATACAGGTACTTGATGATGGCTCGATACTCCAATTTTTCGATTCTCACAATTTCGGTGGACATCTTTTTTTAAATTTATTTCGTAACTGGGGTTTACTATTTTGACGTCGAACTCTGCAGTGACACTTCTCATAAGTTATTGCTCGTTAATATGGTATCGCAATATTTTGTTTATGTGGAACTGGTCTAGACTAAGTAGATCTATACATCCTCGTATATCTTCGAGCTTTGGAGGAAGTGTCAAGTTTTCTTCATAAGTTCAATCCCTGTTTTAGTTTAGTTAGGGTGTGGTGAATTATTCACCCAAAAAGAAACAAATGAAAAGTCGAATCATATTTCAACAGTGAACAAGTTTCATTCCAGTGTTGTGAGAATCTTTATAAAGGAAATAAAATAATTCCTGTATGAACTAGTTTCCAATTCTTCCCCAGATATTGATCTTATAGTGAACTCCTTCACTCATTTACTCCATACTCAATTGGAAGGTTATTACCAGCAGCAATTCTTTTCATGGCATGAATGGCGGAACATATCGCATTCCGAATAAAAATCGAATCCAATTCAATTCGGTCGACATCCTAGAATATCAGGGAAATTAATTAAATGCGAGGGAAGTCGAGCGCATTATTGAAAAATTCCTATCAGCTGCCGTTCGAAGTCAACTGGAATAGCAGAAATGAATGATAATTACTCGGGAAAATTGCGGAAGTTTTCATCTTGAAATGAACCCGCTTTATGTTATGGTGCTGGAATCGAAACGACGGAAAAAATTGACGCGGGCTTCATCGTTGAAATTGTTTGTCACAATGTGATAACGCCTACAGGTTATGAGCCCAGTTAATTCCGGTTGTATGGAAGGGAAGCTTTCATATTTGCAGCACATCGAGAGATACTGGGAATTTTGAATCGATGATGAGTTCTTTGTCCATATAAGTTCAGCAAAAAATATATCTACGTCCTAGCAGATAACGCTTTGAATTGAAGTAGGGAAAACATCGGTGAAACATCAATTTTCAAACACGAGTTCATTCAAATTATAGAAATGAACTACTCCACATAAGTTAGGGATATTGACTTGGATTGCAAAAAAATATAGTTAAAATAAGATTTTTGTGATGAAAATTCATTTTAATATGATTTCAAGTTGCACATTAATTTCAGCCTGTAGGTCTGCAGCGTATACAGGGTGGTTAAGAAAAATCGAGTAAAAAAACGAAATCGTATTCCCGGAGAATTCAAGCATTTCAAGACTATCGATACAATGTATAGCCTCCACGGGCATCAATAACAGCTTGACATCTTCTTTGTATACTACATACGAGGTTGTTGAACATTTCTTGAGGAATTTGGTTTCATAAACGGGGCAGAACCTCTCTCAGATTGCACAACATTGTCAATGGCATGCTCCCTATAGAGTAAGGCGGTCAGATTCCCAGGACAAATGTGTAGCTCTCTGCGCCCGTTGAAACATATCCCGGCTCATACCATAACACAACCTCCTCGGAAGGGATGGACTTCTTGGACATCGCGACGATCACGGGGTATGCGTGGGATTGTCCATACCCTTATTCTTCGAGAATCTGAAAATCGTCCATGTCTGGTCTGGATTCATCAGTGAAAAGGACACTACGCCATTGATCGTTCCAATTGATATGTTGCCTTGCCCATTTCAGTCTTTGACGCTTATGGTCACGTGTTAATGGAACTACTCTTGTTGGACGTCTCGAACCTAGATTCACCTCTCTCAAAAGTCTGACGGTCTCGATGGAAACTTGGACCCCATCTGCATTTTGTAGAGTATTCCTCAGCATTCTACACGAAGATGTAGGGTTTCTTATCGCCGGAACGGTGATGAAACGATCCTGAGCAGGTGATGTTTTTCGTCGCCCACCGAGCCTTGGTCTTTCCAATACAAAACCTGTCCCCCTGAACCTATTCCAAGTTGAGATATCACACTTTCGCTGATTTGGAGCCTTTCCGGTACCAAAAACTGAGTTAGGCCACCCTGTAGCATTCCGATAGCCCTATTCGCCTCAGCGTTTGTTAATTTACGTCTCGGCATTTTGAGAAAACTCTTTTCTAATCGAAGCCTTTCATGAACTGACTTCATTTCAAAATAAAAACATTCATGAAGCATTATGCAAAAAACCAAACTTCAGAAAAAAGGCGACCAGATTGACGAAATGTCTCATAGGTACTGATTTTTATCGGATCGATTCAAGTTGTTATTGAGTTTTAAATGATATTACAGCGATTTTCTCGAAGATAACATTCAAAAACGATTGAATACGATATCCCTAACTCTTGTGGAGCATTATATTTGGAGGAGTCACGAAATGGCGAAGGGGTAAGTTACAATAAATGGTTACAGATACAGAACTATTTAATTATGGAGGAGGCTTTGAAAATTAGCATTTGGACTTATGGATTTTCTATAACAGCCTTTCCTAGAGAGGTATTTGTAGTTTATTCAGTCGAGGTTATTCCAAGTATTCATTCTCCAACCTGCTATCGAAAGAAAGACACTTAGGTATACAAGAAAGCCATCTCTATTGGATAAAATGACTTCGACGCATCGAATTATAAAGAAATTTGCATGAGATTGATCGAAATCCAATAGGAAGATGCTTGTCCTCAAGTTTTATCTCTGCTATGTAGTATGCATTATTCATGAATGCGGTTTAGGGAAAAGCCTCTTATGTTTTGCAATTACGTAAGATGAATATCAAAAATATATCTTGAGGGAACCAGATTTAAACGAGAACGGAATTAACATCATCCACCCTACTCAATATCGGACAGCACAATCAATATTATTCAAGATTTTCTTTGTGTAAATTGACTAATTGTTTGAGATCTGATGAACTTCATCGAAGACTTTTAGATTTCATCAAGGTATTATTGTCGCTTTTGGTTCTTTGTTTTCATCGTTTCATTCATTACAAATGTACCGGGTTGATTTTCACATTTCTGACTCAACAAAACCACTCTTTCGTTGAACTTAAACAGGTGTGTGGGTTTTAAATGGGAATAGCCCCAATTTCAAATTAAAATTGCAGCACTGCGACATTAAAAGACGAATAGGAAATGAATTTTTCATCATTTCAATTTTGTTAGGGTACTAAACCAGTTTATGATGGCCGTTTTAGACGTCGTGAATCTTTGTTATGGCGGAAGATGGATATATAGGGTGTTTCGCCAAAAATTGGACAAACATGTACTCGTACAGTGCTCGTCAAAATTATGGAACAATCAAAATCATGAAACAGGTCAAATTTGTTTTACTTTTACCAAATTTTCATGCATTTTTGAAGGATTTTTGTTGCACCCTGTGACATCTTCATCAACCCTCTAAATTGTTTGAATAGGGAAAGTGGGTCATGTGCTACTTTATTGGCAAGGTCTTTGTATCTTCTTTGAAGGCGTGCAGAAATTCTCAAGAAAAATTGTTTTTTTAAATTAGTTAGTTCAGAGAGATTTTCAGGTGGGTTGAAATGGGTTGAAAGTTGTGCATGAACAAAACTGTAATGGTCGACTTTCATTCGGTGAAAAATTTTATTAGGTATCATCGTCTCAAAGTAAATGTATGACAAAGTGCACAAACTGAAAACCTCTTTGAACTAACCAATTTTTCAAAAAAGAAATATTTCCGTGAAAATTTTTGCATGCCCATAAAGAAGATACAAAGACCTTGCCAAAAAGTGCCACATGACCCACTTTCCCTATTCAAACAATTTGGAGGGTTGATGGGGATGGCACAGGGTGCAACAAAAATCCTTCAAAATGCATCAAAATTTAGTAGGAAAGAAACACAAATCGACCTGTTTCAGGATTTTGTTGCCAAATATTTTTCTTCAGAGAAAATGAATTTGTTTCATTATTTTGACGCGCACTGTATAGTGGTGTGGATAAGATCGGAAGGAAGATGAAAATAACAGCACATAACTATCACTGAACTTGCAATAGAAGTTTGCATAGGAAAAGGAGTTTTTGCTTCCATCCCAGCATTTTTTTAGTGTTCGAACATGGTGAAGAATTTTGAAAAAAAATCTGAATACTAAGTTGTCAAATTAGGCCGATTTTCTGAGAATTTCCCGGAAGAAAAATGTAAATGAGATGTAACCGTCACGTAGTACTAATGATCTGTGAAATCGAAGCACAATGAAGTTTGAATAAAAAAAAATAATGAAAACCAAGCCCAACTTCATCACTTTGTTCGAGGTTATAGAGGAATAAGTGATGCTGTTTCAGTACCACTTGCTGCAAAAAACCAGAAAATGTGAGACTAAATAAATACTTTTTACTCTTCATTATTCCAGTCTGACGCTTGAACTCGTGAGTTCAATATCCCTGTTAATGAGAGCATCTAGAATTTCAGTTGTTTACTAAGAGTTCTTGGTGAAGTCGTAACTTACACTGCTATTCAACGCGAACTTGAGAGTTGTGGGATTTGGCAAACTAGCGAATTGCAGTATCGTGTAATGTTCTAAGATGACACTATCGCCCAACGCGGGAAATATGTCATCAATTTTTGCTTTTGTTGTCTGCTAACTTGACACGAAGTTAGTATTTTAGTTTGATCTTGTTTGTTCTGAAATATACGGAGTTTTGGAGGAAGATTGTACTCGATCCAAAGTCTGCAGGCAACAAAATTACTTAACGAATTGAATATATCCATATTCGAAAGACCTACTCATAACAACATAATATGCGTGTACTGGAAGTAGGAATTTTCGAACTGAAAACAGCATATTAAAAAAAACATGGAACAACCAAAAATTTTCCAATCGAGGAAGTGAAACATTTTGAAGAGATTCAGTATCCGGTTGATATTTTCATCTGCATTCAGAATACCCGTTAGACTGATCAGTACCACCTACTGTTTGAGTGCTCTGAGCGTCTGAAAAAAACTCAAAAATGAATTATGGAAGGAATGAAATACGAAAACTTTGAGTCAAAGAAGTATTATATTGACAGGTTTTTGATTACGTTAAATTAAATAAAAAATGATCCAAGACTCTATCTATCATAGTTTAAATTTTCACCGGTGAAATTCCTTTTTTTCGGAAATCGAAATTTCAAACCGTCGTAGCTCCCGCTAGGGTGACCGTATAAAATTTTTGTCTGTGAATTGTTGATCAGCATTGTCCCAAATATCTCTGTGCATAAAGAAATCGATTTTGAAATTGCCAAATTTTTTGGTGAAAAATGACAAAGGGGTAAGAAACCCCCAAAAACACCATATTTGTCATCACCAAAAAATCCCTGGCTAATCTGGAGGCGTTTTTTAATCCGGAAGATCGACCATCTCTTCGAACCATTCAGAAAACCCATTTTGATGATCATACTTTGAGTGCTCTGAGCCTCTGAACAAAACTCGAAAAATAGAAAACCAAAAAGAATCGAGTCAAAGAATGACTATATCGACAAGTTTGGTATCGAAATATAGGTTTTGAAGGACGCTGAATTCAATAAAAAATAATCCAGGGCTTTAGCTATCATAGTATAGATTTTCAATCCTGAAATGTCATTTCCACAAAAATCTAAATTTCAAACCGTCATTGTTCCCGCTCTTTTAATCGTATCCAGTTTTTGTCTGTGAATTGTTAATCATCATCGTCCTAAGTATCTATACTCCATTCACTTTTATAAAGTATCGCGGTTAGCCATGATTTAGGTTTATCAAGTTCTTTCACTTGAATCGGACGTAGGTTGGAACTCGTGAAAATCAAGCGACATTGCCAAGTCTACTTTCAATTTACTCTTTTTCAACATTATAAATGGAGTTAGTTCGTCTAAAGTTTAACTGTGGCGCAGGTTTCGTAGAACTACTACATTTTCATACTGGAGTATTTCAAGTTGTGCAAAAATGTATTTAAATGTCTTCTGAATGCACATAATATTTTCTCAAATTCATTAGTTTCCTAAAGTAAATGAACATTTCGATAAATACGTAATTACTACGATTTTTCAGCAGAAACGGCAACGTTGCTCGTTCAACTGACATTATCAAACAGTCTTCTTCAGCCCCCCCCCAAAACAAAATCCTGGGTGCGCCACTGGAAAGCAGTAAACAGAGAACCAGAAAATATATAAAAGAAGGACGATATAGACCAGTTTTGTATCAAAATATAAATTTTCGAGGAGGGCTGAATTCAATGAAGAATAATCCAGGGCTCTATACAGGGTCTTTCACGAGGAACCTCACCCATATTTATACAGGAAACTACTGAACGTATTTTCATGAAATTCAGCACTTATAAGTATTTCACGATGCTGATGAAATCTAAAATATTTTCGAGGCATGAGTACCTCCGGTTTTTCCGGAAATGACGTCAACTTCCGTTTTTCAAATTAGAACACCATTTTTTTATTGCAGAAATAGATTCCTTAGAAAATTTCAAGTTATTTTGATGTAACATTTTTCAGTTTTGGTTGGAAAATTCTCTCTGAGCGGGAAAATTCGAAAAAAAAATCGAAAATAGAGCTCCGCTGAAACAAGAATAACTTCGAGGTTTTTGGATGGAAAATTTTCATTTTTGGGATTTTTCAAGATGTAAGATTGATGTATCCACTTTGAAAATCTAAATCGCGATTCATGATACAGGGGGTGAAAAAATCGCTTTCAAAGTTAGGGAGGACAAAATCGTGAAAAATCAATTTTTTCAAATTAGAACCCCATTTTTTTATGGCAGATATTGAATCTACGTTAAAAAATAATGTGAGTTTATGCATCACACCCTTGCCCTAAAGTGGATATTAACTCAGAAAATATCCATTTTAGGGCAAGGGTGTGATGCATACACTCACATTATTTTTTAACGTAGACTCAATATCTGCCATAAAAAAATGGGGTTCTAATTTGAAAAAATTGATTTTTCACGATTTTGTCATCCCTAACTTTGAAAGCGATTTTTTCACCCCCTGTATCATGAATCGCGATTTCGATTTTTAAAGTGGATACATCAAACTTACATCTTGAAAAATCTCAAGAATGAAAATTTTCCATCTAAAAACCTCGAAGTTAATCTTGTTTCAGCGGAGCTCTATTTTCGATTTTTTTTTAATTTTCCCGCTCAGAGAGAATTTTCCAACCAAAACTGAAAAATGTTACATCAAAATAACTTGAAATTTTCTAAGGAATCTATTTCTGCAATAAAAAAATGGTGTTCTAATCTGAAAAACGGAAGTTGACGTCATTTCCGGTGCTCATGAATTGAAAATATTTTAGATTTCATCAGCATCGTGTATTTCTTATAAGTGCTGAATTTCATGAAAATACGTTCAGTAGTTTCCCGTATAAATATGGGTGAGGTTCCTCGTGAAAGACCCTGTATATCATAATGATCCAAAAGTTTGATATGAATATGTTCGACATTGATGTTAATAAATTGAAAACTCTATTGCTCTAGCTTGGATACCTGCGGGTAATTTTTGTTTTCTGCATGTGTAATTGCTACTACTGATGTCGAATTGAAATAAATAATTTAGATTTTCAACTGTGATATGTCATTTTTTCAAAAATCAAAATTTCAAACCGTCATAGCTCCCGCACCTCAGATCGTATGTTATGTTGTCTGTGAATTGTTCATCAGCATAGTCCCAAGATTCTTTGGGCAAAATGGAATTGATTTTGAAAATTCCAACATTCTGGGGGTAGACCCCCAAAAACACTATATTTCTCATCAGAGAGGATTCCCTTTTTTCAATATACAGGGTGGGTCAAGCTGAACGCCTCAGACTCTCGTGGCCAAATGGTACATTTGTTTTCGGTAAACGACCTAGTGAGTATATGTATGTCGATTTGGATTACATTTTAAAAATTATGACTTTCATACAATGTGATCTAAGAGACCAGACAAAATTTTGTACACCAATACTTCTTGGGAAATAATGGAATATCTCGCAAACGGAGAGAGTTAGATATATACGTTTGCGAAGTCCACTTATTTTTTCTCAAAAAATTCAAAACGCAAGAAAATACAGGGTGTTCCATTTAAAAAAACATAACTTCGATATGCCACGCTCTTTTCAAATACCTTGTATGAAAGTTATGATTTTCAAAATGTAGTCCAAATCGACATACATAGGTATACTTCACTAGGCCGTTTACCGAAAAAATGTACCATTTGGCCACGATAGTCCGAGGCGTTCAGCTTGACTCACCCTGTATAAGATCTTCATTCTATTTGAACCATTCGGAAAACCTCTTTCGCTGATCAATATCACCTCTACTTCGAGTGCTGTGAGCTTGTAAACAAAACTCGAAAATGAATTAACTATGGAAAAAATAAAACAGCAAGATCAACAAGTTTGTTACCGAAATTCACGACGCTGAATTCAATGAAAATAATTGAAGTCTTCATCTATCACAGTTTAGGTTTTCACCTGCGAAATGGTATTTTGCCAAAAATCTGATTCGTATAATGCAGACTGGATATGCTCAGTACGAACCCTCTAGAGTAATGCAGGTTTTAGACTGGATAAGCTGTATCCTTAGTTCATAAGAATTATGCAGATATCTAGATCACAGAGTTCTTAGTTGGTCTTCTGTCTGATCCAATGCAAAAGAATCCCTGGCACGTTATTACTGTTATAGTCAATACACACACTTGATTCGCCAAGTTCTCTACGATCTGAACCAGGGGAATATTCAAGTCTACATCAGAATCCAGAGCCGATAAGATATTCCAAAGTAGTACAAGAAGATCCGCATTATTCATGCCCTGATCCAATATTCCCTAGAACCTGGAAAGTTTGCTAGAATCTGACTTAACTCGCGGAGATATTGACACGTTGGAATTGACGGACCAAAAAGTCCTGAATCGAAGCGCGTTCATCCGACAGGTCCCCAGCATCCTACCCAAGCCGACAGCTGTTCCGATATCGTTTCAGGACCGACTAGTCCTGCTTTAATGATGGGATTGATATACGGCGACGAACCGTCAATAAATGCTCCTTCGGCTGATTTCACCTCGAAATGTTCAGTTACTCGAAGGAGCTGATTCCTCAGAGGGATTGACATAGAGTAGACATTATACAGTCTGATGGCGGAAATGCCGAATTACTGTTGTGGTTTGGTAGAAGACATTTGAATATGCTTTCGGATAAACATATAAAGTTTCCCCATCTAGTAATATTATACTAACTGACAAATAAACTGTTATACCCAAAAAGAGCTGTTGAAATTTTGATTTTTTTTTGGTAAAACATATACAGGGTGAGTCTTTGAGTTGTACACATATTTTCGCTGTAGATTCCTCTCATCAAACGAAATACTTTCTTTTTTTACCATTTTTCGAAATTCGGTTTCGTTTGAAAGATGCAGGGTGTCGAAAATCCATTAAAAAAACACATTATTGTCCATATCTTCGTTACCGTTATTTCAACTGGACTGAATTTTGGTTCATTTGTCACTCTATTCATGGTGCATATTTCTCAATCGGAACTTATTCAATATCTTTTCTAGTATTAAAGTTACAGGGTAGTCGACTCATCAATACACGAAAAAACACCATAAAACCACTTTGAAAAGATAAACGGTTCATTTTTCCGAAAGAATCAATCATTTAAGGAACAAAAAGTATCTTTATGTTTTTTTAATAAAACGCGTCGTTTTCGAGTTATTTCCAATTTTACCCGGAAAATTTTGACGAAAAAATCATTAATTTCAAGAATAATCTCAATGCTTCTCTGACTTGAATATCATCGAATATTATTCCTTTTCTAGTCTTCAAACGAGTTTACAATGTTGACAGAATATTTATTAACTTTGTCGAGACTTGAATTCAAATTATTGAAAACGTTGATGTAGAGATAATATTATAATAATATAATAATAATAATAATTTATTGATCCTTTCAGACATAAAATGTATAGGACAAGTCAGTTAAAATTACAATAAATTATAGAAGAGAGTTGTCTTCCAAGAACTCTCTCACACTATAATATGATTTAGCAAGCATCATACACTTAATTGTTTGTTTGAACTTTCTTATATCCATGCGTTTAACTACATCAGGTAAATGATTGAAAAGTTTCATGGCTTGATATGTTGGAGACGTTTCAAATTTGCTAGTTCTGTGTTTAGGCAAAGATAATGTTTCCGAACCTCTTGTACAATAGTCATGAAAACTTGTCAATTTTACAAAAAGTGACTCATTCTCCCTGACATACTGTACAGATTTATACAAATGTGGAAGATAAAATTGAACACCAAGAAGCATTCAATTTGCACAGTTTCTATTGAAAATTCATTGTTACCGCTCCGTATTGAATGTGAATGTCGATGAAATACAAAATTCGGATATGAATGATGAATATCGATACAAACCTGCACGTATTAAATTGAAATCAATGAAAAATAAAATGATACCTTATAATCTGTGACGTTGTTTCTATCTGATAGATATTCTCTTGGAATTTTATAAACTCGACACTACACAGTTAATATCACATTGATTCACTTCACATAATAATCACATTATTACTATAATCCACCGAATGCAAATACTACTTCACATATAATGTTTACAGTTTGTTTATAGTTGGCACTTGGCAGCGCCTCCAAGGGTAATTGAGATTACCAATCCACCAGTTTTCGCTATACGCATGCGTCGTGGAATTTCGCGGCAACGTCGATTTCTGATGAAAACGGCAGAATTCATAGATATTTATACTATGTTCCGTAAAAAATCCTTAAGCTCAATGAAATATCAGCAAGCTGACAACATCTTCTTGAAATTTCTGTGCAAACATTCACAGAATGGATTGAAAATAGATGAGGTTAGGTTGTTTAATAATAAATTTCGATGATCTGAATGAAAAGTCTTTCTTCTTGAGATTGGAATTTCGAGGAAAATATGAACAAGTTAATAGTGTTTACAAAGTAATCTGCAGAAATCGAAGGAGGAACTCATATTAGTGGGAGAAATGTGGCTTTTTAGTTGAAAAGCTACATAAAACAGGATGTCGGATGAAACTAACTGTTTTGTTGAAAATATCGTATTTGCATTATTTTTATTCCAATAAGGTTATTTTTTGAGTATTCCCTAAATGTATAAACTCAATTTCAATCAAGAAATATGAACTTTGAATTAATTCCAGAGGATTGTTTTAGGAACGTAATAAGCCCGATGTTTTTCTCGAATGGCTATATCTTTTCAACAGAGCCGGATCCGAAGAATAAAAAATGAAAAAAGGTTTCTCTTGGCCTCACAAATCTACAGTTAAAATATATGTACAATTCGAAGATTCACCCTGTGTAGTATGGCAAGGAGTAAAGGATTAAATTTGGAGAGAAAAATCGTGAAAGTTTTTTCGTGTGAACATTTTTGTTACGTTAATATCGTAGTCGATGTTGTTTAGTTGTTGTTAAAATGCCTAGAGCACGTGTACGCGGAATTTATCGCCAGCTAAGTGAATTTGAAAGAGATCGAATTATTGGTCTACGGAAGGCGGGGTTGTCATTTCGAGAAATCGCTAACCGTACGAACAGAAATCCAACAACTGTTATAAGATGTCATGAAGCGTGGTTTGATAATGCCCAAAATCGAAGGAGAGTAGGCACCGGACGTCGAAGGGGCACAAATGGAGTTCAAGATAGACGTCTTAGACTTATGGCCATTAGAGAATGATTTGTGACTAGTCGATCTTTGGCAGAGGAGTGGTGAGGAGAAAAAGGCCATCCTGTAACTCTCCGAACGGATAAGGTCTTTTGGACTTCATCATTATCGATCCCATCTTGTATTTCTTCTGACGGTTGCGGTGATTGGACTCCTTGTGCAGATGTCTGCCTGTGTCACAGTCACAGCATTCTAGTAACTAACACATCCAGGAAAGTAAGAGCAACATCTTCCTCGACTTCTATGGTGAACTTTATGTTTGGGTGCCCGATGTTGAGGCGTTTTAACATGAATCTCAGGTGTTCTTCACCGTGACTTCAAATCACGAAGGCATCATCCAGATATTGTAGCCGTTTGGATGTTTTTTTTTGGAGCTGTATTGATGACCTACTTTTCCAATTCCTCCATGAAGAAAAACCTAAAACTTGTGAATCTCAGTCCAAGTGAAAATGAACGAATACGAGAAACTTACAATGTGAATAATAAATATATTCCTCAACGAACTATTAACCTAGCCCATCAGAAGTTTCCTGAAATGAAATTAGTGCGAGAATTCCTATAATATTGTTCCCTCGGGATCGCTACAGACCAGCTCATCAAGGTTCAATTGAAGTATTCGTATCCAGCTGAGGTCTGCTGAAATTACTTTGTCGGAAACTACGGTTACTGCCTCAGATGCACTGCAGTAATGGATGTGATGGGTCCTTTGAAGATTCATTAATTACGGCATACTTGGAAGAATCGGTCGGCAGACACTACTTCGGTAGATAGCTCGAGTGAACATTGATACCAATCAACTATTAGACCTACGTTCTGTAGATTATCATAAGTAATATCATAAGTGCATCCAATTTTTCCGAAAAAAATCGAAAAAACATGTTGCTAAGTAATATTTTAACAAGAAGCATGAGTGCAGATGGCAACAAAAATCCGAGTCGAAGACCAGGATTTTTGCACCTGCACGAATGCTTTTTGTTAAAAAAATATTACTTTGCACTGTGTTTTTTCGATTTTTTTTCACAGGAAAAATTAGATGCACGAATGGTATTTGACAAGACTATTTTATGAGTAACAGATAATTCTGGATGCATCTATGTATGTATTATTAATTTTCGTTGACAACAACTGTTGAGTTTTGCCGCGGGTAAACCCGAAAAAACTGCTGACAGCTGCTGCCATACAGTTTTTCCATCTAGAAACCATTTGTGATTCAAAATTGCGCGTTTCTGATTGGTGGAAATCAAGACGAGGGAAATAGTCAGTGAAATACATCCAACATCTAACAACTCCAAGTTTCTTAAATCGTACCAACCACCAGAATATCTTTTCGAAGAACAAGAAGATGCCATCGCAACTTTCTCACCATTATACAAGTATTATTTCAGAGCAATTGAAGAAAAATCCCATAAATCACATGTTTCACATGTAATTACCAGGGTCATAAGAAAGCAAAACTACTCCAAACAGCATATATCATTTCGGTACTTTAACGTTATACACATAAAATACATATAAAAAGAATGTTTCCAGTTTTACCGCCAGTGGCACACAAGGTGCTCCACTTTACGACAGCTATAAGTTAACATAAATTACAACGCTGTTCGAATAATGCAAGATAATTCTGAATCCTGAACACCAGTTTCATGTTATATTCATCGAATCTATGGAAATATCTCATCACCGCCCATTTCGGAATTCGCAAATCTACAGAACTGGAATCATAATACATGGATGACTTTCGTTTCCTATTGTAACGTATTCTTAGGAAAACTGATATCTGTTGTAGATGGATAGCTGAGATCGATGAATATTTATGTGGTCTTGTGATGCTCGAATGAATATTCAGCTAGGTGAAATACATTTTCGGGAATATATAAATAATATATCGAGAGGAGTCCTCATTAAATGTATCTAGTCTGCATGAAAGAATGAGGATTTCATTTGTTTCTTATTTGTAAACGTCAGTTTTCAAATAACAACATTAATCAAGAAAGTTTATTTCATCAAGTCACTAACTTGTGAAACTGATAGTTAACTTGCAAAATTTTAACAAGTTAGTAGTATTATTTACATTAGAAAATTTTGTTTTATCGTCATATATGTTGAAAATCTTGGTACAATTGTTATTTCCAGTAACAAAAATTTTTGATGATGAAAGAGTTGATAGTAAAGATGATGAACTCTTGAACTCCAGGACTGCAGAACATTTGTACTCTCCTTACTACCAAATAATTTGCTAGACATTTCGATTTTTTTGTTGACCGAATCATCGACATAACTCATCGCAATTTCGGTGCTCTTCCACCCTCCTGCACGCTTTAGTGCTAAAATATCTCCACCCGAATCCGCAACCATAGTGGCTCCAGTTCTGCGAAAAGAGAGGCCAGTGTATAACTCTGGGTCTTTTAAACCTAAATATTTCGCTATTTGCTTTGGGACACCACTAATAGTGTGCTGGCCAGCATTTAGGGAAATGCACTTTCCATGTCGATATGTCAAAAAAATCTTAGGCTTTCTGTTCCAGGAGGCCGAAGATTTACATATTTTCTGTATAACATACAGGGCTTGAAGCTGCAGCCATCATCGGTTGTGGTGAATCTTCTTGTTGTTGAATTTTTTGTTTGCCGCAATGTCACAATAACGTATTTCCCCATATCTTCTACATCATTCATGTTGAAGGAGATAATTTCGTCACATCGACAACATCCAAAAATCCCAAATATTGTTACAATTTTCGCCAGCAACCACTGGTCATCAGGAGCATGTAAAAGAAATTGTTCAGCCTCTTCTCTACTTAATACCTTGGCCTTTTTTGGCGTATAACGCTCATTTTTTCGTTTCAGAAACGCTATTACCTTTTGAAATCTGCAAATGACAACTAAACGTCATATTTTTCAATAAATTTTTTAAGGAAAACAAACTTGCGAACAGGGGCATTTTCTTTCATTTCCAAGCAGCTTGTCAGCATAGACCATTTTGCCCATAAAGAATTAGGGCTGAATCTAGCTGATAGTTGATTCAAGTAGACCAACAAAACATCTTCAGTTACCCCAATCACACTATTTTTGTTTTGCCACTTTTTGAAGTCGTCGTATTCTCGCTCGTACCTTGAAGCTGATTTTGCAGGTAATAAACTTCAAGCTACACTGCTGGCTGCCTTAATAATTTCTTTTGGTATATTCATTTTCGCTTTCGCCAAAACAAATGTAAAGAAGAATAAACAGACATGTTCATGGCAACGCTTCCATAGCTTACGACATTTCAGACAAATTATTGAAATTTTTTTGGAATTTATCTTACCTTTTTACAAATGAGAAACAAATAAAATATAAAACAATACATGCAAGGTAACGGGTTTTACTGGCTCAAGGAGGTAACTGACTCGCCTGCGGCTCGTCAGTTATATCCCCCATTCGCCAGTAAAAACCCTCTTACCTTGCTAGTAATGTTATATACTATATATGAAAGTTCACATTAAGTTAAATTTTTATGCCAATTCCTCTAGAATCTGCCGTTACTGCCAATAACTTCAGAGCCTCCGGTGGTGGTGAATTCTTATCTTAAAACATCAATCACGTCCGATTCAATAAGCGACTGGTGACATATAAGATTCAACCCTCATCAACATGATGGCTTTTGACGCATGATATATGAATCCAATTATACCCTACGGGCCCTGATTTCGACATTTTGATCAGCCCACGTTAGAGAGACGGTAAAAAAACTTGAGATATAGGATGCTTCGCCCCAAATTAATATCATGGAACTGTCACTCGATATTATTGGATTCGGGCTTCGCATCGGTTTTCCAATTTGGACTGCATGTAGGCTGTGAAAAATGCTCGAAGTTCTCATGTTAATTTGGACGGATGGAAGATAGAGAGTCTTCCTCAGTATATATGGCGTTACCAGAAAAAATTATAGCCTTTGCTTTCACTAGGTATTTGATCTAGGCCCTTGAATTCTTCACATTTTTAGCAGGATATGAGGTCATTACAATCAATTGAACCTACCTCTGAGGATTCAGAGGTAGAGGCGATATGAGAGATCCAGACCGAAAGTTGAAATATAGTATCGTTTAAGTGGATAGGTGCTTTTGGATATTTGGACAGGAACTGGTATGGGATGAGAGATTATGAAAGAAGGTTCTGGTATGAAACAGAGCTGGTTCGAGCTGACTAAAACTATGCTGAATCTGTCAGCTGAGCTGTTGGAAACTTCGTTGAAGCTGTCTGCTAAGTTGTCCCAAGATGTGTTCTCTAAAAAGCACCTCCTTTGAGGTTATTATTATTATTTATTAGATAAGAGTTTAGAAAATTCTAAGAATTCAAACAATAAAATAACAAAAATCCAAGTGAACATAGGTTCAGAACACAAAAAATAAAACTAGTTCGAAAACAAAATTAGGTATACAATGATATAAACAGAAAATAAAAAAAAAATAAATCTCTGCATAGACCACTCCACGGAAGAGCGGCTTTCCACCAATCAAGGGGTGTTATTACTTAAGGAAAGGAAAAGATGTTATTGAAATTTTGAAGATCTTTCTCCGTGAAGGGAGAGAGTGCGGGAACGTCCCATCGCACTAGGGACAGGACTTAGTGTTTACTAATTCTCCAGGGAGAGGGATGGTAAATGAAATTCGAAATTTAACTTTAGACGTTTATTCGGATATAGGGGCTATTTGGGTGGCAGTCAATAATTACAATTGCGTACTCTTTTTTCTTTTTATATCCGAATAGACCAGATCAATCGACTAAATACCTATTTAGACGTTTATTGAGACCAAAATAGAATAACACACAATGTATATAATCCAATCACGTCAAAAACTGAATTATCAAAATAATTGGTCAATTTATCAAATCGAAATAATATTATCAAAACCAAATTAACTTATCAAAACCAAAGCAATTTCCACAGCCATTTCCAATTTCAAAGCAGAGTTAAATTATCGAAAACAAATAAAATCATCAAAATAAATTCCAATTATAAAAGCACAATCCAATTTTCAAAACTTGGGGATTTATCCAAATAACCCAAAACCGAAAACATGGGGTGTACCAAAAACTAAGACTCTGGACTTTTTGGCGTTGCATGCAGCTTTCTAAATTGTTAGAAAGCTGCATGCAACGCCAAAAAGTCCAGAGTCTTAGTTTTTGGTACACCCCATGTTTTCGGTTTTGGGTTATTTGGAAAAAGCTCAGGTCATTTTGTGTATGCTTGGCTCGTTTGAGTATTGACTCAAACAAGCCAAGCATACACAAAATGACCTGAGCTTTTTCCTCCTGGAAGGTAATCCTCAGGATGATGAAAGTATTCTTACTGAAGAAAAAAAACCACCAAAAAACAACACGTCAGATCAATTTCGTTTCCGATCTATCGGCGGGACGTGATCTGAATAATTCTAATTAATTTCAAAAACCTTTTACTTCCGACTTAACACTTTTCTGTCTCCGCTTGAGACCGTACCTCTAAAAAACTGAATTGCTTTTTGAACCTTCCTCGAAACTGTATTACGAGTCAACTGAAAATCCTGTTCAAGACTCCTCAACTTCCGATTCAATTTTAACTGGTTCCGTCTCCGCTTTGAGACCGTTCTCAAAAGAAGAAATTAATGCGTTACACTGATACCGTTCCCGAGTCAACTGAAAATCTTCCCGTTTAAGACTTCTCCAGCTACTCTCAACTTCCGGACCGCCTCCCGAGTCAACTGAGAACCTTCCCGTTCAAGGTTTCTCCAGCTACCCCTTACTTCCGATTCCAAACTTAACTCCAAACTTTTTGCGTCTCCGATTTGACACCGTACTTCCAAACATTGAAGTACCTACCCTAAAACCGAACCTGAGTCAACCGAGAACCTTTCCGTTTAAGGCTTCTCCAGCTACTGCCTTTTTCGTCTCCGTTGTGCTGTATCTATCAGCTGTGATGTCTGAGGCTGTGTTTGTGCTGTCTGCTGAGCCACGTCACTTTCTCTTCTTGGGGAACCCTTCCTCATTGAATATTCTATACCACTTTCTAGTTCTAGTTCCCAAAAATTTCCCATAATCTAGATCTTCACTCCCAATCTGGAGCTCTCATACCTCAGATAATATGATTCCTTTGGTTGTTGTGAACTTGATTTTTTTAATCTCACATAAAAATAACTGTTTGGTTCTCCATACCATCCACGTTCCATTCTACAACTGTCCCATTTCTCTTTCAAGTTATCCTTGGAATCAAGAATGAAAAAGTGGAAACATTCGTTCGAGGGAAGGCTTAAGTTCCCAGATTTTTCTGCTTGGTTTTTCTGGCGGGTAACATCCCGAATGATCAATTGTACGCTAAAGTACTGTAAACCCAAACCCTTTGTCAGATTCCACGTTATGAATGTGGCCCGAGTGTAAACACTGAACGGCATATGTAATTTGTTCGGCAGCGGGAGGATTAACTAATAAATAGAGATCCCCAAGCTTGGGATTTCGGAGAAAAGATTGAGAATTTATCTTTGTACAACATTTGTTACCGTGAGGAATTTAATTTAGTATCCGCATACTGGTAAAAAGAGCGGACCGTATTACGTCCCGTGTTTTTGCCCTGGTGAAAATGAGGAGGAAATATCAGTATTTCAGCTTGAAACCACCTGGTATCTCACCATATAAGCTCTGTTCCTTATATTGGGACATCATTCTTTTAACCGGGCAAGTTTTTTGCATTTTCCATCCTCGAACTCACTTACCATTTGGAATATGCATTTGTTCTTTATGAAGGTGATCCGATGGGAGCTTTAAGATTCGAAGTAAAATATAGGCTGTTGCGTCTCACTTCGCAACATCCGGACAAATCAAATGCCATATCCCTGTCCACCAGAAAAAAGCTGTCGCCTTTGAAAATTTTGTGAATATACATTGCTTTAACCATATGGGATCGAACCATTGAACTGCAATATTGTTCTATATGTCTCTAGTTACAATTCTCTTCCATTGTTTAAAAATACCCTTTTTTGACTGAGTTATGGTGCGCTATTGAAAAGGTTCTCAACCCAAGAATTCAGGTCAAGTTTAGGAGATTCATCTGGTTTTTCGAGACAAAAAACATGTCTTTTAAACCTTCATTCAGTTCTCAGTGAAAGCTCATAGCTCATAAAATTAAATATATGGGGACGTTTATTGCACTTCATGTTGCATTTGGAAAACACGTGGCAGGATCGAATGCCAAATCGTCCTAGGTTTCTTTCTCTCATTGGTCCGTAGATTCAGGAAATGGGTTGTTTCTTTACCTCTCGTCAAAAATGGCAAACGAGAGCACATAGTTAGCTCAGCGAGGCGTTAACTTTGACACTCAGTCAATTGTTGATCTTTCCCTCTTTTATTCAGAGGAAATGAACCTCCTTTATTCTCCAGCTTGTCTTCAAAACCCTATGTTACAGAGATAAGCAGTCAGTTAAGTAACAAGCAGTAACAGTAGAGTAATTAGTCAGTAATCAGATTACTTTGCTCCCTTGCACATTTTCATATAGAAGGTACTGTTTTGGTCCAAAATATCATTTCAAAATTCAGAATTTATTCCGAACTATTGAGTCCAAATTGAAAATGAAAGATTTAGATGAATTATTAGAAGTTTGAACATAGACCAAAGATTTTGTTAATGACGAATAAGATTAGGAAAATCAAGGAGGTCTAAGATGTTCGACGGAAAGAAATAGGGTGATGAAATCGATTGAAAATCAAGAGAAAAGTCAGAAAGATATTGGGGGAAAATAAAGGGAAAATTGAATGAAATAATCACGAAAAAAGTCGATAAACAGAAGATGAACAAAGCAATTTCACATCCAACAATTGCTCATTGGAAGTGCTCGTCGTTTTCTGGCCATTTATAGACGTCAATCTCTCAGAAGTGATCGAGACTGCGTTATGAACCCAGCAAGAACAAGAAGAACTAACTAGGGAGCTCTAATTTTCTTAGATATAAGTGTGTTCAATTTTATTTTAGAATCAGAATGAATTATTTCTTGTGAATTTGAATGAGAAGTTGATTATTAAGTTTGGTATGAATCTTAATTCTTCATTTTGAGTTGGACACTCAATTGCACCGGGTGTATCGAAATTTAAATTTTCATTAATTTGTTTGATTCCAAATCCATTTCATTCGGAATATGAAGATCCAGAAGGAAAAAAGCAAAAACAAATTTATTGGGATACACAGTCCGGTTCGAATTAGAAGACTCTTTTCAATTCATTCGAGCTTTCGCTAACGGCTTTATTAGCATCTTCAGGAATCTACGAATACATTCAGTAAAATTCACATGCTCAATAACCTACAAACAATAATATGGAAACTCACGATTAAGTTGAGGTTGTACACGCCAAGCTAC
Source organism: Adalia bipunctata (assembly GCA_910592335.1). Classification (NCBI taxonomy): domain Eukaryota; kingdom Metazoa; phylum Arthropoda; class Insecta; order Coleoptera; family Coccinellidae; genus Adalia; species Adalia bipunctata. Next base: position 17,681,071 of record OU342955.1, read on the forward strand.
ATTCAGAAGAAATCCTTAACTCATACAGATCATCAAAAATTACCATAATCAAAAATTACAAAATCTTTCATCAACAATAAATTTCAGATTCTCTTCGTCGTGTGAAATATAAAATTGCCTTCACCATCTGGTGCATCATGAGGTTAAAAACATTGAGAATCTGAAATTTATTGTTGATGAAAGAAATTGTAGTTTTTGATTATGGTAATTTTTGATTATCTGTATGAGTTAAGGATTTCTTCTGAATGTAGCTTGGCGTGTAAAACCTCAACTTAATCGTGAGTTTTCATCTTATTGTTTGTAGGTTATTGAACATGTGAATTATACTGAATGTATTTGTAGATTCCTGAATATGCTAATAAAACAGTTAGCGAAAGCTCGAATGAATTGAAAATAATCTTCTAATTCGAACCGGACTGTGTATCCCAATAAATTTGTTTTTGCCTCTATCCTACAGTCGATAAAATTTTTTCACTCTATTATGGGATCCAGAAGGAATCATACCACTACATTTTATAATTCCTCCTTGCTATACATTCTCATATAGAAGTTTGAGTTTATAATCGTCGGTCAATTACCAGTTGTCAATGAGTAATGAGTTATCTTTTGTAATTCACAACAACGCTTTGCTCCCTTGCTATACATTTTCATATAGAAGGTACATCATATTTCTTCCTTTCTATACATTTTCATATAGCAGGTAGAGTACTTGTATACATAACATAATACTTTGAACTGGGATCGTTATAGTTCGGTTTGCTTTCCGGGAACTGCGACCACATAGATATTTTGTTCTGTACCTGTACATAGAATGAGACTCAAAAAATCATCACTTATCTATTAAGAGAAGATCTGTGTATAACTGGAGTTGACGAGTTATTAGTTCGGCAGGTGATTGATTGCTTGCTGAATATCTCTAACGTATTCTGATATCATTGGTGGTAGACTTGTTGGGAAAATTTGATACGTTGAAACTCCTATTGAACCTATAGATAGGGGTTTAACCAAACACGAAACTAAACGAACTTTCCTTAACTTTATCTGTTTTTTAGACTTTCCAAGTAGGCAGTGAGCTGCAGGATCACCCTGTTAAGTTCTTAATGCTTACACTTTATAACTTCATGGAGAAAGTGCAATTTACCGGTGTAAATTCAGCGCATGCTCTTGAACTCTCCAAGGAAATCCTGAATTCTAAATTATCCCGTTCTGCAGCGATTCATTCCTTATTCCTCCACACGTTCCACAAGTTAATTAAAACTTTAAGGTGCTCCGGTTAAATAATTCAAGAATGCGTTTCCTGGAAGGATTTTATAACACAAAGTTCCAACCTTCAGCAATCATTAGCGGTGGCAAGTCGCTCAACATATCGCATTTGGAAAGTTTACTCGCGATAGGCTGACCCCAGACAAGCATTGAACACTCCCCTCTCCATGTTTGCTTCGATCATAAAGTTTCTCGAGTTTGCTGAAACTGCTTCGAATTTTTCCATCCTTCGGAGGAGAATTAAGTTCATAACACAATTTCGACAGCGAAGTTCTTCAGGTTGGTAGGAAGCCTCGGAAAAACGTCAACCAAATTATGGTTTTGCTTCAATTTCAACTTCCAAATCGGTTATGAAAATGAAACACACTGTCTATTCAAATTTGAAAAACGAATTCATTTCTTAATTTCTCATTTGAGCAAATAGGTACTTTCTTTGAGAAAGAAGACAATCTGACATTGAACAAGATCTTGCGAAGTATATGAATCCCGCGAACTTTTCGGATCATTAAAATTCCTTCAGCACTTTGCAGCACATAAACGAAAAACTTTCCGATACTCTCTCACAGAAACCCGTTTCCAGGACCCAGCCATTCTATTATGCATCCCTTTGTCAACTTCCCAAAGTTTCTGCGGGTCCCGATCACAGTCAAAAATGAATGAATATGTCGAGTCATAACAGCGAAGCACCAGACCCGCCGTATAAATTTTTCCTTATTGCCCAAGAAAACATTGGGAGCCATTTTAGGGCACGCACCCCGAAAACGTTATTCCTTGAAGGGAGAACAGCCAAGTAAGCGGTGCTTTGTAGGAGTCAGCAGAGCGAAAAGATAACAATATACGATAAAACAAATAATCAACGCGTTTACCAGGGTCTGGCGATATATTTGCGGTTTTCTTCGGAGGGTTTTCATACATGAGCGGAAATTACATTCAGAGCGAAATTTATATGTTTGTTTAACGCAACATGGATTTCTTCTGAACGCCGAGCTGCTCAGATTAGGTTTAATCACAAACATTCTAATCCAACCCTTACATCAACTAATTTTACGTTATTCTCACAAAGAAAAACAGGAACATACCTAAAAGTATCACTCTTTATTTAGAGAAGTACCTAATACACACTTCCCTGCTAGTACGATCTGTCAACTGTCAAACCGTCATCGATAACTGATGACAAGCGACAAAAAAATGAAATACCCCTCAGACCATAGAAAGAGAGAAGACACAGCATAATTTCAAGAATTGGTGAAGCCAAAATTTAGTCAGTTTTTAATGAGTAGGACGAAGATATCATAAAGGATAGTAATATCATTTCATAATGCCGTGGCAACATTGCAGAATCTAACTTTGAAAGGTTCAGTGGCGTGGTGTTATCGGTATTGAAGAATGGAAATAAAATCTTAAGTGAATATCAACTAGTTTTGACGAACTCATACAAGGTTCCGATATCTGAACAGTTTCGAGTTAGATAAACAGCGTCAGCTAAATTCAGAATTGATAACCAGATTTCTTCCCTCAATATCAGACAGGAATTTGAAAAGTGAAATTCTAAAAATCGAAAAAATCTATGCCACTTTAACTTAGAATGATAAGAGTAGAACATAACTCAAATCAGGATTGAAATAGTCCATCTTACCACAAACAAAACACATACGAACCTTTTTCGAACGTATTTTGCTAATTATATTCAGAAATAAAACTAAAACTTACTTTCATACGCTATATCATGATGACAACACTGTTCGAAACGTCAGTGGTAGCACAATATTAAAATAGAGGTACAAAATTAATGAATGAACTGGCCACATATTCAGAAAACTGTGTTGCCTTGCACGTACTTAGGTATCCATTATCTGAGGCAAAAAACGTCCGAGCCGTTTCGCGAACATTCCGATACTTCAGTAGGGTGAACGACATAGTTATTGGACACTTAAGAAAATTTTATTAGTGAAGTTATGTAAACTGTCCAAATTTGGAGAAAATCCATGATATAATGGTTTAAAATGATAGCAGAATATGTGATTCAAAGGTCACTTTTGTAATTGTGAACAAAGAAGAAGGTGTTTAATTTTCATCACATTCCAATGAAAAAATGGGCGAAACATATAGTTATTGGACATATTATACAGTTACGGGACGGGTGTTTTACAGTCATTGGACAATATGTATTTTATTTATTTCATTAATGTAATACTAACTATAAATGAAAACTAACTGAAATTCTCATCAGTGTTGTAATAGTCTTTGTATTCTGCCAATAATATATTGACATCTTCAGAATCTTCATGGGGATTTTCAACTTTCTAGTCTTCCGAACTATAGTGTATTATCTGAATTATCAGCAATCGTTCCCCCTCTGGCAGTCTCTTCCAGACTAACCCGTCAGGTTAAGTCTTCACACCCCTTCGTGGTAACTTTGGAGACCTGCAGAACATCTCTCTTCAAAGACTCGTTCATCCAACGAACAGCGAGGATTGCCTAGGGAGGTGTTCCCCGAGGCATATAACGTCCAGAAATTCAAGAAGAACACCAATTTCTACCTGCTTGCCCTTGGTTCTCACGATGTTCTCTGAACATTACAGGATATTCCTTTTCGTGAAAATCACAACATACATGAGTGCCCCTGGCTCAGTGGTAGAGCGGTGGAATTCGGACCCAAAGGTCCGAAGTTCAATCCCGAGCTAGGAAAGAAATTTTCTAGACTCGGTAGGGGCCACCATTCTCACTGTTGGGTCAAAAATTAACAGTGCTGTGCCTAAGGTGGCGTAAGGACACAGTAACAAAGCCTACACAGAACACAACTGCTTACTCCGAACTCGGCACAAGTTATAAGCTTCAAGCTTGTAATTTCAGAGGGGTCTCCACAGGAGACCTAGGAGTAATCAGGATAAACAATATATCAGGATAAACAATATATCATGAAAAAAAATTCCCGGAAGCACAGGTGACACAAATACATAAAAGTCATTATCCATGTCATCCGGTATATTTATCTGTTGCCTTTTTGGTACACATTTCTCAAGAAATATTTTCGAACATTCGTCGCACACCAAGCCCTTTTTTACATGAACGTGCTTTTGGCAAATGCCACATCAATTTGACTCTGCGAATAAAGAGCGAGCTGCTGTTTGAATTTATCCGAGTCATTTTCAGAAACATTTCGAGTACAATTTGAAGTTGATGCTTCTTGTATATTTTTACGCTCTTTGTTCGCTTTTGTTTTCCACCTTCCTCGTTTTCCTTCCTTATTGTCTTTCTTCCAGCCTTTTCTTCTTCTATCTTCATCTTTGTTTCTTTAAACATTTTCTTATACTGTTTCAAGTTATCGCAAATGAAAGGCGAGTTTTCATTAACGTTCTGGAGTTTTTGGCCAAACCAAATATTTGGTTTGATACAGTCATGGGACATTCCTTGCGTAGTTATTGGACATGTGGACAATGACTGTATGCATGACTCATTTCTCATGAAAAATATATATACACTGATAGCTTGTATTGTACTCTTCAGCTAATTACAACTGAAACACTATATTCACTATGTATTCCAAATTGCAGTTATTGGACACCCTACCCTGTCCAATAACTAAATATCTTCCTTTTTACCGTGCAGTCATTGGACATGTATTTAACCATAAGAAAAATAGGGGATTTCATTCTCAACAAAAATAAATTATGTAGATTGAAATCATGATACTTACATGCTCAATTGAGACAATCAAAAATATGCATTATTACCATAAATTTATTATCACCGTCTCTAACGTTCGCTTAACAATTTTTTAAGAAACTCGTATCTGTGTGTTGTTATGCGCGTCACCTCACAATTCAACTGATATTAGCGACTTCTGGAGAATTTTTCGTCATCAATTCTTGATCTAGCATAACTAATGATGAAATCTGTTAATATTCTGCACTGAAAAATTATTTGTCTTCCTTATTTTTTAGAAATCTTTGAGCGCTGTCCAATAACTGTCACTGTCCAATGACTGTACGGTTCACCCTATATGTAATGTGAAGACTGCATAATATTCAAGATACATGCTTAGAATACTAGGTGTTGACACTGATTAGATTTTGTTCAAAACTTTCTTTTCGATCGAAAATCTATGATGGGTCCTATTTTTAATTTGTCCCGAAAGGGTTCGCGCTATTTTCCACTGCCGCAATAGCGCCACGACCGCGAAATTTTGCGGATAATTCAGGAACTAGGACCCGTTCTACAATCTAGAGTGCCCTATTTGATCTACAATTTTTGGTCGCGATTTTTAGTTAGGAGTCTACACCAGTGTTTCAAAGCATCTATTATTTAAGAAACAAATACTCATCATTTCTGACATTCACGCACAAATGAGTAAATTAATTTAAATCTCAAGTAATTTTTATTTTGATTCTGTAGTAGTACTTTTCTGACGATTTGAAAATTGGCTTGACTATTTGTCATTGAAAGGTGGAAGGAATTCTTTATGAATGTGAAAAAATTGATGAGTTCGTTTTCGATTGACTGAAAGAGATATTGGAAACATCAACATTTGAGCATTTTATACTCTCTTCTATTAGAATCGATTGGAACGTGTTCATTTCCCTAAAGAGTTTCATGAATAAATTTTAGTGCTGTGAAACTTGTTATAATCGAGTGTGAAATAGAAAATGAGTTCAACGATGAAATATTAGTGTCTGCATCTGTCAGGAAGGTCTGTCATGGTCTGTTTTAATGGCGCACTTCAGCTAGTCATTCGAATTTTATGATCGCTCACCACCATTCGCCATAAATAATCTAATATGAGTGTAATAGGTGTTAAGCTACTGCATAATGATTTCTTGATGAGGACAGAGGGATGCTTTTAACTGTATCTTTCAATAACGAAACATTCGCATTGAACATTATAGTATGAATGCATGATCAGAAATTTGTATTTTTTTCGCATATGCCAATTAATGCATAATAATACGATCCTATACATTGGGCTAGGTCGAGAAATCCTAATTTTATCCGATAATGGCCAAACTACGTATTTTAAAGACATGAAATGTTTGGCACACTTGAACTGGTTTTTGATCTTGTCAATGAATTACTTCTTTTATATGAAATATAAGGTTTTTTATTTAGATGATACACTGACAAGACTATTTTTAAAATCTCTTTCTGTCAACTCCTTGTCAAATATAAAATACTATAACAATGTGAATCTAACAATCTTCTGTAACATTCTCCCCCCCGGTGCTAACTTCTTGATTAGCACGAATATTGAGCCAGGGGGGTTTTCTTGCAGGTCGCTTGTAGATTCCGTGTGCTGCCTGAATAGCAGCAACTTTACCGTCTGGGCCCGAATATACTTTCTTCACTTTACCAATTGACCAAAGTCCTCTTGGAAAATCTTTTTCATTTTTTATGACTAATTCTCCTTCTTTGAGATCGGGATTATCTTCATTCCATTCAGTGCGATTCACCAGGCTTGGGAGATACTCGCGTAGCCAACGTTTCCACAACATGTCCGCTAAGTATGGAGAAATTCTCCATTGTCTTTTCAATGGAAGATCTTTTTCGTTGAAAATTCCGGGTGTTATTATGGCGACTGATTTACCAATAAATAGGTCGTTCAGGCATATACCGACTACATCCTGTGGATCTGTGGATACGTGTGTAAAGGGCCTACTATTTATTATATACCCTGCTTCGCAGAACAAAGTTTGAAGAACTTCTTCAGCTGGGTGCCGATCTTTCATTATAGCCGTTAGAGCCCTCTTGAAACAACCTGGTTTAGGTAGGCATTCAATCTCATTTTTTTGCGTCAATGAAGTTTCATCATTTTGATCATAGTGATTTTGCACTTTATTTGTCCACTCTCGAACATAAGATGTACGAGTTTGTACTGATTTCCTTCTTTCAACCTCCTCTTCAGAAGAACATTCTACAAAACTCGTTTCAACTTTTTTCAGAAATTCTTGATATTTGGAAAGTGAATTTTCTTTATGTTTCAAACGCGCTTCACCTATATTCAAAAGCTTCTGTTTTCTGTCGAGTTCTCTCTGTTTCGCTTCAATTTCCTCAATAGGTTGTGCTGTTCTTTTCATATCTTCAACTTCACATTCTAATTCGACAATTTCTTCCTGATTCGAAAAAAGGTTTTCTTGAAGTGAATCTATTTCATTCTGTTTTTCTAACAGTTTCGATCTCAGTTCGTATTTCTTTTGGGAATGACTAATTCGAGATTTTGTTTTTCCACTTCTTACTGACATGGATTCACTTTTTTTTTCTGTCTCATCATGAGAAACATTGAATTCTTCCATGAAAGATTTGAGGAACATAATGGATAAATCACTTGCACTGGCACTATTTGGATATTTGTATTCGAAAAAGTCACACAATCGTTGTAAACTGAAAAAGCTGAGTGATTTACTCAATAATTCACAGTGCGTATTATATTCTTTGGAGTTTTTTCGGAATTCAAATCCAGAAAACGATGATATATGTCTTCTTGCGGATCTTCCTTTGACTTCTTCTCCATATAAAGCAAAATGAATATCGTTCAGTAAATTCTTGTCACCAGCGGTTCTCAATTTTGCCCACAACTTTGGTATATCTCGAAGTACCAATTTTGGTGAAGACATGTTGATTTTTGTGTGAATTCTGACTGTACACCCTAGTGCTGGAACTATCCGGCTCGAAGGACCACACTTTGTCAATGAATTACTTCTTTTATATGAAATATAAGGTTTTTTATTTAGATGATACACTGACAAGACTATTTTTAAAATCTCTTTCTGTCAACTCCTTGTCAAATATAAAATACTATAACAATGTGAATCTAACAATCTTCTGTAACAGATCTATTGGAGTAACAAAATTACATGGTTACCAAAAAAAATTACAAAATGACAAGGCTCACTTTGAAGCCCCGTTTCAGGCACCCTGTGTAATATTTCCTCATAATTTATACAAGGCGCAGTATCAGCTTACTTTTTTTTGTTCCACTGTTACAAAAAAACATTCTTACAATGCGGGATTTTGGAGATATAAACACTAATTTGTGACACTCTTACACACATACATACATTCATTTCTTTAATTTTCATTCTGATGAGAATTGGTATATCTGTTCATTCTTTTCCCCAAGAGAGCTCTAGACAGGGTGAGTCTTTGACTTGTACATATATTTTAACTGTAGACTCCTCTCATCAAACGAAACACTATTTTCTCATATCATTTTTCAAAATTCGGTTTCGTTTGGAAGATACAGGGTGTCGAAAATCCACGAAAAAAACACTTTCCTGTTCATATCTCCGGAACCGTTATTTCAAATGAACTGAATTTTGGTTCATTGGTTACTCTATTCATGGTGCATATTCCTCAATCGAAACTTATTCAATATATCTCCTAGTTTAAAAGTTACAGGGTGGTCGACTCATAAATTCACGCAAAAACACTATCAAATCAGTTGAAAAGGATAAACGGTTCATATTTTCGAAAGAATTAACCATTTTAGAGAATAAAAGTATTCCTTTATTTTTTCAATAAAACACGTCATTTTCGAGTTATTTTCAATTTTACCCGGAGAGATTTGACGAAAAAATCATTAATTTCAAGAATAATCTGAATGCTTCTCTGAATCAAATATCATCGAATATTATTCCTTCTCTGGTCTTTCAACGAGTTTACAATGTTGTCACAATATTAATCAACTTTGTCGAGATATTTTAATAATGAAATCCCACAAATGAGGGAGAATTTACTCATTAAATTAAAATTAATGAAAAATAAAATGATACCTTATAATCTGTGACGATGTTTCTAGAATCTAAACAATATCCTCTTGGAATTCGACACGGTCAAGATTATATTCATTCACTTCACATTAGAACAATAATTCACTGAATGTATTCAGAACTTCACATAATGTTTACAGTTTGTTCAGAGACTCTGGTTTGTTATTGTTTATAGCTGGCGTCCACATAACCAATCATTCGATTTTCGCTCTACGCATGCGTGGTAAAATTTGGCGCGAAGTCGATTGGAGGCAGAATTCATAGATATTTATACCACGGTACACAAGTGTATCGTGATTTATACTATGTTTCGTAAAAAATCCTTAACCTCAATGAAAATATCAACAAGCTGACAACATCTTCTTGAAATTTCTGTGCTAACATTCACAGAATCGATACAAATTAGATTAGGTTAGGTTGTTTGATAATTGTTTAATAATAAATCTGAATGAAAAGTTTTTCTTCATGGTATTGTTTGGAAATTTTGAGGAGAATATGAACAATTCATTAGTGTTTACAAACTAATCTGCAGAAAAATCGAAGAAGGATCTTATTTTGGTGGGATGAATGTGTCTTTTCAGTTGCAGATATAATCCGATGAAACTAACTGTTTTTGTGGAAATTATCGTGTTTGCAACATTTTTATTCGAATAAGGTTAGTTCTTGAGTATTCCCTAAATGTATAAACTCAATTTCTATCGAGAAATATAAACTTTGCATCAATTCCAGAAGACCATTTCAGAGGAGCAGTCAGCCCAATTTTTTTTTTCAAATGGCTATATCTTTTCAACAGAGGCGAATTCAGAAAAATAGAAAATGAAAAAAAGGTTTCTTTTGACCTCAAGAATCTTCAGTTAAAATATATGTACAAGTCAAAGACTCACCCTGTATATATATTTACCAATACTGCTCTATTACTCTACCGCCCATAGTCCAAACCGTATTGGTATAGCGCTCTACTTGCCCGAAGTCGCATAACAATAAATAGGGTGGGAACGATCCCTTCAGCGAATTCATATCATATCGATCACCGCCTGTTCAAGGGTCTCCAAGAGTTCTTCGATATGAAAGCTCATATTCCGATCTTTCTATGAACTTTCCGCCGAAAGCTCGATGAGAAATCAAATATTGAATATCTGCGAACGCATCGACGTTTTCCAGCTTACAGAGTTCGGCCTTTCATCAACAGGCATTATTGGAAAAGTTCTCCGGTCAGAAGCGGTCCTGCAAATATTAAACAATGCCCCTCATACTCCAGAAAAACTTTGGACAAACTTGGAAATAACCGACTGAAGAAATCCGATGAATTATGCAACCCGATCTGAGCGGGTATCCTAGGAGAATTTGAAATAGGATTCCGGGTGTACGTGCCTTTTAATCTAACAACCCTTCAATAAGGTCCTCTCCTCAAGTTGAGGGATCCAATTAAGCGGATTGGGAGTTTTAATTTGGGGGAATCGAATTTATATGATCCTTTTCAACTCGCATCAGCACCTCGGAGAAGGCTGGATACAAGGATGAAAAGGAGCAAAAAGTCTGGGGCTGAACTATTTACTTCTTTCCTCAAGTTCTGGCTCTTCGACTGAATACAAAGCTGTCCAATCAACTATATTATCTTCCGGCAAAAAGTTTTATGGCCAACTTTCGCTGCCTACAGATGGTCGAATGAATAATTGTAGGATCCACCTGCTTTGGCCACTCAAGTGTACAAAGTTGTGATATTACTCGTTTGCTGTAACTCCAAATGATCATTTTCATCACTTAAGATGTTTAGCTGTTGTGACTACACAACCGATGTAATCACCTTATGGTAATCTTCATGATTACTGCGATAAGTTATTATCTGTACTCAGATAACAACTGCGAAGAGGATGAGGAAGTGGTGAAATTTCAACGCAATCTCAACAAATAACAAATTATATTTTCTCGTTACCTCAACCTTGATAACAAGCACGAAATGATATTATACAAGTAATATGTATATGTTACGGGCAATGTAAATAATTGGACATTGTTCATAATGCTCGGGCAATTTAAAAAGTGCCCGAAAGGATATGACAAAATAATAAATTATGTTGCAAATATTACATTGCCCGGTCATTATGTATAATGCTTCAGGTCAAGTGGGCAATTTAAAAATCATTTTTATTTATATTTCTCATGAAAAATAATAACAAATTTTTACATGCCTAACTGACAAAGTAACAAACAAAAAATAAAAAGAAAATTTCACATGCTGACAAACAAACGGGTGGCGATAAAATAAGGAGGTACAAACGAAACTTAAGTCCAAATGAAAATAATGTATTAGATGTGTACGTACTTACAGAATTCACACAAAATGTCAATATGTAGCAATACATAGAGGGTCTATTTATTCGAGCAGCTTCCACATTGGTGACATTTCTAGTTACATACCTTTTGTCTTTAGGACACTTGCACTTGTCAGATTTACATCCACTTTTATGTAGGCCACTCACGATGCGTTTTAACAAGACTTTCGAGCGGCCAGCTTCGCAAGAAGCTTGTAAACAGTCTCCGTGTATGGTCGACGGGACTTTCCTAAAGTTGAAGATATAGCGTCGTTCCCTATAGAAATTTTCGTTTAAGAATGTTGTGGTTCCATGATTGTTTCTTCTTGGCTGTTTGTCTCGCTGTACTTGCGAGATTTGATGCCTGCGTTGTTATTCCTAGACGGAGAAACCTGATGATGACTTTGTAGTTCGAAAGTGCTCGGTTTCAACTCATTGATTACACACTGAAGTACAAAATTTTGTTTGATTTAATTATCGATAGTTGGTGTGTACAACCATTAACTTTATTACGTTCCTTAAGCGGCCGAAGCGTCCGAAGTGTTTCGAGACTCTACGTTATTGAACGCGGAAGCTTGCATGGACGCTACGTCGGTGATGAATTTTACGATGCTCAAAATCCCGGTTGGAAGCTTGAAAAGTCACGCGTCCAGATGAGGTCGTAAAACGCTCGAAACAGAGACTTCGTGTATGGCCGGCATTACACAAACATCGACTAATATAGCCTTGGCCCCCTGTCTTGGATGACAATCTTGCACATTGCCACGAACAAAGCATATTTTCCACGTCCTGATTAGCACGTTCTACGGAATCCTGCTGTTGAGAGTGTCTGGGCTTTCCATGTACCATCTTCAACTTGGGCCACATGCTACATGGTTCGCTAATAGTACTGTTAGCAAATTCTCTCCCATTATCACTTTGCAAAATACTGGGCGTACCAAAAATTGCAAAAATATTCAAAAGCACACAACACGCACGTGGTTGCCTCATTGCTGTCAGTTAATGAAAGTGCCCAAAGAAACAATAGCGGTATTTATAATGACCGGACAATGTGAGAAATTATCGTAAAGTATTTCAAATTTATCAAATTGCCCAATTTCAATGGTCATTATTCATAATAACCAAGCAATATGAATACTGACCCAAATAATTACATTGCCCGTAACATATGTTATTATGAAATGTGCCTTCTATATGATTATGTATAGCAAAGAAGCAGAATGATCAGTTATTATTTACGAATATGTATGTTTTACTGACAGTTGACTGACAAAAATTGATTAACGACTAGCTGACAACTCACAAATGACTAACAACTGGCCGACTACTGTCTGAGTAACAACGGACAACACACCACTTGTCTCTGTCACGTAGGGTTTTTGAACACAAGCTGAAAAATAAGGGAGATTCATTTCTTCTGAGTAGAAAAGGGAAAGATCAACATTTGATTGGGTGTCAGAATTGAAAAGACGCCTTTCTAAGCCACATTTCATTTGAAATTTGACTAAAGGGGAAAAAACAACCCATTTCTGTGTCCACAGACCAATGAGCGAATCCCTGGACGTAGGCATTCGATGTCTGGCATGTGTTTCTTTTTAAACTTGTTTTGCAGTGAATGTGTTACCATACAGAGTTTAACAGCCAAATGGAATGAATTCGATAACGAATAAATGAGGGCGTGTTGGGAAAAACGCTCGGACACGTCGATTTGTAATTTTAAATGCGCATATTTTATAAGAAAAAAATATTATATAGGGTGTTCCATGTGACCGTGGCCAATACCAACTTTCTTATTTCAAATTCAACCCCCTGTATATTATTTATTTTTTGGATTCTTCAGAGAATTCTAGACTCAATTCATGCACAATGTCCTAAACCTATCTTCAACTATTTCGGAAGTATTAAGTGTTTTCAGATTTATTGCAAAAATCAACGTTTTAAATGGAAATTATTTTATCAAACAAATTCGGCACACTCAAAACCTAATAAGTATTACTGATCATTTCTTAACTATTAAAAAAAAACATGAATGTCAATGTAGGAAATGTTCAAAATGCTCGCCGCGAACGTCTTGGCATCATGCTAATCTGGTGTAGAATTGTCTTCTAACGTTACTCAACATTAATGATCAGTAATGGCTTTTGCTTACTTTCTTCATATCAAGAGGTGAATGGGAAATAAATATTGAGTGTAATGTATCGAATTTGTGGAATACAATAATTTTCATTTGAAATGTTAATTTTTGTAAGAAATCTGAAAACACTTGATATTTCCGAGAAAGTTGAAGATAAGTATAGGACATTGTAAATGAATTATGTCTAGAATTTTCTGAAGAATCCAAAAAATAAATAATATACAAGGGGTTTCATTAGAAATGAAAAAGTTGGTATTGGCTACAGGCTTGGTTCTTGAAAAATATGCGCATTTAAAATTACGAATCGACTTGTCCGAGCGACACCCCCTCATTTATTCGTTATCGAATTCATTCCATTTGGGTGTAGATTCAGTTTTATAAGCCTATTCTGACCAACTCAGAAGGTTCACAGGACATAGTTATGGTCTCAAAAAACCAGATGCAATCCCCAAACTTTACCTGCGTATCTTGGGTTAAGAATACTTTCAATAGATGACCCATAAACTAGCCTAAAGGGTGTTCAAACAAGAAACAAAGATTGCAATCCAAGGCATATAAAACCAATATTGCAGCACAAGCGATCGATGCCATTTTGTTAAAAATCTAATTATCCCTACAACCTATTTTGAACAAGACAGCTCAATTTTTATAGCCAGGGGAATATTATTTTGTCCGGATGTTGTTTAAGTGAGACGAACTGTAAATTCATATTCATTTTTGTATTTTATGTGATTCTTTTTAATTTCATACACATCACACCTAAGGAGGAGATTCAGTTACAAAATTCAGTTACAAAGTCAATGCTTCTTTGAAACTTCTTTCAAATCTGTTAAAATCAAAATGCATCGAAATTTCACAGAAACTCGAAAGGGACCGAAGTCCTGGCGCATCCACCAGCTTGCAATTCATTGCCCCAAACTACACCTCTAGAATTCGAGGTGTTAAGCTCGCAGTTGCGGAGTTTATGACCAACTGAAAAAAAAACTGGATTGGATCCTTTTAATCCCGAATTAGTATCTGCGCCCTCTCCACGAAATCGTCGAATTCGACTGGGAGAAAGTTGAAAAGGAATACGATGCTTCCGGGGCCACAACACCGCGTTTACATAATTTTCCGATAAGAATTCATTTTGTTCCGCTGCCTCCGAATCGTTCCTTTGCTGCAACCGAAGGAAATTAAATTCGAAAATTACTTTCACAGATGTTTATTAGAAAATGGGCTCTTTTTAAATCCGTCCATAGATTGGGTATCCCGCCGGGCTGTGAAATTGCTGCAATAATTGGATTTTTTTCTGGTGAACACAGCGAGGCATTGACTGAATATCTTAGAGAATCTGTACTTCCGGCCAAAAAATTATTTCCGTCCCATAAAAGGAACGTTGTTGATTTAGTAATTATTTCACTCTGAAATGATTTGTATATTGAACATTGCAATGATTACAGAATCTTTGACTTGTACAAGTATAGAATACCCTCAGCCAACGAGACGATTTTTTCTATACCTGTTTCCAATTTTCAGCTTCATTGAAAAGATACAGGGTGTCGAATATTCCTGTCCTCATCTCAAGCCCTGTTATTCTGAATGAAATAATGTTTATTCGATTACTCTCTTTAAAATGCATACTGCATAGTCCTCAAACAACTTATTGATTTTTTTTCTAATTTCGAAGTTACAGCCAACAACTAAAAAAATGTGAAACCCACGTAGATGAGTTGGAAAATAATTGGCTTTAATGTATGCTGAAGCATTTCATGTTAGATTTAGATGATGTCGAGATGTGACTAATTCAATGTGTACTTTAGCTATGGACCTTGTCTTGGCCTGAAAGCATATTGATCTTCTATTCACACCCTAATCTTGTTTGCCGAACCCTGTAATAACATCCTTAGGATATTGGAAGATATCTCTTGAGGATCCGGTTTAACATTACATGACCAATGCTCGAGGATGAATTGATTGAATTGAAAATTTACTTTATGCTACTGTCTTTATTAAAAGCCTCCATGCGGCTCATAGAACGATTTTCAATAGCATGAAAATATTATGAACATTTTGAGTGTAATAAAAAATCAAGATCTTTTACTAAGCGAATATTATTCTTTTTATATAATACTAGCTGGCCCGGCGAACTTTGTTTCGCCTGAATGATACCTACACCATAGCCATCTTTATCTTAAGAAGGCCGCGCCTATACTTACTGTGGATTTCACAAATCGAAATCACCAGTGATCGGAGATCAACGGCTTGGTTAGATTTCTGAACTGTAAAATCGAGTTGATTCTAGATCAAGCTCCGATCACCGGTGATATGCTTGTGAAACCCCCGTTTAAGTTGTATAAACTTACCATTGCTATTTTTTCAAGCAGGAGATAAATAAGGCATAATAAAAGTTCTGTCAAATGTCATCTGTCAAAAGTCATCTGTCATATGTCAAAAGTCATCTGTCAAAAGTCATCTGTCAAAAGTCATCTGTCAAATGTCATTTGTCAAACGTCATCTGTCATATTTTCCACGGATATGAGCTGTCACCCAAAACAGAAATACAAAAAAAAATATGTCAATTACTAATTATGGGCAATTTCGAATTCAGTTATTTCCGCAAATATATTTATTACCCAAACATAAATCAAAAGCATTTCAGAAATATAGAGAAAAGATGAAAATGGACAACTCACGATTGATACTGATCGTCAAAATCCGATTTACTTGACATTCCGGTGAAAATTCACTGTTCCACCAACTTGAGATCTTTACCCGCTTTTGATCTGATGATAGCCTTCCATGTTATTATAAGTTCTATGCAAATTACACAATAATTGTATACATCGCCATTCATACTCTAGTCTATACCATTTCTGAATTTCCTAGCCTTCAAGAAAATGAAATGCACCGTTGGCAGACTACTTCATGGCTTATATCTTCACAACGTTCTATCTAGGAGCATATGCTCCTAGGACCCTAGGTTCTATTTTATTATTGCATTTCTATTTAATACCGTGGAACTTCGTTCTACTACTATTAATCCCCATGGAATATTCTTATACCGTTGGTAAGACCTACTGCACTTTTAACTATTCACTCGACATGCGATTCTGTGGAAGAAAAACTAACCTCCTTTGTCCAAATGTCAAAACCTATATAAGTACTCTATGATTGCTCGATTGGTGGTAACAGATAATTCTATGGGTGGTAAGAAAATGGAAGGCTTTTCTTTCTTTTCTGTAGGATTTTTGTGGGAATATTTTGTTATATAAACCTTGCCCTAACAATAATAAACACAACAAAAACAAGAATTGTCCAATTTGGTGCGATCGTTTGAACAATATGGCATTTCGAAGTTTTGAACCAACCATAGATCGCCTTTTATTAATATAGATACAAAACTACTCTATGGACCTACCTGAAGGAAAGTGTCAAAAGAAAAAAAAGTGATAAAATAAAGATGTTTTCTTAGGGTCGAGAAGAAAAATAATCGAATTATAGGTGGTTGAATTTCGATTCTCTCGGCGATAGAGAAGTAATTTTTGTTAATTCGCGATTATCGCAAAAACCCCACAAAAAGGCAATTTTGAAGTCTATAGGTAAAAGTAATTTTCCTATCAAGGGCGGAAAGTTGTACTTTCCCGCACTAGATTGTCGAGTGCGGGAAAGTATTTTCCGCTCAAGATAGGAACATTTTTTTTTCTACAACCGTATTATAAAATGAAAAAAAACTTCTACACAACTCGAATTAATTA
Source organism: Adalia bipunctata (assembly GCA_910592335.1). Classification (NCBI taxonomy): domain Eukaryota; kingdom Metazoa; phylum Arthropoda; class Insecta; order Coleoptera; family Coccinellidae; genus Adalia; species Adalia bipunctata. The sequence continues at coordinate 17,698,280 of OU342955.1, forward strand.
AAGAGTTTTGGATTCTATGCGGAAAATCATAGACCTTGACATAGAAATAAATACACAGATGCATGCATGACAATCATAATTTCTGAAGTATGTCGAGTTCTCCTTGAAAATGCAATAATTTTCGAACGGAAATCTGCATTTATAATCAGTTTGACATGGATGAAACTGCATAATCTGAAATATTCAACTAAATATATGAGTAAGTAGATTGAGAGATTTCATGTTAAAGGTATTATTTTACCCAAATTCAATATTTACAAACTCATATTTACTTTCCCGCACTAGTGCGGGAATGTGACACTTTCCGAATCGAAGACAATGCGAGAAAGTAGTTAGTTATGCCCGGTTGTAGATAAAACATTTTTTCTCCGATCGTGGGAAAAGTGACACTATTTTGACCTGTTTTCTATGCGCAAAGCTCAACATTCCAGCATAGTTGGCAGTTGCTAAGCAATTAGAAAATAACAGTGTGGTAATATCCTTATCGCATTGCTGTAGCGTGCGGTAATGTTACAAATGAATAATTACAATAAAATGAAACAAAGTATGTTTTTAATTTTTGTATTGATAAAGTTGTTATCAAAGAAATAGAAGAAACATTCAATTCATAACGATATTCTTGAACCCAAATTAATTTTTGTTAATACATATTTACATTTATTGTACAATTTGTAAATGGTACTAAAGGGCCACTAGAATTCATAGACGTTGAAGCTGCATGGCTAATTGTTTGGTTTATCTCGTTTCGATCCTTTTCATTTGAAGTCGAGGCAGGGGTGTTGAATACTTTATTAGCCACTTTTATTCTAATATTAAGTGATTCGTCAATATATTCTTCCGCCACATTGGATGATTTCTATCCTCCGTGGCGCTTTAATGAAAGAATAACAGCTTCAGCATCTACCAAAGGTGTTGCCGATGCCCAATGATCTTCGGAAACAATGTCCTGTATATTCTGTCGGATTTGGCAAATGTAAATAATTCGCAACAATTTGCGGCATTTTTCCTAATTGATTTATTCCACTGACTGCATGCCATCCTTTCCCCTTGCTGAATAAAAAAAAAATCTAGGATTTTCAAAATCATTAGGCCTAAATGATAGGAACTTTCTAAGAACATTCAAATAGGTTTCGTTAATGATAAACGATCTAGGGTTTTTTGTTTTCGGTTCTGGTATTTTTACCAGTATTTTTGAACCGAAATCTTCTATATCCTGAACTTTCATTCAGACAAGCTCATCTCGTCGACAGGCTCCTGCTATTCCGAATATAAGAGCTACCTTAAAAGTAATAAAAAAATTGTATATTTCGTATTTGATGTATTATACTTATTTTCGTAAATAAAAATATGTCATCTGGGGCCTCTCAAATGAATTTCTGAACTTGTTCCTTGTTAAAAATTTTGGATTTTTTCGGTTTTCATACTGTAGCTTGACGTTTTGAAAATGCTCTCAGTTTTTCGTACTAGGCAATATTAATATAATTTTTAACAGCCGAAGTTGATCGAAGCATGGAATAATGTGCCCACAACGTCGAAGATTTCATTGGTTTAGCCAATTCAGCAACATACGTCATCAGCACATTCTCAGAAAAGGATGCACATACGTTTCTTTGGCATTTCTTCTATAAAATCACCTGATTTGCAGAGATCAGATGGTACGAATGAAAGCTGTGAGCTGTTAGATTTTGAATAGTTTTCCGGTATTCTTTATCTTTGGTGATATGTCTTGAGTACCACCTTATTTTGCGTAACCTAAGTTGGCCACGATTTTGATGGAAAAAAAATTTCAGTTCAATTTCACAGAATGAAATTGTTGTCCTTATTTTTTGTGAATATCCCTATCGAGGAAGCCGGCATTTCCTTAGAGGAATCTTATATTTCTAAGTTGGCGGTCCAATATCGAAATCCATACAAATCCGAATCCTATCCCGAGTCCTCTCCGGTCTTATCCCAAACTGCATAGAATTGCCAATTTTTCCACCGTCCTTATTTTCAATAAACATGCCGAATAAAATACGGACTTTATAACTCAATCAAATTAACGTGCGACTCGAAGATGTTTCCCTCCAGAAGATCCGAGGGCGTGATTAGAATTCCCATATTTCCCGAATTTTATTCCCGGACAGATGCAAATTCGAACATCTACATAAGTATTGCCGTTGTAACGTGAAAAGAATTGGAGTATGGGGTGGGGGAGGGATATTCCCGCGTACTTTTCGCGAAGTGAATGCAGATAATCCAATTTTCATTTATTGTGGCTTACGTACGAGACTCTGATAGGACTTTCTGTGTTCGATCTCGAATAGATGGAAGTCGCTTGTGAGGGGTGAAGTGAATTCACTCTTGGGATCGAAGGGCGATATTGAATAATGGTTTGAGGTGCGTTAAGTACAGGCAGCAGGTAATCCATATGAGTCACTGCTGTATGAATTCAATCCTGTGAATAAAACTTTCGGTAGGGTTACTGGATTGAGCAAAGAATATCACTTACTGCAATTCGATATCTCCGATTGAGAATACTCACCGTTCCTTGTCTTTTCATCCTGAGTTGTCTGAAATTTGTTCGTGAAAATAAGAAAAAATTTATGCGTAACTCGACTTTTCATGGTTACCACACGAGAGGAGAGAATGATTTCACTATTCCACTTCATCGGCTCGAATCAACAAGAATGTATGTGGACACTTGGGGTCCTAAACTTTACAATAAATTACCAGATAACATAAAGAAAATGAATGACCGAAAATTTAATATTGTTGTAAAGAAATTTTTAGTTGAAAACTGTTTTTACTCCATAGACGAGTTTTTAAAGTGTTCTTTTGTTTTAACAAGTTAGTTTAAAAAATGTTTGTAATATACATATTTTATATTTTTTTGACGAATTCCGCAATGTTTATTGTGCCGAATTAAATCGTTTTTTCATCTTTTATGTTAATTGACTGTGTACTGTTGATATTTTGATGAAATAAACGTATTGAGTATTGATTGGCTAAGGTGTAAATTCATCTACAAAGTTTCTGCTGGATGCTGGGTGATATTGTCCTGATAACCCTATCATAGGTTTTGCTCTGAACACGAAAGTTAGAACCTTGTTCTTCTCTCAAGGTTTCAAATAATAGGTCCACTGGGGAATTCAGTTAAGTGGAAATGTTATTATGAAAAATCTTCTTGTGGGACCCCTCGATTCGGCTGGAATACTGTTTTACTGTCTATTTTGCTTCTTTGAATACTGGCACTGTTCTAGCGATTATTTTCACCTTGCTCGCACTCAAACTGGTCTGTGGTTTGGAGTCATAGAAATACACAAAAAAAGAGCGCGATAGAGTTATTGTGTTCTTCTTCATTTAGGGACTGTAATACTTCATTGGACCCAATTCATATGCAAACTAACGCATTCGTATTGATGAACCCATACCTACCTGTACGACGCGATAATTTGGTACCCCGAGGCGAATCAGCTGTTTTTGAATTATTTAACGAGTTTGAATTTTTCAGATGATTTTTAATTTATTATTCATAAGCTCGAAGAAGAGAAGAATTTTTTCTCGGAACGTTGCTGTGTGAATAAATTGTAAATAAACTGTTCCTTGGGACTGAAAACTGTGTAATTCTGCAAACTAACCTTTTGTGAAAAGCAACAAATTCCAATTATAAAAGATAATCGAATTATCAGAACTTGGGGGTTTGTTAAAAAAACCCAAAACCGTAAACATGGGGTGATCTCACAATAATATAACCCAAATTTCCGAAAACTTGAGAGAGATCTCAAAAACAATACAATTCAAAGACAGACTTGTGGTAGATTTCGGGACTCTGGACTCTGAAAGATATCTGGCCTTGCATGCAGCTTTCTTCCAATACTCAAACAAGCTAAGCATAAACAAAAATAACTGACCTTTCTCCTCGTGCAGGTAATCCTAGGGACGATGAAAATATCCTGAAAATCAAAAGAAACACAAAAACTAGTCACTAACTCGCTTTCGCAGATTAATCTCACTCCCGTTCTAACGACGAGACGCAATCTAAATAATTCTAAGTAATTTCAAAAACTTTTCACTTTCGACTTTACACTTTTCTGTCTCTGCTCGAGATCGTACACCAAAAAAAAAACCGAAAATATGAGTTAACATAATTCTCTCCTTCGTGTCCTTCAATTAAATACTTATTATTCCTATATGAGTTAACCTAACACCGTTCCCGAGTCAACTGTCAATCTTCCCGATCAAGACTTCTTCAGCTAACTTCTTCTTCGATTGCTTAGGAAAACCAATAAAATTGAAGGTTTTCCTCCGTCGATTTTTGAAAACCAATCAAATAAAAGATTTTTCTCCTTCGTTTTTACAAACCCATCAAATTGAAGATTTTTCTTTTTCCCACCTCCCGTGGGTGGGTTCTGAAAAGATGACACAGTTTCCCATGAAACTTTCGGGTACTGCCACGTTGCTAATCCCAACGATTTCAGCCTCGAAAGGTTCTGCTATCGTACGCATTTAGTGCAACCGATTTAGTGGAACGATTTTCTGATATCGTCTGAGTCCCATAAGAAACTTGAACTGAAAATCAATAATTCCAATCGTTATCGTCCCGCCACACATCCTGTAATATACCGATAAGCACTTCAATAATTTTAGGACCCATAGAAATCAATTTCAGAAGTCTATACTGGTCAACTGAAATATTTAGATTTATGACATATTCAGGATAAAGGGCGCTGAAGAAAACGATTGAAACGCTACAAGAAAGGAAAACCATCAAATCCCAATTTTCAAGACATATCCGTTTTGTCATGGCAAAATATTTCGATTTATTACACTTTCAGAAGTATGAATCAGGCTCGAAAAGTTACAACTGATGAATTGAATATTTATAAAAACTGTGATTCAAGATTTCTTTCAATAGAAACTGTGAAAATGTGAGTCAAAGATTTGTTTCAATGAAAACTATGAGAACTAAAACGGTCTCAAAAACACCTGAGAATGGAAACCAGAAAAATTATGTATGGATCATATTTTATACAAGTACTTTCACAGTGCTTGGAATCATCCAATTGGATGCTAACCATCATAAAAGGAATTTTTCTTGTTATACTCAACATCCTCTAAAATTCTCAGCCGTCCATACACAGATTTATAGGGTGTTTATTTTTTAGAGTGATAGAATTTTCGATAGGGATAACTGTGATTTGACAGAAAAAATAAGCCATGTTGTTTCGTCATTTCTGTTCAGTAGGCATTTATAAATTATCATGTGAAGACACAACAACATTTACAAATTGTTGGAATTTATTTTCAAAATCAGTATATTCGTCAAACTTATAAGCACTTTGTGAAAAATGGCGATAACATCATTTCGAGAAATCGTCCTATTAAATGGACTCCATGATCAAGCGTCATATATCCAATGATTATTTTCTTTGGTTTTATGTCAAGTCATTGGTTTATGCTGATAAACCAGAAACAAAAGATGCTTTGGAAGCCAACATAACTCGTGTTACTGCTCAAATAAGCCCTGAATTACTCGAAAAAGTGGTCTGAAATTGGTCTGGTCGGATACTACTCAGAGCAAGTCATGGTGGACATATGTTGGAAAGTATTTTTAAAACTTAAATATCAGAGAATTATCTTTCAAATAAAAAAAATGGCTCAATCGTAATTTAAATGTAATTCATTCCGATTTAAAATTCTATTACACTGAAAAAACACCCAATATAAGATACATTTTTCGAATCAGAACAATTCAGTTTGATTCTCCCCGCTGGCTAAGCATGAATAAACAATTCGATTATCATGCCCTTCTCCAGTTTCTCCAGAAAAAAGAAAGGTCGTAACTGAATTATTGAGTCTATTTTCACAGGATATTCTGGATTAGGTAGAATCTCCATAGTCAGATGTCAAGAAATGTTTACTTTTCTGCAATCATGATGCATTAGGCACATTTCATCTGTTGTCATTGCTTTTATTATTCAAGCATGTTTTCAACTCTCCTCTCATTAAACTCAATTTACTCTGATGAAATATTCAGCCTTTCCCCGTATTCGTTGAAAAACTTTTTATACTCAAATCTTTTTTTTTCTCCAGTTATTCATTTTGAATAAATTCGGACATATGTTCAGATTCTCGGTCCAAAAGTTCCTTTATACAATATTCGAATACAACGTTGAATTATTTGATGTGAAAATTCCTTTAAATCCATGCTTCACGTTTATTTCATTATTGGAAGTGCTTAATTTTGGAGTGAATTAGTACAATATTCACCAACTCTGCAATTATTCGATATTGCCTGATCGATGTATAACTAACAGCTATTTCCCTATTCTGTTTCATCGGAACTTCATTCTGAATTACATTTCCAGGCAGGATTGTGACCAATCAGTAAAGGCAGCATGTGAGCATAGTAACGTAATTTGTTGATAATTTCGATATTCATGGATTCTGTTTGAGCGAATCGTTCCACATAATCAGCGTTATTACATCGACGGTATTCAGTGAAATACCGTCCCATGTATTTTCGTTGTACTTCGTTTGGAAGGGAAAAAGCGACCAGTTGTCATCTCGTTGTACTTCGTTTGAACGGAAAAGGCGATCAGGCGTGATACACAAACCATCTTAATGGTCTTGATCGAAAGAATGTGATCATCATTCCTGATCTCGTTGTACTACGTTTCAAGAGGAACTGTTATTATGGAAGGAAAAAATATCTGCCAATGTGTTCTCGTTGTACTTAGTTTGAATAAGAAAGAGTGAACTGTTGTCATCTAGTTGTACTTCGTTCAAACGGAATGGCGGTCGGCGTGTGTCACAAACCGTGAGCTCGATCTTATTGGTCTTGATCGAAAGAATTAGATCATCACTCCTGATCTCGTTGTACTACGTTCGAAGAGAAACTGTCATGCTTATGGGAAAAAATATCGTTCCGTTCATTCTCGTTGTACTTGGTTTGAAAAAAAAAGAGCGACCAGTTATAATCCCGTACTTCGTTCAAACGGAAAAGGCGATCAGGCGTGATTCACAAACCGGGAACTCGATATAAATGGTCTTGATCTGAAGAATGAGATCATAACTATTGGTCTCGTTGTACTACGTTCCGTGTATTTTCCTTGTACTTGGTTTGAAAAATAAAGTGCGACCAGCTGTCATCTCGTTATACTTCGTTCAAACGGAAAAGGCGATTAGACTTGATTCACAAACCGTGAACTCCAACTTACTGGTCTTGATCGAAAGAATGATATCATCACTCCTGGTCTCGTTGTAATGAGAAACTGTCATGACCATAGGAAAAAAATATCATCCTATGTGTTCTCGTTGTACTTCGTTTGAAAGGAAAGAAAAGAATGACCAGTTGCCATCTCGTTGTACTTCGTTTGAACGGAAAAGGCAATCAGGCGTGATTCACAAACCGTGAACTAGGACTCAATGGTCTTGTTCGAAAGAATGAGATCATTACTCCTGATCTCGTTGTACTACGTTCGAAGAGAAACTGACATGCTTATAGGAAAAAATATCGTTCCGTTTATTCTCGTTGTACTTGGTTTGAAAAAAAAGAGCGACCAGTTGTAATCCCGTACTTCGTTCAAACGGAAAAGGCGATCAGGCGTGATTCACAAACCGGGAACTCGATATAAATGGTCTTGATCGAAAGAATGAGATCATCACTCCTGGTCTCGTTGTTCTACGTTTTAAGAGAAACTGTCAAATCATAGGAAAAAATATCATCCTATGTGTTCTTGTTGTACTTCGTTTGAAAAGGAAATAGCGACCAGTTGTCATCTCGTTGTACTTCGTTTAAACGGAAAAGGCGATCAGGCGTGATTCACAAACCGGGAGCTCGATCTAAATGGTCTTGATCGAACGAATGAGATCATCACTCCTGGTCTCGTTGTTCTACGTTTTAAGAGAAACTGTCAAATCATAGGAAAAAATATCATCCTATGTGTTCTTGTTGTACTTCGTTTGAAAAGGAAATAGCGACCAGTTGTCATCTCGTTGTACTTCGTTTAAACGGAAAAGGCGATCAGGCGTGATTCACAAACCGGGAGCTCGATCTGAATGGTCTTGATCGAAAGAATGAGATCATCACTCCTGGTCTCGTTGTTCTACGTTTTAAGAGAAACTGTCTAATCATAGGAAAAAATATCATCCTATGTGTTCTTGTTGTACTTCGTTTGAAAAGGAAAGAGCGACCAGTTGTCATCTGGTTGTACTTCCTTTGAACAGAAAAGGCGATCAGGCGTGATGCACAACGAGAACTTGATTTCAATGGTCTTGATCGAAAGAAAGAGATTACACACCTGGTCTCGTTGTACTACGTTTGAAGAGAAACTGTCATGATCGTAGGAAAAATATCATCCTATGTGTTCTCGTTGTACTTTGTTTGAAAGAGAAAGAGGGACCAGTGATCATCTCGTTGTACTCCGTAAGATCGAGTTCCCGGTTTGTGAGTCACGCCGAAGTACAACGAGATGACAACTGTTCGCTCTTTCTCTTTCAAACGAAGTACAACGAGAACACATAGGATGATATTTTTTCCTATGATAAGACAGTTTCTCTTAAAACGTAGAACAACGAGACCAGGAGTGATGATCTCATTCTTTCGATCAAGACCATTTAGATCGAGCTCCCGGTTTGTGAATCACGCCTGATCGCCTTTTCCGTTTAAACGAAGTAGAACGAGATGACAACTGGTCGCTTTTTTCCTTTCAAACGAAGTACAACGAGGACGCATAGGATGACATGTTTTTTTTATGATCATGACAGTTTCTCTTCAAACGTAGAAGAACAAGACCAGGAGTGATGATCTCATTCTTTCTATCAAGATCAATAAGATCGTGTTCCCGTTTTGTGAATCACGCCTGATCGCCTTTTCCGTTTAAACGAAGTAGAACGAGATGACAACTGGTCGCTCTTTCCCTTTCAAACGAAGTAAAGCAAGAACACGTGGGATGACATTCTTCCCTATGATCATGACAGTTTCTCTTCAAACGTAGTACAGTGAGACCAGGAGTGAAGATCTCATTCTTTCGATCAACACCATTTAGTTCGAGTTCACGGTTTGTGAATCACGTCTGATCGCCTTTTTCGTTCAAACGAAGCACAACGAGATGGAAACTGGTCCCTCTTTCCCTTTCAAACGAAGTACAACGAGAACAATCAGGATGGTATTTTTTCCTATGATCATGACAGTTTCTCTTCGAACGTAGTACAAAGAGACCTGGAGTGATGATCTCATTCTTTCGATCAAAACCATTAAGATCGAGTTTTCGGTTTGTGAATCACGCCTGATCGCCTTTTGTGTTCAAACGGAGTACAACGAGATGGCAACTGGTCACTCTCTTCTTTCCTTTCAAACGGAGTACAACGAGAACATAATATAGGATGATATTTTTTCCTATGATCATGTCAGTTTCTCTTGAAACTTAGTACAGGGAGACCAGGAGTGAAGATCTTATTCTTTCGACCAAGTCCATTGTGATCGAGTTCCCGGTTTGTGAATCACGTCTGATCGCCTTTTTCGTTCAAACGAAGCACAACGAGATGGAAACTGGTCCCTCTTTCCCTTTCAAACGAAGTACAACGAGAACAATCAGGATGGTATTTTTTCCTATGATCATGACAGTTTCTCTTCGAACGTAGTACAAAGAGACCTGGAGTGATGATCTCATTCTTTCGATCAAAACCATTAAGATCGAGTTTTCGGTTTGTGAATCACGCCTGATCACCTTTTCCGTTTAAACGAAGTACAACGAGATGACAACTGGTCGTTCTTTCCCTTTCAAACGAAGTACAACGAGAACACATAGGATAATATTTTTTCCTATAATCATGATGTGGAATCATCCTGCCGAAATCACATATCTTCAAGATCAATAGCTTCCAAATAAGACACAAGAAACTGTGTTATCGTAGCACGATAACTTTCGCCATTCACCGATTTTGCTTTTCTTCCTTTTTTTTCGGAAACAAACGGTCCAGTTATGCCTCCAGACCATAATGCACACCATACAGTGACCCGTTGTGGATGCATTGCTTTCTGATTAATCATTCGAGGATAGTGTGGTCTATTTTCGAAGCCGTCGAGGTGAAAATGGGCCTCATCACTGTGGATAATTCTGTTTGCATAATCAGCAGGTTGTTCAAGGATACAATTAGTGAATTCTCTTCGATGTTCATGGCCTACTGGCAGAACGACCCCTACGAGCTCGTAGCGTGTATTTCACATCACCAACCCAACCACTCCAACCAGTACTTCCGAATTTTTTCATTATTCTTTTCACAGAAGATAAGTAAGTCACCATTTTGATAATAATTTGTGGCATCCAGGACGCATTGTTCTACCGTTTTATGCTCCATGTTCACTAACTCCCATCTATCAACTTTCGATCTATCACGTCATAATAATGTGACATAATGACAGTCCAACATGGCGCGGAATTCAAATCTTACGCTCTCATTGAAAAACCTTTAATTTTGAATCTCCGTTCAAAACCCTTAAATCTATAAAGCCCTTGTTGGATTATACGCGTCAAAAATAAAAAAGGATGGATTGTTTCCTAATGACACAAATAAATTCTGCAATCTCCTCTCCCGCACATGGAACGAAATTCGATTTAATATAATCGTGTTGAATCCTTCAGACCGAAATTACCATATGCTTTGTGGAGGACACTTCAATACCAGACGGAATAGTCAAAATACCTAGCTCCAAACCTTATTACGTTTTAATGTCCACGGAATATCCCGAGGGCCATCAATCCCAGTTGTGATTCCGGATTTCTATGAACCGTATACGAAATCCGGGTAGATATAGTATCGCGATAAGTGGTTTTAGAGCTACACTTTCAATCCGAAATAAGCTCCAATCATAAAGTATTTTATATGGGAGGGAACGGAGAGAGCCGCTTGAAGATACACAGAATAGATAATCATCATATTTGCCTTCGGTCTTTTGAGAATTGATGAGTTTGTATGACCCGGATTAGGGATTGAGTCACGACGACCCCAAAAAATCGAATTGGCTACCTTTGAAGTTTATGCGATATTCAGGCCGTCTCCGGGGGCAATGTTGCCATGATTCTCTTGGAGATTCGTTCTATTTATGGGTATAATTCCGCAGAAGTATTTCTAAACAGGGTGACACTTTGACTTATACACTTTGTCAACTGGAGATTCTTGAGGTCGAAAGAAATTTTGCGTCATTTTCCATTCTTCGGCTTTATTGAAAAATGAAGCCATTGTAAAAAACTGGCAAGTACGTTCCTTATATGATTTATTGTTGAGCATGTATTTGTGAACAGCTTGAAGTTATTTTGTCTATATTGAAACTGGAAGAATAGGTACTCTTATTCCTCCTCATTTGAGCATAAATTTAGAAAGAAAGATATTTTGTACCAATAACACTAATAGTGGACACCACAAGGTTTTTTCGTGAATTATCGACACCACCCATTCTTTCAAATGAAGCCAAATTCAAAAAAATGAAAAGTGTTTCGTTTGATGAGAGAAATCTACAATTGAAAAATTCATTGATCATGGATTTGCCCTATATATTTCGAGTTGTTTCACTAACCTCTTTTGATTTCAATCATCGAACTTCAAAGCTATCAAATTTCGAAGAGAAATCGATAAAAGAAGTCGACCTTTCTAATCCAGGAAAAATATGAAGTATTTCCAACTATTTTGAGAAAATTTTGATCATATGGCAACGTCGCGCGAAGGCGAAGTGAGTGCCCTATCCAACGATATTGTCGTGGGTCAGGAACCTTCAATACGAGTGAATTAGATAGGCTCTGCTGATTTCCTGTACAGCTTATTTTCGTTGGAGCAACATCGGTTGCTTTTTTATGTTTCGAGGACCGAGAGGTTATGCGGCAGCGTGTTTAGTAGTCAGTACGAGAACATCACATTGATTTTGATGTTGGTGTCAATCAGTCATGAGAATCAATTCGAAAATAACCTATTTAACTCCAATTAAAGGAATTATTTTTAGTGAGGAGGAATAGTGGCCTCGTATGTCTTTAACTGTATATTCCCCACATCGAATATATCACATTTTTCTATACTATTTTTCAAACGTCAGCTTCTTCTGAACAAACACTTTGTTCGATGCATGACCCGCCCCGACCCAAAATAGGGGAACTCATTCATAAAAATGAAAGTAATCTATATAGATCACCAACATATGAATTCAATACGGTAAATAAACCGTTCGGTTGGTTTACTGGATTGAACAATGAATATCACTTATCGGAATTTGATATTTCCGAATGGATGAGGTGTGAATTCAGCATGGTATCGTCATCGTCATGAAACCCGTCGTTTGAATGAGAATACGAATGCTGAACGGCTAGTATATTGGCCAGATTTAAATAAATTCTACTCTCATATCCCTCGAGCACATCCTCAATGTTCGAATAAATTACATAATTACCCCCAGAACCTTACGTAGCAACTATATGCATGAAGTTGTAAATCAGGCCCACTTGATATTCTGTGCGCCATCCATCCGCCAAGAAAATCGCACTTACATATGTTCAGATCTCGTTATTTTTGTCGCACACGCTTGTTGTCAAGTGTGCATTTCTGATAGAAAGCGGAAGTGAATTTACATGGCAGATATTCTGCTAGGAGGATGTCGCGCGGGAAGTTCTGTGACAGCATACTAATACGGCCAATTTCGGTGAAACGCCAATGCCGTTCATCTTATCGAGAGATGGATTTATCGGCTTTGCATCGTCTCACATTAGTTCGAATCTCTATCATATCTGTTCAGCCTTGTCGAGGATCTTGGTCTTTCTCATGTATAATCAGCAAGCCGTTCGGTCTGTAGATTATGAAAACGACATTCATTCACTCAGAAATCATGCTGAATATATAAATTTAACGAATATGCAGCATGTTTCAACGAATTGTAGCGTGTAGACGACAACGTTACAAAATGGTGAAGGCGAAGGTTTCATAACGGCGTGTAATTTCAGTGATTAGGTTAATAATTAGGATGATTTTTTTTCACCAATGCGATACCTTATTTCTTACCTTGTTCATCAAGATGTTCTGTTTTTATTTTTGTAAGCTGATAATGGTCTTCTTGAACTGCTTCTAGTAGGAAGGATGCTGGTGATCCCCGTTAATCTCGATGATTGTTGATTGATGTAGGAGAGTATACTGAACTGTAATCACCCTATGGTAATCTCTATCTCTATGATCTCTGCGATAAGTTGTTGTCTGTACTCAAAGAGGATGATGAAGTAGTGAAATCTGAACGCACTCTCAACAAACAACAAACTGTATTTTCTTGTTACCTCAACTTAGATAACAAGCACGAAATTATCATACGAGTGATATGCATAAAATTATAAACTCTACCTTCTATATGAATATTTAAAGCAAGGGAGAATTATGAAAGGTACCTTCTATATCAAAATGTATAGCAAGGGAGCAAAGTGATCAGTTGAAATCTATGAATTAGTATGGTTTACTAACAAGTTGACTAACGTGAATTGATCACCAACTGACAAAGTACTGAGTAACAAATTACGACTAAGTACTCACGAATTACTTGAAAACTGACAAAGAACTGATTAACAACTGATGAATTACTTCACAACTGATTACGGACCGACGATTTTGTTTAAAAACTGATCAATCACTCAAGACATTTGATAATTGACCGACGATTTTGATGAACAACTGATGAACTACTTATTTTAACTCTTTCTTGTCCCTGTAGCAAAGACAATCTGTAAAATGAGGGAGTTTCGTTTCCTATGAGTAAAAAAGGGGAAGATCAACAATTGATTGAGCGTCAGAATCGAAAAACGCCTTGCTAAGCCAAAAAAGTGCTCTCATTTGCCATTTTTGACTATGGTGGGAAGAACAACCTATTTCTTGAATCTACAGACCAAATCTTTGGACTTGGGGTTTTTCGATTTCTGGCATGTGTTCCCTAATGCAACTCATTCTGCAATAAACGTGTCCCTATATAAGAGCTTATACTGAGAAACTGAATGAGGGGTCACAGGACATAGTTATTATCTCAAAAACCAGATGAATCCCCCAAACTTGACCCAAATTCTTGGGTTGAGAACTTTTGCAATAGATGACTCATGAATCAGTCCGAAGTTAATTTCAAACAAAGGAAGAGAAATGTGAATCAAGGCATATGGAACTCATATTGCAGTACAAGTGATCGATCTCATATGGATTGAATCAATTTATCTATACAACCTCTTCAAAAGAGACAGCTCATTTCTTGTGGACAAGGGCTATGGAATTAATTTTGTCCAGATGTTCACAAACCTAGTGACTGTCTCTCATGTTTTATCGAACCGTTCCGCCTGATGAGGAAATAGACATACATACAAACATACACTAGAAAAACAGTAAAAAAAAAGCTTGATTCGATCTCAGTGAACAACCATTTAAGAACGGAGATAGAAGTGAAATAAAGATCCATGCTGCATAAACATAGTTTTTCTGTCTCCCAAATAATCAAGTATGTTTAGCATCGTATCCCTATGGTTTCAACCCAAAAGCTTAGTTTCATATTAATCTTGTTTCACGGTGCTCACAAAGCTAGGTCCTCCTCTCTCCGTTCCATCTAATACCATCCAGCTCACGTAGCACGTATAAAGATTAATACTTTTCAGTAAGCCACAGTCTGTGAAGGAGATAATCAGATATGCAGGGAAGTTAACTTTGCTTCTCTTGGAAATGTTTTATTCAAGTCGTTGATTACAATTCACTAATGTACTTCAACTTAATATTGCATGACCTGCCTTGCTTACCCAAAGGAAATCTCTAATTACGCCTTCATTGAAAGTCTGAGGAAATTATGGAAATTGGGAATGAGCCACTCGTTTCCTGAGATGTAAATTCTCACTTGCGACATGCTAAAAAGATTTGGCTCACACTCGTGACCGATATAGTATGGCGAGGAGCCAGAGCAGTTAGTTCGACTCTATTTGCCAGGAAACGAAACCCTCAATCTAGGCACTGTTCTTTATGTACACTTCATGATAAATATTGTGAAAAAATTAGTCTGAACGTTAAATACGACCGTTTCTTTCCCGTTTTCAAGTAACGTCAACTTTCTAAGGTAATTCAACGTCATAAACCTTGTGATTTGAGTGGTACACAAAATTGTACTCGCGTTTATTTTGGGCTTGAAAGATACAGGGTGTCCCAGAATAACACCGATGAAATCGATACGATTAGTCGAAAAAATGTTTTCAGTTTTTAACTTATAAGCCATCAAAAATTTCGATTTTTTTTTCAATTTGTGATGAAATTTGGTGGATCAATTCAGTGACTAGAGTTACTTCTTTTCACGGAATGTCATTCAAATTGAAAATATGGATCTATGGTTTTTAGCCTCCTTAAAACATTCGGAATTTTTTTGACCCACATTTTTTTATCATTTTGATATACTTACCATATAAAATGTTATTTCTAGAAGAAAAATGCCCTCTTGCAAAATTCTCCTAGGTACAACCATTTTCGAGAAAAATTAGCCTATCCAATCATTACAACGCCATCTTTGATAAAACTGGAGAACTAAAAACATTTTACCTAACTTTTTTTCAACTAATCGTATTAATTTCAACTTAAGAATATACGGCCGAGCGTTACCGGTGTTATTCTGGGACACCCTGTATATCTGCTAGCCTCGTGTTTGTGTCGTAAGAATCTCTTATCTCAAGAATCAAAATTCACTTCTGGGACACACGTGGGTTTTGTGAAAATACGAATCAGGGTGTTGACAATGTTGCCTTCTCTACTCAACAAATTCATAAAAATCTTCATTCCTGAAACTATAACGACTCTGTGAGGGAGTATGAAACCCAGAAATGAAGGCGAAACATATCGCTGTGAAATGCTGTTTTACGATCTCGACAACACGTCCTGATATTATCCTTGCTGTATTCGACTCCGTCGAAAATTTATTCAATATTGTTGCCGCAGCTTGAATGGAGTTTTCTGATGTGATTATGCAAAGAATATTCTTCGGGGAATATTCATTGGAGAATTTCTTACTGTCCTCAATTCGCAATGGGAGGAGAAGTTGGAAAGGAAATCCGTATCATTTCCGGCTTATATTTTCCATCGAGGTTTTCCATTCATTCTCGTGGAGAGTAAGTCCATCCATTTATGAATATGGGAGTGTCATAGCGATGATCTTTTTCGGATGAAACGAGTTTATTATCTCCTTAGCAATCGATCAGATGCTGGCAGATTCTGTGTGAGAAGACAGCGAAAGAAAGAAGGAGTGTCCATCACCTGGTAAATTGGTTCGATGGATATCTAAGACAGAAACTCTATGAGGAAGGTGACAAAAAATTGTTGGGGAAGATTGGTTTGGTCAGGAATTGGCGGCAAGAAAGTGGTGTCAATTCACTGGAATTTGAGAGTCGATACCTTTGTGAATGCATTCTGGTAGATGTTATTTCTTGTGACGAAGGCCTTAGCTGAAGTAATTAGAACTCAAAATGATCGTAAGGTTCTGGACAGGATGATACCGTATACTCATTAATCGACAAGGCTTCGTAGACGTTTCCGAATTGCGTATGGATCACCAAATACGCAATAATGGCAACCCCGAATTTGATTACTTCAGAGTTCACCTGGAATTCATCTTTGACTCTCATACCATCAGTTTTCTGTGGCAAAGAACGTTTTAAATGCTTGTGCTATCTTTCCTAAAACTTCGAATAGAGGGCTGGCATTGAATTCACAATTACCGAAGTGGATTCAACAAACGAGAAATTCAAGGAGAAAGCCTCCTCTCCAGCAATGGTTAAATAGATTCATAGCCCACAAGAAACTTGTTCATTAACGTCGATGTTAATACAAATTTAGTGCAAATGAACTTGGGAATACGCTCTACTGGAAACATAAAACGTTTTCTTCATCAGCGTCGCCAATTAAGTTGCATTCATTCAACCGACATATGGCGCCCTTCTCCACTTCTTGCGGGCACGAGGCAAATGCCATTTTATCACATTAGCATTGAAATTTCTTAATTAGAGTACGTGAAGGTGGCATTCGCATCTCACTTTGAAGAGGTGCGAGAAAGAGATGCTAGGGAATGAATGCGAGGAATCATTGCGTTCTCTGCATTCAGCAACATCCATTCAGTCACAGCCGTCATAATGGTTCAAACCCAACATGTGGCAACTCAACATCGGGTGAAATTTGAATTCTCCATAATACTCACATTGTTATCCACATTATATGCTTGCACTGGATTCTATGGATCGTTCGCTCCGCTCAGCGATGAAAAATCTGCATTATGTGCAATATTCTCTTCTTTTTAAGCACACAGATTTCTCACCTCACACAAATCAGAAACGAAACATTGGTCCTTCGAGAATAATTATGAGCTCAAAAACTGTTATCATAAAATTGGAGCGAGTACAGTAAAGTTGTTTGTAAACATATACGACCTTCAATACACTCGAATCTTTCAAAAGAATATATATATATATATATATTTTGGTGATCAATATGACCAATAATTCGAGCCCTTTGTGCTTGTGAGCAAAACTCGAGAATTGCATATGGAAAAAATAAAACAAAAAAAATTTATTCGAAGAAGGACTATATGGACAAGTTTGATATCGAATGTGAATTTTCGAGGACGTACAATTCAATAAAAAATAATTCGAGTCTCTATCTTCCATAGTTCAGATTTTCACTTGCGAAATGATATTTTTTCAAGAATCGAAATTTGAAATTGTTGAAGCTCCTGCTCTAGTCTCTAGTGGTCGTATCCACTTGTTATATGTTTAATGAAAATCAGCATTGCCCCAAGTATCTCTGTGCACAACGAAATCGCATTCGAGAAAGGGCGAGAAAAGACCACCCAAAAACATCAGCGAGGGATCCATGGACAATCGATGTTTTTTTTTCAACATATAAGATCTTCTCGAACCTCTCAGAATACCCATTTCGCTGACCAATTTGACCCATACTATGAGCGCATTGAGCTTGTGAACAAAATTCGAAAATATGGAAAAAATAAAACAAGAAAAATTTTGTCCAAAGAAGGAAAATACAGGGTGAGTCTTTGACTTGTTCATGTATTTCAACTAAAGATTCTTGAGGTCAGAAGAAACTTTTTTATCATTTACCATTTTTCCGAATTCGTTTCTGTTAACAAAGATATAGCCATTTAAAAAAAATTGGGCTAAATACTTGCCTGATATTCTTTGGAATTGATGCTAAGTTCATAATCCTCGATTGAAATTGAGTTGATAAATTTAGGAAATACTCTCGGAAATACTCAAGCGCTAACCTTCTTGGTATAAAATACGAATATTCCCTAACGAAAACACCCAGTTTTGTCCGATTATTTCTATAATTAAAAAGCCATATTTCTTTCACCAAAACAAGTTTCTTCTTCGATTTTCCTGAAGATTAGTAAACACTTATAACTTTTTCATATTTTCCTCGATATCTCAAAATTATTTTATAAAAAATGGCTTTCTCACTAAACTAACATAACTCCATTAACCTAGGTTATAGGATTCGAGGTCAATGACCTAACCTAACCCGTCTTCTATGATGATTCATACATATCCACAGAGCTTTTGAGAAGGCGATGCCAGATTGTGTTGATTTTCTCTTTAAACAAGGAAGCAGTACGTTCCCTAGTGTTAACGGATGAACAAACAATACTGCCGCAAGAGCACCAGTTTTGTTTACTTTTCGCTAATGGCGTCCAGTCGTTCTCCTCTGGAAATGCCGAACGAGTAGTTTTGATCCTCGTCGATATGCCGCTACGATCTTAATTTCAGTCGCCCATAACGCTGGGCTACTTCGCAATGCGAGGAAGCCAGCTCCGCGCAAGACAAACCGTTGTTCCACAGACCAAACAGTTGGTATGTGGTTGTTGAACGACGTATGCGTATAGCGATAACTGGACTAACATTTGTCGATTTGTTTATTCACACAGAAGAATTCAAACAGGTGATGTGAAGGCTTTAAATGAAAATGAATTAATGTGATTATAATTAATTAATTTGTAGTGTCAAGTACCTATATAGAATTCCAAGAGAATATTGTTCAGATAGAAACATCGCCAAAAATTATGTGGTGCTAAGTATCACTTCATTTTTCATTAATTTCGATTCAATAAGTGGTTTCATAGGGACAGTCATCATTAATATCCCTTTTTCCATCATAGGGATTTAAGTCTTGACAAAGTTGATGAACATTCTGACAACATTGTTTATTTGTATAGATTATCAGAGAGTTTATAAAGTTCAGACATTCTGTGATATAATAAATCCAGGGAAGCATCCAGGTAATTAAATCTTTAAATCTCGAAAACCCAGGTAATGTTTATGATTTTGGATTTTTCGTCAAATTTTATCGGGTAAAATTGGGAAAAACTCCAAAATGGAAGCGTTTCATCAAAAAAACATAGAAGTTGATTTCAGAAATTATTGTTTTTTTCAAAAATATGAACCGTTTATTTTTTCGAGTGGTTTCATAATATTTTTGCGTGGATTTATGAATCGGCTACGCTGTAACTTTCATACCAGGGAAAATATTGAATGAGTTTTGATTGAGGAATAAGCACCATGAATAGAGTATAGAATCAACCAAAATTCAGTTCATTCGAAATAATGGTTCCGAAGATATGACCAGGAAAGTGTTTTTTTTTATGGATTTCTCTTGTATCTTTCAAACGAAACCGAATTTTGAAAAATGGTATAGAAAAAAAGTGTTTCGTTTGATGAGAGAAATCTACAGTTAAATTATATGTACAAGTCAAAGACTCACCCTGTATGGACAAGTTTGATATCAAAATTTAGGTTTTTTTTGAAAAATCGAAATTTGATAACGAATCTACCAAATCGAGAGAAATCTACATATAAATCAATGAATAATTGTTTACTCATTTTGAACCCACTTAAAATCTTTCCATTTCTTTGTACATTTCAAAATTTCAAATCCCTACCTTGCAGGGATAATGGTTTCATAAAAAGTTGGCTCCGAATATGTCAACTGCTATCTACCACAGTTTCAGAACATAATTATCGATTATGGGTTTTCGATTAGAAGTGAGGATGAATAAATTATGGGGTGTGCAATTATTCAGAGTTGCTTTGTCTGAGTTAGAGGTAAACATTGTATACGCTGATCAAATAAGCTTTGCACCAAAATGGCGGATCGCATGGTTTACACGTAGGCTCGTGAAGAATATATTCAAAATGAATAAATGAACGAGGCCAATAATGAAGAATTAACCAACCTGGAATAGCATAATGTTTATAAGTTTATTATATGAGTTTTCATTCAGAAAGAAAGCATTCTTCTTGTTGGTTTATTATTTCCACACCATATAAATCAAGGGAAGATAGGATCGTTGAAAAACAAAGGCAAGTGAACACACCTCCATCTATCAAGACTTTTCAGCTGACTACTCATGATGATGAAATGGGACATCTCAAAAAAAGAAGAGTAATACCCCGCAAAACATTGCTGGGGTATATAAATTCCTCATCGTACCTTCCTTTAATAAAAAACTCATATACAAGTTAAATTTCCCCCATTGTTCGATGTGAACAACGCACTCCCCCTTTTCTATTCAGCAGGAAGTAACATGATATTCTACTTCTGCTCGTTCTTTGGAAGTTTCCATCAGGATGTAATTTCATAAGTTACCATTATGTAGTGCGAGCAGGTTCAAATGAATACGAACACGATGGTGGTGTGTTCCGGAGAACAATGGATGTGAGGTAAATTGGTGACATTGGAACACACGATGAGGATATCAACCTAGTAGTTTCAGAATGAATACTCTATGAATATCCTTTGAATTCGGTTAAAACGTGATTTGCATTGGATTAACGATCAAAGAAGTGATTATTCTTGTGATGTTCATCATTACGAAAAATAGTACATTGTTTACCGAGTAGGAAAAGCCTTACATTCCTCGAAGATTGTGAAGATTGCTAAGTCGAGGTGTAAGCCGAGACTTAGCAACACAGAGTCCAGGAATGTGGCTTTTCCTACATACTAGTTTTTCGCAAATCGTTTGAAATTCGATAGATTTCAATCAATTTTGAAAAAATCGCGAATTAATCCATTTATAAATAAATGGAGCTTTGAAATTCGGAATGGAATTGGTTGCGTAACTATGGACACGTATTAAAGCTGAGTTGTCAAACTTGACGAATATTAATTCAATTGCTGGTCTTTTCGATGACAAAACAGTGTAAAATGAAATGATAAGTGATGATGACTTTTCCATTTTTGGGACTCCTCCAAGGCTGGTTGAGGCAGTGAATACTACTTCATTAAAATTATTGCCGAAGAAATAAAGAGAAAAGTACGAATATGCTTATGTAGAACACTGACAACTTTAAAGAAATATCATTTCCATATCATAAGGAAATGAATATTTCCTAACAGTTGGGAAATCTTGACTTTTTCTATGACAAATTTTGTTAGGAATGTCAAAATTTCCTAGCGATTTGCGGAAAAAAATATTTCGTGTGGGAATCGAACCCATGTCTCCAGATTTCTGGCTCACTGTTCTCACCGTTGAACTACCGAAGCTACCTTATTTTTCGAAATTGATGCGAAATTCATAAATCTGTTTCACTGGTTAAAGATGCTACTGATCGAAAAGGGAATAGTATTCTTTTGTACATAACATTGGGTTTTCGAAATAAGAGGCCTAGGGAGGTGTTCCCCGAGGCATATAACCTCCAGAAATTCAAGAAGAACACCAATTTCTACCTGCTTGCACTTGGTTCTCACGATGTTCTCTGAACATTACAGGATATTCCTTTTCGTGAAAATCACAACATTAAAAAAAAAAAAAGAGAACTAGAAATCATAGTTTGAGAAGCATACGATTGAAATTTTCAGTCTGTTGATAGCTCAGATAGCTGTATTTCGAGCTTCTAAGCAATAAGAGTCAAGTCAAGTTTGTTTATTGTTGATACGTTAGTTTCGGAATAGTAGTTATATTGTTTAATTAGTGGGAAAAGCATAATAATTTTCGAGCCCGTTTTGTTTGATTCGTTGTATTCAATAAGGAATTGAAAAAGAATTAGTGAACAAGAACACTGATAGTGATTATTTGTTAATTTTATCGACGGAAGTAAGTAGATATACAGGGTGTCTCAGAAGTACCGCACTTCCTTCAGGGGATCGAAAGTGGAAAATATTCTAAGCCCAAATATCCATGTTTGAAATTTTTTGATAACGTGATTAATTAGTTATTAATTACTGAAAGTGACCAATCAGGAGCGCCCTACATAAGAATAAGTAGGCAGTAGGGACGCGAGAGTGAAATGCTAGTCTCTGTTTACTGCGTGAAAAGCCGGCCGCAGCTCTAGCGTCTCTCTCTCGCGTCCCCACTGCCTACTTATTCTTCTGTTGGGCGCTCCTCATTGGTCACTTTCATTAATTAATAACTAATTAACTACGTTATCAAAAAATTTCAAACATGGATATTTGGGCTTACAATATTTTTCACTTTCGATCCCCTGAAGGAAGTGCGGTACTTCTGGGACAACCTGTAGATAATATAGTATTACTAAAAATACATAAAATACGAAATAAACAATTTTTGATTACTTTTTAGGTAGCTATAATATTTGGAATAGCAGGAGCCTGTCGACACGATGAGCTTGTCCGAATGAAAGTTCAGGATAGAAGATTTCGGTTCTAAAATACTGGTAAAACTACCAGAAACAAAAACGAATAAACCTAGATCATTTATCATTAACGAAACCTTTTTGAATGTTTATAGGAAGTAGGTACGTATCATTCAGGCCTACTGATTTTGAAAACCCTAGATTTTTTTTGATTCAACAAGGGTAAAGGATGGACGACAGTCATTGGAATAAATCAGTTTGTTAAAATGCCGCAAATTCTTGCAAGTTATTTACAGTTGCCAAATCCGACAGAATATACAGGACATTGTTGCCGAAGATCATCGGCAACACATTTGGTAGATGCTGGAGCTGATATTCTTCCTTTAAAGCCCCACGCAGGATGGAAATCGTCCAATGTGGCGGAAGAATATATTGACGAATCACTTAATAATGAAGTAGAAGTGGCTAATAAAATATTCAACACCCTTGCATCGACTTCAAATGAAAATGAAACTGGATAAACCAAACAATAAGCCATGCAGCTTCAACGTCTATAAACACTCGTTGCCTCCAGTTCAATTTACAAATTATACAAACTGTACAATAAATGTGAATTTTAACAACAAATAATTCGTGTTCAAGAATATCGTTATGAATTAGATGTTTCTCTTATTTCGTTCTCAACAAATTCATCAATATAAAAATTTAAACCATACTTTATTTCATTTTAATGTAATAATCCATTTGTAACATTACTGCACGCTACAGCAGTGCGTTGAGAATATTACCACACTGTTATTTTCTAATTGCTTAGCAACTGCCCACTATTCTGGGATGTTGAGCTTTGCGCAAAGAAATCAGGTCAAAAAAGTGTCACTTTCCCTACGATCGAAGAAAAAATTATTTTATTGATCTTTAGGGTTTTATTTCCAACTGATTCTGATGCCCATGTATAGTTTTCGACTCGAATGTTATAGGAAAGAAGTGTTTGTTTGTTGAGAGAAATATCAATAAAACTTCATGCATAAATGATCCCATCTCCAAAATTAACCTCGAAGAACTCAAATTCACCCCCACAATTTCAGCGACATGGTTTTCTGACGATCAAATATTTATTTACACTGAATTCTACACCCTTTAAATATTTGTTTCGATTCTGTGGGTACAAACATTGCTTAATATTAATTTGGTCCTTCAATATTTTCCATTGACCTCTTTATAGAAGGATTTCGTATAATATTCTACCACATTTTGTTTCGATTTCACATAAAACATTCATCAGTGTCCATATTTCATATTGATACAACAAATCAATACATCCGTTAGAATTTCTCGTCAGAAAACTTCTGAAAGAATCTCCCATGTAGCCAGATTTTTCACGACTTGTGGGAAAATGCAACGGCCAGAGATAATCTCATGGTGACGAAGACATTTCTAAGTTATTTCCAAGTTGCAGAAGTAAATTACTGCACCGGATTATGTGCTCTCCACTCACACAATTTTCTGAAAAGTTTTATTGTCGCTTTCTGATGGAAGAACTTATCAAATTTGTGAGAGAAAAAGGATGAATTCAGACATTTTCTCTTGAATGAAAATTTGTTTTGATGTGCATGATTCAGATAAAAATTCATTCATTTATAAAATGCTCATGCTTGATACAGACATAAATTGTCCTAATACGTGAAAATTCACTCTTCTGAATATCTTAATGCATTCCAGAGGTCAAAATTGTGTCAAATGACAAGCAAGTCATTAGACATAATTTCTGAAATAGAACACCAAGATCTATCTTGAAAACGCAGAATTCTCATGAAGAATTGAATTATTCCATCAAGATCGTGACCCTCCAGAAAGCAAATGAAACATAAATGAAATTAAGGAGTAGTTACAGCAAACTTCAGGCCCAAATGTCGGATTAGTGCTGTCCGGAAGAGAAGGTCATTAAATAAATATGAACTTTCGCAATTTGCATTCTGTAATGTCAAACTGAAGTGACTGCAATTAGGGATAGTAGAAACTAATGAAAAAAAAAATAATCAAATGCCATTTTGAAGTCTTATGAACATTACTGCGTCCGTATTTCGTTGAGAGATACTGGCATGAAAATGAACAATGCATGCACCACGGAGTTTGTCCTCATTGATGCACAAGTATACAGAGGGATCAAGGAGCTGAAAGAGCCCTCTCGTAGTTTGAACCTGAAAAAAATGACCTCCTTAGGTGCCCTCGTTTCCAGTTGTAGTTATTTATATTGTCTTTCACAAAACGCTTGCCCGGATGACTTCTTTCAACAACAGATGTATGTACCAATAGAGGGTGATTTTTTCAAGTGTTTCATTAGACGTATTCGAGGAAGGAATTCTGTTACAATAAAGATTCTGTATTTTTGTTTCAGATCACATAAACTCAAATTGTGAAATATTTTGTGTATTCCTCATTTCAGATTCAACATCACCCGGTTCATTTTTACAAGCTTTTATTTAGTTTCACCTGTCCCGGTGTCTGTCTGTAATCAAATCTTGCAAGTTGAATATGACACACTTCTAATCGTCCGATTGATTTGAAATTTGGCAGGTGTACATAGTTCTGGTGACAATGCATCATGAAATATTTTTTATAGAAAAAAACAAAATGGCGGCTTCAAAATGGCGGATGAGTTTTGTAATTATCATCCGATTCCATTCAAAATTAGTATCTGGGGGTTTTTGGGTTCGACAATGATGATTCTTCCGTCAAAATTGAAAAATTCAAGATGGCGGCTACAATATGGCGGACGAGTTTTGTAATTATGATCAGATTCTGTTCAAAATTGGTATCTGGGGGTTTTCTGGGTAGGAAATTACGATTTTTCAAAATTGAGGAATTCAAGATGGCGGCTTCAAAATGGCGAATGAGTGTTGTTATTATAAAAGCTTGTTTAAAAAAATGATTTTTTTATTATAGCTTTTACATTCTTCGTTCAATTCTGCACTGATTTGATGTATGATGCGAAACCCCTTCAAGAAATTGTTGGGTTATATCCTGATTCTCAACTTTATGGACAGAAAGAATGAAGAGTGTCACAAATTAGTGTCTATATCTCCAAAATCCCTCATTGTCAGAATTTCTTTCTGAAATAGTGGCACATAGAAAAATACGCTGATACTGCTTCTTGTATAAATTATGAGGAAATATTATACAAGGTGCCTGAAATAGGGCAGCAAAGTGAGCCTCAATAAAACTATGAAATCTCATTTTTTTCAGATGGTAACCATATAATTTCGTGATTCCGATCGATTGCTCGAAATTCGAATTTTACGACTAAAGCCAGGTTTCTCTCACTAATCATAGGTTTATTAAGATAATTTTCGAATAGGCTATGTCAATATTTGCATTATTTCAGTTTGAAACTGAGATTTTGTCATCATCATTCATTATCTGCTTTGAATATTTGTCACATTCGCCGCGAATAAAGAACAGACTTTTGATAAATCATTCTAGGGTACCTAATTATTATTGCATGTTTTGCATACTGCCTGATCAACAAGCTTTAATAAAAAACATTTTTAAAGAAAAGCTTTTATAATAACAACACTCTTCAGCCATTTCGATGCCGCCATCTTGAATTGTACAATTTCAAAGAATCGTAATTCTCAACCCAGAAAACCCTTAGATACAAATTTCGAATAGAATCGGATCATAATTACGAAACTCGTATGCCATATTGTAGCCACCATCTTGAATTTTCCCCAAAAAGTTTGTATCTTTGGATGGAATCGGACCATAATTACAAAACTCATCCGCCATTTTGGAGCCGCCATTTTATTTTTTCAATAACAAATGTTTCATAATGCATAATTGTCACCAGGATTATGTACACCAGCTAAATTTCAAATCAGACAGACACCGGGACAGGTAAAACTAAATAAAAGCTTGTAATAAAAATAAGTAAGAATGACAATTCCCTACAAAGCCTACTTTAAAAAAGATAAGCATACTAATGAATTTTACTGAGCCAAACCAGGCTTTAGTCATGAAATTCGAATTTTATTCGATAATGGCAAAACTACTGATTTTATAGACATGAGATGTTTGGCACACTGTCACTAGTTTTTGACGATCAGTCGATTGGAATCGAAATTATATGGTTACCATAGTTTTATTGAGGCTCACTTTGAGGCCCTGTTTCAGGCACCTTCATAATTTATACAAGAAGCAGTATCAGCTTACTTTCTTCTTTCCACTGTTCCGAAATATTTCTTACAATGAGGAATTTTGGGGACATAAACAGTAATTTGTGACAGTCTTGCTGTCAACAAATATTGACAATGTGTTGGTTTGAGAATAAATAGATAAATAACTCTACAATCGCTTGAAATGGTTGCGCATATTATGCATCAAATCAGTTCAGTATTGAACGAAAGATTCAAATATGTATAAATATACCTACAGGGTGTTACATTCGAAATAAAGAAGTTTACAGTCGTTTCCGGTATAACCGGAAGTAGATTCCGCTTGAAAATATTTTTCAATTCAAGTTCATGACTCACGTACTCTCAATCGAAAATACAGCAATTTGTATCAAAATTCCTTCCTCGAAAACGTCCAATGAAACACACAAAAAATCACCCGATATTCATATAGTTTTCATTCGACTGTTTTTTTTTTAAAGAATGGAGAGCCGAAAATGATATTCGATGTAGTGTAGTTATTCGAACATCTTCAGCAATAATACCATTCTACTTTTTCCCTCAATTCATCTGATATATGCAGAAGATTTTTCAGATTTGCGCCATGATATATCATCGGTTAATATCGAAAATATGTAACCTGAGTACCCACCTCGGCAAACTATGGCACTTATTTTAACTTCTCACCTTTCTCGTATATTTCATTCCCGCACTTAGTGGCCAGATCATGTACGTTGTAATATATTGGAGTGATATATTAGGGCTGTGTGAAATTCGAAGCACAGTTTGAATTTAAAGAGATTTCTTTCAGTATGGAAAGTATGGAGAGTATGGGCATGGAATATTCGTCTGTCATTCAACGCAACATTGAACTTCAGATGTAGGACAATGATATACTATTTTTTTATTTCATTTTGGACATATGAAATAGGAGAAAATGTCGATTCTTAGAAACAATTCCCTTTTTTATGGTTAAATGAATTCCTACAATTTTATTAGTGAGCTCTCACTACATTCTAAAAGAGTGTAAAATTCACAAAGAACTGCTGAATATGAATGCATCAGCAGTTCAAGCATGCTCTATACGAATTCCATAATTCAATTGAAGGGACACAGCAAAATGTGATGAAAATTCCTTTATGAGTTTTCACATGACAATTTCATTTCCGCTGTCGAATATACCTTTCCAAATTACACCTCAAAGCCAACATGAAAGCTGCGACTTGATACTTTCATATTAAAATTTTCAATTATCTCCGTAGCCGAAATAAACGAATTAAAGCTACGGCACAAATTTCCGAATGGCACCGAAGTTTCCTTTGAATAATTTAAAAACTCGGAACTGTAAATTCGTCGACGAACGACATATCCGAATGAACCTTCTGACATTAGCATTATACTTCAAGAGTTGCCATGTCAAAAGTCATCTACAAAGCATACCTGATTCAACAGTGTTTGGCACTGAAAGGCAGCCAGACATTTTAAGGTCGATAAAGGGAAAAAAAAACCTTTGCTTTTCATGTCACTTCGCAGGATTTTATTCCTGGGTTATGTACTTAGGAACCTGATTTGATGAGGCTCAATATAAAACTGCAGACTTTGAATTGTAGGAAATTTTCATTATTAGTGTTTCCAGGCTTCTCAAAGCCAACTACACACCAAATCTTCAATGAATGTTCACAAGGTATAAAAGTTATTCCTCCAAGTTAGAATCTATTTTCAGGGTGAACCATTTATCACAGTACACAGGGTGTAAGGTGAACCTGCAGCAAAAATTAAAGAGGTTAGATTATTTTCGAAAAAGCACTTTGTTGCGAAGACATAGGACAAAATGAATTTTTTTAAATTAACAGTTTATTACTAAAAATAACATCTATACTCTAACTCTGCCCAAATTTTTGCGTTGAGATGGTATGATCATGTGAGCCTGCAAGGGGGTATAAGCTCATGAGATTAAATATATGGTGAAGTTTTTATTGAAGTTCAAGTTGCATTTGGTAAAACATGGCAGGATTGAATACCAAATCGTCTAAGGTTGTTTTTCCCACTATAGTCAAAAATGGCAAATGAGAGCACTTTGTTGGCTTAGCGAGGCGTTTTTCGATTCTGTCACCGATCAATTGTTGATCTTTTCCTCTTTCATTCAGAGGAAATGAACCTCCCTAATTTTTCAGCTTGTTTATAGAACCCTATGTTACAGAGAAAAGCAATGACTAAAGTAAAGTATTCGAACAGTAGTTATAATTTTATACATATTACTCGTTTCGCTTTTATCTGAGTTGAGCTAACAAGAAAATACAGTTTGTTGTTTGTTGAGAGTGCGTTCACATTCCAACACTTCCTCATCCTCTTCGTAGTTGTACGGACAACAACTTATCGCAGTAATCATCAAGATTACCATAGGGTGCTTATAGTTAAGTACATCGGTTGTGAAGTCACAACAGTTAATCATCGACTTTGAGGAGTATCACCAGCATCCTAACAACAAGAAGCAGCGCAAGAAGACCAGTATCCTGGTAAAACAATCAGGGTACAAAAATAAAACTAGAACGACCTTGGTAAACTAATCAAGGTACAAAACACCGGGATCGTATCTTATTGAGTTACATCCAGAAATTATCTGATATCTTAAATAATCCACATCTTCCACGGGCTCATTATAAACTTGTGACTAAAGATGGCCCTATAGGAAATAATCCAGGGGGTTCAAGTCCGGGAATCGAGTTGGCCATACGTGAGGTCCACCTCGACCAATCAAGCGATCTTCATATGTTTCTGTTGAAAACTCTCGAGCAACTACACTAAAATGGGTTCACCATCATGCATGAACCACATCGCCTGTCTAGTAGCCACTGGTACATCCTCCAGAAATTGAGGAGCGTTTGATCCAAAAAGGTATATTGAGGTATACTTCGCCGGTAAGTCTTTCTGGTGGAAATAACGGTCCGATTAGCCAGTCACCCCTAATTCCGATCCAAACGAGAAATGATGAAACTGATTTTCACAAACCTCATGTGGATTTTCGTCTGCCCACACATAGTTATCTATTATGGAAATTTCTTATTGCATTTTGCGTGAAACAGGCTTAATAGGCGAAAAGAATCAGCGTAAGCAGTTGAGGGATTTTAACCATTGTGTGCAACGAGCAAAATGAGGTATTGGTACAACTAGATATCTGTCAGAATTTTCCAAACAATCCAATTACTCACATTCGAAGTATTTGCAAGTTTTCGCGTAGAAGTACCTATATTCTGTTCAAATGTAAGGAAGAGCAATAATAACATGTTTGGCGCATCGGTAGGAGGGCCTTCGTGAAGTTTTTTCCCTTCCAGAGTCGAATCGAGGAGATTTCACACAATCGTTCAATTTTAACTGAACTTGAAATTCAATAATTTTTCAATAATTTATAGAACGTTGTTCTTTTGAAATTTGGCAAACTGTCGTCATCATTCACGATT
Organism: Adalia bipunctata; assembly: GCA_910592335.1. Lineage (NCBI taxonomy): Eukaryota > Metazoa > Arthropoda > Insecta > Coleoptera > Coccinellidae > Adalia > Adalia bipunctata. The sequence goes on from OU342955.1 coordinate 17,728,517, forward strand.
TCTAAAACTTCAGAAATCGTTGGGATTTCATTCCGGAAAAAAAAAACCGTGGACAATTCTTCTGATCATATCGAAATCGTCAACCGAATCGATTATTTTTAATGACTGGACTCTCCTCTAGGGTGGCGTCAATGTCTTATTCTCTTCATATTCTCTGAGAATTCTGAATACAGCCGAACCCCTCACCCATGAGGAGTTTGAAAGAATTCCTACTGAGTCTCTTTTAGACAAATCATGATGTTTCTCCAATTCTTTTCGAAAAATGTTCAAAATAATCTGTTTCTCTTCAGCAGAGAAATGCGACCTTTTGGACCTTTTTCGTGGTGGTCCCCACTTATCACCCTCAGATGCAGTATCCGTTTCCGAATTCGACATTGTTCTATAAACACTATATACATTTTGTCAAAAGATTTTTCAACACAATACACTTTTCACAACAAAATCTATAAACACTTTGAACAGCTAGCTCTAGGTATTTTAACTGGTCTTGTCATTTGAAAACTTCGATATTTATGCAAATCAAGATGGCTTCAACCCATTAAGGAAAAGGACCCAAATCTGGTGTTTCCCGGAATTACCTTGTCGAAACCTTGAGCAGCCGACAAAGAGTTTCGTACAAAATAATTTGAAATTTTGGACCGAAACTGAATACATTTCGGATATTACAAGTAATGACCATTATAAATTTGAACAGAGATCTTTTACGAGTCTTGTCAATTGGAGACTTCGATATTCATGCAAATCAAGATGGCTTTCACCCATTAGGGAAAAGGACCCAAATCTGGTGTTTCCCGGAATTACTTTGTCGGAATCCTGCGAGATTCCGACCCAAATCTCTAAAACTCTGGTGTTTTCTAGAAAAACCTTGCCGCAATCTCGAGCATCCAGAAAGAAATTATTTAGTAGATGATAATATAAAAACAAAACAAAATAAAAAAAATAGGATACGTCGGATATGAAATGTTTATGACAGTTGCAAATCACAAAAGAAATCTTGCACTAGAGTTTCTGAGGAAAACAGTTTCAATGTGGAAATTACTGACTCAAATTATTGAATAATTTATATCCAGTACCATCTACAGTCCGTTCCGAGTACCATCCTGGCAGTCTCTTAGGGCGTTAAAAGGGAGCGTGGTTATGACCGTTTGACGAATAGGGGCTTCATTGTGCGCAAACCAGGCGATTCTGTTTGTTTACAAAGCTCCTTCTTATATTTCAACGTACTATAGATCTTCTTTCATCATGTCCAGCGTATTGTCTTCCATACATAGAATGCATTTCAGCCTTCTCGGCATTCGTAAAGCAAGCCATGATAGAGGACTTCATAAACAATTGTTTACACGTGAACTATGTTAACACTTACGCACAAAATAGAAAAATGGCGTACAGATCGGGAAAGGAGCAATGAATGCAAGAAATTTGTCATCTTACTTTGAATTGAGGGAAATGGACTAGTATTTGAATGTTTTTCGCTCTTTATCTACGCCACAATGCGCTTTTTCGAGAATAACCAGAGCATAAAATAACCTTGAATTAGTCCAAGGAATAACCTCTTGAATTTTGGCCTCATGGTTACCTAAAACCCTGATGTTCACGGTGTGGAAATGCCGAATGGAATAAATTTATTCATCGCCTGATTTTTTGAACATACTCAAAATTTTTATTTCGTCGAATAATTTCCACTCCCTCTCCCAACAAATGAACGAAATCATAAATTCCCCCACCTCTATCGCCCCCTCTACCGATATTCGACCCACAAGTACAAGGATAGCACCACTGGAACGGTTCGCCACGAAATTCCGGACTTTTTATGATTTAATGCAATTCCAGTTTTACTATGATATCGTGTTCGTCTGTGGGTTTTATAGTCGGGGGGCGAATGACCACAGAGGCGGAAGCGAGCTCCGGAGTAAGTAAAATAAAATATGCGGTCTGCGTACCCTCACAGTCAAATTAACCCCAGAGATAACCCTTAATTTTATATTTGTCGTTTTGGTATTCCGCATCAGGGACCGTGGAAATTACATAGCCGGATTGTTCGGCCCAACTGGATTTCCAGAATCGGCAGGATGATTCCGGAATAAATGACTTTGATTAAGAACCGATTCCTTGGAGGAAGGTATGTGTTTTCGGCTAAATATACCCTTGAATAAACGTTAGCTTATCCGGCTCGTACGTGAGTTAACTCTTATTAAATTGGAAAGCGAGGACAGCCATACTAATCGGTATCGAAAGAAATTGGAATTTTGCGTTAAATAATTCTATTCCATACTGAAATGGTATCTCTTTGGACCCACCTGAGGGGATCTGTCGAAAAAGAGGGGTTCAGAAGAATATGAAAATCGCAGCAAAGCTGCGATGCAATGAGGAAATTTTTATACGGGTGGAATTTCGATTATCTGGGCGATATATATATATATATATAAATTTCTAAAGTAATGGTCGCCTTTATTTGAAATAGTTAGGAAATAAGGGATTTCAACCAATATAAAACGTTTGTTTGAATCACTCTTTATTCATTCACCAAGCTTTCGGTAACAATTTTGTTCCTTCTTCAGGGTTCCTACAACAAGCAAATAGACAAACATTAACAGTGACAAGTAAATCCACACACACTCAACAAAATTTAAATTTAACTTTCATACACACATACATATTCTTTTTCCTTTTTATTGCTATCTTTTTTTTCATCAATTACATCATTTTTACTATAAACTTTTTTTCTTTCAATTTTACATGTACAATAATAACACTTACTGAATTTGAGGTTTCGTTTTTCTACTATTATTTCATCTGCAGCAAATATTTCTCGTCTATTCATTAAAAAACAATTCTAAAATTTTCCAATATATATTTTTCATATATATATATATATATATATATTCTTTTGAATTCTTTTGAATTAGAGAGCTAAAATAATACAATATATAGTGAAACAAAAAGGTCCTAGCTGAGATTAAAAAAAAAACGGGGTACCATAACATTCTGCGTATGATACTAGAGCTCAGGGAAAAACCTCAGCCGAAAAAACCCTGTCTCCCCGTAAAGAAAATAAAATAAAATTGTGTAGTGTGAAAATATCTGAATATAACATATTGAAGGACATCTCGTTTATCCAAACGGCTCTTTGGAGGTAGGATTTCCAAACACCCGAAAAAAAAACTCCAATCTGAAATCAGAAAAGGCAGAAGCAGACAAAAGAATGCAATTTATAACATAATGAATTTCATCAAATTGATCTGAAATTTTCAATCCATTGCAAAAATGAAATTGTTACATTGTGTATGGCTCCAATGCCATCTCGAAATTTATAAATCGAACAACTATTAATTAGGTGATCAATAGTTTCCTCTGTTTCACCGCATTCACAATTAGGACTCTCAACCGAATTCCACTTGAAAAGCATACTATTGCAACGACCATGACCTGTTCTTATTCGATTAAGAAGGGACCATATTCTCCTGGGAAGATCAAAACCAGGAACTTTATTCGATGGATCAGATATTAGATCTTTATTAGACAAAAAACATGCATCCCATTCGGATTTCCAGATTTCTTTAACGTTGTAGTTCGAACTAAGAAAGTTATTCGACCATATAGGTTTACGGGATTTCAGTCGTGGAATTCTATTTTCTGGCACGTAGGAAAGTAACGAAAAAGAATTTGGAAATAAATTGAATTTATTCCAAGAATTCAAAGCTGCAGTCTGCCTACGAATATGGGGTGGGACTATATTTGATAGCACTGGTAGCCACTGAGTAGGTGTAGATCGGATGGTTCCAGTAATGATCCTCATTGATAAATTCAGCTGTGCGTCGATTTTCTGAACATGAACACTATTCAGCCAAACAGGGCAACAATATTCAGCGGTGGAAAAAACCAGGGCAAGGGCTGCTGTACGAAGAGTAGTTGCGTCTGCTCCCCATGAGGTACCAGCAAGTTTCTGCAGCATGTTATTCCTCGTTTTCAGCTTCATCCGTAAGTCATCCAAATGTGCTTTGTAATTCAGAGAGGAGTCTAATTTAACACCTAAGTATTTTGGAGTAAAATTATGATTCAAAACAGAGTTTCCGAAAAGAACATTTAATTTTTTATATTTTTGATGGTTATTTAAATGAAAAAGCGAAACCTCGGTTTTATTGGGATTTGGACACAAACGCCATTCGAAAAGATAATTTTTCAGAATTTTCAATTCAGAAGTTGAATTTTCCTCAATACTTTGAAAATCAGAATGTTGGAAAGCGAGTGCAATATCATCGGCGTAAATAAATTTTTCAGATGAAGTACAAGAAATATCACATAAATATAAATTGAAGAGAAGGGGTGCTAAAACAGATCCTTGTGGAAGACCATTATTCAAAATTTTGAAGTTACTACTATTATCATCAACAAAAACACGAAATTTCCTATCTGACAACGTATTCTCTAAAAGACGAATCATCTTTCCACACTTAAGATGTGTATAAAGTTTATAGATCAACCCATCTTTCCATACCGTGTCGTAAGCAGCAGATAAATCTATGAAAGCTGTGCCTGTTTTCGATTTGTTATCGAAACCTGATTCGATAAAGGTGGTCAAACTGAGAACCTGATCACTGCAATTTCTATTTCTCCTGAAACCGCCCTGACAATTTTGAAGAGCATCCTCTATGGTAGGTTCGATCCTAAAGAGAATTAGCCTTTCTAAAATTTTCAAAGGAACACTCAATAAACTAATTGGCCTATAACTACTTGCTTCGGATGGATTCTTTCCACGTTTCAAAATTCCTATTACTTTCGCTTTGCGAAACTCAACCGGAAAATTACCAGTACACAAAATGTTATTATAAAAGGATAACAGCCACTTCAATGCCCTTTTTCCTAAATGTTTTATGAATTCAGGATAAATTCCATCGAAACCCGCAGCTTTGCGTGATTTAGTGCGTTTGATAGCTGCTTTCAGATCATCAATTTTGAAAGATTCCGATATAATTTCTACAGCGATATGGTATTTTCATAAAAATCGCAGAAAAAATCCGGCAAAAAGGTCAATTTTAAACTTGAAAAAACTTTTTATCACAGATATCCTTTTTGAATGTTGTATTGATTTTATCCGGATAGGATGTATATGTATATTGTTTATCCTGATTACTCCTAGGTCTCCTGAGGAGACCCCTCTGAAACTACAAGCTTCGAAGCCTTGAACTGCAATATTGTTCCATATGCCTTCTGGTACAATTCTCGTTCTTTGTTCAAATAAACCCTTGCAGAAATTTATGGTCCGCTTCCGATAGAGTTCTCAACCCAAAAATTTGGGTTGGGTTCAGGAGATTCATCTGGTTGTTTTAGAGACAATAACCATGTCTTCAACATTCATTCTTTCTCAGTATAAGCTCATTAAATTAAATATATGGTGAAATTTATGTCAGTTCAAGTTACATCTGAGTATGTCAGGAGAGAGTAGCAAATCTTCGAAGCGTCCTCATTGGTCTGTAGATTCAAGAAATGGGTTTTTCGCACTATAGTCAAAATGGCAAATGAGATCACTTCATTTGCTTAGCGAGGCGTTGTTCGATTCTGACACCCACTCAATTGTAGATTGTTTTCACTTTTATTCAGAGAAAATGAACCTCCCTTATTTTCGAGCATGTCTTTAAAAATCTATGTTGGAGAGACAAGCAATCAGTAAAGTAATAGTATTCGTAATGATAACACCTTGCTACCTTGCTATAAATTTTCATATAGAAGGTACATTTCACAATTCCTCCTTCCTATACATCCTCATATAGAAGGTCGAGTTCATAATCGGCGATCAGTAAAGTTTCAGTATTAGTAATCATATCACCTTTGCTCTATTGCTGTAGATTTTCGTATAGAAGGTAGATTCATATAGAAGGTAGATTCATATAGAAGGTAGATTCATATAGAAGGTAGATTCATATAAAGGGTGTTTTTTTTAGAGGTATAGAACTTTAAATTGCAATAAAACAACGATGGATTATTCGATTGACATGAATTTTTTTTTATCCGAAAGATAATCTTGTGGCAATACATTTTTAATATGATTTCTGGCATATGACCGCCAGGTCTGGCTAAGATGTAGTCCAATCTGGACGTCCAATTTTCGATGACTTTTTCCAACATTTGTGGCTGTATATCGGCAATAACACGGCGAATGTGGTCTTCCAAATGGTCAAGCGTTTGTGGCTTATCCGCATAGACCAATGACTTTACATAGCCCCACAGAAAGTTGTCTAGCGGTGTTAAATCACAAGATCTTGTAGGCCAATTCACAGGTCCAAAACGTGAAATCAGGCGGTCACCAAACGTGTGTTTCAATAAATCGATTGTGGCACGAGCTGTGTGACATGTTGCGCCGTCTTGTTGGAACCACAGCTCCTGGACATCATGGTTGTTCAATTTAGGAATGAAAAAGTTAGTAATCATGGCTCTATACCGACACCATGGACTCATTCGGGTCTTCCTCAATGCAACGCTCTACAGTAGCAATAGCTTCTTCTGTAGAACCGTACTGCGTCTCTGGGGATGCGAGTTATCAATAAGAGTAAACGTGGTGCGAAAACGTTCCATGGCTAATCGAATTAACTGCTCTGATGGACGATTTTGTCGACGATAAAATGGACGTAGTGCGCGATACATATTCCGCACAGAACCATTATTTTCGAAATAAAATTGCACTATTTGCAAGCGTTGTTCAGGCGTGAGTCTATTCATGATGAATTGCCAAACCAAACTGAGAATAAATCACTTGACAGCTGTTAAATCGGTCGTCATCTTGAACAGTAATGCCAAGTCAAAGTTCTATACCTCGAAAAAAAACACCCGTTAGAAGGTAGATTCATATACTCCATTCACAACTATAAAATCACAACTCTGGCCTTGGAAATTTGACACATTCCACTCTGTATTGAATGTATGACGTTTTTAATTTTAATGTTCCAAGTCAACACTATGTTGCCCGTTCTACATTCTTAGCGTATTTCTCAGAATGCATATTTCATTTTGGAGAACACAACAGAAAATTGTGAACAATCTGCTATGTATAAAGGAGTTTTTGGATTTATGATTGTAAAGATTTATCGATGTGCTTTGTTTTCATCATGATATTGTATGTGATATGATTATGAGGATGCATAACATTTCTATTTCTAATATTTGTTTATTTCAAATGAATAACAGTTTTATTCATTCATCACAAAGAAAACAGACATAATAACTAAATTAACGAATTTGTTTACAGAGAAACTTATAATTTCAATGCAATAGTAACTGAGTTTTGGTTATAAATTAATAAGCGAGAATGTCAATTCCTGAAAGCTTTATAGATATACATTTCATTTATTTGATCTTATGGAACAAGGATTGAAATATTCTGACTGTTTAGTAATTTATTAGTATTAAAAATTAATTTGTGGGAATAGGACACCTATTTGAAATTATGTAATTTATTAGTTTGAAAAAGATTCATACATTACTACCACGGTAGCTTGTACAAAGAAAATGGAATAGGTCAAATATATGCTTCACATTTATCATCCACCTGTTCTGAAATAAGAAACAAACTCCTGGAATATGAAAAAAACTGATGTATTCTGGTTCAATATAGCCTATTTCTACTTTCGGCAAAGAATTGATAGGAATGAAAGCTCCAGTGGCACATTTCAATTCATCGGAATCCGAATTCACCTACCGTTGAATGCAATATAGTCATATTTCTTCTTTTTTTTTTTAGCTTTTTCGACGTTTTTTTTTTCTGAAACGTTAAAACGATCAACAATAATCATTTAGAGACCGATGATGGCCATCCAGAACCCGTTTACTTACGAAAATCGTGCAATTTCATTCTACAAGTTCTTTCCTCATAATTCCTCGGAAATCCTACCTGAACCATATTTTCCGGTCGCTTTCGTTTGAAGATCGTATAAGGAAGCCTTTTTTTGTCTCTTTACACATTCCAAATAAATTTTGAGCACCAAAAAACGATACCGAAACTAACCAAACTTCTGGGGGACTGGAATTTGGTTTGAAATCTTTCTAAACGGCCAGAAAAAACTTCGTTATCAAGTGTAAAAAGGTCGATTAGTACTTACTTTTGCTTTATTCATGCTTATAAATCCATTTTTGGTCCAATTCAAATTCGCCGTTCGTACTCACGCCAAAAGTCGTGAAAGGAAAAAATGACACTTGCACGAAATTTCTTATATCGACGGGAAACTTCTTCTGGACGACGAAGAACGAAAAAATAGGCGATTCCCTATCGATATTTCACCCCAAAATCGCCGATCGAACTAACAAAATGTGGAATATCTTTGATAATTTTACTTTGATGTGCAACTGGCAACGTCGTTTTGTCATTAACAATATTCTCTGTACGCGCACAGACTTTTCATCAGGTGCACCAACTCCTGAAAACGAAACCATGAACTCCTATGTGATCAAATAAAAGTGAATGGAGTATACTTGTATACATAATATTTGTTTAATCGTCTAGTGCTGGTTACCTAAGTTGGAGTAACAAGAAAAATAAAGTTTATTCGTAGTTGTTATCAAGTACTGATAACAACTTATAGCAGTAATCATCAAGATTAATGTAGGTTGCTTATAGTTTAGTATACCCCCTTACATCGGTTGTGAAGCCACATTAGTTTACTATCGAAATTTACGAGAATCACCAGCATCCACCAACCAGAAGCAGTGCAAGTAAACCATTATCCTGATAAAACAATCAGGGTACAAAAATGAAACTAGAACAACCTTGGTAAATTAATCAAGGTACGAAACAGGAAAGGTCAATGCAAAATAGCTTGGTATTCATATTTCCCATAATACTTATACATATGGAACAAACACCCACATTTTCATCTTGAATTTCCTCTTGAACCTTGTAAATCTTAAGTATAAAATATGGACTGCATGAACCTTCATCTGAAAAAAGAGTAAAAAAAAACTCGAGGTTTATAGCAAGGATTTGTTTTCCGATACAGAATGGCGAAGGGGCTGGTACAATAACACAGCAGGAATTCGAAAGTCCACAATAACCAAGAATGACGGAAAAAATTCCTGAAATATAAAAGTATTTGGAACTTAACTGAACGAACATATTCGTAAAGTCGAAAAAGCTGTGTAGTACAGAAATCTGAGTTCTCAAGTTCACAAGAAAAATTTCATTATGAGGAGGTCTAGTAGGCAATTCCGCAAGTAATAACAACTTGCGAGTTCTGAGAACTGATTAAACACTTTTCGTCGATGATCCACTAAGAGTAGCTTCCATTAACCACAATATTACTTCAGGAAATATTGCGGCGTAAAAATTCTCGGAACCTATAAAACAAACAAGTTTGGCTTGAAGAGGAAAGTTGCGTACCCTTGCCACTACTCACAAGTTTATTAACGTTAATCCAAAGTAGATTATCCCTTACTCCTGAAAGAACTTCCAGACATTTAATAACTCAATAATCTACATCTCCGATAGTTCTTCTACAGGTTCTGAATTCTAAAAGGGGGTACTTAGTGAAAGTTGGTTTCGATCTCTTCTCTCGTAATGGAATGATAAAGTTTGTGGGTGCTTTCAAATTTCATCAGGAGATGGAATTAGGATTTTTTTCCACTGTGGGGGACCAGGAAAGAAAAAGGACTGTAGGAGTTCCTGGAGGATGTACCATTGGCTACAAGAAAGGAAATGTGGCTCACGCATGATGGTGCACCAGCTCATTTCAGTGTAGTTGCTCGAGAGTTTTCAACAGCAACATACGGAGATCGCTGAATTGGTCGAGGTGGACTATACGTTTGGCCTGCTCGACACCTGGAGTTGAATCCACTGGGGTAATGCCTATTGAGCCATCTGAAGTCATTAGTTTATACTAGGCCTGTGAAAAATGAGGACGATTAAAGAGATCGGATAATTTCTGAGTGGAACTCAAAAAGAAACGAACCCGGTGTTTCTGAAAGATTTCGGCAGTCTATGAGGAGAAGATTGCATGGTTGCATAAGGTCTGAATGGAGCTATTTTTAACAATTGTTGTAGGTTGAGAAAAGAATTATGTAATTTTTGAGATTTAATTGTTAACTGTTGAGAATTTGTATCGTCCCATATCTTTGCAACGAAGCGCTTCTTCAAAATTGTTTGAAACCTTTTCTTTCAAGATCCTCTGGTTGGCTCAAAAAAATTATTACCTGATTACCAATTCATCTTGATCTGAGAATGAAAGTTCTATCTTATATAACTAATTAATTTTTTTTAAGCCACATGAAATCAGTGGGAATAAAACGAAATCACGATAATTTTTCATGAAACTCAAATAAAAAAAAATTCTAACAATAATTATAAACATTTTATCAGGAAATGAACTATGATTAATAAATTTAACACTTGCAAATTATAACGAGACATGGGAAAGCTTGAAGCAGTTTTTATCTTTGGTCATGCAATTTTTCAGGAATGGAAGCTTTTTTTAGCAATTATGTGTTTTTTTGCGGAGGAAAGAGTATGGCCAAGAGAATATTTGAACATAAATGTATGATTGTTTTCGGTCGTCTAGGAATAAGACCTTCGCTTTGGCTGCCAAACCTATATTTTACGTCTATCGTCTTCCTGTAGTTTTTTCAAGAACCAATTAATAACACTTGTAAATTATTCAACTAGAATGTGTTTTTTCGACGAAAAAAAAAAGTTATGAACTTTCCCACTTGAAGAACTATTCAAATTGAATAATCGTGAAACCCTCATATAAATCGGTGGTCTCTATCGTGAGAAATCCCGAATCGCGTTTTGAACTGAACGTCGAACGGTATAAACCACTCCTAACGTTAATTCCCGGTTCCGTCCCCAACTTGCATTTGAGAAAAGAGGTGTTACACCTCGTACGACTTAAGCCAATGAAATTAACAAGTGCCGAGTGCATCCTAAATTATCCTATGGATGAGAAGCAACGAAGAAACACTTGAGCCTGAATTGATCTATTCATCCTATTCCACGAAATAGCACCTACAACTGCTAAATATCGTATTGTAGTTAAGGATTCCTTTCAATTATAAGACGAAGGTTTCCCATTCAGAGCTGGAAAAGTTCACACATGGAAGTCGTCAAAATCAATTCAGAAATGTCACGCTTATCTTAGGGACAATATAAAGCGTCCCACACACGAAATTCAGAAATATGAGAGAAACTTCACAATTATGTACAGGGTGGCCAGATTTCGATGATTTAGTACTACAACTCCTTAACTATAAGAGATAGAGAAAAAGTAATATACATGTCATGTTCTCTTTTTTCGAGAAACCGAAATTGCTGAAAACCCGAAGTTGCTACGGCGTCTAGTTTCCGAGCTACAGGGCGATTCTGGTATTTGGCCAATTATTATAATTGTCTATAACTTCCGTATTACAGAATCTACGCTCTCGAAATTAACACATCTTTAGGGCACTTTTTTTACTGCTTTCCAGCGGTGCTATTGGATTTTTTGTATCTGCTCAAATTTCGGAGCTATAACAAAAAAAATTTTTTTTCAAATGGAAACCATAATGGGGAGTGATATTTCCGAATAGATCTTTCTTCAACGATTTCAAAAATATATATCATGTTATACTTCCGAGTTCACTATATATCGAAAATTTCGAAAAAACACTTCTCGTTCAACAAAATCCAAGAAGGCTTTGATTCACTTCCTTCAAAACTGGGACGGTCATAGAATTTCATGTCTTATTTATTTTCACCTGTCAAATTCAATTCAGTTTCATCATTGTTGTATCGTCTGGCGCTTCTAAAGTTCTTATTTATATCACATCATGCAATTTATATATTTCCTCCAATGACTCGCTCCAATGGACAACGATTTGAACATTTGTTGTGAATATACTTTTTTTCAAATAAATCTATATTTTTTCTTGAAGGAGCTTTTTTTTGCCCCTCATGGAAACATTAATTATTGCTATCAACGGGTTACATAAGTATTCAAATGCTTTTCATTTTTCAATTTAGCAGAGAAATCCTACTAGAATCAACAAGTTTCGCGAAGCCCCTCTATTGGTCTGAGTATTAATAAAGCTAATATTTCCTGAATCAATTTGGCAGCTTACAATAAATGTGAGATATCGAATTCTATGACCTTATAAGAATTTCAGAAGCGCCAGACGATACAACAATGATGAAACTGAATTGAATTTGACAGGTGAAAATAAATAAGACATGAAATTCTATGACCGTCCCAGTTTTGATGGAAGTGAATCAAAGCCTGCTTGGATTTTGTTGAACGAGAAGTGTTTTTTCGAAATTTTCGATATATAGTGAACTCGGAAGTATAACATGATATATATTTTTGAAATCGTTGAAGAAAGATCTATTCGGAAATATCACTCCCCATTATGGTTTCCATTTGAAAAAAAATTTTTTTTGTTATAGCTCCGAAATTTGAGCAGATACAAAAAATCCAATAGCACCGCTGGAAAGCAGTAAAAAAAGTGCCCTAAAGATGTGTTAATTTCGAGAGCGTAGATTCTGTAATACGGAAGTTATAGACAATTATAATAATTGGCCAAATACCAGAATCGCCCTGTAGCTCGGAAACTAGACGCCGTAGCAACTTCGGGTTTTCAGCAATTTCGGTTTCTCGAAAAAAGAGAACATGACATGTATATTACTTTTTCTCTATCTCTTATAGTTAAGGAGTTGTAGTACTAAATCATCGAAATCTGGCCACCCTGTACAATGGATGGAAATGAAATACTACATAAATAATCCATACTGGCAACCAAAATTCACTTCCATGCGAAAATGTGAAAGACCCCAAATGTAACCAGTGGAAAAGAGAGGGGTAAAGGATGAAATATCGTTAAAATAGTCCATGTAATAATCTTACACCCTCTCTATACAGAGCCATTCTCATCGACTCAACCCAAAGTTACGCGAAGAGATATCCGAGATGATTTCATTGAAATATTTTTATATTTTTCTCATTTCCGGATATGCCGGAAGAAGCTATCAACTTTGTCATATTTTTGTAGCGAACTAAACTCCAAGCAGAATTTTCTGTTCATTTTTGGAACAGTCGACCTACTTTGGTGAACAAATCACGGTTTTCTGCATCGACGACGTGTAACTACACAATTTTATCGCAGGTAGCAGGAAAGTCCACATCGTTATCGACCCCAACATTCGAATCGCTTGTTTATCTGTCTGGAAATTACTGGCGTGATCCGATAGGAGTCGTTTTCCACTTTGGAAAGTCTCCAATTCGTACTAATTGTGTGCCAATCTGGAAATTCATTTCGTCCGAGAGAATAACGGTCGGGCGCCATCCTTCCCAACTTAACGCCGTCATGAAAAAGATCCCCTCCGAATTCTCAGTCTGTTACAAAATAGAAACGAATGACGCTAATTCGTTTCGTGTCCGAGAATTTTTCCGCTTAAAAGCGGTAATTTTATTTCGTGACGAGTTTCTTCCAGACAAAAGACCCCGCGCATATTTCATCGTTAAGAGCATTTTCGAATATGAATTTTCGTCCTCTCGCAGCTGCCGTCCTGGTTCATGAAGTATTCATTTTCTGCATAAAACAGTTACGCTATCGTGCAGGAAGCTCTTTCGCGTATTGTTTCCGGAATTCCGCAGTCCGTGAAGATTGAATGGATTTCGGTGTAGAATCGGCCGTTCTACATCTCAATGCTTGAAACTTTAACGCAACCTCTGCCAGAATACGTTTCATTATGCATCTTGATTTTGAGAATATTTCCGCTTATCTTTTGGGAGAATGACATTGATGAGAACTAGATGCGGACCGTGCCACATGCACCAATCCAACCTCAAGAATCTGTATACAGGTGAACAGTTTCTCGCCAATTCCCCTGGAAACACAGACACTCCGCGAGATCTCTGAGAGGTTAAAATGCGAACCCCTATTGCGAAGTCCAAGAGATCACTAACTGGTGTAACTAAGCGAAATTTTCCAATGATTCCATTTGGCGAGCTCCTAAAGATTTGTCGAATGCAACCAGTATAAGAAATTCCTATTGCTAGCTTCCAAAGATACCCTGGGCACAACCAGAATGAGAACTTTTCAGGTCCCGAAGTTATCTAAAATATAACAGGATCAAGAAATTATTCTGTCAAGGTGATACTGTGATTAACGCTGTTTTGTACCTTGATTAGTTTACCAAGGTGTTATTTTTGTACCCAGATTGTTTTACCAGGATAATAGTCTTCTTGAACAGAGTTGTTGGTGTTACACCATTTATAACTCGAGATCGGATGAACTGTTTGTTATGAAACTTCATTTATGGATTCGTCCACGGCCTGGTTATTATAAAATACATTAAAACTCTGAAAAATTCGATGAAAAATCTGCTTATATGTAGGGAATGGGTTTTCTCCTTTTGAAAAAGGCCACTAGGTGGCGCTACGGTTAATGGCTCTTATCTAGACACTTTAACGTTATCGTGAAGGTACTATTTTTGATATTATCGCCACTAGATAGCGATGTATACAATTACTGTGTAATTTGCATAAAACTTATAATAACATGGAAAGCTATTATCAGATCAAATCATGAGTTGTCCAATTTCATCTTTTCTCTATATTTCTGAAATGTTTCTGATTTCTGTTCGGGTAATGAATATATTTGCGGAAATAACTGAATTCAAAATTGCCAAAATCAGTAATTGACATATTATTTTTGACAATGTTGATATCGGTTGAAGGAACAATAAAATCCTAGATCTCTAAGGCGACGTTTCGGTGGTTTATTTCTCACCTTCCTCAGGCTACAATCGATAAAAAACAATTTCAAACACAACGACAACATTACAATAAGATATAAGATACAAACAGATCAAACTGGCAGCAAATCATCAATCAAAAATTAAAAAATCAAACACACAAAAGCTGACCACAATGCACCAAACTGCAGTGAATCTTATATGAAAAAACAGAGAGACTCACCCGAGAGATCACAGCTTCAATTCCAAAATTGGAGAACGTTCTTAATTTAGTTGTTGGGACAAGTGGAAACAAAGGTTATTTTCAACAATCAATGCAATAAGGTGTGCAATCATATCAGCAAAGTAACAGACTGGATCCTCTTAGACAACACATTTACTCTCAACCCTGCCGACACCACTACAGTACATGGGCGGCGGTAATAAACACAATTTCTCATTTTCACCTGCATTTTTTTATCAAGTTAATATAAATGTTATTCAGGGACATGGTATCGGTGATTAAATTCACGTTATTTTCTGCGTTCTATTATTTTTGTGTTTTTGTTTTGTGTGACAGCTCATATCCATGAAAAAGATGACATTTGACAGATGACATTTGACAAAACTTTCATTATGCCTAATTCATCTCCTGCTCGAAAAAATAACAATGGTAAGTTTATACAACTTTAACGGTGAGTTTCACAATGCATATCACCGGTGATCGGAGCTTGATCTAGAATCAACTCGATTGGACAGTTCAGAAATCTAACCAAGACGTTGATCTCCGATCACTGATGATTACGATTCGTGAAATCCACTGTAAGTATGGGCTTCTTTCAGGCGAAACAAAGTTCGCCGGGCCAGCTAGTATGTATATAATTATGAAATAACTTTTTATACAGAGTGTAACAGCCAAATGGAATAAATTCGATAACGAATAAATGAGGGAGTGTTAGGAAAAACGCTTGGTCACGTCGATATGTAATTTTAAGTGCGCATATTTTTCGAGAAAATGAAATTATATAGGGTGTTCCATGCGACCGTGGCCAATACCAACTTTCTTATTTCAAATGCAACCCCCTGTATAATATTCATGTTTCGGATTCTTCAGAAAATTCTACACATAATTCATGTAAAATGTCCCATACTTATCTTCAACTTTTTCTGAAATATTAAGTGTTGTCAGATTTTGCACAAAAATTAACATTTTGGATGAAAATTATTTTATTTCACAAATTCGATACATAATTAAGAAATAATCAGTATTACCTATAAGGTTTTAAGTGTAATGTACCGAATTTGTGATATGAAATAATTTTTATTCAAAACGTTGATTTTTGCAATAAATCTGAAAACACTTAATACTTCTGAAATAGTTGAAGATAGATATAGGACATTGTGCATGAATTGTGTCTAGAATTATCTGAAGAATCCAAAAAATAAATAATATACAGGGGGTTGCATTTGAAATAAGAAAGTTGGTATCGGCCACGGTCACATGGAACACCCTATATAATATTATTTTCTGAAAAATATGCGCATTTGAAATTACAAATCGATGTGTCCGAGCGTTTTTCCCAACACGCCCTCATTTATTCGTTATCCAATTTATTCCATTTGGCGGTTACACTCTGTATGGAGTATAGCAAGGAACCAAAATGATCAGTGGTGAATTACGAATATGTATGGTCTACTAACAGTTGACTGACCAAAATTGATTAACGACTTACTAACTGAGTACTAAATAACTGGGTATTGCCTGCTTGTCTATGTAACAAGGGCTTTCGAAGACCAGCAGGAGAAAAAAATTGGAGGTTCATTTTCTTTTGAGTAAAAGAAGGAAAGATCTTGATTAGGTGTCAGAATCGAGGAACGCCTTGTTGAGCCACAAAAAGTCTCTCATTTGTGGGAAAAACAACCCATTTCTTTTGTCTACAGACTAATGAGAGCATCCTTGGACTTGGACATTTGATGTCTGGCAAGGGTTTTCCAATTTAAGCTTGTCCTGCAATAAATGTGTTACCATTTTTTTGTTTTGTAAGCCTATTATAAGAAACTGAGACGGTTCTCAGGACATGGTTATGGTGCCGAAAAACCAGATGGAGTTCCGAAACTTGACCTGACTTCCGTGGGTTGAGAACACTTTCAATAAATCAATAAATCAGTCTGAAGGGTATTTGAGCAAGGAACGAAGATTGTAAACCATCAAGATATATGGAACGTACGAGTATATTGCAGCATTAGCGATCGATCCCATGCTGTTGAAATCTAAGTATCTATTCAACCTATTTCAAACAAGACAGTTAAATTTTTATGGCCATAGGAATTTCATCTTGTCCAGATGTTGCTGTAGTGAGACGCAACAAATGGTGCCAGGAATACTCAGGAATTATCGAATATAAGCAATATGGTTTCCGCATCAAAAGATCTATTGAAAAATATGATGAAAACTGGATGTCTCTAATGCATTCGATCCTGTTTTGAACGAGGGACTTCTCGCCAAGCTTCCATCTTATGGCTTTCCCCATCAGCTTTGGTTCTTTGAAAGCTAGCTCTCTTATGAACAGGTCTGTTATGTGGTGGTTACTAGTTGGTGGTTTTTTATCCGACATCCTACCCATAATTGCTGGTGTTTCACAGGGATTAATTCTGGACCCTACACCATTCCTCTCTTGGAAACCGGAGCATGAAAAAATTGTGGAAATAAGCTGTAGAAATCTCAATATCACTTTTTTCGAACAACTTTCGAAAGATTAACTTTTAGATTGCTTGGCATTCAGCTGTGAAAGTATATTGAACACTATAGCATGTGGAGGTACTCAGAAACTGACGTATGCACCCACATCAACGATTTTGTTCTTTGATTTTACCTCTAAGAGGAATGAATTCCCTTGTTGAATGTTACAGTATATCGGTCAATCGGAGAACCCTTTCTGATACTACTTTTCCGTCCTGAAACAAGACTACACTGAGAGATAACCAAGTAATCACAAGGATATACATGGTTTCATAATAATACAGATAACCCTTTTATGCACGCTACTTCAAAAATTTAAGTGATGCCATTGCGGCACTAAACACGAGACATTTGACCATAATAGCGGCGGCCGAAAAAGCACGTAATTCCACTAATTCCGACCGGACTGCACGCTGACCCAAAACTCCCTACTTTCTGAAATGGCCCACTTTACATATATCCAAATTCCGTGACTGCACTGCATTAATAACGCAGCAACGCGAGCGAACTAACCGACTGCACTTAAAATCCCCGGGGAAGCGCACGGAGATGTGAGCGAAACCTGTGAGCCGACCGGGCCTTATCACGTAACAGCTCACAACGCATTAGCGTTAAGTTAAAGACAGAGAGCGTGAAATTTATAGTGGCATGTACGTCGATGAGGGGCGTTATTCGCCGTGAAAATGATATTGGCAATGTGGCGAGCGCGTCAATAGAACATGTGTCGCGCTGCCAATGCTGTGTGACTGCTGTTACACGTGTCTTTGTGTGATTTGGGTGGGGGTAATATATTGTGCGATAAGGAGGGGATTGTTACGGATTATTTTGTGAATGCAATGATGGGTACACATTATGATTGTCGATTGGCGTAGATGGATTACACCCGTGAATTATGGAATACGCACTCCTCGGGATATCACATACTCCCTGCCTAATACGTTGTTTATTGTTTACACATACATAGCAGAGTATTCTCTCTATTCGCACTGAATTGATACCCTTTATACATTTTTCCAAATTCCAAAATCTATAGTATGAACTATGGATAAGCTACTCTGTATATACTCATCTGAAAGAAGAATTGAAAACAATATTCGACGTTTTATAGCCGTTTTTGTTTCCGATACAGAATGGCGAAAGGGCAGGTAAAAAATACACATTAGTTATTTGATCATCCACAATTATCAAAAATGATACAATGAGATCCTGAGAACCTTATGAAATTCTACTAATCATTCAACTCCATTTTGAATGATCTACAACGTGGACAATAATGTGAACGAGAACAAGATGCAGTGTTTAATAGCAAGGATTAGTTGGGCGATTCAGAATGGTGAAGGGACTGGTTTAAAATACACATTGGTAATTTGAACATCCACAATTACTAAAAATGGGAGAAGTTCCTGAGAACCTTATGAAATTATAACAATTTTTCACCTCCACTTTGAAATGATCTACCACCTCGACAATAATATCAATTAAATGAACCACCAGATCTGGTGTTCAATAACAAGGATTTGTTGGTCGATGCAGAATGGCGAAGGGTCTGGTTCAAAATACACATATACTCCATTCACAATTATAAAATCACAACTCTGCCTTGGAAATTTGACACATTCCACTCTGTATCGAAGTTATGACGTTTTTCAAAATATTTTTATGTTCCAAGTCAACACTATGTTGCCCTTTTTACATTTTTAGCGTATTTCTCAGAATGTATATTTCATATTGGATAACACAACAGAAAACTGTGAACAATATTCTACATATGAAGGAGTTTTTGAATTTATGATTGTAGAGATCTATCGATGTGCTTTGTTTTCATCATGATATTATATGTGATATGATTGTGAGGGTGCATAACATTTCTATTTCTAATATTTCTTTATTTCAAATAAATAACAGTTTCATTCATTCATCACAAAGAAAGTTAACATAATAACTAATTAACGAATTTGTTTACAGAGTAACTTATAATTTAAATGCAATAGTAACTGAGTTTTGGTTATAAATTAATAATGTCAATTCCTGAAAGCTTTGTAGATATACATTTCATTTATTTGATCTTATGAACGAGTAGTAAAATATTCTGACTGTATAGTGATTTATTCGTTTAAAAAATATTCATACATTACTACCACAGTTGGTTTGTACATATAAAATGGAATAGGTCAAACATATGCTTCACATTTATCATTCACCTGTTCTAAAATAAGACACAAACTCCTGGAATATGGAAAAAACCGATGTATTCTGGTTCAATATAGCCTATTTCTACTTTCGGCAAAGGATTGATAGGAATGAAAGCTCCAGTGACACATTTCAATCCATCGGAATCTGAATTCACCTACCATTGAATGCAATATAGTCATATTTCTTCTTTTTTCTTAGCTTTTTCGACGTGTTTTTTTTTTCTGAAACGTGAAAACGATAAACAATAATCATTTAGAGACCGATGATGGCCATCCAGAACCCGTTTACTTACGAAAATCGTACAATTTCATTCTGCAAGTTCTTTCCTCATAATTCCTCGAAAATCCTACCTGAACCATATTTTCCTGTCGTTTTCGTTAGAAGATCGTATAAGAAAGCCATTTTTGTCTATTTACACATTCCAAATAAATTTTGAGCACCAAAAACGATACCGAAACTAACCAAACTTCTGGGGGACCGAAATGTCGTTTGAAATCTTTCTAAACGGTCAGATACCTGAAAAAACTTCGTTATCAAGTGTAAGAAAGACGATTAGTACTTACTTTCGCTTTATTTATGCTTATAAATCGATTTTTGATTCAGTTCAAATTTGCCGTTCGTACTCACGCCAAAAGTCGTGAAAGGAAAAAATGACACTTGCACGAAATTTCTCATATCGACGAAAAACTTCTTCTGGACGACGATGAACGGAAAAATAGTCGATTTCCTATCGATATTTCGCCCCAAAATCGCCGATCGATTCGAACTAACAAAACGTGGAATATCTTTGATACTTTTACTTTGATGTAAGCAAAGAAACTGGCAACCTCGTTTTGTCATGTACGATATTTTCTGTACGCGCACAAACTTTTCATCAGGTGCACCAACTCCTGAAAACGAAACCATGACCTCCTATGTGATTAAATAAAAGTGAATGCAGTATAAGTTATTTGATCTTCCATAAATACAAAGAATGGTTGAATAAGTTCCTGAAAAGCTTATGAAATTATTCTTATAATTCACCTCCATTTTGAATGATCTATCATGTCGAAAATAATATGAATGAAATAATGAAAACAAGATCCGGTCTTCAATGGCAAGGAATTTTGGGGCGAAGGGGCTGGTAAAAAATACACATTAGTCATTGGAACTCCCACAATTACCAGAACTGATTGAATGAGTTTCTGAGAACCTTATAAAATGATACTAATTATTCACCTCCATTCTGAAATGATCTACCTCGTGGACAATAATATGAATGAAAACAAGATCCAGCGTTCATTAGCAAGGATTGGTTGGGCGATGCAGAATGGCGAAGGGGCGGGTGAAAATTCACAAAAGGTAAAATTATGAGATTTCGCATGTCATAAAACTACTGTATACTGAATTCATTGACCGTACGACTGGATTCTGAGATGGAAGAAAGGAGAATAGGAAATAGAAATCTCGAGAATATGTGAACAATTAAATTAAGTTACATTGCATTGTGCGGTTTTGATTTCTCGAAAGCGAATGTTATCTCGTTTTGAATTTATTGAATGAATAGAATTGTGATGCCGTTCTTCATTATGCAATGCGGAAATTCCGCACAATGTGAAACTTACAATCGGCATATTTTTGCTGATTGAATTACACAAGAGCTCATACACGTCCTCGAAATGATTGAAAAGCCTTCATATTCACAAAATTGGGATACTTTAACAACAGTCAAAATAATAAAATACGACCGTGAAACGAACGCAAACCCTCATTTGGAATTTATTTTCGGCTTCCCAATCGGACAGAA
The DNA here is from genome assembly GCA_910592335.1 of Adalia bipunctata. Lineage (NCBI taxonomy): Eukaryota > Metazoa > Arthropoda > Insecta > Coleoptera > Coccinellidae > Adalia > Adalia bipunctata. Next base: position 17,749,922 of record OU342955.1, read on the forward strand.
AAACCGATTCATCAATAATTTTATCACAGGGGTCGCAGCAAATTAGTGAGTTTTAATTATTTTGTTCATGAAATATGTATGAGTGTGGCTATTGAAAATTTATTAGTCGTCATTGTGGGAAATCATTCCCGTCCGAATAAACTGGGATGAAATATTCAAAATACGCCATAATTTCATCGGGGAATTTTTTTTAGATATATTTTCGTTCGCTTTGCGCCTCCATAAAATGTAAATTGGAGGGGGGAACATTTGAGTAATTTGCGGAATGCGTCCGGAACATTTTCTCCTCTGTCATCGTGTTTTCATAATAGATTTGATCAAATTCGATTTATAAGCATTTGTAGCCTATACTATTGGCTTCGCAGCAATCTGTAAGACTTCAAACTGTATCAAACTGTATATTCTAGCTGAATTTTGTACATATCATTTCGAAATACAATTTCAGACCTGACACTAGAGAGTAACTCACTCTTTGTCGTTCTAACCGACTATAAAAACTTAAATTACTACTATCTTGTCTAAGTAGTTTTTCTGAATTTGGGTTACTGGCAGAATGACGTGAATTATTCATAGAATATTAATGTTTTTTGTGAAATCATTTGTAATATTGATATCATATACTCCATTCACATTTATTCAATCACATGGGAGGTCATGGGTTCGTTTTCAGGAATTGGTGCACCCGATAAAAAGTCTGCGCGCGTACAGAAAATATCGTTAATGACAAAACGACGTTGCCAGTTTCTTTGTTTACATCAAAGTAAAAGTATCAAAGATATTCCACATTTTGTTAGTTCGAATTGATCGCCTATTTTCCGTTCTTCGTCGTCCAGAAGAAGTTTCCCTTCGATATGAGAATTTTGTGGAAGTGTCATTTTTTCCTTTCACGACTTTTGGCGTGAGTACGAACGGCAAATTTGAATTGGACCAAAAATCGATTCATAAGCATGAATAAAGCGAAAGTAAGTACTAATCGACCTTTTTACACTCGATTATGAAGTTAGGTATCTGGCCGTTTAGAAAGATTTCGAACGATATTCCGGTCCCCCAGAAGTTTGGTTAGTTTCGGTATCGTTTTTGGTGCTCAAAATTTATTTGGAATTTGTAAATGGACAAAAAAAGCTTCCTTATACGATCTTCTAACGAAAGCGACCGGAAAATATGGTTCAAGTAGGATTTTTGAGGAATTACGAGGAAAGAACTTGCAGAATGAAATTGCACGATTTTCTTAAGTGAACGGGTTCTGGATGGCCATCATCGGTCTCTAAATGATTATTGTTGATCATTTTCACGTTTCAGAAAGAAAAGACGCCGAAAAAGCTTGAAAAAAGAAGAGATATATTGCATTCAAAGGTAGGTGAATTTGGATTTCGATTAATTGAAATGTGTCACTGGAGCTTTTATTCCTATCAATCCTTTGCCGAAAGTAGAAATAGGCTATATTGAACCAGAATACTCGGGTTTTTTTCATATTCCAGGAGTTTGTGTCTTATTTTAGAACAGGTGAATGATAAATGTGAAGCATATGTTTGACCTATTCCATTTTATTTGTACAAACCTACTGTGGTAGTAATGTATGAATATTTTTCAAACTAATAAATTTCTATACAGTCAGAATATTCAACTCCTTGTTCATAAGATCAAATAAATGAAATGTATATCTATAAAGCTTTCGGGAATTGACATTCTTGCTCATTAATTTATAACCAAAACTCATTTACTATTTCATTGAAATTTTTAGTTTCTCTGTAAACAAATTCGTTAATTTAGTTATTATGTTCATTTTCTTTGTGATGAATGAATAAAACTGTTATTTATTCGAAATAAAGAAATATTAGAAATAGAAATAATATGCACCCTCACAATCATGTCACATACAATATCATGATGAAAACAAAGCACATCGATAAATCGTGACAATCATGAATCCAAAAACTCCTTTATATGTAGAATATTGTTCACATTTTTCTGTTGTGTTCTCCAAAATGGAATATACATTCTGAGAAATACGCTAAGAATGTAGAAAGGGCAACATAGTGTTGACTTGGAACATAAAAATATTTTGAAAAACGTCATAACTTCGATACAGAGTGGAATATGTCAAATTTCCAAGGCCAGAGTTGTGATTTTATAATTGTGAATGGAGAATATTTGAAAACATCAATATAGCGTACACCCCTGCTATTCGTAGTCACAGAGTGAAGCCGAATCGTTGGTGAAAATTGAATTATACGCATGAGTCAACAGAAAATTCAAAATTCGCGGGAAATGTAGAAGTTCTGTATATTTCTAGTGTCAACAAGAAAATAGATATCGATGATGGAAATGTGCCACCACCAAAACCAACAAAAACCCTAAAAGTCAATCACATTGATGCTTCAAACTCATGATTTTCCGCTCTTGGTTCATCGATGGCTGAGGTTGGGAATGGCATCCATGAAATCCCCTACAACTCAGCCAGGAAAGGCCAAGGATTATCTGGGGCCTACCTTCTCTTCCACCTGAAAAATCTGAAAATAAAAAAGCGCTACCTCTAACTATTTTCTAGCGCATACTTTTATTGCCGCATGTTTGTTTTCGCATTGATTGGTACCTACATGTGTTCGCCGAGATATTTCTCCTTCGTCAGAACTTTTCCGACATTATTGTCAGTATACCTGAAATTAACCACCACCAAAAACCCTGAAAGTCACTCATATTGATTTTCCTCTCTGAGTCCATCGATGGCTGAAGTGAAACCTCTATCTTATAATTGTAAGGAAGTGCAATATGTGATTTAACAGTTTCATCATTTCGTGAAGTAGGATAAATGGACCAATTTAGACGCAAGTGTTTTCTTTGTACATTTTCATCCCTAGGTGGTCTCGGGCCACCAGGGTAGGACAATTGATGATGCGTTAAGATGCACTTGGCAATTGCTTATTTTATTGGCTCGAATCGTACAAAAAGTAGCATCTCTTTCCTCGAATGCAAATTGGGGGCGGAACCAAGAATTCACGTTAAGGGCATAATTGCAGTTGGTTGATAGTTTGAAGTTGAGTAAAGAGTTTCTACGGCAGTCGGTAGAGAGTTAAGAAGGAGGTAGTTATTGCCATTAGGGACGGACTTAGGTCTTCAAGATGGAACCATAACGGCGGTACAATATCAGGGTAATTCTCATGAAATTCCAAAATTATTCAGGAATGAATTCTCAAAAAAATTTTCAATAAATTTGAATTTTTTTTGTGGCAGTTTTGTAATACATATGATACTAGATTTCACTGATAGAGTGGTCCCCAGATTTAAGTCATTTAAAGCGACTCACAGGAATGATTTATAAATGTAAAGTGAGGGAATGATGACGAATGTGAGGGAATGATATTAACATGCAATTCATGAAACTTTATCAATTAAAAATTATTAATTTTTCATGGAATACATTGTTATTTATTTTCATAATGTTTCTATAACTAATCTGAAGAATATTAAATCAGAAAACTATGAAGTACTAATTATAATTGCAGTAGATTTCCTTTCTTCTCGGCGTTTCTTATCGTACTCTTTCTTTTTTAATTTTGCCTCTGTATCGAAAAGTTTCTTTTTTCTTGCCATTATTTGCTCCTTAAACGAGAAAAAACGATAAACTGACGTACCTACCACATGACAAAAGAAATAAAAATCTGAGTTATCTTAGTTTAAAAGTCATTCCCTCATAAATCATCATTCCCTCATTTCAAACTGAAGTGAGGGAATGACGGTGAGGGAATGACGAAATAACACGAAAACTAAGATAACATAGATACACAGCCCTGACCTTATGAAAACATTTTGAACTATGAACACTACCCCCAAAAACGCATCCAAATATAAAGTTACTTCTACTCATACTCACCTTATTTTTTGATGATGTCTAATGGGGGAATGATGTGAGGAGAAGTAATATAGTAATAATTGTAACTGAATACAATATTGCACAAAACCGAGTTGAAGTTTAATCAGAATCACCATGTAGTAACATAATTCGCGAATTCACAGGCTAGAAAAACTCAAGCTACTTTCATAGAATTCGCTCAATATGACCATAGATCGAGTATTTGTAACAAGGTGAGGGAATGATTTTATCCAAAGGGACATACATTGAAATTTCATAGTTATTCAATAAGTATTTGTCGTGGCTTGAATTGATGTTTAAATATAACGAAAATCACCATTACAATATTTGACTAAAATTTGATTTACAAAAAATTACTGAATAGGATGAAAATATTGAGTTTCAGCAGGAAACTGAGATAGTGGGACAACGTGAGGGAATGATTTTTATGATATAAAATTATATACTTATATAATATTATATTATAACTTTTTCATTGCATTTAATGATATCTCGTTTTTCGGGGTGATGGAAGAAAAGGTACCTAGCGTCAAAATAAAAACCTAACATCGATAATAATTACATGGGTATCTGTATCAATAGCGGTGGACTTAAATTTTGGAATTCGATGAGAATTACCCATCAATTCATTTCTTTGTCGTAAAGACGTTTTCTATGTCACGCAGTGCGGATAGATAGTAACTGAACGTGTGTTTGTCAATTAGTATGAGACGTTTAATCTACAAGTTAGTGTTGATTATTGTGTAAGGGCTGTAAAAACACTGTATATAGACAGTTTGAGTTTTATTGGTTCTCGAGAAGACTGCAGGAAGACGTTTGACTTAAAATGAAAGTTTGGCTGCCCATGCGAAGGTCATAACCCTAGACGACCGAAAACTAACCTACAAAAATATGACCTGAATGAAGAAATATTATCACGTTACACTATTTTGGGTCCGTCTCTGGTTCTCTACACAATTTATAATTCCGAATGGACGGAAACTATATGAACAACACATTACTCGATTCCAAAAGGGTGAAGCGTGACACGATGAACTCATCTCGTACATTGAAATCCCCCGTTCTTCACGCGGTAACCTATTAAATTAATTAATCGCACATACTTCCGCAATCTCGAAATCCGGATATGCGAAGATCGTGTGTACACAGCGCGCAGCAATTGCTTATCGGAGTAAACGCTTTGCCTCTGGGAAATCTTCCAACATCACCTAAGGGTGTAATTTTCGCTAGTCGGACAGGTGTGTTTTTCGCATATGCGAAAATATTGCAGTGCGGTGGAATTAAATGGAGGTTTTCGGGATGAATTGAATGTCGGGAGCGAAGGTGTGCGATGCGAGATTCTAGCTTTGGATTTTCGAGGATGAAAGAACATTTCGTGCTCTGATTAAATAATGAGGCAGTTTTGGATTCGAAACAGTTCTATTTATTCGAGGTTTTTGTGTTGGTTCACTGGCAGGGAATGCCGGGCGCATAAAGAAGAAGCCCAAATAATGAACCTTGAGGTATACCTCCAATGAGACAGTCATCAGTGATTCTTTATGCTTACGCTCCATTCACGATCTGTTATGTTTGGGAGTTTGAATTCACAAGACAAATAATTTATGCCTCCTCATCCGGTTTCCGCTTCCATTATAATAATATTTTAGGGAAACGTTTTGTCAGTCTCCCCCGAAAAAATCTCCATTATAATTGATGCAAAGATGTTCAGATTAAGGGGAACAGCATATTTTCGAAAAGTAGAATTCATTCAACGTATTTCCTTAAGGGTTTATTAATGGCTTCCGCTGAAGCACGAAAATTAATGAAATTCCCTAAGGAACCCTACATCCACTCTTCACATCCATATCCTTGGATTTTAATCCAGATAAGATGCTAGAAATAAACAGTTTCAATTCATCCTAAACGCATTTATTAGTTCTCTGTTGTGTAAAACAGCATTCTTGGCGGAGGGAACAATATTGATTGCTTTAATTACGGAAAACAAGGCCCATTAATAACTGGATGGTGCGGAAAATACTTTTGCTGTCTTGATACTCGGAATTCTTGCTGGAATATCTTCATGGAGAACTAATATCGAAGGCAATATTGCGTTTTAGAATTCCATTAGAAATACTTGATGGGTTATTCGGACCCACCTCTTAAACTGGCCATACTATCCGGTCATAAGTTTCGTTTTATAACCGACTCTCTTCAAACGAAGTGGGTCATGAAAAGAAACGATTTCAGTAGCATCACAGTGTTGGAACCCGTCCTTTGCTTAAGGAACGAATTCACTTAATGGTCACGAAACTAGTGTGTGCTTGCGTTCAGGCGAGCGAACTGTTCGGACTTAGCGAACTGTTCGGACTTAGCGAACTGTTCGGACTTAGCGAACTGCAGTAGAGTGCGAACTGATGACGAGGGCCGTGGCGAGGGAGAGGAAGGTCAAGTCGCTTCGTATCTTTATTCTTGAACTGTATACCACAAGGTCGAAAATAGTGGAAAGACAGCGTTACTTGGAAACCGGAAAGAAACGTATTTTCTGCCAACAATTTCTCGTTTTTCAAAGAGTTATTAAAGTGTCGACTTGGGAAATATGACGCTATTTCTATGTTTGTGAACATTGCTATAGGTGATGAGAAGGCATCCAATTCGGTGGTACTCCATTCACTTTTATAATGTATTCTGGTTGGCAATGCTTTAGGTTTGTCAAGTTTTTTCACTCAAAACCGACGCAGGTTGGTACTCGTTGAATGTCAAATGATTCTCAGAGACGTTGGAAATGCTTATCTTCATATATTCTGTTTCAACTCTGTGAATGGGGTTAGTTCTTTTAAGGGACTTCATACCTGAACAAAAAGGAGTCAAAAACGATTTATTTTTTCTGATTGATGAGGGGATGGTGAGTGTATAGAGATAAAAATAATAAAAAAAAATATTTTCTGAGTATTGAGTGAATGAATAGGATATTTCCCATCATTTTTGTTTATTTTGTAACATTTACACCATCAAAACGAACAATTATTTTTGTGTTTTTTCATTTCAGTATATTTGAAGTCTATAGTTTAGTTTATCAAACGTCTATCTCATTTTTCTCCTAGAATTTACCGTTTTTTTGTGAATAATATCACAACAATGTGTTGTTTTCGCGAAATTTATTTCCTTGAATTTTTCTATTCGAAACGATAAATATCTATTTTCATCAACGACACTTCATTAAGGTTTGTTTCAGCCGTCGATTTGTAAAAATTAATTGTTTCTTACAATTGTGGATTCTAACATGGAATTGAATTTCTTTTAAATGACACGCCGTGCAGGTATCTCCTCCCAGATGACTGGTGAAGGAAAGAGAGAGTATTATACAGCCAGTGTGAGATCAAGTTCAGGGTAGGATTTCTTGTAATATTCCCTGCGCCCCAACTTTTGTTCTATTGAGCTGAATAATCCAATAAATGAAAATTAATGCACTACACTACCATCTGGCAGTAGACGTATCTTATTTTGAAGGCTTTAGACTCTTAAGGTTCAACTGTGACACAGGTTTCGCTGTACTACATACTGCAATTTCATACTGGAGTATTTCAAGTTGTGCAGAAGGGTATTTAAATGTCTTCTGTAGGCTTATTTCTTGGAGATTTAGAAAAGTGGGGAATTCCATAGGTCAGTCTGTTCGTTTAGAAATTTGTCTGTCGGGTTATTCATTTTTTGAATGAACTATCTCAAAGTAACGGACTATTCTGTCCATTATTTTCAGTAAAATTTCAACACTCGATCCCTAACAAGAAAATAGCATAACTGAATCTTCCAACCATGTTTATATGAGTGAAATATTTTTAGGATCAACAGAAGAAGAAGTTTTTTAAACATTCGCCATGTCTTTGGAATTATTGGGTTCTCATAATATTTTCTCAAACTCATTATTTTCCCAAAGTTAATAAACATTTCGATAAATACGTGATTACAACGACCTCTTTGTAGAAAGGGCAACGTTGCTCATTCATCTGACAGGAAAATGACTATAACGTAACATTTTCAAAATAAACACGATGAAATGTGTCAGAATTTCAGGGCAAACCGGGATACATTGTAAAAGTTAATAGAGTATATATTCCTGGTACAATACCGGTAAAACAGAGCTTAACTTATAGTCAAACGATTTTTTTATAATCAGTTACTGCGCGTAAGATTTTAGTTTTACAAGCCTTTATTTAGTTTCACTTGTCCCGGTGTCTGTCTGTCTGTAATCGAATCTTGCAAGTTGAATATGACACACTTCTTATCGTCGATTGATCTGAAATTTGGCATGTTTACATAATTCTGGTGTCAATGCATCATGAAATATTTTTTATAGGAAAAACAAAATGGCGGATGAGTTTTGTAATTATCATCAGATTCCATTCAAAATTAGTATCTGGGGGTTTTTGGGTTCGACAATGATATTTCTTCCATCTAAATTCAAAAATTCGAGATGGCGGATACAATATGGCGGCTACAATATGGCGGACGAGTTTTGTAATTATGATACGATTCTATTCAAAATTGGTATGTGTATGTTTTCTGGGTCGGAAATTACGATTTTTTCAAAATTGAGGAATTCAAGATTGCGGCTCCAAAATGGCGGATGAGTCTTGTCATCATAAAAGCTTGTCTTAAAAAATGATTTTTTTATTATAGCTTGTTATGTTTCTGTTTTCCTGAAAATTGTCTCTATTGAATGAAGTATAGAAGAATAGACGAATAGCGAAGGCAAATCCATAACAAACATGAATATAGGCGGCGTTTCAAAAAGGTTTTCTGTAGCAAAGTATTTAAATATTTATTGATTTTGAAAATATGAATTTGGAAATTGTATGAAACAAAATATCTCAAAAATGGGCGCAACTGCTTTGCTGGCATATGCGTTCCCTTTTTGCAAGATCGTCAATGTTTCACGTGCGTTATGACATGTGGCACCGTCCTGTTGAAACCACAGGTCGTCAAAATCAGTAGCTTCCACATGAGGCACAAGAAACTGTGTTATCACGATAACGTTATTGAATTTTTTGACAATCAGGATGCCTTGACTGTCATGTTTACAAACTCCCATCTGTCAACTATCGATTTGTCACGTCATAATCATGTGACATCATGACTGACAAATCTGGCGCGCAATTCGAATCTTGCACTCTCATTTAGACACCCTTTATAAACAAATATGAACGTTATCCTTGTTTGGTATTTAATCGTCAGTTCCGTATTTCCGCGCCGACATTTCCAGGAGAGTAGATCGTAACGAACGCGATAGCTGCGGACAAAGGGAAAACAGAAATGAATCTAATTTCCACCTGAAAACTAGAGAGCAGATGAGTAATATTCAAATGCACCCCCGGGCTATACGTTCGGCCGTAAAAATTTCGCGGATGGAATAAACGAATAGTTTCATTACCGAATGCAAATAGGGCGACGGAGTCACATAGCGACGGATGCACCTGTGCGCGATATGGATATCCTTTTACCCAAATTAATTTTCCTTCGTTTGCCGTTTTCGGAATAACTGAATGCCGAAACTGCGGATCACGGCGGCTATTATTGATGCTTGGCATACTCCACGGAAGTGCTGATATGCACAGGGATTGTTGTATGATGAAGGGACCATTTTAGAAGCTCCTGGAAATATAGGTCTGCATGTTCAATGGTGCATTGAATTTTTTCATGAAGGATTTTATGCCAGCGAGAAAGTTGTTTCGAATATCGTGGGATGATGTTGAAATGGATACTATTACAAACCCAGAAAAACGACTGAATATTATCATTGAGTTTAAAATGTTTACCTAGAGGAACAACGCAGTTGAACGAATTGAAGCGGCACATAGCGACATAGCCACATAGTAGCGACTGACTATAATCCGCCAAGTCAGTCTGGTCCATGTTGTTAGCTATTCATTCACAGAAATCTGTAGGATATTTAATTCCCTCTAGTTCTAGTAACATCAATTATAGACAGATTCGGATTAATCCAAATTATACAGGGTGAGTCTTTGACTTGTACATATATTTTAACTGAAGATTCCTCTCATCAAACGAAACACTTTTTTCCTATACCATTTTTCAAAATTCGGTTTGGTTTCGAAGATACAGGGTGTCGAAAATCCACGAAAAAAACACTTTATTGTCCATTTCTTCGATACCGTTATTTCGAATGAACTGAATTTTGGTTGATTGATTACTCTATTCATGGTGCATATTTCTCAATCGAAACTTTTTCAATATCTTTCCTGGTATAAAAGTTACAGGGTAGTCGACTCATCAATACACGCAAAAACACCATAAAACCACTTCAAAAAGATAAACGGTCGATAGTTTCGAAAGAATCGATCATTTAAAAAACTGAAAGTATTCCTTTGTTTTTTCAATAAAACGCGTCGTTTTCGAGTTATTTCCAATTTTACGCGATAAAATTTGACGAAAAACTCAAAAATCATAAGAAAAATCTAGATGCAACCCTGGATTTATAATATCACCGAATCGAAGATGTATTAATATTCTGTAATCGAATTCAAAATTAACAATGTTGTCAGAATGAGAAACTCCGTTTGCAATATCCTCATTTCTTTGGTTTCTATTTTTTCATCATTCTATCGTGTTTTGTGCCCGTTTCACAATACTGAAAATTTCAATATTCGATCACTTTACCGTCTATCAGATCTTTTGACTTGTGTATTCAGCTCATTTTCTTCGATATTGATAGTTGGTACACTAATGATCATTCAATGAATCAATCTCAATCTCTGAATGAATTGACAACAGCGTTATCTCATCCTCTAAAATATGTTTTGATACACCGTGTTTATTCCATCAGTTCCGGCAGTAATACATCATAATTCCGAGCTATTTCACAACTCAAATTAATATGATAATGCATAATGCCTCACATACATTCTTATAACCCATTCTCTCGTTAGAAAAATTCTAATTTTTTCTAACCTCTAATTAGTTTCAACCAGAGATATCTCACGTCAAAGAGCAACCTCACGTCATAAGTTATGTAACAGAACTACCACATATATGTGAAGTAGAAGAACTGAATAGAGGAAATGGTATACTCCATTCACATTTATAAAGTATACCGGTTGGCCATGACATTCTGACAGATTTCACCGTGTATTTTTTGAAAATGTTAGGTTATAGTCATTTTTCTGTCAGATGATTGAGCAATGTTGCCCTTTCTTCATAAGAGTCGTAGTAATTACGTATTTATCGAAATGTTTATTTACTTTGGGAAAATAATGAATTTGAGAAAATATTATGTGATGGGCTGAAGGACTCCGGTCGATGGCCTTTGACTATGGTCAATAAAGTACTGTTTATCTATTATGTGAATTCAATAATTCCAGAGACCTGGCGAATGTTGAAGAAACTTTTTTCTCTGTTAATACTGGAAATATTTCACATATATTAACATGGTTGGAAGATTCAGTTATGCTATTTACTTGTATGGAAGACAAGAATCGAGTGTTGAAATTTCACTGAAAAATAATGGCCAGAATAGTCCGTTACTTTGTGATAGTTTATTCGAAAAAAAAATCAAAGTACAATGGGATGAAATAAGATATATACAGTATAATTCATAATGTAATTTCCATACATAATTTCAATGGCATTACAGCTTAAGACATAATTTTTTAACAATATTCAATTAGTAATTTTTCAAGAGAATTGCACACATGGAAGAGTTCAGGTGAAAACTTCTGATGTAAGCAGTACCTAATATTGAATTCAAAAAAGTCTACTCATGGAGGCTATGAATACAATCATTAATAAAGATTCTTTTTCAAACTGGCATATAATGATTGGATACAAAAACTTGAGAAAACGGTAACTCAATAAAGAAATTGGATTTGAATATATAAAACGTCCATAATTTTCAATCACAAAACATTATTTTCTAACATTGTTACATGTATATGTTTCTTTGAGAAAAGAAAGGTTAGGTTATTTGATGTATCAAACATTACAGCATGTTCAAAGCAATTACAGTAATAGCAAAACAGATTCGAACAGGACACCATACATTTTTAACTATGATACAAGAGCACAAAGATAAAAACCTCTCTGAGTAAGTATAGAGGTTTTGGAATTTTTTCAAAGAATAGGCTGACATATTTATAATGGATGGAATCTTCTTCAGGAACAACATTTTATCTTTCTTTTGGATTGAGACTGACAAAATATCTTGAAATCATATCTGCAACAGAAAAGGAGATAGAAAATCATCAGGAAATAATAAATAATATAACCTACATTTGGTCCTTGACAACGAAGGTCTTCTGACCAGATCTGGCCCTCCAAGCAATTCTTTCCCAGATTCCTGATTGGTTATTTTTCTATCTAGGTGGTTTGCAGCAACTTCCTTTTCCATAGTATAGGCTTTTTGTCATTTTGTTTGATTCAGTTGAACCTCGTTGATCGTAGAAAATCTTCGATACAGTACTAGTTGAATAAGGAGGGTATTCGACATTATTGCACTACTAGAATATGCAAACGTTAGGTCTTTCACACTGCCGGATAAAGGGTTCTGTTGAACTTACACTAGTAATGTTCCTTTTGGAGTTTTTGAACCTCCATCCATCTTGAACTCCCCATTTTAAGTGGAAGAGACGAGTTCTCAGAATTTCCTCTACATATTATTCCATATCCATTAGATCATTGTTTGAGTCAGAGTAACCCTCAGAAAATTCTGAATCTGAATCAGATTCTCCCAATGAAATAACGAGTGGAGGAATATCTGCCATTGGAAGATTACCCATGTGTTTCGTCCAGTCCTCTGTGATAAGTTTTTGACTCTTTCACAATGTAAATAAAAATTTTGCCACATATCTGATGTACATTTTGAAAGAGCCAGACTCCATAAATTCAACACTATATCCGTTGTATAGGGATGCGAATTTATGTTTTTGTTATAGAAGTTCTTACAAAACGTCCATGCCATTTCAATAGGATTGTACTGACAATGGTATGGGGGTTATCTAAGAACCTCATGCTCCTTCAAAAGGTCATCAACACATATCGTCTCTGTCTGTCAGTTCGATGAGGTAATATCAAATTCCAAAGTTGTTTCTTGGTAAAATTTTGATTAAAATCAATCTTGTTTTTAATCAACCAATCCTGCATCTCGCTTTTTTTGCTGGAAAAGGTGGGTGGTTTATCCAATTGAACCGAATTATATGGTGCATTGTCCATTACCACCACATATTTCACAGGAATCTTAGCTAAAGATGGAATCAGTTGATTAATAACCAAATTCTGAAAAATTTCACTGGTCATTGTCTTGTGATAGTCACGGTCATTGTTTTTTAATCTAAAATGAAATCAGAACCTTCTAAAAACCCGAAATTACTTCCTGCGTGTAGAACTGTGAAACGTTTTCCTTCTGATTCAATTTTGGATGGATTACTCATCATATCCGATTCATGTGTCCAGCGACGAACTGAAGTATCGTTTTGGTAAATCCAAGTTTCATGTAGAAACACAAATCAAAATTTGCGCAGGAAAGTAATTTTGTCTGCAACAACATGTTTTTGTTCACATAAAATTTTGCGTTCATTTACCCTTTTGTATTTGTAACCCATTGATTTCATGATTTAAGTGATGTCCGTCCTCCGTTATATTCCAAATGTTATTTCGCAAAAGTGAGTAGATTATCAATCGAAAAATGTTCATGTTTCGAATTATAATTCCAAATTTGTCGTTGTTGATCTTTTTTCAAAATGAAGTCTTCAGTCAATGTCTTTTTTGGTGCACCAATAGAAGGAAATTCTTTGTCGTCTCTTTCACTTAAAATCCTCCTGTTTGTGTTTATGTGCAGCTAAAAAATAAATATCTATTCTCATAAAATATAATACCTTGGTTTTTACACACATACGTTAAAAATGTTGGATAGCTGGTATGATAAAGTGTTGATTCCAAATTGATACTTTTTGAATGAGCCGATTTCAATTCTTCCTCATAGTTTGTCTCTGCTTTTTCGTCACTACCTTCGGCATTTTTAGTTTCCTGGCGTGATGAATATATTTATATTTGTTAAAGTAAATGTGATCAACCCTTACCGAACAGTTTTTATAGTTTTTTATTTCAGAAAGCGAAATATCTTTCAAGTGAATCAGACTTTTATTGTTTATAAATCAAACTTGACATTTCTCTTATCAGCACACTAATTAAATAATTTGAAGACTTCAAGAGCACTTCAAGAATATTGAGGGGATAAATTAGCGAATTAACATTGGCAACGTTGTTTAATTTTCACGAGTGCCAACCTGCGTCTGTTCTAGGGGAAAAAACTTGATAAACCTAAAACCTGGCCAACCGGGATACTTTATAAATGTGAATGGAGTATAATTTGATACTTTTGAGATGGGTCGATTCCCCATGTAAAGGAAGGTGATCTATGATGGAATTCATAGATATGTATTTATTTAGTAATGTTATCCGAAAAATTCCTTAGAATCAGAAATATTGGTAAACCTGGCAACGTACACGTCAAAGTTCTGTGAATTTTCACAGAACATTTTATCGTTGGTATTTCTATGATTTTATTAACATTGTTATGAAGGTTATAGCTTGATCAAACTCATTAATTGAATTGAAAATCACTATTCACAGGATATTTATGGGGATATGGAGAAAAATATGAACAAGTTATTAGTGTTTACAAACTAATCTTCAGGAAAATCGAAGAAGGAACTTAATTCGATAGAAAAAATTGGCTTTTCAATTGTAGAAATAACCCTTCTAAACAAACTGTTTTTGATAAGAAATATCGTGTTTTTAACATTCTTATTCGAATAAGGTTAGTACTTATCAACTCAATTTCAATCGAGAAATATGCTTTGCATCAATTCCAGAAGATCTTTTCAGGAACGTACTGAGCCCAATTTTTTTTCAAATTGCTATATATTTTCAACAGAGCCGAATTCGGAAGAATGAAAAAAAGGTTTCTTTTGACCTCAAGAATCTTCAGTTAAAATATATGTACTAGTCAAAGACTCACCCTGTATATCTTCGTTACAAACGGTGTGAAGGAAAATTTTGTTGATAAATTGAATAACAGTAACAAATACATCACGCATTCGTGCCCTGCCCACTCAAGAAATAGTGCCTTATAGTATAGTTCAGCTACCACCGACAGATGCGAGAGTAAAAAATTTCGATTCTCTGAAACACAACTGCGCCACTATGAATTTGAGAAGAAACTACTCCATCATAGGCAATCCAACTCAATTATTAATTATTTTCTGATTGTATTCCACAAGTATGGATCCGACAAAGATGGGAGGCAGAAAGCAGAATTGGTTTGAATTAATCAGAAAAAAAAATTAACAACCTACATAATATGCAGACAAATCATATAAAACAAACAAAGACCACAACTGAAAATTGCAAAAAAAAACAGGACATAACCCCAGAAAGTGAAAGAATGAAGAAATGGCAAGGTTGTGGATATTCCGAGATGTTATAATGGTAATGCAGTTTTTGGTTTCAATCACTTTATAAAGTTTGTTTTATCTAAGTTAAGTTGACTTATCCATACATCTCGGTAGGAGGAAATATACATTTTTATTCGAAGTTGTTATCAGTATTCGGATAAATTGTGATTATTTGAGCATTCGTACGTACAAAATTTTCAAACCAGAAAAATATTGAAGTATTTTGTTAGTGAAAATAGAAGTGAAGCTTTCCTGATAAAGTAAACAAGCATCATCAGATATAGCCTTATAAGCCTTTTGAAAAAAATTGGGCTAAATACGTGCCTGATACGATTCTCTGGAATTAATGCAAAATTCATATTTCTTGATTGAAGTTGAGTTGATACATTTAGGAAATACTCAAGCACTAACCTTATAAGAATAAAAATATTGCAAACACGATATTTCCTCACAAAAACTCTTAGTTCTCCCCGAGTGTTTCTGCAATTGAAAAGCCATTTTTCTCCCACCAAAATAAGTTCCTTCTTCGATTTTCCTGAAGGTTTGTAAACACTTATTATTTGTTCAGATTTTTCTCGATATCATAATATCTTATATAAAATTGTTTTAACACTAACCTATCTCCATTAACCTAAGTCATAGGATTTGAGGTCATTGAACTAACCTAACCAATTTCTTTGATATTTCACAGAGCTTTTGAGAAGACGATGCCATATTGTGTTGATTTTCTCCTCAAACAAGGAAGCAGTCCGTTCCCTATGGTTACGGGATGAACTAATGCAAGGGCACAAATTTCGCTAATGTTTTACTTTTCGCTAATGGCGTCTAGTCGATTCTCTTCGTAAATGCCGAACGAGTAGTTCTGATTCTCGCCGATATAGCGCTACGATCTTAATTTCGCCTATAACGGTGGTCTACTTCACAATGCGAGGTAGCCAGCGCGCAAGACAAACCGTTGTTCCACAGACCAAACAGTTAGTATGTGGTTGTTGAACGACGCATGCGTATAGCGATAACCGCCGTGGTGGACTTCGATTTTCCGATTTATTGATTCACAGTGGAAGTGAACAAATGTGATGATTACCGTGTAGTGTCGAGTTTATAAGATTCCAAGAGATTATTGTTTAGATGGAAACATCGCCACAGATCATGTTGTGCTAAGAACCATTATATTTTTCATTGATTTCAATTCAATGCGTGTTTTGTATGAACAGTCATCATCCGAATTTTGTATTCCATTGATATTTATTTTTGATATGCATATTTTTTATAGAAACTGTGCGTATGGAATGTATAATTTCATGCTTCTCAGAATAAAATTCTATCTCTCACATTAATTGTGGGATTTTATTTCATATCTCTAGGTACATCAAAAGTTTTTCCATTATAGAGATTCAAGTCTTGACAAAGTTGATAAACATTCTGACAACATTGTTAAATTCTATAGAGATCAGATAGTTTATAAAGTTCAGCAATTCTGTGAAATTTTAAACCCAGGGAAGCAACTAGATTATTTTTATGATTTTTTATTTTCAGTCGAATTTAATCGGGTAAATAACTCGAAAAAGACGCGTTTTATTGAAAAACATATCTACGAATACTTTTAACTTTTGAAAAAGTTACTTCTTTCGAAAATATGAACTGTTCATCTTTTTCAAGTGATTTCATAGTATTTTTGCGTGGATTTATGAATCAGCTACGCTGTAACTTTCATACCAGCGGAAATATTGAATGAAATTTGATTGAGGAATATGCACCATGAATAGAGTAAACAATCAACCAGAATTCAGTTCATTTGAAATAGCGGTTACGAAGATATGAACAGAAAAGTGTTTTTTTCATCGATTTTCGACAGCCTGTATCTTTCAAACGAAATCGGATTTTGAAAAATGGTGTAAAACAATTGTTTCGTTTGATGAAAGGAATCTACAGTTAAAATTATGTACAAGTCGGAGACTCACCCGGTAGAAATGAAGACTTACGTCACTGAAAAAACACCCTTGGGTATGATTTTCGGAAAGTGCTTTTCCACCATTAATGATTTGAGGAAGTATTGAAAAAATCTATTCGTTGACTGTATAAAGAACTGAAATATAAATCAATGATTTATTCTCTATTTATATTCGTAAGTAATATCATAAGTGCATCCAATTTTTCCGAAAAAAATGGAAAAAACACGTTGCTAAGTAATATTTTAACAAGAAGCATGAGTGCTCTGGTGGCAACAAAAATCCGAGTCGAAGACGAGGATTTTTGCACCTGCACGAATGCTTTTTGTTAAAAAAATATTACTTTGCATTGTGTTTTTTCGATTTTTTTCGCAGGAAAAATTAGATGCACGAATGGTATTTGACAAGACTATTTCAAGAGTAACAGATTATTCTGGATGCATTATGTATGTATTATTGATTTCGTTGACAACAACTGTCAAGTTTTGCCGCGGGTAAACCCGAAAAAATTGCTGACAGCTGCTGCCATACAGTTTTTCCATCTAGAAACCATTTGTGATTCAAAATTGCGCGTTTCTGATTGGTGGAAATTAAGACGAGGGAAATAGTCAGAAATATTCACCCATTCTACATCTCAGAAAATAAATGTTCAAGAATAATTTTTCCTAATCCATGTATATCCAATTTTCATCATTACCTCCCGTGGAAATAGAATTCATCAAATGAATATCTGAGGTAGGTACACGCCGAATTTCCAGCGTCGAACTTTTCTACAGAAATGTCGACATTTCCGCATAAAAACACACGACTGATTCCGTAACATTCGTAAACTTGCCCCGGAAAAATGTAAATCGCGGGTGCTAGCAACTACGCCTCCATAAATCAAACTTTTTGTAGATCACCCCGTCTCGCGACATTCTTCAGAACTTTCCCAAATCGATAGGACATCTATAACAGGAATGTTAGTCTTCCCACCGTTTAGAATCTATCACGACGACTTTAATAACTTAGAGACGGACCACCGACACAAGATCGATTCTTTTCCACATCCATTTCCAGCCGATAAAATGGGCAAACATGGGACTGAAAATATGATTTGTTTCATTCGAAAAGTTTTTCAGGCATACTTTCAGGGCCGGTGTTTTCTCACTTTGGATTTAGTGCCGCAGCAAGTTCCGGAGAGTAATGTGCTTAACTTTGAATTTAGTGCCTTTCACAGCTTGATTTATAATTCACTTTCGATTATAGTGGCATCAGCAACTAAAACTTGAAGAGCTGGTGTTATATATCAAGGTTTCTGAGTATTTAAGGATCTTGAGCGGGGTTTATCGAATGAAATGAGGGCAAAATGAGAAAACTAATTCTTTTAGTGCCCCATTAGTCTATGAATGAATATCTTTCACTGTTAGAGTCATGAAATTTGATTTAAGTGGAGGTTATCGTCCAATATTATAGCTCCTTCTTGTAGCTATCAGCTTGAAATATGTTTTAGGCAACCTCTAGTGTTGGATTTTGAATTCTAGTACTGAATATTTATTTGAATTCTAGTTCACCATTAAACCTTTTCAATATTTGGGTACCTACTGTTAAGCATTCAGAGCTTTTTCACCTTTACTTCACTGTTCAAAATTCATATTTTTTGTTTTATTATACCACAAAGTTTCCTACTGGAATGGGCTTTCCGGGTCCTTTTTCTACCTGTTCAGTGCAAATTCACCCCTGCCACGTCGCAACCTCGATACGCCTAAGCTCGCAATATACTCTCGTCTTCTTCCCAAAGTCGGACCTCGTTACATTTGTACCTAAAAGTGTATTCTTCACATGAGATAAGGACTCTACCCAGTACAACACCTACGAAAACAGACAGAAGCAGATATGTAACTTTTAATCTGAACAACCGTAAGTACCATTTCTTCAGTGTTCACTTTGTGGAATTAATTTCTCTTTTATACATCTATTTTTTATTTCTTTAATTCTCGTGATGATAAGTACAGCAGTCCATTCCTTCTCTCCAAGAGAGCTCCTGTATTTCATGCATCCACTTACTTACGAAACTATTTCAGGGGTATTTGGTCTGTTTGAATGGCGTTCTTCTCGCTTTCCTCCATTATTTGTGCGAGGGTATGTCGCAAAAATAATTGTAGAATCTGTGGTACGAAATGATAGTTCTTAAATAAAATCCATGCCAATACGATGGTTTTATTTTCGATGAACCAAACAATCCTGATCGGTATAAAGAACATCTTCCTCATGAGGAACTTTTGTCTGACAATATAAGCTTGGTTATGCGTATTGGAACAAGTTACAGCAATAACCTATGAAAAGAGAAACAACAAAGAATTCCCCTATTAATGTAATGCGGTTATATTTTCGAAGTTACTGCAAGAAGGGGGAGGATAAGACGAAGAAGGAAACACAATAAAGACATTGGGGATGTCTGTTGGAGTTCTCCCATATTTCTCTATGATTGCTTCATGAGTAAAAGTTTTTATTTATTTGTAGCCCTAACGAGTTTGTCGAAACTTTCTCAACAGAGTGCAGCTGTTGTGTCATATCTTGTAATTTAGTGGGCGTTAATAGATAAATGCTGTTAGGGCTGCTGCTTATGACGTTCCAGATTTTATCTCAACGTTCGGCGTAAGAGCCCAAAAGCGATATTTTTGTAGTAGCACAAACGTCAACAGCAAAATGAATAAGGATAGTACTGGCATATACAGGGTGGCCAAGAGATTGACGTCAAAAAGAAAAAAACAGGTGCCTCGTGTCATGGGCTATTCGAATCTCCCCCATGTATGTTATGCGATTTTTCACGGTTTTCGAGTTATGAATTTTTTATAAACTTTGAGAATTTTCGACTTGACCATCTTAAAAAAGATATTAAAAAAAAAGTACAAGACTTCTCTGTGAAATTTTTTTTGCAACTTAATCTCCATGAATGGCACTTTTATACATGGAATAACCAGATTTGTTACTTTGATGAAAATTATGGAAATGTTGGTCTCAAGTGAAAAAGTTACGTGAATTGGATTATGATCTGAATTTTCGAATCAAAATTAAAAATGTAAAAGGGCTAATTCACGGTCTCTTGATATGCTTGAAAACTGCGCTCAACAGTCAGCTTTCAGAATCATTGATGAAAAATGGTACTTAACACTCTACTTTTGCTAGAAATAGCCTTCAAAGTCATCTAGGTAGAAATAATCAAAGAACTAGACATTTACTACAAAATTATTTTTTGCCATTTTAAGATTGTTCTGATCAAGTTATGATAGAAAATGCTGAAAATTAATGAAAATTAGCTTTAGATGTTGGTCAAGAAAAGTTCTAGATAAAAAAAGAAAAAGGTATGGCAATAAATCACACATCAAAATTTATTTATAAAATTTACAGTAGGTTTCCAAAGTGGCCACCTCCAGCCTCAATACACATTCTACACCTTCTTAAAAAATACTTTTAATCGCATAAAACCTGCTCTGTTCTCTCTTAGGACACGTTAGGCTTCTCTTAAATTAACCAAACGTCCGTAATCACTTGAATGAACGATACCCGAACAGATGGATCGGACGCAGAGGACCAATCAAGTGGCCCCCACGTTCACCTGATCTCAATCTCATCGATTTTTCTGTTTGGGATTATTTCAAAGGAATTCTTCACGCCCGAGAATGTTCGAGTGAAGACGAGCTTCGACTGAAGTTAAGAGAAGTCGAACGTGTCCTAATAGAGAACAGGGCAGGTTTCATGCGATTAAAAGAAAATTTTCTAAGAAGGTGTAGAATGTGTATTGAGGCTAGAGGTGGCCACTTTGTAAACCTACTGTAAATTTTATAAATAATTTCTTTTTATTTACATAATGATGTGTGATTTATTGCCATACCTTTTTCTTTTTTTATCTAGAACTTTTCTTGACTAACATCTAAAGCTAATTTTCAAAAATTTTCAGCATTTTCAATCATAACTTGATCAGAAAAATCTTAAAATGGCAAAAAATAAGTTTATAGTAAATGACTAGTTCTTTGATTTATCCCACCTCAATGACTTTGAAGGCTGATTCTAGCAATAGCTGAATGTTGAGCGCAGTTTTTAAGCATACTCAGAAACCGTGAATTAGCCTTTTCACATTTTTAATTTTGATTTGAAAATTCAGATCGTAATCCAATTCACGTAACTTATTCACTTGAGACCAACATTTCCATAATTTTTATCAAAGTTACGAATCTGGTTATTTCATGAATAAGAGTACAATTTATTGAGATTAAGTTACAAAAAAAAATTCATAGAGAAGTCTCGTACTTTTTTTTAAAGCTGTTTTCAAGATGGTCAAGTCGAAACCGTGAAAAATCGCATAACATACATGGGGGTGATTCGAATAGCCATGACACAAGGGACCTGTTTTTTTTCTTTTTGACATCAATCTGTATAATGGGGCATGATTGAATATAGCACCTGATTTCCACTGGAACTTTTTTCTTGCAACTCCTAGTTCGAAGTTCAAAGTTTTTCATCCGACGCAAACGCTCCAGACAGGCAGTCACCGATAATAAAAAGCTGGATGAGACGGAAACTGACATCCAAATCCGAATTGGGCGTCATCTGTTGTTTATAACCTACAGCAGGCTTTGTTGACGATAAATCATCAGAGGTGCACAGATGGGACCGTGCCCCAAATTAAGATGACCCTCGTGAACAAGTATCAACTCTTCTTGCACCGACTACTCGACGTGTCAACTTGTTTTCTTGTTATCCTGGCGAGATTTATGCGGGCTTAATATCGGTGGATTCGACTGATTTATGTGACCTATATTGAATCAATATAGGGGGTAAGACATCCTTTCGAACACTTAATCTGATGCTGTCTATTGAACAAACAGGAAAATCCGAGTTGAAGACAATGACATCGTTTACCTTGTGTTCGAAAGACTCTTGTAGTTAGTGAGATTAGTTCTGGGAGCGATGGCAGCTAGATCTCGATGGTTCTGAGTTAATTTCAAGACTTGTGTCAACTCATTAAATAAATTATGAATCTCTGGGAGAATTTCGACGAGACAACTCTAAGAACCTTGCAGTACTGAGTGAAAACTTGCATTTTCAATAAATATGAATCTTAATAACGAAATGAATCATTAACATGTATACAAATACGGAGACAAAATGAGTTTAGCTCCTAAAACAGGGATTATGCAAATTTTTGTTCCAGACAATGAAGAATCCGTATTGTCCACGGTACTATTGATCTTGTTCTCAGATTACTCCAGATTATCACAGGCAGTTCGTTTCCAGATCCAGGGTAGCCATCAATCAGCTCCAAATCTTCACTTCTAATCAACTGGGTAGTAATCAATAGGTGCAATCAATTATATTTTCACTAATGGAGGTGGCACTGATGTCAGGACGTGATATTACAGAAATATTAATTAATCAATCAGGATGGATGGGACTGTTCTCAGAATGAAAGCTTGATAAATTGCTAGCACTGCTACCAATTCCCGTTCGAAATTTGAACCGGCTTTGATCTATCAAATCCATTGGATGAGACCTTTGTTGGAATTCTGATGATGAAAGGGATGTAAAGTCCATAAAAAATGTCATTATCGTTGAAGTGTAGGGATCTGTATGACGCGTTTTATCATTTACATTTCAGTCCTGTTCAATCGATAGGATGCAGAGTGTTTTTGTTTGCTCCAGCAACTTGATTGAGTACCTAAAGTCAATCGGGATTTTACATTCGAAAGACGTAATAGATCAGGAATCATGTTACTGGATAGGTAATCGATGAGTGGAAGTGTTGAACGTTGTAGCTTGTGGCGATATGAATATAATTAATTTTGTACATTCTCGACCGTGTTTACATGATCGAATTAATATTCAACCAATATCGGTCCCCAATAATAATAATCTAGGTAAGAGGTCTCTGTGACTTTCAGTCGCCATGAGAACAAAAGGAAATCAACGGGCTTTGAAATGCTTTTTGGAACAGAACATTCTAGACAGACAATGGTGGAAGTTTTACATTGTAATGAAGTTGATGACAACTCACATAATTGTATAGGGATTGAGTGTTGAACTTGTATACATAATTCAATAGTAGATTGATTTTTGAGATTAGAACAAATTCATTAATTTTATATGCTTTGACAAAGTCAATGGAGTGAAAGGTGTTGTAAACATTGGAATATCCATTTAGATAATTTGAATCACCTTTGCATTGGATGCGTTAAGCTTGTGAACAAAACTCTATTATCAATTATGGAAAAGATGAAACAAGATAAATTTGATACTAAACAGGACGATATCGACAAGTTTGATATCAAAATATAGGTTTTCAATGACACTGGAATCTATAACAAATTATTCGTGTCTCTATCTATCGACTATCAAAGTTAAGATTTTCACCTGCGAAATTTTGTTTTTTCGAAAATCGAAATTTAAAACCGTTAGTGCTCCCGCTCCTGTGATCGTATCTACTTTTTGTTCGTTTATTATTAATCAGCATTGTTCAAAGTATGTTTCCCTGAGCATAATGAAATCTTTTTCGAAAATCCCAACTTTTTGGGTGAAAAATGACCAAAACAACATATTTGTCATCACCACACCAAGAAATCTCTGTTGAATCTGAAGTAGTTTTTCAATCCGGAAGGTCTTCTACTTATTGAAATTATTCAGAATTTTTTTTTTGGGAGATCTACAATACTTCTACTCCGAGTGCTATGAACTCGTTAACAAAATGAATTATGGAAAACATAAAACAGTGAAAATTCCATTAAAGAAGGACTATATGGACAAGTTTGGTATCAAAATATAGGTTTTCGAGGACGCTGAATTCAATAAATATAATTCGAGGCCCTATTTATCATAGTTTAGATTTTCACCTGCGAAATGGTGTTTTCCGTAAATCGCTAGGAAATTTTGACATTCCAGTCAAAATTGGTCATAGAAAAAGTCAAGATTTCCTAACTGTTAGGAAATATTCATTTCCTTACTGTGAAGGAAATGATATTTCCTTACAGTTAGTTCGACATATGCATATACGAACTTTTCTCATGATTCCTTCGGCACTTATTCTAAAAAAGCAGTATTTTCACTGCATCAGCCAGCTCTGAAGGAGTCCCAGAAATAGCAAATTCATCATCACTTATCATTTTTCTCTGTTTTAAATTCGAAAAAACTAGCAATTAAATTAATTATATGCGTCAACTTTGACAATTCAACATGAGTACCTTTCCATAGTAACGTATCCACTTTCAATACGAATTTCGAAGCATCATTTATTTATGAATTAAATAATACGCGATTTCATCAAAATTAATTGGAATCTGTCGAATTTCAAACAATTTGCAGAAAAATAGTATGTTCACCTCGTAGGAAAAGACACATTCCTGGACTCTGTGTCCAATTTTCACAATCGTCCAGAAATGTTACACTTTTCCTACCCGGTAAACAATGTAGTATTTTTCAAAAATCGAAATTTCAAATCGTCAGTGCTACCGCTCCTGTGACCGTATCCACTTTCTGTTTATATATTGTCAATCAGCTCTGTTCAAAGTATCTCTGAGCAATAAAACCGATTTCGAAAAATGATCAAGGAGTAAGGCCCCCAAGAACACTTTATTTCCTATCATCAAAGAATTCCTGTCGAATCAAAAGGTGTTTTTCAATATATACGATCTTCAATTCATTCGAACCATTCAGAAAACACATTTCGCTGATCAATATCACCTATTCTTTGAGCGCTTTGAGCTTGTGAACAAAACTCGAAAATAAATCGTGAAAAATATAAAACAAGGAAAATTTCAGATAGAGAAGGGCAATATCTACATGTTTCATATCGAAATATAGGTTCTCGAGGTCGCTCAATTCAATAAAAAAAGTCTCTCTATATGATGAATTCCACTTGCGAAATAAATGTCATTTTGTCATAGATTCGCTATTTCAAAGTGTCGATACTTCTCACATTATCGTAAGTAAAATCATAAGTGCATCCAATTTTTCTGAAAAAAATCGAAAAAACACGTTGCTAAGTAATATTTTAACAAGAAGCTTGAGAACTAGTGGCAACAAAAATCCTAGTCGAAGACGAGGATTTTTGCACCTGCACGAATGCTTTTTGTTAAAAAAATGATACTTCGCATTGTGTTTCTTCGATTTTTTCACAGAAAAAATTAGATGCCCGAATGGTATTTGACAAGACTATTTCATGAGTAGCAGATTATTCTGGATGTATTATGTATGTATTATTAATTTCTGTTGACGACAACTGTCAAGTTTTACCGCGGGTAAACCCGAAAAAACTGCTGACAGCTGCTGCCAAACAGTTTTTTTATATATAATACCACTAGAGATGAAATTTTGACGGCAAAATTTCTCGATTGTAAAATGAAAGTTTGTGCTTTTGGCAATTTTGCGAATGAGAGCTGTCAGGCGGGTGATTTTGGAAAAAAGTCATGAGCGAAATTTCCGAAAGCAACAAACTTGAATCATAGATCAACTAAACGTTGTTTGTTTTTTCTATGGTATTCATTCTCGAAGCTATCTATGAATTGGAGAAACGTCAAAAATTTTATCACTTGAAAACGAACTTGTTGGTTTGGCCGATCTGAATGTTTTATCGATGAGAAACGAGTGTTGTTAAGGAAACTTCCTCACTGAAAAGGGAATGAGTGGAATAGTCATCTAGAAACCATTCGTGATTCAAAATTGCGCGTTTCTGATTGGTGGAAATTAAGACGAGGGAAATAGTCTATATAATTCCCGAAACTATTTCCCTCGTATTAATTTCCACCAATCAGAAAAACGCAATTTTGAATCACAAATGGTTTCTAGATGGAAAACTGTTTGGCAGCAGCTATCAGCAGTTTTTTCGAGTTTACCTGCGGCAAAACTTGACAGTAATACCATTCCTGCATCCAATTTTTCCTGTAAAAAAAATCGGAAAATTTCAATACGAAGTATAATTTTTTAAAAAAAGCATTCGTGCAGGTGCAAAAATTCTCGTCTTCGACTCGGATTTTTGTTGCCGCCAGACCTCTTGCTCTGAATTTTTTTCGGAAAAACTGGATGCCCTTATGATATCACTCAGGAAAATACAAATTTTTCAAGAATTTATGGAAATCATTACTGTATCACTTCTCCAGGTACCTTCTCCTCGCTCTCGACAAATGTTCTAACCCATCTGATGGGCAGAGATGAACGTTTTCAATCTTGAAAAGGCTTTCCGGATGCCATAATCCCCAGGAAACCAATTTCCGATACACAATCGTACGACCAACAGCTGCGGCACGATCTTGGGCTCATTTCTGTTAATTTGTTCAATCTGTGCGGCGTCTTGTTTCATTAATTCAATCCCGTTCAGCCACAAGAGGGTATCCTGTTCGAAATCTCATCCAATGGCTCTTCAAATGGCCCCGAAAAGACCTCAATACTTAATCATTAAAGTCTGGGTCCGTCCCTGCACCAGTTTCATCGACTTCATTATTGTGTGAAGGGGACCCCTTTAGCGGAATGGCCATTACGGAGCAGGCACCCCCATTTAGAATTTCCGCAATTTTGTTCGTTCACTAATCCGCAAGGACATAAGGTGGTCAAAATTTATCAATTGAATGCAATTAAGATCAAGGGACGTTCTTCCAATTACGTGTAGGGTTAATACTTCACAGGGAGGCTTTGTGGCTTCATGATTGGTTCCGGGGTCACGTTATTGGTAATCGGGAAAATACAATTGCTTTTATTATTGCTCTTCTCTGGATTTTTCGGAGGAAAGGCTAGTTTGTGTCTAGCGCGTGCAATTGGCCAAATAATTAACGTTGTAGGTTGTCTCTGTATCGTTTCAGTATTGACGGTAACGGGAATTTCCATATACCTTCAAAATCGTTGAAAGCCAATTCCCATTAGGTCGAGACGTTTTACCTCAATCGCAGATTTTGACTGGCAGGAGGAAGCTTAATTGAATAATTCATATGATCATTAGTATCATTGAAAAAGGTCATAACAATAGAAAAATGGACAATGCTCTTCATCATCTCGAAAGTTGTCTTTTTGAATTAATGCCCTAGGGACTTGTCTCCTTTTCTTTGGAGGAGGTATGGGCTCATTTTTTGATTTTATTGCAATCAATTTAGGTGTAGAAACTAAGTAGGTACGTTTATCGAGTCTTCGGATCACGTTTGCCTTTTCCACCTATGAATAGCTCCTTATAGATTGGAGGAACCTCCTCATAAGATAAGCAAGAGTAGGTAAAGATGCATTGCCTTTATTAGCCGCAGATGAATATTTTGTTATGAATATGTTAAGACAAGTCCTGGCTCTTTGTTTGCTGATGGAACCTGGTATGAATGGTCTCGGTGTTGTCCGGTAGATGCGGTTAATTCAGCTGATATACCTATATCATTTTGTCCGTTCACTGTATGTGTCATTTTGTCCATAAAGAGTTATAAAACTAGAAATATATTGGATTGATACAAGAAATATAGTGTAACATGAAAAAAGCTTCGTGAATACAATGACAAATAAGAAAAGTTTGAAATGAATGCAATATAAATAAAAAAAATTTGAAAACGGGCCATTTCTTTTAAAAATTTGGTGCAATGAAAAAAACTCGTGACCTTTGATTTCTGTTATGACTCATAAACACCGAATGAACTAGAGTAGTGCTTGCGACTTTTCAGAGGTTAATAGAACCTATAATTCCTTTTGTGATTTGGCGGGCAGAGTGTAGAACAGGTGATGGGTATTAAACATCTGGGAATTAGATTATCATATGACAACAACATGGAGGAAGTGATGGAGCAAGTTCCTAAATCCAATAGAATAGCAGGATGCCTCAATGATATCATATGGAATAATAACCACCTAAGAAAGGGAACAAAATCAAGAATATACAAGTCTGTAATAAGACCTGTTATGACTTATACAGCTGAGACAAGACCCGATACACAAAAAACTCAGAGATACATGGAAACATGCGAGATAAAAATCTTGAGAAAGATAGCAGGAAAGACATTATGGGATAGGGAAACAAGCCAGAACATAAGACGCATATGTGAAGTCGAAAATATTGTTGAATGGGGTGACGAACAGAAAAAAAACTTGAACCAATACATAAATAGGATGACAGACCAACGGATAGTGAAGATTGCACGAGACAAGTCACCAGCAAGCCGAAGAAGTGTAGGACGCCCAAGAAAGAGGTGGAATGATGACCTGTAGGACATTTCATTAGGAAAATACAGGCATCTATGCCTAATAGAACGAAGAAGAAGATTTGGTAGGCAGTTCCGCATTTGATACCTCCAAACTCTAATTATGGTGCCTATGTCATTTTGTCCACGAATGTCGTTTTGTACGTATTTCCCCTACCCTCCAGGCCAAGCATCTTCAGCAGAATACTCAGCTATTCGACCAACCTGTTGTCTCACTGGCACTGGAAACTCCTGCAGTTATTATGCAGACTAAATTTTTTTCGGTAGATGGCTTTTACTGAGTCGAAAATTGCTACCAAGAATTGACACTAACGCTCTTTATGTTGCTGTCGAGAACCCCAAGTTCAGCAGCCAATTCTGAACATTTGTAAGCGTTGATCGTTCGTGAACTTTATCATGATGAAAATGTGGTATTTACCTACTGAATATTTTGACATTGACAGTTCTGTTATAGATAGATGTATAGGTACAAAAATTCATGTTCAAACCTATCCTATAGGTCTTCCGTTGAGTGCCCCAGAATTATGTCAGTAATAATCGATGAAGCAGTCAATTTTACCCATGTTTTTCTTTCAGGTTCAATTACTGGTGCTTCGGCCTACAGCCCTTCTGGTTTCACGCAACCAACGTGTTATTACACGCTTTGGTGAGCGTGCTGTTCACCCGTGTGGCGCTACGGATTGCCGGTATGAAACCTCCGTTCGCCACTCTAGCCGGCCTGCTGTTTGCCGTTCATCCCATACACACCGAAGCGGTAAGTAAGCTTGACATATTCCTCTCTTACAACGGATTAGTCGTGTGGAGGTTGCGATTAAACGAAATCAGGGAACACGTTATTCGCATCAACTACAACGTGGAGCGTAACTATGCGGCTGTCGTCTTTGCTTCCTCTAATGTGGGGCTTTTGTAGGCGATTCTGTGGGGGTGGAAATTATGGAACGGCGGCTGTGGACAGGATTATGGAGCGACGCTTTGAGTTACGAGAGAAGCGAACCCCTTAAAGCATTCAAGCTTGAAGTAGTGTTATAAAACGTGCTTAGAGAATATTTGGAGAAGGTACGCTGTTGCAACAAAGCTGAGTTTTCGATTTTGACTTCCACATCTTCTCGATAAAAGAATAGTCAGTTATCTCTAGAGAAATTATCTTAAAGATGAGGAATCCACAGTTGGCACTCTCCACATCTAAGGTCTGCTGTGAAGAGCAACAATCAGAGCAAAAGATGGAAAATTGCACCAAAGATGCCACGCTGGCTCTGTGGTATTCTACCGATGATCTAAGGCCCAGAGGAAATTCTCAAAGAATTAATACAAACTCTCTAAACCCTGAGCCTCACATCGAAGGTTTTGAACGTGGCACTCACGGCTGCCATCAAGATGTTTTAGATGAATCTCGATCTTTGAGGCTGAATGTGGTCTCCTTGAGTTATTCCAGGCTCCATTGCTCTTACAGGACCATAAATGAAACGACCATCAAGAGATACAGCTTCAAGATACGAAATGGAAACTGCTGCCTTCTGAGATACCAAGGGCTCAGGACACAAGCTGGTTATTGTTGAATTTCATACTCTTCGTGACTGCTCCACGCAATTTGTTTGAGATTGCGTTTCAATTAACTGGTTTTTGAAGATCTTCATAAGCTTTTGTCATCTGGGATCATCACCCTTCATGAAAAGGATGGGTATGATTTTGTAGCATGGTAAAGTGCCACAAATCTTCTGGTCGATATAACTAGGGTGGATTATTCCGATCGCTCACATTTCAAAGAATAATAAATAAAGAATTCTTCACCTTACGTCTATGGCACAGAGACATGAGACCTCTATGGCATACGTGACACGCGAAAGAATATCGACGAGAACCAATCAATCGGCAAGAAAACCGAATGGGAATAGAAATCGTCCCGCCAAATAATAGAGCGTTCCCATTTCTGGAACCACATTCATAGAGTCCACGGCAGCATATAGAATCAGATCACATTTCATTCTCAGACACGTCTGCTGGGGAAGGCAATCAGAAGCCAATTGCAGAAGGCGTTTCATAATGTGCGAATGCTGGGGCCATGCATCAGCCGGAATAATGCTGCTGCTTCCATTCTCCATTGTAACCCTCCATAGATGCTACTCCGGCTGAATACGTTGTTGCGTCCGAGCGAAGCGAGGTTGTCATATTGTTTTCAGAATCTTCCATGAGTGCGGAACCTTCAACGATGAATTACCAAGTTGATTTTATCATTAGATAGTAGATAGATAGTATAAGATATGATGGGGTCGATTTGCTATATCTTCCTGTCTTCTGTGTAATAAATCTAAATATTGCGGTTAACCAATGTAGATTTCTGAATTTTTATTCATGGCTTCGGATATCACATGTTGCAGAAGGGTTTCAGAGCGTGAACAATGGAATCTATACGAGAAGATAAATGGAGCTGTTGAATTTCGGATCAAGTTTCCTCATAAAACGCAAGCGAGAAATTAAAAAGGAATTGTACATCGAGATAGTGTAAGGATTTTTTCTCACGACTCGGATGTCTGCGATGAGGAAGGAACGTGAAATTCATAGCTCGATCGTGAAAATTGCAAGTAATCGAAAATTTCATACCATTTCGACAGTCTTCGCGGAATCTGCCCACGGGAGGTGAAAAAAGAAAAATCTTGAATAGCTTTTGAAATCTAGGAAGTGACAATAGCTGGAAAATTCGGAAACGAAAAGGTTCTCAGTTCACTCGCGTCCGGTTGTGGAAAGATTTAGGAAGAACTTCAGAGTTAAGGTCTCAAAGCGGAGACAGAAAATCGCTATTCAAGGCATAGCGGTGGCAAGTGTTATCGGTAGATGAAGGTTAGGAAGTAATTAAAATATTTCAGCCCACTAATGTACCATTTCTGAATTTCGTACCCATTAAGAAAATGAAATGCCCCGTTGCCAGACTACTTCATGGCTTATAACTTCACAACGTCTATTGTCAAACTGTGGAACTATGTTGGATGAAACATATGTAATATAATTTTATAATTCTGTGAATCATAAATAGTGGTACGACTTCAAGCAATACCTTAGGCAATTCGCATCTTTATAAATAGGAGATTTGAATCATAACGAAGGTCCACCATGATGTACTCTTGTTCTTCTGACTTCAGCCTTCCACTTTTACTTCTGGTTCATTCTTGATTCCATTCACTTCTACTTTTCAATCGGTAATTCTTCGAAATGGAGTTCCTCCTCCAGGAATCCGCCATTTTAGATTCTCATAAAAGACGCTTCCTTGTTCACTGGTATAAAAGCTTCTGGATTTTAATAATACTGCTTCTATTCACAGGACTTAATCTCACAAAATTTAATTATTGCATTTCTATTGAATATTGTGGAACTTCGTTCTGCTATCAACCCACTTGGAATATTCTCATACTGTTGGTAAGAACTACTGCACATTTAACTATTCACTCGACATAATGGTGAAGGCATTGGAGTTGTTGCTTTTAAGATAATATTTCACGTACAACGATACATGGTTTGAAGGCCTAGGATAAACTGTTTATATGGTCTGTGTCAGGAGAAACATCTCCCACGAAGTGGCTTGAGACTTCCCCTGAGAGTCCTACAAACGAACATTCTCAGAAACATAGCCTCGTCTTCGGGCCTTGGCGAGCCAGGCAAGTGTCCTATGGAAGGATTGCTTCGACCTGGTTCCAACGTTCATCAGTCAACATGAAATATAAGGAGTTTATCGTCACTTCCAAACCAACGCGACTATAGGATCTCACACGTAACACTTGGAAGGAAGGATTCTCACTAACAAGGAACTGCAAACACACTGCGTAAGAATTTTAATTATAATCAGGTGACAAACTCTATATG
Source organism: Adalia bipunctata (assembly GCA_910592335.1). Lineage (NCBI taxonomy): Eukaryota > Metazoa > Arthropoda > Insecta > Coleoptera > Coccinellidae > Adalia > Adalia bipunctata. The sequence goes on from OU342955.1 coordinate 17,782,227, forward strand.
CCCATAACCTTAGAACAACTTGGAATTATACTATTTATCAAGATTGTGTCAGTAATAACCTTACCGGGGTATAGGAAGCTCCATATGGTACATACCATATCATCTTCTGTAATGCTATAAGGGTTTTTGCTTTCAAATCCAATGAGGAATTGGATTCGGTTCGTTTTCCCTCATTAGGAGCCGTTCACTCGAACTGCTTCGCTGGACCAATAAAGGCCTGTTCCACCTTTGTGTCCAATCTAGTGTATTATTTATCTATTTCACCTCATTATTTCCCATCCTATATTTCACCAATCTGAGTTATTACGAATCTGAGTTACTACAACATAGCATAGAGTCCTACCAAACATAGACGATTACAAGCCGAGCCAAAAATATAAGTATAAAATGCCCTTCGTAAATGCCCCCTGGAGGGTATTCGTTTTGTTTGTTTTTTCACGTTTTTAAATTTCTTTTTGTAATTCTAGCCTTGAGAATGGAACAGTGCTGTTTCGAAACGTTGGCTTAAAGAAATTTGTTGAGGAGAATTATATAGTCCGATTCCTGATATTTTGTTTTTATTATGAACAATATAATGGACGAAGAAAATTTCGATGATTTTAGACTACGTCTCGTCGATAATCTCGCGCCAGAGGAAGGTACGTCTCGAAAGACCGGGAGTGAAGTTAACAGCGAATAATGTGTTAGAGACGTGTTTTTTTAAGGATACATTCATCACCCTTTGAATTAACTGTCAGAAATTGAAGGGTTAGATAGTTTTGAGTATGCTCTGCTTATTTGAGTATTCTTGTCCAGAGTCCTGAAATCTACCCAAGTTTTTGGTCTCTTTTCAAACACTTCTGGAGGCATATGCCTGTTTTCTCGGCAGATTTTGATCCATCTAGTGTGCCACAAGGATGACTGTTTCACGTAGTACAATGTACTTTTTATGTCCTGTATGGCAATTTACAGATACAAGGTCGATTACCGAATATAGAGAAAATTTCCACAATCTGGCAACTTTGCTCCGACGCCTCGCGCCGTTGTCTAGCCCGCACACGTATAGAATTCCGCGTCGGTTAAAAGACCGTTCATAATAACATCTGAGCCCGCTAATTTACGTATAACCAACAGGAGAGACTCCCTATTCCCTTTCATAATGGCGCCCAACTCGCGCTGGAGCATTATTGTTCGAGCTCTCTATTTCAGTGCATATTTCAACGTGGTTTATCTGTGCGAAACATACATTTCGAGCATTTCGAGGTAGCTGAGGCCGGCAATCTATCACGAGCATGATTTCCCACGGTGTTCACCATGAACACATCGGAGGTTTTTACGGTTTCGCGTTTTTAGGGGATTTGCTCCCGACGGAGTAGGATTTGGAGTATTAACGTATTGAAAACTTGACGTGGGTTTCAATGAGAAGATTAAGGGTTTTGAGGATTGATCGTTGTCTTCGAAACTAAAGAATCTGTACAAACTCAAGTTAGAAGATTCAGAGAACTTTCAAGCACAAGAATGTTTTTTGAGTAATGTTGCTCTGATGATGGCTAGAATGAGGCCGAAGCCATGCTCAGCATCGACAGTTTGTATCAAATGGATTCCTGTTAGTTTCCTTATGATAGTATGAAAAATATGGAAAGCACTTTTGGTTGAAATTTATTTACTAATTCGTGCGTGAATATCAGAAATGTGTAGTTGATTCTTGAATATTATGCATTCTTCACATTATATACAGGGGGAATCTTCGACTTGTACATATTATATTTTAACTGATGATTCTTGAGGTCAAAAGAAACCTTTTTTCATTTCCTATTTTTCCGAATTCGTCTCTGTTAAAAAAATATAGCCATTTGAAAAAAATTGGGCTTATTACGTTTCTGATATAATTCTCTGAAATTGATGCAAAGTTCATATTTCTCGATTGAAACTGAGTTGATACATTTAGGAAATACTCAAGTACTAACCTTATTCGAATAAGAATGTTGAAAACACGATATTTCTTAACAAAAACAGTCAGTTTCATCCGATTATATTTGCAACTAAAAAGCCATATTTCCCTCACCAAATTGAGTTTCTTCTTCGATTTTCATGAAGATAAGTGAGTGGGCACTTATAACTTGTTCATATTCCCTTCTTTCCCCCAAAACTATCTCAAAAAGAATTGTTTTTACACTATTCGAACATAACTGCATTGAATTAGGTCCTAGAATTCGAGTTCAATAACCTAAACTAACCCATCCAACCATACTCCATGAAAGCTATCACAGAACATTTGAGGAGACGATGCCAGATTGTGTTGATTTTCTCTTCAAGCAAGGAAGCAGTACGTCCTCTATCATTAGCGGATGAACTGCAAAGGCACTAGTTTTGTTTACTTTTGGCTGATGGCGTCTTGTCGTGCCTCTTTGGAAATGTTCTGATTCCGACCAGTTGGTTTGTGGTTGTTGAACGAAGCATGCGTATAGCGGCATGATGGAGATTTGTCGATTTGTTATTTGTTTATACACAGTAAAGAATGTGACAGATGATGTAGAAAGATTTTCAGTGGAAGTGAATTAATGTAATTATAACCGTGTAGTGTCGAGTTTATAAAATTCCAAGAGGATATTGTTTAGATAGAAACATCGCCACAGATCGTGTAGTGTTAAGTTTTACATTAATTTCAATTCAATATCCGAATTTTTTATTCCATTGACATTTGAGTCTTGACAAAGTTGATAAACATTCTGACAGCATTGTTACCTTGTATGGAGTTTATTTATATGAGCCATTCTGTGATATTAAAATTGCAGGGAAGTATTCAGATTAAGCTTATGATTTTTGATTTTTTCGTCAAATTTTATCGGGTAAATTGGGAATATCTCGCAAACGACGCGTTTCATTGAAAAAACATAAAAATACTTTCATTTTCTGAAATGATTGATTCTTTCGAAAATATGAACCGTTTATTCTTTCTCATCTTATGGTATTTTTCCGTTTGTTTATGAATAGGTTACGCCGTAACTTCCATACCAGGAGAAATTTCGAAAATATTTTGATTGGGGAATATGCACTATGAATAGAGTAATCAATCAAACAAAATTCAGTTCATTTGGAATAATGGTTCGGAAGAGATGAACAGGAAAGTGTTTTTCTCTTGGATTTTCGACACCCTGTATCTTCCAAACGAAGAATGGTATAAGAAAAAAGAGTTTCGTTTGATTAGAGGAATCTACAGTTGAAATATAAGTCAAAGACTCACCCTGTATATTACCACCATATTGATTTTGTGTTACTTATGACGTTTTGAACAGTCTTGTCATCACTATTCGTGTATGAAAAGTGGGATTTGCAATTATTTCTGAATATTATTAGCAAAAAAAGTTGAAAAATGGTTCGTGAGTGTTTTGTTTGTGGTAAATTGGACTATTTGAATTCTGATTTGAGTTCAAACAGGTATGTTCTACTCTTATAATTCTGAGTAACACTGTCATAGATTCTTGGATTTTTAGAACTTCACTTTTCAAATTCCTGTCTGATAGTGAGAGGAGGAACATTTTGTTATGGATTCTGAATTTAGCTCACTGTGTTTACCTAATTCGGAATCTGTTCCAATGTTCAGAACATTGTATGAATTCGTCAAAAAGTAGTTAATTCACTTGTAACTTCATTCCCATTCTTCAATACCGATAACACCACGCCACTGGATCTTTCAAAGTTAGATTCTGCAATATTGCCACGGCATAATAAAATGATATTGCCACAGAATACCTAACTACACAGAAGCGTCACTCCGCCTTCCCGCCAAAACTTTATTTGATGACGCTTGTGCCATGCTAGGTAGTACATATGTCAAGGTGAAATTTAAACTTCCCGCTGGACCACTCAAAAGTGACATATGTACTACCTAACAGAGAATGAAGGTCACGAAAATTTGTCCCTTGAAGATCAAAGTGCCGCTTCTGTGTAGTTAGGTATTCTGTGATATTGCTATCCTTTATGGAAACTGACTAAATTTTGGCTTCACCAATTCTCGAACTTATTTGAGATTCTGTGTCTCTCCTTTCTATGGTCTAAGGGTTTATCATTTACCAAGATCCCGTCGTGATGACATATTATTTCTTTCTGAAGAACCACAGCTTCAACAAAGATTCATCGAGTCAAACTTTTTCACTAGGGTTTTTAATATCACTTGTATATCATCCTTATTTACCAACTTTCTTGGATGCCCGCCCATCTCATTTTTCATATCTACGTTAAAAGAATCGATCCCCTCCAAATCCATTTTTTCCACGCTCTGACACTGTTCATCCCCCCTGACGTACCGGGTTTTCCAAACATGATCTAAATTACATTTTCGGAGGAAATTTTATTCCGCGGAAAATGAAAGTGAATAAATCAACCCACCGAAGAATTATGGCCATATATAGAAAAATACGTCTTGCTAAATTGTGTATCACATTGTATTTCAACGGTACACCAGGAGTAATAAATATCAGTTTGTCAGTTCCCATTGTGTGTATGAGATGGTTTATTAGTCTGTCTTTCGAAAGGGATCTTTTGTTCGTTATTCCTTACCACTTTTTCAGAGCCTTTCGCGCCAATACCGGCATGAAGAGAATTTTTTATTCTTCTTGAACTCGTTCAAATTCTCCACGTATTCCATTGTCTGATATTTCCTAGGTGCATGTTTCTACAGATTGCGGCAACTAAATCTCCAACATTCGAAGGAGTTGTTCAAAAAAAATCGAAAAATGTATTGGGAAAATTCTCCATGATTGCCTCTTTCAAGTCAAGAATGAACACTTCAAGAATGAGGTCTTCAAACATCGCCCTAGGACCCTCGATATCTTGAAAGCAGGGTTGGCATGTTTTAGAACATTTGTTTCAAAACAGTGTTTTAAAACACTTTCCAAACACAAACATATTAATTTGTTTTGAAAAATTGATTTCAATCAGTTTTTTATCGAAGGAAGAAAACACTAGATGAGTAATAATTCAATAACAGAAAAACGAGTAAATCAAAAAATATTCTCCACTCTGTAACAGAATATGACTCTTCGTAAAAATGAATAGGATTATAAAATTGAATCATTCTGATTCTGTCGGAAGAATTATTAGGTTTGAATTTATTCCAAATAGTAGATATTTTATTTTTCTTCTAGACATTATATTAAAAACTAACAATCAGGACCTGCAGAATTCTGATTTACTGTGTCGCGGCTCGCGGCGTCATCCCTAACCTAACACCCTGTGAACAATTTAACAATATACAAGTTCTATTCAGTGTTGCCAGATTTGAATATTTCGCCCGAGACTATTATGGCAATGTTGCCAAAACTTTGTTATAAACATGTTTTAAATGTTTTGAATCATATTTTCAAATATTAAATGATAACAGGATTTAAATCAAATAAAACAGTTTGAAATGAAAAAAAACACAATGTTTTGTTTTTTTTTTCTAAAAACATGTTTTTTGCCAACCCTGCTTGAAAGGGCAATCATGGAGGAACTCGTTTGCGTCAACTGGAAATTCAAAAATTTCTAGAAATGTATAGGTTATGTTCATTTTGAAAGATAACAAAAATATAGATATCGAGGATGAAAATATGTTATTCAAATATTGTCAGTTCAATTCTGAAATATGAATACGAGTTAAAAATGATATTCAGGACTTGAAAAAACGAAATAAAGCGATTGAAAAATTTCACTATTTCACAAGAAATTGTGATCAAGAGTACTCACATAAATTTATGGATGACATACGTTTCATGATATAATACGATGTGTCTGATAGAGACAGAATTCGTAAATTATTTTTATTCTCAATATTACGGCACACGCGCAGATCTGGTTTCTTAACAAAGCGCAGCTTCAGTTTTCATTGACTCATTCCTCATATAGGAATTATTAGATATATGGTCAAAGCACTATCGAGCTTGGTTAGAAATCAACTTCTGTCAATGAAGGGTATATTGAAAATTCCATTCAAAATAAAATAGAGACTACAGGAGGAATTTCAGGTGATAAATTTTGCAAAATAAATAATACTTCAAATTCCACTTTCTCCACACGTTCCTTATCGGATATCATTGGTAATGATATAAATGTAAACTAAATGTAAAGAATTCAGAGTCTCACAACGTGTCCAATATTCCCTCTATGAATTTTTCGAATTGTTCCATAGGGAGCATAAATATTGATATGTATATCGAAATGAACATAGAAATTTACATTATGTCAGATTTGTCTATCATTCAAAATGAAAATTCATTTCAATCCAGAATTTATATTCAATTCGTGATGAGGTCGACGGAGAAATCTTGTAATCAACTCGTTTATTAATTAAGCGATTAATGGTCTCAAACATTAACGCGTGAGCGGAGCGAGCGCGTTAAAATTTTTCGACCATTAGTCGCTGTCATTGATAAACTAGTTGATTAAATGACTATTACGAAGCAGATGCAACGGAAGTACACGATGTTTTTGATTTTTAATTGTTATTCTCTTCATATTCAACATATCTTCGGCAGCTCGAAAAAGGCGTTTCCTATTCTGGTTTCGTTTAGGCTATCTCAGAGAGCTCGCAATGGAAATTTCTATTTCTTATTCGTTGTTCAAGTTGTATCAATAGACCTTTCGAACACTGCTATAAATCACAAACGAAAAATGTACCCAGAAATAATAAAGCCTGATCTAACCCCAATCTCGAAGAGATATAAAACGAAACCAACCCCGTTTACGAGTGCAGAAACTATTAAAATATCCCTAACCGGATTCTCCGATATTCTTTCAGGTGGTAGAGACCGAATTCACCGAAGAAATGCCTCTCAGCTCAGCGAAATCCGGATCTGAGGCGGTCCCGATTCTGAAACTGCGTTACAATATAAGGGGGTATATAGCATTCAGCAGGGCTTTCAATGTGGTAGCTTTATGCGCTATAAATCTAACAAGAGTGGGTGAAGTGGAGGGCGCTATAAGCTCAGGTCTGGTATATCAATACCTCAACCAGCTAGCAGCTGATAAAGCATGCCACTTATGTGTGCCCGACGCATGGAATATGTTTCGAGTTTTTCGGCAAATCCTCTGATTTATTCAGCAAAGCCAATATTTAAATCGACTGGGATGGTATTAGAAATTTATAAGGGCGCAACAAGAAACTGAGTCCTTTCAATATGTAGGGCTGCCTAACGCGCATAGTAATCACGGAATTATGCAAAGAGATTTTATATGGCCCCTCGTTCGTCGAAGTGTGTCCCATTGATAACGAAATAGAGGTCCTTCCGCTGATATTTCACCAGACCTTTTTCAAATTACATAGTATTTTGGAAGCCACCTCAAAGAAATTATATTCAACACGAAAACATTCATTTAATGCAAAGAGCATGATTGAATGTATCACCTTTATGATTACCAGGTAGTAAGCAATACCTACCTGTATATCTCTTGTTCAAATTCAATGGCTTTGCACGAGTAATTAGGTCAATCAGTTCAATGAATGTTTAAATGTGGAAATCGACGAAGTCGACACAATTTATTCGTTATCCATTTTTTGTTCGTATGACCCACTGAAAACAGTGTAATCCAAATTTTAACATCGTGAATAATATTATTGAATGTTGTTTATTTGATTCAAAGGTAAGATCAACATTCTTGTATGTACTTGTATTTTTGTATAAAATAATAAATTCTTTCATTCACACAGAAACAATTCTTGTATTATTCTGACCTTTAAAAGGAACTTGGTGATTTGTTTTTTAGATATAACTGAATTTTGATATTTTGGCGATTTTGAGAAAAAACTCATTCATTTTCTGAAATATCTGAAAACGACAAAAACTTTCTACAGGAACTTTTTCATTGGCAGTACGACACTATATTCAGTTTTTTTTTATCTCTTGAATAAAGGGTGGAAAAACAAACCACTTTCTTATTTTTAATACGAATTATAATTTTTTTTATCGTTTGTTATGCCTTAAAAAATCATAAATCGAGTGAGCCTCAAAGATAATTTAAAAGACATCCTCAGCTCACCAACACAAATTGAAGCAGCAATAGAATTCCTGAAAGAAAGCCAACTGTACAATCATATATGATCAATACTGTTAATATCCATATTTTGTTAAAATTGTTGTTCATCTGTAATGTAAAAATAGAATATTGTACTGTGTCAATGGCCTAGTTGCCGAGACACGATAATTTAAATAAAAAAAAAATCAGCTCTTCGAAAGTGGATATATCATTTCCATATTAGAGACAGAATTAGCAAAAAGGGGGAATTTTCACTTAAGGTTGAGTCTGCTATACATTATTCTATAAGAGTGAGGGTCGGAAAATAAAATATCGACATATACAGGGTGGGCTTTTTAAAACGGAACAGACGAGATAACGGGCGGAATGAATTCATTTCTAAAAAATGCTGGGACACTTCGATTTTTGTTTCGAGGGGGACAACTTTTAAAGTCAAATTCACAACTATATCGCTTCAACCCTTAGTGTTAGAACACCAATCCCTAAATTTTGAATGGAAAAGATAGGGTGAGTGATACCTCATTTGAAAGGTCCTTTTATCCTGAATTCATAATATTGATTTTTTTCTCCATTCGATTCATTGATTCTTGAGATATTGACATTTGAAGTTGAAACAAATATGGTATCATCGTCAAGCAAGATGTCTGAATCAATCGAATTCTTTATTCATTCATTCTGTAGATTTGATAAAACTCCATAACTGCCATACACCAGACATCAAAATACAATGTTAAAATTTCAACAATGAATAATTAGTCAAATAATTGATGAATTCACATAGCATAGTTAGCGGAATGAATGGTACTGTACGAAATTCAAAATATCTCCAAAACGAATGCGTTAAATGAGAAAAAAAATTATTACGCTGAATTCATGATAAAAAGTCCTATCAAATGAGGTATCACTCACCCTATCTTTCCTATTCAAAGTTTAGGAGTTGGTGTTCTAACACCAGAAAAAGCCAAAGCCGAGCAATTTGTGTGACCCTGTATATGACGCTCAACATCGAGCTGAGGTTCACGTCTTTCTCCCTTACGTCGTCTAACCCTTCATCGGCCATCATGTTCATCCAAGGAGAATCAAGAGTCATCAGAAAATACAACCTGATGCCATTTCACATTCCAATGTTGACGTTCTCTGAACCACAGTAGTCGTGTCCAACGATGATCAACCGTCAGAGGTTACACAACATGGGGTCCATAATGCTGCAGTTCGAAAGAACTTCTGGCGGTAAACCGTTCGGACAGTTACAAGATGGCCTTGTTCTCCTAACCAGTCATCAGCCAAAGATCGAGTTATCGCAAATCGGTCTCTAATGGTCATAATTCTTAGACGTCGATCTTGAACTTACTCGTGCCCCTTCGATCTTCGATGTCTGGTTAGTATAATGCGATATCGGTTGAAAATAATGCATTCAATGTAGAGTTGAATCTCAAAGCTTTCCTTGAAGCTTTCCAAGCAATCTGATATGGTAAGTATTCGTAATGATCTACCATGAATGAATGCTGAATATCCAGCAGGCATTCGACGTATTTCTGATGCCCCCAGGTTTATGGGAAATGCATCAGGAGCCCATTCTTTGGCGAATATACGATGAGAACATAATTTTTATACGATCATTACTGCGCCAGCATCAAAACATCGGACTACGATCCTATTTCCGAGTTTGATACGTACGAAGCCAGAAAGAACCGATTGTTATAATAAAACAAGTCGGGAAATGTTGGATTCCCGGAACGCCAGGACAAAACCAAAAATAAAAACAGGAAAGAAGCGTATTTTCCGTGAATTCCTAAAGGACTATTAAATTTATTCCTACTTGATATCAGTAACATGGAAATGGCGGAGTTATAGAGACAATATATTTCAATTTGGCCGGAATAAAGTCTGGAATATGCAAGAGTTCGAGAACACATATCCGGTATATGATTTATAAGCCATAGAGGAGCACTTTTCTTCGAGCTGTTGACAGCTCACAGACGGTCATTACGGAATTTGATCCTGAGTAATGCACGCTGAGTGAATTCAGGCTGGAATTAGTTGATTAGCATTAGCAATGGTAATTATCATCGTCTCTTTGCACGCATGAGCCTTCCGCCAACGGCATAATATATACAGAAAATTGCGTCTTTAGTATCTCTCGTATTTGTCCAATTCAAGGCGCTGAATTATAATACACCCTCTGTGATAATCGACCAAATAGTTCGCCCCCTTGTCAAAAATGCGTCTTCAGTATGGTGGGAAAATCAGAAAAGGTCACCACACGCAATCGACAGCAGAGACAGCATCGGCTTGCATGTGTTAGTGTAACAGGAGCCGGCAATGCGACTCCCACAATAGTGCTAGATGACATACTGAATCTGTTAGGAAATGTGGCCTGCGAGACTCATGCAGAATCTCATTGAACAGCAAACTCCTACACGATAACTGGGTGGGAGAGATGAAGATCCTGAATGAAGAAGACTCGAAATTTTGATTTGGAAACATATTTTGCCATGACAAAAGTGACAGGCTAATTGCAGTGGACTGCATGACCAAAGTGATCCATATAGTACACTGATGGATCCAAATCAACCGAGGGAACAGGCTTCTGTATGTGGTCCAAAGCTGAGACATTCCGTGCCAAAAGGGCAAGAACTGTTCGTTTCACTGATGGAAATAATGAGTAAAAGAGTGTACGACAAGAATCCTCAAAGGAGTGCTCATAAATATAGCAACAGAAAGTCAATCTCATCTGAGAATGCCGCAATAACATAAAGCAACTGGCCATAGGACGAAGTGGCTCTCCTATATGGCTGCCAGGGCCCTGTGGCGTAAAGGTTAATGCACTTGCAAAGTGGCTGCAACAGCACCTTGGAAGATTATACGATTTATGAGGATGGTGGATGATCTCCTTGGGAGTTGATTCAGTAGGATTTAGGAACGCTAGAGCAATCTGATCGCAGCTCTGAAAAGTTCTTCTATAGTAAAACGACCCCATCATCAGTTGTTGGTTACACCATATATAACTCGAGATCGGATGGACTATTTGTTATAAAACTTCATTAATGGATTCGTCTACGGCCTGGTTATTATAAAATACACTGAAACTCTGAAAAAAATCGATGAAAAATATGCTCACGAAGAAAATGCTTTCCCTCCTTTTGAATAAGGCCATTAGGTGTTTCTACGGTTAATGGCTATTATCTAGACACATAGCCACAGACTGCTGTAGCGTAGTCGTCAAGGTACTATATTTGATATTATAGCCATCAGATGACGATGTTTACAATTATCGTATAATTTGCATGGAACGTATAATAACATAGAAGGCTATTACCAGATCAAAAAGCGGGTTAACATCTCAAGTTGGTGGAACAGTGAATTCTTAACGGAATGTCAGATCGTATAGCATGGAAAAACCTGGAAAAGGCCCATATCCGACAATGGATGGACACGGGCTGAAGAAGAAGAAGAATGAATATGAATCTAAAATTGCCCATAATGAGGAATTGACATATTATTTGTGTGTTTCTGTTCTGTGTGACAGCTCATATCCATGGAGAGATGAAAATCTCGCTGCTCTACAGACTGAGATGTTTATCCATTATTTCAAGCTGAGCAGCAAGGCTTAAGGTGAATACAGACTATTCTGACGTGACGTGGTTACATGTGGGTCCACGTCAAAATGTGCGTGATATAAAAATGCATGATAATGCAACACATCGTTCTGTGCTTTCACGTTCATATTAGGCGAATGTGAGCACTGCACGGTCCTGACGTGACGTGAAATCACGTCACGTCTAGACTGTATTCACCTTAAGATGTCTAAAATAATGGTGTGAGCACTGATTAGATTTTGATTAGCCAAAATTAAGAATATTGGAAGAGTTTCGTTTCTTTAACTTCAGGTAGAGCTTTTCACAAATTATGTCTGATTTTTATTGGTTATTTCGAATATTTGCATTAACTCTGATGAACGGGTTGTGTTAATAGTCGATAGTTCTTTCAAGCAATAATAATTTGACATTTTGATTCATATTAGTTCTGAGGAAAGTTATATTATGGCTTATACTCCTGCTGTTCACAGTCAGAAAGCGAGGTCAAATTTTGTGAAGGAATAGTTGCACGCTTGCGTCACTGGAAATTGAAATTGCGAGAAATGTTGAGGTAGTGTATATTCCGAAAGACAACAGGAAAATAGATGTCGAGGATGAACTGTTAAATATTGAAAAGAAAAAGTTATATGTTCAACTATTATTGGGTATCAAGAATTATTTTCATGTAAATAACAATGTTATCAAAATTTTTATACTTTGAACTTTAATTTTGCCTAATTTATCTCCTGCTTGAAAAAATAGCAATGGTAAGTTTATACCATTATCACCGGTGATTGAGCTCGATCTAGAATCAACTCGATTTGACAGTTCCAAAATCAGATAACCAAGCCGTTGATCTTCGATCACTGCTGATTACGATTTGTGAAATCCACCGTAAGTATCATTTAGGCGAAACAAAGTTCGCCGGGCCAGCTAGTAGAATAATAATAATATTGATCGAGAGATCAAACAAATTTTCAATACAAATCGAATTCAAACGCAAGTTCGAAGATAGACGTCTCATGCAATAAATACCACATTGAATTTACTTTCAGCTATGAAAGTGACGAAATCAGATACAAAAATTCCGAACTATCTCTACAAACAGCTCTGAGTTCCGAAGGGAACTTGCCTGGTAGATCTTCATTATTTTCATAAGGTTTTAAGGTTTTCATACTGAACTGTTTGGATAGTATTCATTCCGCAGAACTTGCAACTTTCTGAATCAAATCCAAAGCTAGAATAATAGCCTGAAACCGGATGAAACAACATAATATTACGTACAGAGTGCAATGGTTTGCTGTTGACTTTTCCCGCTGATATTCAATGCAATGGTCCGTTTCCAGTTAACTTTCAGTATGTGTTATGTTAAATGCATTATTGTTGTTTCAGGTGACTGGAATCGTTGGTAGAGCTGATGTCTTGGCCTGCCTGTTCTTTCTACTGGCTCTGCTGGCTTATCACGGGTGAGTTGAGTTCTTGTTGCTGTGTTTGTTTTGTTCCTGTTTGCTGTAATTTGGGTATTTGTTGTTGGCAACTAACATGAGAACTTGGGATTGTTACGATCAAGTTTGAAACCGATTCGTGGTGTTTTGATATCAGTGGGGGAATATTTGGGAAAGGGTATATTGCTCCCATTTGAATGTTGATCAATCATGGTAACAGTTGAACGATCGAGTTGTTATAATATTCCCTCTCAAAGTTTCTCAAACTAACGATCGTCGTGAATGACTCGGTAGGTATTGCTCTCGTGTAGAATAGCCAGACATGCAAATGTTTTTCGTTCATCCGAATATTTACAATCCCAATGACTTCAAAGTAACCAGAAAATTCGTCTCGAAACAACAGGAGCAGAAACTAAAGACATCATTCCCTTTACTGACGTAAAACAAGAGAAATAACACGCCATCTCCACATCTCTTTGATCTCAATGATATTTCCATCAGAAAGATAACAAACAACATGCCGATACGTTCATTTCCCTAAATATGCAAGAATAATTCGGATCCACAGAACACACAGACTCTATCAGCATAAAGCTCTGTGATGAAAACCGCGAACAATATTTATAAGACGGATTGGCTGAACAATACGCGTTCAGCAAAACAAACACTGTTCGTAGATAATGAAAAGATGCCGAAAGCAGATAGTTCAAGGTTTACCAGCTCCATAGGAATTTTCTTGTTTGTGTTTGCTTCATGGCATTTGCATAATAGCGGAAGGGGTTGTGCCACTTCCTAGAGAATTAAGTTTTATGTCGTCAGGTCATATATATCTTGCGGAATGTCAGGAAGTGATGTTCTCCTCATACTGAACATGCCTAGTGGCATATATATAACCTTAGAGTTGTGATTATATCGACTCAGTATATTGCCAACCTAATAGAAAGAAATATCATTATTTCTCCTGTAGCCAAGTTTCAGATCGAAACGAAAACTTCATGACTTCATGACAAAATAATCGAGACGAACTGGGAAGAGCTTAATCTCGCTGAATTTTTTTGCTATTGGGCTTGTAATGAAAAAGGACCCAGGAGAAAAATCTAAGGCAGCGACTGCTCGAGTCCGAAGATAACTTAATGAATTTGGCAACTGCAACACCTATACATGGCGTTTGAACTCACTACCCGAAGCGAGAACAGAATTACATAGCGGGAACAAATCATGCACGGCAGATTTCCCAATCATCTTGATGGAGAGAATGTCGAAAAAAAAAGCTTCGAGTATAAGAACCCACAACTACCACTGTTTGAAGATGCACGTGGAGCACAAACGCAGGAAATTCGACGCAGTTGGTGAGTCTATTGAACATGTAATCGCCGGTTGCCGACTTTTTTCGGACATCGCATATCTTTGCGGACACAACCAGGTGGCAAAAATTGTATACACCAGCAATAGACCTTTCCAGAATTACCTGTGCAGGTGAAAGTTGCGCGCGTCACTTGTGGGTTAAGAATTATTATTATTGGTCGTTAAAATTTCCCTTCATCGTTGACAATTGACAGATGATATTATTATTTTACGCAGTTGACGTTTTGGATGTCGATGTTATTTGTTTGATTTTTTATCGAAAATCAAAATTTTAGTATGCCTCAACAATGTTGTGTTACTAAGTGGCGAACTAAGTGGTATGATTCAATACGATAAAACCAGTAGGATCTCATTTCATTGCTTTCCTCTCTCTCTTTCTTTTCCCTCTCGCACTAATGTTTGCGCATCTTTTAAAGCTGCCCACAAGTTGCGCATGAAATATACCTGTTTCTCTCTCATTCTGCTTTAATTCAGATCTTTCATATTTGTTCTACGTATTCTGGAAAGGTCTATTGGCACTTAAACATACTACATATTACAAGTATCAACCCACAGCAGTGTTGGAAACGTATACAGCTGTTCTCTATTGGGACAGACCCATAACAACAGACAGAGCTCTAGGCTACAAAAGATCGGTTCTGGTACTCATTGAGATGGGCCGTGGATGTGCAGTTATAATTGATGTAGCAGCACCATTGACTCATAGCATAGGAAGAATGGAGTCCGAGAAGATGAAGAAGTACGAAAATTTGGCAAGAGAACTGAAAAATATCACTATCATACCATGGGTGATTTCGGCCGAGGGAGTCATGTCCAAATCATTTAAAAGAAATTTTCAAAAGATCGAATTATCCAAGAAGATCGCGCGATATGCACAACAGGCTGTGGCTTTGCAAACCTGTCACATCGTGCGGAAATTTCCGAACTAGTGGGAAGAACTGAAATATTTTTTCTCTAGTTGAAGTATAATAAGAATAATGATGAAAAAGGCTGTTATATAGCTTCTAAAGGAGACCTCATCGGTGACCTATGTTCTGGTGATCGAATATCAACTCGATTTTCCGAATGTGATCTCGAAAATGCATTTCAGTCGCATTCGGTTTGTTCGGGTGCAACGTCGATTGCGGTAACATTTGGCATATCCGATGCCGCATTTGTGATGAATACGTGATATGGATGGCGTATGACCTAATCCAGATTATTCCGTTTCATGTGAGCAAAACTTTGCGACCTCACTGGTTAGTTATTCACAAAGACTTCTTCGGGGAAAACATATTCGTTCCATGAATGTCGAAGTGGAAATTCAGTACAAATGCTTCAATCTATTCCGTTTCGTAGTTTGAGAACTGGATTGACTAGAAATTTTGTCGCTTTTGAATAGTTGATATTACCGGGAAATGAAGTTCGATTGGAAATGGAAAAAGTAGCAGTGAAAAGTAGATTACACAGAGTTTTTGTTGAAACACAAACAGTACAGGATTATTGGTCACTACCTGTACATAAGATAGAGTAGTTACCATTTAGAGTACCGGCTTTTTGTGTTTTCGAAGTTTGGAGTTGTATCAAAGATAGTGAACAATGAACGAATGAACAGGGAAGTCCATTGAACGTTGCCTACTTCAGGATAATCAACCTCTGTAAAAAAAGCATCCCCTTCGAGATTCGACGGAATAGCGGCTTTCCAACAATCAGGGGTGTTATTACTTAATGAAAAGAAAAGATGCTATTTTAAATTTTGAATATCTTTCTTCGTGGAGTGAGAAAGTGAGGGTACGGCCCAACGCACTTGGGTCGGAACATAGATGCATAGAATACCTGGTGTTGGAACTGATGAGATTTTGTTTAAGACTTTCTTTTCGATCGAAAATCAGAGTTTTTGAACTACTTTTCATTTCTCTCGAAAGGGGTCGCGCTGTTTTCCACTGCCGCAGTAACGCCATATTGCGAATTATTCCGGAAGTAAAACGAGAACCCAAATCTAGAGTGCCGTTTTGATCTACAAATGTTGGTCACGATTTTTAGTGAGGAGTCGTTACACCAGGTATTTCTATGATCTATGACGGAAATTAGTGTCTAATAATTATCCAGGGAGGAGGATGGTAAATGAAACTTTCGAATTTAAATTTAAGACGTATATTATGACCAAAGTGAGATAAAAAATTTTACACACTCTATTTATAATTCAATCACGTCAATAAACTGAATAATCGAAATATTTGGTCAACCTCCCAAATCGAATAAAACTAACAAAACCAAATCAAATTATTACATCAAATTCAAATTGCAAATCAAAAGTAAATCATCGAAACCAAATCAAATCATGAGAACAAATTGCAACTATAAATTATAGAAATTTTGGGGTTTGTTAAAATAACCCAAAACCGTAAACCTTGATCTCATAATATTACAACCCAAATTTCCGAAAACGATACAATTTTTTACTCCAATCTAGCATCTCTACCAGCTAAATTCGATGAGCTTCTCATATTAGTGCAAAGTTTGAAGTCAGTGATAATATTTGTGTCTGAATCTTGGCTGCACCCTGGGATTCCTGATGGCTGCTACAAGATTCCCGGTTATTGTCTGTATCGCAGTGATAGTGTCACAACGCCTGGTTACGCCGGTGTATGTATATACCTTTTAGACACTATACTCTCCTCATACGATGTATCCGAGTACTCCCTAAATACGCCTGGTATTGACAATATTTTTTTAAATATCAAATCGAAGAACATTTCTCTGAGTGTTGGCTGCATTTATCGTCCCCGACCATCAATGTGGGATCAGATGATGTTTGATCACTTGGAGGATATGGCTAGGGATAGGAGAAATGTGCTCGTCACGGGTGATTTCAACTTTGGTGATATTCGCGAGTGGCCTCTCCAGAAGATGCCATCTCTGGGCTCACCATCTTTTCCTTTCGTCGAGATGCTTAACAGAAGCCACCTTAATCAAATTGTGCATGAACCTACTAGATTTAGAGTGAACCAATCTCCAACAACACCCGATCTCATTCTTGTTGATGATAGTGATCTTGTTTCTGATCTGGATTATCTTCCACCCATTGCAAAGTCTGATCACGCAGTTTTGTCAACGAGAATTCAACTGAGATTTACCAATCAAGCACAGAATCAGACGAGGAGTGTTAGATTTATAGATTATGATGAGGTCAACCGAGTTTTGATGGAGTATAACTGGCACACAATCTTAGACAACGCCGATGTTGACGATGCATGGAATATCTTCACGACAAATGTACGGGGGGTGATTGAAAATTGCACAAGTGAAAAAATCATGAGGCAGAATCCGATAAAACCCTGGATCAACGACAGGATTCTCAGGATGGTTCGGTGCAAACGAAATTTATGGCAACGTTTCCGACGTAGTAGGTCATCTCGGGACTTCCAAAATCATCGAACTTACTCCAACCAGCTCTCTGAATACATCCGAGATGCTAGGAAATCGTTCGAGCTCAAACTGGGACAATCCAAGAATAAGAAGAAGTTTTTTAAATATGTTCGCAACACCCTCAACTCAACCGTTTCCATTCCAACATTGCGAACCGATGATAATACGTTGCTGAACGACCATTCAAGTATTGCTGAAACTTTTGCGGATACATTTTTTGAAGCATTTTCTATCGAACCAGATTCTGCCTTACCACAGATACGCGAACCTAGAAACTTTGATAGTATAGATAACATCAACATAGATGAGAATATCGTGCTCGAACATCTACAAAATCTTGCAGTCGGAAAGTCCCCTGGGCTTGACGGCATTACCACAACATTGCTCAGACGTTGTGCTCCATCCATCACTTCACCACTGACGAGTATATATAGGCTATCATTATCAACGAGTAAATTTCCAGAGTCTTGGTCGCGATCTTCCGTCACCCCGATCTTCAAGAAAGGCGATAAATACTGTCCCCAAAACTATAGACCCATTAGCTTAACATCAGCTGCACTCAAGGTTTTAGAGAGGATAATTACATCGGAGCTAACAAAATTTCTTTTGGACACCTCTGTTATACCTCTTGAACAACATGGTTTCGTACCTGGCAGATCTGTTTTGACGAATCTCTTGAAATGCGTAGGTTCGTGGACTGCATCTTTAGATAGAAAGACTCCTGTAGACGTAGTCTACTTAGACTTCTCACGTGCATTCGATAGGGTGCCAATCAAACGTCTTCTGTATAAGTTGGAACATTTTGGAATTCGTGGCCTCCTTTTGAGGTGGATCGAAGCATTTCTGTTGGGTCGCACTTTTTCGGTGAGGGTTGGCTCGGAGGGATCTTCCTTCAGGTCGGTGAGCAGTGGGGTCCCTCAAGGTTCCGTGTTGGGTCCTCTTCTGTTCGTGGTTTACGTTTGCGAGCTGCCCCGCTTGATATCTTCTGAGAGTGCATCCTATGCCGATGATATGAAGTTATACAATGACCCCATTAGGTCTGGTGATGCCCTTCAGACCGACTGCGATCTTATGCAAAAGTGGACTGAGGATTGGCTGCTGCCTCTCAATTTCTCAAAATGCCGAGTACTGCATTTAGGTGGCAACAACCCGAAGAGAATCTATTACTTGAACGGAAGTCCAATAGAGTCATGCACCTCTCACGTTGACTTGGGAGTTTCAGTCGATGCTGATTTGCTGTGGAGGTCACATATACTGCAGGCAACCAACAAGGCCAAGAAGTCTCTTTACCTTGTTCAGAAATGTTTCAGCCGCTGCCATCACCACACGCTGGCATTGCTCTACAAGACATATATACGCCCCATATTAGAGTTTGCCGGACCAGTTTGGCATCCCACATTCGCTCAAGATGCAGATCTATTGGAGAAAGTGCAGAGAAGAGCTACTCGAATCCCATACGGTATCCTACGACCTGATTACCAAAATCGACTTTCGTTGATGGATTTGGACACGTTTGCCAATCGTAAGCTGAGAGGGGATGTGCTGACCACTTTTAAAACTTTGAAGGGTTTTTTTGGATTGGACATGTCGGGCCTCTTCACTCTGAATAACAATAACCTGAGAGGACACGATTATAAGCTCAAGAGGGAAAAATTTTTCACAAGGAGCAGGGAGAATTTTCTCAGCAATAGGGTTTTTCACATATGGAATATGCTGCCTAACGATGTGGTCAATGCCCCTAATGTGAATGGCTTCAAGAACGGATGGGACTCATGGAGATCTGGTGGTCCATTATAACCTGTGCGCTTGACTGGTTTTTTTGTGGTGAATCATGGTGTTCAGTTTAGGTTTTCAGAATTGGTTTTTTTTTTTTTTTTGGGACAATTATTTTTTTCACACAGGCAAAATATATATATGTATGTATAAGTTATATGAGTTATATAGGTTATCCTTAACTCTTATATTGTAAATAATAATAATAATAATAATAATAATTCAAAGACAGACTTGTGGTAGATTTCGGGACTCTGGATTTTGAAAGATATCTGGCCTTGCATGCAGCTTTCTACCAATACTCAAACAAGCTAAGCATAGGTACACAAAAAAATACCTGACCTTTCTCCTCGTGCAGGTAATCCTAAAGATGATGAAAATATCCTGAAAAACAAAAGAAACACGATGCACGTCACTAATTCGCTGTTCGCAGATTCATCTCACTCTCGGTCTACCGACGAGATGCAATCTAAATAATTCTAAGTAATTTTCAAAACACTTTTACTTTCGATTTAACACTATTCTGTCTCCGTTTGAGACTGTACTCCCAAAAAAAACAAAAATGAGTTACCCTAACACCGTTCCCGCGTCAACTGTCAATCTTCCCTTTTAAGACTTCTCCAGCTACCCTTAATTTCCGAACCGTATTCCAAGTCAACCGAGAACCTTTCCGTTGAGTTCAAGGCTTCTCCTGTTACTGCCTTTTTCATCTCCAAAGCAAATTGAAGATTTCTCTTCCTCATTTTTTTTTCAACCCAATCGAATTAAAGATATTTCCTCTTCGTTCTTACAAACCAATCAAATAAAAGATTTTTCTTCTTGCCCACCTGGGAAGGTTCTGAAAAGATGACGTAGTTTCCCATGAAACTTTCGGGTACTGCCACGTTGCAAATCCCACGGTTTTAGCCTCGGATTTTTCTGCTATAGTACGCATTCAGTGCAACCGATTTCGTGGAGCGATTTTCTGATATCGTCTGAGTCCCATGAGAAACTTGAACCGAAAATAAATAATTTCAATCGTTATCGTCTCGCCAACATCCTGTATCATACCGATAGCGACAAAGTAATTTTCGGAGCCGTGAATATAAATTTCAGAAGACTAGTCAACCAAAATGAATATTTCAATTTATCACATGTCTATGAAGTGTCTTATAACGAACTGTTCGTCAAATTTATCCAATACCTGTTACCAATTAGGATAGATTGGTTGATCATCATTCATCTCCTCAATAGCTATGAAGCAGATGACACGATGTTTTTACTGGGTCAGTACAATTCGATGACAGGGACAACGCTGCAAGTCCAAAATGCAAGGGAAAGATGATGAATTGATGAATGGAGCTAAGGCTAAATCAAAGTAATAAGAGATCTTTCAAAAGGTTTTTCATTACTCTGTGAAAATGTGAAAACCTTGAGGCCTAAAGCAGCTTACACAACATGAAAACAGGCAACAGTGTGTAGGCCCCTTTTTCGAACGATGTAGGTATGAGTTGTTCTACTCGACTTAGCTGGCGATGGTGAATTTGAGTCAATGCATTATGACGTATGAAATAATTTCAACTGGGTGAAAACGTTCCTACCGGAATCAAATTATCAATTCACAAGTGTCCATACCCATATTCCAACCCCAGCTGCGGAGTACAATCAACAAATGCATTCAATAAAGTTTCAGCGTTATTTCGAACTGGGTTCGGGTCTATCATCAATTAAATTGGAGTGGTTCGAAAGCTCTTGTGAACCGGTTGGGTATATACAGCAAAAATTTTCCACTACTTCTGCGAAATTATTCACGGCAATACAACCAAATACAGGTGGAACGTTTTCCAAACAAGTGTTCAACTGTCGTTTCCAGGGTATGCGAACGCATACATCGGTTCGAATTGATTTTCGGTCAAATTTCACGAATGTATAGAATAGTAAATGGTTTGTCACGCAGAGATTGCATTCCAGTGTTTGTCGTGGGATGAAAAAATAATTTCCCTAGGCCTGATGCTATTATTCCACTCGCGTAGACAACACTGAATCAATGGGGTGAATGAAAGTTTATTTACTTTATGTAATGAGGTAGACTTTATACATTCTAAGAGCATTGTTCCATTCCTTGATTATTTTACCAAGATGTTCTGGTCTCATTTTTGTACTTTGAATTTTTTTAAACAGGATAATGTTGATATGACGAGCAAGTGAGCGGACGTGTCTCGTGTCGGCTCCCGTGAAGGCGTTCCTTGATATATAATATTACTTGATTCAGCGGTTCTTTCAAGTTTTTGATAGTTATTTGCTCCCGAAAAATGGTCACCAATCGAGATCTCGAAAAGAGGTTGGATGAGATGAACTCCAACTTCACAAGAAGAATGTCTGCTTTCCAATCGGAATTGAATAGTAAGAAATCGAATCAGGAGATAGACAACGTTGATCGAATATGTGAGCAGTTCGAGGAGTTTAAGAATTCGGTGTTGTATGAAATCAAGTCACTTAAAACCGAGTTAGATAAGTTTAAGGATGAATACCGTGCATCGCTGAACAGAAATTCCATGTTAGTGCATGGAGTACCCGAAGATCAAGGGGACATTTACGTTACAGTAGGCGAATTATTTCAGGTCAACATGAACCTTGATGTTAAAAAGGAGGATATTAATTACTGCACCCGTTTTGGTAAGATAAAAAACACCACCTCAAATAAACCAAGGCCGATTCTTGTTGATTTCCGGAATCGATGGCAGCGGGATGTTATTTATCACGCAAAGAAAAAGTTAAAAGGTTCTCCTATAATGATAACCGAGGTGTTGACATCTGAAACGTTAAAGATATTCAAGGAGATACGAAACGTTATGAAAAGGGATTGCTGGACTTTTAATGGAAAAATTTACATTTTGTATAAAAACAAGAGGCGAATTATATCTGACTTAAGTGAGTTTGATGCGCTAGTTCGAGCTGATGAATAACTTGTATTTTTGTTTGCGGCATTTACTTTCATTTCATTTGACCTCTGAAGTTTGTTATTGTTTACATTTATGCATTTCAATGATATGAATAGATCATGGTTGTTGTTGGTTTTCATGCTAAGGGTCGCTTTTATTGGTGGCCGACATGGGTTGTTTTGAACACGTTACTTTATAAGATCATTTAATTTTTGGAGTGTAGGTATACAGTTTTCTTTTTTCTATTTCTGTTTTTTTTTTCGGAGCCAAATAGCAGGTTAAAGTAGGTAATTAATCATATTGAAGTTTGTTACTATTTTCGGATAGTTTCTTGGTATTGATCTGTGCTTGATTGAACAATATTTGTTGATTACGGTTGGGAAATAATAGCGGTTTCGTGTTTTTTTTTCTGTAATATTGATAAATAGTAATGTCGTAGACAAGCATTATACGTGGGATTGGTGTATAGATCGTAAGACATGAAAATAGGACATCTCAATGTAAGGTCCTTGTTCACAGGTTTTGATGATTTCGTTCATTTGATACTTGACGGTGACTTTGACATCATGTTGGTTACTGAGACGTGGTTATCCCCTATATACATTCTGATCTCGTTTCCATTCCTAACTATTCTTTATTAAGAAAAGATCGTTCAACTCGAGGGGGTGGGGTGGCTATATTCATAAAGTCTGTCTTAAGATGGCAGGAGATATCCTTTGATTTTCATGTTCGGAGTTCATTGGAGTACATTGGTGTTGTTCTTCAGGTAAATAAATTAAAAATTGGCATTTATAACTTTTACAGGCCTCCTGAATCAAATTTACTGGGTTTTGTTGAGGATTTCGATGATTTGTTGTCTTTTTTAACTCCAACAGTTGATGAACTTGTGTGCATGGGAGACCTTAATGTTGACTTTTTGAAGGGTACCAATCATCTTGGTCAATGCTTTTCTAGTTATGGACTCGTGCAGATTTTGTCTGAGCCGACTAGAATTGCTGACCGGAGCGCATCCTTAATAGACCCTATCTTTGTTTCCAATGATGAATATGTATTGTCCTCTGGTACTTTGCCTGCTGAAGGAATTTCCGACCACAGGTTGGTTTTCTGTAATTTGAGATTAAAGACGCCTTCGTCTTGTCCAAGGAATGTAACGTATCGTTGTTTTAAACATTTTAATTTTCAACTTTTTTATGAAGATCTCTCGACTTTGCCATTTCATGATATTTTCCGGCTCAGGAATATTGATGATAAAATAGAAAAAATGAACGAATTTCTATTGAAATTGTTTGATAAATGGGCTCCACTTAAATCTGTTCGAGTGAGTAAACCCAGAACTCCTTGGATTTCTGAAGCTTGCAAGTTGCTGATGAAGCAGAGGGACTCTATATTTGCTAGGTACAAAGCGAACAAATCTGCTGCTCTTTTAGAATCTTATAAGAAAATACGCAATGAGGTGGTCAACAGGGTCCGATCTGACAAAAAACAATATTTGAATGATTTGTGCCTACAGGGTGATTCCCGTAAGGTATGGGGAGCTTTGGGTGAACTTAATATTAAAAATTCTGGTAGGCATACTCTCCCTTCCCATCTTGCGAACGCGGATGAAATTAATGAACACTTTGCATCCTTCATGAAATCATCAACTAATTCATGCGGGGGGAAGGTTTCTTATTACAGTAATAATAAAAAAGGTGACCATCCTCATTTTAATTTCTCACTGACTAACGCCGAAGAGGTTAATAAAGTATTGAATTCTTTCACGTCGAATGCTGTTGGTAGTGATGAAGTATCTCTCATCATGCTCAAATTATGTAGTCCCTTTATTGACATCTACTTGATGCATATTTTTAATTGCTGCATTGAGAGAAAATATTTTCCCTGCTCGTGGAAGACTGGTGTTGGAATCCCTTTGGCTAAGAAAAGCGCTCCCCAGACTTTTTGTGACTTGCGAATTATTAGCATTTTGCCCACGATTTCTAAAATTTTCGAGAAAATTCTGTCCGTTCAGATGTATCATTATTTTGCCGTCAATGATTTGATTCCAAAAAGTCAAAATGGATTTAGAAAGGGTTTCAGTACTGTGACTGCTCTGACAAGTGTTACTGATGACATTTTGCGCGCGTGGGATGAGGGGTCAGTCTCGGTATTGTTACTTCTTGACTTTTCCCGTGCCTTTGATACCATCAATCATGAGCTGTTGTGTGCATTGTTACACTATTTTGGATTCGATGAGTCGGCTGTCGCTCTTATAAAATCGTATTTATCGGAAAGATTTCAGGTCATCAAGGTGAATGATGGTTTGTCGGACAGAATTAATGTCACTAGTGGGGTCCCTCAGGGTTCCATCTTGGGACCTCTTTTATTCATTATGTATACTGCCGAAATACTCACGTCTGTTGAAAATTGCCAAGTTGAGGCTTATGCCGACGATACTCAGTTGCATATGAGCTTTTCTGCTGCTGATGCACCGAGATCAGTTGAGAGAATAAATTCTGATCTTTTCCGAATCTCTGAAATGGCTTCAATGTTTGGTCTCAATCTTAACGCCTCTAAGTCACAGGCGATGATTTTCGGTAGCGCGAGTCGAGTTGCTGCTGTTGAGCCATTCCTTGGATTAATTCAGGTTAATAATAGACCTCTGCAGTTCGTTTCTAGTGTGAAGAATCTAGGACTGCATTTTGATGGAGATTTTCGTTTCAGATCACACGTCAGAGATATTGTGGGTAAAAGTTATGGTGCTCTGAAGTTATTGTACGGTAATAGGCATCTTTTGAGTTTTGAGCTCAGGAGGAAGTTATGTGATTCTTTGGTGCTTTCCAAATTGAATTATGCTGATGTAGTCTATGGTAATTGTTTGGATGTCCTCGAACAGAAAAGACTTCAGAAAGTGCAGAACTGCTGTGTCAGATTGATTTTCGGTATGCGAAAGTTTGACCGTGGTATACGAGCTAAAATTCGAGAACTCGGTTGGCTTGATATGAAAAATAGGCGCATCCACCATTTTGCGGTGTTCGTGCATAATATAAAGAAGACCAATTTCCCTGCTTCACTTGATGATAGGTTGATCTTCAGGAGGTCTCTCCGCTCACGTTTCACTCGCAACGAGGGAGATCTTTCCCTGCCGCGTTTCAGTACCTCTCTCTTTCAAAGGAGTTTCAGTTATAATGCCGTTTGGACATATAATAGGCTTTCACCTGAACTGAGATCATTAAGGCCAAACACTTTCAAATCAGTATACAAAAGAATTCTTTTTGACCTTCAGTAACTTTTGTCATGGTTCGAACCTGTAATCTTGCACCAATCGCTGTATCCTGCTGGCGTTCAAGACTGTAAATTTTTGTTTTTTTTCCTATTTCATAAACCTGAATGGTGTTAATTGTATGCATTTGGCTCCATTGATTCATTTTTGATTTATATATCTTGTTTTTTTTTTCTGAATTTTTGAATGAATTGATTTGTTTGAAATATTCTAGGGTTAAGTTGATTAGCAGTTTTGCTAGACTTCGCCTTTTTGGCACAGCTGTATGGATTTGTTACTAGTGTAATTGATGTATCTTTTTTACCTGCTGCCAAATAAAGTCAATTATTATTATTATTATCTTCTTGACTGCTGCTATAATATCTCGATTATTAACGGTTGTGACGGCACAACCGAAGTAAGGGGGTATACTTAACTGTAAGCAACCTATGGTTATCTCGATTACTTAGTTCTCATCTATACCTACTTAGATAACAAGTGAGAAAAAAGGATTTGGTGAAATTTGAACGCACTACCAACAAACAACAAATTGTAATTTCTCGTTACTTTAACTTAGACAACAAGCACGAAATAATCAAACAATATGTTTATAATTATGAAATGTACCTTTTTATAGCAAAATTTTTCTTAATGGGATATAGGACTGCAATTTAAATACGCATCTATTTGTTAAGCGACGTTTCGACCATATATTTGATCTTCCTCAGGCTAAAAAAAATCACAGAATGTTCAATAAATCGAGACCACAGCATACATGTAAAAACAGACAAATTACTATGGTATGTACAATGAAAGCAAACATCTCAAATGTAAAAATTGACAATTAAAATATATTAATCTTGTATATAATTATATGAGACAAACCTACCTTCCAAACATTACGAAATTGCATACACAGTATTATGGTATAATAGAGACATCAAAAAGAAATGCATAATCGGATGAAAAACCAATAAATTAGAAGGATTGAAAAGATAAATATTGGCAATGTGAAATGGTTAATTAGAATTTCTGATATATAAGAGCTGTAGGCGGTCACTGAACTGTCAGGTGGAATCAATTAAAAAAAAAAAACAAGTCTTACATACGGAAACAGATCGAGTTTACGGGCTGCGATCGGAAAACAAAACAAACTATCGGCCCCCGAGCTCTCGTGTTTTTCGTAATATATTATTATATACATTACTTGGATTGGCCACATCGGTTCTCAGATTGATATTATTTGTCGTCTGTATAAAGATCATCTCACTTATACATCGTTTCTTGTAACCAGATTCTCTATCCAGAACCCCAACATTGTCAAAATCAAAAATGTGCCCTGTATCGAAATGATGTTGAGCTAGGGCAGTTTTTTCCTTTTTTATTCGGTTTATTTCACAACAGTCATACTTGTGTTGTCGTATTCTATTTTTCAATTTTTGTTTGGTCTGACCTATATAACTTTTTTCACATGAACATGGAATTGAATAAATTAGGTTAGACTGTTCTAAGATTGGTGTGGGATCTTTTAATTTGGAATAAATATTATTAAGGGATTTTGGATTATAAAACGTTATTTCAGTATTTTCGTTTTTAAACAGGTGTTTTAATTTTGATGAAATTTCTGATATAAACGGTAACTTCAAATGATGGCGGATTAAAAACTGACTGGTATAGAAAACCAACGAACTCAGGAAGACTTCTAAATTTTCGGTCAAATAATCCGATTCAACAAAAAATCAATACGATAAGAAATCTGTTTCACCGAGCAACAGAACTAAGTCATGAGTCGTTTCACAGTAGGAATCTGGATATCCTCACTGGTTTATTATTTCAGAACAATTATCCGAAATATTTCATACTCCAAATAATTAACAAACTACAACATAAAAAAAGATCAAATACGGACAATATATCCAACAATAATGAGAGCATATATATTGAAATGAAATGTTTGAAGTTACTGTTTATATCAGAAATTTCATCAAAATTAAAAC
Source organism: Adalia bipunctata (assembly GCA_910592335.1). NCBI lineage: Eukaryota > Metazoa > Arthropoda > Insecta > Coleoptera > Coccinellidae > Adalia > Adalia bipunctata. The sequence goes on from OU342955.1 coordinate 17,809,944, forward strand.
ACCTGTTTAAAAACGAATATACTGAAATAACGTTTTATAATCCAAAATCCCTTAATAATATTTATTCCAAATTAAAAGATCCCACACCAATCTTAGAACAGTCTAACCTAATTTATTCAATTCCATGTTCATGTGAAAAAAGTTATATAGGTCAGACCAAACAAAAATTAAAAAATAGAATACGACAACACAAGTATGACTGTTGTGAAATATATATATATACAGGGTGTCCCACGGTCGAGTGCCTATTAGACGTTTCTGGAGAACTGGACATATTTGAAATCCGAAAATTGGGATTATGATATTGTTGGAAATTCTCTACAGACCTAAAATATTTTCGGAGCCTGATCACTTCCGGTTATACCAGGAGTGGAAATAAATTTGTTAAAAAATTTTTTTTCCAATATTTTCATTTCTGATATGATTGAGTATTCAATGCTGAATACATTTCTGATGAAATCATTGTATTCATTCGAATAGTTTTCAAAATATCGAAAAAAAACCTGAAAAAATGTCAAATATTCATAGTCAGTGTTATGTCCATTATTCCTATTCTGAACATTCCGAGTTTAAACCGTTATCACAACGTCAAAGTAGAAGAATGTGAAAAGGTCATGCATCTTTTGAATTTCATAAATATCATCACAGGGTGTTTCAAATTTTGTGTCGAAAACTGTGATCGAAAATTGGCCATAACTTCTGTTTTTCAAATTGGAACCCTATTTTTTTATGATTGCGTTGGATTCTGCGGAGAAAAATATTGATAGCACCCTCAGATGTTCTTGATCCTAAATTCAGTAATTGCCGAGATATTTGAGCTTTTCTGGATTTATAATGTACGTAGAGTCAAATTCATCGAACCTGAAGAGATTCGATGAATATTCTTGTAAAACCATAGTAACAACTATGTCACCTGTGAATTATTAATGGGATCATTAATTTTCTATGGTCACAGAATATTCTCATGCCAACAGATTCGATGACTATTCTTATGAAACCATAGTAAAATCGAGAAGTAAGGTTAAGGCCTAAAATAAGAGCTGTCACTTGTGAATTATTAATGGGATAATTTATCTTCTTTGGCCACAGAATATTCTCATGCGAAAGATAAGATGAATTTGACTCTACGTAAAACATAAATTCAGAAAAGCTTAAATATCTCGGGAATTACTGAATTTAGGAGCAAGAGCATCTGAGAATGCTATCATTATTTTTCTTCGCAGAATCTAACGCAATCATAAAAAAATAGGGTTCTAATTTGAAAAACAGAAGTTATGGCCAATTTTCGATCACTGTTTTCGAAACACAATTTGAAACACCCTATGATGATATTTATGAAATTCAAAAGATGCATGTTATTTCCACATTCTTCTACTTTGACGTTGTGAGAACGGTTTACACTCGGGATTTTCAGAATAAGAATAATGATCATAACACTGACGATGAATATTTCACATTTTTTCAGGTTTTTTCTCGATATTTTGAAAACTGTTCGGACGAATACAATGGTTTCAACAGAAATGTATTCAGCATTGAATACTTAATCATATCAGAAACGAAAATATTGAAAAACATATTTTTTGAACAAATTTATTTCCACTTCCGGTATAACCGGATGCGCTCAAGCTCCAAAAATATTTTAGGTCTATAGAGAATTTCCAACAATATCATAATACCAATTTTCGGATTTCAAATATGTTCAGTTCTCCAGAAACGTCTAATAGGCACTCGACCGTGGGACACCCTGTATATATCCGGGTTTATAGCGTCCTACGCCTTCCGGTTCCCAGCTTCCAGCCTCTTCTGTCCTCCCATTCTCCTGGTCTCAGGTTTCTCTCAGACATGGCTTTTTGTATGCCGCTCATCCAGGTAACTTTCGGTCTTCCTCGCTTTTTTCTTTCGCTCGGTATCCACCTCAGAGCAAGTTTCGGAATCCTTTGATCTGACATCCTCTCAACATGTCCATACCAAATTAGTTGTTTTTGCTGAGTATCCTCTATTATTGTCTTGTCCACCTTCATTAGTTCCCTTATTCTTTCATTTCTCACCTTATCCATTCGCGATACTCTGGCTGATCTTCGCCAATAGTCCATTTCAAGAGCCAACAGTCTTTTTTCGAGGTTTTTCGTTAACTGCCATGTTTCGCTTCCATATAGGACGATGCTCTTGAATACTGAGGAATAAATATAGTGTTTCTTCTCAGCTGAAATGCTTTTGGACCATAGTATCGAGTTTAAGTGTCTTATCGTTGTTTTTCCCTTATTTATTCTGCTCTCTATTTCATTTCGTGTTCTTCCATCTGCTGTTATTTTCGTCCCCAAATAGATGTATTCATCGCAGGCGTCTATTTCGACATCATCATTCACCGTCAACTTTTCCTTCTCTCCGCCAACACACATATATTTTGTTTTTCTCAGGTTTACTGTGAGGCCCCAATTATGATATTCTTCGAAAAGTCTTCTTGACATAAATTCCAGATCTTCTCTATCTTGTGCAATCACAATCTGATCATCTGCAAAATGGAGTGTGTAAAGCGTTGTGTCATCTGTAAGGTGAATTCCCATTCCATTGCAAGATCTTCGCCATCTCTTCAAAGCCTCATTTAGGTAAATTTTAAACAGAGTGGGAGACAAACAACAGCCCTGCCTGAGACCTTTTGTAACTGTAAAGGTTGGCGACAGAGAGTTTCCTAGTTTCACTCTTGAGTAGGATTGTGCGTATAATTGCTTAATTGCACTGATCGCCGTGCTGTTGATTGGTGACCTCTCTAATACCTGCCACAGTTTCTTTATCGGAACTGTATCATATGCTCTCGTAAGGTCTACAAATAGAAGGTGAACCTCTCGATTGGTTGCTGTTTTTTTCTCATTTATTTGGTTTATGCTAAAGATATGTTGTCTACACATGACCTGCCAGCTCTGAAACCCGATTGCTGCTCAATATCATGGGGTTCGAATTCATCTTCGATTATGTTGTGAAATAAACCGAATAAAAAAGGAAAAAACTGCCCTAGCTCAACATCATTTCGATACAGGGCACATTTTTGATTTTGACAATGTTGGGGTTCTGGATAGAGAATCTGGTTACAAGAAACGATGTATAAGTGAGATGATCTTTATACAGACGACAAATAATATCAATCTGAGAACCGATGTGGCCAATCCAAGTAATGTATATAATAATATATTACGAAAAACACGAGAGCTCGGGGGCCGATAGTTTGTTTTGTTTTCCGATCGCAGCCCGTAAACTCGATCTGTTTCCGTATGTAAGACTTGTTTTTTTTTTTTAATTGATTCCACCTGACAGTTCAGTGACCGCCTACAGCTCTTATATATCAGAAATTCTAATTAACCATTTCACATTGCCAATATTTATCTTTTCAATCCTTCTAATTTATTGGTTTTTCATCCGATTATGCATTTCTTTTTGATGTCTCTATTATACCATAATACTGTGTATGCAATTTCGTAATGTTTGGAAGGTAGGTTTGTCTCATATAATTATATACAAGATTAATATATTTTAATTGTCAATTTTTACATTTGAGATGTTTGCTTTCATTGTACATACCATAGTAATTTGTCTGTTTTTACATGTATGCTGTGGTCTCGATTTATTGAACATTCTGTGATTTTTTTTTGGCCTGAGGAAGATCAAATATATGGTCGAAACGTCGCTTAACAAATAGATGCGTATTTAAATTGCAGTCCTATATCCCATTAAGAAAAATTTTGCTATATAACAGCAAGGAAGTTAATATATATATGATGGTACCTTTTCATATGCAAATGTATAGCAAGGAAGCCAATGATTAGTTATGATCTATCAATATGTATGGTTAACTAGCAATTTAGTAAAAAATTGACTAACGAAAATTAACTCAAAAATTTCCTGAAAACTGACGACAGCTGACTCAGCAACATAGGATGAGCTAGAGAGAAAAATGGTTCATTTCCTCTGAGAAAAAGAGGGGAAGATCAACACTTGATTGGGTGTCAAAATCGAAAAACGCCTTGCTAAGCCACTAAGGTTGTCTCATTTGTCATTCATGACTATGGTGGAAAGAACAACCCATTTGTTGTATCTACACACCGATAAGAGCATCATTAGACTCGAGCATTTAACGTCTGGCATGGGTTTCCCAATTTAAACTTGTCCTGCAATAAATGTGTCACCATATATTTAGTTTTTTAAGCCTATTCTGAGAATCTGAGACGGGTCACAGGACATGGTTGTGGACTCGAGAAACTATATGGATTTCCTAAACTTGACTTGACTATCTTCGGTTGAGGATACTTTCAATAAATGACCCATATATCAGCCTAAGGAGTGTTTGAACAAGAAACGAAGATTGTGAACCAAGGCACATATATGGAGCAAATACTGTAGCACAAGCGATCGATCCCATCTTGTTCTTAGACTATATAGTCAAAGATGTTGGAAATAGTTACTTATTCAATCAACTAGTTTTTTGATGCCAGCGATTAATGGTCGAAATATTTAATGTTTGAGGCCATTATTCGCTGGATTAATAAACCAGTTGATCACTAGATTTTTCCGTCTACCTCATCACGAATTGAATATGAATTCTGGATTGAAATGAATTTTTATTTTGAATGATAGACAAATTTGACATAATGTAAATTTCTATGTACATTTCGATATATCAATATTTATGCTCCCTATGAAACAATTCGAAAAATTCATAGAGGGAATATTGTATTCGATAGTTTACATTTATATCATTATGCATGATATCCGATAAGGAACGTGTGGAGAAAGTGGAGGTTGAAGTATTATTTGCTTTGCAACTTTCATCACCTGAAATTTCTCCTGCAGTCTCTATTTTATTTTGATGGAGTTTTCAATTCACCTTTCTTCGACTGGAGTTGATTTCCAACCAAGCTCGATAGTGCTTCGACTGAGTATTTTTTGTTCGGTTGCCATGAAAATCATGCATTAAACTAAGAAATCATGCATTAAAATAGGTCATTAATGAATGATTTCGAGTGCGTTAAAATGAGCTTTAATTCTATGGTCGACGGAAAAATAAATTTCTGCATTCTATAATTCTTCTCTGCCTGTGGTATAACCAACACCGAGGTAGATAGTTCTTGTAATATATTTGCTTCGAAGAGAAACTTGGCTCGTAAATTGGAAAATAACTTTATTTCATTCGACAACTAATTGACAATTGATTATCATAAATAATACAAGGAGACTACAAGATTTAGCTACCTTACAAATATATATAAAGATGTTACACTCCTCCGTCCTTAAGTATTTTCTCATAATCTTAAACTATAGATTCAGACGATCGGGTGCTTTGATCTGTCTGTCAAATCTACTCAAATTTGTTGGTGAAGTTATCTTGATCTAAGAGTTTTCGGAATTACTTTTTGATGATAGATTGTCCGATAAGTCTCTTTTCATTATTTCTGAATTTTCATTAGCATAAAAACTTCCAACCTTTATGATCTGATCAAGATGTCTTCTCCACTCCAATCTTGACTCATCTAAAAGCCTACAAAGATAATTTTCTGAACCCAATTTCGAAACAATGATTGCTTTTGTCCGAAGGGACTTTTGTGGAGTTCTACAATCTCTCACATATACTATCTCTCCTTCCTCAAAAGAAGTCATTGTTTCACCATGATGATATCTAATCTGTCGTTCTTCGGCTTTATCAGATGTTCACGAGTGAGAAAATCTAAGCAAGTTTTTATTTTTCTTGAAAACATCAATTCTGATGGTGGTTCACCAGTTACCGTATGTGGTGTATTACTATATGAAAATAGATACTTGCTGATCCCATCCTCCCATCCTCGCCGCAAATTTGTAATATATTTGGTTCTAAGAGAAACTTGGTTCTCAAATTGGAAAATAACTTTCTCCGCGACTGCCACAGAATACAGCTCTTCCAACATCGAATTTGACCATAGAATGTCAGTATTCCATCACTTGATATGTAATATTCATTCTACAACACTTTTCGATTTCAAGTAAATAACCAGTTAAGACCGCGGTTTTTGTTCAGTTTGGTCCTTGGTTTTCGCCCTTTATAGATTATAACCAATAACCAACTCGAGCTTGAGTATAATCCTTGTTTTTTGAACATTTCGACTGAATTTCATTCTCGCACAGTGTGTGAGAATATTCATTCCGTAACACTTTTGAAAACATAGAGAATATATCTATGTGTCAGCCGCTCTGATTCTGATTGTCATATTTATTGCGGTTTTCGAAACGTCATAATTCATTTTAATATTCTTTTTTCTTTTATTTCAACATTCGTGGAGAAAGTATAGTCTGTTACTCGGTAAGAATGAAAATCCGATACTCGTGATTCCTCAGGCTCGCCTCCGGCTCGCCCTCGGAATGATTCCCTCGTATCGGATTTTCATTATGCCCTTGTTACAGAATATACTATTATTTCATTTGACAGCTAATTGACAATTGATTATCATAAATAATACAAGGTGACTACAAGATTTAGCTACCTTACAAATATATATGCAGATGTTACAGTTCTGTACGCCATGATTCTATTTTGTGCGTAAGTGTTAACATGGTTGATGTGTAAACGATTATAAGTGAAATCCTCTATGATGGCTACGCCACTTAAGGCACATCACTGTTAACTTGATGCAGATGTCTCTTTCAATACTAAAACATAAAAAATAGTCGTCATATAAATAAGGGTAAAGTTCTTCGCTATATTTCCAGTGACTGGCAAAAATCCAGGCTGCATGGAACATTAGCAATAATCCGGAAATGGAGTCGGGTCATTTAGGAATCGTTTCTTTTTCAAACTCCGAAATATGGCAGGTGATTACAATGATAAATAACGTCCTTATTGCAAGTACGAAGGTGGTGTAGGCGAGAGTTCTCGAACATGAAATGGTCTGCATAAAAATTATATCGGAAAGCACTTTGGATTTTGCGAAGTTATAGTGCTCGATCGAGTTCACCCATTTCGGTTTCTCTCGAACCTGAACCGAATTTCCAATCCGAGTTCGAATTCTAGTTTATGGAGTTTCAGCAAACCCTCGAGATCCAGTGGGCTTTAGCATAGGGGGTCCTTCAAAAACAACGTCTAGATATGACGTTGGGAAATAGTTTTTAAAAGCTACTTTCTAGTTTTCTGATCATTCGAATTCACTGATGGTTATTGTATATAAACGCCAGCATTCAATGCTCTCACTACGAAAACATCGGGACATAATAAAATTCGTTTGGACATAAAAATTGAGTCTTGTTTGAAATAGATTGTATGGATAAATAGATTTTAACAACATGAGATCGATTGCTAGTGCTGCAATATTTGTTCCATATACCATAGTTTACAATCTTCGTTTTTTGTTTAAACAGACTGATTTATGGGTCATGTATTGAAAGTGTTCCCAACACAAGATAGTCAGGTCAAGTTTGGGGAATCCATCTGGTTTTTCGAGACCATAACCATGTCCTGTGATCCTCAGTTTTTCAGAATAGGCTTTTCGAACTTATTTTTTGATATGGTTTCACATTTTTTGCAGAAATTGAATGATCAAGTCCAGAGGATGTTTTTCCTACTTAAGTCGAAAATGAGAATGAAAGCACTTTTGTGGCTTAGCGAGGCGGTTTTCGATTCTGAAACCAAATCAAGTGTGAATATTTCCCCCTTTTTCTCAGAGGAAATGAACCTCTCATTTTTTCCAGCTTATCTTTAACACCCTCTGTTACAGAGGCAAGCAGTCAGTACTAAGTTAGTTGTTAAGCAGTCAGTACTTATTTGTTACTCTGTCCGTAGTCGTCGTAAATTTTGTTAATTTTCGTTAGTAGATTTGTTATTTAATCGATAGTAAACCATATATATTCATATTCATATCAACCATATATATTATATTCATATCTATGAATCTATCAGTTGTGATCTCACAACTGATGATTATTTTGTTTCCTTGCTATACATTTTCATATAGAAGGTACATTTCATAATTGTATTCATATTACTTGTATAATTACTTTGTGCTTGTTATATGAGTTGTGGTAACAACAAAATGAAGTTTTTTATTTGTTGCGACTGCGTTCAAATTTCACCACTTCCTCTTTCTCTTCGCAGTTGTTATCACAGTACAGATAACCACTTATCGGAGTTATCATCAAGATAACAATAGTGTGCTTACAGTTAAGTATACCCCCTTACATCGGTTGTGCAGTCACAACAGTTTATCATCGGGATTAACGAGAATCACAGGCATCCTACAAAGTAGAAGCAGTCAAGAAGACCATCATCCAGATCTGTGACGAGCAGTGAAAAAAAGTTCTTCGAGCACTAAGCACTTGAATAAAAAGGCTCGCGAATACTACTACTTTGTGAAAGTAATTCGACATTTCGGGCACTAAGGCCTAAGCACTTTTTCCAGGAAATATTGAAAGTGAGGTTATTTTAATCAGAAAAGAAATTGTAAGTTGGCATAGGTATGTGATATTAAAAATTTTGAATTCGATTCAATATAAAATATAATAAATTCCTATTGGTAACGAAAGAGAAAAATGCTATTCGTTGCTGGATCTCTCTGTTTGATAATATTCATAAATAAACTGAATTTTTCGAGTTCACTTTTTTTTCTGATAACTCTCAGTCCTTGAACAAAATTAAATGAAACATTCAAGAAAAAATGGAAATGTCAATTCTTATACTGATTTGTCAGGAGCAAACCAGTTGCAAATCATTGTTGGGTGACAAATAACGAAGAAGTATCAAAATTATAACTCATTGAACTGTGTAACGTTTTGATGTTGTCCATATAAGACTCTTTGGTCAGATGAAAGCGTAAAAAACAGAATCGTGGCTTTTGCTATTTTTATTGATATTGAGTTGTCAACGCTAAAATTACCATCTAACAAAATACACATGAACCCTTAAATTTTCCTTTCATGAAGATCAAGTTTCCTCTTTATCATCTCTCTATAATTGCAACCCAAACAGTTTTGGGATGTTACTGTCATGTGAAAATGAATTCGTACAACATTAGCTCAGTCTTTGGCCGAAGCACTCCAATTACTGAACACTAAGCACTGCTTTTGGAAAGTGCTTGGGAGCACAGTGATCGGGAGCAATAAAAGGCTCCGAGTACTTTCACGAGCACAAATCACAATGCTTTGGCACAGCTCTGCCATCATCCTGGTAAAACAATCAGGGTTCAAAAATAAAACCAGAACACCTTGTAAAATAATCGAGGTACAAATCAAAATCCTTATTGCGTTATTCCAAAGATATCCTGACTTTGTTCAGGATATGAAACTTTTTTGCGAGCATTCAAAGATGTCACAAATGTAACCAAAACAAGAGGAATATTTATTGCTCCTTATTGAATGCTTCTGCAGAAATGTAGGATCTTAATAAGGATATTACCACATCTTCTACTCTTACGAGTAATAAATTTGGAACTGATATTTCCCTTGAATTCGAGCCCGGGTCCAGTCGGCACTATCAGTGCAGGTGTGCCTTAAAAATGGATCAGAAATACCATTTCTATATTGCTGACCTTTCCAAAGACGAATATCCCATACGCTGTCCTCTTTATAGTCCAGTCAGCAAGTGTTGTAAAAATTATATTTCCATATATTTTATTCATGATCCTGAAATCAACCCAATAAAGCGCATATGGACTTCCTATGAACGTATCTCAGATTCGGGCTGGAAAAGGACCGTGTTCGACGACGCAGTAAAATGTTTTATTTTTCTTTCTGTCGAATCACGTATTCATGCACGGAGTTTACTGAAACGTCTTATGAGTGTCGTATATGGGGGAACAAGGGTTCCGCATGGTCTGACTGCTTTTATGTCTCATTTCGTCTTTTCATCCCTATGTTTGGGGTAGATCCTTTCTTCAAACGAATCTTTTCGGGTGAGTTCCGGAAGACAAAAGGAACATCGCTTCCAGAGACTGAGGTGAATACACTTCCAGTCTTTGTGCGGATGAAAATGGCATTTTACTATTTTTCTTCATTCATGAGAGAACAGTTCGAAATGTCCTTTTCTACGAAGTAATAATTCTGTGAGTGTTTTGTGATTTTACACAGAAGCAAGGGCCTTATACAGCCAGTGCGACTGCTCAATACTCAAAACTGTATAATGGTTACCTGAAGTCGAGAGATAGTTGGGTTTATTTAGGACAGCTGTCAATGAATGAAATAACCTTTCATAAAAGATTTTTTCATAGAATTTGATTGTTGCTGTGTCTATTATCACATTGATAGATGAAAAAAAATTTACACCATGTTAAAAGAAAAAACACCAAAATTACTCAAGTTTAATCTAGTGAACCAAATACCCTGTTTTAATTGTGAGAAATCATACATTGGACAAACAAAACAATATCTCGAAGAAAGAATCGAACAACATAAAAATTATTGCAATAATGTAAACCATGATAACAAAACTGCTTTAGCCACTCCTACACATGTAACAGGTCATAAGTTTAATTTCGATGATGTAAAGATCTTGGACTATGAAAAAAATAGATATGCCAGAAATATTAGAGGAAAGTCACCAAATATGGAATACCATTTTGTGTTTGGGATATAAAGGAAAAACTTCATATTAATTAAATCACTTTAATGTTTATACTAATCAGTCGAACATTTATATGTAGTAATTAACAGCCTCTAATCGAATATATTAGTTATCTAATTGAAATCCAACACAAAAAACAAAATCACAAATGAATAACCAAATATGAAATAGGAACACATATATGAAATATAAGCTTAAATCAACATAACAATAACAAAAATGGACATTATTATCTTTGAGATCAAATAAATGAATATAACATATTGTGATAAATAAAAGAAGTAACATGATTACTTGAAAAAGTCACAGATTCAAGTGTCAAACTCTGGACCAGCACAATCATATTGTGCCCCGAGCCCACACATCAAGCATATTCCATAATTAGACACCGACGACTGTCCATATTTGGATTTTTATACTAGTTCAAACTCTTCTGAATATTTTTTCAATTCACAATATTTCAATGACAAAAGAACACGAAATGGTGATATAAACATAATACCGATATACTAAATAGTATAACACTTATGTATACAAACATAACAGCTGGTAATACTCATATACTACTCACCTTTTAAAATTGTTTTCACGACAACAAAACAGAACACGCCTGCCACACGTTAAGCGTTTGCGCAACTGACTTGATGGTGTGAGTGCGATAGTTAGTAGACCGAATGAAACAGAAGATGGTCGAATGTTCTGTTTATTACCTATAGACTCGGAGAAATGAAGGTATTCCATATTAGGATACTATTTCATAATTGGTGACTCTCCTCTACTGAAATGATTTGAATCAAGAAAAATAAAACAGTAAACCACAGGAAAGAAGTACAAGGTCTAGTTTTGTAATTAATTAATTTATTTTACACTGTTTTTTAATTTGTGAATTTTAATTATCGATTCAATTAAAAACCAAAAAAAATTCTGGTCCACAGATTCTGTAATCATAGATTGCTCAACTATAGTTTTTCAAGTTTCTAACCTAGTTGTGAACTCGTGTTCTATTGTGTCGTCTTCTAGAACTTTCCTGAATGTAATCAGACGCTTCCTCAACTATACCTTTGATGATTTCAAGATTTTGTGAAAATAACTTCTAATTCTTGGAGTAGGCTTGTTTTTATGTGTTTGTGTGTACTCTTCCTCATATTGTAATGTTTGAGCCTTGATAAACAGGTAACCTTCCTCGAAAAGTTGGATTGGTTTTGAAATAAGAGTTATTTAGAAGTCCTACTTCTCGATATTATTTTGTTTCCACTTTTATAAAAGCTTATCGGCATAAACCTGTGGACTTCTGTCAGACTATTCAAGAGCTAAGCTTTCATTGGATCCTGTTAGAACCAAGTCTCCATTCAAATCATAGTGCACTTGTAGAACAATTGTGGGTCCTACAATAATAACAATATTTGCACCTTTTATAATGAACAATATAACGAGAATTTCTTTATAAAAAGTAGTAAAGAATATGAAGAAGTAGTAATAAATGAGGTTTATGCCAGTCCGGAACCTGAATTATTAGAACTAGGTTCTTGAAAAGTGCATCTTACAGTGATGTATTCAATACATATTATGCATACAGAAACAAATCGAAATAATTGAGAAGTCCTCAAGAAGTGGAACTTTCTCAGAGTATTTGAATGAATTGCCTGAATATTGCTTATGATCTGAGCCATGAATTGAATGGTTACATTTTTCTTCTCAAAACCGTTGGTGAAATGACATATCAACATCTTATTAGTTCCGCAAAAGGAAAATTTATCATGGACATCAATTCGATGAGCAAATAATATAGAAACCTTGAAGTCCTATTAGGTACTCCCGAAACATTTAGACGAGAATAGAAAGTTTGAAACAGAACTGAACAATGCGAATCAATTGGCCAATAATTCTCTTCAGGTTTATTTTTTTCCCAGTTTCTGAATTGAGCACCAGTCCCACCCTTCCAATACCCTGAGTTAAAAATCTAATGGAAATGATAAAAAAAATTACCGATAATCCATCTCACATCAAAATAATGCAGTAATAATATTGCGGGGAAATTGCCATAGCGTTCCTACTGCTTACAATGAAAATATTCGCTTTCACGACTGATGGAATTTTATGTTCCACCCTATTTCTGCGAATATCGTCAATATTTGTTTTCATTATACGTCCGTTTTTTCCGAAGTGCAAACGTTTTACAGCCCACCAAACGGGTTATAATAAAAGCGGCTGAAAATTCATGACAATAAACAGCGCTTTCTGCCAGTTTCATCCAAGCGCTGATATGGATGGAATTTTAAAATTCGATGGAATTAGGAATTGGCGAGTCCTTCCATTGAAAGGAACAAAGCTATAGATTAAAAAGATAATTCGGCAGTTACTGCAGATATTGCAGTTCGGAAATCCTTTCTGTCAATCTTAGTCTGGTTCTGAAATTCTTCAAGAATTCTGTATTCATTCAGAACAACAATCTCTCATTATGGATTTCACATTCTGTTTGTATTCAGGATATCTCTCGGAGCTCACAATGAGAACTTCTCATTCTGTTCACATGAAATAGTTATTTAATCAACTAGTTTATTAATGACAGCGATTAATGGTCGAAATATTTTAACGCGTGAGCGGAGGGAGCGCGTGTTTGAGACCATTAATTGCTGGATTAATAAACTAGTTGATTACAAGATTTTCACGAATTGAATGTGAATTCTGGATCGAAATAAATTTTCATTTTGAATGATATACAAATTTGACATGAGGTAAATTTCTATGTTCATTTCGATATATCAATATTTATGCTCCCTATGAAACAATTCGAAAAATTCATAGAGGAAATGTTGGGCATGTTGTGACATTCTGAAAAGTTCACAATTACATCATAACCTATGATGTCCGTTAAGGAACGTGTGGAGAAAGTGGAGGTTGAAGTATTATTCACTTTGCAATTTTGGCACCTTAAGTTTCTCCTGCAGTTCCTATTTTATTTTGAATTGAGTTTTCAATATACCCTTCTTTGACATAAGTTGATTCCCAACCAAGCTCGATAGTGCTATGACTGAATATTTTATATTCGGTTGCTATGGAAATCATGCATTGAAATAGGTCATCAATGGATGATTTCGAGTGCGTTAAAATGAGATTTCATTCTATGGTCGACGGAAAAAGAATTTTAGGAACTCGCCAAAAGAAGTAATTCAGAATTCTGCTTGGAAAAAGCACAAAGCGTTCTCTAGAACCTCGCAATCAGGATCTCTTAAAAAAACGGATTTTAGCCTCTCAGGAATCTCGCGGAGATGTCTGTGTTTCTTTGGAATCCTTTGGCATCTCTTTGGCTTCAAGTTCAGAAAAACTTATTTCGCAAGATACTGAACGTTGGAAATAGCCACTGGATTCACTCTTAGTTCGTTCTTAAATTGTTTTCATGAATTGTTCTACCGCTTCTTCAGTCAGATTAAGATTTATCCGATTCCGTTTGTCCCACACTCTGAAAATGCAATAAACGAAGTTCTATCAGGGAATACTCGATGTGCCATTTCGAATAAAACTTCTATCTCCTTCCGAATTCACGCAAAAGGAAGCATCCAAGAAATCATTCTCGTATCTACCCCGAAAATGAATGTCTCCATTCATTTCACATCACTTTGAGTCTTAGCGATACATAAGGCGGCTTCCTAATATGAAAGCGCGAGTATTGTGTACAGAAATTGGTATCCGCTTCCCAAAAATCGATATGGCCTCCTTTCCATCTTCAGAAAGCCAACAAGTGAAAACGGAGTCGTTCAAGATTATGGTGCACGATTCTGGTAATTCTCATTTTTGTTGGATGTTATTCCGCAAATGGGTTCAGCTCCGGAGGATTTATATTTGAGCCTGGGTCGGATGTTTGAAAAAAGTATCCTAATGCTTAGTTGCTATATGAATGAGGAAAAAACTTCGAGAGTGTAGGGCTTCTTTGCATTGAGAAATGATGGAGTTTGTTCGTGAAACCCGAGTTGAATGCTGCGTTTGAAACCACGGATATGAGTATGACGAGAGTGTTGCTGCTTTGGGAAAGAGAGAGAAAGTAAAAAACGCACTATTGAATGGGAACGATATATCGTAAAGTTCTGCCTTTATGACATTTCTGGATGTCGGTTTCGATTTGTTATATCTGTTTTTATTGTTTCACATTGTGACACTGCTATACAAAAACCTTGCTGTTGGCAAAACTGATTCAAAAAGATACTCTACCCAATGTACCATAAGAGAGAAGATATAAGTTTTCACTTCCCCTTTCCGCCATCTCAAAACAAGCTGCCATTCTCCTGGGATTACTCAAATGTTTCGTTTACTGTTGTACAAAATGGTGAAGGTGCCGGTAAATGAAAGAGCAAGATTTCAGTGTTCAATAAAATATGGATTTCTGTAGTGAAGTTTTGAAATATTTATTGATTGCGCAAATATACATCAAGGAATTATGTATGAAACAAAATATCTTGTAGATGGCCGCCACAGCTTTGCTGGCATATGCGTACCCTTCTGATAAAAATTTTAAAAACATTATTCAATACATGTGGTGGTATTTTATCGATACTGCGTCTAATTTCGGCTTTAAAAGCTTCGATGGCTGCAACTTCACTGGCATAATTCTGTAACTTCAGATAACCTCACAGACTGAAGACTCAAGGCATTAAATCTCAAGAGCGTGGAGGCAAATCCCGGTGACCAAATCGGAAAATGACCAGGAGCAAACTCGTAAAAGATCGTCAATGTTTCACAGGCGGTTATGATATGTGGCACCGTCCTTCTGAAACCACATGTCTTCAAGATCAATAGCTTCCAAATGAGGATAAGAAACTGTGTTATCATAGCACGATTACGTTCGGCCCTCACCGTTACTGTATTGCCTTCTTCGTTTTCGAAGAAAAACTGTTCAATTATTCCATTTTGCACACCATAGAGTGACCCGTTGTGATTTTGCCTATTAACGAAGCCATCGAGATGAAAAGGGCCTCATCACTGAAAATGATTTTGTATGCAGAATCTTTCACCATTTTAATAATAATTTTCGAAAATCAGGACGCGTTGGTCTACCATGTACCTAATGTCCCATGTTGAATTTATCCTATCTGTGAACTTTCGATTTGTCACGTCATAGTCATGTGTTATACAAATCTTGCGCTCTGAGGGCCACTTGCACCGTATGACAAATCTATAGATTAAAGAGCCAAAACCACAGAATTTTCTCGATTTGTGGTTATGATTCTCTTGCACCGTGTCATAATCCTAGTTCGACAACCATAACTTACGCTTAAATAAAATCCTTCGAATAGAACTACGTATAACCTCAACTTGCAAAAAAATGCCAAAGGGACGTAATCTGTGACCCAAACTTTTTCAATACGTTCTAAATAAATACCATGAAATCGGATAGGATCGGCAGCCAGTGCTGACAACCACAAAAAAAAATATAACTGAAAACAATGCTGTAATGAGTTCATTACAGTATTGTTTTTAGTACTGTAATGAACTCTTTACGAAACTGAAATCGAGAAATATGAATTACAGAACTAAATATTAGGTATAATATTAATGGTCGATGTATAATATGAACTGAAAAATTCCATACATGCATATAAAATTGAAGAATCTTCTGATATGTAAAATTATTCTTCAATGAATAGTGACACATGCTATCATTCAATTTAACCAGTATTATTACCTTTGTGTTGAATCAAAAGAAAATGAATATGAACCATATTTCAAAAGGCATGTTCATTGAAAAAAATTCACATCACATTTTTTATTATTGATTTTCCCCTATTATCGTGAATCAGTTTTTTTCATGCGATCCTATTTTTCTATTTGCCTCAGTTGTTTTCATACGAAAATCCATTAGTTTACAATATTTCATATCCAAATCAAAGTGGTGAGTGCTTCGACAATCAGAATTTCTAAACAGTTATATTTTTATTCGAGAAGAAAATAAAATACTTCGAGGAAAGATTTAAACTCGTGCAATAAGTGTTACACCTGTTCCTATCAATGGATTCATTATCAAAAACTCTTTCAATCTGTGAAACGCTCAATAATATCAAAAAATGTCTGAACTAGTAACTGTCAAAACATAAAAGAATAAAATAAACAACGTGAAGATAGCCACAAGTACCAATTTATGTGGAGATAACTTGATTTGTGGATTAAATTTATTCTAGTTATGTTAGCCTCGGTGCAAGCCAAATATTCAATCCAAGATTCATTAAATTAATCGGTATTCAACTAACGCTTAGTACCAATACGGTGCAAGTGGTCATTATTGAAACACAATTACAATAAAAGTATTTCTGAAATTTTTGTACCTATAAAGTCTCACGGAATTCTTCATGAAGGGGGCTATAAGATGTAGAAATTGATTTTCGAATATGAACAGCATATTCTGTCGCGATATACATAAAGTCTATTGGTTCATTAAAATTGAAAAAATTCTCATTAATTCAAAATAAGTGTGGACCGCAGAAGAGACACTTTAGCTCTTTGTACCACTATAAACACATGAGTATGAAATTTCCTTTTGTGTCATCTCAACATAAGCTTCGATTATCCTAGAATTACTCAAATATTTCTTTCACTGTGATACGAAATGGTGCAGGTGCAGGTCATCATAAATTGCTATAATAATATTCCTTATTCCTAACACTTTTTGTACCCATAGAGTCCCACGGAATTCTTCATCACTATGAGGTGTATAAAATACATTAACCAACCTGACTGGGACCCAGTGGCGTACCCACGGGGGGGGATAAGGGGGATATATCCCCCCCCAGGAAGATCAATTGTTAGGTCCAAAAGAATGTAATTTCATAAAAGCGAATTCTCTGTAAAATATAATATTATGAGAGTTGTAAAGTTCCTGACAATATAATATATTCGCTTCGGTGACTGTATACCAAATTATTAATAAAAATGAAAGACATATGAAGCCTTCCGAGTGCCGCAATTATCGCAGCGATTGGCGGCACATCAAAACAAGCGATTTAAGTGTGAATAAATCTTATCGAGACAGGACGTTTTCGGCTCCAGATCCCTTTGTCGGCCGATAATACTGCGTTAAATTCGCACTTGGATCAGTAGGGTGATATTTTGTTTACTGGTATGAAGTAGATGAGTAGACATTTTTCTATTTCATTCCTTGAGACGACCTGTAGAAATTTGTCCTGAGTTGACATTGCCTTCCATTCATCATAATTCGTTTAATTGTTACAGAGGTGTGTTGTATTTTTTTAATAGAGGTTCAGGAAAGAATCATCATAAGTAAAAAAAATTCTTTGGCGGACTTCATCAAACGAAGGAAATTTGATGATTGCGAAACAAAATCGACAAGTTTGGCAACTGGAATCCGCTAGCAATGATGTCTATACACAGGGAATTGCCAATTTCCGAGAATGAAATTATTGATGATATAGCAATAAGACCAAGGCGACTTTGTTTTATGATATCAAACCAAAATTTCTGATAATAGTATATTATTCAATGAGCGGTAACGTAAGCCATAACTCACGCAGATGAATTTTGCAGCACGAGCCCTCAGGGCCAGGCGAGTGGTGTAATTCATCAAGTGTGTTATGACCATTACCGCGAATCGAATACTATACTTTATCTTCGACTTCTTCAAAATTGACAACAGTTGTCAAAAGCGATCTCTGTGGTCGAGAATCGTAAAAAACATCAAAAATTCACGGTTTCCAATTGCAATTTTTGGATATTCAGACCGAAGGAAATGTAAAAACGAATGGCGAGAACGTTACCTTGATATCTGAAATAGTGTTCCCTATCGATCCGACTTTTTTAATTCATTTGGTACACTGTTTTTCCTATTTGTATTAGATAACACATTGGCGTGAGTTATCATAACTATCGGGGTTGATTTATAGATACTATTACAGCTCGAAATCAGTAGAATAATTGACACATTATTCTATGGGAGAAGATGAAAATTTATTCATGTTTTGCAATTAAAAAAATATTATTATTATTTGTTTCATATCCCCCCCCAAGATCGATGTCTGGGTACGCCACTGCTGGGACCCTCTTCTTTATATTAATTCTCTCTTCCTTTCGGTGCGCCAAAGATTAAGCTTCAACGGCGAGACCTAATTTGAATTCCGCCCCTTGCACTGGAATGCAACAATTTTTCAGATTGCTATCGAAACCTGATGAAAAATTCAGGTGGATGATGCCCCGGAAGGCAACGGCTTTCCATTATTTACATTCAGAGTGGAATATCCCCTTGAAAAATCCCGCAGGAAATCGCTCGGAAATATCCTCGAAAATGAATAGGAACATCCCGTTTTGTATCGTGTCGATGGGGCTTTTCGGCAGAATGCATTGCATTCGACGGCGAAACGTCGTAAAGTTCGCGTTCATCCAGTCGAGTGACGGAGTCAGGGATGCAACATCGTCCGTTAAACATCGATTTTCTATATGGCGAACATCGATTGTTAAAGGCATCGGTAAAAATAACGATACATCCATTTTTGTCCAAAAACATCGATGTTTTGCCTAAGTTTTCATTTCATTGTTTGATCTTTTGTCTCAATTCCCTCTTGCGATGAGCTAACTTAGCTCCATTTTGCGATGAGCATGCTCAGCTGGGTCTTTTGAAATCGTTATCTTGTTTGATTCTGATCCCCTCATAATTTATAGTTTGATGAGGGGTTAATTATTATTTTATTCGAAACGTGATCGTTATGGAACGGTTGGCATCCCGGGAACTACGACCATGTATATCTGTTCTGTTCCCTGTCCTACTCATTCATTGAAACCCAAGTAGGTCGTCAATGGTGTTGATAAAATCGACAAAATCTTTAAGAGCCTTGGCCGTTACCTCGTGGGTATCTAGGACCGGTTTCCATATATGAATGGTTCTAAGGCAAACCAGCTCTAGGTACTTGCACACCATGTGTTCAGCTGTTTCTGCTCCAAATCCACAGACCCTAGAGCGCATCTGCTGACTTTGATATTCGTATTGACAGTGCTCCGTCACCAGACCTACCATCACCAGAAGCTGAGTTAGTGACAGCTTTAGGAGCTCACTGGTAAGAGTCGATGAAATCATCACGAATTTCTTAGACTGAGTAAGTCCATGATTGTTTCCCCAGAGGGCTATTCTGTTATCCAACTCCCATTGTTGGACAGCTTCCTCATTTTGGTCTTCTCCAAGCCCACAGAAAGACTCAGGTACAGCAGGTGTTAACCTTGATGCACTTTCTGCAAACTCATCGGCTTTTCGAATTCCGGAAAAGTTTTTCACTTCAGGCGGGAGTTGAACCCGCGTCCTCTAACTTTTCCGGAATTCGAAAAAATCCGTCTAAATACCGATTAATGATTTTCTCTTATTATTTCACAGACGTTAATCTCCAATTTATACTTTCTTGTAACGTTACATTCGTTCTCTTCAGCGCCTTTATCCTGAAAATGTAATGAATCGAAATATTTCAGTTGACTAGTATAGACTCCTGAAATTGATATTCATGGGTCCGAAAATTATTGAAGTGCTTATCGGTATGGTACAGGATGTTTGGCGAGACGTTGACGATTGAAATTAATGATTTTCTCATGGGACCCAGACGATATCAGAAAATCGTTCCACGAAATCAGTTGCACTAAATGCGTACGATAGCAAAAAAATTCGAGGCTAAAATCGTGGGATTTACAACGTGGCAGTACCCGAATGGGTCAATTTCTAGTTTAGCTCCCCCCATCCGATTTTAAAAAATTTTGTCTCGTGATTATGAATGTTGAAAAGATACTACAGTTTCAATTTCAGCATTGGCAAATGAGTAGTTTTAGAGAAAAAAAATAAAAATCTTGTGAATATTTCCACCTGCGTTTAGACTTTATATTTATTTGAATCGCATCGGCAGTGTAAAATGCCGTAACGTGATTTTTTCTCGAACATAGAACTTTCACACATGGCAGGTGGATTTTCAAGAGATGAGCCTTTAGATATGGCTCCCGATGACGTCGGCACTGTTTTCGTTCTATTCAAACGAGGGTATGGGCTCCAGCAAGGGGGGTTCAGGGGGGGGCATGGCCTTTTATGGCCTTATCGTTTTTCAGCAGTTAGGTTAGGTTATGTCAGTTCGTTATGGCTTAATTTAATATATACTGCGATAATAACATAATTCAACTGATATTATGATGTAAACCTCGAGAAAGCAACGTTACATTCGGGAAATGACGTTTGAATAAAATGTTTCCAATCTATGTTCTATATCTTGTTCCAAATATATTCGGTTACAAATTTTGAGCAATAAAGATGCAATGATTCAACGTGGCAACAAGCATCGTACGGTGAATTCAATTCAAACAAAATTTTCACGTTAGTAGGTAATCGTTACTACGGAGATAAAAAAAAATGAAAAAGTTGAAAATTAATAATTCATTCGAGATATTCATTCATCTTAGATTATAAAATAGTAATTAGTGTGGAAGAAGAGAAAGATTTGAATGTGTGTTACAAGTTGCGGTTACAATACAGAAAAGAGCATACCGAAAATGTGATCATTGTCTTGTCATTGTCTTTCAAGCCTTCAAGGTACGTTTTTGGAGCAATCGCATCTAGATTTAATGAAAATATGCTTCCTGGTCGTCATATTTTTATCAACGGATACTGTCGGAGAATTTCGAAAAAATAAATTATTCTTGAAATTTTCAGAAACTATAGACTCGAGAAAATTTGAAATATTCATTGATTCAGCGCTAATGAAATTGTACATTTTTCAAATGATTTTGAATTCTTTTCAAGGTCATGTCCTTGAAAAAATAGGTCAATGACCTAGACATTTTTGGCAAATTTTGATCTTTTTAGACTCTGCAAGACTAATTCTTTTCGTAAATTGTCGTTTTTTTAAGAAAATCTCTAAGAATCTTACCCACCCAGCACCCCTATTCACTTCAGATCGCGTTGAAAAAACAGCAAAATTACGTGTTTGCCAGCATTGAAACTAGTAGTAAATCATACCAAATATCACTTGTTTTTCATGAAAAAAAATTAAAACATCGAAAAATCGAGGGGGACCTAAACTAGAAAATTACCCCCGAATGTTTCATGGGAAACTGCGTTATCCTTTCAGAACCCAACCACGGGAGGTAAGAAAAAAAATCTTTAATTTGATCAGTTTGTGAAAACGAAGGAGGAAAATCTTCAATTTGATTGGTTTTCAAAAACGAAGAGAAAAAATCTTCAATTTGATTGGTTTCTAAAAAACGAAGAAGGAAATCTTCAATTTGACGAAAAAGGTTGACTCGGAAAACGGTCCGGAAGTTTAGAGTAACTGGAGAAGCCTTAAACTGGTTGACTCGGTTCGGTTTTGGGGTAGGTAATTCAGTGTTTGGAAGTACGGTCTCAAAGCGGAAAAGAAAACCGTTAAGTTTGAATCGGAGTAGATGGAGAAGTCTTGAATGGGAAGATTCTCAGTTGACTTGGTATACGGTTTTTAGGAAGGTTTAAGAAGTAATTCAGTTTAAGAGGTACGGTCTCAAGGGATAATATTAGAGGAATCGCGGTGTAAAGCGTTGAGTCGGAAGTTGAAGGTTTTGTTTTTCTGAAATTAATTTGAATTATTCATATTATGTCTCGTCGATAGACCGGGAGTGAAATTAATCTGTCAACGGCGAGCTAGGGACGTGTTTTGTGTTTTCTTTTGTTTTTCAGGATATTCTTATCATCCTTAGGATAACCTGCATGAGGAGAAAGGTCAGGTCCAGAAATCTACCACAAGTCTGTCTTTGAATTGTACATATTGTTTTTGAGATCTCTCACAAGTATTCGGAAATTTGGGTTGTATTATTGTGAGATCACCCCATGGTTACAGTTCAGGGATGTTCTGATAAACCTCAAGGTTTTGATGATTTAGTCTTGCCGTGTAATTCGAACTTGATTTGATAATTTCATTTGATTTTTGACAATTTAATTTTGCTGTGAAATTTGTTGTTTGTTTTCGTAATATGAATTCGATTTGGGAAGTTGACCAAATATTTCGATAATTTAGTCTTTTGACGTGACTGGATTAGAGAAAGTGTCTGTAAAACCGTTTATTTTATTTTATTCATAATATACGTCTTCAATTCAAATTCGAAAGTTTCATCCACCTACCCTCTCCCTAGAGAATTATTAGACACTAAGTCCCGACCCTATTACGTTTGGAACAATCCCATACTTTTTTCCTTTACGAAGAAAGATCCTCAAAATTCAAAATAACATCTTTTCTTTTCTTTAAGTAATAACACCCCTGATTGGTGGAAAGCCGCTTTTCCGTCGAATCACAAAGGGGGTGCTTCTTACACCCTGGCATCCATAGTAGAGTCACTTTATTGCATCTGACCAGTTGCTTTATGGTGTTACGGCACTCCCAGGTCAGCAGAGATCTCTGGCAGTGTGGTTCCAAGGACCTCAGCGTGGCCTGGCTCTCCGTGGTTATGTAGATATCGATGCAGAAGTCTCCGAAGCATCGATGCTTACGAACGGTACATACGTCGTCATATTATTTGCATCCCTGTAAATTTGTGGAGTGTTGGAGTGGAGAGTGATACGATGGGATTGTCGATGCGGCAACCTCAGTAAACAAAGGTGATGATGATGGCGTTGAGGAGTTTTATGGGCTAGAAGGATCATCGTTGTTCGTGTGAAATTATCCACGTATTCAGTTTCAGGAGAGATTCCGATGTGGAACGGTGGGCGTCGTAAATTCTGTGAGGAATTACACTGAAGGCTTCGTGGAATGGAGGACTATATTTGGAACATCGATATGTAGGGATGCTTATAGGCACGAGAAAAAAATGCAGTGATATACATTGTGGAGCTTCCATTTGGTAAATCAAAGTTCTAGGAATTATCTATCATCTGAAAATTTGTCTGATTTTTATCTTTACATCAAGCGTGAGGTTTCTCAAATCGGAAATATGTCTATTTCTGCATTTTCCACTTCGTATGAAAACATAAAATTTTTTGTATTGGTAGCATGATTGATCCCAAGAAGAGACCATCTTATGAAGAGTCCAACTTTGAATGCTTTGAGCTGCTGAACAAAACTCTAAAACGAATTATGGGAAAAATAAAACAAACAAAATTCGAGTCAATGTGCTACTATATGAATAACTTTGGTATCAAGATGTGTATTTTCGAGGATGCTGAATTCATTGAAAAATAATCCAATTCTCTATCTATCATAGTTTAGATTTTCATCAGCGAAATGGTATTTTTTCAAAATTCGAAATAAACAAAATATCAGAGCTTCCGCTCAAGTGACCGTATCCAGTTTTTGTTTGTATATTGTTAACCAGTATTGTCTGAAGTATTTATGAGTATAATGAAATCAATTTCGAAATTCCCAATTTTTTTGGTGAAAAATGACAATGTGGTAAGACCCCCAAAAACACCATATTTGTCATCACCACTGGCGAACCTGAAGGCGATTTTCAATCTGAAAGATTCACAATCGATTTGAGCCATTCAGAAAACCCATTTTGGCTGATCAATATCACCTAAACTTCGAGTGCTCTGAATCTCTGAACAAAGCTCGAAAATGAAATATGCAAAACAGAAAACCAGAAAAATTCGAGTGAGAGAAGGACTACGTGGACAAGTTTGGTATCAAAATATAGGTTTTCGAGGACGCTGAATTCAATAAAAATAACCTAGGGCTCCAATTTTTGTCTGTGATTTGTTAATCAGCATTGTCTCAAGTATCTTCGGGCACTATGAAATCGATTTCGAAATTCCCAAACTTTTGGGGTGAAAAATGACTAAGGAGTAAGATCCTCTAAAAACACCATATTTCTGATCACCAAGATATCGCTGGCGAAACTGAAGGCGTTTTTCAATCTGAAAGATCTACAATCGATTCGTTCAGAAAAACCATTTGGCTGATCAATATTACCTATACTTTGAGTGCTCTGAGCCTCTGAACAAAACTCGAAAATGAAATATGCGAAACAGAAAAGCATAAAAATACAAGTGAAAAAAGAACTAAGTATATGTATATGTTTGGAATCAAAATATATGTTTTCGAGCAAGTCGAATTCAATGAAATATAACTCGAATCTCGGTTTATCATAGTTGTTTCAAATAGTTGAAGCTTTCACTTCTTATTGGTGTATTATTAATCGCCATTGCCCAAAGTATCACTGAACATCATAGAATTGATTTCGAGAATGTCAACCTTTAGGCTAAATGGTCAATGTATATTTGCCCTCAACACGAAAATCTTCGCGAATTTAAAAGAGTTTCTTTATATGAAAGATCTTCTATCCATCCGAGTCATGCAGGATACCCATTTCGCTTATCAATATCATCTAATCTCTGAGTGCTCTGACCCTCTGAACAAATATGAAAAAAAAAAACAAACAAAATTTGAGTCAACGAGGATGCTGAATTCAATAAGAAATAATTTGAGTCTACACCTCACATAGTTTCATTTCAATTCCCATCGAAGTAGAGGTAGGTATGTTGTTCTGTTGAAATCAAACGAGATCGAAACCAAGGTCAGCATCTACTCTCTTTGATGGGATTGAGCTCTAGTAGTTTCCCTGGAAGATGGTTTATGGCAAGTTAGACTCAGATGCATTGATATTTCAGATGTGTGAAATTATCGGGTTGAATAATCATAGGCTCGATGTTCACACATCTGAATTGAACGCAATAATCGATATTCCACTTGCATTGATATTTAGTACAATGAACACAATGTTTCTGTTTAATACCGTTAACATAGTTTACATCGTCTCTGATTATTTTCTGAAAAGGAATAGAAAATTTCATATTTAAAACTGTAGGTATATATTCTTAGTATATAACAACGTTTCTATTTTCATTTCAGGAACCCTGGTGATGAGTGTTTCGTATGGAGGAGTATATTCTTCGGTGGTTTGAGTATGATGTCCAAAGAAACAGGAATAACTGTCTTTCTTCTGAATTTGGGACTGGATACTTATAAAAACTACCATAGCATCAAAAGGTAAGTTTCCTCAGAATTTAAATGGGAGTATCTAAGATTGGATACTAGGTAACGTCTGTGGTTATGAAAAATGCGAGGATATTTTTACGAATTCCAGATGACATTTCGAAATCAGGAAAAAGTTTCACCTTTTCACCTCGAGCAGGAATCAAATACGAGGCCCCTGATTACCGGTTAGTTGCTTTCACCTTCAAGCATCGAATTGAAAAAAATAGAAGCTTTAATAGCTCAAAGCTGGGAGCAACTAATCGGCAAATAGGAGGCGCAGATTCTATTCCTATCCAAGGTGAAATTTTTTTCTGATATCGGAAGTTCGTTCGTCATGATAAACTCATCAAATTTATCGAAGATATTGTTTTGTCTGAAAATCTTCATGCGGAAACGAACGAATCGGAAAAAGCGTGCCATGAACTTTTTACAGAGCTCGTTTTTCTGCATTTACCCACAACACCTATGAACTTTCGCCGTGTACCGAAAATACCGATTTTATTGCTTCAATCCCAGTCATTTCCAGCATCGAAATATATCAATTTCGAAGTTGACAGGAGTGACACTGATGGAGTTTGCATGGTCGGTGTATTTAAGCCGTTGGATATTATCAGGTTTTGCAATTAGTACGGCGACAGGAATTCCACACTATTCAATTATGAGCCATCAGAAAATTGTTCGTGGTCATGCAATATTTCAAGGAAATTAGGTGTTAGTGAAACGTGTAGCCTTTGAATACACGGAGCTGTTGAATAATTAATTAACTCGTATGGTTTCAGGACCCTGATCGAGGTGCGATGGAACAGGGAAACCCAAGATTTTATGGAACGCACTGTGAAAGTGTTCATATCGGTAAGTTCTTGATGTAGGTACTATGGAATTATACAGAGTGTAACAGCCAAATGGAATCAATTCGATAACGAATAAATGAGGGCGTGTTGGGAAAAACGCTCGGACACGTCGATTTGTAATTTTAAATGCGTATATTTTCCAAAAAAAAAATTTTATATTGGGTGTTCTATGTGACCATGGCAAATAACAACTTTCTTATTTCAAATGCAACCCCCTGTATATTATTTATTTTTTGGATTCTTCAGAGAATTCTAGACACAATTCATGCACAATGTCCTATACCTATCTTTAACTATTTCGGACGTATTAAGTGTTTCCAGATTTATTGCAAAAATCAACGTTTTGAATAAAAATTATTTTATTTCACAAATTAGGTACATTACACTTAAAACCTCATAAGTAATACTGATTATTTCTTATTTATTGAAAAAAAAACAAAAAACATTAATGTCACTGTAAGAAATGTTCAAAATGCTCGCCGCGAACATCTTGGCAACATGCTAATCTGGTGTCTTCTAACGTTACTCAACATTTCAGGCGTTTTTTTTTTTTTCTTCTCAGTAGGTTATGGTTTTTGCTTACTTTCTTCATATCAAGAGGTGAATGGAAAATAAGTATTGAGTGAAATGTTTCGAATTTTTGAAATAAAATGATTTTCATGTTCAATGTTAATTTTTGTTAAAAATCTGAAAACACTTAATATTTCCGACAAAGTTGAAGATAGGTATAGGACATTGTTCATGAATTATGTCTAAAATTTTCTGAAGAATCCAAAAAATAAATAATTTACAGGGGGTTGCATTTGGAATAAGACTACTTTTTTCATCTTTCTGGCAATTGACGGATCCCATCGCAAAAAAAGTCGGCTCTTTGACCGCTATCCGTTCACAGATCGTAAATGAAAAGTTCTGGGCGGCCAAGCCATGTGGTATCAATCGGAAGAGCTGGTAATCCGATGAATCTATGTCTAGGCAGTACGGCGTGTAGGGAAGGACTTCTCATTTGAGCGTTTCTGAGAACGTATATTGGTTTTAGTTCATACGGCACTTCCCTACCTTTCGGATCATTCCTATCGATTTCAAATATGGCGAAAGGCTAGTTAAGTGCCTCAGTGTTTTCGTGAGTCTTTTTGCGTTTGCGATGGATCACTGCACTGTCTAGAGGCTATAGGGAAGAATTCTGTCGAAGCGCAACAAATATTTAGTAGTGAATTACAGTAATGTCATATTCTACACCTATGACCTTCGGTCCTTTCTCTATGAAATCTTGTCAACCTTTATGAAATGAAAGTACCAAAAAATGAAATATTCTTGGATAAATTGGGATGAACGAAATCCATTCTGTCCGCATGCTATGAACAAAATGACATACCAGCAACAGGCAACTGTAGCTTTCTACTTATAGGTACAAAAATACTGACCAGTTCACCAATGAAACGCTTGGTTCTTCTAGGAATATCAGCCCATTGCAACGAATGCATCATGCATGCATCGTACCCAGTCTTTTCCAGGGCTAATCCTGGAGAAGACTGGTTTCCTCCCGATCTAAATCGGGAAAAAATTTCATAACAATGGACTGATGGACAGTCGTCTTCATAATCTCGAAAGTTGCCACTAACATTTTCTTCTTCATTGTTTTCTTTAAATAATGCCCTAGGGACTTGTCTCCTTTTCCTTGGAGGAGGTATGGGCTCATTTTTTGATTTGATGGCAATCATTTTAGGTGTAGAAGTTGAAACAAAGTACGTTTATCGAGTCTTAGGCTCACGTTTGCCTTGTCCCCTTATGGATCGTGCTTTAGGGATTGGAGAAACCTCCTCATAGGATCAGCAAGAGGAGGTTAGGATGCATTGCCTCTATTAGCCGCAGATGAATATTTTGTTATGAACAAGTTAAGTAAGACAAGTCCTGGCTCTTTGTTTGCTGATGGAGCCTGGGATGAATGGTGTTGCCCGGCAGATACGGTTAATTCAGCTGAAAAACCAAATCTTGTCCGTTCATTGTATATGTGTCATTTCGTCCATAAAGCGTTATAAAACTGGAAATATATCGGATTGATACAAAATAGTATATTCAGCAGAGGAAAAAGCTTCGTGAATACAATGACAAATGAGTAAAGTTTATATGAATACAATTTGAATGAGAAAAATGCTGAGGCCATTTCTTCTGAAACTTTGGCGCAATGAAAAAAAACTCGTAACCTGTTGATTTTTGTTATCACTCATAACGACCAAACGATTTAGAGTAGCGCTTGCGAGTTCTCAAAGGTTTATAGAACCCACTCGGGTCGTGTGATACGGTAGGCAGTTCCAATTTGATACCTCTATGCTCAAGTTATGATGCCTATGTAATTTTTACGTGTATGTCATTTCGTATGTTTCCCTAAGACCTATTGTTACTGGCAACTGAGTATTCCACTCGATTCTGCGATGGATGCGCTGTTGCCTTGATGTTTTTCAAACAAAGAACGACTCTACTGAAAAGATCTGAACATGTTCATCAGTCTCCCATAATCATTTCTAATTACTCCTGATCTAAGATTCCCCAAGACTTCCCTCTAATTTATACGCGTATTCCAACTCCTCCCGTATCCGTTTTTCAAGAAGATCCAAAGAGAATCAATTTGCCAGTTCAAATTAACGGCGTTGATGTTAGTCAAAACAGAACACCTAATAATCTCCATCCCTCGCGAGCGCATCCTCGCTTCTCCTCCACCTTTAGTTAATTTTCCTGGATGAATGACTAATTAAACTCATCCCACCTCATAAATGTGCCATTATAATGAGCTATTTTCCCGTTACAGCTAGGTGTGCTGTTGGCTGTGAGGCTGGCGCTGTTGCAGGGATCGCTGCCGAAATTTTCGCAACAGGATAATCCTGCAGCTTTTCATTCCTCCCTCTACGTAAGGTGAGTAATTTCTTAATTTACATGGTAACGTGACCGAATCCTGCAAATATCGTGGCGACCTTGCAGAAGGATATGATCAAGTTAGATCGCTAGCATAGAAATGTTTTTCGACTTGCCAGTTTCTGCAGTTGAGTATTCCTTGTATACTTCATTCACTTTTATAATGACTCCCAGTTGGCCACAAAATTCTGACACATTTCACTGTTTATATTTTGGAAATGTAAGGTTATAGAAATTTTCCTGTCAGATGAACGTTGTCCTTTCTACATAAAAGTCGTAGTAATTACGTATTTATCGAAATGTTTGTAAACTTTGAGAAAATAATGAATTTGGGAAAATATTATGTAAATTCCATGATACCAAAAACCTGGCGAATGCAGAAGAACTTTTCTCTGTGAATTCTGGGAATATTTCATGTATATAAACATGGTTGGAAGATTCATTTATGCTATTTTCTTGTACGGAAATCTCTTGAATCACGTGGTAAAATTTTACTGAAAAATAATGGACAGAATAATCCGTTACTTTGTGATAAATGATTAAAAAAAAAATAAAAGTACTCTAATAACCCGACAGAAAATCTTAAACGGGCAAACCGACCTATGGAATTCCCCACTTTTCAAAATTCTCAAGAAATAAGCCTCCAGAAGACATTTTGATACCTTTCGCGCAACTCACTCCAGTATGAAAATGCGGTAGTACTACGAAACTGTGTCAAAGTTGAACCTCAAAAGAACCAACTTCATTTACAAGTCGAAAAAGATAAAAAGTGTACCTAAATAGAAATTAGCGGCAAGGTTTCTGAGAATCATTTGACATTTAACGAGTGCCAACCTAGGTCAGTTTCAAGTAAATAATCTTGATAAACCTAAATCTTGGCCATCCGGGTTATTTTTCAAAAGTGAATGGAGTATATAGGGTGAGTCTTTGACTTGTACATATATTTTAACTGAAGATTCTTGAGGTCAAAAGAAACCTTTTTTTCATTTTCCACTTTTCCGAATTCGACTCTGTTAAAAAGATATAGCCATTTTTAGAAAAAAATTGTGCTAGCTACGGACCTGAAACGATCTTCTGGAATTGATGCAGAGTTCATATTTCTCGTTTGAAATTGAGTCTATACATTTAGGGAATATTCAAGTACTAACCTTATTCGAATAAGAATGTTAAAAACACGAAAACAATAAGTTTCATTCGATTATATCTGCACTTAACAATTCATATTTGTCCTACCAAAATAAGTTCCTCCTTCGATTTACATTAAGATTAGTTTGTGGGCACTAATAACTTGTTTTTATTCTCCTCTTTCTCACAAAACTATCTCAAAAAGAATTGTTTTTACACTAATCGAACACAACTCCATTAAATAAGGTCAAATGATTACAGGTCAATGACCTAACCTAACCCATCGAACCATATTCTATGCACTCTTATCATATAACGTTTGAGAAGACAATGCCAGATTGTGTTGATTTTCTCCACAACGAAGCAATAGGTCCTCTATCATTAACGGATGAACTAACGCAAAGGCACCAGTTTTGTTTACTTTTGGCTGATGGCGTCTTGTCGTGCCTCTTCGGAAATGTTCTGATTCTTGCCGATAGAGCGCTGCGATCTCAATACGCAAGACCGTTGTTCTGTGGTTGTTGAAGTAAGCATGCGTAAAGCATTGCGTGAAGCTTCTTCATGGAGATTTGTCGATTTGTTTATTCACAGTGGAGAATGCGGAAAGTTGATGTGAAAAGATTATCAGTGAAAGTGAATTAATGTAATAATAACCGTGAAGTGAGTTTATAAAACTTCAAGAGGATATTGTTCAAAAACATCGACACAGATTATCAGGTACTTATCATAGTATTCCTCATTAATTTCAATCTAATACGTGATTTGTATGGAATATTCAACATTATATCCGAATTTTGTATTCGATTGACAAAAGTTGATAAACATCCTGACAATATTGTTACCTTGTATAGAGTTTATTATCTTGAGCCATTCTGTGATATTGAAAAGCCAGGGTCGCATCTAGATTTTTCTTATGATTTTTTATTTTTCGTCAAAATTTTCAGGGTGAAAGTGGGAATAACTCGAAAACGACGCGTTTTATTGAAAAAACTCAGGAATACTTTTGTTTTTTAAACCGATTGGTTCTTTCGAAAATATGAACCGTTTATCTTTTTCAAGTTGTTTTATGGTATTTTTCGTGGATTCATAAGTTGCCTACGCTGTAACTTTTATACCAGGAAGAATATTAAACAAGTTTTGATTTGAAAATATGCATCATGAAGAGAGTGAATACTTCACCAAAATTCAGTTCATTCGAAATAACGGTTCCGAAGATATAAACAGAAAAGTGTTTTTTTCATGGATTTTCGACACCCTGTATCTTCCAAACGAAACCAAATTTTGAAAAATGGTATAAAAAGAAAGTGTTTCATTTGATGAGAGGAATCTACAGTTAGAATATATGTACAAGTCGAAGACTCACCCTGTATATGTTAATGCATTTTTATCGCCTCATTTTGTAGCTAAACAAACTCAATAGACCAAGAATTCTTTGATAATGTTTATTTATTCGCCAATCCTTAATGAAAACCCCTGTGGCTTATCGCCATATTTCCATCTATCTCGTGAACGTTATCGGTAGATTTTAATGGGGATGTCAGCAGGGCAAGGACTATTACCGCTCATTACCTGTAATTTAATAATCCATTGTTTTTATTCTCCAACAAGGAAAGGGTGATTAAGGCTCAGCAGGTTTATGCAGAATTATCCGCCAGGAATATCTTTTTATTATATTAATTAGTGAGGAAACAATGGGATCGTTACCTTGAGGGGATATTAACATGGGAAAAATTATGAAAAGGGGAGTTTTCTTTCGAATCGTTCATTTCTTGGAAATGAAATTAATTATGCTCTATTTGCGAATTTAGTTTTAATCAGAATCAACGTTTCAAAATGAACACGAAAACAGAGAGATTAGATAAAAAGTATCACCGATAAAAATATCCTTTTCCAGGTGTAACATTTCACCCATGAGCTAGGGAATATTTTTCGAAGGATCCATTATAATGGCAAAACTACTCTGTAACTTGAAGGGTTTTTACAATGAAGACATTGGCATGCTCATATTTTTTATAACACTTTACTGAAATTTACAATCTACTTTTATCAAAAATTTAGTAAATTTTATTTATTTGAATACCATGAAAAGATATTGAACGTATTGTCAGTGAAATAAACGATGTGAAATAATGAAGTGGAAACAGGTGAAGTCCACTCTCTATTTTGGCGTAATGAACGATACCTTCATTATCATTATTATCAATAGATTTCCGTATGTAAGCCTAAGAAGTAAAGAAATGAATGAGTTGATTCAGTACATGCAGAAATAAAAAACAAACATTATATGCTATGCACAGAAATAACTAACCAAATAAGCAACTGCCTATTTTGTTTTTAAAACGATTCACTGAGTCAGAATTCACAGCATCTTTATAGGTCTAAGTTATAACGGTTTCGCAGCCATTTCTTCAATGAGGGAAAATGCAGGTCTCTCTAAGTAAAACCATCGGGTTCACAGTAAATTTATTGAATGTAGCAAGTTGAAATGCAGATCTTTCAGAACATATGAGCATAGGTGATTCTAAACGAGTGACCGCCATATCTCTTAAAAAAAAATCAATAGAAACATGTTGAAATTAGTAGGAGTTCCTGTCACCTTGAGCATCTGATGCAGAGAAATAGTTAAAATCATATTCTTACCTCGATGTTGCCTAGATGTAGACAAGCAGTGGTCCATAAAAGCATTATGAGTATTAAGTTCAAAGTTTGAACTATGATCGTTAATTTCAATCATGGAAGCACATAAATATTTCCCGGCGAGTGTGCTTTCTCTGAGTTGTACTTATCTATTCAAGCACGTTATTTGGGTTTCGGCTAAACTCGGCTCAGTTGGTTTGTTCACTATCCTTCAAGAGTCAACATTAATATTGGACCATATTTAATTCGTGCCAAGTGCGTTGTCGTGTAATTCCGGTATAAAATTTAATAATTTAACATCGGGAAGGCGGTTAGATTGTGTTTGGTTAGCATAATTCGAATGACATAAGTTGTCGTGTATGCCCAATTCATTGCATATTTAACCAGAGTATTTGAGTAATCTGTTGACGTTTTGGATTCAAACACGGTGCACTGCAGTCGTGGTCTTGAGGGAAAACGAGGTTATGCTCTAGAGAACTTCATGCATGATAACAAGATTAATAATTCCGGATGTGTACCTCCCTTGAATGCTATTCAATGATCGCCATGGTATGACTAACATTCATATTCAGCAATAATATACTGTTCCAACAGAGTTAGGGATATCGTATTCAATCGTTTTTAAAAGTATGTTATCTTCCAGAAAATCGCTGTAAAATCATTTAAAACTCAGTATGAGACATTTCGTCAATCTGCTGGTCGCCTTTTTCCTGAAGTTTGGTTTTTTGCATATGCTTCATGAATGTTTTTATTTTTCAATGAAGTCATTTTTTCAACGGCTTCGATTTGAAAGGAGTTTTCCGAAAATGCCAAGAACAAACGCTGAGGCTAATATAGGGCTATCGGAATGCTACAGGGTGGTCTAACTTAGGTTATTGTAGCGGAAAGGCTCCAAGTCAGACAAAGTGTGATATCTCGACCTTGGAATAGGTTCAGGGCGACAGGTTCCATGTTGGAGAGACCAAGGCTTGGTAGGCGACGAAAGACGACACCTGCTCAGGATCGTTTCATCACCGTTTCGGCGAGAACTGAGAAGAAACCCTACATCTACGTGTGGAATGCACCGGAATATTCTTCAAAATACAGACGGGGTCCAAGTTTCCATCAAAACCATCAAAAGACGTTTGACAGAGGTGAATCTAGGTTCTAGCCGTCCATTAAGAGGAGTTTCATTAACACGTGACCATAAGCGTCCAAGACTGAAATGGACAAGGCAACATATCAATTGGAACGATCAATGGCGTAGTGTCCTTTTCA
Source organism: Adalia bipunctata (assembly GCA_910592335.1). Lineage (NCBI taxonomy): Eukaryota > Metazoa > Arthropoda > Insecta > Coleoptera > Coccinellidae > Adalia > Adalia bipunctata. The sequence continues at coordinate 17,844,248 of OU342955.1, forward strand.
CTGATGAATCCAGATATGGACGATTTTCAGATTCTCGAAGAATAAGGGTGTGGACAATCCCACGCATACCCCATACATAGCGACGATCGCTATGTCCAAGAAGTCCATCCATTCCGATGGGGTTGTGTTATGGTATGGGCCAGGATATGTTTCAAAGGGCGCACAGATCGACACATTTGTCCTGGGAATATGACCGCCTCACACTATAGGGAGCATTTCATTGACAACGTTGTACCAAATTTCCACGCTGCTATTGGTGAAACTTTCCAGACGATAACGCTAGACCGCACCGTTCAGCCATAGTTGAGAATGCGCGCGAGGAGCTTGGTATTCTACATTCACTAATACCTCCGCACTCACCAGATTTGAATTGCATAGAACATGCATGGGATATGCTCCAAAGAAGATTAAATAATCATCAACCTACCCCAGAATCCTTAAATGATCTGAGAGAGCTTCTGTCCCGTTTATGGAACCAAATTCCTCAAGAAATGTTCAACAACCTCGTGTGTAGTATGCAAAGAAGATGTTTAGCTGTTATTGATGCCCGTGGAGGCCATACATTATATTGATAGTCTTAAAATGCTTGAATTCTCTCGGAGTAAAATTCGTTATTTCACTCGATTTTTCTCAACCACCCTGTATACGCTGCAGACCTACAGGCTAAAATTAATTTGCAACTTGAAATCATATTAATATGAATTTTCATCACAAAAATCTTATTTTAACTAAATACAAAGGCACACACGAAAGGGAAAATCTGTGAGATCTGATCCGCAGTCCAGATCTGTAACAGATCTGGACTGCGGATCGGATCGCTCCTGCCGATCTGGTCCGTCGCGGATCATATAACAGATCTGGACTGCGGATCAGATCTTACAGATTTCCCTTTCGTGTGTGCCTTGCTTATGTTTTTGCAATTTGAGTCAATATCCCTAACTAATGTGGAGCAGTTTACTTTGTCATTCAGTCATTTTGTCACATTCGTGGAAAATATTCAATACCTTGAATGAACTCCCACCTTCGTCGTCAATTGTAGTATTCGTCGATATGGATGGGGTTGCTTCTCGGTGATCCATTCGAAATATCCAATCGTTTTATAGATTGAAGAAGCTGATGGAGTATCCCATTGAATCGGGATACTCGCGAGATGAACTTCAAAGAACTCATTCCACAAAGGAACTCCCACAAGAATCTGACGCCTAATACAAAAGCCGAGAAGTCATTTGTTTCACCTGTAATAGGATACCGGCAAACCGAAGATCTTTATTTTCGAGAAGAGCAGGTTGATCCCCTGAGTGCCCTCACAAGTCTTAAGGTATATTTATGGCGTGACAACTTCTTGCGTTTTGACTGTATCACAAACAAAACAAGCGTCGGAATAGAGGGCGGAGGAGAATTCATTGAAAAATTCAGTGTATTGTCTGGAGATTTAAGGCTTGCGTAGATATAACCTACACAGTTGTCGCTGAACATATTCGCTTTGCCTCTGGTGGAAATATGCCTTCTGCTTCCTCAGTTCTAGCGATATTGATGGAAAAAAAGAGTCTATGAATATTTTTCATTGTCGAAAGTACAATACGAGATACTCTAAATAGCTCTCTAGAATCCTGCAATTATTTGTGACAAGCGGTTTATTTTTTCGCGTTTCGATTTTCATCACTCGCAGCCTTTTTTGTTTAGCCGCCAGAACCAGAATAATCAGAAATCAAGTGTCGAAATTAGACAAATCATCTGTCAATTGACAATTGACAATTGACAATTGACAATTGACAAATGTGTCCTTATCATAGAGTATAGCCATTTTAATAATAATAATAATAAACACCCTTTATTTCGAGATCATGAAATTCTATAAAGTGAAAAGACATTGAACAGAAACATAATAAACTGCTGCACATGAGTTAGGGATATTGACTTAAATTGCAAAAAAATATAGTTAAAATAAAATTTTTGTGATGAAAATTCATATTAGTATGATTTGAAGTTGCAAATCAATTTTAGCCTGTATGTCTGCAGCGTATACAGGGTGGTTAAGAAGAATCGAGTAAAATAACGAAATTGTATTCCCAGAGAATTGGAGCATTTCAAGACTATCAATACAATGTATGGCCTCCACGGGCATGAATAACAGCTTGACATCTTCTTTGCATATACACACGAGGTTGTTGAACATTTCTTGAGGAATTTGATTCCATAAACGGGACAAAAGCTCTCTCAGATCATTTGAGGATTCTGGGGTAGGTTGATGATTATCTAATCTTCTTTGGAGCATATCCCATGCTTGTTCTATGCAATTCAAATCTGCTGAGTGCGGAGGTATTGGTAAATATGGAATACCAACTACCAAGCTTCTCGCGCATTCTCAACTATGGCTACACGGTGCGGTCTAGCGTTATTGTCTAGAAATTGAAAAGTTTCACCAATAGCAGGCAGCAGCGTGAAAATTTGGCACAACATTGTCAATGATCTGCTCCCTATAGTGTAAGGCGGTTATATTCCCAGGGCAAATGTGTGGATCTGTGCGCCCGTTAAAACATATCCCGGCCTATACCATAACACTACCCCCTCGGAAATCGGAATGGATGGACTTCTTGGACATAGCGACGATTACGGGATATGTGTGAGATTGTCCATACCCTTATTCTTCTAGAATCTGAAAATCGTCGATATCTGGATTCATCAGTGAAAAGTACACTACGCCATTGATCGTTCCAATTGATATGTTGCCTTGTCCATTCCAGTCTTTGACGCTTTTGGTCACGTGTTAATGGAACTCCTCCTAATGGACGTCTAGAACCTAGATTCACCTCTCACAAACGTCGTCTGATGGTTTCGATGGAAACTTGGACCCCATCTGCATTTTGAAGAGTATTACGTAGCATTCTACACGTAGATGTAGGGTTTCTTCTCGCCGAAACGGTGATGAAACTATCCTGAGCAGGTGTTGTTTTTCGTCGCCCACCAAGCCTTGATCTTTCCAACACGAAACCTGTCTCCCTGAACCTATTCCAAAGTCGAGATATCACACTTTGGCTGACTTGGAGCCTTTCCGCTACAACAACCTGAGTTAGGCCACCCTGTAGCATTCCGATAGCCCTATTAGCCTGAGCGTTTGTTAATTTACGTCTTGGCATTTTCAGAAAACTCATTTCAAATCGAAGCCGTTAATAAACTGACTTAATTTCAAAATAAGAACATTCATGAAGCATTATGCAAAGAACCAAACTTCAGAAAAAAGGCGACCAGATTGACGAAATGTCTCATACTGATTTTTATTGGATCGATTCGAGTTGTTATTGAGTTTTAAATGATTTTACAGCGATTTTCTCGAAGATCACATACTTTTGAAAACGATTGAATACGATATCCCTAACTCTTGTGGAGCAGTATATCTACACAAACTAAATAATGAATTCGCCAACTGAATACGGTTCCAATTCCAGGAGTAGGGAAAATAAGTCCTTCTTGAATTTTTTGAAATTTAGTTCTCTCCTCAGTGGTACTGGCAATTTATTGTAGTATCGGATGTTACAATAATCGGCACTTTTTTTGTAGATGCTGGATGGTTTGTCGGGTTGAATATTTCCAAAGCTCGAATATTAGGAACTCATGAAATTCTCAATATTTTTGTGTAAGTCCAAGGGACATTCTTGAATTTGAATGGCTGGAACTGTCAAAATTCAAGTTTTCCCTGAACATGATTCAACTGTCCTCATCCTGAGCATAAAACTCAATATCCGCTTCTGTAGTATCATGACATCACTAAGCCTTCCAGACGTTTCATAAAACATGATGCCATAACGGACTCTTGATTCAAAAACTACATGATATAATGTCTTCATTGTTGATAAATCCAGGTATTTTGACGAAACTCCCATGGAAAAGCATACAGACGTTAATGATTTGCATACCCCTCCGATCTGTCTAGTTTCAAAAAGAGTTTGGTAGAAGTCCTGAGCTTCATTTGATCTGCACCAGTTACTTGCCCTCTGCATAACCAGACTTTTAGTGTCAGCATTCGGTTATATATTGGCCTTAATGGTGAAATTTGTGTCACCAGCACTACTTCTTCATCTCCTTTTTTTATTTCGTCGAAATCATTTGAAAATAGGATGAAGAGTATTGGTCCTACTACACTACCGTGTGGAATTCCGAGTGTGCAATTTATTACTTCCGACATTACTTTTTCACCATCTTTAGTCAAGGTGCTCATAATTTGTCTGTGAAGTAAGATCGAGACCAATTTAATATAGGGCATCTTATTCTCTAAGCCTCTATTCTGTTCAAGATGTAGTCATGTAAGAGGTATAGTCAAAGGCCTTAGATAAGTCCAAAAACAGACCAATAGTTATGTAACCATTCCCAAGGGCTTGGTTTATTTTATGGAGAAAACTGTATAAGGATGTTTTTGTTGATCTCCCTTGCATGAATCCATGTTGAGATTTTGTTATGACGTCTTCCAGAAATTTTACGAGTCTCTTCGAAATTACCGCCTCTCACCATGGTTCTCTCTGAATACATTCCAAAACTCCAAGCAAATATAATACTACTAATCTACGAAATATCGACTTCTGCGCAAACGCAGAGGGCTGTACAATTGGACATGCGTATTCGACTGGTCCACATCATATTCCATATTAAGCCCTCTACATACTGCGTTTCTTCGGTGAGATACCGTGGGTAGGTGGAATGAAAACTGCATCGAACATTACATTCTGTATGAATATGAATGTATCAACTGGTTTTCCACCAAATTCTTGAGATTTATGCTCATTCGATCGAACGAACCATCATTCCAAACGAACAAATGTCTGAAACTTTTCACTTCGCCATCAAGAGGTCCTTTTCACAAAGTTTCTCTCCTCTCCTCACTGCTAAAACTTCGATTACAATAATTTCGGGAGTCCAAGAGGCGTGAAAGGTACAATGGGATCCACAATAGCTAATATTCCCCCACTTGCTCGCAGTATGTTCCAGAATGGCATCTGCTACCGAATTAACATTGTGTTTTCCAGAAAATACTCCTTGTAATTGAAAAGGAAGATTGCAGAGCGCATAATAAATGGGGATCCTAAGAGAACGTTTCTGAATATGTTGGAGAGTGAATTGCTTCCGAAATTATGGTTTAGAGCTGTTGGGAATTTTGTGTGACCCTTGGTAGTTGGAGAATGAAAACCGGCATCAGTAGTTCAGACGATATTGTGGGAATGGTCGAATTTTCAACTAATTTTTTCTTTTACTCTGTTGTTGTTAGATCTTTTGTTTTTCCGATTACAGTTCCATCAAGTTATCATTGATTATTTCGATTAACTGCTCTCCAACCGAAAGAAGCAATGGCTAGAAAATTGAAATTCGAAAAATATCTAATAATACATACGCTTTCTCTTTTCACCCTCATACTTGTTTAAAAGCGTTCTCAGATTACAAGGAGTATCGAGCGTAATATTATCCATCCAAGTAGGCATTTGCGTACATAACAAGCAGCATCCCACATTGTTATCAGAACGGACCTCCTCAAAGATTCTCAGAATAGATCAGGAATTCATCTTCCAGGCTAAGATTTCAATGAGCAGTTCAAATTAGGGGATCAAGGATGTTAGGCCATACTGACAGCAGGCTGAACTTTGAATGACTACACAAGTTCGTGGAACCTAGTGCAGAACACAAAGGGGATGTTAGTTTCAGATAGCGTGCTCGAGAGCTATATCCTATTGAAATTATAACAAGATATATGGCAAATGTGGAAAGGTGAAACTACTGGAGGTATATCCGGAAGTTCAGGTCGTATTTTGTCATGAATCGGTAATGAATTGTTTAAGCATTGCTCGTAACATTTAGAGTTGAATATCCGAGTATGAACGGGGCTAGTTGATTCAATATTCATCCGAATAGATACTAGATGAGCAAAGAGATTAAGAAAATATCGTTACACGGTTCAATGCTGCAATTTTGAAACATGCTCGAAACTCGTGTTGTAACACGCTGAACAGAATTCTATGTTAGCGGTATCGCTTGATCATATGCTTTTCGAAATATCAGATCTTAAGGTCGTCGTTCAGAGCGAGTAGGAAAACTAATCCGATAGAGGCGCCACTGTGCATTTTATGGAATATCTCCATAAAACATACATTATAACTATAAGTTCTATGAATCTGTCTATCCTTATGAATGAAACAAGGGCGTCGCCAGGGGGGGGCAGGGAGGGGCAGCTGCCCCTACCTAGAGCTCAAAAATCCCTTAAAAACTTATGAACTAATAGCATAATATACGAAAATCAGTTCATTTTTTCTATTCTGATTGTTTTTTGCCCCCCCCCCTAGCTCAATTGCCCCCCCCTCCCCCCTAGCTCAAAGGCTGGCAACGCCCTTGGAATGAAATGTACTATGGCGCTAATGAGGTTTTCAGTTCACACCGCCGTTAAGAGTCTTTAGCCTTCAAAATAAGATACGCATACTGCCAGATGGCAGTGCAGTGCATTAATTTTTATTTATTGGATTATTCAGCTTGTTAGAACAAATTTTGGGGCGCAGGGAATATAACAAGAAATCCTACCCTGAACTAGATCTCACACTAGCTATATAATACTCTCTTTTTTCCTCATCAGTCATCTGGGAGGAGATACCTTCGGGGCGTGTCATTTGAAAGAAATTCGATTCCATGTTAGAGTCCACAATTGTAATAAACAATTAATTTTCACTAATCGACGGCTAAAACAGAACTCAATGAATTGTCGTTGATGAAAATGGATATTTATGAATTCGAATAGAAAACTTCAAGGAAATAAATTTCGCGAGAACTATACATTGTTGTAATATTATTTACAAATAAAACGGTAAATTCTGAAAGAAAAATGAGATAGACGTTTAATGAACTGAATGATTGACTTCAATACTGAAATGAAAAACACAAAAATATTTGTTTGTTTTGATTGTGAAAATGTTACAAAATAACCAAAAGTGATGGGGAATATCTTTTTCATCATTCATTCAATACTTTCAAAATATTTTTTTTATTTTTATTTTTATACACTCAGTCATCCCTTCATCCATCATAAAAAAATAAATCGTTTCTGACTCCCTTTTTTTCAGGGACGTAGACCCTTAAGAGAATGTGAAAGATTTAGATTGATTTACAATTGACGGGATCAATATATAAATGTATTACACTCATCACAATATTATCAGATCGAATAACATTCAAATTTGTAAACAGTTAATCCATAAATTGAGGTAGAATGTTTGTTACAGAATATTGACGTTCTGCTATTTGGCAGCCTTCAACTGGTGGCTTCTCCTATGTCCAGTAACTCTGTCCCACGACTGGCAAATGGGATCCGTACCTTTAGTGACCAGCATCTACGATTCCAGAAATCTGGTCACGTGTTTCTTCTTTTTAGTTACCCTTTTGTTAGTAGTGAAAAGTGTGTGTGACTTCGAAAGTCAAAAACACGTCTCAGTGGTCGTTGGACTAGCATTGTTGGTGTTGCCTTTTCTTCCTGCCACAAATTTGTTCGTGACAGTGGGATTTGTTGTAGCTGAAAGAGTTTTGTATATTCCCAGGTGAGTTTTTTCATTTTCAGAATGTAATTATAGGAAAACTGCTAATTTTTCTTCAATAAGAATTTTTTTCCCGCATGTGTTTATAGGAAAATAACCTTTTATATTTTTAAATGAAAATTTTTTTATATCAGGGATGAGAATGCTAACTACCTTTCGAGCTGTTCTACAAAATGAGACAGCCACCTTTGATTCTTATCCTAAAATGTTTTCCTGTAGTGCAATCCGAAACCTTAGTTTTAACAATAGGCGCTTTATATTGCAGACAGAAATTATATATTAATAATGCGGATATTATTGAACATCATCCAGTTAGGGCTCAGAAGCATATACCTCTGCTAATATACTGATAATTGTATTGACGACATGGTTCAAAATCTGCCTTCTGATGATAGATCACCGGAAGATTTTTCCTCCCTGAATTATAACCCTCACCAGCTATTCAGCAAGGGTATTAGCATACGTTCCAAATAGATCTCTAATCAGCCCGATTTATCATGGTCGTTAGATTCAATTTATATGCCCATGAAAGGATTAATTCAACGTGTTATCCATATCTGCTCGATACGATCTGAGGACTCCGATACGGTCCCCCAATTACGCCCTCATGGGTACACAGATTTGTACAGAAGTGATTAATTGCAATTATGTTAATAATCAGAGATATCAGGTTCGGTTGAACGGTTGAGCGTCGAGAAGGGCAATTCTATTCCTATAATCATTTCTGGGTCGGTAAAAAATCTTTTTTTTATATTGAAGGTTCCGTTTTCCATATAAATTGGAGATTCACGTTTACGAAGTATTTTAGAGAAAATCATTAATCGGCATTCAGGCGGATTTTTGACTTTCGGAAAAAGAGTATTTCGGAAAGATGAGTAACTTCATTGGTGTAATTGGTTAAAGATGCGTGGTTCGACTTCCGTTCGAAGTGAAAACTTTCTCCGGAATAGACCTTTCCAGAATACGTAGAACAAAGATGAAAGATGTGAACTAAACCAGAATAAGAGAGAAACAGGTATATTTCATGAGCAACTTGTGGGCAGCTTTAAAAGATGCGCAAAACCTTAGTTCGAGAGAGAAGAGAAAGAGAGAGAGAGGGAAGCAATGAAATGAGATTCTACTGTTTTTATCGTACCTTGACCCTTACTTAGTAACACAACATTGTTGAGGCATAATAAAATTTTGATTTTCGATAAACAATACAATAAATAACATCCTCATCCAAAACGTCGACTACGTAAAATAATAATATCAATTGTCAAATGTCAACGATTTGAGGGGGAAAATTTTGACGACCAATAATATTCAGTCTTAGCCCACAAAAGACGCGCGCAACTCTCACCTGCACAGGTAATTCTGGAAAGGTCTATTCGAAAATCCGTCTGAATAACGATTAATGATTTTCTCTGAAATGTCCTGTTTTTCTCTATCCTGTTCAATGCCTAAGGAATTGAGGAATTGGATACCTCATTAAATAGAATAGGGAGTACCCAAGGGCAATATTCATGGTCCTCTTATTCCTATGATGTCATTAATATGTAAAAAGCACCCTCTTTGTGATTCGACAGTAGAGCGACTTTCCACCAATCAGGTGTGTTATTACTTGAAGAAAAGAAAAGATGTTATTTCAAATTTTTAAGATCTTTCTCCGTGAAGGGAGAAAAATTGGGTCGGCCCAACGCATTTGGGTCGGGACTTAGTGTCTAATAGTTCTTCAGGGAGAGGGATGTTGAATGGAACTTTCGAATTCAAATTTGAGACGTGTATTAGGACCAAAGCAAAATGAACAATTTTACACACGCTATTCATAATCCAATCACGTCAACAAACTGAATTATCAAAATATTCGGTCAATTTCTTAAATCAAATGAACTCAACAGAACCAAATCAAGTTATTACATCAAATTCAAATTGTAAAACAAAATTAAATCATTCGAACACAGATCAAATCATCAGAACAAATTCAAATCATAAGCAGAATCAAAATATCAAAACTTGGGGGTTTGTTAAAATAGCCCAAAACCCTGTACATGAGGTGATCTCACAATAATACAACCCAAATTTCCGAATACTTAGGAGAGATCTCAAAAACAATACAATTCAAAGACAGACTTGTGGTAGATTTCGGGACTCTGGACTTCAAAAGATATCTGGCCTTGCATGCAGCTTTCTACCAATACTCAAACAAGCTAAGCATACATAAAAATACCCAACCTTTCTCCTCGTGCAGGTCATCTTCAGGATGATCAAAATATCCTGAAAAACAAATGAAACACAAAAACACGTCACTAGCTCGCCGTTCACAGATTAATTTCACTCCCGATCTATCGACGAGACGTAATCTAAATAATTCAAATTAATTCAAGAAACACCGTTCCCGAGTCAACTGAGACTCTTCCCGTTTAAGACTTCTCCAGCTACTCCTTAACTTCCGATTCAAACTTAAATCCGCTATCCCTCTTATAGCATTTTTTCGTCCCCGCTTTCAGACCGTACTCCCAAACACTGAAGTACCCTAAAACCGAATCCGAGGCAACCAAGAACCTTCCCGTTTAAGGCTTCTCTAGTTACTTTAAACTTCCGAACCGTGTCTCAAGTCAACTGAGAACCTTCCCGTTTAAGGCTTCTCCAGATACTACCTTTTTCGTTTCCGAAGCAAATTAAAGATTTCCCTTCTTCATTTGAAAAAAAACATTCAAATTAAAGATTTTCCTTCTTTGTTTTTACAAACCAATCAAATCAAAGATCTTCTTCTTCGTTATTACAAACCAATCAAATTGAAGATTTTTCTTCTTCTCACCTCGCGTGGATGGGTTCTGAAAGGATGACGCATTTTCCCATGAAACTTTCGGGTACTGCCACGTTGCAAATCCCAAGATTTTAGCATCGAATTGTTCTGCTATCGCACGCATTTAGTGCAATCGATTTCTCATGAGAAACTTGAACTGAAAATCAATAATTTCAATCGTTATCGTCTCGCTGAACATCCTGTACCATACCGATAAGCACTTCAAAAATTTTCGGACCCATGGATATCAATTTCGCAAGTCTGTACTAGTCAACTGAAATATTTCTATTTATTATATAATCAGGATTGAGGGCGCTGAAGAGAATAAATGAAACGTTACAAGAAAGGAAAACCATCAAATCCCAATTATCAAGATATATAATATCCGTTTTATCATGGCAAAATATTTCGATTTATTACAAATATCTCATCGACCAGAGGTGCGATCAACTCAAAAATTTGCAAACGTATCATGGGCTAATGACGAAAACAATGAGATCTTCATTTTGGCAGAATGTTGTGCCTAGGATCATCAGGAAAAGAAAATATACTATAAAAAGGCAGGGATCCTCCGCCAGTTTGTAACGAAGTTTATTAGAATGAAATTTATCGTTTCTTTATCACTCATAATGCAGAAAAATGTTTTATTTGTTCATTTACGATATTGCAACTTACTCTTCATCCATATTTTTCTGAATTTTGTTTCTTATTATGGAAACTTATATTCTCAATTAATATCGAAGAACGATGAGGATTTTACAACCTTTTCTTTTCTTTCAGTTTGGGATGCATACTCCTTGTGATATATGCCCTTCAGATGTTGTGGAGTTTCTACCCAAAGCATCGCCAGACCATTCTGTGTTTCGTGATACTGATGCTCACGACGAGTTGTCTCAGGACTATAATTAGGAATAAAGACTGGCGATCCAGAGAATCCTTATTGAGGTAATGATAAACCTATTCAAAAAAATATCACATCTGAAGATTTTCCTTGTTATTGGAACACTTAATCCCAAAAAGTGCCGGACAGACAGAGTGATCCTAGAAAGATTCCCGTCTTTATCTTTCCCTTCCAAATCCTTTGAAACTGTCAGGAAACTGCTGTAACAGTCGAATTGTGAAGAAGACCATCGAATCCGTGGAATAAACACTGGAAACCCTCAATCCACAACTTTACAACAGATTCCCCGCCTCCCAGCCTCCAGATCCTGCAAGTTTCAAGTGCTCCTTAATATTCTGTTCATTGTTGATAATGTAATATCGTTTTCACTCAGGGAAACTTTTCGTTCATTATTTGCCCTCAAAGTTATACCTGCAGATCGCGCTGGAGGCTTATGAAGTAGACCTGACAAATGAGGGAATCTCGTTAATTTTCGAAGTAAATGTAATCTTCTCCCTTTTTGCAGGGCGGGATTAATGACGTTACCCCACAATGCCAAGATGCATTACAACTACGGGAATTTTCTGAGGGACTCTGCGCGACCTGAATTAGCGAAAACGCATTACCACAAAGCTTTGAAGTAAGTATTCTGTTTATATTTGTTTCGTTTGGTCTCGGGAAGGCTTGATTAGGTCCCGGTCTTGCCAAATTTAAATTCTGGGCCTGAGGAGGACTTAATTCGTTAGGTTTTGTTTGCGTTCAGTTGGAAATACTAGATGTTTTCGATTGTGTTGTCGCAGGAATAATTCTAGGTAATGATGAGGTTGGCATCAAAAGGAACTGGGAAACTTCATTGGGGTTACTCGGAAAGCATCATTTTATGTTCTGATATTATAGTATCGGAGCAAAAAACAGCGGTCTGGTTTGCTAAGGCAGGGCAGACAAGCACGAGGAGAATACTAAACAAAGTACAAAGGCTTGCCTCTGCATGCATCACTGGAATTATGAGTACGTGTCCGACTGGAGCACTTGAGGTCATCGCAGATCTCACTCTAGTGATCGATACGGTGTCTCATGAATCTATTCTTAATGAGAGAATAAAAGTAGGAGAGCCTGGTCCTCTCTGAACTAGTACATGCCAGCAGCGAACCTATCTAGTGATGTAATGCTTAAAAGAACAAGCATTCAACATGATCTCAGTAAGAATGAGGAACGCCTCCTGACTGGCTTCCTCACCGGACATTCTCTCTTTAGGGAGCATAGAATGAGATTGGTTTGTCAGAAACTGACAAATGCAAATTCTTCGAGAAAAAGGGGGAAACTCCTGATCACCTAGGTCCAGGATGCCTTGCCATTGCAAGTTTTCGGAAGTATTATCTTGGACAAGAGAGTTATTGGAAGAACTAGGATTTAGCCTTCTTGGAACCCTCTCTGATACTGGAGTTCACGGGTGGAGGGCGAACTGTGGATAGCTCAATTGCAAAAACAGCTTTGACATGGGGCACAAATTGAAAGATAATAAATTTAAAATACAGTATAATCAAACAAAAAAAGAGTATGATCAAATTCTTAACAAACATAAAAGAAATAGATTTGAAACAATGATTTCTAACTCTGATGACAAGAACAAAACAATTTGGGGTATTATAAATTCTATCAAAGAAAAAACCCCGAAAGAACCACTAATATCGGGCAATCCGTTCAAACTAGCAAATGATTTTAATGAATATTTCATAAATGCGGTACAAAATACCCAAGGTGCCTCTTTAACTGGAGAATTATTGTCAATAAAACGTTACAGCAAATCCATGTTCTGTAACCCAATAACCCCAACAGAACTTAAAGAATTCATGAAAAAGCTCAAGAATAAAAATAGCAGTGGTGATGATGAAGTCCCAACAAGCATAGTGAAGATCTCAATGGATGAAATAGCAGAACCTTTGACATATATAATAAATAATTCGATAAAGCATGGAATATTCCCTGAAAGCCTAAAACTTTCCTTGGTAAAACCTATTTTCAAGAAAGGGGACAGAGGCGTTCTTGGAAATTATAGACCAATAAGTCTCCTGTCATCCTTTTCAAAAGTATTCGAATTAGTGATGGGATCAAGACTAATAAACTTTTTGATTAGTAGCAATTTACTAAGTAACAGCCAACATGGATTCATCAGGGGCAGGTCAACGAAAACTGCCATTTATCAGTTCATTGGGAAAGTGTTGGAAGCACTGGAGGAAAAAGTACACATATTTGCATTATTCCTAGATCTCTCGAAGGCATACGAAAGCGTTGACCATGAAATACTGTTGGAAATAATGGAACACTATGGGATAAGAGGGCAGATATTAGAATGGTTCAGATCATATTTAACGGAACGTGAACAAAGAGTACAGATAGCAGAAAAAGGAGAGGAAATAAAATCACACAAAGACCAAATAAAGCAAGGCATACCACAAGGTAGCATATTAGGATGTATTTTGTTCCTTATATACATAAATGACTTAACAGGAGTTGTTGGTATTGAAGAACTTTTGGTATTGTTCGCTGATGATACCAATGTTTTACTCTGGGATAAAAACCTACAAAAATTAATAAATAAGATATCAAATATCTTCATTAAAATGGAAGAATGGCTACAATCTCGTAAACTACAACTCAACACCGGAAAAACAAGTATTGTAAGCTTTAAAACCCAACACTCAACACAGAATATACCAGAAGACTTAACTATAGGTGGAACGCATTTGAGCATTCAAAAAACCACAAAATTCCTGGGAATGACATTAGATGAACATCTCACTTGGGGACAACATATAGAAATAACAAACAGAAACTTAAATTCAGTATGCTATACCATCAGAGTGCTGTCCAAATACCTGAGGAAGGAAATTTTGAAAACAGTGTATTTCTCTAACTTCGAATCAAGAATGAGGTACGGAATAATTTTTTATGGATCGAATAGAAATATCAATTACATCTTTGTAACACAGAAAAAGGTTCTGAGGATTATTTTTGGGCTCAAGTACAGAGAATCTTGTAGAGGTTTATTCAGAGAGAATAAGATCCTCACAGTCTATGCAGTTTACATCCAAGAATGCCTAAATTTTGTTCTTCAGAATATGCACCTTTTCGAAAATGATTTGAGCCAAAGCAGTTATGAGAGAAGAGACCCACACTTCATATATCCCAAGCATCACCTCACAATGACTGAGAAAGGTTGTCACTATTCATGTATGAAAATGTTCAATCGACTGCCAAATTACATTAGAAGGGAAACAAATGTGAAAAAATTTAAAAAAGCAATCTATGAAATGCTAATAACATTAGAGCCTTATGATTTAGGTGAATTTTATAATGAATTGTAATTCTTCTACTTTTGACACTATTTTCTTTTTGCTTTTTGTAGTGACTAGAAATAAAGATTTTTTTCTATTCTATTCTATTCTATTCTATTCTATTCTATTCAATAAACCTTGAGGTCGCAATGAAATGTAACCCCCCAACCAAACTTCAAACTGTAAAATCATATTTCTCGAATGGTTTGAAATCAGAAGCCTGCCCCTGAGGAAGAAAACATAAATTCACTCAAGCTGCTGCTTAGGAAGAGAGCAGGTACACTTGTTTTATCGACAGCATTCCCAAATTATAACTTTAAGGCTCCATGTATCACCATCATGCGTATCTGATTTTATGAATACAAGAGCAGCTGATCATAATAGTAGTAACACACGGTTGAACCAAAATACATAATAGAACGAAATGTCCTTGCATATGCCTGTGGAGTGTACATAATATAGGTTGGCCGTGATTAGTCATAGATTCAGTACGAGGGCATCAACTCATGCAGAGGTTGAGAAGGCCCTTATTGGTGAAAAGACATGGGGGTCTGGAGCAACAGAGGCAAATCATAGATCGTTTTGGAAACGCAGTAGATACAACCTCTCCGTGCAAAATGTGATCACCACTTCGAGAGAGAACACGGTCTGGAAACTTTTCCAGACCGTTGTTTGTCAGGCACGTTGCGCTGTCTTGTCGAAAGTAAAACTTTGTCCAGATCAAGACCACCAAATTCCGGCTATAAGAATCGTTAATAATCTCTCGATGGCGCCATCCATTTACCGTAACTGTTGCTACAGACTCATTCTCGACAAAGTATATGGTCCAATGACTCCGCCGGACTATGAACCGCACCAAACATTTACACGTTGGAGATGAAAAGGCTTTTTTGGGTTTTTCGAGCCCCAGATGCGACAATTTTGCTTGTTGATGAAACCCCTGAGGTGAAAATGGACCTCATCACTCAAGATGATTTTTCGATGGGATTCCGGATAATTTTCATGCATTTGAAGAACCTAATCAACAAAGACACGACGTTGTTGATGCTAGGTCGGCTTGAGTTCTTGTGTTGACTGAACTTCATGAGCCTTAACATCCAAAATCTTTTTTTTGGAATGCCTAATTCCAAGGAACGACAAGGAATGTACAACCCTAGGTTTTCCTCAACACTTTCGGCTACAGCAGCAATAGTCTCGGCTGTTATCCACATCACTAATCCAAAAATGCTAGTGAGTTTCACGAACCGTCTCTGACAAATTTTCACAATTTTTAAATTCAATTTTAATGAGTTCAGTGCATTGTTGAAGCGTGTATCGTTCCAGTTTGAATAATGACGTAGTTTCTACTTGTCAAATGTCGAAAAACACAGCTTCAAAAGTGATATCCACCGAAATAGCGGGCCATAAATAACACCTCCTATTGAAAAACTTTATTATAACATAGTAGATACTCTTGATCCAGATGATTCTCCTTGAAGAAAAGGTAAAGAAATAAAAATGAAACTGTATGATGTAGAAATTTTAGTCGGGTCCCCTGCATATCATTGCATTCACCCATATTCGATGCCATTGTCTTGTGAGCACTGCCGGAATCCGTTAATCCGAAGCAATCATCGCTGCATTCCAGAACCTTGCCAAGTATGTGTCTCGCACTATCGTTTACCTAATTGAAACGCATCGGCATGCGGGCTAATGACAAACTTAATCGAATTCCGATAATATTTCACCGATATCTGCGAGATAATTAATGGTCATTGAATTTCCAGACTGTGGCCCACCTACGCCAGCGCCCACAACAATTTGGGAACGCTGCTGAGCAGCGAACAGGAAGCGGAACAGCACTTCCTTGCCGCCATCCGATATTCGTCGGACCACGTTAACGCCCATTACAACTTGGGCCAACTCTATAGGTAAGTCGAGATAATTTGGCTTTCAAGGACGTTTCGTCCGAAAGCAGCGATATCGATTTGCTGGACTCCTATATGCGAATAATAGGCGTCTAGGTTTCAACTTTGTCCCACAACCTTCTACGGTTGAGGTACTTTCATGTCTTGAAAAATCTTTCAACAACTTTTCTTTACTAAGAGGCGAACAACAGAGTTGTTACTGAAGTCTAGACGTTTTCGTATGGCGAAATTGCAATGAAACGTTGGTGGGACTCTTAAGCCCTTTGCACTGGTTTGGGAATACCTAAGGCACCGTCCTATCATTATTAATATTATTTGAACCGGGCAGGGTTAGTCTTCTGGGAACTGCGTCCATGTAGATCTTTTGTTCTCTACCCTTCTCATTCATTGAAACCCAAGGGGGTCGTCGATGCTGTTGATAAAACCGACAACATCCTTAGGAGCCTTGGCCGTTACCTCGTGGGTATCCAGGACAGGTTTCTCCATATGGATGGTTCTTAGGCTAGCCAGCAGCCAGCTCTAGTCCCTTGCATACCATGTGTTCAGCTGTTTCTGATTCTACGAATCTCATTTGATGATGTTTGTATCGACAGTGCCCCGTCAGTAGACCTACCATCAACCGAAGCTCAGCTCATGACAGCTTTAGGACCTTACTGCTATAGGTTGATGAAATCATCACAAATTTCTTAGACGTTCAGGAGTGTTCCTCCAGAAGGTTGTTATGTTATCCAACTCCTATTGTTGGACCGCTGCCTTATTGGTCTTTTCCAAGCCCAGCTCAGGTCCAGCAGGTGATAACCTTGATGCACTTTTTTCAAGCTCATCGGCTTTCTCATTTTCTTTAACACCTCAAAGCCGAATTACCCATAGTTAGAGTAAAGTCACTTTTTTGCCTCTGGCCCGTTGCATTATGGTCAGAAGAGATTCCTGGCCATTCGATTCCAGAAGGCACCACCGTAAATAAGATAGTTGAATATCTTGTGAAATGTAGAGACTGTAAGAAAAAAACTATTCTCTAAGAATTTTGCAAGGAAACGACCCCTTTTCTCGTACCTCTTATTCAGGAAAACCCTGTATATTTGTTGATTTAGGTTGTTCAAGGTATTCAACAAAAAAAAAGGATCAAGAAAACATTATCTGAAGGTATTCAATTTAAAATTTCACGTATATTCTGCATCTACAAAGAAGATCTTCGTAATAATTTGTTTACAAGCAAATTGCAGCTCAGTATGCGACTTTCATTTTCCTTATCCTCTTCAGAGAACCCCTCAAGGTAGAATTCAGTTTGATACATCTTACAGGCAGCCTTTTCATTTTCCTGTGAAAAGAAAATGATTTTATACAGCGCTTGAGCGCGCTCATTCCGAATGAATTCATATTCATGGAACTCCATGTCGCACATCCATACCCTAAGCCACTTTATGATGGCCTCAGTAATGAAAATTGACACAGCACGCGGAAAGCAATCACTTTTGGATTATACAGAATGCGATACGGAAAGTCTTTCAATTTGGCTTCCGAAATTGGAGTCTCTTCGATGAAAATCATCCTCATAATGAGAATTGGAATTCAATAGGATGCTTAACGTCCACACATTTCTCCCTTTTGAAAAAGAGAGAAGATATTATTGAGGTTTTCGTGAATTTTCAACATCATTCAGAAATTCAACATCGTTGGTTACAGGAAGTCGAACAGGACCAAGGCATCTGAAGATATGCTCAAGAGGTGTATCAGTATAGACCCAAGGTTCACTCCTGCTTACATAGAGCTGGCCAGGCTACGAGGTCCGAAAGATATGAGAGTTGGTCAACTCTTGAAAAGGGTCATGCTTCTGAACATCGATGATCCTTACTACGGGACCCTGTACGGAAACTGGCTGCTCAGTAAAGGTGAGAGATGAATTTTTAAGACTGAACATCAGTGGTACAACTCCAAAGCTTGCTTTTGAAAGCTTTCAACTTACATTTTTCACTTTAGGAAACCATGTAGCTGCTCTTAGAATTTACTGGAGTGTCTTGCAGAGGTCTAACTCATATCGAGAGTCAATTTTGAAAGCAGCCAAAATCTTGAGGAAATATGGACAGTCGTCAAGGCTTCTTCAGACTATAACCAGGTCGGTGAAATTACTCAATAGATACATGGGTTAAAAAAATGAATGTGATTCAGACTTTGTTTGTAGATGGCAGGCAATTCTCAGGCATAACAGAGGAGAGATTCCATTGAGTCCCCATGTTTATCTACAAGGCTGGCACTTGAAGAAGGAGTTAAATAGAAAAGCACGAGTATACGACAACTGTTCATCAGCCCTTTTTGTGAGTAAAACCAGCACCGTTTCATTTAGAATCGTGAGGATGATAACAAGCATTGAGTTTAAATATATATTTAAACTCAATGTAACAAGGATAAATTCATTGAATTGAATGCCATATTTCATGTTTTGGCATCAGGATCCATTCATCTTCCGGAATTCATAATATGCGAATCTTCCAAATTGGTTTTAATAATTGGGGCTCCACCCCACGTACAACAGGAAGCGTAGGAAGCAGCTGATACAAAAATTCGTGAAACTACGGTCAGTAGGCAATAACTCACTGCCCGTATTCAGTTTCAATCAGGCACATCAAAAAATTATTCATGCTGAAAAACCACGCATTCAAGTTCGCTTATTCGAATGCGTGGATCAGATGATCAGCATATGCAAATATGATATTTTTTGGGTAAAGGGTTCCACAGGTTTGTTTTTTTAAATTTGAATTGTTCAAGCAGCAGGCTGTTCCTTGCTTACAGGGTGAGTCTTTGACTTGTACAGGGTGGGCAAAATTGGTGCTACATGAACTTAAACTTTTTAACACGAGGAGATAGAGAAAAATGAATGGCACCTTATAATCCTCTTTTTTCGAGAAACTGATAATGCCATCAACTGCATTCCTCTATCTTCTTTCGTTTCCGAGTTATAGGCCAAAATTGAAATATGGGCGATTTCAACTTTGGTCATTATCTCCGTTTCTGTTTATGTTAGGATGTAAAAATAAAAACATTATAGAGGCACTTTTCTGAAAGCAATCCATTGGCGTACTCTGATTTTTCCTAAGAGGTTCATTTGCTGAGTTATAACATAAAGTTGTGTTTTTTTTATGGAAACAGTAGTTTGAAAGGACTTAGAAAGAATCGCCATTTTTTTCCGTTTCAGAAATGTATCATATGTTATACATCGCCCTCCGATTCGTTAAGATATTATGAAAAATATGGTTCGTATATTGAATTCAAATTATTGAGTACCAAGTAGGCTGAATCATATAATTATGTGTCTCTACGCATGGTGTTATTATTACTTCAAAGTTTATATTTCTCGATTAAAATTGAGTTGATAAATTTAGGAAATACTCGAGTAAATAAAAATGTTACAAATACGATATTTCTTAACAAAAACATTTAGTTTCATCCGATTATATCTGCAACTAAAAAGCCATATTTTTCCCACCAAAATAAGTTTTTTCTTCGATTTTCCTGCAGATTAGTTTGTGAGCACTAATAACTTGTTCATATTTTACTCCCAAAAGTCCCAAAACAATCTTATGGAGAAAGGCTTTTCATTCAATTCATCAGAATTTATTATTAAAAAACCTAACCTAACCCATTTTGTATCCATTCTGTGAATATTTGCACAGAAATTGTAGGAAGATGTTGCCCTCTTTCTGATATTTTCATCGAGGTTAAAAATTTTTTACGTAGCATAGTATAAATATCTATGAATTCTGCCATTTCCATAAAAAATCGACTTCGCCGCGAAATTTCACGACGCATGCGTAGAGCGAAAACACTGGCGGACACAGGGGGTGGCCATGGGGGCCATGGCTCCCGCCCTTGAACCTCGAAATTGACAAGTTCTATCGACCCCTTATATTTTCAATGAATCAATTCATTGCCCCTCCTGAAAAAACTCATGCACCTTTCTCCTGAAAAGCTGTCTGGATCCGTCAGTGAGCGGAGACGGAGGACGGAGATTGGTAATCTCAATTACCGATGGAGGCTCTGCCAACTATAAATAAACTGTAAACATTATGTGGAGTTGTGAATATATTCAGTGAAATATTGTTATAGTGTAATTATTATATGAAGACTTCAGTGACTTAATATAATATTAACCGTGTAGTGTCGAATTCATAGAATTCCTAGAGGATATTGTTTAGATAGAAACATCGCCACAGATTATAAAATATCATTTCATTTTTTATTAATTTCAATTCAATACGTGGTTTGTATGGAGATTCATATGGACCGGTAACGATAAATTTTTAAAAGAAACTCTGCGTACTAAATGCTCCTTGGTGTTTCATCTCCCACATTTGTGGGATTTTATTATCGAATATCTCTACATCAAACGTTTTCCATCGTTTGAATTTAAGTCTCGACAAAGTTGATAAATATTCTGACAACATTGTTAATTGGTTTAGAGACCAGAGGAGGTATAATATTCGATGATAGTCAATCCAGGGAAGCATCCAGATTATTCTTGAAATTAATGATTTTTTCGTCAGTTCCTCAAATGATTGATTCTCGAAAATATAAATCGTTTATCTCCTCCAAGTGGATTTATGGTATTTTTGCTTTCGGCTGTAACTTTTATACGAGGAGAGATATTGAATAAGTTTTGATTGTAGAATATGCACTATGACTAGATCAACCATTAACCAATCAACCAAAATTTAATTCATTTGAAATAACGGTTCCGAAGATATAAACAGAAAAGTGTTTTTTCCATGGATTTTCGACCCCCTGTATCTTTGAATCGAAACCGAATTCGGAGAAATGGTATAAGAAAAAAGTGTTTCCTCTGATGAGAGGAATCTACAGTTAAAATTTATGTACAAGTCAAAGGCTCACCCTGTATTGTAACAGAGTCACCAGAGATTTGCACTCAAAAATGCAGTGAGGCTAATGGTGAAAAGACATATTTGGATGTCAACTTTCAAAATGAAACCTAGCTGTGACCAAACAAATTTTCTTACTGAATTCATTTCACATTAGCGGCCTTTACACATACACGCTTTCCCACACTCCTGGGACTTCGAGGAAAGCGTGCGAGTAATACCATCGCGCAAATCCATAGGGAAAGCGCAATCCTGCCCTTTACACATACGCGCTTTACTTCGCTCTTTCCTATTTCAGGCCTTTCCGTACGGAAAGCGTGTATGTGTAAAGGCCGCTATTCACTCTATCCAATAACCTTAAGTAATCCAATCAAACAATGCATGCAGGGGATCAGACATAAAAAGACTAAAGTTCTACATCCTCTTGCTGCAACAACTTGTCATTGTCTTCCTTCAATACTAACGAAATTTCCTTTTTGTCCACAGAGAACTCAATACATCGAATCCCCTTCCAAGGAAAACAACTCGAACAATGAGGACAAATGGTCTCATCAGGAGAGAAACAGTTCTGAAAAGTTTCAATTCACCGCGAAAGCCCAGTGCAAGACTGAAAAGAACAGGATTGATAAGCAGGGTTCTATTGCTCCCATGATGGTGCACCATTTGCTAGACAGCGTCTGACTATTCAAATGCACAGGGAAACGTTTGTATGACAGTGAATTTCGTTTAGTTTTCCTGCTTTCACGGTTGATGCCAACGAGCGGTGGAGAAGTGAGATATAAGATTTGTTTGACTGACTTTCTTGGATGCGAGGATTGTCTTTTGAGTTTGTGTGAGAGAACTGAAGTTGACAGTTATTTCAGGGTGGAAAAAAATTGTTTCAATATGTACATATTCCAATATAGTGATAGTCCTACATCGGATGATATATTTTTTTGCGTCACACACTTTATTGAGAATCCTTTTCTTTCCAACCTTGTCTTGAAACTTCCAATCCACTCTTGATATACTTATCGGTATTCATTTATTGGTTTTTGAGGTGCTGAGCATTGGCTCAAGTGTGGGATGGCGTATGCAGATTACTACATACGCTATGGACATGAGACATGATTCTACATGCTGAGAATTATTCATCTCATGAAAATACTTCAGATTCATCAGTTTCCATTCCTCATTTTATTTAAGAGTAGTTAAATTTAGCATCACCTGGATTTGTGCTCAATTACTTTCCTCCTCCTTCATTTCTGTTAATTTACAGAATATGGTACAAAACACTAATCTTTCCATAAGCTTGGGATACACTGAATGAAAATTTGTTGATTTGGAATGAAAATATAAATATGACAAGTAGGCAGTTGACTCCTGATACTGAGGCTTAGCTTGTGTCAAACCAATACCAGCTACACTGATTCTGAAGACATTTATATACATTTATTTCATATAGGTAAGCTGAGTCTACGTTCAAAAGTCAATACCTTGTTTAATTTTCAATTGTTTACTCAAAGATTGCACAAGAAAAGTGTCATGGGAGCTTGACTCGAAACAGGTTGTGAAAAGAATCGAACTTACTTTAATTGCCAATAATCCTAGTATTAAATTCCATAATCTACTCGACTGTTCCATGTATCAAGCAGTCTATGATTCATCTCATGGAAAAATAGTTCATAAGGATTTACGAACTAATGTATATGTGATCTCATTATTAATCTCTGTATGTAGTTTATAGTTGTTTGATTTGGGGAGTATTTATTCTAATGAGCTTGGACAACTCCTTTTTTTCGAATTGAAATAATTTAGATGGGGCCATATATCACACTGTATACTGATATCCAGGCAAGGGTGTCCTATTCCCAAGAATGTTGTATTATAATTTAAACTCTAGTCGATAAGGAAATGAAAATATTGTTTCGATATGTAAAAATGTATAGTTTTTTGATAATAAAGGAATTATTTAATTATAAATGGCTGTTTCATTCATTGAATTTTCTAAGAATAGAAAATTTCAGCTAAGGAAAACCATAAAAACTGAATAGTTGACATTGAGATCAAGACATAACACAAATAGATTTGAATAAATATACTGCTCCACAAGAGTTAGAGATATCGTATCCAATCGTTTTTAGAAGTATGTAGTCTTCGGAAAAACCGCTGTAAAATCATTTGAAACTCAATAACAACTTGAATCGAATCAATAATAGCTATTTATGTAACAAGTACATAAATTAGGTCTTTATGGACGAGTCCAAAAGTTTATGGCAGAGCGAGCAAAGCGAGCGAGGCCAATAATTTGGGCAAGTCCAAAAGCCTCATTATGTACGAGTTGCATACAAAGCTTTACGTTTGACTGCAATGCAGAAATTTCATTTTATGAAATGGCAATTAATATATTCGTCGCTTCATTACAAAGAAACATTGAGTGTGCTTTTGCTATTCTTACCTTAGTAACCATCAGCGATCTTAGCAACCTCACTGAACGAAGTTGTTTACTTCGTTAATTCTGTGACAAACGTCATAATTATCCAAAAAAAAGATAGTTCGGGAGAGAAAAGCGTTAAAAGTTTAGCCGCAAGTGTCAAAGAATCTCTCCAACCCACTAAAAGTGCTTATGAAAATTTGGATGTGGCCTATAACAAGTGGTGTGAAACGAAGAAAATTGCAAAATCGAGAGAAGAAGACTGTGACAGTCGAGTCCAATAAAGTGGTGTACAATAAAGTAGTCAATTATGGACGCTAAACGAATTCATGAATCAAGTGTTTATGAAGCAGTCGAACATAAAAATCATTATGAGACATTTCGTCAATCTGGTCCCCTTATTTCTGAAGTTTGGTTCTTGGCATATGCTTCATGAATGTTCTTATTTTGAAATGAAGTCAGTTTATCAACGGCTTCGATTCGAAACGTGTTTTCTGAAAATGCCAAGACGTAAATTAACAAACGCTGAGGCTAATAGGGCTATTGGAATGCTACAGGGTGGCCTAACTCAGGTTGTTGTAGCGGAAAGGCTCCAAGTCAGCCACAGTGTGATACTCAACTTTGGAATAGGTTCAGGGAGACAGATTCCGTGTTGAAAAGACCAAGGCTTGGTGGGCGACGAAATACAACATCTGCTCAGGATCATTTCATCACTTTTTCGGCGAGAAGAAACCCTACATCTACGTGTAGAATGCTACGGAATACTCTTCAAAATGCAGATGGGATCCAAGTTCCCACTGAAACCATCACACGACGTTTGAGTGAGGTGAATCGAGGTTCTAGACGTCCATTAAGAAGAGTTCCATTAAAACGTGACCATAAGCTTCAAAGACTGAAATGGGAAAGGCAACATATCAATTGGAACGATCAATGGCGTAGTGTCCTTTTCACTGATGAATCCAGATATGGACGATTTTCAGATTCTCGAATAATAAGGGTCCATCCATTCCGAGGCGGTAGTGTTATGGTATGGGCCGGGATATGTTTCAACGAGCGCACAGATCTACACATTTGTCCTGGAAGAATGACCGGCTCACACTATAGGGAGCATGTCATTGACAATATTCTGCCAAATTTTCACGCTGCTATTGGTGAAACTTTTCAATTTGTAGACGATAACGCTAGACGCGCGAGAAGCTTGGTAAAATGGTATTCCACCTTTACTAATACCTCCGCACTGACCAGATTTGAATTGCATAGAACATGCATGGGATATGCTCCAAAGAAGATTAGATAATCATCAACCTACCCCAAAATCCTTAAATGATCTGAGAGAGCTTCTGTCCCGTTTATGGAACCAAATTCCTCAAGAAATGTTCAACAACCTCGTGTGTAGTATGCAAAGAAGATGTCAAGCTGTTATTGATGCCCGTGGAGGCCATACATTTTATTGATAGTCTTTAAATGCTCGAATTTTCTTGGAATAAAATTTCGTTATTTTACTCGATTTTTCTTAACCACCCTGTATACGCTGCAGACCTACAGGCTAAAATTAATTTGCAACTAGAAATCATATTAATATGAATTTTCATGACAAAAATCTTATTTTGACTATATTTTTCTGTAATTTAAGTCAATATCCCTAACTCATGTGGAGCAGTTTACTTGTCATGGATTTAAGACCATTTTTCTCAAATATAATGAAAATAAACACTGAAGCTACAGCTTTATCTTTCTGACTTCAAAATATCTCAGAATATCGAAAAATAACGAAAAGATAATGGGTCAACCGAACTGAATGAAGTGGATATTCATAAGTAATATCATAAGTGCATCCAATTTTTCCGAAAAAAATCGAAAAAACACGTTGCTAAGTAATATTTTAACAAGAAGCATGAGTGCAGGTGGCAACAAAAATCCGAGTCGAAGACGAGGATTTTTGCACCTGCACGAATGCTTTTTGTTAAAAAAATATTACTTTGCACTGTGTTTTTTCGATTTTTTTCACAGGAAAAATTAGATGCACGAATGGTATTTGACAAGACTATTTCATGTGTAACAGATTATTCTGGATGCATCTATCATGTATATGTATTATCTATCATGTATTATCTATCATGTATATGTATTATTAATTTTCGTTGACAACAACTGTCAAGTTTTGCCGCGGGTAAACCCGAAAAAACTGCTGACAGCTGCTGCCATACAGTTTTTCCATTTAGAAACCATTTGTGATTCAAAATTACGCGTTTCTTATTGGTGGAAATCAAGACGAGGGAAATAGTCATTCAAAGTTTATCCACATTTATTGTCGATCAGAAATTGTTTAGACATACAGACTGATATCAAATATTCTGTTCTGCAAAAAAACAAAAATATTCCGAATATTTTGCGATATCAGTTAAATCGAAAAAAGGATATGCAACTGGCCAATAGAGGTGAACTCAGGAGCGATTCAGTGAGAAATTCGATAAAACATTCCAATTCCAAATGAACCAAAGGGAACTGTTAACATCGAATGCTTTCTCTGATGTCGCAATGAGTGAAATGGTGAAATGATGCAGAAACCATCGACAATCATATTTAACGCGGAATTGGTTCTTTATATCCGTGGCGAATACAGAATTATCTAGGGACTTCCGGATATTATCAGACCGACTCAATCAACTGGAAAAATCTATAAAAGCGTTGGACCCATAAATCAAATATTAGTTCACAAAATGTTTCCTCCAAATTTAATACACATTTTATTATCATTACTCTACTGCTCCTACATTTCAACCTCAACTTTCAACTCCCAAAGTGTCGATTATTTCGGATTACAAGATGACAGTGCTTTAGTGGATGTCACCAGAATACCAAGATCTTCCTTCGAGAAAAAAGGGGGCAAAGAACATCACAACAAATATTACGAAGAAGAAGGTGAAAAAGCCGATCAAGGCCACAAGAACAAACACCATCACGACAAATCGGTACATTCAAAACATGGGGAAGAACATAAAGAAAACCACCATGACGAAAAGGGCGGTCAAGACAAAGGTTACCATGATGAAGCCGATTTCCATAAGAAGCATCATGAAGGTAAAAAATCGCACAAAGCGGGTAAATTCGCTGAGAAAAAAGGACACAAGAAGGGACACAAAACTAAAGGTTATCATCATAAGTTCATGAAGGATGAGTACCACAGAGAACACAAATTTTACGACGACTTTCATAAAAGTGGACACCATGATAAACACGGCAGTCAACATTCTAATTACGAAAAGGAAAATGGTGGACATAAGAAACATGGTAAGCATCATTCTGGCCATCACAGTGACGAACATGGAAAGGAGGGCGTTGACCATAAGGGTAAAAACATAAATGATCACAGGCACTACGAGAAAAGTCAAGGACATAGGTCACATCACTCAAAACACAGCAACTACGGTAAAGAGAAGGCAAATAAAGGTGGAAAAAAATACAAGTATCATGATGGGAAATGAGAGAAATATTGTGAATTTTAAAACTGTTCCTGATGGATAAAACCATGTAATATATTTTAACTGTTTGACTTTCAATATGCCATAGTAGCAACCATCGACTGTTTTTGTTTGAAAGGAAATAAATGGTATTGTTTTTATTTGACGAGTCGTTTGATTTTGAAACGTATTTTTTCTATTTCCGATACAAGTTGTAGGTATCTACAATTTCATATGAGGAAACCAATTTTCTAAGAACTGATGATTCTGAAAAAGTGAAAGGCAAGATTGTGGTACTTAAGCTATTGATACCTACATGGTTATCTTACTTAAGGTAAATACAGACTATTCTGACGTGACGTGATTTCACGTCACGTCAGGACCGTGCAGTGCTCACATTGGCCTAATATGAATGTGAACGCACAGAACGATGTGTTGCATTTTTATGCATTTTTATATCACGCACATTTTGACGTGGACCCACATGTAACCACGTCACGTCAGAATAGTCTGTATTCACCTTTAGAATTCAGTCTGAAACAAGTAAAACAACTATAGGAGTATTTCTCATTTTTCAATTCCATATTACATTGCAATATTGGGACATCTATCCCATTCTGTCCAAAGCTGCAGGACAAATACTGTATTTCTGAATGAGTTGAATGCTCTCTGTGGTGCCGAAAACTATGGCAATTGTTGCTAGATGGCAAGAGAAAGCTGGATTCTATAAATGAGCAATTTTCCTATGCCGCCGAAAGGAAGCAGCTGGAAGTATTGATCGAACGATTCTAGTGTACCTACTGAAAAGTAGAGGACGCTACTAATGTTGAAGAGTACACAATTGAGTGTTCATCGAGATTCATCTCCCTTCTTCTTCTTTTCATGTCTGACCCTGAGTTACGCGTTCAGGATAATTTTCCCAGAAAAAATAGGTATAATTCTTTTCTAACTATCTTCTTTTTTATGATAGAGTAAGACAAATGCATACAAAGATTTTCCCTGATTAGATTAGAAAAGCCTTTGACCGTTCCATTATTCACTAAAAAAAATTGAAACAAATGAATCGACATGCATACAATGATTTTCCCTGATTAGATTACTGGAATTTGGAATATCGATCTCATTGTACTGAGAGAACACCAGCCAGCTGACCTGTTACATTTCTGTGATGTAATCTGGGCAGATCAAATACAGAACATTGTTACATAACAGTTTTCTGAAACGGATATGTAACTGATTATGTTCACATTATCTATACCTACTTATATTATAAAGAGGAAAGATTTGTATTTTTGTGTGTTTCATACGAATAGGCTCAAAAACTACTGGACCGATTTCAGAAATTCTTTCACCCTAAGAAAGATACATTATCTTTGAGGCTATACTTTTCACCCGAAAAATTTAGGATACCTACTATAACTTCAATAATTACAAAAAAATCAGCCATAATCAGCTATTCTCACGTGCGCTGCAAAAACCGTAAAACTTACTATACAATGTATGACGGAAGTGTACCTCTCAAATAGTTCTACAAAAAAATTCCGCAATAGCATATATCTATCTTTCATGATTGACTTGCTATTACCTGTTTATGAGAATCAGATATTTTCAAAAATTATGCACTATTTGGGAGTGTGTTTTTATGAATTGGGTATTGATCCTCATGCAACATAAAACGTTATTTATCCCCAGTATTTAATTTAGAAGAGAGATTTTTGACATCATAAATACATATCAGCGATGGAACAGGGACATAATGAATGTTTGTTCCATAATTGGAGCATTGCTGAAAGTAACAATGTTCCTGGTTTGAATAGAATATAGAAATATCTCTGTTACATAACAGTTCTGTAATTGTGATCTCCCTGTGATATGTCTGTGACAAAACAAGGAACACATTTTCCATTTTATGGTCATCTTGGCATTGTTTTCGATGATGGCATTGTGGGTTTGAATGAAATTGAATATATTGACCTGATGGATCTTCGAAAATTCAAAATTTTCCTCATATATACATTCGATGCCAACCCTCCCTAAACCTTTAAATATTCGAAGTTTGTGGATAAAATGAAACGTAAACAGTTCGCCACATTTATTTTCCAGGATACCCAAACAGACATCATTATTTGTACAATTTTCCCTCTCTCAGCAGAGCCTCAATTTTCTTGATTGGTAAATGAGGGTTTGTGTCAACATAAACCCTGGCTGAAAAGTGCGGTGGAGGTGGCTCGCAGACTGGCTGCCAATCGGCCCCCACGTAGGTACAGTACGGAAGTTCGTATGATCTGTGCATCCTGTATTTCTCGCACACTTTATGGCTGCAAGAGGAAATTGATTTGAAAAGTTATTTCATCGAGAAATATGGACGTCATAGCATAGCATAGTTCGAACTGCCTTATAAAGCACAGAATTGGTCTTTCTAGGATCTATAGGGCTTTACACAGTTTACAAAACTAATCTACATCCTTAACCTTGGGAGAGTTTTCATGGCCGCCAGACAGAATTCTTAAACAAAACCTTGATGCATGAAATCATCCCAAATATCCCTAAATTTCTCGATAAGTCTATTGAACCTAAGTTAGCATTATTCACCTCAACTTGCCTCATGTTGAGGTGCACCTAGTTCACGTTTGATTAAAGACAGTTTGAACTTTTATGACTTCAAGTTCGCGGCCCTAATTTGCCCTATAACTTAGCGAAACAGAATAAGCTAATCAAGTTGCGAAGCAGAGGAGTTGCAAATTATGTAATAACACCAACCCTGTTCGTGCATTGTGGAGAAAATAGAATCTATGAAACATTTCTTATAGTGTACGGATTTTAAAAGAAACTCTGCGTACTAAATGCTCCTTGGTGTTTTATCTCCCACATTTGTGGGATTTTATTTTTGAATATCTCTACATTAAACGTTTTCCATCATTTGAATTTAAGTCTCGACAAAGTTGATAAATATTCTGACAACATTGTTAATTGGTTTAGAGACCAGAGAAGGTATAATATTCGATGATAGTCAATCCAGGGAAGCATCCAGATTATTCTTGAAATTAATGATTTTTTCGTCAGTTCCTCAAATGATTGATTCTCGAAAATATAAATCGTTTATCTTCTCCAAGTGGATTTATGGTATTTTTGCTTTCGGCTGTAACTTTTATACGAGGAGAGATATTGAATAAGTTTTGATTGTAGAATATGCACTATGAATAGATCAACCATTAACCAATCAACCAAAATTTAATTCATTTGAAATAACGGTTCCGAAGATATAAACAGAAAAGTGTTTTTTCCATGGATTTTCGACCCCCTGTATCTTTGAATCGAAACCGAATTTGGAGAAATGGTATAAGAAAAAAGTGTTTCCTCTGATGAGAGGAATCTACAGTTAAAATTTATGTACAAGTCAAAGGCTCACCCTGTATTGTAACAGAGTCACCAGAGATTTGCACTCAAAAATGCAGTGAGGCTAATGGTGAAAAGACATATTTGGATGTCAACTTTCAAAATGAAACCTAGCTGTGACCAAACAAATTTTCTTACTGAATTCATTTCACATTCACTCTATCCAATAACCTTAAGTAATCCAATCAAACAATGCATGCAGGGGATCAGACATAAAAAGACTAAAGTTCTACTTCCTCTTGCTGCAACAACTTGTCATTGTCTTCCTTCAATACTAACGAAATTTCCTTTTTGTCCACAGAGAACTCAATACATCGAATCCCCTTCCAAGGAAAACAACTCGAACAATGAGGACAAATGGTCTCATCAGGAGAGAAACAGTTCTGAAAAGTTTCAATTCACCGCGAAAGCCCAGTGCAAGACTGAAAAGAACAGGATTGATAAGCAGGGTTCTATTGCTCCCATGATGGTGCACCATTTGCTAGACAGCGTCTGACTATTCAAATGTACAGGGAAACGTTTGTATGACAGTGAATTTCGTTTAGTTTTCCCGCTTTCACGGTTGATGCCAACGAGCGGTAGAGAAGTGAGATATAAGATTTGTTTGACTGACTTTCTTGGATGCGAGGATTGTGTTTTGAGTTTGTGTGAGAGAACTGAAGTGGACAGTTATTTCAGGGTGGAAAAAAATTGTTTCAATATGTACATATTCCAATATAGTGATAGTCCTACATCGGATGATATATTTTTTTGCGTCACACACTTTATTGAGAATCCTTTTCTTTCCAACCTTGTCTTGAAACTTCCAATCCACTCTTGATATACTTATTGATATTCATCTATTGGTTTTTGAGGTGCTGAGTATTGGCTCAAGCGTGGGGTGGCGTATGCAGATTACTACATACGCTATGGACAGTGAGTCGCCACATAAATGATTCTACATGTTGTTAAGAATTATTTATCTCAGATTCTTCATAGTTTCCGTTCCTTATTTAATTTATGAGTAGTTAAATTTAGCATCACCTGGATTTGTGCTCAAATACCTTCTTCCTCCTTTTTCTGTTGATTTACAGAATAACTATGGTACGAAAAACTCTTTCCATAAGCTTGGGATCCACTGAATGAAAGTTTGTTGATTTGAAATGAAAATATGAAGATAAAATGTAGGCAGTTGACTCCTGATACTGAGGCTTAGCTTGTGTCATACCAATACCTACACCGATTCTGAAGACATTGGTATAAATTTATTTCATACAAGCTAGTTTTACGTTCAAAAGTCGATACCTTGTTCAATTTCCAATTGTTCACACGAAGATATGCACATTGCACAAGAAAGGTGTCATGGGAGCTTGACTCGAAACAGGTTGTGAATAGAATCGAACATACTTTAATTGCCAATAATCCTAGTATTAAATTCTATAATCTACCCGACTGTTCCATGTATCAAGCAGTCTATGATTCATCTCATGGAAAAATAGTTCATAAGTATTTACGAACTAATGTATATGTGATCTCATTATTAATCTCTGTATGTAGTTTATAGTTGTTTGATTTGGGGAGTATTTATTCTAATGAGCTTGGACAACTCCTTTTTTTCGAATTGAAATAATTTAGATGGGGCCATATATCACACTGTATACTGATATCCAGGCAGAGGTGTCCTATTTCCAAGAATGTTGTATTATAATTTAACCTCTAGTCGATAAGGAAATGAGAATATTGTTTCGATATGTAAAAATGTATAGTTTTTTGATAATAAAGGAATTATTTAATTATAAATGGCTGTTTCATTCATTGAATTTTCTAAGAATAGAGAATTTCAGCTGAGGAAAACCATAAAAACTGAATATAGTTGACATAATACGAATTGATTCGAATAAATATACTGCTCCACAAGAGTTAAGAGAGAAAATCGCTGTAAAATCATTTAAAACTCAATAAAAACTCGAATCAATCCAATAAAAATCAGTATGAGACATTTCGTCAATCTGGTCTCTTTTTTTCTGAGGCTTGGTTTTTTGCATATGCTTCATGAATGTTCTTATTTTGAAATGAAGTCAGTTTATCAACGGCTTCGATTTGAAAAGAGTTTTCTGAAAATGCCAAGACGTAAATTAACAAACGCTGAGGCTAATAGGGCTATCGAAATGCTACAGGGTGGCCTGACTCAGGTTGTTGTAGCGGAAAGGCTCCAAGTCAGCCAAAGTGTGATATCTCGACTTTGGAATAGGTTCAGGTTTCGTGTTGGAAAAATCAAGGCTTGGTGGGCGACGAAAAACAACACCTGCTCAGGATCATTTCATCACCGTTTCGGCGAGAAGAAACCCTACATCTACGTGTAGAATGCTACGGAATACTCTTCAGAATGCAGATGGGGTCCAAGTTTCCATCGGAACCATCAGACGACGTTCGAGAGAGGTGAATCTAGGATCTAGACGTCCATTACGGGGAGTTCTATTAACACGTGACCATAAGCGTCATAGACTGGAATGGGCAAGGCAACATGTCAAGTATTATTGATATCGATTACGAGAATTTATTGATGTTTTCCAGATATCGGGTATAGTAATCAACTAAAATTCAGATCAATCTCTTTATTGCATCGATCCTAGCTTTCGGTCATCATTGTGACCCTGAAGATGGTCACAATGATGACCGAAAGCTAGGATCGATGCAATAAAAAGATTGATCTGAATTTTAGTTGATTACTATACCCGATATCTGGAAAACATCGAAGGCAACATATCAATTGGAAAGATCAATGGCCTGGTGTAATTTTCACTGATGAATCCAGATATCGACGATTTTCAGATTCTCGAAGAATAAGGGTATGGACAATCCGACTCATACCTCGTAATCGTCGCTATCTCCAAAAAGTCCATGCATTCCGAGGGGGTAGTATTATGGTATGGGCCGGGATATGTTTCAACGGACGCACAGATCTACACATTTGTGCTGGGAATATGACCGCCTCATGCTAGAGGGAGCATGTCATTGACAATATTCTGCCAAATTTTCACGCTGCATTTGGTGAAACTTTTCAATTTCTAGACGATAACGCTAGACCGCACCGTGAAGCCATAGTTGAGAATGCGCGAGAAGGTTGGTAGTTGGTATTCCACATTTACCAATACTTCCTCACTCACCAGATTTGAATTGCATAGAAAATGCACGGAATATGCTCCAAAGAAGATTAAACAATCATCAACCTACCCCAGAATCCTTAAATGATCTGAGAAAGCTTCTGCCCCGTTCATGGAACCAAATTCCTCAAGAAATGTTCAACAACCTCGTGTGTAGTATGCAAAGAAGATGTCAAGCTCTTATTGATGCCCGTGGAGGCCATACATTGTATCTATACTCTTGAAATGCTCGAATTCTCTTGGAATAAAATTTCGTTATTTTACTCGATTTTTCTTAACCACCCTGTATACACTGCAGACCCTACAGACACTACAGTCTAAAATTAATTTGCGACTTGAAATCCTTTTATTATGAATTTTCATCACAAAAATCTTATTTTGACTATATTTTTTTGTAATTTAATTCAATATCCCTAACTCATGTGGAGCAGTTTATTTTTCATGGATATAAGACCATTTTTTCTTAATTATAATGAAAAGAAACACTGAAGCTACTTTCTGGATTCAAAATATCTCAGAATTTCGAAAAATAACGAAAAGATAATGGGTCAACCGAACTGACTGAGGTGGATATTCATTCAAAGTTGATTTACATTTATTGTCGATCAGAAATTGTTAAGACATACAGACTGATATCAATAGCATTCACTGACCTCACCATATACCGAATATCCAAAAGATCATGTGTTAATTCGTCAGAATACACATATAAACCACCCAAAACACAATATTTTGCGATATTAGTTAAATCGAAAAAAAAAAGATATGCAATTGGCCAATAGAGGTGAACTCAGGAGCAATTCAGTGAGAAATTCGATAAAACATTCCAATTCCAAATGAACCAAAGGGAACTGTTAATATCGAATGCTTTCTCTGATGTCGCAATGAGTGAAATGGTGAAATGATGCAGAAACCATCGACAATCATATTTAACGCGGAATTGGTTCTTTATATCCGTGGCGAATACAGAATTATCTAGGGACTTCCGGATATTATCAGACCGACTCAATCAACTGGAAAAATCTATAAAAGCGTTGGACCCATAAATCAAATATTAGTTCACAAAATGTTTCCTCCAAATTTAATACACATTTTATTATCATTACTCTACTGCTCCTACATTTCAACCTCAACTTTCAACTCCCAAAGTGTCGATTATTTCGGATTACAAGATGACAGTGCTTTAGTGGATGTCACCAGAATACCAAGATCTTCCTTCGAGAAAAAAGGGGGCAAAGAACATCACAACAAATATTACGAAGAAGAAGGTGAAAAAGCCAATCAAGGCCACAAGAACAAACACCATCACGACAAATCGGTACATTCAAAACATGGGGAAGAACATAAAGAAAACCACCATGACGAAAAGGGTGGTCAAGACAAAGGTTACCATGATGAAGCCGATTTCCATAAGAAGCATCATGAAGGTAAAAAATCGCACAAAGCGGGTAAATTCGCTGAGAAAAAAGGACACAAGAAGGGACACAAAACTAAAGGTTATCATCATAAGTTCATGAAGGATGAGTACCACAGAGAACACAAATTTTACGACGACTTTCATAAAAGTGGACACCATGATAAACACGGCAGTCAACATTCTAATTACGAAAAGGAAAATGGTGGACATAAGAAACATGGTAAGCATCATTCTGGCCATCACAGTGACGAACATGGAAAGGAGGGCGTTGACCATAAGGGTAAAAACATAAATGATCACAGGCACTACGAGAAAAGTCAAGGACATAGGTCACATCACTCAAAACACAGCAACTACGGTAAAGAGAAGGCAAATAAAGGTGGAAAAAAATACAAGTATCATGATGGGAAATGAGAGAAATATTGTGAATTTTAAAACTGTTCCTGATGGATAAAACCATGTAATATATTTTAACTGTTTGACTTTCAATATGCCATAGTAGCAACCATCGACTGTTTTTGTTTGAAAGGAAATAAATGGTATTGTTTTTATTTGACGAGTCGTTTGATTTTGAAACGTATTTTTTCTATTTCCGATACAAGTTGTAGGTATCTACAATTTCATATGAGGAAACCAATTTTCTAAGAACTGATGATTCTGAAAAAGTGAAAGGCAAGATTGTGGTACTTAAGCTATTGATACCTACATGGTTATCTTACTTAAGGTAAATACAGACTATTCTGACGTGACGTGATTTCACGTCACGTCAGGACCGTGCAGTGCTCACATTGGCCTAATATGAATGTGAACGCACAGAACGATGTGTTGCATTTTTATGCATTTTTATATCACGCACATTTTGACGTGGACCCACATGTAACCACGTCACGTCAGAATAGTCTGTATTCACCTTTAGAATTCAGTCTGAAACAAGTAAAACAACTATAGGAGTATTTCTCATTTTTCAATTCCATATTACATTGCAATATTGGGACATCTATCCCATTCTGTCCAAAGCTGCAGGACAAATACTGTATTTCTGAATGAGTTGAATGCTCTCTGTGGTGCCGAAAACTATGGCAATTGTTGCTAGATGGCAAGAGAAAGCTGGATTCTATAAATGAGCAATTTTCCTATGCCGCCGAAAGGAAGCAGCTGGAAGTATTGATCGAACGATTCTAGTGTACCTACTGAAAAGTAGAGGACGCTACTAATGTTGAAGAGTACACAATTGAGTGTTCATCGAGATTCATCTCCCTTCTTCTTCTTTTCATGTCTGACCCTGAGTTACGCGTTCAGGATAATTTTCCCAGAAAAAATAGGTATAATTCTTTTCTAACTATCTTCTTTTTTATGATAGAGTAAGACAAATGCATACAAAGATTTTCCCTGATTAGATTAGAAAAGCCTTTGACCGTTCCATTATTCACTAAAAAAAATTGAAACAAATGAATCGACATGCATACAATGATTTTCCCTGATTAGATTACTGGAATTTGGAATATCGATCTCATTGTACTGAGAGAACACCAGCCAGCTGACCTGTTACATTTCTGTGATGTAATCTGGGCAGATCAAATACAGAACATTGTTACATAACAGTTTTCTGAAACGGATATGTAACTGATTATGTTCACATTATCTATACCTACTTATATTATAAAGAGGAAAGATTTGTATTTTTGTGTGTTTCATACGAATAGGCTCAAAAACTACTGGACCGATTTCAGAAATTCTTTCACCCTAAGAAAGATACATTATCTTTGAGGCTATACTTTTCACCCGAAAAATTTAGGATACCTACTATAACTTCAATAATTACAAAAAAATCAGCCATAATCAGCTATTCTCACGTGCGCTGCAAAAACCGTAAAACTTACTATACAATGTATGACGGAAGTGTACCTCTCAAATAGTTCTACAAAAAAATTCCGCAATAGCATATATCTATCTTTCATGATTGACTTGCTATTACCTGTTTATGAGAATCAGATATTTTCAAAAATTATGCACTATTTGGGAGTGTGTTTTTATGAATTGGGTATTGATCCTCATGCAACATAAAACGTTATTTATCCCCAGTATTTAATTTAGAAGAGAGATTTTTGACATCATAAATACATATCAGCGATGGAACAGGGACATAATGAATGTTTGTTCCATAATTGGAGCATTGCTGAAAGTAACAATGTTCCTGGTTTGAATAGAATATAGAAATATCTCTGTTACATAACAGTTCTGTAATTGTGATCTCCCTGTGATATGTCTGTGACAAAACAAGGAACACATTTTCCATTTTATGGTCATCTTGGCATTGTTTTCGATGATGGCATTGTGGGTTTGAATGAAATTGAATATATTGACCTGATGGATCTTCGAAAATTCAAAATTTTCCTCATATATACATTCGATGCCAACCCTCCCTAAACCTTTAAATATTCGAAGTTTGTGGATAAAATGAAACGTAAACAGTTCGCCACATTTATTTTCCAGGATACCCAAACAGACATCATTATTTGTACAATTTTCCCTCTCTCAGCAGAGCCTCAATTTTCTTGATTGGTAAATGAGGGTTTGTGTCAACATAAACCCTGGCTGAAAAGTGCGGTGGAGGTGGCTCGCAGACTGGCTGCCAATCGGCCCCCACGTAGGTACAGTACGGAAGTTCGTATGATCTGTGCATCCTGTATTTCTCGCACACTTTATGGCTGCAAGAGGAAATTGATTTGAAAAGTTATTTCATCGAGAAATATGGACGTCATAGCATAGCATAGTTCGAACTGCCTTATAAAGCACAGAATTGGTCTTTCTAGGATCTATAGGGCTTTACACAGTTTACAAAACTAATCTACATCCTTAACCTTGGGAGAGTTTTCATGGCCGCCAGACAGAATTCTTAAACAAAACCTTGATGCATGAAATCATCCCAAATATCCCTAAATTTCTCGATAAGTCTATTGAACCTAAGTTAGCATTATTCACCTCAACTTGCCTCATGTTGAGGTGCACCTAGTTCACGTTTGATTAAAGACAGTTTGAACTTTTATGACTTCAAGTTCGCGGCCCTAATTTGCCCTATAACTTAGCGAAACAGAATAAGCTAATCAAGTTGCGAAGCAGAGGAGTTGCAAATTATGTAATAACACCAACCCTGTTCGTGCATTGTGGAGAAAATAGAATCTATGAAACTTTTCTTATAGTGTACGGATTCTTCCACTGCAGTTTACCTAATTTCCCCTGTTATGGATCCAAAAGTTTATGTTGAACTCGGAATATATTTGGTAAAATCTGAATACTTACAGATATTCATTGGTAGATATTATTCTGAAGATGTTATAGCCACAATCTGCTGCTATATTTCTGGATGCAGTTATCAGATGCCAAGGGACGCATTGTTTTCTTTCTTCTCTCTTGACGTACAAGAATTGTACCTAAGGGGAGAATTTTGGTGATTGTAAGTAGGTTATATCGATTATCAGAAGTTCTCAATGACTTATGAAAGCACAAGTGGACCAAGTGGTATACAGGGTGAGTCTTTGACTTGTACATATAATTTAACTGTAGATTCCTCTCATCAAACCAAACACTTTCTTTCTTTACCATTTTTCGAAATTCGGTTTGGTTTGGAAGATACAGGGTGTCGGAAATCCATGAAAACAACACTTTTCTGTTTATATCTTCGGAACCGTTATTTCAAATGAATTGAGTTTTGGTTCATTGATTGCTCTATTCATGGTGCATATTCCTCAATCGAAAACTATTCAATATCTCTCTAGTATAAAAGTTACAGGGTAGTCGACTCATCAATACACGCCAAAACACTATAAAACCATTTTCAAAAGATAACTGAAAGTAATTTAATTTTTCTTCAATGAAACGCGTCGTTTTCGAGTTATTTCCAATTTTACCCGGAAAAATTTGACAAAAAAATCATTAATTTCAAGAATGATCTGAATACGCCTCTGAATTGAATATCATCGATTATTTTTCCTTTTCTGGAATTAACGAGTTCACAATATTGTCACAATATTTATCAACCCTGTCGAGACTTAAGCCGGACACCCACTACTCGTGTATTTGGCAAATATTTGCCACTTGCCTATATTTGGCATGTAGTGGAAGTGGTTTACTCGGCCAATACTTGTCAATCTTGTCATTTAAATTCGAAACTTCATCTACTTGCTAAGTACGCAAATAATTGCGTACTTGCCAAATATACGAGTAGTGGGAGTCCGCCTTTGAATTCAAACGATAAAAAACGTTGATGTAGAGATATCTCGATAATAAAATCCAACAAATGTGAGAGATAGAATTGAACACCAAGGAGCATTTAATACGCACAGTTTCAATTAAAAATTCATAGTAACCGGTCCATATTGAAGTTAAATGTCGATAAAATTCGAATATGAATGATGAATCTCGATACAAACTACTTGATGAATTGATGTTAATGAAAAATATTATGATACCTGATGATCTGTGGCGATGTTTCTATCTAAACAATATCTTTTGGAATTTTATAAACTCGACACGGTTAATTTTATATTAATTCATTCCACAAAATAATCACATTATAACAATAATTCACTGAATGTATTCAGAACTTAACATAATGTTTACACTGTTTACAGTTTGTTATTGCTTATAGTTTGCACTCCAAGGGTAATTGAAATAACCAATCCGTCGGTTTTCGCTATACGCATGCGTGGTGAAATTTCGCGGCAAAGTCGATTTCTAATGGAAACGGCAGAATTCATAGATATTTATACTGAAATATGTTTCGTAAAAAACGTTCACCTCAATGAAAATATCAGCAAGCTGACAGCATCTTCTTGAAATTTATGTGCGAACATTCAAAGAATGTATACAAAATAGATTAGGATACGTTTATTAATAATAAATTCTGATGATCTAAATGAAAAGTCTTTCTTCATAAGATTGTTTGGGAATTTCGTGGAAAATATGGTCAAGTTATTAGTGTCTTCAAACTAATCTGCAGAAAAATCGAAGAAGGAACTCATTTTAGTGGGAGAAATGTGGCTTT
This sequence comes from Adalia bipunctata, assembly GCA_910592335.1. Taxonomy (NCBI): domain Eukaryota; kingdom Metazoa; phylum Arthropoda; class Insecta; order Coleoptera; family Coccinellidae; genus Adalia; species Adalia bipunctata. The sequence continues at coordinate 17,884,462 of OU342955.1, forward strand.
TTAGTCGAAAATTCACATGAAACCGGATGAACCTAACTGTTTTTGTTGAAACTATCGTGTTTACAACATTTTTACTCCAATAAGGTTCGTACTTGAGTATCCCCTAGATGAATAAATCAATTCCAATCGAGAAATATAAACTTTGGGATCAATTCCACAGTATCATTTCAGGGACGTAATTAGCCCAATTTTTTTTTCAAATGGCTATAATCTTTTAACAGTGCCGAATTCGAAAAAATGGAAAATGAAAAAAAGGTTTCTTTTGGCCTCATAAATCTTCAGTTGAAATATATGTACTAGTCAAAGACCCTGTATAAAGTTTCACCGACAGTAAGAAGCATGTTCCAACGTGATATAAATGCATGGAGTAATTGATAACATCAAAGTTGGAAACCCATAAATATCCATAGAGATGCCCCTCACCAATGTGGTTCTTCATCACACTCAATTCTGTTTACACTCTTCCTACCATTGCAATAATGTTTCCGAGAAAATTGTGCCATTTCTTTCATTAAAATTACGATATTCAGACACCAATGAACCTTTGAGAAGGCTCTATCTCTCTAGCTAGACGTTATGGTGGACGGTGACTGTTGAGAATCTCCGGACTCTGCAGAACCCAGGAGGAACCTAAGGCAGCTATAGCTCGAGTTCGAATATGATGAAATTGGCAACAACAGAAGATAAGGAATAAACATCTCTGAAGCTGTAACACTTTTGAGATCACTACCAGAAGCGAAGACAAGAGCATGTGGCCGAGACAAACCATGCGAAGCAAAGCTCCCAGACACCTTGAGAGGGAAATTCAAACAACATAACTTTGTCGTAGCAAAATGAAGGCTTACTTCATCCTGCAACTGAGGGATTTTTTCTGCTCCCTAAGATAGAGTGATAACTCCTATCTACGAGGAACACCAGTGGCCAAATTCTACACCTACAACATTGTAGATTCGAACCTAATAAATCCTCATGAAGATCAAACCTGTTAACTAGGGAATTTTCTGGAGGATTTTTGAAGGAAGTCTGTACATATCTTTTTTGGTAAGAGAGGACAAATGTAAAAAATTATCAATATCTAAAAAACCACTCACGTCGAATATCTTCTGGACGTTGTAATAGCTCCATAGGTCATGAGCCCTCATCAGGTGCGCTCTCATGTGCAAGATGTGTTTTCCTTTCGAGCACAAGGTGCAGGCCAACCTATCGAGCAGGTTGGGATCCCAAGGATTCGACATTCTATTGATGGACGCAGCTAAAAGTTCCCCGGAGTATTTACACTTGACCACCACCGATATATTTTCGTCCAAGGCTTGGTAGGCCAGCTCGTCAAGCTTTGGGTCGCATCTGAATTTCAAGGAGAAACTGACTGGTTCGTCTGGATAAAAGGACCTGTACATCTCCCTTACGATTATGTCATATTCGCAGGGTCTGGCTTTTCCGATTAGGAAGGGGGTGTCATGCTGAAAAATTGGAAGTTGATATAATAAACATAACGAAAATTGGTTAACAAAGCAATAAGGTCAAATCAAGAGCCTTCGACCTTTTCTTTATACACTAGAAAAAACTTGAAACAACCGTCAGCAGTGTTCAAATAAATCGTCCATGACCTCAGATTCTTAATTCTACGATGTGATTTTTTCCAAGTGAATCTTAGGATCACACAGGGTTCTGTAAACCACCTCGTTAATCCTTATGATCTTGCTCTTGCTCACGAATTTGTTTACGGATCTCTTTATCTTCGTGAGAAGCAGTTGCGATTCCAATGTTCTCATCAAAGCATCACTTCCTGTTCATTGCCTGATCCGTTTGATGTTTTTGGAGCTCTTTTCTATCAACTGCATCAATTTTAAGAATGAATATTCATTATTCGATTTTCTTGTAACAGATTAATTTGGTTCTCCTATTCTTCCTGGTGCTGAAGGACTTTCATTATCAACTTACTTATCAGGCAACTCTTCCTCCTATGCTTTTTCTTTTGTTTGAACCTCCATCCTTTTTGGAACAGTTTTGAGGTATTGTGTTCCTTAGATATTTCAACTCCATCAGATAAGTCATGGCCTTCCGATTTTCCTGTTTGTTTCTCTTCATTCATTTTTCATAGTATAAGTTATTTGTTCACCATTATTGTCATTATTTCTTAATTTTTCTTTGTCTGCTTAAACTTCGTATGAGTTTCGCGATACTTACTGTTGGTTTCAAAATACTATCCATAAAAAAGCATCTTGTTATTTGTGGAAATATGTTATTTTGTTTACGAAGGATTTTGTTTGCGAATAAACCAAAATACGAGCACATTTTCACGAAGAATTTTTATCAACAATTTTGCCACATTTCTGACAGAATCGTTCGTAAGAAATAGAAACATAGAGAAGCATATCTACAGGGTCCTGCAATAATGCCATAATCTTCCATAGCTGCCGAACCAGACATCTCAGAGATTTCGTTGGAAAGGAGACCTCTTGCACCTTAATTTCTGCATCTCGGGAAATTACTTTCTGATATACACGGTGTCCCCGAAAAATGTTAGTCAACAAATGGATGATTCTTTTAATGGATCACCACATATATTTTCACATATTTCCAATGACCTTCATTACCTCTTTCATGACGCAAAATATGAGAGACATTTTTCCAACGGTATAGATCTTATTCGAAGAAAACTGCGAAAAGTTCAGTAAAAGGCTTCTGAAGATTTCCAAGAGCTATAGTAACATAAATTTGATCGAAAAGTTTTTTAATTGAAGGATTTGCCTTGTCACCGTTCCTAAATGATCAACCTATCATATACAGGGTATCCGTTATTAAGGTCCAAATATAAAGAACTTCAAATCATTATTTCTCGATTTTTTCAAATGTTACACCCTGTATTTTTTCACAAATTCGTTGAGACAATTGAATTCTTCATATTTTCTCAGAAGTAACCTTAGGATTATTTTCACTCCCGCATCCAGCAGACACGAAAAATTATATCGCAAGTGAAAATAATAATAACATAATAAAAACTAAGTTCTTCATATTTGGACCTTGATAACGGACACCCTGTATATGACAGGATGATCATTCAGGAACGGTGACTAGGCAAATCCTTCAATTGAAAAACTTTCCGATCAAATTCATGTTACTATCGCTTCTGGAAATCGTCAGAAGACTTTTCTGAACTGCATTTCCCTCACCTTCTTGCAGTTTTCTTCGAATAAGATCTGTACTGTTGGAAAAATGTTTCTACTATTTTGCATCACGTAAGAAGTAATGAAGGTCATTGAACATATGTGAAAATATATGGGGTGATCTATTGAAGAAATAATCAATTTGTTGAATAACATGTTTGGGGACACCTCATACATACATGTGTATATCACAAAATGATTTCCTGAGATTCAGAAATTAAGGTACAAGAGTTCTACGTTTCAACGAAATCTCTGAGATGTCTGCTTTGCCGGCAATGGTAGATTTTTGCACTGTTGCAGGACCCTGTATATGCGCAGGTCATCATCAAAATTCTTCTTTGACGAATTTGCATTTTATTTTATTTCAATTGTCTTTGATCTTTATTTCATTCTACAATTTTATATAATTCTGAAAACAAATCAAATGCACTATGTAAGCTATTCAATTCAAACTGGTTCTCTTTCTTTTGATTTCAGTGTGTTCTTTCCCTTTCCTAATTGTACTATAAAGACCTTCACACCTGTGTGGGGACTTGAAATTTTAAAAACGGGTTCTCTGTTTGCATCTAGATAGGTGTCGTAGGGAATTTCATAGATGATGTCCATGTTTAATTTTTCACATATTCGAGCACTAGAAATAAAAAAAATATTGATTCAGGAAATTTCTACAAAACAATACTTGAAACTGATATTATTCAACAGACTATTTTTTCGAATAAAATTTGACTATTACGTGAAAAAACTTGTAGCATCTACTCGCAAAATTTTGAAGTTTTTATTCTGAGCAATTTTTCTGGACTCTTTAACGAGTCTGGTTGCAATTCCCAACTTTCGGGAATCTTCTGAGACTCCTAGATTAACGATCTGAAAATATAAGAGTTCAGTAAGTTCCCACAAAAATCGATAGAGTCTACCTCAAACACCTCATTAACTTTGTATTTATCGTAAATGTTGGGGGCTCTCTGTAGAAAAGCATAAAATCGTAGTACTTTCTTCAGATTAGGACACTGTACAGAACGTGCTATCTTCTCCACCAAATCTGCGTCCCATGGACTTGTCTTTTCGTTGAGTGCAACCCCAAGGATCTTCCCTGTGTTTTTACATCTTGCAACTAAAGAATACCCTTGTGATAAATTCAGAAGGATGCGATCTAAGAGTATTGAACAACTGGTGATACCAAGAGCTTTGCATGTTGGTTCGTTTGGGATGTATTCTTTACTCATGAATTTAAGAACATCGTTGAAATCGTTGTGTTTCGGTGGTAGAATGAGGATGGTGCTCTGAAAATAAATTGTATTGTGAATGCTTCAGGAAGGTAAAAGGAATATTTTGGTACCTTGCTCGAGATTGAATTTTTACTAGATTTCAATGCTGATGTGAGGATGTTTCTTCTGAATATCTGTTGAAATGAATTACAAGAATTTAGCATGACTGATGATTTCGACTGACATGAGTGTTCAAACTGTCTTTGTCAAATATGATTGAGTGAGGTGTGATGAACATAGAGAGGAAGAGCCAGTGACCAATTTCCATATGTCATTTCATAACTCACCAAAATTTACTTGTTTAATATTCAATATCTGCTCGAAAATATAAACCATTTCTGATGTCAGCCCATAATGGCCGGAGTAGACTACCATAAGCGCTCAAAGAGGCCAGAAAATTAGGATCAACTATGTCATAGTATCATACACAAAACATTCAGGAATTGTTATTGATAATCATTGATAATATATTGAATCTGTAAAAAATAATGACAAAACTTTTTCGTCCCTCCTAAGTGTTGGCAGAACTCTTCGAAAATTCATTAAGAACAGCTGTAGGTACTTATGTCATTTCAGTACGCTTGAAATTTACAGGAAATGAAGAAAATGTGTCTAGAAAGCGAATTTTAATCATGACAGAGATTTTGTACATCACGAACCATCTGCCAGAACGAGAAATGTTGCCGAGCAAGTGCGAGCAAAATGAGCTTATTCATATTTGCAAGTCAGACCGAGAGCGCATATTGGGCATGTATTATTGTCAATTAAAGGAATAAATTAAAGGAATTGCAGGTGTTTTTCTAACATTACAACAATTCATTTAGTGATAAATTATTCAAAAAAATATGCTCTTCCTACGCATCCTCAAAATTTGTTTCCTCATCGTCGTCATCTTGGTTGACATTTTCAATGAATGCATTGTTTCTCACTCGAAGAATATTTTTCAACAGTATTATAATGGTTAGTTCTCAAAATGAGTAAAAATATTTTCACCAACAGATTATTAATAAACATTGACTTTGTTAGATGAATTCTGAAGTCTGATCTGAGCTCCAAGAATTTTTCGAATGGATTGAGGAGGTCTTGAGTATACCTATACCCGTGTGACTTACGAAACATTCAAAGAAGTGTAAGATCTCAGTAACATAAAGGGGTAAAAAGTAAACCATCAGGACATTTAAAACCCCAAAAGTTGGGTAGTAGTAGAAGAAAGTATAAGACTTTCAGAGTGAGCTTAGTATTACGAGTACAATGAGTACATGCGAATACCCTTATCATCGGATCAGGTAAATGAAACTGAAAACAAATTCTATAATTTTATAAAAGAATTTTAGCTTCCGCCACATAATTTCGTATCAACTTTTGATGAGTCCCGTAAATGCCCAATATGCGCTCTCAGACTGACTTGCAAATATGAATAAGCTCATTTTGCTCGCACTTGCGCGGCAACATTTCTCGTTCTGGCAAATGGTTCGTGATGTACAAAATTTGTGTCATGATTATAGTTCGCTTTCAAACACATTTTCTTCATTTCCTGTAAATTTCAAGCGTACTGAAATGACATAAGTACCTACAGCTGTTCTTAATTAATTTTCGAAGAGTTCTGCCAACACTTAGGGGGACAAAAAAGTTCTGTCATTATTTTTTATAGATTCAATATATTATCAATAACAATTCCTGAAAGTTTTGTGAATGATACTATGACATATGTAAACCTAATTTTCTGGCCTCTTTGAGCGCTTATGGTAGAGTTCTCAGGCCATTATGGGCTGGCAGAAATGGTTTTTATTTTCGAGCAGATATTGAATATTAAAAAAGTAAATTTGGCCTTTGGTGAGTTATGAAATGACATTTGAAAATTGGTCACTGGCTCTTGGTCTGACAGAAATGATTAAGACCTATTCAAAACCATTATAAGAAATGAATAGATGTCTTCATTAAACAATGAATATCTTTACAGGAGAAATATTACCTCATCATGAATTCTCGTTCAATCAATTTCATGCTGGGCACCAATATTACAGATAAAACCGAACCGAATACAATTACAATCAAACCGAATTATCCAACTACCTAGACGATTGGGTCAAGTTCAATTATCCATTCACGAAAAAATCACTATGATACAATTTAAACTCCTAATACACCATTAATAGTGCAATCGAAAACATCACAGAAACTTGCATAATTTGAAGAAAATGTTGTATAATTCAACCGCAATGGACAAATCGAGTCCGTGCCTTATTGAAACAATAGTATAAAATAGAGTTGAAAGGACATTGCTGACAGTTAACAGCGGTATAGCTTCTCCGAAACAGTGAGAGAAAAACAAGAAAACTGTATTCTTTCTTTTGAAAGACTGAGTGTCCATCATGAAATTTAGTAACATGTGTTTTGTTAGGGTGTCCTTTGTATTCGTCTGCACAATCGTGTTTTTCCCGGTGGTTCAGCCAAGACCATCTACAGGAGAAGAACTAATGACCTTGAGTTTGGCAGATACGGCAGTTGTTGAATCCACAGTCAGAGAAGTGCGACAAGCGGTTCCCTCGCATATAGGGGATCTCTTACAGCCAGGTGGGTAAAGCACTCCGAACTTTTCTTGAAGAAAACGAGTGACAGGGCATCAATCTAAATTTGCGTCACTTTGCAGGAAAAGATTACCGCGATGTGAATGGGGGTCATTGATTTATCGATGATGTATTCCCTTAGCAGGTTTTCGTGTATAATATATGGATATGACGACTTTTGAAATATTCCCTAAGTTGCCTTCTATTCTACATCAGGTTGGCCACATTGAAATTGATTCTATCGGAAATATTGTTCTGTGTCTCATGTTGCATGGCAGGAATCGGTTTGAATGTTTAGTGCCTTTTTAAGAGTCTTCAGCCTTCGATATAAGAAACGTATACCGCCAGATGGCATTGTAGTGCATTCTTTCTTATTTATTAGATTATTCAGCTCATTTTAACAAATGTTCGGGCCCAGGGAATATAACAAGAAATCCTACACTGAACTAGATCTCTCACTGGCTGTACGATACTCTAATTTTCCTTTACCAGTCATCTGGGAGGAGATACCTGCGGGGCGTGTCATTTTAAAGAAATTCAATTCCATCTTAGAATCCACAATTGTAAGAAAAAATTAATTTTCACTAATCGACGGCTAAAACAAACCTCAATAAATTGTCGTTGATAAAAATGGATATTTATCATTCCTACAAGGAACGGTTCAATACTACTGCTAGAGTGCTAGGAGAAATTTCCTCCCCAACAGAGTTTTTGATCACTGGAATGCCCTACCGCCTAGTGTTGTGAATGCTCCATCTATAAACACTTTTAAAAATCGATATGACAGTATCTGATTTTTCTTCACATTACATTACATAATTTTTTTTTTCCTGATGATTTGTTAGAATATACTATGTTAGATATGTTAGAATATACTATTGTATCTCTCTTGTGCACAGTTGCTTGGATGCCTTGTAATATGTTGTATTTATATGTCGAATTTTATAGAACCCATGTTCTCAATTCGAAATCTATTGTAATAATAATAATAATAGAAGAATTCAATGAAATAAATTTCGCGATAACAACACATTGTTGTAATATTATTTACAAAAAACGGTAAATTCTAAGAGAAAAATGAGATAGATGTTTGATTAACTAAATGATGGACTTCGATACTGAAATGAAAAAACACAAAAACATTTGTTCGTTTTGATGGTGGAAATGTTACAAAATTACCAAAAATGATGGGGAATATCCTTTTCATTCATTTAATACTTATGAAATATTTTTTTTATTATTTTTATCTTTATGCACTCCTTCATCCCTTCATCATTCTAAAAATAATCGTTTCTGTGTCGCTTTTTTCAGGGATGTAGACCCTCAAAGGACAACTAATAATGTTTATTGCTTGTCGATATTGATGAAATTAATTTATTCCTATTTTCTGTCTGTGAATTCATCGGTATCGAACAAATGGAAAACGAAAAAATGCGGGGAATCTCTAGAGAATATCCAGAGTGAAAGTTCAAATTCCATGGAAATGAGGAATACTTAGCTGATGTTATCAGTTACTTCACCTCGTATCTCCTTATCATAGGACGTGAATATTGACGTTAATAAGGAACCTTCTGCCGTTGACCTTCCTAGTCATTCGATACCTGAGTAAGCAATTTGAAACATCTCTGTTGTGGAAGTACATAGAGATAAAATAAGGATGATCAGGAGTCAAGAACCACTTGAAAATGTACTGATACCACCGATCATACAGATTCACTGTCCTCTCGAATGTAGGAGGGTTATTAAAGGAGACAACATTTAAAAGCCCTACCAGCCCGATTCTTGATCAATTTCTCTCCAGTGTTGAGGTAAAAACCGTCTGAGATCTGCGAGTGTATTTGGAGAAGATAGATGAGAATCCAAAGCTTCTTGTAGCTGATCCCAAGCGTGTTCAAAGGAATTGATGTCTGGTGACCGAGGAGGCCGAGCCTTACGGTATTCCGCATGTATTTCCAGAGCTCCATCTTCAATTCTCGCACTTTGGGGTGGCGCATAAACGTCCAGAAGTGATAAATTGGCCCAATAGCAGCATGAAGCAAAGGAATATATTGACAATGTGAATCTGCGCATTCATGGTGGCATCAAGAACCAATAATTCTATATGTTGAAACGAATTGAAACAAAAGTCTCCCCTAACTGCATCACTTTTGAACCGAGGAACTTCTTGAACCAATCTGCGATGTCTGAGCACCAGAGAATGAATCCATACAGAAACCATACAAGACATACAGGTCTCATATGATTTTGAGCTAGTGGATTCCCTCTCAATAGTCTTCGACAATGTAGATCAACGTCTCAAAGTCTAATGCTGGATTTCCATGCATCCGTCATCCGATGATACGATCGGACGGTCGTATCATCGGATGACGGATGCATGGAAATTCAGCTTTAGACGAACTGTTTCAATCGAAACCATTCAGATATAAAGAGAGTGGACATTTGATTTGTTATAAATGAAAATTTGATTGACAAGAATTGTGAAGCAGAACGTCCAGAATAGTTTCATTCTGGACGTTCTGCTCACATTGTGTGAGCGCTACTTCAAAGGAATGCTCCAATGTTACCATAAGTATTGAATACTTTTTTCCTCATTAGTTCCACAAGTTTCCTGAATGAAATCTGGTTTCACGAGAAAAATTACGATTTATGTGGTTTCTATTTGCAATCCTTCAAAAAGCTTTCGGATCAACTCTTCTGAAAACCTCTTTGTGAGTACACTTGACTTGTGGATCTCTCCTAATCTATCAGTACTGAGGTTAACATACCTAGGGAACCCTACACCTTCCATCTCTATGGTGAAAGGGACTCCTCCGAGTCGGCTCGCGGCATTGGTCGGCGTGCCTTCGGGTCTGAGTCTCTATTGTTCTATTTTATACTTAAACGGTAACTCTGTGGTCCAGCCCGGGGAATCTGTCGAAAAAGTGGGTCCAGAAGAATCTTAAAATCGCAGCGAAGATGCGATACAGGAAAGGAATTTTTACACGGTCGGAAAGAGGAATGATCGATTTGTACGTGGGCGAAATTTCGATTCCCTAGGCGATGTAGAAAAAATTCGTCAGAAAAGGCAATTTCAAACTCAATAAAACTTTTTTTCGCAGATATCCTGGCCGTGATATAAATATACGGATCGAAAGAGGAAGAGTCAACGCAAAATAGCTTGGTATTCATATTTTCCCCATTTCTTCAGGAAAATTGATCAAAGTTTGACATTTTTCCCATAAAATCGCCCGATATGCAGAGATCACAGAGAACTATTTACACTACATTGTAGCTGTAAGCTGTCAGAGTTTGGCCACAGCCTTCTATACGGAAAGCCCGGAACACAATCTGACAACCGCGCTCAGATTCCGCGACTGGAGGCCTACCGATAAGGATAACTGCTTAAAAGGTAGATCTGCTGGCCCATACTAGTATCACATAAATAAGGTACGAACAATTGGCCACTAGGCCATCTTTCGGCGACCAGGGGCGCCTCTCAAGAAGAAGAACCACGCCAATTTTCAATATTTGTGCAAATATTGAACTATATTCATTTGAGAAGAACTTTAACTGTCATATTCGACTCTGTGTGACTTTTTCCTTTTCCTTTTATTCAAGTCAGCACTTTAATTGTCGACCTTTTCCTTAGTATCATATGTAGGTTTGTTTTCGGTCGTCTAGGAATATGACCTTCGCTTCGGCTACCTATACCTATTCTACCTCTTCATCGCTTTCTACAGTTCTCCCAAGAACTTATAAAGTCAAACTGTCTATACAGGGTCTTTCACGAGGAACCTCACCCATATTTATACGGGAAACTACTGAACGTATTTTCATGAAATTCAGCACTTATAAGTATTTCACGATGCTGATGAAATCTTAAATATTTTCAAGGCATGAGCACCTCCGGTTTTTCCGGAATTGACGTCAACTTCCGTTTTTCAAATTAGAACACCATTTTTTTATTGCAGAAATAGATTCCTTAGAAAATTTCAAGTTATTTTGATGTAACATTTTTCAGTTTTGGTTGGAAAATTCTCTCTGAGCGGGAAAATTCGAAAAAAAAATCGAAAATAGAGCTCCGCTGAAACAAGAATAACTTCGAGGTTTTTGGATGGAAAATTTTCAATTTTGGGATTTTTCAAGATGTAAGATTGATGTATCCACTTTAGAAATCGAAATCGCGATTCATGATACAGGGAGTGAAAAAATCGCTTTCAAAGTTAGGGATGACAAAATCGTGAAAAATCAATTTTTTCAAATTAGAACCCCATTTTTTTTTTGGCAGATATTGAATCTACGTTAAAAAATAATGTGAGTGTATGCATCACACCCTTGCCCTGAAGTGGATATTAACTCGGATCCGCCCTCAATTTGCATTTGAAAAAAGAGGTGTTGCTTCTTCTACGATTAAGGACCGGTATTATAGAGAAGAACCGACGGTTCAACCGTTGCGTCAAGAACCAAATTCCTCACTTAAAATAAGGAATCTGGTAGTGGACGCACAGTTCGAATGTCGGTTCTTCTTTATATTAGGTACCGGCCCTTAAGCCAATGAAATGAACAAGGGGCAAGTGCATCTTTAAGCATCATAAATAATCCTACCCAGGTGGCCCGGGCTACCCAAGGATGATGACCTACAGAGAAAACGCGTCTAAGTTGGTCCATTTATCTCATTCTAAAAAAGGGTAAAACAGCTAAATCTGATACTTCTTTTCAACTATAAGATAAAGGTTTCACATTCAGAACTCGAAAGCTTACACATGGAAGACATCAAATGCAAAGCAAAAATGTCACGCTTATCTAGGGGGCAATAAAAAGCGTCCACATACGAATTTCAGGAACATCAGAGAAATATGCAACAACATTGTACAATTGATCGGAATGAAATCCGCCATATATGATTTGAGGAAATACGAAAAAATTGAACGAATGTATGATATCTGAGGTAAAACTTTCGTGAAGAATTCTACAAATTATCTGAAATTCTACATGGCTGTTTGAGGACCGCATTATACATTCGACAAAATAAACCTTCTTGTTTTTTTATCGCAGATACAAAGACGGCATTTTTGGAAACCTTCGGCGACAACGAGGATGACAAAGGATACCACACGAACACAAAAGACAAAGGGCAAGACGGATACAAAAAGCACGAGGAATATCACAAAAAAGACAGCGACAGTTACGGCTTCGAAAAACACACGGAATTCGGAAAGGGGGAAAAAGGAGGAAAATCCGGCAAACGTACTTATTCCGTATCTCAGATTTTAATGAAATTACTCATGTTGATTAATTTTGCAGACCGTTCCAGCAAGGGGTCGCAGAGTGCGCCGTCCCATGCAAACTACAAAGTGGTCGAAAATGTGGACGGGTGAGATAAATGTCCTGCTTTCAACTTGAGGTTTTAATATGCGGACAACACTGAATTATCTCCAAAAATTTGAGTCAACTTTATATGAACCTCAATTTTTCAATTTCAATGCAAAGACAAACTTCAGCAGGTGGCAGTGAATTTTTTTTTTTGATTTGGGAATATTGTAGGAGTTGCGTATTTTTTGAGCATGTGTCAATTTGATAAAAATTGTTTTCTAACAATTGGGGCATCCTTTTTTCAAGAATAACCACCATTGTCGTCGATGAACGATGAAAATGATTGTTGATATCTAGGCCGCTTGCTTTTTCAGAGACAAGAAGAATGCTTTCGAAGACTACGAAGGGGGACATTATGCCGATGGCTATAATGAAGGAGAATCTGAAGGTTATAGTGAATACGAAGGAGATTCTGGACATCTAGAAAGTGAAGGTAAAATTCAAAATATGCACTTTTCTTCACATGACCTAATGAAGGGCAGTTTATAACACATTTGTAACCATTTATTCACTCGGAATTTTGAAGAAATGATTAATTATTCGATATTGAAAATGTGATTTCAACACGTGTTACTTCGGGCGTCCCTCTGCTGCAACGTCAGTGGCTCAATTTGTAAAATGATTGGTTGATGTTTGTGATGGAGGAGACAAAGCCCAGAGTAACTGGGAGACACGCCGCTATTGTCAAGTCTTTGTAAAATCTCTGAATTTATTCATAAATATATTCAGCAATCGTATCATTATTTGATGTGATCACTATAATGTTTTTGAAACATCGTCATATAACAACTTAATTTTCATTAAAGTTGATATAATACTCATTCTCTGAAAATACAAATAATGATGTGGCAACCACGCCTACAAATTATGAATAAAAACATAACCTTATTATTTGTCATTATTCGACATTTCGACGTCTTCTCTGCGTACTATAGAATGGCGTTTCTTACAGTTAAGTCTAGGAGTATTCTATACTCCTGGGTTGTGTCAACGACTGACAACCAGATCGTCCCTATACACAGTTGCCAAATCAATAATTATTCTTAGCACTAATTTGCACTTTTCAAAATGAAAATAATTATTAATGCTTCCCAAATTAAAAGACGGGCCTATTATACAGGGTCATTCACGAGGAACCTCACCCATATTTATACGGGAAACTACTGAACGCATTTTCATGAAATTCAGCACTTATAAGTATTTCACGATGCTGATAAAAGCTAAAATATTTTCAAGGCATGAGCACCTCCGGTTTTTCCGGAAATGACGTCAACTTCCGTTTTTCAAATTAGAACACCATTTTTTGATTGCAGGAATAGATTCCTTAGAAAATTTCAAGTTATTTTGATGTAACATTTTTCAGTTTTGGTTGGAAAATTCTCTCTGAGCGGGAAAATTCGAAAAAAATCGAAAATAGAGCTCCGCTGAAACAAGAATAACTTCGAGGTTTTTGAATGGAAAATTTTCATTTTTGGGATTTTTCAAGATGTAAGATTGATGTATCCACTTTAAAAATCGAAATCGCGATTCATGATACAGGGGGTGAAAAAATCGCTTTCAAAGTTAGGGATGACAAAATCGTGAAAAAATCAATTTTTTCAAATTAGAACCTACGTTAAAAAATAATGTGAGTGTATGCATCACACCCTTGCCCTAAAGTGGATATTAACTCAGAAAATATCCATTTAAGGGCAAGGGTGTGATGCATACACTCACATTATTTTTTAACGTAGATTCAATATCTGCCATAAAAATATGAGGTTCTAATTTGAAAAAATTGATTTTTCACGATTTTGTCATCCCTAACTTCGAAAGCGATTTTTTCACCCACTGTATCATGAATCGCGATTTCGATTTTCAAAGTGAATACATCAATCTTATCTACATCTCGAAAAATCCCAAAAATGAAAATTTTCCATCCGAAAACCTCGAAGTTATTCTTGTTTCAGCGGAGCTCTATTTTCGATTTTTTTTTCGAATTTTCTTGCTCAGAGAGAATTTTCCAACCAAAACTGAAAAATGTTACATCAAAATAACTCGAAATTTTCTAAGGAATCTATTTCTGCAATAAAAAAATGGTGTTCCAATTTGAAAAACGGTAGTTGAGGTCATTTCCGGAAAAACCGGAGATGCTCATGCCTTGAAAATATTTAAGATTTCATCAGCATCGTGAAATACTTATAAGTGCTGAATTTCATGAAAATACGTTCAGTAGTTTCCCGTATAAATATGGGTGAGGTTCCTCGTGAAAGACCCTGTATATACCAATTCTTACCTGTATAGACTAGGGATAATTATTTTTGATTGAATATCTCACCTATCTGCTTACTTGAACCCTCTTTATCTTCATTTAGGAGGTCGTAAATTGGTCATGACGAGTACAATCAATCAAAAATCTCTCTAGCCACTGACATCACACGATTTCCCGCTTCTTCTGATCGTTTGAATTCGGCAGATTATTTTTGAGTTTTCAATATTTTTTATGGGTATATATTGATGAAGAAAAAAATTAAAAAGAATCACGAATTAGGTACGTGAGAATCCAAAAAAATCAAAACATATTTTTTCTGAAAATGACTGGAAATGCCCATTACTCAATGCTCATACGTAAAACAAAACTGTTAGTTATGGGACATTACTTAAGCATAGTCCTCGCAGATAATAGTTTTTGGAAAAGCGGAAAAGTAAAATCAATTTTTTTCAGGTGACGGTGAGTCTGGTAGTTACACAGCTGAAGACTCCGATGGAGAATCTGAAGCATATACAGCAGATGAAGAGGCCGAGGAAGAGGACTATTAGATATAATTCATGTTCTCACATCTTTTGTAAATTATAATTCATTCTTTTATTGGATGAACCTGTCACTATCGTGAAGAACTGAGAGTTCAATGTGTAATTATATTGCATGATATATTTTCTATTGTTATTTTGTACCTTTATCACACATGTAAAGTTTTGATTTGAATAAACTTCTTGTTTGGTTTTCAATCGTTGTTTATTCATTTCATATTTTTGACACTGTCGTTTTATCTAAATTCCAGCGGAACATCTACTACAAATATCTTCTATAATAATGGGAATTCCTCAGATCATGAACTCTAATTATAACAAAATAATCGTTATCAATGATTTCCTTACATTGGTAATTCCACTTCGAATCAACAAATTCCCAAATACACTGTATTATACAGAGTGATTTTGCCAAGTGTTTCATTAGACGTATTCGAGGAGGGAATTTCGATACAAATTCAAGATTCTGTATTTCTGTTTAAGAGTACAGTGCCGCACATGTTATGTCTATAAAATCAGTGGTTTTGCCGTCATTGAATAAAATTTGAATTTCACGACTAAAGCCAGGTTTGGCCGATTCAAATTCATTGGTATGCTCGTCTTTCTCAAAGTAGGCTATGTTAGGAATTGTCCTTCTTATATTTATTGATCAAGCACTATGCAAAATATGCAATAATAATTAGGTACAGTAGGAAGATATATCAAGCCTGCTCTTTATTTGTGGCGGATGTGACAAATAACAAAGCAGATATTGCATGATGACTAAATGAAGAAATCTTATTTCAAAACTATCACAACCATTTTCTCAACATCAAAAAACTTAGATACAATGGCGGATTTACGGGGGGGGGGGGGGAATGGGGTTAATTACCCCTCCCCCCCCCATGAGTATCGAAGACTCAAGAAAAAATTACGTTTCAAAGTTTATTTAAGGAGGTTGTGTACCTGATTTAATGGTTTTCAATCATAGCAGCCTCCCCATGAAAAAGAGCTATATCTATACTCCATTCACAATAATAAAATCACAGCTCTGGCATTGGAAATTTGACACATTCCACTCTGTATCGAAGTTATGACGTTTTTCAAAATATTTTTATGTTCCAAGTCAACACTATGTTGCCCTTTCTACATTCTTAGCGTATTTCTCAGAATGTGAATGAATTGGAAAAGATGTGATGGACGAAAATGATTAACGTTTATATGAATTGATAGAAAGGATTCCTTTTCTAGTTATTTGCATGAAAAGTACAAGAGATCACTGTTGAAATATATTATTTTTCGCGATGGAAAAAAATGCATTGCTTTTACATAATTTTCATATGCATGCTTGTGAAGATTTAATGTTTATTATCTATCCTCTTGAACTGAAAGTTCAAGACTTGACGACATTTTATTTATTTGATCGTATGAACAAGGAGTAAAATATTCTCAATGTATAGTAATTTATTGGATTAAAAAATATTCATACATTACTACCACAGTAGGTTTGTACGAATTCTGGAAAAGGTCCAACATGTGCTTCACATTTATCATTCACCTGTTCTAAAATAAGACACAAACTCCTGGAATATGGAAAAAACCGATGTATTCTGGTTCAATATAGCCTTTTTCTACTTTCGGCAAAGGAATGAAAGCTCCAGTGACACATTTCAATTCTACCTGAACCATATTTTCCCGTTAGAAGATCGTATAAGGAAGCCTTTCTTGTCCATTTACACATTCCAAATAAATTTTGAGCACCAAAATCGATACCGAAACTAATCAAACTTCTGGGGGACCGGAATTTCGTTTGAAATCTTTCAAAACGGCCAGATACCTAAAAAAAACTTCGTTATCAAGTGTAAAAAGGTCGATTAGTACTTACTTTCGCTTTATTTATGCTTATAAATCGATTTTTGGTCCAATTCAAATTTGCCGTTCGTACTCACGCCAAAACTCGTGAAAGGAAGAAATGACACTTGCACGAAACTTCTTCTGGACGCCGAAGAACGGAAAAATAGGCGATTTCCTATCGATATTTCTCCCCAAAATCGCCGATCGATACGAACTAACAAAATGGGGAAAATCTTTGATACTTTTACTTTAATGAAAACAGAAAAATTGGCATCGTCGTTTTGTCATTTACCATATTCTATGTACGCGCACAGATTTTTCATCAGGTGCACCAATTCCTGAAAACGAAACCATGGCCAGAGTTGTGATTTTATAATTGTGAATGGAGTATACCCATGCTTGGACATAAATTTAATAATAGCTATTACAATAAATTTTCTAAATGTTGGCCCTCTTCCCCCATATATCTTTTCATTTTTTTTTTAATTAACGGACAAATTCTAACTATTGCCATATCCTACTTGAAAATTTTCCTATGATTAGACCAAGAAACCTGGCTTTACTCGTGGAATTCGAATTTTATTCAATAACGGCAAAACCACTGATCCTATGGACTTGGAATGTTTGGCACACTCTAACTTGTTTTTGACGAGCAATCGATCGGAATCGCAAAATTATATGATTACCATTTGAAAAAATTAGATTTCATAGTTTTATTGAGGCTCACTTTGAAGCCTAGTTTCAGACACCCTATATAAAATTTCCTCATAATTTATACAAGAAGCAGTATCAGCGTACTTTTTTGTTCCACTGTTGTAAAAAAAAATTCTTACAATAATGGATTTTGGAGATATAAACACTAATTTGTGACAATCTTTCTGTCAACAAATTTTATAATCAGGCTGTAAATATAAATAATATAACGAAGTTTACATTCGTTTCCGGTAGACCCGGAAGTAGATTCCGCTTGAAAATATTTCACAATTCAAATTCATATACTCTAAAACAGAAGTACAGAATCTTGAATTTGTATCGAAATTCCTTCCTCGAATACGTCTAATGAAACACTTAAAAATTACCCTGTATATGAAACAGTCTGTTCACTGTTCGGGACATAATCAAAGACGGAATTACTCCAAGGATACTACCGAGATAATACTATTCGTCTTCTGAATTGAAATTACTGAGAAGAAATTACGTAATTTGATAAGATTGGTAATACTGGAAGTTCCATAGAACCGCAATTTATTCTAAGTCATGTTGCATTTATGATTGATGTTGTTAGCAATTCAATATTGTGAAGATATCATAATGTGCGAATCAGCCTTGAACTGAGAAATTAAGCTTCTGAGAGTATAAAAAAATCGCTTTTGTTCTTTAACGTTTGTTCTTTAAAGCAACTATTCCACTGCACATATTCCGAATTTATTTTTCTTTTTGTCGACAGTTTTTGCTGGTATCCGCTCGTAACAAATAAAGCGGAATTTTCAATCAACGTGGGTACAGAAATTTCAGTATGCCAATCGATAATTTTAATACAGCATATTATACACATGCAGAATTCATATTGTCACAGAACATCAATAAATACAATATCCCTCCTTTTTATAGTTTCCACATGTGCTTCTGCAATTACCATTATTGCCTGTAACTAAATGCAGTTGCACTGAAGAGCTTAAAGCCATTTATCCATTGCAACGTGAAAACATAATTAACGTGTCGGATGTCACTCGTGGATTTGGGCCATTCCGTATTCCCTAATTTATTTCAGTTATTTATATTGGCTTTACGGTTTAAAGTCTCTCCACTCCGATAGACTATGCAAGCACAAAATCCAAATTTCCAAAGAATTTCAGGATACTTTTCAATAACGAACTCGGATCGGACAATACGGAGAGGATAGATAGAATTATCGAACGCTAACGGAGCAAGTGGACGGATATGAAATGACCGAACGCAACTATTATACAGGGTCTTTCACGAGGAACCTCACCCATATTTATACGGGAAACTACTGAACGTATTTTCATGAAATTCAGCACTTATAAGTATTTCACGATGCTGATGAAATCTAAAATATTTTCAAGGCATGAGCACCTCCGGTTTTTCCGGAAATGACGTCAAGTTCCGTTTTTCAAATTAGAACACCATTTTTTTATTGCAGAAATAGATTCCTTAGAAAATTTCAAGTTATTTTGATGTAACATTTTTCAGTTTCGGTTGGAAAATTCTCTCTGAAAGGGAAAATTCGAAAAAAAAATCGAAAATAGAGCTCCGCTGAATCAAGAATAACTTCGAGGTTTTTCGATGGAAAATTTTCATTTTTGAGATTTTTAAGATGTAAGATTGATGAATCCACTTTAAAAATCGAAATCGCGTTCATGATACAGGGGGTGAAAAAATCGCTTTCAAAGTTAGGGATGACAAAATCGTGAAAAATCAATTTTTTCAAATTAGAACCCCTTTTTTTTATGGCAGAATCTACGTTAAAAAATAATGTGAGTGTATGCATCACACCCTTGCCCTAAAATGGATATTTTGTGAGTTAATATCCACTTTAGGGAAAGGGTGTGATGCATACACTCACATTATTTTTTAACGTAGATTCAATATCTGCCATAAAAAAATGGGGTTCTAATTTGAAAAAATTGATTTTTCACGATTTTGTCATCCCTAACTTCGAAAGCGATTTTTTCACCCCCTGTATCATGAATCGCGATTTCGATTTTTAAAGTGGATACATCAATCTTACATCTTGAAAAATCCCAAAAATGAAAATTTTCCATCCAAAAACCTCGAAGTTATTCTTGTTTCAACGGAGCTCTATTTTCGATTTTTTTTTTGAATTTTCCCGCTCAGAGAGAATTTTCCAACCAAAACTGAAAAATGTTACATCAAAATAACTTAAAATTTTCTAAGGAATCTATTTCTGCAATAAAAAAATGGTGTTCTAATTTGAAGAACGGAAGTTGACGTCATTTCCGGAAAAACCGGAGGTGCTCATGCCTTGAAAATATTTTAGATTTCATCAGCATCGTGAAATACTTATAAGTGCTGAATTTCATGAAAATAAGTTCAGTAGTTTCCCGTATAAATATGGGTGAGGTTCCTCGTGAAAGACCCTGTATAACTAATGTGGGTAATAATTTTTTGATCATTGAAATATAAGCAGATTTCCACATGTCGCAATTAGAAGATTATATCCACATAGACAAAACCTGTGGGCGTTTATGTAGATGAGCATGATTAATATCGAAGAAAACCCTATCGGTACGTGAGCGAGATATCTATTAAAAATCATCACAATATACCGATTGTTCTTAATGCCGTATCTTATCTTACGTATATTATAAAACTCTTCAAAGGAAAAGCCCCAACGAAGACCTATATCTTCAAGATCACGCCGAATAAATTTCTAACTCTACGATAGGTTCACATTATCCCACCGCTACAACAATTTAAAACCGCTATTTTGTTGTTGCCTTCCGTAGGATGAGATAATCTTCGGTTTATAAACTATAGGGATCCCCAGTGCTCGCTAGTATATCAGTGAAGTAGCATCCGTGTCATATGAGGTCATGATCAAGCAGATCAAGTGTTGTTTTATCTGACTGAAAGTGAAGTTGTTGTAGAAAGTTTTGACATGGCGGATCGTAAGCACCTGCCCTATTATTATGAAGAGAATGAATTGGATACCTATTTCAGCAAGAATAAAATCAAGATACCAGAACCGGAGAAAGTAGGTATCAGAAGTCATGTGGATTTAATCTCAGTATCATGTTATGTATTCAATAATTATTATCATTTTTCTTAGAATAAAAATATTTCTCAATTTATCCAATATGTTGAAACATGTGTCCAAAAAAATATATATTGATCTGAATTTTTGGGAGAACTTCTCGAAATAATCGGAATTTTCGTTACCCGATAAAAGATTTTCTTAACTATGTTGAAAATTCATCATTTACTCGAGCCCAGTGTGTCCGTGAAGTTAGCACCCATATTTTCGAAAATGAAGAAAATGTTTTTTCATTCGTAAGCAACTCATTAATAACTGTTTGTAACATAAAAATTTCTGTTTGTAACCTAATCTTCAGACACCCCTGATATGTGAAGTTAGCACTCACATATTCAAATATTCTATATCTTTTTCTCTCGATAGCTTCTATTTATAAACTATTTTTGACACTCAATTTCAGTTTTTAACCAAATTGACAATGGAAAAATTGCAACAATTCGGAAAATTCTTCAGAATTCTCAATTATTATTCTATTGCTCTTGATGATACTTCATCTGTATATTTTTGTGATGCCTTAACTGTTTTACGGTGGGTTTCACATAGCCAGAGCCGGATTAACCATTAGGCAGAGTAGGCGACTGCCTTGGGGCTCCCCATCAGCTAGGGGTCCCACGTGCCCCATTGAGTGTTTTATACGGGGAAGATTGCACTGCCACATGGTTAATCCGCACCTGCCTAGGGGCTCCTTCACATGGTCAATTCGGCCCTGCACAAAGCGTAATCACTGGTGATCAGAGCTTGATCCAGAATCAACTCGATTTGACAGTTCAAAAATCACAGAATCAAGCCGTTGATCTCGGATCACCGCTGACTACGCTTTGTGAAACCCACCGTTAATATTTTTTTGTTGAAAATGAAAGAGGATGTATTTGCAATTGGTATTCAATTCTGAACATTGTTTATTTCTATATCAGTTTTGGAAAAAGTAACATAACATGTTTGTAAGTATTTCGTGGGACTCGAAAGTAAGCATTAATACCTCTCATCTACAACGGTTTTTATGTTACAAATAGTTACTGACCAGTTACCAATGAATGAAAGAAATTTTTTTACATTCTAAAAATGTGGATAACCATGAAGTTAGCACCCTGCGGAATGTGGTGTTTTTCTATGAGTACCCTTGAGGTACAAACGAGAATTTCTTCTTTTTCGAAAATGTGGATGCCCGTGAAGCTAGCACCCTTCGGAATGCGGTGTTTTTCTCTAAGTACCCTTGAGGGTACTTTCAATGTTACAAATAGTTACAAACGAGTTACTAACGAATGAAAGAAAAAATTTTTATATTTTCGAAAGTGTGGGTGCTAACTTCGCATGTTAGGAGGGGCATTTTTTCACTGACGGTAAGGTTACAAACAAAAATTTCATGTTACAAATAGTTACTAACGAATTACTGACGAACGAAAGAAAAATTATTCAGATCTTCGAAAATGTGGGTACTAACTTCGCATTTTGGGGGTGTCATTTCTCCATTGAAGGTTGGGTCACAAACAAAAATTCCGATGTTACAGATAGTCACAAATGCTAGACTCTCCATTGTATATTGTTTTTCGCGAAAAATCGAAAATTGGATGCCTGTGGATGCCCAACAAAATGTGGTATTTTTCTGTCAGTATCATTGATGTACAAACGAAAATTTTGATGTTATAAATAGTTACCTACTAACGAGTTACAAACAATTACAAAAAAATATTTTCTTCATTTTCTAAAATGCGGGTGCTAACTTCGCATGCAAGGTTTGTCATTTTTTCATTAAGGGTTAGGTTACAAACGAAAATTTTTATGTTACAAATAGTTACTAACGAGTTACTAACGAATGAAATCAAAAATTTGTAAATTTTCGAAAATGTGGGTGCTAACTTCGCATTCTAGGGGTGTGATTCGTCATCGAAGGTTAGGGGTTACAAACGATAATTTTTATGTTACAAATAGTTACTAATGAAGGACTTTCCGATTGTATTTCGTTTTTCGCGAAAAATTGAGTGTATGCCCGTGAAGTTAGCACCCAGCGGAATGCGGTGTTTTTCTATGAATATCCTTGTGGTACAAACGAAAATTTTTAGGTTACAAATAGTTACTAATGAGTTACTAACGAATGCGAAAAAAATTCTCTTCATTTTCGAAAATGTGGGTGCTAACTTCACGGACACGAGCCCAGTCCCCCTGATTCAAGATTTTCGAGTGGCTATCTGAATACTACAAAATCGAAGGTGGAAATTGGTTTGAGTGTTTGAGATAGTAGGATTATTATTACACTGATATCAATCGTAGGTACTAATGTTTATGGATTGCATTCAATACATACAGGGTCTTTCACGAGGAACCTCACCCATATTTATACGGGAAACTACTGGACGTATTTTCATGAAATTCAGCACTTATAAGTATTTCACGATGCTGATGAAATCTAAAATATTTTCAAGGCATGAGCACCTCCGGTTTTTCCGGAAATGACGTCAACTTCCGTTTTTCAAATTAGAACACCATTTTTTTATTGCAGAAATAGATTCCTTAGAAAATTTCAAGTTATTTCGATGTAACATTTTTCAGTTTTGGTTGGAAAATTCTCTCTGAGCGGAAAATTCGAAAAAAAAAATCGAAAATAGAGCTCCGCTGAAACAAGAATAACTTCGAGGTTTTTGGATGGAAAATTTTCATTTTTGAGATTTTTCAAGATGTAAGATTGATGTATCCACTTTGAAAATCGAAATCGCGATTCATGATACAAGGGGTGAAAAAATCGCTTTCGAAGTTAGGGATGACAAAATCGTGAAAAATCAATTTTTTCAAATTAGAACCCCATTTTTTTATGGCAGATATTGAATCTACGTTAAAAAATAATGTGAGTGTATGCATCACACCCTTGCCCTAAAGTGGATATTAACTCAGAAAATATCCATTTTAGGGCATACACTCACATTATTTTTTAACGTAGATTCAATATCTGCCATAAAAAATGGGGTTCTAAATTGAAAAAATTGATTTTTCACGATTTTGTCATCCCTAACTTTGAAAGCGATTTTTTTTACCCCCTGTATCATGAATCGCGATTTCGATTTTTAAATCAATCTTACATCTTGAAAAATCCCAAAAATGAATATTTTCCATCCAAAAACCTCGTAGTTATTCTTGTTTGAGCGGAGCTCTATTTTCGATTTTTTTTTCGAATTTTCCCGCTCAGAGAGAATTTTCCAACCAAAACTGAAAAATGTTACATTAAAATAACTTGAAATTTTCTAAGGAACCTATTTCTGCAATAAAAATATGGTGTTCTTATTTGAAAAACGGAAGTTGACGTCATTTCCGGAAAAACCGGAGGTGCTCATGCCTTGAAAATATTTAAGATTTCATCAGCATCGTGAAATACCTATAAGTGCTGAATTTCATGAAAATACGTTCAGAGGTTTCCCGTATAAATATGGGAGAGGTTCCTCGTGAAAGACCCTGTATAGGTACTATTACAGTTGTAATTGAATTGAATACTTTACGTTATCTTCGACTTCTTCATTGAAGTTCGAATTAATCTGCATTTTCAAAATTGAGAACAGTTGTCGAAAGCAATCTCTGTGGTCGAGAATCGAAACGCGTAGAAAACGTCAAAATATCATGTTTTCCAAATGCAATTTTCGAAAAATGCAATTTTTGCAAAAGATGAATGTTGTGAGACAACCGTAAATAGGCAAATGTTCAATTGTTCCCTCTATTATCACGATCGGAAATGTCAATCCAACAGTAAATATTCAGATTTTCATTCATTTGAAAATAAAATGAGATATTTCATTCGAAGGAGAAGTGAATCTTTATGGCTCGCTTTCTAATACCCGTCTCACAGCGTTTGGCGGATAAACTCAAGCTCGTTATGAAAAGTGACACTTCTCCTCCCTATGAAATATTAAACTATTTCACTGCTGTCACAATCAACTATCACTTCAGAATTAAATCTCCTGACTTCACTTCAGAGCTTTATTCTTGAAGGCATTTGACCCTTGCAATTCAAAACTAAATCCCATTATTTCAATTCCAGAATGTATTCTCCTTCAGAAAATTATGGGCGTTCACTGGTCCAGGATTCCTCATGTCCATTGCCTACTTGGATCCGGGTAACATAGAAAGTGATCTTCAGTCTGGAACTATAGGAAATTACAGACTTCTATGGGTTCTGTTTGCAGCCACCATATTAGGATTAGTTATGCAGTCGTTAGCAACAAAACTAGGTAAGTGTAGAGTGTAGCTATATCTTCAGTAGGTATACATTCAAAGTTTATAGCAGAGTTCAGATCACCAACCTTCCACATATACAGGGTCCTGCAATAGTGCATTCTTCTTCCATAGCTGCCGAAACAGACATCTCAGACATTTCGTTGGGAAGTAGACCTCTTGTACCTTCATGTCTGCATCTCAGGAAATTATTTTCTGATACACAGGGTGCCCCCGATGAATGTTATTCAACAAATGGATGATTTTTTTAATGGATCACCCCATATATTTTCACATATTTTCAATGACCTTCATTACCCCTTTCATGACGCATTTTAGGGACATTTTTCCAACAGTTCAGATCTTATTCGAAGAAAACTTCAAAAAGGTGAGGGAAAAGCAGTTCAGTAGAAGTCTTCTGACGATTTCCAGAAGCGATAGTAACATGAATTTGAACTTAGAGTTTTTAAATTGAAGGATTTGCCTTGACATGGTTCCTAAATTCCACAATAATGTAGACAATCGATTAGCTTACATTTTCCCAGAAGTAACCTCAGGATTATTTCAACCCCCGCATCCAGCAGACACGAATAATGATATCGCAAATGAAAATTTTATTCAAATAATAACATAATAAAACTAACGGACGTTCAAAAGAGGTCGAACAATGGAATAAAACTAAATGAATAATTACTGACAAACTTCAAAACCTTCCCAGAATCATATTTCCTGAGCATTGATCAAGTTATTGCTACTAGAGCTCGAAGATACTTTCGAGTACAGTAAATCAGTATGAATTTTTGTTTCCTATCGGGATATTGGGCAGCATAAGTTCCTTCCTTTAAAAACAGGTTCTGTGGCACTGCCCTAACATGAAAATCATATCAACCATCCTATTTTCTCCAATTCATACTGATTCACTGTATTCGAAAGTATCTTTGAGCTCTAAGTAGCAATAACTTGATCAATATTTTTTTTGGAAAGCCGATAAAAACTGATATAATAGGTTGAATACGTGATCAATATGTATTGCTTGTACAGAAAAGAAATATCATTCTTATGATGATGCTCACTGCTCAGGAAGTATGATTCTGGGAAGGTTTTGAAGTTTGTCAATAATTATTCATTTAGTTTTATTTCATTGTTCAACCCCTTTTGAATGTCCGTTACTTTTTATTATGTTATTATTTGAATGAAATTTTCAGTTGCGATATCATTTTTCGTGTCTGCTGGATGCGGGAGTTGAAATAATCCTGAGAAATACTAATACTTCTGAGAAAATGTAAGGTATTCAATTTTCTACATCATCGTGAGAAAAAAATACAGGGTGTTCTATTTGAAAAAATCCAGAAATAATAATTTTAAGTTCTCCATATTTGGACCTCAATAACGGACACCCTGTATATGACAGGTTGATCGTTTAGGAACCATGTCAAGGCAAATCCTCCAATTTAAAAACTTTGAGTTCAAATTCATGTTACTATCGCTTCTGGAAATCGTCAGAAGACTTTCACTGAACTGCTTTTCCCTCAGCTTTTTGCAGTTTTCTTCGAATAAGATCTGAACTGTTGGAAAAATGTCCTAAGATTTTGCGTCATGAAAGGGGTAATGGAGGTCTTTGAAAATATATGAAAATATATGGGGTGATCCATTAAAAAATTCATCCATTTTTCGAATAACATTTATCAGGGACACCCTGTATATCAGAAAATAATTTCCTGAGATGCAGAAATGAAGGTACAAGAGGTCTACTTTCCAACAAAATCTTTGAGATGTCTGGTTCGGAAGCTATGGAAAAAGAACGCACTATTGCAGGACCCTGTATGCAGATGAAATTTAAGCCATTTTTTCGCGTCGATCACGGTTTAAAACTATTTCAAAAACATCTCATTTTCAATCAGCTGATTCCAAACTTCAAACTTCAGTTCGAACTATTCCACTACCTGCTTTCAAACCGCTGCAAATTATTTCGAACCATTTGGTGCGTGACGTCACCAGTTCGACGCTTAAACACGAATATTTCAAAACGGACGAAATAATTTTAAAATATTGTCACGCGAAAATATGGCTCTAATCTCTTATTGATTGAATTATGTTTTAAGGTGTCGTCACTGGACTTCATCTAGCTGAAATGTGCTATAGGAAATATAAAAAAGTGCCTAGGTTAGTCTTGTGGATCATGGTAGAGATAGCTGTTATTGGATCTGACATGCAAGAAGTTATTGGAACAGCCATATCAATTTACTTGCTCTCGAATAAGTTGTGAGTATCTTAAACTTTTTAGCATATAGTACTTCGTCGAATTGTGCCATGCTGTGGAATTCGCAAGTGGTTGGAACCTTGAAAAGGATAGAATATGTTTGTTTTCCCTGTCCTTGCAGACAATCCTCAAGAACTGATAGTTTTCTGAGTGAAACAATCTTGTATAAGTTTTTACTCAATCTTCACATGTTTCTGAAGAATCCATAATTAAATTCTACATTCATGAATTGGAGCCATCAGACGAAATACGTTTATTTCGCCATAACACATTAATTCAATATTCAATGAATCCGTCGAATCAATTCCAAACTTTCGAAGTTTGCGCCGAAGTAAGTTTGGACCGAGTTGAAACTGAATATCCCATCCTCCTCATGGAACTTATTATTGTCATAAAATTCATAAATTCAATTACAAGTGACAGCAGTGAGAGTTCGTTTCAAATAACAATCGTAGAGACATTCAGAACTCGCTTCGTGAAGTTCTGGCATAACCTCTCGCCCTCTGAGATTTTCGGGAATAAAATATGATTGGATGGATGATTCTAAAAAGTTGAATGTTTCCACGATAGAGAAGACTTCTTGATAGTTGAAAGATCTCGTATTTCCACAACTCCATAACTTGTATGGGTAAATTCGTCACTCATTCAATCGATCGGTCACTCACTCAATTCCTGAATGATCATCAAAACCTCTAGGAAAATTCAAAAACCTTCAACTATCTACACTGCGCAAAAAATTTCACCGAATCTTATGTGAAAGAAGAGAAATGAACAATTTTCAAAATACTGAAATGCTGATAAGTGATTTAATACTTGGTATTTCCACCCCTTGCGTTAATTACAGCTCGGCAACGACGGTTCATACTCAAAATGAGTGATCTTAAAATGTTATGATCTAATTCTTCCCAGATTTCTCCGAGTTGGATTCCTAAGTCATTAAAAGTCGCTGGTTGATTTTCTGAATTTCTCAGCCTTCTATTGAGGTTGTCCCAAACCTGCTCAATCGGATTGAGATCTGGACTTCTTGCTGGCCATTCCATTCGAGAGACTTCAACCTCTTCAAGGTACTCCTGAACGATGCGCGCACGATGGGGTCTGGCATTATCGTCCATAAAAATGAAATTTTCACCAATGTATGGGACAAATGGCACTACAGGCTCTTCAAGAATGTTCCTTATATACTTATCAGCATTCATAGCTCCATTATCAACGACCACTAGGTCTGTGCGAGCAGTCAAAGATATTCCACCCCATACCATAATCGATCCTCCCCCGAAACCAGTAGTATCCAGGAAATTGCACTGAGCATATCTTTCATGTGGACGTCTGTATACAAGGGAACGTCGATCACAATGGTAGAGGCAGAATCTAGACTCATCTGTGAAGAGAACTCTTTCCCAATCGGCCTCTTCCCAATGGGTATGCTCTCTCGCAAAATCCAAACGCGCCCTTCGATGTGCTGGGGTAAGAGCTGGGCCTCTTGCCGCGACACGAGGCCTTAAATCATATTCTCTGATATTGTCTGAGTGCTAATTTGCACCTCATGAGTTTGCTCAAGCTGATGTAGAAGGAGGCGAGCGGTTGCAAACCGTTGTCTCAACGAAGAAACTCTCAAGTAACGTTCTTGAATGGCAGTTGTTACCCGTGGTCTACCTTGTCCTGGTCTTCGGACATTGATTCATACCTGTCTCCCTGAATCTCTGCAACATTCTGGACACACTTGTATGGGAAACTCCAAACCTTTCTGCAATTCTTGTGTATGTCCACCCTTCTTCTCGCAAAACTACCGCTTGTGTCAAATTGCGTGTTTCGCGTTGCATAGCGATCAAGTGTACAAAATCAAACGAAAGAAAAATTATTGATCACTAGAATTGATCGAGAACAACTGATTAGAATGGAGCCAATACATTCAAAATCTGATAATATCATCTTTTTTATTCCTACTGGGAGAAAACATCTGTATTGAAGAAAAACGTTGAAAGTGGATAACATATGCATGCATAATTCTGATAAAAATAATTATCATTGAGAACACCTTCAGTTGTAGAATAAATTTGAGATTTCCATAATGTGCGTTAATTTTTTTGCGCAGTGTATCTTCAATATCCAATGGAGTGGTAGGTTTCCTTCTGGCTCTTATCCCAAACAAAAGTAGTCCATTTAACATTCAGTTGCATCGAATCTGAACTGTCGATTGTTTCAGAATACCTTTATGGGCAGGGTGTCTCATAACAATTGTCGATACCTTCACTTTCCTGTTCCTGGATAAATATGGATTGAGGAAACTAGAATTGCTGTTTGCCTTCTTGATCGGCGTGATGGGTGTCACATTCGGCTATGAGTATGTTGTCTCAAGCCCACCTCAAGGAGAAGTCATGAAAGGACTTCTGTTACCATGGGCACATCAATACGACTCAAAAGTATTAATGATGGCAGTAGGAGTGATAGGGGCAGTCATCATGCCTCACAACCTGTACCTTCATTCGGCTCTAGTCAAATCCAGAGATATCGAGAGGAAGAAGCCGGAGAAGGTGAAGGAGGCAAGGATGTACTACCTCATCGAGAGTTCCCTGGCTTTGATATGCAGTTTGTTCATCAATATATTTGTTGTCTCAGTTTTCGCTCATGGCTTATACAATAAAACAAACAATCAGTTGGTAAGTTCATATAGTTTCATATTTCATTGAAATATCTGATATGATCTTTCTTTATAGCTCGCTGACTGTAAAGCAAATAATTCCGATGTATATTCTAGAGCACTGGACGTTTTTGAGGTGAGAGGAACATAATATTCCTAATTAAATTGATGAAATGAATGTGATTGATTACTGGGATGCAGAAATATAGGTCATTAGAGGCCATCATTCGCATGACTGTTGCCAATTGAATGATTGAGAGTTATAGATTATGATTAAAGCAAAATTTATCATCTCTTCCATTAACTGCAGATCTATCAGTTCTGATACTCAGCACTATAAACGTAAATGCCAAGTGGAACATATTTGAAAATTGATAAATTCGTGGAAGAACTTATCTGCAACTTCTGTAGGATTTCTGATCATTTCTTTACTGTAAAAACTCTCGTAGACTTCTCACCAATTGTACTAATTTAAGAGGTTTCCACGATGTTTAATTCACCCGGTATACTCTTCTAGCCGAACGATGAGACCATAGACGCCGATATCTACAAAGGTGGGATATTCCTAGGATGCACATACGGCATTGCAGCTCTCTATATATGGGCCTTAGGAATTCTTGCTGCTGGTCAAAGTTCCACCATGACAGGAACATACGCCGGTCAGTTCGCAATGGAAGGATTCTTGAATCTGCAATGGCCAAGATGGAAGAGAGTTCTTTTTACCAGAAGCATTGCTATGGTTCCAACGTTCTTGACGGCGTTTTTCAGTGATTTGCAGGAAGTTACTAGCTTGAATGATTTCTTGAATGCTGTGATGATGCTGCAGTTACCTTTTGCGATTATCCCCACCATTACATTCACCAGCGATCCGAAAATTATGGGCCGCTTTGTTAACGGATTGTAAGTTTTATCATATTTGAATAATCTCATTCTTTATTGTTTTGTTTTGTTGTTGAGTCCAATGTTGCAGAAATTGATACTCTCTTCTAAATTATCTTTTTATTCAAATTTTTGTCCTTAGTCTTAAAAGTTTTCTTCGTTATTCAGTTGGCACGTCTTTTGCAAGGTATTTATCAATTTATGTATCTTTTTACAGAGCCTTCAAAATATCATCCTTACTGCTTGGACTCATCGTCATAGCCATCAACGGATTCTTCGTGATCACCAAAATCTTTGATTCGGACTTGGGCAGTGTTGCTATCATATTAATAGTTATCCTGTCAATAGCTTACTCAGTTTTCGTTATTTATCTATGTTTACATATGTATATATCTTTTGGTAGCTCTAGTCTAGAGAATCATTCCTTGATTCAACAGTACGTTATGAACGACCTTCCTATTAGCAATGGGGCAGCTAATGAAATAACATGAGTCTACCTTTTTCAGATTAGGTCAACAATATTTTAGTCCAAGTTGGACTTGTTAGTTGGAGGATAATTTATTCAAATTGATCATAATGCTCCTTTGAGAAATTTCATAGGATGATGAATATTACTAATATGTACTGTGATAAGTTTTTATACTGTTTTATGAGTAGATATAGAATAAAGAATTGAAAAACATGGTCACATTTCACATTATTTTTAAATAATTTGTAACAATGTGTTGAATCATTTATTCAACTGGGAAATACAAATCTGCGAGAGATGAGAGATCCTTTTCACAGCAACCAGAAATTCATTACAAAGATATGTAGTAATCATTAGATTTTCCAGGTAAGTATGACGAACTAATCCCACAAAGCGTTCATGAGCCTTACTGGTGGAATAAACTAAGCATGCTGGATAACCAAATTCAAATAACGTACTTATGATGTTGACTAAGATTTCTGTTGAGAAATTCAGGAACAATGCCGACTGAAGATCGAAACTATCTGAAGATTTTCCTTAGGGATATCGTCAAGTTCAGAATTCACATTTATGATCCAGTTAATGAAATTCCCTGCTTCTTGCCGTTGGCTGTTTCATTACATTTGTGTTAATCCAATTAGTGAATGTTCAATTCTGACGTAGGAATACTGTACCACAGATATTCGACGAATTAACATGTACGAGAGGAATAGTTCACCATAATCAGCACAATAGTAGATGAATATTAAAACGTATCAAGATATTCCATGATTACATTTTTTATAACCTTTCAAACCCCCAGATTGAGATTTTAATGAAGGATGCAATAATAGGGTTATGTCTATATACTTCAACTCTTATGCTCCCTATATCAAGTACCCTATAATTCTGGAAGATTTTGTCCCGTCCCTCGTAAAAAAAGGGTTTCATGAATCCGCATTGCGTCCTAATCCAAATATACGAAGGAATAGGAAGAGACTAAGTACTTTCTTCTGCCTCGAGTGTACTCATCAAGTTTCAGATCGTAAACAACCACCCTTTGGACGTGTTCCCTTTTCATCCTTGACGAGACATTATATCAGATGTGATGTTGGAGAAGATTATGTGGAACATGCATTAATTCATTCTTTTCAGTCACGGAGGGCTTACTCCATCCAACATCTTTTCGGGTCTAATTTGAAATAATTCTTGAATTGGTATTTCGTTTTGGAAAGAGTAGGAAATCAATGGTGCACCAGGACTTTTTTTGGGAGGAAGATAACATATTGATTTTCCATTGCCTCTGAGGGTTCTCGACACCATTTAGTGAATATCTTCCAGTATGTATGGGTGCACCATAATCTTATTTTGAAAGCAGCTATCATCACACATCAAATGAAGGATATTTTAATTGAAACAGAGAAAACAAGTTAGAAAAGAGTTCTTTTTACCTCCATAATAAATTGAATGACAAACCTTCCCCAAAAGAAGTCCCAAATTGGGATAAGGTTCAAATTTCCACCCTCTACAGATGGACGAGCATAGAATAATACGTGCAGGTACATTAAACACGAGATTGAATCGTCAAAGCTGTCCACCCTTATGTAGAAATGTAAAGAAAGAACTACCCCGTCTGGAAAACCCAATTGACTTTTCCACCCAGGAATTCCGCACAAAGGAAAGACATTGATCGACTGAACTATTCAGTCGGATTGCATGCACAGCATTCCTTTTGTCGGCATCAAATTCGAAGAAATATTCGGCCATTCTATACATAGGACATGACACATTGTGTTGCCGATGTACTACGACAATTTTTAAGGTCAGTCGCCATACTCGTATTAGCCCTGGGAATATACGGAGAAATGGCTTTATATTCAGAGAGCTCACACTTTGCTGATCTGTTCCCTTCAGGAATACAATTGGAGAATGATATTTCGAGTACCGAGGAATAAACTGATTAGGATGAAATTTCTTGTTATCTTGAAGTTCCTGAGGGTATAACATCGCCAATGTTCTCTTCAGCCTTTGGGAATGCGATTATATCATGAAGCAACTGGCATAGAGACAAGAATGTGAATCTTATTAGGGTTCCAGGCCTATTTGGTATCGAAAAAAACTGAAAACTCGCATACAAGAAAGCAACTCAAAGTGATTTGGGAGTGCCAGAGAAAACTCAGTGAGGTAGGCAAGAGAAATAAGGTCTCTTCAGTCTGGGTTCCCGGTCATTCAGGAATCGAAGGAAACGAAGAGGCCAATATGCGCACGAATGCCAATCCCCTTTCTGTGTTATAGGGAAATGCAGCTACAAAAAGAGTTTTTGGAGAAGAAGAGACCGGGGAGAACAGCTTTGTTAGGGGGCACAATAGAACTGTAAACCCTTTCTAACTATAACTATACAAGAGAACAAGAGTTACAGCTGGTCCTGAACCCTTTTGTAGGCTCAAAAAGACACATACAGGGCAACTACCCAGCAATGAAAGCTGGTCAAATGTAAATTGTAAGAGTATAAGAAGCTCTATTGAGGAAAAACAATGTTGAACCTATCAGTAGGGTTTCAGCTTCACAGTCCTTATATGAATGAAGTCATATGAACACAGAGGCAAATCACTTGCTCGTTCACTCTCATCGTCAAAAGCCTGATTTTTTCTTATAAGAAGCATAAGCGGATCCAGACCGTTTTTCAATGGGGGGGGGATGGATTTTTGCAGGGGGACAGAAAGATTTTTTTGCCAACGTAAATAATCAATGAATAAAGGGATTATGGTCCATTTCGAGGTCCAAGGAAGGGAGCTATGACTTAAAGTTGGAAATTTCTTAATTTTTTTTTCTCATAGTATCTGCATTTCACAATTCAACTGGAATAAGGCATACAAATTGAAATTCATAGTCCTCACCATGTCACATTCCAATTTCGATTGCAAATCTACGAGATGATATTTTCCTGGAACACTGTCCCTTGTTTTCCTCCAGAACTTTTTTTGGTGAACCACTGTTAGTTCGAAAAAATGTTAAAAGAAGCATTGTTTTCAGACTAAACTTTATGGTCTCTTGTCGTATCTGCTACCGATTTCGAGAAGAAAATTGTGAACGATTCTATCGAAGAAATCGAAATTGTGATAAGAATTCAGTGAGTATAAAAAAACCTTAAGTCCAATCCACCTGTTTCTATGATTTTCGTCAATCTGCTCCCTAGTACACCCTATATCTCAAAAACAAACATCTTGTACCTTTATCATTGGGCGAAATAGAGCAAATTGCATAATTGAGTTTTTCTACTGAAAGCTGGCACCCTTGCGCGGTTGAAAAACTCCAAGGATAAAATCTTGCATAAACTCCGGGGAGAAAGATTGCGTGGTTGGAGTAATTCCGAGGCAAAAAATTGCGTGGTTGGAAAAACTCCAGGCAAAAATTGCGCGTTTGGAGAAACTCTGGGACAAGAATTGCACGGTTGAAGAAACTCCGAGACAAGAATTGCGCGGTTAGAGAAACTCCAGGGACAAAAATTGCGCGTTTGGAGAAAGTCCGGGCAAAAATTTTCGGGGTAGGAAGAACTCCGGGAAAATGAATGTTGCGGTAGCAAAACCTACAGGGAACAAATTTTGGGATAGAAAAATTCCAAGGGAAAAAGCTCGTGGAGATGAACTTTGAGGAAAAAAATGAAGGTATAGGAGAAAAAAAATTTTAATTAGAACTTTAAGAAATAAGAATTAATTGACATTATCGCTTACGATTATCACATGGGATATCGCATAGGACCGCTGTGTAGTTCACACTCTCTCGGAGAAGCCTGTTTTTCTTAGGAAAATAACCAATTTTCTACTTGGAGGCGAATATCTCGAGAACAACTGAATTTTGGGGTACCTACCTAGAATTTTACGTTGAATTAGAGAACATAATGAAAAATATAGGAACTGATCAGGAATTTGGATCTTGTATGGACTTCCTGGTATACCCTGACACGCAGATTTCTTCAAAAGACATAGAGCAACAGGAACCTTCATGTTTTCGTATAAAACATTCTTTTCTTATCAGGACAGATTGAGAAATACTAGGAGGGGTAGCACTGCCGGATCCTCTAGACAGTTTTTCAAGGGGCATGAATTTTTTCAGGAGGGGTCATGAATGGATATAAATTCATTACCAACTTTATAGGAGTTGAATAGTTCAAATTAAATTTTTTATCGAAAAAATTGGGGATCAATTGAATTACTATAGAGGGATTTTGGTTAATTTCGATGTCCAAAGAGGGGCCATGGCCCCCATGCCCATCCTCCGTATCCGCCAGTGATAAGAAGGACATAGAAAACCTGTACCTGCATCGCTAAACAGAAAGAGCCTCAAAACAAGCAGAATCAATTCACGAAAACATCCTCGTTGAAGTGATCATCTTCAGACCTCAATTTTCTCAGCGATCCATCCGGCACAACTCAAATAGAGACATCCATCACCGCAACAAAATAAAACTTTTTCACACGCGAACGTCCCGCCAATGACATTAATCCTAGAATAGCAATTTGCGATAACTCATGATAAATCCGAAGAGGTTTATTATCCTATGTGTCCACTTAATTACGGAGGTCCCTTGCTGACCGTTGTACTGGTTCAGCGTAGCCAGCTATTCATCTCAACACTGTTGTTTATGTTGCACAAGGATGAGCGCCCTTTCATTTGTCAATTACTTACTCTACAAGTTGGCTCCAACTGCAGTTGTATATTTCACGGTGGTTTGGAATGAATAATGGCCACCTTCGAGATTATGTTGTACCTATTTCCGGGGATGCTGGATACTTGAGATACCTCATTATATCTTGCATGTTTTCAATGTTTCAGTTTTCGCTATTCCACTTACATTTGGCTACAATAATAACAGTAGGGGAAATACGTACAAAACGACATATATGGACAAAATGACATAGGCATCATAATTTCAGTTTGGAGGTATCAAATGCGGAACTGCCTACCAAATCACACGACCCGAGTGGGTTCAATTAACCTCTGAAAACTCGCAAGCGCTACTCTAGTCCATTCGGTCGTTATAAGTGATAAAAGAAAATAATAGCTCACGAGTTTTTTTCATTGCGCCAAATTTTTGGGAGAAATGGCCAGTTTTCACCATTTTTTTTTCATTAATATTGCATTCATTTTGAACTTTACTTATTTGTCGTTGTATTCACGAAGCTTTTTTTATGTTAAATATACTTTTTGTATCAATTCGATATATTTCTAGTTTTATAGGGCTTTATGGACACAATGACATAAACATTGAACGGACAAAATGACATAGGTATTTCAGCTGAATTAATCGTATCTACCGGACAACACCGAGACCATTCATCCCAGGCTCCATCACCAAACAAAGAGCCACGACTCGTCTTAACATATTCATAACAAAATATTCATCTGCGGCTAATAAGGGCAATGCATCTTAATAGGTTAAGATGCATTGATGATCCTATGAAGAGGTTCCTCCAATCCATAATGGACGATTCATAAGTGGACAAGGCAAACGTGAGCCGAAAACATGATAAACGTACATAGTTTCAACTGCTACACCTAATATGATTACAATCGAATCAAAAATGGGCCCATACCTCCTCCGAAGGAAAGGAGACACGTCCCTAGGGCATTATTTAAAGGAGAAAATGTTCCTAGCAACTTTCGAGATGGATGAAGACGATTGTCCAACTGTCTATTGTTATGATCTTTTTTCACGATTCGGATCGGGAAAAAACCAGTCTTCTCCAGGGTAAGCACTGGGAAAGACTGGTTACGATACATGTATTGGTTGCATTGGGCTCACGCATCTTGTGCTGACGTTCCTGGAAGAACCAAGCGTTTCATTGGTGAACTTGGTAGTAGTTTTGTAACTATAAGTAGAGAACTACAGTTGCCTATTGCCGGTATGTCAATTTGTCCATAGCATTCGGACGAAATGAATTTCGTTTATCCCAATTTATCTGAGAATATTTCAATTTTTGATACTTTTATTTCATAAAGGTTGATTAGATTTTGTGGAGAAAGGACCAAAGATCATCGTTGTAGAATATGACATTACTGTGATTCACTACAAGCAAGTTATGCCTCAGAAATAAAAACCTATGTCATTTTGTACGTACTTCCCCTACTCTATTTTTTCAATTTGACCTTCTCTTCCTCTTTCTCGAGCTCCTTATCCCCATAAGGGAAAAGGGAACAGAGATCGTAGGATGCGTCAGCATAAAACGAAAATCGAAGGTAAATGAAAAACAATAAAGTCGATACTTCGAATTTTATCAAACAAATAGAAAAAAGAAGACTAAGGAAAACTGTATATCACATAACATGAAAGAAAACAGCTATCCAGGATTCAATATCAGCATCCTTAATAAAAAAAAAACGTTGGGCTGTTCAGTGTTCAGCTGGGCGCCAAATGAAAGTCATAATTGAACGACAGACGGGAAGCAAAGACTGGACAATCGGGAATTGAATGTTTGCATTCACATGTCTCAGTGCCTTTTACTGCGAAGCGCTTTGATTTATCCATTCTGCCTTCAACATCAATCGGAACAATCTATTTCTTTTCATTCCGAGGCTATAGATAGCGAGCTGAACAGAAACCCTGAAGTTTTCATGTATTATCTAGAAATCGATAGTTCCGCTTTGATTCCATTCGAACTAGTGGTGTAGAACCGTTGATAAGTCTGTGAGCTTGAGCTTGAGAGCTTCTGAAACGATTCTATTAACAACAATGAGAAAGAATTTACAAATTTGTTTTCGTATTAAACAGAGTGATACTGTAGATTCCCCTCATTAAACGAAACACTTTTTTCCTATACCATTTTTCAAAATTCGGTTTAATTTGAAAGATACAGGCACAGGGTGTCGAAAATCCACGAATAAAACACTTTCCTGTTCATATCTTCATAACCGCTTCTTCTAATGATTTGGTTGATTGGTTAATCAATTCATGGTGCGTGTTCTTCAATCAAAACTTAATCGAAATTTCTCCTGGTATAAAAGTTACAGAGTAGCTCACTCATAAACCCACGAAAAAATACCATGAAACAACTTGAAAAAGATGAACGGTTCATATTTTCGAAAGATTCATTCATTTCAGAAAATAAAAATATACTTATGTTTTTTCAATAAAACGCGTCGTTTTCGAGTTATTTCCAATTTTTACCAAAATTTTACGAAAAAATAAAAATCATAAGAATAATCTGAATGCTTCCCTGCTATTTTAATATCACAGAATGGCTCATGTTAATTAACTCTATAGAAGGTTACAATGTTGTCAGAATGTTCATCAACTTTGCCAAGACTCAAATATCAATGGGATACATCATTCGGATATAAATGATAAATATCCCACACAAACCACAATTGAAATTAATGCAACATGAATAGTTAACACCACAAGATCTGTGGCGATGTTTCTATCTAAACAATATCCGCTTGGAATTTTTTTTTAACTCGATACTACACGGTTATTATCACATTATCACCTTTTTGTTTCACTATATATTGTATTATTTTAGCTCTCTAATTCAAAAGAATATATATATCACATTAATTCACTTTCACCGAAAATCTTTTCAAATCAACGTCAAGAAGCCGCTATACGCATGCTTCGTTCAACAGCCACAGACCAACTGGTCGGTCTATGGAACAACGGTTTGTCTTGCGTACCGTTATAGGCGACTAAAATCGAGATCGTAGCGCTATATCGGCGACTATTTCCCTCGTCTTAATTTCCACCAATCAGAAACGCGCAATTTTGAATCACAAATGGTTTCTAGATGGAAAAACTGTATGGCAGCAGCTGTCAGCAGTTTTTTCGGGTTTACCCGCGGCAAAACTTGACAGTTGTTGTCAACGAAAATTAATAATAGATACATAGATGCATCCAGAATAATCTGTTACTCTTGAAATAGTCTTTTCAAATACCATTCGTGCATCTAATTTTTCCTGTGAAAAAAATCGAAAAAACACAATGCAAAGTAATATTTTTTTAACAAAAAGCATTCGTGCAGGTGTAAAAATCCTCGTCTTCGACTCGGATTTTTGTTGCCACCAAGGCACTCATGCTTCTTGTTGAAATATTACTTAGCAACGTGTTTTTTCCATTTTTTTCGGAAAAATTGGATGCACTTATGATATTACTTACGAGAATCAGAACATTTCCATTGAGGCACGACAAGACGCCATCAGCCAAAAGTAAACAAAACTAGTGCCTTTGCGTTAGTTCATCCGTTAATGATAAAGGACGTACTGCTTCCTTGTTTAAAGAGATAATCAACACAATCTGGCATCGTCTTCCCAAACGTTCTATGATAGCTCTCATAGAATATGGTTAGATGGGTTAAGTTAGGTCATTCAAC
Organism: Adalia bipunctata; assembly: GCA_910592335.1. NCBI lineage: Eukaryota > Metazoa > Arthropoda > Insecta > Coleoptera > Coccinellidae > Adalia > Adalia bipunctata. The sequence goes on from OU342955.1 coordinate 17,924,017, forward strand.
TCAAATTCTATGGCCTTATTTAATGGAGTTATGTTCGCTTTGTGTAAAAACAATTCTTTTTGAGATAGTTTTGGGGAAAAGAGGAGAATATAAACAAGTTATAAGTGCTCACAAACTAATCTTCATGAAAATCGATGGAGGAACTTATTTTGGTGGGCGAAATATGGCTTTTTAGTTGCAGATATAATCGGATAATACTAACTGATTTTGTTGAGAAATATCGTCTTTTTAACCTTCTTATTCGAATAAGGTTGGTACTTGAGTATTTCCCGAATATATCAACTCAATTTCGATCGAGAAATATGAACTTTGCATCCATTCCAGAGAATTATTTCAGAGACGTAATTGATCCAATTTTTTTTGAAGGGCTGTATTTTTTAACAGGGCCGAATTCGGAAAAATGGAAAAAAAGGTTTCTTTTGACCTCAAGAATCTTCAGTTAAAATATATGTACCTACAAGTCAAAGACTCACACTGTATATTACGCTTCACGTTGGGAGCTCTATTTTTTCATTGAAGAGAAAGCGTTGACGGAATTTTTTGAAATTCCGAGTAGAAATCGAATCTGCGTCTCCCACTTGACGGGCGGGTACTCTAAGCTACCAGTGTGTATGATACTTTTCCGGAAGTGAATATCTTGAGGTTCACCTTATGTGTAGTGGTGTGGGGGTGTTCCTTGTTGGGGAGCACTGATCTGTCATCATTAGCCAGGGGACTCCAGTTACCCTTCACTTCACGTCATCGAATTTTTACGATTTGAGTTTAGGTCGGATTTTGGATTCCGACCAATGATGAAATACTGAGCCGGGAATTGATATATGAATGGGTTTTAACGTCTGTGAAATTATCAAAGCTGTTAATGCTTTCTCTTTAATAATCTCACAGACGTTGAAACGTTAAATTTAGACAAATGTTCCTTTAGACTACTAGAGGGTCTTACTAATTTGAAATAAATGCGATAGGTATTTTATAACGACCTTTTGAAGCATTCCTGTGAAAGTGATATAACGAATCGATCCCATACCGGGAATTCTCGTTTTCTTCGTATACGAAAACAACACGAAAAATCTAATTATAGCCGTTTTCGTACTCTCAACAAAGCAATAACAATAAATTTTTCAAAGAGCTATTCGAACAGTGGTATGGGACGTGTCATGAATATTCATCATCATTCGGTATTCAATTCTGTCGTTTTGTGCAGTTCTCGAACGTTTTCATACTCGTATTTCATGTTTAGTATCGATTCGTGTTTTTTTTTGGAAAAGGGGAGAGATCTAGATTAATTCCTGAATGGGTACCTACTATTTCCAGTGTGAAGTATTTTGATGAAGTTTTTGTCCATTGATATCACTGATTATTATTCCGTGGATTTTTATTTCTGTGATCCATATTTTTCGAAAATATACCTCAGAGATTGATTGGTTCTCACTCGTTGAAGACACAAAAAATTGACAATCTGCTGCTCACTTCAGGATAGACTGCTACTGCTATAACTGCTTTCATCTGAAAGACTGCAGTGACCTTGAATCCTTAAATGATGCTCTCTGACATAGATGGCAGAAGGACCATTTTGATCCATATTGTATGATTATTAACTTCTCTACGAACTTTCTAGATAACTGCACATTGAGAAAATCGGACCCAGGACCTACGTAAGTACGATAAACTTTAGGTGACTGCCATGAATGGCTAGGATTTGGCCTCAGCATCTTATGCCGTCAAGACTTCGGGTCTTTGTCTACTCCGAGGATCCAAATACCTGTCATTTCTTCTGCGTTGGGTCTAAGCTTTGGTTCTTGGTCTATTTCTGAGTATTCTGACGGCAAAATACTCAGATTGCTCGAAGGACAAGATTTTTTTGCTGAGCAGATGCATTTATGTGAAATTTCTTCAAAATGCAAATATGCAGGTATTTGCATTTCGAAGAAATTTCACATAAATGCATCTGCTCAGCATCTCATCACTCTACCTGCAAAAAAAAAGTATATCTGACCTTCTAGGGAGGGTCCAAGTATATTTCATCGAATTCTTCGAGTAGAAATAAGAAAAATACTTCAGCATTTGCTAATTTCGAATCATTTCAAGCTAGAAGGCTGTTAATATAAAGTTGAGTAAATGCTTCATCAGGAGCAATATGCTCAGGTTCAATATTCTCAGTGATCTTTTGTTAACCTTGATCAATAATTCGTACAATGACCATGCAAAGTATCTCTCGAAATGTGGACTCCACTCGCAAGCTTTCAAACTGTATCTTCGCTTGCAAATCTCCTTTTACTGCTTCGTATATGGAATGACCAAGTGGTCATTATCATGAGAACTGGTTGCGACCGCCACATCAAAACAAACGACAGTCGTCATATATGGTAAGAAAGCACAATCTTGACCTTGAACTCCAACATTCCATATTCTTCGAATCGTGGTTTAAAAATAGAACAGTCGCTCCTTCGAATAGTGGCCACTTGTCGACAACGAAGGACACAATTACTCTTATTTCTTATAATAGATATAGACCCAAATCTATCAAATCAGTGATACCTGCACCATCATCAAGGGTATGAAGACCTTAATAGATGGAAGAGGAGGAATAAAAGTGAAGTCTTCAGTAGGGCAGCTTTGAAGGTGTGCACTTCACGAGTGCGCAGTCGGGAGCTTTCGTGATTTTCCGTTCAGGCCGGTTATTCTCCGGTGCATTGTTGGTAGCGGATGGCGAGAAGGACAGTCAGTGTGCGGCTTGTAACTCGTTCGAACTCAATATTGTGCGAGCTTTACAAGTGCGCGTGCTAGGGACTTTCCGAGAGTCGGGTGTTTGTGCATTTTTTTTATAGGATATAACTTGAGGGGATTGAAACGTCTTGAGATTAGATGTGAGTGTACCTGGTAAAGTTGACGAGAGAAATTTGATGTTTTTCTGCCTTAAGTACACCTGTCACTACTCGAAGAATTTTGGTTGAAAAGTTTGGTTCGATTCAGAAATGTATTGGAGACTGCTCCTAAGGCAGCAGGATAAATATGCAATGCCAAAAGTGTCAATGATTTTCTTTCACCACGTCCTATGTCACCTATGTGAAGACAACAGGGTTCTCGGAGGTCTTCGAAATTCAATGAGGCAGAGGAATAAAACCATAACACTCGCCAGATCAAGATGAATTGTATCCATAGAGTTAACAATAAATCTTTTTAGACATGAGATTGTTGAGGTCGCAAATTATTGAAAACAAGGTCAAATCAACCGTTTTATTCTGTAGAAGAGACTCACAAAACTCATCATCTGAATGAGCAAAATGTAGAGTTCACTATCTTTTTAAGAAAAACATGGTTTTCGTTCAGTGCAAATATTGATCGAAATCTTTCACCATTCATTGTTACTCTTATAATGGCACATTCAATAGACTATATCGAAGAGTTAAAATTTCTAGGTGCCATGACAAGAAGATTATGTCCATCTTAATAAGTATCTCGTCTTGTCCCAACAAAAGACGATTATTACCATTAAATTATTGGACCTAAACCATGTGTCTTGATGAAAATCAAAAGTATGACCATATGGTGAAGTAATCTTCGAAAGTGACTTCAATCGACTCTCGTAACTCTACTAAGCACCACTGACTAGATTTATGAATAAATAATGAAGCTTAGGCTACCCTACTTGATGGATGAGCCCATAGGTTCCATTATAAACAATTTAAGACTCATCTACGAACGGTGTTATTAACATCTTGAACTGGCTGTATATTCATTCCGATTAACACGTATGATCAATTATATCGTGTCAATGAATGTAACGTGCCTTGATGAAGTAGAATATTCCACAGGAATTATAGGTTATTGCACTCAGACTAAGATGATGAATTAGATATTTGGAAAACGTGGGGACAGTACTCAAACAAAAGAGTTGACGAGGACAGTTTTCCAATCGTTGAAATTTTTCATTTCGTGAGGCAGACAACACATGAGTGTCATTGCGATGACATTCGACAAGGACCAATAAAAATCTCTTTACTCTTTAGATCTCTTTAAAACTCAATAATTTTTCATTACCAAAATCAGTATTAAAACTTCATATAAAAGAAAAGATTCAATGTCCATTGTCGTACTCTCAAAGAGAACTCCTTGAGAGAGAACTCTCAAAATCAGCATTGGCGTCGTTCTGAATTTCATCAAGAACATTTCGCTGATGTCACTCGGAGTCTCTACAAGTGGAGATCCTGACAGTTCTAGGGGTTTTCATTCGGGAATCTGAATAGCGTTTCCATAGAATTAATCTTTCGGAACATTGAATATCCATTTATGGAAATTCAAATTACGAGACCGTCGAATATGTAGTCGTAGAGTTTCAATGAGTCAAGTTAATATTCCCCAGAAAGTTGAACTCTGAACCCATTTCAGACAATGCGATGTGACTTTAATGTATGTGTTGAGTTGAAAGGCAGTTGTGCCCTGTTAATTTGGTCGCTAGTGTGTTCAGTCGGGCCATACGAAATATCGATGTTAAGAAAAATAATAATCGTATTTTTTCCGAGAATAATTCTTTTTGGTTTCATCAAAATCCAGTGAATTCTATTAAAAATCTCTCAATGTTGTAATGTTCCAAGAAACGTTTGAGTTCCAAAATAAAAAACATCGATTATATAGGGTGTTTCAAATTGCACGGTTTTCTTTGAGAATAAATAAAATACAGAGTGTTCCTAAATTTAACGTACAGGGTGATTGTTTATATTCTACTCAATGGCTATCTCAGGTTATATGTGTCGTACGAAAACGTTCAAATGGGCAAATATGTAGTATTTTTATAGGCATTTAGAACTCAGTACCTACTAAGGAATGCATAAAAGCATCGTAAACCTAAAAAAATTATGGTAACTGTTATTTTTGAAATGGTACACCCTGTATTTCATTTTCCTTATCGGTGGAGCTCTTTCTTTTGATTTTAGTTTTCTAATAACTTAGGTCTGAGTCAAAGGCAGCTGTAGAACGCCACAAGACAAAGAGGCGATTTCTTTATGCTTAGGAACCGTGAATAATAAAACAACTGATATTTATTTCATTTATTCATCCACTAAAAGTTAAATTAAGTGTTCAAAATGACCCCCATTTATTTCTACACACAGTTGATATCTTTTCATAAGTTTTTGAGGGTTTTCCATACTATTTCTGGATTATTATTGAGGTTGTCAATTTCTTCCTCTATTCTGAATTCAATGTCTTCATTATTTTGCGAACGGCCATATACACTTTAGATTTCAAATATCCCCCATAAAAAAGTGTCCAATGATGTTAAGTCGGGACTGTAAGGAGGCCTGGAACGATCCCGTTCCTGCCAATTTAATTGTTTTATTATCCATGGAAACTTCAAATTTGATATAAAAAAATCACAGCATTCTCGAGTGACGTTCTACAGTTGCCTTGGATTTAGACGAGAAACCTATATTTTTAGAAAACTGCCGAAAATAACCTCTATAAAGTATATATTTTTGAAATCCGAAGACAGAGCTCTACCGATTAGAAAAATGAAATACAGGGTTTACCGAGGGGTGCAACATTTAAAAAATAACATATATGATAAATTTTTAAGGTTTACGATGCTTTTATGCATTTCTTGGTTCTGAATTCTGAATTTCCATTAAAAATATTACAAATTTGCCCATTCAAACGTTTTTGTACGATCAATATTAACTGAGATAGCTATTGAGTAAAATCACCCTGTACAAACGAAAAGGGGAGATTCCTTGAGTAGGTTTGAGAAGGAAAGGTTTCATAATTATGGGATCGCAAACGTTTCGTTTTCGAGATATAGAGTGTTGAAATTTTAAATTTTTTCAAATTTTTTTTCTCATGGTATCTGCACTCTACCTTACTTTTCAGAACACAAACGCTCAATAATTTGATGTGTCAAAACTGACACTGAATTCATTGAATATCGCTTACTAATATAAATTTTATGATGATTTGGATATTTCCTAGGATTTCGAGAGAATCGTTAAATTTTTTTTCTCGAAATCGGTAGCAAGAAACCGAGAAGTTCAGTATTACAACAAAGCTTCATTCTTCATTTTTTTAAATTAACAACTGATCACAAAAAAAAGTTTTGGAGGAAAACAGGTAACAGTGTTCCAGGAAAAATATTACCCTGTGGATCTGCCATCAAAATTATCATTTAAGGTGATGAGAACTCTCAAATGTAATATTATTATTATTATATCAAATGTCAAATTTTAACAAAAGAGTGGACGTCTGTAGAGCTGCAAGAGAAGGCCATTCGGCAGATTTTATTTTTCGTACATAAATTTCATAACTGATACTTTAATTACCAATAAGATTGTTTCGAGAATGAATGCAAATTATGTGTTTTATTTATTCTGAAAAAACCAACATCGGAATTCGAGGCACCCTTCACAAGTAACTCAAGTTATTCTGGGCTTAGTTTAAAAACTATTCATCATGTTGAATGTTTCACGGAATAACTCGAACCACTCATAAAATAGTCACGAGAAAGTAGTAGTTAAAACGGTTGGATTGAATAAGTGGGATTTAAAACGAAAGTCGATTGATTTAAGACTGCTAAAAAAAACTGAATGATGCTATTAGAAAATTGGGGACATATTTTTTGGCAACTTGGTTGAGATTAGATTTGGCAATGACACTGACACTCATAAATTTTTCCTGAAAGGACCATTGAGATAATTTTCAACCGAGCTATGTACGTATATCAAACTTATTAAATCACATATACGTCTAGCTCCCTAATATACGAGACTTTTGATCACACCCCGCTTTTGTTGGTCATCGGACTCCTTGTGCAGAAATCTGTCTGTGTGAGCAAGCTTTCTTCAAACTTTGTTTCCTAGTTTGCCATAAGGCTTCCTCGCACCTACAACATCCAGGAAAGGTAGTGCATCACATTTGTCTACTACCAAGGTGAACTAAACGTTTCAGTGTCTGCATTTGAGATGTTTAAGGAAGACATTCTATTGTTCTTCACAGTGACTTCAAATCACGAGGGTATCATCCACATATCGCAGCAAATTGGAAAGTTTCTTTGGTGTTGTTTCAACGCCTTTTTTTTTCTTAATTTGATTCCAGAAGCCCAGACTAAAGAGACATTGCTGCTCTGGCCGTCTTCATTGATTTCTTTTCTGCACATAGTAAATATGATAAAATCATTAAAGCTTTTAAGGCAGCTACTTATATGATTGGAAGGAATAAGACACAAATCATTTGCTAATATAAATATTGACAAATGAAATGTGAATACGAAGTAGGTCTCCCACACTGTTCACCCTACCAGACCGATGGTGCACTCCCATATCATCTTTGAGTCGATGAACTTCAGTGCTTTGATAGTAGCTTGACTATCAGAATGGATCCCTTGTCACACTCTTTATAGTTACTTTCCAGGTTCGCCAGGTTTTTCCATAGCGACGCCATTCGTAGAAGGCTGAGTTTGTGATTAAATTCGGCCTTGATGTTTCCATCAATAAATTATTTAACGAATTTGGCAGGCCATTAAGACAACAGAAAACATCATCATCAACCAGCTGTCTGCCCTGTATATTGGTTTCGCGAATTCTGACACATCCATGGTATACATAAAGCGAAGTTATCGGAATCGAAATTGAATCGAAACTAGAGCTCGCAAGTCTCGCCTCGCCGTTCGCGATTCATTCCAATGAATATTTTGTCTGGACATGACAGCTGCGAAGCGTCGACCACAAAGACCAAAACTTCGTCCTGGAAACTCTTGCCTCCTCAGCTGTGAATTCAAACGTTTGTCGAAACCGAGTGGGCTTTGTTGTTTGCGAAAATTCGCCAACTATTTAGGCAAACATCCCCATTTCCTTATTAGAATCGTTTAATTTAAATGGGACACGAGCAGCGCTCCGAAAGCTGCTGAAATGCTTGTTTGGTGATGCACATGCATGCAGGCCGACGAATTAAGGTGGATTTATACAGCAACTAAAATAAAATAAGAACTAAAATAAAATAAAATAAGAAATAAGAGCAGACAACATAGGTTTATAGAGATCACTACAATAAAATAAGAAATAAGAATGAACCAATCAAATCGCAGATTTTTTGACAATGACTTTTGTGTAAGTTTAGAAAATCGCCTATTCCGCCTTTTATTCAAGGCTTGTCATCAATAACAACATCGCTCCCACCATGATTTCCTGGTCATCCATATTAAATATATCATCAATAATGATTCAAAAAAATATTCATTAAATTTTAGGTTAGAAAACTAGAACTTGTTAAAAGTTTCAATACGGAAAAGATTGGAGAGTGGATTTGGGTCATGCGCAATATCATTTTCCAAATAAAATAAGCGAAAAAGATAAAAGTTGACCATCTCTTATTCTAATTCTTATTCCTTATTTTAGCTTACTTCCTGTATAAACGCTGTCATTGAAATGCATGAAGTGAACATTCTTATTTTATTTTATTTTAGTTCTTATTTTATTTTAGTTGCTGTATAAATCCACCTTTAACGTCTTCGTTGAGATGATTTATTGGTTGTGCTTGTGCGGATTCCCCGTCTCTAATTACAAAACGGTTGACTACGATTAGACAAGACGAAAGTGTCCTTTAAGCTATATAAAGACGCCACACACTACGACGAAATAATCGATTAAATTAAAATACAAATTTCATCTATACTCCATTCACAATTATAAAATCACAACTCTGGCCTTGGAAATTTGACACATTCCACTCTGTATCGAAGTTTTGACGTTTTTCAAAATATTTTTATGTTCCAAGTCAACACTTTGTTGCCCTTTCTACATTCTTAGCGTATTTCTCAGAATGTGAATGAATGGGAAAAGATGTGATGGACGAAAATAATTAACGTTTATATGAATTGATAGAAAGGATTCCTTTTCTAGTTATTTGCTTGAAAAGTACAAAAGATCACTGTTGAAATATATTATTTTTCGCCATGGAAAAAAATTTCATTGCTTTCACATAATTTTCATATGCATGCTTGTGAAGATTCAATGTTTATCATCCTCTTGAACTGAAAGTTCAAGACTTGACGACATTTTAATTATTTTATCTTATGAACAAGGAGTAAAATATTTTGATTGTATAGTAATTTATTAGTTTAAAAAAATATTCATACATTACTACCAACTACCACAGTAGGTTTGTACGAATAAAATGGAATAGGTCAAACATATGCTTCACATTTATCATTCACCTGTTCTAAAATAAGACACAAACTCCTTGAATATGAAAAAAACCGATGTATTCTGGTTCAATATAGCCTATTTCTACTTTCGGCAAAGGAATGAAAGCTCCAGTGACACATTTCAAATCATCTGAATCCGTTGAATGCAATATAGTCATATTTCTTTTTTTTTTTAGCTTTTTCGACGTGTTTTTTTTCTGAAACGTGAAAACGATCAACAATAATCATTTAGAGACAGATGATGGCCATCCAGAACCTGTTACTTACGAAAATCGTGCAATTTCATTCTGCAAGTTCTTTCCTCATAATTCCTCGAAAATCCTACCTGAACCATATTTTCCGGTCGCTTTCGTTAGAAGATCGTATAAGGAACCTTTTTTTGTCTATTTACACATTCCAAATAAATTTTGAGCACCAAAAACGATACCAAAACGGCCAGATACCTAAAAAAAACTCCGTTATCAAGTGTAAAAAGGTCGATTAGTACTTACTTTCGCTTTATTTATGCTTATAAATCGACTTTTGGTCCAATTCAAATTTGCCGTGGAAAAAAAATGACACTTGCACGAAACTACTTCTGGACGACGAGAACGGAAAAATAGGCGATTTCCTATCGATATTTCGCCCCAAAATCGCCGATCGATTCGAACTAACAAAATGTGGAAAATCTTCGATACTTTTACTTCGATGTAAACAAAAAACTGGCATCGTCGTTTTGTCATAAACGATATTTTATGTACGCGCACAGATTTTTCATCAGGTGCACCAACTCCTGAAAACGAAACCATGACCTCCTATGTGATTAAATAAAAGTGAATGGAGTATACCAATTTTATTTATTCAGTATACAGGGTATTTCTGAATTGATGCGGAACATTGCGAAGTATGATTCTTTGATCAAAATAAAGGGTACTTTGTCATATAAATGATGGGTGAAATGTCATAAGTTAGGGAAATATTTCGGTTCGAAGACGGCGGAAAAATGATATTTTCATTCTGTATCTCAAAAACGAAAAGCGATAGAATGATGATATTTCATGGAAGTATTACTATCATAATAACTCATTTTTTTGTACCTAGGTTAGTTTACCTAGGCTGTTCTGGTTTATATTTGTACCCTGATTAGTCCATCAGGATAATGGATTATTTGCACTGCTTCTGGTTGATGGATGCTGGTGATCCACGTAAATGTTGATGATTAACTGTTGTGACTTCACAACCGATGTAAGGGGGTATACTTAATTATAAGAACCCTATGGTAATCTCGATGATTACTGCGATGAGTTGTTATCAGTACTTGATAACAACTACGAAGAGGATGAGGAAGTGTTGAAATGTAAACGCACTCTCAACAACAAATGAACTGTATTTTTCTTGTAACCTTAACTAAGGTAACAAGCACGAAACGATTATATAAATATTACGTATACTAGTTTGAATATACCTTCTATATGATAATTTTATAGCAAGGGAGCAAAGGTGTTATGATAACGAATACTATTACTTTACTTTACCGACGATTATAAACTTAATCTTCTTCATGAAAATGTGTAGCAAGAAGGAATTATGATTACTGATAAAAAAACGTTACTTCACTGATTGCATAGGTTTTTGAAGACAAGCTCGAAATTAAGGAAGATTCATTTCCTCAGAATGAAAATGAGAAAGATCAACAATCGATTGGATGTCATAATCGAAAAACGCCTCGCTAAGCCAACAAAGTGCTTTCATTTGCCATTTTGACTAGTGAAAAAAAAAACAACCCAATTTCTTAATTCTAGAACAATGAGGGCGCTTTGGTGATTTGCTTCTCTCTCCTGACATGTACCTATTTCCCAGATGTAACTTGAACGGCCATAAACTCGCCACATGTTTGATTTTATGAGCCTTGACTGCGAACTGAATGACGGTTCATCCGACATGGTACTCTCACCAAAAAACCGGATGAATCTCCATAACTTGACCTAAATTCTTGGGTTTGAGAAACCTTTCAATAGGAACAAAATTGGTTGAAAAAGGGTATTTAAACAACGAACTAAAAATTGTATCAATAAACATATGGGAATATTATTGCCTTCTAAGGGTTCGATCTCATACGGTTAAATCAATACAACATCTTTAAAAAGTGGCAGATCCTATTTCGTGAACAAAGGAGACGAAATTTATCTGTTCCAGATGTTGCGAAGTGGAACGCAACACTCATTGTCTTGATATTTTCCATTATTTTCAGAACGAGTGGTTGGTTGAAGTAGACTATCGCTGAATTCAAAGAAGAACTAACGCAACCACTTGGATAGAATTAAATTCGGATAGCCTGATTTTGTTAGATACTTTTCCATTCTGTGTATTTTTCTCGTAAAATGTACCGTTTCGAAATAAAAAAATAAAATGTAAATCAGTTCTGAAATAAAGTAATGATTTACATTTGTTTTTTTTTTCATTTCGAAACTGTACATTCGACGAGAAAAATGCAGGAGATGAGAAAGTTTCTAACCAAATCGGGCTATCCGAATTTCATTCTCTATCCAAGTCGTTACGTAAGTTTTTCTTTAAATTTCAATTTTTCCGCCATCTTCGAACCGTGATAATATCTCCCTTACGGTTGACTTTTTACCCAACAAACTAAGCTTTATTTCGAACAAGAAATCACCCTGTATAAAGCACTCTTCTGTTTGTCCTGAAAAAATATTCATGAATTATTCCGACAATAGAATTTCAGAGAATACGAAATATTCGCAGCGCTCTGTATTACCTACATCAAATAAAATAATTCAAGGAACCGATAACAATAATATTCTTCTCCTATATTGCCTCCATCTGAATTCAAGGCATAAGCCTCATTCGATAAAGGTGTATTTTTATTCTATCCTTGGAGCGAAAGGTTGATTGTATTCCCATTTCGGCAAGAAAAACACTCCCCAGAAAATAAACAATCGAATAAGGATAAAACGTGGATTTTTTTAAGAGCCAATACATAAATTGAATAAAAACGGAGGTTGCCAAACTATTGTCTTGGATACTCAGGAATTCAATGCCGTTATCATAACAAATAGGCGCTTTGAATATATTCCGATGTCACAATCCGTCTGGATAGCGGGACCGTTTTTTCCAGATCCTTGGAAGAGGGATGAAAGGCAGATACAAATTTCTATTCGGAAGAGTTTTTCACTGTGTGGAAAGCTGGGCGAATGGGAAAATATACACTTTTATATTCTTTTCACGGTCTATTGTGAGCGTCTCCTTCGTGAAAATATTTTTCGTACTGCTATGTTGATTTTTGGAATATTTCGTGTTTGTCATTGAAATATCGAATTGATAATAAACGAGAAATGGAAAGAAATATACCGATTATATGCCAGTTACAAGTCGAACTTTTCTCATCTGAGAGTCTCCTTGAAGACTATTCTTTAAATTTCAGCGTCTGCAGGCGGGTACAGAACTGACGAGTTGCGAGCAGCAGAACAATACGCCTCTGACAATTTGAAGCTATCGGCCACTAGATTCTTTGAACTTTGTTTGATTCATCCATTTCATTTAACTGGTCTCTAGTTCAGCCAGTAGTGAGTTGTTGGGTTCCCATTAGTTTCAAAGTTTTGGGAAAACATATGTCGTTGATCCGGACAAAAAAGTATCGTTATCGATAAACGACCAGCAATTTCTCTGCGGATTGCCATTGCACCTATCGGCGTCCAAACATGAAGATAGTAGATAAAGTTTATACGCCAATTACAAATCCCATTACAGGCGCCCTCTATAAATCGAATCTCCGTCATTGATATATCAAAACGTCCGGATTTGTTCAACTGTCCAGCTTGGAATGGACTCGCTAAATCATCCCCGTAAATCAATCATAAGCCGCCGTTCGCAAAATGTACGTACACTCATTCCGTCGAAATTGGGTAACGAGCTGGTCGATAATGATATTTACGATGGCCAGGAGACGAAGATAATTGAATTTTTGGACGATGCTGATCGCTACAGTGTTTGCGGTGTCTGAAAAAAATAACAGCGTTCGACTAATCATTGCATATCAATCTGCGTTTTTTCAATTCGCGCCAGTTTTATTTTGTCCAAGTTGTGAAATGAATTGTGAAGGAAATGAATATGGCATTACCAGAAACATAATATTTTTTTGACTTATGAATCGAATATGGTATCATTGTGTGTGTTCTCTAGGAGGCTGAATCCAATGGAGAATAGTTGAAGGCGCTATCTTCCATAGTCTAGATTTTCTTGTGACATTGAATTTTCATGAAATTGGAAATTTTAAACTGACAGAGCCATCCCCTTATTATTTGTATATTAATGAAATAATGATTAGCAATGTTTAAAGTGGCTCTGTGCGAAATATGAGCGTTTCAAAAATTCCAACTTTCGGATAAAAAATATTCAGGGGGTAAGACCCCCTGACAACACCATATTTGTTAATAAAAAATGTATCCGGAAGGTTCTAACGGCCTTAATGATTGAAAAAATTATTCGAACTATTCAAATCTCCAATGAAAGCCACCATTAAGCAGATCGATAACACCCATACCTCGAATGGTTTGAGCTTGTGAACAGAACTCGAAATCGAAAATGAGATATGAAAAAATTAAAAACCAGAATATTCTTTATTACTCATTAGGGGTACATGGTTGACTTTGGTATGAAAATGTAGGTTCTCGAGGTCGCTGAATTCTATAAAGAATAATGCAGAGTCCTACTGGGATATATTGAAAAATTCTAAGCCTACTATAGAACCAAACAAAATTTTAATGTCGAAATATTTTTTTCTCCATTTCTGTATCGTAATAAGTTCATTACAGTACTAAGAACAGTGCTGTAATGAACCCAATACAGCATTGTTTTCAGTTATATTTTTCGTTTTTTTGGTTGTCAGTACTGGCTTCCGATTTTCAACACACGTCAATTTGGAAATGTCAATTTCGTAACAGTCACCAACCGCTAAGATACAATACAAAAGTCACTAGGATGTATGATCTGAATGTTTCATTGAATTTCTACGAAATTTGACTGACATAGAGAAAATATCGTCTAATACTCGTTGCAGAATGCAATTCCAACACTCATGCATTTCGCATTCGTATTGGAATAGGAGCCCATTCTGCAACTAGAATGCAGAATTATTACTCAACATATTCTCCTCTTAATTGAACACATTTATAACAGCGAACCTGCAACGTCTCTAGGCCTTCCGAAAAAAATTTTTCTTCTTTCTCTGCAAACCAGTCCTCCACAGCTTTTATTACCTCTTCGTTGGAAGAAAATTTACGCCCTTCAAACTTTTTTTTAGTTATGGAAAGAGATGATAGTCGGACGGAGCTAAATCTGGTGAATAAGGGGGGTGTTTTAGTAATTCTAACCCTAAATCACGAATTTTTTGCATAGCCACATGGGACTTGTGTACTGTGGCGTTGTCCTGTAAAAACAAAACACCTTTGGATAGCTTTCCGCGTCTTTTCTCTTTGATTTTTCCCCGTAGGGTGGTCAGTAATGTCGGATAGTAATCTCCAGTTATTGTTCTACGGTTATCCAAAAAATCAATCATGATAACTCCATGGCAATCCCAAAAATTTGAAGCAAAAACTCTTCCAGCAGATTTTTTGATATGAAACTTAATTAATAGGCCTTGTAAAACCAAAGTGTCTCCATTCCATCGATTCTTGCTTTGTTTCTGGATCGTAGAAATGTACCCAAGTCTCATCCATAGTAACAATTCGGTTTAAGAAGTCTACATAGTTTTTAAATCGGGCACAGATCGAACGCGATGCTTCTACCCTTGCATGCTCTTGGTCAACATTCAAACATTCGGGGATCCATTTTGCAGAAATTTTTCTCATGTCCAAATTGACGTGACTATATGATGAACGCGTTCGTATGAAATCTTCAGTGCTTCAGATATCTGTTTTAGCCCAATTCGACGGTCTGATAAAATCATGTCATGAACTGCATCGATATTTTCGGGGAATGACACAGAAACTGGCCTTTCTGATCGGTCATCATCTTCAATGGAAAATTTACCTCTTTTGGAGCTTCCAATTTTCCACGGTCGCATACGAAGGACTTTGATCACCAAGGGTATTAAGCATATCTTCGTAAAACTGTTTACCTCTTAACCCTTTCAAATACTGGTACTTGATGATGGCTCGCTAGACCAATTTTCGATTTTTACAATTTCGGTGGACATCTTTTTTTTAAATTTATTGCGTAACTCTTTTTTACTTTTTTGACGTCAAACTCTATACACTGACACTTCTAATAACTTATTGTTCGTTGATCATCATGATATCGCAATATTTTGTTTTTTTCTGATCGGAACAATATTGAGCAATATCGCCTTAGTTACCATATGTCATAACACACTAATATTTCCCAAGGGAAATATGAAACGTCAAGTCATATTTCCCTTGAGACAATATGATATATTTATATTTTACTATAAAAGATCTTTCATTTATTTATTGGAAAAAGAAAAGTGCAATTCTTAAAATTTCAGCTGAAGGTATTGTAACCAGATGCAAAAGATTAAATATCTTGTTCGCAATTCGTCATTTGGAGCTTCTCTCAAGAATTTCTTGATCTCCTCCCGAGCCAACACTGCTGATTGTTTGGGAAAGTATCCTTCATTTTTATTTTTAACAAATGCTTCCACTTCATCGAATATTTTGACTTCAGTTTTTTTCTTCAAATGTAACATTGACCTTAGCATCGATAATTTTGGCCATAACGTGTTTGGTGAATATTTCTGCAAGTAGGGATCGAACAAATTAGTATTAAATCAAAAATATCAAGAATCAGAGCAACATACCAAATCTTCAAAATATGCTAACAAAATATTTTCGTTGACACCGTCCACCAAATTTTTTCTTCTCCACTACTGAAAGTCTTCATACGCTTTATTGTAGGCAGTGTTAGATTTCTCCGGAACCAAACATTCACGGGCTTTTGCCGCTTGAGCTTCCACGTATTTTGACATTATTTCAGCAATTTTATTTCCACAAACACTGCCCATAGCAACGTTTAAAATTCAATGAATTCAAAAATTTGCAATCTAATATTAATTTTTCCATTTTCAGAACAATAATGTGTTTCAATCAGAAAAAAACTTTTGATTACAACACGGGAAATATGAATATATTTCCTCGGTTGTCTATACATCCCTCGGGCTTCGCCCTCGGGATGTATCTTTGACAACCTCGGAAATATACTATTCATATTTCCCTTGTTGTAATAATAGCTATTATGCATGGAACTGGTCCAGGCTAACAAGATATCAATACATCTTCGTAACTGTCAAAGTTTAGGTTCTCAACTGGGAAATGGCATTTTTCGAAAATTGGAAATTTCATGGAATTATATATTGATGTACTGCATAGCCTCTGTGCAAAATATGAGCGATTTTAAAATTTCCCAATTTTCTTCAAATCAAGGGGTAAGACCCCCTAAGAACATCATAGTGATCAATATAACAAATATCTGGGAGGATCTAACGGTGTTATTGTATCGGGATCCTGTTTGAATCATTCGAATATTCAATAATAATTGTTTTGCGGATCGAAAACACCCATACCTTGAGTGGTGGGTGTTGTGAACAAAACTTGAAAATGAAATATCGAAAATTAAAAACCAAAAAATTATTTACTTATAAGATAAACACGGTTGACTTAGGTGGGAGAATGTAGGTTTTCGAGGTCGCTGAATTCAATATAAAATAATCCAGAGTCCTAACTATGATAGATAGTATAGATTTTCACCTGTGAAATGGCATTTTTCGAAAAATTGGAAATTTCAAACTGTCATAGCGTCCATTCCTCGTACCTTCCGTCTCCGACATATTCTTGATCAGCATAGTCCCAAGTTTCTCTGTGCAAAATCTGAGAGATTTAAAGATTCTCAAATTTTGGGTGAAAAATGATCAAGGGGAAGGTATGACCTCCTAAAAACATGATATTGATAAATATAACAAATATCTGAGAGGATCCAATGGTGTTATTGAATCGGGATGGTATTTGAATCATTCGATTATAGTTGGTTGGCGGATCGAAAACACCAATACCTTGAGTAGTGTGTGCTATTAACAAACCTTGAAAATGAAATATCGAAAATTTGAATAACCATAAAATTCTTCACTTATGAGAGGAATATGGTTGACTTTTTGGTATCAAAATGTAGGTTTTCGAGGTCACTGAGTTTAATTAAAAATATTCCACATCCCTAACTGACATCGTTCAGTTTTTCACCCATGAAAATGCATTTTTGTCTGAATTGGAAATTTCTTAAAGTCAGAGCTTCTGTCCGTCTTGTTTTGTCTTATACACCACCTGTATATATTTCGTTGATCAGCATATTTCACAGTATCTCTGTGTGAAATAGGAAACCAACCTTTTTTGGGTGAAAAATTATCATACTTCTTGAAGCTAAATATAATTCAAAAGTTCATATTGACATACAATTTTATGGTCAGATATAGGCACTGAGCCAACTTAAACGGTTTCCTTCACACCGAATTTGCACCTCCTTCAAGGAAAATTCCTCAGCCGAAGATATTATCTCGCCAGGTGACCTCGGTGAGAGGAAGTTCACCCCATGCAATAAGTCTATGCGTTCCAGATAATAGCAACTCGATGTAAACATCCATTATCATTCTAATACATGAAAGTTAGAGCCATTGTTTACGACCTTTCTGCTTTTATTGCTTGTGCGAAAACCTCATCGTGCCCTGCGAAGAGCACAGAGTTCGAAGCAACGTTCCATGAATATTCATCGCTGCTTCTCACAATTTCTGGAAGCAAAGGGTAAAGATAAGCACTGTCCACTCAGAATCAACCTGAATAACTGGAATTGGGCATTCTTAATGAAAGTTTCATAAGGATAATCTATACGAATATTTACAAAGAGGATAAAAGCACTCGATCGTCTATTCAATGATTATAATTTATTTTCCAAATTTTAAATCGAGTTTCATTCTTCAACTTCTTTCTTAGTTCGGAAAGATAGCATTGACCTCAAAATACAATGCCAGCGTAAACTAATTGTTGAATATCCTTGATAAAAGTGGAAGTTATCGATTACCATATCTATTCCTTACATGGCGAATTCCATAAAAACACGAACAGACAGCTTTATTCTCCTATCGAACAGAAATGGATCAATGATCTCGATTGGAATACGTGACCTGCCAGCCTACAAGTCTGCGCCTTCGGCTGTTTTGCTTGCCTTTTAAGGAAAACCGATAGAGGAGAAGCATGCAACTATGAAACTGCATCGAAACCAGTCGACATTACTTTTTATGTATTTCGGATGAAGTGGTTTCACACTAGAGAAATGAACATGAATTAGATAGTAATCAGTATTTAAAAGGAAATTTCGAGTCTCATTTTGAAGATTGAACATCATCACATCATTCTTCATGAACTATGTCAGAGATATCAGAATTCATGGAATAACGTGAGACTGAATTCGTATTCTCATTGAACCACATTTTTCTCTCCGAAAAATAAATGTCTTCCTGTCAGCAGGCACGAATGGTGCTCAGAATAAAACGAAATGAAAATTGTTCAAATTGAGCACGTTCTCCCTTCTCTATATCAAACATCGAATTGTGAATTTCTCAGGATGTTGCCGAGGATAATCAGAATTCTGAACAAATATTCAACCCTGGCGTAAGCTTCTCGGTTTCTCCAAACAAATCTATTAATCTCCCCTGGATCCAGACTTGATCAAGACATTTCCGAGTCTATCAAAAGGAACGAAATGATGGGATCTTCCTGTGGAAATTCACTCGGAAGTACTTAACTATATCCCTTTTGCTTAAAGTTCGGTGGATGACAAAAAAATTGAGGGGTGAATATTTCATCCAGTTGAATGTGGAGTGATGAAGTTGCAGGTTTGTCTTTGATGAAAACATTGTTTGATGAGGACTTAACGAAATGAAAAGAAATCAACAGGATATATTCAAACAATATCGGTGTTATTATTTTTTTTAGAACGAACATAAACATAATTAAAGGACTGACAAAAAAGGAAGAACAATTCTTTAGAATTCATGACATTCAACAAAAATCAAAACGAATAAATAGAATAAATATCTATTATATCAATTTAGGTAGACTACTACAGAATATACAACTAATAAATAATGTGAGTGTATGCACAACACACTTGCCCTAAAATGGATATTTTCTGAGTTAATATTCACTTTAGGGCAAGGGTGTGATGCATACACTCACATTATTTTTTAACGTAGATTCAATATCTGTCATAAAAAAATGGGGTTCTAATTTGAAAAAACTGATTTTTCACGATTTTGTCATCCCTAACTTTGAAAGCGATTTTTTCACCCCCTGTATCATGAATCGCGATTTCGATTTTCAAAGTGGATACATCAATCTTACATCTTGAAAAATCCCACAAATGAAAATTTTCCATCCAAAAACCTCGAAGTTATTCTTGTTTCAGCGGAGCTCTATTTTCGATTTTTTTTTCGAATTTTTCCGCTCAGAGAGAATTTTCCAACCAAAACTGAAAAATGTTACATCAAAATAACTTGAAATTTTCTAAGGAATCTATTTCTGCAATAAAAAAATGGTGTTCTAATTTGAAAAACGGAAGTTGACGTCATTTCCGGAAAAACCGGAGGTGCTCATGCCTTGAAAATATTTTAGATTTAATCAGCATCGTGAAATACTTATAAGTGCTGAATTTCATGAAAATACGTTCAGTAGATTCCCGTATAAATATGGGTGAGGTTCCTTGTGAAAGACCCTGTATAGAAACCCCTTTATTTACATTGAAATGTGTCGCATCTGAAACTTAGAGCTGGTCGATTGTACCTTATACCGGTCCATTAGAATCGTTTGCAATATGTCCATGTTGCCAAACTGAGCAGATTGTAGGTTTCTCTGATGACGTATTATTATACACATAAACTATTTCTCTCATTTACAATGCTGAATTGATATAACATCTCGTAAGTTTTAATTGAGACAGTCTTTTCGGATATATTATTAATGAGTACATCAAAGAATATAGTTGATTATACTATTTTATGCTAGGGATATTGTACCGAAGAAATTCAGGTTAGATTTATGACAACACCGCCCTTATCTCTACTTCAGTTTGAAAAGAGATGGAGAGATACTTTGGTCAACACGTGGTTCTCGATAAACGAACGTTGCCCCAAGAATCCGTTGAATTACAGGAGAAACTTTGGTGGAGTTTGGTGGTTGTTTATGATTCAGTGGCGTAGAAACTTTAAATAAGGAAGCTTTCAGCTTGTATCTGTTCAGGTACCTACAAATTCATATCACAGTCAGGATTGTTTGCTGTTCTGTAACAATGTAGACAGTCTTTGCTACATTTATTGATTTATTATTGTCAGTTTGTCGTTACATAACCACTCGTTGTAAAGAATAAGGTCTTGATTGGCCAAAAATTCTAGTTTGTTGGGATAACTATCAGACAAGACTAGTATATAATTATTTTCGAACATTTATTTTCGGTGAATGAACTTAGAATTGATGTATTTTTTTTTTATAATGAGTATCACAATATTCTCAATAACTCAATAGCAAAATTACAACTGGATTCAAAATATTGGATTGACTCGATCTTCACTTGATGGAAATTCATTTGGATAGGAATTAAATGATAAGTTAGTCTATTTTCAATTTTTATAATTCAAAAATCAATTGTTTCGCCATATAGGTAGTAGCTTTTTCAGATTTCAAATTTTCAGAGATTTGCCGCAAAATTTTTCATGCTTAGAGTAGACGCGAACTCTTCTGCTTTTTCCTTCAACAAGTTTCCAAAGGTTCGTGTATGCTGATACAAGTTCGAACTTGTCGCAAAATGTACTTACAAGCTTTCCGCCTCTTTCTCTCAGCAACTTTGAACTGTCGAGTGTTGAACGCCGATTAGTTTATTTATTACAACAATTGTTCCGCTGTCATTTGATTCCTATAGAAAGGAATTTCCATCAAGTGAAGACCGAGTCAATCCAGTATTGAATATTTTTGTAGAGTTGAAATTAGTCATTTTCAAAGCTTTAGAGTGCTGAGCACTGAAAAATTTATTATTCTTCTCATTTGTGAAATATTTTCAATAAAATTACATATATTGAAAGAAAAATTTATTCTGCAAAACAATAAATGTCGCGGCAGAAGTGATTTAAAATCGCACGCCCATGTTAATTCAAAGCTAAGGACTTATGCGGTGTTGCAACAAAACGTGGCCGAACAAAGAGATCCGATCTTTTATCATTGTTCCACTCATTGTGATGACTTTCAATGTGGGAGCCAAAACAAATCATGATTCTACAAGGGAATGCGATTTCTATCGGGTATAGTCAAAGATAATGGATGGCCTAGATATCAAAATTATCACAATCCGTTACTCTTCAGCCATCTTCACAAAAAAATAGAACTAGACGTAACTGAATTGTGTTAATCAGCTTCAAACAAAAAATGACCAAAGAGCTCAACAGCCACCCGAGGAAAATGAACTAATTAACTCGAATTATCCTATATTTTCCTCGTCCTGTCCTAAAAGAGCGGAGACCTTTGCGCCAAACAAAGTAAGACATGATGCTCCGAAAGAAAAATATCTAACTTGCTCTTTCAAGCGTGAAATGAACTTTTCAACCTATTTACTTCCATTATAAGTTTCCGAGCCCTTAGCCGGGATGAAATAATTTTTATCATGTGTTTTCGAGAAGAATTCCCTGCACATAAATATTTGGAAAATTTAGTAGTTCATTTATTTTTTCGCACTGCTCGTTACAGTCGCGACTTAATGAAGAGATATTCCGTGTCTTGAATTAATGTTCGAGGAAACTTTTTAACTTCGTTTATCGGAGCAAAAAGCAGATACAATTATTCATTTGACAAGTTGGTAAAATGTTGTCCTCTCTTCTCTCTCAAGTATAGTTAATTCAAGTTTTAATTATGATTCAAGCTTATTAATTTTTTATAATTATCAATTAAGATATATCATGGCTTCACTGTGAGCATTGGTAAAACTACGGCTCACTATTCCTATAGAGGGTGCATTTTAAGGTAAGGCTTTTCTTTTGACAGGTGTAGAACTCATCAAAATTAGTCATTTCACCAAAAATTTTTTATATGAATTATGCCCCTGTTTCGGGAAAATGAAACTAGAATATTTTCTAGTTTCAAGGTAAATCTGAAAATTCCTCATTGTCCGAACCTGCTTCTCCGTAGATATACACATCTCTTGCTTTTGTTTTCTTATTTAACAAATTTGCAGAATATGCTAGTACGTAGAACAGATAATTTTGCTATATGCCGCTTTTTTATAAATTTCTTATGTTGAACATTTCATATAAGAAATTTTCGGTAAAATGACTTGTTTTGATGAGTTTTATCACATGTTAAAAGAAAAAGCCTCACTTTGAAATATACCCTGTATATCAAAAAATTGTCCAAAGGTCGAAAGTTAAAGTTTTCATGGCTTGCCGTTGCTTTGAAAAGAGGTGGATTTATATGTTCTCATATCCTTGTATAGTGTCTCTACTACATTTTTTTTTTCAATATGGCACACTGTTTATTACTGCAGTTCATCATACAAGAGCACACTTGAAGAGAAAAATGGACTACAGGGTGGTCCAGATCGTAACCAAGAAATTTTAACAACGTATTTTAAATAAAAAATGAGCCCTAGTTTGTAATATAAAAACATATGTCGAGAAATGTTTCCTCCCCGAGATACGGGGTGTTAAAATTATAAAAAAGAAAATGTTTTTCATCAATAACTTTCACAATGCTTGAAATATTTTTATGAAATTTGAGACATAGGTTTTGAGCGTCAAGGAGCACTTTTTGCATAATATCATTTCTTTTCTATTCTACCAGTAGCGTCCTTACTGCAGCGAGACTGAATATTTTCAGATAAAAAAATGATACGTCACTGGTTTTTACGATAATAAAAATTACTATTCAAATCCTCATTCAATTTGGAGCAATTTCGGTCTCTTGAATTTTTGCTGAGGAGGCACCGTTTCCGGTTAAAAGAATAAAACACATTCTCATGCATGAAGAATTCGCCAAAATTTATCTAATCTTAGAAAATTGCTACAAAACCGTAGTAAGCTTCTTATTGCTATATCAAATTTTGGCGATTTCTCCATGCATGAGAATGTGTTTAATTTTTTTTACCGGAAACAGTGCCCCGTGCAGCAAAATCAGGAGACCAGATGTGCTCCCAATTGAATAAGGATTTGAAAAGTAATTTTTGTTGTCGGAAAAAACCAGTGGCGTATCATTTTTTTATCTGAAAATATTCAGTCTCGCTGCAGTACGGACGCTACTGGTAGAAAAGAAAAGAAATGATATTATGCAATAAGTGCTCCTTGACGCTCAAAACCTATGTCTCAAATTTCATAAAAATATTTCAAGCAGTGTAAAAGTTATAAATAAAAAACATTTTTTTTCTATAATTTCAACACCCCGTATCTCGGAGAGGAAACATTTCTCGACATATGTTTATGACAAACTAGGGCTTATTTTTGATGTAGAATACGTGGTTAAAATTTCTTGGTTACGATCTGAACCACCCTGTATACTGTATCAATTCTCACCGCCACGAGAATTAAAGAAAAAATGCATGACAATGAAATAGAAACAATACCACGAAGTAAACACTGAAGGAAATGTACTTATATGGTTGGTCTGATTTGAAGAGATTTTTCAGATGATTTTCTATGGTCTTTTGAAATTTGAAGTTTTTCCTTTCATGGAACGAATTTTTTTTATCGATACGATACTAACAGGTTCCGGCGTGGGGGAGAATGAGAAGTGAACTGTGATAGGTTGGCGAACTGTAAGCGCTGTATATGTGGTTGTTGCTAAACAAGTAGCAGAAGTGTTTTGAACAGGTAGAATGTCTTTTTTTTTGGGAATCACGGGGACTCAAGACCATAGAATTGATAACACAAAAGTTTTGGTCTTCTTCGTAAACGACGAAGTCCATCAATGGTATTGAAAGAAAAAATAATATTGAACGACAGCTGCCGTCATAGGAAACGATGCTTTTCAAATGCACGGTTGGAGCTACAGGATACCTTGTATCTGTCATTTGAGGTTATTTCCAAGCGAATCCGAATGATCGAATAACTTTTGGATCCTCACCCCAGAAAGACGAGATCAAACGACTGACTCATATCTGAATTAGCTATTTCTAACTCGGAAAGAATGCCAATGCTTTGAGCGAAAGCAGACCGTAAATACTAAATAGGCCCGCTTTTTCCCCAGCAATCAGGAGCAACAATTTCAAGGTTCATCCCAAATAAAACCAATCATCTGTTTTACGAGCATCTCGACAGACTGTCTTGTTTCCGCAACGGTCTCGGCTAAATTCCTTTGATGTACTCAAGTCTGAACAGGTCCTGTTCAGTTATGCAGTCGCGAAAGCATCAATTCAATTAGTCTTAGAAGCGGCGGTGCTTCACGCTCAGATAAAACAATCATTTGTGTGTGCTGGATGTTCACTTTGTCTAACGGCAGAAGACCGAGCCTTCATTAGGTTCCCATTCGAAGGCCCTCGCATGCAACTGAATTTGGATCATGCGTTCGATCCCGGATTCATATTATGTTTTAAATTAATTTGGAAAGTGCCTGATACAATCAGCCATTGGTTCAAGGAAGCTGTCTGGATAAACGGTTGGGCTCGATAAAGTTTCTCTAACGACAATCCTGGATGAATACACTCGAAACCCGACAAAGTCGTATGATTTGTGCATTTTGCAAGTTGGTTTTCGAAAGTTATTGATGGTGAAGGTGCACACTCTCCACTCTGTAGAGTATATCAATATGAAAATATTTGATTTCGTTCGTTTTCGTATTTCTATTGAACTTTACTCTTGTGTTAAACGAAGAGACATAGCGAATTGATGGCGCTGTATGTAGTGGTTGGTTTACTCTGTTCAAATGTGAGAAAGAGCAATAAAAACATGTTGGCGCAACGGTAGGAGGGCCTTCGTGAAGTTTCTTTCCGTCCAGAATCTAATCGAGGAGATTTCACACAATCGTTCAGTTTTAACTGAACTTGAATTCTTCTTTTTCAATAATTTATAGAACGCTGTTCTTTTGAAATTTGGCAAACAGTCTTCATCATTCACGATTTCTAGAACTCTAGAAATCGTTGGGATTTCATTCCGGAAAAAAAAAACCGTGGACAATTCTTCTGATGAGGTTCATATCGAAATCGTCCACCGAATCGATTATTTTTAACGACTGGGCTCTCCTCTTAGGTGGCGTCAATGTTTTATTCTCTTCATATTCTCTGAGAATTCTGAATACAGCTGAATCACTCACCCCTGAGGATTTCGATACAATTTCTACTGAGTCTCTTTTCGATAAATCAGGATGTTCTTCCAATTCTTTTCGAAACATTTTAGAGATTATCTTTCTCTTCAGCACAGAAATGCGACCTTTTGGACCTTTTTCGTGGTGGTCCCCACATATCACCCTCAGTGATGCAGTATCCGTTTCCGAATTCGACATTGTTCTATATATATATATATATTCTTTTGAAAGAGAGTATATACACATTGTCGAAAGATTTTCTAATACAATATACTTTTTACAACAAAATCTATAAACACTTTGAACAGCTGGACCTTCACAGTAGCTCTAGGTATTTTAACTGGTCTTGTCAATTGAAAACTTCGATATGTATGCAAATCAAGATGGCTTCAACACATTAGGGAAAAGGACCCAAATCTTGTGTTTCCCGGAATTACCTTGTCGGAATCTTTCAAGATTCCGACCCAAATCTCTAAAACTCTGGTGTTTCCTGGAATTAACTTGTCGCAATCTCGAACATCCGAAAAAAAAATATTTAATAGATAATAATATAAAAACAAATCAAAATAAAAAAATTGGGTACGTCGTATATAAAATGTTCATGACAGTTGCAAAACATAACAGAAATTTTGAACTAGCCCAATAAACACAGTAACCATTAAGAAACGTTGTATTTTTTAGGTAACGTCACTATATTTCATCGTTGAAAAAACGGTAAAATGTCTTTATGAAATACGTTTCTTTTTAGTTTCATCGTAACGTTTTCCTTGCACGTTGATTCAACGTTGCAAACCTCATATGTAAAATACCGTGATATAACGTTATTATTAAGTTTCAACGTAACGATGTATTTTCGTTTCGGAAATAACGTTGATGGTATACGAATTCTCAACGTTGATGTTCATGCCGAAATACCACAAATAAATAACGTTCATTTCAAGTGTCGAGGTAACGTTGATTTTAGGGAATAAAAATACCTTGATATAACGTTATCATTAAGTTTCAACGTAACGACGTATTTTCGTTTCGGAAGTAACGTTGATGGTGTACGAATTCTCAACGTTGATGTTTATGCCGAAATACCACAAATATTCAACGTTCATTGCAAGTGTCAAGGTAACGTTGATTTTAGAGAATGAATTAATCTTGAGTAAAAATATTTTTGAATTGTTATTATTTGAATTTCAGCATAATTTGTCCTAAACTAAGGAAACTCATAAACCTTTCTCATCTACATCTTGAAAAATATTCTAAAAACTATCAAGATATTCAAATGTTTTTTTCATGGATATGAAAATAAAGAACAGGAAATGAATTTTGATCCGAATTTTGAATAAAGTATCATCACAGGAAATGTTTCTCATTGGAGATATAATTTTGGTCAGATGTAAAAGGTGTTATTTCTGTGGACTCTGGTTATTTATGATAGGTGAAAAATTTGAGAAATATTCGAGAAATATTCCTCCTATTCCTTATCTATTCAAGTGGACAATAATTTCAAAATGCTGACAATTAAACACAGATTCTTCACTATTTTCTATTAATAAAAAAATAAACAGAATAAGTATGAAAGAAAAAACAAAACTACATATAAATATAAAGAGAACAAACAAAAAAAATATATAGACTTTCAAATGTATTGAAAAAAATTTTTAAATTCGATTTTTTTTTCTCTACTTAATGCAGCGTTCTTGAGCCTTTTCTTGGCAATTTTCAGCCAATCTTTCGTTGCGTCTGCAATTTGTAGGTCTGTGGCTGCAGCAAATTCTTTCTTGACAGCCACTGAAAAAGCTCATAATGCTCATTAGATATTTTGAAAATGTAGGTCTACAAAATGAAACCTTACCATAAATGAGTTCCATCGACTTTGTGTCTTGAAATGGTTTCTTCTCCCTGCCCTTCCTGTATTGGCAAGCTAAATCGTTGCTTAATATAAATCTAAGAATTCTCCTGGTATGGTCCTCAGGACCATTACCTCCCATCGACTTCAATCGGTTAACCTTAAAAAAAACGAGGATAATTATTTTTACAGGGAACTGGGGTAATAATTTTAGCATTGCTATATCAAATGATGCCTTCGTAAAAAAACATTAATTAACATTATCTATGTAACAAATTTCACAATTTTCCAATCAATTTTTTCCGAAATAACGGCCCTTTATTATACTAGTATAATCTTGAGCTCAAGTTTCTCCACATAAATTATATAATGAACATTCATCTTACATTATAAAGATAATAAAAACATGACATGGACTAGTAGAGATTATCATAGAAATTACCAAATGGAAACGTGCCATCAGCAAGGAAGAGACAGACCGGTTTCGCTCTTATTTGTGCTCATCAGTGCCGACATAACCCTGTCCACGCTGATGGCACGTTTCCATGTGGTAATTTCTATGATAGTCTCTACTACTCCATCTAATATTTTTATTATACTCAGTTGCTTTAAAAGCGTGATCTTTCTTTTCTATTTTCAAGATAATTTAATGAAATGTTATAATGTTGAAGGAATATGTTGGGATGTTGTTTATTTTCTATCTAATTTTCATGAACTCACTTTCTACCATTCATATAGGTACATATATTTCGAGAAAACAACTAGAAAACAAGTCAAATATTCGTAGTCTGTGTTTAATAAGAAAAATGAACCTTGTACTGACTACGAATATTTGACTTTTTTTCCAGTGTTTTGTCGATATTTTGGAAAGTTATCGAAAAAATACAATGATTTTAACAGTAATAATGTGTTCAGAATTGAATACTCATATCAAAAAGGAAAAAATTGAAAAAATCTTGAAAAAATTTTTTTTCGCTCTCTGTATAACCGAAAGTGCTTAAAAAATATTTTTGTCTAGTAGAGAATTTCAAACAATATCATAATCCATCAGGTCGATGGTTATGAAAAACATTTCTCTCTCTCTTATAAACCCAATTTTCAGATTTCAAATATGTCTAGTTCTCCATAAACGTATAAAAGGTACTCGAACTTGGGACCACCATGTATATAGATGGAAGGGTTGGTTTAATTTTTGGTGCTTTATGGTAAATTTGATAAATCATGAGTAGAATTAAATTTGATTAACGTCATCTAATAAATAGTGACTCATTTAACGTTTATTCAATGTTACTGAGCTCACGATGAACCAACGTTTGAAAAATGTAATAAATATACGTTTCATAATGGTGGATGAATCAACCAGTTGAATTGGGTACGTAATACGTATATTATATGTATAATCAACGTTCCGTTGAATTTGTGTTTCGGATGTAATAAGTAGAATTGAAGTAGGTTTCACCAAGCCTTCACGGATTCCAATATAAAAGGATGAAAACAACAACAACAAAGGTAGGTATGAGTTGGCTTAGGAATTTTATTTTCCATCTAATTTTCATGAACTCACTCTCTACCATTCATATAGGTACATATACGTGTTTTCAACGTCAAATATCATTCAATATGAAGAACTCAATGAAATATTCACTTGTGCGAAACTGTGAAATTGTGTGTATTTTTGAAAAAGCAGATGAGTGGCTTGGTAGTTTCAAATACGTAAATCATATCATGTAAAACTAACAATTCTTTTGGGAAAAATATAATTATACTTCTCATATGTATCACCAATCAATATGAAACTGATAGGTACTTACCTAAATCTTTGTTGTCGCACTCCTAAACAAATCGGATAATTTTCCTAGCAAACTCGATTCACTACGTCGGAAATAGCGAAGGGAACTATCGGGTGACTGCCGCACTAGCTCTTCAAAATGTGAAATGCACGAATGCAGGATCGCCGACGCCGGCCGGCACTATCACGTATCACGTGATACCCCTGATGCCAACTCTAGTGCACCGTTGCCTAGGTTGATTAATCATTATCTTTCAAGAAACTCCATAATTTTCTATTGAATGATTTTAGCAAAGACGATGTATGTTACGAATATAAGGTTATTACTAATAATGGGTTTCATATTTTGAACGAGTAAAAAATTCAAAGTAAAGAATGCAGGAAATAAGTTCGGTAGATATGAAATCCCTTTATCACTTCACATAAAATGAGAATATTTCTCGATCCTTTCGAGATGAAAGATTTTATAAAGGAAACATTAAAAGCGTTTCGAATAGGTATATTTAGGTACCCACCTTCAACCTAATAAGTAATATTGATTAAGTATTTCTTAATTATTAAAAAGAAACATTAATGTCAATGTAGGAAATTTTCAAAATGTTCGCCGCAAACGTGTTGGCAACATGCTTATCTGATGTAGAATTGTCTTCTTACGTTACTCAACATTTCTTCTCAGTGATGATTTTTGCTTACTTCCTTCATATCAAGAGGTAAATGGGAAATAAGTATTGAGTGTAATGTATCGAATTTGTGAAATAAAATAATTTTCATTCAAAATGTTAATTTTTGTAAAAAAATCTGGAAACACTTAATATTTCCGAAAAAGTTGAAGATAGGTATAGGATATTGTACATGAATTATGTCTAGGATTTTCTGAAGAATCCAAAAAATAAATTTATACAGGGGGTTGCATTTGAAATAAGAAAGTTGGTTTTGGCCACGGTCGCATGGAACACCCCATATAATTTTATTTTCTTGAAAAATATGCGCATTTAAAATTGAAAATCGACGTGTCCGAATGTTTCCTAACACCCCCTCATTTATTCGTTATCGAATTTATTCCATTTGGCTGTTACACTCTGTATATTAAATGTATAATCAACGTTTCGTTGAATTTGTGTTTCGGTTGTAACAAGTAGAATTAAAGTTGGTTAACGTCTCAGTTGATTAAGAGTGAGTAATTAAACGTTTCTTCAATGTTACTGAGCTCACGTTGGAAAATCGTTTGAAAAAATGCAATAAATATACTTTTTATAACGGTTCTTCAACCAGTTGGATTGGTTACGTATATTATATGTATATTCAACGTTTCGTTGAATTTGTGTTTCGAATGTAATAAGTAGAATTAAAGTTGGTTTACGTCTGAGTTGATGAAGAGTGACTCATTTAACGTTTATTCAATGTTACTGAGCTCACGTTGAGAAAACGTCTGAAAAAATGTTATAAATATACGTTTCATAATGGTGGATGAGTCAACCAGTTGAATTCGGTACGTATATTATGTGTATAATCAACGTTTAGTTGAATTTTCGTTTCGGATGTAACGTAGAAGATTCAACGTGTAACGTTAAATCAACTTCAGCCACCAGAAATAAACGTTTATTATACGTTTGTGTGTTTATTGGGAGAGTTTCTGAGGAAAAGAGTTCTAAAGTGGGAATTGCTGACTCAAATTATTGAATTATTTCTATCCAGTACCATCTATAGTCCGTTCCGAGTACGATCCTGGCAATCTTTAAGGGCGTTAAAAGTTGCGTGGTTATGACCGTTTGACGAATAGAAGCTTTATTGCGCGCAAACCAGACGATTCTGTTTGTTTACAGAGCTCCTTCTTATATTTGAATGGATTACAGACAAGTCGCAGAAGTGTGATAAAAACAGGTAGAGTCTTTTTTGGGATTATGAGTGATTTCTTCTGATCACAGATTTGCAGGAAGTGGGTAAACGATAGAGCCCATTTGCCGTATAAACTTTGTAGTGATAAAAAATAAAAATATGAATTTTGAACATGAATAGATTTCATGGACCATCCCATAGCAAGTGAGAAGTTTTGCAGGTTATCATTACTATTTATTTTGTGGTGCTACTGCTATTCGTGTGCTCATTATCAATTCAACGAAGTGTGCATATGGAATGTGCGCTGTGTATTTGACAAATCGTGTTCACCACTGTTTTAATTAGTTCAAATCGACTAGTAGATTTAGATAAATATTGCACTCGGGATCCAGCCTTGATTGAAATTAAAATCATAGGTAAACACGGCATCAGAAATCGGACCGATGTAGGTATAATCGATCCTTGCTGCTGAGTATTTGTTTGAGATTAATTCAACGGTGGAGTTTCCTATTCGTATGTTGAATTTCTAACACATTTGCCGTGCGCGTCAGCAGCAGTGCGTCGCCTGTCGCCCGTCACAGTAGAAGTGAAGTGATGCATGCACATTGCACATGGGCCATTCGATCTCGGCTTTTTCGGACTCACTGCTCCCGACGCGCACGTTAGACGCGGTATAGGAATTGGACCATTTCTCATGTCATAATTATGAAAACAAATAACAATTTGATACAGTTGATCTTCGCCATTCTAGGATTTGGTTCCTGAAAGTGGGAAAGGTAATTTTAAGGTGGAATACATAGTTACTTACTTCCATTTCCACAGAAAAACTTACCATTCCCAATTTCAAAAATGAAACCCCTGTTAAAACTACGGATTGTTTCGAGTCCTTATATGATCATTCATCAGATAACCATAATCGAATCAGCTCTCATAGATATTAGACCAGGGTCGATAATTTTTGAAACAAAAAAAAATTACAGTAGGATGAAACCCATCAAAAAAGGAGGGGAATATGATTAAAATGAAAGGAAAAATAAATTACGGTCGATCCGAGTCCGGGAAGTTGGAGGGGGTGAGTTTTTAAGGGTGAAAAATGGTTTTCCTTGATTTCCGGCAAAACTACAAGTCCTATGGAAAAAAGTTAAATGGCAAAGTTGTAGGTAATAAAAAGATCTAAAACTTTTGTATTCGCAATTTTTTCACATAACCTCAAAATTTATATGAAAATTTCAAAAAACCAAGTTTTAGGTTTTTTATTTATATCTTTTTCAAAAAATTTTTTTTTTCTACGAAATTTGGTGAAAACTTACCTTATTATATCCCGAATACACTGTAATTTATTTGGTTTAAAATATTTATGTTTTCGTCTTATTTTAACTTAATATCAAAAAAGCACCCTAATTTTCAATCGAAAATTCTGACGTCAAAATATCAGCTTTTTTCAAAAAGTTTGGGGGCTTTTTGTTCGTTGAAATATCTACTCTCTGATGGTGTGAAAAAAATATACATTACTATAAGGAGTGTTCTCAGAAAATGCAAAAAATTTAAAAAACTCAAATTCGAAATTTTTTTTTAATCACTATGTACAATTTCATCAAAAAAATGTGATTGCTGCATTTTTTTTTGGATAAAGAGTATTTATTTAATTCGAATTACATTCATGTCTTAGAAAATCTTATACAATATAAATATACAGGTAAATCGTACTATTGAATTTAGATACTTAATTCTGATTACGCATTTTATTTATTTTTTTTAAAACGTTAATCTTGTTATTCATAAATACCTTATCTGAAATTCCAATAAGTTATTCATTAGTTTTTGTCTCTTCGAAGCATTTCTTCATCGTCAGATTCGAAAAACCTTTCCAACTCTAGTTGATCGTCGAAATCTTCAAGACCATCATTTTCGTCTCCAATGTTATTTCCAGTCTGCATTGTTTCTTCTTCCACGATTTCATCTGAATCATTTACTTCCTCATAGATTTTTTCTTCTATATTGGAGCAATTTTCAGAACCATGACAATTAGTGCATAAATTTGTGCATTTTAAACCATGTTTTCGGCAGCCACATTTTAAACTGTTACATCCAGTTTCACAGCTGCAGCAAATAGTTTTGAGCAATACTTCCGGAATTAAATCCTTTTCTGTAAATTTGGGCATAATGCCACGCTGATGTTGCTTCCAGCCCCAATCTGTTGCTGTCAATTCGTTACCCAACCAAGTTTGAAGTTGATAATATGCTTTATTGTTCCGCTGCTCCTTCTGTGGGTGGGAGGTTTGCCAAAGTGAAAGATGAGTTAATTTTTGCCAATTGATATTTTTGAAACCTCAATTGATTTAGTGTTATTTTTTCTCTTTTTTACATTTATAAATAGATTTTATTGATTGTAATCCACTTTTTTTTATATTTTCTTCACTTTCATCTTCAATATAAAAAACATTGGCCAAATTTGACAAATTTTTCGCATCTAATAACGAATTAACGATACTTTTCTTTCCTTTTCCGGCAAATCCAGATGTTGTATCGCAACCAGAAAAACAATTCAGGAATGCAACAATATTTTTGAAGGATTCATGTCTTATTGAATATTAACTTTATTAACTTATTTTTTTGTTAATTATAGAAGTATATTTCAATTTGCAATTTTTTCGTTTATAAATGAAACAGGAAATCTTACGTTTTTTGAGTAATTAAAGAGTAAATTTTAATAAAAACCTCGAAATTGTACATAATGATTAAAAAAAAAATTTCGAATTTGAGTTTTTTCAATTTTTTGCATTTTCTGAGAACATTTCCTATAGTAATGTATATTTTTTTTACACCATCAGAAAGTAGATATTTCAATGAAGAAAGAGCCCCTAAACTTTTCGAAAAAAGCTGATATTTTGACGTCAGAATTTTCGATTGAAAATTAGGGTGCTTTTTTGATATTAAGTTAAAATAAGACGAAAACATAAATATTTTGAACCAAATAAATTACAGTGTATTCGGGATATAATAAGGTAAGTTTTCACCATATTTCGTAGAAAAAAAATTTTTTTTGAAAAAGATATAAATAAAAAACCTAAAACTTGATTTTTAAAAATTTTCATATAAATTTTGAGGTTATGTGAAAAAATTGCGAATACAAAAGTTGTAGATCTTTTTATTACCTACAACTTTGCCATCTTAGTTTTTTCCATAGGACTTGTAGTTATGCCGGAAATCAAGGAAAACCATTTTTCACCCTTAAAAACTCACCCCTCCCACTTCCCGAACTCGGATCGACCGTAATTTATTTTTCCTTTCATTTTGATCATATTCCCCTCCTTTTCTAATGGGTTTCATCCTACTGTAATTTTTTTTCATTTTTTACCATTTTTAAAGGTTTCGGCCCTGGTCTATATAGTGGTAATAGTTCCACAAAATAATGGACTTTGAGATAACTATGAAAATAAAATCAATTGTAGCTTTTTTTATTTCTCTTTCGAACTTTCCAGCTACAAATAACGAAAAAGAAAGCTGCTATGAACAAAGAATGAATTTTTTCCAATTTCAATGGTTTCAAAAACAACCCCAAGGGAGTATCCCATAAATAAAAGTCATGATATTGGCCAAACTATATTACCAGTCCATTGTTGTGCATTCGACTTTCATTTCTCTGTCAAAAGGAATTTTGATTGAATATGCATGGGCTTGATGAAATCAATTTGTACCTGAATACAGTGTTGAACCTGAATTGTAAAAGGTCTCTTTTTAATCAACGTATTCCAGCGGAATCATTTTCCAGAATGGATATTTTAAGTTGTCAGCTCATTGCCATTAGGTCTAATCTATTCAATTGGAGATTTCGATTGAAAATCCATTATATCAATCTGAAAATGTTGTGTTGGGAACATTCGGCAATGAAATTTGGTCTCGTTCGGAATGGATTATATCGATTTCAAATTGCATTAGAAAAATTATTTAGACGGAAATCAACCTAATCAAGTACATATACAGTGTGTTTGGGCATTACTTAGCGATAATTCAAGGGCATCAAAAATACCTAACTTTATCGACAAAACACCCACACCCACACCCACTATTCTTGGAATCGCCACCATTTCAAACATTTCAATTTTTTTATTCCAGTTGACCCTCTCAAATGATATCGATTTCTTTGGACATAAAAGTCTAACTGATGTGAAAAAAATATTTTTAGGAATATAATACTACCACCTAATATCAAATTAGAATAATATGAAAATATTCAACTCAAAAATGTCATAAAAAAATTCATAAATAAAATTCAGTCAAAAAATTTACTGAATTTCTTAGTAAACTCCCAATAGTACAAAAACTAGCACATTGAAGTACATATAATTTTTTCCAATAAACTAACACGCAAGGATATAAGCTACAGAACGACACCCATTTCATTTTTTCAAGTTACATAATTAGAGAGTTATTGCTGTTTGAATTATGAATTTGACCCTTATGAGAACTGATAAAATAGAATAAAACCTCAATACTGTACTTTTGATCATTTTCAATGATTAAACTGACAAATTTATCATTTTTAGCAATTTTATGATATATTCGTTTGTTTTTAGCGATTTTATGATAAATTTGTTAGTTAAGTCATTAAAAATGATCAAAAGTATACTCCATTCACTTTTATTTAATCACATAGGAGGTCATGGTTTCGTGCTCAGGAGTTGGTGCACCTGATGAAAAATCTGTGCTCGTACAGAGAATATCGTTCATGACAAAACGTTGTTGCCAGTTCCTTTGTTTACATCAAAGTAAAAGTTTCAAAGATATTCCACATTTTGTTAGTTCGAATCGATCGGCGATTTTGGGGCGAAATATCGATAGGAAATCGCCTATTTTTCCGTTCTTCGTCGTCCAGAAGAAGTTTCCCGTCGATATGGGAAATTTCGTGCAACTTTCACGACTTTTGTCGTGAGTACAAACGGCAAATTTGAATTGGACCAAAAAAAATCGATTTATAAGCATAAATAAAGCGAAAGTAAGTACTAATCGATCTTTTCAAGCACTTGATAACGAAGTTTTATTTAGGTATCTGGCCGTTTAGAAAGATTTCAAATGAAATTCCGGTCCCCCAGAAGTTTGGTGGAAGATTTCAAATGAAATTCCGTTCCCCCAGAAGTTTGGTTAGTTTCGGTATCGTTTTTGGTGCTCAAAATTTATTTGGAATATCGAATATGTCACTGGAGCTTCCATTCCTATCAATCCTTTGCCGAAAGTAGAAATAGGCCATATTGAACCAGAATACATCGGTTTTTTCCATATTCCAGGAGTTTGTGTCTTATTTTAGAACAGGTGAATGATAAATGTGAAGCATATGTTTGACCTATTCCATTTTATTTGTACAAACCTACTGTGGTAGTAATGTATGAATATTTTTTAAACTAAAAAATTACTATACAGTCAGAATATTTTACTCCTTGTTCATAAGATCAAATAAATGAAATGCATATCTATAGGTAAAGCTTTCAGGAATTGACATTCTTGCTTATTAATGTATAACCAAAACTCAGTTACTACTGCATTGAAATTATTAGTTTATCTGTAAACAAATTCGTTAATTTAGTTATTATGTTTATTTTCTTTGTGATGAATGAATAAAAAAACGATAAATCTTTACAATCATAAATCCAGAAACTCCTTTACATGTAGAATATTGTTCACAATTTTCTGTTGTGTTCTCCAAAATTAAATATACATTCTGAGAAATACGCTAAGAATGTAGAAAGGGCAACATAGTGTTGACTTGGAACATAAAAATATTTTGAAAAACGTCATTACTTCGATACAGAGTGGAATGTGTCAAATTTCCAAGGCCAGAAATGTGATTTTATAATTGTGAATGGAGTATACAGCACTGAGTTTTTATTTTATTTCATCAATTTTCATAAGGGTCATGTTCGAACAGCAATAACTCTCAATTTATGTAACTTACAGAAATGATGTGAGTGTCGTTTTGTAGCTTATATCCTTGCATGTGAGTTCATTGAAAAAAATAATCCAATGTGCCAGTTTTGGTACTATTGAGGATTTACTAAACAATTCAGTAAATTTTTCGACTTAAATTTTTTTTAAGAATTTTTTATGACATTTTTGAGTTAAATGCTACTTTAATAAAAGGTGGTAATAATACTCTTCAAAAAACCTTTCTTTTACACCTGTAGGACCTTCATGTCCAAAGAAATCGATATCATTCGAAAGGATCAACTACAAATAAAAAATAATTTGAAATATCGGCTATTTCAAAAATAGGGCGGTAAACCTCGCAATGTGAGTGTTTTTCTCGATAAAATTAGGTATATTTGATGTTCTTAAATTATCGCCAAGTCATGCACAAACACACTGTATACACCAGGACTAGATGACTACTGATTATTCTGGACTATAGATTCAATTTGCACTACCTCGGCACTGCTCTGACCTAAAGGGTTTCAGTAACGAGCTCTGTGTATGCACTTGTATGTTTGATATTCTTCGTCCTTGCGATTGAGCCTTAATCATTTTTCCTGGTAAAAAGAACAAAAGTTGGAGATGAAACATGAATCCATCTCGAATATCATATGGGACACTGTTATTCCAAATATAAGGACTCAAATTGAATGAAAACGAAGATGGCTGTGGCTTTGTGGAATACCGAAATGAATATAAGTAGTGGAGGGACCCTTTCTGCTGTAGAACCATTCGTGTGCAATTTGCCTGAAAATCCACCTGAAGCAATTTTCCTTCTTCGTACCGTTGCAAAAAAGAACTGTGTTTCTTTTATGTGCAACATAGACAGATGTGGCTCTAGATATGTTTCTTGCAGATACAATAGGGAGTGTTTTTTGTGATTGACGTCCATTCCAGAATGTTTGTACGATATATCGTTTCGTTCATTAGGAAATGATCTATCCCGAATATCAAATAAACTCAATTCCCTGAATTCCGATTTCACTTATAACTACTCAATTCCTAAGTTTTTTTCGAAAATTTTCAATATGTTTGAGAGCGATAAATGAAAGCATCAGAAAATCTCATTCATTGACAAGCAATAAAAGCAAAATCCATCCTCCATTCAAACCATAGAGCATCGTTTAGCGAAGATCTCTTTGTTTTTATTGTTGAAAACATCATCAATAAAATTCCGATGAAAAGACTGTGTCATTTTCCCCATTTTTATAGCAGATGGACATTTAATGTCCCTCGCAGTCACCTAAATGCGCATCATTTCTCATTTTCCAAGAAAGTTTTTATCCTTGCCAGGAAATATAGATAAGTTTAATGGTCAGGTTTTTGTCAGAGCCCAATCGTAGAATTCTGGAATGAATTGTTCTGAGACACAATAATGGAATGTAAAAAATGTCGTTTTCAATTTTCTTTCTTGCAGACATCCCTGCTGGAGTATAGTCGTTGACAGATGAGTATTCAGACTTCAGACTGAACTGAGATTGCAGGAAAACGATATTTTTTTGTGTGCCGATTCTAACTTAGCTCGGTTCTTGAGCTCTCGAGACCACAGAGTCGAAGAGAGTGAGTCTATTCTCAATATCAACTTTAACTTTGTGGTATCAAGTTTGAATGAAATAAATTGAAAACAGAGGCCTTTTTTGACTAGAATTCTTTATCTGTTTAATCATGGCATTTCTGCATATCCTTAAAGGCCGAAACAATTCTTTCATCGATATCGTAACATTATTCCTCAGATCTGAATAATAATAAAAATCTCATTGTTTCCTTCCTTTCATTCGATTTCGTGATTCCGTAAAGCAGAGAATATAGAATATATTTTATGCAGGTGCATTCGTGTAAGCTAGCTGTAGGTTGTAGAGTGCAAGCCACAAAGCAAGTCATTGACCTTAAGTGGATGGAATTATAGATGGTAAAGCTGTAGCTCTGCGAGGAGACTGTTCTTAGTTATTTATATTTCCGAGGAAACTGGGTAACATGCATTGGTATCGTGGCCATATTTCAACTCCTTATAATAGACTTTCCAATTCTTCCTGTACTTCATAATGAATCATTTGGTTTAACGTGAATGACGCTTTGCCGTGATTGCTAAACGAGACTGCTGCCCACACCGAGTTCCTGCAATTGAACAATTCGAGATTCACTAAAAACCCTCGTGAAAGTGATTTGAGATTGTCATCATTATGATATCGAATAGTCTTCCTGGTCTACGCCACTGCAATTATTTGAAGCATGCATAATACATCAAGGGCCGGTATTATGAAAGAAATTCAATCCTCGGTTACGCTCAAATCAGCGGTCGAATGTCGATTTCCGTATTATAAACATCCAATGTCAGGTTCAACCCGGGATTGGCTCAACCGGTGGAGATAGCTCCGGTTGAGCTTTGAACCGAGGATAGAAACGTTTGACGTTTCTCGATGGCTGACACTGCTGACAGCTAACCTTACTTTACGTGTTCAAAACAAAATAAAACATTTTTTTGGCATATTGATGTTGCTTGGAATGAATATTAATAGGATGCAGTCTTCTGTAGGTTGGCTATGTGTTAATAATTCATCTTTGGTGTCTGGAAAGATATTCCTAAATTGAAACTGAATTTTTGTGCCTTATCTTCGTGGGATAGAACTGCCAGGTTTCTGTGAATATGAGATCGAAACTGACTCTAGTTATAATAATACTGAAATACATAACTGCAGGGCATTCAAAAGATAGTAACCATAGTGTATAAGAAATGTGAAATCATTCGATTATACCAATCTTAAGATTTCACATTCCGACCACTTCAAAGATGACACGAAGAAGAGATTTTGGTGAAATAAAAAACTCTTTTATCGGGTGGATGAAATTACTCTGAATAAGCTGAATCTTTGCAGAAAAAAGTCAGAAAGTTGTGAAATGTCTAGAACATTTGACATTATGAAAAAGTATTCTAGTTATTTTATCATTCTATCAAAATGCCAGGCAATCAACAGGAATAACAACTAATAAGGAAAAGGTTTTATTGATTTACCAAAGTTCGATGCATTAGAACCGTGTTGCTGGAGCACACTCACCATTCTAGAAGGATTTGTTGATTTTTATTACGTAGTACAAGTGCATGTTTATTTTAATGGGTTGTGAAAATGCTGAATGCTTCAGATGTGGAATGCATTACTTTTTTTCAAATTTTCAAGTTGCTGAGCTAGAAATTTGGTAATTCTCATCATAAAAAATTTTGAATATACTCTGAAGAAATAATTGATGACACCGATCCCATGTCAATGAAGGATCAATTATTCTGTGAAGCTCAAATATGAACTATGAATTGAATTGAAAGACTCTTTGGCGTGTGAAAGAACATTTTCCATTCTTTTATTCAGGATTTGATTTGAATATAAATATTATTTTTGTGGCTTGCGGAGTCCTGCACAATATTGCTATAGACTGATCCTTTTTATTGACTCTGAGCCTGAATAAAGCGGAAGTTAATCAAAAAAAAAGTGTGATCTTTAAATTCAATGTGTATTTCATGTACTCAATCAAACAAGATCAAGAATGATTTGTTCCTATCCTGAATATAATTACATTCTTGTGCGACTAAATGTTAATGCAATTTCATTGGATGTTTTGTATTGTCCTAGCTTTTATTTGGTTACTTGGAATAAGAGTTAGAGATAAGACTCCAGAATATCAAAATAGTACATACTTAGATCATTCGAGTCAAATAAGTTGACAAAAGTGATAAAGACTACAGCGTATTTGCCAATAGCTTCGGGTGGAAAAAATTTTCGACGAAGTCCGTCCTCCTTCCATAAATTTCAAATTTATCATTAATTTGTTCTGATGTAGGAATGTAGGAAATCAGATTTCTCTAAATTCTCTGCCGTGACCGTGACATAACACGGGAATATTCGAATTTATCCAAACATGGTTTAAAAAACGTGCCAAACTTCGAGAAATAAGATTCAGGTTAGTCAACCCAAAAAAAGCGATCTCAATTCGAGGTTGTTCAACCGAGGCCGCATAGACGTTTATAATACCGAACTTTTCTCAACCGAGGGTTGACTTCCAATCCTCGTTTGAGTAACCTCCGATTGAACGTGCCCTAATAATAACGGCTCTAATGAGCATACCACACGCTCAAGCTTCACGACAGTTTGGCTTGCGCAAGCATCTCGTACATTGAGGGTGGACAAAACAGTTGCTACCACACTGCACAGTTACGTACGTGCAAGCCCCATTCTTTACGAAGTCGTCGACACGATAACAATGCGTCCGAACGAAGAACTATTGTGCAAGCTGGGTTTGGACAGGCAAAATTTCAAGCAGGTCGAAAATTACTCAAGCCAAGCCGTAGGGTTTGCGCGGTATACAGTTTTCCCAACCACACGCTCAGTGTTCAGTGTTCAAGCAGGTTTGAAGCTAGCAAAACTGTGGTGAAGCTTGAGCGTGTGGTAGGCCTATAAGGGTCACCATTCAACAAGCATTGTGGATAGTTCAAATCTTATCGGAACATCTGTAGCCTTTTTGTATCTGTTGCAAAATAGAAGTTATTTTCTGTAGTTGGAATTCAGAACATATTTGCAGACGGTTTGTTCTTATTTTCTTCAGATTCGTTATACCCATTCCGGAACACCATGTTCAACAAGATAAAGTTTATTCATTGTTCCAATGTATGGGCATGATTGAGTGTATCACCTTAATGATTATCTAGGTTCGTGAATGAAGTTGGGGATAAGCATTTCAATAGACAGTTAAATCTTGAATCAATATAACAGTTAAATCAAGGAATTCAGTCCTGAATTCATCGATGAATTAATAAAGTAATATCTTAGTGAGTCTTCATATTTCGTGAACCACAATTCCTCAAGAGCTTCGCACACGCACTCTCAACGAAAGAGAAACTATATTCGGCAAGCAAAGGCAAACTATTAAACTACGTAACCTCAAGTTCTATTGTTTGGGACTCCTTGCGAATTCCCTCTTTTGTGGCGTGATGCCACACACGGGTGAAATTATGTACGGACTTAATTGAAGTTGATATTAATATCAGGTATGGAATTAATAATCGTGAAGGATTAACCCATATAACTCTAAGCCCTTGTGATATGGGTTGGTCCACTATTTGTCGATAAATATCCCAGTCTTCACCGCTGAATTCCACTTAATCTTCCTTCGTACTCAACCCATTTGAGATTCGAGAATGTCAATATCCTTAGCTGGTCATCTCTATTTCATCAAGAGGTATTCGCCAGATAGGTAAGATTCCCTTTTCTTATGCGTAGATGAGAAAGTTTGTGAAAAATCATCAAAGAGAATTCGTACGAAATGTATGACATCTCAGATGATGAAATCAATCAGTGCGTTCAGGCTGTAGAGCGTGAAAAAAAATATACACTCGAAAAACATTACCCTCCTTCTGGCGAAGTCGGGTTAAAAGCTTTGTATTTCAGCAACTGTTCACGATAGAGGCTGAATTCAATTCAGAAATCTGAGGCAGGCTTTATACGTGTTCCGCAAATTCTGAGCTCAATGCATGGAGCGATAGTTCACATGAAATCCTGTCAATTCCCTCAACTTTATCGGTTTCGCCTCTGAGAAAACAAACGGAACGATGACACCATCATGTATATCTACATCGACAGTAATAACTTGGAAAGGAAACAACCTGAGGTACCTCCAACCGATCGACCTGTCGTGCAAGCCGAAACACAAGACTTGTCATAACATAAAATATTTATCATTCGCTCATGGCATACCAGACACGTACAGTTTCTGATTCGTTCCATTTCGCCGAATTCGGGAAAGTCAACAAAGTTGCCATTCCAGTGCCTCACGACATTTATGTCAGGAAAATATGATAATGATGAAACGGTAACCCGGAATTTGATCAAGACCGTGAGGCTGAGGCTGCAAAATTTCAGTTTTGACGCAAAGCCAGTGCAGTTTGTTTGGAACATTCATAAAAATCAGAAGGAGAGTTGGGGACCTGGTACACGTCCGAGCTCGCGA
Organism: Adalia bipunctata; assembly: GCA_910592335.1. Lineage (NCBI taxonomy): Eukaryota > Metazoa > Arthropoda > Insecta > Coleoptera > Coccinellidae > Adalia > Adalia bipunctata. The sequence continues at coordinate 17,966,949 of OU342955.1, forward strand.
GCACCCTTCAATAATTGGGCTTTTTATTTCCATGATATCTCAGTTCGTATGCGACGTAGAACAATAATTTTTGTTTTCAATTAAAGCTTAATCATTTTTCTAGAATGTTTATGAGTCGCTTTCCAGTTTTTCTCTGTATATTAGAAAAAAAACCTGGTGAGCTGTAATTTCATGAAAATCTGGACAAACGATTTTATTTCCATGATATCTTTCGGGATAAATGTATGAAATTTTCAGTATAGATGCGGAATTATATTTTGCGGAATTTTATTATTCGCTTTCTCGTTTTTCTGCATATATTAGGAAAAAACCTGGTTGAGAATATGACCAATTAAGTTTCTACTTTATAATTCATTCGAAAATTGAGGGGCAATAAACAGAAAAACTGATCAATAAACATTCTGGAAAATATCATTCCGCATGTAAACTGAAAATTTTATACATTTATCCAGAGAATTGACAGAGATATCATGGAAATTGAATCGTTTGTCCAGATATCCATGAAATTACAGCTCACCAGGTTTTTTTCCTAGTATACGAAGAAGAACAGGAAAGAGGGTCATACACATTCTAGAGAAATGATTGAGCTTCGATTTAAAAAAATAATTGTTGGTCTACGCCGCATACGAACTGAGATATCATGGAAATAAAAAGCCGAATTTTTGAAGGGACCTCGCGAGCTCGGACGTGTACGAAGTCCCCTTAACGTCCGTTAGGAACAACATAATGAATGAGAGAATTGGACTAGTGGAAATCTAATTCAAAGGTTAACCGCTGGATCGTTCTTCAATCGTAGAAGAATAGTGACAGACCGGTTTCAGGCTTGTTTGGCCGTCATCATTGCTATCGAGGCTTCGGTTGTGTGGCACTGATGACGGCAGAACAAGCCAGAAACCGGTCCGTCACTTCTCTCCTACCATGGCAGTACGATCCAGCGGTGTACTTTTGGATTAAATCTCCACTAGTCCAATTCTCTCATTCATGAAAATGTTAATTGTTTATCGTAGGATATTTCTTCGACCAGAACCATCTCGAGAAAAGACGTTTTTCTGTAATTTTTCTATAAATTAAGAAAGTTCTGTCGATTATGTATGGTGTTCCACAGGGTTCTAAATTGGGAGTTTTATTTTTGAAGTATTCGTATACCAAGTTATCCAAACAAACAACCCTTCTGTGTTGTTTTTCATCTTAATGTTTTCTTTTAATATTTGTTACGTTCAATAGAAGTGGATAAAAATTCATTCTACAAATCAATGATATTGAAATCATAAATGGTTCGTGCAGATTTCGAGTAACAAAATTCATTAATTTTTATTATATTTTTTTCAGGTTCGCAGTACAAGATGTAGGTAGATTCAACCAATGAATGTGAACGATGGTGAGTTCCTTATTATTCCTGAAATATCTGGAAATTGAATTTCTATATATCATGAAAACACAAAAATAAGTTCGAATTTACCAACACACAATTCTCTTGTATCAATGAAAAAATTAACACCTATCAAAATGAATATCAAACAAAACAACATACAAACTCCGTCTGTCTGATCTATCGTTGCAGAAGTATAATAGCTATTTATGTAACAAGTACATAAATTAGGTCTTTATGGACGAGTCCAAAAGTGTTGAACACTTGATTTAACTTTTAGTTAATGAATAAATGAAATAAATATCAGTTGTTTTATTATCCACGGTTCATCTGACATAAGGAAATCGCTGAACAAAGTTGTTTACTTCGTTAAGTTTGTGACAAACGTCATAATAATCCAAAAAATGGATAGTGCGGGAGAGGAAAGCGTAGAATACTTAGCCGCAAATGCCGAAGAATCGCTCTTACCCACAAAAAGTGTTTATGAAAAATTGTATGCGTCCTATAACAAGTGGTGTGAAACAAAGAAAATTGCAAAATCGAGAGAGGACAGTGACAGTTGAGTCCAATGAAGTACTCAATTATGGACACTTAACGAAATCATAAATCAAGTGTATGAGGCAGTCGAACATAAAGATTATTTCTCTTCAAATCATTAGAATTCAATATACTTAGTTCTGTAAAGAATTGCATGCAGCTTAAATGCTCGTAAAATACTAAAACACTCAAGATGGTTTACGAATGTTTCATTCGAAGTGGGCAAACTTAAACAAAATTCACTTGTTAAGGGGCCGATTCTCTATTCAAAAAGTGCCTTTCATTTTTCTGAGTTCACGCCCTCAATTTTCCACCTGAAAGCTTGATTATTTTTAAACTCTCCTGGAATTTCAGACAGATCTCTGTGATTACACACTTTCCGGAAGTCTTTTCAGTATTTCCATCCTTTTTTGCATTATTTAATCGCCAATCCAAATGAAATTTTTTTTAAATATAAAAAATTGATTTGTCGCGGGCACCCCAATGAATTTTCTGAAAAAAAATTCATGAACAACCGCCGAAAAACGACCATGAAGTCAATTTTTATAGACTCTCCAATTCAACTCGATTTTTTCATGCTTAAAAGTAATTATATCAAAAAGAAGAAATTTGAGTGCCCTCAAGACATCCTTCGACTTCAATTTGAAGAAAAAATTAAGATTCTAGGTGACACATGAAAGGAACTGTTTGAATGGAGAATCGGTGCCGTTGACGTCGGCCAGAGTATAACGGCCCCTTAATAGAGCGTTAGATTCAAAATCGAAATGGTAGGTTATGTTCCAGTGACCGGTCAGCGTAAACAGGTTCTCTCTGACAGCGGTAGCGTGGTACAATAGTTTGAATCATAGAGTATTCGTTCATGATATGATATAGATCTTCACAGGTAATATCGTCTCAGTACATTATAATATCAATTCTTTATTGTCCATCTAAACGCAAATATTTATCTTAAGAGGGGTTTCTACCGTTCGACGTTCAGTTCAAAACGCGATTCGGGATTTTTCACGATATAGACCACTGATTTATATGGGGTTTTCACGATTATTCAATTTGAAGAGTTCTTCAAGTGGAAAAGTTCATAACTTTTTTTTTCGTCGAAAAAAAACATTAATTTTTTTTTTCACTCGACGGAAAAAAAAGTTATGAACTTTCCCACTTGAAGAACTCTTCAAATTGAATAATCGTGAAAACCCTATATAAATCAGTGGTCTCTATCGTGAGAAATCCCGAATGGCGTTTTGAACTGATCGTCGAACCCTCAATCGAATTATTTGTAATCTCTACATCTGATATTTTGCTTAAACCGTAGCGAATTTTCCTTCTTTCCAGCTGACCTTCCTGAAATCTTAGGGGTATTAAAATTCACTCAGCATCCCTGCATGATCGATACTTGAAGAGAGCACAATTTCGTATAGTGCTTAACTGAAATTTCATGTATAGCTTTTTGTGTTGATAGTAAATATTGACGCGACCAAGATATATGGTTTGTCGGTGGCTGGAAAAGCAGTATCGCGGTATTTTCCAATACTTAAATCACCAGCCGTCATCCGTACGACAGAATTCCCAAATCCATTTATCAGGCAGTTTTCTTGAGATTTCGGATCGATTAATCTCAACTGAAAGCAAAGGACGCAATATTAAAACCAGAGGTTCAGGTGAAGCTGGACTGCTTTATTTGTCAGTAATGATAGACAGATTGAGTTGAGTTTCTTTATTTTCGAAGATATTTTTTCTCCTCAACTCGAAGTTAACTGAATCTTATTGTCTATCTCTATTTCATACAATCCTGTTCCTTGTTGCCTTTTCGAGACACATACCAAAATAGGAAAGAAATCTGTAACAGCTCCATTTCATAAGAATATATATACAAGGTGCGGCACGGAGGGCGGACGTTTTTCAGATGGGCATAACTTTCCCCCACTGAGGACGAGAGAAGTGGGGAAGGTGCCGTTAGACTCGTGTGTTCCTAGCATTTATTTACCAGTTGTCGTCATGGAGCCTTGGACGGTGGAGCATCGTGTTTTCGCCTATGATAGTTTCGTCCGAAATAATGAGTCAGTCACGGTCGTGCAGCGTGAGTTTCGTCGCCATTTCCACATTCATCGGAATAGAGCTATTCCCTCTCGAAACACCATCCTTCGTTGGGTTGAATCACTTCGCAGACGTGGTGAACTGATCAACAGAAGACCAAGAGGACCTGTGCGAACAGTTCGAACGCCTGAAAATGTTGAACGCGTTCGACAAGCCATTCTTCGCAGTCCCCAGATTTATCCATATGCGATTTTTTCGAAAGGGGACACCTCAAGGCTAGAGTATACGAGACCAAGCCCCGAACTCTGGACGAATTGAAAAGGGCTATTCGCGTGGAAGTTTCCCAAGTTGAGAGAGCGATGTTGGAGAGAGTCTACGCGAACTTCCAAGAGCGCCTCCAGCACTGCATCACCGATTTCGGCCACCACATGCCTGATGTGATTTTATTATTTTTTTAAAACCATCCATCCTCCGTGCCGCACCCTGTATATACAGGGTGTCCCACTAGTGCCGCAGCGGACGATATACGCGTAACGGTCTGAGTTTGGCAAAATTTTTTGATGCAGACTTGATATACTACAAGAAGAGCACAACCTAAAAATATTTTCGAATATATCGGGTGGCCCACAAAAGAGGAATAGCAGGTGACTTTGTTTTTTCAAATGGGACACCCTATATTCAATACTGTTTTTCAATTCTCTGAAACTTCCTGCATGCTTTCATATACTTTTCACATATTTTTATTTGACAGTTTTCGAAATATTGGCCTTTTTGACAAAAAAAATGGTACTTGTAGAGGCTATGTTATCCAATTATATTTCACGAACCCTTGCACATACCAATAATAGTTCTATATGGATTGAAAGACAAGACTTCAAAGTATCCTAACCAGCTATAATAAAGCATCTCCAGCATACAGAGTGTCCACAAAAAGACTATCAACATGACGAATTTCAAATCGATTTTTCTTCATTTTTTCAAATGCAATGCATATAATTTTTTTTCATCATTGTAATCATCATTCATTTCACTTCATTTTTTATCAAATACATGATATGCATATCTCTAACGGAATAGGATTTTTAAGCGATTTTTCGAAATGTTTCCCTAAAATTCACATATACCTTCGAATTCAAAAAGCAGATTTGGCTTTTCTGCGGTTATTGAGAACTGTCAAATTATTCCACTCAGAATTATCACCATTGAAGCTTCAATTCAATTCATATTATAGCGAAATGAGAAACTAGAAAGTTATGATGTATCTTCTCAAAAATGTGATGAAATCAGTTACTGAAGACAGAAACTTGCTTTCTGTACCCATTTTTCAAAATACATTTTTGATAATTTTCTATGTTTCTACTTGGAACGTCGAATCTTCCAAAAATTTCAAACAAGCTTTGAGCTTGCGAGCTTGAAGGTCTGCTTGCGTGCCTAGGAAACTATGAATATTATTTTTTCGAAGAAAGTTGTATGAGGATGAGAGCGGGCACTTTTCTGTATACTGAAGTTTTGGAACTCGTTTTGTCGAAGCATTTATAACTTGAACATTCAAACTCATTGGTATTTTTTGAATTTTTACATCATTGTGTGAGTATTCATCCAATCCGTAAAAACTATGATGATTTGAATTGAAGCTGCAATGATGTTAATTTTGACTAGAATTATTTGACAGTTCCGAATAACCACAGAAAAGCCAAATCTGCTTTTTGAATTCGAAAGTAAATGTGAATTTGGAGGAAAAACTCTAAAAAATCCTATTCCTTTAGAGATATGCATATCATGTATTCGACAAAATATGAAGTGAAATGAATGGTGATTACAATGATGAAAAAAAATTATATGCATTGCATTTGAAAAATTGGAGAAAAATCGATTTGAAATTCGCCACGTTGATAGTCTTTTTGTGGACACTCTGTATGCTGGAGATGCTTTATTATAGCTGGGTAGGATTCTTTGAAGTCTTGTCTTTCAATCCATATAAAACTGTTATTGGTATGTGCAAGGGTTCGTGAAATATAATTGGATAACATAGCCTCTACAAGTACCATTTTTTGTCAAAAAGGCCAATATTTCGAAAACTGTCGAATAAGAATATATGAAAAGTATATGAAAGCATGCAGGAAGTTTCAGAGAATTGAAAAACAGTATTGAATATAGGGTGTCCCATTTGAAAAAACAAAGTCACCCGCTATTCCTCTTTTGTGGGCCACCCGATATATTCGAAAATATTTTAAGGTTGTGCTCTTTTTGGAGTATATCAAGTCTGCATCAAAAAATTTTGCAAAACTCAGACCGTTCCGCGTATATCGTCCGCTGCGGCACTAGTGGGACACCCTGTATATATATACAATCCTAACTCTGTTACTTCGCGAAAATTTCACTGACAACAGGAATTTCCATGAGCATCGTGCTTGTCTCATTTCCTCGAATTCACACCTGGAAGATCTCGGTATATGAAGATACTGCAGAGCTGGGATAATTTGGGATGACTGAATTGTGCTGGGAAAATGAAATTGGAATCGTTACTTAGCAACAGTATGCCCTTGAACTAGCCCTATCCACCAAGAATTCATTTTCCGTTTCCAACTTTTTGAAAACAATACGAATTATGAAATATAATCATGCAAATAAAAAAAAATATATTTCATCAGCGCAGTTAACAAGAAAACTATAGATGCTCTATTTGAAAGGTTATTTGGTGAAATTTATTTGCGAAATACAATTACGGTTAGATGATAATAATAGCTCAATGTTAACAAAGAATTTTTGGCGAGATTAAAGCGAAAGACTTAGAGGATATTTGGTTTCTACCGGACGGCGCTACGTGCTTTACAGTTCAGGTTTCGATAGATTTCAGGCACCGAGTAATCAACAGAAATAGTGAATTAGTCACCGAGGAGCTGTTCGGGATTCTTCATAATTTCAAAACTGCACATTCGATCAAGACGTTTTGTCTTTAGTTGAAGAATGACGTATTCAAGCTATATTTCTCTACCAGAAGCAAATAAAATTCCAGCGAATAAAAAAATTGTCAATATTGTGAATTTTTTTTACAGCTGCTGTCGATTTTTGTTCAGTTGGTCCACTTCTCATATAATTTTGAGCACTAACTAGATGAAAATTACACTTCTCTACAAATTTTCAGCAGAAGCCCCACAACTCGAATATCATACACATGCATTATTATTCGCATAAATGCAGCCACTAATTCAAAGTTTTCCCCCAAGCAAAGCTCAGGTCCCGGCATTATTGCCATATTATCGTGCTCATAACCTACCGAATTAACAGCCAGAGTTTCCGGAAGGTCCTTTTATTTGACTTTCTCGTTGTTTTCTCTCGAGCTCGCTTCAGGAGAACCACGAACTTGCGAGTTCAACTTTATTGCTTTCTTTAATCCAATTATTTATATTGTTTTGCATTGCCTTGATAAAGCTGAAAGATTTGAATAAATACAGGGTCTTTCACGAGGAACCTCACCCATATTTATACGGGAAACTACTGAACGTATTTTCATGAAATTCAGCACTTATAAGTATTTCACGATGCTGATGAAATATAAAATATTTTCAAGGAATGAGCACCTCCGGTTTTTCCGGAAATGACGTCAACTTCCGTTTTTCAAATTAGAACACCATTTTTTTATTGCAGAAATAGATTCCTTAGAAAATTTCAAGTTATTTTGATGTAACATTTTTCAGTTTTGGTTGGAAAATTCTCTCTGAGCGGGAAAATTCGAAAAAAAAATCTAAAATAGACCTCCGCTGAAACAAGAATAACTTCGAGGTTTTTGGATGGAAAATTTTCATTTTTGGGATTTTTCAAGATGTAAGATTGTTGTATCCACTTTAAAAATCGAAATCGCGATTCATGATACAGGGGTTGAAAAAATCGCTTTCAAAGTTAGGGATGACAAAATCGTGAAAAATCAATTTTTTCAAATTAGAACCCCATTTTTTTATGGCAGATATTGAATCTACGTTAAAAAATAATGTGCCCTTGCCCTAAAATGGATATTTTCTGAGTTAATATCCACTTTAGGGCAAGGGTGTGATGCATACACTCACAATATTTTTGAACGTAGATTCAATATCTGCCATAAAAAAATGGCAAGCTCCTTCGTCGCTCGTTTTCGAATTTCGCATTCGTATTGGAATAGGAGCCCATTCTGCAACTAGTTTTAGAATATACTATTTTAATATCGCAAAGTTTATATTGCGTCGGTAACGAAGAAAACCGAGGACTCTATGTTCTCGATTCTATGATCTTGAGTCACCGAGAATCTCAGCAACATTCTACCTGTTCATCGCACTCCTGCTACTTGTCTAGCAACGACTACATACACCGCCATAAGTTCGCTATCTGTCTTCGTCTAGCAGCGGCCTTCAGTTCGCCACCCCATCAAAGTTCCCCTCGTACTCTTCCTCACGTCGGAATCTGTAAGTTTCGTATCTAAAAAGTGATTTCGTTCCGTGAGATGAGGACTCTACTCAATACAACAGAAAACCATCAGGTTGATCTTTTCAAGTTAGACCAACCGCAAGTACCATTCCTTCAGTGTTAACTTTGTGTTTTTGTTTCTATCCATTACATATTCTTTTCTTTGATTCTCGTGGTGATAAGAATTGATACAGCAGTCTCTCCAAGAAAATTCTAGTATAACACAAGACTTATCGAGAGAGACACATCAGCACTGGATGAGCAAGATGGTAAATCTCCTGGTATAGACGAATTGACTTGACATCTGGCTTGATCCAGGAAGTTGTTACGTCGTGATACTTCACTCGAATGAAAATTGACGTGCTGCTAATCAAATCAAATCAAATATATAACTATAACCATTCCTCAGCTTCTGCTTTGTCGAAGGAGTATACGTTTTTCCACAAATTTTTATTCTCGCAAATAAATCCGATAAAACAGAGAAAACATCTCGGACCCCAATAAAATAAATCTAACAATTCAATTGTACGGAACAAAACCGCCGATATCCGTTACCAAAGGACCAAAAAGTGCGGAGATCCAACAGAAAAAGAAAACCAATAAGTTTTATTCACACAAGAGATTAATCCAGTTATCGGCAAATCCGTTTGTAATGTCCTCCACAGTGTCTATTGATCGTTCGATAAAAAAACCCGAGTGGAATTGGATTAGCCATTCTCTGTATCAGGGCGCTAATAAATTATAATTGAATTGATTCTTTTCTAATTTTATGTCCGATTTGAATATTTTACCATTTCTGCTCATTTCGTATTCGTGAATGTTTCCGGAGCTTTTGTTGGTGGGGTGGGGAGTTGGATAAAAACTGTATCTTGAAATTTCGGTTGATTCATGGTGTTGAATTCACGTAGAACTCACTCGTAAAGAAGAATGATCTGATATACCAATTCTTGTCGCAACGAAAATTAAAGAAATTGGAATGAGTGTACACTGCGCAAAAAAATTAACGCACATTATGGAAATCTCAAATTTATTCTACAACTGAAGGTGTTCTCAATGAAAATTATTTTTATCAGAATTATGCATGCATATGTTATCCACTTTCAACGTTTTTTTCAATACAGATGTTTTCTCCCAGCAGGAATAAAAAAAGATGTTTCATCAGATTTTGAATGTATTGGCTCCATTCTAAAATTAGTTGTTCTCGATCAATTCTAGTGATCAATAGTTTTTCTTTCGTTTGATTTTCTACAACCGATCGCTATGCAACGCGAAACACGCAATTTGACCCAAGAGGAATGTGCCCAAGCGGTAGTTTTGCGAGAAAAAAGGTGGACATACACAAGAATTGCAAAAGGTTTGGAGTTTCCCATACAAGTGTGTCCAGAATGTTGCAGCGATTCAGGGAGAAAGGTATGAATGTCCGAAGACCAGGACAGGGTAGACCACAGGTAAAAACTGCCATTCAAGAACGTTACCTGAGAGTTTCTTCGTTGAGACAACGGTTTGCAATCGTCCGCCTCCTTCAAAATCAGCTTGAGCAAACTCATGAGGTGCAAATTAGCACTCAGACAACAAGAAATCGCCTCAGAGAATATGATTCAAGGCCTCGAGTCGAGGCAAGAGGCACAGCTCTTACCCAGCAAATCCATTGGGAAGAGGCCGATTGGGAAAGAGTTCTCTTCACAAATGAGTCTAGATTCTGCCTCTACCATTGTGAGCGACGTTTCCTTGTATACAGACGTCCACATGAAAGATATGCTCAGTGAAATTTCCTGAATACTACTGGTTTCGGGGGAGGATCGATTATGGTATGGGGTGGAATATCTTTGACTGCTCGCACCGACCTAGTGGTCGTTGATAATGGAGCTACGAATGCTGATAAGTATATAAGGAACATTCTTGAAGAGCATGTAGTGCCATTTGCCCCATACATTGGTGAAAATTTCATTTTTATGGATGATAATGCCAGACCCCATCGTGCGCGCATCGTTCAGGAGTACCTTGAAGAGGTTGAAGTCTCTCGATTGGAATAGCCAGCAAGAAGTCCAGATCTCAATCCGATTGAGCAGGTTTGGGACAACCTCAATAGAAGGCTGAGAAGTTCAGAAAATCACCCAGCTACTCTCAATGACTTAGGAATCCAACTCGGAGAAATCTGGGAAGGATTATAGATCAGAACATTTTAAGATCACTCATTTTGAGTATGAACCGTCGTTGCCGAGCTGTAATTAACGCAAGGGGTGGAAATACCAAGTATTAAATCACTTATCAGCATTTCAGTATTTTGAAAATTGTTCACTTCTCTTCTTTTACACAAGATTCGGTGAAATCCTGAATTTTTCTACCATTTAATGTGTCTTGTTTCCTTCAAAACCTTCCCGAGAGAACAAAAAAAAATAAGTTATAAAGTTAGTAGAGTTAACTTTCATTAAAATTGAGATTTTCAGAATGTGCGTTAATATTTTTGCGCAGTTTATGAGAAATATACCACAAGATTTTGGACCTAGCGAACTCTGAAGCGAACTGATGGCGAGAGACGTGGGGATGCGAAGAGAGGGAGACGGGGAGGTCCAGTCGATAGGTACCTACTCTTGAACTGTGGACCACAGAATCGAATAGGGTGGGTTAACCACTTATGTTCGGATTTTCATCGTATCTGACGAAGTCTACCTATTCGCAGTATCAACTTTGTAGTATCGAATATCGAATTATTTCCCCAATTCCAGCCATCATGTTGGCGTTCCTGGAATTCAGTGACAATCCCGGATTTATGCTGAAAACTCCCGGTTCTGCAGAGCGCGTAGACCAACGAAATTCGAATATAATATGATCGGCAATACGAATCTACTTTACCATGAACTTTAACGGATCGGTATCCGGCAAACGTCTATAAACACGTGTGTTTCATTGGTTCATTTAATTGGAGTTCATGCGGTTTGTGCTAGTTTCGGATTATTCCGACTGAACTTATCGATAATTTTGTTTCGATACGGCTTCGATATAGCCGTGATGTACTGTACGAGGTGTCCCGAATTCATTATATAGTGAGGGAATCTCAGAAACCCGAAGAGCTAGAAGAAAATGAGTGGCACATTTTCGGGTTCGATTTTTTAGAGAATTATTTTGCTGAAAACCGCAACCTTCTAAGTCGAACCGTTTTGGAGCTATTTGGGAAAATTGAAAAATGGCGTCGAATGAAAAGTTTCCATAACTTCTTTAATACTGAAGCTATCGACTTGAAACAAAAACCTTCTGCAGGCACTTTTTTCAGTAGTACAATTATTTTCGAAGTTATAATACAAGTTATAAAAAAACACAAGTTTGTATTATAACTTCGAAAATGATTGTAATAAGAGAGAAAAGATTACGCCAATGAATTTCACTGAGAAGAGGGTTTTGTTTCAAGTATTTGAGAAGTAATGAGATCTTTTCATTTGACGCCATTATCCAATTTTCTCTAAAAGATCGAGAACGGTTTGACATAGCAGGTTGCGGTTCTAACCAAAATAACTCTCTCAAAAATCGAGCCAGAAAATGAGCCACTCATTTTGTTCTAGCTCGTCGGGTTCCGGAGATCCTCTCACTAGACAACGAATTTGGGACACCCAGTACAGGGAGCAGCATGGCTTGAGTCTGACCTGGTTGATCCCCAGATATTGTGGATTTGAATCCATTTTCTGGTTAGTTGAACTTCTCAATGAATTCCAATACAAATTATTGTCTATACTCTGTTCAAATGTAGGAAGGAGCAATGACAACATACAGGGTGTCCCACGGTCGAGTGCCTATTAGACGTTTCTGGAGAACTGAACATATTTGGAATCCGAAAATTGGTATTATGATATTGTTGGAAATTCTCTACAGACCAAAAATATTTCTGGAGCTTGAGCGCTTCCGGTTATACCAGGTGTGGAAATAAATTTGTTCAAAAAATATTTTTTCAATATATTCGTTTCTGATATGATTGGGTATTCGATGCTGAATACATTTCTGTTGGAACAATTGTATTCATTCGAATAGTTTTCAAAATATCGAAAAAAAACCTGAAAAAAAAGTCAAATATTCATAGTCAGTGTTATGTTCATAATGCTTATTCTGAACATCCCGAGTGTAAACCGTTCTCACAACGTCAAAGTAGAAGAATGTGAAAAGGTCATGCAACTTTTGAATTTGATAAATTTCATCACATGGTGTTTCAAATTTTGTGTCGAAAACTGTGATCGAAAATTGGCCATAACTTCAGTTTTTCTAATTAGAACCCTATTTTTTTATGATTGCGTTGGATTCTGCGAAGAAAAATAGTGATAGCACTCTCAGATGTTCTTGCTTCTAAATTCAGTAATTCCCGAGATATTTGAGTTTTTCTGGATTCATGTTATACGTAGACTCAAATTCATCTTATCTTTCGCACGAGGATATTCTGTGACCATAGAAGATAAATGATCCCATTAATAATTCACAAGTGACAGCTTTCATTTTAGGCCTTAACCTTACTTCTCGATTTTACTTCAATGGTTACTATGGTTTGTCATCGAATCTGTTGGCATGAGAATATTCTGTGATCATAGAAAATAAATGATCCCATTAATAATTCACAGGTGACAGGTCTAATTATTAGTTGTTACTATGGTTTTATAAGAATATTCATCGAATCTCTTCAGATTCGATGAATTTGACTCTACGTACAACATAAATCCAGAAAAGCTCGAATATCTCGGCAATTACTGAATTTAGGAGCAAGAACATATGGGAGTGCTATCACTATTTTTCTTCGCAGAATCCAACGCAATCATAAAAAAATAGGATTCTAATTTGAAAAACAGAAGTTATGGCCAATTTTCGATCACAGTTTTCGACACGGAATTCAAAACACCCTGTGATGATATTTATGAAATTCGAATGATGCATGACCTTCCCACATTTATCTACTTTGACGTTGTGAGAACGGTTTACACTCGGGATGTTCAGAATAAGCATTATGAACATAACACTGACTATGAATATTTGACTTTTTTTCAGGTTTTTTTTCGATATTTTGAAAACTATTCGAATGAATACAATTGTTTCAACAGAAATGTATTCAGCATTGAATACCCAATCATATCAGAAATGAATATATTGAAAAAAATATTTTTTGAACAAATTTATTTCTACACCTGGTATAACCGGAAGCGCTCAAGCTCCAGAAATATTTTTGGTCTGTAGAGAATTTCCAACAATATCATAATACCAATTTTCGGATTCCAAATATGTTCAGTTCTCCAGAAACGTCTAATAGGCACTCGACCGTGGGACACCCTGTATTTGGCGCAGCGGTAGCAGGGCCTTCGTATAGTTTCTTTTCGTCCAGAGTCGAATCGAGGAGCTTTCACACAATCGTTCAGTTTTAACTGAACTTGAATTCCATTTTTTTCAATTTTTCAGAGAACGTTGTTCTTTTGAAATTTGGCAAACTGTCGTCATCATTCACGATTTCTAGTAGGTACTTCAGGAATCGTTGGGATTCCATTCCGGAAAAAAAACCGTGGACAATTCTTCTGATAAGGTTCATATCGAATTCTACAACCGAATCGCTTATTTTTAACGACTGGGCTCTCCTATCAGGTGGCTTCAATGTTTTATTCTCTTTATATTCTCTGACAATTCTGAATACAGCTGAATCACTCATCCCTGAGGAGTTTGAAACAATTCCTACTGAGTCTCTTTTCGATAAATCAGGATATTCTTCCAATTCTTCTCGAAAAATGTTCAAAATTATCCTTTTTCTCTTCAGCAGAGAAATGCGACCTTTTGGACCTTTTTCGTGGTGGTCCCCACATATCACCCTCAGATGCAGTATCCGATTCCGAATTCGACATTGTTCTATAAACACTATATACACTTTGTCAAAAGATTTTCCAACACAATACACTTTTCACAACAAAATCTATAAACACATTGAACAGAGACCTTCACAGTAGCTCTAGGTATTTTAACTAGTCTTGTCAATTGAAAACTTCGATATTTATGCAAATCAAGATGGCTTTAACCCTCAAAGAAAAGGACCCAAATCTGGTGTTTCTCGGAATTACCTTGTCGGAATTTTGAGCAGCCGACAAAGAGTTTCGTACAAAATAATATAGAATTTCGGACCGAAACTAAATATATTCTGGATATCACAACTAAATGACCATTATAAATTTGAACAGGGATCTTTTACGAGTCTTGTCAATTGAAACATTCGATATTTATGCAAATCAAGATGGCTTTCACTCATTAGGAGAATGGACCCAAATACTTTGTCGGAATCTTGCAAGATTTCGACCCAAATCTCTAAAACTCTGGTGTTTCCTGGAATTGCCTTGTCGCAATCTCGAGCATCCGAAAAAGAAATTATGTATTTAGTAGATAATAATATAAAAACAAAACAAATTAAAAAAAATAGGGTACGTCGGATATAAAATGTTTATGACAGTTGCAAATCATAACAGAAATTTCGCACTAGAGTTTCCGAAGAAAAAAGTTCTAATGTGGGAATTGCTGACTCAATTTATTGAATCATTTCTATCCAGTACCATCCACAGTCTGTTCCGAGTACGATCCTGGCAGTCTCTTAGGGCGGTCGAAGAGAGCGTTGTTATCAATTTGACCAATACGAGCTTTATTGTGCGCAAACCAGACGATTCCGTTTGTTTACAAAGCTCCTTTATATATTTGAACAGACTATAGTTGAATTATACGTTGTGATCTATTTCTCCTAGTGGTCGATAGAAAAACGTATTCTTGGCAACATCAACGCATCTCAATCTTTTGTTTACAGCGACTGAAAAATTACCTGAATTTTCCTGCTTTTGTCCCATCTGCATGTGAAATTTCTCAAGGATGCTAACTTTTTTGAACAGCATGCATAGAACTCTACATCTCTGCTCCAGTGTCCTCTTTCACAAAATAAATATGAATACGGCTTTTCAATTTGTGCGCTCCATTAAAATTCCTTCATGAAAGAGGATTTTCTTGGAGCCTCTTTCTCGTCGATGGTTTCAAAATAACAATCGCGATAGAGGCATCCAAGGAACGAGCTCCAAAAAAGCAATTTCATGCACTGACAAGCTTTCCTCATTAGCTGTGTTCGCATCTAAAATTGGGGGCTTACCTAGGATTGCATCCTATTGAAATTTTCTCTATAAATAGCGATATCGGAAACTCTTTCCTACATGTAGTATACCGTCTACTATTTTTCTTAGGAAGCTTTGTTACTTTCCTTCATTCTTCCAACATTCCTCACTCATTATTCTGTTGATAATACTCAACAGAAAGTTGAAACAAGATTTTTTCGTTGTTGTTTACATGAATACAAAGAAAACGTGAAAGAAATGACATAAAAACAGTTTTCGCCCAGCTCAAAGTCAATTCAATCTTCAACACCTGAAAATATGTTCCTCATTAATGATAGGGTTCGTTAAATGAAAATGTCAGCACTTTCGAAATTGAGTTGCGTTGTAGAGTAATCAAGTTGTATTACAAGGCATTCAATTAATTGATGTCCCAAGACCGCGAGTCGTAATTCACCTATTTTTAGGATTCAGGAATTTCCTTCGAGAAGATTTAATGAAGATAAAACTGTGGAAAATAAAGTTTTATGTTCCTCATTAGTTTGTCTTGGAGATGAAATATTGTGTCAACATTTCCTCAGCTAATTTGAACTGATTCAGAATATTTATTTCATGTACCTAAATTCAAAAAGAATATGAAGAAGAGTCTTTAGCCTTCAAAATAAAAAACGTATACCGTCAGATGCAGTCCAGTGCATTAATTTTTATTAATTGGATTATTCAGCTTAATAGAACAAATGTTTGGGCTCAGGGAATATAACAAGAAATTCTACTTTGAACTAGATCTCACACTAGCTGTATAATACTCTCTCTTTCCTTCACCAGTCATCTGGGAGGAGATACCTACGGGGCGTGTCATTAAAAAAGACATCATAAAAGAAATTTAATTCCATGTTAGAATTCACAACTGTAAGAAACAATTAATTTTCACTAATCGACGGATAAAACAAACCTCAATAAATTGTCGTTGATACAAATGGATATTCATCATTTCGAATAGAAAAATTCGAGGAAACGAATTTCGCGAAAACAACACATTGTTGTAATATTTATTTCCAAAAAAACGGTGAATTCTGAAAGAAAAATGGAATAGACGTTTGATTAACTAAATGATAGACGTCAATACTGAAATGAAAAAACACAAAAATATTTGTTCGTTTTGATGGTGGAAATGCTACAAAATAATCAAAAATGATGGGGAATATCCTTTTAATTCATTCAATATTATAAAATATTTTTTTAATTATTTTTATCTTCATACACTTATACATCCCTTCTTCATTCAGAAAAAAATAAATCGTTTCTGACTCCCTTCATTTCAGGGACGTAGACCCTGAATGCTAATAACAAGCAGTCAACACAAGGAAAACTATTCAATACAGGGTCTTTCACGAGGAACCTCACCCATATTTATACGGGAAACTACTGAACGTATTTTCATGAAATTCAGCACTTATGAGTATTTCACGATGCTGATGAAATCTAAAATATTTTCAAGGCATGAGCACCTCCGGTTTTTCCGGAAATGACGTCAACTTCCGTTTTTCAAATTAGAACACAATTTTTTTATTGCAGAAATAGATTCCTTAGAAAATTTCAAGTTATTTTGATGTAACATTTTTCAGTTTTGGTTGGAAAATTCTCTCTGAGCGGGAAAATTCGAAAAAAAAATCGAAAATAGAGCTCCGCTGAAACAAGAATAACTTCGAGGTTTTTGGATGGAAAATTTTCATTTTTGGGATTTTTCAAGATGTAAAATTGATGTATCCACTTTGAAAATCGAAATCGCGATTCATGATACAGGGGGTGAAAAAATCGCTTTCAAAGTTAGGGATG
This sequence comes from Adalia bipunctata, assembly GCA_910592335.1. Classification (NCBI taxonomy): domain Eukaryota; kingdom Metazoa; phylum Arthropoda; class Insecta; order Coleoptera; family Coccinellidae; genus Adalia; species Adalia bipunctata. Next base: position 17,984,250 of record OU342955.1, read on the forward strand.
ACAAAATCGTGAAAAATCAATTTTTTCAAATTAGAACCCCATTTTTTTATGGCAGATATTGAATATACGTTGAAAAATAATGTGAGTGTATGCATCACACCCTTGCCCTAAAGTTGATATTAACTCAGAAATATCCATTTTAGGGCAAGGGTGTGATGCATACACTCACATTATTTTTTAACGTAGATTCAATATCTGCCATAAAAAAATGGGGTTCTAATTTGAAAAAATTGATTTTTCACGATTTTGTCATCCCTAACTTTGAGAGCGATTTTTTCACCCCCTGTATCATGAATCGCGATTTCGATGTTTGAAGTGGATACATCAATCTTACATATTGAAAAATCCTAAAAATGAAAATTTTCCATCTAAAAACCTCGAAGTTATTCTTGTTTCAGCAGAGCTCTATTTTCGATTTTTTTTTTCGAATTTTCCCGCTCAGAGAGAATTTTCCAACCAAAACTGAAAAATGTTACATCAAAATAACTTGAAATTTTCTAAGGAATCTATTTCTGCAATAAAAAAATGGTGTTCTAATTTGAAAAACGGAAGTTGACGTCATTTCCGGAAAAACCGGAGGTGCTCATGCCTTGAAAATATTTTAGATTTCATCAGCATCGTGAAATACTCATAAGTGCTGAATTTAATGAAAATACGTTCAGTAGTTTCCCGTATAAATATGGGTGAGGTTCCTCGTGGAAGACCCTGTATGTCCCATGAATTGAATTGAATCCTTTCAAACAATTCATTCATGCATCAGTATGAATAACATGATCATAATCCAAACGAAATATATTCAAATCCTCTTCGCTGTTTTCAAATAATCACATCCTCTCTACGACGTGCAAACAAGGAAATCAGTCACAAAAACAATGCGAAAGCATGCAATGAATAGTTCCGTTCTGATGAATAACAAAGAATTACGCTTCAAAAATAGATAGTGGGCATAATGGAGATTGAGTTGACCTAATTAGCAATTATTCGAGTTATTCTGGGTTTTCGTCGAACTCAACTGAAATTCACAGCCGGAGACTTATTACCTACAACATTCGTATTAATGTGAGGTTATCTCATATTCACATAATTTGGTTTATATCGTAGGGAGAATATTTCGAATTAGTTGAAACAGGGTCAGAACAAGATTTTATCGACTAGTGATGGAACTTGAGAACCTTGTTTTTCCTTACACTTTTTTATTGCAATATAAATAATTTTCTAGGAAATATAATTGTTTTAAATCTAATTTCGTCATGCACTCATGCGTAGAAGTTGGGAGTCAATCACATACTATATAGGGTTTTTCAATAAGAGGTATTTTTCTGCCATTCAAAGAAAAATGCCATTTCTCAGATGAATAATCGGATGTTTATTTCATTATGAAGATGAAGGTGGGCCGTTAATAATGGAAAATAACATCAGCCGAATGACCACCACGACCACGACAATTGTTTTCGAGCCCCAGATGCTTTTTGACGAAGCCACCGAGGTGGAAATGGGCCTCATGTCTCAAGATTTTGGAATTTTGGATCATTTTCATGCATTTCAAGGGCCCAATCAGCGAAGACATGATGTTATTGATGACCGGCCCGCTTGAGTTCTTTTGTGTAGTGAACTTCATACGCCTTTAGACCCAACTATTTATGAGAAATACGATGTAATGACGTTTGTGGAATGCCTTATTCCAAAGAACAACGAGAAATGGACAAACCTGGGTTTTCTTCAACACTTTCGGCTACAGCAGTGATATTCTTTGCTGTTCTTGAGCGTCGCGCACGGGTTCTAGTCTTCACATGACTAACTTGTCCCAACAGCTCAAATTTTTCCACCAATTTGTTTATTGCGGTTGCTTCACGACTACCCAAAAGTGTTCGAGTTTTGCGAATCGTCTCTGCCATTTTCACAGTGAATTTTTATAATTTCAATTCGTTCTGGAAGCGTGTATCGTTCCATTTCTATTAATGGAGTAGGGATTATGAAAGTAAAACTTGTACAATAATACAAAAACAAGTTTAACGACCCTAATGGTCTTATGACCCTACAAAGATCACATAAAAAATAATATCACGAACAGAAAGAGTACTCCTCAACCCATTGGGATATTGAAAATTCATTGTTATTTTATTCAGACACACTGTATGGTTCCAAGTTTAACAACAATAGGGATGTCGACACATGTTACAAATTCATATAAATTGAGGTTTTCCACATTCATCGAGTTTTTGAAATACTAAAAAAATATTTTAGTGATCTTATTACTCTCATTAAATTAAATTAAATTGATTGTTAATGTGTAGTCTATTACCGATTATCACGTGACTGCAAACACGAATGAGAATACGTGACGTCACTGTTCTGTAAACAAGCTAACCTATAACCTTATTGTAGCCTATGTGACATCACGAGTACGAACTTACGAAGGACAGAAGAGAGTAAAAGGTATCACCAGCGAACTATTTCATGATTATTTGTTATTACGAAAACGATTTGTTCGCAAGAAATCACACAAGATCAGTTCGCTTTGACAGACGGCGAAGTCTGTTTACCGTATAATGACGTAATCATAATCACTTAACAGTATGAAGCGTTTCAGCGGGAATTTTGAAAACTATTTTTATTCACGCATTTTTTATTGGTATTTGCTATATTTTTTCCATGAAAATTGTTTTACTCGTATAGGGCTTATCTACAAATTAAAATCATTCTCGAAAAATAGTCCACATTCCTATTGTCTTACTTGATTTTTGAACTGCTTTTCATTTTTTAGAATTTTTACCGATTCTGGTAATTTATTGAACGCTGAAATACTTGAGTAGAAGTATCTCTTCTCATATTGTGAAAATCTATGTTGAGGAACTACATAGTTAGTATTTCTATTGCTTTTTGTCCTGAGATGTTGGAAGGAAATCTTATTTTTGAATAGGAAAATGATCAGTTCATATAGTTACAATGCCGTCAATGTGAGGATGCTGTTTGCTTCAAAATGATTTCTGCATGATTCATTGAATTTTAGTCCTCAAATTATTCGGAGGGCGCGTTTCTGCTCAATGAAAAGATCGCCGACATCTCTACTATTTCCCCAGAACATTATTCCGAATTTCATTACTGACTGGAAATTCGAGTAATATATACTCCATTCACAATTATAAAATCACAACTCTGGCCATGGTTTCGTTTTCAGGAATTGGTGCAGCTGATGAAAAATCTGTGCGCGTACATAGAATATGGTTAATGACAAAACGACGATGCCAGTTTTTCTGTTTACATCAGAGTAAAAGTATCAAAGATTTTCCCCATTTTGTTAGTTCGTATCGATCGGCGATTTTGGGGAGAAATATCGATAGGAAATCGCCTATTTTTCCGTTCTTCGGCGTCCAGAAGAAGTATCCCGTCGATATGAGAAATTTCGTGCAAGTGTCATTTTTTCCTTTCACGAGTTTTGGCGTGAGTACGAACGGCAAATTTGAATTGGACCAAAAATCGATTTATAAGCATATATAAAGCGAAAGTAAGAACTAATCGACATTTTTACACTTGATAACGAAGTTTTTTCAGGTATCTGGCCGTTTTGAAAGATTTCAAACGAAATTCCGGTCCCCCAGAAGTTTGGTTAGTTTCGGTATCGATTTTGGTGCTCAAAATTTATTTGGAATGTGTAAATGGACAAGAAAGGCTTCCTTATACGATCTTCTAACGGAAGCGACCGGAAAATATGTTTCAGGTAGAATTGAAATGTGTCACTGGAGCTTTCATTCCTTTGCCGAAAGTAGAAAAAGGCTATATTGAACAAGAATTCACCGGTTTTTTTCATATTCCAGGAGTTTGTGTCTTATTTTAGAACAGGTGAATGATAAATGTGAAGCATATGTTTGACCTATTCCATTTTATTTGTACAAACCTATCGTGGTAGTAATATATGAATATTTTTTAATCCAATAAATTACTATACAGTCAGAATATTTTACTCCTTGTTCATACGATCAAATAAATAAAATGTCGTCAAGTCTTGAACTTTCAGTTCAAGAGGATAGATATTAAACATTAAATCTTCACAAGCATGCATATAAAAATTATGTGAAAGCAATGCAATTTTTTTCCATGGCGAAAAATAATATATTTCAACAGTGATCTCTTCTACTCTTCATGCAAATAACTAGAAAAGGAATCCTTTCTATCAATTCATATAAACGTTAATTCATTCACATTCTGAGAAATACGCTAAGAATGTAGAAAGGGCAACATAGTGTTGACTTGGAACATAAAAATATTTTGAAAAACGTCATAACTTCGATACAGAGTGGAATGTGTCAAATTTCCAATGCCAGAGCTGTGATTTTATAATTGTGAATGGAGTATAGGTACTGTTCTGATTGTATATGAGCTAGTTACTAGGGCTTCAAGATTCGTTAAGTGTACAGAATAGAGTTTAATCTTCTACACACATATTGGACATGTGAATTCCACTGGAGGTTCTCATTGATGGTTAAACCTAAAAACCTTGTTGACTTGACTGTTTTCAGAATTGTACCCGCGAATGGCACAATTTCTGGTGCAGTCTGATTCTGATTGTTTTTTTGTTTGTTTTGAAGTTACAGCTCACCGGGTATCTACGCCGCATACGAACTGAGATATGGAAATGAAAAGCCCAATTTTTGAAGGGAGCTCGCGAGCTCGGACGTGTACCAGGTCCCCAGCCATAGCATGTAATTTAGCGATATCGCGCATGCAGATTGATCTTAGAGTTGGGTGCTTCTGTGTTTTCGTCATATTTAGAGAAGAATATTTGTGAAATAAGAACTGTCGCGACAAATATTACCTTTATTATTTCGACTTTTCTTGAAAGCGAACAGATACGCAGCTAAGTTTTCGCAGGCGAATATTCTCCTTGTCGATATTTTTCCAAGAAACAACTTCGACCGGCTCGCAGCAAGATCATCTGCGTGAGTGAAACCGGGTACATTTCCGGTGTAGTGAGTCGGTAGACGTAGGCGAGCCAGTTCTTCGAAAGTACAAACAAATGGAACTGGCTGCAATAACGCGTTTGCATGAATGATTCCTGTGTTTGAACGTTGAATCAATGGGGGTTCATCGCCTATTCAAAAACGAGAGAAACGCATTCTGATGGAGTGGGTAGTGTGTGGTGTGGCGAAAGAAGTTGTAGTTAGTTAGTCGGTGACCTTTACTTTCTATGGAAACCGGTTTATGCAAATTCACGAGCGAAAATTCAAATTGGCTGGCGGTATGAATGAAATTAACAGGGATCTGCTATTGTTTTTTTCATCAGCTGCAGAAAGGAATGTCTAGTATCAGGAAGACATTTTTATATTTCTCCGTCCAACCAATCACATTTCGCAATCAATTTGGAAAAGAATAATACGTTAATCATTCATATCGTTTATCGAAACGAATAAATCACATTTTTCTGTGGGTATTCAAGCATTCCTATGCGAACAGTATTATGCTTTTACCACGAAACGAATTATGTTTGCGCACGTTTCCAGAAAATATTAGGGTAGGGTGGGGCAAAGATCCGCAGTGGGAAATGATCCGCACCGTCAATTTAAAATGATCGCTTAATATTGTCGTGGTTTTAGACACATTTTTATGCTGGCAACATTGATAGAAGACGACTCACAAAAGTTACATGGCGTCCGACCGGCACAACAAAAACAATGAGGTTAGAATTCTTTTTACTTGTTTTGATGTAATAATCCGTAGGTCATCTTCAGTTGAAAATGTAATTTACTATACGCTTTGCTTACTTTTTTACTGGTTCAATTCCATAATTCAGGTTTTGAAAGGCGATCTATGGACAATAATTTGGCCAAATGCGCATTTCTTGGTTTTAGGTTAGTTTGTGTTTACAAAATGACAAAATGGGGCAGAGGTCCGCATTTTGCATGGGGCAATGGTCCGCGCGCGGACGTTTGCCCCAAGATTCTTCGGTCTACAACGAGTCAGAATCTGACAGTGATCAGAAGATGGAAGAATCGTCTGAGCGGATGGTGCCTCCAAAGAGGTGCATAGGCGAATTTTGTACCGTTCGATATGAAGAAAAACTGTTTCCAGGAGTTATTACTGGCGTTTCAGAAACCCATGCCACTGTATCATCAATGGTGAAAGCTGGAAAATTATGGAATGACATTCTCGATCAAGGGCGGATTTACGGGGGGGGTACTGGGGGTAACTACCCCCCCCCATGAGTATCCAAAACCTGAGGAGAAGGTGGTTTGTGTACCTGATTTAATGGTTTTCAATCGTTATTACCCCCCCATGATCGTTATTACCCCCCCATGATCGTTATTACCCCCCCATGATCGTTATTACCCCCCCATGATCGTTATTACCCCTCCCATGAAAAAGAACTATATCCGCCCTTGTTCTCGATTATGAATGGGGATCAGTCGTTTCGAGTATAAAGGAGCCAAAAAAAAACCAGCACAACCCGAAATGTTTATTCAGTCAGTGAACTGGAATGGTTTTACTCATAACTGTGAATAAATAAACTGATTAAAGTTAATTTTTCCGTGTATTTCATTTCAATGGGGCAAAGATCCGCAGCTGCGGACAATTGCCCCGCATCTGCGGACGTTTACCCCAAACAGTGGGGCAAAGGTCCGCAAAGGCAAGGTTGTCTACCTTTCCTTTTTTTTCCTAAATGGTGCTTATTTCGCTAGTAATAAAATGGTATATTGTAGCACATAAATTAAGATTTCCAGTGAAGCCAAAACCTGCAGGACCTTTTACTTATTGGGTGAGAAAAAAGGTTGAAACCTAAAATTGCGGATCTTTGCCCCACCCTACCCTACGCTTTCAAGGTTGTTGTTTTCCACGGCAATCATGGCGAATATTGCAGAGAATTATTAGCAAATACAGCTATTTGTATGAATAACCGTTTTCCATTTCGAGATGCAGAGGTTATTTCTAGCATTCGTGATAAGAAATAGTAGCGTTGTGCCCAATCATTCACCGGATTTGAATCTTTTAACGTAACGTGATATGATTGTGATATTTTTTGGGTTGATCAATCGCCTTGTCTCTAACCTGGCTTCCACTATTCTGTGAGCATTATATGAGAAAAATCTTTGATACCACTTCTTGAAGTTGATAAGTTGATTGTTTTTGTTCATACTATGATCACACCTGAATTGACAAAATTAATGATCAAAACTCACCGTATACACTCAAATATTTAGAGGAAAGTCACCAAATATGGAATACCATTTTGTTTTTGGGATATAAAGAAAAAACTTCATATTGATTAAATCAGTTTAATATTTATACTAATCAGTCATACATTTATATGTAGTAATTAACAGCCCCTAATAAAATATTTAAGTTATCTAATTGAAATCTAACACAAAAAACAAAATCACAAATGAGTAACAAAATATGGAATAGGAACCCATATATGGAATATAAGCTTAGATCAACATAACAGTAACAAAAATGAACATTAATATCTTTGAGATCAATAAAATGAATATAACATATTGTGATAAATGAAAGAAGGTACATAATTACTTGCAAAAGTCACAGATCCAAGTATCAATCTCTGGACCAGCACAATCATATTGTGCCCAGAGCCCACATATCAAGCATATTCCATAATTAGACACCGACGACTGTCCATATTTGGATTTTTATACTAGTACAAACTCTTCTAAACATTTTTTCAAGTCACAATATTTTAATGACAAAAGATCACAAAATGGTGGAATAAACATGATACCGATATACTAAATAGTATAACACCTATGTATACAAACATAACAGCTGTAGCGTTCTTCGAACACCTGAAGAACAGAAGAATCATCACTAGGAAGATCGGACCTGATCGAAAAATCCTTCCGATCCATAAGAGAGTTAGGACTTTGTGAAAAGGTTTTTTAGCAGGTGAAGTATTTTTTTACTGCTTCTTTCCTGTTTTTCTTTTTTTTTTCCTGTTACAGATATAATTTCCAGACATTTGCATCCAGTTCAATGAAAAGGCTTGTTTTCAAGCACAAGGAGCTCTGTAACATGGATAGCAGCATATTTTTTGAACGAATTCAGTATCACCACACATACACGGGGAGACAGAGTTTTTTCAGAGATTTTTATCTGTTCTCGTGTATCATACTCAGAATTGTATGGTACCCCGTTTACATTCCCTCTGCTAACACTTAGATTTGGAGCGGGAAACAGATTTTATTCTTTTATATAATCTGTTCCTTGTCGCCATTTCTTCACACGTGCCATATGCCATGTATTGTTTGATTTATGAAAACAGTATGTAATTCTCTCTTTCAAAAGAATATTTATATATACAGCTGGTGATACTCATTTACTACTCACCTTTTAAAATTGTTTTCATGGTGTGAGTGCGATAGTAAGTAGACCGAATGAAATAGAAGATGGTCGAATGTGCCGTTTATTTCTTATAGTCTTGGAGAAATGAAGGTATTCCTTATTAGGATACTATTTCATATTTGGTGACTTTCCTCTATGTATCTCATATTGATAGCGGTTGACATGAAATAGTATATTTTTAATGAATTTCAACATATATAGGTACATAGAATACCTGGTGTTGGCACTGATTAGATTTTGTTCAAGACTTTCTTGTCGATCGAAAATCTGATTTCTTGAACTACTTTTCATTTCTCCCGAAAGGGGTCGCGCTATTTTCCTTTGCCTCAGTAGCGCCACGATCGATAAAATATTGCGGATTATTCGGGAAGTAAAACGAGAATTCAAATCTAGAATGCCGTTTTGATCTACAAATTTTGATCACGTTTCACCAGGTATTTCCATGCATCGATATTTCAAACCTTTGATTGAAGTTTTTGTCGTTATCTGCCTCAAGATGAAGGTTTCACATTGCCATAGCTCACAGTGAGAATCCGGTAGATCCCTCTTATCCTACAGCATCGCTAGGAGCTTGTAATTAACCCCAACACATTTCCATTTCTGAGATTCAGAATGACATCGAGAGAAGGGGAATGAATAATTAAATTAATTTAAATTCTATTTGTGTCGAATATCGGGGGCGCACATGTACCACATGAACTTGAATCAAGAGATCGAGATAAAATATGAAAAAAAACACGTTTTGGTGCTGCAACTTATATTGTGATCGTTATAGAAATCCATGAAATCCGCCTTTGAATACGAGAATACGATTAACAGTTGTCAGTAGTTCGAATCATTCTGTAGATCAAATGTATGCGGTGGGCAAAAGTCTAAAAACTCTGTGGACCTGTCGAGTCTTAAGCCGGACTCCCACTACTCGTGTATTTGGCAAATATTTGCCACTTGCATATATTTGGCATGTAGTGGGAGTGGTTCACTCGGCCAATACTTGTCAATCTTGTCATTCGAATTCGAAACTTCATCTACTTGCCAAGTACGCAAATAATTGCGTACTTGCCAAATATACGAGTAGTGGGAGTCCGCCTTTAGCAGGAAGACATGAAACTATTTTTTTCAATGTCGAAAAATGTTTGGGAAATAATGTAGCAAATTGGCGAATGCGCAGTCATTTATTCACATTGTTTAGTTTTTAGTCTATGAACAATTAAACTAGTTTTGACTCTGATTCCATGATGAACCAAAACATGAATTTGACGTTACATGACATACGGTTTTCATTGATGAAACTTCAAAGGTCTTCATAAGTCCCAGAATTGCTGAAATGGAATCAATACCAGACAGCCTGTCAGTTCGGAGTCTCTGAACTGTTTCCCTATTTATGCAAAGTTGTTAATCGATCATGTTCAGTGTATATCACTTCCACTCGATATGCGACCGACTAAGCACTCAAGTATATTGGCACACATTGCGTATCATTAGGCATGGAATTTGTAAGAGTTTATTTCTGCATATCGATGTGCATAGGATATTCAAGCTTTCCAAAATGGAAAATGTAACGAAATGTTTCATTTCGATTGGATTTTAAGGGTCAGTAGGAGGGAAAGTAATTGTCCAATTGATCTCTTGGTTTTCAGTTTGAGCATGATAATAATGATGCTAAGTGTGGTTCAACATTTGAACTTTTGAAGTCCAGAAAAAAAGCTTCGACTTATTCTTATAGGAATTCAGTTTTTATTAAAAGCTGGAAAAACAGTGAGTTATGCCATTTCGGAATCTCAGTGAAACAGGCATGTTGTTCCTGAGCTGGCACTCAGGTGGCTCTTTTTTTCTACACTACGATAGTTGAACTCGGGAAAAAAATAGTAGAGCATCGAATGCAACCCAGATAGCGTATTCATCCAGGAATACTATCCAGATAATAGATTGAAAAATTACTTCATTTGGAGTTTTGCCACCAAAAAGAGTGGCAAAGGGTGTATTTATTTTTAATTTTCGATACTGTCGAATTTATCAATATCCGTGGGACTTTTACTAAACATGAAACATATTTTTCTAAACCGCCACCCGCAGTCAACTGATCCCTTGATTTTCCTCCTAAAAATTCCAACAAACATCCAGTAGGGAGAGTACCTACATACAAAATGACACATAGGGTTTTATTTCAGAGGCATAACTTGTTAGTAGTGAATTAGATTATAGATAGATAGATAGATATGAGTTCATTCAACATAATTACATATTTAACAATTGTTGTGAACTGTGATTAATTTCATATTTTACACCTATACGATCTTTGGTCTTTTCTTCATGAAATCTTATCATCCTTTGTGAAATAAAAGTATCAAGAAATTAAATTAATTTAATTAATAAATTGCGATAAACGGAATTCGTTTTGTCCGCATGCTATGGACAAGATGACACACTTACTGGCAACAGGCAACTGTTGTTTTTTTCTACTTATACAGAGTGTAACAGCCAAATGGAATGAATTCGATAACGTCGATTCGTTATTTCAAATGCGCATATTTTTCAAGAAAATAATATTATATAGGGTGTTCCATGTGACCGTGGCCAATACCAACTTTCTTATTTCAAATGCAACCCCATGTATATTATATATTTTTGGATTCTTCAGAGAATTCTAGACACAATTCATGCACAATGTCCTATACCTATCTTAAATTATTTCGGTAGTATTAAGTATTTTCAGATTTATTGCAAAAATCAACGTTTTGAATAAAAATTATTTTATTCCATAAATTCGGTACATTAGACTTAAAACCTAATAGTACGAGAGATGGCGACCAAGATTTTTGACTTATAGCGGCTCGGCTAAAACCGAACGGAATCAATAGATTCCGTGACCCTGTACCCAGAAATGCGATTTTCAGACATTTCGCGCGTGGCGTATGATCTGAGCGCATTTTCAAAAATGTCAAAAAAACAACATGGGTGACTCATAGCGGCCCGTCTGATTTCCGGAATATAGTTAGATAATAGCCTTGAGATACCAATAACACAGTTTTCAGACAACAAGATTGTGTCGCGTACCCAGGAGACCAATAAAAAAAAGTAAAAAATGAAAAAAAAAAAAAACTTACAGCGACCCGTCTGAAAATGATTGTTATAGGTTAAGCCGTGTCAATTGATGTGGAAAGATCAATTTTCAGACAAAAAACATGTCGTCTTACATTTTTATAGCATTTCGAAAATGTCAAGAAATCTAACCTAAGTGACTCATAGCGACCTGTCTGAAAATGGTCGTCAATGATTGAATACGTTCCCCAGATGTGGAAAAAAATGATATCAGACAAATTGAATGTAGCATGTAACTAATCAGACAACTTTTCAATTTGCAGTTCTTAGCCCGGTTGCATGAACGTGAAGTAAATTTACCTCAGGGGTATCGTTCAATTTTGTCATACACATATTTATCATACATTTATCTAATGTGTTTCTGAATTCAAGTTTCTTTCCTCAAGCACAAGAAATCAATGCTGAGTAGCCGCAATCCCATAGAAATACTAGCACTGAACATGAAATTGAGGTAGCTACCAAATTTACTAATTGAACATTCGGAAGAATGAAATGATGATATGTACTTTTGTAGTTTGTGGCCAATAAAACATTAATTATTCAGCAAAAATATATGCATTATATTTATGTAGATATTATGAATTAGTTCAACGTTCAACTCAAATCATTTCTAATATATTCCTGATCCAAGTCCGTAAAATAATTTGAGAAATTTCCGAAATACTTCACAGAAATTCTTTTGATTATAGTCACTAACACCAAATGAAATATATAAAAAAATATATGACTTTAATTCAGAAATTAGTTTTATTACATGAATTATATTCAACGCATCAACTCCTTGTGGTCAGAGCTTGTAGGCAAAGCAAGCCTGTGGTCACATGAATATTGGTTTACATCTTCCATATGATTTTGACAAGTTGACTTCACACTTGGTTTATCTCTTTTCTTTGCGATAAGATCGCATATGTCTTTCTCTTACTAGTGTAGCCGGAGTTTTCGCCGGGCGACTCCAGCACATTTTTTCGTTATAGGCGACACTCAAAATGTCTGAAAAACGTATTTTTGTATTTTGGGCATTCATACGAATGATTCAAAACAAAAATGAACCGAGCCGCTATGAGTCACTTAGGTCAGATTTTTTACATTTTTGAAAAGACACTCAGGTCAAACGCTACGCACAAAATGTCTGAAAACACAAATTTTAGTGATAAAACAACATGTACATTTTCAATATCAGACGGGCCGTTATACGACCGTCGACCATTTTTTTTTACACAGCAGAAATGCCCCCCCGCGAAGATGCTACACTTCTGAGTATTACTATGTACTTACCAGTCGGCTCTAGGGTCATCTAATCTATCGATTTTACACGGTTTTAGCCGGGCCGCTATGAAACATGGATTTGTTCGTCATCTCTCGTACTATAATAAGTAATACTGATTATTTCTTAATTATTAAAAAAAAACAAAAAAAAACATTAATGTCAATATAGGAAATGTTCAAAATGCTCGCCGCGAACGTCTTGGCAACATGCTATTCTGGTGTAAGAATTGTCTTCTAACGTTACTCCACATTTCTTCTCACTAATGATTTTTGCCTATCTACTCTCTTCATATCAAGAGGTAAATGGGAAATGAGTATTGAGTTTAATGTATCGAATTTGTGAAATAAAATAATTTTCATTTAAAATGTCAATTTTTGTGAAAAATGTGAAAACACTTAATATTTCCGAAAAAGTTAGAGAAAGGTATAGGACATTGTACATTAATTATGTCTAGAATTTTCTGAAGAATCCAAAAAATAAATAATAAACAGTGGGTTTCATTTGGAATAAGGAAGTTGGTATCGGCCACGGTCGCATGGAACACCCTATATAATTTTATTTTCTTGAGAAATATGCGCATTTGAAATTACAAATCGACGTGTCCGAGCGTTTCTTTTAACACCCCCTCATTTATTCGTTATCGAATTTATTCCATTTGACTGTTACACTCTGTATTTACGAAACTACTGTCAAAGTTCACCAATAAAAAGCTTGGTTCTTCTAGGAACATCAGCACAAGATGCGTGAGACCAATGCAACCAATGCATGCATCGTAACCAGTCTTTTCCAGGGCTTATCCTGGAGACTGGTTTTTTCCCGATCTGAATCGGGAACAAAGATCATTACAAAAGACAGATGGACAATCGTCTTCATTATCTCGAAGTTGCTAAGAACATTTTCTTCTTCATTGTCATCTTTGAATAATGCCCTCTAGGGCCTTGTCTCCTTTTCTTTGGAGAAGGTATGGGCTCATTTTTTATTTGATTGCAATAATATTAGGTCTTGAAGTTGAAACTGAGTACGTTTATCGAGTCTTCAGCTCACGTTTGCCTCTTCAACTTATAAATCGTCCCTCAGGGATTGGAGGAATCTCCTCATAGGATCAGCAAGAGTTGGTTAAGATGCATAACCTGTATAAGCCGCAGATGAATATTTTGTTATGAATATGCTAAGACAAGTCCTGACTCTCTGTTTGCTGATGGAGCCTGGGATGAATGTTCTCGGTGTTGTCCGGTAGATACGGTTAAATCAGCTGAAATACCTATGTGATTTTGTCCATAAAGCGTTATAAAACTAGAAATGTATCGAATTAATACGACAAGTAAACCTATGTAACAGAAAAATAGTTTCGTGAATACAATGACAAATAAGGTATAGTTTGGAATGAATGCAATATAAATGGAAAATATTTTGAAAACTGGCCATTTCTTCAAAAAATTTGGCGCAATGAAAAAAACTACTGATTTCTGTATTCACTCTAACTACCGGATGAACTAGAGTAGCGCTTGCGAGTTCCGCATTTGTCACCTCCAAACTCAATTAATGATGACTATGTCGTTTTGTCCATAAAAATTACGTTTTGTACGTATTTCCCCTATGCCGTTCGAGGATGATCAAACCACTATGATATCGTAATAGTCTTCACGAGACTCGTATCGTAAAATGAACGATGAAGTGAAGTGGTATGTAGAGGATCCCAGTCCTCTCAAGTGACGTTTAATATTTCCAGACAGTACATTTTATTAGATTCTACGGAAAATAATTCAATTTCTTTCGTTACGATGGCGCTATAGTTCGCAAATGGTCAAAATTAAATACTTCACAACAAAGTAAGAGCAGTGGAATGCATTCTCGGAAAATTTCATTGTGACCGTCGCTTTAAGTTAGCCATAGGGGAATTATAAAATATTTGCTCGTACCAGTCGTATTACAGATTAAATTTCCTGCGATAATCAGTTTTGGAGTTGCAATTCTCTTTTCCGAGAATCGATAATGTCGTATTGCATTTTTATGTTGGAAATCTACAACAGAGCCAACAATGATCTTCGAAAAGAACGTCATTCTTTTCTGTTATCTAGTTGACATTATTCCAAAGAATATTACCGATCAGCGGAACTTTTCTCATTCTAAACTCTTCGATTTGTTTAACACTATTTTTAATTTCTCTCGAACACACTATTATGGAAATAAAATTCTGAATTATATTATTCACAAAAGCTAAAAATAACCACTCTAGTCTATGGGAGATGATCCCCCAACATAAGGGGCCTGTAGCGTTCCTCGAACACCTGGAGAACAGAAGAATCATCGCTTGGAAGATCGGACCTGATCGAAAGATCCTCCCGATCCATAAGAGAGTTAGGACTATGTGAAAAGGTTTTTTAGCAGGTGAAGTATATTTTTTACTGCTTCTTTCTCGTGTTTCTTCTTTTTTTCCTGTTACAGATATAATTTCAAGATATTTGCACCCAGTTCAATGAAAAGGATTGTTTCCAAGCACAAGGAGCTCTGTAACATGGATAGCAGCATAATTTTTGAACAAATTCAGTATCACCACACCTACACGGGGAGACAGAGTTTTTTCAGAGGTTTTTATCTGTTCTCGTGTATCATACTCAGAATTGTATGGTACCCCGTTTACATTCCCTCTGCTGACACTTAGATTTGGAGCGGGAAACAGATTTTGTTTTTTTTATATAATCTGTTCCTTGTCGCCATTTCTTCACACGTGCCATATGCCATGTATTGTTTGATTTAAGAAAACAGTATGTAATTCTCTCTTTCAAAAGAATATATATATCATGAATTCGCCGAAACCATTGCCTGCTAGTTATGGCAACATGGGGTTAAAAAAAAAACAACCTGCGTTGTGTTTATTGGAACTATGTAAAAATAATAATTTAATGATAGTTTCCTTTTTACTGTGACAACCTGTTTTATACAAACATTTATTTATGATAGTACTTCCGCACATTGGGAGCGAATGAAAATACATATTTCTGGACAGCGTGATTTTGAAATTTTCCTGAAAAAAAATTTTTCTGGATCAAAACTTGGACACCTCCTCTGCATTCACCAAATGGGATCAAACACCTCTCTGGTGTAATCCATGTGGAGCTGGGGACGATAACACCTAATTTGACCGTCGTCATTGTTGTGTTTGTCCACTAATTCCTGAATGGTTACATCCCAAATTCAATCTAACCATGTAATGCTCTTGTAATCGATGTAATCACGCTGTGCGGTTCACGTACAACGCACGCAATAATTATACGTATGGCTTTGTTGTTCTCAAATCCGAATTATATAATTAATGATCTTTCCGGCATTAAGGACCTAATCTGAATGATGCCGACGTATCAAACGGAATAATATGCGTCTAGATGTACTGAAAAATGGCAACAAAACAGTTCCAATACTTAGGTTTCAATATATTTATCGACAATCTGTGATGAATGTATATATAGCTCATCTTTTTCAATGATTGATCCATAAGTTATTCGTGAAGTGAAAAAACAGCGCCACTCTTATATTTTAAAAAATATCGGAATTTTCGCTAACTTGATATCAAGTTAGCGAAACAATTTTTATTTTCGATTTATCCGTGAGGAGAAAAATTTTGCCGCTCATGTCTTCAACAAAATATCATATTGAAAAAAATTATTTCAGCAATCAACAGATAATTTAGTTTTTTTCAATGCTTTATCCGTGAAGATAAAATCATCGCCACTCTTGTATTTTAAAAAATCAGGATATTTCGCTAACTTGAAATCAAGTATGCGAAAATGATTTCAGCACGGAACAAAATAGCTCTTCTTTTTGAGTGATTTCTCCGTAAATTATCCGTGAAAAAAAAAATTGTATCATTCAAGGTTTCGAAGAAAAATGACAAAATCTGATTGATCGATCAGCAACCGACGAAACATAATTCAATGCATTTTTCTCGAAAACTAAGGAAGCAATATTGTTGAAATTTGGAAAGATGATGTAGCTTTTTATCTCTGATTTATTCGTGAAGAGAAGAATTTTGCCGCTCCTGTTCTTAAAAAAATATTACGTGCACTGGTAAGTGTACCTACATCAAATTACCAGGTGACATATTGAAAAAATTATTTCAGCTATCAGCAGTTAATTTAATTTTTTTCAACGATTCATCCGTAAATTATTCTTGAAGAAAAAAACTTCGTCACTCTTGTATTTTGAAAAATATTGGATGTTTCGCTGACTTGATACCAAGTTGATGTATACCAGTGCACGTGATATTCTTTGAAAACAGGAGCGGCAAAATTTTTCTCGTCACGGATAAATCAAAAGATGGAACGCTACATCCCCTTTCCAAATTTCAAAAATATTCTTCCTTTGTTTTCGAGAAAAATGCATAAATTATGTTCCGACGGCTGCTGATCGATCAATCAGATTTTGTCATTTTTATTCAAAACCCTGGATGATACAAATTTTTTTTTTCACGGATAAATCACTTGAAAAGATGAGCTATTTTGTTTAGTGCTGAAACAATTTTTCGAATAGTTGTTTCGCCAACTCGATATCGAGTTAGCGAAACATCCAGTATTTTTTTTAATACAAAGTGACGATGTTTAATTCTTCACAGATAAATCATTGAAAAAGATAATTTTGTTTGGTTTCGGCTGAAAATTTTTTTCGGATAGTTGTTTCACTAAGTTGATATCTTTTGAAATACAAGAGCGGTAAAATTCATTTTTTCACGGATAAATTATGAATAAAAAACGGCAAATTTGAGCTATTTCGAGTTTGATTCGCGAAAGTTGTTTTGCTAACTTTATGTACATCAATATAAATGTAGCATTTTCATAAAAAAAGCGAGAACTTATAGTTCCCCTACTTTTTTGAATCTGAATAAAATCCACAATCCCAATCAATAAAAATTCCCTGTCAGTGACACAAACAACCCCCTAATGACCTTCAATTATTCCTCCACAATGATTTAGGAACATTTTCGAATCATCCAGCTGAAGAATATGTTCGTAAATTTTGAGAGCCACGTGTCCATTCTTCAGCATTAAAAACCCCTAATTGGAAAGGTTTCCTTTCATCGAATCCCCCCGTTTTATGTTGTTATGGCATGTGTTGGCAAATTCCCCTAATTATTCCTCCATTTTTATTCCTCCATTGGTGTTGCTCTTGCAGAGTCTCGAGAGAGATTCGAGTATTTCTGCGTAACAAGATGATCATTAGTCGTTCTGAATTTCGACGATTTTAAAGGTTCGTTATCGAAGTGAGGATATATTTGTGATAAGTAGGGTATTCACCCTGTAGACTCTCTATGGCGATCTCTTCGGCGTCATGCATTTTAATATGATACGATCAGCACCAATTCTCCATTATCTGAAATAATCATTTCAATTTAATTTTCGATTCTCTGGTGTTGGCGTAAATAACGAGGTGAAGTAAATCTTAATTTGTTCTGTTCTCTATAATTCCAGAATTCCGAGGTGACTTTGAGACGATTGCACGAGCGGAAAAATTGCTATGAGTATTATCCTCAGGAGCAAGGTCAAGGGTTGCAATGCATGCCGTACAGCGAGATAGAACTCGACATAAAGTCACTCTGAATGCGACGCATAAAAAATTAACAAAACCTTTGCTGCACTGAACGCCAGAAACGCCATTCATTATTCCGATGTTACGGTTCCATTTATTTGTTGGCACACTTGTTTCTCTGTTTGGTATCCTGGCGAATTATTCGCTTTTGTGGTATTATTTAGATGAAAAGTTTCCGGAAATGATTCTCTGCGAGCTTGGCTAGTTTTTTCAATGAATATTTAAACTCAACCTTAAAATACGGGTAGGATTCAACAGTCTCAGTTATATATCGCAAGAGCACAGCGGACTCGCCCTGTATATCCAAGGTTATAGAACTCATAATAGTTCTATGTATGATAAATTTCCCATTTTCATTGTTATGTTTAAGTATTCTGGCAGTGAACAGCTTTATGCACTCCTGGCGCCACAGCCGATTTCCTTATTGCTTGTTCATATCCTGATTTCAATAAGGTATAGAACGTGTTTTAATTTGTTTTGTACACGACCAATAATCGCAATCATGATGATTATTTGAAGTCGATCGACAGAAGAACGTGCCTCATTCAATGCAATCATTGTTGCACATTGCCGTGATTGGAATAGGGTCCTTCATAACCTGTCCAATAGGATGCACACATTATTCCCATCTTAATTATGAATTTTAAATCCAGTCCTCACTGTTACATACAAATAGATAAAGAAGATATGAATTATGAAATGCCCTTATTTCTCAATGTGATACAAACGAACACTTTGCATATAAAAACGATTAAGCTACAAAATTAAACCCAATTGGCATTATGTGAAATTCAAAAAAAATTGTCAGTTGGAGATGCTTAAATGTTATCCCTTCCACAATTTCCCTCACCTCTCTGGTGAGGTGAAGATAAAAGCTTAAGTCATTCTTTATTCATCAGTTTCTTCATCAATCTTTTCGTGTTCCTCTGTTATTCACTGAAAATTAGTTACTATTTTCTTGTGCTCTAGTTGAACATTAGTTTTGTGTCCACGTGCTTTCATTTCTCAAAATTTCCTGTGAATTCAGTAAGTAACAAGTTTGCTTCAGATTTACCAGCTCCTTCTGAAAAATTGCATGGGATAGCAAATTTCTCATAATATCAAATATTTCACCTTCTCACAAAGTTACTCAGCTACTCAAAAGTGGTTGTTCAGAAGGAGGTTACATTCCACTGCGATCTCAAGCTCTATTGGGATACTGATCAGAGCTAACTACAGCTCGTCGTCCAGCTCCAGAGCTCCAATATCCGCCACTATCTGAAAGAGCTTCAGAGAGCCTAAATCCTGGTTCCCCCTTGACTGTCTTGTCCATGACATTCTTGGCGGAGGCTTCTGATAATCCCATTTTCATCAGATGCTTCTTAAGGCGACCATGTCCTGTAAGGAAGCCAGTGAGGAGGCGTAGCTTATTCTTACTGAGATACAAATAATTGGTATGAGAGTTCCGAAATCTCGAAGGAACATTTTGGATTGATCCAGTTCTGGAAGATACTTTCGGAGCTCTTTGTTTTCACTTTATTTCTTCTCCAAAAACTATCTCTTATAGCATTTGCCTACACCCCAGAAAGGTTTGGGCAAGACAGTGGAGTTTGTTGTTCCTTTCTGGCTTGTTTGTTGACTTAGCTTCCTTTGATTCCCGAGTGACCAGGAACCTAGACTAAAGGAACCTTGTTGTTCTTGTCCACTTCATCAAGTTTCCTTCAGCACTAGCATATCAGCTTTTCATAATTGATATCATACAACTGTCAATCTAAAGGCATCCTCAATGAAACATAAACTTTCAAGTTCGAGTCCAGGAACACACAGTACCTTCAAATAATTGAATTCCTATTACATTTCGCACATCTTCAATGTCAAAGGATGTGGACAAGGGATATTGTTTTAATCAAGGACGAAGCAAAACTTCATCAAGCCATGCGACGTACAAAGAGCAGCTTGCTCTCCAAATGTCCAACTGTACAGTGCATCCCATTTTGGGTGGGACAGCCAGGTTTCTCGATCGTTATTTAGAGTAGAGCCTTGCGGGTTTCACGTTCCTCTCTTCCTTTTTTGTGAAACTCAAGTTGGCCTAATCAGATTTTGCATTACTGTTTCTGTTTATGAGATACAGGGAGGGCGACTTCGGAAATTTATACTTTCGATGATGCTTCTGTGTTCAGTTTTTTCTTTATGCTTATCATTACTGCCTTATATCATTCTATCGTTGTTATGTATTATGAATCAGCAAACAATTATTTTTTCTTCATTTTCAAAGTGAAAATCTCCACATACAGGCTTTGCTTTCTGAGGATCTCCTTAAGGGGCCGTTGTACTTTGGCCGACGGCACCGATTCTCCATTCAAAAAGTGCCTTTCATTTTTTCAAGTTCACGCCCACAATATTCCACCTGAAAGTTTGATTTTTTTCAATTCTCCTGCAATTTCAGACAGTTCTCTGTCTTCTTCATAATTTTTTGCATTAATTGAGCGCCTATCTAAATGGAATTATTTTTGAAACATAAAAATTTATTTTTCGAGGTCACTTCAATGAATTTTCTGAAAAAAATGGATGAACAACTGTCGAAAAACGATTATGAAGTCAATATTCATAGACTCTCAAATTCAACCCAATTTTTATTGCAGATATTGAATCTACGTTAAAAAATAATGTGAGTGTATGCATCACACCCTTGCCCTAAAGTGGATATTAACTCAGAAAATATCCATTTCAGGGCAAGGGTGTGATGCATACACTCACATTATTTTGTAACGTAGATTCAATATCTGCCATAAAAAAATGGGGTTCTAATTTGAAAAAATTGATTTTTCACGATTTTGTCATCCCTAACTTTGAAAGCGATTTTTTCACCCCCTGTATCATGAATCGCGATTTCGATTTTCAAAGTGGATACATCAATCTTACATCTTGAAAAATCCCAAAAATGAAAATTTTCCATCCAAAAACCTCGAAGTTATTCTTGTTTCAGCGGAGCTCTATTTCCGATTTTTTTTTCGAATTTTTCCGCTCAGAGAGAATTTTCCAACCGAAACTGAAAAATGTTACATCAAAATAACTTTTCTAAGGAATCTATTTCTGCAATAAAAAAATGGTGTTCCGATTTGAAAAACGGAAGTTGACGTCATTTCCGAAAAAACTGGAGGTGCTCATGCCTTGAAAATATTTTAGATTTCATCAGCATCGTGAAATACTTACTTATAAGTGCTGAATTTCATGAAAATACGTTACGTAGTTTCCCGTATAAATATGGGTGAGGTTCCTCGTGAAAGACCCTGTATAGCGTTATACATCATTTTGAAGGTGAAATACAACGAATTCACCGAGGTAATGAAATACAGGGTGTTCTATTGTAAAAATATAGGTTCGTGTTGTATATTCGAAACTATACCCCGATGAAAATTGAGTACGCCACTGGTTTCTACGTAAAATTCTGTATCACACGTATGTTTTGAGCTCAGCATTAATTTTCAAAATCGCCCTGTATCTCATAAACGGAAACAGTTATGCAAAATCTGATAAGGACAACTTGAGTTACACAAAAAAGTAGGACAGGAACGTGATAACCGCATGGGTCTATCTTAAATAACAAGGTGTCTCACCCAAAATGGGATGGAGAGACATGAACGTTGTCTTATGGAATCTATGAATACTTTTTTCAGTCGATCTTTCCATAAAGCACCGCTACAGGAAAATTGAAACGTGACAAAGTCCTTTAGTCTCCCTTTCTAGTCCACAATTCGGCGAGACAGAAAATCATTATCAGCTCTCATCCTTGTTGTTGTACAAACACACGACTGAGAAAAAACATTATCGATTTTACCATTACATCAGCTCAAAAAGAAGACCCAACTGAACGAGTATACGTTCGGGATTAAACGTACAGGCCGCAGCCAAACTTCATCTTCCCAAATCCTACGTTAATGCTTCCCGAGCTAAAAAACTAAGCCCGGCTTGATATATGACTTGCACAATTTCAGGGACTCCACACAGTAAACGTTCATTACCAGTTTAAGTATAAATCTGATTAAGACCACAATAAGAGGACATTATTTTCATCCGCGACGAAAAGCAGGGAAGGCTCAGAGATGCTGCTCGGAGCTTTGGCTTAATGGTACCATTGAAATCAGGAGATTCCGTTAGGACGTCCTTCCTTATCAGATTATAATGAATTGATTTAGGATTCACGCAGACCATGCGTTCCATTCAATGTGTTGGCTTAAAGATGACGGGGACTTAATGGATTTTAAATTAATACTTCAGCAGGCTCTGCAGGTTCAAAGCTTCCGAAACGAACCGCTCAGGATGGAGTCGAAATATTTGCACCACATGGTTTCGACAACATCAAAGTAATCCAGTAGGGATGGGTTTCAATCCTTGCATCACGGACAATCTCAGCTTACTTGCTATATTTCTCTGTTGAAGCAAGATTCGGAAGAACAGAAACAGTAATTATTGAAAACTTCATATTTCTCCAGGAGCAACCTTGGGGTTAGTTTTAGTTATAGTGAAAAGGAGTTACAGTCCACTGCGACCTTGAGGTCTATTGTGTTCCCTATCATCGCGCCTCCTACAGCTCACCTTTCATTTCCAGAGATTTGATGAAATCAAGTATCTGGGACGGCTTCAATGAGGATGACTCCCCACTTCTACAAGTTTCTTTTCCAAAGCACTCTTTCCTTTGGCTTGCAATGGCATAGCATTCCGTAACCAGGTGAATAGGAGTTTCTTCCTCCTCCCCACAAAAACAACACTCTTCAGTGTGCGATAAACCCATTCTCAACAGATGCTTATTTAGGCGACAATGTCCAGTGAGAAACCCAGTGAGTAGGTATAGTTGGTTTTTACTGAGATCCAGATATTTTTTGGATATAGCAGTTTCAAAGTTCCGGTGGAACTCTTTGGAGTGAGTGATGCATCCCTGGGAGATTCCGCCAGAGTTTTTCTCTTTCAGTTTTCTCCTTCACCATAAACTCCTTCTTATGGGTACATTTTCCTATACCTCAGAAGGGTTCTGGCCTAGTGAGTGGTGTTTGTGCGCTCTTTCTGGCGAGTGTATTGGCCTTTTCGTTTCCCACTATTCCCGAATGACCGGGAACTCAGATTGAAAAGGCCTTAATCTTCTTTCCTACCTCATTGAGTTTGTTCCATAGAACTTATAGTACATGGAATGCTATTACCAGATCAGAAAGTGGGTAAACATCTCAAGTTGGAGGAATCTCTAAATTTCCATGTTCCCATGGATACGACCTGTCACACCGAACAGAAACACAGAAATGTTTGCCGAAATGCCAAGTGAATCGGATCTTGACGATTAAATTCATAGTATTTCTGTGTTTCTATTCTGTATGAAAAGTCGTAACCATGGCAACATGTTAATTTCAGTATTCCTCCGACTGGAGATGTTTATCCACTTTTTTATTCTAAGCAGCAAGGCTAATGGCATTCCATGTACTATAAGTTCTATGGTTTGTTCCCTCACTCCCAAATCAGCTCTGAATCATTGACATGAGAGCTCAGGGCTTTAACGGCGGCTCGACTATCTGTATGAATAGCTATTTCGCACTTCTGACTTTCTAGATTTATGTCTGGACATCTTTCGATTGCTAGTATTTCTGTTTGATAGATGCTTGTACAGAGGTCTAACGGTAGTGCACACTTGGTATTTGCCCTTTAAATCCCAGCGCCAGCTCCTGTAGCGGTTTCAGAACCTTCTTTGTACCATTTTATTTGATTTTCTTCGAGATTACAGACGGTGTATTCCCGTTACCAATCTTTTTTTTTGCTCAGCATTGTACTGAAGTTTTTCTCAGTGCTTTCTTGATCATTACATCACTAGGAAGGTTGCAGATGAGATGTAGTCATTCGAAGAGGACCAAACTCTTTGACTCTTGATTCTCTCATTGCCTGTTCCTTCTTTGGATATTCCGAGGATGGCCTCATGATCAACCCTATCCATCACTATACGAGGATATATTGCAAAATTCTTAGCCTTCTATAGAACCAAACAAAATTTCAATGTCAAAATATTTTATTACTCAACATATTCTCCTCTTAACTCAAGACATTTATCACAGCTACGATGCCTAGAATAATGGTGTAAGCACTCGTCAAATTTTGAATGGAATGACGTTCGACCAAATCGAGAATATCAGCAATGTTTCGTGGCGGCGCCGCAATGTCATACAACGTCATTACGGTCTTTTTTCTCTTGACGATATGGTGAAAGTCTTATACTTTTCCTCCATACTAATATGAAATAAAATATCAAGAATATATTCCCAAATTATTGCTTGACGATATTATCGGCTATGGTTACAACATGTTCACCAGAATGAATTCGAATATTTGAAAAAACTAATAACAATCTGTCATAAAATGTGAATAGCGCCACCTGAAGTGGAAAAAACGAAATCTTGCCAATATTCTCAATTTGGTCGAAACAAAATCTAATCAATGCATTCACCATGTGTTTAGTCATCGAAAACACTGCGAACCTGCAATGTCTCTAGACCTTTCAAAAAAAATGTTTTTTCTTGCTCTGCAAACCAGTCCCCCACAGCTTTTATTACCTTCTCGTTGGAAGAAAATTAACGACCTTTTAAACTTTTTTTCAGTTGAGGAAAGAGATGATAGTCGGACGGAGCCAAATCTATGGTGAATAAGTGGGGTGTTCTAGTAATTCTTGCCATAAATCACGAATTTTTTGCATGGCAACATGAGGTTTGTGTACTGAGGCGTTGTCCTGTAAAAACAAAACACCTTTGGATTGCTTTCCGCGTCTTTTCTCTTTAACTTTTTCCCGTAGAGTGGTCAGTAATGTCGAATAGTAATCTCCAATTATTGTTCTACCCTTATCCAAAAAATCAATCATGATGACTCCATGGAAATCCCAAAAAACTGAAGCATGAACTGAACAGCAGATTTTTGGACACGAAACTTCTTAGGTCTTGGAAAACCAGAGTGTCGCCATTCCATCGATTGTTGCTTTGTTTCTGGAACGTAGAAATGTACCCAAGTCTCATCCATAGTAACAATTCGGTTTAAGAAGTCTACATCGTTTTCAAATCGAGCACATGATCGAACGCGATGCTTCTACCCTTGCACGCTTTTGGTCAACATTCAAACATTTGGGGATCCATTTTGCAGAAATTTTCCTCATGTCCAAATTAACGTGAACTATATGATGAACGCGTTCGTTTGAAATCTTCAGTGCTTCAGATATCCGTTTTAGCCTAAATTGATAAAATCAACTGATAAAATCATGTCATGGACTGCATCGATATTTTCGGGGACTGACACAGAAACTGGCCTTCCCTATCGGTCATCACCTTCAATGGAAAATTTACCTCTTTTGAAGCTTGCAGTCCAATTTTTCACGGTCGCATACGAAGGACATTGATCACCAAGGGTATTAAGCATATCTTCGTAATTCTGCTCACCTCTTAACCCTTTTAAATACAGGTACTTGATGATGGCTTTATACCCCAATTTTTTCGATTTTCACAATTTCGGTGGACAAATTTTTTTTTTTTGCGTAACTCTGGTTTACTTTTTCGACACTTCTAATTAGTTATTGTTCGTTGATATGGTATCGCAATATTTTGTTTATACATGGAACTGGTCTAGGCTAACTAGATAATACATCCTCGTATGTAAAAGTAAACTTGGGGTTATTTCAACTCTTGCATCTTGCGAATAGAAATATGCCATCGCTACAGACAATTTGATTGGAATATGAACAGATAACTGAGGAAAAACAGAAACTGATCGGAACAAAGAAACCTGCTGTAAGATTTCCAGGTAATATCGAAGTGTAACGCCGAGGGTTTTGCTTTGCGGGAACCACCTTCTTGTTCGTTAATTCTACGATTTGTAATCATGGAAATGGCTTCGAAATTCACTCTCGCATAGACCAATGAATGAAATATCCCCTTCTGTCCACTACAGAGATTTATTCAGTTATTTTATTCTCACCAATGATTTCCCACCCTACTTTCATGAGCAACGAGTTATTTCGAATTTCGTTTATTACAATCACACAACATATACTTACTGAAAGATCAATCAATCAATCAATCTCTCAATATGTGGGTCATATTTTCGAAAATTATGCCCTTTTTCGAATTGAATGAATTACCTAGCACGCGATAAACCCGATCCACCCCAGAAGAATCGCGGCATTGTCACATTATTCCCTACAGAGCACATTACCCAGACATTCTTCCCTGAGGAACTCTAATTACTCAAATTAATTGATGTGAAAAGCGGGAGGTGAATAAGACTACATCAATGCCGGAAGAATACAATGCCGAATGTCGGGCTCGGAAAATGCCCGAAATATTTCATCCGGGCCTGATAAATCGGCAGCCCTGCTTTCGGAGTAAAACTCAACAAAGGGGACGATTCATCATACTGTATTGAACATATCTCTTTGTGCGGCGAGATGGAAAATCATAGGCTACAAATAAGGCTTTCCTGTGACCATCAGTTACGTTTTTATTGACAGAAGGTGGAATAAGCGACCGTGAATATTTACAGGTTATTTCTGCGAGATTGTTGGAGGGACATTGGATTCCTGATCGATTTATCTTCATTTTACACCAGTGTGCATTCCCGGCGAAGTAGCACTCCCGGTACATTTATTTCCTGAATGTATGTAGTATATAACGAATTGTGAAGGTATTCCAAAGAAGATATGACGTGAATGCTGAGGTTTAGTTCATTTCAATGATGAATAAAGAAATTAAAGATCACCAAATGAAATTAACGAAATAGGAAACAAAAAAAATTAAATTAAGTGGGTATCCAGGACAGGTTTCATCATATGAATGTTTCTTAGGCCAGCCAGTTTTGGACACTTTCATACCATGTGTTCCGCAGTTTCTGCTCGTGATCCACAGAGCCTACAAATCTCATCTGCTGACTTTTGATGTTTGTACAGACAATGCCCTGTCAGCAGATCTACCATCACCTGAAGCTCAACTCGTGACAGCTTTAGGAGCTTACTGGTAAAGGTCGGTGACATCATCCCGAATTTCTCAGACTGAGCTACTTACACCTTTTCCAATTGTAATTCAGAAAACGTGAAATGTAATTCAGAAAAGCAAATTGAATTTCAGAAAATGGAAATTGTAATTCAGAATAGTAAGTTGATACAATATCATATACTATTCTGAATTACAATTTCCATTTTCTGAAATTCAATTTGCTTTTCTGAATAATATTTTACGTTTTCTGAATTACAATTGGAAAAGGTGTAGTCCTGGAGTGTTCCTCCATTGTTGGACCGCTGCCTTATATTGGTCTTTTCCAAGCCCACAAAAATTTTCACTTTCTGCTCATCGGCTTGTTGATTTCCTTCAACACCACAATGTCCAGGCGCAACAAAGACATGTTGTTTTTTATGAAAATGCAAATTTATTGTGAAAAAATGTGTTGCGTTCCACTTCGCAACATCTGAAGCAGATAATTTCGTCTTCTTTGTTCACCAGAAAGGAACTGCCACTTTTTAGGTGTTGTATTGATTCAACCGTATGAGATCGAACCATTGGAAGGCAATAATATTCCCATATGTTTTAATGTTACAATTTTTTCTTCTTTGTTCAAATATCCCTTTTCGACCAATTATGGTCCTATTGAAAAGTTTTTCAAACCCAAGAGTTTAGGTCAAGTTTAGGAGATTCATCCGGTTTTTTGGTGCAAAGAACCATGTCGTATGAAACTTCATTCAGTTCGCAGTAAAGGCTCATAAAATTAAACATGTGGTGAATTTATGGCGGTTCAAGTTACATCTGGGAAATAGGTACATGTCAGGAGAGAGTAGCAATCGTCTTCATTGGTCTAGATTCAAGAAATTGGGTTGTTTTTCCTACTATGGTCGAAATGGCAAATGAGAGCACTTTGTTGGCTTAGCGAGGCGTTCTTCGATTCTGACATCGAATCAATTGTTGATTTTTCGCACTATCATTCTGAGAAATAAACCTCCCTTATTTTCGAGCTTGTCTTCAAAAACCTATGTTAGAGGGACAAGCAATGAGTACAGAAAAGTTTTTGTATTATAGTTACCATAATTTCTGATTGCTACACATTTTTATGTAAAAGGTAGAGTCTGTAATCGTCGGTCAATTAGCAGTAGAGTTTATAATTGTCGATCAGTAAAGTAATGGTATTCCTAATCATAACACCTTTGCTCCCTTGCTATAAAATTATTATATAGAAGGTAGATTCATACTTGTTTACATAATAATTGTATAATCGTTTCGTGCTTGTTACCTGAGTTGAGGTAACACGAAAAATATAGTTTTTTCTGTGACAGGAAAAAAATTTGACATTTTATCTCTGTTGACAGGTAACAAACTATAACTTTTCACGAAATTACTTTTTTCCCCGGAAAAATTTTGTGATTAGTGGAAAGAACTATTTCCATCTTTCTGGTATAGAGCTCGAATACCTTATAATTCCACAAATATGGCAATAAAACAACAATTGTTTCACTATGCTCTACCACCTTCAGGTTCAACATTTTTTTATCGGTTCTGAGTTAGTATACAATTGTTGTTTCGTTCAGATGATCACTCTTTATTTTAAACCACACTGGCTGTTGACGAAGGGTTCAATCTTTTTATTGTGAGCAATGGATAAGTTGTTTTTTTCATCTTGGACCATTAAATACGAACAAGCACCCAGTATTCAAGGAACGAAAGTAATTAATATTATCCCATCCTGTATACGTTCATGCCGGTAGAATATGCAAGTTATTCAGATATCTCAGTGGGTAACATTTTAGACCTTTTAATTCCACCGAGCAAACTCTGACATTAAATTATACCTTCATGAAATTCCAAAAGGGATAATAATTGCCTGAATTTAAGCTATGTGATGAATGCCCAGCATTTTATATCCCAGGGATGGAAAAGGTAAATAGCTCTCCATCTCACCAATACAATCATGCGAAAGGCCGGAATATGGGTAAAAAACACGAATTCCCCAGTTCTAGAACCACTCGATTGCTGGAAATGCTCGAAACAACTCCATTTCGGATGTTTGTTCATTAATTATTCGAGCTCGATAATCAGTCATGCTGGAATGATACAGTTTGAGAATATAATGTTGTAATTTCTCGAATTTGAGACGGAGCCAACTTCTCGAGAGGATAAATGTCTCCGAAAAGGAATACATATGAAACTTTGCATCCCAACTATGTTTGCAAATTTCGAAAGAACTTGTTATTAGGAATTCGCACAAGTTAAGTCGTTTCCAATAGACGGAAATAAAATTGGAATTTCTCACCAGAAGCCGCATTTTTTCCTGCAGGTGTGTCTGAGATTCGTCAAGCTTCACCAACAACAATAGACGTACATGTGTTATCGATCTGATTGGATTCGGTGTCAGACTTCGGCTGAAACTTCATCCAGAAACTAGAAAACAGTAATCCTTCTGTAACACAATATCGACGGCTTGATGGCGTGCTTCAAGAAGCTCAAGGGAAGGAAACTTGATACTCGGCTTCAAAAGTCGATTCGCATACACTTGCAGCTGAAAAAAACTAGACGGCTGTGTTTGCACCATTTCAGGCATCCACAAAGAAAGTCATGTATTTCTGAGGTGGTATTTCAATGGTTACACCCACATCTCGATAGTGGCCCTAAGAAAAATTGTACGAAAATACATGAAATGATGAAGTAGAGCAATTTTCATCGATTTAATATTTTTCGAACATCAACAAGTGAATTTCTTCCATCTGCATTGAATCGTACAAGCTTCCTCCATGAATCAGATTAGAAGCTTCATCAATCCTCAAATCTTTACCCTCTCAAGCTTCTCAGCTATTAAATCTCATACACGGTACATCGGATTTATGGAGCAATAAAGGTCTTGGAAGTTAATAGTTAATTCAGCATCTAAATTTATCTCTTTTTGGGAAACATTTGCTGCTTCCCAGCTTCTATACTCACCTCATGATGGTGCTCCATTTACTCCGCCAAGACGAATGCCCTCAGTTTAATTCTGCACAAAGATAATGCATCAAGTTTGTACCTGAGAAGAAAAATTGCTACTTTTGGTTCATACGTTAGCTCTGCGCTCAACATTTATGTCGAATTTTCCAGCAAACGGCTGGCAATTATTTATCGACAGTTGAGCTGTTTATTAATTGTTTTCAAATAAAGAGACGTGTCTGGATATATCCAGCAATTTTGTTTCGTCAGAAATTCGTTATATTCTGAAACTATCGATTGACCATCCTTCTTCCTGTGCTTGTTCTTCTAGATGAGATACTGATTTCAATCAGTCATTGAGTGGAAAAGCTTCGAGAGGAAAACTTGGCATATAGTATTTTTCTTCGTAATAAAAATGGAACTGAAATTGCTAGGATGAACAGCCTTAGGAGTATGCAAGAGTGTGTAGAAGGTATTGCCGATTCTGATTGCTCATAAAATTCACCGCCAACTACGGTTTCAGAGCAAAATTGAAACTGGAATTGAAAAAGAGAAAATGATACCTCAGAAGACGGTGAATCGATGTTTTTCATCTCCAGTGTAGCTATCTTGTGATTTCTGTATACTGTATTCAGCAAGGGGGATACGAGTATGTGGAAAACATTTCCTCGGAGAATAGATTTTCAATACTACTCATTCATTCTTAAGATCTCTAAGATAAGAGTTTGTCAGTATTTGTGTTCGATATCTTTCATTATTCTGAGTTCTTCTTTTGTGTTTAAATCCTCGTTGAAATTTTACCATTTTTACAATCCTGCAAATGGATATTTTATTCGAAAAGTATAAAGCAATACGTTCAGATTCTAGAGGGTTGTTTCATATTGCGCGGATTATTTATGAGAATAAATAAAATATATAGGGTGACTCTTTGACTTGTACATATATTTTAACTGTAGATTCTCGAGGTCAAAAAAACCTTTTTTTTCATTTTCCATTTTTCCGAATTCGGCTCTGTTAAAAAGATATCGACATTTGAAAAAAACAAAATTGGGCTGACTGTGCCTCTGAAATGATCTTCTGGAATTGATGCAAAGTTCATATTTCTCGATAGGAATTGAGTTTATACATTTAGGGAATACTCAAGTACTAACCTTATTGGAATACAAATGTTGCGAACACGATAATTTCAACAAAAACAGTTAGTTTCATCGGATTATATCTGCAACTAAAAAGCCACAATTCTCACACCCAAATAAGTTCCTTCTTCGATTTTCCTGCAGATCAGTTTGTAAACACTAATAACTTGTTCATATTTTCCTCGAAATTCCCAAACAATATCATGAAGAAAGGCTTTTCATTCAGATCATCAGAATTTATTATTAAACAACCTAACCTAATCTATTTTGTATCGATTCTGTGAATGTTTGCACAGAAATTTCAAGAAGATGTTGTCAGCTTGCTGATGTTTTCATTGAGGTTAAGGATTTGTTACGAAACATAGTTTGAATCACGATACACTTGTGTTTGTGTACCGTGGTATAAATATCTATGAATTCTGCCGTTTCCATCATAAATCGACGCCAAATTTTACCACGCATGCGTAGAACGAAAACCGAGAGATTGGTTATGTGGAGGCCAACTATAAACAATAACAAACCAGAGTCTCTGAACAAACCTGAACATTATGTGAAGTTCTGAATACATTCAGTGAATTATTGTATTATTATGTGAAGTGAATTAATAAATCTCATCCGTGTCGAGTTTATACAATTCCAAGAGGATATTGTTTAGATAGAAACATCGACACAGATTATAAGGTATCATTTTATCTTTCATAAATTTCAATTTGATGAGTAGTTTTTATCGAGATTCATCATTCATATCCGAATTTTGTATTTCATCGACATTTAACTACAATATGGACCGGTAACTATGAATTTTCAATAGAAACTGTGCGTGTTATATCCTTCTTGGTGTTCAATTTTATCTCCCACATTTGTGGGATTCAAATTACACAGGAGCTCAAGCCATTAGATCATTCAGAACGTCGTTCATTGGTCAATTTCATTCATAAACAACTAGCTAAATTCTCAAAAAATCATGTTCTCCGATGAGGCTTGGTGGATATGTTAATCAACAAAATTGTCCCATCTGGGCTAAGGAAAATTCACGAATTATCCATGGGAAACCTACGCATCCTGAACGAAACACTGTTGGGTGTGCAGTGCATTATAGTCAGGTGGTGTAATTGGACCTTGCTTCTTTGAAAATGCTCCTGGTGAAGCTGTTACTGTCAATGGTGATCGATACAGTCGTACGATAATCGAATTTTTGTGGCCTGAATTAATGAATATTGATCTAGAGGACATTTGGTTTCAGCAGGGTGGCGTCATACCTCACTTTGCAAATTACACAATTGATTTATTGATACAAAAATTTCCTGGACGAATAATCTCCAGAAACAGTGAGGTCAATACTCAATTGGCCACCAAGATCAAGTTATTTGACACCGTTGGACTATTTTCTTTGGGTTTGTGTGAAAAGCCAGGTCTATAAGAAAAATCAACAATCGATTCCTGAACTAAAGGATGGAATTATTCGTGTCATTAGTGAGATAGAGCCTCAATTATGTCAAAATGTCATTGAAAATTCGACCAAAACACTGGACGTCTGTAGAGCTGCAAGAGGAGGCCATTTGGTAGATATTATTTATCGTTCATGAATGTAATAAATGGTACTTCAATTGCCCATAAAAACTTTTTGAGGATGATTGCAAATTATGTTTTCTATTCTTTCTGAAAAAAACCGCGCAATTTGAAACACTCTATACAATAAATCATTTCAAGTTTGTCTAACCACTCACAGTGAATTATCGAACCTCAATTTACAATTTTCGCGATAGACTTTGTGATATTACTATTTTCAAACAAAACTGCCCTTTCATCATCATTATAGGTAGGTATATGTTATGCAGCCATTATGGGGTTGAAAATTAATGAATTTTCGCAAAAAGTCTACAGTACGGTATAGTTTATGACCTTAACAATGGTTCAAAATGTTATCAGATAATTGGGTGGGTGTAAATATTATAAACCGAGGTAGATCTATGAATGATATATGCTGATTATACTTAACTAAAAGTGAGTGCCATAGAGAATGCAGCACCTATTTTACAACCTTAGAGTTGCATAGGGTCGAAATTCGAAGTATACTGAACACAAAAGATGTGAAACACACGAAATTAAGGAAGAGGCCTGACATTGAATTTGGAAGCTTCAAGATTATTCATGTGAGGCTTTTACAGAATTCAGAATCAACAAAATAATATCTAAACTACCACTAAATGATAAGGATTGACAATAAATTCCACCAATATATCATGGGAGTTACAGTGTGACCATGTACAGCCATAATTGAAATTCACGTTTCGGTTACCTGAAATATCACCCCAGTCACATAAATTGCCTTTTATTTTTATTGAAACCAATGAAGGCCAACTGTTGCCAAACTGCTGACGTTTATTGTTGCTCCTGAAAACCATTCATAATACCTGCCAACAATTACATTTTTCATCCCGTTA
Source organism: Adalia bipunctata (assembly GCA_910592335.1). Taxonomy (NCBI): domain Eukaryota; kingdom Metazoa; phylum Arthropoda; class Insecta; order Coleoptera; family Coccinellidae; genus Adalia; species Adalia bipunctata. The sequence goes on from OU342955.1 coordinate 18,018,058, forward strand.
TACTAATCTATCACGAGCAATTTTAATATGACAATAAAATTATTTCAAACCGTCCACATATGATCGATTTCGAATTTATGTGAATTGACATATTAACAACAAGCTGTGATGGCTGATATAAGATTAAAATATCCGAAGAAAGTACATATGAAGACATTTGGAAAACGTCTTCATAGATACATCATACAGAGTGTAACAGCCAAATGGAATATATTCGATAACGAATAAATGAGGGCGTGTTGGGAAAAACGCTCGGACAGGTCGACTTATAATTTTAAATGCGCATATTTTTCAAGAAAATAATATTATATAGGGTGTTCCATGTGACCGTGGCCAATACCAACTTTCTCATTTCAAATGCAACCCCCTGTATATTATTTATTTTCTGGATTCTTCAGAGAATTCAAGACACAATTCATGCACAATGTCCCATATCTATCTTTAACTATTTCGGAAGTATCAAGTGTTTTCAGATTTATTGCAAAAATCAACGTTTTGGATAAAAATTATTTTATTTCACGAATTCGGTACATTACACTCAAAACCTAATAAATAATACTGATTATTTCTTGATTATTGAAAAAAACTAAAAAAAACATTAATGTCAATGTAGGAAATGTTCAAAATGCTCGACGCGAACGTCTTGGCAACATGATAATCTGGTGTAGAATTGTCTTCTAACGTTACTCAACATTTCAGGCGTTTTTGCTTACTTTCTTCATATCAAGAGGTAAATGGGAAAAAAGTATTGAGTGTTATGTATCGAATTTGTGAGATAAAATAATATTCATTTAAAATGTTAATTTTTGTGAAAAATCTGAAAACACTTAATATTTCCGAAAAAATTGCAGATAGGTATAGGACATTGTACATAAATTATGTCTAGAATTTTCTGAAGAATCCAAAAAATAAATAATATACAGAGGGTTGCATTTGAAATTAGAAAGTTGGTATCGGCCACGGTCGCATGGAACACCCTATATAATTTTATTTTCTTGATAAATATGCGCATTCAAAATTACCAATCAATGTGTCCGAGCGTTTTTCCTAACACCCCTTCATTTATTCGTTATCGAATTTTTTCCATTTGGCTGTTACACTTTGTATAACAATTCAAATAGACATGCTGTGTTTAAATTAGCTTGTAGAATTAGTTGAATGAAGAATGTGATAAACTTTTTGATTGAGTGAATTTTGTTGACTCAACTCGAGTGCAACTTTGAGTGCAATGCACTCAAACATCAGAACATTCGTGTTCTGATTGAATGGATTGATTTTCAATTCATTATTTCTTCCAGGAGCACTCACTTCCCGAAAACAGGACATAATTCTGACGAAATTTGAGAGGAAAGGAAAGGTGAGTCCTGCTTCGAAATAAAAAAAAATCAATCTCATTCACTCCTTACGATTTAACATTTCATTCTGGTACCATTACCTATCAATCACTTTTTATGACCTGTGCTCAAGAATTCAATTTCCTCTGAAAGGATTTCATAGCCAATCTATGTTATTTCCCTTTTTATATCTGTCTGAATATGAGCTTCTTCAGTAGAGGAAATCGTATTTATTTATATCACAATTTGACGAAGAGAACCTTCTGTTCACGATTCAATCTCGACTTTTGCTAGAGGCTACCTCGTGGCTCAATTTAGGACGCCTCTGACAGCGTAGATCATAGACGTACCTATTGTTGCAGTTCCCAATATGACAACCGTATTGAAATTGGTTTGGTGGAGACCTTGCCTTAGAACATCAAAGAGGTTCTCCGTATAATGTCGTATAGGAAGTTCCTCAGAATGAATCCAGTATTTTAGGGATTATTGAATTCAGGAAACGTATTTCATTCTTCTCCAGAGTAACTGATCATGTAGACGAATCCAAAGTTCAATTTGAATATTAATGTCAATAGAAGAGTTGAATGGATTTCTTTCAGAATACTGAACTATTAAGCCAGTATAGATCACAACACTATTTATAACTCTGGGTTTCAACATCGTTTCGAAGATATTCGAGCTAGACAGCAGACAGGCTTATTAGTACGGTGTTATTAACCTAAAAAAAGGCCTAACCTTGACATCCAAAGTAAAAGTTTTACTCCTACTCCAAATTGTTCTATATAACCCTCTTATTGTTTGGTAAAAAGTTACACCATTTTGAGCGTCGGGTTTGGGGGGGAGGGGGAGAAAAAGTAGGAAATTTAGTAGTTTTTTTAGTTGTTTGGAAATTGGTTGAAAACTAAGCTGTTTAGCACAAAGAGTGTTATATACAAAAATATTCTACATGAAATTTTAAACTTAAAATGTCCCATCCATATTCCCTGTAAAATTTACGGTTCATGAGTTGCAGACGGTTCTTCAAGCATCGGGTGATGCTGACCTATCAGTAGTCTTAACAGCTATTGATGAAGCAAAGAAAGATGTTCAAACGTGTGTTATTGGTGATGACACGGACTTATTAGTACTGTTGACTGTCCACGCACCTTCAGGGAATAAACTGAAAATGGTCGTACCTAAAAAAGGAAATCACCTGGAAAAAGTGTACATTATTTCTGACATTCAGCAAGGCATTGGGGATATGAAAGATGTACTTCTGGTTACATACGCCTTCACAGGATGTGACACTGTGTCTGCTGTCTATAAGAAGGGAAAAATTGCACCTTATAGGAAAGTTCAAGCCAACACCGTTCTTCGTGAAAAACTTCTGGTCTTCAACAACCCCAAAGCCGACCCCAGTGCAGTGGCTGATGCAGGAAATTACTTCCTACTTGCAATGTTTGGAGCCAAGAACACTGAAGATCTAGATTGTCTCCGCTACCAGTCCTACTTGAAAACGATTGCAAAGCAGCCTATACATGCATTACTGAAGTTGGATGCACTACCCCCCACTTCAGGAGCGTCCAGACAGCATTCATTTAGGACCTACCACCAGGTACAACAGTGGCTGAATGAAGATAAGGATCCACTCGAGTGGGGTTGGAAGAAGATTGGCGACCACCTGACATCAATTACAACAGCACGTCCTGCAGCCCCCCAGGAATTACTGTCCCTTATAATTAACATGGACAATAATAACATCTTAGACGACGAGCTAGAGGAGGAGGATAATGTGCTGGAGGATGAGTGAAGTTAATAAAGACATTGAACATTCCAAATTTGAAAGATATTTATGCTTCAGAAGTGAATTTATGTTGCAATGTTCGTAGAAAGTTCAGTGTGGGTTTCTCCGTACCACAGGTTTATATGACCTAGGCCTGTGGAAGCCTCTTTTCCCTTAAAAAAGAGTGCCCCTTGATAAGGTAGTGAGGTTGTCGTTCCTTCAAGGGCTTATCACTAACATAACACCGGCCACTGAAATAGCAACATTCTTTTACGAAGCTTATTTTTTTTAAAAATTATCAAAATTACGAAAAAGTTAACATTTACACCGTCTGTAACTCTTGAACCGTACAATTTAGAGTGATTACGAAAAGGACCATTCTTATTTAAAATTTAACGTAGAACATTTTTGTATATAACAATGTTTAGGATAAACCGCTTAGTTTTTGAAATATTTACGAAAAACTAAAAAAACTAGTGATTTTTCAAATTCCCCATCCCCTCACCCCCAAACCCGACGCTCAAAATGGTGTAACTTTTTACCATAGAATAAGGGGACTATGTAGAGCAATTTGGTGTTGGAGGAAAACTTTTACTTTGGATGTTGAGGTTTAGGTCTAATTACACCGTACTATATATGCCCTATATCGTGATTCATGTAAATTTTACATGAAAGTACTTTGAGTCGGTTTATCATTCTTTATGTTGTAGTCGGTATTCATTCGACTCGACGTAGAATTTTTATCGTGCTATTATTTCTACAATGCTGAATTAAGTGTTTTAGGAGATGTAAGAAAAAATGTGTGCTAGCATTATACAGAATGTAACAGCCAAATGGAATAAATTCGATAACGAATAAATGAGGGACTGTTAGGAAAAACGTTCGGACACGTCGATTTGTAATTTTTAATGCGCATATTTTTCAAGAAAACAAAATTATATAGGGTGTTCCATGCGACCGTGGCCAATCCCAACTTTCTTATTTCAAATGCAACCCCCTGTATATTATTCATTTCTTGGATTCTTCAGAAAATTCCAGTCATAATTCGTGAACAATGTCCTATACCTATCGTCCACTTTTTCGGAAATATTAAGTGTTTTCAGATTTTTGACACAAATTAACATTTTGAACGAAAATTATTTTATTTCACAAATTCGATACATTACACTCAATACTTATTTCCCATTTACCTCTTGATATGAAGAAAGTAAGCAAAAACCATTACTGAGAAGGAATTAAAAAAAAAAGAACAGATTTGTTTATTTTCATAGCCTTAGTAAACACGTTGTCTGTTTGCATGATAATAAGTGATCAGTGTAAGTGTTATTGTCTTTTGAATTTCGATAACTGTACGTAATAATATCTATTAGAAAAATGGTTCATTTAACAGAAATGCAAAAAATAACCATTCTTCAAGTTATTGGTTATGGATATTACACACGGACACAAATGGTAGTTTCTCGCTGCTTTCACGGAAAATTTCCAAATTTGCCGCCTATATCCCAAGGAATAATTAGCAAAATAGAAAAGCAGTTTCGAGATCTTGGTCATGTAAGACAAATAAGAAAAATTGAGCCAATGCAGTGAGTGATGATACAAAATTGGATATTATGCTTGAGTTTCAAGAAAGCCCACATAATTCTGTTCGAAAAGTAGCCCCGCTGTTCACCGTCAGCCACACGTCAATAGTTCGAATATTAAAGGAAAGTAAGATGCATCCCTATAGAATGATGGCAACTCAGGAGCTCATAGAAGACGATTTCGATAGGAGAACGCATTTTTGTGAGCAATTGATGGCAATGTTAGAGAACAATGTGATCCAATCAGAAAATGTTTTGTTTTCTGATGATGATGATATATTGTTTATCCTGATTACTCCTAGGTCTCCTGTGGAGAGCCCGCTGAAATTACAAGCTTCGAAGCTTGTAACTTGTGCCGAGTTCGGAGTAAGCAGTTGTGTTCTGTGTAGGCTTTGTTACTGTGTCCTTACGCCACCTTAGGCACAGCACTGTTAATTTTTGACCCAACAGTGAGAATGGTGGCCCCTACCGAGACTAGAAAATTTCTTTCCCAGCTCGGGATTGAACTTCGGACCTTTGGGTCCGAATTCCAACGCGAGTACGAGAGTACATTTACACTACACATGTTTATCGTCAAAATTGCCGCTATTGGTCTGCTGAGAATCCTCACTGGATGAGGAAAGAACATACGCAATATCCTGAAAATGTTAATGTTTGGAAGGAATTCTTCGAAATCATATCGTAGGCCCCTTTTTCATTGACGGCAACTTGAATGGAGAAAAATATTCAGAACTACTCCAAAATAATGTCGTACCAACTTTGATGAACCTATATTCTGATCCAGCAAATCCACAAGTTCCTGCCAATATAATATGGTTTCAGCAAGATGCAGCACCGCCCCATTACCAAATCAATGTCCGGCAGTACTTGAACCAAATTTTTCTAAATCGGTGGATAGGGAGGCGCGGATCGATAGAATGGCCAGCACGATCTCCTGATCTGAAACCATTAGACTTCTTTTTGTGGGGATATGTCAAAAGTATTGTATACTAAACGAAACCCTTAAACTTAGACGACCTAAAAAACCGAATCACGCTTGCGATTAGATCAGTCACGGCTGAAATGTTGAGTAACGTTAGAAGAATTCTACACCAGATTAGCATGTTGCCAAGACGTTCGCTGCGAGCATTTTGAACATTTCCTACATTGACATTAATGTTTTTTTTTCAATAATTAAGAAATAATCAGTACCTACCTAATACTTATTAGGTTTTAAGTGTAATGTACCGAATTTGTGAAATAAAATAATTTTCATTCAAAACGTTGATTTTTGCAATAAATCTGAAAACACAAACATAGGTATAGGACATTGTGCATAAATTGTGTCTAGAATTCTCTGAAGAATCCAAAAAATAAATAATATACAGGGGGTGGTATTTGAAATAAGAAATTTGGTATTGGCCACGATCACATGGAACACCCTATACTTATAATATAATTTTCTTGAAAAATATATCAATAATTCTTAAGAAACTTGAATCAATTAGGGAATTTTGGACGATAATCCAGTTCAGCGAGAAAAACTCCGGAATAAGTTCGTTTTATTTTTTGTCGAAGTCCTTTGAACTCCTTTTCGAACCAACTATGCTGTCTGTGTTGTATTTTGCCGAGAATCGAGAAGTGTATTCGGTTCACTGAGTTAACTTCTGCAGTAGAGCCATGAAGAGTTTATGAATTATTCCACTTCCTGATATTTCTCAGCCTAATATATTCTGATTAATGAACTGTTTGTTTTGCGAGAAACTTATTTAGTATTCTGACTTTTCGCTTTCCTCCTGGCCAGAAGTATATTTGATCGTTTCGGTTTCCTTCGGGATAAACAGAAACTTTTATATTTCCCTTGCATTCTGGGGGAAGACCGCTTAGTGCACATTTGATAAGGTAACTTTCGAAGGAAGTTAGGACTTTTTGCAACGAAAGAAAATCCGAATTAAGCGTTCAATCATGCATATTCCTCAATGGATAAAGTTGTACCAGACTGAAAATATTCGCTTTATCGAAATTGACATTTGACATACCAATTTTGTTCGAACAAAGCAGCCTGAATAAACATAATTAAAAAAAATGCACTCTGCTCACAGCTGCGTAGGTTGGGGACCATTTGCCTCCGGTACTATCTAAGCTCGCAGAAATAGCGATTGCTCTACTCAGCGGTACGAAAATCCAAATCCGTAAGTCGTAAATCGCAGAAAGTTTGCGTTGAAGTTCGGTGCTAGCATGTCATTGAATCCTAAACAAGTTAAAAGCTCTAAATACACACCGAAAGCCATCAGCTTTAAACAAACAGAAAATACTGAACAAATGGCGGGTAATAATTCACTGCTGCGAATATTTACGTAATTGATTGCTTACAAAAGTACCTATACTCCGAAATGAATTGAGTGGTTGTTGATGTATTACGTATGCAAATGCTATGCGTTCGAATGCGAATTTCAGATGCTTATCTGCACCACTCTGAGGGCAGGAATTTAATTTCGAGTCATTGAATCAGCCCCGTGCTAATCCAGGAAATGTAGCTTTCGTTCGGCTTCTACGAGGAGAAAATCAGATTATACAATGTATTACATGTTTAGGGCTCGTTTAGTTGTACTTCCAACGTATGATTAAAAAGGAATGGGATGGATATTAAGAGGATGTATATTGAGTTATAACGGAAGAAGGGAAATTGTATGCAAATTGGTGTTCATCAATTTTGGATGCTCCGAAAACAGGAATGTATACATAGTGATGGCTGCCGGAGCATGAAATCAGCTTCTGTTTTCTCGAAAGCTCACTGAAGAACGTTCATTCGAGCACAGTTTATTAGTGGTACCTATATACAGATTTTTCCTTAGATGGTACACTGCTGAATATTTCAAATAGATATTACAAGAGTATTGAAATTTCCTCCGTCAATATTTGAACTAAACAAAAATCAGATGAGCTGAAAAAATATATTTTAACCGATATTGGGCAGTCAAATTCAATTCAACATTGTATATGCTGAATATACAGGGTGTGTCTTTGACTCGACAGCATGTCAACAATTACTGAACTGAAGTAAACTCTATTCCCTTAATTAGATCAACTGTGATTCTATCTAGTTTCTATTCCTTCATTAATGTTGTTTGTTTTTCTCTTGTTTTTCATCATTTATTTTTTAATTTACATATTTTCGTACTTGAATTTACTGGGTAGGCTGAATCACAAGATAACTCTGGTTGTCGGTCAATTCTAAACTGCAATAAAAAAACACTGCTTCCATATAATGAAAAACCTAGTTTTAAATATACAGGGTGTAACTGAATAAGTGTAAAACATTTAAGGAGGCGATTCCTCATCGAAAAAAAGATAGGATCTTTCATATAAAGAAACTTCATTGGAGCATCCCTTGTTAAGATACAGCCCCTTAAAGGGGGTACATAAAATTTGTATAACAATTTTTTTCACAAGCACTGAAAAAGTTACAATATTGAAATTAACCTGACGTTTTGTACTACCAAAAAGACACTTAGCCAGTAATTTATTTGGTTTACTACAAAATAACAATAAATCCAGTTCGCATTTATGACGATGTATCTCTGTAGTTGTTCGTAAAATAATGTTTTGCTGCTTACTGGTTTATTTTGGGCAAAAAACCCAAGAGACATTTTTTGTTTAGAATGAAACAGGCTATCGGAAATAAATTTTTAAATGGTAAACAAATAATAAGACAAAAAGTTACATTGGAAATAAATTTTAGGGGTTGCGTTTTTCACCCCTTACAACCATGGGGTAAACCAAATAAATTACTGGCTAAGTGTCTTTTTGGTAGTACAAAACGTCAGGTTAATTTCAATATTGTAACTTTTTCAGTGCTCGTGAAAAAAATTGTTATACAAATTTTATGTACCCCCTTTAAGGGGCTGTATCTTAACAAGGGATGCTCCAATGAAGTTTCTTTATATAAAAGATCCTATCTTTTTTTCGATGAGGAATAACCTCCTTAAATGTTTTACACTTATTCAGTTACACCCTGTATAAACTCTCAACTTTGTGAAAACAGAAGAGACACAGAGAAATGGTGGTGAGTCTGCCTTTAGGATTACCCAATTATCTGAAGATATTCAACAAGGGAGACCTACATTGTTTGTTCACTTAAAAGAATTTTTAGAAAATTGTACCGGTTGTCCCAAATTGTTGTCTAGTGAGGGGATCTCAGAAACACGATGAGCTAGGACAAAATGAGTGGCACGTTTTAGGGCTCGATTTTTGAGAGAATTATTCTGGGGAAAACCGCAACCTACTAAGTCAAACCGTTTCCGAGCTATAAAAGAAAATTGGAGAATGGCGTCAAATGAAAAGTTCTCATAACTTCTTTATTACTGGTGCTATAAACATGAAACAAAAATATTCTACAGGCACATTTTTTAGTAGAATTGTTTGGCGTAATCAGTATTTCTTATTACAATTATTTTTGAAGTTATTATACAAACTTGTTTTTTTTTTCAATGTGAACCATACAAATCTCTGTGACAGATAAAATTGGTTTTTTTTGTTAATTCGTGGTATTTACCCCGTCTAATATATTTTTGGAGGTCATTCATATGATATTTCGGGGTTAATAAAACTTGTTTATTTGATAAAATTTTATTAATTTTATCTTTGATGTCTTCACCAGTAAATTCTCGAAGATGAGATGAGTTTTATTAACCCCAAAAATCAAATGAACGATCTCTAAATTGTTTTTTTTTTCAAAAATATATAACATGATATATAAACTTCTCAACACACTATGATCAATATAAACCAGTAGACAGTTATGACAAGCTAGCTTGTAGACTTCAGAGTCATCGTATTTATTTATTTTTTATCGTTATTCAGACGAATTTCTGAATCCAAATGATGAAGTATTTTGATTCATGGAAGGCATGTACAGATGAAAATTCAAAATTCTAAGATTCGCCCTGTATACCATAAGGTATCATCCAGATCCGGAAATTGAAAAAACAACAAAAATTCAACATCTACGGATCTCATTGTGTAACTCAGCCAAAAATTCTCGTGTACATAAATGAAACGCACTGAAACGTGAAAAATTGAATTTAAATGTGATCTAGATAACAACAAATTAGGAAAATCATGAAAATATTTCTCGTAATCTCCACACATTTTGAGATAATATCTCATTGTTCTTACCGCGGACGGCCGTTTTAAAAATAAATCATAAATTCAGATAGGATATAATTGGCTGACGCCTTTCAAGGATGTTCCACATAATTTAAATTGAGGGGTAGGGACACCCGTGAAGGTCTGGAGTTTATTACACCTGGACACGGTACGGCACGCTACTTTCAGATTTTTCTTCAATCGCAACTTCCTGTTGCGTCAAAAATTGCCGCTGATTTACAAGCACCCGCTATGAGATCTTTTTGCATAATACCAATAAGTGTCGGTTGCTCGCCGTTGTTTATAGCCCTTTGACATGCGAGGTTCGAACCCCAATCGTTATTCAACACGCCCGCCCTAATATGGCTAACAGAGGAGGATAGACAAGATTTTTAAGAATTCAAAATATTTTTCTTCATTTCCGTCATGTGATTATTGAGACAAGATTATTCAGCACATTGTCTGCGACTTCATGAAGCCATAAGAACAACAATGAGTTAATTCGATCCGTGCATGTGATACCAACGATGCAATCAAGCAAGCTAATAGAAGTTCCAGACGGCAAGGATCAAATGCTATACTCTGTTCAAATGTAAGAAGGAGCAATAGTAACATGTTTGACGCAGCGGTTGGAGGGCCTTCGTAAAATTTCTTACCGTCCAGAGTCGAATCGAGAAGATTTTACACAGAATTCCATTTTTTCAGTAATTTATAGAATGTTGCTCCTTTGAAGTTTGGCAAACTGTCGTCATCATTCACGATTTCTAGAACCTTAGAAATTGTGGGATTTCATTCCGGAAAAACACCGTGGACAATTCTTCTGATAAGGTTCATATCGAAATCTTCAACCGAATCGATTATTTTTAACGACTGGGCTCTCCACTTAGGTGGCGTCAATGTTTTATTCTCTTCATATTCTCTGAGAATTCTGAATAAAGCTGAATCACTCACCCCTGAGGATATTGAAATAATTCCTACTAAGTCTCTTTTCGATAAATCAGGCTTTTCTTTCAATTCTTTTCGAAAAATGTTCAAGATTATCTCTTTCTCTTCAGCAGAGAAATGCGACCTTTGGACCTTTTTCGTGGTGGTCCCCACATATCACCCTTAGATGCAGTATCCGTTTCCGAATTCGACATTGTTCTATAAACACTATTTACACTTTGTCAAAAGATTATCAAACACAATACACTTTTCACATCAAAATCTATAAGCACTTTGAACAGCTAGACCCTCACAGTAGCTCTAGGTCTTGTCAATTGAAAACTCCGATATTTATGCAAATCAAGCTGGCTTTAATCCATTAAGGGAAAGGACCCAAACCTGGTGTTTCCCGGAATTATACCTTGTCGGAATCTTCAGACACCGACAAAGAGTTTCGTACAAAATAATATAAAATTATGGACCGAAACTAAATATATTTCGGATATTACAACTAAATGAACATTATAAATTTGAACAGAGATCTGTTTCGAGTCTTGTCAATTGAAAACTTCGATATTTATGCAAATCAAGATGGCTTTCACCCATTAGGGAAAAGGACCTAAATCTGGTGTTTCCCGGAATAACTTTGTCGGAATCGCAAGATTCCGACCCAAATCTCTGAAACTCTGGTGTTATTTAGTAGATAATAATATAAAAACAAAACAAAATAAAAAAAGTTAGGTACGTCGGATATAAAATGTTTATGACAGTTGCAAATCATAACAGAAATTTTGCACAAGAGTTTCTGAGGAAAAAGTTCTATAGTGGGAATTGCTGACTCAAATTATTGTATCATTTCTATCCAGTACCATCCACAGTCTGAGTACGATCCTGGCAGTCCCTTAGGGAGCGTCGTTATGATGGTTTGACCAATAGGAGCGTTATTGTGCGCAAACCAGACGATTCTGATTGTTAACAAAGCTCCTTCTTATATTTGAACGTACTATAGTATAATCTCATTCACTTCACAATCATTTTCCTAATACTCACATGATGTTATTGATATCGTAAAGTCTATTTCTCTCTCCAAGACGAGCTATTGCATCCAGCTTTACAGAGTTTTACTCTCCTTATTATACAAAATGGTAGAAATTCAATCCATGAATCTGATTAATTTAGCTCACTTCGATGTAGGGTAGCACTTCGTCACAGTTGCTGATGAATGTATTTATAGCAGCAGCTAGGGGTTGTAAGAATTCATTTGGAATAAGGGTTATCTGTTATCTCTCCTTCATGAAGGTATATGTTGAAACTTTACCAATTACAGAAGTTTCCACTTCAGCTCGTGATATAGAAACTTCAAGACAAAGCATTCAATTACAGTTTGTAGGTTAAAACATTACGTGCGTGCGAAAATATATCCGGACTTTAATGAAGGGACTAGATATAAACTTTAAATTTGTACACTGTATCCGTTGTGGAGAGTGAGTTCAGCTCTCTAAACCCGCCTCTTCTCGTTTTCTAATCATTAGTGAGTAGATATTCGGGTTCTAGGCTATTTGAAACATGAAAATGGATCGGGAAAGCACTAGCGTGAAATCAGGAACTCTAAAGCACTCATCTACCTTGTAGGTAGATCCACCTCATACGTAGATTGGCAGTTTTCAATTGAGTGAATCAAAAGAAAAGAAATGACAGCTGCCAAGGGAAACTTGACAGTAGCTGTCAAAGAAATCAGCGATGATCCCGGATCTGTTTTAACAGAAATATTAGAAATTTTTTTCATAATTCGACAGAATTCAATGTGGTTCTCTTCTCACCAACTGGACAAAATAAGGCACATAACCTGAATACGTCATTCTCCATTCGAAAGCAAATTTAATCCCGATCAAATCCTTTAGTTTTGAAATTAAAAGGAAAACTTCTAACTGCCATATTTATGGAATCTCTCGTCGAACTCATCTAACGAACCTTCCCTGAACCTTTGGTTTTAGGGATATCCCAAAACAATTTCATCCATATAGCTTCTGAGCATTTAATAATAGGTACTGCAGTATTCAATTATTTAACATTTTTCTCCGTTCATTATCTCCTTGAAGAAGTGCGGTATACCTAATTCACTTTAAGTAGAACCTCCCAACTCATTATTTCTAATTAATGTCTACCAAAAATTAATTACATCTTCCGAAATACAGGGGTTTCATTTACGGATTATTTTCCACTGGTTAGGAACGACATCGTGATACATGTTTGTGAAAGGCCCATAATCATAATCACTAGGTTGGAAACATAAAAATGAAATATGCTACTGGAACACGGATTACAGACAGCTCGGGGTGACGTATATTACAACGGAGAATAGAAGTATTCGAGTAGAAAACACGAATTTCTTATAATACCATGAAATATGCCTTCATGTAAACCGACAGCATGAATGAAATGGAATTTTAGTGTTTCTTTGAGGTTAACTAGCGGTGAATTGTTTAAACTGGCCTGCGAACCACCCATATTAGCACATACTAGCAGAATCATTATAGCATTATCGATCCAAAGCATGCATGTTATGTACGAAAATGTACAAACTATATGCACTCACTTTGCACCATAAATTCTTCAATTAAAGTTGTGCTAGGCAATAATTCACTCAGCAATGCTGGAATTATGTGCAAATAATGTGTTTTTTCACGTGTGGAGTCAGTTTTCTCCAGCAAAATTTGGTAATGTCAAGAAACTGACAAACATAAATTGCACAGAATTAGCCCATAATTTCAGCGTTTCTTCAGTCGAGATAGATGTATAAATTAGAAAGGTATTGATTATTGGCCCTTAAAATTCCATAACTGAATGATTTATTCATCGATTTCGATCCTACAAACGCCCGAGTTATGTGCAAAATATGTGCAATTTATACCGAACAGTTTTTTGTGCATACAAGAATAAGTTTTTTTGGAGATAAGAGCGGGAAAGCTAGCACAATTTTCAATGAATAAATTGGCAGAATGCACAACAAATTGCCCGACATGAATTACACAAAAGTTGCACATATATTCAACGGTATTTCAATGAAATCATTTATACTCCATTGACAATTATAAAATCACAACTCTGGCCTTGGAAATTTGACACATTCCACTCTGTATCAAAGTTATGACGTTTTTCAAAATATTTTTATGTTCCAAGTCAACACTATGTTGTCCTTTCTACATTCTCAGCGTATTTCTCAGAATGTGAATGAATTGGAAAAGATGTGATGGACGAAAATAATTAACGTTTATATGAATTGATAGAAAGGATTCCTTTTCTAGTTATTTGCATGAAAAGTACAAGAGATCACTGTTGAAATATATTATTTTTCGCCATGGAAAAAAATTGCATTGCTTTCACATAATTTTCATATGCATGCTTGTGAAGATTTGATGTACTGAAAGTTCAAGACTTGACGACATTTTATTTATTTGTTCTTATGAAGAAGGAGTAAAATATTCTGACTGTATAGTAATTCATTAGATTAAAAAATATTCATACATGAATACCACTGTAGGTTTGTACAAATACACATTTATCATTCACCTGTTCTAAAATAAGATACAAACTCCTGGAATATGGAAAAAACCGATGTATTCTGGTTCAATATAGCCTATTTCTACTTCCGGCAAAGGGATGAAAGCTCCAGTGGCACATTTCAATTCATCGGAATCTGAATTCACCTATACCTACCGTTGAATGCAATATAGTCATATTTCTTCTTTTTTTTAGCTTTTTGACGTGTTTTTTTCTGAAACGTGAAAACGATCAATAATAATCATTTACAGACCGATGATGGCCATCCAGAACCCGTTTACTTACGAAAATCGTGCAATTTAATTCTGCAAGTTCTTTCCTCATAATTCCTCGAAAATCCTATCTGAACCATATTTTTCGTTAGAAGATCGTATAAGGAAGCCTCTTTTGTCCATTTACACATTCAAAATAAATTTTGAGCACCAAAAACGATACCGAAACTAACGAAAATTCTGGGGGACCGGAATTTCGTTTGAAATCTTTCTAAACGGCCAGATACCTAAAAAAAACTTCGTTATCAGGTGTAAAAAGGTCGATTAGTACTTACTTTCGCTTTATTTATGCTTATAAATCGATTTTTGGTCCAATTCAAATTTGCCGTTCGTACTCACGCCAAAACTCGTGAAAGGAAAAAATGACACTTGTACGAAATTTCTCATATGGACGGAAAACTCCTTCTGGACGACGAAGAACGGAAAAATAGGCGATTTCCTATCGATATTTCGCCCCAAAATCGCCGATCGATTCGAACTAACAAAACGAGGATTATCTTTGATACTTTTATTTTGATGTAAACAGAAAAACTGGCATCGTCGTTTTGTCATTAACGATATTTTCTGTACACGCACAGACTTTTCATCAGGTGCAGTGTGCACCAACTCCTGAAAACGAAAACATGACCTCCTATGTGATCAAATAAAAGTGAATGGAGTATAGTTCTTGAGTTTTGACGGGCAAACTAATATAATTATGAATCAAAAATTATCGAAGAATACAAGAAGAAAGTCAGCACATAAATCACACACATTTTGCACATAAATCCGGCAATTATTTAGTTTCATTGATACCGAGTGATTATTGAATTCGTTACTGAGACTTGTGTTAACTTACCCTGTCCTGTAAGCTACCATTTGCAATGAAAAATTATTGGTGAGTGCAAACAACATTTCTTTGATTCGCATGAAGCATTTTATGTCTGTGGTACTATGTTTTACCCTAAACATGACAGCGACAAAATGTATTTCTTGACTTCATCGGTTTTACGAGTACCTACCTAAAAAGACCTCCATAAACCTCCTATAATGAGGAGCTTTCCGTTAATTTGACTCGCAGAAAAAGCCTTTCTCTGACAAAGTTGAGACACAACCTTATCTCGTGAGGGCCTTCGTCCCTTTGTTATGTTGTTTGGGTGTGTTCCTTGTCATTGTACGTAACGGTTATTCCGTGGAATAGTTGCGTTTTGCGAAGGAAGGTAAGTGCAGGGAAGGGTCGAGAGCAGATAACAGTATCCTTCGTGTATTCGGGACGTTTAATCATTTTGTTGGGCTTTTTATGTTCGATGGAGCGATAACTGCACGGGCCCAAAAGTTCTTTAGTATCGATAAATGAAAATGTGATGAATGAAGGCAGGGAAGTCGGGTGAGTTTACGAGGTGATTAGATTGTAGTCATCAAGGACAGTTTCGGGACAGAAAGGTCTTTCCTGTTATAGGGCGGAACTTGCAAACTCGTCCTGGTCATACTGGCTCTTTCAGTTAGAGCCTGAAAACTCTTCGAATAAATGTCAATACTGTCAATAAAACTCGCCGCATCTTCATCACTATGGATGCGTAAATGATTACTTTTTTCCACCATAAAAAAGGAAGAAGAATAATTCACACAATAAACATGAAATTTTTCTTTTTGAAAGATTCATTTCCGACAGAGTCAATCATTGATAATTAATAATTCTCGAATCAACTCTTCAAGCAATATTTAACGTTTTCATTCAGAAACAACATGGAACATATTCAGGAATACAGAGTGTAACAGCCAAATGTAATAAATTCGATAACGAATAAATAAGGGGGTGTTAGGAAAAACGCTCGGACTTGTCGATTGGTAATTTTAAATGCGCATATTTTTCAAGAAAATAAAATTATATAGGGTGTTCCATGGGACTGTGGCCAATACCAACTTTCTTATTTCAAATGCAACCCCCTGTATATTATTTATTTTCTGGATTCTTCAGAAAATTCTAGACATAATTCATGTACGATGTCCTAAACTTATCTTTAACTTTTTCGGAAATATTAAGTGTTTTCAGATTTTTTACAAAAATTTACATTTCAAATGAAAATAATTTCACACTCAATACTTATCTCCCATTTACATCTTGATATAAATAAGAAAGTAAGCAAAAACCATTACTGAGAAGAAATGTTGAGTAACGTTAGAAGACAATTCTACACCAGATTAGCATGTTGCCAAGACGTTCGCGGCGAGCATTTTGAACATTTTCTATATTCGTTCGTATATTATAGGCAAGTTACGAGTTTTCGTTCAAGGTCAAAAGACAAAGGTGTCGCCAGTAGACCAAAAAAGCATTCGAGAGTTATCGCGTGATTTATTAACATAGGTGTATTGGGCCAGCACACGAGAATCCGCGACCAGTGAGCCGCGGTGGGAGGTCCGTCAAATTTGCCGCAACGTTGCCAGATTGGGCAATTATTCCGGTATTTGAAGGATAGATCATTGTTTTATTTCCTTCATTAGCACTTCGAGTGTTTATATTATTGTTTAATCAAGTGAGATCTGGGCCGCGGTGAGTGGTCCGTCAATGTCGCCGCAACGTTGCCAGATTGAGCAATTATTTCGGTATTTGAAGAATAGGTCAATAGTTGATCCGAGTACAGCCCTGGCTCAGTGGTAGAGCGGTGGAATTCGGACCCAAAGGTCCGAAGTTCAATCCCGAGCTAGGAAAGAAATTTTCTAGTCTCGGTAGGGGCCACCATTCTCACTGTTGGGTCAAAAATTAACAGTGCTGTGGCTAAGGTGGCGTAAGGACACAGTAACAAAGCCTTCACAGAACACAACTGCTTACTCCGAACTCGGCACAACTTACAAGCTTCAAAGCTTGTAATTTCAGAGGGGTCTCCACAGGAGACCTAGGAGTAATCACGATAAACAATATATCATATCATATCATAAGATTCATGAATTTTAGTAGAAACAGAATCCTTCTATCTAAAGCCAGTTTCGTGAATACCCAGATTTGCTAAAATCAAAATTCACTTCGAAAATATTGGACGGAGTGGACTCAGCTTCATCTGATGATATTTACTCCGAGTACACATATAAGATCCATCAATTTTAGTAAAAGCATAATTCTTCTATCTCAAGCCAATTTCGAGAAAACTCAGATTCGGTAAAATAAAAATTCGCTTCGAAAATATTGGACAGGATGTAATCAGCTTCATCCCATGAAAGTTGATCCGAGTACATATAAGATTCGTGAATTTCAGTAGAAACAGAATCCTTCCTATCTGAATTGAATTTCATGCAAACCCAGATTTGGTAAAATCAAAATTCTCTTCGATAATATTGGACGAGGTGGACTCAGCTATTTCTGATGATGTTAACTCCGAGTACATGTAAGATTCATGGATTTCAGTGAAAACAGAATCCTTCTACCTCAAGCCAATTTCGAGAAAACCCAGATTTGGTAAAATAAAAATTCACTTCGAAAATATTGGACAGGATGGACTCAGCTTCATCCGATGATGGCTGATCCAAGAACATATAAGATTCATGAATTTTAGTAGAAACAGAATACTTCTATCTAAAGTCAATTTCATGAAAACCCAGATTTGGTAAAATCAAAATTCACTTCGAAAATATTGGACGGAGTGGACTCAGCTTCTTCTGATGATATTTACTCCGAGTACATATAAGATTCATGAATTTCAGTGAATACAGAATCCTTCTAAAATAAAAATTCGCTTCGAAAATATTGGACAGGATGGACTCAGCTTCATCTGATGAGAGTTGATCCAGGTACATATTATAAGATTCATGAATTCTAGTAAAAACAGAATCCTTCTATCTCAAGCGAATTTCATGAAAACTCAGATTTGGTAAAATGAAAATTCTCTTCGAAAATATTCGACGGGGTGGACTCAGCTTCTTTTGATGATGTCAACTCCGAGTACAAGTAAGATTCATGAATTTCAGTAAAAACAGAATCCTTATATTTCAAGCCAATTTCGAAAAAACTCAGATTTGGTAAAATGAAAATTCGCTTCGAAAATATTGGACAGGATGTAATGAGCTTCATCCGATGAAAGTTGATCCGAATACATATAGAATTAATGAATTTTAGTGAAAACAGAATCCTTCTATCTAAAGTCAATTTCATGAAAACCCAGATTTGCTAAAATCAAAATTCACTTCGAAAATATTGGAGAGGATGGACCCAGCTTCATCCGATTATTTATATCTTTATTTTTTATTATTATATCTTAAGAGAACTTACTTTAGAAAGAACATTTTTGTTTTGAAATACGTGACAAGTTTCCTCTTACATGTTTATGTTAGGAATTAGGAATGTTGATTGTTTCTTGCAATTATTATTGCTTATTATTATTATTGAAAATACTTTCTTATTTTAAGTTCAAATGCAAATAAATGTTTGTAATATTTACATGTGGTGTTATCATTTCCAATGTCTCTGATGGTTGCAAGGATTGCGAAATCTCTAAATTTTTTTTTAATAATTAAGAAATAATCAGTATTACTTACTTATTGGGTTTCAAGTGTAATGTACTGAATTCGTGAAATAAAATAAATTTTATTTAAAACGTTGATTTTTGCAATAAATCTGATAACACTTAATACTTAATAAATAGTTGAAGATAAGTATAGGACATTGTGCATGAATTGGTTCTAGAATTCTCTGAAGAATCCAAAAGATAAACAATATACAGGGGGTTGCATTTGGAAAAGGAAAGTTGGTATTGGCCACGGTCACATGGAACACCCTATATAATATTATTTTCTGGAAAAATATGCGCATTTAAAATTACAAATCGACGTGTCCGAGCGTTTTTCCCAACACGCCTTCATTTATTCGTTATCGAATTCATTCCATTTGGCTCAATTTTTCACCTAAGAGCTCAATTTTTTTTTCAAATTGAAGTCGAAGGATGTCTTGAGGGCACTTTAATTTCTTCTTTTTGAAAAAATTATTTTTTCGCATGTAAAAATCGGGTTTAATTTGATAGTCTATGAAAATTGACTTCATAATCGTTTTTGGGCGGTTGTTCATAAATTTCTTTCAGAAAATTCATTGGAGTGCCCTCGACAAATCAATTTTCTATATTTAAAAAAAAAGTTGAAAATTGAATAGGAGATTAAATAATGCAAAAAATTATGGAAATACTGAGAAGACTTCCAGAAAGTGTGAAATCGCAGAGAACTGTCTGAAATTCCAGGAGAATTAAAAAAAAATCAAGCTTTCAGGTGGAAAATTTAGGGCGTGAACTTGAAAAAATGAAAGGCACTTTTTGAATGGTGAATCGGTGCGGTACTGCGGTCGGCCAGAGTATAACGGCCCCTTAAAGAATATTGAATATTGATTCTACATGGCTCTTGTAGCATCATTCATGAAATTGGTCATAGGTTTTCTCATATATTAGCTTCGATTTGTCGGTAACATATTGGATACAATTGTATTTGCTTCTTCCGCCATATCATGATCAACATTTATCTCCTTCGAAATAATTCGAAATTGAAGCAACTACGATCAAATAAAGTCAAAGATTCAAACAGGAAGATCACTGGATGCATAGAAATATTTTATTTATCTTCAATAAATATATTTCAGACGACGTAAATTCACATTCACAGATGTACAAAAAATTTTGTTTGTATTTCGTGCGTAAAAAAATTCGTGTTTTCGAGTGATTTCGACACTCTCATGTGCCATGAAAGAACACTCATTTCACGCACTTAATGCAAAAATAACTATTTCATCATACTCTCTGAATGGAGAAGCTACATAGTCAAGCAAATATTTCGATGAACTACAAAAAATAGTTTCCATCCAGTAAAACCCATATGGTATGAACCTGTCTGCATATGAATTTCTGTATGCATGTCCTTTCCTGTATTCATTAATCCTGCAACTAACATGATTCAGGTCCATGCCAGTGGTCATCAATATTACATATATCACGATTAGTATCCAGTGAATACTGTGTCTGATGCCCAATATGATAGGTACATGTTACAATTTCAATACCAGATCATTTCATGCGATAGAATACACCATATACCAGATAGAATTATTCGGGCTTGAGCACCTGGGTGATATTCACAGTAATCGAATTGAATGCCAGAGCTTCGATGAAGCCAATCGGATTTTTGTGATTGGAAATATTGATCTGATTTGATATATATATTCTTTTGAATTAGAGAGCTAAAATAATACAATACATAGTGAAACAAAAAGGTTCTAGCTGAGATAAAAAAAAAACGGGGTACCATAACATTCTGCGTATGATACTAGAGCTCAGGGAAAAACCTCAGCCGAAAAAACCCTGTCTCCCCGTAAAAAAAATAAAATAAAATTGTGTAGTGTGAAAATATCTGAATATAACATATTGAAGGACATCTCGTTTATCCAAACGGCTCTTCGGAGGTAGGATTTCCAAACACCCGAAAAAAACTCCAATCTGAAATCAAAAAAGGCAGAAGCAGACAAAAGAATGCAATTTATAACATAATGAAATTCATCAAATTGATCTAAAATTTTCAATCCATTGCAAAAATGAAATTGTTACATTGTGTATGGCTCTAATGCCATCTTGAAATTTATAAATCGAACAACTATTAATTAGGTGATCAATAGTTTCCTCTGCTTCACCACATTCACAATTAGGACTCTCAACCGAATTCCACTTGAAAAGCATATCTGATTTGATTCTAATGAAGAAAGGACATTTTCTGTTTTTTCAACGATTTATAAATGAATAACTGTTGGGTAGAGTTTCAGTTAACCAACTGAAGTGTGGTTCAATATTTTTTAAGTTTGATTTTTCTTCCGAATGAAAATAAAAATAGGGCTAGTGGACTGTATATGTATATGAAATTAATTGAAACCCAACAGGAATGAAAGGATAAATGTACTCAAAATAACAGGAGAAATATAGTTACCTATATCAGCAAAACAGGATCCTGTCGATGACTCCTATTCCAATATAAAGATTGATCGAGCTCGACAAACGAAAATGGAATGAAGATGACGTGAAAATCCGTTGCTAAAATGTCAACTTGTGCACACTTATCCTTGTGGTATTATGAAATAACCACGCCACTGGTAGCAGTTTTTTTTGTTCGAAATAATTCGCACAAATGAAAGTTTCTGATCCTTCTTCTTTCGATTTGTATAATTACATCACGGCCAAGATATCTATGAAAAAAGTTTTATGGAGTTTACAATTACTCTTTTTGCCGGATTTTTTCGCGATTTTCGCTAATTTTTTTAAAATAATTTTACATCGCCTAGAGGTTCGAAATTCCACCAACGTGTGAATCGATTATTCCCCTTTTCGACCGTATAAAAATTTCCTCACTGTGAAGCAGCTTCGCTGCGATTTTAAATTTTTTTATCCACTTTTTCGACAAATTCCTTCGGGTCGGCACACAGAGTTACCATTTAAGTATAATAAAGAATAAAGAATGATTCGAGTCGCTTTCGATATCATTCGATCAAAGCAATGGAACACTTACTTTGGAATTTACATTCGAAAAAACTCACATAATTAAAAAGCATCCAATTAAGAATTTAATCGCGTTGTGTGAAATTCCGCTAGACTGAAAATGAAGATACGCATGAGATGAAATATTTATTCTTCCAAACAGACACAGAGTAATCAGACTTGACAGGGTAAATACATTATTTTACTGGGGTGTTATACGTCTACCCCTTAAATTTACGGGACATCATTCAGTCCCTTGTTTTGTCGCAGAATTAATTTTCAGACGGGGTTAAACAAAACGTAATCAGATGGGGCCGGTATAAAGTTGTCATTCTGGATGCTGGTCACGTTCTCTGGACCCACACGACTTTTCTGCAGTTAAGAGGCGTATTTCGGTGATTTTCTGAGTGTGCAGTTTCCTCAATCTGATTTATTCTAGCGCTCCCACAGGTCCTCAAAATACTATTTCCAAATTTCATGTTTTTACGCTCTCTTGAAGTAAACCTGCATCGAAACAAGGTCCAAAAATCTCAGATTTAAGATGGTGGGATTGAAATACTATGTCAAATCTGACATTTTCACATGAGTAACTCCAATTGCCTTTGAATTTAAGCCTCAAATACGCATCTTCTCTGATGTAGATTTCCAAAAAGGGCAAGATAATGAGAAACAAACCTCATTTTATTATTCACAGAAATGATTAAGATAAACATTATTAAGATCCAACATGAATTTCTGTCAATCTCGATATCCATCAGTGTGGAATTACTTAATTTCAACAACCAATTAGTGATATCGAAAGTACCATGTTCTTGATATTCTATCCACATCACAGGGCGCTCACAACTAAAATAATCAAGAGTCTATTCATTCGGTAAGCCATAACTTACACCAATTAGTTGGAATGTTTGGTAGATAGTTCTAAGGAAATGTGATATCTGTATAATTGCTTTTTTTCGTTGTGACCCACAAAAAAGAATCAGGTAGTCGAAAAGGAAACATTATTCTGTCTTGTGACTTATATAATTTCTAAAGTGTTATAACTCCCGTTTCTTATATCGTATCCAATTTCAATTTTCATCTTGATAAATTTTATGATGAAAGTACAAAGGGGCTTTACCAGACTAGATTAGATCAAAAATTGGATCTACGTATTTTAGAGCAGGACACACACATCCTTTACTCACACATCACAGAATCACTGAAAGCTGCCGCGTTGGAAGCATTAGGCAAGGATGAGCCAAGACATAATTTTACAAACGGCACTTTGACATGGAATGAAGGGCTGGAAGCACAAAAAGGGATCAAACAAAACGCATACCATACCTGGCTGAATACAAAAAGAGAGGAAGACAGGATAATTTACAGGAGAGAGCAGTCAAAATTCAGAAAGATGATAATAAATAATAAGAATGATACATGGGATCGTATGTGTGGTGATATGGAAGCTTATATGGGTGGAAGTAGATCTTCGGAAGCATGGAGGCTCATACGAAATCTAAGAAAAGAACAAGTGACGAGAACTAATATACAGCCAATATCCCTAAAAGAATGGAAAGAACATTATGAGAAGCAACTTGGAGAGAACAGGAAGGAGTTCATTCATCATCAGTCCCCAAGACGATATTCAGTTCAAGGTCTGAAAGAAGACATCACCGAAGAACAGGTGGCTATTGTGATAAAAAC
This sequence comes from Adalia bipunctata, assembly GCA_910592335.1. Taxonomy (NCBI): domain Eukaryota; kingdom Metazoa; phylum Arthropoda; class Insecta; order Coleoptera; family Coccinellidae; genus Adalia; species Adalia bipunctata. The sequence continues at coordinate 18,041,770 of OU342955.1, forward strand.
CATGAAAAACAAGCGAGCTGCTGGTCCTGGAGGAATTCCAGCGGAATTGATAAAAAATGGGACGAAAAAGTTGCAATATATGCTAAGCATTTTGTTCAGTAAATATCTGAATGGGGAAAGTGTACCAGATGAATGGAAGGAAGCCTGGATAACGCCAATACATAAAAAAGGTAGGAAGACCAACTGCAATAATTATCGGTGTATTTCAGTGACTGGCACTTTCAGCAGGTTGTACGGGAAAATCCTGAAAAATCTAATTGAAAAAGAATATCAGCCTTATGAGTTGGAACAACAAGCAGGATTCAGAGCGGGAAGATCATGCATAGACCATATTTTTACTCTCAACCAACTAACTGAGAAAAAAATGGCAACAGGTAGAGAGACACACCTGCTTTTTGTCGACTTGACAAAAGCGTACGACAATGTCCCACTAAGTAAACTTTGGCAAGTGCTCGAAAAGACCTCTGTTAACATGACGTTAATACAAGCAGTACAGCAGCTGTATGCAAACTCCTCCTCAAGAATCAAGATCAATAACCAGTTATCTCCCAACTTCAATATAACAAAGGGATTAAGGCAAGGTTGCAGTTTATCACCCACGCTGTTTAAAATCTATCTGGATGAAGCATTGAGACAGTGGAGAAGATCGTGCCACGGAATGGGTATCCAACTGAATGACGAAACAACATTATATACCCTACACTTTGCTGACGACCAGGTAGTAATTTCACAAGACAAAGATGATTTGGACTTTATGACAAGCCGCTTAGTCTCGGAATATGAAAAGTGGGGTTTGAGTGTCAATATGCAGAAAACCAAATATGTCTGTATAGGATCAGAAACAGAGGATTTGCAGCTTCAAGACGGAAGACAGATAACAACCGCTGAGGAATACACTTATCTGGGAACGAAAATTACAAGTACCGGTCGAACCGAACCAGAGATAGAAGAACGGATAATAAAAGGAAAGCAGATCATTGGAGCGCTGAATTCCGTATTATGGTCCGGTAAAGTTTCAAGAGAAAAGAAACATCAGATTTTCGACGCCATTTTCAAAAGTGTAGTTTTGTATGGATGTGAAACTTGGCAGCTAACATCAAGAACCGAACAAAGATTACTAGCTCTAGAAATGGACTTTTGGCGTCGAGCGGCAAGAATTTCCAAACTCCAGCATATACCGAACGTCACAATACGAGAAATAATGAATGTAAAAAACACCATTACAGAATGCATTCAGGAAAGACAACTGAGCTGGTATGGCCATGTGCAGAGGATGAGTGACCAGAGGATACCGAAACTGATAATGAATTGGATTCCAATGGAGCGGCGCAAACGAGGAAGACCAAAAATGACTTGGATGAAAGGAGTCTGCAAAGCGATGTCGGAAAGGGATCTCAGACCGGGTGACTGGCAGGATCGACGGAGGTGGAGATTGGGCAGCGCAAGGCGTAGAACGCTATAAAGCGCATATATATATATATATCTTGATAATCTGCATTGTCCGAAGTATTTCTGCATATAATAAAATCGGGTTCGAAAATACCAACTATTTGGAGTAAGACCCCCCAGAACACTATATTTGTCTACATCACGCAATCCCTGGAAAATCAAAAGGTGTTGATCTATATGTATCATCTACAATCCATTCGAATCATTGAGAAAATACATTTTGCGGATCAATATCACCAATACTCCGGGTGCTATGAGCTTAAGGGTCTACGTCCCTGACAAACAGGGAGTCAGAAACGATTTATTTTCTTCTGACTGATGAAGGGATGTATGAGTGTATGAAGATAAAAATAATAAGAAAATATTTTATTAGTATTAAATTGATGAAAAGAATATTCCCCATCATTTTTGGTTATTTTGTAACATTTCCACCATCAAAACGAACAAATATTTTTGTGTTTTTTCATTTCAGTATCGAAGTCCATCATTTAGTTAATCAAACGTGTATCTCATTTTTCTTTTAGAATTTACCGTTTTTTTTTTGTGAATAACATAACAACAATGTGATGTTTTCGCGAAATTCATTTTCTTGAATTTATCTTCATATGCGAAATGATGAATATCCATTTTTATCAACGACAATTTTTTAAGGTTTGTTTTAACCGTAGATTATTGAAAACCACTTCCCAGACGACTGATAAAGGAAAATTAAAGTATTAAACAGCCAGTGTGAGATCTAGTTCAGCGTAGGATTTCTTGTTGTATTCCCTGCGCCTTAACATTTGTTCTATTGAGCTGAATAATCCAATAAATGAAGATTAATGCACTACACTGCCATCTGGCGGTATACGTTTCTCATTTTGAAGGCTAAAAACTCTTAAGAACAAGACTAGAAAATGATATTCCGAAATATAGGTTTTTGAGGACGTTGAAATCAATAAAATATAAGCCAAGACCCTATTTATCATAGTTTAGATTTTCATGAGTAATATCATAAGTGCATCCAATTTTTCCGAAAAAAGTAATATTTTTTAACAAAAAGCATTCGTGCAGGTGCAAAAATCCTCGTCTTCGACTCGGATTTTTGTTGCCACCTGCACTCATGCTTCTTGTTAAAATATTACTTAGCAACGTGTTTTTTCGATTTTTTTCACAGGAAAAATTAGATGCACGAATGGTATTTGACAAGACTATTTCCTGAGTAACAGATTATTCTGGATGCATCTATGTATGTATTATTAATTTTCGTTGACAACAACTGTCAAGTTTTGCCGCGGGTAAACCCGAAAAAACTGCTGACAGCTGCTGCCATATAGTTTTTCCATCTAGAAACCATTTGTGATTCAAAATTGCGCGTTTCTGATTGGTGGAAATTAAGACGAGGGAAATAGTCACCTAAATTTCAAAATGTTGTTACTCCCGTTCCTTTGATCGTATTCAATTTCCATTTGTATATTGAGAATCAGCAGTATATCTGCATATAATAAAATCGGGTTCGAAAATCCCAACTTTTTTGGGTGAAAAATGAAAAAGATGACATCAAAAGGTGTTCATCAATATGTATCATCTTCAATCCATTCGAACCATTAAGAAAACACATTTTGCGGATCTATATCACCAATACTACGAGTGCTATGAGCTTGAGAACAAATCTCAAAAATGAAATTCCGAAATATTAAATTCAAGAAAATGCAGGTGTTGACTTATATGTATCATCTACAATCCATTCGAACCATTGAGAAAACACAGCTCCTTCTCAATACCAACATCCACTTCATCCAATGATTAGCATATAACTGAATTCACAATCATACCGGATATATCGATAAATCAAAATGGCTCAACAAGCTTGTAATGGAAATCGAATAATCGTATAACCTGCGGGGGCATTCGAAAATTCACTCAATAATTCGAAGATAGCTCTCTTGCTCTAGGATACCGCAATACCATAACTCGCAAGTACTGTAGGGCATCGTTTCAGTCGATACTGCAGCAGATTTCAATCAGAATGGATGAGGATTGTCCGCACCAAGCAGAGCAAAATACTGCCTTGATAATAAGTGTTAGGAACCCTTGCCGTTTGCCAAATACAATTGATTCGAATAGCTCATGAATATGTTTCTTTATATAAGTTAATCCTTGTGAATCTTCTATTTCGAATTGGTTGTTTTATACCAGTTTTGTACGATCTGTGATACTTGTAATAAGTCTTTTAGTTGTAACTTTGAAAGTTGTTGGACAAGTGCAAACATATATGTAATGTAGGACTACGATGAATAAATTATGATTATGATTACGATCATTACAGAATATTTCTGAGGAATTAGTTTCTAGGAGTTGAACATGAATTGTACTTCTTTCATTGATTCTGTTCGATATTGTCACATAGGCTTTCTTCTGGAGCTTTATTCTTCATATCTGAGCCAGGAAAGAACTACGCCTAAGCAAAGGCACTCGAACCTTCGAAATGAACTTCTTTGATAATCAAATCAAGGGTTGGAAGAGTGGTTGGAAGGCATATGGTGAGAAACCTCACTAACAGAAGGGACCCTCAATGATATCCAACACGCCTATCACTCAGCGTGATCCTCTTAGAAATTTCTGAATGAGCTGTTGTGTATCGAAGGCAGAGTAAACCACAGAGAGTCAGCTTTTTCAGCATTCCTTGAAAAAGAAGTAGCATTTGACCATTAGTCCTTCAACTCGATACATGCAGTTGCTAGACTTCACGGTACGAAAGACGTCATGTGCTGTTGGATAAGAAGCATACTCAGTGGTAGGCAGTGGAAAGCTTGTTTCTTCGCTGAGCTGGTGTGGATGAAGGCCGCCAAATGATGCCCTCAAAGGGAATTAAATTAACCTTCTTTATGGGCTCTGGTTGTGGTCATACTACTGAGTTTTCTGAAGGTTCTAGGCTTCTACATCCTGAGCTTTATGGCTGACCTAGCCCTACTCAAACCTGGCAAGCATGCTGGCATTATTTCCGATCCCGCCTAAACAGCAATGTGAATATCAATGAAACTCAAATTCGATACCAATAAAACTGCAGTAATTTCTTCTACCAAAAACAAGATTTATCTATTCAGCCTCCTCAGTGTTGGATCACAAACTGAATTGGAATAGGATGAACAAGATAGTACTGGGTCAAACAAGAGATCTTATTCTTCAATTGGTGCTGGAATTGAAAACCAACAGCCCTGGTGGTCTGATACAATTCAGAAGCTTGGATGGAACTTAGCAACTACTCACTCTTCCAGGTACTCTCTATCAATCACAATGGAGCAATATTGAATGGCCCATTATTATGGGCAGCTAGAGCCCAAAAAACCTCACTCGAAAAGGATTCTTTAGTCTTTTGTACAGAAGAAAGTGTTTATTCAAAGATGAGAATGAAGTTGAGTTCAGAAATCTCGAAATCTATATCATACGAGGATATATTGAAAAATTCTTAACCTTCTATAGAACCAAAAAAAATTTCAATGTCAAAATATTTTATCACTCAACATGTTCTTCTCTTACTTGAATACATTTATTACAGCGAACCTGCAACGTCTCTAGACTTTTCAAAAAAAATGTTTCTTCTTGCTCTGCAAACCAGTCCTCCGCAGCTTCTGTTATCTCCTCGTTGAAAGAAAATTTACGACCTTTTAAACTTTTTTCAGTTTAGGAAAGAGATGATAGTCGGACGGAGCCAAATCTGATGAATAAGGGGGGTGTTCTAGTAATTTTTACCCTAAATCACGAATTTTCTGCATGGCAACATGAGATTTGTTTACTGGGGCGTTGTCCTGTGAAAACAAAACACCTTTGGATAGCTTTCCGCGTCTTTCCTCTTTAATTTTTTCCCGTAGAGTGGGTAAAGTCAGTAATGTCGAATAGTAATCTGCAGTTGTTGTTCTACCCTTATCCAAAAATTCAATCATGAGTACTCCATGGCAATCCCAAAAAACTGAAGCAAGAACTTTTCCAGCAGATTTTTGGACACGAAACTCCTTAGGTCTTGGAGAACCAGAGTGTCGCAATTCCATCGATTGTTGCTTTGTTTCTCGATCGTAGAAATGTACCCAAGTCTCATCCATAGTAACAATTAGGTTTGAGAAGTCTACATCGTTTTAACATCGAGCATAGATAGAACGCGATGCTTCTACCCTTGCAAGCTTTTGGTCAACATTCAAACATTCGGGGATCCAATTTACAGAAATTTTTCTCATGTCCAAATTGACGTGAACTTTATGATGAACGCGTTCGTATGAAATCTTCAGTGCTTCAGATATCCGTTTTAGCCCAATTCGACGGTCTGATAAAATCATGTCATGAACTGCATCGATGTTTTCCGGGGACTGACACAGAATCAGGCCTTTCCGATCGGTCATCATCTTCAATGGAAAATTTACCTCTTTTGAAGCTTGCAGTCCAATTTTTCACGGTCGCATATGAAGGACATTGATCCCCAAGGGTATTAACCATATCTTCGTTAATCTGCTTACCTCTTAACCCTTTTAAACGCAGGTACTGATGATGCGAGGATACTCCAATTTTTCGATCTGTAGAATTTCGGTGGACATCTTTTTTTTTAATTTATTGCCTAACTCTGGTTTACTTTTTTGACGTCGAACTTTACAGTGAAACTTCTGATAAGTTATTGTTCGTTGATATGGTATCGCAATATTTTGTTTATGCATGAAACTGGTCTAGGCTAACTAGATTATCAATACATTCTCGTAGTTGTGAAGTTTCACGATATCAGAACCAGAAAATCCCTTCGAAGCTCTCCTATCGTTTCATACTCCTCCAGCCCCCTAAAGAACGTCAATATTTCGGCTCCAACATTAACAAAATTCTGCCAGATGCTCTATATATTCGCAAATAGCCATAATCACTACTGCACTATACATCATCATTAATTATACCCTCATCGATACTGTCGATACATCATGCGACGAAACTCGCTTGGTGGGACAATACTCTTATTGTTTCTCCATGCAGCTGATTCGAACCTACCCCAAATTGTCCGGAAAAATTGAATGAATTGCAAACGAATCGATAGCATTCATCATTCCTGATATAATAGGCCCCAACGCTAATGTATGCACCACCCTATGCTGCGCCATAAACAAGGGTCAAATGTTAGGAAGGGTTCACTCTGTACAATAAAGACATTGTGTTGGACCACCATTAGTCGTGCCAAGAATTAATTAGTGAGATCAAACCATTCCAAACTGGTACCAACAACCATGTAAACCTTTGAACGGGATGCACACGGATGTTTTTAGTATTTGTTTGGTCCACAGTAAGCTTTCGACACAACTACGATTCTTTGTGCGCGTTCAATGGTCAGCTCAATTTTTCATAGAACTGCAAGAGTTTCTGAGAAGATTTGATTCGTCATTGTGTAGGTTTGGTAGTAGTAAATTATTGCATAAATTTCCACCTTTTCACTTTTATTTTTAATTAATTCTCTTTGGTATTGAAATAGAATAAACAATAATATCGCCCACATTCCAAGAGTCCCATTACCTGACTCCAAATCCATTTATTTATATTTCCAGCTGCAATTCGTTAATGAAACGAAAACGATTATTCTTCCAAAATAAATCTATTTTTTGATCAAACCGAAAATACATAGGCAACGTCCATCATCGAATGCGTATCCGTTCGGAGACCGTGTAATCTTTAATAGTCATTAATTTGCTGTGTCTTTAATAGACGAGGATCGTGACTAAATTAGCCTAGACTGAAGTTCAACAGCCATCGTCGTCACTACCATGGAAAGGTCAGTAGCTCTCTTAGTCAGGAACCGAAAATATACAGATCTGAGGGAATGGAGACGATTGATTCATCTTTACCGAGCTTTTTGAGATGATGCATACTTAAAGCATGTGTTATTTGCTTCAGAAGATATGAGAGATAATGGAAAGCAGGGATTATTATCTGCCAAGAAATTGTTGTCTCTTCTTTTCTTATTTCCACCTTCATATAACATTAGAAATGACATTTGGTCAGGAATAATTTTCTCTTTTTCAACTGTCTCTAAGCACCATACTACATTTGTTGCATGGAAAATTGGCTTCAACAATAGCAACAAGGGGATTTTCAGTTAATGAAGACATAGATCTGCAGGACAAGAACAGGGGGGTCTCAAACTTCGAAAACGCATCCAACTGGATGCTGAGTAATATTAAATTGAAAAATTATAAGTAGCAGGAGCAGACTGTTGAAATGTTTTTGTCATTTCAAAATTCAACTAGGCAACGAAGTGTGTTTTCTACGTCTGCACAACTTCAAATTGAAATAAAAGGAAGTATTCTGATACTGGCTTTATCAGAACCTCTGAAATCACCAAATTTGTCATCATCAAGAAAAGCCTTCTATATCTATCGAAATCGTCAAAAATATTCCTCCATCTGATCTGTAGCACTGAATTGTGGAAAATATAATAAATAAAAAATTATAGACAGAAGCGGTTTTTATGAGAACGTTTTGAGTAAAAATGAAGGTTTTTGGGGACTATAAATTCAATGAAAATAATGCAAAGTTCGATCTGCCATAGTTTAGATTTTCTCCTGCGAAACGCCATTTTTAAAAAATATCGAAATTTCGAATCTTCAAAACTCCTGTTTTTGAATTCGGATCGATTTTATATTTACATATTGCAGATGAGCATTGTGCGAAGTATCGGTATATGAGATGAAATCGATTTCGAAAATTTTCCGGTTGAAAAATGACAAATCTGTAAGGACCCCAAAATATCATGTCAATTTGTGTCATCACCAAGAAATCTCTACCTAATCTCAAGGTCTCTTTCAATCTGGAAGATCTACTGTCCATTCAAGCCATTCAGAAAACCCTTTTGGCTGATCAATATCACCTATACTCCATTCACAATTATAAAATCACAACTCTGGCCTTGGAAATTTGACACATTTCACACTGTATCGAAGGTATGACGTTTTTCAAAATATTTTTATGTTCCAAGTCAACACTATGTTGCCCTTTCTACATTCTTAGCGTATTTCTCAGAATGTGAATGAATTGAAAAATATGTGATGGATGAAAATTATTAACGTTTATGTGAATTGATAGAAAGGATTCCTTTTCTATTTATTTGCATGAAAAGTACAATAGATCACTCTTGAAATATATAATTTTTCGCCATGGAAGAAAATTGCATTGCTTTCCCATAATTTTCATATGCATGCTTGTGAAAATTTGATGTTTATTATCCTCTTGAACTGAAAGTTCAAGACTTGACGATATCAATTGTTGATTCTAATCAAGAATTCATTAAAAAAAATCAACCCAAAGATATAAGATGAATTGATGGGTAATTACAAGAATCAAGAATAATGGAACATCATATCCCTCTACTGGAATCCGAATATGTGATATGATTGTGAGGGTGCATAACATTTCTATTTCTAATATTTCTTTATTTCAAATAAATTACAGTTTTATTCATTCATCACGAAGAAAATAAACATAATAACTAAATTAACGAATTTGTTTACAGAGAAATTAATAATTTCAATGCAATATAAATTAATAATCCTGAAAGCTTTATAGATATACATTTCATTTATTTGATCTTATGAACAAGGAGTAAAATATTCTGGCTGTATAGTAATTTGTTAGTTCAAAAAAGATTCATACATTACTACCACAGTAGGTTTTTACAAATAAAATGAAATAGGTCAAACATATGCTTCACATTTATCATTCACCTGTTCTAAAATAAGACGCAAACTCCTGGAATATGGAAAAAACCGATGTATTCTGGTTCAATATAGCCTATTTCTACTTTCGGCAAAGGATTGATAGGAATGAAAGCTCCAGTGACACATATCGGAATCTAAATCGTTGAGTGCAATATAGTCATATTTCTTCTTTTTTTTAGCTTCTTCGACGTGTTTTTTTCTGAAACGTGAAAACGATCAACAATAATCATTTAGAGACCAATGATGGCCATCCAGAACCCGTTTACTTACGAAAATCGTGCAATTTCATTCTGCAAGTTCTTTCCTCATAATTCCTCGAAAATCCTACCTGAACCATATTTTCCGGTCGCTTTCGTTAGAAGATCGTATAAGGAAGCCTTTTTTTCCATTTACACATCCCAAATAAATTTTGAGCACCCAAAACGATACCGAAACTAACCAAACTTCTGGGGGACCGGAATTTCGTTTGAAATCTTTCCAAACGGCCAGATACCTAAAAAAAACTTCGTTATCAAGTGTAAAAAAGGCGATTAGTAATTACTTTTGCTTTTTTTATGCTTATTAATCGATTTTTGGTCCAATTCAAATTTGCCGTTCGTACTCACGCCAAAAGTCGTGAAAGGAAAAAAAGACACTTGCACGAAATCGACGGGAAACTTCTTCTGGACGACGAAGAACGGAAAAATATCGATATTTCGCCCCAAAATCGTCGATCGATTCGAACTAACAAAATGTGGAATATCTTTGATACTTTTACTTTGATGTAAACAAAGCAACTGGCAACAACGTATTGTCATTAACAATATTACTCTGTACGCGCACAGATTTTTCATCAGGTGCACCAACTCCTGAAAACGAAACCATGGCCAGAGTTGTGATTTTATAATTGTGAATGGAGTATATACTTTGAGTGCTCTGAGCCTCTGAACAAAACTCGAAAATGAACTATGGAAAACAGAAAACACAAAAAAATCGAGTAAAAAAAGGACTATGTGGACAAGGTTGGTATCAAAATATAGGTTCTCGATGACGCCGCATTCAACAAAAAATAATCCAGGGATCTATCTATCACAGTTCAGATTTTCACCCCTAAATGGCAATTTTTCAAAAATCGAAATTTCAAACCGTCATAGCTTCCGCTGCTGAGTTCGTATCCAATTTTTGTCTGTGAATTGTTAATCAGCATTGTCCCAAGTATTTCTTGACCTAATGAAATTGATTTCGAAATTTCCAAAACTTCCTGGGTGAAAAATAACCAAGGGTTGAGACCCCCAAAAACACCATATTTGTCATCACCAAGAAATCCCTGACGAATATAAAGGCGTTTTTCAATCCTAAAGATCTATTATCAATTCCAGCCATTCCGAAATAGTATATTCTAAAACTATATAGTTGCAGAATGGGCTCCTATTCCAATACGAATGCATGAGTATTGGAATTGCATTCTGCAACGAGTATCAGACGATATTTTCTCTATTTCAGTCAAATTTCGTTGAAATTCAATGAAAAATTCAGATTATACGTCCTAGTGACTTCTGAATTGTAACTTGGCAGTTGGTGACTGTTACGAAATTGACATTTCTAAAATGACGTGTGTTGAAAATTGATAGGATCGGAAGTGCTGACAACCAAAAAACGAAAAATATAACTGAAACAATACTGTAATTAGTTCATTACAGTACTGTTTTTAGAACTGTAATGAACTCATTACGATACTGAAATAGAGAAACTCATTTGGCTGATCAATATTTCCTATACTTTAAGTGATCTGAGCCTCTGAACAAAACTCGAAAATGAAATATGGAAAACAGAAAACCAAAAAAAAACGAGTAAAAAAAGATTATGTCGACAAGTTTGGTATCAAAATATAGGTTTTCGAGGACACTGAATCGATTAAAAAACACTCCAGGGCTCTATCTATCATTGTGTAGATTTTCACACATGAAAATGCATTTTTTCAAAAATCGAAATTTCAGACCGTCATGGCTTCCGCTCCTGTTCTTATCCAATTTTTGTCTGTAAATTGTTGATCAGCATTGTTCTAAGTTAATCTGGACAAAATAAAATCGATTTCGAAATTCCCAACTTTTTGGGTGAAAAATGACAAAGGGGTAAGACCACCCAAAACACTTGTCATTACCAAGAAATCCCTGGCGAACCAAAAGGCCTTTTTCAATCTGGAAGATATACTATCAGTTCGCGCCATTCAGAAAACCCTTTTGGCTGATCAATATCACCATACCCCGAGTGCTCTGAGCCTCTACAAAACTCGAAAATGAAATATTATGGAAAACAGAAAACCAGAAAAAATCGAGTAAAAGAATAGTTTTTCAATCTAGAAGAGCTACTATGAGTTCAAGCCATCCAGGAAACCCATTTGGCTGATCAATATCACCTATACTTTGAGATTCTTCTTTAAATTATTCCACTGTTCCTTTGGCACTCAACTGTACTGTACCTAATTGAATCTCCACCAAATTCAAGAGGGACGTCTCTGCCTATGGCTGATCTCCGATTGATGATGTACCGACAGACAAAACGACTCAAGAGATGAAGAGGAAACAGGATGAAATCCCTGTCTACCCGAGAGAACGGGGATATTTCCTGGAATTATGTTATTCTTGGCGTAGTCTCTTCCCCGGAAATCCTGGATGGCGTTGAATCCCAGCCATCTTCACACAATTGCCCATTAACTGCAGGCAGGTTAATGTTACTGACAATCAGCGATCTCTGGTCTGCGTCTCTTCCTGTAAAAAACCGTCGATTCCCGGCGGGAAAGGGTTTGTGGATGCGAAAAACTCCCGATCGTTCTCGCATTGTTCTGGATCTGGGAAAAACAAAGCGCTCGTCGAATCGTGGTTTACGTTCGAACTGAATAGCTGGCGCTGTTATTGGTGCCATTGATTGCCGCCAGAAGGGCTATTAGATTCTGATCGACTTTTGGGTGGTATAATATTGAAATTTGATGGATATTCACATGATTCAGCATTGTGAAAAGTTTTGCATAGTTGCCTTGAAAGATTTGGCAGTTTGCCAAGGTCTCAAAGTACTGGAGAACGGAAATCATCGTCTCGGCATAGGTCGAGATTTGTCTCTTCGATGGGTGCAAACGAATTTTGTTCAAGGATAAACAAAATATCCTCGTGACTCCAACTGATGAGGCGACCATGGAAAAGAAAGTCCTCAGCTTCAGGAGCAATCTTCCATCCGGCAACCACGTCTGTCAATTTCATTCTGTTTGACTTTTCCTTGGCTGCTTCGAAGAATGAAATATTTCATATCGTCGGGACGTGTGGCCCATATTCGATGACGTTATTCAGTGGAGAAAGACACTGGAGATCAAATTATCATTTTTCATACATTTCACCCTATTCTGCCAGCCCTTTTTTCAAATCCCTTGGCTTTTTCGATCCACAGGGCACGCACGCAGGTTATCCGCGATCAAATAAATATTCATGGCCGATGATGTCGAAATCTGGGGTGAACAGATGGTGTGTTGTATTAAACACCGCCCTACAAGGGTGGAAAATACTGGCACAAGAGAAAATTGAGTCTTTCTAAAATGTTTCACAAAATGATTTATGACCTTTGTGGCTGGTTAAGTTATCGACGTGGTGGTTCCACTGTTGGAGGTCATTAGTTAGACTCAACTGAGGTTTGAATGCTGTCCCTACTCGATCGTGGATATCCCCAGCTGTGTTCCTTCTAACCTATTTCACAGTTACTTTAACTTCGTTCGCATTGTCTTGAGTGGGTCTTGAGGTAATATAATCATAGACTATTCGTAGAATTTTCAAGAGTAATTTTCCCTTTAACTCATTCGATCCCACACTCCACACTAAATGGTTTCGCATAATTTCATTCCCTTGATGTTCCTGAATCGGTCCATTGAACGAATTTGCGGCTTGTGCTAATACCTCGCTGTCGAAACCACCGGGATTCATTAGGCGGCCATATTCGGCCTTTTAGGCTTCGGTATGGGTGCTTGCCACGTTTACGACAATTTCCATTCGATGTTTTCACAGGTAATTGTGGGAATATTCACATTGCTACGGTTTGAAATCAGTTAAATATCTAGAAACAGCTCTAGACAAGCAAATACTGATGCTAGAGCTAAAGCAACAAAGCCTCTGATGGCGAGCTGGTGAGACTTGTGGCTGTAGCCTCATAATGCAGCGATGGCTAATACGTCAAGATTGTGGGACTCAAAATGACTCACGATCAATAGTGTGGCACGTCAAAGCAAGTCATGACAGCACTAGCACAACCATCGACAAGATGTAGGGGAATCACTGTAGCTACGAGAACTAGCCATGTACGCTGCGTACAGTACGCAGCATCATCAAAAATATCACACTACTTCATCAAGGAGCAGGCAGATTAGCCCATGTGGCCATCCTCAGAAGGTATAAAGGGTGAGCCTTTGACTTGTACATATATTTTAACTCTAGATTCCTCTCATCAAACGAAACACTTTCTTTCCTATACCATTTTTCAAAATTCGGTTTGGTTTGGAAGATACAGGGTGTCGAAAATCCATGAAAAAAATACGTTTCTGTTTATATCTTCGGAACCGTTGTTTCGAATGAACTGAATTTTGGTTGAGTTTTTACTCTATTCAATATCTCTACTAGTATAAAAGTTACAGGGTAGTCGACTCATCATTACACGCTAAAACACCATAAAACCACTTCAAAAAGATAAACGGTTCATATTTTCGGAAGAATCAATCATTTAAGAAACTGAATGTATTTCAATTTTTTCACTAAAACGCGTCGTTTTCGAGTTATTGACGAAAAAATCATTAACTTCAAGAATAATCTGAATGCGTCTCTGAATTAAATATTATCGAATATTATTCCTTCTCTGGTCTTTAAACGAGATTACAATGTTGTCACAATATTTATCAACTTTGTAGAGATATTTTAATAATAAAATGAGGGGAGATGAAATTGAACACCAAGGAGGATATAATACGCACAGTTTCTATTGAAAATTCATAGTTACCGGTCCATATTGAAGGTAAATGTCGATGAAATACAAAATTCGGATATGAATGATGAAACTCGATACAAACTAATCATTAAATTGAAATTAATGAAGAATATTACGATACCTGATAATCTGTGGCGATGTTTCTATCTAAACAATATCCTCTTGGAATTTTATAAACTCGACACGGTTGAAATTATATTAATTCACTTCACATAATAATCACATTAGAACAATAATTTACTGAATGTATTCAGAACTTCACATAATGTTTACAGTTTGTTCAGAGACTCTGGTTTGTTATTGTTCATAGTTGGCCTCCAGATAACCAATACGTTGGTTTTCGCTCTACGCATGCGTTGTAAAATTTGGAGGCAAAGTCGATTTATGATGGAAACGGCAGAATTCATAGATATTTATACCACGGTATACTATGTCTCGTGAAAAATCTTTAACCTCAATGAAAATATCAGCGAGCTGACAACATCTTCTTGAAATTGCTATGCAAACATTCACAGAATCGCTACAAAATAGATTAGGTTGGGTTGTTTAATAATAAATTCTGATGATCTGAATGAAAAGTCTTTCTTCATGAGATTGTTTGGGAATTTCGAGGAAAATATGAACAAGTTATTAGTGTTTACCAACTAATCTGCAGGAAAATCGAAGAAGGAACTCATTTTGTTGGAATGAATGTGGCTTTTCAGTTGCAGATATAATCCGATGAAACTAACTGTTTTTGTTGAACGTGTTTGACTATATCTTTTCGACAGAGCCGAATTCGGAAAAATGGAAAATGAAAAAGAGGTTTCTTTTGACCTCAAGAATCTTCAGTTAAAATATATGTACAAGTCAAAGACTCACCCTGTATAAGTCAGGTACCGCAAAGCTTCCGAGTGGCGAAATGATCAGGAGAATAAGCTTAAAAAAGCTCAATCTAGATCTTGAGCAGGAAGAAAGATCAATGGTCACGGATTGTTCAAAAACTTCAACTTCAACTTGCGCAATAGTATTGGGGCCTGGCACCAAATGCTCACTTTCGTTACCTTGCTTGAGCTTCTTTCAGGTATGAATATAGTATCAACTTGCAATTGAAAGATCGTGGAGATAGACCTAAGAGAATCTTTCAGAGATGAGACAAAGAGAGCCATTCTGACAGTCAAAGTGCCATCAATGTTAAGATTTTATGACGAAGAAATAGACAAAAATAACAGGGTCTTTCCAGTCTGGGTTCCTGCTCAAGCCAGAATTGAAAGAAAGAGGGCATAAGCCCGCTCCACACTCATGGCAAGAACGTCGGCCAATACCGCGAACGCGAGTGTGGATAACTTTCTTGTGTCACGTTCGCGCTTCGCGGCGTTCTCCGTTTCGTTGCGGTCTCCTGTCCCGCGACAAAGGCTTCGCGCCTAAGCACAAATGTTCCATCCACACTCACAGGCGTTCGCGGTACCAGCGCAGTAATGATTTAATGCTTGTTCACTGACTTTATTCGCTTTTGAAATGAATGGTTTTCTTGTAGCAATAAAGTGGAATTAGATTAGATTTAGAGGAGATAAGTGAAATGAGAATTTCTTGATTATTATCAGAATTAACCTTTTTTATAGGACGGAAAGTCTTCGCAGACAGCGAGGATGCCGTGAACCAAAGTGCGAATATTTGTGTGAGTGTGGATGACTTATTTGGACGCGAATTCTTGGCCAGGTTCACGGCAAGAATTCTTGGCAAGATTCGCGCCATGAGTGTGGAGCGGGCTATAAACGCCCCTTGCTGTTCCAGAAGTCATGTGGTATGGGAAAATGCATGTGCAGAAAAGAGTTTCAAGGAAGTTTCCTCAGAACTCTGGAATAGGACGATAAGCGGTAAATGGTGTGAGGCGATTCATTCGAAGAACCAAATTATTCTAACTCTGAATTCGAATAATCATATTTCTTCGGTTTTCGCTGGAATTGTGCAAAATCGAATTCTGTAGATGGATGGGGCAATTATGGTAGTTCAGGTTTTCCATTTCCCGTTGTTGAGTGCCGAAGGAACAACGTCAAATTAAATTCCGCGATTGATGCCCATTTTGCAGTTTACAATAGTAATTACCTCTGTAATAGGACGGCGTTCACTGTATGCAGAATTCGCAAAAACTGTCGGAGCTGTTTTCTCATCGGAAGAGATCTGGAAATTGGTCTTCTTTGCGAATGGAGCGAATTTGAAATGACAAAATTTTGATAGCTAAACTTAATAGTCCAATGCGCTTTATACATAAAGTTGAACAGATATTCAATCCCAGGAACTGATTCAGAATCATCGAATATTTTACGACTTTTTGGATGAATCTTATCGGATACATTAGGGAACAACTTAAAAAGGGTGCAAAAAACCTGTGAATGTTAATATTGATTGTGATAAATTAATTCTTCAAGTGGTGAACATATCAGAATAGAAAATTAGAAGTTATTCGACAGTAGTGAGAATAGAACTATTGAAACTAACCAATTGTATGGATTGGAACTGTATTAGGCGTGTAACACCATGAAATTGGCTCTGCTATTCCGGGTAAAGCCGGAAATCCAGCAGCTCAGTTTGCAATTTTGCTGAAATAAATCCTCAAATAAGGCTACGATTTTCAGCGAATGAATCTATTACGGAAACATCCTCAGTTGGCTTTTCTCAAGTGGCGGTTATTTGTGTGGAAATTTAATTCTTAATCTTCTTGATCCGGAGATATTACTCCAGAAAATGCAGCGAAAGATAAATACAGGGTGAGTATTCGACCTTTTAACTGTAGATTCCTCCCATCAAACGAAAAACTTTTTTTACCATTTTTCAAAATTCGATTTCGTTCGGAAGATACAGGGTGTCGAAAATCCACGAAAACAACAAATTTTCTGTTTATTTTTTTATTAACCGTTATTCCAAATGAACTGAATTTTGCTTGATTGGTTACTCTATTCATAGTGCATATTCCTCAATCGAAACTTATTCGAAATTTCTCCTGGTATGAAAGTTACAGCATAGCCCACTCATAAAACGACGAAAAAATACCATGAAACCACTTGAAAAAAAAAACGGTTCATATTTTCGAGAGAATCAATCATGTTTTTTGAATAATACGCGTCGTTTTTTAGTTATTTCCAATTTACACGATAAAATTTGACGAAAATATCAAAAATCATAATAATAATCCGAATGTTTCTCTGCAATTTCAATATCACAGAATGGCTGAAATTCATAAACTCTTTGATTATTCATACAAATTAACAATATTGTCAGAATGTTCGTTTTTCTTTGCTGACATCAGAAGAAAAATAAAAAAGTGCCGGTCGCCCAAATCTGAATTAATCGATCACGCATGTAACAAAATGTAAAACACGAGATTATATAAGAACCTTTAAGATAGACACTTATGAAAAAGCCGAGTCATTATACAGGGTGACCATTTGAAAACGAAACAGACGAGATTACAGACGAAATAAATTTTTTCGATAGAAATGCTCGGACAGGTCGATTTCTGTTTCGAGGGGGACCACTTAAGATGTAGGTTACGGACGCATAGCGCTTCAACCCTTGCTACTACAACCCTCACCCCCAATTTTTGAATAGGGTAGATGGGGTGAGTGATACCTCATTTGAAAGGTATTTTCATACTGATTTCAGCACAGTAATTGTTTTTACATTTTATGCATTAGTTCTCGAAATATTCTCAACTAAGTATTTGAAAATGAAGCGGTGTTTTCATGGCAATTGTAGTCTTTTTTTGTGAAAAATCGACATTTTGAATAAAAATTTCTATGTCAGTGGATTGGAGGAAGGAAGCCACAGTCACGGTTGTTTTGAAGCTCAAAATGTCGATTTTTCACAAAAAAACACTACAAGTGCCATGAAAACACCACTTCCTTTTCAAATACTTAGTTGAGAGTATTTCGAGAACTAATGCATGAAATGAAAAAAAAATTACTGTGCTGAAATCAGTATAAAAATACCTTTCAAATGAGGTATCACTCAACCCATTTTCCCTATTCAAAAATTGGGGATGAGGGTTGTAGTAGCAAGGGTTGAAGCGCTATGCGATAGAAATGCTCGGACAGGTCGATTTCTGTTTCGAGGGGGACCACTTAAGATGTAGGTTACGGACACATGTAACCTACATCTTAAGTTGTCCCCCTCGAAACAGAAATCGACCTGTCCGAGCATTTCTATCGAAAAAATTTATTTCGTCTGTAATCTCGTCTGTTTCGTTTTCAAATGGCCACTCTGTATGGTTTATGAAATAAGTAACAGTCTTTATAGATTTCCTTGTTTGTTATTTGCTGGTGATGATCAAACAGAATGGACCAGATCCGGTGTCCAGGATTTAATTTATTTAAAAGAAAAAATTGAAAAACATTAAAGTTCCAAGACACACCTCTTTGCCAAATAAGTTTTTAATTTATTAGGTAAACAAGATATTCGACAACAATTAAACAGTGCTTACCAACTTAATATATCGAGAAACATTATGAGCAAGTGAAAAAGAACAGATACATTTTATCGAAAATCATAAACTGTATTTAATTTTGTGGTGCTTTCGAATTAGCATTACGAAGGCCATTATGAAGGAAATGATTCGATAAATCCTGGTATATTTAAAGGTCTTATCAATTTTTCGGCTGCATTAGATTAATCACCCTCAGGGATCATTTGGATCAATACACAGTATTCGAAGGAATATCCAAAGACATTCAAAATGAATTATTGGACTGTATGCTTTCTGCATGTCATGCACACATTGAAACAGAAATTGCTGTCTCAGAATTCGTGACCGTAATGATTGATGAAACAAATGACATTTCAAACATTTTCCAAATGGTTATAGTTTTCCGCTATACTTTAGCACCCCTTGTACTTACAATTTCGGATTTTTGCGCTAACCCCTTTTCTGAATATTATTCCAAGATAAGGCGAGAGAACCAAACTGCTCTAAAATGCGAGTTCTGAAGATTACTTTTCCAAATTTTGTTCCTCCCCCGAACTCCCAAAATAAAAATCCACGCGCCGCCACTGTTCGAGCCCTACCAGAAAAATAGGAAGAAGTTGTAGCTAACATTGGGCACAATAAAGTTGCATATTCATCAAAAAGCAGCGGGAGCTTAGTTGGGAACCTATTTTAAGTATTATCCTCATTAGTATAAAGTACAGACATTCAACTATTCTTTAACTGTGGACTAATTTATTTCTTTTTACAAGTTATTTTCACAGAACGTCATATGTACTAATTATGAATTTTTCTTTTGAATTCGCGAAATTAGACAGGGCGCCCCATTTGAATTAAAGAAGTCGAGGGCTTTTCCAGTGAAACCGGAAGTAACACATTTGGCATCACATGCATTATGTGTTTCAAAAATATGGTGAACAAGTAAACAAGAACGAATTATGTTTCTTTCAAAATCGCTTTGAATGCGTTCAAAGCAGCGATCTTGCGTGTATCCAAGATTGAAACTGTAAATCTGTCCTGACGTGTATTTCAATGACTTCAAAAGAGTCGTCGTTTAGAAACCTATTCACCACCGCCATTCAGAATCGACTTGCGGAAGACCTTCCGCAAACTGGGAGGCCGGAAAAATAAGATTTCCCTGCGCTCCGAAAAGAACACGTTTTTCATACGAGCCACTCACGAAGATATGGTAATAACGGAGCATAGGAAACGAAATTTCAGCTTTTATTTTCGGAGCTCAGCATTCATCACAGGTGTTTAGAGCCAGGCAAATAGGATTCTACCGATGTTGCTGCTTTTTCAGGAGTACGAGGGAATATTCGAAGCGACGCGAAAAATATAATGAAGCAGGGAGATCGAATGAGATTTCGTGGAATCTCTCAGATCCGACGACCTGGGCGAACGACACGAAAACTCCGCGGAAATGGGGGAGACAACTAGAAAACTTTTCGATGTTCAATAATTTAGATGTGAAAATGTACTGGCGTGAGGGAAACACGGCTGAGAATCACTTGTGTTGGTAATACGGGTGTAGATTGAACCGAGATGACTTTCTGACATTTTTAGATAATTGGTTGGTTCAGGAACTTCAAAAATTCAATTTAATTTTGCCAGACTTATTTTAGAGTTGGTGGAGAAGTATCAGAAAAATGCTATTTCTCTGTGCATTAATTGTAGACCATTGGAATGACGCTCGACCAAATCGAAGATTAATTTATTGCCACAAGTAAAGTAACAACATATACATTGTGGCCCACCCCAGATGCGGTTCTCATTTTGAGGCAGTGAATGAAGACATTTTGAAAATTTTTTTCTCGTGAAATGTAAAGGACAATCAGATGCACAATTTAAAATCGTTTTCACATATACAGGGTGTTCGATAACAAAGATATAGACCAAAGTTACACTTTTTTGAATGGAATACCCTATATATGAATTCAAAAATTGAATGGCAAGCTCAAATAATGATGAGTTTATAAAAACCATTTTATGCCTTGAAAGAACCATTGTAGAGAAAATGGCGAAAAATCGAAAAAAAGGATTATTTTTAATTTGCGATTAATGAATGCGAGACAGACTATGTTTTCTCGTGTAGACATATTGGCTACCCTTATGCAGAAGAAGGAAATTTAACTCTGGAATATACTGAGTGATCATAATTAGTGTTCAAACATCAACTACAAATAATGGTCAAAAACTTTCTTATTTCAAATGGCACACCCAGTATTTCTGTACCTTGTTGAACGTAAAAATTAATATCGAAACTATCTTCATTGGGTTTCCCTATACCTAAACCTCATAGCTTTCAAGTAATTTTCTACTAGTTAACCTACTATTATGATTAGCGATATTCATAGAAATACTTGGAAATATTTGTGGGGAAATGCTTACAATATTATTTGAAATCTGAGAAACTCATATGAAGATCTCAATAATGGTGTTGCAGTCACGCAAGATTTATCATTCCTTTATAAATGATTATCTACTGTTTTTCTGAATATCAATTCTTTTTTCAATTATGTATTCTCGAATTGATTTTGCCTAGAAGGTATTAAGTGTCATTATTATTCAATCTTTTCCGGTACATGCTCTTAAATTTTTCTTTATTCTTATCGTTCCGAAGTTAAGCCATACGTTCAAAGAATCATGTAGCAAACGATTCATTTAAAAAAAAATTTTGCTCAGGCGATGAACCATTGATTCTTCATACTTGTTATCTCCAATTGTTGGATTGAGTATTGGTAGACTCAAAGATTCAAAGATGTTCCCAGAAAACCTTCAAATACTACCTTACTACTGAAAGTCCTTATGCTGTTGAAACTCGTTCCACTCGGAACTCAACTCACTCTCTGGCCAGAGGATCACTATGACAGATCTCTTTTGAAAATCTCGAAAAGTCTTCAAAATATTGAATATGTGAAGAATAGGGAAAATGTTGGACTGGAGCACAGGTTCATCGCCTGAGCAAATATTTTTTTAAATGAATAGTTTGTTACATGATTCTTTGAACGTTTGGCTTAACTTTAAATCAAAACAATCGGAATAAGGAAAAATTTAAGGACATGAACCGGAAAAGATTGAATGATAATGACACTTAAAACCTTCTAGGCGAAATTAATTTTGAATAATTTCGTAATTTTCGTAATTTCGTGTGTCGTTCCATTTTTATGAATGGCGTAGTTTCTACTTGTAAAATGTCACCAAATGAAATGACAGAAATGACATCCACCGAAATAGCAGGCTATCCAGAATAACACCTCCTATTGGAAAATCCTTCGTCAGTTTGAATATGAAATCTTCATCAGGATTCTCAATTTAATGTTTGCTTATTCATTAGCCTTGCACTTATTCTTTATCATTCTGGCAATCTGATTGGAAAACCCTGTATACTGTTAACCATATTTCCAGCTTGGTTCATGACATTTTGGATGTAACAAACAGTGGCAACTCAGTTTCGTACCTTATACCATAGTATAAATTTATACTATGCTTATACTAGAAAAGGCTTGTTTCTGTTTCAATGTGACACCCTGTATGCAGTCACTAATTATAAGTTATTAATAATTGGGTAACAATTCACGTCAATGGAAAATACGTTGTTGTATTCACTAATGACTTTTCTTCGAAATTATCTTCGGTATGACCTATTTTGTGTTTGTCGTCTCATGAAAACTTAGCTCATAAATTAGAACGGGTGCGGAAATATTTCCACTACAACGAAACAATGTATTTCGGTCAGGTGAGATTACATCGTCACACAATATACCATTGAATAGACCGAAGTATTCAAAACATACTCATTCAACGAGCCTTTCAAAACTAAAATTGGAAATTTCAATAGGTCGGGAGATTTGAGTGGGTATACACTTGTATAAAGATTTATCTACCTGAGCCATCAGAAAAGTGGAAACACTGCGAAACAACAGAGGTGAAAGGCATAGGCGTCACAAAACTCGTGACGAAGGGTCCATGCAACTTCTGTGTTTTATGAGAAGAATAATGAGAGGAATTGGCAGATCGGCAGTTATTTTTACCGTTTGGTTCGAAAGAGTCATCCTGGATGAATAGAAATAGTTTAATCTACTTGAATAAGAGTAAGGTTAAGGATGCTTCAATGTATACTCCATTCACAATTATAAAATCACAACTCTGGCCTTGGAAAATTTACAAATTTCACTCTCTATCGGAGTTATGACTTTTTTCGAAATATTTTTATGTTCCAAGTCAACACTATGTTGCCCTTTTTACATTCTTAGCGTATTTCTCAGAATGTATATTTCATTTTGGAGAACACAACAGAAAATTGTGAATAATATTCTACATATAAAGGAGTTTTTGGATTTATGATTGTAAAGATTTATCGATGTGCGTTGTTTTAATCATGATATTGTATGTGATATGGTTGTGAGGGTGCATGACATTTCTATTTCTAATATTTCTTTATTTCAAATAAATAACAGTTTTATTCATTCATCACAAAGAAAATAAACATAATAACTAAATTAACGAATTTGTTTACAAAGAAACTAAGAATTTCAATGCAATAGTAACTGAGTTTTGGTTATAAATTAATAAGCAAGAATGTCAATTCCTGAAAGCTTTATAGATATACATTTCATTTATTCGATCTTATGAACAAGGAGTAAAATATTCTGACTGTATAGTAATTTATTCGTTTGAAAAAAATTCATACATTACTACCACAGTAGGTTTGTACAAATAAAATGGAATAGGTCAAACATATGCTTCACATTTATCATTCACCTGTTCTAAAATAAGACACAAACTCCTGGAATATAGAAAAAACCGATGTATTTTGGTTCAATATAGCCTATTTCTACTTTCGGAAAAGGATTGATAGGAATGAAAGCTCCAGTGACACATTTCAATTCATCGGAATCTGAATTCAGCCACCGTTGAATGCAATATAGTCATATTTCTTCTTTTTTTAGCTTTTTCGCCCTTTTTTTCTGAAACGTGAAAACGGTCAACAATAATAATTTAGAGACCGATGATGGCCATCCAAAACCCGTTCACTTACGAACATCGTGCAATTTCATTCTGCAAGTTCTTTCCTCATAATTCCTCGAAAATCCTACCTGAACCATATTTTCCGGTCGCTTCCGTTAGAAGATCGTATAAGGAAGCATTTTTTGTCCATTTACACATTCCAAATAAATTTTGAGCACCAAAAACGATACCGAAACTAACCAAACTCCTGGGGGACCGGAATATCGTTTGAAATCTTTCTAAACGGCCAGATACCTAAAAAAACTTCGTTATCAAGTGTAAAAAGGTCAATTAGTACTTACTTTCGCTTTATTTATGCTTTTAAATCGATTTCTGGTCCAATTCAAATTTGCCGTTCGTACTCACGCCAAAAGTCGTGAAAGGGAAAAATGACACTTGCACGAAATTTCTCATATCGACAGGAAACTTTTTCTGGACGACGAAGAACGGAATAATAGGCGATTTCCTATCGATATTTCGCCCCAAAATCGCCAATCGATTCAAACTAACAAAATGTGGAATATCTTTGATACTTTTACTTTGATGTAAACAAAGAAACGTTGTTTTGTCATCAACGATATATTCTGTACGCGCACAGACTTTTCATCAGGTGCACCAATTCCTGAAAACGAAACCATGACCTCCTATGTGATTAAATAAAAGTGCATGGAGTATATGTAGTTTTATGATTCCGCGAAATTATTTTGGCGGCCATGGATTCTCCCAGCTGAAGAGTGTCGTAGTCCTTCGAATCCCCGAATGAAGAAATGGGTAGATACGAAGCGGTAAGGTGTTGACTGTTGCGCCTGTGAAGCGGATCGAAATGGAGAGAGACGTCCATCGACAGCTGCATGGCCCCCATCGTACGCCACTGATAACCCAAACACCAGCAAGACTGCAAGACAAGAAGGAATCCACACGGTACCTGCTCTGCCGCGAGTGAGAGGAGAGGACGTCAGGCAAACGCACACTGTGATCGGTAACTCCAGTTAAACGCTAACGTTCAGTTGTGAAATAGAAACTCAACAAGAACAAACCAATTCTCTATTATCAAAAGATATCGGCATCGCTCCGTAGGTTATCACGCGGGTGACACTTATGGTGGTATTCGTCCAGTGTAACCGTGATATGAGTTCGTTGATTTGTTTGTGTTTGCGACCACTTAACCTCAAATTTTTAACGTGATGGCGGTCGTGTCGGTTCGATTGTGAATGTCTGTACATCTGTTGGCTCCTAGGCTGCTGAATGACAAAGACAAAGTGGATTTGTGAGGTGTGTAGTTTGAAGGGTGTGAGAAATTGAGTCATGTGTAGTTTATTGGAAATTCGTGCTCTGATTGTGATATCGGCAAACGTGTTATGGAGCTAGTCGTAAATTCTGGTACGGAGAGATAGGAGATAAAGACTGAGTGGATATCTGATTATTTTTTAGGTATGTGGCTTTGTACTTTCCAGAGATTCAAATCTCCATGTCCCATACGCATTCGTTTTCAGCCATCAGTCGGAATCCGATGTGAAGGACCAGTAGTTAGCGCAGTATGCGGTTAATCATTAAAATTGATTTGTTGTCAAGTGATCCTCAAGTTTTGAGTAGAGCTTCGATTACCTCTGCAAGATATTTTTGGGTGTTCAATGGAGATAAATTAAGACAGAGGATTCTTTCACCAAAGGAAGAGTGTTTCAGCATCTATCCTCTATTTTTCAATTGACGACATTTATTTAAACAATTATGTTGAAAGGAAATGACTGGTTTTTCGATGATCTTGTGTTCGAATCTTTGAAAAACGCTTACGTAAAGTCAGGAGCTTCAGAGCGCTCGTTTTCCACCTTGTAGATAAATTTGCATTCAAAAATACAACGATAAAAATTTTGACAGCTGTCAGAAACGGCCGGCCGAAGTCATCCTGGACCTGTTATTACAGAAATAATTGTAAATGGGTCTAAGGTTGGAATTTATTGTTCGAGATCAGATGATCAAAGAGTTCAAGTCAATAAAAACAGATTAACAATAGGTAGAGGAGATACCTCAGGAGACATCCTGTATATTCTGTGTGAACATTTCGTGTAAGTAGGGAAATACAAATGATTATATAATTTTTTTTTTAATATTCGAGTGTGAATCGTTTACGAAAGGTAGGTACATTATTCAAATTATTATATGTTAAGTCAAATGATAATCATTATTGTATGTATTATAATATTGTATCAAATTATATATCGAGGATAAATTTGATGAGATCAGATTCTTATTTCCCCCATTACCCTAAATAGTTGATTTTTACAAAAGTCAAGAATCCACTCGAAAGTACAATTGCAAGGAACCATGAAGGCTACACCTAGCTATTTAAATGAAGATTATGGCTATATTTCTAGAGTTTGTTGACGAATGTACCTGCAAAGTGACAAATTCACTGTGGAAGATTTGTTATAAGGGCCCATAAAATTCGAAAGATAACAATGCCTACATTTGTACCTGCTTCATGCTC
The DNA here is from genome assembly GCA_910592335.1 of Adalia bipunctata. NCBI lineage: Eukaryota > Metazoa > Arthropoda > Insecta > Coleoptera > Coccinellidae > Adalia > Adalia bipunctata. The sequence goes on from OU342955.1 coordinate 18,067,883, forward strand.
GCCCTTCTACAATTAAAGAAGACTGGGGGGTGAAAAAAAGACCAATTCATCACAGATATTAAACGGCATTATCAAAAAAAAGTTTTCTGTCTGATGAAACATTGATGACACTCACTCAAATATCTCATTAAATTTGGCGTAGGAAATTATATCCCACAAATATAACATTTGTTCCCTAATTTGCCACTGACATGTCACAACAAGAGAACAATTACATTGCTGCTATGTAACATGTAACCATTAAATTGAGATATCATTATATGTACTATATCGTCTTGTTCCCTCGCTTGTTCCTACAATAGTACATCACAAATATAGAACATAGTGCTTTATATCTTACACGGATAATACAAAAAAAGAAGAGCACCTTGACCGAGACCTTGACATAATGTGGATATAATTAGAATCGAGATCAAAATACATCCCAGATAATATATGCCTCAATTATCGGATCAGTACTCGGATCAGTCACATAGCCATAACAGAAAACTGCTATGTAACAAAGTTCTCTATTCGATCTGTCCAGATTACATCACAGAGATATAACCGAGGATATAACTGGTCACCTGTCACTCCGACGGAATAAAAACCCAACAACTTGTGCAGGAAAGTCTCCGTGGTAGCAATCAATATATCAAGACAGCCACTGGTCAAGGGCACTTATCCTTCTACGTATTCCCTGAGAACATCGTCAATATAAAAGCAGCCCTAAATTCATTAGTGAGTTCGTCTATTTCTTGGCCAAAGTAAACCTTTCTTCAGGAAATAAGAAACCGCACAGAAACACAATGAATTACATTCCGGGTTACTGAAGATAGATTAGCTATGGGATACAAGGGCAGCTTGATTGATTTTATTAAGAAATAAATTAGTTCTGGCCGGAAACAACATTGACGCAACTGAAGCGGCCACTTCAAAGGTTTACTTTATCGGAAAACACTGGAGTTGGGTTTTTATCCCGTCTAGTGTCCTCTCCTGCAGGAACTAGAAGTTTACTGGGAAGAACTCAGGGAAGAATCGGAATGGAATAATATTTACTAAATGAAAAGGGGATTGCTTAATGGTTCTACTCGAGAAATTTTATTTAACCTCTTTTACTCCCAAACTAGCGATAAGAGAATATTTTTGGAGGGTTAACGGTTACTCGTAGATATTTTGGAACTTCAATAAATGTGAATAAATTGGGTTTCAGTGAGTTTCTCTTAGATAAATAGTTCCAATGTCTGAATTGGTGAGAGTTCTCTATTTCTTGTTTTACTATCGATTTTATCCAACTGGTGTCACTAGTTTGGCAGCTATTTGTCTGTATAATCAGTAAATTAGTGTTAATTAGCAGAATTAGCATGGAGGTGTCAGTAAGGAACTAATTCCAGCCTTCAGTCATTCCACGTTATATAATGACATCTCATTAGATCGAAATGCTTCCTCTTGAAGGAGCGTCAAACGTAAAGGATGAAGTATCAAAAGACTGAAGGGTGTGTAAAACGATGAACCATTTCAACATTTTCCTCCCCTTTCACCGTAATCAATACAGAAATGTTCATTAGAGTAATCAACTCCGTTTTTCTATTCATTGAAGTAACATTCGTTCCAGTCTTCAAAACGCTGATGAATACTTTCGTGCTTTTCGCTCAAAACAGAATGTCTGCGTGTCGATAATAAAGCTGATTAAGTGCATGTATCGATTATGGGAATTCTGAGAATATTAGAATTGGCGGAATGTAGGTGTTTGCGCCTACCAGAATTAGTAAAATATGAGGTAGGAGTATAAAAATCAAACGTTATCTGCACGTCATATCTATAAATAATGATAAGCTCAACCCAGTTCGACAGATAAGAAGGCGGTTTCGAATTATGTGAGACATGTGTACGTTCACTGAAAAGGTGCGCTGCTGATGAAGAATATCTGTTTAGTCTCAGGATAGGGCGATGTTATCTCACACATGGCACCTATGCAATATTACTTAAAATCAACAATGATATCATTGATGGGATGGGACTGTGATGGTTTCACACAGTAACAGATATGAAACTTTCATAATGGACCATTTACACTAGGCCTGTAGCCCAGACAGTCCAATGAAATAGCACTGGCTTAGTGGACTGCTTGGGATACTGGTATCCTTTAATGTGTAAATGGTTCATAAAGTTCCAGCAGTAAATGGGAGAAGGCTCTCGAGTCAACGTACAAAGAGCAGCTTAACAGTGGCGGCTCGTCAGAGGAGGCCAGAGAGGCTAAGCCTTCCCTGAAACCCCTACCACCCCTTCTCACTCGAAGTATTTTGTAATGCTAACATGATTTGATACAGAATTTTCCGAGGAATTTTCGGAGAAAAGAATTCCAATTGTGATTATCATGCAGGCAACCAGCAATGGAACGCTATCATTCCTTGATAGTTGGGTTGCATACACCCAGTACCTATTGATGGGGACATCGGAAAATTCGTTCATGGATGAAGTAGAGATTTGTCAGTATTGTCAGAAATTCTATTTCTCCATAAAAAGGTCTTCCGGAAATAATTCTCCGAATTTCTACATTTGGCGACCGTGACAAGACTTGATGGAGAATTTGGCCCAATTGAAGAAGAAACAATCTTTTTAAAGGAAGTTATTCTTGCAGGAAGATACATTACCTTATGAAGTAGACCGAATTCGCAAGAGAAGTATTATTAGATCGTTCCAGACCGAGTTTAAGACAGTTTTCTGATAAATCGTAAAGACTATTTGTCCTGGACGAAAATACTGTACTCTGTTCAAATGTGAGAAAGAGCAATAATAACATGTTTGGCGCATCGGTAGGTGGGCCTTCGTAAAGTTTATTTCCGTCCAGAGTCGAATCGAGGAGATTTCACACAATCGTTCAGTTTTAAATGAACTCGAATTCCATTTTTTCAATAATTCATACAACGTTGTTCTTTTAAAATTTGGCAAACTGTCGTCATCATTCACGATATCTAGAAGTTTAGAAATATGTGAGATTTGATTCCGGAAAAAAAACCGTGGACAATTCTTTTGATAAGCTTCATATCGAAATCGTCAAGCTAATCGATTATTTTCAACGACTGGGCTCTCCTCTTAGGTGGCGTCAATGTTCTATTCTCTTTATATTCTCTGACAATTCTGAATACAGCTGAATCACTCCCCCTGAGGATTTCGAAAAACAATTCCTACTAAGTCTCTTTTCGATAAATCAGGATGTTCTTCCAATTCTTTTCGAAACATGTTCAAAATTATCTCTTTCTCTTCAGCAGAGAAATGCGACCTTTTGGACCTTTTTCGGGTCCCCATATATCACCCTCAGATGCAGTATCTGTTTCCGAATTCGACATTGTTCTATAAACAGTATATATACACTTTGTCAAAAGATTTTCCAAACAATACACTTTTCACAACAAAATCTATAAACACTTCGAACAGCTAGACCTTCACAGTAGCTCTTGGTATTCAACTGGTCTTGTCAATTGAAAACTTCGATATTTATGCAAATCAAGATGGCTTTCACCCATTAACGAAAAGGACCCAAATCTGGTGTTTCCTGGAATTACTTTGTCGGAATCCTGCAAGCTTCCGACCCTCGTTCCGACCCAAATGTCTAAAACTCTGGTGTTTCCTGGAATTACCTTACCGCAACCTCGAGCATCCGAAAAAGAAATTATTTAGTAGATAATAATATAAAAACAAAACAAAATAAAAAATAGGGTACGTCGGATATAAAATGTTTATGACAGTTGCAAATCATAACAGAAATTTTGCACTAGAGTTTATGAGGAAAAAATTTCTAATGTGGGCATTGCTGACTCAAATTAGTGAATCATTTCTATCCAGTACCATCTACAGTCCGTTCCGAGTACGATCCAGGCAATCTTTTAGGGCGTTAAAAAGGAGCGTGGTTATGACCGTTTGACGAATAGGAGCTTTATTGTGCGCAAAGCAGACGATTCTGTTTGTTTACGAAGCTCCTTCCTATATTTGAACGGACTATAATACTTCTTTTGGGAATTCCGCATTTTCATTTATCTCCCTTTGAGTTTTTTAGAGTAACCTCATCAATTGGGATCTTCCTTCTTCAATTGGGTCGAAATCTCACTAATGAAGGATCTGTCTAAAAGAATTCTCCTATAACCAACAGATTCAGTAGAGGATAAAAACCTCATAATTAATAATTTTGATGAAGATAAATGCGAGACGACCTTATAATAGTTCCGATAGTACCGAGGATTGTTCTCAAGAAAGGGAAACCTTTTTCCTATAGGACGACTTGGAATTCTTTCGAAGATTACGTCTAATCAATGTCACAGTTACAGGTTCAAAAGTTGGATAGAAACGATCCCTACATGATGAAATCAAATCAATACTACGTATAGGTTGATCCGTGCTCGTCATATGAACGTCACCTGTTCGATTTTCGCAGAGTAATCAGTCATTTTGAAGGATCTCTTGGTACTCTGAGGTTTTCGCATGAGCTCCATTCATCATATCTCACTTGCACTATGGACTTGCATAGCGTTATCGTTGTCAATGACCTAGTAAAAACATCGTGTCATCTGCTTCATAACAACTTAAGAGATGAATTATGATAAACATACCCAAATTAGCTATATAGGTAGTGGAAGAATTTGACGAACGGTTAGTCATTAGACACCTCATAGACAAGTTGAATATACCGGCCCTAAAGAAAAGTTTTAATGCCAAAATTGTGTTGCGTTGCAACCACTGCCATCTATACATCCGGTCAGGTGTTTCTGGTACCTCTCAATTACAAGCCATTCTTCAAACACGAGGAACAATAGGCCATTAAACTACATAGGACCAACAGAAAACGAAATATTTAGATGTAACTTGTTGATATCATTTAAGGTAGGTGTAACCTCCATTAAAGCGCCAAGAGCAATGTTTAAATCACATAAAGATATAATTCTTAAGATAAACTCTCTCAGCGCACTTCCTCCTTCAACCATAACCTTTCGAATTGAATCAGCGTCCCACCAAATGAATATTAGAAGGAGAAACGCCCAATTTCCACGTGGGTAGACCATGTTTCACGGTATGGGGATGTCCAAATGGACAGATGTAGGCCTCAGGTACGTGTATGTAACGGAGGAACTGCATCACAGACCGGTAACCCAATTAACATATTAGGCAAGTTGTATCCCTGCCGAATTATGCGCATATAAATATCACTTTCAGTCGAATAGACGTGCAATATCCGCTCGATTTTCAGCTTCAGCCCATCGATGTACACTGGATTCGTGTCAACGTTAATTGAAATTGAGTCTGGTATAACGGTAATGATGCACTGTTTGATCATCATTATAAGTTATCTGATGTATTGGCAGTATGTCTAAATGTTGCTGTCACATTATGGTGTAAATTAAAGTCAAGTGGGCTCTCCGGGTATCTGGCTAGTTCAATGAGGTGATACTAGGTCGAGTACTAGGTTCATCTTAAGCATCCACTTATTTCCTTCTTATGCAAAGAGTTTCAATTGAATTGATCCTGCAGGCAACTGTACTCTGTTCGAATGTAAGAAATAGCAATAATAACATGTTTAGCGCATCGGTAGGAGGGCCTTCGTAAAGTTCCTTTCCGTCCAGAGTCGAATCGAAGAGATTTCACACAATCGTTCAGTTTTAACCTCGGTTTTAACTGAACAAAATTTTTTTCAATAATTTATAGAACGTCATTCTTTTGAAATTTGGCAAACTGTCGTCATCATTAACGATTTATAGAATTTTAGAAATCGTCGGGATTTCATTCCGGAAAAAAAAGCGTGGACAATTCTTCTGATAAGGTTCATATCGAAATCGTCAACCGAATCGATTATTTTCAACGACTGGGCTCTGCTCTTAGGTGGCGTCAATGTTTTATTCTCTTTATATTCTCCGACAATTCTGAATACAGCTGAATTATTAACCCCTGAGGATTTTGAATAAGCCTCTTTTCAATAAATCAGGATGTTCTTCCAATTCTTTTCGAAAAATGTTCAAAATTATCTCTTTCTCTTCAGCAGAGAAATGCGTGGTGGTCCCCACATATCACCCTCAGATGCAGTATCCGTTTCCGAATTCGACATTGTTCTATAAACACTATATACACTTTGTCAAAAGATTTTCTAACACAATACACTTTTCACAACAAAATCTATAAACACTTCGTACAGCTAGACCTTCACAGTAGCTCTAGGTATTTTAACTCGAGTTTTAACTGGTCTCGTCAACTGAAAACTTCGATATTTATGCAAATCAAGATGGCTTTAACCCATTAAGGGAAAGGACCCAAACCTGTTGTTTCCCGGAATTACCTTGTCGGAATCTTGAGCTGCCGACAAATAGTTTCGTACAGAATAATATAAAATTATGGACCGAAATTAAATACATTTCGGATATTACAAGTAAATAACCATTATAAATTTGAACAGAGATCTTTTTCGAGTCTTGTCAATTGAAAACTTCGACATTTATGCAAATCAATATGGCTTTCACCCATTAGGGAAAACGACCAAAATCTGGTGTTTCCCGGAATTACTTTGTCGGAATCTTGCAAGATTTCAACCCAAATCTCTAAATTTCTGGTGTTTCCTAAAATTACCTTGGCGCAATCTCGAGCATCCGAGAAAGAATTTATTTAGTAGATAATAATATAAAAACAAAACAAAATAACAAAATAGGGTACGTCGGATATAAAATGTTTATGACAGTTGCCAATCATAACAGAAATTTTGCACTAGAGTTTCCGAGGAAAAAAGTGTGGGAATTGCTGACTCAAATTATTGAATCATTTCTATCCAGTACCATTCACAGTCCGTTCCGACTACGATCCTGGCAGTCTCTTAGGGCGTTGAAAGGGAGCTTGGTTATGACCGTTTGACCAATAGAAGCTTTATTGTGCGCAAACCAGACGATTCCGTTTTTTTACAAAGCTCCTTCTTATATTTGAATGGACTATAAGTATCAATGACTATCAGTCCTTGATGTTTGGGTTGCATAAATTCAGTATTGGTTGGGACATCCTGGAATTCGTTTCGATTTGAATTCGAAGGGGGAATTCTGGAGCGTTTTGAGTTTCTCAATGGGGAAAAATGAATTTCTTATGGAACGATATCATATTAATGTGTGCAACTGTCCGAATTCCATTTTCTGTTTCTTCCTTAAATCTCAGGTGTTCTTTGTTCAGCAAAAAGTATGAGCAGGGTTTCCACATCATGAAAGTCTTTTACTTTGCTTTAGTATAATTTCAAAAGTATGGCACTCGTATGTCATGGTTTCTGTTCAGAATCATAAAAATCGAAAAGGCATTTATGACAAATCGTAAAAAGAACGTTTCGATAGACACCAACCATTGTTTAACGGTAACGAACCCAACAAGCAATCAATCATTCCTCTCATTGATATTTACTCCTAACTGGTTTGTTCAAATACCATAGGATTGAATGAAATGAATGCAATATCACACAAACTGAATATGACGAATGACGTAACCTCTTGCTCCTAAATAAGGAATTGACCTTGGCGCAATTATATCATTAAATCTTCACACTAATATGCTTTACATTAATTGAGTTCCTCCAGAACGACACTCTATGACTCGCTTTCGTGTTTATGGATGATCCTGCAAACGAAGAGATGTATTCCGTCAAGCACATGAAGAATGTGTTGGCAAATCCCCATTTCGACCAAGTCGTGGGGTCGATATTTCTGCCAACGACAAAAAACTTCATTTTCTTTTTCCCCCAGTTCCTCTTTTCTTTCTCACGAAATTTATGGGTTTTCAATATGATTCTATGTTTTTTCAGGCCCTTTTATCATTCGTAAAAGACAATGCATCAGCTTTCGGCCGAAATAAAATAATATCTGTAATAAATATCTTTCTCGGATTGTAAGGAACAAAGAAACTAGTTCCCTATCTGGATGGGGTCTGTCATAAAGCCAATTGGCCCTTTTGTCTCTCCCTTCCTTTCTTTTGTCACGTGAAATGAGTAGTTATTCATGGAATAGTAAGTGTTGTATTTGGATCGTTATCACCAGTCGAACATAATCTTCATCATTGTACTCAACAATAGCATGTATTTTCCTGATTCATCATTTGTCGTTTCGTTCTCATTGCTCCTTTAGTTTCAACGAAATTGATATTCATCGCAGAAAATTGTTGCAAGAGCAAAATCTTATTTCTAACCAATAACGCTTTCATGTGAAAAAACTTTTGGTTATCTTTACGGTACTCCCTGTATACGGTGGTTTTGTTTCAACTTCTAGTGGAAGAGCCAGTGACCAATTTCCATATGTCACTTCATAACTCACCAAAATTTACTTGTTTAATATTCAATATCTGCTCGAAAATAAAAACCATTTCTGCCAGCCCATAATGGCCGGAGTAGACTACCATAAGCGCTCAAAGAGGCCAGAAAATTAGGTTCACCTATGTCATAGTATCATTCACAAAACTTTCAGGAATTGTTATTGATAATATATTGAATCTATAAAAAATAATGACAGAACTTTTTCGTCCCTCCTAAGTGTTGGCAGAACTCTTTGAAAATTCATTAAGAACAGCTGTAGGTACCTATGTCATTTCAGTACGCTTGAAATTTACAGAAAATGAAGAAAATGTGCCTAGAAAGCGAATTATAATCATGACAGAAATTTTTCACATCACGAACCATCTGCCAGAACGAGAAATGTTGCCGCGCAAGTGCGAGCGAAATGAGCTTATTCATATTTGCAAGTCAGACCGACAGCGTATATTGGGCATGTGTTATTGTCAATCGAAGGAATAAATTAAAGGAATTGAAGATGTTTTCCTAACATCACAACAATTTATTTGGTAATGAACTATTCAAAAAAATATGCTCCTCCTACGCATCCTCAAAATTTGTTTCCTCATCGTCGTCATCTTGGTTGACATTTTCAATGAATGCATTGTTTCTCACTCGAAGAATATTTTTCAACAGTATTATAATGGTTAGTTCTCAAAGAATGAATGAAAATATTTTCACCAACAGATTATTAATAAACATTGACTTTGTTAGATGAATTCTGAAATCTGAACTGAGCTCCAAGAATTTTTCGAATGGATTGAGGAGGTCTTGAGTATACTTGACTTACGAAACATTCAAAGAAGTGTTAGATCTCAGTAACATAAAGGGGTAAAAAATAAACCATCAGAGCATTTAAAACCCCAAAAGTTGGGTAGACTAAGAGTAGTAAAAGAGAGTATAAGACTTTCACAGTGAGCTTTAGTATTACGAGTACATGCGAATACCCTTATCGGATCAGGTAAATGAAACTGAAAACATTCTATAATTTCATAAAAAGAATTTTAGCTTCCTTCACATAATTTCATATCAACTTTTGATGAGTCTCGTAAATGCCCAATATGCGCTCTCGGACTGACTTGCAAATATGAATACCTAAGCTCATTTCGCTCGCACTTCTTGCGCGGCAACATTTCTCGTTCTGGCAAATGGTTCGTGATGTAAAAAATTTCTGTCATGATTTAAATTCACTTTCTAGACACATTTTCTTTATTTCCTGTGAATTTCAAGCGTACTGAAATGACATAAGTACCTACAGCTGTTCCTAATGAATTTTCAAAGAGTTCTGCCAACACTTAGGAGGGACGAAAAAGTTCTGTCATTATTTTTTAAAGATTCAATATATTATCAATAACTATTCCTAAAAGTTTTGTGAATGATACTATGACATAGGTGAACCTAATTTTCTGGCTTCTTTGAGCGCTTATGGTAGTCTACTCCGGCCATTATGGGCTGGCAGAAATGGTTTTTATTTTCGAGCAGATATTGAATATTAAACAAGTAAATTTTGGTGAGTTATGAAATGACATATGAAAATTGGTCACTGGCTCTTGGTCTATTCGTTTCATAGCGTACGCCTTTTTGTTGAAGTATCTACGTGACAGGACAAAGTGCAGTGGACCACTTGGATCAAATGCACAAAAAGTGATTCATATGATACACTGATGGATCAGAATCTGGAGTATCTAAACTTAGACTTTTCGAACAAATGGAGCAAGACTCCTCCTATTTATAGCTGGATATAATGGCTGTCCAAGAGTGTTTGACAATGAGGTGGGAAAAATATTGCAAAAGACAATGAATCAGCACTAAGAGCTTTGGAATCGAACTGCTAGTGCTTGCTGCTCACTCGGGAATGCCGCAAAACCACAAAGCAACTGTGCCAGGGCATTGAGGATGATGAGAAGGCTGATGCACTATCGAAAATTGCATTAAAGGTAGAACCCATTGGAGCTAAACCATTCTGTGTTACAACAATGGGAGATGCAAAATATGACTCCCGTCTGGAGAATATCTCCAGAACTAAAACAAGAGAAAAGATATCTGGACATGAAAAATCTATTTCACTAGGCCATAAACATCGTGAAAGTTTTGTGCGGATGTGACTGTACCTATATGTTCAGCATCATATAGCTTCTAATATAGTGCACCAGAATGCGATTACAGTAGGTAAACGACTAACCGCATATCACAAATTGATTTCCACGAAGTCATAAAAGCTTTGCGAGCGCGTATTTCTACTTGCTCTCAACTTGAATATCGTGCAATAAAAATTAAATTATCGCGACTCGAACTGGAAAATAACAGCACCGAATGAGGGGCGAATATTCTCGACCTGCCATTGGTCACACCCTTCTTTGGGATTTAAACAGAACAATACTAAATGAACAACAAAGTAAATGGTTGTTCACACTAACTATTAATAATCGAACAAACTTCGTTTGATTCAATAAATGAACAACGTTTGTATTCGGAAATATCCTCGGAAATATCACGGAATATTGAAGAGTAAACTAACATCAGGGATTCCTACAGATAGGATGTTCTCACAATAATTACTGCACGCCTGTAAGAAAGATACAAAGACCTTGCCAAAAAAGTACCACATGACCCACTTTCCCTATTCAAAAAATTTAGAGGGGTGATGGGGATGGCACAGGGTGCAACAAAAATGCATACAAAGGACCCCGCACTTTTTCTATGGGAAATGGCGTTCCGTCAATTCTTCTGAAATTTTGGTATAATGTAGTACTCGACCTACTGATCAAAAGTGTCCATGGCCCCAACTCAATCCTATGACTAGTTTCTGAGATACAGGGCGTTGAAGTTGAGAATTACCCACTTTTACTACGCCCGTATCTCGGAACAGAATCGAATGAACTTCAATTTTTCTCAAGAAACATTTCATTCCATCCCCAGGGAGCAACCATATAGAGGAATATACCGAAAATAGTTACGAATACAGGGTTATCCATAATTGAATGCATGCCTGATATGGAAAGTATAAAATATGTCAGTTTCAGAGCGAGAACGTTCACAAAATGAACTATTACACTAGATATGTTGTTGTTACATCGAAAAAGTCTGAAATACCCAGAATTTATACTGGGTGATCCATTATTATAGAAACTATTCTCAAGGAAGGTTGAATGGACACCCTGTATTTATGGGTTGATTCAAGGTGTTTGTTTAATATTTTTAAAACATATCATCATGGACTTCAAAGAATACAGGGTGATTCAGTCATGAAACGAACTTTCAACCTCACGAAAATACCTAAAAACCACCCCTTTTTTTCATCACCCTCTATTTCGAGATTAAATCCGAGGAGGTGGGGGTTTTCTTTCCCCATTGTACTTGATATAAAAAACATCCATACGGCTGAGAGTTTTTATCCACTTCCTATGACCAGATTTTTTTTTATGTAATATGAAAATTATTTATTTATGTTATTCAATTCTTATTCCAGCTAAAAATCTGGTCATAGGAAGTGGATAAAAACTCTCAGTTGTATGGATGTTTTTATATCAAGTACAATGGTGAAAGAAAACTCCCACCTCCTCGGATTAAATCTTGAAATAGGGGGTGATGAAAAAAAGAAGTGGTTTTTGGGTATTTTCGTGAGGTTGAAAGTTCATTTCATGACTGAATCACCCTGTATTCTTTGAAGTTCATGATGATATGTTCATTCGATTCTGTTCCGAGATACGGGCGTAGTAAAAGTTGGTAATTCTCAACTTCAACGCCCTGTATCTCAAAAACTAGTCATAGGATTGAGTTGGGGCCATGGACACTTTTGATCAGTAGGTCGAGTACTACATTATACCAAAATTTTAGAAAATTTGACGGAACGCCATTTCCCCTAGAAAAAGTGCGGGGTCCTGTGGTAAGAGTGAAACTAATATTGACCTATTTCAGGATTTTGTTGCCAAATATTTATGAACTTGTTGCTTAATTTTGCCGCGCAATGTATTCTGACAATCTTGAAAGTGATACAAACCACCACATCTATAGATTACTAGATATGTTTTCTTTCAAGACAGATATACCGGTGTTTTTTTCCCTAGAACTCCACAGAGCTTGCTGAAAATGGAAACTTCACACCACGAGCAATTAAGCAAGTTGTAAAATTCAAACCCGTGACATGAACAAAGACGAAGGCCATTATGCATTGGCGAATTGTACATTCGAAATTTATGATCGAAGAAATGCCGATTCAATTAACATACGATTTCATAAATTATTCATTTTTTGTAGCGTAATGACAGAAACGCCATAACTCAAAGTTCATTAGGTGAACTCGCTGAATGTGGAAATGGTCATGTGGAAATGATGTTGAGTTAGATATTGAAGGCTTTTTTGTTGTTAAATGATTGCGGATGATTATTGCAATCAATTTCAGATGATTGTCGATATTGGACAATCCAATAAATGAAAATGCACTTACCCCAATGTGATGATGAATCAGGAGTTCAGAAGGCTCTCACACAGAAGTCGGTTTTTTGAGGATAGGAATATAAGGCGGCATTTCATTCGAAAGGCGGCAATAGAGATGTTGACTATTTTTTGGAAATGATTTTAATTTATAGATAAGCCCTATACAAACACGAAAAAAATATTTTCATGGAAAAAATTAGCAAATACCAATGAAAAATGCGTAAATAAAAATAGTTTTAAAATTCCTGCTGAAACGAAGTGATTATGATGACGTCACTATACGGTAAACAGACTTCGCCGTCTGTCAAAGCGAACTGATCTTGTGTGATTTCTTGCGAATAAATCGTTTGCGTAATACCAAATAATCGTGAAATAGTTCGCTGGTGATACGTTTCACTCTATTCTGTTATTCGTAAGTTCGTACTCGTGATAACAGTAAGGTTATAGGTTAGCTTGTTTTCCGAACAGTGACGTCACGTATTCTCATTCGTGTTTGCAGTCACGTGATAAACGGTAATAGATCACACATTTCAAATCGATTTTATTTAATTTAATGAGAGTGATTAGATCACTTAAATATTGTTTTAGTATTTCAAAAACTACCTTCGATGTGGGAAACCTCAATTTATAGGAATTTGTAACATGTGTGAACATCCCTATTCCGAGGGCAATTCATTCGAAAATTGTTTAATATCACACTTGTTTGCTTTTGCACTAATAAACAGATAGTAAAAATGGTCCAAATTTAGACACGATTTACTATTCGAAATCAGAAGATTATTCAAATTATCAGAAGTTTCATTAATCGTTATATCAACTGCAGAAGAAATAATAATAATTATCTTTCACGTGTTTACGACAGTCAGAGGTTATCTTTTTTATTATCTTCGAGAATTAATCATGAAATATGCAAGCATAATGATAAACCCAGGTAATATTTTGATCCGCACTTGGTGTAGATACCAGTTGATTTGGTGGGTGTCGATCTGGTTGCAAAATTTACAGGGTGTGCAGAGAAAATGTCTGGCGACAATGGTAATGTCGTTTATAGAATGTTTTTAAAAATATTGTTTCAAACAAGCACAAGTTTGTAGAAAATAGTTATGAAACAGACAGTGGTGTTTATGACTTTATCATACCACAACCCTGATAAATTCGTGGAAATGTCCTTATATATTATACGGTGGCTAAAAAAGCGTTGCCTGAGTATCGATTCCAGGATACACAAAGAATTTGCTTTCACCAACTTTGTACTTTTCCCGGTACTTTTCATTCAGCTTCAAGAGATTTATTCCCTGAGCAGCTGAATTCAACACAAAGGCAGATCAGGCAAATCATATTTTCTGTCCTCTCCAGTACATTATGGAAATAGACTTTCGATATTCAGGCGGGCTTACACATAGTGATGCAATATGCAAAACATGTCAACTCCAGTTTATACGGATCGAAAGTTCGCAGGTGTATATATGAATATTCATCGTTTTTCTTTCGTGCTGCCATTGCCGATGACGTTGGATATGCAGCTTTATATATCACCGGAAATATTCATGCACAAAATGGGGGTGTATTCCGTATTTTGCTGTTACGAGGACGTTATTCGGTTTTGATTCGGATTTGATTCCTGAATCGCGCGGACCACAAATGGGCGATGGCTTTTCATTCGGTTTAATCTCGTATTCTCGTTATCCTCAGGATATCTTCGAGAACTCGCAATATCCATTTCTTATTCTGGTTGCGTTCAGAATATCTCTGGGAGTACACAATTGGAACTATTTATTCTGATTGCTTTGGAGATATCTTTGAGAGCTCGCAAAAGACGTTCGTCCTTCTGATCGTCATCTTGAGAACGATGCAATGAGAATTTCGTTTCGTATGAGGGAAAACTTCAGAAATGATGTGCCTAATTCAACTTCTTTGAAAGAATAATCGACGGCGCCCGAGACGGCGCCACATATACAGGGTGAGTCTTTGACTTGTACATATATTTTAACTGAAGATTCTTGAGGTCAAAAGAAACCTTTTTTTTATATTCCATTTTTCCCAATTCGGCTCTGTTAAAAGGATATAGCCATTTGAAAAAAAATTGGGCTGACTACGCCTCTGAAATGATCTTCTGGAATTGATGCAAAGTTCATATTTCTCGATAGAAATTGAGTTTATACATTTAGGGAATACTCAAGTACTAACCTTTTTGGAATAAAAATGTTGCAAACACGATGATTTCAATAAAAACAGTTTGTTTCATCGGATTATATCTGCAACTGAAAAGCCACATTTCTCACACCAAAATAAGGTCCTTCTTCGATTTTTCTGCAGATTAGTTTGTAAACACTAATAACTTGTTCATATTCTCCACGAAATTCCCAAACAATATGATGAAAAAAGACTTTTTATTCAGATCATCAGAATTTATTTTTAAACAACCTAACCTTATCTATTTTGTTTCCATTCTGTGAATGTTTGCACAGAAATTCCAAGAACACGTTGTCAGCTTTCTGATATTTTCATTGACTTTAAGGATTTGTTACGAACCATAGAATAAATCACGATACAATTGTGTACCGTGGTATAAATATCTATTAATTTTGCCGTTCCCATCATAAATCGAGTTTGCCGCCAAATTTTACCACGCATGCGTAGAGCGAAAACCGAAACTGTAAACATTATATGAAGTTCTGAATACATTCAGTGAATTATTGTTCTAATGTGATTCATCATGTGAAGTGAATTAATATAATCCTAACTGTGTCGAGTTTATAAGATTCCAAGAGGATATTGTTTAGATGAAAACATCGACACAGATTATAAGTTATCATTTCAGTTTTCATTAATTTCAGTTTAATAAGTAGTTTGTATCGAGATTCATCATTCATATCCGAATTTTGTATATCATCGACATTTAACTTCAATATGAACCGGTAACTATGAATTTTCAATAGAAACTGTGCACATTTGTGGGATTTTATTATTAAAATATCTCGACAAAGTTGATAAATATAGTGACAACATTGTGAACTCGTTTAGACCAGAGAAGGAATAATATTCGATGATATTTAATTCAGAGACGCATTCAGATTATTCTTGAAATTAATGATTTTTTCGTCAAATTTCTCCGGGTAAAATTGGAAATAACTCGAAAACGACGCGTTTCATTGAAAAAAAAATATGAATACTTTTAGTTTCTTAAATGATTGATTCTTTCGAAAATATGAACCGTTTATCTTTTTAAAGTGGTTTTATGGTGTTTTAGCGTGTATTGATTATTTTAGGAATATGCACCATGAATAGAGTAAAAACTCAACTAAAATTCAGTTAATTCGAAATGACGGTTCCGAAGATATACACAGAAAAGTGTTTTTCATGGATTTTCGACACCCTGTATCTTCGAAACCAAACCGAATTTTGATAAATGGTATAAAAAAAAAGTGATGAGAGGAATCTACAGTTAAAATATATGTACAAGTCAAAGAAGACTCACCCTGTATACCGCCAATGAAACATTGACGATCTTGCACGAGTTTGCTCCTGGTGGTGTAATTTGGTGACCAGAATTGGCCTTCACGCTCTTGCGATTTAAGGGGACCTGGTACACGACCGAGCTCGCGAGCTCCCTTCAAAAATTGGGCTTTTTATTTCCATGATATCCCAGTTCGTATGCTGCGTAGACCAACGATTTTTTTTAATTAAAGCTTAATCATTTCTCTAGAATGTGAATAACTCGCTTTTCTGTTTTTCTTTGTATATTAGGAAAAAAACCTGGTGAGCTATAATTTCATGAAAACCGAGATGAAAACCTGGACAAACGATTTTATTTCCATGATATCTCTTTCAATTCTCGGGATAAATGTATGAAATTTGCAGTTTACATGCGAAATAATAGTTTCCAGAATGTGTATTGATCAGTTTTTGTTTGTTTATTGTCCCCTCTATTTTCAAATGAATCATAAAGAAGGAACTTTATTGGTCTATTTTCAAACAAGATTTTTTTCCTAATATGCGCAGAAAAACGGAAACGCTAATTACACACATTCTGCAAGATATTATTCCGCATGTATACTGAAAATTTCATACATTTATCCCGAAAATTGATAAAGATATCATGGAAATAAAATCGTTTGCCCAGGTTTGCATGGAATCACAGCTCACCAGGTTTTATTCCTAATATACGAAGAAAAACAGAAAAGCGAGTTATACACATTCTAGAGAAATGATTAAGCTTTAATTAAAAAAAAAATGTTGGTCTACGCTGCATACGTACTGAGATATCATAGAAATAAAAAGACCAACTTTTGAAGGGAGCTCGCGAGCTCGGACGTGTACCTGCTAGGTCCTCTTAAAGCCTTCAGACTTCTGGCTGTGGGGTTGTCTGAAGTCACAGGTTCAGGCCAGTCACAGAGCCGAATAGAGATATTTTGTTCAACTCTATTTAGGGACGTTGATACTTCATTCATATGTAAACCAACCTTTTATAAAAATGAATCAGGCTCAAACACCTTAAAAAAGAATATCGATATTACAATTGAAGCCCCTTGAAATTTGTTATGGCCAATTGGTAACCCACGACTGTCGAACCATTATGGAAATACACTATCTATGTTCGGCCGAGCTGACGTGCGGTGATGCAATATGCAAAACATGTCAAATCCAGTCTATCCGTATCGAAAATTCGTACGGCCCAATGAATATTCATTATTCTTCCACGTGCTCAATGCGGTTAGCGTGGAATATGTTGGTTGATCAAGATTGTTGGTCAAATCGGGGTGAAGATGATAAATATTTAAAGACATTCTGTGCATTTGTGTTCCGCGTCCGCCTCTATTCCTACACTGAATCTTTACCCTGGCAATAGTGTATTGAGGTTTATTATATTCCGGAGGAACGTTTGTATCTCATTCTCGTCGCCAATTGTTGGGTAACTGTTTTGCTCAGTGCCCGTCTTCGATTACAAAATCAACAATATTAAGTACAGGGTGCGGCAACTAGTTCTCCAACATTTGAAGGATCTGGAAGAATTCTTATTTATTCTGAAAGCCTAGTTATAATTATAGTGAAAAGGGGTTACAGTCCACTACGACCTTAAGGTCTATTGTGCCCCCTGACAGAGCTGTTATCATCGCGCCTCCTACAGCTCGCCCTCCAGTTCCAGAGATTTGATGAAATCCAGCATCTGGGACGGCTTCAAGGAGGATAACTCCCCACTTCTACAACTTTCTTGTCCAAAGCACTCTTTCCTTTGGATTGCAATGGCATAGCATTCCGTAACCAGATGAATAGGAGTTCCTTCCTCCTCCCCACAGAATCTGCACTCATCAGTGTCTGATAAACCCATTCTCAACAGATGCTTCTTCAGGCGACAATGTCCTGTGAGAAAGCCAGTGAGTAGGTGAAGTTGGTTTTTACTGAGATCCAGACATTTTTTGGATCTAGCAGTTTCAAAGTTCCGGATGAACTTTTCGGGGTGATCCATCCCTGGGAGATTCCGCCAGAGTTTTCCTCTTTCGGTTTTCTTCTTCAGCATAAACTCCTTCTTATAGGTCCATTTTGCTATATCACAGAAGGGTTCTGGGCCAGTGAGTGGTGTTTGTGCACCCTTTCTGGCCAGTGTATTGGCCTCTTCGTTTCCTACGATTCCCGAATGACCGGGAACCCAGATTAAAAAGACCTTATTCTTCTTGCTTCTGAAATCCTATATAATCAAGTTTTTTTTATGTCTTGAAAATAATATCCAAATGACGCGAACGATGTGGAGTCTTTCGTGGAAGTTTTTATTACTCTTTTCATACCATAGCGGTTTCAATATGAATGATTTCCTCCTTGATTGCCTCTTTTGGGTCAACAATGAAGACCTCCAGTCTCCAAACATCGCCCTAGGACCCCTGATAACTCGGAAGACTTCCGTCATTTGGATGATATTATTTTCAAGACATAAATGTATAAAAAAAAATGATTATGTAGGCTTACAAAATGAAAAAGAACGTTTTCCATCTTTTTTCTTATTTTTTTAAAAGTTCCTTCAAATGTGGGATAACTAGTTTCCGCACCCTGTAGTAGTAGACTGAAATATCGTGGAATTAAAATATCGTTTCACCTTACAACTACTTCAAACAATTCAGAAGCGTCACTTTCTCCGAGACATCTCGAGAACCCTACAGTACGAATGAGACCTTCGATTTCTCACAATCCAAGCTAGTGGGAAGAGTTACCCTGCCTTCAGACCAATAAGATTGTTGACCCAATCGTCCCAATCAGGCAAGACGACAAAAAATATTTATAGTCCTTCTGTTCATTTATATTCCGTGTTCACTGTTTCTGAATTCGATTTGGGACCTGTAACTGAGTATCTGACTGTTCCCCATCGACATAATAAAGCATCAATTAGAGGAACGGCGCGGCGGTTTGCTGGTAAGATGGGCTTATATCGTCTTGAACTTGCGGGTTTCTAATTAGCGTGAAGGACATGAGTTGGTGTTTCTGTTTGGTCAATAGACGCTCAACTAGAGTGCCGAAGGGTAAGGAATGTTGTACACGAGGCAGAGGGTTGATTTACAGGTTGGTTAACTGAAGTTTTGGCCGAACTGGGCGGCTGATCAACGAGCAAAGATTCCACCCTTGGGAACTTCTCCAGACCACTTGGATATTTCGAATTGGACGTTTTTGAGTCAGAAGAACTGGATTTATTTCGACGTAGTGGACTGTATGAACTTCTTTTCCTGCGCTGATTAATTTAAAAGAAACACGTGTGTACTAACACTAACAGTTTATTTCAAGAAGAATCAAGCACACAACCAATTTAGGTTATGTTTACACCAGTTTAGTGTAGTATAGAACTATAAACGTAAATGCCTGCAAATCACAGAACATCTAATAATCTAACTGCAACTCACAGTAGATTGACGAGTATAATTTGTATATATCTACTCTTTAGTAGATTGAAGAAGAGAGAGTTATTTTAAATATTTGAAATAGGCACATCAACATCTGACTAATACATAGAACTTTAACATGGAAAAGAAGAAGAGATCAAAGCACATGAACATGAAATTAAGAAAGATATTAAGCGTTAATTTATACAGAATGTACCATCTTTATGGAAAATATACCTACATGAAAGAGAATACAATTAAGAAATGAAATTAATGAATTACTGATGATGATTATCGAGGCTGGCGCCATCTATCGGACTACTTTCCAAATACTAGATATAAATACAGGAATCTAAATTTCTCCAAGAACAGTTCTCTAAATTATTTTAAGACGAGCATTATGCTCTGATTTCGTTCATGGTGCCTTCAATGTTTTGATCCTAGCAGATAAAATAAACTTCAATACTCTGAACCACATCTTGAGAATTCCACTACGAAAACTTGAGGTGGCCTGAATAATATCTACAGAGATTTTCACACCCTCCAAAATTGTCGGCTTTTGTGATCCTGCAACAACTGTGAGATGAAGAAGAGTGCTGATAAAAACTTAGTTTTTTCGCAACAGTTGCAAAGCTATTGATGAAACAGCAGATTCTGAGGAGCAGTTTCTCCGTTTTGAAAAATGAATGTTCTCAATATTTCGAAAAGAACTGGATACATTGGTTTATTGTTCCTCTGAAGGAACTTTCCTTAATTTATAGACAAAAATGGTCAAAAAAACTGTGAGGTGAGCAAATGTTTGTGCCAGTTGTTGACTCACATCACAAATTGGCACTAACCATACGCAGACTTAGGTAGTCGATGATCCGATATTGTTTAATTCAAATGAACACTAGGCATCAAACGTGCCTTGACTTTCTTTTGAAAACAGTCTTTTCGGAGAGGCTCTTGTTCAATCCAGGTCTTTGTCTATGTTTAATGTTCTTACTGATTTTTGAAAGCAGATTCTTTCTAGAGAAGAGGGTGTCATGTCTCTCTACCTACCAGTTTCATAAAGTTTCCATCCATAACAAGAATATAGTCATACATACGTGATTTTAGATCTGCTACCTACTCGAAGCGGAAAACCTTCATAAATTAGGCAATGCCTTAGATATAACTTGTAGGTCATGTGTTGAGGATGATTGGACATCAGAGCACAAACTTTAAGAGTGCCCTACAGGTTTGAAAGTTTGATCCAATATAAGATCAAGTTACTTGGTTCAGGTAGTAGTTAAATTCTGTAACAACGGCTATGGATCTGGAGATTCCCAAGACTCACCCTTGATGTTTTCGTCTTCAGCTTGAGCTTCTTCTTCCAGAACGCAAGAAACTTATTCTTCGAAATAGCTTTCGTGACGATGAAATTTCATCATTGTCATTGAAACACGGACCTAAATTCCACAGTGCTCCGTACCTCGAAAATTGAGTTCATCTCGAATTCTTCCCTAATTCGATATAAAATGTAGAGAACTTTTCTTGAATACAATTCTGAGACGGAAAGTGTAACAGGTTCGCGCGAAAGTTGAAACAGAGTTAAATAATTTCGCCGTGAGTTTATCGAATTCAGCACCAATGACATTTGATAAACATGCACGATTCTCCATTGTCCTAAGGAAGTCTTAAATTTCTGGAGTTTGTTCTGAAAGTTGGAGAGCTCGCTCGTGACTTAAAGTTTGATAAATCGGCCTTATCTTCGAAATATTAATGAGATGTGGATATTATTCTCCTCGATCCGCAGACGACTTCAGAAAAGTTTCCATTTTTTATCTGCTACTTTCAATTAATGTGTTTTTCTTGTCATAACTCATGTTTAGATATGAACAGAAGTTTTCACAGAAGTTCCTCAAGGGTTTTTGAATAATTTAAGTTTCAGTCAATAATTTCACTGAATTCTTTTGTATTTTTGAATCAAAAGTAGTTGTTCGAGTCTATTCCTTCTGAAGGGTGTTTCGGATTGCGCGTATTTTTTCAGAATTAACAACACACATCATTTGCATTCATTTCCAAAAACTTTCTATTGATAATTGAAGTATCAGTTATGACATTTATCTATATAAGTATAAGTATAATATCTCCCAAATGGCCTCCTCTTCCAGCTTTATAGACGTCCACCCTTTCGTTGAAATTTTCAATGATATTTTGACATTATTGGGGCTCTATCTCACTAATGACACGAATAATTTCCTCCTTTAGTTCAGGAATCGATTGTGGATTATTCTTATAGACCTGGCTTGTCACATAACCCCAAAGAAAATAGTCCAACGGTGTCAAATCACATGTTCTTGGTATCCAAAATTGACATCACCGTTTCTGGAGATTATTCGTCCAGGAAATGTTTGTCTCAATAAATCGATTGTATCATTTGCGAAGTGAGGTGTAGCGCCATCTTGCTGAAATCTTGTGTAGAATACGCCATGTGGTGGACCGAGTTGTGGACCCACTTTGTCAACGTCGTCTAATAGACATTTCAGGGTCTTGAGCAACAGTCTCACGAACCAAATCAATATTTTCTTGTGAACGACGGCTACGACTGTATTTTTCACTTTTTGGGACTTCCACCGAACCAGTCTCTTAAAATTTTTTATCTAATAATTGGACCAGAAGAGCTTTCAGATAGACGTAGTAAAGGAAGGGCTCAAATCACTTTTTCTCGGAAAGAGCTGCATTTTTGATATTTTGATTGTTACGAAGTGAGAAACATATGGTCAAAAATGCAGGTGTCAAAATTCTCAGGAACATTGAAAAATTCGTGAAAATATAGAAAAAATACGGTTTTCTTGAAATTTTCGCGAACCGGAAGGTTTATGAAAAAAAAGTTTCAAGCAAAAGTTGTAGAGCGGAAAATTGATTTTGTGAACTGATTAGCGAGGTATTTCTCTAACGCGGAGATAGCAGTGAATTTGAAATTTGTCGCCTAGTGCAATGACAAGCGGTCGTGGAAATCTGAACCTCCTGAACAGGGTAGGATTCAAGATAAATTGTCTGGAGGTAGTGATCTAAAATTCTTGGTTTATTTCAAAGAATGAATAAGAGCTCGTTTGGGCAATCAATAACACTATGTTTATTATTATTATTTGGTTTAAACTCATTAGTTTGAGATCTATATTTCAGTGATGAATTGAAATGAATTAATAATTATTTTTTCTGTCCTATCTGAAATGAGGATTTGTATATTTTCATAATAACTATAACTATATAATGAGGGTCCTAATGATCCTATTCATCTTTGCGAATACCTCAGGAGATATCATTCAAATTCTAATTCTTTCCCTTATTTAGTTCAACAGGCATTAGTTCAATGAATAGGAATATCTAATATGGTAGATACATTGGGATTTATCTTAATTATGCACTTAAGTAAAATATTTCAATTAATTTAGAAAAACCGCGCAATTTGAAACACCCTATATTATTATGAATACCGGTGGGTCTAATGCTCATATTGAAGCCATAATCTGGTTTCATATTTTTTTTATAAATGTCTATAATAAACAATAATTGACTACATCGATAAACAAGACCTGTCTCATTTGTGTTTGATGAAGTTGAAATTTTGAAAAACCGCAATTTTACTTGTCTATGTCACTGAGTATTCATTTTGGTTTCAGGTGTTGCAGCGATGAGCTGAAATGATGCAGAATTGCGCATTCGCCTTCTTGGTCCTGGTGTTTGCGTTCAGCCTCGTAGAATCGGAAGAAACATACCTCTCTGAGCTAGAATTTGAATTTACCCAGCCCACCTACAATGTCAGCATACCGGAGAACAGTGTCGCGAAGACCTACGCCACTCAGGTCCCGGGATCTAACCGTATGGGCATCGCCGTACGCGCCCATACCTTCACTGACATCCGATACAAGATCGTCGAGGGCGATAAGGACAAATTCTTCAAGGCGGAAGATCGTCTAGTCGGCGATTTCTGTTTCCTGTTCATACGCACGCGAACGGGCAACAACGACGTCTTGAATCGCGAACGGAAAGATCGGTTCGTTTTAAAAGTGCGGGCGACTGCGGCCATCAGAGAAGGAAAGCAGAAGGTTCAGTATGAATCCGATACTTCAGTGGTGGTCACAGTGTTGGACACGAACGACCTCAACCCTCTATTTTACCCTACGGAGTACAACACCACGGTGTACGAAGATACACCAATACATCAAAGTATACTGAGGGTGGTGGCGGAAGATGCCGATCTGGGTAGGAACGGGGAAATTTATTACAGCTTCCTGGAGGCAACCGACAAGTTCGCGATCCACCCGATGACCGGCGTTATTTCCCTCAGCAGGCCATTAAGATACAACGAAGGGACGTATTACGAACTGACCGTCCTGGCCCAGGACAGAGGCGGCTACCACAGACAGGGCTCCATAGGGATGCTGAGCCGGGCGAAGGTCAGGGTCAGGGTTAAAAAAGTGAATTTTCATTCTCCCGAGATACGCATCAGGAGACACCCGGAGATCGTGGAGAATTCAAACGCAGACATTTACGCCATCGTCAACGTGTCGGACAAAGACAGCGGGATTCACGGCGAGATCCGCAGCTTAGAGATCGTGGACGGGGATCCAGACGGCCACTTTCGTATCCGCCCGACGAAACAGAAAGGCGAATTCAATATAGAAGTGTTGAAGCTGTTGGATAGGGAGAAAACGCCGCAGGGATACAAACTGCAACTGCGTGCAGTGGATCGCGGCATTCCTCCTAGACAGAGCTACAAATCCGTACCGGTCCAATTAACGGATCTGAATGATAACGCGCCAGTCTTCAACAAGGAGATATACGACGTTAGAGTCCCAGAAACAGCGCCTATTAACACCGCCTTAATAAGGCTGAAGGTAACAGACGCCGACGAGGGAAAAAACGCGCAAGTGTTCCTGGAAATAGTCGGAGGTAATGAGGGTGGAGAGTTCACGATCAACCCCGAAACCGGCATGCTCTACACGGCCGTGCTTTTAGACGCTGAAAGCAAGCAGTTTTATAGCCTCACCGTCTCCGCCATAGATCAAGGCAATTCCGGAACTCGAAAACAATCGTCGGCCAAGGTGAAAATCTACGTGGAAGACACGAACGATAACGACCCCATCTTCGACAGATCGGAGCAGATCATATGGATCGACGAAAATATGCCGGCGGGAACCTCAGTCACCACCGTTCACGCCAAAGATAAAGACAGAGGAGAGAACGCTTACATATCTTATCTTATTGCGAACCTGAACAAGGTCCCCTTCGAAATCGACCATTTTCCCGGGGTGATAAAAACGACGTCGCTCCTCGATTACGAGAGCATGCGGCGGAAATACGTCCTCAGACTTCGCGCTTCCGACTGGGGCATGCCCTACCGGCGACAAACCGAGATGCAACTGACCGTCAAAGTTAAAGACATCAACGACAACCGGCCCCAATTCGAAAAAATCGACTGCATCGGCCATCTCTCCCGATACGCGGCCATAGGCTCCGAGATAATAACCCTATCGGCCATCGATTTCGACGCCGGAAACATTATAAGTTACAGGATCGTATCCGGCAACGAGGACGATTGTTTCAGGATCGACCCCACTTCCGGAACGATATCAGTCAGCTGCGATCTGAACGACGTTCGAGTCAACGAGAGGGAAATAAACGTCACAGCGACTGACGGCACTCATTTCGCCGATATAACCAGCGTCAGATTCAAGTTGGTTAATACGAAACGGAACGTCAACTCCGGGATTCTGACAGACGACACAGGTGCCTTTGATTGCAAAGATACGGGAGTAGCGAGACGACTGACGGAAATATTAGCTGCCGCAGAAAACAATAATAAGCAGCCAGTCGAGGAACAGTTCGCCATGATGCCGTCGCGGTACGGGCAGAACGTGCACGACCCGGAGTTCACACATTTTCCGGTTGAAATCAAAGTTAACGAATCCGTACCCCTTGGAACCGTTCTGGTGAAACTGAAAGCGCAAGACAGAGATTTGGGGTACAACGGGAAACTGATTTACGGCATATCCGGTGGCGACAAGTTCTCCCAGTTCTGTCTGGATATGGAAACGGCGGAGCTGAAGGTAATCGGGCATTTGGATCGCGAAAGGGAGAGCGTTTACTTCCTCAACGTCACGGTGTACGATTTAGGTAAACCCCAGAAATCAGCCTCCAAGATCCTCCCCATAACGGTGCTCGACGTGAACGACAACGCCCCTAAATTCGAGAAAACCCTCGCAAGTTTCCGCGTGACCGAAAACGCCCTGAACGGAACCGCTATCTTCAGAGCCAACGCAACTGATGCAGATTCCGGCGACAATGCCAAAGTGACTTATTCGTTAGCCACGGACACGAAGGACTTCACGGTAGATAAAATAACGGGGGTGCTCACGGTCTCGAATAATCTGGACAGGGAGCGGCAAGATCTTTACGAGCTCCGTATCAGAGCCACAGACGGGGGAGGAAAGGGTCCCGATAATCCGGCATTGTATTCGGAAGCCCTCGTCCGTATATCCATAGACGATATCAACGATAATGCTCCGAAATTCAGCCTGTCCAGCTACAGCGTCAAAATCCGAGAAGACGTGCCGAAAGGCAGCGTCGTCGCCGTGGTCACAGCCTCCGACCCCGACCTAGGGGCCGAAGGGGAGGTTGTGTACAGCCTGGAAGACGCGGACAGCGACGGTACCTTCACAATCGATAAGTTATCAGGTACCATCCGAACCACCAAGCCTTTGGACTACGAGGAACGCCAAGTTCACAGCCTGGTAGTTCACGCCAATGACAGAGGCAATCCTTCGTTGTCGTCTGAGACGAGTGTGACGATTAACGTGGTGGATGTGAACGAGAATATGCACACGCCGCAGTTCGGTGATGCTGTGATTGCCGGGAAAGTGCTCGAAAATATGCCGGTCGGTACGTTTGTGATGCGTGTGAACGCTACGGATGGTGATCCTCCGGGTGGTGATAGCAGCATTGAGTACTCGATCAGAGGAGGCGACGGTATTGGGATTTTTTCCATCGATAATCAAGGTGAGTTTTTTTCCTTCTCGTTTGTAATATTAATCTGTTGCTTCGTATATATCGATGAGGAGATTTTTCTCGAACGTGTTAAGAAGAAAAAACTGCTTCTGGATATAGGCCTCCCCTCTTCTTTTCCAGTATTTCCTATCTCTAGCTGTTCTATACCAGTTACAACCTGCTTCCACTCTGATGTCGTCCATCCATCTTCTGCAGCCAACTGCAAGTCTCTAGCCCATATTTTAGGACTGGAAGAATACAGCTGTTGAAAACTTATGATTTGAGGTTTATGGCATGTCAGGATTTCTGAGGGTGCAGCTGAGTTTGAATTTCGGCTTGCTGGTTTTCTATCCCAGTTCATTCCGACCTAGATGGACATAATCCTGGACCCTTTTAACCGTTTGGTTACCTGTCTGGAGTTCCGTTTCTTCCGTTGTCAGGATTTTAGTCTTCGTTAGGTTCATTGTCAAGACCACTCACACAGAAGCTATCTTCAGCTCCCAAAGCATTTCATGCATCTCATCTAGGTCGCTGCTGATCAGCAGTGATTCAGAAATTGGCCATCTATCTTGAGGCCTCTGTGGACCCTGCTTTACCCTCGGCTTAACCCTTCTTCGTATGATGTGTTGGACAGTATTAAATGGTGGACTGTATGATGTGTTGGACTGTTTCATGTATAATATGATGGACTGTATGATAGAATGGGCTGTATGATGTGATTTATTTCTGTACCTTGAAGAGATGATACACTGTCTATTTCATTTGTATGTTTCGGACTGTATGATTCGGTGGACTAGCTGCATGATACGGTGGACTGAATGATGTGGTAGACTGTATCATGTTGTGGACAGTATGATGAGTGAATGATACACTGTCTATTTTATTGCATATGAATTATCCATAAACTAGAATTATGAAACGGTCTCGAAAATGATTAACCTGAATGAAATTCGGTAGCAATGACGCTGGTACATAACACTGTGGTAGCGAATGTAAAACATGAGTGTTCCCCCAGATCATTTCGACTGCCTCCTACTTATCTTCAGCTGCCGTTGTTGCCTTTTCATGAGTGCTATCATAACACTTATAACGTCAAACACCTGCATGCTCCCAAATTCACCTAGCTACGGACAATGTATTCAAGTTTATCGCACGAGTAAAAGCGATATTGTTCTAGCACATCGAACAACAGTCCTTTATTAATATGATATGTGCTCGGTACACGTTACGTGTATAGAGCAGAGAGCAATTTATTTCCCCCCGAGGATTCCGTACGCTTCGATATGGGCCATGAATAAAGAATTTCCTGTCTCCATATTCGTCCAAACGTCACTCATATAGTTGGTACATTTTCAAGGTCGCGAAAGCGTGATGAGGTTCGGTGTACTGTGGAATTGTTTGGATTAGAATTTCTCCCATGCGATTCGTCGTCACGGTCATTGAATTTATTACGTGTTTATTTGATGGAAAGATTCGGATGGAATGATTGAATATCGTAATCAAAAGAGTCTGATTGTGGGAAATAGTCTTAAACGATTGGAAAAATTCGTGGTCAAATCCAATTCGCTGTAACAAGCGAAATTTACAATGAATGAGTTCCTTTGATATGAACAAAATTTTTGCATCGTTCTGTGAGAAAGCCGGTGAGGAGGTGTAGATACCTTTTGGATCTTGCAATTTGAGGGTTCCGAAAAAACTTTTTGGAGTGATCGATTCCTAGGAGATTCCGCCAGACTCCCGAGTATTACTCTTTCGGTTTTCTCCTCCTCCAGAAACTGGAAGGTGTATTTCCCTATACCACAGAAAGGTTCTGGACCAGTGAATGTCGTTGTGCGCCCTCTCTGGCGAGCATATTGGCCTCTTCTTCACCTGTGATTCTCCAATGATCGAGAACCCAGATTGAAGAGACCTTATTTTTATTGTCTACCTCATTGTGTTTTCTCTGGCACCCCCAAATCAATCTTGAGTCGATGACAATGGAGTTGAGTGAATTGATAGCAGCTTCACTATCATAATGGATCACTATGTCACACCCTTGATAGCTTCATTCCAGGTTTATGTCTACGCATATTTTGGCCTGAGAAACACTCAAGTGGGAGCCTAACAAAAGTGTTCACTTTACTTTTCCTTAAGATTGTAGTGAGTGTATTCTCGCTTCCAATTCTCTCTTTTGCTTAGCATTGAACTGAAGTTTTTTATCATTGCTCAATTTCTTGAT
The DNA here is from genome assembly GCA_910592335.1 of Adalia bipunctata. Classification (NCBI taxonomy): domain Eukaryota; kingdom Metazoa; phylum Arthropoda; class Insecta; order Coleoptera; family Coccinellidae; genus Adalia; species Adalia bipunctata. The sequence goes on from OU342955.1 coordinate 18,096,729, forward strand.
CCTTAGATCACTAGGAATGTTTGCAGATGAGATGTAGTTCTTCAGGGAGGACCAGACTCTCTGATTCTTGATTTTCTAGTTAGCTACACCCTCCTTAGATATTCTGAGGATGACCTCATGGGCTACCCTATCAATCACTAGATGTGTGAGATCTGTAACGATCCGGAGTGCCCTAGTTGGACACGTTCTCATAGCTCCTGTGATGTACCTACACGCAGGCGAGCCTCTGTACTCTGTCAAGCAGTTTCAAAGATGTAACGAAATGCTTGACAGTTTTCCAGAAAGAAGTCGTAGTGCTACCTTTGGGATCTCTTCTTGTAGCTTGGGTTTGTTCATGTGGAGTCTTAATTTGTCGTCGTAAGGACCTGAGTACAACCAATTGATCACTATGTCGTACCCTTGATAGGACACACACTCAAGTGGGAGCCTACAAAAGTGTTCACTTTACTTTTCCTCAAGGTTGTAGTGAGTTTTTTCTCTTTTCCATTCCTCTTTTTTTCTTAGCATTGAACTGAAGTTTTTTTCAGTGCTCACATTCTTGATCGTTAGATCACTAGGAAGGTTTGTAGATGAGATGTAGTTCTTCGAAAAGGACCAGACTCTCTGACTCTTGATTCTCAGTTAGCTACACCTTCCTCAGATATTCTGAGAATGGCCTCATGGGCTGTACTATCAATTACAAGATGTAGATGTGTGGGATCTGTAATGATCTCAAGTGCCCTAGTTGGATACGTTCTCATAGCTCCTGTGATGTACACGCAGGCAAGCCTCTGTACTGTGTCAAGCATTTTCAAAGATGTAACGAAATGCTTGACAGTTTCCCAAAAAGAAGTCGCAGTGAGATCTCTTCTTGTTGCTTGGGTTAACTCATGTGGAGCCCTAAATTGTTCTTTCGTAAGAACCTGAGTACAATCAAATGAAATTTCAAAAGAATAATAGCTTCGAAAGTTCAATTGGTTAGAACCTTAGACTGGTTATCTGATGATGCGTGGTTCGACTCCCGCTCGTAATAAAAAGTTTTTTCAGATTTCGACATTCGTCAGCAAACCTATAAATACCATTCCCAAGAATAATGTAGACGACAGAAATGGAGGCCAAAATACCTGTGCTAATGCGTCCCTAGTAGTTCTGAGGAACTGGAATGTTCCCCGCGTTGGCCATAAAAGTATTAGACCTAATCCCAAATCCTGCCCGACGCCAAGTCTGGTGAAATTCATTTGTCGCGGTCTGGTCCAATAATTCTGTGGAAGCGTTAACACATCCTGGGAGCACGCCAATTTCTGCAGGCGGCAAAGTCGGCTACGACTCTCATTATCGAGATCCCGCCATATGAAGTCGGCGTTTCAGCTATGGCTTTATGCTCGCCATAAAACTGGGGCAAAACTGGGAATACATTCATAAGTACTGTTATTTATATTTTCCTAATGTTTCCGGACGATGAACGCGGATGATATACTGGATGCTGAGCCTTCTAATGGAAAAGATCCCGCGGCGAGATCAGCTACGGGGCCCAGATTCTTGCTGCCAGAATTACATGAATTGTGGACTGTACCGGAATTAATTCTGATTTACGGAGGGAAAATTAAATTTTCGCTGCTTGTTGCATCGTAAAAAGAATATAGAGTGGCTTGGTTATATTAGGGTTGGTGTTCATAAATTGGCGCCCGACAGTGAAGCAGTAAACAAGACTCGAAAACGCTTATTTCATCATCATTGCCAAGAACTCGCACATTTTGGCGAGCTTTATCGAAAAGGTTTCGGTAGTACTTCGTACTACAAGCCAGTAATAAAGTTTGCGAGATATCTCAATGCAAAATTTCTTCGTAGTTCTAAAATAAAATCTTCAACGGAAATATGTACGAAACCTTTAGTCGAATTCTTACTACTGATGAAATTGACCGAGACCTTCGAGGTTCTGACAATCTAGCTTCTTGCACTTTTTTATAATCGTTAGGGCACTGTGGCATTGAGGGCAATGAGGAGACACTTGCGAAATGTGTATCAAAGGTTAACCCGTAACTGCTACAGACCAATCGATGTCCCCTAACTGCTATACAGACGGGTCTCAGTGACCCATATATTAATTTGCCAAATTTTTAGGGAAAATGTTCAATTTATAGAATATAAATGAAAAACATTATTATTCAATTCATTTTTATTGCAAAATTTCTTTCAAACCGAGTTTCAAACACAATTTGGATATAATCTGACAGCACTTTGTTGACACATTGGTATTTTACACTTTGCAGAATGGGTACTGGTTTTTCGGTTTTTTTTACCATTAGGTATTTTGCATATCTTTTTTTTTGATGTTTCACTATTATCAGTTGATGTTGAAGCAGTTTCTACGGTGATTCCGAGAATATCCCGCCAGACTACGAATTCTGCGTGGTTTGTGATTATTGTAAACACGGCGTCTCTTGTGGGGTGTGTACAAAGCAATTCCGAGTTCTTTCGGGTAATTGAAGCGAGTTTTTTCAGTTCCCGATGAGGATTGATATAGTACTCGATATCCAGAGGGGTAGATGGTGGATTTTGACGAGTCTCTCCTTTAAGTCCTGCTAAAACTCCCAGGAGATTTTTAGCAGGGATTCTACCTCTAGTTGGAGCTGTCTTTGCCCACTTAGTGCGATCTTTTCCATACCAATAATGTTTACACTCATCACCCGATCACCCTCTTCCTCTTCAGCCATATTCATCCCTTCCGATTCCAGTTGGTCAGTGTTTTCACAGTCTTCGAATTCTTCATCTTGATCATGTGCTGGTTCCCAATCAGCATCGTTCCATCAATCATGTTCGCTGTAGATTTCATCATCTTCAACAGCACCATCACCTTCCTATGAATTATCCGCCACAGGACAATCGATTGGTATCGTCCCAATCGACCCAGAATTCGGGATCATTGAAAATGTCTTCCAATTCCTCCTCAGACAGTGATCTAGACATATCGAACTATAAAATTCAAAAAATAAAAAAAACTGTGGAAATGATATTCAATTTTCAATTTATTTGTCCCAATGAAGCAATAAAAGTATGGAGAACAATAAACAAATTAATTTCATACCAAAATATGGTATACTTACCTGCCTGCCCCAAAGATGAATACAAACACTTTCACTACAGACGGGTCAATCTGACCCAAGAGTGCGTATATCTCGATTCGTGAAGAGAATTCAAAATCAAACTTTACGGTAACTGGAAGCGTATTTTTAATTAGGAGAATACCGTGAAACTCAAATCCCTCCTACTCGGAAGAGATATATTCCCAACGCGAAAAAGGATGCTCTGGGTCACATAGACCCCGTCGGTAGCAGTTACGGGTTAAACCTGTACCTGAACTCTTCTATGGCCTTGAAAAGGACCAGTCTAGGGGAGCTTTACCGCAAGGGGAGATGTTAACAATGACTCTGCTCTGGAGATGATCTTTAGGACTAAAACAAGCGAGAAGCTTTGTAGAGTTCTTGCCGCCTTACACAAGGAAGCTTGTCCATCTTACTCGGATAGATCTTTGATGTATTGTGGGACTGCTGACAAGGCACTATCGGCATAAGTACCTCTTGTATCGAATGGGCGAGTCGGCAGACGAAATTTGCAGGCTATGTTAATCGGAGGAAAAAACCGAAAAACACATGGTGTGCAAGTGCCCAGATCTCACTCTGCCTCAGGAACTTACACCTAAGCTAGCCAACTCTTGATCCTAGGAAATCATACGATTTTGGAGGATGGTGTATGATCTTCTAGGCCAGGGAATTGATTCAGTAGGGTATAAGGACAAAAGGTCAATCTGGTAGCAGTTCTGAATATTCCTTCTACAGCCAATCGACCCCATTATATAAGAACATTTTTCAAGGACCTCTGTAAAAGTTTGAAGCTTTGCATCATTACTGACACGGCTTTAAACGATTCACTGAGTTGAAACTCTGACACAATTTCGATATCATCATATCGACTTCACTCCTTTTGAAAAAGATCTCCATCAAACTATTACTGCCTCAAAATTTCAATTACTGGGCCAATATTACATGCCAAGCTACCTATCAATTGCACAGAATTTCTCATATTCACCGAACTTCATATTGTAGCAATATGATTATGGACCCTTCCATGAAATATCCCGCATAACTAGCCTAAATGCATAGTATTAGTCGTATTCAGATGATGCATTTTATCAATATAAGGTTATGAATAATATGGCTGACTGCCACATTGAGTCTGACAGGCTTGACTATATGCGCACATGGAGAGGTATTTGTAATTTGGGGCGGAATCTTCTAATATTCTGGCACAACCTTTTCATATCTATTCGCCACTTTAAAGTGGAATTTCGAAAATTCCCTCATTATTTGATGTCATTAATGACCGTTATATTCATCTACCTGTAGACTGACAATTGCGCTGGTGGCAGAAATGCGGTTCTCGAACGTCTTTTCATCTCTCAGTACGAGAGGGTGATTGGTAGATTTGTCTTAGCAAGCTGATGAATCTAGAGACCAGTCGGAGCTGTAAGTCAAAAAATTTGAGCAGTTATTTAATGAACTTTGTTCTTATCAGTTTCATTATAACATTCTGGAAGACTGCCAAATGAATAGATTAATATAAAATTGTGTGCTTTCCTCATTTTCGAATGTGCTACCGATCAATTTTTGTTGAGAAATTGCGTTCGAAGAAGTTATGTCCACATGAATTATTCCACTTACGGAAATTCTCATCGCTATACGATCCTCTCGGCATATCTCAGGCAACGACGTATATCGATGTGCTGCATTGAAACGGCGGATACAAGAATTTTTCAAGAATATCTCTCGAATATATCTTCGCCCTGAGGCACAGCTTGCACTCTCGCTAATAGAGGAAGAAATTCCATGGATGTTTCCCTGATTAGCGAAGTTTATTAAAAATTCCAACCTCCCTCAGGATCGATATTCCTTTTTCCAAGGTGAGTACGGTTTCCTTCCACGCCATTGAATATTTAATGTCGAAATAATTCAATAATTGAGTGTATCGGTGCTTTGAACTTGTGGGAATATGTTCCATCACTCACATAATGAAATATTGACGTACACCAAACAAAACCTATATGGAATGAGTCAGTTTTCAGCAGAGAGGCAATATTTATGATTATTGAGACGATGGGCTCCGAAATGTAGTTCTATTACATATTATCTTTTTATGATATCAACCAAATAATCAATTCACAGTGGATAATAAAATAGCTATTAACTTTCAAGTATTCTAAATAATAGGCTATGAATTGGGTATTTTCTTTCTGAAGTATATAGTTATCATCATTGTGATGAAGGGGTAATATACAGGGTGAGTCTTTGACTTCTACATATGTAACTTGAGTTAAAATATACCTATATTTTAACTGAAGATTCTTGAGGTCAAAAGAAACCTTTTTTTCATTTTCCATTTTTCCGAATTCGGCTCTTTCAAAAAGATTTAGCCATTTGAAAAAATTTGGTTAATTACGTCTCTGGAATTGATGCAAAGTTCATATTTTTCGATTGAAATTGAGTTGATACATAGGAAACACTCAAGGACTAACCTTATTCGAATGAGAATGTTAAAAACACTATATTTTCCAATAAACCACTTGTCCGATTATTTCTGCAATTGAAAAGCCATATTTATCCCACTAAAATAAGTTATTCCTTCGATTTTCATTGAGATTAGTTTGTGAGCTTGTTCATATTTTCCTCTATCTCCCAAAATTATCTCAAAAAGAATTGTTTTTACACCTATTGAACATAACTCCATTAAATTAGGTCATAAGATTCGAGGTCCATGACCTAACCTGAACCATCTAACCATATTTTACGAGAGCTTTTTGAGAAGACGATGCCAGATTGTGTTGATTCCCTCTTCAATCAAGGAAGCAGTACGTCCTCCATCATTAACAGATGAACTAACGCAAAGGCACTTGTTTTGTTTACTTTTGGATGATAGCGTCTTGTCGTGCCTCTTTGGAATGTTCTGATTCTCGCCGACAGAGCGAGATTAATTTCGTATAGTGTCGCGTTTATGAAATTTCAAGAGGATATTTTTTAGATAGAAACATCGCGACAGATCGTTCAGTGTTAAGTATTCATTTTGCATTAATTTCAATTCAATACGTGGTTTGTATGGGACATTCATCATTCATATCCGAATTTTGTATTCCATTGACATTTTTGTCTTGACAAAGGGTATAAATATTCCGAGAAATATTCTGACAACGTTTTTACCTTGTATAGAGTTTATTGATTTGAGCCATTCTGTGATATCAAAAAGCCAGGAAAGCATTCAGATTATTCTAATGATTTTTGATTTTTTCGTCAAATTTTATCGTGTAAAATTGGGAATAACTCGAAAACGACGCGTTTCATTGAAAAAAATAAGAATACTTTTATGTTCTAAAATGATTGATTCTTTGGAAAATATGAACCGTTTAACTTTTTCAAGTTGTTTTATGGTATTTTTCGTGGGTTTATGAGTGGGCTACGCTGTACTGTAACTTTTTTACCAGAAGAAAATAAGAATCAGTTTCGATTGAGGAACATGCACCATGAATAGAGTACCAATCAACCAAAATTCATTTCATTTGAAATAAAGGTTTCGAAGATATGAACAGGTACGTGTTTTTTTCGTGGATTTTTGACACCCTGTATCTTCCAAACGAAACCGAGTTTTGAAAAATGGTATAGGAAAAGAGTGTTTCGTTTGTATAATCCATTTCCTACAGTTTTCGGAAGAAGTCTCACATGGTATCGGTTCGTCATCAGTTCTCGACTTCAGAAGTTCGTTCTAGAGGTTACACTCAATCTTCCTCCCCTACATTTACAAGTTAGGAAATGATGGCGTGCAAGATGCTTGCAGAATCTCATTGAACAGCGAGCTCGTACATGGTAACTGAGGATATAATGGTTCCTCATTCTTGTTATTACCCAGAGTGATGTTGTCCTTGCAACTCCTAAATTCCTCAATGTGACACTCTGTATACCATTCTCACCTTCATTTTCGCACAGATAGAATCTCTGTGATTGAGTTTATTTGTAAGAAAAGTTCTCAAATGAACATTATTATTATTATCTGCAAAAGGAATTCATTGAACACTTTTTTCGAAAATCCTAAGATTCCGCAGCCTCATTTGATTTCCGCTTCCTTCCTTCCACCCTAAATTTGTTCCTTATACCAGGTACACCCTTCTGAAAGGGGGAGAAAATGGAATTCCTCCAAGATAGCCGTGTTCGGCCGAAAACTCGGAAATAAGGCATTGATTCTGCCAAAATCGAATTTTCCAACCGGACAATGTTCCCTTTCATAACCCTGGCCCATTTGTTTAGCGTTCAACCCTGCCAGATCCTGTCGCTGACACGTTCCGCCAGAAAACCCTCCAACAAGGTGGAAAACTAACCGAGGGATTGGGGCCCACGGGATTAAGAAAGCACACACGTGGCCAGGAATGTTTCGGGAAATATTCGGCCACTTCAAAAACGCAAACAGTAATTTCCGGATTTTCCCCATGCGGCACATCCAGCTGAGTGGAAATACCCCCGCCAAAAATGTGAGAGCACACTCTTCTGTATAATTTTCCGGAGAGGAATAATCCAGAACCGGAAAATTATGCATGCTCAAATTTGCCCCATTAACGTTAGGTCGAGTCTGCGATAAAGTGAAATTACCGGACAGAATATCCCAAATTTTAGGGATCTTGAAAGCTGTATTTTCCTGACGGTAGGCAGCTGAAAACCAAGATGTTAATAACCAGAATCCACTGAAAGGATGTTGAAAACCTATAAAAAATGTTTCCAATTAGGTAAAACATAGGAAGCCTTCGTAGGAAGACTCCGTTCTGTCAATTCGTGCAGGGTTCCTCTCAGAATGATATTTGAAATCGAGAAAATTCAAGGTCTTTCGCAAGCGACTAAATCTCATCCACGAATTCACTAGAGCGGAAATTCGTTATTTCATTCACACAAAAAATTCCGAGTGACATAATGGGACAGACAAAAAGATCACAATCGAACAGTTGTGTCAGCAATTATTGAGAGTAGGCCCAATTAAAGAGTCATTAGCACTTCCTCGATACAAGCGCATCAAATGGTCTAGAATATCTCATTCTCGTTGTTATAAACAATGCTCGGACTTTTGTTTAGATTATTGTATGGGTACCTAATAATGCGTAGCTGCGTGAACGTTTAGGATTTTATTTGTTGGTATGATGGATCAATAGTTTTCCTAATTAGATTTACACAAATTTGATTTTTACTGTTGAAAATCAACTATTATTGAATATGAACGTTTACTTTTGAAGTCAGTCAACTTCTAACCTGAATGTTCTCGTACATTTTTCTTCGATGACTTCTTGGCCAGTAAGAAGCGTTTGTGCTCCCTCCCTAGCTATCGTGGTGGCCTCTTCGTTTCCTTAAATTTCTGAGTGACCAGAAACCCAAACTGAAGATGCCTAATTGTTATTGCCAACTTCTTCAAGCTTCCTTCGGCACTCCCATGAGCTGTGAGTCGATGACATAAATGTTCAATGCTTTGATAGCAGATTTAATATCAAAATAGAACACTCTAAAGACTTTAATATTTTCACGTTATTCATTTTATGAAACCGACGCCTTCACCAATTAGTTTCATTAGAACTATGAACTCGTAGAAAATAACAATTAGACCCAATAACAACCAATTTTGTCATGAAAATTAACGGTATTATCCTTAGGGCCGGTTTTATAAAGGGCACGTTCAATCCGAGGTTACTCAAACGAGTATTGGAAGTCAACCCTGGGTTGAAAAAAGTTCGGTTTTATGAACGTCTTTGCGGTCTCGGTTGAACAACCTCGGATTGAGATCGCTTCTTTTGGGTTGGCTAACCTGAATGCTATTTCTCGAAGTATTTTGGCACTTTTTTTTATACCATGTTTGGATAAATTCAAAAATCGTAGTCTTATAAAGACAAAACAAAAAGCTTATTCGAATAATAGCTAGGCACACACGAAAGGGAAATCTGTGAGATCTGATCGGCAGTCTAGATTTGTTACAGATCTGGACTGCGGATGGGATCGCTACCGCCGATCTGGTCTGTCGCGGATCATATATCTCAATGATCCCGACAGACCAGATCGGCGGGAGCGATTCCATCTGCAGTCCAGAACTGTAACAAATCTGGACTGCGGATCAGATCTCACAGATTTCCCTTTCGTGTGTGCCTAGCTATTCCCGTGTTTTGTGACGGTCACGGCAGATAATTTAGAGAAATCTGATTTCCTACATCAAAACAAATAATGTAATAAAAAAATTTGTAATTTATGAAATGGGGACAGACTTTGTTCGAATTTTTTCCACTCGAAGCTATTGGCGAATACGCTGTAGTCTTTATCACTTTTGTCAACTTATTTGACTCGAATAATCTAAGTTTGTACTGTTTTGATATTCTGAAAAGTCTAATATCAAACCCTTATGCCAAGTAAGTAAGTTATACAAAACAGCCAATGAATCAGAATCAGATCCCGAATAAAAGAATAGGAAATGTTCTTTTACACGCCCGAGAGTCTTTAAATTGAATTCATAGTTCATATGTGAGTTTCATTGAATAATTGGTCAACCATTGATCTGCAAGATGGGATCGGTGTCATCAATCATTTCTTTAGAGTAAATTAAAAATTTTCTATGATGAGAATTACCAAATTTATAAGCTTAGCAACTTGTGAATTTGAAGAAAAGTAATCCTTTTCTTTTCACATCTGTAGCATTCAGCATTTTCACAACCCATTAAAATAAGCATGCACCTGTACTATGTAATAATAATCGAGAAATCCTTCAAGAACGGTGAGTGAGCTACAGAAACACGGGTCTAATGCACTGAAATTTGGTCAGTCAATACAACCTTTCCCTTGTTAGGTGCTATTCCTGTTGATTGCTTGGCATTTTGATAGAATGATGAAAAAAGCACTATTCTTGATAAAGTCCAAAGTTCTAGACATTTCCCAACTTTCAGACTTTTTTCGGATGTTGATTTATGTATACCACAAAAATCTTCGAAAATGTCAACAACTCTGAAAAGATTCAGCTTATTCAGAGTAATTTCATCTACCCGATAAAAGCGTTCCTTTATTTGACCAAAATCTCTTCTTCGTGCCATCTTCGAAGTGGTCGAAAGGAAATGTGAAATCATTCGATTGGTATCTTTCTTATTCACTATCGTTAGGTACTGTCTTTTGAATGCTCTGCAGTTATTTCATTATTATCATAACTAAAGTACTTTTCGATATTATATTCACACCGGAACCTGGCAGTTCTATCGCTCGAAGATAAGGCACAAAAATTCAGTTTCAATTTGGGAATATTTTTCCAGACACCAAAGATGAGTTATTAATACATATCAAACCTGCAGGAGACAGTGATAATTATCAGTCATTCTATCAATATAATATCATAAACTATTTTCATTCCAAGCAACTTCGAAGTGCCAAAACAAAATATTTGTTTTTTTTTCAACATAAAGTGCGGTTAGTTGTCGGCCATCTAGACACGTCAAACGTTTCAATCCTCGGTTCAAATCTCAAACGGAGCTATGTTCACCGGTTGAGTCAATCCAGGGTTGAACCCGAGGTTGGATGTTTATAATACGGAAATCGACATTCGACGACGGATTTGGGCTCAACCGAGGATTGAAATTCTTTTATGAAACCGGCCCTAAGTCATATTGAATTTTTGAGTGATGACACCTTGATTTCCTTATCATATTCTTTTGAGGATCTTATTATTGACTTATTTGTTTTGTACTTCTCTATTTCTTTTTTAATTCCTTTTATGAATTTTCAGTTATTTTGCAGACGAACCATCATTCTAACTCCACTTTTACTTTTTTCTTCGTTCAATCATAATTTCAAAACTCACATTGGAACTAAAATTTCGACCAATTTACACCACTGCATTTTTCATGGCTGCTCTTCCCCCAAATTACATTGATATTCTACTAAAAAGTTGCAATAACCTCGCGAAACTTCAGTACATCCCGCAGCTGCCTACGATATTACTTCTGCAAATAAGAAGCGAAAACAATTGGAACAGCCATGATCCCCTTACGAAATTCAATTATGTCGGCCAATAGAACGCCTTACGTCCTGCGGGAATACCGTCTGAAGCCGAAACAGTTCAAGGGAACTTCCAGCGGGACGTTTTTATCGAGGGAGCATACGCCCGACCTATCATTTCCGTGTAAAGTCAACAGAGCGGTACGAGGTGACTTTCGTGGAACTGCGGACATGTGACAGGCGATTGTTGGCTTAATTTTTTAGGGGATGTTTTATAATTTATGAGTTGTCGTCGTTCCACGGGTTTTCTCCTATCATTTTTTTCAGACATGAACGCGTTGTGAATTTCAATATATGTTCATCTTTTTTCGGATGAATCGGGTTTTTGACTTGTAAACATGTTTTCATTGTGAAATCTTGGCATCAACGGAAAACTTTGTACCTGAATTCGGTTCTGTAGAAATGTTATTGCCATTTAAATATTTGATTGTGCAACCGAGTGAGTTTATAGGTGTTATAGGTATAACTCCGAATTAAAAAGAGGAAATGAAAGTATTTTGAATATCAATGGAACTAGCTGAAGCTCTGAAAACACAATACAGTGCGCGTCAAAATTATGAAACAAATTCATTTTCTCTGGAGAAAAATATTCCTGCAACAGGTCAATTTTTGTTACACTTAACCAAATTTTTATGCATTTTTGAAGGATTTTTGTTGCACCCTCTTAATTTTCCGAATAGGGAAAGCGGGTCATGTGGTACTTTTTTGACAAGGTCTTTGTATCTTCTTTACAGGCGTGCAGAAATTTTCAAGAAAAAAATTTTTTTTTCTTCGGAAAATTAGTTAGTTCGAAGAGGTTTTCAGTATGTGCACTTTGAAATGGCTCATTTACTTTGTGACGATGGTACCTGATGAAAGTCGACCATTACAGTTTTATTCATGCACAACTTTCAACCCCCTCACGTGAAAAATTTCCAATGTCACTCAATTTTTTCTCCATTACGGGGTTCGTAGGGGATGGAAGTTGTGCATGAACAAAACTGTAATGGTCGACTTTCATTCGGTGACAAATTTCATCAGGTACCATCGTCTCGAAGTAAATGAGCCATAACAAGGTGCACATACTGAAAACCTGTTAAAACTAACTAAGTTTTCGAAAAAAAAAATTTCTTGGGAATTTCTGCACGCCTGTAAAGAAGATATAAAGACCTTGCCAAAAAAGTACCACATGACCCAATTTCCCTATTCAAAAAATTTAGGGGGTTGATAGGGATGGCACAGGGTGCAACAAAAATCCTTTAAAAATGCATAAAAATTTGGTAAAAGTCAAACAAAAATTGACCTGTTTCAGCATTCTGTTGCCAAATATTTTTCTTCTGGGAAAATGAATTCGTTCCTTAATTTTGACGCGCACTGTATCTGTCATCACCAAGATATCTCTGGAGAGTCTGAAATAGTTTTCGATAAAAAAGGTCTTATACTTATCAGGATCATCAAGAACACTTATATAGCTGATCGATACCAGCCGTTATTCGAGAGCTTTGAGGTTGTAAATATAAAATAGGAAAAATTTTGGCCTAAGGAGGAATTTATGAACAGGTTTGGTTTCACAAAAATGGGTTTTCGAGAACGCTGAATTCAATAAAACATAATTCAGGGCTCTATCTATCATAGTTTAGATTTCCACCTGTGAAATGGTGTTTTTTCATAAATCGAAATTTCAAACCGCAAATCTGAAAGGTCTACTATCGATTGAAGCCATTCAGAAAACCCATTTGGCTGATCAATATCACCTGTAATTCGAGACCTCTGAGCCTCTGAACAAAACTCGAAAATGAAATATGGTCAACAGAAAACCAGAACAATTCGAATAAAAAAGCAGTATGTAGACAAGTTTGGTATCGAAATATAGGTTTTCGAGGACGCTGAATTCAATAAAATATAATCCATGGCTTTATCTATCATAGTTCTCATTTTCACCGGTGGAATGGCATTTTTTCAAAAATCGAAATTTCAAATTCTGAAAACCCACAATGACGCGAGCCAACTGCATTTGACTTTGTTAATGAGCATTGTCCAAAGTATCTCTTTGCGAACAATGTCAAACTATAATGCGAAATGAAATCGTGTAGCTACTTGGTGAACAGCTGTACATTCGGATATATTCTCTCCGTTTTATTCGAAATGTATTTCGCGATCATCTCTGGAACGCCGCCTCGGCTATTCAAACAGAAACTTCGAATTTTCCTATCGATCGCATGTTGTCTCTTCAATAATGGCCCCGCTCCGCTTGGCACAAATTTCTCTCGAAGCAGATGCACGTTGCGGATGTTCCCTCCTTAACAGGGCCAACCTAAATCCGGCGAATGTATCCTGAACTTTCTGTCTCACATCCGGTCCATTCCAGAAGTAACAGCCAATAATATTGAAAACCAATCCGAGAGAAAATGGATGCGCCCTTCTTTTGCTTCATGCAAAGTTTAAGGTCGGCAATCTGAGTGGGCCAACGTCTATATAGAACCTCTTTACAGAGGGGTCTGCCTCGAATTTGTCCCCTCGTCGCATAACATTTTATTGGGATACTTTCTTGTATTTCCCCTCGCTGGAGTCGTACAATAAAACGCGGATTTTCGCAAGATTTAATGCTGTTAGGGAGCTTGTTTCATAATTCATGGTGATATCGCCGATGCATTGAATTCTGATACTGATAATTAGAGAGAGAATTGACTGATTTATCATTTCTGATCAAGACGAAAATTAAAGGAAAAAATATAAGTATGACATGGAAAATATACCACAAAGTAAACACCGATATAATGGTAGTGTTTTCTACCTTGATTAGTTTACCAAGGTTGTTCTGTTTTTATATTTGTACCCTGATTGTTTTACCAGGATTATGGTCTCCCTGCACTGCTTCTAGTGAGCAGGATGCTGGTGATCCTTGTTAATCTCGATTATTGGCTGTTGTGACTTCAAAACTGATGTAAGGTGGTATACTTAACTATAAGCACTCTACTATAATCTTGATGATTACTGCGATAAGTTGTTATCCGTACTTAGATAACAAGTACGAAGAGGATGAGGAAGTGGTAAAATGTGAATACAACAAACAACAACCGTTATTTTTCTGTTACCTCAACTAAGATAACAAGCACGAAACGATTATACAAGATATATGTATAAAATCATAAAGTCTACCTTCTATATGAAACTGTATAGCAAGGAAGAATTATCATTTACCTTCTATATGAGAATGTATAGCAAGGTAGCAAAGTGATATAATTACTCACTAATTACTGATTATTTACTGACGATTATAAACTCAACCTTCTATATGGAAGTGTATAGCAAGGGGGAATTATGAAATGCACCTTCTATATGGAAATATATAGCAAGGAATCAAGGTGTTATTGTGATTTACAAGTGTATACAACTGTGTAAAACTGTATACAACTTCACAATACTAAAATGGTAACTCGATGGACCGGCCCGAGGGAATCTGTGGAAAAGTGGGTCCAGAAGAATCTTAAAATCGCAGCGGAGCTGCGATACAGTGGAGAACTTTTCATACGGCCGAAAAGAATAATCGATTAATACGAGGCTGAAATTCTGATTCTTATGGGCTAGGCGATGTGGAAGTATTTTTGAAAAATTCGCTAAAATCGGGAGAAAATCCGGCAAATTGGGCAATTTTAAATTTGATAAAACTCTTTTCACAGATATCCTGACTATGATGTGAATACGGATCGAAAGAGATGCAAAATAGCTTGGTATTCATATTTTCCAAAATTTCCCCATTTCTTCAGGAAATTGATTAAACTCTCACATTTTGCCAATAAAATCACCCGATTTGCAGAGATCTACCGATACTTAATAGGTAGATCTACGGGCTCTACTAGTTACTAAAGGCATAAGGAACAATATTGTAGTTCAAGGGTTCGATCCCATATGGTTAAAATCAATTTATCTATACAACATTTTTACAGGCGACAGCTTTTCTGGTGGACACAGGATATGGCATTTAATTAGTCCAGATGTTGCGAAGTGAGCCAGGGCGATATGAAGAGAGGGGAAGAGAGGTCCGATTCTTGAACTGTAGACCACAGAGAGTGGGTAAACCAATGACGTGCGGATCTTCCTAGTATCAACTTTGTTCTATCAAATATAACACTCTGTATTTCAGAACCTGCTGATATCACTGGTTACAAATTCATGTGTTGCTTATATTTACAGAAGTTGATCATAAATAAACAGAACAATCATTAAAGATAAATAGTATGTTCGAAACCATAACTGAATTTCCAGACAGGTCAAAAATGGAAACGTGTCAACAAATATACGTTGTATGTAATTAAGGGTCCTGTTTGCAATCAATACATTTGGATGTTTGTTTGAACAATGAATCAAACCCGTGAATTGCAGTTGACATTTTTACGTATTTTCATGAACGAATGAGTTCTGAAATTGGAGTAACATAATTCAAACTGCAACACCCGGAAGAAGCTGTTTAAATTTTATTTTTTTTTTGGTTAAACATAGATAGTATAGCGAGGAATAAATTATTAAAATTTACCACAGCCCCCACGGGCTTTGGCGGCTTTGAGACATGAAGTACAACTAGTTTTGGATAGTATTCCTAAGGAGGAAATGGACCATCTTATTGCATCAATGCCAAGACGTTAGGGAGTGTATGAATAACCGCAGTGGATAAAACATTATTGAAAAATTTATTGAAAAAATTGAAATTCAAACAGCTCCATCTGGGTTTTGCCGTTTCGTTGTCAGTTAGTATATTTTAGTTCCAATTCATCGAAAATGTAGCCAAAAAATCTCAAGATTATAATATGCAATGCCAAATATTCAACATCTGCACATTCCATTCTGATCAGCATCGTCTGTGAAGAGTAGTATTTCTGAATATACACCACAATCTTCTGAAACGACTAAATTCTCTTTTGAAGACTCCTAATCATCATCAGCTCGAATATCTTGCCAACATCTTCAAAGAAACTTGTCGAATAAGGCATAAATCTATAATAGACCTTCAGTATGTTTGTAATTCGTCTAACTAATATACCTCATCGTACGCTTATGCAATATGCCATGCATATGTAAATAGGACAAGCAATTAACTTGCGATTTTGCTCAAACAGATCCTTGAGTAGATGATGCGGAAATGAACGACTCATTAAATTCAATCCTGTAAGATGAAACGGGCATGTTAGATCTTGGAGTTCCAATCAGGCAAGGAAATGGAAGTAGGATCAACTTGCGCTCGAAATCAGTATTTGAGTTTTGTCTTGTTGGAGGTCCGAGTATGAAAGGAGCAGCACATAATTCTCCTGCTCTTCTATATCGATAATTCTATTTGCCACATAATTCGATTTATTTCATCTTAATGTGCAGATGAATCTACTGAAATAGAGGGAGATCTGTCCACGTATATTACCTGTGTTAGAACTAACTTTCAGGACGATGAAATAAAACGACGAATCCAGAGGGTAGTTTCATCAGGGTTTTGTTTCAAAGCACAATATTGCAGTTTCAGTTCCAACCTCCTCATGGGATTTGCGGTTTATTTTCGCACAGCAGTGATATCACCGCATTTGTTCAACAAACAACAAACCGAATACGGTAGATACTACATGTTGTATGAGCGGCCCTTTCAAACTTTCACCCTCAGTTTATCAAGGAGTTCCTGATGTAGTGTGTGGACTTTCAGAAGTGCATTCCTGCCTGACAAATATATGGTACGTTGGTTGCCACTTCGAAATGAATTCAGGACATAACGAGTGATGAATTTGCATTTTGGTATCATGTTGAGTGTTACAGTTTGAGTTTTCATGTCGAAAAGCGTTTGTTTTGAACGATCAGCCTGCAGGTCTCAAAGAAATGATATTAGAGATGTGGCTTACATTGAACGGCCCTTATGGAACCTATCAATCACGAAAGTTATGACCTCGTATAACCTATGAAATGCACAGGGGCAATCGCTTAGTGGTGAAAGTTAACACAAAAAACTCTCTCCGTTATTGAGGTAGCCTAAATAAATCGACAGCTTACTCACCCGAATAACCATGTTGATAATGATACTGGCAGAACTACAAGGTCTCTGATGTCGTGCAAGCGTCTGTTCAGCAGGAATTGGGGTTGCAACCCAAAAATACTGCGATGGATGTACGTCATGATTGTAAGACCTATAATCACATAAGGGGCAGTCCCTTGGTTTGCTAAGGCAAGTCTGGTAAGTACGGGGGAAATGCTTAACAAAGTACAATGGCTTGCCTATGTGTACATCACGGGAGCTATGGGAATGTGCCGAACAAAAGCGCTTGATATCATCACAGACCTCACACCTCTACATCTAGTGATGAATAGGGTAGCCCATGAGGCCATCCCCAGAATACCTGAAGAAGGAATAGGCAACGAGAGAATCAAGAGTCAGAGTGTTTGGTCCTCTCTGAATGACTACACCTCATCTGCAAACCTTCCTAGTGATGTAATGATCAAGAAATGGAGCACTGAGAAAATCTTCCGTACAATGCTAAGCAGAAGAGAGGATTGGGAAAGGGAATACACCGCTATAATCTCAAAAAAAAAAAACAATAATATGGTATACAGATGGTTCTAAAACCGCTACAGGAGCTGGCGCTGGGACTTACGGGACGAGTACCAAGTGTGCACTATCGTTAGGCTCCTGTTCAAGCGTCCTTCTAACGGAAATACTTGCAATCGGAAGAAGTCCAGATATAAATCTGGAAAGAAACTATGAGAAGTTGCGATATATTTATTCACACAAATAGTCAAGCTGCTATTAAAACACTGATGAGCTCCGACGTAATTGACTCAAAGCTCATTTGGCAGTGATGGAACAAACTCAATGAGGTAGGCAAGGAGAATAAGGTCTTTTTAATATCGGTTCCCGGTTATTCGGGAATCGTAGAAAGCGGAGAGCCAATACACTGGCCAGAAAGAGCACACAAACGCCACTCACTGGCCCAGAATCCTTCTGTGGTATAGGAAAATGCACCTATAAGAAGGAGTTCATGAAGAAGGAGAGAACCGAAAGAGAAAAACTCTGGCAGAATCTCCCAGGTATGGATCACTCCAAAAAGTTCCTCCGGAACTTTGAAACTGCTAGATCCAAAAAATATCCAGAACTCAGTTAAAACCAACTTGACCTACTCACTGGCTTCCTCACAGGACATTGTCGCCTAAAGAAGCATCTGTTGAGAATGGGTTTATCGGACACTGACGAGTGTAGATTCTGTGAGGAGGAGAAAGAAACTCCTATTCGCATGGTTACGGAATGCTATGCCATTGAAAGCAAAAGGAAAGAGCGATTTGGACAAGAAGCTTGTAGGAGTGGGGAGTTATCCTCGCTGAAGCCGTCCCAGATACTGGATTTCATCAAATCTCTGGAACTGGAAAGCGAGCTGTAGGAGGCGCGATGATAACAGCTCTGTTAGGGGGCACAATAGACCTTAAGGTCGCAGTGGACTGTAACCCCTTTTGCACTATAACTAACCCATTCACCGAAATAAAATATTGTCTTAGGTCAAGGACTGATTGGTGGTTTTTATATACTGGATTATCATTCAAGGGAGAACTATCGAAAAATCACAGAGCCATTTTCTTCTGCATTTGGCGACGGAGATATTCATTGGACCAATTCAAACGAAAACCAGCCTTTTCAATATAAAAATCAGGCTCAAACATAGATTCTGAAGATTGCATCGAATTGATGTATTGGTGATTGGTCCTCTTCATAAATCAAGATGCTTAATGTCATTGAAATATAGCCATGAATTTCATTCGACGAAATAATGAAAAACCAAAAGGTCTTTCAACCCTGAACTGCCAACTATCGTTCTTATTATTTTTCTTGTCTAAATGGAGTGGTAAGATTCCTTTCACGATCAAACTTCGCGAAGTTTCACTTAAAGATTCTTTTGTTTCGTTTGCTGGGGAATAGACGGCTCTGGATTCCATTTAAGCACGTTCCACATAAATAGTGTTGATGTATGAGGGGGAGGTTTGTGTAAAATTCGGTGGAAGCGTTCAATTTTCCTCACTGCGGGCGGTCTTTCCTTTATTGAAGAGAATCGAGGAAACTATGAGAGTCTGATGAGTGTAGGCTATTCATTTTTGCAGGGTTATGACGTCAAGAATCGATTTCTGACATCGTCGCCATAGACCTGGAGGTTGACTTCAAGTTTCAGAGTGATCGATCTCGACAAACGAAAATGGAGTGGATTATCCATGTAGTTCCTTGGATAATGTTAGAATTGTGTACACTTATCCCTGTGATAACATGAATGTGTATTATTTATCCTCCCATTTCATATTTTTGAGGGGTAGGTACTCATTACGTACATTGAGTTATTTTTCATAAAAAAAATCAATTATAAAGCATAATATGTATTCATTTCACGATTCAGTAGAAGAGACCATGCAAATGATCTTAACGCATCTAGACCCACTTCCATCTGAACTTTTTCCAGAGTCGTACAAGAGCATAATTTACAGGAACGCAATGCGCGCTTGTTACGCAAGATTGTAAGGCCCTATTCCCAGTCCAAGCACGTTCTCCACTTAATCCAACACCTTGAATTCGCTGCAGTATTTCAGTCTGCGTTAATTCCATGTTTTCTAGTACCTACATCCGCCGAGTATGAAAAAATGCTGGATACATATTTGAACCGTTGTGGAATTTGAACGATTATTGCTGCATTTGCCTGAGAATGCTTGAACAATCGGATTATTTGAAAAATATTTTCGTATTGGGAGGATATTCGTTGGTAATATCATAAGAGCATCCAGTTTTTCCGAAAAAAATTGAAAAAACACGTTGGTAATATTTAAACAAGAAGCAAGAGTGCTGGTGCCAACTAAAATCCGAGTCGAAAACGAGGATTTTTGCACCTGCACGAATGCTTTTTGTTAAAAAATATTACTTCGCATTGTGTCTTTTCGATTTTTATCACAGGAAAATAGGTGCCCGAATGGTATTTGACAAGACTATTTCATGAGTAACAGATTATTCTATAGATGCATTATGTATGTATTAATAATTTCAGTTGACAGCAACTGTCAAGTTTTGCCGAGGGTGAACCCGAAAAAACTGCTGACAGCTGCTGCCACACAGTTTTTCCATCTAGAAACCATTCGTGATTCAAAATTGTGCGTTTCTGATTGGTGGAAATTAAGACGAGGGAAATAGTCGTTAGTAATTTCATATGGGCATCCAATTTTTCCGAAAAATATCGAATAAACACATTTTGGTGACAACAAAAATCTCAGTCGAAGACGATGATTTTTGCACCTGCACGAATGCTTTTTGTTAAAAAATATTATTTGCATTGTGTTTTGTCGATTTTTCCACAGGAAGAATAAGTAAGCCTGAATGGTATTTGAAAAGGCTATTTCATGAGTGACAGATTATTCTGGATGAATTATGTGTGGGCATTAATTTGAAAACTGAAAAATGTCTAATTCATTTAATCACAAAATACTACAAACTGTCATGGTTCAACGCGGTTTAACTCGAAAAAACTGCTGAAGTCTGCTGCCATAAAGTTTTTCCTTCTAGAAACCATTCTTTATTCAAAACTACGCGTTTCTGATTGGCGGAAACTAAGACGAGGGAAATAGTAGAGGAAATATAGTATCGTGTGTCTTTTTCAGAGTGATAGAACGTTTAATTGATAATAAAACACATTCAATTTAAACTAAGATTGAAGCCAATTTTTTTTATTTGAAAAATAATTTTATGACATTGATGTTTTGAGAATTACTTCCGGCATATGTCCACCACGACTAGCTCTGAGGAACCGCATTCAACCAGAACAATTTCGGACCACCATTTCTTGTAATTCAGGCCTTATTTCAGCAACAAGAGTTATATTGGCTGCCAAAGCGTCTATTGTTTCTGGTTTATCAGCATAAACCGATGACTCTTGACATATCGTAATCCCAAAGACAATAATCCATTTGAGTTATGTCGCATGATCTTGGAGGCCAATCAATTGGACCATTTCTCGAAATTATGTTATCACTAAATCTTTGTTCCAATAAATCAATTGTTATGGTCAAGTCGCTTCAGTTCTTGAACCAGTTGGATCTTGTATGATATATGGCGTTATTTTCCTCTGTGCGTACAGTTCTTTGTCTTATTGTTGTTGTTGCATAAAGTAAAGAAAATGTCCTTCGAAATATGTCGATGGATCGACGAATAAGCTGCTTTGATGGACCATAAATTCCATGAAGTGCCCTATAAGTTTGTCGAATGAAAAAACTGATTTTGAAAATAAATTTCAACAATTTCGAACGTTGTTGCAGCGTGAGTCTTTCCACCATATTGTTAATGCTTACTGAACAGAAATGTCCAAACAACATAGCTTTTACCTTTAGTAAAATAACAGTTATCCCTACCAAAAATTCTATCTCTCTTAAAAAACACCCGATAATAATATCTTCATTCTCTTTTATATACAACAAACTTTTAACTTTCAGTTATGAATTATTCGTGTTGTAAATTTTAATGCCTGTTACTTATTCTTCTTGTGATGAGAAGTCCTTAATATGGATTCCAAAGTGATTCTAAAAGACAACGTGATGCTTTTCAGTATTTTCAATGATATTTTCGTTACAATAAATTATTATTTTGTAATTGTGTATAAAATTCTCCAATAACCCCATCAGATTTCAATTTTCTGATAAGAATATCATTACGTTCTTACTTGAAAATTCTGTCGTCATCTTCGGCCAATTTTTCCAATGTAATCGTAGTGATAAAGCAATTTTTGACAAGGTTGCGTGTACGATATTGATCGTCCACTGTTAGCGTGATCATAGAAATTAACATTGAGAAATTACTGGGACAACTTATTAATCACTTTTGAAATCAAGTAATGAATGGTTTACCAGGAAAGTGTTGAAGTCATTAACTGAAAATGTACATGTTTCTTTACCGTAAATTTATTCATTCGATCGCCTTCTTCAGCTCACAGCTGAATACAGATATGTAATTCAATTTTGTATAAAAACGGCCAGCTTATCAACTATATCGATGAACTACAATTCTATTTTTCTCGGTACATCAGTACTTACGTCGCCCTTTCCTATTCCAAGAAACGAAAGTCAAAATCAAGTGATTGCCCCTGTGCCGCTTCAGGAAGCGAAACAGTCCCTCAGTTCCGCGTTCGCTCAGTCCCCTATTGATAGGTTCAATTGAGGTCTAGACGTTACAACTTTCCCAAACACGGTTTTTTGCATAAGGCCATCGGGATTTTCGACCATTATTTCTTTCAAAGTACAAGACAGGAAAAAAATTCAAAATAGTCGAGCAAGTAAGAAAGCATCGAAAAATAAATTGGAGAATCCATTAAAGTTATAAAATAGCGAATTGCTTACTTCCTTCAATAAAACAACTCATGAAGAATCTAGTATTTTTCGGATACATCGCGTTCATTGATATATAAATATCAACGACCGCCATGGATCCGACACGAACTTGTCATCATCTTCAACCAGGGAACTGCGAAAGTTCCAACCTCATCGAAGTGGGTAGATGTCGACCTAGGTTTCGATCTTGTTCTGATCTCTTCAGGACAACATAACCCTACAACGATGAAAATTGAAGTGGAACGGAGGTCCTCTTATACAAAACTAGACGAGGTCTTTAAGGTACAGTGTACGTCAAGGCGACATCTAGTTAAGAATTGGACCACCAATTCCCTCTCGTAGCCCTGGACGACGATAGATGGCATACCTCTCTGTTGCCCTTTCAGCAGGAATGAACTGAATGTGTTCAGTTTCCACTCAAGCAGGGGTGTGAGAATCGTTCGTATTATCGGCGTTTAAGCCAGTAAATGACAATCATAAGATATTTTTTCTTAAGAATCTAGTATCTCTTGAAATTAATTAGGTCGAAAAGCGAGCTAAGAATTTCCTCGAACCTTATCTGACCCCTTCCAAATGGAAAATCCAGTGTTGAAACGTTTGCTCAAGGTCCGAGGTAAAACACACAATCCCAATCTGAAAGGGCAAGAGCTAATCAGCGTCATCCAGTAGAAGTGGAAGCGAAACTTAAAATTCAAAGGAATTTGCATTGGAAGGGTTGTCGTTCACAAAATCTCTTGTATAAATTGAAAGAAGGGTAAAGAGGAATCACGGCCTTTGCATTGTTTACGAAGCTATTCCAATTTGGTACTCACTACAGAGTTATAAAGAGTAATGGAAAATAATTTTCCTGGGAATGGGTGAGAAACCAACTCAAGCCAAAGACATTTTCTTAAATATGAATTTTACTGAATAATGAGTACATCAGACGCCTCTATTGAACCATGTCAATAGGGGATTAGAGGAATACGAAAGTATGAAGCGTGCCTTTTATGTTCGGAGGATAATTTGCAATGCACAGGGACAATCCCTCAATTGTCAATGTCGTCGAACTGGCTCACACTTTGCCAGATAATGAGATAAACGCCGATTCCTTCAATTTCTTCATCATTCAATTCGATACTGTGACCGTCTTCAGATGAAGAAATGTGCAATTATAGTCTTGAACCTGAGGCCTGACAATTTCTCATTCAATTTGGATGTTCCCTTTGTCGAGTTTTTAATGGCCTTGATGTTTAATTTGACTTCTCGTCTAACGGAGTATAACACTTGAATTATAACGTGAGCTTTCGTTCAGTTACCTACAAATAAATGCTGTATAATTCCGAAGAAATGGGTTGAAGAAATCTTTATTTCGTATACAGTCCGATTATATACGCGACAAGCATCAACAGCGTTTCAAATTCGTGAAATTGGTGATTACAGATGAAAGTCCACTTTGGAAGGAGGAGGATATCTAATCTGATACACATAATTTGTGTGAAATTTTATTGTTATTGACAGTATTCACAGCCGATTTTAATCTTTTTATATGTAAGATGAAAAATGATATTGTACAAACTGCTAAATGAATAGAAAATTCCGGAAGAATCCTGATTTCTTTTTGGATTAGAGTTTCCAAGGTTGATTCCCTCACTAAGAATCATGTAGACCATTGTCGAATGATCTGAGAATGAATTATACAGAGTGTTCCTAGATTTAACGTACAAATGAAGAGGAGAGATTCCTTTAGTGAGTTTAAGTAAAAAAGCCCATAAACATGGGGTCGCAAACGTTTCGTTTTCGAGATATCGAGTGTTGCAGTTCTTGTCGTATCTGCTACCCATTTCGAGAAAGAATTTTGAACGATTCTCTCGAAATCCTCGGAAAAATCCAAATTATTTCGAAATAATCGGTAGCAAAACGACAAAACTACAAACGACCAAGAAGTTCAATATAATAAAGCGAACAATATCTTGTATCAACAAGAATTATTGCTGTGTGTTATCGGTCCTTGACAATTAGTAGAAAAATCTCATGAAACTGACCAAATTTGTCGAAATCCTTTATTGGAATTCAATCAACGTGTCGACGTTTCACTCCACATACGGGGCATTCTCAGGACAATATTATGAAGGAATATGAACAATACTCAAAAACACACTGAGTAGAAAACGAAAACGTGACAAACATTTCAAAAAATACCTTTTAGTCAAGGATGATAAAAGATCGAAAAATGCAACAACATTTTCTGAAGTACGTATTTAATAGGGTGAAGGCATGTACCAAAATATAAAATATACATCACATAAAGGACCCCGCACACTTACTTAGGAAAAGCGGGTCCAGTGAATTTTCCCCATTTTTACATATTATATTTATATCAACCTTAAGAACAATATATCAGATTTTCACGAAGGTCTTACATCCGGTTTGTTCTATAGGGCGTTCCAAAATTGCAGCTACGGAAAAATGAATCTTTAAATTTTGATGATAATTCTTCTAATTTTCAGAATTTCATCATGATGCCTTGGGTTCTGAACAACAAGATATCACAGATATCCACACCGCCCACCACGTTAAGTTTCGTTATACAGGCTGTTCCGTGAAGCTATATAAGTAACTGAATGTAACTTTGTTAGTGACTTTGGGACCGCCCTGAATTTATTAAAATATGATACCATGATGTATGTCCACCTCTGTATAGGAAGTTTCATCAATGTACAAAGAACAGTTGAAAAATTATTCAGGTTTAAATTCGGATTTCATACAATTTTTCTTTAAAACTTATCTTAGTTGATATTGCTGTCAAGGAATATAGGTTTTCAAACGGTATAATTATTATGATAGGTATTGACGGTTGGTCCAAAGATGTTTTTATTCAGAAATGTACAGGATGGACATAATTCGGTGTCACTAATCTCCTCATTTCGCTATCTAAAAATCTGTTTATATAAAAACAGTATTATCATTCCAGGTTGTTGTATCTTTGAGCACTCTAAGGATGCATATTTTTTTGAATATTATACCATAAAAGTATGTCGACCTTTGTGAAAAATTTCACTCGTGTTAAATAATTAAAAGATTGTTCATTCAGGTTTTAGTTCAATATACACCATTACTTGAAATAATAATCATCAACAATTTACATTAAAATGTATTAGCACAAAATATGAAATCTATTAATTCCAGTCTTAAAATAGGGTTATTAACAATTGAAACAATTGAAAGATTCAACAGTTGAAAGACTGAAGATTTTAGCTTTATATTTGTTACACCACTATATAATCTAGGACAGTTACTAAAAAAAAAGTCATGGAATAATCACTCCTGCATTCAAGATAGAATTCAAGAGTTGAGTAGAGGGGTACTTAATATTTCGCATATGTCGTATCCAAGAAACCAGAGTACGCTTGTTATGTGAGAACATGTCCCCAGGGTTCTGGCTCCAGTAATGGTTTATATTGAACTGAAACCTGAATGATTTGGCAATAATCTTTTAATTATTTATACTCGAGTGAAATTTTTCACAAAGGTCGACATACTTTTATCGTATAATATTTGAAAAAAATATGTGCTCAAAGATACAACAACCTGGAATGATAATACTGTTTTTATATAAACAGATTTTGAGATAGCGAAATGAGGAGATTAGTAACACCGAATTATGTCCATCCTGTACATTTCTGAATAAAAACACCTTTGGACCGACCGTCAATACCTATCATAATAATTATACCGTTTGAAAACCTATATTCCTTGACAGCAATATCAACTAAGATAAGTTTTAAAGAAAAATTGTATGAAATCCGAATTTAAACCTGAATAATTTTTCAACTGTTCTTTGTACATTGATGAAACTTCCTATACAGAGGTGGACATACATCATGGTATCATATTTTAATAAATTCAGGGTGGTCCCAAAGTCACTAACAAAGTTACATTCAGTTACTTATATAGCTTCATGGAACAGCCTGTATAACGAAACTTAACGTGGTGGGCGGTGTTTGGATATCTGTGATATCTTGTTGTTCAGAACCCAAGGCATCATGATGAAATTCTGAAAATTAGAAGAATTATCATCAAAATTTAAAGATTCATTTTTCCGTAGCTGCAATTTTGGAACGCCCTATAGAACAAACCGGATGTAAGACCTTTGTAAAAATCTGATATATTGTTCTTAAGGTTGATATAAATATAATATGTAAAAATGGGGAAAATTCACTGGACCCGCTTTTCCTAAGTAAGTGTCCTTTCATAATGAACCGTCAAGTATTAAAAACGACATCTTTATTGAAAAGCAACAAAGAACATACATTAAGAAGGAAATAAAAAAGTGAGGAATTGAGTATAATAACAAAGGTTTTTTTCAAATTAACAGTTGCTCACCAAAAAAAAAAATTCTTGAGGAAAACAGGTGACAGTGTTCTAGAAAAAATGTCACCCTGTAGATCTGCTATTGAAATTGCCATGTCACGTGGTGAGAACTCTCGAATGTGATTTCTATGCCAAATTTCAGTTGAATATCTTGTAAAGTGTAGATGAGAAAAAAACTTGAAAAAAATTCAAACTTCAACCGACCCCATGTTCATTTAACTTACTTAAGGAATCTCCCCTTTTCGTTTTTACGTTCAATTTAGGAACACCCTGTATAATGCTAAATTCTCATAGACTGCTCGTCAAGAGCTGAGGATAATGATGCATAGTTTTCGTTGGATCTTAATAGTTTTTTTTTTGAATTGAATGAATTCATAACGATGATAGAAACGTCTTCTTGTTCATGAAGCAAATTTCCGTCAAACTTGGTAGTTTTTTCGAAAAACTGTGGAGTTAATTAGTGATTTTGTGAGAGAGCCAGATTATGGACGTACACTGGTACACTCATCTTAAGCCGGCCATAGACATCGTTATTTTTCATCCGTTTATAACGCCGCGATACGAACCGTCCCGGCAAAAGCGCCAAAAACCGATGTGTATGGCGAAAAACCGTCGGTACGAATCGTCGGTACAAATATCTGCCGATGCTTGATTTTTGTCACGACGGTTCATCGGTTGTCGTGCCATACCGACTGTGTGTGGGGATTTCGTCGAGAATCGGCGGTTATTTTCCATTAGCGTAGTACAAGTCGCGTCCTCTCCACAAGTGCGTCTACTTCTGCTGTTTCTTAATCACTTCTTCTATCACTATTTTTGACCGGGATGGATCAGAAGACGGCGAATAAACAATTAATTGTGGATTTCATCCATTTGGACAGGTTGCATCCTTGTCTATGGCGAATTAAATCAGCAGAATACAGGAATAGAAACAAGAAGAGGGAAGGTTATGTAATATTATTGAAAAAATATCATGAATTGGAAGGAAGGCGCTGATATTAAAACAGTGAAGAATAAATTCGATTCTTTTTTATTCAGCACCGAAACCGCGGCCGCCACTGCTAAGAGATGTTTCCTCTTCATGACGTGCTTAATCGTGAACGACAGTAAAATAACGGGAAGAATTTACCGAAGTGTGTGGGCAAAACAGTTCTGCGATATGACTCGGCGGTTCGAATCGCGGCGATGAAAACGGATGAAAAATAACGATGTCTATGGCCGGCTTTATAAAGGCTCCCATCGTGCATGCTTCGCCTCGATGGATATTTTTCGCCTCTTTTCTTTCGCCAGCTCGAAAAATTCCCGACAAAACGAAAACGCTGACTTCTATTTTCCTTAATGAGGGAAAACGCGCCTTTCTCTGATATCCTTCTTGCGATCGAGAACGATGAAACCTTAATATTCAAATTTTTCCCTCTTGACATCGAAAAACGCGAAATTACTTGACAGCGCCGCCTTTCTAATACACGTCATTCCGAAAGATCCAAATTAATTTCATGGAAATTTCTTTAATTACTTCTGTTCTGCCAGGACGTCCCGGATGTTCAATCTACTTGCAAATTGGTACACTTGTTGAAAATCGTGGCAGTTTTGCTATTCGGATCCGCAGTTTAGTTTTCAATCTTTTTAGTGGCCGACAATTCTGTTACCCTTCAATATTAATTGCAGCGGTTTTTTTGCTTGGGATGCATCGAGTTGGTAAATGGCATTTTCACGTTATTTGGTCACGATGAATATTAACTGCTCAATTTGAATGTGATTAAAAGCGCAATTTGGATTCAGTGAAGGATCGACTAGCGGGATGTTTGTTTCTATTGCCTTGAGATATTGAGGAATGATAGTTTTTTTAATGGATTCTTGGTCTGTTCGAAAGCTGATTGCACATCGCTAAAATACATAGAACGGTTGCAAAAACAAGACGTAGGAACACGAATGTTATACGAATTATTGGTACCTCAGGGATTTATATAGATGAAAGATAATTTCATGACATTTATATTTTGAGAATAATTTCCGGCAGTTTTCCACCACGACTAGTTCCGAGGAACCACATTCGACCAGATCAATTTTGGACCACTTTTACGAGTAATGCCTTAATTCAGCAATAACACAAGTTATTTAGGCTTCCAAAGCGTCTATTGTTTCTGGTTTGTCAGCATAAACCAATAACTGGACATAACCCCAAAGAAAATAATCTGGTGGAGTTATGTCGCATGATCTTGGAGGCCAATTAATTGGAACATTTCTGGGTAGACCTAATGTTATCGCCGAATCTTTCTTTCGATGAATCAATTGTTATGGTCAATGGGCTCTAGTTTTCGAAACAGTTGGATCTTGCATGACTGAATTTTATTTATTGTTCTTCAAGACAATGCCGACGTTTCAAAACGGCTCGTTTCTTTTTCAAGGCTAAAATTAAAAATGTTTAAAATTTTTTGAGATCTTTCGTACACACAATGGGTATATTACCTAGTCCTCTGAACAATATCGTCGATACAATTCTAAGGTCAGGTTCATATTTCAAAGAGATCTAATTTTTTGAATACAGCGCATTTTCAATAAGTTTAAAGTTTTCCAAAATTTCTATCAGGTATATTGGCTATGACAGATGATGTCTTTGTGGACATGTGACATAGAGATTTTTTGACGTTTCGTCGAGTTTTTGTTCATCTGTCACCGCCATTAGCCTTTGTCAGGGGTGTACTCTATTATATCGGGAAATTTTCATCGACTAATTGATAAGGGTTAAAATATACAGAACAGCCAAATTAAAATATGTATAGACATGTAAAAACACATTTAAATTGCACGGTGTCAATCACAGACTCTTCGAAAGAACTTCAGCAGTGGCACCACTCTAATTGTGTGTACGAAAAAATTTTTAAACATTTTTAATTTTAGCCTTGAAAAAGAAACGAGCCGTTTCGAAACGTCGGCATTGTTTTGAAGAACAATAAATAAAATTCAGTCCAAGTGAATAAAATACAGGAGCTCTCTTGGAGAGAAGAAATGGACTCGCGTACCAGTTCTTGTCGCCACGAGAATTAAAGAAATAAAAAATGAATGTATGTTTGAATAGCAATAAATACCACAAAGTAAATACTGAATGAATGGACTTACGGCTTGTCTTCCTTGAAGAATTGGGTCTGGCTGGTTTTCTGTTGCTTCTTGCAGTCTGTGTCTTTCACGCAATGAATT
Source organism: Adalia bipunctata (assembly GCA_910592335.1). NCBI lineage: Eukaryota > Metazoa > Arthropoda > Insecta > Coleoptera > Coccinellidae > Adalia > Adalia bipunctata. Next base: position 18,126,704 of record OU342955.1, read on the forward strand.
CACTGTGTTTTTCACTAGAGTTTATGTAAAAATGTTCTGGCAGGCACGTGCTAATTCGCGTTCAGGTGAACCACTGCTTCGAGCGTAAGAAGAGCAAGAATTTAAGTTTAAGGCGCTGTAAGACTAGTTACTTGGCCGAGTTATGAAACAAAAGTGCAAGTGCGTTCGAAGAGGGTAGTTTTTCGGGTTTTTTGGGTCTCTTGCGGCCATAGACACGAGGAGAGAGGGGATATTCACAGAACTCTCGTGCCTGTTCTTTGCCGAAGTTCCATCAACAGCATGACTTTGTGGTATGTTAAAAGAAGAAGAAATATGAATTTTGAACACCAAGAATCCCAATATATTTTTCCATTCGAACATAAATGGACGATAACCTAAGAACATTTAATAAACTGTATTTTTCTTGTAACCTCTCCTTAGATAACAAGCACGAAACGATTATACAAGTTATATGTATAAAATAATAGACTCTACCTTCTATATGAAAATGTATAGCAAGGAAGAATTATGAAATGTACCTTACCTTCTATATTAAAATGTATAGCAAGGGAGCAAAGTGTTGTTATGAATTACAAAAAATAACTTATTACTTATTCACAACTGGTTTTTGACCCACAATTGTAAACTTTAGTTTTACTGGTAATTTACTTCATTGACTACTTGTCTCTGTAACATAGGGTTTTGAAGACAAGCTGAAAAATAAGGGAGGTTCATTTCCTCTGAATAAAAGTGAGAAAGACCAACAATTGATTGGATGTCAGAATCGAACAACGCCTCGCTGAGCAAACAAAGTGCTCTCATTTGCCATTTTGGACTATTGTGGGAAAACAACCCATTTCTTGAATCTACAGACCAATGAGAGAAACCTTGGACGATTTGGTATGCGATACCTGCCATGTATTCCCATAATGCAACTTGTACTGCAATAAATGTCACCATATAGTTAATTTTATGAGCTTTTACTGAGGACTGAATGAAGGTTCATAGGATATGGTCATTGTCTCAAACAACCATATGAATCTCCCAAACTTGACCTAAATTCTTGAGTTGAGAACCTTCTCAATAGATGTCCCATAAATCCGGTAAAAGCGTTATTTCAAACAAAGAACTAGAATTGTAACTAAAAGCATAAGGAGCAGAATATTGTAGTAGGTACGGAAGTGATCGATCCTATATGGTTAAAATCAATTTATACAATCTTTTTAAAGGAGAAAGTTCAATTATTGTGAAGAAAGGAGATGGAATTAATGTTATCCAGATGTTTCGAAGTGAAACGCAACACTATCACTTACAGCAGCGATATTTTCTTCTGTACGTACCGTTCTTTATCTTGTTGTTGTGGTTGCAACGGGTAAGGAAAATGTTGTCCGAAATCTATCGATAGTTCGACGAATAAGCTGCTCTGATGGACGATTATGTTAACCATAAGTGCTTTATGAGTTTGGCGAAAATAACACTGATTTTTGGAATAAATTTCAACAATTTGTAAGTGTTGTTGTGGCGTGACTCTTTCCATGATAATTTGTCGATGCTTACTAAACAGAAATGTCAAAACATAATGGCTTCTACCTTCTTCCAAATTACAGTTGTCCCTATCGAAAACATATGCTTCTCTATTATTTCGGATTTAGCTTCCTTTTTATTTTTCATGATAAACAATAGTACATTGTTTACCGGGTAGAAAAATACTCACATTCCTGGACGATTGTGGAGATTGCTTGTGGATTTAGCAACACAGAGTCCAGGAATGTGGCTTTTCCTACGAGGTAAACATACTAGTTTTCCGCAAATCGTTTGAAATTCGACCGATTTCACTCAATTTTGAAAAAAAAAATCGCGAAATATTGCATTCATAAATAAATGGAGCTTTGAAATTCGGAATGGAATTGGTTGCTTTACTATGGACACGTATTAATGCTGAATTGTCACTCTTGACGAATATTAATTTAATTGCTGGTCTTTTCGAAGACAAAACAGTGTAAAATGATGAGTGCTGATGAATTTTCCATTTCTTGAACTCCCCCAGGGCTGGTCGAGGCGGTGAATACTGCTTCAGTAGAATTATTGCCAAATAAAATCGAGAAAAAAGTATGAATATGCTTATGTAGAACACTGACAACTGTAAGAAAATATCATTTCCTTACAGTAAGGAAATGAATATTTCCTAACAGTTGGGAAATCTTGACTGACAAATTTTGTTAGGAATGTCAAAATTCCTAGCGATTTGCGGAAAAATTAATAAATGAATAGTTTTTGCAAATCCAACAATAATATTCATTTATGGGCATTGGTGAAACTACTGGCTCAGTAGCTATAATCTAGGAGCCTTCTGCGAACACAGATCCACGTCGTGAAATCTCTGCTGAATATTTATTTTTCCGCCTGCGAAATTGTTTCCCATTTAAACATAACGAAACCGACTGTGTACTCTATTAAATGAACAGCTGCAATTTCTTGTACATATCATTACGTCTGTCGGCGAACATCCTCTTTATAAAAAAAATACATTCCATTAAAACACTCGGCAAATCTATCTCGTCCAAAAGTACCGGATCCCGTCATTTTATGTAATTGAATTTCGGAACCCCAGTCTCGCAATCTAAACAGAAAGCGGGAATGAAATAACATGGTAGTCAACCGTAACATGAAACGTAGTTTCGTGAATGTCCGAGGTGCGTGGATGCTGACATTTTCAAAATGGCGATTTTGGAGTGGAGGGTTGTTTATCGTAAAACCGGTTATTTAAATATCAGCCGTCATCCAAATCGAATGGGGGTTGACTCGATAAATCCCAACTTTTTGACGAGTTTGGACCATAAAAGGGATTTGGAAGAGTGCCTCCATTTAATGGGACGTTCTCACAATACGGGATCGGAGTGCTGACAGAAGATTTTCGAATATTACGTTATTTGAGTTTGGCCCATTGGAAACATCACCTTTATGTTGAATTTGAATCCCTAAACCTGATTAAAAGAAAGCAGTAGGCGCAGAAAAATATCACTCACCTGATTTGAAAGACTTAACTTTGAGGGGGGCTGGAGCTACCGAGTTGTAATTTCGGCAGATAAGTAGCAGGTTTTCTGGCCTAACTTGTAATATCGTCTTGGTGACAAGTGGTTTGAAAAAGTCTTCCTTTGAGATTTATTAGTTCGACAATTCTCTGTTGAATCTATCAATAGGGGAACAAGATCGTTCTGTAGATAATTCATTCAATGCACAGGGGTAAACACTCGCGTTTCTTGAGATGATGCGTTTTTTTCTGTTTACCGAAATATCTTGCTCCTGATATTGGCAGTTTTGAGGATTGAGAGAGAACCATATACACAGTAGATTCCCCTCATCAAACGAAACACTATCTTTCTATTCCATTTTTCAAAATTCGGTTTCGTTTGGAAGATACAAAAATCCATGAAAAAAACACTTTTCTGTTTATATCTTCGAAACCGTTATTTCAAATGAACTGAATTTTGGAGAATTATTCACTCCCTTTGTGATGCATATTTCCAAATAAAAGCTTATTCAATATTCCTCCCGGCTTCCGATATGAAAGTTACACCATAGCAAACTCATGAATCCTCGAAAAATACTATAAAACCACTTGAAAAAGATAAACGGTTACTATATTTTCGAAAGAACCAATCGGTTTAGAAAATAAAAGTATTCCTAAGTTTTTTCAATAAAACGCGTCGTTTTCGAGTTATTCCCAATTTCACCCGATAAAATTTGACGAAAAATTCAAAAATCATAGGAAAAACCTAGATGCAACCCTGGCTTTTCAATATCACAGAATGGCTCAAATTGATAAACTCTATACAAGGTAACAATGTTGTCAGAATGTTTATCAACTTTGTCAAGACTAAAACGTCAATGGAATACAAAATTCGGATATTAATGATGAATATTCCATACAAGTAATGTATTGAATTGAAATCAATGAAAAAAATACTATGATACCTGATAATCTGTGGCGATATTTCTATCTAAACAATATCCTCTTGAAATTTTATAAACTCACTTCACGGTTATTATCACATTAATTCTTTTTCACTGAAATTCTTTTCACACCAACTTTTCGCATTCTTCACTGTGAATAAACAAATAACAAATCGACAAATCTCCATCAAGCCGCTATACGCATGCTTACTGCAACAACCACAGACCAACTGTTCGGTCTACGGAACAACGGTTGGTCTTGCGCATTAAGATCGTAGCGCTCTATCGGCGAGAATCAGAACATTTCCAAATAGGCACGACAAGACGCTATCAGCCGAAAGTAAATAAAACTAGTACCTTTGCGTTAGTTCATCCGTTTATGATAGAGGACCTATTGCTTCCTTGTTTAAGGAGGAAATCAACACAATCTGGCATCGTCTCCTCGAACATTTTATGAAGGTTTAGGTTAGGTCATTTGACCTTATTTAATGGAGTTATGTTCGATTAGTGTAAAAACAATTCTTTTTGAGATTGTTTTGGGAGAAAGAGGAGAATATAAACAAGTTATTACTGCTCACACATCATCTTCATGAAAATCGAAGAATGAACTCATGGGAGAAATATGGCTCTTTAGTTGCAGATTAGCTAGGCACACACGAAAGGGAAATCATTAAGATCTTATCCGCAGTCCAGATCTGTAACAGATCTGGACTGCGGATAAGATGGCTTCCGCCGATCTGGTCTGTCGCGGATCAATGAGATATATGATCCGCGACGGACCAGATCGGCGGGAGCGATCCTATCCGCAATCCAGATCTGTTACAGATCTGGACTGCGGATCATTTCTTACAGATTTCCCTTTCGTGTGTGCCTTGCTAATGAAACTTAGTGTTTTTGTTAAGGAATATCGTGTTTTCAATATTCTTATTCGAATAAGATTAGTGCTTGAGTATTTCCTGTATCAACTCAATTTCAATCGAGAAATATAGACTTTGCATCAATTCCAGAGAATTATATCAGAGACGTAATTAGCCTAATTTTTTTTAATGGCCATATCTTTTCAACAGAGCCGAATTCGGAAAAATGGAAAATGAAAAAAAAGTTTTTTTTGACCTCAAGAATCTTCAGTTAAATTATATGTACCAGTCAAAGACTCACCCTGTATAGATGAGGCTCAAACTCATAACAAATATTAACAACGACAAACGAATACACGAACAATAAATCAATAATTGCTCTATAGTTTTAGTTCCTCGACATCTGTCAGTGACGCTTGCGGCAGTTTTATCCGACTCATGAACAATATCCACAGCATTTCCATCAAGAGTTTGACCATCATTATATACCCGATGGCTTTGTATCTGTCAAGTCTGTCGACAGAAGTCGGGAAAATAATCTCGGAGGTTCCGTCTATCCGGCAATTCATTTTTCACGAAAATCTTTCTACAACATAAGCCGATCAATGAATTAACTACTTTCGTATCAATTAATGTAGGAAGTTGGCCGGGAGATATTTTATTCTGGCTTCTGCGATAGATTTAGGGCTTACACCACTTCGGAGAGGAGTGGCTCCATTACTCAGCCCTATTTCGTTTTCCTTAAGTCTTTTAATGGGGAAATCTGTTTCGTTACTTTTTCAGCGCAATTTTCGGGTATCTTTCGGTATAGTGCTGTTCGCTTTGAAGTTTGTATCGACTTCTGTTTTACCTTGTGATTGATAGTCAAAAATGCATTTCTTTCGAATGGTTAGCCGAGGGTTTTCTGCTTTGGGAATCAATCACCTGTTTGGTCCTTCTTCGTTATCCCCCTTCACTATTCCCTGGTTGATATGTGTATCCTATTGTTGAAGACTTCGAAAGTCTGTTGTAAAGTGGCAAGTAAACTGCTTCACATGAGTAAGGGATATTGTCCTCAATTGCAAAAAAATATAGTTAAGATAGGATTTTTGTGATGAAAATTCATATTAATATGATTTCAAGTTGCAAATCAATTTCAGCCTGTAGGTCTGCAGCGTGTACAGGGTGGTTAAGAAAAATCGATTAAAATAACGAAATTTGATTCCCAGAGAATTCAAGCATTTTAAGACTATCAATACAATGTACGGCCTCCACGGACATCAATAACAGCTTGACATCTTCTCTGCATACTACACACGAGGTTGAACATTTCTTGAGGAATTTGGTTGGATAAACGGGGCAGCAGCTCTCTCAGATCATTTAAGGATTCTGGGGTAGGTTGATGATTATCTAATCTTCTTTGGAGCATTTCCCATGCATGTTCTATGCAATTCAAATCTGGTGAGTGCGGAGGTATTGGTAAATGTGGAATACCAATCTCCTCGCGCGCATTATCAACTATGACTGCACGGTGCGGTCTAGCGTTATCGTCTAGAAATTAAAAAGTTTCACCAATAGCAGCGTGAAAATTTGGCACAACATTGTCAATGACATGCTCCCTATAGTGTGAGGCGGTCATATTCCCAGGACAGATGTGTCGATTTGTGCGCCCGTTGAAACATATCCCGGCCCATACCATAACACTACCCCCTCGGAATGGATGGACTTCTTGGACATAGCGACGATAACGGGGTATGCGTGGGATTGTCCATACCCTTATTCTTCGAGAATCTGAAAATTGTCCATATCTGGATTCATCAGTGAAAAGGACACTACGCCATTGATCGTTCCAATTGATATGTTGCCTTGCCCATTCCAGTCTTTGACGCTTATGGTCACGTGTTAATGGAACTCCTCTTAATGGATGTCTAGAACCTTGATTCACCTCTCTCGAAAAAACTTCGACCCCATCTGCATTTTGAAGAGTATTTCGTAGCATTCTACACGTAGATGAAGGGTTTCTTCGCGCCTAAACGGTGATGGAACGATCCTGAGCTGGTGTTGCTTCTCGTCGCCCACCAAGCCTTGGTCTTTCCAACACGGAACCTGTCTCCTTGAACCTATCCCAAAGTCGAGATATCACATTTTGGCTGACTTGGAGCCTTTCCGCTACAACAACCTGAGTTAGGCCACCCTGTAGCATTCCGATAGCCCTATTAGCCTCAGCGTTTGTTAATTAACATCTTGGGCATTTTCAGAAAACTCGTTTCATATCGAAGCCGTCAATAAACCGACTTCATTTCAAAATAAGAACATTCATGAAGCATATGCAAAGAACCCAACTTCAGGAAAAAGGCTACCAGATTGACGAAATGTCTTATACCGATTTTTATTGGATAGATTCAAGTTGTTATTGAGTTTTAAATGATTTTACAGAGATTTTCTCGAAGATTACATACTTTTAGAAACGATTGAATACCCTACTCTTGTGGAGCAGGAGCAGCATATTTGGTGTGGCCCAATTCACTAAGCAATTCACCAAGCCCAAAAATGTTTCTGCCAATATAATAGAAGTCTCCGGAAGCAATCAATTACATTCTTATCATATTTGCCGTTTTCCCTACATCATATGTGTAAATATAATAATTCAGCTCATATCAAACCCCTGGAGGCCAACCTCCTGAATATTCAAGCAGGGAAATTCACCCCAATTCCAACAATTCAGTCCGACAAGTACTTCGAGCAACGAATATTGAGGTTGAACCAGCAATTTCATTGTTCATCATGAGCAATAATACGCCTGAAGAAGGGAGCATCCATTCTCATTTTTGCGCATAATATAAAATGATGTAAATGAATTGAAACAGCCGAGAGAGGCGGGGAATAAGGTTAAGGCGGCGAAACCACGGGAATCAAACTTGACGTCTCGGTTATCCCTCATCCGACGGAGGTTTTCCCTGGCTTTGAATAGTTTTCGCAGTCGATATTCCCGGAGCCTGTCGATTTGATGCGGAAAAAAGTTGATTGATATTGGTTAGACGTTGATTCTAAGAATAATGGCAGGAGTCATGATTGAATGCAACTAAAATTTCTTGGATTCGAACTGAGAGCAATCAGCATTTTTTGTTCCCCGATAAAAAGCTCTGAGTTCAAAGGATTCTTTGTACTCTTGGATATCTTCAAAAAATATTATTCTTTCAAGCTGGTGCTATTGAATTGCTTATTTCTGAACGCTCGTTAGACTAAACCTCATCTGCAAACCTTCCTAGTGATGCAGTACAATGATAAGCGAAAGAGAGGATTGGGAAAGGGAATACACAAACTATAATCTCAAAGAGAATACAATAAAATGGTATACATATGGTTCTAAAACCGCTACAGGAGCTGGCGCTGGAATTTACGGGACAAATACCAAGTGTGCACTATCGTTTGGCTCCTTCACAAGCGTCCTTCAAACGGAAATACTTGCCATCGGAAGATGTCTAGATATAAATCTAGAAAGAAGCAGAAGTGCGATATAGCTACTCATATAGATGGTCAATCTGCCATTATATCACTGAGCTCCTACGCCATTGACTCAAAGCTGACTTGGGAATGCCGAAACAAACTCAATGAGGTAGGCAAGAAGAATAAGGTCTTCTTAATCTGGGTTCCCGGTCATTCAGGAATCGTAGGAAACGAAGAGGCTAAAACACTGGCCAGAAAGAGCGCAGAAACGCCATTCACTGGCCCAGAACCCTTCTGTGGTGTAGGAAAATGCATCTTTTAGAAGGAGTTCAAGCCGAAGTAGATAACCGAAGGAGAAAAACTCTAGCGGAATCTCCCAGGGAACTTTGAAACTGCTAGATCCAAAAAATATCTGGATCTCAGTAAAAACCAACTTCACCTACTCACTGGTCTTCTCACAGGACATTGTCGCCTAAAGAAGCATCTGTAGAGACACTGATGAGTGTAGATTCTGTGGGGAGGAGAAAGAACTTCCTATTCACCTGGTTACGGAATGCTATGCCATTGCAAGCCAAAGAAAAGAGTGCATTGGACAGGAAACTTGTAGAAGTGGGGAGCTATCCTCCTTGAAGCCGTCCCAGATGCTGGATTTCATCAAATCTCTGGAACTGGAGGGCGAGCTGTAGGAGGCGCGATGATAATGGCTCTGATAGGGGGCACAATAGACTTTAAAGTCGCAGTGGACTGTAACCCTTTTTCACTATAACTATAGACGATCTAGTGACGTGACTTAGTCAGCTCTACAACTGGGGCATATGAAAGGGATAAACACAATCAATGCGTTGTTACTTCAACGTAATGACGATATCAAGAAGAAAAGACTGCTCTTCATTTATTCTTATTATGGAAATATTGACTTGATCATTATCTGTCACATCCTTATACATTATGTTCGATCTGCCCTATATTATGTCGAGGCCACACCGAGCGCTATGCTATGGACGCTATGGACGCTACGGTGTGCCAGACTCGAACTCCTTGCAGGTTGCAGGCAACCACGCATTAAGAAGAATGACACTCTCGTTTTTTTTTGTTAATGGAGTTAATACATTGAAAATGCAGATTTAGACTAATCAGAGGATAAAGCATTTGTTTCTAGGATCAAGCTCGAAAAGAAGTTTCTTTAACTTAATCATAAACGAAGCTGTGCTCGCTTTCTTATAGTTTCAATTTCTACCCTCTATTCACATCCAGTCGCCTGGTTCACAGACTTCTAGGGTTACAAAGGTAACGAACGAAACGGTGTACAACGAGGCCTAAATAGCAGTCGTCCGATAGGGAAGTAAACAGAAACCACCGCTAAGTTGCCTTATAATTTACTAATGACTGGGCTATCCCTCGGGACGCCGCGAAAGCGAGGCGGGAACCAACGGCATCAGCCACTAATCGAAAGATAGATAGCTCTCCGAATCTCAGTAATTTAAACTTTTTCATTCGAGTCATGTCACTTTGATAAATAGGCCTGTAACTGCCGGTCTTGAGGTCGAGATGATGCGATTTCTTTTATTCGGATGGTCGTCAGGGAAGAAATATGTCACTTCCACCCTGCAGTAGGGATATCGCTGGTTCGAGAAGATCGAGATCACTTTTAATATCAAGAAAATATTCAACCTGTCTATGGAGCGACTAATTACTGACTGATAGCCAAGTTGAAACCTAAGAGAACTGAAAGATCCTAAAAAATGGTTTTTGACGACTCTTTGAAAACCGAACAGGTGACGTTTATATGACGAGCACGGATTAACCTATTCGTAGTAAGGCCATAAGGAACTTGTGACACAATCAATCATGCTCAATCCTTGCGTGAATGTTTTTTAGCTAGTCTTCGTTTCGTCCTCTGTCTTTGACTTTTCCAGAAATAGGCTATCATTCTTGTTGTTACTTCGAGTATAAATCATTTTATCACCAAATATCCCTCGCAATAATCCGTAAACTTTCACGAAACACACCAGCTGAGATTTTAGCGGTTGGAAAGAAATCAGCAAGAATCCTCGCTTTTTCCAACTTCCCGCAAAAACCGCAACTGGAAAGTTCTTTCACAGCCACGGACGCAAGTGCCGAACAAGTGTTAAACACGCTGATCCTCAGGCTGGGGCAAAAACGTGTAATAAGAACACAGACTTGTTGACTCTTGCAGCAGTTGTTTCTATGTTGAGGGTTTGAAGCATGAATTTTTTGTGTTTCGTAGCACACCAGTCTTTCTTTGGATACGCAGAGCATGAAATGAAAATTTTCACGTTTCTTGTAGCTCTGCTTCGTGACTGAGATTTTATTTGGAAAAATAAAGCATATGATGAATCCATATGATCATCGGTTTTTATGTTAGTTTTCCAGGAAACTGATCGGTATTTGATTCCATTTCAACAACAAATAGGTAACTCGCAATGACGTCCTTCTCCAGAAATAGAGCGATGACCAATTTACTGCATCAAGACAACTCTGATATTTGATATTTTTGAACAGGAAGAGATTACTAGGTTATGCCATGCTGCCCTAGGTTATGGGAGCTATATGCTAGACAATGCTACGCTAGGCTAGGATAGGCTATGCTGATTTCAAATTGTTCGTTACCGTGTTGGAATAACCTGTCCAAAGGAAACTCACATTCGATGGAATATTCCTGCTCATTTCCGCCGAGAAATTTTATTTAATTGTATCAAAATCATCGCGCTGTTCTCCATTTCTGAAATGGGTATTTCCCGGGAGAAATAAAAATACCGTTTAGAATGATCTGAACTGGGGAACAGAAAGGACAAGGGTCGAACCCAAGAGAAAAGTGCAAAAAGCAGAGCTAATGAATCATTTGGCATGCAAAGTAGCATGAATACGCAAAAAGCCAGTTAAGTTTGGAGCTCTTAGCGATAAAACTCTGTGAACTTCTCATCAAAAAACAATTCTTTATAGCAGTCGGGCCTTTATGTCCCACTTCATCAGGAAATAAAGGTCGTTTTGCACATTACATTTCAAAACATTGTACTGTTGAAGGTATTACTCAACGCATTAAGCAGATATGTTGGTACTGATCTCAAGGAATTCCTCATTTTATTCCGACATGTTTGAAAAGTTTTAGAAACTGCTTCCGTTCATCCAATTCATAATGTTGCAGAATGTGTTGGATATTTCAGACAATATCATTCGAAATTGGGTTGTTGAAAGAAAGTTATATTATGATTTATGAGTGCCAGGTGCCATGGGATTATGGCATTAAGGGTTCTGAAAAGGCTGATGCACTTGCAAAAAGTGATCTTGGAAAGGACAACTATTGGGCAGCGTTATGCCGGCCATCCACGAGGCGACCGATCAGGGCCTTTTATGACATTTTATGAGACCACGTGCGAAAAGAGTCTCTGTGATTGGTCGGGGGCTCATTAAATGTCATAAAAGGCCAAAAAACGCTCGGATCGGTAGCCTCGTGAGTGGACACCTTTACAGTAATGGAATATGCAAAATATGACATTCCTCTGGAGATGATTTTCAGGTCAAAATGCTCGGATCTTGCCTGCTTCAGGAATTTACACCTAGGCGAGCCGACTTTTGATCCTAAAGATGGGATTGCAAAAGCTCCTAAAGGGATCTACGTTTTATGAGGATGGTAGAGGATCTCCTCAGGATTCGGTTCAGCAGTATATAAGAACAGAATACTTATAGAGGGTGTTTCAAATTGCGCGGTTTTTTCAAGAATAAATAAAATAAAGATGGCGCACTGAATTCGCCTGGTTATTTTGACTTCGAGAAGTGTCATTTATAGAAATGGCTTCGTACACTAAACAACAACGCGTTCAAATTGTTGAATTATTTTCATGGAAATCAGCGTTCTGTCAAAATAACGTGAATTTTATGGTTTACATAATCGTCGATCTGAAAGAACTATCGGTCGAATTATTGAAAAATTTTAAGAGAACGGTTCGGTGGAAAACCAAAAAAGTGAAAAATACAGTAGTAACGGTCGTTCACAAGAAAATATTGATTTGGTTCGGGATAGTGTTGCTGAAGATCCTAAAATGTCCTTTAGGCCAGGTTCACAACGAGTAGGACTTAGCGGTTCCACAACATGGCGTATTTCACACAAGGATTTAGCTCTGGAGGCATATAAGGTTCAAATAACACAGGAACTAAAGCAATTAGATCATTTAAAACGTCGTTTATTTATCAATTTCATCAGTGAGCAATCAGCTGATTTCTCTCAAAAAATCATGTTTTCAGATGAGGCATATTTTGAACTTGGTGGTTAGTTAACAAATTTATCAAATCTAGGATGAGGAAAATCCACGAATTATTCATGAGAAACCTACGCATCCTAAACGAGTCACTGTTTGGTGTGCATTATGGTCAGGTGGTGTAATTGAACCTTACTTCTTCGAAAATGATGCTGGTGAAGCTGTAACTGTCAATGGTTATCGATACCTTCGGATGATAATGGAATTTTTATGTCCTGAATTAATGTATTTTGATCTCGAGGACATTTGATTTCAGCAGGATAGCGCTACACCTCACTTTGCAAATGACGCAATTGATTCATTGTGACAAAAATTTCCTGGACGAATAATCTCCAGAAGCGGTGATGCCAATTGGTCACCAAGATCATGTGATTTGACACGGTTGAACTATTTTCTTTGGGGTTATGTGAAAAGTCCGGTTCATAAGAATAATCCACAATCGATTCCTAAACTAAAGGGATGAAATTATTCGTGTCATTAGTTAGATGGAGCCTCAATTATGTCAAAATGTCATTGAAAATTTCAACAAAAGAGTGGACGTCTGTAGAGCTACAAGGGGAAGCCATTTGGTCGATATTATTCTCCGTACATAAATATTATAACTGATACTTCAATTGCCAATAACAAGTTTTTGAGAATGAATGCAAATTTGGATCACCCTTTATTATGATTAAACAAGTTCTATGTAAATTACAAAGTATTTATATATACATCGCCATCTAGTGGCGATAATTTCGAATATAGTACCTTCACGACTACGCTACAGTGTCTAGACAATAGCCATTAACCGTAGCGACGCCTAGTGCCCTTATTCAAAAAAAGGAAAAGTATTTCCTTCATGAGCATATTTGTCATCGAATTTTTCAGAGATTCTATGTATTTTATAATAATCAGGCCGTAGACGAATCCATAAATGATGTTTCATAACAAACAATCCATCCAATCTTGAGTTATAAATGGTGTAACCAACAGTTTTTTATATAAAGATATCAAAGAACCATTTGTCCCTGAATAGTAACAAAACTCAAAGTATCACTGTCTTTTTCTTTCCTATCTCGGGCTTTCCCTGAGTAATTGGCCTCTGTTATGCCCGAAGAAATCGATATATCACGGGTCATAAGTAGGCTGGTTCGAGCTTGAACACAATATCGCATTGATAACTCATAACGCCAATAAGGGTTCGTAAAGGGTAGATATGGATATTTGAATAATATAATTGAGTGAGAGCGTTGTTTGGAGGACCTCCAATGATATATAAATAGGATCGAATTGATATTCCAGGAGTTACATAATGGTACAAAGAGTTATGATGGCAGGGGATGTTATCCGGGAATTCCTGATCAGGGTAAAAGGTAAAAGGTTTACGACGTGAAGGGATGCCGAATAACAGCCATATCAAACTCATTTCTCAAGTAAGACCACAAAGTCAACACGTTGATTTCTTTTGTTACTGATATCAGCAGGTGGAAGAAGAGACCAAACACAGATGGCAGCTAGTGACACTTCTACCGTTTCAGATATGGCTTTCACATCTTTTCTAATGGTGAACCTTTTACTTGAAAATAATAATTTCTATCTCGGCTTCAACCAAACTTCCCGAAATAATAATTTATACCACTTATTCGGTAGTAGGAATGAATTTCCTCAGTCCATACTTTGTACGGCTGGATCCCCAACTTAATTATGACCGAAATTTGTCACAAAATACGAACTTTACATTCGCATTCCGAACTTGCGATTCACGAACCTTCCACGACTTATCTTGAGTGGAATATGTAATACGGCCGTATTTCATAAATAACTGCTCAACTGTTCCCAACGAACAGCAAGGAAATGGATAATTAACTGTAACAGAATCCCTTGCTCAGCCTCTGCTGGACCATGAGACATTAGCACATACACGCAACCCGAACCTCATATCTTACAATTTAACGGAGAGCCAAGGGGTCGCATTGAGCTCATTTGTGTTCTATACGTGACGAAAATGCCACCGATTCTGCATAGTTTTCCGCATATAACAGAATATTCCATTTTACTGAATCCTCGAGGGGAAAAGTCACAAGGTATGAGTGTCTATATACTTTTCTGTCTTATTTTCTCTTTGATCTCACAATGTTACATCACAAGTATGGAACAAAGTGCTTTCAATGTTACTTCACAAGTATGGAACAAAGTGCTCTGTATGTTACATCACAAGTATGGAACAAAGTGCTCTGTATGTTACATGGACATTACAGAACAGGAACATCACTTTTAATATGGACATAATTTTATACCTCAAAGGAATCTCCCAGAGCCGTTTCAGAAATCTGATACGTAACAAAGTTCTCTATTTGATCTGCCCAGATGTCACATCGGTCCATCATCGAGATTCCTTATAATTCTTGTGAAATGAATTTTTTGATACAGAGGTTTTTTGGTGGTGACATAGAGTGGATATGTTGCGATCCACTGGTTGTCTGAATTTTCGAACTACGGATCGGAAGTTTGGAAATTAAGAGCTCTGTAAATCTTCTTCACATGTGAGTCTATCCCGAAGATAGATCTGTGGGTCTTCTTGTTCAAATATTCGGATTTCTTCAAATAAACCGGCAGTCACTGTATAAGTTACAATAAAAACTGTTGTTTCCTTCTTTATGTTACCATTAAAAATGTCGGCCGTTAACTTCGAGGGGCCGCGTAAACCCCAATAAAATCCCAGAATAAATTATTTCCGTGAAACATTGAATTTTCATTTTTTATTTTACTGTAACAGTAAATTAAAATTATATGGAGTATTAATGTCCTTTATAATATGTAGGTAATAAAAGTCGTGCTTGGAAGTTGTAAATGACTTCATAGTCTTAAATACTGCTCATTAAAATTCTTTTCTATCTGAGAGGTAGCTTGATTCATAAGATTAATTTTTGAAATCATCTCTCTTTGAAAGCATTCCTGAATATTAACTCATTGATTTTTGTTTCAGGTAATTACAACGTTTCAAATTCCCACCCTTGAAAAACTTCACACAGCATGGAAGTGAGTATTGAATTATATTACTACTGGAACATATTATTGATTTTCTCAATTTTTGACAAATACAGGCATTTGCACCGTCGGTTTTCCTCGTTCACTTCGAACTCAATACCAACGTCATTGGCAGGCTCCGCTCACAAAAGACAATCTGTTGAGTCCTATGAGTGGAGCCGGGAAGAAACGTAAACCCATACAGATTCTTATAACAACGCGCTACAGTACTACCTGTCTGTAGGAATAACCGCCAATGGAACTGAATTTAATTTCTAAGAGGATACATTTTTCAGGGAACTTGATTCTCTGATGTTTATCCAGAGCAGTTCAGTAGAACATGTATCATGTGTCAACTTTGTTATTCTCAGCGTTGCTTTGCCAGGAACACCCACCGATAGGATGGATCCTCGGAACAACCAGTTTCTCGAATATTTCCGAGAAATCAACAATAGATTCTCAATGACAACAATTCCTTTTGTAACATCGAGGACTATGAGGAATACAAACTGTCAGAACTCCTGAGTCGTTATCTGGAACTAGAAAGAAATATCTGTTTCTCAGAAGAAAGTTATTGAATGACAGTTTTCATGATTGTTCCCAACAAACCGATAGGATTCGACCTCCTGGAATTGCGGAAACTTTTCAGTAATTGGCTACAAGGGTCGACTGTTATCCTTTGCAAGATTTCGCGATCTGTTGGGACGCCTCCAACAATTTTCTGTTAACGGGTTGCTGAGCTTCAATTTCAGAGTTTTTCCCGATATAATTGATGGGGAGGAAGTTTTGATTGCCGATAACATCCGTTTTTGATGAACCCTTCTTTTTCAACTTCCTGACACGGAATCATACCAACCGAGAAATTGAACGGTTTTCTGGTTATGCCTTCTCACGTCACAGCAGGTTGAACAGCTATGTCGTCCACCATTAAACAGCAATCTTTGGATCTCTCTTAGTCCAAAATCCCCGAGAGAACCTTTTGGAATAACACCATTCGAGACTCTATCAGTGTTTTCCCTTTGGTGTCTTCCTCCTTCTGAAACTCTCCCTTACTGACAACAGTGTTGGCCTCTCCGACATCCATAGAAGTTTGATTTCTAAGAAAAATTCCTAGATATTCAACTTCATACTTCCATTCTGTGGTATCTTCATTCAGAAAGAGGGATATCATAGCTGGACGTTTCCTTTTTGGTAAAATAAGATTACTGCTGTCTTAGTAGGGTCAATATGCATCACCTCTATCAAACACCATGTCTTGATCAATCTGAGGCTCTCCTGTACTTAAGTGCACGACGTGCTCTCGAATATACTAGGGTGTTGAATTGCACTATATTTTTTTGTTCTCTCTCAATCAGTTCTTTAGGACTCTTTCCAATGAAACCTTTTGTTGCGTCTAACTACGCAACATCTGGACAAAATGAATTCCATATCCTGTGTCCATAAGAAATGAGCTGTCTCTTTTGAAAAGGTTGTATACATAGATAAATAAAATTTTAACCAAATGGGATCGATCACTTGTATCGTAATATTCCTTCTGGTTTTTCGAGACAAAACCATGTCTTGTGAAACTTCACGCAGTTTCTCAGCATAAGCTCATAAAACGAAATATATGGTGACACATTCATTGCAGAACAAGTTGCATTAGGGAACACATGCCAGACTTCGAATACCTCAAGTGCAAAGATTCTCTTATTGGTCTGTAGATTCGAGAAATGGGTAGTTTTTCCCACTTAAGTCAAAAATGGCAAATTAGAGCTCTTTGTTGCCTCAGCGAGGAGTTTTTAGATTCTGAAACCCAATCAATTGTTGATCATTCCCTTTTTTACTCAGAGGAAATGAACCACCCTTATTCTCCAGCTTGTCTTCAGAAACCGTATGTTACAGAGACAAGCCATCAGTTGTTAATAAGTCAGTAATTCGTCAGTACTTCATCTTAAGTTGTTACCCAGTACTTTGTCAGTTGTTAATCAATTTTCGTTAGTCAAATTGTTAGTTAATCGCTAGTAAACCACACATATTTATAGATTACAACTTAGCACTTTGCTCCCTTGCTATACATTTTCATATAGAAGATACACGATAATTCTTCCTTTCTCTACATTTTCATATAGAAGGTAGAGTTTATAATTGTATTTATACTTAATACTTGTTTAAATATTTCGTGCTTGTTATCTAGGTGAAGGTAATAAGAGATCTGTTATTTGGTAAGAGTGCGTTCAAATTTCACCACTTCATCACCCCCTTCGTAGTTGTTATCTAAGTACAGATAACAACTTATTGCAGTGATGATCAAGATAACTATAGGGTGCTTAAGATTAAGTATGCCCCCTACATCAGTTGTGTAGTGACAACTGTCTTAATCATCGAGATTAACGAGGATCACCAGTATCCTACCAACTAGAAGCAGTTCAAGACCCGGTAAAACAATCAGGGCGCCCAAATAAAATCAGAACACCTTTATGAGCTAATCAAGGTACGAAACACCTTCTCTCACCCATGAAGATGGCACTCTGAGCAGCCCAGAGAATTGTTTCTGATGATGGAAGACTACGAGTCGTGTAGTGAATGAGCAGCTATAACTTCGAGCTCGAAACTCTCGTGGGTGAAACATTGATCCTTCGCTATTACTGATCAGGAATGATGGGGCGACCAGACCGATACATCGTTCTCTATTCCAATGGCAAACGTTCATCATCTGTACTTCGGGATATTGTGTATGATTCCCGCAAAAATTCCCCATTATCCTTTCCACTCTTTTCCCCTAATGCGGAATGGACAAAGCTGATATTGTACTCTATTGTTACCGAGCACGTTTCGGATATCAAGGGCCGTTCGAAGACACACAATGGCGGTTTCAGATGTCATTCCGCAGGCTTCATTGTCGTCGGATGACATATATATTGATATCGTATTACAGTGGGGCTCGACATGTACGTCTCCGCTACCAGAACCGATCAATTCGCCTCAAGTTCGACTAGAATTAAGCCGATTCCGGTTGTTTTGTCGAGTTTGGCTTTGTCGAGCTCGGCGGGCAGATCTAGTAGGGAGTGACTACTTCGATACTGTGGCTTCGATGAAGTTACGAATCTAACCCTATCCTCGGTTCATACTTTGACGACATTCAGTCAGCGACAAACTCTCGATAAAGAGTCTATGATGAAACACGAAGCTGTAGAATTGCATTTGCCACAAATGAAAATTTCCTTCTGACTCCTGGGAACTTCCACAGCACAGCAGATGAACGACTTTCTTCCTCTACTTAACGGATGGATCATTCCAAAAAGTTCCTTCGAGATTGTGGAATTACTTGGATCTCAGTAAGAATGAGATATGCTTCCTCACAAGTCATTGTTGCCTTAGGAAGTATATGATGAGAATGGCCTTATCAGAAACTGACGACTGCAGAGGGAGAAGAGGAAGCTCTTGTTCATCTGGTTTCAAAATGCAAGCATGTGCAAGGAATGTCTTGGACAAGAGAATTGAAGGAGTGATGAGGACTGAACCTCCTTGAAAACCTCTCTGATACTGGAGTTCATTGGAGCTCTGGAGCTGGAAGGCGAGCTGTAGATAGCGCAGTGGCGAAAACAGCTCTGAGGGAGGCACAGTAGACCCTGAGGTCGCAGTGGAATGTAACGCCCCTACCAAACTTACACTAAAACTTCGTCTTTTGCATCAGTATGCTAATTACCTCTGTGGATCGATGTGTTTGAAGGTCCTGCCTTGAATTTCATTGAAGTGGTTTTCTTTAAATCCTACAAGACCTTCAAACCCATCATCAATTTAATCAATTATCTTTCGCATCGTCCTTTTTCACTAGGGCAGTTTTTTCTGGCATTCTTCATCTAGCTCCTACTTTGTATCTGCTGATTTGTTGATTGCTCTAACAAGTGCGCCCTGCGCATCAAAGTTTGTGGAGCTCTTCATCTTCGATCATAGCTACTACAATATTGAGGTTTCGGTGAGGTTGCGACCTCATCCTCATTTTCGGCTTCTATGATGTCGCGAGACTTGTACTCAATGAGATCAAGCCGAGTTATCTGTCTCACGGCAGAGAAACTCCTCTGCCAGTTGTGGTAACTGAAAACTTTTAATTGTTCCCCCTAACAATCGACGAAGATTCATGAAATTCCTATCAGCTTCACGTTTGTTCCGTTCGTAGGTCGGATGTAATTTCATGTTCGAGTGGGATGTTGAGACTGATTTCTGTCTCGATGGTTTCTACGGAAGCAATTTCTTGTATATTAACGAGTGTGACTGGTCTGGATGCCAGCGGAAAGATGGGAATGTTGAGCAGAAAATTGAGTGAACGTGTATTTCTGTGAAGATGATAGAAACATGAAAATGCTGTCGATTTTATACTCCATGAAATATGGAGAATTCTCATTTTCTTGTTATTGCCAATTAGCATTCCTCTTTTTCGCTGGAGGTTCTATGTCGTGCTCACTTCCAGTGGGAGTATTGTTTCTATTCCCTCATTTCTGAACCTAACTCTTATTACCTTTCAGAGTCTTCACTTTCCTTCATGCCACGATCGGATAGTTTATTTCAGGGTAATTGTTTTAATAATTCCATCTCTATCAAATGTTGTCTCCTAAGGTTAAAATCAATACCTGAACGAACTTCTTCAAAACGTAAAAAACACATTATTCCATACTGACAGAAACACAGAAGATACATTCCAATTCAACCGTTTGCTACTCTGGGATTCACCTAGCATTAACCTACTTTGTGCACTCCCGGCTCGAAACATACAGAATGTTCGAAAAGTCTGCCGGGAGAAGGCAGAACATGTTTCTCTAATTACGCATTCAGTGCCCAGCAGTGACGTCTAGTTAATTTATCGTTAATTAACTGCAAGTAATGTAAACCGCAACGAAAATACTAATTATCTGCAGGGATGCTGTGCATTTATAGTCCTTTACGGAAATCGTAAAGGTTTGAGGTTCAGAGCTGAATATGTTTCTGGGAGATAGCTTTTATGATGGCGTATATTATGTAGATCGAGGCTGGATTTAATCGTGATTGCGTAATTAGTGAGGATATATTTCTGATAACTGCATTCAAGATTCTACAAGCTTCACAACAAACTTTGACAATTGATTGCTGGAATGATATAACGAGCAATGAACACATGACTCTTTTTGTCTCTACATTTTGTTATACTGGTCTGATGTGCCAGCTTTTGTTTTATCTATATGGAAACAGTAAATACAGCAAATTTTAATACCCAAATTACGTAAATCCAAGTGTGGATGACAACTCAGGTACTGCCTGGTTTTATGGCATAGGAACCATCTGGCGTGGTTCAAAATTGTTCCATTCAATTAAGAGGAGCAACACGAAGAACAGCCTCCTAAGAAAACGGTTCAAAATCCCAACAGCCCAATTTCCTTTCCGCCGAACCGAAAGCAATGAAGTCGATATCAAGTGCAGCTCGGATGAATGCAAATTACGCTAAATAGAGCCAGCCTAATATGCAGAAAAGGCGGAAGCCAGCTTGAAGCCGGAGAAATCCGCCTCTAAGAAGCGAATTTATTCATCCTTTCCCTTCTCAAGTTTTAATAATATACTCCCAAGTGTCGCATTCTATCGCATATGAATGTGAAATGGCGGCGGCCGCATTTGCATTTGATTTGTATTTAAAATGTTCAAATTTCCATTGTGACAGCGCGGATGTTTCCTCCTAATAAGATGCTGGCATGTGCTGGAGGAGGGTGCGACTAGTAGGCACATAAATCTTGGTCGATTCAGTTGAAATTTGCGGTTTTTGTGCTGCTGGAGATGCCTCTCCTGGAATCCATGAGTAAGGCCGGTTGTTGAGCATCAGCTTTTTCACAAATTTAATCAATACCACTCTTTGAGAAGCCTACTTTCTAGCAATTATTCAGCAATGCATCGAGGCTCTTTCCGCGTTAGCTGGATAAACTTCTTAGTGTAAGACAGCGAGAACTTTACTATAAACCTTTTCGCTTGTCTTTGTCCTGGAGATCTTCTCCATTCTTCTTCCATTGCTGTAACGCTACCCTATAGTGGTCCTTTAAAAGGCCACAGAAGGGTTCAGGACCAACAGGTTTAACCTTTGATGCACTTATCGCAAGAGCATAAGCCTTCTCAACATCTTCAATGCCACAGTGCCCAGGTACCCATAAGAGAGTAACTTTGTTGCCTCTTGTTAGTTGCGGTATTCCCAGGCGAGCTCTGAGCAGTGGCAGTTGGATTCCAGAGCTCTAAGTGCTGATTGACTGTCTGTTGCTATATTTATAATAATCCCCTTTGAGGTTTCTTTTTGAAGACATTTGATCACAAGCATAGATAATCATTATTCCCGTCTGTGATTGTTCTTATCCTATTGGCACGAAAAGTCTCAGTTTAGGACCGTCAACTCCTGTTTCCTCAGTAGATTTCCAGCTTTACCAAGACTCTTTTTGATTCAGGAACCTCTTGTCGCAACCGGTTACCGGCGGGTAGGAGCTTGGTGTTAAATCAGATTCTGCAAGCGTCTCGCAGGCCACATTTCCAAAAATGTAGATGTAGAGGAGGGAGATTATTTATGCTCTCTAGTGCTGCTGGAGGTCTTATTGCTGGCTACGGTAACACCTACACGAACGATCCTTTGCAGTGTATGCAGAGGATTCCATGATGGGACGTACTAAAGCCATGGAGGACTAGAGAACCATATCTAGTTTTAGCCCCCAAGTCGTTTCAAAGAGCCTTTTGCATGCCCAGATGGCAGCTGTGGTCTTGGAAAGATTATTGTCGATGTGTTGTTTCTAGTTGAGTTAACTATCTAGTTTGAAACCTAGGTATTTGACCTCGCTGGCGAAATTCAGAATCTGACCGTTCAATGATGGTGATCTAACTTTAAGATTCCTTCTTCCTGTGAAGGGGATAGGGGTCATCTTCGAAGGATTGGCAATTATGACAAACAATAAGGTTATCCCGAAAAGTAAATACGATTTCAAAATAGATAGCAAACTCGTTCCCAAAAAGAAGAATTTCAAAACATAAGTTTCCATAACTAATTTACAGATCAATTGATTTACATGCTTGGCAACCGAAGATTGGCTCACTGCTTGTTCAGTTGATATACTTTTTGATGAACTATACTGGAAGCTGGAGTTCTTTCTGCTGGCTCATTCGAGAAAAACTGAAATTAACTAACTTGCGCTATTTGAACCTGGGTCGTTATCGCTCGGTTAGCCTTCCGGGTACTGCGACCATGTAGATCTTTTGTTCTCTAACGTACTCCTTCATTGAATCCCAAGGAGGTCTTCGATAGTATTGATAAAACCGACAACCTCCTTAGCAGCCGTGGTCGTTACCTAGGGGGTATCCAGGACCGGTTTCCCCATATGAATGGTTCTCAAGCCATCCACCTCTGGATACTTGCATACAATAGGTTCAGCTATTTCTGCTTCTGATCCACAGAACCAACAAATCTCATCTGAAGACTTTCGACATACGATTCAAATAATGTTTGTGCCGACAGTGCCCCGTAAGCAGACCCACCATCACCCGAAGCTCAGCTCTTGGCAGCTCCAGAGGCTTACTGGTACACGTCGGTGAAAGCATCCCGAATTTCTTAGATTGAGTAAGCCCAGGAGTCTTTCTTCAGAGGGTTATTCTGTTAGCCAACTCCCATTGTTGGTCTGCTGCTTCGAATTGGTCTTTGCCAAGCCCACAGAAAGGCTCAGGTGGTAACCTTGATGCACGTATTGCATGCTCATCGGATTTTTCATTTCCTTCAACACCACAATGCCCTGGCACTCATAGTAGAGTCATTTCAAAACTTAAGTTACATAACTATTGACTCACTGCCAGTTCATCTGCTATACTTCCGTATACACTGTACTGAAAGGGGGAGATCTTATTCTTCACTGACAAATGAGCCATTTGAGCCACAGACCCTGACAAATACGAGTAAAATGGAATCAACTTCATCATCATCATCATCATGAAACTTATTCCGCCCACTGCTGAACGAAAGCCTGCCTCAAATCATTCATCTTTTTCGTTCTTGTACCACCTGAATCCAGTTTCCATCCACTATTTTATGTCGTCTTTCCATCGATAAGGAAGTCGTCCTCTACGTCAAGTTAAGCATTATTATTTGCTTTTTTTTGTAAGTGTAAAAGGTTATTGGTGTATCAGTATTTCAGTGCTCCTGATGAAGAAATAAATGATAAATCTCGAAAACTCGAGCAAAAGTTTTTCTTAATAACGACTGATACCCCAAGAGTCCTCTACTTATGTATGCCTCATGTCTTCTTCTCCACTCCACGAGTCTCTTCCTCTACCTATCACTCTTTCTCGCGACATGCCCACCCCAGTTCCACTTGAGCTGTGAGATAGCCTCATTTGCGTCTCTTAGGGCCAGTTCCATAATCGAAAATAAAGTCTCCTCTTCCGTGAGAAGTCCCCTTTACAAATGAAAAGGGTTCCAAAAACCAATTCGAGGTTGGAGACAGCTTTGAAGTAATCTTCATCATAAAGTCTGGATATTGAGCCTTTATGGAAGAAAAAGTATCCTTTTTTCGCGCATGCTCTATGATTGTGAAACAAAACCCCGTTCTCTTCTTTCATTTCAGTTGAATAAACAAGCAATAAATCACTAGATCTCACAATTGCCAACCCTAGGAAATTTGATAGTTAGGAACAAATTGCAGATTCATCCAAATGAGGGTCGGATTATGTTTATGGAACCCGATGCACTTTCAAAATCTCTTTATAGGCGACTTTCTTGAAAAGCGGCATTGACGAAAAGGACCCTTTTTGTATAGATTATGGAACTTGGCCTTACTCCTATTCGTAAATCAACTTACTTGCGCTATAATATCGAGTTATGAAAACCCAAAGCTTTTGCTTTCATTCACCACGTCAATGGGTTGCTTTCTCCAAAAGTAGAATAAATAATGAACCGACCCTCGAATTCGAATATTATTCCTCTTCATGATCCTCAAATGAGACCTCTTCCGTACCTAACTCCCCATTCGACTTCTCCCCACAAAAACTAATTGAAACTTCAACGCGCTTGTTATAATAATGCATTGAATAAATTACTTTGGTATACACTTCAATGACAGGGTAATTGACTCCTTATTCTCCATCCATGTCGCCTACGCTTTTCCCTGTTTGTTTCCTAATCTCCAGCGGAGGTAGCGAGTAAGAGCCAGGCTCTCCAGCCTCCTCATTTTCCCATTCATACTCGAATTTAATTCCACATTTTCGCTAAGTCATACGAAACAGTTTAGAATGAATTGTGCCCCTTTTATGGCCGTATTAATCGAATTATAAATGTTCATTAAGCTATTATTCAAGTAACGAGTACTGTATCGCGGAGCAGCTGCGCTAAGGTTTTAATTACTGGCCTGATTGCCGAAAAATTTGTTTGCAGAGGAAGATTCACAGGATTTAGTAACTTAATGTTCGGCGATTACGAAATGTATCGAAGGGTAGGGTCGTATAGTTTCGACTCCTTCATAAATTGATTTTGTAGTGTAAATAATCTCCTCATTGAAAGAATGGAATGATCAGCAAGGTTGTAAATCTTCTGATATGTGAAATAAAAGAATCTGATTGAACATAATGAAGGTAATTGTTGAAAATGAATATATAGTTATAGTTAGAAAGGGTTTACAGTTCACTGCGGCCTCAAGGTCTATTGCGTCCCCTTACAGAGCTGTTCCCACTACGCAATTTACAGCTCACCTTTCAGTTCCAGAGATCAGATGAAATTCAATATCCTGCAGGTTTCAACGAGGCAAGCTCCTTACTCCTGCAAGTATCTTGCCCAAAGGATTCTTTCCTTTGGGTTGCAATGGCAAGAAATTCTGTAACTAAGTGAATATGAGTTTCTTCCTCCTCCCCACAGATTGTACACTCTTTTGTCTGATAAACCAATTCTCACCAGATGCTTCCTGTGAGAAAGCCGTTGAGGAGGTATAGCTGGTTCTTACTGGGATCCGAAGGAACTTTTTGGAGTGATACATTCCTAGGAGATTTTTCGCTTCTCCAGAAACTCGTTCTTATAGACACTTGATGAATCTGAATGCTCAGCTTTGCTTGTACTCAAGGTCCCGTTCTTGGACCGATACTTTTCATCTTATATTCTAGCCAATTCCCTAAGTTCATTCATCTCTGCAAGGTGCACATGTATGCTGATGATTCTCAACTTTTCCTAGACTTCTCCATTGATGAGTTGAATGTTTCTTGCATTAAACTGAACGAGGACTTGTATCGGCTATGGGATATTGCAAGGAATCATGGTTTGAATCTGAATGGCAACAAATCTCTTGCTCTTGCTTTTGGCTCCAAGAACAATGAGAAAACTGTTGTAAAGAATCTCGAGCTGGCTGTTTCGCATTGAATGATTTTTTCTCCAAGATTTCAGTGAGTGTATCCTCGTTCCTAGTCTTCTCTTTTGTTAAGCATTTTACTGAAGTTTTTCTCAGTGCTTATTTTCTTGATCATTTGATCACTAGGAAAGTTCGCAGATGAGATGTAGTTTGTCAGAGAGGACCAGACTCTTTGACAATATAACGGAATTTCCTGTATTTCGACGATGCTCCACTGGGTCTCTTCAGATGTTTTTACGAGAAGCAACAACATGAGCAATGTTTTTCGTCGGTAAATACTATTACCCCGTGTTTGTTCTTGAAATCTCCAGGGTTTCGTTTATTTACGTATCATACTTGTCAACGCAGCACTCAACGCTTCGCTCTCCTGTAGGGTTCAACATCTATTATTTCAACTGGTTCACTAGCAGGGGCGTAACTGTCATGTTCTGAAAAAAGTCGGCTGTCAGTTCAACAACAGTAAATGAATTTTTAACTTTGTTCAAAATAGCTTTCACACCGATAGCACATGAAATATCACAAAACCATTTAAAGTATTGCATTCTTTCTCAGAGCGTGATCATTACATATTGGTGACGAGGAAGGGATGTAGTTCTAATTAGAATTGTTGGAAATTGAAATTATATGGTGTTCTGTAGGAGCTATTACAACAAACTCTAAAAGTTGATAAATGTGTTTATTCTGAACAATATTTGGTTCGTACCTAGGTTAGTTTACCAAGGTTATTCTAGTTTTATTTTTGTACCCTGATTGTTTTATCAGGAAATGGTTTTCTTGAACTGCTTCTGGTTGGTAGGATGCTGGTGATTCTCGTTAAGAGTCTTTAGCCTTCGAAATAAGAAACGTATACCGCCAGATGACAGTGAAGTGCATTAATTTTCATTTATTGTATTATTCAGCTCAATAGATCACATGTTGAGGCGCAGGGAATATAACGAGAAATTCTACACTGAACTAGATCGCACACTGGCTGTATAATACTCAAATTTCCCTTCACCAGTCATCTAGGAGGAGATACCTGCGGGGCGTGTCATTTTCACAAATCGAAGGCTGAAACAAACCTTAATAAATTGTCGTTCATAAAAATGGATATTTATCATTTCGAATAGAAGAATTCAAGGAAATAAATTTCGCGAAAACAACACATTGTTGTTATATCATTCACAAAAAAACGGTGAATTAAAAAAAGAAAATTGAGATAAACGTTTGATTATCTATAAATGATGGACTTCGATACTGAAATGAAAAAACACAAAAATATTTTTTCGTTTTGATGGTGGAAATGTTTTAAAATAAGCAAAAATGAGAAATATTTTTTTATTATTCTTATCCTTATACACTCATTTACTCTTCATCAATCAGAAAAACTGAATCGTTTCTGAGTCCCTTTTTCAGGGATGTAGACCCTTAATCTCGATGATTAACTGTTGTGACACAACCGATGTAAGGAGGATACTTAACTATAAGCACCCTATGGTTATCTGGATGATCACTGCGATAAGTTGTTATCCGTACTTAGATAACAACTACGAGGAAGATGAGAAAGTGGGTGAAATGTGAACGCACTCTCAACAAACAATAAACTGTATTAAATATAATGGTTGTTGGGAATAAAAAAACTGTATTTTTCTTGTTACCTCAACTTAGATAACAAGCATGAAACGATTATACGAGGATTATATATACAATTATGAATATATTTGATATATTATAGTTCCCTTTGGAAAACTTCCTTCTGGAATAACTGCGTTTCTGATTACAATTATGAACTCTACCTTCTTCATGAAAATGTATAGCAAGGAAGCAAAGTGTTGTTGTGAATTACAAAAAATAACTAATTGCTTATTGACAACTGGTAATTGACCCTACTTTCTATATGACAATGTATAGCAAGGAGGAATTAGGAAATGAACCTTCTATATGAAAAGGAATAGCAAGGTAGCAAAGTGTCATGATTACTAATACCAAAACTTTACTGAGTGCTTGTCTCTGTAACATAGGTTTCAAAATACAAGCTGGAAAATAAGGGAGGTTCATTTCCTCTGAACAAAAGTGGGGAAGATCAACAATTTATTGGGTGTCAGAATCAAAAAACGCCTCGCTAAGCCAACAAAGTGCTCTCATTTGCCATTTTTGACTTTAGGGGGACAAACAACCCATTCCTTGAATCTACAGACCAATTATAGAAAGGACGATTCAATATTTGATCCTGATTTGTGTTTTCCACGTTCAACTTGAATTGCAATAAACGTCAAATATATTTAATTTTTCAAGCTTTTACTGAGAACTGAATGAATGTTCAGCGGGCCTGGTTATTGTCTCAAAACCAAACTCGACCCAAATTCTTGGGTTGAAAACGAGAATTGTAACTATGGAACAATATTGCAGTTAAAGGGTTCGATCCCATAGGGTGAAAATCAATTTATATAACATTTTAATGGAGACAGCTCAATTCTTGTGAACAAAGGAGATGGAATGTTAAACTGATGTTGCACGAAGTGAAACACAACAATATTTCTTCTGAGCAAAGCTCCGATGCGTTTTCGTGAAGAAGTTATTGTTGATGAGAAAACTTGTACCCTGATTAAGTCATTTTCAGAATTATCACTGCTTCATAATATGTCAAAATATATTCTAGAGAACCCTGCTACAATACAAGGTGTTCGTTATAGAGCTTGCAGAACATATGTATCGAACTTATATACCATCATGGTTACTTTGCTCTTCCCCATGTTCTACATAGAACGTCTTCCATTCGAAAGCAACCCACCGAACGAAGATAAATGACTTGATATAGCCACCAAATTGTGGAGCAAGCCCAAGACATCCTATTTGGCGACACGTGACCTACTACCGTTAATCTAACCGGAGAATAAGCACCTCTTTTTACGCACGCTGGCTAGGTATTTGCGAGTTTCGAAACATAGATCATCATTACTCGGTTCTCGGTGTTTGCACGTAAACGAAGTATGACGTAACGCTTCATGAATAATAACGCATGATATGTCACGGAGGGTGGGAGTAAAGGAAAGTGAGGGAATAGTGAAGGGATGAGAGCACTCCTGATGATTATGGGAGTCTAGGGGACGATTTGGACGGAGTTTGAATACTAGAGATTGAGCCGGATTCATGCTTTCAACTCTACACGCAAAGTTGCTTCGTTTAGTTTCGCTTAGAGAGAATCGCAGAAGCGGGAAGATGGGGGAGATGATCGAAAAAACTCCCTGTGTAATGATCATAGGGGACCTCGAAAACTACAATGTTATCCACTCTGTAAAGCAAAACTTTCAAGAGATAAAAACTGCTCGAATTGGATATATTCTGAAAAATAAGATTTCCTCCGAAATCCTGAGTCGATACTGTCAGACCTCAAAGTTAACATCATCAGACTGAAACATTAATCACAGGGTTCGAACTTGTAGTGACGCTTCATTACTTCGTTCCCTCTCAAGTCAGTCCAGCGACAACTTTCACTCTCTTGTTGATGTTTCCGGAACGGTGTAAGGTAGAAATTACCTGAAAACTTGCGATGAAGATGTTACCAACTCTCCGTACTCATCTTACTAATTTGGGGTCACCCTAATGGAACGTTCAAGATGCACTGAGGCGTGAAAGCCTGATTTCGCTTTATTAGGAAACTTCGAGATCCAGGTTCCAGTATTCACAGAAAAATTAATAAGTTTGCTACGGTTTACGTTCCAGTTTGATTCTGAAGGCATGGTTTGAGAGCCGTTTTTCTCTGATTCGAGTATTGTCACTGTACTCTCATTTCTGTATCAAATAAATATAAGAATGTAAGGATATCCTGAAATTGAAGTTCTCGTTAGAAGCTCCCAAAGATATCTCCAATTCGGCCTTCATGAGAATTTTTCATTGCGAGTTCCCAGAGATATCCTACTTGCGAACAAAATGAGAAATTCTTAGTGTCAGCTCCCAAAGATATCTCGAATATCTTGCAGGAATTGAGGTTGTAACCCAAAAATACTGAAACGAATGTATGTCATGATTGTGAGACTCACGATCACATATGAGGCAGTCTCCTGGTGTGCTAAAGCAAGTCAGATAAGTACGAGGAAAATGCTTGGAAGAGAAATAAACCTTCCAATCTAAGTAAGAATCAACAAAAGATTCTACTTGTAAAATTATATCGAACTCGATAGTAAAACTGGGAGCCATATCTTTGAACTCCTGAAACGAAATTCCTTTCATTTCAGAAGGTGTTACGATTCCTAAAAAGACACAGAGTTATCTATGAGATCTCTTCCACCAAAAAATCGGGAAGACATCGAAAATTCTTCAGCATTGATCTCAGTATTATCGAATCTCAAGCTAGGTCCTTAATGAAATTCCTTCTCCAATCTTGTTATATAACAAGATTCCATAGTAATTGTCGTCAGAAAATCTCAAAGAGAGAGAAAATATCTTGGGGTAGTTTTTAGATCGCGTCAAGTGATACGAATGATATTTCCTCGGCTTCCATAAATCGAGATCCAATTTCATTTTTATCCTTCATAGTGATGAAAAACGAAGAAATCCATTAGGCAAATAAATCACGATAAAAGCTGAATCGAACGTCTATTCGACATCAGATATGGACGTGAAGTATAGGAAATTACTTTAGTTTTTCTGATCCCAGACGACTTCAATGTCCATCACAATTCCCAAGTCCAGAGGGTCCTATATATTTTCATCATAAGCGGACTGGGGACTGTTTGAAACTCCTTGATATTTTTATTGTCGGTAGTTTCATTATCATGAGAGCAATCTCATGTTTGAGACTGATGGGGATTATCAATTCTTACAGTTATATCATGAAACATTGGCAATATTTTCAGGGTTATGGGTAAAAAATGAGACACTCTTCTCATATTCACTTAGGAAATCTTGTATGAGGGAAAACAGCCTATCAGCTTTTGCACCATGGCAAATATTGAATGAAGCAAATTGTTTATCACAAGAAACCTCGCATTTCTTGGGAGTATCGAAATAATTTCTAGAATTGGCGAATTGCTATAGCCCCTGTTTAAGTAGAACGGGCGCTCAGAAAAAGTATCACAAAAAAATCTCCTTCATTTCCAAGGTGGAAACTAATTTATTCATGTATGGCATTCGCATAAAATACTGTTAAATTCGCAATACAAACACTGAAAGCTTGATATGAAAATATAAAATATTCTCCAACAATTTTTTCCGCAAAGAGAGCAGTATCCGGACTATTCGAGTTGAAAATATAATCAGTAACTTTCGCAAACCGTGCAAGGTAGGTTTATTAAAAAGTTACTTATGTATGAGGAAAACTCATAATCCCGGAGGCCACCTGCATGCAAGAACGATCGAAGTGAGGCGATTTGGGTTAAAATCTGGAAACTAGGTTAATGTTCTACTGAAGAGTGAAAGCGGAGGCCTGTAGAATTGTTGTCGAGTTGTCATTGTAAGGAAAAATATAAATTATAAACCACCCCACAAGACTCTCACATTTTAGCGTTCTACACACTCCTCAACTTCAATTTATGACCCATTCAGTAGCAAGATGGAATTCGCCATATAACAGCCATTTTCCTTACCCTCGTATCATGTATTTTGCATTCATAATTTCGCCCCCGTTAAAACTTGGAGACTTTACCTTAACTTGCGAAACGACCACATCCTGGAATTTATCTTAGGAAAGTCCCTGCTCAATTTGGGTTTTATTGCCGTATCGAGTTGACTTTCGAAGACAATCCGCGTCTTGGATAGGTGCAGAAGTAGACTGAACTCATTTTTCTTCGCGATAATGGCCAGGAAAGTTATTTTTGAATTGGATGGCATCCACGGTCTTAAGAGCTTTGCCGTGTATCTGGAATTCCGTAGGTTATGGGCCCAGATTCCCGTCGTGCATACTCAGGCAATGCTGATTTGGGCTAATAGCGAATATTTCTGGTGTGCATTCTCAGTTAAGATGATCATTCAATGAGTGAAGCACAAAATACAGGGTGTGTCACGGTCAACACTTTCAAGAACTGATACGATGCGTGGGGAGCCCAAAATCACTAGTTTCTCACCTGTTTCCATTTTTGATTGATCAGAATTTTTTTAGTTTTGTTGTTCACATTGCAATTTATTTCGATTTCCTTGATTTATAGGCTCCACCTCAACCCTTCTTAATAGGTCCCTATTGAAATTCCTTCTCGCACCCCTTTATATAACAAGATTCCATAGTGATTGTCGTCAAAAAATCTCAAAGAAAAAGAAGATACCCTGGGTAGTTTTTAGATCGCGTCAAGTGATACGAATTATATTTCCTCGGCTTCCATAAAACGAGATAAAATTTCATTTTTATCCTTCATAGTGATGAAAAACGAAGAAATCCATTAGGCAAATAAATTACGATAAAAGCTGAATCGAACGTCTATTCGATATCAGATATGGACGTGAAGAATAGTAAATCACTTCAGTTTTTTCTGTTCCCATAGGACTTCAATGTCCATCACAATTCTCAAGTCCAGAGGGTCCTATATATTTTCATCATATAAGCGGACTGGGGACTGTTTTAAACTCCTTGATATTTTTATTGTTGGTAGTTTCATTATCATGAAAGCAATCTCATGTTTGTGACTGGGGATTATCAATTCTGACAGTTATATCATGAAACATTGGCAATGTTTCTTGTGGGATATAGGTAAAAAATAAGACACTCTTCTTCGTAGCAACAAATCGTTCCAATCAATTCATATTCACTTAGGAAATCTCGTATGAGTGGAAACAGCTCATCAGCGTTTGCACCATGACATGAAAATGTATAGCAAGGGAGCAAAGTGATCAGTTGTGATCTATGAATAGGTATGGTTTACTAACAAGTTAACGAACAAAAATTAATTAACAACTGACCGAGTGATAACTAACTAATCACTCATTCATTACTGATTGTTTACTAATTACTGGTTCTTTACTTTACTTTACTGACCGACGATTATAAACTCAACCGTCTATATGAAAATGAATAGCAAGGAGGAATTATGAAATGTACCTTCTATATGAGAATGTACAGCAAGGTAACAAGGTGTTGTGAATCACAACTGATTAATAACCGACGATTTTGAATTACAACTGAATCATGACTATTAGACTACTGATTAATTACTGATTGCTTGTCTCTGTAACATAGGTTTTTGAAGACAAGCTGGAGAATAGGGAAGGTTCAGTTCCTCTGAGTTAAAGTGGGAAAAATCAACAAAGTGCTCTCTTGGCCACTTTTCACTATAATGGGTAAAACAACCCATTTCTTGAATCTACTGACCAATGAGAAAATATTTGGACATGCTGTAGTCGAGGTTCAACATGTGGTCCCTAATGCAACTTGTTCAGCAATAAAAATGTCACCATATATTTAGGTTTATGAGCTCATACGGAGAAACTGAATGAAGGCTCACCGGACATGGTTATTGTCCCAAAAAACCAGATGAATCTCCCTATCTTGACCTAATTTTTCGGGTTGAGAATCCTTTTCGATAAATGTCCCTAAATCCGTCCGAAGCGTAATTTTAAACAAAGATCACATAAGTGATCGATCCCACATGGTTAAAATCAACTTATCTATACAACATTCTTAAAAGTGACAGCTATTTTTTGATGGACAAAGGATATGGCATTTAATTTGTCCAGATGTTGCTAAGTCGCGACAATAATCTCAAACCAATTACTTTGAAACTCAGATTTTACACTATTCTAATTTTTACTCGAGACTTCTTGATTTAAGGTCGCCGTTCAGAGCGAGTAGGAAAACTCATCCGATAGAGGCACCACCGTGAATTCTATGAAATATTTCCATAGAACATACATTATCTCTCTAATTATGAATGAAATGTACAATGGCGCTCTCTATCCGAAAATCGCTGAACTATGAAATTAGTGAATATGTGGGTAAAGCAGGAACTTTTTCCTGCCATATATTTGAATTTGGCCATTCTCTGGCAATTCCGTATTTCGGGTTGATTTTCTGAATGAAATTATTTGTAGATTCACTTTTAATTGGAAGTTGAACTATTTTCATGGGTCTTCCGGAATGAAATCGATTTCAATAATTCCATAAAGAACCCCGACCCTTTCTGAGTTTACCCTCAAAATTCGAAGTAAAATCATTTTCAAATGCAACTTGAAATAAAAACACACTACATTGAACGCCTTGCACCTTGAGGGAGTGGTCTTGAGTGAATAATGAATTTCAATCGTAGTTTAGAGAATTATGAATATTGGCATAAGCAGTTCCCTCCAAAACTCAGATATTGTAAAATGCAAATTCAACTCGAAAATATTTAACAGTTTTTCAGGAAATTAGCTTGAGCTAGAAGGTTTCAGATTTCACCAAAATCAATGATTCTAACTTCTACTTGGATTATCGTTTGTGGTAAAGCAACCGCATTTTTTCACGAACCGAATTGAAGCAGACGAAATGTAGAACCCCATTTCTCTTTGTTTATGCTGTTCCATCCGTCCATTCCCCCACACGAAGAAAAATCGCACCCACCCCTGTCAGAATAATACAGAGCACCTCCATTAGCCCGGATTGCATGCCATTTTCCGCCCCACCTTCGTGATGACCCGTAAATTTTTCCCGATACAACTGAAGATTCAATTCGGATTCGCAACAAGAGCAGCATGTGGAACGCTCGGTCTTGTTTGGAAAAAGAAACAGCGCAATGATAAATTTCCACAGGAAGATATATTCTCCCGCATGCTGAAATAAGAGCGCGACACGGATGAAATATTCCAGAAAGTTCCGTCGGGACCATTTCTAATTTGGAACGCGTTATTTATTCCGATATTCTGGATCGTTTAGACAAGTCCCGAAACGAGATTCTCAGCGTGGGTATTTATGTATTCTCGATATAATTCGGGGGTGCATCCGTATTTAGATGAATGAGGAAGCTCGGGGTTGTATTTCCGCCGGTTTCAATCTATTTGAGTGGAAATCATTCCATTGCATATGCAAACTTATGAGCATGGCCTTCTTCATCAGAGCCACAATTCCAGCACGGTCAATCTCACTTATCACTCTACGATCGACAAATAATCATTTAAAAAAAATACACTGCGCAAAAAAATTAACGCACATTCTGAAAATCTCAATTTTAATGAAAGTTAACTCTACATTGACTTTATAACTTATTTTTTATGTTCTCTCGGGAAGGTTTTGAACGAAAGAAGACACATCAAATGGAAGAAAAATTCAGGATTTCACCGAATCTTATGTGAAAGAAGAGAAATGAACAATTTTCAAAATACTGAAATGCTGATAAGTGATTTAATACTTGGTATTTCCACCCCTTGCGTTAATTACAGCTCGGCTACGACGGTTCATACTCGAAATGAGTGATCCTAAAATGTTCTGATCTAATCCTTCCCAGATTTCTCCGAGTTGGATTCCTAAGTCATTAAGAGTAGCTGGATGATTTTCTGAACTTCTCAGTCTTCTATTGAGGTTGTCCCAAACCTGCTCAATGTGATTGAAATCTGGACTTCTTGCTGGCCATTCCATTCGAGAGACTTCAACCTCTTCAAGGTACTCCTGAACGATGCGCGCACGATGGGGTCTGGCATTATCGTCCATAACAATGAAATTTTCACCAATGTATGAGGCAAATGGCACTACATGCTCTTCAAGAATGTTTCTTATATACTTATCAGCATTAATAGCTCCATTATCAGCGACCACTAGGTCTGTGCGAGCAGTCAAAGATATTCCACCCCATACCATAATCGATCCTCCCCCGAAACCAGTAGTATTCAGGAAATTGCACTGAGCATATCTTTCATGTGGACGTCTACAAGGGAACGTCGATCACAATGGTAGATGCAGAATCTAGACTCATCTGTGAAGAGAACTCTTTCCCAATCGGCCTCTTCCCAATGGATATGCTCTCTCGCAAAATCCAAACGTACCCTTCGATGGGCTGGGGTAAGAGCTGGGCCTCTTGCTGCGACACGAGGCCTTAAATCATATTCTCTGAGGCGATTTATTATTGTCTGAGTGCTGATTTGCACCTCAAGAGTTTGCTCAAGCTGATTTTGAAGGAGGCGAGCGGTTGCAAACCGTTGTCTCAACGAAGAAACTCTCAAGTATCGTTCTTGAATGGCAGTTGTTACCCGTGGTCTACCCTGTCCTGGTCTTTGGACATTCATACCTGTCTCCCTGAATCGCTGCAACATTCTGGACACACTTTTATGGGAAATTCCAAACCTTTCTGCAATTCTTGTGTATGTCCACCCTTCTTCTCGCAAAAGTACCGCTTGGGCACATTCCTCTTGGGTCAAATTTCGTGTTCCGCGTTGCATAGCGATCGAGTGTAGAAAATCAAACGAAAGAAAAACTATTGATCACTAGAATTGACCGAGAACATATATTTTAGAATGGAGCCAATACATTCAAAATCTGATGATATCATCTTTTTTTATTCCTGCTGGAAGAGACATCTGTATTGAAGAAAAATGTTGAAAGTGGATAACATATGCATGCATAATTCTGATAAAAATAATTATCATTGAGAACACCTTCAGTTGTAGAATAAATTTGAGATTTCTATAATCTGCAATAATTTTTTTGCGCAGTGTATATGACGATTTAGAAATATTAACATTGGTCAACAAACCCACAAAACATTGGTGATATTGAAAAATTCTTTTATACCATAATAATTCGTAAAATAAAACGAGGAAATTCTGGCTCAGTAATTACCATCCATAAAATCCTGCAATAACTAGGCGTCAATTCTAATTATCAATAGTTTCCAAATAATTAGACAGGCTTGTTGAAACTGAATGGGATAAACTTTTCTCACTCCATTCAGATATTGCTATTGAAATAGAGCTTAATTAAGCGATCAGCTATTATCTCCAGACGTTGAAGAGATTTTAGAACTCTTATATTACAATACTTTTCCTGTTCGCATTGTTTTAATAATGGAAGTTTACCAAGTTCTCGCAGCCGAAATAGTTTGAGCTGATCTCAATCATTACGTTTGGCGTGATAGGGTTAGAAACAGGATTTATTAGCTGGAATCACCGACAATTAGTTTGGTTTCTTTCGATCCCAAGAATCTACATTTAAAAAATATGCAAGACAAGACAAAAATATTGACGGCAAACTGTATAACTGTAAATAGGAAAAATATTTAAATCTGATGATGATTCGCCGAGAGCGAAATTCAAATTCAGAACACAACTATAATGAATTCATGGAATTCGTATAGTGCAGTATCGATTTAAACGAAATCCGAAAAGTTCTATTTGTGCGAAATAACCCAATCACAGTTCCAATTTCTATCAATTATCCTCATAATTCAGAGTGAATTGCATTAGTTTTTGATACGAAATGGTAGAATGACGCATTCGAATTAACCAAATTATAAAACGATCTGAGTTTATTAGAATCGGCCTGCTTTTGCCAGAGCATTCACATATTTGGAGGTTATTCAGTAAATGTTTTGCTTGAATTTGAAATCTAATTATGATGAAATATAGCCTTTTACTCAATTCCAATTTTGGACCTTTCAACTAATAAATTGGATTGATCATTCAATACACAAAATATTTCACCCTTGTCCCATTTTTGAGGTGAAAAAATTTTCGAAACTTCGGAATATTCAGTCCCAACTCCTAAATAGTTCACACGAATGTTGGCTCGGGTCAAATTTACTTAGGTTATCGCATTAATTTAGTCCCATGGAGAGAACGGTATACTTTCCTCATCATGAGCAAAAGCAAACACTAAAACGTAAACATGGATTAATGAATTGAATTTTAATTCATTTTGCATTTGTATGGGTATGTTATTCTGTTGGCTTATGCCTGTCGTCAATAGTAAATCAACGTTGAGGGTTGTGAACATCTCATTGAATAAATAGGCTCTTGCTCGGTGCGTCAGATACTGGGATGAACTTGATGCTCACTTTCTAAGGAATTATGGAAATTATAGGGGTGCTGTTAGGTTATGATAATTTATTAAGGTTGGTTCAATTAGTGCTTTAGGGTTTTGGAGTGGAATCAAACGCAAATACGAATTTATCCATTTCGAATTGGAGAATTCGAACTGATGCTCATGGTTAAATAAGAACATACCTATAAGCTATAAGGAATTTACTAAGATAGGTTACAGGTGCTCCCTGGTTTCGGCACCAATATTTAATCGCGGGGAATAAATCAATCTGATTGTTGAATGATCTAAACCTTGTTGCCTTTTCATTACACATGCCATGATTTTTGATTTTTTGGTCTTCTGAAACAAATATGTACCTACTGCTCTTATTCATTATATTCTTACACAGTGCGCGTCAAAATTATGGAACAAACTCATTTTCTCAGAAGAGAAATATTTGGCAACAAAATCCTGAAACAGGTCAATTTTTGTTTCTTTTTCACCAAATTTTTCTGCATTTTTAAAGAATTTCGTTGCACCCTGTGCCATCATCATAAACCTTCTAATTTTTTTGAATAGGGAAAGTGGGTCATGTGATCCTTTTTTGGCAAGGTCTTTGTATCTTCATTACAGGTGTTCAGAAATTTTCAAGAAAAATAGACGATAGTACCGGATGGAATTTGTCACCGAATGAAAGTCGACCATTACAGTTTTGTTCATGCACAACTCTCGATCCCCACACGTGAAAATCTCTCCATTAAAGGGTTCGTAAAGGTTGAAAGTTGTGCATGAACAAAACTGTGTCGACTTTCATTCGGTGACAAATTACATCAGGTATCATCGTCTCAAAGTGAATGAGTCATGACAAAGTGCACATACTGAAAACCTCTTTGAACCAAGGTAAAGTAGGACAAGTGCAATCACAAAGAAGCAGACTGATTCTTATACCAGAAATTTGTTAGAATTCGTTATCGCTTTAACTTCATATTATGCTTGTATACAAAATACGATATTACAGTATACCCAAAACCAATTTTCATTTTTGTAGTTTAGTGATTGCAATTTCCCCATGAAAACGGGAACGTGCAATCAGGCAACATTTTTCACGTTAAACTCTACTTATAAAATCTTGGTTTGAGTGCAATCGATTAAGAGGCGATAAAAAAACATAAAAATTTTATATTTTCTTCATTAAGTCAAACGTAATAATATGATTACAAATCAAATATTTTCTTATATCATTCTTTTTGCATCTGGTTCAATATTATTCTTTAAAATAATAACGGCCTCTTTTTCAGTTGAAGGTAACCGAAATACCTTTATCTTTTGATCCTGGTGCACAACTGACGGGTGGTCTTCATCATGGAATACATCATAATTCGATTTTAATAAGTTTACTGCTCTTTCTCATCAAGTTATGATTGCACTTTTCCTACTAACAATTTTCGTGGGGTAAGTGTAATCATACTTTCAATACCTGAAATACAAAGTGGAACTGAATAGTCCCGTTACATATATTAACAAAACATCATACATAACCGTCCAAAATAGCAAAACAGATATTTACCCTGAAAAATTGTCAATTTACACACAAGCTAAAAAATTACGTCCCACTTGACTTCGGACCGATACGTACAGCGCGAAGATCGTTTCGGTCCTGAACTTCACAGATGCTGCACAGGGTAGTCAACTGTTAACATTAGGTAGAATATACCATTTCTTGTGCCCTTAGTCAAGGTTGCATATTTTCTCATAATTTATGAATGATGGTTCCTGATTACACTTACCACATGATTGCACTCACCCCACTTCACCTTAACTAATTAAAAAAAAAATTCTTGAAAATTTCTGCACGTCTGTAAATAAGATACAAAGACCCACTTTCCTATTCAAAAAATTTGGAGGGTTGATGGAGATGGCACAGGGTGCAACAAAAATCCTTCAAAAATGCATAAAAATTTGGTTAAGTGAAACAAAAATTGACCTGTTTCAGGATTTTGTTGCCAAATATTTTTCTTCTGAGAAAATGAATTTGTTCCATAATTTTGACGCGCACTGTATATATCGCTGATGCCGATTAAATGATGAAATTTTTAACAAGATTGAAATGAAGACACGTGAAGACCCCATCTGCAAAAAAATTCTCCTCTTTATCGTTTGAAGAAAACCCTCATTGTGAATAAAATATAACGACTAGGCAAACCCTGACAAAACGATAAAAGTCCTGAAAAGGTCAAGAAATAAACGTTTGAGAGGATAACAATCCAATTCTTGCGAACAAGTCGAAGGTCCCAATTCTGATTAGCAAAGTTTCCTGGGATAATTGAATTATTTTTAGATTTTTCCGTCCTTTTATTCTCCCATATTCCTTCTGAATAATCAATTGGATCTTCCCTTAGAGACTATCTTTCAATTATTCCCTCCATCCCCTTTTATTTTACAACCGAACGACAATGCCGTTTCACGAGAATGGCCTTCCGGAGATCTCAGGGACCAATCGGACGGGCTTTTAGCGATATTTGATTTTTCCGTCCGACGAAATATGATTTGATCGATTTTGCCGGTCGTTGAAAAGGTTGGAATTTGGATGCCGAATTCGGACGGGCTGGGAGCGAACCTTGGGGAAGACAAAGACGTAAACAAGCCCTCTATTATTCCCAATTAATGAAATTTTATTGTTCGCCTCCGGTGTTTTCGGGGAAGCTATGAAAGCGATTGTTCCGATCGAGTGGAATTCGAGATCGTTTTTTCGTCTGTTGGAAAAAATTCGCTTTTGATTCCGCAAACCGAGTTTGCGTTTACACGTTTCAATAATCATCATCAAGAATTTTCAATTAGATGTTTTGAAATAAGATTTTTGTGTGTGAATGTTAAGAATTTTCTTACTGACTGTCCAGAATTCGTCTCTTTATGAATTTCATAATACCACAAAGTTTATACTGCGCATTGATTTTTGAGGTAGCGAAGAAAATCCGCACATCAGTGGTTTGACTGGTTCGACTCTGTGGTTTACAGTTCAATAAAAGACGTACCAATCGACTGGACCTCCCATACACCTCAGCAAATCGGATATATCGAATTTCCATCTCCCACATTTGCGAGATTTCATTATAACATACATCAAACGTTTTTCCATGATAGTGATTATAGTGTCGACAAAGTTCATAAATATGCTGACAACATTGTTAACGTGTTTATAAACATAATAATTCAAATCTATAGATTAAAATATTCGATAATATTTAATCCAGGGAAGCATCCAGATTATTCTTGGAATTCATTGTTTCTTCCTCGCATTTTATGGTATACAATTAGGAATAACTCGAAAACGACGTGTTTCATTGATAAAAACATTGAAATGCTTCCATTTTCTATAATAATTAAGCCTTTCAATTCAAGTGGTTTAAGGGTATTTTTGCGTGTTTTTATGAGTCAGCTACGCTGTAACTTTTATACCAGGAGAAATATTAAGTTTTGATTGAGGAATATGCACCATAAATCAAGTAACCAATCAACTAAAATTCAGTTCATTTGGAATGACGGTTCCGAAGATATAAACAGAACAGCGTTTTTTCGACTCTCTCCATCTTTCAAACGAAACCGAATTTGAAAAAATGTTATGGTAAAAAAGCGTTTCGTTTGATGGGAGGAACCTACAATTGAAATTTACAGAGTGTATCAGCCAAATGGAATAAATTCGATAACGAATAAATGAGGGGGTGTTGGGAAAAACGCTGGGACACGTCGATTTGTAATTTTAAATGCGCATATTTTTCAAGAAAATAAAATAATATAGGGTGTTCCATGCGACCGTTGCCAATACCAACATTCTTATTTCAAATTCAACCCCCTGTATATTATTCATCTTTTGGATTCTTCAGAAAAAACTTGACATAATTCATGTACAATGTCTTATACCTACTTCAGTTTTTTCGGAAATATCGAGTGTTTTCAGATTTTTTACAAAAATTAACATTTTGAATGAAAATTATTTTATTTCACAAATTCGATACATTACACTCAATACTTATTTCCCATTTACCTCTTGATATGAAGAAAGTAAGCAAAAACCATTACTGAGAAAAAATTAAAAAAAATCAATTCTACACCAAATAAGCATGTTGCAAAGACGTTCGCGGCAAGCATTTTGAACATTTCCTACATTGACATTAATGTTTTTCTTGTTTTTTTTAATAATTGAGAAATAATCAGTATTACTTATTAGGTTTTAAGTGTAATGTACCGAATTTGTGAAATAAAATATTTTTTATTTAAAACGTTGATGTTTGCAATAAATCTGAAAATACTCAATACTTCCGAAATAGTTAAAGATAGGTATAGAACATTGTGCATGAATTGTATCTAGAATTCTCTGAAGAATTCAAAAAATAAATAACATACAGTTGCAGTTGAAATAAGAAAGTAGGTATTGTTCACGTGGAATACCCTATATAATATTATTTTCTTGAAAAATATGCGTATTTAAAATTACAAATCGACGTGTCCGAGCGTTTTTCCAAACACGCCCTCATTTATTCGTTATCGAATTAATTCCATTTGGCTGTTACACTCTGTATGTACAAGTGAAAGACAAAGCTTTCTAGGGAAGAAGTATGGTTTGATATACAAATTCTTATCAAAACTAGAAAAAAATCTAATTATGAGATGAAACAATGTACCACAAAGAATAGCTCCCACGTTTGATGCTGGCTTGAGGGATATATTTGCTTAGTTCTTGGGAACTGTGGACCCCAGAGTATATTGATTGAACGAGTTACTCCAGTTTCTCATTACTTCTCATTGTTTTCGACACTCAGAAATATCCCGTTCTGAATCCCATTATCCGAAAAGAAGTCGAGAGAAACCGGAAACTATGGAGAGGAATAAGAGGACTGCAATTCATTTTATATGGAAATTAGTATAGAAATTGCAGATTACTCCTATTGCGCGATGGCATTCACAGGAAGGCGACGATGTAGTGGGATAACGTAAATTCCGGCTGGTGGTATAATGGGAACGGTGTGCGTGTGACATGCTGCTCATTTTGTATTCAATTCCCCCCGGAGGGCCTGGACCCTCGCCACCTCCCGCGTTCCTGGGGATATTTCTTGGCTGGTCGACTCCGAAACGGCGGAATTTGTCCGCCCTGTTCCCGGTTGGGAATTCGTCGCGGTAATAGCCTGGGTATTTCGGAAAAATTTAAGTCCCTTCCGGCTTTTATTGAGGTTCGGGAGTTCCTTGTCCTAATGCGTGTAAAGGAGGTCCACTCTATAGCGATATTGCAGATGGGGTGGTTCTCAAGTTGCGAGGGAATTCTTCACTCTGATTCACACGGACCAAAAAAATGAAGATTTGTGTGGACCGAATTAGGAAGATTTCGCAATGAAGGCGTTTCAAAAAATACTTTTTATAATAATCAAAAGGATTAACGTTCGTTAGGACCAACTCAATAAATGAGTCTGTCACTACTCTCCTCCGATGGTAGCACGATCCAGCAGTTTACTTTTGTATTAGATCTCCACCAGTCCAATATTCGCTCATTTAAGGGGAGGTGGAACACGTCCGAGCTCGTGTGCTCCCTTCAAAAATTGGGCTTTTTATTTCCATGATACCTCAGTTCGTATGCGGCGTAGAACAACATTTTTTTAAAATTAAAACTCGATCATTTCTTCAGAATGTGTATTACTCGCTTTTCTGTTTTTTTTTCCTATATTAAGAAAAAAACCTGGTGAGCTGTAATTTCATGAAAATCTAGACAAACGATTTTATTTCCATGATATCTCCGTCAATTTTCGGGATAAATGTATGAAATTTCCAGTATCCATGCGGAATAATATTTTGCAGAATGAGTATTATTCGCTTTTCCCTTTTTCTGCGTATATCAGGAAAAAGACTTGGTTAAAATTAGGACCAATAAAGTTCCTACTTCATAATCATTTGAAAATTGAGGGGGCAATAAACAAGAAAACTGATCAATACACATTCTGGAAAATATCATTTCGCATTTCAACTGAAAATTTCATACATTTATCTTGGAAATTGACAGAGATATCATGGAAATAAAATCG
Organism: Adalia bipunctata; assembly: GCA_910592335.1. NCBI lineage: Eukaryota > Metazoa > Arthropoda > Insecta > Coleoptera > Coccinellidae > Adalia > Adalia bipunctata. Next base: position 18,170,516 of record OU342955.1, read on the forward strand.
TTTGTCTAGGTTTTCATGAAATTATAGCTCACCAGGTTTTTTCCTAATATACGGAGAAAAACAGAAAAGTGAGTATTACCATTGAGTTTGAATATATTTAAACTCAATGGTAATACACATTCTAGAGAAATGATTAGGCTTCAATTTAAAAATCCCAATTTTGAAGGAAGCTCGCGTGCTCGGACGATTACCTTAATACGTTTTATGTTCAGTAAAAATTCCTCAGTTTTCGATATACATATTCGACGACTTAAAAAATAAAAAAAAAATCCTTTGCCACTCTTTTCGGTGGCTGAACTCCAAATGTAGTAATTTTTTCGATATGATTTATGGGTGGAAAGCTCAAATTTAAAATTTGCTCATTTTTTCTCTCAAGTTTTGATGTAAAAAATATGGTTACCTGAATGCTAAAATGAGAGAAAACTTGCCTGTTCCATCGAGATCAGAAAATTAACTCACTGTATTCCCAGCATACTACAAAATGAATCCCTATGACAATGTGCAAAGTGCTCTTTCATTAGTTATCAAAAAAAATATTACTTTTAAAACTGTGAGATTCAATAATGAAGGAAAACAAGAGAAAACAAAACTTTTAAAATATCGTTCTATCAAATAAAATTCTACAAGCGGTGTTCGAAGCGAATACAAATTGTGTCTTTCACGAGGAACCTCACCCATATTTATACGGGAAACTACTGAACGTATTTTCATGAAATTCAGCACTTATAAGTATTTCACGATGCTGATGAAATCTAAAATATTTTCAAGGCATGAGCACCTCCGGTTTTTCCGGAAATGACGTCAACTTCCGTTTTTCAAATTAGAACACCATTTTTTCATTGCAGAAATAGATTCCTTAGAAAATTTCAAGTTATTTTGATGTAACATTTTTCAGTTTTGGTCGGAAAATTCTCTCTGAGCGGGAAAATTCGAAAAAAAAATCGAAAATAGAGCTCCGCTGAAACAAGAATAACTTCGAGGTTTTTAGATGGAAAATTTTCATTTTTGGGATTTTTCAAGATGTAAGATTGATGTATCCACTTCAAAAATCGAAATCGCGATTCATGATACAGGAAGTGAAAAAATCGCTTTCAAAGTTAGGGATGACAAAATCGTGAAAAATCAATTTTTTCAAATTAGAACCCCATTTTTTTATGGCAGATATTGAATCTACGTTAAAAAATAATGTGAGTGTATGCATCACACCCTTGCCCTAAAATGGATACCTATTTTCTGAGTTAATATCCACTGTATTCAGGGGCCTATAAAGCATGATATCAATGCCTGGGCTGAAACAGCTGAATGAAGATCTGCTGAAGAATTTAATTCAACGATGGTACCCATTAGTTCGAATGATAAAAAATTGAAGATTATGAATAGGCTCAGCAGAGGCAAAAAAATTGAGAAACTAAAAGTAGCTAATTTTTTCAGTCCATAATGAAGCTTTAGCCATAACATAAAATTTTATATGGAGATGGTAATAATAAATTTATATCGATTGGTTCAACACAATCATAATAAAGACATGTTAACTTAACTCCAGAATAAACAATAGCGTTATAGGTTTATTGGTAACGAGCTGTATTTCACATTCCAGGCCCCCTATCGTAAATATTTAAACGCTCTTTTCTTCCTTCCACTGCTTCTCTTCGAATATTCTTGAGAAAGGGAATCCGGAAGCAAGCCGAAATTCAATTTTCACCAATGAATATCAGTGGTGTGAAATTTTAATCTGATAATCTCAAATCTACGAGTACCGTTGATTAAGAATTTCTGATGATCTTAAACTTATTCACTTTTGCTGTGAGAATCAGGGAGAATCAGCTGCTTTCGGCTGAAAGACCCTTTTACGATTTTTTATGCTAGAATCGATTCAGGAGAGACTTGCCAATTTGATTAGAACCTAGCCTTGAGTCTATATAGAAAGAGTTGCTTCTACTGGTGTTCTACCTGAATGTACCTACCTATTAGTGGTTGGTATTCTAGATTTCATACAGAAATGTTTCGGATACGAACTGTGATATACGAGGATGTATTGATATCTAGTTAGCCTAGACCAGTTCCATGGATAAACAAAATATTGCTATACCATATGAACGAACAATAACTTATCGGAAGTGTCAGTGTAGAGTTCAACGTCAAATCGAGCCATCATCAAGTGCCTGTATTTGAAAGGGTTTAGAGGTAAGCATATTCACGAAAATATGCTTAATACCCTTGGTGATCAATATCCTTTGTATGCGACCATGAAAAATTAGACTGCAAGATTCAAAAGAGGTTAATTTTTCATTGAAAATGATGACCGATCGGGAAGGCCAGTTTCTGTGTCAGTCCCCGCAAATATCGATGCAGTTCATGACATGATTTTATCCGACCGTTGAATTGGGCTAAAACGGATATCCGAAGCGCTGAAGATTTCATACGAACGCTTTCATCATATAGTTCACGTCAATTTGGACATGAGAAAAATTTCTGCAAAATGGATCCCCAATTGTTTGAATGTTGACCAAAAGTGTGCAAGGGTAGAAGTATCGCGTTCGATCTGTGCTCGATTGTAAAACGATGTAGACTTCTTAAACCGAATTGTTTCTATGGATAAGACTTGGGTACATTTCTACGATCCAGAAACAAAGCAACAATCGATGGAATGGTGACACTCTGGTTCTCCGAGACCTAAGAAGTTTCGTGTCCAAAAATCTGCAGGAAAAGTTTTTGCTTCAGTTTCTTGGGATCGCCATGGAGTAATCATGATTGATTTTTTGGATAAGGGTAGAACAATAACTGGAGATTACTATTCGACATTACTGACCACTCTTCCAAAAAAAATTGAAGAGGAAAGACGCAGAAAGCTATACAAAGGAGTTTTGTTTTCACAGGACAACGCCCCAGTACACAAATCTCATGTTGCCATGCAAAAAATTCCTGATTTAGGGTTAGAAATACTAGAACACCCCCCTTATTCACCAGATTTGGCTCCGTCCGACTATCATCTCTTTCCTCAACTGAAAAAAAGTTTAAATTGTTGTGAATTTTCTTCCAGCGAGGAGGTTATAAAAGCTGTGGAGGACTTGTTTGCAGAGCAAGAAGAAACATTCTTTTTTGAGAGGTCTAGAGACGTTGCAGGTTCGCTGTAATAAATGTATTCAATTAAGAGGAGAATATGTTGAGTGAAAAATATTTTGACATTGAAATTTTGTTTTGTTCTATAGTAGGTTAAGAATTTTTCAATATATCCTCGTAGGTCTTCATGAACTATCATTCTTCCAGGTTTACTCCATAGAAATTTTGTGGCAGCCACTCAACTGGCAGTGGAAGCTTCCAAGAATCTTCGTTAATGCTACATTAAGCAGCTCATCCGCCAATTTGTTAGGTACTGTCGTTACTGTAACTGGCTCCTTCGCCAATTTGTACTTACGACTGCACATATGGATAAATATTGCTCTACTTATATCGCCCACGATGGATCAGGAAAGGGACAGTTTGACCTTTCACGTTGATATTTCATGACTTCGTTACGCATTTAATCATCTGTTACTGTTACTTTCATCATTTTTCTACTTATTGGATCTTTTAATTACCTAATAAGGGCTTTCTTCCGATCACCTGACTCCACCAGCCGCGGAATAGAACCGAATTGCAAATCAATGCTCTAACTGCCAACTCCTAACAAGAGTTTTCGACGAAGCAAATGAGTCGAATTTAAACACAGCCGGAGGTGCAAACACTTAATCCAATTTTCTGTCCAACGTATTCGCTCAGTCATTTAAACTCTTGCGGCTTCCCCACATCACAGCCCAACTATTAATTGGACGTTTGTTTCTATTACGATCGGAATCTACCGTCGGAATTTTTCGTTTGTTTTAATTAAACTCCGAAGTAATTACATTCCCTGATTGAATTTATTACGCCTATTCAATCTTTATGTGCTGGTCCGTAATAGTGGTCGAGTCGAGGACGCTGCTGCGGATGCGTTCGGGACCGTTTTGTCTGGAGCAATTACGTCTTGAACAGCTAAATCTCGTTCAGTTTTTCACCCCTTTCCATTTACTCTCAGAAAGCTCCTTCCGGTTGTTTTATATCGATGAATTGCTTCGTTTATGAAAGGACAGTTAAGCTGAACTATCTGAAATCATTACAATCAGCCAAGAATATAATTGGTAGTATAAAGATCAAATAGCAGGAAGATGACACACTGTCAGTTCGCCGACTTTTCGAAAATATATTTTTCCATCTTCAGGGCTCTAAAAAAGTAAGAGAACACCATTAAGGAAAATACCTACAACAATCTTATACAAACAGGGATATTAAGAGCTACTCCTCAAATTATTGACTAGAAAAAGACTACAAAACACAGTATGATGTAAATAGAAATACATACAGAGACATAAAACATTGTGAAAATATTTAAATATAAAGTGTAAAAGAATATAAATTATTATATACAAGCACTTACAGACTAGACCAAGCATGTCAAACTCGCGGCCCACGGGCCGCATGCGACCCGCATCGTAAATTATTGCGGCCCCACTTCAGAAAAATTAATCGAATTTTCTCTGTTTAGGAATCCGATATTTGTTTTATGGTAATCAACCAACATGTAAATCTTGTAGAAAAAAAAATTTTTCTTCACAAGTGATTTTAGATTTTTCTTGTAGGTATTTGACATTTATATGGATTTTTGAACAGTTTTATGGATGAACTGAAACTCCTATTTCAAATTTGTAGCCCACATTCATCAATTCCTCTATAGTTTTTAATTTTTTTTATTTTGTTATTGTATATATTATGCAATTTTTTCATTGTATGAGAAAAAATCAATTCAAGTGTCTTCCCAAAATTATCTCATGAACATTAAAATCAATCATCCTATGATCAGCTTGAAAAGAAAGCATAACCGATTAAACTGGACAACCATATATAGCCGACACCAGGGAAGTCATTTTTGCCTTATGACATATATCCTGTTTTCGACGCATAAGCGAGATACAGGGTGTTTAATGTCAACTTTGAGCAATATTCTCATAACTGTGGTGAGTTATGCGTGACATTTGAAATAACGGTTACTGGTCACATCTCAGTATTTTTCAGGGCTCAATTCAATTGTGGTGTAGAATTCTGAAAAAAAATTCAAAATGGCGGAAAATCGCAAAGCTTGAATTTTTTCTTCTCGGTTGCCAATTTGGAAACCGCTATTCAACGTACTCGATTTTCTAGGATTTTCCGTGAAAAAAATTTTTTTTTTATTCGAAATCAACGTTTTTTATTACATGTCTTCAGTGAAAAAGAAATTTCGCCCAAAATTTTTGGAATGTTTTATGGTCGAACTATCTTTTATTCTGAATACTTGGGTGAAAACAGAATTAAAAAATATCAATTGGTTTTTTTTGTAGCCTTCCAAAGATCACGCTCGGAGAACATTCATAATTCTTATTCAAAAAACTGGAGACCGTACGAAGGCCAAATTTAGGCTAATGAGCTGCCAGATTGACCCGGATGGAAATATGGATTTATAAATCATAAAAAAAATTTCTAAAAACTTTGGTGGGAATCGAACTCTCCACTTTCGATTTACTAGCGTTGCTTTGGTAACGGAAATTTATAAGATTAAAATAAACCCGATTCATATCGTAGAGAGTTCGATTCCTACCAAAGTTTTTTGAAAAAAATTTTTTTGGTTTATAAATTCTGTCCGGGTCATTCTGGAAGCCCATTAGCACAATTTTGGCTCTCGGTCTCGAACGGCTTCCAGTTTTTCGAATAAAAATTATGAAAGTTCTCCGAGCGTAAGTTTTGGAAGGCTACAAAAAAACCAATAGATATTATTTTATTATGTTTTCACCTCAGTATTCAGAATGGAAGATAGTTCAACCATGAAAAATTTCATCAATTTCGGCCGAAATTTTTTTCACTGAAGACATGTAAAAAAAAAGTTGAATTGAGCCCAAAAAAATACTAAGATGACTAAGGTGACCAGTAACCGTTATTTTAAATGTTACGCATAACTCACCACAGTTATCAGAATATTGCTCAAAGTTGACATTAAACACCCTGTATCTCGCTTATGCGACGAAAACGGGGTATATTTCATAAGGCAAAAATGACTTCTTCGATGTCATCTACACGGCTATATATGTTTGTCCAGTTTATGGTGAAACACCCTGTATCATATCATATATTTTATTACACTTTATGTTTTGATATTTCAACAACGTTTTGTCTCTGTATGTATTTCTTTTCACATAATACTGTGTTTTGTAATCTTTTTGTAGTAAATAGTTTGAAGAGTAGCTCGTAATTTCCATGTTTGTAAAACATTATTGTAGATATTTTGTTTCATGGTGTTCTCTCACTTTTAGAACCCTGAAAATGGAAAAATATATTTCCGAAACTTCAGCGAACTCACAGTTTGTCATTTTCCTGCTACTTGATCCTTATACTACCAATTATATTCTTGATATAATTTTGGGATCCCTAATTCAGAATTTATAAATTACGATCAGTTGTTTTAACAGTTTTTCAGAATAATATTTCCGCTAGGGCTGAAGGACTTAGATCAATTGCCTTAAATACATTCATCTATTCATTTATTCGTTTATTTCCGCTAGAATTTTTGACATAACCGAAAAACCATCATCGCAAAATTCAATTGTCATAAAATTTCAAAACCTATTTTAACTAGCGCCCGAGGAGGTCGAATTAATCAGATGACACACCATTTTGACTTCAACTCTTCTGAATCGAAGTTCAGAATAATTTCACTCACGAAATTCAAATTATCCTTGTCCGTAATGAAATCTATTCCATGAATCTGAAGTTTTCGGAGGAATGACTGAGTCGAATCTTAGGCCTATTCTGAAGCGCAGCAAATCAGCCCAGACGTCAGTTGAAACGAGTTTCCTGCCTGAAATACTGTGAATAAGTCTTATAGAAATCTAACTCTTCCAATTCCACCAATCCCAATTTCGAATTATCCTTCGAGTAATATATTTGGAGAAAGATATAACTTCGAGGCCTCAGAAATTTAATTCTGAAATGAATGGCCATTCAGACCTATTAATTTCGTGCAGGCTGCTGAAAATGTGTCTATTCTGCCAGAATGGAAAGTTTGATCATTTGAAACCGTTTCCGTTCCTCCCTACCTAAAGCCAAGATGAAATATAGCAAAATTGGAATTCTTCTGTGAACGACAGGTAGTTGATTGAGTTGGAAGCGTTACTGCAGATTGGCTGTAGGAGGTGAAAGGTTTTGTGGCAAGCGTGAATGGGAGTGTTTTCTCAGGGAATAATTATGACTGTGAGTGGGGCAGGGATTGATAACGTTTCAACATATTAATTTGGTTCAGAATCAGGTTTCAATTCAGAATTATACAGGGTCTTTCACGAGGAACCTCACCCATATTTATACGGGAAACTACTGAACGTATTTTCATGAAATTCAGCACTTATAAGTATTTCACGATGCTGATGAAATCTAAAATATCTTCAAGGCATGAGCACCTCCGGTTTTTTCGGAAATGACGTTAACTTCCGTTTTTCAAATTAGAACACCATTTTTTTATTGCAGAAATAGATTCCTTAGAAAATTTCAAGTTATTTTGATGTAACATTTTGAGTTTTGGTTGGAAAATTCTCTCTCAGCGGGAAAATTCGAAAAAAAAATCGAAAGTAGAGCTCCGCTGAAACAAGAATAACTTCGAGGTTTTTGGATGGAAAATTTTCATTTTTGGGATTTTTCAAGATGTAAGATTGATGTATCCACTTTAAAAATCCAAATCGCGATTCATGATACAGGGGGTGAAAAAATCGCTTTCAAAGTTAGGGATGATAAAATCGTGAAAAATCAATTTTTTCAAATTAGAATTTTTTGAAAGCGATTTTTCACCCCCTGTATCGCGATTTCGATTTTCAAAGTGGATACATCAATCTTACATCTTGAAAAATCCCAAAAATGAAAATTTTCCATCCAAAAACCTCGAAGTTATTCTTGTTTCAGCGGAGCTCTATTTTCGAATTTTCCCGCTCAGAGAGAATTTTCCAACCAAAACTGAAAAATGTTACATCAAAATAACTTGAAATTTTCTAAGGAATCTATTTCTGCAATAAAAAAATGGTGTTCTAATTTGAAAAACGGAAGTTGACGTCATTTCCGGAAAAACCGGAGGTGCTCATGCCTTGAAAATATTTTAGATTTCATCAGCATCGTGAAATACTTATAAGTGCTGAATTTCATGAAAATACGTTCAGTAGTTTCCCGTATGAATATGGGTGAGGTTCCTCGTGAAAGACCCTGTAGAGTGTTTGCGGTTTTATACTGACAAAGAAACTGCAACACCCAGAAGGAGCTGTTCAATTTTTTTTTATTGAAACAATGATAGTGCAGCAAGGGGGAAATGATTAAATTTGGAAAAAAAAATCGTGAAGGTTTTTTCATGTAAACATTTGTTGTAACTTAAATATTGTAGTCGTTTTAGCAAATTTTTTTAAATTTCACAACAAACCAGCTGTTCTAGGGGATCCAAAATCGATGTTGTTAAAATGCCTTGAGCACGTGTACGCGGAATTTATCGCCCAGCTAAGTAAACTTGAAAAAGTTCGAATTGTTGGTCTACGGGAGGCGGGGTGGTCATTTCGAGAAATCGCTAACCGTACGAACAGAAATCAAACTATTGTTACGAGATGTTGTCAAGCGCGGTTTGATAATTACAAAAATCGAAGAAGAGTAGGCACCGGACATCGAAGGGGCACAAATGCAGTTCAAGATCGACGTCTAAGACTTATGGCTATCAGTAACAGATTTGCGACAACTCGATCTTTGGTTGATGACTGGTTAAGAGAACAAGGCCATCCTGTAACTGTCCGAACGGTTCACCGCCGAATAAGGTCTTTTTGACTGCAGCATTATCGACCCCATCTTGTGTTACCTCTGTCGGTTGAGCATCGCCGGCAACGATTACTGTGATGCAGAGAACGAGAACATTGGAATGTGGAATGGCATCAAGTCGTCTTCTCAGATGAATCTCGATTCTCCTTGGGTGCACATGATCGCCGAAGAAGGGTTAGACAACGTCGGACAGAAAGACGTGAACCTCAGTTTGATGTACAGTAGGCCTTATGATATGGTGTGCTATTGCACATGCAAGTAGGTCACCTTTAGTCCTTACTCGAGGTAACATGACAGCGCTGTGTTACCTTCGAGAAATAGAGGAGCCATATGTTCTCCCTTACCTTAACCGGCTCGAGAATCCAATATTTCAGCAAGATCATGCTCGACCTCATGTTCCAAGAGTTAGTTTGAACTTTTTTGAAGCGACCCATGTGAATCTTTTGCCATGGCCGCCCAGATCCCCTGATATTTCTCCCATAGAGTATGTTTGGGACATCATGGGTAGAGGGCTCGGAAATTCACCCCAGCCCTCACGGACTTTGGCGGCTCTGAGACATGATATACAAGCAGCTTGGGATAGTATCCCTCGAGGAGAAATAGAGCATCTTATTGCATCAATGCCAAGACGTGTTGGGAAGTGTATATATAATCGCGGTGGACAAACACATTATCAATAAAGTTATGAAATAAAATTGTGCACCCTTCGTTTTCTTCGAATTTCAATCATTTACTCATCTTTGTTTCACCAAAAATAACTTAAACAGCCTTTTCTGAGTGTTGCAGTTTTTTTTGTCAGTTTTTGTTACTGAGTGATTCCTTCAGGTTCCGAGGGAATCATAGAAAATCAGGAAGTAATCACAGAGTTTTTCGTTCTCCCTATTTTTCATACCTAACCCACATCTTTCTTGCCGACGACCTCTCAAAAGTCAAACGATCAAAAGTAGCATGGTGGCCCAATATCCGCTGGAAATGTTGGCATGTTTCACGGTGGTTCCAGCCGAGATCCGCATTTTAGGAGCTGGTGGGCCAATACGGCATGAAACAGGAAATTAACTTCCTCTCCATAAAATTGAATTCGAAATTATTCGGGGTCTAGATTACATAATTCGAGTCCTCCTGGCGTGCACGCCCCTGAAAACGGTTGTTATTCGAAGTATCAGGTGGTGGGACAACCCTGGATAATAAAATTTTCGGATACAAATTCAATTCCAGAATTTTTATGGTACATTGCGTTGTTTTCGTTCCGTCACCCATGAGATGAAAAATGATACCCTTCTTCGGTGGGGGGTCAGAAAATATCCAGCATAGCACAGGGAAGGACTCACTTTTTTCTGATAATGAATAATAGGCATATTGGGAGTGCACAAAGTCTGTTAACAATATCGCGTAAAACTGAATTCAGCCATAATCAATGAATTTTGAATACACTAAAGACAAGCCTTCACCATTAAATCAAAGAAGAAACAACAAGTATGTAGAATATTTTTGAGGTTATACATGTTATCAAGTCGAAGGTGAAACTGAATTCGATCCTCTATATTTGTTTGAGAGGAGAAAAGCTCCATAGAATTCGAAAAATTTTAACAAAATTCAACAACATTTACATCCGAAGATATCTTCTATACGCATCTAGAAAAACTTATTCAGCTCAATCAGTTCCAAGCCACATTTTTTGTTATTCAAATGTCCCCCAACTGAACCGTATACATTCATTTATCTCTTCCTTGTTTACGGATGTCCAGAAATAAAATATATGACTCAGTTATGCCCCCGAAAATGCTGTTTTGTATACTTTAGAAAGTGATATCCGTAAACATCCATCATTCTCTCCCTGTTCCCTGTAAAAAATCCCCTCGTCACCATAAGAATTCTCCGTGCATCTTTGTCAAATTTTTATATCGCCATTAAAAGTTTCGCTGGAACGGAGGGTAACGGTAATATAAATACTTTCGGAGGAGTTCAGCGATGTGCACGCTTTATCTATATATCATCTTTCAGCAAATAACCCTGCTCGAACGGCCCTGGAATACTAAGACCAATATTAGTTGAATGAGTCCACCAAATACTTGGAGGATCAGAATTTGCCTATCGCTTTAGAACGCGAAGTTTTCCGAGTAGTTTGTTATTGATAAATACTTCAGCTGTATCGATTCCATATATTTCAGATGAAAAGGCCACCATATGAAAACTGAACAAACAATTTTCTGATAGATATAGTTCTGTTTAAATTTTTTAAATTTTTTTTCATGAAAATACGTCTTATTATTCTATGTTCAAGAAATAGAGTATTTCTGAAATAGAAGTTTCGGCACTGCTCGTAGAAAAATTGGTATGATTTATATGGCATACAAATTTTACAATGAATGTGAACGAATGATCTGTCATTCGATTTTACACTTTTATATTCTTGTGTAAAAATCATGAAAAGTCACTTCTCCTTCGAATGAAATATGTTATTTTATTTTCGAATGTTTGTTATCGAACGTTTGGAAATAAACAATTGTATCTACTCCCATAGAATAATATATCCATTGTTCAACTGAATTTGATCTGTAATAGTCTCTATAAACCAATAGTGTGAGGTAATAATAACTCACGCCTATAACTCACTCTAATAAAAATAGGAAAAATGTAGCTTACGACATGAATGAAAAAGTAGGGTCAATGGGGAACTCTATTTCAGACGTCAAAGTTACGTTCTCGCCATCCATTTCTACATATTCTTAGGTCTGAATATCCAAAAATTGCATTTGGAAAACCTAAATTTTTGACGTTTTCTACGGGATTCGATATCGATTCGTTTTTAGACCACAGAAATCGGTTTTGACAACTGTCGTCGAATTTGAAAATGCAGACTTATTCGAATTTTACTGAAGAAGTCGAAGATAAAGTATAGTGTAAATAAAAATATAGCGGTAATGGTCATAACACACTTGATGAATTACACCCCTTGCCTGACGGCTTGGGCTGCAAAATTCATCTGCGTGTGTTATGACTTACATTACCGCTCATTGAACAATATACTGTACTGTTACACAAGCTATTTATAATCCAATCACGTCAACAAACTTAATTATCCGAATATTTGGTCAATTTCCCAAATCAAATAAAATTAACGAAACCAAAAAGAATTAAAACATCAAATTCAAATTGATACCGTACAGAAAAGCAAAAATAAGTTACCTTAACACCGTTCCGGAGTCAACAGAGAATCTTCCCGTTCAAGACTTCTCCAGTTACTCCACAACTTCCGATCCAAAACTTGAATCCGGCATCCCTCTGGTGGCATTTTTCCGTCTCTCCTTTGAGACCGTACTTCCAAACACTGCAGTACCTACCCTAAAACCGAAACCACGTCCCGAGTACTCTGAGAACCTTCCCGTTTAAGGCTTCTTCACTACTCTAAACTTCCGAACCGTATCCCCAGTCGACTGAGAACCTTCCCGTTCAAGGCTTCTCCAGTTACTCCCTTTTTCCTCTTCAAAGCAAATTGAAGATTTTCCTTCTTCGTTTATTTCAAAAACCAATCAAATTAAAGATTTTTCTTCTTCGTTTTTACAAACCAATCAAATTGAAGATTTTTCTTCTTCCCACCTGCAGTGGGTGGGTTCTGAAAGGATGACGCAGTTTCCCATGAAACTTTGGGGTACTGCCACGTTGCAAATCCCACGATTTTATCCGCGAAGTTTTCTGCTATCGTTCGCATTCAGTACAACAGATTTCGTGGAACGATTTTCTGATATCGTCTGAGTCTCATGATAAACGAACCGAAAATCAATCATTTCAATCGTTATCGTCTTCGCCAACATCCTGTACCATACCGATAAGCACTTCAATAATTTTCGGACCCATAGATATCAATTTCAGAAGTCTAAGTCTACACTGGTCAACCAAAAATTTCAATTCATTAAACTTGCATCACTTTTCAGGGATGATATGCTCTGAAATGAATCGAGTTCCCAGCTGAAATGACCAAGGTACATCCTCCAAATGAATCTCACATCAGTTCCGGCCGGCATTCCCAGACATGTTCACGCTGTCGAATAACCGGAATGCCATGCCACCCTCGACGGTTCGACCAAATCGGAATTCAATCCCGTGGCTAACCTAAAAATGAAATATTTTCTTTTTATCATCCCTTTATCACTCGGACATGGCCGTACTACGTCGTCCGTCGACTACGTCGTGGGCCCACTTGATTTACGCTTTGCTTGCGTTTCCTAGGACTTTTATACGAGCGCAATTTCCGCCTTCAGCCACTGCTTGTCTTCAGGTCCATTCCTGAATATTTGAATTTTCAGCAGGAATATCCTGGAGGAAGTGGGTGGCACTGCTTGCAAGCAGTGGCGTTCCGACGTGGCGTATTGATTGTCTCCACCTTTTGTTGTCACCGTGAGCAATACAATAAATTAGACATCTCCAGTTTCAATAAAAAGGAATAATATGAATTCATCTAGAGAAATCACTCTTAATTAAATTCTACCTTTATCAGCAAAAGGGTGAAATGAACCTCGACTTAACTCCAATTTCCATGATTCGGAAAAATGCATCAGAAAAGGTCAATATCCTAAACTATTGACGTGTAGTTCATTGGCAGCCATCCAGAGCTCACTATTATGGCTTGTCAACGAAAATTAATCACCCTGCATCTATAATATCTAGGTTGATAACGTAGACTAACCGAATTTCAATCAATAAATGCACAAGACAACAGGAAGGCATTAATCAAGCAAACTAATTTCATATGACAAGCCTGAAAGAGAAGCAGCTATTCTCAGTAACCACATCATTCCGATATCATGATGTTTTTGTGCAGAAAAGTAGTATCAATTGTGGGGTTTGACAAGTCTCTGATCATCCAGCCTTCAGCCCGTATTTGATTACGTTTTCGCTAAGCTAATTGAGATTGGAATAATCTTCCATCATCTTTTTGTCAGTAGCTCGAATACGATCTGAAAGAACTTCGGTTTTGTTATATTGGCAAGACTGATTTCCCTTTTATACGAAGTAATATCCGGATTTCAGAGCAACTTTTAGAAATTCGTTTCCGTTTCTGAGAATTGAAAATTGCTGTCCGCATATTCCAGGCAATGATTCCTGCAGATGGCTCAATACAGTGGCGTCCTGAATAGTTGACAAGTTTTAAAACTGGAAATTTTGATGAATAGAGTTGTATTGCTCTATCTAGTGGAGGACAGCAAACCTCACTTGACGAACTTCTTCAAAGCGTACACCCAGATGTTTTTTATATTTTCTGAAGATCCTGAGGCTGAGCTTCTAGGCCACCATTTACCGTTGGGACAAAAATTAACAGTGCTGTACCTGAGGCGGCGTATGGACACAGTAACGAAGCCTATCTAGGACACCACCGATTCTCTTTAATAGAACCAGCTACAAGCTTAGAAGTTTGTAGTTTCTGAGCATCCCAAAAATCATAACTCATTCCATGCCCGAAGTTTAAACTTCCAACTCACATATTGTAACTAGGAATGAATAAGTTTCCTGTGAAATCACGGTAGGAACAGTATGTGGGGCCTATCCCCGCTCTGTGCCATGATAAGGTTAGTTTATTACATTCATAAATGTTTTAAACAGTCTGGAATCGTGGCTTCCGCGGTACACCAGCGCAAGTAATGGGTTGAAAAATGTGTTCACCCGGAAATATAGCTGGAATTCTATTAGCTATGACAGTTCGTTTCCAATTGTTAGGCAGAGTTATTGCGGAATTTTTATACCGTTAAACAATTTTCTGCACACATAGGGAATGATTTATGGAATGATTAAGTTCGAAGCAAGCGGGGTAATTGTGGAGAATTTACAGTATGAGTATTTATTTTTCATCTTTCGAAAGAAATAAGTCAGGGATTCAACCTGTAGAATGGCAAGATAATCCAATCATACTTCAACGACAGAAGGTTTCCTTCACCACCACAAATTTTGGGGTCATTGGACGTTTGTGGTAAATTGTCTTTATTCTTCATTCGAAAGTTAACTTAACTCCTCTGAGTTACCTGGTCGTATGCCAAGAAGAGAGGACACTTCTTTCTTAGATGTGCTAAAACCGGAGTTGCTAATTAAATCTAAAGGATATCCAAGTTGTCAGAAGGGATCGTATACTCCATTCACTTATAAAATGTATCCCGGGTAGCCATGAAATCCTGACACATTTCACCGTGCATATTTTGAAAAGGTAAGGTTATAATAATTTTTCTGTCAGATAGCTAAGCACCGTTGTCCTTTCTACATAAAGGTCGGAATTTGAGAGAATATTATGTGAATTCAATTATTCCAAATACCTGGCGAATGTTGAAGAAACTGGAAATATTTCACGTATATAAATTCAGTTATGCTATTTTCTTGTACGGAAATCAAGAATCGAGTGTTGGAATTTTACTGAAAAATATGGGACAGAAGAGTCCGTTTCTTTGTGATAGTTCATTCGATAAAAGGAAAAAATTACTGGAACAACCCGACAGAAAAACTTCCCAACGAACAGACGGACCTATGGAATTCAACACTTTTCAAAATTCTCAAGAAATAAGCCTACAGAAGACATTTAAAAACCTTTTTGCACAACTTGAAACCTGTGTCACAGTTAAAACTTAAGAAACTAACACCTACGATCACAAAGTTAATGAATTAAAATCAAAAAACCTGTCATCGGAATGAAACGTATGTACAAAATTTCAATTTGTTTGCTTCAAAATGGAGTAGCAAGATTCCACCCGAACGAACATACGAGGATGTATTGATATCTAGTTAGCCTAAACCAGTTCCATGCATAAACAAAATATCGCGATAACATATCAACGAACAATAACTTATGAGAAGTGTCAGTGTAGAGGTCGACGTCAAAAAAGTAAAGCAGAGTTACGCAATAAATTAAAAACAAAAGATGTCCACCGAAATTGTAAAAATCGAAAAATTGGAGTATCGAGTTTCTGTGTCAGTCCCCGAAAATATCGATGCAGTTCATGACATGATTTTATCAGACCGTCAAATTGGGCTAAAACGGATATCTGAAGCACTAAAGATTTCATAAGAACGCGTTCATCATATAGTTCACGTCAATTTGGAAATGAGAAAAATTTCTGCAAAATGGATCCCCAAATGTTTGAATGTTGACCAAAAGCGTACAAGGGTAGAAGCATCGCGTTCGATCTGAGCCCGATTTGAAAACGATGTAGACTTCTCAAACCGAATTGTAACTATGGATGAGACTTGGGTGCATTTCTTCAATCCAGAAACAAAGCAACAATCGATGGAATGGCGACTCTCTGGTTTTCCAAAACCCAAGAAGTTTCGTGTCCAAAAATCTGCTGGAAAAGTTCTTGCTTCAGTTTTTTGGGATTGCCATGGAGTGATCATGATTGATTTTTTGAATGAGGGTAGAACAATAACTGGAGATTACTATTCGACATAACTGACCTCTCTATGGGAAAAAATTGAGGAGAAAAGACGCGGAAAGCTATCCAAAGGTATTTTGTTTTTATAGGACAACGCTCCAGTACAAAAATCTCATGTTGCCATGCAAAAAATTCGTGATTTAGGGTTAGAATTACTAGAACACCAACCTTATTCACCAGATTTGGCTCCGTCCGACTATCATCCCTTTTCTCAACTGAAAAAAAGTTTAAAAGGTTGTTACGAGGAGGTAATAAAAGCTGTGGAGGACTGGTTTGCAGAGCACGAAGCAACATGTTTTTGAAAGGTCTAGAGACATTGCAGGTTCGCTGTAATAAATGTATTCAATTAAGAGGAGAATAATATGTTGGTTGAGTAATGAAATATTTTCACATTGAAATTTTGTCTGGTTCTATAGACAATAACAATAAATTGTATCGGAATAGTGAAAAATTTCTAAAACTTACCTAAGACTAAAATCAAAAATGTATATAAACACAAATCCCTAAATTATAATTTTTGAATACTCATCGACCCGATAAAAGCATTTGGTAATCAAAAACTATTTTAATTGGAATTTAAACTGGTCAATAGTAGTACATTTCTTAAAATGGTTTGGAAGATTATTAAAGAGTAGTGGGCCCATGTTATAAGGTGATCGGAATGCTACCTTAGACTTGCAAAATTTTCATGTTTGTGTGCAAATAACTGGAATTCCTAGTATTGAATTTATGGATATCACAGTTTTGTTTAAATTTGTCATTATTTTTAAAAACATACAAACACAATTCAAATATAAATAACGATGCAATAGTTGAAATTTTAAATTCAATAAAAAAATCTTTGCAACTTTCGGTAGGGGGAACTCCCGCTGAAGAACGAATGCATCTTTTCTGAGCTACAAAGACATCATCAGAGAATGTTGACCAACCCCCGAAACAGACACCATATCTAATGCCGGCCATACACGTTACGGTCTACCTGCGCAGGCATGCCTGTGCAGGTATACCGGACGTCGGTCGATTCTCTGCAGCTTCTTTTTTGTCTCGATCATGGTACGCTTTGTTTTTGACTTGCCATAGGCATGAATGCGTTTTATATATTTCAATAAAATCTTCAAGGACAATTTTAGTAGAATCTGTTGGTGCCATTTTTGCGTATTGATTTTTGATACAGGTGACAATACGATATCATTCACTACTCGACGTGGAGACAACTGACGGCGACAACGTTTATGACAGCAAATGACGTGACCTGCGCAGGCGACCGGTGTACAGGGTGGGCAAAATTGATGCTGCATGAACTGAAACTTTTTAACCCGAGGAGATAGAGAAAAATGAATGGCACCTTATATTCCTCTTTTTTCGAGAAACTGATAATGCCATCAACTGCATTCCTCTAACTTCTTTCGTTTCCGAGTTATAGGCCCAAATTGAAATTTGGGTGATTTCAACTTTGGTCATTATCTCCGTTTCTGTTTATGCTAGGATGTTGAAATAAAAACATTATACAGGCACTTTTCTGATAGCAATCCAGTGGAGTACTCTGAGTACTTCATGAAGTTGTCTTTTTTCTTATGGAAACAGTGGATGGAAATGACTTAGAAAGAATCGCCTTTTTTTTCCCGTTTCAGAAATTTATCATATGTTTTAGTTCATGTAGCACCAATTTTGCCCACCCTGTACATGCACACACGCACAGGCACATCGTACGGTGTCACTCAAAAATATTGATTTTCGATCTTGCACCGGTCGCCTGTACAGGTTGAAAAAACTGCACAGGTCTAATCCCACACACGCTCCGGTTGACCTGCACAGGCATACCTGCGCAGGTATACCTCTCCGGTAGACCGTAACGTGTATGGCCGGCATAAGCCTGGAATCGACATTAGCGAAATAAACTTGTATTAGTTGTTCAGCCGTTAAAACCGATTTCAATTGTCGTAGCACAAAGCTCTGAGAATTTATTTTATAGTCCATCCAAGAATGATTGACATCTCGGGGGGCTTTGGAAAATCAAAATTATGTTGGTAATGCCCATTCAGTAATATTTCAAGTTGCAGAATTCAGGTTGGTGTTGGAAATAACACTGACATTTTGTTCTGTCATTAATGTTTCGAACAAATTTGGCAAATAATAAATTGAGCAAGTGAAATGAATATCTTTGAAATGAGGCTCTTGAAAAGTGAACAGCTAAAAAATGGAAAGCCTGCACGTAGAAAAAGAAATGAGAGAAGATTAGTCAAAATATAAGGAATGTTATGATATATTGCTGACAAAACCTATCATTATGAACATGACGAGTTCTGACCAGATGAGGAAAAATGACATGTTGTGGTTGTTGAAAAAGAATAATAGGAATATTTATATTTTTCATAATTTACACCTTCATTCTTCATTGTTCACAAATATTGAATGTTACAATGTCATGACAAAATTCTTCATATATTAAATAGATCCATTGGTTAAGTTTTGTTCTATTACAAATTTCCCAATCCATTCACATTGCAATAACACGCTTCAAATTATCAACTAGATTTTTTCGGTTTAGCGAATATTCATATTGAACATTGAAAAGGACCGTGCTATTTGATCACCCACGATATTTTTCGTTATGATACCAGAATTTCCAGGCTGTATGTTCCTATAATTGATCGTAAGATCGAAAATGTATCAATACAAGATGAAAATAATATACTGCTGGTATACAGATTCACACGCTGGTAATCGTATGTGAAAATTGGGAACATTTTCATGTTCAAAGTTCCTCACTTTAAAAAAATATCGTTCAATTTTTAGGATATTTCTATATCTATGATGAAAGCACAGAAAATTTTTAGTTACTTTTTTGTAACTAGAAATAAAGCTGCGACTGGACTTTCAAGGCCTGCTCTGATGTCAATCATTCTTGGATGGACTATAGGTATGAGATATTGACAGTGGGATTTCCAATTAACGTTTGAATCAATACAGAGTCCCAGGAATGAGTAGGCTAAGAATTTTTCAATATATCCTCGTACATACCTACATTCATACATACATTGCAAGTTAAATAAAGACTTTTAATTTCAAAAAAGAATATACAGAAATTAACATTGGCAAAGACTCTGTGAATTATTTGACATTCAAAGAGTACCAACCTGCGTCAGTTTTCAGTAAAAAAAAAGTTGATAAACCTAAATATTGGCCGAATGGGATACATTATATAAAAGTGAATGGAGTATACTTAGACGCGCTCAAACCTCTACAAGGAACTTCGAACGGAGAAAACGTTGAAAATCGACTGTTTATCGAAACTTCCAACTGCAAATTTCTTTGAAAGGTGGCTTCCTTGCCGGGAAGCGCCAGGTTCTGTTTGTTTCTGAAGTAACGGAAATTAACCTCGAATATTTCGAGGCACACATGCCACTTCAAGACCCCTATCCATACCGAAGCGCCATAATGAATACCTGATAGAGTTCTGGTCTTAATACGAACGTAGTTTTATTGGTCCTTGATAAAGGCGCTGCCTCTTGAGAGGACGAAGGCGGCGAAGCTATTAAGAGAATCAACTCGAGTCATTAGTGGACCCGTCCTCCTTACATAATTAATAATCTCTGGAGTGCCATAATCTGAGGTACCCGCATCCTCCGCACTACATCCGAGTGGTAGGATGGAGGTTGGAGCTCTGGGAGGGCCTTTTTCCTCGCTTTTTTCGACGGAATATGATTCTGAATATTTTATGTTACAGGAATCGCGATGGGTTTCGAAATGTTTCCGAGTGGATGATATTCAAGGTTAGGGGCGCACTTGAATACTGATAGCTGAATCAGAAAGCTTTCCGTAAACTTCCGGAGAAATCTCCGGGGGATCAGTTGAAAGGAGGGTTGATGTTTGTAGTTTGATTTTCGGTGGAGTTGAGAATTTTTTCGACAATTTGGGAATGAAAGTTTTTCACTTATAATACCACAAGAGCTTCAAAATTATCGGGTATTTCCCGATAGGTTCGTTGCAAACAAATGAAGGAGTCAAGTTTTTCAGGTTAAAAAATCACGAGCGCGAAGCGCGAGTGATTTTTCCTGAAAAACTTGACGACTTTATTTGTTTGCAGGGAACCTTGAGGGAAATGCTAGATAATTTTGAAGCTCGTGTGGTATTCGGGGGATTATTTTTCCGTCCCAAATGTCGGCCAATAGAATTGCACCATGAGACGAAATGTACAGTTAACAAATAAGAATTTCATAATGAATAAAACAACATTTAATTAAGATAAAGACTAGTGCAATTAAAAATACAATTGTTGTAAACATTGGTGCATGTTTTCTTCAAGTCAGAGTTATCGGTAATGGTCCCAGAAGAGGTAGATGGCATGAGGTTTATGCTGTTGATGGCATTTTCTGCAGTAGGCTCACTCCTTCGCAGTTTCTTGACAATTAATTCGTGGTGTTCCTGGTCGAGTTGGAGATACGGCTTGATGGAGTTACTGTTGGCATGTCCAGTTATTTTGATTATCTGCTGCTCTCCCAGGCCCGATTTCGCTAGATTGGAGACGGCTGTTGCACGACTGGAGTGATTGGTGATTTTTTTGTTACCAAGGTCAAGCCCAGCTTTTTGTGCTGACTCCTTAACCCACTTTGAAATCGTGGGGAATCCTTGTACCACCTAGCGCCTGGAACTTTATTCCAGAATGGATTTTGGGTCAGGAATAGTCTGTCGCTCTTGATATTGGCATCTCTCTTCTCTGTCGATTTCTGGAACAGTCTCACTGGGCACTTGTCAGGGATTTCCCGATTCTCCACCAGCCACTTGCTGTCTGATAATTTTTTATCACCACCTTGTGTGGTCTTGCTGAAAATTGGATTGTATTCAAATCTCCCAGTTGTTTCCCCGTCATTTCGCTGTTCTGCCTTGAAGTGATGTATTGACGCCATGCTGCCCTCACCACCTCTCCAAGCCAATTCCACTGATATTATCATGAATAATTTTTTCTGGAGGCCATCAGGAGTTTCCTCGTCCCAAACAGTGGTCATTGCATCCCAATCTTTTTCCTCCAACGCTGCTGCACTTCCCCTCCGTTTTTCCGGAATAGATTGTAAAGCCTTACGCTTGGCATCACGAGCTCCTCGAGCGGTCTTGAATGCAGCATCCGAAAATGGGTTGATTTTGATGTCGAAATCGTTCAAATACTTTTCTTGAAGTAATTTTGCAGTCTGATTCCACATTGTTTTTATTGTACCTTCCTTATAGTCTTCTCCATCCATTTTCTTCATATTGTAAGCGTAATCTTTCATAATGTTTGCCAATTGCGCTTCACTCGTTTCAGCACTCAATTGTGTATTCCCTCTCAGTACAAAAAGTAGTAAATTGGTTCCAAACTGTTTTTTTTGACTTCTCTGTATTAATGGGAACATTTCCTTTGACTTTTTTATCGATGGTGGACAGAGAACAAACTACAAATCGACTCATTTTCATGCAAAATCTCCAATTTTCACAATTGAATTCAACCTGTCAGTTTGACGTGTGATTAATTTGACTGGATCATGTTTTGTTTTTTATATATAGCAACTACCAGAGAAAATTTTCAAAAAATTATCATAAGTAATATCACAAGAGAGTGAGAATAAATTGAAAATAATTCGACAGATTTTAGAAAACTTGTTGCCAGGCAATAGACACGAGAGCCCGAAGGGCTCGAGTGGCTATTGCCAAATGGCAACAAGTTTGAGAAAATGCTTGGAGAATTATTATCAAATTTATCGAACTCTCGTGTGGTATTCGATGGATTATTTTTTGACGTTATTCTCTGACGTTACAAACGAAATCATTTTTTAAGATTTTATAATTTTATTCAACAAATTTATATTAATCGACTTAATATACACAGAATGAGTTATTCAAATTAGTATGTATTGAAGTTTTGAACATGAAAAATACAATTTCTTCTGCAAGCCAGACGGTGTGTTTTCGTCGTAGAGTTTTATCATGTCCAAGATTTCTCCTTTGCTCAAACATGCAGTACCTACTTTATTTCCTCTTTTAGAGCTCTTTTTCTGTAAGAACTTACGCATTCGCTTGGTGTTTTTTAGCATATCTGGTGGATTTGAATTCGATATCATATTGAATGGGTCGAATCTTCTTTTTTTTTGGTCGTAGTACAACTCTTGCATTAATTTGTCGGTTCTATTCCACATTGTCTTCTCCATTATGTTTCTCCATATTGAACCCATAGTCCTTCAAAATAACGGCTTGTTTTGTTGTTGATGTCTCTTCCAATTTGTAGCCTCTCTCGTCGCAAAATAATTGAAATTATTTCCAAATCGACGCGCTTCTTATGTTGGTATTCTAACATGCACTTTCAATGATCATATCATTTAAAATATTATCGGCTGATGATTCACTAAAACGTTTGGGATTCATTTTACGAATTTCTTGAAAATTTACGGCAGACACGTCAAATCAAGAAAATCCGTTGTCATGTGATTGTCATTCAATAAAAACAATGTACATGGAATTATTCTCGCTGGAATAATGTAGGTAGATTATTTCCACTATAATAATGTTTTGATTGGCTAGAACGTATAAGAATTACTGAAATTGAAGATTTCTATTGGTTTCGAGAAACGTCAAAAAATAATCAGTATAATACCATGTAGGTTGTACCATGTGACGTCGAATGGTGCAATTCTATTGGTCGATATTTGGGTCGCAAAAATAATCACCGTAATCTTAGATATTCTGGAATAACAGCGTTGGTTCTAGTTCTGGCTTCAATAACCACTTATTTGTCTCTGCTCGAGTTCCATCTCACACATTAAACCATTCTTTAATGAACTTAAGATCGACATCGAAAAGTTCCCTGGACGAAAATTCAATTATACCGCACCAAAAATCTTCGCAGGAATAAAAATATCGCCAAGTTCTATCGTAGTTTACATAAGCGTTTCGGAAAAGTTATAATTAAAATCTTACTAATTTATACTTAATGAATTTTGGCAGCTGCTCTGAATCTGAGGGGCGTTTCCTCTGAGCCAATCCCCGATTCCCATTAAAATGAAGATATTGGATCGAGAACATGGAAAGAGTCACGCTTCGTGAATCCTGGATACAGAGGATTCGATATTATGTCAAGTTGTGCTTTGAAATTGGTTGTTGTGAGGTGATAAATTGGCAATTCTCAGGTAATGCAACCTTGATGCAGAATCGATACGTTTGAAACTGGATTTCAACGACAGAAAATTGAATGAAGAAGGTGATGCAATCAGTTTTTCGGATGTTGAAGTGAAATGTAGGCCACCCTGAAACATGTGCAATGAATAAATTGACAATTGACTAGGTTATGACAAGAAAACCTGTTGCACCAAAACAAAGTTGTGAAATTATTGAAGTTTTCTCAGCTTACATAGAAAGAACCAAAGCTAACCTCTAGATAAGTTGAGAAAAAGATAAAGTACAAAATTGTAGGCAACAAGCAACATCAGCACTAGTTGAGATTTCACAACAGCTGAATGTTTGGGAAAACTGCTTGAAATAATCGAAATTTGCTTTTCCCGAAATCTCTGATTCTCTTAAATATTTTAAAATCCATTATTTACTCAATTCCACTCCCCAAATAAAAAGTTTCGAGTGAAATTAAAACAGTGCAATATTAAAAGTGTTCCTAAATTGAACGCACGTGTTTTGTACCTAAGTTGGTTTACCTAGGTTGTTCTGGTTTCATTTTTGTACCCAGATTGTTTTATCAGGGTAATGGTTCAATTGCACTGCTTCTGGTTGGTGCAGGCTGGTGATCCACGTAAATGTCGATGATTAGCTGTTGTGACTTCACAACCGATGTAAGGGGATATACTTACACCATATGGTTATCTGGATGATGACCGCGATAAGTTGTTATCAGTACTTGATAACAACTTCGAGGAGGTTGAGGAAGTGTTGAAATGTGAACGCACCCTCAACAACATATAAACTGTATTTTTCTTGTGACCTCAACTTACGTAACAACCACAAAACGATTATAAAAATATTATGGATACAATTATGAACTCGAACTTCTATATGAAAATGTATTACTTATAGCAAAGAAGAATTATGATGTACCTTCTATATGAAAAAGTATTATAGCAAAGGAGCTAAGTTTTGTTGTGTATTACAACTGATTAACTACCGAAAAGTTACTTTTACTTGACTGAATTATGAACCTTACTGATCGACAATTATGAACTTCATTGGTAATTGAAAACTACATGAAAATGTGTTGCAAGGAGGACTTGTGATTACTAATACAAAAACTTGTCTCTCTAACATAGGTTTTTAAAGACAAGCTCGAAAATACGGGAGGTTCATTTCCTCTGAATAAAAGTGAAAAAGATCAACAATTGATTGGGTGCCAGAATCGAACAACGCCTCGCCAAGCGAATGAAGTGCTCTCATTTGCCATTTTTGACTATAGTGGGAAAAACAATCAATTTCTTGAATCTACAGACCAATGAGGACGCTTAGTCCATTTATTACTCTCCAGACCTGTACCTATTTCCCAGTATAACTTGAACCGCCATAAAATCGCCATAAATTTGATTTTATGAGCCTTTACTGCGAACTAAATGAAGGTTCATCCGAATGAATGTCCTTAACTTGACCTGAACTTTTGGGTTGGGAAACTTCTCAATAGGGCCATAATTGGTTGAAAAAGGGTTTTTCTGAACAAAAAACGAAAATTGTAACAAAAAAACATATTGCCGTTCAAGGGTTCGATCTCATGCGGTTAAAATCAATACAACCTTTTTAAAAAGTGACAGCTCCTTTCTGGTGAACAATAGAGACGAAATTTGTCTGTTCCATATGTTTCGAAGTGGAACGCAACAATAGGAACGAAAAGGGGAGATTCCTCAAGTAAGTTTAAGAAAAAAAGTTGTATAAACATGGAGTCGCAAACGTTTCGTTTTCGAGATACCTACAGGGTGTACTAAGTTTATTAGGAAGTATTTGAAGGAAAGTTATGAGAACAGGTGGATTGGACATCAGTCATGGCCCGCCAGATCCCCAGACTTGAATAGTTCAGGCTTCTTTTCATACTAAATCTTCATGACAATTTTGATTCTTCTAAGGATTTCGAGAGAATCGTTCAAAATTTTTATCTCGAAATCGGTAGCTGATACGACAAAACTGCAAGAGACCGAAAAGTTCACTAAAACAACAAACCTTCTTTTTACATTAATTCAAATTAACAGTCGCTTACCACAAAAAAGTTCTGAGAGAAAACAGGGGACAGTGTTCCAGAAAAAAATGTCATCCTGTAGATCTGCTATCGAAATTGCCATGTCACGTGGTGAGAACTCTCAAATGTAACATCTATGCCAAATTCCAGTTGAATATCTTGTAAAGTGTAGATACTTTAAGGAAAAAATTTACCAAATTGAAAGTTTAACACTTCTGTTTCTCGAAAAAATTGGCTTGCGATAGAAGGAGTATGATTTCATCATTACAATGATTTCAATGTGTACATGGATTATTCATCATCGAATAAAGCTTGATCCTCCCTGTTGAATACTTTCGAGTTAAATTTTCACAATAACTGAAATTTTGGGGAAACTGCTAAAAATAATTGGAAATTTGTTTTGTCAATAGTCATAGTTCTCTTTACTATTTACTATGACTGAAATTCATCATTCACCCAAAGCAGGCCCGCCGCTAGCTGTCTGAGCGCCCGCGTGCAAATACTGTTATGCCGCCCCCAATAGGGCGCTACATCAGAGAGCATTTCGGGGGGGGGGTAGTGGCAAGTTTTAGGGACCTGAACTGATCTTGAGAGCAGGTAAAGGGGGGAGGGTGTTAGATACACACTCAAATATTTATCTAAAAAAATTTCACTCTTCTCGCTTTTATATTTGCGAAATCTTCTATAATCTTAGTCATATCCAATCTATCCAAAATTTGGTGTTCAATTGAAATTACATATAGCTAAATTACTTAATCTGTGTTGGAGCATAGTGGATCTTAAATAATTCTTGATAATTTTTAATTTTGAAGATGCAACTGAAACCGGCAATGTTAGTAGTGTCCTTAGTGCTATTGTTATATTCGGAAATGTAGAAATTAAGTCATTGCCAAAAATATATTGTAACAGTGATTGTGGATCCTTCGATTAGAGTTCTGCAAAATGCGATTTTAGTGCAATAATTTCATTAAACAAATCAATACCGTCAATGTCTGATTCATTAGTAGCATCATCTTTAAGCTTCAGATTCACTATTAACAAAATAATTGGAATTTACCTAATTTTTGATCGTTACTGTTCATACACCACGGAACTGTTCGAATCGAATCATAGACAAGAGACAAGTTTCAATTTCGAATGCAAAATGCAACTGATCCTAGGGGGTGTATATTCCGACAAAGACTTTCATTCTGTTTTTATCTTTATTTTCGTAATTCTCTCTTCAAAATCACGTATCTACCTAAACTCGGCTAGTAGAAAGGGCGCAATTTGGTAACAGAGGGTTTTTTATGACATGCAATAATTGGCATAAACGATACGGCGACACTGAAAATATTCAAAACAACTACTACTACCTGGTTGTAATATTGGGAAAAAAATCATCTGCAAATTTTTCTCGTAGAATATTCAACAAAATCAAGATGCCGTAGGAACTTTCTGAATCGATGTTTCTTTCAGAAAATTTTTCCCGAGGGCGCAATTCGAAGTTCCGGGAGGGCTATTTATCGGATTATGTGAATTTTTCGATCTTGAAGTTTTATGCCATAACTGGATCTGGGCGCTCTCAGTATTTCGCCGGGGGGGCACCTGCGGAACTTCGGGGGGGCGGCAGTGCCCCTCCCGGAAATATACCTGAAAGAAACACTGCAGTGAATTCACTGAATTCCGTGGATATACGGAAATTATCGATGTTGGCCGCCTGTCCTCCTAATCCTTCAGAGAAAAAGTCTCTCTAAGGAGGATGGGGAGACCTTGCCGTCCCCAATGTTGAACGAATTTTGAGAAATTTCAAAGCAGTTGGCAAAGTTTCGATCGCATATGGCAAAATTTCTATGTTTCTATGACAGTTGGCAAAATTTTAAAGCAGTTGGAGTTGGACAACCGCCCCCCCTTTTTTTTCTCCACCGCCCCCCGCTTACCACGTTGTTTGTCCCCTCCAAAAAAAAATTCAATTTCACTGGATTTGCCGCCCCCCTGGACGTGCCGGGCGCATATTCATATGTTACCGACACAACCAAGCACGTCGAGAAGCCGAATGATTTCATATAAGTTACCGACGTAACTTTCGGCACCTTATCTACATATAACAGGTATTGAAAAAAACTTGATATATTAGCGAGGATGGTTGATTATTACAGTCTGAACAAAATATATGTTTCCAGAAATAAACTATAAAAAATATAATATAAATAAAATATATAATATACAGA
Source organism: Adalia bipunctata (assembly GCA_910592335.1). Lineage (NCBI taxonomy): Eukaryota > Metazoa > Arthropoda > Insecta > Coleoptera > Coccinellidae > Adalia > Adalia bipunctata. The sequence goes on from OU342955.1 coordinate 18,198,202, forward strand.
TATATGTCTATTTTTCGAGGTAGTATGTATAAAGGGTCGTTTATACTGGCCCGTAACTTATGCCCTTAACTTATGCCCTTAAAAATTGTTCTCTTTAAGGGAATAAGTTAAAGTTCGAGTATAAACCATAGCATGTAATTTCTATGTTTCAACTCTTAGGGTAGGGGAAAAGTTTAAGTTACGGGCCAGTATAAACGACCCGTAAGAGTTCACTGGATAAAATCACCACTTGTTCGTTAAGTTACAAACTAAGAATTACGTCGGCAACTTATTATGATTATGATTTTTTTATAATTATTGCAGTTATAGTAGGTATGCTTAATTTTTTCGGGTGGAAAGTATAGCCTATGACACTCAGGGATAATGTAGCGTGAAAGAATTTCTGAAATCGGTCCAGTACTTTTTGAGCCAAATCGTATCAAACACACAAAAATGCAAATCTTTCCTCTTTATAATAATATCCGTATAGATTACCCTCAGTATAGAATATTGGTAAAGTTTTGGTAAATTCTCTAAAGTTACTAGGTTCATTTTGGTAATGAAATAAGCAGTATTAAAAATAGGCAATATTACGATACCTAAATCACTTGTTTGATAAAACCACTACTCGCATAATATTTAAGTTACCGACAAACTAAGAATTACGTCGGCAACTTATTATTACATGTTCGGCATCGCTCGGAGAACCGATTGTGTGTTTGTGTCGGTAACATATGAATATGCGTGCCGGGCACGCCTTGCACGCCCGCTTACGGCGGGCCTGACCCAAAGCAACTCCCTCAAATCAAACAGTTTCGAGTAAAAATTAGAACAGTGCAAAATCAGTTCATAGGAAATTTGTTTGAGATAGGATTATTCCACTAAAATTAATTATTCTCATTTGTACATGGAATATTCATCATTCATTAAAGCTATGTCAACCCTGTTGAATATTTTCGAGAAGAATTTGACTTTTTCAATATCTGAATTTTCGGGGAAACTACTCGAAAAATCGGAATTTGCTTTCGCCAATATCTATTATTCTCTGAACTATGATCATTCACTCCCTCTAATCGAAAAATCTCGAGTAAAAATTAGAAAAGTTCAATGTTTCCAGGAAATTGGCTTGAGATGGAAGTTCTATTTGGATCATTCGCTCTGAATGGTCCTGAGCATGTTATATTCGGAAACAAATGAAAAGAGAATTTCGCAGGATATAGCGATTACATGTTCGAGATTCGACATTTTGCGAAACTCGAATTGTGTTAGCCACACACTTTGAGCATAGCTTTCTTCAATTAGAGCCACAATTCTTGCATGGTCAATCTCAGTTATCACTCTGCGATTCACGTCGCCGGTCAAAATCGTAAAATTGCCTTAAAATCATTTAAATACTTCCTGATTCTGGATCAATGAAGTCCATTCATTGAGTGGTCGAGTGTCTGAAAGAATCTCAAAGATTGGGGCATTGCAACCAACATTTTAATTTGGAAACGACGCGTAAAAACATAAGTTATGCAACTGCTTCTCCAACACAGCGTGTTACATTTGCAAGCATACGTAGCTAACAAAAGAGTTTTCATGTAATATCCAGCAGCTTCGGCTTCAAAAATTCGTTCACGTTCCCGCGATATCACATTCGGTATTCATTGTTGCCACAGTCACTGAGAAAATTGCAGATTTATGAAAAAGAAAACGTTGCGCCCAACATGCTACGGCTTGACTAATGGCCGAAATGACTGTATAGTTCGCGTGTATGTCTAGCACTTCCTTCCATATTAAAGTAGATGCCATGTTTGTATCAACTGCAACGTTATTTGAAAACCGCAACTATATGGAGAATAACATTATGTAGGAAGCTTGTAAATGGAAACGGAACATGAGACAGGCAGTTTGCAACAGAAGGCAATTAGTTTCCTGAGTGACAATCAGCGTTCGAGCTTACAGCATCTTGTTCTTGATTTTTTCATGTTCAACTTCATAATTCTTGTAGGTATACGATGATTGAATTCTTACTTATTTTAGACCAGACTCCTCAATGATAAAAAAGGAGTTTCTAATTAGGACCTCATAAATCATGATCCGATAATAAAGAACCTTAATAAAGTTTATGCTTTACTGTTAAAAATGAATACTGGAAGAAAAAGTGGAATTCCCCGAAAATATTGCTTCTTTTATTGCCGAATGAATTCGGAATCAGAGCTGTGAGTTTACAACGCGAACGCAAGAGAAATATCTACGGACTAGCCATAAATTCCAATAACTCCGAATTCTGCGAATTTCGATGGAATCCGACCATGTGAACTGATGGAAAAATTTAGAGCCCTAATTTCTGAGAACTCCCGAACCCAAATTTACATTTTGAGTGCGTTTGCGTGATTTCCACATGAATAGAAACCTATATTCAGGCCTGGGGTGGAATATTTGAGGATATACATAGTAGTATTTTTCTGATCATAGGTATGTTTGTGTTTTTAGGTAATTCCGGTAATCATTGCCTTTCGACGTTGCGTTGGGACATTCTGCTTTGTGAAAACTTCGAAAGAGAATGATCTAGAGAAAAATCTCGATTTTTTCCAAGAGAAATGAAATTGGTTTCAGTTCAGACTCGCTCATAATGTCTGATGAATAGTTCTAAAGTGTTGGTTAGCATATGAATTAGGTACAATGAAGTATCAATGTCTCTAAATGAAGAAGAACTCTATCGCGCTCTGTGATTATGTGTATTTCTATGACTCCGAACCATAGACCAAATCGAGTGCGAGCCGGGAAGAAACAATCCCAAGAACAGTGTCGGCATTCAGACGAGTGTAATAAATTGAAATATTTTGGTTGACCAGAGTAGACTTCTGAAATTTATATTCACGGCTCCGAAAATTACTTTGTCGTTATATGTATGGTACAGGATGTTGGCGAAAACGATAATGGTTGGGATTATTGATTTTCGGAAGTTTCTCATCAGACTCAGACGATGTCAGAAAATCGTTCCACGAAATCGGTTGCATTGAATGCGTACGATAGCAGAAAACTTCGAGGCTGCAATCGTGGGATTTACAACGTGGCAGTACTCGAAAGTTTCATGGGAAACCGCGTCATCCTTTCAGAATCCACCCACGGAAGGTGGGAAGAAGAAAAATCTTTAATTTGATTGATTTGTAAAAACGAAGAAGGAAACTGTACTCTGATTGGTTTCTAAAGAAAACGAAGAAGGGAAATCTTTAATTTGCTTTGAAGACGAAAAAGGCAGTAACTGGAGAAGCCTTAAACAGGAAGGTTCCCAGTGTACTCGGGAATACGGTTCGGAAATTGAGGGCAGCCGGAGAAGCCTTAAACGGGAAGGTTCTCGATTAGCCCGGGTTCGGTTTTACGGTAGGTAGTACGGTCTCAAAGCGGAGACGAGAACAGTTTAGTTCGAATCGGTTAAGGAGTAGCTGAAAAGTCTTAAACTCAGTGAGATTAATTTGCGAACAGATAGTTAGTGACGTGTTTTTGTGTTTCTTCTGTTTTTCAGGATATTTTCATCATCCTTAGGATTATCTGCACGAGTGAAAGGTCAGGTTTTTTTATGCTTAGCTTGTTTGAGTATTGGTAGAAAGCTGCATGCAAGTCCAGAGTCCCGAAATCTACCACAAGTCTGTCTGAATTGTTTTATTTTTGAGATCTCCCTTGAGTATTTGGAAGTTTGAGTTGTATCATTTTGAAATCACCCCATGTTTGCGGTTTAGGGTTATTTTAACAAGCCCCTAAGTTTTGATAATTCGATTTTGCTAGAATAATCGGAAATTGTACAGATAATTTGATTTGGTTTCAATGATTAAATTTTGTTTTGCGATTTGAAGTTGATGGAATAAGTTGATTTGGTTTTGTTAAGTTCATTCGATTCGAGAAATTGACCGAATTTTTGGATAATTTAGTTGTCGACGTGATTGAATTATAAATAGCGTGTGTAAAATTGTTTATTTGCTTTGATCGTAATATACGTCTTAAATTTAAATTCGAAAGTTTTATTTACCATCCCTCTCCCTGGAGAATTATTAGACACTAAGTCTCGACCCAAGTGCGTTGGGCCGCACCCACACTTCCCCCCCCCCTCTACGGAGAAAGATCTTCAAAATTCGATATAACACCCCTTATTGGTGGAAAGCCACTCTTCCTTCGAATGACTAAGGGTGTGGTTTTTACACGAGTACAATCCTCAGGAGAAGTTTTTTCTGTAATAACATTCCCACATAACTAAGTGCCCCAGTGTCGCATTGCAGTAGGTGAAATTCATTGCTCAATCCAGTAAACCAACCGAACGTTCTTTTCACCGTTTTGATTCATATGTCAGCGATCTATATCATTTTTATTAATGAATTGTCATAGCGTTCCCTCTCTTGGGTCTAAGCGGCTCATTCACACAAAAAATGGAAGATTTTGTCTGTTCCTGTGGTAGTTCCAGTGTTGGAGCTTTGTTACATCTCGGATAACCGCTGACAGACGCACAGGTAGTGATACATGAAGACGAATGGAACATTCCACTTTCTCCTCCAGAATTGGGGAGGAATCAAAAAACCTGTCAGTCTTTCCACTCTCCTGAATGGTACGCAGACACAACAAGCCCACACATTCAACAAAGCCTCTTTGTTGTTCGGCAAAAATACCATTCGATGCGCGAAAAATCAAACAAGCCGACTCTACGATAGCGGGAACATTGTTGGATGGAAATGCTTCTTTGAGCGCTGGCAACATGAAAAGGGCAATAGGAATCCATTAGTTGTTATGGCCGGGCTCGTTGAAGAATTACGACGAAATTACTTCTGCACATATTAACGGCATCAAAGGAGCTTTTGAAGGGACCCAATCCATCAGTTTACGTGTTCTAAAGAGCGAGGTAACCTGTGATTTCATTACATCGGCATATGTTCGGGCGAGACTTTGACGAGGGTGAAATATGTGTTCACTCCAACGCCGTGTTTGTGAATATTGAACAGATTATGTCGAACTGGAAGGGACATTGAATATTCTAACAGAGGGTCGATCATCCGCGTGGATCATCTGCATCTGGGCGTGTTAGAACAGGTCGGAGCACAGGAATTTGCATGTCGAAACTCTGGGACGACCATCCACATATGAGTAGGTTCGATATCATCGAGCAGAAACCACAGTAGCTGAATTTACAACTCGATTAATCGGACATATCGAATTGTAGTAGGTGAAAGTCATTGTTTAATCCAGTAAACCAACAGAACATTCTCTTTGCCCTATTAATGTTAGCGACCCGTACAGGCTGAGTCTTCGACTTGTGAAAATATTTTAATTGTGGATTCCTCTCACCAAACGAAACACTTTTTTTCAATACAATTTTTCAAAATTTGGTTCCGTTCGGGAGATACAGGGTGTCGAAAATCCATGAAAAAAAAACTTTCTTGTTCATATCTTCGGAAAAGTTATTTCAAATGAACTGAATTTTGGTTGATTTGTTACTCTATTCATGGTGCATATTCCTCAATCAGAACTTATTCGAAATTTCTCCTGGTATAAAAGTTACAGCGTAGCCTACACATAAATCAAAACAGAAATACCATAAAACCACTTGAAAAAAATGAACGGTTCCAATTTTCCAAAGAACCAATCAGTTTAGAAAATGAAAGTTTTCCTATGTTTTTTCAATAAAACGCGTCGTTTTCGTGTTATTCCCAATTTTAACCCATAAAATTTGACGGAAAAATCAAAAATCATAAAAATAATCTGGATGCTTCCCTGGATTCATAATATCAAAGAATGGCTGAACTATATAAACTCTCTGATTATCTGTACAAATTAACCATATTGTCAGAATGTTCATTAACTTCGTCAAGACTAAAATGTCAATGGAATACAAAATTCGGATATTAATGATGTTTCTATCTGAACACTATTCTCTTTGAATTTTATAAACTCGACACTACACGCCTATTATCACATTAATTAACGTTAAGTAAAAGTCGTCACATCACCGTTTGCATTCTTCTCTCTAAATAAACGAATCCACCTTTGACTATAGTCTAAGAAATCGACAAATCTTAATCTCTCACGCCTGTATAATACGCATGCTCCGTTCAACAACCACAGACCAACTGTTCGGTCTGTGGAACAACGGTTTGTCTGGCGCACTAGACGACTGATGGATACTCGATGGACGTAACACGTAACTTTAGACAAAGGATTCCTTTGTCTGAAGTTACGGGTTACGTCCATTGTGAATCGACCATGAAATTGAGATCGTAGCGCTCTATCGGCGAGAATGAGAACTACTCCTTCGGCATTTCCAAAGAAGCACGACAAGAAGTCATCATCCAAAAGTGAACAAAACTAGTGCCTTTGCGTTAGTTCATCCGTTAACAATAGGGAACGTACTGCTTCCTTGTTTGAAGAGAAAATCAACACAATCTGGCATCGTCTTCTTGAGAGCTCTATGACAGCTCTGTCATAAAAGATGGAAAAATGGGTTAGGTTAGGTTATTGTCCCCGAATCCTTTGACCAAGGTTAATGGAGTTATGTTGGATTAGTGTAAAAACAATTCTTTATATACTCACATAGAATAATATATCCATTATTCAACTGATTTTGATCTGTAATAGTCCCTTTGAACCAATAGTGTGAGGTAATAATAACTCACGCCTATAACTCACTCTAATACAAATAGGAGAAATGTAGCTTACGAAATGAATAAAAAGTTGGGTCAATGGGGAACTCTATTTCAGACATCAAGGTAACGTTCTTGCCATCCATTTCTACATTTTCTTAGGTCTGAATATCCAAAAATTCCATTCGGAAAACATGAATTTTTGACGTTTTCTCCGGGATTCGATATCGATTCGATTTTCGAACACAGAAATCGCTTTTGACAACTGTTGTCAATTTTGAAAATGCAGATTAATTCGAATTTTACTGAAGAAGTCGAAGATAAAGTATAGTGTTCAATTCGCGGTAATGGTCAAAACACACTTGATGGATTACACCCCTCGCCTGACGGCTCGGGCTACAACATTCATCTGCATGTGTTATGACTTACATTACCTCTCATAGAACAATATGCTATTATCAGATAGTTTTGGGAGATGAAGAAAAATATGAACAAGTTATAAGTGCTCACAAACTAATCTTAATGAATATCGAAGGAGGAATCTATTTTGGTGGGATAAATAGGGCTTTTCAATTGCCAATATAATCGGGCTATACTCATTGTTTTTTCATAAGTAATATCATAAGTGCATCCAATTTTTCCGAAGAAAATCTAAAAAACACGTTGCTAAGTAATATTTTAACAAGAAGCATGAGTGCAGGTGGCAACAAAAATCCGAGTCGAAGACGAGGATTTTTGCACCTGCACGAATGCTTTTTGTTAAAAAAATATTACTTTGCACTGTGTTTTTTCGATTTTTTTCTCAGGAAAAATTAGATGCACGAATGGTACTTGACAAGAATATTTCATGAGTAACAGATTATTCTGGATGCATCTATGTATGTATTATTAATTTTCGTTGACAACAACTGTCAAGTTTTGCCGCGGGTAAACCCGAAAAAACTGCTGACAGCTGCTGCCATACAGTTTTTCCATCTAGAAACCATTTGTGATTCAAAATTGCGCGTTTCTGATTAGTGGAAATTCAGACGAGGGAAATAGTCACGGAAATATCGTGTTTGTGCCATATTTATTCCAATAAGGTTAGTCCTGGAGTATTTCCTGAATGTATCAACTCAATTTCAATCGAGAAATATGCTCTGCATCCATTCCAGAAGATCAGTGCAGGGACGTATTTGGCCTTTTTTTTAATGGCTATATCTTTTGAACAGAGCCGAATTCGGAAAAATGGAAAAAAGGTTTCTTTTGACCTCAAGAATCTTCAGTTGAAATATATGTGCAAGTCAAAGACTCACCCTGTATAGATAACCCTCATGTTTATGCATGAACTACCTTAACCTCCCTCATTAGATCTAGGCGGCTCATTCAATTATTATGAGACAAAAGTTTCGTCTAAAGGGTACGTTACTCGAATGAGGCATCTGGCTGAAGTTTATTGAGACGCGAGTGTATCCAATTTTGTTCAAGCATGATCAACGTTTCTTATGATAGGATAACTCGAACTAAATCGATTCACCAAACTACTCCTCCCAACTTTTAATCAAGGTCTCTACTGAAAATATGTCCGATTAAATCGCCACTTTGATACTTTCATACAACTCGTCCAATAAATACTTCACGTTGTGCATAAGTTAAGAAGCCGGAGCATTACACCGAAATTTTAAATTAGAGTAGGGAGGAGCGATATATTTCAGAGTAAACAGCTGTATTTTCATCCTCAAAGCAACTACAGGTGCTTTGCGATGCAACCCCAAGTCGTAAATTTAAACTTTATAAAAGACGTTGATTTATATTATCTTGGCTTTCAGTTGAAATGCCTTGGGATTTCAAGATTTAACCGTGCTCGTAGGATCTTTCTACATGAGCACGCCCATATTAGTTAAGGTAAATTGAAAATTTTTCAGGCGTAATCTCTTGTCACAAAACGAGACTGCATTCAAAGAGAAATCGGACAGATTTGCAGGCAATTCAAGTGGAACAACTGGAGTAGATAACGAAGGGAGCTGTACTTCCGTTGATTCATATAGAAACTCTCACAATTCTTCCAAGTAAATGGAATCAGTTTTTTCAAGGTCTCTCAAAATTTGACAATTGATAGCGTTTTTGACGCTTTGCTAATGATAGCCATGTAGGTACTCCAATTTTTTTCTGAAGTTTGAGATCCACATCGTGTTTGGATGTACTAAAATGGACTGTATCATGAGTAGTTCATGGTGAAACCAACTATGTTTGTTTGATATGTCCAGCCCTCCCATTAGAGAGCTTTCATTAGGTATTGATTGCAAATTACATTAGTATTACAAGCATTGAACTCCTGTTTGGTGAGCGTGTTGGATTTCATTGTGAACATTATAACTCCAAACATCTGCTAAATGATAATGGAAAATGGATAACAGGGCATTATAAAAGTTCAGAGGGGTTTTCGATCAGAAGATTATTTCTGTTGTCATATTAGCTTCTGTACATTGTTGAATTACGAGTTTAAAAAAAAAAAAGCCTGAGTTCATCAAGTATTCAATTCCAATTGTGTTATTCTTGATCCTTTTTCTGAGCTGATCATATTCAACAACGTGAATCGACAATCGAAGTAACATTATTCAATATTATTTTTGGATTGCTTCGGATAGGTGGACTGTATTATGTTATTTTCTGTACTGGTTGATCGAATAGAACACGTTCATTCCAAGATATAAATATTACGCACAAAACCAAAAGGAATTATGGAAAAAATAAAAAATTTCTCAGGATATTGGATGTATATGGATAAGTTATTAGCATTGCCCGAAGTATATCGGTGTGATATAAAATCGATTTCGAAAATGTCAACTTTTTGGGTGAAAAATTACTAAGGGGTAAGATCTTAGAGTCTTAGACTATACAGGGTGAGTCTTTGACTTGTACATATATTTTAACTGTAGATTCGTTCGGCCAAAAGAAACCTTATTTTCATTTTCCATTTTTTCGAATTCGGCTCTGTTAAAAAGATATAGTCATTAAAAAAAATTGGGCTTATTACGTTCCTGATACAATTCTGTGGAACTGATTCAAAGTTCATATTTCTCAATTGAAATTGAGTTTTTACATTTAGGGAATATTCAAGTACTTACCTTATTGGAATAAGAATGTTGCTAACACGATAATTTCAACAAAAACAGTTCCATTTGCAACTAAACAGCCACATTTCTCCCACCAAAATAAGTTCCTTCTTCGATCTTTATGCAGATTAGTTTGTAAACACTAATAAATTGTTCATATTTTCCTCGAAATTCCCAAAAAATCTCAAGAAGAAGACATTTCATTCATATCATCAGAATTTATCATTAAACAACCTAACCTAATCTATTTTGTATCCATTCGGTGAATATTTGCACAGAAATTTTATGAGGATGTTTCATTAAGGTTAAGGATTTTTCACGTTACATAGTATAAATATCTATAAATTCTGTAATTTTTATCAGAGAACGACTTCGCCGCAAAATTTAACGACGCATGTGTATATCGAAAACCGTTTGAGGCTCTGCCAACTATAAACAAACTGTGAACATTATGTGAAGTAGTAAATACATTCAGTGAATTATTGTAATAATGTGATAAATAGGTGGAGTGAATCAATATAATAATAACCGTGTAGTGTCGAGTTTATAAAATTCCAAGAGGATATAGTTTAGATAAAAAAATCTCCACAGATTATCAGGTATCATATTATTTCTCATTAATTTCAATTCATTACGTGGTTCGTAACGACATTCATCATTCATATCCGAATTTTGTATTTTATCGACATTTAACTGCAATATGGACCGGTTACACTGAATTTGTAATAAAAACTGTGCGTATTAAATGCTCCTTGGTGTTCAATTCATCTACCACATTCGTGGGATTTAATTATTGAAATATCTCTACATCAACGTTTTTCATCACTTGAATTTAAGTCTCGACAAAGTTGATAAATATTCTGACAACATTGTAAACTCATTTGAAGACCAGAGAAAGAATAATATTCGATGATATTTAATTCAGAGGATCTTTCAGATTATTCTTGAAATTAATGATTTTTTCGTCAAATTTCTTCGGGTAAAATTGGAGATAACTCGAAAACGACGCGTTTTATTGAAAAAATATAGGAATGCTTTCAATTCCTCAAATGATTGATTCTTTCGAAAATGAACCGTTTATCCTTTTAAAGTGGTGTCATGGTGTTTTTCCGTGTATTGATGAGTCGACTACCCTGTAACTTCTATACTAGGAGAGATATTGAATGAGTTTCGATCGAGTAATATGCATCATAAATAGAGTAACCAATTTACCATTTAATTTGAAATAACGGTTACGAAGATATGGATAATAAAGTGTTTTTTTTAAGGATTTTCGACACCCTGTATCTTTTAAGCGGAACCGAATTTAGAAAAATGGTATTGGAAGAAAGTGTTTCGTTTGATGAAAGTAATAGAAATTCATGTTAGATTTATGACAACACCGCTTTTAACTCTACTTCAATTCGAAGAGATGGAGAGATGCTTTTCTCAAAACGTGGTTAATGAAGAAACACGTTGCAGGAAGGATCCGTTGAAAGTATGTAGGTGAATTACAGGAAACACTTTGGTGGAATTTGGTGGCTGTTTATGATTCAGTGGCATAAAGAAGCTTTCTCCACGACTGCCACAGAATACAGCTCTTCCAACATCGAATTTGACCATAGAATGTCAGTATTCCATCACTTGATATGTAATATTCATTCTACAACACTTATCGATTTCAAGTAAATAACCACTTATGACCGCGGTTTTTGTTCAGTTTGGTCCTTGGTTTTCGCCCTTTATAGATTACCACCAATAACCAACTCGAGCTTGAGTATAATCCTCGTTTTTTGAACATTTCGACTGAATTTCATTCTCGCACAGTGTGTGAGAATATTCATTCCGTAACACTTTTGAAAACATAGAGAATATATCTATGTGTCAGCCGCTCTGATTCTGATTGTCATATTTATTGCGGTTTTCGAAACGTCATAATTCATCTTAATATTCTTTTTTCTTTTATTTCAACATTCGTGGAGAAAGTATAGTCTGTTACTCGGTAAGAATGAAAATCCGATACTCGTGATTCCTCAGGCTCGCCTCCGGCTCGCCCTCGGAATGATTCACTCGTATCGGATTTTCATTCTGCCCTTGTTACAGAATATACTATTCAGCTTGTATCTGTTCGGGTACAAAATCATATCACGGCCAGGATTGTTTGTTGTTTTGTATCAATGTAGATAGTCTTTGCTACATTTATTGTCAGTTTGTTGTTACATTACCACTCGTTGCAAAGAATAAGGATTGTTGGGAATGCTATCAGGCAATACTACTATAATAATTATTTTCGAACATTAATATTCTGTGAATGAACTAAGAATTGAAGTGAGTTAACCAAGGTAGCATATTAGGATGTATTTTGTTCCTTATATACATAAATGACTTAACAGGAGTTATTGGTATTGAAGAACTTTTGGTATTGTTCGCTGATGATACCAATGTTTTAATCTGGGATAAAAACCTACAAAAATTAATAAATAAAATATCTTCATTAAAATGAAAGAATGGCTACAATCTCGTAAACTGCAACTCAACACCGGAAAAACAAGTATTGTAAGCTTTAAAACCCAACACTCAACACAGAATATACCAGAAGACTTAACTATAGGTGGAACGCATTTGAGCATTCAAAAAACCACAAAATTCCTGGGAATGACATTAGATGAACATCTCACTTGGGGAGAACATATAGAAATAACAAACAGAAACTTAAATTCAGTATGCTATATCATCAGAGTGCTGTCCAAATACCTGAGGAAGGAAATTTTGAAAACAGTGTATTTCTCTAACTCCGAATCAAGAATGAGGTACGGAATAATTTTTTATGGATCGAATAGAAATATCAATAACATCTTTGTAACACAGAAAAAGGTTCTGAGGATTATTTTTGGGCTCAAGTACAGAGAATCTTGTAGAGGTTTATTCAGAGAGAATAAGATCCTCACAGTCTATGCAGTTTACATCCAAGAATGCCTAAATTTTGTTCTTCAGAATATGCACCTTTTCGAAAATGATTTGAGCCAAAGCATTTATGAGAGAAGAGACCCACACTTCATATATCCTAAGCATCACCTCACAATGACTGAGAAAGGTTGTCACTATTCATGTATGAAAATGTTCAATCGACTGCCAAATTACATTAGAAGGGAAACAAATGTGAAAAAATTTAAAAAAGCAATCTATGAAATGCTAATAACATTAGAGCCTTATGATTTAGGTGAATTTTATAATAAATTGTAATTCTTCTACTTTTGACACTATTTTCTTTTTGCTTTTTGTAGTGACTAGAAATAAAGATTTTTTCTATTCTATTCTATTCTATACTTTGTGTGCTCTGAACATTTGTTCAAAACTCGAGAATTCAATATGCAAAACAGAAAACCAGAAAAATACGAGTGAAAGAAGGACTATAAATGGAAAAGTTTGGTATCAAAATATAGGTTTTCGAAGATGCTGAATTCAATGAAAATAATTGAGGACTCTATCTATCATAGTTCAGATTTTTACTTGTGAAATGGCATTTTTTCAAAAATCGGAATTTCAAACCGTCATAGCTCCCGCTCCTGTGATTGTATCCACTTTCTGTTGGTATATTGTAAATCAGCATTGTCTGAAGTATCTGTGGAAACAATGAAATCGATTTCGAAAATGTTGATTGTTGATTCAAATTTCGATACGTGATTGACCCTGAAAAATCAAGAAATCATTTCAATAACTGAACTTGGATAAGATTCTACTATCAAAGTTGTTCAATATATTTCCGGTAATTTTTAAAATTGTTCTGCTTTCTACGCCTTATCACCAAATCTAACACAATAACTACGAATAATTATATTAATGTTCCTTATTACATCAAGAATATTAACGCCCTCCACACGCTGTTGAACTTAACTGGAGGCTATATTGGAAGTAGCATAGTTACCCTAAATTTAACAGCTCATGAATCCCCATGGAAAATTGTTAATTATTGCGGAAAGTTTCCGTAATATATCGTCGGCTCATTAGTTAGTCCCTCTTTGTTATTGAAATAGTTAAATTGATGGTTGTTCTACTGGGTGATTACTGCACAAAAAGTGTCTTATGGAAAAGAAATAAAATTCAAATGGGTACGTCTCCAGAAAACATCGCTCTGTCTTTCATACCAATGAAAAAGCTCCCTTTCAATGGGCAATATTCTCGTGTAACGGCATTGAGAGATGAAATTTCCACGCACTTTGAAGAATATTTCGGTTTCATGGTGTGGTTTGCAAAATGGTGAATGCGTTGGTCTTTTTATTTCTTTTTCTTTGAATACTGTATTTGATCTATCAAGAATTCCGTACTAGCTTTTGTGTTTTAGTTGCATATATGGCTCAATGAGAGTCTTCAGAAATAACTCTATCAGATGAATTGGAAATGCTGATTTATGTCAGCAAGCCGTCCCAAGTGAACATTTCTCTGATTCTATCGACTGAAAAGTGTCCCATCCTTTACATCACACACTATTTGCCAACTCCAGATAGACTATTTCCCCATATAACCCCAAAGAATTTATGTAGCGGAACAAGTAAGTAATTTACTAGAACTGAGACCGAGGGCGCATTCGAATCGTAAATGATTTAAACGTTTTCTCTGTTCTCCTTAACGATCAAACGCGACTTCAGTAGTGATCGCATAAATTAAAGGACCCTCTTGTTAAGGTGCCACTTATTCGAGCAGTTTTTATCAAGGAGCCTTCAGTTCTATCTCAAAAGTATTGTTGGTCTTTTGAATTGATGAATTTTATTTGGGGATCACTGCTGACTATCATATGTGCATACCCAGAGTTCAGAAAGAAAATTAATTCTCCTTCGACACTATAGTTGCCATATCCACTTGTAATTCGACAAAAGCATATATCCTCATCTGTCAACGGAAAGAACTCATCCGATAACCATCAATAAACGAGATATCGACTGGGTCTGCCGTTATTTCACTCGTGAAATACAATTCCCGTATTTCTGTCAGAAGGACAGGCCATAATCAAACATCTTTCACTGCGAAAATCCATCATTGAGAGGTCTTTCATCTGGATCTAACGACGATCTTTGATAGAAACCGGTGGGAATTTGTCAAATCGTTAGGATGTCCTCGCTCACCTCATATAAGATTTTGAGCAAGATGAATGGCGCAGTTTACCGCGGCAAGAGGATATGATGTTGAGGAGACCGATTTGAAAGAAAATACCATTTCGGTCTATTCAGAGCTTCAGTTTTTATTGAGACATTTTATGTGTCGATAACTGAAAGGAAATCTTACTGAGAGAATTCGATCAGGAGAAACTTCGATGCAAAGTGAAGCTTCAAGAATCTCAGTTTTCATTTTAATACCTCATAAACTAAGACTGTCTTGAAACTACACTCATTTCGAAGCCAACGCATACACCATTTTGCAATCAAGAACACATTCCTCCACTTGAAATTATCTTCCGAAACCGACGCATGCACCATTTTGCAATCGATAAAACATCCCTGCACTAAGAAGTATCTCGCACTCGTGCATGCACCATTTTGCAATCAAAAAAAGATCCCCCTACTAAAAACTACCTTTCGAACAGACGCGACGCATGAACCATTTTGCATTGAAGGAAACCTTCCTACACTTGAAATGACTTTTCGAAACCGACGCATGCACCATTTTGCAATCAAGAAAACATTCCTCCACTTAAAATGGTCTTTCGAGACCGACGCTTGCAGCATTTTGCAATAAAAAAAAGATTCCTCCATAAACTATTTTGCAAACGATTCAATATCCTGATAATATAGTTCCAACAATTTCATGGAATTTCTTGAACGAACGAAACTTTTTTCTCTCATTCTGTCGGTGCATCGAAATCGTGTCTAAGATATAGTAATTACGTTATCACTGTGGAAGATGGCGCGAGACGACGTACACGAATCCGATAGTGAGGTATCTAATCAAGATGAAAATAGTGAAAACGCGAATGCGAAAACTTTTAAATGCTGCAATAAATCATGCAGATACCACGTTTGCAAAAATTGTTTTGCATTTTATCACAAGAGCTGTGCAAAACGCATGAAAAATGTGAAACTGATGGGTGAAACGCTAACGTGCTGCGACGGTGTTGCTGCAGACGGAGACATTGGAATATTGGACGTTGAAAATAAATACCTGAAAGAGATGCTCAGAGAAGTCCAAGAAAAAAATCATATATTGATTGAAAATAACAACTTGCTGAAAGAAAAGGTGAAAGTCCTTGAAGGAAGAATCGACAAAAAACTGCAAAACCAGGTGATATCTAGCGGATCCAAACAAGAATCTTATCATACTCCAAATCAAAACATTCAAATTCAAAACACTGGCCACGCAGGGTCAAATATGTCAAATACCTCAAAACCAGAGATGTCAATGTCAACGAGCAAACCAACTACAACCACTGGTTCAGGTGAACTACCGGTTGAAATACGTCATGAGGAGACGACCACCAATAGTCCCAAGTCCAGTCATAACCTCAATCCCAAGACGAACATCAAAAACACAAACACTGTTAAACAAATGGTCACCAAGCAAATGTTATCGTCTGCAATTCATACTGAAATGCAAAGAAAGCAAATGGAAAACTTGATTAATCTGCAGTCGGACATCAACAAGGAGAATAAAGTCCCAAACAAAAACGACGACTTCACTTTGGCGAAGTCCAGAAGGAGTAGACGAAAATTCAACTTAGGGGAAGGCGCTGTAACCGAGGACCTCTATGACGGTTTCCGGAGCAGATCTCAGAAAAGTCCCAAGGAGAAGAAAATTTGGCTCTTTCTTTCTAGGATTCGGGATACAGCAGAAGCCACAACAATTCAAAAGTACATAGGAGATAGACTCGGAGCTGACATATCAACAATATCAGTTAAAGAGCTCCAACCAAGAAAACCAACAAAGGACAATAAATGCTTCTTACTGGGAGTAGAATGTCAACACAAGGAAAAAATTTATGAGACCAAATTTTGGCCAGTTGGTGTTGCCTTCTCACGTTTCAACTTCATAATCGGCCAGCATTTTTTAGACAACCCAGCAGACCTAAACAATCAATTCATATAATTCCTGACAAACCCAAAATCATTCACAAAGATCATACAGACTCCAAAAAGAGTATGTCAATCAAAATAATGCATCTGAATATACAGGGTCTCTCCAATAAATCAGAGGCTCTAAATAATGTAACAGACTCCCAGAAAATTGATATTCTTTGTCTTAGTGAACACTGGTTGAATACATTTAACACGGATCTGTATCATCTGACCAATAAAGTGAAAGCTACCTGCTTTACAAGAACATGTCACCAACATGGAGGCGTTTGCATTTATATCAACAAAAACATGGAATATGTTGAAATCAAGGAGATCCTGGGGATGTCCAAAGAAATGATGCATGAATTATGTGCTATTTACTTGAAACTTCAGAATATCATAATTATAACTTATTACAGCCCTAAGTTACCTGATGATTTTTCACAATTTTGGACAGAACTGATGGAATTTATCTACCTCAAATTCGACACAAATATAAACATAATACTTGTGGGAGACTTCAACACCGATTTCAATACTCATAATAAACAATCATCAGAAATTGAAAACACCCTAAAAAGCTTTGGACTTCTAAAAACAATATTTACCTACACTCGAGAACATTATAATGGTACGAGAACCTGCATAGATAATATCTTTACCAACATCACAGACTCCCAATCAAATACCTACAAAGCCAACTTATCTGATCATCAAATGGCTCAAACAATAGAGGTGAAATATCAGGCTCAAAAAACAACTATTCCAAAGAAAAGAATCATTACACCACAAAGATTAGAAAACTTAAAAGAAGACCTGAAAGATGAGAGCTGGGATCGAGTATACAGTGTGGAAAATGCTAATGAAAAATTCAGCGTGTTCCTGAGCACCTTCTGTCTATATCTCGACAAGCACCTCCCCATGGTAAGCAATAATAGCCAAAAAAGAAACAAGCCGACACAAGAACTAGAACATATGAAAGAAACGTTAGATCTAATTCGGGAAGTATATGAATCAAATCGAAACAACAATACATACAGGAAATTCTGTGAATACAAAAAGCTGTATCTGGAAACTGCACTCAAATACAGGAAACATACCAATGAGCATCGAATTTACAACGCCGACAATAAACAGAAGATAACATGGCAAATAATAAACACCGAAACAGGAAGATCCAGCAGAAAAAACCCAGAAAACCACATCAGCGCTGACAATTTCAATATTTTTTTTGCAGATGTTGGTCCTAACATAACTGAGAAAATTGGTACCTCAGCAATAAACCACTGTGACTACCTGAAGCAAACTACAATCAAAACATCATGCTCTATGTACTTGAGGGCAATTAATGAATATGAAATGTTGACGTACACTAATAGACTCAAAAATAAAACAACAATGGACATATATGGCATTAACGCTCAAGTAGTGAAATTACTGGCTTATGAAATTACAAGCCCATTGACTCACTTAGTCAACTCATGCCTAGAACAAGGAATATTCCCAGAAAGGATGAAAATTGCCAAGATATGCCCCATATTTAAGAAGGGAAATGTAGAGGATCCTGACAACTACAGACCTATAGCAGCACTGCCGATATTCTCAAAACTACTCGAGACTGTGATGGTTGACCAACTCGAATCATTTATGACAAAAAATGAATACATATCTGAACATCAATATGGTTTTAGGAAAAATAAGTCAACTATTCATGGTATTAAGTCACTATGCAATTTCATCTCAGACGGATTTGAAGAACGCCTAACAACATCTGCCAAATTCTTAGATCTATCAAAAGCATTTGACTGTATGCACCACGGAATATGTCTGGAAAAACTCGAGTACTACGGAGTGCGAGGTGTCGCTCTGGACCTTTTTCGCTCTTACTTAACTGACAGAAAGCAAATGGTAACTCAAAATGGTCAAACAAGTTCTATTTTGGGAGTCGAGCAGGGTGTCCCCCAGGGCTCAATACTCGGCCCCCTCTTGTTCATACTATATGTAAACGACCTCCCAAACAATGTGCAATGCCACACAGTCATGTATGCTGATGACACAACACTAGCGATCAGAGACGCAAGTCTAGAAACCCTGAGGGTGAGGACGGAGGAGGCTGAAGAACTCGCGATAAACTGGTTCAACTCCAACAAATTATTTGTAAACATAGATAAATCCCAAACAGTCCTTTTCACTACCTCCAGGAAAATACCATCTACCTCAGCTAAATTTCTGGGTATCTACATTGACAGCAAACTACTATGGGCTGAGCATACCCTCAATCTGAGAAGTAAACTCTATAGTGCCATATATGCAATACGTCGAATTCGGCAAATCATCACTCAGAGAGCGGCATTGCAGGCTTATCATGCACTATTCCACTCAAGAATACTGTATGGTCTGGAAATATGGGGAAACTCCGCCCACAGACAGGAAGTACTAATTGCACAGAAGGCTGCTGTCAGAGCTCTAGAAGGAGCTGACCAAAGAACTCACTGCAAGCCCCTGTTTGTAAGGCACAAAATACTCACCATAACAGCGGAAGTGATCATAAAAAATATACTTGAGGTAGTCAACCACCCGGAGCAGTTCAACACAAGATCCGATACTCAACCATATAACCTAAGAACCAACA
Source organism: Adalia bipunctata (assembly GCA_910592335.1). Classification (NCBI taxonomy): domain Eukaryota; kingdom Metazoa; phylum Arthropoda; class Insecta; order Coleoptera; family Coccinellidae; genus Adalia; species Adalia bipunctata. The sequence goes on from OU342955.1 coordinate 18,217,538, forward strand.
ACAATATGAATATCGCAAGAACAAGGCTGCAGGTCAACACAAGACGAACTCTCGGAGCCGCGCTCTACAACAGGCTGCCAGGAAACTGGAAAGGTCTAGACCAAAAAGCAATGAAAAAAACCCTCAGAGGTCATCTTATCCAAAATCCTCCCTACAGCTTTGAAGATTTTTATTCTACTGTAGGAAGCTAAGATATTTGTCTGTTTATTTGGACTTGATTGTTGTACAATTTAAATAAAGTATTATTATTATTATTACTTGTTTCTTACATTCCAAGACTTTCTAATGAACATTTTCATGGATATTGGTAATGTATCGAAATTCTCAAAAAAGTAAGTCCTCTAACGAATGATGCGATTTCCGAGAACTGGGACACGCGAAGAACAGGTCAATGACGTCGAAAAAATCATTTTGATACTTTATTCATTACACACTTCCGACAGATATCGTGAATTGGGTTACAACTCTGCTTCCGTCAGTCTTCAGGCACGAAACCTCTGATTATTCATGTTTCTGTTTCAGAAATACGGAAGCAATGGCGATAATCTAGATAACTCAATCGGTAATAGTTTATTAATAAACGTACAATACAATGATAGCGCATCTTTCCAAGAATACTATCCAAAAAATCGAAGAATGTCGAATATATCAAAATCCGAGGGACCTTTACTAAACATGAACATTTTTTTGTACAACAGCCATTAAAAGTGACAATTTTACTGACAGCAAACAATGTTAAAATTGATTGTTTACGTGTAAGCGTGTTGAAAATATCTCTAACATTAGTGTTAAAAATATTTTTAGCACTCCATTTTCTTATGATGAAATCAGATGAAAAAAATTCAGCAATTGCAAATTTTTATTATCAATATTCAACAATCATCACTTATGAACATTAATATTAATCGTAAACTAGAACAATTACTAACATTAATGCCCTGTGACGTCAGGGAGCTTCGCAACACATTATTAGAATCCTCAGCACCATCAGTACTTGTAGAAACCGGAAGTACAATATTGGATGATGATGATCCAAAATCTGTTGAGGTTGGGAGAACTTTTTAAGCAATGACATTTGTATATGCAAAGGAATGATCAACATAGCCCTTGGCTACCGTCGTAGACTTCCATCCACCATATTTTTTTATATCCGTAATATTTGCTTCTGATTCTGCCAGCAATAAAGCAGAGGATCTTCTAATACAGTGTCATGTATATTGCTTTGGTTCTGGCAATTTGAGGAATTCGGCAACAATAGATGGAATTTTCCTGAATGTATTGATACCAACTGGATTGGCAGTGCATTTATTATTCATGTATTTTAGAAAAAAAGACGATGTTTGATGACAAAAGGACGCAGTGCAAAGTACTTATGAAAATAGTCAACATACTTCCCAATAATACTGAAAGAACGACTGACTTTCGTTTTTGTGTTTGGAAGTTGTATAACCAATGATTTATTTGTTATTTCGATGTCTTTCACTGATAAATTACACAATTGTTCACACCGACAGGCTCCAAATAATCCGAAAATAGTTGCAACCTTAACCATCAAGTATTTCTCTTCTGGTGCCTCCTTTATAATTTTTTCAACTTATTCACTAGTGAGAATTTTCGATTTTTTGGGACGATATCCTTCACTTTTCCGTTTCGAATATTAATTAAAATATTCACTAACATCCACACCATTTTTTACAAGGGCGCTTGACTTTATTGACTTTATTTGCTCTTCTTGTAGACTCTTCAATATCCACAGGAACAACCAAATCGTCACTTTTATTAATAATTGGACTCTCGACAATCATATTACGCAGTTAAAAACCCAAGACGAAAATTGGACAGGAATGAAATCCAAATGACAGTGTCTTTTCTCATTTGTTAGTAATCATAACTTTGGCAACGTTTGCCATTCACAACAACCTTTTGCATTTTGAAGTTTATTGTCATTGCATATTCGCCCATTTCATTATCGAAATAGGGCAATTGTACAAAAAACATTGTATGGTATTTCTTGAAACTTTTTCACTCACAAAATAAAACGTCACTTTTAACACTCATATCATAAATAACTATTTCTGAACCGCCACATAGTTCCCTATCCACAGGTACTGTTTTTGTACCTTGATTAGTTTACCAAGGTGTTCTGATGTTATTTTTGCACCCTTATTATTTTACCAGGATAATAGTCTTCTTGAACTGCACACATTTTGTGGGATGATGGTGATTCTCGTTAGTATCCAGGATTAAGAGCACATCCGATGTGAGGGGGTTTACTCAACTGTAAGCATCCAATGGTAATCTTGATGATCATCACGACGAGTTGTTATCTGTACTTAGATAACAACTGCGATGAGGACGAGGAAGTGGTGAAATTTGAACGTACTCTCAACAAACAAAAAACTTTTCTTGTTACCCCAACTTAGATAACAAGCACGAAATAATTATACAAGTTATATGTATCTATACAATTATGAAATGTACCTTCTATCTGAAAATGTATAGCAAGGAAGCAAAATGATCATTTGTGATCTATAAATATATATGGTTTACTAGCGATTTAGTAAAAATTTGACTAACGAAAATTGACTCACAAAATTTACCAACAACTGACGACTACTGACTAAGTAAAAACTAACTTGTGTCTATAAACCAATGAGAGCATTTTTGGAATTGGGAATTTGATGTCTCGCATGGGTTTTCCAATTTGAACTTGTCCTGCAATGAATGTTTAACCATATATTTAGTTCTATAAGCCCATTCTAAGAAACTGGGAAGGTTCACAAGACATGGTTATAGTCTCGAAAAAACCAGATGGATTTCCCAAACTTGACCTGACTATCTTGGGTTGAGAACACTTCCAATAAATGACCCATAAATCACTCTAAAGGATGTTCAAACAAGAAACGAAGATGGTGAACCAAGGTATATGGAACAAATATTGCAGCACAAGCGAACGATCCTTTGTTGTTAAAAATCTATTTATCCATACAAGTACAACCTATTTTAAACAATACAGCGCAGTTTTTATGGCCAGAAGAATTTTATTTCGTCCAGATGTTGTAGTGAGACGCAACAGGTACCTATTATCCATTCAATACGCCACACTCCGTATGAAAGAGTTTTTCTTCTAGAAATAATTTCAGATTGGAAGTGAAAATAAATGAAATAAGCATTCTTGGAATGTATGTGCAAAATGGCGAAGGCACAAGCTGAAATTGAAATCAGAAATCCATATCAGGAATTTCTGCGATTTTTTGAAACTTGGTTATGGTAATGCTCTTCAGTAGTCAAGAAATTTGCTACTGCTCATGAATATATTGAATTGTAGTATATAAATGAATGCAGAATGTTTCGAAGTATTGATTCTTTCACAAATTTTCAATGTCATTTCTTTTTTTTTCAGGAAACATCAAGACACTAGCAGCATTGGACGTCGAATCTAAAACGCACTATTGGCTCACTGTATTCGCCCAAGATAGGGGTGTTGTTCCACTGTTTTCCAGCGTAGAGGTGAGAATTTTTGGATGTTCAGAATACGATATAAGCTTGATCAGATTAAGAGACTCAAGAACCCTTTCTCATATTGTTTTTCTCGTTTATTCAACGGAACAATAATATTATTCACAACAAAAGATGTGGGATGTTTTATTCGATTATAACCCCCACAAGTTTTTTCAGTACAGCTTAATGAATTCAATTAACTCTCATCCAACATTTAATACAATTCACTGAAGTTGCTCTGAAAAGTTATGCCAGAAAATTAATAAAATCCCCGTTATTCAGGGAATATGTGAAACGGAATAGAGAGTGAGGACGTTGAATGTAGTAAAAATTCATTACCATTTCTGTTAGTCTCGAGGTAGAACGAGAAACTCCATATTTCACAAATACTAAAAACCACAAACATTCATGTAACCGGTACGAAACGGAAGGTATACGTCATGAGGATATTAAATGTGAATTGTTTTGTTCGAGTGAAGCAACTATTTTGATGTAATGCGTTATTGACTAGACGAGACCTGTGTGAGAAATTTTGAACTGAAATACGGTCACTGAAATGGCACAGTTTCCTGTGATGAAACTTTACATTGAAAAAAAACTTAAATCATTGCATCGCCATGAGTGAAAGCCAAAAACTTGGATTTGTTTTCTAAGGTGTATGAAATATTCACAAAAAAACAGTTTTTTTTCGTAAAGATTCCGCAAGGAGAAAAGTAAATCACTTCTTCCGATTTTATCAGGAACTCTCACTCCCCAATTCAACCCCAAATCGAAAGCTTGAAATGTAACATCGAGAAGGAAAAAGGGAAAAAATCTTATGCAAATTTGATGACCTAGAGAATAATGGTGAGGTCACATGTTGAAATGAAACACGAAGAAATGTCGAAGAAAAGAGGGCGACTCAATTTGTTCGCTTCAAAGAAGCACCTGATATCCAAGGTAACATGAATTATACAGGATGTGAAGTGGAATAGTGCATATTTTCCAACTGTAGATTTCCTCCACCGAACAAAGAATATCTTATAACAGAGATTCTCTTAACATCAAGAATCAACTGTTACAATATATGTGAAGGATTTTTAGTAGATACTTTCATTGAACCTATCGAAAGGAGATTAATCGAACACGAAACTTGAGGACCGTGTCATCTACCTTCCGCATATATCTTAAACAATGCACTGGGACAATCACTTGAATGTAACTAACCAGTTCCAGTACAAGGTGGCGAAATTTCGAGAAGTTTGGGAAATGAAACTTAAATCATCAATGGGCATTTCCAGACATTTTCAGAAAATATACATTTCGACATATTGGATTCTCACGTAATTCGTGATTTTTTTTTTTAATTTTTTCTTCATCAATTTATACTCATAAATAAATATTGAAAACTCAAAAATAATCTATCGAATTGAAACGATCAGAAGTAGCGGGAAATCGTATGACGTCAATGGCTAGAGAGATTTTTGATTGGTTGTACTCGTCATGACGTGCTGCTGATATGAAAATGACAGCATTGCCAAATCACAAAAAAAGAATTAGCCTGAAAAAGCCCTTGCTTCAACTTTCCTAATAAAATCATGATATAAAGTTGATTTTTGATGTTTTTCTTTTATCATCATGACATTTTCATTTGTACTCCATAAAACTTCATAATACCATTCAATTTACGACCTCCTAATTGAAGATAAAGAGGGTTCAAGAAAGAAGATAAGGTGAGAAATTCAATTAAAAATAATTATCCCTAGTCTACACAGGTAAGAATTGGTATATATAGGCCGGTCTTCTAATTTAGGAAGTATTAATAATTATTTACATTTTGAGTGCAAATTAGTGGTAAAAATAATTATTGATTTGGCAACTGTGTATAGGGACGAGCTGGTTGTCAGTCGTTGACTTAACCTAGGAGTATAGAATACTCTAGACTTAACTGTAAGAAACGCCATTCTATAGTACGCAGAGAAAACGTCGAAATGTCGAATAATGACAAATAAGAAGTTTATGTTTTTATCTACTCCCATAGAATAATATATCCATTATTCAACTGATTTTGATCTGTAATAGTCTCTATAAACCAATAGTGTGAGGCACAGGTGTGAGGTAATAATAACTCACGCCTATAACAAATAGGAAAAATGTAGCTTACAAAATGAATAAAAAAAGTCGGGTCAATGGGGAACTCTATTTCAGACATCAAGGTAACGTTCTCGCCATCCATTTCTACATTTTCTTAGGTCTGAATATCCAAAAATTGCAATTGGAAAACGTGAATTTTTGACGTTTTTTACAAAATCCGATATCGATTCGATTTTCGATCACAGAAATCGCTTCTGACAACTGTTGTCAATTTTGAAAATGCAGATTAATTCAAATTTTACTGAAGAAGTCGAAGATAAAGTATAGTGTTGAATTCGCGGTAATGGTCATAACACACTTGATGAATTACACCCCTCGCCTGACGGCTCGGGCTGCAAAATTCATCTTCGTGTGTTATGACTTACATTACCGCTCATTGAACAATATACTATTATTTATAATTTGTAAGCGTGGTTGTCACATTATTATTCGTATTTTCAGAGAATCAAGTTGTTATATGACGATGTTTCAAAAACATTATAGTGATCACATCAAATATAATACGATTACTGAATATATTTATGAATTAATTTAGAGATATTACAAAGACTCGACAACAGCGGCGTGTCTCTCAGTTACTCTGGGCTTTGTCTCCTCCATCACAAACTTCAACCAATCATATTACAAATTGGGCCACTGACGTCACAGCAGAGGGACGTTTGAATTCAAACGTGTTGAAATCACATTTTCAATATCGAATAATTAATCAGTTCTTCAAAATTCAGAGTGAATAAATGGTTACAAATGTGTTACAAACTGCCCTTCATTACGTCATGTGAAGAAAAGTGCATATTTTGAGGTATTAGAAATCCCCATTATTGCAATGAGGTTTCGCTCAAGAAACGTCACCAAGTTTTCGATCCATCAAATTTCATGGAACTCCATAAACTCCAGTTAACTGCAGCAAATGTTCAGTTATTCCAGAACAAAAGGAAAATTTGCATAGGACAGGCCATAAAAAGTGAACGAAATGCATTTTGCAGTGCACTTCTTTCACCTAAATCTACATAAACGCCAACTCCGCAATTCTATTGTGAAACTCCAAATGCCAAACAGACAAAACCGTTGGAAAAGATACCGAAATCAGATATATTCCTCTCGCCTCATTCAATCCGCTCAACGAGATCTTGATAGTTTCAATGAAGTTGCCGATACAGTTGCAACTAAGACATTTCCTACCGAACTAGAAGCTGAAACTCGACATATCTGCACCGCTAGTAGGTTTGTTGAACGGAAAGAGTCCTCGCTTAGACCGACAACTTTATGGCCAGTTCGTTCTTCTGCTCTCTGGAACTGACGCAATAAAACTTCCATCGACTCGATCAAACTATCGAGAATCAATTAAGTTTTTCGGGAGACGGAAGTTTCGGTGGTCTTTTTGATGAATTGGATGAGAGAACTACTTCAGTGGAAGTGAACCCCTAAATAAGTTGATTCATTTGAAAAAATTTGGTTTTTAGGACTTTTCGAAGCGAGCTGTGTTTTTCAAACGAAATTATCCTGAAGGCATCTCAGGGTGGAAGTAATGAAACTACTGGAAGGACATAAAGATCACTCGAAGTTATACAGGGTGTATCTGAATAACACCGAAAAAATGAATGGGGTGATTCTTCGAGAAAAATCAAAGTGGGTATTTGGAATAGAATTTTTCGAAAAACCTCCCCCCCAGTTAAGTAACACCCCTCCGATGATCAACAAAAAAAATGTTTTTCTTTTTTATTTTCCCTGTTCATCAAGCTGAGGACAAGAAACTTGGTAATTATCATTTGTCAATGAAACTACACATGTTGAAATTTATTCAACCCCTCTAGGATATTTTTCTCACAACTTTTCTTCTGGTGAAAATTTTCTTTGTGAAAAACATGGCTGGAGTTCTTTTACTAATTTTTTTTATTTTTACAAGTTTTTTGAAAACTCTAACATTGGCGAGAAAAACATAAATGTATTGCAAGCTCATGTTAAATAGTATTTTATTGAACAACAGCCAACCAAATTATAATAATTCTACTTTTAAATCAAATGAATGAATTGAAATGAAAAAAATCAAATATCTACAATACAATAAAAATAAATGTTGGAAATGCCCACCTTCAGCCTTAATACAACCATTCACTCTTCTCCTCTTAGAAGTGCGTATGCGATTAAATATTCCTGGTAAATTTCGTAGAGATATAATATGAGACACCCTTGCGCTAGCTCATATTCTGAAAACGCTTCGATTTTTTTCTCGTAAATCTCTGAGTTCTCGAAAAAAATTGTGAAAATAAAAAAATTTGTGTATACCTTGAGCTTTCCAGTCCTGATTTTTTAAAAGGAAAATTTCCACCAAATAAAAGGTGTGAGAAAAAATATCTATCTAGAAGGTTACTATTTCAACCCTTTCTGAGCATACTTCAGGGTTGAATAAATTCTTATATGTGTAATTTCATTGACAAATGATAATTACCAAGTTTCGTGTCCTTAGCTTGATATTCAAGGAAAATAAAAAAACAATTTTTTTTCTTGATCTTTGGAGAGGAGATTTTTCAAAAAATGGTATACCGAATACTCACTTTAAATTTCTGCAAAGAATCGCCCCTTTCATTTTTTCGGTGTTATTCAGATACACCCTGTATAATAGAATCAAAAGACATTTTCAGTCAGATACAATGATCAAAAATCCAACTTCCAGTTCATTCAATCAGGCGTTCCTCAAGGGAGTGTACTTGGACCACTTCTCTTCTCAATCTACACTGCTGATATACCCGAAACAACCAACACAACCATAGCAACTTATGCCGACGACGTAGCTGTTTTATCGAAGTCTGGGGACCCTCAAACTGCCTCTGAAAATCTGCAAAATCACCTTAACCTACTAGCGAGATGGTATAAAAAATGGAGAACTGAAATAAACACCACCAAATCAGCCCAAATAACCTTCACCAACAGACTCACTACTTGCCCAGCCGTGAAAATCGATAACTCTCCGATTCCAATCAAAATCTGTGTGAAATACCTGGGCCTTCATCTTGATCAACGCCTCACCTGGCGGAAGCATATTGAAGCCAAACGAAGACAGCTTGATCTCAAGTCTCGACAAATGTACTGGCTCATCGGAAGGAAGTCAAAACTTTCATTGGCTAACAAGCTTTTACTTTACAAGAGCATGTTGAAACCTATATGGTGCTACGGACTTCAACTCTGGGGATGTTCAAAAACATCAAACTTGAATATAATTCAAAGATTCCAGTCGAAAATACTGAGGGTGATAGCCAATGCACCTTGGTACGTCAGCAATCAGACACTCCATAATGACCTTCGCATAACATTTGTCAAAGAAGAAATACAGAAAGTCTCAACCAACTACAGCTACCTAATAACGAACCACAACAACATACTTATCGAACAACTATATGAAGGGGGACCTGAAATAAGAAGACTCCGCAGAACGTGGCCACAAGACATATTACAGCACAACAATAGTTCGTAAAGTGCGGTATCAGTGGATGCCCACTTTCCATGTCTAACTTAGTTTACATATTTACTCAATGCTCCTTTGGAAGTAGATTGTAAATTTCTGTGTATAATAAAAAAAAAATTCAGATACACCCTGTATAATAGAATCAAAAGAAGCCAGCAGATTCACCCATGCTGATATTCTTCGATGAAAGTGGACACACGTCTCACCTCCAATAATCTCAGCACTTTTGTTGATGGTTTTCGGGAAAATATAGCATGATGTGCTTGAATAGAGCACTTGAGGTCATCACAGATCTTACTCCTTTACACCTATAGATCTATGGGGTAGCTCATGAGGCTTTCTTCAGGCTCTCATTCGAGTGTTTTTCAGGCAGAAATACTTGGAATCAAGAGATGCGTAGACATAGAGCTGGAAAGAAACTATCAAGGTCAAGCTGGCTATCAAAGCAAAGCACTGAACTCCTATTTCATCGACTCAAAGCTGATTTGAAGAACGACAAGGTCTCTTCAATCTGGGTTCCTAGTCACTCAGGAATCTAAGAGCACGAAGAGGCCAACACACTAGGCAGAAAGGGAGCACAAACGCCACTCACAGGCTCACAACCTTTCTGTGGTATAGGCAAATGCAACTTCAAGAGAGAGTTTTTTGAGGACGGAGAAACTGCTAGAGGAGCCCTCTGAATCTTCCAGGAATGGATCATCCCAAAAACTTCCTTTGGGATTCCGGAACTGTAGGAACCAAGAACTATTTGGATCTCAGTAAGAAGAAGATAAGCCTCCTCACTGACTTCCTCACAGGGCATTGTCCCCTTCGGAAGCATATGATGAGAATGGGATTGGCAGAAACTGACGTGTACATATTTCGTGAGGAAGAGTTCACCAGGTTACAGAATGCCTCGCCATTGCGAGTTTGCGCAAGGAATGTCTTGGACAAGAGAATTGAAGAAAGATCGAGGACTCTTCGAAGCCCTCTCAGATACTGGAGTTGCTTGAAACTCTGGAGCTGGAGGGCGAACTAATTCACCGAAAAAAATTTAGATCCGTATGCATGCCTAAAAAATTGTAGCACATCATCTCAATTCACATCGAATCGTCTGAAGAAGAGGCGCCAATAAAGCGATATTCACACACAAAAATTTGCAGCATCCTTTGTTAAATTTCCACATATAGAAATTTTCACTTCCGTCAACGAATTTCTTTTGATATCGGCTTAAGGATCCAGTTAACTCAAGTCGGCCTTACATCAAAGACTTCCTTACCCGCAACGATCTTTCCGCGCATTACCCAATAAGATTACAAGAACCAATTTGCTACGGAGTTGCATCAGTCTTCGTTGAGACGAAGATGCCAGTTGCATCCTGCTTCTATCCGGCAGTATCTTTATGACCCCCCACTTCCGAAACTAATTTAGATGGAGGCAGACTCCAATTTGATTCTTCCGCCTCCAAGCATACGGCCGGTTGTTTATTTCCTGCAAATAGATAGTTTCTTCCCCATCGTGTGACGGTGAAGTGCCCCAGCATCCTTACCATCAATTAAACTGAGATGTTTTCGAACCGACGCAATCGTGGAAAGTTTTCCGTTTCCTTGCACCGCCAAAAAGAGTTATTTGCTTTCGGAGGGGATATTTTGGAGGAGAAGTGGATATTTGGAGAAATGATTCCGATGAGATCGTTTCTCGAAGTTCTAATATCGATTGGGCAATGAAACATTTGAAGCATTTTCCGATAAGAGGTTTTATTTTGGCATTCAAAGGAAAATATCATTCTTGAGATAAATGATCGGATGTTTATTTCATTATAAAGAGAGAGGTATGACGTTGTTTCGTACCAAGGTTGTCCAGGATAATGGTTTTCTTGCACTGCTTCTGGTTGGTAGGATGCTGCTGGTTCTCGATGCTTAACTGTTGTGACTGCACAAGGGGGGTTTACTTAACTATAACCCTATGATAATCTTGATAATTACTGCTATAAGTTATTATCCGTATTTAGATAGCAACTTCAAAGAAAATAAGAAAGTGGTGAAATGTGAACTCACTCTCATAAAACAATAAACTGTATTTTTCTTGTCACCTCAACCTAGGTAACAAGCACGAAATGATTATACAAGTATTATGTATTCAATTATGAACTCCACGTTCTCTATGAAGATGTATAGCAAGGAAGAATAATGATGTACCTTCTATAAGAAAATGTATAGCAAGGGAGCAGAGTGTTGTTGTGGATAACAAAAAAAAAACTATTTACTAATTGACGAATGGTTATTGACCGACGATTACTTTCTCTATTTCAGTATCGTAATGAGTAATTACAGTACTAAAAACAGTGCTGTAATGAACACATTACAGCACTGTTTTCAGTTATATTTTTCGTTTCGTGGTTGTCAACAATGACTTCCGATCCTATCAATTTTCAACACACGTCAATTTGGAAATGTCAATTTTGTAACAGTCACCAACTGCCAAGACACAACACAAAAGTCTTTAGGACATATAATCTGAATTTTTCATTGAATTTCACGATATTTGACTGAAATAGAGAAAATAATTATCGTCTTATACTTGTTGCAGAATGCAATTCCAACACTCATGCATTCGTATTGGAATAGGAGCCCATTCTGCAATTTTTTTCATAATAACAGAAATTGATTTTTTGTGGGAATAGGACAATAGGACAATTTTGTCCTATTCCCACAAAAAATCAATTTCTGTTATTGAATCTTGGAGGACACTAGACAATATTTCAATTTTTTCATAATATACTAGTAGAGCCCGTAGATCCACCTATTAAGTAGGTACTTATCGTCTAATACTTGTTGCAGAATGCAATTCCAACACTCATGCATTCGTATTGGAATAGGAGCCCATTCTGCAACTTTTTTCATAATATACTAGTAGAGCCCGTAGATCCACCTATTAAGTAGGTACTTCGTTATCGGTATAGACTACAGGCCCGTGTCGAAAATTGATGGGTCATTTGAACCAGAAGGTGACCTATCTAGAACGAAAGAAGGACATAAAATAATAAGATTCAGCACTATGCCGTCACTTGTAAGCTGTCCAACTGAGTACAGGTGGCAATTCAAAAGGACAGGTAGACTGGGTACATTTGGGTCATATGACTTTTGACGGCATTTTTACCATCGATAGCTCCATGGAAAATATATATGGAAAAATTCCAATGGTAAAATAGGTCATTTGACTTTGTACGGCATCAGTTTTATACGGTTGCCATACATCTTTTAATCCATTATTCAGCAACGCCGTACAAAAATCATGCGACAAAGGGAAAAAATCGAGGGTTGCAACCCCCTCTCTTGCCGTGCTCCAGGGGGTCATTTGAAAAAGTACGGCTTCGGTTCCAAAACATTATCCAGCACTCAAAATTACTATTAAAAATAAGGCCGTCAAAAAAAAATTGTTCATTTTGATGTTATATCAAAAATTATCTTAATTTCATCTTATGCTTGACCCATAAAGCTCTAAAGTCATTTGACCCAGTACGGCAACTTCTTTTTTTCATGATACTTTAAGATACAATTCTTATATTATATTGCCGTTCAAAAGAAACTGTTATAAATATATAAAATTTTTCTAGAGAATAGTTGATTTATTCATTCACATTATTACAGTGAACAATCAATTATATATGTACCTATCAATAGTGTTTCAAATATACCTTTTTTAAACCAAAAAGTATACAATACTGTTGATACTTGGATTGACGGTTTCACTTGTTGGGTATGATATAGACACTTCAGACGGTATAATGATTTTGTCATTTTTTCAATTTTTCTCTTCAAAAATATGTTGATGCCGTACAGTATCAAATGACCATAGTGTATCCTTAAAATGGTAGCGCAATTTTCATCATCCTAAATGATATGGTCTGGAGAAAAATGTACGGCATCATTTGTTCCTAATTTATTTACCTTAATACTATTCAAAACAAGGGATAAAATGTAGAAAATTGTTATATATCATTAATCTATGAGTTCCAAACTTTTACAATAATATGAAAAATTTCACTTTTTGTATTTCTCTATATTTTTTTTAGAACAGTTTCTTTTGAACGGCAATATAATATAAGAATTGTATCTTGAAGTATCATGTCAAAAAAGAAGTTGCCGTACTGGGTCAAATGACTTTAGAGCTTTATGGGTCAAGCATTAGATGAAATTAAGATAATTATTGATATAACATCAAAATGAACAATTTTTTTTGACGGCCTTATTTTTAATAGTGATTTCGAGTGCTGGATAATGTTTTGGAACCGAAGCCGTACTTTTTCAAATGACCCCCTGGAGCACGGCAAGAGAGGGGGTTGCAACCCTCGATTTTTTCCCTTTGTCGCATGATTTTTGTACGGCGTTGCTGAATAATGGATTAGAAGATGTATGGCAACCGTATAAAACTGATGCCGTACAAAGTCAAATGGCCCATTTTACCATGGAAATTTGCGGAAAATCAAAAAAATTTTCCGAATATATGGCGCATCATTTTTGTACGGCACTGCCCGTTTTCCCATTATTTTCCATGGAGCTATCGATGGTAAGAATGCCGTCAAAAGTCATATGACCCAAATGTACCCAGTCTACCTGTCTTTTTGAATTGCCACCTGTACTCAGTTGGACAGCTTACAAGTGACGGAATAGTGCTGAATCTTATTATTTTATGTCCTTCTATCGTTCTAGATAGGTCATCTTCTGGTTCAAATGACCCATCAATTTTCGACATGGGCCTGTAGTCTAGTAGATTTCTGCAAATCGGATGATTTTATTGGCGAGATGTAAGAGTTTGATCAATTTTCTCGAAGAAATGAGACAATTTTGAAAAATATGAATACCAAGCTATTTTGCATTGACCTTTCCTCTTTCGATCTGTATATTCACAACACGGCAAGGATATCTGTGTGAAAAGTTTTATCGAGTTCAAAATGGCCCTTTTTGTCGGATTTTTTCGCGATTTTCGCGAATTCTTTAAAAATACTTTTACATTGCCTAGAGAATCGAAATTTCAAACACGTATAAATCGATTATTCCTCTTTCCGACCGTATGAAAATTTCTGTACTGTATCGCAGCTCCGCTGCGATTTCAAAATTCTTCGGGACCCACCTTTTGACAGATTCTCTCGGGCCGGTCCACCGAGTTACCATTTCAGTATATTATTAATAGAACTATTACTGACAGACGATTATGAACTCAACCTTCTGTATAAAAATGTATAGCAAGGGGAAATTATGAAATGTACCTTCTATATGAAAATGTATAGCAAGGTTGAAAGGAGTTGGGTGATTTACAATTGAAAAATTACCGACGATGTACTTCTACTTTACTCACTGCTTGTCTCTGTAACATAGGGTTTCAAAGACAAGCTCGAAATTAAGGGAGGTTCATTTCCTCTGAATAAAAGTGGGAAAGATCAACAATTGATTGGGTGTCAGAATCGAACAACGCCTCGCTTAGCAATCAAAGGGCTCTCATTTGCCATTTTCGACTATGTTGGGAAAAACAACCCATTTCTCAAATCTACAGACCAATGAGAGAAACCTTGGACGGTTCGATATCCGATCCCGACATGGATTTCCCAGATGTAACTTGAACTGCAATGAATGTCACCGTATATTCAATTTTATGAGCTCTTTCTGAGAACTGAATGAAAGTTGAATACATGGTTGAGAAACTTTTCCCGTAAAGAATCAATGGTTTCGTTGCTTGTGTGTCACGTAGCGCCGTCTTGTTGGAAGTAAACGTTGTCCAGTTCAATACCATCCAATTCCGACCATAAAAAATCATAAATCATCACTCGATAGCCTAACCCCTTCACTGTTACTGTTGCTCCAGCCTCATTCTCGAAAAATTAAGGTCCAATGACCCCGCCGAACCATAAACCGCACCACGTTGAGGATAGCAAGGCTTTTCAACAGATGCGGCCATTTTGCTTGTTGACGAAGGCGGAAATGGGCCTTTCACTCACAATGAATTTTCGATGGAATTCCGGATCATTTTCATGCATTTGCCAATCAGCAAAGACACGACGTTGTTGATGATCGGCCGGCTTGAGTTCTTGTGTTAACTGAACTTCATAAAGCCTCAAGACCCAAATATTCATGCAGAAGACGGTGTAATGACGTTTGTGGAATGCCAAATACCAAAGGACGACGAGGAATGGACAAACTTGGGTTTTCTTTAACACTTTCGGCGACAGCAGCAATATTCTCGGCTGTTCTTGCGCGACCTGCACGAGTTTTATTCTTCACATCACCAACTTGTCCCAACAGCTCAAATTTTTCCACCAATTTCTGTATTGCGTTTCGACAAGCTGCTTCACGACGATCCAAAAAATGTTCGAGTTTTACGAACAGTCTCTGCCAAATGTTCACAATTTTTAAAGTGAATTTTAATAATTTCAATGCGTTCTTGAAGCGTGTATCTTTCGATTCTTATCGATGTCGTAGTTTCTAATTGTCAAATGTCATTGTTATTGGAATAGTGCATTCTGAAACTAGTTGCAGAATGAGCTCCTATTCCAATACGAATGCGAAATTCGAAAACGAGCGACGAAGGAGCGAGTTTTTGAACGCATGAGTGTTGGAATTGCATTCTGCAACGAGTATTAGACGATATTTTCTCTATTTCGGTGAAATTTCGTTGAAAGTCAATGAAAAATTCAGATTATACATCCTAGTGACTTTCGTATTATATCTTGGCAGTTGGTGATTGTTCCGGAATTGACATTTTTAAATTGACGTGTGTTGAAAATTGATAGGATCGGAAGCCAGTGCTGACAACCAAAAAATGAAAAATATAATTGAAAACAATGCTGTAATGAGTTCATTACAGCACTGTTTTTAGTACTGTAATGAACTCGTTACGATACTGAAATAGAGAAAATCCTTTATGATTCGACTATGACTCGTACACACTAGGCCACATCAGGCTGAGAATGACAGAGAATTGAAATGCAAGTTCGTATTCCGCAGTATCTAAGGCAGCACGACTGGAATTCCTAGATATTCCGACTTTAATGAAGCCAAAGCGTTTGTCATACAGACCATTATTCAAAGTCAGAAACTTCCAACAAGGATCGGCTACGTATCATCTCAGTTCGTTTGGCGCAGAATACAGGAAATATTGCGCGAAGTTTTGAATAATTCAGTTTGCTGAGAAAAACCGAGGGAAAATTGAAATGTCAAACAGAACCAGGTGGCCATTAATCATTTCGTCCATAGAGAATAAAATTCAACGAGACTTCGTTCAACTGACATAATTTGAAGAGACGGATATAAATATGGCCTTTTCAACTCATCTCATCACTTTGGCATTGGAGTCGACACTCGAGGGGTGGAGAGGTCTGCGGATGATGCTCTTCAGTCAGACCGGTAGAAAGCTGGTTTATTTGAATGATAGGGTCTGTCTTTCTGAACGCATTGGAAATCAAAGCACACGAAATGGCTGAAAGGAAAGTGCCAGTTTCATTGACAGTGGATTGTTGAAAGTTGAACTCTTGACGAACAGATGAGGTCTGAGGACCACGATGTCAATGTCTTCAAAGTTGGCTAATTCAATGTACTGATACTGCAAAATCGATATGTGAAATTGTCAGCAACAGAAAATTAGTAAAAATACTAAATATTGTTAAAAGTATTTTAGGAATCGTTCCACAATCAGTAAAACTTTCGTAGAGAATTGGAAACCTTCAAAACGAAAATTTTGCATCAAGGTTTTGGTCTACTCCCATAAAAGATTTAACTGGTTCGAGAACTAAAGCCGGTTGCCCATTTAAAGCGTCGTTTGTTTGCTGATTGAAGAAAAGATTTGGTAATAACATCATTTCGAGAAATGGTCCAATTAATTGGCCTCCAAGATCATGCGATATGGACTTTTTTTGGGTTATGTCATAACTCGTGTTGTCGCTGAAATAAGGCCTGGATTACCTACTCGAAAAAGTGGTCCAAAACTGGTCAGGTCAAATGCGGTTCCTCAAAGCTAGTCGTGGTGTAGCAGTATTCACTGCCTCAACCAACTCTGAAGCAGTCCCAGAAATGAAAATGTCATCATCACTTACTCGTATCATTTTATACTGTTTTGTCTTCGAGAACACTAGCAATTGAATTAGTATTCGTCAAGTTTTATAATTCAACATTAATGTATTCTATTGCCATTTGAAGTTCCCTATATAAGCAGGTTTATGGGAAAACACCGCGTCAAATGGACTGGAGATAGTGTCATTAATATTCGAAAATTTTCAATGAAATATTCTTGGAATTCCCCGCCAAATTTAACATTCAATCCTGCATCCAAGGGATTATTGAGTGTTCTTGGGTTCAGCAATTGCCACTCCCATTCAGCGGAAATAAGGAATGAATCTGACGAACAATTCTGTCCCATTCCGTGTCGCTGAGCACTTCCATTAACAGATCCATTTCCAATTTTGATTCGACATCTGTCGATTCGTAATTTTGCATCGTGCCCAACCCTCTCTCAAAGGCTTATTGGCTGTTTCTATTCATGATTTCTCTTTAACTTTGGAAATGTAGGGCAGCAACATTCATTCGATGGCTTGAAATGATTCGTTAATACTCTACTCTCGGTGCTGGTTGTCAAATTATCAGTATCCATATATTCTACGACATTTCATGGATAGCTAATGCAAAATGTTCCTCAATATTCCCATTGGCATGAAAACTTGCTTTTAATTCGGAAACCCTCCGATTTAAACTCCATTCTCTTTTATGAAGTATCCCGTCCCGGTTGGTCAAGATTTAGGTTTATAAAGATTTTTCACTTGAAACTGACGCAGGTTGGCACTCGTGAAAGTCAAAATAATTTCAGAGACGTTGATAATGTGACACAGGTTTCGATCTCTGTGGTCGTCGGGTATCGAATTGCGTAGAAAACGTCGAAAATTCACGTTTTCCAAATGCAATTTTTGGATATTCAGATCAGAGGAAATGAATGGCGAGAACGTTACCTTTTGTCTGAAATAAGAGCTCCCGATCTATCCTACTTTTTTTTATTCACTTATAAGCAATTTCATTTTTCGTATTCGCATAAGAGTGAGTTTTTTTCATACGAAATATTTATTAGAGTGAGTTATAGGCTTGGGTTATAATAACTCACGCTATTAGTTTATAGATAGAGGAAAGTCACCAAATATGGAATACCATTTTGTTTTTGGGAAAAAAAAACTTCATATTAATTAAATCTGTTTAATGTTTTTACCTATCACTCATACATTTATATGTAGTAATTAACAGCCTTTAATCAAAAATATTAGTTATCGCATTAAAATCTAACACAAAAAACAAAATCACAAATGAGTAACCAAATATGGAATAGGTAACCATATATGGAATAGGTAACCATACAGGCACGTAGCGAGGGGGGGAGCCCGGGGGCCCAGGCCCCCCCCGAAATATCAAAAAAATCAGAAAATGCCTGTATATTTGACAAAATTTGCAATGTTTACTTATTGTGGGCCCCCCCCGAAAGTTGTGGGCCCCCCCCGAAACAAAATCCTGGCTACGTGCCTGTAACCATATATGGAATATAAGCATAAATCAACATAACAATAACAAAAATGGACATCAATATCTTTGAGATCAATAAAATTAATATAACATATTGTGATAAATGAAAGAAGTTTCATAATAACTTGCAAAAGTCACAGATCCAAGTATCAAACTCTGGACCAGCACAATCATAATGTGCCCAGAGCCCATACATCAAGCATATTCCATAATTAACACCGACGACTGTCCATATTTGGATTTTTATACTAGTTCAAACTCTTCTAAATATTTTTTCAAGTCACAATATTTTAATGACAAAAGATCACGAAATAGTGAAATAAACATAATACCGATATACTAAATAGTATAACACTTATCAACAAACATAACAGCTGGTAATACTTATTTATTACTTACCTTTAAAATTTTCTTCACGACAACAAAACAAAACACCCTGCCACACGTTAAGCGTTCGCGCAACTGACTCGATGGTGTGAGTGCGATAGTTAGTAGATCGAATGAAACAGAAGATTAGGATACTATTTCATATTGGGTGACTTTCCTCTACTATTGCAGATCAAAATCAGTTGAAGAATGGATATATTATTCTATGGGAGTATATGAATGAACATTTTGATGAATACGTAATTACTACGACATCTATACAGGGTGTCTACTTTTAAAACGGCAAAACTTCAAAGGGAGATTATTCAAGTGATTTGCAACAAAAAATGTCATATAACACATGGTCGAAATCTTGACGGTTATTCTTCAATTTAACAATTCTCGTTTTCACGAAATATTTCAATTTTTTCCATCAAATCTTCAATATATCTGTTATGCTTGTGACTTCATCGAATTCGATCACATATTTGAAAATGGTAATAAATTTTCTACAAGAAAAGAATTTCAGTGTGCCAAAAATATTTCTATTGCGGGTTTGGTGAGGAGATGAATATCACGATACTGAAGTGAACAAAATCAGTCATATTTTTCCAATGGGTTTTTCGTTGAAAAATTATTTATTATGGACATGTTTTCTTTTCAGCAAAAAATACCTCATTTAGTGTACTTTCGAATGACATATCAGCTTTTTTGTTAACTGCTTGTTTTCTGCCATAATATCATGGCTAACAAGATAAAAACGAAAAAGTCGAAAAATTTCAAACCTAAATTTGCTTCATTTTGAAACTCCTTATGATTGAATATCGAAGTAATTCTTATGGAAATCATGAATTTATCAAAGAAATAAGAATAATTCAGAAGAATGAAATAATTTTTAATAAAAAAGATTTTATAAAAAAATATGAAAACAGACTATTACTATTTATAACAATTGTTCGAAATGTCCACCTCCTTGTTCAATACATTTAACACATCTTTTTCGTACTGAATCAACAACCCTGCGAAGTTTGCAAAGTTTCTGACGCATTTCTGCACAACACAATTTAATCCTTTCGATCAGAGCCTCTCGAGTCTGAACGCGAATTCGGTACACATTTTCTTTTAAGGTGCTCCAGACATAAAAATCCAAAGGCGTCAGGTCTGGGCTCCTTGGTGGCCATCTTACCGGACCGTACCTTCCAATCCATTTCTCTGTCGTCCGTTCCGGCTATTATGAGATGGACAGCCATCCATTTGAAACCAGACATTTTGTCTGGTAGCCAAAGCCAGGGGCATTTCATCCAATATGTCTATTAAGCTGCTTTGGATTAATCTTATGAATTCATCATAGTTGAGGCGATCGGGGAGTATAACTGGTTCGGAAAAGATGTGTTAAATGTATTGAACAAGGAGGTGGACATTTCGAACAATTGTTATAAATAGTAATAGTCTGTTTTCTACATTTTTTCATAAAATCTGTATTTAGTATTGAAAATTATTTAATTCTTCTGAATTATTCTTATTTCATTGATTAACTCATGATTTTCCATAGGAATGACTTCGATATTCAATCATAATGAGTTTCAAAATGGAGCAAATTCAGGTTTGAAATTTTTCGACTTTTTCGTTTTTATCTTGTTTAGCCATGATATTATGGCAGAAAACAAGCAGTTAGCAAAAAAGTTGATATGTCATTCGAAAGTACACCAAAAGAGGTATTTATTGCTGAAAAGAAAACATGTCCATAATAAATAATTTTTCAACGAAAAACCTATTGGAAAAATATAACGGATTTTGTTCACTTCAGTATCGTGATATTCATCTCCTCACCAAACCCACAATAGAAATATTTTTGGCACACTGAAATTCTTTTCTTGTAGAAAATTTAATACCATTTCCAAATATGTGATCGAATTCGATGAAGCTACAAGCATAACTGATATATTAAAGATTCCATGGAGAAAATTGAAATATTTCGTGAAAACGAGAAATGTTAAATTGAAGAACAACCGTCAAGATTTCGACCATGTGTTATATGACATTTTTTGTTGCAAATCACTTGAATAATTTCCCCTTGAAGTTTTGCCGTTTTAAAAGTAGACACCCTGTATATGTAGAGAGGGCAACATTGCTGAGTTATCTGACAGAATGATGACTATAACTCAACATTTTCAAAATATATACGGTGAAATGTGTCAGAATGTCATGGCAAACCGGGATACTTTATAAAAGTGAATGGAATAGGGTACATCATTCAAAAGGTAATTTAATTATCTTTCAACCTTGAGAATTAGGCACTTTCTGTGGTACTGACGGTTGATGAAGGCTTGGGACATATACCTGCTTGTCTGCTGGACTAGTGTATGTAATGTACGAATTAGAGTCCTCCTTCTGACTGTATGAAAATACGTGGGAATCAACTTTCTGTTGTGTAGTCCACAATACAATCGACAATGGTCTACCTTGTATAATAGTATCTGAGAATCGGTTTAAGGCGTGATAAAATCCAAATAGGTTCACTTCGCATTCTCCTACATTGATCAATCCGTACGAAGTAACGGTTTGCCGATTGAAACAAACCGAAAAATCGAAACTAATTTGTGATATCTCACCAACGCCCACAATATTCATCGCCATAGAAAATGCTATCTAATTAGAAACTCCCAGCCACCTACGCACGATACGTTTCCGTATCCAGAGGAGGGTCGCCTTCAGATATCGATAGATCAAAGATAACGAGTTCCTGATTTCGTACCACTCCGAACGTGTAATTTTTTTCTTCGATTTGGCACACGATTGCCTTCATTCCGAGAGAGCATGAACCTACAGTAATAACTCGAATCGAATCAGCTGTTTCGATTAACAGGATTGCGGATTTGAGTTTTCGACTGCATATTTCCAATTGAGCAATTCTTCCGATCGCTTGTACTTCAATATTTGTTCCATATAGGTTCCTTTGTTGACAATCTTCGTTCCTTGTTTAAACACCCTTCAGACTGATTTATGGGTCATTCAATGAAAGTGGACCCAACCTCAAGTCAAGTTTGGGAAATCCATCTGGTTTTTCGAGACCATAACCATGTCCTGTGAACCTTCTCAGTTTCTCAGAAAAGGCTTATGAAACTGAATACATATATGGTGACACATTTATTGCATGACAAGTTTAAGTTGGGAAACCCATGCCAGACATCGAATTCTCTGATCCAAGGATGCTCTCATTGGTCTGTAGAAACAAGAAATGGGTTGTTTTTCGCACTTTAGTCAAAAATGACCAATGGGGGCCCTTTTGTGGCTTAGAAGGGCGTTCTTCGATTCTGACACCCAATCAAGTGTTTTTCTTCCCCTCTTTTACCCAGAGTAAATGAACCTTCCTTTTTTTTCAGCTTGTTTTCAAAACCCTATAGTACAGAGGCAAGCAGTCAGTACTTTGTAATTTGTTAATCAATTTTCGTTAGTCAATTTGTTAGTAAATGGCTGGTAAACCATACATATTCATAGATCACAACTAATCAGTTTGCTCCTTTGCTATACATTTTCATATAGAAGGCACATTTCATAATTGTATACCTACATATTACCTACTTGTTTAATTATTTCGTAGGGGAAGTACGTGCAAAGTGACATAGGGTTTAATTCAGAGGCATAGCTTGTTAGTAGTGAATCACAGTAATGTCATATTCTTCAACTATGATCTTTGGTCCTTTCTTCACAAAATCTAATCAACCTTTATGAAATAGAAGTATCAAAAAATAAAATATTCTCAGATAAATTGGGATAAAAGAAATTCATTTTGTCCGAATGCTATGGACAAAATGACATACCGGCAAAAGGCAACTGTATTTTTCTACTAATAGTTACAAAACTACTGACAAAGTTCATCAATGAAACGCTTGGTTCTTCTAGGAACATCAGCACAAGATGCGTGAGCCCAATGCAACCAATGCATGCATCGTAACCAGTATTTTCCAGTGCTAATCCTGGAAAAGACTGATTTTTTCCTATCTGAATCGGGAAAAAAGGGCATAGCAATAGACAGTTGGACAATCGTTTTCATCTTCTCGAAAGTTGCTAGAAACATTTTCTTCTTCACTGTCTTCTTCAAATAATGCCCTAGGGACGTGTCTCCTTTTCTTTGGAGGAGGTATGGGCTCATTTTTAGATTTGATTGCAATCATATTAGGTGTTGAAGTTGAAACTAAGTATACGTTTATTGTGTCTTCGGCTCACGTTTGCCTTGTCCACTTATGAATCGTCCATTAGGTATTGAAGGAACCTCCTCATAGAATCATCATTGCATCTATTGAGATGCATTGCCTCAATTAGCCGCAGATGAATATTTTGTTATGAATATGTTAGGACAAGTCCTGGCTCTTTGGTGATGGAGCCTGGGATGAATGGTCTCGGTGTTGTCCGGTAGATACGGTTAATTCAGCTGAGATACCTATGTCATTCTGTCCGTTCACTGTATATGTCATTTTGTCCATAAATCATTATAAAACTAGAAATATATCGAATTGATACGAAAAGTATATTCAACATAAAAAAAGCTTCGTGAATACAATGACAAATGAGTGAAGTTCGAAATAAATGCAATATAAATGAAAAAAAAATGGTGAAAACTGGCCATTTCTTACAAAAATTTGGCGCAATAAAAAAAACTCGTGACCTATTATTTTCTGTTATCACTCATAACGACCAAATGAACAAGAGTAGCGCCTGCGAGTTTTCAGAGGTTAATTGAACCCACTCGGGCCGTGTGATTTGGTAGGCAGTTCCGCATTTGATACCTTCAAACTCAAATTATGATGCCTATGTCATTTTGTCCATATATGTCGTTTTGTACGTATTTCCTCTATATAATATTATTGTTGAGTGATATTCTGTTTTTATTATTATTGTTGAGTTAAATTTTCTTCACAATCTTATATAACTTTTCCTATACTTTTTTTGTAATGTCGAAGGGATTAATGAAAATTATTATTATATTATCATTATTATTATAATCAGTTTGCTCCCTGGCTATACATTTTCATATAGAAGGTACATTTCATACTTGCATACATATTACCTGTATAATTATTTCGTACTTGTTATCTAAGTTGAGGTAACAAAAAAATACAATTTGTTGTTGGTTAAGAGTGCATTCAAATTTCACCACTTCCTCATCCTCTTCGCTGTTGTCATCTGAGTACACATAACAACTTATCGCAGTGATCATCAAGATTACCATAGGGTGCTAACAGTTAAGTTGTGCAGTCACAACAGTTTTAATCATCGACATTTGCAAGAATCACCAGCATCCCAGAGAATAGAAGCAGTTCAAGAAGATGACCATCATCCTGGTAAAACAATCAGGGTATAGAAATAAAACCAGAACACCTTGGTAAACTAATCGAGGTACAAAACACTGTGAATTCCCATGACTTTCATAGTTTACTTCATAACGTCATTGAAACTTTTATTTTTGCAATACACACGCAGTGCTTTCTCGTAAACATCTCGAAATACAAAAATGGCTTCGTGACAAACTCAAAACATTCCACGTCCTCAAAATGTTGAAAAATATGGACTAAAGACGCGCTCACACCTGAATATGAGCAGCTATAATATCCTGACATCTCTTTCCCTTTACACGGTCACAAATTGAGCTCCCTGACGTTGTAGGTCTACATCGAGGTGGAAAACGAAAACGACAATCTGCCCCTGAGCGATGAGCCGGTCTACTACCCCTCTGTCCTGGAAGACAGCCCCTCGGGCACCACCGTGATTCGGGTTCAAGCCACCGACCGTGACAAGGATCCCGACCAGAGAATCAGCTACAAAATCACATCCGGCAACCCTGAGGGTTTCTTCGCCATCGATTCGGACACAGGTAGGTGACCATATTTATATTAGATATGACAGAATGATTCCATATAGTTAAAGCCATATATCTAATAATGGGGAAAGAGCCAATCAAAACTGAAGCTGGGCTTTGGTAACAATCCAGATCTGCGCTTGTGCGGCAATATTGAGAATAAAAATATTTTTCTAATTCTATCTCTCTCTGACACATCGTATTATGTCGTGAAACGTATGTCATTCTTAACTTCATGTGATTAGTTTCGATCCTAACCTCACAATTTAATGTCAAATGTTTCAATCGCTTTATTCCGTTTTCTTCAAGTCCTTAATATCATTTTTAACTCCTATTCATGTTCTAAAATTGAACTGGAAGTATTTAAGTGACATATTTTCATTCTGGATATCTATTTTCTTGTTGTCTTTCAGAATAAACATAACCTCTGAATTTCTCGCAATTTTTGAATTTCCAGTTGACGCAAGCGTATAACTCAAGCCTTACCAAAGATTTGGCTTCACTTTGTGACTGTGAAAAGCAGGGGTATAATCCATATTGGTATTAGTAGATATATGGTTAAAGCGTATCAACCATTGAAATTAATGTATTTATGGATTAGAGTCGGATGGTTGAGAGTAATTATGAGACAATCACGCTCTCTTTGTTTCGTATGAGGAACTTTTTCGTGAAATTTGAGGAGATGAACTTCTGAACATAGAGCTCAGCATACAACATGTCGATTCTTCTCAGAACTACCAAATTTTGACAATTTCAAGGTGGACATTTGACATGAGATTTCCGAGATCATGGCTCGGTTGAAATAAATAACTTTTTCCATGTAGAATTCGCGCTGAACTCCAAGACTTAGGCCGTCATATTGTTGTGACCTCGATTTCGATACCAAACCGAACGCCGAATGGAATTTCCTGGTGTGAGTCTCTGGCCCCTTCCCACTGGCTGAAAAATTTTATAGTGCTCGTAATTACAACCGAGATTTACTGTTATACCGCGAATCGTCTTGGCGTATCTCCACTTTCAATCAAACTCTCCAACTTTGCGAGCTGAACGTAACAGGCCTGGAGCGGTGTGTATAGTTTTGTGGGGTTTCATTTGAATTCAGACCTCTAATTGTGGATAGCACGATAATTTCAGGTCAATGGAAGGAACGACGTGACAGGCCAATCACGAGCGAGAAGAACTTGAGAGGATAATTATTCCTGTGTTGGTTTGCTCTTGGTTCGACTAACGAGGAGGGTAAAGGATCAGAGAGAAGTTTGCGAATGTAACTGTATCGAACTATTGGCGTTCAGAATGTACAATGTTCCTAAACTGTATGTGCATACTTGAAGAGTAGAATAAATCAAAAATAAAAGTATCTCAAATATGAATCCGCCAACGATACTTTTCTGCGATACAAGGTGTTGAAGAATTCTCTAAAATTTGTGAACTCTAAGCGTGTGAACAAAACTCGAAAATGAAAAATGGAAGACATGAAACTAAAAAACCTGGTAAAAAAAAGGAATATGATCAAGTTTGGCATCGAAGTATAGGATTTCGAGGACGATGAATTCAATAAAAAATACTCCAAGGCGCTATCTAGAATAGTTCAGATTTTTCTATATGCAATGGAATGATCAACATAGCCCTCGGCTACCGTCGTAGACTCCCATCCACCATGTTTTTTTATATCTGTAATATTTGCTCCTGATTCTGCTAGCAATGATGCGGAGGATCTTCGAAAACAGTGTCCTGTATATTGCTTTGGTTCTGGCAGTTTGAGGAATTCGGCAACAATAGATTGAATTTCCCCAAATGTATTGGTACCAACTGGATTGGCAGTGCATTTATTATTCATGTATTTCCGGAAAAAACGACTATGTTCGATGACAGAAGGGCGCAGTGCAAAGTATTTATGAAAATAGTCAACATACTTCTCAATAATAGAATAGAATACATTTATTGAACGACTTCAACATCTACAGAGTTATTATACAAGATTTCAAGAATAATTTATTGCACCTAACTCCCGAGGGAGTTGTTTTGTGCCTGATTTGCAAATTTTTGTTGATTTAGGTAATTCATGAATACTGAAAGAACGACTGACTTTCGTTTTTGTGTTTGGAAGTTGTATAACCAATGATTTATTTGTTATTTCGATTACTTTCACTGATAAATTACACAATTCTTCAAGCCGACAGGCTTCAAATAATCCGAAAATAGTTGCAACCTTAACCATCAAGTATTTCTCATCTGGTGCCTCATTTATAAACTTTTCAACTTATTCACGATTGAGAATTTTTGATTTTTTGGGACGATATCCTTCACTTTCCCGATATGATATTACCTTGAAATATTTACTAACATCCACAACATTTTACACGGGCGCTCGACTTTATCATTGAAAATTTGATCCACAAAGTTGATGAACTCCATATTTTTGATTTTTCAGGAACGAAATTCAAATGACAGCGTCCTTTCACATTTGTTAGTAATCATAACGTTTGCCATTCGCAACATCCTTTTGATTATTTGAATATTGAAATGCATTTTGAAGTTTATTGTCATTGCGAATTCGCCCATTTCATTATCAATGTAGGGCAGTTGTACAAAAAACATTGTACCTATGGTATTTGTGTTAAAAGTGATTTTATTTTGTTCGTGAAATTGTTCAATTTCTCCGTTCAATTCACTCATATCATATAAAACTATTTTCACAATCTTTCAAATGGTAACAAGTTTCTGTAATTTTCAACAATTATCAACCAGAACCTGAAGGAAATGTCCACATAAAATTGTTGCAATAAATTCGTTTTTATTATGTCATTTAGTAATTCAGTTTCCCGGTACTTCTAGATCATATATGACTTCAAATCCAACATTTTCTTTCTCGAATACTCTGATCCGACAGAACGAGAACATAATGGACAATTTCACTCATTCCTGCCTCCGGTAGTCACATCCTGAGTCGCTCCTTCATCGCAAAATATGATGGATCAGGATATAACTCCGAATCTCGTTCGATGAACCAGACCCTGGTTCATCACAGGAAGTGGGAAAGCCTTATTTGCTCGGGAAGCTCGGATCCCAACCTAGTGTCAGACCTAATTTATTACATATCGATTCTGCAGAAGGAGAAATGAAAAGGGACAAAAGGGCTTCGTGGTTAGATCCTGCCGTGTCTTCCCATTTGGACGACGATATCTCACAATACGGGTGGATATTATTTACTTTTGCTCGTCTCTGTAGGGGGATTATGAGGTTTGTAATCAGGAAAATATATAGGTTTTCTCGTTATGAATGAGGTATTCAATTTTATCTCACAATTTCTTCTTAACTCCGCAAGTCCCCGATGTTTGTCAACAGAAGGCTTCAGCAGTGAGTGCTGGTCGATTTTGACATATCCAAAACGTCATGAACCAAGCTTAGACATATGGTAAACAAACTGGTTTAGACAAGGGCGTCCCCAGCCTTTGAGCTAGGGGAGGGAGCAAAAAAATCAGAATAGAAATAATTAACTGTAGGTAGTGTGGGATGGAATAATAGTTATTTAATCAACTATTTTATTAATGACAGCGATTAATGTTCGAAATATTAATTTTTGAGACCATCAATCGCTGGATTAATATGAACGAGTTGATTACAAGATTTCTCCGCCGACCTCATTACGAATTGAATAAAAATTCTGGATTGAAATAAATTTTTATTTTGCATAATAGACAAATTTGACATAATGTAAATTTCTATGCTCATATTGATATATTAATATTAATGCTTCCTATGGAACAATTCGCAAGTGTCGAGATGTTTGACATTTGACTCGATTTTGAGCTTTATACACTATGACATGACAACAAATCAATGAAAGTCCGCCATTTGTGGTCGAAAACAGTCCGACCAATCAAAACGTGAACGTCTATTGTCGCCACTGTCCTGTATAAAGCCACTGTAGGTCGTGATAGTGCTTTGACTGAATATTTTATGTTCGGTTGCCATGACAATAATGCATTAAAATAGGTCATTAATGGATGATTTCGAGTGCATTCAAATGGGCTTTTATTCTATGGTCGACGGAAAAATTTATTTTATGTATCATCAGCAGGACTATTCAGGGTGTTTCACCATAAACTGGACCAGCATATATAGCTGTGTAGACGACACTGAGTAAGTCATTTTCGCCTTATGACATATACCCTGTTTTCGACGCATAAGCGAGATACAGGGTGTTTAATGTCAACTTTGAGCAATGCGTGACATTTGAAATAACGGTTACTGGTCACATCATAGTATTTTTTGGGGCTCAATTCAATTGTGGTGTAGAATTCTGAAAAAAAATTCCAATATGGCGGAAAGCCTGCAAAGTTTGAATTTTTTTTCTCGGTTGCCAATTTGGAGAGCACTATTTCAACGTACTCGATTTTCTAAGATTTTCCGTGAAAAAATTTTTTCTAAATTCGAACCCAACTTTTTTTTACATGTCTTCAGTGCGAAAAAAATTTCGCCCAAAATTTTTAGAGTTTTTAATGATTGAACTATCTTTATCTAATTCTGAATACTTGGGTGGAAACAGAATTAAAAAATATCGATTGGTTTCCTTTTTGTAGCCTTCCAAAGATTCCGTTTGGAGAACTTTCATAATTTTTATTAAAAAAACTGGAGGCATTACGAAGGCCAAATTTAGGCTAATGAGCTGCCAGAGTGACCTGGACATAAATATGAATTTATAAACCAAAAAAATTTCTTTCAAAAAACTTTGGTGGGAATCGAACTCTCCACTTTCGATTTACTAGCGTCGCTTTGATAACGGAAATTTATAAGATTAGAATAAACCCAACTCATACTCGTAGAGAGTTCGAATCCTAGCAAAGTTTTTTGAAAAAAATTTTTAGATGAGACTACATGGGAAAGTCAGAGAAGTACACCAAATCAAAGACCCTGGTAGAGTTATTGTGTTCTTCTTTGATTAAGAACGGTAATATTCATTGGACCAAATTTATATTTAAACCATCCTCTCAGAACTGTGAATCGAGCTCAAACAGAGACAGGACAAAATTATGCGTTCAAAGTTAGTAGATGTCAGATCAAAGCTGGTATTTCCAGAATTGCTCTCAATCAAGGCCCAATCATTTAAACATTTGCCAACACCAAACCGACTAGATCGCCCACAAATTGAATTCGAATATTTATCAAAAACTATCGGACCGAACTGAAAACGAACATCCCGATTCTATATGAATAATCGCATCACAATAAATGAACAAATAGCATTATTTTATCGAAAACGGGATTGATCCGGCAAATTGCCCTCGAACAAAACACAGCCAACAACCAAATGCCATTTGGATCGCTGATGGCGAACGAGGACAATGGCGTAGATATTCGATTAAATGGTCGCATAATCACCGTTATCAAAATTGAATTAAACTGAGCCATTGGATGCAAAATTCGCCGTGACGCATTGACCAACTTGTCGTTAAGGACACGTTTAGTTGTCCGAAGTGACGGCCATGAATATTTCATGGGTTTTTTAGGGGTTCAATACTTCGGAGCTGGATCCGTAGACAGAGGCCTGGACCGTGCAATGCCCAATTAAAAGATTATTGAAAATTATCAAAAGAAATTGTAGTTTCAGCTCTACTGCTGTGTAGGCAATCTAAGCGCCACGTTTAAATTTCCACCGATTAAGGTGGGTACAGACTTCTTCTCGTGATCCACCTCATGTCAATATTTTAGTGAATTCTGTGGTTTGTGTTCATGTTCTTCTTCTTATTTTATTTTTAATTGATACCTCAAAGTTGATACTCGAATGAACTTC
This sequence comes from Adalia bipunctata, assembly GCA_910592335.1. Lineage (NCBI taxonomy): Eukaryota > Metazoa > Arthropoda > Insecta > Coleoptera > Coccinellidae > Adalia > Adalia bipunctata. The sequence continues at coordinate 18,248,179 of OU342955.1, forward strand.
GTCGAAAACAAATAAGATCCGTTCATCAGTGGTTTACTCCACTTCATTCGACTCTGTGTTCTACAGTTCAGGAAAAAAAGAAACCAATCAACTTGACCGCTCCTTTCTTCTTCGAATCGCCACAGCCCTCCCCATCAGTTCATACTCTACTTCAGTTCGCTCTCTCCGAACGCAGTTCGCTCACCGTCAGTTCGCACTCTACTTCAGTTCGCCTGAGTCCGAATACAATTCGCTAGCCTGATCCTGTTAGCAATAGATTTCTCCAGGTAAACTAACAAAGTTCCCTTCTTGTCGAAGAGAAGTAGATGCTAACCATAATTTACGTCTTCATCAGAGCAACAAAACAATCCTCCAACAAGAACAAGCTGAATCATTGGTCCTAATTACTAATTTTTGAGATCAACTTCATATGAGATCAGATTTTCGAAAGTTCATATAATTTTTTTCTATGATGCAAACTTCGAAAACCTCTCTGACAATTCCTAGAGTCCATTCCCCGCTTAAATGGTGCTATCACCAAAAGGATCTCTGTCATTGAATTATAGCTCGAGCATGTTATGCTCTGTAAAAATATCGACATCGAACCAACAATAAACGTTCGTTGAACATTTTTCACGTTTTGAATGGCTAGGGAGTCGTATGGCAGCTCTTTCATTAAGCCATTACCAGGCAAAAAGAACACTTGCCGTACCTCCCTGTTCATAACGGTAATGGCGAGATCATGCCGATAAAACCTATCATAATCGGTGATCTATTAGGTCGTCCAAACGAGCTTTACTAGATTATATTTAGTTATAAGATGGATGAATAGTTATCATAATATTAGTCTGATTGCTTTTGCCTAATTCGATTTGGGAGAATTTTTTCACAAAACTCACATGCACCACAAAATGTGTTTTTTTCTTTCGAATTCGAGTTATGTTGCTTCGATAATCATGAAGGATGTTATACGAGGATATATTGAAAAATTCTAAGCCTACAATAGAACCAAACAAAATTTCAATGTCAAAATATTTTATTACTCAAGATAATCTCCTCTTAATTGAATACATTTATTACAGCGAACCTGCAACGTCTCTAGACCTTTCAAAAAAAAATGTTTATTCTTGCTCTGCAAATCAGTCCTCCACAGCTTTTATTACCTTCTCGTTGAAAGAAAATTTACGACCTTTTAAACTTTTTTTCAGTTGAGGAAAGAGATGATAGTCGGACGGAGCCAAATCTGGTGAATAAGGGGGGTGTTCTAGTAATTCTAACCGCAAATCACGAATTTTTTTGCATGGCAACATGGGATTTGTGTACTGGAGCGTTGTCCTATAAAAACGAAACACCTTTGGATAGCTTTCCGCGTCTTTTCTCTTTAATTTTTTCCCGTAGAGTGGTCAGTAATGTCCAATAGTAATTTCCAGTTATTGTTCTACCCTTATCCAAAAATCAATCATGATTACTCCACAGCAATTCAAAAAAACTGAAGCAAAAATTTTTCCAGCAGATTTTTGAACACGAAACTTCTTAGGTCTTGGAGAACCAAAGCATCGCCATTTCATCAATTTTTGCCTTGTTTCTGGATCGTAGAAATGTACCCAAATCCATAGTAGCAATTCGGTTCAAGAAGTCTACATCGTTTTCAAATCGAGCACAGATCGAACGCGATGCTTCTACCCTTGCACGCTTTTGGTCAACATTCAAATTTGGGGATCCATTTTGCATAAATTTTTCTCATGTCCAAATTGACGTGAACTATATAATGAACGCGTTCGTATGAAATCTTCAGTGCTTCAGATATCCGTTTTAGCCCAATTCGACGTTCTGATAAAATCATGTCATGAACTGCATCGATATTTTCGGGAACTGACACAGAAACTGTCCTTCCCGATCGGTCATCATCTTCAATGGAAAAATTACCTCTTTCGAAGCATGCAGTCCAATTTTTCACGGTCGCATACGAAGGACATTAATCACCAAAAGAGTACTAAGCATATCTTCGTAAATCTGCTACCTCTCAACCCTTTTATTTCAAATACAGGTACTTGATGATGGCTCGATATCCAACTTTTCGATTTTTACAATTTCAGTGGACATCTTTTTTTTTTAATTTATTGTGTAACTCTGGTTTACTTGTTTGACGTCGAACTCTACACAGGCACTTCTAATAAGTTATTGTTCGTTGATACGGTATCGCAATATGTATTTTGTTTATGCATGAAACTGGTCTAGGCTAACTAGATGTCAATACATCCTCGTAGTAGGTATATAGTAGTAGGGGGTTGTTCACTGCGACTTTGAGGTCTTTTGTGTCCATTAACAGAGCTTACGCACGTCACAGCTGGCCTTCCAGGTTCAGAGATCCAATTAAATCCAATATCTAGAAGAGACCAAGGCTACAGCCTACGAGAAATTTGGAACTAATATTTCTGTGTGACTGAATTTCAAAGAACTCATTTCTCAGTTCCTCCAACAGTTTTGCCTTCATCCCGATAGAAAACATTCCTTTCCGATTCCATCCATTTCCACACAATGTACCTTCTGCGTCCATTCTACCTCATTCACCAGCATCAAAAATATCTTCTTCATAAATCCGGGTAAACCTCGGCAGTGAACAATGCGTTGACCACCAAGAAGTATGCCGCGATAAATTCTGCATTCAAAATTCCGCCATATCTCACGCTCTAAAGAGCTATTACTACAACGCTTCCGGGTAATAAAAGTCTCTAATGGTCCATCGGGCTGTCCAATAAAACGGAGACGCATCAGGGTAATCAGACTGCAGCAATATCTGACAAATATATTTATGCCCTCGTAAAGGAAAATCTAACGTTTGGAACAGACCAGATCGAAGTGGCGGATGCTTTCCTAGTTTCCTATATAACGCTGGAAGTTGGAAGAATTGGAAATCTCTTATATGCATTCACGTCTTTCTCGTCACAGAAATACCATTCGCGTTGGAGATACTTTGTTTTGTTTTGCGCCCCTTTAACTAATTTTCGCTTACATGAATTCGAAATCGACTATTTATGGGTTTAGCACTTTTAATAACGTTCTTGGAAATGGTTCAATAACGATTCATCACAATGGAACGGATATCCAACTGAATATAAATTAAAAACCGATTTCATATAACGAATACACGAGATAATTAACGAATAAACAAGCGTGCTTCATGTACGGGCCCCATGATTGAGATGACAGAAAGCTCCCACATTGTTTTGGCCAGGCTTAATTCAAGCTTTTCAATGGCGGCTTTAGGCTGGAATTCTATTAACTCCACATACACATCAGTTCACGATTTTCCTGAAAGCGCGTTGTAGGTGTGGTTCATTTGAATTCCACCCTTGAATGCCTTCAGTTGATTAAAACTGGATTGGGGCCTCTTGTTTTTATAAATCCAAACTCGATAAACTTAACATTAGAGCTCTCAAGGAATATTCATTCATTTTTAATGCCACAGAGTTGATACTGCGACTGGACTTTGTCGATAACGAAGAAGAACTGCTCTTTAGTAGTTTACCTCACTCTCTTCGACCCTGTGCTCTGCAGTTCCAGGACAGAGGCACCAATCGGAAAATGGACTTCTCCCTCTTCCTGTCTTTACATCGCCATCACTCTACTTCAGTTCGCTAAGTTCGAACACAGTTCGCTCGCCTGAACTACTTTCGTTTCGTATCCGTAAAGTGAATTCATTCCGTGAGAAAAGGACTCTCAATCATACAATATCATTCTTCCAGTTTTCACTTTGTGGTGTAATCAATATAATATAAGAAGTTGTCCTAGTTCCTGTTAATATCCAGTTTCATAAGAACTTGTGCATAAATAAAAAAATGATCAGAAACGCAGTTATTCCAAAAGGAAGTATTCCAAAGGGAATTAAAATATGGTATGCTATCTTTCGTTGTCCAGGACTACGAGAGGGAATTGTTGTCTGATTCTTAACTAGATATCGCCATGATGTAGTCTTTAGTTTTGTTTTAAGAGGACCAATGTTCCACTACAATTTTTCTCGATGTTGGGTTATGTTGTTCTGAAGAGATCTAACAAGATCGAAACCTAGGTCAACACCTACCCGCTTTGATGAGATTGGAACTTTTGTTTCCTGAATGATGATTTGTGGCAAGTTCGAGTCAGATCCTTGGCGGTTGTTGATAGTTATATCACTGAACGCGATGTATCTGATTAAGGTGGGCGTTCGATGTATTGTGTTTTTATTTCAAGTTGCATTTGAAAACGGTTTCACTTTGAGAACTGAAATTTTGTGGGTAAACTCAGAAAGGATTGGAGTTCTTAATGAAATAATTGACATTTATTTCATTTCAACAGTTCTTTTTTTTCTTTCAAAAATAGAAGAAAATGAGCCAACTCATGCTTCTGTTTCATTTTAAACGAAAGACCCATAAAAATAGTTCAACTTCCGATCAAAAGTGAATCTACAGATAATTCCATTCAGAAAAACAACTTGAAATACGGAATTGGCAGAGAATGGCCAAATTCAAATATATGGCGGAAAAAAGTTACTGCTTTATCCACATTTCCACTAATATCATAGTTCAGCGAGTTTCGGATAGAGAGCGCCATTGTACATTTCATTCATAATTAGAGAGATATTCATAGAACCTTTAGAGATAGAGGTAATTTCTATGGAGATATTCCATAAAATGCACGGTGGCGCCTCTATCGGATGATCTTTTCTACTCGCTCTGAACGGCGACCTTAATCGATGATAAAAAAATAACAGCACTCAAAGCAATCGACCTTCATCCAGTTATACAGGGTGTACCTAAATTGAACGTACAAACGGAAAGGGGAGATTCCTTGAGTGAGTTCAAGAAAAAAAAAGTCCCATAAACCTGGAGTCGCAAACGTTTCGTTGTCGAGATACAGATTGTTGAACTTTTGATTTTTTTTCTCATAATATCTACACTTCACAAGATATTCAACTTCTATTTGGCATAGATATTTCATTTGAGAGTTCTGACCATGTGACATGACAATTTCGATAGCAGATCTACAGGGTGATATTTTTTCTGAAACACTGTCACCTGTTTTCCTCCAGTACTTTTTTTATTCAGCTACTGTTGATTTTAAAAAAAGTAAGAAGAATTGTGGAAAATGTACTAGCAGAGATGTAGCCACAAGGTGGCACCACCACAGCAAGACAATGACATACCGGTTTCTGGCTTGTTATCCGTCATCAGTGTCATATAGCCTTATACTGCGGTAGCAACCAACTGAAACAGTAGAACTTATATTACTCCCTAGCAGGAACACGTGAGTACAGTTGATGTACAGTGTTCCACCAAGCGTGCAAAAGTCTGAACGCTTCATCCTAGGGTATTTTCAAAAACTAGATCTCTACGTACGTTCTATTCTTTTTCATATTCATTTTTGTTGGTCCATTTGAAGGACGTGATCTTTATTATTATTGTAAAAAGAAGCTTTGTTGTTTTACTAAACTTTTAGGTCTCTTGTAGTTTTGTCCTATCTACTACCGATTTCGAGAAAAAAATTTTGAACGATTTTCTCAAAATCCTCAGTAGAATCAAAATTGTCATCAAGGTCTAGTTGGTATAAAAAGAAATCTGAACTATTCAAGTCTGTGGATCTGGCGGGCCATGACTGATGTCCAATCCACCTGTTTTCATTACTTTCTTTCAAATACTCCCTCATAAACCTAGTACACCCTGTATCTCGAAAACGAAACGTATGCGACCCCATGTTTATGCGACTTTCCTTCTTTAACTTACTTAGAATCTCCCCTTTTCGTTTGTACGTTCAATTTAGGAACACCCTGCATATAATTAATTCAAATCGGTAAAATAATCTTTGAAAATGTCTCATTCTGATGGAATGCTTTCCATTCCTCTCGAGGTGGAGTGCTTCAATCTGGAAAATTTTGCATAGTAATATTATCATTCCATCTACCCAGAATGAAAGAATAGGGTGAAAACAATGCGCGAAGAATGTATACTTGGACTTGCCCCAAATCGCCGAAGTTAGAAGGATAGTAATCGACAAAAAAATCCAGCTTTTACGTCGGTGTTGAGAACACAGCAATCGTCCAACTTTTTGTCCTTCAAGGCTCTCCAAAACGAAAGAGGCAGTAAACGAAGTTACGTCCTACCTTCTTTTTATCTTATTACCCAACTTTTTATAACTGCCAAAAGACAAAAGATCGAAGATCGACTTCCCAACGTCCACAAAGTCGGCCACAGAATAAAGAGAGCAACAAATAAAACAGCTGATTCCGGAAACGTTCCAGCTTTCCTTCGGGAATACAGGAACCTACTTTTCCGGTTTCAGCGAATATCAGTTTTCCTAAATTGTATCGGAAATATGGAAGACAAAAGTTGTCACTTCACCCAATTCTTTTATTGGGCAGCCCTTGGCCCAATTGAAATGGAATTTCTGTCACCAAACAAAATACAGAATTTAATGGGATAAATGAATTTCGGTGAATTACACAGGATAAGGAACAAAATAACATCACTTACCTCAATTAAAGAAGGCTTCCTTGGAGATACGGTTATGTCGAAGAGTCCCTATTTAATCTATCAATAGGGACTTAACGAGACACGAAACTAAAGGCCTTTACTTTTACTTTTACGTTCCTCGTGTAACCTAAGCAATGCACAAGGGCTATCACTTGGTTGTGAATGTCCCAACAAAAACCCTCGAGAGTCGAGTTTCTAGTCATAACCCAAATGTCGCGATATCATAGTATAGCGACGTTTCTTTCCCCTAATCTCCTCAAAAATAAAATGTTCCCCTGGTCAATAACAGGCACCAACCCCCGCTTCCAAGAGAACGTTTCCCATTCACAATCTCAAGACCCGCTCTAAATCACTCATCCTACCAGCGTCTATAATTTTTTCACATCAGATCCTTTCGTTCCATGCTGAGTATATGGTCTGATGGTGAATGGTCGAGAATATATTACAGAGGAGTATTTTGATGGCAATTATGGTAATTCAAGGATAGCGTGATCCATTACATGGCACAGTTTTTCCAGCTTGCCTACTAACATCCACGAATTCGCCATAGAGTATCTGTGTTTGAATAGCTTCAATTTATCGTGACTGGAGTGTTTGAATATTTGAGCCCTACAAATTGCTACGACAGGTTGATTCGATCGAGTAATAGACCATTGGAGGCGGAATAACTCGTGTCTTGGAAAGGAATGACATGAATTAGTGGAAACCATTTCCTCTTTTTTTATACTTATTGTGCCTAATTGGATTGTTAGTGCAGTCTGGGGAGCACGCATGAAGTTATAGAAAAACAATAATTATTAGAGGCTGGAAAAGTATTATTTTTCTCCTTTATCATTGAAAATGTATGGTGAGGACTTTCACTTCGGCATCTCCTCTCGAATGGAACAACTATATTCCAGCAAGACTATTCGCTTTTTGACTCTACGAGACCGTTCCAGATCAATTGTGGACCAATGTTATCACCAAGGATAGCCCGGCCACTCTGATGTCCCTGGAATCACACTGCCAGGGATCTCTGTGTACCTGGGAGTGCCATAACACCGTGAAGAAACAGGCCAGAGGCAATAAAGTGACTCTACTATGGGTGCCTGGGCATTGTGGAGATGAAGAGCCGATAAGCTTGCCAAAAGTGCATCGAGGTTGACACCTGCTGGACCTGGGCCTTTCTGTGGGCTTGAAAAACACCAATATGAGGCAGCGGTCAAACAATGGGAGTCATATAACAGAATAACCCTCTGGAGAAACACTCCTGGACTTACTCAGTCTATGAAATTCGTGATGCTTTCACCAAGCTATACCAGTAAGACCCTAAAGCTGTTACGAGCTGAGCTTTGGGGGATTGTAGTTCTGCTGATGGGGCACTCCCGGTACAAACATCATTTGTACCGTATGGGGTAGTCAGCACATGAGATTTGTAGGCTCTGTGGATCAGAGGCAGAGACAGCTGAACACATGGTATGCAAGTGTCCAGAGCTGGCTGGCCTAAGAACCATTAATATGGGGAAACCAGTCCAGGATACCCACGAGGTGACGGCCAAGGCTCCTAAAGATGTGGTCGGTTTTATCAATACCATCGAAGACCTCCTTGGTTTTCAATGAATAAGTAGGGTAGAGAAACAAAGCTCTCAGTGTAAGAAAGTATCCCAACTGAGATATTCCCAGAGTACTTACGAGGATATATTGAAAAATTCTTAGCCTACTATAGAACCAAACAAAATTTCAATGTCAAAATATTTTATTACTCAAGCTAATCTCCTCTTAATTGAATACATTTATTACAGCGAACCTGCAACGTCTCTAGCCTTTGAAAAAAAAATTTTCTTCTTGCTCTGCAAACGAGTCCTCCACAGTTTCTATTGCCTCCTTGTTGGAAGAAAATCTACGACCTTTTAAACTTTTTTTCAGTTGAGGAAAGAGATGATAGTCGAACGGAGCCAAATCTGGTGAATAAGGGGGGTGTTCTAGTAATTGTTACCCTAAATCACGAATTTTTTGCATGGCAACATGAGATTTGTGTACTGGGGCGTTGTCCTGTAAAAACAAAACACCTTTGGATAGCTTTCCGCGTCTTTTCCCTTCAATATTTTCCTTCAGAGTGGTCAGTAATGTCGAATAGTAATCTCAAGTTATTGTTCTTTCCTTATCCAAAAAATCAATCATGATTACTTCATGGCAATCCCAAAAAACTGGAGTAAGAACTTTTCCAGCAGATTTTTTAATACGAAACTTCTTAGGTCTTCGAGAACCAGAGTGTCGCCATTCCATCGATTGTTGCTTTGTTTCTGGATCGTACAAATGTACCCAAGTCTCATCCATAGTAACAATTCGGTTTAAGAAATCTACATCGTTTTCAAATCGAGCACAGATCGAACGCGGTGCATCTACACTGGCACGCTTTTGGTCAACATTCAAACATTTGGGGATCCATTTTGCAGGCATTTTTCGTATGTCCAAATTGACGTGAACTATATGATGAACGCATTCGTATAAAATCTTCAATGCTTCAGATATATGTTTAAGCCCAATTCGACGGTCTGATACAATCTTGTCATGAACTGCATCGATATTTTCGGGGACTGACACAAAAACTGGCCTTCCCGATCGGTCATCTTCAATGGAAAATTTACCTCTCTTGAAGCTTGCAGATGATGGCCCGATACAATTTTTCCATTTTTAAATTTCGGTGGACATCGTTTTTTTTAATTCATCGCATAACTCTGGTTAACTTTTTGACGTCGAACTCTACACTGACACTTCTAATGAGTTATTGTTCGTTGATATGGTATCGCATCATTTTGTTGATGCATGGAACTGGTCTAGGCTAACCAGATATCAATATATTATCCTCGTATGTATAAGATTCGAATAATCTACAGTAATTCTGAGCTTATAACGCCCTATGATTTGCCATCAACGAAAAACTGTCTCGCCCAGTACTGCATTTCATATCGAGCTCTATCTTCTTCGAGAAATTCATATTCCTCCAACTCTCTTGGCTATTGTTGATTCTGTGTTTTTGCGATTCTCAAGTTCCTCATTCACCTTGCATAAAGAACCAGAGCACAGTGAAAGAACGTAATTCAAACTAGCGGGTAGGATTTGAGATTGCAAGAAAGCACATTATTCATTGTGTCACTGAGGACGTCTCAAAGGAATAAGCTGTTTGTTTTCGCAAAGTAAAACACCGTGAAGGAAAATTATGACTGGATATCGAATCTGGGTACTAACGGGAATTACTGTCGTGTTTTCTCTACTTTTATAATTCTTTTCGGAAGATTCAGCGCTGAGATTTTTTTATTCGTCCTGATGAATATTCAAGGAGGATCTCCCAGTGAAAGGGAGTTCTTGTTATGACCTTCTAAATGCAAGTTGCTCAATAATTATTTTTCACATTTCAGCTGAAAGGAGCCAGTCACAAAGAACGTCAATCCAATTTTATAACGATTACACTTGCAGAATTAATCTCAATTCCATTTGGCAACATACCCTAATTCAATTACCCTTAAGAAAGCTGGATAATAAATGATCATGAATGAATTAAAACGATTAACACAATTCGGTAATTCACCGGACAAATACTGGGCATATTCGTAATAAGCTTCGCTTTAAATAACTGAGGCATCGTTAATCACTCATTCTATAGGAGAACGTATTTATATTAATCTATTTCAACGTCATAATGCCCCTAGAAACACAAAATCTAAACACATAATTAATAGCTCTATCCTGCGGACGTTTCATGGTATCATTTATTCCTGACTGTGATCCATATGAATTGCTCGTCATATTTGTACATCCTGCCACAGTAGCTCAAAAGCCAGATTTTTCATGGGGTATATCTTCGAATCGCGAGAACAAAAGGAATTCACTTTTTCTACCAGCCAGCGTATGAACATTTTCATCATTTTAATTTCAGTAAAAAATGGTTATAAAAATTATGCAGAAGTAATAAAAGTATATCAAATAAACCACATTATACCTAAAAATTAGGCATACAAAATAATTCATTTTATGAAATTATACAGGGTGAGTCTTTTACTTGTACATATATTTCAACTGTAGATCCCCCTCATAAAAAAAACACTTTTTTCCTATATTATTTTTCAGAATTCAGTTTTGTTTGAAGATGGGGGTGTCGAAAATCAATGAAAAAAACACTTTTCTGTTCAAATCTTCGTAACCTCTATTTCAACTATACGGAATTTTGGTTGATTGTACTCTATTCAAGGTGCATATTCCTATTGGTATAAAAGTTACAGCATAGCCGACTCATAAATCCAAGCAAAAATACTATAAACCTACTTGAAAAAGATGAATGGTTCAAATTTTCGAAAGAATCATTCATTCTAAAAAATAAAAGTGTTCATATATTTTTTTGATAAAACGCGTCGTTTTCGAGTTATTCACAATTTAACCTGATAAAATTTGACGAAAAAATAAAAAAATATAAGAATAATCCGGATGCTTCCCTGGATTCATATCACAGAATGGCTAAAATTCATAAACTCTCTGATCTCTATACAGTTTAACAATGTTGTCAGAATGTTCATCAACGGTGTCAATACTAAGATCTCTATGATGGAAAAACGTTTGAATGTGGGATATAAAATTGAATTCTAAGAAGCATGAAATTATACATTTCATACGCACAGTTTCTATTGAAAATTTATTGTTACCGGTCCATTTAAAAAAATAACTGTCAATGAAAATTCGGATATTAATAATGAATGTCGATATAAACCACGTATTTAATTGAAATTCATGAAAAATTAAATGATACGTAGCACTTGATAATCTCTGGCGATGTTTCTATCTGAACAATATCTTCTTGGAATTCCACCCAGACACTACACGGTTATTATTATACTAATTCACTGACTTTGGAGACACAGAACCAAATAATCTTTGCACAGAACAACGGTTTGTCTTGCGCGCCGGCGAGCTTGCGACTGTGATGAAGATCGTAGCGCTATATCGACGAGAATCAGAACTACTCGTTCGGCATTTCCGAAGAGGAACGCCTAGCGCCACAAGCGAAAAGCAAACAAAACTAGTGCCCTTGCGTTAGTTCAGCCGTAATCGATAGGGGACGTACTGCTTCCTTGGTGTCGCCTTTAACATTGCTTAAAGATCAACACAATCTGGAATAGTCTTCCCAAAAGCTCTGTGAAATATCATAGAAGTTGGTTAGGTTAGGTCATTGACCTCGAATCCTATGACTTAGAGTAATGAAGTTAGGTTAGTGAAAATAAAACATACCTCATTAGATATTTTTGGGATATTGAGGAAAATATGAACGAATTATTAGTGTTTACAAACTGATCTTCAGGAAAATCGAAAAAGGAACTCATTTTGATGGTATAAATGTGGCTGTTCAATCGCAGAAATGATCAGACAAAACTAAGTGTTTTTGTTAGGAAATATTGTGTTTGTAACATTCTTTTCCAAATAAGGTTAGTGCTTGAGTATTTCCCGAATGTATCAACTCCATTTCATCTAGAAATATGAACTTTGCATCAATTCCAGAAAATCGTTTCAGGCACTTATTTGGCCCAATTTTTTTTCAGATGGCTATATCCTTTAAACAGGGCCGAAATCAGAAAAATGAAAAAAAGGTTCCTTTTGGCCTCAAGAATCTACTGTTGAAATATATTTGAAAGTCAAAGACTCACCCTTTATAGTTCGAACATGTGAAAAAAGAAGAAAACTAACAAAAATAACCAATAGTTCGAAATTTCATACGAAACGCATAATTAAAAAAGGAGAATTCATGAATATAAATACAACAAAAATAATAGAACAAGAATCAGAGAACATGAAAAGTTATCAACATAAAAAAAGAACTCAGCATATGAAAGCAATGCAAGCATAACGAAGAAGAATCACTACTAAATGATGAAACAGATTTTAATTGATTTCCTTTCTTCATTTTTCTTACTTTGAGTATTGGCCAAGATGTTGTTTTCAGTTTCCCAAAATTGATTCCGCCCTCAATTTCTATTCTGTATTTATGGAAGACGATCGTTGTGAGTTTCAAATGAATAGCATTATTTTCTGGAGACTGAATATGTATTCGGTTTTTCAAAAGTCATCACTGGCAACACACACGGGCTTATATTTTCATGGTATCTGGCTTTCACAGCCCTTACCGGAAGTTCGGTTAGCTTCTTTACGGCTAATTGCTTTTTACAGCCGTATCGAAGCCGTTATCTCTCACAATAAAAGTAATTAGGTAACGTTGTTTCAGGTCTCATTACCACTACGTCGAGAAGACTGGATAGAGAAACGCAGGACGAGCATGTTTTGGAGGTGAGTGTACCGAGTTTGTTCCCTGTAGTTATCTGTTCCATTGGATATGGAAATGGGACGCTAGCACCCTTTCTGCGTCGTCTGTTTATTCGAACAATTCTTCGCCCTTTTTGCGCTCCTAAGCACCGCAGAGAATGTAAATGTTTTTTATTAATCCGCGTCTGGATTGGACTGCGAAGAGCTAATCATTCCAATGGAAGGATTAGTTGCAGGGGCAAGGTTCAAAGTATTTAACATCGTATTTTTATTTGTAGGCTCGCCACTCGTCAGTTGCTCTACTGGTCTGCAGGCGCTGGCTGAACTCATAACAGCAATTTTTATTTCACTTTCATTCGGGTCCCGATAAAATTTCTGAATATGGTTGGAAAATCCGGAATATGAAGGGTTTTTCAATAGAAGGTGTTATTTCGACAAAATAAGAAAAATGCCATTTTTTTAAATAAATGATCGGAAGTTTATTTCAATATAAAGGGGGCGGTATGCCGCTCATAATGGAAAATAACATCAGCCAAATGACCAGAACGACAGGACCATATATTCTTCATGAACTTCTTCTAAACCAAATCTCAGTAAGGTCCAATGACTCCGCCGCACCATAAACTGTACCAAACAGTCACACGTTGAGGATACAAGTAATATGTGTAAAATTATAAACCATACCTGCTATATGAAAATGTATAGCAAGGAGGAATTATGAAATGTACCTTCTATATGAAAATGTATAGCAAGGTACCAAGGTGTCATGATATACAACTGACTGAATAATTACAAATACTATACTGACTGCTTCTTTCTGTAACATAGGTATTCAAAGACAAGCTAGAAAATAAGGGAGGTTCATTTCCTCTGAATGAAAGTGGGAACGATAAACAAATTGGGTGTCAGAATCGGAAAACGCCTCGCTAAGCCAACAAAGTGCTCTCATTTGCAATTTTTCACTATAGTGGGAAAAACAATCCAGTACTTGAATCTACAGACCAATGAGAGAAACCTTGGACGATTTGGTATTCGATCCTGCTATGTGTTCCCAAATTCAACTTTAACTGCAATGAACGTCACTATATATTTAATTATGTTTGACTGCTTCATAAAAACTTGATTCATGAATTCGTTTAGCGTCCATAATTGAGCACTTTATTGGACACCACTTTATTGGACTCAACTGTCACAGTCTTCACTCGATTTTTCTTCGTTTCACACCACTTGTTATAGGCCGCATACAAATTTTCATAAGCTTTATTAGTGGGTAGGAGAGATTCTTTGGCGCTTGCGGCTGAATTTTTTACGCTTTCCTCTCCCGAACTATCCATTTTTCGGATTGTTATGACATTTGTCACAGAATCAACGGAGTAAACAACTTTATTCAGTGAGGTTACTAAGGTCGCTGTTGGTTACTAAGATAAGAAAAGCAAGAGCACACGCAATGTTTTCTTGAAAAAAGCGACGAATAAATTAATTGCCAATTCAGAAAATGAAATGTCTGCACTGCAGTCAAACATAAATCTTTGTATGCAACTCGTACCTAATTAGGCTCATGGACTTGCCCAAATTATTGGATTTTGGACTCGTCCATAAAGACCTAATTTATGTACTTGTTGCATAAATAGCTATTATGAGCTTTTACTGAGAAACGGAATGAAAGTTCACAGGACATGGTTATTGTCTCAAAAAACCAGATGAATATCCCAAACTTGACCTAAATTCTTGGGTTGAGAACCTTTTCAATAGCCGATTATAAATCGGTCGAAAAGGGTATTTATAAACGACGAGAATGAACAAAATATTGCGCACAAAAGTGATCGATCCCATATGGTTAAAATCAATTTATCATACAACATTTTTGAAGGCTATATCTCATTTCTGGTGGACAAAGGATATGGCATTCAATTTGTCCAGATGTTGCGAAGTGAGACGCAACAGCTTTGTTGAAGCGTGTATCGTCCCATTTTTATTGGAGTTGTTTTTACTTGTCGAATGCCAAAAAATGACAGCTTCAAAAATCACATCTACCGAAATAGTGGGCTATTCAAAATAACACCTCTTATTGGAAAGCTCTTCATAATATCTTGTAGTACCCTAGGTAATGGAAAGAAATTATTATGTTTTAAAAATTCAATTTTAACATAATTCTAGAGGAAAGTCATTCAAATGTGTGGGATAAATCCAGAAATCCCCAGACCCATAAATTAAAAATTGTGACGGGCGGAAGCTGTTAGGAGCTTCGATAAACAAGTTCAAGGGTCTTGCATTCCAAGGGGTCGTGATCCACGGGAGCGCAAGCAACGGTTTTTTTTTATCATCAAATTTTATGGTTTTTTAACCAATAGTGTAAGACCGCGTCATTTCAGACAAATTCCTTTCTAGAATATTCCAAGGGGTCAAAGAGGCAGGGGAGACTTCACTTTAAATAGAGAAATTTTCGGGAATTCAAGGAGTTCAGGGTTCGGAGTTCCGACAGTGGCGTGAAGTATAGAGGCACGACGTGTGCATAAGAAGGGAAAATGCGAATTGAATCGTAGGAAGTACCTGTGTTGAGTAGAAGTAAAGTTCGGTCGGTTCTCCAAAATATTTTAATGTAACTTAAAGGTAATTCAGAAGTAAATCAATTGGTTTTAAGTGATTAACAGCAAGTGTTTTCGTGAGTGTTTTGGTCTGGTAAGAGAGAACTTTTTTATAACTAAATGGGAATTTTTGACGATTTTGAGTAGGAAGTTACAAAAAGGTACTACGTCACTCTCCATTTGATTTGTTTTTTTTTTGTTCTATTTTTTTTTATTTACTGTTGAGTTCTGGAAAAGGTCGAGAAATAACACTTTTATTTTTCATTGAATGCAGAAGAGAATATTTTTGGAATTTAATATATTGTTAATGTTAATGAGAAGGTCCTTTTATTTCATCCCCTCTCAGAAAAGAATTTAAATTTTCATTAGACCTTGCGTTTGCTCAAGGCACGAATCCAGATTCCCTTTCGGCTGGAAAAGTGCACAGGTTTTAAACGGTAAGATATCTCATATTTTATTTGCGGGAACAGGTGTGTTTAGAAACACCCCCGCAGGTATTACAATCTAATGAATATTTCATTTCCATTTTTGAAAAAACGGTGCGAGATAATGGCAAACTGATTGCACTGTCACTTGAAGAACTGTTGAATTTGTTGAAAAAATATCATTGACTCAAGCTAAGTCCCTTCAGATTACAATTTATGATAGGTTATTCGAAAGCTTCGATATCGTCGTTTTAGGAAGTTTGCTTTGAGATAATCAGAACCTGTAAGACTCCTGTTAACATCTATGTACACTGCATAAATCCAACTCGTTTTGTAAGTGTCACCACTTTATTTTAAAATATTCCATCTCCCCAAAACCGACGGAATATTCACAGCCTCACAAATCCTCAACAGAATTTATGACACTTTACCTGGCGCAGCTAGCTTCATATCCCTAAGTATTATTGTCATGGAAATGGTAGCATTACTACTGTTTCCTACTTCCTTCTCCGCATGCATTGATGAACAGATGGCTCGAATGGAGAACCTTGTGGAAACTTGTGTGCTCAACTAAATCATGTAATTACCGGACTATGCAGCGCTGTTCCTACACCACGTCCAACTTTGTAGATGAGGAAGGATCGTCCGAAAGATAAATTCTCCGTCTTCGTAGAACAGATTGGAGCGTGTTTCTTGGGAGATTTCTTCTCATTTGCATAGGCTTTGCCGACTCGGAGATTTATATGGTGGAGAAATTCCTATCGGGAACTGATTTTTGAGAGATAGAGTTGGAGGTTCACACTGGAGATGAGATGGAACACACAATCATGATTGAAATTAAATATAATGGGTTTTCCAATAAGAGTTGTCATTCTGAAGAGCCCGCTATTTTGGTAGATGTCATTTTTGAAGCTTTCAATTTTGAAATTTGACAAGTAGAAACTACGCTCTTAAGGAGACGTTATACTCTGGCGGACAGCACCGAATCTCTATTCAAAAAGTGCCTTTCATTTTCCCAAGTTCACGCCCTCAATTTTCCATCTGGAGTTTGTTTTTTTTTCAAATTCTCCTGGAATTTCAGACAGTTCTCTGCGATTTCACTTTCTGGAAGTCTTTTCAGTATTTCCATCATTTTTTGCATGATTTAAGCGCCAATACAAATGGAAATCTTTTTTGAATATAGAAAATTGATTTGTCGAGGGTACTCCAATAAATTTTCCAAAGAGAAATTGATGAACAACCGCCGAAATCGATTATGAAGGCAATTTTCATTGACTCTCAAATTCAACCCGATTTTTTCATGTGAAAAAAATATTTTTTCAAATAAAAGAAATTGGGGTGCCCTCAAGACATCTTTTAACTTCAATGTGAAGATCAAATCAAGCTTCTAGGTGGAAAATTGAGGGCGTAAACTCCAAAAAAAGAGAGGCACTTTTTGAATGGAGAATCCGTAGCCGATTCTCTCGAGCGAAAAAATAATTTTATCAAAGAGAAGAAATTGGAGAGCCCTCAAGACACCATTCAACTTCAATAAAAAAAAATCAAGCTTTCAGGTGGAAAATTGAGGGCGTGAACTTGGCAAAATGAAGGGCACTTTTTGAATGGAGAATCGGTTCCGTAGCCGTCAGCCAGAGTATATCGTCCCCTTAAGGGTCTTCGTCCCTGAAAAAAAAAGGAGTCAGAAACGATAAAAATAATAAAAAAAATATTTTTCAAGTATTGAATGAATGAAAAGGATATTCCCAATCATTTTTGGTTATTTTGTAACATTTCCACCATCGAAACGAAAAAATATTTTTATATTTTTTCTTTCAGAATTTACTGTTTCTTTGTAAATAATATTACAACAATGTGTTGTTTTCTCGAAATTTATTTGCTTGAATTTTTCTATTCGAAATGATAAATATCCATTTTTATCAACGACAATTTATTAAGGTTTGTTTTAGCCGTCGATTGGTAAAAATTAATAGTTTCTCACAATTGTGGATTCTAACATGGAATTGAATTTCTTTTAAATGACACGCCCTGTAGGTATCTCCCCCCAGATGACAGGTAAAGGAAAGAAAGAGTATTTTTCAGCCAGTATGGGATCTAGTTCAGGGTAGATTTTCTCGTTATATTCCCTGCGCCCCAACATTTGTTCTATTGAGCTGAATAATCCAATGAATAACAATTAATTCACTGCACTTCCAACTGGTGGTATACGTTTCTCATTTTGAAGGCTAAAGACTCTTAATGAAAATGAAACGATACAATGCTTTAACAACGCATTTTTATTATTATAATTCACTATAAAAATGATGAAAAATTGGTAGAGACGGTTCGTAAAACTGGAATATTTTTGGGTAGTAGTGAAGCACCTTGTCGAACCGCAATACAGGAATTTTCGGAAAAATTTGAGCCGTTGGGACGAGTTAGTGATGTGAAGAATAAAACCCGTGCACGTTGCTCAAGAACAGCCGAGAATATTGCTGCTGGAGCCGAAAGTGTTGAAGAAAACCAAGTTTTGTTCATTTCTCGTCGTTCATTGGAATCAGGCATTCCACAAACCTCATTACACCTTCTTTTGCATAAATATTTGAGTCTTAAGATTTATAAAGATCAGTTAATAGAAGAACTCAAGCCGGCCGATCATCAACGACGTCATGTCTTTGCTGATTGGGTCCTTGAAATGCATGAGAATGATCCGGAATTCCATCGAAAAATCATCTTGAGTGATGAGGCCCATTTCCACCTACGTGGATTTTTCTTTGAATGTCAAAATAACACCTCTTATTGGAAAACCCTTAACAAACTACTGCTACCAATGGCTCACTATCCTCCTCATTGCAGCCTCCATTCACAAACTTTCTCAAGAATGATTATTTCTCTATTCTTCTGTGAACCTTCATTCTCAATCTCTCTTAACCATATATCTGATAATTCCTATATGGGGAATGAGCCAATGAAAACTGAAGCTGGGCTTTGGTAAGAATCCAGATCTGCGCGTGTGCCGCAATATTGAGAATAAAAATAATTTACTAATTCTGTCTCTCTCTGACACATCGGATTATGTCGTGAAACGTAAGTCATTTAAAATTCATTTGAATACTTTCGATCAATTTCCTCACAATTTCCTGTGAAATGTTTCAATCGCTTCATTTTGTTTTCTTCAAGTCCTGAATATCATCTTCAACTCCTACTCATATTTCAAAATTGAACTGAAAATATTTAAGTGACATGTTTTCATCCTCGATATCTCTTTTCTTGTTGTCTTTCGAAATAAATATAACCTATACATTTCTGGAATTTTTTTAATTTCCAGTTGACGCAGGCTTACAACTCAATCCTTACCAAAGATTCGGCTTCACTTTGTGAGTGTGAAAAGCAGCTGTGCATATTGCTGTTATGGGATATATGCTCTTTACAATCAGCTTTGTGATTAAAAGTCTCTTACATTCATTTCTCTGTGTAATTTCAAGTTTAGAATGTTTAGAGATAGAATAGTTGAGATTCGATATTTCTAAGGCTCAAAATGATGTGTGTATTCCATTGTCTCGTACCTCACATCATTATTTTTATACTTGATAAAGAAGAAAAAACAAATACGTATGTGAAAGAAGAAACTCATTCCAAAATACCACAAAAACTTTCCGTCATTAGTCAAGTTCGAACCCCGTTGTCGTCCGTACAACTCCGAGCATCAAACAAAATTTTTCCGCATCAGAAACTCGTCAAAAAGACATTCGAACCCAGCCAGTTCGTCACAATTGGCTCAGTGCTGTTCTGTCGTTTTCTACAGCTGTGTGAAATGTTTTTCTGCTGATTGAATAGCCAATTCTTCGCGTATGTTGAATTCGAATAAGCCGAACGTTGTTTGCGGGGCGCTCCGGTAAACATTTGCGTTCTCTGTTATTCCGTATATCTCGAGTTTTTCCGTTCAGATTTCCACTGGAAAAGCGGTCGGATCGCCTCGTTCCAATCTGCCACATTGGAGTGTGGGCAAAAAGCTGGTTTTGTCGTCGTTTTCAGTGGGATCGGCTGAGTCATTCTGGAAAAGATCCATGGAATGAGCTCTTGGGGGAAGTCAATATGCCAACCGAATTCAGTAAGGTACCTGCGTCTCACTTATCGTTAGTGGAAGGTCTAATGATGATATTCACTCCAATAGTAGCTACTGTTATGATTCCCTTTTATATGTGCTTTATATAATACGAATAGAAATAAATTTGGAATCTAACAAATTTATGAAAAATTTTAAATTTTGATATGCCCGGTTGACTCTATCCCAATTGAGGGTCCAAATCAAAATTGAAAAATTTAGATATAAATTAACATAAATATCTATTTCAAAATAACTTGATCTAATACAAAATATAAACACTTATTCTATCCCTTAATTAAAATTTAACTCACTTATTACTATTATAATTGTCCTTTCACTATATTTTTGGTTTATATTATCAATCTTCCTATTACTCGTTATATTTTTTTCCAATTTCCTTCTTGACTTCCTTTATTTTCCTCAACTTCTCATCTGAGTTTTCCTTCCCATTTTTCAATTCATCTTCCTGGCTCCTCTTTCTGATTTCTCAATTTAACTTCTTGGCTTTTTTTTCTGATTTCTCAATTTCAACTTCTTAGCTTTTCTTTCTGATTTCTCAATAATTTAATTTCTTCACTTTTCTTTCTGATGTTTCCTCTCCAAATTCAATTTTTCATCTCCCCGGTTTCCATACTTCAAAACATCTTCCACATTCTTGATTTTTCTAATTTTATCCTACCACAGAATCTATTTCTATGTACAAACTTCAATACTTCAAAATAAATCTTAATCTATATCTAGATCTTTCATTTTCAATTTGGCCTCAATAAATCGAAATTAATTTCGAATTTTGAAAAGATATTTTGAACCATAACACTACTTTCCTAGGCTCAGATCTCTTAAAGTGGCTTCCAATGGTCAGACATTTCGCACAATTATTTCTTCGCGATTGAAGAGCATCAAACGATTGATTCCGATTGGATTTTCCCCCAAATAAACCCATCAAACTCCCCCAATCAATCCGGGCTGACGCCTTCCTTTCCAGCATTGCATAATCATCGAACCCCGATGTAGAACACCCATGACCATCACGTCACACCCCGTCGCAGTCCGTGATCAGCACGCGAATTCCTGGGACTGTCACAGAGATCGGTTTCGTCACGTACAACAGCCTCCCCATTCATCTGTGCTCACGCGACATCAATCCCGACAGATTCAAATTTCATGGGAGGAATGAAACTCTGGGCGGTTGTTACACACTTATTCCGCAATTTAAACTCCCCAGCTGAGCCGGGATCTAATCGGTTTACTTGGAGTTTATAATGTCCTCGGAATAGCTGGGTGCGGGCTCCAGGATGTAGGTTGCGAATTTGTCGTCGATGGAGGCGGAAAATTGATTAGAAGTATTCCTGAGGATGATTATTCCGAAAAATCTATGCAAAATACTCCTATTGCCTGTTGCTACGGATTGTGTATGGGGTTAACGTTCTGGATCGTCCTAGATCCGCTCATAGGAATCGTCAGATTGGCTATCATAAGCGGAGCCTGTCAAAGACGCAGATGTTGGAGTTGCCACGCTCGAAGTCTACGAGTCCTACGACGGTACCGGTTTGAAAGACGTGGTGACTAGACTCAAATCCGATCGGATCGCGGTACCTGATATCGCTTTTGGGTGGCGCCCTACTTTGAGCACTCGCACAAGTTGATTCCTCCCAAGTCCACATTTTGAGATACCATTGGACTATTTTATTATCTCCGTTGTTAGGAAAAGGCCTTGTGATAATAGGAATCTGATTTTTGGTGGTTCGGCCAAGCTATTTCTTTGAGTTTCACGTTTTTCAAACTTCTTTGGGGTAAAAATATTTGAATATCGCAAATGGACCTTGACAGCAGCAGCAATATCGACAGGGAATACATTCTCCTTTATCAAATAAAATTTGTAGATTAATGTTTTTTTGTAAAACTGCCATCAAAAGTGACATTTTAATGACAGCAAACAATGTTAAAATTGATTGTTCACGTGGAAGCGTCTTGAAAATATCTTCAACATTAGTGTTAGAAATATTCTTAGCACTCCAATTCCTCATGATGAAATCAGATGAAAAAACTTCAGCAATTGCAAATTTTTATCATCAATATTCAACAATAATTACTTATGAACATCAATATCAATCGGAAAACTAGAACAATTACTATCATTAATGCCCTGTGACGTTAGGGAGCTCCGCAACACATTATTAGAATCCTCAGCACCATCAGTACTTGTAGAAACCGGAAGTACAATATTGGATGATGATGATCCAAAATCTGTTGAGGTTGGGAAAATTTTTTCAGCAATGACATTTCTATATGCAATGGAATGATCAACATAGCCCTCGGCTACCGTCGTAGACTTCCATCCACCATGTTTTTTTATATCCGTAATATTTGCTTCTGATTCTGCTAGCAATGAAGCGGAGGATCTTCGAAAACAGTGTCCTGTATATTGCTTTGGTTCTGGCAGTTTGAGGAATTCTTCAACAATAGATGGAATTTTCTCAAATGTATTGATCTCGATTGATACCAACTGGATTGGCAGTGCATTTATTATTCATGTATTTCAGGAAGGCTTATGATAAGCCTTATTGCGAACTTGTACACCAACAGTACAGCAGTTGTCCGTATTGATAATATGCTTTCGGATGAATTTAAAATAGATAAAGGTGTGAGACAGGGTTGCGTGCTGTCGCCCATGCTTTATAATATATATAGTGAATATGTGATGCGTATAGTATTGAAGGGATGGAGTAGAGGTATCTCGATCGGTGGTACCAGGTTCAATAATTTGAGATTCGCCGACGATACAGTGTTGATCACATCCACGATACAAGCCATGAAAGAACTCTTGAAGCGACTAGCAGATATTGGTGAAGAATACGGCTTAAGAATAAACTATAAAAAATCAAAAATTATGATAATTGATCGGGGGAACAAACTACAGCAACTTCCTGATACTGTTGCCAATTGCGAAAGGGTAAGCTCATTTATCTACCTGGGAGCGACAATCCGTGATGATGGTGATACTGAACCTGAAATAAGGCGACGAATACAACTGGGAAGAACTGCAATGACGCAACTATCGAAAATATGGAAGGATAGGAATATCACCAAGGCAACTAAGATCAAACTCGTTCAGACTCTGGTGTTTTCAGTGTTCAATTATGCTTCCGAGACCTGGGTGGTGCGACGAGCGGATAAAAGACGAATAGACGCTTTTGAGATGTGGTGTTGGCGTCGAATGTTGAAAATACCTTGGACTGCTCGAAGAACGAATGTATCCATCTTAAGAGAAATTAATGTGCCACAGAGACTATCAACGCTTGTGTACAAGCGGATTTTTAAATTTTATGGACACATAATGAGAGTTAACAACATCGAACGCCTTCTAGTGCAAGGAAAAACTAAAGGCAAACGCAAGCGCGGCAGACCCCCTTCGCGTTGGACAGATACAATAACCCAGCTGCTCAATAAAAGTATGGAATCTGCGAATAGGCTTACACAAAACAGAAGGCAGTGGCAGAGAACGGTAGGACGAGTTATTGACCAGCTTAATGAGGACAGTTGATAACTTCAAATTGTCACCACACGTCGAACGACGTCCGGACTATGATGATGATTTCAGGAAAAAACCGACGATTTTTTATGACAGAAGGGCGCAGTGCAAAGTACTTATGAAAATAGTCAACATACTTCCCAAGAATACTGAAAGAACGACTGACTTTCGTTTTTGTGTTTGGAAGTTGTAAAACCGTTGATTTATTTGTTATTTCGATGTCTTCCACTGATAAATTACACAATTCTTCACGCCAACGGGCTCCAAATAATCCGAAAATAGTTGCAACCTTAACCACCAATTTTTTTCACCTGGTGCCTCATTTATAAACTTTTCATCTTGTTCACGAGTGAGAATTTTCGATTTTTTGGGACTATATCCTTCACTTTTCCGTTTTTAATATGGTATTACCCTAAAATACATCCACACCATTTTTAACAAGGGCGCTTGACTTCATCATTGAAAATTTGCTCCCCAAATTGATGAACTATATATTTTTGATTTTTCTTCTAAGTATGCCAGTAAAACAGGTTCACTGAAGTTCCCTTCAACATTTTTCAATTCACACCAGGCCAGGAAATTGTTATATGCAATACCGTACTGCTGAACAGATGACAGCGTCTTTTCTCATTTGTTAGTACATAATCATAACGTTTGCCATTCACAACAACCTTTTGATTATTCGGATATCGAAATGCATTTTGAAGTTTATTGTCATCGCAAATTCATTATCAAAATAGGGCAGTTGTACGAAAAACAATTGTATCGTATTCGTGTTGAAAGTGATTTCATTTTGTTCGTGAAATTGTTCAATTCGCTCCGCTCATTTCACTTTTTCATTCACAAAATAATACGTCGCTTTCAACACTCATATCATAAATTACCATTTTATTTTACAATGAGGAGGCTTACAGGTGTGAACATCCAAAAAAAAAATTTGCAATACATTTACAGACAGTGTTATCAGCCAACTATATGAAACACTATTAGAACTTATACTAAGAAAAAATACATTCAGAAAAAAAAATGAAGCTGACTCAATCAAGAATCTTCCCAATAAAAAATTCCTTGGTATTTTTCAACAAACTGAGAGATTTTTAGAATCTATTGAAATGAAAAAATAACAAGCAATCAATGTCTACGAATTTGAAGTCAGGTTCCTATTGGAACCTTTGTTTGATGGTGTTGAAATAAATGATATTCTTATTTTTACAGATTTCCATCAACGATAACGGACTACCGCCACTGACATCTACCACCAGGGTAGTTGTTAAAGTTGAAGACATCAACGACAACTCACCAGAGTTCGAACAGATCTCCTACAATGTCCAAATTCCATCAAATTCCAACTTTAATCAGCCCATGTTTCAAGTGAGTACTCTTTCTTCTCCTTCAATCTCCCTAACAATAATATTCGAGATATTATCTCGTTGTTGAGTGCGAATTTCTTAGAATTTATAGTGTATTTTAGTTTGGAGTGGTCTGCTGAGTTGTTAAGTTTTTGGTGATTGGTTTCGTTTTCTGCTGAATAACTCTGGTTTTGGTGAATTTGATTTACTTGATACTTATTCCGTTCGTAGTCCCATGTTGATTCAATGGTTTTCAGAGAGGTTTGAATAGCTACTATAGAAAATATACTGTAGTTATTATACCCAGATATTCATCTTTGTATATTAATAATTAAGAAATATAACTCAATTTGAATACTTAATGAAAAATGGTTGGAATGACCCATAATTCCCAAAGCTTGACAGGGCCGTCATAAACCTTCGCTCGTGCCTCTCCAACTGCAGAATTAATATCACTCAAACTGGCTCTAATCCGATAAACCGATTCTATGCTCATATAGAGCGTGCAGTTATTGCTCTATTTATTTGATGAACTCAATCCGGATGATCACGGAGAGAGAAACGCAGGTGTGGATAACAAAATTTTCGATTGAACAATTCAATAATCCGGACAATAGAGACAGTAATCATTATTGATAGACGGACATTACCGGAAAGGACGGACGGCCGGACCAACTCGCGGTGTTGCCAGATTTGGGAGCTTCTCCTGGATTCGAGTATTTTCCGAATTGGCAATATTCTCTGTCATAACTGTCATAAGGGATTTGTTTACGAGTTTCGAATAAGTTCATCTTAATTCATCGCTTCGTCAAGTATTTTGACATAAATCGCCATCGATATGTCGATCATCGATGTGGCAAACACAGAATTCAAATAGAAAATCCAAATTTTTCCGAATAGGTCGTGGTATGAATGTCAGTGCAATTTGTAACGTAGTTCTTGACAATATAAGTTTGCTTATCATTTAACAGTCGTGAAAAAAGTCAAGTATTCTACTAGCATATTATGGCCACTATTTACTTGTACGATTTAATTTATCGCAAACTCAATTGGGCATATTTTTAGATATATAAACATCATTTCCGTCGAAAAATTTTATTCCTTGTGTAAATTTTGTGGAAATTCGATAAAACCGTCTGGCAACCCTAATCTAGTCGGCGTAATTCCTCGGGGCAAAAACTGAGTAAACAATGGACGATCGCCGCAGAGCAAAACGGATGGGATCACTCAGAAAGTAAACAGGGATTAGGTTTGTATGAACAATTACCCCCCATATTGGATTGTCTAATTCGGTTGGCGATTCTGGAAAAAATAATTGAGTTTTCGTGTGATCGTATCGATTATGTTCCAGTGAAATTGGATATACCGGGAAATTTCTTAGGATTATTTATTTTTACTTAAAAGTTTGAAACTTTTATTTTGTCCGTTCGTTTGACATGTTCGTGTGTAAATCGTTGGAATGGTTTTATTTAGAGAGTTCAAATAGACTCTTTAATATCGATTATATCACGGGAAAAACAAGATTGAAAAATTAGAAGACCTGCACTTTACGAGATTCCGAAAAATAATGATTTCTATTGATCTTTATATATAAATTTTTTTGATTTTCTTCGAATCTTTTATATTGAAAATTGTTGTAAATCTCATTCCAATTTTTGAATCCAACTGTTTCTAACAATTCCCACTTGAACTTTCAATTTGGATTTCAATTTCATTGGAATTAAAAATAAAATATTAATTTTATTCGAAATGTCACAATTCAAATCTAAAACAATCTATTGAAATGAACATTTTTACACATCCTTGTGATTCAATTGGGACCAAGTATTGAAATTATTGTATTGCCATAGATTGTTGGTGAGTGTTCAAGTAATTTCGCTTCTTGAAACTGGTGAAAACCTCGTTGAAAGATTCTGTTACATACTTGAATAGATTCAAACGAAGCTCAAAAAAGTTTGAAAAAAACGGAAGGAATTCATGATAAATTGTGTGTTCACGTCAATTGTAAATTATTGATATGTTGTGTAAATTAAAAGAAATATACAACTATCGCTGTTTCCGATAGAGTTCTTGAAAATTAAGTGATCTTATTGATGGGTTCTGAACGACATAGCGGTCAGAAATTGAAAGCTCTAGACGGAGAGTGAGTTAAACACTGAGTTTTCGATCTTCTTCACGGGGACAGAGGAATACCAGTCACCGTATTAATTTCGTAGTTGTACATTGAGAACATGGTGTCTGAATTCTGCACACTAAATCTAATCACAATTCAAGCTTTTTCCCAATTTTTCGTGTGTGAATATATTTTAAGAGCACCATAATGCCCTTTCATTCCAGTCCAGAAATAGACATCATAAATACCGGACCCACAAAGCCATTTTGCCTACGATTTGAATTCCAAATGGCTCGCCACCTAAATTATCCCAAGCGCTCGCTAATGCCTCCTTTATTTTTCCATATTCGACGTCCTTATCAGCGCCATCTTGAGTTCAATAGAACAACTTACAGAGCCCTCGTATTCATTAAGCGACACGGGACCATAATGCCATTCGCGGCGTGTAAATAATTTACCATATTGATGTACGGCCATTATTATTGCCCTAGTGACGTAAATGGCTTTGTGTCGGCCATATTAGCGGGTGGAATTTATTGCGTACCGATAACCGAGCAGCGTGGGGATGTTAACAAAACATAGACATATATCTGGAACAGGTACTTGCGATTGTCGTGCGTCTGCTCGCATGAAGGCTGAAGCCGATGTTGGGCGAACAATTGCTATCACAACGTTTTGTATAGGTTTGCGAGGCAAAGTGAGATAATGGCTGAAATACATTTCCGTGTGATAAACGACTGAAAAATGGAACATATTCGGGTGATGCGTTGATAATATTTTTTGCCGGCGTTATCAGAAAAGGGTATTCAATTTTTTTCATGGTCGGTTCAGTAGTTCATGTAATTTTATCGTGAACAATGTATTGAAACTTTTAGTCGAGTTGTATCACTTCAGCAATCAGGGAAAACGAAGGGAGATGGCGCTGTATGACCTTTGCTAGACAAGTAGCAGAAGTGTGATGAACAGGTGGAATGTTTTGTGTGGTTCTAGGGGACTCCTCTTAGAACTTCAGACCACAGAGAAAGTTGGTAAATCATAGAGCTCTGGGTCTTCTTCGTTACCGAGGAATTCCACTGAATACTCAATGATGTTGATATCTCATATTAGTATTCCGAAGCTACACCTCCCACTTTTTTCATCTTTTTGGGAACAGTAAATTGGTGAATGAGAAATATTTCAAAACTGACATCGACATAAACGTAAACCTAAACTAAAACTTTTAGCATTTCATATTTTCTCCCCCTGCATATCTACTGTAAAGTGAGATCATACACTGGACCCAAAGCTGAACTCTGATGTGAGTTTGAATCCCAATCTGAACAAATTTTACGATCCATCCGAGCAGATTTGTTTCTCGTAACCTTCAAACTTCCGTTTTACGTGAATTTCCAAACTTTTGAAGTGGTTTTCTATAATGGAATTATGCATTCGGATGCTATCAAGTCAAAGCATCAGCTTTGGGTGGAGGTTTTCCCCTCATCTTTGATGTGAATGAAATTTCCTTTGTCCTTTTTATGCTTGTACATTGAGTGGGGAAAGTGTAATAGCTTCTGAGCGAATACTTCGTTCGTTGAAATCGGGAGAATTTCTCTGTGAGTTTCGTCGTCTACGAAATCAAACGAAATCTGTAAAACTGCCTCTTCCTTTTTTCATTTATAGGAATCATTATAGGTTCTGTTCGACTTGAGGTTATTTTGTATAGGTCTGATTCTCACTCGGGACTTTTCGATCTGAGAGACTGAGCTCGGGTGAATGAAAGTCATAGTTTGAATAATAGGTAATCATCAACCATATCAAAAAATTCGATTATTTCCAGCAGTTCACCCAAAAATTCAGATTTCGTAACATGACCATTCAACTCGAGATTTTTCAGATTTTGTATTGGTCTGATTTTCACTCGGGACTTTTTTATCTGAGAGACTGAGCTCGGATAAATGATGAAGTTTAGTCATAGTTTGAATAATTATAAGTAAAAACATCAAAAAAATCCGATTATTTCCAGCAGCTCACCCAAAAATTCAGATTTAGTCACATTAAAATTCGACTCGAGATTATTCAGATATTGTATTGGTCTGATTTCCACACAGGACTTTTTGATCTGAGAGACTGAGGTCGCGTGAATGATGAATTTTAGTCATAGTTTGAATAGTTATAAGTACAAACATAAAAAAAATCCGAACATTCCCAGCAGTTTACCCAAAAATTCAGATTTTGTAACATTGAAATTCGACGCGAGATTAGTCGACTGGAAGAATCCAGCTGGCAATTAGGGATAGAGAGGTTGTTCAAAATTCATATTTTTCGTTTTACTGATACCACAATGTTTCCTACTGGAATGGGCTTTCCTGGTCGGTTACAAAGAAGAACAGGTCTATTTACCAACTTTTTCTGTGTTTCTCCGAGAATCCCGGAATCATCTTTTTTCTACCTTCTCAGTGCAATTTTACTCTGCAACCAGACGAGTCGCAATCTCGATACGCCTAAGCTCGCAACACTCAACGGAGATAATATACTTTCGTTTCTCCCCAAAGTTGGACCCCGTTATATTCGTACCGTACCTAAAAGTGTATTTCGTTAAGTGAGATAAGGATTTTACCCGGTACAACATTACACGAAACCAGACAGCCACCAGTTAATTCTCTTCCAGCCAGGCCAACCGTAAGTACCATTTCCTACAGTGTTTACTTTGTGGTATTTATTTCTATTTCATACATCAATTTTATTCTTTAATTCTCGTGGTGAAAGGATTGATACAGCAGTCCATTTCTTCTCTCCAAGAAAAATCTTGTATTTTATTCAGAGTCGGTGAGGACTTTCTGAGGCATAGTTAGCAATAATAGAAAACATGAGGTGAAAACAGGTAAATAAAACACTAATGAATACACAAATGATGTTACCTTCATTGGTACCTGAGGCAGTTGTTTCTAAACCACTGGGAAGGAGGGGAAAACGAAGGAGGAACCAACAGTTGGTCGGTTCCCCAAAGCAAAAACCCTCTGCTTCACAGTTGAATCATATTGCAAGTAGCGAGTAAACAGGGTCTTTCACGAGGAACCTCACCCATATTTATACGGGAAACTACTGAACGTATTTTCATGAAATTCAGCACTTATAAGTATTTCACGATGCTGATGAAATCTAAAATATTTTCAAGGCATGAGCACCTCCGGTTTTTCCGGAAATGACGTCAACTTCCGTTTTTCAAATCAGAACACCATTTTTTTATTGCAGAAATAGATTCCTTAGAAAATTTCAAGTTATTTTGATGTAACATTTTTCAGTTTTGGTTGGAAAATTCTCTCTGAGCGGGAAAATTCGAAAAAAAAATCGAATATAGAGCTCCGCTGAAACAAGAATAACTTCGAGGTTTTTGGATGGAAAATTTTCATTTTTGGGATTTTTCAAGATGTAAGATTGATGTATCCACTTTAAAAATCGAAATCGCGATTCATGATACAGGGGGTTAAAAAATCGCTTTCAAAGTTAGGAATGACAAAATCGTGAAAAATCAATTTTTTCAAATTAGAACCCCATTTTTTTATGGCAGATATTGAATCACGATTTCGATTTTTAAAGTGGATACATCAATCTTACATCTTGAAAAATCCCAAAAATGAAAATTTTCCATCCAAAAACCTCGAAGTTATTCTTGTCTCAGCGGAGCTCTATTTTCGATTTTTTTCTCGAATTTTCCCGCTCGGAGAGAATTTTCCAACCGAAACTGAAAAATGTTACATCAAAATAACTTGAAATTTTCTAAGGAATCTATTTCTGCAATAAAGAAATGGTGTTCTAATTTGAAAAACGGAAATTGACGTCATTTCCGGAAAAACCGGAGGTGCTCATGCCTTGAAAATATTTTAGATTTCATCAGCATCGTGAAATACTTATAAGTGCTGAATTTCATGAAAATACGTTCAGTAGTTCCTCGTGAAAGGTTCCTCGTGAAAGACCCTGTAGAGCATGTTGGCAACAATTCGTAGATTTTACTTTAGAGTATTCAGAACATGAGCATAGGTGACAGATTTTAACCAAGTCATTCGAAAGAGCAAGCTTGTGCTATGCAGTAAATCAGTTTATTCAGCCTTTTACTTGGTTTTGTCATTACTTCAGAACAACAACGCTGTGATTGTGTATACCTCTTTCATAAGACCTAATAGCTGAGCCGAACTAATTCACGTTGCTCAGATTCTAAGGATCGTCTATTCTTCTATGTTGGGCTTCACAGGATGTACTTCAGAGTACAATATTGTAGTTAGAGCAGATGCAACGGACAAGCACAAGCCTAATACCCAAAAAATTCCGGATTATTTAGTTTCAAACGTAGGAAATCTGCACGAATCCACCCCGAAGTTTCGAAGCGTAAGCTTCAGTCCGCTTCCGATAATTCAACATCGAATATTGCCGTGAAAACCAATCATAATGTTCATCATGTGTTGAAACCACTCATAACTTTATCCTATTGTACTCATCAAACTTCCCTAATTCAATATCAGGTGCGAACAGGTCGATTCTGCAAAGATAAATCGCTTATGAAGTAGTTCGACACCTTAATGGCATTGTGTAGCTCGACTGTGTTCACCTTCAGTTGTTTCCGTTCCACAATGAAAGTACGCCCACTTCAACTTAATTAACATCCCGGTAATTTTCGTGAATTATTTTAATCAGCCTCCAGCGTTATTGCCCTAGGGCTTAACAGTGCGAGTATGAAGTGCCCCCAGAAAATTTGATATCGCGGATGACGAAGAGAATATAAATGTAACTGGAGGAAGTTCGTCAACGGAGTTGTGAATTGGGATAACTTAGAGAGTTTTTCTGAATTTGCCATACTTCATGACGTTCTGACTGGATTTTATGGACGCACTAGATATTCCATAATCTATAATATCCGTGTGCCTAGTGCATTCGCCATTTCGCAACGGTGGAATTCACTCTCAAAATGTCGTAGTAAATCCACCTTTAAGGTCGCCGTTTGATGCGCGTAGGACAAGTCGACCGATAGAGGCGCCACCGTGCATTTTATGGAATATCTCCATAGAACTTACATTATCTCTATGAGTTCTATGAATATCTCTCTAATTATGAATGAAATGTACTATGGCGCTCTCTATCCGACAATAGCTGAATTATGAAATTAGTGAATATGTGGGTAAAACAGGAACTTTTTCCCGCCATATTTTGAATTTGGCCATTCTCTGCCAATTCCGCATTTCAAGTTGTTTTTCTGAACGAAATTATCTGTAGATTCACTTTTAATCGGAAGTTGAACTATTTTCATGGGTCTTTCGTTTGAAATAAAACAGAAGCATGAGTTGACTTATTTTCTTCTATTTTTGAAAGAAAAAAAAAGAACTGTTGAAATGAAATAAATCTCAATCATCTCATAAAGAACTCCAATCCTTTCTGAGTTCACCCACAAAATTTCAGTTCTCAAAGTGAAACCATTCTCAAATGCAACTTGAAATAAAAACACACTACATTGAACGCCCACCTTAAGGTAGATACACATTTGCCAGTTGATTTTCTCACTCTGATAATGAAATGTTGCGCTAAGTATTCTATAATTTCATCTCCCGAAAGCTGTATATTTCACACAGGGTGATTCCGGAGGAGACTGTTCTTATTTTAGGAGAAGTTTACAATAGTCAAGGCAGTTTCGAAACAATGTTTGGTTTATGGTTGGGGGCCTTTATTGAGAGTCTATAGAGTGATTTGTCCGATTCGACTGATATTTTTTTATTCGTAACTTTGGTATGGCTTGATCAATATTGATGAAATTTTCAGTGTAGAACAATATGATTATCTTCTTTCAATAATTTTAACACTTTTCCAAAAATACAGGGTGGGAATTATGATGGGTTCAGATTAAATTTACAGGTTGAAAAAACACCCTGTGTTCACAATCCATATTTTTGTTTACTGATACCACAAAGTTTCTTACTGGAATGGGCTTTCCTGGTCGGTTTCAAAAAAGAATCGAATTCACCCACTTTTTCTTTGGTTCTCCGAGAATCCCGAAAATATCCTTTCTACCTGCTCAGTGCAATTTTACTCTGACACTACATAGTCGCAACTCGCAACCTCGATCCGCCTAAGCTGGCAACCCTCAACGGACATATCCTCTCTTTTTTTCCCGAAGTCGGACTTCACTCGGTACAACATTACACGAAGCCAGACAGCCAGCAGATAATTCTCTTCCAGTCAGGCCAACCGTAAGTACCATTTCTTACAGTGTTTACTTTGTGGTATTGGTTTCTCTAATATACATACATTTTTTTAATTCTCGTGGCGACCAGAATTGGTATAGCAGTCCATTTCTTCTCTCCAAGAGAGCTCTTGTATTTTATTCACCCTGTACGTTTCATTTTCAAAAATTCGCTACCTGCTTCAGATTCCACTATAAGTTTAAATTACTGGAGCGTTTTTATTTGTTTTGTCACACGTCCAGTTTTCCTAGAAAAAATTGAACAATATCGTTGTTTCGCTCCAAGGCAGTGGGGATATTTTGAACTGTATAGTAAACCTGTACCGTCCAATGATACAAAGCTCTTTCTGAGTCCTCAAGTATCTTGATTTAAATTGAGATTTAAATTTCATGTAAAATTTTCAATTTGATAAAAACTATTTTTCATACATTCGGAGAAGAATAATCTCACTGCCTTGGAGCGAAATAACGATATTGTTCATCTTTAAAAAAAATTCGAGGAAAACTGTATGTGTGCCAAAAAAAAAAGCTCAGTAATTTAGAAAAAAAAACAGTTTTTTTTTCCGAAAATATAATAAATATAAAAAAATTGTTTTTTCAAAACATTTTTCAAACCATATGTGCGTTAAATTAAGGTGGGAGTTTTTATTCTTGATGTCCGATTTCTGCTTGTTTCATTCTGATTTTGAAGATTTCTGTACTTCTGGCTTATACAGGGTGAGTCTTTGACTTGTACATATATTTTAACTGTAGATTCCCCTCATCAAACGAAAAACTTTTTTCCCATACCATTTTTCAAAATTCGGTTTCGTTTGGAAGATACAGGGTGTCGAAAATCCACGAAAAAAACACTTTCCTGTTCATATCTCCGGAACCGTTATTTCAAATGAACTGAATTTTGGTCCATTGGTTACTCTATTCATGGTGCATATTCCTCAATCGAAACTTATTGAATATCTCTCCTAGTTTAAAAGTTACAGGGTGGTCGACTCATAAATTCATGCAAAAACACTATCAAATCACTTGAAAAGGATAAACGGTTCATATTTTCGAAAGAATCAACCATTTTAGAGAATAAAAGTATTCCTATATTTTTTCAATAAAACGCGTCGTTTTCGAGTTATTCCTAAATGTATACGAAGAAATTTGAGGAAAAAATCATGAATTTCATAAAAAATCTGAATGCTTTCCTGGATTAAATATCATCGAATATTGTTTCTTCTCTGGTCTCTTAACAAATTAACAATGTTGTCAATGTTTATCAACTGAATTCCGAGAAGCATGAAATTACAAAGTTTATAAGAAGTTTCTATTGAAAATTACCCGTCCTTCAGGAAAATCTATCTTCTTAACAATATCCTCTTGGAATTTTTAATCGACCCTACACTGTTTTCACATCACATCACCTGTTTGCTTTATTCTCTGCAAACTTCAAGTAAATAAATAAATAATAAAACGAATCCATGTAGAAAGGTTATCGCGGCGTCGTTCATTGTAATCACAGACTGTACTGTGGAGACACAGAAGAACGTCTTGTCTTGCGTGGCGGCTACATCGCACTCGCAGCCGGCAGCGCACTTAAATTTAGATCGTAGCGCTGTATCGGCGAGAATCAGAACTACTCGTTTGGCATTTCCAAAGAGCAATGCGTAGAAGCCTCTGTGATAGTTCTTCCGTTAACGATAGGGGACGTTCTGCTTTCTTGAGTTCGCCTATACCATTGTTGAAGAGTAAATCGTCAATCTGGCATCGTCTTCTCTAGAATTCTATGATATATCATCACAGAGGAATGGATTAGGTTAGGTCATTGACCTCGAATCATATGACTTTGATTAATGGAGTTAGGATAGGTTAGTGAGAAACTAATTTTTATAAGATAGTTTCAGGGTATCGAGGCAAATATGAACAAATTCTTAGTGTTTACAAACTAATCTTCAGGAAAATCGAAGAAGGAACTTATTTTGGTGTGAAAAATATGGCATTTCAATTGCAGAAATTATGGAACAAAACTTAGCGTTTTTGCTAGGAAATATCGTGTTTGTAACATTCTTATTCAAATAAGGTTAGTGCTTGAGTATTTTCTAAATGTATCACACAGAATATCTGATAATCACATCAATTTCAATTGAAAAATATGAACTTTGAGGTGTTTGCAGAGAATTGTTCCAGGAGCGTATTCAGCCCAACTTTTTTTTTCAAATGGCTATATCTCTTTAACAGAGCCGAATTCGGAAAAATGGAAAATGAAAAAAAGGTTTCTTTTGGCCTCACGAATCTACAGTTAAAATATATGTACAAGTCAAAGACTCACCCTGTATAGAGGCCTGAGGAAGCAGACGGAATAAACTGCGAAACGTCGCCGAATATATGATTCAGAAGTCATTCTTGTTATTTGGTCCTAGTCCCACAAACATTTTCCGATTTTGTAGGATTCTTAGAGGACCCTAAAAGAAATTATATAGTATAGAGTGTTTTTTAACCTGCATCTGAACTTATCAAAATTCCCACCCTGTATTCTCAAAAAAGTATTGGAATTATTGAAAGTAGACAATCATATTGTTCTACACTGAAAATTTCATCAATATTGATCAAGCCATGCCCAAATTATGAATAAAAGAAAAATCGGTCGAATCGGGCAGACTACCCTCACAATAAAGGCCCCCAACCATAAACCAAACATTGTTTAGAAACTGCCTTGACTTATGCAAACTTCTCCTAAAATCTGACGGTCTGCTCTGGAATCACCATGCATAAAAACCTTTACAGCTGATGCCTACTTCAAACGTATTTGATGCTACACAAATACAGGGAACCTAGCTGGAAGGTTTTCTGCATGAGAAACTAAAAATGTGTTGTTATAAAAGAGAAAACCAAGCTTCAGTAGCAATCTGGTTTCATCAAGTGGGGTAGGTTATATGATAAACAAATCCATTCCAACAAAGTCCATTATCCATAACTCTGCTCAACGAAACATAACAAACTTCGTTCAGCTCTCACAGAATTCCTAATCATTGAAATTTTAGGTTAGGATCCTGACAGGTTCTGTTAAATAAGGACTTACAGCACCAACTGTTCTCTATATTCATCCACTCTATTTAGAGTTTTTTTTTTTTTTTTTTATACGCATCTCTCGGGAAAAGACTGAGCTTATAACACCTTTTCAAGCGTCCCGAGATGAATTAATTAGAAATCGGTTTGTGCGTGTCTTGAACTGCTGTAAGTTGTAATCAAAAGGAAATACATCTTGTGGTAGGGTATTCCATAGCCTTGCAGTTCGGTAAAGAAAAGCCTTTTGATACACTGATGTTCTAGCTGTAGAAAGATGCACGGCAAAAAAGTACTAGAAATACACGTGGTAATAAAGCGTCAAATTTATCAATAAAAAAAATGGTAGGTCATGTTATCGGTCTACAGGTTATATCAGAAAGAAATAACGTAGCAAGAGAGAGATTGCATGGAGCATCGAGTTACAGTTTGAATCATCGAGTTTTCGTGCATGTTGCTCAGGTATTGGAGCAATCTGACCAGACTTTCCTGAAATCAACAATGTGTGGAGCAGATCTACAGCTTCACATGGTGAATCCAAACAACCCATGATGCTCTCGGCAGGATCAAAATTATGCAGTCAAGATAAACAAGCTTTATATTAGAAGTGTGAATCATTATTTTGCTCCCTATTTACTGAACGCTCCCTCGAAACAATGCGGTTGGAAATGGCCCAGGAGGATTTACTGAGAACAACAGGCCGATCTTGTTGTTCAGCCTTTGGATTAACTAGGCGTAACTTCGTGCGAATACCGCTTGAAGGTGAAATATTGGAGGCCGAGTCCTTAATTCGTAGAAGTGTTTAGTTCAAACGTTCCACTTCGTAATCAACTTCAAAAGTGTCTTTATTCTGGAAGGCAACTTCTTGGAAAATTCTTCTTTGATGAGATCAGCCTCTGATTTTTTGTAGGTATATACGATTTGTTAATAATATGTAATGCACTTGTTGCGCAATATTTGGACAAAATAAGTTCCATATCCTTTGTCCACAAAAAATGAGCTGTCTCATTTAAAAAGATCATATCAACTGATTTTCAACCATATGAGATCGATCACTTGTACTGCAATATTTGTTCCATATGCCTTGATTTACAATTCTCCTTCTTTGTCCTGAGAAACTTCATACAGGTCCTCAGCATAAGCTCATGAAACTAAATATATGGTGACACATTTACATTGCATTGCGGAAAAAGTTACATTAGGGAACACATGCCTGACATCGAATACCCAATAGTCCAAGGATCCTCTCATTGGTCTGTAGATTCAAGAAATGGGTATTTTTCCCACTTTAGTCAAAAATGACAAAAGAGAGCACCTTTGTGGCTTAGCAAGGCGTTTTTCGATTCTAACACCCAATCAAGTGTTGATCTTTCCCTCTTTCACTCAGATGAAATGAGCCTCCCATTTTTTCTCCAGCTGGTCTTTAAAACCCTGTCACAGAGACAAGAGGCCATTTTTCGTCAGTACTTAGTCGTTAGTTGAAAACCAGTATTTTGTCAATTGTTAATCAGAATCGTCGGTCAATTGTCAGTTGTAATTAGTTCTCAATCAAAATCGTCAGTCAGTTTTTCTAATCACAACTGATCATAATTCTTCCTTGCTATACATTTTCATATAGAAGGAAGAGCTTATAATTGTATACATAATACCTGTATAATTATTTCTTATTAGTGATCTAAGCAAACGTTACAATAAAATTACAGTTTGAGTGCGTTCAAATTTCACCACCTCCTCATCCTCTTCGTAGTTCTTATCAAGTATAGATAACAACTCATCGCAGTGATCGTTAAGATCACCAAAGGGTGCTTACAGTTGAGTATACCTCCTACATCAGTTGTGTCACTACAGTTTCAATCATCGAGATAAACTTGGTCACCAGCATACTACCAACTAGGAGCAATTCAAAAAGACCATTATCCTGGTAAAACAATCAGGGTTCAAAAATAAAACCAGAGCACCTTGATAAACTTATCAAAGTACGAAACAGCACTCTTGGAGAAGAGAATGGACTGACGTACCAATTCAAATCGAAACGAGAATTAAAGAAAAAAATGTATGTATGAGATTGAATAATATACCACAAAGTAAACACTGAAAGTATAATACTCACGGTTAATGCTGGCTGGAGTGATATTGAAATTTGAATTCTGAACAAAGTTATTAACTTCCAAGTTTTCATTACTTTTAGGAAGTAGATTCGTTTTATTCTTTATACGTGTAAGTTCTGTGGAATTGACAAAGTATCTAGAGACTTATCGAGGTCAGCAATCGCCAATCTCGGTCGCTCGCCAAACCTAACCGCAAATCGAATTTCCTTACCTCCACCTACATTGAACATTCTGTTATCGATGCAGAACGATGGTGCAGACGAATTTGATGGGGCGGATTTCGCCAACGACGACGATTTGTGGGAAACGTTCGGCCAGGCTGAACTGGCGGGTTTAGAGCGCATAACGCGGGTAAGATTTTCCTCTTTTTTCCGCATCCATTCTGTTGCTCGATCAGTAATTAACCATTTTCATTGTTTGACTTACTACTGCATGGTTTTTTTTTGTTTGCCGATGCACGGGGATGAACCGGGTTTTTTAGCTGAATGGGGTGAATTGCATGCTGCCATTGTGCATGGAGGCAATGTCTACGATGTGATTGAGGTTAGGTCTTTCGAGAGACCCCTCATAAGTTTGTAGCTTATGAGTCGTTCTAGCCACTTAATAGAAATGGTTTCGTTCTATGTGGGCTTTGTTCTTGTGTCCTTATCCTAGGCAGGGCGCTGTTTATTTTTACCCCGACAGTAAATGATGGTCGCTGTCGTCTGGCGTCTGGGTAAAACATTTTTTTCTTATCCTTTCTGGATTTTATCGGCCGAAGTTTGCAACGTATAAAGCTTCCCTTCCACGAAATTAAAAATATTCAACAAACTCAGCAAAAAAAGAATTTTTTGTAGTATCCAATCTATGGAACAATTGGGCCATGACAGTTGCTATAGAACTCAGCCACACATTGCTCAATATTGACGTTATTAGCAGAGAACCAAAAAATCGCAGTGAAATGGAGATGCGTGCGCAAAGAACAAATTGCTTGAAAGTTTTTGCATACGACGTTTGTGAAGTACCACTTTCTGAGCTACAATAACAATAAAGGATAAATGTCTACGCTTCATCCAGAGGTCCTTTCAAAAACTAGATCTCTACTGCATGAACTTCATAGCAAGTACTTGCGACAGCCGTACGGGAAGAATGTACGTAGAGATCTAGTTTTTGAAAGTAGAGTAATTAGTCAGTTATCAGATCACTTCGCTGCCTTGCTATACATTTTCATAGTAGGTACATTTCATAATTCGTCCTTGCTATACATTTTCATATAGAAGGTAGAGTTCATACTTGTAAACATAATATTTGTATAATCATTTCGTGCTTGTTACCTAAGTTGAGGTAACAAGAAAAATACAGTTTAT
Organism: Adalia bipunctata; assembly: GCA_910592335.1. Classification (NCBI taxonomy): domain Eukaryota; kingdom Metazoa; phylum Arthropoda; class Insecta; order Coleoptera; family Coccinellidae; genus Adalia; species Adalia bipunctata. The sequence goes on from OU342955.1 coordinate 18,287,741, forward strand.
TGTTTGTTGAGAGAAAAAAATTCCATTTCCGTCAAAAATTGAGATTCGGCGCGAAAAGGTTTTATTAACTCGGCGTTCACGAACGCATGCGGAGAAGTACTACTTGTAGTAAGTCACCTGTATGAAACTCCAGTGCTCGTGATTGAGTTAAGTTCATTGCAGAAAATTTCCACTTTCCTAGTTAAAAAATAATTTTCTATATTTATTTCAAAGGAAAACCCAGAAACAGCTGCGTGAAAACTGGGGAAAGTGGTAATTTTTCGCAATGAATTCCATGCAGAAGACTGGCTACAAGAAGTACTTTTCAGCAGGCCTTGCGGATAACTTTTCCGCATAGCTTGCGGAAAATTAACCCGGCGCTCATGAATCTTGCGGAAAAGTACTACTGGTCGCAAGACTTCTGCATGAAACTCCACTGCTCATGATTCAGTTTTGTTCATTGCGGAAAATTACCCATTTCCCCAATTGTTGAAAATAATTTCTTTGTTTATGTCAACGTAAAATCGAGAAACAGCTTCATAACAATTTCTATCCTCATCTCGTCGTTTCGGAGGTGCCTTGTGCATATCGGAAAAATATGAAATTTCGGGAATTCAGTGTGGGAAATGACAAGACCGGGAAAATGAAGCGCGGCCCCCGACCCCTCACCCCCCACTGAACCTTCACCTCTAAATTTCGCTTAGTGTGAGAAAATTAGAATATGGTCGGAAAGCTCCTACCCGGGAATTATTCCTTCTGGGAAGACATAAATCTGGAAACAATCGATATTCCATCTTCTACGCCAGGAAGACGTACATCTCGGTTCGAAACCTATAACAATGGGAGCTACCTAATAAATTCAGGTTCTGTCCGATGCATCCCGAATATATGTAAATTGAATTCTATTAAATTATGGAAATTCGAATTTATAATCATCAGCGGAGAGTACAAACAGAACGGGGTCAATTCGGATGCCATTCCCCGTCGAAAATTAAGGGTTCGCCAATAGGGATGATATCTTGTCATATTGCACGACGACTGTCACATTTGAAATGGTACAACTGTCACTAAATGTCATTTGTCATTCAAAACGAAAAATTACATTCATGCTGTAAGTACAAAATGAAAAAGTTTGTTTCTCAGTATTTTATGGCATCATAAATACATACTTATTGGGTAACCCGTTATGTACAACTCCCAGAATATTATTGATGTTATTGGACGTATGTTTCGGGATTACATTATTATGTGGTTGGGAAAACATTGTCATATATTGTTCCAATTAATGCTTCAAAATGAAGTCCAGCAATTCACATAGTGTATCTGTGGGATTCCATATCAACCACAATTTCACGATATATTATTCCGATAATTTATATTCTCTTTCGTAAAACCGATTGTATTCCGATAAACCGTGAGATATCCAGTATATCCACTGATAATCTATGTTTATACGTATACTCTCGAATATTAATTTACATATGGAGGAAGAGTCTTTGAATACATTATTTCTAACTCATTCTCACCAAACGAAATACTTTTCCTTTTCAATTTTCCAGAATTCGACTTCATTTAGAAAATACAGAGTGTGGAATACTGGTCTGAAGTTCTAACTAATGTCGGTGTTAGTTCCCTCGCTCTCATTATACTTCTGCACACCGTTCAAAGATCATTGTCTGCACGATAATAGTAACATCGAAATCCGGAAAGATTAGAGCTTCGATAGTTCAATGGGTTAGAACCTCAGACCGCTAATCTGAAGATGGCTGGTTCGACTCCCGCTCGAACTGATAACTTTTTTAATTGTTCACATTGTTAATTCAGGTTATTGTTTCGAGTATTTCTTTCCATAACATTATTTTTTACTTTGATATAAGAAAAAAATATATACAGAGTGTAAAAGCCAAATGGAATAAATTCGATAACTAATTAATGAGGGGGTGTTAGGAAAAACGTTCGGACACATCGATTTGTAATTTTAAATGCGCATATTTTTCGAGAAAATAAAATTATAAAGTGTGTTCCATGCGACCGTGGCTAATACCGAATTTCTTATTTCAAATCCAATTGGATTCTTCAGAAAATTCTAGACATAATTCATGTACATGTACACTGTCCTATACCTATCTTCAACTTTCTCGGGAATATTAAGTGTTTTCAGATTTTTTACAAAAATTACCATTTTGAATGAAAATTATTTTATTTCACAAATTCGATACATTACACTCAATACTTTTTCCCATTCACCTCTTGATAAGCAAAAACCATTCCTGAGAAGAAATTAAAAAAAATTCAATTCTACACCAGATAAGCATGTTGCCAAGACGTTCGCGGCGAGCATTTTGAACATTTCCTACATTGACATTTATGTTTTTTTTTGCAATAAATCTGAAAACACTCAATACTTCCGAAATAGTTGAGGATAGGTATAGGACATTGTGCATGAGTTGTGTCTAGAATTCTCTGAGGAATCCAAAAAATAAATAATATACAGACGGTTGCATTTGAAATAAGAAAGTTGGTATTCGCCACGGTCGCATGGAACACCCTATATAATATTATTTTCTTGAAAAATATGCGTAATTTTATCACAAATCAACGTGTCCGGGCGTTTTTCTCAACACGCACTCATTTATTCGTTATCGAATTTATTCCATTTGGCTGTTACACTCTGTATACAGGGTACTGCAATGGTCAATAGTGCGTTCTTCTTCCATAGCTGCCGCTCCAAAAAATCTTGGAAAGGTTTCTTGTAATTCTTTTTCTGCCTCTCAAGAAAGACAGGATTCCAAACAATGAAACAGAACTGAGGAGTATTTCTAAAATTTTCTATCACTCTGCATAATGGAAAAAAATAAAAAGAGCGTTGCAGATGCAGCAATAGAAATACAAGAAACCTGTTTTCGAACGAAATATCTCAGATTTCTGAAAAGTAGAAGAATTCCACGGTAGATCCCAAGCGTAGAATTTATGATGATGATTCGCGTCAATGTGTAAAGTTTATTTTAGTACCTACTTATTATGATATTACATAATATTATTACCTTTCATTTTTCAGGTGGTATGTATTCATATAAAATAATGGAATGATGCATGATTGCTTTCGAATTGGTAATGAGTTTCTCAAATAACTACTTCATAAGAAAATAGAGAAGATCCGATGAGACTCATAGCTTATTTTATTACAGCTCATATTCCTCCCATCCAAAACACTTTGCTCCTCAATTTTATGTACCAAAACTAATCCGATCGTCATATCACACTAACCTTATATTCTCATTTCACCCAGTCCATTATTTAGCGAATTTGCAGCTTTGCAACAGCTTTTTACAAGCTCACCAGTTGGTGGTTAACTTATACCCTTATCTTCTCTAGGTTCTAGCGTTTGACAGAGACGAGGGCAGGAATGCGTTGCTCCATTACAGCATCAAGTCCGGCAAAGGCAAATCAAAGTTCAGAATCGACAACACCACTGGAATGGTCTATGCCCAGAAGGGATTTGAACCAGGCCAAGTATACGAGTTGAATGTGAGTGTTTCAGAGAAATATGCATGAACAAAACATCACTTTTTTCAATAGAAATTGGATGTGTAATATAAAAAAAAAATATGTGTTTGAATCGATATAGGAAGAGCCAGTGACCAATTTTCATATGTCATTTCATAACTCACCAAAATTTACTTGTTCAATATTCAATATCTGCTCGAAAATATAAACTATTTTTGCCAGCCCATAATGGCCGGAGTAGACTACCATAAGCGCTCAGAGAGGCCAGAAAATGAGGTTCAACTATGTCATAGTATCGTACACAAAACTTTCAGGAATTGTTATTGATAATATATTGTATCCATAAAAAATAATGACAGAACTTTTTCGTCCCTCCTAAGTGTTGTCAGAACACTTCGAAAATTCATTAAGAACAGCTGTACTTATGTCATTTCAGTACGCTTGAAATTTACAGGAAATAAAGAAAATGTGTCTGGAAAGCGAATTATCATGATAGAAATTTTTTACATCACGTACCATCTGCCAGATCGGGAAATGTTGCCGCGTAAGTGCGAGAGAAAAGAGCTTATTCATATTTGCAAGTCAGACGGAGAGCGCATATTGGGCATGTATTATTAATTGTCAATCAGAGGAATAAATTAAAGGATATACCAATAATTGGAATATTTTGCCCTAAGAACTCAGGCAGTTTTTTTGTTTACTATTTCCAATGTCCAAACGAGTCATTTGAACCACTGTAGTAACGAAACCGTTCGATATTTTTCGATTCTGTTTTCATCTGCGTGATTATGTAAATTACAATCACGAAACCATTTCATCAAATAAACAAACAATTATCACCATCAATTCTCAGTTCAACACACAGAAACATTTAAATCAACACGAAAAGTACCGCATTGTTTCTCACTCGAAGAATATTTTTCAACAATATTATAATGCTTAGTTCTCAAAAAATTAGTGAAAATATTTTCACCAACAGATTATTAATAAATATTTACTTTGTTAGAAGAATTTATGCTCGAATCTGAACTGAGCTCCAAGAATTTTTCGAATGGATTGAGGAGGTCTTGAGTATACCTGTGTGACTTACGAAACATTCGAAGAAGTGTAAGATCTCAGTCACATTAAGGGGTAAAAAATAAACCATCAGGGCATTTAAAACCCCAAAAGTTGGGTAGACTAAGAGTAGTGTAAGAGAGTATAAGACTTTCACAGTGAGCTTTAGTACTACGAGTACATAGCGAATACCCTTATCATCGGACTAGGTAAATGAAACTGAAAACAAATTCTATAATTTCATAGAAGAATTTTAGCCTCCTCCATATAATTTTCTATCCATTTTTGATGAGTCTCGTAAATGCCCAATATGCGCTCTAGGTCTGACTTGCTAATATGAATAAGCTCTTTTCGCTCGCATTTGCGCGGCAACATTTCTCGTTCTGGCAGATGGTTCCTGATGTAAAAATTTTCTGTCATGATTATAATTCGCATTCTAGACACATTTTCTTTATTTCCTGTAAATTTCAAGGGTACTGAAATGACATAAGTACAGCTGATCTTAATGAATTTTCAAAGAGTTCTGCCAACACTTAGGAGGGACGAAAAAGTTCTTTCATTATTTTTTATGGATTCAATATATTATCAATAACAATTCCTGAAAGTTTTGTGTATGATACTATGACATAGTTGAACCTAATTTTCTGGCCTCTTTGAGCGCTTATGGAAGTCTACTCCGGCCATTATGGGCTGGCAGAAATGGTTTTTATTTCCGAGCAGATATTGAATATTAAACAAGTAAATTTTGGTGAGTTTTGAAATGAAATATGAAAATTGGTCACTGGCTCTTAATATACAATAATATCATGGGTATATTCTGTCAATGATATTTTCAGTATTCCTGTGCTGACTGCTGAAATTGGAATAATACAAAAAACTAGAATGTATTCATTACTGTATGCAGCTGTATTCCTATCAGTTTACAGAGCTTCCAGTTATATGTTCATATTTTGCAACGGATTGAATATCTCACATAAACGAGGCTCTTTCGATATCGGAAAATATTTTTTCCAACCATTTGAAAACGCGCATTTTTATTCATCCTCCCTAAAATATGTAGGTTCAAAATTGTGTTTCTGGCATTATATTCCACGATTCATCTCGATATTCGGGGTCATAAAACATACATAGATAATTCCGAAAATGATAGCGAGGGTAATAAATCCTTTTTAATGTTTTCTCTCATTTTTATTTCGGTTTCAGGTTGTGGCGCAACATCTATTAATGCATGAAGAAAAATTTCATCGAAATATGCGAATCAAATTTCAAATAAAATATGGGCTCAAATAAATGCATATTTCATGTTCATTGCGGTACTAATTGGAATTATTGCTCGATGATCAGAACAAAAATTCCTACTGACAAAATTATTAAATTTGATAATATGTATTCGCTGTTAATAAGTTCTGTCTCTGGAATTGTTTTATTATGATGTATTGAATCGGTTAACATGATAGGTGGTATTTCATGAAATATTCTCATAAATTTGAATATTTACACCACTCGAATATTATTTAATAATGATTGCATAAATATACGAAATAAAAATTTTTTTCCCACTGCAATTTAATTACTACATATATCAGTTCTACTTCATTGTATTCAAATTTTTTTTGTAGATAAGGGCATCAGACAGTGGCAATGCTTCCCGCCACAGCACTTGCAAAGTGACCATCACCGTTGTTCCTGTGCCAACAAAATCTAAGCATCCTCCTGTCATCAAGCGCCCGGCACCTGTCAAGTTGACAGAAGGGGACGAAATAGGATTTTTGGTATCCCTCATCTCGGCCACAGATCAGGACAATGACACTCTGTGGTACGATATCGTTGGTAAGCGAACCTACTTTCCCAATTTGTTTGCTTGCTTTATATCCGGAGATATTTAATAGAAATAAGAATTTCCGTAAGCGAAAAACGACTTGTTTTTCAAATATTAGTATATCAAGAGCAAAAGTTTTCCTCTGCCATTTTTCATGCGGAATTTCAGAAAGCTTTCTGCAAGGCTACTCGAGCTTATAATGTAACGAACCGGTAATTTCATTACCTGGAAGCAAGGAAGGAAGACAAATGAAAATTCTCCTTCGTTCATTTTCTTGCACATTAAAGAATCAATTTGCTCGAGACACAGCATCCTACACATAAGACAAATTGAATTATCGTCTCACATAAATTCATAATGGGTCAGTGAAATGCGCTGGGAAAATAGGATTTGTTTCAGATTATAGCTTTTCTCTCGAAACCGACTTTCAGCGAATTGGCAAAGGGTGATCTCGCCGATGTCAATCTACAGGAAAACTGCGGAAAATATAAATTTTCTAGTATCTCAGGGAATTAAGAAATCGGAGATTCAATCATTGAAACTGTTTCTCTGACATACTTACTACCTAAGAGTGGTATAGATTTCATACAGGGTGAGTCTTTGACTCGTACATATATTTTAACTGTAGATTCGTGAGGCCAAAATAAAACTAAAATATGAATATATTATTTATTTATATTGGCAAATGATTTGTGTCTCATTTGTTTTATTCAAAATAAACGTTTTTTTCATTTTCCATTTTTTCGAATTCGGCTCTGTTAAAAATATATAGCATTTTGAAAAAAATTGGGCTTATTACGTTCCTGATAAAATTCTCTGGATTTTATTCAAAGTTCATATTTCTCGATTGAAATTGAGTTTAACATTGAGGGAATACTCAAGTAGGTTACCTTATTGAAATAAAAATGTTGCAAACACGATAATTTCACATTTCTTCCACCAAATTAGTTTGTAAACACTAATAACTTGTTCATATTTTCCTCGAAATTCCTAAACAATCTCATGAAGACAGACTTTTCATTCAGATCATCAGAATTTATTATCAAACAACCTAACCTAATCTATTTTGTATCTATTCTGTGAATGTTTGCACAGAAATTTCAAGAAGATGTTGTCAGCTTGCTGATATTTCCATTGAGATTAAGGATTCTTTACGAAACATAGTATGAATATCTATGAAATCTGCCGTTTCCATCAGAAATCGACTTTGCCGCGAAATATTCTGACAACATTGTAAACTCGTTTGAAGACCAGAGAAGGAATAATACATATTCAATGATATCTTATTCAGAGACGCATTCAGATTATTCTTGAAATTAATGATTTTTTCGTCAAATTTTTCCGGGTAGAATTGGAAAATTGAAAACGACGCGTTTTATTGAAAAAACATAGGCATACTTTTAGTTTCTTAAATGATTGATTCTTTCGAAAATATGAACCATTTATCTTTTTAAAGTGGTTTTTTGGTGTTTTTTTCGTGTATTGATGCGTTGACTATACCCTGTAACTTTTATACTAGGAGAGATTATGAATGATTGAGGAATATGCACTATGAATAGAGTAACCAATGAACCAAAATTCAGTTCATTTGAGATAACGGTTCCGAAGATATGGACAAAAAAGTGTTTTTTTCATGGATTTTCGGCACCCTGTATCTTTCAAACGAAACCGAATTTTGAAAAATGGTATTGGAAGGAAGTGTCTCGTTTGATGAGATGTATCTACAGTTAAAATATATGTACAAGTCAAAGACTCACCCTGTATAGATACAATTGTTTAATAAACTATGTCGATCGTGGGGTTAAATCTACCGAGATGAAAAATTTCAAAAGTAGCGTTGCTGGCGAAGACTTCGGATTGTTTAGCGAAGTTTTTTTGAATTGACATCGGCGAGATCACAACGTTCCTTTTCCATGATCAATCCTATGAAGAGCGAATGACAGATGACTTCATCATGTACATTCGTTCCGTTACATTGTTACAACATGATTAACCTATTGCAAATGGCACCTGAGCATCTTTTACCGAACAGATGGTTACCTCTTCGAAGCTCATATCTCCAAAAAGGGGATAGGGCCACAATAGGTCATCAGGCTTCAGTAAATTAGGCTTCCCTAATTCAACTATTCTTCCTCCATATTGAAGAAACAAGTCATCGAGAGAGATCAAAGGGAAATGGGAAAAAGTGATTTTTCAAGATTTGTTTCGTAAAAAGTTGGTAGGAATGAGAATATTTTGAGAGTCTTCAGCCTTAAAAATAAGAAACGTATACCGCCAGATGGCAGTGAAGTGCATTAATTTCCATTTATTGTATTCTTCAGCTCGATAGAACAAATGTTGGGCCGCAGGGAATATAACAAGAAATCCTACCCTGAACTAGATCTCACACTATGTTAGAATCCACAATTGTAAGAAACTATCAATTTTCACTAATCGACGCCTGAAACAAACCTTGATAAATTGTCTTTGATGAAAATGGATATTTATCATTTCGAATAGAAAAATTCAAAAAATAAATCGCGAAAACAACACATTGTTGTAATATTATCTACCAAAAAACGGTGAATTCTGAATGAGAAATGAGATAGACGTTTGATTAACTAAATGATAGACTTCAATACTGAAATGAAAAAACACAAAAATATTTGTTCGATTTGTTGGTGGAAATGTTATCAAATAACCAAAAATGATGGGGAATATCCTTTTCATCCATTCAATACTTATAAAATATTTTTCTTATTATTTTTATCTCAATACATTTATTCATACCTTCATTAATCAAGAAAAAAAATCTTTTCTGACTCCCTTTTTTTTCAGGGACGAACACCCTTAAGAACGAAAAACTATTTTTTTCACAGCTATGGCGACCAAAGCCACGATTATCATTAAGTTGAGTTCGTAAATCACAAAATTGTAATTAGTTTTTTTTCTAGATGTGTTACTTTGAGAAATTTTCAACGATTTGTGGAAAGTATCCGAAAATAGAGTAATTTTTGTAGGGCTGTATCGTATCTGCCTGGAGAATTGAACTGGACGAATGCTGATTTTTTTATAATAGATTGTTTCTTTATATAATATGGAATTATATCATTTTAATCCATCTCCATTGATCAGTTTGGATTTTGAGATTTTTTCCGCGAGAGTTCAAAATTTTCGGTTCTTTGATTGTCATTACTCGGAATCTTAATTTTTAAAAAAATATCTGATTGCATATTCCTAATTTACACCCTCAAATTAATGAATAAAGCAACTGTGGTGGCGATCCGACAAAAATGATATTTTAGCAAAATTTGCATGAAAGTTCGCGTTTTTTGAGAAAATTTTTTGGGGGGTTACCACCAAACTTGCAGTATTTACTAATTCGGGAGCTTAGATTAAGAATATGCAATCAGATATATTTTTTTGAAATTAAGTTTTCGAGTAATGACTAAGTGATTGATGGAGATGGATAAAAGTTATATAAAAAATCAGCATTCGTGCATTTTTTCAGCCCTACAAAAATGACAAAATTTTTGGAAATTTTCCACAAATAGTTGAAAATTTCCTAAAGTAGTAGACCTAGGAAAGTACTAATGACATATTTGTAATCAACGAATTCGAATCAATGAGAATCGTGACTTTGGTCTACATAGCTGTAAATTTTTTTTTTTCATTCCGACCAACTTTTCACGTTAGAAATTTTTTATACAGCTATGGGGTCAAATCTATCACAATATTATTATGGTGAGATAAACTTCTTCTCACTCAACAGAATATCGGTTGCAGTCCATATCCTGTGCACTCCCAAACCCCCTAAAACCGCATGCAAACCTCCGACGTGAAACACATCACCAATAATTGGGATTAATAGTGAATCCGCCCCTTCATCCGGACCTTCCCGGAAATTTCCATGCCCGCTTCGACTAATCCCGCATTGTCTTTCCAGGTGGAGATCCCAGGAACGAATTCTTCATCGGACGTGACCTGGGGAACGTCCTGCTGGCCCGAAAATTGGATCACGAGGTCCAGGATCTCTACAGCCTCAACATAAGCGTGAGCGACTCGGTGAACACGGTCTACGAACAGCTCAACGTATCCGTAATAGATATTAATGACCATCGACCGGTCTTCTCGGAGCACCTGTATCAGGTCGACATATCCGAGGCGGTGTCCCCGAGCACGGAGATCCTGAGGCTTAAGGCGAGCGACGAGGACGCTGGGAGCAAGCTGATCTACAGCTTGTACTCGGCAAGGAACGACATTTCCCTGCAAACCTTCAAGATCGACTCGATAAGCGGAGTGATATATCTTGCCTCCAACTTGGACAGGTGGGTTGTTTGTTTTTCATTATGGAAAAGTGCGTTTCTGTGTTTCTGTTTTCCTTAGATGGCCGCGAAGGATGATTGTTATGGGGCTCGGTTTTTAAGGACACGTCGCTCGTTTGAAGAGCAGATCCCGGATTTTGCGAGGTTTACGATGTTTATTTTCCACGTGTATCGTTCGAAGTATTTTCTTTTGGTCGGAACTGATCGACAGTTATGTCGTCTGTACTGGAAACTGGATTATGGCATAGGGAGGATATTGAATCCACTGGATTCGAACCTCTTGGTAAAACCATCGGATGCCAAGAATCTTCGATTTTCAAACGCCCTTTGAAACGGTCATAGCTGACCTTCCTAGTACAAAAAGTTCGTAAATCGCTTGGACAGAAAGTCATCAATATGGTTTACTAAAGGATGAGAATAAGAGAGAGGCACTGACATAGGGGTAGGGGAAGTACGTACAAAATGAAATAGGGTTTTATTTCAGAGGCATAACTTGTTACTCTTGTTAGTAGTGAATCACAGTAATGTCATATTCTACACCTCTGATCTTTGGTCCTTTCTTCATCAAATCTAATCAACCTTTATGAAATAAAAGTACCATGAAATAAAATATTCTTAGATAAATTGGGATAAACGAAACTCATTTTGTTCGCATGCTATGGACAAAATGACATACCGGCAACAGGCAACTGTAGTTTTACTTATAGTTACAAAACTACTGACAAAGTTCACAAATGCACAAGATGCGTGAGCCGAATGCAAGCAATGCATGCATCTCCAGGGCTAATCCTGGAGAAGATCTAAATCTGAATTGATAGAAGGACAGTCGTCTGCATAATTTCGAAAGTTGCTAGGAACATTTTCTTCTTGATTGCCTTATATTAAAGCCCTAGGGGCTTGTCTCCTTGTCTTTTGAGGAGGTATGGGCTCTTTTTTTGATTTTATTGCAATCATATCAGGTGTAGATGAAAAAAAGTACGTTTATCTAGTCCTCGGCTCACGTTTGCCTTGTCCACTTATAAATCGTCCTTTAGGGATTGGAGAAACCTCCTCATAGGATCAGCAAGAGTAGGTTAGGATGCATTGCCTTCATTAGCCGCAGATGAATATTTTGTTATGAATATGTTATGTCAAGTCCTGGTTCTTTGTTTGCTGATGGAGCCTGGGATGGATTGTCTTGGTGTTATCCGGTAGATACGGTTCATTCAGCTGAAATATCTATGTCATTTCGTCCGTTCACTGTATATGTCATTCTGTCCATATAGCATTATAAAACTAGAAATATATCGCATTAATACGAAAAGTTCATTTAACATAAAAAAAAAGCTTCGTCAATACAATGACAAATAAGTAAAGTTCGAAATGAATGCAATATTAATGAAAAAAATTTGAAAACTGGCCATTTCTTCTAAAAATTTGGCGCAATGAAAAAAAACTCGTGACTTACTGATTTCTTTTATCACTCATAACGACCGAATGAACTAGAGTAGCGCTTGCTAATTTTCCGAGGTTAATAGAAGCCCCTCGGATCGTGTGATGTGGTAGGAAGTTCCGCATTTGATACCTCCAAACTCTAGTTATGATGCCTATGTCATTTTGTCCATATACAGGGTTGGGATAAAGTTTGGCACCAAATTAATATCTTTAAAACGAAACGGGCGATATTTTTGAAATTTGGCAGCTCAGTGTAATGGACCACAATGCATCTGATGAGAATATTTTCATTAATGAGATAAATGGGACCACCTGTATATTTCTCAGATTCTGAGAGAGCACTTTATTTCGGATCTGGCCATATCGGGATCCATGTAAAAATTGCAGGAATTGAGACAACGGATTCTTGATGAATGTGCATTAATGCATGGAGAAGTCTTGAGAAAAGTTACTCAAGAATTTGTTAATAGACTGGCATATTGTCAGGAGGTGAATGGCAAGCACTTCGAAAATTTAAAATGATTTTTTTTTTTATTATTTTCAATAAATTTTTTCTACTAGTAAAAGCCCTGTATTTCTTCTCTTTATAGATTTTCATAAAAAATACGTCATGAAAAGCAGAAAGAGTTATCTACTACGAAGTATTTCGTTTTATTTCTCACTATTGATACAAATAACAACGATTTATTTATTTGAATGGATTTTTTCTCAAATGTACAAAAAGACTGAATTTCTTCTTTTTACAGAGAATTTTTACATGGAACCCGATATGGACAGATCCGAAACAAGGTGCACTTTCAGAATCTGCAGAAATATACAGGGTGTCCCATTTAAACAATTTTTTTTGTCATTTCGGGTTAAACCGGAAGTATCTCATTAATAAAAATATGCATTGTGATCCATTACACTCAGCTGCCAAATTTCAAAAATATCGCCCGTTTCGTTTTAAAGATATTAATTTGGTGCCAAACTTTATCCCAACCCTGTATGTCATTTTGTATGTATTTACCCTATATGGACCTAAACCGAGAATCTCTAAAGCCCTAGGAAGTGAGCCCGCTATTTACAGACCGAGATACTGGCTGTTTACCTATGCGCCAAGGAGTCTCTCAATATGAACCTCAAAGGGGCGCATATCTTCATCATCACAGACAGCCATGCTAAGCTGAGGTCCCTAGAATCACACTACCAGGGATCTCTGCTGACCTGGGAGTGCCGTAATACTATAAAGCAACAGGCTAAAGGCGATAAAGTGACAATGCCAGGGCAATGTTGTGCTGAAGAAAATGAAAAAGTCGATGAGCTTGCAAAAAGTGCCTCAAGGTCAACACCTGATGGCCTTGAGCCTTTCTGTGGTCTTGGAAAACCAAAAGAAGGCAGCGGTCCAACAATGGGAGTCGGATAATATAATAACCTTCAGCGGCAACACTCCTGGAACCACACAGTCTAAAAAATTCGTGATGATTTCACCGACCTATACCATACAGCTCGTAAATCTGTCGTCACCAGCTGAGCTTCATGCGATGATAGGTCAGCTACGAATATCATTATGGAGAAGTCAGCAGATGAGATTTGTAGACTCTGTGGATCAGGAGCAGCTGAACATATGGTCTCAAGGATGGCTGGCCTAAGAACCATTGATATGGGACAACCGGTCCTGGATACCCACGAGGTAACGGCCAAGGCTCCTAAAGACGTTGTCGGTTTTATCAGCACCATTGACGATCTCCTTAGGATTCAATGAATTAGTAGGGTAGAGATCCACATGGAGGCATTATCCGAAAGGCTTACCGAGCCATACCGACTCCGGTTCAAATAATAATATGTCGTCTGTACTGACAATTCTCCTGAGAAATGTTGAAATTACATAGATATTTATCGAAAACTGAGCAGATTCTTTCAATTTACCCACATCGTAATTGTTCCCTACACAAATAATCCACCGCTTTTCCTCCTCAGTCGTAGCTGACAGATGTTGAGATGCAATTCTCATCGTAGCCAACTATGAGCTTAACACAATTGTTATATATTTTAGAATTAAGCTCAAAGGACCAATATTCAAACTAATTAATTCACAGGGAGTCTTTGGCAGAACACCTCCTCACAGTAATGGTCCGTGATGGTGGTACTCCAGCCAAAAGAAACTTCGCCAGGGTACGCGTTGTGGTCCACGACCACAACGACCACGCTCCTCACTTCTCCGAGAAGATACTGGTTGGGAAAGTCTTCGAATCAGCACCGATAGGCAGCGTCATCTTGAGGGCCTTGGCGGCAGACCACGACAAGGGGGAAAACGCAAGGATAACCTACTCCATCGTCTCCGGCAACATCGGAAACATGTTCAACATACACCCTGACCTTGGAACCATCACGGTAGCTAGAGAATTGGACATGACGTCCGTGAAAGAGTACATGCTGAGGATCAAGGCAACGGATCACGGACAGCCTAGTTTGTCTTCCACTGTGCCAGCCCACATACTCCTCACAATGGCGGATAATGCTCCACCAAGATTTTCGAGGAAAGACATAGCAGCTGAGATATACGAGGACCAACCTCTTGGAAGTTACGTCGCTCACTTGACTGCTAGGAGTACCTCGTCCTTACAATACGAAATTCTGGAAGGAAATACGGGTGGTGCCTTCTTGATTAGTCCCAGTACTGGTGTGATCACCACCCAGGACTATCTGGACTATGAAAGTGTCAAGTTGTATAACCTGACAATCGTCGCTACCAACATGGTAAGTTGATTTTTCGAACCAAGTGACTTTACACCGCTATTACCCGAATAATACTTCTTCCGTCTCCGCTTTGAGACCCAACTTCCTAACCCTGTCCTTCCTGAATCTTTCTTCAATCGAACCCGAGCAAACCGAGAACCTTTCCGTTTAAGAATTCTTTAGTTACTGCCACTTCTTTTTTTAAAAAAAATCAAGTTTCTCTTTCCCACCTCCTGTGGGCGGATTCCGAGAAGGGTAATCTTATGAAATTTTCGATTAGTTGCAATCCCGTCATACACATCGTGGGACGGAAGTCCCCTGACACTGTCTCGATATACAATTTATTTTTCGGCTTCTTGATGGCGTTTTATGAGAAACTTGATCCCAAAATCAACAGCTCTATTGCTTATCTTCTCGGATACATCCTGTTTCCCACGTACCGAAACCCTTCTTCAACAAAGTAATATCCTAAGCCATGAATATGATTAAGCGCAATATCTCGTTTCATAACAAGGTCAAATTCTCCTGCAAGTCCTTTTTCGGTCGCCCAATGTTGAAATTCGTAGAATTATTAAGGAAGAACCTTTTTTATTGAAAAAAATTTTCCTGACAATACTTCTTCAGATCACATCAAATGATGGCCGCGAAAGCCTCAACGAATTCATCAATAGTTCTTTTATTTGATCGCATCTGACAGCCTTGACAAATCCTCACTTCATTATAATTTGATAAACAAATTTTAATTCACTATCCATTTCCAACGAAGTCCATTATTAATAACTGCTCAATAACACATAAAAAAAATTTGTTCTCCTCACGCAAAATTCCTAACCATTGCAATGTTAGGTAAGGATCCTAATCTCTGTTAAATAAGGACTTACCCATAGCTCCAACTGGTCTCTTGATTTATCCAGTGGCGGCGCGTGGATTTTTATTTTGGGAGTGCACATGTGAGAGTTCAGGGGAGGAAAAAAATTTGAAAACTAACCTTCAAAACTCGCATTTTAGATCAGTTTGTGACGTTCTTTCGCCTTATCTTGGGATAATATTCAGAAAAGCGCAAAAATCCGAAATTGTAAGTACAAGGGGTAGGTACCGTCTGTTGAAGTATAATGGAAAACTATAACCATTTGGAGAATGTAATGTATGCATAACAGCAGACAGACAGAAAGCATACAGTCCAATAATTCATTTTGAATGTTCCTTTAAATACTGTGGATTGATCCAAATGATCCCTGAGATGCTAAATTTAATTCAGCCGAAAAATTGATAAGACCTTCAAATATACAATGATTCATCGAATCATTTATTTCATAATGGCCACGTGATGCTAATTCGAAAGCTCCACAAAATTTAATACAGTTTATGATTTTCGATTAAATGTTTCTGTTTTTTTTACTTGCTCATAATGTTTCTCGATATTCAGTCGGTGAGCACTGTTTAATTGTTGTCGAATATCTTGTTTACCTAATAAATTGAAACCTAATTTGCATGGCAGAGAGGTGTGTCTTGAAACTTTTATGTTTTTTAGTTTTTTCTTTTAAATGGATTAAATCCTTGACACCGGATCTGTTCCATTCTGTTTGATCATCACCAGCAAATAACAAACAAGGAGAACAATAAAGATTGTTACTAATTTCACAACCACATTATAATTCGGCTTTTTTATAATTGTCTATTTTGGAAGATTCTTTCATTATCGCGTGTTTCACATTTTGTTACATGCGTGATCGACAAATTCAGTTTTGGACGACTGGCACTTTTGATTTTTTATTTTTCTTTTGATGTCAGCAAAGAAAAACGAATTGTTTTTAAATATTGGACGCTTATGCAAATCAGATTCTCCAAATTTTCGGCCATAATTTCGCGAATACAAGAAACACGGTAGACAGCATCTCACCCATGAATAAAGAATTATCTCACCTACACACGACGTACATCTTAGCACAGTAGTTCTTTATCTATGCCGTAGCCTACGCGTACACATTCTGGATGTGTACCTGTGTCAGCTAAATAGTATGGGGTGTTGCGGGACGTGTGGAGCTCGAGGGCTAGCTGCTGCTCCAATCAAGGCTCATTTCCCGAGAGCCACTGCTCGGTACACTACCGACTGCCGTCTAGCGTCTACGACTCACGCGTATACAGGGTGTCCCACGGTCGAGTACCTATTAGACGTTTCTGGAGAACTGGCCTTATTTGAAATCTGAAAATTAGGATTATGATATTGTTGGAAATTCTCTACAGACCTAAAATATTTTTGGAGCCTGAGCTGATCCTGGTTATACCAGGAGTGGAAATAAATTTGTTCAAAAAATATTTTTTTCAATATTTTCATTTCTGTTATGATTGAGTATTCAATGCTGAATACATTTCTGTTGAAACCATTGTATTCATTCGAATAGTTTTCGAAATATCGAAAAAAAATGTCAAATATTCATAGTCAGTGTTATGTCCATTATTCCTATTCTGAACATCCCGAGTGTAAACCGTTCTCACAACTTCAAAGTAGAAGAATGTTGAAAGGTCAACCATCTTTTGAATTTCATAAATATCATCACAGGGTGTTTCAAATTTCGTGTCGAAAACTCTGATCGAAAATTGTCCATAACTTCTGTTTTTCAAATTAGAACCCTATTTTTTTATGATTGCGTTGGATTCTGCGAAGAAAAATAATGATAGCACTCTCAGATGCTTTTTTTCCTAAAATCAGTAATTTCCGAGTTATTTGAGCTTTTCTGGATTTATGTTGTACGTAGAGTCAAATTCATCGAATCTGAAGTGATTCGATGAATATTCCTATAAAACCATAGTTACAACTAATAATTAGACCTGTCACCTCTGAATTATTAATGGGATCATTTATCTTCTATGGTCACAGAATATTCTCATGCCAACATATTCGATGACTATTCTTATGAAACCATAGTAACCATTGAAGTAAAATCGAGAAGTAAGGTTAATGCCTAAAATTAGAGCTGTCACTTGTGAATTATCAATGGGATAATTTATCTTCTATGGTCACAGAATATTCTCATACGAAGGATAAGATGAATTTGACTCTACGTACAACATGAATCCAGAAAAGCTCAAATATCTCGGGGATTACTCAATTTAGGAGCAAGAACACCTGAGAGTGCTATCCCTATTTTTCTTCGCAGAATCCAACGCAGTCATAAAAAAATAGGGTTCTAATTTGAAAAACAGAAGATATGGCCAATTTTCGATCACAGTTTTCGACACAAAATTTGAAACACCCTGTGATGATATTTATGAAATTCAAAAGATGCATGACCTTTCTACATTCTTCTACTTTGACGTTGTGAGAACGGTTTACACTCAGGATGTTCAAAATAGGAATAATAGACATAACACTGACTATGAATATTTGACATTTTTTTAGGTTTTTTTCGATATTTCGAAAACTATTCGAATTAATACAATGGTTTCAACAGAAATGTATTCAGCATTGAATACTCAATCATATCAGAAACGAAAATATTGAAAAATAAATTTTTTGAACAAATTTATTTCCACTCCTGGTATAACCGGAAGTGCTCAAGCTACAAAATTATTTTCGGTCCGTAGAGAATTCCGAACAATATCATAATCCCAATTTTCAGATTTCAAATATGTCCAGTTCTCCAGAAACGTCTAATAGGCACTCGACCGTGGGACACCCTGTATTTGCATTGGCCACATTGGCGTTCGAAGTTCGCTCGCCGTCTGGAGTCTGAAATACAGAACCGTGAACCGGCACATCGGAAACGAAAAATTAAATCAAATACCCAAATATAAAACGTTACGTTTACGTCAAACACAAAAGTAAATTCCTTTAGATGAAGATATTAGTTGAGGGTACACGTGCACATGTGCACTTATTGAGCAGCCGCCACTGGATTCATCTACTTCATGAGACAAAATTAACAATCACTCTCTCCTACTGAGAGATCGAAAGACGCATTTCTGACAGTTTACAGGTTGTAAATTTACCGGCCCTTAAGCTGTTCAAATGGTTTCACAAAGATGACAATAAGGTTCTGTTTTGAAATCGAATGATATACAATTATATCTTGAATGACACTTTCTGAGAACCTTTCATTTTCAGGCATCAGCTTCCGCCACCTGCAACGTCATAATACACATACTGGACAAGAACGACAATGCACCGCAATTTGTGCAAGCGAACTATTCAGGTGTTATCAGCGAATCTACCGCAATCAGCTCCCTCATTCTCACCAGAACCAGCGAGCCCTTAGTTATCAAGGCCGTAGACGCCGATTCCGAAATTAACGCGCTGCTTCATTACGACATCGTCGAAATACTGCCGAGGCGTTATTTCCAGATCGATTCCAACACCGGAGCAATCAGGACCATAAAATCGCTGGATTACGAAACACACCCCAGGTTTTCCTTCCACGTTCAAGTGTCCGATCTCGGCAATCCCAAGCTTTCCTCTGAGACCACAGCCAGAGTCGACATCGAGGTCACCGACGTTAACGACTCTCCACCCAGGTTCTTACAGTCCGTCTACAACGTAACCCTTCTCCTTCCCACCTACAAGGGCGTTTCCGTTTTACAAGTCAACGCTACAGACCCTGACAGCCCTGAGATCTCCAAACTCCGATACGACATCATAGAAGGCAACAAAATCGGGGTTTTCGGCATAGATTCCCAATCCGGCCACATCGTAGTGCTCCAGCCTAACAACATGAAGTCCTTTTACGTCCTCCACGTCCGAGTGTCAGACGGGAAGTTCTCCAAAGTCGCTAAAGTCTTCGTGAAGGTCGAAGAGTCCGACAGCTCCGGCCTCACCTTCCAAAAACAGCTGTACGAAGGCTCCATCATAGAAAACTCCACCAAGATCACCAACGTCTGCGTCGTGAACGTCCTGGGAACGTCCCTAAACGAGCACGTCGAGTTCCGGATTTTAAACCCAACAGACATGTTCTCGATCGGGTACACATCCGGCGTCATACGGACTACCGGAAAGCGATTCGATCGCGAAATCCAAGACGCCTACGAACTCATCGTCGAAGCTCGAAGCCTCAAGGTCAACAAGGAGAACCCGAGGGTTGTCCACGTGATTGTGAAAGTGGCGATAGTGGACATAAACGACAACTGCCCCATGTTCGTGAATTTGCCGTATTACGCTGTGGTTTCTGTGGATGACAAGAAGGGGTCGGTTATAACGAAGGTCCACGCTATAGATCTGGACGCTGCGGAGAATGGAGAGGTCAGATATGAGCTTATCAAGGGTCACGGTGAGCTGTTTAAGGTTCAGCGAGAGAGCGGTGACATCGAGATTAAGCAGAGTCTGGAGGGTCACAATAAGGAGTATGAACTGTTGATTGCCGCTTATGACAAGGGTGAGTTTGGCCACACGAAATTATTCGTATTGTTTGTTTCTGAAATCGACAGTTCACAATTTGAAACTACCTAATGAATGTATCTTCCAGTAATCCCTTTTATGAAAAATGCTGTTTTTAGAACACTTAATACCTTGCTGACATGAAATTTCCTTCTTGATAAAAGTTTTTCCACTGTAAGTTGGAGTCCTATTAGGACAAAGTCAACCAATGAAAGTTTCCTCAACTTTCACACACAAATTCAAATCGCTAGGCTGATTAAGAAGACGAATATCTCCATGCATATGCAGGGTGTCCCACTAGTGCCGCAGCGGACGATATACGCGTAACGGTCTGAGTTTTGCAAAATTTTTTGATGCAGACTTGATATACTACAAGAAGAGCACAACCTAAAAATATCTTCGAATATATCGGGTGGCCCACAAAAGAGGAATAGCGGGTGACTTTGTTTTTTCAAATGGGACACCCTATATTCAATAGTGTTTTTCAAATCTCTGAAACTTCGTGCATGCTTTCGTATACTTTTCACATATTTTTAATCGACAGTTTTCGAAATATTGGCCATTTTGACAAAAAAATGATACTTGTAGGGGCTATGTTATCCAATTATATTTCACGAACCCTTGCACATACCAATAACAGTTTTATATGGATTGAAAGACAAGACTTCAAAGTATCCTACCCAGCTATAATAAAGCATCTCCAGCATACAGAGTGTCCACAAAAAGACTATCAACATGACGAATTTCAAATCGATTTTTCTTCATTTTTTCGAAGGCAATGCATATAATTTTTTTTCATCATTGTAATCACCATTCATTTTACTTCATATTTTGTCAAATACATGATATGCATATCTCTAAAGGAATAGGATTTTTTAGAGTTTTTCCTCCAAATTCACATTTACTTTCGAATTCAAAAAGCAGATTTGGCTTTTCTGTGCCTATTCGGAACTGTCAAATTATTCTATTCAAAATTAACATCATTGCAGCTTCAATTCAAATCATCATAGTTTTTACGGATTGGATGAATACTCACACAATGATGTGAAAATTCAAAAAATACCAATGAGTTTGAATGTACAAGTTATGAATCCTTCAAAAAAACGAGTTTCAAAAGTTCAGTATACAAAAAAAAGTGCTCGCTCTTATCCTCATACAAATTTCTTCGAAAGAATGATATTCATAGTTTCCCAGGCACGCAAGCAGATCTTCAAGCTCGCAAGCTCAAAGCTTGTTTGAAATTTTTGGAAGATTCGACGTTCCAAGTAGAAACATAGAAAATTATCAAAAATTTATTTTGAAAAATGGGTACAGAAAGCAAGTTTCTGTCTTCAGTAACTGATTTCATCACATTTTTGAGTAGATACATCAAAACTTTCTAGTTCCTCATTTCGCTATAATATGAATTGAAGCTTCAATGATGATAATTCTGAGTGGAATAATTTGACAGTTCTCAATAACCACAGAAAAGCCAAATCTGCTATTTGAGTTCGAAGGTATATGTGAATTTTAGGGAAACATTTCGAAAAATCGCTTAAAAATCCTATTCCGTTAGAGATATGCATATCATGTATTTGACAAAAAATGAAGTAAAATGAATGGTGATTACAATGATGAAAAAAAATTATATGCATTGCATTTGAAAAAATGAAGAAAAATCGATTTGAAATTCGTCATGTTGATAGTCTTTTTGTGGACACTCTGTATGCTGGAGATGCTTTATTATAGCTGGGTAGGATAATTCGAAGTCTTGTCTTTCAATCCATATAAAACTGTTATTGGTATGTGCAAGGGTTCGTGAAATATAATTGGATAACATAGCCCCTACAAGTATAATTTTTTTGTCAAAATGGCCAATATTTCGAAAACTGTCGATTAAAAATATGTGAAAAGTATACGAAAGCATGCAGGAAGTTTCAGAGATTTGAAAAACACTATTGAATATAGGGTGTCCCATTTGAAAAAACAAAGTCACCCGCTATTCCTCTTTTGTGGGCCACCCGATATATTCGAAAATATTTTTAGGTTGTGCTCTTCTTGTAGTATATCAAGTCTGCATCAAAAAATTTTGCCAAACTCAGACCGTTACGCGTATATCGTCCGCTGCGGCACTAGTGGAACACCCTGTATATCAGACCTTTATTTGCACAAAGCTCATACGATGAGATGGTGAGAGAAAGAATAATACAAGAATTCATAAGATGGAAAAATGCCCTTCTACTGTTCTCGTATAGTCTGTAATTCTTGGTAAGAGAAAGCCCAGAAGCGAGGTAATACGAAGATGTAAGAACGTACGAATTGCCGGAAGCTAATATGATCGCCTCGACTGAATTTCTTGAGGTTTACTCCCAATACATCCTTGATGGGAAAAGTTTGATTGTTAAACTTCGAAAATTTCGATTGGTAATGAAAAGTTTTGGCTTAGCCACCCGCGATGTTGATTAAGTTCAAGTCTGCCATAAATCAATGTTATTTTAAATTAAATTATAAATACCGGTAGAGGCTGAATAATTCCCCAGAACACAGACTCCAACACAGGGCTATTATTGGATTTATTCATTATTTTTGATAATTCCAAATTTCGTCGATAGGATGAGGAACTATGGTTCCTCTTCAGATAATGGAGGATATTCTATCAGAGAGTGGACTAGGATGCAACTATGGGAGATAGTAGTAACATACCGGTTTCTGGCTTGTTATGCCGTCATCAGTGTCACATAACTCAAGCCACGATAGCCACCAAATGAAACGGCAGAACTTATATTATACACTGCGCAAAAAAATTAACGCACATTCTGAAAATCTCGATTTTAATGAAAGTTAACTCTACATTGACTTTATAACTTATTTTTTATGTTCTCTCGGGAAGGTTTTGAACGAAACAAGACACATTAAATGGAAGGAAAATTCAGGATTTCACCGAATCTTATGTGAAAGAAGACAAATGAACAATTTTCAAAATACTGAAATGCTGATAAGTGATTTGATTTCCACCCCTTGCGTTAATTACAGCTCGGCAATGACGCGACGGTTCATTCTCAAAATGAGTGATCTTAAAATGTTCTGATCTAATCCTTCCCAGATTTCTCCGAGTTGGATTCCTAAGTCATTAAGAGTAGCTGGATGATTTTCTGAACTTCTCAGCCTTCTATTGAGGTTGTCCCAAACCTGCTCAATCGGATTGAGATCTGGACTTCTTGCTGGCCATTCCATTCGATAGACTTCAACCTCTTCAAGGTACTCCTGAACGATGCGCGCACGATGGGGTCTGGCCTTATCGTCCATAGAAATGAAAATTTCACCAATGTATGGGACAAATGGCACTACATGCTCTCCAAGAATGTTCCTTATATACTTATCAGCATTCATAGCTCCATTATCAACGACCACTAGGTCTGTGCGAGCAGTCAAAGATATACCCCATACCATAATCGATCCTCCCCCGAAACCAGTAGTATTCAGGAAATTGCACTGAGCATATCTTTAATGTGGACGTCTGTATACAAGGGAACATCGAACACAATGGTAGAGGAAGAAACTAGACTCATCTGTGAAGAGAACTCTTTCTCAATCGGCCTCTTCCCAATGGATATGATCTCTCGCATAATCCAAACGCGCCCTTCGATGGGCTGGGGTAAGAGCTGGGCCTCTTGAAGTGACACGAGGCCTTAAATCATATTCTCTGAGGAGATTTCTCATTGTCTGAGTGCTAATTTGCACCTCATGAGTTTGCTCAGGCTGATTTTGAAGGAGGCGAGCGGTTGCAAACCGTTGTCTCAACGAATAAACTCTCAAGTAACGTTCTTGAATGGCAGTTGTTACCTGTGGTCTACCCTGTCCTGGTCTTCGGACATTCATACCTGTCTCCCTGAATCGCTGCAACATTCTGGACACACTTGTATGGGAAACTCCAAACCTTTCTGCAATTCTTGTGTATGTCCACCCTTCTTCTCGCAAAACTACCGCTTGGGCACATTCCTCATGGGTCAAATTGCGTGTTTCGCGTTGCATAGCGATCGAGTGTAGAAAATCAAACGAAAGAAAAACTATTGATCACTAGAATTGATCGAGAACAACTGATTTTAGAATGGAGCCAATACATTCAAAATCTGATAATATCATCTTTTTTTATTCCTGCTGGGGGAAAACATCTGTATTGAAGAAAAACGTTGAAAGTGGATAACATATGCATGCATAATTCTGATAGAAATAATTATCATTGAGAACACCCTCAGTTGTAGAATAAATTTGAGATTTCCATATTGGGCGTTAATTTTTTTGCGCAGTGTATATTCTTTCTGCATACTGTAGTTCATACACTAGACTGTAGTTGCTTTCAGTTATAACATTATATCCTTCACAAGGGAATAATTTTTGTGATGAAATATTCTCCATTCGAACTTTGAGTCAAAAAAAAATTCCATGTCTTCTTACTCTAATGTGGAAATGGACTGAAAATTTTTCGGTGTTAATTCGTATACACGTATTTGTAATTTTCAATAGAATTCTACGATACTTATTGTGAAGATCTTCAATTATATGTGATAAATCCACTGTGATGGTAGAAAAAAGGTTTTTTATCGGATCGGTTTGATTTTCTAGGCATAACCCCCTGCAGAACAGATGTGACTGTTCACGTCAAAGTAATAGATCGCTCCATGCCGGTTTTCAAGAAGCAGTTCTACTCGGAAACCATACCGGAAAATGTGGAACTTCACTCACCATTATCCCTCTCGATAGTGGCCGAATCGCCATTATCGAGAAAACTCATTTACAGCATCATCAAAGGCAACGATTTGGAAGAGTTCGCGCTAGATTTCAATACAGGTAAGTGCTTTTTGTTATCAGAGATGAGATTTTCACGGAACTTCTTCGTCGTTTGTATTTGTTCAATGTTATTCTCTCCGAACAGAGTGTTCCGGAATTGAAGATTCTAGCTACTATTCGCACTCAATAGAGTATGTCGACGAGAATTCTAAGGGGATGAGAGGTATTTGTGGTGGGTACACTTCGATGCAGAAGTCTTATATCCTCCATTTATTTTAGATTGTTCAAGAGAATGAACATTACGCCATGGAAAAGTGAAATATATTCAAATATTGCTAGGCCAATTCTTTTGTTAGGTTAGGTTTTGTTGAATTTGATACGTGTACGTTTGACAGTTAAAGCAACTGTTTTGAAGGCATATTCACTATCTATTAATTCCTCTTCAAATAAGATGGAGGACGTAAGACCTACGCTGATCAGTGTATCCAATTAGATGCGATTAACTTGGTACTAAAGTCTCCGCTGTTTTCAAATCTGAATATGAATCCCGCTTCCTAATTGTCAGCTCCACCAATTATTTCCTCGCGCTTGAAATGTAGGAACTAAAATTGAGATACGCTGCCGAATGAGATAATTATATGCGTCGCAGTATTTTCTGTTGTTTCTAGCAATCTAATTGGTTCAAATAAATGCGGAATCCTTTGAAGATGCTAACTTAATCAGCGTAAGTAGCTCCGAGGCGGAAAAATCTATTCGACAGAGTTGCGAAGTTTCTCGAGAAGTTTCTTGTTCACAAGCATCGACGTTGAATAGAATACTTTGTTAAGGTCCTTTTTCGAGTCCGAATCTGGACGAAACTTTTGTTTATTCATTTGAATGGGTTATTTAGAGAATAGCTATAGAGACTTATCAAAACTCATTCATCGACATTTTTAATGCATTGTTTTCGCTATAAATTCAATCAGCAACTTGATATTAAAATAATTTGAATAGATTGTGTCACGTTCTCTGTGCCGACAACCACAGCGATTCATTAAACACATAGTCGCCGAAACAAATAATCCAAATTTTCAATATTTCCATACACCAATCATTCAAAACAATAAAAAAAAATCAAATTACAATTCGTTCTCTATCTATTTCACCATTATCTTTATCCAAACAGTACAGGAAGGATTTATAGAGAGTAATTAACGCTGTAATCTCCATGCAGGTAAAACTGTATGCCTCGCCTAGTCAATAATTAAAATAGTTCACACCCTGCACATTGCAGAAGCCTCATAAAATGTTCATTTCCTTTATGCCGAAGCAGTAAGAGAATTGTGTTACGGCGTTTCGATTTGCAATTCAGGCAGGGTGCAATTTTGAATATCTACTAAAATTAACGAAGTGGTTTGCATGCAGATCAGTTTTTATCGTTACAGATAAGAAGTACATATCGCAATGCGATATAGAAGGCCTTCTTCCGATCACGTTTTGGTTTTGGTTTCAATTAACAAAACAAATAACAATTTTATTAATAGTAACTCACGTACCTAAGCACTAAGAGTATTTATAGTTTAATTTGTCCTCTAGTTCCAAATTAGTCCAGTCAATGAAGGTTCTATAGAAAGCCTGTTTAGGGGGAACATTTTTGACTTGCGAGAAAACTGTATTGAATTCAGTTGATTGGATTAATTTCATCTTACTCATTTATCCCACATGAACAATGTTGTCAAATTAACGAGAAGCAGAATTAAATGACCTTTCAGTTTATCCAACCTTGAAACGAAAAGGCTAAGGGCTTTTCTGAAGTCAAAATTGTCCCTTTACTTTGTCAGTGATAACCTTAACCTGAAGGTCTTCATTGATTGGGTTGATATGGAAAGACCTCTGAATTTTTTCAAACATTCATGCATTTTTATGAATGTCTCTTTAAAATAGTTTTCCTTTTCACAGCTCCCGACAGTAACAATGGCCCTTGTGAGTATTTTGCACCTCCTTCTTAGGCAGATTTCAGGTTTGAATTGGCAATATGTCATATCGGTCAAGGTGCCAAGTTTTCCCAAAAACTCTCGCTTTAGAATTGTTCAATTATTAATCGAAGCTCAAAAATATGGCTTATAAAGAAATAGAACAACGCTGTAAAGAGTGTGAATACTGTGAATCATCTACTAGGTGATTTCTCCCACAGTGGCTCACAATTGATGAGCATATTTCCATACACTGCAAGTCTTTGGATATATATGAAAGTTGAGACGAGGGTGGGATGAATCCACTGAAATCAGAGTATAATGATGTACTAATATATAGTTATTGATTCCTCTGCTGTTTATTATTTCCTTTGGTCATTCTATGAAGGGAATTCAAGCCTGAAATATCTGTAATAAATGATGAACAAACCACTACTCATTATCAATAGGTACACAGCTTGTTTGCCCATTTATAATTGCACGTTCAGATGCCATCAATTATTGTAGGAAATAACCTGGCTTTGCATGCTTAATCATCTATAATCTGCTTGTAAATAATCGATTCTATTATTCAGTTACCATCGTACGTGCACTAGAAACAATTCAATGCAATCTCGATTATCACATTTTAGCGTCACGTTTCCATTGTACTTTCAGGAAATTATGCCAAAATACAATAATTTTGAAAACCACTTTTCAAAAAAAAATACATCCTGGTGACTTGGAACGGGAAGTATGAACAGACTTGGTATTGTTCTACGAATTGTATCCATAAAGAAAGCACGATGTCAACCTTTTCTCGTAAATGCCCTTACACGCTTTCAACAGAGGCACGAAAGAGCAAAGATAGTCCCAAATGTAATCATTTCTGCTACGAAGAAACGAATACATTTATATATCCCCTTTTATTCCATTGTGATTGTGTCTCACCCCAATGCAAACTCCGTAATATATTTCGTTATCACAAATGTAAACTAGCGCATTGGTGTTTTCTTCTGCGTGTTCTCAGGTCGATAAATAGGACTCCCTGTTTAATTTTATTCATTTAACCCGTGCTGAAAATGGTTTTTTAGGTGGGAAGCTATACAGGGTGGCCAAGAGATTGACCTAAAAAAAAAACAGGTCCCTCGTGTCATGGGCTATTCGAATCACCCCCATGGGCCCCATGTATGTTATGCGATTTTTCACGGTTTTCGAGTTATGAATTTTTTTATGAACTTTGAGAATTTTCGACTTGGCCATCTTAAAAAAGATATTCAAAAAAAGTACAAGACTTCTCTGTGAAATTCTTTTGTAACTTAATCTCCATGAATTGTACTTTTATGCATAAAATAACCAGATTCGTAACTTTGATAAATATCATGGAAATGTTGGTCTCAAGTGAAAAAGTTACGTGAATTGGATTATGATATGAATTTTCGAACTAAAAATGTATAAAGGCTAATTCACGGTTGCTCAGTATGCTTGAAAACTGCGATCAACAGTGAGCCTTTAGAATCATTGATAATGAAATGGTACTTAACACTCTACTTTTGCTAGAATTAGCCTTCATCGAGGTGGATCAATGAACTAGACATTTACTACAAAATTATTTTTTGCCATTTTGAGATTTTTCTGATCAAGTTATAATAGAAAATGCTGAAAATTAATGAAAATTAGCTTTAAATGTTGGTCAAGAAAAGTTCAAGATGAAAAAAAGAAAAAGGTATGGCAATAAATCACACATCATAATGTAAATAAAAAGAAATTTATTTATAAAATTTACAGTAGGTTTTAAAAGGGGCCACCTCCAGCCTCAATACACATTCTACACCTTCTTAGAAATTTTTTTTTTAATCGCATAAAACCTGCTCTGTTCTTTCTTAGGACATGTTCGGCTTCTCTTAAATAAACCAACGAAAAAATCGATGGGATTGAGGTCTTTTCTTGACCAACCTCTAAAGCTAATTGTCAGCATTTTCTATCATAACTTGATGAGAAAAATCTGAAAATGGCAAAAAATAATTTTGTAGTAAATGTCTTGTTCTTTGATTTTTTTCACCTCGATGACTTTGAAGGCTAATTCTAGCAGAAGTAGAGTGTTAAGTACCATTTTTATCAATGATTGTAATAGCTGACTGTTGAGCGCAGTTTTTAAGCATACCAAGAAACCGTGAATTAGCCTTTTTACATTTTTAATTCTGATTCGAAAATTTAGATCATAATCCAATTCACGTAACATTTTCATTCGAGACCAACATTTCCATAATTTTTATCAAAGTGATTTTTTCCACCTCGATGAAGGCTAATTCTAGCAAAAGTAGAGTGTCAAGTACCATTTTATTATCAATGATTCTAAAAGCTCACTGTTGATCGCAGTTTTCAAGCATACTAAGCAACCGTGAATTAGCCTTTATACATTTTTCGTTTCGATTCGAAAATTCATATCATAATCCAATTCACGTAACATTTTCATTCGAGACCAACATTTCCATAATTTTTATCAAAGTTACGAATCTGGTTATTTTATGTATAAAAGTACAATTCATGGAGATCAAGTTACAAAAGAATTTCACAGAGAAGTCTTGTACTTTTTTTTTAATATCTTTTTTAAGATGGTCGAAAATTCTCGAAGTTCATAAAAAAATTCATAACTCGAAAACTGTAAAAAATCGCATAACACACATGGGTGATTATTCGAATAGCCCATGACACGAGGGACCTGTTTTTTTCTTTTTGACGTCAATCACTTGGCCACCCTGTATATCAGTGCAAAAAATACTTTTCCTTTGGATTTTCATTACGCCTCAACTTCCTTTTCCTACTTCCCCGATATGCTTTGGGCACCTGCCTGTCACTTGCCTTCGAGCGGATACCTACTTCGGAACTTGCATACTTCGCCATTCTCAGGAAATTTCCATCACAACGAGCTGGACTGAAAATTTACCCTTCTGTTTGAAATCATCCAACACCCTATTATTATCAACAGGTGTCATTTCTGTTGTCGATGAACTCGACTACGAACAGCAGAACCAGTACGAACTGACCATAAGAGCCACTGACTCAGTCTCTGGAGTCTACGCAGAGGTTCCAGTGTCCATAGCCATCCAAGACGTCAACGATTGTCCCCCTGAATTTGTCCAAGAAAGCTACAATGTTTCTATACCAGAGACCACACAGTTTGGCTATCCATTTCTTACAGTATTAGCCAAAGACAACGATACTGGTGTCAACCAGAAAGTAGTTTATTCGATTCAAAAGGATAGTAATAATTCCACGGATTTATTCTACATCGACGAAACTGAAGGAACGATCTTCTTGAAACAGTCCTTGGACCACGAGGAAGCAAGTTCGCATCATTTTGTGGTCGTGGCTACAGACCAAGGAAACCCTAGCCTATCGACCACTGCGCATGTCTGGCTTACCGGTAAGAATATTTGGCAATCTTATTCAACCAACCCTGATGTCATATTTCAATTTCAGTGACTGATATCAATGATAATCCTCCAAAATTCGAACAAACTTCCTACTCCTGCGGACTATCTATCAACGCAAAGAGAGACCAATTCGTTACCATAGTCAAAGCCAGTGATCCAGACATTGTCGACCAAGACAATCTCCGATACACGCTAGTTTCTGGCAATGATCAACAGACCTTCAGCATGAATCCTAACACAGGAATCATAACCTTGACCAACCTAGCAAATTTCGGAAACCAACAAATGGTAATTCTCAACGTTTCTGTATCAGACGGAGTATACAATAGCTTCGCAAGAGTGAAAATCGAGATTTTACCAGCAAATATGCATACCCCAGAATTCAAGGATATCATTGTGGACGTTCAAGTTCCTGAAAACATGCCCGCTGGTCATCTGGTGGCAGTTGTGAAGGCTACAGACAAAGACACTGGTCCTTTTGGAACCATACTCTATTCCATACATTCAGAGTTGCTGAGTGTCAAGTTCAGCATCGATAAAAATAACGGGAGGATAACAACTAGAAAGAGGTTGGATAGGGAAGAACAAAAGGTGTATGAAATACCTATTATGGCTACTGATGGAGGTGGAAAATCAGGGTTCTTCACGGTCAGAGTTAGAGTTACAGATGAAAATGATAACGCTCCCAAATTTGTATTGAAAGAATACAAAGCTAGCATCTACTTCAACCACAGCGTTACAGTTCCTATAATTAGAGTTAGAGCTATAGACTTGGATGAGGGTGCATCCGCTGAAGTAGAATATTCCATATACGAGGAAAAAACCTCAGAAGTCATGGACATTTTCAAGGTGAACCCAAAAAGTGGTGATCTATATGTCAGAAAAGTAACTCCAAATTCAGGTAAATCAAAGACACTGATCCAATGTTATATCTAAACAACTTACTTTCAGCTGGTCAAGTTTTTCAATTCTTTATAAGAGCCAAGGATAAAGGAAAACCTGAGAAACATTCTGACGTTCCTGTTAATATTCTCATTATGGGTGTGAATGACCGCCTTCCCATTTTTGAGAGGGGCGACTCCAAATTTTTCCCTTCTGAAAACTCAGCTACAGGTAAATACTAGCAACTGCCATTTGGGAGTGGATTCGTTTCCAAACTGACAAAAAACATTTCGATTCTTTCACTGCCAGAATGCAAGCTTGTCTGTTTCAGGTACAATAATCACAAAACTGAAAATGTTATCCAATGTAACAGTTACATACAAAATCCTCTCTGATAACGACGACAATCCCCAATTCATCATCGACAGCGATGGTCAAATTTCTTTAGCCAGACCTTTGAATTTCGAATCGCAGAATTCCCATTCCATTGGAGTTATAGCATTGACTGATTCCAGTCCTCCAATATCAGCACTGACTGAAGTAACTTTGCAAGTTCTGGATGAGAACGATCATGCTCCACAGTTTGAAAGTAGCACTTATATCTTGTACTTGGCAGAGAATACTGAGGAAGGTACTTCAATATTGAAAGGTGAGATATTTTAAGAAAGACTAAAGAGGAATTATATTTACGATAATCTTTTCAGTGATGGCACATGATGGGGATCAAGGAAGCAATGGTGAAGTCAGATACGCCCTGACTTCAGATTCAGGAGATATGATCAATATTTTCGCTGTAGACTCTCATACAGGTTGGATAACAACAATGGTAGAATTCGACAAGGAAGTGCGATCAGAATACAAGTTCCATGTGACAGCCACTGATAACGGCACGCCCAAACAATCAGCTCGAACTAATGTTATCATAAGACTTAAAGACTATAATGACAGTCCTACTCTCTTCAAGAAGCCAATGTACGAAGCGTCAGTCAGAGAAAATGCTCTACCTGGCACAGTTCTTCTTACGTTAGAGACAACGGATGCAGACGTCGATCTGTCTACGAAAGTTGAGTTTTATATAACTTCTGGAGATCCTAGTTCACAATTCCAAATCAAGCAAACAGGCGAGTTATTCGTAGCCAAGAAATTGGATAGAGAAACTACCCCTAGTTATGATTTGGAGGTTCTTGTCACCGATGGATTGTATACAGATGTTACCAGAATAGACATCACAGTTTTGGATGTCAATGGTAAGTGTTATCACGATGAATTGTATTCGAAATATTTCATTTCTTCTTCTTTCAGACAATCCACCATATTGTCTGAGGTACAGATACCGGCAGGTGCTTTCAGAAGGAATTTTACCAGGATCTTTCGTACTTTCCGTCTTAGCAAGCGATATCGATGGTCCAGAAAACTCCAAGCTACGCTATATCCTCACCGGGGAAGGATCTGACAATTTCGTGCTGGACAAAGAAAATGGTTACCTCAAAACATCCACTACATTGGATAGGGAAAACAGATCGAAATACATCCTCACTGCGCACGTCCATGACAAAGACCATCCCTCTTGGGAATGCACATCACAGATAGAACTAATGATATCCGATCTCAACGATAATTTCCCCCTTTTCACAGTACCCCAATATTCTGTGGCTCTTCCAGAAGACGTCGAAGTTGGTACTTTGGTAACCAAGGTGCACGCTACTGATGCAGATATTGGTATCAATAGAAAAATAAGATACGCATTTATCGATTCCTTCAACAACCATTTCAAAATGGAATCAGACAGCGGTATAATCACTTTAGCCAAGCCTCTTGATCGAGAACTGAGAGCTATGTATAACTTGTCAGTACAAGCTGTGGATCAAGGATCTCCACAATTATCCAGTGTTACAACGTTGATAGTGAACGTGCAAGATATCAATGATAATCCTCCGGAATTCTCCAACAAATACTATTTCGCAACTGTACCAGAAATAGATGCTGTTGGTACTGAAGTGGTGAGAGTTTTGGCCACTTCCAAAGATACTGGTGTGAATGCTGATGTGTACTATAGCATCATTGGGGGAAATGAACACAAAAAATTCTCGATTCCAAATAACAGAAGTGGCGTGATTGCCATAGCCGAAATGCTGGATTATGAGAGAGCCAAAGACTATTTCCTTACAATCCAGGCAGTGGATGGAGGTGAACCTCCATTGAGCAATGTGGCAACTGTGAACATTAGTATCATAGATTGCAACGATAATGCTCCAGTTTTCAATCAGATTTCGTATAATGCTCAGATTAAAGAAGACTCTCAAGTTGGAGAAGTAGTCGTACAGGTATGTTGAACATTTCCTCTTGAATTTCTCCTTCTGACTCGACGTTTTTCAGGTACTGGCAACGGATCTAGACAACGACAAGAATGGAAAAGTGACTTACTCTATCATCGGAGGAGATTCACAAGAACAGTTCGCGATAGATGCTGAAACTGGTCTCATTTCAATAGCAGATACGTTGGATCGCGAGAAAATCTCTAACTACTCCTTGGACATACTCGCAAGAGATAACGGGTTGCCAACACTATCAAGACAAACTGTCGTTTATATCGACATCCTAGATGCCAATGACAATCCTCCGCTCTTCTCACAAGCTAATTATACAGCTGTAGTCCAAGAAGACAAACCAATAGGTCACAAGATACTCAAATTCGAAATAACTGACGTCGATATACCACCAAATACTGTTCCGTATACCTTCGACTTCAGAAGTGGAAATGAGGAAAACATATTCAGATTGCAAGATTCCCATCTTTTGACAGCCACCAAATTCAATCATAGGATACGGGAACGGTATCTTTTGCAAATAAGAGTGTTCGATAATGGTAGTCCACCTCTTTACTCCGATGCTTGGGTTGTCGTCAAAGTAATAGAAGAATCCCAGTATCCACCAATCATAACACCCCTGGAAATCAACATCAATTCCTTCCTGGACGAATATCCTGGAGGAGTAATAGGAAAAGTGCACGCTATCGACCAAGACAACTACGACACCCTTACCTATTTCTTGTCCCCAACTACAGGTATTTCATACCCCGCTCATGAATTGTTCGAAATAAATAGAACTGACGGAACATTGACTGCTCTACCGAGGCTGGATGTAGGGGAATACAGGCTCAACGTTTCTGTCACTGACGGAAAATTCTTCAGTCACACAATCGTTAAAATCAACGTGGAAATCATATCAGATGACATGTTGGAAAATTCGGTTGCTATAAGGTTCAGATCAACATCTCCTGAATCCTTCATATTGAGCCATAAAAAAGGATTCGTGAGGGTTGTGAGAAGTGCTATGAATTGTAGGTTGAAAGACGTGGTCATCATCAGTGTCCAATCTTCAGATGATGAAGATTTTAGAAGCAAGCGACAAGTTAGTCGTGACTTAGATGTCCTTTTTACTGTTAGAAAACCGGATGGTTCCTATTTCAGTTCTGACAGTATTAGGAAAGCATTGAGTGACAACTTAGAAGAGCTGGAAGAAAGTACAAAACTGATCGTTGAGGAAATCATAAGACTGAAATGCAGTAATACCTATTGCGTCTTCGGAGTATGTCAAGACCATTACATCCTGAAGCCAACTGAAATAGAACCTGTTGCCACAGACGTGATCAGCTTTGTATCACCAAGACATCAGCAGAAATTCGAGTGCAACTGCAAAGAAGGCTACGGTGGGGAGAGATGTAACTCTATTGTGAACGAATGTGCTAAAGAACCCTGCCCAGCTTATAAAATATGCGTTCCGGACGCTTCAGATATTGGTTTCACCTGTCAATGTCCGGAGGGGTATGCGGGGAAGAGCTGCGAAGTCGACATTTCCGAGTGTCACAATCAGAACTGTTATGTTGCAAGGAACCCTATATCTTTCACTGGGAAAAGCTATTCCCAATACCATATCATCAACAAGAAGTCTATTGAGGATCAGTTGAGTCTCAGCTTGAGGATGAGGACAGTGCAGCCCACTGGAAACTTGATGTATTCCGCTGGGAAGGTTGACTACAACATTTTAGAGGTAATTTATGAGTTTCTTCTAGTCAACTCTGTTTTCTAATCTTATATTCTTTGTAGGTTATGAATGGGATAGTTCAGTACCGCTTCGAATTAGGAAGCGGCGAAGGAATGGTAAGAGTGACATCAATCTACATTTCCGATGGCAAATGGCATGAAGTAAAATTAGAAAGGGAGAAGAACAGCGCAAGAATAACCATAGACGGCATCCATTCAGCTCAAGGTTCAGCACCTGGAAGCAGCGATGTACTCAACCTACAAAACGACGAGCTTTACTTAGGAGCCGAAGTTCATCTACACCCGTCAATTCTCGGCTTTGAAGACATACAGAAAGGCTTTACAGGATGCATGGACGACATAAGAATCTCCAGAATATCCGTACCCTTACATAAATCAGGAGACAACTCGATAGCAGTCCTCAAGAGATTCGCGAATGTTGAATTCAGCTGTGACGCTGGTGTTGTTCTCCAACCACCTGGACCTTGCGGATCTCAACCTTGCCTAAACGGTGGGACATGCGTGGAAACCCTGAACGGTTTCGAGTGCGAATGCCATACAAGATTTTCTGGAGCTCTTTGTGATATAGACGCGGATCCGTGTGTCTCAGCGCCTTGTTTGTACGGCGGAAAATGTATGATTAGCGCTGCTGGAGACTACGTTTGCGAATGCGCCCATGGACTGTCTGGAAAAAGATGCGAGTATGGAAGATTCTGCACTCCAAACCCTTGCAAACATCTAGGATATTGTGAAGAAGGGGACAAAGGACCTTTATGTAAATGTAGAGCGTATGCTGGTGAACTGTGCGAGTTTGATTTGAACGAATGCGAATCCAACCCTTGCCAAAACGGAGCGACTTGCATAAATGAAGTGGGATCTTTCAGATGTAACTGCTTGCCGAATACTACTGGCATATATTGCGGGCAGCTTCTAACTGGAAGCTCCTTGCTGCATTTCAATTTTACCCGTGAAGAACTCATTGGAATTTTTGGAGGAATCCTCATAATCTTCATGATCATAGTCATCATAATCTGCGTTTCTTGTAGACAATTCCACGTCAAGAGGTCGCGTAGAAAACGAAACATGATCAATAACGAAAATCTGAAAGACCACATCGTTCTCAACTCGACCAGACCCCACGAACTGACTGAATTCAAACGGGGTTCGAAGTTGAGTAACTTGGAGGTGAATCAAAGGGAAATACCCCTGTGTTCCCAAAGACCAGTATCGTATACCCCGAGTTCCAACGACCCTATCTACAACACGAACACTGCTTTAGTTTTAAACAATCTGGATACGCTTAGAAGCTACGGTTCGGCAGGTGACGAACTGGAAACCGTGCCACCGGATTACGTGCGAAATTTGAACAGAAAGACCATCGCCAACACTGCCAGCAATCACTGTGATTCCGAAAAATCTAAATGGGCCGATCAGATGCATCTATCGTCTACTCTCAATGATAAAACGAAGATAAAGAATGGTGAATATTGCAAAAATTCGGCTCTGTACAGTTTTTAATCGGAACCTAAATTTTCAGAATACAAAGTATCGAGCCCGGTTAACTGTGATCCTCCGAATCGACTGTATGGAGGTAGGGGTAGTAACGTTAACACGTTGAAGTCGAATGGACCCATCTGTACTTCCGAGGATGATCAGCGATCGGTTGGAAGTGAGTACACCGTTTTATTGAAATAATTATGAACAGGGTTTACGAATTGTTCTGCAAGATCTTTGACAAACATCAACAATTGATAACGATGGGTTCTTGTTAGAATGTTATACTTAGGCATTTTTGAGCATTCATCTACCTGATTCAATATAAATTCGAACAAAGGGTACCTAATGATTCCTATTTCTTGTTAGACAGTATAGACTATTCATAGACTTAGATAGACTAACCTGTAGGTAGTTGTTCATCTCCGTTAACTGCTTCATTCCATCCTAACAGGCTATCATTGGGATTGTTCAGACTGGGCCAGGCACAGCCAGACTCTGCCTAACATAACGGAAGTTCCGGGCAGTGAGATCCCGGATTCTTCTAGCTTTCACAGTAACGAAAGTAATGAATCCCGCTGTCATCATCCTGCCTCGGTTTTGGGTCCGCAAGATTACCTCCGTGGCATTGGGACGTTGAATGAGGACATTGAGTCCGAGTATCTTCACGAAAGCGACGCGGAGCATTGTACTAACCTCAATGTACTTGATAGTGGAAATGAGGATTATCCTTTCACCACAGGTAAATAACAATGAGGGTATTCATTCAGAAGATTCCTAGGGTCTATTTCGAGTGGGAACATCTTACGTCTCTTGACTCAAAATGGTTTATCATAGAGATGCATAGAAAATAGGTTATGTTCCATCATTCATATCTTGGAACTCACCGTATTCACTATAGTAAGGTTTATCTAATGATCTAAAATGAGAAATTTTCAATATTCGGCTCGAAGTACCAAATGTTGCGGTAAAGAAATATGAATGGAGGAACCATCAGCCATTTCATTGAATTGTAAATTTGTATTCAAGAATTATAAGTTTTTTTTCCACAAATATTATTTACTCTTGAATATTTCTAGTTTGGCGAGAAACTCATTTGTAAATACCGAATAACTTAAGAACAGTAAGTCAAAATTTCAACTTGCATTCACTGTGTACTAATGATTGAACAGTTTTGCAAATAATATAACTTTCGTGCATCTTTGAAGATTTTTTGGTATTCGTAGTATAACAATTAACTAACGCTTGCGACTTATTTTCATGCAGTGCCTTTAATTGTTAAGCCAAGTAAGTATTTTAAGAAGCATGATATAATCTTCGCCTAAGATTTCATTCTTCAATTCGATTCAGAAGATGACAATTGATATTTCAATACTTATAATTAGTCAAGCAGTTTACGTATAGTCGTGCAAAAAAGAACTCATGCTCTTGATTGTTTTTCATTTAAACTTAACTAGTGGGAGCATGAATAACATTTATGGATTGATCCATCCTTCAGATATTTGTGGGAAATTCCTAACCATCTACACAAATATCTTGCCTGTGTGAGCATTTTTGATCTCATTTCGAGTATAACTAGATCAAATCTCATTAATTATACCTTCAGCAGATAGCTATATACGTCATCCGAACTCATATCTACCAGCCCATGGATACAACATACCCAGTGAGCCCGAAATCGAATGCTTGCATAGTCCTGGAGCTGAATCTGATGATGTTGAGCCTTACGGTTTCCCTAGTATTAGAAATAGAAGAAAAATTTGCGAGTATGACTCGAACTCTGTGATCACGACTTTAGGTGAGTACGAAATAAAACAGAAAAGAAGATAAAGAAGATGAATATAATAAAATTTTCAGAGGAAAGAAACTCATTATTAGGAGGAGGTTTTGATAGTGGTAGTGACTTATCGACCAATGTTTGTGAAATAGAAGACTCGGAATGCGAAGGAGAGCATAAGCCTTTGAATTATCACTCAAGTGTTCAACAGACCTCAGTTTGACACATACTGACGCCGATCAACGGCTCAAACAAACGTCATTCTGGATAGCAAAGAGAACTGATACTCCTACCAAAGGACTTAATGTAAATCGAATGACGTACCTAGCTTTTCTGTAAGAGGTGTTCCCTTTATAACAATTCTCCAACAAATTCGCTACTACTTTCCGACAAGTGAATCGGTAAAACCACCAGAAATAATTTTATCATAAACTTAGCATATCACAAACTCTTCAGTTGGGTTCATATGAAAAATACATTGAAATATATTTTATATACTTAATAAATGAATTAACACTTCCTGAAACAGTTTGTATATGTTTGATAATTATTTATTTTAAGTGTGATCGATCCACGATATTATTAGTTCCTGGCTTGAAAAAGCCATAAAAAAAGTTTTTTGGTTTGATTGTTTGCAGCTCCAGTTATATCAATTTTGCAGCTAAGGGAGCCTTTGAGCTCCCAAATTTCTCGAATAATTTGAATAAAGTTTTAATTTTGTACTGTTTGGATGTGTCATCACTTGGATATTTTCTGCATCTAGGATTAAAATGTGCCTAACAAATTGAATTTATAAAAAAAAGGTAGCTGAATACGGCAGCTTTTAAAATATGTTACAGTAGAATTTTCGACCACCAAAACAGTAATTCCTATTGTATCATCCTTCGAATTGAATCAAAATGGTTGTACTATATGCATTTTTACATAACCTGTTGTAGTATATGTACGCAGAACTGATTTTACTATTCCAAACTACTCCATTCCAAACCGATGTACGTATTTTTATTGATGTCGTTGATTTTACTGTAAAATGTAATCTAGGATTAAATTCAGTTTATTTAATGCAAGTGATATGTATTTAATAAGTTTTTTTATATATTTTCAGTTTTAAATGTATTGTAATTTGGAAATGTTGAGTATCAAATTTGCCATTGATAGGTGATCATTGATTTATTGCCATTGAAGTCTAGATTATGTAATTTTTTAAATAAACGATAAATCTTGATCTTTTGCAGTTACTCATTTCGAATTCCCGAAAAAATGTATTCACCTTCAGAAGCGAATGTTTGTTTTCATACTCTGGAGTTTTTGTAGATCTGTATTGCTCCGTTATAACCTTCTAAATCAAGAGTTTTTTGTTTACTTTTGACCCGTTTTCTTTTTTATAATCTTGCTTCACATAGTTTGTCATTAATAATTATTCCTTCATCACAGGTGATGGATATAATTTTAAATATAAAACGCTATTTGGAAAAATATTTATTGCTTCATCGACTTTTTTTTACATTTGCATTCAACCACTCAACAACGGAATTTAAATGTTTCTTCTTCCATTCTATTCTCAATTTTATTTTGTTTACTGTTTCCTGCATTATACCCGCGAACATCTCCAAGTCATCCTGATGTAGTTTGTAGAACTGCGTCAGCTGATGAATAAGAAACATCAAAATATTCAATTTTCTAGTTAAATAATAAACAACTTACGTCTTCAAGATCTACTTCAGTTGCCAAATTGGATAGGAAATCATTGATGATCGATTTCAATACGAAAAATATATCCTTGTATTCTTCGAAAATAACATTCCAGTTCATCCGTAAAAAGGGGAACCCAGTTCTCAGTCCAACAGGGTGATTTAAGGACTTCCAAACCAGTGGAACATTTTCTAATGTTATGTTGCCCATCAACGATAAATGCAAATATCTTTGAAATTAAGAAAATGTTGTATATCGTTAAAAAATTCATAATTGGAATATTCACAAAAGATACAAGAGATTGATATTCATATTATAAACTCACTTGTTTATGAGCCAAGGATCATGCGTGCAACCTAGTGATAAATAGATAACATTCAAATCTTCCGGTGATATATTCGGATTGTAAGTTCTGTCCCATAAGAAGTACCATTCTTTTCTGCTTCCTTTCTCTATCGCCATACATTGCACAATTTTACGATAGTCCCTATGAATTCTGTGAAAAGGATATGATAAACTTCAAAGTAGTTGCTGATCATATGGTTTCGGCCTCAAAGTGGCCATCATCAGTGCAACATATCTTATCTTTCACAAAAAAACAGAGCTTCGGATAACAAAACCCCGAGAAGTTACCAACAAATAATATGAAAGATTTAGATTCAAAAGTCATAACTTACGGATTATTCAGATCAGGGTCGTTCTGATCCATCCACCTCTTCAGTTGAGCTTTTGCCCAATCGATACAAGGTTCGTAATAAAGATGACAAGCCAAATTAATAATTTCTAGCCGGAGGAACTTGTCATTTATCGATTCCCTTGGTTTCGGAGAGGTCCCCAAGATGTTGAAACGCCTAGCTATTAAATTAATCAAGAACGTATGGTATATTCCTGAATATTCATGGTAGTCCATTATTGTCTTGATGTATTTCAAATTGTTCAAGGCTGGATACCATGCAACGTACGCAGATTCGTTATATTTAAGAAAATTTGTAAGTTCGAAGGGAATGTTGTAATACAAATTGCCCATCTTTGCTTGTTCGAAAGAATCGTCCAGCAGTTGTGCCCGGTTTGAGAGTGGTATCTTGTGATGGTCTTCCTCCAACTGTTCTTTGAGCAGTTTCCAGTTTTCCTCATCGTAATTCACTCTGTAGAAACCTAAAATATATGCAACTATTGGAATAACAAGGATGCACCTATGCTATGGTGGTAAGAGAGCGAAAGAGTTTGAAAGTCAAGCTTCTGGATGTGTGAAGATGAATGAAGATATAATTAGTTGACAAATCACCTTTTCTACGGAGATTAACAAGGATCCAAGAATCTCCTGAGACTCCAGTATCAACAGTTTTTGTTTTTTCATTGCTCAGCCATACCCTCTTAACCTCGGTGTTGTTCTTCTTGATGTATGTGACAGGAACAAACCACAATCTCGTCCCATTCTCGTCGCCAAATTTATTTTGTGTCATCGTATAAACACCAGAGGTATTAGCTTTCTTTTCCACGACAATACAAGGGTAGCCAGGTTGTTTGGTCCAGCTGTCCATGATGATCTTCAGATTTCCTTCGTTCCACAAAGATTGGTTGCCACCTTTCTCCTCTGCTACCTTGACCATTTCGGTCCATAGCTCGTCTTGGCCAGCTGATTTGAAAGAACTGGAAGATCAAGAGGAATAGAATTTTTACTTTGAATTGTTAATTTTCCAGGCGAAAAACGATATTTTCAAAACGACAGGAACTGATGAACCTGAAGTTAAAAATCAAAGAACACCAAAGAGTTGAGGGAAACGTTGTGTCATTCTGAATGTTTGTCGAACAGGAAATTGAGCGGAAAGTATAATTAATTAAATTTATGATATTCGTATATTAATTTTTCTGCATTTCGAATCGCCAGACTGGACGATTCGAATGTCAAATCAATTATCTCCTAAAAATGACATATTCCACTTACAACGTCCGCAAATAATTCCTGATGGCTCCTTCGAAAACCGTCTGAGTCACGGTATTGTTCAGCATTCTCAACAAGCTACTTCCTTTCTCGTAGATTAGGGAGTCCGTAATTTGTTCAATTTGTTCATTATCGACTATTTTCGTACGGAGGCTAGATGAGGAATTCAAACTGTCTTCGAAGAGGGAGGTCTCAATTTCCATGAGGGGTTGGTTGTTGTACGTGTCCCATTCAGGTTTCAGCTGGAAGAGAAAGTTTGAAACGAATTTATACCCTTAAAGGTTGTCCGGAATATTTTTCATTAGATAAAGAACAATTTTCTTCAAGTATTTTTGCTCACTACTACAAAAATGCATCAATATACTTTCTTAGCACCAAACAATGATCTCAAATACACTGCGCAAAAAAATTAACGCACATTCTGAAAATCTCAATTTTAATGAAAGTTAACTCTACATTGACTTTATAACTTATTTTTTATGTTCTCTTGGGAAGGTTTTGAACGAAACAAGACACAAATGGAAGAAAAATTCAGGATTTCACCGAATCTTATGTGAAAGAAGAGAAATGAACAATTTTCAAAATATCTACTGAAATGCTGAAAAGTGATTTAATACTTGGTATTTCCACCCCTTTCGTTAATTACAGCTCGGCAACGACGGTTCATACTCAAATGAGTGATCTTGAAATGTTTTGATCTAATCCTTCCCAGATTTCTCCGAGTTGGATTCCTAAGTCATTAAGAGTAGCTGGATGATTTTCTGAACTTCTCAGCCTTCTATTGAGGTTGTCCCAAACCTGCTCAATCGGATTGAGATCTGGACTTCTTGCTGGCCATTCCATTCGAGAGACTTCAACCTCTTCAAGGTACCTCTGAACGATGCGCGCACGATGGGGACTGGCATTATCGTCCATAAAAATGAAATTTTCACCAATGTATGGGGCAAATGGCACTCACTACATGCTCTTCAAGAATGTTCCTTATATACTCATCAGCATTCATAGCTCCATTATCAACGACCACTAGGTCTGTGCAGTCAAAGTCAAAGATATTCCACATTCAAAGATATTCCACCCCATACCATAATCGATCCTCCCCCGAAACCAGTAGTTTTCAGGAAATTGCACTGAGCATATCTTTCATGTGGACGTCTGTATACAAGGGAACGTCGATCACAATGGTAGGGGCAAAATCTAGACTCATCTGTGAAGAGAACTCTTTCCCAATCGGCCTCTTCCCAATGGATATGCTCTCTCGCAAAATCCAAACGCGCCCTTCGATGGGCTGGGGTAAGAGCTGGGCCTCTTGCCGCGACACGAGGCCTTAAATCATATTCTCTGAGGCGATTTCTTATTGTCTGAGTGCTAATTTGCACCTCATGAGTTTGCTCAAGCTAATTTTAAAGGAGGCGAGCGGTTGCAAACCGTTGTCTTAACGAAGAAACTCTCAAGTAACGTTCTTGAATGGCAGTTGTTACCCGTGGTCTACCCTGTCCTGGTCTTCGGACATTCATACCTGTCTTCCTGAATCGCTGCAACACTCTGGACACACTTGTATGAGAAACTCCAAACCTTTCTGGAATTCTTGTGTATGTCCATCCTTCTTCTCGCAAAAGTACCGCTTGGGCACATTCCTCTTGGGTCAA
Organism: Adalia bipunctata; assembly: GCA_910592335.1. Classification (NCBI taxonomy): domain Eukaryota; kingdom Metazoa; phylum Arthropoda; class Insecta; order Coleoptera; family Coccinellidae; genus Adalia; species Adalia bipunctata. The sequence continues at coordinate 18,331,537 of OU342955.1, forward strand.
ATTGCGTGTTTCGCGTTGCATAGCGATCGAGTGTAGAAAATCAAACGAAAGAAAAACTATTGATCACTAGAATTGATCGAGAACAACTGATTTTAGAATGGAGCCAATACATTAAAAATCTGATAATATCATCTTTTTTTTATTCCTGCTGGGAGAAAACATCTGTATTGAAGAAAAACGTTGAAAGTGGATAACATATGCATGAATAATTCTGATGAAAATAATTATTATTGGGAACACCTTCAGTTGTAGAATAAACTTGAGATTTCCATAATGTGAGTTAATTTTTTCGCGCAGTGTATGTTGACTAGTTATATAAAGTCTCAAAATTAGGTCAAAAAGTACTCACATCTTTTTCTATTTGTGCAGACAGAAGCATTGCAAAGCCTTCTTTTAACCACAACTCTGACCACCATCTTATGGAAACCAAATTTCCCATCCACTGTTTTATTATATTCTTACACAAAACATTGAATATCTGCGGTTTTACCAGTACACTCTCTTTATTTGGATCGAAAAGAAGGGATGATTTTCTGGGGAAATTAATAAATTTCGAATTAACTTCATATACAGGTCGTAAAGAATGGATAGTATTGTACCTTCAGGTAAAGGACTTTCTTCAAGAAAAAAATTTCTTGGCTCATTGTAATAGAAAATTATTTTGTATTGAATGCTGGAAATACAATCAGTGGATTCTCAATGAAAGAGGCATGCGCTCACATTCGATAGCGCATTAATCCAGGAATACTTTCCGAAAAACTGTTTAACGAAATTTGGAGTCAGGCCAACAAAAATAGTGGCTAAGCGTGTATTTTCTTTTTGAACCCTCACATAGTCCTCTATCCGAAGGTACCATATTACCCGTTCATTACGCCACACCCTGTATACAGGCTGGACCTCTTCAAACAATCCTGCCGTCTGTTCTCACCTGAACGAAATCAAACCCCAGTTTTCTGTAGCTGCTTGCGCCAAATTTGGTACTGCCAGCAAGTCCAGTTTGGGTAAAGGATACGGTATACCAAAGTATTTCTCCAAATAGTCTATAATAGCAGCAGCAGATTTCAATGCGAAATCACCCTTAGCTAGATCACTGGTTGGTCCCCAGATCTTGACGATGGAATTGGGACATGTGGAATTACATTTCAATGGAACAAAATCACTGACAGCGAAAGATAGTGACATAGTCGACATTGGTGGTGTTCTATCGAAATGGTCCCAAACCCATTCTGTATCATTTTCCCTTGAATCATATTGTGCATTCGTCAATCGTCATGTTTACAGGGATTTTCAAAGTACGTAGAGAAAATACAGTCAATACTTGGTTCCTGTATTTCCTTACATTCTCAGAAAGCAAAATGAAAATTTGATACCTACATGGCTTCGGTTGATTTAAGAGGTGTATTCGCTAGTGTTGTCATATTTATTCTTCTAGCGATGCTCATGTCAAAGGTTGCTTTAAAATGTGGTTCATCAAAGCAAGGAAAGAGTCTTCTTGCATAAATGGGCTCAAAATCTGTGGTTATAAGCCACCTTCAAAAAAAATTTCAATGAAGTGAACAAATTAGCAACATGGAATAGAAATAATTGTATAGCCACTAAAATGTGGTAGTATCTAAATAAGTTCCCAATGAAACCAAAATTATTCAATTAAAATAATAGAAATTAATTCACGAGTTTATTTCCTGTTAATAGTGTGAACAGATTAACATCATAATTAGCTACATTAAAAAACTTACCTAGACTCTCCTTCAGTCGTATTATAAGAAGTCCTATAAAGTCCAATTAAATTGTCAGATATTTTCCCAGAAAACTCGATATAAATTGTATAATTATTATTAACTTGCATATTGTCCTTCAATTTTATTTTAATCTTGCCATTTTCCTTTTCTTTTTGTATTCCCTCGACATCAATTTTCATTCCATCAGATGTCAATACGTTCTCTGTATTTTCAGTTCGTTCAGCAGAATTGTCAAGGAATGTTTCATTTTTGTCCACATTATTTTCTACCAATGAAGATGTCGTAGTGTCATTGGTCTCAAAAATGGATTCCTTTGGTCCCACATTTTCAATGATCTGCGTCGTTTTTTTAATGATTATTTCGTTTGTTATGTTGACGTTGTACCAATTTAAAATTACTGTATCAGTTTCTTCTTTACAGAGAACGGTTATTTGGACACGCCCGGTATACGAAAAATTTTTTGGGCTGCTCGGGTCTATTATTGGATGGACTAAAAGCCTATAGTTGAGGGGGGTCAAACTTTTAGGCAACCGTATATCTTTTTCGACTTTATTTTCTAATTCTTCTTTAAGTATCTCTTCAATATCATTGTCTTGTTCTTGTATCTAAAAATAATTCGAATGATTTGCCACAAACCACATACTTTTCCTAATGCATATTTAGAATAATGTTTCTGAACATAAACAGATATCAGACAAAAAGTGGTATTCAATTCCTATATTCCATTTCCAACCGCATACGAAAAGCATTTATCAGAACCTCAATAACTGTTATTGTAACAAACAACAATGGCTAATTATGTTCCGAAACTACTGAACCATTTGAAGCAAGTCTCATTAGGAACATAAAAAGGATAAGAAAGATTGATAATCATATTTACTTCGAACTACAAGGTTAGAAAAACTCGCTCAATGCAAATTCACATTTTCTCAACCTTTTCCATAAAATCCAAATTTGAAGAAAATGCATTCAGAAGAAGATTATTTGATCTATTTTAGATAAATGAAAACACAAATTTGAAACATTGTTCAAGATACAGATAGCATTTGTTATTTTTGTTCGTAAAAATCAGATTTTGGCTAGTTATAGTAATAATAGTGAATTTCAACCTGAGTTGAATAGATGATGCCTACATAATAAAAGTAGATAAAAATTATTGAATGCAAAGCACACTTCGCTCAAGTACCATATGGATTAGTCACTGCAATAATTCCTCAATGATCATTGATGATTATAATGTGAATAATTACTGAGGTATTTGTGTACAATTATCCATTAGAAAAAAATTATGTCTAGGTTTCGGAGTGTACTTTAAATAGACAGAAACTACAATTCCAATATTTGTAGAGAAAGCAAAAAGGATCATGTAAAACTTCAAGATTTTATTTGGTCGTTAATTATCACTGAATTTCGAAATTTCGCACTGTTCTGAAGATATACAGGTTGTTTCACGAGAAATAGTACAAAGTTCGTGGGGGATAGATGATAGAGGGCATCAGAACGATTCAATATAATATATATATATATATATATATATATATATATATATATATATATATATTAAGTCTGTTGAATTGGGAACTCGGCATGTGGGGCTATTTAAATCAAACAACCATTGGTCATGTATATCTATATTTCGGTCCTAGATTTGGTCCTTCATCAGGATACTAAAAAATACGAGCAATTCAACAGACTTAATATTTAGAAAATACGGCAATACTCCTTGTTCATTAATTATATATATATATATAACCCCCATACAATAATCGGAGCTTGGTCTCTGATGATATACAGGGTACTTTATAATTTTTGTCGGGAAACTGAATCGAATGATTTTTCTGATGACTACTCCCCAAATTCTTTGCTGAAAATTATTTTGAATATTGTGCGAAATATACTGTTTTATTTTTTAATCCGATGAACAAAGCCCCAAAATGGGCACTCGTTTTTTCGATAGCCTTCGTGTTGTTTCGTTAATATATCATTTTGCTCTTTCTCCTTATAGATGAAGACGTATACAACTTCAGAAAAATCCAAAAAAAAATCTACAAAACAAATCTCAAATTAACTGATAAAATCTCGTGACTAACAAATTTGCAGCATGCTTCAAAAATTTCGGTTTCAATGTTCGACCGTTGTTCTAATTTTGCTGTAATATATTAATCTTTAAATCTTTCCGCATTATAATTTATTTTTATTTTTCGGAAACTGCGGAACTAATGTGCCTGTAGTTATAAAGTATTTTTCATTCTAATACAATGCGTAAAAAAATGACAAGATGTGAGATTCCTTCATTCTTCTCGGGTTGTTTAGGAACACCTATATAACTTAGATATATTGTACTAAATACGCGCACAAGAAAAAAAAACCAAAAATCGAACTCACCTGTATGATTTTTCTGTTCGGTCCATAATAATACATAAAAACTATCACAAAAATCAGGGTGAAAATGGCCAAAGCCACAAGGGCCAGAGCCTTCTTCGTAGTCACAAACCATCCAACAGCTTCAGTGTCACCCTTCAGAAACTGGGTAGGGTTAGAGTTCATGTAATTTGGTGAGTTGACCATGGTTGAAATCACCGACTCACTTGTACCATTGATCCCACATTCTGACGAGAAAAATCACCTGAAGACTGATGGGTATTCGAGGCAAATAAAGTGATAATAATTATTGGGATACCTGCGGTCACATGGTACATTAGAATATGTGGAATCACTTGTGTGTTTACGTAACAAGTTCCGCTGGTTTACCACCCACGGTTGGAAAAATAATCAGGATAATGCGGTAGCCAGTCTCAAAAAGAGAATAGAGATGATAATTGTTGCTGTTGTTGGCATGTTTGAGGACTATACGCACATGGCACTCCCCTTCATTTTGTTTATACAGGATGCGGCCGTTTTATCGGCCATTTTCTTCGTTAAACTTTCGCGCAAATTTCGGCCCATTCCGGCAAATTTGAAATTCGCATGATGGCCGGGCTCAAGGACTCTCTCAATTATAATGAGGCCAAATTGTCCTCATGATTATGGACTCAGATGCAATCATCAGTGTATTTATCATCAATAGCACAATAGGAAATGTGAAGTAGTGATTTATGGGCTCAATAAATTTAAGTTGAGCATAGAGTTTCACTCATACGATTTTCAATCGAAGATGCATGTGATCCAGATTTAAGTTCAGCAGATGGATTTGTTACTTATTTTCTGCTATTTTAGCGCGTTGCTACGATAGGATAGTCGGAATAGGTTTACGTATCGTCACAGCTCCGCTCATAGGACTCATCAAATTAGCCATTAGAATCAAGCGGAGTTTGCCAATGACGTACCACAGGAAATAATGGCACCAAAGAACGTGCTGAGGGTTCCTCACGAAATATAGGCGTGAACAGAGAGCGAAAAAGGTTAAACGCTCAATGAGGGAGTAAATAGGATGTGCGCGAAATGAGGGCGCCAACAAGGAAGTTTGAATCATTAAAAATACATACAAGAATAGACAAACAAGAAATATAATAAGTTAGAGTAGGTACACTTCGTCAATTTCAAAAATAGTAGTGCTTCATTCTAAGAGTAAGTAACTAAATATATTTTGAGTGAAAAGATATACAGAGTGTAACAGCCAAATGGAATAAATTCGATAACGAATAAATGGAGGCGTGTTGGGAAAAACGCTCGGACATGTCGATTTGTAATTTCAAATGCGCATATTTTTCAAGAAAATAATATTATATAGGGTGTTCCATGTGACCGTGACCAATACCAACTTTCTTATTTCAAAGGCAACTTCCTGTATATCATTATTCTTTGGATTCTTCAGAGAATTTTAGACAAAAGTCATGCACAAAGTCCTATACCTATCTTAACTATTCCGGAAGTATTAAGTGTTCTCAGATTTATTGCAAAAATCATCGTTTCAAATAAAAATTATTTTATTTCACAAATTCGGTACATCACGCTCAAAACCTAATGAGTAATACTGATTATTTCTTAATTATTAAAAAAAAACATTAATGTCAATGTAGGAAATGTTCAGAATGCTCGCCGCGAACGTTTTGGCAACATGCTGATCTGGTGTATAATTGTATTCTAACGTTACTCAACATTTCAGGCGTTCTTGCTTACTTTCTTCATATCAAGAGGTAAATGGGAAATAAGTATTGAGTGTAATGTATCGAATTTGTGAAATAAAATAATTTTCATTTAAAATGTTAATTTTTGTAAAAAATCTGAAAACACTTAATATTTCCGGAAAAGTTGAAGATAGGTATAGGACATTGTACATGAATTATATCTGGAATTTTCTGAAGAATCCAAAAAATAAATGATATACAGGGGGTTGCATTTGAAATAAGAAGTTGGTATTGGCCACGGTCGCATGGAACACCCTATATAATTTTATTTTCTTGAAAAATATGCGCATTTAAAATTACAAATCGACGTGTCCGAGCGTTTTTCCTAACACCCCCTCAATTATTCGTTATCGAATTTATTCCATTTGGCTGTTACACTCTGTATGTATAAGTTGAGTAGACCACAGGAATGTTAGAGAGACAGTAGTAGAGACTAGTAATTGAGTTTATTACTTTCGGAAAAGGATCCTGAAACAGTTTCGTTTTTATTTTGAGTTTCTTCAGCAAACCTAAGAAAGAGACTGTCTACATTATCTAAAAAAAATCTATCATCTCATTAGGAGTAATTCTCTTGATGAATCCTTATTATGAGGTTTTGATTTTTTCGATGTCACTCAGCTTATATTGTTCCATGGAGCTGATAATAGCACGAAAAATGTCTTTCGTATTCTAGATGAACTTGCGATTTCAATGACGTAGTTATTTAAATACCGGTAGCATCTAATTTAATACTTATTCGCTCCGCTTGTAGTTTAATAAGATAATAAGGACTTGTTGTCGTTCCACTGAAGGATTCGTCAAAGCTTCATCAAATATGAAGAACCAATTTAAATATATTTGTTGTAATTCAAATTTGGATTAGTTACGTCCCATGAGCTATACAGTATACACCTTTTCGTACTGCGTTATGTGATGTGATTTTAGGTGATTTAAGTTCTGAGTAAGTTGCTATTGTAACTAGGCATCTTTGTCTTTGATGATGAAATGAATTGAGTTTGTAAAAAATAAAATTTCTTCATTCCAGTGATAGTTAAAACTAAGAAGAAATTCATAATTCATCTGAAATTTATGTATGATGACATGATTGAAAAAAAACTAGAATAGTGCTTTTCGACATCAAAACATTTATTTATTCTAAAAAACATTCTGATTCATGTATAATTTATATAACCAGTTGGTAGTTTTTTCGCTCAAAAGAATGGATTCAACTTATTGCTTGATCGATTTGAGTTTCAGCAATCCCAAGAATACAAACCAGTTCATATATCATGTTTCCTTTAGGACTTAATTCGATACAACATTGCGGCTTATATTTCTATATCGTTTCCAATGAAATTTCGGAATGATGATCAAATGAAAATATATCTCAAATATAAAACAATGTTCAATAACTTTTAGTGAGGTATTTTTTCCATCTCTCCCTCGTTTCTTCATTGATAACAACATAAAAAATGAACAGAATAAAACCTTGCAAGGTACCTGTGATACAAAATAAATACATTAAAATTCTCTTAAAAGTACTTTCCTTCACAAACTCGGCAAAAATAGCGAACAGCCAAGGTATGCCTAATACTGAAAACAACAACACAGCTAAATACAATTGCAAAATACTAAACTTCGTTTCTACAGTCGATTCCACCTTCTTAGTAGTCACATTATACATAACAATGATGAATACAATCAAGTTTGAAATTATCACAATAGAAACAGGAAAAATAACGGCAGTATACAGAGATAAACCATGCACGTAGCAAATGGTAGATTTAGAGTAACCATCTGGACTGAATAAGAGTGTCAAAAAAACAGGAACTATAGCAAAACCCCAACCAAAGAACATTGATTTCAAAATCAAATGCTTAGGGGCCACACCGAATACTTTAACGAAGCGTCTATATTGTAACAAAGCGTAGATCAACATCCAACAAAACTTGCTGAGCAAGGTGTAATGAAGTAAGCATCCTATCAACTTACATTGACTCTCACTACCAAGATCAGAAGCACCTGAGAATTGCAAAAATAATATTTCTAAAAGTATGGCTGTGGACAAATTCAAAAGGATCTTAGTGCCATCCTTCTCTCTCCATTGGCTGAAAACCATAGCTGTCACATATATTCCTAAAATTCCTAAAGCAGAGAGAACGCCTCCGATGATTGTTATGATATTCAAGTAGTAATTAGTATCATCTTCATCGAAAAGAAACTCTGTAACTTCCTCGAAACCTTCCTCCACTCTTATAGGTTCACTAACTATCAGTAAAGCGAAGTGAGTCAAATGCGAAAAGTTACAAATATGTAGTTCGGAGTTGTTCAAGAAGTTTCCAGCGTAAGCTCCACCGAAAGAAGACCATTCTCCCCTTTTTCTTTGGAGTCCTTGTCCCAAATCCCAAAAGCCACAATTTCCTGCTCCAGCCGCAGATCTCATCAAAATCGGAATTGGTTCCTCCAGATAGGTCCCATATCCTGGAATGGTCACACTAACAACCTTGCTGGCAGCCTTCTGTTGATTACTCAAGAACAGAGAATCTTCATAGAATATGGTGAAAACTATCTGTATTTCCTTGACATCTACAGCATCTTCTTGGATAGAATTAAGAACTTCTTCAGGAACGCTGACAGCCAAGTCAAGTTCTTCGTTGGGACCTAGAGTTATATCATGAAATGTCTCATTTCGACGTAAATAATGTAGCTTCAAGTCATCCAATGACGAGTTGGAATTTCCAGTTAAATATATTCCAGTTATGTTGTTTTTGAATGGATAAACGGATCTTATAAGGATGTTGTCTGCTGAGAAAACAAATGATTCATCTTCCGTTTGTTTGTTCGATGATTGGTAGTCTAACAACAAGAGCAAAGTATCTGTGGCATTGAATAATATTTGGGATGAGCTTAACGAAGATTTGTTCTCCTTTGATAGGTTATTTATAATGTTGAAAACGTCGTTTATGACACCCAGATTCTCATCTTTTTCAACGTTTACTTTTTTGATCAGCTCGGTGTAGAAGTATATGTCAAGAAACGAGAGTGGTTTATTGTATGTTATAGATGTTACTTTATTAACTAAATCGGTAGATATATTCATGTAGATACTCTCATGAAGGAATTTGGTTAAATTTGGTACTTTCATGTTGTCTGAGCATTTTCCAGTTGGTTCAGACCATGAAGCACCTGAGATAAAATTTCCTTCACAAACCCTAGAAACAGGTATTCCATCAGCTTGAAAGCAGAGTTGCCTTGGTATTCTTCTTTCCCAAATTTCAGTTAGATCCCAGTGCATTGGAGAATTCAATGTTTCTTCAATATCAGTTGTTTCTGGTAAACAAAACTCCACAGGTGATAAGTCCAGGACGTAAATATAATCAGGAAGTTCCAACAGCTTTCTTTGAACAACTGCAAACTCCTTCGAAATTTCTCTGGACTTCTTGAAGGTCAAATGCAACAAAACATCCGCTCTTTCAGCTTTCAGTCTGTAAATCCTCATGAATCTGACCTCAGCATCAACCAAGTCATGTATCAGAGAGGACAACTTCTTCTGAAAGGTATCTCTACGAACCTCCCCTTGGTTTGTATCAAAATGATCTTCTAAGTTTCTCATTCCGAGCCGCAAGGCATATTCGTTTCCACTCTTTTCTTTGTAGGCCAATACAACATTTGATTTCTGTTTAACCAAGTTCAAGGCGTACGCTTCACAATAATATTCCCCGATGTACTTTTCTAATTTGACTTCGTAAACTTCGAAATGTTTTGATTCTTTCCTCATCTTGATCCTACTGATCCTCGCAGTTCTCAAGGGATCAAATCCAGCGTTAGTGAAACAGGTTAAAGGGTATTGTTTCGATGAAGATAGACCTTCTGGGTTGTCAATTACCAAAAAGAGATTTCTTCGTTTCTGATCGAAGTTCAATACCATGTTTGGTTTTGGATAACTGCTTTTTTTCAAAGCTTCCATTTCGATTATTGAACAGCTGCTGTTGAAGTTGATGGACCCATAAAAGTTATGTGTTATAACTGTGCTATAATTGAATCCTTGTGGTGCGATGTCATCACCAACTCTGCAGATATCTTCACCTGCTAATTTGGCAATCAATTTTTTTCGCATTGTGGTATCTACCTTTGCCAACTCACTTCCGGTTTGGCCCAAAACTTTACAGAAACATTTCTCCTTGCCCAGCTCAGATTGCACGCAATGTTCTGGACATAGATGGAACCTATGGTCGTTTGATAAAATCGCGTATCTCGAAGCATTACAATGCATTCCTTTCTCCCATTTACCACTCCTCACCATATAACAGCAATTGGTAGCTTCCGAGGACCTTTTTACTTCACTGCTTTCATTGCAGATAGAGATGTTCTTGCTTCCGAGGGATCCAATAGAGTTGGACCTTGTGTTTTTGTTTGTGTATTTTTCATATTCGATGATGCAGAATCCATTGTATTCGTAAAATTCATCTGGGCATAATGTATTGGTGGATATCTGATCGCATATGGGTGGAGATTCTGGTATCCAAGTGCCTTTTGTACATAGTCTCCGTACCGTTGTACCATCTTCATTGAGACAACTTGGATTGGAGAAAACAATGGAGTTATCGGATAATTGATAGTCTCTCCAGAGAACTGTTTCGTTGGAGTTTTTGACTGTAGAGTATTCGTCTTGGCAATACTGAAAGGAAAAGATGGATTCAGTGATAAATAATAATAAGATAATGAAAGTGTAAAGGAAATATTAAATAGAGAAAAGAGAACTCTACTTTCATAGATCTTGGCGATTAAATAAGTGGAACTTTCCAGGAATATATTCTTTCAGGTTGATGAAGAGGGTGGGCTAAAACTAAAATAATCTCAAACTTAAGCTTGTCCAATTCCCTGACATGAAAACCCCATTCGTTTTGGGGTAGCATGAATGTATATTTACTACAAAAGCTTTCAGAATGATTAAATGTTTTCTTTTTCATATACATAATGAATTGAGTGGGAGGCTCTTCAGTTTGTATCCTGGAAAAGCCATTGTAATGGGAAAATCAGTGACTAAAATATATAAAGCTGACGTATCATCAGAAATTTCCCTAGGGTGCTTTATGATCTTGGCATGTAATCCACCTTGGGGACAGATGAACTCATTCAAGGAATCAAGGGACAATTTTCGAATTTTCTTTCGGGATCTTTCTTGATTAATTGATCGTTTAACGAACTTGTCCCATACATGCTTCCTTGGATTTACTTCAGGACTATTAGCGTGACGTTTATTCCAACTTCAATAAAGATGATTAAAAATAAGGAACTGGAAAATGCTAATCTATCTACAAGAACAATGAACGAGAGCTTTCAGTGACCATTTTTCTTTAAAGTTGATCGAAAGAATGGTTAGTTTTCGAAGACGATGACGATGAATTTCGAAGCAATGATGACGAATCGGTGGCCAAATTGAATACTGTTCTTCTGGAATTTTGAACTTTCAGGGTAGGTTCGGATCTTGAATGCCACGGTTAAAATCGTGAATGGATGAAATTCTACTAAGAGTTGCGGAAATAGGACAGTTAAAATTTTGATTTCCTGATCATTCGAAAACTACAGATTCGATCAGGACCATATTTTGTATTTAATTGGAGAATGAGAATGAGAATGAATTGAAGCAAAAAACGAAAATTTGTCCAGTTCGTGTAATCAGAACTATATAAAATTCAGGTAAATCAAGAAGAAAATTACGTTATTTCAGTAACAGAAGATCCATGATCATATACGTACAGCAGCTGTGAATTTTTTTTTGTCAGCTGTAGCTGTAGAAGAAGCTGTAGCTGTAGAAGAAGCTGTAGCTGTAGAAGAAGCTGTAGAAGGGTTTATCGATAACGAACAAATCGAATTGAGATTTCAAATAATACCTAAAAAATTCTACACTTCTGAGTGAGCTTCTGGACAAGAAATTTCATCTTAATATTAAGAAAAAGAATGAACTAATTGGAAAAATATACGTCAAGTCAGCTCATAATGATCCAAATTGTCAATGAAATTGCCTTTCCATACTACAGATCTGACCATCTTCAAGAGATTGATCAAATTGAAGAATAATCGATTGACTGATTCTTCAAAATTGAGCTTCAGTTAATTATGTATTGAAAATGATTCATGACGTTGACGAAAAAAAATCGGCTAACTCATGATTCCTTCGAAGTCTATAGAAGTTCAAGTTGTATACGAAGATAGGGATCATTCTGATCCTCAGTTTGTCGCTTTTCAATTATACAGGGTGATTCCGGAGGAGACCGTCAGATTTTAGGATCAAGGCAGTTTCGAAAGAATGTTTGGTTTATAGTTGGGAGCCTTCATTCAGAGTCTACATGGTGATTTTTCCGATTCGACTGATTTTTCTTTTATTCATTACTTTGGTATGGCTTGATCAATATTAATGAAATTTTCAGTGTAGAACAATATGATTGTCCACTTGCAATAATTTCAATTTTTTCGAAAATACAAGGTGGGAATTATGATTAGTTCAGATTGAATCTGCAGGTTGAAAAAACACTGCAGCGTTCTCATTTTTTTTTGGCACACGTCCAGTTTTCCTAGACAATTTTTTTGAAGATGAACAACATCGTTATTTCGCTCCAAGGCAGTAACGATATTCTGAAATGAATAGTAAAGCACTGCCTTGGAGCAAAATAACGATATTCTTCATCTTTAAAATTTTTTCTAGGAAAACTCGACGTGTGCCAAAAAAATAAGAACGCTCAGTAATGTAAACTTATGGTAGAATCTGAAGCAGGCAGCGAATTTTTGAAAATGGTATGTACGGGTTGTTTTTCAACCTGCAAATTTAATCTGAACTCATCATAATTCCCCCCCTGTATTTTTGAAAAAGTGTTGAAATTATTGAAAGTTGACAATCATATTATCCTACACTGAAAATTTCATTAATATTGATCAAGCCATACCAAAGTTATGAATAAAAGAAAAATCGGTCGAATCGGACAAATCACCCTGTAGACTCTCAATAAAGGCCCCAACTATAAACCAAACATTGTTTCGAAACTGCCTTGACCAGTGTAAACTTTTCCTAAAATCTGACGGTCTCCTCCGGAATCACTCGGTATATCGTTTACTCAAACCTATTACTTCATCTTCATCCCACCACCACATTGTCTCACGTCACCTCGTCCCAACAATCAATTGTCCCCAAAACTAATTAACACAACAATTAAACAACACTCACCTTCCTGGCATCACTCAATGGTGCCACAAAGAGAAACAAATTAACACTGAAACTGCTGAATAGGAAGCATTTCCATAAAATTCCTGCAGCACCTAGCTGTACCGTACGAGCCAAAATGCGAAACATCATAGTACTCCATTCCATTACGCGCAATGAATAATAATATCTCTTTGTTTACAGATTATAATTGCTCTGTGCAAATATGACTAAATTCTGAAATATCACGAACATTCCTAAACGAACTGATTTTGCGAGGTATTGAAGGATTAAAGCAGCTCTTTTGGCTTCCGCGGGTGACATTCTTCGGGGAACGAATGATAGACTGAGGAAAGGTCAGTTGGAGCTAGGAGCTTCCCTTGTCTCGCCTACCCTGCGTTGGTGAATGCGACCCTGGGGTAGATAAAAGTGAAACTCTTCCTTTACTTCGTAATTGGAGGAGCACGTCAATAAAATGACAGGAAGGTGTATACACCTTTCCACTGGTTTGCCTTGATTAGTCTGAGAGCGCAAAATCTTTACGAACTTCGGCTTATCAAGCCGAAAGAAGTCGTGGGCAGTGTGATAAAATTCCCATAAAAGTGCTCTGTCTATACAGGCCCTAAGACTGTCGACTCATCAGCTCTGTCACAATTTTGAGAAAAAACTCTTGAAAATATTTTTATAATCTATTTAAGAGTTGGAGGAACGATCGAAAGCTTTTGATTTCACGTCAGGGCTCTAAGTGACCCATTTTATTTGGGAAAATGACATATAAAACCATTTTCTGGTTCATGAAAGTTATATCCATATATCCCCACATTCTGACACAAATAATGCCAATAAATTTTTCATCACTATCATTTCAGAATCCCCCTTTTCTGTAGAATATCCTACAAAAAGTATTGATCTATCCGGAAATAGACTTTAAGTTATGCATTTTCGATGTGCATTTAATGAAATTGATGTGAGAAAGATATCGTGATCCGAAAGAATACAGCAAACTTGGAATTTCAGAATATCAGATGGCAAGAAAATGATGAAGCTAGAATATCAGTCTTTTATTCATTAATCTCTAAGTACTCGATTCCCATGCATTCAACGTAGAATGTGCGATTGTTTTTGAATCGATATTCCAGATACTTCGTTTGAAATTCTGAGGATCAACGATAACATTCTCAGCATTCAGAAATTTACATAAAAACAATGAAGACGTAATTCTTCTATTCATGAAATTGCTTCTATAATGATATTGAATTTTAGTGATCTTTTTGATGAATAAGTCACGAAGTTGAGATGGTTTCAACTGGACCTTCTCCAAGTCTCAATTACTGTCGTTTATTTCCCTAAACATGAATAATTTTTAGTTTTAACGAATTACAAATATTATCCATGAATTTACAGAGCGCGAATTTGATAATCTTATCCAATCTTCAATAATATTTTTCAAACAATGAAATCATTATTTCAGCTCTTTCATAATGTTCCTAAAGATCAAGAGGGTAGCGTTCTTCATTTTAGTTTATTGCGTAAGTATTTACAGATCCATAATTCTCGTAAAATTCGAAAAGAATAATTTATTCTACAGGGTGTGGCCAGTTCTTTGCATAGGAGAAGTATAGACTTAATTCAAGCTCACGGTCTGATATCTGACTCAAGACTACCCTTAGACATTACACCTGTCAGTTACGATCTCGAATTATTGGCAACGCCGGAAAATGAAAAATTTTTCGGAAAGGTGAAGATCGTTGCCACTTGGGTGGAAGAAACTGACAAAATTCAACTTCATGCAGATGAGAAATTTGAAATTCTCGAAGCTAAAGTTACACACATTGGAAACGATGATAAAAAGTGAGTATAATTCGTCATTGTTCTACCTATTCTACCTACAAGTTTTTAATAAAACGAAGAATCAAATGAAATAATGAAAATGGAGAAATGATGATTTGTTGAGATGAAATGCCATATATTTCTTGGACATACCGTTTCAGACATAACAAATTAACTTCCTTCATATCGTTGTCTTTCTAGGCGCCAGTTTCAATTAGAAATGATCATTATCTGAAGTAGAACAGGAATTGGGAATATTAGAAATAGTGGTAATGGTTTTTTCATATAGGGCGTATCGAACATTTTTAATCTTTCGCTTATTGCTGTAAGAAATGAATTAGTACCTGCAGAGTCATATCAAAGGAGAATTCCATACCTTCGAAACTACAGAAATCACTATTGTATTCGTGATATCCTCAAGACCTGCGAATACACATTGGGGACATTGAAAATACGCTTTGTTTCATTTCAAAGATTTTTATTCAATTCACAAAATAATTCGAATACAAGTAAATAAAAAACAATTGTGTTTATACACAAATTCAAATTACAGAAATAACACAGAATCAATCCCATTCACACCAGTTACAATTGGGGTGGAAAAAGCTGTCGTTAGACGTGGCAGCCCAGACATGACGATTTTTCTGGAAAAGCCAATAAAACAGGGTAGCCACTGTGAAATAGAAATAAGATTTTCCAAGGATCTTCCCAATACAACAACTGACGCAATATTCCACAGCAGTTACGTAGATTCCCGTACTAAAGACAGCCAGTGGTTCATTTCAACCTACCTTAGGCCCAATTTGGCAAGGAACCTCTTTCCTTGCTTTGACGAGCCTGCCTTTAAAGCCCCTTTCACAGTTCATGTGGCAAGGCAAAACGAAATGACTACTATTTCCAATATGCCCTTGGATAGGACCGAAGATATGTAAGTATACTTCCACCTCGTGAATAAAGAGTGAGGTAAATAGTAATTTGAGTGTTCAAACAACTGGCTCCTTTACATAATCGTTTTATGGTCGACTAAATGGCAATTCAACTTCATAGAACAAGGTTCACCTCACCTCATATTGCGCATGAGAAAAATTGGGAAGAATCCACAAATACTTAAGTATTTGAGGATTTTCCACTTCACATTTTTTTCACTTTCACATTCATCGAAAATTATGGGCAATGCCATAGTCTTCCCTATCCTTAGGTTCCATTTTTATTGGTATTGAAATAGTTGTGTGAAATACTCTAATTTCAGGAAAGAAAAACCTGGTTGGGTATGGGACCATTTCAAGCAAACTCCACCAATGTCAACGTTTTCTGTAGCTGTGGTTGTGTCCCATTTTGCTTCCATATCAGCGAATAGATCGAAGGGTAATAATATTTCTTCTTCTATGCATGTTAAAGCTAATTTTAAGTTCATTTGGTTCATTTCAAGTTATATTTCTCAGATGTCGACATAAGAGTATGGGCAAGACCAGACTTCATGCCATCCTTGTTGAATGTGACAGAAAAAGTCGAGAAGGTTATTAAAGTCTTGGAAGATTTCTGGCAAGTGAAGTTCCCGCTACCAAAACTAGACATTGTTGCTCTTCCTAACTTCCAAGTTAATAGACCTGCTGACAGCTGGGGACTTCTTTCATACAAGTAAGTTAATTTCAGCCAAATCACTTATATCTTTCTCATCCCTTACTTCGCAGAGAAAGTGAGTTGACCAGCAGAGGGTCATGGAATTTGGCACATGAGATAAGCTACCAATGGCTAGGAAACCTAGCAACTCCTTATTGGTGGAGTGATGCTCATATCAACACGGCTCTGGTTAGATTCTTGACAGCATACACCGTCCTCAAGGTAATACTCCTACTTCTTCGTTCATTGGTTCAGTTTCTGGATTATTATCTCACCTACCCTTTGTATCTGCATTACAAAGATTTGCAGATTACTATAAGCAAGTATACTACATCGAATTGAGTAAAACTCATATGAATTTTCAGGTAGACAAGAGTGACTCTGGAAATAATTGGCCGATGACTATGCTTTATTCTATTTACTACGAATTCAGCAAGAGGTATCCCCATGGAAAGAGCACAGTGATCAAGCAAGACTCCACTTCAGCTAAAATAGAACTTGTGTTCAGGATGTTGAACTATACTTTGGGCGAACAAACTTTCAAGGAAGGATTACAGAAATTTATGAAAGATAGGTGAGCATCATCAAAAATAAATTTTGGATAGGATGGAACTCATGTAGATAAATTGAGTTTTTTCAAGATAGGTGCAGTTACAGGATAGAAGCTCTGGCAATGATATTCTCGAATGAAATTAATTTTTCTCAACAGGCAATACAAGAACTTTTTCGGAGATGATATTTGGAATGCTTTGACGGAGCAAGCTAGAATCTGCAAGAAACTAGACGATGATGTTTCAGTCAACGACATTGCAGCTTCTTGGATAACCAAAGACAGATTACCAGTGGTGGATGTTGCCAGAAACTACGATTCAAAAACAGCTGTACTGCGTCAGGTACTTAGATCTCCTTTAATTTATTTCAATTCTGCGTGTTTCTTGTTTAATGTACTCTACATTTTCAGAAACTTTTCCTGAGGGAAAGGCCACATGATGTGCCAGACCAAGAAAAATTCGCATGGTGGGTACCAATAGTTCTTTTAACGCAGAAAAACTTGAATTTCTCGGATTCCAAACCGAAGCTATGGATGAAAATGGAGAGAGAGGTCAAAATAGATAATGTGGCTGGTGCAGATGAGTTCATCATCATCAATCCTGAGGAAATAGGTACAAGCTACTTAACTTCTACTGTCTTGGTTTTTACGAAATCATATTTCTAGGTCCTTTCCCTGTCAATTATGACGAAAGGAACTGGAACATGTTGGCACAGTTCTTGCAGACTGACAGCAGAACGAAAATACCAGTCAACACAAGAGCTAAACTCATTCATGATGCTTGGAACTTAGCATATGCTGGAGATCTCAGTTTTGCCACTGCACTTAACATGACTTTGTTCCTGAAGAAAGAGAGGGAAAGTTTGGCTTGGGATCCAGTTTTCACTTTTATTGATCACATTGGCAGACACATCGAAAGTCCTGGGATTGGGGAGAAATTCCAGGTAAATACCGAAAAGGATACTTTTTAGGGCTTAATTTGAACGGGTTTTATTGAACCTTAAGGTACCCCGTAAAATACACTGCGCAAAAAAATTAACGTACATTATGGAAATCTCAATTTATTCTACAACTGAAGGTGTTCCCAATGATAATTATTTTTATCCGAATTATGCATGCATATGTTATCCACTTTCAACGTTTTTCTTCAATACAGATGTTTTCTCCCAGCAGGAATAAAAAAAGATGATATTATCAGATTTTGAATGTATTGGCTCCATTCTGAAATCAGTTGTTCTCGATCAATTCTAGTGATCAATAGTTTTTCTTTCGTTTGACTTTCTACACTCGATCGCTATGCAATGCGAAACACGCAATTTGACTCAAGAGGAATGTGCCCAAGCGGTAGTTTTGCGAGAAGAAGGGTGGACATACACAAGAATTGCAGAAAGGTTTGGAGTTTCCCATAAAAGTGTGTCCAGAATGTTGCAGTGATTCAGGGAGACAGGTATAAATGTCCGAAGACCAGGACAGGGTAGACCACGGGTAACAACTGCCATTCAAGAACATTACTTGAGAGTTTCTTCGTTGAGACAACGGTTTGCAACCGCTCGCCTCCTTCGAAATCAGCTTGAGCAAACTCATGAGGTGCAAATTAGCACTCAGAGAATATGATTTAAGGCCTCGTGTCGCGGCAAGAGGCCCAGCTTTTACCCCAGCCCATCGAAGGGCGCGTTTGGATTTCGCGAGAGAGCATATCCATTGGAAAGAGGCCGATTGGGAAAGAGTTCTCTTCACAGATGAGTCTAGATTCTGCCTCTACCATTGTGATCGACGTTCCCTTGTATACAGACGTCCACATGAAAGATATGCTCAGTGCAATTTCCTGAATACTACTGGTTTCGGGGGAGGATCGATTATGGTATGGGGTGGAATATCTTTGACTGCTCGCACAGACCTAGTGGTCGTTGATAATGGAGCTATGAATGCTGATAAGTATATGAGGAACATTCTTGAAGAGCATTTAGTGCCATTTGCCCCATACATTGGTGAAAATTTCATTTTTATGGACGATAATGTCAGACCGCATCGTTCAGGAGTACCTTGAAGAGGTTGAAGTCTCTCGAATGGAATGGCCAGCAAAAAGTCCAGATCTCAATTCGATTGAGCAGGTTTGGGACAACCTCAATAGAAGAAGAAATCATCCAGCTACTCTTAATGACTTGGGAATCCAACTCGGAGAAATCTGGGAAGGATTAGATCAGATTATTTTAAGATCACTCATTTTGAGTATGAAACGTCGTTGCCGAGCTGTAATTAACGCAAGGGGTGGAAATACCAAGTATTAAATCACTTATCAGCATTTCAGTATTTTGAAAATTGTTCATTTCTCTTCTTTCGCATAAGATTCGGTGAAATCCTGAATTTTTCTTCCATTTAATGTGTCTTGTTTCGTTCAAAACCTTTCCAAGAGAACATAAAAAATAAGTTATAAAGTCAATGTAGAGTTAACTTTCATTAAAATTGAGATTTTCAGAATGTGCGTTAATTTTTTTGCGCAGTATAATTAGGTATATCAAATTTAATGGAACTCTAACAATAAATGGAAATGTCATAGCATCTTCCACTGCATCTGAGTAAGGATGTAATGAAATAATCAATTCGAAACAAACAGAATTCGATAAAGTAACATTGAGTACAGAAAAATAATGAACCAAACTCACCAATAAAATACTGTAAAATAACCACATGAAAAAGATATCAAGAAATTCATTTTTGATAGCCATAGCTCTCAATTGAATTATTGTCACTCAATAATGTAAACATTTTCATTGCCCATTCGCATTGCCGCCTACCTACTAGTCAAAATATTAACATCTGCATAGAATACACAATTTCCATGATAATCATATTTTATCGAGGCATTATCGTTCGTATGTGGGAGCTCTTCAATCACCGGTGTTCTGTTAATAAAAAGCATACTTGAGACATCATCATTTTCCTCGCTACTGAATTTTCCCAAAATGTTCGTGTGGAACATAAATCAATAAATATAAACTGAAAGAACGCAAAATTTCTAGAACAATCCTGTCTCGAAATTTAATTTTGAGCTTCGAAAGTACCATTTCCTTTAACCTCTCACACTTGGAGTCAAATATGATTCGTTATACCATCAAAAAACTCAACAACAATACACTACTTTGTATATACCTACGTACCTATTTCAGAGATTATTTCATCAATCAACAATTTCACGAATACGCAACCATCGAATCATTATTTCCTTTCTCCTCTCAATGGAAATATTTTTCCCCTCAAAACCAATATATGCAACCCTGAATTCTGTTCAAAGTAACACAAATAATCAGCGTTAAATAAAATGAAAATGAAAGGTACCTAACTACTAATGATTCTCGAGGACTGTCATGATCCAAACATCGAAAAATATACAGTTTGCTCTATTTTTGAATATTTCTGTAGGCATACATAAGGAATCTTCTGACACCCCTATACGAAGATCTGAGCGATGAACCATCAGAAGGTGAGAATGAAGCTAGAGTTCATCTTCGATCCTCTTGCGAAGTCTTCCTCTGTGGTGCTGGTTACAAGCCATGCATCGAAGAAGCTCAAGCCGCTTACAAGAAGTGGATGGAGATGGAAAATCCAGATGAAGGCAACCCGTAAGTTACAAACATTCCAAGAAGACCATAAATTGAAAACATTCTTACGATTTCGGTGTGCCACAAGGGGGCATTCGTGGCTTGTGGATATTCATTTTGAAGTACGATGCACTCAATGTAGAACAAATTGATCATTCATCTCTTTGTGGCCTGAACTCCAACCTTTGTTTCGTATATTTCCTCATTCTTCGATTATTTTTTCCAGCATTGCCAACAAGTACCTTTGCCCAGTTTTCAAGTGGGGAACTTGGGAGGAATGGTACTTCGGTTTCCAGAGAGTACTAAAATTCCCAGCTGACAGGAAGCAAAGCGAAAGAACCTACCTCTTGAAGACTTTAGCTGGTTGTCCAAACAACCCTGCAACTATTCAAAATCTCCTGAACTTCACAGTTTTAACGCAGGACGAACATTTCAAGGACAATGATCTCTATCTGATTTACAACATGTTAACTGGTAATCCTAAGGGATACACAACTTTGTTCGAGTTCCTGACGGAGAATTTCGATAAAATCAAAAAGAGGTCAGTGGAAATATAAATAATATAAAATAAGTAATGGTAACATCATTTCATCTTCTTAAACTCAAATCAATCATATCACAAATTTCTCTTAGATAATACTGATGGCAATTCCGATTTTTCAGGTTTGAAGCGAAGCCTCACCTATGGAACAGCCTAGTAACCTCAGCAACAACTGTCTTCAAGACTCAGGAAGGTATGGATAAGATCACCCAATTGTACGAAGAAAGAAAGGGCGATTTTGGAACTGCTGACTTCGTGATAGAAAAAGCCATGAAGGATATCAAGGAAGAAGTGGCGTGGAGCAATGAAAATCTACCTGTTATTGAACACTGGCTGGATAATTACTTGAAGGAAAATATCCGACAGAATGGCCAATAATCATCTCTCCTGTGATGATGGCAATCTCACCGAATAATGAGGCCTTTTTAGATCTTAATTCGATCCTGAAATATGATTAACTGTTTCAAAAAAAGCATGTAAATAGGAAATAATAAATTACGTAAAAAATTAAATACACATTGGTTTATTGCTTTAATTACACCTAAATCACTGGACGGATGGGTACTGAGTTTCAATAAGTGAATAAGAAGGGAAATAAATATTTGAAAGCTTCAAAAATCGATCTGAGACGAAAATTACCTTCAGCTTCCATCCCATTCGTTTTTTCAGACCAAAACGTTAACAGGACAATTAATATAACGAAAAAGAAGTACCTGCAAGGGTGTCCCAAGTTAGAGTGCCTATTAGATTTTTTTCTGGAGAACTGAACATATTTGAAATCAATCATTATTATACAAGGAGTGAAAATAATTCAAATAGTTTTCAAAATATCGCAAAAAACGGAAAAAAGCCAAATATTCATTGGCAGATTCATGTTCATTTTTCCTAATCTCAACATCCTGAGCGTAAATCGTTCTCATAACGTCAAAGTAGAGGAATCTGCATGACCTTTTCACATTCTTCTACTTTGACGTTATGGGAACGGTTCACGCTCAGGATGTTGAGAATAAGAAAAATAATCATAATACTGACTATGAATATTTGTCCGTTTTTTTTTTCAATATTTGAAAATTATTCAAATGAATACAATGGTATTCAGCATTAAATACTCAATCATATCAGAAACGAAAAAAATAGAAAAAAATTTTTGAAATTTTTAATTTTCACTCCTTGTGCTCAGGCTCCAAAAATATTTCAGCGCAGTAGAGAATTTCGAACAATATCATAATCCCAATTTTCTGATTTCAAATATGTCCAGTTCTCCAGAAATAGGCACTCGAATTTGGGACACCCTGTATAGACATCGTTGACATCAACATAAATTTGCAAGTCATTGTCGACAAAATATGAACATTAATAGGTATCGCAAGCAATTTAAAACGCATTCCAGGTGATGATAAACATGGAAAATATTTTCGGTGATAATGAGAACCCATGGGAAAACAAGGACAAGCTATTAACTAGTGCAATATTGCTCACAACCATGTATAAAGTAGCAAATTATCAAAAATGAAAAAACATCTCAATATTTCTGACGACAGATCGGGGATCTCCTCGACAGTTGCTGTCAAATTTTTTTTCAATCGGTTTCTTGAACCTTCATATGCAAATCTCCAAGTACTGAGTTCATGCCAGTACTTTCAGAAAACCATTCTTTGAGACGAAAGGGTTGCTCAACTATGAACGACCTGATTTGATTCTATTCCAAATATTTGCATTTCATCAATATTCCGTTCCATATCAATTGAATAATAATATCATTGAAATATTTATCAGTGATAACTGATAAGAATCCTTGACCTATCTTCTATGCAAGGAAATAGAATGTTGCATAAGGCTTTTCTATTTCTAGATTACATCACAAGAATATTGAGAACAAAACCGAGACGTTTTAAACATTTTTTGGACAGTTTCGGATTTTGCTTTTACCTTAATTGATTTGAAGGCTGCTTAGAAATATGGGTAAGTGATTCTTCCCATTTTTGTTTTCCAATTACGTAATACGTAACCTTCATAATCGAATGATGAACTGAATAACTTTTTTGAAAATCCGAACTTATAACTCCAAATATAAGTAAGAAGGAATGAAGGAAATACATATTTGAAAATAGATAGAATACAATCAACTCTTCCTGGAATACGGCCAGATAGAAAAGGCGGTTTTTCACCTCAGTTACACAATCGTTAGAGCTGGCCAAAGTTTGACTCCACTGTATTAGATGAGTTCTAAATAGAACATTTAATTCTATTGATTCCTAGGATCAGAGGTAGAGAAAACTACGAAATTCTCAACAACCATTTATTACAAAAATAATTTAGTCTATTATCCTACAAACTAGAGAATCAGTTGTAATATTCACTCATAAAATTACAAATGAATTGGCCACAGCAGTAGTTTTTTTTTCGGAAAAATTTTCTGTTTATTCAGCAAATCATGTTACTGCTGTGTTACATCTCTAATACATCTTCGAGAGGAATGTTTTTTCGAGAGAAATAAAATATTATGTAATAATTTCCTAAATAAGCCTAAATATTAGGCAATGGTTCTGATTGCATTGATCAATATTCGAAGATTTTAGACTAATCTGAATTCAGAAAGATCTATTTTGATGTAATCGAACCCTCACACTTTGGAAGATCCGAAATTATCAACGAATTCGTGAGACTGAAAAATATACCAGCTTTGGTGAGCCTAGACATAAAATTCCTAAATCCAGTTTTTGGAAACAAGCGCTAATACAGTATTTTTCATTTTTCTCCTATGATCCTCTCCAATCAAATCATCCCTTGTCCAATCAGATATCTCAAATTTATCCAAAGTATGCGTAACTTTACCTTTCTGGGAATAAATTATTTTCAACATCATCAATACGTGATACACTTCATCTGGAGCAACTGCGTTCAATTCTTTATTGAAGTTAACCCAAGAATACGGTTCCATATCGACTTGGAAATATCCAAGGGCATCAATGAATGAATCGTAATACAGTTTAATGAAATGGTCCAAATTTTCCACAAGTACATCGTTCTGTACACTGGTGAAAAGGAAGAAAACCAAATCTCTTATCGGTGAACTGTAGTTGGTGAGTTGGAAATCCAAAATCTTACTCTTGGTGGTTGTGCCTTCTTTGTCTTTGAGTACCATAATGTTGGAGGTCCAGATATCACAATGCGAAATGGTTCCGTAAGGTTTGCTTGGTTCAGGTCTATTTGTGTAAGGATTGAAAGCAAAGTAATCCACAATTTTCTGCATCCTGTCCCAGTGGGGTTTGAGTTCTTCGCATTCTCTAGCTGCTTTCATAATCGAATTGTGGAAGACATCGATTACTTCTGGGCCAAGTTGTTCAGCTCCTTTATGTCTCACCAACCCAGGCATTACATTATTTTCGAAAACTTCTGGTCGTTTCAGTCTTAGTGCTATGGGAACTGCGTGAAATCTAGCCAAATCTTGCAAAACCACATTCGCACCTTGCAAATCAAAACCAATTATCCTATCGATAGTTTGGTAACCTTGCTCCCTCAAATTTTCAAACAATAAAACTGCATTTCTATCAACAAATTCCTCGTTTCCGTCTAGGTTGAATCGAGCACCGAAACACTCTGGAAAACAGGTAAGTAACTTCTCTTCTGGAAATTTGAACTCTTTCTGGAACTCAATGAGGGTTGGTATGGTGACGGTGTATGCAAAACTTTCCTTTTTGAAGGTAACCTGAACGTCAAAGGCTTTCTGGAGGAGTTCACTCACAGGTATCTGTTTCGCCACTAGGTTCAAATTTCTTTCCACACCATTAATTTTAACGATCAAATCTAGCTTCAAGATTATACTGCCGTAGTGTTCTCCAGGTCCGGTCAGCAGCTTCATTTCCTTTTCCTGAATTTCCACATTACTCTTGAAATAATTGGAGAGAATCTCGGAAATTTTGACTAACTCGATTTTATCCATTTTCCGTTCGGCGGGCGTGTTTATTCTATCAGTTAAATTTATCTAACATCGATTATACCCACGAAAACACTGACGAAACTGCGAACGGTGAAGCTTCGCCAGCGCGCGTTGTTTAAATGGGTGTACCATGTGATTTGCCAGTGGGGTATTCAAATGGCAGTACAAGCTTATCTTTCAATTCTTATTGAATTGGATAATTATCAATTTTAATTGGATGATTGATGCCGGAATACTAAGTGTATAGAGTGGTCGGCAATTTCGCGCGATTTTTCGACAATTATTTTTAAAAATATGGAAATTTTGGGTTTTTTACGTTCTGTATATCCGATGAAGAAGCGAAACCTTCATACGATCACAAGCGAGTAGTTTCTGTCAGTCACTGTCGATTTCTTACTAATATCTCTAAAACTATCCATTTTAGAGCGAATTTTTCCGATTTTCATCATTTTAGGCAATTTTCACCAAAAATAATGACAATGACACATTGAACTAATCGTAAAAATATCAATTAACCAATTACATACTTCATCTCAAAAATTTTGTGACGAGAGGTCCTCTTGAATCACACTGTATAAATTTCCAGGATCAATTAGCGTAATTCCCATCTTCATCTTCATTATCATCACGATTGATAAAGATGATCAATGAAACTTCCGTGTTTTCGTAGATTACTTGACCTCATTTTTGAACGTTGAAGAATTCAGTTCATACGATTCAATTGTCATTAGAACGCTTATTTCATACGTGTAAAATAGGTCAGAGATCATTAGTGTTAATATATCGACGAAAAGTCTCATTAAGACTAGACTAGGGTTGTCCAAATTGATCTTGGACATTGTTTTATTGGCCTGACTTGTAAACCAATTTTGAATAAAAAAGTTTTCGAAAATATAGAACAGCAAAATTCTTCAGCTGAAAATCGTTTATTCGTCAACATAGTGAAGGTTTTCGAGGACTCTGAATTCAATAGTTAATAACTAATTGACAGTTCCATCTACTAATGTTAAAATTTCACTTCAAAATGTATTTTTATCAAATATTTCGAACATTCAGAGCTCAAGTTACTATTTGAAATTTTTTTCATGAGAATTTACCTATACTCCATTCACTTTTAATTAAATCACATAGGAGGTCATGGTTTCGTTTTCAGGAGTTGGTGCACCTGATGAAAAGCCTGTGTGCGTACAGAAGATATCGTTAATGACAAAACGACGTTGCCAGTTTCTTTGTTTACATCGAAGTAAAAGTATCAGAGATATTCCACATTTTGTAAGTTCGAATCGATCGGCGATTTTGGGGAGAAATATCGATAGGAAATCGCCTATTTTTCCGTTCTTCGTCGTCCAGAAGAAGTTTCCTGTCGATATGAGAAATTTCGTGCAAGTGTCATTTTTTCCTTTCACGACTTTTGGAGTGAGTACGAACGGCAAATTCGAATTGGACCAAAAATCGATTTATGAGCATAAATAAAGCGTAAGTACGTTCTAATCGACTTTTTTACACTTGATAACGAAGTGTTTTTTAGGTATCTGGCCGTTAAGAAAGATTTCAAACGAAATTCCGGTCCCCTAGAAGTTTGGTCAGTTTCGGTATCGTTTTTGGTGCTCAAAATTTATTTGGAATGTGTAAATGGACAAAAAAGGCTTCCTTGTACGATCTTCTATAACGAAAGTGACCGGAAAATATGGTTCAGTTAGGATTTTCGAGGAATTATGAGGAAGGAACTTACAGAATGAAATTGCACGATTTTTCGTAAGTAAACAGGTTCTGGATGGCCATCATCGGTCTCTGAATGATTATTGTTGATCGTTTTCACGTTTCAGAAAAAACACGTCGAAAAAGCTAAAAAAAGAAGAAATATGACTATATTGCATTCAACGGTAGGTGAATTCAGATTCCGATGAATTGAAATGTGTCACTGGAGCTTTCATTCCTGTCAATCCTTTGCCGAAAGTAGAAATAGGCTATATTGAACCAGAATACATCGGTTTTTTCATATTCCAGGAGTTTGTGGCTTATTTTAGAACAGGTGAATGAAAAATGTGAAGTATATATTTGACCTATTCCATTTTATTTGTACAAACCTACTGTGGTAGTAATGTATGAATATTTTTTGAACTAATCAATTACTATACAGTCAGAACATTTCACTCCTTGTTCATAAGATCAAATAAATGAAATGTATATCTATAAAGCTTTCAGGAATTGACATTCTTGCTTATTAATTTATAACCAATACTCTGTTACTATTGCATTGAAATTATAAGTTTCTCTGTAAACAAATTCGTTAATTTAGTTATTATGTTTATTTTCTTTGTGATGAAAAAATAAAACTGTTATTTATTTGAAATAAAGAAATAATAAAAAAAGAAATGTTATGCACCCTCATCATATCACATTTACAATATCATGATGAAAACAAAGCACGTCGATAAATCTTTACAATCATAAATCCAAAAACTCCTTCATATGAGAATATTTTTCACAATTTTCTTTTGTGTTCTCCAAAATTAAATATACATTGTAGAAAGGCCAACATAGTGTTGAATTGGAACATAAAAATATTTTGAAAAACGTCATAACTTCGATACAGAGTGGAATGCGTCAAATTTCCAAGGCCAGAGTTGTAATTTTATAATTTTGAATGGAGTAAAGTTGAACTTGCACTCACAAATTTTAAGAATTTATTCAACCCGTTTCAGACTGACACATCGGTTTTATCACAATGTACGTCAGACTGGAAATGGTTGAATAAATTATTCAAAATTTTCGACTTCAAGTTTAATTATGAATTTTCATGATAAAATTTCAAATGCTCCTGTCCTTAATGAACATAAAGTTCTTCGTCTTATAACTGTGAAAGATTCACATGCAACAATTTTACTCTTTCTTGATCACAAGTTTGAGAGTTCACCTAAGCGACAAAAAATTAACAATCATCAAAATAATCGCACTTTAAACCGTGCTGGTCTAATCGTCATGCATTTCCAATTTCAATTTATTTCAAGGTCTAAGCTATTAAGGGGAATGTGCTGAAATTATCACGAATTTTCCGTATATATTGAAACTTCCTTGCATTACCTCATTACTACTGTTACGATTTTCATTTCTCTTTTTATTTAAACAAAGTTTTTCCATTCGAATCGTAAAAGACTATCAGGTTATTCAAAATGATCTTTCAATATTTTTTTATCGAAAACCGGAAATAAAATACACTACAACTCTTTCGTCACTTTCAATATGTGTCGTACCCAAATTGTATTCTCATCTCTCAAAAATTCTTCTCCTTACTTTCTTATCTTTTGGTTGTATGTCTGTATCTAGTATGGTTTCAGTTATCAATATAAACGCTCATTAATTTTGAAAAATGAATGTTCTTATTTCCAACAAAAAACTGATTAAAATTTCATTTTTGTAAAGAAAATAAACGAAATGAATAAAAATCTCAACAATCATAATAGCTTTATTGATGGAATAACACGGATAATATTACAAACACTCAACTGACATCCGAAACCGAAAGAATGCACAAATTTTTGTGCGGTTCAATAATTCTAAACAGTAGTTTCCCTGAGATGAAAATAGAGAAACTTATCAACAGCATATAAAAAAATTATAAAAATCTATATCTCTCCAATAATCAACACTAAAATATGCAAATTGAAAACTATAATTTCAATGTTTTCCCTTCACATCAGCTTTCGATCAGAATCCTTAAAAATAACTATATAAATAAAACAAATAACATAAATTACAAATAATTTACAAATCTAAAATAACACAGTCAAAAGCAATTTCTGGGAGAGCCGATCTTTACTCTATAGGTACTGCCCATGGGTGAATATTGTGACCATAGAATATCGCATACAGTTCATCTCTGAATTTTCTGAATACTGGATAGGCGTGTTCCATTGTGGGGATTCGTATTAGTTCCCCTTTATATTCAATCGAGGATATTGGGCTTATTATACAGGCTGTACCGCTTCCAAACATTTCTAGAATCTGAGAATTGAAGGAGCATATTTAAAAACAATGTCACCAGGTGCAGGAATTTGAAAATAATCAGTGAATATCAAGTTTGCCAAAACAAGACAATAAAAAATAATGAAACTATAACATAAAGACTGAAATGATTTATGAATGGAATGAAGAACATCAGCATTTAAAAAAAAACTTCAGAAATATGTATAAAAAAATGTAACAATCGGATCAGGAATGTTTCTACTCACCCTATTTTCTTTGTTGAGTTTAATTATTTCGCCCATGGTCAATATCTTTTCCTCAACACGGAAATCTTCATATTGTAGTCCTAAGTCGATTATTGACCTTCTTGTGACTCCAGGAAGGATAAGCCCATTCAGAGGTGGTGTAGCAAGAACTTTCTCTGAAATTTCAAAGAACTGAATTGAAATATTTCTGTTATACGTATCAGGTTCAACAACAGCTGCAAAATATTCATTTCTTATTGCTTCACTTTGAAAAGGAATTCTTGCATGATTCAGATCATGAATTACTTTTATTCTATATAGAAGCATAGATTATCTGGTTTCAAATTTTTGACTTTAGTGTGAAAGCAGCACAATCAAATTTTCCTTCATATTCGTTATATGGATAATAATGGTAATAATTCATAAATACCTCCAAGAGAAGTTCTGAATTCTTTATAATGAAGAAATTTAGTCCAAAATTGCATATCAGGACTTGAACACGTGATCTTAGAATTATCGAAATGTTCTTTCGAAATTTAACAAAACCAATGTGATTACTGATTAGAAACAAATTAATAAATAGGATCTGTTTTTGATACAAATAGGTCAAAGTATGCGTTGGGAAATCTTTCCCGTGTGTCACAACTTTTTTACAGACTCATCATACAGGATGTCTCAGCAAAACTTTCATTGAGAATTCCATTCCGTAAATGGTGGAAAATTCAAATAGACAATATTATGTAGAATATTTTTTATACCTCCATCCGAGTTGATGTAAAACACGAATATATTCATTGTTCCCACTTCTGTTAGATACTCGTCTGGCCCATACAACCATAGAACTTGTTGTCTGCCTCTTGCAGTCGCTTTTTTTTGAACCCTTATGGTAGGGCCGTAGTTTGATCCCATTTTTTTATCACCACAGCCACCAGGCCATGCTCTGGTGTAACTGGGATCTGCAAGAAGTGAGATGCCCTCTTCTTTGGAGTCGAAGTATGCGCCAACAGGGCATAGAATTGTGTAGAGGAGAGCCGATTCAGAATGGGCTACACCAAGACTACCCTGGAAAACGGATGAGAAAATCAAGATGAAAATCTTTTTTAGTTTTTTTGGGTTATACATAATGAATAATTAGTTAATAATTTCTGCAATAATTTAATCAGTATTTTTGGAAGGAAATTGGAGTAGCTCAAATAAATACATATTTCGCAAATGTAGATAAACACAAAGTATGATAGATGACTGGATTATATTATTAAGATGGGGCAATTGTTCGAATTCAATAATAAGCTATTCATTTATCTGTGTTATTTCTGCATCACTCTGGATAGCAACAAAATCATCGACAACATTCTGCAATGAAAGCACAATCTCTATCCTTCTTTTTTTTACTGATTCAGTTTTATTTTCCTTAATTTTTTTACGATCACTTTTCGATGCGAGGATGGTTGATTCAGAAACATACTTAAAAAAGCAGCCTCCACTTTTAGACAATCGAACTATCTTCATCGTGCCAAAATTAGAATTACTCAAATAAAAATAGGTACTCACATCTATGCCGATGAACGTAGGTCTTATATATAAACTAGCTCCCTCCTGGTGCGGTACCCACTCCTGGTCAACTTGCACCAACCTTTGCAAACATTTTATCAATTCCCCAGAATAAAATGTTGGCAGACCTGAGCTCATTGCAGAGGCATTCATTCTATCCATGTTCAGATCTGGTCGGAACAATCTTATTTTGCCATCTACCCCTCTGTAGGCTTTCATTCCTTCGAATAACTGAAAATTCAGGATTAATCAGATACATTAATTTGATTCGAATAGTCAAATGTCAAATTTGATTTGGAGAAACAAGCAAAAACAAATGAACTTCTCTTCGAAGGAGGACACTTCCTTTACTAGGGGTTCTACAACAATTCGAACAGACTATCCTGAGGATCTGAGGGCCGTGACCCTGAAGAAGCCTCAGGCCCGGATCCAGGGTGGGGCAAGCGGGGCGCTTGCCCTGTGCGCCAGCTTAAGGTGGCGCTAAAAACAACCAGAGGTTAAATTTTTTTAATTTTTGATTTTCTCGGAAAAAAATATTATTATTAAATATGACCCGACTCTGAAGTGCCATCTTGACCACTCAAAAAAAGGACAAATATCCTATCCTCCCAAAAATATGCAAAATGAAATTATCGATTTGATGGCCCCCAAAGTTAGGAATAGCATTATTAATGAGATCAAGGAGGCCAACTATTTCACTATTATGTTCGACTGTACCCTAGATGTATCTCTCACAGAACAAATGAACCAGGTTATACGATATTTAAAGAGAATGAGTCTGAATATGAGATAAAGGCAGAGACTTATATTACTAAAAATCAAGGAGAATTTTATTGACTTCTCAGAAGTTGACAAGCTGGCATATATACAGGGTCTTTCACGAGGAACCTCACCCATATTTATACGGGAAACTACTGAACGTATTTTCATGAAATTCAGCACTCAGTATTTCACGATGCTGATGAAATCTAAAATATTTTCAAGGCAAATTTTCTTTAGGGCAAGGGTGTGATGCATACACTCACATCCTTTTTTAACGTAGATTCAATATCTGCCATGAAAAATGGGGTTCTAATTTGAAAAAATTGATTTTTCACGATTTTGTCATCCCTAACTTTGAAAGCGATTTTTTCACCCCCTGTATCATGAAGCGCGATTTCGATTTTCAAAGTGGATACATCAATCTTACATCTTGAAAAATCCCAAAAATGCAAATTTTCCATCCAAAAACCTCGAAGTTATTCTTGTTTCAGCGGAGCTCTATTTTCGATTTTTTTATCGAATTTTCCCGCTCAGAGAGAATTTTCCAACCAAAACTGAAAAATGTTACATCAAAATAACTTGAAATTTTCTGAGGAATCTATTTCTGCAATAAAAAAATGGTGTTCTAATTTGAAAAACGGAAGTTGAAGTCATTTCCGGAAAAACCGGAGGTGCTCATGTCTTGAAAATATTTTAGATTTCATCAGCATCGTGAAATACTTAGGTATAAGTGCTGAATTTCATGAAAATACGTTCAGTAGTTTCCCGTATAAATATGGGTGAGGTTCCTCGTGAAAGACCTTGTATAAAGGAGTCCAATCCAGAATTCTGCACTCTCTGAATCTTGTGGGTGTCCATTCGTCTTTATCATGTTCAGAAGCAGTAAATTTATTTGGTGTTGTACAAAAACTGTATTGTTTTTTGTTAGTTCAACCACATGATGGACAATTATGGAAAAGTGGACGAAAACAAATTTTAAAGGAAGTAGCCAAACTAGATGGACTAAACATCAAGCTGTAATGCCTTGCTCAATAATAATTTACCAGGAGTTGTGAAGGCTGTGGAAGAAATCAAAGAATCCTCACTAGTCGCAGAATACAAGTATGAACTATGAAGCTGATCATTTGCTTCATGCTGTGATGGATTTTAGATTCATACTGAACCTAACAATTTGGTATAATATTCTGCGAGAGATCAATATGGTCAACGAGGAAATTCAGAAAGGAGATATAGTTATTTCAAGTTCATGCAAGGTCTTATGAAGATCTTGAAAGGAATGACAGAAAAGCTTATTGAAAACTGGATCTCGGAAGCTAGACTTCTTTCAGAAGAATTGGATGTGGAGCCAATTCCAAGAAATAAACGTGTTTCCAAGAAGAAGAAGAAGCAGGTTGACGAAATGTGCGATGATGAGTCAAGAACGGATCTAGTTGGTTTATTCTCCGAGGAAATTAAGGTTGTTTTCCACAGATTATTGTCAGAAATCAAAAAAAGATTAGAAAGCGCAGAGAGTCTGCATACGAATTTCTCATTCCTCAATGGCCATGCCCTTTTAAACATGCAAAAAGAGGATCTGCAGAAAATGGGACCCTTTTAGCACAAAAATATTGAAAAGACTTGAATGCAGTTGATTTTTGTTAGGAACTAGCGGTTTTCAAAATGTTGGTTCCTGAAATAAGTGAAAGATCGACTTCATTAGACCTGCTACACATTCTTCACAGGCAAGATCTGAGAAATGCTTTCCCTATAATGTCAATATAGCTTACATTATATAGAATATAGTGCACATTGCCTACCACGTCTGCAAGATGTGAAAGCAGTTTCAGCAAATTGAAATAATAAAAATTATTTGCGTTCCTTAATGAGTCAGAAAAGTCTCTATGGCCTCTCGATCTTAGCTATAGAATACAAAACCGCTTCCGAAACAGATTTCGAGGAGCTGATAGATGCGTTCGCGGAAAGAAAATCCGCGTGATGCTATGTGAAGAAAAAAGTCCAATTTCTTTCCTTGTGATATTTTCCTTATTATTAGTTTTCATTTTCGTTATTCATTTGTATTATTCATTTTTGTTTTTTTTATGAATTCATATATGTACATATTAAACAAATGGGGGGGGGGCGCAATCATGAATTTTTGCCCCGGTCAGAAAAAATCGTAGATCCGGGCCTGAGAAGACTGTGGCATGGCCTACTTTAAATTAAAAATTACGGTACTCACCTCTACGGCGTAGTGGAGGACTTTTGCAGCAGGATGTAGGGAGATATTCTCGAAAGGTATAATAACTGGTTTTTGCCATCCTCCTAACCGTTCGTGATAAAAGATTTTGAGCATATGGTCTGTAAATATCTGTCCGAATTTCAAATCACTTACATCTGGTTTCAGCCTCAACTGATCTGGTTCCGCCAATTTAGTTGTGAGTTCGCTGTACTAGAAATGAGAAGTCAAATAACAATACTTTCTTCGTTTCCGAATTTTAGAATGGTTGCTTTAGAAGCTGGGGGGAAGAATTTGGGGAATTTAAATTCTCAAAAATCGACTACTCCTAAGGATATTTGGAAAAATCAATTTTGTTGCTAGGTATAAAGGAAAGCGTGTTTTGAATTGGGACACACTGTTTGATACAATCGCAACAGGATAAACTAGGTGAACTCGTGTTTGTCGAAGTCGATTTTATGCATGATGATGAAGAAAGATGACGTCTCCTGATATTATTATGATCCCAGATATTTACTTCCAACAAATTTATAGATACTTCCTAAAACATTATCAAAAGAGCCATATCGGTAGCACGGAGATATGGGATTTCTAAAGATAGAGGTATTTTGATTCGCAGTTAAAAATTAATTTTGATTTTCGAGAAATCGAGTCTTGATGCCCTTTATACGGTATCATTTTCGATAAGGTTCAAAGCTCCTGTCTTCAAGTGAAGAATGAATTCGACTATCTGATGAACTTCACTCTGAACAAAGTACACAGTTTCGAAGTGATACAATCGTTGGTAATCTTCAAGTACCTACATTGCAGACAAGAACCGAAATTATCATGTACCTATGGGCTATAACCCATTTTATCAACTTACTCTAAAAGTTTCCTGAGAATCGGGTTCGTCATTTCTGTATTCGTCCAAGCCATAAACTTCTTGCACTTTCAGGTGGCAAGTACGTACCATTTGTTTCAATTTATGCTGATGCCTTACCACCCATCTGCAGAAACTCTGTGGATAAAAAATCATTTTAGAACTTTTGACTTCAGTCCCAGAAGTTTCAAAATACTGTTGTAACAAAATCATCTTGTTACATGTTTATATTATGCAATCAACATTGCTAGATAATGCTTGACTATCGATAAACAACTATCCAAATTGTGCTATTTTTATTTATAACGATTAATTAAGAGATAAATTCCTCGTAAAACGTAGAAAGTACATTTTACAGAATCTGAAATAAGATCCAAAGCTTAAGTACTGAAGACGTTCAAACAAAATGCATAATTTTAAGTCGATTCAGCGTTATTGATCATGTAGAAGAATCGTTCACCTTTTGGCTGTCACTTGATTGAAAATCAATTAGACAATCAGGTCGAAAGTCCTGTATATATTACCCATAACCGTTTGCGTTTTTACTGTCCAACCATTATTTTTGAAAATTTAAACAACTCTTCGAGTATCTCGAATAGACAAGGAATACCAGTTAACAACGTTATAACAAAAAAAATATTTCTCAAACGAAAAATTTTCTTCTTGCACATAGAAATGATAATTTTTTAACGGGATATTTTCATTTTAAGAATCTTCAAAAGTCGAAATGAATTATTATAAAAATAGGAAAATTCGCGTCCGTTAGGACCGTCCACTAGGGACATATAATCAATGATGATAATCTGTCATTTTCCTTCTGCGGTAGCAGCACGTTCCGGCGATTTACTTCTTGAATTAGATCTCCGAGTCCATTTCTCTCATGAATTATTATAATTTTTTTTTTCGAATGAAAGAAACTATTTAACGAATCAATTGGGAAATTTCCAGTATGAATACACCTGAGAATTATAGTATGTTTATCAATGAGTTTTCTATCAGTGCATATTATACAGAGGGACCAACTGAAAACGAAACAGTGCCATTTCAGTTGGCCACCTAGGAATTGTAGATATTATTTGTTTTAGGTACGTCGCTATTTTTGATTTTATAATTATAATAAGTTATCGTATCGGTAATTATTTTAGGGAAAGAAAACATCGTAAATATTTTTTGGGAGTAGGTATACACTTTCACCAATTATATTTCCAAATTTTCAATCTATATCTTGGACTTTACTACTCCTTCAATTTATAGTTTGATTGTTTCTTGCCTTCGATACTGTCCTCCAATGACAATGAATATTGATAATTCAATTTTTCAGAGTTCAAGGTATCTGTAACATTTGACAAATTACTGAAAAAGCAGGTCAAGTGCATGTATGATTAACAAGATGGATTAATTTTCTCGTTAGAAATTTGAAGGGGACTTTCAATTTTTTTCGAAATACAAGAGAAAAAGAAATGAACTGAACTGTTAACCTTGAATATTTGAAACACATTCACAAAGTCTCTGATGAAGAATTCGTTGTCGAATTTAATTAATTAAAAGCATCCACAAGTTTTCGAAAAGCATTTTATCAATTATTATTCAAATACATATAACGGTGAATTTTCATTTCAGGAAAAATTGTAAAAGAGTAGTGAATATTTATTTCTGACATACCATGTGAAATTTTATGATCATTCTTCCATAGGGTATCTCAAATTGGAAACTGAACAATTGTTTAATGTTTCAGAATTTCACATATAACACGATGTTTTCTACACATTTCGGATTTTCATCAAAACTTTACTATTTTTCTAAGTGGCTATGAAACAGACAAGATGTCTATCGTCAGTAGTACCTATCATAATAATAGTTAACTACCTATTTGCAATAAAACAAAGTGTTGTAAATTTTGGCTACCTTTCTGTCTTCTCAGAATTGGATTTAGAGAATTACTTAGTGATTACATTGACGATTATTTTATTCATTCAACATGCTTCTATATGAACAAAGATTAAATCAAGTTTGAAGAACGTATAATTTGTAGGTCTTCCATTCAGTATTATTAGATTGAGTAGTTGAAATTTCCCATGATTTATTGGATATAAAGTAGATATGAACAGAAGATGTTTCAAACGGAATTTCCATATTTTCTATTAGTTGAGTCTATAACTTCAAAATATCAATGTATAACGTCAATTGTCTAATGAACCTAACAAAATTGTCGTCGAATTTTCAAGGTCATCACTTTTTCATTATAATTTTCCACTAAATTTAAATATGTCGTGAAGGAATATGGCAGGTTGAAATTACGTGAAGGTGAAAATGAATTCAATAGTGAGTCTGAATGCTCCAAATTAAGCTATACAGTGTCAAAAATGAATCGGTTAATGGAACACAAAATATGTATAATTCATTCAAATTTAGTGTATAGCATTCAGAGTAGGCACCAACGAATATTTCGAGCATTAAAACATTTTTTCGCTCTTGTTGCTATGGACAATAGCGTTATCATTTTGAACCAATTTCTAATTATTGAATTTAGAGACAAAAAATGAATAATGAGGAATGAGAAGTCAAATTAAAATCTACTGCTTTGAAATTCTCATTGTTGGTTTGAATTGACAGTGCCTTGGTTGAGTTCGGAAATTGGCCAAATCGGTCCAATGGTTTGAAATTAATTCGCGAAATTTTATTTTCCGGATATTTCAGAATCTGGACATCCGATTGGGTTGAAAATAGGTAATAAGCTGTATTATAACGTTTCTTGAGCGTATGCAAAATTAAGTGTTATCATAAAGATAAAAAAATAAGGAAAATCCATGTTCTAAAACTAAACTGAAATATCTCATGTTAATCAGTTAAATAGATTGAACGAGGTAACCAAATAATCGTTATTATCGTGCTATTAGTAGATATGATGTGCTGTTTTTGAAATAATAAGACAACGTGGATCTATTCTTCCTACCCTAATAAGTTATAGTCGAGATAAACAACTACTTATTCTACCTACACTGCGCAAAAAAATTAACGCACATTTTGAAAATCTCAATTTTAAAGAAAGTTAACTCTACATACTTTATAACTTATTTTTTATGTTCTCTTGGAAAGGTTTTGAACGAAACAAGACACATTAAATGGAAGAAAAATTCAGGATTTCACCGAATCTTATGTGAAAGAAGAGAAGTGAACAATTTTCAAAATACTGATAAGTGATTTAATACTTGGTATTTCCACCCCTTGCGTTAATTACAGCTCGGCAACGACGGTTCATACTCAAAATGAGTGATCTTAAAATGTTCTGATCTAATCCTTCCCAAATTTCTTCGAGTTGGATTCCTAAGTCATTAAGAGTAGCTGGATGATTTTCTGAACTTCTCAGCCTTCTATTGAGGTTGTCCCAAACCTGCTCAATCGGATTGAGATCTGGACTTCTTGCTGGCCATTCCATTCGAGCGACTTCAACCTCTTCAAGGTACTCCTGAACGATGCGCGCACGATGGGGTCTGGCATTATCTTCCATAAAAATGAAATTTTCACCAATATATGGGGCAAATGGCACTACATGCTCTTCAAGAATGTTCCTTATATACTTATCAGCATTCATAGCTCCATTATCAACGACCACTAGGTCTGTGCGAGCAGTCAAAGATATTCCACCCCATACCATAATCGATCCTCCCCCGAAACCAGTAGTATTCAGGAAATTGCACTGAGCATATCTTTCATGTGGACGTATGTATACAAGGGAACGTCGATCACAGTGGTAGAGGCAGAATCTAGACTCATCTGTGGAGAGAACTCTTTCCAATGGATATGCTCTCTCGCAAAATCCAAACGCACCCTTCGATGGGCTGGGGTAAGAGCTGGGCCCCTTGCCGCGACACGAGGCCTTAAATCATATTATTCTCTGAGGCGATTTCTTATTGTCTGAGTGCTAATTTGCACCTCATGAGTTTGCTCAAGCTGATTTTGAAGGAGGCGAGCGGTTGCAAACCGTTGTCTCAACGAAGAAACTCTCAAGTAACGTTCTTGAATGGCAGTTGCTACCCGTGGTCTACCCTGTCCTGGTCTTCGGACATTCATACCTGTCTCCCTGAATCGCTGCAACATTCTGGACACACTTGTATGGGAAACTCCAGACATTTCTGCAATTCTTGTGTATGTCCGTCCACCCTTCTTCTCGCAAAACTACCGCTTGGGACATTCCTTTTGGGTCAAATTGCGTGTTTCGCATTGCATAGCGATCGAGTGTAGGAAATCAAACGAAAGAAAAACTATTGATCACTAGAATCGATCGAGAACAACTGATTTTAGAATGAAGCCAATACATTCAAAATCTGATAATATCATCTTTTTTATTCCTGCTGGGAGAAAACATCTGTATTCAAGAAAAACGTTGAAAGTGGATAAAATAATATGCATGCATAATTCTGATAAAAATAATTATCATTGAGAACACCTTCAGTTGTAAAATAAATTTGAGATTTCCATAATGTGCGTTAATTTTTTTGCGAAGTGTATTTACAAAATTAACCGAGATAATTTCAAACCGAAACACACGAAATTTCAATTTTAAAGTTAAGACAGATTGTTTTTCCGATATTTTTATCTATAGTTAAAATTGCGAAACACAAAAACTAAGCGCTCTAAGGGCTGATTGCACCGTAGACAAAACTGTAGATTAAATCTGAAACCTCGATAAGTGTCATATGATTATCATACACACTAATCGAGGTTTTGGATTTAATCTACAGTTTTGTCTACGGAGCAATCGGCCCTAAACGAACTAAATGACAGATCAGGAGCAAACTGCAATGTCATTTCAATTTGAATGAATACTGTAATGCTTTACGAACTGATATCTTGCTGATAGAAAGAGACAGTATGTAATTCTACATGCGTATAAGAAAGAGAGAAAGTCTTCCTGCTATCATATTACATGCATTGACTGCCCATGTTCAACCTCGTGTAAGTCTTTGACAAACTAGCAAACTGTTTGAAATATCAGTCGAAACTAAAACATTTCATAGTAAAGGTTTTGAATTTTGTAATCTGTATTCAGAAAATTATATTCTGCCTATTGTTCAATTACCTAATGATAATATCTCCTTTTTTGAACATCCGTTCTCATCGAATATCTATTGATTCAGAATAAGAAAGCATTGAAGTATTAACAAAAAGTGGGAATATGCTAATAGAACAATAAACAAAAAAGTAATGACCATTCAAAGACAACATACTAAATATTCCAAAATGATAGAAAAATTAACGAAAAATGTAATTGAGTTAATGGCATTATTACGATCTCAAATTAGAAACATAACGAAAAGTCTAAAATACGTTTAGTATATAGATATACATATTGTATATAGAACAAGCCTTGCCGCAACATTTTTCAGGATTCAGGAATAAGTTTTTGGTATTTCCTAAAGAAGAAAAATGGAGAAGCTCCAAAAAGAGATTTGGCCTAGTTTGGAACGAAACAGAAAGGCAACATTCGAAATAAATGAAAAATACAGATAATTTTGATCTCATAAAGAGAATAACGATGAAAATTTTAAGATCAATTTTATCCATTTAATTTTTATTCCTCGATTCTTCAAGTGCATCTTTTGATATAATCTCATAATTCTGGCCAGCATTTTTTTGATAATTTAATCCGTTCAGTTTTTTTCTTCGGCATTCAAGAACTTACTCTTCTTGATGATAGTCCTGCCATTTGAGTGTCTATATGAACAGCACTTCCGAAATGTACACACCAAAAGTCGTTAGTCTTCCGAAAACTGATAACACAACCACTAAACACCTTGTTCTCTATTAGTTCAAGCCAGCCAATAATTTTTTCACGATTTTATTGTTCACTCTGATTCTGCTGTGTATAGATTCATCGATTCATGAATAATAAGCTATCTAGTTTATGGCATGTAAATTTATGAAATGGAAATATTTTGAAAGAGAAGAAAATGAAAACAAATCCAACTGACGCAACTGACTTGGAATCAAAACCGAGATACCCAATTAATTTTTTTTGTGATACGATATCAGTTTGCTCAACCGCCCTAGAACACATTACTTGATGTATCAACACTGCTTCCGATAAGAAGATCATGACCTTTCTCCGAAAGCTGCGTTGCTACACTTTCTGCAAAGAAACAAAAGCTCTTCGGTTGTTTCTTCAACAGGGGCGGATCAATTGCGATGGAAGTTTTTATTTCCATTTGGTCCGGACTTTATAGTCCTCCACTGAATTGATGTTTCGCTGAATAGTGAATATATTAAAGAGTCAATCGGGACTCAGAAAGGGCACCTATTGTTTCCTTATACGAACACGAGACATCGAAGCAGACGTAAGTGAGCAGCTGTCGACGTAAAAATGATCGATTATATATTCCTGATATTTCAGACTGTGGCAACGAATTTGTCAAAAACGAAAAAATTATCTGAGGGGCATTACCTGTGTAATGCCACTATTTGACCAATGTTTATGCGATATAACATTATTTTTATAAAAAATGCTGGTAAAAATACGTTTGGAAATAAATGAAATCATGTGAATTTCACTGCAAAATTACCAGATAAAAGTGGATAGCCCAAAATTCATAGAAACTTGAATTGTGAAAATACCTGATGTTTTATGATGTCCAGGTGAAAATATATGTTAACACAGAAAAATTATATAAAATCATCAAGCTGAGAAGGCAGCTACCTATACAATGGGCATTTCCAGTCATTTTCAGAAAAATATATTTTGACATATTGGATTCTCACGTAATTCGTGATTTTTTTTTTATTTTTTCTTCATCAATTTATACCCTTAAAAAATATTGAAAACTCAAAAATAATCTACCGAATACAAACGATCAGAAGAAGCGGGAAATCGTGTGACGTCGGTGGATAGAGAGATTTTTGATTGGTTGTGCTCGTCATGACGTGCTGCTGATATAAAAATGACAGCATTGTCAAATCACAAAAAAAAATTAGCCAGAAAAAGCCCTTGCTTTCACTTTCCTAATAATATCATAATATAATGTTGATTTTGGATGTTTTTCTTTTATCATCATAACATTTTCATTTGTACTCCATAAAGCTTCATAATATCATTCAATTTACGACCTCATAATTGAAGATAAAGAGGGTTCAAGTAAGCAGATAGGTGAGAAATTCAATTAAAAATAATTATCCCTAGTCTACACAGCTAAGAATTGGTATATATAGGCCGGTCTTCTAATTTAGGAAGCATTAAAAATTATTTTCATTTTGAGAAGTGCAAATTAGTTGGTAAGAATAATTATGGATTTGGCAACTGTGTACCTAGGAGTATAGAATATAGACTATAGAATACTCCTAGACTTAACTGTCAGAAACGCCATTCTATAGTACGCAGTAAGTTGTTATATGACGATGTTTCAAAAACATCATAGTGATCACATCGAATATATAATAGGTACGATTACTGAATATATTTATGAATAAATTCAGAGATTTTACAAAGACTTGACAACAGCGGCGTGTCTCTCAGTTACTCTGGGCTTTGTCCCCTCCATCACAAACTTCAACCAATCATATTACAAATTGAGCCACTGAGGTCGCAGA
Source organism: Adalia bipunctata (assembly GCA_910592335.1). Taxonomy (NCBI): domain Eukaryota; kingdom Metazoa; phylum Arthropoda; class Insecta; order Coleoptera; family Coccinellidae; genus Adalia; species Adalia bipunctata. The sequence continues at coordinate 18,373,842 of OU342955.1, forward strand.
AGAGGGACGTTTGAATTCACACGTGTTGAAATCACATTTTCAATATCGAATAATTAATCAATTTTTCAAAATTCAGAGTGAATAAAAGGTTACAAATGTGTTATAAACTGCCCTTCTTTATGTCATGGGAAGAAAAGTGCATATTTTGAGGTACTGGAAATCCCCATTGAAAGAAATAAGACACAAATCATTTAGGTACCATTATAAATAATGACAAATGAAATGTGAATACGAACTAGGTCTCCGATAGGTACTGTTCGCCCAAAGATATTCTACAAGAATATCTTTGTGTTCACCCTACCAGACCGAATGGTCCAACGTTGTGTCTTATTTCTTTCGAAAATATATGTATTTATTCTCTTTCAAACCACATCAACTGTGGAATATTCTCGCAAGGGTTGATGGTTGGTTTAACAGCATAGACCACAGACTTGAAAACCTTCCATGAAGAAAATAAGAAATCCAAAGCTGTTAGTTAATTCACTATAATTCTTGGAGGCTTAAAAACACACGCGAAAGTTATTATGAATTGATTGTAATTTGCCTTGTTTTCACCCTTGAAATGTGTTTTTGTTTTTGTGAATTTGACATACCTATTTTAAAGAACAATAATAACCATATGATGTTCATGACGAAGTTGGAAATTTATAAAATTTGTGTGACGAAATGTTATTCACAAATTTGTTTTGAAGATTCCTCATATACACGCATTAAGATTTAGTCGCTGTTGTTTATTATAAATATAGCGTTCAATCTTCCATACCTCAAGAAATGTTTAACGTTTATTTCCGGTTAAACAGATTTTATATCCAATTATATCGTAATAACAACAAGAAATGTGTTTGAATATTGTACATCATGAAATTTGTATACCACCGCATTCTATAATAATTCCACCGTTTTATTATCAATAATTTTCAACTTAATAATAAGTTGGAATCTTGGAATATTTCTCAAATTATTTTCAAGACCGGATTGGGCAATTTTTGCTTTCGATCTTTGAATAATGATTGCTCAACGATGTTTTTATAAATCAGTTTCTATTTGGCTGTGTGAGAATCAAAACAATCCCAGAATTCTCAAATCAACTTGCATAAATTGAACCGAATTTCGTCAGAAAAATATATTTCAATGTAACTAACAAAAGAATTCATAGATAACGAAACGCTATTGCGAGTATTCATGGTAAAAATTTTGTGCTTTTATGGCGGAATTCTTGAGGAACATTTAATTCTATTTCTACTGGTTCAGAACAAGGCAGCGATTTTTGAATTCTTCTCTTTCATAGTTCTGATTGAGAAAGCATCCTTAATTCGTTGTTATAACGATATTCTTCGAATATTCTGCCATTCCATCGTGTTCACCTGCTTTTTTCCTACTCAATTCAATTAATTTCGAGTGCAAACTCAAGCTTTTCTGCTTCAGACATCCATCCCTTGTGAAGCGTTTCAATTATTTCCTTCAAAGCTCTGCTCACCATTGTAAGTTTCTGCACGAGTTCAAAGAAAAAAAGAAAAAAAAAGAAGGAAACTAGAAAATTTTCAGACTGAAGAACACTGTTCTGGTAAAAAGAATACTGTAAAAAGTGAAGAAAACTGTAAGCAATAAAGAAGAAATCTGTACTGGATTATCCATACAGCTTCCTTCTTCGATAATTCGAAGAAGAATTAATATAAGGGGTGGCCAAAGAACATTTTTAGAGATTTCAAGGGACAATTTTCAAGAATTGATTGTATCAATGATGGGCAGATGGGCTTCTGAACAACATTCAGATCCAGAGAAATGAATCGAAGAGCTCTGCTTGAATGAAATATTCGAAGGAAAATTGTGTTCACGATCACGTTGTCATTGTTTAAAAAATGACGTTGTCGATATCATTGTTTAAAGAGATGTCGATATTTACCATCGACCGATAAATTCTACCCCTGATCATATACATATATGACAGTTATTCATAATAACCTATAAACCAAAACAAAAACTTGTAATCAAAATTGAAATTTCAAACAATTTTCTTTCAAATCCGTCTTAATCCTATATACACTCTACCAATAGTGTTTTAACTAGGTGAAGAGAGAATTACAGACCAACATGAATTTCTTACGTAACATCAAATTTTCCCCAAAAAGAGTAAGTAGACACAAAAAAATAGAAAAAATAATATATTCATCTTACTATTCAAAAATTCGATTTAAGATCAATAATATAAGGCTGTTCTCTTCTGACATGAATAATGAGTTGGTTAACTCAACAAAGTTCCCAGAACTGGTGATTGCAAGACCAAAAAGACGACCTGATGAAACTGTTGAGGAGAAAAAAGCTCGGCAAGTAATGATCTCATTAAAGTTTCACGAATATAAGTTTTTTAAATTCAAGATGAAAATGTGAATTCACTGATTTTATAATTGATGTCTATTCTGTTTCTAGTCTTCTGTATCAATCTAGAAAGAGGGGTATGCTAGAAAATGATCTTCTTTTAAGTACTTTTGCATCCAAGTATTTGAATCAGTTCAATGAAAAGCAAGTTGTTGACTATGACAGGTAAGAAAAATCTAATTTTTTTTATTATTTTTATTCATTTTTCTTCATTATTAGTATCATTATTATTTCTTGCTCAATAGTGTTGACTGATATATTGATACTCTAGGATGATAAATGAAGTTTCTAATGATTGGGATCTGTATAATTGGGCTCTTGGAGTAAAGCCAACACCTGAGGATTACAATACTGAAATATTCCAGCTTTTCAAAGAACATGTCAAGAATACAAAGAGGGAAACTAGATTCAGGCAGCCTGATCTTTATTGATTCGTTACTAAAATGATATTTATTGTGGAATTGTGTTAATAGAATTTGTTCCAAATCAGTTGATGCGTTTCACTTTACCGAGAGCTGTTGCTGAATGAACAATGAAGTCGAAATAAGCATTGTTCATCTAATTTTATTATTAGGTCTGATTCAGATTCATAGATGTCTCCACTAGTTCTTGGCTCGAAATACAGTGACTTTATTAATAGAGTCACTGTAGCTGGAAACCAGCAGGGGCGACATCTATGAGTTCATTTCGTGTTAATGAACTCGTTGAATGTCATGGATTTAGTGGTCGCATATTGAGATGTTGAATTTTTTTCAACATTTTCGTCATCGCTCATTGCTAAATTTCAAGATTTGATCTGAAACAAAGCTCAAGCGACAATTATGACTAAAACCATTGAGTTTAAATATACATATATTTAAACTCAATGCTAAAACGATATGGTGACTTTTTATTTGACAATAAGCAAATGATGCAAATATAGACTTTTTCATGATGATGAAGAAAAAGGCACGTTGATTGATATTTAACCAAGAACTCTTTTGTTTGTCTTTATATGTACCTATGTCGTCGACTGAATTCTGCACTGTTATTCTGAAGGTTGAAAAATCAACATTGGCATTGTAAACGTGATATTGAGCTTGCAGATATAACGTCGACAGCTTCTCTCATTATTAATTACCCAATAATGCAAGCAAACCAGACACCAGCAGCTGCCTGCATCCATCTATTTCTGAATATCACTCGTCTGCCAGACAGAAATAACCGTGTTCTGGGACGGACAGAGCTGTTATGCCTTTTTGTTTCGGGTATTTAATGAGCAGGAACAGTAGCCACATAGCTCGGCGTTTTAAAAATACATTGTATAAAATTAGATCGCATGATTAAATGTATTGAACGTCGAATGGTCGTCTGTAAAGTGTAACAGGCATTGTGACTTTTCAGATCGGTTCCGATAATTTGCCTTTATGAATCAGAGATTATGATCGGATTAGTCAGCTTTCAAGCTCGAAATTTGTGGCGTCATTAAGCGTTATTAACATGCCAAGAATTTTTCGGGGAATGCGTTCGATGAAAAGAGGCGAATTTATAGATGGTATGGGAAAATCTGTCCTATTGAGAATTCGTGAGTGAATTCTTCCCTTTCACGACATCAAAAAGCGAAGATACAATTGATGGCCCGTTTTGGTTAACTCCTTCTCAAAGTCGCATTAATAAACCAACTGATCCATTCAGCTGTCAACTTCAACGAACTTTCCGTATGTTGAAATGTAGCTAGGGTCACGTGACAACGGCTCCGGCCTTCCAAAATGGGGAACAACATCCTGTTCAGACTGTTGAGCTGTTCCAGTGAGAGGAAGTGCCCCTGGAAGTCAATGCTATAAAAAGATCGAGACATCGCCATATAAGGCAGGGTTTGACTCACCTGGAGCATTAAACTAGTGGGTATAAACGACCTCAAGAACGCAAGAAGTTCACCTACATGAAACGAGATATCGATCGAGATTCACGTGGGACTTGGATGGAAAATTACGGGTAGACAGTGTGGAAATTTTATATCAGTATGCATTATAGAGAAAATGATTTACCATATAGGGTTAATCATTTTCTCTATAGGTAGATTCGCATTTCCTCGAAAAACTTTTGACTAGATACTGTCGAGCGAAATTGAATTTTGGTTTATCATTTCGTTAGCAGGAGAAGTTTAGGCATTACTAGTATATTCTAAAACTAGTTGCAGAATGGGCTCCTATTCCAACACGTATGCGAAATGTTGGAATTGCATTCTGCAACGAGTACTAGACGATATTTTCTCTATTTCAGTCAAATTCGTTGAAATTCAATGAAAAATTCAGATTATATGTACATCCTAGTGATTTTTGTATTTTATCTTGGCAGTTGGTGACTGTTACGAAATTGACATTTCCAAATTGACGTGAGTTGAAAATTGATAGGATCGGAAGCCAGTGCTGACAACCACGAAACGAAAAATATAACTGAAACCAGTGCTGTAAATGAGTTCATGGCAGCACTGTTTTTAGTACTGTAATGAACTCATAACGATACTGAAATAGAGAAATGAATTTATTGGTATCTACTCCATGATAAATACAAGATTTGTTCTACATTTTCATATCTCTTTGAAATGTGTCTGTGTCTGTTAATGTTACTATAATAGTGTTTTCAAGTTGTGTCCTCATCAAAGCTACGTAGAGCATCTGAAGTTTTCCTCTTATTAGACACAGAATAACTTGGCCGATAATGAATTGGACACGAAAACTGATGGCAACGAAATAAATTTTGAACCTTCGCGGGAAAGCTCAGAAAATCCGTAGGTATCGATCAGGAAAGTTAAATAAAAATTGGAAACATTCTATACGTTATACGTGAAGTTCGAAAAAAAAAATATTTTTCAAGCTATATCGAACCATTTGTTTGACTAAGTCGAGGTAGTAGAGATTACGCGATTGCATCTTCGAATATGCAATAACTTTTTCTCTAGTTCAGTGTTCTGGACAATCAATAACTATTTTGGGAAAAATCTTCGAAAATTTGGTCAAATTTGAAAAGCTGTAGCAGCCAGAAAAATTGCCCTTGACAAAAACCGACCAATAGCTTATGAATTGATCCTTGACGAATAGAATGCTCCTATTTTTATTTACCTGCTCCGATCGATACGGATTTCCCGAGCTTTTCCGGGAAGGTCCAAAATTTCGAATTTTTCATCTACCATAACTTGAAAAATTATCCTTTCAGCTCAAATTTTTTTCCAAAAAATCGCAAATTGTCCATGTATACGAGGTTATATTGAAAAATTCTTAGCCTACTATAGAACCAAACCAAATTTCAATGTCAAAATATTTTATTTCTCAACATATTCTCCTCTTAATTGAATACATTTATTACAGCGAACCTGCAACGTCTCTAGACCTTTCAAAAAAAAATGTTTCTTCTTGCTCTTCAATCCAGTCCTCCACAGATTCTATTACCTCCTCGTTGGAAGAAAATTTAGGACCTTTTAAACTTTTTTTCAGTTGAGGAAAGAGATGATAGTCGAACGGAGCCCAATCTGGTGAATAAGGGGGGTGTTCTAGTAATTCTTACCCTAAATCACGAATTTTTTGCATGGCAACATGAGATTTGTGTACTGGGGCGTTGTCCTGTAAAAACAAAACACCTTTGGATAGCTTTCCGCGTCTTTTCTCTTTAAATGTTTCCCGTTAAGTGTTCAGTAATGTCGAATAGTAATCTCCAGCTATTGTTCTACCCTTATCCAAAAAATCCATCATGATTACTAAATGGCAATCCCAAAAAACTGAAGCAAGAACTTTTCCAGCAGATTTTTTGACACGAAACCTTTTAGTTCTTGGAGAACCAGAGTGTCGCCATTGAATCGATTGTTGCTTTACTTCTGGATCGTAGAAATGTACCCAAGTCTCTCTCATCCATAGTAACAATTCGGTTTAAGAAGTCCACATCGTTTTCAAATCGAGCACAGATCGAACGCGATGCTTCTACCCTTGCACGCTTTTGGTCAACATTCAAACATTTGGGGATCCATTTTGCAGAAATTTTTCTTATGTCCAAATTGACGAGAACTGTATAGTACGAGAGATGACGACCAAAACCATGTTTCATAGCAGCCCGGCTAAAACCGTGTAAAATCGATAGATTAAATGACCCTAGAGCCGACTGGTAAGTAGTAATACTGAGAAGTGTAGCATCTTCGCGGGGGGGCATTTCTGCTGTGTGAAAAAAAAATGGTCGACTGTCGTATGACAGCCCATCTGATATTGAAAATGTACATAGATTTTGTTATTTTATCACTAAAATTTGTGTTTTCAGACATTTTGTGCGTAGCGTTTGACCTGAGTGTCTTTTCAAAAATGTCAAAAATCTGACCTAAGTGACTCATAGCGGCTCGGTTCATTTTTGTTTTGAATCATTCGTATGGATGACCAAAATACAAAAATACGGTTTTCAGACATTTTGAGTGTCGCCTATAACGAAAAAATGTGCTGGAATCGCCCGGCAAAAACTCCGGCTACACTAGTAAGAGAAAGACATATGCGATCTTTTCGCAGAGAAAAGAGATGAACCAAGTGTGAAGTCAACTTGTCAAAATCATATGGAAGATGTAAACCAATATTTGTGACCACAGGCTTGCTTTGCCCACAAGCTCTGACAAGGAGTTGATGCGTTGAATATAATTCATGTGAAACTAATTTCTGAATTAAAGTAATATATTCTTTTATATATTTCATTTGGAATATATCTATTTGGTGTAAGTGACTATAATCAAAAGAATTTCTGTGAAGTATTTCGGAAATTTCTCAAATTATTTTACGGAATTGGATCAGGAATATATTAGAAATGATTTGAGTTAAACGTTGAACTAATTCATAATATCTAAATAAATATAATGCATATATTTTCGCTGAATAATTAATGTTTTATTGGCCACAAACTACAAAAGTACGTATTATCATTTCATTCTTCCAAATTTTCAATTAGTAAATTTGGTAGCTACCTCAATTTCATGTTCAGTGCTAGTATTTCTATAGGATTGCGGCTATTCAGCATTGATTTCTTGTGCTTGAGGAAAGAAACTTGAATTCAGGAACACATTAGATAAATGTTTGATAAATATGTGTATGACAAAATTGAACGATGCCCCTGAGGTAAATTTACTTCACGTTCATGCAACCGGGCTAAGTACTGCAAATTGAAAAGTTGTCTGATTAGTTAAATGCTACATTCAATTTGTCTGATATCATTTTTTTCCACATCTGGGGAACGCATTCAATCATTGACGACGAATTTCAGACAGGTCGCTATGAGTCACTTAGGTCAGATTTCTTGACATTTTCGAAATGCTATAAAAATGTAAGGCGACATGTTTTTTGTCTGAAAAATGATCTTTCCACATCAATTGACACGGCTTAACCTATAAAAATCATTTTCAGACGGGCCGCTGTAATTTTTTTTTTTTTCATTTTTTACTTTTTTTTATTGGTCTCCTGGGTACGCGCTACAATCTTGGTGTCTGAAAACTGTGTTATTGGTATCTCAGGGCTATTATCTAACTACATTCCGGAAATCAGACGGACCGCTATGAGTCACCCATGTTGTTTTTTTGACATTTTTGAAAATGCGCTCAGATCATACGCTACGCGCAAAATGTCTGAAAATCGCATTTCTGGGTACAGGGCATAGAAATCATAATATATATACTTAAGTATACATATTATGATTTCTATGGTACAGGGCCATATAATCTATCGATTCCGTGCGGTTTTAGCCGAGCCGCTATAAGTCAAAAATCTTGGTCGCCATCTCTCGTACTAATATGATGAACGCGTTCGTATGAAATCTTCATTGCTTCAGATATCCGTTTCAGCCCAATTCGACGGTCTGATAAAATCATGTCATGAACTGCATCGATATTTTCGAAGACTGACACAGAAACTGGCCTTCCCGATCGGTCATCACCTTCAATGGAAAATTAACCACTTTTGAAGCTTGTAGTCCAATTTTTCACGGTCGCATACGAAGGACATTTATCACCAAGGGTATTGAGCATATCTTCGTAAATCTGCTTACTTCTTAACCCTTTTAAATACAGGTACTTGATGATGGCTCGATACTCCAATTTTTCGATTTTTACAATTTGGGTGGACAGCTTTTTTTTAATTATTGCGTAACTCTGGTTTACTTTTTTGACGTCGAACTCTACACTGACACTTCTAATAAGTTATTGTTCGTTGATATGGTATCGAAATATATTGTTTATGCATGAAACTGGTCTAGGCTAACTAGATATCAATACATCCTTGTATGTATTGAATTTTTGTCAAATTTCCAATTTTCTTCTATCAAGACCAAATTTATATTGTTTCCTAATTCGAGGGCGTAGATCACGATATGCAAACATATTTTTTCCGAAAAAATTATTAATCAGGTTATGGTCTATGGAACATCTGAAATTTTGGACCTTCACGGAAAACCTCGCAAAAATTGGAGCATTCTATACGTAAAGAATCAATCTATGAGCTGTTGAAAAGGTTTTCGTCCAGTGAAATTTTTCTACCTGTTACAACACTCCAAACTTGACCAAATTTTCGAAAATTTCCACAATCAATTATTTACCTACATATTTCCCAAATTAATGAAAATAGAGAAAAACTAATTGCATATTCGTAATCTATACGACCCCGAATGAGCCAAAAAAAATAACCCGTGTCGGTATAGCCCTAAAAAAATGTTCGCGTATACCCCACCCCTTCTTATCGATATCATCAGTTTGAGGTGGTCAGTACAAACTTCGAGATCATTCTTTGAGTAGGATAACAAGTGAGTCATTCCTCAAGGACGTAAGCGTATTGATTACCCATTTTCAGAGGCGGTGAAATAACAAGAGGAGCGTGTCCCCAATAAGGGGGGAAATAGTTTCAGAGGTGGATTTTGCGAAATTCGAGAAGATACGGGTGAGTTGCGGGACAATAAAAGGGGGTGGCGGTATGTTCAAACAGGGGTTTCCACTCCTGACTTTCGCGCCACGTAATTGATGACCTGCACACCTTAAATTCAGTTAGGATATTGCGGTATACTCAACGACCAAAAATTGGAACAGCTTTAAATCTGATCAAACTCAATGTTGATATCTTGATATATCTTTGATCATGGTAGATGTCTCTTTGGTCAGAAGGATGAGAAAAGTTTCGTTTTTGATTCATTTTATTCCTTTGAAAATACACACAACTAAACTTATATGGAATCACCGAGTATTAAGATGAAATATTATTTTGATAGCTTTTTCGTTAGAAGCAAATAAAAAGTGCATGTGTTTACTCACAAAACCAGTTAGGTTCATAAGCACTTGATAAGATTTGGCTTTGCAGTGTCGATTTTACCATTTCGTTCGAACGTCGCAGTGAATTTATATTTTGTTTTTTTGCGAAGTTTTAAAAAAAATGCCTTATGTGGGGTTATCGGAAGTCCAGAGAGGAAGAATTATTACTATGGCAGAACAAGGTATGTCACAAAGACAGATTGCAAGAACGGTGGGGGTTACACAAGGGGTTGTTTCAAAAACCTATGCAAGGTTTCTGGAGTTAGGAACCCTAAAGAATAGGCCGAGAAGAAGTCGTGGAAGAGTAACTACAGAAAGGCAGGATCGCTTTTTAGCCCAAACAGCAAGAAGAAATCCCGCAGTATCTCATTCAGAGCTTCAAAGGCAATTTTTGCAAGCTACAGGTGTTAGTTGGCCTACGATCAGACGACCGGCGTGTTCGCATTTTAAGAGGTAGAGGGAGGCAAGCTAGGCTCCAAGCTGCAAGACCGATCCCTCAATACAAAGGAGGTACTGTAATGTTTTGGGGCGGAATTATGTTTGGTGAGAAAACTCCTTTAATTCCCATTAGACAATCTCTGACAGGGCCTAGGTATGTTGATCTAGTGCTACAACCTGTAGTGAGGCTCTGGCGAGGTGCTTTTGGAGATTATTTCCTATTTATGCAGGATAATGCACCTCCACATACCAGAGTTGCAAAAAATTTTTTAGAAACAGAAGGTGTGACTGTTTTAGAGTGGCCTTCTTGTTCACCGGACCTTAATCCTATCGAGCACTTGTGGGATAGGATCAAAAGAAAAATTAGAGCTCGTCAAAATAATCCTGGTAACGCAGAGCAACTTATACATACAAGCGGCTTTAGAGGAATGGGCAAATGTTACAGAAGAAGAAATTAACAACTTAATAGAAAGCATGCCTCGTCGAATTCAAGATTGTATATAATAATCTTTCAATAATTTATATTATTTTTGTAATAAACTTGTTTTGGGAAAACTGCTCTTCACTTTTCAGCGCCTTTTTTTAATTGAAATTCGTTTTTTCCAAATAACAGGGTGATTCCATATGAGTTTGGTTGTGTGTATTGTTGAAGAATGGTGAAATGAACAAGTAATTTAAAGAGTGGATTTCCGTTTCTCTTTTCGCATCCTTGCATAATTGGTACATTGTTGAATAGCAGTGACCAAAATATCTCTGTTTGATAACGATTCATGAATCTCAGACCCCTAGTTGGGATTTATCTTATACAAATTTCCTTGTGGTTGTGGGCTTCAAGTTTGGCAACCTTCTCAATTGGTCATTCGGATTCTATCGAAACGTTGCCCAATCATGAGTATCAACCGGAGGAATTCGCCACCCACGAAGTGTTGCAGAACTGCACCAAATATAGGTTTTTGTCTCACAGTTCCCCAATGCAACCTACGCCTATTACTAACACTAAGACGCCCATAAGGACGTAGTATTTTGTTTACCAATTTGCCAGCTAGTTATGTGGGTTTTCTTTCGAGAATAATTTCACGTCGTTACTCGTGACGTAACTAGAGCAGTGTTGCCGAAGTGTGCAGTCAATTTTCCTGCAGAAATCACCGGAAACAAATTCGAACTCACTTCTTCATTTTTCACCTCAGGAATGGAATTTAAGGAAAAAGAAAAGTTGAAATGATTCAATGATATATTATTATTCAGAATGAGTTCTCATAAAATTCAAATGAAAATGTCTGAATCTGCTCATCACATCTTGTACTTTGTTCGTATTAGAAGTGAGTGTCATGCGCACATGATACGTTCCCTGTTTTTGTCCTAGTTTTGAACCTGGAAGAACACATATTCCAGTTGCTTTCAGTAATTCCAAAGCGTAATATTCGTCTGGGCACAATCCCATATCGTTAGCTTTCTCGATGGCAGTTCGTGTTAAGTATATACGGGGATAAAAGAAGATGCCACCTTCCAATGGATTACACTTGAGACCCTGCAAGTTTTCCATCGACATTTCCACAATGGTAGCACTTTTCTGCGGAAAAAACATCAGGAGTATCAAAAATAAGTCGTATTCCTTCTTTTTCTTTCAATGAAAGCTTTGAGCGAGTTCAGTACCTGAATGGATGACCGCTTTTGCTACGAATTTGAACAAGCACGCAGAAGCAACTAACTCAACTCATCGCTTTTCGAGTTTTTCATGAGAACATCGTTTTAAAAACAATAAAGCTACCTGGAAACCAGCAGTAATTTTCCTCCTTTCATTTTCAAATTGTTCGAAGCTTGGCTCCCCAAGTTTAGGTGGTTTCACGACACAGTACAAAGCAGCCTGTGATGCGCTACATGCGGGTGGTGATATACTCAGTAACCTATAAATCATGTCAGGAATTTCAGGATGCACATTTTTTATTTCGGCATAACCACATCTGATTCCATTCTCTGCGTACATTCCATCAGACAGAGACATAAGAGTTACCAGTTCCATATCGCAGTATGGCTTTCCCATGTCTTTCAAAACCTGAAAAATGCAGACTTTCAATTTTGAAGAAAAATACTAAATGACCACGACAATAGGGTGTTCGAAATACATAAGAGGAATACTTGTGAAGTGTGATGCCAAATTGTTTTGGAATGTTGGTAATTGGTTGTTTAATTATACAAGAGTCGTGGACAAAGTTAAGATTCCTAGTCTCATATTATGGCTGTTATAAGATGCTCGTTGATTGTTGATTGACACAAGGTTTCCTAATGAAAACGTATCTGAGAAAGTTGTAAATCATTATGAGAAATATTGGGAAGCTTCATGTCATTGGGACACCCTGAATGCTATACAATACTGACCTTTCTGAATGGAATGAAAGTACGGTATCCTTTGAGTATAGTTGTGCGATAAACTTCGTCAGATATAATGACAAGGTGATTTCTGAAAGCAAATTCTGCAATATCTTCCATATTTTTCTTGGTTAGAATGTGGCTCGTAGGATTACCTGGGTTAATGACAATTATTGCGCGAGGTTTGCTTACTGTTTTGTGGTCATTAATAGCCCTCTGAAAATTCCACGAAAAGTTTACAGGGTGTACTAAAACAAATACTGGTCATTCAACGATATGGTACATCAGATCTTTAAAGAATTGCTCACTTGAAGTTCTTCAATAATAATTTTACAATCATTGTCCTCGTCTATGTAGTAATCTATTCTGTGCAATCCCAGCTCTGCCATAATGTTAGAGTAAAAAGGACACTCTGGAACGGGACTCAAAACCCCAGTTTTCAATCCATATTCTTTCAAGTTGATTATGGTCAAAAAGTTTCTGATCATATCTCCTGATCCTGGAAGCAACGCAGGAACATTGCAGTTCCATTAAAGATTTTTCTTGAATCTCTATGTTCGGAATGATCCGAAAGGTAGGAAATTGGATGCCGCATGAACTGAAGCCAACGCAGAACAACGGTGGAATTTATATTACGCGCCAGCGGGCACACTTGAGTACAAGGTAATGAACGGTGTGCCATCTGGCGGGCAAATGTCTACGCTTCTTCCCAGACGTGTGCCTGATGGCGCGTAATATATAAGTTCTAACGTTTCATTTGGTTGCTATCGTGGGTTGGGTTATGTGGCACTGATGACAGCATTATAAGCCAGAAACCGGTCTGTCACTACTCTTCTTCAATGGTAGCACGATCCTTGCGGTTTATTTTTGAATTTAGATCTCCACGAGTCCAGCATATTATATTTCCTAATGGAAATGAACCTTGTTTATTATTGACAGTTTTTTCACAATTAAGCTTCAAATTATACTCCAAGTAACAATAATTTCACTTCTGCTTTGATAGAAACATTCAGATAAGCTCATAAATACGATTTTGATTATCATAAAATCACTTGAAATATTGAATGCCTAATCCTAGATAAGACAGTTGCTTGAAATTCATTTCCATACACGTGCCGCTATTTTCAATCTACAGGGTCTTTCACGAGGAACCTCACCCATATTTATACGGGAAACTACTGAACGTATTTTCATGAAATTCAGCACTTATAAGTATTTCACGATGCTGATGAAATCTAAAATATTTTCAAGGCATGAGCACCTCCGGTTTTTCCGGAAATGACGTCAATTTCCGTTTTTCAAATTAGAACAACATTTTTTTATTGCAGAAATAGATTCCTTAGAAAATTTCAAGTTATTTTGATGTAACATTTTTCAGTTTTGGTTGGAAAATTCTCTCTGAGCGGGAAAATTCGAAAAAAAATCGAAAATAGAGCTCCGCTGAAACAAGAATAACTTCGAGGTTTTTGAATGGAATGGAAAATTTTCTGAGTTAATATCCACTTTAGGGCAAGGGTGTGATGCATGCACTCACATTATTTTTTAACGTAGATTCAATATCTGCCATAAAAAAATGGGGTTCTAATTTGAAAAAATTGATTTTTCACGATTTTGTCATCCCTAACTTTGAAAGCGATTTTCTCACCCCCTGTATCATGAATCGCGATTTCGATATTTAAAGTGGATACATCAATCTTACATCTTGAAAAATCCCAAAAATGAAAATTTTCCATCCAAAAACCTCGAAGTTATTCTTGTTTCAGCGGAACTCTATTTTCGATTTTTTTTCGAATTTTCCCGCTCGCGCTCAGAGAGAATTTTCCAACCAAAACTGAAAAATGTTACATCAAAATAACTTGAAATTTTCTAAGGAATCTATTTCTGCAATAAAAAAAAATGGTGTTCTAATTTGAAAAACGGAAGTTGACGTCATTTCCGGAAAAACCGGAGGTGCTCATGCCTTGAAAATATTTTAGATTTCATCAGCATCGTGAAATACTTATAAGTGCTGAATTTCATGAAAATACGTTCAGTAGTTTCCCGTATAAATATGGGTGAGGTTCCTCGTGAAAGACCCTGTATAGAGGAATGAAAGAACGCTATAAAATATAACATTTATATTTTTCTCACCTTAAACCATTTGTAATACAGTCGAACTTCGATAACTCGAACCATGATGCTTTTGCATGTTAATATACACTTTTGATTATAGTTTTTCATAAATTTTTCCATCATAATTCAAATCATTACAACTCTGGCTAAAGATAGATAGATAGATTCATTTATTTCGAAAATTATCGAGCTACAACTATAAATTGTGGAGACAAAAGGTGAAACAAGTCCAGAGAAAGAAAGAAAATAACTGTAAAAAATTACAAGCTATGTTGCATTCGGCCAAAATTGTAATATTCGGCCAGGAAATATGGCTCACATTGTATTAAAAATTCTTGGATCTCTCGTCTGAAAGATCTCTCTTTGATACCTATAATAGGGAGGGCATTAAACAATTTCATACAGACACTATGTACACCATTTTGTGCAAGTGACATATATATATACAAACCTTGTCCAATGTAACAGTTTTCCCAATTGCTTTCAACGTGATCTACTTCTTCTATAAACTTAGCAATTTGTTTCCTCACCCTGACTATGCCGCTTACGGCTGGATATGAACCAATTGCTTTTCCTGAGCAATCTTCTAAAAATTCTTCAGCTCGTAGCTTTGCATCTTCAGGAAACGCTTTGTCGTTCATCAATACAGGATGAGACACTAAAGTCATCACTTGACGCAACAACGTTATTGGTGATTGACCAAGAGATTGAGCATCCCCAATATTTAGTCGTATCACATTTCTGAAGGGCTTTTCAATTCCCTGGAAAATAGAGGAATGTGAATTTTCCAAACATCGAAAAGGATGAAATATTATTCGAATCATAGGAAAAATAATCTTGTTGATATAAACATGACTTTCAAGAGCTACATATTTGAACAAAATGAGAAATATATAGGTACTCCTGATGTTCCTCAGAGTAATTTCCTCAATTTGTTTGATCGCAAAAAATACTTCATTTCTTGGAATTGTAGAAAAATGGAAATATTCATTCAGTTGAATAAAATTAAAATCAGTGATTTTTCCAATTTAGTTCTTGGTCCGAAATATTCACCTGTTGCATTTCTTGTTCAATTTCTGAAGCTTTTCTCGAAATAGGTCCATCGAAGGCATTTCGAAAGTCTTTCAAATTAGGATTTATAGTTTTTGAAGATATGCACTTTGCTGCACTATAAGTGTTGCACGAACTCATTTTGATGAAACTGCTTCTACATAATATCTGTCTGATGAATTTATATTATAACATTTGTTGATAAGATAACCGATTAGGTATACCTATAACCTAATAGTTGATAGTTCGCATCAAACTATAAAGGTGGAAACACATTATCGTCACGTCACGGGAGCTCACGCATCACGTCATTTCGCAAAATGATAATGCATGGAAGTTTATGCGCTTAGAAACGCATTGTTGTGATTTACGCGGTCGCTAGGTTAGTATCTGCTGTCACATGACAGCACGCGAAATGTATAAATCTGCAAATTTACATTTTCTGACCGCACGTGATATCACGTCTGATATTTCGCTTCGTCACTGAATATTGCCGAATAGCTCATGACAGCGCGAATGTCAAATGGTGTGTCTCTAGCGCAATACGTTGAACCTGACCTCACGTGAGCTCCCGTGACGTGACAACAGTTTGTATCCACCTTAAGTGTACAAGGTAACCCAAATTGCTTGATTTTGGCTGTTTTTGGTACTTTTAGGCAAGATAGGTGAAAATGTTGAAAGGAGTACTGGGCTCGATTTTCGTGAAAACTCCATAACTGAAAGCCTTTTAACGATATATCCATTTGTTTTGAAGATATGACGAAATTTTGATATTTCGGTGATTTAGAAAATGGGCCATAATTTCTTCATTTTCTAAAATATCTAAAAACGGCACTTTTTCATTAACTCAGAAAATATCCAATTCAGGGCAAGGGTGTGATGCATACACTCACATTATTTTTTAACGTAGATTCAATATCTGCCATAAAAAAATGGGGTTCTAATTTGAAAAAATTTATTTTCACGATTTTGTCATCCCTAACTTTGAAAGCGATTTTTTCACCCCCTGTATCATGAATCGCGATTTCGATTTTTAAAGTGGATACATCAATCTTACATCTTGAAAAATCCCAAAAATGAAAATTTTCCATCCAAAAACCTCGAAGTTATTCTTGTTTCAGCGGAGCTCTATTTTCGATTTTTTTTTGGAATTTTCCCGCTCAGAGAGAATTTTCCAACCAAAACTGAAAAATGTTACATCAAAATGACTTGAAATTTTCTAAGGAATCTATTTCTGCAATAAAAAAATGGTGTTCTAATTTGAAAAACGGAAGTTGACGTCATTTCCGGAAAAACCGGAGGTGTTCATGCATTGAAAATATTTTAGATTTCATCAGCATCGTGAAATACTTATAAGTGCTGAATTTCATAAAAATACGTTCAGTAGTTTCCCGTATAAATATGGGTGAGTTTCCTCGTGAAAGACCCTGTATACTGTATAGGTACCATATTTGAGGCAAAATCAGCATTTTAGTGGAATTGCCATACTGAAAATTTCATTTTTTACATATCCCAATACAAAAAAATCCAAAAAATAATATATCGACATAATATAGATTATAGATTTTCGAAGAGCTAATTTTTTGTGATTAACATAGGATCAAAAAAAAAATACCATTCGTATTTAAAATAAAAAAGTTGTTTTTTTCCACCCTTTATACAAGAGTTAAAAAAACTCAATAGGGTGTCATATTGCTAATGAAAAAGTCCCTGTAGAGAGTTTTGCCGTTTTTAGATATTTTAGAAAATGAAGAAGTTATGGCACATTTTCGAAATCACCAAAATATCAAAATTTCGTTCTATCTTCAAAACTAATGAAGATATCATGAAACAGTTTTCAGTTATGGAGTTTTCACGAAAATCGAGTCCAGGACTCCTCTAAACTTTTTGACCTATCTAGCCTAGAAGTACCAGAAACAGCCAAAATCAAGCAATTTGGGTTACCCTGTACAGGGTGTAATCTAAGTTGAAATTTTTTTAATAAAATTAAAAGTAAAAATACTTACGCACGAAAACCTAATATTAGAGAGACTAGTGGAGATCTAATTCAAAACTAAACCGCTGGGTTCGTGCTGCTATCGGAGAAGAGTAGTGGTAGAGCGGTTTCTGGCTTTTGTTATACCGTCATCAGTGCCACATAACCCAACTCACAATAGCAACCAAACGGAACTTTTGATTATTTTACTTAATATTTTTCGATCCAATCCATCTCCAATATAATCAAAAGGATAAAAATGAGCAAAGAAAAAAAAATAGCAATAAAATGTATTTATTTATATGTACTTAGAAACGGAAATATATATTGAATTTCAGTAAGAAGCAAAAAACATTAATATACCTCAAAATTCCTTAACTTAAAACAATCTTCACCATAGGGAAAATTCAGAAAATTTCACAGCATACTTCCAAATCCTAGTCGATTCGACATTACAATTTCCTATGTTGAATAATCCTTCATAAACTTAAAATGGAATTTCTTGAATCTCTCCATAACCTCATGCACTTCATCCGGATTAGAAATGATGGTCATGCGTATATGATGCGTTCCCGGTTTTTGTCTAAATCCGGTACCAGGAACCACACAAATTCCGGTTTCTTGGAGCAGCTCCAAAGCGTAAAATTCATCAGGCGATAAGTGCATAACCTCAGCCTTCTTCACGGCGTTTTGCGGTAACCTTAGACGTGGATAGAAGAAAATTGCACCTTCCAGTGGGTTACAGCTCATTCCCTCCAAAGAATGTATAGACTCTTCAACGACAGAAGCACTCATCTGTGGAAAATTGCAGGAATTAGGTATTGAACCTTACCTATTATACGTCAGAAATAATCGATGGATATATCAATGAGAAAATCGAATATTCCAAGAACAAGAATTGTAAAGGACCCCGCACTTTTACTACGGGAAATGGCGTTCCGTCAAAATTTCTAAAATTTTGGTATAATGTAGTACTCGACATACTGATCAAAAGTGTCCATGGCCCCAACTCAATCCTATGACTAGTTTTTGAGATACATGGCGTTGAAGTTGAGAATTACCCACTTCTACTACGCCCATATCTCGGAACAGAATCGAATGAACTTCAATTTTTCTCAAGAAACAATTCATTACATCCCCAAGGAGCAAGCATATAGAGGAATATGACCGAAAATCGTTACGAATACAGGGTTGTCCATAATTGAATGCATGCCCGATTTTGAAAGTATAAAATATGTAATTTCCAGAGCGAAAACGTTCGCAAAATGAACCATTACACTACTTAGATATGTTGTTGTTACATCGAAAAAGTCTGAAATACCCAGAATTTATACTGGGTGATCCATTATTATAGAAACTATTCTCAAGGAAGGTTAAATGGACACCCTGTCTTTATGGGTTGATTCAAGGTGTTTGTTCAATTTTTTTAGAACATATCATCATGGACTTCAAAGAATACAGGGTGATTCAGTCATGAAATGAACTTTGAACCTCACGAAAATACCCAAAAACCCCCTTTTTTTTTCATCACCCTCTATTTCAAGATTAACTCCGTTGAGGTGGGAGTTTTTTTTTACCACTGTACTTGAAATAAGAACATCAATACGGCTGAGAGTTTTTATCCAATTCCTATGACCAGATTTTCAGCTGGAATACGAATAGAATAACATGAATAAATAATTTTCATATTACATAAAAAAAAATCTGGTCATAGGAATTGGATAAAATTTCTCAGCCGTATTGATGTTTTCATATCAAGTACAGTGGTGAAAGAAAACTCCCACCTCGTCGGATTCAATCTTGAAATAGAGGGTGATGAAAAAAAAGATGGTTTTTGGGTATTTTCGTGAGGTTCAAAGTTCATTTCATGACTGAATCACCCTGTATTCTTTGAAGTTCATGATGATATGTTCTAAAAAAATTGAACAAACACCTTGAATCCACCCATAAATACAGGGTGTCCATTTAACCTTCCTTGAGAATAGTTTCTATAATAATGGATCACCCAGTATAAATTCTGGGTATTTCAGATTTTTTCGATGTAACAACAACATATCTAGTGTAATGGTTCATTTTGCGAACGTTTTCGCTCTGGAATTGACATATTTTATACTTTCTAAATCGGGCATGCATTCAATTATGGATAACCCTGTATTCATAACGATTTTCGGTCATATTCCTCTATATGCTTGCTCCTTGGGGATGTAATGAAATGTTTCTTGAGAAAAATTAAAGTTCATTCGATTCTGTTTCGAGATACGGGCGTAGAAAAAGTGGGTAATTCACAACTTCAACGCCCTGTATCTCAAAAACTAGTCATAGGATTGAGTTGGGGCCATGGACACTTTTGATCAGTAAGTCGAGTACTACATTATACCAAAATTTTAGAAATTTTGACGGAACGCCATTTCCCGTAGTAAAAGTGCGGGGTCCTTTCTCATCGAATGAATTAATTTGACAAGAAATTACTTTTTTTCTTAATTTGGAATCACATCATCCTTCTGATCCAATCCTTTGATTTCCCAATAAAAAGCTTACATTACTCTCATTCAAACTCACCTTCAAACCTCCCAAAATATTTCTTTTCTCGTGTTGGTATTGTTTGTAGCTTGGTTCATCACCATTGGGAGGATTCACTAAACTATAAACTGTAGTTTGTGCTAAGACAGATGGGCATAAAGAGGCGCTTAAGGACTTCACAAACATGGGTGGAATTTCAGGATCTAAGTTTATCACTTCGGCGTAGCCACACTTGCTTCCACTTTCTGCGTAGATTCCTTTTGAAATTGACATGAGACTCACCAGTTCTATGTCGCTGTAAGGCTTGCCCATATCGTTTAGTATCTGAAAATTGAACAATAACCATAAATTCGTCGCGAAACATAATATTACAAATGAAAACCAAAATTGGGCTATGATATGACCTCCTTCGATTAGAGCCGCAATTCTTGCACGGTCAATCTCATTTATCACTCTTCTATAGGTACATTTCGGCAGTCAAAATCGTAAAATTCAACTGCTTCTGCATTTTTCTTCGATTTTTGGCATTAAATTATCTTTTCAAATAGGATTTTCATTATTCCGTTTCTGTGAGAATTCCCAATAAGAAAATATTGGGCTATTACCCTGAATAATTGACCCACCCTTTTGAAGGAGACAAAACTGCAGTCATCTTTCAGTACATTGTTTTGATAAACTTCATCTGCTATAATAATAAGGTTTTCTTCGTAAGCAAATTTGACTATTTCCTCCATATTTTTCCTGGTTAAAATATGACTAGTTGGATTCCCTGGATTAATCACAATAATAGCCCTTGGATTGCAGGAAGATTTTGCATCATTTATAGCCCTCTAAAATTAAATTTGAGTTTAGAGTTTTTGTCATTTTTTTTCGAAATGTAGCCTTACTTGAAGCTCGCCAATGTTTATGTTCCAATGATTGTCTTCGTCTAGAAAGTAGTCTATTCGTTTTAAACCCAACTCAGCTATTGTTGAGGAATAAAAGGGATATTCTGGGACTGGATTCAAAATACCAGTTTCCAATCCATTCTTGTTTAGTTTGAGTATACTCAGAAATTTTTTCGCCATATCAGCAGCACCTAAAATCCAAACATTTGATGCTCAACAATCAACTTTTCATCCAATCTACAAATATCAGAAATGCAATAAAATTCGTTTACCAACCATGTCCCATCATACAGTTTCTCCAATGGCTAGGAACGTTGTCTCTTTTCTCTATATATTTTGCTATTTGTCTTCTGATCACCTCCATTCCACAAGCATCAGAATAAGAGCCAGCTGATCCACCAGGGCATTTTTCTAAAATATTTCTAGCTCTTACTTTGACGTCCTCTGGAAATGTTCTGTCTGCCATCAAATCTGGATAAGCTACCAGTGTTAAAACTTGGCGAAGGAATGTCATAGGTGGTTGCCCAAGGGATTGGGCATCCCCTATATTTAGCCGCATCACATTTTTGAAATTTTTTCTTTGTCCCTGAAATTTTTCTTAATTATCCTGTTACTTTGCGAATTTATTTATTCTTTTTATTATTCTACTCTTTTAATTTTACTACTACTGATGTGTTCAATATTTGATTATCAAATTTTTTAAAATTATTGAATCAAAGAAATAGAAAATATTCATTTTCTTCCACAATAAAGATATCCTTTAAGCAAAAGACTTTATATTTTTTTGGATGGTATCTATATAAAATTTTTGTTACCTGTTGAAGTTCTCTTTCAATTTGAACAGCTTTCTGTAGAATGGGACCGGTTATAGCATATTCTAATCCTTTATAATTTGGATTAACAGTTTCTGGAGTCAGACACTTACAGCACTGTAGATTTATATGAAAAAACCTCACTAACACCGAGTCTTTCTCTTTCACGAAACAACCGACAGTCTTGCGAAGAACGTGATGGTTTTTGGAGAGGGCCATTTCGAACTACTCAAATACCAACGCAGATTCACTTCATAAGGATATTCGATTCGGAATGTCTCAGTAAACTTACTGATAAGATAGAATCGGAGCCAGTATATTGTTAAGAATTATCATGAGGGACTATGCCATGCATATTCTAGTATTAATCGAAAAGCGTCTTTTCATTTCGATGCCCAACTCGAGTTGAAACGGAACCCTCATTCTTTTCACCCGGCAAGTTAGGAAATATGGATATTTGGGTCACTGCCCGAATAATGCGTCCTCTTAACATTATTTCAATGAACCATTACACTCCTGTTTTACTCCCATTGTTATTGTTTATTCAACACAATTAGTGGTACAGATGGAGATTGGCCATGAACAGCCATGACGATAAGAGAAGATGGTGAAATACAGTGTGTCCCATTAAAAGTGAAACGGAGGACGTTTCGGGAAGAATAAATACGAAATAAATTACTATTCCAATTTATTTCTTAATTATGAAAGTGCCAAAATTTGCTTCATTACCTACTTCAAATTAACTTAAAAATATCGACTTCATAATTGTAGGTCTAAATAATGAAAGAAAATGAGAAAATAATAATTTCAAAATATCGTTTTATCAATTTAAATTTCACAAAAGGTGTTCAAAGTGTCCAACATGTGCTCTTTTACATATACAAACCTTTTAACACGTTGAGTGCCATGTGAGACCACATAGGTATCACACTTTTTTGGGAGCGGCGAGCCGCGTGAGACCACTCTGGTCTCACGACCAACGACGCATATTTCTCCAGTGGTCTCACGTTTACAGGTGGAAAGTGAGTTATAGAGTAGGGCATGGCCTGCTACGACAAATTTTGTGTTTGGCCTGCGATATGATGCATTATGTTATTATCTAGGAGGGTTTGAGTTTTTTTATATAGTGAATATTCTGTCTATTCATCTGCTGAATCATCACGAACAATCGGCCTCAAAAGTACATAAAAAAATGAGAAAATTGATGTTCCATATATTAATTTCATTCAATTGAACACCAGAGAAGATCAATATGTAAAAAAAAAATCGTGGCCACTGGGACAGTTTTTTCAGGAGTTATGGTGGCACTCAACGTGTTAATGAATGATCGATTCATTGTGCGTGTGGAAATTGCAGCACAAAAAATTACTGAAATGCGACATGCAAGCAGAATGAAGCATTCAAAAGGCCCTATTTGCTTTTATTGATTTCCACAATGATGAGATGCATGTCCTCTGCAGCTTAGAGTTGTCAAAATAATTCATACGAAAGTAACATTTATAATTTAGTCCACCAAGTAATTATTAATGCATCAATCAAAATAAAACTAATCAAAAATATATTTGGCCCCACAGTATAATTCCCTACTTTTTCAGATAACATTGCTGATAACCTCTGAATGATCAGATAATTCAATTGAAATTATATGCGAATACACTCATCATCAAAAATATCTCTGTTTAATTTTCATTGATTTGTAAATGGAACTTGACCTATAATAACCATTAGGTACGATTTTTCATCGAATAATTGAGATATTCGAAGCCTGGCGAAATTTTGATAAACCAATAACAAATGTACGACTTTAGGAGAGCAAAATTAAAAGGAAGGGCTGTAGAATTGTAACTTTTGTTAGGAACAATATTTTCGACCAGAGCGTTTTCATTTCGACCGAATAATTGTGAAATTTTCAGCCGATTACGTTGAACTAACTTATGAGGAATTACTGAATTAGGAAACAGAGTAATCAAATTTGATTCTGTCTGTCCATCTAGCCATCCGTGAATACGGTAACTTCCGAAAGAAAAGTCTTGAAATGAACGAGAGGCCATACTTGAAAAACACAATCGCATCAGGGAAAACCAAAGATTTTCCAAAAATCTTAAATAACCGGAAAAGCGCACCACATCTGGCAACGTAGACTGTACAGGAATGCGCAAGTGCTAAAGCTCGAATCTATTTAAAACGATACATGGGATGGAATAGGAGAAGAGAAGAACCCATACGATATTAATACGAGTGAAAACTTCAGTGCGAAAACCGGCTCTACAGAGTGTGCTTAAAAAACCTTGTGTCAATACCGAGTGGAGTGCAGTGAACGAATTTCGAATCGATATGGGAGAAGCAAACAAAAGGAACATCCCCATCAAACTGGGTGACTTCAGTGTGATCGACACGGAATTCAGCAGCATTAGGGAGAGATTCGATGCTGAAATGAGGAAAATGGAGGAGGAAATGAGCAAGTTCCGGTCGGAGTTGATGAACAGGGAGTCCAACAACTTTTTCAGATCTACCACCAGGTATTTTTCTCGAAATCATAAGTTTGCGCTTTCCCAATGTAACCCCTTAGTTGTGCCATCGAGAAAATAGTATTTTGAAGGTGCTAACCACAATCAGCTTCATACTACCAAAGCCAATTGAATTTCAGACGTCTGCTAGATTATGTGAATATAAATTTCATAGGAGTTGTGTGTACAACCCTTGTAACCAATGGATACTGGCAGGCAATTCCCAATTATCCACACGTAGCAGTAATACCTAGACACTTATCTATATATTATTCATATTAATGCTGAAAATATCCCCAACCACTTTACTTAACCACTCTAGATCACTACCTCTTTATTTTTCCAATTATCTGTTGTCAACATTATGTGTCCATTGCATTGACTTAGAATATAAGTCAATGGTCCATTGGGAATAATCGTTCTTCTTCAAAGGAAAACAGCAAACATTCATTATATTTTGCCAATACTTCAATTAGACACCTCTGGCTCTGAGGATGCCCTTTTGAGCATTATAGGCCACCCTGTATAAAACACTACGTCTCCCTAATTACCAAAAGGTTGATACTCAAAACCTAATAGTAGAAGATGTTCATATGAGCCAGTAAAAATCAAGAAATTCTCTTGCCGATAATATATGTACTTCAAAATTGGAGGCATACCTAACTTCTTTTGAATCGTATACAGAATTATATATTTTTCGTTGTATAAAATCAATAAGAACTTTTTAGGAACATACTAAAACTAAGTATGTACTCGGACAATAAGGTCGAATTTGAAGTAGGAATCTTTCAATGAATAATAATAATTTGTTCTATTGAGGTTTATCTTCATATTTCGCGGCATGTGTCAGAGTCTCTTGAAATAGGGGTCATAAAAATGGCCATACGAGGGTTGTCATGGTCTGTGGTGAAGGGTTCCTCACCCCTACAAATTTCTTTTGTGTGGAATCCAATTATAAACCGTAGTACCTATAGGATGTGACTTTTAGGGGAAGGCCAATAAATATAATGTTAATGGGGTGACAAAGCAAAGATTACAATTAAAACTTGTCAGATTTAACTTCTTTCATCAGGGAAAACTACAATATCAGTATTTTCATTCATTCTAAAATATGAATTCCTTCGAAAGAAATTCTAACAAAGACCAAGGGCAAAACAAAAGAAAATACCCAATTAAACCACTATAATGGATGCAATAAGGAACCCTCCTGATGGCTAACACTGTCAACTCAACACTCTGACATTTTTTTTCGCTTTTCCTCTCAAATTATTAGGTTATACCTTTTCAAGAAAAATAATGTATACAACAATGCATATTTTACTGGCAGAAAGACGAAAGTTGTTAGCCATTTGCTAGAGCAATAAATATCTTTTCTCTCTCTAACAAAGATTTGAATATACCCAAATTTTATTGTATTGTTGTACTTTTGTAATCATTTATTGGAAAGCCATGGATTCAGTCAACTCAGATTACCTCATTCTAAAAAAATCGGACAATAATGACCCTAAAACACAAATTTTATTGTTTGCGTTTATCATGAATTGCTGATAATTCGAGGAAATGCCAACAAAGCAAGCGTAGAAAAATTCTATACAATGTATCATGAAAATTGTTCTCAATGCCTCACTGTTAAAATATTGCGTCATGAAGTACCTAATAATTAAATTGAGATGAATCATTTTTATTACTAGCGAAGGTCGCAATTGCAGTTGATTTTAACGCTGCATACATTATATCCTGTCACCATGCGGTGGTACTGAAGGATACTACCTAATTCACCTTGAATCTGTACCTACACCTAATTTATTATGGTACCAGTAGAATGAAAAATTTGTATTCAGAGGAAATGGCTTTGAAATTACGATTTTTTGTTGATCAATATAAGTGAATTAGGATCAATAGGTTAGATACAATAACTCCAAAGTCTTTTTAATATAGAGCAAAATAGTTCAAAATACGCCGAAATATAGGTTTTCCAAGCTAGAGAGTGATCAGTTTCTTGTATTCGCGTAAATCGGTATATTGAGTATTCACTCCTCGGATCACTTCGAAATACTTACAGAGATTTAATTCCTAGGAGATTTTTAAAAAATCGGTAACATAACGAGGTTGGATTAGAAGAGCAGCTTCCAATATCATCCTCTTGATGCATCGAGAATGTCAAGAAGTCATTTCCTTCCCAGCGTATATGGTTTCTTGTTTCTTGAAGTTTCTGAAAGCTTCATATGTGTTTCTGTCTCTTCTGGAGATGAAGACTCATTTAATTCTTCTCACGCCTCAATGGCGGTTTTCTATATCGCCGTACAGGGTGGCCGACATCAATTTCAATTTTTCTTTAATGATCCTGAAGAAGGTAGGCATTTTCTTCAAAATGCAGCATCCTGCCAATATTATAAGACAGAAAATCTTCAATTTTACTGTGCCAATTCTCAAATATGAGACAGTTCATTTCGTAACTGATCAAATAGAATTGAATACATTCATCTGTTGATGAACTGAATGAAAGTTGAGCCATGAAGGGAATACTTGAACTTTCAAAGCGTAGGATATAAAAACCGTAGCGCGTTGAAGCACATTCCACGGTGATTCATGAATTTATACACTGTATAAAATTACGGTGTAAGATATCTTCCGCCTACATCTACTATACCAGCAGATCTAACCAAATATGCGTCTCACTGCGTTCTTGATGTCCATTTGGGTTCTTTCACCTTGAAATGATGTCATACCCAAGAATTTAGCTAAGAATAGAAGTGGTTTTCGGAAAGCTGCTTCTAAGAATCAAAAGGAGTCCTGAACATTGGATCAAATTATATGGTTAGCCATTTCTTGTTGTCACATTGTTTGTTCTACTCTTCAATCTTTAAATAAACAAAACGTGCCTGCCCATGAATTAATTTCAAACGTGGCAACATAGCTACGGAACCACCTTTGGTACCGGTACCAGTTGCACTTGACATTGAAAAAATTGAAGTTATGAGTAGTAACTTGCTAATTGGACATCTGACAATTGAAGTCCCATTTCTCTTCCAAACATTAATTTTGTTCTCAAACAGAATTCATTTCCTCTATATTCATTAAGCAAATTCATTAAAAATGAAGCTTAATGAGTGAATTTCCACCTATTCACTCCTATTGGAACGAAATTGCAACCAGACTTGCTATTGAATATTTCAGATCCGTGTCAATTTTAAAATATAAATTATGGTACGAGATCATCTGAAATATCTACGTGTTAGTCAGATGGACGGAATATCTGGACTTTCTATTCATAAATTTCTTAAAATAACTTGGGGGGATCCTTCTAGAAGCTTGTTCTAACTATGCTACACATATATCTACTTCGAGAATTGGAACTGATTCAATTTCATGTCCATTTTATTGTCTGTCTGACAATGTGTTTTCGCGGTGAGGCAATAACTTACTTAAACATCCATTATAATGAACCAAGAACGTAATTCACCGAGAAATGTTGAGCCAAACCACCTTAATTGTTATTCATTCAATCTTCCCATCAGTTAACAGTTGTAAAAGATAATCGAGAAAGCAATTAACACAACATTCAAATTATACATTAAGCTACATATTGATGTGAATAAGAAGCTTCTATTTATTACCCGTTTGTAAGACATAAAAACCTCTTAGAAGTCCGAAGAATATAAGATAATTTTGCTACGGTTGAAGTTCGCTCAAAACTGACTGATTGCCTACCTAAATTATAGATCTATAAATTGCAAAACATGAAAATTATCATCTACTAATTTTCTCCCTTTCTTCCTCCTTCTCACACAAATAATTCCTAAAACTGAAACTTTGCAGTATTACTTAAATTATGGCCCCAGCTTGTCAAATTGAGATGGAAAAAAATGTGAAAACTGCTTGAATTTAACATCTAACAAGGCTTTTAATATTTGCATGTCTTTCAACTATGAGACAACAAGTAGTGGAGGAAAACAGTCGAGTGAGACATCCAGGTTTGTACATATAAGCTTTTTTAGAACCTCTACAATTGATTAAATTCCAAAATAATTGAGCCATTTTTATTTTTCATCTCAGAAAATTTGGGTAATTTTGGAATTCAATCAATCCTCACTCGCTTCAAATTGAAAAGGTTTCAAGATTAAGGAACCTATTTTGCACCTGTCATGCTTGAACTAACAATCAGAAGAAGTATATCACCTACGTTCTATTTTTGGCAACATGAAACAAATTTTATCATTCAAAAGTAGATCAATTGAAAAATACAGGGTGTTTCTGAATTGATGCGAAAGATTACAGAGAGTGATTTCTTGTTCAAAATAAAGGGTAGTTTGTTAAATAAATGTTGGGTCAAAAGTCAAACATTGGGAGATTTCGCGTTTCAAAGATGGCGGAAAATGATGTTTTCATTTTGTATCTTAAAAACGAAAAGCGATAGAATGATGATATTTTAAGGAAGTATTACTATTATGAAAACGCACTTTCTTGATATTTTTTCATATTTTTAGGATGAATCTTTGTTTACTAAATTTAAAGAAATACTTATGCAACGACTGGATAGAATCAAATTCGGATAGCCTGATTTGGTCCGAAACTTTTTCATCTCCTGTATTTTTCTCGTAAATGTACCGTTTTGAAATAAAAAAATAAAATGTAAATCGGTTCTGAAATAAATTGCCCTTTTCCCGACACGTAAAGATTCATATTTAATTTTTTTATTTCGAAAGTTGCGTGAGTTTTTCTTTAAATTTCATTTTTCCGTCATCTTATTTGAACCGCGATATCTCCCTGTAACGTTTGAATTTTGACCCAACATTTATATAACAAACTATCATTTATTTTGAATACCTATTCAGAAACACCCTGTATATTCTTAATGGCTCATGAGATGGAGACCGTAATATATGTGGACACCTCATACATAATTTCCATTGAATCATCGAACTATTTTTCTTAAGAACAAAATTCTACAATATTTTTTCTTCTATTTAAAGCACGACGACATCGTCGCAGAACACAGGATCGGACATAGCCCAAAGACCCGGAGATGTCAGAACATGGATCGATGACTTGAATTCTCCCTTGGTACAGAATGATGGTGACAACAAGCAGTTGAAATTGAGGTTCGACGTCAGTCAGTATGCACCAGAAGAAATTGTCGTGAAAACCGTAGATAACAAATTATTGGTGAGTTTAAAGATATTCATCCATTTTTCTTTGACCTCACAGTTCTTTATTTCTTAGGTTCACGCCAAACATGAGGAGAAAACAGAATCGAAATCCGTCTACAGAGAGTACAACAGAGAATTCCTTCTTCCCAAGGGAACAAACCCAGAACAAATTAAGAGTTCCCTCAGTAAAGACGGTGTTCTGACAGTAGAAGCTCCTCTTCCTGCGATAACAGCCGGAGAAACTTTCATCCCAATACAACACTAATGAAAAATTCGAAATCCACATTGTTTTGATTAATTTTTGCACAATAATTATTCATCGAACTTAACTTGTTAGGTTTTTCGATTTTTTTCCAGTCATGTGATTTCAGATTCATCAAAATTATTTTCAAAACGGCTTGCGATCTGTTCCAGACGCTGAATGTGTACCAGCTTGTAGAGATGGAAATTTTTATGATGTGTAAATCAGAGTTAACCGCAATATTACTGTTGAATATTTATTATTTATTAGAAATTAAATTTTACTAACGAGAATTTTTAATAGTGTCATTGTAAGTGCTTCACTCCAATGTGTAGATGAATCTATTTTAAGTTGAAAGTAAATTATACATTTTTGTAAATTATTTATAAGCAATACATCTTATTTTTAAATGATCTATTCATTTTCGTACCTCAAATGTCGCTCGAGACGCCATACCAAGTGCATTCATCAATTTCCCACTCATATTGTAGAAATTCAGTTTAAGGAAATAGAGAATTATATTTGTTGAGAACTAATTTATTTCAACTTATAACTTTTAAATCCGGAATTATCAAGAGAACGGTATGTAATTGCGGAACTCAGTAGTTAATTTTATTCAGAGGGTAAATTCTTTTCGATTTCATCGGAAAATAACGGCTTTTTTCATACAGATCCTCCAGCGAAATTGTGTAATAAATTTACGGGGATTTTAGAGTAAATACAGAAATAAAAAGTCGAGTTATATCACACTACTTCATGATATTTAGGTGAATTGTTCCAGAAAAACAAAGTTATTTTTCACATAGTTTATTGATAACGAAAATAAAAAAAACAAGTAATTTCAAATAGAATGAAGATATTGCAAAAATATTTGATCATTATTCATATATATAACTACTGCATCGATATGTTACACAATGGAAAAAAATGGTCTCCTCCATAACTTCACACTCAAAACCACAGCAATACCAAAACCAAAAACAAACACTGCTTTTCTCCAAGGAAACCATCTCCTTCCACTTTTTGATGTTATAACATTGACTGGTTCTATTTGTTTATCCCACTAGAGGAAAATATTTTATAGGTTAAGTCGCACATCTAATCAAATCTGTAGTTACCTTGGCAGCTCTATTTTCTAATCTTTCAACAATTTTCTTCAACCTTCTCAAATTTGACTGAATACGAGAAAGCGCCTGTTCAATTACTTCTTTATCATTCAGACAACTCATATTATCGCCATTCTTTATTATATATTTTAAAGAGGCTTCCATGCAAATGAACTGTTTTACAGCAGAAAGAACTGCAGCTGCTATATCTACATTACTGAAAATCAACGAATATGTATCATTTGGATTTTAAACAAGCATGCAAAAGCTCCTAATTTTCGTTATTTTTTTCGGAATATTCACCTGTAAAATTCATCTTTAGCAACTATTGGTATAGAGGTGGGCTGAAATGGTTGTTTATGAAATCGGTGAATACCTGACACAAGTCTCCGCCTCTGAAAAGGCATGGCTACACCCAATTCTTTAAACTCATCTTCTGAACAAGAAAGAAGATCTAACAACTTGACATTTTTATTTGCGAATAATTTCACTAAATTTTCACATCGTGTACCATGCAAAAAGTTACAAACATCCTGTATGAATGTTGGTCTGCAAAAAACAATGAATTCACTCATTGAAACTGAATTATAGGTGCTTGAATGACATTGAAAACTCACTTTTCTAATTTTTTTAAATCTTTAAAGATTTCCTCAAAGTTTTCATGATTATCTACTAAGAAATCTTCTTGGTCCTCTTCCTCAGGCATAAGAAGATTGACAATATCTTTAAAATTGCTATCAACTGCTATATCGAGAGGTAAATTTCCTCTTAAATCAGTACGATTTGTTGCAAGTCCTTTATCAATAAAAAATTGAACTAAGGTGGCATTTCCACTATGAACACCCCAAAATAAAGCCTGTGAAAAATTTGAGCATACTCAATATGTTTGCATATCTGCAACAAACAGTATAACTCACATCCCAATTCTGGTTATCTTCTTCATTCAAGTCAACTAAGGGCAGAAGCAATTCGACTGCATTTAAATTGCCATTACTGGAAGCAAACATGAGTGCATTCATTCTCTTCCTATTTTTAGCATTCACATCTGCACCCTTATCAATGAGGAACTGAACAACTTTTGATGATTCTTCAAAAGTGGCTTTGCTTTCAGGACAGTTACAAGCACACATTATTATTGTATCACTACCTGGAAGAATACTTCCAGTTTTCAAACAAATTTACAAGTTGGGATATTTTGATCACATAAGCTTAATTTTTTTAACTCATTATAATTACCTTTCTTCAAGCTGATGTCAGCCCCCAATTCATACAATTTCTCCACAAGATCAAGATTACCGACAGAGGCAGCTAAAGATATAGGAGTCCATTCGTCTTCGAGTTTTTCATTCAAATCAATCTCTAGAAAATTATTGGAAAAACATTAACATAAGAAAGATTCATCTTAATTATGATATATTTCTAAGTATCATTTCTCAATACTCATTAATTTTCAATGCACAATATTCACCATTATTAATTACTTTAAGTACTTCCTCATTATTCCTATATATAATATCATTCTGAATTTTTTTAATTTTCTGCTCTTTTTGTTGTTTCTCATTGAAACTTCCATCGAAATTCTGAATACGATCTAATCGCTGTTGTCTAACAAGTTCCTAGAAAAATATTTGTGTGTTCTATCAAGAAGAGCTGCGTAAGCAGCAAACAACGTATACCTTGAATTCAGGATCATCAAACTCATCTTCACTACTTGAAAAATCAGGACGGTAAGCCATTTCTCGAGTGATAATTTACAGCGAGCTCAAAAACAAAATAATAACAGTTTCCAAATGAAGGTAAACAAATAGAAGAGAGGTTAAGTTGAGCTTTTAGCCGGCGAAGTGAGGTTAATGATCACAAATCACAACAAATTTGACAGTTTACGTTTGTTTATAACAATCAGTGAGGTTAGTGATCACAAATCACAACAAATTTGACAGTAGTGGTACATTTGACCTACTATTTATTTTATGAAATGTCATAATACTCCTTCTCTGTGGTTTGAATCATAGAGTATTGAATAGCCATTCCATTTTGTAGTTTGTTAGAATTGAAAATTCACATTGATTCTTTTGACTGTTTAAGGTGTCGTATGTGAATAAAAATGTCGATTTTAGCCAGCCCCCTTTCTGTTGCCGGAACCAGAACAACCGGAACATCAGTTCGTACACAAAATGGTAAATTTCTCTCTGTTTCATCCTCGTGATGATATCGCTTGGCGATGTATGTAAGTTCCTTTGGGGACCTAACCTAACTTGCATTTTCTGCACAAGGACCACATGATGTTATTTTATATGATAGTGTATGAATTTGGAGACTTTTCTTTCGAAAATCGCTGAAAATGTGTTCAAGTATTCATAAACGATGACTAAAGATGCATTTTGTAAATGGTATCGGCTTTTGCACTTTGTTTAAATTCATGGAAAACAATGACCAAATATTTATTTATCAGGTTCTTGATGCAACTTCCTTGAATTTTCAGTTATGGCAGCGGCTTCTATCGCTAATATAGTCAAAAGTTCCTTAGGACCAGTAGGGTTAGATAAAATGTTAGTTGATGATATTGGGGATGTTACTGTTACAAATGATGGTGCTACTATTTTAAAGCTGTTGGAAGTTGAACATCCAGCTGCAAAGGTTCTGGTTGAGTTAGCCCAACTTCAAGATGAAGAAGTTGGAGATGGCACAACATCTGTGGTAATCTTAGCTGCAGAATTTTTGAAGGTACCTTTTAATTTCGTATCTTCACTTTGGTCAGTTCTTGAATGAATTCTTTTTATAGAGCGCTGAAGAATTGGACAAACAAAAAATTCACCCCACTTCAACGATCAGCGGTTACAGATTAGCTTGCAAAGAAGCCTGTAAGTACATACAAGAGCACCTTACAGTTCCCGTGGAAGAACTTGGCAAGGAATCCATTGTAAATGTTGCCAAAACTTCTATGAGCTCCAAGATTATTGGAGCCGATGCTGAACTTTTTTCGAACATGGTTGTTGATGCAGCTCAAGCCATTAAAATAACAGATGCTAAGGGTAACGCGTTGTACCCTATCAAAGCTATCAATGTTCTGAAAGCACATGGTAAAAGTGCTAAAGAAAGTGTGCTGGTTCAAGGTTACGCATTAAATTGTACCGTAGCTGGTCAAGCTATGCCCAAGAAAATCACGAATGCGAAAATTGCTTGTTTGGACTTCAGCTTAATGAAAACTAAAATGAAGATGGGAGTGGAGGTGAGTTTTGGTGGAAAAGTTCTGGACCTGATTTGAGAAACTGCTGTTTTAGGTTTTAATCAGCGATCCTAGCCAATTGGAAGCTGTTAGAGCAAGGGAATTCGACATCACAAAAGAGCGCATCCAAAAAATTCTCTCAACTGGCGTCAACGTTATTTTGTGCTCTGGAGGAATCGACGACTCATGCATGAAATATTTCGTTGAACATAACGCTATGGGAGTGAGGAGGGTGAAAAAAACAGATCTGAGGAGGATTGCCAAGGCTACAGGAGCCAATTTCATAACATCGCTTACCAATATGGATGGTGAAGAAGTGTTTGACGCTAGTATGATGGGTGAAGCTGCCGAAGTGGTCCAGGAAAGAATTTCCGACGATGAATTGATTCTCATCAAGGGGTGAGTTCAGTTTTTCATTTATTTCAGCAGTTGATGAAGATTTTGCGCAATTCAGTGGTCCTTCCATAAAAGCTTATGAGGAATTTTATTTTTTCAGGTACTTGTTGAGATTTTGATTCTTTTTCGCGAATCCTGCGTTCTTCTTATAGTCGATGCTTCTCTGTTTCAGTCCCAAGGCCAGAACCGCAGCTTCAATCATACTGAGAGGTCCCAACGACTTCTACTGCGACGAAATGGAGAGATCCGTTCACGACGCCCTTTGCGTAGTGAAGAGGGTGCTGGAATCGAAGAGCGTTGTAACCGGAGGAGGATCAGTCGAAGCCGCCTTGTCCATCTATTTGGAGAACTTTGCGACCACCCTGAGCTCCAGGGAGCAATTGGCGATCGCGGAATTCGCCAAGAGCTTGCTAGTCATACCAAAAACGCTGGCGGTGAACGCCGCTCTCGACGCCACAGATCTGGTGGCTAAGTTGAGGGCTTACCACAACTCAAGCCAGACCAAAGCCGATCACGCACACTTGAAGTTTGTCGGTTTGGATTTGGTCGAAGGAACCATCAAGGATAACAAGAAGGCTGGAGTTTTGGAGCCTACGGTTTCGAAGGTGAAGGCGTTGAAGTTTGCGACAGAGGCGGCAATAACCATATTGAGAATCGATGATATGATCAAATTGGATCCTGAAAGGAAGCCAGGGAAGGATTACAGGAGTGCAATGGAGAGCGGAGAGTTATACGATTAATTTAATTATTTTTTCACCTTTTTTTAATTTAATGTGCTTCAGTATTCTCATGAATATTTAATAAATAATTGACTACTTTGTACTAACTTTTTCGGTTGTTCAACGACTTGATTTTGTCGGCCAAATAAAATTATCCACTGGTAATCAGCTGCAGTTGTTTTATTTTTGTTGCAATCCTCAAATTGCACCTCTTTATACAGATGGAAACAATAAGGAGGTGAAGCAAAACTCTAAGGGGAGAACTAAAAAGATCAGAGCTTTATCATTTTGTCTCAATGTCGGGAACATTTAACGGTATGTAGTTTCGCGTTATTAGTTCAAATGACCAACTGGAAATAAATCTGACAGCTGTCAAAGGATAATTTTTTCACAGAAATTGTTTTCCGCTAATTTTCGATTTCAGTTGGGTGCTCTGGGTGTAATGTTGAAATCGTTTTTTTTTTCGATACGAATCTTTAGCCTTCGAAATAAGAAACGTATACCGCCAGACGGCACTGCAGTGCATTCATTTTTATTTCTTGGATTATTCAGCTCAATAGAACAAATGTTGACGCACAGGGAATATAACAAGAAACCCTACCCTGAACTAGATCTCACATTGGCTGAAAAATAGTCTCTCTTTCCTCAACCTGTCATCTGGGAGGAGATACCTGCGGGGCGTGTCATTTGAAAGAAATTCAATTCCAGGTTGAAATCAATTGAAAGAAACAAATATCTGATGAAAATGGATATTTATCATTCCGAATAGAAAAATTCAAGGAAATAAATTTCGCGAAAACAACACGTACATTGTTGTAATATTGTTCACACAAAAATCGGTAAATTCTGAAAGAGAAATAAGATTTATGTTTGATTAACTAAATGATAGACTTCAATACTGAAATGAAGAACACAAAAATATTCGTTACTTTCGATGGTGGATATGTTGAAAAATAACCAAAAATGATGAGGAATATCCTTTTTTATTTAATACCTACTCATAAAATACTTTTTTCAATATTATCTTTATACACTCATACATCCCTTCATCCATCAGAAAAAATAAATCGTTCCTGACGTCCTTTTTTTCAGGGATGTACCTAGACACTTGAATTCGAAGTTTCATCCTAATCAAATCCGCCGTTTTGAAATCGGGAAAACAAAACTTCCGATGGACATAATTCAAGGAAACCCCTATTCGAATTTTACCCCTTAATGTGTTCCATTTGATTGACTAAAAATAGCAAGGCACACACGAAAGGGAAATCTGTAAGATCTGATCCGCAGTCCAGATCTGGACTGCCTAGCTATTGACTTATTCTGATTATTCAATTCACAACGATTAATCAAAATTGGGTTTCTATATTGAAATGCCTGGAAATCACGTTCATTTGTTTCATTAGACTTCTTCAGGTTAAGGATACAGAAAAAAGGTAATTGTCTTAATAAATTAAATTTATTGATATATTTGTACATGCCAGTATGTAAATTAATCAGATATGAAGAATTCCAACTCCATCTTCCCCATCTCAACCAAAATAACCACCTGAAAAAAAAAACTAACGTCACACAAATGTTATAATTGAATCATAAATATATCTCAATTATGCATGATTATGTCTCAGAATATGGTAGTTGACATCACGTAACTTCAAGATAGCAAATACTCTCAAAAAAACATCATGGACAAATTGAGGAATGAAGATACACCAAATTTAGATTTCAAACTCACCTTTGTTACATTCAGCCAAATTCTGATCACAAAATTCTTATTCCTGAAATAAAAAACAAAGGCGTCAG
Organism: Adalia bipunctata; assembly: GCA_910592335.1. NCBI lineage: Eukaryota > Metazoa > Arthropoda > Insecta > Coleoptera > Coccinellidae > Adalia > Adalia bipunctata. Next base: position 18,410,815 of record OU342955.1, read on the forward strand.
AATACGATTCAACAACGAAAAATTTTGCATATTAATTTGTTTTTAATCAGAATGTAGTTTCGTATCATATGAACTCAATAGTAGCAAATACATATTATGTAAACATCATGTTAGATCAAGAAATATGACAAAATGTGTTGTGCATAGACAAAAGGTTTATCTTTTCCGGAGTAACTGAGATTTTTCATCACTCAGACTTCCACCAAGTTATATAAATGTCGTCAAATGAAATTTTGAAACAGTTTGAAGACCACTGCATCATTAAATAAGATCAGTTTAAAAATGAAAACATCACAACTGGTTCACTCTCAAACATGAAGTATGTAGTAACAAAAAAAAGCACAAGATTCTTTGATATAATTAGAAAGTAGAAGCTGATAAAAAGCAATACTCACATTTCATAATGCTGTTTCCTTGCCCTTTCCACCACGATGGACAAATTTTCATCGAGGTCTCAGATTCGCTTGACTAAGGAAGAGGAATTGGGAGCCAAAAAATTAAATCCTGAGCTACTTTTATTTCTCAAAATCATAAGAGAGTTAGATTTTTGCCACTGGGATCGGAAGTAAAAATTACAATACACAATCATCTGGTAAAAATACATATCCAAATACCTACTTCAATTTTCGTCATTCAATTGCTTCAAATATAATTTTTTATAAATAATTTAATGAACATTAAATTCTATATATACTAGGTTTTATACTAATTAACACTATCGAAGATTAATTCAAAATCAGTAAAAATTTTGAACATTAAATTTCCATGGCAGCTTCAGACTACCAGGTGTTACTAACGCCTGATAATGGAAGAAAAATTAAAACTGAACATCGATCCTTCCACAAATCGGAGTGTTTTCGGAAATGCTCTTTTCCATCTATTTTTCGTAAACACAACACAAGGTGTGGAGTGGAAACAAGTTTAGCGGGAAGGGAACGTTTCACTCTACACAAAGTTGCAGCAGCTCGCCACTACGATAAAACAGTAATTGACAACTACTGTGATTTGCGAAAGGCCGACAGAGAGGTTCCACAGTAAATGCCATGCTAGCTTGCGTGATGATCGACTCAAGGTTCAGAGCGCCGTTCTGAGGGATCAAACTAGTGAAATAAGGAGAGCTAGAAAGGAAATTCGAATTAGGAGGGGCGGGGGATGCGAATTAAAGGGGGAATTGTCAATTTAATTTAAGGACCTTCGGGTCTTCCCATGAAAATCCGTCTCGTCCGAAGTGACCGTAAGTGCTCGTCCTCTGGTAGATCGGCTGTCTCAGGTTCAACTCTCTGAAAAGGAAAATTGCGTGTTGCAGAAAACGACAATTTACTCCGGGTACTAAACGCATTCAAGCGTTTGGTACGCCTCAGAATGGGTAGTTTACATCATGTAACTTCAAGATAGCAAATACTCTTTCGAGAAACATCATAGACATACAATAAGTACAGTTTCAACTTAAATTGAGAAATAAATTTAAAAAAATGAAAAAATGGCAACAATTTGAAATGAAAAAAAAAATCCACAATAAAACAAAAAACTTACTTGACAATCTTGCCGGGTCTGAGGTCGAAGTTGTTCTTGACCACCGCCAACAGTTCCTTCTGCGACAATTTCGACGTACCGTAATCGAAAACGGCTATCGATAGTGGTTCGGCCAGGCCGATGGCGTATGATACCTGCACTAAGCATCTCTTGCAAAGACCGGCTTTAACGAGAGATTTGGCAACCCATCTTGCAGCGTAGGCGGCGGATCTGTCAACTTTCGTGAAATCTTTGCCCGAAAATGCCCCGCCCCCGTGCGCGCCCCATCCGCCGTAGGTGTCGACGATTATTTTACGACCCGTAAGCCCCGCGTCTCCCTGGAAGAAAAAAAAAAAGTTGTCATGTAGAGTTGTCCAAGATGAAGACTATTTCTTTTTTTTAATTGCAAGATTGGATCAGACAAAGTTTTTACATCATGTAACATCAAGAGTAGCAAATACTTTAATAAAGCATCATGTCCAATCGATTGAATACCAAGCGGAACTTGACCATTACAAATAAAATGAAAAAAAAAAATTAAATATTTTCGCTAATTCATGAAACTGTTATTTTTCTATGGATGCATACTTACTTGTGGTCCGCCGATGATGAACAACCCGCATGGGTTGATATGAACGATGGTATCTGAGTCCAAGTATTTTTCTGGAATGACTTCTTTAATTACTTTATTGGCGACTTCCGTCCTCAATTTCTCCAACGAAATTTCGGAACTGTGCTGAAGAGAGACGACGATGGTGTGTACCCTCAACGGAAGGCACGCCCCGTGTTTGAAAGCGTATTCGCAAGTGACCTAGACAGAAATTGCATGTTTCACTTGCTGCGAAGCAACGTTTTCACGGAGATACGTAGAAAAGATTATATCACATTGTACGATAAACATTGCCCTTCCCAAATATAGAATCAGGGAGGAACGCCTATTGATATCAATTGATTTAGCACATCTCTGGAACAAAACGGCAAATCGATTTTGCCGAAATGTGGACATTGCTGTGTGCATATAATTAATAAAAAATATTAATACTTCACAACCCGGTCAGGGTGGGAATGAAAGAAACGAACCCTACCTATGCGCAATTTGACGACCTACCTGTGTTTTAGTATCTGGTCGTGCCCACGGAAACTCCCCGTTTCGTCGGAGCTCGGCGATTTTGTGGTTCAATTTGTGTGCTAATACTACGGTGAGTGGCATACATTCTTCTGTCTCATCTGTGGCATAACCGAACATCAGACCCTAAAAGAGAAGAGACCCTCAAGAATTTTGATCCGGCAAACATCAACGATGCAATCGAAACAACTAAGGATTCATGACATTGATTCACTATGCAAAAACACCATGGAGATTTTGGATACCCCGAAAATCGTCCAAAAACATTATGAAGAGTCATAAAAAAATGATCAAACTGAGTTAAATTTTAAACAGAACAAGTGAAAATATTCCAACTAAACCAAGGGCAAATTACTGAAATCAATGTCATGTTTTCATCAGCAGAATTCTAAGCAAATGATTGGTACTTCAATTTCTACAGTTTTGAATTAAGTGGAAGCATTACATTGCTAAGAGAAAGAGGCAGATATTTGGATTTAAAAGAAAATTACAGTGAGTCGCCACCAAAAGTACATGGAGAGTATGTCACTTTTTCTTTTGAATCAGTAGGTACCAAGATTTTGAAAACTTAAAGAATAGACTTATTTCAGTACCTCCGATATGCTTAGAAACATACCTCGCACTAACAAATAATAATGGAGTTAATGATAACTAAAATTCAGATGAGAAACTCTCAATAAATTAGTTTGAATATATCAACATCTACTACTACATTCAGAAGTGTAGATACTAACGGTAATTTAATGAAAATCGACAAGGACGAGCTGAGTATTATTAATTGTGTTAGCCAAATGGCACCATTATCGATGAACCCTATCTATTCCAGAAAAAAAAATGTATGATAGTCATTGCCCTTCCCAAGTATGGTACTTGAGAGGAACGCCTATTGCCATCAATTGATTTAGCACAACTTTTGGAACATTTAGGCAAGTAGGTTTTTGCGCAAATGTGGACATTATCGTGTGCATATATCATGTGTAAAACGCTGATACTACAAGCTTTCGAACACGAAATTGTAAGAAATTATGTTCAACACGTTTTTTGACATGTATCACTCTCTATCATGCTGTGGACACATCTATAAGTTCAAATGTCAGTAAGTGACAAGCAATGGTTCGATGCCGGAATTTGAAACAACAAAATTCAACCCTGATTCAAAATAATTACGGAAATATAAGATATAGTGAAAATGAATTAAAATTTGTTCAACAAGAGAATTTAAAAATATATTTAGTTGGTCCATTTGGGCTTTCAAAGACGCACCCCAAATATTGAAATCGCGGATACTAGGTAGAAGTGGCGCGATACAGAATAATTCGGCGTAATTGTGTGAACAAAAAAGTTGCCGGACAAATAACAAAGTTGGAAAAACTGCTCAGCTAAAACTACAAGCTCTTTAATACGAGGTGTTCGAAAAAAATCACCTGATCGCCGGCGCCTAGTTCATCCTCATTTCTATTCTCATGAACACCAGCTGCTATATTTGGGGACTGCTGGTCCAGAGCCAACAAAACGTTGCATGTCTTGTAATCGAAACCTGCATAAAATCGTTTATGCATAAGACAATTGATAACAAACACAAAGGGCCACCATAATGTGGATCTAGTTAATCACAGACATTTAACGGTCCCACTGTATAGATTGCAGCAACAACTGCTACGTTCGAAATACATAATTATGAAAATTTTCAATTTAACTGGCCGAAATTTTCTCGCTTAAAGCCTAAGAATGAGGTTTTGACCATTAAAAATCTCCGATTCACTCGATAGGTAAGAAAAAAGCATTTTTTATTTATATTGTTCAACATTCCCATTTCCTGAATGTCATATGTTTGGAATTATCGCAATAACAACGTAAATATTGGTTTGATTGAAAAAATGTTCGAAATAAACGTTGAATAGTTCATATCAATTTATTTACTATTTTCAAAATAAGTTTCAAATTTAAGGAAATTATTCCTATTACTTTCGTAGTTGTGATTCTCGCGGAAAATTTCTAATTGATATACTGGGTGAGGCATAATTGGACAAATAAATGTGAAATTTGTTCCAAAAACTATCACGTTTTGTATCATTTCAGAGTCGCAAAACTAAGACAGTAGCAAATAATTTGTTATGCCCCCACTTGCCAGTAAAAGATACGGCTCCACGCTGTATAAGTTCCACCTTATTTCCACATTTCAGTCCATGGTTTTCTTTTGACAACCCAGACAAATAAACAGGGTGCATATGTAAAATTGTGGAACGTTCTTAACAAATTCTCAATGGAATCAATAAACAAGCAGTTATGATAAGATAATTCCTCATACATAATATAACCAATAGAAAAATCATAAAATCTATGGAAATACTAAAATATCAGACATTACACAAGGACAAAGTTGAGAAATGATACTGGTGAATGAAATAGCACTTTCCAACATATTTGCAACCTCTGCAAATGTCAAATGCAATAATCCTACTGTAATTATATGACAACTAACACAATTACCATATTCTTCGTCCCGTATCTCAAGTCAGCAGTTTTTCTGGCATCACCAAATGATTAAATTAATTTTTATGAACAATGAGAATAGATTTAGGTTACATCGCTCTGGAGTCTGGGCAAGCACTGAGAAGCATGGAAAATCATGCTGTGAAATTGCTCACAAATTGTATAGAAAAGCAATGTGATGAACTGAAGTATGTCCCCCAGTACTTAATTGTTCGACTTCATGTTGTCTATTTATCCAGATCGTGTTGATTTGACTCAATGAGTTTTAAGAATTTTGTCGTCTCACAGAACCGTTACCCAAACTTACTTCATTTGTTCAAGTTATATTAGTCTACACAATCTGAATGAATCTACATCATTAAGTAAAACAATTTGAATTTCTCATTTATACCTGATCTCCCGCGCCTATGTCCGATTCAATTCTATTTTCATGTACCCCGTTTGCTATGTCTGGTGATTGTTGTTCAATGGCCACAAGAAGATTGAAGGTTCGCCAATCAAATCCTAAGTTCAATTCATACTTAATTTCAATAAACGAAACAATTGTAGATAGACTTCATATTAAAACAACTCTTAATGTTGTTCGGTTTAGATAAACAGTTAAATATATGGTACAAGTGAGGGGATTCACTAACCTTTTGATGAATCGTCATATCCAATGTGTTTTACAGTTTCTCTTACCACCTTTTGGTAATCAACTACAGCTTTCGAATTAATTTCTCCACAAATTAGGATCATTCCAGTTTTGGTCACAGTTTCTAAATGAAAATAAAAGTAGTAAAACGAATCACTAGGAATGTTACAATTATTCTTACCACATGCAACTTTGGCATTTGGGTCTTGTTCTAGATGTGCGTCTAAAATAGCATCACTTATCTGGTCACACATTTTATCTGCAACAAACAAAACAACATTTTAGCATAGTTTAACCAAAAGAATACAAATAAACACATGTTCGTTTTGATATTCTATGCATATTTATGACGTTTGCAAGTCTATGAAATTTGAATTAGATTGTCAAAAAAATGATGAAACTTTAATGAAACTCTCTTGAACTGCCAGAGTTTCGAAACATAGAATCAACAATCTGGATTCTGGAGAAATTATTCAACCCAAGCTTCACGAGTTATTGATCGACTACATCCATAGATTTATGGGTACAGAAAAACACGTGGTAGACATTAATCTGCACTATTCATGAAACTCTGTGAGGCACTTCCAATGATTATTATAATTAACATGATCACTTAATGTGGAGTACGTTATATTATGTTCACATATCGGTACAAATATAGACGTATTTAACTACTAGAAATGCGCATTGAAATATATTCTTGCCATGCCGCCGGGCAGCCATTTCTGAAATATTCCAATTAAAGGTAACAAAACATTACTGACCTGGATGTCCTTCCCCAACAGATTCCGATGTAAACAAAAATGTTGATCCATCTTCCATGTCATATGGCATATGACCATTAGAGTATCCATTTACTAACGTTTCTGGCATTCTGAACCTTGTGAACAGCACTGAATAAAGCTTCTTTAAAATCACTGTGGAAAAGAGAATGAGCCGGCTGCGGTGCGCTGGTTTTATTTACTCTGTCTGTTCACGTGATAGTGGGGGACGCTTCTTATTGGTAGGTCTTCTGACATGAAGCGGCGCTGTAGACAGAATTTGTAAATATACCCTAAAATACCCTATTCTGTAAGAAAATAAAACTATTAAAAATGTCTTCGCTCTTCATTTCTTCTGTAGAAATCTTGGATTATTATGCGAATATTATCGGTGATGGTAATCATGAATTGTCGTGATTGTGACAACTTTGAAGGGTTATTGATTTTTGATTTTGACTGTTGTCAGTTGATTGTCAATTTCGTGTGTTAGCTTCAAATTTGAAAAAATGATTGGACACTAGTTGGAAATTAATGATTTATCTATGAACTCATCCGCCTATTTCCTGATTTAATTGAATAGATAAACTTAAATTCCTATCTCAGGAATCACCAGTCTAACAAATTTATTTTGAAGATTCACTCGAAATTCAAACTCATGATGTATTTCTAGAATTCTAGATAAGTATTAGGTACCTACCATCATTCGAATTATGTTTTCATTTTGTAAGCCGCAAAAACAAAGTGTTTATTTCATTTTAATTTGCGCCTATAACATACAATTCAAGATAATCTGAGCTACATGAACGAATAAATGAAAACGTTGCGAAATGCAGTTAATTTTCCAAATATGCAGAAACGAATCGGAATCTAAAGTTTCTCAGACAGTTCGAATGAATTTCATAAGCAAATACAGTGATAAAGCAGAAGTTATAATGAAACAACGAAAAGTCAGCTATGAAAAAGTACTTAGTAGGTACCTATATAGGTAGTTTAAATTCATTTCTGAGGCTAGGTAACATTTAATGTCCAATTCTTCAATTTCAATATTTTAGGTAGGTATTGAATCAAAATAGAGATCTCCTTTGACTAATTCGGCCAGCAACCTTACTGTCGGCAATGAACCTAAACCCAAAGATTTTGACCTGCATGAAATACAGGTAGATATTCATAAGGGTACCTATAGGCTATAGGATCATATATCTACCTACAAAATATTTCTATAATATTCTAAAGATTTCCAGAACGAGATTCAAATGTTTTCGTATTTATTAACGGCATAACAGAGTTTTGAGTAACTATAGGCTATCAATATATCCCTTATGATTTATGCAATTAGGTACCTCTTGACAAACGATTTGAAAGAGGATTATTTTAATTGAATACTTCGTGAGTTATATAGGTAGGTAGATATACATATAATGAAGATTATGAAATTCTATACTTTTTTCATTTTTTCTTCCGAATAGTCGAAAAACTAATAAATATTATACTCTGATTTCTTTGACAGCTGCTGTCCATTTTTTTGACAGCTGTTAATTTTTTTTCAGTTAGCTTCTTGAACTGGCAATTTCGAATCTCCCTATACGGTTAATCTTTCTACAAGGGAGATGCATGAATGAGCGTTTGTTTAAATGCTCCAGGCTTCACGTCAGTATTTTTTATGCCGGCCATCCACGAGGCGACCGATCCGAGCGTTATATGACATTTTATAAGACCACGTGCGAACAGAGTCTCTGTGATTGGTCGGAGGCTCATTAAATGTCATAAAAGGCCATAAAACGATCGTATCGGTAGCCTCGTGAGTGGACACCTTCAGTCTCTACATCTTGGAAGTATTATTTCAATATTCGCCTTCACTTAGAGTACTTATAATACTTAGTACTACAATATTGATAGTAAGAGCGTGAAACCGAAAAAAATATAATGCGGATTTTTTCTTCGAAAAAAACAAATACATAGCTCTATCGATTTAACATCTGAAACCCTTACTCTTACATCCCAGAATTGAACATTGTAACTTATACCGAGTGTTCGAAACTTAAGTGCAAAAAATTAAAATATCGTATTTTAGAGAGAGCTCTTTATAAACGTTTTCGAGTCTGTTTTTATTGCTTACGAATCGAAAGAACATTATTGTATACAGGGTGTCCCAGAAGTCGCGCACCCCATTGAGGGGATCGAAAGAGAAAAATATTCTAAGCCCAAAAATCCATGTTTGAAATTCTTTGATAACGTAGTTTATCAGTAATTAATTAATGAAAGGGACCAATCAGGAGCGCGCTACAAAACAGTGAACGTGAAAAGCCGGCAGCAGCTCTGGCGTCTCACTCTCGTGTCCCCAACTTCCTACTTATTCTTCTGTAGCGCGCTCCTGGTTGGTCACTCTCATCAATTATTTAGGTACTAATTAACTACGTTATCAAAAAATTTCAAACATGGACATTTCGGCTTAGAATATTTTTCACTTTCGATTCACTTAATGGGAAGCGTGATTTCTGAGACACCCTGTATATTGTTTAGCGATGAAGTTATAATCCAACTTTACCTTAGTATTGAAAAAGTGATGAAGTCAACATCAAATTTTTATTCTGTTCTATGAAAAATGATTTCCCTGAGATATGAGTTATGATTTTGTGAAATCTTACCGCAATTTTGATTTGCCCGCTCTTATTCTTCGATGAACTTAACTTGTAGGATAATGTATATCAGTTGCACTTCCCTCAAAATCGAAGTGAAAACTGATCTGTATTTGCTCAGTCATTGATCACTAATTTAACGATAAACTTTAGCTGATGAAATATTTCACATCATCGCAGCATTTTTATTTCGGTTTTGGTATGGCTTTAAATTGTCAAAAGCGGTGTTATCTTGTCAAAATATCCCGATTAATTTCTGGAAAAAATACGAAGAGTTACTGACCTTTTCGTATCTTGAATAACGATTATACCTAATAGGATGCTGTTTTAATTTTGAGAACAGAATGAGATGTTCTTTTCCTATTTCGATCATGACTAATGTCTTGCTAACCTGAGAACGATAGCATAATTCAACATTTTCAGCCCATTTATCTGCCAAATATAATAAGTTACCTCCAAAAGTTTTGAAGGAAATTTCGAAAAACATTTTTGAATGTCTATACATATAGGCTTTAAAGTTTCATGAGGGCATATTTTTGGTAATAATATTATCACTAGTAAATAGTAAATTATACCTACCTATTCTTGTATGTATCCTCGAAATTTAGGTAGAAATTTTCAAAACCCCCTTTTCAATATTCCATATAATATTTTTCTGGAATAGAGAGAGAGAAAAGTTTATTTACGATCATCGATTCTAAATAATATACAGGGTGTCCCACTAGTGCCGCAGCGGACGATATACGCGTAACGGACTGCCTTTTGCAAAATGTTTTGATGCAGACTTGATATACTACAAGAAGAGCACAACGTAAAAATATTTTCGAATATATAGAGTGGCCCACAAAAGAGGAATACAGGGTGACTTTGTTTTTTCAAATGGGACACCCTATATTCAATACTGTTTTTCAATTCTCTGAAACTTCCTGCATGCTTCCGTATACTTTTCACATATTTTTATTCGACAGTTTTCGAAATATTGGCCATTTTGACGAAAAAATGATATTTGTAGAGGCTATGTTATACAATTATATTTCACGAACCCTTGCACATACCAATAAGAACTTTATATGGATTGAAAGACAAGACTTCAAAGTATCCTATCCAGCTATAATAAAGCATCTTCAGCATACGGAGTGTCCACAAAAAGACTATCAACATGACGAATTTCAAATCGATTTTTCTTCATTTTTTCAAATGCAATGCATATAATTTTTTTTCATCATTGTAATCACCATTCATTTTACTTAATTTTTTGTCAAATACATGATATCCATATCTAACGGAATAGGATTTTTTAGAGTTTTTACTCCGAATTCACATTTACTTTCGAATTCAAAAAGCAGATTTGGCTTTTCTGTGGTTATTGGGAAGTGTCAAATTATTCTATTCAAAATTAACATCATTGCAGCTTCAATTCAAATCATCATAGTTTTTACGGATTGGATGAATACTCACACAATGATGTAAAAATTCAAAAAATACCAATGAGTTTGAATGTACAAGTTATGAATGCTTCAAAAAAACGAGTTTCAAAACTTTAGGATACAAAAAAGTGCCCGCTCTTATCCTTATACAACTTTCTTCGAAAAATGATATTCATAAGTTTCACAGGCACGCACGCAGATCTTCAAGCTCGCAAGCTCAAAGCTTGTTTGAAATTTTTGGAAGATTCGACGTTCCAAGTAGAAACATAGAAAATTATCAAAAATGTATTTTGAAAAATGGGTACAGAAAGCAAGTTTCTGTTTTCAGTAACTGATTTCATCACATTTTTGAGTAGATACATCAAAACCTTCTAGTTCCTCATTTCGCTATAATATGAATTGAAGCTTCAATGATGCTAATTCTGAGTGGAATAATTTGACAGTTCTCAATAACCACAGAAAAGCCAAATCTGCTATTTAAATTCGAAGGTATGTGAATTTTAGGGAAACATTTCGAAAAAGCGCTTAAAAATCCTATTCCGTTAAAAATATGCATATCTTGTATTTGACAAAAAATGAAGTAAAATGAATGGTGATTACAATGATGAAAAAAAATTATATGCATTGCATTTGAAAAAATTAAGAAAAATCGATTTGAAATCTGTCATGTTGATAGTCTTTTTGTGGACACTCTGTATGCTGAAGATGCTTTATTATAGCTGGGTAGGATACTTTGAAGTCTTGTCTTTCAATCCATATAAAGTTCTTATTGGTATGTGCAAGGGTTCGTGAAATATAATTGTATAACATAGCCTCTACAAGTATCATTTTTTCGTCAAAATGGCCAATATTTCGAAAACTGTCGAATAAAAATATGTGAAAAGTATACGGAAGCATGCAGGAAGTTTCAGAGAATTGAAAAACAGTATTGAATATAGGGTGTCCCATTTGAAAAAACAAAGTCACCCTGTATTCCTCTTTTGTGGGCCACCCTATATATTCGAAAATATTTTTAGGTTGTGCTCATCTTGTAGTATATCAAGTCTGCATCAAAAAATTTTGCCAAACTCATACCGTTACGCGTATATCGTCCGCTGCGGCACTAGTGGGACACCCTGTATAAGTGCATAATAATTTACCAAATTTCTTAATATCGATTTGAAAATTGAGATAACTTAGTCTTTATTTTTACAGAGAGATATCATTCCAATTTTTATCTGGAAAAAAATACTGATTTAATTTGTTTTTACAGTCTGCATCCATCAAGGCAATTTTATATTATTTATTTGCTGGCAGAATTGTTTAATAACAACAGCAGTATTGCGTATACTTTATCTCCATAATTTTTGAAATTGTGTAATAGGTGTATCTACTGTTGCAATTTGGTAAATTCTCGATTTATTTCATAGATACTACTTTTTATACAACAAACAGCATGGAATCCAGTTAAAATTATACAGTGAGTTGGCGCTAATCTGTATTATAATGATTATGTAGGGTTTTCCACTATGCTGGAATTCCCATGGTTAATCTAGGAACAGTGGATGATGGATAGATGGATTTCAGAGAAAATCTACGTTGAAATTCTGAAGATATCAAAGTTTACGTTAGATCTTACTAATTTTGAATCTTTAAAACTCTTGAACTAAAGAAAAACTTCTCTTCGGTTAGAGAACTTTCTGAATGTACCTATAACGAATAATCGTTCTTAAAAACAGACACAATGCTGGAGGTCCTAAAGCCAACTAAATATAGACTTATATTTGAATTTCATTCTATTATGGGAATCTGAAGAACATGTGAATGAAGAGCTCTAACATATGATTTAAGATTCATCATTTGCATAAACGTAACAGGAAGTCAATATTGTGAGTCAAATGCCTATACTTTTATATTTCAAAGGTTTACCCTGTATGTCTTTATATTTCTGGATTCACCAGTGAATTTTATAGGGGAGATCTGATCTTAGATTAACAAAATATTGAAGATTATTCTGTTTCATTTGGTTCAAATGTTTGGATATTTTACGATCAAGAATCGGAAGATTCTAAGAAATATCTAATAGAGTCATTGTTTATCTAACCCTGCCGGATCTTTATGAATAATTTTGCATCTCATCCTTAGGAGAAATAACAAGCTGCAATATCAAAGATTAATGAATGAAATATCGTTGGTTTGTTGGTTAAATCTCATCACTTTGATAAGTTTTATATGATTCAAAAAAATAGCAACAAAAAACTTTTATTCACGCTTTTCTGATTCAGCTGAAGAGTTTTGTAGGTCAGCAAATATGGACAAAAAATAATTTACATACACAACTCTATACAGGGTCTTTCACGAGGAACATCACCCATATTTATACGGGAAACTACTGAACGTATTTTCATGAAATTCAGCACTTATAAGTATTTCACGATGCTGATGAAATCTAAAATATTTTCAAGGCATGAGCACCTCCGGTTTTTCCGGAAATGACGTCAACTTCCGTTTTTCGAATTAGAACACCATTTTTTATTGCAGAAATAGATTCCTTAGAAAATTTCAAGTCATTTTGATGTAACATTTTTCAGTTTTGGTTGGAAAATTCTCTCTGAGCGGGAAAATTCGAAAAAAAAATCGAAAATAGAGCTCCGCTGAAACAAGAATAACTTCGAGGTTTTTGGATGGAAAATTTTCATTTTTGGGATTTTTCAAGATGTAAGATTGATGTATCCACTTTAAAAATCGAAATCGCGATTCATGATACAGGGGGTGAAAAAATCGCTTTCAAAGTTAGGGATGACGAAATCGTGAAAAATCAATTTTTTCAAATTAGAACCCCATTTTTTTATGGCAGATATTGAATCTACGTTAAAAAATAATGTGAGTGTATGCATCACACCCTTGCCCTAAAGTGGATATTAACTCAGAAAATATCCATTTTAGGGCAAGGGTGTGATGCATACACTCACATTATTTTTTAACGTAGATTCAATATCTGCCATAAAAAAATGGGGTTCTAATTTGAAAAAATTGATTTTTCACGCTCAGAGAGAATTTTCCAACCAAAACTGAAAAATGTTACATCAAAATAACTTGAAATTTTCTAAGGAATCTATTTCTGCAATAAAAAAATGGTGTTCTAATTTGAAAAACGGAAGTTGACGTCATTTCCGGAAAAACCGGAGGTGCTCATGCCTTGAAAATATTTTAGATTTCATCAGCATCGTGAAATACTTATAAGTGCTGAATTTAATGAAAATACGTTCAGTAGTTTCCTGTATAAATATGGGTGACGTTCCTCGTGAAAGACCCTGTATATAATAATCATGAAGTATTACAGGCCTAGATATTCAGTATAATAACATTGTCTCGGCATGTTAAACAACCTCAATCTCAAAAGTTTTTCTCGATACTTGAACTAAGTTCAAGTGGTGGCTGTTTGATTTCGGACATTCTGTATCCCAGGTTTTTGAGGAGTAAATGTCTCTTTTCTATCGTGCTATTCAATTGTCATACCAGACAGTGCGAATACTTGTCGAAGTGTCACCAATTTAATACCCAATAAAATAATGCGATCATCAATCGGAATAGCACTTTTCCTAGACACGTGCTGCAGATTTATTTCGTGACAACAGTATCCAGTATCGAATACTGCTGATGCAGGAAATCACACTTTTATAGTCGTATCACCTTGCATCGGCTACACATTTTTTTACACTGCTTTAATCCGAGTCGATAAGGAGTATCAGGCCTCGTTTTGAAAGATAATACTCTATTCATGGGGCCCCAGATCTTCGAGTAAGCGCCATTGGGCCAACAGATTTTCTGCGATCTAACAAGTCTTATCTTACATGGTGTAGTTGGTAGATAAAGGTTCAGATTGGTATTAGCAAGTTGTTTCATTTACCATTTGCCTCTCGTAAAGGGTGTGTGACAAACACCTCAATCACCTTTACATGAAAAGTTGTTCAATTTGAAAAAAAAATTGATCTTTTTGGGCATTTTTCTATAAAATGAAATTTGTGCGTTACTTTTTACCCACTGTGTAAATCTGTTTAATTCTGAGATCCTCTGTCAGTTTGACTATAATCTGTAAAATTTCTTATGTATTTTGTGGTCTACCATACCAAAGACCATACCTCTACATCGTTATGATATATGAATACATGCAATTATCAATTATCGAAATACTGCTTCACTTATCAATGGGTATCGCATTTCGAAATAACTTTGTGGAAACCGACGAGTATATTATACATAAATTGGTAGGTGTATAGAGTTACAAACGATTGTTTATTTGTCCTCCATTCGTTGCCTCTTATAACGGAGACATAACATTTTCATTTCACAAACCTGTAGACCAAACTGAAGCAGAAATAACGGCTAGGAATTAATTTAGGTATACTTGTGTGGTCAACTCGAAAAGTCATGGAAATGTTTGCATCATTTTTCCTTGTATGTTTAATGTCTTAAACGCTAGAAAACCATTTTCCAGACCGAGGGCTTCTGTTGAAAATCTATTCAAACAAACCTATGTTTGTTCATCACTAGTAGGTATTTCTTGAAACTGATGGTATAATGTTTTAATAATACCAAGGACAAAACACAAAACTGTCGTATAATTTCATTAGCACACAAGTGCGAAAGAAGAAACTTAAGACAGTTGTTGAATTCTTTCAAATCCTGCAACATAGGTAGTACGTTCAAAATCGACATTGAAATTTACAATAATTTTCATATTACTGAATTTTGATGAAGAGCTTTCTTTGGTACACTATGCAAGTAAAATATGAAAAGTCCCAACTAATCTCATCTATGCTAAAAAATTAATTCAAGCTCAAAGGTAGAAAATATCGTTTTTTGCATTTTTCTCCTGAAAGTCTTATCATAAAAAAGCTTGAACAAAAGTTGTAGATCATGCAAACGTCTATAAGCATTATTATGATACTTTTTTCCCTTTCCTTTCCTATAAGTTGTGTACACGTAAGCCGCTTATACAGGGTGTCCTTTAATAACCGGCCTATAACTTTCGGACTTCGGGACCTGAATCAACATGTGACGTTTACTTAGCAAATATAACATGCAGAAGCATGCTCAAATATTTCAATATTGTGTCTTTGCAAAGCCGCAGATCATTGAAAAGTGTACTCTTTGTATACTTTATAGTCAATGACTTGAAATACAGGGGTCTACACCAGTGGCGGCTCGTAAACTTTTATCTTGGGTCGGCAGATATACAGGGTGTCCCACTAGTGCCGCAATGGACGATATATACGCGTAACGGACTGAGTTTGTCAAAACTTTTTGATGCAGACTTGATATACTCCAAGAAGAGCACATCCTAAAAATATTTTCGAATATATCGGGTGGCCCACAAAAGAGGAATAGCGGGTGACTTTGTTTTTTCAAATGGGACACCCTATATTCAATAGTGTTTTTCAATTCTCTGAAACTTCCTGCATGCTTTCGTATACTTTTCACATATTTTTATTCGATAGTTTTCGAAATATTGGCCATTTTGACAAAAAATGATACTTGTAGAGCCTATGTTATCCAATTATATTTCACGAACCCTTGCATATACCAATTACAGTTTTATATGGATTGAAAGACAAGACTTCAAAGTATCCTACCCAGTTATAATAAAGCATCTCCAGCATATAGAGTCCACAAAAAGACAATCAATATGACGAATTTCAAATGGATTTTTGCATATTATTTTTTTTTCTGCATTATAATCACCATTCATTTTACTCCATTTTTTGTCAAATACATGATTTATGCACATCTCTAATAGAATAGGAATTTTTTGAGTTCGCGTAAAATAATTAATTTCCTGGAAGAAACGATCCAACCACTCACCCCGTTAAGAACCAAACAAACGAACACTGAAGGCAAAGAGTAGATGTCTACTCTTTGCTGAAGGCTCCTGTCCTGTAGCCGCATCCCGCAATACAAACGAAAACAATCCCCGATCCGATCGTTCCTCGTGTCGAGGCATTTCAGGTACGGCATAATCCCATTTGCCGACCCTGAGATGTGTTGAGCCTGCTATAAGAGTTTAGCGGCTACTGTTCAGCATTTTGTTTCTCGGCTAAAAATTTCGGGAAATAGTGGAAATGGGCGGAAATTCATATAAGTACTATCATATTCGATATCCTCGTCTATAAAAGTACGAAATACGACAAAAATTCGTTTTAAGCAACATTTATCTCTTAAAATTTGTGAGGTGGAACGAACAACGAAAACATCGCATTTTCGATTTTGAAAAAGCATTAACTAGGAGGCGAAAATAATATTTATCATTATCTGAATAAAATTCCAACAGAAAACAGTCGAGTTAAAATTATTTCGCCTCATTCGTATTCGCATTTCATTGAAACGTCGAATCAGGACCGGCATGCCGTACTTGTTCGCTAGAAAGCGTTCGATGCTTGGCGCTTTCGTCTTCCCGTACATATTTCAATTCTCGGAGTCTCGGACTGATTTGAGTAGACGGAAACGGCGCGGCGTTGAGATTGGAAGAGCGTATTTCCAAGAAGTTGAAATATATCAGTGACAGTGATATACAAATATGATTTATAGAATTTTATTTACACAGATCTTGGAAATACAATAATTATAATAAATTTGCTAATTCAACAGAAGAAAGAGTAATTTAAATTTTGGCTGGACTGGACATAAAATATATAGGGTCGGCATTGCCGACCCTGCCGTCCCTGACGAGCCGCCACTGGTCTACACTTAATAAATTATATTAAAATATCAGTTCCAAAGATAAACTTGCGGATGCTAACGAATAAGATATTCCACATTGATTATGCTGACTGCTCTCCATTTAGAAAAATGATGGAGCAGAGTAACTTATTTTTGCGAGTATGTGGTATCGACCAGTTTGTTGTCAGTAATGTCAAAAAAATTAAAGAAACTCACTTCCTCCAACAGCAGTGAACTATTTTCTTTTATGTTTTCTGTTCAGTTTGTTAATCATACAGAGCGTAACAGCCAAATGGAATAAACTCGATAACGAATAAATAAGGGGGTGTTAGGAAAAACGCTCGGACACGTCGATTTGTAATTTTAAATGCGCATATTTTTCAAGAAAATAAAATTATATAGGGTGTTCCATGCGACCGTGGCCAATACCAAATTTCTTATTTCAAAAGCAAACCCCTGTATAATATTTATTTTTTGGATTCTTCAGAAAATTCTAGACATAAATTCATGTACAATGTCCTATACCTATCTTCAACTTTTTCGTAAATATCAAGTGTTTTCAGATTTTTTACAAAAATCAACATTTCAGATGAAAATTATTTTATTTCAAATTCGATACATTACGCTCAATGCTTATTTCCCATTTACCTCTTGATATGAAGAAAGTAAGCAAAAACCATTAGTGAGAAGAAATTAAAAAAAAAACGTTAGAAGACAATTCTACACCAGATTAGCATGTTGCCAAGACGTTCGCGGCGAGCATTTTGAACATTTCCTATAGTGACATTGAGGGTTTTTTATAATTAAGAAATAATCAGTATTACTAATTAGGTTTTAAGTGTAATGTACCGAATTTGTGAAATAAAATAATTTTTATTTAAAACGTTGATTTTTGCAATAAATCTGAAAACACTTAATACTTCCGAAATAGTTGAAGATAGGTATAGGACATTGTGCATGAATTGTGTCTAGAATTCTCTGAAGAATCCAAAAAATGAATAATATACAGGGGGTTGCGTTTGAAATAAGAAAGTTGGTATTGGCCACGGTCACATGGAGATGGAACACCCTATATAATATTATTTTCTTGAAATATATGCGCATTTAAAATTACTAATCGACGTGTCCGTGCTTTTTTCCCAACAGGCCCTCATTTATTCGTTATCGAATTTATTCCATTTGGCTGTTACACTCTGTAGGTATAAAGTATAGGTAGTCATGTGTATATTTCCTTTTTCATTCGTCTCTTTCCTATAATGACAGTTCATAATTGTGTTGGTTTGAAATTAAATAAATAAATAAATATTTATGTGATTTGTAGAATTGGTTGTTGAAAAAATTCACGTAAAATTTCTTGACTCATAACATGTAGGTACATTTATTGTTGAGTTTGGTATCTGAATACAGGTTTTCGAGGGGACTGAATTCAATTGAAATGAATTTAGAGCCTTATCTTTCTCAGTTTAGTTTAGATCATCACCTACGAAAGTAATTGTCGAAAATGGATTTTTTTTCAAATAAGCTTTCAATTCACCGCCACTTTCTACTTTCTAGACATTCTGAATATAGTTATATAAAACTGAAGATAATGTGCGAAAAATATGGTTTTAGGTATACATATCTTTTCTGCCTTTTTTCTCGATTCTAATTCAGGAAATCAACAGGTAAATAAACTTAGTCAAGGGTACTATATCAACATCGAATTTATTATAAACAATTAACAATATAATGAATATTTTGTATACATATATGTGGAAGAATTTTCGTAAGGTAAGTATAAATTTTGTGGTCATTTTGAAGGCATCTAATTTCAAATGGTCAGTTTCTAAATTTGAAGGCACAAAGACATCTAGAAATAAGCTTTCCTCATATTATTCCATTTATTCATATTGATTCTAGTGATTATTGAATGATCTTGAAAACTTTTCCCTTATAAGAATTGACTAGAGAACTGAAATTATTACAGAGAAATTTGAAATGTTTTTATTTAAAATAAAATTTGGTATACATATTTTCATAATGTGCTCTTTTTAATTAAAGCAAAATGTTTAATCTCTATTGAATCTCCATTCATTTATCACAAAGATTCTGGCACTTAATTAACTGATTTTTTTTTTCCTAGTTGCTCTCAACATGATTATTCATTATGTGTACAAGTTTTGATCTTACAACTGAAGAATGTCTACCTACTTATATTGTGCTTATGATAACTATGCAATATTAGAAATGGTAACGCAACTGTTATCTATGAGAAATAATTCATAATAAGATTTCCACTCTAGATCTTGATCGAACGATGACTTATAACATTAACACTAACAAATAACAAAGAAACAAGGTACATAAATCGATCAAATCATTATTAAAACTATAAAATGTGAGTTGATTAGGTCAAATAAATAACGTAGTTCAAAATGGGGTGAGATATTTTGTCAAATTATGGCAAATATGTCGGTAACAAGGGGGGGGTGGGGATAGAGCGTAATCTTTCCTTTTAAATATGAGGATCATGGAAGACATATTTGAACATATTTCAACCAATACTGATAGATGTTCTCCATCCCAGAAGATCCCCAAATATCGTTTGAAGAGAGGAGTTAGACTTTGTCAACGTAATTTCCTGGGAAGGTCCCGAAGGCTCCCGTTCTTTCATTCGATCCAACAAACCAACCGTCGTCACATTTTTCCAACACGTAGACGGTATCTCCTTCCATGAGTTCTAACTCATCGTCGTTTTGGGGTAGGTATTTGTATAAGGCTTTGAAGCTGAAAACAGATAGGAAATGTTGTATTGCTAGACGCCTTGGTCTTGAAATTGGGCTAAATTAAGAGATACTTACGGTACAGGATCAGCAGACTGAGTATCGATGTGCAGAGCCTGATTCACCGGATTCTTGGGCTCAGCAGAATTTCTACCTCCGTAGCTATTGCAATAATTGACTTGTACAGGCTTGGCGTAATAGCTAGGAACCGAACCCTGATCTTGACTGCCTTGCATGTTGGGCGTGTAAGTGTGACTTCCCATTGATTCCCTCCCACTGGAACCATTGAGAAGCAGCGAGTGGGCTGCTGGTGCAGCTACGGGCTTGGGGTTCTCTTTGGACTGCTCTTGAGGATCGATCAGCACGTCTACGTAAGAGGCCGGGAAGATTCCTTTCCGTCCGCCGATCTTCCCTTCGTACCAGTTGTTGTCCACCCTTCTGGTTATGATGACCATTTCGCCTTTGGCTAGGGAGAGTTCGAGGTGGGTTTTGGCCAGGAAGTTGTATTTTGCTCGAGCTTGGCCTTCGTGCGGTTTTCTGGTCGTGGTTTTGACGTTTTCGTAAGGAACGATCTGGAAAATGGGGGATGGTCAGGAGATTTTCTTCTATTCTATTCCTTCTAGGAAAGGTGGGAGAAGTCAGAGAGTCTGATCCTCTCTGAACAAGTAGAGGAAAGTCACCAAATATGAAATAGTATCCTAATATGAAATACCTTCATTTCTCCAAGAATATAAGTAAAAAACGCAATACTCGACCATCTTCTGTTTCATTAGGTCTACTAACTATCGCACTCACACCATCGAGTCAGTTGCGCGAACGCTTAACGTATGGCAGGCGTGTATTTTTTGTTGTCGTGAAGAAAATTTTAAAGGTAAGTAATAAAAGAGTATTACCAGCTGTTATGTTTGTATACATAAGTGTTTTACTATTTAGTATATCGGTATTATGTTTATTTTACCATTTTTTGATCTTTTGTCATTAAAATATTGTGACTTGAAAAAATATTTAGAAGAGTTTGAACTAGTATAAAAATCCAAATATGGACAGTCGTCGGTGTCTAATTATGGAATATGCTTGATGTATGGGCTCTGGGCACATTATGATTGTGCTGGTCCAGAGTTTGATACTTGGATCTGTGACTTTTGCAAGTAATTATGAAACTTCTTTAATTTATCACAATATGTTATATTCATTTAATTGATCTCAAAGGTATTAATTTCCATTTCCATTTTTGTTATTGTTATGTTGATTTATGCTTATATTCCATATATTCCTTTTCCATATTTGGTTACTCATTTGTGATTTTGTTTTTTGTGTTAGATTTTAATGTGATAACTATTAAAGGCTGTTAATTGCTACATATAAATGTATGACTGATTAGTTAAAACATTAAACTGATTCAATCGATATGAAGTTTTTTTATATCCCAAAAACAAAATGGTATTCCATATTTGGTGACTTTCTCCTACATCTCATCAGCGAACCTACCTAGTGTTGGTATGATTAAAAAAAGGAAGCATTGAAAAGAACTTTAACACGATGATGTGTCAAGAGGAAGAATTGAAAAAGGGAATACGGTACCGAAAATCCCACTAAATGGTAGACAGGTGGTTCTCAAACCACGATAGGGCCAGTGCTGAAGTGAAGTGGGCAGGAACCAAGTATAGGAGTAGGAGGTACTATCGTTAAGCTCCCACTCGAGTGTTTTTCAGAAATAAATAAACTATCATAGTGATCCATTCTGACAGTCAAGCTGCTTTCGAAGCACTGAACTACTATGTCATCGACATAAAGCTGAAATAATGGGAGTGCTATCCTTAGGAAACTGAATGAAGTAGGCACTAACAACAGGGTCTCTGAAGTCTTGGTTCTTGGTCACTCAGGACTCAAAATAAACGAAAAGGACAACGCTCTAGCCAGAAAAGGAGCACAAACTCCGCTCGCTGGCCCAGAATCTTTCTATGGCATAGACAAATTCACCTATAAGAGAGAGTTTTTGCAGAAAAAAGAAACTGAAAGAGAAGCACTCTGGAGGAATCGTCCAGAAATGGATCATTTCAAAAAGTTCCATCGGGTTTCGGAAACGGTAAGAACCAAGAATTATTTGGATCTCAGTAAGAATAATAACTGGCTTTCTCACAGAACATTGTCGCCTTAGAAAACATATGATGAGAATGGGCTTGTCAGAAACTGAGGAGTGCAGCTTAAGGGGACGTTATACTCAGGCCGACGGCATCGATTCTCATTCAAAAAATGCCTTTCATTTTTTCAAGTTCACGCCCTCAATTTTCCACTCCAGTTTCTCTTCGAAAAAACTATGAAAAATGGAAAAATCGGGTTGAATTTGAGAGTCTATGAAAATTGACTTCATAATCGTTTTTTGACGGTTGTTTATTAATTTTTTTTTAATTCATTGTGGTGCTCATGATATAGTATATTTCATTACTAGTCCAGAAAGTGAGCTTTTTCCGTGCGCGCACGATGTGTTGCCGTGTGAGGCGGAGCCGAACACGGGAACTCGTGCAAGCACGGAAAAAGCCTTTCTGGACGTGTAATGAACGATATTTTTCATTACACCTCTCTGAAAACAATAACACGGGAAAAATTTTCAGGAGAAAGCATTTCGATATTGTGAAACAATAATTATTCAAAACATTGACATCTACTGTCACGCAATCGTTGCTCTGTGTCTCAGCATAGGAATCATAGGATGCATCTATGCCTCAGCGCACCGTAAAACTTTTTGCGTTGTGGCCGCACGGAAAAGAGTCATTTTCGATGTTCTAAATCTACATGTTATGATAGGGTTTTCAGTGCGGTGTAATGAAAAATCAATTTTCTATATTGAAAAAAAATTCCATATGGATAGGCTCTTAAATAATGCAAAAAATGATGGAAATACTGAAAAGACTTCCAGAAAGTGTGAAATCGCAGAGGACCGTCTGAAATTCCAGGAGAATCAAGAAAAATCAGGATCTTAAGTGGAAAATTGAGGGTGTGTACTCGAAAAAATGCAGGGAACTTTTTGAATGGAGAATCGGTGCCGTCGGCCAGAGTATAACGTCCCCTTGAACCAGGAAATGGAGGAAACTCCTGTTCACCCGGTTAAGGAGTGCCTCTCCATTACAAGCCTGCGCGAAAAATGTCTTGGACAAGAGATTTATAGGAGGAACCAAGATTCAGCTTCCTTGGAGCCTTCTCAGATGCTGGAATTCATCGAAGCTCAGGAGCTGGAGGACGAGCTGTAGATAGCGTAGTTGCAATAAGAAATATGATGGGGGCACAAGAGACCTTTAGGTCGCAGGGAAATAGAACCCCCTTACCGAACTCTAAACTGTACTACGTTGTCTCCAATTCAATGATCCAAAAAAAGCATCCGTTATTCAAACAAAATTTCCTTGATACACTTGTAACACGTGTGCCCCTTAGAATTACTGTTTTCAATCCAACTTTGAACGGCTGCTTCTGTGTCAACTTTCACCATAACAGTCATTTCAATTTCTTGCATGAACAGTTTTACAGGACGTTATTGACAGAGTAATTGTATTTAATGGTGAGAAAGGGAAGTCGCAAATTATGGGATATTATTGGCGATATTTTTGGTTTCCCATTTCCTGAAGATTCTTTATTCAGTGAAAAGAAAAGACAAAAAAAACTAATATGCTACAATTGCTGTCAGGATGTATACTGAGGGATTAAATCACACAACTAAACTCGTATAGAAAAGTTTCATTGAGAGACTAGTTGTGTTGATGGTCAGACGAATGGCCTTAAGACCACAAAATATACAGGGTGTCCTGAAAACAATGGATAAGCCTGCAACTATAGATAGACACTGTCGTGGTCTAACTTATTCCAAATTTTGACCTTTTGACGGTTTCCGAGATATTCATGGTTTGCGTATTTTTAGAAAATTTTCAAGTGCGATTAGTTTTTCTAGTGCCATTTCTACAAATGGAGAGGTATTTCGATATGGTTTTTTTTAATTTCACATGAGATAGTTCAGCTATCGGAAACAAAGACTTAAATTCATCAAACTAGTGTAAAAAGTTAGAAACTCGTGAATTACGAAGAAAAATTGAAAACTAAATGAAATTTCCTTCAAGTTTGATGAGCTACAGTGTAAAAAAAATGTAGGACGCCCCTGGTAGACATCATCTTAAAAACTTGCTCAGTTATTGCAGATTCCAAAAAGGTATCATAAGCCTAGGCATTCTGTAGTTTTTCATTCTCGTAACTACTTGATTTCCAAATAGTCGAAAAATTTCGAAAAACTGTTTTTGTTGTAATCGTTATTCTGAGCTCATGTGTAAAAGTCAGGACGCCATTTTTGTTGGAATCTAGTGGAAAATTACGAAAATTATTTTTATTTTGAAAAAAGCAGTAGCGTATCGTTTCTCTGGTTGAATAGAAATATGGCATTAATTGCATTCAACACCCTGTATCTCGAAAACCTTACCGGACCTAATTGTATTTGACAAAATTTCTTATTTTCTTACATTCTGTACAGTGTTAAAAGGAAAGTATCAACTTAAAAAATACCCTGTGTTGCTACAATAGAGGTATGTGGAATATTCATTACAAATAAAATAAAACGAATTATTTTTTAAGTTGATACTTTCCTTTTAACACTGTACAGAATGTAAGAAAATAAGAAATTTTGTCAAATACAATTAGGTCCGGTAAGGTTTTCGA
The DNA here is from genome assembly GCA_910592335.1 of Adalia bipunctata. Lineage (NCBI taxonomy): Eukaryota > Metazoa > Arthropoda > Insecta > Coleoptera > Coccinellidae > Adalia > Adalia bipunctata. The sequence goes on from OU342955.1 coordinate 18,435,560, forward strand.
GATACAGGGTGTTGAATGCAATTAATGCCATATTTCTATTCAACCAGAGAAACGATACGCTACTGCTTTTTTCAAAATAAAAATAATTTTCGTAATTTTCCACTAGATTCCAACAAAAATGGCGTCCTGACTTTTACACATGAGCTCAGAATAACGATTACAACAAAAACAGTTTTTCGGAATTTTTCGACTATTTGGAAATCAAGTAGTTACGAGAATGAAAAACTAAAGAATGCCTAGGCTTATGATACCTTTTTGGAATCTGCAATAACTGAGCAAGTTTTTAAGATGATGTCTACCAGGGGCGTCCTACATTTTTTTTACACTGTAGCTCATCAAACTTGAAGGAAATTTCATTTAGTTTTCAATTTTTCTTCGTAATTCACGAGTTTCTAACTTTTTACACTAGTTTGATGAATTTAAGTCTTTGTTTCCGATAGCTGAACTATCTCATGTGAAATTAAAAAAAACCATATCGAAATACCTCTCCATTTGTAGAAATGGCACTAGAAAAACTAATCGCACTTGAAAATTTTCTAAAAATACGAAAACCATGAATATCTCGGAAACCGTGGAATTTTCATTAAGGTCAAAATTTGGAATAAGTTAGACCACGACAGTGTCTATCTATAGTTGCAGGCTTATCCATTGTTTTCAGGACACCCTGTATATGTTTTTCTCAATGTATCCAACTTACATGATATGCTAGGTGCTGGAGTCTTTTTTTGTATTTTTTGGGAGATTACATATGAACAGTTTTACTGCCTTGAGTCTCTTTTTAGCAGATAGAATTATGGAAGGGGCTGTATTTCTTTGTGATTTATAAATTTTTATTGTATATTGTCTCCAAATAAAGTTTATTATTATAATTAGATATAAAATTCGAAAAATTCCGATACCGTGACGGAAACACTGAAATCCGATGCCTCGACCTCAAGGGTGGTTATTGAAGCGGAAAAACGATCCCCCAAACATTCTCACCTCGACGTAATTGACAGGAAACAGCCCCACCATGGCGTTCAGCTCACCCTCGTACCAGTTCTTGTCGATCTGCCTTCTCACATAAATGTTGTCCCCTTTCCTGAAGGTCAGTTCTCTGGGTGTCATTCCCACGAAGTTGTACAACGCCCTGGCCACCAATCGGGGTTCGGGAGACCTGGGTCTGATCCTGTGTTGGGGGGCCACCAGCTCGTCGAAGTCGTCGTACCTGTTCAAGGAGATGGGGGACTTTTGGGATGGGATGAAGTTGTCGGTGTGCCGTCTGTTGTGCATATCTTGAAGTTCCTGGATGAATTTTAGAAGATGTTAAAAAAATATTTTGGGTTCAACGTATGTGATGATGATTAGAGCAAGAATTAACGGCATGAAGACAATTTTTCGAACTTCCGTAAAAAGTTACTCACCGGAGCAGGAATCGAACCAGCGTCTCCCTGTTTGATGGACTGGTTACTCTACCTCTGAGCTACCAAGCTTGTTGTTTTAGAGTATATGAACTTAAATTGAAAAAATATTCTCAAGCGGAATTTACTTCCGGTTCTACCGGAAACAAATGTAAACTTCGTTATTTCAGACGTCACACCCTTTATATTTATAAATACATATTTGAATTCTTCGTTCAATTCTGCACTGATTTGATGTATGATATGCGCAACCACTGCAAGCGACTGTTGAGCCATGACCTGATTGTCCAATTTGTTGACAGAAAGAGTGTCACACATTAGTGTTTATATCTCCAAAATCCCTCATTGAAAGAATTTCTTTTTGCAACAGTGGAACAAACGAAAGTACGCTGATACTGCTTCTTGTATGAATTATGAGGAAATATTATACAGGCTGCCTAGAGCAGGGCTTCAAAGTCAGCCTCAATAAAACGATGAGATCCCTTTATTTTTCAAATGGTAACCATAAAATTTTATATTTCCGACCGATTGCTCGTCAAAAACTAGTTAGAGTGTGCCAAACATTTCATGTCTTCAAAATCAGTAGTTTTGCCGTTATCGAATAAAATTCGAATTTCATGACTAAAGTCAGGTTTCTTTGTCTAAACATCAGGTTCATCAAGATAATTTTCAAGAAGGCAATGTCAATAGTAAGAATATGTCAGTTTTGAACTAATTCGAATTTCACGAATAAAGCCAGGTTTATTTGTCTAGTCATAGGTTTATTGAGATTTTTTCAAGTAGGTTATGTCAATATAGGTATGTAGATGGAGTTTGTAGGAGAATAAATAAATGTATGGAGAAAGGGGGCTTGCATTTTGAGAATTTATTGTAATAGCTATCATTAAATTTCTATCAATGTTTTCTGTTGTTTAGAAAATTGTTGTGATAGTTTTAAACTGAGATTTTTTTATTTAGTCATCATCCATTATCTGCTTCGTTTATTTCTCACATTCGCCGCAAATGGAGAACTGACTTGATATATCATTCTACCTAATTATTATTGCATGTTTTGCATAGTACTTGATCAATGAAAATAAGTAAGAATGATTTGCCTACTTAAAAAAAGACGAGCATATCAATGAATTTGACTGAGCCAAACATGGCTTTAGTCGTGAAATTCTAATTTTATTCAATAAAGGCAAAACTACTGATTTCAAGAAATGAAATGTTTGACATACCTACTCTTACTAGTTTTTGGCGAGCAATCGATCGAAATTACAAAATTATGTGTTTACGATTAGAAAAATATGAGATCTCATAGTTTTATTGAGGCTTACTTACCTAATACTTTGAAGCCCTGTTTCAGGCACCTTGTTCAATATTTCCTCATAATATATACAAGAAGCAGTATCAGCGTACTTACTTTCGTTCCACTCTCGCAAAAAATAAATTCTTAATGAGGAATTTTTTGGAGATGTGAACACTAAATTGTGACACTCTTTTGGTCAACAAATTGGACAATCAGGCTATAACTCAACAATCGCTCGAAGTGGTTGCGCATAACATCAAATCAGTGCAGAATTGAACGAAAAAATCAAATATATACAGGGTGTTTCACCATAAACTGGACAAACATATATTGCCTTGAAGATGACACCGAGGAAGTCATTTTTGCCTTATGACATACACCCCGTTTTCGACGCATAAGCGAGATACAGGGTGTTTAAGGTCAACTTTGAGCAATATTCTGATAACTGTGGTGAGTTATGCGTGACATTTGAAATAACGGTTTCTTATCAAATCTTAATATTTTTTAGAATTCTGAAAAAAAATTTCAAAATGGCGGAAAGCCTGCAAAGTTGGGATTTTTTTTCTCAGTTGCCAATTTGAAGAGCACTAGTTCAACGTACTCGATTTTCTTAGATTTTCCGTGAAAAAATTTTTTCAAAATTCGAACTCAACTTTTTTTTTACATGTCTTCAGTGAAAAAAAGTTTCTGCCGAAATCGTTGAAATTTTTCATGGTTGAACTATCTTTCATTCTGAATACTGAGATGAAAACAGAATGAAATAATATCTATTGGTTTTCTTTTTGTAGCCTTCCAAAAATTACGCTCGGAAAACTTTCATAATTTTTATTCAAAAAACTGGAAGCCGTACGAAGGCCAAAATTGTTCTAATGGGCTGCCAGAATGACCTGGACAGAAATATGAATTTATAAACCAGAAAAATTCTTCTCAAAAAACTTCGGTAGGATTCGAACTCTCTACGAGCATGAATTGGGTTTATTTTAATCTTTAAGTTTTTTGAAAAAAATTTTTTTGGTTTATAAATTCTTATTTTCGTCCAGGTCACTCTGGCAGCTCATTAGCCTAAATTTGGCCTTTGTACGGCATCCAGTTTTTTGAATAAAAATTATGAAAGTTTTCCGAGCGTAATCTTTGGAAGGCTACAAAAAGAAAACCAATTGATATTTTTTTATTCTGTTTTCACCCAAGTAATCAGAATTAAAGATAGTTCAACCATGAAAAATTCCAAAAATTTTGGGCGAAATTTTTTTTTCACTGAGGACATTTAAAAAAAAGTTGAGTTCGAATTTTGAAAATATTTCTTCACGGAAAATCTTAGAAAATCGAGTACGTTGAAATAGTGCTTTCCAAACTGGCAACCGAGAAAAAAAAATTCAAACTTTGCAGGCTTTCCGCCAGTTTGAAATTTTTTTTTCAGAATTCTACACCACAATTGAATTGAGCCCTAAAAAAATACTAAGATGTGCTCAGTAACCGTTATTTCAAATATCACGCATAACTCACCACAGTTCACAGAATATTGTTCAAAGTTGACATTAAACACCCTGTATCTCGCTTATGCGTCGAAAACAGGGTATATGTCATAAGGCAAAAATGACTTCCCCGGTGTCGTCTACACGGCTATATATGTTCGTCCAGTTTATGGTGAAACACCCTGTATATTTATACAGGGTTTTACAATTGAATAAACGAAGTATACATTCGTTTCCGGTAGAATCGGAAGTAGATTCCGCTTGAAAATATTTTACAATTTAAGTTCATGTACTCTAAAACAAAAATAAAGAATCTTGAATTTGAATCAAAATTCCCTCCCCGAATACGTCTAACGAAACACTTAAAGAAACCAGCGTGTATACAGGGTGTGGCGTATTGAATTGATATGTGAATGCGTGTTGAGGGTTCCAACTATGAGGCAACTTTGTTGATAATCAGAGTAATAAATCGTAAAGTAATAGGTTGAGATAAACTATGGGTTTTGGAAGTCCCTAGCAGCGAAAGTTGCAGAACAAGTTGGAAAAATAGAAATTGAGAGATTTGTGGTAGAAACATTGAAAAAATTGCGGAAGGAGTTCATTAAAGTTCCGCCGATCATGGAACGACGATGAAAGTGAAACTCCTTATAATTTAGCGGCGTGGTCAAGGTGTGTTCTCTTCTTCGTAAAAGCGAGAAGACAACAACCTCCTAGACTTTCTACCGACAATGACATTGCAGCGAAGATTCTTGACGGGTATGGAATAAACAACACACCTATTTACCAGATACTTGTACATACTGCATGAGCAATTACGAATGGGTATAATGGTTATGATCATTATGGGATATGTATTCATATCGAGCGCACATAGACGCCCACGTGACTGCAACAAATTACAAGCAATTTGAGAAGCAATCCCATCTTGATAACCTGAGAATTACCATTGAATTGAGACTTTTTTGAATGCATGAATCACATGGAAATAAACCATTAATAAGACTGTGATTTGATCCCTGCATCGAGGGAGTGTTTTACAATGGAATGATGGGATACAAATATACAGGGTGTACTATCAGATTGATCAGAAGATCTTCTTACTTCACAGCAGAAGAAAAACTCAAATATGTGCTTGTATGGCTATGGCGAATAAATTCATAATTGAAAAAAGCATACCAAAATAATTTCATTTTTATTTCATTTCTCATCTCACGATATATCTAAAAAACGAATAAATGATTCAACATTTAAGATCATTTGCATATTATGTGATTGAGCATATATCTAATTAATTAATTTCCTAACAGCATAATTCCAAGCCTCTTATGCATTCAGTATCTACAGATTTTATCTGGTATATAATTAACATCTTGAATCTTGATCCAATTTCATGAGAAGCCTCTTTATCACGTGATAACGAGCGTGTATATACCTACATTTTTCGAATTACAATCCATGACGATGTTGGTTGGTGTGTTTGAAAAACGGTATTTGGGTAATTCTGAACTGCACACACGGCTTAGAGATGCATTGTGAACATGAATGATGAATTTATTCAAACTGAGGGAATGGAATGTTCTTTGGTGATTTGAATTCAGTGGCATTGAGCAGAGTCATTAAATCATGAGGAGGTTCACAATAAAACCGTGTTTACAACTCATACATCAATTTGCGAGATGATCAGTATGTTATTTGTCGAGTGTGTTTATAATATTATTGTTACGAAAGAAATATATTCGAAATTTCTGAAAATATAGTTTCATTTTTGCCAAACTGATTCATTTTCATTATTTCGAGTGAGAATTGGCCAGGAACAATTCCTTTTGAACGCAAATGTTATGATTTGTGTATTTTAACCGGTATAATTTTTTAATTGCCAAAAAGCTCATTCATTATTTTAATCATAATAATTTCAACATATTGTATTCGAAGATTCTTCAAATCAATAATGTTTTTTAGCCATTTACTCCTGATGAAAATAATTAACGAAAATCGTGATAATCTCAAAACAAACATGCGAAGCGATGCCCATTCCGTTACTTCTTGGAGATATTGATTTCTCTTTACCCTAGGCGAAATTTTAGCGCCAATTTATACAAACCTTCCACAGCTTCCAGTGTAGAAAATAAAATGATCCCTTTAAATTTGTAAAAACGCGTATACAGGGTCTTTCACGAGGAACCTCACCCATATTTATACGGGAAACTACTGAACGTATTTTCATGAAATTCAGCACTTATAAGTATTTCACGATGCTGATTAAATCTAAAATATTTTCAAGGCATGAGCACCTCCGGTTTTTCCGGAAATGACGTCAACTTCCGTTTTTCAAATTAGAACACCATTTTTTTATTGCAGAAATAGATTCCTTAGAAAATTTCAAGTTATTTTGATGTTACATTTTTCAGTTTTGGTTGGAAAATTCTCTCTGAGCGGGAAAATTCGAAAAAAAAAATCGAAAATAGAGCTCCGCTGAAACAAGAATAACTTCGAGGTTTTTGGATGGAAAATTTTCATTTTTGGGATTTTTTAAGATGTAAGATTGATGTTTCCACTTTGAAAATCAAAATCGCGATTCATGATACAGGGGGTGAAAAAATCGCTTTCAAAGATAGGGATGACAAAATCGTGAAATATCAATTTTTTCAAATTAGAACCCCATTTTTTATGGCAGATATTGAATCTACGTTAAAAAATAATGTGAGTGTATGCATCACACCCTTGCTCTAAAGTGGATATTAACTCAGGATCGTTTCATCACCGTTTCGGCGAGAAAAAACCCTACATCTACGTGTAGAATGCTACGGAATACACTTCAAAATGCAAATGGGGTCCAAGCTTCCATCCAGGCCCCTCTTTCCCATTGGGCACAGTGGGCACGTGCCCAGGGCCCCGCGATTGATAGGGCCCCCCCTCAGATCAAATACAAAATTCCTGATTATTGTCAAATCACCAAACGATAACCAATATTTACCAAAAAACTAATATATAATTCAAAGAAATCGAACCTAAATTACTGACTACAATACCAACTAGTGTCCATGGATATAATGTCTTTGGCCACGACCATTACACATTATTTGGCATCCCTGAATAAATAAAGGAACAGAAGAAAAAGAACATTATTTGTTTATGGCCCCGCGACTCACGAGAGCTGCGCGAAGTGAACGAAATTGGGTACGAATATCAGCATACCGTGTCGTACGTGTCTATGAGTATCGTGAATAAAACGACTTGGCGTTCGGGAATTCCCCTGTATTTGTATGTGGAGTTGGGACGTTTGACGTTTGTTCTGTTTGTACTTTGTAGTGATTGTACTGATTGTGTTCAGAGGTATTCTTCAATTAAATCAACGTTTGCTTGGTTCTTTTTGTGTTAGCGACTGTTTTCAGTGTAAAAATAAATACCTGCTGAATTACAATATAATGTCGAAACGGTCATATCCTAGTGGATCAGAAGAAAGGAAAAAAGCTATACCTACATCAGAAGAAAGTAATTGAAAAGTCCCCATAATTGATACCCTCAGCGTTCATTTGAAACAGCGATTGAGTTCGTATACGAATATCAGTAAACGATTTGATTTATTTTTTCGCTTGAAAACTCTGAATTCTGAAGAGTTGAGACAAAGTTGCAAAGAATTTGCTGAATTTTATTATGAAGATGTCAACGAGAAAGAGTTAGGAATAGAATGTTCGCATTTAAAAGAATACTTAAAAATTGTTGACTGTGAAAATAAGTATTCTATATTGAAAATTTATCAACATTTGAAAGAAAACCAAATTGAAGAAACATTCCCAAATGTAGAAATTGCATTGAGAATTTTTTTGAGCATGATGGTAACCAACTGCAGTGGGAAACGCTCCTTCTCCAAATTGAAAAGAATTAAAAATTAATTAAGAAGTACAATGCTCCAAGAGAGATTAACCAGTTTGTCGCTGATGTCCATAGAATCTGATGTGCTAAAAAGCATTGATTTTGAAGAAATTATAAACGATTTTGGATTTTGCCCATCTGAAATCTAGAAGGGTTCCTCTTCAAATCTCATAGATTTTTAAGCACTAACCTGAAAATGATTGGACCATGTTACATTTATCTATTCGTTTCATGTGAATGTTAATAAATATAAATATTCAACCTTATTTATCTACTTTCTTTGTCTATTCTAACAAAATAGTGTTTTGTCAAAGTCATAGGGGCCCCATCACTCTAATATGCCCAGGGCCCCCAATAGGTTAAAGACGGCCCTGCTTCCATCGAAACCATCAGACGACGTTTGAGAGAGGTGAATATAGGTTCTAGACGCCCATCAAGAGGAGTTCCGTTAACACGTGACCATAAGCGTCAAAGACTGGAATGGGCAAGGCAACATATCAATTGGAACGATTAATGGCGTAGTGTCCTTTTCACCGATGAATCCAGATATGGACGATTTTCAGATTCTCGAAGAATAAGGGTATGGCCGGTATGGGCAATCCCACGCATAACCCGTAATCGTCGCTATGTCCAAGAAGTCCATCCATTCCGAGGGAGTAGTGTTATGGAATGGGCCGAGATATGTTTCAACGGGCTCACAGATCTTCACATTTGTCCTGGGAATATAACCGCCTTACACTATAGAGAGCAAGTCATTGACAAAGTTGTGTCAAATTTTCACGCTGCTATTGGTGAAACTTTTGAATTTCTAGACGATAACGCTAGACCGCACTGTGCAGCCATAGCTGAGAATGCGCGCGAGGAGCTTGATATTCCACATTTACCAATACCTCCGCACTCACCAAATTTGAATTGCAAAGGACATGCATGGGATATGCTCCAAAGAAGATTAGATAATCATCAACCTACCCCAGAATCCTTAAATGACCTGAGAGTGCTTCTGTCCCGTTTATGGAACCAAATTCCTCAAGAAATGTTCAACAACCTCGTGTGTAGTATGCAAAGAAGATGTCAAGCTGTTATTGAGACCCGTGGAGGCCATACATTGTATTGATAGTCTTAAAATGCTTGAATTCTCTGGGAATAAAATTTCGTTATTTCACTCGATTTTTCTTAACCACCCTGTATACGCTGCAGACCTACAGGCTAAAATTAATTTGCAACTTGAAATCATATTAATATGAATTTTCATCACAAAAATCTTATTTCAACTATATTTTTTTGCAATTTAAGTCAATATCCCTAACTCATGTGGAGCAGTTTATTTTGATGTCAAATTAAACTTAATAAGCCAATCGCGCAGCCTTCTGTATTTCCAAACCTTTCAATGATGTGCAAATACTGACATAACAGGGGTGAGTGACCAAGGCGTACTTGTTCCATAGGCATATACAGTATGTTTCACGTTTGTGGCGTGGATATAAAGAAGACTGCCAATACATACCAAACTTTGCGTTACGTTAGAGCCTCAAGTTGTTAAATGCACGGTTTTGAAGCTCAAACCAGTGGCGATTTTTTCATAAACTTACATCGAATGACTTGGAGAATGAATTGCTAACCTGAAGATATTTACGACGTCGTTCTTCTTGATACATTTTCTTCATGGCCTCCTGTTGTCGATGTGCCAGTTCGTCTTCGCTGAAGTAATCCTTTATTTCTTGCCTTACTGGGGTTTTGTAATGTATTGTCACCTGGTTTTCCACATACTTTCTGGGCGACCCTGAAATTCGCAAAAAAGCACCCTATTAACGGCACATTTATTTTTACTAAGCAGCATAATTCTTTCCGTTAGACTAATAACGCAACTGGTGGTTTATGTGAATTTCAGCACCCTGTATATCTTGAATTGAAACGCTAAGAACGAAATAATTCTGACGAGAACACTGCTGAAACATGAATATGGCTAAAAATTTTCGAAAATTCATAAGAGAACAAATAAATTGATAAAGAAAAGATATATTGCAGTTGAAATTTGATACAATATTATACAATGAAGACGATGAAAACACTATATCAAAATTATAAATACCCACTTTGAGAAAATACTGATATTCAACCAATTATTCGGCATCGAATAAAAGAAGAGTTCGAAAATAGCTGGTAGGCTATTCTGTTCGATAAAACTCACAATGGCGTTAACAATGACCAAAATAAATATACACAGGTCACGTAATTCGTACGATTCGAAACTACTTAACAAGTGTTTGTCGAGAAAAGTAGAAAAGAAACTTTGGAATTTATTTGGATGGTGCGCCCATAGAATATTGAACGAATAAGGTCATTTAGTCGTTAACAAGTACGCTGTTGTTGAATTGAGGAAAATCTGGCACAAACTAATAACGAAAGTTGTCGGAATTGTCCAAGCATCATTACTGGTTGACCATTAAATTACTCCTTTTATAAAGGTAGATATTTGTTTACATTCTGTCGATTTCAAATAAATTCGTAATAGAAACTTGAGCTCTGAATATTTGTACATGAAGTTTGTATCGAATTCTATTTAGATTCGAATTTTATTTCGAAATTTACCAGAAATTTATAAGAATTTCAGGGAAAATGAAATATCTATCGGATGAACGATTCACATTGTTTTTCAATTATGTAATGCATGGTTAATGTGGATTATTATTGGAATCATCATTTTTCACAAACGTTAAGAACAATGAACCAACATTAGTGATCCTTATTAATATTTCGTAACAAATAGCTGGTTTGCAATAATGAAAGCTTTCGTGTTTTGATCAAGCGGAGAATAGCAACATATCAACTGTTAATATCTGAGAAACCGATGTGTTGTGCACTGTTGAATTCAGAAATGAAGTGAGATTTGTATGGATTCAATTGAAAAGTCAAGAGATCAGATTATTTTGAGGGAACTCGTCTTTATTCAATCTCACAATGTTCAAGGATGAATTGAATGAATTTGAGAATATCATCGCAGTTTTAACAAAGTAGTAGAAATAAAATGAAAATTTGGTGCTACAAATTCATTTTTACAGAGCTGTGTACCTACTTCAAAATCTTCCAGGTACATCAGACCTTCGAAAAAGGCGTCTGCTGCTTTCTATTTAAAGCCGAAATTGGCATTTAAAAATTTTAAAGTCAATACCAAGATGCAAATTGCCAACTAAAAATATATGTTTAAGGGGATCTGGTACACGTCCGAGCTCGCGAGCTCCCTTCAAAAATTGGGCTTTTTATTTCCACGATATCTCAGTTCGTATATGCGGCGAAGACCAACAACTTTTTTTTTAAATTGAAGCTTAATCAATTCTCTAGAATGTGTATTACTCGTTTTTCTGTTTGTCTTCGTATATAAGGAAAAAACCTGGTGAGCTGTAATTTAATGAAAATCTGGACAAACAATTTTATTTCCATGATATCTCCGTCAATTTTCGGGATAAATGTATGAAATTCTTAGTATACATGCGGAACAATATTTTGCAGAATGTGTATTATTCGCTTTTCCGTTTTTCTGCGTATATTTGAAAAAAACTTGGTTGAAAATATGACCAATAAAGTTCCTACTTTATGATTCATTTAAAAATTGAGGGGACAATAAACAGAAAACTGATCAATACACATTCTGGAAATTATTATTTCGCATGTGAACTGAAAATTTCATACATTTATCTCGAGAATTGACAGAGATATCATGGAAATGAAATCGTTTGTCTAGATTTTCATGAAATTACAGCTCACCAGGTTTTTTTCTTAATATACGGAGAAAAACAGAAAAACGAGTAATACACATTCTAGAGAAATGATTGAGCTTTAATTAAAAAAAAATTGTTGGTCTACGCCGCATACGAACTGAGATATCATGGAAATATAAAGCCCAATTTTTGAAGAGAGCTCGCGAGCCCCAGGTCCCCTTAAGACTAAATTTCACTTACTGGTTTTCAATTTTTCGAAATGCTTAATCAGAAGGGCCGCCATCGTAAGCACCAGACGAAACAAGTGATCACCTAACAGATACTTCCACAAGAACCGCACAAATCAATTTGTTTTCATTTTTCCCATTCACCGAGCACGCTTACTATTACTATCAAGTCCACCGCCTTTGCGGGACCCCCAACTCGCGTGAGTTTCTTCGGATGGTGATGGACGTGAACTGTTGAACGCACCGGCAAAGGATTAATTATTTTGTTCGTGACAAGTGAATTGCACACTGGATAATGATAATGAATTTATTTAAGCCCCAGGCGTGTACGATAATTTGTAGAAAGACTGTGATTTCTCTCCGTTTAGAACGTATTCGTGGGTTATGGTATGGACAAACGTGTGGATTTCATTGCAGAAATCGTGAACGGGAGGATTTTTCCCCACAAGTCCTAGACAAAAACGGCACAAATAGGAAGGATGAGAGGTATCCGTGCACCTCTTGACCATTCTTAGAGGGCTCCAAGTCGCGAAATAAGCGCATTCGAAGTTTCGACGCTTCTCGAGAAAAGTCCGATGATTCTTGGATACCCACAGCGCGCCGAGTGCGTCCTGGCGGCAGTTGAGCAAGGCTTTGTCCCCCGGGTTGGGATTTTCAGATTGGATTTTCAGGATTTTCGAATTAATCGGGCGTTTGGAGGTGGATTTTTTGTCAATAACAAATTAATGACTTTTTTTGTAATATCAGGCAAATATTTCGACCGCTTAAGCCGATTTTGAAGAAGTTCTGACGATAAGTTGAGATTTTGAGAAGCTTCTCTCTCTAGATTCACGCTTGGACGTAAATTGCAAAACGCAATATATTCTAAGATATCAATGAAAACCATGTAACTTCACAGTTTCAAAAGCAAATATGAGAAAAAACATAATGATTATTACGATTCATTACATTTATGAAAAAAGTTTAATTTTCGTGAAGATTGAAAGAATTTGAATGAGATTACATTAATCACTTATAATCAAAAGAGATCTAATCATTTATCTCTAATGGAGATTCCAATCAAATCTGATAATTTTGTTCAATAATTCCATTTCAAACTTTATGCTATAAGAAACAGGAAAAATTTAATTTTATTACCATTGCATTCTTTCACCCAGTCAGCCATTCAAAGCACGAATTTTTATGACCTTTTCTTGGAAACTGTGTGTTGTCATGCTAAAATATGCAACCTATGTGATAGAGCTATTCATTAGATCCACACAAAGTGTGGACTTTGTTGGATCACTTAGTCTGGATCAAAATCCCCAATAATGGATATTCTAATTTACGTCAGTGGTGAATAAAATTATTATTTTATGATACTAACTGTACGGTAATGGTCCATAAGCCATTGGATTAGCTATGGTATACCTCTTCAACCGTAGCTCTTCGCGTTTAGCAATATCTTCTGGATTACTTTTTCCCAACAAACTTTCTTTCCCGATCATAACCGATAGGCACAGAATCACTTACTTTGGGATAAAACAAAACGTCACTTACAATCAATTTAGCATGAGATCGATAAATGAATGAATTATCTGACATATCGTTAGTTAGGATTAATTCACTAGCGAACTGTTTGCTATCTGACAGCTGATATCAAGATAGTTCCTCATTTCGCACATTCTAGGTGGTATCTATTGAAGGCAAATATTTAATTTATGATTAAGAGGAGATCCTCTCCACAATTTCTCATTACTGTCTATTGTAGTCGGTTCATAATAATGGGAAGCTATGAGAAGATACTCTGATTCATGAGGATCCAAACATGATATGTTAGGAATCGATTTCTGCCAGAAAAAGTTCATGAATTGATGAAAATCAATCAAGCAAAATATATTGTTGTGTGGCCTTTCAACAGAAATCATGAAACTATTCAAGAGTGTCATTTAGACGAGAATATATTACAAAATTGGAGGGAATTGAGCCATATAGAAACAGAATCCAGTTTATGCTGGAATCCCACAAGGCTATGTTTTAGGACCGTTACTTTTTTAAAAACGCCTCCTTTAAACAGAGTTATATTAGTCTGATGGATGAAATTTTTTCTGGGCATCAACCAATTGATGAAGAGATTAGACATGAAGGTTAAAGTTGAACATAAGTGTATGTATAGATTGTCGATTATGAAAACACAAAAAATACCTTCGAGAATCCTTTTTGACTGTCCTTGGTGGCTTTTTGGCGGTGGCACTGGAGGTTCTGGTTCTGTTTAAACATAGCAATTCAAAATTTCGGAATAATTTCATTATGCCAGTTAATTTGCGAAGCTAATAAAAAATCACCTGTTTGAAAACATCAACGAATGTGATATTTTGTATTATCACTGGTTCTTTTGAAATTTGTGGTAAATAACGTTGTACTGTTGAGAAAACATTGCTGTTAAAAAAAACAGTCTTAGGGGAAACAAAGGGTTAAAAGTAATTGTTCATTTGAATGAATTTTGTCTTTTTAAAGTATAATTCTCGTTTTTTACAGGTGAAAATGAAGTGATAAACTTGATTTAACTATTATTTTGCCAATAACCACTTGCTGTTCCTCAGTAGAAGTTCAGTTAAACAGGTGGGTGTACAGGTGATTTTTCATTGTACCTGATGTTAACTCAAAAAACTTGAACTGTCGCAAATTGTGAGTGAATGGCTAAAGCTATGTAGTGCAATCCCATAATCAATACAACACCTTTGAATGTAACCGAAGGTTTGCTATTAACTGATGTCCAATTCGATCTGTACCTTACTTCGTTCAAGTCAGGTTGTGAAGAACTTGAAGTAGCCTTCGATTTTGACAGAGATCCGCTTGGTAGTTCAACTGAACGTGTCCTTTGGTGGGGTTTTAAGATAGAAGTTTTGGCAGTCTGCCGATGAGGAGATGCGGATTTTTTTTCTACTTTACGAAGTGTTGGAGTGCCTGTTGAAGCAACATCTTCTTTTGGGAGTACAAGAGATATTGCGTTTTCAGTGGTACGTGGAAATCTATGAGCAGTCCATGAGGCAGTGAGGTATGGCGCTATACCTTTGAGTTCTTTTATATCCGGAGAAGAAGTGAACATTTTGCCCAACAAAGAAATATCACTAGATTTATCAAATTTTTCCCTAAGCTTCTCAACATCCCCACTCTTCAGGCTCAAAATTTCTGAAAGATCCTCACTAGTTGGCGAATATGCTTTATCATACTTTCTCGAGCATAAAGTTGCGATCTTGCTTATTATGTTAATGTGTGGCATAAACCTATCTTCTGCTCTGAGAAAAACTGGCGATACCACCCCTCCTTTCTTAACTCTACTTCTTCCTCTACCTGCATGGACAGGGTACTCATACTTCTTCCTCAAATTATCAACATCAACGTTCACCAAAGCTGGAAAGAACCTGGAAGACTTCTTGTACAGATTTGAATCGCTGAAACAACGTCTCAATTTGTACGACCCATTTGTGAGAAAGTTATGAAAAAACTCGAACTTATCTTTGAGTCTCTTAACTTCACCAGGTCTCATCGAACTGTGAGGTTGATCGAAAAAAGGAGAAAGACTCCTACTTCTATATAAACTATCGCAACTTGTGGTTTCTGAGACAGAAAGTTTGCATGGGCTCATGGTTGTTGTTCTTAACTGTAGAGGAGGAGAAGTGTAATGCGATTTTCTGGTAGACGACAAAGGATATGAGGCCATCCTCATTATTTCTTTCTCACCAAACAGTTCCTTCAAATCTTGACAGGAACTGGATGACACCAATTTCCCTGGTTCCGGTAGATCTACCTTTTCATCCTCGAATTCTGACTCTGCTGGTTTGTGAATGGTAGGGATGTATTCCTCTGAGTCTAAAGCTTTTTCGAAGTAATCCACTTTCTTCTTTACATCTTCCTTATTTCCAGTGAAGATCACAGTATGGGTAGATTCATCAGTGCTTCCACTTTCACTAGACCTGTATTTGTTTCTGCCTTCTTTGGACGAAGTTGAAGATCTTCGATCGCTTTCAGTTGACTGCGAGCTAATCACAGGTTTCTTCTCTTGCAAAACTTGTATATTCCTATCTTTGATTTTCTTAGGTTTGATAGATTTTTCAATATTTTTATACGCATCAAATTTTTCACCTTCAGTAGAAGGTTTGGAAATTCTCTTCATGAGCTCATTGCTTAATGACTGAGATATCCGTTTCTTTTCTGTCTCACTCAGTTTCTCACTGACTCTTGAATCTTTCTGGATAGTAACTGGTTTTGAAATATCTGAATTTCTCCGTACTGATAAATGTGTTGGAGGTGATTTTTCGACAGGAACGTAAACGCTGAATTCGGGCGATGCCTTCTGTTTTTTATGATTATGATTGTAAATCTCGCTTAGTTGTTCTTTGAGGGTATTGACTTGGTCCATAGATAGACTACTCCAAATCCTACTGCCGATACCTTCAGTCAACAGTTTATCTGAGCTCGAAAACTTTTTAAAACCATCAGGTACCCTTCCTTCTGATTTGGAACGTTTGGCAACCATGTGGTTGGCAAGGTTCAGAACTGAACTGCCTCGCCATAGTGGTTTGTAGGTATCCCTACCTAAACATATCTTCTCGATGTGGGAGGGGTCGTATAATTTCAATTTTTCCAATTCACCCTTAATATTGTCTAGAGATTTTTCTCTGGTTCTCAAACCACGATCCATTTCTCTATTCCATTTATAGTTTTTAACGTCCTTGGGACGAAAAAGAAAGCCTTCATCCTTTTCCTTCTCCTTCAGTTTTTGACTGAGATAATTCATCTCTCTCTCAGTTCTCTCCTTATGGTGCACTTCTTGCCATCTGTCAAAGTCGACAATCTCCCCTTCACTCCTTTTCCTTAACTTAGATTCATTGATAGATGCAATACGCTCAAGTTCTCCCAACTTTTCCAGGGTGACGTAAAACTCGTTCAAATCTTTGAACTTTGAGCTTCTTCTCGCAAAATAAGTTACCCCGTTCTGAAAGTCATTTCTTCTAGCATCGTCACATGTGGAACTCCTTATCTTTCCGTCAGAAGAACTTTTGGAAACTTTGAAAGAGTGAGTCTGATGGGATTGTTTCATCGAATCAATTTTCCTCCTTGATGGAGATCTTGATACAGTGGGAGAATGAAGAGGTTGATGTACTTCCAAATGTTTCCTTTCAACAACGGGTGAAACAGGTCTACTTGTTTGAGAAAAATAGATGAGTTTAGGGGGTAGACTGATACTTCGACCCACTGTATCAATAGATTCAGTTGAATTGAAGGTTTTCCTCTCGAAAGATATAGATTTCGGGCTAACCGATCTCGGTCGTGAGTCCATATTTCTGAATTTGGAATCACTCACAGGCTTCGTATGATTCAAGTAAATCTTCATGGCCCTAGCTGCTGGGTCTTTAGGACGCTCTCTAGATTTTTCGATGGATTCTTCGTATAGCCAGGGTCTTCTCCGTAGCTGGGGTGATGGAGTTTCTACATCCCTAAGGAATAGGTGTTGGAAGAAACTGTTTGAATGGACCATTTTATGACGTTCACGGATTTCTTCCAACGTCGTTTCTTTCAGTTCTTTCACTGGTTTGACTTCTTGCCCTGTTTCTTTCTTTGAAGATTTTTCAGGAGATTTTTTGGAGGATTTGGATTTATTATTGATCTTTCTATTGGCTATTTTACCATTTATTTCTTCTTTCTTCGACTTCTTCAAAGTATCTCTATTTGGAGAATGAGGAGTACCTTCACCTCTTTTTTTGGAATTGGTAGTATTTTTCAATAACCTTTCTTTGCGAACCAGAGTGGGTGATCTCAGTGATTCCAAAGAGGTGTTGAGAGCACTCAATTTCACAGGCATTACATTAGGAGTTGATTTAGACTTAACTAAAGATCTTCGACTATATAGGGGTGATGGAGTCCTTGTTCTAGAGAATATCTTTTTTCCTTCTTCCCCGACTTTCATTTTTACATTCAAATCACTGACTTTTCGGAGAACATTAGGAGAAGATGTGATTTTGGTATCTTCAGTCACATCTGATCTGAAGGTTCTCTTCTCTTCAAAAAATTTAGGGACATTCATCAAGATTTTCCTTTTTTCGGTACCGAAAGTTCCAACTGGTTTTGCAACAATCCTTTTGGATGTCTTAGCTTCACTTTTATTGGAACAAATTTTGCACGGTTTACTTTCTTTAGAGCAGCAAACCTCCGGTTTGGTTTTCTTCGTGGATTTAACTGGCTCCCCACTTGATATTTTTGTTGTTACTGTAGTTTTACTATTTGTATTAGGCTTTTTGGATGTAACAGTTGTCACTTTCGTAGATTTCTTACTTCTTGTTGGTGACAGTTTACAAGTAATTTTATCGCGAAGGAACTTGACCTTGCTTTTATCAAAGTCTGATGTTGTGGTGAAGCAAATTTCGTGCCTTTTACAAATGGGAAGCTTCTCTTTCTCTACCTTCATGGTAGTTATCAATCTTAAGGTTGTGTTGTTTCTGGAAGATCTTCTCTTAGGGGGAGAAGGAGCTCTTTGTATTCCTGTTGAGGTTGACGGTGCGCTTCTTTTGTATTCAGCGAAAAGATCAGGTCTCTTTGGACGTACCGTCACTGGATAACAAAATATTTCTTGTCTTGGTATGTTCAGTTCCAAGAGTGAATCTTTGTACGATGGAGATACAGGACGAAAGCTATTTTCTGTGGAAAACAATTCGAATTAGAAGAAGGAAAGTTTTAGTTTTTCCTTTGGTGCTGAGAAAAATCACTATTGCAACTGGAAAACTTGAGGAAAGAGTGTTGTTGTGTTTGGATTCAACCTCCATTGCGATTTCTGAAAAATCTTCGTGGAACTGTCAGTCTTGAAAGTGTAGGACTCCACAAACGGTGTAGTTATCGATCGATTAGTCGAACCTTCATCCCAGAAAAAGTTAATGTACAAGAACCTTCACCAAATTTGAATAGAACATTCAAGACATGAAAATTAGTTTTGAATGTAAGCTTTCAATGTTGTGAATGAGAGTTAGATTGCCATGCATACACAGAACCGTCACCTCCATTAGTACCTGAACGAAAATGGGTTAGTGCATGAAGAGTGCTTACCTTTTGGACGTTCAGGAGCAGGTTTCCTCAGCCCATGAAGAGGTACATCCCCACCTTTCTGAATTATTTTGTAAGCTTCCCTTTGTTCAGATGGACTGATCCGGCTTCCATCTTCTTTTCTTCTGAATACTAGGGTTGAATCACTCTCGTAACCTGATTCTTTTAAGGCTCTGAAAAAAATGTGGAACTTTGTTGGAGATCTTGATGGTTGTTATTGAAGGAATACTTACTGGCTCATATATCCTTTCGTTATGGGTTTTTTCTCTTTCTCCACTTTCTGTAATATTTATTTTTCAGTTAGTTTCTTCGTGTTTGATGTTGAACATACATGCTAAAACTTCGAAAGCACAATACCAGAAAAATTAGGCTGAATATGGTGTGATGCTTATTGCATCCTTAAACCATAAAACGATTTTATTTCATTCTTCCAAAAACGAGGAATAATAATTTTAATTTATTTCATTAATTCGATTGAAATGTTATTTTTGACAATGGGCGTAGAATTCCGAAGAATGTCAAAAATACTCGCTATTTTGAAGTTTATTTTTGAACCCCTTATATGGGTTCTAAAAAGTGTGACATAAAGATAATAAAACTTATGAATGCATACTAGGCCAATTGAAAATATAAAAAAAGAGAAATAAAATAACACGATCAAATGAATTTAAATATATTTTTTGAACCGCTATCTGACAAAAGAACTGACAGATCGAGAAATAGAAAGGATAAACTTTCGAGTGAACTGATATAATATATTGGTTGATTTTAAGAAGTGATGAAGCCTAAGGGCGTGTTCCATAAAATCATTCGAATGTCAATAGGCGTATAATTCCATTAAATCTCGTGTCCGGAAAGCACACATTCAAATAGGATGGTCTTCAGAATTACATGCGTTTTCAAATTGTCGTCATTGGATTCCAGTTGCACTCATGCAAATGGGAAACATGCAAATATTTCCATATTTTCATCGGCACTATAACAGTTATCATGCGTTCTTACTTTATAGAACATCGGCATTGTTCTGAGACTTTCAAAACCTTCTACATCGTCCATCCACTTGACGAACAAATGTAAAAATGGAAAGCTGTTAGTTACAGAAAGCCCCATAGCTACGAAAAATGAAAATGAAAAAATTATAATTGATTTGAAAAATTGAGAACCAATTGAAAGAATGAAATATCAACAAATACATGAATTGGACATTCTTATATGGAATACACTGAAAGATTTCATTTTCATTCTTCGGAAGGTGAAAGAGAAGGGAATAACAAAAAATTAATAAGTTTGCCTACCCCATCAAAAATATCCATGACTTCGTCCCACCACTAGAAAAAAATTGTTCAATTTAGCAACAGAAGCAGGTGACAAATGGGTCAGCACTATACAAAAGTGAATTATGTACAAAAATTCCAGACTTCGGA
Source organism: Adalia bipunctata (assembly GCA_910592335.1). NCBI lineage: Eukaryota > Metazoa > Arthropoda > Insecta > Coleoptera > Coccinellidae > Adalia > Adalia bipunctata. Next base: position 18,456,040 of record OU342955.1, read on the forward strand.
AAATTTTTAATTAATGATATCCCGTAAGCTATCTTTTCATATTTCTTCTTCAATTCATAGTAACTACATTGAAAATACAAAAAATAGTTGCATTATAATCTTTGAAAGCTGTCCCCAATATTCTAATAATTTTCATACAATTCCAAATATTTCCCAAAATATATGCAGAATCCAGTCTTACCTTTTTGGATTCTTGATCAGAAATTGTTGAGTGACCTGGAATATAATTCTCTATTCTTCCTGGATGCAATTTTGATCCTAGAGAATAATCGGAAGCAGATGTTGTTCTGGAAGACGGTTTATTTTGATTCTAATTATTTCATATTGTAACTTAAATTCAAAAAATTTGATAAACTTGATTTCATTTTAAAATTAAACCAACACATTGTCTATTAACATAGTTGATTTGATACAATTTTTTAAAATTAATATTCGGTTTTCGTTACAAATTGGTGGAGGATCTTGTCCATAATAAATAATAATTTTTTTATTCTGGTGATCGTGATCAGAATATAAGGCCAAAGTTAAAATTTATTGTATTGTGATCGGTTTTCGATACGTGTGCAAATTGCTAAGTTGATTGAAACTATTAAATGTGGTGAAAACTACTTTTGTGAAAGAAATGATCACGTTCAATTTAAATTTATAATTACATATACCAAATTATAAAATAGGCAATATAATTAAAAAACTAATAGAGGATCAAAATTTCAACCGTTTGAAAATTAGATTCTCAGCTTTTTCCACATACCTCCATTGGTTATTTCTCGGCATTGTTGATGTAGTAAAATTTTCCTTGTCATTGACTTGTGGTCTCCGCCTATCCAAAGTGGCATATTTATACTCCATATGGTCACTGTCGTACGCACCTGGTTCTGGTTCCGATAGATATCCAGATATGTAGGGATACTGAGCTATGGAAGAGAAATAGTCGATCGAAAATATGTCACAACCAAATCTGGACTATGACAGATTAGTTGTTTACGATCGTTGAATGCAATTTTATCTTACCAACGATCTCTAATTTGTTTTTGTGTCCTATTAGAATGTAATAATGGGTGCATTGATAAAGAAGCGATTAGTTTTCGAATGATTAATTGTGGGTTATTTGAGGTCGATCTAGTTCGAATTTGAAAGGAATTTGAAATTGAATGTTTTTTGTGTGGGGAATTATTTTTTTGGCTTTCTGGTCTGAAAAGGCAATTTTCGACAATCTTTTTTATAAATTATAATAAAAATGAATCAAAAATATTCTAGAATTGAAACAGTAGTGCTTTTTCATTAATTCCACTCAGGTTTTTTGCTCTATCTAGTGCCTTTTTTCTTCGATGTTTTGGAGCTTATCGTTATTTCTTTGAGTGGAGAGGTTATTTGAATATGAAATACGAAAATTGAGAATGAAAGTCAGTGGTTTCGAATGATTTGGTCTTAAAAAATGGCAAATATATCCAGATATCGTACGAACAAGCAATGTCAACAAGAGGAATTACCTGTAAACCTTGAGATAACAAGTCGATGTTTGGAACTAAGCACACAATCTCACACAAAACTGCCCAAGTTCTATATGTACGAGATGATATCAAGCAACTGAGCTATGAAAAAATGTGGGGCAAAACATAATGATTAATTCCTGCTTTTATCAGAGCTTACAAGTTGGAAGGTCGATTTTTAGTAGATTATTCAAAAAAATTATCAGTAGCGCGTATAATGCATTTTGAATAAAGTCCTGATAAGATGAAACGTTTATTTTTTGGATTTACGGAAATCCACTTTGAATTTGAATGGCACAAGTTTACTTATACAGGGTGTTCTACCTATGAGTCGCCACTCTCAACGACTAGTTACACAGTAAACATTCCCAAAACCATTCGAAACTCTCAGTTTTCGCTCGTTCTACTTGAACGAAAAGTTCGGATCCCAATTTTCGAAGCTGGAATGGGCGAAATTTGACCATTAGAGGCCTAAAAAAATCAATGAATCCATACGTGGTATCTACCAACATTTCTAAATCGGTGGATTTCATTTGGGTACCCCTCGTAAGTTTGGACTAGGGGGAAGGGCAGAGTTCGTTTTGAAAAATGGGGAATATCAGCAACAAAAGATTTTCTCGAAGCAGAATACTCAAACAATTAGTGCATAGCAATGTCGTGTAAATTGAAGCAATGCAGGCAAAAGCGACATGAGCGAGAAATTGAAAAATTTAATTATACCTCTTCGTGGCTTGTAGCGCACTGTGACAAATTCGTCTGCAAGGGAAATTCAGTAATTCAGTGATTGTCGGCTTTGTGTCGTATTTCCTTGGGTAATTTGCATATAGAGCAACGCATCATCCAGAAAAAAATTCATTGGATGAAAAGCATCAAGAATCTGAGCCTTACAACTGTCGAGTCATTGAAAATTGCGTGGACTATGAATTCGCAATATATGTTGAAGAATTTTGTCCAGTTAATCCACAGTAGGTGGTTGCCAGAAGGAAATATTGTATGTAATGATGCGTTACTTGTAAGTATATCCAAGACGACAGTGAATGCTTACCTTTATACGGTTTCTGCTTGTGTATTGTATCGTACATTTTCTTGTACCATTTTGATTGATTGTTATCTCTCACTTCCTGTGAACCCAATAATATATATTATCTTACAATTGAACAACGAATATAGGGCGTTTTTTCAGGTGAATCCTCTTTTAACAGGAGGAGAAGTCATCAAAATTAACCATTCCCCGAAAAATTCCCTATATTAAAGTTCCATCAATTGAATTGATACTAATACGCACGAAACCGGACCTGACTTCGAATAGTTCGAAGAATGCGCGATTTCGATCGGCCCGAACGAGTTGCGTTCGAGTTTCATGAGAGAGAAACAGGACCGGATTTCTTACTTCATCAAATAGATGCCCACTTCAAAGTTTAATATCTTCGGAGATACAGTTTATTTTAACAAGTTATACCATGTGTTAAAATTGGAGACTCACCTTTGAAAACAACCTTTAAGAGTCTTCCAACTAGAGATTACATTTGGTATTATTCAGTTCATACTAACCGATCTCAAGGATAAAGGCATTCCGTCACTATTGACAGGTCCAACGCCTTCAATTTTTCTCCTCTCCGAATTTCGAAATACTTCACTGTCTGATTCACTAATATATTCGCTTGGTCGGGGGTGAACTGCGAAATAGATTCATGGTAAAGATTGAGGTTTTGGGCATTTGAAAAAAAATTACTTATTTCTCCCTGGCTGCTGAAATCATGGGGTATTCTGTAATGGTCCCGATTCGCTTCAAGGTAATTTGCTCCTTTGGGAAGCTGTCCTTCTGTAATCAATGTCATATGTCATTTTCACCTTGAATATAATACCAATGAACCGTAAGTTTCATTATCATTTGCATAATCCATCATGAAAAGGAACTCTTCGAAATGAAAAAAATCGAAAAACGAGAAATTCGCCTCTATTCTATCTACGTAATTGACAGGTTCTGGGTATTATAGCCAATCTGATGAGTCATATGAGCGGAGCTGGGACGAAACCTAAATCCCAGCTCGATCCACAATCTACAGCAACACGCTGTAATACAATGTTTTTGGATCAGAAATTCAGTTCTACTTACCTCTGGCTTTTTGAAGAAGAGTTACTGTAGGATTTTGCGCCTTAGGGAGTCGGTTAATCGTGAGATCGTTGAATCCAGTGGCGGGTGCTGATCGACTGTTCGGGATACGTCTTTCTGAGGTTGTTTGGTGATGTACTTCACCACGCGTTACTGAATCTTGCCAATGAGGACGAGAAGTAGATTTTTCAGAACTATAAGGAACCTGGAACTACCAAAAAGAAATGGAATTTAATAATTGGAAGAATAATAATTGAAGAAACGATTAATGCAAAAATAAACGAATAAGGAATAAAAAACATATGAGAATTTCATGAATAAAAAATAATAAAAAAAACAAAAACAGAAAATTATAAATAGAAAGATAATGAATAAGATAATAATATGAGAAAAATAATGAATGAAAATAAATTAGAAAATAAGTAGAAAAAAAAAACAATATCATCTTTCAGATGCTCTACCAACCTCTTCCGGTTTGTTCTTTCTGCCTAGTTTAGGTGACTCAAAACTAACTGGTCTGTATTCCTTTCTTTCTGCAACTGGACTAGATGTTGCACTCTTTGGCTGCCAAACAGATGGAATTGATTCGTCATGTTTCTTTTGCTGCCTTTGTTTGTCAAATCCTGCTTGTGTTAACTCTTGTTTCTGGCCAGGAGACCATACACCTAAGTACACAATTTGTAGGTTAATAAAAATAAGGAGAAACATGAATGGATTTGTCAACTTTTATGAGTTCGAATGAAATGACAACGATTCGCTAGGAATATATACAAAAATTACAATATCAATTGCTTTAAGTCGGGAGAAAATGTCGTCAATTTAAATCTTAAAACTGATGAAAATTCCACATCAAATGTTACAAAATTGCTCATGCGAGTTATATTGTTCTTTCTGAAAATAGCTGACAATGAATTCACCTCCTGTTCGTGTAGGATGGTCACATTTTCAATGTCCAGATTTTCCACACTTTTCCTTGGTTTCACAACAAACTAAATTTAAAAGCACAGGAAGTGAATTTAAAAATAAATTATGATCACGTCACCGGGCAGCGTTTCATCAAAGCTTAACATCTAATTTATTGATCAGAAACGGACCCATTATAGAATGCGTGTATGTTTTCGCATTGTGAATAAAACTGGCGTTTGTACAGCGTGAGATGAAGAGTCTGGTGACTACGATCCGTGGTGAATATTCACGTTTCTTGCATTTCCATTAGGTAGATAGCCAGAAATAGAATTAATATTTTATAGGTACCTATTATAACATCAAAGACGCATGAAACCTTTGATTATAGGATCGGTATTCAATTTAATCCGAGTTGTTGCTGTATGAATAAATCATCGCTAATATATTATCGTGACTTAAACAGGCAGCTATACAATGCTGTGTTTGACGGAATACCTTAAGAATTCTTCTAAACGAAAGTTGAAGAGTTCTCATTGAATATACGGAAGAATCATGGAAAATGAAATATAAACGATATCGAATGTAATGCCAGTAAACCAAAGTTCGCTGTTAGAAATACACGACACCTTCAATTTTTATAGATATACACGAATCTCCGAAAAGCTATAAAGTCGGCGTTCCCAATGAAAATAGGAATTCAGCGAATACTTTTGCTTTGAATTGAATGCTCTCGTATGTATAGAATTTCACAGTAGGTTGTTTTATTGTTTTTCATTTCCATACGAACAAAAATGAAGATATGATTCAATAGGTATTTGCATTTTGTAGCGAAATGATGTTTTTGTGCTCATATGGGATCGTGATTAAAAATGTATTATTCATGGAATTTTGCAATATCTGTACTAAAAATTATTAAAAACATATTTTGCGTGTTTCATTATCGAAAAATCAAATGAAAGCTTTTCGGAAGTTATTAAATTATTTGAAACATTGAGAAAATCCATTTTGCAGACAAATAAATACCTATTGTCTGAATGCTCTGAGGTAGTTAATGGAATATTGGAAATGAAATGTGAAAAAAATAAAAATGAAAAATTTTATAGAATAAAGGTTATATAAATGGTATCGTTATATAGGTTTTGGAGGACTCTGAATTCAACTAGAAATTATCCAAGGTCCTATTTGGATTAGTTTAGATTTTGATCTCCGAAACGGTATTTTTTCAAAAATCGAAATTTCAATCTGTCAAAGATTCCGTTCCTGAGAACAGATCCAGTTGAAGTTCTTATATTGTTAATCAGTGTCTCTGTGTGATATTAAATCGATTCCGAAAATGTCAATTTCTTGGGCAAAAAATGATTAAGGGTTGAGACCCACAAAAAACACTATAATTCCCATCAACAAGAAATCCCAGGCGGATCAAGGGGCGTTTTTCAGTCTCGAAGATCCATTGGAATCATTCCAGAATAACCATTTGGCGGCTCAGTGTGCTCCATAATTTGAGTGCTTTGAGCTTGTGGAAAAATTTGAACATAAACATACTGAAGGACTATATGGACAAGTTTGGTATCAAAATCGATTTCGAAACATCCAACATTTTGGATGCAAAGTGACAAAGGAGTAAGACCCCCCAAAAACACCATATTTGTTATCATCAATCGCTGCCGAATCTAACTGCGTTTATCAATCTGAAAGATCTACAATCAATCCGAGCCATTCAGAAAAACCAACCGCCTGATCAATATCACTTATACTTTGAGTGCTCTGAGCCTCTGAACAAAACTTGAAATGAAATATGAAAAAAAGAAACCGACATAAAATCGACTATACAGAGTGGGCTTTTCGAAACGAAACAGACGAGATAACGGGCGGAATAAATTTATTTCGAAAAAATGCTCGGACACGTCGATTTTTGTTTCGAGGGGGACAACTTCTAAGGTCAAATTCACAACTATATCGCTTCAACCCTTAGTGTTAGAACACCAACCCCTAAATTTTGAATAGTAAAGATAGGGTGAGTGATACCTCATTTGAAAGGTCATTTTATCCTGAATTCAGGATATTAATTTTTTCTTCATTTGATTCATTGGTTCTTGATATATCGACATTTGAAGTTGAAACAAACATGGTATTGTCGTCAAGCAAGCTGTCTGAATCAATAGAATTTATTATTCATTCATTCTGTAGATTTGATGAAACTCCATAACTGCTATACACCAGACATCAAAATACAAAGTTAAAATTTTAACAATGAATAATTAGTCAAATAATTGATGAATTCACATAGCATGGTTAGCGGAATGAATGGTACTGTACGAAATTCAAAATTGAGTATCTCGAAAACGAATGCATTAAATGAGAAAAAAATCATTACGTTGAATTCACGATAAAAAGGCCTTTCAAATGAGGTATCACTCACCCTTTCTTTCCCATTCAAAATTTAGGGGTTGATGTTCTAATACTAAGGGTTGAAACGATATACTTGTGAATTTGACCTTAAAAGTTGTCCCCTCGAAACAAAAATCGACATATCCGAGCATTTTTTCGAAATAAATTTATTCCGCCCGTTATCTCGTCTGTTTCGTTTGGAGGCCCACCCTGTATGGACAAGTTCATTATCAAAATATAGGTTTTCGAGGACGCTGAATCCAATAAGAAATCCGAGGCCCTATCTGTAATAGTGAAGATTTTCACCTGCGAAATGGCATTTTTTTTTAAATTTTAAATTTCAACTTGTCAAAGCTCCTGTTGTTGTGGTGGTATCAACTCTTTGTTTGTAGGTTGATAATCCCTGTCCAAAGTATTTCTTAGTATAATAAAATCGGTATCGAAATTCACAACTTTTTTGGGGAAAAATGCCTTATGCATTTTTGAATTATATTTGTCCTCAATTCGAAATATCTGGCGAACCTAAAGGAGTTTTTCTTCATGGAGATTCTTCAATCCATTCGAATCATTCTCATTCATAAAACCCATTTTGCTGATTAATTTCAATTTAAATTTGAGTGCTTTGAGCTTCAGAACAGAAAAAATCGAGTCAAACAGGAACTAGATGAAATAGTTTGTAATCCAAATATAGATTTTCGTAGACGCTGAATTGAATGAAAATAATTCGAGGTCCTATCGTCATAATTCGAATTTTCACCTGCAAAATGGTATTTTTTCAAAAATCGAAAAATCAACTGGTCAGATCATCCGCTCCTGTGATCGTATCCATTTTTTGTTAGGTAAAACATTCGAAAATGTCAACTTTTTCGGTGGAGAATTATCAAGGGTTATGTCCCTCAAAACACCATAATTGTCGTAAATTAGAATTTGTGTAGGCATCTAACGAAATTATTGAATCAGGAAGTAATTCAAGTGATTCAAATCATTCAGAAAATCCAGAAGTGGATTAACCGGTACGCTTAGTACGCTGCAGCGTAGGGCCCCGAGGTCCATAAGGGCCCCGGCGATCGGATTGAATTTTTTTTTCTTGAATGGAAATTCAGTATGTAAGTGTGAAAAGAATAGCCAGACTGTACTATATTTCATAAGAAGCTCAGAGACAACTTGTGAATTATGAATTATTTCATTCACATGAGACGCAATTGAATAACCTGAAGAGCCTCAGAGCAAAACTCAGATGTTGGAAAAAACACACCATCCGAGATTCAGCGTACTGTCCCTCATTATCTTGTCTGTCTGCAATAAATTCAGTCAAGGGTGGCGGCCGATTACTAATATTTACAATTACATCATAATTCAATAAATTTGTCGGCATTTCCTCTAAAATCTAGGAATGTGCTACAGAACGGCCGACCAGATGTTGATCCGTTTAGGGTTGTAAAGTGGAAAATGCTTGTGCAGAATATTTAGGTCTGCATATTTTTTTCTCACATTCATTTCACAAGATTCGAAAAGTGTTGACAGTGACGGGCGAGTTTCGTATAACGTGTGAGATTCAAATATTGTGAAAAACTGAGAAGTGCTGGTGAATTGAACTATTTGAGTTTGTGTTTGGACTTTTAAATCCTTGTACTCTCATTGAACGATATAATTGATTTAGAAGGTAAGCTTTACAGTGCAGTTTCATATGCTAGAAATGACATTCTCCCAATTTTTCGACAATGCGGCATAAACATAATTCGAGCGATGATGAGGCAGACCAGTAAAATTCATTTTCGATTTGAGGCATACGACATAATAGTGGTTCAATACCGGGAAAAGGAAATACAAAATACGATTTCCAGAAATAATTTGATCAACCTGTATCTACGTGTTTGTACGACGAAATGACAAACAAAACGAATAATTTCGTTTCAAAAATATGTATGTATATTTAGATGTTCATCAATTTAATTGTTGCAATTTTTTCTTGACTTCCGATCATCTCCGATAGACTCATTCACTATTTTCAATAATACGTTCATATTTTACCATCCTTTTGTTGTATCAATTAGATAATAATTTTTCATATATTAGCTCATCGGTTCGGATTTCATACTTCAATAGAGCGAAGTCAATGAATTTCTGTGTTATTTGTTACAGAATATAAAATGAAATTCAACATTTTCTTATCATTACAGTTGCAAGTTGCATATGTAATATTGACGTGACACCATGTCTGACAGACGTTATTGTATGAGCGGCTACCAAAAACGAAAGCTCAAGGAAAGTAAAGAGCAGAGTAAAGCTAAGCATCCAAAATTGACAGAATTTTTTGCTCGTTTCCCAAGCTGTCATTGATAAAAAATAAATATAGAACTGTTATGACAGAAAATAGACTACAGTTTTGAGGAATACCTTCAATCGAAAGTGATAAAACGGGTAGTCCCGATTATGATTCTGCAATAAAAAAATTTGCTGATATTAAAATAAGAAATAATCAATTTTTTAAGTAGAATTTTATGTTGAAGGTAACTGATTTACAGCTTTACGATACTTGTATCTTTTGTGATGATTTATGTCTTAATCTCGATGCCGCAATAAAAAATTTGCAGATATGATATTCTAGAGATATTTTGTATTTGAATTTTGGTGATATTTTGCCCTTTTCAAGATTTTTATTCATTTTTTATATTTTGTTTTGATATATATATATATATATATATATACCTTGTATTTTATTAATTGATTTCATGTTTTGTTTTGAAAGAAGTGAGTTTTAATTAAAAAATTTGTTTGAAAAAAATCGAAAATGTTTCAGAGGGGGCCCCAAAAGTTTTGAAGCGTAGGTCCCCTGAGGTCATAAATCTGCCACTGATGAGAAAACCCATCTTGTGGCCCAATAACACCCATAGTGCTCGGTGCTAGTGAATATAACTTCGAAAGATTATGGAAAAAATTAAAATGGAAACTTTCTTAGGATATGGATTTGGTATCAAAATATAGGTTTTCGAAGACGCTGAATTCAAAAGAAATATTTCCTACCTATAACAGCTTAGATTTTGACCAGTCAAACGGTATTTTTACTTTAGAAAATCTGAAATCAAGATGATCCAATTTATGATAGCAAATGATAATAGCATTTTCCCAATGAAATATGATAATAGAATTTCCTGAATTGAATATCGCAATCCGTATTTCCACGGCGCCTCCAGTTACCATCGAATCAATTAACCTACATTGATACATCAGCGGAAAAATCCACGGAATAAAACCTCCGTCTGCGACCCGAAAAGTGTGCATTTTCCTCCGCCGAACTGGAAATTATAGGAAACCTGACAATCGAGCACCTGAGACGTGAAAATTCAGCAAAACGACCGAGAGAATCCTGTTTAATCTTGATCCGTCTTTTCCGTTTGGTGCCAGTTCACTAATAATAGAGCCGGATGAGTCAGTCCATATGAAAAACGTAAAAATAGAGCAGAGGCGGATGGCACACCTAATTAATATCGTCGTTGACGTAGGGTTTCATTCATTCATCCGTGAAGGTACAGGAAATTCGTCAATACCTAAAAGGGATATGGAGATATTTATTCGTTACGAATTACTGCAAGCTCAAATAGGACTCATTTCCACTCTTATTATTTCTGGGTTCATCAACAATCCAGATCCTAAGGTCACTATTTCAAATCCGGCTCGAAGGACCACTTGTTAAAAATAAATTTCTATAAGAAGACATATTGCTTTTTTCATCATTTGAAATTCTAGCGAATAATCGAAAAGAAATATTGAGGTAACATATCCAGAAGCATAAACGATATCTTCCAAAGCTGCTGTCAATTTTTTTTTAATAGGTTTCCTGAACTGGGAAATTTGAATCAGCGTTTTTCTCGTATTTTTCATTGAATACTGCAATAAACTACCACAATATTATCACAGGTTCCTGGAATGATTAATGTAAAAGGATATCTATTATGTTCGAACTAGAACCATGAATATACAGGTTGAGTAATTAACATTCTTCTGCTTTGACTGACTTCATACCTTCGTGAAATTCTGATGGTAATGAATTAGGGGTATCCTCTTCAAAGCATAATATGAATATGCCTTACGTTGAAAATGATTATGCTAGCACTATAGTTTTATGCATTGACTCAAAGATCTTATCCACTAACTCAATTTAATTTGGTCCTGAATTCAGAGAATTCAGACAAGACGATTATGCAAGGTAGAATAATGCAACAGAATTAGATCTGTTCTACATTTCAATTACAATATCCTTTGTTGTGTGTTACTGATCCTTGATTTATTGTTTCGACGATAGATTCGTACAGGAACTCCTCAGACAATGAACTTGAATTCGATATCTCATAAGATATTCAGTACGAATCTCGGTTCTACTCTACATGTTTATATTTGTTTATGTATTGAGTACCTACTTCAGAAATAAAACACAATGACCAATACGTATTGTTCATTACTGACAATGGTGTGTTACTGATATGAAAGGTTTGGAAATTTGCTACACGGTAGCACCAATTTAGCAACATTTGGCTCGTTATTCTTCGTAAAGAACTTCCCGGTAAAAACTCAAACTAAAATTTTTTTACGAACACAATCATTTCACTCATATTTCTCCTGTTTTTAGAATGCGAATATGTAGAGTAGGACACTCAGAAATTGATTATTTGGTTAGTTTCTGAAATTGTCTGAAAGCTGTCGTGACGTCGACTATGGTAGACCCAAGTTGTAATAATAATAATAATAACTGATCTTTATTGACAACTGGTATCAACAGGCAATCGACCGAAGTCCTTCAGCCCAGCAAGTTGTAATTTTGGACAGAAATAAAAATGAATTAAAATACGAATGTGATCATAGCAAGTACCTAGAGGGCGAGAACAGGGATATATTCGAGTAGTTAACGATTATGGAAAAAAGAAGATTAGATTGATTGGATTAAGATGAGATAATGCGATGTTTTTCATAAATTAGGGAAGAAGTGGTCATTTTTCTATTTAACTGAAGGAACGAAACGCGACAGCGTTGAGTGAATTGTGAATTGGAGTAGCGAATGACGATTGTTTCTCGCAGTTTTCTGTAGAAAGTTTTGAGAACTTTTTGTTAAAGTTATCATGAAATTATATTCCCCCAACATATCGAAAACTACATGCCCGATCATGTTTAAATTTGGTATCAAGCTGTTGAATATCTCGAAGATTTTAGGATCATAAAAATGAAAAAAAAATGTTAATCAAAAGCTCGAAGCGCATCGATCAATTCTGCCGAAATTCCTGTTGAAATAGGAATTTTTTTTTAAATCTGGAAATGAGAGAGTTATTAGTGTAATCAGTACCTGAATGAGTAAGAGCTCTAGCTACAAATTTGAGCAAGCGTGAATAAGTTTCTCACTTCAGGTTATTCTTCGTTCAACTGTTTTTCGTTCTTCTCGTGCAATTATTTGCTCCTTTCATAAACTTTTTCTTACATAAATTCGATTGTTCAAACATTATGGAGAATGATCGAAGCCATGCACGATTTAAATTGAGATTTTTCAACATATCTTGACGATTTTGCTTTTTGAAATTCCAAACTTATTGCTTAAAATTGATCCGCTTATTTCGAACATGGGAAATTTTAATTGGCATACTTGGCAGACTGATCGAAGTGGCCTTAAACTTGGGCTTGGTCGGCGTTATCATCTTCTTCGATGACAGGAAGCAGTCCCTCAATCAAGCCCTATTGTTTATCCCATAATCACAACACAAGATACATGTCATCACATCACGTGATTGCAATACGTGCTTTTGGCCCAAATGGCGTCGAGACACTGAGCGACGTCGCCTAAGTCGTCTCGGCGCATTAGCCAACCACCACAGTACAAATTTAGATCGTAGTGAGCTACTGCTCAACATCAATTATTTTCATGGACTAATTTTGACGGACTGCTTGCGACAAATATGTTTATTTTGTGGATTTGAGACACATGAAGAGAATATTTCAGTTTCGATTCTTTAGGGTTCCGTAAATGGACAAATTCACTATTAAGTCCTATAGTTTCGGATTTAAGGATCAAGACAATTCAACTTTTCCAATATTTCGAAAACTACATATCCAATCGGATTCGAATTTGGAAATATTTCTCTATGATGAAAAAGCTCCAAACATCTCGTTACTTTCAGAATTTTTCATTTTCATTGTCTCACCAACATTTTCCTCAATCAAATTATGTGTGTATTGATAATAAAATGAATAAACATCTAGCCGTGTCAATATTTTGGTGGGTAACGTATAAATTGCTGATATTATGAAATATGCAGATTCACATACAGTTGAAATAGATGGACGTTCTAGAGTTGTTAATGAAACGAGCAGTTTCTGTATGATATAATGGCAGGATGCTGTGAATTACAACAAATGGAGAGTTATTCATAGAAGCATTGCGAATTTCATTGAACCTACCAACGATTTTCTTGGCATTAGTGCTGATTGAAACATTAGTCTTATTAGTTTAATGTAACAAGATGCGTGTTTAGTAGAACTACGACATTTCTCATTAATTCTGATGGAGATTCACAAACCTATCCCCAGCAAGAAACCCCTGGCAATGACAAGGTCAGCATCAATTTCATGCAGCAAGCTAGGACAGCTATTGTGTCTGTTTCTCTTCAAAGCTCTGTTAATCCTTCTAGCATCCTTGCAATATTTATTTCTGCATTTGCAGAGCTTTCCTTGCAGAAAAATATGAGCTCAATTAGGTTGCATACTAATTTCAAACGTTGTGTTGTCACCAACTGATTTATTTGTCAAGCTTATCCTGATTTTGAAATCGAAAAATACTCACCAAAATTTGGAAGAAGCCACAATTACCATAAATACTCCATATTTTCAAGATCATTCAATCCATATACTCAAGATACATTATCACCACACACTCAAAGGCACAAAACAATATACGCACGACTGATTAAAATGCTGCCAATTGGAAAACAAATATATTTGTTAATTCGTCAACAACACAAAACAGCAAGATTTGGTAAGTAACATAAAAGTAAGGAAACAACAAATGTTAATATTCCACTCTACTTTCAGCCCAATCTCTCAGACTCACCATTTGAAGAGTCTGAGTTCGCTTCTGTGGATTCTGTTATTTCCACAAACTCCTTCAGGTGTTTTGGAAGACCAGTAGCTTCCTTCACAGATTTTCCATCTATGAGGAGAACAGACGACGTCTCCAGTGTACTTTCTTCTCTTATCTCTTGGTGGGTTGTCTCTTCTTCCACCTTCTCCAAAGGCCCGTGGCGTTCTTGTACTTTCTTCATAAACTCCTCCTGTAGCACTGGTAGATGCATGGATTCGAACTGAGATTTTTCGCATTCCTGTTTGTTGATTGGTGTTGTTAGTTTGATCATTTTGTGATGTTTTCGTTCTGCTCTTTCTGCCACTTGGTTCATGTATTCTTCGTACATTTTCTGTCTTAATGTTTCGCTAGGTGACTGAGGAAATGATTTTGGACGTTCCTTATCTCTTGTTGATCCAGATGAAGAGTCATCTTGCAATAATGAGTTTCTCATTTCTACGTGGAGTTTCCTCTTTTCCTCCAACAGGTTCTCCAATTCTTGCTCTATTTCTTTCTCCTTCTGTAAAATCATTTGGAGCTGACGTTGGTAAATTTCATCAGGCAACGATGTGCGACGTCTCTTACTGCTGACTTCACGGCTGGTTACAGTTTCAATCTGTTTTTTCGGATTAAAAATATTCTCCTGATTTTGTAATCTATCATTTCCACGAGCTATATCTAACCATTCATCTAGATTAGATACATTCAATCGTGGATTACTATTCATCTCCTTGAAATCTCTAGGTAAAGTTTTTGAAGTATTCATCGAGTAAGATATATCACTTGTCTTCTCCACTGTCTCTTTCTCAAATGAAGTAACTTCAATCCTCCTATCCAAACTACAATTCGAATTTTTTGGTCCTACTCCTTCAGACAGTTTCGAATGAAGGTCAAAGAGTATCTCTGGTTCATTTTCGACTCTCTCTGACTTCTCCAAGTGTGTTCTCTGAGAGGGGGATAAATATGGTAGCAAGTCAGGATTATTGTAGAAGGGTATCCCTGCCCACTTTTTAGAAGACATCATCCTCTTCAGTTTCTCGGTCACCTCTGAAATTAAATTACTGTTATTCGCATCTTGAAAGTTCATCTGTTTCAAGCTAGCGGCACTCTGAAGCTTTTCTTTGGTTTCGTTACCTGCTCTTGTTAACCTTTCAAGGTTGAAAGATACGTCAGAGAGCTCCTTGAGCAAGCTGATGCCCTGTTGGGATTTCAAAAGGACTTCCAAACAGATTTGTCGCAAACTGACAGGTTGTTTGAATTGCGAAGCTTCTTTGGCAAGCTCCAGGTCCGTTAAAATTGACGTCACGTCAGCTATTGAAGAGGTTGGGTTGTATCTCACAGTGCTTGGTGAAGTTTCTCTGGACGTGCTGCTGCTGAGAGATGGTGAGTGGGGAGATATTGATTGTAATATTGGTCTTTCTGGTGCAGGAATTATGGATTGATTCACCACGAAAGTAGTTTGGTAACCCTGAGATAATTTGCAGAGAACCGATGTTATTTCTTTGGCTGTATCTACAACGACCTCTTTCATGTATTGTTCCAAATCTGAATCAGCACTGTTATCTGCTGATAACTTCTTTTTAGGGGAGTATACAGGTGTTGGAGGTGGAGTGAGCTCGACATACTGAGTATGTATTTCTATAACTTTTTCGTTTTTTTCCAATGAATTATTTTTAGAAGCATTTTCTTTGGTGATAGAATCATTGCTTGTTGCCATCTCTTCCTTTTCAGCTTTTGGTATGTTTACAGGTTCCAGAACAATTTCAGATAATTCAATTTTGTCTTTCGGATGTTTTGATTCTTCAACTACTGTATGATCTTGACTTTTAATCTGACACTTCAAGTCTATATCACTGTGTTCAACAAACTGCTCACTGTTATTAGAAGAGTAGTTATTATTCAACTCATTTTTGGGTTCTTCGTGAGCTAGTACTTCTTCCTTCTCCTCTTTTTCCTCTTCTTCCAAAGGAGAAGACTTATCAGTATCAGAATCAGCTCTGGAGTTTTCGTTAGCTTCCTCTTCTGCTTCTAAAGGAGTAGATTTGCCAGTATCAGAAGAGGTTTCTGATGAGCCATTATCGCTAGAGCTTTCCAAATAAACCTTTTCTGGTTCTGTATTCTCTGTAGTACAAGTATGAACATGCTCTATTATGGAAGGAGTGTCTAATATTTTGGTACAAACTAAAACAGCTTTTTCTTCGTTTCTCTTCAATTGTAAACGTCTAAGTTTATTTCTTCTGACAACGCGTGGACTGGATTTTTCGGAACTTTCCTTTTTATTCTCCCGTTCTGGGGTTCCTTGTTTGAGATGACGGGTTAATGTCGATGATTCACGGTCACTCAAATCACTTCCCTCTTCCGATATTATGTCCAAGAACCTTGGGTTTTGCGCTAATGGAGTGAAATATTTCATAAGGGCATCTCGTTTCCTCGTCTTTTCTTTATTTATTGAGTCTAAGGTACTAGAGGATGATTGGCATCCAGGTGCGTTGACTAGATTGATACCTTCCAAGAAATTCCTCAGAGAAAGCTCTTCTTCAGCGGAGAAATTTTCAGCCCTTTGAAGAGGTTCTTCATCGATTGTGATAGCGATGGTGCTTAAAGACACAGGATTCTGGGGTATCCTTAAATCTGTTGTTTCTTCCCAGTCAGAATCAGCTTCTGAAACAATTGCTTCGCACTGGTGTTTATCTTCTTCGGCAGATTCTTCAACTTCTTGAATTTTAACTGTGTCATCATCGTCGTCCAAACTCTTACTCTTGGCTTTTAGCTTTGGCTTTGAGCCACCTGGTTCTGGAAAATCTACTTTGTAATATTCGTGCTCTTCATTTTCTTTGGCATTTTCTGGTTCGATTGGGATATTTGAATCAGTTTCCGTGATTGGTAACTGGTTTGTGTTCGTTCCATTTTGTCTTCTTCGTCGTCTATTTTTCGTACGTTTTCTTCGAGATTTAGAGTTAGCACAATCAGCCATAGTGAGGCTGGATTGAATGGATGAGATGTGGAACTGATCCTTTCCTGTTCAAACATATATTGTTATGTATGGCACTCAGTCCATTTAAAGCGAATAACTGCCCAATTTCACGCACTCATAGGCCACACACTAATCAAGCAGCTATCTATATCAAAAATCAATTAGTTCATGAGTATAACCAGCGCAAAGCAAACAAAACACTACACAGTTAGATAAATCATAAAACATTTTATGACTTGATGCAGGAGAAATAGCAAAAGGTAATGTACGTTGCATTCACGTCGCAATTGAACTATTCGTTGTGTTCGGCTGATGGGTAATACCCGCTAAATTTACGTATGAAGTGTGTTCATGTACTTGACGATAACAGACTAGCACTGTGAAGTTAATCAGTTGATCATTAAGTTTGTAATTGAATATTCGTATTAAATTAAATAATGCGAGGAATATGCGAGAGTCCTGATAAAGGATGGCTCCATAATAAATCGAATTCTGTTTTCATTGTTATTCGAAAGGCGTTCCTAAGCAGTGGCGTGTTTTCCTTGAGCAAATACTGTTTTCATGTCTCGACAAGGTGAGAAAATATCAGACGATGAATATCGAATCTGAAATGCTACTATCGAAAATGTACGGATGATTTTAATCCAACGAGGAATTAAAGAAGAGAATGAAAAATCGCAATTTCGATTTTGTGGACCGGAAATATGTTTTCCAGGGCGCCACTGAATTCCATGGAAGTAATTCCCAAGGTTATTACATCTATGGCCTTAAACGTTCGACATAAATACAAGGTAATATAGGTGACATAAAGTTTCGAGTCTCATGGAACTTTATTAGTATTTAGTCTAGACAAATCTCAAAACCAAGCGCAATCGTTAAATCGATTGGAGTAAAACAAACATTCGCATGGCGGAAAAGAGGATTTTTGGATAGCTTACCTGTTTCGGTTAGAGTTGAACTGGAGGATAAAGAAGAAACAGTAGAATCGGGTGATAAGGGTGGGTCTATATGTTCTTTGGAATGATTATGTCCTGAAAAGTGAAGAAATTGAGCATTAAACGATGTAACAAATCAGATTTTGTTAGGATTTTAAAGGAAGCTGAACTAAAAATAGGTTAATTATCCTGTTTTCTTTGAACTAAAGCATCACATCTAATTTCTCATCCTCATACAGTGTATTTGCAGCAGCTTTTCAATTTGCCTCAAGTGTTCAAACTCGCGAAACTCCTTCTTATTTTTACTAATTGTTTCTTGGGTTATTTACTTTTGTGTTCGGTTGTTATCTCCGTAACCAATCACTTGTAAAATTGGTATTTTGTGCATTCTCGTTGATCAAACTATCAGTCAAAATTGTAGTTGATGAAATTCAAACACAAATTAGGCAATATACAGAGTGTTTGTTTATGACTTAGCGATAATTTAAGGCCATCAAATATACCTAATTTCATCGACAAAAACACTCACATCTAGGAATAGCCGCCAATTTAAATTAATTTTTTTATTTTAGTTGACGCTTTCAAATGATATCGATTTCTTTGGACATAAAGGTCCTACAGATGTCGAAAAAATATTTTTAAAGATAATACCTACTACCACCTTTCATTAAAGTAAAACAATATGAAAACATTTAACTCAAAAATGTAATGAAAAAATTTTGCCGGCAAAATTTCTCGATTGTAAAACGAAAGTTTGTTGCTTTTCGGCAATTTCGCGAATGACATTCATATCAAAAAATTGCCGAAAAGCAACAAACTTGAATATTACAAGAGAGAAATTTTACCTGCTTAAATTTCATCTGGAGTGGTATTCGACATGACTATTTCACGAGAAAATGTTTCTAACAGTACCTAATATGGTCACATTAGGCTTGCAT
The DNA here is from genome assembly GCA_910592335.1 of Adalia bipunctata. NCBI lineage: Eukaryota > Metazoa > Arthropoda > Insecta > Coleoptera > Coccinellidae > Adalia > Adalia bipunctata. The sequence continues at coordinate 18,474,883 of OU342955.1, forward strand.
TGCACTATTTGACAAATAAGTATTCATCATAGATCAAATAAACGTTGTTTGTTTTCTCTGTGGTATTCATTTTCGAAGCTATATATGAATTTGAGAAACGTCAAGAATTTTATCGCTTGAAAACCAACTTGTTAGTTTTGTCGACTTGAATGTTTTAGCAACGAGTGTTGCTAAGGAAACTTCCTCACTGAAAATGGAATGAGTGAAATAGTCATTAAATATCATAGAAAGAACAGTGCTAAGTTTTTATTTTATTTTACAAATTTTCATAAGGTTCATGTTCAAACAGCCAAAACTCTCAGATATTCAACTTACAGAAATGGGTGTCGTTTTGTAGCTAATAAATTTGCGTGTCAGTTCATTGCAAAAAAATTATACTTTAATGCGCTAGTTTCTGTAGTATTGAGGATTTACTAAAAAATTCATTATATTTTTCGACTAAAATTTTTTTAAAGAATTTTTTTATGATATTTTTGAGTTGAATGTTTTCATATTGTTCTACTTCAATAAAAGGTGGTTGTATTACCTTCCAAAAAACATTTTTTTACATCAAGAGGACCTTTATGTCCAAAGAAATCGATGTAATTTGAAAGGGTCAACTAAAATAAAAAAATTAATTTGAAATGGCGGCTATTGCAAAAAAAGGGGGTTAACCTCCCAATAAGGGTGTTTTTGTCGATGAAATAAGATATATTTGATGCCCTCAAATTATCGCTAAGTCATGCCCAAACACACTGTATACCTACAAACAACCCATCAGCACACACCAATTTCATTCTAAAGAAACTCACATTGCCACAGAAAGTGTTTTACGTAGTTTTCATGATACAATTTTGAAATTGTTATGTTCTTTATAAATTATTTTGTTTAGTATTATTTGTAATAAAATTCGGGAATATTCATGGAAATGTTATAATGAATTTCGGTAATCACATAATTTAATTTTCTTATTATATGATTTTGGCAATAAACATTCCTGAATAGAGAATGACCCAACCTTTCAAACGATGTATCACAAGCCCATACTTTCTATTCGAAAAATTGCAGGATTGGCATTTTTATGTAGAAGAATAATATCTAATGAAAATGTTTAAGAGTCATCAATTGATTTAACAAAATGCATCTCTGTTGGCTTCTACCCTATACCAAATATCATTGAATTTTCTCAATTCAAAGGATTTAAAAATTTTTACAAAAGCTCCGACACCTTATATTTTCCCGACAATACATTTTTGGACCACAGTTGAAAGGACAGACTAGAATTATTTTTTCATGTTGAAGTTTGGACAATTCATGAAGGAGCACCCTGTACCTATATCTATACGCGAAATATACTCCATTCACTTTCATAATGTTTTCCAGTTAGCCATGAAATTCGGGCACCGTGTATCTATATTTTGAAAATGTTAGGATATAGTCATTTCCCTGTCAGATAACTGAGCAACGTTGTCCGATCTACATGGAGGTCCCAGTATATACGTGTTTATCGAAATGTTTATTTAATTTGGGAAAATAATGAATTCGAGAAAATTTTATGTGTATTCAATAATTCCAAAGACCTGGCGAATGTTGAAGAAACTTTGCTCTCTGTTAATACCGGAAATAATTCACGTATATAAACATAATTGGAAGATTCAGTTACTTAGGCTTTTTTCTTGTACGGAAAACAACAATCGAGGGTTGAAATTTTACATAAAAATAATGGAAAAATAATGGAAAAATAATGGACAGAATAGTCCGTTACTTTTTGATACTTCAATCGCAAAAATTATAAAAGTACTCGAATAACCCAATGAAAAAACTTCTAAACGAACAGACGGACCTATGGAATTCCTCACACTCAAGAAATGAGCCTACAGAAGACATTTAAATACCTCTTTGCACAACTTGAAATAGTCCAGTATAAAAATGTAGTATACAACTATGAAATCTGTGTCACAGTTGAACCTTAAAAGAACTTACTCCATTAACAAAGTAAAAAAAAAGTAAATAGAAATCAGCATTGGCAACGTCTGTGAGAATTATTTGACATCTCAGGAGTACCAACCTGCGTCAGTTTTGAGTAAAAAACCTAAATCATAGCAAACCGGGATACATTATAAAAATGAATGGAGTATACAAGATGTTTTTTCTTTCCATCGGATATTTGACATATTGTCACCAATGATGTTAGATTGTTGAAATGAATTAGCTTTTTTGGTTTCACCTCTATAAAGTAAAGCTCTCTGAAGACATTTAAGGCTATTCAAAATATATTCCATTCAACCCATTTGATATCAATATCCTTGACAGCAATATGGGTATAAAAAAAACAATTTTGGGAAAAAGACAATAACGAAACTAATGAAAATAATCTTCAAACCTGTCGCTCAATTAGTCCACCAGCACAAATTTTCACAAAACCAGAATTTCGCTATTGTAACACTCGCAAAAAGAAACGACGATTGGATCCAACGAAGTTGCGGATATCATATCATCATCACCTTGACATATTTTCAAAATAAATATTCACTATGCAAATTTAAACCGTTGAAACGTGAGTAAGCTACAGAAGAATCGGGTTCTTCTAGATTGATTTGAGGACGATGAAATCGAGAGTGACAAGACTTGGAGGTTGATGATGTAGATGCGATTTTAATCTTGTAATTCGATTATAAGGTTGTCAGTTCGACTGTATACGAACGGATAGGAACGATTGTATTATTGCAAAAATGTGTCTATTCTAAAATTAGAGCGGCAGAGACGTGAAAGTATACGTCTCGAAATTCTCTACTCGTGGTAGAGCTGCCGAAAAATTTGGCACATTATCGGATTTACATCAACGCTGAATGTAGGTACTCGAGAATATATAATTCTTGAATGAATTGATTAGCCGCAAAGGATACAAATACCTGAAATACCTACGGGTAGGTAGCCAAAGCAAAAACGAATTTTAAAAACTCATTCGTGGTTCTCAAAAGCTTTGCAATGTATTTATGTTGATTATTTGTTAAGGTCAAATTTTGAATTGACTTTTACTTCAAATTTGGAGCTCCAAGTGATTTTCATTACCTACTCAATTTGGAAAACATCACCTAATGTAAACTCGAAAAATTTCATAATATCATTATACAGCAAACACGAGCTCAAACATTCGAATGTGTGTGGGCATATTCGGTTTGTTTGTTATTATAATAATAATTATATCAAAATGTAATTTCCAAACAATTAGAGTTCCCTTCTATGTGAATTACTGATTACGGTTCAATAGGCAGTAATTTCTTCGATGAATAATTAACTGATATTATCTAGTCTGCTCATTGATCCTTTCAATTCTGAACCATGAATTAAATGCCCTGGGCATATTTTCGCCGTACAAAGAACGTTATTGTGAATGGTGAATTACGGAACATACATTGCTGTATCTCTGGGCGAATGTGAATTACTCAATTCTTGTAAGAGAAGATTATTATGTAGTGTTTTGAAGCAATTGGCGAATTATACCTAATAAGTACTTGACATTTATTAGGTGAACTATGTCTGTGTGAAAGTAAGGAGCGGAAATATGACGCTTGTGAAAGGAATGAGGTTTTTTATTTTTCCAAATTTTGCGAGAAACATTTATTTTTATTCACCAGGTAGGCCATAATTCGATTCGTCGATTAATCAACCGAATGAATCTCACTAGAAATCAGGTCAATATTATAAAAAAGTCCTTCGCCTTCACCAATTTGTTACTTGATAATCGATGTCGAAGATTATATTGTTAATGAAGAAAACACTGATGCTGTTATGTTTACAATAAGACATGCAATATCAGCCACTTCTTTTGAGTCAAATTGAAAAATTGTTCAAATATGAACGTATCATTTTTTACTAACACTGATGAGTAATTTTTTGTTAATTGAAAAATTTTGGTTCAGTCAAGGATGTAGGCTAATCTCCCATGAAAACCTTCATTACCTTCCATTCGAATCATGAAAATAAGCGGTAGACAAATAAAAAGCTTGAAATAATTACTATTTCAATCTCTTCAGTTGCGACTATAAGTATAAATGTCCATATCCGGTCAAACATATAATTTGTTCTGTAATTATTATGTACCTTACACGGATCTATTTGGATTCGTGGTAGTACACATGATAAAGGATATTTCTAATTTCAAGGATTCACAGGATTTACATCTTGCCATATTTCAAAATAAATTCATTCTTTTCATAACAAAAATCGTTTTCACGAAAAATTTTCGATTTATTTTATGGATTCACTTAACATTCGGAATGTATTAATACAAGGTAGCACATATAAGTGAGGGGTTTCAGGATTGTATATTATGTGTAAAATATGTTTAAAAAAATTATTCATTTTCATTTTCAGAGCTCGTTCTACAACGAGGGCTATAAAATTTCGTCACGATATTTGTATTTATCGAAATTTGAACCAAGAATTGTAAAAATCGACTCATTCAAGAAACTTGAAAATTTCCGATTGCTTAACTTAAAGTGACCCATTTTGTTTAATTTAAATGAAATTTTTCACTATTTCGTGTTTCTTTCTTAAAAAAAAATTAAATGTTGTCACTCAATGAAATGAGGGGGAAAAACTCTTTTTTGTAGTTAATCATTAATGAAAAGGCTAAAAATATACAGTGCCTTCAGAGAATATCAGGAATTTTATATTTAACACAGTAGATGATAGAACAGAAGTATGTTAATTTTCAGATCGAATAACTTTAAATCGCCAAAAAGCACGAAAATTTGGCAAAAATATGGTCGAAAGAGGAATCGAATGCCTTGGCTATTCCAAATATTGGGAATTTTTTCCATAAAATTAGATATAAAATTCGACCTTTCGAGTTTCATAACGATTCTTATTTTCAAGAATTGAATGAAGACAAAGCAGAATATAAATAACCAGCGGGTCCGCCCCAGCTTCGCACGAATGCAATGCAATAAACAACGGTAGTGCCGGCGCCGCACCGCTATGTCCCTGCATTTCGAGCTGCATTTTAAATCTGTGATATCTTCGGAAATATTCATTTGAATTACATGCTGCAAAGAGCCATATTGATCTATATTGAATGGACAATGTATTTAAGGTACCGGGTTTCTCACCATAATTTAACCCCCATTTGACTTTGTTACTAAAAGAGGTACAAAAAAATGTTTCTCACAAAAGTTTCACTAAGTCGACTAGTGTTTTTCAAAATGATTTCACAAAAAGAAATACATACAGGGTGAGCAACATATTGATTGCAACTTCCTTTTTTCAAATGGAACACCCTGTGGACATTTCTATATTTGGCAAGCTCTTTTTCCCCTAATTTCGAATATATAACATATGTTTGGACTAATTTTCTCATTCTGAGTACCACAGAGTTTCAAATTTTGAGAACTAATTTCTTTAGTTGATATTATTTATTCAAAGCTACCATAGTTTTTTATTTTTTTATTTTTTATTGGATATTGTTATTTTTATTCCGTAGTTTCATTTCAAAACTTTGAAACTCTGAAGATAAAAGAAAAAGACCCACATACGCCTATATATTCGATATCAGAAAAGAATAATTAATTGAAATATGAAAGAATATACAGGATGTCCCATTTGAAAAAATTTGGTTATGCATTCAATATGTTGTTCACCCTGTTATAGTCCAATCGAAGTCTTTATATTCAAAAAATTTATTCGATTTCGTACAATTTTTGTATGAAATATTTTTATGTAACTGTTTTTGTAACAGAGTTAGAGGGGTGGTCAATGTATAGTGAAAAATCCTGTACTTAATTGGATAAGGATTAATGGTGTATTGCTAAAAATAACTTCCTAAATAAGCCATTTTCCCGTAAAATGTAAAGGATAAAAAATTGTTATTGTGGGTTATCCTTAAGAGATAGACATTTTACTATCGCGGACTTTTTTGTTGACCTTTAGGAGTGCAATACCGAGTAGGATTATTTTGATTTATCTCGTGGGGTTCAGTCAGCGTTTGCAATGTGAGCGCAAAAAAATGTGTTTATTTACGACATCACATTGGAAACCTGTAAATTCATCAGTGTTTCTCTACAATATTATGCATGTATCATACATAAAGAGTGTAACAGCCAAATGGAATACATTCGGTAACGAATAAATGAGGGGGTGTTAGGAAAAACGCTCGGACACGTCGATTCATAATTTTAAATGCGCATTTTTCTCAAGAAAATAAAATTATATAGGGCGTTCTATGCGACCATGGCCAATACCACCTTTTTATTTCAAATGCAACCCCCTGTATATTATTTATTTCTTGGATTCTTCAGGAAATTCTAGACATAATTCATGTACTATGCCTATCTTCAAATTTTTCGGCAATGTTAAGTGTTTTCAGATTATTGACGAAAATTAACATTTTAAATGAAAATTATTGTATTTCACAAATTCGATACTTTACACTCAATACTTATTTCCCATTCACCTCTTGATATGAAGAAAGTAAGCAAAAACCATTACTGAGGAGAGAAATGTTGAGTAACGTTAGAAGACAATTTCACACGGTCACACCAGATTAGCATGTTGCCAAGACGTTCGCGGCGAGCATTTTGAACATTTCCTACATTGACATTAATATTTTTTTTGTTTTTTTCTAATAATTAAGAAATAATAAGAATCACTTATTAGGTTTTATGTGTAATGTAGGTACCGAATTTGGGAAATAAAATAATTTTTATTTAAAACGTTGATTTTTGCAATAAATCTGAAAACACTTAATACTTCCGAAATAGTTAAAGATAGGTATAGGACATTTTGCATGAATTGTGTCTAGAATTCTCTGGAAAATACAAAAAATAAATAATATACAGGGGGTTGCATTTGAAATAAGAAAGTTGGTATTGGCCACGGTCACTTGGAACACCCTATATAATATTATTTACTTGAAAAATATGCGCATTTAAAATTACAAATCGCCGTGTCCGAGCGTTTTTCCCAACACGCCCTCATTTATTCGTTATCAATTTTATTCCATTTGGCTGTTAAACTCTGTATAAACCTTCCTCTTGAATCACTCTATCTATTAAAACCGTTTCAAAATCCGTTGCGTAGTTTTGAAGATTTAAGCATACATAGGGACAGACAGCGAAAGCGACTTTGCTTTATACTATGTAATGATAACTATTGGTACTTATGTGAGTAAACGGTTTTGGAAACTAAATTCATCTCCGTTTTCAAAACTACAGAACAAAGATAATAAAGAAATAAAATAATACAAAAAAGAAGTGAAGAAATTATAAGAATGATTGTAGCCATTCGTTAGTTTTGAAAATGGAAGTCTTAATCTCCACAGTGTTAACTTTGTTTGTATTTAATTCTTAAACACGAAGAATTATTGGAGTGTTTGAATATATCTTTTCAACGCGTTAACTTTTCAGGGAACACTTTTGGTTTAAGCTGCTATACTCGTACAGATTTTTCTATTCGTTTTGGTCGTTAAGGATATTCACTCAGAGGTTGGGATTTCCTCCACAAAAAAAATACGGCCAAGCTAAAGAAACTCAAACTTATGAAACGAAAGAAATGTAAAATATAATTCTTATACTTCGAAAAAATTTTAAAAATGAAACAAACTTAGCACAAATGAATAGGAACAAAGTAGGTACTACACCTATTTCGTTTATCTACCAAAGGCAAGAGAAGACGACACAATTCCGTCTCCGCTCAATTCCTATCAATCAGAAATTAACATAAACACACGGTAATTAATTCATAACTGACCTTTCGAGATGTTTACTCAACGACGGCTCGGCTTGAGGCCCGTACTACGCGGATCACACTAATTGACAGATCACTCGGTGCACCAATTAAACTGATCCAGGCTGAGCCGGCGATCCGCGAATGCCGTGCGGTATCAGTCGATCAGTAGGTACAGATCACACCGGTCCCCTCTTCCGGTACACCGGATGAATTCAGGGGAGTGTCCCGTACATGGCCGGACTAGCGGTGGCGATCCGATTATTGTGGAGGAGGTTATGTCATAATAGGTGGAGAGAACGATGGTCCGGAGCGTTGTTCGGTGTGATGTGGGCTTTATTCGTAGCCTGATATTTATTATACTCCATTATTGCTTCAGGGAGACATGGAGTCCATGCCATGAGTTCTAGGGCCAAAATTTAGGAATAGCGAATACTGTCAGAACTGCAGAGTTTCAGTCACTCGCGAACAGAATCACCAAAGACTAAAGTGTGCAATGGATCTGGTACATTGGCGAGATAAATGAAGATACGAACACTTCATTATATACTAACTGACAAAGAAACTGCAACACCCAGAAGTAGCTGTTTAAATTTCAAATTTTTTTGGTAAGACATAGATAGTATAGCAAGGAGTAAATTATTGAATTTTGGGAAACCCTCACGGCAACAGTGCCCTGGCACCATTTGAAAGTCACTCTGTTGCTTCTTGCCAGATGCTTTATAGCATTGCAGCATTCCCAGGTCAGCACGAAGCCCTGGCAGTTAGTTACTAGATCTCTTAGGTAGCCAATAGTTTCGCCTGTAAGACGGAGGGTTCCTGACCTAAGACACTGCACGTCATCTGTCACGTATGACCGTGGCAAGGGATGTTTCGAAATCAAAAGAATTTGGCATTACGTCAGAGCGTTTCTCCAAGAGGCCTTCTTCTTGTCCATTATAATTTTTGCCCAATAATGCTTCTATTTATGAATTCATTGATGAAGTTATCGAAGTTAAACGCAGCTATTGGCGAAAATTTCGTTTTTGGGATGATAATGCACTGCATCATCCCCATTGGAAATATCTTGGATTGAGGGTCTGAAGTCAAATACCTAGCAATAACCCTAGATAGCAAACTTCTGTGGAATAAGCATGTTGATAATGCTACTGGCAGAGCTACAAGAGCTCTAATGGCGTGCAAGCGTCTATGCGGCAGGAATTGGGGCTGTAACCCAAAAATACTGCGAAGGATGTACGTCATGATTGTAAGACCTATATTCGCATATGGGGCAGTAGCCTGGTTTGCTAAGGGTACGTACATGCCGGAGATGCAAGGATGAGAGCGGTGGAGGTCGCGGTCGCGATCTAGTTATAAATCGATGCATTATGTACAGCCAGGCATCGATTTATAACTAGATCGCGACCGCGACCTCCACCGCGCTCATCCTTGCATCTCTGGCATGTACGTACCCTAAGGCAAGTCAGGCAAGTACGAGGAAAATGCTCGACAAAGTACAGAGGCTTGCCTGTGTGTGCATCACGGGAGCTATGAGAACGTGTCCAACCAGGGCGCTTGAGATCATCACAGACCTCACACCTCTACATCTAGTGATTGATAGGGTAGCCCATGAGGCCATCCTCAGAGTATCTAAAGAAGGAGCAGGCAATGAGAGAGTCAGGTTTCAGAGAGCTTGGTCCTCTCTAAATGACTACACCTCATCTGCAAACCTTCCTTGTGATGTAATGATCAAGAAAGTAAGCACTGAGAAAAACTTCAGTACAATGCTAAGCAAAAGAGAGGATTGTGAAAGGGAATACACCGACTAAGTATAATCTCAAAGAAAATACAATGAAATGGTATACAGATGGTTCCAAAACCGCTATAGGAGCTGGTGATGGGATTTACGGGACCAGTGGCGCACCCAGAAATTTCATTCGGGGGGGGCTGCTCGAGAGTAATCAGGTTCTTACATAAAAAAAAACCTCGAAAACGACGAAAACAATCCTTTATTTTTGAGCTCGGGGGGGGCTGCAGCCCGACAGCCCCCCCCCTCGGTGCGCCACTGTACGGGACAAGTACCAAGTGTACACTATCGTTATAGGCTCCTGTACAAGCGTCCTTCAAACGGAAACACTTGCAATCGGAAGATGTCTAGATATAAATCTATCAGAAGTGCGATATAGCTATTCATACAGATAGTCAAGCTGCTATTAAAGCGTCATTGACTCAAAGCTGATTTGGGAGTGCCGAAACAAACTCAATGAGGTAGGCAAGAAGAATAAGGTCTGGGTTCACTGTCATTCGGGAATCGTAGGAAACGAAAAGGCCAATACACTGGCTCAAAACCCTCCTGTGGTATAGGAAAATGCACCTATAAGAAGGAGTTTATGCTGAAGGAGAAAACCGAAAGAGAAAAACTCTGGCGAAATCTCCTAGGGATGGATCACTCCAAAAAGTTCCTCCGGAACTTTGGAACGGCTGGATCCAAAAAATATCTGGATCTCAGTAAAAACCAACTTCATTACTCACTGGCTTTCTCACAGGACATTGTCGCCTAAAGAAGCATCTGTTGAGAATGGGTTTATCGGACACTGATTAGTGTAGATTCTGTGGGGAGAAGGAAGAAACTCCTATTCCTATTCCTGGTTACGGAATGCTATGCCATTGCAAGCCAAAGGAAAGAGTTCTTTGGACAAGAAACTTGTAGAAGTGGGGAGTTCTACTCCTTGAAGCCGTCCCAGATACTGGATTTCATCAAATCTCTGGAACTGGAGGGCGAGCTATAGGAGGCGATTAATCAATATAGACTTCTAAATTTGTATTCATGACTTCGAATATCACTTTGTTACATAAGGATATCACTACGGAATCCGACTACAGCAGGTGGAAAAAGAAAAATATTTAATTGCTTTCGAAAACGAAGAGTGACAGAAGCTGGAGAATTCTAAAACGGATAGGTTCTCAGTTGACTCGGGTTCGGTTGTAGGAAAATTTAGGAAGTACTTCAGAGTCAGGACGTTAGGTCTCAAAGCGGAGACGGAAAAAGTGCTATTCGGAGAATAGCGGTGGATAGTGGAATCAGTAGTTCAACATTGATTTGGGAAAAGAAGCTTGTGATTTAAACATTTCCCTGCCAAACCTCAAAATCGGTAGATCCGTCCCTGCGGCTTGGTCAGAGGACCGGAAGATGTCCACTCCTAAATTTCAACAATGCCAGTGGATAAACGAACTATCCTAATAGTAAACAATAGTAGAAGAGCAATTCATCATGCCTGATTACGCAATCAAAATTCCATTGAACATCGAAAACGGTCCCAACAGTTGGAATTGTGTCATTGAATAGCCGAAGGGTGCACATACTCAGAATGGTCATATTTTCTGGGTGCTGTAGCCGCATTGTTCCCAGTTTGTGGAAAAATTACACGTCGTTCAATGAAAACTAGTTGATTGATTTATTTCACGTTTTACATTCCATTTGAATATGCAGCACCTGACTTGTTGGAATTGATGAAAAACAGGAGGAAATAGCGAGAATTTAATCAAGCATGGGTCGCATTTGTGGGTTTCTCTGATTAATTTATGGGTTCGATAATTTGAATTTTAATTATCTTTGATTTACCGCCTCGTGGAAATTTATTTGCCTGCCTTTTTCTTGTTCCACGCTGAAAATGAATAGAACTCGATGAATTTCAGAAGATTGTGATTTCGAACATGAAAGCATCGATCATTTCATCACATCCTCTTTTTACAATTGAAGGCTAGGAATTTTTTCTAATTCCTATTAGTCCTATCTAGATATTGCTTAATCGTAAACTGAACCCTTGTGATTTTTCCTTAAATGATGAGATAACCCACCCAATCTTGCAGGACCTAATCAAATATGTATCAATCGATTGCCCGCCTCAGCAAACCGCACATAATTAATTTTCCAACATAGGCACCTTGGAATAATGAGCGTGAATGGCTATAAATCTATAATGCAGAGATGAAAGGGAAGGATCTACGGATATTTGCGGCTTATTGAATGCAATCCCGTACCAACTCCTACTTACCCAATTAAAACGCAGAATAGACTGAATTATTGGCGATTTCAATCAAGGCTGTTCGTCATAATATCGGTAGATGCAACTTGTGTTCCTGCCGTACTCGTTAATTGCATGTAGCCCAGGTAAACGGCTCAACGTTTGTATACTTCGTTCACTTTCGGTTGGCCATGACATTCTGACACATTTCACCGTGTATATTTTGAAAATGTAACGTTATGATCATTTTCCTGCCAGATAACTAAGCAATGTTGTCCTTTCTACATAGAGGCTGTAGTAATTACGTATTTACCAAAATGTTTTTTACTTCGAGAAATTAATGAATTTGAGAACAAATTATGTGAATTCACTAATTCCAAAGATCAGGCGAATGTTGAAGAAACTTTTTTCTCTCTTAATACTGAAAATATTTGTCGTAAACAGAGTGTAACAGCCAAAGGGAATGAATTCGATAACGAATAAATGAGGGGGTGTTAGGAAAAACGCTCGGACACGTCGATTTGTAATTTTGAATGCGCATATTTTTCAGGAAAATAAAATTATATAGGGTGTTCCATGCGACCGTGGCCAATACCCACTTTCTTATTTCAAATGCCACCCCCTGTATATTATTTATTTTTTTAATTCTTCAGAAAATTCTAGACATAATTCATGTACAATGTCCTATACCTATCTTCAACTTTCTCGGAAATATTAAGTGTTTTCAGATTTTTTACAAAAATTAACATTTTAAATGAAAATTATTTTATTTTACCAATTCGATACATAACAGTCAATATTTACCTATTTCCCATTTACCTCTTGATATGAAGAAAGTAAGCGAAAACCATTACTGAGAAGAAATGTGGAGTACCGTTAGAAGACAATTCTACAAGAGATTAGCATATTGCCGAGACGTTCGCTGCGAGCATTTTGAAAATTTCCTACATTGACATTAATGTTTTTTTTTGTTTTTTTTTTAATAATTAAGTAATAACCAGTATAACTCATGAGGTTTTGAGTGTAATGTACCTACTGAATTTGTGAAATACTAGTATATTCTAAAACTAGTTGGAGAATGGGCTCCTATTCCAATATTAATGCGAAATTCGAAAACGAGCGACGAAGGAGCGAGTTTTCGAACCCATTAGTGTTCGAATTGCATTCTGCAACGAGTATTAGACGATATTTTCTCTATTTCAGTCAAATTTCGCTGAAATTCAATGAACAATTCAGATTATACATCCTAGTGACTTTTGTATTATATCTTCGCAGTTGATGACTGTTACGAAATTGACATTTCCAAGTTGACGTATGATGAAAATTGATAGGATCGGAAGCCAGTGCTGGCAACCACGAAACGAAAAATTTTACTGAAAACAGTGCTGTAATGAGTTCATTACAGCACTGTTTTCAGTACTGTAATGGACTCATTACGATACTGAAATAAAGAAAATAATTTTCATTTAAAACGTTGATTTTTGCAATAAATCTGAAAACACTTAATACTTCCGAAATAGTTAAAGATAGGTATAGGACATTGTGCGTGAATTGTTTCTAGAATTCTCTGAAGAATCCAAAAAATAAATATATAGAGGGGGTGGCGTTTGAAATAAGAAAGTTGGTATTGATCACGCTCACATGGAACACCCTATATAATATTATTCTCTTGAAAAATATGCGCATTTAAAATTACAAATCGACGTGTCCGAGCGTTTTTCCCAACACGCCCTCATTTATTCGTTATCGAATTTATTCCATTTGGCTGTTACAGTCTGTATAAACATGGTTGGAAGATTCAGTTATGCTATTTACATGTACGGAAATCAAGAATCGAGTGTTGAAATTTTACTGAAAAATAAAGGACAATATAGTCCGTTACTCTCTAATAGTTCTTTCGAAAAGAGAATGAAAGTACTCTAATAAACCGACAGAAAAACTTCTAAACGAACAGGCGGACCTATGGAATTTCCCACTTCTCAAACTCCTCAAGAAATAAGCCTTCAGGAGACATTTGAATACCTTTCTGCACAACCTGAAGTACTCCAGTAGAAACTAGCATTGAAACGTCTCTGAAAATTATTTTGACATTGCCGATATTTTCGAGTGCCAAACTTGATAATGCTTAATCTTGGCCAACCGGGATACTTCATTAAAATGAATGGAATATGTATAGGTATCGCATATCTTCATTTCTCCACATTTCGATTGGATAATGACCATGGTAATGTGTAATCAATGACCGATAAATCGATAATTATTCAAAAAGCAACGCAGAATCAGATGAAAATTTGAATAGGATAACAAATTTCGGTTTCATATAACTTAGATATTGAATTTTATTTTTTACACCTAGATCCTGCTTCTGTAGATATGTGTTTCGGAATATCTCGAAAGAACGAGCAATTTTCAATTCGTTTCTCGAAAATAAAGCATGCAAAAACTTCGGTAACATCCCCCTAGTTTACCTATCGGATAATCTTTTCCACTTCCTTGTAATTTTGTCCCCAGGAAATTTCCTAAGTCATCCTTGAACTTTTCCATGAACTCTTTGTTCCGAAGTATCCATCACAGGATCGACATAAACGACATAAAGAGAATTTTTTTGAAGCTTCATCTCTGCTTGAGTGCGAATATCAATCATCCTGCGTAGAAAAGAACTTTGAAATACGAGAAACCAAATATTGTTCTACTTTGCCGAGTCTTTGAAATGGAAATGAGCCAATTTTGTGCTTGATACAGCATTGCCAGATCACCCCTGGGAGTTTTCTTAGTTCAGGATGGGGCGTAATGAAAGGTGATGGTTCAGAAAAATGGATTTATGCTCAGTGAAAGTCTCTCGGAGACTTTCACATTTCTTCAATCTGTTTTTTGGATAGTATGCCTGGATAAATGCGCTATCGAATTCAAATTATGATTTCTGGGGCGTATCCATATTTTTTTTCAAATGAAGATCTTTCTCAAATTTAATGATTTGCTTATTTTTCCCGAGTTTATTGTAACGTGGTGAAAGTAAATATGGCCATCTGAGGGCCAAATTAAGGCGAAACATGCCTGTTCGATTTAGATTCTGAAAGGGTATAACTCACTGTTTTTCTAGCATCCAATACAAAATAAATTCCTATTACAATGAGTTAATGGCTTTCTCGCATTGGCAAATGCCAGTAAATCTACCCACAAGCAAAATGTACTAGCTCTCAAAAATAATTGCTGGTATTATAAGATTGAAATTTCCTGATTTAGATAAATTTTTCCCTCCTGGCAACATGGGGCTTCATACCTGCAAATTTTCCTGAAACGAGCTCCCTCCACCCTCTCTGCAGAGTTCTGATTGACAGCCTTCTTTTCCTCGGTAACTTGTACTTCTTCAAACAACGCGGAAAATGTAATTTCATAATGCGTCAAAAAATGATCTGATGAAAAAGCACGAACAGAGACGTTCTCTATGACCGAAACACGAAATCATTTTCTCGACCTACTTCGATTGTTTCGTCTTTCTGTTTAACGAAACGTTTATATTCGTCTTGGTGGAACTGATTTAGTCGACACACCCTTTAACTGTTCTTCGATATCCTCTTTGAATAATGGAATACTGATAAGTGATCTGGAGTGAAGACCCAACCTGACATTAATCGATATCAGAATGTGAGATTACCAGATACAATAAGCCACAACTTAGAAGATAACTTCTCCCCATTCCATGCAACATATTTTCAAAAACATGCTATGCTACCATGCATTATACTCAATTTTCTACTCACTTTCTATCGACGATTGTCTTCTGAGATATTGATCAGGATCGGCATATTCGTTTTCGTCTTGAAAAATGGTCTTAGTCGTATTCCTAGAATACAGGGTGCTGCTGGTACCTTGAACGAAGAAAGAAGATGTCACTGCACTTATAAGTATGTGAAACGATAGTATCGGCGAAAATTGATACCGAAGCAACTATCATTCAAGTTTAGTAAACATAAGCTGATTAGATTAGTCGAAATAGGTGTCATCATATATGATCTACATGCGGAAACTCTTGGTAATCTATCATTAGGAATGAAATTAGTAATAAGGATGAATAGGTGAATAATAATGTCATTGATTATTTGAATAATACAGGGTGCGGCACGGAGGATGGATGGTTTTAAAAAAATAATAAAAGCGTTAATTTTTACTCAAAAACACATTTATTGACGGAATCAGATTCTCAAGGAAATAGCATTTGAGACAGTCAAGTGTGGAAAATCACATCAGGCATGTGGTGGCCGAAATCGGTGATGCAGTGCTGGAGGCGCTCAATGGCTTGTCGAACGCGTTCAACATTTTCAGGCGTTCGAACTGTTCGCACAGGTCCTCTTGGTCTTCTGTTGATCAGTTCACCACGTCTGCGAAGTGATTCAACCCAACGAAGGATGGTGTTTCGAGAGGGAATAGCTCTATTCCGATGAATGTGGAAATGGCGACGAAACTCACGCTGCACGACCGTGACTGACTCATTATTTCGGACGAAACTATCATAGGCGAAAACACGATGCTCCACCGTCCAAGGCTCCATGACGACAACTGGTAAATAAAAAAATAAATGCTAGGAACACACGAGTCTAACGGCACCTTCCCCACTTCTCTCGTCCTCAGTGGGGGAAAGTTATGCCCATCTGAAAAACGTCCGCCCTCCGTGCCGCACCTTGTATATGATTCTGCTATTGATCAATATGGATTTCACCAAAACTATCGAACCCCATTGCAATCCACCATATTAATAATATGGAAATAAAATTCCAACTTTTCCTGCTGTTCATTTGGATAATCAAACAGATTCCTTCAAAATTGTAGGTGGAGTTGAATCAGTAGAGATGCTGATCCCTCATAGTGAACCATTCTGATAGTCAAGCTGCTATCAAAGCACTGAACTCCTATGACATCGACTCAAACCTGAGGACCCTGAGGTCACTTTAGTCTGGGTCCCTCAGGAATGAAAGGAAACAAAGAGGCCAACATACAAGCCTGAAAGGGAGCACAAACGCTGTTGCGTCTTACCTACTTCACAAAATCTGGATAACAGAAATTCTATCTCCTTTGTTCACAATTGAGGATTGAGCTGTCGCCTTTAAAAATGTTGTATAGATAAATTGTTTTATACATATGGGATCGAACCCTTGACCTGCAATATTGTTCCATATGCCTTTAGTTTAGTTACAATTATCGTTCTTTGTCTAAAATATACCCTTCTTTGGCCGAGTTATGGTCTCCTATTGAAAGATTTGCCAATCCAAGAATTTGGGTCAAGTTTGGTTTTTTCTCGAGACAATAACCATGTCTTCAACTTTCATTCAGTTCTCATGGAAAGCTCATAAAATTAAATATATGGTGATTGGTGACATTTATTGAAGTTCAAGTCACATCTGGAAAATACATGTCAGGAGAGAATAGCAAATCGTCCAAGGTTTCTCTCATCGGTCTGTAGATTCAAGAAATGGGTTGTTGCTCCCACTATGGTCAAAAATGGCAAATGAGAGCACTTTGTTTTCTTAGCGAGGCGTTGTTCGATTCTGACATCCAATCGATAGTTGATCTTTCCCACTTTTATTCAGAGGAAATGAACCTCCCTTAATTTCGAGCTTGTCTTCAAACCCTATGTTACAGAGACAAGCAATCAGTAAAGTGATCGTCGGTCAGTGAAGTTATAGTAATCATAACACCTTGCTACCTTCGCTATAAATTTTCATATAGAAGGTGCATTCCATAATTCCTCCTTGCTATACATCTTCATATAGAAAGTAGAGTTTATAATCGTCGGTCAATTACCAGTGGACAAAAAGCAATTAGTTATTTTTTGTTATTCACAACAACACTTTGCTCCCTTGCTATACATTTTCATATAGAAGGTACATCATAATTCTTCCTTGCTTTACAATTTACTTGTACAATTGTTACCTGAGTTGAGGTAACAAGAAAAAATACAGTTTATTGTTTGTCTACATAGAGTGTGTTCACATTTCACCACATCCTCATCTACGGATGAAAACTTACGCTGTAAACAGCATGATTACCATAGGGTGCTTATAGTTAAGTATACCCCCTTACATCGGTTGTGAACTCACAACAGTTAATCATCGAGATTAACGAGAATCTCCAGCATCCTACAACTAGAAGCAGTGCAAAAAAACCATACTCCTGGTGAAATAATCAGTGTACAAAAATAAAACTAAAACAACCTTGGTAAACTAACGGTACTTATTGGCCCAGAACCTTCATGTGGTATAGGTAAATGCACCTATATGTGAGAGCCTCCTTGAAGCCCTACCAGATACAGGAGTTCATTGGATTTCTGGAGTTGGAGGGAGAGTTGTAGATAGATTGCGAAAACAGATCTGATGAGGAGCACAATAGACCTTGAGGTTCCAGTGAAACATAACCCCCTTACCAAAGAAAAAAAACAAAACAAAATACTACTCCTTTGGGCCTTTGCCATCTGATTCTCAAAGTTAGATAAGATAGTGAACTGTAAGATGAATTGGGGGAGAATTGGACTCTCTAATAGACTTAGGAGGTGACACTGAAGGATATATTGTTGAGGACTCCTTCTGATTTAATTAACAGTGCAACAAAAGCTGATCTCCTCTAGGTTCCCGGAGAGACTGTGCGAGAAAAAGGATGGTATTCCTATAAAGAATAAAATGTTCGGAATGCTCGATGAGATGAATCAAAACAAGGCTTACTTTTTAGAGTTTCCGACTGAGTTTCGTGCAGCGTGGCCCTGTTCCTCTTCCGTTGTCTTGGCGATCCTGTATCCCTGCAACATAAATCGAATTATCCATTTCGGTAATTTGCTGGCGTCACATACAAATAGGAAGGTCTGGATTCGTAACGATTACGACTTGTCCGTCAGATAAAAGATAAAACAGCGTGATCCCAGCGGTGAATTCACATCGAACTTTATTGTAATGTCATGTCAGTCACGGGCTCAGGATTTCCGCATGGGAGGCTCTGAGTGCGGATGGAATGGAAAAGGGCGAAGCGATTTTGTGTGGGCTGGCAATCTAATGTGGTTAATTGGCGTATGTGGAATGGAGAAATCCTCGAGAGTCGAGGGGAGTTGGTGAATTTGGGTTTTGGTGGGTCTTTGGTATGGGATGTTTCATTAGAGTTGTTTGATTGGGGTTTAACCTCATTGGAGCTCATCTTGAATAGTTTACTGAATTTTCGCTAGAGGAACTAGATATTATTATTTCGATTGGAAATTGGCTCAATTTGTGAGAATTATAATGTAAACCCATTTGGATTATTGCAATGGCCAGTATGTTCCTTGAGTTCTTTGGATTCATTGATTTAACAGTGAAATAAAGGGGTTTTCAATAGGGATAATACTAGACAATCTTGTCTACAGGCTCGTGTCTCCCGTGAATGTTTTGACATCAAAAGTTTGGTAATAGGAGCAATTGTGCGTTCACAGTGCAAGTTCAAACTTGTCTTGTCCTTTTCAGAAAACCAGAGATAAAAAAAACTTGGGAGAAAATCTGTTTCTTCAAAAATTCGAAAGGATTTCTGGTAAATCTGACGAAATTATACTAACACGGTGAGTTCCAGTCTGAGGGGATCTTCAGAATTCTTGATAAGACCGTGGGCCTCTGTATATGTTAAGTTCTTCGTTGGTTGTCCATTTATAGATGTGATTATATCCCCTTCTCTGATTCCTTTCAGAACAGCCTTGCCGCTTGAGTTAACCTGCAACAAACAAATTTAACGGTGAAATTGTGTGTTGCCTATACACTTTTATAGGTACAGGGTGCGTCAGTAAGGCGTACGGCCTGAATAGCGCCTAAACTGTACCGTGTGGAAAAAAACTTATATGACATGGTTATAAGGTTGACAAACACCTATAAACAAGAAATAATTTTACATATACAGAGTGCGTCAAAAAAGGTAAGAAAAAATAGGCAGAGTCTGGGTACACTTATATCTCAGCTTCATCATTCGGTGAACATATGAAGCCTTGCTGACGCATCCTAGATATAGCAATTGGCAACTGGATGTATCGAATTTTTCGTAGGTTATGAAGTAGTTTCATACAATCATAGAGATGTATAACACACTATTCTCTCCTCTTGCTTCGTTAGCGTTCGATAATTCGATCTATCTTCTCCGATTAGCGTTCCGTTATTGCAAACGGTGATATCATAATCTCCATGCGACAGTTTATCTAGGAACTTTAAGTGAATATTGAATGTGATAGAACAAAATTTCCAAAGGTGAAATTGCTGTTTTTAATGAATATTCATGTCGAACTGTGAACAAGAAGTCTGGTGGAAAAACATTTCAAAATGACAATATTGGTCAGAAATTCAAAGAAATATGTAAATAAATGAAATTTTTTTCAATCGTTTTGAAAATAATACTTATTATTGGACATTTGTTGAACTACGGACCCACTAAACCGACTGAAGTGATTACTTCAATTGATATTTTTAATCAAGCCTCGAGCATTTTTCATGAAACTGATAAAATTATAAAATATCAATCGAGAGAAGAAAAAAATATTGTTATAGTTGAATTTCAATGAAGGTCACATTGACGAAGATTATTTTATATTCACGGATCTTACATCCACTTGGAGTACCTAAATTATAGCATATTTCAAATTGTAGGTACTTGATTACAGATGATCTGAGGTAATTTCGATCTTTTAATATGCTTTAATAACCCCTTGGCCCCATAAGCAGGATGGGATGATTTTTGCCTCATTTGTAGAAATATAATAATTTAATATCGTTAGTCTTAACATGTATCGGACGTTTCATGAATATTTTCCGATTGGTAGCAATCGAAAATAAAAGCATAAAAAATAATTCAGATTTTCATCCAATCATGGTGTCCCTCTTGAACTTACATTATCCTTGTGAAACGTCACTTTGGGAATACCGAAAACCGCACAAAAAATGAACTGCGAGAAAAGAATAAGTCTCCACGACATTTTTTTTCACACCCGAGTAACTCAACTCATTGACTAACCAGAATGCATTTGCACCTTATTATTTAAGTCCTATTATCCCGGAATCGTGAGTGAATCAGTCCAAATCAATGCTTTTATCCATGTTTTGCTTTGTTTTGTTGCATTCAGAGTTTACAATATGTCTAGCAAATTAGGAGTGACAAAAATGTTAGTTCCGCTTCAGATAAACGACGAGATTTCTTTTTGGGCAGATAGGCGGTCTATTCTTCTTCATTTGTTAGTAAATTAAACTTTCTACATTGCATATCATTTAACTTCAATTACTTAGATAATTAGAAAATATAATGAGGGGCAAGATATCAGGTAAAGCTTTGAAAGCAGTACCTACTTGAACCAAATACTTTTCGCCATTTCTCAAAAGTTTCATCCTCAAACGTTTCAGTTCAGAAAGCTTTTAAGTTGTTTTCATGTTCATTTTGACAAGGATCCTAAATGAAAGTAGGTTTATATTGAGAAAAATATTCATTTCTTTGGAAAAATCATGTTTTTTGTCTGCTCAAATCGATATATTCAATTTTGGACTTAGGGAACCATTAAGTCATAGCTTTTCCTAGTTTGAAATATCGATATCAGGTTTATGGAGACTTTAACCCCTAATAATCTCTCAAGATTATGATGGCTTTATATTCCCAAACCTACTCGTTTTTCAATCGACATCATCTTGCCAAGTTTTCACTTAGAAACGGGATATGTTCATTTAGAATGATCTTCTTGGTAACATTTAACGTGAGGCGCCCTCTCTGAATAAATCCGATGCCAAACCACTTGGAAACTTGTACCAACCCTAATACATACCGCGTAATCCCTATGTTTTGCCGGCGAACAAAACTTCAACATGGTAGTTTGCTAGTTGGACAAACTTCAGTCTTTAACACTAAAACACCTAACCACTCGACATGTAAACACGCACTGACAAAAAGAGGGTGCACAAGAATACAGAATAACACGGCTAATTAGCATTCACAAGACTACCCAGCCACTTCTTGCCTATCCTATAATGTTATTATTTCCACGTGAATCGATGTCTGCGATGCTAGCTGGAGGAATTTATTCTTGCTATCAAACCCTTTCCTGTACGTCACGACTGTTTTGTCTCGCAACGATATTCGTCGAATGTTGAATGAAACCTTTTGGTGTTTACTGTGTTCTGGGTAATATTATACGTCCACCATACGCCCTTCGAGGGTATTGAGTTACACGATGCGGGAGTTTGCGGAGGAAACGACCAAAAAATTAATGAGTGTCGGCTTTATGATTCTTTGCGTTCACTGCTTGCAATTCATATTTCACAATGCATTCCATTTTTCATGGTTAACATAGCCTCTTCACACAAACACTGAGAGACAGGGTGGCCCACATAGAACCAGACATAGGTGTGAGTTTTTCCGGAAACGCCGAGGCAAGTCAATTCTGTTGGGGAAATACATTTTCTAATTGCCAATTCGTGGTAGTAAGGCCATCTCGTGAGCAGAAAATTCCCTAGCTCAAAAATAATATTAATATTGGCCAATACCAATAACTGAAAGCATTTTTAAAAGGTCAAGCTACAGGATACAAACCGAAAAAATCTGAAATTTTAACCCAGGAACAAAATCAGAAATTCGTTTTAGAGGCCCCAGATGACAAATTTTTATCGACGAAAGTAAGTAGATATAGATAAAATAGTATTACTTAACATACATAAAATACGAAATATACAATTTTTGATTTTTTTTTAGGTAGCTATAATATTTGGAATAACAGGAGCCTGTCGACAATGAAAGTTCAGGATATAGAATATTTCGGAATATATACAGGACATTGTCTCCGAAGATCATCGGCAACACATTTGGTAGATGCTGAGGCTGATATTCTTTCTTTAAAGCGCCACAGAGGAAGAAAATCTTCCAATGTGGCGGAAGAATGTATTGACGAATAATAAAGTAGAAGTGGCTAATAAAATATTCAATACCCCTGCCTCGATTTCAAATGAAAATGATCGAAACGAGATAAACCAAACAATTAGAAATGCAGCTTCAAAGTCTAGCTTCAATTCTAGTTGCCCTCCAGTACAATTTACAAATTGTACAAACTGTACAATGAATGTAAATATTAACAGCAATTAATTTGTGTTCAAGAATATCGTTATAAATTAGATGTCCTTTTTTTCTTTTAAAACAACGTTATCAATATAAAAATCAAAACCATGCTTTGTTTCATTTTATTGTAATAATCAATTTCTAACATTACCGCACGTCCGCACGCTACAGGAGTGCGGTAAGAATATTACCGCACTGTTATTTTCTAATTGCTTAGCAACTGCCCACTATTCTGGAATGTTGAGCTTTGTGCATAGAAAACAGGTCAAAGTAGAGTCACTTTTAACAGGATCGGAGAAAAAAAAACTTTGTATTTTTCAAGTAACGAGACCTCCCTATCTCGTTGAAAATACAGGAAATATCGTAAGGCAATAAGTCATGAAAATTTCTATTTAAGCTGAACTAGTTATCTCAAGCTCCTTCAAAGAATATTTGTAGTATAAAGAAGACCTCAACTGTACAGGGAGGACCAAATTGGTGCTACATGAACGAAAACTTTTTAACCCGAGGAGATAGAGAAAAATGAATGGCACCCTATAGTCCTCTTTTTTCGAGAAACTGATAATGCCATCAACTGCATTCCTCTATCTCCTTTCGTTTCCGAGTTATAGGCCAAAATTGAAATTTGGGCGATTTCAACTTTGGTCATTATCTCCGTTTCTGTTAATGCTAGGATGTTGAAATAAAAACATTATACAGGCACTTTTCTGATAGCAATCCAGTGGCCTACTCTGATTTTTTCAAGAGGTTTATTTGCTGAGTTATAACATAAAGTTATGTTTTTTCTTATGGAAACAGTAGTTTGAAATGACTTAGAATGAATCGTCATTTTTTTTCCGTTTCAGAAATGTATCATACCTATGTCATACATCGCCCTCAGATTCGTTAAAATATTATGAAAAATATGGTTTGTATATGGTATTCAAATTCGTGAGTAGGCTGAATCATAAAATTATGTGTCTCTACGCATGCTGTAATTATTATTTCACGGTTGAATACTTGATGGTGCGATCTTTGTTTGAAACAACTGTCAGTTATTAAAATTCGAAGTCATCAATGGCGGCATTATGGATATATTCCAAAATTACGTAAAATATGAGAAGTAGGTATTTCAAAATATTTAATTTCAGCCAATGAGTGGGGCAGCAAGTGATTCATATTTTCAAAGCTTCCCCGAACGTCATCAACCAAATATAAGATAGATGTTTTAAACATTCGGCAGATACTTTGGCTGTGTTTGGCGAGATGACATATTCGGATTCATGGTCACAGACCCTATAAGTTCTTCGGTCTCCTCATCTTGGTTTTTTTTTCAAATTTTTTTTCGAACGTGGCTTCTCAAAAGAGCCAAACACAGCCAAAGTATCTGTAAAATGTGTAAAATATCTAATATTTGGTCGATGACGTTCGGGGAAGCTTTGGAAATATGAATCACTTGCTGCCCCACTATTCTCATTCGCTAAAATGAAATATTTCAACATATCATATTTTTCGTAATTTTGGAATATCTCCATAATGCCGCCAAGGATAACTTCAAATTTCAATAACTGACAGTGTTGTTTCAAACAGAGATCACACCATCAAGTATCCAACCGTGAAATAATAATTACACCATGCGAAGTGCAGGGACGGGCCTAAGGGGGGGATGGGGGGGGGACGATCCCCCCCCAATGTTGAACAGAGTTGGCAAATTTTAAAAGCAGTTGGAATATTTTCGAAGCTGTTGAAAAATTTTCGAAGCGGTTAGAAAAATTTCGAAGCAGTTGGAAAAGTTTCGAAGAAGTTGGGAAAATTTCGAAGCAGTTGGGAAAATTTTGAAGCAGTTGAAAAGATTTCAATTGAGTTGGAATATATATTTCTACAAAAGTCCCCAATCTTGAACAGAGTTGGCAAATTTTAAAAGCAGTTGGGATATTTTCGAAGCGGTTGGAAAAATTTCGAAGCAGTTGGAAAAGTTTCGAAGAAGTTGGGAAAATTTTGAAGCAGTTGGAAAGATTTCAATTGAGTTAGAATACATATTTCTACAAAAGTCCCCAATGTTGAACAGAGTTGGCAAATTTTAAAAGCAGTTGGAATATTTTCGTAGCTGTTGAAAAATTTTCGAAGAAGTTGGGAAAATTTGGAAGCTGTTGGGAAAATTTTGAAGCAGTTGGGAAGATTTCAATTGAGTTGGAATACATATTTCTACAAAGTCTACAAATGTTGAACAGAGTTGGCAAATTTTAAAAGCAGTTGGAGTATTTTCGAAGCTAATGAAAAATTTTCGATGCAGTTGGAAAAGTTTCGAAGAAGTTGGGAAAATTCCGAAGCAGTTGGGAAAATTTTGAAGCAGTTGGAAAGATTTCAATTGAGTTGGAATACATATTTCTACAAGAGTCCCTAATGTTGAACAGAGTTGGCAAATTTTAAAAGCAGTTGGAATATTTTCGAAGCTGTTGAAAAATTTTCGAAGCAGTTGGAAAAGTTTCGAAGAAGTTGGGAAAATTCCGAAGCAGTTGGAAAATTTTGAAGCAGTTGGAGAGATTTCAATGGAGTTGGAATATATATTTTTACAAAAGTTTTCTTAAAATGTGAATGAATTTGACTTTTTTTAAATGAAGTTTTAAATTAATGTTCATTAAACCGGTAGAACTAAGCCCACGTTTAGCCGGACAAAAGCATGCAGAGAATAGCGACAATTGTACAAATTCTTGTTAGAGTAGGTATATTTAGAGTATTTGGCAGATTTGGCCCAATGTGCAATGTGTATAACCAGCAATAAATGGTATTTATTCCGAATTGCTACCAAGTGTTTGAAAAGATGAACAATTTTTCATCTTTTACGTTATCCCTCAGCAGGTAGTTGTGAATTTCTCAGTTTGGCCGCATCGACTGTGTCCATCTGGTACCAATTTGCGCTATTTCTCTCGGTAGGGCAGTAGGCAGTATTTTTTTCTCATTCTTAATTATTCTATCAAATCTCCGTTCAACACGTAAATCTGTTAAGGGGCCGTTATACTTTGGCCGACGGCACCGATTATCCATTCAAAAAGTGCCTTTCATTTTTCCATTTTCATTTTTCACGTCCTCAAATCTCCACCTGAAAGCTTGATTTTTTTTTAATTCTCCTGGAACTTCAGACAGTTCTCTGCGATTTCACAGTTTCTGGAAGTCTTTTCAGTATTTCCATAATTTTTTGCATTAATTAAGCGTATATCCAAATGGATTTTTTTTTTAATATAGAATATTGATTTGTCGATGGCACTCCAATGAATTTTCTGAAAAAAATTTATGAACAACCGCCGAAAAACGATTATGAAGTCAATTTTCATAGAATCTCAACCCGATTTTTTCATGCGAAAAAATGATTTTCTCAAAGAGAAGAAATCGGAGTGCCCTCAAGACATCCTTTAACTTCAATTTAAAGAAAAAAATCAAGCTTTTAGCTTAAAAATTTGGGACGTAAACTTGGAAAAATGAAAGGCACTTTTTGAATGGAGAATCGGTCCCGTAGCCGATTTTTTCATGCGAAAAAATAATTTTATCAAAGAGAAGAAATTGGAGTGCCCTCAAGACATCCTTCAACTTCAATTTAAAAAAAAATCAAGCTTTTAGGTGAAAAATTGAGGGCGTGAACTTGGAAGAATGAAAGGCACTTTTTGAATTGAGAATCGGTGCCGTAGCCGATTTCTTCATGCGAAAAAATAATTTTATCAAAGAGAAGAAATTGTAGTGCTCTCAAGACATCCTTCATCTTCAATTTAAAAAAAAATCAAGCTTTTTGGTGAAAAATTGAGGGCGTGAACTTGGAAAAATGAAAGGCACTTTTTTAATGGAGAATCGGTGCTGTAGCCGTCGGCCGAAGTTTAACGGCCCCTATGCAAAAATGGACCGAAAAAGATTCAAAGTGAAGTGTGTAGTATGTGGATTTTTTTCAGTTCACTTGAATTTATTTTTCTTCAGAATTGAACTTAAAAATCGAAACATACAAAATAATGATAACAGATGCTGTATAATCCTGTAGAGTGTGGACTGTGGAGTGTGTTAATCTAGTAATGCAGAATTAAAAAACTACACTACAAAATTTTCTAAATATTTTTAATGCTCTCGGGAAAAAAAACATTGACACTCAATCCAAAATACCACTCCCTCCTTCAACCGTTGGTTTTCTAATCCTTTAATGCACAGTTGGAAAATTTTCGAAGCTATCCCCCCCCAAAAATTTGGCTTCGGCCCGTCCCTGTGCGAAGAGACACATAATTCTATGATTCAGCCTACTTAATACTCAATAATTTGAATTCCATATACAAACCATATTTTTCATAATATCTTAACGAATCTGAGGGCGATGTATGACATATGATACATTTCTGAAACGGAAAAAAATTAGGTTCATTCTAAGTCATTTCAAACTACTCTTTCCATAAGGAAAAACACAACTTCATGTTATAACTCAACAAATAAACCTATTAGAAAAAATCAGAGAACGCCACTGGATTGCTATCAGAAAAGTGCCTGAATAATGTTTGTATTTCAACATCCTAGCATAAACAGAAACGGAGACAATGACCAGAGTTGAAATAGCCCAAATTTCAATTTTGGCCTATAATTCGGAAACGAAAGAAGATAGAGGAATGCAGTTGATAGCATTATCAATTTATCGAAAAAAAAAGACTAAAAGGTGCCATTCATTTTTCTCTATCTCCTCGGGTTAAAAAGTTTCAGTTCATGTAGCACCAATTTTGCCCACCCTGTACAACTGTTACATGCGAGCAGAAATAATTGAAATTCCCTGACTCTCCTTTTAACATTTCCCTAGCAATCAACCTCGTCATCCAACTCAAACTCACTTCCTGTGCTTCAACGATCACAAATATCACAATAGCTTAGCATCCCTAGTAGTTTCCCCATTGAAAAAGCTTTCTAAGACCCGCATGATACTTTCGTTGGATCTATAGAATGATGTTCATAACGACGAAGTCATGTAATAACTAGAAAGGCCTGAGCCTTTCTTGGAAATGGTTCTTATAAACATTTCACGAGGGCGTTCAATATCAATGAGGATCGACTAACGAGGAGAGTATCAACTCGACAAGAGGATATTCGAGTCGCATGGAATTAGGTATACAGCGTGTCTCGTCGAAATTGGATCAGGAGACTTTTATTGGTGGTGAATGCATTTTTTTTTATAAAATGAACAATTGGGTACGTGATTTCACTAATGCTCATAGTGAAACCATAAGTTTGAAAACACAGTGAGCATTGGTAAAACAACGGTCCCAGGAATATGAAGTTGTTATTTCGAAGCCACTATGATGAAGTGTTTTCCAATAAGAGGTGTAATTTTGAAGTTCAAAGAAAAATGCCATTTTTAGATAACTGATCGGAAATTCATTTAATTATAAAGAGGAAGGTATGTCGTTAATAATGGAAAATAAATCAGCCAAATGAACACTACGACCACGACTACAGGACCATATCCTTTTCATAAAATTTTCCATAACCAAATCGAAAAGTGGCTGCCCAATGTCCTCAATAGACTCACGAATTCCATGTGGTAGGTTTTGAATCGATACTGGGCTCTTCAACAATAACACTTGGGTTTTCCGTAACCCAGATGCGACAATTTTTCTTGTTGACGAAGCCACCGAGGTGGAAATGGGCCTCATCACTCAAGATGATTTTTCGATGGCATTCCGGATCATTTTCATGCATTTCAAAGACCCAATCAGCAAAGAAACGACGTTGTTGATGATCGGCCGGCTTGACTTCTTGCGTCAACTGAACTTTATAAACCTCAAGACCCAAATCTCCATGAAAAATACGGTGTAATGACGTTCATGGAATGCCTAATTCCAAAGAACGATGAGGAATGGACCAACCTGGGCTTTCTTCAACACTTTCGGCTACAGCAGCAATATTATGTTCTTGAGCGACGTGGGCGGGTTTAACTCTTCATTAACGTGTCCCAACAGCTGAAATTTTTCCACCAATTTCTACAGTGTAACAGCCAAATGGAATAAATTCGATAACGAATAAATGAGAGGGTGTTAGTAAAAACGCTCGGACACGTCGATTTGTAATTTTAAATGCATATATTTTTCAAGAAAATAAAACTATATACGGTGTTCCATGCGATTGTGGCCAATCCCAACTTTCTTATTTCAAATGCAACCCCCTGTATATTATTTATTTTTTGGATTCTTCAGAAAATTCTAGACATAATTCATGTACAATATCCTATACCTATCTTCAACTTTTTCGGAAATATTAAGTGTTTTCAGATTTTTTTACAAAAATTAACATTTTAAATGAAAATTATTTTATTTCACAAATTCGATACATTACACTCAATACTTAAACCCTTAAACTTAGACGACCTTAAAAACCGAATCACGCTTGCGATTAGATCAGTCACGCCTGAAATGTTGAGTAACGTTAGAAGACAATTCTACACCAGATTAGCATCTTGACAAGAGGTTCGCGGCGAGCATTTTGAACATTTCCTACATTGACATTAATGTTTTTTTGTTTTTTTTTCAAATTAAGAAATAATCAGTGTTACTTATTAGGTTTTAAGTGTAATGTACCGAATTTGTGAAATAAAATAATTTTTATTTAAAACGTTGATTTTTGCAATAAATCTGGAAACACTTAATACTTCCGAAATAGTTAAAGATAGGTTTAGGACATTGTGCATGAATTGTGTCTAGAATTCTCTGAAGAATCCAAAAAATAAATAATATACAGTGGGTTGCATTTGAAATAAGAAAGTTGGGATTGGCCACGGTCACATGGAACACCCTATATAATATTATTTTCTTGAGAAATATGCGTATTTTAAATTACAAATCGACGTGTCCGAGCGTTTTTCCCAAGACGCCCTGCCCTCATTTATTCGTTATCGAATTAATTCCATTTGGCTGTTACACTCTGTATATTGCGGTTCGACAAGGTGCTTCACGACTACCCAAAAATATTCGAGTTTACTGAACCGTCTCTGCCAAATTTTCACTTTCAATTTTCAATTGTTGATGCTTGTATCGTTCCATTTTTATTAATGGCGTAGTCTCCACTTGTCAAATGACCAAAAAATGACAGCTTCAAAAGTGACATCTTTCGAGAAAGCGGGCTATTCAAAATAACTCCTCTTATTGGAAAACCCTTCATATTTCAACTGAAAAATTGTTTTTCATCGAAAAATTCAAAAATCATGCTCTTTAATGAGGAAACTTGTGACCACAAAGGATACTTGCCCAGTTGAGTTTTTCCAACTGATTCGAACAATTTCCTGAGAACACATGGCCTTATTGCATTATGGGCGGTTCGTTTTAGACAATGGGCGTCATTTAAAGTATAACGTTCATTTATACATCAATTAACAAGAGTGACCGATACAGGCGGTATAGTTTCAATGAATGAAGTGCTGTTTTTAATTACATGAAGTTAGCGTAATGCTACATAATGTTAGCATTATTGGTTTAAGCGTTTATGCAGGAATACAGAATATATTCTCACATTCTGTTGTTGATTTATTGAGGACTATGAAGAAGTATTCAGATTTTGTGGCGCCATCTAGGTACACTGCGCAAAAAAATTAACGCACATTATGGAAATCTCAAATTTATTCTACAACTGAAGGTGTTTTCAATGATAATTATTTTAATCAGAATTATGCATGCATATGTTATCCACTTCCAACGTTTTTCTTCAATACAGATGTTTTCTCCCAGCAGGAATAAAAAAAGATGATATTATCAGATTTTGAATGTATTGGCTCCATTCTAAAATCTCGTACTCAATCAATTCTAGTGATCAGTAGTTTTTCTTTCATTTGATTTTCTATACTCGATCGCTATGCAACGCGAAACACGCAATTTGACCCAAGAGGAATGTGCCCAAGCGGTAGTTTTGCGAGAAGAAGGGTGGACATACACAAGAATTGCGGAAAGGTTTGGAGTTTTCCATAAAAGTGTGTCCAGAATGTTGCAGCGATTCAGGGAGACAGGTATGAATGTCCGAAGACCAGGACAGGGTAGACCACGGGTAACAACTGCCATTCAAGAACGTTACTTGAGAGTTTCTTCGTTGAGACAACGGTTTGCAACCGCTCGTCTCCTTCAAAATCAGCTTGAGCAAACTCATGAGGTGGAAATTAGCACTCAGACAATAAGAAATCGCCTCAGAGAATATGATTTAAGGCCTCGTGTCGCGGCAAGAGACCCAGCTCTTACCCCAGCCCATCGAAGGGCGCGTTTGGATTTTGCGAGAAGGCATATCCATTGGGAAGAGGCCGATTGGGGAAGAGTTCTCTTCACAGATGAGTCTAGATTCTGCCTCTACCATTGCGATCGACGTTCTCTTGCATACAGACGTCCACATGAAAGATATGCTCACTGCAATTTCCTGAATACTACTGGTTTCGGAGGAGGATCGATTATGGTATGGGGTGGAATATCTTTGACTGCTCGCACAGACCAAGTGGTCCTTGATAATGGAGCTATTAATGCTGATAAGTATATATGGAACATTCTTGGAGAGCATGTACTGCCATTTGCCCCATACATTGGTGAAAATTTCATTTTTATGGACGATAATGCCCGACCCCATCGTGCGCGCATCGTTCAGGAGTACCTTGAAGAGGTTGAAGTCTCTCGAATGGAATGGTCAGCAAGAAGTCCAGATCTCCATCCGATTGAGCAGGTTTGGGACAACCTCAATAGAAGGCTGAGAAGTTCAGAAAATCATCCAGCTACTCTTAATGACTTAGGAATCCAACTCAGAGAAGGATTAGATCAGAACATTTTAAGATCACTCATTTTGAGTATGAACCGCCGTTGCCGAGCTGTAATTAACGGAAGGGGTAGAAATACCAAGTATTAAATCACTTATCAGCATTTCAGTATTTTGAAAATTGTTCATTTCTCTTCTTTCACATAAGATTCGGTGAAATCCTGAATTTTTCTTCCATTTAATGTGTCTTGTTTCGTTCAAAACCTTCCCGAGAGAACATAAAAAATAAGTTATAAAGTCAATGTAGAGTTAGCTTTCATTAAAATTGAGATTTTCAGAATGTGCGTTAATTTTTTTGCGCAGTGTATTTTACCCTGGAACAGGTTGAAGATATTCTTTGTACAAGCAGTAACATAAGATCCATTATCTAGATTGAATATAGGAAATGAAATCCTAAAATGATTATCAAAGCATCTTAGCATTTCCGCTGGAAGCACCCTATTTTCAGATTGAAACTCTTAGTTGATATGAGGCGTAGAATATTTAACATGACTTCACACACTATAAGCTTAGTTAAACCTTTTCGGTTTGATGTTCCAAAGTTGTTACGATTAGCGTTCCTAGATGGGATTTAGTTGAGGTAACTAGCATTAATATGAAAACACCTTCTATACGTGCGAAGCCTTGCCAAACTAATTTTCGAAAGTGAAACCAGAAGGGGTGAAACTTGCGGAATTAGTAATTAGGCATTGAGAGTTTCATTATCCACAAAATGATGCCAGAATATTCGCCAGGTAGGTATCAAAAGTAACAAACAAAAAATGGGTTTCTATTCGGCTCGAAGGACCAAGGTTGATAATTGGCACGATTGTGGTTGTGATCGAAACGCAAGTTAGAGTAGAAAAAATGGTTGGAAATGATGAGAGCAAACGACGTTTGGTAAGATGATACTGACAATTGGGAAGGCCTAGAATTGTGTGTTTTCACAACCTAATCAAACTTTCTTATTATTCCCAGCAAGAGCACCCAAACACTTGCGGCAATCCTATCTGACTGACTCAGAAAGCGCACCTAATTAAAACGAAATGAATCATCCCGGCTCTGAAAATAGATTCTATCCCGATCTACTACTACAACAACAACAACAACAAAACAAACGCTATCAAATCAGACCCTTCATTATGTACAAACATCAAGCTCACTCACCCTCGAAATCCTCAATGGCGAGTCGGCGTCAACACCACCTTGTATACGGAACCCCCACGGCGAACCGCCTTCCAAGACGACTTCTCTGGTTGTCATAGTAGGCCTTGGACGCGAAATTGGGCCCCGGCCAACGCGATCGGATGCAGAAGGTGCCGGTTGCGTTCTATCTAATTCGAATCGGATACCATCAATCTAGGAAGACACGTAAACAAAAGGTCTATTCAGATCCAGGGAGGATTTTCGTTGTTTTGTGTCGGAGATGTTATTTTCCATAATCTGGAAAAAAGATTCGATATTCAGGAGTGGAATTCCAACAGATGAAAACAATAACCAATATGGCATATTATCCGAGAGACCTGCAATTTAAAAAACCTGTTAACTTGCACTAGCTTGGGCGCCAGTTACAATAGATTTCAAAAAGTTGGAACTCTTGTACGTTCGAGTAGATTTCTAACAGATTGTAGAATCTCCGTAACTTGTTAACCTGTCTATTCAGAAAAGGAGTAGGATTCTTATCAATAAGCAATTGTTGCGTTTCACTTCGTGCAACATTTGTATAAAATAAATTGCATCTCCTTTGTTCACCAGAAAGGAGCTATCACTTTTTTAAAATGTTGTATTGTTTTAACCATATGAAATCGAACCCTTGAACTGCAATATTGTCCCATATGCCTTTTGTTAAAATTCTTGTTCTTTGTTTAAAATAAACCCTTGCAGTAATTTGGGTTGGGTTTAGGAGAATCATCTGGTTGTTTTGGAGACAAAAACCATGTCTTCAACATTAATTCTTTCTCAGTGTAAGCTCATAAAATTAAATATATGGTGACATTTATGGCAGTTCAAGTTACATCTGGGAAATAGGTACATGTCAGGAGGAAGTAGCAAATCGTCGAAGCGTCCTCATTGGTCCGTAGATTTAAGAAATGGGTTGTTTTTCCACTACAGTCAAAATGGCAAATGAGAGCACTTTGTTTGCTTAACGAGGCGTTGTTCGATTCTGACACCCAATCAATTGTTGATCTCTTTCACTTTTATTCAGAGGAAATGAACCTCCCTTATTTTCGAGCTTGACTTTGAAACCCTACGTTAGAGACAAGCATGCAGTATAGTAAAAGTAACTCGTCGTTAATTAATCAATTGTAAATCACACAACACCTTGCTACCTTGCAATAAATTTTCATATAGAAGGTACATTTCATAATTCCTCCTTGCTATACATTTTCATATAGAATGTTGAGTTTATATTCGTCGGACAATAGTCAAGTAAGGTTTATAATCAGTAAAGTGAAGTTTAAGTGGCGTAATCGAATAGTAATGATTCAGTTGTAATTCAAAATCGTTGGTAATTAATCAGTTTGTAATTCACAACAACACTCTAATTCCTTGCTATTTTCATATAGAAGGTACATCACAATTCTTCCTTGCTATAGATTTTCATATAGAAGGTCGAGTTGATAATTGTATACATAATACTTGTACAGGGTGGGGCAGAAGAACCTATCCGATTTCAAATCCCTTTTTCTCAGAAGAGAGAGCAGGTAGAGTAGTGGGGTAAAAACCGTTAGAAAGCTGGTTTTATGCCATTTGTCAGTAGTCAACATGCCTTGGTCTGGTGAACATCGTGCTTTTGTTATTGAGCGGTTTATCGAATGCGGCGGTTCGATAATTGCTACACAACGTGCTTTTCGAATTCATTTCGGACTCGGGCGTCATGATCCTGTTCCACATCACGCTACGATTAAAGTGTGGGTGTCAAATTTTAGACAGACGAGTTCAGCATTGAGAAAGAAGTCGCCTGGACGTCCCAGGACAGCAACAGGACCTGAAAACGTGGCCAATGTGAGAGCCGCGATTGAACGTTCCCCGCGTCGTTCGGCGCGAAAACATTCGCTCGCTTTGGGGATTTCCAACCGCAGTATTCGGCGAATTTTGCACCGGGACCTCAAAATGCATCCCTACAAAATGGTTGTTGCACAGAAATTAAGTGAAAGGGATTTTGAAACCCGTACGAACCTGTGTCGCGATCTCCGAGAACTGCCAAACGACGATGTTGTGCTACCGCGAGCGCCTAAATAAGTGTATCCGCTCCCAAGGACGACATTTGAGTGATGTGCTTTTCAAAACTTAAATTTAAAAATGGCATAAAATTTGCGATATGTTAATAAAAAAAAATTTTTGACAAGCTGAGTTTTTTTTTTTTTTTTTTTTTTTTAATGTTGTGATTTTCACGAGAAGGAATATCCTGTAATGTTCAGAGAACATCGTGAGAACCAAGTGCAAGCAGGTAGGAATTGGTGTTCTTCTTGAATTTCTGGAGGTTATATGCCTCGGGGAACACCTCCCTAGGCAATGTGTTCCAAAGCCTCGCTGTTCGTTGGATGAACGAGTCTTTGAAGAGAGATGTTCTGCAGGTCTCCAAAGTTACCACGAAGGGGTGTGAAGACTTAACTTGACGGGTTAGTCTTGAAGAGACTGCCAGAGGGGGAACGATTGCTGATAATTCAGAAGAGCATCGCCCATGGAAATATCTATAAAATAGAGACAGATCGCCCACTTTTCTACGGTGTTCCAGAGAAGAGAGCGAGCTTGTAAGCGATGCATCACCCACGAGACGAATTGCCCTTTTTTGTACGGAATCCAAGAGCTTTAGGGTGTGTTTAGGTGCAGCACTCCAAACATGGGAACAGTATTCCAGGACAGGTCGAATCTGCGCCTTATAGATCATAAGCAGCTGACCTGGGGTGAAATAGCTCCTGGCACGAAACAGAAAACCAAGTTTTTGGGATGCACTTTTAGCAATGGATCTCACGTGATTCTCCCAGGAAAGGTTACTGCCGACAGTAATGCCAAGCATCGAAATGGATGACTTCAATGGTATGGTCACTCCCGACAATTTTATGCTGGGCACAGTAAGATCGGCTTTTCTAGAGAAAAGACATGCTTGTGTTTTGTTTGCGTTGAATTCTACCAAGTTATCAGATCCCCATTCAAGAATTGTTGCCAAGTCCATATTTATGTTGTTAACATTTCTTCCTCGTTCGTTTTTGATTTGGCGGGCTGGTATTGGAGCCCTAGAAGAAAAGGCGGTATGGAGAGTACTATCATCCGCGAAGCTGTGCACTGGACACGAAGTTGCTTCCAGCAAATCGTTGATGTGAAGCAGAAACAGCGTTGGAGCCAGAACTGATCCCTGCGGAACACCAGCATTTATGGGTAGAGAGTCAGACGAAACTCCATCGACCACTACATGGAGAGATCTGTTTGAGAGAAAACTAGCTAGCAGAGAACATAGCTTTGGGGGCACGCCATAAGATGGAAGCTTGGCGAGGAGTCCCTGATGCCAGACTCGATCGAATGCCTTGGAGATATCCAGTGCTACGGCTAGGGTTTCACCATATTTCTCGGTAGATAGCTGCCATATATGTGAGACGTAAGCGAGCAAGTCACCAGTGGATCTCTGATGACGGAAACCATATTGCCTATCGTTGATAATTCCTGAGTGTTCCAGATGTTTCATGAGCTCGAAGTTGATGGCTTTTTCCATGACCTTTGAAATAATAGATAACAGAGCGATAGGTCTGTAGTTGCTAGGTAGGGTCTTTTTGCCTTTTTTAGGTACTGGTTGTACTCTTGCGGTTTTCCAGTTGGATGGAAAGACACCCAATTTGTAAGAGTGGTTGAACAATTTGCAGAGGACAGGTGTTAGTTCGGGGGCACATTTTTTGAGAACAATCGGTGGGATTCCGTCGGATCCACTGGCTTTGTTGGTGTTGAGACCCAACAGAATCTTTCTGATAGTACGTGGGCGAAAGGTTATCTCGGGCATATGGCTGTCAATAGATGTAATATTCGGGGGTTGTTTTCCCGATGAATCTAGAGTGGAATTTTCAGCGAACAAATGCGCGAAGATGTTGGCTTTTTCCAGGGCAGTCGTTGCTAGTGTTCCATCTTCCTTGGTTAGAGGGGGAAACGAGCTGGAAGTGAAGTTTCTTCCTACAGCTTTGGCGAAGGACCAAAATGAACGGGATCCGTTAGGGCATTCAACAAGTCTAGATCTTATTTTGGCATTGTTGAGTGGTTTTAATTTTATAACGTTTTGAAATCGGATAGGTTTTTCTGCCCCACCCTGTATATTCGTTTCGTGCTTGCTTGAGGTAACAAGAGAAATTACAGCTTATTGTTTGTTGAGAGTGCGTTCACATTTCACCACTTCCTCATTCTCTTCGTAGTTGTTATCAAGTATTGATAACATCTTATCGCGGTAATCATCCAGATAACCAAAGGGTGTTTATAGTTGAGTATACCCCCTCACATCGGTTGTGAAGTCACAACAGTTAATAATCGAAATTTACGTGGATCACCACCATCAGAAGCAGTGCAAGAAAACCATTATCCTGATAAAACAATCTGGGTACGAAAATAAAACTAGAACAACCTTGGTAAACTAACCTAGGTACGAAACAGCAATCGCAACTCTTACAACAAGTTTCGCAACGAAAAAATTGTGAAAAATATAGTACATTTTCACCAGATGATGTTTCAGGTTTGTAACTGAAATAATTTGCTCGGAAATGAGTTGAATAAATTATTAAACTTTCATCCCAGAAACAATTTCTTGTTTCTTCCTTAGTCTTTCAACTGGAGCGATTCATTAGGACGATTTACATGGCAGTCAATACTCATTAGAGAACATTATCCCCGAAAAATTTGAATGCTCCTCTTCAATCCGCAAATATCAAGATGGGTATTATGAATAGAACTCTAATTGCGAAGACGAATTAGGGACAAAGTTGGGACTAATTCAGTTTCATTAGGAGACATCATATTTGCCTTCGTTAGATATTCGTAATAAAGCTCAGAATAAGCTTCCATGATCATTGTAGAAGAACAAGTGTAGTCGGAGGAAAACGGGTAATCTCTCGATGCCAGGACAAGTCGGACTCTTGATGCTTCTGTAAGAATGAATAAACGATCAAGCATCTTGAAGATTAACTATACAGGATGGGTCTTTGACTTGTACATATATTTTAACTGTAGTTTAAAAGCCTTTTTTTTTCCTTTTTCATTATTTCGAATTCGGCTCTGTTGAAAAGATTTAGCCATTCGAAAAAAACATTGGGCTTATTACGTCCATGATACCATTCTCTGGAATTGGTTCAAAGTTAATATTTCTCGATTGGAATTGAGTTTATACATTTAGGGAATACTCAAGTACTAACGTCATTAGAATAAAAATGTTGCAAACACGATAATTTCAACAAAAACAGAAATTTCCAACGGACTATACCTGCAACTGAAAAAGCCACATTTCTTCCACCGTTCCACCA
Organism: Adalia bipunctata; assembly: GCA_910592335.1. Lineage (NCBI taxonomy): Eukaryota > Metazoa > Arthropoda > Insecta > Coleoptera > Coccinellidae > Adalia > Adalia bipunctata. Next base: position 18,512,918 of record OU342955.1, read on the forward strand.
GAATGAGTTCCTTATTCGATTTATCTGCAGATCAGTTTGTAAACACTAATAACTTGTTCATATTTTCCTCGAAATTCCCAAACAATCTCATGAAGAGAGACTTTTCATTCAGATCATCAGAATTTATTATTAAACAACCTAACCTAATCTATTTTGTATCCATTCTGTGAATGTTTGCTCAGAAATTTCAAGAAGATGTTGTCAGCTTGCTGATATTCTCATTGGGGTGAAGGATTTTTTTACGAAACATAGTTTAAAGATTTATGAATTCTGCTGTTTCCATCAGGAATCGACTTTGCCGCGAAATTTCACGACGCATGCGTATAGCGAAAACCGGCGGATTGGTCATCTCAATTACCCTTGGGGGCGCTGCAAACTATTTGAACAAACTGCAAACATTATGTAAAGTAGTGAAATATTGTAATAATGTGATTATTATGTGGAGTGAATTAATATAATATTAACCGTGTAGTGTCGAGATTATGAAATACAAGAGGATATTGTTCAGATAGAAACATCGCCACAGATTATAAGGTATCATTTTATTATTCATCGAATCCAATTTAATACGTGCAGGTTTGTATCGATATTCATCATTCATATCCGTATTTTGTATTTCATCGACATTTAACTTCAATATGGACCGGTAACAATGAATTTTTAATTGAATCTGTGCGTATTGAATGCTCTTAGGAGTTAAATTTTATCTTTCACTTTTGTGGAATTATATTATTGAAATATGTCTACATCAACGTTTTCCACCATTTGAATTTAAGTCTCGACCAAGTCGATAAATATTCTGACAACATTGAAAACGATTTGAAGGAATAATATCCGATGATATTTAATTCAGAGGAGGATTCAGATTATTCTTGAAATTAATGATTCTTTCGTCAAAAGGACCCCGCACTTTTACTACGGGAAATGGCGTTCCGTCAAATTTTCTAAAATTTTGGTATAATGTAGTACTCGACATACTGATCAAAAGTGTCCATGGCACCAACTCAATCCTATGACTAGTTTTTGAGATACAGGGCGTTGAAGTAGAGAATTACCCACTTTTACTACGCCCGTATCTCGGAACAGAATCGAATGAACTTCAATTTTTCTCAAGAAACATTTCATCACATCCCCAAGGAGCAAGCATATAGAGGAATATGACCGAAAATCGTTACGAATACAGGGTTATCCATAATTGAATGCATGCCCGATTTTGAAAGTATAAAATATGTCAATTCCAGAGCGAAAACGTTCGCAAAATGAACTATTACACTAGATATGTTGTTGTTACATCGAAAAAGTCTGAAATACCCAGAATTTATACTGGGTGATCCATTATTATAGAAACTATTCTCAAGGAAGGTTGAATGGAAACCCTGTATTTATGGGTTTATTCAAGGTGTTTGTTCAATTTTTTTAGAACATATCATCATGGACTTCAAAGAATACAGGGTGATTCATGAAATGAACTTTGAACCTCATGAAAATACCCAAAAACCACCTTTTTTTTCATCACCCTCTATTTCAAGATTGAATCCGACGAGGTGGGAGTTTTCTTTCACCACTGTACTTTATATGAAAACATCAATACGGATGAGAGTTTTCATCCTCTTCCTATGACCAGATTTTCTGCTAGAATACGAATAGAATCACATAAATAAATAATTTTCATATTACATAAAAAAAGATCTGGTCATAGGAAGTGGATAAAAACTCTCAGCCGTATTGATGTTTTCATATCAAGTACAGTGGTGAAAGAAAACTCCCACCTCGTCGGATTCAATCTTGAAAAAGAGGGTGATGAAAAAAAAAGGGGTTTTTGGGTATTTTCGTGAGGTTCAAAGTTCAATTCATGACTGAATCACCCTGTATTCTTTGAAGTCCATGATGATATGTTCTAAAAAAATTGAACAAACACCTTGAATCAACCCATAAATACAGGGTATTCATTTAACCTTCCTTGAGAATAGTTTCTATAATAATGGATCACCCAGTATAAATTCTGGGTATTTCAGACTTTTTCGATGTAACAACAACATATCTAGTGTAATAGTTCATTTTACGAACGTTTTCGCTCTGGAATTGACATATTTTATACTTTCAAAATCGGGCATGCATTCAATTATGGATAACCCTGTATTCGTAACGATTTTCGGTCATATTCCTCTATATGCTTGCTCCTTGGGGATGTCATGAAATGTTTCTTGAGAAAAATTGAAGTTCATTCGATTCTGTTCCAAGATACGGGCGTAGTAAAAGTGGGTAATTTTCAACTTCAACGCCCTGTATCTCAAAAACTAGTCATAGGATTGAGTTGGTGCCATGGACACTTTTGATCAGTATGTCGAGTACTACATTATACCAAAATTTTAGAAAATTTGACGGAACGCCATTTCCCGTAGTAAAAGTGCGGGGTCCTTTTCCGGGTAAAATTGGAAATAACTCGAAAACGAAGCGTTTTATTGAAAAAACATAAGAATACTTTTAGTTTCTGAAATGATTGATTCTTTCGAAAATATGAACCGTTCATCTTTTCAAAGTGGTTTTATGGTGTTTTTTCGTGTATTGATGAGTCGACAGCCCTGTAACTTTTATACTGAGGGTAGATATTGAATAAGTTTCGATTGAGGAATATGCACTATGAATAGAGTAACCAATGAACCAAAATTAAGTTCATTTGAGAAAACGCTTACGAAGATATGGACAATAAAGTGTTTTTAATGTATTTTCGACACCCTGTATCTTTCAAACGGAACCAAATTTTGAAAAATGGCGCGTTTTTGAATGGAATCGTTATTTGAAGGTAAGTTTTTAGTAAAATACTGACGATTTACGTATGTTCACGATTTTTTTGCGAAGATTTGGAGCGCCCAGAGGTCCTTCGAGAGCAAGACGAAGGTTAACATTTCAGGTTATAGGGGCACACAGGAAAATCGGTCAAAAACTTCTTATTTGGGGAGATATCGCAGTGGATGATTCGAATGAGGTATTTTGAGGTCGATTGCAACCATATTTTCCAGATTCCTGGCGATTATTAGCGATTTTTGGGTGATTCTGGTTGAATTTCTCCTAGATCTCTCTCGACTGATGAGGTAAACAATACTGACGGGGTTTTGAAACCTTTTTCTGTTTTCTGAATTGGACGGATGTTTTCTATCCTCTCCTTATCTGCTTTATCCCCATTAATTGTCCTATAAATAGCAGAAGAGACTCTATCTTCAACCCCTGCTATGTCGTCGAAAACAAGGGATGCAATCTAAAGTAACGAGATCCACCATACAGTGCAAAACAGAGAAAGAATAGAAAAAACTCACTGTACAATCCAGAATGGCTCTTCATTTGATGAAAAATCCGTCGTACAAAGAGGGGCACAAGAATCACGAGCGAAACCCCGGTTGTTTTGTCGCACGTACCATAAAGCCGGGTCAATTTGGGTCGGGGTGTTCTTGGTACACTACATTTTTGTTGCGGTTTCATTAAGCGTCGCGGCGCTAGACCGCAATACGTGTTTCAATATCAAACAATCGACATGTGATTAGAGTGCGCGCGCCTTTTGGACGCCGAAAGCGCTTCCGCGGCCCTGCTGATTCATGTGGATATTCAGGTTAATGGAGTTAATGGTATTTCGCAGGGATTGGCGTCTGAAGGCGTCGTTTGTCAGTCTGCTGGAAATGCCACGGTGTGAATGCACCCTACTTTGATTTCAAGATCGATATCACGTCTATCGAATGCACCCATAAAAATGATTCGAGATCTACAGGGTATTTCAGAGCGCATTGTCTAGAGTGCAAATAACATAAGTTAGATCGAAAAAAGGTATTGAAACCAATACAACCAATTCTTATTACTAGCTCCCTAGAAATCCCGATTGCAACCAAAATAAGAAATTTCGAAATTGCGAGCTCCCAGAGATATCTATATATATATATATATATATATGTTTATATATCTATATATATAAAACAAAGATGTTGGTTACACCATTTATAACTCGAGATCGGATGGACTGTTTGTTATGAAACTTCATTTATGGATTCGTCTACGGCCTGGTTATTATAAAATACATTGAAACTCTTAAAAATTGGATGAAAAATTCGTTTTTGTAGGAAATGCTTTTCCTCCTTTTGAATAAGGCCACTAGGTGTCGCTACGGTTAATGACTCTTATCTAGACACTGTAGCGTAGTCGTGAAGGTACTATATTTGATATTATCGCCCATAGATGGCGATATATACAATCACTGTGTAATTTGCATAGAACTTATAATAACATGGAAGGCTATTATCAGATCAAAAAGCGGGTAAACATCTCAAGTTGGTGGAACAGCGAATTTTTACCGAAATGTCGAGTAAATCGGATTTTGACGATCAGCATCAATCGTGAGTTGTCCATTCTCTTCTCTATATTTCTGAAATGTTTTTGAATTTCGGTTTGGGTAATAAATATATTTGCGGAAATAACTGAATCCAAAATTGCCCATAAATAGTAATTGACATATTATTTTTATGTTTCGGTTCTATGTGACAGCTCATATCCAGTATCAGTGATTTTTTTTTCAATATTGCTGCAGGGGATAACGGTATCATGCATTATTCATTCCACAAATAATATTCCACAGCAATATTTAACACAAGAAGATGGTCCTATTATGCACATACCACATTCAAATCTACATCGCACCTAGTACTGGATGCAATCAGTGTTAGAAATTCATATTGCGAGTTTCCGAAGAAACGAGGATATCCATAGAACCAAACAAATTTTGATGTCTAAATATTTTTTTATTCAACATATTCTCCTCTGAATTGAATACATTCATTACAGCGAACCTGCAACGTCTCTAGACCTTTCAAAAAAAGTTTCTTTTTGCTCTGCAAAACAGTCCTCCACAGCTTTTATTACCTCCTCGTTGGAAGAAAATTTTCGACCTTCTAAACTTTTTTTCAGTTGAGAAAAGAGATGATAGTCAAACGGGTCCAAATCTGGTGAATCAGGGGGGTGTTCTAGTAATTCTAACCCTAAATCACGAATTTTTTGCATGGCAACATGAGATTTGTGTACTGAAGCGTTGTCCTGTGAAAACAAAAACCTTGGATAGCTTTCCGCGTCTTTTCTCTTCAATTTTTTCCCGTAGAGTGTTCAGTAATGTCGAATAGTAATCTCCAGTTATTGTTCTACCCTTATCCAAAAAATCAGTCATGATTACTCCATGGCAATCCCAAGAAACTGAACCAAGAACTTTTCCAGCAGATTTTTGGACACGAAACTTCTTAGGTCTTGGAGAACCAGAGTGTCGCCATTCCATCGATTGTTGCTTTATTTCTGGATCGTATAAATCTACCCAAGTCTCATCTATAGTAACAATTCGGTTTAAGTCTACATCGTTTTCAAATCGAGCGCAGATCGAACGCGATGCTTCTACCCTTGCACCCCTTTGATCAACATTCAAACATTTGGGGATCCATTTTGCAGAAATTTTTCTCATGTCCAAATTGACGTGAACTATATGATGAAGGCGTTCGTATGAAATCTTCAGTGCTTCAGATATCCGTTTTAGCCCAATTCGACGGTCTGATGAAATCATGTCATGAACTGCATCAATATTTTCGGGGACTGACACAGAAACTGGCCTTCCTGATCGGTCATCATCCCCAATGGAAAATTTACCTCTTTTGAAGCTTGCAGTCCAATTTTCACGGTCGCATACGAAGGGCTTTGATCACCAAGGGTGTTAAGCATATCTTCGTAAATCTGCTTACATCTTGACCCTTTCAAATATAGGTACTTGATGATGGCTCGATACTCCAAATTTTTCGATTTTTACGATTTCGGTGGACATCTCTTTTTTATTTATTGCATAACTCTGGTTTACTTTTTTGACGACGAACTCTACACTGACACTTCTAATAAGTTATTGTTCGTTGATATGGTATCGCAATATTTTGTTTATGCATGGAACTGGTCTAGGCTAACTAGATATCAATACATCCTCGTATCTTGAATATTACGCGAACAAGAAATTATTTCGTTGGAGTTATCCCGAATGTACAAACATCGAGGATAATTTCCATTTCCCTCTATTGAAATTTCATATTAATAGGGACGAGATAAGGAATCCCATCAACAAAAGTATAACGAATGCTGTGGGTGTAGGAGTGATATATAAGGCAGTTTCATGAAGAATAATAGGTTATATTCCCATTACCCCGAAAAATTCATCCCTTTATCCACTCAACCCAGAAAAGAGGAACAATGACCCAGGTTCTGAGTTACGATAGGCTTACCGAAGCAGTATGCATTAATATACCAGAAAAAATGTCCCCCAAGCTTCCTATGTGGTGGAGTTCATGTTAGCGGACGACTTATTCATCTCAGGTTGTAAATTCTGATGTTTGTATCAGGAATGACTTATTATCCGAAAATTGGTTCTTTTCTCCATCTTCCTAATAGAGTAATGAGTAATATAAATCATATCATAGTAAAATGAAGCGGAATTCTCCTCCAATTATTTCACTTCTATTTTTACCTTACTCTATCTGGTCTATGTTTATATGAACAATATAATAAATGATCACTCATTCTCAGATGCATTGCGTCTGATACAATAGTTATGCTATTAATAACTGTTGAAATAGTTCCTGAATTCAGCACGAAAAACTTGTTCGGTATTTACAGAACATAAAACAATACCAGACCAGAATCTAAGATCAAAAAAAAGAAATTATTTCTATAATGAATGTTCCTGAGCTTTCTTGATGAAATGAGCAGGAAAAAGCCCTAAGATAAGTCGGGAGCTTTTGAGTGCTCATTCATCTACCTTGTTGGCAGCACCAAGAAAAATTGACTACAGCTGTCGAAGCAATCTTCTATGATACTGGACCTGTTTTACCACAAATATTGGGAATGTTTTCGACAATTCACCAGAATTTCATATGATTCTTGTGATGCGATCTCGACAAAAGTTAGCATGTGGCTTGCTTGAATACCTCATTCTCTATCTAAATGCAATATTTCATTATTAATCTCAATCGAATCAGCTATTTTGAAATAATGAGGAAAAAAATCGTAGTATCCCCTGCACTATCTGTAATCTGCAACCGGTCATGTCTTCATGTCAGTAGTGATGAGCCATACATTGTTGTTAGGTTATAAGTTTAATTACTCTCGTTTTGAAAATCTTTTCCAATCTTTTAACGCGAAGAAATGAACCCTCAATTCTAATTTATGTCCACATATACATTCAAGATGATCAAGACAAAATTAAGACACGTTCGTAAGAAAAATTCTTCCTAAATCACCCTGTACATTTTGCACACTGCTACACCAATTGGTGAAGGCGCAGGGTTTCAAACATTCGCATATTCAGGATTCTGTATATTAATCAATTTCAAAAACAGAAATGTTTTTTTCATCATTCCTAATTCCAAAGTCAGAAAATGTTCTTCAGCCTCAAACAAAATTTCCTCAATTGACTCCATCAGTCCGTTGATTCCGCTACAAGGACACTTACCTTGTATATTTTTTCCGTGTTAAAATTCAGCGTCCCCTCGGAATTCCAATAAGGCACAGAACACATGTCAATCCACCGTTCACTGAGATTTTTTTCATGGAATAAAAAACCCCAGGGAAGAATCTTATCGTGAAAGAATTCAGAAAAATATCCAGTGCAAACAACGTGGTTTACCGAGAAGCCAGATTGGTTTGTAAACATGCAATTTCGGATGAGATCATGCGCTTGACTTCGAATCGATAGGCTTTCCATCACATGGCTGTGAGATGATCCAGCTTTACACCCATTAAGTTCAAGAATTATTATTACGGAGGTTCAAACAGCTGTTTAATTTCAATCCGCTTGCATTGAGATGGTGGGATCCAAAATCTTCGATGGTATGGTTAGAATTTCGATCGCGATCTGGTAGATGGCGCTGCATGTGTGATATCGCTTGTAAAAAACACACTGCGGTTATTTTTTCATGATATGAAGAATCTGTTCGTATTATCTTGAAAGGGGCTGTAATGATATCAATTTAGAAAATTTTTAACATATCGCCAATTAGTGACTTTCTTCACCCCATTTTTCGTTTCATATTGATTCATTCGCTCAAAAAAATTACATATTAGAAAAAAAAACAGTCAACAATTCTTAGTATAGTGTTGTATCATTTTCACTAATAAAAATTCTGAAAATAAAGAAAGAAAAGAAGATTGCTCTGAATTATACTGGATGAGTAGGCATTTTCATTCTTCATTTCAATGTGAGAGAATAGTGTCGATATAAAGTTAACTTGATTCATTAATGAAGGCCAATTTCTATTGGACCACGGCTAGAAACATCAAAATAGTTTTTTGAAAAAGGTGAGGTTGAAAGCTTTTTGGCAAAAACCATTTTGAAGCATCATCTTTGAGAATTTCAATTCCTTCAAAAAATTCCCAAAAATGTTTAAAATCGCAACGAAATATCTTCAGCCATTTTGGAATTATTCCATCTTGCCCAAACATATTTGGTTTCGAAAAGTATAATGCGTTGAACTTCGGAGGGCACTTCAAATGATTCTGTTAATATCTTGTATCCTTACAAGAATTTTCAGGATGAATAATAAACAGAAATATCTCACACATATTTTATTATATACAATCTCTTATATACAGAAAAAAAATGTAAAAACTTAATAAAAAATCAACAAAATGAACAGAAAATAAATAAAAGAATGGAACAAAACATGAAATCAAAATAAAGAGAAAAGCATTGAATTATTACATTACAAAAATTATTCTGTTAAATCGAAACACAAACACTGATTTTTTTTATCCTATGCTAGATCTAACCTAAAAGGCACACTTATTATATAGTTGAACTTATTGTCTAAAAGCGTTTTCAGCTGAATTGAAATTATTTCTATCAAAAAACACACACATAAAATTAAATGTTTGCTTTGGTGGCATCAAAAATTCTCAATTGAAGATTGTATGGAAATTTTTATTTGGCTCATCAATGATGGAAAGTTTCATTAATTCCAAGCAGTTGAATATTATTCTAATATGATATGGCGAATTATTCATGGTATTTGGATTATTAATTCAGGTGGAATTTTGTTCATTGGTTCTTCACCTAGTATCAGAAGGTGATCATTTTATTGAATTACTTCTTCTGGTAACAAAACATATTTTTTAAAATCGATTTTCTATTCCAAAATGATAGTTATTTGTCAATTGATAAATTCATTTCAATATTTTCATGAACATTTTTTTCTCCGAGAAATTAACAAACGAAACATGATTTTTAACAAATATCTATTGGAAAACATAGCATAGATAATAAAAAATTAAATAAATCGAAGTTGGGTAACAACAAAAATCATAATATTGTTGGGACGATGATAATGCGTCATAAATCATCATTGAGAAATGGAAATGAGATTCAGTGATTTGGGATATTCAGGAAGCAGCAAAGAGAAGAAGTATTCATCATTTTCTGATGTTCCCCCATCAATCACTCTCTTCCTGTTAATGTTTTGATGTCCGATTTAATATTCCGTCTGAACTCAAGAAGCCTCTCAAAAGAGGCGACAGAAGTGGCTGTATCATTCTCCATTATTGGAAAAACTTACTCCCTTCACATTGTAAAAGCTGTACGTAATGAAAACCAACCGGGGGGGAAAACTTCCATGAACCCGTAATGTGAAAACTTTGGAAATCTTTTTCATGGCCTTATATTCGAATCGCAAGCCAGAAACAATCCGATTTAAATGAACTGTGAAAATGTATGGACCCATGCGGAATTCGACGTCATAGTTCTTGGTCGATTTTTGAGGAAAAGAAGTTATTCGAGGCGGAGCAAATGGATTTCATGAATGGATGGAGTTCATGAGAAGAGGGAGTTTTAATTGAAAAAACTGTAACGATGTAGATTCGATTTGGGATTTGGTGCATTCTTTCAGTTAATTTCATTGACAGTCAGTCTTTATTATTTTTAAAAACCAGTATTTTCAGTTACGTGTCTGTATTTGTTAGTTGATATTGCTGTTGAAAATGAAGAAAGTAAGAACCAAAAATTCAAAATGGAAGAATCGGAAATTAACAAAAAATAAAGTGAAGAATCGAATGAAAAATGAAAATGAAGAAATTGAAATGAAGAAATTAAAATTAAGGAATTGAAATGAAGCAATCAAAATAAAGAAATTAAGAAAAATTAAATCAAAATAAAGAAATTAAGATAAAGAAATTAAAATGAAGAAATTAAAAAAATAAATCAAAATGAAGAAATTAAAATAAAGAAATTAAAATATAGAAATTAAAATAAAGACATGAAAAAAATTCAAAATAAAGAAATTGAAATGAAGAAATTAAAATAAAAAAATTAAAATGAATAAACTAAAATTGGTTTTCGGTGGAGAGAATTGTTCGAATTGAAATGTAATGAAGAGAATTGAACGAAATTCATAAGAATCGAAATCAAGCAGAGTATATAATAACATTGATAGCAGTTCCAAAAATATCGAGGGAAAATAAATAAAAGAAAAATGAAAGGGGCTATTCCAATATTCATCTAATTAAATAAAATGTGTTTCAGTAGAGTATTGTAAAATATGAAATAGAGAAGTTCAAAAAAAGGAGAAATCAATAAAAACAAAAAATAAAAATGTGAAGAATAAAAATTAATCAACTCTGACACTGAATTTCGATAGAACGAACTGTTTTAATTTAAATAGTTTATCGACAAAAACATGCGAGGAGAGAAAAAATCATGAGAATTGAAATGAAAACGAGTAACGAAAATGGAAAGATTAAAATAAATAAAGGTTGAACGAAACAATTCATATAATTCCTCGAATTTGACTGGAACGTGGTTGAAATTCATATGTTTTCAAGATTGCCGGATAAAAGAAAAAAAGCTTCTAACTGTAAAATTGGCGAAATATGGAATAACGAAAAAAATAAAAAATTTTCAAGCATGATAGAAAATACATTTAAGAATGGGAAAATGAAATCTTTCAAGAATGAAATTAATTTCGAATGGGAAAATATTTCAAGAGATCATCAGAAATCGAAAAATTATATCGATAATTCGCGTAAAAAACATTGGATCACAATTTGATTTAATGTAAATTGAATCAAAGAAATGGAAACATAACAATAACATAAACAGAAAGCAATGAAGTTCAGTCCATACGGAAAACGAAAAATAAATCAATTTAGAAAACATAAGATTTCAAAAAAAAAATAGAGATGATATGAAAATAAACTGAAGGAAAGCGAAAAATCCGAAAATAAAAAAAGAAAAAAAACTAAAGAAGAATTAACGAATAACAGAGAAATCAAAAAATAGGATGGACTGAGCTCAGAACTACAACAAAGAGATATTTTCGAATAAAAATAATGAATGAAAACTTGAACGTACAAATCAACGAATAATATTCATAACGGAACAAGCTGAATATACCTAACGTAAACTATTACTCGATGAAATAGTGATGAGATTTTCGTGAAATCTAGATCAATTTGAACAACACCAACAAAAAAAGTCATAAAAAGTTGTTAGCTGAGCAGAAAATGCAATGGATTAGAAATGATTAAATTGGTTTTATAGGGTGGTGAGAATCATTCGTGGATACGAAACATGAAAACTTATTGGAAAATTCCTCATACCGGATCTTTGACGTATTCAGTTGATGAAAAAATTTAAGGTCGAAAAGCTAATGTACTCATTGCTATGTCACACTGCGAGTTTCATTAAAATCTGGTGAAAAAATTGGTCCAAAATTAACAGGAAAAACAACCAACAATAAATTTCACAATGAATCAACAGAAACTCAACAACTAGCAGTCAACGAAGCACTGCGATAAAAGATAAAACAAAACAAAACAAAAAAACTTAACGGATTCAACAGTAATTCGGAAAAAATTTATAAAAATTTTATGTCAAACAATAACCAACAGTAATTCGAAAACATAAACTCAACAAGTTGAAAACGAAAACTCAAAAATGTTTCAAACAAAAACACAACAGATAACAGAAAAGTTTATGAAAACAACATAAGCGTTTTGTTTCAGTGTATGTTGAAAGACTGCGTTGTTTCTATTGATGTATTTTCGGAATATACGAAGCGAATGCCTGAACGAGATCCCTGTATATATCTCTTCAATGAAATCTGATACATTTTTTGTTCGAAGATGTTTTGATGCCGCCAAAGCTTATATTATATTTGAGACCTTTTTACTTTTCAAAACAAGAAATCAACTACCAATTTTATATTCATATTTCTTGTTCCGAAATATAGGACGAAGATTGGTCTCATATTTTATACACAAATTCTACAACTTTTGTTGCATATTCATCACCTCAGGATTCCTGTTTCTATTCATTGTGAATGACAAATTTTTTATTATGTTTATCTGCATATTCGAAGTAACAATGAACTTTAGGTCGATTGATTTTGTGTCAGGTTTAACAGTATTTTCCTGAGGTGTGCAATTTTTTTTTTGTTTTTTTTATTAAGGTTCTTTTGGAAAAAACAAAAATCAAATTAAAACAAAAATAAATTCGAACTGAAAAAAAATAAAATCAAAATCAATAAAAGTGAAAAATAATTAAAAAAAAAACAAACTCGAAAGAGATCAAAGACAATTATTCTTGTATTTCCTGCGCAACATTTTATTCCAAATGATCAATTTCCTAGGTTTCATGGTGTAAAGAACGAGTATCATCCAATGATTTCGTAGAAAAGATTATTGAAAACGTAATGAGTCAGAGTAACAAGTTTTTAAAGTATTTCAAACAAGGCACTGTAGGTATACCATCAAATTGTAACAGTAACGTTTCAACAGAACAATAAAGAATAAACAATCAAAGTGTAACAATCTTGATAACTCAAACCTGTGGCCTTCAACGAGTAACATCTGCACTTCGGTACTTGTGTGTAGATAGATTCCCAGGTAGGTTCTTCCTCGGTAGAATCTGTGGTTTTCAACAATGACATCTCCACGGTACTTGCATGAAGGTAGGTGAAGTTGTTCCTTTAGGTGGTTGGATCCAGATTCTTAGAGATTTTATGTACCAACATAGGAATTCCGCAGTGCTTACAGCTCACAGAATAATGTATTTTTGTCAAAAATAACAATCCAGACGCCTTTCTCTCATTTTGTTTCATGCTATAGTAGTTTTGATTTGTTTGAGGTCGCTAAGTATCTGCAATAAGAAATTCTCTCATTATTTAATGCTTTTCATTTAGTTTATTTCAAGTAAACCTCTGCACAATAGTGCGCCGCAAGTAGATATATGGTGGAGTAACAAATGTAGAGATTTTTCCATTGAATTTATGTTTAGGTGAAAAAAATTGGTTGCAATATTCATATTTTGTATATTTAAACAAAAGAATTATATGAGATGAATTCAAATCGCAAAATTGGAGAACTTGTACTTGATGGTCGAATAAAAAGACCATTTTAACTTCATTTCAGTCAAAAAACTTCGTGCAAAAATAGTTAAAGAATAAATAAAACTAACGAAATTGAGAAATAAATTGAAGAATAATAAAATAAAATATAGAGTAACGAAATAACAAAGGGTCGAGACATATCTTCCAAGTACTAAAGGAAAAATAAAGTACTTACATTTTAGTCGACCTCCGCTGAACGAATATAAACCCACTGGAGAAGACGTCCAAGAACACAACAACAGAGGGAAGATGGCCCTCAAGGGCCATCCCCTCGAATAACAACATCAACAAGTAAGTTAACAGTAACAACAACTCTGCTGGAATGAATGTCTCTTCCAAAAATCGCCAAGCTTATATACACAACCAGGATATACGGGGCGTCTCTCCCACCACTGCGAGGCCCTTTAAATCGCACTGGTTTATTATTGAAATTAATCAACAAAAGAGTCCCCCTGAACTTGTGCAATAACCCAGGGGTGGACGAATCTTTCTTTATTCCGTGTGAGAATATTTTCAAGGAGCGCCCCAGGCCAGTTGACCCAGGTGGTGGAATTTAATGCTCTGGAAGGTTCCTATACATTTCTGGATCGGAGGAAGGGACCCTTGTATGGGAATCGCTGATGTATCGGGAATCGTATTGAAAATTATTATGGTAATCATTCCTTTTTCTATTGCGTATCATCCTCAGTTGAAAGGGAGTTTGTCTTGAGAAAGTTTGAAAGGGTACAGGCAAAACTGGATTATTTTTCGGTTTGAAAAGTGAATAGTCCGTGGGGATCTTCAGTTTAACGGACAGATATTATAAGATGACATGAAGAGACTAGTTTTGGAAGTAGTTGAATGCTCTCAATTTCTGCTGTTCATGTAGGAAAATTGAGAACATTTTCATCACTTTTCCTAATTTGCTTGAGGTTGTTAAATTCGAATTTTTGTTTAGGTTCTGAAGGAAAATCTATGGCATTGAGCAATTGGGAGAAAACCCCAAAATATAGAGCCTTGACTGTGTAGATATGGAAAACACTGGAAATTGAAGGAAGATGCTACAAGTACATACCGATAAAAGTAAGATGAAAACTTTTCTTTTTTAGTTTCGAAAACGAGCTTAGAATCATCTCATATTATTATTGATAAGCAAATACCAAAAAAAGGACTTGTAATTAGCAAGTTGAATCTATTTTCTTCACGAGAAAAAATATGATATTAAGGTAGGGTCTACAATTTATTGTTCTTCGCACTATTGCAGGACCCTGTATACAAGACAGGGTCCTGCAATAGTGCGTTCTTCTTCCATAGCTGCCGAACCAGACATCTCAGAGATTTCGTTGGAAAGTAGACCTATTGTACCTTCATTTCTGCATCTCAGGAAATTATTTTCTGATATACAGGGTGTCCCCAATAAATGTTATTCAACAAATGGATGATTTTTCTTATGGATCACCCCATATATTTTCACATATTTTCAATGACCTTCATTTCCTCTTTCATGACGTAAAATCTTAGGGACATTTTTCCAACAGTTCAGATCTTATTCGAAGAAAACTGCAAGAAGGTGAGGGAAATGCAGTTCAGTAAAAGTCTTCTGACGATTTCCAGAAGCGATAGTAACATGAATCTGAACTGAAAGTTTTTAATTGAAGGATTTGCCTTGAACTGGTTCTCAAACGATCAACCTGTCATATACAGGGTGTCCGTTAATAGGGTCCAAATATGAAGAACTTAAAATTATTATTTCTCGATTTTTTCAAGTGGAATACCCTGTATTTTTTCCACAATAATGTAGACAATTGGATACTTTACATTTTCTCAGAAGTAACCTTAGGATTATTTCAACCCCCGCATCCAGCAGACACGAAAAATGATATCGCAAATGAAAATTTGATTCAAATGATAACATAATAAAACTAACGGACATTTAAAAGAGGTCAAACAATGAAATAAGACTAAATGAATAATTATTGACAAACTTCAAAACCTTCCCAGAATCATATTTCCTGAGCATCATCATAAAAATGATATTTCTTTTTCGTACAAGCAATTCATATTGATCACGTATTCAACCAATTATATCAGTTTTTATCGGCTTTCCAAAAAAAATATTCATCAAGTTATTGCTACTTGAGCTCAAAGATACTTTCGAATACAGTAAATCAGTATGAATTTTTGTTTCCTATCGGGATATTGGGCAGCATAAGTTCAACTTCGACTTCCTTGAAAAACAGGTTTTGTGGCACTGCCCTAACATGAAAATCATATCAACCATCCTATTTTTTACAATAATTCATACTGATTCACTGTATTCGAAAGTATCTTTGAGCTTTGAGTAGCAATAACTTGATCAATATTTTTTTTGGATAGCCGATAAAAACTGAATTAATAGGTTGAATACGTGATCAATATGTATTGCTCGTACGGAAAAGAAATATCATTTTTATGATGATGCTCAGGAAGTATGATTCATGGGAAGGTATTGAAGTTTGTCAATAATTATTCATTTAGTTTTATTTCATTGTTTAACCTCCGTCCGTTAGTTTTCATTATGTTATAATTTGAATAAAATTTTCAGTTGCGATATCATTTTTCGTGTCTGCTGGATGCGGGAGTTTGAATAATCCTGGGAAAATGTAAGGTATTCAATTTTCTTTATCCCTGTGGAAAAAATTGCAGGGTGTTCTATTTGAAAAAATCGAGAAATAATAATTTTAAGATTTCCATATTTGGACCTTAATAACGGACACCCTGTATATGACAGGTTGATCTTTAGGAACCATGTCAAGGCAAATCCTTCAATTAAAAAACTTTCAGTTCAAATTCATGTTACTATCGCTTCTGGAAATCGTCAGAAGACTTTTACTGAACTGCTTTTCCCTCATTTTTTTGCAGTTTTCTTCGAATAATATCTGAACTGTTGGGAAAATGTCCCTAAGATTTTGCGTCATGAAGAAGGTAATGAAGGTCATTGAAAATATGTGATCCATTAAAAAAATCATCCATTCGTTGAATAAAATTTATCGGGGACCCCCTGTATATCAGAGAATGATTTCCTGAGATGCAGAAATGAAGGTACAAGAGGTCTACTTTCCAACGAAATCTCTGAGATGTCTGGTTCGGCAGCTATGGAAGAAGAACGCACTATTGCAGGACCCTGTATATTTTCTTAAATAAACATTCAGATTTGTTCAGACTGCTGAAGGTAATTACTTCAAGATGTTTCAATGCTTTTTCTGCACCTAATGTTAATTTTTATTCATAAGAACGTGAAAAGAACGAGCTAGTTTTTCTCTTTTTTAAGCAAAATTTATAGGAGGATTTGAAAGCGTTCTCAAATAATCATACTGATTCCAATTAAGCTGAGGCGTTGGAATCTAAATGCTGCTTATTTAGCTTCGAATTATCAACAAGGATGGCACACGATGCGAGGGGTAAAAATCAATACTCCCATTTAATCTTGATGACTTTTTAAGGAGTTAATTGATGGGAGATTGCATATACGGGTAGTGCATATAATAATGATTTTATTACTACAGCAGCACGTGGAGGGGCTCGTACTGAAGGATAGTGGTCACGTTTTATTGAGGAAAATATGTGGGTTTTCGTGAAATGAACTTTACTTCCCTATCGATGCTTGATTGTTTCGATGCGGGTGCTTTTAGCGACTCCAGTAAATCAAGTGGGTGTGACCAGGTTGGCCTCTCCGTTCTCATCGAGTGGAAGAGAATATTCGAGAGTTATCAATTCGGTTTTAGAAAAAAATGGGATTGTTCCTTTCGATAAGTGAAGCATGAACATTCGCGAGAACAAAAGAAAGTTAATGAATCACTTTAATTTTATTGGTGTTTATTCAGAAACATTCCAAATGAAGAACAAATAAGAGATCACATATTCTCAATGAGTTTGTGGAATTTTGTATTCCTTTTGCTCTGTTCATGATGAAAGAGGAAGTTGATTAATCCACGCAATCCAAAAATCATTCTGTTAATTTCCTAGTGGGAATTCATTTATTCCAATTGTGTCCAAACTCCTTGAGAGGAATTTACGATTGGAAAGCATAACCATAGTTTTAAAGAGTTTTCTTCTGTAATTTTCATATGTTGAATTAAGATTCTGGCGTGTTCTACTTGGAACACCCTGTATGCAATGTTTGATGTTTTGACATCGGGGGCATTACCCTGAACCTCGTGCGAATTACAGTGCATGACGTATAAAGAAGCAAACTACGAGGTAGCTCGTAATTTTCCTCCAAATGCCATAACATAAATGCAGGGCAGCGGTGTGAGGCTTTGTAACGCTTTTCACCGTCACCGACGGGGTGTCAGCCCTTCTTGTCGTGTACTCCGGATAAGCGTGGGAATTTATTTCTGCCCCGGGGTAAGTCACGAGCTTCAGGTGGCTGAGAGGAGGGTCAGAAAGGTGGGAAATGAAGATAACGGCCCAGTTTCGGTAGTTTTTAGGGCCACGGTATACGCAATAACCGCGGATATTGTGATGGATTTATTTATTGGGGTTGTTTGCGAGAAATTGAGACGAAACGAATGATACAGTGTCGAAGGAATTCTAGGGATTCGACTATAATACGTTCTGACAAATCTTATATTGAGAATTCTGGGACAGTTTATTCATTTATTTATTTGTTCAGTCATTTGTTTATTCATTTATTTATTTGTTTATTCATTCATTTATTCATTTGGACTTGCCACACAGATAATTTCAGATAATGTAATAGTGTTATCAAAGTTTAACAAAAAATAACAAACAAAAGCCATTAACAAAAAACAAAAAAAAACGGGATAAGTGGAAGGATTATACAAAATTGTAAACTTTTCCTTTCATCTATTTCTCGGTAGAGAAAATAGATGATGAAAATGAATCACCATTCCTTGAATTGGTGTCTCTTAATGCTTAGTCAATATGTTTATTGAAACTATAATGAGTTAGACTGAATCTTATCTTGGACGACTCTAAGTACCTAACGGGTTTCACAAAACGTGATCGGAAATCAATTCTCTGATTTTTGAAATTTCAAATCGAGTTGATTCAAGATCAAGCTCGGATCACCAAAGATTACGCTATGTGAAACGCACCGTTAGGTTGTCGATATTACACCGACTATTTCACTCATTTCATTTTTAGTGAGGAACTTTCCATAGCAACTCTCTTTTCACATCGATAAAACATGCAAGCCGGCAAAACTGACAAGTTGGTTTTCCAGCGACAAAATTTTTGACGTTTCTCAAATTCATAGATAGCTTCGCAAATGAATACGACAGAGAAAACAAACAACGTTTAGTTAATCTATGATGAATTTGTCAAATAGCGCAATACGTGCCCAATGAGACCATATTATCTACTGTAACGGGTCGTTTATACTGGCCCGTAACTTAAACTTTTTCCGTTACCCTAAGAGTTGAAAGATAGAAATTTCATGCTATGGTTTATACTCGAACTTTAACTTATTCCCTTAAAGAGAACAAATTTTAAGGGCATAAGTTAAGGGCATAAGTTACGGGCCAGTATAAACGACCCTTTAGACACATTTTCTCTTGAAATAGTCATGTCGAATACCACTCGAGATCGAGATGAGATTTTACTTAGCAAGTAAAATTTCTCTTTTGTAATATTTAAGATTGTTGCTTTTCGGCATCATGACATTTTTTCCAAAATAACTCGCCTGAATGCTCGTGATTTTGATGCAAATTGCCTAGCAACAAACTTTCATATTACAATCGAGAAATGTTGCCAGCAAAATTTCATCTCTAGTGGTATTATACAGGGTCTTTCACGAGGAACCTCACCCATATTTATACGGGAAACTACTGAACGTATTTTCATGAAATTCAGCACTTATAAGTATTTCACGATGCTGATGAAATCTAAAATATTTTCAAGGCATGAGCACCTCCGGTTTTTCCGGAAATGACGTCAACTTCCGTTTTTCAAATTAGAACACCATTTTTTTATTGCAGAAATAGATTCCTTAGAAAATTTCAAGTTATTTTGATGTAACATTTTTCAGTTTTGGTTGGAAAATTCTCTCTGAGCGGGAAAATTCGAAAAAAAAATCGAAAATAGAGCTCCGCTGAAACAAGAATAACTTCGAGGTTTTTGGATAGAAAATTTGCATTTTTGGGATTTTTCAAGATGTAAGATTGATGTATCCACTTTAAAAATCGAAATCGCGATTCATGATACAGGGGGTGAAAAAATCGCTTTCAAAGTTAGGGATGACGAAATCGTGAAATTTTTTCAAATTTGAACCCCATTTTTTTATGGCAGATATTGAATCTACGTTAAAAAATAATGTGAGTGTATGTGTGTTAATATCCACTTTAGGGCAAGGGTCACTATGACAACACGATTGAATTTCACAACTTCGTTCCAAATAAATTTCGAAATGTTCCATTTTGGTAAAGCGAATGTTCAAAGTGTAAATGCGCTGATCGAAAAAAAAAATTACCAGAAATAGAACCAACAGCCACAAATATATTTGAGGAATATTTATGGAATTTCACTGTGAACGAGAATAAAGAATATAAGCCTAAAAGGATACTAAAAGATTGGACGGTCGATATGACAATTTAAAGAAGCAACGGTGAAGACAATGTGAAACGTTTCGTGCAAACACTAGCAAGAGAAGCACTGTAATGGCTATAGTATTATGATTGACCGATTTAACAATATGGTATTTAGACTGAAATGCAAGCGATGCAATCAGGAAACTAGAAGCAGATCCATGTAAATGTAGGTCCAGTTCAGTTTCGTTAAATGTGTCTGAAGTTAACAAAATCACATTGCTTTTGGATGAGAATACTCCTGAAGGTCTTATGCGTAAGTTTTACATATTTCTGCTGTAAAATTGGCGAGGCGAGGAGGAAAGGCAGTTGCTTGTGTGGTGGATTTATTCAAATCGAGAAAAATAGCGATGACTCTCCAAAAAATCGCATTGACTACAATCCGGAGTTCAGTAAAACGTGCCACAGTGGTTCTCAAAGCTGAACAGGTACCTAGTAAATGGTTGGTTTCCAAAAGTGAAAGACAAAGCTGAAAGCTGCCCTGTACGTCTTTTTCAGAAACTTATATCAAAACCAAGCGACAATATTACCTCACCACGACTGTTCATAAAACCAAATCGACACTGGAAAAATGTAAATGATAAAAATGGTAGGTACTAGAATGTAACTACCGGAAGAAATACTATAAATGGATGGATTAGATTTGCTGCTGAGGCAATTGGCTTGAATGTAAAGGACAGAAAGATAACAAATCACTCGAATAGATCAACCTCTGTTAGCGAATTGGCAAAAAGTGGTGTAGAAGAACAACAATTGCTGGAAATTACTACAAAATTCTACAGAACCATAATTAGATCTAGATCAAGTACACCACAACAAGATCATAAATATGACGGGTGGTAATAGATCTTATACAGGGTGATTTTTTCAAGTGTTTCATTAGACGTATTCGAGGAAGGAATTTTGATACAAATTCATGATTCTGCCTTTTCGTTTAAGAGTACCGGGTGTCCCGAATTCGTTGTATAGTGAGGTGATCTCCGAAACCCGATGAGCTAGAACAAAATGAGTGGCACATTTTTCGGCTCGATTTTTGAGAGAATTATTTTGGTGGAAACCGCACCCTTCTAAGTAAAACCGTTTCCGAGCTATTAAAGAAAATTGGAAAACGTCAAACGAAAAGTTCCCATATCTTCTTTAATACTGAATATATATCGACTTGAAACAACAGACAATTTTTTCATATATAATACCACAAGAGATGAAATTTTGCCGGCAAAATTTCTTGATTGTAAAATGAAAGTTTGTTGCTTTTCGAAAATTTTTGCGAATGACGGCTCGTGATTTTGGAAAAATGTCAATCGCGAAATTTCCGAATAGGAACAATCTTGAATATTACAAAAGAGAAATTTTAAAAATTTTAAATTTCATCTCGAGAGGTATTCGACATGACTATTTCACGAGAAAATATGGTAATATGGTCACAATGGGCACGTATTGCGGTCTTTGACAAATAAGAATTCATCATGGAATAACTGAACGTTGTTTGTTTTTCTATGGTACTCATTTTCGAAGCTATCCATGAATTTGAGAAACGTCGCTGAAAAACCCACTTGTTATTTTTGCGCGTTTCCATGTTTTATCGATGAGAAACATCCTCACTAAAAATGGAATGAGTGAAATAGTCAGTAGAATTCATTGGAGTATTCAATTTTTTTCATTTCAATCATTTCCGAAGTTATAATACAAACTTGTATACAAATCTCTGTGACAGATAAAATAGATTTTTTATTCCTTTCCAAAAATATACAAGATGATATATTAATTTCTTATCAAACTATGAAAATCATCAAAAGTTTCATTTTCACACCACAAATCAACCAGGTGCCTATCTATTATAATCTGTAAAATTATAATATTCGATGGTTGAGAGCAAAATACTTTGGAATTCAATTTTCTCATACTCTCATATTCCTAAAAAAAAAATATGATAACTGATATTTTTTAAATGGTACACCCTATATTTTATTTTCCTAATCGGTGGAGCACTTTCTTCTTATTTCAATAATATATACTTTATGCAGGTTATTTTCGGCAGTTTTCTAATGATTTAGGTTTTTTCGTCTGGATCAAAGGCAGCTGTAGAACGCCACACGACAAAGATGCGATTTCTTTGTGCCAGAGAAACCTTGGATAATAAAAAAATTGATATTTATTTCATTTATTTATTAACTAAAAGTTGAATTGAGTGTTCAAAATGACCCCCATTAACTTCTAAACACAGTCGATATATTTTTATTAAGTTTTTGAGGGTTCTCCTTACTATTTCTGGATTATTATTGGGGTTGTCAATTTCTTTCTCTATTCTGAATTCAATGTCTTCAATATTGTGAAAACGGCCATGTACACTTTAGATTTCAAATATCCGCCATAAAAAAGTGTCCAATGATGTTAATTCGGGACTGTTAGGAGGCCCTACAATGGTCCCGTTCCTGCAAATTCAATTGTTTTATTATCCATGGAAACTTCAACATCGATATAAAAAAATCGAGTGGCATTCTATAGCTGCCTTAGATTCAGAAGAGAAACCTATATTTTTAGAAAACTGCCGAAAAAAAACCTCAATAAAGTATATATTTTTGAAATCAGAAGAAAGAGTTCTACCGATTAAGAAATAAAATACAGGGTGTACCATTTGGAAAATTTCAGTTATCATTATTTTTTTAGGTGTACGATGCTTTTATGCATTTCTCAGTACTAAATTTACCCATTCGAACGATTTTGTACGATCAATATTAACTGCGACAGCTGTTGAGTAAAATAAAAACAACCATCCTGTACTCTAAAACAAAAATACAGAATCTTGAATTCGTATCAAAATTCTCTCCACAAATACGTCTAATAAAACACTTAAAAAAAAATCACCCTGTATAGTAGAGAACAAAACGAATCTAATGTTGAGTTAAATATTAATAATTGTAATTTTAATAACTGTACTTTCAATAAATGAATTAATGTTTCGTTTTGTTGTGTTATGAATTTTTTGTCAAGAAATTTTCTGCCGAATATCCATGGGACCTTGGATGATGACCAATTTTTCAAGCTCCTTGCTAGGTAACAGCTCGAATCCGAAGGCTGAAAAGACATTTACCGCTGATTTAATTCTTCATCGTTATCTTGTAGATCGAGATAAAACTGGAATTGTTTCTAAGGATGTAAATATCATTCGAATCATCATTTCTTATATGGCAGACGATTGAACAGAAACTAGTGATCCGTCAATGCCAACAATTCCCTTCCCTTCTGCGTTTCGCAAATCCAAGCTTCTGCAGGGTTAATGGAGATTTCCATTAAATCTCCATACAAGTTACCTACATAACTGGCCAGTCCTGCCATTCGAGCACATGCTCCATTATTCAGAATTCCTGCTGGCCCTGCCGAACAAGCAGCTTGTCGCTGGCTCCATTTGAATCTCAACCCTGCTCCGAACCTCTTTCAAATTCAAATCATTGTCATTACCGTCGTCGTCGTGCTACCCTAGTTGACGCATCGTCGAAGAAAAAACGTGTAAATAGATTTTTGACCGACTTCAAAGGGAGAGTGGCACAGAATGGGGCAGCTGCCTGCTCGGCGGATTTAAGGAGCTAGAAGAATCGGACAACAATGCGGATGGAATACAATGGTCTTTAGGAGTCTCCGGCAGCGTCTTAGGATTCTGTTCTAGTCGGTGACTTTATTCTTGTGTTACGGCGCACCTGGACTCTCGCTCGTGCTACGGTTTTATAAATTAGATTAGGACTTTGAGGACGCGAAGTGTGCCCAGCGTGTCAACAGGGCATCGACATCTTCGGAATAATGGATCGGGTTCAAATGAATTGACGAAGATATGGGAAAGAATTTCTTTCTCGAATTTAATTGAATTTTATAGCAGTGCAAATGACAATCTCCAGTCGAAAATCTCCAGGCAGAACTATACAGGGTCTTTCACGAGGAAAATCACCCATATTTATACGGGAAACTACTGAACGTATTTTCATGAAATTCAGCACTTAGAAGTATTTCACGATGCTGATGAAATCTAAAATATTTTCAAGGCATGAGCACCTCCGGTTTTTCCGGAAATGACGTCAACTTCCGTTTTTCAAATTAGAACACCATTTTTTTATTGCAGAAATAGATTCCTTAGAAAATTTCAAGTTACTTTGATGTAACATCATGAAACATTCAAAGTTAGGGATGACAAAATCGTGAAAAATAAATTTTTTCAAATTAGAACCCCATTTTTTATGGCAGATATTGAATCTACGTTAAAAAATAATGTGAGTGTATGCATCACACCCTTGCCCTGAAATAGATATTTTCTGAGTTAATATCCACTTCAGGGCAAGGGTGTGATGCATACACTCACATTATTTTTTAACGTAGATTCAATATCTGCCATAAAAAAATGGGGTTCTAATTTGAAAAAATTGATTTTTCACGATTTTGTCATCCCTAACTTTGAAAGCGATTTTTTCACCCCCTGTATCATGAATCGCGATTTCGATCTTCAAAGTGGATACATCAATCTTACATCTTGAAAAATCCCAAAAATGAATATTTTCCATCCGAAAACCTCGAAGTTATTCTTGTTCCAGCGGAGCTCTATTTTCGATTTTTTTTCGAATTTTCCCGCTCAGAGAGAATTTTCCAACCAAAACTGAAAAATGTTACATCAAAATAACTTGAAATTTTCTAAAGAATCTATTTCTGCAATAAAAAAATGGTGTTCTAATTTGAAAAACGGAAGTTGACGTCATTTCCGGAAAAACCGGAGGTGCTCATGCCTTGAAAATATTTTAGATTTCATCAGCATTGTGAAATACTTATAAGTGCTGAATTTCATGAAAATACGTTCAGTAGTTTCCCGTATTAATATTGGTGAGGTTCCTCGTGAAAGACCCTGTATAAAGGGTTTTACAGTAAGAGTTGTTATTTTGAATGGCCCACTATTTCCAAAAATGTCACTTTTGAAGCTGTCATTGTTTAATATATGATAAGTAGAAACTACGCCATTTTTAAAAATGGAACGATATACGCTTCAACAACGCATTGAATTTATTGAAATTCACTAAAAAAATGGTGAAAATTTGGCAGACATAAAACCCCTTCATATCATCATCGTAAAAATGATATTTTTTTCCGTAAAAGCAATACATATTGATCACGTATTCAATCAATTTAGTATATCAGTTTTTATAGGCTTTCAAAAAGAATATTTTCAAGTTATTGCTACTAGAGCTCAAAGTTACTTTCGAATACAGTGAATCAGTATGAATTTCTGGGAAAAAAAGGATTAATGTTTCCTATCGGGATATTGGGCAGCATAAGTTCGACTTCCTTGAGAAACAGGTTTTGTGGCACTGCCCTAACATGGAAATCATATCAACCATCCCTTTTTTTCCAAAATTCTTACTGATTCACTGTATTCGAAATTATCTTTTAGCTCTAAGTAGCAATAACTTGATTAATATTTTTTTGGAAAGCCGATAAAATCTGATACAATTGGTTGAATACGTGATCAATTTATGTATTGCTTGTACGGAAAAAAAATATAATTTTTATGTTGATGCTCAGGAGATATCATTCTGGGAACTTTTCGAAGTTTGTCAATAATTACTCATTTAGTTTTATTTCATTGCTTGACCTCTTTTGAATGTCCGTTAGTTTTTATTATGTTATTATTTGAATAAAATTTCCGGTTGCGATATCATTCTTCGTGTCTGTTGGATGCGGGAGTGAAAATAATCCTCAGGTTACTTCTGAGAAAATGTAAGGTATTCAATTGTCTACATGATTGTGACAAAAATGCGGGGTGTTACATTTGAAAAATCGAGAACTAATAATTTGAAGTTCTTCATAATTGGACCTCAATAACGGACACCCTGTAGTTGACAGGTTGATAGTTCAGGAACCGTGTCAAAGCAAATATCCTTCAATTAAAAAACTTTCAGGTCAAATTCATGTTACTATCGCTTCTGGAAATCGCCAGAAGACTTTTACTGAACTGCTTTTCCCTTACCTTTTCGCAGTTTTCTTCGAATAAGATCTGTACCGTTGAAAATATTTCTATCTAACATTTTGCGTCATGAAAGGAGAAATGAAGGCCATTGAAAATATATGAAAATATATGGGATGATCCACTAAAAAAATCATCTATTTGTTGAACAACATTCATCGGGGACACCCTGTATATCAGAAAATAATTTCCTGAGATGCAGAAATGAAGGTACAAGAGAAGAGGTCTACTTTCCAACGAAATCTCTGAGATGTTCAGTTCGGCAGCTATGTAAGATTTTCGAAATATTGCAGGACCCTGTATATTTCCAAGATTCATAGTTTTGCTGACAATAATTATTTGCCCAATTCACTTTATTCTTTTTCGAAATCGTTTCATGTGAATAATAAACTAGCAAAATGTTATTCCACTTTGAAATAAAAACAGACAACAGTGAAAAAAACTAGAAATTCCATATTTTCAAAAACAGCAAAAGGAGGCAACCAAAAATTTATCAGCAGGAAATGGTCGGTTGCAAACGCCAAAGAAATAAGGTAAAAAAAAGTTCAATTCTATTGGAATAGATGGAATAGAACCTCCAGTTCACTTCGATTAAAAGCTCTCGTTTAATTATGACTGTCAAAAAGTGATTAAGCCTTCGACTTCACTTCGGCACCACCTTAGATGAAACTTTTTCTTCGAAACTCAGATCGAGGCATTCAGAAATCTCATTATGACCTCCGCGCGCCATCCTCAATCGAACAAAATGTGTGCGTCATATAAAGACCGATACTCTGATTCGAAAAGAATTCCACCTGGCAATGCTTTCCAATGCAAAACTGCAAAAGTGAGTTCTTTCGATATTGAACAGAGCGTCAGCTATTTTTTCGAGTTGGAAGGGAGTGCATAACGTGATATTCTTCACGACGACGTGCCATGTATATGTAATGTTCCATGCGCAACAACAGATCCGACTTGCATGTAATGGGTTCTGCGGGTAAATGTGTTTTTCTTCTATTTACAGATGTGAATCATGCGAGGTATACTTCGAATAGAAAGTTATTCAAATATTTGCACTTTTTTCTTTGTTATTATTTTTATTACTAATTTTGTTTATCATTGGTATTTATTTTTATTCGAAAATGTGTTGAATTAGTCTTTGAAATAAATTATGTTTTGTTTCTATATGTTTTATTTCATTTGATTTCGATATCGAAGCATTTCCATATGCACGAGAAAGATATTCATTACTTTCATCATTTTCTTTTTTTGTTTATTCATTAAATAATTGTTAGCAATTCACTCCACTGCTCGAATATTTAATGAGTTGCATTTTCATCACTCTAAACCACATTCAGCAGTTCACATAAAAACGTATTTCGCTGTTACATCCCTGTGAAAAATACCTTCACCAGTTCCCGACTTCAGATCGTTAAAAATCTTCCCTGCAAAATCATCCAGAATCAGCTGCCTTATCGTGCGTGAATGGGGAAAAGAAGGAACGAGGGAAAATTATGGAATTGGCATCAATAAGAATTCACATTTTTTCATCATCAAGTTGAAGGAGATCCACTCATCCTAACTGTTTTGATGGATTAGATTGACTCAGAGAAAATTCCCGGAATTACGTTTTGGGAAATTTAAAACTTTTTCTTCAATAATGATTTGTATAACCCTCCACGCCTTGAATTAATGAATAAACAGTGTGTTTCAGGTTAAGTGGAGACAATAAATTTTTTCATAACAGTCTGATCGATTCTCAAAATCTTTTCATTTCTAAATTTATTTATTCGAAAGCTATACAGGGTCTTTCACGAGGAACCTCACCCATATTTATACGGGAAACTACTGAACGTATTTTCATGAAATTCAGCACTTATAAGTATTTCACGATGCTGATGAAATCTAAAATATTTTCAAGGCATGAGCACCTCCGGTTTTTCCGGAAATGACGTCAACTTCCGTTTTTCAAATTAGAACATCATTTTTTTATTGCAGAAATAGATTCCTTAGAAAATTTCAAGTTATTTCGATGTAACATTTTTTCAGTTTTGGTTGGAAAATTCTGTCTGAGCGGGAAAATTCGAAAAAAAAATCGAAAATAGAGCTCCGCTGAAACAAGAATAACTTCGAGGTTTTTGGTTGGAAAATTTTCATTTTTGGGATTTTTCAAGATGTAAGATGGATATTTTCTGAGTTAATATCCACTTTAGGGCAAGGGTGTGATGCATACAATCACATTATTTTTTAACGTAGATTCAATATCTGCCATAAAAAAATGGGGTTCTGATTTGAAAAAACTGATTTTTCACGATTTTGTCATCCCTAACTTTGAAAGCGATTTTTTCACCCCCTGTATCATGAATCGCGATTTCGATTTTTAAAGTGGATACATCAATCTTACATCTTGAAAAATCCCAAAAATGAAAATTTTCCATCCAAAAACCTCGAAGTTATTCTAGTTTCAGCGGAGCTCTATTTTCGATTTTTTTTTCGAATTTTCCCGCTCAGAGAGAATTTTCCAACCAAAACTGAAAAATGTTACATGGAAATAACTTGAAATTTTCTAAGGAATCTATTTCTGCAATAAAAAAATGGTGTTCTAATTTGAAAAACGGAAGTTGACGTCATTTCCGGAAAAACCGGAGGTGC
Source organism: Adalia bipunctata (assembly GCA_910592335.1). Lineage (NCBI taxonomy): Eukaryota > Metazoa > Arthropoda > Insecta > Coleoptera > Coccinellidae > Adalia > Adalia bipunctata. The sequence continues at coordinate 18,541,549 of OU342955.1, forward strand.
TCATGCCTTGAAAATATTTTAGATTTCATCAGCATCGTGAAATACTCATAAGTGCTGAATTTCATGAAAATAAATATGGGTGAGGTTCCTCGTGAAAGACCCTGTACATCCTGGAATGCTTTATTTATATCGACAACAGCCGTTTCACAGCCCACTTCGATAAAAAAAATGGGACAAGAACGACAAGTGATCATAGGTTTTTTTATGATTCTATGAAAAGAGGAACCCATCTCAAACCTAGAAATTCTAAATTTCCATATCGTCTGAAAAACTGTGTAATCGCTACTGATTCTGTTGTCAACATGAGATACAAAGATGTATAAAAATCCAGATATTGGCACTGCTTTGACTTATTTCTCAATTCAAATCAATTACATTCATCAGATGTTATAAATCAAGAAAAAATTATGCGAAAAGCTGAGATACCAGTCTTAGTTAGCAAGCTGGTATACTGACATATCCTGCAATATAATGGGTTGAATTGGATAAAATATGTAATTTCATTAATTCCATCAATTTAAATATAACAATTATTAATTAATGTATTTAGTTTGCTTGATTCATTCAATTCAATTAATAAGATTTATTTGATTGATATAATTAATTTTATGAAGTTAATTCATTTCATCAATTAGAATAATTTAATTAATTCAATCAATTGATTGTATTGATTACATTAATCAATAATTGTTATTTGAATTCAGTAACGTAATTAGTTTGGTTGATGTTGTACTCAATTAATTCAATTAATTCGATTTATTTGATCAATTTAATTAATTTAATTTATTCACTTAATTTAATCAATTCAATTAATACGATGAATAGGGATAAAACTCGAGAATTATTCTTCACTGCAGATTTCGTGTTATTTTTCATCTCCTAAAGAAAATAATTTCAACGTGGAGTTCAACTCTTTCCCCTAATCAACGGGAATGCAAATATTTTGCTCCCTAACGATATTTCACGAGCTAGTAAATTTTCAACTTCGAACCGCGCGGAGAATTCATGAAAGTAAAGTAAGAATGTTGTCTTTTCTTGTTTCGTTTGTTTACCTCATCGTTAACGGACACCTGTCCCGGAAAAGCAAGAAGAAAATGCTTAATGCCCGAAACTTTAGCTGAATGAGCGAAATTATAAAAGGAAAGTTTGCGGTCTGACGATTAGTCGGTTCGTGTGGAATGGTCCAAATCACAAAACTTCGTAACTCTGACTATAAAACTGGAGGAAATGTATAAGTTGGTGTCACAGGCAGATAATGTAATAGTTACTATGTTAACTCGACTAGAAAATTAACCGGATGGATTAATACTTTAGGAAAATGGAGTTCAAATTTTGCCTAACTTTGTTAAAAGCGAATTTTAGCTTTATTAATTCGATATCATCAGAATGGATCGTGCCTTTACAGGTTGTTCCCCAACCTCATCCAAAATTATACGGAGAATGGATCAAGATATTTTAATTATTTTGTCACTTTTGGTTATTCCGGAATTAGCTATCAATCATTCAAAAGTGAATCTCAAAATACCTGACGTGTTTTAAATCAGCTAAACTCTCACTGGTTTTGCAGAAAATTAACTCAAGGTGGATTTATACAGCAACTAAAATAAAATAAGAACTAAAATAAAATAAAATAAGAAATAAGAGCAGACAACATAGGTTTATAGAGATCACTGGAATAAAATAAGAAATAAGAATGAACCAATCAAATCGCAGATTTTTTGACAATGACTTCCGCCTTTCATTCAAGGCGATAATCGCAGTACTTGTCATCAATAACAACATCGCTGCCATCATGATTTCCTGGTCATCCATATTAAATATAATTATCAACAATGATTTAAAAAAATACTCATTGAATTTTAGGTTAGAAAACTAGAACTTGTCAAAAGTTTCAATACGGAAAAGATTGGGGAGTGGATTTGGGTCATGCGCACTATCATTTTCCAAATAAAATGAGCGAAAAAGATAAAAGTTGACCATCTCTTATTCTAATTCTTATTCCTTATTTTAGCTTATTTCCTGTTTAAACGCTGTCATTGAAATGCATCAAGTGAACATTCTTATTTTATTTTATTTTAGTTCTTATTTTATTTTAGTTGCTGTATAAATCCACCTTCATTCTATTTTGATATTAAAAATCTTAAACACCGGATCCTGCACCATTTCGTCAAGTGAATTGACATCCAAATACGCACAACCAAACTTATATGGAATCACTCAGTATTGAGATGAAATATTATTTTGATATCTTTTTCGTTAGAAGTAAATAAAAAGTGCATGTGTTTACTCACAAAAACAGTTAGGTTCATAAGCACTTGATAAGATTTGGCTTTGCAGTGTCGATTTTACCATTTCGTTCGAACGTCGCAGTGAATTTATATTTTGTTTTTTTGCGAAGTTTTAAAAAAAAAGCCTTATTTGGGGTTATCGGAAGTCTAGAGAGGAAGAATTATTACTATGGCAGAACAAGGTATGTCACAAAGACAGATTGCAAGAACGGTGTGGGTTACACAAGGGGTTGTTTCAAAAACCTATGCAAGGTTTCTGGAGTTAGGAACCCTGAAGAATAGGCCGAGAAGAAGTCGTGGAAGAGTAACTACAGAAAGGCAGGATCGCTTTTTAGCCCAAACAGCAAGAAGAAATCCCGCAGTATCTTATTCAGAGCTTCAAAGGCAATTTTTGCAAGCTACAGGTGTTAGTGTTTCTGTCGAAACTATCAGAAAAAGTCTTCGCGCTCGGGAATTATTCAAGAGAAGAGCGTTAAGAGTTCCAGAACTATCAAGGCAAAATAAAGTTGACCGTTTTAATTGGTGTTTAGAGCATGAAAATTTGACTATTGAAGATTGGAAAAATGTCTTATTTTCGGATGAGACCAGAATTGGCCTACGATCAGACGACCGGCGTGTTCGCATTTTAAGAGGTAGAGGGAGGCAAGCTAGGCTCCAAGCTGCAAGACCGATCTCTAAATACAAGGGAGGTACTGTAATGTTTTGGGGCGGAATTATGTTTGGTGAGAAAACTCCTTTGATTCCCATTAGACAATCTCTGACAGGGCCTAGGTATGTTGATCTAGTGCTACAACCTGTAGTGAGGCTTTGGCGAGGTGCTTTTGGAGATTATTTTCTATTTATGCAGGATAATGCACCTCCACATACCAGCAGAGTTGCAAAAATTTTCTTCGAAACAGAAGGTGTGACTGTTTTAGAGTGGCCTTCTTGTTCACCGGACCTTAATCCTATCGAGCACTTGTGGGATAGGATCAACAGAAAAATTAGAGCTCGTCAAAATAATCCTGGTAACGCAGAGCAACTTATACAAGCGGCTTCAGAGGAATGGGCAAATGTTACAGAAGAAGAAATTAACAACTTAATAGAAAGCATGCTTCGTCAAATTCAAGCTTGTATCAATGCCAGGGGTGGTAATACTGATTATTGATTTGTTAAAATCGTTTTATTTGTTGTTCAATTCTCAGTTACATAAAAATTATTTTTAGAGAAATTTACACTTTTAATTTTCTGTTCTATTATAAAAATAATCTTTTAATAATTTATATTATTTTTGTAATAAACTTGTTTTGGGAAAACTGCTCTTCACTTTTCAGCGACTTTTTTTTAATTAAAATTCGTTTTTTCCAAATAACAGGGTGATTCCATATAAGTTTGGTTGTGTGTAGTTTTGATTCAAAGGCTCCTCAAAATATAAGGAAACGTATTATGTGAATGAATTCTTTTTGCAGATTTCCGAACTTCTCCTGAATTCGAGGAAATTCGCATTTGCTGCCTTGATTAATTAATTTTCTGTAATACCCCCAGACTTCAACTACGTACAGCTCGATAACGAGCTTAAAATATTGGATTTTTTCTTATTTACACAACAATAAATTCCGTCGTTCGAAGAATAACATCTAATCCTAATAATTCGAGACAACAGGACCGAATATTTCAGGTCTCTCAGATATGCTAATTAAATTGAGACCCATCCCACTCCCCAGTTTTATCTCGACACTTTTTTATTCACCCCTCAAATATCTTGACGGGATACTTTTGCATATTCCGGAGGAAATCTCATAAAATACGGTGTTCTCAAAATTTCCCATTAATCTTCGGTAAGAGTAACATTGAAGGCTTGGCGGGAACTTGATATATTATTCACAAGAAGGATATATTGCGGGAGACAACGTGAGAGGAATATCTACATGGAATTCGACGTCCGCAGACTTTGCGAACAAGCTGACAGCTACATTTTTTGTCGGTACCTTCACATGTTTCCAACGTGACTAGATGCATTCTTAGGTATCAGACTATCTTTGGAGTTCCTTCGATTTGAAGGAACTAGATGAGTTTCAACTTCTTCTTTTCTTCTTCTTGTTGTCACAAATTATGTATTAAAGATTATGCCAACGTGTGTTTATGATTCGTATTACATAGAAGTTTTTTCTACATCCGTTTCATAATGAGATCCATTATGATACAGATTTTTCATAACAATACAGATTTTTAATCAATAGAAATCCATTATTTTTCAATCAAGCGACCCCCGTTCGCTGCAGGAAAGGGGTGCGGAAAGGAGGGCGTCGGAAAGGGAAAGAATTCAGCTCCACGGTGGTGTTTTTGGTTTTTTTCTGCGATATCGGTAAGTATTTCAAAAAAATTCGCGAAAATATCGAATTTCGCCAAAATCGCCGAATAGGGTAAACCTATATCTCAAAAGACTTTTTTCGTGGGGCACTCGAGACGAAACCACGAACTGCGACGGAAAGAGGAAGAACGGATCTGTCAAACCTTGTGCTATTTGAGCCTGGATGGCCCCCCAAGCGTCCCTCAGGAGTCTACGAAGTTTTCGGCGTCATAGACCTGGCCAGAAAATTCGAATTATCGCGTTGACGTTCGATAATTATGTCCGAGGTTTGACACTGGTTGGCACTGATTAGATTTTGTTTAAGACTTTTTTGTCGATCAAAAATCTGTGATGAGGTCCTACTTTTCATTTCCCCCGAAAGGGATCGCGCTATTTTCCACGGCCGCAATAGCGCCACGACCGTGAAATATTGCGGATTATTCCGTAAGTAGGACACGATACGAAATCTAGAGTGCCCTATTTGATCTACAATTTTTGGTCACGGTTTTTAGTTAGGAGTCGTTACACCAAGGTTTCTATGCATCTATGGTATGACGTGATTTTTTGAGATGAATATTTTTCGGATTTAATCGTTATTTGGAGGTAAGTATTCGGTCGATTATCGAAGATTAACGTATATTTTTACTTTTCAGCTAAAATTCCAGCCCGATGAATAATTTTTGGAAGCAAGACCGAATTTTGTAGGTATATTTCAGGTTAGTTGTAGCCTTGAAACGGAAAATGGATAAAAACCTATTATATGGGAGCAAAATCGTCTTGGATGGTTCGAATGGAGCGTTTTGAGGTAAATTTCGATGATATTTTTCGGATTTTAGAAGAATGTTCATTGTTTTCCTATACAGGGTGTCTACTTTTAAAACGGCAAAACTTCAAAGGGAGATTATTCAAGTGATTTGCAACAAAAAATGTCATATAACACATGGTCGAAATCTTGACGGTTATTCTTCAATTTAACAATTCTCGTTTTCACGAAATATTCCAATTTTTTCCATCAAATCTTCAATATATCAGTTATGCTTGTGACTTCATCGAATTCGATCACATATTTGAAAATGGTAATAAATTTTCTACAAGAAAAGAATTTCAGTGTGCCAAAAATATTTCTATTGCGGGTTTGGTGAGGAGATGAATATCACGATACTGAAGTGAACAAAATCAGCCATATTTTTCCAATGGGGTTTTTGTTGAAAAATTATTTATTATGGACATGTTTTCTTTTCAGCAAAAAATACCTCATTTAGAGTACTTTCGAATGACATATCAACTTTTTTGCTAACTGCTTGTTTTCTGCCATAATATCATGGCTAACAAGATAAAAACGAAAAAGTCGAAAAATTTCAAACCTGAATTTGCTCCATTTTGAAACTCATTATGATTGAATATCGAAGTAATTCTTATGGAAATAATGAATTTATCAATGAAATAAGAATAATTCAGAAGAATGAAATAATTTTTAATAATAAATACAGATTTTATGAAAAAATGTAGAAAACAGACTATTACTATTTATAACAATTGTTCGAAATGTCCACCTCCTTGTTCAATACATTTAACACATCTTTTTCGAACAAGTTATACTTCCCGATGAATTCATAACATTAATCCAAAGCAGCTTAACAGACATTTTGGATGAAATAGCTACTGACTGACTGACTGGCTACCAGACAAAATGTCTGGTTTCGAATGGATGGCTGTCCATCTCATAATAGCCAAAACGGACGACAGTTGAGAAATGGATTGGAAGGTACGGTCCGATAAGATGGCCACCAAGGAGCCCAGACCTGACGCCTTTGGATTTTTATGTCTGGAGCACCTCAAAAGAAAATGTGTACCGAATTCGCGTTCAGACTCGAGAGGCTCTGATCGAAAGGATTAAATTGTGTTGTGCAGAAATGCGTCAGAAACTTTGCAAACTTCGCAGGGTTGTTGATTGAGTACGAAAAAGATGTGTTAAATGTATTGAACAAGGAGGTGGACATTTCGAACAATTGTTATAAATAGTAATAGTCTGTTTTCATATTTTTTCATAAAATCTTTTTTATTAAAAATTATTTCATTTCTCTGAATTATTCTTATTTCATTGATAAATTCATGATTTCCATAAGAATTACTTCGATATTCAATCATAAGGAGTTTCAAAATGGAGCAAATTTAGATTTGAAATTTTTCGACTTTTTCGTTTTTATCTTGTTAGCCATGATATTATGGCAGAAAACAAGCTGTTAACAAAAAAGTTGATATGTCATTCGAAAGTACACTAAATGAGGTATTTTTTGCTGAAAAGAAAACATGTCCATAATAAATAATTTTTCAACGAAAAACCCATTGGAAAAATATGACTGATTTTGTTCACTTCAGTATCGTGATATTCATCTCCTCACCAAACCCGCAATAGAAATATTTTTGGCACACTGAAATTCTTTTCTTGTAGAAAATTTATTACCATTTTCAAATATGTGATCGAATTCGATGAAGTCACAAGCATAACTGATATATTGAAGATTTGATGGAAAAAATTTAAATATTTCGTGAAAACGAGAATTGTTAAATTGAAGAATAACCGTCAAGATTTCGACCATGTGTTATATGACATTTTTTGTTGCAAATCACTTGAATAATCTCCCTTTGAAGTTTTGCCGTTTTAAAAGTAGACACCCTGTATACATGGTAATACTCGAGGTACCTCACCCATATTTATACGGGAAACTACTGAACGTATTTTCATGAAATTCAGCACTTATAAGTATTTCACGATGCTGATGAAATCTAAAATATTTTCAAGGCATGAGCACCTCCGGTTTTCCGGAAATGACGTCAACTTCCGTTTTTCAAATTAGAACACCATTTTTTTATTGCAGAAATAGATTCCTTAGAAAATTTCAAGTAATTTTGATGTAACATTTCTCAGTTTTGGTTGGAAAATTCTCTCTGAGCGGGAAAATTCGAAAAAAAAAATCGAAAATAGAGCTCCGCTGAAACAAGAATAACTTCGAGGGTTTTGGATGGAAAATTTTCATTTTTGGGATTTTTCAAGATGTAAGATTGATGTATCCACTTTGAAAATCGAAATCGCGATTCATGATACAGGGGGTGAAAAAATCGCTTTCAAAATTAGGGATGACAAAATCGTGAAAAATCAATTTTTTCAAAAGAGAACCCCATTTTTTATGGCAGATATTGAATCTACGTTAAAAAATAATGTTAGTGTATGCATCAAACCCTTGCCCTAAAGTGGATATTAACTCAGAAAATATCCATTTTAGGGCAATTATTTTTTAACGTAGATTCAATATCTGCCATAAAAAAATGGGGTTTCAATTTGAAAAAAAATGATTTTTCACGATTTTGTCATCCCTAACTTAGAAAGCGATTTTTTCACCCACTGTATCATGAATCGCGATTTCGATTTTTAAAGTGTATACATCAATCTTACATCTTGAAAAATCCCAAAAATGAAAATTTTCCATCCAAAAACCTCGAAGTTATTATATTTGTTTCAGCGGAGCTCTATTTTCGATTTTTTTTCGAATTTTCCCGCTCAGAGAGAATTTTCCAACCAAAACTGAATAATGTTACATCAAAATAACTTGAAATTTTCTAAGGAATCTATTTCTGCAATAAAAAAATGGTGTTCTAATTTGAAAAACGGAAGTTGACGTCATTTCCGGAAAAACCGGAGGTGCTCATGCCTTGAAAATATTTTAGATTTCATCAGCATCGTGAAATACTTATAAGTGCTGAATTTCATGAAAATACGTTCAGTAGTTTCCCGTATAAATATGTGTGAGGTTCCTCGTGAAAGACCCTGTATACTATTTTCTGATGGCATCAATAGTGATACATACACATTCGAAAAATTAAAAACTGCATTTTTGACATGTAAGTATATAGTCCATCCAAGAATGATTGACATACGAGCAGGCCTTGAAAGTCCAGTCGCAGCTTTATTTCTAGTTACAAAAAATAACTAAAAATTTTCTGTGCTTTCATCATAGCCATAAAAGATATAGAAATTTCATAGATGCATAGAAATACCTGGTGTTGGCACTGATTAGATTTTGTTTGAGACTTTCTCTGTCGATTGATCATCTGATACCTATTTTGTGCGGCTTTTCATTTCTCCCAAGAGATGTCGCGCTTTTCTTCCATAACCACAATCTTATATGACATTCGAAATTTATCCATGTTTTGATGGAATTCATGACACAATGAAAACATCTGTCATCTCTCTGAAAACATAACATAACCTATGTCATACAAAAAATAGCGCCACGACCGAAAAATATTGCGGATTATTGCGGAACTTGAGCAAAATCTGAAATCTAGGATGCCGTTTTGATCTACAAATTTTGGTCACGATTTTTAGTAGGGAGTCGTTACACCAGGTGTTCTATGCATCTATGAAATAACCTAAAAATTGAACGATATTATTTCAAAGTAAGGAACTTTGAACATGAAAATGTTCCCAATTTTCACATACATTACCAGCGTGTGAATCTGTATACCAACAGTATATTATTTTCATCTCGTATTGATACATTTTCGTTCTTACGATCAATTATAGGAGCATATACATCCTGGAAATTTCTGGTTCGATAACGAAAAATATCGTGGGTGATTAAATAGCACGGTCCTTTTCAATGTCAATTTCAATATGAATATTGGCTAAACCGAAAAAATCTAGTTGATAATTTGAAGCGTGTTACTGCAATGTGAATGGATTGTGAAATTTGTAATAGATATCAAGACAGAAACAAAACTTAACCAATGGATCTATTTAATATATGGAGAATTTTGTCATGACATTGTAACTTTCAATATTTGTGAACAATGAAGGTGTAAAGTGAAATATGAAAAATATAAATATTCCTATTATTCTGTTTCAACAACCACAACATTTTATTCTTTCCTCATCTGGGCAGAAGAGAACTCGTCATGTTCATAATGAAAGGTTTTGTCAGCGATATATCATAACATTCCTTATATTTTGACTAATCTTCTCTCATTTTTTTTCTACGTGCTCTGTGCAGGCTCTCCATTTTTTAGCTGTTCACTCTTCATCAAGAGCCTCATTTCAAAGATATTTATTTCACTTGCTCAATTTTTTGCCAAATTTGTTCGAATTCGAAACATTAATGAAAGAACAAAATGTCAGTGTTATTTCCAACACCAACCTGAATTCTGCAACCCAAAATATTACTGAATGGGCATTACCAACATAATTCCGATTTTCCAAAGCCCCCCGAGATGTCAATCATTTTTGGATGGACTCTATGTGCGTAGTTCCAAATATAATTAGGTTAGTGCGCTATGCTGCTCACTGATTTCTGGACTGGGATGTGCAGGAATAAAACTAAATTCTTTAATTCACATTTATTCTGGTGGGTACAAACTTATTCGTATCTCTATCAATTAACGAGCTCACTTAATGAAACTCTTCTAAGCATCCTACGTCTTCAGAAGAAATGGAATTAACTCGCATCTTCGATCAATATTTCCAGAAATAAAAAAGTATTCAAAAATGAATACCTAAATTTTAACATCACAGATGAACAATAAATATTTATTTCGTTTATTTATGAGGAATGAAAATGGCAGTGCTAGTAAGATACATAGGTGACAGAACACGAGTTACGTCCACGTCTTTTCGGTTTAACTTCTCTGAAATTCAACCTGAGCTACTGCTTCCAGGTGATTCTGTGTTATCGGTTACTGATTTAGGGGTAGTGTTGGAGATTGGAGCTGTGGAGGGTCGACCAAATAAGTAGCTGGTAGCTCTGTATCCGTCGTAAGGGTCTCTGGCTCTGTAACGGTCATCGGCATATCTGAAAATGTAAAAAATAGGATTTTACACAATCAAATTGAGTATGAGACTTTCCGTGCCATCAGGACCAAAACCCTTCGTTGTACAGGCAGAAATGAGACACCCTGTATGATAAAAATAATGGGAATAATTGTTCCAGTCGAACTTGATTATTCTATGTAATGAAAATCTAGGAAAGGCAGTTATCAATTAGATATGTATACATCTATTCACTAGGTTAATAAAATTCGAAATCCCACTACAATTTTTGTATGAATTTCCCCAATATGTCCTTCGAACAATACAGGTGAATTGAAAAGGATGCTCAACGTCCAAACTGGCCTTTTCATATTAAAAACGAGGTCCCGATAGCAACATAAAATATCCATCAAAGTTTCAATGGGTGATTACGGACCAAAATTCATCATCATTCATACCGAAATAATTGATTAGTTCTATTGAGTCCGCGTATTGGAAAATTCGCACAAAGCCGTGAAACCGACTTCATGTCGTTTTAATTCTGCCCGGATATGTCTACCATTTCACAAACACTCCGCAACGGCGGGAGCTCTCCACATCAATCACTAGCCCCATTCGAATTCGATGATATTGGAGACGTATGAATTTCGAATATCGATGCCCTGTTTCATTTGGATGTTGACTATTTGATCCGGAGCATGATGTGCTCTCTGTAAATCTACCTGGAATACTCGGTAAATATATTGATAAGGCTTTCACGGCAGGATTCAACTGAAAATTTGGAGTATTCCAAGTAGGAGCAAGCATTCGTCGGATCACAGCCTCCATCCGATAAACCTATGACGATACCTACTGAACTCACTGTGCGCTCCAAAAATCATAGTCATTCGATAGCGCATCTATTCAGGAATACCATCCCTAAAGATAGATTAAAAAAATTCCTTCATTCGAAGTTTTGCCACCAAAAAGAGTGGCGAAGAGTGTTACTTTTTTGAACCCCAAAAAATTTCCAACAACAGTTCCAAAAGCGGTCGAATTTGGAAGAATAACATGAGAAAAACTGTGTCGTTCGATGAGAAAAAAACAGTTCAAGTCAAAGACTCCCCTTGTATATCATTCCTCTAACTTCCCGGACATAATGAAGCCTCAACTTACCTATCCCTGTAATCATCTCTGCCTCCTCCGTAGTTCCAGTTGCTGGCATAACCGCCCCCCCAGTAACCTCCACCGCTGCCGTAATAATACGGCTTTCTTTCGTAGCCTCTGCTGGAGAAATCATCCCTGTCATCATAATAGGACGGCCTGTTATACTCCCTGTCTCGGTCCCTGTAACCATCTCTGTAGTCTCTGAAATTGGAATTATGGAGATCTTTATTTATGACGAGAAAATGCAGTTTTTGGATGGAAACTCCAGAAAATGGAGGTGGAAAAGGCAGGGAAAAGATGATCTATGCATTTAAAGGGGACTCGACTCGAATTTGTTGTTACCAATCAATGATGTAGTTCGAAAAAAAAGTTATAATAAACTTGAAATGAGAATTCAGAACTTGACGAAATTGACTGCAAAAAAGCTTTTCTTGTTTTTCATAAGTATATCTAACCCCAAATGGAGAACATAGCCCACCTGTAGTCATATCCTCTATTGTCGTACCCTACACCCCTGTCGTAGTACCTGTCTCGGTCTCTATCTCCATATCGGTCTCTTTCTCCATAACCCCTGTCTCTTTCCCCATAGCCTCTGTCTCTTTCTCCATAGCCTCTGTCTCTATCGTAGTAGTCCCTTCTCTGATCGTATCTATCGTTCCTGTCTGAATAGCGGTCATAGGGATCGTATCTTTTGTCATAGTATCGGTCTCTATAATAAGGGTCATACCTTGAAAAAAATCCGTGAAGTCTTGAGAAACATCTCTCGACACATTTGAGATGAAAAATAAAATATATGTGGTCATGTTCGATAACTAACGTCGGGTTCCGAGGATGTTCAATTCGATAAAATTCCATTTGATGCTTCATCCATTCCGGAAAAAAAATTAACCCCTTATGAAGGATTCGGGGCTGACTTTTGTATCGAAATGAAAGTTTTCGAGGTCGCTGAATTCAATAGAAAGAAGTCCAGAGACCTAACTACCATTGTTTAAATTTTCAATTGTGAAATTAAAATTTTGTCAAAACTGTAAATTTCAAACTGACAGAGCTGCCGTCCCTCTTGTCGTATCCACTATTTGTTTATATAATTTTGATCAGCGTATCTCAAAGTATCCCTGTGCATAATATGAGCGGTTTTAAAAATATCAATTTCTGGGTGAAAAATGATCAAGGGGTAAGACTCACAAATTCATTTTCTCTGAAGAAAAATATTTGGCAACGAAAACCCGAAATAGGTCAATTTTCGTTTCACTTTTACCAAATCTTTATGCATTTTTGAAGGATTTCTGTTGCTCCCTGTGTCATCCCCATCAATCCTCTAAATTTTTTGAATAGGGATAGTGGGCATGTGGTACTTTTATGGCAAAGTTTTTGTATCTTCTTCACAGGCGTGCAGAAATTTTCAAGACAAATTTTTTTTCAAAGAGGTTTTCAGTATGTGCACTTTGTCATGACTCATTTACTTTGATTCGATGGTCACCGAATGAAAGTTGACGATTACAGTTTAGTTCATGCACAACTTTCAACCCCTACGAACCCTTTGATGAAGAAAAAAAAATGGAGTGAACTGACTAATTTAAAAAAAAAATTCTTCACAATTTCTGCACGCCTGTGAAGAAGATACAGAGACCTTGCCGAAAAAAAACCACATGACCCACTTTCTCCATTCAAAAAATTTAGAGAGGTGATGGGAATGACACAGGGTGCAACAGTAAACCTTAAAAAATGCATAAAAATTTGGTAAAAGTGAAACAAAAATTTACCCGTTTCAGGATTTTGTCGCCAAATATTTTTCTTCTGAGAAAATAAATTTGGAAGGTTCTATTGCCGCAAATGATTGAAGAAGTTATTCGATCCCTTCGAATCTTCCATGATAGCCGAATTTTGTATCAAAATGTAAGTTTTGGAGGTCGCTGAGTTTAATAAAAATAATCCAGAGCTCTATCTATTACAGTTTGGAGTCTCAATTGCGAAATGTAGTTTTTGAAAAAAAAACGGAAATTTCAAATCGACATAGCTTCTGTTCCTTTCGTCGCATTCATTTTTGATTTACACATTATTGATTCACCCACATATGATTGATCAGCATTGTCCAAAGAATCGCTGTGCGAAATACGAACAATTTTAAAAATCTCAATTCTTGGGTGAAAAATGATCAAATGGTAAGACCTCCTAGGAACATAATACACTGCGCAAAAAAATTAACCCACATGCTGAAAATCTCAATTTTAATGACAGTTAACTCTACATTGACTTTATAACATATTTTTATGTTCTCTCGGGAAGGTTTTGAACGAAACAAGACACATTAAGATTAAATGGAAGAAAAATCCAGGATTTCACCGAATCTCATGTGAAAGAAGAGAAAAGAACAATTTTCCAAATATTGAAATGCTGATAAGTGATTCAATACTTGCGTTAATTACAGCTCGGCAACGACGGTTCATACTCAAAATGAGTGATCTTAAAATGTTCTGATCTAATCCTTCCCAGATTTCTCCGAGTTGGATTCCTAAGTCATTAAGAGTAGCTGGATGATTTTCTGAACTTCTCAGCCTTCTATTGAGGTTGTCCCAAACCTGCTCAATCGGATTGAGATCTGGACTTCTAGCTGGCCATTCCATTCGAGAGACTTCAACCTCTTCAAGGTACTCCTGAACGATGCGCGCACGATGGGGTCTGGCATTATCGTCCATGAAAATGGATTTTCACCAATGTATGGGGCAAATGGCAATACATGCTCTTCAAGAATGTTCCTTATATACTTATCAGCATTCATAGCTCCATTATCAACGACCACTAGGTCTGTGCGAGCAGTCAAAGATATTCCACCTCATACCATAATCGATCCTCCCCCGAAACCAGTAGTATTCAGGAAATTGCACTGAGCATATCTTTCATGTGGACGTCTGTATACAAGGGAACGTCGATCACAATGGTAGAGGCAGAATCTTGACTCATCTGTGAAGAGAACTCTTTCCCAATCGGCCTCTTCCCAATGGATATGCTCTCTCGCAAAATCCAAACGCACCCTTCGATGGGCTGGGGTAAGAGCTGGGCCTCTTGCCGCGACACGAGGCCTTAAATCATATTCTCTGAGGCGATTTCTTATTGTCTGAGTGCTAATTTGCACCTCATGAGTTTGCTCAAGCTGATTTTGAAGGAGGCGAGCGGTTGCAAACCGTTGTCTCAACGAAGAAACTCTCAAGTAACGTTCTTGAATGGCAGTTGTTACCCGTGGTCTACCCTGTCCTGGTCTTCGGACATTCATACCTGTCTCCCTGAATCACTGCAACATTCTGGACACACTTGTATGGGAAACTCCAAACCTTTTTGCAATTCTTGTGTATGTCCACCCTTCTTCTCGCAAAACTACCGCTTGGGCACATTCCTCTTGGGTCAAATTGCGCGTTTCACGTTGCATAGCGATCGAGTGTAGAAAATCCAACGAAAGAAAAACTATTGATCACTAGAATCGAACGAGAACAACTGATTTTAGAATGGAGCCAATACATTCAAAATCTGATAATCGGGGCTATAATAACAACTTTGCTTAGTGAATAGCCCCGATTATCATCTTTTTTTATTGCTGCTGGGAGAAAACATCTGTATTGAAGAAAAACGTTGAAAGTGGATAACATATGCATGCATAATTCTGATACAATTAATTATCATTGAGAACACCTTCAGTTGTAGAATAAATTTGAGATTTCCATAATGTGCGTTAATTTTTTTGCGCAGTGTATTTGTCAAGAAAAAAATATATTCGGAAAGTTCTAACAGCGTAAATGATTGAAAAAATTGATCGAGTCATTCGAATCTTCAATAAAAGCCCTTTTGCGGATCGATGACAGCCATGCTAGGAACGATCTGAACTCGAAAATGAAATATCGAAAAAATTAAAACGAAAAAATTTTGAACATATGAGGAGTAGGTACATGGTCAACTTTGGTACCAAAATCTAGGTTTTCGAGTTCACTGAATTCAATAAAAAAGTCCAGAGCCCTCACTAGTATAGTTTAGTTTTTCACTATTTTCATGAAAAAAGTAAAAAGTAGAAATACAAAATTTCTTGGGTAATGTAAAATGTATGTGGAAAAATTTTATATGCTATGAAGTAGTTTCGAGGACACTGAATATATCAATATTGAAATATATTACGGAGTGCTATCCTATACAATAGATTTTCACCTGCCAAATGGAAAATCACCTTCCAAACATAACTCACCTGGAATCGTCATATCTATCATCATATCTATCCCTGTAACCCCGGTCATCATAAGATGAACCCCTCCTATCGTAAGGGTCGTAAGGGTATCTTCCACCTTCGCACCTAATACATCTCTTCCCCAAATTCGTGCCAGAGGGGTCCCTGCTATCCGAGGAGTCCTCAGGCTTGATGGTTCTTGTGTTCAACACAGACTCGCTTGCTGCATTTCCCCCATATCTGTCCAAATATATCTTATCCTCTCTTGGGACTCTGTTGAGCTTGTTGGTGTCTAGATTAAATACGTCTTTCAAGGAGGCAGTGTAACCGATTTCGAATACGATTGGCAGTAGGATGTAGATTATGGATTTTGGGTAGTTCTGGAATTCAATCAAGTTTTTGGATTATTAGTAAAGGTGCCTAAACCTGTCATGGTGTTATACCTCTTATATAAAATTCATACTCTGTGCATTGCTTAGTTTCGTGGTTAACTGTTCGACAGAAACTCCAAAGAAACTTTATTCATGCAGCTTTGTCAGGTTACATTTCGAACTGAATATTTTATATTCTTGAACAAAATAAAATGGAAGGGGCACTGAACAATAGCAACGGATTCATGAGAGCATATTGATTATCTCATCGAACAAAACCTTACTAATACGATTTTCTACTAATTAACTGTTGTTCACTGCATGATCTGTTTGATTCATAATAAAATTGGAAATCACTTTATTCATTGAATACAGAATAATGTTATTTACAAATTCCTGGATGGATTCAGAACGGATTCGAAAACAGTGAAATAATTTATTTCAATTATTTCAGTTTTGAATCATTGCGAGGAATATAATTCATATGCAAATTGTGAAGCATTATTCAATGGAATGAATTCATAACAGTTTTTCACGCTCAGGTTAAATTATTTTAATTAAAATTCAGTATACTTGTGGAATTCATGAAATGTCGAACTTTTGGAAATTAATTCGTGAATATGAAATATATAATTTTAGTCGATTTCTTGAACTGAAAAATTCGAATCTACCTACAGGGTGGTTGAAAGAGAGAGCTCAAAGCCTCCTGATTTATCGTTTAATTTTTTCAACAATAATTCATCATCGATTGTTGAATCTATTAACTCCGGAAATTAAATGATATTCATGAAAGAGCTGAAAGAATATTTCACAACTCCGAATATTTTTTGAAGTTGACCAATTTCTCGGTACAAATATCACAGTGTGAACCACATACTGACCACTATTATCGTAAGGTGCTGAATATTCATCAGATAAATTACGAAATCCTGACGCCCATAAAGGTCTATTTCGACTTGTATCCCAAAACTGGTTGAATGTACAATGGAGAATAAGTGGAGCATGAAATTCAAAACAAACATTTTTGTATGCATTTGTCAATTTGGTGGGAAACCTAGTTATTATTTCACCGTGTGAAATTTTCGACAGAAAGAAACTGCTATGATATCGGAGTATTCAAATTTTATTTTGGATATTCTCGAAAGCTTGGGCACAATTTTAAATTTGAATCATTGTTTTTGAGTGCTCTTAGAGGGCTTAGAGTTTGTCATGATTGATGATGTATTCTGACTGTTCGTTCATTTGATAACTCTTGAACGTATGAACCTAGAGACTTGAGAATTCCAGGCTTGGTTCCGATCTGGACTGCCGCAGTTGAGTTCGTTAATGGACAAAATTCGATCAGTTTTTTTTTTGGTAATTTCACGATTGCAGTTGCGATAAAGATGAAATTTTGCATTCAGATAGAAAATGATGTACTCAAGCTACGTGCGAAATTTTGTTCAGGTAGCGTTACCAGAACCATATAAAATGATAGCGAATTATTGGCAAAAATTTCTCAGAATTTCTGTGATGTTAATCTGGAGATCATGAACTATTTCTTGGTCAACTGCTGTAATTTTTTTCTTTTGGATTAGTGAATGTAAATATACCTAAGAGGGCTCAAAAGCTCCCTACTTTACGTCAATGTTTTGAGTAACCCTCTTTAAAAAAATAAAATTACATGACCCACTGATTCCCACACCATTAAATGACCTACTTTTCGGGGGAGTACCAAAATTATTCGAAAAAATCATGTCTCTATCCTTTATCTATCGATTTTACTGTCCCATTGTAATTTTAATAATTTGGATAACTTCTCGACTATAGTTCTTATCGCAAGAGATTGGGAGATATTATTCATTTCAAGAATTGTCCCATTTGAATTTTAATAATTTAAATAACTTCTGAAATATAGATGTTATCGCAAGAGATATATTATAGAAATCATAAAAATGGTGAATTGGCAAATGTTTATTCACAAACTATTCAAATCGCGACACTTTTCGAGTCTGCTTTCCAGTGTCTGTGCTGTGTGATGTCGAAACATTTTGAACAGTATTTCTCTATTTCAGTATCGTAATGAGTTCATTACAGTACTAAAAACAGTGCTGTAATGAACTCATTACAGCATCGTTTTCAGTAATATTTTTCGTTACGTCTTTGTCAACAATGACTTCCGATCCTATCCATTTTCAACACACGTCAATTTGGAAATGTCAATTTTGTAACAGTCACCAACTGCCAAGGTACAATACAGAAGTCACTAGGATGTATAATCTGAATTTTTCATTGAATTTCAACAAAATTTGACTGAAATGGAAAAAATATCGTCTAATACTCGTTGCAGAATGCAATTCCAACACTCATGCGTTCGAAAACTCGCTCCTTCGTCGCTCGTTTTCGACTTTCGTATTCGTTTCGGAATATGAGCCCATTGGAAACTAGTTTTAGAATATACTATTATTTCGGTAAGGTTCATTACGTGTGTATAAAAAAAAAAATAGTTTGTCATATTTGTTTACAATGTCTTGTAACTTTTTTTAAGCGTGAAGAAGAGATAAATCACATCTCGAAACTATCGCGATTTGAATAGTTTGTCAATAAACATTTGCCAATTCACCATTTTTATGATTTCTATAACTATTTTTCCTGGCAATCTGAGCACTATAACAAAAAGAGATATATTGGCAGACATTCTTCATTTTGAGAATTGTCCCATTTTGATTTCACTAATTTGAATGATTTCTCAAATATAATTTTAATCGTAAGAGATACATTGGGAGACATTTTTCTTGTGGAGAGTTCTTTTATTCCACACAAAACAATCCTGATGGAAATAATCTCTTTAATGGAGAATAATTCCGTGTGCTTTCTAATGACTATGCATGTGTTTTGTCCTGCGGTGAATTGAGAATTAACCCGGGCCAACAAGGTTGTGAATATTTCATAAATGTTTGCCACAGGGGGTTGCTTGGCTCATTCATTACATATCATAATGTTGAATTCTGTTGATGAAGTCACCTGTTGAAAATCGAGTGCACAATGCTTGTTCCTGGTATAAATTCAATGGGAATTTGGGGTAGTTTCAACGCTTTCTGGATTTGTTGTAGAATAACAGGTTCATTTCACCATGGAGGGAATTTGATGAATGGGAAAATCAGCGGTTCACACAAAAAAAGGAATTATCCTGCGAATAATGATTGATTTGAAAACGTTCGAAAGCTAATTCCTTTTATTATGATATACTGGTTATCATTGAGATAAAATCTGTTACTGCAACCAAGTGTGAACAAAAGATGTAAATTCAAAATACTCACGTGGCAGCCCTGCATGTCGTTTAAGCTGGGTGTGCACCCTCAAAGAGATCGTCGAAACATAAAATTGAACACTGAAGGCACTAAATATCTTACTGGAACACGAACAAAAAGGACCGAACGTCAGAGAACCATCCGATTCGTGTGGAAAATATTGCGGTGAGATCACGAATATAATATTGAAATTTGTGACTCTGGCCGCCAGCTTTGTATGTGATTTATACAGCGTATCGCCGGAGGATGGGGCATCATCGGAAACCTTGTACCATGACGCCAAGGGGGGACAATATACCAAATATCGGGTTTATTCACTCCTGCTGAACAACAGATATTTAGACACGGCCGTAGCAGGAAACTGGAAAAATGGAAATAATTGAGGCGGTGAGTCACACCTCAATTACCTGTTTGGGTGTTTTAGAAAATTGTCCGATTGTTAAGGAAGGAGATTTGGTTCTCACGGATGGTCTTGCTGCCGAGTTCGAGAATTTTTTATTTTAAATTTATTTCCTATTTGGTCGGGAATTATACCATTCTGGTCTTTGAGATATTGATTTTCCAGGTTGAAATATATTTTTCCACTTTTACCTAACCCTGGAATTACCGGTTGTTTATTGAAAAATGTATTCACCAGTTCAAGATTCTCCCGAAGCAAAATTCTGACAGTTGTCGAAATAATTGATAGCAGCATCCAAAAAAGTTTATGATCCCAGATCTCTTGTAACAGGAACATGTATCCAACAATTCGTTAGAATTCTACAGGGTGTTTCTGAATTCATGCGAAAAAATTCAGGAGGTGGTTTCTCTTATGAAATTATGAGGCTTTCCGGTAAAAAATAACCTCAGCCCCCCTCTTTCCGATATATAACCCCTTTCCTTGATATCACCCTTGAAAGGTGGTAACTAAAACTGAGTTTTATTTGTTTCTTTTCACATATTGGTTTTGGGAAAAAAATTCAGGAATGAAAAATTGCTTTGATTGAAATGATGATTTCAAGTTATAATTTTATTTCATAAAACTTCATCTCGACAAAAAGGTTTTGATATGGAATAAAGTAAGGGTTGCTAAGTTCAGCTCCGAATGTAACAGAAGTATTGAAGAAGTACCGGTGGTAAGTTCTTTGCGAGGGCACGAATTTCAAGTTTCTAGCTTTACTGGAGTTTCAGAAAAAAAAAATTGAGCCACCAGCTTTTATGGGTGATATATCAGAAAGGGTGTGCTGAGGAAATTTTGTTATAGGAAAGACCCATCTTGATTTCATACGAGCAATCACCTCCTGAATATTTCTGCATGAATTTAGAAACACCCTATATACAGGGTGTTTCACCATAAACTGGACAAACGTATATAGCCGTGTAGATGACACCGGGGAAGTCATTTTTGCCTTATGACCTATACCTCGTTTCGACGCATAAGCGAGATACAGGGTGTTTAATGTCAACTTTGAGCAATATTTTGATAACTGTGGTGAGTTATGCGTGACATTTGAAATAACGGTAACTGGTCACGTCTTAGTATTTTTAGGGCTCAATTCAATTGTGGTGTAGAATTCTGAAAAAAAATTCAAAATGGCGGAAAGCCTGCAAAGTTTGATTTTTTTTTCTCGGTTGCCAATTTCGAAAGCACTTTTTCAACCTACTCGATTTTCTAAGATTTTCCGTGAAAAAATTTTTTCAAAATTCGAACTCAACTTTTTTTACGTCTTCAGTGAAAAAAAAATTTCGACCGAAATTTATGGAATTTTTCATGGTTGAACTATATTTAATTCTGAATAATTGGGTGAAGACAGAATAAAAAAATATCAATTGGTTTTCTTTTTGTAGCCTTCCAAAGATTACGCTCGGAGAACTTTCATAATTTTTATTCAAAAAACTGGAGGCCGTACGATGGCCTAATGAGCTGCCAGAGTGACCCGGACGGAAATTTGAATTTATAAACCAAAAAAATTTTTTTCAAAAAACTTTGTTGGGATTCGAACTCTCTACGAGTATGAATTGGGTTTATTTTAATCCTATAAATTTCCGTTACCAAAGCGACGGTAGTAAATCGAAAGTGGAGAGTTCGATTCCCACCGAAGTTTTTTGAAAAAATTTTTTTTTGGTTTATTAATTCATATTTCCGTCCGGGTTGCTCTGGCAGCTCATTAGCCTAAGTTTGGCCTTCCTACGTCCTCCAGTTTTTTGAATAAAAATTATGAAAGTTCTCCGAGCGTAATCTTTGGAAGGCTACAAAAAGAAAACCAATTGATATTTTTTAATTCTGTTCTCACCCAAGAATTCAGAAATAAAGATAGTTCAGCCATGAAAAATTCCAAACATTTTGGGCGAAATTTTTTGGTCACTGAGGACATGTAAAAAAAAAGTTGAGTTCGAATTTTGAGAAAAATTTTTCACGGAAAATCTTAGAACATCGAGTACGTTGAAATAGTGCTTTCCAAATTGGCAACCGAGAAAAAAAAATTCAAACTTTGCAGGCTTTCCGCCATTTTGAAATTTTTTTTCAGAATTCTACACCACATTTGAATTGAACCCTGAAAAATAGTAAGATGTGACCAGTAACCGTTATTTCAAATGACACGCATAACTCACCACAGTTATCAGAATATTGCTCAAAGTTGACATTTAACACCCTGTATCTCGCTCATGCGTCGAAAACGAGATATATGCCATAAGGCAAAAATGACTTCCCCGGTGTCGTCTACACGGCTATATATGTTTGTCCAGTTTATGGTGAAACACCCTGTATATTCGCATATATTTAGAAACACCCTATACATGATATCAATTGATTCCTTTTTTTTCTATTTTGATTTTTGCAATTATCATGAAGATGATTTTTGGCTGGACATGCAAAAAAAACTTTTTTTAGGGTCAAGATCATAAGAGATTATAAGATTTGGAGCTTGTTCTTCCAAATAGGATTTTATGTGAATCTGACTCGGAAATTCCATTCCACCTACTTAATTTGAATATAATGGCACTCAAGGTGTTGGGAACAATTCAGATCGGCCCCTGTCATTATCCACAGATCATAATCCACAACATTAAACATCGGTGCCTTGAAACTGAAACAGATTCGCGCAGCGATATTTTTTCAATTTGGCCAATATTTGGACCGGACGTGTCACGCTCTGTGGGCCACATCCGGTTTTTCTTTCGTTTTATAGCGTTTGACCTTTCTGCAGACATGACATGTTGACAAACTCAACTGACAGTACGCACTTTGTACATACCTATTTCGATTTCGGACAGACTTATTAGTGGTTTGGATAATACATTGCGAAATACTCGGACGATGAGGTTTGGATATGTCCAAATCTGATGACAGGGTTGTTGATATCCATGGCGAATATATTGCGTTATGAACAGAAGTAATTTCTTGGTAAGAATTTTAGGTTTGGTAGAGTTGCAAAAGATTGATCACGGTGGATAAAATACAGGAGCTCTCTTGGAGAGAAAGAAATGGACGGCGTATCAATTCTTTTACCACGAGAATTAAAGAATAAAAACAAAATGAATATTTGAATAGAGAAATAAATACCACAAAGTAAACACTGTATGAATGGTACTTACGACTTGTCTTCCTTGGAGAATTGAGTCCGGCTGGTTTTCTGTTGCTACATACTTGTAGTCTGTGTCTTTCACGCAATGAATTCACTGTGTTTTGTTCGCTAGAGTTTATGTAAAAAATCGTTATGGCAGGCACGTGCTAATTCGCGTTCAGAACCACTGCTTCGAGCTTAAGACGAACAGGAACAATCTTTTGTTAAGGCGCTGTAAGGCTGGTTACTTGGCCGAGTTATGAAACGAAAAACACGTTGTAAGAGGGTAGGTTTTCTTGTTCTCGGTCACTTGCGGCCATAGACACGAGGAGAGAGGGGATATTCACAGAACTCTTGTGCCTGTTCTTTGCCGAAGTTCCATCAACAGCATGACTTTGTGGTATGTTAAAAGAAAAAGAAATATGAATTTTGAACATTCTCCGCCGGGAAAATGCATCTATGCATTTTAAGAAATAAAGATTGAGAAAAGTGAAATATTGAGAGAAAGGAGAAATGGTCGTGAAATGAGAAAAAATTTAACAGAAAAAAAGGAAAAGTAAAAAGTTAAAGAAAGCTTCTAATTAAGTTTTTCGATCTGCATATGACTGTCTGGCTTATTTCGAAAGGGATGAGGAGGGGGAAGATATAAATCAACGCAGGGTGGCTGAAGGATTGGTTTGGAAGGTAATTGTTCCAAATTACTAATCGAACGCCAATTAGTGTTGGATGAACGACCTGGGTTCTGTACCTGTTGGCGTTTAGACGGGTGACACTGCTTCGAATTTATATTCCGACAGTCCCGAGACCTCCAAAGAGTGGAGTTTGAAATAGACGCACGCCTCTTATCCGATGATTGGACTACAAATGAGGTTGCCGATAAAATTGGCGAATTTTGAGTATTTGAGGGACAAGGCGATGACGACCGATTTTCCCTGTCATTTTCTGTAGAATTGTTTGAGAAGGCGACTTGGGTTCTCGAAAGAGGCATTTTGTCCTTATGCAATAAAGTGTGGTGTTCACCGGACCCACATTTCTTGCATTTATATGCTGACTGACAGGAGCGAACGTCGTGAGATGCACTTAAACAATTAAAACAAAGGTGCGATGCTCTACAGAAATCGTAGCGCTGATTTGGAGATTTCGCAGAGAACGCATTGCATCGGTAAATTGTATGTTTACCTTTGCAGTGGAGACAAGTGCGCGAAGATGAAATGTTCGTGAAAAGCGTGGTGGACTGATGGTGAGGTTTTCTGTCTTGCTGGAATCTTTGTCGCGTGTTGGAAATGTTGTGGGAATATATTCCCATGAGAGGAACCGATAAACTTCAACGTTTCTAGTGCTGTGCAGTGTCTTTCAAGAAATGACAGCAGATCTCTATAATCAGGAATTTCGATCGAATTCCTATTGAGCTCGAAAGTTGTGACAGTCGCGTGATCTAGACGCTTGATTAACATCATGGATAGGACAAAATTCCAGCTTTCGACCGGAAAATTCATTTGGCTGAGGCCGGCAAGATTCTCGGAATATGTATCTAGGAGTTTCCTCAAGCTCGCGGCGTTCTCGGATGTTAGAGATGGCGCATTTTCCAACTCGTTCCACAAAGCTTGGGCGCGCAATCGTTCATTCAGATATCTGCGTTTCAAATGATCGTATGCGATTTGATAATTGTCAGCACATAAATTAAGAGTTCTTACAAGATTCAACGGGGGTCCAGAAAGGGATGAAATGAGATAGTTGAACTTCTCAACTGCTGATAAGGAGCTATTGTTGTGCACTAATGCGTTGAATAAATCTATGTATGAAGGAAACGATTTATAATCTCCACTGAATTTTGTTAACTCTAGAGTTGGAAGCTTTATGTGCGAATGTTGATTTTTATCTTTCAACATATCGGATTTAGTATCTATATTTGACTCTACTAGATCGGCGTGGACACTTTTAATAAAGTAACAAGATTCGAGGAAGTCATCCCGAATTTTGAATTCGTCCTCTAAACTTTCATCTGATTCGGTCATTAGCGCAGAAATAACCGCGTTATGGTGTTTCAAAAAATCTTCTTTGATACTTTCTAAGTCTTGATAACGCGCTTTGAAACGGGAGAGAATTGATCTGTCTGAGATGGCTTTATCTGCGAGCGATTGCAGATTCAAAATATCACGGACACAAATTGAACGTAATGTCGCGTGTTTCTGTGTTTTAACCATCTTGTGCTGGAATATTTGGTGCTAGAAAATCTTTACTTGAATTGCGACTGGGTCTGAAGGGTTCAAAATTACCTGGACGATGCGGCGCAGTGCAATAAACGTACAGAAAGGAATTTCGTATTGAAAGGAGAGCAGGTAGGTTCTTGACGGATAAGAGACAGATATGCAGATAGGGCGTGAACAGTTTGAATAAACAGTGTTAAAAATGAAAATTGATAATTTTGATTTCTTCAACTCTCAATATGACAATAAATTGATACCAATCCGGCAATCGAAGGACCAATGGATAAAATACAGGAGCTCTCTTGGAGAGAAAGAAATGGACGGCGTATCAATTCTTTTACCACGAGAATTAAAGAATAAAAACAAAATGAATATTTGAATAGAGAAATAAATACCACAAAGTAAACACTGTATGAATGGTACTTACGACTTGTCTTCCTTGGAGAATTGAGTCCGGCTGGTTTTCTGTTGCTACATACTTGTAGTCTGTGTCTTTCACGCAATGAATTCACTGTGTTTTGTTCGCTAGAGTTTATGTAAAAAATCGTTATGGCAGGCACGTGCTAATTCGCGTTCAGAACCACTGCTTCGAGCTTAAGACGAACAGGAACAATCTTTTGTTAAGGCGCTGTAAGGCTGGTTACTTGGCCGAGTTATGAAACGAAAAACACGTTGTAAGAGGGTAGGTTTTCTTGTTCTCGGTCACTTGCGGCCATAGACACGAGGAGAGAGGGGATATTCACAGAACTCTCGTGCCTGTTCTTTGCCGAAGTTCCATCAACAGCATGACTTTGTGGTATGTTAAAAGAAAAAGAAATATGAATTTTGAACACACGGTGTGGTCCTTAATTATCCCTACATGACAACTAAATGGTAAACTATTTCGCAAGATTTGTCAGGAAATCATCAGAAAATTCAGTGGCAGTTTTTCTCGTTGAATTGCCGAGCTACGGATTTCTCATTGAAATGTGAAGTTTCCTTTCGACAAAAAAGCTTTTGTGAAAAATAAAAATGCATATACTCTATTTTATATCAAAAAACTACCTGAGAGTATTGATTTTCAGCAGGAAAATGAATTACATATTTCTTATCACTAAAGAAGTTAAATGTGCGTGTTATTTTACGCAGTTTCTCGTTCAATCAAAATCGCATTACAAACGAGTAGAACGCGAGTAATGAGATCTTAAAAAAGGTATGGTTCACAAGGACGCCAATTTTGCTCAAGGAAAAATTTATATTATTTATACTTATAGTAGCGTGAATAATGGAATAACTCTTTTGCAATTACACTCCAGAACTCATCCAGACATTTTTTTCGTATTGAACAATTTTATACATACCTACATAATCATTTCACGTTCGAAAATATGAAATACGTCAATTAAGGAGACATTGATATAAGCAGTCCCTAAATAAACTCCCCGTCAAATTTTTCTCTCTCCAGGAAGAAAACAATTTTCTTTTGAAATATTCATATGTGGAGTCATTCGAATAAGAATAATAAGATTCCGAAAAAACCTTGTATGCAAAAATAGAATATTTGGAAAAATTTTGCGATAATCAGAAATTCTAAAAATTTCGAACAATTTATTAAAGATTTGGCAATTGCTTAGTTGAACCGCTGCATCATCGAAAAACAGCAATATCCTCAAGTTGTGGACTCTCACTTCCATTCTACACAATATATTTCCATTCAAGATATAAATTTAGCATGAATCGTTTTTCCCAAGTTATATCTAGGATAGTTTCATTGTCAACTACAAATGGTCTTCCCTATATCGTATTGGAAATGTCAATATCCAACTGGGATGCGCCATCATATACATCAATATGATATATTATTCGGATACGCCATGGATTGGATATGCATATATTGCATCCCCTGTACTGCTTCGAAAATGAGATACCATGTTATATGCACTCCAGTTATTGGAAATGTGGACAAAAAATAGTTTCAACTAGAAAAATCTGTGTCCCGTAATGAATGGATAAAATGGTACCTGCCTATAGAGGGCGTTGTTGCGGTTCAGAAATAGTTATTTTCCTATCAAGGGCGGAAAGTTGTACATTCCCGCACTAGATTGCCCGAACTCCGCTCCGCGTTGTTCGGGCAAGCAATCGAGTGCGGGAAAGTACTTTCGCTCAAGATAGAAACAATTTTTTTTCTACAACCGTATTATAAAATGAAAAAAAACTTCTACACAACTCGAATATTCGTTTTGACACATTGATTAAGGATTAAGGAGGGATTCTATGCGGAAAATCATAGACCATGACATAGAAATAAATACACAGATCCATGTATGCCATTCATAATTTTTGAAGGATGTCAAGTTCTCTTTGAAAATGCAATAATTTTCAAACGGAAATCTGCATTAATAATTATTTTGACATGGATGAAACTTCATAATTTGAAATATTCAACTAAATATATAAGTAAGTAGATTAAGAGATTTCATGTTGAAGGTATTATTATACTTAAATTCATCACATATTTACTTTCCCGCACTAGTGCGGGAAAGTGACACTTTCCGAATCGAAAACAATGCGGGAAAGTAGTTAGGCCCGGTTGTAGAAAATAGTATATTTCAAAACTAATTGCAGAATTGACTCCTATTCCAACACGTATGCGAAATTCGAAAAGGAGCGACGAAGGAGCGTACTTTTCGAATTCTGAGATCATTTATAATTACGCATTGAATATGTGAATTATGTTTGAAGAAATCGATTTAACACCATCATAATTAGGAAAAATTGCGAATAAACTAATACGTCAAAAATCATAATCCATGTGGTCTGAAGAGAATTCGATTATTTGAATTCCAGGTAATGTCTTGTTAGTAATAATATATAATAATAATAATAATAATAAAGGCCTTTATTCAATTTCATGGAATATGGAAACATTTAAATTTGGTACGAATTGAGGCAAACAAGAAATTGAAAGGGCGAGATCCAGCATACTTTATCCAGCATACTGTTCAATCTAACCCACAAGCATATATTGCATATTTTGAATAACGTATTTATGAAGTAGGGCATTAAAGTGGGCGTTCAATGTAGTGTTTTTTTATTTTAAGTTGAATATGAAAATGGTTTCACTTTGAGAACTGAAATTTTGTGGGTAAACCCAGAAAGGATTGGAGTTTTTAATGAAATGATTCAAATCGATTTCATTTCGATTCAGTTCAATTCTTCAATTTTGTTTTCAAAAATAGAAGAAAATGAGCCAACTCATGCTTCTGTTTTATTTCAACGAAAGACCCATGAAAATAGTTCAACTTCCGATTAAAAGTGAATCTACAGATAATTTCGTTCAGAAAAACAACTCGAAATACGGAATTGCCAGTGAATTCAAATATATGGCGGAAAAACTTCCCGCTTTATCAACATATTCACTTATTTCATAGTTCAGCGATTTCATGATAAAGAGCGCCATTGTACATTTCATTCATGAGGATAGACATATTCATAGAACTTATAGTGATAATGTGAGTTCTATGGAGATATTCCATAAAATGCACGGTGGCGCCTCTATTGGATTAGTTTTCCTACTCGCTCTGAACGGCGACCTCAAGGTGAACTTATTCAATGTAACGCAGTATGGCTCAGAAATTGATAAGTTAATCATTTCCAAAGAGTATTGATTGAGAAAATAGAAGAAAACTAGCTATAAAACCACTCATAACCTCACCTTCCATACGGAAACTTTGGGATTTTTTTGCGAAAACTAAGAGAATTGCTTACTTCTCGTTATCATTTCCGTAATCTGGGACCCAAACTCAGTCATTAAAAATTTTTTCACTTGCCAAACACGATTTTGTTAGTTCTAAATAATTACCATGAAATTGGATAGGATCGGAAGCCAGTTAGCCAGTGCTGACAACCACAAAACGAAAAATATAAATTGAAACAGTTCATTACAGTACTATTTTTAGTACTGCAATGATCTCATTCGGATACTGAAATAGAGAAAATATGTTTATGTTCGACTGCTTCATAAACACTTGATTCATGAATTCGTTTAGCGTCCATAATTGACTACTTTATTGGACACCACTTTATTGGACATCACTTTATTGGACTCAACTGTCACAGTCTTCTCTCGATTTTGCAATTTTCTCCGTTTAACACCACTTGTTATAGGCCGCATACAAATTTTCAGGAGCACTTTTCGTGGGTAGGAGAGATTCTTTGGCACTTGTGGCTAAATTTTTTACATTTAAATCGGATATTAACGTCTGTGAGATGAATATAAGAGAAATTATTAATCGGTAAACAGGTAATCACGTTGGTCCGGAAATTCAAAGACGTGGTTCGACTCCCGCTCGAAGTGAAAATTCTTCCGGAATTCGAAAATTGTCTGTTTACCGATTAATAATTTCTCTTTAATTTTTTACACTTTCCTCTCCCGAACTATCCATTTTTTGGATTATTATGAAGTTTGTCAGAGAATTAACGAAGTAAACAACTTTGTTCAGTGAGGTTACCAAGGTAGGAAAAGCGAAGGCACACTAATGTTTATTTGTAATGAAGCAACGAATATATTAATTGCCATTCAAGAGAATAATTTCTGCATTGCAGTCAAACATACAGCATTGTATGCAACTCGTACATAATTAGGCTTATGGACTTGCCCAAATTATTATATAAACTTTTGGACTCGTCCATAAAGACCTAATTTATGTACTTGTTACATAAATAGCTATTATGTTCTGTGTTCTCGATTTTCGAAATACATATTCTACATTTTCAAAAACTACACCCATTGGCACTCCTTTTGCTGGCGAGACCACAAAGGAAGAAAAATTTTCGATCTGTTTTTTAGATAGTATTCCTGATTAGATGCTATCGAATCAGAATTGTGATTTCTGCGGCGCATGCGGAGTTTTTTTAAATTGAGATCCAGCTCAAATTTCATGTCTTGCTTTGTTTTGCAGTTCGAAATTTTGCTTTCGAAGATTTTGACAGCTAGATCGATTTCGCTTATGGGGGTTTCTGGTAGCAATGTTCATCAGAGAGCTCATTTCCGGAGCGGTTCATGAAAAAATAATTCGCATTTCATCGCCATCAAATTTTCATGATAGCACGCGAACCAAACTGTCACCTTACGCAATAAAAAATGAATGATCAGTCGACAGTGGCTTGCAAACCGAGTTTATTAACCTATTTACTATTTCCGACCTTTCATTAATAATAATGATAAAGTACCGTTTCATCCGTGCAGTATCGCACAAATAAAATAGAATTAATTTGTATGATTTGGACTTTCCGCATCGCGTGTTTTCCAGTAGGTATCGATGTTTTCCGATCTGATCAGTCACAGCCGTGGCAAATGACATCGATATATTAAAATGAATGGGCGAGGCACATAATGACGATAGTTTAATTCGTGACATTTCGACCCTTCATCTGTGTTTGGAACCGGCAATTATCGATGTGTTTGCGGATATATGCACTTGTTATATTTTTAGAGGTATGAATCTGTTACATATCCTAGGTTTTCAATGGTAATATTTGAAAAATCGACTGTTTATTTGCTGTTGAAATCGAATAATAAAAATTGATAGATATTGATATGGTATAACAAGCTTCAGACTGATACCTAACCAAACAGGGAGCATTCATCATAATTATTGAGCGTTGTGTTGAGTTATAACTGCATAAGCTAAACATTCGATGACTAAACACATGGTGAATGAACTGATTAGATTTGTTTCGACCAAATTGAGAATATTAGCAAAGTTTAGTTTTTTCCACTTCAGGTGGCGCTATTCACGAATTATGACAAATTGTTATTAGTTATTTCAAATATTTGAATTTATTCTGGTGAAGGTTTTGTGTTTATAGCCGATAATTTTGTCAAGCAATAATTTGTGAATACAGGGTGAGTCTTTGACTTGTGCATATATTTTAACCGAAAATTCTTGAGGCCAAAAGAAACCCTTTTTTCATTTTCCATTTTTCGAATTCGGCTCTGTTGAATAGATAAAGCCATTCGAAAAAAATGGCCTAATTACGTCCCTGAAATGATACTCTGGAATTAATTCGAAGTTCATATTTCTCGATTGAAATTAATTTTATACATTTAGGGAATACTCGAGTAATAACCTTATTGGAATAAAAATGTTGCAAACACAATAATTAAAAAAAAACCAGTTAGTTTCATCCGATTATATCTGCAACTAAAAAGCCATATTTCTCCCACCAAAATAAGTTCCTTCTTCGATTTTCCTGCAGATTGATTTGTAAACACTAATAACAACTCTGATAGGGGGCACAATAGACCTTGAGGTCGCAGTTGACTGTAACCCCTTTTCACTATAACTATAAACACTAATACCTTATTCATATTTTCCTCGAAATCCCCAAATAATCTCATGAAGAAAGGCTTTTTATTCAGATCATCAGAATTTATTATTAAACAACCTAACCTAATCCATTTGTATCCAAATTTGCACAGAAATTTTAAGAAGATGTTGTCAGCATGCTGATATTCTCATTGAGGTTAAGGATTTGTCACGTTACATAGTATAAATATTTATGAATTCTGCCATTTCCATCAGAAATCGACTTCGCCGTGAAAATCATATGTTTTTTCATTTATTTCAATTTAATAAGTTGTTTGTATTGATATTCATCATTCATATCCGAATTTTGTATTTCATCGACATTTAACTTCAATATGGACCGGTAACAATAAATTTTCAATAGAAACTGAGCGTATTAAATGCTCCTTGGCGTTAAATTTCATCTCCAACATTTAAGGGATTCTATTATTGAATATATCTACATCAACGTTTTCCATCATTTGGATTTAAGTCTCGACAAAGTTGATAAATATTCTGACAACATTGTTAACTCGTTTAAAGTCCAGAGAAGGAATAATATTCGATGATATTCGATTCAGAGAAGCATTCAGTTTATTCTTGAAATTAATGATTTTTTCGTCAAATTTTTCCGGGTAAAATTGGAAATAACTCGAGAACGACGCGTTTTATTGAAGAAACTGTTAATTTAATCTTAGATTCAGGAATATTTTCTCTACTTATGGATCCTATGAAAAACGAAAAATCTTTATTCTAGAACAGTCTATTTGGAACTTCTACTCTATGACAATAATCTTATAGGTTAGACTACAGAACTAAAACATTTTATTCAACAGCGCCATCAGCGGCAGAAACTCAAACAAATAAAAGAGTAACATTTAACATCCCCCCTCAATTTAAATACTCAAATACACAGAATTTAAATTGTTAAGTTCCATGAAATTACATTTGATTATTTGACATTCAACATTGATCTGAAATAAACAAATTTCTCTTTATGTAGTGATTTGGTGAATATATCTGCTACATTTTCATTTGAGCAGACATAAGATAACTCCACTAAATTCTTTGCAACAATGTCTTTGATAAAATGTGCTTTGATATCAATGTGTTTGGATCTCTTACTGTTATCGAAGCTTTCTATTGAACGCAATACACTCTGATTGTCCATGAATAAAATTGTCTTTCCATATTTCAGCTTGAAATCTGCACAAATGCCTTGTAAGTAAAGTAGTTCAGATGTAGCCATAGCACTGGCTAAATATTCTGATTCATAACTAGATTGCGCCACCACATTTTGTTTTTTTGAAATCCATGTCACTAGGTTCTTGTTGTAAAACACTGCGCAACCACTTACACTTTTTCGGTCCAATTGGTCACTTCCCCAGTCTGCATCCGTATAAGCTAGTATCTCAGGGCTTCCTTTGTCACATCTTTCATAAGTCAGATTAAGATCGATAGTATTCTTTAGGTATCTTACGATTCTCTTGGCAGCGATCCACAATTGCTGTGTAGGCTTATCCAAAAATCTACTTAAAAATATTACAGAGTATGATATATCAGGTCTACTGATTGTGGCAATGTAAAGTAAACATCCGATGATTTCTCTATAAGGTACATTTATAATTTCCTGTTTTTCAACTTGAAAATTTGGTTCCATCGGTGTTAATGCTTCTTTACATTCTTGCAAATTGAATTTTTCTATAATTTTTGTTATTAATGTCCTCTGGCTAATGAGCTTTTTGTTATCCCTTTCAATGATTTCCATACCTAGAAAATGTTCAAGTTTTCCCAGTATTTTTGCATTAAACTCTTCTTCCAGCTTTTCTTGGATGTAGTCACTATTTAGTCCAGTAATAATAATATCATCAACCCATATTAGTAGCCATACATTATCTCCTATATATAGACAAAAGTCGTTTCTTGATCTTTTCAAATTGTATTTTTCAGCGAATTTGTGAAACCTTTCGTTCCAAACTCTTGGTGCTTCACGCAATCCATATAAAGCTTTTTTAAGTTTCAATGAGTCATAATGTCCTTCCACAGTGACACCTTCAGGTATTTTAATATAAATGTCAATATTTAAGTTTCCATTTAAAAATGCTGTTGGTATATCGAGCTGTTTTATTTCCCAGTTATTTTCTAGAGCAATTGAAATAAAAAATCTAATGGTCTGATACCTTGCAACAGGTGCATAGACATTGTAGTGATATTCTTCTTGATATCCTTTTGCAACTAGTCTAGCTTTCTTGATTCCATTTTGCTTGATCCTAAATATCCATCTTGTGTCTATAGCAGACTTTTCTTTCGGTAAAACAGCTGGTTCCCAGGTACCATAACTCTCATGTGCTCTAAGTTCTTTGCTTATTGCTTCTTGCCATCCGTTTCCTTTTTCTATGGCTTCTTTGTAGTCCTTGGGAATCTCAGTTTCTGTCAAAAGACAATAAGCATAATATAATTCATAATCATCAAATTTGGATGGAGGTTTTGTAGGCCTTCGTTTTGTTTCTTCAGTTTCACACTGTTTTTCTTCTTGTTCTCCCAAGACATAGGTTTTCTCGTTCTTTGTAGAGTTTTCATCTTCCTTATAAAACGTGTCGTTCTCGTCAAACCTGACATCTCGAGAAATAAATATTTGATTTGTTTGGGGATTCCATAGTCTGTATCCGTTCGCACTGTATCCAACCATCCTCAAGGGTAATGCTCTGCTTTCTAGTTTGTCCCCTGAATTTGGTAATTTTAGAGTCAGAATATGTCATATTCACCTCTTCAGCTTTCAAGACTTCTGATATGAAAACTATTTCATTTTCTTCTTTGTTTTCTTCACTCATGTATGCTTGTCTACTGCCTTTTCTGTTGAATCTGCCTCCTCTTCTCTGGTGGTAGTTGTTTCTTCTGCCTCGGCTTGGACTTGCAGTCTCGTTTTTGTCATTCCTTGGACAATCTCTCAAGAAGTGATCTCCTCCACAACCATAGCATTTGTAGTCTTTATAATTCTTCTTTGTCAAGAACACTGTGTTTTGGTTACCTTCAGTGGATGTCTGTGAATCTTTCAACTTGAGTTCAGCATCTAGCATTCTGTTTTTGACAAATTCTAACGTTATACCTGTATTGACTGTCTCTATGGCCGTTATGACTGTGTCATATTTCTCAGGCATTGTTAACAGTAAATAACAGACCTTATCACTCTCGTCTAGGTTTGCTCCGGATCCTTCCAACTCCCGTAACAAGCTTTCCACTTTCATAAAATGTTCTTGCAGCTCATCCGATGTGCACTTCATCTTGAAAAGTTTCTTCATGATATACAGCTTGGCTAACGGACTTTTCCTTTCGAATACGTTTTTCAAGGACTGTAGCATTTCCATAGCAGTGTTTGCATCCTTGATATATTCCAAATGCTGATCTGACATGCATTGAACTATTGTACCTTTTGCTTTGGAGTCTGCCCGGTCGAAAGTTGCCTTGTCTTTCGCACTAAGTCCATCGTATTCTTCCTTGGTCGTGTCTAGCACGTGTTTAACCCCTTCTTTGTCTAGCAGGATTTCCACTCGAAATCTCCAATTAGAGTAGTTGGAATTTGTCAGTTGAGGAAATGGTAGCGTTACAGACGACATTTTTCACGTTTTTCTTCACTTTTCTATCCACTCTAACCTCAAATATTCCGCTCGATTTTTTTCTTGAAAAATCTTGTTTCACTTCAAATCTAAGAAACTTTAGGCATGTCCTGGGCCCATAACCTGTTAATTTAATCTTAGATTCAGGAATATTTTCTCTACTTATGGATCCTATGAAAAACAAAAAATCTTTATTCTAGAACAGTCTATTTGGAACTTCTACTCTATGACAATAATCTTATAGGTTAGACTACAGAACTAAAACATTTTATTCAACAGCGCCATCAGCGGCAGAAACTCAAACAAATAAAAGAGTAACATTTAACAGAAACATATAGGAGTCCTTTCAGTTTCTTAAATGATCCTTTCGAAAATATGAATCGTTTATCTTTTTAAAGTGGTTTTATGGTGTTTTTGCGTGTATTGATGAATCGACTACCCTGTAACTTCCATACCAGGGGAGATATTGAATAAGTCTTGATTGAGGAATATTCACCATGAATAGAGTAACCAAAGAATCAAAATTCATTTCATTTGAAATGACGGTTCCGAAAATATAAACAGAAAAGTGTTTTTTTATGGATTTTTGTTACCCTGTATCTTTCAAACGAAACCTAATTTTGAAAAATGGTATGGGAAGAGAGTGTTTTGTTTGATGAGAGGAATCTACAGTTAAAATATATGTACAAGTCAAAAATTCACTCAGTATATTCTTGACATTTTAATTCATATTAATATCATTGAGTTTAAGTATACATGTATATTTAAACTCAATGTTAAATATGAAGAAAAGGTATAAGACTTTCATCATATAAAAATGTCATTCTGTGGACACGTCATAATTGATTATGGCAGATCAGCTGTTGATTAATCAATGAAATCGATCAAGAGAAAAAAGACCGTAATGACGTTCTATGACATTGCGGCGCCGCCACGAAACATTTTTAATATTTTCGATTTGGTCAAACGTCATTCCATTCAAAATTTGACATTCTAGACATCTTAGTCCATATCATAATTCTATGATTCTCATCAAAATATTTTTCAGTTGTGATTTCATTGACATGAAACTTTTGAATCAATTGTCAATCTCCGATTTTTCAATTTTTTTATTCGATTCGCACAAGATGAATTACAAAGAAAGAGGAATACCCCTCGTAAAGCACAGATTCTGGACCGAAATGAGGAACAAAGAAAACGCCATCAATTTGAGATCTTTTTCCGAACATCAGGAGAAGTATGAAAGTCTTGTTGAAAGGGATGTCAAACCGCTGGTAACTCCAGAAATGATGAAAGAAGTCCGGGAAAGCAAACTTTCTCTCATTAAAACCATTAAACGTTTCCCTTATCCGAAGTCTGAATATCCGACAATCATGCCTCATAATTGCGGTAGTATTCCAACTCCTTGGAATTACAGGGATTATAGGTTTAAATGATGGCGACATGGAAAAGCCATTTCAATTCTTGTGGAAATTGTTAGTGTTGTTGTGAGACATAAAGCAGAAATTATATTATTTTTGGAAGTTTTATTTTACTTAACCACCCAAGGCAATCCTGTTCCTTCCTGGTGCTACAGAACGTGCCCAACTAGGACACTAAAGGTCATTACAGACCTCACATCTATTAATCTGGGAACTGCGACCATGTAGTTCTTTGGTTCTCTACCCTTCTTATTCATTGAAACCCAAGGAGGTCGCCAATGGTGTTGATAAGTCCGACAACTTCCTTAGGAGCCTCGAACGTTACCTCATGGTTATCCAGAATCGGTTTCGCCATATAAGTGGTTCTCAAAACAGCCAGCTCAGGACACTTGCATTCCAGATATTCAGCTCTGTCTGCTTCTTATTCACAGAGCCTACAAATCTCACCTGCTGACTTTTCCATACGGTACAAATGGAGTGTTTCTCCAGAGGGATATAATAATAATAATAAAGGTCTTTATTATCGATCCATCTGGTAATAGCTCAATTTATACAATTAAATAGGGCGAGGTTCAGTGCGGGAAATTGGACATTACTGCACAACCCCCGCCTGTTCTTACACCTAACCCAAGATTCGAGGTGGTATTCAGAGAAGGTCGTTACAAAAGAAATTTAACATATACACAATTTTCGCATAAAAAATGAATCAATCATCAATGAGTTTATCAAATAAATAAGATCTGAGCCTGGCCGGGGAAGACATCATGATAACATAAGGCAGAGGGTTTACTACTCGAGTAATTTGGTATGTAAAGGAAGACTTGAATAATTCAGTTGAGTGCAAGGGAGGAGTGAGAGTATTCTTGAACCTCACATTGACATTATGCACGTCTGTACGAAAAGTTATCTTGTTATATAGGTAAGGAGGTTTGTGACTCTTCAAAATTTTCTGATACAAACAAGCACGATGTACATACCTTCGATTTTTCATATTTAGCCAATTGTTTAATTTTAGGGTGTGTGAAATTGGTTGGTACTTCCGTATCCCATATATCAGTCTCAGACAACAATTCTGCAACCTCTGAATCCGCTTTCCATCCACAACACTTATGCAAGAATCATATACCACATCGCAATAGTTCACATGAGACAGGACTAAAGAATCACAAAGCATTGACTTGTTTTCCGAGACAGTACCGATCTATGCTGATAAACTAACCTCAAGGCGGCATAAGCCTTCTGCAATGATAAGCCAACATGATGAGCATATTTTAAGTTTTGATCCATCCAAAGCCCCAGATTCCTTACTTCATCAGTGAAGGGGATAATATCAGATACAAGTGTAATTTGGTTACTGAAGTTATTGAGAAATATATCCCTGTTAGTTTTAGAGGCAAATAGTATTGCTTTCGTTTTGTTTGTGTTTAATTG
The DNA here is from genome assembly GCA_910592335.1 of Adalia bipunctata. Lineage (NCBI taxonomy): Eukaryota > Metazoa > Arthropoda > Insecta > Coleoptera > Coccinellidae > Adalia > Adalia bipunctata. The sequence continues at coordinate 18,579,530 of OU342955.1, forward strand.
CAAGCAATGCGTTGTAGAAAAAGAATACATATTAAATAGGTCATAGTTGAGTGCTGCTATTGCTTGTTTCGCCTCTTCCAGAGTAAAAGATAAATATACCTGCGTATCGTCCGCGTAATAGTGCTGCATACAGGAAAGAAACCGTAGGGGGAATTGGGAAATATAAATGCAAAATAAGAGAGGTCCGAGAATGGAGCCCTGAGGAATCCCCTGAAACACTTCATTGAAGTCCGAGACCAAATTGGCGTATTTTACAGCTTGGTATCTTTGACTCAAATAGCTAGAAATAAGCTTGATTGCTCCATCAGTCAACCCTATGTAGTGCAGCATTGAAAGCAAGACATCATGATTCAGGGTGTCAAATGCTTTCGAATAGTCCAGCAACACGAGAACCGTCAACTTGCTCTTGTCTAAGGCTCTGTATATATCATCTGTGATGTTTAATAGTGCAGTTGAGCAGCTATGTCCTGGTCTGAATCCGGACTGAGATGGTGGTATAATGTTGTTTTTATCCAAGTGATTCTGTATCTGTACATGAATGACTTTTTCCAAAATTTTAGAAAGGGTAGGTAAGATGCTAATTGGCCTTAAATCATTGAAATCCTGAGGGTTAGCTGTTTTAGGAACTGGAATAACATGCGCTTTTTTCCATTTAGTAGGGAAAGTCGAATTTTTTAAACATTCATTAATTATATGTGTAATATATGGCAACAAGAAAGGTAAACAAAGTTGCAATGTGGCTGAATTTACTCCATCATGTCCCACTGAATTATTTTTAATGTTTGTTATCATCCTAAGAACCTCAATCTCATCAACTGTTTCGAAAACCAATTGCGATCGCACTTTGTCATTCACGTTATTGTTATAGTAATCTATAATTTTCTCATCCGGTGTTAAATTTGGAATAGAATTAATGAAATGGTTATTTATATGATCCACATTGTCAAGGTGATCAGGTAATTGAATATGATGCCTATCGTGATCATTAAAAATGGTCTTCACAGTACCCCACACATTTCTGGAAGATCTACTTTTTTCGATATTAACTTCATAAAAAACCTTTTTTTCATGCTTTATTGTTTTGGTAACAAGGTTCCGAAATTGTTTATACTGTTTCCAATGTTGTGCAGTTTTTGTAATTTTAAATTTTCTCAAAGCCTCATCCCTATCCCTCATCATTGCCTTGACGGAATTGGTTAGCCAAGGGGCATACTTTTTAGTTATTCGCAATGTCTGAAATGGGGCATGAATATCCAAAAGTGCACTCATACTGTCAGAGAGGAAATCTACTTTACTGTCAATATCATTCAACTGATATATGGTATTCCAAGGTATACTTCTAAGATCAGAGTCGAACTGATCATAATCAAAATTTTTGAAATTTCGAGAGGTCTTATATTTAATCTTACTCGGTGTATGCCCCACTTTCAGATTAAGAAATATTAATTCATGGTCACTCACCTCAGGTACATGTTTTGTACCAACATCCCTTACCATGCTCTGTCTTGATACTAGTGCATAATCGATTAAAGTTGCGGATTTATCAGTTATTCTTGTAGGTTGCCTAACAGTTTGGACAAGCCCCAAACTTTCCAAAGCTTCAATAACAAAGTTTGATTTTTTACTGCCATAATCCAGTAGATCAACATTAAAGTCACCTAAACACAGAACATTATCAACAATTCTCGTGATTGCCGAAACTGTGCTTTCAAATATGTCAAAAAAGTTACCTAAATCAACATTAGGAGGACGGTACACAACGCCCACAGCGAGAGTTTCAGACTTCAAAATCAATTTTAACCATAATTGTTCAATATCGCTACTAACCACAACCGATTCACATTTTATATTATCCCTTAAGTATATACCAACACCCCCTCCCCGGCTCAACCTATCAAATCTCTTAAAAGAATAACCCCCGACGCCAACAAACTTATCTGGAATATTCACATCCAGCCAGGTCTCACTAACACACAATATATCTAAACTGTTAGAAAAAATTAAATTTTCAACCTCATTGATATGTGGAATCAATGATCGAACATTCAAATGTGCACATCTCAGTGAATTGAATTTCATATAAACTAACGAATGATCCCAATTGATGAACCTCCCCCAGATTACAACAATATAACTACAATAAGAAAATAGTACTGCAGCCCAATGAGACAAAAAAAATGCAAATGCAGTGAAAACAATGTAAATGAAAATAAAAATCAACACAACCATGATCCCTTACATAATTAAATAATTAATATTATATTATTTTTCTTTTTTCCTTTTTTTCAATACATTAGTAGTAGATATCCATTCACACAATTGTTCTCTTTATTTTACAAAGGATACTTGCAACTTATTGACGAAAGAAGAAAACAGTTTATGAAAATTTGAGGTTATATAGAAGTCATATCTGACAAATCTACTTCAGATTTAATCAACTTTTTGTTATCATTCATGAGTGCATAAATATTACCTCGCAATGTCCAGCAATTTTTTGACCCTACAACTAATCTCACTTTCATGAATAAATCACGCTTTTTACGAGACATCATTTCGCCAAGTACAAATGGAGATCCTTTTAAACATTTCTTCGCTCCATAAATTTCTTCCTTGAACCATCTATTGACGAAAACAATGGATATGGGTCTGGGTTTTTTGTGATCAATACGCTTCTTTCCAATGCGATAACAATAATTGATATCACCGGGAGCAGCTGAAATCTTGAATTTACTTTCCAGGATGTTTACAACTTCAGGAATTAGTTTCTCCTTCTCTTTCTCGCCTAGCCCATAAAGTACCAGCATATTTTGCATTTTTTCTTCCTTTTGTTGATTAATGTCATCTTCACATATTTTCACTCTATCATTTAATTCCTTTCGTAATGCATTTATTGATTCCATTACCTTGATCTCAAATGTTTCAATTGACTGAATATCTTCATTCAATTCTTCTCGACTGGTTCCTGGATTAATTTTATTTTTTAGCTCAGTTAGTCCGCCCTGGACAAATTTCTCCAGTTTATTCAAACGCTCCGATAATTCCGTATTAACGTCAGATTTGCCCTTATTCTTCATCTTATATGTATATTTTGAATTAGAACAATTAATACTGAACTGCAGAAATAATTTAATTATCTGGGAGGAGAGCACGTCTCACTCTGAACGCACCATATGCTCGAATTCTGTTATCCAACTCCCATTGTTAGACCACTGGCCATGACGTTAGTCTCGAACTACCTAAGGCAAGGGGCAATGAGAGTCAGAGAGCATAGTTCTCTTCAACCAATTACATCTCATCATCACATCTTCACAGTGATGCTGAGGATAATGATAATCTGACAGGGAAGACACAGGCCCTTTATTGGAAAGGGTTCAGAAGAGAAACAATCTGGCAGAATGTCTCAGAGCTAAATTAATCTAGTCCTTTTATTCAGCTACTCTGGTGGTCAGTTTTTATATGGCATGACTCTTTATTTTCACCATTTGTGTTGTTTTCCTGAAAGTCGCCATTGTCTTCAGGGTTACTTCCTCACATCTACAAGTTTTTTGTCCAAGGCATCCTGTGCATAGGCACAGAATACCTAACTACATAGAAGCGTCTTTCCGCCTTCCCGCCAAAACTTTATTTGATGACGCTTGTGCCATGCTATAGGTACTAGCACAGAATACCTAACTACACAGAAGCGTCACTTAGCGTCGGCACTTTGATCTTCAAGGGGCAAATTTTCGTGACCTTCATTCTCTGTTAGGTAGTACATATGTCACTTTTGAGTGGTCCAGCGGGAAGTTTGAATTTCACCTTGACATATGTACTACCTAGCATGGCACAAGCGTCATCAAATTAAGTTTTGGCGGGAAGGCGGAATGACGCTTCTGTGTAGTTAGGTATTCTGTGGTACTAGGTAGTACATATGTCAACGTGAAATTCAAACTTCCCGCTGCACCGCTCAAAAAATTTGCCCCTTGAAGATCGAAGTGCCGTCGCCTACTCACGCTTCTGTATAGTTAGGTATTCTGTGGCATAGGCTAGCAATGGAAAGGCATTCTGTGTAAAGGTGTAACATAATCTTGCTTAGAACCAAATGCTTGTTAACTGTCGCAGTATCAAAGTTTCGAAGAAACTATATGGGATAATCTATACCAGAAAGATTCCACTACACTGTTTCTCTTTCAGTTTTGTCCTCCTGAAACAATTGAAGGAGATCATGCTCCTTTCTGGCAAGTGTGTTGGCCTCTTTATTTCCTCTGATTCTTGAGAACCCAGACTAAGCAGACCTGGTAATTCTTATCTATAATCAACCTTTATGAAATAAAAGTTTCAAAAAATAAATTATTCGCAGATAAATTAGGATAAACGAAATTCATTTTGTCCAAATGATATGGACAAAATGACATACCGGCAATAGGCAACTGTATTTTTCTACTTATAGTTACAAAACTACTGACAAAGTTCACCAATGAAACGCATGATTCTTCTAGGAACATCAGCACAAGATGCGTGAGCCCAATGCAACCAATGCATCGTAACCAGTCTTTTCCAGTGCTTATCCTGGAGAGGACTGGTTTTTTCCCGATCTGAAAAATCTGAAAAAAGGTCATAACAAGACAGTTGGACAATCGTCTTCATCATCTCGAAAGTTGCTAGAAACATTTTCTTCTTTATTGTCTTCTTCAAATAATGCCATAGGGACGTGTCTCTTTTTCTTTGAAGGAGGTATGGGCTCATTTTTTGATTTGATTGCAATCATATTAGGTGTAGAAGTTGAAACTAAGTATAAGTTTATCGTGTCTTCGGCTCACGTTTGCCTTGTCCACTTATGAATCGTCCATTAGGGATTAGAGGAACCTCCTCATAGGATCATCAATGCATTGCCTTTATAAGCCGCAGATGAATATTTTGTTATGAATATATTAAGACAAGTCCTGGCTCTGTGTTTGCTGATGGAGCCTGAGATGAATGGTCTTGGTGTTGTCCGGTAGATACGGTTAATTCAGCTGAAATACCTATGTCATTTTGTCCGTTCACTGTATATGTCATTTTGTCCATAAAGCTTTATAAAACTAGAAATATATCGAATTGATACGAAAAGTATATTCAACATAAAAAAAGCTTCGTAAATACAATGACAGATAAGTAAAGTTCGAAATGAATGCAACATAAATGAAAAAAAGTGATGAAAAACGGCCATTTCTTCTAAAAATTTGATGCAATGAAAAAAAACTCGTGACCTATTATTTTCTGTTATCAATCATACCGACCGAATGAACAAGAGTAGCGCCTGCGAGTTTTCAGAGGTTAATTGAACCCACTCGGGTCGTGTGATTTAGTAGGCAGTTCCGCATTTGATACCTCCAAACTCAAATTATGATGCCTTATGTCGTTTTTTACGTATTTCCCCTATTTCGTTGAGTTTTCTTTGGAAATCCCATACCACCTTTGAATCGATATGGGATCTCAGTGCTCCAATCGCAGTCTGACTGTAAGAATGTATGACTATATCACATTTCTTCTAGGTTTATTCCTAGGTTCATTTCTACATGTCTCTATTGCTAGCATGTCTGCCTGAAAGACGCTTGGACAACGGCCTATCGGTAGAGAGCATCCATTACATGGTGGAGACATTGACTAAAATAGCATCACAGACAGAATATTCACCTTCTTTCAATCACGAGGTGCCTGTTTAGCTTGTCCTTTATAGCTGATCCCTTCAAGTCAACTGAAAGCTCATCATTCAGACACAAACAAGTTTTTATACGGTCGCCCCAAGTGAACTCCATTTCTTCTTAAAAAGCAATCAGCCAAGCAATGCCGATGATTCCCAGAAACTTCGAGCTTAATTGAACCTAATTTTAGTTCACGGTTCGCCAAAGTTCGAATTAAAACTTCCAAGTAATGCAGAAAGCACTTCGCGAACTATCCGGTTGCAACTTACAGCAAACTGTTTCCGCTTCCCTATATCTAACTCATATACAGTATTGAGAAGTTTGGAAACAATGCATTGTATGAGCAGGGAGTAATGAAATGATGTACTCCACTCAAATATTCAGCACCGATAGCTTTCGATGTACACAGTAATTGTCATACAGTTATTCGAGGGTTTCGTTTGCAGAATTTAGTCAGCATATTTGGGTCTCGTTGTAATTGTTATTACGCCAACTATTCTCGTTGGGTAGTTTGGTCTGTAACCGCAGCAGTTTGGTTTGAATATGTTAAACAACTAATCGTACGTCTACCTAGGTTGGAGAATATAAGTATGCTAACAATGTTTCAACACAATTTGCTGTTTGTTCAGATGCTATTCAGTTTTCCCCTGCATATAGGACTTATGTATTTGGAACGAATTGAATTAGGAAGGCCTAATATAATTATTATATTCTCTTTATCGAATCGGCTCTGGATGTTGGGGTCTTTTGATAATTTGGCTCTTCATAGAGGCCATACATGCCGAATCGCAGTGATAGAACCAGAAATCAATTTTCGTATGACGAATAAAACAAGATAGAGCCATAGTTCCTTGGGCATCTAGGAAAGAATAGGTTCTTATGGTCAGGTACTCTAATGTTTGATGAGAAGAGAGTTGGAAAGTTATAGGTGAAATCTGTCGATTGCGAGCTTGTCTGTCTGAAAGATGCCTTGGACGTTAGTGAGCATCTTGTGTCAGTCCCAAATGCTCAGTCTTGGTTTCAAAACCATCTGGGCTACCTTTCCCAATTTTCTTTTTTACTCAGCATCGTAGTGATTTCTCGATGCTTATTTCCTTCATCATGTGGTCACTGAGAAAGTTCACTGATGGTTGTATTTGGTCAAACATGACTAGGCTTTCTGAATCCAAATTCTCTCATTGCCAGCAGCTCCCTGGGAAAGTCTTAGAATGGCTAATCTATCTACCACAAAATGGTGTGAGCTCTATAAAAATTACCAATGCTCTAGTTGCGCACATTTTCATACCTCCAATGATGCACACGTGGGCTATTTTCCATAGAATGTTCTCCTCAAACTATTTCGGTTTGCTTGTGTGTATATTCCTCTTCCTTTGTTTGGAGTGGAAGATCTCATAGCTTTTCCAGGTTTGTGAGATGACAGTGGTCTTGGATAAGTTAATATTCAGCCACACTGACCAGCAGCATTCTTTAATTACTTCTGTAAGTCCATCTTGCATCGAATCCCAGCAGGGCTCTGAAATTTTCCTGGTACTAACTTATTCGTGTAAATACCTTTTGAAAATTCTGTTGGCACCTGGAATAATCTTCGGAAATACTTATCTTGAGATACCATCCAGCATGGTTCGAATATTCGAAATGAGATTCTGCCTCCCCTGCAGTATCGGTTGAAAAACGGTTTCTCCACCTGCATGTACTGCATTACGAACACAGATATTTGCGTTACACTCAGGTTTACACAATATTTCTCGATATTGTCGAACGAAAATGCGCCACGCTCTCATGTTTCCATGTAACGAACATCATTTACTTTACCAGCAGGCACTGAGTGTACATAGTTAATTATGTTATCACATGAAGCGTGCAGAGATCGCGAATGTACACATATTCTGCTGTAATATCGAAATGGCTTATGCAGATTTGAATATCGATAACGCATTTTGGTATCCACTCTGTAATAAATTCCTTCAGAATGCACCCGTCAATTCCACTGCTACAGTGTTATTATGTTGTTAATTTGTTGTAAAATATCCTTCTGTTTCATTTACCGAGACGTAAATACCAATTTGACTATTTGAGTTTGAATTGTTGCTTCAGCCACTTTCGATTATGTTAAATATACAGGGATAGTTTGGCATTGCTTTGGATCTGACTTTTTCTACTTTTGAGGTAATGAACCTATGTCTTCAGGCCATGCAAGTGCCATTAATAGATAAATTTTTCGATGAATTATCTATTTACCTATTTATGGAACTGGCGCCTTCACCATTTAGTAATCCTGAAATATTGTAAAATCTTAGTAGTAGGGTAAATACGTACAAAATGACATCATAACTTGAGTTCGGAGGTATCAAATGCGGAACTGCTTACCATATATGAGTGATAACGGAATCAATAGGTCATGAGTTTTTTTCATTGCGTCAAATTTTCAGGAGAAATGGCCAGTTTTTACAATTTTTTTCATTTATATTGCATTCATTTCAAACTAAACTTATTTGTCATTGTGTTCACGAAGCTTCTTTATGTTAAAGATTCTTTTTGTATTAATTCGATATATTTCTAGTTTCATAACGCTTCATGGAAAAAATGACATAATTATACAGTGAATAGACAAAATGACATAGGTATTTCAGCTGAATTAACCGTATCTACCGGACAACACCAAGAACATTCATCTCAGGCTCCATCAGCGAACAAAGAGCGACGACTTGTCATATTCATAACTGCAAATAAAGGCAATGCTTCCTGACCTACTCTCGCTAATATTATGAGGAGGTTCTTCCAATCTCTAAAGGACGATTCATACGTGAACAAGGCAAACGTGAGCCAAAGACTCGATAAACGTATACTTAGTTTCAGCTTCTACACTGATTGCAATCAGATCAAAAAATGAGCTCATACCTCCTCCAAAGAAAAGAAGACAAGTCCTTAGGCCATTATTTGAAGAAGACAATGAAGACGATAATGTTTCTAGCATCTAGCGAGATAATGAAGACGACTGTCCATCTGTCTATTGTTATGACCAGTCTTATCCAGGATTAGCCCTGAAGAAGACTGGTTACGATGCATGCATTGGTTGCATTGGGCTCACGCATCTTGTGCTGATGTTCCTAGAAGAGCCAAGCGTTTCATATTGGTTAACTTTGTCAGTAGTTTTGTAAATGTGAGTAGAAAACTACAGTTGCCTGTTGCCGGTATAAATTTAGTCGATATGATGTAGACACAATGAATTTCGTTTGTACCAATTTATCTGAAAATATTTTATTTTTTGATACTTTTATTTCATGAAGGTTGATTAGATTTTATAATGAAAGGACCAAAGATCATAGGTGTAGAATATAACATTACTGTAGTTCACTACTAACAAGTTATAATAATAATAATAATTCTCACCTTTTCTTTCGGGGTGGTGAACTGGACGGTAAACGGACTCCTCGATCTTGATAGTTTAACAAGTTAAACGATGAACATGAATCGTAGCCTACATCCCAACAATTCAATACAGAGGATATACCTTCCCCGAAACCAGGGGGGTAGAGGATTGCAATGTTTGGAATATCAACACTATCAACAAACATTGGAAATGGCAGTAAGGATTCTTAGAAGTGAAGATCCGCTTCTGAAATTTGTTGCTCAGCATGAAATTGCGAACCATGGAGCCTTCCTATTCCGAGCTACACAAAGGGCCCTGGAGAAGCTCAGCCAAACCGGCGTATCAATCCTGAGCTCGCTGGAACACCGATCACTCAAGCGGACCAAAGAAGCCTAGCAAGACTGATCCGAAAGTCTCAGTCAGATAAATTACTCGAACATCATATGAGTAAGACCTTGCACTCCATATATTTCAGGAGTTTAAAAGACCAGGACCTGTCTGAAGAATTGTCTTCCGCCATTCTAAAGTCAGCTAGCCTTAAGTCAGAGACAGAAGGATTTGTGATGGCGTGTCAAGATGGAGTACTGAATACGAGATGGTATAAAAAGAACATCATGAAAATAGACACCCCAACAGCTTGCAGGGCTTGCCATAGGCAACAGGAAACGATTATGCACATCCTTTCCGCCTGCAGCGCCCATGCTCCATTAGGGTATGTAGAGAGACACAACACGGCACTCCGAGTTCTATACTTCCAACTGAGGGCCGCGTATGGGATAGACAAATAACTGGTGCTACCATATGTGCCTCTGGAGATTGAAGCGGTGGTCCAGAACGAAAGAACTCGCATATGCTGGAACTATCCTGTCTCAACAACAAGGCAGATCAGTGCTGTTAAGCCAGACCTACTTCTGCTGGACAAGGAGCTGAAGGAGTTATTTGTCGTGGAATTCTCCTCCCCTGCTGAAAATAATGTTGCGATGAAAGAAGAACAGAAGAGGCAAAAATTCAAATAACTTATGTTCGAGCTTGGAACTTTATACCCAGGTCATAAAATAAGGATGGTCGTACTTATCATAGGATGTCTCGGTGGAATGAGAGCTACCTACGTAGATGAAATGAAGATCATTCCGGTCTGCAGATCAATGGCCGAGGCATTGGCGCACAGAATGCAGGAAGCAGTGTTGCTCGGGTCACTCCATATCATCAGGTCTCATGAACTCTAGAAGCCACTTGCAGCTCATCTCTTTTGTTAAGGGACGCTACGAGGGCAGGATGAAGAACTCCTCCATTTAAGTGTGAGGGGTTTTTAGTGAGTTACCAATCAAGATCTTGAATTCTCACACTCTCGAGAGTGCGGACCCTCTCGGCGCCCATAAAGGGTTTTCCCCTCACACGGACGTTAAAAAAAAATAAAAATAGTAATAATAAATCGACTTCATTTTCAATTGACCAATGTAGACAGTACAGACGAACCAAGCCGAGGCGGAGTTTAGTCCCAGACTACTCTAACACTCGACCCCGTTTGGTTGTCTCTTCCTAAGACTATGAAAAAATTATGTAAAAAACAGTTTCAAGTATGAGCTGAAAAAGTACATCGATTATACAAACAATATTCAACAGTAAATACACATATTCAGAAAGAAACTGAAACAATACTGAGGAAAAAACATCAACCATCTTGTGCAAGAAAGAGTGAGCACCTGCCTCTGGAATAAAACCCAGTTTCTTTTTATGCATATGAATCATTTTTCATTTAATTCATTGAGTTCGAAACAACCCAATCGAAATTCCACTCCATTGAATTTCTTGGCTTATACATTTTTGCATATTCCAGATGCCCTCCGTAAATTTCTCTGCCAATCCATTCAGTAAAGACTGGAGTGATAATTATCCATCAATTCAAAACGAAAATAATAAAGTGGGGTCTTCCCTGTTCGAGAGCTTTTCTGTTAGACCTCACGATTAAATTTAAACTTTCTTTCTGAGGGGAAATCAATTATGAAGCTATTCAAACTAAAATTGCCTCGAGTTCTATGAAGAGTGTAACGACCTGGAGGAAGAAAATGGACACGGCAATTTTATCTCTTCCAGTTCGCTTCCCATCATTGCAAAAAATCGAAAGCATCGTGTAATTAAATTACTGGAAAATTGTTTTTATCTGAAACCCCATTTTCAAAAACAGACGCTACATGCGAAAACAACGATATCAATGAAGTCTTCGAAGAAATATAACTCACCAATTATTTTTAGTGCAAAAAAGAGTAGGAATAGGTCAACACACTAGCCATAAAGGGCCCAAAACCTTTCTGTGGTAAAGGCAAATAAAAAAAATTCTTCAGAATAGTTTCCCTTTGTTGTCGAATATCTATTTATCGAGCGTTCTTTGGTGGTCATGGTGCAGCTTCGAACAAGATAATTATTGTTTGCATCAATAAGAAGCAATTTTTGGAGCAGGAAGAAATTGAAAGAGAATCACTATTCGCAAATAAGTGATTGCTCCAGTGCATTGCTTAGGTTATACGCCTGATTGTCCAACTGCTATGAAACCACTGAACTCCTATGCCATCGACTCAAAGCAGACATGGGAGTGCCAGAAGAAACTTGATAAAGTATGCAAGAACTTTAAGATCCAAGATTGCATCCTTGTTTGAGGAGAAAATCAACACAATCTGGCATCGTCTTCTCAAACGCTCTAGGATAGAGTTCATAGAATATGGTTCGATGGGTTAGGTTAAGTCATTGACCTTGAATCATTTGACCTAATTTAATGGAGTTATGTTCGATTAGTGTGAAAACAATTCTTTTTGAAATAGTTTTGGGAGAAAGAGGAGAATATAAACAAGTTATTAGTGCCCACAAACTAATCTTAATGTAAATCGAAGGAGGAACTTATTTTGGTGGGATAAAAATGACTTTTTAGTTGCAGATATAATCGAATGAAATTCACTGTTTTTGTTTAGAAATATCGTGTTTTCAACATTTTTATTCCAATAAGGTTAGTACTTGAGTATTCCCTAAATGTATAAACTCAATTTCAATTGAGAAATATGAACTTTGAATCAATTTCACTGTATCAATTCAGGAACGTAATGAGCCCAATTTTTTTTTCAAATGGCTATATCTTTTTAACAGAGCCGAATTCGGAAAAATGAAAAAAAAGTTTTTTTTGACCTCAAGAAACTTCAGTTAAAATATATGCACCAGTCAAAGACTCACCCTGTATATTCAGGTTGGGAAGAAAACTGCCCTTGCCTCCTCTGACGAGCCGCCACTGTCGTGCCCAATCCACGCTTCATCGAATCTAAAGCGACAGTGCCTCATTAAGAGGTAAAATAAGATGTATGAACGGATTTCTTGAAGGATGTTACGTTCGACATCAAAATTGAGCTTTGCGAATTTCGAAAGCAGCTTAACGAACTCCCAGTCCAACCCTTCTGATCAAGTACCAGAGATTATCCCTCTCAGCGTAGCCAAATTTATATTCGCACGGCGAAAATTGAGCATCATGGAAATGCGGAAGCAGTGAACGGAATTGACGCCGTTGAATTTTAAAATGCGGAAAACGGTCTCGAATTCTATAAAAGTCCTAACGACTGGCAATAAAGCCTGCGACGGATGTTATAGATGACTCTGAAGGAAAATTAAGTCCACTATGAGCCTTGATCTCATCATCCTTCGGTATGGAAGAGAGTGGTTCTTAATGCTCTCATCAGAAAGGGAGTGGAGAGCATTATATGGATTAGAGGAAGTCACTCAATCCATTATCCAACTCTTTTTGAGGGTTTTAGTCAAACAGCTTATTGTACTTGTGATGTGAACTTCATTATTGATGTCGAACATGAATGCCTTTCTGAGACCTCGAGTGAAGTTGAACGAACTAGCTCTGTGGGTTCGATGTTCTCCAGTGGTTCCCGCTGGAACCTGAACCCAGTAGAGTGAAGGGTTTTTCAATTAGAGGTGCTATTTTGAATAGCCTTCTATTTCGGTAGATGTCACTTTTGAAGCTGTCATTTTTTGACATTTGACAAGTGAAAACTACGCTATTAATAAAAATAGGGCTCGAAAAAACCAAGAGTTATTGTTGAAAAGTCTCTACTCCTCAACGAATGACTGTGTGGTGCAGTTTCTGGCCCGTAGGGGTCATTGGACATCACTTTTTCGAGAACGAGGCTGGAGCAACAGTAACGGTGAATGTATTGCGCTATCGAGAGATTATGAATGACTTTTCATGGCCGGAATATGGTATTGATCTCGACAACGCTAGACAGCGCTACGTGCCACACAAGCAACGAATCCGTTGATCTTTTACGGTAAAAGTTTCCGGACCGAAGAAGTGATCACAATAATTATTGGCTATCGAAATCTTGGGACTTAACACCTTGCGACCTTGCCACCTTGGGGGCCATGTGAAAAAGAAGTTCTACGTCAAGAGCACAGCGTCGATTGAAGATCTCAAAGTTTGAATTCGTAGGGCTATCGGGGGCTTTGCGATTTGGTTATAGTTAATTTCTCGAAAAGGATATTGTACTATAGTCGTGGTCGTGGTGGTCATTTGGCTGATGTTTTTTTCCATTATCAATGGCTGTTCACGTCAAGTGAACGGTTCAAATAAGTCATTAAAATTTTCTATGGTTTTTATTATGGTTCAAATAAGTTTTTCTGAATTTTCAAAATTCTTATTCACTTCAAATTAATTTCTCCATACTGGGGAATTCCCACATGGAGTTGTCCTTTATGTAGGTGCGAAAAGAACTCGTCAGCTGTGGATCGCTTCATATGTTACATATTTGTTTCATTTAAATAATTCATTCAGTTCATGGATTGTCTTAATCGAGAATACTTCTGCTCTCGATAATTGCTAATTTTCCGTTTCTTTTTCGTGAATTCGGAAAATTTCAGTTTTTCCTGTGATTCACAGTTTCAGTGATTCCGATTTCATCGAATTATTTCATTTAAATATTCTCATTTGTGTGAATTATTTCGAACAAAAAGACTGTTAACAGTAGCGTGTTTATTTTATAATACCACAAGGATAGGTGTGCACAATTTGACATTTTAGCAACGGATTTTCACAAACATGGAATGAAGCTCCATGTTCGTCTGTCGAGCTCGATCACTCTGTATATTGGATTAGGAGTCATCGACATGATTCGGTTGACTGTTTTGCTGATAAAGGTAAGACTATATTTCCATTGTTATTTTGGGTACATTTATCTTTCCATTTGTGTTGGGTTTCATTTAAATTTTAATTACATATACAGTCCACTAGCCCTAATTCTTCTCATTCAGAAAATTATATTTCGACAATTTCTGCTTGAATAAAAAAGAACCACATTTCAGTTTGTTAACTGAAACTTTACCCAATAATGGCATACCTTCCTTTTTATGATGAAACTAGCTGGCCCGGCGAACTTTGTTTCGCCTAAATGATACGGAGGATTTCACAAATCGTAATCACCAGTGATCGGAGATCAACGGCTTGGTTAGATTTTTAAACTGTCATATCGTAATGATTATAAATCAAGCTTCAATCACCAATAAGTACCTACCTTATAATTGTTGAACATATAACTTTTTGTTTTTAATGTTTTACAGTTCTCTCATTGCAGTACCTTGTGATGGACGACACCACGAATGCAAATATAAATCAAGATCGAATTATATTTCATGTAAATTGTCAAATGTCATCTGTCATCTGTCAAATATCATCTGTGAAATACCATCTGTCAAATGTCATCTGTCAACTGTCATCTTTTCCATGGATATGAGCTGTTACACAGAACAGAAACACATGAAAATATGTCAATTACTAATTATGGTCGATTTTGGATTGAGTTATTTCCGCGAATATATTTATTACCCAAACAGAAATTCAAATACATTTCAGAAATATAGAGAAAAGATGAAAATGGACAACTGACGATTGATGCTTATCGTCAAAATCCGATTTCTTGACCTTTCGGTAAAAATTCACTGTTCCACCAACTTTAGATGTTTACCTGCTTTTTCATCCATGTTTTTATAAGTTCTATGCGAAATACACAGTAATTGTATACAGCGCTATCTAGTGGCGATAATATTAAATATAGTACCTTCACGACTACACTACAGTGTCTAGATAAGAGACATTAACCGTAGCAACACCTAGTGGCCTTATTGAAAAGGAGGAAAAGCATTTCCTACATAAATAAATTTTTTATCAAATTCACCAGAGTTTCAATGTATTTTATAATAACCAGGCCGTAGGCGAATCCATAGATGAAGTTTCATAACAAACAGTCCATCCGAACTCGAGTTATAAATGGTGTAACCAACAACTTTGTTTTATGTATATTAACACCCTTATTGGTGAACCCTTTAGTTATTCGACAATCGAGCCAGAAGTCAAGACAACCCATACACATATCAGCAGATTTACAGCCTTGCTGATCAATGCACGAGTCTCTCTCAATGAACACGAGGCCCACGGGCTTCGTGTTCAACAGTTCAACCATCTCAACATCATGTTGGTAGCATCCGCTGAGTTTTCAAAATATGAATTTGATCCGAGCAGTGATCCGAAGAGGGGGCTACATGATTCTCGTCATATTCATGTGCCGATGTTCGACTTTAGTCAAGGTAATTCAGGGTATACAACCAAACAATCAAGCGTAACGGAAAGCGATTTTCCAGAGACGAAAACCCTGTCGCTGATATATCAGCCACGGACAGCGGCAACGGAAAATGCAAATGTCAGCCCGAAAAATCGAACCCTTTTCGATGAATTGTGCGAACGGATGCGGGAGTCGAGGGATATATCGGTGACCGATATACATCACCCGGAATTGCTCCAGGTAATCGAATTTCAATAACGTAGAAGTAACCACGGATGTTATTTCTCTTGTTAGAGTGGGGCAATTTTTACAAGAAAGGCACTTATTCGGATGGAAATGGGCTTGATTTATTGGAAGGAGCGCTGGATTTTTTACGAGATCGGAAGTGATTATTTGATTTGGAATGGGCTCGAAGGGAGCGTTTTGTTTGTGTCTATAAGATTTTATTGCGGATGGGAGAATTCGATTTTATTTATCTCAGTTACTCTGTTCCTTGTACAATTTATGCTATATAAAAGTTTGTTGTGAACTGTCAAGTATTCTTTATTGATTTTTACTCTGGGTGCTTGTATGCAGGACCAAGTTTGATTTATTCTGAGCAGTTAAACTCTACGCGGAGTTTCATGTTGCATTGAAAGATAGCTTCCAAATTTTCTCGTAATATCCATTCGACAACGTCGTTACAAATGAATCTTCTAAGTCTCAATTGAATAGTTGGGAGAAAACGTACTGAGACGGCAACTCGAATTCAAATTTGGATACCTGATGAAGTACTGAGGATTTAGATCAGCGGTGAAAAAATCTATCGAAGTATCACTAGAACTTATATACAGTGCTCGTCAAAATTATGGAACAAATTTATTATCTCAGAAGAAAAATATATGGCAACAAAATCTTGAAACTGGTCAATTTTGTTTCAGTTTTACTAAATTTTTATTCATTTTTGAAGGATTTTTGTTGCACCCTGTGTCATCCCAATCAACCCTCTGAATTTTTTGAATAGGAAAAGAGGGCCATGTGGTACTTTTTTTGGCGAGTTCCTTGTATCTTCTTTAGAGGCGTGTGCAAATTTTCAAGAAAAAAATTTTTTGTTGAAAAGTAAGTTAGTTCGAAGAGGTTCTCAGTATGTGCACTTTGTCATGGCTTATTTACTTTGAGACGATGGTACCTTATGAAATTTGTCACCGAATGAAAGTCGGCCATTACAGTTTTGTTCATACACAACTTGCAACAGGTATCATCGTCTCAAAGTAAATGAGCCATAACAAAGTGCACATACTGAAAAGTTCTTTGAACTAACTTATTAAAAAAAAAATTCGTCCTGAAAATTTCTGCACGCCTGTAAGGAAGATCTAAAGACTTTGCCAAAAATGTACCACATTTCCCCATTCAAAAATTGAGAGGGTTGATGGGGATGGCACAGAGTGCAACAAAAATCCTTCACCAATGCATAAAAATTTGGTGAAGTGAAACAAAAATTGACCTGTTACAAGATTTTGTTACCAAATATTTTCCTCCTGAGAAAATGAATTTGTTCCATAATTTTAACACGCACTGTATATACCGGGTGTATTTTGAGGTGAGCCTTTTCTTTTGACAGGTGATAGGACTCATCAAAATGAGTCATTTTACCGAAAATTTCGTATGTGGAAATTAATGAAAAATGTTGTGCATCAATAGCTTAATACTACTTTGGCCTGCATCTCTTTATATCTCTGAACCTGGTTTATGAACATACGCGAAGTTGAGTGATTTCTTAGAGAAAATCTTGTTCTGTACAACTTATACGCTGAAATGGCATTTCGTTTTGATTCACCATAAGTTTAAAAGCATATCAACAAGTTCATTATTTGAATAAACGTGCGGCATATTCGAAACATAAAACACTCGTAAAATCTACACCCCTCGCCGTAACACGATCGAAGATAATACTGATCACAATCGATATTCTGAGTCATGTATGATAAGAAGAAGAAAAACAAGAGTTATTGATATCTACGCAGGCGAGGGAGCTGGTTCGGAATTTTCAGATTCACCTAGGAACTAGAAAATAGTCAAGTTTCATATCCTCGAAACAGGGGCATAATTCATATAAACATTTTTGGTAAAATGAATTATTTTCATGAGTTCTACCAACTTTCAAAAGAAAAGCCTTACCTTTAAATACACCCTGTATAAATGGGTTTCAACGTCTGTGGAATTATTAAACAGAAAGCGTTAACGGCATGCCCTCAAATACAAGAAACCTTTTTTCGATCGGAATTTCTAGGAAGTAAGTTTGTACTTACTACATTTTTGATTGCTGCTTCCTGTATGTATGCTATCTTCACTGATTACTCACTTGATATTTCTGAAAATTCTTGAAGGGGAATTAGCAGGGGAGATAGACAGGTCTTTAGTAAAAAAACGATTGTACATTAATAATTATTTATTTCTTCAATTATAAATACATTCTCTCTCCATTCTAATAAACGAAATTGTAACATGTCTGGAAAAACTATATTTTATAATCAAATCAACAGTCAATAATGAGGATGAATAATCATTTCGATGTACCTATAAACATTTTTAATTATCTGCGATGGCTGTACCAAAGTAGAAAAATCTCTATCACACATCAATAAAAACATTCTCAGTCTTTCCGAAAAAAACACTAAATCGATGTCCTTCGAGTTTACTTTCACTCACGTTGAAATATAAATTTACAACCACATCTTTTTTAAATTCTTCTATTCAACCTCTGAGCTCTGAGGTGTGAAATTTTGAGTGGACTGATCTTTCAATAATCCACCTGTTGTTCACGATTGAACGAATATTCCAGGAAACATATTTATATTTTTCATTTCATTACTGTTCAGGACTAGAAATACACTTTGATTACAAGGAGATTTTATTCTGTTTATTATAACCAACCGATAAGCCATATACTCATGAAAACACTTTTTTTTAACAAAAATTATCGAAGCTCATTGGTGAAAAACCACAAATAATACTTGATGTTTTTGTATTGATGATTTGACCCTTCTGTAGTTTTTCTATTTTTTCACATCGTAATAATTATTGATTGACAATGATAATAAAAATCTTAACTCACTTTTATGACGAGTTGATAAAGTTCTACACTAATACTATAGGCCAGATTTCGAAGATTTTCGGTATTTTTTTCATTTCAATAGAGAGGGATTTCTCTGCAAATAAAAGTATATCTAAGTGTTCGAAAAAATTGGAGAAAAAGTGCAATCGTTTCCAATTTCTTCTTCAGTTCTTTCTATGTTACAACCACTGAGTGAACCTTTAACAGATTTTCATCACAGAATATTAATTTTTGTAAACGTTTCTGAAGATTCTATTTAGGTACTTATGAGCGGAAAAATCATCAGAAATCGGTACAATCCATAACGAATAATAATCCTCTTTGGAAGATCAAATCCACCGAACGTAACTCTTCTCTGCGTTCTCTAATATAGAGAACTTATCAGGGTAACTCAAAACCACCGTACAAAGTCCCTTCGACACCATCTAACTCCATTCTCACATCCTAACAAGCGCAAAACAGTCTCACTAACCGATATGTGCCTAGAACTCGTCGGAGCCACTTCAGGTGAGGCTTCTACTGCTGCGCCTCACCGAAGTGGATTTCAGGGGTCGCGGAGGGTGCAGAGGGTATTTATCCGGACTGCTATTAGCCGCTATGTCGTCACGGAAGGCCAAGAAGCCCAACTGGGCATGAGAGGCCTCATTCATGGCCCTGGAACGGATGCAGGCCATGTACTGATCCGTAGATAAAGGCTGACCTCCTGTGCTTCCGCTACAGACCTGGAAAGAGAAAATCGCTTTTATTAAAGTCCTGCAACGGAAAAGTTCGGTTATAACTGAAATCGGCCTCATTTTCTTTTTGTTCCGCTTGTTGAAATGCTACACAAGATCGGGGAGGATATTACTTTCTAGCTGGAGTTTTCGATTTCTCACGTTTCGGATTTGTTGTTATTTCTCTATGTTGAGGCGGATAAATACAGATCCCTTCCATGGTATTATTATACCGGACGTCCGTGAACTGAAGCTTTCCTGATATTTGGGGAATTCCAACATAATAAGCGTCTGCCAGTGAATTTATTCGATATTCAAGCAATCCCACAGTTTCTGAAAACAAAGTCGGTTCATCCCCTCCGCTTCGGACAGGTTCAGGGTAGCATTGGAGATCGCAGGCAACCATGCACTACGAACAATGGCAGTCTGAGTGCTTATAGATTTCGAGCGACTACAGGGTGAGACTTTGACTTGCACATATACAGGGTCTTTCACGAGGAACCTCACCCATATTTATACAGGAAACTACTGAACGTATTTTCATGAAATTCAGCACTTATAAGTATTTCACGATGCTGATGAAATCTAAAATATTTTCAAGGCATGAGCACCTCCGGTTTTTCCGGAAATGACGTCAACTTCCGTTTTTCAAATTAGAACACCATTTTTTTATTGTAGAAATGATTCCTTAGAAAATTTCAAGTTATTTTGATGTAACATTTTTCAGTTTTGGTTGGAAAATTCTCTCTGAGCGGGAAAATTCGAAAAAAAAATCGAAAATAGAGCTCCGCTGAAACAAGAATAACTTCGAGGTTTTTGGATGGAAAATTTTCATTTTTGGGATTTTTCAAGATGAAAGATTGATGTATCCACTTTGAAAATCGAAATCGCGATTCATGATACAGGGGGTGAAAAAATCGCTTTCAAAGTTAGGGATGACAAAATCGTGAAAAATCAATTTTTTCAAATTAGAACCCCATTTTTTTATGGCAGATATTGAATCTACGTTGAAAAATAATGTGAGTGTATGCATCACACCCTTGCCCTAAAGTGGATATTAACTCAGAAAATATCCATTTTAGGGCAAGGGTGTGATGCATACACTCACATTATTTTTTAACGTAGATTCAATATCTGCCATGAAAAAATGGGGTTCTAATTTGAAAAAATTGATTTTTCACGATTTTGTCATCCCTAACTTTGAAAGCGATTTTTTCACCCCCTGTATCATGAATCGCGATTTCAATGTTTAAAGTGGATACATCAATCTTACATCTTGAAAAATCCCAAAAACGAAAATTTTCCATCCAAGAACGTCGAAGTTATTCTTGTTTCAGCGGAGCTCTATTTTCGATTTTTTTTTTCGAATTTTCCCGCTCAGAGAGAATTTTCCAACCGAAACTGAAAAATGTTACATCAAAATAACTTGAAATTTTCTAAGGAATCTATTTCAGCAATAAAAAAATGGTGTTTTAATTTGAAAAACGGAAGTTGACGTCATTTCCGGAAAAACCGGAGGTGCTCATGCCTTGAAAATATTTTAGATTTCATCAGCATCGTGAAATACTTATAAGTGCTGAATTTCATGAAAATACGTTCAGTAGTTTCCCGTATAAATATGGGTGAGGTTCCTCGTGAAAGACCCTGTATTTCAACTGTAGATTTTTCAAGCCAAAAGAACCCTTTTATTTGTTTTCCAATTTGCCGAATCCGACTCTCTGTTAAAAAGATATTGCAATTAAAAAAACAAAATTGGGTCGAATACGTGCCTGATACTATTCCCTGGAAACACCACAAAGTTCATGTTTTTAGATTGGAATTGAGTTGATACATTTAGAGAAGTATTAACCTTATTTGAATAAGAATTTTGAAGACACGATATTTCTTAACAAACAAACTTAGTTTCGTCCGATTATATCTGCCATTAAAATTCATATTTCTCCCATAAAAATAAGTTTTTTCTTCGATTTTTCTAAAGATTAGTTTGTGAACACCAATTACTTGTCCATATTTTATATTTTCCTCGATATCCCAAAAATATCTGATAAAGAATGTCTTTCAATCAATTGATCAGAATTTATTATTAATCAACCTAACCTGACCCATTTTGTAACCATTTTGTGCATATTTCACAGAAATTCACCAATATTCTGAAACTACGCAAGTCACAAGTAAGATCAATGACCCGACCCACCCGTAGCCTACGAAATCACAGTTTAAAGAGATAATCTTTGTACGTAATATAGGGGAGAGTGGGGCAAGACGGGGTACCGTGGTAAGATGGGGTAGATAAGCTCCTGACATTTCAGAAGCTGCAACCTCTAGCGTAGAGTGCTAGTAATAATAGTAGGGAATAGTTCAGAAAACTTCCAATAAGTGGCGAGTTTGACTGAACAGTTTGTCATTTACGCATGTTTTTGTGCCAAATGTTTCCGATTTCATTATAAAGTAGTTTATTCCGTGCCAAATAACTGTTGATTACAGGTAAGCCACAACAACTGATCAAACTAAATAATATATCATTGGAAAGTGTATTCATAAACCATTCATTTTCATACCTTCTCAAATCTCTAAGTTTAATCCTAACCTGAAACGAACCACTTAATGCCAAAAAAGTATGAGTGGGGCAAGATGGGGATATATCAATGGGGCATGATGGGGTGTATCTCTTATTCCATCAATGTTTTCCTAATATGGTATTCTCTTCTCCCAGTAGAACTTAATTTAATGTCATAAAAAAAAATTAAGAAAGAGCGAAATTTGGCTAAAAGATCTGTTCAAACGAATAAATCTTACAACAAACAGAGAAAAACCTTGCAAGACACATCAAAACATGATAAGAGCAAGCAAGAAAAAAAAAAGCTTTAGTGACAAAAACCAGTCCTAAGCGGAAACGGAGCAGTTCTTTCTCATCGGAAGCATCGGACGCAGAATGTCTGTACTGCGGTCATTTATACTCAGGATCTTCTGAAGGCTGGATTCAGTGTTCCATGTGTCAACGGTGCTCTTGTGCAGGAGAGGAAGATGAAGATGACGAAACAGTTCATATTTGCGGACATTGCCAGTGACTAACCCCATCATGCTCCGTACTCACCCCATCTTACCCTACCAGTTGGGGTAAGATGAAATTTTGTTCGGTAAACGGAAAAATATTATTTATGATACATACCTTTAAAGAAGTTTTTTTATGCTGAAATTTATTCACTTGTTATGTACATCTTTCAAAGTTCAATTCATGAATCTGAGTTTTTCATTATTTTATTCACCTTTGAATGTTTAGTAGGTACCCCATCTTACCCCACTATCCCCTAACGTCTGTGCACCACGCATGCGTATAGCGACCACTGGTGCGATCTCCAAACAAAAATGGAGGGAATCTTTTCTAGAGCTATGTTGTTATAAAAGGGGGAATTGATTATTTCATGTGTTTTTCGTCGATCTCGTGATGATTAAGTGGGGACTTTCAGTGAATGAATGTAATATTAACCGTGTAGTGTCGTATTTATAAAATTCTAAGAGGATATTGTTCAGATAGAAACATCGCCATAGATTATTTCGTGCTAAGTATCATTTTATTTTTCATTAATTTCAACTCAATAAGTGGTTTGTATCGACATTGATCATTCATATATCTGAATTTTGTATTTCATTGACATTTATTTTCAATATGAACCGGTAACAATACATGTTTAATAGAAACTGTGCGTTTTGAATGTACAATTTCATGATCCTTGGTGTTCAATTTCATCTACGACTTTTGTGGGATTTTATTATTACATATATTCACATCGAACGTTTTTTCATCATTTAGATTTCAGTCTCGACCAAGTTGATAAACATTCTGACAACATTGTGAACTCGTTAGAGACCAGAAAAGAAATAATCCAGGGAATCTGCAGTTAAAATATAGGTATATACAAGTCAACTACTCGCCCTGTACAGGGTGGGCAAAATTGGTGCTACATGAACTAAAACTTTTTAACCCGAGGAGATAGAGAAAAATGAATGGCACCTTATATTTCTCTTTTTTCGAAAAACTGATAATGCCATCAACTGCATTCCTCTATCTTCTTTTGTTTCCGTGTAATAGGCCAAAATTGAAATTTGGGCGATTTCAACTTTGGTCATTATCGCCGTTTCTGTATACAGTATACAGGCACTTTTCTGATAGCAATCCAGTGGCGTACTCTGATTTTTTATAAAAGGTTCATTTGCTGAGTTATAACATAACGTTGTGTTTTTTCTTATGGAAACAGTAGTTTGAAATGAATTAGAAAGAATCGCCATTTTTTTCCCGTTTCAGAAATGTATCATTTGTTATACATCGCCCTCAGATTCGTTAAGATATTATGAAAAATATGGTTTGTATATGGAATTCGAATTATTGAGTAGGCTGAATCATAGAATTATGTGTCTCTACGCATGGTGTAATTATTATTTCGCAATTGAATCACTTGCTGCCCCACTATTCCCATTCGCTAAAATGAAACATTTCAACATATCATATTTTTCGTAATTTTGGAATATCTCCATAATGCCGCCAACGATGACTTCAAATTTTAATAACAGACAGTTGTTTCAAACAGAGATCGCACCATCAAGTATTCAAACGTGAATTAATAATTTACACCATGCGTAGAGACACATAATTCAATGATTCGAATTCCATATACAAACCATATTTTTCATAATATCTTGACGAATCTGGGAGGCGATGTATAACAAATGATACATTACTGAATCGGGAAAAAAATGGCGATTCTTTCTAATTCATTTCAAACCACTGTTTCCATAAGAAAAAACACAACTTTATGTTATAACTCAGCAAATGAACCTTTTATAAAAAATCAGAGTATGCCACTGGATTGCTATCAGAAAAGTGCCTGTATAATGTTTTTATTTCAACATCCTAGCATAAACAGAAACGGAGATAATGACCAAAGTTGAAATCGCCCAAATTTCAATTTTGGCCTATAACTCGGAAACAAAAGAAGATAGAGGAATGCAGTTGATGGCAGTATCAGTTTCTCGAAAAGAGAGGACTATAAGGTGCCATTCATTTTTCTCTATCTCCTCGGGTTGAAAAGTTTTAGTTCATGTAGCACCAATTTTGCCCACCCTGTACAGTGTACTTAGAAAAAAAAAAAAAAAGAACACTGCCTGAACATTTCTCAAAGAACGACCTCTTCAGCCGATAAATGTTGAATAAAATCAATTCTAGATCAATTCTAAATCGCATATTTGCTCTAGTGCCGACAACAAATTCAAAGGGTCATTTAATGGCCCCAACCGAATGAGAATTTATCGAAAAAGGGATCTGCAAATTTCAGTCATAAAACACACATACCTTCGGATGCCAGATATGAAAAATCCCTGGATCGGTGGCCCGTATTACTTTTATGGTGCTCTTCACATACTTTCGGTATAACATTACGTCCTCGCCGCCCCATCCGACTATGTCCTCGTCGAATCCTTTCACCTTCAGGAAATCCGACCTGTAAAAATATGAGAATTATGTAGTGAGACTGAAATTTGGGAATTTCTAGTGCATTCTGGGAGAGATTGAAGATTGGCTTCGTATCAATGACAAAAATACGAGGATCTGGATTATTTCCATTTCAAACATTGCAAAGCGTTCGTTTTGTTCGAAGAATTCGATCCCATCCTACTGGTTTAGACCTTGAGGAATTTCATCCCGGCGCCTTCGCCATTCTGTCCATTATCCTTTTTGAGGTTCATAATATCATTGAATAATCTTCAACCTTTTAACTCGATGAACATGCAATAACACTATGTTTCTGTAGACTCTGCTGTAGGCAACATGAGACTGAGAGGTCTGCAAGACAGATAGAGCTAGTGTTGTAAATAAATATAGATCGTTAGTAAGCAAGCGCAATTTTTTGAGCTCTTAACGAAGGGTGATTCATCATGGAGCTCAAGGAGCCGTTATACTCTGGCCAATGGCACCGATTCTCCATTCAAAAAGTGCCTTTCATTTTTCCAAGTTCACCCCCTCAATTTTCCACCTGAAATCTCCTGAAATTTTTAACAGTTCTCTGCGATTTCACAGTCTTTTCAATATTTCCATCATTTTTTGTATTAATTGAGCGCCTATCCAAATGGAATTTCCTTGAAACTATAAAAAACTGATTTGTCGAGGGCACTCCAATGAATTTTCTGAAAAAATTGATGAACAACCGCCGCAAAGGATTATGAAGTCAATTTTCATAGACTCTCAAATTCAACCCGATTTTTTTATGTGGAAAAGAAAGTTTTTCAAAGAGAAATTGGAGTGCCCTTGAGACATCCTTTAACTCCAATTTGAAGGAAAAATCAAGCTTTTAGGTGAAAAATTGAGGGCCCAAACTTGGAAAAATGAAAAGCACTTTCGAATGAAAAATCGGTGCCGTAGCCGATTTTTGCATGCGAAAAATAGTGATTTATGATATGAGTGTTAAAAGTAACGTTTTATTTTGTGAGTGAAAAAGTTTGTGAAATGAGCGGAGCTAATTGAATAATTTCAAGAACAAAATAAAATCACTTTTAACACAAATACCATACAATGTTTTTTATACAACTGCCCTATTTTGATAATGAAATGGGTGCATTTCCAATGACAATAAACTTCAAAATGCATTTCAATATTCAAAAAATCAAAAAGTTGTTGTGAATGGCAAATGTTGCCAAGGTTATGATTACTAACAAATGAGAAAAGACGCTGTCATTTGAATTTCGTTCCTGTCCAATTTTCGTCTTGGGTTTTTAACTGCTTAATATGTTTGTCGAGCATCCAATCATTAATAAAAGTGACGATTGGGTTGTTCCTGTGTATATTGAAGAGTTTGCAAGAAGAGCAAAGGAACTCCTACCTAAAAAATCTGTTCAGCAGTACGATATTGCATATAACAATTTCCTGGCCTGGTGTTAATTGAAAAATGTAGAGGGGAACTTCAGTGAACCTGTTTTCCAGGCATTCTCAGAAGAAAAATCGAAAATATGGAGTTCATCAACTTTGTGGAGCAAATTTTCAATGAAGAAGTCAAGCGCCCTTGTTAAGAATGGTGTGGATGTTAGTAAATATTTTAAGTTAATAGCATATTCAAAACAGAAAAGTGAAGGATATCGTTTCAAAAAAACGAAAGTTGAGAAGTTTAAGAATGAGGCACCAGATGAGAAATACTTAATGGTTCAGGTTGCAACTATTTTCGGATTATTTGGAGCCTGTCGGCGTGAAGAATTGTGTAATTTATCAGTGGAAGACATCGAAATAACAAATAGATCATTGGTTATACAACTTCCTAACACAAAAACGAAAGTCAGTCGTTCTTTCAGTATTATTGGGAAGTATGTTGACTATTTTCATGAGTAGGACTTTGCACTGCGCCCTTCTGTCATCAAACATCGTCGTTTTTTTCTGAAATACATAAATAATAAATGCACTGCCAATCCAGTTGGTATCAATACATTTGGAAAAATTCCATCTATTGTTGCCGAATTACTCAAACTGCCAAAACCAAAGCAATATACAGGACACTGTTTTCGAAGATCCTCCGCTTCATTGCTGGCAGAATCAGGAGCAAATATTACGGATATAAAAAACATGGTGGATGGAAGTCTACGACGGTAGCCGAGGGCTATGTTGATCATTCCATTGCATATAGAAAAGTCATTGCTGAAAAAATTCTCCCAACCTCAACAGATTCTTCCGGTTTCTACGAGTACTGATGGTGCTGAGGATTCTAATAATGTGTTGCGAAGCTCCCTCACGTCACAGGGCATTGATGTTAGTAATTGTTCTAGTTTTACGATTAATATTGATGTTCAAAAGTAATTATTGTTAAATATTGATAATAAAAATTCGCAATTGCTGAATTGTTTTCATCTGATTTCATCATAAGAAAATGGAGTGCTGAAAATATTTCCAACACTAATGTTAATAGTTATTTAATCAACTAGTTTATTAATGACAGCGATTAATGGTCGAAATATTTTAACGCGTGAGCGGAGCGAGCGCTTTAATGTTCGAGACCATTAATCGTTGAATTGATAAACGAGTTGATTACAAGATTTTTCCGTCGACCTCATCACGAATTGAATATGAATTCTCGATTGAAATGAATTTTAATTTTGCATAATAGACAAATTTGACATTATTTAAATTTCTATGTTCATTTCGATATATTAATATTTATGCTCCCTATGGAACAATTCGAAAAATTCATAGAGGGAATATTGGACATGTTGTGACATTCTGAATAGTTTACATTTAGTTTGCAATTATATTGTTACCTATGATATCCCATAAGGAACTTTTGGAGAAAGTGGAGGTTGAAGTATATATCTACTATGCAACTTGTATCACCTGAAATTTCTTCTGCAGTATATTTTATTTTGAATGGAGTTGTCAATATACCCTTCTGTGACAGATGTTGATTTCCAACCAAGCTTGATAGTGCTCTGACTGAATATTTTATGTTCAGTTGCCATGACAATCATGCATTAATAAGAAATCATGCATTAAAATAGGTCATTGATGGATGATTTCGAGTGCGTTAAAAAGAGCTTTTATTCTATGGTCGACGGAAAAAATATTTTCAACACGCTTCCACGTAAACAATCAATTTTATAATTGTTTGCTGTCATTAAAAGTGTCACTCTTAGTGGCAGTTGTGAAAAATAATTTTATCAAAGAGAAGAAATTGCCCTCGAGACATCCTTCAACTTCAGTTTAAAAAAAATCAAGCTTTTAGGTGAAAAATTGAGGGCGTGAACTCGAGAAAATGAAAGGCACTTTTTGAGAGGAGAATCGGTGCCGTAGCCGTCGGCCAGAGTATTACGGCTCCTCAAGCTATACAGAAAGTATGAAAACTTTATCAATAATTTGCGATTGGTCCCACCGACACACCGACTATAAGCTTCTAGGGACTAGCCCCGGCTTCGCACGGATGCAATGCAATCCTCATAAACAACGGTAGTGCCGGCGCCGCACCGCTATGTCCCTGCATTTTGAATGTTCGGAAATATTCATTTAAATTACATGCTGTAAAGGGCCATATTGATTCAAATTGAATGGACAATGTATTTAAGGTACTTGATTGGATAAGGATTAATGCTGTTTCGCTTAAAATAACTTCCTAAATAAACCATTTTTTCCCGTGAAATGTGAAGGATAAAAAATGGTTATTGTTATACTCAAGAGATGGACATATACCATCACGAACTTTTTTATTGACCTTTTAGGGGTACAATAGCGAGTACATTATTTTGATTTATCTCGTGGGGTTCAGTCAGCGTTGGCAATGTGAGCTCGAAAAAATTTGTTTATTTTTATGCTTGTATCATACATAAAACCTTCCTCTTGAATCACTTTATCTATTAAAAAAATCGTTTCAAAATCGGTTGCGTAGTTTTGAAGATTTGAGCATACATAGGGACAGACAGCGAAAGCGAGTTTGCTTTATACTATGTGATGATTTGCAATTTGTCCCACCAGCACCCAGACTATAAGCTTCTAGTCCGACCTAGTACAATCTCAATTGGAGTTATGCACATTGTGGTCGGTCATCTAATTTCGGTTGCGACATACTAAAAATAATGAGAATATCCGTGCCACAATTAGCGCACTCAATCGGGAGCGGGCCAACGTAACAGAAATCAAATTACAATGCCTGCAACGAACTAATTATTTTCTCGGTTCGTGTTTCCCACTCGCATGACCAACTGTTCTGAAGTCTTGTCGGGATTGTTTTTACCCGAACTGATTCCCCCTGAAGCATAGGCGTACCGGAATTTTTCATAATGGGAGAAGGACTGAATGGAAAAATCATTGAAAGCTACCAGACAAATTGTAGCTTCGAAAAATATATGAAATTGCACAATAATTCACAATCTGTTTACAATTTATACATTCATACATTTTTTTAGGGTGGCGTTCAAACTATTCCAGGGGCGACTGTGGTGTCTTTTGACCAAAATAAAACAGTAGGTATATTGTTTAATTCGTGGGAAAAGCATATTCCCGAAATCACTACTATTTTTTCTTCGATCGTTGATTTATTATTTACATTTAAAAAATTAATTGAAAAATATTTCATTCAAGTGATAATCGAGTAAGTTCAAATAGGTTTTTCTGTGTTCATATTGAAATATTGCCATGGAAATTACTTTCTTATGACAACAGTAAAATAATTTTCAAGCCGGTTCTGTTTGATTCGTTGTATTTTATGAGGAATCGAAAAAGAATTAGTAAACATGAACACTGATATTGTTTATTTGTTACTTTGCACGCCTCCTGAACTAGTAGAACTTAATTTACTTTCGGCGAAATTCAGAGAGAAGTATGAACTTGCGTACCAACGCTTCATGGAGTTTTGCAGAAAGAGCAAAAGTGTATCCTTTTCTGAGAATGTACTGATGGCGTATGATGCTGAATTGGCTAAAACAATGAAATCTTCGACGTTGTGGGCACATTATTACATGCTTCGAACAACTTTGTCTGTTGAAAATAATATTGATATTGCCCAGTACTAAAAACTGAGAGCATTTTTGAAACGTCAAGATACAGGATACAAACCGATAAAATCCAAAATTTTAACCCAGGAACAAGTTCAGAAATTCATTTTAGAGGCCCTCGATGACATGTTTTTATCGACGAAAGTAAGTAGATATAAATAAAATAGTATTACTGAAAATACATAAAATACGAAATACCTACAATTTTTTATTACTTTTAAAGTAGCTCTAATATTTGGAATAGCAGGAGCCTGTCGACGAGATGGGCTTGTCCGAATTAAAGTTCAGGATGTAGAATATTTCGGTTCAAAATTACTGGTAAGAATACCAGAAACAAAAACAAATAAACCTAGATCATTTATCAATAACGAAACCTATTTAAATGTTTATAGAAAGTACTGTTATGATTCAAAATATCTTTTCAAAATTCAAAGTTAATTCCGATCTATTGAGGCCAAATTAAAATTAAAAGATTCAGAAACATCATTTGAAGTTTTACATAGAAAATAGATTCTGTGAATAGTTTAGATAAGATTAAGAAAATCAAGGATGTAGAAAATGTTTTGAAGGATAAAAACCGGGGAGATGAAAATTTGAATTAAATTGAAAAATCAGGAAGAAAAGTCAAGAAGATGAATTAGGAAAAATGAGAAAGAAAAGTCAAGAAGATAAATTAGGAAAAGTCGGAAAGAAAAGTCAAGAAGAGACTTGAGAAATCAAGAAAAGTCAGAAGATAAATTGGGGAAAATGAAGGAAGTCAAGAAAGAAATTGGGGAAAAATATGACGAGTACCTACTTAGAAGATTGATATTAGAAAACAAAAGAAATATCACGAGAATATAGTGAACGGACAATAAAAATAGATATAAGTGAGTTTTATTTCATTTAAGGGATAGAATGAGTTGTGTTTTTTTTTGTGCATTTGAGAAAGAAAGTTCATATTGTTATTAAATTTGATATAAATTCAAATTTTTCATTTTAATTTGAACCCTCAATTGAGATAGTTTACCGGGTATATCAAAATTGAAATATTTTTTGAATGATTTGTTAGATTCCAAATTCATATTATTCGAAATATAAAGGCTCACATAAAAGGAATCATAACAGTACGTATCATTTAGGCCTAATGATTTTGAAAATTTTAAATTTTTTTCATTCAACAAAGGAGAAGGATGGAAGACAGTCATTCCAATAAAACAAATTGGAAAATGCCGCAAATTGTTGCAAGTTATTTACAATTGCCAAATCCGACAAAATATACAGGACATTGTTTCCGAAGAACATCGGCAACACATTTGGTAGATGCTGGAGCTTTTTCTTTCTTTAAAGCGCCACGGGGGATAGAAATCTTCCAATGTGGCGGAAGAATATATTGACGAATCACTTAGTAATAAAGTAGAAGTGGCTAATAGAATATTCAACACTTTGCCCCGACTTCAAATGAAAATGATCGAAACGAGATGAATCAAACAATAAGCCATGCAGCTGCAGAGTCGGTAAATTCTCGTTGCCCTCCAGTACAATTCACAAATTGTACAATAAATGTAAATATCAACAACAATTAATTTGGGTTCAAGAATATCGTTATGAATCAGATGTTTCTTTTATTTCTTTGATAATTACTTTATCAATATAAATTTTAAAACCATACTTTGTTTCATTTTATTGTAATAATCCATTTGTAACGTTACCGCACGCTACAGCAGTGGGGTAAGACTATTACCGCACTGTTATTTTCTAATTGCTTAGCAACTGCCCACTATTTTGGAATGTTGAGCTTTGCGCATAGAAAACAGGTAAGAATATTGTCACTCTTCCCACGAAATTTTCATTTGATTCAGACAGACAACGAACGACTAGAAGAACGACTATTTGAATGATATCTACTGGAAAATATATAAGAAAAGTTTCTTCAGGTGGTTTGAGATTTTTCACAGCTGTTTTCAAATGGTACTGGGGGCGACTGTAACAGTCTTGGACAAAAATGGAAAGCTTATTTTTGTTATATTTATGAGAAAATGTGATGAAATTTTGTATCTCCTTTGAACTGAAAGCATAATATGCTACGGAGTTGAGGCTAGATGTACTCTAGAATTTTATTATTGAACGATCTGTTTCCTGATCTCGGTGCAGTATGCTTGTTTGCATATCTTCGTATATTTTTATATTTCAGATTAGTTTTCTTTGTTTGAGTTGATTACTCCAAGTGAAATCTCTACCTACGTCCTTGTTTTCTGCCATTATCTGGCGATGAGATTCCAGAGCCCAAACCGTCAGTGGCGTCAGTCACGATATCGCTTTGGACTCCTCACTCCCGAAGAAACGGGGTTAACGGGCTGGCCCTGCCCCCCGTTCTAATGAATTTCCTGCGAACGTGTGTTTTAGATGTAATACTTCAGTTCGGAAACGACAAAAGGGATGTTTTTGTGCCATTAGCCCGCTTCCAAATTGGAACATTACGCCCGAAGATGGAGGGTTCGGTGGGAGTTGGAGAGGCTATCGTTCCGTACGGGGAATTTCTATGAGAGCCGTGGGAAAAAGAAATTTCGGGAGGTAATAATTGATAGGTCGATTCGTTCAAGGTATTAGAGATTCCAAGTGCTCATAAGGCTGTCCGAAAACTTTTTTATGAAAAGGGCCAGATTCTTCAGGATTTCCAAAACATTTTGAATATTTGTTATGGAGACATGATTTCTAGGGTAAGGACATTGTAAGAAAATGTCCCCAAAAAGTGAATCCTAATGAATTCAAAGTTTACTGTGCCCCCTAACAAAGCTGTTCTAACCGCGCACGTTAAGGCTAGCCGCACATTGAGCGCAGCCGAGCCTAGCCTAGCAGAGGATTTTGTAACACACGCAATTGAATAGAACGCCGCATATTGGACTGCTACGTTCTATTCAATTGCGTGTGTTACAAAATCCTCTGCTAGGCTAGGCTCGGCTGTGCTGTGCTCGGCTGCGCTCAATGTGCGGCTAGGCTAAAGCTTGCCTTTCAGTTGCAGAGATCTAATGGATTCCAATATCTGGGAAGGTTTCAACAAGGCTAATTCCTCACTCCTGCAAGAGTCTCTTGCCCAGAGGATTATTTTCTTTGGCTTGCAATGGCATATAGCATTCCGTGACTAGGTGAATAGGAGTTTCTTCCTCCTCCCCACTAGATAATGTCCTCTAATGCGGCCCATACACAAGCTACTTTTTCGGCGTTCTGGCAGCTAACGTTTTGCGAGCGTCCTAGACGCTCGTGCAATTTTGACCACACACAAGCGTCTCAGTAGCTCACTGATCGCTGACGAGAGAGGTTTAAAATGTCGCTTAGGCAAAAAAAAATAGCCAGTGCTAT
Organism: Adalia bipunctata; assembly: GCA_910592335.1. Lineage (NCBI taxonomy): Eukaryota > Metazoa > Arthropoda > Insecta > Coleoptera > Coccinellidae > Adalia > Adalia bipunctata. The sequence goes on from OU342955.1 coordinate 18,612,817, forward strand.
AATCTTAATGAGTGAAATGGATGAATCCAAGAAACGTCGAATATGGGTTAAAGACTGGTTGTTAAAAAAAGATTCCTTATCCCATATAAATCTTTTAAAAGAATTAAAATTACATCCGGACGATTATAAAAACTGTCTACGTTATATTGTTTACATAAAGCTAACAATTCTTCGTAGGCTTTATTCTTTAGTGTTCTTTTCGAATATTCTTTGCTCTTAATCATCCACAAACACTTATTCTTTTTAAATAGTTCAATAAAATTTGTAATGAATTCTTCTGAATGTGCAAATCTTGCATGATTCTCTGCCATTCTAGACGCTCTCACACACACACAAGCGTTTTTTATGCGTTTCGCCGGCTATCTTGACGCTAAAATCAAACACGTTTGATCTTGGCGTTTTTCGGGCTACTTTTAGGCGTTTTGGTCGCTTGCGGTGACGCTAGCTGCTAGAACGCCGAAAAAGTAGCTTGTATATGGGCCGCATAAGAAAGCCGGTGAAGAGGCGTAGTTGGTTCTAACTGAGATCCAGATTCCTGTTGGATCTTGCAGTTGCAAAGTTTCGAAGAAACTTTTGGGCTCTAGGCCAGTGAATGACGTTTGTGCTCTCTTTCTGGCTAGTGTGTTGGTCTCTTCGTTTCCTTTGGTTGCAGAATGACTGGGAACCCAGACTGAAGAGACCTAATTTTTCTTGCCTACCTCTTTGGGTTTTCTCCGGCACTCCCTAATCAACTTTGAGTCGATGACATAGCAACTTAATTGCGGCTAGACCTTTCTTAGTGAATGGCTATATCGCACTTCTGATGGTTTCTTTTTAGGTTTATGTCTAGACATCTTTCAATTGCAAGTATTTATGTCTGAAAACCACTCGAGTGGGAGCCAACTATAGTGTTCACTTGGTTCTTGCCCCGTATAATCCATCGCCGGCCCCATCGTGGTTTTAGATCCATCTATATAGCTTCTTCTTCCTAGTCGTATCTTCATTTCTGAACAGTCGTGACACTGACATCATGTCTATGAACATTGAAAATTAAATGTCTTTTTCGTGATGTCTTCAATTTGGTCCAGCCATCGCGATGGAGGTCTGCCCCTGGGCCTTTTGCCTTTCACTTTGCCCTGGACTATCAGCTTTTCTAGATTATCATGTCCTCTTCCAGTAATGTGTCCAAAGTATCTGAGGATGCGTCGTCGACCATTTTATGGTATTCTCTTTCAGATTGTAGTGGGTGTATTCCCGTTTTCCTCAGTGCTTATTTCATTGATCTTTAGATCACTAGAAAAGTTTGCAGATGAGATGTAGTGATTCAGAGAGGACCAGACTCTCTGACTCTTGATTCTCTCTTTACCAGCACTTTTCTTAGATATTCTTAGGATGGTCTCTTGGGCTACCTATAAATCACTAGATGTGGGGCTGTGAGATCTATTACGATCTCAAGTGCCCTAGTTGGGCACGTTCTCATAGCACACGCAGACAAGCCTGTGTACTTTGTCAAGCATTTTCCACGTATACTCCATTCACTTTTATAAAGTATCCTGGGTGGCCAAGATTTAGGATATCAAGTTTTTTCACTTACAACTGACGTATGTTGGTACTCGTGAAATGCCAAATAATTCACAGAGACGTTGCCAATGCTAATTTCTATTTACTATTTTTCAACTTTGTGAATGGAGTTAGTTCTTTTGAGGTTTAACTCGGAGTACTGTGACACAGCTTTCGTAGTACTACGACATTTTCATACTCAGTGTTTCAAGTTGTGCCAAAGGCTAGTTAAATGTCTTCTGTAGGCTTATCTCTTGAGAATTTTGAAAAGTGGGTCCGTCTGTTCGTTTGGAAGTTTTTCTTGTCGGGTTATTCGGGTACCTACTTTTATTCTTTTTTCGTATGAACTATCACAAGGTAACAGACTATTATGTCCATTTTTTTCAGTAGGAATTCATCACTAGATTTCCAACCCTATTCATAAACGTGAAATGTTTAGATTATTAACAGAGAAAAAAAGTTTTTTCAACATTCGCCGGGTTTTTGGAATTATTGAATTCACATAATATTTTCTCAAATTCATTATTTTCCCAAAGTAAATAAGCATCATGATAAATACGTAATAACATTGGTAATTACTACGACCTCTATGAAGAGAGGACAACTCTGCTTATTCATCTGACTATAACCTGACATTTTCAAAATATACACGGTGAAATGTGTCAGAATGTCATGGCCAACCGGGATACTTTATAAAAGTGAATGGAGTTCCCGCTGTTTTTTGTTAATAGACGTCAATGGATTTTGACATATCCGAAAAGTCCTGTTGATGACAGTCAATATGGTTCATTGACCTCCGCTCATCATAACAAATAACAGCTCAAAGAAAAACTGCATGAAATAATTGTAATATTTGGTCCAATAAGTCCAATAAGCTTCAGGTTTCTTGTTTGTTTTGTAGTCCTATACTCCATTCACTTTTATTTAATCACATAGGAGGTCATGGTTTCGTTTTCAGCAGTTGATGCACCTGATGAAAAGTCTGTGCGCGTACAGAAAATATCATTAATGACAAAACGACGTTGCCAGTTTCTTATGATTACATCGAAGTAAAAGTATCAAAGATATTCCACATTTTGTTAGTTCGAATCGATCGGCGATTTTGGGGCGAAATATTGATAGGAAATCGCCCATTTTTCCGTTCTTCGAAAGCGACCGGAAAATATGGTTCGAATAGAATTTTCGAGGAAGAACTTGCAGAATGAAATGGCACGATTTTCGTAAGTAAACGGGTTCTGGATGGCCATCATCGGTCTCTAAATGATTACTGTTGATCGTTTTCACGTTTCAGGAAAAAACACGTCGAAAAAACTAAAAAAAAAGAAGAAATATGAATATATTGCATTCAACGGTAGGTGAATTCAGATTCCGATGAAATGAAATGTGTCACTGGAGCTTTCATTCCTATCAATCCTTTGCCGAAAGTAGAAATAGGCTATATTGAACCAAAATACATCGGTTTTTTCCATATTCCAGGAGTTTGTGTCTTATTTTAGAACAGGTGAATGATAATAATGTGAAGCATATGTTTGACCTATTCCATTTTATTTGCACAAACCTACTTTGGTAGTAATGTATAAATATTTTTTAAACTTATAAAATTCTATACAGTCAGAATATTTTACTCCTTGTTCATAAGATCAAATAAATTAAATGTATATCTATAAACCTTTCAGGAATTGACATTCTTGCTTATTAATTTATAACCAGAACTCAGTTACTATTGCATTGAAATCATTAGTTTCTCTGTAAACAAATTCGTCAATTTAGTTATTATTATATTATATTATTTTCTTTGTGATGAATGAATAAAACTGTTATTTATTCGATTATTTGATAGGGAAATATTAGAAATAGAAATGTTATGCACCCTCACAATCATATCACATACAATATCATGATGAAAACAAAGCACATCGATAAATCTTTACAATCATTAATCCAAAAACTTTTTATATGTAGAATATTGTTCACAATTTTCTGTTGTGTTCTCCAAAATGAAATATACATTCTGAGAAATAAGCTAAGAATCTAGAAAGGGCAACATAGTGTTGACTTGAAACATAAAAATATTTTGAAAAACGTCATAACTTCGATACAGAGTGGAATGTGTCAAATTTTCAAGGCCAGAGTTGTGATTTTATAATTGTGAATGGAGTATATTTAAATCTTGTACTTTTGTTTCTGTTTATCTTTTTTTTGATTTAACAAGGCAGATGTAGATTATTGTTGAGAATTATTGTTGTTCATCAGAGATTACGATGTAAATGTAGACTCTGATACCAGTTTTTCGCTGATTCGGGGTCAGGATTAATTATACAAATAAAAAAGCAATAGACAATTTATAGAATCGCCCTTTACAATTCACTCTAACTCCCGATTTCGTTTTGTTGAGAAAACTCCAAATCGATCACTCTATGAAATTACAGCCATCCTAAAAACTCCTGTTCTCCCTGCCAACGATTTTCAACGAAACCTGCCAGGAAAAACATTTTCCGCTCCCAAACTTTATGAATAGAACAACTCAGTATCGTGCGCGGACTGCTAATCTCCGCCAAAACTTACCTATACTGGCAAGTCATGCCGTATCCGAAATCCCTCCAGAATCCCGTGTCCCTGGAGATCACGAGCTGCTCGTTCTCGTGCGGAACCTCCTTCCCCTGCAACGTGTACACTACGTGAGGGTTGTACAGGCTGAACACCACGGGGTAGTAGACCTTCTTCCCCGGCTTCGTGTTCCACCTGCACCGGTCCAGAAAACGCGCACTGAACACCACGTCCACGTCGCACATGAACAAAAGAACGTCTTTTTTGTCGCTGTATTTCATCCCCCACACTCTTTCGGCCCCGACCCGCAAGCCCTTCGCTCTGGAAAAAGTTTCGTTCAAAGCTAACAGACGGAGGTTGTTCGTGTTCCCGCCACTGTTTTTGGTCATCAAAACCCTGGACATTATAGCCCTGGCCTCTGACAAACCCTCCTCACCGAAATACACAACTGTCAAACACACTCTCCTGTCATTCTTCAAACCGATTTTCACAAATTTGTCCATGAAACTTTGGAAGGTTGAAGTTCTCCCAGACAGGGGTAAAATAATATGGATGAGTTCTTTCTCTTTCACACTCGCGGTGATGGTCTCGCTCGAAATGGCTTGGATGGGAGCGAAAGGTCTCATGAGGGTGACTTTGGTGAAGCCACTCTTCGTACTTTTAGTTCGGAAATACAGTTCGTATTGGGTCCCTGTCGTTTGCTCGTTTCGGTACAGGCCCTCGATGAAGTCGTCCAATCCGTATTTCGTTTTCCGCTTGTCGGTCATGTTTTTATTGATAACTTCCAAGGCTTTTGTGAGGGTCTCTAAGAGGTCCTTGCGTTTGTAGCCTATAGGCTTTTCGACGACTCGTTTACCGAGGCCTGTAAAGTTATTTTCGATATAGAATTTGGCGTGAATGGGGAGCGAAATGGAATCGACATCATGAATTGAAGGCAATTCGATATTTTGCGAAATGTATTCGTCAGACATTTGTATACAAGGGCTTTCACAACTTGATGCAATAGGTATCCTGAGAATATTTGATTTGAGTCGCTCATATCATGAACTATGGAGTGTTTTGTGGAGCATTACATTTCCAAAAATTGGAAAAAATTGAAATAACTCGGAAACTATGCTTTTTAAGCATGTGGGACGTTGATGAAGTTATATGTTGATTCTATCTATAATGTGATAAAATATTTAATCAGAAAAATAACTAATTTGAGATGAAATTTCGCAAAAAATGCTCATTTAGAGCTGCCACATATGTAGGTGAATCGCTCTTTCCACAACGATACATCGCACTATCGGATATTTGAATAATATGAGCGGCCCTTAATCAATTTTGATATTTTAACCGCAGGTAGATCATTCACAACTATTTGTTCCATTATCAAGTTTGCGTAATTCGAAATGATACTTGGTTTCGATACTTTTTTCAAATACAAAAAGTTATATTTATCCTCATTCTTGCTTATGAATACAAGCATTGATTTCAGATGTTTTTGAAAATTTGGCTTTGTATTAAAAAAATGTTGTCGATGAGTATTCGTATTGTTCCAACTCTTTTAATTTTTTCATACAAACCAGGGAGATAAGATATTACTTTAGAAATAAATTTTGTGGGTGGTTGTGTTTTCGATGTGTTTTGTTTGTCTTCGTTGTGATGGTCTTCGTTGTGTTGTGTTTGTTATAAAATATAGATAAACTGAAAAAACTGGAAAAGAAAAAGCTAGTTCACAGAATATGGAGGATACAAGCTACTTTTCCGTAGTTCAAGAAAAGCATGATTATAATCTTGGAAGTAAAAATGCATTCAGAAAAAAATATACAAGAACATGTATTAGACAAAATTCTCCAATATTTCGAGCTGTCGATGTTTTCAATTCTAATCCTATGGAAATAGCGTGCAACGGAAATATGAAAAAAAAGGTGCCATGACCTCAAACAGTTTCTTTAACTTCGGTTATTTCTTTGTTTATGAAGAACTGATGTTTTGATTTTTTTTAATTCTTTGTTTTTGTTCATTTTTCTTCATTTCACAGACATGTAGATTATTGTTAAGAAATATAACTGTTTATGAGAGATAACAAATGTAGACTCTGATAGCAGCTCTTTTGCTGTTTGAGGGTCAGGAATAAATAAATATTGATATATAGTTATTGATTTAGGCTGTGGAAGGTTATTATCATAGAAAAAGGTCAGAAGAACGTTCTTGTCCACCACAAAAAATAATCTTCAAACAATATGAAATATATCCAATTGATTGGAAATTCACTACCTATCATCAACTGGGTATCCTTGAAATCTTAAAAATTTCATTTTTTTTAAAAGAGCAAATTTCCTGACAAAAGCTGACCTACATTAGGAACAAAAATATTTTTTAATAGAACGGCATCGTTTATCGAGAATCCAAATCAGTATTAATTATCTTTATCTAGCTATCAAATTATTCGAAAAAATAACAGAGTATATGAGAAAACTAGACAGAAAAAATTAATGATTTCAATGAAATAGTTATTTAATCAACAAGTTTATTAATGACAGCGATTAATGATCGAAATATCTCAACGCGTGAGCGGAGCGAGCGCGTTAATGTTTGAGACCATTAATCGCTGAATTAATACACGAGTTGATTACAACATTTTTTCGTCGACCTGATCACGAATTGAATATAAATCCTGGATTGAAATGAATTTTCATTTTGCATAATAGAGAAATTTGACGTCATGTAAATTTCTATGTTCATTTCGATATATTAATATTTATGCTTCCTATGGAACGAATGGAAAAATTCATAGAGGGAATATTGGATATGTTGTGACATTCTGAATAGTTTACATTCAGTTCACATTTATATCATTACCTATGATATCCGATAAGAAACGTGTGGAGAAAGGTTGAAGTATTATTTACTTTGCAACTTTTATCGCCTGAAATTTCTTCTGCAGTCTCTATTTTATTTCGAATGGAGTTTTCAATATACCCTTCTGTGACAGAAGTTGATTTCCAACCAAGCTCGATAGTGCTCTCCCTCTCACTGAATTTTTCATGTTCGGTTGCAATGACAATCATGCATTAAAATAAGTGGTCTAAGATTCGGTATAAGGAATATATACCCTCATCTGTTATTTATTTGTGATAAGGAATAAAAGATAGATAACATTTACATCGACACATTGCACATGGGTTGCCTAATTAAAACTGGTGCGGATAATGTTAAATTGTTAAATCTTCAACCAAAATTTTTCAAGAAATTTCCCTCATCTGTTATTTGAAAAAATCGTCAACCAGTTAAGAGAATGGACCCTAAAGAATTGAAAAAGTAATGGTTGCCTGCTTTTTTCCGGTTACAACTGTAGGGTTGCCAGGTTTGAAGAGGTGACTCGCAGTAGTGAAATTACCCTCATCTGTTATTTTATCGTATCTGAGGTCAAATGAGAGCTTATTTCATTCTCAATCTGACTGTATAGGGTTGCCTTACTTAAAAGTTGATTCAGTCTAGGGTTGTCTCAATTTTAGATGTAGATTTAAGACAGGAGCGGTGACAGATATGAGTTGCACGTTCAATTCTATGTGACAGACAATGATGAAGGGAATTCCTATGATGATGATCTTTCTAATTATATATAATAGCACAAGCGCGTGAATTGAATTAAATCGGACTGAATATTAACAAAAGTATACAACGAGCGCAAAGTAGTATAAATTCAAAAATATAGAGTTATTATCGAACACTTATTTATGGAAAAAGTAGGTATATAATTTTGTTAATGTTCCTTTCATTTTTTCCCTACGGTATTTTGAGTACATCCTCAATTTGTAAAGGTGTGGGATCCCCTACGCATGCTCTTAATTCGAATAGCCATCTAAAGACTCCTTTACAAGTTGAGGATGTACCTACTCCAAATATCGGAGGGAAAAATAAACGAAGATGAATTCGAATCAGATTTTCTAGTGGCCACTTCTGACGAGTCAGAAACAGAATGAATTTCTATTGAGTTATTCTACTAATTAAAAAAATTATATACTTTTCAATAAATAAGTGTTCGATAATAATTCTATATTTTTGTTAATATTTAGTCCGATTTAATTCAATTCATAACGCGCTTGTGCTATTATATATAATTAGAAAAATCATCATCATAGGAATTCCCTTCATCATTGTCTGTCACATAGAATTGAACGCGCAACTCATATCTGTCACCGCTCCTGTCTAAAATCTACATCTAAAATTGAGACAACCCTAGACTGAATCAACTTTTAAGTAAGGCAACCCTATACAGTCAGATTGAGAAAAAAATAAGCTTTCATTTGACATCAGATACGATCAAATAACAGATGAGGGTAATTTCACTACTGCGAGTCACCTCTTCAAACCTGGCAACCCTACAGTCGTACCCGGAAAAAAGCAGGCAACCATTACTTTTTCAATTCTTTAGGGTCCATTCTCTTAACTGGTTGACGATTTTTTCAAATAACAGATGAGGGAAATTTCTTGAAAAATTTTGGTTGAAGATTTAACAATTTAACATTATCGGCACCAGATTCAACTAGGCAACCCATGGGCAATGTGTCGATGTAAATGTTATCTATCATTTATTTCTTATCACGAATAAATAACAGATGAGGGTATATATTTCTTATACCGGATCTCATACTAAAGGAATCATGCATTAAAATAGGTCATTGATGGATAATTTCGAGTGCGTTAAATTGAGCTTTTATTCTATGGTCGACGGAAAAATGTTTTGATTGAGAACTCCTTCTATAGTGTCGGAGGATTCCCTTGTTATGTGTTTCAAAATTTCAACTTTTAATATGTTTGTTATTTCACTTATATGAAAATGTGTTGTAGTTTGTCTGTTCATATTTACAATAACGATTGTTTTTATGAAATATTTCAGAATTATTATATTTACTCGTATAGAATTTTGACGTGCCATGTAAATTAACTTGATGGCGAATAAAGATATTATTATTATAATAAATATGTGTATCGTTCGAGCTTCTATTACAATCTATAATTATGAATACTTCAAATTTTCTCGATTATTCCTGAAATGTAAACTCTGAACGACTATTCAATTTCGGCCTCCAAGACAGCTCAAATACCCGAAAGTTCGTCTCAAAAAAATGTTCCTATACATCGACCAATATTCACCCCGGTCAGCTTAAAGCCCCATACAGACCTAATTCAATGGGGTATACCCTGCTGAAGGTGAAATGGTTGAAAGGAATCAATTCGTATTCGTTATTGAGGGGCGCGCCGTGCAGTATCTCAGACGAGATGATTTGTTTCCTCACGAAATTGGCGCACTCGGAAAGACCTGGAGAAGCCTGGCCAGACTGGGCGCGGGCTGTGGAACTGGAAATATTGCCGGTGGACGGCTGACTCCCCGCGACCCTGGGGTTGTTTCGGGTGGGCAATTCTGAAACAGAAAATAGTATATTTGTGGATATTGTGACGTCGTAATCTGATAGAGAGGGATGTGTTATTAGGTTTTATTTCTGGGGATGAAGTTGGCACGATTTTTTTTATTTTGCTACGATGAAACGGGATGGAGTATTGGCTGGCGGAAATTCAGGTTGGGCATGATTTTAGAACTGAGGTATCGTTTGTTTCTTTTAGAGTGATAGAATTTTCGATAGGAATAACTGTGATCTGACAGAAGGTTTTAACAGTGGCGGATTTACAATTTCAGGGGCCCTACGCTTTAAGACTTTTGGGGCCCCCTCTGAAACATTTTCGATTTTTTTAAAAGGATTTTTTAATTAAAACTCACTTCTTTAGAAACAAAACGTAAAGTTTATTAATAAAATACAAAGTATGTATATCAAAACAAAATATAAAAGATGAATAAAAATCTTAAAAAAGGGAAAAATATCACAAAAATTCAAATACAAAAGTCTTAGTTTCAATGATAGAATGGCTCATGTCATCAATAGTTTTGTTTTCCACTTTCACGGTATGGAAGCTCATAGATTCGCTATTTTCTTCCAGGAAACCATCTCTACTTCTTTATTAGGCCGTTGTGAAGTATTTCATCGACATTTCCGATGGTTTGAGAACAGAGGCTTTCTTGATTTTCAGTAGACTCTTTATATTTATTTGGAGCAAAAAATTCTGTAAATTTTGGATGCTTAGCTTTACTCTGCTCTTTACTTTCCTTGAGCTTTCGTTTTTGGTAGCCGCTGATATAACGTCAGACATGTCAGACATGGTGTCACGTCAATATTACAGATGCAACTAGCAACTGTAAAGATAAGAAAATGTTGAATTTTATTTCATATTCTGTAATGAATAACACAGAAATTCATTGACTTCGCTCTATTGAAGTATGAAAACCGAACCGATGAGCTAATATATGAAAAATTATTATCAAATTGATACAACAAGAATGGTAAAATATGAACAGATCATTGAACATAGTGAATGAGTCTATCGGAGATGATCGGAAGTCAAAAAAAATTGCAACAATTAGATTGATAAATATCTAAATAGGAATACATCCATAATTTCTGTAAATCGTATTTTGTATTTCCTTTTCCCGGTATTGAACCAATACTATTTCGTATCGAAAATTAATTTGACTGATCTGCCTCATCATCGCTCGAATTATGTTTATGCCGAAAAATTGGAAGAATGTTATTTCTAGCATATGAAACTGAACTTTAAAGCTTACCTTTTATATCAATTATATCGTTCAATGAAAGTACAAGGATTTAAAAGTGCAAACACAAACAGAAATACATAGTTCAATTCACCAACACTTCTCAGTTTTTCACAATATTTGAATCTGACACGAAACTCGCCTGTCACTATCAACACTATTCGAATCTTATGAAAGGAATGTGAGAAAAAAATATGCAGAACTAAATACTTCTCCATAAGTATTTTTCACTTTACACTCCTAAACGGATCAACATCTGGTCGGCCGTTCTGTAGCACATTCCTAGATTTTAGAGGAAATGCCGACAAATTTATTGAATGATGTAATTGTAAACATTGGAATTCGGCCGCCACCCTTGAAGGAATTTATTGCAGGCAGACAAGATAATTAGGGACAGTACGCTGAATCTCGGAGGGTGCGTTTTTTCGAAATCTGAGTTTGGCTATGAGCCTTTGTTATTCAATTGCGTTTCATGTGAATGTATTAATTCATAATTTACAAGTTGCCACTGAGCTTCTTATAAAATATAGTACCTACAGACTATTTTTTTTCACACTTACAGACTGAATTTTCATTCTAGAAAAAAAAAATTAGTTCGATCGCCGGGGGCACTATAGACCTCGGGGCCCTACGCTACTGGGTTTTAACATTTCTGTTCACTGAGCATTGACAAATTATCATGGAAAGACTCACGCCGTAACAACGTTTAGAAATTGTTGAAATTTATTTTCAAAATCAGCGTTCTATTCGCCAAACTTATAGAGCACTTCGTGAAATTTATGATTTGCATAATCGTCCATCACAGCAGCTTATTTGTCGAACAACTATCGACAGATTTCGGACAACATTTTCTCTTCTCGATGCAACAACAATAGGACAAAAAACTGTACGTATAGAAGGAAATATCGCTGCTGTAAGTGATATTGTTAATGAAGATCCAGATTTGTCTATTCATCAACTTTCCCAACAAGCTGTACTCTGTGCATCCACCATATGGAAAATTCTGATTGAAGATCTTAGTCTACACCCATACAAGATCCAACTGGTTCAGGAACCAAAGCCACTTGACCATAATAAGCGTCGTTTGTTTGCTGATTGCGCCCTAGAAAAGCTTGAAGTTAATCCACTTTTTATCGAAAAATTGTGTTCAGTGATGAAGCTCATTTCTGATTGAACGGCTACGTAAACAAGCAAAGTTGCCGTTTACGGAGTGAAAACAATCCTCAAGATGTTCTGCAGGTTCCATTGCATCCTGGAAAATGCACTGTAGGGTGTGCTTCACACGCTGGAGGCATTATCGGTCCATATTTCTTTGAAAACGATGCTGGAGGCTGGAGAACATGTTACAGTGAATGGTGCTCGTTACAGATCGATGATCAATGATTATTTGTTTCAAAATTTTTATGGTATCGACTCAGAAGTTCCAACAAGATAGAAAGAAAGATTTGGCGATAACATTATTTCGAGAAATTGTCCGATTGATTTGCCTCCAAAATTATGCGACATAACTCAATGGATTATTTTCATTGGGTTTATGTCAAGTCACTGGTTTATGCTGATAAACCAGGAACAATAGACGCTTTGGAAGCCAACATAACTCGTTTTATTGCTGAAATAAGGCCTGCATTACTCGAAAAAGTGATCCAAAATTGGTCTGGTGGAATGCGGTTCCTCAGAGCTACTCAAGGAGGACATATGCCGGAAATTAATTTTAAAACATAAATGTCATAAATATATCTTTCAAACAAAATAAAATTTGGCTTCAATCTTAATTTAATAGCTATTTATGTAACAAGTAAGCATAAATTAGGTCTTTATGGACGAGTCCAAAAGTTTATGGCAGAGCGAGCAAAGCGAGCGAGGCCAATAATTTGGACAAGTCCATAAGCCTAATTATGTACGAGTTGCATACAAAGCTTTATGTTTGACTGCAATGCAGAAATTTCATTTTCTGAAATGGCAATTGATATATTCGTCGCTTTATTACAAAGAAACATTGAGTGTGCTTTTGCTTTTCTTACCTTAGTAACCATCAGCGACCTTAGCAACCTCACTGAACAAAGTTGTTTACTTTGTTATTTCTGTGACAACCGTCATAATAATTCAAAAAATGGATAGTTCGGAAGAGGAATGCGTAAAAAATTTAGTCGCAAGTGCCAAAGAATCTCTCCTACCCACTAAAAGTGCTTTTGAAAATTTGTATGCGGCCTATAACAAGTGGTGTGAAACGATGAAAATTGCAAAATCGAGAGAAGACTCGAAGACTGTGACAGTTGAGTCCAATAAAGTGGTGTCCAATAAAGTAGTCAATTATGGACACTAAACGAATTCATGAATCAAGTGTTTATGAAGCAGTCGAACATAAATGTGTTTTATTTCATTTTAAAGTTCTTGTTTCGTACCTTGATTAGTTTACCAAGATGTTCTGGTTTTATTTTTTACCCTGATATTTTTACGATAATGGTCCTCTCTTGCACTGCTTCTAATTGGTAGGATGCTGGTGATCCTCAATGATTAACTGTTGTGACTGCACAACCGATGTAAGGGGGTATACTGAACTGTAAGCATCCTATGGTGATCTTGATGATCACTGCGATAAGTTGTTATCTGCACTTAAATAATAACCACGAAGAGGATGAGGAATGGTGAAATTTTAACGCACTCTCAACAAACAACAAACTGTATTTTCTTGTTACCTCAACTTAGATAACAAACACGAAATGATCATACAAGTAATATGTATAGAATTATAACATCTACCTTCTATATGAAAATGTATAGCAAGGGAGCAAAGTGATTTTTCTTGTTACCTTTACTTAGATTACAAGCACGAAATAATTAATACAAGTATTATGTATACAATTATAAACTCTACCTTCTATATGAAAATGTAAAGCAAGGAAGAATTTGATCAGTTGTGATTCACAAAAACTGACTGACGATTTTGATTGAGAACCGACGAATTACTTATTAACAACTGATGAATTACTTATTGACAACAGAGAATTGACCGACGATTTTGATTAACAACTGAAGAAGAACTAATTAAGAACGTATATTTATGAGCTTATACTGAGAAGCTGAAAGAAGGTTCAAAGGACATAATTATTGTCTCAATGGACCAGATAAATTTCCCAAACTGGACCTAAATTCTTGGTTTGAGGACCTTTTCAATAGATGCCCATAAATCAGTTCAAAGGGAATTTTTTAAACAAAGAACGAGAATGAACAGATATTGCAGTACAAGTGATCGATCCCCAATGGTTAAAATCAATTAATTTATACAACAAAGGATATGGAATTTATTTGTCCAGATGTTGTATATTGAGATGCAACAGTTCTATCACTCTAAAAAACACCCGATATATTTGACGACATGCAGAGTCAGTAAAAGGTAACGCACAAGACTCATGTCCATTTCAGGCACAAAAAGTTAGGGTTACCTTGCAAAATCAACTAACCTACACTCCTCGTAAGGGGTGCATGACAAACTCCTGAATTCAACATAAAAAGTTCACCAGTTAGAAAATTTTTCGACATAATAGCAAATACCGATGATTTGAATTTTGTACGTTAGTTTTTACTTTCTATGTATCTCCAGTATCAATTTCTGTCTGCAATAAAGAGGAAAATTCATCCTTATACTCGTACTAGGTCTTTCACCAAGAATTGTACAAACAGATACAGGTAGAGTCAACAGTGTTCGACCAGTCAACAATTCTTCTAAATTCTGACAGAATCAACTCTACGTATAGTTATATTTAGAAGGGGGTTACAGTTCACTTCGACCTTGAAGTCAATTGTGCCCTCTAACAAAGCTGTTCTCACCACGCACTTCACAGCTCGCCCTCCAGTTCCAGAAATCTAATTTCGGGACAGGCTGTATATGATTAAAAAAACTAAGTAAATAACTTCTCTTTCGAGGTAGCTTAAAAATTTTGCCAGTCACTGAAAAAACAGATCGAATATCCTCTCACAAATCTAATTTTAACAAAACATTTACTTTGGAATAAGTCATTGTAGTCGTTATAAGAAGATAATTAGGTTCAATATGATTGAATCTATGGGTTCAATTGAAGTGATGACTGTATTTTCAAATGGAAATTAAGTTTTATTCCACTTCCAGTCGAAAATATGAAGAGCCTCATGGTCTCAACTCTCAATATTCTAAATATTTACTGATGCCCAATGATTGCGGGCAATCAGAAAACAGATGCATCAGCTAAACGAGGGTTTCGCTCAGCATCGTCTGATGCTGATCTCTCCAAGAAATAGCTTGATACGAAAATATCTTCTGAAAAGATCACAAGAACTAATCTTAGGCGCTCAATGCTATCGAAGGACCTTTTGTGAGAGGAGGCAATTGAGTTTGGTGACTGGTGCTTTAACCGGCCATCAGCATTAAAGGAGAATCGTCCTCACTATTTGTTCAATTGCAGAGTATTTGATCTCTGAGTTAAGTCAGGGTTGGTACTGTTAAGAAACCCAACATCCTCCATCTCTTAGAAATGTGGTATTTCCTTGGGAAGCAACTACAACCGAAATGTACCGTCATATCGGCTCAAAATAAATTCATAGAGAAGATAATTACAATATTCATTTCTCGTTACGCAACGCTTCATGAATAAATAAATACTTGACACCTTCAAAAACGAATTATAACATAAATAGATAAAACACTTATGATAAGGATCAGTAGATTTCTATTTATTTTATAAATCTTCTCGTATAATAGCAAATTGTTCTTTGCAACGTCTACCAATTGTTTGAATATCGATAAGATCTGTTTCATCATAAGAAATCTCTCAACTCGAAACGACAATTCAATTGTAGTAACATCAGTTTTGTGTGCAGTTGATACAATATTATCTAAATCAAGAAATGTCTATACCAAATTTGACTAACGCCTACAGTTTGGAATTTCTGCCGAAAAATGTGGACAATGAAGAAAAACCGACTACATTCTGTCAAAAATTCAAATACATCATAAATAATATAACAGTGGAACCGCTGCTTTTCCTCCTACTGATACCCTCAGTGATGAACAACTTAACCACATTAAATCTCAATCTGGAGAAGGCTTGCAGGGTGAACCTACAGTACAACAGTTCGATATGTGACGCAATGCTACGAAGAGATCCCACAGGGTACGAACCTTTCCATGAGGAAGAAGCCCAGAAGCTGGTCTCCCAAATGACCTCCATAAAAATGATGATAGTGGGTTCGTATCCCACAATCTTGATGTTATTCGTAGGTTCTTGGAGCGACAGGCATGGTCGTAGGAAACCCTTGATTCTCATGCCCATTTTCGGTGATTTGGTAGGGACCATTTGTCTCTACTTCTGCGCCTACTTCTTCCTGGATCTATCGGTAGAGTGGTCGATGATGGCAGAAACTATACCGTTCGCTCTTTGTGGAACCTGGACTTGCGAATTCATGGGGTTGTACACCTACGTTAGCGGTTTGTGTACCGACAAAGAGAGGACTATAAGAATTGGAGCAGTATCCATGTGCCAAATGATCTCAATGACCTTAGGGATGATGCTGAGTGGAGTTATGATCAATTTGTTGGGATTTGAAGGAGTCTATATACTCTCTTCTGTTCTTTTAACAATCTGTTTGATTTATGGAATTGTTATGGTGAAGGAATCGAACATTAAGAGCAATGAGGAGAAAGCAAAGGCAAAGAATTCCATCAGAGAGTTCTTCTCAGTGAAACACGTCAAAAGCACGTTCGGCATATGCTTCAAGAAGGATGCTAATAATAGAAGATCAAAGATGATGGTGTTGATGCTATTGTCTTTCACAGTCATGGGTCCTTTATACGGTAAGCTCGAGTTTTTTTGGAAATTACAGCTATGATTGCTTTCCGGAAGTTTTGTGATTTGGTAGACCCACTAAACCAGGTTGGTGAGTTCGTACAATAAAAATTTGTCCCTTTTATAGTCAGGTTTTGATGAATCGAACATGTACATACAATAAAATTTCTCGAGCAGTTTTTAAGCTTCAAGTTGCTTGAAGGCTTAGTTCTAAGAATAGTACATTGTGCACCGAGTAGGAAAAGCGCAACATTCCTGGACGATTGTGAAAATTGCTAAGTCGAGGCGCAAGCAGAGACTTGGCAACACAGAATCCAGGAATGTGTCTTTTCCTACGAGGTGAACATACTATTTTTCCGCAAATCGTTTAAAATTCGACAGATTCCAATTGATTTTGATGAAATCGCGAATTATTTGATTCATAAATAAATGATGCTTCGAAATTCGTATTGAAATTGGTTACGTTACTATGAAACGTTCTCATGTTGAATTGTCAAAGTTGACGCATATAATTAATTTGATTGCTAGTGTTTTCGAATTCAAAACAGTGTAAAATGATGAGTGATGATGAATTTGCTATTTCTGGGACTCCTCCAGAGCTGGTTGATACAATGAAAATACTGCTTCTCTAGAATAAATGCCGAAGGATTCATGAGAAAAGTTCTTATATGCATATGTCGAACCAACTATAAGGAAATATCATTTCCTTACAGTAGGGAAATGAATATTTTCTAACAGTTAGGAAATCTTGACTTTTTTTATGACCAATTTTGACTGGAATGTCAAAATTTCCTAGCGATTTGCGGGAATAGTACATTGTTTACTGGGTAGGAAAAGCGTATCCTGGACGATTGTGAAAATTGCTAAGTCGAGGCGCAAGCCGAGACTTGGCAACACAGAGTCCAGGAATGTGTCTTTTCCTACGAGGTGAACTATTTTTCCGCAAATCGTTTAAAATTCGACAGATTCCAAATAATTTTGATGAAATCGCGAATTATTTAATTCATAAATAAATGATGCTCCGAAATTCGTATTGAAATTGGTTACGTTAGTATGGAAACGTACTCATGTTGAATTGTCAAAGTTGACGCATATAATTAATTCAATTGCTAGTGTTTTCGAATTTAAAACAGTGTAAAATGATGAGTGATGATGAATTTGCTATTTATGGGATTTTCCAGAGCTGGTTGATGCAGTGAAAATACTGCTTCTTTAGAATAAGTGCCGAAGGAATCATGAGAAAAGTTCGTATATGCATATGTCGAACCAACTGTAAGGAAATATCATTTCCTTACAGTAAGGAAATGAATAATTATTATTCCCTAACAGTTAGGAAATCTTGACTTTTTCTATGACCAATTTTGACTGGAATGTCAAAATTTCCTAGCGATTTGCGGAAAAGAAATTTGTACCTTCTTTTGTTGTAAGGGAAAATGAATCATCGGATGCACAATTCTTTTCAATGTTACGAATTGTTTGAAAATATTTCTAATGATTTTTTCAGGTGAATACTCCGTCATCTACTTGTACACTAGATTGAAGTATAATTGGAATGAAGTTGACTTCAGTATCTACAACACTCTCCATTCTGTAGTTCAAATTGTAGGTGAGTACTGCTAGCAATTCTATCTCTTGAAAGTATGAGACAAAATAGTAGAATTTCGAAAAATATTATTGGAAAAAGTGTTAACTTTGATGAGATAAATCTAAAGGTGAAAAAGAACAAGTCAAAAATTCTCTCTGGAATAGTTATTTAATCAACTAGTTTATTATTGACAGCGATTAATGGTCGAAATATTTTAACGCGTGAGCGGAGCGAGCGCGTTAATGTTTGAGACCATTAATCGCTGTCAATAATAAACTAGTTGATTAAATAACTATTCCAGAGAGAATTTTTGACTTGTTCTTTTTCACCTTTAGATTTATCTCATCAAAGTTAACACTTTTTCCAATAATGTTTGAGACCATTAATCGATGAATTAATAAACGAGTTGATTACAAGATTTTTCCGTCGACCTCATCACGAATGGAATACGAATTCTCGATTGAAATAAATTTCTATTTTGCATAATAGACAAATTTGACATAATGTGAATTTCTATGTTCATTTCGATATATTAATATTTATGCTCCCTATGAAACAATTCAAAAAATTCATAAAGGGGGATATTGGACATGTTGTGACATTCTGAATAGTTTACATTTAGTTTGCATTTATATCATTACCTATGATATCCCATAAGGAACGTGTGGAGAATGTGGAGGTTGAAGTATTATTTACTTTGCAACTTGTATAACCTGAAATCTTTTCTACAGTCTTTTTAATTTTGAATGGAGTTGTCAATATACCCTTTTTTCTGTGACAGAAATTGATTTCCAACCAATCTCGATAGTGCTCTTACTGAATATTTTATGTTCGGTTGCCATGACAATCATGCATTAATAAGAAATCATGCATTAAAATAGGTCATTAATGGATGATTTCGAGAGCGTTAAAATGAGCTTTTATTCTATGATCGACGGAAAAATGTATTATGAGCCTACTAACGAATACTTTTCAGTTTAGTTTCATGATGAAAAGTATATCGGTTAAAAATTCAAAAATATTTTTTTCAGGTGGATCTTTTGCCCTCTCATTCTTCGCCAAATATTTGGGATGTGATGATGCTACTCTTGGCATCATAGCCGCCATCAGCAAAATCGGTGCATGTCTGGTGTATGCATTCGCTCCAACCACAACCCTTTTCTTCGTCGGTATGTATTCAATTGAAGCCCATACTTCTACCGATTCTATTTCGATTGGTTCTAGGTGCGTTCGTAGAAGTTTTCCATAACACTTGTCACATCGCTATGCGATCTTTGATGGCTAAACTTGTACCACCTGATGAGTTGGGACAATCGAACTCAGTATTTGCCATTTTTGAATCTGTGTCACCTCTTTTATTTGGACCCATCTATACCAACCTCTACAACAAAACTATCAACGTTTTCCCTGGATCCATTTACATTTTGTCTGCATTTTTCTATCTGGCCACCCTTGGTCTATTCTGGTAAGTTTGAAGTACGTGTCTTTTTTCTGTTTTTATAAAAAAAATTTTAGCTGGATGTATAGAGCCAATAAGAAGCATATAATTTCCAATTTGAAAGAGTATGAGGCAGTGAAGCAACAGGACGAAAATACGGTGAAGAAAGGATAGATGTCGCTCTTGAGGAAAATTCATCCTGTGATACCAAAACCCTTTTGTAGTTTGGGTGGCGTAACATCATAAGTTGATGGTTTTTCATAATTGATACTCATTTTGTAAATATTTATTCATTACTTCATATTCCTTTTTCGAATCAGTAAAGATCAAAAACAAATTATATTCTATTTATTTATTTATTACTAGTCAGTTCCAGGGAGATTTTTTTTATGTAGGGATGATTTTTCTAAAAAAAAACGTTTCAAACGAATTCGTCCAGTTTCTTTCTTGTCCGAATAATTCATGAAGATGAACAGATTTGGAATTCATACCGTATTCAAGCGGTTCAGTTAACTAAGTCAATAATGAATCCCGATGAACGAGATGTTAAATTATTTCCATCCAACGCAATTTTTGCGAGCGCAACCCCTTCCTTGTTAAGTTTAGCAAGCCTGTAGACAAAGCAAAATTTATGAAACGCTCTCTGAATAACTAATCCCGAATCCTCATTTGCGCGGTTACTCGATTTCCAGCTTTACTTTTTCTGATTGTGGATAAGAATAACAAACATTTCGATACTAACGAGTTTCGGGAATATCTGCATCGGACATGAAAAAAGTTTTAATGGTATGTGAATATTTTATCGGGGTGGAAATGGTAATGGTGATCCTAGCACCAGAGTACATTCTGGAATCAATATTTAGATTGAAATGAGTTTTTGAAATTATTCAAGTCACAGCCGGAAAATATGAATATTTATGCGGCGATGCTTCCTTCAGAAAACACGAATTATATTGTAAGGTCGAGGAACTTGAGCGTGATGAATAGATAGATGAGATACCACGTGATCGTTTTTGAGTTTTCACTATGAATTTTTTCAGTTAACATTAAAAGGGGTGTATTTCGAAAGTTCAGCATCTTTCTGTCCTATCCAGAGTGGCCAAATCGAACAGTCCAGCTGAATATTAAATGAAAGAACGGAAAGTATCGGTAAAACACTAAGTACAAGCCTCATATATTGTTATAATTTAATGAATGTCTTACACGTGTTTCGCCCTTACGGGCATCATCAGACCCAAAAGGCTACAATCAGTCCCACACAAGGACCTAAAATACGGCAGGAAATGTCGATCGTCTACAATTCAATCAGCTTATTGCGAATTAAATGAAAGAAGTATTCTAAGAAAAGCCTGGTCCTCTCAAGTACCTGGTGAAATTTATATTTTACTTAATAGCCATCTCAGTAAATATTGGTCGTACAAAAACGTTCAAATGGGCAAATTTGTAGAATTTTTTATAGGCATTCAGAATTCAGTACTAAGAAATTCATGAAAGCATAGGAAGACCTAAAAATTTCATGAGAACTGTTATTTTTCAAATGGAACACGCTGTTTTCCATTTTCCTAATCGGTAGAGCTCTTTCTTCTGATTTCAAGAATATATACTTTGTGGAAGTTATTTTCGGCAGTTTTCTAGAAATAGGGGAAGTATGTTCAAAATGACATAGGGTTTTATTTCAGAGGCATAACTTGTTAGTAGTGAATTACATAAAATATTCTTAGATAAGTTGGGATACAAGAAATTCATCTTGCCCGCATGCTATGGACAAAATGACATACCGGCAACAGGCAACTGTAGTTTTCTACTTATAGTTACGAAACTACTGACAAAGTTCACAAATGAAACGCTTGGTTCTTGTAGGAACATCAGCACAAGATGCGTGAGCCGAATGCAAGCAATGCATGCATCGTAACCAGTCTTCTCCAGGACTAATCCTGGAGAAGATTTAAATCTAAATAAATAGAAGGACAGTCGTCTTCATTAACTAGAAAATTGCTAGGAACAATTTCTGCTTCATTGTCTTCTTTAAATAATGCCCAGAATGCCCTAGGGACTTGTCTCCTTGTCTTTGGAGGAGGTATGGGCTTTTTTTTATTTCATTGCAATCATATTAGGTGTAGAAGTTGAAACTAAGTACGTTTATCTAGTCCTCGGCTCACGTTTGCCTTGTTCACTTATGAATCGTCCTTTAGGGATTGGAGAAACCTCCTCATAGGATCAGCAAGAGTAGGTTAAGATGCATTGCCTTTATTAGCCGCCGATGGATATTTTGTTATGAATATGTTGAGACGAGTCCAGGTTCTTTGTTTGCAGTTTTATCCATATAGCGTTATAAAACTAGAATAGCTATTATTACAACAAGGGAAATATGAATAGTATATTTCCGAGGTTGTCAAAGATACATCCCGAGGGCGAAGCCCGAGGGATGTATAGACAACCGAGGAAATATATTCATATTTCCCGTGTTGTAATCAATAGTTTTTTTCTGATTGAAACACATTATTGTTCTGAAAATGGAAAAATTAATATTAGATTGCAAATTTTCGAATTCATTGGATTTTAAACGTTGCTATGGGCAGTGTTTGTGAAAATCATAGTTGACTGTTTTGATTTTCATGTCTTGTCAAAAATAAAATTGCTGAAAGAATGTCAGAATACGTGGAAGCTCAAGCTTCAAAAGCCCGTTAATGTTTGGTTTCGGAGAAATCTAACACTGCCTACAATAAAGCGTATAAAGACTTTCAGTAGTGGAGAAGAAAATATTTGGTGGACGGTGTCAACGAAAATATTTTGTTAGCATATTTTGAAGATTTGGTATGTTGCTCTGATTCTTGATATTTTTGATGTAATACTAATTTGTTCGATCCCTACTTGCAGAAATATTCACCAAACACGTTATGGCCAAAATTATCGATGCTAAGGTCAATGTTACATTTGAAGAAAAAAACTGAAGTCAAAATATTCGATGAAGTGGAAGCATTTGTTGAAAACAAAAATAAAGGATACTTTCCCAAACAATCAGCAGTGTTGGCTCGGGAGGAGATCAAGAAATTTTAATCATTTGCATCTGGTTACAATACCTTTAGCTGAAATTTCAAGAATTGCACTTTTCTTTTTCCAATAAATAAATGAAAGATTTTTTATAGTAAAATATAAATATATCATATTGTCCCAAGGGAAATATGACTTGACGTTTCATATTTCCCTTGGGAAATATTAGTGTGTTATGACATATGGTAACTAAGGCGATATTGCTCAATATTGTTCCGATCAGAAAAAAATATATTATCACTCATAACGACCGAATGAACAAGAGTAGCGCTTGCTAATTTTCAGAGGTTAATAGAAGCCCCTCGGGTCATGTGATGTGGTAGGCAGTTCCGCAACTATTTCACTACATATTATGTTGTTGTTACATGAAAAAAACCTGAAATTCTCAGAATTAATACTGGGTGATCTATTATTACAGAAACTATTCATAATAAAGGTTACGTGAACACGCTGTATTTTTTGGTTGATTTAAGGTGTTTGTTTGATTTTTTCAGAACATATCATCATGGACTTCAAAGAATACAGGGTGATTCAGTCATGAAATAAACTGTGAACTTCACGAAAATACCCAAAAACCACTTTTTTTTTCATCAACCTCTATTTCAAGATTAACTCCGTTATTGAGGTGGAAGTTTTGTTTCACCACTGTACTTGATATGAAAACATCAATACGGCTGAAAGTTTTATCCACTTCCTATGACCAGATTTTTTTCATGTATAATATGAAAATTATTAATTTGCAATTCTGATTGAAATCAAATGAAGCACCACTCTTGACATCGAATCGAAAACTATTGATAAAAAACAGTTCAAGAAACTTGGGGTTCGATTGTGGCCTAAATAGAATTGAATAGCATGGGTATTTTTGAAAAAGTATATCCAAGTTGATTTCTTTTTCTTTTTCATTTTATTTCAATCAGAATTGCAAATTGATAATTTTCGTATTACATAAAAATAAATCTGGTCATAGGAAGTGGATAGAAGCTGATGTTGATGTTTTCATATCAAGTACAGTGGTGAAAGAAAACTCCCACTTCAACGGAGTTAATCTTGAAATAGAGGGTGAGGGAAAAAAAGGTGGTTTTTGGGTATTTTCGTGAGGTTCAAAGTTCATTTCATGACTGAATCACCCTGTATTCTTTGAAGTCCATGATAATATGTTCTGAAAAAATCAAACAAAGACCTTAAATCAACCCAGAAATACAGGGTGTCCACATAACCTTCATTGTGAATAGTTCCTATAATAAGTAATAGATCGCCCAGTTTGAATTCTGAGTATTTTATGTTTTTTCGATGTAACAACAACATATCTAGTGAACAGAGATGTGACTTATCTGAGATACAAGTATCTGAAATACAGTTACAAGATACAAAATACGTATTTGTATCTTGTATCTGAAATACTTTTTTGAAAATGAATTTTGTATCTTGTATTTAAATACCTCTTCTTTGGTATCTTAGTATTTTGTAGATACTTTGTTTTTGTTTGCTAAGATACTTTTAGTAATAGATAACTGATTCTATTGTGGCATCTTAAGCAATAAAAAAAAATAT
Source organism: Adalia bipunctata (assembly GCA_910592335.1). NCBI lineage: Eukaryota > Metazoa > Arthropoda > Insecta > Coleoptera > Coccinellidae > Adalia > Adalia bipunctata. Next base: position 18,637,005 of record OU342955.1, read on the forward strand.
TTTTAAAATATAACATCTGTTTGCCAAGTTCTGCCCCTGTAGAGCGACTCTTCTCATTTGGGGGCATGATCATGAGGCCTCATCGGAGAAAAATGAGTGACAAATTGTTCGAAGAATTAGTTTTACTCAAATCTCAATTGGAACATTCACTTTGAAGATATATTACCCTTGTGTCACGTTTGTGAAAAATAAACTTTCTTTAAATTTGTTTTTGTTACAATATTTATTTTCCTTACAAGTGCGGGAAGTGATACTTTCCCGCACGTGACTGCAGTTAACTAGAACGACGCGAAGCGGAGTTCGGGCAAGCAGTCAAGTACGGAAAAGACACTTTCCGCACGAGTTAGGAACAATATTTTTTCTACAAGCGCTCATACGAGATCGATTTTATTTCAACACACTGATTGAATTCGATTTGATATTTATATTCAAACAATTTCATACTAATGACAAATGTTAATTCACATGAAGTTTCCATAGTACCCACTTTCCCGCACTCATTTTAGTTTAGGTGTCACTTTCCCGCACTAGTGCGGGAAAACTAGTTTTTCTGCACTAGTGCGGGAAAGTGACACTTTCTAAACTAAAATGAGTGCAGGAAAGTGGGTAAAGAGTGTAAAAACGCACGGTCGTAGAAAAAAGTATTTTATCTATGAAAAGTATTTGAAAGATACATATCTTGTATCTGGTATTTCAGATACCATTCCAGAAAGTTATTTGTATCTGGTATCTGAAATACTTAATTTCAAAGTATTTTGTATTTTGTATTTCAGATACTTTCTTTGAGGTATCTTGTACATCTCTGCTAGTGAAATAGTTCATTTTGCGAGGGTTTTCGCTCTGGAACTGACATATTTTATATTTTCAAAATCGGGCATGCATTCAATTATGGATAACCCTGTATTCGTAATGATTTTCGGTCATATCTCTCTATATAGTTGCTCCCTGGGAATGGAATGAAATGTTTCTTGAGAAAAATTGAAGTTCATTCGATTCTGTTTCGAGATACGCGCGTAGTAAAAGTGGGTAATTCTCAACTTCAACGCCCTGTATCTCGAAAACTGGTCATATGATTGAGTTGGGGCCACAGACACTTTTGATTAGGAGGTCGAGTACTACATTATACCAAAAAATTACAACATTTGACGAAACGCCATTTGCCACAAGGAAAGTGCGGAGTCCTTTGACGAACGGTAAGTTATTGGACTCTTCATTCAGATTTTGCCTAAAACCGAAAAATACCACCTAATGGTGCCTTCCAACTATCATTCGACAAACCGAAAATGAGAAATGCCGGGTAGTAATTCAAAGTTCCAGCATAAATCAAAAATGCGCGCTTTGAAACTCAATACGTCACAATTTCCCCGACGATGGAGCGCATTTGGTGGAGATTTATTTCCTTCAATTCGCCCGTTCGGATCAGAAATTGTAGGGAAGTTCGCCTCCTCCTTTTTTGCCCGACAATATGCTATTTTCATGGAGAAAAGCATTCCGGCTTCGAGATTCAAAGAGTTTTGTTTATATCCGATATTCTGGGAATAGTAGCCTGTTGAGGCTCGCAAAAACTATGCCTTCTGGCTTCCTTTTCATCTTTCCGGAGTTGGAATGGAAGGGCCTCCATTGATATTTACTCTGTAAAATGTGAAACTTCCAATTCCGTAATTCATGTTGACGGTTCAGTACTTCGGCTTCTTTGGTTGATGAAAAAGTGGTTGAGTCGATGGGAGAATATTTTTATGAATAAATAACTATAATGAAAACTATAATGGAAGGCGTCAGATATTGAATAGTTTAATAATAATAATAATAATACTTCATGGCGAGATTATCTTCTATTTATGATGATGAAAAGAGGCTTTTAAACTAAAAAACTATTCGAAACCAAGCATTCTTTCAAGAGACGTCATATGACTGTCTAAAGCGGCCTACAGACGAACAACCTAGTTGACAACTATGTTGTCAACACGCGGGTGTTGACAACCAAGTTGATCGTCTGTGGGCCGGTTGGTCTTCGATATCAACCAACAACCGGCCCACAGACGATCAACTTGGTTGCCAACACGGCGTGTTGACAACATAGTTGTCAACTAGGTTGTTCGTCTGTAGGCCGCTTAAGAAAGTTCCTTCTGAGATCTTTTTCGGAGAGTCAATTTTCGTTATGGTAGGTATACAGCTAGGAGCATAGGATATGATTCTATGCTCCTAGTATATAGGGTCCTGCGATAGTGCGTTCTTCTTCCATAGCTGCCGAACCAGACATCTCAGAGATTTCGTTGGAAAGTAGACCTCTTGTACCGTACCTTCATTTCTGCATCTCAGGAAATTATTTTCTGATATACAGGGTGTCCCCGATAAATGTTATTCAACAAAATGATTTTTCAATAGATCACCCCATATATTTTCACATATTCTCAATGACCAATCACCTCTTTCATGACGCAAAATCTTAGGGATATTTTTTCAATAGTTCAGATATTATTCGAAGAAAACTGCAAAAAGGTATGAGAAAAGCAGTACAGTAAAAGTCTTCTGACGATTTCCAGAAGTGATAGTAACATGAATTTGAACTGAAAGTTTTTTAATTGAAGGATTTGCCTTGACATGGTTCGTAAACGATCAACCTGTCATATACATGGTGTCCGATATCAAGGTCCAAATATGGAAAACTTATAATTATTATCTCTCGATTTTTTCAAATAGAATACCCTGTATTTCTTTCCACAATAATGTAGACAATACCTTACATTTTCTCAGAAGAAACCTTAGGATTATTTTAACCCCCGCATCCAGCAGAAACGAAAAATGATATCGCAAATGAAAATTTTATTCAAATAATAACATGATAAAACTAACAGTTATTCAAAAGAGGTTAAACAATGAAATGAAACTAAATGAATAATTATTGACAAACTTCAAAACCTTCCCAGAATCATACTTCCTGAGCATCATAAAAATGATATTTCTTTTCCGTACAAGCAATACATATTGATCACGTATTCAACCAATTATATCAGTTTTTATCGGCTCTCCAAAAAAAATATTGATCAAGTTATTGCTACCTAGAGCTCAAAGATACTTTCGAATACAGTGAATCAGTATGAATTTCTGGAAAAAATAGGATGGTTGATATGATTTTCATGTTAGGGCAGTGCCACAGATCCTGTTTTTTTAGGAAGTCGAACTTATGCTGCCTTATATCCCGATAGGAAACATTCATCCCATGTATATCAGAAAATAATTTCCTGAGATGCAGAAATAAAGGTACAAGAAGTCTACTTTCCAACGAAAACTCTGAGATGTCTGGTTCGGCAGCTATGGAAGATTTTCGCACTATTGCAGGACCATGTATACCTACCTTATCCTCAAGAAATGCTCATTGTCCTTATTCATCTCCTCACTCTCTCAAAGATTCTAACTTAGAATTCCAACCGAATCTCAGATTTTAGAAGGCAAGGAAGACCAGGGAGCTATAGAGAAACGTTTTACGTTATCTGTCGATGGTGTCAACGAAACGAATACAATGTTCCATTCAGGATTTAACGCAAGAGTTGGAATTCAAACCCTTGGAATTCATAGGAGTTATAGCTAAAGAAAGCATAGTCAGTGTCACCAAAAACAACAAAACTAACAAGTTTCGTCGCCAAACAAATCAAGAAGGTATAGCTATGAGAGTTCAAGGAGGAGTAAAATTTGTGGGATGTGTTGAAAGTGAACAGTTTGATCCTATCAACGAAATATTCTCGAATATATCTACATGTGTGACTAGAAAGGCTGATACCATCAGTCATATTGTTCAGAATAGTTTGACACAAGTCAATTCTACGTCTTCCTTCTCAAATCGCTCACAAGGTTGTCCAAGTGACATAATTCTAAATGTTTCGCTGATTACACATCAGAAAATGTATAAAATCAAAAGGTCTACAGACTTTATCCTTCCAAAAGGATCTCAGGTATCAAGACATATCTCGCTGCTCAGGATAACGTCTTCACCTTTACCATTTCACCCCCAAATATATCAATCCCATGACCTATAAGTCAATAACACACTTACCGTTCGAGAGCTGGAAAAGTTGCAGTTTGAGTAATTTAATTTCGGACGTCAATCTCTCTACCTCCTGTCTGTATTCCTCCTCCCGCTGCTCTAATAGACTCTGATAAGAGACGCTGGCAGCAGCAGCCAAATGTCTTGTATTATCTTGAGGAATTAGGGGGTCGCTCGCAGTGGAACCTGCAAGAATAACGGATTATGCCTCGAGCTGCTTAGGATATTTACGAAGAGGATAAAGTTCATGAGGAGAAAACTTGCCGAGTTGATATTAATGCGACAATTAAAGTGAATAAACGGCAGGGAATGGATGTCTCAACTTTGTTTACGAGGAATGAGTTTGTTATACGGCATAGAGAGGAAATTATTCTGAATACTCCTTCAAAATTTATTTGGTTAACTTCGTTTTCATTCAGTCTCACAGAGAAACTTCGAATGGTCTCCTGGAATGAGTTAGTTATGAGTGTAAGTTGAACTGCAAACCGTTTCATCAGCGGTTCAATAGGACAATTTCAAAATGACAAACTTTTTTCGTTCAAACATCGATCAATAACGAACTCAAGACCCTATGTCTTTTATTTCGAAAGTTATCGTGTTCAAATTAAATTCCATATTCTTTGTCTGTTCATTCTCGTTCATTGTGTGTCATCTATTGAAAAGGTTCTCATCCCAAGAATTAAGGTCCAGTAGGGGAGATTCATCTGGTCCGAGACAATGACCATGTCTTGTGAATCTTCATTGGCTTCTCAGTTTAAGCTCATAAAACTTAATATATGGTGAAATTTTTATTGCAGACCAAGTTGCATTTGGGACCACATGCCAGACATCAAAAACACCAAGTCCAAAGATTTTGTTGGTCTGTAGATTCAAGAAATGGGTTGTTTCTCTCACTTCAGTCAAAAATGGCCAATGAGAGCACCTTTTTGGCTTAGCGAGGCTTTTTTCCATCCTGACACTCATTCAATTGTTGATCTCTCCTTTTTTCCCTCAGAGGAAATAAACCTCCTTTATTTTTCAGCTTGTCTTAAGAAACCCTATGTTACAGAGACAAGCTGTTATTTGTTATTCGAAATGGTCGGTAATTAACCAGTTCTCTATCAAAATCATCAATCAGTTTTTGTAAATCACGACTATTCATAATTCTTCCTTGCTATACATTTCATATGGAAGGTAGAGTTTATAATTGTATACATAATACTTGCATTAGTTATTTCGTGCTTGTTATCTAAGTAAAGGTAACAAGAAAAATCACTTTGCTCCCTTGCTATGCATTTTCATATAGAAGGTACATTTCATAATTCCTCCTTGCTATACATTTTCATATAGAAGGTAAAGTTTTTAATTCTATACATATTACTTATATAATTATTTCGTGCTTGTTATCTAAGTACAGATAACAACTTATCGCAGTGATCATCATGATTACCATAAAGTGCTTACAGTTAAGTAAGTATAGCCCTCTACATCGGTTGTGCAGTCACAACAGTCTCAATCACCAGCATCCTACCAACTTGAAGCAGTTCAAGAAGACCATTATCATGGTAAAACAATCAGGATACGAAAATAAAAACAGAACAACCTTGGTCAACCAATCAAGGTACGAAACACTTGTCTTCACTCCACAAGTGATATCAGATAAACCTCGACAGTGTCTATGAAACTAATGTTGGGTCTTCCAAACATGTGTTTACTGTGGTCCAACATGACAATAGTTAGCCCCATTGTCACCTATGCGTCTTAAGTATGGTGGACAAAATCACTGCAATGGCTTGCTTGTGTAGGTGTAACAGGAGTCGGCAATAGGACTCCAACAGCTTCTTCTGACTTCGAAACACCATTTGCAATGGTGTTCCATGGTTGGTTATTCAGCACGTGCTTTTTCCATTCTCAGCTTTGAAATGTGTGTTGTACGCATGCGGAATGCGCAAGCCATAGACCTCCGCCAGTTCCAATAAGAGGGAGTTCTGTATTCAACCGTTTTTAGTTTCTTAGCTCAAGTAAAGAACATCTGATCTGTGTAATTAACTATTTATACGTGTCAGGAGAGTAAAGATTTTGTGTGATCCAATATACTAGGGTCTATGCGTGAGCCGACTCTAATATTGCCACTAACTAATCTTGTGAAAAATTATAAAATTCATTTTGAGAACCACCTTGAACACTAATAGGGAAAAATTGAGTTCAACTCTAGTTTTTTCCACATTTAAATACCATATAATCGCTACGAATACACGTTGAAATTCATCGTACCAATCAATTCGTACAACTCTTAAAACAGTCGCAACTTACTGTAGTAATTTAAGTCTCCTATCTTGCCGATAACTCTATCGGTCGTTCCAAAACGACTGTAATTATTGGCTGCCAACTATAATTCAATTTGTACAGAATCGACAGGATATATCATTCCGTAATATAGTCGTCTTATTGAGGAAAAATGACAGGAAGATATTTTCTTGTGGCCCTTTTTTCTGTCTGCCTATTGCAGGTGAGTTCATAACTATTGGCATACAAAACAATTTAGACGTTTTTAATTAGATACATCAAGGCCATGATGATGTATATGAATAGCAACATTCATACCACGAAGCTTCTCTTCGTTTTCGAACAATTAAGCAGGCCTACCAATCAAACTCTTCTTAATTTATTTATATTTCGACTTTGTTAAAAGATTCTCCTTAATTTATGATGATAAAAAGAGATTTTTAAACGTTGAACATTTCGGAATTGAGCATTTTTTCAATGGGTTAGTAACTGTCTAAGTTCTTTCCAAGATCTTTTTCAGGGAATAAATTTACCTTGTGCTAGATATATTAATTAGACTCAATTCCATTTTGCATTTCGAACTAGGTTTCTTTGTGATGAAGTTATTGTTCATTTAATCTAATCTGGCAGCACTGGAGTTTATTTGCACAATCAAACATACGTTTCTATCTGATGGAACTTGTTATAAAAACACAACTGAAGTGGCAAGGTCTACCAAGGCCAGCCTAGGCCACTAAATTTTCAAGTAATGCTTGCGATATAGACGCTAAGATCCCACTCATCCTACCTCATCCTGAAGAAATGCTCCTTATTCATCTCCTTACTCTCTCAAATATTCTAACTTGGAATTTCAACCGAATCTCAGATTTTGGAGGGCAAGGAAGACCAGGGCGCTATAGAGAAACTTTTCACCTTTTCTGTCGATGCTGTCAACAAAACGAATACAATGCTGCATTCAGGATTCAACGCAACAGTTAGCACGGTCTTCAAACCCTTGGAATTCATAGGGGTTATGATTGAGGAAGGCATAGTCAGTGCCACCAAAAACATTGGAAAACTAACAGGTTTCGTCGCCAAACAAATCAAGAATGTAGCAATGAAAGTTCAAGATGGAGAAGAAAAATTTATGGGATGTGTTAAAAGTGAACAGTTTGATCCAGTCAAAGAAATATTCTTGGATATATCTACATGTGTGACTGGAAAGGCTGATACCATCAGTAATATTGTTCAGAAAAGTTTGACACAAGTCAATTCTACGTATGGCGTTGTCAAATCGCTCACAATGTTGCCCAAGTGTCAGAATTCTAAATGTTTTGCGGATTATACATCAGGTAAAGTAGAAAAACTAGAAAGCTGAAATAATTTTGACGTTACACTTAAAAACTAGTGGACTTTTTCCAAATCTTCGTTGGTATTTTAAGAACTGTGAAATATCAAAATAAGTATTCAGTTCAAAGCCTCATTGTCCTTTAAATTTATAATATTCATGAATAAGGGCTGCAATGTTTGAATATTAAAACAGTCAAACTCAGCTGATGGGCTGCACCAACTGGAAAATTCATCTTCATATTCTTTTTCACTCTCCCAAAGTTGGTTTGCAAAATCGCTATCGAATCCATTTATTACAAGCTTATCACGAAATATCAAATTTTTAATTTTCAGGTATCGCAGGTTCTATTGGAAAAATAGCTCTTGGGTTGGGTTCAATAGGAATGAATTTAGTTACGGGAATTGCTGGAATACCTGCCACACTTCCGCTGTGCTTGATATCAAAACCAGCAATGAGTCCTGTGAAAATCTTCGGACTTCTTGGGGCCAATATTATGAAATGCTTCAAGGGTTAGGTAGAACTAATAAAATTCTACCTAGCGTTTTAATTGTGAACTACCTTTAACATTGAATGTTTCTGGATTAGAAAAAATTTATTATTCCGTTGAAAATTTTAACCAATATATTTTTTTGTTGGTGTTATGTCGTCAAATAAACACTCTTGACTTGAACTAGTGAAAAAAACACAATTTCTTTCTGTATTTTCATCTATTGAGGAATGATCGGGCAGATTGGGCTGATTCTGAAGAGACCACTAGAGGTAAGTGGTGAATTTTGCTGAAAGGAAAACACTTCCAAAAATGAATACATATACCTATCGTCAAATGAACACTTTTAACTTGAATAATTGAAGAAAAACGCAATTTCATTCTTCCTACACAAATCTGACTATCAAACTGTGCACCAAACTCGAAAATGGAAAATTGGAAAACATAAAACTGAAAAAAATCTGGTTAAAAAAAGGCAATCTGGTTGAGTTTGGTATCGAAATATAGGTTTTTGGGGACCCTGAATTTAATAAAAAATATTTCAAGGCGCTATCCAGAAGAGTTCCGATTTTGACTAGCGAAATGTGATTTTTTTTTTTAAACGGAAATTCAAATCGTCATAGCTTTCGTTCCTGTGGTCGAATCCACTTTTTGTTTGTATATTGTTAATCAGCATTGTCCCAAGTATCTCTAGACCTAATAAAATCGATTTCGAAAATGTCAACTTTCTGGGTGAAAAATAAGGGGTAAGACCCCCCAAAAACAGAATATTCGTCATCAACACGGAATCATTGGGAAATCTAAAGTTGTTAGTCGATGCAATCCCCCCCCACCCACTGTATGTGAATATTAAACCTAACTGAAAGAAGTTCTGAATAGAGTGTGGAAAATTCCATAGTGAAAAAGCTACAATTTTCCATTCTATATTAATCTGTAGAGTAACCCGACAATAGCAGAGGTGTGGTCACCACTATCTCTCTCAAAAATACTTAACTTTCCAAAACACCGAGCTCAATTCTGCGAAATGTCGCAAAAGCTAACAAACATTTTCTTGATAGAGGATTAGGGTCTCAAGTGCAGATAATCTCCGTATAATACACATAGTAATTTGGGGGATATACGTTTTACGACATCAATTCAAAATTTCTGCAGACGCTTATGACCAGATAACGAAATAAAGTATCTATAAAACCATTGGCCTGGAGCCAAATAACGCTATTTGTTTCCTAAAATCACGCGGACCCTACAATGGCCATATTACACGTTGTGTGCTTTTTACTCCTCCTGAATTACGTGGTGAGTACGAAAGAGCTTTCGATACAACCGCCCTGTTAAAATTTATAGCTACGATTGTGTTCCAATTGAGAATTAATCAAAACAGTTGCGAAATTGTGGTTTCGGGTTGTTTGCGGGACTGGCTGGGACCTTTTCCGTTTATTTGTTTCGGAAGAATTATTTTAGTCCTTTAAAAGGTTATATTGGATCGACAATTTAGGGGGCAGTATATAACAGAGTTGGGTTTCCATTACGTAGAGGTCGTTGTAACAGCAGAATCATTCTGTCGCTAAATGGGGTCATTTTTGTTCGACATTTGTAAATTCGGATAGCGGAAGAGTTGGGACAGAAGTTTGAATCTGAGTTTTTGGTTTTTCCGATTCCTTCATAAGCTTCGAAACCATTGCTACTTGAATCTCATTCCCTAAAGGGACAGGTAATGAGAGAAGTAGAAGTCAGAGAGCCTAGCCTCTGAACAAGCCAATCTCATCAGCAAACCTGCGTAGACAGAAACCTGGAAAAAATCATGTCCTTAACGTCGTAGTGTAATGTAATCCCCTCACTATAAAGAAAGTTGAAAATTCATAGCGAAAAGTTTGAAGAAGTCGAATTGTTTGATTCTGTGTGGACCAAATGGATGCTTCAGATATAGAAGAATCAGCGAATATTGCTTGTTTATATCTACTACCGGAGAAGTCGAAAAAGAGGTATGAAGCAGCATATAAATCCTTCAAGAATTGTTGCCAAAGCAAGAGGCTACTGCTGTCCCAGAAGCCTTGTGTTTGGCGTATTCCCACGAGAAAAGTGCTTTATTGGAGTCCCCATCAAGCTTATGGTGTGAATATTCGATGTTGAAGTCCACCCTTTTTATAGAGGAAAATACAGATACGAGGATATATTGAAAAATTCTTAGCCAACTATAGAACCAAACGAAATTTCAATGTCAAAATATTTTATTACTTAACATATTCTCCTCTCAATTGAATACATACATTTATTACAGCGAACCTGCAACGTTTCTAGACCTTTAATAAAAGTTTCTTCTTGCTCTGCAAACTAGTCCTCCACAGCTTTTTATTAAATCGTCGTTGGAAGAAAATTTACTCAACTAATTTTCAGTTGAGGAAAGAGATGACGGAGCCAAATCTGGTGAATAAGGGGTTTGTTCTAGTAATTTTAACCCTAAATCACGAATTTTTTGCATGGCAACATGAGATTTGTGTACTGGGGCGTTGTCCTGTAAAAACCAAACAACTTTGGATAGCTTTCCGCGTCTTTTCTCTTTAATTTTCTCCCGTAGAGTGGTCAATAACGTCAAATAGTAATCTCCAGTTATTGTTTTACCCTTATCCAAAAAATCAATCATGATAACTCCATGGCAATCCCAAAAAAAATGAAGCAAGAACTTTTCCAGCAGATTTTTGGGCACGAACTTCTTAAGTCTCGGAGAACCAGAGTGTCGCCATTACATCGATCGCTGCTTTGTTTCTGGATCGTAAAAATGTACCCAAATCTCATCCATAGTAACAATTCGGTTTAAGAAGTCTACATCGTTTTCAGATCGAGCACAGATCGAACGCGAAGATTCTATCCTTGCACGCTTTTGGTCAACATTCAATCATTCGGGGATCCATTTTGCAGAAATTTTTCTCATGTCCGAATCGACGTGAACTATATGATGAACGCGTTCGTATGAAATCTTCAGTGCTTCAGATATCTGTTTTAGCCCAATTCGACGGTCATGATAAAATCATGTCATGAGCTGCATTGATATTTTCGGGGACTGACACAGAAACTGGCCTTCCCTATCGGTCATCATCCCTAATGGAAAATTAACCTCTTTTGAAGCTTGCAGTCCAATTTTCATGGTCGCATACGAAGGACATTGATCGCCAAGGGTGATAAGCATATCTTCGTAAATCTGCTTACCTCTTAACCCTTCTAAATACAGGTACTTGATGATGGCTCGATACTCCAATTTTCGATTTTCACAATTTCGGTGGACATTTCTTCTTTAAATTTATGGCATAACTCTGGTTTACTTTTTTGACGTCGAAATCTACGCTGACACCTCGGCTGACACTTCTTATAAGTTATTGTTCGTTGATATGGTATCACAATATTTTGTTTATGCATGGAACTGGTCTAGGCTAACTAGATATCAATACATCCTCGTATGTATTTCTAAGTATCCAAAACTTCGAGCACTTTTGAAGAGGAATAATTATGGTTATAGACTCTATTAACAAATACTGGAGTTTATGCATTAGCTATCAAGTGACATGGTGGATGGAAATCCGTTAATATTGCGGAAAATTACGTCGCTGACAGCCTCAACAATAAAAATACAATAAGACCCAGCCAGAAGTCTCTTGCACTGCTTCAACAGAGACAGAAACATTGGTTGGAAATGAAGAACCTGTGGAGTCAGAAAATGTAATACACATCGAGAAGAAACGAGAAAAAGTGTTTCCAAATTTTGTTAACAATGAGAATAATTGTAAGAATTGTACCATTCATATTCATTTGAATTTATACCACCGGAAGTTCCTCCGGATTTCGGTAATATGTTGATGAAATCAAAAATTAAAGTTGCTTGCAATAATTTTAGATTAGTGTTTTCCTAGGGATGTAAGTTGACACACATAGGGATGTAAGTTGGCCTACATCCTGTCGCTAAGAGCAACCTATACCTTGTTGAGTAATTTTCACTTATGTATTTCGAAGAAGTGTCAAAATAGGTTGCTTACAACACAGGGAGGGGAAAACTATATTTATATCATTGATTCTTCCTGATTTACACCTCTCGTATACATTTTGATTGGAAATTTTCCTCCTAAACCAAGTTTTTCAATTGACTCTCTCGAAAACTTGCTAGTAGAAAGGTGGACAATTACAAAAATAGTTATTCATTATAGAATAAACAGAGATGAATTGAAATGAAATTTCTGAATTTCTAGGTCCCGCAAGGAGATCCCTCAGCACACGAGACCTTGATAGCTGACAAAGTGATGTCAAGTCTCAACATCCTAAGATCCGTGATACAGACAACAAACACCACTCTCCTCTCCATGAAAAGCATCCAATCCAACCTTATAACATCAACTCAAACACTTCTAGACAAAAATCAAAAAGATATAAACCTACAAGTATCAGCTTTGAAAAAAAACTACACCGGTTTGAGATCAAAAAGGAGCCATAACATCGTAGATAGGTGCATAGAAGATGAACAACCTGTCGATATCTTGGTAGAAGCCATTTCAGATGAAATTAAACAATGCATCACTGTTGCTTTAGCTGAAAACGTCAACATCATCAGTAATTGCATTGTAGAAGCTCAAACGTTCATGGATTTGCCAACCAAGATTGCTACAGATTTACAAACATGTGGGAGCTCCAGACAGTGTCTTCTGGCCATATCCGTAGATGCTGTCAATGAAAGTATGGAAATACCTTCCAAAGTTTTGGTGCTCACCGCTAGAGTTCAACAGCTTGCTTACCACGCTCTGTCCAACATCAATGGGTGCGCTGTGAATGGGCTGATTAATGTTGTCAGGCAGGGAATTTCTGTGGTCGAAGACATAGTGGCTTGTGTCGAAATGAATTCTTGAATCAATTTCTTTATTATTTCAAATAGGTACATGGAATTGTTGTGTTCATTCATACATATTGTTTGATAATCAAATTTCAATAGAATCTATATTAAACATCAAATGAGTAAATGAATGCTACTACTGCCAACTGTCCTCTTTGGAGTACTTTGTTCTGTCGGGTGAATATTGTTTGTACAGACCTAAAAGTTCCAGATTTTTCCACCAGTTCACTAAGGTAAGGTCAGGTTTGTCAAGATTCTTAGGATTCCACGGCGTTATTTCAAGGTACGGGTTAAGGGATGAAGCCATGAGACACACCTTGTGGCTTGTTCTATTCTCTACTATACTAAAATGGTAACTCTGTGGTCCGGCCCGGGGAATCTGTTGAAAAAGTGGGTCCGGAAGAATCTTAAAATTGCAGCGGAGCTGCGATACAGGAATGAAATTTTTACACGGTCGGAAAGAGGAATGATCGATTCGTACGTGGGCGAAATTTCGATTCTCTAGGCGATGTAGAAGTATTTCAAAAAAATTCGCGAAAAAATTCGGCAAAAAGGGCAATTTTAAACTCGATGAAACTTTTTTCGCAGATATACTGGCCGTGATGTAAATATACGGATCGAAAGAGGAAGAGTCAATGCAAAATAGCTTGGTATTCATATTTCCTTTCATTCCCCCATTTCTTCAGGAAAATTGGTCAAATTTTGACATTTCGCCTAAAAAATCACCCGAGTTCTACCGATGAGGATAACTACTCAAGAGGTAGATATGCTGGCCCATACTAGTATCTTTAACTAAAACACATACATTCACTTAGGCTTCAATAGCTACCTGCACAATTCCCAACAGCCATTATAAACAACGAAATAACCTTCTACCTCTCTGATATTCTGAGTCAGAGACCGTGACATTTTCCAATAACCCAATGTTCTCCAGAACAACAGATCCGGATCCATCCTGCCATATATTTCCCCTCAGGAACAAGAGTAACGCAAATAACCAACTTGCTCTTACATATTCATGAATGGCGAACTCCTCCAAGTGCTGCTAAAACAATGTTACTCACCTGACCTACTTGATCCAGGAAAGCGTGAGGGTTAAAACAAATGTTGTCCGCATAAATAACAACTGGAACAATGCCGCAGGTTGCACGTAAAAAACAACGTCTCGTTGCTCTATGGACGAAAGGCGATTAGTGGACTATTAGCCGCCATTTTGGGTTCAGGACCACAATGTAAACGAATATGCAAGGGCGGTGTAATTTACAGTCCGGCTCAGGCTAATGGTACGTTTGAACAGATGACACTCTTGGTCCTCGAATTAAAACAAACACGAAGACAGGGTCGTATTTGACCGTTGTCAGCGATGGGAAAATTGAACAAACCACTGTCTCCCATCAGTCTTTGCGGATAAACCAACAAGAGAAATACGATTGCATTTGTCTGAGAAGTTGAGGTGCTTCTGCAGATGTTTGTTTACACGTTTACAGAATTCATACCAAGACTTGAACTATTATTTGGTAATGCACAAGGTAATGGGGGTAATTACCTTCCCCCCATGAGTATCGAAGACCACAGGAAAATTTACGTTTCAAAGTTTATTTGAGGATGTTGTGTACTTGATTCAATGGCTTTCAATCGTATTACCCCCCTCATGAAAAAGAGCTATATTCACCCTTGGTAATACAATTTCTAAAATTCTAATACTTCAATATTTGAACCATAATAATAAACAGTAAAAAACACTGTGAAAAAAATACACATTTAATTTTGTCAATCCACTATAAAATACTGATTTAAACAATTTGAACCGGTTTCGGCTTACGCCATCATCAGCAATTAAATAAATAAAATAAAATATCAAAATATGACAGAGTAAACAATGCACCTACAGGTAAGTTGACATGCGTAAAAGATGGGAAAATTCCCTCTACAAATTTAAAAGTGGTGAACTGGACAATTCTAATTGACTATTCAATGTGTCTAAAGAAGTATTTCTTGAACATTTATTAATCTCCAAACACTCCAGCAAATCCATCTTCTTCCCTTTGTTACATACATGTAAGATTTTGAAATCTTCACCTGAAATTTCATGTCCAGACTGTCTTATATGATCCAGTATTGGGGAATTATTATCGGAGGAAAGATGTTCTCTGAATCTGATTTCAAATCTCCGGCCTGTCTGACCGATATATGCTGCCGGACACTCACTACAATTTATCTGGTATATCCCTGACTTTTTCATTGGCTCTATTTTGGGTTTAGCGTTGAACAATAATTTACTGATGTTCTGTGAACTTGAGAACGATGTTTCCAAATTGAATTTCGAAAAATAATTCTGAATTTTTGTTGACATTTTTCCGGTATAGGTTAAATTAACGAATTTATTTTTCTGTTTTACACATGATGGATATAATAGGAAATTCAATTGTTTGTTTTGTTTTTTAGCAATTAGTTTATTAATTAGTGGAATAGAAATTTTGTTGTTCATCCCTATATCGGTCAGACAGGCCGGAGATTTGAAATCAGATTCAGAGAACATCTTTCCTCCGATAATAATTCCCCAATACTGGATCATATAAGACAGTCTGGACATGAAATTTCAGGTGAAGATTTCAAAATCTTACATGTATGTAACAAAGGGAAGAAGATGGATTTGCTGGAGTGTTTGGAGATTAATAAATGTTCAAGAAATACTTCTTTAGACACATTGAATAGTCAATTAGAATTGTCCAGTTCACCACTTTTAAATTTGTAGAGGGAATTTTCCCATCTTTTACGCATGTCAACTTACCTGTAGGTGCATTGTTTACTCTGTCATATTTTGATATTTTATTTTATTTATTTAATTGCTGATGATGGCGTAAGCCGAAACCGGTTCAAATTGTTTAAATCAGTATTTTATAGTGGATTGACAAAATTAAATGTGTATTTTTTTCACAGTGTTTTTTACTGTTTATTATTATGGTTCAATTAAACTTCCACAAAATAAACAAAAAATCAATCCTTTTTATTACTTCAATATTTAGTTACACTAAGGGTCGGTATGTTGGTCTACACGTGTAATTAATCGAAATATTTTGCCATGATAAAACGGATATTTCTTTTGAAAATTGGGATTTGATGGTTTTTCTTGTAACGTTTCATTCGTTCTCTTCAGCGCCCTTTATCCTGAATATGTAATAAATCGAAATATTCAAGTTGACTAGTAGAGACTTCTGAAATTGATATCCATGGGTCCGAAGTGCTTATCGGTATGGTACAGGATGTTTGGCGAGACGATAACGATTGAAATTATTGATTTTTGGTTCAAGTTTCTCATGGGACTCAGACGATTTCAGAAAATCGTTTTTCTCGAAATCGGTTGCACCAAATGCGTACGATAGCAGAAAATTCGAGGCTAGATCGTGGGATTTGCAACGTGGCAGTACCCGAAAGTTTCATGGGAACCTGCGCCATCCTTTCAGAACCCACCTACGAGAGGTGAGAAGAAAAAAAAACTTTAATTTGATTGGTTTGTGAAAACGAAGGAGGAAAATCTTTAATTTGATGGGTTTTTCAAAAAAAACGACGAAGGAAATCTTCAATTAGATTTTGAGACGAAAAAGGTAGTAACTGGAGAAGCCTTAAACGGGAAGGTTCTCAGTTGACTCGGGTTCCATTTTAGGGTAGGAAATTCAGTGTTTGGAAGTACGGTCTCAAAGCGGAGAAGGAAACAGTTAAGTTTGAATCGGAAGTTAACGAGTTAACTCATTTTTGGTTTTTTGGAAGTACGGTCTCAAACGGAGACAGAAAACTGTTAAGTCAAAAGCAAAAGGTTTTTGAAATTACTTAGAATTATTTAGATTGCGAGTGAGATTAATCTGCAAACAGGGAATTAGTGAAGTGTTTTTGTAGTTCTTTTGTTTTTAAGGATATTTTCATCATCCTCAGGAGTACCTGCACGAGGAGAAAGGTCAGGTGTTTTTGTGTATGCTAAGCTTGTTTGAGTATTGGTAGAAATAGAAAGCTGCATGCAAGGCCAGATATCTTTCGGAGTCCAGAGTCCCGAAATCTTCTACGAGTCTGTCTTTGAATCGTATTGTTTTTGAGATCTCTCTTAAGTATTCGGAAATTCGGGTTGTATTATTGTTAAATCTCCCCATGTTTACGATTTTGGTTCATTTCAACAAACCCCCAAGTTTTTATAATTTGATTATGCTTATTTAATTGGAATTTTTTCTGATGATTTGATTTTGTTTCGATGATTCAATTTTGTTTTTCAATTTGAATTTGATGTAATAATTTGATTTGGTTTTGTTTAGTTCATTTGATTAGGGAAATTGACCAAATAATTCGATAGTTAAGTTTGTTGACGTGATTGGATTATAAATAGCGTGTCTTAAATTTTTTATTTAATTTTGGGTCATAATATACGTCTCAAATTTTAATTCGAAAGTTTCATTTACCCAAGTGCGATGGGCCGTACCCACACTTTCTCCCTTCACGGAGAAAGATTTTCAAAATTTAAAATTACATCTTTTCTTTTCTTCAGTTAATAACACCCCTGATTGGTGGAAAGCTGCTGTTCTGTCGAATCACAAAGGGGGTGCTTTTTACACCTGTAAACCGTCAAATTGCGCTACTGACAAGAATGCGGTTCGTAAAAGTCTTTTCATCTCTTAGTAGGAAAGAGTGATCGGTAAATTTTTTCTTAGCGAGTTGACGAATCTAGAGATTAGTTTTTCAAAGTTTCATATTGTAATATGATTCATAAATCACAGAGAAGCTGAATTTGCTCGACCTGAAATGATAAATTCATCTCAGCGATGAAAAAACACCATTCCAACCACCCTACGTACAATGACCCGAAGAGAGGACTCAAAAATTCCTCTTTAGGAAATGATAAATTTCGACAGTGTTTGTGTGTCCCAGTTTATCATGATCTGTCCACCTAATAGATGAAGTTGGTGCAGGGCCATATGAAAAACTGGCAAAGTTTGCGATTTCGCGTGATATAGATGCTGTCAAATCGGAAGCGGTGTGGTGGAATTCCACCTATTCCGCTTCCAGCGATGATGAGTGGATTTGGAAAAGGATGAAATGCTCATCACGTAATGATGGCAACCATTTTGATATTGAGCCGCAAAAAGTCTGCCCCCCGAATTTTTATCCCACCACACTGACACCAAATTACACCTTTCAACGAATTGAAACTGCAGAAGAATGAGAATGGGAATATTCTTCAGCACGGCGAAAAAAATAAGGAGTGCTTTTTTTGAAACTCTTACTATAAGCATCAATTAAGAAAAATCTATGTGAACAAAACAGATCGTTAAAGGGTAAAGCTGAAAACTAGGAATCATATCCTCCGTTTTTCTCCTCATACTCTGCAGTTCCATTGTTTGAAATGAACCTAAATGCGGTATGAACATCGGTAGCTGTGGTTGCGTTAATGAATGACATGAAAATGGGTTCTTTTCATTTCGCGATAGACAAAACTGAAACAAAAGGGAATATTTTCACGTTGAATGGCAGACGAGTGGAATATCATACAATGCTGAATGCAGAATATAACATGTTTACGGATGTGTACAACATGTTCGTCTTTTTGGAGTGGTTTCGCGTTCTGCTGATGGATCAGGAAATGGTGAAATGCTTTTGCAGCAATCCGAAAATCAGGAAATGATGCTTCATGAGTCTGAAATACCACTATATTGACCTGGAATGCGAAATGGGATGAGGCGTTTCCGATTGAATTGACGGAGAATTGTGATGAGATTCATCCATCGATGGGCGCTGATTCCTTGCGAACAGAAAATATTCTTTTTTCACACCTCGTGGAAGTTTCATGTTAAAGAAAAACGATGAAGTGGCAAGATCAGATCTTTCATAAGACCAAAATCTACCTACAGCTCAAAATGAGAGGAAAAATGAAGCTCCTCAAGTAACAAAAGGATCTTTGCGATCTCTCCGTCTTATCAGATTCAATTCAAACTTTATGTGGAACAGGCAAGGCATAGCGAAACGTCTTTGACATGGGTACCTTAGCATAGGAATAACCAAAGATCTTTTATAGTTTTCTGAGGCTCTGCATCCTCAAGGTATAGCAAAAACAGTCAGTTCATTGGAAATGAGATAAAAGCAGAATCTGGTGGAAAACATTCTAGGGCAGATTCTAGTTTCTGGCAGACTAGTCAGAATGGGGAGTTTCTGCAGATACCAGTTGGTACATTGCAAGTACAACAAATACAATACACTCCTAGGTCTCCTGAGGAGACCTTAGACTATATAGAGACCCCTTTATTTACATTAGAATAGTCAAAGGAGGAGACCCCTCCGAAACTACAAGCTTCGAAGCTTGTAACAGTTGTAACTTGTGCCGAGTTCGGAGAGAGCAGTTTTGTACTTTGTAGGCTTTGTTATTTATAGACCTTGCAAAACAAGCTTGAGGTGTTTTCAGGTAAATGAAGAAACCTTGCTTCATTTTGTATTCCAGTATGCAGTAAGAACTGTAAGAAGTTTCAAAAATCGTACAATGCTGTTGTTGGAATACCTATACTCCATTCACAATTATAAAATCACAACTCTGGCCTTGGAAATTTGACACATTCTACTCTCTGTCGAAGTTATGACGTTTTTCAAAATATTTTTATGTTCCAAGTCAACACTATGTTGCCCTTTCTACATTCTTAGCGTATTTTTCAGAATATATATTTCATTTCGGAGAACATAACAGAAAATTGTGAACAATATTCTACATATAAGGGAGTTTTTGGATTTATGATTGTATGTTTTTTATATGTGTATTATTTTTTTGTTTGGAGTTCGTGGTCAACTGACCAATGTATGATGTACCTGTAGGCCTTGTCATCAGTTCGCAGGAACTGTTTTAAGGTCAGCTATAAAATTGCTTAGTAAAATAATAATAAAAGATTTATCGATGTGCTTTGTTTTCATCATGATATTGTATGTGATATGATTGTGAGGGTGCATAACATTTCTATTTCTAATATTTCTTTATTTCAAATAAATAACAGTTTCATTCATTCATCACAAAGAAAGTAAACATAATAACTAAATTAACGAATTTGTTTGCAGAGAAACTAATAATTTCAATGCAGTAGTAACTGAGTTTTGGTTATAAATTAATAAGCAAGAATGTCCATTCCTGAAAGCTTTATAGATATACATTTCATTCATTTGATCTTATGAACAAGGAGTAAAATATTCTGACTATATAGTAATTCATTCGTTTAAAAAATATTCATTCATTACTACCACAGTAGGTTTGTACAAATAAAATGGAATAGGTCAAACATATCATTCACCTGTTCTAAAATAAGACACAAACTCCTGGAATATGGAAAAAACCGATGTATTCTGGTTCAATATAATATAGCCTATTTCTACTTTCGGCAAAGGATTGATAGGAATGAAAGCTCCAGTGACACATTCCAAATAAATTTTGAGCACCAAAAACGATACCGAAACTAACCAAACTTCTGGGGGACCGGAATTTCGTTTGGAATATTTCTAAGCGGGAAGATACCTAAAGAAAACTTCGTTATCAAGTGTTTAAAGAGGTCGATTAGTACTTACTTTCGCTTTATTTATGCTTATAAATCGATTTTTGGCCAAATTCAAATTTGCCGTTAGTACTCACGCCAAAAGTCGTGAAAGTTGCACGAAATTTCTCATATCGACGGGAAACTTCTTCTGGACGACGAAGAACGGAAAAATAGGCGATTTCCTATCGATATTTCGCCCCAAAATCGCCGATTGATTCGAACTAACAAAATTTGGAATATCTTTGATACTTTTACTTTGATGTGAACAAAGAAACTGGCATCGTCGTTTTGTCATTAACGATATTCTCTGTACGACTACGAGCACAGACTTTTCATCAGGTGCACCAACTCCTGAAAACGAAATCATGACCTCCTATGTGATTGAATCAAAGTGAATGGAGTATAGATTGTGAAAATGACATTCAGAGAGCAAGTATAGACCAGTTAGAATCGTCGAATGTAGCTCAACCTAACAACATCTAATCAAGTCACAGCCCCACTTCTCTAAGCGCTAGGATTTCCAGGCATGCAGCAGAAATATCCAAAATTATCCTATATGAAGCTCTAAGCAGTTTATCCAGTTGTTGTCCTCCTATTAAGGACCTGACGAATTGCATTCAAAGAGCAGGAAACCAGGTGGATCAGACTGGATCAAACACTCTTTCCCATCCCCCAAATTTCTTCGTTCTGAACCTGGCAGACCTACTGATAACCTGATTCCTTATATTCCACCTTATTCCCAAGAGATTCAAAATGGAGTAGCGAGAATCGTGCGGTCAAGTACCCGAACAAAGTGTTCAATCCATCCTTTGTCTCTTTCACGTTGAGATACGGCAGGTGCGGTTGAAATCGAAGCACTTTAAGTCGGGATGAAACTCGAGAAACTCCCCAGATGTGGGAGATCCAAAAGAACAAGTTCGCGGAAAAAATATACCGCAGAGCCGGAAAGAACAGTTATATTGATGAACGGATTAGGCACGTGACAACGTGAGTCATCGCCAGGATCTCGGTAAGAATGTTTGCGGATCCTTTTCAGAAAGGAGACGCAGATAAATTTCCGTGATCCCCTCGAGATATAACTCCACGTCAAAATTCCCTGCACTACATTTATATTTTGGGCGGTTCGGCACATACTTGATGTGGGCAATCGGTTGATAGGAACGCGTGGGGGAGAGAATTGAGCTGGACGTGGTTCTTGGAGCAGCCATATTGAGACTCTGTTAAATTAAGTTAATAGAGATGTCTTCGGAGGATGGGAAACAATTGTCAATATCAACGTTTCACTTACTTTCAGTCGCCGAAGCCTCACAATGGAAGTTGTGAGGATTAGAGGGACTATGACAGTTCCAGGCCAAAACTGCACTTTCATTTGTGAAATCGCATATCAAACAGTCTAAAAGGGTACACTTTATGGAATGCCGAAAGGCCTAAGCTGAGCAGACTGCTTCAAAACTGATTCAGACTGCTCAACAGCTGACAGAGAAAGCAGTTTGAGACAGCCCGATCACCAAACTATTTATTCGTGTCACTACATATAGGTGATGAATTTTATTCTGAACCTCAAAAGGTAGCAAATTGTTTTGCTGAATACTTCTCCACTATTGCCAGACGTTGTGTCGAAGAGCGTTATGGTAACAACCTGTCTTTATCATGTACTACTCCTCCCCTTACTAGCCACACTTTTTATTTTTTTCCAGCGGATGGAGAGGAGGTTCTGTGTATTATAAATAAACTTAAAAATAAAAAAAAGTACGGGTACTGATTTGATAACTGCTAGAATTTTGAAGAACATATCTCATTGTGTCGCCCAACATCTGGCGAATCTAATCAATGAGTCGATATGCTCTGGTATCTTTCCTGACATCTTGAAGTTTGCTCACGTTATACCCGTTTTAAAAAAAAACAGTATAGAAGAAATATCCAATTATCGACCTATATCTATACTGAGTACATTGTCGAAGGTAATTGAGAGGTTAGTTCTAAACCGAATGATGAACTACATTGACAAGTTCGGGATCATGGCGGATGGCCAGCATGGCTTTAGAGTCGGACATTCTACCCAAACAGCGGCACTCGAGTTTTTGGAATTTGTTTACTCAAATGTTGACGAGGGACTGGATACAGCCGGGATATTTTTCGATCTATCTCGAGCATTTGATTGCATTTCGGCAGAATTCCTCGGGTCGAAGCTTTACAACATAGGCTTCAGAGGTGTGTTTCTTGAGTGGACCCTGAATTTTGTGAGGGATAGAATAATTTCTGTTAGAGTGGGTACTCGTGGTCTGATAAAGTAGCAGTTGATCTGGGAGTTCCCCAAGGATCCGTCCTGGGGCCACTCCTATTCATTCTTTTTATTAATGATGTAGTGCATCGGATCCCACTCAAAATTGGCAGAATGATCCTATTTGTGGATGATACTTCAATTGTTATATCGGCAAAGAGTACTGATGAGCTTCGGCAGATTTGTGGATCATTGCTGGGAGATTTCGTTAATTGGTGCCAGGCAAACTCACTTGTCGTCAATGTTGAGAAAACTGTGCTCATTAAATTCGGGTTGAGGAAAACCTCCCCGTTAGTGATAACACATGACGGTAAAACTCTTCTTTCTAGTGAAAGCACCAAATTTCTTGGAATTATTGTGGATGACAACCTCAGATGGTGCGATCATGTGGATTATGTATGTGGGAGGTTGAATTCCTCCTTCTATGCCATACGCAGAATTCGAGATTCACTCCCCCTTCATTCTGTTATCAACATTTACTACAGTTTAGCATTTAGTATTTTGTCATACAACATCTTAATTTGGGGAAACGCTATTGATTTCAATAGGGTGTTCGTGGCACAAAAGCGTATCTTACGTTGTATTTTCAGTTTGAATCCTCGCGACTCCTGCAGGCCACTATTCATTGAAAATGAAATACTCACGGCTCCATGTATTTATATATTGAAGCTATTATCATATGTGAGAGATAATCTTTCTAAGTATAGAAAGTTGTCTGAATTCCACAGTTATAACACTAGAAGTTCCGAAACTCTTTCTTTTCCTCCTCACAGAACCTCTAAATTTGAAAAATCCCCATTCTTTCAGGGTGTAAGAGCTTATAACAAGTTGCCAGACTCTATAAAAGAGTTGAACAGGAAGAGTTTCCATACTGAATTAAAAAAATTGTTACTAAAGAATTGTTATTATAGTGTTGATGAATATCTTGTGGATAGTTCATTGTAATTTTACTTGTCATTTGAATTCAATTTTTGTTTTTCTCACTTTGTTTATTCTTTGGCTTTCTGTTGACTTATCCTATACATTGTAAATGTCTTGACAGGATGAATAAATATTACTATTACTATTACTATTACTATTACTATTACTATTGGATGTAGTAAAACTTCAAACAGTACAGAACAACTTCAATCAGCTGCAGATAGATCAGCTGACAGATTCAGTAGAGCTACGGGCAGCTCTAACAAGTTCTGCTGCTCGATTCCTACGTCTGGTATTCACAATATGTAATCATCAACTGTAAAGCCTAGAGTTTTTGCTTTGGGAAATCAACCTGTTGGTTCCTTTTTCATATTCCCCCAAAAAAATGGCTTCGAAACTAGCCCATTATGTACCAATAAAGGTATTCTCCCTGGTGCCAAGTGTTGTATTCATCTCTTTCATTTCCGGTCCATCATTTCACTGATATGAATTATCGAGAAGCTAAGTTACTACCTCATAACATAGAGTCCTACCAAAGAGTATAAAATCCTCTTTAGTGTGAAAGACTCCTCAAGTGGCAGGCTAGGCTTTGCCTTTTCATCCTCCCTTTGGAAATATACCCCAGCTCTTTTGGGGTGGATATCACAATAAATTCAATATATGGGTTGAAAATGGCGGCTGGTTGCTATTAGGGTATTGATACGAGGTTTATTGATATCTAGTTAGCCTAGACCAGTTCCATGCATGAACAAAATATTGCGATACCATATCAACGAACAATAACTTATTAGAAGTGTCAGTGTAGATTTCGACGTCAAAAAAGTAAACCAGAGTTAGGCAATAAATTTAAAAAAAGATGTCCACCGAAATTGTAAAAATCGAAGAATTGGAGTATCGAGCCATCATCAAGTACCTGTATTTAAAAGGGTTAACGTTAAGAGGTAAGCAGATTCATAAAGATATGCTTAATATACCCTTGGTGATAAGTGTCCCTTGTATGCGACCGTGAAAAATTAGACTGCAAGCTTCAAAAGAGGTAAATTTTCCACTGAAGATGATGACCGATCTGGAAGGCCAGTTTATGTGTCAGTCTCCGAAAGTATCGATGCAGTTCATGACATGATTTTATCAGACCGTCGAATTGGGCTAAAACGGATATCTGAAGCACTGAAGATTTCATACGAACGCGTTCATCATATAGTTCACGTCAATTTGGACATGAGAAAAAATTCTGCAAAATGGATCCCCAAATGTTTGAATGTTGACCAAAAGCGTGCAAGGGTAGAAGCGTCGCGTTCGATCTGTGCTCGATTTTAAAACGATGTAGACTTATAAAACCGAATTGTTACTATGGATGAGACTTGAGTAAATTTCTATGATTCAGAAACAAAGCAACAATCGGTGGAATGGCGACACTCTGGTTCTCCAAGACCTAAAAAGTTTCGTTTCCATAAATCTGCTGGAAAAGTTCTTACTTCAGTTTTTTGGGATTGCCATGGAGTAATGATGATTGATTATTTGGATAAGGGTAGAACAATAACTGGAAATTACTATTCGACATTACTGACCACTTTACGGAAAAAGATTGAAGAGAAAAGACGCGGAAAGCTATCCAAAGGTGTTTTGTTTTTACAGGACAACGCCTCAGTACACAAGTCTCATGTTGCCGTGCAAAAAATTCGTGATTTAGGGTTAGAATTACTAGAACACCCCCCTTTTTCACCAGATTTGGCTCCGTCCGACTATCATCTCTTTCCTCAACTGAAAAAAAGGCCAGAAGGTCGTAAATTTTCTTCCAACGACGAGGAAATGAAAGCTGTGTAGGACTGGTTTGCAGAGCAAGAAGAAACATTTTTTGAAAGGTCTAGAGACGTTGCAGGTTCGCTGTAATAAATGTATTCAATTAAGAGGAGAATATGTTGAGTAATAAAATATTTTGACATTGAAATTTAGTTTGGTTCTACAGTAGGCTAAGAATTTTTCGATATATCCTCGTATCCACATATGCTCGATTTTGGGTGACCCTTTGTCATTGTACATTCTATGCCACTTACTGTCTGAGTATCCGAAAATTCCTCTCCTCTTAAACGATATTGTCAGTGTTTTTCTGGTTTCAATTTTAAGGTAAGCTAAAGCAGGTATTTTGCAGGAGATACGTTTGCCAATGTGATCAAAACAGCTCACCTTCAAATTGAATGCTTTCTCCTCAGAGTAGGTACCTATATACCATAAATTGAAACTTGCAAGTCTTGTAATAAACCTCAAAGAAAATTTATGGTTTCTGGAGACCAACCTGAGCAACCCTCACTTTAGTTACTACGAAAGCTGTAGCCCCAAACACAAGAGCAATCAATTTCCAAGTATTCGGTTCTCGTTTTTCCTTTGTTACCCAAAGAACCTGTGCAAGGAATCCAGCTCCAACTCCTTGATTATGCATTCCTCTTGCTCGAATCGGTCAGCGTTATTCGTTTCCAAAATTCGTCTTCCCGTTCATTCTTGGGATCAATGGAATACTTTTATCGCAGTATAACGACCGAAAAATTTGCAATTTAATTTCTAAATCGCTCAGACGATAAGGCAGGAATTTTCTTGAAAATTAATCAGCGCTACTGCACATCCTCTACTAATTCCGAGGATACCGCAATCCTTAGTTATTTATAAAACACAAAGGGATAATTCTGGCCGGGAATCTCCGATAACGGTACAAAAACTGTCCTGGATCTTCTGAATTAATGAAACTGCATGCTATAGAGCGGAAGAATCCGCACCATGAATTTTTCATAACTAAATCCCTGAGGACTTTCGGTTACAAAAATGCTCTCTTCCTATTTCCCATGGCCATTGCTCACATTTCAATTCAGCTTACGGATCCTTTAGAATTTCGTGCTACTATATTTTATAGATAAAAAAGGCATTCTGATTATAGATCCAATACAATACGATCCCATTTACTCCTAGAAAATATCAATTCTCTAAGTTGTGCTTCGTTATTTTCGTTTTTCCTTGCTATCGTTTCTTGTTTATTTTCATAACAGTTTCTATTAACTATTACAACTGGCGCCCAGACAAGCAATGGCACCTGTAAAACTCATCGCTCTACAAAGCCTCTGAAATTGATAAATAGCTTAGATACTCTCAGAAAATCAATAGATCATAATTGAAATAAAGGTTCGGTAATACTGAAAGATCGGAAAGAATATTATGCCAGAAAATCAGGGTAATATCCGTAAACATCGCTTCATGAATTTTGAATACAATGTGTATTTTTCCATGCTCGTTTATGCCGCCATTATCCAGAACAAACATCTCGAACGTCCATAGAAAATGACGCGCATAATGCAAGAATGTTTTCCCTCGTATTTCTAAACTCAACTGCATTATTCATCTATTCAAATTTTCTTTTTTCTTAGAGAATTCCGAAGAATGTTGATACGGAATAGCTTTGCTGCATATTCTGACTTTAATATCTTTCTTGTATCGATTAAAAACTAAAAAGAATGAGTTTCTAATGTATTCACTAAAAAGAGGAATATTTCGTACACTTCAAAAAGCATGCAAATCAAAAAGAAGGAAATAATCATTATTCTCATTGAGACTCTCCCAGCTCTGGAATCGTGTTCCTGTTGATATTATACTCGAAGCTCCTCCTTTTTCCTTTTTCTCTACTTTTCCAACATCCCTATTCGTGAGTGGTTTGATTCAGTAAGCTTTTTTTAGTTGAATTTATTTTGTCATATTTCTTGGACTCATTTTTAAGTTATCAACTTCATGAGGTTGGCGGGAAGATATTGCTTAGCGATATGAGCACCTATTGCACCATATGATATCTAGTGATATCATACAGTGTAATGTAATACAATGTTTTGGCAGTAAAGGGTTTATTATTATTATTAATATTGGGTCTCTGGTGAAATCTGCCTTGATCTTGTTGATTTTGGTGGTTGTAATCAATCTTACCTTTATGCATTTCACGGAAAAAAATAAAAGCTTGTTTCAAAGCAATACCTTTCAATTCAAGCTGATGTTAGATTTGTATATCCCCGAGAGGATATCTATTTCAATTTAGATTATCATATTCTCAAAGCCTCAGCTTCTAATGTAGCAAATGATTTTTTCAATTCAAAGATATTTGCTCACGCGAAGAGTAATTTACTACTCAATCTATGAACACGTAGTCTTAAATTGAATAAAATCTAATACTCAATTGTAGTATATGGCAGATAGAATGAAGTATACTATCTGATTATTCAGAATATATGGTAGGATCATATTGAGAATATGGTTCGTAGAAGGAAATTCACAATACTCACATTGAGAATTTGAAAAGCTTGTATCAAGTTTATACATTCTTAAAGTGAATCATTGTTTTCTCTGCTCATTTAGAAATATGATTGTTTTGAGTATATTAAAGATGATTTCATTTCAATTGAAGAATATTGATAATTTAGAAATGAAAAGATATTGCTTAGATGCAAATTACTCGATATTTGAATTGATATTTTGATAACGTTCATTCTGAAATGCTAGTAAACTATATATTATCATGCATATTCTCAAAATATTTCCCTCCGAATATTTCAATCTCATCTTGAAATTGAAAAGGTGGAGAGAATTTAAGAATTATTAAGCATATCTATTTGTAGGTTAATTATTGTAGTTCAATCCGAAATATTTGGCCTTTGGCTTCATTCTGCAGATTTTGAATAAGGGGTGGTATGCTGAAAAAATTAAGGAGCACTCATCAAAAATAGAATATTCATTTGAAAAATATATTCTAAATAACACAGTTCTCAGATATAAAATTGAAGATATTTATAAAATATGCATTAGAATTATGTGCCACTATATTCTTTCCACATTGCGGAAGGTGTTTCTTCATTTTTCTATGACGTTGGTCCAAGGTTCATCGTTAAGTTGCAGCCAAACAATATCCTCGTTATTCATAGCTGAAAAATACAATTTTAAATCAAGCTGCACGTAGAGGCTTTCGATAATATTTTCTTTTCCCCATAAAGAAGGGGTTACAGTAAACCTTATAACCATGATAAACACATTTAAATCAATAGGAAAATCCCGCAATTCTGAACTGAGTAGGTTATCTGAAATTTCCGGAATCCATAGAAAATGGCAAAGTTGAAAATTAGAAATATTTATAAATGGGTTTTCACGTCTGTGAAATGATCATAAAGCAATCGTTAACGGCATGCATTAGAAATATTTTTTGTAAATGCAAATTTTCAGCAGAAAATTATGACTAGTTTTCGAAATGAACGTCTAATAGAGCTCTCGCAGTGAATCGCCCTAATACTCTCAGTGCGCTTGATTCAATTTGAAATTTATTTCTTGAAACTACTAAGAACATCCCTGACGATATGTTAGATTGAACAAATTCACTTACCTTTGAATACTTCAATAACCGATTCCTCACAACCCCATCAATCCTTTAGAACATCACCATTATCCACCTGCGAAGTGTTCTGCATCATTCCGTGAAACGCATTGAAAATGAATAACCAGAAAAACTCAAGTTTCAAAAATTCCAAAGTTTCTCCTCCATTCTGAACTAGATAAACTCAACGTGAACGAAAGCGAAATGAATTTCGACACATGCTTCGTAGTTCGTACTTCGGCGAATAGAATAAAAAGATAGGTCTGGACCTGTCCAACGATTATGCCAAGAAATATACAATATACATACTTAATTTGAGATTGGAGAACGCGATTGAATCTCAAACAGAGAAAGTATACATACAAATCAAGTGAATCAGAGAAATTTGAACTTAACTTTGAGCTTCTCATCAGAAAAATATCATTATATTGAACATTCCATTTAGCGTTATGAAGAATATTTGAGATTCAATTTGAGTTGAAGAGTTTTGTTTTTACCACTCATGAAATGGAGTAGTGTTCTTTTAAAAATATGGTATATATGAATGGAATCTGTCGAAAACTCAGTTTGAGTGAAATGATATACTCAGAATGAGGTGTTATAGTCTCATTTGAAGAGCACGCGATTTTCATCCTGAAAATCGTTCATTTAACTGAATAGAGATAACCAATACTTGAATGGAATAATTTTTCAAGTTTGAATGAAACATATTTACTTGAAGTGAAAATTTATGTTGAGAAAATGAATATTCACATTTGAACATTTCAGGATTTTCAATGCAAAACTATTTTCATCAAATGAGAATAAAAACTCTCAGAACAAGGTGAAAGAAATAAGAATATTCAAATACTCCTTTTGAGCATTCACTTTTTTCTGTGAACATAAATTACTCCTCACAGAATTACTATTCACGTGGGAGATACTTTAATTGCTTTTTAGACTTCTCACCGTCGATTCAAGCAAAAAAGATGAATGATATCTATCATCGGTCTTTTTCGAGAAGAGAAATCCAGAGCATTTGGAGCGATTCAAACTTCGACAGCCTCCTTTACCACGATGTTTTCCAGATGTTTATCATCTAAAACTTTCATCAATAAACATTCATGCGCCAGTGATAAGTTCATTCCCGAATCCAGCCAGTGCAAACTGAATTTTACGCACATGATTTTTTATTTCAAAATAGCACTATCCATCAGTGGTAACAGTAACACAAATTAACATCGCGGTCGAAATTCTTTACTATTCTGCAGAGCAATTTTAAACGTCCCGCGTAAACTACAGATTGATGGTCTCTGAAATATGTGCATACGAATTGAAATTGAAATTCCTCGCTTTCCATAAATAACAAGTTTTGAGCTATGCTAGGTGCGGTTTACACCAGAAATATTGCTAGCGACCAGAGTGTTACGAGAAGTATGCAACGTTCATCCAATTAGTATGCTGCGAAATAGATTGGATCAGTTTAGTCTGAAAACTCACAAAACTACTCCATACTATACTTCTTGATACAGTACAGTAGAAGTTCAGTAAGAAATTTCAAACAATCAATACTCTTTTGGCATTTCTCAAGAATTGTTCAATTCAAATTGTGATATTGTTCTTTGAAAAGCGGTTTCACGACTTTGGAGACCTAACTGCATGATCAGCTACTCTTCAACTGCAATTGATCCTCAACTCATTTCCTATTTCTGAAAAGACATTCACCCAGAATCAATAATACTGCGTTTCGAAAGCGAATCAAGAAAAAATATCGAAGCAAAGATATTTGTTCACTAACTGAACTAGTCAGCTAACTGCTTTCTGAACAACCATGTATTTACCCACTAGAGAACTGGAATGCTGTGAAACTGCATGGAATATCTTCAGAAAAATCACATAAATTACAGCTGATTATCACCTAATGCATATTTAATACAATATTGAACTTCAGTCAATGTTCATGTCACTAGTGCTCGTCATTAACTATAGGGCAGTCTCGAAATAACTGAACAAGTCAGCTTACTATCTTTTACTTGAATGCAAGGAGAAATTCATCTCAAAATTTGCTAGAACCTATAAATTACAATATAATATCCATAATGATGGCGCCTTAGACTTTGAAATTAGTTAATATTGCTTGACGTCGGATTAACTGAACACGTCAGGTTACTGCCTGTAATAGAAAAAAAGTCCTGCTCTATATACTCCTCCATAAAAGCTTTCACCTATTTTCATCAAAAGTATCCTACTTTTGGACATCCGTCCAGTATGTTGAAGCTGATAAACTAAAAATGATTCTCACAATAATTGCCGTTAATAATTATCAAAAAATGATCAGTTAATCTATTGTGTGAGTTGAACTTGGCAAACACGAAGAAAATACTCGTACTGGCAAAACAAGAGTTATCGATCTGAAATCTCGATATCGATCAATGCCAGGTTTGTTGGGATCATTATCTCAATGAGTAAGGTTACTATCTATAACTAAGTCCAGCGACACTTCTATACTGAAATATACCTCGAATGCAGCGAGAATCTATAGATTCCAGTATATCATTCATATAAATCGCATCTGAATTTTGAAGATCAGTAATTTTTGCTTGAAATAGATGAATGTCACGTAATTGAGGATAATTAACTGAACAAGTATCGTACTTTCTTTAACTGAGTATGGAGACACTAATTTTTGCTTTCATCTCGAGATCTACTAGAATCTATAAATTTCATCGTATTATTCCATAAGAATCACAGATTAGGAAGTTCATCTTATATTTACGTCAAGTGACCTAACTGATCAGTTAATGTTCCATTATGTTGAACTTCAAATACCATTTATGTCACTACTAGTTACTACTTAAAATCTAACTGCGAATAAGCCAAATTTATCTATGTTTCGACTAAGAAATAGATGCAAAGTCTGTAGGGACTCATTAACTGAGCAAGTTAGCTCACAGTCTTCAACTGATTTCAGATACAGTTGAGCATTGTGATATATCTCTAAATCTGCGAGAGACTATAAATTCTTGTGAGATATTCATGAGAACCAAAGTTTTGAGGATCAGTTATTAATGCCTTGAAGACCATCTTAGCTGCACACTCATGTTGAATGAACAAGTTAGCGTAGTGTATCCAACTGGTTACTGATTTTAGATTCAGTTGGGCATTGAGATATATCTTGAAATCTTCAAGAATCTATAAATTCTAGTGGGATATTCATAAGAACCAGTTTTGAGGATTAGTTATTGATGCCTTAGCTCAAAACTCATGTTAACTGAACAAGTTAGCTTAGTGTCTTCAACTGATTACATTCCAGTTACCGTTTGGCATTGAGATATGTCTTTTAATCTGCGAGAATCTTCAAATTCTAGTGAGGAATTCCTAAGAACCACAGTTTTGAGGAACAGTTATTGATGCCTTGAAGACCATCTTAGCTCCACACTCATGTTAACTGAACAAGTAAGCGTAGTGTCTTCAACTGATTCCAGGTACAGTTTGGCATTGAGATATATCTTTTAATTTGCGAGAAACATCAAATTCTAGTGAGATATTTATAAAAACCACAGTTTTGAGGATCAGTTATTATTGCCTTGAAGATCATCTTAGCCCCATAATCATTAACTGAACAAGTTAGTTGTAAATGAAGGTGGAACTTTTCCGAAACAGGGAATATAGGCTTCAAGATCTCGAATGAGGTGAAACTGCACGGGATATTGGCAGAATTTTCGTTTGTATCGTTGTTGATTATTGACTACTGATCAGTTAATCTGATGAGTAACTTGAACTCTACTTTACGTTGCTGTCACTGGTACTCAACGTGAACATCCAAATTCGTCGAATCACTCGTGTTGGCCAAACACGAGTCATCGGTCGGGCGAGAGCAAAACAGACGGACGTCGGCCATGTTCAGGCTAATTAACCGAACAACTTGTCAGCTTACTGCCCCTAACTCAGGCCACCGTCTCCAACCTTCCGACTAACTTCGAATTGACATATTGGCGTATTGTTCACGTGACGGCCTAATTAACTAACTTCACGGTACGGCCGGAGCGGCAACATTTCATTTCCCCGGAAAAACGGGATACCGCCGGCGTTATCTAATGCCGGGAAAATGCTCTGGATTACGTACTGTCGGACATGCTTCGTTATTTCGAAGCGGACTCGCTCGTTCGGACAGCTGAGAACGGGTTTGGTGAGACGCTTTTGCGAAGAGGCAATAAATGTTCATGGCGTACCGTGATTTTTTCCGACTATTCGAATCGGGTAATTAATTCTTCGACTTTCTGGAGGGGTGGAAAGCGTTTCGTTATTGCGATGGGGTTGGGTTATTTGCTCCGCTTCTGTTTTGACGAATGCGAGTTTGGGGTAGGATTTGTTTAATGGCCTCATTATGGTCCAGTTGATGGGGAAAAATCCAACAAGAGTATGTCATGTGATCTTAATCACATATTTTTTGAGTTTTATGTTCGGGTGTTTTTTTTTAGAGTGATAGAACTTCGAATTGAATTTTAATCCATTTCATTTTCTATTTGAAAGATAATTTTATGTCCACCACTACTATCTCTGGAGCTAATGTTACAGTGAATGGTGCTAGTTACAGATCGATGATCAATGATTATTTGTTTCGAAATCTGAATGAAAGTGTTTTGGTTCCAACAAGATGGTGCTACACCTCATGCTGTGACCGTAACAATTGATTTATTGAAAGGAAGATTTGGTGATAACATTACTTCGAGAAATGGTCCAATCAATTGGCCTCCAAGATCATGCGACATAATAATGATAATAATATTCATTGAATTTTTAAGCTAGTTTATGTAAGTAGAACATGTCACAAAAAGTACAATAAAAAAAAGAGTAGCATAAACACAGCATAGTAAAATAATAACAATTCAATTACAACACAATAAAAACAGCAAGAGTAAAATTAAATTGTTTCGTACATTGACTAGTTTATTACGGTGTTCTGGTTTTATGTTACTTTTGTGTCCTGATCATTACCAGGATTATGATCTTCCTGAACTGCTTCTAGTTGGTAGGATTCTGGTGATTCTTGTTAATCTCGATGATTAAGACTTCTGTGGCTACACAACTGATGTAGAGGGTATACTTAACTATAACCACCCTATGGTAATATTGATGATCACTGCGTTATATTTTTATCTATACTTAGACAACAACTATGAAGAGGATGAGAAAGTGGTGAAATTTGAACGCACTTTCAACAAACATCAAACTGTAATTTTTTCGTTACACAAGCACGAAATACAAGTATTATGTATACAATTAGAAACTCTACCTTCTATATGAAAATGTATAGCAAGGAAGAATTATGATCAGTTGTGATTTACAAAAACTGACTGACGATTTTTCTGAAGAACTGATTGACGATTTTGATCAAGAACTGATTACAACTGACAATTGACCGACGATTCTGATTAACAACTGGTAATTGACTGACGATTTTGATTAACAACGGACAATTTATTGATCGCCGATTTTGATTAACAACTGAGAATTGACCCCAACGATTTTGATGGACAATTGACCGACGATTCTGATTAACAACTGACAATTGACCGCCGATTTTGACTAACAACTGAGAATTGACCAACGATTTTGATTAACAACTGACAATTGACAGACGATTCGAATTAATAACTGACAGCTTGTCTCGGTAACATAGGGTTTTGACAGACAAGCTGGAAAATAAGGGAGGTTCATTTCCTCTGAGTGAAAGAGGAAACGATCAACAATTGATTGGGTGTCAGAATCGAAAAACTCATTCCTCTCATTTTCCATTTTTGACTATAGTGGGAAAAACAACCCATTTCTCGAATCTACAGACCAATGAGAGAATCCTTGGACTTGGGATATTCGATGTCTGGCATGTATTCCCTAATGCAACTTGTTCTGCAATAAATGTGTCACCTTATATTCAGTTTTATGAGCTTATACTGAGAGGTGGAATGAAGTTTCACAAGACATGGTCATTGTCTCAAAAGACCAGATGAATCTCTCAACTGGAACTAAATTCTTGGGTTGAGAACCTTTTCAATAGCTGACACATAAATCAGTCCATGGGTATTTTTAAACAAAGAACGAGAATGAAAAGATATTGCAGTGCAAGTGAATAGTGATCGATCCCCAAAAGTTAAAATCAATTTTTCTATACAACGATTTTAAAGGCGCCAGATCATTTCTTGTGGACGAAGGAGATCGGATTTATTTGTCCAGATGTTGCGTATTGAGACGCAACAGCGTTTGTGCTCTTTTTCTTGGTAGTGTGTTTGCCTCTTCGTTTCCTCTGATTCCTGAGTGACCAGGAAGCCATACTGAAGAGACCTTGTTGTTCTTGTCTACTTCAATCAGTTTTCTTCGGAACTTTCATATCAGCTTCGAGTCGATGACACAGGAGTTCATTGCTTTGATAGCAGCTTGACTATCGGAATGGATCTTCATGTCACACCCTTGATATTTCCTTTCCAGGTTTATGTTTACGCATCTTTCGATCGCAAGTATGTCTGCCTGAATAACATTCAAGTTGTGGCCTAATGAAAGTGTTCGCTTGGTTCTTGCCCAAACCTCTATTCTGGTTTTAGAACCATCTGTATACCAATCATTCAGACTTTTTCATACACTTGAAGCATAAATATTCAATACGCTAACACTGATTTATACCTCCCTCAAGATATAATCATTTCAACCGTTCATTCGGGACCTATCCGAAGTTATCGTTCATCTGGGAAATCTAACTTGCACCCGCCATCAAAATTATGATAACCGTTGCTCACTACTCACCCACTAGATACGCCGCGTTGTGTTCCTCAGTAGAAGGAGCTCCGTTATCAAGATAGCTCAGACCGCATCGGTTCAATAGGAGCAAACTCAGCAAACTCAATGAGCAAACCAGCAGGAGTAGTCTTGTTATCAATCTCATGCTACAAAGCCGAAACATAACGTAGCGCACTTGACGCCTCCTGAAACCAAAAATATTTAATTAATCATACAACCTCACGGTATTCGGTTCGGAGAATCGATATTTCGGGGAATTCGTATACCTGACAGGTGACAGCTCAGGAGCTGGAAGTTGTGCCAGATATGAAACGTGGCGAAAGGAGAACATATTCTGAATATTTCATGTATACAGATCACGGTTGATTTTTTTCAACAGGTAGAATTCATCAAATTAAACCATTTCTATCTATATGGAAGTTTCAAAATGAAGAAGTTGAAATATCTTCAATTGAATTGATCCTGATACACAGGAAGCCTGGCACGAGCTCGAATAGTTCGATGAATGTGTGACACAATGTTCATACTGCGGATGGACTTCGTTGGTAACAAAGAAGACCCAGAGCTCCATGATATTTACCCACTTTCTCTGTGGTCTGAAGTTATAAGAGGACTCACCTAGAATCCCAAAATGATTCTACCCGTTTTTATCACACTTCTGCTACTTGTCTAGCAACGGTCCTTCAGCGCCTACAGGCCAATATCTTGCTTTCTTACACGCTCGATGAAGTGATTCGCATGAACGCGATTTGGCACGTGACTACATGAACATTTTTTTTTTTTTTTTTTAATGTTGTGATTTTCACGAAAAGGAATATCCTGTAATGTTCAGAGAACATCGTGAGAACCAAGTGCAAGCAGGTAGGAATTGGTGTTCTTCTTGAATTTCTGGAGGTTATATGCCTCGGGGAACACCTCCCAAGTATCCATACAGTGAATTCGTTTCGTGAAAGAAAAGAGTATTCAATACACGAGGCAGAAGACAAGAAGATTCATCTCTTCAAGTCAGACCAACCGTAAGTACCATTCCTCCAATTCGTGTTTGCTCTCGTTGTGTTGTTTGTTAATGTAAAGGTGTTTCAAATTGCGCGTTTTTTTTAAGAATGATTAAAATATAGATGGCGCACTGAATTCGTCTGGGTATTTTCACATCTAAGAAGTATGATGTATGACATTTATAAAAATGGCTTCGTACACGATACAACAACGCGTTCAAATTGTTGAATTATTTTATGAAAATCAGCGTTCTGTGAAGGGTGTTTTTAGAAAACTACGTGAATTTTATGGTTTACATAATCATCCATCTGAAAGCACTAATGGTCGAATTATTAAAAAATTTCAAGAGACCAAAAAAGTGAAAAATGCAGTCGGTGCGGTCGTTCACAAGAAAATATTGATTTGGTTCGTGAAAGTGTTGCTGAAGATCTGGAAATGTCCATTAGACGACGTTCACAACAAGTTGGACTTAGTCGGTCCTCAACATGGCGTATTTTACACAAGAATTTGGCTCTGAAAGCATATAAGGTTCAAATAACACAGGAACTAAAGCCATTGAAACATTTAAAACGTCGTTCATTTGACAATTTCCTCAATGAACAACCAGTTGATTTTTGTCAAAAAATCATGTTTTACGATGAGGCACATTTTGAACTTGGTGGCTATGTTAATAAACAAAATTGTCGTATCTGGGGTGAGGAAAATCTACGAATTATTCATGAGAAACCTACGCATCCTAAACGAGTCACTGTTTGGTGTGCATTATGGTCAGATGGTCTAATTGAACCTTACTTCTTCGAAAATGCTGCTGGTAAAGCTGTAACTGTCAATGATAATCGAATTTTTGTGGTCTGAATTAATGAATATTGATCTAGAGGACATTTTGGTTTCAACAGGATGGCGCTACACCTCGCTTTGCAAATGACACAATTGATTTATTGAGACAAAAATTTCCTGGACGAATAATCTCCAGAAACAGTGATGTCAAGCGGCCACCAAGATCATGTGAATTGACACCGTTGGACTATTTTCTATGGGCTCATGTGAAAAGCCAGGTCTATAAAAATAATCCACAATGGATTCCTGAACTGGAGGATGAAATTATTCGTGTCATTAGTGAGATAGAGCCTCATTTATGTCAAAATGTCATTGAAAATTCTAACAAAAAAGTGGACGTCTGTAGAGCTGCACGACGAGGCCATTTGGCAGATATTACTTTTCGTTCATAAATGTCATAACTGATACTTCAATTACCAATTAAAAGTTTTTGAAAATTAATACAAATTATGTGTTTTATTCATTCTAAAAAACAACAGCACAATTTGAAACACCCTTTATATTGTTTCCCTCGATTATTGTTTATTTCAAGAACGTACTAACATGTTTGCCCTTCCATACACTTGGGTGGATTTTATGTATTGTTATATACGAGTATATATTTGCTGATTCAATTTGTGGAAGGAGATTAACCGAAAAAACTGATCAAGAAATTTTTTATTATTTTGAAATTTCATCTCTCTTCATGGAGAACTGAATAATTCAGTGTCATCTGGCAATTCATTATAATTGTTTTGATTGTAACTGCAAAAGAACAATTTTCATTTAATGTTAGTAGAATTCTTATCTGCTGCTTTTATCGTTGAACTTAATTATTAACTCTAAAGAAATTGTTGAATCAGAAGGATAGTTCAAAATACGGTCCATCTTTCAATCTACCTCCATCTCAGCTCAGCTAATCCAAGTACGCGAGACGCTCACTAATTGTTCTGAATTTCATTAGCTCTCTGGAGGTTCAAGGAAAACAGCGTAGAACCCCCTCTCACCCCTTCCGAAGCCTTATTCTACAAGCATAATCAGTGAAAACGAATATCTCTATTAATATTGACGTGGTAATAGAAAGCTCGTTCCGACCGAAAGAGTTGGACAACAAAAGCGTCTCTTGAAAATCCTTTGATCGACAAGGCGCTAATGGCTCCTATAATCCAGGAGTTATCGAATTTGCACAACGACGTAATCCCGATATCATCCCTTGTCTGCGATTGTTTAATCGGTAGATTGATCCTTCAGGGGGCGTTTTAAATGGGGAAGGCTCTTGGATTGTTTTCGGAAAACGACGATTGAGTCGATGTTTGTCTTGTCGAATTTGTGATTTTTTTGTTCCTTTTGCATCGCTTTTAACTTCGGGAAAAGGGAATCTATCAAATCAATTTTCCATGAATGTCGGTTTGTTTTCTGTTTTCGAAAGTAGCTATATTTTTCCTGAATAATAATTGATCTGGAGAACGGGTCAATTCTGTTACACATAATTTGACATTGGAAATCTTATGAGTGATGGTGTGTGGAAGACAAGCTTGGAGTTGATGAAACCATAAGTAACAGTTAAAAAGCAGCAGATGAAATTGAAGGTGTGTATGGTTCTTTGAAAGTTGTTCTATATGGTGTTCCACAAGGTACCGTTATGGGACCCATATTATTCTCCAACTATATGAATTTCTTCTTCAGCAGCAGGAAATGTGCTAAAAAGGATTGTAAATGGCGCCGCAAGTATTTGTAGAGGAAGAACCTGAGGATATCGCATCTGATTTATTGGAAAAAAGTATGGTAAAAGGGATATTGTTTGAACCTCATCAAAATGCACTATAAAAATGTTTTTTGATACTTTTTTGGGATGATTGTAATCTTATCCGTGTCCTACACAATCCCAGAGATGATAAGAGGTTCTCACTCATTTCAAGTATCAATTAACTACAGATCTATACTACATTCACAATTATAAAATCACAACTCTGGCTTTGGAAATTTGACACATTCCACTCTGTATCGAAGTTATGACGTTTTTCAAAATATTTTTATGTTCCAAGTCAACACTATGTTGCCCTTTCTACATTCTTAGCGTATTTCTCAGAATGTGAATGAATTGAAAAATATGTGATGGACGAAAATAATTAACGTTTATATGAATTGATAGAAAGGATTCCTTTTCTAGTTATTTGCATGAAAAGTACAAGAGATCACTGTTGAAATATATTATTTTTCGCCATGGAAAAAAATTGCATTGCTTTCACATAATTTTCATATGCATGCTTGTGAAGATTTAATGTTTATTATCCTCTTGAACTGAAAGTTCAAGACTTGACGACATCAATTGTTGATTCTAATCAAGAATTCATTGAAAAAAATCAACCCAAAGATATAAGATGAATTGATGGGTAATTACAAGAATCAAAAATAATGGAACATTATATTCCTATTTACTATTTTATAATAGTTGTGTTGTCTTATATTTTAATATTGTATGGTATAATGACCTATATTTTGTGTTGTACATGTTTTAGCGATTTTTACATATCGTGCTTTCCAAATTTTCAGCCTCTGATGAAGCCAAAATAAAGTTGGCGAAACGTTAGGTGAACTCCTAGTTTTACTTACCTGCTACTCTTGTCCTAGCAACCCGCTACAATACTGTCAACATTATATTCCTCTATTGGAATCCAAATAGTTGAAGGGAGTTCTGATGCAAGAGGAACTTTTGCTTGGAACTGAGTTTTGGTTATAAATTAATAAGCAAGAATGTCAATTCCTGAAAGCTTTATAGATATACATTTCATTTATTTGATCTTATGAACAAGGAGTAAAATATTCTGACTGTATAGTAGTTTATTAGTTTAAAAAATATTCATACATTACTCAACAGTAGGTTTGTACAAATAAAATGGAATAGGTCAAACATATGCTTCACATTTATCATTCACCTGTTCTAAAATAAGACACAAACTCCTGAAATATGGAAAAAACCGATGTATTCTGGTTCAATATAGCCTATTTCTACTTTTGGCAAAGGATTGATAGGAATGAAAGCTCCAGTGACACATTTCAATTCATCGGAATCTGAATTCAACTACCGTTGAATGCAATATAGTCGTATTTGTTCTTTTTTTCAGCTTTTTCGGCGTGTTTTTTTCTGAAACGTGAAAACGATCAACAATA
Organism: Adalia bipunctata; assembly: GCA_910592335.1. Classification (NCBI taxonomy): domain Eukaryota; kingdom Metazoa; phylum Arthropoda; class Insecta; order Coleoptera; family Coccinellidae; genus Adalia; species Adalia bipunctata. Next base: position 18,677,891 of record OU342955.1, read on the forward strand.
ATCATTTAGAGACAGATGATGGCTATCCAGAACCCGTTTACTTACGAAAATCGTGCAATTTCATTCTGCAAGTTCTTTCCTCATAATTCCTCGAAAATCCTACCTGAACCATATTTTCCGGTCGCTTTCGTTAGAAGATCGTATAAGGAAGCCTTTTTTGTCCATTTACACATTCCAAATAAATTTTGAGCACCAAAAACTATACCGAAACTAACCAAACTTCTGGGGGACCGGAATTTCGTTTGAAATCTTTCTAAACGGCCAGATACCTAAAAAAAACTTCGTTATCAAGTGTAAAAAGGTCGATTAGTACTTACTTGCGCTTTATTTATGCTTATAAATCGATTTTTGGTCCAATTCAAATTTGCCGTTCGTACTCACGCCAAAAGTCGTGAAAGGAAAAAATGACACTTGCACAAAATTTCTCATATCGACGGGAAACTTCTTCTGGACGACGAAAAACGGAAAAATAGGCGATTTCCTATCAATATTTCGCCCCAAAATCGCCGATCGATTCGAACTAACAAAATGTGGAATATCTTTGATACTTTTACTTTGATGTAAACAAAGGAACTGGCAACGTCGTTTTGTCATCAACAATATTCTATGTACGCGCACAGACTTTTCATCAGGTGCACCAACTCCTGAAAACGAAACCATGACCTCCTATGTGATTAAATAAAAGTGAATGGAGTATATATCAATACTCCTATTTCGATTGAAATGAGTGACCGTAATCTCTATTACGCGTTCGGAAATAAGTTTTCGTTTTCCGCCGAGTCAATTCCGACAATTCGACCAATTCTCACCAGAAAATTAGTACGGCATAAACGGGAATCACAAGAGGCACAACTTCCACAGTTCCATTAGAATATGTCACTGAACTTTTGCTCGGGTCCAACTGGCGCTTCATTGGCCATTTTCGATGTAACCGAATACGTGTTTATGGATTAGATTCATGAATATAAATTTTATGTGGCCGGACAGTGGGCTTAATGGTACATACCTAGCGGAGTCGTTATATTTGTAACTATTTAACTTATGTTACTTCGCATTTGTTCAATGTATCGACGCAATCTAGAATTATTCGATATCGTGACCGTCAAAATTCAGGAAAGCATTTCAAAAAATGATTTCCGAAGTAACGAAGCATATGCTCTGTCTGTGATATTTAAAAACATTTCATTGAAATCACTTTGACGGAATTTCATAGTCAAACTTAATCACCCCCTAAAATCACTCAAATAACCCTTTTTTAACGATTGTAAGCCATTCTGGATGAGTCAACGAAGTTTGATGTTAGGATTCATATGAAATACTATAACACCATTAGCAAAATGATATTGGCAGAAAAACTGACTGACGTTCTGACTGATATATTAAAGAAGTCATCTGAACATTATCCATCACGGCACTATCGATGTTGTTAAAAGATAACTGACACAAAGGAGGAAGACAAGATGATCGAAGAGAAATGTATATGTTTCTTCACCGAGAAGGCATTTCCAAGCTTAGAAAGAGTATGGTAATGGGAGTCAGCGGGTAATGGGAGTCGCCCTCTTTTCCACGTAACAGAACGTGCGAGCGACCCGTAAGTGTATTGCCAATACGCGACCCGTAAACGGTGTCCTGCACCCACTCTGGTCCTCCAGAACTGCCTGGAACGACTCGCGCCAGTCTACGCCCGCGCCATCGAAATATATCGGTATTTAGTTTTTGTGCTCCCCTGATATTGATATTGATTGATTACGTCAATGTAAATTAGAAGGTAAATGTTGAATATCTTGCAGTACACGATTAATATTTTTACACGAACTTAGTTCAGATTATGTCAGTGTTTTAATATTTCTTTGTATTTAATTATTTTTCTCATTAGTGTAAGTGTGGGTAATGGGAGTCAGGTGACTGCCAACAACTGCGCATTTTGAATTACGTCTTGTTTTATTTCTTTCTATATACCAAAAGTACGAGTCGGAACAACTGAAAAGGCTGAACGCAACTTCTGTATCAGAATTTTAGCACTAACGACTTATGCAAAGACGACGCAGAAGATGCTGGACGACACAGATGCCTGGTATGCAACGATTTTGGAAAAAACTACGAGATGTGGTTCAGATACACCTCATTCGGACTATGGGATCACGAGAAATGCACTGGGTTAAACAGCTGAGTGTTATGTGTACGATATATGCTAGATTTTATGCGACTCTAATTGCCCCCAAGGTTGACCACCATTACCCTCATATTGGTGTAATGGGTGTCAAAACTGTTTTTTCTGTTTTATTTTATAATATCCAAAGTTGATTGCCAAAGTGACTTATTATTATTTCTAATGATAGTTAATTAAGTGCATGATGTTTAAAGGCGGTTTCAAGACATATTTTGTTTATGATTGAAATTTTATTTGAGTTCTCCCTTAAGTGACCCCCATTACCCTCTTTTATATGCTTGGTTTATACCTTGTTTCGCAAGAATATTTCACGATGAAAAAATTTATTTCTCTATTTCAGTATCGTAATGAGTTTATAACAGTACTAAAAACAGTGCTGTAAAGAACTCATTACAGCATTGTTTTCAGTTATATTTTTCGTTTCGTGGTTGTCAACAATGACTTCCGATCCTAACAAATTTCAGCACACGTCAATTTGGAAATGTCAATTTTCGTCAGTCACACCAACTGCCAAGATACAATATAAGTCACTAGGATGTATACTCCATTCATTTTTATTTAATCACATAGGAGGTCATGGTTTCGTTTTCAGGAGTTGGTGCACCTGATGAAAAGTCTGTGCGCGTACAGAAAATATCGTTAATGACAAAACGACGTTGCCAGTTTCTTTGTTTACATCAAAGTAAAAGTATATCAAAGATATGCCACATTTTGTTAGTTCGAATCGATCGGCGATTTTGGGGCGAAATATCGATAGGAAAACGCCTATTTTTCCGTTCTTCGTCGTCCAGAAGAAGTTTCCCGTCGATATGAGAAATTTTGTGCAAGTGTCATTTTTTCCTTTCACGACTTTTGGCGTGAGTACGAACGGCAAATTTGAATTGGACCAAAAATCGATTTATAAGCATAAATAAAGCGAAAGTAAGTAGGTACTTATCGACCTTTTCACACTTGATAACGAAGTTTTTTTTAAGTATCTGGCCGTTTAGAAAGATTTCAAACGAAATTCCGGTCCCCCAGAAGTTTGGTTAGTTTCGGTATTGTTTTTGGTGCTGAAAATGTATTTGGAATGTGTAAATGGACAAAAAAGTCTTCCCTATACAATCTTCTAACGAAAGCGACCGGAAAATATGGTTCAGGTAGGATTTTCGAGGAATTATGAGGAAAGAACTTGAAGAATGAAATTGCACGATTTTTGTAAGTAAACGTGTTCTGGATAGATCATCGGTCTCTAAATGATTATTGTTGATCGTTTTCACGTTTCAGGAAAAAAAAACACGTTGAAAAAGCTAAAAAAAGAAGAAACATGACTATATTGCATTCAACGGTAGGTGAATTCAGATTCCGATGAATTAAAATGTGTCACTGGAGCTTTCCTTTGCCGAAAGTAGAAATAGGCTATATTGAACCAGAATACATCGGTTTTTTCCATATTCCAGGTGTTTGTGTCTTATTTTAGAACAGGTGAATGATAAATGTGAAGCATATGTTCGACTTATTCCATTTTATTTGTACAAACCTACTGTGGTAGTAATGTCTGAATATTTTTTAAACTAATAAATTACTATACTGTCAGAATATTTTACTCCTTGTTCATAAGATCAAATAAATGAAATGTCGTCAACTCTTGAACTTTCAGTTCAAGAGGATAATAAACATTAAATCTTCACAAGCATGCATATGAAAATTATGTGAAAGCAATGCAATTTTTCTCCATGGCGAAAAATAATATATTTCAACAGTGATCTCTTGTACTTTTCATGCAAATAACTAGAAAAGGAATCCTTTCTATCAATTCATATAAACGTTAATTATTTTCGTCCATCACATCTTTTCCAATTCATTCACATTCTGAGAAATACGCTAAGAATGTAGAAAGGGCAACATAGTGTTGATTTGGAACATAAAAATATTTTGAAAAACGTCATAACTTCGATACAGAGTGGAATTTGTGTCAAATTTCCAAGGCCAGAGTTGTGATTTTATAATAATTGTGAATGGAGTATATAATCTGAATTTTTCATTGAATTTCACATAATTTTACTGAAATAAAAAATCATTTTAAGATTTTCGTTTGGATCCTTGGTTGTCTACTCATTTTTCCTATTCCCATAGAAAGGTTCATTACGAATTCATATCCGCGTCCCGCCCAGACCAGACTTTTAATTTCCGTCTTTTAAAGGCACGTGGGGATTCCTATCTCCACACTTGACATATTTACATCGAGCTTAATTCGCTACAAGCGTTTTTCTCTTCCGACTCAACCCTCCAATTTCTTTCCATAACAGAAAATTCTTTTATCAATTTCCCTGGAAAAAGTTTTCTCCGAGATAACTGCGCGTATAATCTTGGAAACCCAATGCCTGACAAATCCGGAATGGAAGATTCGTGTTTGTGGCGAATCTAAATGACGGTTGCGTAATTGTTGGAGACACTTTTCCAGGAATCTCTGGGCAAATTTATGCCGAAAATTTTTTCCTGTTCCTTATTCTGACTGCGATAATTTCCTCAGACTTCGTCGTTATTCATGGCGGTAGTGGAGTTCAAATTACTCAAATGGACCGTGAAGTGCAGATACAAACCTTGCAGAATATGTTGAGTTTGCAGCCAAGCTTTGCAGCTTTGGAACACTGGGGGATGTGGAAACTTTGACATCAGTAGGAGTTATATTATTTGACTTCAGCATATTCCACCTATAATCGGATTCCGAAATCGTCCCCTCGGTTTAAATGGGATTGCCTGTTATGATTTCGTTCACGTCCTTTCGACTGTTACCATGTGAGGTTGGAATTTATTGGCCAAAATACGTAAAAGTATTCAAATCTTCATTTTCTTACAGACATTCATGGTTTGGTGGAATTTCTTGTCCCCATGTTCAGTTTAATTTAATTGTACTATACTTGTAAAATTTCATTTTTTTGAACATACTTTAGAGCCCTGCCAATGATTCTACAATAAAATCGAAACAAGTTATTTTTGTTTTCAGAGGTGCGTTTGTTGTTATAACTTGATCTGTTTCTTGTCTACCAACTAAATTAGATCGAATTCCACATCGATTATTCAAAATAGACTGATTAGATTGTAAAATATCAAATTCCAAAAAAACTTTTTTGGTGAATCATTTTGCCAAGACTAAAAATCTCAATACATGTATTGTAAAAAGTGATCAGGTTTCATGAAGAGCCAAGCCCTTAACCCTAAACCGTCCTTACTCCCCAATACCCAACTTTACAAGGCCTAATTCTTCTTGGCTTATCTCTACAAGACCTTATCTCTACAAGGCCTTATTCTGCAAAGCCCAACTCTCGTGAACACCAACACCTATATTTTGGTCGAAAAGAATGGCTTGGCTACTTCACGGATGACGAGCAGACATTCCCGTCGTAAATAATTAAGTCTTTTGTATTTAATGATGTTCTTTGCATTCGTTTTGAAATATCTAATCAATGAGTTCATCGTGAAACGGCCAAATCAAGCTAGCTCTGTACTAGTTCAAAGATCGGCTTGGTTTTGAAGTTTTTCATCATACTAAAAATGTGATCAAGTACGCATTTACTTAAAATTTTGATTTGAACAATTATTATCAATCTGTAACGGGTCTTATTCTGCAAGGCCTAAATCTACAAGGCCTAACCGTACTGCCCAACTCAAGGATGCCCAACTCAACGATGCCTAACTCTACTAGGCTTAACTCTACAAGGCATAACTTTACAAGACCTAAGTGTGCAAGACCGAACTCTAGGAGACCTAACTTTATAAAGCCTAATTTTACAAGCCTAGCTCAACGAAACTTAGATTCTGATCGAAAAGTATGGCTTTGTCGTTTCACGATGAACGCATGGACCATTTCATGTGGAGAACGTTGCTAAGATCGATATGCTCAATTCATTAACTTTTGAAAAGTTAATATATCTCATGCGTATTAAATGCAGAGCCAAGCCATCAACCCTACAATAACAAGGACTAATCACACGATATCTAACTCTGCAAGGTCTAGTATTACAAGGCCACACACTACAAGGCTTAACACTACAAAGCTCAACTTTACAAGGTCTAATTTCACTTGGCTACAAGGCCCAACTATAGAATGCTTAACTCTACAAGGACCAACTATAGAAAGCTCAACTCTACAAGGCCTAATTCTACAAGGTCTAACTCCACAAGGCCTAACTTCACAAGCCCTAACTCAAGAAAGCCTAGATTTTGATCGAAATGTATGGTTTGGCCATTTCACGATGAACTCATTGGTTAGATTTCAAAACAATTGCAAAAAACAACAACAAATACCAAAGACTTGATTGGTTACGACGGGAATGTCTGCGCGTCATCCGTGAAGCAGCCAAGCCATTCTTTTCGGCCAAAATATGGGTGTTTTTAAGCTCAGGCCTGTAGAGTCAAGCCTTGTAGAGTCAGGCCTTGTAGAATTAGGCCTTGTAGATTTGAGCTTTCTATAGTTGGACCTTCTAGAGTTATGCATTCTATAGTTGAGCCTTGTAGAGATAGGTCAAGTGAAATTGGACCTTGTAGAGTTGAGCTTATTAGTGTTGAGCCTTGTAGTGTGGGACCTTGTGAAAATAGACCTTGCAGAGTTAGGTATTGTATGATAAGGCTTTGTAGAGTTAATTATTGTAGGGTTAATGACTTAGCTCTGCATGAGATATGAACTTTTTAAAAGTTAATGAATTGAGCATAACGGTCTTAGCAACTCTCTCCACATAAAAGGGTCCATGCGTTCATTGTGAAACAACAAAGCCATACTTTTCGATAAGAATCTAGGTTTTGTTGAGTAAGGGGTTGTAAAATAAGGCGTGATAAAGTTAGACCTCCTAGAGTTTGTTCTTGCACAGTTAGGTCTTGCAAAATTATGCCTTGTAGAGTTAAGCCTAGTAGAGTTAGGCCTCGAAGAGTTGGACATAAGACCCGTTACAGATTGATGATAATTGTTCAAATCGAAACTTCAAATGAATACGCACTTGAATACATTTTTAGTATGATGAAAATATTACAAAGCTAGCACTCTCAAATTCAGTGATATTCTTGACTGAAAGCAGGGAATATTGAAACTCATATGTCCATGGTTTCCAATACAATCGAAATTTGATGAGTTATTGTAGTCGTAGGATAAGCGAAAACGTCTATTTAGGACTTCCATTATTATCCACAATGGTAAATAAATTGTTTATTGCATGCAGAACGTTGAACTCAAGCACAATAAAATTTTAATCTGCCATGGTGGACAAAAACCATGGGCTTCCATCCGCAATCATTGGAATTATGTTGCAGAAATATGGGCGTTGTTATGATGCCATCAGTGGCGGCGTTAAAAAAAGAATTGTTGATTTTCATGAGAAATCCTTCGATTTTCATCTTATTTTCCATGTAAATATGGCAAAATGACGAAATATTCTACTCAAAAAAACCACTAATTAGATAATGAACTTTCAGAACGAGTCAGTTACGAACACTTAATTTCAATTTCACGAAAGGTACCTTCTCAAGACAAAATAACTGCGTTTATCTCTTCAAATTTATCCTCCACCCCTAGCTGAAATTATATGCAAAACAGTAGATCCCTTGACTTAGCCGGGCTGTAAAGCTGGGCAATAAATATAAATTTAGGAGGAATAAATTTCTGAATATTACGGCTTGGAGTTGTGTAGTATTAAATTGAAATTCTTGGCGAGTGTATGTAAGGGTTGGAAGCTAGAAAATTTCTCTACCATTCAGATAGTTTTCCGGGTATTCAAGGAGTAGATAAAGGATTTCCTTATTACTCCTTGTATAAATGGTGATTAAGTAGTGATTATCTCACAGAAAAGAATTTGAATTTCAAATTGGATCTCACTAGAGACGTCATGTGCACAAACCCGAATTGTAGAATAATAAATCAATCTTCAATGTTCATAATTCTATTTTCGTCTCATAAATTTCCAATTGAAATTCAATTGGTGGTGAATTATTATTTCAGTGATATATTCAGCCAGTTTGTTGACCAAGAATATTCGTAAATTGAAGTTTGATTCAAAGGTCAATCATCACATGTTAATTGCTCTGTACTATACTCGAATATCTTGAAATCCACACTCGATGGAGAGGTCTCAATACTGGACTTTTGTGCGGTTGTTCTTGAATGTTTGGTAATACAATGGTTATTGTTTGTTTTTTTTCACAGTGAAATTCAGCTAAATGGGAACTGTCAATTATTTCTCCAACTGATCGCATTCGAGAAAAATGTTGCATACAGAAACAGTTGCTTTCTGCTGCTCTATAAATTCAGGGTGTCCAGTTCAAGAATTAAATTTTTTAGTATTTTTCATATACTCAATAGTATTTCTTTCAAAATAAAAATGTCTAATGGATCCCCTATGATTTTATTCAATGAAAAGAAAACTCACAAAACAAAATTAAGAATGATCGATAAAAATGACCTGAATCCTTGAACTTGTTACAAAACCTGAATATTCTGTTGCTATATCTTGATAACTACATTTTTAGGAGCTGGATATACAGCTTCTGTTGATTGATTCTGAAGCAATATTTGGATGTGATCATGTTTCTCTCTAGTATATGGCATTTAAAATCAACAATTTTGTGATTAGCCTTTCCTTAGGGGCGTAATCCTTGTGTAATTGATTGCCGCCAAATTATCCTTGAAAACCCCCCACCCTCACATTGAATCACACACGGAATGTTCGAATCAACAATTCCTCCTGCTGTTCCATACCATACTTAACCAGTAATAACCGAGTTAGTTCAAAATTACAAGAACTTTTGATGTCGCCCAACTCGTTGAGAATTCCATCCGCTGAGTAAAGAGAAAGAGGGTTTATTTTCCACTCTATATATTTACATTCCGTTAATTATGCGTATGCCTGTGTAAGTACTTCCAATTCAAGAGTGATCAAATTGTTGGCAGTAAATGAATGTAATTATCGTCCTAATTAATAATATCCTATGTGAAATGAACTGTTATTCACATGAGTTGAAATGTATATTATAAGGGTTCATTGTAGCTAAATACACAGTGTTGAAAAGCCAATTATTTTTGGACCCCGCACACTTACTTAGGAAAAGCGGGTCCACTGAATTTTCCCCATTTTTACATATTATCTTAACATCAACCTTAAGAACAATATATCAGATTTTCACGAAGGTCTCACATTCCGGTTTGTTCTATAGGGCGTTCCAAAATTGCAGCTACGGAAAAATGAATCTTTAAATGTTGATGATAATTCTTCTAATTTTCAGAATTTCATCATGATGCCTTGGGTTCTGAATAACAAGATATCACAGATATCCAAACACCGCCCACCACTTTGAGTTTCGTTATACAGGCTGTTCCATGAAGCTGTATAAGTATCTGAATGTAACTTTGTTAGTGACTTTGGGACCACCCTGAGTTTTTCAAAATATGATACCATGATGTATGTCCATCTCTGTAGGAAGTTTCATTAATGTACAAAGAACAGTTGCAAAATTATTCAGGTTTAAATTCGGATTTAATATAATTTTTCTTTGAAACTCATCTGTAGTTGAGATTGCTGTCAAGGAATATGGGTTTTCATTCAGTATAATTATTATGATAGGTATTGACGGTCGGTCCATAGGTGTTATTATTTTTCAGGAATGTACAGGAGGGACATAATTCGGTGTCACTATCTCAAAAACTGTTTATATAGAAAAACAGTATCATCATTCCAGGTTGTTATATCTTTGAGCACTCTAAGGATGCATATTTTTTTTTAATATTATATACCATAAAAGTATGTCGACTTTTGTGAAAAACTTCACTCGTGTAGAAATAATCAAAAGTGCTAATACATTTTTATGTAAATTGTTGATGATTATTATTTCAAGTAATGGTGTATTATTGAACTAAAACCTGAATGATTTGGCAACAATCTTTTGATTATTTCTACACGAGTGAAATTTTTCACAAAGGTCGACATACTTTTATGGTATCATATTAAAAAAAATATGCATTCTTAGAGTGCTCAGAGATACAACTAAATGGAATGATAATACTGTTTTTCTATATAAAAAGTTTTTGAGATAGCGAAATGAGGAGATTAGTGACACCGAATTTTGTCCATCCTGTACATTACTGAATGAAACACCTTTGGACCGACCGTCAATTCCTATCATAATAATTATACTGAATGAAAACCTATATTCCTTGACAGCAATCTCAACTACAGATAAGTTTTAAAGAAAAATTGTATGAAATCCGAATTTAAACCTGAATAATTTTGCAACTGTTCTTTGTACATTAATGAAACTTCCTACAGAGGTGGACATACATCATGGTATCATATTTTGAAAAACTCAGGGTTGTCCCAAAGTCACTAACGAAGTTACATTCAGTTACTTATACAGCTTCATGGAACAGCCTGTATAACGAAACTTAACGTGGTGGGCGGTGTTTGGATATCTGTGATATCTTGTTATTCAGAACCCAAGGCATCATGATGGAATTCTGAAAATTAGAAGAATTATCATCAAAATTTAAAGATTCATTTTTCCGTAGCTGCAATTTTGGAACGCCCTATAGAACAAACCGGATGTAAGATCTTCGTGAAAATCTGATATATCGTTTTTAAGGTTGATATAAATATAATATGTAAAAATGGGGAAAATTCACTGGACCCGCTTTTCCTTAGTAAGTGTGCGGGGTCCTTTGAATTTTATGTTGTCATTCTTCTGTTAAATGTGATAACCAAATTATTTAATCTGATCTTTCTCGAAGGACCATGAAGTGGAATTAACCTTATATGTATATTTATCGAGAAATGGGATCTTACCATATCCATCTGATCCTCTTCCATTCATCCTCGATCATATTAACATCCTATCTGTTGTATCTCGAAGAAACAGCAGCATGTCTCGTCTCCCGAATAGGTTTATCTGCTAGACGCAACCGATTGTGTTAACTTGTCCTTGACAACCAACGAAAACATGCAAACTCTAATATTTTTAGACCTACGTACTACAAACACTGGTTTCGCACACTGACTGATTCGTTCCACTCGATATGTTCAGAAAAATCTAGGAATCATAAGAAGAGAGATACAAGGACGATCAAAATTCACGTTTGTGTTTGTTTTAGAAGCCCGTGTGTTCTTCTAACAGTATTCTCTGTATTTGTATTCGGATTTCTTCTAAATAACAATCGGTATGGAAATAGGAATGGGGATTTACTAAATTGGTTATTTAACCCTGGTGAAAAAACGTCAGATATGAGATTTACGATGTATTGGCATTCCTGTGGTAATCAATAATCATTGACATCTATGACTTCTTCACATGATAATCACACACACAACTTTATCTCAGAAAATCAACATATGCATAATGGCTAAACCAAATAGTAATATACTCTCATAACACTTTTTAGTGCCAGAAAAGGTTTCGATTTATCGAAGGAAAACCTCATTCTCCATTGCATAGTTTTAATCTGTACCGGTCACGCTAGCACATTCGCTATGATCGTAAAACTGTTGTTAATTTCTGTTGATTTCAACTAAACAAAACCAAGTTTGTTTACTATTGGATTGAAAAAAGCAATCCATAAAATGGGGAACAATAACTTTATAACAGAACTCTATCATAGACGACTCAATGTGTTCTTATTGATCAGTGTATTAGAACAAACATACAAAAATGGTTTCAGTTATGAAAGCCTGAATTGAAGCTATAATGAATCCTCAAATCTTGATCGAATCTATAAGAATTCAACAGTATATTCCTGACCAGATGAAAATGTATACAAATATTTGTATGCTTTGTTGGATTCAGAAACGTTACTTAATGATTCATTCAAAAAGAATAATAAGAATAAAAACAATTTTCCAACCGAAAACTGCACATCACAATCACCTGTCACAGTCACCTAGATCGCTTATTCAGATACATCGAATTCATTATTTTTCTAATTTTCGCGCCAATTTCTACTCGATAAAACGGCACGCTTGATGGCGACGAGCTGGGGGAACTGATATTAATTATTGTCATTGCTGAAATTGCCGGGTACAAGTGTTCAAGTACGTCTGGTGTCATAGGATCCTTAGGTCAATTGTTAATACTTTCAAGCTGGCGTCTTGGATTGCAAATGGAGAAATCATGTTTCTCCGACAGCTTGATATATTGTTGCGAATATTATATGATGTGTGCGATGAAATTGGGAAGGTCTAGAACGAGAAGTTTATTTCGATGAGCAATTCATGATAGAAGACCTCAAAAAAAACTTTCATACAAACGGCTTCTTCAAGTATTTGTTTGTATTTACATAAAAAGAAGTCTTCGATGTTGAACAGAGTTGGCAAATTTTAAAAGAAGTTGGAATATTTTCGAAGCTCTGGAAAAATTTCCGAAGCATTTGGACAAATTTCAATGCAGTTGGAAAATTTCGAAGAAGTTGGAAAAATTTCGAAACAGTTGGAATAAAACAATTGTGAAAATTTTGAAGCAGTTGGAAATATTTCAATTGAGTTGTAATACATATTTCTTAAAAAGTTTTCCTAAAATGTGAATGAATTTGACTTTTTTTAATAAACTTTGAAATGAATGCTTATTAAACCGGTAAAACTAAGCCCACGTTTAGCCGGACAAGAGCATGCAGAGAATAGCGACAATTGTACAAATTCTTGTGAGAGTAAATTTGGGTATTTGGCAGATTTGGCCCAATGTGCAATGTGTACAAACATTTTTTCTCCTTCTTAATTATTCTATCGAATCTCCGTTCAACACGTTAATCTGTTAAGGGGCCGTTATACTTTGATCGACGGCACCGGCCTTTCATTTTTCCAAGTTCACGTCCCCAATTTTCCACCTGAAAGCTTTTTTTTTATTCTCCTGGAATTTCAGACAGTTCTCTGCGATTTCACATTTTCCGGAAGTCTTTTCAGTATGTCCATAATTTTCTGCATTAATTAAGCGCCTATCCAAATGGAATTTTTTTAAATATAGAAAATTGATTTGTCCGGGGCACTCCAATGAATTTTCTAAAAAAAAATTTATGAACAACCGCCGAAAAACGATTAAGAAGTCAATTTTTATAAATTCTCAAATTCAACCCGATTTTTTCATGCGAAAAAATGATTTTTTCAAAGAGAAGAAATCGGTGTGCCCTCAAGACATCCTTTAACTTCAATTTAAAGAAAAAATCAAGCTTTCAGGTTGAAAATTGAGGGCGTAAACTTGGAAAAATGAAAGGCACTTTTTGAATGGAGAATCGGTGCCGTAGCCGATTTTTTCATGCGACTATTTCCCTCGTCTTAATTTCCACCAATCAGAAACGCGCAATTTCGAATCACAAATGGTTTCTAGATGGAAAAACTGTATGGCAGCAGCTGTCAGCAGTTTTTTCGGGTTTACCCGCGGCAAAACTTGACAGTTGTTGTCAACGAAAATTAATAATACATACATAATGCATCCAGAACAATCTGTTACTCATGAAATATTCTTGTCAAATACCATCCGTGCATCTAATTTTTCCTGTGAAAAAAATCGAAAAAACACAGTGCAAAGTAATATTTTTTTAACAAAAAGCATTCGTGCAGGTGCAAAAATCCTCGTCTTCGACTCGGATTTTTGTTGCCACCTGCACTCATGCTTCTTGTTAAAATATCACTTAGCAACGTGTTTTTTCGATTTTTTTCGGAAAAATTGGATGCACTTATGATATTACTTATGACTATTTCCCTCGTCCTAATTTGCACCAATCAGAAACGCGCAATTTTGAATCACAAATGGTTACTAAATGGAAGAATTGTATATAGATGCATAGAAATACCTGGTGAAACGACTCCTAAGTAAAAATCGTGAACAAAATTTGTAGATCAAAACAATTGAAATTTTGTGCTACTTCCGGAATAATCCGCAATATTCATCGGTCGTGGCGCGATGATCAGTATGATATAGGTTATGTTATGTTTTTAGAGAAATGACACAATGACAGTTGTCTCTGATCAAAACTTCAAAACAATTTCGAATGTCATAAATCTTTATGGAATAATAGCGCGACCTCTTTCGGGAGAAATGAAAAGCCGCACAAAGTATCACATGATCAATCGACAAGAAAGTCTTAAAGAAAATCTAATCAGTTCCAACACCAGGTATTCTATGCATCTATAATTGTATATATGGCAGTAGCTGTCAGCAGTTTTTTCGGGTTCACCCGCGGCAAAACTTGACAGTTGTGGCAATGAAAATTAATAATACATAGATACATAATGCATCCAGAATAACCTGTTACTCATGAAATGGTCTTGTCAAAATAATACCATACGCCATTCGGGCATCTAATTTTTCCCGTGAAAAAAATCGAAAAAACACAATACAAAGTAATATTTTTTAACAAAAAGCATTCGTACAGATGCAAAAATCCTCGTCTTGACTCGGATTTTTGTTGGTACCAGCACTCATGCTTCATGTTAAAATATTACTTGCAACGTGTTTTTTCGATTTTTTCCGGAAAAATAGGATGCCTTTATGATCTTACTTGAGAAAAAACAATTTTATCGAAGAGAATAAATTGTAATGCCCTCAAGACATCCTTCAACTTCAATTTGAAAAAAATTCCAGCTTTTAGGTGAAAAATTGAGGGCGTGAACTCTGAAAAATGAAAAGCACTTTTTGAATGGAGAATCGATGCCGTAGCCGTCGGCCGTAGTATAACGCAAAAAGAACCGAAAAAGATTCAAAGTTAAGTGTGTGGTATGTGGACCTTTTTCAGTAGGTAAACTTGAATTAATTATTTATTTTTCTTCGGAATTGAACTTGAAAATCGAAACATACAAAATAATGATAACAGAATATGCTGTGTAATCCTGTAGAGTGTGTTAATCGGGTAATGCAGAATTAAAAAACTACACTACAAAATTTTCTAAATATTTTTAATGCTCTGGGGAAAAAATATTGACTCGCAATCCAAAAAAACAACCCCCCCCCCCCCCCTTCAATCATTGGTTTTCTAATCCTTTAATGCACAGTTGGAAAATTTGGCTTCGGCCCGTCCCTGGCAAGATTTAAATTTTTGCGCCATGTTTGACAGTCATAATGTCACATGATTATAACCTAAGAAAAAATTACGTTTCAAAGTTCATTTGAGGATGTTGTGTACCTGATTTAATGGTTTTCAATCATATTACCCACCATGAAAAAGAGCTATATCCACCCTTGATAACACAGTTTCTTGTGCCTCATGTGGAAGCTACTGATTTTGACGACATTTGGTCTCAGCAGGACGGTGCCACATGTCATACCGCCCGTAAAACATTGACTATCTTGCATGAGTTCGCTCCTGGTCGTGTCCCGATTTGGTGACCAGAATTGGCCTTTACGCTATAGCGATTAAACGCCTTTAGACTTCTGGCTGTGGGGTTATCTGAAGCCACAGGTTTATGACAATGAGCCTTGCAACCATCGAAACATCTATTCAATAACGTTAAGTATTGAAAATTTCGTTAAAAGGGTACCTACGCCGAGATGCCAGCAAAGCCATATAGGCCATTCATAAGATATTTTGTTCTATACTATCCTAAAATGGCATGCAGGCGTCTATGCGGCAGGAACTGGGGCTGTAACCCAAAAATACTGCGATGGATGTACGTCATGATTGTAAGACCTATAGTCACATATGGGGCAGTAGCATGGTTTGCTAAGGCAAGTCAGGCAAGTACGAAGAAAATGCTCGATAAAGTACAAAGGCTTGCCTGTGTGTGCATCACGGGAGCTATGAGAACGTGCCCAACCAGGGCGCTTGAGATCATCACAGACCTCACACCTCTACATCTAGTGATTGATAGGGTAGCCCATGAGGCCATCCTCAGAGTATCTAAAGAAGGAGCAGGCAATGAGAAAGCCAGGTTTCAGAGAGCTTGGTCCTCTCTGAATGACTACACCTCATCTGCAAACCTTCCTAGTGATGTAATGAGAAGAACTTCAGTACACTGCTAAGTAAAAGAGAGGATTGGGAAAGGGAATACACCAACTACAATCTCAAAGAAAATACAATGAAATGGTATACAGATACCGCTACAGGAGCTGGCGCTGGGATATACGGGACAAGTACCAAGTGTGCACTATCGTTAGGCTCCTGTACAAGCGTCCTTCAAACGGAAATACTTGCAATCGCAAGATGTCTACATAGATATAAATCTAGAAAGAAACTATCAGAAGTGCGATATAGCTATTCATACAGATAGTCAAGCTGCTATTAAAGCACTGAGCTCCTACGTCATTGACTCAAAGCTGATTTGGGAGTGCCGAAACAAACTCAATGAGGTAGGCAAGAAGAATAAGGTGTCTTTAATCTGGGTTCCCGGTCATTCGGGAATCGTAGGAAACGAAGAGCCCAATACACTGGCCAGAAAGGGCGCACAGACACCACTCACTGGCCCAGAACCCTTCTGTGGTATAGGAAAATGCACCTATAAGAAGGAGTTTATGCTGAAGGAGAAAACCGAAAGAGAAAAACTCTGGCGGAATCTCCCAGGGATGGATCACTCCAAGAAGTTCCTCCGGAACTTTGAAACTGTTAGATCCAAAAAATATCTGGATCTCAGTAAAAACCAACTTCACCTACTCACTGGCTTTCTCACAGGACATTGTCGCCTAAAAAAGCATCTGTTGAGAATGGGTTTATCAGACACTGATGAGTGTAGATTCTGTGGGGAGGATGAAGAAACTCCTATTCACCTGGTTACGGAATGCTATGCCATTGCAAGCCAAAGGAAAGAGTGCTTTGGACAAAAAACTTGTAGAAGTGGGGAGTTATCCTCCTTGAAGCCGTCCCAGATTCTGGATTTCATCAAATCTCTGTAACTGGAGAGCGAGCTGTAGGAGGCGCGATGATAACAGCTCTGTCAGGGGGCACAATAGACCTTAAGGTCGCAGTGAACTGTAACCCCTTTTTACTATAACTAAACTATATAACTATATCCTAAAATGGTAACTCTGTGGACCGGTTCGAGAGAATCTGTCCAAAAGTGGGTCCAGAAGAATCTTGAAATCGCAGCAAAGCTGGGATACAGTAGATAAGGAAATCCTTAAACCGTTGTAAAGAGGAATAATCGATTCATACGTGGGTTGAATTTAGATTTTTTAGACGATGAAGAAGTATTTTTAAAAAAATCGCGAAAATCGCTAAAAAATCCGATAAAAAGGGCCATTTCAAACTCGATAAAACTTTTTCCACAGATATCCTGGCCGTGATGTAAATATGCGGATTGAAAGAGAAAAAGTCAATGCTAAATAGCTTGGTATTCATTTTTTCCGTAATTGTCCCATTTCTTCAGGAAAATTGGTCGAATTTTGCATTTCGCCAATAAAATCACCCAAGTTCTACGATGAGGATAACTACCTACTTAAAAGGTAATCTGCTGGCCCATACTAGTTTCATACATAATTGCCAAATGTATATTCTCTAAATCAATTGTATATTTCAATATCAATAATTTGCTACAAAAAACCATGTTTCATTGATCGCTTAAATCTTGAGCTCTTATTGAAACACTCTCTACCTACTTCTTTTAATCAAAATAGGAAGCTTCAACTCAATTAAAAATCGAATTTTCATTATACCAAGACAAGTTTTACCCGATTACGATGTTCAACTCGAAAGTAGCAAATTAATAAAAATAAAGCATCATGAAAGCAAGAACATCAAGGGTAATGAGTCTCATCTGTATCCACTTGATTACGATGTCAACATCAACCCTTGATCCCAATTCCCCCATCCCACCAAAAACAAGCTACATTATCGTTTCGAATCAGCAAGACCTCCTCCGAACTTCGAAACTCATTTTCCAGCATGCAACTCAAGAATCCCATTAACCTCGACCTGCACTTGCAGACTTCTCATCGTAAATAACTCCGAACGACTGCAAACTTACCTCAGGTGAGCATTTCTAAGGAAGGAGACTTCTACAAAAGCTCCGCATGAAATAACGTCTCCAAACTCGTTAAAATCATCCCGTTCGCCTCGGATTCAATTTTCCCATCTCAAATTTGACAACAAAAGACCTTTTCTTGGGCGACAACTGCAGCGAAACACGTGAAACCGGGTCCCGTGGCGAGAACTACATGATGTTTACAGGAAGGCAGCGTCCCGACGTCAGATGGTTCGCGACGCGACTGCTGAGATTCGCAACGACGCCAGGCGCCGTCGGTGGTGAAGTGAATTCCTTCGTTTCAGCGTCATCGAGTGTGCGCCATTGGCCAGCATCGACCAGCCTTGGTCCTGCACATGTTGGGAACTACTAATGCTGCACAAGCTGAAGATTGCAGACAGGTAATTGGGGTACCTAATTGGAGTGTGCAGAAGTTGCGAAGTGAGTCCAGAAAGGTCTCTTGTTACACCACTAATCATCGGTGTTGAAAAATGAGCGCAGGGTTTGCTGAGCACGCCAAAGGACGTCGGCTTGTGTATTCGGATCACGTTAACGGGATCATTAGGATGAGGAGGATCCAAGGACGATTACAACGCTACCGATTTGAAATGAATGAAATGAAAAAACTTGAATTAATGGATAAAAAAAATTTCTGCACGCACTAACGTTGTGAGAGTTCATTTTTTCCGCGCTAAGAACACAGATTAAGCAACATCAATCACGACATCTGGGCATACCACTCGGACTTGAAGCTTATGTTTTGTGTTTCATAAATAAAATCGTTAATAATACAATAACCTGGAAATGAGCTCTCGTGTGCTCGTTTGAATTAGTAGCTGCCCTGTCTGGTCTAGTAGGGGAAATACGTACAAAACGACATATATGGACAAAATGACAAAGGCATCATAATTTGAGTTTGGAGGTATCAAATGCGGAACTGCCTACCAAATCACACGACCCGAGTGGGTTCAATTAACCTCTGAAAACTCGCAAGCGCTACTATAGTTCATTCGGTCGTTATGAGTGATAAAAGAAATCAGTAGGTCACGAGTTTTTTTTCATTGCGCCATGTTTTTAGAAGGAATGGCCAGTTTTCACCATTTTCTTTCATTTATATTGCATTCATTTCGAACTTTACTTATTTGTCATTGTATTCACGAAGCTTTTTTTATGTTAAATATACTTTTTGTATAAATTCGATATATTTCTAGTTTTATAACGCTTTATGGACAAAATGACATATACAGTGAACGGACAAAATGACATAGGTATTTCAGCTGAATTAACCGTATCTACCTGGCAACACCAAGACCATTCATCCCAGGCTCCATCACCAAACAAAGAGCCAGGACTTGTCTTAACAGATTCATAACAAAATATTCATCTGCGGCTAATAAAGGCAATGCATCTTAATAGATTAAGATGCATTGATGATCCTATGAGGAGGTTCCTCCAACCCCTAATGGACGATTCATAAGTGGACAAGGCAAACGTGAGCCGAAGACACGATAAACGTAAACTTAGTTTCAACTTCTACACCTAATATGATTGCAATCAAATCAAAAAATGAGCCCATACCTCCTCCAAAGAAAAGGAGACACGTCCCTAGGGCATTATTTGAAGAAGAAAATGTTTCTAGCAACTTTCGAGATGATGAAGACGATTGTCCAACTGTCTATTGTTACTACCAGTCTTCTCCAGGATTAGCATTGGAAAAGACTGGTTACGATGCATGCATTGGTTGCATTGGGCTCACGCATCTTGTGCTGATGTTCCTAGAAGAACCAAGCTTTTCATTGGTGAACTTTGTCAGTAGTTTTGTAACTTTAAGTAGAAAAATACAGTTGCCTATTGCCGGTGTGTCATTTTGTCCATATCATTCGGACAAATTGAATTTCGTTTATCCCAATTTATCTGAGAATATTTTATTTTCTGATACTTTTATTTCATAAAGGTTGATTAGATTTTGTGAAGAAAGGACCAAAGATCATAGTTGTAGAATATGACAATACTGTGATTCACTACTAACAAGTTATGCCTCAGAAATAAAACCCTATGTCATTT
Organism: Adalia bipunctata; assembly: GCA_910592335.1. NCBI lineage: Eukaryota > Metazoa > Arthropoda > Insecta > Coleoptera > Coccinellidae > Adalia > Adalia bipunctata. The sequence goes on from OU342955.1 coordinate 18,698,015, forward strand.
TGTACGTACTTCCCCTACTGATTCCGTAAGCTGCTTAGCTTCCGGTCTTCTAGCTAATGGCACGATGTTAAACAATTGTTACGTCGACGTAGCGATTTGTTATTGAGATTATAAAGTTTGTATCGACTTAGTGGTCACTGTTACCAAATTTCGACTGGATGTGTTTCTTTGAAATATTAGCTAAATTTCGCTCATAAATACCACCTTCACGTTACGAGCTCTGAGCTTGTGAACAAAACTCGAAAATGAAATATGGAAAACATAAAAAACAGAAAAATTCTTGGTGGGGATGGATTATTGTATGGTCAAGTTTGGTATCGAGATATAGGTTTTCGAGGTCGCTGAATTTAATAAATAATAAACCGACGACGCTCTATCTAACATGGTTTAGTTTTTCACCAGCGAAATTTTTTCAAAAATCGTAATTTCAAACCGTCATAGCTCACGCTCCTGTGATTGTACCCAATTTAGGTCTGTATAAATTGTTAATCAGCATTGTCCCAAGTACCTCGGGGCATAATAAAATCGATTTCGAAAATTCCCACTTTTTGGGTGAAAAATTACAAAGGGGTAAGACTCCCCAAAAAATAAACCGAGGCTCTATCTATCATGGTTCATTCAGATTTTCATCAGCGAAATCGGGCCCACCGTAAGCGGGCGTGCAAGGCGTGCACTACACAAGGGCGGCAAGTCCAGGGGGGCGGCAAATCGAGTGACTCATGACTTAATAGTATGATTGTCATAGTAGGTACCAAACCCGCCTATAGCATAAGCAACACATCGCACAAAAATAATCAACACTATCAAAGATTGTGTTTATAAATAAGTGGATCTGCTCACACTTCTACATTTCCATTTATACTCCTATTAATAAAGCAGACAAAATCTCATCGGTACCGAGAAAATAATTTAATAATCCCAACAGCAGGAGAAATTACTAGGGCAAATACGTACAAAACGACATATATGGACAAACTGACAAAGGTATCAACGGAACTGCCTACCATATCACACGACCCGAGTGGGTTCTATTAACCTCTGAAAACTCGCAATGAGTCGCAAGCGCTACTCTAGTTCATTCAGTCGTTATGAGTGATAGCAGGAATAAATAGTTCACTAGTTTTTTTTTCATTGCACTAAATTTTTAAAAGAAATTACCAGTTTTCACCATTTTTTTCATTTATTTTGCATTCTTTTCAAACTTTACTTATTTGTCATTGTATTCACAAAGCTTTTTTCATGTTGAATATACTTTCTGTATTTATTCGATATTTTTCTAGTTTCATAAAGCTTTAAGGACAAAATGACATATAATACAGTGAACGGACAAAATGACATAGGTATATTTCAGCTGAATTTACCGTATCTATCGGACACACCTGGATCATTCATTCCAGGCTCTATCAGCAAACAAATATCCAGGACTTGTAGTAACATATTCATAACAAAATATTCATCTGCTGCTAATAACGGCAATGCTTCTTAATCTACTCTTTCTGATCCTATGAGGAGGATTCTCCAATCCCTAAAGGACGATTCATAAGTGGACAAGGCCAACGTGAGCCGAAGACTCGATAAACGTACTTTGTTTCAACTCCTACACCTAGGATTGCAAGAGAAGGAGAATCAGGAATAAACCAATCTTCTCCAGGATCTTCCCTTGAAAAGACTGGTGACGATGCATGCAATGGTTGCAATGGTCTCACGCATCTTGTGCTGATGTTTCTAGAAGAACCAAGCGTTTCATTGGTGAACTTTGTCAGTATTTTTGTACCTATAAGTAGAAAACTACAGTTGCCTGTAAGTGTGTCATTTTGTCCAAAGCATGCGGACAAAATGAATTTCGTCTTTCCCAATTTATCTAAGAATATTTTATTTTTTGGAACTTGCATTTCATAATGGGTGATTAGATTTAGTAAAGAAAGAACCAAAGATAATAGATGTAGAATATGACATTACTGTGATTCATAACTTAGGTACAAGTCATGCCTCTTAAACAAGACTCTCGGGGCTATTTACTAAGCAAAGTTGCTATCCATAACAACTTTGCTTAGTGAATAGCCCCGTCTATGTCATTTTGTACATACTTCCCCTACATGATGCCAAAAAACACGAGATTTTCCGACAATTTTTGTCGAACAGAGTTTTTCGAGTTCGTGTGGGTGACTCGGTATCATCTGCTAGAGGAGTGGCTAGTGGCGTCCCCCAGGGTTCTGTTCTGGGGCCACTCCTCTTTTTACTCTTCACGTCAGACCTGCCAGCTAAGGTGAAATCATCTTGCGTACTATTTGCCGATGACGTCAAAATTTACAGCAATCCATTTTTGGGATCAGTTCTTCAGGAGGATCTGGATGCCATATGGCGGTGGTCCAACACTTGGCAGCTTCCACTTAATTTGGATAAATGCAAGGTCCTTCATATGGGTAAACATAACCCCAAACGCCCCTACCACTTGTCCCACCAAGTGATTGGATCAGTTGCATCGCAGTTGGATCTGGGGGTCATTATCACTGGGGATCTGTCCTGGTCGGAGCATATAGCAGCTGTTTCCAACAAAGCCAAGAGAATGTCGTTCCTTCTACCGAAAACCTTTGGACGTTGTGATCCTCGCACTTGCACCATACTCTACACCACATTTATTCGGCCCATCCTTGAATATGCAGGTCCAGTATGGGCCCCGGTGCTGGCCCGGGATGTAGATCACCTTGAGTCCATCCAACGAAGAATTACCAGAATTCCATATGGTAGAAGAAGACCCACCTACGCGGAGAGACTTTCTATAATGCGTCTCACTCCATTTGCTAACCGCCGTCTGAGGGGGGACTTGATTACAACATATAGAGCCCTTCACGGCTTGTTCAACGTAGATGTGTCCCACCTCTTTCGTCTGAATGCTGACACACGTCTGCGTGGCCACAACTTCAAGTTGGCAAAGGAGAGGTTCCGATCCACCAGCAGAGAACACTTCCTCTCCAATAGGGTTTTTATCTCCTGGAATGGTCTGCCGACGGCGGCAGTGAATGCCCGCTCAGTGAACGGCTTCAAGAGTGCTCTGGACGGGTGGCTCGCGAGTGTTCCCTCGTAAAACTGCTTGAAATTTCGGGAGTGTGTTGTGTACATTAGTTGAATTCTTTCTTTTTTTTTCTCTTTTTTCATTCTTTCTAACAATGACAATTCGAATTAATTTTATTTTCTATGTGAGTTTATAGATTTCGATCTCAACTCTTCTGTGTTATCATAATAATAATAATAATAATAATGGGTTCTTAGGGTTCGAGCGTTTAGCGAACGTATGCGAATAATAAAATATTATTCTAAACGTATTTCCTAATATCGGCACCTCGTTTTGAAGAGAAGATGAATAATAACAATCGCATTTTACTGTATTATGATCCAAAAACCCCGTTTAAAAATATTTTTGGCAATGACTTAATTTCTACATTTCCGAATACAGCGATAACACAATATTACTAACACTGCCGGTTTCAGTTGCATCTGGTGAAAGATTCTTCTCAATATAAAAAAAATATCATAATTATTTAAGATCTCACACCATTTCTATATAGATCGACAATGCTCAAGCAAAGGCTAAGTAATTTAGTTTTAGTTTCAATTTACATGAAATTTCGCGAATATAAAGATAGGAAGAGTGAAATTTTTGTAGACAAATATTTGAGTATGTATAATTTTACACTGAAGTAAAAGAAATTGCAGAGTACCTAAATAAATGTTTTATTACCAATAACTTTTTCTCCATTTTTCCCACCATAAAGAGGAAACATTAAATAGCCCTTTCAATCAAACTCAAGGTAAGTATTTATAGGGTGGCATAACAGGTTTTGCACGCGGGCCTGAGCGAAATGGCATTTTTTCAAAAATAGAAATTTCAAATTATCTGCTTCGAATAACAGTGATAGCATGCATTCTTCATGATTCCAAATGTATACGAATAAAACAACCATATTTATTCAAATTAATATTTTACTTTGGAAAAAACTTGTACAGTGCAAATACAAACTTAATACTAGTTATTAAAAATAACCTAAACAAGACAATAATCGTTTAACATAGTGAAACGAGATCCTTAGTATAATACCAAACATAAATTGACACATTATATAAAAACACGAATAAATACATCGATCCGAATTCGACATTCCCGCATGTTTTCCTTCGAATCAGGACAGATGTCGTCCTATTTGTTCATCTTGCAGTAACCGCTTTCGGCGAATCTATTGTCCTTTGACAAATCGTCCGATCCTTCCAGCCTTGCGAGCACCCTGTCGAGTGTGGATACGACTTCATCCGCGTTTTCTTCTGAGAATACCATCGGGGGCTTCATTTTGATGACGTTCTTGTCCATTCCGTCCACACTCAGCAGTATATGATGCTCTTTCATCCTGTAAATGGGGGGTTTTGGTTATCGTAGGATATTGGCTCAATAAAAGTGGATTCAGGGGAATATGGGTTTAGGTTAAGGTGGTAGTAGACAGCAATTCGGAGGCATTTAATTTTCGATGAAAATCTGATTTGTGTTTTCTCAATTTGATGCTCCTGGCATTATTCGAACACTAAAGCATTCGCCATTTTGTTACCCTCAAATTCAATATTTTTATTCGTAAGAATTGTTTGAAATATATCTAGGTGAGATGAAAAGTCAAGATAAAAATACTTTCGCACATTGATGTTACGTTATATTGAATATTACGAAAATTTCAATATTCTCACCATTTATAGATCAAAGTGGCAGCTTCTGGATTTGGTTTTCTCGATACCTTGTCCTCCACAATTTCAATGCCAATAAACAGACCAACACCTCGAACATCTCCAACAATAGAGTACTGGTTCTTAAGCTTCATGCATCTTCTCATTAGATATTCTCCAACGATGCAAGCATTTTCCATAAGTCTTTCGTCCTCAATAACATCTAACACAGCGTTTGCGATAGCACAGGATACTGGATTTCCGCCATACTGCAATATGAAAATTCTTATCTTTATTCATCCACTTATTTTCTTTCTTAAAATACCAATTTAAATTTTCAATATTTTCGAATTACACTGCGCAAAAAAATTGACGCACATTCTGAAAATCTCAATTTTAATGAAAGTTAACTCTACATTGACTTTATAACTTATTTTTTATGTTTTCTCGGGAAGGTTTTGAACGAAACAAGACACATTAAATGGAAGAAAAATTCAGGATTTCACCGAATCTTATCTGAAAGAAGAGAAATGAACAATTTTCGAAATACTGAAATGCTGATAAGTGATTTAATACTTGGTATTTCCACCCCTTGCGTTAATTACAGCTCGGCAACGACGGTTCATACTCAAAATTAGTGATCTTAAAATGTTCTGATCTAATCCTTCCCAGATTTCTCCGAGTTGGATTCCTAAGTCATTGAGAGTAGCTGGATGATTTTCTGAACTTCTCAGCCTTCTATTGAGGTTGACCCAAACCTGCTCAATCGGATTGAGATTTGGACTTCTTGCTGGCCATTCCATTCGAGAGACTTCAACCTCTTCAAGGTACTCCTCAACGATGCGCGCACGATGGGGTCTGGCATTATCGTCCATAAAAATGAAATTTTCACCAATGTATGGGACAAATGGCACTACATGCTCTTCAAGAATGTTCCTTATATACTTATCAGCATTCATAGCTCCACATGGGCGCCCGCAGGGGGGGCCAGGGGGGGCCATGGCCCCTCCTGAGATTTGTATGGCCTTGTCGTTTTCCAGCTTAACAGCCTCAATATTTCAATAATTTTTATTTTGCTCCCCCTGAGAAAAATTTTGGCCCCCCCTGAGAAAAATTTCTGCGGGCGCCCATGTAGCTCCATTATCAACGACCACTAGGTCTGTGCGAGCAGTCAAAGATATTCCACCCCATGCCATAATCGATCCTCCCCCGAAACCAGTAGTATTCAGGAAATTGCACTGAGCATATCTTTCATGTGGACGTCTGTATACAAGGGAACGTCGATCACAATGGTAGAGGCAGAATCTAGACTCATCTGTGAAGAGAACTGTTTCCCAATCGGCCTCTTCCCAATGGATATGCTCTCTCGCAAAATCCAAACGCGCCCTTCGATGGGCTGGGGTAAGAGCTGGGCCTCTTGCCGCGACACGAGGCCCTAAATCATATTCTCTGAGGCGATTTCTTATTGTCTTTGTCTGAGTGCTAATTTGCACCTCATGAGTTTGCTCAAGCTGATTTTGAAGGAGGCGAGCGGTTGCAAACCGTTGTCTCAACGAAGAAACTCTCAAGCAACGTTCTTGAATGCCAGTTGTTACCCGTGGTCTACCCTGTACTGGTCTTCGGACATTCATACCTGTCTCCCTGAATCGCTGCAACATTGTGGACACACTTGTATGGGAAACTCCAAACCTTTTCTGCAATTCTTGTGTATGTCCACTCTTCTTCTCGCAAAACTACCGCTTGGGCACATTCCTCCTTGGGTCAAATTACGTGTTTCGCGTTGCATAGCGATCGAGTGTAGAAAATCAAACGAAAAAAAAACTATTGATCACTAGAATTGATCGAGAACAACTGATTCAAAATCTGATAATATCATCTTTTTTTATTCCTGCTGGGAGAAAACATCTGTATTGAAGAAAAACGTTGAAAGTGGATAACATATGCATGCATAATTCTGATAAAAATAATTATCATTGAGAACACCTTCAGTTGTAGAATAAATTTGAGATTTCCATAATGTGCGTTGATTTTTTTTCGCAGTGTATTTTAATAACCTTTCATCCATTCACTTTTATAAAGTATCCCGGTTGACCAATATTTAGGTTTATCCAGTTTTTTCATTTGATTGTGACGCAGGTTGGTACTCGAGAATTGTCAAATAATTCGTTGCCGATGCTAATTACTATTTACTCTTTTTTAACTTTGTAAATGAGTTAGGTAGTTCTTTTAAGGTTCAACTATGACACCTGTTTCGCAGAATCGCAGTTCTATACATTTTCACACTGGAGTATTTCAAGTTGAGCAAAAAGATATTTAATTGTCTTCCGTAGGCTTATTCCTTGACAATTTTGAAAAGTAGAGAATTCCATAGGTCCGTCTATTAGTTTAGAAGTTTTTCTGTCGGGTTATTCGAGTACTTTTATTATTTTGTCGAATGAACTATCAGAAAGTAACGGACTACTCTGTCCATTATTTTTCAGTAAAATTTCAACACTCGATTCTTGATTTCCGTATAAGAGAAAAGCATAACTGAATCTTCCAACCATGTTAATATACGTAAAATATTTCCAGTATTAACAGAGAAAGTTTCTTCAACATTCACCAGGTCTTTGAAATGATTTAATTCACAAAATTTTTTTTCAATTTCATTATTTTCCCAAAGTAAATAAACATGAATACGTAATCACTACGACCTCTATGTAGAAAGAACTTTGCTTAGTTATCTGGCAGGAAAATGACTATAACCTAACATCTTCAAAATATATACAGTGAAATGATTCAGAATGTCATGGCCAAGCCGGATACATAATAAAAATAGATGGAGTATAAGTTTGTCAATAGATGACGATCGATTTTGACTTATCCAAAACGTCCTGTTAGTAGAAGTCAATATGGTTCATTGACTTCCGCTCATCATATAAAGGATCACCGAAGTAAATACCGATTTGCAAAAAGTAATAATAAGTTGAGCGAATCCTATCGAATTAAGCGATAAACTACGTTGATAATTTACAAATAATATGGAAAGATTTATTCACAATTTTTATAAACATGATTACTCATAATAGATCTTTGAACTTGCATGTAATCCATTTAAAATTTAGCAACGATTGTTAATTTAAGATAATTATCGAAATGCACATCGAAAACGTTATCTCTTCTCTTATTACTTCGATAAAGGAGTTATATCACATGAAAACATTATAAATCACGTACAGGAAATTTCCTAAGCGTATCAACTGATAAAATTGAATATTTTTCTTCAATTTGCACATTTTTCTTTGATTCATATAAATAATAATATTGCAACATACATGATGAAAGAGTTCAGAAATTATGTAATTCAGACACACGCTAGACAACTGGAAAAATAATCAATAAACGTTGTGAATTTGAAGTTGATTTTCTATATGGGCCTTGGCACTCACCGTGTTGAAATATTCCACTCCAGTCTTCTCGAAACTCTCAGCAATCTCCTTAGTGGTGATGACAGCCGCCACAGGATGTCCGTTACCCATTGGTTTGCCAATGGTAACAATATCCGGAACAACGTTCTGAAGTTCGAAAGCCCACCAATGCTTTCCAGTCCTGCCAAAGCCTACTTGGACCTCATCAGCGATGCAAACTCCTCCATTCTCCCTAACGTATTCATAGGTTTCGTTGAGGTAATTCCTAGGCAGCATGATCTGTCCACCACAAGAAACCAAACTTTCGTGGATAAAGGCACAAACGCCTTCATTCTTATCTTCCTTCACCTTTCTGCAGATATTTTTCACGTCGAGAGCGTATAGGTGGCCTGTGTCATCTTCTCTGTATTCTGCGGTGTTGTATTTGCCTCTGTAGGTGTCTGGTAATGGGGCCTATAGAAAGAACACAAGAAAAAATAAGATACACACCAATCGCATATGATCACCCAGAGACGAAACATGAATCGAACTGGTCACTAGCATATATATTTCCAATAATACCCCACAAGGTTCCACTGTCAAACTGACAAAATAACCATGGTTTCGTCCTTAAGCGGACATAACACGAACGAATATGTCATGGTGACAAGGGTTCAAAACTCAATTCTCCTGGATTATTTTTAACAGAAGATAAATATGTTTATGTTTTATTTTTTATTTTATTCTTCGTTTTTAATATTAGATGCAATCCTCATCCCAAAAATGGGATTTGGTTTTGGAAGTTTTGAAGACATTCATAAAGCTTGAAACTCGATTGAGTTCGACAATTTCTTTGAATATAAATAATACTTTTCGTATAACAGTGAAGGTTTATAAGTGGAATATGTTCTCACTGATTATGATTTTTTATTATCCTTACAAATTATAAAAGAATCGTTTTCAAAGAATGTAGCACATATTGCAACAATGCTGTTATGTTTCAATGAATTTTCAATTGATAAATATATAGGGTGTCCGGAAGAATGTGGGAAATCTCTGGGATTCAGATAAAACATAAAAAAATAAGATGACAAGTTCCCATCTTTTTTTCCTAGAGGCCTTCCCCACGGAGATACGGCCTCCTAAATGACGTCACTGGAAATCCATTTTGATGGAATAAACTTCAACAACTTGATATAATTTAAAGAAAATTTGATATAATGAACAGTAGTAGGAACCTCTTGAAATGCTGCCCTTAAATTTGAATTAGCTATTTTAGTTCACCAGGGGTGGACCAGGTTGTCGTTGTACATTTTAATGCTTACATTTTCAACACCCTGTAGATAAGGTGTAGAAAAAACAAATTTGTATAGCTTGAACATTTAGCTAAAAAAGGTAATCTTGTTAATTGTCGATAAAATGGACCGTTTTCGAAAAACAAAATTACAAAGATTCTCAACTATTCAGTTTTGGCACAGAAAGGCTTGTTAACAAAAATTATTTTTTAGAAATTTACTCTCACTAAAGCTTGCAACGATTGAATATAAATACGCTAGTTATAAATAATCAATAAAAACTTCATAAGAGCATATTTTTGAAAAATAATATTTGTTAACGTGCCTTTCTGTGCCAAAACTGCATAGTTGAGATTCTTTGTAATTTTGTTTTTCGAAAACGGTTCATTTTATCGACGATAAACAAGAGTACCTTTTTTTAGCTCAATGTTCAAGCTATCCAAATTTGTTTCTTTCTACTCCTCATCATACAGGGTGTTGAAAATATAAGCATCGAAATGTACAACCTAGTCCGCCCCTGGTAAAATGAAAGAGCTTATTTAAATTTAAAGCCAGCATTTCAGGAGGTCCCTACTACTGTTCATCATATCAAATTTTCTTTAGATTATATCAAGTTGTTAGGAGTTTATTCCAGTAAAATGGATTTCCAGTGACGTCATTTAGAAGGTCGTATCCCCGTAGGGAGGGCCGCTAGGAAAAAAATGATGGAACTTGTCATCTTATTTTTTATGTTTCATCTGAATCCGAGAGATTTCCCACATTTTCCCGGACACCCTGTATAATTCCTTGACCTGGCTCTGTATTTAACATTTCGTACATACCAAATTTGAAACGGTTCTGTTTTTTTTTTAATATTATCACAATCGAGGAATTATGAAATTCTGATAACTTATTTTCATTTTTAAATGGATTCAGTGTTCATGGGCGAAATTTTTATTTCAAGAAAAAGGATCAGTAGGATGTAAGTATCAATAAGCCTATTTGCAGATGAAAAACGTATCTACACACACATCCTTTTTACACTTATGATTCTATTGTGTCATACAGAAATAATTCTATTTCAATATTGTTATCGAGTAAAAATCATATTTTTAATTGAGTATGAACAATGATCCAGTAAGATAAAAAGAAAGGGAATTAAAATTATGAACCTAGCAAATCCATATACAGGGTGGTCAACTGGAAACAATTCCGCCTAATACTTTGAAATATATTATTGTGAACCTACTAGTTGGTTGATAATTGAACTGTTCCATTCGCACATATATATTGTTCTCAAAGTAGATCTACTCTTTTCGCAATGGAAAGCGTAGAGGAGTTGAATATCATGAAATTAAGAAAAATATGAATTTTCTATAATTCAATTCGTGATTACTATGATTTCGAGAGAACTGCTTACTATTTCTATTAAAGGCATTAAACCTCTTGTTCACTAAATAATCAAGAAAAATTATTCAAGAGATCAAAATTAAATACAGTTATTGCAATCTATAATGAAAAAAATATCGCTCAATGATAATATACTTCTATAAATAACATCCACAATTTTATCTGATAGACATCAATTGTTTTGATTTTAAAACTGAAATAAATATTGTTCAAACACAAAATGCCGAACCACTACTGTCGAATTGAAAATGTTTCGTGATAAAATCGCATTAGAGCTTATAATCAATTCAATTGAAATGGAGTTTTTATTTAAAATTCCGTTTCAGATAAAGCTGATCTGAGATTTCTGAGAGACGCTGTATATATGTATATCCAAAGGTGGGTATAGATGAATTTTATCTTGCGTCTTCATTCAATATTTGTGTTTACAATTTACGAACAGCGTTTAATGAAGGAATATAGAATTATGATATTTTCGAACGAGAAAAAACTAATTTTGGCAGAAATTCTCTTCGCCGTAATCGCCGTTGAGAAATGAGGAAGATACCTATATGTTATATTATTCTACTCGGAAATAAACATAACAAACAATTCATCAATGCGGTAACAGTACATTAAGTTTTATCAATAGCCATTCTGACTCCGGTCTTTACGACGTATTTCTCAATCATCACTATTCAACATTCCTAGATAAGCGAATTCTATTTTATTCAATTCGTCGTAAGGTCAACAGAAAACGAGATAAACAATTTACAATAAGATGTGATCTCGTGATGTTCTTACCAAATGCACGTGATCCTTCTGGCCTGTTCCTCCTGGCAAACTGAATTTATAATGCGAAATATCAATCAAGGATGTCAAATGGCCATGGTATGCACTAAAAAATAGGAAGTTGTTGGTTTTTGGCGATTGGTACCCTTATACACTCCCAATCTACTTTCAGTCTCTATTCTCCTACTTTCCAAACCGACGATTCATTATAAAACATGATTCTACGACTGTATTCACATTTTGCTACTTCAACTACCGATATATTATTTACGTTACTCGTTATCTACAAAGATTCGGAATTCACGAACACTTTAGTTGAATATGTAACATATATCTACATAATAGTATTTCATTTCAGTTTCCTTAATATTTTTTTTCTATCCAATTTTATCTCACTATACTAAAAAAAAAACAGAAACCAAGAATATTTACCCTTCAAAAGCAATAACGTCCTTATTTCCTGTGTGTATCTGTGCCAACCTGATGGCCAAATCATTGGCCTCAGATCCAGAATTCACGAAAAAACATGTGTTCAAAACTTTTGGCATCGTCTCAACCAATCGTTTCGCACATATTACTATGTTATCATGAAGAAACCTATTATTTGTTGAAAGTAACTTCATTTGTCTGCAACCTGCTTCAACTACCCGTGGATGACAGTGCCCAACTGAAAAATAAAAATATTCATCTTAAAATGTATCCACTTTGTCTTACTGTATCAACAAAAAAATCATTCCTGATCAGACATTAAATTTTCAACATTAAAAACCATATTTCTTACCATGGGCTACATTATTGATGCAATCCAAATAAGCTTGGTCTTTCTCATCATACATATATTGACCTGAAGCTCTAACAACTTTCAAGGGGTCTTGTCGAAAGAACAACTGACATGATTTGCTGAAAAAATTGAATATTTCTTTACTGAAAATAATAAACCAAAACACCAACAGTTGTAAAACTAAAAATGAGTATAGGACTTATATATCAACAAGAACAAAATAAAAAAAAAAGAAAATCGCAGAATAATATATCCAAAATAGCAATAGAGAAACACTCACCCAATATATTTTTGACGCATAGCAAGCGTATCTCCTTTAGACATTTTCTCCATCTTGATTTTTTGAACTGAAGTATTAGGTTCCTATTAAATATTCGAACTTCTATATTGTTGAAATACTTATTCGACAACACCGGTAAAAATGAGTTCCAGAACAAAACGAAGTCTGGTATATAAAGGCAATTTTTCTAATTTGTCTACCTGAACGTCATAAAGTTTTCTTTGTCATGCGCAGTTTTAATGTACTCATTACTTAAGAAACTGAGCACTTACTGACGTTAATATAACAACAATTCGAATGTGATTATTATTATCAGTGTACGGCAAAGATAACTCAGTATTCATTAATCTGAGTCGATACTGGGTGGATTATTGCAGCAACAGGTTCAGCAGGTCGGAATACTGAAAGAAATTTTTTCCTAACATGCTCATTCCAATAAAACGCTATTTATTATTGAATTTCAAGTGATTTTTACGAGAAAAGAAGCGTGAAATGCCTATTAACATAATTGAGAGGGTTATTCTTCTGAGAATCATTTTATTTCAGATATTTTTCTATTTTTTTCTGAATATGCTCCTAGAAATATTACAAACTATGAAAATAGATTATAATGTGTTTCTGAGTTATAGATAGCACTGCGATCTTGAGGTCTATTGTGCCCTTCATCGCCATTACTTAGATAGATAGATTAGATAGATAAATATATCTATCGTTTTCTCTCTTGGACCGAAAAGACCTAGATTTAAAGATAATTCAATGTGTTTAAACCTCAATAGTACCTTTTTACAAGCTTTTATTTTTTAGTTTCACCTGTCCCGGTGTCTGTCTGTAATCAAATCTTGCAAGAATATGACACACTTCTACTGGTCCGATTGATTTGAAATTTGGCAGGTGTACATAATTCTGGTGACAATGCATCATGAAATATTTTTTATAGAAAAAAAACAAAATGGCGGCTCCAAAATGGCGGATGAGTTTTGTAATTATCATCCGATTCCATTCAAAATTAGTATCTGGGGGTTTTTGGGTTCGACAATGATGATTCTTCTGTCAAAATTGAAAAATTCAAGATGGCGGCTACAATATGGCGGACGAGTTTTGTAATTGGTATCTGGGGGTTTTCTGGGTCGGAAATTACGATTCTCCAAAATTGAGGAATTCAAGATGGAGGCTTCAAAATGGCGGATTATTATTGTTATAAAAGCTTGTCTAAAAAAAGGTTTTTTTATAATAGCTTGTTATTAACTCTTGTAATAAATTCAAAAGAAGTTATCGTATCTATTTTTTAATTTCAGTGTTCTGGATAGTCGTCGTTAATCAAATGATATTTCATCACAAGCCTGGTAATGTTCATAAATGGCAAAAGTGTTTATAATCAAACATAATATTGATTCACTTATCATAGTTCTTAATTAGACTAAATTGGAAGTTGTGAATATTTTTTCTTCTCTATCTCTGTTGATGATGAAAACAGAATGTCTTCCCACAGATTGTTCAATATTGTTAAACAATTCTCGAAGAAAGATATAGGGTATGTTTCTACAAAAACCCAGAAATCATGATGAGTGTGAGGTGAGGTGGAATAATGAAATTTGAAAAAGCTTTTTAGCTTTTAAAAGAAAGCTTAGTGGAATCCAAATGCGATAGCACTATTTTGTGGTGATTCTATAACTCTAATTTGTGTTGGAGTTCAAATATCGGTAAAAGACTCCCACTTTCAAAAAGAATCGACAGGTCTGGGCGTGCTTTCAAGCAATTGACGTAGTTGGCCATACTGTATGACTTCAGTTTTTGCACTTTAAAACAAAAATGAATTGAAATGAAATTGGCTAGCATTTACCGACATGGAAATAAATCTGGATAAATGAAATCATTATTAAATATTATATGAAATAATTAATTATTCTATCTACTTGTTGAGACTGCATTCATACTTATTTTTATGTCCCATTGACACTATCTCAGGAAGTATCATCATGGAGGGGAAAATAAACAAACATCTCGATAAATAGCAATAATTTATTTCAATGTAAAATGTGAATAATAAATGCTGTGGATCGAAAGGATTCAGGCAAAAAACATTTGATTAGCACTGGATGAACAAACAAAAAATACATTGATCTGTGGTAAATTGGCGGAACTTGCTAGATATCTACACATACTTCATAAATCAGCCCTTGTTTCTCTCTTGTGAATCGAACTTAAAGAAATATGATATACATTTGCATTTGGTGATTTTTTTTACAAACTGTGTTAACGACGGAACCTTTGTACAAACAGATAATGAATGTAATTTTTAATTTTCTGAAAATATTTAACACTAGGTAATTTCACGATACACATATATTATGCAATTATATCGATATTTCTACACATCCAATATGTGAAAAACTATTCAAAATAACTTAGCCTAAAATATATTCGTCTTCTCTCCTTTACCCGATAATTACGATAATCTTCGAATGGCCTTCTCCACATTCAGAACATCTGAGTAATATAAGCAACATTGAAAGGAGAAAACCATTCAACTGACCAAATGTCTTTTATCATTTCACGTAAAATTGAACTTTTTGCCGAAATTACAAAGGAATTTAAACTGAATTTACTGAAGATATAAAGCCAAGGCACAGAGTTAGTCATTTCAGAGAATGTTCATCTTATTTGACCGGTGAAAATTGTAAACAATAACAAAAAGTTCAATTTCTTAATATCATTTTGAAATTAATGAGATCAAAATTAGCCATTTCTCGAATTTTTTCATGAAACACACTTGTACTCTACAACATTAACAACCGACATTCTAAATGCTGGCAAACCGATTTAATTTCATCAAAGATGTTCTCCTAAGTGGAAAACACAAATTAACGCTTTTTCAACAAAATATTTTCACTGTGGTCGAGTGTATTTCATGAAAGAATTAACACTGCAGATTTATTCGAGGTGAATATTTAGCTGTACCATACATGCTCACTATTCAGGGTGTCTCAAACGCTGAAAGATACATGAGAAATAAACTTTTCAAACTATATTCTCATTTTATTATGATAATCAGAGGCATATCTTCATTTATGAATTTTTGAACTCAATATTCACTTTTATACCAAATATTTTTTTCAACATTGGCAAAGAAAATGAGGAATGTTTTAGAGTTAGTCAAAATTTGTTCAAAATAGAAGACTGTGCAAAAGTTTGCACCACTTATATTCTTATATTGCCAGAGAATTATATCGAAAATAAACCCTCACTTTTATTTATTTTATTTTAGTTTCTGATGAACTCCTGTACATCGCATTCGGTACACCCTTTGAACGCTAAATGTTCAGCGGAATCAAAAGAACTCGCCTGGCAAATTTACAAAAACCTATTTCCTCGACATGTTCCTCAGACATGCTGCAAAGAAACTCTCAACTTAAAAAACAATATTACCATTTGAAACCAACATCAATAAATCATGCTGAGCTGTAAAACCTTTAACAGAATACATAACTCCACTAATACCTTATTTCGCAATAACTTTAATCATTTAAGTGCATACAATTGAGCACACTGTTTCGAGGACAGATATGTTTTTGTGAAGATATGTTCGATTTATTTTTTTTTACCTATTAATTTGAAATATTGAATGTGTATAACACACCGAACTTCCACAATAGGAACAGATTTTTTTATTTCTATCTGCTTCGTTCATGCCGTGCCATGTTTATTTCAAATTAAAAAGAGTCTTATGAGAAGCAAGAATAAAGTTAGTAAAAGAGGAATACTTCTTGTCTTAATTCAGTAGTAAAAGGTGAAGAAATAGATAATATCAAAAGAGGAAAGCATATATTTGAGTTAGTTGTAAACAAATCTAAATAGAATTGATTGAAAGTTGGCACTTGTGAGGTAATTCAAGTTTCAATGTATGTATTTTGAATTTAGTATATAGACGTTAAGTATAAAAGTATATTAAAACGTTCTCTATATTATTGGGACGTTACCTACCAGGACAATAAATAACGAATAATAAACTGCTGATGTTATGGCGGTGTGAGATTTACACTTGGTTCGTGATGGCGCCTAAATGACGTACCTGGATCGTCATCTGGTAAGATGGGATGGTGTGAAACTACGATAAACTATCCATACTCACTCACTCTCTTTCAAAAGAATATACATATACCTGATCTGAATATGAGAAAATGGGAATTATCGAACTTGGAAATAATGCACTCGAGAAAACCCGTTTTCTAGTTCATATTTTCAATTTGAGCTTTTTTCCAATGGCATAATGCAATGCCGAAATATACCAGTTCAATCTGTTGATGCCGAGAATTGTTATTCTCCAAAACCCGTTGAAAATTAGTTCAATAAAACACAAAACGAAAATCGAAAGATGAGAATCAAAGACGCACTTATAACTTGATCTCTATCAAATAAAAATTTTTAAAAGCGAAATAAGGTACTAGGTCAGAAGAGTTGAAAATTTAACGATTGAATTAGTCCTACCTTCATCAAAATACCGCTTGAAATGTTTCTGTTGATTTTTCTCTACAATCCTTTTTGGAAGCTGTAATATAACCTTTTTGAGTGGAGAAAAAATGCCAGAATAAGAATTGAACAACGTTAATCAACAGAGCTCAGACACTTAAACGATCTTCATTAATAAATTCAATCAATGAAGTAAGTGATGAATAGTTTTGTTGAATATACAGACGTGTTCGTCGAATGATTTTTTCATTTTCGCGCTAGTCTCAAAATATAAGCATTAGTTCGCTAGAACCTTCATAGAAATTTCCGCATATACGAGAATTAATTACTTCTAATACAACAACCTGGCAGATTTTCATCGTTTGAATAAAAAATATAGAACTTGTAAAAATAGAATCTTCCAGATAAAACAGAACTAGACTTCGAAGGTCAAGAACACACAAATAAAAAAGGTAATTTTGGTAATGGTATAAATGTAAAGTCTTTTATTAAAGAAAAATCCAACAAATAAATTTTGACATACGGCTGACTTCAATTTTGGAAGTAACACTAAATTTTCCAAAGAACTCGGATATATACGCCAGCAAGTATGAAAACAATTCAAATTTGCTACTTACTCAAAAGAAAATTAATTTACTTAACGATAGAAAGAAGGCATTTAACAGTTCTAAACCTGAGCACTTCAGTTTTTTATATATAAATGATAGAGAACACGTAAATTGCTTTCAGTCACGAATCACCATCAGCAAATCAGCTGGAGTCATCTAAATTGGGCCTGGACCAGGTTTCATTCGGAGGCTGCTCTTCTATAGGCAGGAACTGGATGACATCTACTGGATGGATCATAACGTAAACGTTGCCAACGTCAGATGGAAGCCCTGGACCGATGACCGGTACTGTTTGGATTGTGCGATAATATGTATGGTACTGAGCTTGATCGGTTTCAGAATCCGCGACTTGCATGTGATTCGTGCTAGGCATGCTGTTGTCTACCACTACGTCTGGCCTTTGTCATTTGGTATTAGCTTGCAGAGCAGTGTTGATTTGCGCCCAAAGATCCTTTTTGCACGATTTGGATCTAAAACAAAGACCGATCTTGTGATATACTTCCAAATGTAAATCCTGATTCGCAACAGCAAATCATGGGTCATTATGCTAAACTGCTAAAGGAACGAGACAAGTTTCATCGTTCTGTTCGGAAATCAGAGGTCGTATCTTCAAAACCTGCTCGAAGCTTTCTACAAAAACCGTCTTAATTCCGATACTAAATAATTTCTTGGCTGTGTATAATCAATTGATCGTCGTCAACCTGCTCTGTACTTGCTACATTTGATATTATTCAACTGTGAAGCCGAGGGTTTTCTGCTTTGGAGAACCGATCAACTGTTGATTTCCTCCTTTGCAAGGGTGTTTCGAAAATACTGCCCCATGGACCAATGAGGACAGCATTTTTTGTGATTTGTTTTCACCTCATCATTTCGCATCCATTATTACAAGAATATACAGGGTGAGTCTTTGACTTGTACATATATTTTAAATGCAGATCCCTCTCATCAAACAAAATACTTTTTTCCTATACCACTTTTCAAAATTCGGTTTGGTTTCGAAGATACAGGGTGCCGAGAATCCATGAAAAAAACACTTTTCTGTTTATATCTTCGGAACCGTTATTCCGAAAGAAATGGAATTTGGTTGAGTTTTTACTCTATTCATGGTGCATTTTCCTCAATCAAAACCTTTTCAATATCTCTTCTAGTATAAAAGTTACAGGGTAGTCGACTCATCAATACACGCTAAAACACCATAAAACCACTTTGAAAAGATAAACGGTTCATATTTTCGAAAGAATCAATCATTCAAGAAACTAAAAGTATTCCTATTTTTTTCAATAAAACGCGTCGTTTTCGAGTTATTTCCAATTTTACCCGGAGAAATTTGACGAAAAAATCATTAATTTCAAGAATAATCTGAATGCGGCTCTGAATCAAAATATCATCGAATATTATTCCTCCTCTGGTCTTTAAACGAGTTTACAATGTTGTCACAATATTTATCAACTTTGTCGAGATATTTAAATAATAAAATCCCACAAATGTGGGAGATAAAATTGAACACCAAGGAGGATTTAACACGCACAGTTTCTATTGAAAATTCATAGTCACCGGTCCATATTGAAGTTAAATGTCGATGAAATACAAAATTCGGATATGAATGATGAATCTCGATACAAACAACTTATTAAATTGAAATTAATGAAAAATAATATGATACCTTATAATTTGTGTCGATGTTTCTATCTGAACACTATCCTCTTGGAATTTTATAAACTCGACACGGTTAAGATTATATTAATTCACTTCACATAATAATCATGAATATAATTGAATAAATTGAATTGAATTGAAGTTGAGAAAAAAGTTGAAAAATCACATTAGAACAATAATTCACTGAATGTATTCAGAACTTCACATAATGTTTACACTGTTTACAGTTTGTTCAGAGACTCTTGTTTGTTATTGTTTATAGTTGGCCTCCAGATAACCAATCTTTCGGTTTTCGCTCTACGCATGCGTGGTAAAATTTGGCGGCAATGTCGATTTATGATGGAAACGGCAGAATTCATAGATATTTATACCACGGTATCGTGATGTTGCGTAACAAATCCTTAACCTCAATGAAAATATCAGCAAGCTGACAACATCTTCTTGAAATTTCTGTGCAAACATTCACAGAAACGATACAAAATAGATCAGGTTAGGTTGTTTAATAATAAATTCTGATGATCTGAATGAAAAGTCTTTCTTCATGATATTGTTTGGGTATTTCGAGGAAAATATGAACAAGTTATTAGTGTTTACAAACTACTCTGCAGAAAAATCGGAGAAGGAACTTATTTTGGTGTGAGAAATGTGGCTTTTCAGTTGCAGATATAATCCGATGAAACTAACTGTTTTTGTAGAAATTATCGTGTTTGCAACATTTTTATTCCAATGAGTAGTACATGAGTATTCCCTTAATGTATAAACTGAATTTCTATCGAGAAATATGAACTCTGCATCAATTCCAGAAGATCATTTCAGAGGCGTAGTCAGCCCAATTTTTTTTTCAAATGGCTATATCTTTTTAACAGAGCCGAATTCGGAAAAATGGAAAATGACAAAAAGGTTTCTTTTGACCTAAAGAATCTTCAGTTAAAATATATTTACAGGTCAAAGACTCACCCTGTATATATAAATATATAAGATGAAGAAGTATTGAAGGAATTTGACTAAGCCGAGCCACAATTATAGTATCATCCCTTTCCTTGCGGTATCACAAATCATTCGTAAATAAACACTCACCTCCTAATAGACTGCAGCCATTCCTTGAATTGCGTGCTTCCTTCGGGCGTTATTAGGAAGGCAGCCCTCGCGGCGCAGACGATGTTTACGAAATCGTCGTAATCGGCGGACGTCAAATGATACAACTTCTGATGCATGCATTGTATATACATCTGTTGACATTTCTGCACGAGCGGCGTCAGAGCCGTTCGTAAATGTTGCATGACCAAGCTCGGATTGTTCCTGGACAGATACTGAGCCGCTTCGATAGCTACGTCGTGAAGAACGAAGGGACTGACTATCGAATTTACGGCGCAGACGCAGAAATGGTGCAGATACTGGGTACCTAGAAAGATCGAAGGGAAAACGATGAATATTATACCCACCACAAAGACAGATAACTGGAACAACAAATTGACCATTTCCTTGGAGAACCCCAAAACAAATGAGAATCCCCACTCACCTAAATGCTTGGAAATCCTCAACAACCACTTGACATCCTCCCCGTAAGGCGGATTCCTCGCGTACTTCGCCTGAGGCCTGTCGTCGTGCACCCTCCTGGCCAAGGTCTCCAAGGCCAGCATGCCCACCCTGTACGAGGTCAGCAAATACCTCAGCTGCAACTGGCTCAGCGGCTGACACTGCCGGTGGGCGGTCCTGAGAGCCTGCGACGGCGTGGGCGGCGGTATCGAAAACGGATAGATGTGTCCGCCCGGCACGTTCATGTTCGGAGAAGGCTGGGAAATCGTGACCGTCGTGCCGTAATACTGAATATTGGGCGGTATCTGATGAGGGGGAGGAGCGTTGGCCGGCATATTGCTATAGTTCGACTGCTGCGTCTGCCCGTAGTTCGATTGATTCGGAGGCGGGGCCGTTATGGGATAGGGAGGGACCGCGGAAGTGTTGAGAGGAAAGGAGGTGGGAGGCGGAGGAGGTAGGCTGGCGTAGGGGGGAGGCGGGGCCGAAGGGTTAAACTGAGCGCCCGTCTGAGGGGGCGGGTACTGGAAAGGGTACAGAGGAACGTGAGTGGGAGGTGGCTGATGAATGGGGACCGCCTGGGGGTGTATAGGGCCCCCGTAGCTGACATGATGAGGATTATGCAATAAGTTATAATGACTAACGTATGGAATGGACATTCCCATCGGCGACAACGTCGTGGCCACCTGATAAGGCGGCGGCGCCGTCGTGACCACCACGGAATTGTTAGGCAACACCTGGGGCGGCGGCGGATTGGTTTGCGGAGGCGGCAGTTGGAGTTCCGGTGGACCGGATTCAATAATCGCCACCAATGCTCCGTGAGGATCCACCAGAGCGTCGTGGGGCACCTCGTTCTCCATAATATGCTCGCCGCCCGGAGTCTTACGTACATACAGTTCGTACCAGTATTTGGCGACTTGGAACAGTACTTCGGGGTATACGCCCCCGCCTTTAGCCGCGCCCTCGACCGTGAGACACGCGTGCTCCAACATCTCGTCGCTTTGTTCCTTGCACTGGATTATCGCCCTCTGGATCTCGTTGGGGTTGAGCGCGTGCGCGTGCGGCAGGCACGACAATGCCAGTTCCGCGGCCGCTCTGACCATGTGTGGGTCGCAGCCTCTGGAGGCCCTATCCGCCATGCTCGCCGCTTCTGGCGGCGTCAGGTGGCCTTCCCAGGTCTCGATGAGGAAGGATACTGCCGCCGTTCCGATTTCCATGGCTTGGCCTGGAAAAATATCATGTTTCTGCTATGTTGGATGAGCTATTTTCATTTCCAGTTACACCAAATCACTAGTTCTAGTTCAATCCTGAAAAATAAAAACAAGGAGGCACCTACCTGTAATCCAAGAGACGTGCGACGAATACGTCCTGCTCAACCAGTTGGGACTCACGCAATTGTGCAAGCCCAGGGCGTATAAGCCCAGTTGAAAGGCGCACATGTGCAGCGCCCTGTTGGGCCCGTGGTGGTTCTGACTGGTGGACGGCTGCGTAAACAGCGACGTGCTGCTGCTTCCGCCCGCCTTGTTCAAGACCGTCTTCGCCATCTCGAACATGAAATGAGCGCCCGCCTCCGAAGGTTGGTTGGGTATAGACGGATACACCCGTTTTCCCTTGTAACGTATCTCTTTGCTTCGATTGTTCGTCGGCATGGAGATATTTTGGGAGGGAAGCGAACTGGCCTGGTTCATGCTCAGGCATGCCATGCCCTGTTCCACTTCTGCGCTCGTAGAGCTGTGCGGTCTACTACAACAGTCTGGAAAAGAATTGAAGAATACAAATATTCAAATTGGGAATAAACAGCTGAATAACAATTCTTCTGTGAAATACAGTGACTTACTGGGATCAGGTTGCAGAATCTCAACCGGTGGACAATACTGAGTCAGCGGTAAGAGTTTATCGTTGTCCTCTCTTCTCCAATTGGAATACTGCGTCTTTATAAGAGGGGAACTCGAGTAATACGAACTTACAATCGGGGACTTCAATAGGACGTGGACGTCCCTATCCAAGAGTTTATCCATTATTCTGGCGATTTTCCAGGCGTCGTCTTTGTAGAATGTCAGTAGGGCTATTGCCAAATCTCCTCTTTGCCTTCTGGTGCCTTCGCACAGTAAGGGATGGTCAGCTTCGGAAACGTTAGCTTTCAATCCTGATTCGAAGAAAAAATAACATTAAACACCTCTCATCATCTGAAAACGTCAAAAAACTCCTCACCTAAAGCATTGACAGCAGCATCGAAACCTAAGCCCTCGTCAGTAGGCATCCTTGTACTCATGATCTTCAATCGATCTCTGCCGACAACGTTCGGTACGACCAGAGAATCGAATATGAAATTGGCCAGAAGAAGCGGCAACATCGCTTCTCCCTTAGATTTCAGGGTGCTCTCTTTGAGCTGGTTCGCCAGATCTCTGAGTATCTGCAACTCCTTGTGTCCTAAGGTTATCCTCTTGAGCAGATTGACCAGCTCCGATTCTTGATTGGCTATTTTCACCTCTAAAGGTTTCGTACTGGCTGGTGGTCTCGCCATTTGCAAACCGAACATACCTGCATTGAGATTGGATCATATTGTATATTTTATTCATTTATTCTCTTCTCCGTTCAAGAAAAGCGAGAAAATACTCACCAACTTTGAAGGCCAGGTGAGAATACTCGTTGTTTTCCGCCAGCACGGAACACAAGAAGGCACATTTTCCCAGCGTCGCGGACGCCAAACAGCTCAGTTGATGCGTGGCCGGATTAATGTGCTGCTTCTTCCCCTTCCTCTTCGGAATCGGCGGTATGTCGATCATAAGGTCCGGTGGATGGGCCAACAGCTCCTCCGCGAGCTTCACGCCCAGAATACAAGCGTCCCTACTGTGACCGTGGGCGTGCAGGCCTTCCGCCCTCGAAAACAGCACGTCCCACGGATCGTCGCACTTCTTGATGCTCGAGAACACCTGGTCCTTGTCCGAATCCTCCTTGGTTTCCGACTTCTGACCCGTTCCGGCGAAGGCCTCTCGATCTTTAGCGTTGAAGAAATAAACGTTATATTCGTCGCCGGACGGAGGAGATTCCGAGTTGGTAGAACTGGTGGACTCGTCTTTGGACGGCCTTCTAGAGGTAGAAGCTGTCGGGTTTTGATTCCAATCGTCAATGGTCGCAGCGGCCGGATTGTTCCTGTAGTTGCTTCCGCTTCTGTCGCTATCGCTCACCGTCGGTTCTCTAACGTTGTCCCTTCTGCTGGCGTTGCTGGAGGAATCGCTACCGCCGCCCTCTTGCGAGTCCGAATCGAAACGCTCGTTCTCTCTGGCTTCGCGCATGATATTCACGTCGTCATCGTTCTCGCAAAATCCCTCGCTGCTGACACTCGATCTGTTGCCGTCTCTGGCGCCTGCGCTATGGGCATGAGCAGGGTACTCGACCGGATTCATGCTCATGGCGGTCGGGTAGTTGTATCGCAGCCAGGGATGATGGTGATGATGGTGGTGGTGGTGATGGTGGATATGGGTGGAGTTTTGGGGATGTTCGCAGTTCAGCACCGCTTTGCTCGAATTGACCTTCGAAGAAAAATTATTCCTGTATCAAACGTATATAACCTAAAAGTTTCCACATACCTGGGTAACATTTTCTTGGTTATCGCCGCTGTGACGGAAACAGGTGAAGGGGCAATGATACATGGGGTTCAAATCATTGGTGTATGTTATTCCCGGCATCGGATAGTCGTCCCAATCAAGATAACATGCCTCTATGGCTGATTTGAATCCAGTAAACACCTCCAGGTCTATTTTGAGCGAAATGGTCTTGTTCGAAGACTGGTTCGAAGAGCCCGTTCTGAACTTGCTGACCTGTGGAAAGAAATGGTCGTATTTGCGCTATTTCCATAAATTTTCTCTGGTCTTTCGATGGCAATGATGAAGAAGTACTATGAGAATTTCAGAGGTATCGATTAAAGCATAAAAGAAATTTGCTTGAGGCCTCAACGTCAATGAAGGCATTAATGTAGGCCCCACTCACCTTCTCCAGAATCTTCATGTGCCACGTCGTAAACCTATTATGCAACATATCCCTCTCGTGAGGCGCCAACCCGGGATTCAGGGCCGCCAACCTCCAAAGCACCACCACCTCGTCGCACAGAGACGAGCAGGCGTGCTGCGACGCGTGCGTGTTGCTGTTCACGTTGTTGTGCTTGCTGCCACCGCCCAGTCCGTAGGCGGAGTTACCGCTCAACAGCGCCACCTTGGTGTTGAACCACCACAGCAAGATCTGATCGCAGGCCAAACATTCTTCCGTTATGATTTCCAGTAAGGGTATCGCGTTCCTGTCGTTCCTCTTGAACATCTCCCGCACTATGCTGAGTAGGTTCCACATACCTTCCGGTTCTCTGCCCCGTAAAGGTCTCAGGAGCGAAGTCCATTCCGCTGCTGCGGGAGGAGCCACTGTGCTCAGGTAGTTCACGTCGCTGAAATGAAGTAGATTAGTGCTGTTGAGGGCCTGATTAGGCGGATATTGGGACAGTGCATGGCATTCGTTTCTATTTGACACTAAAGTGAAGTCCGATCACGAATATAAGCGTTCTCACCTGAAGACTATAGGCGCGGGCACGCAAAACTTGATGAGGATCTTCTTGATGTTGTCGTGCAGTGCCTTCTCGTCCAAATACCAAGAGGTCTGATCGTTGGCGGACGCTCCAGCTGTAGGATCCGGTGCGCCACATACTGAATTGATTGCCGACGGTTGAGAACCGAGTAGTTCGTCCAGTATCTTTTGCGCCGTTGGCAAGATCTGTTGGGGCAGTTCACTGATGAGGTATTGAGCGAACTTTTGCAGCTGTTCGCGTTTGAGTCTCGACAGGGATTCGGAGACTGGCGCCCTCAAAATTACGGTCTCAGGCTGAAATAAGAACTGGTATTGAAATG
Organism: Adalia bipunctata; assembly: GCA_910592335.1. Classification (NCBI taxonomy): domain Eukaryota; kingdom Metazoa; phylum Arthropoda; class Insecta; order Coleoptera; family Coccinellidae; genus Adalia; species Adalia bipunctata. Next base: position 18,723,777 of record OU342955.1, read on the forward strand.
GAACTTTCAGAATGATATTAGAGATGGCTCAATCTGATGATATAACGTACCGAATGTATCCTGGTGAGGCAGACTGCAACGATGTGTGAACACCAATATGCTGTAGAATTACACGTACAATTGCATGACGATATTCGTCTTCTGTCGAATGTTATTGCTACTTTGTGAACTCCTCGTGGCGATTGCATCAAAACGTTAGCAGAAAGGTGGAAACCTTGAAAATAATAGAATATATACTCCTTTCACTTTTGAAATGTATCCCGGTTGGCCATGGCATTCTGACACATTTCACCAGGTATATTTGGAAAATGTCAGGTTATCATTCTCCTGTCAGATACCTAAGCAACGTTGTCCTTTCTACATGGAGGTCGTAGTAATTGCGTATTTATCAAAATGTTCATTTATTATTATTTTTGAGCAAATATGCGAATTCAATAATTCCAAAGACCTGGCGAATGTTGAAGAAACTTTTCTCTCTGTTAATACCGAGGTTAATACTGTAAATATTTCACGTATATAAACATGGTTGGAAGATTCAGTTATGCTATTTTCTTGTACGGAAATCAAGTATCGAGTGTTGAAATCTTACTGAAAAATGATGGATAGAATAGTCCGTTACTTTGTCACATTTAAACCTTAAATAAGTAACTCCATTTACAAAGTTGAAAAGGAGTGAATAGAAATTAGCATTGGCAACGTCTCTTAGAATTATTTGACATTTCACGAGTACCAACCTTCTTCATTTTTAAGAAAAAAATTGATAAACCTAAATCTTGGCCCCAACCGGGATACAATATAAAAGTGAATGTAAGTAAGAAGTAAGAAGATGGCGACAAAACTTCTTGTATGGAGAGTTCGTATTCAAGCGTATGGATACTACATTGGCGACAAGGATGGGATTATATGTTTAGGTACTCGTCCTCAAATTGTGGAATGTCTTCATACAATGAATGTATGTTATCTGAAAAATCTACGAATAATGGCTATTTCGAAATTAAAATGGGTAAATTGGTAAAGGAACCCATATTTTGATATCGAATTCCTTCTTCGAGCTAAAATCAAATGAGTATATCTAAGGTTCTTCCGATTCTGGGTTATTTGAAATGCTGAATGATATTCATCGATAAATTCTGAAAAGTAAATAAGCTTCATTTATCTTTCAAGTGTTCCGATAAAATAAGTGCAGATATGTTCTATGTTGATGTTTATTTCTTATCGAATCAAATGAATACAAACATTTCGTCATTTCTTCAAACAATACAATATTCGTGAAAATTACAACGACTATGAATCAAAAGTTGATTATAAAAACGAATCTCTTTTTAACCCTGACAATTGATATTAAAAAAGTACATCGACACGTAATTTTATAGTTGGCTTCTGATTAATGCAATGAAAAAGTTCAATGATTATTCGATACACAAGGTGTCCCTTCTGAAACACGCCATCCTTTCAAATAGTCATCAATTGATATTTTTCCTCTCCATTAAAAAACATTATATCTTATTAGAAAATTTAATTGACAACTTTCTCGTTCAATTTAATAATTTCACACTCATGCATTGCAGTTTACGACCGTCATTGTGAATCAATGTCATGTGTACGCAGTTTTACGGCCAATAGGTGGACAAATTAGATAACTCGCGTTGAAGTACCCCATAAAATCAGGTGGAAATTGCTATCATGAGATAACGAGGTATAAAATGCATACGACTATATCTCTTCCTTGTTAATCAAGCCTATGAGGTTAATTTGGAACTGCGCCCCTAAACTGACAACCAAGAAAAAGGTGTCAACCATTCTTCGAACCTAACCAAGAAAACAAGCCGAGGAGACTTACTCATGGTGCGATCAACTAGTGATAGAAGCAATAAAGAACACTTGGCCGCCGATACTAACCGATTTGCAACGACTCCTTAACCATGTGGTTTTTGAACAGATTCTCTCCTCTTGTAAATTCCTCCGCCGACCCATTGGCCAGGCAGGAGTACAACCTGATGTCCTCTTCGTTGTCCGGAAAGCTCCAGAAGGCGATTCGCTGCTGAAGGAGTTCCGGAACCGGTGGAAAGACGTGCTCGACCAGCTCGAAGGGAATGTGAGAGGCCACGCATTTTGCGGTTAGTTCCGTCAAGGAGGGTACATGGACTGTAGGTTGATCTGCAAAAAAACGAAGGTCAGTCGAAGTGTACAGAAATCAAGGTTAAAAAACTGCAAGGTGTGGTAGTGTTGTATTCTATTGGCGACAATGGTGGGATTTTGCTATGATAACATTCGAAAATTCATTGGTTCATGTATATCTCATTGTATTTTTTATACTACTCTTGTTTGATAGTTCATATACAGGGTGATTCTTTGACTTGTACAGGGTGGCCAGATTTCGATGATTTAGTACTACAACTCTTTAACTATAAGAGATAGAGAAAAAGTAATATACATGTCATGTTCTCTTTTTTCGAGAAACCGAAATTGCTGAAAACCCGAAGTTGCTACGGCGTCTAGTTTCCGAGCTACAGGGCGATTCTGGAATTTGGCCAATTTTTATAATTGACTGTAACTTCCGTATTACAGAATCTACGCTCTCGAAATGAACACATCTTTAGGGCACTTTTTTTACTGCTTTCCAGCGGTGCTATTGGATTTTTTGTATCTGCTCAAATTTCGGAGCTATAACAAAAAATTTTTTTTTTCAAATGGAAACCATAATGGGAAGTGATATTTCCGAATAGATCTTTCTTCAACGATTTCAAAAATATATATCATGTTATACTTCCGAGTTCACTACATATCGAAAATTTCGAAAAAACACTTTTCGTTCAACAAAATCCAAGCAGGCTTTGAATCACTTCCTTCAAAACTGGGACAGTCATAGAATTTCATGTCTTATTTATTTTCACCTGTCAAATTCAATTCAGTTTCATCATTGTTGTATCGTCTTGCGCTTCTAAAATTCTTATAAGGTCATAGAATTCGATATCTCACATTTATTGTAAGCTGCCAAATTGATTCAGGAAATATTAGCTTTATTATTACTCAGGCCAATAGAGGGGCTTCGCGAAACTTGTTGATTCTAGTATGATTTCTCTGCTAAATTGAAAAATGAAAAGCATTTGAATACTTATGTAACCCGTTGATAGCAATAATTAATGTTTCCATGAGGGGCAAAAAAAAGCTCCTTCAAGAAAAAATATAGATTTATTTGAAAAAAAGTATATTCACAACAAATGTTCAAATCGTTGTCCATTGGAGCGAGTCATTGGAGGAAATATATAAATTGCATGATGTGATATAAATAAGAACTTTAGAAGCGCCAGACGATACAATGATGAAACTGAAATGAACTTGACAGGTGAAAATAAATAAGACATGAAATTCTATGACCGTCCCAGTTTTGAAGGAAGTGAATCAAAGCCTGCTTGGATTTTGTTGAACGAAAAGTGTTTTTTCGAAATTTTCGATATATAGTGAACTCGGAAGTATAACATGATATATATTTTTGAAATCGTTGAAGAAAGATCTATTCGGAAATATCACTTCCCATTATGGTTTCCATTTGAAAAAAAAATTTTTTTGTTATAGCTCCGAAATTTGAGCAGATACAAAAAATCCAATAGCACCGCTGGAAAGCAGTAAAAAAAGTGCCCTAAAGATGTGTTAATTTCGAGAGCGTAGATTCTGTAATACGGAAGTTATAGTCATAAGTAATATCATAAGTGCATCAAATTTTTCCGAAAAAAATCGAAAAAACACGTTGCTAAGTAATATTTCAACAAGAAGCATGAGTGCAGGTGGCAACAAAAATCCGAGTCGAAGACGAGGATTTTTGCACCTGCACGAATGCTTTTTGTTAACAAAATATTACTTTGCACTGTGTTTTTTCGATTTTTTTCACAGGAAAAATTAGATGCACGAATGGTATTTGGCAAGAATATTTCATGAGTAACAGATTATTCTGGATGCATCTATGTATGTATTATCAATTTTCGTTGACAACAACTGTCAAGTTTTGCCGCGGGTAAACCCGAAAAAACTGCTGACAGCTGCTGCCATACAGTTTTTCCATCTAGAAACCATTTGTGATTCAAAATTGCGCGTTTCTGATTGGTGTAAATTAACACGAGGGAAATAGTCAATTATAATAATTGGCCAAATACCAGAATCGCCCTGTAGGTCGGAAACTAGACGCCGTAGCAACTTCGGGTTTTCAGCAATTTCGGTTTCTCGAAAAAAGAGAACATGACATGTATATTACTTTTTCTCTATCTCTTATAGTTTAGGAGTTGTAGTACTAATTCATCGAAATCTGGCCACCCTGTACATATATTTTAACTGTATATTTCTCTCATCAAACGAATATACGATTTTTCAAAATTCGGTTTCGCTTGATACAGGGTGTCTGAAATCCATGAAAAAAACTTTTCTGTTCATATTTTCGGAACCGTTATTTCAAATGAACTGAATATTGATTGATTGTTTACTCTATTCATGATGCATATTCCTCAATCAAAACTTATTCAATAATTCTCCTGGTATAAAAGTTACAGCGCAGCCTACTCATAAATCCACGCAAAAATACCATAAAACCACTTGAAAAAGATAAACGGTTCATATTTTCGAGTTAGTCCTAATTGTATACGATGAAATTTGAGGAAAAAATCATGAATTTCAAGAATAATCTGGATGCTTCCCTGGATTGAATATCTTCGAATATTACCTATTAATTCTCTGGTCTCTAAACAAATTAACAATGTTGTCAGAATGTTTATCAACTTTGTCGAGACTTAAATCTAAATGATGTAAAAACGTTTCATGTAGAGATGTAATAATAAAATTCCACAAATGTGGGAGATAAAATTGAACACCAGGGATCATGAAATTATGCATTTAATAAGCACAGTTTCTATTAAAAATTTATTGTAACCGGTCCATATTGAAAATAAATGTAAAAATATAAAATTCATGATGAATATCGATACAAACCACGTATTGAATTGAAATGAATGAAAAATAAAATGATAATTAGCACTAAATAACGATATTTGTATCTAAACAATATCGTCTTGGAATTTCATAAACTCGAAAGTATAAGGTTAATATTACATTCATTCACTGAAAGTCTTCACATAATCATGCCGAGATCGAAGAAAAACACCTAAAATAATCACATTCCATCTATATGGAGATGCTTTCCTCCATATTTGTGTACACCATTTACGGATCACGCCGGTGGTCGCTATACGCATGCGTCGTTTGCAGAACGTTTGAGAAACAGAACAACAATATAAGGTTTGAGAGGGGACGCTTCAAAGATCTAACGGTTTGTCTGGCGCGCCCGCTACCTCGCAAGACACGCTGTTATACTATGGTTTATAGAATAAACAACAATCAGGCATCGTCTTCTCAAAAGCTCTGTGAAATATTCATGGGAGATGGGTTAGATTATGTCATTGACCTAGAATCCTATGGGTTAGATTGGTTAATCATAAATAGAGTGAAAAAAAGCTTTCAGAAACAATTCTTTATGAGATATTTTAGGGATATCGAGGAAAATATGAACAAGTCATTAGTGTATACAAACTGATCTTCATGGAAATCGAAGAAACTTATTTTGCTGGAAGAAATATGGCTTTTTAATTGCAGATATATTCGGACGAAACTAAGTGTTTTTGACTTTTTGTTAAGAAATATCGTGTTTTTAACATTCTTATTCAACTAAGGTTAGGACTCGAGTATTCCCTGAATGGATCAACTCAATCTCAATCGAGAAATATGAACTTTGAGGTCTTTGCAGAGAATCGTATCAGGCACGTATTTGGCCCAATTTTTGACCCTATATACATTTTCAGGTTGTTTTTGTCTGTATCACCTCACATTTCAATTGTTCATTTGATGCCATGAAGATTCTTCATGACATTCTGTCCTTGCCGTTCATTTTTATACCTTGTTATACTTATTATTCAGATTCAAATCTCGATTATCTTTTCAACTTTTAATCATTGACTCAGTTTCAATCATGTATTTTTCTGTTTTCTGACTTAAAAGTATTTCAGGGCGTCAAACCGAGAAGCCCCTTCATTTATTTCCTTATACCTACACCTTCTCCCTTATCTATTTCAGGAATTTCCCACAGGTTTTCCACCCCAGTAATTCTTCATTTCGAAACGATTTCATACTTTGTTGAACCCGGGAATCCTGTACGTTTGAGAGGGATTTCTATTTCGGCGCACGAGTATTATTCGAGCTAATGGTACAACGTATACTCCATTCACTTTTATAAAGTATCGCGGTTGGCCATGATTTAGGTTTATCAAGTTTTTTCCCCTAGAACAGACGCAGTTTGGCACTCGTGAAAATTAAGCGACATTGCCAGGTCTACTTTCTATTTACTCTTTTTCAACTTTGTAAATGGAGTTAGTTCTTCGAAGATTTAACTGTGGCGCAGGTTTCGTAGAACTACTACATTTTCATACTGGAGTATTTCAGGTTGTGCAAAAATGTAGTTAAATGTCTTCTGAATTAACATAATATTTTCTCAAATTCATTAATTTCCCAAAGGAACATTTTGATAAATACGTAATTACTACGATTTTTTAGCAGAAACGGCAACGTTGTGGGCGTATCTGACAGTGCAATGACCATAACCTAACATTTTCAAAATATATACGGTGAAATGTGTCAAAATTTCATGGCAAACCGCGATACTTTATAAAAGTGAATGGAGTATACGTCAGGTAGGTTGTTCAACGAAGACAGGTGTAGTGTAGTTAGCGAAATGTCAATACACTCGACGTGTATGTAATCGCAAACAATGCGTAATTTCCTGTTCCTGCCATTAGAATTATACCATCCGTGCGTTCAATGGCGATATGATGGTGATGAGCTTCTTGCAATGGTTGCAGGAGTACGAATTTTCGCTTTTCCACATATAGGGTGATTTAAAAGTTGACTTTAAAATGAGTTGATGGGGCTAGAACCCCTCGTTACTCTTCAGAAAATAATAAAATATGAATTTTAATGTCATGTAGAACTCAGCTGTGAAAACGGCCACTATGAATGAGAATTTTAGGTGATGTGAACTGAAGACTCGATTTTTGTCGTCTTAAATATTCATCAAATTCATTATTGGCTGAATAGCTTTCTAGATTAGAGCACTGTCCATCTCAGATTGCCTAATTAAATGTTGTTTGATCTATTTGCCAGTATTTGGCGCTAGATGGAGGTAGGAGTACAATAATGCTCAAAAGAGCCATACTGAATACTATATGAAGACGGAAACCAATTTGTGGGGCTCTTCAAATTATCCCTTTGTACTTTTTGAAGATAGAAAAACGTTCGTTTCGGACTTTCGGTGTGAAAAAAATAAGTTGGAAGTAATGGTTTTTTAAATATTTTTATTTACATCAACAATTAGAATACGTGTTTTCTGGACTAATATTATGACAATAAAAAAAGAATATAGAGTGGAAAGATTCCCCTGAATACTAAAGATTGTAGTAAAGCATTTGCATTTTCCTCCAGTCTCAGATGGTGATTTCAATTCTGATTTTTTATGGCATCTTCAACTATTTCCTCTATTTTACTGCATGTGACACACTGTACGACATTCTCGCTTCCTTGTTGGCTATCATGAATCACCAATTTCCGCTGAACACACGCTAGTCGACACGGAATAGACGATGGTTCAAGATTCAACCAAGAAGACCAATAACGACAGTCGTCATAATGAGTTGGAACGGTTGCTTAATAAACCTAATTATTACTGGTGTAATATATTTCAATAACGGTCGCATGTGGCCTCAAATTCGTTCAGCGAACAGATAGATCTACACGATACTGTCGGCTGGAAAATTTCTGGTGAATTTGTTCGAGTGAGGTTAGGTTTGGGACGAATTCTAGGACTTGTATACTTCTTCGAGTATCTTCTACTTCTTTACTGAAAACAGGGCTTCCTAAAACAGTAATAACTAATGTTATCATACTTCTGCCTTCTACTCATTAAGAAATATCAATAATCACAATAGTCTGATATCAGTTTACTCATGTCCTTTGACGAAAAATACAAAAAATCAGCTATAAATCACTAAAAACAATAATAAAATAATTGTATGGTTCATGAACTGAAGAAAAAATAAATAAAAATGTTCAAGGTGAATTCATGCACTCCTTGAAGAATCCAGGTATATTCCGTTGTGGAAAATAATTCAGATAAGTATTCCTATTTCCGATGACGGTTAAAAATGGAACATTCCTCGAGAGAACAAAGGACGATACCCAATAAGCCACCTGTTTTGATCCCCCTGATACAGATCTCGTATACGTTCTGATATTTACATCGCATATAAAGCACATATTATTATATCCATTCTTTGCCTTTCGGAACACTTGTTTGTCCAGAAATAGAATTTGTGCAGCGGCCAAAATTGTCGAAAAGGTTATAGGATTGATTCAAATGTTCGACACAAACAAAAATTCGTACGTGGATAAGAATACTCGAGTGATATTCGACAGATAGGGTTGATCACATGCATTCAACAAAATTTGAACTTTGGAGGTTGATTTCAATGGGCCACTCTGTATTTCCCATTCATTCCATATAATACTGATTGTTAATACTGATTACTCCTAGGTCTCTCGAGGAGACCCCTCTGAAACTACAAGCTTCGAAGCTTGTAACTTGTTCGAGTTAGGAGAAGCAATTGATGTGTTCTGTGTAGACTTTGTCAATGTGTCCCTACGCCATCTTAGGCACAGCACTGTTAATTTTCGATCCAACAGTGAAATGGTGGCCCTCAACGAGACTAGAAAATTTCTTTTCTAGCCTCGGGATTGAACTCGCGACTTTTGACGCCAGAGTCAATCACCCTAACCACTGGGCTACGGGCATCCATTAATTATGTTCTGTGCGCTTATTCCTATCATTCCGAATTTGGCCTGTTTTTGTGAATATCCTGTAGAATTTTTTCATCAGAATCAGTGCGAAAAACGTACAACATGAGTTCGGTAACAGTTCCTGAAAATTTCAACCTTCTAATGTTCAGGGCAAGTAGCTATGACATTTTCTGATCATGCCGAATGAAGAATACTTTTCTGACAGCTCACATAATTCAGGAAAGCTTCAAAATATCTGTGAAGTGTTATGATCAAATTCACATCAGAATTCGTTAGGGAACCCCGAAATGTGTTGTTATGCAGTTCAAGTCAAAAAAGGACAAACATCAGGTAAAATAAAAAAGTGTTGTTTTTAGACTCGTATCGAAAGAACAATACTATTGTGGGGTTGTTAAATAAACATAGAGCTCTTTGAGACGAATGCACTGATATACCAATTCTTCAGAACAAAAATTGAAGAAAAAATGGAGGTATGAGATAGAGAAAAATACCACAAAGTAAACACTAAAACGCTGACGGTTAATGCTGGCTTAGGAGATTTAATGACTGACAAAAAGACTGCAATACCCAGAAGGAACTTTTTAATTTTAATTTTTTTTTGTTAAAACATAGATAGAAGGGCAAGGAGTAAATGATTAAAATTTGGAGAAAAAAACAAATGGTTCACAAGTATTTTTAATAAATGTGTTAATAATGTGTTTATCCACAGCGATTATCTATACACTTCCCAACACGTCTTGGCATTGGTGCAATAAAATGGTCTATTTTTTCTTGAGGGATACTATCCCAAGCTACTTGTATGTCATGTCTCAGAGCTGCCAAAGTCCGTGAGGGCTGGGGTAAATTTTCAAGCCTTCTATCCATGATGTCCAAACATGCTCAATGGGCGAAAGATCGAGTGGGCGGCCATGGCAAAAAATTCACATGGACCGCTTCAAAAAAAGTTAAAACTAAATCTTGCAACATGAGGTCGAGCATTATCTTGCTGGAATATTAGATTCTCGAGCCGGTTAAGATAAGGGACAACATATGACTCCACCATTTCTTGAAGGTAAAGCAGCGCTGTCATGTTACCTCGAATAAAGACTTAAGGTGACCTACTTACATGTGCAAGAGCATCCCATACCATAACGCCTACTGTCCGGTGTATAATACATGAAGCTCAACATCAAACTGAGGTTCACGTCTTTCTTCCCGACGTCGTCTAACCCTTCTTCGGCCATCATATTCACCCAAGGAGGACCCAGATTCATCAGAAAAAAGTTCACACTATGTGATTTGCCAATTTCGAATGCAAATCTACAGAGTAATATTTTTTCTAGAACTTCTTTTTGGTGAGACACAGCGAGTTTGAAATTGTAAAAAGAAGCTCTGTTGCTATACTTAACTTCATGTTCTCTTATAGTTTTGTCGTATCTGCTACCAATTTGGAGAAAAACGATTCTCTCGAAAACCAGACATTTGTCATAGCCCGCCAGATCCCCAGACTTAAATAGAGTTCCGGTTTCTTTTTATACTAACTGGATTTTTATGATTATACAGGGTCTTTCACGAGGAACCTCACCCATATTTATACGGGAAACTACTGAACGTATTTTCATGAAATTCAGCACTTATAAGTATTTCACGATGCTGATGAAATCTAAAATATTTTCAAGGCATGAGCACCTCCGGTTTTTCCGGAAATGACGTCAACTTCCGTTTTTCGAATTAGAACACCATTTTTTTATTGCCGAAATAGATTCCTTAGAAAATTTCAAGTTATTTTGATGTAACATCTTTCAGTTTTGGTTGGAAAATTCTCTCTGAGCGGAAAAATTCGAAAAAAAAAATCGAAAATAGAGCTCCGCTGAAACAAGAATAACTTCGAGGTTTTTGGATGGAAAATTTTCATTTTTGGGATTTTTCAAGATGTAAGATTGATGTATCCACTTTAAAAATCGAAATCGCGATTCATGATACAGGGGGTGAAAAAATCGCTTTCAAAGTTAGGGATGACAAAATCGTGAAAAATCAATTTTTTCAATTCAGAACCCCATTTTTTTATGGCAGATATTGAATCTACGTTAAAAAATAATGTGAGTGTATGCATCACACCCTTGCCCTAAAGTGGATATTTTCTGAGTTATTCACAAAAAACTGTTTTTCGTCTTGAATTTTCAGCTATTTCTTTTCCCTTCACGCCAAAAAGATGAAATTTTCAGGAACTGTTACTTAAACCATGTTTTAGATTTTACTACCCTAATATGCAAGAGAAAAAAGTTACAGGTTGTTCCTAAATAGATGGCGAATTTGGATTCGAATTTGTATCGGAAACTCTTTATTTCAACTAATCGGCCATCGGTTTTCTCTCCAGTGATAAATAAATAATTCCTTATGAACCATATGCAAAAACTTACCATGTTTTACATTCTTTTTTTTTAATGATAGATATCATCAATTACATCTGCCAAATTCCTCTTTATTCAGTAGCATTATGTGTTCCTGAAAATTTCATCTTTTTGGCGTAAAGGGAAAAGAAATAGCTGAAAATTCAAGACGAAAAACAGTTTTTTGTGAATAACTCAGAAAATACCCACTTTAGGGCAAGGGTGTGATGCATACACTCACATTATTTTTTAACGTAGATTCAATATCTGCCATAAAAAAATGCGGTTTTAATTTGAAAAAATTGATTTTTCACCATTTTGTCATCCCTAACTTTGAAAGCGATTTTTTCACCCCCTGTATCATGAATCCCGATTTCGATTTTTAAAGTGGATACATCAATCTTACATCTTGAAAAATCCCAAAAATGAAAATTTTCCATCCAAAAACCTCGAAGTTATTCTTGTTTCAGCGGAGCTCTATTTTCGATTTTTTTTTCGAATTTTCCCGCTCAGAGAGAATGTTCCAACCAAAACTGAAAAATGTTATATCAAAATAACTTGAAATTTTCTAAGGAATCTATTTCTGCAATAAAAAAATGGTGTTCTAATTTGAAAAACGGAAGTTGACGTCATTTCCGGAAAAACCGGAGGTGCTTATGCCTTGAAAATATTTTCAGATTTCATCAGCATCGTGAAATACTTATAAGTGTTGAATTTCATGAAAATACGTTCAGTAGTTTCCCGTATAAATATGGGTGAGGTTCCTCGTGAAAGACCCTGTATTGATCTCTCTGAGTAATCGACTGGAATTTTTTTTTTTTAAATCGGTAGCAGATACGACAAAACTACAAGAGACCATCAAGTTTAATATAACAACCGAGCATCTTTCTACTATTCATGCATCAAACTAATAGTGACTCCAAAAAGAAAGGTTCTGGAAGAAACTAGGGGACAGTATCCCAGAAAAAATATCACCCGGTAGGTTTGCAATGGAAATGGTGTAAACTCTAAATTGTGATATCTATGCCGAATTTCAGTCGAATATCTTGTGACATGCAGATATTATGAGAAAAAACACCCTGTATTTCGAAAACGAAACATTTGCGGACACATTTTTATGGGACTATTTTACTTGAAATTATTCATGTTATCTCCCCACTTCAATTGAACATCCAATTAAGATACACTAGTATGCCAATACTGTTTATTGACGAGAAAAAAATTCGTGGCTCTCGAAAAATTTGGAAATATTGTAAATTGTAATTTTCGACTCTTCCGACTCAAAAGGTTGCCGACCCCTGCCCTATGCCATTCCAATGTTCTCGTTCTCTGCATCACTGTGATCGTTGCCGGCGATGCTCAACCGTCAGAGGTTACACAAGATGGGGTCGATAATGCTGGTTTGTTGTAAAATTTGAAAATTTGCAAAAAACAACTACAATAATCGAGTAACAAAAAATTTTCACATAAAAAACCTTCACAATTTTTTTTCCAAATTTTAATCATTTACTCCTTGCTATACTTTCTTATCTATATTTAGGTAAAACAGCTCCTTCTGGGTGTTGAAGTTTCTTTGTCAGTTAGTATATGAATATCCGCACTTTATAAAAAAAACATGCTCGATTCTTGGGAATTGTCGACCACAGTGTATTGAACGGCGAATCACTAGTTCTTCTTCTTGTTTACCGGAGAAGTCCATTCACAGTATCAACTTTATGGTGTCGTGAAATTAAAAAAAAAAAAGGAATTCTAAACAAGGTTATAATGGAATTATTTGTGGCAGTTATGAGATGGTTTGAACTACTAATGTAAAATGGTTTACAATTCAAGTAAAAATTGAGTAAAACGAGAAGACGACCAAAACTACTTCTGGTGTGATAAAAAATGACAAAAACATGAAAATATTCCAGTTTTGACGATTCTGAGTGAGGTTATGTGTGAATTGCTCGGGTCAGAATCTGGTGCGGCTGTATGCACCAGTAGAATCTACAGCTTAAACAAACAGCACAGGCCGTTTTATTAAACTTTCATGTTCCAAACCGACTGCAATAATGTAAATCGAAGCCGTTACCGTTTTCGATTTTATTGCGTGCATAATAAATTGCAGTTTGATTACAGTCATCAGTCGTTCCGTTCGAATGTCCATTGTTTTCCGACTGTCATTCCATCGGATATTCAGACAAAATGAAAATCGATACGTTCCACGAAAAATATACATCGTCTCTTATTATTCATTCATGCCTTTGCCGCATTTCTATGAACTAATGTTCGATTTACATGAGTGAGCTTCGCGGGACAAAGTTTTCCTCGGGCCGAGGGATGGAAATATTCATCAGTTTCATGAACGCTTTTTGATTTATAGACGTAATATGAAAGTTTCCGGCTTAAGTACTTCTGCAGCCTGGTACATTGCGCCTTGAACCGGCAGTCGGGAATTGAATACTTTGAGGATCGTGCTTTATGCCTTCACGCTATCATCCGACTAGCTGGCGATCTCGGAACGCAGCCCTGAAAGATCCCCATCAAAATTTCTATGGTTGTTTCTGGGCGGGTACAATCGTACATCTGTATTTGTCGACGTGCGTTTGTTGGGAAAGCACCTACGTCGCAATGAAAGTAACTGCTCCAAAACAACAAGCTTTAAAGACAGCCACTTCTATCTTGTGAAGCTTTGAATGGCAATGTCGAAGCTACACAACGCACGAAACCCCACTCTCCTAATCCCACCACAGCCTTAAGGGGACGTTATACTCTGGCCGACGGCACCGATTCTCCATTCGAAAAGTGCCTTTCATTTTTCAAAGTTCACGCCCTCAATTTTCCACCTGGAAGCTTGATTTTTTTTAAATTCTCCTGGAATTTCAGACAGTTTTCTACGATTCACACTTTCTGGAAGTTTTTTCTGTATTTCCATAATTTTTTTGCATTATTTAACCGCCTATCCGAATGGAATTTTTTTTAAAATATAGAAAATTGATTTGTCGAGGACACTCCAATGAATTTTCTAAAAAAAAATTGATAAACAACCGCCGAAAAATGATTATGAAGTCAATTTTCATAGACTCTCAAATTCAAACCGATTTTTTCATGCGAAAAAGAACTTTCTCAAAGAGACGAAATTGGAGTGCCCTCAAGACATCCTTCAATTTCAATTTAAAGAAAAAATCAAGCTTTTAGGTGAAATTGACTCGGAAAAATGAAAGGCAATTTTTGAATGGAGAATCGGTACGGTAGGCGTCGGCCAGAGTTTATCGTCCCTTTCAAAATAAGAAACTATACAGGGTCTTTCACGAGGAACCTCACCCATATTTATATGGGAAACTACTGAACGTATTTTCATGAAATTCAGCACTTATAAGTATTTCACGATGCTGATGAAATCTAAAATATTTTCAAGGCATGAGCACCTCCGGTTTTTCCGGAAATGACGTCAACTTCCGTTTTTCAAATTAGAACACCATTTTTTTATTGCAGAAATAGATTCCTTAGAAAATTACAAGTTATTTTGATGTAAACATTTTTCAGTTTTGGTTGGAAAATTCTCTCTGAGCGGGAAAATTCGAAAAAAAAATCGAAAATAGAGCTCCGCTGAAACTAGAATAACTTCGAGGTTTTTGGATGGAAAATTTTCATTTTTGGGATTTTTCAAGATGTAAAATTGATGTATCCACTTTAAAAATCGAAATCGCGATTCATGATACAGGGGGTGAAAAAATCGCTTTCAAAGTTAGGGATGACAAAATCGTGAAAAATCAATTTTTTCAAATTAGAACCCCATTTTTTTATGGCAGATATTGAATCTACGTTAAAAAATAATGTGAGTGTATGCATCACACCCTTGCCCTAAAGTGGATATTCTCTGAGTTAATATCCACTTTAGGGCAAGGGTTCAGAAAAACAACTTGAAATACGGAATTGGCAGAGAATGGCCAAATTCAAATATATGGCGGGAAAAAGTTCCTGCTTTACCGACACATTCACTCATTTTATAGTTCAGCGATTTTCGGATAGAGAGCGCCATTCTATTCATAAGGATAGACATATTCATAGAACTTATAGTGATAATGTAAGTTCTATGTAGATATTCCATAAAATGCACGGTGGCGCCTCTATCGGATTAGTTTTCCTACTCGCCGTGAACGGAGACCTCAAAAGAAATTCAATTCTATCTTCGAATCCACAATTGTAAGAAACAATTAATTTTCACTAATCGACGGCTAAAACAAACCTTGATAAATTGTCGTTGATAAAAATGGATATTTATTATTTCGAATAGATAAATTCAAGGAAATTAATTTCGCGAAAACTACACATTGTTGTAATATCATTCACAGAAAAACGGTGAATTCTGAAAGAAAGATGAGATAGACGTTTGATTAACTAAATAATGGACTTCGAGACTGAAATGAAAAAACACGAAACTATTTTTTCGTTTTGATGGTGGAAATGTTACAAAATAACCAAAAATGATGGGGAATATCATTTGCGATACAAATTCAAAATTTTGTATTTTTGTTTTAGAGTACATGAACTCAATTTGTAAAATATTTTCAAGCGGATGTCACATTGTATTTGTCACATTCGCAGCAAATACAGAAGAGACTTTTGATATATCATTCTCTTCATTATTATTGTTATTGCTTGTTTTGCATAGTGCTTGATCAATAACTATAATTAAGAATGACTATTCCTAACATAGCCTACTTTGAAATAGACGAGCATTCCACTGAATTTGACTGATGGGATAACCCTGGCTTTATTCATGAAATTCTGTCGAATTGAGTGGTATGCTCGTCTATTTCAAAGTAGGCTATGTTAGGAATAGTCATTCTTACTTATGTTTATTGATCAAGCACTATGCAAAACAAGCACTAACAATAATAAGGTACACTAGAATGATATATCAAAAGTCTCTTCTGTATTTGCTGCGAATGTGACAAATAAACAGAGCAGATAATGAATGATGACTAAATAAAGAAATTTTAGTTTAAAACTGACATATTATTACTATTGACATAGCCTACTTGAAAATTATCTTGATAAACCTGATATTCAGACAAAGAAACCTGGCTTTAGTCGTGAAATCAGAATTTTATTCGATAACGGCGAAACTACTCATTTTAAAGACATGAAATGTTTGGCACACTCTAACTAGTTTTTGGCGAGCAATCGATCGGAATTATAAAATCATATGGTTCCCATTTGAAAAAAATGAGATTTCGTAGTTTTATTGAGGCTCACTTTGAAGCCCTGTTTCAGGCACCCTGTATAAAATTTCCTCATAATTTATACAAGAAGCCGTATCAGCGTACTTTCATTTGTCTCACTGCTCCAAAAAAAATTCTTATAATGAGGGATTTTGAAGATATTAACACTAATTTGTGACAATCTTTCTGTCAAAAAATTTGAGAATCAGGCAATAACTCAACAATCGCTTGATGTGGTTGCGCATATCATACATCAAATCATTGCAGAATTAAACGAAGAATTCAAATATGTATAAATATATAGGGTGTTCCATTTGAAATAACGAAGTTCACATCCGTTTCCGGTAGAACCGGAAGTAGATTCCGCTTGAAAATATTTTACAAATTGAGTTCATGTACTCTAAAACAAAAATACAAAATTTTGAATTTGTATCGCAATTCCTTCCTCGAAAACTTCTAATGAAACACTTAAAAAAATCACCCTGTATATACACTCATCCCTTCATCGATCAGAAAAAATAAATCGTTTCTGAGTCCCTTTTTTTCAGGGATGTAGACCCTTAACGAAAGCCCCCTATTTTCCCGTCCACAATCCTGGAAAACCCTGTACTCGCAAAATCGTTAGTCTCCTGTTTTGGTCTTGAAACCTGAAAAACTTGTAGATAACTTCCCGATGTGATTTTTGACCCATTCAGAAGGCTTATCAAGATGGTATTAAAGTTAATGAAACGCGCTATACAGGGGGTAACACTGCGCCGGAAATGAGCGCTGCTGGATCCAACGAAAAGCAACTGGGCCAGGGGTAAGGGGTGAGGAACGAAATAGATAATTCCGGAACCGGGAGGTGTTCAACCCTCGGAATTCCTTTCGGATGAACAATGACGGATCGATTTTAGGCCTAACTTGCTTCTGGGTTCAGCGGAAAGCTTTTTTTAGTCGAAACCATTTCATATTTTTATGGCAATTCAATTATTATCTACTTTGCTACGGCATTCTAATATCGCAAGTAATGAAAATTGTGAATGTAAACCTAACCATATATTCTCAAAAATTATTATTTCATCCTTAGTGTTAACATTATTATACCAGACTCATATTGACTCTTTTAACAAGTAGATTACAAAACAAAGAACTATTTTATAGAAAGCAGACTTAGAAGAGATCTGATCAAAACCTTCAAGGTGCTTAGCGGTCATTACTGCAGATTGAATTCAAAAATAACGAAAACGTTCATACGAAACCAACACCATAGATTGCTTTCTAATTCTATGGTTCAGAGAGTTTATCCATCCACTCCGTCTTGTGAAAAGATAGATAGAATATCCATGTCCCCGTTGGCAATAACCGACAGCCTCGCCGACAGCGAATCGGAGAAGTCGGAGAGGATAGATCGAATTATCTAACGAAGCAAGTGGGAAAAATGGAGTGGACGCAACTATTATTGACACATATTTTCCCCATTTCGCGATATTCGATCTGAAAATTAACCCACTTCCCGACCACGTAGAGAGACCAAATATACCTCAAAAGAAGCACCCATTCTTCAACTTCATTTTGTCCTATCGATTTTTCTCTGCTGTGGACCCTTAACCGCTTGATAACCGTTTTGTTGCGCCTTTTTCGACAGTTCAAGCCACGCCCATAACTGTGGTCCAAACGCCAAGTTCAGTCATAGAGAAAGGCGTTTCTTTTCTCTATGCCTCGAGTATTAGAATCAACTTCAAATTGTATCGTCTGAAAGACGTCATACTTGGCCTATTTTTTCAATTATTTATCAACAAAATCGCCGTGTTTTTGTTTTGATGAGCTCGTATGACATTGCTCTCCTTCCGTACGTGATGGCGACAGCATAACAATTTTTTTTGTGGCTACATCCGCTCATATAAATAAATGTAAAATTCACTGACGCCCTCGATCCTGGGATTATTTATGCAAATTTTGGCAAATCGAGTGCGTTTCCATGTAGAACACCTCGGAAAATTCAACCCATTTAATGGGCGTTTCCCACAATTCCTCTTTTCATAAGTTACTTTAGATCAATATACAATGAAAGCTCAAAATTTGTCAGCGTCTGACACCGATGCTGCAAATCGATTCATGACGTCATAGCAGTGACATTTCGGACACATATCACGACTGGGTCAATTTTAATTAGTAGCAGTGTCAACATGTAAACACATCATTTTGAGCACCTAGGAATGATTCGCTCAATTCAAACTTCCACCTGTTGAGAAACAACGCAAAGTCTTGACTTCCTCCTTAGAACTTCATCGAACCGAGCGCATCCTGTCGTGACAAAACACCATCCGTACAAAGGGGACAGGTGTGCTCTCTGCCTAACAAAGGACGTAAAGCATCGGAAAAAAAGCGTTTCCAGCATCTCGCGGGCCAGGTGAACGCGTGTTCTTCGTCTCGATGATCAGAGTCGGGTAGGTACCTACATATCGGACAATAGGCCGACCAATTCTAGATGCTAGCAGCTAGAATATAGATGGGTGGACAGGGGTACATTACTTGGATTGCTATTCAAGGTTTGAAATCTGGCAACGCTGGTGTGAATATGTCAAATCTGACATTGGCATCGTCAATGTCAATATACCAAAATTTTCATATTCTATGAATATGGAATGGATAAATAGGGGTACCCTCATCTTGAAGTAGAAGGAGGCAGTGTTCAAAATATTCGCAAAAGAGGCCAATATCGCCCATAGACCCGACTTTCTGCACGCAAGGATTTTTTTCGGGAACACCCTGTCCGAATTCCGCTCGTGCGAGTAGAATGAGCATTCTGAATTATCTGAAGTACATATACAGGGTCTTTCACGAGGAACCTCACCCATATTTATACGGGAAACTACTGAACGTATTTTCATGAAATTCAGCACTTATAAGTATTTCACGATGCTGATGAAATCTAAAATATTTTCAAGGCATGAGCACCTCCGGTTTTTCCGGAAATGACGTCAACTTCCGTTTTTCAAATTAGAACACCATTTTTTTATTGCAGAAATAGATTCCTTAGAAAAAATCAAGTTATTTTGATGTAACATTTTTCAGTTTTGGTTGGAAAATTCTCTCTGAGCGGGAAAATTCGAAAAAAAAAATCGAAAATAGAGCTCCGCTGAAACAAGAATAACTTCGAGGTTTTTGAGTGGAAAATTTTCATTTTTGGGATTTTTCAAGATGTAAGATTGATGTATCCACTTTGAAAATCGAAATCGCGATTCATGATACAGGGGGTGAAAAAATCGCTTTCAAAGTTAGGGATGACAAAATCGTGAAAAATCAATTTTTTCAAATTAGAAGCCAATTTTTTTATGGCAGATATTGAATCTACATACGTTAAAAAACACCCTTGCCCTAAATGGATATTTTCTGAGTTAATATCCACTTTAGGGCAAGGGTGTGATGCATACACTCACATTATTTTTTAACGTAGATTCAATATCTGCCATAAAAAATGGGGTTCTAATTTGAAAAAATTGATTTTTCACGATTTTGTCATCCCTAACTTTGAAAGCGATTTTTTCACCCCCTGTATCATGAATCGCGATTTCGATTTTTAAAGTGGATACATGAATCTTACATCTTGAAAAATCCCAAAAATGAAAATTTTCCATCCAAAAACCTCGAAGTTATTCTTGTTTCAGCGGAGCTCTATTTTCGATTTTTTTTTCGAATTTTCCCGCTCAGAGAGAATTTTCCAACCAAAACTGAAAAATGTTACATCAAAATAACTTGAAATTTTCTAAGGAATCTATTTCTGCAATAAAAAAAATGGTGTTCTAATTTGAAAAACGGAAGTTGACGTCATTTCCGGAAAAACCGGAGGTGCTCATGCCTTGAAAATATTTTAGATTTCATCAGCATCGTGAAATACTTATAAGTGCTGAATTTCATGAAAATACGTTCAGTAGTTTCCCGTATAAATATGGGTGAGGTTCCTCGTGAAAGACCCTGTATATACTTTCCTTTCTCCACGGTCTTCCAGTTCTTCCGGAGGTCCAGAAGAAATTATGACGTTTCGCGAAAATTGACGTTTTTACGGGTACGAGCATCAATATTCTCACAGAGTTCGAGTGACGTCTGTTGACATTGTTGAAGAATGCAGGTTTCTGGGAGCTCCAAGTTTGAAGAATGGAGCCACGAGTAGCATTCGCTATACAGATTTTCAAAATTTCAATTTCTTCAAACATATTATACGCCATTCACCTTTATAAAGTATCCCGGTTAGCCAAGATTTACGTTTTTCACTCAAAACTGAGGCGCGATGATAACAGCTTTGTTGGGGGCCCAATAGAGACCTTAAGGTCGCAGTGGACTGTAACCCCTTTTCGGTATAAACTGTACAGGGTGTATTTTAAGGGGAGGCTTTTTTTTCGACAGGTGATAGAACTCATCAAAATAAGTCATTTTACCGAAAATGTCTTATATGAAATGTTCAATTTGAAAAATTTATAAAAAAGCAGCATGTGGCAAAATGATCTGTTCTACGCACTAGAATTATTTGAAAATTTGTTAGATAAGAAGACATAAAACAAGAGATGATGATATCTACGGAGGAGCAAGCGAGGTGCAGGTTCGGACTGAGGAATTTTCAGATTCACTTAGGAACTAGAAATAGGGGCATATTTCATATTATAAAAAATTTTTGATGAGTTCTACCATCTGTCAAAAGGAAGGCCTCACTTTAAAATACACCCTGTATACTTAAAACTGATGGTTTCACTATGAGCATTTATGAAACTGTGGGCCCACTAATGAAAAAAAATGTTGAACCTATTCAGAACGTAAAATTATCAATATAGAATTTTTCGATTAGGCCAGTAATATTTTGAAGAAAAGTGAAGATCATTTCCGATTATAAATATACAAAAAAAAATTTTTTGCAATTTAAGTCAATATCCTTAACTCATGTGGAGCAGTTTATTCATTTCATATCGATTTCAAAACCCAAGAGGTAACAAAATTCTAGATCATAGAATCCAGATCAAAGTACTCGGGAAAAAGGAAGAAAAAAGGAGTCCATTATCTACGCACGGATCTCTACGACGGCTGCTACAACGGAAAGGAAAGAAATCAAGGTCTCTGCGGTGTATGCGTATGCGTTTATTTTGTTCGCGTTTAGCGGGAGATTGAACCTGAGTCGGAGTCTTTTATACGAACGACAGAATCGGATTCGGCCCGTTTGAAACTGGTTCAGCCCAAAATTTCCAAGAATTATAGAGCACCCTGTATACACATCCCGTCCCTGAAAAACTATTCAAGTCATTATCTAACCGAGTATACCAACACGCTCTCTATTCAACAAGACATATGGCTCATCCTAACACAAATTACGAAGTGGCCTTTGTTACCACCAGACAAGTTCCACATCTCCAAAAGTCAATCCCTCGATAAGGGCCCCTCCGTAACCCACAAAAAATAACGAACAAAAGGCACTCGAGTCATGTTTGGCTGGACGTCGATCTCATCAAGAAGATCCGTGGGGAAAATAAAAAAAGGGAGTCTGTGAGGTTCAATAAGACCGGTTACTGTTAGAAGTCCAAAGCAGTCGGACTATTTGAGCAAATCTGTGGATGCGAAGAGAAAGACGACGCATCATTCGTTTTGAGCCTGACGCCTCGAGGGAAATAGAATAGGCTTTAGTTTCACGTCGATTGGATTCGATGGAAAATGGATTCGTCGCCAATAACTGTCTTTCATTGCATTTATCAGGATAAGCTAATTTTTCATCAAGTTTGATCATTTTGTGCCATTTCTGTCGGAAGTCCACAATTCAATGATTTTCTGTTCTGTCTGTATTCCACATCTAGCATCACCTCCAAGACCCCCTGACCTAAATCCAATCACAGCCTAAAACGTTTTAACACCTCCGATATCTTCTGACACAACTTTGGCAACGAATTGAGCAGGATACTCGCAATAAATTGGAGGAAAGCATGCAGATATGATGCCAGACAGTTATTGTTATTGATGCAATTAGGCAATCCAACGGCCTGTCAAATATTTTTTGAGGTTAGTGCTGGTGGTCAAACAATAGTCTAATTTTTGCGTGTTACCGTGTTACAAACGGTTATAAACGGTTACGAGATTTTTATCTTTTTTGTATTTTTTCATGAGCGGTAATAGAGGGGAAGGTGTTATAACGTAATAAGGCTACGTCAAAATACCTTTCCCTTTATTACCGTTCACGAAAAAATACAAAAAATATCAGAAACTCGTAACCGATTGTAACACGGTAACACGCAAAAATTGGACTAATGGAAATTTAACTCTGCTCATGATTGACTTATCATTTCCTGATGACAATACGCTTATCTTCGCTCCACATTTAACGCAAGTTAGTTATTAAGAAACAGATGATTGCCGAAAACAGAGTGGGCAACAAAGCCCAATTGAGGGATCCCCCAGCCGAAGATTTTGCGATCATTGAAAAGCA
Source organism: Adalia bipunctata (assembly GCA_910592335.1). NCBI lineage: Eukaryota > Metazoa > Arthropoda > Insecta > Coleoptera > Coccinellidae > Adalia > Adalia bipunctata. The sequence continues at coordinate 18,746,681 of OU342955.1, forward strand.
CCAAAATTACAATGCAGGAGGTCTGGTAAATAGGTACTGATCTCGAAAGGCCTTACCAATTGTAGATATTAAAAACGTTTTTCTGCTTGAAAATTTGTTTTATACAGATTTTTTTGAAATTTAAAGTCAATCTTACTCTCAGGAGTATGATACCATTTGAAATGATCAGAATTAAGTGAATTTCTATTGAAAAAATTCCGCAAATGTTTGCCTAAGTCGGATGTGCGAATCATAAATTAAGGAATTTCTGGAACACCCACTGTGAGTTACTGGGTGTATTATCTACATATCAAGTTTTAGTGTTTTACTAATGAACGAAGGGAAATTTGCTCATCTAGACGTGAGAAAATCAAAGATAAGAAACTTAATTGGACATATTATTATACTACTTTCACTTTCATAAGGTATTCCGGTAGGCCAAGATTTAGGTTTATCAAGTTTTTTTACTTAAAACTGACGAAGCTTGGTACTCCTGAAATGTCGAATAATTCTCAGAGACGTTGCCAATGCGAATTTCTATTTACTCTTTTTCAACTTTGTAAATGGTCTATTGAGGTTTAACTATGACACTAGTTCCATAGTAGGTACTGCTACATTTTTATGCTGGAGTATTTCAAGTTGTGCAAGAAGGTATTCAAATGTCTTCTGTATAGGCTTATTTCTTGAGAATTTTGAAGAGTGGGGAATTCCATAGGTCCGTCTGTTCGTTTATAAGTTTTTCTATCGGGTTATTCGAGTGCTTTTATTCTTTTTTCGATTCAACTATCACAAAGTAACGGACTATTCTGTCCATTATTTTTCAGTAAAATTTCAACACTCGATTCTTGATTTCCGTACAAGAAAATAGCATAACTGAATTTTCCAACTGTGTTTATATACGTGAAATATTTCCAGTATTAACAGAGAAAAAAGTTTCTTCAACATTCACTAGGTCTTTGGAATTATTGAATTCACATAATACTTTCTCAAATTCATTAAACATTATATTCCCAAAGTAAATAAACATTTCGATAACTACGTAATTACAACGACCTCTATATTTAAAGGACAACGTTGCTCAATCATCTGACAGGAAAATGACTACAACCTTATATTTTCAAAATATACATGGTGAAATGTGTCAGAATGTCATGAACAACCGCGATACATTATAAAAGTGAATGGAGTATATTTGTTCGTATAGATACCGAAATAATCAGTATTTAAATCATGTAATACAGGTTTGGAAAAATAAGTTGGAAACATAGCCAATTCAGCGTTAAACGAGTGGATGCATATTGTGGACCAGAAAAATAATCAAAACTCTCGGCGCGATGAGAAAACGAATAAATGACTGAATAGGAACTGCATCGAGATTCGAGAGAGTTCGAAGCCCCCACTCTCCAGTCTCCTTTGCCATTGAGTGAGGTCAGTCATTTATTCGTTTTCTCATCGCGCCGAGAGTTTTGATTATTTTGTTGGTCCACTAGACAATATGCATCCACTTGTTTAACGCTAAATTGGCTATGTTTGCAACTTATTTTTCCTAACCTGTATAACATGAGCTGATGAATATTGGAATTTTATCACATAAAAGGGTGAAGAAGATACAGGTTGCAGTGCTCTAAGAAATATTCGCACTCCAGTACTGCCTCAACAATCTCTGCGAGCTTAGAGTCGTTGCATATGGCTGAGTCAAATTTTCTTGGTCAATGTTCCTTCAGGCTATTAAATGGTAATTCCAAGCATAAAAACTCACTGGTTTACTTATGAAATCCATAAAATTATAAAACTCCTCATATTTACCGCTGACCAGCAACCTGTCAAAAATGTTTTGAGGTTAACACTGGTGGAATAATCACCTGGTTTGAAAGATGAGTAAACACAGAGTTCAAACCAAAATTTTGGGTTAGATTTGGTTCCCTATAATGAATCAGTTTGGAGGATCGCCCTGTAGATTCCATTCCTGGTATTATTGTTATTACCTTTTCCGTAAGCGCGGAAACTGATCCGCGGTCGTCGAACGGGCAAACCGCGATCGTCGTTAAGCGACATCGCCTGTGTTTTGCCCGCGGCAGACGGCCGTTCGGACGGGCAGGGGGTAACGTCCCCAAGCGACGATAACGAACGTTCACATCGGTGTACATAGATCAGTGTTGGGGCCCCTCGTTCGACGTCGTGTACGCTAGAATGTGTTTTTCTAGATTCGAAGGTCGGATCGGTTTGTTTTTCGACCTGGACCTAAAGGGGGGTACACACCTCCAGTTTACCCGAAGTCCGTATTAATTTTCTCCTAAAACCACACTCATTCAAACCAATTCGTACACGATACCGCTTCTTATTCGAATCCTTGAGTGGAGTCTCAAACGATTACGAGTGACCACTGGATGATATGAAGAATAGAATTCTGTGACAAGAAACTCCCTGTATACTATCTTTTTTGGTCTCATTATTCTGATAATTGTCTCGAATGTGAATCCTCCGCTTTTTACTCACCAAAGAGGTGTTAATTAAGGCTACATCGTAATGAAATGTCTAATTAGTAATCGACCCAACGGTCGGGACATCTGGGTCTTGCTATAATCCGATGAAAGGTATGTTTGCCTCTCAGAAACTGGGTAAAACCAATCGAAAAAGGTCGGATTGGAACATAAAATGAAGTTTGTAGGTAACGTAAATGAGCTAATTCAACTAATGTTCATAAAAATGTTCAAAGGAATTGGAAACCCAGATTTTCTCTTGCATATTGAGACATTCGTCGCAAGAATACGTAGTGGCCTTAAGGGTTATGAAAAAAACGCAAGGCATTCATATAATTTACATTATAAGTTCTATGAAGGCAGCGCACTCGGCACTAATGAAAGCAGGAGACGGAATGAAACATTTTTTTATGATCTCGTTCATTCGACTCACAGATCTTCTCGCTGATCTTTCATGAAGGTTTCAATTTCAATGAACCATCTTTTTCTCATATAATCTAATCTGAATCTCTCTCATAAAGGCTTTGTTCAAAAAATGCATAACGAATTCTATTTTCTCCACAGTTAGTTACCTGATTATCATAAGGACAAAGAGATTTGTGTAGGAGGATAAAAGGCTGGGTGTAGCACCTGGATAAACCTTTTCATGTCATGTTAATTGTTAGATGTATAGAATTTATTAAACCTCCAGATATTTGTACCGTTTTTTATTGACAAAATATTCGTTCAACTTCTTTTACTATACAATGAGTTATACAAAGCATTCCAAATATTCCACAACTATAACCGCATTATGAATCAACCATAATCGAAAACAGGAAATACTGAATAAGGAATAAACTGCATTTTATAGAGAAGATTAAAAAGCTGCGGTTATTATTTAGGGAAATAGGTTTTTACTAAGAATCTCAAAACAAATTTCAATCAGAATGAATATAACTCATATTGTAGTATATTATTATCTCCAATTCTCGCTATGTATATTCTGTAACTTTTCAATATTAGAGTTTGTTTTATATTTGATTTCAATTCACTGTTCTATCCTGCCATTTTTAAATCGCCTTTCTCATCTGCACACTCCGTATTGCATGTACCTATCTTGATAACTACTGTTATGATTTTCTTCATCAAGTACCTAATCTTCATCTCTTCACCATCAGATATTTTCCTTTGTCTTCCCTAGATCCTTTTTTGGTTGCAGTTCTATATGTCAGGTCGGTACACTTTCGTTTAATCTTATAACATTTCAGAGAACACTACACAAACTTCCGCACACGTACATGTTAAAAACGGGACGGCAAAAAATATACATTGTATCCTTCAAAAGCTCCAAATCGCAAGAAGACAATTGATCGACTTGTAAGAACTTTCAGTCCAAAAAAAATATTTTTTACAATTATCTAGTACAGGCATCCAGCGACTTGAACCAATTTTTTTCTACTGAACGTGACAAAATGTTTTCACTCTAAAGAAGTTTTTGGTTCAAAAATGAGGGGACCTGGGAATTCTTCACGTATAACCAGGTTCTTCTCTATCCACTTCTCTTACATCCAGGATCAACTGTAATATTTCCAAAACATGCAATCACTACATACCTACCTATAAAGAAGAAATAAATACATATGAAAAGAATAAAAAGGAAGTAAACATACAGGTGTGCTCTACCGAAAAAACATCAATACTAACGAATCTTTCAGGGAACTAAGAATGAATTCAACATTCCTTGAATGACGATCAGCTGTCAATGCTCACAACCCCCTAAAGTGAATCCATATGATGTTAAGGAAGGTGTTTCTCCATTTCATCAAAGATTACATTGAAACCATGAATAAAAGTTGTCAGTTTTTATTTGAAATCATCAAAACAAGACGTTTTGAACAATTTAACACCTACAAGAGCTTGTTTCAAGATATCCGTCAAGTTCGAGAAGGGTTTCTATTATAGAAAATTAATTATTTCCTGTGCAACCGAGCGAAAAGAGAAAGCTAGGAAATGTAGGTGATCCTACCTTCAGCATATTTTTTATTCGTACCGAAGAAGTTGGCCGAGACATTGGAGGGTTTTTTCCACCCTCTCCAGTTGTTGCACAGGCTCTCGGGCTCGGAGCTCCAGCTACAAAGCGAATCCTCCTCGAATCGGTCCGAGTCTTCGAAGGAGGCTTCCTCCCATTCCAAAATCCCGGCCGCAACGTCGCCGTCACCACCGGGGAGGTTTCCGGCCGCCGCCAGTTTCAAACAAAGAACTACCTCTGACTCTCAAATGTGTCCAGGGATACACGAATGGAAAGTGGTCTATTGAACGCATTCAAATTTACAGCACTTTACCAACACATCTTCGGGGCACGACTTACATAACACAACGATACGGATTTCACACATAACATGTCAAAATTGCTGATTTTTCGTGAGTGGTGGCCTCCCCCATTCAAGACATCAACAAATATGGCGATTAATGAACCCGAACCCACGATCAACTACATACAGAACTGACAGGAGCCACTGTCCCCTAGCTGGCTGTCACTGACGGTATAAGCTGTCAGAATTTCTTTCAAAACAATACGTGTGCCGCCATCTCTAGGAGACTTCCGAAAATGTTTGTATCGCAGAACTTAGGTTAAAGGACACACCCCCCTTTTATAGATTTCTGCACCGCACTCTTACCAACAGTCGAAAAACCCGGAAACAGATCTTAATTGGCATTCCTGTATTTCGTGACTTAATTTTTGTGAATAAATAAAAACTCAATAGATAGATATTTATTTAAATATATATGGGTACATTATATACTTTTTATTTCATTTTTCGGAGTTCTAAGAAGCTTCGTTTAAAATTTAATAGCAAATAAATTAGATATTCCTATGTTTAGAATCTTAATGCATATAGTTATTATCATAACATTAATCAGAACCAACTGAATTACCAATATTCAATACAATCTTACATTTATGTTCGATTTTTTGAAGTTTTTTATTTTCAATAGGAGGTCCACTGATATTCGTGTGAATATGGGAAATTGTTACGCCAACCATAATCGGTGTACCTATAGAGACGTCTTCATTGGGTGTTACAGTAAACCTCACATACGCTTTATTCGATTTTCTCCATACAATCAATCTATAAAGGAAATAATGAATAATGATGACAGGTGTCAACAAAAATTTCGAAAAAAATTTAAATGTCACCTTGCAAATTTTGACTTACTTCTTGTCATCTTGAATATTTTGATTTTCATTGAAATCATCATATTCGGCAGCGTCATCCCTTGGCGGAAGAAGGAATTTACTTGATGAAAATTCTGTCAAACAATTTATTCCTGCGTTTATAGGTCTTGGTGGAACAACCCTTACCGATTTGGATACTTGGGTTAAAGCAGACTCTTCCATCATTGATACAAATTTAATTCCACTAGGTATTCTCCTCTGTGATAGGAAGATAATTATTCAATGGTTCATCAATTAAAGAAGAAAAGAAACAGGGCTTAGAAAAATAAGATTTCCATGTCAAAGTTCTGTATTCAAGTAATGGTTGAGTAGGATAGTCTTTCAGGACTCAAATTTTTTTACCTTTGTGGGTGTAATCGACTTATCAGATTCTTCTGAGGACTGTTCTTCTCTCTTGGGACTCTCCACATCCATTATTGGATTTTTGGATGTATCAATGACAGTGTCATACGAAAATAATGCTACCGCCATTTGATGTTGGGTTGGGTTTGTGAACTTGATAATTAATTCGCAAGGTTTACCAGCTCTCAAAGGTTCCACAGTAACGATACGTATCTCGGGAACATGATACCTGGAATGTCCATTATATCAAATATATCATACAGAGGTACTGGCGAAATTTCTAAAGGCCTCTAATTTCGAGAATTTCTTGCACAAATACAATTGAGTACCAAAGATGCATTCATTATTTTCTATGCACTTTTCCATAGATTTTTTCGAAGTGGTATATGTTATTCTATGAACAGACCAATATTCAACAAAATCGATAAAATGAGGGCAAGAGTTTTCACATAGTTTACTTACAACGCGAAAAGCTGTATTTTAAATTTGATGGAGTTGGGATTATACTCTGGTTTGCTAACATTATGATCACAACTCCTACACCTTAAAACACGCTTGATTGATAGCATCTTTTGAATAGGATAAATCTTGTTTAACTCTGATGGTTGAATATCTGGCTGAAGCAACCTTTGCTCCACACTTGTTACTGAAACAAATTGAAATTGATGACGAATTAAAATGATACAAAAAAAATTTCTCACATTCCATCATATTCAAAGGTTTCGTCAAAACATCTTCAACAAAATCATCGATATTTTCTTCCGCTATGGAAGGAGCAGCCATTTCAACAACATTTTTAGGTTTCATCAGAGGTTTATCTTCAGGGAGTCCAATTCTTTTTCTCAAAGCAGCTGCAGTGATACCGGTTTTATCCTATAATTCAGAAATTTCATTTCAAAGTGGAAAAAAAAGTGTGAAATAATGCATACAGTATAAGAAATTATTTTCTCCTTCTGTTTCTTCTTGAAGAATTCTTTCTCCAACTTTTCTTTCTCTTGAATGCCCCTATGCATGTTTATAATCTCCTGAATGCGATTTGCATGCACACTTTCCCTTTTAGGCCAAGAACCAGAGGCTAAAATGAAACTGATTCGAACGAAATCGATATTTCAGAAAATTGATTTTTCATACCAGCTGCTTGATCCGGTAGACCTATATCTCTTGAACTCCATCTACAGCAGAGACAAGATAGATAATATGACCTCTTATAGGACTTTAATTCTTCAGGGGTTGTTTTAGTAGCAACTCTTGTTGAAAGCTCATGACAACAACTGGGACAAACGAAGCAGTTGATGCATCTATTTTTCTTCAATTTGGCTTCTGCAGATGGAAGATTTTCACAACATTTCCCGCAGTAATGAGAATCTACCTAAAAATTCCACAATCAAACAACCAATAAATATTATTCAATGAACCCAATGTCACATACCTCATGCGTTACACAAAATGAACATCGTAGTTGAGAGCAATATCGACAGAAAAATAATTGTTGAAGCGTCTTCAAATGACCACATGTGCAGGCATACTTAACACAATCAATATCCAAGAAGCCTGCAGACATTTCACCTGAAGAAAAAAATTATGATTACAGTATGAATACCGAGCAAATACACAACAATCGACAAGTGAGGGAAACATCCTAAAGAGTCGTTCATCAATATTCTAATCCCCCATGATTATAATATAAAAAAAATTGTTAACACTTGATTATAAGGGGCTCAGATATAAAGTTCTTATTGAAATCATTCTTTGAATAAAATAAGTCAGTAATAATAAGTATTTTTTTTAATTGCGAAAAATGTCTGAATGCAGTATCCCAAATAGACTATTATACTAAATAGTATTTTTATTTATTACCAATTTGAAAAATTAAAAACAGTAAAAGTAATATCTGTAAGAAGGTAAAACAAGGCAACACACAATTGACAGGAGAGACAAAAATTTTTAAGGTTATAAAATATGACAGAAAAATTCATTTAGAGGTTATACTAACTTTAACGTTTAATTTGAATTTGAAAAATGATAAAATGGAAGTGAAATCAACAGGTAAGTTCTCTATCATACGCCCAATAATAGGTAAATATTATGTCACCATTTTTTAGGCAACCAAGAAAAACCCAACACTTCTGGTGCCAGTGGGGCATCATTACCAAACAGAGCATCTAATAAAAGCTTGTTGGTAAATTTCACTCAAAGAGGTAATCCCTGTCTGAAAGCTGTTACGAACGTACCCTGGGAATATGGGGAAACTGAAGCCGATTACGAAATGGGCATTAACATGTGTGCTTTATTTTTATCATTGCGATACCATAGTTTGAACCAAGATTATATTCATACCCGATTGAGGAAACTAGGAAACAAATATGAGTTACGAGTGCTGCTTGTTTTGGTAAATATTAATTGGATATTCTGGTAACTCATGATTATCTTAGAATTTGCCTTCCTCATTTTGTAGGTGGATGTGAAAGATCCTTACCACCATATAAAGACTCTAACCAGGATTTGCATTTTAGCAGACATGACACTTGTGTTGGCATGGAGTCCAGATGAAGCTGGTAAAATTTTGGAGACATATAAAATTTATGAGAACAAACCGGCGGATAATCTCATGGAGAAAAGTGAATCTTCACCTTATTTAGTTGTGAGTATTGGAAAGAATCATTGAATAGAATAGAACCAAAATAAATATCGTATTTTACAGCTAATTCAAGCGCTTTCATCCATTAAGCCAGTCAATAAAACAGATGCAATGACACTGATATCCAGATTCAAAACAATGGAGGGTATTCTCAATGCTTCGGAATTCCAGTTATCGGAATGCCCAGGTTTTGGAACGAGAAAAGCAAAAAAACTATATGCCACATTGCATGAGCAATTTTGTAGGTGATTCGTACAGAACATCATTATTTTGTATCCGTTTCAAGATGAAAATCGTAATTTTTTATTTCAATTATCTTATTCTATGCTAATGTCAAAACCACAGATGTAGTGTTATAACCTAAGAAACAAATAGGTTAATTGTTAAATCCTGAAATTCAAACTTGGAATCTCTATTATTCAAAATTGTAAGATTAAACTTGGGTTGTCATCTTATTCTTATGTAGAACAAAATTCAGGTAAAATGTCCTTATTCAATAATTTATCGGGAGTCTTGAGAAGGATAGGGAGTACCAGATGTTCTCATCGTTTCATTTCATTGCATCATAGTCTTCTGTTCAAAAAAGAATTATCTGTTCCCACATTTTGTAATATCACAGTAGACGTTCCATTCAGTATTAATTTGAAGCCATTAGATGTACACAAATATAGAAATTGTGACCGAATATTTGTGGAACTGAACGATTTTGATGACAGTAAGGGTAAGGAACCCCTTACGATTGAGACAAAGGACAATGATGTCCTTATTAAAGATTCACCATCAAAAAACACGAATGCAAAAGATTTTGAATGTACTATTATAGCTCCTATAAAGGCAAGTAAGTAAATGAACTTATGAAATCAGTTCCACGAAAACCTCCTTATTGCATTACTAAATTCCAGATTTGAATGTCCATTCGAAATTTGGAAATATAAATATAAAAAATTTCAATGGAGAAGAGATCTTAGTTTCAAGTGAAAATGGCAATATTAATATTGATAGCTTTCAAGGGAGAAAAATCGATGTGAAAACTTGTAACGGAGATGTTAATTTCCGAGGTGTCTTACAGTCTTCTTTGATTGATGTACTCATTTCAGAAAGAGGAGTTAATTATTTTCGATAATTTTGTCATATATTCTCTAAATAATTTCATATTTTAGTCTGTATCCATCAATAAAATGTTGGGAGAAAAAACAAATATACAGACTAAATTAGGAAATATATGTGTAAATAGTTCATATTGTAATTCAAGCAAGTTTGTGATTGAGAAAGGTGATATGGATTTGAGAAACATACACAAACATTGTGAAGTCAGTATTACCAAGTCTGGAAACATAAATATCGGTGAGGATTGTCTATATTTGTTTTGCATAAATTGAAAAAAAAAGTTGACTTGAACATAATTTGATGAATTCGATATAATGTAGAATCATCGAGTGATTAACACAATTTCTTTTCAAGTGAGCTTAGATGGTCACTTGAAACTGAGTCAAGCAAGTGGAAATTCCGATATTAATCTCTCAAGAATAACAGAAGATTCCGAGATGAGTGTATCCGATGGTCATATTTTACTACGTTTATCAGAGGAATGTCAAGAAACAATTGACTTCGATATTCAGTGTAAAATTGTTAATATGAAAGAAAATGTAAATTTGAAACAGAATATTCTTAGCGATTCTTCTGATGTTTCCCAATTAGATAAAAAGAAAGTTGTCCTGCTGATTTGTCCGAATGGTTCTGTGGATATTGAAGCTGCTTCTTGGTTCGATATGAATTTCACAAAGAAAGAAGAATTAAATTGAGTTTTTTCGTTCAAAGGTTATAGAGTCTTTTAGGATTGTAAGAATGGGAATGGAGCTTAATGATCTCATTTTTGTATAAAATAAAAAAGTTCTAAAACCTGTGCTTTTTCAATTTTTCTCCCCTGATGAACATTTATAAAGAATTCGTTCAGCCGCCATGTTGAAAATAGGTGAAAACCTTTTAGGATCGACATTACCCGGAATATATCCTACGAAATGGTTTTATGAAAATTTTATTCATAAAATACCATTTTCCGTGATCTATTCAAATCTCATATCAACGTTGAATAAGGAGTGAAGAAGTTGATAGCAAAAAAGCTTATCATTTTTCGATGTTACCAAGCTCTAAGAGTTTTCAAGATGGCGAATGCAAATTTGATGAAACTTCAACACTAAGGGCCGTAAGATCAATCACAGTTTAAACTTTAAACCCTATATAATCCATCAGTATTTTCTAGACTTTCCAAAGAAGCTTTCAAACTACAAAGCGTTCAGCAGCCATCTTGAAAATGGTGGAAAACCAACGCCGCAGAATATACAGGGTGTTTCATTATAAACTGGACAAACATATACAGGGTCTTTCACGAGGAACCTCACCCATATTTAAACGGGAAACTACTGAACGTATTTTCATGAAATTCAGCACTTATAAGTATTTCACGATGCTGATGAAATCTAAAATATTTTCAAGGCATGAGCACCTCCGGTTTTTCCGGAAATGACGTCAACTTCCGTTTTTCAAATAAGAACACCATTTTTTTATTGCAGAAATAGATTCCTTAGAAAATTTCAAGTTATTTTGATGTAACATTTTTCAGTTTTGGTTGGAAAATTCTCTCTGAGCGGGAAAATTCGAAAAAAAAAATCGAAAACAGAGCTCCGCTGAAACAAGAATAACTTCGAGGTTTTTGGATGGAAAATTTTCATTTTTGGGATTTTTCAAGATGTAAGATTGATGTATCCACTCTAAACATGGAAATCGCGATTCATGATACAGGGGGTGAAAAAATCGCTTTCAAAGTTAGGGATGACAAAATCGTGAAAAATCAATTTTTTCAAGTTAGAACCCCATTTTTTTATGGCAGATATTGAATCTACGTTAAAAAATAATGTGAGTGTATGCATCACACCCTTGCCGTAAAATGGATATTTTCTGAGTTAATATCTACTTTAGGGCAAGGGTGTGATGCATACACTCACATTATTTTTTAACGTAGATTCAATATCTGCCATAAAAAAATGGGGTTCTAATTTGAAAAAATTGATTTTTCACGATTTTGTCATCCCTAACTTTGAAAGCGATTTTTTCACCCCCTGTATCATGAATCGCGATTTCGATTTTTAAAGTGGATAAATCAATTTTACATCTTGAAAAATCCCAAAAATGAAAATTTTCCATCCAAAAACCTCGAAGTTATTCTAGTTTCAGCGGAGCTCTATTTTCGATTTTTTTTTCGAATTTTCCCGCTCAGAGAGAATTTTCCAACCAAAACTGAAAAATGTTATATCAAAATAACTTGAAATTTTCTAAGGAATCTATTTCTGCAATAAAAAAATGGTGTTCTAATTTGAAAAACGGAAGTTGACGTCATTTCCGGAAAAACCGGAGGAGCTCATGCCTTGAAAATATTTTAGATTTCATCAGCATCGTGAAATACTTATAAGTGCTGAATTTCATGAAAATACGTTCAGTAGTTTCCCGTATAAATATGGGTGAGGTTCCTCGTGAAAGACCCTGTATAGTCGTGTACATGACACCGAGAAAGTCATTTTTGCCTTATGACATATACCCTGTTTTCGACGCATAAGCGAGATATACAGGGTGTTTAATGTCAACTTTGGGCAATATTCTGTGAACTGTGGTAAGTTATGCGTGATATTTGAAATAACGGTTTCTGGTCACATCTCAGTATTTTTGAGAGCTTAATTGAATTGAGGTGTAGAATTTTGCAAAAAAAATTCAAAATGGCGGAAAGCCTGCAAAGTTGGAATTTTTTTCCTTGGTTGCCAATTTGGAAAGCATAATCTCAACGTACTCGATTTTCCAAGATTTTCTGTGGAAAAATTTTTTCAAAATTCGAACTCAACTTTTTTTTACATGTCTTCAGTGAAAAAAAATTTCGCCCAAAATTTTTGGAATTTTTCATGGTTGAACCATCTTCAATTCTGAATACTCGGGTGGAAACAGAATGAAAAAATATCAATTGGTTTTCTTTTTGTAGCCTTCCAAAGATTACGATCGGTGTACTTTCATAATTTTTATTTGAGAAACTGGAGGCCGTACAAAGGTCAAAATTGTGCTGATGGGCTGCCAGAATGATCCGGATAGAAATATGAAATTATAAACCAAAAAATTTTTTTTACCAAAAACTTTTGTAGGAATCGAACTCTACGAGTAGGGAATTGGATTGATTCTAATCCTATAACTCTCCGTTACCAAAGCAACACTAGTTAATCGATAGTGTAGAGTTCGAATCTCACCAAATTTTTTTGGATTTTTTCGTAAAAAAAAATTTAATTTTTTCGAATTTTTTGGTTTATAATTCATATTTCTATCTGGGTCATTCTGGCAGCCCAGCAGCACAATTTTGGCCTCCGTACGGCCTCCAGTTTTTCAAATAAAAATTATATGAAAGTACTCCCGAGCGTAATCTTTGGAAGGCTACAAAAAGAAAACCAATTGATATTTTTTTTATTCTGTTTCCACCTAAGTATTTAGAATGAGAGATAATTCAACCATGAAAAATTCCAAAATTTTTGGCGAAATTTTTTTTTTCACTGAAGACATGTAAAAAAAAGTTGAGTTCGAATTTTGAAAAAATTTTTTCACAGAAAATCTTAGAAAATGGAGTACGTTGAGATTACGCTTTCCGAATTGGCGACCGAGAAAAAAAATCCAACTTTGCAGGTTTTCCGTCATTTTGAATTTTTTTTGCAAAATTCTACACTCCCAATTCAATTGAGCCCTCAAAAATACTAAGATGTGACCAGCAACCGTTATTTCAAATATCACGCATCGGCATAACTCATCACAGTTCGCAGAATATTGCTCAAAGTTGACATTAAACACCCTGTTTCTCGCCTATGCGTCTAAAACGGGGTATACCCGTGACATATATGTCATGAAGCAAAAATGACTTTCTCGGTGATCTACACGGCTATATATATGTTTGTCCAGTTTATGGTGAAACACCCTGTATAAATGTTGGTTTAAAGCACTCAAGTGTCAAAAATTTTCTAGTTATCTTATCGTTATGAAATTTGGCAGGTGCAGATGATTATAGTTCCTATGACAATGTATTTGGAAACTTTTTTAGAGAAAAAAATGGTGGTTCCAAGATGGCGGACAAGTTTCGTGTTTATGATCCGATGCTCTTCAAAATTGGTATGGGTGGGTTTTTGGGGATGAAGGTTTTTCAATCGAAATTAATAAATTCAAGATGGAGGCTTCAAAATGGCGACGAGTTTCGTATTTTTTAGCCCGAGTTTGTTGAAAATTGATGAGTGGGGATTTCAGGGTAGGAGATTATGATTTCTTGGTCAAAATCCTTAAAATCAAGATGTTGACTTTTAGATGGCGGGCATATGGCTCTCGATAGGGGCCAATTTTATTGAAAATGTGAATGTGGGATATGTTAAAGTCGGAGATTATGAGTTTTGAATAAAACATTTGTGGGGAGCTCAAATGTGGCCCGATAATTGTGCAGACACAAACGTGTCGATTGTGCGGCGTGTTCCGAAGAATTTAAAAACCACCTCGCTCCATCATCTCTAATCTCAGCACGCATTCTGCTCCCGTACTAATTAATCAAGAACAATAGAAGCAAGAACCCGGCAGCCTCGCCGTACCCATCGTAGTAGTACCCGTGGTACTACTTTATCACTCTCCTTCATTGGTCGTGCGTACGATAACGACAGGACAAGGCGAGCTATTATACGACTTCGAGTTCTAAGCCGGCTCGAAACTTTGGCTAGGCGCGCTACACAAGCACCTCGAGTACGTCTTCGGCCGGTAACTTAAAACTTGGGCGAAGAACGCCGCTGAACTGTGTTATGTGTGTCCGCATATTTTGTGAACTCGGCCTCATTTCCGAAATTATGAGTGTTTAAATGCGATTTTTGGTCGTTGGTACGTGTCAAAGTTGCGGACTTGAGGGGTTTATCGAGTGATATCGACATTGGATTAATTGGTCTACCTTTGTTATGACGTTTGTATGTAAACAACTTGGGGAATAGAATGGTAAGTTCACGCCTTGATCTCATTTCGAAGGACCAAGAATTTTTCAATACGAATCTGTCAATTGGACTATTACAGTTTAAAATAAAATAATATAAATTGTGATGATTGTATGCCTGAAAGTTTTGGAAAAGGTTTAGATAAAAAATAATTCAAATTGTCTTTGTGAGGCAATATTAATTTTTTTGCTTCATTGTTATCTTTGTGTTTCCTACTATCTGAGTATTTGGTAGAAAATAGATCTGTTCATAACAGGGGTATGGAATTATATTCTTTGCTGATATTGGAAACCATTTATTTCATATTCGCAACTTATTTGATCTGAATATCATTTAATTGTTTATGTGGTCTGCAATAATACTGCATTATTTAGGAAATGAAGGTGTTTGTTGAAAAATTACTAGCTTCGGACTGAATAGGGCGTTATCCTATTTCTAAAACATCGACTAGTAGCAATATAATATAGTCCACAGGGATTCCAAATTACCATGTACTAAGATACTTATACTATACTAATAGTTCAATGTTTTGAGGTTGTGCAGAAAACTCCAAAATGAGTTTGGGGAAGAGTAAATCGAATAAGCCTATGCAATGAGGAATTTTACACAGGGTGAGTCAACGTAGTATCCACTCAATTGATTCAATGATTCAAATATAGCCTGGTCCGAAAGTGGCGAGACTTTTTTTTAAGATGAAAATTTATTGATATGATGGTTCAAGCTAGGAACTTTCATTTGGAAAATCGTTCGAATTAAATGTATGATTTTTTTATTGAATTCACGAAGAGTTCCTAAGTCTTGCAGTTTTAAAAATAACATCGACAAGTGGTTCGAAATATATTGTGAAATAAATTCGATTCAAAAAATATTTGGGTGAAAATGTTCAATAGGTATGACTTCCCTGAAATACTAGGTATAGTTCCTATAGGTCGTCAATTATAAATACTTCGAAAAACTCACGGTTGAATTAAATAGAGATTATCAACCTATTCGAACAATTTACCATATTCACTAATAATTGGATGATCTCAATTATCCTACAACGATTCAGATTATTCAGAATTAAAATTTGATGTTGTACCTTCCTATACTTGCTTCTCAGGAATTGTGAAAAAGTTTAAAATTTCCAATATATCTAAATATATTAAGTAATCACAAAGTTTGATGAATAGATGTTATCTGATCCGAAGAATTCGTAGAAATTAACATAAGATACTTCAAGCAAGCAGAAACCAAGGTAAAGTATCAAAACATTGAAGTAAATATTATCTACATTCCACAAGGTTCTTTTCAACATCAGAATGTGAACAATCTATTCAATGTGAACCAGGAACTACAAAAAAGTTTGTATCATAAGAGTATGAAGTTCAAACTTTGAGGCATTTTCAGGAACATTTGTGAGAATTCTCAAAATTCATATTCTCGCAGAGATTCCAATTCAGTATTCAACACTTTCGCTCATCTCAATAAAATATCACTTCAGAATTGCGTTAAAGCAATGTAGACATATCACAGCTTTCTAAATTTCATCTCATTATACAGTCAAAAAATTTATTCACATTATTTCCCAATGTCGAATCTCGAATCTACTTGTGACGATGATAAAGAGAATCGTTTGAAATACTCTGCTAGATGCAATAATAGCACCAATTACTGAGGAATCCTAAAATCCGTTCAATTTCTCGTCCATTTATTCGATATTACTGTTTTAACAATATAATCAGTCCTCTGAAAGAAAACTTTGTTACTGTAATAATTATTTTTTCCCTTTCGCAAACAAGCAATAGTTTCACACCCAACTGAACGCCAAGCTCCTAATAAATATTAATAGAGCAGAAATAAATAAATAACCAGTATGCAACACAATAACATATATTTGAAGAAACCCAACTGGAAGCAATGAACTGGACAATGTAACCGCAAAACTCATAAGCAACGTCTTTATTTTTGGTCTGCAGTAAAAATAAAACCTTACAACTCTTACAAGTTTACGTACCGATCAAATAACTTCGAACGTTTGTTTACTATTCTAGATTAATGAACCGATTGCCTATATTTTTCATTTAAAATTAAACGTTGCTTTCAATACATTGAGTCAGCACTAAAAATATAATGGTTGAGGAATGATGAAGAACAGAGGAATCATACAGAGTGTAACAGCAAAATGGAATAAATTCGATAACGAATAAATGAGGGGGTGTTAGGAAAAACCTTAGACAAAGGAGGGAAAAACGCTCGGACACGTCGATTTGTAATTTTAAATGCGCATATTTTTCAAGAAAATAAAATTATATAGGGTGTTCCATGCGACCGTGGCCAATACCAACTTTCTTATTTCAAATGCAACCCCCTGTATATTATTTATTTTTTGGATTCTTCAGAAAATTCTAGACATGATTCATGTACAATGTCCTATACCTATCTTCAACTTTTTCGGAAATAGTGTTTTCAGATTCTTTAAAAAAATTAACATTTTAAATGAAAATTATTTTATTCCACAAATTCGATACATCACACTCAATACTTGTTTCCCATTTACCTCTTGATATGAAATGAAGAAACCATTACTGAAAAGAAATGTTGAGTAACGTTAGAAGACAATTCTACACCATACTAGCATGTTACCAAGACGTTCGCGGCGAGAATTTTGAACATTTCTTACATTAACATTGATGTTTTTTTGTTTTTTCTTTAATAATTAAGAAATAATCAGTATTACTCATAAGGTATCGAGTGTAATGTACCGAATTTGTGAAATGAAATAATTTTTATTCAAAACGTTGATTTTTGCAATAAATCTGAAAACACTTAATACTTCCGAAATAGTTAAAGATAGGTTTAGGACATTGTGAATGAATTGTGTCTAGAATTCTATGAAGAATCCAAAAAATAAGTAATATACAGGGGGTTGCATTTGAAATAAGAAAGTTGGTATTGGCCACGGTCACATGGAACACCCTATATAATATTATTTTCTTGAAAAATATGCGCATTTAGAATTACAAATCGACGTGTCCGAGCGTTTTTCCCAACACGCCCCCATTTATTCGTTATCGAATTTATTCCATTTGGCTGTTACACTCTATATCTATATTGAGAGTTCAGTTGGATTTGAAATTTGTCTCCATTATTTTTTATGGGCTAAAATGGATCTAAGATTAGGAAATTTCATCATTTCCTACTATTTGATTTGCCATTCATTCTTTATCAATTTATTAAATGTCATCATTTGTGATTGGACGTAATCAAATTTCAAACACTAGATTGACTCTCATGATGATATCCAACAAAATATTAGAATTGCGATTTTAATGCTATTTCTAGAAGAATTTGGTAGTTTATGTTCGTACATTAAAAATTGGGTCTAAATATAACTTCTACTAATGTAGAGTTCTTGTTCTTTCAACATGATACGATGGTACACCACCAAAGGTAACTCAGGAGGCGATTATGGGCAAATTATCATTTTTACCAAAGGAAAGACCGAAGCGAGTTTAAATACACGCGATTTAGTTCTTTTTCCGAAAGCACGTATACAGAGATGACTGTTGTTTTGAGCTTTAGACCAGGTAAGAAGTGGTTTGCCTTCCACAAGGGCTTTGTCGAGGTTCCAGGAACACCTGAGGCATTCTAAGAGGTTATATCCAGAACCGTATTAACCATTTTTCCAATCGGCACTCCAATTGGAGTAATTTCTGAAGGGTATTTCAAATTGCGCGGTTTTTTTTTAGAATAAATAATAAAACACATTAATTTGCACTCATTTTCAAAAAGTTTTTATTGGTAATTGAGGTATTCGTTCTGACATTTATGCACGAAAAATAATATCTTTCAAATGACCTCCTCTTGCAGCTCTACACACAAGTCCACTCTTTCGTTAAATTTTACAATGACATTTTGACATAATTGATGCTCTATCTCACTAATGGCAGGAATAATTTTATCCTTTAGTTCAGGAATCGATTTTGGATTATTCTTATAGACCTGGATTTTCACATTACCCCAAAGAAAATAGTCCAACGGTGTCGAATCACATGATCTTGGTGGCCAATTGACATCACCGTTTCTGGAGATTATTTGTCCAGGAAATTTTTGTCCCAATAAATCAATTGTGTCATTTGCAAAGTGAGGTGTAGCGCCATTCTGCTGAAACCAAATATCTTCTAGACTTCTAGACCAATATTCATTAATTCAGGCCACAAAAATTCGATTATCATCCGACGGTATTGATAACCATTGACAGTTACAGCTTCACCAGCAGCATGTTCAAAGAAGTAGGGTCCAATTACACCAACTGACCATAATGAACACCAAACAGTGATTCTTTTAGGATGCGTAGGTTTCTCATGAATAATTCGTCGATTTTCCTCACCCCAGATACGTCAATTTTGTTCATTAACATAGTTCAAGTTCAAATTCATCGGAAGACATGAATTTTTGGCAAAAATCAGCTGGTTGTTCATTGATGAAATTGACGAATGAACGACGTTTGAAATGATCTAATGGCTTAAGTTCCTGTGTTATTTGAACCTTATTAAATTCAGAGCTAAATCCTTGTGTAAAATATGACTGTATTTTTCACAGTTTTTGGTCTCCCACCGAACCGGTCTCTTGAAATTTTCAATAATTGGACCAATAGTGCTTTCAGATGGACCATTATGTAAACCATAAAATTCACGTAATTTTCTGAAAACACTTTTCACAGAACGCTGATTTTCATAAAATAATTGAACAATTTGAACGCGTTGTTGTATCGTGTACGAAGCCATTTTTATAAATGTCATACCTATATACATCATACTTCTTAAATGTCAAAATACCCAGACGAATTCAGTGCACCATCTATATTTTATTGATTCTTAAAAAAACCGCGCAATTTGCCATATCCTTTATATTCAACTTCAAAATAAAATGCTCATATATATAAAGTGTGTTCCACTTTGAGTAACGACAATTCAATATTTCATTACTGGTCCATCATTTTCAAAGTTTTTTCTCTATATATGTATAGTACTACGAAAGCTCTACATTCTGACATATCTCAAACAACTCGAGATTTTTTCACATGAAAAATCCTTCCCCATTTTTTCCTTAACAATATGACACCCTGTATATTAGAACTTCGAGGTCATTATCAGAATAATCCTAACACATCTATGAGAGGATGGCAAAATGATAAGATGTAGAGTTTACACGGATAAATATAGCAGTTCAACAAACATTCGAAAAAAATCGAAATTATCAGGTGTTCAAATACGGCACTGTCCTGCACAACACGAAACGTGCTCGAGTTCACAACCACCTATTTATCCATCGGAGGCAGTGGTAGCACCTGCACCTAATTTGTGTTTCTCTGGACTAGATGGAGATCTGAAGCAATCTCGAGATCTTCGGATATGAAGGTCCTGAACTACACAAAATTGCTGTAATTTTGTTTTCTCATTTTTTTTGCTGCTTCCAATTTGGGTATTATGGGGCTGTTTAATGGCACGCGAAGAAATTATTGAGTTGCATTTGGTTTCATCGATCAATCCTTAATTGGAGGTTTGTTCAAGGATTATTTTGTATTCGAAAATTTTCGATTCCAAATTGCAGTTATCGAATATTTTCTGGGACTGTGCTTGACTATTTCCCTCGTCTTAATTTCCACCAATCAGAAACGCGAAATTTTGAATCACAAATGGTTTCTAGATGGAAAAACTGTATGGCAGCAGCTGTCAGCAATTTTTTCGGGTTTACCCGCGGCAAAACTTGACAGTTGTTGTCAACGAAATCAATAATACATACATAATGCATCCAGAATAATCTGTTACTCTTGAAATAGTCCTGTCAAATACCATTCGTGCATCTAATTTTTCCTGTGAAAAAAATCGAAAAAACACAATGCAAAGTAATATTTTTTTAACAAAAAGCATTCGTGCAGGTGCAAAAATCCTCGTCTTCGACTCGGATTTTTGTTGCCACCAGAGCACTCATGCTTCTTGTTAAAATATTACTTAGCAACGTGTTTTTTCCATTTTTTTCGGAAAAATTGGATGCACTTATGATATTACTTACGAGTAAATGATATTTCTTTCAAGGAAGCTGAGAGTTTTATGAATAGCTGTGAAATCGTCTTTCTTTTGGTATAAAAGGAACCAAAAATGAAGTGAAATTATGGGTATACGCATTTTTACTCATCAAACCAAAAATATCAATCTTCCTATTCGAAAATGAACGAGCAGAACTGGATAGAATATTTCCATTTTCGTATTTATCTCAGAAACCAGATAGACATTGGTGTCACGTTGAATTAATCTCATCATCCTAAGAACGAAATCCGTTTTTTCCATTTATGACTATCTGAGCAGTAAACGAGAATAAATCTGTCCAAATGTCAAATCCATTATGGTGAAACCGTTATCTTTATAACATCTATTCTCTGCTTTGTATTTGGGACATTTCCTCACCAATAGATGTCTGCGTGGTTTCAATCTGAGATTACAATAAACTATATTATGAGGCAAAAGTATTCAATGTTACTAAAAATTTGCCCTACTTTCTTGAAGCACTCAAAGATTTGACAGAAATGTTGATACTTCGAGATATTCGACATTTTCGAAAATTCAGAAAAACTCCAAATGAAGGAATTTTTTCAATCTGTATTTTGGATAATATTCCTGGATAGATGCGCTATCGAAAGTAAACTTTGTTTTTTGGGTCGCATGCGTAGTTTTTGTGACAGAGGAAAAGATCTAGCTCAAGTTTCACGATTTGCCCATTTTTTCCTAAGTAGGGGCCACAATATTGTCCCGTATGCAAAAATAGCGGCACAGATATCACTATATAAAGCTCAACATAGACCTAATTGAGAAAATCACATGTTTAAAGACCAAATTCAATGCAATCTGATAAAAGCAAATATATTATTATTTATATTAGCATCCAGCCTCTAGGGAATCATTTCACTCATTTCAATATTCATCCGTTACAATATACGGTTCAAGGAGTTCAGTCTCCCTTTCTTGACAATCCCCTTGGTCTACACTAGACCATGAAGAAGAGACCATGAGAACATGAAGACAATTAAATGCAACGTAAGGTAATCATAGCGTACCGTTAATAAATTTATTTTTAGTTTTGGTGGGTAATTAATGTTTCAGCGGTAATGAGAATTGCGTTCTTCTAATTGAGACTTGTCTAATCATCCTTTTGTTCTGATGAAATCTCAGAGAACACAAGAGACCAGCGGATGTTGATATACTTTCACTTGAAGTTCAGAAACGGAATAATTTTCCATGTACAGTATGAACACTATGAATATCTGTCATGGTTAGTCGAGTCTTTGTCAAGATTAAAGGGACTGAAGCTGAAGATTTCACGTCTACTGAGCGGTGAAAGCAGTCAAACCACCAATTTTCGTCCAGCTCATATGAAACTTGGGCTTAATTCAAGCTCCAGAGAATGATATGGCGATTATAATGATTAGTATCGAAGATTTCGGACGATTAAAATGCTTGGACAAGATTTGGGGTCATGAATATCTCGGTAGGCGTTGATAAGCCAATTTTATATCCGTCACTGGTGATAATTTAATATATTCAAGAATTTCTGAACCCAAAATGGCGGATTGTTCACACAGAGACACAGCAATTGTCGAAATGTCGTATCAAAACTCTTCATGATCTACTTCACTCTGTATATATTCATCATACATTGGTCTGAAGGAGGTTATGTTTAAGAATTCGAAAGTTATGTCTGAACATGAATATTCAGTAGATCAAAGGACAATTTGATTTAAGAAAGACACGTAAATGAAATGGATGCTTGCAATAATAAATTATCCTTATTTACAGTGATAAAACTCCAAAATGTCGCCACCAGGGGTAATGAATCACCCTATATTAATGTCTGTGGCAACACCATTGAGGGACAACATGCCTTGCACCACCACCAAGGGACTTCTCAATGAGCCAGGACAAAACAACTGTTTCCTCAATAGTGCTGTACAGGTAAGTGCAAGCAAAATCGATTGGAAAAAACGATGTTTTCGCCATTCTATGTAAGCTGCTCTGAAGCAGAATCTTGACCGTCAAAAGTATAACAGATAATAAATTTCCATGTCGAGGAGGCTCTAAAAGAACTAGCTGAACTTCTGAAATTCGTTTTTATATTGGCTGTTGAAGAAGGGGACCACGATGTAATAACTTCGGATGGAAAGTTTGAGACAATGTCGTTGACAATTTCAAAAAAATCTGAAATGGTCTGAGATTGTCACGAGTAAAATTTCAGATTTAATTGAAATATCTTCCATACAAAATAATGATTCTCCGGCTGATACTAGAGGCTATCTTTGCTATTCTAATAACAGGCTACTGGTCTCATTAAAACTAGTATTATATAGGTATCCACTTTAATTGCAACGAAGATCCGTTAGAGCCTCTCCTATTGAAATTCTCCGCACACGTGGTCATAAGAATTTAAAGTTTTTTCGATATAAGATTACAGAAGATCATTTTAAATGCCCAGTAGTTATAGGTACACATGCTGGAGTAGTGGAGTATTTTTACAAATACACGAAATGTTTAAATTTGAGTTATATGCATAGTTGGTTGATTGAGTCTATGTAAAAAACATTTTCTGTAATGTATTTATGCACAAAAATATAGAAGGACAAATTGCAAGGATTATACCTGTACCTTCACCCTTCGAAACCTTTTTGCAAACGAGTTTTTCAAGGAATGTAGACTGACATCTTTGTACCTATCAAAACAAACTCTTGCGGACATAACAAAAGCTATTCAGGTTGAATGGTGCTCAAGACAGCTATATACTCTTCTTATAAATCATTCTATTTCCTATGTTGAAGCCATCCTACCTTGAAGTTCCTTTTGTAAAGGTGTAAAATGACCATAAAATGCGTTATTGATATTGAATATTCCGCATAACTTGCAACCAACAGTCCTTTCAGATTAATTGCAAAATATAAATTGTTTTCTTTGAACACAACGGTATGCAGGGAAATATATCTTTAAGAAAGTAATGCTTATATCTAACATTGAGGTCATTCTTTCGAGAAAAATGATAATAATATGAGAAGCTTTCCATTAATATTTCTGGTGGTTTCCCATTATCTTAGTGTCCTCTCAATTTTTTTGTCATTCCTGAAAACGTGTAAGTTCAATGTGTTATCAATTATTGGTCTTTATTGAACACTTCCCGGATACAAGAAAATCATCCATATTTATGTGTTGGAGGATGACTCCACAAATGGGTACCTACTTAAAGAATCACTATTCACGTCTTTATTCAGCACGCTGTTTATTGTAGGATAGCGAAATCATAATTAATATATTTACAATATTGAAAGCGGATACTGCAATCGGAAGAGACTTATTTCCTACAGATTTTATAACAGCAGCTATCTTTCCTCTATATGGAACTTCTTATTCTAATCATCCTATTCATTTTATTTTATATACTAAACGTATTTTAGACTTTTCGGTCCAGACTATAGTTGGGGCGAGGCCTAAATAGTCAAAAAGTAGGTCCGAAGAAACGGCCCTAGCTTGGAAAGGGGGCCACGATATAGAAAAAAACCTAGAAGGACCGTTACTTCTTTTGAGGTATATTTCTTTTTTTTACGTGGTCTGGAAGTACCTACGTTAATTTTCAGATCGAATATCGCAAAATCGGCAAAAATCGCGAAAAGTACCAAATATTTCATCTAAAGGCTTTTTTCCCAGACATCCTAGAGGCGAGTTTTTGATACGAATCGAAAGAGGAAGAATCGGTCTTCCCCCGATTGGCTCTTCGATTTCTGGAAAATTGGATAGAAAATTCGACATTTTGTAAACAAACCCCAAACCTCCGATCACAGAATATTTTGACATGAACGATCAGCTGTTCGATCTCGGCCATGTTTTGGCCATGTTCCGTTACGTAGTTACTTTTGCATACGGGTATAATGTTATTCCGAAGCCAAGCCAAGTTTTTATCCATAATTTATACTACTATGGTAACTCTGTGGACCGACCCGAGGGAATCTCAAGCGCGGATCCTCCTAACCGTGACCCCCCCCCTTTCTCGAGAGCTGGATCCGCCACTGGGGAATCTATCGAAAAATCGGGTCTAGAAGAATTATATAATCGCAGCAAAGCTGCGGCACAGGGAGGAAATGCGATATAGCTTATTCATATTTTCCATAATTTTCCCATTTCTTCAGGAAAATTGATCAAACTTCGACATTTCGCTTATGAAATCACTATATTTGCAGAGATCTAGGGGCTTTACTAGTAAATTTTCCTAGGAATTAAAGCCATATCTGGCATATTTGTTGGGGCGTGGATTATGCCATGAAAAGTTAATGAACATCAGATACCATGACAGCTAGTGCTATTCCTATCATTTTGAATATAAGTACTAGCGAGACCGTTGCTTCAAAATCAGTTTTGGCTTCTGCCCATAATAACATCATCACCCAACTGATAAAATCTAACGATCCATTCAACGTCTAGCAAGACCGAAATAATCTTCGTAAGTCATTGGGGATCTCTCAAAAGCACCATAATACCAATCTGGCCTTTTATACTGTTTGCGGTGTAATTATTCCATCGTCTAAACGCCGATTTATGACAGGCGGGGAGCACTGAAACCTTAGCACGAGCCAAGTTGAAAAAACCCGCTGTAGAAGCTGGTTTTGATAAAGAAACTCTCCCGCCATTTCTCCTTCGATGCAGCAGCCAGTTCAGCGGGCATCATGCGGTCATGGCTCCTTCCAGCAGACGCTAACAAATCTTTACGTTCGACTCACGTTAAGCCATTATTTATAGTCGATGAATTCCATACTTGCCGATTGATTTGGTCGTTTTGTTCTCGGAGACGAGAGAGAAAGGATGTTTGAGATTGGTTTCAGGCACTGAAAACGGAAATGACTGAGCTTCAGAATAATCAGGAGTAGTCAGTGTGTCGTTTTCTACAACCACCCACAAGAAGGCATTCTGTAAAGGCCACTGATGTAAGATAACTATTTCTGATTATCTTTGAAGCCCGATAATGTTGCAAAATACATATCTTCCTTAGCTTCACTACTCAGGAGTTCGACCCTATATTTTGGTTTCTGACCTTCCACATCTGAATACTTCAATAAATAGGGAAAATACTCGAAACGGGGGAGCATAAGGCTTTTTTCCTGGAACAGCTGGACAAAAGTTGAGTATATCAATAGAAAGAGAAAGGATCGAAGTTTCGACTACTGCTAATCTCCTTTTCCTACGATTCCCAGTTTTTTTAGGATTTCCATACAAACTTTGGGCTAAATTTGCAAAAATACTCAAAACGGGGAAGCATAAGCCTTTTTTCCTGGGACACCTCGACGAAAGTGGCGAATATCAATCGAAAGAGGAAGAATCGAATTTTTGATTACTGCTTATCTCCTTTTTCTACGATTACTAGTTTTCTTAGGATCTTCATACAAACTTTGGGCAAAATTTGCGAAAATACTTAAAACGGGGGAGCATAAGGCTTTTTTCCTGGAACACCTAGACTAAAGTTGCGTATATCAATCGAAAGAGGAAGGATCGAATTTTCGATTACTGCAAATCTCCTTTTTCTACGATTACTAGTTTTCTTAGGATCTTCATACAAACTTTGGGCAAGATTTGCGAAAATACTCAAAACGGGGGAGCATAAAGCTTTTTTCCTGGGACACCTGGACAAAATTTGCGTATATCAATCGAAAGAGGAAGGTTTGAATTTTCGATTACTGCGAATCTCCTTCTCCTCCGATTCCCAGTTTTCTTAGGATTTACATACAAACTTTGGGCAAAATTTGCGAAAATACTCAAAACGGAGGAGCATAAGGCTTTTCTCCTGAGAGACCTGGACAAAAGTTACCAATCGAAAGGGGAGAAATCGAATTTTCGACACCTACGAATCTCTTTTCCCTACGATTCCCAGTTTTCCTAGGATCTTCATACAAACTTTTGACATTTCCTGAAAGAACTTCAATAAACAAGACGTTCACAGAAGATTGGTTTTTCAGACGTTTGTCTCTTCAATACATAGGACATATGAACTACCAATAAATACGAATCTAATATCTACAGGGGGATCTTCTGACTAACATTGAATTCGTGCGTTATTTCGCTTTCATACAGAGTGAACTTGAACTTTTGCGATATCGATGAATCGTCATATTTTTGGCATTTTTCGAAAATGATTGCAATTTTCTTTTCTTACTTAACAAAGTCAGCCCACTCAACCTACTCGAGCATATCCCTTGAAATACGAGATGAATCTTCAACCTCCATCTATATATTCAGTATAACCCTCGCACTCTCCCAAAAATATCCAGTTTTAACTGATCCTTACCCGAAAGATAAATGAATCAGTTCCGTGTGTGGGTTGGTCAGTATTTATTTGGTAGATCTCAATCGTATTCAACCTACACTGTGGTCGATATGGAAAGGCTAATTTGTGGTACTTCAATAAATGTTATTGCATTTCACTCTGCCATAAAAAGGTTATTCAAATATGTAATATCACGTGTAGGAGTCTACCACGACATCTTAGAGAAGACTTTTTGTTCAGTATAATTTGGTAGCTCGATGACCTCAAGTTTTATTGAAGTGTTGAAAAAGGAGAAGAGTATTGAGATTGTCCAGAGAATGAGTTCGGGAAAGGCTTGATGTAGTGGGCCATCAATTTTAATGGTTAAACAGATTGACAATATATTCGGTATTTACTAATTTGAAGAGTAATGCTTAAACAGGTCAATTTTTATATTTTCGGGATATCGGGTGTGATGATCACAAGTGCAATAAGATCCATCTCTTTCTTGTATCATTCCAAACTTTCAGGGAGCTGAAATATTACATATTAGACACACCAACAATGCAACTCAAGAACACTTACTTGATATAGGTCAATTTTTATTTTGAATTACTCAACTTCCCAAATATAACTGAGGAGTTTGTCGTGCACCCTATATACGAGCAGGGCCAGCTCGTCAGAGGAGACAAGGGGGGCTAAGCCTCCCCTCAAATCCTTATTGCTTAAGTTCTTTCAGAGTATTTTAGGGCTACAGTCTTACTAGCTACACTTCTGCACTCTATCAGAGCCTTTCAGCGAGGATATTTATGGTTGCCATTGAATTATACAATAGCCAGTATCTTTTATGGTAAAATGTTGAAGCGCATTCAACAAACTGTGTCTAAAGGCTGATTTAAGGTTCTCCAGACGAAAATCTATGGGTGGAACAAGAGAAAAATGTTTTGGCAACGAAATTCCAACTTTTCTACAGCTGGAAACTACGATAATCTTAACTATGCGTACGTGCTGCCTTCAGTTGTAGATTCTGATGAGACATCCTCTACATATTCCTCTATCGGAACCCACCTTCCTTGAACTACTATATACCAGGTGATTATGCCTCAAACCAAAGGATATCGAGTGCCGCATTCCGCAATAATTGAAGAAACAAAACAAAAACCACCTTGATTAGAACGTGTCGAGAATTCCCTGTAATATGAACATGTCGAGGTAGATAATTTTCCTACATTTGTAATTACTGCGTTTACACTCAAGCGAATGGTGGTTACATTTATGGCTGAATGATTGGTTGAATGTTCAATGGATAAATCGATAATTGGATGGAATTTCATCACTTCATGAGTTTCACCTCTGAAAAATGGCCAGAGGGAAAGAATTATTGATCTTGCAGAACAAGGGCAGATTGCAAGAACAATGATGCTTTCATAAGGGGTTGTTTCAAAAACCTGTTGAGGTTTTTTGAATTGAAAACTCTGAAGAATGGAACGAGAACTAGTCGTGGAAGAGTTACTACAGAAAGGCACGATCGCAATAAGAAATCCCTCAACATTGATATGTTGAGGGCTGAGGCCAGAGCTTCAAAGGCTACATTTGCAAGCAGAAGACAGTTGAGGGTTCCAGAACTCTTAAGGCAAAATAAAACTCAACTTCTTCCAAATTGAATTCTATTTTTCTAAATAATTCCAAATCAGTTTTGGTTGAGTATTTATTAGGCCTTTTTATCCACTGTTAATTGACCGTCCTAATAGTGCCAATTCAAAATCTTTGAAGGGTTTAGATAGATCATTTTGGAAGACTTTACTGTTGGGAAATTCCTTATCTCTTCTATTTTCATCAAATAGGCTCGTTAGTATTCAAACTAAGAGGATCGTTGAAATGGATTATGTTCATCGAACCTCGCTCTTCCATTTCATAATTGAAAATTCATTTTCGGTTCTTCCACACAAGATCTCGTCGTAACATGAGAACGATGTCGTCAAACTCGTTCCGTGAGGTTATCATGAAAAATTTATCTCCTTTGCGCGCTCATAACAGAAGAGGAGTTTTGGTGAAAACGAACCCAGCCTCAAACTTGTGCGATAAGACTGGTTCGCCATCTCCTAAGAGCTTTGGAAACAGGCTGTGGAAGTGGAACGAATGACACGGGGTCAACAATTTGAGAACCGTGACTTGTTCGACGTATGTACGTGTAAATTACGACTTTCCAGCTGTGAGGAACTGAAAGAATGATCGTTTATGATAATTTTTCGAAGGATACGTACTGTTGTTGTTGGTAAAATGGCGATATGCTATTTCTGGATCGTTCCCTTGTATTACTGTAAAAGGAAAAGATGTTATCTCGAGTTGTGTATAATGGAATGAGACTAATGAGAGCAATGATGTAATATTTGTTAAAATAGGTATTAGATTCCGCCATGACTGCTCATAATTGTTTGTAGACCATATAAAATCATTTCACTAACACAATAACCAACCCTTTCAATTTGAATAGTTCGTTTTCGAAAATTGCGAAGAAATGTAAAACGGGGGAGCATAAGGCTTTTTGGCTGGGAAACCTGGATAAAAGTTGCCTGTTTACCACTGGAAAAGGGAAATGATCGAATTTTCGATTACCACAAATCTCCTTTTCCTACGATCTCCAGTTTTCTTAGGATCTTCATACAAACTTTAGGCAAAATTTGCGAAAATACTAGAAATTGGGGAGTATTAGACTTTTTTTCCTGGGACACCTGAACGAAAGTTGCGTATATCAATCGAAAAAAGAAGGATCGAATTTTCGACTACTACAAATCTCCTTTCCTTACCTTCTCCAGTTTTCTTAGGATCTCCATACAAACCTTTGGCAAAATTTGTAAAATACTCGAAATGGGGGAACATAAGGCTTTTTTCCTGAGACACTTGGACCAAAGTTGCGTATACGTTTGGAGTACTGGGACATATACTCCATTCACAATTTATTATAAAATCACAACTCTGGCCTTGGAAATTTGACACATTCCACTCTGTATCGAAGTTATGACGTTTTTCAATATATTATAATGTTCCAATTCAACACTATGTTTACTTAGCGTATTTCTCAGAATGCATATTTCATTTTGGAGAACACAACAGAAAATTGTGAACAATATTCTACATATAAAGGAGTTTTTGGACTTATGATTGTAAAGATTTATCGATGTGCTTTGTTTTCATCATGATATTGTATATATGTGCTGTGATTGTGCATAACATTTCTATTCCTAATATTTCTTTATTTCGAATAAATAACAGTTTTATTCATTCATCACAAAGAAAAATAAACATAATAACTAAATTCACGAATTTTTTTACAGAAAAACTAATAATTTCAATGCAATAGTAACTGAGTTTAGGTTATAAATTAATAAGCAAGAATGTCAATTCCTGAAAGCTTTATAGATAAACATTTCATTCATTTGATCTTATGAAGAAGGAGTAAAATATTCTGACTGTATAGTAATTTATTAGTTTGAAAAATATTCATACATTACTACCACAGTAAGTTTGTACAAATAAAATGGAATAGGTCAAACATATGCTTCACATTTATCATTCACCTATTCTAAAATAAGACACAAACTCCTGGAACCTGGAATATGGAAAAAACCGATGTATTCTGGTTCAATATAGCCCTCTACTTTCGCCAAAGGATTGATAGGAATGAAAGCTCCAATATAGTCATATTTCTTCTTTTTTCTAGCTCTTTCGACGTGTTTTTTTCTGAAACGTGAAAACGATCAACAATAATCATTTAGAGACCAATGATGGCCATTTAGAAACCGTTTACTTACGAAAATCGTGCAATTTCATTCTGCAAGTTCTTTCCTCATAATTCCTCGAAAATCCTACCTGAACCATATTTTCCGGTCGCTTTCGTTAGAAGATCGTATAAGGAAGCCTTTTTTGTCCATTTACACATTCCAAATGAATTTTGAGCACCAAAAACGATACTGAAACTAACCAAACTTCTGGGAGACCGGAATTTCGTTCGAAATCTTTCTAAACGGCCAGATACCTAAAAAAAACTTCGTTATCAAGTGTAAGAAGGTGGATTAGTACTTACTTTCGCTTTATTTATGCTTATGAATCGATTTTTGATCCAATTCAAATTTACCGTTCGTACTGACGCCAAAAGTCGTGAAAGTTGCACGAAATTGCTCATATCGACGGGAAACTTCTTCTGGACGAAGAAGAACGGAAAAATAGGCGATTTCCTATCGATATTTCGCCCCAAAATCGCCGATCGATTCGAACTAACAAAATGTGGAATATCTTTGATGCTTTTACTTTGATGTAAACAGAAAAACTGGCATCGTCGTTTTGTCATTAACGATATTCTCTGTACGCGCACAGACTTTTCATCAGGTGCACCAATTCCTGAAAACGAAACCATGACCTCCTATGTGATTAAATAAAAGTGAATGGAGTATGCACTATTGACAAATACATTTCTAATATCTACAAGGGGTTCTCCAAGCTCACATTGAATTCGTGCGTTGTTTCGATTTTGTACAGAGTGAACTTGGACTTTTTCGATATCGATGAATCGTCATATTTATGCTTCTTTCGTTATTATTGACGAATATAGTTAAATCATATACAGTCCCTCAATCAATTATCTTGAGCCATTGAAAAATCCGAAGGAATTAGGTACTTGAACAATGGTGATGAATTTTGGCATTAAAAACTCCTTAAATATCATAAAAAATATGAAATCATCGTAGTGAATATGCAGTTCATTCATATCGGGTTTGTTTACGTGAAACATCGTAAACTCCTCAAACATCATTATCTCGTTTTTCATTCTTAACTTTTATCATCTTCACATCCTCCATCAAGTTCATAATTTCGGTTAAAAACAAGGCAAGGTCCGTGATGTATTTAAACCGGAAGCAGGTCGATTGTGTATAACCACCTTAGCCGGCTATAATTATATTCTTTCCGGTAACTGCTGACCCATGACGTAAATTCAACAATGAAGTCTCCGATTGACCCTTTGTTGAACTTGTTAGTTTCTTAGAATTAGTCACAGCGTCTATTCTTCTTCGGTACAACCCAGACAGAGGCATCAGACCGAGACCGGGAAATGATACACCTGTTTTTCATCGAAACGGAGATTTGATCGGTTTTCAACCTAACAAGAACTGTTTTTTGGTAGAATCAATTTTTTTTAGTTTGATCGTGCTGGTTTTAGATTCTAGGCTCTGGAGTAGCTATCAACTGTTTTTTCAAATAGCAGACTCAATGAATTTCACATTTTTGGAGTAATCATCGAATTTCAATATGACTTAAATCTTCAAGCTTTCTAGAGTTATTTGAGCTGTTAGACAAATATTCTCCATCAGAAAAATGGTTATAGCTACATGCCCTCTAACTCTGGAACGATGAAATTTTCAGGAAACGTTATCGAAGTAATGTCCTTCGTTTCTCACTCAGATTTTCTCGGAAAGATTCTACAGGGTGTTCATAAAAAAATGTCCTATCGATCATATGTGTAAAATTGATCATTCCCGAGATATTCAAGAAATTTAACAGCGAAGAATGATTATCTGTTGCAAAATCGAGAAAGAACAATATATCGAATAACTGAAGAATAAATGTATACTCCATTCACTTTCATTTAATCACATAGGAGGTCATGGTTTCGTTTTCAGGAGTTGGTGCACCTGATGAAAAGTCTGTGCGCGTACAGAAAATATCGTTAATGACAAAACGACGTTGCCAGTTTCTTTGTTTACATCAAAGTAAAAGTATCAAAAGATATTCCACATTTTGTTGGCGAATCGATCGGCGATTTTGGGGCGGAATATCGATAGGAAATCGCCTATTTTCCAAAAATCGATTTATAAGCATAAATAAAGCGGAAGTAAGTACTAATCGACCTTTTTACACTTGATAATGAAGTTTTTTTTGGATATCTGGCCGTTTAGAAAGATTTCAAACGAAATTCCGGTCTCCCAGAAGTTTGGTTAGTTTCCGTATCGTTTTTGGTGCTCAAAATTCATTTGGAATATGTGAATGGACAAAAAAGGCTTCCTTATACGATCTTCTAACGAAAGCGACCGGAAAATATGGTTCAGGTAGGATTCTCGAGGAATTATGAGGAAAGAACTTGCAGAATGGAATTGCACGATTTTCGTAAGTAAACGGGTTCTGGATGGCCATCATCGGTCTGTAATGATTATTGTCGATCGTTTTCACGTTTCAGAAAAAAAAAACACGTTGAAAAAGCTAAAAAAGGAAGAAATATGACCATATTGCATTCAACGGTAGGTGAATTCAGAGTCCGATGAATTGAAATGTGTCACTGGAGCTTTCATTCCTATCAATCCTTTGCCGAAAGTAGAAATAGGCTATATTGAACCAGAATACATCGGTTTTTCCCATATTCCAGGAGTTTGTGTCTTATTTTAGAACAGGTGAATGATAAATGTGAAGCATATGTTTGACCTATTCCATTTTATTTGTACAAACCTACTGTGGTAGTAATGTATGAATCTTTTTTAAACTAACAAATTACTATACAGTCAGAATATTTTACTCCTTGTTCATAAGATCAAATAAATGAAATGGATATCTATAAAGCTTTCAGAAATCGACATTCTTGCTTATCTGTTTATAACCAAAACCCAGTTACTATTGCATTGAAATTATTAGTTTCTCTGTAAACAAATTCGTTAATTTAGTTATTATGTTCATTTTCTTTGTGATGAATGAATTAATTTATTTGAAATAAAGAAATATTAGAAATAGAAATGTTATGCACCCTCACAATCATATCACATACAATAACATGATGAAAACGAAGCACATCGATAAATCTTTACAATCATTAAATCCAAAAACTCCTTTATATGTAGAATATTGTTCACAATTTTCTGTTGTGTTCTCCAAAATGAAATATACATTCTGAGAAATACGCTAAGAATGTAGAAAGGGCAACATAGTGTTGACTTGGAACATAAAAATATTTATATAGGTATTTAGACATATTTAGACATAAAAATATTTTGAAAAACGTCATAACTTCGATACAGAGTGGAATGTGTCAAATTTCCAAGGCCAGAGTTGTGATTTTATAATTGTGAATGGAGTATACACAGATTTTTCTCTTTTTGTCAGAGCAGGGCGAGCCCAATCGTTCCAACGCGATAAACTTTTAATTGACTCTAACTCATCAGGGCTGGACGCAAAATAATTCGTAGTATCCACAATTTGAATATAATACGAATTAATATAGCCTCATAATGGTGTAAAATTAGAAGTAGATGTGGGAAAGTTCAACGATGCGTGTCTCAAACCATACTTCTGGGAGTATCCTTCTTTCCATTCTTCTCCGCAGCATGTGAACCAAGCCATTTCTTACAGCTTATGAGAACTGGAGGCGCCAATCTTCGATCTGGAGATACAGAGCGATTCGCTATCTTGTTCCGATCGGGTGGAACTTGGCGTGTAATGTATCATTGGTCGGGTAGAAGTGTGAGAAATGAAATTGCAGCAGTCATCAGTGGTATCAATCAAAGTAACACGAAGATGGTACACGGTGAAGATGAGATGGCCTCTCTATGAGAAACCAAATGTGCTGATATTCTCATTTGATGATATAACAGGCGGATCTTGTTACGGAATATTGTTATCCGGGGTTTTGAATTTTGCGCGGAGAAAGCTGAAACTGTTAGGATAAGCGCTAAATCATGCGGATTAGGAAAATTGAGCTTTCATAACGGAATTGAGGAGATTTTGTTCACTGTTTTCATTAGAAGAAGAATATGTGATCCTATTTCTATTCCTCCAGTATTTTTTTCTAGGATGAAAGTTTGAAATGGAGAGTCTAAAATACACTGCGCAAAAAAATAACGTACATTCTGAAGATCTCAATTTTAATGAAAGTTAACTCTACATTGACTTTATAACTTATTTTTTATGTTCTCTCGGGAAGGTTTTGAACGAAACAAGACACATTAAATGAAAGAAAAATTCAGGATTTCACCGAATCTTATGTGAAAGAAGAGAAATGAATAATTTTCAAAATACTGAAATGCTGATAAGTGATTTAATACTTGGTATTTCCACCCCTTGCGTTAATTACAGCTCGGCAACGACGGTTCTTACTCAAAATGAGTGATCTTAAAATGTTCTGATCTAATCCTTTCCAGATTTCTTCGAGTTGGATTCCTAAGTCATTAAGAGTAGCTGGATGATTTTCTGAACTTCTCAGCCTTCTATTGAGGTTGACCCAAACCTGCTCAATCGGATTGAGATTTGGACTTCTTGCTGGACATTCCATTCGAGAGACTTCAACCTCTTCAAGGTGCTCCTGAACGATGCGCGCACGATGGGGTCTGGCATTATCGTCCATAAAAATGAAATTTTCACCAATGTATGGGGCAAATGGCACTACATGCTCCTCAAGAATGTTCCTTATATACTTATCAGCATTCATAGCTCCATTATCAACGACCACTAGGTCTGTGCGAGCAGTCAAAGATATTCCATCCCATACCATAATCGATCCTCCCCCGAAACCAGTAGTATTCAGGAAATTGCACTGAGCATATCTTTCATGTGGACGTCTGTATACAAGGGAACGTCGATCACAATGGTAGAGGCAGAATCTAGACTCATATGTGAAGAGAACTCTTTCCCAATCGGCCTCTTCCCAATGGATATGCTCTCTCGCAAAATCCAAACGCGCCCTTCGGTGGGCTGGGATAAGAGCTGGTCCTCTTGCCGCGACACGAGGCCTTAAATCATATTCTCTGAGGCGATTTCTTTTTGTCTGAGTGCTAATTTGCACCTCATGAGTTTGCTCAAGCTGATTTTGAAGGAGGCGAGCGGTTGCAAACCGTTGTCTCAATAAAGAAACTCTCAAGTAACGTTCTTGAATGGCAGTTGTTACCCGTGGTCTACCCTGTCCTGGTCTTTGGACATTCATACCTGTCTCCCTGAATCGCTGCAACATTCTGGACACACTTTATGGGAAACTCCAAACCTTTCTGCAATTCTTGTGTATGTTCACCCTTCTTCTCGCAAAACTACCGCTTGGGCACATTCCTCTTGGGTCAAATTGCGTGTTTCGCGTTGCATATCGATCGAGTGTAGAAAATCAAACGAAAGAAAAACTATTGATCACTAGAATCGATCGAGAACAACTGATTTTAGAATGGAGCCAATACATTCAAAATCTGATGATATCATCTTTTTTTATTCCTGCTGGGAGAAAACATCTGTATTGAAGAAAAACGTTGAAAGTGAATAACATATGCATCCATAATTCTGATAAAAATAATTATCATTGAGAACACCTTCAGTTGTAGAATAAATTTGAGATTTCCATAATGTGCGTTAATTTTTTTGCGCAGTGTACAAACAAATGACCTATTTTTATTGATTGGTGTTAGGTATCGCTTCAGCAATTGCAAAAAGATGGGAATTGAGTACTCAAAGTATCAGTGAGAAA
The DNA here is from genome assembly GCA_910592335.1 of Adalia bipunctata. NCBI lineage: Eukaryota > Metazoa > Arthropoda > Insecta > Coleoptera > Coccinellidae > Adalia > Adalia bipunctata. The sequence continues at coordinate 18,783,168 of OU342955.1, forward strand.
GCCAAACCAATCCAAAAAGTCAAGACTAAATTTTTGGGACCAGAGCATTCACCATTTCGCAACGCGGAAATTATTTATATTTTCAATAAACTTGGCATTTTCATAGGATAATGATAGAATGCACGAAATCTATTGACCACTTGACAATGAATTCCCAATGTAACAAAAAATTACCTCACATTAACAAAATCAGATAAAGATGATGATGTCCAATTGAAACCTACTATCTATGCATTTCTGCTGCAAGAACTTCGAAAATTCCCACAACCACCAATAATTAAAACCCAATTCATCACAATGAATGAAATGTTAACACAATCCGCCAAAAACAATGGACATTCGATTGTAGACGGACAGATTTTCGATCATTCATCTTGTCTAAGATTTCGTTGCACCTTGTATCCAAACAATTAAAATAGTATCATAGGAATTATCTTTATACCCATTGAGAGATTTTAATCTCACATCGAATTCGTCAGTGAATGGGTGCCATTATATTAGTTACGTGGCTGTGTTATAGGAGCAGGAACTTTCGTTTCTAACCTAGATTATATTACTAAATTCAAGATCAGACATTCTGTAGTGTCTATGCATAAAACACTTTCGAATGGGCGAAGATTATGTTTCATAGGAAAATACGAAGACAAAGGGTGTTCAGAAAGCTGTTTATTGAAAGTCGGAACTAAAAAAAGGAAATGAAAATGGATCAGATATATGCGAGCTCAATAAAGAAGTGGTGGGTATGGAGACCCTTATTCTGGGACATTCTTTCGTTTTGAGGATAAATACTTTATACAGGGTGTTTGGAGGGTGAGTAGCCATAGGTAAATGGTGGATAGGTGATGCTCTTGGCTACTTATTGCACCTAATAAAATATCATTTTGCCCAAATTTCAAGGTGTTATAATTTTTTTGCCATTTTTCTAGGAATTTCCCATTTTTCTCATTCAAATCTTGAATTTTTTTTAGTTTAATGCTCGAGGTGCCTATGAAATGATTTATTCTTTTAGTCTAGTCTTGTCTTATTCAGATTGAATCATAATTTCATACAAACGTCTTCAAAAAACCTGACAGCGTCATATCAACATCAAAATGAAAAAAAAAAAATAATGTTGTGTCCACTTTACAAAGTGAAATTAAAAAAAATTTACATAGTGTGGGGTTTTAAAATGGTTTTAAAAACTTCTCTAGTTAATACTCTTTGCACTGGTATGTAACAAGTACCATATTAATAATCAGATAACTCAACAAAAAACCGTTTTGTCTTCAAGGATGCCTTAAAAGGGTGACGACAAAACTATTCCATTGAGCAGGTAAAATCTTTTCTCTCATTCTAACACAGCTAAAAATAGCGTGCTCTCTCTATCATCGGTTGACAATACTCAAGTTACAAGTTACAAAGTTCAAGATTTTAATGAGAAAAATGGGAAATTTTTAGAAAAATGGCAAAAAAATTATAACACTTCGAACTTTGGGCAAAATGTTATTTTATTAGGCGCAACAGGTAGCCAAGAGCATCACCCATCCACCATTCACCTATGGCTACTCACCCTCCAAATACCCTGTATATTTTCATAAAATTCATTTTCAGTAAGTTATCAGGGCTGCCAACAAATATTTCACTTTGAAATGAGGGACGTGGCCAATAATTTTGTGGTACGAGCGTTTGATGAACAGAAATGCTTTTCAGTTCCAAATATTATTTTCTTATAAAATTCAATTATTGAAAAATCATATTTGTTATAATGTTTTTCTTTTAGTTTTGTACCCACAAGAATTTATTTTTCGATCTACAGTATGTAATTTTGAGTGGCCTCAATTCGTTATTTAAAAATCGAGTTGATTTTCAGAATAATTTTTTCTAAATATTGCCTACTCCGGAAACTCTAAATCTTGGTTTGTTTCATTTCAAGATTTTCTCGTTCCATATTGTACTACGATACCAAAAAAACTCGAGAATTATGAAGGCATAATCGAGAGTTTTTACGAATAAAGCAAATACCCCTTGATATATGTGTATTCTAATTTTATCGTAAGTACCTAATATCATAAGGGCATCCAATTTTTCCGAAAAAAATCGGTAAAAAACACATTGCTAAGTAATATTTTAACAAGAAGCATGAGTGCTGGTGGCAACAAAAATCCGAGTCGAAGACGAGGAATGCTTTCTGTTAAAAAATTTTACTTTGCATTGTATTTTTTCGATTTTTTTCACAGGAAAAATTAAATGCCCGAATGGAATTTGACAAGACTATTTCATGAGTAACAGATTATTCTGGATGCTTGTATTATAAATTTCCGTTGACAACGGTCAAATTTTGCCGCGGGTAAACCCGAAAAAACTGCTGACAGCTGCTGCCATACAGTTTTTCCATCTAGAAACCATTTGTGATTCAAAATTGCGCGTTTCTGATTGGTGGAAATTGAGACGAGGGAAATAGTCATGAAAAAAATTAGAAATTTTATTGTTATATTGCACCGAAATAAAAATTGATCAAAATAAAAGAATGAAAAAGGTTTTTTTTTTGGGTTATCAAATATGATTAAATTATTTATTATTGGAAACTTGAGGGAAATCAAAAAAGTATTCTAGTATTAATTACTGATATTGTTATTGAATATCACATAATTTTGGCTTCAATAGAATCAAGAGTATGTATTTCCTAACTGTATCGGGTGGTTTTTTAAGGTGATAGGACTTGAAATTGAAATAAAACACATTTAAATTGAGATTGAAGCCATTTATTTGAAAAATAATTCTATGGCATTTTTGTTTTAAAAATTAATTCCGGCATATGTCCACCATTACTAGCTCTGGAGCTAATGTTACAGTGATCGTTACAGATAGATGATCAATGATTATTTGTTCCGAAATTTGAATGGTATCGATCCGAAAGTATTTTGGTTCCAACAAGATGGTGCTACACCTCATGCTGCTACTGTAACAATTGATTAATTGAAAGAAGATTCGGCGATAACATTATTTCGAGAAATGGTCCAATTGATCGGCCTCCAAGATCATGCGACATAACTTCAATGGATTATTTTTCTTCGAGGTCTAGTCAAGTCATTTGTTTATTCTGATAAACCAAATCTAGCGTTATTGTAACAAAATTTTGGCTTGAATAGAATCAGAGTATTTCCGAAAAGTATTTTACTAGCTTCAATCGAGAAATAACCCATTTGAGGTAACTGCATCCATACCAAAGCAGAATTTGAAGAAATGTAAAATAAGAAGTTTTTTTCGACCTAATAAATGCCCAAATTGAGCCCCGACAACTTCCATAAAAGGGTATAATGGCTAAAATTTCCGCCTCACATTCTGGAGTATTTTATGCCACAGAATGTGCCCCTCTGGAAGAATCATGTCAGCAAATTGTCGGCAAATTTGGCCGAAGTACCTATCTCTGAAATGGTCCAGAATGTGAGGCGGAAATTTGAGCAAAATTTAAACCATTATATGGAAGTGGCGGGGCTCAACCGGAGCCTTTGTTAGATTAAACTATTTAGGACACTTGTAATGTTTTTCTGAACAAATATTCCTCTCCTGCACTGTCGCTTCTCAAAGTGAAACAGACCGATTTTTGTCCCATATATTTCACCAAATTTGCTCAGAAGGCTGTTTTCAACTCAATATTGTCATTTTTTCAGTGCAAATCAGTTTTTACTCATTATTTCCTTTCTTTTTCGTGGTAAAACGAACAGTCCTCCAGACCGAACAACACACGCTTAATTTTAAAGGCCCCAGCCCGCTATTTCGACGCACCAAGACCCCGGTCGTGATCAGAGAGCCCCCTTCACCCCGCCAAGAAGGGGGCCACACTCCGTTACACCTGTGCAGGTACGGTGAGCTGGTCGGACCGGCTTTTGTGGTCGCTTCTCGAAGCCACTCTCAGTATTTTGTGCGCTAACCTGTTCCCCACAGCGATGTTTACCACGTAGAATTGGCGGTTTTTCAAGGAAAATATCGATGGAAAAGCGTTTTTCACGAGACATTTAGCGAGATGACGAAGGGAAAAGTGTCGAAAGCCAGGGCCCTGTTTCAGATATCAAAGGTAGGCTGAGATTTGTTTACGTTTCGATTCCTTGTTGGTTCTGTCGTTTCTTTAATGGTTGCCATGTTGACTTAAGTCAGTGGAGTTGCGCTGAAGAATACTCGAGGTAAACAAGGACTAAGTTTGCTTTTGATTCAAAATGTTAATTTGTTTCTGTCTTCGATCCTTTAACTTTTATTTGATGGGTTATAATTTTAATTATTTGATCATGTCAATAGTTTAACTGATAGAGATGTTTTGATTTTATCTAAAGCGTTGAACGCAAAGAAAGAGAATCATAACCAACTCGTGAATATCATCTTAATTTATAATCTAACTTCAATATATTAACTATCGTATTTTTGCTCCTCCAGTGGTAGTAAACAAATTTATATTTATTTGAAATCTATATTATTGTTATTATTATTATTTGTATTATCACTCTTATTATTTAAAAACTTCATCACTCAATTACCAATAAAAATGAACTTAAAGGTTAATCAATCTCCTAATAAATCAGAAGTTACAGTACTTATCGAACAAAATTTTCTTCATTTCGTGTTGCTGCTTTCTCAATCTTGAATAGTCCCTTTATTTTTCCAATAGGGTTGAAATCTGGAATGAATGTGCTGCCAAATGGTGTTTTTGCATCAAAACATAGGCAGCAAAATAACAACTTGCTTTATCTGCTGAAATCACAGCTCGTATAATCGTATCAACAAAAACAATGAAATATAGCACTTCTCTGTAAAATACAGGAAGAATTAACGTAATCTGAGATATTCATTGTGAACCCCCCATTATTTTCAGTATTATTTCCATAAATACGTTCCATTTACAGATATCGGATACAGAATATCGAATATCCCGATATTTTCGACGTAGCTTATGTTTAAATGAGAGCGCGAAATTAGATCATTCAATTTCAACGCAATCAGGTTATTCTATTTCTGTGAAATCGATTATTATTATTGGTTTAAACTGGCACTTGTGTATTTTCAATCTTTTCATTCGATTCGAGAATCGTATCGATATTTCTCGTTAACGGTTTCTCAAAAACGAATGAGGAATATGGCATTTATTTACAATAAATAATTCAAAGAAGACATTGAACACAATTGAATTGATTCATTGTTCATGAGAAGAGCTATGGGATTTTATGTGTCCATGAAACTTTCTATTTATTATGCTGTTTCGATTGTTGTCGGCTGATATTATTGCTTGATTTATCTTTTCAACCATAAATCACTTTATTACATTCGGAATAATGCCAAATATTTTGTTCTTGGAAATCATAAGCTTCAAAAAATTCAGTTGGTTTTAGGTGGTGCGCCAATGTCTTCGAAATATGAGCGATTTAAAAAATCTGTCCTACCAGGGTATGACCCCCTAAAAACACCATATTGGTCGATAAAACAATTATCTGAGAGAATCTAACGATGTTATTGAATCCGGAAGATGTTCCAACCATTCGAATCTTCGATAACAGACATTTCGTTCATCGAAAACATCAATTCTTCGAGTGGTGTGTTCTTGAAAACAAAACTTGAAAATGAAATATCGTAAACTTAAAAGCAAAAAAATTCTTTACTTATGAGCGCTACATGGTCGACTTTGGTATCAAAATGTAGGTTTTCGAGGTCGCTGAATTCAATAAAAAATAATCTAGACTCGTAACTATCAGGTTTTTTTATCATAGGTCAGATTTTAACCTGTGAAATGGATTTTTTTGGGAGAATTGGAAATTTCAAACTGTCATAGCCTCCGTCCTTCTTACCGACATTGATTTATACAGGGTCTTTCACGAGGAACCTCACCCATATTTATACGGGAAACTACAGAACGTATTTTCATGAAATTCAGCACTTATAAGTATTTCACGATGCTGATGAAATCTAAAATATTTTCAAGGCATGAGCACCTCCGGTTTTTCCGGAAATGACGTCAACTTCCGTTTTTCAAATTAGAACACCATTTTTTTATTGCAGAAATAGATTCCTTAGAAAATTTCAAGTTATTTTGATGTAACATTTTTCAGTTTTGGTTGGAAAATTCTCTCTGAGCGGGAAAATTCGAAAAAAAAATCGAAAATAGAGCTCCGCTGAAACAAGAATAACTTCGAGGTTTTTGGATGGAAAATTTTCATTTTTGGGATTTTTCAAGATGTAAGATTGATGTATCCACTTTGAAAATCGAAATCGCGATTCATGATACAGGGGGTGAAAAAATCGCTTTCAAAGTTAGGGATGACAAAATCGTGAAAAATCAATTTTTTCAAATTAGAACCCCATTTTTTTATGGCAGATATTGAATCTACGTTAAAAAATAATGTGAGTGTATGCATCACACCCTTGCCCTAAAATGGATATTTTCTGAGTTAATATCCACTTTAGGGCAAGGGTGTGATGCATACACTCACATTAGTTTTTAACGTAGATTCATTATCTGCCATAAAAAAATGGGGTTCTAATTTGAAAAAATTGATTTTTCACGATTTTGTCATCCCTAACTTTGAAAGCGATTTTTTCACCCCCTGTATCATGAATCGCGATTTCGATTTTTAAAGTGGATACATCAATCTTACATCTTGAAAAATCCCAAAAATGAAAATTTTCCATCCGAAAACCTCGAAGTTATTCTTGTTTCAGCGGAGCTCTATTTTCGATTTTTTTTTTCGAATTTTCCCGCCCAGAGAGAATTTTCCAACCAAAACTGAAAAAGTTACATCAAAATAACTTGAAATTTTCTAAGGAATCTATTTCTGCAATAAAAAAATGGTGTTCTAATTTGAAAAACGGAAGTTGACGTCATTTCCGGAAAAACCGGAGGAGCTCATGCCTTGAAAATATTTTAGATTTCATCAGCATCGTGAAATACTTAGATATAAGTGCTGAATTTCATGAAAATACGTTCAGTAGTTTCCCGTATAAATATGGGTGAGGTTCCTCGTGAAAGACCCTGTATATTGTCGATTAGAATAGTCCCAAGTATCTGTACAAAATATGAGCGATTTGAAAAATCACAAATTTTTTGGTGAAAAATGATCAATAAAACAAATGTCTGGAAGGATCTATTGATCTTATCGAATCAGGAAGTTGTTCGAATCTTCGATAACAGTGATAATAGACATTTTGCTCTTCCAAAATAACAATACTTTGAGCGGTGTGTGCTTGTAAACAAAAAATGAAATATCGAAAACTTAAAATCAAAAAAATTCTTTAATTATGAGGGCTACATGGTAGACTTTGGTATATGAAAATGTAGGTTTTCCTGGTCACTGAATTCAATGAAAAATAATCTAGACACCTAACTATCATTGTTTAGATTTTCACCTGGAATTGGCATTTTTCGAAAAATTGAAAATTTCGAACTGACAGAGCTTCCGTATTTCAGAGACACCCTGTGAAATTGAATCAAGTCTCACACAGAACAATAATCGATATGAATGAATTCCAACAATAGATGACACTTGACCGAAATATGTTCTTAATATACGTAAAAGCAGTTTGTTCCACCATTGATATGTTTGTAATCGGTTTCCTGCTTTGACAGAAACAACTCATTTATTACAAATATTTACTTCCCCGTGTAGAAAAATTGCGACAGGAAGAATCCTAATTTTTATCCGCTCCAAAGGAACTGTTGTTCGTGTAAACATTGCCCAGGAAATTAATATTTATTCGAGCTTCGAAGTGAATCACTGAATAAATCAGAAAGGTAATTGTTTTAACTCACATAAAATCAATTTTTCTGAATAACTCAAAAGGGGCTAATCAACTGAATAACTCTGACAATTAAACAATTAAAATGAACTTGTTATGCTAATATAAGCTTTACTTCCGTTCCTGTATAATCGCATGAGATTAATCTGCAGATTGAGATTTCACAATAATGGATGTGCTTAAAATATCATTGTGAAAAATTAGTGATGATTGAGGAATACAGAAACCACGAGACAACGTTAATTAAACATAAAATGACACTGTATAATCAACAAAGGAGACTTTGCAAACATAAGTCCAAAAATAAACGAAATACGAGAAATAAGATTCACGATACTGAGTTTGTTCAATTTCTCTGTACAATATCGTGATGTGAACCAAAAGAAGAGAATATGAGTGTGATAGATTGGAAGCTTATTAAGACGTGAAAACTGCTTGAAGAAAGTGCATTAATTGTTCATATGTAATAAGCTTCCCATGAATTTCTCCCATTAACATATAACAATAATTGATTATTACGGAAGAGTGTCTTGATGAAACGAAGTGAAATATTAATAGGTTATAATTGATAAATTGGATTAGCAGTGCAGGAAATAGGGAGATATGTTATTAAATGTATTTCTGTCTTTTATTTTCATTTAGTATAAGTCAATTTTCTAAATTTCATTAATAAATAATATTATCCATTACGCCACACTGTATTTCCCAAAGAACAGACATAAGGCCCTAACATGAATGTTATTCAGATCCACCCTCTTATACTTTCTAGAAGGAATTCGTATTTAAATTTGTTCAAAAGTCAATACAATTATTGACAGTTCGACCGAGACCCATCATTAGATAAGTTTCAAAACCCAAGTTCAAAGGTTACCAATTTTTTATAACGATTATTACTTGAGGTTCTTGTAAATTTCGTATAAGAATATTTAAACCTTCATGGTCTGAACTTGCAAAAAATTATACTCTTGTCTAAGTTAACTATACTTTCGATTTGGGCCAATCCAACCGAAAAACATGATTCACCCTCAATCATCCATGGGTGCATCTGCCTGGAAACGGGGTAGTTACACCTGCATGGTTCGATCAACGGACATTTTATTAGGATGTGCCAGAGGGATGAATTATGCAGCGAGTCAGTTTACAATCGGATCAGACGGAAGTGAATGCTTCCACTGTTTCGAAACAAGTGACTTTGTGAGTCATCCTTATAGCGGTAGTTAAAATAGGTGTTTCCTGAGAAAGGTTTGTGTCTTTTCTTAATTGGGGTTTTTCTTATCGAGTAGATTCTCTTGTTCTCATCGAAGCTGTTAGATGACAGTTATATCTTCCTTTGGATGAATGTGGCACGACAAATAATTTTTGTTTGTTTTTCGATGAAAACTAAGGAATGGTACATTGGATGGAAAAATGGTACCTACCTATAAAAATATAAGCTTATTAAATTCGCCATACGATCAGATCTTTATGGAATTTTAATACGACGTAGTCTTTGAAATTGTCTGTGAAACAACGAATAATAACGTTTTCGTTATTCTCAACCTAGAGCAGTACCTAAATGTCACAAGCTGTATAGTAGCCTTGAATTTTATAAAATTTCAATAATAAAGTCAGTAACTTGAATCGTATGGATAAAATCAATTTTATAGGTACAATAATGTTTAATGTGTGGAATATACGAAGGGTGATAACGACCATTTGTTTGATCAATGAACCTGCATTTTTATCGTACCTACCCCACATGTCGTTTGCTGGGATTGGGCAAATTGCCCACCAAATATCGATATCTGGTATCTTGATTGAAAACGATGGTCTGCCATATGTTGACACGTGCCATTTTGTTTGCAGGTGCTGTGGCATCTGGATATCTTCAGACGGAGTTTTAGGGACCTGATGGGCCATGCCTGCATGGCAGATTCTTGCATTTTTTGTGCCCTCAAGGTGAGTAAAAGCTTTTTTCACCCGCCCTCTAATTGCCGACAGTTTGTTCCTGTTCTGAAGGGTTTTTGAATAATGGGCTAAGTAATTCAATTAGGAGAGGTTAGTTTCAGATTTCAGAACAATTACTGGAAGACCAAACCAGTTTGAATAACTTTTCCCTTTTTAACGATGTTAAAAAAAATTTCAACGTTTCTAATCGTTTCAAAGAAATTATTGATGCAATTGCAACTTGACCTTTGAAGTCGATTAATTCAAGCAAATTTCGAAAATAGCCCAAAATATACTCCATTCACTTTTATAAAGTATCCCGGTTGGCCAAGATTTAGATTTATCGAGTTTTTTCACTTGAAACTGACGCAGGTTGGCACTCGTGAAAGTCAAAATAATTCTCAGAGACGTTGCCAATGTGACACAGGTTTCGTAGTACTACTACATTTTTATACTGGAGTATATTTCAAGTTGTGCAAAAAGGTATTTAAATGTCTTCTGTAGGCTTATTCCTTGAGAATTTTGAAAAGTGGAGAATTCCATTGGGTCCGTCTGCTGTTCCTTTAGAAGTTTTTCTGTCTGTTATTCGAGTACTTTTATTATTATTTGGAATGAACTATCACAAAGTAACGGACTATTCTGTGCATTATTTTTCAGTAAAATTTCAACATTTTGATAAATACGTAATAACTGCAATCTCTATGCAGAAACGACAACGTTGCGTATGTATCTGACAGAAAAATGACTATAACCTAATATTTTCAGAATATACACGGTGAAATGTGTCAGAATTTCATGGCCAACTGGGATACTTCATAAAAGTGAATGGAGCATATGCACATATAACCAGGAGAGATTATTTCAATTCGAATAAAATTATCTTTTTTCAATTTTGAACTAATGATTTCAATATGAGCATAGGTAAAACAAAAGGCCCACTGTGTTAAATAGTTTTTGAATAATGAAAGAAGTACCTACTTCAATAAGGAAAGTTTAGCTTTAGCCCAATGTTTTTCATAGAGTTGAGAGTCTCATAGATTATGTGTTTCAAGAAAAAAATTTAATCTGCCGTATCTTCCGTTCCTGTGGCCGCATGATCTTGAAATGTTGATTTTAACATCATAGCAACAAAAATAAAAGTGGCACTGAGCTGAACGCAACACATCAATAAATTAAACCATGCTACCTCTACCTTTACAAGATACATCTAGCAGTGGAACGAATCAATTCAAACCCATATTTCTCAATGCCTTTCAAAATTCATCATTCTCTATTGACAACCAATAACGCGTGCCATTGAGAGCCAAATGACACCATTAAAATTGACTGAATGCACTTCTCCTTTGTTCTATCGCTCGTAAAACAGTAAAAGCAAAGCAGCACAATTCGATTCCGCCAAGGTTGAAATTCCCGCCGTGAGTTCACCGAATGGCGCCAATGCTGACATCTACCGCATAAACATCGAAACTTTTCACGTCGAGCTTTCTTGGTTGCACTTTTTGGTCCTCAACTCGAGTTCCTCGACTCTCTTTGTTCTTGTGTTCGATTTGAGCCCCTCGAGCTATTGTAAAAAGCACCCTCTTGGTGATTGGACAGAAGAGCGGCTTTCCACCAATCAAGGGTGTTATTACTTAAAGAAAATTAAAAGATGTTAATTAAAATTTTGAAGTTCTTTCTTCCGACGGAAGAAAGTGTGGGATCGGCCCAACGCACTTGGGTCGGGTCTTAGTGTTTAAAATTATTTTCTAGGGAGAGGGATGGTAAATGAAACCTTTTAGATTAAATTTAAGACGTATATTAAATTCAAATCAAACCCAAACAAATTTACACTGGTTAGTTATATGTGAATTCCAAATCATATAAAAATGAATTCAAATTATCAACAAAAATGAAAAGGGTTTGTCAAAATGACCCCAGAAATAATGATCATGAACAATCTCAAAAGAGTTTACAGTATAAGATAAATTTTCTATATTCAAATGATATGACGGAAAATAATCCTTCTTAAACTTTAATTTTACAAAAGGAAACTCAACAATAGTTTCCACGTGATCTTTCAAATGAACCTGAGTTTTCTCAACAGAAAACTCCACTTAGACCTTCGACTACTTAAGGGTGATTACAAAAATAATAATACGCTTTAAAGAGGATACAAAAAATTATGAAACTATGACTTTTAGAAGATTTCAGGACTCTGGACTATAAATATAATTTGGGCGGACATGCAGCTGTCTACTAATTCTCAAGATAAGCTAAGCATAAACAATTTATCTGACCTTTTTCCTGGACCAATAATCCCAAAAATGATGAACCTAGGAGGATGTTCTACGACGTTGCTTCTTTCCTGAAACAGACAGATTATGTGCGAAACACAACACCCACACGTTTTCGCCAAAATGACTTTCACTCCCGAATATACCGACGATACGCGATCTAAATAATTCCAAATAATTTAGAAACTTTACTGACTTCGACTTAACACTTCTTATATATGTCCCAGCTTGAGACTGACTTATCAAAACTTTTAAAAGAAACCAAAAACCCAACGAGTTATCCAATCGCCGTCTTCCGAATAACTACGAAACTAAATTAATCCTTAAGCCTTCCTTAAAACCATATCAAACAATCAAACACATATTAAATGAGTTAACTCAGAATCTTCCCGTTTAAGACTTCTGCAGTTACTCCTCGACTTCAAAAATCAACATTAATTATTTTCGTTTCCACTTTGAAACCGTACTTCTTAACACTCAAATACCTAAACTGAAACCGTACTACCCTAGTACCCGAGCCATATTCGCGAGCCCTGGCAACCTATCCCGTTAAGGTTTAACCAGCAACTACTGTTCTCGTCTCCCGAATAACTGAACTCACTTTCGTCCGAAACTTCCCCGGCTACCTTATTCTTTGTTCCTTTAGAAACCAATTAAATCAAAGGTTTTTCTTTCGTCAGTACTTCAATACCAATCAAACCAAAACTTCTTCCATCTTTGTTTTTATGAACCAATCAAATTAAAGATTTTTTTCTGCTTCCCACCTTGGGAAATGCTACGTGACAATTCTCAACAATGCCTGCGTTGAATTTTATCTCTGTCATCGTGTGCAGTAATTGCAACCAAATTCGTGGGACAATTATAATTTATCATTTAGTTCTCTAAATAAACTTAAACTGAAAATCAACAATTTCGGTCGTTAACGTCTCGACAGAGATCCTGTGTGGGTTTGATAAACGATCCAATAATTTTTCTAACACAAGGCTATTAAATTTCAGAAGTTTAAATCGATCAATTAAATTATTGCGCGTTCTCTCGGGAGATTTCCCGAATAAAATGAAGGGTGTTGAAAATACCGGTGAATTATTACGGAAAAGAAAATGTACAAGTCCTAATTTTAAAAGGATATTCATTTTATTACTTCCAAGTTATCTCTCCTATTACAAATATCCTCCCCTTTGAAAAAGTTTTGGCATCGGTTGCCATAACTTTTCCCTTACCCTCATTCCTCAATAGTCCAATAGTCCCTTGTCTTCCGTTAAAAACATTCTAACAGTTATACAACTCGAATATACCAAACTTAAAACTCTTAACTCTCATGCAGCATGCCTTAAATCTACATATCATTCTTAATCAACTAATTAGTCCAAGTCCAAGACAAACAATATCAAAAAAAAAATACAAGGCTCAATGCAGCAAAACATAATGCTCATAAATCAAGTCCTTCAAAAAAGAAAAATTAAACAAATCCTGCCTTTCACTTCACTTCTCCCAAGGAGTTTATAATTGTTTATTCGAATTCCAAATTTCACTCGCGGTCACAACAAAATTTCCTTAGTCCGGCTCTGACCATCTCCATATGTTTCATTCCTCTGAAATCGGAACTGACCTTCGCCTCGAGAACGACCTTCCAAAAATACACAACGGCCTATATAGTCTACCGTAATCAGCGATTCGCACTTAGAGTTCGATGTCAATGTTTACGTTAGCGTAGCGCACAGTCCATCTGATATCGCGAGAAATGTCCCTTACATTGCACATATTTCCGTTTTCACTTTCAGTGTAGTACGTCTTTGTTGTCGTAGCCTACGTCCGCCTCTGCCTCCTTACTTCTTCCCAGGTTCCCTTGTCTGGTCCTGTATCGGTTCCTAATCCACGTAGTTGAAGCACAGGCCAATAAATGTCAAAGTATTCCACAGGCTGGCCAACGGAATCATTTCATATCCAAATACCTTATAATATAGGTGCAGTCGTTTGATATGACTCCTATCCCGTACTTTATGATTCGGAATATCGCATGGAAATCCCATGAGTTCGTCCATGAACAGGTGATGTAGCTAAACCATCCCCATAATTGTCTGGCGATGTTGTGGGCCAATTCTTTCATTTCGTCGGTGTCTCCAAAGTCTCCATTTCTGCTACACGTCGATGACGTTTTCCATTCATTGATTGGTGTTCTCCACGACTTTTAAACGGTAAATAAAGCTTATCGTACCCTCGGCCATGATTAAGCTACGTCTATGCATCCCGCAATGCGTAATCACTCAAGTTATCTCGAAACTGCCGCCACTGCCGGTCTACAGATTGTTTAATTGTTACTTATTCGGATTCGCGTATAGACGCCGCGATTATCTCAATGTTTATCTTCGCACACGCGTACGCGATTAGCGTTTCAGCACTTTTTACTTTTACGAATAAGGTCATTCCTCTGGCTTAGGTCAGTACCTTTTCCATACTGGTAATTGATTTGGATCCTCTTGAAACCTGTTTTACATAAAATTTACAAATACAACAACATAAAAAAAAATTAAACTCACACAATTTTCTAATTATTATGAAGATCCGTTCACCCTTAAGACATGACTTAACATAAAACATGAATTCCTTATTTTCCCTTATTCGTCCTCCTATGATAAGTTACATGTTTCGTTCATAATCATCCGAGGAAGAATACCACGAATTCAATTTATCATACCTATTTGCCTTTGTTGTGGAATACAAAATGCAAATCTTACCAAGATCCCTCCGAAGATTATTCTAAACCAACTTTAATAATTGTGAGTTGGACTTGTTTTAATGCTAAACGAAACTACAAAAAAAAAACTTAAAGACCTCGAAATTCGAAAAGTAATAAGTGATTGGGGGGGGGGTGTTCGTAACCCAGAACAGGGACCCTTTTCAGACGGTGGCTCTCCGGGCCAGTGAGCCCCTGGAATCTACGAAATGGGCAGGAGTTGATTCATGTCTCCTAGAAGGTCGTCGATGACTTGCCTTCTCGCTACCCGAATTCCGGTCCAATTTATCCATGGAATCTAACGAAATGGGCAGGAGTCGATTCGCTTCTCCTGGAAGGCTGTTGAAGAGTTGCCTTCTCGCTACCCGAATTCCTGACTAGTTTATCCTTGAAATCTAACGAAATGGGCAGGAGTCGATTCATTTCTCCTGGAAGGCAATTGAAGAGTTGCCTTCTCGCTACCCGTTTCCCGACTAGTTTATCCTTGGAATCTAACGAAATGGGCAGGAGTCGATTCATTTCTCCTGGAAGGCAATTGAAGAGTTGCCTTCTCGCTACCCGTGTTCCTAAAGTGTTCTTCCCTGGGTCCGGAGGGCGCCTTGCCCTCGAAGATCGAAGATCCATGGGTTCGCAGTCTATGTCCGTCCCCTTTATCTCCTTCCTCAATTTGGCCTCTACCACCATTTCCGAACGTGCGGGGATAGTAACCCCCGACGTCAGCAAAACTTCAGTTTCCCAGATACCATCTTCCTCTATGGTTGACTCCCTCCTAGCGTATTCCTTAGTTCCTAATCCATCGGCGCAGTCTCCGCCCTTCTTCCTGTTCCCATCGGTACCCAGTGTCGAAAGTAAATTTCGATCCCAACGAAGCTCCCCTTCGTTATTCTCCTTCGTCCTGGTGACGTCACCATTCCATTCCCTTATGGTGTCACCCTTCGACAGTCCATTACTGTCGGCTCCCTCGGCACCCTCCGTTTGGGTGCTAACACTGGTATTCCTCCTTCCAGTACTAATAAAATCCTTAACTTCATATGGACCTTTGGTCTGGGTACCGAACTCCCTAAATGCTTTGTCAACCTTGACCCTTACTACTTTTTCCTTAATGTCCTCCCGGACTTTCCCTTGCACGTAAAAACGTTCCTTTTTCCCACTGTCCTCATGACAGTCTTCCCTGGGGAAGTGGCCTTCTAGAGCCTGCCTTCCCCAATGTACCATCCCGGTAATCTCCTCCACTTCTTCACCTTCCATACAGGTGTGTTCCTCTATATCCTCCTTCCCTACTTTTTCCTTAATGTCCTCCCGGACTTTCCCTTGCACGTAAAAACGTTTCTTTTTCCCACTGTCCTCACGACAGTCTTCCCTGGGGAAGTGGCCTCCTAGAGCCTGCCTTCCCCATTGTACCATTCCGGTAATCTCCTCTACTTCCTCACCTTCCATACAGGTTTGTTCCTCTGTATCCTCCTTCCTTAACAATTCGACCTTTGGCTCCCGCCATCCAGCCGAACCCCTGCTAGGGCACTCCCTTGCCCAATGTCCCTGTTGGCCGCAGCTATGACACGCGCCTTGTGTCATTGATCCGTTTTGCCTATTGTTCCGACAATCCCTCGCGAAATGGCCTATCCGGCCACAAGAGTGACATGTCCTTGCATTACTCCTCTCTCCATTCCCTCGGTTTTGCATTATACTCCTACACTCCTTCGCGGTGTGACCTTCCTTTTCGCACAGTTGACACACTTTTTCGATGTCAACTGTTGATACCCTCATATTTACCGACCTCCCTTGCAACATTCTACTGGTGGTCTCTTGCAACCTAACTAATTCCTCCGCCTTTTCCAAATCCAGGTTTTCCTCTTTCAATAACAAAATCCCAATTTCCCTCATCACGTCCCTTCTCAGTCCTATCTTGAACTGATTCAATATTAAGTCCCGGTTCTTCTTCCTTATTCCAGGTTCTTCATCCCTTAACGCTCCGGCCAGATCCTCGCTTAATAAACTTGCTCCCACCGTGCGTAATCTAGTGCAGAACGAGGACACATCCTCGTCCTGACGCTGATAGCATCGACTCAAATTCCATTGGTTTTCTCCCGGCAACCTAACTGTCGTAAATTTCTTAACGAGCCTCTGCTTTAATTCCTTATAGCTCAAGATGTCCAAGGTGGCATCGGATTTGAAAAAATTATAGGCATCCCCCTCAAGCTTAAGTTTGAGAAGGATAAGCATATCCCTCTCATCCCATCCGTATAATTTTGCCAGCAACTCTAACTTTTCCAAATACCTGGTCGCGTCCTTCCCATAAAAACACTCTAAAGTAGTCGATAGCATACCCAGCGAGTATCTAGGTGGTATTCGCCCCGCGGGATCTTTCGTGTTGGATGCACCAGCTGGTTGAGCCATTTTTCAAAAAAAATTTAACCAAAACCCAATTATCTTAACCAAAATATGATTTTTTAATGTATTCAATAAATTATTTACTTTCCAAAGCAATGACTAATTCCAAATTTTCAACTTTAAATTTCAACAGGACTGAAATACTCTCAAAATTACGACTTTAAATTTCTCAAATAATAAAAAAAAATTGCAAAATGATACCCTAACAATTCCGATTCATACAGTCTTACTCGAAACACCCAAAATAAAACAAATCACCTAAAAACGAGTTCAAAAACAGACCAACACACCCAAAAAAAAAAATTCAAAAGAAAACTCTGAAAAAAATTTGATGCAACCCCAAAGAAAAACGAGAAAAATTACCAAGTGTCGGATTCCTGAAAAAGAAAAATACACCAAACCTCCTGAAATAAAGAATAATTCTATTTAACTATTCTGGAACTCAAAAGGTCACGATCAGCGGCTCTTTTACTAAAATCTTAACCAAATTTGAACTTTTCCCGATTCTTAAACCTTCAAAATAACCCAACTTGAAAAAAAAAATTAAAAAATTTTCCTTCTATCAAAACGTTTCCCAAAATTTCAAAGTCGACTTAGAGCGAAGAAAGCCAAGTTCAATTATTCTCCAAGTCAGACTCAAAATAAAACCAAATGATATTATTTTATAAAAGCAAACTTTTTCGATCGTCAAACGAAATCGCGAATAATCGGAATAGTGGATAAAATAACCAAAAAAAATTTCACGCAATACGCCCTGAAAGAAAATCAATCAAAAAATTTCAATCAATATTTTCACTGAAAGCAATCAATTAAAGCAAAATTCAAAAGAAAAATTCATAGCCCTCCTGAAACAGAAAACTTTATCATACACATTCAACAATCAGAAAATTCAACGTCCTGAAAAAGAAAAGCAATGTCCTGAAAGAAAAATAAATGTCCTGTAAGAAAAAGAAACGTCCTGGAAGAGAAAAACTTATGCCTTCTTTCCTTATAAAACCGCAATGAATCTAATACTTCTTTAAAATCTTAAAACCTCGATATCAACTTGGCTCTATCAAAAATCCTTCACATAAAATGATAGAACATCACAGAAATATGAACTGTTTTATAATAATTCCGAAAAAAAGGAAACTTGAATTTATTCAAAGAAAAACCAACTGTATTTACTCAATTCTTCAATATCTCAAAAACAGAAATCTTTAAATTAGTGATTTTACTTTACTTTAATTCAAACCTGAACTCTGTTCCTACCAATCGCAATTTTTAAAACATAAACTCGAATTCATAGGCATAAGTATACATTCAAAAGAAAATAATCCAATTCAAATTAAAATCAATAGGTACCTGAAAACCTTCATCCAGAAATCTTCCAACAAGTCAGTATACACTACGTCGATCACCCACAAAACAACAGGATAAAATTTCCTTATACCTCAAAATTTCTCTAAATTTCTCAAAAATCTCTCTAAAAACCTCCCTTGGAAAATTTAACACATGTAACTCTAGTAATCTTTATATTCACACTGATGCAACATACAGAAAACAAAAAAAAACTTTATCTGCCGGAAAATTCAACGTATTACAAAAGAAAAACTCTCCCCCGGAAAATTAAACACAATCCCACCGCTGTCACCAAATGTAAAAAGCACCCTCTTGGTGATTGGACAGAAGAGCGGCTTTCCACCAATCAAGGGTGTTATTACTTAAAGAAAATTAAAAGATGTTAATTAAAATTTTGAAGTTCTTTCTTCCGACGGAAGAAAGTGTGGGATCGGCCCAACGCACTTGGGTCGGGTCTTAGTGTTTAAAATTATTTTCTAGGGAGAGGGATGGTAAATGAAACCTTTTAGATTAAATTTAAGACGTATATTAAATTCAAATCAAACCCAAACAAATTTACACTGGTTAGTTATATGTGAATTCCAAATCATATAAAAATGAATTCAAATTATCAACAAAAATGAAAAGGGTTTGTCAAAATGACCCCAGAAATAATGATCATGAACAATCTCAAAAGAGTTTACAGTATAAGATAAATTTTCTATATTCAAATGATATGACGGAAAATAATCCTTCTTAAACTTTAATTTTACAAAAGGAAACTCAACAATAGTTTCCACGTGATCTTTCAAATGAACCTGAGTTTTCTCAACAGAAAACTCCACTTAGACCTTCGACTACTTAAGGGTGATTACAAAAATAATAATACGCTTTAAAGAGGATACAAAAAATTATGAAACTATGACTTTTAGAAGATTTCAGGACTCTGGACTATAAATATAATTTGGGCGGACATGCAGCTGTCTACTAATTCTCAAGATAAGCTAAGCATAAACAATTTATCTGACCTTTTTCCTGGACCAATAATCCCAAAAATGATGAACCTAGGAGGATGTTCTACGACGTTGCTTCTTTCCTGAAACAGACAGATTATGTGCGAAACACAACACCCACACGTTTTCGCCAAAATGACTTTCACTCCCGAATATACCGACGATACGCGATCTAAATAATTCCAAATAATTTAGAAACTTTACTGACTTCGACTTAACACTTCTTATATATGTCCCAGCTTGAGACTGACTTATCAAAACTTTTAAAAGAAACCAAAAACCCAACGAGTTATCCAATCGCCGTCTTCCGAATAACTACGAAACTAAATTAATCCTTAAGCCTTCCTTAAAACCATATCAAACAATCAAACACATATTAAATGAGTTAACTCAGAATCTTCCCGTTTAAGACTTCTGCAGTTACTCCTCGACTTCAAAAATCAACATTAATTATTTTCGTTTCCACTTTGAAACCGTACTTCTTAACACTCAAATACCTAAACTGAAACCGTACTACCCTAGTACCCGAGCCATATTCGCGAGCCCTGGCAACCTATCCCGTTAAGGTTTAACCAGCAACTACTGTTCTCGTCTCCCGAATAACTGAACTCACTTTCGTCCGAAACTTCCCCGGCTACCTTATTCTTTGTTCCTTTAGAAACCAATTAAATCAAAGGTTTTTCTTTCGTCAGTACTTCAATACCAATCAAACCAAAACTTCTTCCATCTTTGTTTTTATGAACCAATCAAATTAAAGATTTTTTTCTGCTTCCCACCTTGGGAAATGCTACGTGACAATTCTCAACAATGCCTGCGTTGAATTTTATCTCTGTCATCGTGTGCAGTAATTGCAACCAAATTCGTGGGACAATTATAATTTATCATTTAGTTCTCTAAATAAACTTAAACTGAAAATCAACAATTTCGGTCGTTAACGTCTCGACAGAGATCCTGTGTGGGTTTGATAAACGATCCAATAATTTTTCTAACACAAGGCTATTAAATTTCAGAAGTTTAAATCGATCAATTAAATTATTGCGCGTTCTCTCGGGAGATTTCCCGAATAAAATGAAGGGTGTTGAAAATACCGGTGAATTATTACGGAAAAGAAAATGTACAAGTCCTAATTTTAAAAGGATATTCATTTTATTACTTCCAAGTTATCTCTCCTATTACACTATTCGTGCTGTGCCCCTTATGACCAGTTGACCTCGTTCATGATTGGCTGAAGAAAGTTACCTAAGAGCAAACAGACAATTCTTCGACGTCGAGTCGATCAGATTACTCTTAAGCTTGACATGCGCCTCAGACTAAGACGACTTAGCTGGTCGGCTGGTTTAAAGGTCCAGCTATCTAAGCAACCAGATTAGAATATAAATTCATCTAAGGTATATTGCATGTAAAATGGGTATTATAAGTTTGAACAGTAAATCTTGGGCTTTATTTGCATGAGGTGTGACTGAATTTTGAATACGTAGAATTTCTTGGAATGGACGTTGCCAATAAGGCTGTGGCGAACATTTTAATTGCGCAGTTGAAGAAGTGTTGAATTAATGTATTTGTCGACTGAAGTGTCGAGTATCAAAGTTTATCCACGCGACAACTTTTTATTTTGTCAGATCAGCGAGGATTCAGAAAGGAATTGAAATTGCTTGAAAGCCATTTTTCTTTATTTCTGGTACAATTCACGCTGTTTCTCTCTCACTAAATCAAACATTAGTAAGTTATGACTGAGCAACTTCTTGCAAACAATGGAAATCACAATGCTGGCGTCAGAATGTTTGGCATATTTTCCACTTCCTAACGTTTCATTGGACGGTTAGTAAATCTTGGCATTTCATCCAACGCTGCCCAGAAGATTAAATGACTCTGTTAGAGGATACAAAGTATCAGTTTTCTTTGCTAGCACGTGGCTAAACAGTTGGAGCAGAAATAATGCTGGTATCGAAGAAAATTAATTTGACGTGAATATACTGTTAATAATCGGCAAAAATGCATTTACCGTACTTACTCTGCTACAGAAATATGCAGATTACCACGTATATGTAGTTTGAAGGAAAATTAAAGAAAACTATATACGAAAAAAGTTTGGGATTGAATACATATTTCCTTGAAAAACAAAATATTTCATCGATTTATATGAATGATAGGTACTCAATTTCATGAAATGCCGAAGGCTGATCAAATTCCCAGACGTCTTTTCAAATGAAATGAAATGATGTGAGAGAATTCAGAGGCTCCATGCCTAAGTAGGTTTGTCAAGAATGTGTGATACGTAATGATCGATTTATCGCTCAGAAAGGACCAATTTAGAAGTGACAGAAACGAATCGACAATCTGATATTTCAAACGGTTCCAGCTGAAAAACCTCGCTGAGAAGTATGTACGTACAACGATTGGATGAAAGATTAACGAAGATTTATGAACAATTTTCAAAGAATCAAACAGATTTTTTTGTATCATCAAGCAAGGACTAAAATAAACTTCGTATTTTTCTGAAAATATCAATAACATAATTGTCATTACATAAGGTAGACTATTAGATGATAACATGCTGAAGGAATGTTAAAGATGCTGGGAAAAACTGACCTTGTTGAATTAAAAATTCCTTTCATGATCTTAGAATGGGTATTAATGAGATAAAGTCTTGATGCATTCATATTGCAAGAATAATTATAGTTGCAATAATATTTTTATAAAAATAAATGATTCTAGTATTCGTACATTCGATTGTGATATCTACTAGCGTATTCAGAAAGATCTTTTACTAACCAATTGAATGAAGAGGTTGCCATTTTTCCAATGGGCATTATTCAGAAAAGGAATAATAGATAGTTTATGGGTAAAGAGGTAATTTTTCATAAAAATCTAAATTAAAATAGTAGGTACATACTAGAAACTTGAACATTCGCTATTAATATGGTTCTTTATAAGTTGTATTGTAACTTAAGAGTTAATAAACACCATGGGTACAAGCAATAATAATTTTTGGGAAAATTTCTTGTAAAATTTTATTGAAATTGTAGATTTAAATGGAGTTTTACATTCTTCGTCTATGTCTATAATGTTAGCAGTGCCACTTGCGAGAAAATCAATGAAACCTATTGCATTAATTGTCGAGAATTTGTCGTGAAAGAAAAAAATTTGTCGGGCCCATAGTTTTTTTTCTACGGGGTGGATTCGCTAACTCAACATATAGTTACCACTTTTTTAATATTGATCGAATATCATGAAAATAATTATGAATAATTGTCGAGTAATAGTCGAAGTCCATATGAATTAAAAAAAAACACAAAAAATCCATTCCTTCTAATTTATTTTACGCCTTTTTCCCGCGATTTCGTGATATTTCTGTAATTATCTCATTTTTGGCAACAGCGCATTCGTTATCGACTTTTTTTCTATTGCATTAATTGTCGAATACCTGTCTCGAATTTGTCGTGAAAGAAAAAAATTTGTCACGTCTTTAATTTTTTTACGGGTTGGCTTTGCTAAATTTATATCGAGCATTTTCTCAATATAGATCGAAAATCATCACAATGGTTATGAATGATTGTCGAGTAATTGTCGAAGTCCATATGAAGTAAAAACACACGAAAAATTCATTCCTTCAACTTTATTTAACGCCGTTTTCCCGCGATTTCGTGATTTTTCTGAAGTTAACGCATTTTTGGCAACAACGCATTCGACTTTTTTTCTATTGCATCAATTGTCGAACACTGTCCTGAATTTGTTGTGAAAGAAAAAAAAATGTCGCGTCCTTAATTTTTTTTCTACGGGGTGGCTTTGCTAACTTAATGTTAAGTTAGCAGAACCACTTTCTCAATATCTACCGAATATCATGAAAATGGTTATAAATGATTTTCGAGTAATTGTCGAAGTCCATATGAAGTAAAAGAAACACAAAAATCCATTCCTTTTAGCCACCCCGTAGAAAAAAAAACTATGGGCGCGACAAATCTTTTTCTTTCACGACAAATTCTCGAAAATTAATGCAATAGGTTTCATTGATTTTCTCGCAAGTGGCACTGCTAACTTTGTAGACATTCTTCGTCTTTGGAACTCATTATGATAGGAAGAGCGACACTTCAATGAGCTCTAGAAACTGATTTCCGTTGCTTTGTTTCGTTCGAATCCTATCATTTCTTCACACAACTCGAGCAATTCACCTTTAAAATCCATAACTAATTCAGAATTATTAAGCGTCAAACCTTTTCAACATTCGTCACTTAGCTTTATTTCAGTTGTCATTGAGTAGAAACGAAATTTAATGAATTTAATGAAACTCAGGCATTCCTCAGCATTCCTCATTAGGAATTTCAGTCGTACGTGCCACTTAAGACAGCTTATAGTTGCCTGTTTTATGTTGAAACTAATGGATTGGGCTTATTCTCCACGGTTCTCCAAGCTTATGATTTATATCTTTTAAATGAGATTTCTCGCAGGTCGAGTGATCTATGATTCCCATGAGGAACAAATCTGTGGTTTCACATAAACTAATATAATTCTTTGAGTGATGACCTTAGACGTTAATAGTCTGAAATATATGGAATATGGAGCCTTCAAAATGTGTGTAACACTTCGTTCTGATGACGCTTGGAAAGGGTCGCTATCTATATAGATGCATAGCATACCTGGTGTAACGACTCCTTACTAAAAATCGTGACCAAAATTTGCAGATCAAAACGGCACTCTAGATTTGAGTTTTGGTGCTACTTCCGGAATAATCCGTAATATTTTATCGGTCGTGGCGCTATACTGCGGCAATGGATACAGTGGTTATACAGTCACTGTAGCAATGGAAAATATAGCTCGACCCCTTTCGGGATAAATTAAAAGCAGCACAAAATCTCAGATTTTCGATCGACAAGTAAGTCTTAAACAAAATCTAATCAGTGCCAACACCAGGTATTCTATGCATCTATGTCGCTATCAAAACTTGTCAAGTACATAACATGCATGATACATAAATGTCAAAGTCAATCAAAATCAAAAATCGATCAATTTTGATAAAAAGAAAATGTCTTGAAAAATTAAGCTTCTTTGCTTCGATACCTCCTCAAGTTAATCGAAAAAAATGGCACGTATAACGAAAACACGAGTACAAATTTTATTTCCCTCGACGAGTCATGTATATTAATACACTCATCGAATAAGCTCATTAATTCCTACGTCATTCCTACCTATATTGTCGTGAAAACAACTCAACCGAATCGATATCACACCCATTTTAGTCGTGTCTTAAGAAAAATTGACCATTTACACCGCCATGTTTCTTAATGCTTCCTATTTCTGAATCTATGAAACACGTTCGCATTTTTACGACCTGGAGATGTCAATGAGTAATGTTAGTTTATTGTCTGGCGCCTAAACCCACATTCTAACCTGGGACTCCAAATCAGATCAATGTTTTGGAAGCAATTTCTTAAGATTACATAACCATTTATTGGTGGAAATTAATATAACGCCTTCTTCTTTCCAATCGGATTCATGCTTTCCAATGTTAAAAAATAAGAAGACATTTATATCGAAATGAGTCTCAAAATGCTTCCTGAAGGCCTAGCAGAGGTGGCGATAAAATATAGTTTTTATTCGTTTACACAGAAACTACTTCAGATGCGTCATATATTTCTTGGATTATTTCCTTAATATATCCCCAAAAATCACAAATGTGTAGGAAATACATTTCATTCACATCCGAATGAATACTGTTAACAACTGTACCAAAAGAGTGAGAATCTATTGTTACCTATTTGCTCTCCCACGTTATACAGGTGAGGATATAGTCCCAATTCTATGGGGCCATTCGCAATTCTTAATTTTCAGGTAGCTGACCAGGCTGTTCCCACGTAAATATTCTTTTTAAACATATGCTGTAAACTTCTAGGATTGTAAGAAAAAATTGACGTATTTGAAGGTCAATGTTCTCGTGAACACTGTTTGAAAAGATCTAAGTCTTATGGGCAATTGTAAAATAGAGCAAAATTTGAGAGGATTATATCCCTGAAAATTAATTTAGCTTGAATAAATCTTAATACTCGAGCTTTTTCTTACATATTCATAAAAGTTACATTAATGTAAATCTATCATACATATCAATCATTTTGATATCAATATCTCTCTTGCATATTCATAATAGAGACAAATCAAAAGTGTTATTTATTTATTTATTTATCCTCACTTTACATACACCAAAGGTAATTACATGCAAAGGTTTACAACTCAGACTGAATCCACAGTCTAAAAATATAAGTATAAGTATCAAATATAAGGAAAAGGAACAAAAACAATATATAAAAAATAAAATAAAAGATGATAAAAATTCATTCAAATTGATGCAGCAACAAATGGATATGATAAGGACAATAAGCTGAAAAATAGATTTCGATAAAAATGTTCTCGAACAAATGAAGGATTTCCTCAACTTTTTTCGCCTTGTGAATTCGTCTTTTTGATTTTCATTATTACTTTATACATTACATTGTTCTTTGAACTCTCATTGATTCTTTTGTTTATTTCGTTCTTTCCTAAGTTGAATATTGTCCTGAAGAATTATATCTCATTGTTCTTTGATATCTAGCGACCTCTTGAACGCCATTTCTGATGTAAACCAGTTCGCAAGTTAGAAAAATCGTCTAGGTAACATAAAAGGCAAAGAGTTATGTCAACTAGCTCGATGTATTGCATTCAAACGTTATGGCTGTAAATATCGCCTTTAAACTTATTTACTTAAAAGTTGCGGCCAACGAGTTCTCGGGTTCTTTGGTCTGAGTATCATTGACTGAGTTTGAGAACGCTGCTAACGAATTCGCCTAACGTACGAAGAGTTTTGTAATATTTATTTACATTGAAGAAAGATCAGAATCCCACTGTTCAAGTGGAAACCAACTTGCCTATAACTTCCTATAGAATATAGTCAGTTCCGAAAAAGTATGGAATTTATATTGTACCTACTACCTTTTTTTACGATATGGTGTTGCCGTCACTTTTTTAGTTGTTTGATTTATTACGGGATGTCAGGTTGTCATCGTAATTTTTATTGCTTGCTATTGTCAAACATTTTTTGTATTAGGGTCCACCTATTAGGTATCTACTTATTTTATGAGACAGAGTTCATGAAAGAAATTACGTACTATGATCTTCAAAAATTTTAAGTTTAAGTTTTTATCAAGTTTGCGTCTATGTGGCCATGTGGGATGTAATAGTTTGGGGGGGCTAAATTTTCCTCATTATGAAATCAATCAGACGCCACTGTTTTACGAATAAATCATGTCCATTTTTGTCCTCCATGTTGAATTACCTTTATCACTTACTCTTACGTTTTTTAAACAGTTTATGAAAAAGTATCATTCTGTTCATCACAGAATACTTTTTTCGCTCAAATATTTTCACATAACGCCAGGAATATATTATGACATATGTACTTTGAAATGTTTGCAGGAAAATTCAATTTATGCCATAATGGCTTCTTTAACAAAATAGCATTATTTGATGACGGCTTTAATCGTAAGTAATATCATAAGGGCATCCAATTTTTCCGGAAAAAATCGAGAAAACATGTTTGCTAAGTAATATTTTAACAAGAAGCATGAGTGCTGGTGGCAACAAAAATCCGAGTCGAAGATGAGGATTTTTGCACCTGCACGAATGCTTTTTGTTGAAAAATTTCTACTCTGCATTGTTTTTTTTTTTCATTTTTTTCACAGGAAAAATTAGATGCCCGAATGGTATTTGACAAGGCTATTTCATGAGCAACAGATTATTCTGGATGCATTATGTATGTATTATTAGTTTTCGTTGACAACAACTGTCAAGTTTTGCCGCGTGTAAACCCGCAAAAACTGCTGACAGTTGACACAAATGGTTTCTAGATGGAAAAACTGTATGGCAGCAGCTGTCAGCAGTTTTTTCGGGTTTACCTGCGGCAAAATTTGACAGTTGTTGTCAACGAAAATTTAATGATACATAGATACATAATGCATCCAGAATAATCCGTTACTAATGATGGAGTCTTGTCAAATACCATTCGGGCATCTAATTCTTCCTGTGAAAAAATCGAAAAAACACTATGCAAAGTAATATTTTTTTAACAAAGAGCATTCGTGCAGGTGCAAAAATCCTCGTCTTCGACTCGGATTTTTGTTTCCACCAGCACTCATGCTATCGAAATATTTTAATTCTAGAAAAATGCACAATTATTTCAATATATTTTAAAATCATTGACGGAATAATTGAATTAGGTAAAATACATATGATGGAATATTTGGTGTCTATAAAAAATGGGCACTGTGAACCCACCCTATACAATCAATTATTGAAATGTAGTGAAGCTTGAACAAAGACATAACTGAGCTGCTATCAACCTAACTTATTTTCTATTGAAAGATCGAACTTGAAGGCAAAGACCTCTCATTGAATCACGCGTAAACCCAGTCATCTGTTCTCCAGTTCTTCATCGTACCTTCTGGCTCTTGTACCTGGTAAAGAGAGCCATGATTGTATCTCATGCAGCCTGGGCTTCGAATCCATCGCTGTGTAGTGTTCGTAGTAAAGGAACTCTATCGAAAGTTCAACGCAAAACGCAACTCCATATACCCATTTCAGTTCAAGTTCTTGACTCCTAGCAACAGGTAGCATGAGAGTCTCTTTTAGAGAATGCGCGTTTATTCATTTAATCTTAATTAGTTAGTGACTTTTCAAAATGATTAGTAAATTCCGGTACCGAAAACCCGTGCAGAATGTTTCGAAAACTGCCGTTATCACCAGCAATGTTAGTGATAAGATGGATAGTGAAAAGAGTGAGGATTGTAAAGCAAGCGGGCCATCTAACGCACCTGTTTTGGACGATAATATAAGGAAAGCCTTCAGGGTATGTATTGGTCTCGATTTGGCTTTTAAATCAAGATGTTTGTTGAACGGCGTGTGGTTTCGGCTCAAAATTTGGTTCATCAATACCACTTTTAATTAATTAGTTAATAAGGTCTTCTACTGTAATTGTGTTTCAAAACTTATCATTTCTTGAAACTGCATGTATTCAGGAATACTCCATGATAAAATCTTATATTAGGTAAGCTAGAACAAGCTTTCGGAAGCGGAAGGAGTGCATCAATCCCTGAAAAGCTCTCGTTTCGGAGATAAAGCGTCCTGAATCAACCCTGAATACAGGTGTACGAACTAAGGAACGCAACCCTTTATAACTAGTCACACAATTGATTGACGCGAAACCTTCGGATCCGTCATTTTTTTTTGTGGTGGGGACCGGTTTTTCTTCAACTTCATCCCCCAGCGCTCAAAACTACCCCCTCAAATTTTCGATTGGGAGAGTGACACATCATTTCAAAGGTCTTTTCAAACTGAGTGTGGTCTTTCACATGTTTTAACATTTTCATTGTAAATTATGAAAATAAATCAAATTTTGAAAAAAATGAAATTTCATTTATCGATAACTCCGAAACCATCGGGATGATTCGGCCCATTTTCATATTCAACCGAGGCAATTAGACTCCAAAGGAAATCTCAAAATTTCAAGGCTTCAGATATTTTCTTTCGAAAGATATACAGGGTGTCCCACGGTCGAGTGCCTATTAGACGTTTCTGGAGAACTGAACATATTTGAAATCCGAAAATTGGTATTATGATATTGTTGGAAATTCTCTATAGACCTAAAATATTTTTGGAGCTTGAGCGCTTCCGGTTATACCGGAAGTGGAAATAAATTTGTTCAAAAAATATTTTTTTCAATATTTTCGTTTCTGATATGATTGAGTATTCAATTCTGAATACATTTCTGTTGAAACCATTGTATTCATCCGATTAGTTTTCAAAATATCGAGAAAAAACCTGAAAAAATGTGAAATATTCATCGTCAGTGTTATGATCATTATTCTTATTCTGAAAATCCCGAGTGTAAACCGTTCTCACAACGTCAAAGTAGAAGAATGTGAAAAGGTCATGCATCTTTTGAATTTCATAAATATCATCACAGGGTGATTCAAATTGTGTGTCGAAAACAGTGATCGAAAATTGGCCATAACTTCTGTTTTTCAAATTAGAACCCTATTTTTTTATGATTGCGTTAGATTCTGCGAAGAAAAATAATGATAGCATTCTCAGATGCTCTTGCTTCTAAATTCAGTAATTCCCGAGATATTTAAGCTTTTCTGAATTCATGTTATACGTAGAGTCAAATTCATCTTATCTTTCGCATGAGAATATTCTGTGGCCAAAGAAGATAAATTATCCCATTAATAATTCACAAGTGACAGCTCTCATTTTAGGCCTTAACCTTACTTCTCGATTTTACTTCAATGGTTACTGTGGTTTCATCAGAATAGTCATCGAATCTGTTGGCATGAGAATATTCTGTGACCATAGAAAATTAATGATCCTATTAATAATTCACAGGTGACATAATTGTTACTATGGTTTTACAAGAATATTCATCGAATCTCTTCAGGTTCGATGAATTTGACTCTACGTACAACATAAATCCAGAAAAGCTCAAATATCTCGGCAATTACTGAATTTAGGATCAAGAACATCTGAGGGTGCTATCAATATTTTTCTCCGCAGAATCCAACGCAATCATAAAAAAATAGGGTTCTAATTTGAAAAACAGAAGTTATGGCCAATTTTCGATCACAGTTTTCGACAAAGAATTTGAAACACCCTGTGATGATATTTATGAAATTCAAAAGATGCATGACCTTTTCACATTCTTCTACTTTGACGTTGTGATAACGGTTTAAACTCGGAATGTTCAGAATAGGAATAATGGACATAACACTGACTATGAATATTTGACATTTTTTCAGGTTTTTTTTGGATATTTGGAAAACTACTCGAATGAATACAATGATTTCAACAGAAATGTATTCAGTATTGAATACTCAATCATATCAGAAATGAAAATATTGAAAAAAAAATTTTTTGAACAAATTTATTTCCACTCCTGGTATAACCGGAAGTGCTCAGGATCCGAAAATATTTTAGGTCTGTAGAGAATTTCCAACAATATCATAATCCCAATTTTCGGATTTCAAATATGTCCAGTTCTCCAGAAACGTCTAATAGGCACTCGACCGTGGGACACCCTGTAGTGTATACAGTCGGACTGACAGAATTGAATTTGATAACGTTCTTGTCCTTAGGAACCAGCCGACAAAAATGCTATTTTCGATTCGGGAAACCCATGTATGAGTGGTACCGTGAACTAGAAAAGAGAGTATACTATACATGGTATACCAGAAAACATGGTCAAGTTTAGAGTTAAAGCCCAAAATCATCCTTTTGTATATGAGGAGATATTTTTCAGTTTTTCCCTCCCGGGCCATTGACTGAATATGTAAAATCGCATCAAATATTTCCTAGAATTTCAGATCCATAAAGTCAATGAGATGCAAAGTCATATGTAAGTCAAGGTTTTTCATGTGAACGTGTATAGATATACCCACATTCAGTAATTGCGTTGGAAAAAATCTGTGTTATTCACTGAAAAGAAAGGATTTGGTTGAAGGACAATACATTCTGTGCGGTTGAATTTTCTAATTCGTCGCTTTTTTATAGATTTTGAAGCTGCATTTTTTACTTCATTAATTGTTTCGTTCATGATTCGAGTGAAGCTGATTGAGATTCACTCATGTCAACGGTTTTTTGCAACAAATTGACTATATGAAGCTACTTCTTCTTTTATTATTGAGCAGAATTTTTTTAAAGCAAGCTTGCATTCGATGAGTCACAGGGTTGATTCTCATTCTCCGAAATAAAGCCAAAGGTAAAGTTTGGTTTCGGATATAGATTATCTGAAGTAACAGATAAATCTGAGTGACATATTTGAAGTCTATACGGAAGTGGAAGCATGAGATAAGATTGTATCTTTTCAATCTCAATTATTGGAAGGGATTCACTAGTTCTGTCAGTGTAATTGTTGTTAAATTCTCACGGGAAAGGTATGATGAGATATCATCATATTTCAACCAAATTCACAAGTAAATAATCAATTTTACTGAGAAATTCACGATCCAACATCATGTGAATATGAATGTCTCTAAATTAATGACAAAGATTCAAATACATATATGATTTCTGGAGGATTTCCATGTTCAAAACTTACAGGCCCAATCATTGAGAAAAAATAAATAAAAAACGAGATCCTTACCATTTTTGTAGGGCATTTTTGGAGAAACTGATTGTTTTCCTCATTAAATTCGAAAAATTGTTACGAATTCTTCGTGTAGAATCATCAAGTTTGATACTTCGTTTTCTCAGAAATCAGCTCAAACATACGACGTAATTTGATAGTGTTTTATGTGTCCCCATAAAACATGGAAATTAAAATCGATTGTTCTCGAGATTTATTACTCCACAGCTTCAGAAATTCGATATGACACACCACCATTTCTTCACAAAAGACCAAATGAATATATATCTCCACTTTGAACAATTGAAACAAGTTTCTTCTTTTCACATAAATTTTATTCATCGAGAGAACTCTCTAGAATACTTTATTCGTCCTGTTCTTTTCTGGCTCAACTACGTAGTTTTCATCATACTCCAGTTTTTTATGCATTCGTTGTTGGCTTGAAAAACTTCCGCCAAGAAGAAATAACAATTCTCTTTTCAAGGGACCCTCATTTATAACAAATATCGAATCTCGTATACTTGAAAAAACATAAAATATAGACCAATTCAAAATTGAGTTGGAATTTCATCAGTGATGGCATTCATTGTGACAAAGTTACAAAACTCTAGAATAAGGCAGCCATCACATCTACAGATAAGAAGCTTAGGCCTTAATTATATAGGGTGATTTAGTGAAAAGAAATCGATTGAAACCAGTTTCTTGCTCGAAAATCGATGAAGAACTTCCGTTGATCTCAATTACTGAAATATTTCAAAACCATCAATTTTACGAGCTGGCCCGTTTCACACATAAGAATTTTCAGTGACTCAATCCTTCTTCGAATATCCGAAGAACTGAATCACTTCTCGCTTATGGGTAGTTCCTTTTCGATGAATCACTCGAAGAACTCGAAGGCATCTTTCCTCTGAAAACCAGTGGTGAAGTTCCCATGAATGTCTTACACAATTCCGTCTTCAATGCATAGAAAATCGTTGACACTGACTTCTGGGACTTTTTGGTAATTACTCAAGTTTGAACAATGGGACTATCCCATGGGAATTTCCTGCCTTCTTGCTTTTCTTGTGGAAGTGGTGAACGGAAGGCTATAATCTCTGTTCGAATCTTGTTTTAATTGTTTTAATTATTGGAATTTTTTCTAATAAATAGTACTATATTTACGATATGAGTTCAAATAGAAGTTCAAGACCAAAGAAACGATATAAAAAATCAACGAGAAGGAAATATTTGATTGAAAATTTGTTACTACAATAAATAAAACCAGTGAGAAACCTCTTGAAAAGTTTTTATTGAAAAGAACAGTTAGGAATAGCCTTGATCTTGGAAATTATACAAATAAAGGCAGCATAATGAATGAAGTTAATTATTTCTCTACTTCTCATAGTGCAGAAAACAATACTGAGGCAAGTTTCCTATGTTCTACTTTCAATTAGAATGGAAAATGAATACTTATTCATTCGCCAATTCTGAACAAATTTTTTGTAACATACAGCCTATTTTATCAATAACGTTTTTGATTGAATCCAATGAGTGAAATGATCTACCAAAAATATCGATCTACGATATATGATTTCCATATATGCCAATAATAGACGAGAGATATGCATGGGCGGCCGCAGGGGGAGCCAGGGGGGCCATGTCCCCCCTGAGATTTTGATGGCCTTATCGTTTTTCAGCACAAGACCCTCAATATTACAATAACTTTTATTTTGCCCCCCCTGAGAAAAATTTCTGCGGGCGCCCATGGAGATATGCATGGTTTTTGAACTATATGAACGATACCTTTGTAAACTAGATGAAAGAAATCTCTATAAGTATTCTGAAAATTCTTAGACAATAATTGTTATTCAGTTGAAAAACTCCCTCTGGTTCAAAAGACATGCTCAAGTGATTAAATCATATTTCGAACAATGATTCAGACTCCTCAAAATGTCCTTGGTCCAAAAATCTATACAAACATTGGTGAAACACCCTGTATACTGAAAAGTGAAGAAAATTACCAAGAATTTCAATGCTTCTTTGGTGATGCAAAATGGAAACTTGGTGTTGACCTACCATAAAGTCTGCCAGCTCTTCGCTGATAATTGCAATAATAACCGAAAATGGCCTGTGGTACTGTCGCTTTTAAATACCGGTTTTGTGTTGCGAACCGTGCTGTTTAATCCGAACTATCATGAGAAGTACGTGAATGGAAAGACTTGGAAGCTATGACCTAACATCATTCGACCGAGTACCGTTACTCGCAAACCTACTTTTAGGTGGGCTTGCCCATGTGTTCACCTTGATTCTCATTCATTATTAACCAAAAAAATAGATAATTTTTGAAAGAGTATTGTAAAGTTAATACTGAATCGGAAAAAATTCAATTCAACTTCTAACGTTCCCCGAAATCTTTCTAAAGATTTCGCAATTGCTCTACTCTGTCGCAACTTTCTTCAGAAATATTTTAATAATAAGCCAGGCATTAAATTGGCCAACCTTTCAGAATATATTACTTATTCATCCATTAAATCGGTTCCAAACAGTATCACTAGATACATTATCATTATCAAGTCTGTGCACAAAATCGTTTAACCTAAATTGTCGAAATTGATCTAAAGATCAATCAGCACACATACGAGAATATATATTGAAAAATTCTCAGCCTACTATAGAACCAAACAAAATTTCAATGTCAAAATATTTTATTACTCAACATATTCTCCTCTTAATTGAATACATTCATTACAGCGAACCTGCAACGCCTCTAGACCTTTAAAAAAAATGTTTCTTCTTGCTCTGCAAACCAGTCCTCCACAGCTTTTATTACCTCCTCGTTGGAAGAAAATTCACGACCTTTTAAACTTTTTTTTAAGTTGAGGAAAGAGATGATAGTCGGGCGGAGCCAAATCTGGCAAATCTGGTGAATAAGGGGGTGTTCTAGTAGTTCTTACTCTAAATCACGAATTTTTTGCATGGATGGCAACATGAGATTTGTGTACTGGGGCGTTGTCGCCGTTGTCCTGTAAAAACAAAACACCTTTGGATAGCTTTCCGCGTCTTTTCCCTTAAATTTTTTCCCGTAGAGTGATTAGTAATGTCGAATAGTAATCTCCACTTATTGTTCTACCCTTATCCAAAAAACCAATCATGATTACTCCATAACAATCCCAAAAAACTGAAGCAAGAACTTTTCCAGCAGATTTTTGGACACGAAACTTCGTAGGTCTTGGAGAACCGGAGTGTCGCCCTTCCATCGATTGTTGCTTTGTTTGTGGATGGTAGAAATGTACCCAAGTCTCATCCATAGTAAAAATTCGGTTTAAGAAGTCTACATCGTTTTCAAATCGCGCACAGATCGAACGCGATGCTTCTACCCTTGCACGCTTTTGGTCAACATTCAAACATTTGGGGATCCATCTTGCAGAAATTTTTCTCATGTCCAAATTGACTTGAACTATATGATGAACGCGATCGTATGAAATCTTCAGTGCTTCAGATATCAGTTTTAGCCCAATTCGACGGTCTGATAAAATCATGTCATGAACTGCATCGATATTTTCGGGGACTGACACAGAAACTGGCCTTCCCGATCGGTCATCATCTTCAATGGAAAATGTACCTCTTTTGAAGCTTGCAGTCCAATTTTTCACGGTCGCATACGAAGGACATTGATCACCAAGGTTATTAAGCATATCTTCGTAAATCAGCTTACCCCTTAGCCCTTTTAAATACAGGTACTCGATGATGGCTCGATACTCCAATTTTTCTATTTTTACAATTTCGGTGGACATCTTTATTTCTATTTATAGCCTAACTCTGGTTTACTTTTTTGACGTCGAACTCTAACTGACACTTCTGATAAGTTATTGTTCGTTGATATGGTATCGCAATATTTTGTTTATGCATGGAACTGATCTAGGCTAACTAGATATCAATACATCCTCGTAACGCTTAAAATGATCAAGTGGCTTCATACAATGACACTTCCTCCATTTTTAATATGGATATTAATCAAATTACATTTCCACAATTTTTAATATGGCTGACATGATATACGACAATATCGTTGGTAAAACTCGATTTAAAATGTTTTTCGGATGCCTCAGTTTGAGAAGGTCATACTGTCCCTCATAAAATGACATAATTACCACCCATGCCTTTATAAACCGTGCGTTTCAAACGCTCACACCTAACGTTGGTCTAAATAATACCAAGACCATTATAAAAGGTGAACTGAATAATTTTAACACACGCAATCAATCTGGGTGTATATTGAAAGATTCAAGTTCGTTTCTTTGTGAACAATAAACCACTCAATATGTCTAGATTTCACAACAGTTATCAGAGCCATTCTTATTTATGGACGTCGACATTTTAAGACACGAATCTTGATTAGTCATACCCTGGAAGTTTCTCCACAGCTCGCTTACAAAGCAACAATGGCCGCCCTCAACTTGATACAGTTCGCGGAATCGAGTTGGCTTTTACTTCACGACCGTCTTGATCTCGACCTCTCACCGTTCAGGTATTTCCGGAAGGATCTCGAGATGGAACGGGGTCCACGAATTCTGTAGACAATTTTACATGCAGGAGACTGAAATCCACCACCTGGCCACATGAATGCTCAGTTTTTTGTTAATCCATCCCTATTTTCGAATTGAGTGGTCGAGCAGTACTCCAAAATGTTCTCCATAATATTTTCTTCGAAATCCTCTTCAAAATTAAGCCCATTCAAAAAGGCATACTAGATGTCTCCACATTACATCATGAAATTATTTGCTGGATCTGTATTTTGACCTTCTTTTTGTTACAGGAGCTATTCTCCCAACTCCAATTCTCCAATGAATCAGCCCTGCCTCCGGATGCACTCAGGAAGGCTCTCGCTGAAAGTTTTTCAGACCAACAACGCTTTCAGTTGGGCTTTATGGATGATGCAGCTGAATGTTTCGAGAATATTCTTCTCAGGATTCACATGCACATCGCTCATGGTGAATCCCAGGATATGTGCAATGCTCAGCACTGCATACCACATCAGAAATTCGCCATGACCTTGGTGGAGCAAACAGTTTGCGGATCTTGTGGAGCTACTTCAGAACCGCTGTCATACACACAGGTCAGTTGAATGATGTAACCGATAAAATTTCCATTTATATCTTTTCCATAATGGATTGAATCAGTCACGTATGATATTTCGAAAAAACTCAGGAAGAAACTTCATTTCAGATGGTACATTATGTCTCCACTTCCACTTTGGTCTACCAAGTTCGCAATGGCAACGCAAGAGCATCTCCTTATAACCATACAGCTTTTGGCCAATTACTCAGAAAAGCTGGAAATATGGGTGACGTCAGAATGTGCCCGGTAAGTCTTAATTCTTCATTCATTTCCTATCTCATGTCTTCATTTTCCATCTGATCATCATTTTTCATCTTTAACTTACTTTCAGAGTCACTGTGGAGCAGTCATTCAAATCACCAGAACCCTTATGAACTGGCCAGAGATAGTCTCAATAGGTTTAGTTTGGAACTCCGAAAGGCCATCTCTAGAACACATCATGGAGGTTTTTTCCACCATTGGAACCACAATGCTGCTAGGAGACGTATTCACGTCCGTTATGGAGAAAAAATGGACTGAAAACTGCACCCACAATCTAGTTGGAGTAGTTACATACTACGGAAAACACTACTCCACATTTTTCTTTCACACAAAACTGAGAGTCTGGATCTATTTCGATGATGCAACTGTCCGCCAGGTAGGACCACATTGGGAGCAAGTGGTGGAAAAATGCAGGAAAGGAAGATACCAGCCTCTTCTTCTCCTATACGCGACACCAGATGGCACTCCTGTCAACACTGAAAACGCTCCAAAACAAATCACTCAAATCTGCCCTCAAAAATCGTCGTCCAAAAAGACGAACCCTCCTCAAAACTTCGTGAGAAGATCTATAACACCAAGTCCAGAAAAACCGAATGTTGGTAACACCAGAAGAGCCATAACTCCTAATCCAGACTTGGCATTGAATCAGAAACCACCTTTGCCGAAACCTTACAGCGAATACCAAAACCTCTCGGTAATTCAGAACAATTTGCAAAATGGTACCGACGTCCCTGATGGTTACGTTGGTCGCAAAGAGCCATACGTTAGGAAATTGGACATGGATGCCATAAACAAGCCTTCTGTGAACATCCACAGGACTTTGAGCAATGGATCTTCATCCGGCATTGAAGGTATGTCCGACAGCATGAATTTCCCTAGAAGAAGGGATTCGGGAAATTGGAGTGGGGATAGAAACAGCGCTTCATCAGCATCTTCCACCACCATGGAAAATCCTTATTTATACTTGGTAGGGAAAGTTCCTCACGGTAATGTTCCAGAGAGTCCAACATTGGTTAAAAGCGACTCTTCAAGTGCAGGAAGTGCTATTTACGATGCTGGATATGACTCGTATTCTTTGTCTTCCAACGACAGCTCAATAATGACCACACTCCAACATATGATGAAGATAGGACATCTGGCCAAAATACCAGAAGATTACAATAATATCTCAGGACCAATCACTCAAAGTTGCGATGTTTTATGTGACGAAGCTGACGAATTGTTGATCAAATCGAGACAGCTTGAAGACGAACATGATCTTGTTTTAGCTTTAGCATTATGCAATGCAGCTGCAACAAAAGCTAGAGCTGCCATGAACGCACCTTACAATAATCCGCAAACGTTAACTCTGGCAAGAATGAAGCATAACACTTGCATAATGAGAGCTAGAAGTCTACATAGGAGGATGACTCAAACTGCCCCTAATAAAGAATCTGTACCTCCAGAGATAAGACATACTAGAGAAGGCAGCAGTGGAAGTGGAAGACATTCCCGACAAAATTCAAGGGATAAAGGTCAACACTCCAGACAAAATAGCAAAGAATTACTCACCAATCTTCCACAAGTTGACAAACCAGCTCATAAAAATATAGAAATATACGCCACTCTCCCCAAGAGGAAGGACTTATTGAAAAATCGTATCGAAAGTATCAACATTGAAGAACCTTTACAACAAACACCAATTGAGAAAGAACCATTGAAAGAATCTCGCAGTTTCTTCTCGAGATCCAAACAGAAGGATAACACCAAGAGGGAAAAACGATCCAGGAGTGAAGACAGAAGCAAGAGAGTCGTCGAATTCACCCTAACTCCTGAAATTATAGACATCAAACCCAAACCAAAAGAAGAGAAGCCGGAAAAACAAGAAAAAGAAAAGGATGGAAAGTCTAAAAAACAACATAAAATACGTCGGAAACTTCTAATGGGAGGACTGATCAAGAGGAAGAACAGAAGCATGCCTGATCTTACCGATGCGAACCCAGAAATGAAGTCTCCAGAAGTTCCACCCAAAATAAGTTCTGTAGATGATAGTAAAGTCGGTCTTAAAGAAAATGCAGATAAAAATAAATCTATGTCTGGATATTTATCAGAGGGTCATCTTGAATTCAGTCCGAATAATACGAATCCAAATCTGAAAAAGAGCAAATTGATGAAGAAGAGTTTCTATGCCAGTGCTGGTAAAATACTTAGTGTTCCTAAAGTGCCACCACCGCCCCCACTTCGTACCACTTCTCAGTTAACAGCCGCTAAGTCTCATATGGAGGATGAAATTAAGGACATCAAAAACGAGTATCAGAATCTTTACGAGTTGAATAACAGCATGAGATACGATAATTCCATAATTGAAAGACTCAGGTTCGAACAGATGCAACAGAGATTCAATGATAGCAATAACAGCAACAGCAGCTTCAATACCAGCACCAGTAGTTATGGCGGACAACCTATAACCATAATGACCACTGCTGATGTCCATAGAGAACCCAGAGGATCTATTGACCATTTGAATAGTGTGGACCAAGTTGATTGTGCTCCTCCAAAACATCTCATGCAAACTTTGGATCTTCCTCCTTATCCAAGTCCAGCTGGTTCCACTGTGCATTCAAGACAAGCAAGTGAAGATTTTCCACCACCACCTCCACCTCTAGATCTGTCAGCTCTCGATGAGCATCTTCCGAAAGTCCTACCTTCTCAGCCTAGAGTTTCAAACGATAGTCTACAAGGTCAGCTTCAGCATAAACGGGAACAGATCCTTTCTTGTGAACTATCCAGGCAACCCTCAGAAACACTTTCTTCTTCCGGGGGAGATACTTGGTTGAAGGAACTACAAGCCAAACAAGCTGCTCTTAAGGTCAAGAGAATAGAGAGTTTCAATCAAAAAGCTGATGGCGGTTCTGATGTTGTCAACACTCAGAGGTTTTTACCGAGAGATGCGAGTTCAAAAGCTGCATCTGTTAGAGATTTGACGTCTAAGTTTGAGATCAAGAAGCCTGATTCTTGCACTGAGACACAACCAACTAGGACCCAGCCAACTATCCACGATGAAACAGTTAACAAATCTAAAATCCAGGAGGTAGAACCTATAGCTCCTGAACAAATTGCTGAGGAAATCAGAGAAGTTGAAAGAATAAATGCTTCCTTACAGGAAACCCTCAACAGCAACAAACAGCATGCTATAGAGGAACGAAAGAAGACCAAATTGGGCAAGAAGAAAAGTGTATCATTTTGTGACCAAGTTATTCTGGTTGCTACAGCCGAAGACCAAGAGGACGACAGCTACATTCCAAACCCAATCCTGGAAAGAGTACTCCGTTCTGCCATCAACAAACCTGAAAGTCCTGAAGTTGAAGTTAAAGAAGATGTTGAAAGGATACCGAGTAACGTAGATCAAATATCTTCAGGCGAAGAACACAAATCATCTTCAGAAAACTTATTCGATATTACCATGAGAAATACTATGGAGAATTCTAAGATAGCGAATCCAAACCTTATCACTAAAATCACCGCTCAAGATACGCAGAAAATTGTGGCTCCAATACAATACCAATCGGCGTACTCTAGTGTAGCATTCGCTCATAATAAGAACACCATGCCATCTAATTCTCCGCTTTCGAATGGTGTACCTCTCAGCTCCGGAAACCAATATCCACAATACCCTCAGGGTGTGATGCAAGAACCTCAGACGGTGAACCATTCGTATGACAGTTATGGTTCGTCTCATCAAGAGAATGTTAACAGTTTGCCATACAATTATGTTCCTCAAACTCATCCACAACAACCAGGGTATCAACAACAACCTGTGTATTCGGGAAATCCGCAGTATAACCAACATCCGATATACAATACGAGAAGCGAAGCTTTTGATCAGATTCATCAACAGCAGCAACTGCCTCAGGCTTATTATAAGCCACAGCCACAGCTTCATCAACAGACACAGCTTCATCAACCGCCACAGATTCATCAACAGCAACAGATTCATCAACAAACACAGATTCATCATCAGCCACAGATTCATCAGCAGCCACAGATTCATCAGCAGCCACAGATTCATCAGCAGCCACAGATTCATCAACAGCCGCAGATCCATCAATCGTCTCAGATTCCTCACCAATCACAACTTCATCAACAGCCACAGATTCATCAACAACAGTCCCAATTCAGCCAGCAGCAACAACCACAACAAATTCATCCTCAGCAACAGACAAATCAACAGATTTCCCAACAAGTTCATATGTCGAATTATTCTCTACAGAACGCTCATCAAACACCTTCTTATTTGCCGGCCAGTGCCCATTACAATAGCACTTATCAACAGAAATCTTATTCAATGAACTCTGCAGCTCAAAGTTCTTATCCCTCTCAAATTTATTCACCATCTTCTCAAACAGCTCAAAATAATCAGGCCATATCTTATGTTGGTGAAGGAATTTCTCGTCAATCTCCAAATATGTTGCAACAAAATTATGGTCAGATTCCATCAAGACCTACCTATCAGCATCCCCCACAGCCCGCGAAAAATCAACTTTCAAGGACCTCCAATGGGGTTTACCAGTCCGTTCCTTACTCTAACAAACAGCCGTCCAATCCAGTTTATCAAAGAGTTCCTTCCAACGATTATAACATGAATCAGAATCCCTCATACCAACGATTACCATCGAGAACTTATGGAGATCAAGAACAACAAAAAATGTATGATCCCTATCAGAGAGTTCCCTCTCCCCATGGTGATAGAGACACTTACAACCAGATTCCCCAAAAAACGTATACGGGAGTTAGAAACTTCGATGGGAATACTGACCCTTTAATGCCCAAAGCTGTAGTGACGCCAATTTTAGTGAACAATGCCAATAACAGCATCCCGGACAAGACTAAGTGTAATTTGTGTCGAAAAAAAGTTGTAGCTTTAAGTAACTTATATTGTGCCGATTGTGAATATTATATGTCAAGATTCAAACCGAAAGCTTAACTGATTTAGTTAAACTTCGACTGTTCCAGAGTGCAATTGATATAATCGAGAAATTAATTTTTGTTGCGCAAGCCTGTTGTACAAAAATATCATGAGTTTGTGATATTAGTTTTAAGTTTATTGTATTATATTTTTATATTAAAAATGTCGTCTTACTTCGAGAAAATTCTATGATGGATTCTTTCAAGGAAAGGGATAGTGGTACTGGGAACTAAATGTTTGAATCTTGCCAATTTGATGTTTCAAATTTGTTCGTATTGATTTTCTTCATTTGGAGCCGTAGTGCTACTTAAAGATCTCATGAAGAATTAGATTAAGTCTAATCTAAGCAAATTTTGATAGAGGGATATATTTTTCATAAAAATATATTACTTCTAGGAAAAGCTATATATTTTGTTACTTTTGTATCCTAAATTGAATGAAAATGTATTACTTAATAAAATTGTTTTGAATAAAACGACTTTCACTCATAAAAACCTCGAAGCCTGAAAGATGAATTGAGAAAGAAAAAAACCTCTTATGGTTACGTATATTTATTTCACTAGTATAAAAATCAACTGAAAATTATCAACAATGGCAATGCATATAACAGTACTTTTGGTTCAAAAATGTTGCCTCCACTAACTTCAGGAATGTATGCAGTATTACCCAACAGCCAACGAAACCCTTTTTCCAGCATTTGTTTCTTAAGCTCTAGACCCACAAGCGTTCTTACTTTCTTATTATATTTGTTCAACCATCTCTTCTGAAAATTAAAAGGAAATTATTTCGAATTCGACCGAGGTGGATGTACTAATATTACGTGAAATGATGACAATAATTCCATGTCCAACAGTTTAGAATTGTAAGGAACCAATGTTCTATCTTTGAATCCTAGAAATCTGTATCCATTAACAGGGGGTAACCATTTTTTTTCTACCACTTCAACGACGTTTTCTAATCGTACTCCAAACTCTCCCTCACTGTAGTACCCTGGTTCTGGAATATGAATCATTGCAAAAATACTGTACTACTTCTGTTTTTGCACTCACCTAGTGATAAGAAATATCCAGGCTTGAAAGTTTGATTGCCATAGGATTTGAACTCAACCTTAATGGGAGCTTCAAAAAATAAATTTATCTCAAAAACAAAGCTTATTTTGACATAGTGAAATATTAGTTTGATTCTTCACTCACATTCGTGTACTGCCAGAAAAGAAC
This sequence comes from Adalia bipunctata, assembly GCA_910592335.1. NCBI lineage: Eukaryota > Metazoa > Arthropoda > Insecta > Coleoptera > Coccinellidae > Adalia > Adalia bipunctata. The sequence goes on from OU342955.1 coordinate 18,826,236, forward strand.
CAACTCCATGGCTGGTTGGATGCAAATAATCTAGTCCCACTTCCCACAGAGGTGCTCTAGCTAAAACATCAACTGAAGAAGCACGTAAGTTTTCAGGAAAAGTCAGTGTCGACATTTGTATATGACCTATCAACACTTTGGTATAAGCCCGTTTTTGTGCACTGGTGGGATTACCCAGATGGATTGTTCTTGTAACGTCAGTAGTCCCATCTGAAAATCATTTTTTACTCCGGAAGATCGTCTTGAAGTCTAAGAACTTACCCAAATATTGACCTCCTGAGTCCAATATCAGGGTGCTGTTATCGAAAATGACCTTATTTGTGATGTTCCTTGGTTCATAACGTGGGTAAGCAGCATTAGAACCGAAGGCAACAATAGTTCGGAAACTATTTCCTATACTCATCTCCTGAGCAAATCTAAATTCATCAAGTGTCTTGACCAAATCTAACTCAGTGAACACATCTTTTTCTCTAAACTGCAAAAAAAGGTGGATTCAATAAGTTGAAGAAATTGTAGAGATCAAGAATGACTCACTCTCTCTTCCAAATAGGCAAAAAATTCGCACATAGCTGCTGCATCTCTTATGTGAGCATTCTTCATACCTTCAATTTCAGTTGGGTTCTTCACAGCCTTCATATAAATTATTGGGGAATGTATTGGTAATTGTTTGTGAGGAGGAATTAAGATATAAATGGCATGACTTGCCCCTAGACTCATTTCACATAAAGTTGGGATCAAAATCCTATCGTATGCCTGTGCTTGAGTTGGTAGGTCCTTCCAAATGTCATTATAGTCTTTGATCCTGGAAGGAAGGAATTTATTCAACCCAGGAAAACATTTTTGTATGTTACAATAGTTTATCTATCCCAAAGAAACTGTAAAGATCATTCGAACTCGAAAGCACCTATCACCTATTACTGGTACCCTCATGAGTCTAAACGAATCTAGTTCACTGTCACAAACTACTTAATTTTGTCCCTCTCACTTACTCAAACGAATGCTCACTTACTCCATCAGTACTCATGAAGTACGAGATTATATTGTGCTTGTTAAGTTGTGTTTTATTGATGTACAGAATCACTTTGACCATATCTACGAGAACGTAACTTCTGACGAATGGAGAAAAAGGCACATCTCTTCCTCGTATGTTCAAGAGCCATGCTATTTCATCTAGAGCTGTAACTATGATAGCGTCGGCCCCAGACTTCCTTGTTTCGTTCCTAAGTTCATTCACTTTCGTTATCCAAGATTTTCCTGCAAGAAAAGCTTGATATGTTTGATCAATCCATAGGACATCATCGTAGTGCTCACCTGCATATTTCTCTTCTTGAATAAACACATTCTTGTTTTTTCTTTCTGGCCTTCCTTCCGACCAAATACTATCGATGAGATTCAAACCAATTGGAACTAAAACTATTGAGGTATTCTTGAAATCACTCAATAAATTCTGCCACATATATTCTGATATAAGCTTTGGATCGACACCAACTCTAGCCCCTTTTGGAAATTCGCTCTTCAACCATTCTGACATTGTTGGTATATCTCTTTGTCCTGACCTCATTAGCAACCAATCGCAACTCATTTGGTCGTCTGCTTCTAAATGGTATCTTCCATCCGTCCATAAAGCTGCCTTGGTTTGACTTACTATAGCTGTACCATGGCTTCCACTGAATCCTGTTATGAATTCTCTTCGCCTGTCGTATTCTGATACAAATTCGGTCTGAAAGTCGTTGGTGGACTTAGGTAAGGAAATATAAGAAGGAATACAAACCTGGTGTTCATCGTCGGATGTGATGATGTAGGCATCAACTGGGTCCTCACCAATGACTGTTGACTGGTTCATGATCTTCCTCAATTCTAGTAACCTAATAGTTGTGTTGACCCTTGTTGGTGGTAGAACAGCGTTACCTCTTTTTGAACAAGCTTTTCTGAGTTCGCCAGATATTCTCATCTTCTCGATTCTTAGGAATTCCTCCGATCTTTCTTTCTCTTCTTCTTTCCTGGCTTCTTCAAGCTTCCTTTTTTCTTCATTCCTATTAACTGCGTCTAATTTCCTTTGTTCTTCTATTTTTTGAGCATCTGGAGTGCTTATTTGTTTTGTTTCTGGCTTCGAGGATGGTGAACTGCTGATGAGTGAAATGTGCACTGAAATCAAAGATTTCCATTTGCTGAAAATCGGGATACACTTTCAGTGCTCTCCAAAAAAATAATATTTTCCGGAATAGTTTTCATGATTCATTTTCGAGAGATACTTTGATAATGCAATTTCAAGAAGAGATAAAACGACTGCCACCTTTCAGTCTTCGTACGGCATTATTTCCCAAGTTCAATGAACGGATTTATCGACAAGTTCAGGAACCTGCAAATCTGTTTCTTCGACGTCAACAAGCCACCAGGGCATTACGTTCGCGAAGAGGTATAAGTAAACAATATTTCAATTGGTAGGCAGGGAGGCTTGATATTCTCAGCTGCTTTATTGAATTGGGGGCAAACTGAAATGATTCGGGAGTCGAATTCAGCCTGAAAGCTCCAGCAATTTCTGTCCAGAACATTGTATCGGAAAATATCAGGCATCCAGGATGTGTTGAGAAGTCTGCAATGTTAAGTTAATTGTAACACTTCCAAACGTTCACCTGGCAGATTTTTGAATATTCTCGATAGTTTCAGCACAAATATCCAAATGAATGGATTATACAGACAAAATAAGCAAAGTTCAATGTACCTGATTCAAAAATTCTAAAAAACAAACGCCAGACAATATTCCATGAAAGATCATAACAAGCAACCGCAACTTCCTGCAAATATAACATTTAAAAAATTTATCATTCACGCTATAACGATTGTTATTCCTGTTCAAAACATTATCAAGAAAAAATCCAAGTAATATAAAATGATTCGTTCTGAAGAGATCCTTTAGTTTAACTTCGTTCTGAGTGTAAACAACTAAACAAAATGCCGAATCTAAGAACACCTGTAGATAATCAGCTCTTAGAATTCGCTGCCAAGAATAAGGTACCCAATTAGTTTCAGCTTTGGAGGATACATGCATCTTTTATTTTAACTAATTTGATGGCACGAAATTCAGATATTTGTACAGATATCCACAACACACCTGGGAACAAGATTTCATAGAAATACTGAATAAGCCACTATAAGCAGACATTTTTCTGCAAAAACACATATTGAATTAACATCATATCTTTTTCCAGAAAAAATATTTCTCCATTTTAGCCATGTGCTATCCAAAATATTGGTTCTTTGTTTTCAGAAATCAGAGACTGAATCAGCAACAACAACAACTGGCCAGCCCCTAACTTACAAGGATGCAAGCTTGACAGTGGGCCACAAAGGACCCATACTATTCCAAGACTATTATCTCTACGATCAACTGGGTCATTTCAGCAGGGAAAGGATTCCAGAGAGAGTTGTCCATGCTAAAGGAGCAGGAGCTTTTGGATATTTCGAGGTCACCCATGACATCACCAAATATACTGCAGCAAAAGTCTTCTCCCATATTGGAAAGAAGACTCCTATTGCTGTAAGGTTCTCTCAAGTAGCCGGAGAGATGGGTAAGGATATATCTTCAAATCCCAACTTCTAGATTGATCAAATTAATTTTAGGTTATCCCGATACTGTGAGAGATTTGAGAGGATTCGCAGTTAAGTTTTATACCGAGGACGGTATTTGGGATCTAGTAGGAAATAACACACCTATTTTCTTCATCAGAGACCCAATCCTGTTTCCTAGTTTCATTCACATTCTTAAAAGAAACCCAACTACTCATATAAGACCGGACTATGACATGTTCTGGGACTTTTTGTCTTTAAGACCAGAAAGCACACATCAAACTGTCATGCTGTTTACAGACAGGGGAATCCCAGATGGTTACAGGTATATGCATGGCTATGGATCCAATACTTTCGCTTTTGTGAATGCTGAAGGGAAGTTTTCCTACTGCAAGTTTCACTACTTATCTGACCAAGGTAGGCACTAAAGCCCAAAAATTCTAGAGATAGTCTTGGAATGAAATATGATAAGCATTGCATTACCCAAAGAAATCGATAAGAATCTTCCTCTATTCTTTCCACAGGGATACGTAATTTGCAATCTGATGAAGCAATGAAGATAGCTGGTGAAGATCCAGAATACTCCATCAGAGATCTCTATAACAGCATCGCCACAGGAAACTACCCCTCCTGGACCTTCTACGTGCAAATAATGACACCAGAACAAGCTTCAACATATCGATACGATCCTTTCGATGTTACGAAAGTATGGCTGCATGCTGATTTTCCTCTCATCAAAGTTGGAAAGTTGGTTTTGAACAAGAATCCAGTGAACTATTTCGCGGAGGTTGAACAGATTGCTTTCGATGTGGCTCATCTTATACCAGGTGAGTTTTAAATGATACTAAAGTTGGAATTTACCTTGTTTCACTTACAGGCATTGAACCAAGTCCCGATAGAATGCTGCAAGGCAGACTCTTCAACTATGGCGACACCCACAAATACCGTTTGGGAGTGAACAGCAATCAGCTCCCAGTCAACAGTCCTTTCAAGATGAAGAACTTCGACAGAGACGGTTTTATGACTTTAGAAAGCCAGGGGGGTGCTCCAAACTACCACCCAAACAGTTTTGGAGGACCAGAAGCAGACCCAAGAGCTAAGGCGTTGTCACCAGTGCTGCCAATTGCTGGGGACGCAGCAAGGTATGACAATGGTCTCAACGACAATTTCAGCCAAGCCAGGCTGCTTTATGAGCGAGTTTTGACGCCTTTGGAGAGGGGAAAACTGATCAACAATATTGTAGATTGGCTGAGGAGGGCCAATACTGTTATTCAGGATAGGGCGATCAGGAATTTTGCTCAAGTGAATGAAGATTTCGGGAGGCTGATTAGGGAGGGAATCCAGGCTAAAAGTCATCTCTATGCTGACAAATAAGTCATGTAGAAAAGAAGTGTTGTAGATAATTTGAAATAAAGATGATGCAGCATCATATAATTGGTTTTAAATTCCTTGACTATTCGATTCGAAAATCGAAAGTCCTATCTACAATGTGCACTTTGGTTGTCATATTTAATGATAGACCGATTTCCGAAAACTTTTCTTATACAGGATGTCCCGGAAATGTGGGATATCTCTCGGATTCAAACAAAACATGAAATATAAGATGACAAGTTCCCATCATCTTTTTTTTAGGGGCCCTCCCTACAGAGATACGGCCTCCTAAATGACGTCACTGGAAATCCATTTTCCTGCAATAAATTTCAAACTACTCAATAAAATTTAAAGAAAATTTGATAAGATGAACAGTAGTAAGGACCTTTTAAAATACTGCCCGTCAAATTCAAATTAGCTCTTTTAGTTAACCAGGGGCGGACTAGGTTGTACATTTTAGTGCTTACATTTTCAACACCCTCTATGATAAGGAGTCGAAAATTCGGATTGCTTGGACATTAAGCTAAAAAAAGGTACTTTTGTTTATTATCTATAAAATGAATCGTTTTCGAAAAACAAAATTACAAAGATTCATAACTATGCAGTTTTGGCACAGAAAGGCACGTTACCAAAAATTATTTTTTAGAAATGTGGTCTCACTAAAGCTTGCAAAGATCGAATATGAATACGCTAGTTATAAATAATCATTCAAAAACTTCTTAAGCGTACATTTCTAAATTATTTTTGTTAACGTGTCTTTCTGTGCCAAAACTGCATAGTTAAGAATCTTTGTAATTTTATTTTTCGAAAACGGTTCATTTTATCAACAATAAATAAGAGAATCTTTTTTTAAACTCAATGTTCAAGCTATCCGAATTTGTTTTTTTCGACTTTATCATAAAGGGTGTTGAAAATGTGAGCACTAAAATGTACAACCTAGTCCTCCCCTGGTAAACTAAAAGAGCTAATTTGAATTTGAGGGCAGTATTTTAAAAGGTCCTTATTACTACTGCTCATCTTATCAAATTTTCTTTAAATTATATTGAGTAGTTCGAAATTTATTGCAGGAAAATGGATTTTCAGTGACGTCATTTAGGAGGCCGTATCTCCGTAGGAAAGGCCGCTAGAAAAAAAAACTGATGGGAACTTGTCATCTTATTTTTTATGTTTTGTCTGAATCCGAGAGATTTCCCACATTTTCCAGGACACCCTGTATATCCTCAGTCCTCCGAGAATTCCACGAATAACATCTTGAAAATCTCAGAAGCAGCCATCCCAGATTTGATGGGATTGAAATTGCACCAGTTCCATTGCAATAAAATGAACATCAACACATTAACAGTTCATAAATAAAAACCATCATCCAGAAACCAAATATTTAACGAATGAAATACTAGAACAACAGTCAATCACAGAAATGACTTTTATTGATGTAAGAGTAATCAAAACTCGTAAACTTCTAACTCTGTACACTTATCAACCAAAAATAACTTGGACGCCTAAAGCGTTTTCTAGAATTAATCGAGATGTAAAAATAAGAATTCTGACTAATATAATTTCTAGACTCAATAGTGATTAATCTTGAAACAGCATTCACAATCTTGCAAGAGTAATTTTGGGTTCGATTTTCGGAATTCAACAGTGGGAGAATTAGCAACTGAATTAATTTATGCTTTCTTTGAAATTATATTGAAATAGGAGACTTGTGCGGAAGACAAATTCTCAGCTTTTTGAATCGGTAATTCAGCTCAAATTCGTCACTTACGATATATTTATTACACTTATAAGGTATTTGAATTTCTCAATCTCAGCATATTATTAAATTTCAGTGCGAATGAACTGAAATTGAATGAAACGGACAAAATTTCATTTGAGAATTATAGGCATATTTTCTTAAACCTAAATAAAATATCATTGGTGTGGAATAATCATGATTTTCTTCATCAGTGGCATTAAAGGACTTCCAAAGGAATATTCGTGGATATTCCACACCTTTCTTATTCTATCTAGGACAGAAAACTATCATTTCCTGTGAAAATCAGGCCAACCGGAACTATTGAACTTTTCCTCCACAATTAGTGACATTTCACTTGATTCGACTGGTTTTAGGGTTGGGTATTGATCGATATCCACTATGCGATGTCTTGTCTTATAAATGTTGGGGATAAGGCAAGAGAATTCTCCGAAATTGCCGAAAGATTAATAACGAAGTGATAAAATCAAATACAAATTCTCTAGAAAAGTAAACTTTTCTCAGGAAGAGGAGATTCCATTATTCATCATCAAAATTTTCAAACTTATTAACGAAAAATATGCATGTTAATGCAAGTCATTTTTCGAGGCCTATAATAGTCTTTCCTATTTCAATGAAAAGAAGTTCCTCAAATTAAAGTACGAAGCTGTAAAATAACTATTTTTGATTGTATGGAACATTTCATGAAGATTGATAATCAGAAAAATTTTATATCTCAATAATTATAATTTCCAAATTCAGCTGTGGTGAATAAAATTAGTGATCACAGAATCATAATGAAATCCGCAAATTTTTATCTAGAGGTCAAGCAGCATTGGCTGAATTTATTATCTGAATGATTTAGCGCTCTATAGCTAAGAAATCTGAAGAAGTACGCAAGAGCTTCTTCTATATTCATTAAGGAAATTCTCATTATATTTTGTGTTATTACAAATAACATAAAACTAGGAAAACACAAATCGTACCTACATTTTGAATTAAGAATTTTTTTGCGCTCAAATTTCTGCCTAAGTGATCGGTTTTTTTGTCTTTCTGTCTGATGCAGTTGAACTCATGTTGAAAGAAAATTGATATTCATCAATATGACTGCAGTTGAACTTCAATTTCGGAAAATATTTAAGATGCGAAATTTTTATTTTTAAATAAACGATTTATCTGATACGAATTTTTCCAAAATTAATCTTGGTTTATAATATGTAGTTAATTTTTTCACATGGAAAACGTAATATTGCACCTTTTTTTAATTGCCATAATTTTGTAAAATCATTGAAATATAATAATAACAAATGCAACTCTTTCTGAAAGAAATTGGTGATAGTCAATTTTTTTCATTCCTCTAAAATAATCGTTTTTTTTTTCAATAATGTGTCCTTAAGAAACTCACATAGAACGAAAATAATTATATTCCATTTTAGCACCTTCACAAACATTTCTGTCACTAAACTCTCCGATCAGTGGAACGAGGTTACGTTGCATACATTCGTGCAAAAATAAATTTACAAATATACGAAACATTCGGGTATGAATTATTGCAGGTAGAAATGTTCGCATGCGCGGCTGCTTTCTTGAAATTCAAAAGATGCGTCCAAATTTTCGGGAACCGTTCGTTTCAATCCTAGGAAATACATTTTCTCAATGCGTATTTCCAATTCTCAATATCAAATACCTACCTGTACTTCTTTCTGGATTTGGAGCTTTTCTAGTACTCGTGAAGACCTCTACTTCAAGAAAATATACTATATATTAATAGAACCTATTATATTGATTACTCTCAAATGCGTTCTTAGAGTTTTCGAGTAATATGACAGCAGAAAAGTTAATCTAAGGTATCTAGTCATTTCAATACAAACTATCTTCAACTTTGGCTATATAAAAAAGAAAGAATTGTTATCCAGCATACTTCAGAGTTCAGGGTAGGCAATCTTAGCAACGTAGTTATGCACGAAAGTTTGTCCTAACTGTGAAGGGTCACTTTACCCGACTGCGCTAGGAGGGCAATGTTATACGAGTGTATGTTTGTCAATATGAATATATCTTATTCAAAATATCTAAAAAAAAGTCCGCGGCAGCATATCTTTTTCTAGCTCACAATATCCAATTTTCTTCCTGGGTGGCTTATCGATTATAATATGTTCCCTTTTGACCCTTTTCGAAGATGTTTGAACTGACATCGTAATAACTTTCCTTGAAATTATTAAAATAGTGACCTTATGCATTCAATTCAGATCAAAATTGCCTCTTACACGATACAATTTTAGTTATAGTTTCTGAATTGTGATAGGTTTAATAGAATCAATTCCAACTATCCGAACGATCGTTTCCCTCTGAAGTGCCCCACCATCTAGTCGTAGTCTATAAAGTCTAATCCCCAAAAACTAATGTGCGTTAGTTTGTACTCTAGATGTAGGTACCTACTTATTCACTTATTGTCTGCTCCCATTTTGTTGACCCCATTTTTTACTTATTATTACTGATTTTGATGAAACTTGAAGAAAAAACAAATAACACGTCTGCGAAAACATTTAACTGAAAAGAAAAATCAAGACCTTTAAATATGCTGAGGTAGGTAGCGAAAAAACATTGCTCACACAAAATTATATTGAGAAAGTAAAGGTCCTGTTTTTTCTCTTCAGTTAAGTGTTTTTGCAGTCGTATTCTCTATTTCTTCTTCAATAATTTACTTTGATCTTCCTTGTTGATATTTGCGCGTACAAATGGTTTACTATTGTTTCTTTTTTCATTTTGTGTTCTTTTGTCTAATTTTAATTTTTTAAAGAAAATACATTTATAATGAGTATCTATGTATGAAGTGAAATGTTTGTATACATTTTCCAAACTGTTTTTTATTTGTTTTTCTCTTCTTGTTACTCTTGTTGTGAATATTCATTACCTTCGAACTCTTTTTCAATTCACTCCTATTTATTTCACCGCCTAATGTCACACAAATCTCGAATGAAACAATTGTTTTCAGCTGGATTGACAAAATATATATACTTCCACGGAAAGTAGTTCCTATGAACCATCTCTGAATCTTTTGGTGCGGTTGAGTGAAATGAAACAAGGCATTCTCCAAATTAGTTTTAATAAATATGGTAGTTTAAATGAGAACAAATTAGATTTATACAAAAGGTTCAAATGAGTAAAAATAGAATATAGATATTTACACTAATTTTCTATTTTACAAAATATATCTTTAAATAGATAATGTCAAAATGTCCCAATTGAAAATTTCGAGTCAAAGCAAATATCTTTCATAATATCAAAAAAGTTGACAGAAAATTAATTCTTAAAACTAAAACATAACTCGACAGCTTGAAACCTTGACATATCAGTTCAAATTGAACTAGTATATTAATATTAATTATTTCGGAATCTTATAAATTCCAAAATCATTATTTTTTTCAGATCGTTTAGTGCACCTTTATTTGCTATGACTAAAAATTCTGAATTAAGATATGTATCAATATTACGAAGTATTCACAGAAACTTCAGTTATGTATAACAAATTATTAAAATTAACCAATTTTCCTGAATATAATAATAATAAATCTGAAAAGGGACAAATAGAAGAAAAAATCTACCGTCACCTAAATTTATCAACTGCTACTCTCAACAAGAATGAAGAATATCAACCATAACCTCCAAATAACTCGAAGGTTTAGGTGTCGTATTTTATATAATCTATCGTGAAATGTTCTCAATCGAAACATTGTACCGTTGGAACACAATTCCCAACCTCAATTTCAACTATTCCGGAACTATATACAGCTTAAAACAAAGTTATTATAAAATCACATGTTCATTCTATTGTACCATTCATTCCGCATTTTTATTTCAACTAGTACTCCCCAGTGCATTTAAAATAAAAAATAAATTACTTAACTATAACCTCAATTCGCCTAGTTTACAATTTTAAGTTAGTTTTCATTACACTACCGCCTCTCTATAGTAAGGATTCACTCCTTTGACTGGAAGAGGATGAGCTTCCGTATTGAACACCCACTCATCCAAAGAGATCAGATTATCATCTGAGAATATCAAGTACAAATACTGGAAAAAAGAGAAATAAATTATCATTCATTTTTCATTTTTTACTTTGTCATTGCGATCAATAACAGATCACCAATGCTGTATATAGAAAAATATTCTTTATTACATAATTTTGTGAATACACCTCCAAATATTTTCTAAATTGGTTTAAAACATATACAAAGCGTCCCGTTTTTGTCTGCAACAGGATGTCACGAGAATTTTCAGCTTCCTGCAAGATGGATAAGACAAAGGTAATAGTTATCACTTACTTTAAGTGTTTCTGCTAGGAAGAAACTCTGCTGAACATCGTCCTGTTGAGGATCTTCTGTATACACATTCTTCAAACCTGTATATCCCCCATTGACTCTACAATGTTTCTCCAAAGCCTAAAAATCAGCGATATAACCTCAAAATTCGGGAAAAAAATTAGAAACCCACCTGTGCAGCCTCCCAAGCCCACTCCCTATATTTGGGGTCCTTAGTTAACCTATATAAATAAAAATAAGATTCGATCACTTCTGGTCTGAGTATATAGTATTTTTCTGTACTTTTCAGGGCTCTGGCTTCTGCCCCCTCCGTGAATCTGAAAGCTTCAGGTCCCAATTTCGTATTCGATCGATCGTATGATTCGTGGCAAGTGTTGGTGATTCCTTTGCCCACTTCCATGTACTTGTCCGACATGTGGTTTTTGAGAGTTTTCGATCCCAACGCCAGCAGTCCACCTGAAAATTCAAGCACTTCAAATATTGAAAAACAGAATGGGACTTGGATCAGAGGATGGCATTTACAAAAACCTCGCTTTCGTTCTCGAGCTAATTAGCATCTTGTTTACTTTCCTGAAGCTCCCTTTTTTGTTCACTTTGTTTCATTTTTGTTTTTTTATTATATTTTTGCATTATTTTCTTAAATTTCTTCGTACTCCAAGTGGATACCTCGTTTAGATTGGGCTATTGATGTTTCTCATCGTACTACTCTTTTCACCACCGATACTTACCTTTCGCTTCGTTTCGGGTGGAAATTGAAAGAACGCTGGTGAAATAATGGTGAAAACTCAATTCTTTGCTATAGTCCGTTCATATATAAGAAGGAGCTTTGTTAACAAACAGAATCGTCTGCTTTGCGCACAATAAAGCTCCTATTCGTCAAACGGTCATAACCACGCTCCCTTTTAACGCCCTCAAAGATTGCCAGGATCGTACTCGGAACGGATTGTAGATGGTACTGGATAGAAATGATTCAATAATTTGAGTCAGCAATTCCCACATTAGAACTTTTTTCCTCAGAAACTGTTAAGATTTACAACTGTCATGAACATTTCATATCCGACGTACCCTATTTTTTTTTTCTTTTCATATTATTATCTGCTGAATAATTTCTTTTTCGGATGCTCGAGATTGCGGCAAGGTAATTCCAGGAAACACCAGAGTTTTGGAGATTTGGGTCGGAATCTTGCAGGATTCCGACAAAGTAATTCCGAGAAACACCAGACTTGGGTCCTTTTCCCTAATGGGTGAAAGCCATCTTGATTTGCATAAATATCGAAGTTTTCAATTGACAAGACTCTTAAAAGATCTCTGTTCAAATTTATAATGGTCATTTACTGGTAATATCCGAAATATATTCAGTTTCGGTCCAAAATTTTATATTATTTTGTACGAAACTCTTTGTCGGCTGCTCAAGGTTCCGACAAGGTAATTCCAGGAAACACCAGATTTGGGTCCCTTTCCTTAATGGGTTGAGGCCATCCTGATTTGCATAAATATCGAAGTTTTCAATTGACAAGACTATTTAAAATACCTAGAGCTACTGTGAAGGTCTAGCTGTTCAAAGTGTTCATAGATTTTGTTGTGAAAAGTGTATTGTGTTGAAAAATCTTTTGACAAAGTGTATATAGTGTCGAATTCGGAAACGAATACTGTTTCTGAGGGTGATATGTGGGGACCACCACGAAAAAGGTCCAAAAGGTCGCATTTCTCTGCTGAAGAGAAAGAGATAATTTTGAACATTTTTCGAAAAGAATTGGAAGAACATCCTGATTTATCGAAAAGAGACTTAGTAGGAATTGTTTCAAAATCCTCAGGGGTGAGTGATTCAGCTGTATTCAGAATTCTCAGAGAGGATGAAGAGAATAAAACATTGACGCCACCTGAGAGGAGAGCCCAGTCGTTAAAAATAATCGATTCGGTTGACGATTTCGATATGAACCTCATCAGAAGAATTGTCCCAACGATTTCTAAAGTTCTAGAAATCGTGAATGATGACGACAGTTTGCCAAATTTCAAAAGAACAACGTTCTATAAATTATTGAAAAAAATGAAATTCAAGTTCAGTTAAAACTGAACGATTGTGTGAAATCTCCTCGATTCGACTTTGGACGGAAAGAAACTTTACGAAGGCCCTCCTACCGATTCGCCAAACATGTTATTATTGCTCTTTCTTACATTTGAACGGAGAATAGTTAATTTTACCTGAGAAGCATGCCAAATGATCCATCTTGTGTTCTGGACGGTCGAATTTGAGATCAGCGAAATAAACCAATCCGCCTGTAGATTTTTGAAGCATGTGCTTGAAAACACCTTCCATCGCATCGTCAAACATTTGCCGAACTTCGTTGTCCTCCTTGTTGGATTGTATCCATACCTTCAACAGGTACTCGTAGAAACTATCACCTAAGGCTCCCATAGACATATGATCTGTAAAAAATTTATTTCAAAATTCACTGAAAATAGCATATAAAAATATTCAGTTGAGATGTCAACATCGAAAATTCACAACGCACGAAACTCCAAACCTCTACTCTCCTGTCCTGATTTCTACCGGAAATGTATAAGATATCTATTGAGTACCGGAAGGATTAGAAAAAACTACTTACGTTGTCCCCACTTTCCAGTTTTCGGATTGAAATAGTTCGGGTACAATCCATTGGGCTTATCTGTTTTCTGGATAACCTGCCTGATCTTTTCGACCTTGTTACGATAAATGGGATTTCCAGTGACGTCGCTCAGATAGGCGAATTCCAGGTGGAGGGTACCGAACTCGGAAAGTATACTGGATCCGCCACTGGCCCATCCGTAGTTCTTGCTCATCTACAAACATAAAATTCTTAATCTTATGCGAAAGTGAAAGAAAATATGTATGATATTATCTGGAAAACGTGAACGATTTTGTATGCCGTATACACGGTGTCCCGTAAAACACTTACCCCAGTCTTGAAATTAACAATAGCGTAAGGAATACCGGTTGGAGTTTGGAAGGCAGGTAACAACTTGTCAGCGATCTCTTGAGCCTTATCCCTGAACATTACATCCCCCGTAAGTGCGTAGCACGATAACAAGCCACCAACGAACCTTATGTTCGTTTCGAACACTGAAACATCATTGGTCTGAAAGAGAAATAATTCGATAGAAAACAAAGTAAAAGCGTTTTAAGATCTCACCATTTGGTCGAGATTCATGTCGTTAGCCACCCAGTCCCTGGCCTGTTTGAACTCCTTCTCCATGCCCATTATGTACAGGGTGTCCAAACCGTCGAGTATGGTAGCCCCCAGGGGCATTGTCCCGAATATACTAGCGCTGTGGCCGCGTTTGCTGATTGGCCTCAGCTCGTTCTTACCCCAAGCGTACTTGACATAGTTGTCCCAGGCATGCTGAGCCATCTGGAAAAAATAGACTCAATTTTAACACCAATATCGTTCTGATTACAAATAGAAATAAAATAAAGAATTAAATACCTAATACAATTGGATTTTTTTTTCATTTTTTCTATTTTCTCCTCGAGCCATACTGAGTCATAAAAACTATACAGAGTTTTTCAAAAATCCGCCGAAAAATCTGTGTTATTAAGAATATCAAAACATTAGTGTTATTCACTAAATGAAACCATTTTCGAAAACCTTCATAGAATTCAATCCCATACTAGAAAGATATTTAAAAACACCACAAATGATAACTTGACATTGACATCCTGCTCATATGTCAAAGCCATATCAAGGCCTACTTGGAAGGTTTTCGAACAACATTCAACAGTTATTCAAAATGGTCAACTTTTTGAGCATTTTAACAAGAATACTTTTTTTATGTAAAATAATCGAATTCAGTGATTTATTTTCGATTATACAAGGTGATTCAACAATATTCGGGAACTCTTGGAAATTTTGGAGTAGGAAAATCGGAAGCTCAATTTTTCAGCATAAAATTAGTTGAAAACAGTAGATATACACTGCGCAATAAATTAACGAACATTCTGAAAATCTCAATTTTAATGAAAGTTAACTCTACATTGACTTTATAACCTATTTTTTATGTACTATCGGGAAAGTTTTGAACGTAACAAGACACATTGAATGGAAGAAAAATTCAGGATTTCACCGTGAAAGAAGAGAAATGAACAATTTTCAAAATACTGAAATGCTGATAAGTGATTTAATACTTGGTATTTCCACCCCTTGCGTTGATTGCAGCTCGGCAACGACGGTTCATACTCAAAATGAGTGATCTTAAAATGTTCTGATCTTATATCCTTCCCAGATTTCTCCGAGTTGGATTCCTAAGTCATTAAGAGTAGCTGGATGATTTTTTGAACTTCTCAGCCTTCTATTGAGGTTGTTCCAAACCTGCTCAATCGGATTGAGATCCGGACTTCTTGCTGGCCATTCCATTCGAGAGACTTCAACCTCTTCAAGGTACTCCTGAATGATGCGCGCACGATGGGGTCTGGCATTATCGTCCATAAAAATGAAATTTTCACCAATGTATGGGGCAAATGGCACCACATGCTCTTCAAGAATGTTCCTTATATACTTATCAACATTCATAGCTCCATTATCAACGACCACTAGGTCTGTGCGAGCAGTCAAAGATATTCAACCCCATACCATAATCGATCCTCCCCCGAAACCAGTAGTATTCAGGAAATTGCACTGAGCATATCTTTCATGTGGACGTCTGTATACAAGGGAACGTCGATCACAATGGTAGAGGCAGAATCTAGACTCATCTGTGAAGAGAACTCTTTTCCAATCGGCCTCTTCCCAATGGATATGCTCTCTCGCAGAATCCAAGCGCGCCCTTCGATGAGCTGGGGTTCTTACCCCAGCCCCCCCAGCTGAGCCTCTTGCCGCGACACGAGGCCTTAAATCATATTCTCTGGGGCGATTTCTTATTGTCTGAGTGCTAATTTGCACCTCATGAGTTTGCTCAAGCTGATTTTGAAGGAGGCGAGCGGTTGCAAACCGTTGTCTCAACGAAAAAACTCTCAAGTAACGTTCTTGAATGGCAGTTGTTACCCGTGGTCTACCCTGTCCTGGTCTTCAGACATTCATTCCTGTCTCCCTGAATCGCTGCAACATTCTGGACACACTTGTATGGAGAACTCCAAACCTTTCGGCAATTCTTGTGTATGTCCACCCTTCTTCTCGCAAAACTACCTCTTGGGTCAAATTGCGTGTTTCGCGTTGCATAGCGATCGAGTGTAGAAAATCCAATGCAAGAAAAACTATTGATCACTACAATTGATCGAGAACAACTGATTTTAGAATGGAGCCAATACATTCAAAATCTGATAATATCATCTTTTTTATTCCTGCTGGGAGAAAACATCTGTATTGAAGAAAAACGTTGAAAGTGGATAACATATGCATGCATAATTCTGATAAAAATAATTATCATTGAGAACACCTTCATTTGTAGAATAACTTTGGGATTTCCATAATGTGCGTTAATTTTTTTGCGCAGTGTATTTTGACAAAATGTGGGGTATTTCGAAAGCACAATACCATGGAGATACCAATACAAAGTAAAAGCTTCAAATCTCTAATTCATTATCGATACTTGAAGGTCATACGTGGTTCATTGAAACTGAAAGATATAAAGAATAGAACGAGAGATAAACTGGGAATTCTCGATCTCATGTGAAAATGGAGCAACCGCATAAATTGCGCCATAATAATTGATATCACACTGCCGAAATTAATAAAATGACTCATTCTTTCGTATAACCCATTATGACCACCTATTGTTCATAACACGAGATTCATCGTATCATTAATTTCGCATTTATATTCTTGAGAACGATATTTTGGACTACGATTTCATTTAAGTATGTTAAAAATTCATTTAGAGGCAGAGGATGATGCGAAGAAGTAAACATCCAAAAATTGAAATTCTTATTTTTATTATTCCCAGAAACCAATTTTGTTCTTCCAATCAAACAGTTTTCCGAAATAAACCACTGCATCCATCAAAAACCACCACCTTCTTGTTGAGAAATAGAGACAGTCCGATAAATAGAAACTGCATAAAAGAAATTTGAAGCTACACAAACGACAATTGGGTCAGCCTTGGATTATGAAATTGGCGTAAGAAATTCAATAGTCGCCTCGACCATTAGCTCCTTCTATTGTGTCTTCGACCTTGGGACTCTGCTTATTCAATTTTCAAGAAATAATACACGTTCTTAATCAGCTTCGTTGATTCGAATGTCATTCAGGTAAATTTCGGATCGAAGCCGGTTGGAACCCATACACGAGAGTGTATGGTCAAAAGGAACCATCAAAAATGTATGTACGACAGCAATTCACAATTTTAATGCAATAATATAGAAAATAAACTGCTCCACATGAGTTAGGGATATTGACTCAAATTGCAAAAAAATATAGTTAAAACAAGATTTTCGTGATGAAAATTCATATTAATATGATTTCAAGTTGCAAATTAATCTTAGCCTGTAGGTCTGCAGCGTATACGGGGTGGTTAAGAAAAATCGAGTAAAATAACGAAATATAATTCCCAGAGAATTCGAGCATTTTAAGACTATCAATACAATGTTTGGCCTCCACGGGCATCAATAACAGATTGACATCTTCTTTGCATACTACACACGAGGTTGTTCAACATTCCTCGAGGAATTTGATTCCATAAACGGGGCAGAAGCTCTCCCAGATCATTTAAGCCTTAAGGATTCTGGGGTAGGTGTTGCATGTTTTATGCAATTCAAATCTGGTGAGTGCGGAGGTATTGGTAAATGTGGAATACCAAGCTCCTCGCGCGCATTCTCAACTATGGCTGCACGCTGCGGTCTAGCGTTATCGTCTAGAAATTGAAAAGTTTCACCAATAGCAGAGTGAAAATTTGGCACAACATTGTCAATGACATGCTCCTTATAGTGTAAGGCGGTCATATACCCAGGACAAATGTGTAGATCTGTGCGCCCGTTGAAACATATCCCGGCCCATACCATAACACTACCGCCTCGGAATGGATGGACTTCTTGGACATAGCGACGATTACGGAGTATGCGTGGGATTGTCCATACCCTTATTCTTCGAGAATCTGAAAATCGTCCATATCTGGATTCATCAGTGAAAAGGACACTACGCCATTGATCGTTCCAATTGATATGTTGCCTTGCCCATTCCAGTCTTTGACGCTTATGGTCACGTGTTAATGGAACTCCTCTTAATGGACGTCTAGAATCTAGATTCACCTCTCTCAAACGTCGTCTGATGGTTTCGATGGAAACTTGGACCCCATCTGCATTGTGAAGAATATTCCGTAGCATTCTACAGGTAGATGTAGGGTTTCTTCTCGTCGAAACGCTGATGATACGATCCTGAGCAGGTGTTGTTTTTCGTCACCCACCAAGCCTTGGTCTTTCCAACACGGAACCTGTCTCCCTGAACCCATTTCAAAGTTGAGATATCACACTTTGGCTGACTTGCTTGGAGCCTTTCCGCTACAACAACCTGAGTTATGCCACCCTGTAGCATTGCGATAGCCCTATTAGCCTCAGCTAATTGCCGAAGCCGTTGATAAACTGACTTAATTTCAAAATAAGAACATTCATAAAGCATATGCAAAGAACCAAACTTCAGAAAAAAGGAGCCCAGATTGACGAGATGTCTCATACTGATTTTTATTGGATCGATTCAAGTTGTTATTGAGTTTTAAATGATACAGCGATTTTCTCTTTATCAAAATTGGTTCTCAGAAAAAAAAAACAAATTACTTAAAAATCGTTGGCTGAAGAATATTTATTGTCGATTATAAAGAGATAATTTTCTATACTGAAGCTTTACTGTTGGGAAAAATAATTCATATTGAAATATAAAGTGCAATCTGAAAATAATACTCTTGACAATAATTCTCGATATATTGAGAGGCAATCAGCACTTGAAAAGACCTTAATCATATAGTCCATATGCATTTTTAGTATTAATAACTGGGAACTGTTTCCTGCGAATATAAAAAACCGGAAATTTCAAATGAAATCTGTTTTAATTCCCATCTCTAATTCGAATGGGTACTTAACCTTTGTTTCTGAAATTGATGAGATAATCAAAGGAAGTTTTATAGTAAATGTGTCCATTTGAAATAAATGAAATCGACCTATCGTTTGAATGATTCCCAAAGTTAATACCCAAGAACTTTTTGAAAAATTACATTATTTGTCGACTGCAGTTTGAATCATGGAGACATTAATTTTGCAATATTTTGAATGTGCACTTAAATATTCTGAATGAGGGAATGATATAAGATTATGATCCTGACATGAGGGGAATAGTAAAAAACGAAAATAGTCAGTTTAAAAAGATTTAAATAAAGTTCTATCCCAGCATCTCACATTCTCATCTAAAATTCCGAATAAAAACCAACGGAAATTTGGTACCTAATGAAACAACTGCTATCGCGAATTTTCAAGGCAGAATCGTTGTTACAATGGTGAACGTGAAATGGAATTAAGGATCTTGGGATGTCCCATTGTTACTGCTACAGAGTCGATATGCAAATTATTCTGGTTGGTATTTGTGTTGTGGTCGTGAGGTCAGAGGCGTAGCTCGTACTCCAAGAGGGCGTACACCGAAAAGCTCATTTTTACGGCGCTCGGAGTGAATGAAATTTTTCATTATTTTACGCAAGATCGAGTATGTACGCCACTGGATCGGGTTCGATACACGATTCGCATTCGAAATACGTCTGGATGGCATGCTAAATTCGGTTGTGAAAGTCGCTAATACCCGAAAAGAAATAACGAGACCTGAACCAGTCGAATGGGGGTCATAAAACGTAATAATTCTGGAAATATCAAGTTCAAAGTAGGGCTCCGTGTTCACATACAATTTCGACATTCGAATACCAATCTATATACACACAGAGTCTCACCAAAAACATTTGCAGAAGGTAACCTAATGTAACTTATGGTATCCACTCACGAGGAAACCGAACCGGACACCAGCGGCAAAGATAATAAAGGGCCATAAAATCCGGCGCGTGCCATTGCAGATGCTATGAGTTCCCATGAAGAGCATCGGAATTTTTGCAGTTGTGTCAGTCACTTCTACGAAAATTTCCGTAGAATTAGGGAATTCAGGAAGTTCCAACGGCATCTCCGATTTTGTTGAATATTATTGCACCAGGTAGTTGAATTCTTATCAGTTTTGCAAAGAGCCAGATATACAATTTTTTATTTTAATAAAAAATTTAATTGCTTCATCTATTTCAATCATCTGACTCATTGCTTCCTACCGAAAAAACCTACATAACATTTCGAGAAACCCAGACACAAAATCAAAAAACTATGTTTTCCAAAACTCAACTTCATTCTCATAATGAGAAGGGACAGAATAACATATATTGAATTCAATAAAAATGGACCCATACACTGGACTGATGAAACAAGAACATAATTGATCTGGTTTTTATGGCATAGTCCATTCAGCGAAACAGCAAAAAATTGCAACTACCCGCTTTGGAATAACGCAAAAAATAAATGAATGCCTTCGTTTCTAATATTTGGAAGCCATATTCAGGGAAAAACCATCATAAATTGATTTCATAATATGTACTTCCTTTCAAAACCGAACAAAATCGTACATTTCGTAGGTACTTTGTTCTGAATTCCGTAGAAGTGGCAACGCTGGCAAATTCTAGCAACATAATCCGTCTACCTCTTGTCAAAACCCAAGCGGCACATTTTATTGACCATGATTTATTGCAGATGCGGACACCAAGTGTTCCGAGAAGTTTCCCCGTGAGCGGGCTCTATAACAATCGAGAGATGCAGCAAATTTCCTGGCTGTTCCATCGATATCGAGAAACTGGAAACGTGACCGAAAGACCGAGAAATCGCTAACCGTACGAACAGAAATCCTGTTATTAGATGTTGTCAAGCGTGGTTTGATAATGCCCAAAGTCGAAGAAGAGTAGGCACCGGACGTCGAAGGGGCACAAATGAAGTTCAAGATCGACGTCTAAGACTTATGGCCATTAGAGACCGATTTGCGACAACTCGATCTTTGGCTGACGAGTGGTTAGGATAACAAGGCCATCCTGTAACTGTCCGAACGCCGGATAAGGTCTTTTGGACTGCAGCATTATCAACCCCATCTTGTGTTATCTCTGGCGGTTGAGCATCGCTGGCAACGATAACAGTGGTGCAAAGAACGACAACATTGGAATGTAGAATGGCATCAGGTAGTCTTTTCTGATGAATCTCGATTCTCCTTGGGTGCACATGATTGCCGAAGAAGGGTTAGACGACGTCGGGGAGAAAGACATGAACCTCAGTTTGATGTTGAGCGTCATGTACACCGGACAGTAGGCGTTACGGTATGGGGTGCTATCGCACATGCAAGTTGATCATCTTTGGTCTTTATTCGAGGTAAAATGACGCGTAACCTTCAAGAAAAAAAAGAGCCTTACCTTAACCGGCTCGAGAATCCAAGTTTTCAGCAAGATAATGCTCGACCTCATGTTGCTATAGTTAATTTAAACTTTTTTGAAGCGATCTATGTGAACCTTTTGCCATGGCCGCCCAGATCTCCCGATCTTCGCCCATAGATTATGTTTGGGACATCATGGGTAGAAGGCTTGGAAATTTACTCCAGCCTCCACTAACTTTGGTGGCTCTGAGACATGAAGTACAGGCAGCTTGGGATAGTATCCCTCAAGAAGGAATAGACCATCTTATTGCATCAATGCCAAGGCGTATTGGGGAGTGTATAGATAATCGTGATAATTACTAATTAATTCTAAAAAAATTGTAAACCCTTCGTTTTTCTCCAAATTTTAATCATTTACTCCTTGCTATACTATCTTTGTTTTACCAAATTTAAAAATCTCCTTCTGGGTGTTGCAGTTTTTTTGTCAGTAAACTAACAATAAATTTTCATCTGAAACCCTGAGACTCATAAAGAAATGGGCCAAAAATGAGTTAGATAAGTAATTTTCTTAACTCTTGTGGAGCTATTCATTTCTTTAGTGCGACTTCCTTTTTCCTTATATTTTATTCTTCTTCGGAATGATTCTAGGAACCGATCAAATGAGTTCCATTTCCAGGTATCGAACTGACGTCAAAACTAACCCAATGTTTTTGCGTCAGTTGTAATTTACATCTCGTTGAATTCTCTATGCTCTGTTCGTTTCACATCAGCGATTCTGAATGGGTGTAGATCATTACTTAGATCAATCGACTGTACCATCAGGTCGCGTATGGAAAACCCATTTGAATTCTTCAGCTTTGATGATTCGCATTTGCTATCACTCAGGGTAATGAATAACTTTTGCTACTCAAGGTACAACCGAAGAAAAAAAACAATTCTTGTTGAACTTTATTTCTACAACATGGACCAATTAATTAAATAAAATAAATGAGAAGTTGAACACTGCATCTTGAAAACAATCATCTTCAAATAACCAGATCAAGTAAATCTCAAGTGGACTCGAGTACACACTATATTCTCTGAGTCCAGTAGTTTCGATGAAAAATGAAAGTCATGTTCGTCCAATGCAATCATTTGGAGACAG
Source organism: Adalia bipunctata (assembly GCA_910592335.1). NCBI lineage: Eukaryota > Metazoa > Arthropoda > Insecta > Coleoptera > Coccinellidae > Adalia > Adalia bipunctata. The sequence continues at coordinate 18,848,760 of OU342955.1, forward strand.
AAACCTTTCGATATTCGTTTGTGATTTTATTGCTATCATTTCCTCTTGGATACGATTGAGCAAATAAGGAACTTGAATGGAACTGGTGAATGACTCCTTACAAAACATCAGTAAAGTTCTCTAAACGATTATTCACACTTCGAATAAAATTCGACCTAGATTTTCCAGAGCGAGTAACTCTTAGAAATAATTAGTGTCACTAGCACAATGAACTGACTACTGTTAATCTCATCATGAGCATAACTTAAGAACCTCAAAAGAAAATATGGTTTTTACCACTATGATTGTCTCGGTCTAAAAGGACAAATCTGACTTAGCTAAACTGCCGTCCTAACATGAAAGGTCCTATCTGCAAAATTGTGGTTTTGAGAAAAGCGGTTTTCAGGTCCGGATCTAGGGTGGGGCAAGCGGGGCGCTTGCCCTGGGCGCCAGCTTAAGGGGGCGCTAAAAACAACCAGAGGTTAAATTTTTTTTTATTTTTGATTTTCTCGGAAAAAAATATTATTAATAAATATGACCCGACTCTGAAGTGCCATCTTGACCACTCAAAAAAAGAACAAACATCCTATCTTCCCAAAAATATGCAAAATGAAATTTTCGATTTAATGGCCACCAAAGTTCGGAATAGCATTATTAATGAGATCAAGGAGGCCAACTATTTCACTATTATGTTCGACTGTACCCCAGATGTATCTCTCACAGAACAAATGAACCAGGTTATACGATATTTAAAGAGAACGTAGTCTGGATATGAGATAAAGGCAAAGACTTATAATACTAAAAATAAAGGAAAGTTTTATTGACTTCTTAGAAGTTGACAAGCTGGCATATACAGGGTGAGTCTTTGACTTGTACATATATTTTAACTGTAGATTCTTGAGGCCTAAAGAAGCCTTTTTTTCATTTTCCATTTTTCCGAATTCGGCTCTGTTAAAGAGATATAGCCATTTGAAAAAAAAAGTTGGGCTGAATACGCTCCTGAAACAATTCTCTGCAAACACCTCAAAGTTCATATTTTTCAATTGAAATTGATGTGATTATCAGATATTCTGTGTGATACATTTAGAAAATACTCAAGCACTAACCTTATTTGAATAAGAATGTTACAAACACGATATTTCCTAGCAAAAACGCTAAGTTTTGTTCCATAATTTCTGCAATTGAAATGCCATATTTCTCACACCAAAATAAGTTCCTTCTTCGATTTTCCTGAAGATTAGTTTGTAAACACTAATAATTTGTTCATATTTGCCTCGATACCCTGAAACTATCTTATAAAATTTAGTTTCTCACTAACCTATCCTAACTCCATTAATCAAAGTCATATGATTCGAAGTCAATGACCTAACCTAATCCATTCCTCTGTGATGATATATCATAGAATTCTAGAGAAGACGATGCCAGATTGACGATTTACTCTTCAACAATGGTATAGGCGAACTCAAGAAAGCAGAACGTCGCCTATCGTTAACGGAAGAACTATCACAGAGGCTTCTACGCATTGCTCTTTGGAAATGCCAAACGAGTAGTTCTGATTCTCGCCGATACAGCGCTACGATCTAAATTTAAGTGCGCTGCCGGCTGCGAGTGCGATGTAGCCGCCACGCAAGACAAGACAAGACGTTCTTCTGTGTCTCCACAGTACAGTCTGTGATTACAATGAACGACGCCGCGATAACCTTTCTACATGGATTCGTTTTATTATTTATTTATTTACTTGAAGTTTGCAGAGAATAAAGCAAACAGGTGAAGAATGTGATGTGAAAACAGTGTAGGGTCGATTAAAAATTCCAAGAGGATATTGTTAAGAAGATAGATTTTCCTGAAGGACGGGTATCAATAAATTTTCAATAGAAACTTCTTATAAACTTTGTAATTTCATGCTTCTCGGAATTCAGTTGATAAACATTGACAACATTGTTAATTTGTTAAGTGACCAGAGAAGAAACAATATTCGATGATATTTAATCCAGGAAAGCATTCAGATTTTTTATGAAATTCATGATTTTTTCCTCAAAATTCTTCGTATACATTTAGGAATAACTCGAAAACCACGCGTTTTATTGAAAAAATATAGGAATACTTTTATTCTCTAAAATGGTTGATTCTTTCGAAAATATGAACCGTTTATCCTTTTCAAGTGATTTGATAGTGTTTTTGCATGAATTTATGAGTCGACCACCCTGTAACTTTTAAACTAGGAGAGATATTGAATAAGTTTCGATTGAGGAATATGCACCATGAATAGAGTAACCAATGGACCAAAATTCAGTTCATTTGAAATAACGGTTCCGGAGATATGAACAGGAAAGTGTTTTTTTCGTGGATTTTCGACACCCTGTATCTTCCAAACGAAACCGAATTTTGAAAAATGGTATGGGAAAAAAATTTTTCGTTTGATGAGGGGAATCTACAGTTAAAATATATGTACAAGTCAAAGACTCACCCTGTATATAAAGGAGTCCAATCCAGAATTCTACACTCTCTGAATCTTGTGGGTGTCCATTCGTCTTCATCATGTTCAGAAGCAGTAAATTTATTTGGTGTTGTACAAAAACTTTATTGTTTTTTTGTTAGTTCAACCACACGATGAACAATTATGAAAAAGTGGACGAAAACAAATTTTAAAGGAAGTAGCCAAACTAGATGGACTAAACATAAGCTGTTAATGCCTTGCTCAATAATTTACCGGGAGTTGTGAAGGCTGAGGAAGAAATCAAAGAATCCTCACTAGTCGCAGAATACAAGTATGAAGCTGGTCATTTGCTTCTTGCTGTGATGGATTTTAGATTCATACTAAACACAACAATTTGGGATAATATTCTGCGAAAGATCAATATGGTCAACGTGGAAATTCAGAAAGGAGATATAGTTATTTCACGTTCATTATCGTTCATGCAAGGTCTTATGAAGATCTTGCAAGGAATGGCAGAAAACCTTATTGAAAACTGGATCTCGGAAGCTACACTTCTTTCAGAAGAATTGGATGTGGAGCCAATTCTTAGAAATAAACGAAGAAGAAAAAGCAGGTTGAAGAAATGTGCGATGATGAGTCAAGAACGGAAATTAAGGTTGTTTTCGACAGATTATTGTCAGAAATCAAAAAAAGATTAGAAAGCGCAGAGAGTCTGCATACGAATTTCTCATTCCTCAATGGCCATGCCCTTTCAAACATGCAAAAAGAGGATCTGCAGAAAATGGAACCCTTTTAGCGCAAAAATATTGAAGAGACTTGAATGCAGTTGATTTTTGTTAGGAACTAGCGGTTTTCAAAATGTTGCTTCCTGAAATAAGTAAAAGATCAACTTCATTAGACCTGCTACAAATTCTTCACAGGCAAGATCTGAAAGATGCTGACATTATATAGAATATAGTGCACATTGCCTACCACGTCTGCAAGATGTGAAAGCAGTTTCAGCAAATTGAAAATAATAAAAAATTATTTGCGTTCCTTAATGAGTCAGAAAAGTCTCTATGGCTTCTCGATCTTAGCTATAGAATACAAAACTGCTTCCGAAACAGATTTCGAGGAGCTGATAGATGCGTTCGCGGAAAGAAAATCACGCCGCGTGATGCTATGTGAAGAAAAAAGTCCAATTTCTTTCCTTGTGATATTTTCCTTATAATTAGTTTTCATTTTCATTATTCATTTGTATTATTTATTTTTGTTTTTTCTATGAATTCTTATATGTACATATTGAACAAATGGGGGGGAGCGCAATCATGAATTCTTGCCCCGGTCAGAAAGAATCGTAGATCCGGGCCTGGCGGTTTTATGTTAGTCAACATAGATAAATAATATGTAGGTATGAGCCAAAAAGTCAAAATATCAAATTTTGCAGATAGGACCTTTCTTGCTAGCAGGGCAGTAAACCCCCAATCAGATTGCAATAACCAAGAGGTTATAGGTGAAAACCATTATTGACCCGATACATAAACAATATCGATTTATTGGTGTCATAATTCTCAAAGTACTCACGTCTAAAGAACGTGGATAGAAAGTGAGTACACAACTTGGAATTGCTTGCGTTAACACAACTTTCATTACAACTCGACTAAAGATAGTAGGTTCACGACAGGCACGCTTTTAATTTAGAAAGATACAGGGTGTCACATTGAAGAAGAAACTAAAATCTTTTCAAGTAGAAATGAAAAACCCCATCAAAAAATCTGCGTCAAGTTCTTCATATTTCGACCAGAACTGTCGGTCAATGGACCCCTTTAGGTCCTTCGGACGGATCACGTATTACCTCTTTGATCTTATCTCTCCTCAGCTCCTCAGTATCGTTCCCATACCTCGAACCATCGTCCCCCAGATAATCGTAATCGGAATCCTCAACAGACGTTGTAGAAACGTTCGACGAAGATTCGGATGCGCCTTCTTTCTGTCTGGTCGATAAAAAGATGCCAGTCCATGTCATCACGATGATCGCGGAACCCACCGTGGGTGCCACAAACTTCATAACGATCGAACGACACTGGAATCACAACAAAACACTACACGAGGGACCGCGAGATCACAACAGCACCATGCGTGTGATTTGGAGAAGAGAACAAGAGTTATCAAAGACCGTTTATCAATCATTATCTGTGTGGATATCCAAGGAGTGGAGCCTATAATCGCGTGGTTTCATGAGGCCAATCAAAACTACTAATTAGTGTTCACAAATAAACAGAGACTCAAAGTCGGTTACTATTTTAACTCCGATATCGTTCTATTCCAAGATGTTATCTGTTTTCTTAGTCTTTGTCTTCGACTCCAAGTAAATTCATGCGAGTCTGAAGCTTATGGTTTCATCTTTTTTATATTTATTCGCACTGCGGGGGAGTTCCACAAGGAAGTATGTTTGGGCTACAAATATACAAACTACAACCAAAAATGACCGTAAATTTAAATGAACCACAGCTGACGATGCCATTCATTTTTTGTTGAGTTGGTAGACTATTAACTCACATCTACAGGGTGTCACATTGAAAAAGAAACAGGTCTTTTCCAGTAAAAAACTAAAGATTTTGAGACATCGCTCGGACCCGTCAATTTTGTTCTTGAGGAGGACATTTCTTCAAAAAAAAACTATGGTCATATCATATTACGCGACAAACTAAACCCCTTGAATTTGGATAGGGAAGATGGGTCGTGCGATATGTTGTTGAAAAAATCTTTTTCTCATGTATATAACAGTAATTTTTTTTTTGGGATTCGATCTTATGCTTCAGGTAAATTGTGTGATATTTCTCCCAAAGGTACATTCACTTTTGTGACACTGTTGTCATGAATCAAGAAATAATTATTGTAAACACGAATTATCGCTCGATTGGATAAGACCTAAAATTTCGGTGATTTGATTAGACCCGGTGATAACTAGTCTATTTTCCCACAATATCCGATTGTTCAAGACAGTTCTTCAGATATGCATTTATAAAGTAGTGGTATTTTTTGAAAACACGGTCAGAGTTCAGAGGACCGAAACAGGTGCGGCTGTTTCGTTTTAGTGTGAAATTGATCGAAGATGAAGCCCTCACCTTCTAGCAGTCAACTCCCAAGATGGAAAGAAAAAAATAAGGTAGATCCATAGCATGATTTTTCGCTTTTTTTGTGGGATAATTTTTTTGTTTCGTTATTTCATCTTTCCAAAAGTATTCGTATTTGAAGATTAAATGAATATTCAATGCAAAGAGAATTATTTATTCACAATAACATAATATGTACATAGTATACACTCAACCAAACTTATATGGAATCACCCTGTTATTTGGAAAAAACGAATTTTAATTTAAAAAAAGTCGCTGAAAAGTGAAGAGCAGTTTTCCCAAAACAAGTTTATTACAAAAATAATATAAATTATTGAAAGATTATTTTTATAATAGAACAGAAAATTAAAAGTGTAAATTTCTCTAAAAATAATTTTTATGTAACTGAGAATTGAACAACAAATAAAACGATTTTAACAAATCAATAATCAGTATTACCACCCCTGGCATTGATACAAGCTTGAATTCGACGAGGCATGCTTTCTATTAAGTTGTTAATTTCTTCTTCTGTAACATTTGCCCATTCCTCTAAAGCCGCTTGTATAAGTTGCTCTGCGTTACCAGGATTATTTTGACGAGCTCTAATTTTTCTTTTGATCCTATCCCACAAGTGCTCGATAGGATTAAGGTCCGGTGAACAAGAAGGCCACTCTAAAACAGTCACAACTTCTGTTTCGAAAAAAAATTTTGCGACTCTGCTGGTATGTGGAGGTGCATTATCCTGCATAATTAGGAAATAATCTCCAAAAGCACCTCGCCAGAGCCTCACTACAGGTTGTAGCACTAGATCAACATACCTAGGCCCTGTCAGAGATTGTCTAATGGGAATTAAAGGAGTTTTCTCACCAAACATAATTCCGCCCCAAAACATTACAGTACCTCCTTTGTATTTAGGGATCGGTCTTGCAGCTTGGAGCCTAGCTTGCCTCCCTCTACCTCTTAAAATGCGAACACGCCGGTCGTCTGATCGTAGGCCAATTCTGGTCTCATCCGAAAATAAGACATTTTTCCAATCTTCAATAGTCCAATTTTCATGCTCTAAACACCAATTAAAACGGTCAACTTTATTTTGCCTTGATAGTTCTGGAACTCTTAACGCTCTTCTCTTGAATAATTCCCGAGCGCGAAGTCTTTTTCTGATAGTTTCGACAAAAACACTAACACCTGTAGCTTGCAAAAATTGCCTTTGAAGCTCTGAATGAGATACTGCGGGATTTCTTCTTGCTGTTTGGGCTAAAAATAGATCCTGCCTTTCTGTAGTTACTCTTCCACGACTTCTTCTCGGCCTATTCTTTAGGGTTCCTAACTCCAGAAACCTTGCATAGGTTTTTGAAAGAACCCCTTGTGTAACCCCCACCGTTCTTGCAATCTGTCTTTGTGACATACCTTGTTCTGCCATAGTAATAATTCTTCCTCTCTGGACTTCCGATAACCCCACATAAGGCATTTTTTTTAAACTTTGCAAAAAAACAAAATATAAATTCACTGCGACATTCGAACGAAATGGTAAAATCGACACTGCAAAGCCAAATCTTATCAAGTGCTTATGAACCTAACTGTTTTTGTGAGTAAACACATGCACTTTTTTTTGCTTCTAACGAAAAAGATATCAAAATAATATTTCATCTTAATACTGGGTGATTCCATATAAGTTTGGTTGTGTGTATTCTAAAACTAGTTGCAGAATGGGCTCTCATTCCAATACGCATGAGTGTTGGAATTGCATTCTGCAACGATATTTTCTCTATTTCAGTCAAATTTCGTGAAATTCAATGAAAAATTCAGATCATACATCCTATTGTCTTTTATGTTGTATCTTGGCAGTTGGTGACTGTTACGAAATTGACATTTCCAAATTGACGTGTGTTGAAAATTGATAGGATCGAAAGTCATTGTTGACAACCACGAAACAAGAAAAAATTAACTGAAAACAGTGCTGTAATGAGTTCATTAGAGCACTGTTCTTAGTATTGTAATGAACTCATTACGATACTGAAATAGAGAAATATAAACTTTGAAGGAAGTATTAAATTTCACGAGAGATCGAAATTCTGAAATTCTCTAATATTCATTCTTCATACAAAGTATGGTCAATAACTGCTTGGCACCTCCTCTGCGTGCTTTCCACCAAGTGATTGAAAATATCCTGCTCAATTTGTTGCCAAAGTTGTGGCAAGAGATCTTGGAGCTGTTGCAGCTCTACTGGATGGGTTCTTTGCAATTGAATTTAGGTCAGGGGATCTTGGAGTTGATGCCAAATGAGAAATACCCTGGTTTTCTCTAGTATACTTCATGGAGACTTCTTCTGAATGTTAGGGAAATTAAACCAACTATGGCATGTCGAATACCTTGACTTGCCATTCTAAGAATGCTGATAGGCTGTCTTCTCACCGAAAGAGTTGAAAACAGTCTTTTACTGGCGATGTAGCACTTGATCTACCACTTCTGGGTATCAGACAAACAGTTTCAGCGTCAAAGTGCCATGAGAGTGAACGTAATATCACAGTTTGGCTAACACTGAAGAAACTGGCCATGTTCGACCATTCTGAAGCATCCCAAGAGTTCTGTTGACATCGTTATCAGATGAAAATTGTCTTGGCATAACGAACCTTCGATTTTTAATTGCGTAGAATCGTTTTATCTTTTTGTATATACAGACTGAAGAGAAAATCATTAGAATGTGCATTTCTGACACACAAAGGCGAAAAAATTAATGAACTTGTTGGAATCTGGCTGCAAGATGAACGAGAAGACGTTTTTGAAATACACTTGAAAAAAATTATAATTACTTAATAATAATTAAAAATCAACAAGCATGAAATTTCTAGAAGAATGAAGAACAACCATTTCGTATAGTGATTCTTAAGGTTCTCGAAATATTTTTTTACCAACTATACCACCCAAATCGTTGTAGGTATTACAACGTAATAAGCGAGTTATGATAAAAAATTGCCGTTTCACTCGAGTTCCCGAAGTAAACATCTCATATCAATGAATTATCAAGGCTATGAAACTATGAAACTAATAACAGAAATTATTTCCTAAACTCATATCGACACGAATATAATTAGAATGACACAAGCATTGGTTCCAAAGGAAATCATAAAATATTCGTATTATGATGAAAATATCGAAACGAAACATACAGGGTGTACCACGGTCGAGTGCCTATTAGACGTTTCTGGATAACTGGACATATTTGAAATCCGAAAATTGGTATTATGATATTGTTGGAAATTCTCTAGAGACCAAAAATATTTTTGGATCTTGAGCGCTTCAGGTTATACCAGAAGTGGAAATAAATTTGTTCAAAAAATTTTTTTTTCAATATTTTCGTTTCTGATATGATTGAGTATTCAATTCTGAATACATTTCTGTTGAAACCATTGTATTCATCCGAATAGTTTTCGAAATATCGAGAAAAAACCTGAAAAAATGTCAAATATTCATCGTCAGTGTTTTGTTCATTATTCTTATTCTGAAAATCCTGAGTGTAAACCGTTCTCACAACGTCAAAGTAGAAGAATGTGTAAAGGTCATGCATCTTTTGAATTTCATAAATATCATCACAGGGTGTTTCAAATTTTGTGTCGAAAACAGTGATCGAAAATTGGCCATAACTTCTGTTTTTCAAATTAGAACCCTATTTTTTTATAATTGCGTTAGATTCTGCGAAGAAAAATAATAATGGCATTCTCAGATATGCTCTTGCTCCTAAATTCAGTAATTCCCGAGATATTTGAGCTTTTCTGAATTCATGTTATACGTAGAGTCAAATTCATCTCATCTTTCGCATGAGAATATTCTGTGACCAAAGAAGATAAATTATCCCATTAATAATTCACTAGTTTGGGCCCAGCGATCTACCTTTTAAGTAGATTCACCTTGTTAGTAGATCCCCCTTTGAAGACAGATTCGCATTTTGAAAAATCAAAAGCAAAAACGCAACCTCCAAACGGTCATCTATGCGTCGAGTTAAAATTTGATTGCCGTTGTCAAGAACCCTAACCTATATGTAACTTCACCCTTGACGTCTCGAAATGTCGAAAAAATCCAACCTTCAAACGGTCATCTGTGCTTCGCTCAAACTTTGACTGCCGTTGTCAAGAACCCTAACCTATATGTAATGTGACGTCTCGAAATGTCGAAGAAATCCAACCTCCAAACGGTCATCTATGCGTCGCGTCAAACTTTGACTGCCGTTGTCAAGAACCCTAACCTCTATGTAACTTCACCCTTGACGTCTCGAAATGTCGAAAAAATCCAACCTTCAAACGGTCATCTGTGCTTCGCTCAAACTTTGACTGCCGTTGTCAAGAACCCTAACCTATATGTGATGTGACGTCTCGAAATGTCGAAAAAATCCAACCTCGAAACGGTAATCTGTGCGTCGCGTCAAACTTTGAATGCCGTTGTCAAGAACCCTAACCTAATTCTAACGTCGAAAGTCATCGCAATAACTGAAACTCTCTGGTTTTATCGATATTTTCTGGTCGAGTCGGAAATTTTTACCATTTTCACGAAATGTCGAAACTTTTCGAATTTATTTCGGAGACCCGGAAGAACGTGTCGAAAAACCCTTTGCGTACCTGTGGTAACGGGGATATGGGTCTTTGTTTAAAAAAATCTCCGAACGTCCAGGTGCCTCCGGAAAAAAGCCTTATTTGCATGAAGTTCGCTATTTAAGGGCGAATTTTACCGTTTTTCGCGAATTTTTTTAAAATACTTCCCGGGGTCCTAGAAAAAATCCGAAAACACCCACGCGTGCTCCCGTTCTTCAACTTTCCGACGCCCTCCTCCCCTTGCCCGTAGGCCGTCGCACGCGACGGCCCTCGCGCCTTCGGCGCTCGCCTTTCGACAAAAAAAACCTCTTAAATTCTCTGGTCCTTATTATCTTAATATATATCCGACAAGTGACAGCTCTCATTTTAGGCCTTAACCTTACTTCTCGATTTTCCTTCAATGGTAACTATGGTTTCATAAGAATAGTCATCGAATCTGTTGGCATGAGAATATTCTGTGACAATAGAAGATGAATGATTCCATTAATGATTCACAGGTGACAGGTCCAATTATTAGTTGTTACTATGGTTTTATGAGAATATTCATCGAATCTCTTCAGATTCGATGAATTTGACTCTACGTACAACATAAATCCAGAAAAGCTCAAATATCTCGGCAATTACTGAATTTAGGAGCAAGAACATCTGAGGGTGCTATCAATATTTTTCTCCGCAGAATCCAACGCAATCATAAAAAAATAGGGTTCTAATTTGAAAAACAGAAGTTATGGCCAATTTTCGATCACAGTTTTCGACACAAAATTTGAAACACCCTGTGATGATATTTATGAAAATCAAAAGATGCATGACCTTTTCACATTCTTCTACTTTAACGTCGTGATAACAGTTTACACTCGGAATGTTCAGAATAAGAATAATGGACATAACACTGACTATGAATATTTGACATCTTTTCAGGTTTTTTTTCGATATTTTGAAAACTATTTGAATGAATACAATGGTTTCAACAGAAATGTTTTCAGCATTGAATACTCAATCATATCAGAAATGAAAATATTGAAAAAAATATTTTTTGAACAAATTTATTTCCACTCCTGGTATAACCGGAAGTGCTCAGGCTCCGAAAATATTTTAGGTCTGTAGAGAATTTCCAACAATATCATAATCCCAATTTTCAGATTTCAAATATGTCCAGTTCTCCAGAAACGTCTAATAGGCACTCGACCGTGGGACACCCTGTATAGAAATTCGAATGCACGAATAAATAATAACTAAAATTCTAAATCTACAATATATTTCTCATGAATATGTTGTGGAGTATATTTTTAAAGATACATTCAACCAAAAAAATTACCCCTTCGAAAAAATCTTCTTCATTTCAATCTCACTCAAAAACGATGAACCGACATTTTCAGGACCTTAAGAAGTGCATCACCACCTCTGAAGGAATCCCCATAACAGACCCATCTAGCAGCATCACGGTAGGACAACACGGTCCGATAGTCCTATACGATTCCAACCTCATCGAATCTCTGGCCCATTTCAACAGAGAAAGGATACCGGAGAGGGTGGTGCACGCCAAGGGTTCCGCCGCCTTCGGCTATTTCGAAACCACGCACGACATCACCGAAGTGACCACTTCCAAAGTATTCGAGGTGGGAAAAAGGACGCCGGTCGCCGTCAGGTTTTCCAGGGTGGCAGGAAGCTTGGGATCGGCCGATACGGACCTGGATCCTAGAGGTGGGTGATCTCGATTCGAAAGCTAGAGAGATTCAGTTTTCATATTTTTCATTGAGTTCACTGATTCATTTCGTGAATAATTCTGTTTCCATTGATGTCTCATTTTCTGCTTCCTTTTCCTGTGATTCGCAATTTGTAGTGATTTCGATTCAATCCAATTAAATTCATTTGAAACTTTCATTTGTGCGAATTATTTCGAACAAAAAAACTGTTACCAGTGGCATGGTTATTTTATAATACCACAAGGATAAGTGTGCACAATTTGACATTTCTAGCAACCATATTGGTTTGTCGAGCTCGATCAATCTTTATACGGGAATTGGGAAAAGTAGAATTCGATAGGTGGCGCTCTGAAATGTCAATGTCATCTTAGCAACGAGTAAAACAAATCAGATGTCGTATGAGCCCTTTGATATTGAAGTGGTTTTATTTTGCTGTTTAAGTTATTTTCAGGGGGTGTTTTGTGAAACTTTTGGTTTTTCTTTGATTGTGCTTTAGTGCTTTGTGTTGTTTATCTAAATTTTGACTCCCAATATTTTTATTTTTGGAGTAATAGGTATGGTTGATGTTTGTGAAAAGTACAACAAGCGTTCAATTAACTGTTTAGTTTCAGGTCTGATTTCGTGTTTTTATTTCATTTTTGATATAGTCATATCAACAAAAGTTGCAGGGAAGGTACGTTTGTATTGAGTATCATTTGAAATTTTTAATACCGACTTATTTTCTTTTCGTTTTCTGGATCATACTTCTTGGCTTGACTGTGGTAGTTTTAAGGAAGGTACTGCATTTAAAAGAAGATACTTTTTTTTACTAAGACCTGAAGAATATGTTACTCATTTATATATTGTTCACCTTCAGAAATATAACCTACACCATCCACTATTAACTTATAACTATGTATTACACACTTGACACTTGGTACTAACCTTGACTAGTCTTCCCTTTTAAAATGTAAGGAACACACGGACATACTATCTATAACTGGTTTCCCCATTTTTAGTTTCATTGCCTAAGCCTTTTGAGATATATTTTCCAGAACTCCAAACGCATTTTCAATATTTACCATTCTTCCCATGGGAGGAAATTTATGGAAATATAAATCGGGATTTTTCCCTTCACGGCTAGTGCAACCAAATACAGAACAGTTTCGATTATGCAGCGACATAATTCAAAGTATAAAACTTTAAAAAAGGTACAAAAAAAATCAAACTTGATCTGCAATGAAGACAAAAAACAGAATAAAAACAATGCAATACGAATTGTTTTACTCGTTGCTTCAATTACAATTTTTTTCCGCCAGAGGTCTCATTGAATTCTACTCCGCCCAATAGGAGTTATCGACAAGATCCTGTTTTGCTGATATAGGTAACTATATTTCTTCTGTTATTTTGAGGACATTTATCCTCTCATTTGTGTTGGGTTTCAATTAATTTCATATACTTATGTACAGTCCACTAGCCTCATTTTCATTTTCACTCGGAAGATTATATTTCGAAAAATTGAACTTGAATAATTGAACCACACTTCAGTTGGTTAACTGAAACTCTACCCAACGGCATTGTCTGAACTATCCCTGGGCTTCAGGGCATAATAAAATCGATTTCGAACATGTCAATTTTTTGGTGAAAAAGGAGCAAGAGGTTAGACCCCCAAAAACACTATATTTCTCGTCAACAAGAAATCCCTGGCGAATCAAAAGGAGTTTTCCAATCTTGAAGATCTTCTATACATTCGAATTATTCAGAATATCCATTTGGCTGATCAGTATCCTCTATACTTTGAGTGCTCTGAGCTTCTGAACAAAACTTTGAAATTAATTGTGTATAATATAAAAGGAAAAAATTCGAGTCAAACAGGGACCGTAGGGAAAAGTTTGATATCGAAATATAGGTATTCGAGGACGCTGAATTCAATAAAAAATATTCCGAGGCCCTATCTATGACATTATATAGATTGTTACCTGCGAAATGTTATTTTTTTCAATCGAAATTTCAACTCGTCAGATCTCCCGCTCCTGTGATCGTATTAACTTTTAGTTTGTATATTATTATTCAGCATTAACTACCTAAAGGCATAATAAAATCGATTTCGAAAATGTCTACTTTTCGAGTGAAAAATGAGTAAGGGGTTAGACCCCCCCCCCAAAAAACACTATATTTCTCGTCAACAAGAAATCCCTGGCGAATCTAAAGGCGTTTTTCAATCTTGAAGATCTTCTATGCATTCGAATCATTCAGAATATACATTTGGCTGATCAGTATCCCCAAAACTTTGAGTGCTCTGAGCTTCTGAACAAAACTCTAAAATGAATTGTGGAAAATATAAAAGGAAAAAATCAAGTCAAACAGAGACCATATGAAAAAGTTTGGTATCAAAATGAAGGTTTTCGAGGACTCTGAATTCAATAAAAAATAAACCAAGGACTTATCCAGAATAGTTCAGATTTTGACTTGAGAAATCACATTTTTCAAAAATAGAAAGGACCCTGCACAAATCAAATGGGAAATGGACCCCAGTCGAATTGGCTGAAATTTGGATATGTTGTAGTTTATAGATTTTATAGATTTCTGATCAATAGTCTCCATGGGCCCGAGACCTAAAAATGGACAGTTTTTTCAATCTTTCAAAGCTCTTGTTCCTGTGATAGGATCCAGTTGAAGTTCATATATCTTTGCTCAGCATTGTTCAAAGTATCTCTATGTATTTTTCCCTGTCGTTTCCAGTTTAAATACGCGAAACAGCGAAGAGAGTTGCCATTTTCCCTTATTCGACATTTTGAACTGTTAAATCGGAAAGTACCGACTTAGTATTCTTCGACCAAGTATTGCATAAAACTTTATGGGAAGCTTTAGCCGCTTCATTCCTTTTCCGATCTTATTCTCGGCTGGAACGACTTAAAAGCGAGAAAAGCTCACATCACCGTTATTTCCCCTTACATCAACCTTCTGATGGCTTAATGGACAAATCAATCGTTGATTTTCCTTATTTAGAAAGTCGTAGGAAAGTTAACTACGAGAAAGGATACGGCACTGCAATCAGCGATGTGTATACAAACATCAAGAGATCACTGACCGGCGGTAACGTAATTTGCACCTAGTTGAAAGCGAGTTGAATCTATATTTCACCCGTATATCCCTAAATTCTCAGGACAGCAATGAAATACTCCAAATTTCATTTCCATTTCAGGTTTTGCGATAAAATTCTACACTGAAGAAGGTAACTGGGATTTGGTAGGCAACAACACGCCAATTTTCTTCCTCAGAGACCCTGTTCTATTCCCCCAATTAATTCATTCCCAAAAACCAAACCCTGTGACGAATCTGAGAGAATGGAATCAGTTTTGGGACTTCCTATCGCTGAGGCAAGAGTCCGTACATCAAACCATGTTCTTATTCTCTGACAGGGGAATCCCCCAAAGCTACAGGCACATGCACGGCTACGGGTCGCACACTTTCTCCTTCGTTGATAAGAACCAAAAATTGACTTACTGCAAATTCCATTACAAGACCGATCAAGGTATGAAGGATAAAATACACCCTGTATTTTCGTTTCTCAATGGAACATTCGAATAATCAACAAATATTCTTGCAGGCATAAAAAATCTATCACCAATAGAAGCCCAACAAATCGCTGGTGAAGACCCAAACTTTTATGGCAGAGACTTATACGATGCCATTGAAAATAAAAACTACCCATCATGGACCTTCTACGTCCAGCTAATGACACCGGAGCAAGCCAAAACGAAAACATACGACCCCTTTGATATAACGAAAGTGTGGCCCCATTTGGAACACCCCTTGATCGAAGTAGGCAAATTGGTGTTGAATAAAAACCCGTCAAATTATTTCGCAGAAGTTGAGCAACTCGCTTTCAGTCCCAGCAACATCACGCCGGGAATTTGGATTTCCCCCGACAGATTTTTACAGGGTCGCCTTTTTTCTTACCCTGATGCCCACAGATATAGATTAGGGGTCAATTACGCTCAGCTGCCCATAAATTGTCCATTCAAAGTATCCAGTTATGAAAGAGATGGTGCTTCAAATATTATAAATCAAGGTGGTTCTCCTAACTACTACCCAAACAGTTTTAATGGACCAACTCAGTGTACTTATAACTATCTGTCACTCCAACATATTGAAGGCAAGGTTGGACATTACGATACAGGAAGAACTGAAGATAATTACAAACAAGCCACTGTGTTTTACAATAAAGTTTTGGATGCATCTGCCAAGGGTAGATTGGAAGATAATTTGGTTTCTACAATCAAAAGAGTAACGAATGAAAATGTGAAAAATAACGTTTTGCAAATGTTTTCCAAGGTTGATCAAACTTTTGGCGACAATCTGAAAGATAAATTGAGGAAAGTTACGAAGCAGGATGGATACTAACTTAGGGATGCTCAAAGAAAATATGATATAATGTTTTATGAATAACCAAGTAAATACAAGCTTATTTGAATTCTTTAATCAATTTTCCTCTCTCCACTGAATCATTTGATGTCTTAGCATGATTTTGAGAATAATTTCCTAATCCACAATTTCATAAAAAGAAAAAACTTACCTTTCAAAAATCCTACAAAATCAATGAAAATTTTTCTCATGAAATTTCATTTTCCGTTATTCATCAAGTTGCACACTCGGTTGCACATCAATCAAAACATGTGATTGTCAGATATGTAATACATAGAATTGGTCCATTCTTCTTATTTACAAAGCAAAAACATAAATTTCCATAACAGAGTACATAAAACACCCAAACATATCTCAATCTAAGGAAAATCATACATGTCCCAAATGTAATTGATTTATACTCGAAATATTCAACCAATATGTGCAATAAAAGATACTGCATTACCACAGATTTATTCATAAAATTTGACGACTTCATCACACTTACCTCTTTAATTTTGTTCCTCCTTTCTCTCATAACTGGGTCACTATCTTCCCCATTTGTAACTAGTGGATAATGATCACTAATTGCAGGAGGGATAGTCACAATACCAGTGTCATAACTATTTCCTAGTTTCACCTGATTAGTAGGTGTGGAAGTCTTACGATAAAACCTACCGATATCTGGTCTTTCCAAAACTTTCAATTCCGAGTCTTGCTCAATTTTAGCCCTAAACTTTTCACGGTCCACAACTAGATGGGGGTCCTCGCCTTGAGTGTCCATCTCATGTCTCAATAGTTTTGGAGACTCTCTACTGTTTTCCAAGGGAGGAGGTGGAATTAAAAGTTCTGGAGCAGCTCTTTTGAAATGATCATACACTCTATAAACACTATCCGATCTAGTTGCCGAGTTTCGAAATTCAGGAAGGAAAAACAGTGTTCCAAAACAGACTAAACCAAAAGTTAAGAACACCAACAAGATAATGTATTTTTCGCATGACCTGAATGATCTCCTGGAAAAAGTTAATGGTATCCTACTAGCTATCCTTTGGTAGGATGGAAAGATACTTGTTGTCATTTTTATAAATAAATTAATTACAATTTGTTGTCAGTCTATTCATTAACACTATTATTACCCGAACTCTGTATTGACACCTGCCAGTGGCATTTGTTTTCTTAGCGGTAGCACTCGGCAACACTAAATTAAGTGTCACAATGACAACTGACTAGGTTAACTTTTCTGCAATCTGACATTTGCTGACATGCAGAAATAGTTCAAAGTTCACGTATTTTAGAACTACAACTGGTAATGGTACCCAGAATATTTAATTTTCAATTTAAAGTTTAAACGTATTCGTGGTTGCATTAATCCATTAATGTTTTCGTTACAACTTTGATTATAATATTGGAACTTCTAACAAGTGCTGGCTACTTATTTCAATTTGAAAAAAAAAATGTTCCTAGAATGTTGTAGTTCGAATTATTTCAAATTAGAAGATTTATAACCTAAAAAACCAACATTCAAAAAATCAAAACAAACATCAACATCAATTCAAATATCGTTTGAAATTTTAAATAAAATACTAAATTCTAAACTATTATTGAACTATATACATATAGAATATTATGAACGATACTTTGGATTATTTTGCTGAATCTCAAATAGAGAACTTCGTAACTGAGAATCTTTTGAAAACTCAAAATAATAATAAAAGTATAGTAGAAAGTTTGCAACTCGTTCAGAACAGTATCTTATTGGACGACTCATTATTTTTACATGATTACAATTCACAAGCATTTAGTACCACTGAAGATGAGAAAGATCCATTTGTTAAAGAGGAAAGTGAAGATATTCCAAATCTTCATGGAAACGATTTTCTTCAAGAACTGACATTAGATCGCACTTTAAAAGGGTTGGAATGTGATTCCGATATAAACAAAGATGATGGAGCACCAAAAGAACAGTCTTGTACTGATGTGTCAGTTATTCATCAGGAAACAGCAATCTCTAAAATTATTCAACAGTCTAATGGTTCACAATGCGTGGTTTCGAATGATGCTAATACAATTTACTTGACTAGTGAAAAATCTGTGGAAAACCTCCCAATTCTGTGTGATAAAAATGAGGATGCAAATATTCTCGAAGTTGCAGAAACACCTTTGGAAGACTTTGAAATGGAAGAACACAAAATGGTTGAGAACGCAAATCAAGAAGATAAACAGATTGTGGACATTAATTCTACAGATAATCATTACCTATCATCTTGGGGATTGCCAGAGTCAGTGTTGAAAAGCTACAAAAAAAGGAAGATCATATCTATGTTCGATTGGCAATTAGAATGCCTAAGTAAAGATGGTGTATTTCAAAAAAATAAGAATCTTGTATATTCAGCTCCCACATCTGCTGGTAAGACTTTGGTAGCTGAAATTTTGGCAATGAAATGTCTTTTTGAGCGCAAAAAAAAGGTTGTTTTTATCCTCCCGTTTATATCTGTTGTAAGAGAAAAAGTTTACTATTTTCAAGATTTGCTAGGGACTTCTGGTAAGAGAGTAGAAGGATTTATGGGTTCTTATAATCCACCGGGTGGTTTCCAACATGTTGATATGGCAATTGGTACAATAGAAAAATGTAATAGTTTAGTGAACAGATTAATGGAGGAACACAAATTGGGCGATATTGGTAAGTGACCAAAAACAAAAATTCATTATTTTTTTTGAGAATTGTCTTTCATTATGGAAAATAATTTTGTCCTTGTATTGTATGAAAATCTAGGATTATTGTTTACAGGGCTAGTCATAATTGATGAAATGCATTTAATCGGTGATCCACATAGAGGATACCTTCTTGAATTATTATTAACAAAACTGAAATATGTAATGGCAAAAAACGAAGATGTAAAGATTCAAATAATAGGAATGAGTGCCACTCTGCCGAATCTTGACCTACTGGCAAATTGGCTCGATGCTGATTTATACACAACAAACTTCAGGCCAATTCCACTTTATGAAATGGTTTATGTCAATAAAGAATTGTACAACAACGAATTCAAGCTTATAAGGCGGCTTTCAACTTTTCCTGATTTAACTGCAGACACTGACGATATATTGCAGTTATGTCTAGAAACAATAGAAAATTCGTCTTCAGTCTTGATATTTTGTCCGACGAAAAATTGGTGTGAAAACTTGGCACAACAAATCGCAATGGCGTTTTGGAGAATCGGAAAATCAGATTCGGAATTGGGAAAAATATTGCGTGATAATTTGAGCATCGAGAAAATATCTGAAGTTTTGGAACAATTAAAGTATTGTCCTTCAGGTTTAGATAGAATATTAAAAAATACAGTTGCATTTGGGGTAGCATTTCATCACGCGGGATTAACAATGGAAGAACGGGATATAATTGAAGGTGGATTCAGAAACGGGGGTATCAAATTGCTTATTGCAACTTCAACACTTTCCTCAGGCGTGAATCTACCAGCCAGAAGGGTTATAATTCGATCTCCCATATTTAATGGGCGCCCTATCGATATTTTAACGTACCGTCAAATGATCGGACGTGCTGGCAGGATGGGTATCGATACGGAAGGTCAGAGTATCTTGGTTTGTCAAAAATCCGACTATAATACAGCTAAATTTCTCACTCAATCCACACTCAAACCTGTTAGGAGTTGTTTGGAAGACGTAGGTAAATTTAAGAGAGCTATTTTAGAAATAATAGCTAGCAGAGTCGCTTCATCTCCAGGAGATTTGGAAATCTTCGCAAAATCGACTCTGATATCCACGCAAGAGGTGGAAACTTCGGAAAAATTGGATCCAGTAACCCAAGTTGTTGAATTTTTGAAAAATTTCAATTTTATACGACTGCAAAAAATGGAAGACGGTACAAGTAAATATTTTCCGACAGCTTTAGGTAAAGCATGCTTATCATCTTCTCTCCCACCCGGAGAAGGTTTAGAACTGTTTACAGAATTAGAAAAAGCGAGACAGTGTTTTGTGCTGGAAACAGAACTCCATCTTATCTATCTGGTAACACCTTACAGTTCGTGCTATCAATGGCCGAGAATAGACTGGATGCTCTATTTGGATCTTTGGGAAAAGCTACCTTTGAGCATGAAAAAAGTTGGGGAATTAGTTGGAGTCAGAGAATCTTTCATAATCAACGCAACAAGAGGGTCTATACAAGACTCGCCGAAACTTATGACCCACAAAAGATTCTACATAGCGCTCGCTTTGCAAGATTTGGTCAATGAGAAACCTTTGGACGAAGTCGCTGCAAAGTTCGTCTGCAACAGAGGTCTCTTGCAGTCTTTACAACAATCAGCGTCCACTTTTGCGGGTATGGTAACTTCCTTCAGCAGACAGTTAGGCTGGTCCAGCGTAGAAATCCTCATTTCGCAATTTCAGGATCGACTTCAGTTCGGAGTCAGCAGAGACTTGTTAGATTTGATGAGGCTGCCTTGCTTGAACAGCAAACAAGCCAGAACTTTCTTTAATGCTGGGATTGAAACTTTGATACAATTGGCGAATTCCGATGTATATTGTATTGAAAATATTTTACATAAAGTGATGCCGTTTGAAAATGCCCAAGAAAGGGAAGGGGAAAGTGAGCATGATTTCAAACAGAGGAATAAATTAAGAACCATCTGGATCACCGGAAAACAGGGTCTGACTGAAAAAGAAGCTGCAAATTTGATTTTGAATGATGCAAGAAGATATTTAGAGCATGAAATGGGCGTTAAAAACGTTAAGTGGGGGGAAGGATCAGGAGAACATGCAATAGATAGCCCTTCAAAAGAAGTTGAAAAATTACAAAACAGTGAAAAATGTTTGAAAGAAACGAATATAAAAGAAACAGATATACCAGTAAAGCCATTAGAAACGGAGAGGCTAGAAGATAGTATTTCAAAACATAAAAAACCCCAAATAAAGGAAATCAAAATTAATGAGTTTGAAAATAATTCATTAAAAAACGAAAAACTTGAGATAAAACAATTCAGATCTAAAAGTATCACAGAAAATCATATCTTATTGGATCAAAAATTCGACGCCATTAAAACAGCAACAAAATATACTAATATAATACAGGAAGCGAAAAAAGATAAAAAAATATTAAGTAGTAGACCAAATTCTGAAAATCCCAGTTCCAATGTGGACAGTGGGATATCTTTAACAGTGGAATTACCAAAAAGTAATGAGTCCAGCTTGAACTCAAGTTCAGATAATGATTTGTTTGAAGAAAGTTTGGAAGAAACAATCGACAAAGTATCTTCATTATCAGTTGATAATAGAAAAAGGCTGTGTAAATATAGAGTGACTCCCAATTCGAAAAAAGTCAAAATAGATCAACAAAACAATACTCCTAAAAAATCTCGAAGTTATTCCTTTGATTTCATAGAGAAAAATGACCAGTCTTCGAATCCAATCGATTTATCCAAGTTCCACATCATTGATGTATGTAAATATCATGAATTGTTTCGCAGTTTTTGTATGGAATTGTTAAACCAAAGGCACATTTCCCTATCTTTAGCTTGTAGACATATAGAGGATAATAAACCAAAAATAGGATTGAATAGTAAAAAAATTGATAAAGAAAAATATAAATATAGTTATGAGGATTTGAAAGTGGACGGAATTGCTGTTACTTGGGATGGTAAACATGTTTGTTATTTATATATGGATGATAATGGCTGTGAAGAAAAATATAATTTATTGAAGAAGTACCTGGAAAATAAACAGAATTGTGTTAAATTCTTCGACAGTAAGGCATGTATACTGATTATCCAAAGGGCACTGGGATTGGAGTTGGGTACAAAAATAGAAGATCCTAAAGTACTGGACTGGCTACTTGAGCCAGATGGCAAAGAAAAGGACTTTCACTCTATGGTAAGTTTATATGTATTTATTTATAAATGACTATTTTTCATATTATTTCTTTATGACTTGCTGATTATTCATTTTCTCCCTCAAATAATTATTGATCATCATAATTATTGAAGTATGTCAAGGATGGGTCATAATTTAAGCTTTCAGATTTCGAAATATTGCCTTGAAGCCAAAGGATTATCAGATTTAATGGAGTCTTGCAGAGGTTACAACGGCTTAGGAGTAAATATAGATAATAACTTAGAGCCAAGAATGAGAGCTTCAGTAGAAGCTGTTGTTACTTGGAATTTAATGACAGTTATGAAAGAAATGATATTAGAGCATCCCAGTAATCTTCTGAGGACATTTGGTGAGTAACAATAATGTAAATCAATTTGTTTTGAAGAAGGGGTCAAATGAATACAATAAACATTGTAAAGTTAATGAATATCACAGCCACTGGCTTCAGTTAATAATTCGTTGTAAAGTCGAGACGTTTTCGGATGGCGAAATCTGCGATAAAAAGTGTATTTTCCTGATTACAGAAATAGAAATGGATGTCATGTTGATAACAACAAAAATGGAAATATGCGGTATCGGAATTGACTCTTTAAGAATAGAATCTTTAATGTCTTTCATAAGGTCTAATCTGAGAGCGATAGAACAGAAGATTTTTAGTTTAGCCGGTAGAAAGTTTTCGCTGACCTCAAGCAAAGAAATTGCGAAAGCAATAGGTTTGAGAACTTCCAAAAAAATTAGCACAAACAAGCAAGTTCTTGAAGAAAGTTCCCATCCAATATCTGATCTTCTAATACTTTGGAGGAAGTTATCCTGCACTCTGAGCAAAATGCTGCAACCCTTATCCGGTTTGATAAAGAATAATAGAGTTTATGGCAGATACGTATCTCATACCTCGACAGGAAGATTAACCATGCACGAACCTAATATACAGAATGTGGCAAAAGACTTCGAGTTTGCCAACCCAATGACTAATCAAATGGTTTCGATAAGCTGCAGAGGAATATTTGTCCCAAGAAATGATTCAGTTTTCATATCTGCTGATTATTGTCAACTGGAACTTAGAATGTTGGCTCACCTGTCAGGAGATGAACTATTATGCAGAATATTAAATTCTGAGGGTGATATTTTTAAGAGTATAGCTGCAAAATGGAATAATATTACGGAAAATGAGGTTAGTGGAAGTATGCTGGGCCCATAACCTGTAGGAGGTTAAGTTACTATTTTTTCTTTTTGGACTTGGTGTTTACTTATGAGATACCATGTTTTCATTTCAGGTAACAGAAGTTTTGAGAAATCAAACCAAGCAAATTTGTTATGGAATTATATACGGTATAGGAAGTAAAGCACTGGCTCAACAGTTGAAAATCGGTGTAGATGAGGCTGCCACCTTTATGGAGAATTTCAAAAACACCTATCCTGGACTGAAAACGTATATACAGGGTGTTATTGATTTTTGTAGGGAAAATGGCTTTGTTGAGACTCTTTCTGGAAGAAGAAGAAACTTACCGTTAATTGGCGATGATAACTTGGCGATAAGAAGTAAGTTTTTTCCTGTGAATTGAAGATTTATTCATGACTATGATTTCAAGGTCATGCGGAAAGGCAGGCAGTTAACACAACAATTCAGGGATCTGCGGCTGATCTGGTGAAGAATGCAATGAAAAAGATAGAAGATAATTTCAATAACAGTTTCCATCCAGAAGAAAAACCGGTGTTGGTGCTGCATTTACATGATGAACTTTTATTTGAGGTTAAGAGAAAACATACAAATAAAACTGCGAGTTTATTAAAAAAATATATGGAATTGAATACTTTCTCTGTACCTTTTCCTGTGAAGCTCAAGATGGGAGATTCTTGGGGTACTTTGAAGGAACAATGTGATATTTATTGATTTTGCCTAGAGAGTAATTATGGATTTTTTTAAATTGTTAGCCTTTATACCTTTGAATTTATGGACTGAAATAAACTTTTATACAAAATTGGTTTTATTAAAAAAATAAATTTAATAATATAATGACGTATATTTGAGATATTTACATTATATATGTTTTCATAAATTAGAATATAAAAAGCACTATCAGCAAGTTTCATAAGAAATAAATGTTCTTGTTTTGTGGGTCTTAATATACAGGGTGAGACGTAATTAATGAATATTCCTAGTGATTATGCGAATAATATATTATGTTTAGGCCTTTTTTCATTATCATAATACTGATTGCAGGTGAGAAATATCATTATGATATATCATTAAATTTCATCTGTACATTTGAACTACTCACTGTGCCCAAATCAGAATTGCCGCCATTTGTGGCATTGACTTGAGTATACATCTTTTTTACATACATTTTCTTCAGTAGGGATTCTGGGGATTTTCTTTTAGTCCCCACAGTTTTGATCTTAGAGGAACTTACTGGTTCCCTGGTTGTGTAAACTAATGTTTTTCGGTAAAATAATGGTTCTTTTCTTTTCATATCCGAATACGTCTCCGAATATGATTCGTCCAAACCATATATGAGTGGATTTGGATCTTGCGTGATCGGTTCTTGTTTGAACTTCTTCACTTCTATGTTGAAGAATTCACTAAGTGGAGGATAACTATAAGAATGGTCTAAACTTTGAGCAACACTTTCACTTATGTTCAAAGGAATTTCACTGACATTTGGCTTTACATCTTCAGTACAATAATCATGTTCAAAGTTTGGGACAGGTTCTAAAAAGAGAGAATTCTTAACTTAGGAAAACACTAAACTTACTCACGACTTTAAAAAAATCACACAACAAGCACAAACCTTCAGATGTACTGCTCGTTTCTTTTCCACAAATATCAGTAACAGCAACAATTTCATGTTTCTTTTCTTCACCACTTTCAAATTCCATTGAATTATTCAGTTTATCATCATATAAATAAAAATCAAAAATTGTTTCATTTCCTAAAACACAAAATTATAGATTTTTCATCATAGATTTGCAACGATGTGCTCACCTAACGTTTGTCTCCCTGAATAGGTTTTGTCTAGTTTTAAATTATGAATTATTTCCAATGGCTTATTTCGGATGCACACAAAGTATATTTGCAATCTTATGGGAAATTCTCCCCAACCCATTCTAGACAAATGGAAAGGTGGTTTGCTGAAAATAAACTCAAAAGTGATAAAAATACGATACCAATACAATAATAATAAATAATAATAATAACTGATCTTTATTGACAACTAGTATCAACAGGCAATCGACTGAGGTCCTTCAGCCCGGATAATAATAATAAGAGTTAGAAAATTATTACCTGACTTCAACAATATCATCTGGTTTATATGAGGGATGTAAATGAAACACAACTTTTTCGATAAAATGTGACACATCAGGGTTTTCTTTTGGGCCTCTAACATAAACCATCCATTTATGTGTTAACTTTTCTTCTTCAGATGAGGGCATCCATTTAGATATATTACCTACTATAACTTGATGTTTTATTTTTTGCCTATTTCTATCGAAAGCAATACTTTCTTGGACATGACTGTTTCTATCCATAGCCTGACTTGATGAAGGTTTCGAATTTGAAGCACACGAGTTTTTAAATTTACTACTACTCAAATTTTCCACCATTACATTGGGCTTATTATCTCCTTTGTTTCTTCTGGCACTTCTACATATATTGAAATCTGGAGCTGAACCATTTTTCCCTAATAGTTTTTTTAGTGCAGGGTGAATTCTGTTTTGATCAAATAAATAGCTAGGTTCATTGTTAGCTGAAGCTTCGTCTATCCCATTATATTCCAATTCTTTTTTATTATAATATGAACTTATCAATACATATCTCATAAGGTGCATCAGTTTTCTAGTTTTATGTATTTGCTTCTCAATTTGTTCGATTTGATTTTGACGTTCAGTTAATTCTTTGTTGAATTCTTGGTTTAGTATTTGTTTTAATTTTTCGACTTCATTGGTACTCTCTGAAAAACAGATGTTAAAACACAGGGTATTCAAATCGAGTATTTTATAAAAGCATACCTTCTTTTAGTTTTTCAGCTCTTTTCAGAGCAATATTGTTGGTAGCATAATCAGGATCGATACCGTCATCACTTTCTTTACTCATTTTGGATTTCTGTAGAAAATCACAATTGGAATAGAAATATTCTAGTTTGCTTAGGAAAGAAAGATTTATTTGTTTTCATAAAGATCAAAACAGAAATTTGAGGTGCTATCTTAAAACCATAGAGTAAAGAGTAAACGAAGGTCGAAGATGTTTAGTCATCGAAGATTTTACCAAGGACGTCTTTGATTTTGACAAATAAGAATTAGGTTAACTCAACTCTACTATTTATTTACAAATCATTAATGAGATGGTTGGATTTTAGTGTAACCGTTGATAATTGCAGTGAAACAGAATTTAAATCATGGATAAACTGACACTGATATCTGGCACTCTGTTCATGGCAGCTGATATATTTGCTATCATCAGTTTGGCAATGCCAGATTGGATAATAACAGATGTTGGGGGCGATACACGCCTGGGCTTAATGTGGACATGTATGACTTTATACAACAGACCTCAAATATGTTTCACACCAGATCTTCAGCCAGAATGGCTTCTAGCCCTTGTTTGTATCTTTGTCGGTTGCATCTGCATAACAACAACAATAATTCTTCTTGCATCTTCCCACTGGGATAGGAATGTAGTGCCATATGCCAGGTGGGTAGGATTCACCGCCATGGTGTTGTTTTGTTTGGCTGCTGTTATATTTCCAATGGGTTTTCATGTTGATGAAATAGGAGGTCAACCCTATCAACTTCCCAATAGTCACCAAGTTGGAATATCTTACATATTGTTTGTATTAGCCCTATGGATAACTGTTATTTCTGAATTGTTTGCTGGAAAAGTTTGTTTACCACACTTTTAAGAAGAATATTAGGAATTTAATGTGGTAGTCGAATTGGTGATTGAAAACCATAATTTAATTTACATTTGTGATTCGCAACTAAAAAAATTGAAGCATTTTGGGTAAAATGGTTCATTGATTCATCCAAACTTGAAAGTTTAATGTGAATGATATGCACTAAATTATCAATGAATCATTTTTGAACAAAACAAAACTATTAATCTCGAGTTATTATCAACGTTGAAACCAAGAAGTATCAAAAAGTACAATAAAATCAGTGAAGTGGCAAGTTTATCTTTCATTCATAATTGTGAAGTTCGACAAGTTCTGCAGACTATTGAACCTATGAAGGAGTTCCATATTATAATTCCCACTTTGGAAATTCACTTATCCAACCTTTCTTCAAGATGTAACCATTATGATTATTAGTCTCTTACCTGCTGTGATTTTTCAGAACCATTTGTAATAAAAATGTAATATATTCTTTGAAAATCATGCAAGTGTGTAATTTAAGATGTTCCGCCAAAATTCCTGTGGTTATCTACCGATCGAGCACTGTTAACTCACCCTGTATATCTCGATTGCTGAGAACCACACACGTGATCGGTAATGGCGTTATTTTGCCAAGAGAATTGGACGAAAAAGATTACAGTGGTCCTCTAATAGTGCGTTCCACTTGGCGCTCACAACGATCAAAATGCTCCCTTAGCCGTTCCACATGGCGACTACGGTCGTTGTGAACGCGGCGAATACGTCACTGATGACGTCATTGTTTTCGCTCACGCCAAGCTCACAACGACCCATCCGAAGACTTAGACAAAGGTCTGAGTCCGAAGACGTGGGTCTTTGCGGTCGTTCGAGGAGTGGGGATGATAATTTCGCATTCGAGATCCAGACTCAGAGGTTGGATTATTTATTTTATTATTTTCAGAGGAGTTAGAGAAATACTAAATTTTCTAAAATTGCATTATACTCTTCATTCGAAGTACTTTCTGAATCGTTGCGACTCATCAAATATCCCACAACGGCATCGTAAGACATTTCAGGTTGCATTCGATTTTGAGTTTATCAGAAAATTCACCAAAAGATTTTATAACTGAGTTTTTAATGAATGAAAAACTTCAATATCAGAATCCCTAAATTTATTTCCATTGGCAATGTCATAAGTTTGTCTGGATTGCGCTTGTGCAAAGCTTGTTCACAATCTAGCCCGTTCCACTTGTATGTTCGATTGCAACGATTGCAATCAGGAGGAATGGGAAGAACAGCGGTCGTGAGCATTGTGAGCGCCAAGTGGAACGTACTATAAGAGAATCTAACCTTCTCTATGGTCTGACCCCAGCATTACCACCAAAAGTAGGTCTTTTTCTTCAACTTTCCGCAAGTGTGAATAGAAGGATTCATAGTTTATATCATCTTTTGGGTCAAAAGGGAACAAACGCGATAATCTCGAATCAATACAGTTTTATTACTTCTTAAACTATCATTTCAGAGCTCAGTTTGCTCGTTCAACAACTTTATAACATTTTTAAGACTAAGTTTTGTTCCTCTTCGAAGTAAAACTAAATATTAATACTGCCAATTTACAATACTTTATTTTTAAATAATAAAACAATATTTTAGATGTATATATAAAATTAAATAAACAGGTATATATCAATATTTAAAATGGTTCCTCCCCACTATTTTGTAACAAAAAAGTTCAAATAAGATTTCATGGGAAGTTCGAAAATCAGCTGTCTTTAGTGATGAAGTTTCTCATTTAAAAAATCAACTACTATATAATATGCATAAAATTTTCATAATTAAAGATTAAAAGTAGTTCCCTGAAAACTCAATCAAACCTTTATGCCACATTTTTTTATAATTGCACGTGACTAAAATCGATTTCAAAGATGTCGCTACTTATTCTTAACCGTTTTCTGATTCACTGTGTATTGTATTTCTACTGTAGATGGCTTGTCTGTAGCTATGTCTGTTTGACGAAGGTGACATTCTGTCGGGTATAGGAGGGGGAACTAACGCGCTTGTTTCATCCATCAATGTCACCCCCATCGCCTCGTCCAGCTCACCTATACTGTTTTCTTTCAGATCGGTCACTTCTTGATACTGTGTCATCCTCGATCTCAGAATGTAAGCGTAGGTCCTGTATCGTTTTACCTTGAATTCAAAATGATTTTAACGAACGATGTTTTGAGATAATGTTGAGTCTCTTACCTCGTAATTGAGATAGATTTCTTTCTCTTTATAATTTTGAATTATCAAGGATTTCGCCCCTTTTTCAGGTAGCGACCTCCTATGTTCATCCAGTTCTGCTTCAAGTCTAGTTACTCTCTCCTCGTGATCTCGCAATTGTTCCCTCTAAAAACAAATTGTAAATAGCGTATTCAACAGGAATATTTTATTCATTTTCACGATCTCGAAATTCTTACCAAATTATACTTTGTAAGACTAGATGGCAAGAGTGGTCTTTGGAATTTTTTCTGTGAACCCACAGCTGCTTCTAAAGGCGGAGCGGAAAAGCTTGCGCACACAAAATTGATTGTGTCAATCCAAGACTGCAGTTCCTTTGAATCACTGAAAAAAAAAAATTATTCCATTCATTTAATCTGAAATATAACAGTTCAATCTAATTAAAAGTGGACAAGCCTATCCTCTTTATGAACCTAACCGGAAAACAACTGTCAGCTGTGAAACCAAACAGTGTTGCCAATTGAAAGACCTTGAGCTCTAAAAAACATAATTCACTCCAATTTTTACCTCGTTTGGAACAGATATTCCGCTTGATCTGCTGTCTGCAGCCTAAAAACGTACTGCTTCTTAACGTAGTCGGACGCTTTTGTGGCCAACGCGTGATGAATCCTGATCGCGTTGTTTGGATTGTCGCTCATTTCGTTTTTTCTAAAGCCGTTCTCGTCTTTGTGCAGGAACAGCATCAGATCTCTCAGCGTGCAGTAGAACATCTTCCAGCTACGTTTGTGGAACGGCGCTAAAAAAACGCAGCAAAGGCCTTCGAAAAAGCTATTATGTATTTCAACATGCCTTAAGATTACATCTGTTCATACTTGTGTCAGTGAGGTTAGTGTAACATACACACAAAAGAAATAAATTGTTAATTATGGCAATATTTTATTAATGAAAAAGCTAAGAAGTTGAGTAATATGTGTCCATTCAGGGTGTACCAGTTTTAATTATGGTACATTCAAATTACCATCAAGATTGAAACGGATACATCCTCTGCCTATTTTACTGCAGCAATTAGGAATTTCCAGCCATATACTGAACAAAAGTGAAGCTAATGTGACCAAATATTCTCATAAGATACTTGATTATTGTTCATCATATAATTTATAGCCATATTCGATAAGATGTTAGTGATACTTCAATGAGTGTTATGTAGAATGTGTAAGCTCAGTGCAAATTTGTTAGTAAGCATAACTGGTGATTTCTAAATTATCAAATGAATGAAAGTTCCCCAAAAAGACGAAGCAAATAACTGAATCTCGGCACCCTTTCCAAGAATTCCTGTAAAATTCATCATAACAATATTCTGCGGCTTTTTTCCAGTTTCACGCAAAAATGCCAGATAAAATTCAATCATTACCAATAAAAGGATTACTCAACATCCCAGTTAAGAAACAATTACTTTGAAAGGTAGATAAATAACCCATAAGGGCAAAGCTTTGATCACACAATCTCAGTAGTTCAAATGTACCAGAACAAGTTTATACCTTCAGATTTATTATGTTATGCATGAAAATCAACAAATTGTTCCCCATAAGCGTGAATATTATGCCATTAGCTAGATTATTTACTTCTACCTGTTGAAGACAACAGGTAAAGCGTTAAGAAACCCAGACAAGTACAAAATAAGCTTCTTCAAACCTTTCCCATCTTGAATCACACCTAAACTAATTCATAACAAACCAAACCACCAAAAAACCAATCGATATGCATGAAGATCCATACTCACTTCTTTTAGCATTTGTTTCAAAGCAACATTTCCTCATTACGTAACCTTTCTTGTATTCGACTGCACTCATATTTGTAGGAACTTCTAAGAATGGATTTACTCCATATGGAATGTGTTCGTGGATTTTATTTTGAGCCGGAGACATACACTCATCTCTGTAAAATGGGTTGTAAGTTTACTGTTAAAATGGACATTTAGGAAATCAATACTTACAACGCCCATTCTAATGGGTAATTTTTGATTGAATGATAAATTTGTTTCAAGACTTCTCGAGGGAAATTCTTTCCTTCATTCAAGTCCGCCAAATTTTCTATAAATTCGTTACAGGTCATTTTTCTATTAATATTTTGTCCGTGGAGATCCGTATTGAGCAACATAATTGCACATGTCAATGTATGTACAGCGTCTATAAAATATGGATAGTTAACGATGGAAACAGGTTAAGACCTTCTGGACATACCTTGAGAATTGAAAGATCCAGGATTGCAGAAAAGATACCTTTTCGAAAAGTGAACCAGCACTCTTTCTCTTTCTTGCGTTTCTCCGGTTAAAGAAAATTGTTTTAAGAATTTTCTCAAAGCAGCATCCAAAGTATCGTTTTCGAAGTCAAAATATTTCAAGTACTCTTCAGCCACCGCTTTACTGAAGTCATTGCTACAAAATTGATGTGTTAAATTCAAAATTCTAAAGGAATATTTAGTTTCAGCTTACTTTTTGCTCAGATGTCTTGAAACGTCAGATTTTTTGAAACCATCTAAACTATACAATCTCTTGGCTAACCGTATAGCCGATGGAACATCCACCGCCTTGGGGGAATAATGAAAACTATGCAGGCTTTCTATATCACTGTCATCCTCCATTAAAGTGGGAGATGAATCTCTTCTAATATCACAATTTGAATCATAGTCTAAATTTTGTTCCATTAGATCACAATTTGTCTGCAAAAAGCAAGTTTTCAGATTTACATACCATTCATATCGTTATCCGATCGAAATAAATAAATTCAGTGAAAACAGAGCCAATCGACCTGCACCAAACGTTGAAATCAAATTAACTAGTCTCCATTGGTGTGATATTTCATGTTCGAGGCGTTTTTTGTGATAAATAGGTTATGTTATGTTTTTAGAGAGATGACAGATGTCTTTATCGCGTTCAGGATGTATATGTCAAAAATTCCATCGAAACCTTAGACTTTCTATGGTCTAAGATCAAAACATGTCAAATCAATTTTGAATGTCATATTATAGTATTGAGGTTATGGAAGAATAGCGCGACTTCTTTCGAGAGAAATGAAAAGCAGGGCAAATACTCAGATGTTCCATTGACAAGAAAGTCCTAAATGGAATATAATCAGTGCCAACACCAGGTTTTTTATGCATAATAATAGACCCAAGAGATACGAACCTCATAACCATTCTGAGCAGCGCCCTCTGTCTGTTTCTCCCTGAAACTGTTCTTGTCCGGCCCCTTCACCTGTATAACGATCCGATGATCGTTGTCACTACCGCGGTGGTGCCTTTGGTAAGGTTCCGAAACTAAAAGTGTACTATCACTATCACTCGGGTCACTGATCTCCATGATGCAATCGCGTATTCCCATGCTGTCGTCGTCGTGGTAATCGGGACTCGAGATGTTGGAGATCGCCTCCGACACGCTGGCGTCGTTGACCGAATGAAGGGGCAGGCTGTTCAGCGGGTAAGGTAGTTTTCTGGAGCCCGAATGGCTGGACATTACGGAGGAAGACACAGATGTGGGAGAGGCCGGAGATTCCGAATGCGGGGGACTCAAGGAGGTCGGGGAAGAGTTGCTGTGGGAGGAATTGCTGCCGTTGGACAGCTGGTGCGTGTGTTTGGCGTTTTCACTTATGGGCGCGTTGTAAGTCCACACGATCCTGTCGCTGTCGTCGCTGACGTTCGTGTTGTCGGAAGCCGTGTCCAGGAGGGTGTTTAGGGAAGAGGTCATGTCTTCGTTGCCTTCGGCGTTGGAGGACCGTTCGTCGATGTCGTAGTTTTGGCCTTGCAGCTGGTCCTCAGACCTAGAAGTGGGAAAATACCTTAGATATTATACATTTCCTTCTTGGTTCTTTATCAATCGTATCTGCCAATAACTTGAATATGTTGAACTAAATTGTTCTATTTTCGCCAGATTAAACTTCTTTGCCATTGCCTGAAAGTATCTCAAGCAAATAAACAAAGGCAACGTCTCATTGCTTGATCACCAGATAACCTCAAAATTGTTTGACAGATCATAAGATAACCTAAATTAAAAACTATTTATTTACTCCAACATCTCAAAACGGAGCTGGTGTCCTACCTGCTATTCCTGACATAGTTTCCAGAGGAATTGTTTGTGTTGGAAGTACTATCACCAAGTCTTCTAGGTGCACTTTCTGGAGAAGTAGTCAAAGATGCTCCTCCATAAGCTTTTTGGCCAAGATCCGTCTCATTAGGACTATTTGGCACAGAGTTATTCATCGAATGAGGCGTTTGATTGGAATGATTATTGTGATATCTTGCATTAGCCATCTAAAAGGAAAAAAACATCATCAAGTTCCCAACCAATAAGTTAGATGTGAGTTTTAGGTGCATCAATGCATGATTAACCCCCAAAAAGCCTTAGTTACGTCTTCCAGTCCAACACTACTCACCCTTCTGTGTTTAGCCAACGAAGTAGATTGTGGTATTTTCGATATATTGAGGATTTTCTCTCCGGTCATCATATAAGCCTCAAATTTGGGCTGGGGCTTTTTGACGAACTCCTGATTCGACAGGGGCTGCCATTGCAACCTTTCGTGGTCTCCATGGTTCATCAGTAGAGGCTCAGATTCCGGTATGCTCTTGCTCAAGTGGTGGCTTTGATGCACAGTAGGCTGGGGGCGATTGGGACTAAATTTTTTTGGTTTTGACGCGCAATTACTCTCTGATTCATCGTTTTTTGTTAGTATACAACTTTCGACTGAAGCTTTTATATTAGGATCTGAAAAAGGTTAGTGATGTCTAGTAAATGTGGAAACGATGTGATACATGTATTCATCAACCTTATTGTATTTTTTTGTGATTTGCTTGATTTTGTAACAATATTAGTCCTCTTAGGATGAATGATATTGGCGATGAAAACGAATACCCTTGCATAGTGATTAATTTGTTCATTGAATGGAGATAAATGTGGGTAATGAAATTTTATGTGAAAGCCTAAAATGCCCCTGAAAAAATAAAGTTGCCAAGAAAGTGTTGCCAATTTCAATTCCAAAATCCATATGCATGCTTTCATCCAGCATAATCTGTACTTATAATTAAAATATACACAATAAATTGAGTCTTATTGAGTCCTTTTCAGTATCATTGGAAATTAAAGAAGGAATTATTTGCACCAGAGCTTTAGAGTATGGTAAAAATTGAAAATTCCTATGTTCTTTGAAATAGGCGACTTTATAAAACAACAAATGAACCAAATATATTATGTACAAAATTAGAAATGAGAGAATAATGAACAAAAATTAACAAGCATTAAGATTAAACAGAATCATATTTTCACCAAGTTTTACATACCACGTTTAATTTTCAGTTTTACTGGATCTTCAGACAGTCGAAGGCATTTTAACACTAAAAAATTAAATATTAGAAAAATTTCAACACAGAAACAAAACAACACAAAGTTAGAATTCAAGCAATAAGAATAAAATATCATGGAATCGTCAGATGAAAAGTCTACAGGTTATCATTATTTCAACAAAAAAATATGGTAAAACAGAAAATATTATTTACAATAAACGATCAGATTGCTTGAACTTAGTGAACTTAGTGTACTGAAATAATACAAAGCAAAATGTAGCAATTACCTTCTTTTGTGCTTAACCTATTAACATCTATTTCATTGACTTTAAGAATCACATCGCCAACCTCAACCTAAAAAGAAACGAAAAAAGGAAATATTATTAGATTATTGAAAATCGAATGCGAACAAGTGACATTTGAATGCGGCAGTAAAATCGCTGTTCAAATATGGTCATATTTGAAATGATGATGTGTAGGCGCCTTAACGAGAAAAAGGTAATAAAAAGTTACAATTAAATATAACTCTGATCAAGTACATTCAACGTGCGTTACATTCTATATGTATGTGAATAATTGCCGGAATAAAAATTAAAGTATAATTAATGAAACATTTCACTTTCACATTGTTTATGAATGAGGATGAGTTTGGTAATTCTCTATTCATTTAAGGAAATAAGTCCAATATGAAAATTATACTGTTCAGCAAAATCTTTAGAATATAGCATAACTTATGATGATTCGTCAGCTTTTCATCTTTCTGTATATTATTGCAGTCAGCTGCGCTTTGAGCCAATTCTAAAAATAGAAGGTATGAAAACAGTCCATTCATTTATGACAATTCACGTTGGTTTGTTTCTCTGACTTTAGCAGAATATTATCTTCATTAAAATGCCGAAAAAAATGAAAAAAACCTACAAGGTAATTTTCCGACTCAAATGAAAGCAATATGTACTTCCTGAAGTACCGTACGAATTTTTACTTATTCCAGTAGTAGTATGTATTTGTTGATTGAAATGTCAAGTAAATGTGTAAATGCCAGCCTCATCTAGTTCATAACAAATAAAGATTCCACATCCACTACCGAAAGTCAATTAATAGTTAATACATCACTTCGGCGATACGAAAGTCATTTGGCCTGATCAAAACATGGCCTTTGGCGTCAAGAGGTTATTTCTGGAAAATCCATTATGGTCGCAATTTTGTCCTAAACGACTTTATAACATTATCGCAACCTAATGTTTCAATATCGATTTTTTAATACTCGATTATCAGAAACGAGAGGTACTGGAAATTTTTCGATAAGTTTGGTGTTTGCATGATAATTATGAAAATTTTTAACTCGCCCTTTGTTAGGTATCGTGAAGCTAATAGGTGCATTATGAAAATGAGTCTCAACGAGATTGAACTCCCATCGGAATACTTAATTGCGTTTTCCCCCCATTGGAATGACATCGAAATTACGAAATTTGGATTCACCCGATATCATTTTAGTTCACCATAATATTAAACCACGCTGGAATTTAATACTGTGAAAGCCTTCCTAGGAACAAACGCCGAAAAATGAATTTGAACAAATGAAGTGGAAGAATTTTATGACTCGGGTATTTTTTGGGACAATATGACACATACTACATAAGAATCGGCGATGTAAATTCAACGCAAAACTTTTTCATTCGTTTCAGTGACGAAAAAATCAGCTTTGCTAACCTTTCATTTACGTCCTTGAAACTGATTAACTAATCAAATTGCACAAAATAAATACTACAGGAATATCGTGAAAAATTATACAAGTTTTGCATTCCATATTGCGTTCCACTGTTCCAGTAATCAGAGGTGTTGAGATAATATTGTGGACAATGTTATTCTCTGCCTGCATAACAAATAATTGAAGATGTAATCCGTATGCTCGTTAGTCGCATGAATCGAAATGATTCTTTTTATTACGTAGATTCATTTCAATTTTAAAGTGGAAAAGATTAATTCGTCCAAAATTAAACCGGAAATGACACCGTGAAAACGAAACCACAAATTTAAATATAGTGAACAGCCAAACAACAAACTATACAGGCTACATTAAAATTGTGAATTACGGAACAAACCCTATTTTCCGGAAGCTGTTGAATTTTGAGAAAAAATTGCTACTTTTCGACTCGAGCGATTATTACAAAAAAAGAAAGCGTGATCATTTTTCCAAATGTCTGTCAAGCCAATTATCATTTGTTCATTATGATATTTTCTCACCCTGTGAGATCTCTTCCATTTACACTTTGAATTACTTCCACACCCTTTGTTTGATATATCCCAGTATATTCCGAAATCCTTACCTTTCTCAAGGGTTTTTTGAAAATCATTGCGAAAATTGAAGTTGAGAATTCTTATGTGAAATGTTTTATTCATGGAATTGTATCCTTGTAAGTTGTAAGTGCAAAGTATCATTGGTAGGAAGTTAAAACAAGATTAAAATTTCTTTGACAATCATAGGACACATGAACACATCAAATGGACCAATAAACTGTAGAGTGTAGACACTCGGTATATTTACGTAACTTGGCAGCATAGCAGCAAAAATCACGAACTACTGCAGCAATTTATCAACAGCAGAAATACTGGAAAAATGTTGTATTCAAGCTTTACATGAACTCGAAAAGAAGAATGAACTTGAACAAAATTGACATTCAATTAGAGTGATATCTTGTAGTGAAAAATACCCATAATGAAGACGTTAGGATTCTTTAAAAGCCACTACAATACCAATCTATACAACGAATCTATCATCCCTATTCATGTCCTTTGCCACGCCAATGGAATCAATAAACATATTCGATATTTTTTGGCGATCAATTTTACACTGACAAACATTATCTTATTTACTTTTACTGGCGTCGAATGGGGTACATAGTGCATTGATTAAACACTGATAAACATTTTCAAGACGTTTTCGACAGAATAATCCGAAAAAATTACTGATAATAGACAAGTGAAGGTAAACTACATACCTCACCGCTATCTGCAGCTGGAGAATCCTTCGTGATTTTGTAGATAATCGGGGGTAATCCTGGTTGCCCGAGAAGAGAAAACCCAAGTCCAGATTGTTCACTCCGTTTTAAAACCACTAATAACTCTTCAGCCATACTCAAAAAACATTGATTTCGAAAAACAGCACCATAAATAACAAATAATTGACTCCTCCTGCTACTCCCATAACCTCTTTACCGACATCCCTAAGTTGCCAGTGGCGTTTCCTTGACTTAAAATGAATGAAAGGATACAGTATCAATAGCAATGACCTCTTTTCAACCACGGAAAAATATCCTCAATGTGTTCAATACCACTAATAATATTGGTTTATTTCCTCAACTATTTGAATTTTGTAAAAAGAAACCTATCAAACTTATCTGTTCACATCACATCAAAAATTATTTGGCAGCTTGATATACGGAAAACAGGTCCGTAATTAGGAGGGGTAAACTTTAGTGAATCAACATAGAAAATCAATAAATTTCAAGAAAAAATATGAGATTTTCAAACAGTAGAAGTGATAAATGAATAAGTTATGACACGGGAAAAGGAAGAGATGCATAAACAATACCAAATTGCATTGAATTGAAGCTTAAAAAGTTCAAAATATTTCCAGACAACGCCCATGACATCCTAGAATACAAGAAGTCACAAGATCTGTGGTTCTCCGAGAAATAGAGGTTATAATTCTGATGATTCTGCGTCAATTGGTCAGCTGATTGTCAAGTTGTCAAGGAATCAACAAACGACAGGCCCTTATTGAAATTAATTCAAAGTGTTTAACTTTTCATTGAATATGGATTTGAGGGATTTACTGTAATCTCAAAAAACATGAATTTGCACCAAATTGTAAGCGGAGCTTGCAACGCAGGCGATAAGTGCTTTGCTGTAGGGAGTGTTGAGGGTGTCCCATTTACAGTAATTATGTGTTTCTTTTCGAAATAATAGCTTATTAATTGGTTTCTTGATTTTAAAGGCATATGCTGCCGGATGTAACATAGTTTTATTGGCCCCCACCTTTGAAAGAGTGCAAATTATTCCTGGAGCTGTTCATGACTACATCCGTATCACTGCAATTGATTGCTCCAGTGATACAGGCAAAATAGCTGCTGCCTATGATAACACCGTGTGTATCTACGAGCCAACACCTTTAATATCCAATAATTCTTCCCATGTAAGTGGAACAGTTGAGGATTGTGAAAATAGTTTAGATATTTATGTTATATTTTTATTTGATACCCATATAGAGGCTTGTAGAATAAAAAACACCAATAAAATAAATAGTATAGAAAATGACATTAATTTCTTTTATGAATACGTGTATCTTAAGCATCCAATATTCTAAAATAAATTGTTTAGGGTCTGGACTACCGTTGGGTTCAAACTGGTACCTTCAAAACCGAGTCCACCATAAAAACACTGAGTTGGAATCTTGAAGGTACAAGGTTGCTAACAGCTGGAGAACATGTGCAATTGTGGCACCTTAAAACATTTTCATCTGAAGAGAAAGATGAGACTCAAAACGAAGGTGTTACTTTCACCCTTGGCGGTGAAACAAATGAAACATCAGAAGGAGGGGATGGAGACGATTCAGATAAAACACCTTCAGGTGATTACCATACATTGGTTCATTTATGAAGTATTCAATTTCTTATGGGTGATTCAATGAGTAGTTGAGTATGAAACACAGTTAATTAAGCAATATGCTCATTAAGATAGTTGACACAATGATGAGATACAATTATCTTCTAAATTTTACAAAGTATTTAGTTATGAACTGAAAAAAGAGTTTATTTGAAGTTATCTTTCAATTGGGAGACAAAATTGTGCTTTATCTTATTTTTCCTTGAGAATCTGCATAATATCTCTACTTCAGGACAGAAGATATTTGTTGCCTGTTGGAAACGATTTTTTTCTCAATCAGCTGGCGAAATTATGGATTTAGGATATTATTGTATTAATATGATAACATAATATCTTGTAACATTTTTCACTCAATTATCTGGAATCTTATTTGGATTTCACATATAGTTCGATTGAACTATTCTATTTTTGAGAAAGATTCAATGCATTATGGTTTTCACTTCATGCACATTGTGGAATATCAATATTATTTTTCGGGCATATACACAACACATATGAATCTGGTTAAAAATTAGGTTACAATTTCATTGATATAGTTGGTATCCTTGATGGAAATGAATAAAAGATAATAAAAACTGGAATTAAAATTAACCTCATTTCAAAAAACAGTAGTAATATTTAATTTACTGAATATAAAAGTAATTTCTGATTTTTCTTGATACAATTAATATATTAATACTTGATTCTGATGCTCCCACTTCAAATAATTACTGATTTGCTTGGAAATAAATTCTGAGAAAGTTTTTTTTTAATTGGGCCCCTAATTCCAACAAAAACTATTCAATATACTTTACAACATTTTCACTACCTACTCTTGAATGATTTAAACTTTACTAGTCTGCTCTCAAATTTGCGCTCTACTCCAGCATATTGCAAAATATTTGCGCTTTGAAAAGTGTTTTCTGATTTTAAACATATAACCACTTATAAGCCTCAATTTCACAACAAAAGCACTAACTGTTGTCTTCCTCTGTTTCAACATTTTTATCAACACAATAATTGCCTAAAGAAGCATCAGAGGCAGTAAGGACCAAAATGAAAACTCCAAGTGAGTAAAATGTCTGCGGATATTATTGGTGTTGCAAGATGGCTTATTATTTTCAGCTTTATGCTTCTACCAATATGATTAAAAGTTCTTTTATTTAGTTCTTCTTGATCTGCTGTCTCCAATTGGCCTCTAATTTGATGTATGTGAAAGGTTTTTGGGTTATTAAACTCACAATATTATATCTACACATGTAATTCTTTCATCTATAGTTTACTCACATTTTTCTCATAATAATCTTGTCTTATTATTAAAAGAAAAGAAAAATTCAGCTCCTAAACTAATGGCCAAATTCTGCTGAAATTTCATGTGAATGAATGCAATAGATAAAATTAGATACTCGAAAAATCGTTATAATCGAGCCAGTAATTTTTTTCTGGAAACCAGTATTCGAGCTAAATTTTTCTGCTTTCTTTGGTGAATGGAAAAAATAAAAACTAATGATTTGTTTAATTCGACTTTTGTAAATAAACAGTGTCTCAAATTGGTGTAATAGTATTTTAAAACACAATGTGCCTTTCTTTAATTGCCATTTTAGAACCGGAACAATCATGGCATTGTGTTTGGAAAGCTACTACAGCTATCCCTGTGCAGCATTTAGCGTTCAGTCCAGATGGGACTTTATTCGCAACTTGTGGTGAGGATGACAGACTTGTGAAGATTTGGTATGAAAATAAACAATGTAAGAGTCCAACAGCTCCACAAAAACATAAGAATCTATTCAAATCATCCATTTCAGTTTTATTCACCTCAAAGTCATCTGAAGAAACAAGGGAGCTAGAATACACTTTCGTCTATATTGCTCATCCTCGAGCAGTCACCCACTTGTCCTGGAGGACAACCAGCAAATACATGCCAAAGTTAGTATCAATTAATTGCGTGAAAAACGAAATTTGATGAATATTTTGTAGGGGATCTGTATCTAATATGTTGGTAACATCATGCAAAGACAACATCTGCAGATTGTGGGTCGAAACTGTGCTTCCTGAAGATGGTCTAGTCAATTTGTCTCAGTTGGACCCCCAAGCTAATCATCCCAAATTTAGGACACATCGTCACAAGCACAGATTTTTGATGAGATTGAAACACATGAAGTAATTTTTTCCCTTCAATTTTTAAACTTTTTTTATCTTCTTTTATTTTTATTTTAGGACTTGCTTTCATATCCGTCGGCATGCAAAGCATCAAGCGCAAGGAACCTTTGGTACATCCCCACCGATACCAACTTTGCCATCAACCTACAGTGTGCACGATTTTCATTCCTACGGATACCATGGCACAGGTAAACCCGAATTAAAAGTATGAAGATACATTTTTGTGGGTTATAATTGTTTCAGGAGTGACTCCCGGTCTTCATTTCCATCTAGCTGCTAGTGTGAATGCCGAGACTGATATTCCGTTGGTACCGAATATCAGTTTCTGTAATCCTAGACCTGCATTTGTTTTACATTGGCTCGACAATAAAGAAATGCACTTCAGTCTTCAGGCTGAATCGTTACTGGAAGAATACACCAAGTAAGAATAAAATATGGAAAATAGGTCAAGTTAGAGAAAATTTTCATTAAAATTTTTTCAGGCGTACATCTGTTCATATGGAAGACCACTCTGAAGAACCTCTGGAATCGGGTGCATCTGATGGCTTAGACGCGCGTATAGAAACGCTTCTGAGAGACTGGCATCACAGTCCAGATCTGCTGTTCAGTATTCATCCCCTAGATGGCAGTTTCCTCATTTGGTGAGTTCGAAATTAAGGTTATGTTTTCGAATCACATGGATGCATTTCAGGGTGATTGAATGGTTGGATGAATATCATCCAGGATCTTTTCGTCAAGCACAAGTTTCATTTTCAACCCGTATTCCTCAAGCATTTCCGATAGGAGATTCTATGAGTATGTCGACAACAGTTAGTTTGTACCATGCGGCACCTCTTCTGAAATACCTAGTGAAGGATTGTATTATTAAAGACAACCTTCCTATAATTAAAGAAACTATTGGCAATGAAAAGATATCAGAGGTAAAAATCTTAACATTGTATAACCTTATACAATAGTAAAGTAGTTTTGATGGACGAATTTGAACACATCGATTATGTTCAAGGATAAACAAGTCAAGGAGGGACAGGCAGGCACTTCACCACATGTATCTCTGGTCACAAAACACGATAACGGTACCTTGAACCTGTGGGAATTAACTTTTGCAGAAAATACCAAGTTTAGTCAAGTCCTCAGCATTGGACACAGAAGTCGAGCTTCAGGTCATCGATTCCGAGTAAATGACATAACCTGTCATCCAGTTTTACCTTTATTACTAACCACCAGTCATCACAATATCGTTGACTCCAACAAGACCGAAAGTAAGAGTGTAAGTAACAGTTCTGGTCCAAGTAAGAGGTTCTGGACCCAGTGGTGAATTCTTCCTAAGTGCTTATCAGGAGTTGAAACTCGGTAAGTTTGGTGTTAATTGAAATATGTTTTTAGGGATTTTGCAGCGAGTTGATCTTATGGAGGGTGGATGCTGTTGGTCCACTGTCTAAATCCGGAGGAATATCTGAGTTGGCGAGGATCAGCTCCCCTGAACCGTCTGCCTTCAGTAATGTTGCATGGATTCCGACATTGCTTCCATCAAGTACATTGGGAACATTCTCGAACTCCCCAAGCGCGTGTTTTGTAGCTTCAGACGGTCATTGCTTAAGAGTATACCAAGCTGTTATTGACGCTCGTACCCTTCTCGCCGAGCTTTCAGTGAAAGAAAATAGGAAGAATGAAGAAAATGAGAGCGCCATGTCCGACTTGTCGTCAATGGACGAAGCTACTTTATTGGAAAACATAAATATAGTGTCGCAGCAAAGTACATCAAGACCGGGATGTATAATTCAGTTGGAAACTATTTCAGAAGCCATTCAATGGCATAACACTATTTTCCTTCACGTTTACCAAGAGCAGTTGATCACTGGACAGAGAACAGCGCCTATTAACTTATCTGGGAATGATGCTATGGTCGATCTACAACAGTCTACAGTTTTCGAAGAGCCTTTCTTCATCGTTTTGTTAGATTGCACCGACCAGAATACCATCATTCATATGTGGAAGTTGGTAATTGCATCTAACGAGGGTGAACTCTCTTTGACAGGTATACAAAACAAATTGAGGTTAAGTTAGGTTATGAACGTTCTTATTTGTCAACAGGAAGTCAAATGTATGTACCTGATTGTAATCTTGTCCAGGACGAGAACGATCTTTCTCGAAGGAACAGCTTGGAGTCCTTACATTTAAAACACGCTAAAGTAACGCCGCATATTAATATTACTACTCGAAGGGAAGTCAAACAGATTCTTCCCATACCTGAAGGAGTTGAAATTGTTCATGCAGCCCCAGCAGCAGGTCATTTGAGTTCTGCTTCCATATATCCCGCTTGTTTAGCGCCATATTGTTTTGCTACAGCCTGTAGCGATGGTATAATTAGGTTTTGGTCCGTTTCTAGCGATGTACCGACTGTGAAACAGTACAGTCATCTTATGCTTGAAGAGAATGGTGATAAGGTCAACACCAAGAAGGTAAGAGTTGAAGTGTGTAGAGAGATGGGCCAGTTTTTTCATATTTTTTTTACAGGTTTGGGTTGAATGGAACATGCATAAGGAATCGGCTATAGAAATAGAGGGGCAGGTTCTCAACATAAGCGTCGCTTACTCGGGGAGATTAGCCTGCGCGTATAAGTACGGTAAAAGCTTCACAAGACCGAACAAAAACGATCACGACTCTAGGTATATCAACCTATGTGTCGCCATCTATGAATGTGAGAGCACGGGGGGTACAGAATGGATTCTTGAGGATGTTATTCATCTTAAAAATATCGTGCTGCCTAAAATAAACATCGACAGACACCTCGATTTGAGCTATCTTTACGATTCGAGGACATTGAAGAAGAAACAGCAGCGATTGAACGAAGTCTTACACACCCTTGCAGAAGATAGACCTAACACTCTCTCAGCAGAACCTATGAAACCTACATTATTGGCGGTTCCGAGCTTCACCACGCTTCAGTCTTTGAGAAAATCCATTGCTGAGATGGGCAACATCTGCCCGATTACCCAAAAGCATATCGTCCAGCTGGATTGGGTATCTTGCGAGGATGGTTCCCATATTCTAACCGTAGCTTGTGGAAGTAAAATCATGCTCTACACTCCTCTCTCAACAGATCTGGCCCAAGCTAACGTGAAGGCTATGAAAGAATCTATCAGCAATTATCGTCCCATCTTGAGAAAAGCCAGTTCTCTCGCGCAGCCCATGTTCGTTGACGATTTCAAATGGATGACCTTGAGAAAAATAGAATTGGAAACGGCAGACGGGCTGCCCGCTCTACCGATGCAGATCAGCTGGGTCAGAGACGGGATATTG
This sequence comes from Adalia bipunctata, assembly GCA_910592335.1. Taxonomy (NCBI): domain Eukaryota; kingdom Metazoa; phylum Arthropoda; class Insecta; order Coleoptera; family Coccinellidae; genus Adalia; species Adalia bipunctata. The sequence continues at coordinate 18,893,331 of OU342955.1, forward strand.
GTTGTGGGGATGGACTCGGAAATGCACGTTTACACGCAGTGGAAACCCCAGAATTGCGATCAGAAAATGGAGACGGACGAGATAGATTGCAGAGCGGGAAGAGAGGTGGATTTCAGGACTTTGACGCAGGAGAATCAGAGGAAGTTGGCAGCAGTGCCCACCTTAGGTTCGTGGAGATTTTATTTATTTAGTCAAACAGTATACTGTGGTATGAATGATGCATTTTTTCTTACAGGACGAATAAGTTCCGTGAATCTTCAAATTTTGGACCGCAAGAGGGCGAACAAAGAAGCTAACATCGATTACATGCCCGACTATGGACTTTTCGAGGCGTCGAGAATCGCCTGTCCAGTTTTGCCGCAGTATCATCCGAAACAACTGATGGAACTGCTCAATTCCGGAAAAATACGTTGGGTCAAGGCCATTTTGGGCCATCTCGTCAAATGTATTGGCGGAACTTCACAGGAAACTCCAGAAGAAATCCAAAATTGGGCCAGGGCCAGAACTTTATCGGTTAGTTATCCTGCGGGAAGTCCAGAACATAGGGCGAGTATCGGTGAAATTGCCTTGGATTACGACGAAATCCAGAATATAGCGCCATTACCTTTGTGGACCCTACTGGCGGCTGACAAAGAAAGACCAGGTAGAGTAATGTTTGGATCATTTTAGGTTAGCTTTGGTATCAACTCCGATATCTCTCAGTTTCGAATTTATATTGCAAAGCTACGAATTTGCATTTTCAGTCGTCCAAGAGGAGAAGAAAGATTACAACGAGCTATTCGATAACAACATAGTCATGGAAGAATCCCTGGATACTCTCCTGGAAGACCAGGAAGTCACCAGACTCGAAAGAAGACCGTCTGAAAGAAATATCGGCTTAACACACTTCACACCCAAGCAAGGACGGATTTTATCCCGTCTTCTAACGCATATGCATCTGCCAGGCCTTTCCAGTTTGGACCAGATGCACTTGCTAGCACTTGCAGATACGGTGGCTACCTGCAACACCGATCTAGCGGAAAGATTCGCCATTGATGCCGCTAAGTCGGCTTTGGCGAAGGAGAACCTTATAGGACAGCCGGATGAGGTGATTGCCGACTCGTTGGACGATTGCGGTCTCCGATTTTTGTTGGCTATGAAACATTACGGATACTTGTTGAGGTGAGAGCTCTATTTTGGTTGAAGGAACCGTTGAATCCGCTTGCATTGAAGGTTAAGGTGGGCGTTCAATGTAGTGTGTTTTTATTTCAAGTTGCATTTGAAAATGGTTTCACTTTGAAAACTGAAATTTTGTGGGTAAACTCAGAAAGGATTGGAGTTCTTAATGAGATAATTGAGATTAATTGCATTCCAACAGTTAATTTTTTTTCTTTGAAAAATAGAAGAAAATGATTCAACTCATGCTTTTGTTTTATTTCAAACGAAAGACCCATGAAAATAGTTCAACTTCCGATTAAAAGTGAATCTGCAGATAATTTCATTCAGAAAAACAACTTGAAATACGGAATTGGCAGAGAATGGCCAAATTCAAATTTTAGCGGGAAAAAGTTCCTGCTTTACCCACATTTTCACTAATTTCATAGTTCAGCGAGTTTCGGATAGACAGCGCCATTGTACGTTTCATTTATATTATTCATATTGGAATTTATTAAATAAACATATTATTATTATTATTATTATTATTTAAGATGCCTAGTCATCGAAGTTTCATTCATAATTAGAAAGATATTCATAGAACTCATAGAGATAATGTAAGTTCTATGGAGATATTCCATAAAATGCACGGTGGTGCCTCTATCGGTTGACTTGTCCTACGCGCATCAAACGGCGACCTTAAGTGAGTTCGTTAGACACTCTTTGACATATAATGTCAGAATTTTCACTTTTCAACCATTACTTGTATTCTGTGCCCTATTTGTCATCCAAATAGAACTAACCTCACATATATACTTGGTAGATGTCTCCCATTGGCGCAAAGGGCCCAGTTTCAGAAGCAGGGAGTTGGAACTAACAACTTGGCTTGGGCTTTCCATTCAGAAAGTCAAGAAGAACTGCTGAACCTCATCCCGAGCTACGCAAAAGGGGAACCTACATGGCCTACGTTGAGAGAATTAGGGGTCGCTTGGTGGATAAGAAACATGAGTCTGTTGAAACAATGTGTTCAAGTCCTCGCCAAAGCTTCTTATCAAGCGAAACAAGATCCAATGGATGCAGCTCTTTACTATTTAGCTATGAATAAGAAGAGTTTACTGTGGGGTCTTTATAGGTAAGACTGTGATAATTTTCAAGCACTTTTATGATATTGATGGATTATTACTTGATTTCAGGTCCAAGCACGATGAAAGAATGACCAATTTCTTCTCCAACAACTTCGCGGAAGAAAGATGGAGGCGAGCAGCTTTGAAAAATGCCTATGCCCTCTTGGGAAAACAGAGATTCGAACACGCAGCAGCTTTCTTTTTGCTCGCTGGAAATCTTAAAGATGCCGCTGAAATATGTATTAATCGATTGAATGACATACAATTGGCCATTATAATCATCCGTCTTTATGAGGGAGATGACAACATGCTGAGAAAATTACTTTATACTGATATACTTGGATGTGATGAAGATGGTTAGGCTCAATGCGTCAAATTTGTCATCTGTCTATTAATTTTGACAGCTGTCAAAGAAGTGACTTGTTGATAATCGAACTTTGTTATAGGTAACAACCAAGACATTTGCAAAGCCCACCCAGATCCTTTCTTGCGTTCAATGGCTCTATGGTCATTGAAAGACCATCAAGCAGCGCTTAGTACACTTTTGATAGGAAACGCGGGGACCCAACATAAATATCACGATGACGAATCCAAAGAATCGAGAGAAACAAACCCTAATGTTTTCAATTTCTACATTTACCTGAGAACACATCCCCTTTTGATCAGGCAACATGTTGTCAGTAGGGGACAAAGGAAAGTCTGGTTGCCTGGAGGTAAACAGGTGGTGGTGGAAGAGTCTATCACTCCTTTGGAAAGGCAGCTGTATTTTACTACAGCTCATGGACATTTCAGAGCTGGTTGTCCAGCGTTAGCTTTGGAGGTTTTATCGAAGCTTCCTTTAGTTGTGGCAGATTCGAAGCAGACTCCAGGTAGATTCAGATTTTTTTTTCAAATATTTGTCCAAACCTGTTCTTTCAAAATATAGCTACCACACCGAAGGAAACTAAGACCGCACCTGAGATAGACACTGGCATTCTTTCCTGGGATGGAGTTAAGCTTGAGAGTAATCAAGAATCTTGTGCTTTGGATTGGGGCGCTCCTGCTTCTAATTTTGGTGTGAAAACAGATGATTTCGAGATCAAATGGAGTGATGATGAAGAAGATAAGGTATAGTCCATTTTATTTCATTGTTTTTGTCTCAACACAAATATTCGCTAAAAAAATTATCTCCACAACTTCAATATCTCCCTAACAGGTCCTCTAATATGATCTAATCTCATCCTAACGATCTGTATGCCTTAATATTCTTGAACTAATTATTTTCATTACAATTGAGATTCCTTGCTGAGGATATGACATGATGACTGGAATTTTAGGTTAGCTGTGAGGCCCTTTTTGACCGTCATTATTTGACATCTGTCAATGGCTGGGGGCCGTTTTTCGGTTACAAAACGAATTATCATGTCTCCATACTGTATTGTAGTCAAGTACACAAAATTTGTTAAAAAGTCGATGAAGTTCCGATTTTAAGTTAAATTCTCAATATATATATATATACAGGGTGAGTCTTTGACTTGTACATATATTTTAACTGTAGATTCTTGAGGCCTAAAGAAACCTTTTTTTCATTTTCCATTTTTCCGAATTCGGCTCGGTTAAAGAGATATAGCCATTTGAAAAAAAAAATTGTGCTAAATGCGTCCCTGATATTATTCTCTACAAACACCTCAAAGTTCATATTATTCAATTGAAATTGATGTGATTATTAGATATTCTGGGTGATACATTTAGAAAATACTCAAGCACTAACCTTATTCGAATAAGAATGTTACAAACACGATATTTCCTAGCAAAACGCTAAGTTTTGTTCCATCATTTCTGCAATTGAAATGCCATATTTCTCACACCAAAATAATTTCCTTCTTCGATTATCCTGAAGATTAGTTTGTAAACATTAATAATTTGTTCATATTTGCCTCGATACCCTGAAACTATCTTATAAAAATAAGTTTCTCACTAACCTATCTTAACTCCATTAATCAGTCATCTGATTCGAGGTCAATGACCTAACCTAATCCATCTCCTCTGTGTGTGATCACAGAATTCTAGAGAAGACGATGCCAGATTGTGTTGATTTTCACAGTAAAAAATGGTATAGGCGAACTCAAGAAAGCAGAACGTCCCCTATCGTTAACGGAAGAACTAGTTTTGTTTACTTTTCGCTAAAGGCTTCTACGCATTGCTCTTTGGAAATGCCAAACGAGTAGTTCTGATTCTCGCCGATCTGAATTACAGTCGTGGTGCGCTGCCGGCTGCGATGTAGCCGCCACGCAAGACAAGCCGTTGTTCTGTGTCTCTGGTCTCATCACACTATCAGTACTATCACAGGCCAGCCAGTCTGTGATAAAATGAACGACGCTTAAACGCGATAACCTTTCTACATGGATTCATTCATTTATTTATTTACTCGCAGAGAATAAAGCAAACAGGTGTGAGGTGATGCTTGTGATATGTGATGTGAAAACCGTGTAGGGTCGATTAAATATTCCAAGAGGATATTGTTAAGAAGATAGATATTTTCCTGAAGGACTGGTATCAACAAATTTTTAATAGAAACTTGCTTATAAACTGTGTAATTTCATGCTTCTCGGAATTCAGTTGATAAACATTGACAACATTGTTAATTTGTTAAGAGACCAGAGAAGAAACAATATTCGATGATATTTAATTCAGGGAAGCATTCAGATTTTTTATGAAATTCATGGTTTTTTCCTCAAATTTCTTCGTATACATTTAGGAATAACTCGAAAACGACGCGTTTTATTGAAAAAATATAAGAATACTTTTATTCTCTAAAATGGTTGATTCTTTCGAAAATATGAACCGTTTATCCTTTTCAAGTGATTTGATAGTGTTTTTGCATGAATTTATGAGTCGACCACCCTGTAACTTTCGAACTAGGAGAGATATTGAATAAGTTTCGATTGAGGAATATGCACAATGAATAGAGTAAAGAATCAACCAAAATTCAGTTCATTTGAAATAACGGTTCCGAAGATATGAACAGCAAAGTGTTTTTTTCGTGGATTTTCGACACCCTGTATCTCCCAAACCAAACCGAATTTTGAAAAATGGTATGGGAAAAAAGTGTTTCGTTTGATGAGAGGAATCTACAGTTAAAATATATGTACAAGTCAAAGACTCACCCTGTATAATACATGGCTAAAGGGGGAATTCCTCTATTTCCAGGATTCTGAAGGCTCAGACGGCATGATAAGTATGAACATCGACGATTCTAAAAAGGAAAAACCTTCAGAAATCGACGTAGATATCGATGACAAAGAGGATGAATACCAACAGATCGACATTATGGCGCAACAGTTGAAATTCGTTGCTTGCCTCAAGATACTCATGGAAGAACTTTCTACCTTGGCCACCGGATTCGAGGTTGATGGTACTCAATTTTTTTTGCCTTCGGGGATGACAGGTCTGTTCGTTGTGATTAATGTGGCACGAAGTTTTCGACGAGGATTTGCTTGTGTATTCGATGTTGTTTTTCTTACACTAACGAACAGATCTCTATAGTTTTAGATGTAGACTGCTGCATAATCTTTATGATGGTTATTTTATCAGAGGTTGACAGGTAAAAAAAGGAGGAATAGGGTTCCATGTTTTCAGGTATACCAATGTTTGGCAGTCGTCTCAGGAAATGGAGAAAAGTTTTTTAATTGCATACCCTTTAATAATAGGTGCAGAAATGCAAAACCTTGACAAAATTCTTATTTCACAAATATTTCACTGATCGTAACATTTTGGCAGTTGAAAAAACTCTTTCCATCGCATTGATAAAATGAGGTTACTTTCATGAGCACTTGCCACTACCCCTTTTAACCTAAAAAGCACGATTAATCAACCAATTTAACATTTTCAGATGTGCTTTCGTTGTAATGGATTTTGAAAATGAAAACTAAATTAAAAATGATTGATTATTGGCTAAATATCTATATTGTTGATTTTGGATTAAACTATTAACACGCATTCAATGCAAATATTCGTTAAAATGACTCTTACTTGGCTATGCAACAAAATTATGTTGAAGTATGAACATTTTTATCCCAAAACAAGGAAGTAGTTCAAAGTATGAGTTTTTTGTTTAGGTGGTCAACTACGTTACCAGCTTTATATTTGGCTGGAACGAGAGGTTGAAGCTTTAAGGCAGCTGTGTAACTATAGTCCAACCGAAATATCCGAATTGGCAGATTTAGAACAGGAACCTGAATCAGAAGTGAATCCTAGACCCACACTTCACGAAATCTTGATTCAAGAAAAGCTCGACTTCGAGGCGAAGGTACAAAGGGCAGTGAAAAGAAGAATGTGGTTGAGAGGTAACCTGTGCTAATAAATAAAATAATCGTATACTATCATCGAATTTGCTGAACCAAATTAAACGAGACTTTGATTGTCAAAAAAAGAGCTTTTCGGAGAATGTTTTGAAGTACAGTTTGTTTTCCCACTTCATCGCGTTCAGCCGCCATCTTGAAAAAGGCGGAGGACCTTTTAGGCGTTAAGTTCGAGATTCTATTCTCGAAATTTAATTTAAGATCATACAGACGTGAAATCAGGAATGAAAATGTGGGTTTCTTATTTTTCCAGCGAATGAAACACTTTTGAGAACGCTCCTGAGTTACTGCTCCTTGCATGGGGCTACCGGAGGCTTAGCCTCTGTTAGAATGGAGTTGGTGCTGTTGTTGCAAGAATTACAACAGGAGAAAACTCACCATCAGCTTTTAAGCCCCTTACCATTCCCTACAAGTCTACCTTTACTTGCAGCTAGCGTTGCTAGCAGTAAAACTGTTATAGCTGATCCTATAAGATATTTACAATGTCTCACTCACGATATGCTTCACACAGTAAGTGTTGTCATATGAAATTTGGTAATTCTTTGTGTGTATTCGATGATTTTTTTAAGATGGTGGAACTTGCTCAGCCTGGAATGGGACAAAGTCAACTCTTGGTACTCAGAGACCTTGCCATCGCATTGTCAGCTTGCATTTATCAATCGCTTTGTGATTCAGACACTTTCAAAAGCAGTATTCAAGATGTGAAGGTATATTCGACTACAGCTCTTCGAATAACGTTTATTGATTGGTGTTTTTATCATTAGGATGGTTGCGCCACTCATCTGGTGGGCAGAAGAAGAAGAATGTCAGTTAATGATGGCCATCAAATTACAACCCTACCTTCGAAATGGCCCGGTGTGACAAGCTTAAGATCTTTGCTGGCTAGAGAGAAGGATGAAGATACACCAAGACTGAATGTTGTGCTATGCGAGGCCTTCACGGCAACCTATCTGTCTTTGCTACTTTACGGACTTTGTACGTGCGATTGTGTGATCCTGTATCATGTAACTGGACAGAAATTCACGCAAGACGTTTGGGGATTGTGAGTATATTGTGGATTTCATTCGCTGGATCAAATGGAAAATTCCAATGATATTCCAGATTGTTTGGCGGCGGGATCAAAAAGTTACTGAGAACGGCCAGCGTGACCGGTTCTACCGGGACGAACCAGTCCCAGTCTGCGACACCGACGGAAGAACTGGGAGGAGCGACAAATTGGTTGAATAAGCAGCGAGTGAAGTTGAACACTAAACTTTTAGGTCATCAGCCGTCTGTGATGAAAGAGGACAGACCTACGTATCGAGAGCAGTTTTTGCCGCCTCAGATGAGCATTTTAGCCTACCTCTTGACGAAGGTGAGTTTTTTCAGAATGAATAATGGATTCTAGGAATGTTTCAGGTAAAGTGGGGTAAGTGCAATTAGGGGGTAACTGCAATTATGGGGTAACTGCAATCAGGAACCATCATAATAAATCATGAGAAAATACGGTACCTTTATTGACTATGCTTACAAGAAATGACATATTCTACCTAATGTTAATAGTTGACAACCCTACGCAGCATCTGTGAAGTTCAGTACCGAAACGATCTTCGCGCTGTGCATATCGGTCCGAAGTCAAGTGGGATGTAATTTTTAAGCTCGTGTGTAAATTCACAATTTTTAACGGTAAGTATCTGTTTTGCTATTTTGGCCGGTTATGTATGATGTATTGTTAATGAATGTAATGGGGCTATTCAGTTTTACTTTGTATTTCAGATTTCAGGTAGGTATTGAAAGTATGATTACACTTACCCCGAAAATTGTTAGTGGGGTAAGCATAATCATAAATGATGAAAAAGAGAAGTAATCTCATTAAAAATCTAATTATTAGGTATTCCCTGATGAAGACGACCTGTCAGTTGTGCACATGTGCACCAGGATCAAATAATGAAGGTATTTCGGTTACCTGCAACTGAAAAAAGAGGCCGTTATTATTTTGAAGAATAATATTGAACCAAATGCAAAAAGAATGCTATTAGAGAAATATTTGATTTGTTATTATATTATTTCTTTTGATGATTGATAAAGAAATTTATATGGTTTTTCATCACCTCTTAATCGATTGCACTTAACCCAAAATTTTATAAATAGAGTTCAACTTGAATAATGTTGCCTGATTGCACTTTCCCGTTTTTATGGGGAAATTGCAATCACTAAACTACATAAATGAAAATTGATTTTTAATGTAGTCAAAAGTGAAATGAAATATAATTGGTGGTTTTGGGTATATACTGTAATATCACTAATATCGTATTCTGTATACAAGCATAAATTAAAGTTGAAGTTATAACGAGTTTTTATAAATTTCAAGGTAAAAGAATCACTTTGCTTTTTTGTGATTGCACTTGCTCCACTTTACCTTATATGAGTTACGCAGGTTTTCAACACCTCTTATTACAAAACTTGTCCGCCATCTTGATTTTATTGATTTGAATACCCAAATCATAGCCTCCGACCAAGAAAACTCGACTTGGAGCAACCATTTTGAACAAAACTTATCCTCCATCATAAGGCCGCAATCTTTAATTTATGAATTTTGATAGAGCTATCACAATCGTCGATATCAAAAACCCCCGCACGGAAATTTTGAAGAGAATCGGAAAACTAACATGTCTTGAAGCCGCAATTTTGTTGTCGGTAAATATTATATACAGGGTGTTTCAATTTCAAAACAAGTCCGAAAAATTTAAGGGGGTGATTCCTTGTTCGAAATAAAGGGTAGTTTGTTATATAAATGTTGAGTCAGAAGTCGAACGTTATGGAGATACCGCGGTTCAAAGATGGCGGAAATTCTTTTTTGTATCTTAAAAACGAAAAGCTATAGAATGATGATATTTTATGGGAGTACTACTATTATGAAAAGATACTTTCTTGATATTCAATCATATTTTAGGATGAGTGGAGGGGGTTGAAGTAGATTACCCCTATCATTTTTGTTAACTAACTTCAAAGAAAAACTTACGCAACGACTTGAATAGATTTAAATTCGGATAGTCCGGTTTGGCTGGAAACTTTTTCATCTCTTGTATTTTCTCGTAAAATGTGCCGTTTTGAAATTAAAAATTGAAATGTGAATCAGTTCTTAAATGAATTGTCTTTTCCCGACACGTAACGAATTATATTTCATTTTTTTATTTCAAAACGATACATTTTACGAGAAACAAGCTATAATGAAAAAACATTTTTCAAGACAAGCTTTTATAATAACAACAACAGCCATTTTGAAACCGCCATCTTGAATTCCTCAATTTTGAAGAATCGTAATATCTGACCCAGAAAACCCCCAGATACCAATTTTGAATAGAATCGGATCATAATCACAAGCATATTGTAGCCGCCATCTTGAATTTTCTTATTTTTACAGGAGAATCATCATTGTCGAACCCAAAAACCCCCAGATACTAATTTTGAATGGAATCGGAACACAATTACAAAACTCATCCGCCATTTTGTTTTTATCTATAACAAATATTTCATGATGCATTATCACCAGCATATTATGTACACCTGCCAAATTTCAAATCAATCGGACCATTATAGAAGTGTCAGAAGTGTGTCATATTCAAATTTCAACATGCAAGATTTGATTAGAGACAGACAGACAGACACCGGGACAGGTGAAACTAACTGAAAGCTTGTTAAATACGAGAGATGAAAAAGTTTTTAACCAAGTCAGGCTATCCGAATTTAATTCTATTCAAGTCGCTGCGTAAGTTTTTCTTCAAATTTCATTATCCGCCATCTTTGAACCGCGATATTTCCCTAACGTTTGACTTTTGACCCAACATTCGTATAACAAACTACCCTTTACTTTGAACAAGGAATCACCCCCTTGAATTTTTCGGACTTGTTTTGAATCACTCTGTATATCCATATAAATATTAGTACCGATTATTAATATCAGTGAAATAATATATGTATTTCTACTATCTCAAGCCAATTTCCTGAAAACTTCGATATTTCACTGTCCAAATCGAATATTATAATAAAAAGAATCAATTTGTGAAATCCTATTTTCGACAAAAAGTACTTATTTTTCGATGAAACAGTGAATTCGGTCAAAAAATGGCATACTACTGAACTGTAGTGCCGGCATTTGGAGGTGCCTTAAATGAAACCCATCCGTAACCCCCCTAATTTGGAAATGGCGGACGTTCAAGTAACCAGCAGATGACGACCGTGCGGCAAGGCAACGATCGAGTCCGTTGGTTGCTGGATCGACCACGTGACCGCACTTTACTGAGCAGATCAGCAGCAAGTTATGAGCGATCAATGTTCAGCTGTGCCATCACTGACACACACCTCCGGCTAGGCTTCGATTACAATTCGTATTTGTTCTAACTTTCGCGGGAACATATGAGTATTATGCAAGCATTATTTTTGCTCCGTTTTCAATGATAGACCCGTTGAAATGTTTCGAAACTCGGTGGAAAATGTGGGGATTTTTCAGGCTTTTCAATTTGTGTTGACAAAAATCGCAAAAATGCGATCCCCATTTTGAAAATCGCAAATAATGCCAAATTGCGCCTGATGTAGACAAACCAACATACGTCCGAACTCGCGTTGCCGCGTCCTCGCGCGGTGTAGCCGCTTCGTTTTAAAATCAGGAGGTGGACGGAAAATGAACGCATCGTCGAGTTTTCGAAGGTGTATTCATGCTGCGCACCTGAGGTTCCGTAATTTCGGATATTGATGATTTTTATTAGGACATAATGTTTCAAGTGAAAGCACCCATAATATAATTTATGTCCAAAGGAACCTGCACTTTTTGTTTGTATGTAAATTGGCGATCGGTCAAATTTTCTGAAAGTTTGTTATGTTGTTGTACCCAACTCAGTGACCAATAGTGTAAATGGGTCCAACCCAATCCTATGGCTAGTTTTCATAATACGTTAAAGTTGAAAATTGCCCAAATTTTCGGATTTATTTTTTAATCATTAAGAGTTAGATTGGATTTCTGTTGCATACACACGTTTACTACATGTTCTAGTTGAAATTAGTGGATACGTATGATTAAAAATAATTATATTTACAGGGTGATTCACGAATATCCGACGGTAGTTTTTTGCCAAAATTCACTTTTTCTACTGTGACGTCAGGAAGGCACATTTTTGAAATGTTCTTTTCGATTTAGTATTATGACGACAAAATATTGCACAGTGCATATTTTTTATACAGGGTGTTTCACAGAGAGAACCAGTAGACATTATCATCTTTTTTAGGATTAATTCGGAACACTGTCTTTTCGAATTGATTTTTGGGAAAAGTAATACCACAAACATATGTGTGTCTCTAATTTCTAAAATACCTATTCATGGTAGTTTATTCTTTGGAAGGTATTCTTTTTTGGGTAGAGTATTAAAAACATGAACAGCTTGTATTCGAAAATTTCCTCGGTCAAATGCAACTATTTTCTCACTATATCTTGATTCCCATCTCCATAGGTATGAATGAATTCTAAATCCGATACTATGACCAGTTTTCGAGATACAGGGCGTTGAAGTGGAGAATAACTTATTTCATCAGTTTTTTTTTTCAAATTGAAAAGCCGATTGATTTTATGTTGCGCCCATGAATTCAGCATGAGTGGGTACAGATCAGATGCGCATGGAAAGGTTCAGCTAAAATATTTACTGTTACAGGGTGATTCAAGAATAAATCACAATAGCTTTTTTCAATCAATTCAAAGCATAAGTATTTTTGGTATGGTTGGCTGTATAGCTTCTTCATATAGGGTGACCTATATGAAAAGTAATTATAATGAAGTATTTCAGACTGAACATTGTGAACGACTAGGTATTAACTTCATGGAATAATTTCTCTGTGACGAAACTGTGGAATTATCAAGTGTTTGTAAAAGCTACTGTGATTCATTCGTGAACCACCCTATAACAGTGAACCTTTTCATGCGCATCTGATCTGTACTCATACTGAACTCATGGAAGCACCATAAAATCTATCCGGCTTTTCAATTTGATGAAATAAGTTATTCTCCACTTCAACGCCCTGTATCTCGAAAACTGGTCATAGTATCGGATTTAGAATTCATACTTCTGGAGATGTTGTGAGAATCAATATATAGTGAGAAAATAGTTGCATTTGACCAAGAAACTTTCGAATACAGAGTGTTCATGTTTTTTATACTTTTCTCAAAATAGAATACCTTACTATGAATAAACCACCATGAATGTTGTAGAGATTATAGAGACACACATACGTTCGTGGAATTACTTTTCCCAAAAATCGATTCAAAAAGACTGGGTTTCGAATTAATCCTAAAAAAAGATGATCTATCGATCGGTCGCCAATTTACATATAAAAAGTGCGGGGTCCTTTCTATTAAATAATTTATTGTACGGAACTACTTTTTATTTTCAGCCGGAGACACTGACGGACATTGATGAGGGTTCAAGCGATTCGGAAAGTGAAGACGAAGATGTTTTTGACAACAGTGTTACAGCCTTATCGACAACGAATACTGAACATTCTGATCCAAATTCGTACTCCTGGCTGGTGTTGAAACTTGCTAGTCTCAGGATCGCTCAAATGAAGCTCAATGACTTCCTAACTGTGAGTATTCATTAGGAACTTTTTTTTTTCAAGCAAATTTCACATATGCCTAATTTTTTGAAGTTATTGGATTCCCTCAAGCTGTATTGCCACAGTTTTCGGCTGGGAAGTAAATGAGGCCGTGTGAAAGCTTTTATTTGATCGGAAAATCGTTCCATTTTTGGTTCTTGTATATTGTTAATTAAATACAATATTCCTTCTAGATTGCAGGCATAGAAGCATCCGAACTGCCAGTTGCCAGCCCGTTGATTCACTCCTGCTTGAGGAGAATCACGAATTGGCAGGAAAAATTGAGGAGAGAACTCGATTTGAGACAAACTCCTCTAGAATACATCCCGGGTTGCTTCGTAGAAAACACCCATGGACCACCGATTCAAAAATACAGGTTTTTAGGAAAACCGAATCGAAAAATTGTTCATCATTAATCTCTTTCATTTCAGACAATTGCTAGAGCCGCATAACACGCCGTTCAGTACCAAAAATTCGGCAGCTGCCGCCAGACGCCTTTGGACCTATCTGGTTCATCAAGAAGGGGTTCAAGATATCTTTATAAGGGCGGTGTTCGGCAAAAGGCGTTCTTCGAATTCTATAGACGGCGATGATCCTCAACCTGAGCCACCAGCGCCAGAGCCTGTGCGTATCATACACAAAGAGCAGGATTCTATCGCCGCCTTCAGTTTGAACCAGGTCAGCGAATAAAGACCGGTTGACACCTGAATTTGACATGGATTGAAGGTCAAAGTTGATAGTTTCGTCTGATTTGTTGCAGGTGTCAAACGGATTGATTGTCATCGCCACACCTAGGGAACTCCAAGAAATGGACATATCCTTACTGCTAGAGCTGCCCGCTTGGCTGGAAGACGAATGCGAATTGGATATTCTCAATATGAATAAAGAAATTGTTGATTCGAGTGCTCCGCCTTTCTTGGTCATACAGAGCGCTGGGGATAAGGCCAAGGACACACAGCCTGGAAGCCCTCAGGGAGCAATGCCAAGTCAAAGTGGTCGCGGCACCAGCGTGGTGAGTTTTTGGATATTATCATCTTCTGGATTAACACTGACGACTATTTTTCAATAAATTCTCATGTTATGAGGTATTTGATCGAGATTTGTGATTCAAAATGTCAAGTGTTCGTTGGGTTTATTAACTCGTTTATGAAGGACTCCTAACCTAAGTACTGATTTGTTGAAATTGCATATCATTTACTTCTAGGCAGTTGTTATTCAATGATAAACAATTTCGACATTTTACTTACGATCCGTTAAGAAAAACTCATACTTTCGGAAAATATTCGGGTGGACTGTTTTATGTGTAGGTACTTATAGGGGGTTTCAATATTTTGAATTATTAACAATTCCCAATCATTTGGATGTAGAAGACATTAAGTTACAGTCGTAGTTTTCTACCACTTATCTTCATGAAATCTTCACACACGATCAATAAAAGGTTACGATATATTTTGTTTAGAAGAATTATTATGCCGTAAGCAATAACACTAGCTTTCATTTGAAGTGTTCCTCAAAGGGTTATCAAACAGACCAAGAAGTTGAATTGGTGAGTTAAGGTTGAAAAAACATGGAATTTCATCTAATGTGTTTGTGATTGAATCTAATATTTGGAAGAACTTTGCGCACTTTATGAACTGAACAAACCCAGGAAAATCAATTGTGGATAATCGAAGGTTATGACAATTTGCTGCTGATATGTATCAGCAAAATCAATTATTTAGATAACTTTCTTTTTGAAATATGTATGAGTAGAGTTTTTCATGTTAGAATAATAATATTTCAACGGAAGTATATATGCGAAATGAAAAAAAAATTACAATAGGTATTTGATAGAGTATAAAATATTACTAAAATTGGGAAATTTCAAAAATTGACCACCACATGCATCAATAACTTAACTATTTTCATAAAATTCATGACCCATACGTTATATCTGTTAAAACAACTTGGACATGTATGGTTACAAAACTAATACCACAAAACTTCAGAAGACTGCTCAATACCGAAGAAGTCATCTTAACATTCTTGACTTCGAATTGAGCAATGAAAGAGAACATATATTGTGTGCAAATATTGATAAAGCACATCCTTTCACCAGTTTTTAGATTTGCAGTGTGAATTTGAGTGTGGGTTTGTTGTGTTTTAATTATAGAATTACGATCCCATCAACATTATGTGTAAACTTAACCCTTTGTCTGTAGATGAAGGGGTTAAGCTTCCCAGGCTGTCACGATCCAAATTTTGTGAACTTGGTACTGCTGCGTTCAGCACACATGCTTAGGCCGGTGTGTGTTATTCAAAAAAGTTTACCCTTTGTCTAATGCTTGTTCAACCCCTATGTTTAGTTGCTACGTGTTTTGTCGTTTTGTAGATATGTTGATGTTAGATCGATTAGATTCACAATGTCGTTGTGGAAGAACTCAAGATCAATACTGAGTTCGTCGTAGTCCAAACACTGTTAGTTTTGTTCAGTACAATTCATTCGTTAAATGTTAGTTCGTTCTTAAATTGTTTGTTTCTATATATTCTGGACCATTCGACCCAATAATTGTATGTTATGCGAATATTTCTCTTGATGCCATATTATCTTCTTCGCGTCCTTATATCAAATTGTAATGATCAGTTTGTGGCTTGAGGACAGGGCAAATAAAATTTATCCTTTTCGAATTGTCGACGTTTCGATCCTATGTTTGGATCTTCTTCAAGACTGAAAATTTTTTATTGATATAAATATAAACATAAACTTTGACATGAAACGATACACAAACACTAAGATATTATTATTTAGAAGCAGCCAGGTAACTCAAGACAAAAAACACTATCAAAATTGAATTTACCTTTTCAAACAGATAAATGAGGCCAGAAAGAGTGCTCATGAAACCCATAGGTCATTTTTCTTAAAAATCAATGCAAACACTGTAAACATCCAACTCTCGTAAAAACAGAACCAACACAAATGAGGAGAAAGGAATGTCCATCGATTTCAACACATATGGGACCACAGAAAGGGTGAACCAGCCGGATGAATTATCTGTTGCTAATTTTTTATTTTCGTTAATAGATTGCTGTACACAAAACACAACACTAAGGGACTCAACATCAGTTCTCAAATTTATAGTATCATTTATTGAGATCTGAATCATCTCACTGATGCAACGTTTGAAGTAGTTGTTCTCTTTGTCATCCCATTCCTTAAATTATACGTTGATGACACTATTTTAGGCATACCACAGGGAAAAGCGAGTGAAGTAGTTGAAATATTCAATAGTGTACATCATAGGGTTCAATTCACAGTCGAAAAGGAGGTTGATAAAAAAATATGTTTTTTAGACGTTACTCTTATCAGAAAAAACAACGGGACAATCTCTACAAATTGGCATACAAAAGAAACATCATCCGGAAGATTACTAAATTATTATTCTAATCACCCAACATCTCAAAAAATAGCCACGATAAAAAATCTTCTGTTCAGAAACTATAAACTAAGCGACCCCACATTCCACGCGCAAAACGAAAATAAGATCAAGCACTTATTGAGAAATAACAATTATCCCATTAGCCTATTCAATAGAGTTTTAACAAGGTATAAACACCAAATCGATTCATTAGAGAGAAAAAAAGATAAGAGTCACAAAGTTTATTACAGATTCCCTTTCATCCCAGAACTGTCTCCAAGAGTTAATGAACTAGTGAAGAACATTGTGCCGGACTGCCAACTGGCTTTTTACCCCCTGAAAACAGTGGGAAGCATCTTTAACAAACTTAAAGATCCCACACCCAACTCGTTGAAGTCAAATTTAGTATATTTGATAAAATGTAAGGACTGTAGTGGTGCATATGTCGGTATGACCAAACAATATTTAAAAAAAAGAATATACCAACATAGCTACGATTGTAGAGAAATTAACAAAAATAAAAATGAAAAAACCGCCTTAGCCACCCATCATTTCGAAAATAGTCACGACTTTGATTTCGAAAATGTACAAATACTGGACCGAGAGAACAACTACTTCAAACGTTGCATCAGTGAGATGATTCAGATCTCAATAAATGATACTATAAATTTGAGAACTGATGTTGAGTCCCTTAGTGTTGTGTTTTGTGTACAGCAATCTATTAACGAAAATAAAAAATTAGCAACAGATAATTCATCCGGCTGGTTCACCCTTTCTGTGGTCCCATATGTGTTGAAATCGATGGACATTCCTTTCTCCTCATTTGTGTTGGTTCTGTTTTTACGAGAGTTGGATGTTTACAGTGTTTGCATTGATTTTTAAGAAAAATGACCTATGGGTTTCATGAGCACTCTTTCTGGCCTCATTTATCTGTTTGAAAAGGTAAATTCAATTTTGATAGTGTTTTTTGTCTTGAGTTACCTGGCTGCTTCTAAATAATAATATCTTAGTGTTTGTGTATCGTTTCATGTCAAAGTTTATGTTTATATTTATATCAATAAAAAATTTTCAGTCTTGAAGAAGATCCAAACATAGGATCGAAACGTCGACAATTCGAAAAGGATAAATTTTATTTGCCCTGTCCTCAAGCCACAAACTGATCATTACAATATTTCTCTTAGTTCATTTTCTATTTTACATGTCTGTTTTTGAGGTTGTGAATGAATTGTATAGCATATTTTAGCACTCTAAATTTTCCTGCATGATTGGCGAAGTTAAATCGTACCCAAAATGGAAGAGGTCAAAATCTCTTTGCTAGTTTTCGTGAACAGATAACTCAAATTAACAGAAATAGAAGTATTGCATGCTAACATAGAAAAATCACAACGTATTTAATAAAATCCAAAGAATTGATGGAGCATAGAAATCGCTTTGTGAAAGACCTATCAGAGGGATCTTGTGAAATCAGATGTTCATGATATGAAACTGATTTTCCACCTTAAGGGAATTTCTTCTTTTCGCTTAGTCTTCCATTTACAATCTCATCAGTTCATATTTTGAGATAAAGATGGAAAGCCAGTTTGTAGCATGTTAATTTGTTCTTTCGAAAAAGCATTTTTCGTATGGCTATTCTATAATTGTTTGTTGTCTCCAGCTCCAGAAACACAAGATCGATAATGTGAGACGTATAAGTTCCCACCCCTTGCTACCACTTTGTAAGTATTTAGGATTTATGTGTTTGAATGCTCAACAAGAGGTGTATTTTGTCTTTTGTTAGATTTAACTGGTGGTCAAGATGGCTCTGTACAGCTGTGGGAGTGGGGCCACGCCCAACCGGTGGCTACGCCACGCCCACCAGGCACCTACGCTAAGGTGACTAGAGTGAGGTTTTCCCAACATGGAAATAAGTTTGGGGTGGCTGATTCTGATGGGAATTTGAGCTTGTTCCAAGTGGGACTCAGTGCCAATGCTACTAGACCCTTCTTTGTAGGTACTTCTACCTTTGATTTATCTTTGATGATTATCTGTGTTTTATTTTAGACTTTGATGTGCCATAACAAAGGGATCAGCGACTTCGTATTTTTGGGCTCTTGTAGTTTATTAGCTACTGGTGAGGATTAAGAATTCAATTATAAGTTTGGTTCTATCGAAATTTTATTGCAGCTGGGCATAGCTCCGAAAGTAAGAACGTTGCTATCTGGGACTCTATACTTCCACATGGTAAAGCTTTGGTGGTTGCTTTCACATGTCATGATCAAGGAGCCAGTAGTTTGGTATTTGCGCCTCAGCATCAGATCATAATTTCAACAGGGAAGAGGGGGGATGTGTGCCTTATGGACGTGAGGTCAAAGGTTATAAGACACAAGTACATGGCGCATGAGAGCGCTGTTAAATGCATTGCTTTGGATCCACATGAAGAATATTTCGCTACTGGGTCGGCAGACGGTGATATTAAGGTAAAAGCAAGGGTTTGAGTTGTTGATTGCTTCAATTTACCGCCGAAATTTAGTGTTCTATAATTTTTTCGGTTCTTATTTCGAATGAGATCTTTGGTTATCTGTGACAATATGAATTGCCTTTCAACAGATTTGGGGAGTGACAATACCCCATTGCCTCATGTCCCTCCCTTCCGAACATTCCCGAAGCACATTCTTCAAGAACATTGGTCAAGGAGTGACCCAGCTACATCTGGATGCAAACGGTAGGCTTTTCTCTTGTGGAACTGATGGAAGTATGAAAGTACGGCAATTGCCTGATAGGGAAACTTTACTGCACCATTGAATAACATCAGAAAGAACCGGCCTTTTTGCATTTTGAAAATATTGTCGTTACTTTATTTCCATCGGTTCGAAAAAGTTCATCATGGAACTGGAATCAGAATTTCTTTATTCACTTGTATCTGTATAAATAATTGACGTGGATGGTTGAAAATTGTATTTGTGGTAATTTGAAGGCTGTATTATTATATAAAAACTAATATTTCCTTGCAGTATGATTTGTTTATGTAGCTGATTGTTATGAAGCTTCAGAATTGCAGTTTATTGCAATTTATTGTAATCTTGAATATAACAAAATAGTATACCTATCGATATTGAATTTCAAATTAAGTGTTGCTCTTAGTCGATTGTATTTTATTCAATAAATTATGAAGATTTTAACTGATTCGTTCTTTTAATTTTTGAGACAACCCAGAGCTGTACCAAAGCATTGTGTTCGTGAAAGTACTCGGAGCCCTTTTGTGCTCCCGAGCACTGTGCTCCCAAGCACTTTTCAACAGCAGTGCTTAGTGCTTAGTAATTCGAGTGCTTCGGCGAAAGGCTTAGTGCTTAGTAATCCCGAAAGTGCTCCCGAGCACTTTTGCGGATTACTAAGCACTAAGCCCTGAGCCAATGTTGTACGAATTCATTTTTACATTAATAAAATCTTAAATCAACATTTCCTCACATGACAGTAACATCCCGAAACTGTTTGGATTGCAATTACGGAGAGATGATAATGAGGAAACTTGATCATTAAAAAAGGAAAATTGAAGGGCCCATGTGTATTTTGTTAAATGGTAATTTGTGCGTTGACAACTTGATATCAATAGAAAAAGCAAAAGCCACGATTCTGTTTTTTTTACGTTTTCATCTGACCAAAGAGTCTTATATAGACAACATCAAAGGGTTACACAGTTCATTGAGTTCTTATTTTGATACTTCTTCGTTATTTGTCACGCAACAATGTTTCGCAACTGGTTTGCTCCTGACAAATCAGTTCAAGAATTGACAGAGTAACATTCCCATTTTCCTTGAATTTTTTATTCAAATTAGTTTCAAGGACTGGGAGTTTTCAGAAAAAAAAGTAAACTCGAAAAATTCAGTATATGAATATTATCAAACAGAGAGATCCAGGAGCGAATAGCATTTTCCTCTTTCATTACAAATAAGAATTTATTATAATTTATATTGAATCGAATTCAAAATTTTTAATATCACATACCTACCTATGCCAACTTACAATTTCTTTTTCGATTAAAATAACCTCACTTTCAATATTTCCTAAAAAAGTGCTTAGGGCTTAGTGCTCGAAATGTCGAATTACTTTCACAAAGTGCTTAGTATTCGCGAGCCTTTTGTGAAAATAAGTGCTTTGTGCTCGAGACTCGGGAGCCTTTTTATTCAAGTGCTTAGTGCTTAGTGTTCGAAGCACTTTAGTTCAGTGCTCGTCACAGCTCTGCCGGACAACCCAAACCCGAAAGAAAACATTGATAGTTTATATTATTATTGAAAAATAGATCGATCGATATCTGGAAATATGTTTCATCGAACAACATCACGCAGTGAATGGAAATAATACCAGAAAATATTAAAAAAGATTTATAGCTTTGAGAGTTCAAACCACAGGTGAAACTATAAGTATTTCCTTGAATCGAAATTGTATCACTTAAAGTTACTTTCACAATAATCGTTACATCGTTCTATTACTAACACTTCGATGCAAATTGATGATTATAATTATGTAAAGCGATAACGATAAGACATTATTTCATTATATTGAAAATTAACGGTAATATTCTCATTATTGATTTTCAACAGGGATGCATTGAGAATATTTTCTCGGCCCTATTAAATGTGATTTCAATTGCACAGTAGTGCTTATTTACTTGGATGAAAAAAATTTCAGGTCTTAATCCCTCCCTGTTAAAATACGTTATTAGCCGAAAATCATCGGAACGTATTTGTTAATTCGCATAATTATATTCAATTTTGAATACGAGACATCGAATAATATTCAATTAATTTAGGATGAATTCGGGTAAATTGAACAAAACGAAACTCTTTCGTCAATATCTATGTTGATTTTCGGCCGAAAACACAAATATAAGAAGGATTCATTCAATTATGCAATGATTGAAAAGAAAACAGCAATTACTGTATACTTATCATTGCATTACCATGAATGTTAAACGATTTTGTGAGATACTTCTCAGAAATATTATTTGATGGTGCAAATCAAATGAGCGAAGCGCTCTTTCCATATAAGGTAGGTAGGTACTTACCAACTGATCTTGAAATTTGTTGGGATAATACTGATAAATTCTTATTGAAGCAGAATTGATTCAGCGAGCTCTGAAGATAATCCTGTGTGCAGCATGATGAACATTTTTAATTTCGGATATTTTCCTCAAAAATTGAACGACCTATTGAACTTCAATAAAGGTGATTCTTTTCATAGGCTAAACAACGAAATGAATCTTCAAATACCCTCAACGTTTTTCCTGTGTTTCTAAGATTATTTTCCAGCTATTTTACCTATTTTAGATGACCCCCTACGTTTAGTTCGATGGACTACAACAGATTTGGGGCAAATAGCCATTCTCAAAAAACTTCTATTTTTGGGTTTATTCTACAATGTTTCTTTCTTCGTGATTGAAATTATATATTTTTCTTTAAACTTCGAACTGAAACAGTTCATCCAATTCTTCTCACTTAATGTTGGAGCATTACATGTAAGTAAATTTATTCTAATGACAATATTAATTGCACTGCAGATACAGGGGGAGGGCATGGGGCCATAACCCCCCCTGAAAAAATTAATGCCCCCCCTCTGAAAAACTGTCTGGATCCGCCAGTGATTAATGGTTGCATTATGCACAATTGACGTCCATGGAAACTTGAATCAATGGAGTATCCAGAACAGAAACATTTGTTGAGTGCTCTACATAAAACAATCTTTTAGGGATATATGGCTTCTTGGGTTTGTCTCGCCTATGAAAAAGTTGCGTTTGATCAAGCAATGTACGTGGAAACCGATTTTGTGAAGTTGAGTCGAGTTAAAACGAGCACTCACGAAAAGATCCTGAAAGCTGTGGTTTTGAGAAGATACGTTTTTTTATTAAACCTGTTGTTTTTGCATCTCTTATACTTTTTCTTTTGGCCTATATTCGGCTATGAAGACGAATACTACTTTCCTGTGTATTTTCTCAATGAATACATCAAACCTGTATTTGGAAAATTGGTGGTGAATGCTCTCCGTACTTTTTTTTATATAACAATGTACACTTACATATCCAGTGCTGGTGTGCAGGTTCACACATGTTTTTATATGTTATCTCACATGGAATTTCAAATGATAATAGTGGAGGATAATGTACTTGATATTG
This sequence comes from Adalia bipunctata, assembly GCA_910592335.1. Classification (NCBI taxonomy): domain Eukaryota; kingdom Metazoa; phylum Arthropoda; class Insecta; order Coleoptera; family Coccinellidae; genus Adalia; species Adalia bipunctata. The sequence goes on from OU342955.1 coordinate 18,916,087, forward strand.
GAAATATGGTAACAAAAAGTGGGGGAATCCATCAGAGGCGTGTCAACGAAAATTTGAAAGATTGCATCAGACATTATATGATCATATTGCAGTAAGTCGATGAATTATTTGATTACCAACAAAATAACTATAAAAATATCTCATATACTATCAAAAAATTACGTTGCCTCAGGTTATATTACCATCCTTTGTATAACATGATTATTCTCAATATAGGTAATTATACCTTTTATATAAGATTTTTTTTACGAAATCCAAAATTTTCGTATAGATGTATGGAACAGATGAAGTCATGGATATTTTGGCCAATGGCAATCACTCTAATTGGAAGTCTCGTAATGTTGCTCAGTTTTGTTTACTTCGTTATAGCAGTAAGCAGGCAGTCAAAAAATGAAACTGACTGACCTTTTCACAGAAACATTTTTCAGCAAGCATCACTAGAAGCTTTTCCTAGAGTTCTCAGTTTAAGTGGTACAACCATTTGTTCTTTAGCTATTTATGCCCTATGTGGACAAGGACTTAAAGATCAGGTCAGTGGACACATGGTGTACTTTGTGATGGTATGATCTTAATAGTCGATAGAAACGTTTCGGTTCAAAGATACTGGCAAAATTTGTCAAAATAATATCATTTACTCTTCATTAAACCTCAAACTATGGCGATATTCGAACCAAATTTAGTATACAAGTAAAAATCATTAAATATGAAGACTGGCGCGTCATGTTTTCAGTTGATTTTATATCTTTATGTGTTACACCCTGTGTAAAATAAAAATAAATTATATCGTTGTTGCTGAAATACGAAATAGTACCTAATAGCAACAAAAACATATTTGTTCTATAAACCCCAATAGAAAATTGATTTTATTCATATATTTTCATTTATGGATTATTAATTTGATTTTCTTATTTTAGTGCGAAAGAGTGAATAACTCCTTATATTTGTTACCATGGTTTCGATACAACAAGAAAAATTGTGAGTTGTTGAGACTCTTCATGGTAGCAACTAATACTCCGTTGCATTTGAGTCTGCTCGGTTTTGTAGATGTTGATATGATACTGGTCATGAAGGTAAATTATTGATGTAGATATAGCCTCAGCTCAATCTTTTTTTGCAGGTTTATAAATTTGTTTTTTCATCATTCGCAACGATTCAACAAGTAGTGGCACTCAAAAATAGAGACGAATAGATTATTAAAGCACAAATACATTTAACACGATTTTAATTCTTACAAATCTTGGAAAAACTATTGAATAAATATTTCAAAATCAGAATTTGGTATTTCTTCACTAGGTATAGCACTCCAAACCAAGATACGAATCTGGGAATAAGCATCAATTATTCCAATAATATGACTTTTGTTATTATGAGCATTACAGATTTTCAGCTTCAAATATGCCGAATTAAATTCTCTCGAGTACCTACTAACACTGATTTCCGACGGTTGGTCCTCAGACATTTTTTACCGGTCTTAACTTAGGTATAATTTGATTATTCAAAATTTTTCATTTTTATTTACTGCAACCTAATTTTTCATTGTTGAGTTGATAATTCGACACCAAACGTAGACAAAACGAAATTGATAAGATTGATCGGCAATGTTTTTTATTTGAATTGATGTCTGATGTTGATATGATACTGGTCATGAAGGTAAATTATTGATGTAGATATAGCCTCAGCTCAATCTTTTTTTGCAGGTTTATAAATTTGTTTTTTCATCATTCGCAACGATTCAACAAGTAGTGGCACTCAAAAATAGAGACGAATAGATTATTAAAGCACAAATACATTTAACACGATTTTAATTCTTACAAATCTTGGAAAAACTATTGAATAAATATTTCAAAATCAGAATTTGGTATTTCTTCACTAGGTATAGCACTCCAAACCAAGATACGAATCTGGGAATAAGCATCAATTATTCCAATAATATGACTTTTGTTATTATGAGCATTACAGATTTTCAGCTTCAAATATGCCGAATTAAATTCTCTCGAGTACCTACTAACACTGATTTCCGACGGTTGGTCCTCAGACATTTTTTACCGGTCTTAACTTAGGTATAATTTGATTATTCAAAATTTTTCATTTTTATTTACTGCAACCTAATTTTTCATTGTTGAGTTGATAATTCGACACCAAACGTAGACAAAACGAAATTGATAAGATTGATCGGCAATGTTTTTTATTTGAATTGATGTCTGGTAATGTTTCATTGAATAACATCAAGCAGTGAAATAGAATAAAAGGAAAATTAATAGCTTTGAGAATTCTAACCATATGTGAAATAAAGTAAAAATTGTATTTCTTTGTATCGAAATTATTTCAATTAATGCATCTTTCACAATTATGGATAGTGTTCAATAACCAATGCTCCGATGCATAATAATGATTATAATTATGCATAGTGATAACGATAAACATTATTTCATAACATTGAAGATTATCGGTAATCTTCTTATTATTGATTTTATTGAGGGGTGCATTGAGAATATTCTCTGGGCATTATGAAATGTTTAATTGCATAATAGCTTATTTACGTGGATAAAATTTGTTTTCAGCACCTAAACCCTACCTGTTAAAACACGTTATTCTAATTTTGAATTCGAGAAATGGAATGATTTTAATTAATTCAGTATGGAAACTCAGGATAAATTGAAAAAAAAACGAAACTCTTTTGTCCATACATATCTTGATTTTCGGCCGAAAGCACAAATATAATAAGAAGGGCTCAAATTATGCAATGATTTAAAATAAAAAAAGCAATTATTGAATTACCATGTATGTAAGGTGATTTTGCAAGATACTTTTCAGAAATACATTTGATGGTGCAAATCGAATGATTTATAGTATGAAGTATTAAAGTCACGATCTCAATAAGAGCTTTTTCCATATAAGTATTGTATAATGTATACCTACCAAATGATCTTGAAATTGAGATATTTCTTATTTCTAATACTTATTGAAGCAGAATTGATTCAGCGAGCTTTGAAGAGAATCCTGTGGGTAACAAGAACATTTTGAATTTCAGCTATTTTCCTCAAAAATTGAACGACTTGATGAACTTCAATAAAGGTGATTCTTTTCATGTAGAAATGGACTAAACAACGAATATATGAGTCTTGGAATAGCCTTGTCATCTTTCCTGTGTTGCTAAGGTTTTTTTCAGTCATTTTAGATGATCCAATGCGTTTAGTTCGATGGACTACAACAGATTTGTCAAAAATCCCCATTCTCAAAAAACTTCTATTTTTGGGTTCGTTCTACAACGTTTCTTTCTTCGTAATTGAAATTATATATTTTTCTTGAACTTCGAATTGAATCAGTTCATCCAATTCTTCTCACTCAATGTATGAGCATTGCATGTAAGTAAATTTATTGTAATGACAATATTAATGGTTGCATTATGCATCCATGAAAACTTTAACCAATGGAGTATCCAGAACAGAAACATTTGGCGAATGCTACATAAAAAAAATCTTTTAGGGATACCTGGCTTCTTGGGTTTGTCTCGCATATGAACATTCATGGAATCCGATTTCGTGAAGTTGAGTCGAGTTAAAGCGAGCACTTACAAAAAGGTCCTGAAAGCTGTAGTTACAAGAAGATAGTATTTTTTATTAAACATGTTCTTTATGCATCTCTTATTCTTATACATTTTCTTATGGCCTATCGGCTATGAAAACGTATACTACTTTCCAGTGTATTTTCTAAACGAATACATCAAACCCGTATTTGGAAAATTGGTTGTGAATTCTTTTCGTATTTTTTTTACATAACAATTTAAACGTATATATCGAGTGCTAGTATACAGGTTCACACATGTTTTTATATGTTATCTCACATGGAATTTCAAATGATAAAAGTGGAGGATAATGAACTTGATATTGGAAAAATGGTAACAAAAAGTGGGGGGATACATCAGAGGCGTGTCAACGAAAATTTGAAAGTTTGCATCAGACATTACATGATCATAATGAGGTACGTCGATGAATTGATTGATTTTCATTGAAAATCTTGAAAATATCTCAGATTCCATACCATTGAAAAATTACGTTGCCCAAGGTTATAGTACCTTCCTACGTAGAACATGAATATTCTAAATAAATAAATAAATAAATAATCCTTTATTTCATACAGCAAATTACATGACATAAAATGCAAAAGAGTGACGTCAAAAAATTGAAAATTAACTAAAATCTGCTGAAAAATTCATTCAGAGAATATGGTTCTAAATTAATCAAAAATTCTTTAATGTTTCTGACATAACTATTGTAAGACCCAAAAACCTTCAGCTGCTGTGGTAAGTGGTTAAATAATTTTATGCACATATACTGTGGATGCTTCTCTGTAAGAGTAAGACGATGTACCGGATAATGGAAATCTCTGGATCTCGTAGGGTATCTATTATTGACTTGGAGATCAAACTTTGCCCTGTTATTGAATAAAAATTTTAAACAGTCCAAAATGTAAACTCCATATAACGTAAGTATGTTGTTTTTCTTGAAGACACCTCGGCATAAATCACGGTATCCCATTTTAAACATGATTCTTAGTATTCTCTTTTGAATTAGAAATACTTCATTCATCCTGGTACTAGCCTCCCAGAATATTATGCCGTAACGAGCTACTGATTCCCAACTTGCGAAATAAACATTTCTATGGCAACTCTCTCCTACATAATTTGTCAAAACTCTCATGCCGAAACATAAGGAGCTCAATTTCTTACTGAGCCATTCAATATGGTGTGTCCATTTCAGATATTGATCGATGTAGACTCCCAGAAGTTTTGTGAACTGATTTAAAACAACTACTTTATTTTCAATTTCCACTTGATCGATTTTTTCTTTTCTGCTTCTATCTGTAGAGAACAGGATTGCAGTTGTTTTGTTTTCATTGATGCTCAGTTGATTCTTATCTAACCATTCCTTAATAAGTTTGTAAACAGCGGAAACCCTGTCGGCAATGCGAGCACATATGGTTTGTTTAAGACTTTTAACATTTTTCGAATTCCTTAATTTTATATAGGGGAAATACGTACAAAATGACATATATGGACAAAATGACATAGGCATCATAACTTAAGTTCGGAGGTATGAAATGCGGAACTGCCTACCACATTGCACGACCCGAGTGGCTTCAATTAACCTCTGAAAATTAGCAAGAGCTACTCTGGTACATTCAGTCGTTATGAGTGATAACAGAAATCAATAGGTCACGAGTTTTTTTCATTGCGCCAAATTTTAAGAAGAAATGGCCAGTTTTCACCATTTTTTCCATTCAAATTGCATTCAATTCAAACTTTACTTATTTGTCATTGTATTCACGAAGCTTTTTGTATGTTGAATATACTTTTTGTATTAATTCGATACATTTCTAGTTTTATAACGCTATATGGACAAAATGACATATACAGTGAACGGACAAAATGACATAGGTATTTCAGCTGAATTAACCGTATCTACCGGACAAAACCAAGACAATCCATCTCAGGTTCCATCAGCAAACAAAGAATCAGGACTTGTCTTAACATATTCATAACAAAATCTTCATCTGCGGCTAATAAAGGCAATGCATCTTAACCTACTCTTTCTGATCCTATGAGGAGGTTTCTCCAATCCCTAAAGGACGATTTATAAGTGAACAAGGCAAACGTGAGCCGAGGACTCGACAAACGTACTTAGTTTCAACTTCTACACCTAATAAGATTGCAATCAAATCAAAAAAGAGCCCATACCACCTCCAAAAACAAAGAGACAAGTCCCTAGGGCATTATTTAAAGAAGACAATGAAGAAGAAAATGTTCCTAGCAACATTCGAGATCATGAAGACGACTGTCCAGTGTCCATCCATCTATTGTTATGAGACCTTTTTTCCCGATTTAGATCTTTTCCAGGATTAGCCCTGAAGAAGACTGGTTACGGTGCATGCATTGCTTGCATTGGGCTCACGCATCTTGTGCTGATGTTCCTAGAAGAACCAAGCGTTTCATTTGTGAACTTTGTCAGTAGTTTTGTAACTATAAGTAGAAAAATACAGTTGCCTATTGCCGGTATGTCATTTTGTCCATAGCATGCGAACAAAATGAATTTCGTTTATCCAAATTTATCTAAGAATATTTTATTTCTTGGTACTTTAATTTCATAAAGGTTGATTAGATTTTGTGAAGAAAGGACCAAAGATCAGAGGTGTCGAATATGACATTACTGTGATTCACTACTAACAAGTTATGCCTCTGAAATAAAACCCCATGTCATTTTGTACGTACTTCCCCTAGATGTATGGAACAACTGAAGTCATGGATATTTTGGCCAGTGGCCGGTGGCGATGACTCTAATTGGAAGTCTTGTAATGTTGATGTTGCTCAGTTTCGTTTACTTCGTTATAGCAGTAAGCAGGAAGTCAGAAATTATAATGACTTAAGATTTCTCATAAAATTTTTCCAGCAAGCATCACTAGAAGCTTTTCCTAGAGTTCTCAGTTTAAGTGGTGTGACCATTTGTTCATCAGCTTAATCAGCTATTTATGCTCTATGTGGACAAGGTCACAAGGACTTGAAGATCAGGTTAGTGGTCACCTAAGCTAAGCGATACAGGCTGTATATACTTTATTCTAGCATAACCGAAATAATAATACCTCAACCTATAGCGCTATGAATACAAATTGTTGATTCAGAAATCCACGATGAAAACTCAATTTTATTTATTTATTTTAATTTATGGTAGCAACTAATACTCCGTTGCATTTGAGTCTGCTCGGTTTCGTTAATGTTGATATGGTGCTGGTCATGAAGGTAAATAAGTGATGCAGAGAGGCAGAGACTGCTTTAGCTCAATGTTTTTTTGCAGGTTTATAAATTTATTTTCTCATCATTCGCAACGATTCAACAAGTAGTGGCACTCAAAAATAGGGAGGAATGAATTATTAAAGCACAAATACATAAAACACGTCTTCAATTAATCAAAACCTTGGAAAAACTATTAAATAAACATTGCAAAATTTGAACTGGGTATATTTTTTCGAGACGCTTCATTATCATTATTTTACTGCAACCTACCATAATAATAATTTCAATATCACAAATCGACACCTTATTTTCGATTGTTGAGATAACAACTTAACACCAAACTTAAACAAATGAAATTGATAAGACGATCAAGTGCTCCCACTTTTGAAATTAATACGCATGGAACGGAATTCTACAATCACTTTTAGTGTTGTGAGAGACAGACAAGCGGATACTTGGTTCTCTTACTTGATACCTAGAGATTACATTCCAAATTAACATGGCTAAAGATAATCTAAGTGCTGTGCTTTACGGCATCAATGATATGAGATTGGTAAGGAATTTCTAAACGCAGAATTGACGGGTTAACCTTTGGTGCTCCACAAGGTCAAACATTATTGATTTGATTTCCTTCGTTTCGCGATCAAGGTGTAAGATTCTATTTTTGAATGTGAATGTTTGTTGAACCCAAAAAAATTCAAGCGACATGCTTCTTAAAAATCTGAAAAAATATTAACTATCCTTTCCTTCAGTTTACATTTATTTTCCAATTTTCATTGCCCTTGAAAATCGAAATTCGTTCTTTTGATTACGCGCATCTTCATAGGATCACCAAAATGCATTTATTTTCGAAATTATAATTGTTTTTTCTGTGGTAAATTAAGAGAGAATTTGAACTTAAAAATCTTTTATCCAAATAACAATGTTTCTGATAAGTAGGTACCTATATACATCAAATTATTTTCTTCTGGCATAATGGTGTTCATTCCTTATTTTGGGTTTTCTTCAAGTTATAAGGATAGTTAAAATTTTTATAACTAATTAATCAATTCCTTCTAGGAACAACGGCCTATACCTAAGCCGAAGGAAAATGGTAAGTTATATTATATTCAGATTTTGGACCTATTTGGTTCTCTGCACGTTCCTATTTCGAAAAATATACACAGTTCAATAGTTCATAGAAAAATCATCTAACTCAAACATTCCTGTGTTCTTTTGATCAATATTCGAAGAGCATTGAAATTTTTGACCGAAAAGTTATCTTGAAATTTTTCAGAGGTTCTGCTTAAAATGGAAGTGGTTGGTATTTGTGGATCAGATGTTCACTACCTCACCAACGGAAGAATAGGTCCTTTTGTAGTCACCAAACCTATGGTAATAGGTAATTATTTCGATCAAAGTCCAACGATATAGTAACACTGTTAAATTTCAGGGCATGAAGCTTCTGGACAAGTTGTTGAAGTAGGCAAGAATGTTGACTTCTTGAAGCCTGGTACGCAATGAACTTTATTCATAAATCACTAATCAAAAAAATATAGTGTGAGGATGCATTTTTGATGGATGCATTCTTTATTTCTTTCAGATAATTTTTGAAATGATGTATTCAAATTGCGCCGATGATAATTGAATAATAGTCTAAGCTGTAGGGGAAGTACGTACAAAATGATATAGGGTTTTATTTCAGAGGCATAACTTGTTAGTAGTGAATCACAGTGATGTCATATTCTACACCTATGGTCTTTCCTTCTTTCACAAAATCTAATCAAACTTTATGAAATAGAAGTATCAAAAAATAAAATATTCTCAGATGAATTGGGATAAACGAAATTCATTTTGTCCGCATGCTAAGGACAAAATGACATACCGGCAATAGGCAACTGTATTTTTCTACTTATAGTTACAAAACTACTGAAAAAGTTCACCAATGAAACGCTTTGTTCTTCTGGGAACATCAGCACAAGATGCGTGAGCCCAATGCAAGCAATGCATGCACCGTAACCAGTCTTCTTCAGGGCTAATCCTGGAGAAGATCTAAATCGGGAAAAAAGGTCTCATAACTATAGATAGATGGACACTGGACAGTCGTCTTCATGATCTCGAAAGTTGCTAGGAACATTTTCTTCTTCATTGTCTTCTTTAAATAATGCCCTAGGCTAGGGACTTGTTTCCTTGTTTTTGGAGGAGGTATGGGCTCTTTTTTGATTTGATTGCAATCTTATTAGGTGTAGAAGTTGAAACTAAGTACGTTTATCGAGTCCTCGACCTCGGCTCACGTTTACCATGACCACTTATGAATCGTCCTTTAGGGATTGGAGAAACCTCCTCATAGGATCATCAAGAGTAGGTCATAAGATGCATTGCCTTTATTAGCCGCGGATGAATATTTTGTTATGAATATGTTAAGACAAGTCCTGATTCTTTGTTTGCTGATGGAGCCTGATATGGATTGTCTTGGTTTTGTCCGGTAGATACGGTTAATTCAGCTGAAATACCTATGTCATTTTGTCCGTTCACTGTATATGTCATTTTGTCCATATAGCGTTATAAAACTAGAAATGTATCGAATTAATACAAAAAGTATATTCAACACACAAAAAGCTCCGTGAATACAATTACAAATAAGTAAAGTTTGAATTGAATGCAATTTGAATGAAAAAATGGTAAAAACTGGCCATTTCTTCTTAAAATTTGGCGCAATAAAAAAAACTCGTGACCTATTGATTTCTGTTATCACTCATAACGACCGAATGAACCAGAGTAGCTCTTGCTAATTTTCAGAGGTTAATTGAAGCCACTCGGGTCGTGTAATGTAGTAGGCAGTTCCGCATTTCATACCTCCGAACTCAAGTTATGATGCCTATGTCATTTTGTCCGTATATGTCATTTTGTACGTATTTCCCCTACTTCAAACCAAACTAGATACTTATGGGTAATTTGATAATTGTTTCCATGAATAAATTTAATACCGTGTTTACCTACTTGAGCTGTAAGACTCATCTAATGATATGAAAGAAAATGGTGTGAATTTAAATATCTGAATCCCTGACCTTATCGAGACCGTCAATGTTAACTGAAGATCGTTTCAATAATATCACACGTAGCACGTACCTAGATATTTGTTGTTATCTTGAGACTTGTTATTCGCACTAGAGGATCATTCGATATCCTCGTTTTATGTTTATCTAAGATAAATTATAGCAGTAACAGTCTGTTTTCAAAATGCAAAAACTGATATTTGCGACATTCGTTTGGATACCTATAAAAAAGTATCGTGAATTGTTGAGGAGTTACACTTTAATTGAATTCTTCCGATAGGTGACAGGGTGGCAATCGAACCTGGTGTACCTTGTAGAATATGCACTCACTGCAAAGAAGGAAGGTATCACTTGTGCCCAAAGATGGTCTTCTGCGCCACACCCCCAGATGATGGGAATTTGTCCAGATACTATTGCCATGCTGCCGACTTTTGCCACAAGTAAAAAGTCCATTTGAGTTAGGCAAAAGTTTTAGTTTCGTTCTTTTCGTAGATTACCTGATAATATGTCATTCGAGGAAGGTGCCTTGATGGAACCTCTCTCAGTTGGTGTACACGCGTGTAGAAGAGCAAACGTTAGCGTAGGTTCAACTGTTTTGGTACTTGGTGCAGGCCCTATTGGTCTTGTCACCTTGTTGGCTGCCAAAGCATTCGGAGCTTCTAAGGTTTTGATAACCGGTGAGAATATGATCTTCAGTCACAAACCAGCAGTGGTTCTTCAATTTGTATTGTGTTGCTTCAGATTTGGTGGATACCCGCTTGAAAAGGGCCAAAGAACTTGGGGCTGACTATGTCTTCAAAATTGAGAAGAATATGACGGAAGACAACATCGTGAATGCTATCAAAAATGCAATGGGAGAAGCTCCAATGATAAGTTTAGATTGTACAGGAGCTGAAATATGCGTGAGAATAGCTCTGAAGGTAGGTTCAGCAAAAAATCGATGATTCCATTTTTTTCAAATATTTCTTTCAGGCAACCAGAACAGGTGGCACTGCTGTTCTAGTAGGCATGGGAAAAGATGAACAAACTGTTCCTCTAACATCTGCTCTAATTCAAGAAATCGATATTCGAGGAGTCTTCAGATACTGCAATGAGTATGTTTCAAAACTCAACTGTCTTAAAGATGTACTCGAATAATCTTTTTTTAGTTATCCTTTGTCTATCGAAATGGTCAAGACAGGCAGAATAAATGTGAATCCCTTGATTACACATAAATTCAAAATGGAAGATACTTGTAAAGCATTCCAGACGGCCATAAGTGGAGAAGGAGACCCAATCAAGATTTTGATCTACCCAAACAAGACTGGTTTTTAAATTTGATGTATCTGTGTATAATAAAGCTTAATTTTGGTTAGTTTTCTTTAAACTTCGTCAGTAGACTGAAAATATACTGAGAATTTGCCGTTCCAATCGAGAATTTAATTGGAAATAGCAAAAATGATCGAATAACTGAATTTTTCGAGTATCTTGAGTTATTTTATCATAACCAAGCAATGAATTGTCACTTCGTATACCAGATGTAGGGATTAACAATCTAGAACAAGTTCCATCTATTAGGATTCCTTCAAACCTTAGACAAAGGAGTCTGAGCTTCAAACCATGAACAAACATGCGAGGAATGCGGGAAATGGTATTTGTGGACTAGAACAGGCCCGCCTGTTATCAGGAGAGCAGAAGTGAATGGAGATAGAATGCGAGGTAGAAATTCCAACATTAAAATCGCACTAAATGTTTCATTCCTAACATACTGTACAATCGGAATCAGTCTCATATATTGGACGAGATATGCCATGCACCTTTGTAATTTCACATTCGAAACGTGGTTTGAATCTTCAGAAATTGAGATTTTGGAATGCTTCGGTCTTCATTGCATTCTGTATCGATCGGATGGAAACTCGTATAGCTTTGGATATCGGGAATATTGGTCGGTTAACAGTTATCTCTTAGCCTAGTCTGCTATCCTGTTAAACCAAATCAGAATCTATTTCAACCGTTATTGGTAGAAGGCCATTGATCCTATCGGTTGTTCGGTTCCCAATATTTCCGATATTTCGAGGTAGCGCAGGGAAACTGCACGAGGCAGGTGCGGGGTAACAGACTATCAGTTGCAAGTTTCTCTTCCACTTTTATTCAGTCTATGAAGGGACGAATTTGTACTATAACTTACTCAAGAAAGACTTTTGTAATTTGTCTCGAAATTTCATATTGGATATGGATAAGATAAAATCTATAATAATATCTACAGGGTGGCCCACCCCAGACGCGGTTCTCATTTTGAGGCAGTAAATGGAAACGTTTTGCAAATTTGTTTCTTGTGAAATGTAAATGGCAATAAGATGCACAATTTGAAATTGTTTTCACATATACAGGATGTTCGATAACAAAGATATAGACCATAGTTACACTTTTTTCAATGTAATACCCTATATATTAATTCAAAAATTGAATGGTAAGCTCAAATAATGATGAGTTTATAAATACCATTTTATGCCTTAGGAGAACCATTTAAGAGAAAATGGCGAAAAACCGAAAAAAAAGGGGGAATTTTTAATTTGCAATTAATGAATAAACCCTTCAAGCCAACGAGACAGACAATGTTTTCTAGTGTAGACATATTGGCTACCCTTATGCAGAAGAAAAATATTCAACTCTGGAATATACTGAGTGATCATTATTAACATTCACACACTAACTACAAATAATGGTCAAAAACTTTCTTCTTTCAAATGGCACACACAGTATTTCTGTACCTCGTTGAACGTAAAAATTAATATCGAAACCATCTTCATTGGGTTTCCCTATACCTAAACCCAAGGGCGGTCCTAGGCTGATTTCCTGGGGGGGGGTAATAATTGAATGAACAATTGAAAAGACTACAAAACTTATTTTTTGTTGGTTTTTTCATAAATAAAATTTAAAAAATCGAATTGGTTGTAGTGCTCTGGGGGGGGTAATTACCCCCTTTACCCCTCCCCCCGTATGACCGCCCTTGCATAAACCTACTAGCTTTCCAGTAATTTTCGATTTTTAATTCAACTAGTAAACCGACTATTAGGAGCAATGATATTCATAGAAATACGTTCTATGATGAATGAACCAATTGTTGGATTGAGTATTAGTAGAGCCTCAGTATTAGTAGACTCAAAGATGCTCACAAAATACCTTCCAAAACGGCCTTACTACTGAATGTCCTTATGCGGGTGAAATTCATTCCCCTCGGTACCCAACTCACTCTCTGGCCAGAAATTCACGATCACAGATCTCTTTTGAAAATATCGAAAAATCTTGAAAATATTGAAAATGTGAAGAATAGGGAAAATGTTGGACTGGAGCACAACGTATGGCTTAACTTAAAAACGTTCGGAATAAAGAAAAATTTAAGGGCATGTACCGGAAAAGATTGAATAATAATGACACTAAGGGCCAATTGCACCGTAGACAAAACTGTAGATTAAATCCTAAACCTGGATTAGTGTCTATTGATTATCATAGACACTAATCGAGGTTTTGGATTTAATCTAGAGTTTTGTCTACGGTGCAATCGGCCCTTAACACCTTCTAGGCGAAATTAATTTGAAAGTAATTGAAAAAACAATTGATATTCAGAAAAACAGTAGATAATCATTTATAAAGGAATAATAAATTTGCTTGACCGCAACACCAATGTTGAGATCTTCATATGAGTTTTTCAGATCTCAAATAATATAGTAAGCATTTCCCCACAAATATTTCCAAGTATTTCTATGAATACGCTTATCATAATTTATGTAGTAGGTTAATTAAAATTAGAATCTTTGAGTCTACTAATACTCAATCCAACAATTGGATCATTCATCATAAAACGTATTTCTATAAATATCATTGCTCCTAATATTCGGTTTACTAGTTGAATTAAAAATCGAAAATTACTGGAAAACTAGTATGGTTTAGGTATAGGGGAACCCAATGAAGATAGTTTCGATATTAATTTTTACGTTCAACAAGGTACAGAAATACTGGGTCTTCCATTTGAAATAAGAAAGTTCTTGACCATTATTTGTAGTTAATGTTTGAACATTAATTATGATCACTCAGTATATTCCAGAGTTGAATATTTTTCTTCTGCATAAGGGTAGCTAATATGTCTACACGAGAAAACATTGTCTGTCTCGTTGGCTTGAAGGGTTTATTCATTAATTGCAAATTAAAAATACGCCTTTTTTTCGATTTTACGCCATTTTCTCTCAAATGGTTCTCCTAAGGCATAAAATGGTCTGTATACAAACTCATCATTATTTGAGCTTGCCATTCAATTTTTGAATTCATATATAGGGTATTACATTGAAAAAAAGTGTCACTATGGTCTATATCTTTGTTATCGAACACCCTGTATATGTGAAAACAATTTCAAATTGTGCATCTAATTGCCCGTTACATTTCACGGAAAAAATGTTTTCAAAATGTGTCCATTTACTGCCTCAAAATGAGAACCGCGTCTGGGGTGGGCTGGGGTTGACTTAGGATAATAAGTCTATGGGTGGGCCATCCTGTATATCTATACTTATATTATAAAGAGGAAAGATTTGTATTTTTGTGTGTTTGATACGACTTGGCTCAAAAACTACTGGAGCGATTTCAGAAATTCTTTCACCTGTAGCGTTCGATTGCAACATAAAATACCGGATTCTGTAATTTGGGTTGCCTATCCACATTTCCAAATAATTCAACTTCTTCTTTGTTTGTCCCTTTTTTTACCATATGTGGCCTGTTAAAGAAATTTCTTTCACGAGAGAGACGTTTTTCGTACTTCGGAATTTGGAAGATAGATTTTTCTGAGTATTTTTCATAGTGAAAATCCAATTGAATTTGGGATCAGGATATTTTCCTTATTTCCTCGAATATATTGCGAGTTGGTGGTTTGAAAAAGCAATATAATACCCGTATTGGGGATTATTGAGTACGAAAAAGGATTTCCTTCACTCTAAGGCCGCCCAACATCGAAGTGAGTTTTCTTCATTTAATTAATTCGAATTTTCTTTCACTATTTATCTAGAAAGATTAATATTGATTTCCTTTATTCTAGGGCCTTTTTGTTTTACCTTTTCTTGGTTTGTGTTATCCCATTATTCATCTTCTGTTGGCGTTTTGAATAAAACGTAGAATATAAGTGGGCTGACCACTGAGATTTTTGAATAACTCCTAACAACACCTTGGAGATCGAATGCTGCAGATTTCTGATTTGTGTTTCTGTTATTCCCGAGTTTGGACACGGGATTGGAAAACGGGAAAAGTTTGATCCTATGATAATTTCAACCCTTCTTGATGTCAATTGGTATGTAGAGAACCATTCCAGTTTATTATTGCTGATTCCAGTCAAGAATATCCCGGAGCAAAGTGAAGTTCAAGGAATTTTGAACTCTTTCAATATAGTGTTCATTTCTTGGCTCATATCTCGGAATTCAGATAGTAGCTTTTTGTAATTTTTTTTGTTGACTTTTTTTCCAACTTTCTGACATTAGACAAGTCTCAAATTCAAACATTTGTTCTGCTTGAAGATTATATGAGAGTTCTGATTTGATGGTATAAATTGATATTATTTAATTATTTCGTTTTATGAATAAGATCGATACTATAAATTAATATTATTTGATTATTTTGTTTTATGAATGAGATCTAAAGAACAAAAATTCGTGTAAATTCGGACATTTTCTTGTAAATGAAAATTTGTTAGCTGAACTTGATCAAGTGAGGTATCTCTTTGTTTTTTTTGTATTTTTTTTTTAATATTATTCACAGCTATTTCTGACATTTGATTCAGAATTGTATACAGTTTGCACAGTGCGAATATAGAGACAAACTGAAGATCATTATTCGATCATTTTTCTTTCCCCTTATCCTTGTATTTCTTTCAATCTATATTATTTTTTTGTTAATCACTTCATTCGGTATTTACGTATTTAGCCGATTGAAATATATCTTTTCTTTTTGAGGATCACTCAATTAAATACGTTGGCGCCCCATTTAAAAAAGAATATCATGAATCCACGCCGTCTTCACTGACAGCTGACCGAGGAAATCTTAGTGGAACTCTTCATCATTATCTACATCAGTATTGTTCTTATATCTGTATATATAATTACGTAGCCGCACCCCATATTGATAGGATGAACCTCCTTATCTTCTCCATAAGCTCCACATATGACCATGTTGCAGCTTGCTAAGTCAGCATCGGACACCTGCGATGCTGAGTCTCATTGAAGATAAGCCGTTCCTTTATAAACGGCTTCACCCGTGTTATTCATAGAGAATTAGATTTGCTTTCCTAAGAATTAGACTTGTTTTCCTAAGTAATAGATTTACTCTCAAGTATAGATTTATTCATAAAGTGTTAACTAGTCTGTATCGATAGTTGTGTATTCTGTAAATAAATTGTTTTTAAAAACAAGGTCTTCGACTCAAAATTTATAATTGGCGACGAGGATGGGATTGTGCAAGTGCTAGAATTCTGCGTGTGTGCCCCTGAAGAAAAGAAGAGGTCCATCCAGAGAGTCCAGCCACTTTCAGTTTCAACTGTTGAGCGCAATCGAACTACGAGAAGAAGACGAGAAGCCCGATCACCTGAGTAGCGCCCCGTGACGACTTCAGTGAATACACTTTGGGTGAGCATTTCCTAGTTCCTCCCAGTTTCCCTTATTCTGGTTAAAAAATAGTGTAAATTTGTATAAGTTTTTCCTAGGTTTCTTCATAAAACCGACATAAAGTTTTCTCTAGGTTTTTCTTTCCTAAAAACCGACATAAAGTTTTTTCTAGGTTTCCCTTAATTGAAAAAACCGAATTTAAGAGTATTTACTTATATTGTATGCTCATTTATTAAAATTACTTCAATTAAACACTTTCGTAATAAAAGAGGCAAAAGGCCCATCCAATCAGAAACAATAATGGCAAACGAAAGAATTGATCTATCTATCGCAGAAAAGTTTGGGATGCTTTTACCCCGCTTTTCCGGCATCGAAAATGAATTACATTCATTCATCAAAAGTGCGGAAAATTATCTTCTTATGTTCGCTAATGAACAACCAATGACTAAAAATTATTGTTATGCTGTTGTCAAATCGAAATTAGTTGACAGAGCCCTAGCTGAAGTTTCGACTTCTGATATACCCGATAATTGGGAGATACTGAAGAATTTCCTTTACAATAAATTTGGTGATCAGATCAATTTAGACGTTCTGATACATAACCTACAATTCTTAACAAAAAGACCTAATGAAGATTTACTGTCCTTCATTGAAAAAATTATTTCTATGAAAATTAGAATCAATTATAGAATTGACGCTGATCTAATGCCTGATCCTGAAAAACAACTTTACAAAACAAATATTCTTAAGATTTGCAAAACTGTTCTAATTTCGAATGCCCCTGTAGAATTGCGAACGTACTTAATCACGAACAATGGTCTTTCATTCGATGAAACTGTTAACGCCGTGAAAGATTATATTAGCAATATGGCTCAGTATGAATTATTAGATAGGAGCCGTCGAAATAAAAATTCAAATCAACCTCTTTATAAGAACAATGTATTAATTCAGCCTACGCACAGAAATAATTTCAATCATTTTAATCATCAACCGGTGCAACGAAATATTAATTACAATCAGAGATTTCAGTCGAATCAACATTTTCCTTCACAACCAATTCAATTCCAACAAAGGAATGTAAAACCGCATTATCCTACGTATCGCGAAGTTTTTGAGAGACCCTCTAATAATCAAAATACTAATGTTTTTAAACCCAATCCAAATTATAGAAATTATAATCCTCCAGAGAAAATGTCTATACAAACAAGAAATTATCCTCAGAAAAGGAATAATTATTCTACGCAATTTAATCCAAATCCACAAAGAAAATTTTTCGATAATAATCAAAGTCCCCATTATACTTTCGAAGAATTGACTCATTTAGAGCAACCTTCAACTTCTAAAGTTCAAGCAAGTACAAGTTATGAAACAAAAAGAAATTTTCGAGGAAACGCCTCAAACGAAAAATTGACTTAAATTCTACTCTTGATAATACTAATCAATTACCCTTTATTCAATTCCAAAATCCTAAATGTAAACTTTTAATAGATAGTGGATGTTCAGTATGTCTGATAGATCCTAAATTCGCTTATAATAATTTTCAAAAGAATATTTTTAATGAATCCACGACATTAACTGCGTGCATGAAACAAGAAACTTCTAATGAAAAAGTATTGATACCTTTATTTTCCGAATTTAATATTGATGATTTTCATCCATTTATTCTTTACAAATTCCATAAAAATTATGACGGATTGATAGGAGCAGATTTCCTAAATAAATATTGTTTATCCTTGGATTTTAAAAACCAAGTAATCTTTAATGAATATTGTAGAATCCCTTTCAATTTTCAACAAGTATGCCAGAAGAATACGGTTATACCTGTTGAATTAGGACATTTAGAACCCAAAATAAGCAATCAATTAATGAAAATTTTAGTAACAAACGAAGATGCTTTACAATTACCTGGTCAACCATTAAATTTTTCTAATAAAATTAAACATAAAATTCGTACTAATGATGAAAATCCTGTTCATTGTAAGATATATCGATATCCAGAAATACATCAGGAAGAAGTTAAAAGACAAATTCAAGATATGCTTGAGAAGAAAATTATTAGACCTAGTATTTCTCCTTGGTCATTTCCAGTTGTTGTTGTCCCAAAGAAACAAGATTTATCCGAAAAGAAAAAATGGCGAATTGCGATTGATTATAGAAAATTGAATGATAAAACAATTGATGATAAATATCCACTTCCCCAAATTGATGCTATTCTTGATAAATTAGGAAATAAAAAATATTTTACTACTCTTGACCTAGCATCTGGTTTCCACCAAATTGAATTAGATGAAAGTTCTATTGAAAAAACCGCTTTTACGGTAGATAACGGACATTATGAATTTTTACGTATGCCCTTTGGTTTAAAAAACGCACCAGCGACTTTCCAAAGATTAATGAATGAAGTTTTGAAAGATTATATTGGAAAAATTTGTTATGTTTACATGGATGATGTTGTGATTTTTTCAGAAACGGTCGAGCAACACTTAGCCGATATTCATAATATCTTAGAAACATTTAAAAACGATAATTTGAAAATTCAGTTGGACAAATGTCACTTTTTTAAAACTGAAATAGAATTTTTAGGTCATATTATTACTCGAGAAGGAATTAAGCCAAACCCTAATAAACTTCGAGCAGTTAAAAGTTTTCCAATTCCTAAAACTCAGAAAGAAATTAAATCTTTTCTTGGTCTAGTTGGATATTACCGGAAATTTATTCCGAATTTTGCCAAAATTACTAAACCATTAACTATGTGTTTGAAAAAAGACGCGAAAATTAATATTCATGATCCTAAATACACCGAAGCTTTCGAAATTTGTAAAAGAAATTTGATAAATCACCCTGTATTGAGATATCCGAATTTTAATGAACCTTTTATTTTAACTACGGACGCATCAGGATTTGCGGTAGGTTCTGTATTATCACAAGGTGATTGTCCGAACGATCTTCCCATTGCTTTCGCTAGTAGAACGCTGAATGAAGCAGAAACTAGATACAGTACGATCGAAAAAGAACTTTTGGCTATCGTTTGGTCTTGTAAACATTTTAGGCCTTACCTTTATGGAAGAAAATTTATTATCTATACGGATCATAAACCCCTTATTTGGCTATTCTCATTAAAGGAACCAAATTCTCGACTTATGAGATGGAGAATTAAACTCGAGGAATTCAATTACGAAATTAAATATCGTAAAGGTTCAATGAATAATGCTGATGCACTCAGCAGAATAAATTTAGATTCAACGGAAGACTTGAATTATGAAAATTTTATGAAACTTTATGAAAATGATCATATTCCTAATTCTTTGAAATTAATAGAAAAACAAGGTGACTTATTCCAAGCACCTAAGAACTATTCATTCGCACATTGTGTTTCTAAAGACTTGAAGATGAGTCAAGGTATTGCATTAGATTTTAAAAATAAATATGGTAAAGTTGATAAACTTAAATCACAAAATAAATCTATCGGTGAAGTAGCATTCCTTAAAACCGATGAAAGAAATGTTTATTATTTGATCACGAAAGAATCATTCTATGATAAACCGGAATACGAAACGGTATTTGAAACATTATTGAATTTAAGAAAAATATGTGAATTTAATGGAGACAAATATTTAGCTCTCCCTAGAATTGCTTGTGGGTTAGACCAATTAAAATGGTCAATAATTTTAAGTATGATTAAATACATATTCGCAGAATCGAATATGAAGATTCTTATTTACTTCTTATCAGATGAACATAATAATCATAATTTTGATTTTAACGCTATTGAAGATGATAGAATATCATTAGTAAATCATATTTCCGATGACGAATTAGATGAATGTGTTAATTTACTTGTCGATCCGAATAATGAATTACCTATTCTTGATAACGAAAATTTAAATGAATTAAAAAATGTTATAATTCATAGTGATATTACCATTCACAGTAGTAATGAAAATCCTATTTTAGAGATTCCCTATACAGAAAGAAGTTTGAATTCAGCTTCTCTTCAAGTTATATTTAAAATAGCTTCGAATTTCAATGTAACGAAAACAAAACCTTTCGGTGAAAAACTCAGATTTCGAGTTTTGATTAATTCAACAGAAAATGATTTGTTCACATTCGTTAAAGAATATATCCAGCCAAAAAAGTCATATACCTTTTATTTTGTATCTCAAGAGTTAGAGAAGCCATTGATTAAAATATTACAAGAAAAGTTTGATTATAAATCCTTCGATCTGAAAATATCAAAAACCTTTTTAGAAGATGTCGAAGACAAAGAAGAACAAATTCTCAGAATTCAACAGTACCATGAAACGAAAACGATACATCGCGGTCTTAAAGAAAATTTAATAAGTTTGAAACGGAAATTTTATTGGCCGAATATGAATAAGGATGTACTAAATTTTATTAATTCATGTGAAATATGTCAAAAGAGTAAATACGAGAGAACTCCTATTCAACTCAATTTTAAACCTAACCCTCTTGGTTCTAAACCATTCAGTCATGTTTATTGTGATACAATAAGATTCAATCAAACATATTGCTTGACTATTGTTGATTCGTTTTCCAGATTCGGACAATGTTATCCCCTTCTTCAGAAAACTGGTACTGAAATTTTGGATAAACTATTGGTCTATTTTAGTCACTATGGCATTCCTTCTAAAATTACTTGTGATAACGGATTAGAATTTAAAAATCATGTTATTCAAGATTTTTGTAAAATACATAAAATAGAAATTCACTATATTACTAATTATAATCCGAATTCAAATGCAATCGCGGAAAGATTTCATTCTACATTGATTGAACAATTAAGAACTATTGATAGTAAAAATTCTACTTTCCAAAATCGATTAGCACAAGCTCTCTTAAGTTATAATAATTCATTTCATTCCAGTCTTGATATGACTCCTATGCAAATAATTAAAGCCGATTTAAATTATTCTTTACCTATTGAAAAAACGCATAATGAACAAATCCAAGATTACGTTGGAAATTACATGAAAAATTTAGGCGAAATTTCAAATGAATTAGAGAAGAAACAACAGAAAAATGTTGAACGTTTAGAAAAATTGAATCAGAAAAGGTCTGCTAAACAGGACCATCCTTTGAATAAAAATCCTACATATTTGAAAACTCCAATTGTACGTAAACTTGATCCGGTCTACAAAAAGGTAGATGCGCGAGAAATTGACACTCATCGTGTTCGAGACTTGAAAAATAAACACATTTATCATAAGAAAATTTTGAAACAACGAAAAAAATAGTCGAATATTTTGTTTCAGATTTAAAGATGCGAATCATCACATCTCTTCTCATTATACTCGAAGTAGTTGCTGAAATAATCCCTTTGAAAATTATACCGTTGGAAAACAATGTACTTCCAATTCTATTAGGCAAAGCCTATATTACTAAAAGGCATATTCAATTGATATATCATATTGACCTGAACCAAATTGAGAATCTAATTGGTAAATATCAGAAGGAGATTGATAATTTTAAAAATCAACAACTAGGGTTTTCTCAAACTGCACATTACAAATATTTAGAACATTCAAATTCTATAAATGTTAAAACGCTAGAAGAGCTTTTAAATGAAAAAATTAGAGAAAAACGAGGTTTGATCAATGTTGGAGGCAAAATATCAAAAATATTATTTGGAACACTTGATTCTGATGATGAAGCACTTTACAAAAGCTATTTTGATAGTATAAACAAGAATGAAGAATCACTCATGAGAAATCAAAAACAGATTGCCACTATTGTTAATGATTTGAAAAATAAGTATATTGATAAATTTAAGCAATTAATGAATAATTTCAAATTACTTCAAATCGTACCGGCATTACAACAAGTTGAACAAATGCATCTCATGACTTTTGAACTCAAAGATATAAAAAACGTTCTTGATGAAATCCAAACAGCAGTAAGCTTCGCAAGACTTCACATTTTGCATGAATCTATTTTACCTTATACAAAATTCGCGGAAATAGTTAGAAATTATACTATTATTCCAATGCACCATTTGAAAGATTATTTTCAATTGTGTCATACTAAAGTCCTATTCAAAGATAAAACATTACTTTTTCTCATATCCATCCCTACGGTCTATGAAGAAAGCTATAATCTTTACAAGTTTTACTATTTGCCCCAGAGAAATCTTACCCTTTCTTTCACCAATCCTTTCATGCTCACTCGAGATGAAGAATTGAAATGGTCCACGAAGCAGTGCCATCCAGTTGAAGAAGACTATCTATGTGATCAAGATTCCCTAGACAACCCTCCAGAATGCATGAAGAATATATTGAAAACTCATTTAGAAAATTGCCCTAGAAAAGAATTCTCCTCTACGCCCAATTTGAAGACATTGGAAGATGGAAGCATTTTGTCCATCAATAATTTGGAAATACAAGAAAAGTGCCCTCAACAAACAAAATATCATTCTACTCCGCCAATGGCGATAATCCAGTCAAAATGTATAATTAGCAACTACCAGAAAGAAATCTACCCCATTCAAATAAGGAATGAAGAAAAATATGTCATTCTACCCAAACTACCATTTTCAACGTTGGACAACCGATCCAAATCCAAAGGAGAAGAAGAAGACTTCCCAGATGAAGAAATTCCCAATATTCTACTAGCAGAACTTGAAGAATGGAAATGGAATTCACCATTATCCACATTCATGATTGTTTTAATTGTTTTGATAATTTTTATAATATTTTGTACAATTTTAAGAATTTTGCAGCTTAAAGCTACACCTCATTTAGGTGATACCTTTATCCAAAGGGGGGAGGAATTACGTAGCCGCACCCCATATTGATAGGATGAACCTCCTTATCTTCTCCATAAGCTCCACATATGACCATGTTGCAGCTTGCTAAGTCAGCATCGGACACCTGCGATGCTGAGTCTCATTGAAGATAAGCCGTTCCTTTATAAACGGCTTCACCCGTGTTATTCATAGAGAATTAGATTTGCTTTCCTAAGAATTAGACTTGTTTTCCTAAGTAATAGATTTACTCTCAAGTATAGATTTATTCATAAAGTGTTAACTAGTCTGTATCGATAGTTGTGTATTCTGTAAATAAATTGTTTTTAAAAACAAGGTCTTCGACTCAAAATTTATAATTATATATAATTTTTTTTGTAACGAGAGTTTCGCTACATAAATTTTTGGCGCCCAACGTGGGGCCACTGATATTATTTGTTTTTGGTTTTATCTTCTTTAGGGCTCTCTTTTTTTTTTAATAAACTCAAATATGGCTGATAAACTTGTCCTCAATAGATTAAATCAGTCTCAATTAAATTATTTACTGACCATAAGGGGTTTACCGACGGGAACTGTTGATGCAATGCGTAAATGTCTGTCTAGGGCTAGA
Organism: Adalia bipunctata; assembly: GCA_910592335.1. NCBI lineage: Eukaryota > Metazoa > Arthropoda > Insecta > Coleoptera > Coccinellidae > Adalia > Adalia bipunctata. Next base: position 18,939,896 of record OU342955.1, read on the forward strand.
AAGCTCGAAAAGGAGGGCGCTTCCCTCTCATATCCAACATACCCTTTCACGTTCGAAGAAGATAAAATAGCTATTGATGAAGTGATTTCGACGGTGGAGGCAAGTATATCTGATGTTCAATCCCTAACTCTCAAAAGTAGACGGTATTTGGCTAATGAAACGCGGTTAAGATATGCACTGATTCGTTTGGAACATTCGAAACCAACAAAACCTGAGGAAGTTACATATAAGAGAGAATCATTTGCGTTGGTTATTAGTTTGTTGGATTCACTAGAAGACAAAACAGGAAATACTGGACAACCCGGTTCGTCTGATGGTAGTGGCTCTGGTAGTGGAGAGGATGATGATTCCTTGGCACATTCTGGAAGAGGAAATGTGCTGGCTTCAACTCCTCGTCCTGTTATGGCAAGTGTGGGTAGCACGAGTTCTAGTCATATCAAACCTGTACCAGTCTACAGATGGGGATTGAAATTCTCGGGAGATAAACATGGAATGTCAGTTCATGCATTTCTACAACGAGTAGAAGAGATGTGTGAAGCTCGAGGAGTAACAAAAGTTGAAGTTTTACGTTCCGCAATAGATCTGTTCGAGGCTGGAGCTTTGATTTGGTACAGAGCTGTAAAAGATTCGATAGTGGATTGGAATTCATTTGTCGAAAAACTTCGGATCGAGTTTGAGCCTTTCAATTATGACGAGAAACTATTCGAGGAAATACGCAGACGTACGCAAGGTAAGGATGAACAAATCGGGATTTATTTAGCAACTATGAGATCCTTATTTAGCCGTTTGAGATCGCCGCCACCTGAGGACCAACAGATTAAAATAGTGTTGAGGAATATTTTACCGTTCTTCCAAACTCAATTAGCACTGTTGAATATAAGTTCATATAACGAATTAAAGAATTATTGTCGTCAATTGGAAGAACGAAGGGAATCAGTTGAGTCCTTCGCACCTCCACCTAGAAAATCCCAATTTTGCTTAGAACCCGACTTAGCTTACGCTGGTGTTGGAGAAAATCTCGCGGAGGTTCGGATTGAAGAGCATACTAGAACTTCTGGGGAAGATTTGAAGGGGATCAATGAGAATACAAGACTTCTACAATCAGTAGTCTGCTATAACTGTAACATGCCTGGTCACAAGGCAATAGGATGTGCTTCCCCGAGAAAACTGCGCTGCTATAAGTGCCAGAAATTAGGTTTTACAACCAAAACTTGCCCGGATTGTAATCCGTCGGGAAACGGGTCAAGTCGTTGAGAACGGGACCATCTTCAACGACTTATACTCAGGAGAGTCCCAATACCACCCTAAATTGTGTTCTCAACTACATATTGGATAGTGTTGTCGGCGATGAGAGACCGTACCTCCGTCTTTCAGTTTATGGTATTGAGTTTCTTGGACTCCTTGATTCGGGAGCATCTCGTACCATTATTAACGATAAATGTTGGGTGATGCTTCGGGATTTGGGAGTTACTTTGAGCTCAACAAAAAAAGTAGCATGCACAGTGGCGAATGGGCAGGTCTGCAATAGTATTGGATGCTGTACGATTCCGATGATGGTCAAGGGAAAAATGGTTGTTATGGAAACATTGATCATTTCGGAATTGCCACAAATGATGTTGCTGGGAGCTGACTTTTGGAAAGTCTTGGGAATTGTGCCTAACTTAAGAAATAATGAGTGGTTCTTTTCATCTGAACCTGTGGAGATTGCTGGTGTTGATGCTGCTTTGACTGATGATCAGGATCGAAGACTAAAGGAGCTGGTTGAAGAGAATTTGAAGCTGATGGGAACTAGGTTAGGTTGCACTGATAAAATAGAACATGAAATGATCGTGGATGGACCTCCTATCAAACAGAGATACTATCCAGTCTCTCCTGTTCTTCAAAAGTGTATAGATGAACAACTGGATGATATGTTGAACCAGGGAATTGTCGAGAGAAGTTCTAGTCCATGGGCATCACCGATCATTATGGTAAAGAAGAAGGATGGTAGCTACAGGTTCTGCGTAGACTACAGGAAGGTCAATTCGGTCACTAGGGGAGACAGTTATCCTCTTCCATATGTGTCAAATACCCTGGATAAATTACGAAATGCTAAATTCATCAGTTCTATGGATATAAAGTCTGCATTTTGGCAGATTCCTATGAAGGAGGAATCACGACAATATACGGCCTTTACAGTCCCAAATAGAGGGCTTTTTCAATTCAAGAGAATGCCGTTTGGACTGCGAAATAGCCCACCACGCTGGCAAAGACTTATGGACATGGTCCTTGGAAACGACTTGGAGCCCTATGTCTTTTTCTATTTGGATGACGTGGTTGTCATCACACCAAACTTTGAAAAACACTTGGAGGTATTAGAAGAGGTTTTTCGTCGTCTTCGCGAGGCCAAACTCACTGTTTCACCTGAAAAATGTTTCTTCTGCAGGAGCGAGATAAGATACCTGGGTTATGTTGTGAACCGGAATGGTTTGCAGGTCGATCCTGAAAAGGTGAAGGCGATGTTGGATATTCCAGTCCCAAGTAATGTAAAGGAGGTGAGAAGTATTTTGGGGACCTTTTCGTGGTATCGAAGGTTCGTTCCAAATTTTTCGTGTCTGATCTCACCGTTGACGAACTTGTTAAAAAAAAATAATAAATTTAGCTGGACGACTGAATGCCAAAAATCTTTCGATTCGCTGAGAGAGAAACTCGTGTCTGCTCCAATTATCAGTTGTCCTGATTATAATCTTTCTTTCCAAGTACAGACCGATGCATCTGGCCATGGATTGGGAGCTGTACTATCCCAGCCAAGTCCGAATGGTGGCGAAAATGTTATCTGCTATATAAGTCGCTCTTTGACCAAACAAGAACAAAATTATTCGACTACCGAAAGAGAATGCTTGGCGGTGTTGTGGGCTCTTGAGAAATTACGCCCTTATATAGAAGGTATAAAAATTGAAGTGATAACTGATCATTATTGTTTGGTGTGGTTGCAGAACTTAAGGGCTGTGTCGGGTCGATTGGCAAGATGGATTGTGCGACTCCAGCAGTTTGACTTCACTGTCACTCATCGAAAAGGGTCGGAACATCATGTGCCGGACCTTCTATCTAGATCTGTTCCCAAATTGGACCTGGTCACAGTCGATGATTTGACCAATATCACTGATTCTTGGTATTTAAGAATGATGAAAGATGTTGAAGATAAACCTGAGAGGTTTCCTTCCTGGAGAGTGCATAAGGGTTGTTTGTATAAGAATTTAATGTCATCCAGAATTGATTTAGATGAAGATTCTTGGAAGTTGGTGTTGCCAAAACAACTTCGACGGAAAGTTTTGGAAGATATGCACGATCTTCCCACCTCAGGACATTTGGGGGTATTCAAGACCTATTCAAGACTGTGTGAGAGATACTTTTGGCCCAGATCACGTTCGGATGTTGCTCGATATATAAAACATTGCACTGTTTGTTTGAGACATAAGACTGATTCTAAAAAACCAGCAGGTTTTATGGCGTCTCATTACCCTGGAGCTACAAGGCCATGGGAGCTTATAAGCTCTGACTTGATAGGGAATAAGAAGGAATACCTCAAACTTTTGGACAGATATAAAATCCGTCCTAAATTTAATGCCAACTTTCATGCACAAGCGAATCCCACGGAGCGGTCCAACAGGACTATCAAGTTTCTGTTGTCAGCTTACGCATCGGATAATCATCAAACTTGGGATCAACATTTGGCGGAAATAACCTGTGCCATGAGGACTTCCAAAAACGAAACCACTAAATATACGCCGTATTTCATAAACTTCGGTCATAGGATGATGTTATCTGGGAGCGACTATGATATCACTTTGCAAGATTCGACGGAGAGGTCATCTCAAGAAACGAGATCGGAAGAGTTTAGTAAACTTTATATTGAATTAAGGGGTAGGCTAAAAAAGGCGGCAGAAAAAAATGAGCGGTACTATAATTTGAGGAGAAGACCAGAAGAGTATATCCTTAATCAGCCAGTCTATCGGAGAAACTTTGTTCTATCGGACGCAAGTAAACATTTCACAAAAAAACTAGCTCCAAAATGGATTGGACCCTTCATCATAGACAAGAGATTGTCACCTTGGACTTATCGGTTGAGGGATAGAAATGGAAAGGATAGAGGAGTTTGGCACGTGAAAGATCTCAAATCAGATCCAAATGTAAAAGACGACGACGTGGATGTTGAAAACAGAACTTGTCGGTGAATTTTTTTTTAATTGTAACTGTATTCATATTTTTTTTTTTTTTTTTTGAAATTTTGGGAAAATTTCTTCACGTAGGGGAGGAATTTGTAGCGTTCGATTGCAACATAAAATACCGGATTCTGTAATTTGGGTTGCCTATCCACATTTCCAAATAATTCAACTTCTTCTTTGTTTGTCCCTTTTTTTACCATATGTGGCCTGTTAAAGAAATTTCTTTCACGAGAGAGACGTTTTTCGTACTTCGGAATTTGGAAGATAGATTTTTCTGAGTATTTTTCATAGTGAAAATCCAATTGAATTTGGGATCAGGATATTTTCCTTATTTCCTCGAATATATTGCGAGTTGGTGGTTTGAAAAAGCAATATAATACCCGTATTGGGGATTATTGAGTACGAAAAAGGATTTCCTTCACTCTAAGGCCGCCCAACATCGAAGTGAGTTTTCTTCATTTAATTAATTCGAATTTTCTTTCACTATTTATCTAGAAAGATTAATATTGATTTCCTTTATTCTAGGGCCTTTTTGTTTTACCTTTTCTTGGTTTGTGTTATCCCATTATTCATCTTCTGTTGGCGTTTTGAATAAAACGTAGAATATAAGTGGGCTGACCACTGAGATTTTTGAATAACTCCTAACAACACCTTGGAGATCGAATGCTGCAGATTTCTGATTTGTGTTTCTGTTATTCCCGAGTTTGGACACGGGATTGGAAAACGGGAAAAGTTTGATCCTATGATAATTTCAACCCTTCTTGATGTCAATTGGTATGTAGAGAACCATTCCAGTTTATTATTGCTGATTCCAGTCAAGAATATCCCGGAGCAAAGTGAAGTTCAAGGAATTTTGAACTCTTTCAATATAGTGTTCATTTCTTGGCTCATATCTCGGAATTCAGATAGTAGCTTTTTGTAATTTTTTTTGTTGACTTTTTTTCCAACTTTCTGACATTAGACAAGTCTCAAATTCAAACATTTGTTCTGCTTGAAGATTATATGAGAGTTCTGATTTGATGGTATAAATTGATATTATTTAATTATTTCGTTTTATGAATAAGATCGATACTATAAATTAATATTATTTGATTATTTTGTTTTATGAATGAGATCTAAAGAACAAAAATTCGTGTAAATTCGGACATTTTCTTGTAAATGAAAATTTGTTAGCTGAACTTGATCAAGTGAGGTATCTCTTTGTTTTTTTTGTATTTTTTTTTTAATATTATTCACAGCTATTTCTGACATTTGATTCAGAATTGTATACAGTTTGCACAGTGCGAATATAGAGACAAACTGAAGATCATTATTCGATCATTTTTCTTTCCCCTTATCCTTGTATTTCTTTCAATCTATATTATTTTTTTGTTAATCACTTCATTCGGTATTTACGTATTTAGCCGATTGAAATATATCTTTTCTTTTTGAGGATCACTCAATTAAATACGTTGGCGCCCCATTTAAAAAAGAATATCATGAATCCACGCCGTCTTCACTGACAGCTGACCGAGGAAATCTTAGTGGAACTCTTCATCATTATCTACATCAGTATTGTTCTTATATCTGTATATATATAATTTTTTTTGTAACGAGAGTTTCGCTACACACCCTTAGGAAGCTACATTATCCCTGAATGACAGAGGCTATACTTTTCACCCGAAAAAATTAAGGATACCTACTATAACTTCAATAATTACAAAAAAATCAGCCATAATCAGCTATTTTCACGTGCGCTGCAAAAACCGTAAGACTTGGCTACAATGTATGACGGAAACGTACCTCTTAAACAGTTAAAAAAGTCTGCGATAGCATATATCTATCTCTCAAGATTGACTTTCTATCACCAGTTTATGGTAATCAGATGCTTTCCAAAATTATGCCCTATTTGGGAGTGCGTTTTTTGGATAGGATATTGATCCTTTTCCAACTTAATACGTTATTTATCCCCAGTATTTAATCCAGAACGAAATTGCCCTTTACATCATACAATTACAACGAGTAAATCAAAAGATATGGCAGGTTGAAGTGATGAAGATGAACCCCACGACCGGGCCTAAATGCGTCTCCGTGCTAGGTAGGCGGGTAAGAGAGGACACTGAAGTGTGAGAGGGGACATGCATATCTATGAAAGAGTAGCCGCTTGGATCAACTTTCAGACACGCCAAGATTTTATGAATAGAATAAATGTTGTAGATTTACTCTTAGTTCATCGCAAAATGTTAATGAACTAAATTTCTACCCGGGCGGAGCTGGGACGAGCTGCTTTTTGTTAATAAAGTGCAAATATACCTATACCTTCAAATTTCCAGTTCCTCAGTTTTCCATGTAGAGGCCTGGTGATTTAGTTCAACGAAACCATAAACATTCTAATTTCGAATCCTACCTTTTACATCTACTTATATCCCCTAACATAATGAATGAATAGAAAAAAATCCTCAAATTCTGATGAGGATTAGGTAAATAAGGTGAATTGACACAGCATGTCTCTTAATCCTATGAACATTTAATATGGAACAAAAGACTCAATAACGTTTACAAAGGGCGATCTCAAAATTCGTTTTTAAAAATTTCTCTTCGTTTTTGCAAAAGTCTGAAATTTTGCATCTTCGTTCAAATAAACGAGAGATTTTTTCGTATCTGCCTTATTTGCCTGGCTTCGGAAAGATCATAATTTTAGTTGAAACGAAAGAATTATTATTGTTGGTGTAAAATTCGAATTAAAATACACATACTGCAATAAGATAAATTCAAAGTAAATAAACGAAATAGGATAGATTTTGTTGCACACAATGGCCTATGCGATTTCATAAAAAATACTTGGAGTTTTTTGTCAGAATTGAAAAGTTTATTTCTGTTTTATCTTAACTTTAACATTAGCATGAGTATAAGCATAGCTATTTTGAATTTTTACTGGCATTTAGCACATAAGTGAATGAAGTGTCCTGTTTCTGTTTAGTTTACTTCTTTTCTGTCTCATATGTATTTTCTCTATAGGTGTTTATAAGACACGCCAACAAATGAATAAATAAATAAATGCAGTTTACACGAAAGAATTATTATTGTTGGTGCAAAATTCGAATTAAAATACACATACTGAAAGAAGATAAATTTAAGGTATGTAAACAAAATAGAATAGATTTTGGTGCACACAATGGCCTAGGCGATTTTATAAAAAACAAAAAATTGAAACTGAGACAGAAAAAATTTTTTTATGTTAAGATATTTATCTATGAATAATAAATCCATTATTGAAATTATGCAGAAAATTCGGAATACAAGTTGTTCGCAATAACAAATGAAATCATCAAGTGTTCAGTAATAAGAAGTTTGATGACCAATATATTCTAATTTCTAAGAATTATTTTCCACAAATTCAGAAAATTGATTTAGGTACTCACAATTTTGCTGATAGGTAAATTAATCCAGAATAAGAAGAACAGCACACTTTAACATCCACTTTTCACAGCACAATTATGTATTTCTTAACATCTCTGAACGATCACCCACGCACAAAACGAATGCACCACACGAAAGAGCACAGGTATGAGATTTTGCCAAAATGGCAGTATCGATGTTTATATTCAATAAAGACTGATCTCAGCAGGTGACTCGAAACTACAATATCCAATGAAAAGAACTGGTCATTCTTATTATTAATATATAATTATATAACACCAGACATTGATTCGACAGATATACAGGAGCTGGTCCAATTTTTATTTTTCAAAATCTGCTACCATACTGAAAATTCGAAATAATTTGAATGTTCCTAATTTTCGATTTCACCTTCATTGCATCAGAATATCGGAACAAAAAACAGAATTTATTTTTATTTGGAGCATAAATGGGAACAAATATAAGTCCGGGTGATATTTGATCGACCCCTGTAAATATAAAACAAGTCATTCAGGTCGATTCTGTTTGGAAATAGTAATATGGTTATAGAAAAGATGTTGCCATCACAGCAAAGTTTGGTTATATTTTATAATTATAACAATGTTGTAGATTTAGCAATGTTATAACAAGATGCGAACAGAATCGACCTGATTGTATCATTCATATATCGTGAAAGACCAGTTCTAGTCTAGTGAATCATGGCGATGGCTGGTAAGTCGCCATTTGGAGTTTCACTCATAAACTTCTCGCGTTCGAGTGCGGCCGTTTGGACGGAAAATATCTACGTGTGCGCGTTCGTGTGTTGCGTTCGTGTTCTCAGTGTGTGATCATTTAAAATAATAATTGTGGGGTTCTAAATAATTGTGCAGTGAAAAATGGATAAATAAATTCAAAAAATTGTGAGTACCTGTACGTACTGAAGTTTCCTACATTTATGCCTGAAAAATAAATCTTAGAAAATATTCCTACTTTTTGCCGAACTTTTAATTTCTTTCAATGGCTAATATCTTACCCTAGTTAGACTTCAAAAGAATTTTATTGTAAGAATGAAATTTTATATCAATCTACGCACTTGAACGCCTTATTTCAAAGATACCGGGCGTTGAAATTCTCAAAAAATAAATGAAATGTTGAATTTTTGCCTGAGTAAGCATTTCATTGTCTTTTAGTATTTTCTCATCATATAATCAGAATATCGCTTGACAAAATTGTTGAATTCATTATTGCTGATGATATTTCATTCGTTTCAAAGATAGGTACTGAGCGTTGAAATTGTCAAAAAAAGAATTGAAATATTGCATTTTTGCCTGTCTTTGCATTTTAACATGAGATTTCGTATCTCTGTCTTAATAGCAATTGCAAGATTCATAACAAAGAATGAGCATTGTCTTCTCAGAAAATGTCTTTTGGTTTATTTTCGAATCTTTCTTGATTGAATTTTTCCATAATAGATATAGAATATTATTCACTTAAAAATATTGCTCGACATTGCTTTGGGATTCATTATTGTTGTAGGTACCTAAAATTTTCAGGAGAATACAAAACAAAAACACTAACAAAATTGCGATTTATTCAAAGCCAATTTGATGCACATACAATTCGCACATTTATCGAGCCTAGCTGATTTTTCATATATAATACCACAAGAGATGAAATTTTGCCGGCAAAATTTCTCGATTGTAACATGAAAGTTTGTTGCTGAGGCAATTTCGCGAATGAAATTTGTATCAAAATCACGAGCCGTCAGGCGAGTGATTTTGGAAAAATGTCATGAGCGAAATTGCAGAAAAGCAACAAACTTGAATATTACAAGAGAAAAATTTTACCTGCTCAAATTTCATCTCGAGTGGTATTCGACATGACTAATTCACGAGAAAATATGTACACGTATTGCGGTCTTTGACAAATAAGTATTCATCATACACTAACTGAACGTTGTTTGTTTTTTTATGGTACTCATTTTCGAAGCTATCTATGAATTTGAGAAACGTCAAAAATTTTGTCGCTGAAAAACCAACTTGTTGGTTTTGCCGATCTGAATGTTTTATCGATGAGAAACGAGTGTTGCTAAGAAAACTTCCTCACTAAAAATGGAATGAGTGGAATAGTCATCAAAATATTCGAATTTCCCCCTAATCCCGATCGGTAATTTTTCAGAACTTATGCTGGATGTATACAGGGTGTTTCAGAATAAGGGACTGTAAATTCGGGAACTTAATCCTCAGATGATTTTATGACATATATCCTATGAACTATTTATAGGTCCCTGACGCACTGTTTCTGAGATACGGGGTCTTGAAATAAAAAAAAAAATGGTTTTATGAAATTATTTTCTACACCGTACACGATTTTTTTTTGCGTTTGGTAGGTCATGAGTAAGCATTAACACACATTTTTTCCTGAACAAAATGATGTTCAATTTTCACCAGTGGCGTCCGTACAGACTTTTGTCCGAATAAATTGAGTGAAAAAATTGGTACACCAATGATTTTTCTCGAATTTTAAATTACTTTCATAATCACCATATAATTCACAATAGAAATGGTTTCTTGAGTTCTTTACATGCGACGAATACGTAACAAGTATGCGCCAATAAATATTCTGTTCTTCGGAGTTCGCCAGATCGACAAATGAAGGGAAGAGTTATATTTCCTTCTGGATCTCTGGTTTTTTTTCGGCCATGAGGGGCTTTAATGGCATGGTTCCCCTAATCCCACATATACTGTACAGGGTGGGCAAAATTGGTGCTACATGAACTAAAACATATGCCATACATTTTTCTCTATCTCCTCGGGTTAAAAAGTTTTAGTTTATATAGCACCAATTTTGCCCACCCTGTACGTTTCTGTTTGACTTTGAGATGAATCGTAGGCTAGAACTAAATTGTAACTTTTACTTTTCGCGAATCTCTAATATCCAGTTAATTTATTGATTAACGGATTGATAGCAACAAATTTGGCGCATTTCGACATAAAGTGGAGTAGGCCTTCTGGGGATACCACTTAAAAACAAAACGCGCCGAGCACTCTACCTACAGGGTGGTGTGGAAACGAGTGCATCAACTATCGCGTTCATATTCCCTTGGCGGAATTCGTTCAAGTAGCCGAGCACTCTACCTACAGGGTGTTGTGAAAACGAGTGCATTAACTATCGCGTTCATATATTCCCTCTGTGGAATCGTTCAAGTAGCCAAGCACTCTACCTACAGGGTGGTGTGAAAACGAGTCCATTAAATATCGCGTTCATATATTCCCTTGGCGGAATTCGTTCAAGTAGTTGAGCACTCTACCTACAGGGTGGTGTGAAAACGAGTGCATTAACTATCGCGTTCATATATTCCCTTGGTGGAATCGTTCAAGTAGCCGAGCACTCTACCTACAGGGTGGTGTGAAAACGAGTGCATTAACTATCGCGTTCATATATTCCCTTGGTGGAATCGTTCAAGTAGCCGAGCACTCTACCTACAGGGTGGTGTGAAAACGAGTGCATTAACTATCGCGTTCATATATTCCCTTGGTGGAATCGTTCAAGTAGCCGAGCACTCTACCTACAGGATGTTGTGAAAACGAGTGCATTAACTATCGCGTTCATATATTCCCTTGGTGGAATCGTTCAAGAAGCCGAGCACTCTACCTACAGGGTGGTGTGAAAACGAGTGCATTAACTATCGCGTTCATATATTCCCTTGGTGGAATCGTTCAAGTAGCCGAGCACTCTACCTACAGGGTGGTGTGAAAACGTGTGCATTAACTATCGCGTTCATATATTCCCTTGGTGGAATCGTTCAAGTAGCCGAGCACTCTACCTACAGGGTGTTGTGAAAACGAGTGCATTAACTATCGCGTTCATATATTCCCTTGGTGGAATCGTTCAAGAAGCCGAGCACTCTACCTACAGGGTGGTGTGAAAACGAGTGCATTAAATATCGCGTTCATATATTCCCTTGGCGGAATTCGTTCAAGTAGTTGAGCACTCTACCTACAGGGTGGTGTGAAAACGAGTGCATTAACTATCGCGTTCATATATTCCCTTGGTGGAATCGTTCAAGTAGCCGAGCACTCTACCTACAGGGTGGTGTGAAAACGAGTGCATTAACTATCGCGTTCATATATTCCCTTGGTGGAATCGTTCAAGTAGCCGAGCACTCTACCTACAGGGTGGTGTGAAAACGAGTGCATTAACTATCGCGTTCATATATTCCCTTGGTGGAATCGTTCAAGTAGCCGAGCACTCTACCTACAGGGTGTTGTGAAAACGAGTGCATTAACTATCGCGTTCATATATTCCCTTGGTGGAATCGTTCAAGAAGCCGAGCACTCTACCTACAGGGTGGTGTGAAAACGAGTGCATTAAATATCGCGTTCATATATTCCCTTGGCGGAATTCGTTCAAGTAGTTGAGCACTCTACCTACAGGGTGGTGTGAAAACGAGTGCATTAACTATCGCGTTCATATATTCCCTTGGTGGAATCGTTCAAGTAGCCGAGCACTCTACCTACAGGGTGGTGTGAAAACGAGTGCATTAACTATCGCGTTCATATATTCCCTTGGTGGAATCGTTCAAGTAGCCAAGCACTCTACCTACAGGGTGGTGTGAAAACGAGTGCATTACCTATCGCGTTCATATATTCCCTTGGTGGAATCGTTCAAGTAGCCGAGCACTCTACCTACAGGGTGGTGTGGAAACGAGTGCATTAACTATCGCGTTCATATATTCCCTTGGTGGAATCGTTCAAGAAGCCGAGCACTCTACCTACAGGGTGTTGTGAAAACGAGTGCATTAACTATCGCGTTCATATATTCTCTTGGTGGAATCGTTCAAGAAGCCGAGCACTTTACCTACAGGGTGGTGTGAAAACGAGTGCATTAACTATCGCGTTCATATATTCCCTTGGTGGAATCGTTCAAGTAGCCGAGCACTCTACCTACAGGGTGGTGTGAAAACGAGTGCATTAACTATCGCGTTCATATATTCCCTTGGTGGAATCGTTCAAGTAGCCAAGCACTCTACCTACAGGGTGGTGTGAAAACGAGTGCATTACCTATCGCGTTCATATATTCCCTTGGTGGAATCGTTCAAGTAGCCGAGCACTCTACCTACAGGGTGGTGTGGAAACGAGTGCATTAACTATCGCGTTCATATATTCCCTTGGTGGAATCGTTCAAGAAGCCGAGCACTCTACCTACAGGGTGTTGTGAAAACGAGTGCATTAACTATCGCGTTCATATATTCTCTTGGTGGAATCGTTCAAGAAGCCGAGCACTTTACCTCCAGGGTGGTGTGAGAACGAGTGCATTAAATATCGCGGTGTCATATTCCCTTGGTGGAATCGTTCAAGTAGCCGAGCACTCTACCTACAGGGTGTTGTGAAAACGAGTGCATTAACTATCGCGTTCATATATTCCCTTGGTGGAATCGTTCAAGAAGCCGAGCACTCTACCTACAGGGTGGTGTGAAAACGAGTGCATTAACTATCGCGTTCATATATTCCCTTGGTGGAATCGTTCAAAAAGCCGAGCACTCTACCTACAGGGTGGTGTGAAAACGAGTGCATTAACTATCGCGTTCATATATTCCCTTGGTGGAATCGTTCAAGTAGCCGAGCACTCTACCTACAGGGTGTTGTGAAAACGAGTGCATTAACTATCGCGTTCATATATTCCCTTGGTGGAATCGTTCAAGAAGCCGAGCACTCTACCTACAGGGTGGTGTGAAAACGAGTGCATTAACTATCGCGTTCATATATTCCCTTGGTGGAATCGTTCAAGTAGCCGAGCACTCTACCTACAGGGTGTTGTGAAAACGAGTGCATTAACTATCGCGTTCATATATTCCCTTGGTGGAATCGTTCAAGAAGCCGAGCACTCTACCTACAGGGTGGTGTGAAAACGAGTGCATTAACTATCGCGTTCATATATTCCCTTGGTGGAATCGTTCAAGTAGCCGAGCACTCTACCTACAAGGTGGTGTGAAAACGAGTGCATTACCTATCGCGTTCATATATTCCCTTGGTGGAATTCGTTCAAGTAGCCGAGCATTCTACCCACAGGGTGGTGTGAAAACGAGTGCATTAACTATCGCGTTCATATATTCCCTTGGTGGAATCGTTCAAGTAGCCGAGCACTCTACCTTCAGGGTGGTGTGAAAACGAGTGCATTAACTATCGCGTTCATATATTCCCTTGGTGGAATCGTTCAAGTAGCCGAGCACTCTACCTACAGGGTGTTGTGAAAACGAGTGCATTAACTATCGCGTTCATATATTCCCTTGGTGGAATCGTTCAAGAAGCCGAGCACTCTACCTACAGGGTGGTGTGAAAACGAGTGCATTAACTATCGCGTTCATATATTCCCTTGGTGGAATCGTTCAAAAAGCCGAGCACTCTACCTACAGGGTGGTGTGAAAACGAGTGCATTAACTATCGCGTTCATATATTCCCTTGGTGGAATCGTTCAAGTAGCCGAGCACTCTACCTACAGGGTGTTGTGAAAACGAGTGCATTAACTATCGCGTTCATATATTCCCTTGGTGGAATCGTTCAAGAAGCCGAGCACTCTACCTACAGGGTGGTGTGAAAACGAGTGCATTAACTATCGCGTTCATATATTCCCTTGGTGGAATCGTTCAAGTAGCCGAGCACTCTACCTACAGGGTGTTGTGAAAACGAGTGCATTAACTATCGCGTTCATATATTCCCTTGGTGGAATCGTTCAAGAAGCCGAGCACTCTACCTACAGGGTGGTGTGAAAACGAGTGCATTAACTATCGCGTTCATATATTCCCTTGGTGGAATCGTTCAAGTAGCCGAGCACTCTACCTACAAGGTGGTGTGAAAACGAGTGCATTACCTATCGCGTTCATATATTCCCTTGGTGGAATTCGTTCAAGTAGCCGAGCATTCTACCCACAGGGTGGTGTGAAAACGAGTGCATTAAATATCGCGTTTATATTCCCTTGACGGAATTTGATCAACTGGACAATACGGAAACAATATGCGGCAATAAATGCGTAAAAAGTATGCGGCAATAAATGCGTAAAAAGTATGCGGCAAAAAATAGTTAGCGGTAGCGTTTCTGTTTTTCAGATTTTTCAGGTGGAAGAGAAGGTAGGTGTTGGTATTATATGTATAATCTGTGATCCCATACGTTGACAGTTACATTTTTAGTTCTAAGGTTATGTGTGTGGTAACACTGGTAACGCGGTTAGTCGTTCAAAATAAAATGGTGGATGTTAGCCATTGTTAGAAAAAGTTGTATTTTCATTCATTTTCTGAATAAACTATAATTTGTGTTCAAGTGTAGATATTCTCTAAACAACCCAAACAATCGAAAATTTAACAGGTTATGGGAACAGCTGAACTCTAAGAAGCTGAACATTAAATATGGGTGAGAATACAGTTCAAATACTACCATCACAAAAGTTAAGAGGTAGAGAAAACTACCATGAATGGAAATTTCAACTCCAAAACATTTTGACATTGGACAACCTATGGACAGCTATTGTGGGTTATGCAGCAGACGATAAAACAACTGAGGATGTTCGAAGACGTCGTGATGAAAAAGCCCTTGCGAAAATCAATTTGAGTGTTGACAGATGTGTGTTTCCTCTTGTGATAAAAGCACAAAATGCTAAAGAAGCATGGGATTCACTGTCTAAAGCTTATGACGACCAAAGCCTATATAGTCGTTTAAAATTGCTGAGACGTCTGTGCAACATAAACCTAACCAACTTCAAGTCCATGGAAGAATACGTTAATGAAATATTAAATTTATCACAACAACTTTCTGCCATGAATAAACCCCTAGATGATGAGTTTCTCGCAGCTGTTATGCTATCTGGTTTAACAGATGAGTATGATCCAATGGTTATGGCATTAGAAAACTCCACATATTCTATAACAAGTGACCTCATAAAACAGAAGCTACTTCAAGATGACAAATACAAAGAACAAAAATCTATCGATTCGGCATTTTTCACTTCAAACAATATGAAGAAAAAGCCTTGGTGTTCTTATTGTAAAAAATCATCACACTGGAAAAGTGAATGTAGAAAACTAGCTGCTAAAAACACGAACACTAAACAGATGGGAGAAACAAGTAGAGAGAAATCCAATAAAAATCAAGGAAGTCAAGTTCAAGTTTCAAGAAACAAAGCACTTAGAGCCACAAATAGCCCTTTACAGTCCAGTCTCTGGTGCATAGATAGTGGTGCAAGCTCTCATATGACAGGTGACAAAAACTTTCTAATAAATTTCAGTGATAAGCATAATGGACAAAACATATATGTTGCTAACAACCATGAATTGAGATGTGGTGGTACAGGAGACGTAAGGGTTAAATTGTCTCACAATAATCAATCGAAGACAATATCCGATGTCATGTATGTGGAAAACTTAACTGCCAATCTACTCTCAGTTAGTGCATTAGTTCAAAAGGACTATAGCATTATATTTGATAAGCAAGGTTGTCGTATAGTTGACAGAGAGACATGTCCAGTTCAGGGAGAGGTTGTAGCTACAGGCACAAATGTAGGAGGTTTATTTATCCTGAATGCCAAACAGAATGAATTAGCAAACTTGGCCGATAAAATCAGCACTGAAGAATTGTGGCACAAGAGGCTTGGCCATTTAAACTATGTTAGCATGAACCTTCTAAAAAATACTCATGCTAATGGCATAGATTTTCCTTCAAATAGCAAGCCAGACAAATGTGTCTCATGCATAAAAGGCAAGCAATGCAGAAAAACCTTCCAATCATCCAATTCAAAACTTTCCAAGAATAAGCTGGATCTAATTCATACTGATTTATGTGGACCAATGCAAACTGAGTCATGGGGAGGAGCAAAATACATGTTCACTCTGATAGATGACCACACCAGAAAAGTATTCGTCTACTTTCTCAACGCAAAAAGTGAAGTTCCAGACATTTTTCTACAGTTCAAAAATATGGTTGAAAATGAATGCGAAAGAAAAATTAAGGCAATCCGCTCAGATAATGGCAAAGAATACTGCAATCAAAAATTGGTCAACATCTTTAAAGCATCTGGAATAAAACATCAGGTAACTGTTCCATATAATCCTGAACAAAACGGATTGGCTGAAAGATACAACCGAACAATCATGGAAAAGGTTCGTTGTATGCTCCTTGATTCAAACTCTGATAATAGGATGTGGGCAGAAGCAGCAAACACAGCTGTATATATCATTAACAGATCTCCAGCAAAGAAAATTCCAGGCCAGACTCCAGAGGAAAGATGGTCCAATGAAAAAGTGGATCTCTCTCATTTAAGAATTTTTGGATGTCCTGCCTACGTCCATATACCTGCAGAAAAGCGTAGAAAATTGGATGCGAAGAGCAAAATGTACATTTTTATTGGTTACAATCAAAGCTCTTACAGGCTAATCGATCCAATTACACACAAAATAATTTCTGCGTGCAGCGTAGAATTCCTTGAGCATGACCTGCTGAAGCCAAATATTAGCAGTTGTGTTCAATCTTCAGAAGAGACAAATGAGACAATTAAACAACCCAATGAAATTATGGTAACTTCAGAAGAAGATGAAGTGGCAGAAGAAAATGAAGTGGCAGAAGAAATTCCCATTACTGATGAAGAGTCCCCTCCAGATGGTGATACTTTGATACAACCAGAACCAGATGAAGAGAATCGTCGCTATCCTGCTAGAACTAGAAATCCCAAGGTATTTCCAAATTTTGTTACTTACCTATGTAAAGAGAAAGAACCTTTGTCTTACGAAGAAGCAATTTCTTCACCAAATCATAATAATTGGCAATCTGCGATGACCAAAGAATATGACAGTCTCATTCAAAATAATACCTGGTCATTAGTTGATAAACCTGACACTAATTGTAATGTTATTAAAAATAAGTGGGTATACAAAATCAAAAAGGATTCAAATGGGGATATTGTAAATTATAAAGCAAGGCTTGTAGCAAAGGGATGCAGTCAAAAAGAAGGGTTAGATTATAATGAAACATTTTCTCCTGTTATTAGCTATAGTTCACTTAGACTACTTTTTGCTATTGGTGCTAAACTAAATTTAAAAATTAATCATTTAGATGTAGAAAACGCATTTTTACATGGTCAATTAAAGGAACATATTTATATGCAACAACCAGAAGGTTTTATAAAACCAGGTTCAGAAAATAAAATATGTAAGCTACAAAAATCAATCTATGGCTTGAAACAGTCATCACGTACTTGGTTTGAAGAAACAAAGAATATTATTTTGTCGAAAAATTTTGTACAAAGCAAATATGAACCTTGTATTTTCTATAATATTAGCGACCAAAATATTGTAATTATTGCTGTTTATGTAGATGATTATTTAATACTTTACAATAATGAAAAAGATTTTATTGAGACAAAAACTGCATTACAAAGTAAGTTTAAAATTAAGGACTTAGGTCCAGTTGCTCATATTCTAGGCATGAAAGTAGAAAGAGATAGTACTAATGAAACTATCAAATTGAGTAATAAACAATATATTTTAAATACGTTAGATAGATTTGGCATGCTTGATGCAAATCCAGTAAGTACTCCACTGGAAACAAACATGAAATTAGAGAAAGCAACTGAAAATAATTTCTATAATGAATATCAGGAACTAATTGGGTGCTTGATGTACTTAAGTGTTACTTGTCGTCCTGATATTGCATATGCAACTTCTTATCTTAGTCAGTTTAATAATTGTAATAATGAAACCCACTGGGTTGCTGCTAAAAGGGTATTGAGATACCTTAAAGGTACTTTAGACTTAGGTTTAGTATATGGCAGAACTGAAGAGTCTTTACAAAGCTATGTAGATGCTGACTGGGGTAATGACCCAACTGATCGTAAGTCATATTCAGGTTTTGTTCTAAAACTAAATGGTGCAGCAGTTGCATGGGAGAGCAAAAAACAAAAAATTGTATCATTGTCCTCAACTGAAGCAGAATATATTTCTCTCAGTGAAGGTGCTAGGCAAACTGTATTTATTTGTAATCTCATACAAGAGTTAATGAAAAACTCTAAATTTATTAATTTTATTATATCTCCAGAAATAACAAACATTTTTTGTGACAGTCAAAGTGCAATAAGCATATCTACAAGTCCATTCACTAGTAAAAGAAGCAAACACATACATATAAGATATCATTTTATTCGAGATTTAGTTGAAAATAATATAATAAAAGTTTCACATATATCAACTAAAATTATGTTGGCAGATTTCCTAACAAAAAGTGTATGTAAACAAAAACATGCTTTATGTTGTGTAGGGATAGGACTTTTGTAACAGATAAATTATATATTTTTTTTTTATTATTATATTCCTGCTTAATATAGGAAATTGTCACATTTCTTTATACTTACCTATAGATACATATGGGATCAAGGGAGAGTGTTGGTATTATATGTATAATCTGTGATCCCATACGTTGACAGTTACATTTTTAGTTCTAAGGTTATGTGTGTGGTAACACTGGTAACGCGGTTAGTCGTTCAAAATAAAATGGTGGATGTTAGCCATTGTTAGAAAAAGTTGTATTTTCATTCATTTTCTGAATAAACTATAATTTGTGTTCAAGTGTAGATATTCTCTAAACAACCCAAACAATCGAAAATTTAACAGTAGGTCCCAGAGAACCCTCGGCCTTTCCGGGCTGAGTTGGGATTTTATGGATGCCATTCTCCCAACTTCAGCCATCGATGGACCAAGAGCGGAAAATCAAGAGTTTGAAGAATCAATGTGAGTGACGTTTAGGGTTTTTGGTGGTGGTTTATTTCAGGTATATTGACAATAATCTCGGAAAGGTTCTGGCGAACGAGAAATTTCGCAGAAAACACATGCGCCAATAAATGCGGAAAAAGTAAGCGCCAATAAATGCGGAAACAAGTATGCGCCAAAAAAAGTGAGCGGTAGCGTTTCTTTTTTTCAGATTTTTCAGGTGGAAGGGAGGGTCCCAGAGAACCCTTGGCCTTTCCGGGCTGAGTTGGGATTTCATGGATGCCATTACCAACTTCAGCCATCGATGGACCAAGAGCGGAAAATCAATAGTTTGAAGCATCAATGTGAGTGACTTCACGTTTTTATGTTTATTGTTAATAATGTCACAAAGGTTCTGACGAAGGAGAAAAATGTCTCCGAGAACACATGCGCCAATACATGCGAAAACGAGTATGCGGCAATGAATGCGGAAAAAGTATGCGCCAATTTTGACATAAAGTGGAGTAGGCCTACTGGGGATACCACTTAAAAACAAAACGCGCCGAGCACTCTACCTACAAGGTGGTGTGAAAACGGGTGCATTAAATATCGCGTTCATATATTCCCTTGGTGGAATCGTTCAAGTAGGCGAGCACTCTACCTACAGGGTGATGTGTAAATGATTGCATCAAATATCGCGTTCATATATTCCCTCGGAATCGTTCAAGTAGCCGAGCACTCTACCTACAGGGTGGTGTAAAAACGAGTGCATTAAATATCGCAGTGTCATATTTCCTTGGTGGAATCGTTCATGTAGGCGAGTACTCTACCTACAATGCGGAACAAGTATGCGCCAATAAGGGCCGGTATTATAAAGGAGAAACCGACGGTTGAACCATGCGCCAACTACCCGATTCCGTATTTTTAGTGAGGAATTTGGTTATTGACGCAACGGTTGAACCGTCGGTTGACCTTTATAATACCGGCCCTAAATATTCTGTTCCTCGGAGTTCGCCAAATCGACAAATAAAGGGAAAAGTTATATTTCTTTCTGGATCTCCGCTTTCTTTCAGCCATAAGGGGCCTTTAATGGCATGGTTCCCCTAATCCCACATATACTGAACGTATCTGGTATCTGTTTGACTTTGAGAAGAATCGTAGGCTAGAACTAAATTGCGACTTTTCCTTTCCGCGAACCTTTAATATCTAGTTAATTTATTGATCAACGGATTACAAGCATGAAAGGAGCATTTCAACATAAAGTGGAGTAGGCCTTCTGGGGATACCACTCAAAAACAAAACGCGCCGAGCACTCTACCTATAGGGTGGTGTGAAAACGAGTGCATACAATATCGCGTTTATATTCCCTTTTACCCGGGAGCCAGTGATAGTTTTTGGTGACCAATTTTAACCCTGGCCATAATTTGTATACTTCTAGCTTAATTTGTATTTGTCTTATAGCATAGTGTTCGTCAGCTGGCGCATCAGTGGTGGGTTTGCCAACGGGAGCAACGAAAACACGTAAAAAAAATATTGAGTTTCAGTCATTTTAACCCTGCTGAAATTCACAGAAATGGTAGTTTATATAATTATTCGAATAAAAAAAATCGTCCGCTGGCTGTACGTTGGTGGAAAACCCGTCCGCTGGACATGAAAACTTGTTTTCCACCAACGGACAGCCAGCGGACCATTTTTTTGTTCGAATAATTATATAAACTACCAACTTTGTGAATTTTAGCAGGGTTAAAATGACTGAAACTCAATTTTTTTTTACAAGTTTTCATGTCTAGCGGACGGGTTTTCCACCAACGTACAACCAGCGGACGACTTTTTTTATTCGAATAATTATATAAACTACCATCTCTGTAAATTTCAGCAGGGTTAAAATGACTGAAACTCAAAATTTTTTTCACAAGTTTCCATGTCCAGCGGACGGGTTTTCCACCAACGTATGTACAGCCAGCGGACGATTTTTTTTATTCGAATAATTATACAAACTACCATCTCTGTAAATTTCAGCAGGGTTAAAATGACTAAAATGCAAAATTTTTTTTACAAGTTTTCATGTCCAGCGGACGGGTTTTTCACCAACGTACTGCCAGCGGACGATTTTTTTTATTGGAATAATTATACAAACTACCATCTCTGTAAATTTCAGCAGGGTTAAAATGACTGAAACTCAAATTGTTTTCAAAAGTTCCCATGTCCAGCGGACGTTTTCATGTCCAGCGGACGGGGTTTCCACCAACGTACAGCCAGCGGACGATTTTTTTTATTCGAATAATTATACAAACTACCATCACTGTAAATTTCAGCAGGGTTAAAATGACTGAAACTCAAATTTTTTTTTACAAGTTTTCATGTCCAGCGGACGGGTTTTCCACAAACGTACAACCAGCGGACGATTTTTTTTATTTGAATAATTATACAAACTACCATCTCTGTAAATTTCAGCAGGGTTAAAATGACTAAAACTCAAAATTTTTTTTACATGTTTTCGTTGCTCCCGTTGGCGAACCCACCACTGTTTAGCCAGCTGACCGTCACTTTGGCTAAGAAAACGACCAAATCAAGCTATATACAAATTATGGCCAGGGTTAAAATGACTGACTAAAAAATGTCACTGGCTCCCGGGCTATTTGGGGAATGTGGAAACAAATATGCGTCAATAATTGCGGAACAGGTATGCGCCATATTCTATGCGACGTTTATTTGAAACAAATTTGGCGCATTTCGACATTAGTGGCTTAGGCCTTCTGGGGATAACACTCAAAAAAAAATTCGCCGAGCACTCTACCTAGGTACTGGGTGGCGTGGAAACGAGTGTATTTAGATTTACTATCGCGTTCATATGCATTCAACTGAGGAATTCGGAACCAGTATGCCCCAAAAATTCAGAAAAAGTATACGCCTATGAATGCCGAAAAAATATGCTCCAATAAATGCGGAAACCAGTGTTCGCCAATAAGAGCGTTTCTTTTTTCAGCTTTTCTTTGATCGAAGATAATAAGGAATGATTGAAGGGAACCTTTTCAGTGCTGGAGTGCTAAGGGATATCCTTCCCAATTTATTGAGACACTATTGCCTCACTGGTAAACAGCGCGGGGATGCACAATAGATCTTTAGGTCAAGTTATTAATTATTATTATTATTATTATTATAGGTGCATCCGAGTTCGGATGATCTTCCGCCACTCCTCTAATTTAATCTAATCTATCCTTCCCAACTTTAGCCACAGATGGACCAAGAGCGAGAAGTCATGAATTTCAAGCGTCAATGTGAGTGACTTTTAGGGTCTTAGGTGGAGGTTAATTTCAGGTTATTTTCACGTAGTCAATTGATTTATCTACAGTTCTTCGGAAATACTTTTGGTGGATATCAAAATAACGTTGTTCGATTTTTCAACATGTAAAAAAATTATACATTCATATTATTTTGGTAGGATTGAATTTCAATGTAAATCTCGGAATTTGGTCGATTGATTAATGGTGAAGGTAGTTTGTTGGTTTCATATGTATCTGAGATCCAAAATGTGTGTTTCTACAAATAGAATTTAGACAAAAATATCCCTATTCTCCTGAATTTTCAATCCAACTTCATACATCATTAAAACGCCAATACTGAAAAACGACGACACCATATTATAACCGATTTCAGATTCGTTTCAATCATAAACCACCTATTTCTGTATACCGAGCGATCTAGGTCATTGTCACGGCAAACGATCTACATCTTCGCAAATGTTCCCTATCCAATCGGGGCCACTCTGGGAATTGCTCGGATCAAATCAAAACAAAAATAAAACGTCATAACAAGGTGAGTATGGAGTGAGTCATCCAGATTTGTGTTCGATACGGAACCCTGCGTAGGCGTTGCACGAGCCGCCACTGAAAATGGAACGCTATAAGAACGTTTTTCTCGGGGAAATTGTCTAGTCTTTCTCCAAACCTTAGTCTTTGTTGTGTGTGGATCTAGACCCTTTGCCCTTTTTGAAAATGCCTGGTCCCTCACGTCCTCTCTGGCAGGTCAGTGTTTGGTGTTGTTTAGAGTTTTATTCAGTTTTATCCATACGGAAAAGTTTATTATATTTGAGTTATCTAATTTTAACATTTCGACTTGGAAAATTGTGATTGTAGCAGTTTATTCTTGGAAAATGTCGACTAATCTCTTTTCTGCAATATGAGATTGGAAAGCTGCCACTTTAATTTTGTCAAAACCGATTTTTCTTGAGAAAACAAGTAAATGAAATGTGAATTTCGTAGTTTTTCATTCTTGCCAACAGCTTGTGATGCTTGATGAGATCATATTAATTCTCAAGATTTTTTGGTGGAATACATAGTGCGTTCTATATGAAGTGGCGAAAAAATTATTCTTAAATATTGCAGCTCTACATTTAGGTTTACTTCATTTTGAGAAATGCCAACCATGACTTCAGATAAGACCTCAAAAATTACATCTGAAACCGACAAATACCAATTTTGAATGCCCTAAATTGGGCAGAATGTCAAAACTGAGTATAAAAAAATACCTGTGAATAATTGTTTTTCAATAATTCCATAATGTTTTACAAGCTTCTGGTCATACGATCTGGATGAAATTTTGCATGAAGCTCAAACACTTCACTCTTCATCTATGTACGAAATTCCATCACGATCAAATAGGTAGTTTCGAATTTATCTGAAAGACAAAATTTGAACATATTTACGGGACCCTTGATTGAATTCTGCTCATTAACGAATATAATCGCGGCATTCAAGATCCAAACCTACACTGAGAATTTCAAGTCCCTAGACCCAATCGTTCGAGAGTTATCGTGTTTATGGTCGGACGGTCGGACAGAATTGAATTCGTTCACGGATTCTTGACCAGTGAGTTGAATCTAATAGATTGAGAGTATTTCTGGCTAAAAATTCCCAAAATACATACATTGCGACGTGATGTAGCAGTCGATGAGCAAAACTTGCGTTTAAAATAAGTTTAGATAAGAAATAAAACTATAAACTGTCAACTAAGTATTCAGTTGTATTGTTAACGAACAAATCTTCGATAATATAAATCACAAATTGGTAACTGAAAAAAGTTGTACTTATAGACTCGACCAATTTTGAACTGATCATAATTTTTTTAGAATACAATCGACTTGATCAACATAAGAGTTTTTGTACTCAAGTATATTGAAGTAAAGCCCTTCAGCATTGGTCTTATTATGTACAATATATACTTATCTACATTTTGTCTTTTCCTTAAATATAAAGTAAACCAATTGCACCAAAATTCCTTACGAATTTCGATATAATTTCAGCCTGCAAATAGCGATGATTTGTGTAATTCAAAACGCCAGATAATAACGCAGGCATGCAAGTCTAATTAGGCATGAGATCCAAACAAAATGCCGTGAGTTAAATTTAAGTAACTTCTACTGAAATAACTCAGAAACGTTCAAACGAAAAGATTTCGCTCTCGCTCCTCCAAATCTACGAAAGGTTGCTGTCTAAATCTTCTCCAATATCCGATAGGAAGAAATCTGCTGGCAGATTATCGAACACAGTCTTCAATATGCCTATCATGATGTCCTCGACGGTTTTGGTTAAGATTGGGTTCAAGGACTCCGCTACTGGTCTCCAGTTTGCGTTCAAATAAGCATTGGTTGATTCCTCTGAAAAGATACGTTTGGTAGATTTTTCCTTAGTTTGGTTTTCTTTAACTCACCCAAAGCTTTAATGCCATCGAATAAGTTACCCATGTGGAATTTTAAGCCTCCAATATCGAATTTGACATGGACTGCAGTTATGTTATAGAAGGTGAAACCGTGTTTTTTTATTAAGGTAACATCACTCTTGGCTTCAATCGATATATTCTCTAGAAAAGAACACTATATTTTTCGATACTCAAAAAGTTAACGCCATGTTTATGTCTTTCAAGTTCGACATTCTGTTGGACGTGAAATTGTCTGAGTGTATAGTGACAAAAACATGTTGGTCTCGACAAATTATGAAAGAATAAAAGATTGCTAGGTGGGTTTACATGCTGCAATTTCCAAAAGAAAGGATGCTCCAAAGTTAAGAGCTCAGACAGCTTTTCAAAGTGGAATTCAGCTAAAAATTTTTATACAGGGTTTCCGGGAAAATGTGCGAAATCTCTCGGATTTAAATAAAACATTAAAAAAAATAAGATGACAAGCTCCTCCCTACGGATATACGGCCTTGTATATGACGTCAATGGAAATCCATTTTACTGGAATAACTACTTAATATAATTTAAAGAAAATTTTATATGATGAACAGTAGTAAGGACCTCTTGAAATACTGCCCTTAAATTAAAATTAGCTCTTTTAGTTTACCAGGGGCAGACAACGTTGTACATTTTATTGCTCATATTTTCAACACCCTGTATGATGAGGAATAGAAAAAAACAAATTTGGATAGCTTGAAAATTAAGCTAAAAAAAGGTATTCTTGTTAATTGTCGATAAAATGAACCGTTTGCGAAAAACAAAATTATAATGATTCTTAACTGTGCAGTTTTGGCACAAAAAGGCACGTAAACAAAAATTCTTTTTCAGAAATGTACTCTTATGAAGTTTTTGATTGATTATTTATAACTAGCGTATTTATATTCAAACTCATTGCAAGCTTTAGTGAGAATACATTTCTGAGAAATAATTTTTGTTAACGTGCCTTTCTGTGCCAAAACTGCATAGTTAAGAATTTTTGTAATTTTGTTTTTCGAAAACGGTTCATTTTATCGACAATTAACACAAGTACTTTTTTTTAGCTTAATGTTCAAGTTATCCAAATTTGTTTTTTTCTATTCCTCATCTACAGGGTGTTGAAAATGTAAGCAATAAAATGTACAACCTAGTCCGCCCCTGGTAAACTAAAAGAGCTAATTCAAATTTAAGGGCAGTATTTCAAGAGGTCTTCACTACTGTTCATATTATCAAATTTTCTTCAAATTATATCGAGTAGTTTAAAGTTTATTCCAGTAAAATGGATTTCCGGTGACGTCATTCAGGAGGCCGTATCTCCGTAGGGAGAGCCGCTAGGAAAAAAATGACGGGAACTTGTCATCTTATTTTTTTATGTTTTATCTGAATCCGAAAGATTTCCCACATTTTCTCGGACACCCTGTATATGATGTAAGTGGGAAAGTTAGAAAATACCCCAAGCATTTTTTTTCGGAGCAGTCAATAATATTCCATTATTCATTGACATAATCACGAATGAAGAAATGATTCGATAGATACGCATCGAATGGGAGATATAGGTACCACTAATGTTGAAAGTGGAGAAGTTATGAAGAAATTATGATTGGAGATCTGTGATGTAAACACTTTTTCAGTAGGTAATTAACGAGTTGTGTAAAGTTAATTCTTTGTTTCAAGCAATAAGAGGTTTCATCAATGGTGAGCTCTTTGTGCAATTGGAACGAATCATGAAAACCATTAAAAGCTGCTTGATATGCAAATATGTGGCATTCAAGAAGATTTGTTCAGATTTCTGCGTATTTCTGAAGAAAACAGACTAGACACAACAATGTTTAATCAAGGTTGCAAGCTCATTAGTTTTGCTTGTAGACAGGGTATGTGCAATTGAGTTGCATTTCAAAATTAAAGATCTTACTTTGCATATTTGTTTCTGAGCATTTGGTTGTGTACCTACCACTTCAGGCACGTAGCCAGGATTTTCTTTCGGGGGGGGGGCGGTGCTCACAATAAGAAAACATTGCAAATTTTGTCAAATATACAGGCAGTTTTTGATTAGCTACGTGCCTGACAGAGTGCATTTGGATAGGGGTGCTATCGAATGTGAACTATGATTTTTTGGGCGCATGCATATACTATGTTATACTTACTGGCGTCAAACCAGCAGTTTCCTTTTCCTCTCAAAGGAATCACAAGAATTCGTCCAAGAAGCCTATAATCACCCTCCATTCTCAATCTATCCAAATGTAGTTTGGTCACGAAGTCAAACGTCTTTGGGTCCACACTATTGTATAAAATTTTAGTTTTACCAAACCCTCTTACGGTTACATTGGTAAGAGAAGCATTGACAGTAACTGGTCCTCCACCACCCTGTAGAATCTACAATAAAATGATGACATGAGTTGGATTCTGTCTAATTTCAAAGAGTCTTTTTTGGTTCATTCATCCAGTACTGTTTGAGATGACTTGTGCCAGTCAGAGTTCCAAGAGACAGTGGGACAAATTGCAAATTATTAATGAAGTTTTCATACTTTCTGTTTAGCTTAATTAGGTACAGTCTACCACATTTTTCCTCTGTGAAAATTTTTGTAGTCGCGGCTTTTTATCAGCAAACCTCTCGTAAGTCGACCGTATTTTCAATTTTTTTGAATCATACATACCCACTCTTTTTTTATAAAATGCAATCATAAAAACAATCTGGGAGAAATGAGAAAAAATGATTGTCCGACAAAAATAGTGTGGCTTTGAGCGTGGCTACCAACATGAACATGACTCGAAATCGCATTTCTTTAAATTATACATACATTCCTGTTTTTTTGAGAATCGGTTGATATAACCATATGAAATATGAAAACGCAATTGTCTGACAAAAAAATGTGGCGTTTTTCTTGTCCGACAAATCGAAAACGACGATTTTTTGAGGAAAAAAAAATTATACATGTTTAAAAATAATTTTTTTTTAATTCTCTCTTTACCTTGAAAATACAATGTAGTGCACCAGTTGTCCGACAAAAAAAAATGTGGCGTTCTTTGAAAAATTGAATATTCAATGCTCTAATTTGGGTATGAATAGACTACATATATGCATTTATCGGATATAACTTTGCTTATGTTAAAACATTTGATTTTTTCGAGGATCATTTAAGAAGGATATGCTGAATAGTATCATTCAATTGTCCGACAAAAAAAGTTTGGCAATTTCCTAGTCCACCGTATTGAAAGTTAGTGTTCTCGTGAGACTCCGTTTTCATAACTAACATATTCAATCATATATTTGACATCAATATTTCGATGAAAGTTGCATTTTTTCATACATACTCTTGGTGGCTTTCATGAAGCAAATTTAATTTGCATTTCTCAAAGAATTCCCAGAATCAGTATCAGTTGCACGAAGTGGTAGAAGGTACCTGGGGTAACTTTTCTGTGATACCTTTGGGGTTATGAATTATTCACTTTCAATTAAAATCAATAGTTTTATTTCAATAATAATCGAAGAAACATTCTGAAACAAAACCATATTTTTGAGTGTTTTTTAGTCCGACTGAGGATTTGCCGCATTTTATATGGTGGACAGTTGTTTTTTCTATGAAAGGAATCTCTCTGAAATATAAATTCATTCTTGTCCGACATATAATAATGAATTTGAAAACTAAGAAAAAAAACGTCGTTTTCGATTTGTCAGACACTAAAAATGCCACATTTTTTGTCGGACAATTGCTTTTTCATATGGTGATATTAACCGATTCTGAAAAAATCAGGAATGTATGTATAATTTAAAAAAATGCGACTCACCAACATGTTTATGTTGATCACGCTCTAAGCCACACTATTCTTGTCGGACAATCATTTTTTCTCATTTCTCCCAGAATGTTTTTATGATAGCATTTTACAAAAAAAGAGTATACATACATGATTCAAAAAAATCGAAAATATGGTCGACTTACGAAGAGGTTTGCTGCAAAAGAGCCGCGACCACAAAAAAATCTTCACAGAGGAAAACTAAGGTAGACTCAATTTGGCTAATTAAGCTATACAGAAAGTATGAAAACTTAATTAATAATTTGCAATTTGTCCAACCGGCACCCAGACTAATTTATCCGCCTTGCCCATTTTTTTTCAACCATATTTCGTTCTTAGGTTGTTAGGAAAAGTTTCATCCAGGTCTCTATGTTTGTGGTCAGATTCCTGACAATAACTTACTTTAATTTCATCCAAGTGCATAGGGTCTAAAGGAGGCAATCCGATTTCTGGTAGACCTTCCGGTATTTTGTTGAAAAGTATTTGTACAGCATGCGTAGAACAATTGATGAACGCAGGATCGTTGTGTACGCATGTTCTTACAAAATCGGCTACAAAAAAATGGAGTTCATAAGATTTATAATAAAAAACGAAGAAAATAAAAATCAGAGCAATAAAATCGCTAAGAACGTTAAATCAAGACTGAGTTGATACTCAAATACAGAAGAAACAAATGCATAAATTATTTAATTTATAGTTAGAGAAACACTTCGAAAAATACATTAATCCTAAGCGTTACTCAACAGGAACAAATGTAGTAAATGTGCTTTTAATAAAGTCAAATGTTACGGTTCTTTTTCCAATTTTCTCAAATTTATCCTATCTAGCTAGGATCTAGGTCTTGTGGAAATCGCTTGGATCTTCCTGAGATAATTACCATTCTGCCAAAATTTCCTGTCGTGTTTTCAATAAAGCACTGTTTCCTTTTTTCAATGGTTATTTCAATAATTAGACAATCATTAATTACTCAATTAACTAATAACATCTAATCGAAATTTCATAATTTCATATAACTTTCCAACTGAATTGTACAGAGGTACCTAATTATGCACTCTAATTAAACAGTCATTGTTTGACCACTTGATGGAAGATTTCTCAAACTTAACCTTGACGATATTTCTGTCAAAAATATGCAATAGTATTTGACCGGATTTTTGGTGAAAGCGGATATTGGGTTAAATGTACATCATGGTTTGAGAACATAAGCAAATATAGAACTATTATGTACCATATTTCGAAAATGTCAAATATGGACGAGAAACTATTGCGGCAATTCCAAATCATTACATCGAGATTATGTGTCGCAATACATTATGGGAATTCCTAGTAGAAAATGTTGCAAAATCGCCAGAAAATAATGAATTTGTAACCATATTCGGCGAATCACTGATTTGTTAGTCCAACTTCATGAAAATATTTCCTTGAAGGTTCTTGTAGCTATAACGGTAATTAACGAACATTTTATGAATGTAGGTACTACATTTACCTTATTTGTCGCAGGTTTCTCTATTGGTATCTATGAAATTCATGGTCACAAAAGTAAAAGACTATTGTTTGTATTTGAATTAGGGTTTCATTTAATTTTCTAGTTGTGATTTCCCATAATACGACTTCAAATTATAGCCCCAAAGTGAGGTTTTCATCTGAATTTTTCGTATTTCATTCTATTTAAAAATCATTCATTTCTCTTTCAGGAAACATGAGTTTTATTCACAAAATGCACCCTCCTATTCTTTGAATCGCATGTAATTTCTAGTAATTGCTTGACAAAATATAAATCAATGCGAAGTTATTTGTTTTTTGACGAGCAATGTGCGTAATCATTTGGTTGCTAGTAAAACAAGCGATTGAATATAGTACCTACCAAAGAGTGATTCCTTCTCTTTGATAGTGCATATGTTTTAACTATGTACGTTTTATTTCATACGCAGAATGAGCTGAGAAGAAAGTAACAATGTAGTCATTATTGGAGAAGAAGCCATAAATTTTAATTTGTTAGGCAAGTTTGTTTCGAAATTGAAGGAATTGTGTTGGATGTCAATGTCATTAGTTTAACATAAATTATTAATAAATATGAGTATTTTGCCTTGGTGATTGACCTGGATTAAAGGCCTAAAACTGCCCTTCTTACACTTCTAATACTAATTCATTCGAAATCAAAACAATATTAATTTGAGAAATAATATTTTTTCTTCTGTCAGAAATGTAATTGTTTGCTTCATCAGAAGTACCTAATCAAAGAGAATGATTCCTATATATATTAGATTATTCGATGCACTAGTTATATCAGGATTTCAACTTTTAAACAGAAATTATTAAATTGAACAAAATTTTAAAGTTATTGAAATGAACTTTGTTGTTTGATTGATTTTGGTATTGAATTGCTATACCATTTAATTTCGAATAAGAAAGTTACTTTGATGATTTAAAGTGATCTTATGAATAAGTTATTAAAAATATTTCTATTTGGAACTTAATTTATTATTTTCAAAAGTAACTATACAGTTGGAAGATATGCGCTTTTGGGGTAAATAATGCATAAAAATAAAATGTTTAATTCAAAATATCAACTTACGTTGCACTTTATAATAATCACCAAAGGCGACATCGGAGAAAAAACAAACTAATAGGGTGGTGAGAAACATCTTACTGAACTGCTGTTGCAGTATTGGGTTTGTATCTTGGGTTACTTTCACTTGTATACTTTTCTGGTTGTATGAGGTATTACATAATTGTTTGGTATCTGAATATCTCGGTTAGCAGTTTATATATCAGTAGGTGAAATACTTGAGGAGGAATTAGGTAATACACCTGGGGAGCATCTTCATCGGCTCTTTGCATGATATAGATGAGGTTCTCCTCTGATTATAAACTCTTTATGGAACAATTAGGTAATATAATTTGCCTGAGTGGTTTGATTGTTCCAACTTGAACGTATTGGATTTATATTATTTATCGAAAACGATAGATGTTCGGTATAATTCGGTAAGGAGCTGTGGAAAAATTCTCGGAAAATTAATGGAAATGGAGTTTCATCAAAAATGAAAATTTCCTCTCACTTATAATGGGTATAGGGTTGACGTTGGTATCAAAATGTAGGTTTTCGAGGTCGCTGAATTCAATAAAAAATCATCCAGAGTCCTAACTATCATAGTTTAGATATTCACCTGTGAAATGACCTTTTTCGAAAAATTGGAAAGGACCCCGCACTTTTCTTATGGCAAATGGCGTTCCGTCAAATATTCTAATTTTTTGGTAAAATACTCGACCTACTGATCAAAAGTGCCCATGGCTCCAACTCAATCCTATAACTAGTTTTTGAGATACAGGGCGTTGAAGTTGAGAATTACTCACTTTTACTACGCGCGCATCTCGAAACAGAATCGAATGAAGTTCAATTTTTCTCAAAAAACATTTCATTCCATCCCCAGGGAGCAACCATATAGAGGAATATGACCGAAAATCTTTACGAATACAGGGTTATCCATTAATGCTTGCCCGATTTCGAAAGTATAAAATATGTCAGTTCCAGAGCGAGAACGTTCGCAAAATGAACTATTTCACTAGATATGTTGTTGTTACATCGAAAAAACCTGAAATATCCAGAATTCATACAGGCTGATCCATTATTATAGAAACTATTCACAATGAAGGTTAAGTGGACACCCTGTATTTTCGGGTTGATTTAAGGTGTTTGTTTGATTTTTTCAGAACATATCATCATGGACATCAAAGAATACTGGGTGATTCAGTTATGAAATGAACTGTGAACCTCACGAAACCAAACTTTTTTTTTGATCACCCTCTCTATTTCAAGATTAACTCCGTTGAGGTGGGAGTTTTCTTTCACTTGATATAAAAACATCAATACCTACCTTTTCCGATTACATAAAAAAAATCTGGTCATAGGAAGTGGATAAAAACTCTCAGTTGTATTGATGTTTTTATATCGAGTACAGTGGTGAAAGAAAACTCCCACCTCAACGGAGTCAATCTTGAAATAGAGGGTGATCAAAAAAAGGTGGTTTTTAGGTATTTTCGTGAGGTTCACAGTTTATTTCATGACTGGATCACCCTGAATTCTTTGAAGTCCATGATGAAGTTCTGAAAAAATCAAACAAACACCTCAAATCAACCCAAAAATACAGGGGGTCCACTTAACCTTCATTGTGAATAGTTTCTATAATAATGGATCACCCAGTATGAATTCTGGGTATTTCAGGTTTTTTCGATGTAACAACAATATATCTAGTGTAATAGTTCATTTTGCGAACGTTTTCGCTCTGGAACTGACATATTTTATACTTTCAAAATCGGGCATGCATTCAATTATGGATAACCCTGTATTCGTAACGATTTTCAGTCATATTCCTTCATAGGTTGGATGGGGATGGAATGAAATGTTTCTTGAGGAAAAATGAAGTTTATTCGATTCTGTTTCGAGATACGCGCGTAGTAAAAGTGGGTAATTCTCAACTCCAACGCCATGTATCTCAAAAACTAGTCATAGGATCGAGTTGAGGCCATGGACACTTTTGAACAGTAGGTTGAGTACTATATTAAACCAAAAAATTCCAACATTTGACGGAACGCCATTTGCCATAAGAAAAGTGCGGGGTCCTTTTAAACTGTCACAGCGTCTGTCCCCATGAGCTCAAAAATCCCTTAAAAACTCATTAAATAATAGAATAATATACGAAAATCAGTTATTTATTTCTATTCTGTTTTTTTTGCCCCCCTCCTTAGCTCAAATGTCCCCCCCCAGCCCAAAGGCTGTCAACGCCCTTGTCTGATTGATTTATTTATCGTTGATCAACAAGATCCCAAGTATCTCTGTGTGAAATATGAGCGATTTGAAAAATCTCAAATATTATGATCAATCGAGATTACATATAAGTACATATTTTTTTAATGCCCCATATTTTTATTCTAATTCTTTTCCTGCATAATACATTTCGTCATCTGGAGCATAATTCAGTCGAATCGAGATGCATATGGTAAAAATTATATAATTGAAAAATTTCTATATATGTATTTGGTTCTACTCTGTTGATCAATTCATGAGAGGATATGTCACAACCTAGATAGAGTTGCGAATCTATAAATTTTGATTAATTACCAATCGAGTACTAGAATAGAAATATTATGAGTGAATAAATTAGTAGATTTTAGCAATTCCTTCTGAATAGCATAATATCCTCATTTCATGTATGATACTCAGAGATAAATTGTAAAAAATAAAATTTGAAAAGTATTCAATTCCCAAATGCCTTCATTGCTCTCCGTGTACTATTCTTTCTGGGAATTCATAAAAGTCCAATTTCTGGCTTTCTACCAGAAAGAATCTATAAAAACAAACCAACCGATGAAAGATCCCAACTAGCAAATTGAAAAAATCATCAATCTGTGATGTATATCACTGCCAAAACATATTGTGGGTGTGTTTCTACAATTTTGAAAACCCACTAAATCTAAAAATACTTTATTTTATAACATTTACATTATGTGAGGTCTGCATTCAATTCTTCAGGAAACCATAAAAATAAAATTTTCGATAGAGATCACCAGTTGCAATTTTGAAGTACAAACAATAAAAATTCATTGGCTTCCGAAGTGAAAGCTTGAAAAAGCATGGTTAATTAGGTCAGTCTAGCTATTTAGGTACATACTCAATTGTGCCTTGGAAACCACTTGCTAATTCTCCATATAATAATAGTTAACAAAATAAAAAAATAACAATAAATATAATTCTGACGAATTAATCTACATATGTCTGGTGTTTCCAAATGCACCAACACCAGCTTGAGATGCTCCCTTATTGTAGCCCATTTGAAGGTTCAGCTCTCCTTCGTGAGCTCTGAGTTGCTCCTCTGTGAAGTGTCTTTCATTCTTTTCCGCCATTTTGGGCCCTAAGGTGGGTCCATTCCATTCTGGATGTTTCTGGGTTATACGACCAAGGGCGAACAAAGAAAGGGCCACCTATAAATCAAAATTGGACCAGAAGAAGTTAAGTAATTTATTGAAGAGTTATCTGAATCTTTTTGGGTGCAATTTTCTTCCATAAAGATCGAATAAGTGTTCGAAATGGTTGTTCACGATTTTGATCTCGTTAAACACGTGTCTGAAGCTTACCCCACGCATGTTCAATTGGATTTAGGTCGGGTGTTTGAGGGGGCCAGTCAAAAATGAAACTGTCTCTTGGAAGAGACAAAAATTTTACCCAACAAATTTCTTGTATGTTCGGAAAAGCTTTCAATATCCGAGTATTCATAAGATTCCCAGGTTTTGAGTCGCTGTGTTACAATTTCGCTGATAACCAAGGTGCATTGAAGACGTACCTGAGAAATGTTCCTTCTTTCGAACAAATCAGCCGTTTGGAAAATTTCTTCTTGGGGCAATCCGTAGGCTTTGATGGCAGCTTGGAATCTTTGAATATTTTCCATCAACTGGAAATTCGTTCCTTTCGTTTGGATTTTTTTAACTGAACCTGGTGCCAGCTTATTGATTAGGTTGCACAAGACGACGCCATCTTTCAGTATATCTTCGAATTCTCCTTTTGGCACTGGTTCCCCGAGACAAGAGAAGATCCAGTTTAGGACATCAGCTTCAAGCTGTTTGTCTCGTTTCTGTGAAAGCAGCGTTTAGAATTATTTGTGGACAGTACACTAACAAAAATAATAATGTTATATGTTTCCCTTCATACAGGGTGTTTCTGAATTGATGCGAAAGATTTCAGAGAGTGATTCCTCGATCAGAATAAAGGGTAGTTTGTTAAAATGTTGGGTCAAAAGTCAAAAGTTAGAGAGATATCGCGGTTCAAAGATGGCGGAAAAATTATGTTTTTATTTTGTATCTTAAAAACGAAAAGCGATAGAATGTATTGGAGTATTACTATTATGAAAACACACTTTCTTGATATTTTTCTACATTTTCAGAATGAGTGGAGGGGGTTAAAGTAGACTACCCACATCATTTTTCTAACTAAATTCAAAGAGAAATTTACGCAACCATTTGGGTAGAATTAAATTTAAATTGCCTGGTTTGGTCAAAAACTTTTTCATCTTCTTCATTTTTCTCGTAGAATGCACCGTTTTGAAATGAAAAAATAAAATATAAATCAGTTCTAAAATAAATTGCCCTTTCCCGTCACGTTATGATTTACATTTCATTTTAACATTGGAAATGTTTATGTTCGTATATTGCAGGTAAATTACGAGGTTTTGTTCAAGGTCAAAAGACAAAGTGTCGCCAGTAGACCAAAAAAGCATTCGAAAGTTATCGCGTGATTCATTAACGTAGGTGTGTTGGGCCAGCATATGCCAGCATACGAGAATCGGCGAACTGCGCCGAGGTGGGACTCAGGTGGGAGGTCCGCCAAATTCGCCGCAACGTTGCCGGATTGGGCACTTAGTCCGGTATTTGAAGGATAGATCATTGTTTTATTTCCTTCATTAGCACTTCGAGTGTTTATATTGTTGTTTAATCAAGTGAGATCTGGGCCGCGGTGAGCGGCCCGTCAAATTCGTCGCAGGCAATTATTCCGGTATTTGAAGGATAGATCATTGTTTTATTTCCTTCATTAGAACTTCGAGTGTTTATATTGTTGTTTAATCAAGTGAGATCTGGGCCGCGGTGAGCGGCCCGTCAAATTCGCGGCAACGTTGCCAGATTGGGCAATTATTTCGTTATTTGATCCACTGAAGAAACGGATTTGCACAGTCTGGCAACAAAATCCGCTTATGACACTGTTCGCCCATGCTCAAATCGGCCTCTAACGCCTGTTTGCACCGCTTACCCTTAAAAGTTCCTCGTTGCTAGGTACCACTTAGACTTAAGTTCCAATACATAATGATGATTCCGCTAGAGTGGTGAAGAAGCAATATATTTTGTGTTCTCTTTGTTCTACTGATGAAAACCAGGAAACGTTTTCTACATATGATCATTTGAGAATAATTCATGGTGTTCTGTATGATTGATATTTCTTACATTTCCCCCATCCGCCATCCAAGAAAACTATGATACAACACACAGTTATATTGCCATATTTCAAAATACATATGCTAAATTACCTACTTAAATTCTCACTTTTGAGGTTTTTGTAAGCGCATATGTGCTTTTTTACAAGCTTTTATTTAGTTTCACCTGTCCCGGTGTCTGTCTGTCTGTCTCTATCTAATCAAATCTTGCAAGTTAAATATGACACACTTCTAATCGTCCGATTGATTTGAAATTTGGCAGGTGTACATAATTCTGGTGACAATGCATCATGAAATATTTTTCATAGAAAAAAACAAAATGGCTGCTCCAAAATGGCGGATGAGTTTCGTAATTATCATCCGATTTCATTCAAAATTAGTATCTAGGGGTTTTTGGGTTCGACAATGATGATTCTTCTGTCAAAATTGAAAAATTCAAGATGGCGGCTAGAATAGGCCGGACGAGTTTCGTAATTATGATCCGATTCTATTCAAAATGTGTATCTAGGGGTGTTCTGGGTCGGAAATTACGATTCTTCAAAATTGAGGAATTCAAGATGGCGGCTTCAAAATGGCGGATGAGGGTTGTTTTTATAAAAGATTGTTTTAAAGAATGATTTTTTTATTATAGCTTGTTCTAAATGCAAGGGCGGATATAGCTTTTTTTCATTGGGGGGGGGGGGGTAATAACTATTGAAAATCAGGTTCACAATTTATGAAATTTTTTTATGTGCACCACATTGCGTAACTTCTTCTAAGGACTTTGATACTCATGGGGGGTAATTACCATAATATAAATCAAACTGTTCGAAGTTCAAAGTTCCAACCGTTTTCAACTATTTCACTATCAGATTCGTTTATGAAGAACGACAAAAGACAAAACGCGCGATCTGAATAACGGGCAACGGCTTCTTCTCACGATCGTCCTCTCGGGTGCATTCGGAAGCACTCGGAATCGAGTGAATCTGATTGGTTAGGAATTCGTGAGAATTAATGTATGCTCGAGAATCGGCGACGGCGACCAGTGAGCCGCGGTGAGAGGTACGTCAAATTCGCCGCAACGTTGCCAGATTGGGCAATTATTCCTGTATTTGAAGGATAGATCACTTCGAGTGTTTATATTGTTGTTTCATCAAGTGAGATCTGGGCCGCGGTGAGTGGTCCGTCAAATTCGCCGCAACGTTGCCAGATTGGGCAAATATTTCGGTATTTGAAGAATAGGTCAATAGTTGATCCGAGTACATATAAGATTCATGAATTTTAGTAGAAACAGAATCCTTCTATCTGAAGCCAATTTCATGAATACCCAGATTTGCTAAAATCAAAATTCACTTCGAAAATATTGGACGGAGTGGACTCAGCTTCATTTGATTTCCTCCGAGTAGGGGAGGACGGGGGAATTCCGCGCACGGAGGAATTCTGCGCATTGATATTCTACAACTCAGTTCAGTTATTTCAAAATTTAGATACAGCCACAGAAATATAATAAACATATGAATAAATAAATATCTTATTATATTTCTGTGGATACAGCGCACATGGGCGCCCGCAGGGGGGGGCCAGGGGGGCCATGGCCCCCCCTGAGATTTGTATGGCCTTATCGTTTTTCAACTTAACACCCTCAATATTTCAATAATTTTCATTTTGCCTCCCTTGAGAAAAATTTTGGCCCCCCCTGAGAAAAATTTCTGCGGGCGCCCATGACAGCGCACCATCTCGTATTTGCCTTGCCAACATCCTCCCGTAATTTAAAGATATTCGTGTTTTTATTTTAGACCAGGGAGCCGATTGTTCGTTTCACGATGCTATGATCTAATTTTCGAGAGAAATTGGAATCGTGGAAAGTACTTCTATTATTAATTTCTAATGAATCTATTGCATGACTATTTTCCTTCATATGTGTAGATTATTTAATGCAAAAGAACAATTACAT
Organism: Adalia bipunctata; assembly: GCA_910592335.1. Lineage (NCBI taxonomy): Eukaryota > Metazoa > Arthropoda > Insecta > Coleoptera > Coccinellidae > Adalia > Adalia bipunctata. The sequence goes on from OU342955.1 coordinate 18,978,615, forward strand.
AATTGTATTTCGTCATCTTATGTCAGTGATTAGTTAGGTTAGGTGACTCACACTGGGAGAATAACGCGCAGCTGTAGCGGGGTAATTCTTCAATAATATTTTTTGTACAGTCCTGGAAATTTGTTTAATTTACATTGTACTTAGTTATTACCTAAATAATGAAATATTTTTTCGAGTTTTTCAGCTGTTCAATATATGCGCATAATTATACCATCGCATGCGCGGTATTACCCAGTACGTGGGGGAAGACCGCGAAAAGACAGTTTTCAGAATTATTTTTTTTCTCAATTGGTATAGGTAGTTGAACCTTTTCCTTGTGATGAAAAAGTTCCAAATGGGTTCATGATTCAGCAGTTAAATTATGAAAGTTTGTGTGTACATAGGAAGGTTTTTGTGAGCATTTTCCCTAAGATGCGTGGAATTCCCCCGTCCTCCCCTACATATAAGATTCATGAATTTTAGTAAAAACATAATCCTTCTATCTCAAGCCAATTTCGAGAATACTCAGATTTGGTAAAATAAAAATTCTCTTCGAAAATATTGGACGGTGTGGACTCAGCTTCTTCTGATGATGTTTACTCCGAGAAGGTACATATAAGATTCCTGAATTTTAGTGAAAACAGAATCTTTCTACTTTCTATCTCAAACCAATTTCATGAAAACCCAGATTTGGTAAAATAAAAATTCGCTTAGAAAATATTGGACAGAATGGACTCAGCTTCATCCGATGAGAGTTGATCTGAGAACATATAAGATTCATGAATTTTAGTAAAAACAGAATCCTTCTATCTCGAGCCAATTTCGAGAAAACTCAGATTTGGTAAAATAAAAATTCTCTTCGAAAATATTGGACGAGGTGGACTCAGCTTATTCTGATGATGTTAACTCCGAGTACATGTAAGATTCATGAATTTTAGTGAAAACTGAATCCTTCTATCTAAAGCCAATTTCATGAAAACCCAGATTTGCTAAAATCAAAACTCACTTCGAAAATATTGGACAGGAATGACAGGATAATTCATCCAATTATTCATATCTTTATTTTTTATTATTATATCTTAAGAATACTCACTTTAGAAAGAACATTTTTGTTTTAAAATACGGTGACAAGTTTCCTCTCACATGTTTATGTTAGGAATTGGGAATGTTGATTGTTTCTTGCAATTATTATTGCTCATTATTATTATTGAAAATACTATTTTATTTTAAGTTCAAATGCAAATAAATGTTGGTAATATTCACATGTGGTGTTATCATTTCCAATGTCTCTGATGGTTGCAAGGATTGCGAAATCTGTAAATTTTTTAATATCAAAACGGTACATTTTACGAGAAAAATACAGTAGATGAAAAAGTTTCTTACCCAAATAGGTTATCCGAATTTAATTCTATCCAAGTCTTTTCGTAAGTTGTTCTTCGAATTACATTTTCTGCCATCCTTGAACCTTGAACCTTGATCCTTGAATTTTGTTTGACCCAACATTTTTATAACAAACTACACTTTATTTTAAACAAGGAATCACCCTTTGAAATCTTTCGCATCGATTCAGAAACACCCTGTATAATACATTTCATGTTCCTTTGTTGTTATGAAATTTTCATCTTGAAATTTCTTTTTTTCGTCTGTTCAGTGCTGCTAGTCAAGGGCTGCCCCTCCCTGTCCCCCTGGCGACGCCCTTGCTGCTAGTCGAAGTGGATCACCCTGTATATCGCTGTATCCCCATAAACACTATCATTTTCCGAAAAATCGCGGATGAATAAACGGATAACATCCAAGTAATAATTATTTTTAGATCCCACACATCAAATGCAGGCGTTTACTCTAGATAACTAATTTTAAAACCCATAAACCCGAGGCAAATGCAAGAAAGTCATCTCCGAAAATACCACATAGAAAATAAGCCGCAGATGCTGCGGCTTTTCTAGCCAGATTAAGTACTTAATTTACCCTGGAATCCTCCGATTAATTCGAAGTTGTTGAAGAATTACAGAAAAATTATATTTAGACAGGCAATTAGTAATGCAACTTTTGGCAAATGAAGTGAGCTATTTCGATACTTTTCGACTTACAGGTGTTGTTTCATGAAAAGACTTACTTATTTTTACGTGGCAACAGAATCGAAGGTGAAAATTTAAATTTTGTAAATGGATAGTATGAAGAAATCGATAATCATTAATGGAACTCAATCAAAAATGTTTAATTCAATAAAATACTGATAACTTTTCTCACTATATTTTTTTATTATGAACTTGAATGAAGGTTTGATTCAATCATCAGCAGAAATGCTTTGTTTCAAATTATTATTGTTTCTTTTTTACCTCACGATTCATTCAGGCATATCCTGTCTTACTTTTTATGTTTTATTAATTCTATTTTGTTGGACCCAAACAATTTACATATGAGTCTTTTCTTTCTTATGAACCAAAATGTATAATTTTATGATCGAGTTATTTGGAAAAACAAGCGTTTTCATGAAAAGCCATAAAATAAACATAACAATTTGACAAACTTAATGAATCTTCTCATCACTGCTTGATTTCTATGATGTAAATGATTTCACGATCTTCTAATAGCATACCTAAATGATTTTTTGGTTATCTAATTTTATCTATTTCATTGATGTTCATGAGAAATTTTAGAAGAATTAGGGGAGAGTTTCAGAGATAATTTATTTCAGTATGTATTTTAATTCAGGCAATAACAATATCTTCACGACGATTTGTATACACCCAGTTCTGTTAAACAGCCGAAAAAGTTCAATAAAAATGGATGAGTTGAAGAATGAAAGATTTTTAACTGAAATTTTCAGTTCCCAAAGTTTTAAAGAGAAATCCAACTTTTTGAAAGAAGATAATTTGCTGTTGATAATAAAAAAACTAATAAATTCCAGTTTGCGAGCGGAATTTTTTCAATACAATGTGGTTATTTGAGCGTTAATGTGTTTTAAAATGGATGTTTTGGTTGTTTGATGCCAAAACTAAGAAAATTGAATGAAAATCCAACAGAATATTGTACTTACGCCAGACATGATTGCAGCGTCGTTTATCTTTGGCGTCGGTTTGAATTTAACTGAGGCGTCGGTATTGGGATGAAGGACTATATTCCTAAACTTCCTGCGTAGGCGTAACGCATATGTTTTTTAACATCATTCATATTTTCTGCTACTTCGTCAATTAGTTAAATTTACGAGCGTTCATTGTGGAAAGCAATAATCCTCATTTTCACAACTCAAGATTTCGAGGTTTCCTCATTCTGTTTCAAGGGGGCCCATGTCGGAGCCAGTATAGAGTGCAGGCCCCCCCTAAGATTTCAGATATGTCCAAATTTTCGTTCATTGATAGGCAAAAAAGTCTTCAATAAAAATCTAGTCAAAATATCAAAGATACAGAATTTTGGTAAAAATGTATTCATATTTTCTATTCTATTATGTGCTCAGGCTACTGGGTCATGGGTGTCCTAGAACGTATAGATAAGCGTAATTAATATTTTTCAAGATCGAAGATTGGATTATATAAAGGATCCTTAAACCTATGGTCTAAGAAAGGATCGGACGTAAAAACTATTCTGATATCAAAGCTGGAAGATTTTCGAAAATTACAAGCGTTTGAATCTTCTGAGGGCGAGAAAATAGAATTAGTTATTCATCTCTTTTCTCTGAATTGAGATATCACGACTTAATTAAAACTTGGGCCAAACATAATGAGTCTTGAAAAAATCTTTGTTGAAAGAGAAAAGCGTGTAATAAGTTTTTTTGCATTTCCATTAAACTTTCGTATATTTAAAAAAAATTATAGTTGATATTTATATATCAGACACATCTCTAGTAATATTTGGATCCTCATTTGTATCCTGTACTTCCAAATCCTTCAAATATCTATCAAACTCATCAGTCCGTTGTTCTTCTTCTTCTTCCTCATCACAAATACAAGGATCGACACTCTGAAAAGCTGGACTGAGAAACCTGTAGGGAACTCCTTGACCAATACCAGAAATCTTATCTTCAGACAGATCCTTGTAATAGGTAAACGCAGCTTCTTCCCCTTGCGAATACTTCAAATCGTCCTTATAATACAGAAACACGACAGGAACATAGAAGTTCTGAGGCATTCCGAACTCCGTGAACTTATCCCTGTCATCGAAGATGCCGTTTTCATCCATCGTCTTGTCCAGATCGATCTCTTGTTCGAAATACCTCCAAGCGTAGCTGTCAGGGTCTCTGTTGAAGATGGAGTAACGTTCTTGAATCCTCCTGAAGGTATCCTCGCAACATACGTTTATTTGGACTTCGTGGAAAGTCAGCATGTTGATGATCTTCAAGGATCTCACTCGTTTGGTCAAGATACCTATTTGGTACTGGGGACGGTCCCACCATGGAGGACCATTAATGGCCCTCCATTGAGAATCTGGAACCTGGCACTGAACATCTGGAAAGGCCCCGTTGGGGCAATATGGTGTTAAAACTCCTGTTACAGGATGTATTCTGTGGCGTATTGCCCCTGTTTTTGCGTCAAACCAGTGGCTTAGGTCTTTGCCAGCAAGGGCAATGAGAGGTTTCACGCAGGCTTGTCCTTCATACTGCTTTATAAGAGGAGTTATGTCGAAAACTTTGCCGAGAACTGATACCCAGCAGTCGTGAGCTTTGTTGTGCACAACCACCTCGAAAGGTGCGATGTAGGGTAGTTTCTTTTTGTCGTGGTTCATTTACTCGGGAAAGTTCTTCAAAGGAGTAGAAAAATGTCAAATGTGTTTGTACAATGACAGTTTTGCTTATATCATTCTCGGTAATCATTTGGTGTTTTATTAATTTGGAGATGTTTTCTATGCATCTTGTTTCCCACTAATACAGGGTGGCCCACCCCAGACGCGGTTCTCATTTTGAGGCAGTAAACGAAGACATTTTGAAAATTTGTTTTTCGTGAAATGTGAAGGACAATCAGATGCACAATTTAAAATTGTTTTCACATATACAGGGTGTTCGATAACAAAGATATAGACCATAGTTACACTTTTTTAAATGGAATACCCTATATATGAATTCAAAAATTGAATGGCAAGCTCAAATAATGATAAGTTTATAAAGACCATTTTATGTCTCAGAAGAACCATTGTAGAGAAAATGGCGAAAAATCGAAAAAAGGGAGTATTTTTAATTTGCAATCAATGAATGAACCCTTCGAGCCAACGAGACAGACAATGTTTTTTCGTGTAGACATATTGGCTACCCTTATGCAGAAGAAAAAAATTCAACTCTGGAATATACTGAGTGATCATAATAAATGTTCAAACATTAACTACAAATAATGGTCAAAAAATTTCTTATTTCAAATGGCACACCCAGTATTTCTGTTCCTTGTTGAACGTAAAAATTAATATCGAAACTATCTTCATTGGGTTTCCCTATACCTGAACCTAATAGTTTTCGATTAATTTTCGATTTTTAATTCAACTAGTTAACCTACTATCATGATTAGCGATATTCATAGAAATACTTGGAAATATTTATGGGGAAATGCTTACAATATTATTTGAAATCTGAAAAACTCATATGAAGATCTCAATAATGGTGTTGAAGTCACGCAAGGTTTATTATTCCTTTATAAATGATAATGTTTTTCTGAATATCAATTCTTTTTTCAATTATGTATTTTCAAATTAATTTCGCCTAGAAGCTATTAAGTGTCATTATCATTCAATCTTTTCCGGTACATGCCCTATTCTCATGCCTCTATTCTTATCGTTTTGAAATTAAGCCATACGTTCAAAGAATCATGTTACAAACGATTCATTCAAAAAATATTTGCTCAGGCGATGAACCTTTGATTCTTCATACTTGTTATCTCCAATTTTTGGATTGAGTATTAGTAGACTGAAAGATTCAAAGATGTTCACAAAATACCTTCAAATACTACCTTACTACTGAATGCTGGTGAAACTCGTTCCACTCGGTACTCAACTCACTCTCTGGCCAGAGGTTCACTATCACAGATCTCTTTTAAAAATCTCGAAAAGTCTTCAAAATATTGAAAATGTGAAGAATAGGCAAAATGTTGGACTGGAGCACAGGTTCATCGCCTGAGCAAATTTTTTTTTAAATGAATCGTTTGTTACATGATTCTTTGAACGTATGGCTTAACTTCAAATCAAAACGATCGGAATGAAGAAAAATTTAAGAGCATGTACCGGAAAAGATTGAATGATAATGACACTTAATAGCTTCTAGGCGAAATTAATTTGAAAATACATAATTGAAAAAATAATTGATATTCAGCAAAACAGTATCATTTATAAAGGAATAATAAATCTTGCGTTACTTCAACACCATTATTGAGATCTTCATATGAGTTTTTCAGATTTCAAATAATATTGTAAGCATTTCCCCACAAATATTTCCAAGTATTTCTATGAATATCGCTCATCATAATAGTAGGTTAACCAGTTGAATTAAAAATCGAAAATTACTTGAAAACTATTATGTTTAGGTATAGGGAAACCCAATGAAGATAGTTTCGATATTAATTTTTACGTTCAACAAGGTACAGAAATACTGGGTGTGCCATTTGAAATAATAAAGACCATTTTTTGTAGTTAATGTTTGAACATTAATTATGATCACTCAGTATATTCCAGAGTTGAATTTTTTCTTCTGCATAAGGGTAGCCAATATGTCTACACGAAAAAACATTGTCTGTCTCGTTGGCTTGAAGGGATTATTCATTAATTGCAAATTAAAAATACTCCTTTTTTTCGATTTTTCGCCATTTTCTCTACAATGGTTCTTCTAAGGCATAAAATGGTCTGTGTAAACTCATCATTATTTGAGCTTGCCATTCAATTTTTGAATTCATATATAGGGTATTCCATTTAAGAAAGTGTAACTATGGTCTATATCTTTGTTATCGAACACCCTGTATATGTAAAAACAAGTTTAAATTGTGCATCTGATTGTCCTTTACATTTCACGGAAAAAATTCTCAAAATGTCTTCATTTACTGCCTCAAAATGAGGACCGCGTCTGGGGTGGGCCACCCTGTATAATGAGCGTTCAAACCAATTCGTGGTATACCTAGTTCTGAGTTAACGTTTGGTGTAGAAAAGTTGTAGGTATGCAGCAGAATGTCACAGCACACTAGACCACGGATTAATTCCGTCTCATAAATTTTGGTGATATCTTCTCCGAGACCACGTCATTCATCTCTATCAAGCTCCTTTGCATTTCCTTTTGGTATCTCCTTTTTAGCCTTCTTCCCTTGAGAAATAAGTAACTGTTGTTCTTCTCAAGATAGATTCACGTAAATATAACTTTATAGGACTATTTTTAGACTTTCTTTCTTATATCTCTTTTTTTTTCTCTTTAAAAACCGGTTGCCTTTTTTTGCCGAATCACCTTATCTTACTTCATCCCTTTTGGTGATATAAGAATAATTGTATGATTTTTGTAAATTTGCAACCTCTGTTTGACATCAATAAAACCTCTTTGTGAATTGGTCGAATGAATTTCTTTTCAGGTTGCTGGCAAACGTGATCCTGAACAAGAACTAGAGGCCCAAGCCTGGATAGAAACTGTGATTGGCGAGAGATTTCCCCAAGGAGTCCCTTATGAAATAGCTCTACGCGATGGCATTATCCTTTGTAAATTGATGAACAGACTTCAGCCTGGCATCATTACCAAAATAAACACGTCTGGTGGAGATTACAAGATGATGGATAACTTGAGTCAGTAAGTCAAAACTTTGACCTTACGATACTAATATCTCGGCCCTTCTAAAAAACGTCTCATAGAAACAGATCGAAAATTTATGTACGGGAATCCGTATAAAACTACGGGGTCTTTCACGAGGAACCACACCCATATTTATACGGGAAACTACTGAACGTATTTTCATGAAATTCAGCACTTATAAGTATTTCACGATGCTGATGAAATCTAAAATATTTTCAAGGCATGAGCACCTCCGGTTTTTCCGGAAATGACGTCAACTTCCGTTTTTCAAATTAGAACACCATTTTTTTATTGCAGAAATAGATTCCTTAGAAAATTTCAAGTTATTTTGATGTAACATTTTTCAGTTTTGGTTGGAAAATTCTCTCTGAGCGGGAAAATTCGAAAAAAAATCGAAAATAGAGCTCCGCTGAAACAAGAATAACTTCGAGATTTTTGGATGGAAATTTTCATTTTTGGGATTTTTCAAGATGTAAGATTGATGTATCCACTTTAAAATCGAAATCGCGATTCATGATACAGGGGGTGAAAAAATCGCTTTCAAAGTTAGGGATGACAAAATCGTGAAAAATCAATTTTTTCAAATTAGAACCCCATTTTCTTATGACAGATATTGAATCTACGTTAAAAAATAATGTGAGTGTATGCATCAGATACGAACCAGACTATCGTCCATCTGCTTGCAGCGCATTCTTCAGTTTTTCGGTCATATAGCCCGCCGAGATGGAGACAACCTGGAAAGGCTTATTGTGTCGGGAAATGTTCCGGGTAAGAGAGCGAGAGGTAGATCACCGACTAGATGGACCGACCAAGTACAACAAAGTACGGCCCGCCCATTCTGTCAGGCTCTTCGAGATGCAGAGGATCGAGCAAGGTGGAAACAACTTACCGAGAGTATAGGAGGGAATCACGATCATCAGCAATGATGGAACGACTAGAGAGAGTATGCATCACACCCTTGCCCTAAAGTGGATATTAACTCAGAAAATATCCATTTTAGGGCAAGGGTGTGATGCATACACTCACATTATTTTTTAACGTAGATTCAATATCTGCCATAAAAAAATGGGGTTCTAATTTGAAAAAATTGATTTTTCACGATTTTGTCATCCCTAACTTTGAAAGCGATTTTTTCACCCCCTGTATCATGAATCGCGATTTCGATTTTAAAGTGGATACATCAATCTTACATCTGAAAAATCCCAAAAATGAAAATTTTCCATCCAAAAACCTCGAAGTTATTCTTGTTTCAGCGGAGCTCTATTTTCGATTTTTTTTTCGAATTTTCCCGCTCAGAGAGAATTTTCCAACCAAAAATGAAAAATGTTACATCAAAATAACTTGAAATTTTCTAAGGAATCTATTTCTGCAATAAAAAAATGGTGTTCTAATTTGAAAAACGGAAGTTGACGTCATTTCCGGAAAAACCGGAGGTGCTCATGCCTTGAAAATATTTTAGATTTCATCAGCATCGTGAAATACTTATAAGTGCTGAATTTCATGAAAATACGTTCAGTAGTTTCCCGTATAAATATGGGTGAGGTTCCTATCGTGAAAGACCCTGTATAGGTACACGATATCAGTAATTTAATGGAGGTTGCTTACGTTTCTAGAGGCATCCCCTAACGTAAATTATATGCGTTTCTATTAGCGATTTCTTTGTTGAATGCTGTCTGTTTCTATGAGGATTTATTAGGATAAAAATTTTCAAATGTGGTTTTCACACAAAATACCTACCTGTTTCTAATGTGTTTTCTTCATTTTTCATACATAACTCATATCTGCTGTACGTTTCTACGAGTTCATGTGGTTTGGAAATAAATGAAAATGTATAAGATTTCATAGCACTCACTTATGAGGATCTGTAGTTGTATACGTCGGCAAACAAGGAAAAATTCCAATAAGGATTATTTTTGCGTTTGTTACGAATGAAACAATGTTTTCTTGTACGAAATGTTACGAAAATAAAATTTTATGTACATTTTCCTTGTATGCCAACGCTAATTATAAACCCATTTGTAAAAACCGTAATTTATGTGGACAACTTGTAGGTTCCAGAAAGCCTGCGTCAAATACGGAGTAGCAGATGTTGATTTGTTCCAAACAACCGATTTATGGGACCAGAAAAATATTGCTCTTGTAACCACTACAATATTCGCGATTGGCCGCACTGCCTACAAACATCCAGAATGGAGGGGACCATTTTTGGGGCCAAGGCCTTCAGAAGAAAATCGCAGGGAATTTTCTGAACAAACTCTGAGGGCTAGTGAGGGCATCATTGGGCTTCAAGCTGGAACGAACAAGGGCGCTACGCAAGCTGGTCAGAATTTCGGAGCCTCAAGGAAAATCATTTTGGGGAAATGAGATATTATTGTTACATCTAATTGTATCAGATTTATTTATTTTTGAGAATTTTATTTTATCAATAAAAATGATTTACTTGGGATAATATCACCGAAGTTTTATTTTACCCTTTCTTTCAATTCTTGGTGGATAATATACTGAAATAACTAGACCTCTCCCCCTCCCTGGCTGTGTTACAGTAGCCCCAGAGGATAATTTTCGACTAAAACACGTCTAAAAACCAGGATTTCTGTGAAAAAAGCACTGGCGCGTTCATCAACCTTGTAGGTAGGTTAGCATTCAAGAAACCAAAATATTTTTTATGACAGGTGACAAAAACAATTTGAAAAGAGCTGTCAAAAAAAACGGCCACGATGCCGGTTTCGTTGTTTCAGGAATGTTGGGATTTTTTTTTCGATAATTCGATGGATATGCGTGTAGCTAAAAGCTTATATCGATATTTTTAAATTTGATTCCCTTCCTTCTTCATGAATACGCAACTTCAGTACTTACCTGATTCATCTATTCAAGCTGGAATTCTGAAACTATATTCTGGAGTCGGCATGCAAGAATCCTGCTTTTAATGACTGTATTCCGATGTGGATACTTTTTTTTCCAATACGTGTCTTCGTTTAGACTTTAGAGAATATATTGCGAAGATTGATAGGTACAGAGCCCCACTTGTTAAAAACTGAGGACCTCAGTTGGTATTTCAATAAAAGAATATTTTGATAAACTGATTTATTCATTAGTCAACAATATTAGATTTAAAAATAACTTATAACATAATTTCAAAATGTAAACAATATTTAAATTCTAAGGAGGATTAAAAACGTTGATTAAACATAAAATAATTTCTTCAAAATATTAAAAGGCACTCTCTTTTGAACTATTTGAAAAGGTAATTCAGAACTAAAATTCGGAATACACAAGTACTCAACCTCAAAACCTACAGATTTCAATAAATATTACCATTATTCATTATGTGCTCTCGATCTCGCCGATGTCGTTCAATCGCCAACCAAATCCGCAATTCTGACGAGCCTCTCAACTTTAACACTTTCAAATCTTCTCTGGTAACATGCTGAAGAACCTCTTCCAGAGTATATCCTTCAGATAAGATCTTATTTTGAGCTACTTCATGAATTCCTAAGCGTATCAACCACTGTTTGAGTCTCGGGTCTTCCGCTAGAGTTTCCTGAGTATGACAATTACAGTTCATCATTCGATTAGAATTATCTACCAGCTGCTTCATCTGAAATTGGATTCGATGGATAGAGTCGCGAAGAGCGCAACTTTTATTTTACTCACAAAATACTGGAGTTGTTTGTGGATTTCCAGCATATTCTGGATCAGTCTATTGTTCTCAGTCCTTAATTGTAAAATTTGTTCGGGAATATCGAAACTTTCTGTACTTTTGCTAGATTTTGAGGAGTTTATAGTACTGGGTGTACTATGGTTGGCAAGATTTTCCCCTAGTTCAGGCGACAGCACGGTGATGGCGGCTTGAACCCCCGCTCTTACTAAGTTGTCTAAGGCGAACATCCAATGGGGTTTTATCGGATGAGATCTAAGTACTTCGATCACAGCTTCCTAAAGGGCGAAAAACTTGTGTAAAAACTCACAATGGGGGATGAAATAATTGCATGGGATTGTGAAAAGGCAGAGTTCATTCACCGCACCAGTGCCATCTTCGAATGGGTCCTGGGTTCCTAAATGTTTTCATATCCAACTCACCTGATACAGGTAAACGGCAAACTCCAACTGACTGATGGCGGTCTCTTCGAAATGAAGCTCCTCCTTCAGTCGACTGATGACGTTCTCGATGACAGACGTCGAAGTCTCCGTCAGGTAGTTCTTCAGTCCCTCCATCAGCATGGAAAGGTGCTGGACGGTGAGGTAGGTCTGTCCCTGATTCTTCTCCTTGATCTTCTGCATCCATATATCACAGATCTTGGCGCCATCTTGACTCAGAACCTTGGTGAGGGTCTGTCTTCGTTGAGAATCCTTCTTGAGTAGGTAAAAACCGTCAGTTTCGCCCCCGCCTTCGGCGTCGGGAGATAGAAGGGTTCCGGTTGAGTTGCGTCTGTATTCTGGAGATTCTTGGGTCGCCTCTATGTCTAGGGAGGGGGTTGAGGCCAGGCTGGAAACAAATTGAAAGAACTACTTCGAGAAATATGTTATTTAACACAAAAACTGGAAAATTGAAAAAAGCAATTCCAAAGTGAAAAATAAAAACAATTACAAACAAGAGATTTATGGATAATCTCCAACTATTACAAGTGATGCTTTAAGAACATTCGGTAAAACGAATTGTTATCGAGTTGTAAAAGTTTTGGACACTTTTATTTCTACTGAACCTGCTCAAACCGTTGTTTCCCATCAAAAATTTCGACTTCCCCAATTAATTTGAAGATATTTTCATCCTAAATATAGAAAATGCGAAGCAATGACTGTTTCCACCTTTAATAATGTTGCATAAAATGAATCCGTTACAAGTTTGAAAATGAGGAGATACTCAAGAATCATGCAATAAATACTAAAATGAAACAGAAAGTCCATGAAAATCTTGATCACCTCTATGAAGTTTCAATTAAAATAGTAATCTATACAACATGCAAACTATAAACCATGGAAATTAATTGTTATGATTATTATTAAGCGGGATATTCTACGCTCCATAATATTTATTTTCGAGATCAGATATCACTTATCATTCACATTTAATTATTGACATCTTATCTTATCCAAAAAGATCTTCCGAGTTTATTTATTTACATTCTGACTAATAATCTAAAGCGAGGTTCCCTTGTTATTGATCAATACCCTTAATTTTATTCTGAAGAACCGGACTGGCAGATTCAGAAGGAAATTAATTTGTTTTTGGAAATTAACTTTCAAAAAGTGAAAAGGAAATGGTTACCTGTTAAATGATAAGGTGCTAGGCATATGGATGGGTGGTAGTAGGGCTCCTTTACTCTGGTTTCTGGAAATACCGTTGCGACTAGATCACAACAAACAAAACAAAACATCACAAACGTCTTCACAGAACATCACAATTATTCACACCTATCACCATCTTTCATCGAATGGGTGTGAAGAGGAAGAATATAGATAATATTTCACAAATAAGTACACATATGGTATATATCTCCAACAAAAAATACGTAAACATACCAATGATAATAAACAACAACAAAAATTTTGAGGTTCAAATTTACTGTTAATTTTTTTCGTAAATATTCACCAGTTAATTAATCACATCTTTTCAAAGAGGTAGATTTGTGGACTAATTATGAAGTTCCCTTACCACTTAACCATTTACCACATTACTGAAGCAGAAATTGGTGTATGAATGAATTAAATTAAATGAACAGAAAAAATGCTCCTGGAAAATGATCTGTTATTTACAAAAGGAACAAAATGAATTAACGAAGTAACAATATTGATTGATAAGCAAGAAAGGCTGATTAGTTAATGTTTTAAAACAATCAATTTCGAGTTAATACGAAATCTAAACAGCATTGGTCTGGATTAATCAACATTTTAGCGTTGAATTAATACAATGATATACCAAAAACTTTCTATATCAATGATTACATAAGAAAAATCAGTAAAGCTACATTTAAACACAAAATTAATTGTGTTGGACGTAAATGTGAACTGAAATTTGGTTATACTCTTCTTTCTTCATTCAATCTGAGCGAAAAGAACATTTAAGGTTTTGATTTCAATATAAAATACTCACTCAGAATCAGGTGTAGTGGGAGTCTGATTAGGAGCACTTGATCCAGGCAGTCTGGTATTCACTTTGTCCACAGGTACTGATACGCTCCTACTGAGCTCAGTGTTGAGGCGGACATTTTTTTTCCGATCACAGCCTATATAACACTAGTTTCAGAATGGAATAAAACAAACAAAACTATCTTTGGTATTCAACTTATGATCAAACTACGATAAAGCAGCTTTGAGCGAAAGATTATCTCATTCAAATTACCCAGAAAAGAATCCTCTAAGAGTTGACTTGCTGTGGCTCTTTTATCAGGGTTCGGTTCGAAACATCTCAAGATGAAATTCCTGGCAACCTCCGATAGTTCTTTAGGAACTTCGGGGTGGATTTTGTAGTATCCCACTTTGAAAACCGCGGCCTGAGGTGAACCTAACTCGTTGAAAGGGGGTTTACCAGTTGCCATTTCTACCACGGTGCATCCTAAAGACCAAATATCCGCAGGGGCCCCATAACCTCTTTGACCCTTGTCTATCACCTCTGGTGCCATATATTGAAGAGTACCTACCAGATTTCAATGTTATCTTTGTTTGTGGTGTATGGTCATCAATTCATATTTTTTTACTTTCTGTTATCAAGGATTTACCTTTTTGTTAGAATAATAATTGTTAATTTTGAGTCCTGATTCCACCAATGCAATATTTGTTATCGATAAACAGTTACCTGCAAAAGTTTCCGTTGTCCGACAAAGACCAGCCAATCTTTTAGAAGTACCAAAATCAGATATCTTCACTATTCCGCTATAAGTATTGACAAGTACATTGTCGCCCTTAATATCGCGATGGACAATTTTCTGGTCGTGTAAATACTTCAGACCCTCCAGAATTTGCCTGGATAACAACATTTTTCAGAATGGAAAAGATATAGATCGATAAGTACTACCTTGTATAATACGCCATGATTTTCTCGTTAGATTTAAGAGATCCCCATTTCGAACGTAATAATTGACTGAGGGATCCTCCAGGTACTTGTTCCATAAATATCTTGAAATAGTTGTCTTCTGATTTTGAACCTAAATATTGGACTATATTGCGATGTCTCAGTTGGGAATGCAGCCTTATTTCTTCGTGTAATGGTTGAACCTTTCAATGATGAATGGTAGATTGAAATAAAGCAATAAAAGAAATGCTGAGTCAAATAAAACGAATGTGATAACTCACTGCGCCAAGATTTTTTTCAGGTATCTCTTTGACAGCTATTCTAACTTGAGTGTTCAAGTCTCTAGCAGCATAAACGACACCATAAGTACCCCTCCCTAACACAATTCTTTTGTCATTCTCATCAGTCTCATATTCATAGCTTATATCTCGAGGAGGTTCTGTTTCTATAAGTCCTTCCTGATGGTCGGTTAATTCCAGGATCAACTCATAGAAACATTGCCTGAAAAACAAAAATGAAATTCCCGATAATCTACAGGCGCACCAAATCGAGATCAATATGAGTGAGCAATAGTTAGGTAACTTGTCCAAAATCATTTGTTGACAAACATCACCTATCAAAATTTTTAGGTTAATTTATTCACACATGACAGCACCTGGAATATCTCATTGCTGAATTACATATTGGATTAATATATCTGACCTGCATGCTTCAGATGGGAAATATATCTGAAAGTCATCCGAATTGTGATGTACATAAAGGAAGAAACATCTTTCATCCCTTTTATTGAAACTAACGCTCCTTATGCTATTTGCTGTGAATTCCCAATCGTGTATTTGTGTACAATCTCCCATTAGACACTTTTTGCAAAGATTACTCAGCTGAAAATTCAACTTGTGAGTATTGATTGTGGGGTTGTTTTCAAAGAGTTACTTTGAGCGTTGGTTGTTCGGCTTGTAGATTTATACAGACATGGCTGGGCATATATTCTTTACTAGGTTCTAAAATTAAGGCAGGAAACCTAAAACTCCTTTCTTCTGGGGGTCTGGTTGCTTCGAGAAAAAACTCCATCCAAAAATTAAATATTTGTTCATCAGGCGTCGCTTCATCATTTCTTTTACGATAGCTGTCGATCAATTGAATATTTCCTGTAAAAGTTTAAGATTATACCACTCAGCTCATCAATTTCTTATGAGTTCGATCAAGATTCATATAAATATGTTCCACCCACCTACAGTCGATTTTAAGTACCAATCGGGGGGTTTTAATTTGAACATGCATTCTGCTGCTTGAACCGCTTTACCATATTGTTGAAAAAGGACAGAGAATTCGAAATAAGTGGCAACATCCCAATAGTCTTGCAAAGAAGGAAGGCTGCCTTTTTTGCCAATAAGATTAGATAAAACCATACCTATATGCTGAAGTTCTTCCGATTTATCAACTTCTGCTCCTGCTATTACCAGCAGTGTTGCCAAGTTGATCGCTTTAACAAAAAACATGGATTCCATTATCAAGAATATTATGAAGAATCTGGTTATGTTCGGTTTGATGAAAATCATATAAGGGAAAACAATTAACAACGTTTGTGAGCATGAAATCGATTATCATGGTACTATTTTCGTTTTACGGATATGCATTGATGCCATGTTGGTCATTGACAGATTGAAATAAAATCTAAAAATACCTGCATATTCATTCGGCTGCACTTCAAATCCCTTTCTGTACCAGTGTGTCGCTTGTTGCAAACTATCAGTATCCTGATATTCAGATTCCGTAAATTTATCTTTGTATATCCTACCGCATAAACATAACATATCGGGAAAATGATTTTCTTTCTTTTTCAAAGCTTCGATGCACACTTGAAGGGCTTTTTCTCTATCTCCTGTTTGTTTTCGCCTGTTCAAGGCGAAAGCGTACAAAAAATTAATGTAAGAATTGAGATATTTTCTTGTCATCGGTAAAGTTCTAAGGTCATCGACTAAGTGAACCATAGAATCATAATCTTGGATGTCACGAAAGCAGAGTAGCATATCCAGCACAACATCACATGATAAAACATTAGGATCATCTAATCTTTTACATATGTTGTGTAGAGCTTCTTTCTTTTCCGGTCCACTTTTTTGTTCTTTTATCTTCTTCAAATCAGAGAGAAATTTTTCCTTCATGTGCGCTCTGAAAATTCATCTTTGAATAATCATTATCAAAATTGATACCTGAAATACACACTTAGTTTGTATTTCTACATCCTGAAGTAATTTTTTTAACTTTTGCGACATTTCAACAACCCCGTCATCAGTTTTAGGCCCTGATGCCACTAAGAATCCATCATCTGTTAATTTATAGGATATAAAGGTGTAATTGCTACAAGACAGCTGAAAATTCCACGTTAAACTTCAAGTGCGAAAAGTAAAATCGTCATCTCACCTTGAGACGTAAAGTGACATCTCGATCAGTATCATTGTATATCAACAAATTCTGTTTCATATTAAAACTTTCTCTAACTCCAAGATGGTAAAATAAAGTAGTCTGTTGGACCAAAACAGATAGATCAACAATGGCTAGATCGGCATTGTAAAAGCTACTAACAACATTTGCTTCACCAAAATCCAAATTCTTAAACTGAAAAAGGGACATTCTAAATGCAACAAATTTCGCAAAAAAATCCACTTCATCACAAGGTATTAGGAGTTAGCCTACTTGGATGTGATTGAGATTGGCTCCGACTTGAAGACAGGCCTGTTTAACTTCATCTAAAGCTTTTTTTCTATCAGCAAGATGATCAATCTGACACATATCTATAACGCAAACTACGTCCATATGAGGCCTAGCCATCGCAGGAGGTTGGACTGTATGGCCTGACACATCAGAATGAGACCCAACACTGTCTGTAGCACTTCGGCATTCTGAAAACAGAAGCAGTGAAGTGATGACATCAACTTTATTATTGTTGTAACATAAATACCTGAGTCAGGCTCTAAGAGGTTCGGTGTCGGTTGTAATGGCATGTTTCTTTGAACAATATCAAAAGAGTGATAAAAGTCCAGGGATACTGTTTACATTGCAGTTTAATAATAGCAATAATGTTCTCTTGCAGGTAGGAATGACACTGCTTTCTGGATATTGAATATTGCAAAAAAATAAAATATGAATTGATTTCTTCGAGTCCTGGTGAATAATTATTGATTAAAATAGTAAAAATCAAATCACAGGTGGAATTCTTGATTTATTTATTTCATAACAAAATAACAAATTGACTATTGATATTGCTGTCAGATGTCAGCTGTCTGATGTCATTTTTCAGTAGTAATCTCTTATGATAATTCAAATTGCATGTATTTCACAGTTTATGCCTAGAATTTTTCAATAAAAGATGCAGAATCTGAGAGATAATTATACAGTTCTCATTCAGGGATGCGAAACTAATTCAATTTACTTTTTTCCTAGAGTGAAAGTGTTAGGCGCCAATTTTGAAAACTGTTAACTCAATAAAATTTAAAATATTATTTCTTCGTAATTTATAATGATCTTGAGGAAACTGCGATACAATCAAATATTGATATTCAACAACAAGAAGTTGTGCAGCTAGGTGGTGTCCATTCTGGGTTTGGATGAATGATTATTTTGACAGGATCTCCTTTTCCAGTTTTAGCGGTTTCAAAAGCTTTATCACTTTCTTCAATCTTAAAGTGATGGGTTATTATTTGGCTAGCTCCTACCTTCTTACTACTTATCAACTCAATCGCTGTAGGATATCTAGAAAAAAATTATCTTGTAAAAGCATTATAGGTTTCAATCAGAAGCTAAAGATTTTCTTTGATTTTTCTACAACTTTTGAGACATTTGAGGATGTTTTATGCATATTTTTATGTTATTTACCCTTTCTTCAAGGTCTACACAATTTCATTCTGTAGGCCATACCTCTAATTATTGGGAATAATTAATAAAAATATTATGGTGGATGCGCTTTACGCATCATAAGCTTTTGGAAAACCCCTCCAGAGGGAGCTGCTATATTAATTGATTCCAATATACAGTACTGGATATTGTACTCAAAACCATAATCCAATTTATTCCTACATAAATGAAGAATCATAATTAACACTGTATAACAGATTATGTGTTTCCTCTTTTCGAATGCACTCAGCAGTGCTTAGTACACAATTGCTACCTCATATGGTGAATGCGCCACTTTGGATACAAACTTGTTACAAATTAAATTGCGGAAATAATGATACGGGGCGCTTCAAACGGACCCTATAAAATTGGATTGTGGATTGTTTTAACTCTGCCTATGAGTTCTTTCAAAATTTCGACGAACCTTTCAATAAGCTGGAAAGTATTTCCACAGATTACTCACTCGTTGACATATCGGAAAACTCCGAGCATATCAATTTCACTCAGTGCCGCGGGCATGAAAGGCAGGCTCATTTGATCCGCACCACATCCCACGATGATGAATTTGCCACCCATCCTCGTGGCCTGGGGAAAACAATTCGTAAAAGTCCTGTTGAATGGGAATCTTACTTCGGAGGATTTACGGTTCAGAAATCGCAGTTGCATGTGGATTGAAGACTCCCTTCGTACAGTTTGATTGTCATTAAAGGAACACTTTCATTATTTAATGTACAGGGTGGCCCAATTTTAGGTGAATGGTGAAGACTATAACTTTTTTCGATTCAATTTTTAAATTGGAAGATAAAATCGGTAATTCAAGAGTTCGGAGACATTTTTATGAGACAACTTTTTCAAAAGTTCTTTAGCCTTTTGGTCAATAGAAGATGATGAAAATATTGGAATCAGACCATGCGAAATGAACCGAAACAATGAATCTCTGCAAAATCGCAGAATAACTTATGCTTTATAACAAAAAAAGATAACTCTAACAAAACTGCTAAAAATACAGGGTGTTTCTGAATCGATGCGAAAGATTTCTAAGGGTGATTGCTTGTTCAAAATAAAGGGTAGTTTGATATATAAATGTAAGGTCAAAAATCGAACGTTAGCGAGAAATCGCGGTTCAAAGATGGCGGAAAAATGAAGAATTGAACGGAAAACTTACGCAACGACTTGGATAGAATTGAATTAGGATAGCCTGATTTGGTTAGAAAATTTTCTATTTCTTGTATTCTTCTCGTAAAATGTACCATATTGAAATAAAAAAATTAAATGTAAATCATTACGTGTCGGGAAAGGTCAATTTATTTTAAAACTGATTTACATTTTATTTTTTTATTTCAAAAATGTACATTTTACGAGAAAAATACCTGAGATGAAAAAGTTTCTAACCAAACCAGGCTATACGAATTTAATTCTGTCCAAGTCGTTGCGGCGTAAGTTTTTTTTAAATTCAGTTAACAAATACGATAGGGCGATAGGGGTAGTCTACTTCAACCCCCTCTACTTATTGTTAAAATATGAAAAAACAACAAGTGTTTCCATAATAGTGATACTTCCATAAAATATCATCATTCTATCGCTTTTCGTTTTCAAGATACAAAATAAAAACATAATATTTCGACCATCTTTGAACCGCGATATCTTTCAAACGTTTGGCTTTCGACCCAACATTTATACAGGGTGCCCATTTGAAAACGAAACAGACGAGATTACAGACTAAATAAATTTTTTCGATAGAAATGCTCGGACAGGTCGATTTCTGTTTCGAGGGGGACAACTTAAGATGTAGGTTACGGACGCATAGCGCTTCAACCCTTGCTACTACAAATCTCACCCCCAATTTTTGAATAGGGAAGATGGGGTGAGTGATACCTCATTTGAAAGGTATTTTTATACTGATTTCAGCACAGTAATTGTTTTTTTCATTTTATGCATTAGTTCTCGAAATATTCTCAACTAAGTATTTGAAAATGAAGTGGTGTTTTCATGGCACTTGTAGTGTTTTTTTTGTGAAAAATCGACATTTTGTGCTTCAAAACAACCATGACTGTGGCTTCCTTCCTCCAATCCACTGACATAGAAATCTTTAATCAAGATGTCGATTTTTCACAAAAAAACACTACAAGTGCCATGAAAACACCACTTCATTTTCAAATACTTAGTTAAGGATATTTCGAGAACTAATGCATAAAATGAAAAAACAATTACTGTGCTGAAATCAGTATAAAAATACCTTTCGAATGAGGTATCACTCACCCCATCTTCCCTATTCAAAAATTGGGGGTGAGGGTTGTAGTAGCAAGGGTTGAAGCGCTATGCGTCCGTAACCTACATCTTGAGTTGTCCCCCTCGAAACAGAAGTCGACCTGTCCGAGCATTTCTATCGAAAAAACTTATTTCATCTGTAATCTCGTCTGTTTCGTTTTCAAATGGCCACCCTGTATAACAAACTACTCTTCACTTTGAACAAAGAATCACCCTGCATAAGTATTCCATACCATCATCCCTATACGAACGCAAATCTCAGCTCCGGAACATTCAAAACTTATCGAGGGCTTGCACCCCAAAAGCTCAATCACTTTCCTGATGATTTCCGTTTCTTTCATTTCACTTATATTCAGTACGAAGTTCGCTCCTACTTCTTCAGCTTTTGCCAAACGATGAATTTTGTTATCTGAAAAAACGCCACAAACGTAAAAAAAGACGATTTGAATTTTCCAATTGGTAGAAAGCTGTTAGTATTTGAAGGCATGCATAGCAAAAAAAGCGTCTACAAAACCGTTGTAATTACCCAGGACAATTGTTTTACTCGCACCCATAGCTTTCGATGCCATAAGAGCCATCAAACCAATTGGTCCACTTCCTAGAATCAAAACTTTCGATCCAGTCCTAACCTTTCCTCTTCTGCAAGCTCTGCAAGCACATGCTAAGGGTTCAACTGTGGCCCCTTCGTCAAAAGTCATATCATCGCTTATCCTGTAAAGGCTGGTCATTATTATTGAAAAAAAGTGAACGCCACTGAAAAAAGAAGTAGAAAAAATCTTGAAATGAAACGATTAATCAAAACATGGAGCTTCCTGAATTATCGAGAAACAGACTAATACATTAATACTTAATTGAAACAAAAATCAGCGTCATGGGCATAAAATCTCTGCAGATTGCCATCATCCGGAGGAGTTGCGCAAAAATAAACATGAGGACAAAGATGATATCTGCCCTCCCTGCAATACTGACATCTTTTACAAGGAACACCAGGTTCTACAGCCACTCTATCACCTATGAACGAAAATACGAATCGTAACGTTCATTGGAAGGTGATTTTGAGTTCTCACCAATCTTGAGATTATCCACTTTTTCTCCTACCTTGACCACAGTTCCACAACCTTCATGTCCTGCAATAACCCTTTTAAAATGAAAATAATCTATACGCCGAAGTATTCACGTAAGTTGGAAAAATGCTGATCCAATATAATGCCGGTAGCAACGCAGTCATATACAACAAGTAAACTACAATGCCACCTAGCGGAAGAAGAAAGATTACTGCACCTATAACCATAGGCTTCTTCACGATGAAGGGACCTATTTTTCCATCGACTAAAAAATGCACATCAGATCCACATATACCGACAGACTCCATTTGCAGTAAAACCTCTTAAACAAAAAAACTATTTATCCTAATTAGGAGTTTCGACGAAGAATGTCATACGGTTAGGTTTAGGCACAGGAATTGGCCGGTTTTCCTGCAAAGAACAATGAAACTTCATATATCATTGAATGCATTCGTCGAAGAAAAATTCACCAATCGTAGATCATTGATTCCGTAGATCACAGCAGCCAAATTATTGTCAGCACCCTTTTTGTCCTTGCAATGAGATCTTTGAGATATATTTCCTAAGCTCCATGAAAGCCTGAAAACTATTTACGTCAATGATTTATTTGTTTGTAATCTTCAGAAAGGTAAACCTGATTTTATTCTTGAAAAATTGATTACCAACATCTTGGACAATAAACAAATTTCCGATCAATTTTTGCCATATGAATAAATTTTGAGTGGTTCAAAATAGATTGACATTTTTATTATCAAATTCACTCCATTGCACATATTTCACTCCAAATAAATGACAGATATAGATTCACTAATTATTCGTGTTGATAATGGTCTTCTTCAATGGTTTCCATAATTTTTTTGATTAGTCGACACTGATGGACAACAATGAATCAGTTTCAGAATTTTTATAGATGAGAGAATCTTAGCTGAAAATCAAAAGATATCATATGCAAACAGAGATACCTATATCTTGAGAAAATGAACAAGTTTCCAATCTTGTATAGGTACAAACGAGTATATAATTGACCAATTATTAAAAATAAAGCTTTCCTGTTCAAATAATTGACCATACACAGGCATGGAAACCTGAAAACGATTAATTGCTAAATATCTCCTGAGGTAGGAGGTTCAATATGCATATTGACGTCAATTTAACGACAAAATTAATCGAATTATCTCACTGATTGACGCTCGGTGGATACCAACCTTGTCTTCCGCTGAAACTTGAGCTGATTTAGCAACTTCTCAGCCTATTACCGAAATGAGGAAGTGGCTGTAGCATTGTGATAGTTGAAACAATGTTGACCTTGATCAGATCGAAATTCGGATCAGTTCCGAAAGAAAGTTAGATGTCTGAAGGTCGATGGACCCATTTCCAAAAACTCCATCTTTGGCATCTGGCTTGGGGCTCCAAAAAGGACGAAAAAATTTCGACCGTTTTTTGGGCAATAACCAGTTGCTGAAGTATTGTTAAACTGGTTGGAAATATCTTCGTTATTTCAAAAGGAATACCCTATATAAAAACAACGGATATACAGGGTAAAAAAAAATTCGCCCAAAATGTTTGGAATTTACTGGAATTACTTGGGTGAAAACAGAATAAAAAAATATCAATTGGTTTTCCTTTTGTAGCCTTCCAAAGATTACGCTCGGAGAACTTTCATAATTTTCATTCAAAAATCTGGAAGCCGTACGAAGACCAAAATTGTGCTAATGGGCTGTCAGAATGACTCGGACAGAAATATGAATTTATAAACCAAAAAAATTTTTTTCAAAAAACCTTGGTAGGATTCGAACTCTCTACGAGTATGAATTGGGTTTATTTTAATCTTATAAATTTCCGTTACCAAACGACGCTAGTAAATCGAAAGTGAAGAGTTCGATTCACACCAAAGTTTTTTGCAAAAAATTTTTTTTAGTTTTTGAATTCATATTTCCGTCCGGGTTTCCCTGACAGCTCATTATCCTAGATTTAGCCTTCGTACTGCCTTCAGTTTTTTGAATAAAAATTATGAAAGTTCTCCGAGCGTAATCTTTGGAAGGCTACAAAAAGGAAACCAATTTATATTTTTTTATTCTGTTTTCACCCAAATATTCAGAATTAAAGATAGTTCAACCATGAAAAATTCAAAAAATTTTGGGGGTAATTTTTTTTCACTAAGACGTGTAAAAAAAAAGTTGAGTTCGAATTTTGAAAAATGTTTTTCACGGAAAATCTTAGAAAATCGAGTACGTTGAAATAGTGCTTTTCAAATTGGCAACCGAGAAAAAAAAATCAAACTTTTCAGGCTCTCCGCATTTTGAAATTTTTTTTTCCGAATTCTACACCACAATTCGATTGAGCCCTGAATAATACTAAGATGTGACCAGTAACCGTTATTTCAAATGTCACGCATAACTTACCACAGTTATCAGAATTTTGCTCAAAGTTGACATTAAACACACTGTATCTCGCTTATGCGTTGAAAACGGGGTATATGTCATAAGGCAAAAATGACTTCCCAGGTGTCGTCTACACGGCTATATATGTTTGTCCAGTTTATGGTGATACACCCTGTATAATAAGGCATTTTTTGAAAATAACGAATTCAAGGTTAATTTCTGCTATTCGATTGAATTTGCGGAAAATTGAGAATATTTTAGATTAAAAGAGAGAAGTAGGTACTCAACATTTCGAAGAGCAATCTCTTGGTCCTTTCCTATTTGTTCTATCAAAAAACCTTCCAAATTTCTCGTCGTCTGAGAAACCTAATTAGCATAAATTAAAAAATAGGAAGTCGGAAGTGATTCCCAAAATTTTTGGCTAGTTGACGACCTTAACAATTTTCCTAGTGAATCACGAATAGTTTCCTGGTACTATGACTACTATATGAGAATGTAATAAAATCTGGACGAGAATGCATGGACGACTTGTTTCTATACGCACCAATGTGAAGGTTCAACTTCCTTTAAAAAGTTGTTTGAATTTCGTCAAAGTCAAGGTTTATCAGTAGTATGAAATTTAGAAGCCATCGGTTATACACCAAAATCCACGTCTGCAAATCAACCCTTCACCAGTGCTCCTTGAAAATGGAATGGAAACATCTAGTACGATGCCATTCGCATTTTTTTATATGAGGTTATATACCTTCCGATTCAGTCGAATTCCATAAAATAGAACTTATGGTCATTGGGCTATTCAAAAAGAAAATTATTTTTCTTATATTTATACAGGGTATCTCAGATAGATGTTATACATACACTCGAGAAAACTTTTTTCTATTTTTGATTATTTACTTTTATTTTTGATTTTATTGTAACATTTCAGAAATATTTCTAGTGTGTTTGGGCCTTTCAGTGTCCGGGATTTCTATTTCATCAAACAAAAACAATCCTGTTGTTTTTCCATTTCGTTTCGCTTTTTTGTATTTAATTGTTAGTGATATAGAATTATTTTATCAGTGAAATTATTTTTCCAGTTTATCGACCTTGGTCATTTGTCGTTTTCGACTAATTCGAAGTCGTAGATTGCAAAAATTCAATTATTATTTCTCCACCAATAGTATTTGGGAATTAAATCACTTGTGGATTTTTTTTTCAGAAAAATTCACGAAAAGTTGGTCAACTTTGGAGTGCCGTAGCAGTCAGAAAAATAGCACTAGATAAATGCTGATTTTTTCTCATAGATCGATCATTTGCGAATCTAAACATTCAATCTTTATTCAGCTTTCTCGAACAGTATCTATATGTTTCCTGATTTTTTCCGCGAAGGTCCAATTTTTCCAATTTTCCATCGACCATATCTCGCAAAATAATCCTTCTATCAACAGTTTGTTTGCAAATCCGTAATCTACATCCCCTAATTAGTAAACAGCATAAAGGACCCCGCACACTTACTTAGGAAAAGCGGGTCCAGTGAATTTTCCCCATTTTTACATATTATATTTATGTCAACCTTAAGAACAATATACCAGATTTTCACGAAGGTCTTACATCCGGTTTGGTCTATAGGGCGTTCCAAAATTGCAGCTACGGAAAAATTAATCTTTAAATTTTGATGATAATTCTTCTAATTTTCAGAATTTCATCATGATGCCTTGCGTTCTGAATAACAAGATACCACAGATATCCAAACACCGTCCACCACGTTAAGTTTCGTTATACAGGCTGTTCCATGAAGCTATATAGGTAACTGAATGTAAATTTGTTAGTGACTTTGGGACCACCCTGAGTTTTTCAAAATATGATACAATTATGTATGTCCACCTCTGTAGGAAGTTTCATTAATGTACAAAAAACAGTTGCAAAATTATTCAGGTTTAAATTCGGATTTCATACAATTTTCCTTTAAAACTTATCTGTAGTTGAGATTGCTGTCAAGGAATATAGGTTTTCATTCAGTATAATTATTATGATAGGTATTGACGGTCCGTCTAAAGGTGTTTTTATTCAGCAATTTACAGGATGGACATAATTCGGTGTCACTAATCTCCTCATTTCGCTATCTCAAAATCTGTTTATATAGAAAAACAGTATTATCATTCCAGGTTGTTGTATCTTTGAGCACTCTAAGGATGCATATTTTTTTAAATATTATGCCATAAAAGTATGTCGACTTTTGTGAAAATTTTCACTCGTGTATAAATAATTAGAAGA
Source organism: Adalia bipunctata (assembly GCA_910592335.1). NCBI lineage: Eukaryota > Metazoa > Arthropoda > Insecta > Coleoptera > Coccinellidae > Adalia > Adalia bipunctata. The sequence goes on from OU342955.1 coordinate 19,005,204, forward strand.
TTGTTGCCAAATCATTCAGGTTTTCGTTCAATATACACCATTACTTGAAACAATAATTATCAAAAATTTACATAAAAATGTATTAGCACAAAATATGAAATTTAATAATTCCAATCTTAAAATAGGGTTATTAACACAACTGATTGAACCATTGAAAGATTTAACAGTTGAAAGACTGAAGATTTTAGCTTTATATTTGCTACAACACTAAATAATCTAGGACAGTTACTAAAAAAAGTCATGAAATAATCACTCCTGAATTCAAGATAGAATTCAAGAGTTGAGTAGAGGGGTACTTAATATTTCGCATATGTCGTATCCAAGAAACCAGAGTACGCTTGTTATGTGAGAACATGTCCCCAGGGTTCTGGCTCCAGTAATGGTGTATATTGAACTAAAACCTGAATGATTTGGGAACAATCTTTTAATTATTTATACACGAGTGAAATTTTTCACAAAGGTCGACATACTTTCATGGTATAATATTCAAAAAAATATGCATCCTTAGAGTGCTCAAAGATACAACAACCTGGAAAGATAATACTGTTTTTCTATATAAACAGATTTTGAGATAGCGAAATGAGGAGATTAGTGACAACTTATTATGTCCATCCTGTACATTTCTGAATAAAAACACCTTTGGACCGACCGTCAATACCTATCATAATAATTATACTGAATGAAAACCTATATTCCTTGACAGCAATCTCAACTACAGATGAGTTTTAAAGAAAAATTGTATGAAATCCGAATTTAAACCTGAATAATTTGGCAACTGTTCTTTGTACATTAATGAAACTTCCTACAGAGGTGGACATACATCATGGTATCATATTTCCAAAAACTCAGGGTGGTCCCAAAGTAACTAACCAAGTTACATTCAGTTACTTATATAGCTTCATGGAACAGCCTGTATAACGAAACTTAACGTGGTGGGCGGTGTTTGGATATCTGTGATATCTTGTCATTCAGAACCCAAGGAATCATGATGAAATTCTGAAAATTAGAAGAATTATCATCAAAATTTAAAGATTCATTTTTCCGTAGCTGCAATTTTCGAACGCCCTATAGACCAAACCGGATGTAAGACCTTCGTGAAAATCTGATATATTGTTCTTAAGGTTGATATAAATATAATATGTAAAAATGGGGAAAATTCACTGGACCCGTTTTTCCTAAGTAAGTGTGCGGGGTCCTTTGGGCTTGATCGGAGCCGAAATTTTTTGAAAAATCGCAATTTTTACACAGGGTGTCTGGGAAAATGTGGGAAATCTCTCGGATTCAGATTGAACATAAAAAATAAGATAACAAGTTCCCATCATTTTTTTTCCTAGCGGCCCTCCCTACGGAGATACGGCCTCCTAAATGACGTCACTGGAAATCAATTTTACTGGAGTAAATTTCAAACTACTTAATATAATTTGAAGAAAATTTGATGTGATGAACAGTAGTAAGGACCTCTTGAAATACTGCCCATAAATTTAAATGAGCTCTTTTAGTTTATCAGGGCGGACTAGGTTGTACATTTTAATGCCTAAATTTTCAACATCCTGTATTATAAGGAGTAGAAAAAAACAAATTTGGATAGCTTGAACATTGAGCTGAAAAAATGGTACTCCTGTTCATTGTCGATAAAATGAACCGTTTTCGAAAAAGAAAATAACAAAAATTCTTAACTATGCAGTTTTGCACAGGAAGACACGTTAACAAAACTTATTTTTTAGAAATGTACTCTTTACTCTTATGAAGTTTCAAATCAATTATTTATAACTAGCATATTTATATTCAATCGTTGCAAGCTTTAGTGAGAGTACATTTCTAAAAAGTAATTTTTGTTAACGTGCCTTTTTGTGCCGAAACTGCATAGTTAATCTTGAAACTCAATTTTTCGAAAACGGTTCATTTTATCGACAATGAACAGGAGTACCATTTTTTCAGCTTAATGTTCAAGCTATCCAAATTTGTTTTTTTCTTTTCCTTATCAGACAGGGTGTTGAAAATGTAAGCATTAAAATGTACAACCTAGTCCGCCCCCGGTAAACTAAATGAGCTAATTTAAATTTAAGGGCAGTATTTCAAGAGGTCCCTACTATTGTTCATTATATGAAATTCTCTCTAAATTATACTAAGCAGTTTGAAATTGATTCCAGGAAAATGGATTTTCAGTGACGTCATTCAGGAGGCCGTATCTCCTTATGGAGGGCCGCTAGGAAAAAAATGATGGGAACTTGTGATCTTATTGTTTAAGTTTCATCTGAATCCGAGAGATTTTCCACATTCTCGCGAATATACATTTATGTGTGTATGCAATTTTTGGCAAAAAATCTATTTTCTCCTATATCTACCAGAATTGCACTATTTATTTACTGAATCGATGGCGTAGATCACGAATATGCAAACAGATTTTCTCCAAAACATTTCGTTTTTAAGTAACGGTCGCTGGAAAATCGGAAAATGTGGACTTTCGCGGTAAAAATCAGAAAATGTAAACTGTTCACAACAAGGACGTCCCCAGCCTTTCAGCAAGAGGGGGAGGGCAAAAAAAAATCAGAATAGAAATAATGAACTGATTTTCGTATATCTTATGCTATTATTTCATGAGTTTTTAGGGGATTTCTGAGCTCTAGGGAGAGGCAGCTGCCCCCTCTGCACCCCCTGGGGACACTCATGGTTCGCGACAGTTGAAAAAAATTTGGGCCTTTCGATTCGTGAAGGATTAATCCATAAACAAAAAATCTGCATTCTCCTAGTTCTATTTTTAAGGCTGCTACGTTTCTCCAAAGTTGACCAAATTTTAGAGAATTTTCCGCAAAAAGTGATTTATTCCCCGAACCACTCATCAGGCAAAAAAACTTATAACATATTCGTGATCTACGACCTCTAATCTATAGAAGAAATGGATGAATATAGCTCGAAAAAAAATTTCGACCGAAATAAATTCATCAGCGAACAACCCCTACTCGTGTCGGTTAGCCAAAATATTTTAAGTTCGAAAAACATTTATTTTTGGAGCTATATTGACTCAAGTCATTTTTTGACTAATTTTAGGTTGTAGACTCTGTACTTATAATTTTTTAATGAAAGCCGTCCAGATTGGTGAAATCTCTTCGACAGGAACTTTACAAATTCGAATAATATCCAGGCCACTGAATTTTTGTATCAGTATCGCTATCGTATATTCAAATCTTCCCACAAGTAGTTCATTCCAAGTTCACACACATAAAAATGCGGAATGTGAGTACCTTAAATCCCCATTAAACAATAGCTTTTGGTTAAATTCGCGAACATGCGAAAGTAATTTTTCTCTCCCAGACGTAAATTTCTACATTCAACAACATAATCGCGAATTTGCTGTTCCAAAAATCCGCCCAAATCTCGTATTTTCTGTCGATAACATTAAAATTTGGAAGGTGACTAATTAATCGCCATTGTTCCACACGAGTAGTGAAAGCTCATTCAATTTTCAACGCCATTATTTTAATTGTATCGCTGTTAAATGGTGTTGTTATAAACAATTTGAGAAATAATTATTATATGTGAATTGTCCGTGATACTGTTAAGAATGTTGCGTCAATATTTGAGCAATTCTTCGTTATGGTTGTTACACACCCAATGGATGCAATGAATGTGTGACAGTTTTATATTATTCAAAGTTTCATCAGAGTTCTTTGGAAAGATCTGTAGCGTGACAGGACAGTTTCGTTGAAAAATTGAAATTGAAGTCCATCGAGTATGCACCCGCTCTTGGTCTATAAATCCAGAAACGTGATTGGGACATTGAAATTTATCGAATTCGTTCGAAAAGTAGACAGAAATTGAAAGATATTGGTATGGTTATTATCAGTAGATATGTACTCAATTGGAGAAATAATCATTCCACAAACTAAGGGCCGGTTTTATAAAAGAATTTCAATCCTCGGTTGAGCCCAAATCCGCCGTCGAATGTCGATTTCCGTATTATAAACATCCAACCTCGGGTTCAACCCTGGATTGACTCAACCGGTGAATAAAGCTCCGTTTGAGATTAAAACCGAGGATTGAAACGTTTGACGTTTCTAGATGGCCGACAACTAACCTCACTTTATGTTAAAAACAGAACAAAACATTTTGTTTTGGCACATTGAAGTTGCTTGGAATGAAAATATTATATGATATTATATTGATAGAATGCATGATATTAATCACAGTCTTCTGTAGGTTTGCTATGTATCAAAAATTCATCTTTGGTGTTTGCAAAAATATTCCTAAATTGAAACTGAATTTTTGTGCTTTATCTTCGATTCGAGGGATGGAACTGCCAGGTTCCTGTGTGCTTATAATATCGAAAATGACTCTAGTTATAATAATGATGAAAAAACTGCAAGGCATTCAAAAGATAGTAACGATAGTGATTAGTGAATAAGAAAGATACCAATCGAATGATTTCACATTTCCTTTCGACCTCTCCGAAGATGGCACGAAGAAGAGATTTTGGTCATATAAAAAAACTCTTTTATCAGGTGGATGAAATTACTCTGAATAAGCTGAACCTTTTCAGAGTTGTTAACATTTTCGCAGATTTTTGTGGTAAGTATACCTACATAAATCAACATCAGAAAAAAGTCAGAAAGTTATGTGAAATGTCTAGAACTTTGGACATTATCAAAAAGTATTCTAGTGCTTATTTTATCATTCTATCAAAATGCCAAGCATTCAACAGGAATAGCAACTAACAAGGGAAAGGTTGTATTCACTGACCAAATTTCGGTGTATCAGAACCGTGATGCTGGAGAGCACTCACGTTCTAGAAGGATTTCTTGATTATTATTACATAGTACAGGTGCATGCTTATTTTAATGGGTTGTGAAAATGCTGAATGCATCAGATGTGAAAAGGATTACTTTTCTTCAAATTTCCAAGTTGCTCAGCTTATAAATTTGGTAATTCTCGTCATAGAAAATTTTTAATATACTCTAAAGAAATAATTGATGACACCGCGATCCCATCTCGCAGATCAATGGATGATCAATTATTCAATGAAGGTCACATATGAACTATGAATTCAATTTAAAGACTCTCTGGAGTGTAAAAGAACATTTCCCATTCTTTTATTCAGGATCTGATTAGTGAAAACAACTATTATTTTTGTGACTTGCGGAGTCCTGCATAATATTGCTAGACTGATTCTATTCATGACTCTCAACCTGAATAAAGCGAAAGTTAATAACAAATGCTATATCTTTAAATTTAATGTATTAATGTATATTTCATGTACTCAATCGAACAAGATCAAGAATGATTTGTTCCTATCCTAAATATAACTACATCTTTGTACGAATAAATGTTAATGCAATTTCATTGGATGTTTTGTATTGTCCTAGCTTTTATTTGGTTACTTGGCATAAGAGTTTGTTTGAGATAAAACTTTTCGGAATATCAAAATAGTACAAACTTAGATCATTCGAGTCAAATAAGTTGACAAAAGTGATAAAGACTAGACCGTATTTGGCAATAGCTTCGAGTGGAAAAAATTCGTACGAAGTTTGTCCTTATTTCATAAATTACAAATTTTTTTATTACATAATTTGTTTTGATGTAGGAAATCAGATTTCTCTAAATTATCTGCCGTGACCGTCACAAAACACGCGGGAATATTCGAATTAACTTCTTGTTTTGTCTTTATTAGACTACGATTATTGAATTTATCCAAACATGGTATGAAAAAAACGTGCCAAAATACTTCGAGAAATAAGATTCAGGTTAGCCAACCCAAAAAAGGCGATCTCAATCTGAGGTTGTTCAACCGAGGCTGCCAAGACGCTTATAATACCGAACTTTTTTCAACCGAGGGTTGACTTTCAATCCTCGTTTGAGGCTGTTTGAGCCTCGGATTGAACGTGCCCTTTATAAAACCGGCCCTAAAAGGCTCAAGATATGAATAAAAAAGTGAACTACTCGTTCAAAGTTAAGGATACTGAATTGATTTGAGTTTTCTCTTCAGAAAAACCCTCATTTCCTCCGAAATATTGGAAGTATAAATACAGTTTCAAAATACCAACTTTTTCCAAAGGACGAGTTTGACCTTTCTACCTTCCCCAAGACCCGGCACTGTTTCATCTCTATTCATGTATGGCTCTAACATTCCTTTTATGATAAAAATTTTATTGCGTGTAGATAAAAATTCTACTAAGGTTACAATTCCGATATCTGCATTGTTTCGAACGAAATTGTTTACCATTTTTTTTAACTCTGGAGTCCTCCTCCTTATAGCACATATCTGGAGTAACGTTTTTCAATGTCTATTTTGAAAGAAAGAATTAATGATATGGATCGCTGCCCAATTGCAAAATAAATCCGAGTAATACTAATTCTACCGCGTGCAGCTCATTTGGGAAAAAGTTAATATGTATTATTTTTGGGTAATCGTGATAGAACGGATTGTGGAAGAGTAGCGAACCATTCTTTTTGAATTCCACTCCTAAATTGGTCCGAGAATTGACTAATAGATTGCAATTTCATTTCAATTCATCATTATTATCATTAATTTTGGTCATGAAGTATATTTTAAGTATTTTCTGATTTGCTCTCTAGTTGTTTACTCTATTTTATTTCTGTTCTATTCGAATCATATTTTAGTCTCATTTGTCACTATTGAAGCTTCTTTTCCGAAGGTCGAAGTTATGAATGTTTCAAGTATTTCCAGTGGCGTAGATAAAAAGGCAGGCATGTTCTTTTTGTACGATTCGATTGATATTGAAGTATAGACATTAAGAAACTGTATCGAAAAAGTTACCAATTAATGGTTCTATTCAACCAAGTCGGATTCCATCAATCATTCCCATGTTTGCCCTTGAAAAGGTTCTTCCAATTGTTCTATTGATCGAAATGATAATTCGAGTTATAGACTAATTGTACCTTATAAAAATAAATAATGCATAGAAAATCACAACCATGAAAACCACGTTGGTAAAAAGAGTATCGTTCAGACAAATGAATAATCATCAATATCTCTTTCACAGTTGCGTAATCCCCTTAACATTGACTTACTTGCCAAATGCACCAGAAATATCGATTTTCGATGATTTGCGGTTTGGTTCATCTTCATGGCTATTCTGTTCGCATTTTATTCAATTGAAACCTCGGATTGATTAGTGTAATTGTTGAAAGAATGCTGTCTTCCTGTGATTGGTTGTAAAATAAAGATTTTTGATGAAATTTCAACCTCAAATCACAGCATTCAGAAAACTCTATAGAAAATAACACAGAAGTGCTATTTGTTGCCCCTGATATCAAGAGAATGGAAAGAAAAAGCACTAAAAGCAGTGACATTTGTCTCTGACGAAGGCAATACGGAAATCGTCGCTCGAAAATTGGTATCCTATTCGTCCGAGATATTTTTGCTTATTGCTTAATACATCTGGAAGTACCACAAGTCCAGATATAGAAACATCCTGGCATTTTCTTATAGAAAGAACTCATAAAACGATGAAAGATTTCCACTTTGCTGATCGGTATATCTCCAATTGGTATCAGTCAAATCACACTTATTCATAAAATTAATCAATCAATCACTGAAGTTATGAAGTTCAACTGAAAAAGCAGGAAATCGAACTGAAAATTGTAACATTACCCAATTTTTAATCGAGTCTTATTCATTGGGAATCATGAATCATACGACGAATTCCTGAAATTCTTTTTTTCGAAGATGTTCAAGAATAATCTTATTCATAATACATGAAGGTTGATTTGTCATCCATTGATATTATAATTTCTTCAAGTTCTTTCGAACGACATGTTGAATTATGGTGAAATATTCGATAACATGTAGATTGTAAAGAAGAACAAGAGTTTTTTTTTAATTTCTGCTTTATTACCCCATACAATTTTCTTGTCTTGAAATCAAGAATCTATATCAAATTAGGAAGAACAGAAAATTTTGCAAGCCTTTAAATATGTATTGATATCTTTCCAATATACAGGGTGCGTCAGCTAGCGCCTAAACTATACCGTGTCGAAAAAACTTATATGATACGGTTGTAATGTTGACAAAAATCTACAAACCAAAAATATTTTTACCTATACATGGTGCGTCAAAAAAAAGTTACGGATAAATATGTAGTTTTTTCAAATAGAACAAAATTCATTCGAGGACAACAAGAGCTTTACACTTATACCTCATTTTTTAAACTTCATCACGGCGTTGCCACATAACTCGTATTTTTAGTATTTTAAGGGGTTCATCAAAATTCTTATAGCAACCGCTGTGTTCAATCTAGATGAACCGAATTGATACAGAAATTAGCTTAAGGTATCAGCTTTATCATTCGGTAAACATCTGAAGTTTTTTTCATACAGAGTGTCTAATATAAATTCACCAATTCACTCAAATTGAATATGCGATAACTTGATTTTTTCAAATAGAACACCCTGTATTTTTCTCTTTCATGAAATTTGTTTTTCAAATATCTACCTCTTTTACAGAGTATGTCCCATACTTGAACCTCTCTGTTTTGAGATATTTCACAATCTTTAATAAAAGACTGCTTTGTGAAAAATGGAAAAATGGACATTTGAAAAACAAATTCCATGAAAGAGAAAAATACAGTTCCATTCGAAAAAATCGAGTTATCGCATATTTAATTTGAGTAAATTGGTTACTTTATATTAGACACTCTGTATAAGATGTTTACGGAATGATGAAGCTTAACCTTATGCTAACTACTGTAAAAAATTTGTTGTTCTAGAATCTAGATTGAACACCTCGGTTGCTATAAGAATTCTGATGAACCCCTTAAAACATTAAAAATACCTTAAAAATGCGAATTATGTGGCAACGCCGTAATAGAATTCAAAGAATGAGGTATAAGTGTGAAGCTCTTGATGTCCTCGAAAGAATTATGCCATGAAATAAAGGGTGTTCCATTTGAAAAAAACTACATATTTTCCGTAACTTTTTTTATATGTAAAATTATTTCTTGTTTGTAGATTTTCGTCAACCGTATAACCATGCCATATAAGTTTTTTTCCACACGGTATAAGTAGTTTAGGCGCTCTTTTGGCCATACGCCTTACTGATGAAGAACCATGTATGAAAATTTGTAATGACTTTATTTTCAATTGAACACAAATAAAAAAAATATTTACACTGCCATATAATCATGTTAGGTTAGGTTAGGTCAGACTAGGTAAGGTTAGGTTAGTTTAGGTTAGGTTGAATTAGCTTAGGTTAGGTGCGAACAGTAGAGATTCCATGGCTGCATCCAGAATAATCTTTGGAATCTCATACAGAGTGTAACAGCCAAATGGAATAAATTCGATAACGAATAAATGAGGGCGTGTTGGGAAAAACGCTCGGATACCTCGATTTGTAATTTTAAATGCGCATATTTTTCAAGAAAATAATATTATATAGGGTGTTCCATGTGACCGTGGCCGATACCAACTTCAACTAATTCTCCAGAGAATTCTAGACACAATTCATGCACAATGTCCTATACCTATCTTTAACTATTTCGGAAGTATTAAGTGTTTTCAGATTTATTGCAAAAATGAACGTTTTAAATAAAAATTATTTTATTTCACAAATTCGGTACATTACACTTAAAACCTAATAAGTAATACTGATCATTTCTTAATTATTAAAAAAAAACATTAATGCCAATGTAGGCAATGTTCAAATTGCTCGCCGCGAACGTCTTGGCAACATGCTAATTTGGTGTAGAATTGTCTTCTAACGTAACTCAACATTTCGGGCGTGACTGATCTAATCGCAAGCTTGATTCGGTTTTCTAGGTCGTCTAAGTTTAAGTTGAGTTAAGGGTTTTGTTTCGTATACAATACTTTTGACATATCCCCACAAAAAAAAGTATAAATGTTGGAGATCGTGCTGGCCATTCTATCGATCCGCGCCTCCCTATCCACCGATTTGAAAAAATTTGGTTCAAGTACTGCCGGACATTGATTTGGTAATGGGGCGGTGCTCCATCTGGCTGAAACCATATTATATTGGCAGGAACTTGTGGATTTGCTGGATCAGGATATAAGTTTATCAAAGTTGGTACGACCTTTTTCTGGAGTAGTTCTAAATATTTTTCTCCATTCAAGTTGCCGTCAATGAAAAAGGGACCTACGATATGATTTCCAACAATTCCTGCCCAAACATTAACATTTTCAGGATATTGCGTATGTTCTTCTCTCATCCAGTGAGGATTCTCATCAGACCAATAGCGACAATTTTGACGATTAACATGACCGTGTAGTGTAAATGTACTCACATCAGAAAACAAAACATTTTCTGATTGGATCACATTGTTATCTAACATTGCCATCATTTGCTCACAAAAATGCGTTCTCCTATCGAGATCGTCTTCTATGAGCTCCTGAGTGCCATCATTCTATGGGGATGCATCTTACTTTCCTTTAATATTCGAAATATTGACGTGTGGCTGACGGTGAACGGCGGGGCTACTTTTCGAACAGAATTATGTGGCTTTCTTGAAACTCAAGCATAATATCCAATTTCATATCATCACTTATTGCATTGGCAGCAATTTTTTTAGTTGTCTTACATGACTTACATTACAAACTGCTTTTCTATTTTGCTAATTGTTCGTTGGGATATAGGCGGCAAATTTGGAAATTTTTCGTGAAATAAGCGAGAAACTTCCATTTGTGTCCGTATGTAATCTCCATAACTAATCATTTGAAGAAAGGTTATTTTGTGCATTTCTAATATTATTACGTACATCAGTTATCGAAATTCAAAAGACAATAGCACTTACACTGATCACTTATTGTCATGCAAACAGACAACGTGTTTGCTATGAGAATGAACAAATCTGTTTTTGTTTTTTTTAATTTCTTCTCAGTAATGGTTTTTGCTCACTTTCTTCATATCAAGAGGTAAATGGGAAATAAGTATTGAGTGTAATGTATCGAATTTGTTAAATAAAATGATTTTCATTTAAAATGTGAATTTTTGTAAATAATCTGAAAACACTTAATATTTCCGAAAAAGTTGAGGATAGTTATAGGACATTGTACAATAAATTATGTCTAGAATTTTCTGAAGAATTCAAAAAAAAATAATATACCTACAGGGGTTGCATTTGAAATAAGAAAGTTGGTATTGGCCACGGTCGCATGGAACACCCTATGTAATTTTCTTGAAAAATATGCGCATTTAAAATTACAAATCGACGTGTCCGAGCGTTTTTCCTAACACCCCCTCATTTATTCGTTATCGAATATATTCCATTTGGCTGTTAGAATAAAATGAGGAACAACTTAAAAACGGAGCGTTTCATGCAAAAACCTTAGGAATACTTTCATTTCCCAAATTATCAGTTTTACCTCTCACTTAACGCATTTGGTTTGAATTCGAAGAAGAATTTTGATTCAGATACCAAAGGATGAGCTTAATTATCAACACCTCCTGCAGTTTCAACCCTTTTGGATAGTTTTCCCAAAACGGAAAACCCAAACGGGTGCAACAAGGAACAAACTGCATCTTCCTCGCATATCACTCATGCCTGATCCACATGCACCCGTTGAAGAAGCCGCTCTCGACCAGCAGCGCTGGGTAAAGCACGTGGGGACCTTCGCCGTCTGCTTAATGTGAGCGCGTTCTTCCGCACGCTGGCCTCGCTCTTCGAGGCTGCACTTCGATATATAACTAAAGAGCGATCACTGCCCCCTTATCATTTACCATTTCAACCCAATCCGTGTCAGTGAAGACAGTTCCATCCGTGGATTCACCCCTGGTGACAGCAACCCCGCATCGAGATTTTCAAAAGTGCCGAAAACCGCAACCCTTATTTCAACATGAAAGTAGTAAGTGTCGATGTTTAGTGTATCGGTTGTCAAATAGTGAAAAGTGTCAATCCCATCTGCGTCCCATGAGAAGTGCTCTGTGGTTTCAGTGGATTTTCGTGGAAATTTTCGACCGCAAGTTCAGATCCAAATTTTCAGAAGGGAATTCAGCAGACGAATCATTGCTTCTCACTATTTCACTACGGAAAAACACATGCATTTCCCGGAAGTGCAAGTTTCCTTCCAATGTATCATATTTCCTTTGTTGAAAAATAATATTAAGAAAAATCTTTAGTGAAAAAATGCGAACTAAATAGATCTACTTGAAAAATCAACAACATACCAGTTTCTCTTTGAAAAAAGCAATTTAACTCGTCAGTAACCATTCGGATTTTTAAAATTTTCCTATCGAAAATGCAGAGGAAGTTTAAAGTGAGAAACGCACAGAATTATCTTCGTTATTTGCTATTTTGTAGAAAAATGCTCAAATAGGTCAATTTTCATTTCAAATTACGAAACTGTTCATGTATAATTAGGACTTTCCTATGCACCCTCAATGAGGGGTGAAGGATAGTTGAGTTTCTCAAAATAGCTACCCTAACTTTTTATACCAGAAATGGATAGCTCCTTCGTTGTTGTTGATGATTTGGTTTTTTATCAACCCTTTTATTTTTGAAGGGGATGAAATGATTAAATTAACTAAATTCGATCACAAATATTTTCAATGTTTTCATTTTTTCTGAGCTTTAACATTCTTTGAAATTCGAATATGAAAATGAAAGTCTCATATTTGGCCAATCTATTGCATGGAATCTAATTCATTCTACAATTTTGTTATTTCAATTTCAAATTATTCATCAAATACTACCCCGAAAGTGTGCAAGTTTTCGATAAAATTTCAAAAACATTAATCACTCCAGAAGTAATTGTTATTGACCACGAAATAAAAAAAAAGTATATAAGAATTTGAATTTAATGTTTTCTCCTATGAATAAAAAAGTTTTCTAAAAAAACCTAATGATCCGCAGCAACAAAAGGTCTTTAAATTCATGTCGCAAAAAGTTAGGCTTGCCTTCAAAAAACTCAACACACCACCCCTCATTGGGGTTAATGCCATCTCCTCAATTGACGTGATTCAAAATAAAAATTGACATGTTCGAGAATTTTCCTACAAAAACGTAAAAACCGAAAATATGAATTTTGTGCATTTGTATTTTCAGACTTTATATTAAGATCGAAAGGAAAATTAAAAAAAAGAAAACGATAGATTGCTGCCAAGTTAAATTTATTGAAGAAACTAAGATATTGTTGAATTTTTGGAGCGAACTATTCAGTTGTCCCTTCCATGCCAGACATATTACAGGATTTGATTTTTTTCGAAAACTGTTGTAGTCATTGTCAAGCTGCACTCAAAAAAATTTTAACATTGCTTCCTCATATCTGCGTATAAAGAATTATTTCATACTCAGTTAGATCGAAAAATTGTGCATGATGCTTCTCTTACAAACACCTTGACAATCCACTTATCTGCAATAAATCAATTAAATAACAGAAGAGCGCAACTAGGTTAGCGAATAAGTTTTCACCTTTGTTTTTTCGCTCAAACAAGATTTCTACTATTTAAATGTAGCGGAACTGTTTGATTCACGAATTGATAGTTCTTCTTCTCTGATTTGGTTTGATCCATTATGAGATAAGGTGTAATGTTTTCATTCAATTTTGGGCCACCTTCAAGAAATCTTCAAATTAATTTATTAAGATTATATTATGAATATATATTCATGCACCTATTTTACTCGAAACAAATTGGATTATTTTCATTATCCTTTGTTTTATCAATGAAATCATGTCATAAATTTGAGTTTGAATGGATGAATGATGTTTCTATCTCCGTTGAATGAATCTCATTTTCGTCTTCGAAAATATACGTTAGTGGCGATAATTCATTATTTTCCAGCAGGTCAACCGTTTTTGTAAATGTATATTACATCATGGCGTGAAAAATGTGTCACTTGACCCCAAAAGCATTTTAGATTCTGAAGGGGTTTCCACCCCAATAAATTCCCTCTAAGTGGAAATTGACCCCTCTCAGCATTTTCCAGAAGAACCTATATGTACGGAATTATTCAGTTGATATATTTGACAAGTTTTCCTCGCACTAGTGCGGAAAGCATAATCTTCACGCACAAGCGTAGGAAGTGGTCATTTACTGCACTATATCAAATTCGCTGTTATCAAGAAATGAAAACATAATATAATATTGTGTATCAAAATGGGCACCATTTCTCAGAAGCGTTTGAGCAATAACTCTTGAATAAAATTTTGGCGACTGATGTGAACTATACCGAGAAATTACGAAACACTTCTGTTCATCTCTTAGCGGGTCAAGTTTACTGGTCCACTATCTTTCTCATTGACAGTAAACACTGGCAAAGAAGCATTGAATGTTGAAAATATGAATTTCAATGTATTCAAATATTTTCATTTACATAACCATCGGAATTCTTGGGGAATATGTAGGATGAGCTCGTGCGTGATTGTTGAAGCGATTAGAAGTTGTAAAATGAAGTTTAATTGATTGTTATACTGCCTTCGATCATGTGATTATGATATTCTGAATAGACCTTGTGCGATACATATTTATTCTCGGGAATTACGGAAAAAAGTTAGCAATCTTCACTCGATTGAAACCGTGTAAATCATTATTAATTTATAATTTTTTTGTAATATGAAAGCCTGAGTTTTTTTCATATTAGCATTATTCAATCATTATGTTTCTACTAAGTACTCATTCAGGATGGTCAACTCTTTACCAGTCGAACTCAAACATTTGAAAGAAAAGGTCATTTCAGGAAGAAAATGTCATATTAATGAGGGTTCATAAACGATTCGTTTCAAAGATACCAGGCGTTGAAGTTCCTATGAACCAGAAATCATTTTCATTAACGAAATACAAGTTGTTCAATTTGAAAAAAGAGTGCCACTCAGTATATTCAATATTCTTTTTATGTCTTGCGACAAATAAAGAACCAGCCATATATATCTCTTTGAAATTAAGTGAGTAATTTCGATTTGATGAGCGCTTTTTCATCTGCCTTCTCCAATTTTTTAATCCATAATTCAAACCAACTAATTTAGGTGAGCATGTGATTGTTGCATTATACTTTCTTCTGAATTTCATGTAAACATCCCATAAATCCACAGAAACATTTCATTCGGCTGTTTTCTCTTTGATTCCTCCTCAGATTAGGCAATCAAATATATTCATTGAGTTTCACTAATCACTAGGAATTTGATCCAGTTAAAAATCGATAAATCTGATTTGCCTTCACAATAATAATGATTGATTTCTTGTGTTTCTCAAAAATCTTCCACTTTCAATATCGGCATTATGAAAAGTTCGATATCGACATCAAACATCTGTCACTTCACGTGCGAGCAAAAGCAGAATTCAACCAGTTTTGAAAAGGAATGTGGAAACCATCAGACTGGAAGTTTCACAAATGATGAAGATGACTTGATTGGCGCTCTCAAGAATATCGTCCTTGTCCAGTTTAAAGGTCGACAGTTTGGTTTTCTGAACTGGCTAAATGTGAAAAATCTATACTTGAATATTTCATTGTTGTCATTCGCATATTAAACATTTTTTGAGATCTGACCGCATAAAATCACCATTTCTTCTTCATTTTTAAAGCATTGGTCAATGTGTCTTTTCACAATAGATAGCACGCAAATCTAGCCAAGTCTCTTATGAAAACAATTGGACTAAACTAATGTTTTCAATCTTGATTTGTTTCACTTTCAATTCCGTTGGTAAGAAAATGTTCTTACATGGGATAATCAATAATGCAAGTTATTTAGGTATTGATGATTGGAGAGAAAGTAAAACAGAGCAACATTCAAGATAATTACATTCGTGGATCATGCACCAGTGACTTCCCTTCATACAGAAATCTTTCAAAAAATCTGAATATAAAATTAACGGTCTCCTCAAATTAACCTTCTGGTTGAATCAATAACGTATTTTTGGAAAGTTTCGAAAAGGAACAGAGGCAGTAGACCACAAATCTTCAACATGTCATCTTGCCTCCGAAACTAGATCTTGAAACTGTGAAAGAGCACCTTAACCAATAAAATTCTTATTCAATTGAGAATGGCAGAGAACTGTTTTCAACCTCCACAAAAGTAATGCATATAATCGGGTAAACAAAGAATTTTAATTGATCTTACATCAAATGTTGCTAATAATGATGTAACCCCATTGGTAATTTGTGGGTATCTATGCGAAAATTAATTTGTATTCAGATTGGCTCTGTATGCCTCACTGGTTACGACATTTCGAAGGTGTTAAGTTTTGGAAAAATGGACACCCGCGTATCAGATATTCATTAATGGGCGGATTGCAAAGATAAACCGGTAGATTTGCTGGTTAAATTGTGGCTTACTAACAGTTGCCCAAGGATACCAGTCATTTTCTATGGTAGTTGACACGAATTCATAGATGATTTCAATTGCTTACTCGTAAATGTGTTCTTTACGTCAACATGCGTTTTATTTATGGTGAAAGTGGCTTTTCTGAGATAGGAAATCTTCCACATATATATCAAAATTTTAAAATTATTCACAATTATGGTATTTTTTGGATTCATGCAAAAAACGTGAGAATCAAACTCAGATATCTGTGGTAGTCAAGATGTGCCTCCTAATAGTTTTCTAACTTTTTCAAAATGGCGACTGATTGGTATAAGGTACAAGAAGTGTATTTCGTTTGAAACCTTCTCTGAAAGTTATTTCATTGAGCTATACCAACATAAAAAAATTGTAATTACGAAATAACAGACAGCACTCTAATTTTAGGTATCGGCGTAGATATAGATTGGTATTTTATGACCAAAAAGTTCAGTCTATTGACGAAATTCTTTAATAAACCGAAAAATGTAATTTCATCAACTCGTGATCTATAAAGAATATTGTCTGCTGTTGAAAGTATAATAGAAAGGGTCCTATCTGTGTATCTGATTGTGCTCTAGAGTGATTCAATCCAATTTATCTGATCTGTAATATGTTTATTAGGTAATTTTGGAACAATCGTTCCATTGAACTGTTACGACTATGCGATAACTAAAACAGATTTGTGCTTTTTACCTGCGTTCTTATTTGAATAGAGTATACGAGAATTCAAACACCATGGAATTTCTTATAACGTATACACTTGCCAACATTCTACGTAATTATGCAACGGATATAACTTCTATAATAATTATACGTGAAATTTCATTCTACTGAAAAAGTTATACAGCCAGTCAATAGCGATAAATGAATCTTCATACAGAATATTCTTCTCAATAATTGATTATATATTTGTATCATAAAGCAATCGAAACATGCGTAGAGATAAACCTGCAAAAAATCTATCAAAGGTGTGAAATGTCATCAACTCCAAGCTTTCATGGAAGTGTCAAAAGAAACTTGATGAAGTAGGCAAGAACAACAAGATCTCTTTAATCTGGTTTCCTGGTCACTCAGGAATCAAAGGAAACGAAGAGATCAACACACTAGCCAGAAAGGGAACACAAACGTCACTTTCTGTCCCAGAACCTTTCTGTGGTTTAGGCTAATAAGTTTAGGCCTAATAAGAAGAGTTTTTGGAATGAAACATTCCAAAAAGTACCTTCGGGATTTTGGAACTGTAACTGCAACTGGAAAGGAGAGATCCGAGAGTGTTCATTACTAGATAATGAACAGGTTCAGTGACACGAATGAAACCTAACTTTTTCGATATCATTTATGTGCTTCAGGGCATTTTAAGGTAGATCATTCTGCAGATGCTACAGTAAACGCCAAATGAAAGAATTTCGATTTCAGTTGTCCAAATAATGAACTTTCATTAGCCATCTGTCGTGTTTTCTCCGGTTTCTATATCGTTTCATTTCGGGAATGCTTTCAATTGATATTCGGGTATTTTATTTGATAGCAATTAAACTGTTCGTCGGTATGTTCAATGGAAAAACGAATGTTCGTTTCAATATTTTTTCTGGCATGAAAACTCTTTGAAATAGGTATAATTCGATTGAAAGATAACCTTCATGAAATACGCATGTGATACTTCCCTACTGTTGAGCTCAGTTGACCAACAACAGAATATGATCTAGGGGCTCTACCAGTTAGCTATTCTTAAGGGTTTTACAGATTGCGTGTTTTTTTTTCAGAATAAATAAAACACATAATTTGCATTCATTTTCAAAAACTTTTTATTTGTGATTGAAGTATCAGTTATGACATTTATACACGAAAAATAATATGTGCCAAATGGCTTCCTCTTGCAGCTCTACATAAGTCCACTCATTTGTTGAAATTTTCTATGACATTTTGACATAATTGAGGCTCTAACTCACTTATGACACGAATAAATTCATCCTATCATCTTATAAACCAACTGAATTTCGATTCACAGAAAATTTTAATACTATATTTCACCAAAATTGAAAATGAGATGTCAGGATCAATTTTAATTGAAAAGGGCCCTCTGTTTGAGATTAACATTTCTAAGAATTTTTTTCAACTGAATGACGATTCACAGGAAATTTAAAAACTATATTTCATCAAAATTGAAAATGAAATGTCAAGTTTAATTGAATAGGGCCCTTTATAATTTATCTGTAATTACATCTAGATTATTGTGAAACGGAATTAGAACGATTTTAGAGCTCAAATGGATAAAGAGAAAAGGATACATTCCGATAGATTCATGTTATCATTTTTGAATAAAACCAATGGATCTGCACAATTTTTAGGTCAAGAACAGCGTTGACCACGATGTATAGAGGTACGGTCCAAAGTACACTGATGTAGTTATAATGACACCTTGGTCATTTTCTTTGTCAATGAAAATGGATGTGATTAATCAAGAAGAAGAAAACGCCTTCTATAAAAAAATTATTTGCATAACTCTGCATATTAACGTTAAACTCCATCTGCAGAATATTCAATGAGATTCTGTTATTCAATGTAACGACTATTATGTGAATGGGATTTGGTATTGACTTTGATCTGAGCTACCGAAACCGTGGGTATACGTGTTGAAAGTCACACATCTTGAAAATTATGTGAATCGTGAATATACACCCAATTGAAAGAAACAACGTTGCCTTCATTCATTGAGTTGCAATGTCCCAAATAAAAACACACGATTGAAAGTAAAAACTATAAATTTCAATGAATACCTGAAGTTTATCTATGTTCTATAGATTCCAGAGTGAGGTTCTTATCTGTTTTGTAATCTGAGACTGATTGATCAAAAATTTTTCGCAGTGTAAGACTGTCAGTTAGGGTAATTTATGAAGACCAGAACAAACCCACATTGTGGGAAATAGAGCATGACTTGCATGCTACGCAGAACTTTGGCTTTGGGCACAGTTGATTGTTCCTTGCGATTTGTACCAAACGAAATGATCTGTTGAGCTTTGTTTCGTTTTAATACGACATTCGTGGGCTTAAACGGTTCTCCAACACGTTTTTTCAGTTGTAGAGGAATTTATTTTCAATAGAAATGTAATTGGATAATAGACACAATCATTTAAAGTGTTGGGTCTGAACTTTGATGACCTTTACAATAAACCGACAAAATTGTTCTTTTCGGTGTGAAAATAATTAACAAGAATAAGAACCTGAAACATTAACACTGCGGTTTAGGGTATACTTATAATGAAATCTCAGAACATTCTTGGATTAACTACAGTGGCTTTATACAAGACAGTGGCGACAATAGGGTCATAGAACACGTTTTGCACAAACATGGCGGATATTTGTTTACATTTGAGTGTCGTGCTGTTTGACATATGACTCGAACTCGAGCTTTTTGTCACTATGACATGACAACAAAACAATGAAAGTCCGCCATTAGTGGTCGAAAACAGTCCGACTAATCAAAACGTGAACTTTGTCGCCACTGTAGGTGAAACAACCGGCTTACTCGTATCTATTTTGAAAAGGCAAATGAACATCCACAGATCTAAATCAGTGATACAATCTTCTGTGTCAACATCAACGAAATAATAAGCGTTATTAATCCATGAATTCTTCCCCATATATCCCCATTGTTCTCTGGCGTGTCAATCTTTCTGAGCATCGATTTCTTTGTTGGGAACCTTGAAAAATTATGACATATTATCTGTATTGGAAGTGGGTAATTGAATTGTTTGCTATTTCCTCAGATTTAAAACAGTCAGTTCACACACCGCTAATTGACGTTTGAATACTCTTCTCTGAACGGACTGTCATGCAAGGTCGAACCGTTTAAGGCGTTCGTGTAGTCACAATCAGCCTTTAATTGACTGAAGAGAGAATGGTAGCATGTCCAAATCGAAAGGACAACTTCTTCCGGCTATTTATATCAATACAGCCACAGAACTCTTCCTTATTGCACTCAAGAGGTTGAGAAGAGCCAACTCGATTTCGATGACGTTTCCTGGTACCATTCAAAGTCTTCACCGAATAAACCATAGAACGTTATTGGAAAATTTTCCATTGGAAAAAAGTTATGAATCAATTCCTTCTCAATTTTTCTATTCTCGCAAAATAGAATTCCTTCAACTGATTTCTCACTTTACGCATTCAAGGTTGCTAAGTTGTCATAATATGCCGATGTATTATAAGTTTATTGTCTCCCTATTAAAAAATTACCGCACCTCCCGGATGAATTGGGTTGGATTTTCTGTAATTTTTAATCGAAAAAGTTGTTGCTTTGTTGGTATTTACGATAATAATGGGTTTATCAAGAGGGTGTGGATCAAATCTAATCGAACTGAGTTGAAGATAATGAGTGAGGATTATACAGGTTCTGAGGTTGGTCCATATTGTGAAAGCGGGAGTAATTTCCCAAAAAAGGCCAATATTGGCCTTCCCGTTTCGAGAAGAACTGAGATCAATTTTGATCGTATTGAAGTGTACGAAGAAAGTTTGAATCGAAGAGATGTTCTCCTTGTTTGGATTTGAAAACTTACATATTTTATGCAGTGTTATCGACGGAATTACGTCTATGTTGAAAGCAATCTATTACAAAATAATGTCATGCAGCACATTTATTCTACACTCGGTTACATTGGCCAATCATTGATAACATGCAATTGTACGCGATATAAGGTAAAAAAAGAGATGGCACTTTCCATGAATAAGGATTAAACGACAACTTATCAGTAGCTCAATATAAATCGGTGAAGTATTGTAGGATGCCCCTAATTTTGAATAGAATTCCTAAACTTTCTCATGTTGAATTGGAATATGGTGAATCTTTTATTTCTGTTTTATATGCCTTCTCTAAAAATTCTCTTTATTATTTACAACTAGGATTTCAATGCTGAGAATTTCCATACATTTCTTTCGTTTCCTACAATGAATGATCGTAAAACTGATCATAATTTTAACATATTAGAATTCAAATGAATCCACAATGAACTGTCAGGATCCATTATCCTTGTTGGCGAGCATGCACCTTTTATTATCCTTGGTACGTCCATAAAACCGATTACCAAGGTTCCAATTTCCTTCCTTCTTTGTTTTTCATTCTTGATTATCATCCTCTGCTATTCATCTTCATAATTCTTGTCCACATAAATCGTACTGCTAAATTTCCCAACTTTCATTTTATCTTTGTTTTGTTTGTTTATGAGATATATTAATTCATCATTCTAATCCAACATATTAAGGTTATTTATGTTTATTTCCACAATTAATTCAGTCGCAAATTTTCTTTTGGAGTGAATCTGTTTTTCTGTGATACGCCATATTTTGGCGAAAGAAAACATATTTTCTTATTTATTTATGCTCCAACATTCGCGAAAGGCGATTTACTAACTTTAGTAGTTCGAATATTTATCATTTTTATCTGTGGGGCCCCATTTGGAAGGTCTCAATGATATGAATGCTTTTTTTATATTCTTTCATTGTTAATCCGTGTTAGAAGGTGTAAAGTAGTTCTTCTCTTGGCCTTATCTCAGCAAATGCTTCCCTAGGCCATAAGAAACCATGAAATAATGGGTTTTTTTAAGTTAACAAACTTCTTCCGTAAAATTCACCGTTGTCCTGTCGGTTTCTTCCTAAAGTTGATATCCACAAATTTTGTGTTTTTTCATGTAAAATATCAAACCGGGTTCAGTCAATGACATTGGAGAATAAAAGAAGCGTCTATTTCTCGCTTGTTTCTTCTGTTTTATGGTTTTGTCGGTTGGAATAATAAAGTGGCATTGACACGAAATAGTCGTCTCCATTAACTTTGATTCGGAATAATCCATAATGATGTATTTATAACGAATCTTTTTGCCTTGGCTGTTAGATGGTCTTATCGGAAAGATCATCCAACGTTATATGGAAGTTATTCACTGTGGTGTACTGGTGTAGCTCACTACGAAATTAATATGAGGGCAGGTTCTTTTTGGATTTCTACTATTTGGATACATTTGCCTGCTCCAACCAGCTCGAACTCAAAAGAATTTTCAAAACTGTTGAATAAGGATTATATGAAACTAGCGACCCGCCCCGGCTTCGCACGGATGCAATGCATCCTTATAAACAACGGTAGTGCCGGCGCCGCATGACTATGTCCCTACATTTTGAATCTGTAATATCTTCGGAAATATTCATTTGAATTACATGCTCTAAAGTCTAAAGGGCCACATTGATTAATATTGAATGGAAAATGTATTTGAGGTACTTAATTGGATAAAGATTAATTCTGTATTGCTTAAAATAACTTACTAAATAAGCCATTTTTTCCTGTGAAATGTAAAGGATAAAAAATGGTTATTGTGGGTTATCCTTGAGAGATAGACATATACCATCGTGGATTTTTTTGTTGACCTTTTTTAGGAGTACAACACCGAGTACATTATTTTGATTTATCTCCTGGAGTTCAGTCAGCGCTATCAATGTAAGCGCAAAAGAATGTGTTCATTTACGACAACACATTAGAAACCTGTGATTTCATCAGTGTTTCTCTACAATATTATGTATGTATCATACATACAGAGTGTAACAGCCAAATGGAATAAATTCGATAACGAATGAATGAGGGCGTGTTGGGAAAAACGCTCGGACACGTCGATTTGTAGTTTTAAATGCGCATATTTTTCAAGAAAATAATATTATATAGGGTGTTCCATGTGACCGTGGGCAATACCAATTCTCTTATTTCAATTGCAACCCCCTGTATATTATTTATTTTTCGGATTCTTCAGAGAATTCTAGATACAATACATGCACAATGTCCTATACCTAATCTTTAACTATTTCGGAAGTATTAAGTGTTATCAAATTTATTGCAAAAATCAACGTCTTAAATAAAAATTATTTTATTTCACAAATTCGGTACATTACACTTAAAACCTAATAAGTAATACTGATTATTTCTTAATTATTAAAGAAACAAGAAAAAAACATTAATGTCAATGTAGGAAATGTTCAAAATGCTTGCCGCGAACGTCTTGGGAACATGGAACATGCTAATCTGGTGTAGAATTGTCTTCTAACGTTACTCAAAATTTCAGGCGTGTTTGCTTACTTTCTTCATATCAAGAGGTAAATGGGAAATAAGTATTGAGTGTAATGTATCGAATTTTCGAAATAAAATAATTTTCATTTAAAATGTTAATTTCAAAAAAATTCTGAAAACACTTAATATTTCCGAAAAAGTTGAACATAGGTATAGGACATTGTATATGAATTATTTCTAGAATTTTCTGAAGAATCCAAAAATAAATAAAATACAGGGGGTTGCATTCGAAATAAGAAAGTTGGTATTGGCCACGGTCGCATGGAACACCCTATATAATTTCATTTTCTTGAAAAATATACGCATTTAAAATCACAAATCGACGTACCCGAGCGTTTTTCCTAACACCCCCTCATTTATTCGTTATCGAATTCATTCCATTTGGATGTTACACTCTGTATAAACCTTTCTCTTGAATCACTTTACTTTACAGCGTTTCAAAATCCATAGCGTAGATTTGAAGATTTAAGCATGCATAGAGACAGACAGCAAAAGCGACTTTGTTTTATACTATGTACCTAATGATGATAACTGATTATGGGATATCAACATCACCATTGATTACAGGTGTTAAATGTTAAATTGAACTTTCTATACCTTGTGTAGGTACATGTAGTTAGGTGATATTTCAAACTCAGAGACGGGTCCAAAATAATCGTAAAATTGACGACTTTTTCGAAAAATCCTAAAACGTTACGCTCTACAAAGAAAACTCAGAAATACTTCCATAACGATCGTTGGACCAGTCTGGGGCTTCATTGCTTATTCCTCCCGATAGCGAAAAGAGTTCTTGCGGATTGGGTGGGCGTTCAAACGCACATTCCTCATGTACCAGTTCCGTATGTTCTAATCACTATCCGAGCAGTCGTATCTAGGTTATTATTGCCAATGTCGCGAGTCGTATCGAATCGAAAGGGTTCACCATTTGCTCAGGTTGCATCACAGACAGTATGCGCCTAAAAGACATTGAAATTATTGTTCCGCAAACAGAAAACGTTGGAAAGTAGATCACAGCTTAAGGTTACCTCGAGAGGCTGTACGCTGCGAGGTGCTTATCAGTAGTGGGTTTAATAGACTTTTTTATATCCTTGTCATGATCTCCTTTCGATATTTCCGCGGGTATCTTAATTTGATTACCAGCTGGACCAACGTTTTTGTGCTTCTCGACGTGTTATTTGCTGAATTACTTCATGTTTTGCGCGGATCAAGGTTGTCTAAAAAGTTATTAGTAGATTTTTTGGCGTGGAGGTGTTAAAGGATATAATGACTATATTTGTCGGTACTTTCGACATATTGAACGTTTTTTCGTTGACAAATCTCCGCCTTGGCGAATGAACTTGAAAGATATATCGATAACATAAATATTCCAAAGATTATTCTGTCGTTCTGTTACAATTCATGTTAATCTACCCACCCCTTTTTTGGGCTGTATATCAAAAATTTATCTCCTTACGAATATCTTTCCTCTTTTACAGATAATCTTGTTCTTCATCGTCTGCTTGTCGGTGTTCGTCAGGGGTCAGTTCTCCAATTTCGGACATTTTGGAGGATTCGCTCTGGACTCAGCACTCACGTCAGTCAGGGATCCCAGACAGAATCCAGGTCCAGTAGTTTTCCCTCCCTCTCCACCAGACAACGGTGAAACCAGTGGCGTAGTTGTGGGAGCTTCAGGATTTGGATTCGTACCCCCTAGTGCGCAGAGTAAGTTGTGCTGGCGTTACTGGATCGACTCATTAAACCCACATTTGGTAGATATTAATGAATAACGAGCAGTAGATCATTGAGCTTATTTCATCAGTAAGATCGTAGACATTCGATATGTTTCATGTTCTGTAGATCATGTACGTACATTAACATATACCGAGTACATTATGCAAATTGAAAAAGGAGAAAAAATAGAGTAAAAGAAGGACTAGACAAGTTTGATATCAAAATTTATTTAAGGTTGATTAACAGGGAAAAGGTCAGGTTTATGCAACAAACCCCCTTCTTAAAACATGGCCGACTAGTTTCGATTTTAATCTAAAATCATCTTCAGGGCTCTACAATGAAAAATACAAAAGTTTTACAATATAGCACACACAACAATCAATATAACAGAAACATAAATGGAAACATGTGGACATAATTACAATTATAATAAATAGAATAAAGATTACAGGTGGTGAAAATGTTTCTGTTATATTGATTGTTGTGTGTGCTATATTGTAAAACTTTTGTATTTTTCATTGTAGAGCCCTGAAGATGATTTTAGATTGATATCGAAGCTAGTAGGCCATGTTTTAAGAAGTGGTTTTGTTGCATAAACCTGACCTTTTCCCTGTTAATCAACCTTAAATCTAAGAACAAAGGTCTCAAATCTACACTATCAAAATATATGTTTTCGAGGACACTGAAATCAATAAATAATGATCAGAGGCCGTGGCTATTTAAAGTTTAGATTTTCACGTGTCAAATGGCATTTTTTCGAAATTCAAGACGTCATATCTTCCGCTCTTGTGATCATATCAACTTTTTGTTTTTATATTGTTGATCAGCATTGTCCCGAGTATCTTTTGGCATCATAAAATCGATTTCGAAAATCCCAACTTTTTGGGTGAAAAATGCATAAGGGTCCCCAAAAACACCATATTTGTCGGCGCCAACCTAATTCATAATAATTGAACGAAAATATAATTCGATGAAAGACAAATTGAATGATCTTTCGAAGGTAAATGATGAACATTAATGACGTAAGTGTTCGAAATGTCCACCATTTTGTAAAATCAACTTTGAATGACATTGTATGGTATACCGTTGAATTCAGCGTTAAAAGTTATTTCGAAAAATATCATAAAATATGCAGGTCCGTATTGAAAAAAATGAGGTTGAGGGTGGCCCAGGAAGTACGAAACGTTGGAAACGAAATCTGATTATTTCATTTTGAGGGTAATTTACTGTCGAATAAAAAATTCCTGTAAAAATTTTCGATAATATTTGAAATAAAGTGGGAAAAAAATAAAAATCAAAATGAAAGAATTTACTTTTCTTATGATATGTATCTCAATAACCGGCCCTGATAATCTCGATTTGTTTGAACTGCTTGACAATGCTTCTGTGAATGCAACTTTTTCTCCATTTGACCGACCTTCTAACTCTTATGGTTTAAAAGTTACCAATACAATGCCATTGAAAAAGTGGCCACCCTGTATAATTAACATAGTGGTTTTGATGGAATTGAATCTTGTCATTGTCGTTCAAATTAGGATAAAAATTTAATTATCTTGTTGAATGCTTCCGCAGTTTTGAGAACAAAAAATTCATTGTAAGTACCTACAGAAGAAAGCTAATGATACAATACCAATTATAGCTTCACAAGGAACATCATTAATTCTCGTGTTCTCTGGACGAAGTCGATAGTAAAATAATTATTGAGAGTTCAAGAATCTCGCTTCTAGACATTATTGGAGTTTCTTCATCATTTAAATCGTCCAGGAGTTGGTTTTTCAAAAATAAACGTCTTTTTAGATTTGCAGGTTTGGAAAATCTTATATTAATTGTTTTATGGTCGAATTTTTACAAATTTAAATCCATTCAAGTTCAAATAACTCATTTTCTGGAAAAAAATTGAAGGTTAAGCACTTCCATTGTTTCTTTAACTGCTCGTTCGATAGATTCTCTATTTCTTGTTTCATTCTTTCCGGTTTGATCAAGCGAGTTATTTCTTTCGATTTGATTCTTATAGTTTTACGAGTAGTCTTGCATTTCATTGGAATATTCAAGGTTCAAACATATTTGGCAGACAGAAAACTCAGATGACGTGGAATTCATATCAAGACAAAATGCTCTGAGAAAGTAAGGGAAATACTTTGTTACTGGTTGATACATATCCCTTACATTCTTGGGACTTCTCATTATTATTCGATATGTTTCTGTATTCAAAACCGATGGTTCCTACTTTGTTGAAAATCTGAAATGGAACTCAGAGCCACAAACAAAGAAAACTGCGAATTCAACTCCAAACTTTTAGATCGAATCCCATCCAGTTGACGAGAACTTATGTCCTCCGGCCATATTCCTCATCTGACAGGCAATCGAGTGACATTCCGCGCCATAATCAAACCGTACTCCAGAAACGATGCATGATTAATCCTGCCACTTCATCAAAATCTTAATTCTTATTAATCAAGAAGTCGTCCAACAATTCCCCGAATCTTCCAGGGGAGATGTCTTTGTTCCGGAGCTGCGGTTAATCAGTCCCGCCAACTTACGAGTTGAATGAGACGTCATCCGAACCCTCCACTGTCTTTGTCAGAAAGTTTGGGTTATCTTGAATCGAGTGACCGCCTCAGAACAATGCGTTTAACCTATTTGCTCTGTCCGATAGTGCTAAAATGGATGCTATCATTTCCATCGACTGTTTAGGTCACCGCTGCCAACTCTGCAAGAGGATTTCATGCTTACTGGGACGTAGAAATACAATATCCCGTTTGGGAGTCATCAGAGAAGTCAAGCGGAATGGTTTCTAGAGGTTGGCAGCAGTGGCAAAGTGAATTTTGACAGATAGGTTTAAATTTGAGGTCTCATCATAAATTTGATGGAAGACATGCATTCAAAACAAAGAATCTGAAAGATTTATGAATTGGAGAAGGAGCCATAGCTGTTAAAAAGTACTATTACACTCATAACCATACAACATAAGTAGATAATAGTGGAAAATCCATTAACACATTTTATATTTCCCATATTTTAATCAGTATTTAGTTGTATCAACTGGAAAGGTTAGTTCTCATATTGCTGGATAAAAGTAGATCATCTTGAAACATCGTAGAAGTTGAAGCTGCCTCACCATTAGCCTGGGAAACTGTCAGTTTTTCATTCAGATTTTTCTAGATCGATTTCTTTACAGGTCCTTCACTCAAACAGCGTTGATATTTCTTGACCAATAAGGTGCGTATGAATTGCCAGATGATAAGGAAGACGTTCAATAATTGTTAGAGTTGTTGTGAAGAAACTACCTCATTTATTTGTTGAATGAATAAACATATCTTTTGTTATATTAGAACACTATTGTTACCTTACTTCTCTTAACTCCACAGCAATGATTCACATAAAAAGCATTGGTAATAACTCATGCAATTCTGTTTGTGAGATTACAATTGAAACAGCATGATTATGTCGAAAATTCGAATCATATCACGAACTGTTTTAAAAGTAAATATTTTCTCATGAGAAATTCATATAAATTCAAATTTATTCCCTGTACCATTTCGAATAATCATACGGTAAAGATAAACCCAGACGCGAATGGTACTGAACAATAAACATTGCGATATGAGATGAGGTTTATTTAAATGATTTCTCACACAAAACTGAATTTTATGCCTTGTTTATTGCAAATGCTGAATTTCTCATTCCACGTGCTTACGAGGCCATTGGTGATGAAAGCAAGGTTAGGGCTGAATTCTTCATGTATTGAGAGTATTCGTTAATAGGTGGATTACGAGTTCCAATTAACGGAAGTTGATCGTATTAGGCAAATCAGAGCTTTTCAAGAACAATTCTTTATACCTATTTATACTTAAATTTCATATTCAAAACTCAATTTTCCACTATGCCTGTCGATTGAATTTCAAACTTATTTGATATTCTGAAAGCATCATTTGATATACAGATAACCTCAGTTGATGCTCAGAATTAAGAGGTAACATTCAGAAACACAAATTCAGAATACATATTTCCTTTCAATTCGGAATATTTCATTTCGAATTCCGACTATTCAATTTCAAATTCAGAATATTCCATTTCAAATTCAGAATAAGTCATTTCAAATTCAGAATATTTCATTTCAAATCCAGTATATTTCATTTCAAATCCAGTATATTTCATTTAAAATTCAGTATATTTCATTTCAAATTCAGAATATTTCCTTCTGGAATCAAGAATATAGATTGATATTCCGAATTTCATGTCGCATATGAAATTCTTCATTTAACCTCATGAGAAAATGGACAGTCAAAATTGTTCAAAATGTTCAACCAAATGCAAGTGTCATAGCATCAATTATTCAATTTTATATTCACCTAATGGAAGCTATGGACAAATTTCTGAATCTGAAGTTCTCTCTGTATAATATTTGAAATATACTGACTATTCTGATGAAGAATTGACTATTCCAAAACTGGACGCCAATTATAGATTTAATTTTTTGAAATATCTTCAGATAGATTATATTTTCTCTTGTTCCCTTTCAATTTCATGGATACCAATACTGATTTTCAAATACTTGTGGCAACTAAGATCACTGTATCCATTCTGCTGTCACCACCTGATTGCAAAACACTAGTTCAAATGCAATACTGTGTAGAAAATGGAACAAGAATGGAATCTTTCGAACTGATTCATGTACATGAGCAAGCGGAACTCCCGATAAAAAATTTTCTCTCTGCTACCCATGCAAATCCTGTTAGAGGCATATCAAGGACATTTTTAGCCATACCACATCATACATCACGTTCTGTTTATATATCAACACTTCTCAATTCTTGGTTTATTAAACTTGACATTGTGAACGTACCAAGGTACTTCCGTTGGTCTGAACCACAAATGAAGATTGACATCTGGTAATACCGGTATCTAACGCGCTAATAAGTTTTAATTTGATCGAATTTGAGCGGTGTGGAACTGTTCTGATGAATGCATAGACACCTGTGTCCGATGTCTCGGAAATATTAAGAGCTCAGAAGAATAATTGTTGAACTATTAATGCTAATTTTCGAAGTAGCCAAAGATGCCAATTTCCGAAAACGACATACACATAATTCAACAGATATTCCTCGAGATTTTTGTGCCCTTAACTACCTACAGTTAAATTCTAACTGAATTCCATCATCTATGAGTTACAGATGATTAAAAATGAATAATAAATGGTTGTAAATCGAATTTTTCTATTTTGTAGGATACAGAAGCTTCTTTGGTTTCTACTAATTCAGCACTGACAAAAATGGATTATTTGAAGCCAAATGGACCTTTCGAAATTGTGAATATTGTTTAAGATAGAATAATTATTTAAAGAGTTGTGTTAAGGATGTTGTGCAATGTTATTTATTAAATTTGTTTTTACATAATCTACATGTTTTCTTTATTCCGATTTTTACAATTCCTGTGAGTGAACTGAAAAAAGCTCTCTCATGAGTCGAAAGTGAAAATGCAAATGCATGATTATAAAGGTTAATTCAGGTGTTTCCTGCTTAGATAGGCAGAGAATTATGACGCCATTAACAGTGGTTCAACGGTCAAATCAGAGACAGGTAGTAGGTAAGTGCTTTATATACAAGGAAGTTCTCGTATCAATTTCACGAATAGAAACATCCATCCTATCGAAATGGAAAAAAATTTAAATAGAAGAATACAGTGATTTAGTTCGTTATGGTGAATTGAATGTTATCTTGAATAACCATTCTTTCAAAGTATAGTTATTTTTTATTGCTCTGTTAGAATTAAAGATGAAAAATATTAGATGAATAAATAAATGAATCTACTTCACTTTCTTAAGGACCATACAAAGGAATGGTATAGAAACGTCAGACAGAAATTATGAAATGCAAACATCTGTAAAGAAGAAGTGAAATTTAAAATGTGAAAAGTACATCTAGAACAATATAAATATTGCTTCAAAAAATTCGTCGCTACTGAACAAAACCTTGTCTACAACCAATTTGTACAATTTCTTTTTGAACCCAATATAAAAATCGATTTATGAGTCTTGGTAGGTATTGGTATTAGAAGAGTGTTTTATACTATTGATAAACGAGACATGCATCTCTCGATTAAGACCGTTATAATACGAGTAAAACAAACTATTTCATTAGCTTTCATCGTACAATAAACTTGTCAACAGATCCCTCGATCATGGTCATTGTTACGTGTCACTTCTCGAAACATCTGTATAACATAAATTCCGTCTCCTTTGTTCACAAGAATTGAGCTGCCACCTTTTTGAAATGTTGTATTGATTTGAACCGCATGAGATCGAACCCTTGAACTGCAATATTGTTCCATATGCCTTCTGTTACAATTCGCATTCTTTGTTTGAAAATACCCTTTTTAGACCAATTATGGTCCTATTGAGAAATTTCTCAACCCAAGAATTTGTAGGAGATTCATCTGGTTGTTTTGGAGACTATAATCATGTCTTCAATATTGTTTCTTTCTCAGTATAAGCTCATGAAATCAAATATTTGGTGACATTTATGGCAGTTCAAGTTACATCTGGGAAATAGAATAGGTACATGTCAGAAGAGAGAAGCGAATCGTCTAAGCGTCCTCATGGGTCCGTAGATTAAAAAAATTGGTTGTTTTCCCACTATAGTCGAAATGAAAAATGATAGCACTTTGTTTGCTTAGCGAGGCGTTCTTCGATTCTGACACCCAATCAATTGTTGATTTTTCCCACTTTTATTCAGAGGAAATGAACCTCCCCTTTTCTCGAACTTGTTTTTAAAAACCTTTGTTAGTATTCGTAATCTTAACATCTTGCTACCATGCCATAAATTTTCATATAGAAGGTACATTTCATACTTCCTCTTTGCTATACATTCTCATATAGAAGGTTGAGTTCATAATCGTCGATCAGTAAAGTTTCAGTGAAGTTTTAGTAGCGTAATCGAACCGTAATGATTCAGTTGAAATTCAAAATCGTCGGTAATTAATCAGTTTGGGAATAATCAAAATCAGATTGGGAATAATCAACTTCATATTGGAATGACGTCTTTGTGAATCAGATCTTTGAATTACTTGTTATGTAATTAACTCTCAAATTTGTCCAAAGTGAGTAACGAACGATAAGTTTACTATTTCTTTTTCATAATCATAATATGCCTTATATAAAGAAAAAAACTGCAGATTCAATGAAAAAGCAGGTAATTGCGGTATACAATGGAAACATAACACAGACAGAATTTCATCTTCAAAGAACGGAAAATTTTATAAGAAGAGATATATAAACCATAACTGTTAGTACCTGTACAAGTACAAGATATGTGGCTCATATCCAGAGGTTCATACCTGATGTTTTGAATTTTTTGGATATGAGAGTTTGAGCACAAATATGAATTTTTTAAGTACTTCTTACACTTTTCGAATGTTTGATAAGTTCAAATATACAGAGTGCCGCAGCGGACGATATACGCGTAACGGACTGCGTTTTGCGAAATTTTTTGATGCAGACTTGATATACTACAGGAAAAGCACAACCTAAAAATATTTTCGAATATATAGGGTGGCCCACAAAAGAGGAATAGCGGGTGACTTTGTTTTTTCAAATGAGACACCCTATATTCAATAGTGTTTTTCCATTCTCTGAAACATGCTTCCGTATACTTTTCACATATTTTTATTCGACAGTTTACGAAATATTGGCCATTTTGACAAAAAAATGATACTTGTAGAGGCTATGTTATTCAATTATATTTCACGAACGCTTGCACATACCAATAACAGTTTTATATGGATTGAAAGACAAGACTCCAAAGTATCCTACCCAGCTATAATAAGGCATCTTCAGCATACAGAGTGTCCACAAAAAGACTATCAACATGACGAATTTCAAATCGATTTTTCTTCATTTTTTCAAATGCAATGCATATAATTTTTTTTCATCATTGTAATCACCATTCATTTTCCTTCATTTTTTGTCAAATACATAATATGCATCTCTCTAACGGAATAGGATTTTTTAGAGTTTTTCCTCCAAATTCACATTTACTTTCGAATTCGAAAAGCAGATTTGGCTTTTCTGTGGTTATTTGGAACTGTCAAATTATTCTATTCAAAATTACCATCATTGCAGCTTCACTTCAAATCATTATAGATTTTACGGATTGGATGAATACTCACACAATGATGTAAAAATTCGTAAAATACAAATGATTTTAATTAGTTCGAATGTACTATGTACAAGTTATGAATGCTTCAAGAAAACGAGTTTCAAAACTTCAGGCTACAAAAAGTGCCCGCTCTTATCCTTATACAACTTTCTTCGAAAAAATTATATTCATAAGTTTCACAGGCACGCACGCAGATCTTCAAGCTCCCAAGCTCAAAGCTTGTTTGAAATTTTTGAAAGATTCGACGTTCCAAGTAGAAACATAGAAAATTATCAAAAATGCATTTTGAAAATTGGGTACAGAAAGCAAGTTTCTTTCTTCAGTAACTGATTTCATCACATTTTTGAGTAGATACATCAAAACTTTCTAGTTCCTCATTTCGCTATAAAATGAATTGAAGCTTCAAAGATGCTTATTCTGGGTGGAATATTTTGACAGTTCTTAATAACCACAGAAAAGCCAAATCTGCTATTTGAATTCGAAGGTATATGTGAATTTTAGGGAAACATTTCGAAAAAGCGCTTAAAAATCCTATTCCGTTAGAGATATGCATATCATGTATTCGACAAAAAATGAAGTGAAATGAATGGTGATTCCAATGACGAAAAAAAATTATATGCATTGCATTTGAAAAAATGAAGAAAAATCGATTTGAAATTCGTCATGTTGATAGTCTTTTTGTGGACACTCTGTATGCTGAAGATGCCTTATTATAGCTGGGTAGGATACTTTGAAGTCTTGTCTTTCAATCCATGTAAAACTGTTATTGGTATGTGCAAGTGTTCGTGAAATATAATTGAATAACATAGCCTCTACAAGTATCATTTTTTTGTCAAAATGGCCAATATTTCGAAAACTGTCGAATAAAAATATGTGAAAAGTATACGAAAGCATGCAGGAAGTTTCAGGAAATTGAAAACACTATTGAATATAGGGTGTCCCATTTGAAAAAACAAAGTCACCCGCTATTCCTCTTTTGTGGGCCACCCGATATATTCGAAAATATTTTTAGGTTGTGCTCTTCTTGTAGTATATCAAGTCTGCATCAAAAAATTTTGCCAATCTCAGACCGTTACGCGTATATCGTCCACTGCGGCACTAGTGGGACACCCTGTATATTAATAGTTTTTTCTTCATGCTTCATCAATATAAAGATCTTCTGGTCATGCCTGATCTTGATATACATAGCGACGAATGCGTTCCAATTTGAAATTGATTATTCCCAATTTGAATGTGTTTATTCCCAATCTGATTTTGATTATTCCCAATTTGATTTTGATAGATCCCAATTTGAAGTTGAAAAGGTATAGAACAACCTTGATAAACTAACCTAGATACGAAACAGTCATCAGTATCGAAAATCCCAAATCCAGTTGATGTATTCTTCAAAAACACTCTGAATACAATGATTGGGGTGATATGCACATAAGTTCTTTACAGCTCCTATCTAGGGTAAAGATTTCCCCCTTAGGAACTAACATTCGTGTGTCGTACATCAATGCGGTTTCCTCCGGTAATAAAATATAGGACGAACTTTGTGGACGTTTATGCGACTATAAGTTATCATCTCGCGCTTTGTGCCGAGTAATCTAGAGGGCGCTCGTCACCGTTTAATGACCTCGTAAATTTTCTCTTTGGTCACCGTCAGGTTGTGAATTCAAAGTTGCCAAAAACCCCCACGGACTGGGGGTTCACAGCTGAGCACCCAAAGATATATGTACATCGTATTAAGGACCAATGTAAAATGCCCTTTACGACCTGGTTTGCATATTTAGAGGGCGATAAAAATATTTTCTATACCCGGGTGTTCTGGAGAAACGCTTAGGCTGTGTTGAGGTTCATTTTATAGTCGATGAAAAAATTTAGAAGGGGATGAAGAGTATAGAGAACGGTTTGACAATGCGGATGTGCGTTATTCCTGTTTAGATGTGAATCAGATTGAAAATTATTAAAGCTTTCATGAAGATTTCGCACAGTCGGATTTGAAGGAAACTGTAATACAAAATGGCGAAGGCGACGGTTTCGTTTTGAATTCGTTGGCCCTTCAAACATGTCGTTCCAATGATTATATGATTTTGGTGTCAATCATTATATCACCGATAGTATCTGACAAAAATTTTGAATACCGGAGGACATGCGTGCTTGGATTAATTCAGAATTGACAGATAAAGGTACTCCGTTCACTTGTATCGCGGTTGGCCATGACATTCCGACACATTTCACCGTGTATAATTTGGAAATGTTAGATTATAGTTATTTTCCGATAACTGATAACCAAGCAACGTGTCTATCAAAATGTTTATTTACTTTGGGAAAATAATGAATTTGAGGAAATATTATGTGAATTCAATAATTCCGAAGACCTGGCGAATGTTGAAGAAACTTTTTTGTCTTAATTCTGGACATATTTCAAGTATATAAACATGGTTGAAAGATTCAGTTATGCTATTTTCTTGTACGGAAATTAAGAATCGAGTGTTGATATTCTACTGAAAAATACAGGGTCTTTCACGAGGAACCTCACCCATATTTATACGGGAAACTACTGAACGTATTTTCATGAAATTCAGCACTTATAAGTATTTCACGATGCTGATGAAATCTAAAATATTTTCAAGGAATGAGCACCTCCGGTTTTTCCGGAAATGACGTCAACTTCCGTTTTTCAAATTAGAACACCATTTTTTTATTGCAGAAATAGATTCCTTAGAAATTTCAAGTTATTTCGATGTAACATTTTTCAGTTTTGGTTGGAAAATTCTCTCTGAGCGGGAAAATTCGAAAAAAAAATCGAAAATAGAGCTCCGCTGAAACAAGAATAACTTCGAGGTTTTTGGATGGAAAATTTTCATTTTTGGGATTTTTCAGGATGTAAGATTGATGATACAGGGGGTGAAAAAATCGCTTTCAAAGTTAGGGATGACAAAATCGTGAAAAATCAATTTTTTCAAATTAGAACCCCATTTTTTATGGCAGATATTGAATCTACGTTAAAAAATGATGTGAGTGTATGCATCACACCCTTGCCCTAAAGTGGATATTAACTCAGAAAATATCCATTTTAGGGCAAGGGTGTGATGCATACATTCACATTATTTTTTAACGCAGATTCAATATCTGCCATAAAAAAATGGGGTTCTAATTTGAAAAAATTGATTTTTCACGATTTTGTCATCCCTAACTTTGAAAGCGATTTTTTCACCCCCTGTATCATGAATCGCGATTTCGATTCTTAAAGTGGATACATCAATCTTACATCTTGAAAAATATCAAAAATGAAAATTTTCCATCCAAAAACCTCGAAGTTATTCTTGTTTCAGCGGAGCTCTATTTTCGATTTTTTTTTCGAATTTTCCCGCTCAGAGAGAATTTTTCAACCAAAACTGAAAAATGTTACATCAAAATAACTTGAAATTTTCTAAGGAATCTATTTCTGCAATAAAAAATGGTGTTCTAATTTGAAAAACGGAAGTTGACGTCATTTCCGGAAAAACCGGAGGTGCTCATGCCTTGAAAATATTTTGGATTTCATCAGCATCGTGAAATACTTATAAGTGCTGAATTTCATGAAAATACGTTCAGTAGTTTCCCGTATAAATATGGGTGAGGTTCCTCGTGAAAGACCCTGTATAGAACAGTCTAGTCCGTTAACTCGTGATAGTTCATTCGGAAAAAGAATAAAAGTACGCGAATAACCCAACAAAAAAAACTTCTAAACGAACAGACCAACCTATGGAATTTCCCATCTTTCAAAATTCTCAAGAAATAAGACATTTAAATACCTTTTTGCACAACTTGAAATACTTCAGTATGAAAATGTAGTAGTACTACGAAACCTGCGTCACAGTTAAACCTTTGAAGAACTCCATTCACAAAGTGGAAAAGAGTGAAAGGAAACTGGCAACGTCTCTGAGAATTATTTGACATTTCGCGAGTACCAACCTGCGTCAGTTTTAAGTAAGAAACTTGATAAACCTAAATCTTGGCCAACTGGGATACATTATCAGAGCGTCCACTCTATGGAAAATTCGACGAGTTAGGTACATCTATCTATACCTTTTCAACTTCAAATTGGGATCTATCAAAATCAAATTGGGAATTAACATATTCAAATTGGGAATAGACACATTTAAAATGGGAATAATCAATTTCAAATTGAAACGGCATTCGTGGCTATGTATATCAAGATCAGGCATGATCAGAAGATCTTTATATTGATGAAACATGAAGAAAAAACTGTAAATATATATTTGAACTTATCAAACGTTCAAAAAGTGTAAGAAGTACTTAAAAAATTTCATATTTGTGCTCAAACTCTCAATCAAAAAAGGTAAAAACATCAGGTATGAACCTCTGGATATGAGCCACATATCTTGTACAGGTACTAACTGTAATGGTTCATGGTTGATATATTTCTTCTTATCAGATTTTCCGTTCTTTGAAGACGAAATTCTGTCTGTGTTGTTTCCATTGCATACCGCAATTACCTGATTTTTCATTAAATCTGCAGCTTTCTTTTTTGTATAAGGCATGATTATGAAAAAGAAATTGTAGACTTATTGTTCGTTACTTACTTTGGACAAATCTGAGAGTTAATTACATATCGAGTAATTCAAAGATCTGATTCACATGGATAACATTCCAATATGAAATTGATTATTCCCAATCTGATTTTGATTATTCCCAATTTGAATATGTTAGTTTCAAATTTGATTTTGATAGTTCCCAATTTTAAGTTGAAAAGGTATAGTAACCTCAAAAACAGTCTCAATTTTCTAACGTTACACACCTTCATGGTTCGACAATGTGAACGGATACCTTACTATGATTTTCTCGATTATCTTGAATTCATGAGAACAGTCTTGGAGATTAAATCTCTGCAATTCACCAGAAGGTTCTTCAAAAGAAGTGATAGTAATATTTTGAAGGAAATGTTCTTGGTTGATCTTAAAAAGGTACTAGGTACCGCCAATATGATATAATTAGTGCGGTGACCACTCGACCTTCCTGTTAACAAGAATCGGCAACCATAGAGATGTGATTAGTAATTAAAACAGATCGGTAATTGTTTACAAATTAAATAGTCCAGTCAGAGCAACGTTTTTTACTGAAATTCGTTGCAATATTTAGAACCATTCGAGACCACAATTATAATTGTAGGTAGCAATGGAAAGTCCATTCGATTCGACATTGAAAATATGCATGGCTTTGAACTATCTTTGAGGTTAATGAGTCAAAATGTGCAAAACAGAAATTGAAACTTTTGAATGGTGTATAACATTTGAACTTGAAGGTAGGATATTAATGAGCATCCGTGTGAAAATTTCCATTGTATTTAATCATGATTTAGACTGTTTGGGCTGCCGAAAAGATCCATACATTCCTGTCACCCAAGCAGAAACCAGTGATATATTTTTTTGTAAACAAATTATACATTCATTGACGATTTTTCATCCCTGTTGTGAGGTGAGTTTTTACGCCTACATGTCATTCGGTATAAATGATATATGTAAATAAAGGGCATTAGGTTTGTGATTTATGAATGGAGAGTATTCAACAGTTTGATAAAGGAGATTAATATTTTATATATTCAAAGCTTACCGTGATCCAGCAACGAGGGTCCGCTACACTCGTATTCAAATCCCAGGTGATAGGGAGATTTTAGATTCTCAGAGTAGCGTTCTGGATGAATCCTTGAAGCTCTTCATCATTTCCGCATCAAAGGGTGACAACGCGAGTGTCAAGTGACACATAAAAGATATGGTTGTTTTTTAGATATAAGTACAGTCGAATTTCGATAAATCAAATTTTTGATAACTCGAATCAAATTAGTTGGCAACAGCGCCAAGATTGAAAATTAGTGTAATTTTCATTCGAACTACTTTAACTTGAATATACATCAGGGTCTTTCACGAGGAACCCCACCCATATTTATACGGGAAACTACTGAACGAATTTTCATGAAATTCAGCACTTATAAGTATTTCACGATGCTGATGAAATCTAAAATATTTTCAAGGCATGAGCACCTCCGGTTTTTCCGGAAATGACGTCAACTTCCGTTTTTCAAATTAGAACACCATTTTTTTATGGCAGATATTGAATCTACGTTGAAAAATAATGTGAGTGTATGCATCACACCCTTGCCCTAAAGTGGATATTAACTCAGAAAATATCCATTTTAGGGCAAGGGTGTGATGCATACACTCACATTATTTTTTAACGTAGATTCAATATCTGCCATAAAAAAATGGGGTTCTGATTTGAAAAATTGATTTTTCACGATTTTGTCATCCCTAACTTTGAAAGCGATTTTTTCACCCCCTGTTTCATGAATCGCGATTTCGATTTTTAAAGTGGATACATCAATCTCACATCTTGAAAAATCCTAAAAATGAAAATTTTCCATCCAAAAACCTCGAAGTTATTCTTGTTTCAGCGGAGCTCTATTTTCGATTTTTTTTTCGAATTTTCCCGCTCAGAGAGAATTTTTCAACCAAAACTGAAAAATGTTACATCAAAATAACTTGAAATTTTCTAACGAACTTATTTCTACAATAAAAAAATGGTGTTCTAGTTTGAAAAACGGAAGTTGACGTCATTTCCGGAAAAACCGGAGGTGCTCATGCCTTGAAAATATTTTAGATTTCATCAGCATCGGGAAATTCTTATAAGTGCTGAATTTCATGAAAATACGTTCAGTAGTTTCCCGTATAAATATGGGTGAGGTTCCTCGTGGAAGACCCTGTATTGACACCTCGAACGAAATATTTGGCGGCACATTCGATAAGTCGAATTTTTCGGAGGAATCCATCGTTTACGTATAATTTTAACGAATCGTTCCATAGCTTAAGAGCATGCCGTGGTCTCATTTCAGTTCTTAAGTTGTAAATTGTGAGGATTCACGACAATATCGCTAAAAATATGTCGTCCAAACGTAGATACTTTGCAAACTTTATCTCTCGATGAACAACATAGACTTTTCAATGAAGTGGAAAATGGTACACGAAAGAAAGATTTAGCTTCAACGTATGGCGTCCCAGCCAACACTGTATCTACTATTTGGCGCCTATGAGGCAGGAATTGGGGCTGTGACCCAAAAATACTGCGATGGATGTACGTCATGATTGTGAGAC
Source organism: Adalia bipunctata (assembly GCA_910592335.1). Lineage (NCBI taxonomy): Eukaryota > Metazoa > Arthropoda > Insecta > Coleoptera > Coccinellidae > Adalia > Adalia bipunctata. The sequence goes on from OU342955.1 coordinate 19,045,541, forward strand.
CTATAGTCACATATGGGGCAGTAGCCTGGTTTGCTAAGGCAAGTCAGGCAAGTACGAGGAAAATGCTCGACAAAGTACAAAGACTTGCCTGTGTGTGCATCACGGGAGCTATGAGAACGTGCCCAACCAGGGCGCTTGAGATCATCACAGACCTCACACCTCTACATCTAGTGATTGATAGGGTAGCCCATGAGGCCATCCTCAGAGTACCTAAAGAAGGAGCAGGCAATGAGAGAGTCAGGTTTCAGAGAGTTTGGTCCTCTCTAAATGACTACACCTCATCTGCCAACCTTCCTAGTGATGTAATGATCAAGAAAGTAAGTACTGAGAAAAACTTCAGTACAATGCAAAAGAGAGGATTGGGAAAGAGAATACACCAACTATAATCTCAAAGAAAATACAATAAAATGGTATACAGATGGTTCCAAAACCGCTACAGGAGCTGGCGCTGGCATTTACGGGACGAACACCAAGTGTGCACTATCGTTGGGCTCCTGCACAAGCGTCCTTCAAACGGAAATACTTGCCATCGGAAGATGTCTAGTTATGAATCTAGAAAGAAACTATCAGAAGTGCGATATAGCTATTCAAACAGATAGTAAAGCTGCTACGTCATTGACTCAAAGCTGATTTGGGAGTGCCGAAACAAACTCAATGAGGTAGGCAAGAAGAATAAGGTCTTTTTAATCTGGGTTCCCGGTCATTCGGGAATCGTAGGAAACGAAGAGGCCAATACACTGGCCAGAAAGAGCGCACAAACACCACTCACTGGCCCAGAACCCTTCTGTGGTATAGGAAAATGCACCTATAAGAAGGAGTTTATGCTGAAGGAGAAAACCGAAAGAGAAAAACTCTGGCGGAATCTCCCAGGGATGGATCACTCCAAAAAGTTCCTCCGGAACTTTGAAACTGCTAGATCCAAAAAATATCTGGATCTCAGTAAAAACCAACTTCACTTACTCACTGGCTTTCTAACAGGATATTGTCGCCTAAAGAAGCATCTGTTGAGAATGGGTTTATCGAACACTGATGAGTGTAGATTCTGTGGGGAGAAGGAAGAAACTCCTATTCACCTGGTTACGGAATGCTATGCCATTGCAAGCCAAAGGAAAGAGTGCTTTGGACAAGAAACTTGAGGTCTGAAATGGTGTTGATTTTTGCAGATGACATTTCTGTAGCTGTTTCTGCCTCGGATGCCTCTGAGCTTGCGGACACCTGTCAGTGCCTTTTAAATCACTTTAGTGTCTGGTGCCGGAAAAATGCACTATTACTGAATCTCGATAAAACTAAGATTATTTCTTTCGGAAACAAAACAGTTGAGGGTGAGCTGTTGTCCATTACGTGTTCAGGTTTGTCAATTAGATCGGATGAGTGTATAAAGTTTTTGGGTATCTACATTGACGAACATCTCAGATGGTGTCATCATATTGACATACTATGTAAGAAGTTGAATTCTTCATTTTATGCCATATGTCGGGCTAAACATTGTTTTTCATCTGAATATCTGTTGAACCTATATTATTGTCTCGTTTATAGTCATATATCTTATAATATTTTATTGTGGGGAATCTCCACGGATGTAAATAGAGTATTTGTTTCTCAGAAGAGAGTATTGCGGTTGATCTATGGTATTGACTCGAGATCTTCTTGCAAACCGATTTTTGTTTCAAAGGGTATACTCACTGTTCCTTGTATTTATATATATAAGTCGCTTATGTTGATCAGACAGAATTCTGGGACTTTGGAAAAATTATCTAGTCATCATTCCTATAGTACACGCAATCAGGAAATTCTGTCACTACCTAAGCATAGGACAACTAGATATGAACACTCTCCCACTTATCAGCGTATAAAAATTTATAATAAGTTACCAGATTGCTACAAATCTTTAAGTTTTGTCCATTTCAAAAAGGCTATTAAATCTATGTTGAGTCGTAAGGCTTTTTATAGTATCAGAGAATATATGTATGATCAGCAACTCGACTCAATTTAAAAGTGTATATTCTATTTTTTTCTGTTATATAATGTTAATATTCGGATGTTATTCGTAATGATTGCGATTTTGTTATTCTTCTCTATTTTTGACTTGTCCATACATGTATATATGTCTTAAGGGATCAATAAAATACTTACTTACTTACTTACTTGTAGAAGTGGGGAGTTATCCTCCTTGAAGCCGTCCCAGATACTGGATTTTATCAAATCTCTGAAACTGGAGGGCGAGATGAGGTGCAAGCCGAGACTTATCAACACATAGTCCAGGAATTGTGGCTTTTCCTACGAGGTAAACATACTCTTTATCCGCGAATCGTTTGAAATTCGACAGAATTCAACTAATTTTGAGAAAATCGTGAATTATTTCATTCATAAATAAATGAAGCTTTGAAATTCGGAATGAAATTGGTTGCAGTACAATGGAAACGTATAAATGTTGAATTGTCAAACTTGAGGAATATTAATTTGAGTGCTGGAGCTTTCGAAGAAAAAACATTGTAAAATGAGTGATGATGAATTTCCCATTTCTGTAACTCTTCCAGAGTTGGTTGAGGCAGAGAATACTGCTCAATTAGTGTTATTGCCAAAGAAATCAAGTGAAAAGTTGGAATATGCATATGTTGAACACTCACAATTGTGAGGAAATATCATTTCTCAACAGTAAGGAAATGAATATTTCCTAACAGTTGGAAATCTTGACTTTTCATGAGAGATGTTGTCAGGAATGTCAAAATTTCCCTGCAATTTGCGGAAAATTTGTTTTTGTACAACTGCCATTAAAAGTGACACTTTTAATGACAGCAAACAATGTTAAAATTGATTGTTCACGTGGAAGCATTTTCTTATGATGAAATCAGATGAAAAAAATTTAGCAATTGCAAATTTTCATTATCAATATTCAACAATCATTACTTGTGAACATTAATATATCCAATAATGTAATGACTGTTAGGCTCTGTATATATTTGAATGCCTAATATACTTCCATAGGCACAGAGATAAATTCGAACATTTCAACACAATACATGAATATAATACAAGGACTGCAAATCTCTATTATCCTATTCATCGTTTAAATATAACTGAAAAATGTCCTCAGTATATGTGTTTGAAATTGTACGATGGCTTACCAGCAGATATGAGACTGCTTTCTTTCAGGGATTTCAAAAATTAAATTAAGAAATATTTGATAAATTTGGAACTATATTGTCTTGATGACTATTTTGGTTTCTATATTAGTTTATAGTTTCAGTTTGTATTGACGTCATTTCTCTCAACTGAATTATAAATTTTTGTTAGCCCGTTGAGTCGAAATAAAAAAACTGTTTATGCTTATGTTGATATTATTGGTAAAACTAGAACAATTACTAACATCATTGCCCTGTGACGTTAGGGAGCTTCGCAACACATTATTAGAATCCCCAGCACCATCAGTACTTGTAGAAACCGGAAGTGCAATATTGGATGATGATGATTCGAAATCTGTTGAGGTTCGGAGAATTTTTTCAGCAATGACATTTCTATATGCAATGGAATGATCAACATAGCCCTCGGCTACCGTCGTAGACTTCCATCCACCATGTTTTTTTATATCCGTAATATTTGCTTCTAATTCTGCTAGCGGAGGATCTTCGAAAACAGTGTCCTGTATATTGCTTTGGTTCTGGCAGTTTGAGGAATTCGGCAACAATAGATAGAATTTTCCCAAATGTATTGATACCAACTGGATTGGCAGTGCATTTATTATTCATGTATTTCAGGAAAAAACGACGATGTTTCATGACAGAAAGGCGCAGTGCAAAGTACTTATTGATATAGTCAACATACTTCAAATAATACTGAAAGAACGACTGACTTTCGTTTTTGTGTTTGGAAGTTGTATAATGTATAACCAATGATTTATTTGTGATTTCGATGTCTTCCACTGATAAATTACACAATTCTTCACGCCGACAGGCTCCAAATAATCCGAAAATAGTTGCAACCTTAACCATCAAGTATTTCTCATCTGGTGCCTCATTTATAAACTTTCCAACTTGTTCACGAGTGAGAATTTTCGATTTTTTGGGACGATATCCTTCACTTTTCCGTTTTGAATATGCTTTTACCCCTAAAATATTTACTAACCTCCACACCATTTTTAACACGGGCGCTTGACTTTATCATTGACAATTTGCTCCACAAACTTGATGAACTCCATATTTTTGATTTTTTTTAACACCGGCGCTTGACTTTATCATTGAAAATTGGCTCCACAAACTTGATGAACTCCATATTTTTGATTTTTTTTTAGTAAGCCAGGAAAACAGGTTCACTGAAGTTCCCTTCTACATTTTTCAATTTACACCAGGCTAGGAAATTGTTATATGCTATATATCGTACTGCTGAACAGATTTTTCAGGTAGGAGTTCCAGACTTGCTCTTCTTGCAGACTCTTCAATATCCACAGGAACAACCAAATCGTCACTTTTATTAATAATTGGACTCTCGACAAACATATTAAGCAGTAAAAAAAGTTAAATTGTTCAGTTCGCTCCGCTCATTTCACTTTCTCACTAACAAAATAAAACGTCACTCATATCATAAATAACTGTTTTTTTCATTAACTCGAAGTCTTGATAACTTAATTTTTTTTTCTGGTAGATCATGATTCAAGTTATCGAAGTTCGACTATATTTCAATACGGTTTATTCTTTTAGGAGTATCGTTCATGTTCATGTCATAAAGAATATTAACTGAAAATATCAAGTCTTCAAGTGATGAAACAAAAGAGCTAAATAAAAATATGCATACTACCAAGAATATCAAAGTGGAGTTGAAAGAAGTTTCAATACAAACACACACCAAGACTGTACTTATAGCAATTTTTTCAGACAGCTCGCAGTTATTCTACTCGAATTATTATGAGTTGCCTGCAAAAAATCTAATCCCGCTTCTCTGATAATTGAATATTGAGTTCCATGATGCTAACCGACGTAACATACTTTTATCTGCTTCTGAAAGTCGAGCACTCGAATATTATGAAATATGATGATGTGTTCGGGTTTTCAAACCCGCCGTCTACTGAGATATACCCTTTGATATGTCTTCGTTTAGCTGGAAAGCATACATTCAACGAGAATGCCTGAAATTGAAATTTCTAATTCTTCCTTCCCTCGGGCTATTTTATTCATTTTCCTGTATGTCATCCTTTTACCTCTTGCTGGAAAAAAGGTTTTTCCTTGATTCATCCTTGATATACAGGGTTAGTCAGCCACGTCTTTATATCTTCAACTGTTTTGTGCCTGGTGTACTAGGAATTCTCGCTCCGCTGAGAGGGAGAGTTCAAACCATAGAAAACATGTATTTTGAACTTAATTAGCTTTAAGTTAAGTCACATACATGTTTTCTATGGTTTGAACACTTTTCAAACAGGTTTCTCCTCCCAGATGTGTTTGGTACCCTAGGACTTCTTGCAAGAGCCCCAAAATCTTAAGAGTCACAAACTTGGAATATTTAACTGGTATTTAATAGTGCCAAAGAAAAATGGGTCAAGTAGACGATCAGCTATTGATTTCATTTTGTTTTATAAGGATATTTCTATCCTTGTTCCAAATTTACGAGGATGTATTGATATCTAGTTAGCCTAGACCAGTTCCATGCATAACAAAATATTGCGATACCATATCAACGAACGATAACTTATTAGAAGTGTCAGTGTAGAGTTTGACGTCAAAAAAGTAAACCAGAGTTACGCAATAAATTAAAGAAAAAAGATGTCCACCGAAATTGCGAAAATCGAAAAATTGGAGTATCGAGCCATCATCAAGTACCTGTATTTAAAAGGGTTAAGAGGTAAGCAGATTTACGAAGGTATGCTTAATACCCTTGGTGATCAATGTCCTTCGTATGCGACCGTGAAAAATTGGACTGCAAGCTTCAAGAGAGGTAAATTTTCCATTGAAGATGATGACCGATCGGGAAGGCCAGTTTCTGTGTAAGTCCCCAAAATATAGATGCAGTTTTGACATGATTTTATCAGACCGTCGAATTTGGCTAAAACGGATATCTGAAGCACTGAAAATTTCATACGAACGCGTTTATCATATAGTTCACGTCAATTTGGACATGACAAAAATTTCTGCAAAATGGATCCCCGAATGTTTGAATGTTGACCAAAAGCGTGCAAGGGTAGAAGCATCGTGTGCTCGATTTGAAAAAGATGTAGGCTTCTTAAACCGAATTGTTATTATGGATGAGACTTGGCTACATTTCTACGATCCAGAAATAAGGCAACAATCGATGGAATGGCGACACTCTGGTTCTCCAAGACCTAAGAAATTTCGTGTCCAAAAATCTATGCTGGAAAAGTTCAAGCTTCAGTTTTTTGGAATTGCCTTGGAGTAAACATGATTGATTTTTTGGATAAAAGTACAACAATAACTGGAGATTACTATTCGACATTACTGACCACTCTACGGGAAGAAATTGAAGAGAAAAGACGCGGAAAGCTATCCAAAGGTGTTTCGTTTTCACAGGACAACGCCCTAGTACACAAATCTCATGTTGCCATGCAAAAAATTCGTGATTTAGGGTTAGAATTACTAGAACACCCCCCTTATTCACCAGATTTGGCTCCGTCCGACTATTATCTCTTTCCTCAACTGAAAAAAAGTTTAAAAGGTCGTAAATTTTCTTCCAACGAGATGGTAACAAAAGCTGTGGAGTACTAGTTTGCAGAGTTAGCAGAAACATTTTTTTTAATGTCTAGAAACGTTACAGGTTCACTGTAATAAATGTATTCAATTAAGAGGAGAATATGTTGAGTAATAAAATATTTTGACATTGAAATTTTGTTTGGTTCTATAGTAGGCTAAGAATTTTTCAATATAACCTCGTACACGCAATATCACAGAAACTGATTAGGATATCCACTCATTAATCCTCTAATTCTATCAGACAACAAACCAGCTAGATCGGAATTTACCTATATTGTTGCAGAACTCCTATTAAGCCATGCCCCGAAGACATCTAAATCTCCTTCAAACCGCACAATGTCTTTAATACCACAACCATTACTCCCAACAGTAAATATTCCCTCCTCGTGTAGTGCATCAAAGAGCAAACACAATGTGCTAATTGAAAATACAAATAGCAATATATTGTAGAGACGTTCGCTGCAACTTGACACAATGGCGGCGCCAAGAAAAGCCTGGGGAATCTAATCTAGTAGGCCTTCCCTCGGACCGCCGCTCCTCATTTGTTATGTTAATGTGGACCATTCACAGACACCTTACAAATGACTTTTCTTTGTCCGAAAATCTGACGTATTTCTTAGGCTGGCGCGATATTATATTCCGTCTTTACGTAAGAATTATTCTGATATTGACAGAAGAAAAATGCGAGACGGTAGAGAAAGACGTATTATGGATTAAAGCCGAGTCGGAGTCAGTGGTTTGAAAACTGAGATGATGAAAGAGGGAACGGATACATCTCATCGCGGTTCTTCTTCTTCTTCTTTGTTCTCAGTCTCTGTTTTCCAGATCTTAGGATAACGAATAATTCGTTGTGAAAATTAGGGGTATTCGCCCCCATGTCCTGTGACGGTTATCTGAACCAAAAGTTGAAGCCCAGACTTCAGTTTCATCAAGGGTGATGATTTCCAAAATACAAACAACCAAACTTATATGGAATCACCCTGTTATTTGGAAAAAACGAATTTTGATTAAAAAAAAGTCGCTGAAAAGTGAGGAGCAGTTTTTCCAAAACAAGTTTATTACAAAAATAATATAAATTATTAAAAGATTATTTTTATAATAGAGCAGAAAATTAAAAGTGTAAATTTCTCTGAAAATAATTTTTATGTAACTGAGAATTGAACAACAAATAAAACGATTTTAACAAATCAATAATCAGTATTACCACCCCTGATACAAGCTTGAATTCGACGAGGCATGCTTTCTATTAAGTTGTTAATTTCTTCTTCTGTAACATTTGCCCATTCCTCTAAAGCCGCTTGTATAAGTTGCTCTGCGTTACCAGGATTATTTTGACGAGCTCTAATTTTTCTTTTGATCCTATCCCACAAGTGCTCGATAGGATTAAGGTCCGGTGAACAAGAAGGCCACTCTAAAACAGTCACACCTTCTGTTTCGAAAAAAATTTTTGCAACTCTGCTAATATGTGGAGGTGCATTATCCTGCATAAATAGGAAATAATCTCCAAAAGCACCTCGCCAGAGCCTCACTACAGGTTGCAGCACTAGATCAACATACCTAGGACCTGTCAGAGATTGTCTAATGGGAATTGAAGGAGTTTTCTCACCAAACATAATTCATTCCGCCCCAAAACATTACAGTACCTCCTTTGTATTTAGGGATCGGTCTTGCAGCTTGGAGCCTAGTTTGCCTCCCTCTACCTCTTAAAATGCGAACACGCCGGTCGTCTGATCGTAGGCCAATTCTGGTCTCATCCGAAAATAAGACATTTTTCCAATCTTCAATAGTCCAATTTTCATGCTCTAAACACCAATTGAAACGGTCAACTTTATTTTGCCTTGATAGTTCTGGAACTCTTGACGCTCTTCTCTTGAATAATTCCCGAGCGCGAAGTCTTTTTCTGATAGTTTCGACAGAAACACTAACACCTGTAGCTTGCAAAAATTGCCTTGAAGCTCTGAATGAGATACTGCGGGATTTCTTCTTGCTGTTTGGGCTAAAAAGCGATCCTGCCTTTCTGTAGTTACTCTTCCACGACTTCTTCTCGTCCTATTCTTTAGGGTTCCTAACTCCAGAAACCTTGCATAGGTTTTTGAAACAACCCCTTGTGTAACCCCCACCGTTCTTGCAATCTGTCTTTGTGACATACCTTGTTCTGCCATAGTAATAATTCTTCCTCTCTGGACTTCCGATAACCCCACATAAGGCATTTTTTTTTAAACTTCGCAAAAAAACAAAATATAAATTCACTGCGACGTTCGAACGAAATGGTAAAATCGACACTGCAAAGCCAAATCTTATCAAGTGCTTATGAACCTAACTGTTTTTGTGAGTAAACACATGCACTTTCTATTTGCTTCTAACGAAAAAGATCTCAAAATAATATTTCATCTTAATACTGGGTGATTCCATATAAGTTTGGTTGTGTGTATTATGTCTCATCCTGTACAAGACCGTCAGGATCGACACCCCCGTTTCAGGAAGTCATTCCAGCGAGCAGTTCCGAGAAAAATAAATTTCGTATATTCGCAAGTTTACGATCGAGTCCCATCCAACAATTCGCAGCTAGAGCGGCCCTTCTGGCAAACTAATTTATGCAAGATAAAATTTTAATGGGTATGATATGAATGCGCCGCTAAAGGCTTATACGACCGCGTCTGGATTTTACGAGTCGACTGTCATAAAACCTTTATATTCTTTTTGGTGCATTTGAATTTAATTATTTCATTTAGTAGGTGACGCTGATGACGTTAACGCAATCCACTGTAATTCCGCCTGTAAAAGTCTTTCACGAGGGGCGATAATTTTGAAATATACCCTGGTGGGGATGCTGAATAGTCAATGGAGCCGTCTCACAATTTTTTCAGTAGTTTCTCAAAACATGTTCGCAAATTGAGTAGTGGGAGAATTCGTTTCAAAAGTTTTAATTTTTTCTTCACCAATTTTTTAAATAAGTAGGTATTAGAAATTTAATGGTTTACTTACTCATCTAACTCATTCTTTCTCCCATTTCCTTATGTTTCAGGTGGCAATTCATTTATAGTACAAACTGAGTACACTCAAAAAAATTATAAAATAAATTTCAGTAAAGAGTATGGCCGCTTCTCGGTCTTTCGGTCACGTGTCCAGGTTCTCGACATCGATGGACGAGTAAAACAACGCTTTTAATAACTTGAAAGAAATTGGCAACATCCCTCTGAATACGTCCAGCATCGTTCATACCATTATACCAATAGACCTATTGGCTTCATGCAAAGTGAGATTACGTCTAGATATAATTGTAAAAAAATTTTCAGATTCTGAATCAAAGTTGGTTGTGAGAATGTGATGAAATATCTGACAAACGACATGAACTTGCCAAAAACTAAGAAGTTATCAAACGAGGAGCAAAAAACATTCAGGAATAAGAGAGAAAAAATAAACATTTGGTAGACAAAAATTGGCCATTTTTGAAACGGTCACAAAATAGATGAACTTCTCCATGTTTGTGGAGCAGTATATCTTTGAAACAAAAGTAGCTCATTGCCAAACTAATTGACAGAAATAAATTGTACCATTGAAAATGGTTCACTTGAGTGTAAAAGATCGTATAAAGATAATAATAATAATAAGATGAACTGAAGATTACTCATCAGGTCTCATGAACTCTAGAAGCCACTTGCAGCTCATCTCTTTTGTTAAGGGACGCTACGAGGGCAGGATGAAGAACTCCTCCATGGAATGTGTGAGGGTTTTTTAGTGAGCAGCCAAACAAGATCTTGGATTCTCACTCTGCCGTGAGTGCGGACCCTCTCGGCGCCCATAAAGGGTTTTCCTCTCACACGGACGTTTAAGAAAAAATAAAAAAATAATGACAATATTTTCACAAACATGATCACACAAGAAAATTTTTTTACATGAGATACCACAGTGTAGGATACAAAAGATTAGCATTTAGCATTTGTTCTGTTCACCCAGATAAAGTTCGAAGATGAAAGATGTTCAAGAACTTGAAATTGAAAGGAAGGGAGTTGTAGGCATTTGCTATGTTGTATGAAAAGCTTCTCTCGAATAAAGTCGATCTGTGAATAGGGTCTGTGATAAGACCTTTATTTCTGATATTGATGTTGTGAACATGACTTCTATATATTATTTTCCTGTGGCGATAACTAGGTACTCTATTTAACACCATATTATGATAAAAACACTCCGCATGTAACTTTCGTCGGTATTTCATGTTTAAACCAACCTATTTCCCTGAGTTTATGTGAGATTCTCTCGAACTTACGAATACCGTAATGAAGCGTAAACATGAGTTTTGTACTTTTTGAAATCTCACCTCAACCATAATGTCCGAAAGAATTCAAAGTGAATCGTCCATAGTTTGCCGGTAGGAGTCAAAACTTGTAATTACTTTTAGAAGATGCTACTTGTGAAGTGAAGGTTCTGGTGATTCCTCTGCCAATAAATAGGAACTTTTGAATATTCAAACTGTGACAAGCGAAGAAAAAACTCAGGAGGCTTTACGTTGGGCGCCATTTACGTATGCATAATAAAAGGGAAAAGAGATCTGCAGAGGATTTGGAAAGTCGAAAAGAAGAAGTTTCTGAGTATATTTGTGGGAAGTACCAACAAGGATGCAAATTAGGATAGGGGGTAAATAAGGATGTAGATTACAGAAAAAAAGCGATGGTAAAAATGTTAGGATTGCTTTTCTACAACATCTCTGATTATTTTTGATCAAATGTCAGTAGGTATAGCTATCGAAACTACATGATAAATGGGGAACTACTCTGTTTCACCACTTCCATCTCGGATGAGAAACCATAGAACGGGATCAATTCCTTGAAACGTAATAACTTCACAATTACCTCAGAGAATAACGGGGTCACAGAAGGGGCTATATTAATTCTGATCCTTCCGAAGACCTACCGGATCAACACGAATGAGTTGAGGGGATCCTCGATTCAAAAGGCGGGAGTCGAGCTTGATTACACGTGTCCCGATGAATACCAAGAAGCCGAGGGGTTGCAGAGGGTCCCTGTGACGAGGAATGACAGCGATAATAACATTGGGAATACTGGAACAGTTGTAGGTTTTTCGAATCGACAGGATCATTTGCATGAAGAGCTTCATTTGCAGCAATCTTGATTTGTTGCTCTTCTGATTCAGGCAATGGAATTGTTCGAGAGAGAGAGGTAACGAAAAATCATTCCATCAAATTTCAGGGTCAGGCAACTGAGGATATTCGCAAAAGTATTTCTGGTTGCACACAACTTAAAGAACGATAGATGAGATTCATCAGAAAAGCTGAGATAACCCTGGGATTCGGTATTTTTTCTTTCTGTCTTTACATGATGAATAGTTCTAATTGGAAGACGAGTGATAGAGGAAAGTCACCAAATATGAAATAGTATCCTAATATGGAATACCTTCATTTCTCCAAGATTATAAGTAATAAACGGAACATTCGACCATCTTCTGTTTTATTCGGTCTACTAACAATCGCACTCACACCATCGAGTCAGTTGCGCAAACACTTAACGCGTGGCAGGCGTGTTTTGTTTTGTTGTCGTGAAGGAAATTTCAAAAGTTAAGTCGTAAATGAGTATTACCAGCTGTTATGTTTGTATACATGAGTGTAATACTATTTAGTATACCGATATTATGTTTTTTTCTGATCGGAACAATATTGAGCAATATCGCCTTAGTTACCATATGTCATAACACACTAATATTTCCCAAGGGAAATATGAAACGTCAAGTCATATTTCCCTTGGGACAATATGATATATTTATATTTTACTATAAAAAATCTTTCATTTATTTATTGGAAAAAAAAAAGTGCAATTCTTGAAATTTCAGCTAAAGGTATTGTAACCAGATGCAAATGATTAAATATCTTGTTCGCAATTCGTCATTTGGAGCTTCTCTCAAGAATTTCTTGATCTCCTCCCGAGCCAACACTGCTGATTGTTTGGGAAAGTATCCTTTATTTTTTTTTCAACAAATGCTTCCACTTCATCGAATATTTTGACTTCAGTTTTTTTCTTCAAATGTAACATTGACCTTAGCATCGATAATTTTGGCCATAACGTGTTTGGTGAATATTTCTGCAAGTAGGGATCGAACAAATTAGTATTAAGTACATCAAAAATATCAAGAATCAGAGCAACATACCAAATCTTCAAAATATGCTAACAAAATATTTTCGTTGACACCGTCCACCATATATTTTCTTCTCCACTACTGAAAGTCTTTATACGCTTTATTGTAGGCAGTGTTAGATTTCTCCGAAACCAAACATTAACGGGCTTTTGCCGCTTGAGCTTCCACGTATTCTGACATTATTTCAGCAATTTTATTTTTGACAAGACATGAAAATCAAAACAGTCAACTATGATTTTCACAAACACTGCCCATAGCAACGTTTAAAATCCAATGAATTCGAAAATTTGCAATCTAATATTAATTTTTCCATTTTCAGAACAATAATGTGTTTCAATCAGAAAAAAACTATTGATTACAACACGGGAAATATGAATATATTTCCTCGGTTGTCTATACATCCCTCGGGCTTCGCCCTCGGGATGTATCTTTGACAACCTCGGAAATATACTATTCATATTTCCCTTGTTGTAATAATAGCTATTATTTCACCATTTTGTGATCTTTTCTCATTAAAATATTGTGACTTGAAAAAATATTTAGAACAGTTTGAATTGAACTGCAGTATAAAAATCCAAATATGGACAGTCGTCGGTGTCTTATTATGGAATATGCTTTATGTGTGGGCTCTGGGCACATTGTGATTGTGCTGGTCCAGAGTTTGATACTTGGATCTGTGACTTTTGCAAGTTATTATGAAACTTCTTTCATTTATCACAATATATTATATTCATGTAATTGATCTCAAAGATATTAATGTCCATTTTTGTTATTGTTATGTTGATTTAAGCTTATATTCCATATATGGGTTCCTATTCCATATTTGGTTACTCATTTGTGATTTTGTTTTTTGTGTTAGATTTTAATTAGATAACTAATATATTTGATTAGAGGCTATTAATAACTACATATAAATGTATGTCTGATTCGTATAAACATTAAACTGATTTAATTAATATGAAGTTTTTTCTTTATATTTTCCTCTATAGTGACATCCAAAGTCACCATATAAAGAATTTTTCAATGAGAGGTAGAGGTGCTATTTTGACATTCAAAGCCAAGTGACCACTACGACCACGACTACAGGACCATATCCTTTTCATGAAATTTTCCATAACCAAATATCAAAGTGGCTGCCCCATGTCCTCGACAACCTAACGACTTCCATCTTTGAGGTTTTGCTTCGTCGCTGGGCTCTTGGCGTAGACCTTCTCTTTCACATGGCCACAAAGGAAGAAGTCGCAAGGTGTTGAATCACAAGATCTCGGTGGCCAATTGTGATCACCTCTTCGAGAAATAACACGGTCCGGAAACTTTTCCTGTGAGAGATCAATGGATTTTTTGCTAGTGTGGCACGTAGTGCCATTTTGTTGGGGGCGAACGTTGTCCAGATCAGTAGAATCCAATTCCGGCTATAAAAAACTAATCTTCTCTCAATAGCGCAATCCAGTCATCGTTACTATTGCTTCAGCCTCATTTTCGAAGAAGTAAGGTCCAATGACCCTGCCGGACCATAAAACACCAAACAGTCTCACGTTGAGGATAGACAATCTTTTCAACAAAAACTCTTGGGTTTTCCGAGCCCCAGATGCGACAATTTTGCTTGTTGATGAAGCCACCGAGGTGGAAATGGGCCTCATCACTGAAGATAATTTTTCGATGGAATTCCGGATCATTTTCATGCAAGAACCCAATTAGCAAAGACACGACGTTGTTGATGATCGGACTGCTTGAGTTCGTGTCTTAACTGAACTTTGTAGGCCTCAAGACCCAAATCTTCATGCAAAATACGGTGTAATGACTTTTGTGGAATGCCTAATTTCAAAGAACGATGAGGAATGGACAAACCTGGGTTTTCTTCAACACTTTCGGCTACAGCAGCAATATTCTCTGCTGTTCTTGAGCGAATTGCCCGGGTTTTATTCTTCCATCAGTAACGTGTTCCGAACCGCTTAATTTTTCCACCAATGTCTGTATTGCGGTTCGACAAGGTGTTTCACGACGACCCAAAAATGTTAGAGTTTTACGAATCGTCACTGTCGAATTTTCACCATTTTCATAGTGAATTTTAATAATTTCAATGCGTTGTTGAAGCCTGTATCGTTGCATTTTTATCAATGGCGTAGTTTGTACTTGTCAAATGTCAAAAATGACAGCTTAAAATGATGTTACATTTGAAGCTGTCATTTTTGACATTTGACAAGTAACTGAAATAGCGGACTATCCAAAATAACACCCTTTATTGAAAAACTCCTCACATATGCCAGCTACCGTCGACAAAGTTACAAAGCATTAAAATTATCCTTCTGATGAATCACAATGATGGAACAACGCAGATTTTAACGTATGCAGATTGGTGAATACTCTCTGCGCGTTGAGCATAACCGAAAGATGATATTTTAATGTCGCGGTCAGCAAAGGGTTCGAATCTAATAACCAAAGTCTCAGATGTCAACCATCCACTCTATTTTCTCCCCCAAAGCGAGTAATTCTGACAATAGCCTTAGCCTTATCCTCAACACGTGCATCTTTAATTGAAGGATATGGCAGGAGGTTGAATAAAGGGTGTATCACAGATATTTCTAGAAACGGTTCGTGAAAAAACAGGAGAATCGATTAAGCTGAAATGGCGTTGAAACAATCAGAAGAACCGTTTTGGTTGTACGAATATCTTAAAAATGGAAGAAGGTTAAAGGATTCTGGGAAACGCTTCTCTTAGTTGCTGCTGGTATGGTTCTATCTATACAGGGTCTTTCACGAGGAACCTCACCCATATTTATACGGGAAACTACTGAACGTATTTTCATGAAATTCAGCACTTATGAATATTTCACGATGCTGATGAAATCTAAAATATTTTCAAGGCATGAGCACCTCCGGTTTTTCCGGAAATGACGTCAACTTCCGTTTTTCAAATTAGAACACCATTTTTTTATTGCAGAAATAGATTCCTTAGAAAATTTCAAGTTATTTCGATGTAACATTTTTCAGTTTTGGTTGGAAAATTCTCTCTGAGCGGGAAAATTCGAAAAAAAAATCGAAAATAGAGCTCCGCTGAAACAAGAATAACTTCGAGGTTTTTAGATGGAAAATTTTCATTTTTGGGATTTTTCAAGATGTAAGATTGATGTATCCACTTTAAAAAACGAAATCGCGATTCATGTTACAGGGGGTGAAAAAATCGCTTTCAAATTTAGGGATGACAAAATCGTGAAAAATCAATTTTTTTCAAATTAGAACCCCATTTTTTTATGGCAGATATTGAATCTACGTTAAAAAATAATGTGAGTGTATGCATCACACCCTTGCCCTAAAATGGATATTTTCTGAGTTAATATCCACTGGGTACAACACACGAAATAAATCGTGTATAAGAAAAGAATACCGTAGGCTGTGGTGATCACAGCAGAGTCCGGGCTATTTCGCAGCTTCCCTTTGTAATAGGTTACCTGGTTGGTTGAGGGAACTATCTAGGACAGAGTTCAAAACAAGATTGAAAGCAATTTTGGTAGATAATGCTTTTTACTCACTGGAAGAATACAATACGTGTAAAATCGATCTGAATTGAATCCTTTTGTTCTATTTTTGCTCTATAGTCTATATTGTATTAAATGGGACATATTTGTCGTTTTATTAATGTTTTTTCTATATTTATTATTTTATTTATACATTATGTGTTTATTTTGTAATAATTCTCGATGCTTTAAGACTTGACTTGTGTAAGCAATTGTATTGCATTAGCACCAATAAACTCTCTCTCTCTCTCTCTGCTTTGCCAAAGTTCCATTGACAATCGAAAGTGAATGTGTTTTGACAGTTTAGGTTTTATCTAGCAAGACACTGTCTCCGCGAATGAAATGTTTTCTCAACGAGGCAAGCTCTATCAAAGTCTTGTGAGGACTCTACTCAATTGGTGCCTTTAACATTTGGCATGAGTGATCGATAAAGCTTTCTGTTGCTGGTGAAGCCATCAGCATGGCTGGATTCCATTATTGTGATTAGAAAAACCTCAAAAACTATCTAAGCTATAGTTGCTGTTGAAACTCCAGTATTCTAGTCGTAAATATAGCGAAATCCAATTAGCAATTCCCACTCAGCAATCCTCTGCGATAAATTTAGGCAGTTCCCTTTCCAGACCCCTATTTAGCGATTGTTAATGTGTGGAATCAGTCAAAATCAGTTTCCGGAAATCATTAGCAATTTCGAACACCTTGAGGGATTAGAGTCGCATTGTGACACGCTCAGATTATCATTATCGGATGTTTACCAGAGCGTTCGCAATGCTCGGGACCTCCTGTGGGGTAGGCCTTCGTTCGTTATCAGAATTTGACACCCTGGGGGTTTTAATTATTCCACGAATCAATAGACTTTCACTTCGAGCCTTCACGTTAAGTCGGTTTGAAGAGTAGCGGAAATTTAACGCTGAGATGCAGCGATAGCTTCGATCCTTTGGTTGACTTGGTTCTTAAAAAGCGGAGGATTCACAGGAGGAGATCTCCAATTAGATTATCCGTAATGAGATGATTTCCAGGTTTGATATTTTTGCTACAGCCGCTCTTTTGAAAGCTATGATGAGAAACACCGTCATTTTGAATTGCAACACCGCCATTTCGAATAGTCATCATTAGGCTTTCCGGTAGGTAGGAAACTGAATGCCGATTGAATAGAAGCTAAGAGACGTTCCACTCTACAGCCCAGACACTACTTCGTCCATTCTAAAGGATTTTTCCTTCAAAAAGAGGAGGTATGTCGTCAATAATGGAGAATAACATCAGCCAAATGACCACGCCTACAGGACCGTATCTTTTTCATGAAATTTTCCATAACCAAATCGCAAAGTGGCTGCGCTATGTCCTCGATAGCCTCACGAATTCCATCTTTGAGGTCTTGAATCGACGCTAGCCCCTTGACGTAGACCATCTTTTTCACATGGCCCCAAAAGAAGAAGTCGCAAGGTGTTAAATCACAAGATCTCGGTTGCCAATTGTGATCACTTCTTCGAGAGATAACACGGTCCGGAAACTTTTCCCGTGAAAGATCAATGGTTTCGTTGCTTGTGTGGCACGAAGCGCCGTCTTGTTGGAAGTAAACGTTGTCCAGATCAATGGGGATTTTCAGTAACTCAAAATATGCACTTTTCTTTCAATGGCGTAATGAAGGGCAGTTTATAACACATTTGTTACCATTTATTCACTCTGAATTTTGAAGAATTGATTAATTATTCGATATTGGAAATGTGATTTCAACACGTGTGAATTCAAAAGTCCCTCTGCTGTGACGTCAGTGGCTGAATTTGTAATATCATTGGTTGAAGTTTGTGATGGAGGAGAAAATGCCCAGAGTAACTGAGAGACACGCAGCTGTTGTCAAGTCTTTGTGAATCTGTGAAATTATTCATAAATATATTCAGTAATCGTATCATATTTCGTCGGTCTGCTGCCAAAACAAGATAAGTACATTTTCACCATTTCCGTAACCATAATTGGTATATGAATGTAGGTACTGCATAAACCATGAACCAGATAACTGTTGGACAACGGACATTTTTTTCGTTGTCTAACAGACTCAACAGTTATCTGGTTCATGCTCATGCAGTACATTTACATGTGTATACATATACCGATTGTGGTTACGAAAATGTTCTTAACGCAAAAATGATAAAAATGTACTTATCTTGTTTTGGCAGCAGACCGACGATTTGATGTGATCACTTTAATGGTTTTATTGGTTTTGAAACATCGTCATATTACAACTTAATTTTCATTAAAGTTGATATAATACTCATTCTCTCAAAATACAAATACTGATGTGACAACCACGCCTACAAATTATAAATGAAAACATAACCTTCTTATTTGTCATTTCGACGTCTTCTTCGCGTACTATAGAATGGCGTTTCTTACAGCTAAGTCTAGGAGTATTCTATACAGGGTCTTTCACGAGAAACCTCACCCATATTTATACGGGAAACTACTGAACGTATTTTCATGAAATTCAGCACTTATAAATATTTCACGATGCTGATGAAATCAAAAATATTTTCAAGGCATGAGCACCTGCGGTTTTTCCGGAAATGACGTCAACTTCCGTTTTTCAAATTAGAACACCATTTTTTTATTGCAGAAATAGATTCCTTAGAAAATTTCAAGTTATTTTGATGTAATATTTTTCAGTTTTGGTTGGAAAATTCTCTCTGAGCGGGAAAATTCGAAAAAAAAATCGAAAATAGAGCTCCGCTGAAACAAGAATAACTTCGAGGTTTTTGGATGGAAAATTTTCATTTTTGAGATTTTTCAAGATGTAAGATTGATGTATCCACTTTAAAAATCGAAATCTCGATTCATGATACAAGGGGTGAAAAAATCGCTTTCAAATTTAGGGATGACAAAATCGTGAAAAATCAATTTTTTCAAATTAGAACCCCATTTTTTTATGGCAGATACTGAATCTACGTTGAAAAATAATGTGAGTGTATGCATCACACCCTTGCCCTAAAATGGATATTTTCTGAGTTAATATCCACTTCAGGGCAAAATAACTTGAAATTTTCTAAGGAATCTATTTCTGCAATAAAAAAATGGTGTTCTAATTTGAAAAACGGAAGTTGACGTCATTTCCGGAAAAACCTGAGGTGCTCATGCCTTGAAAATATTTTAGATTTCATCAGCATCGTGAAATACTTATAAGTGCTGAATTTCATGAAAATACGTTCAGTAGTTTCCCGTATAAATATGGGTGAGGTTCCTCGTGAAAGACCCTGTATAATATACTCCTAGGTTACGGCAACGACTGACGACTATACACAGTTGCCAAATCCATAATTATTTTTACCACTAATCTGCACTTCTCAAAATGAAAATAATTATTAATGCTTCCTAAATTAGAAGACCGGCCTATATACACCAATTCTTACCTGTGTAGACTAGGGATAATTATTTTTAATTGAATTTCTCACCTATCTGCTTACTTGAATCCTCTTTATCTTCAATTGCGAGGTCGTGAATTGAATGATCTTATGAAGCTTTATAGGGTACAAATGAAAATGTCATGATGATAATAGAAAAACATCCAAAATCAACATTATATCATGTTATTATTAGGAAAGTGAAAGCGAGGGCTTTTTTAGGCAAACTCTTTTTTGTGATCTGGCAACGCTGTCATTTTTATATCAGCAGCCCGTCATGACGAGTACAACCAATCAAAAATCTCTTTAGCCACCGACGTCACACGATTTCCCGCTTCTTCTGATAGTTTGAATTCGGTAGATTATTTTCGAGTTTTCAATATTTTTCAAGGGTATAAATTGATGAAGAAAAAAATTTGAGAAAAAATCACGAATAACGTGAGAATTCAATATGTCAAAAAATATTTTTTCTGAAAATGACTGGAAATGCCCATTCCTTCCAATTCCGGCCATGAAAATCATTAATCATTTCTCGATAGCGCAATCAATTCACCGCCACCGTCCATCGAATTCCGGACCACTTTCATGCATTTCAAGGACCCAATCAACAAAGAAACGACCTTGTTGATGATCGACCGGCTTGAGTTCTTACGATACTGAACTTCATAAGCCTCAAAACCAAAATTTCTATGCAAAATACGATGTTATGACGTTCGTGGAATGCGTAGTTTCAAAGAACGACGAGAAATGGACAAACCTGGGTTTTCTTCAACACTTTCGGCTACAGCAGCAATATTCTCTGCTGTTCTTGAGCGACTTGCCCGGGTTTTATTCTTCCATCAGTAACTTGTTCCGAACCGCTTAATTTTTCCACCAATGTCTGTATTGCGGATCGACAAGGTGTTTCACGACGACCCAAAAATGTTAGAGTTTTACGAATCGTCACTGTCGAATTTTCACCATATTCATAGTGAATTTTAATCATTTCAATGCGTTTTTGAAGCGTGTATCGTTCCATTTTTATTAATGGCGTAGTTTCTACTTGTCAATGTTCCAAAGTGACATCTACCGAAAAAACACCTCTTTTTGGAAAACCTTTCACATGGCTTGACCATCACTTCTCTAATCACGATGAGTAATTTAATTTCTAGTTGAAACATCCTGTATATCCTATACGTTCGGACCCTCAGCAGCATTTATATTTCGCAATGATGTCCAGGCTGCGGTTGATGTTTAAAAGCAATTTAAAGCCCGGAATGTATTTATAACTTTCCTTCCGAGTACTTTAATAGGGTTGAATATTTTCGTTAGCATTTTTCCAGCAACCCATGTAATTTAAATGAACGGAATAGGTCCGATAATGAGATTTCCACGGGGCTCACATACTTTGATCTAGCATAATCGAGTGTGCTCTGCGTGCAGAGCT
The DNA here is from genome assembly GCA_910592335.1 of Adalia bipunctata. Lineage (NCBI taxonomy): Eukaryota > Metazoa > Arthropoda > Insecta > Coleoptera > Coccinellidae > Adalia > Adalia bipunctata. The sequence continues at coordinate 19,066,710 of OU342955.1, forward strand.
GACGGTACTCTTCCCTCGGCAATTGAATTTGTCACTTTCCACCACTCTTCCTTTTTCGCTACGTGAAATTTTATCGTCCAGGCGGATAGGGAATGAGTTTTAAATGGCTTTGAGAAGGGTTTCCCGCCCTTAAATTGGTCGGAATTGGAAATACCTGAAAAATATCACGGCGAGCAGAGGAAATTGTTAATTTGATAGATATTCATTGGACCAGCTGATGAGTAGGTATCATTCTGAAGTCATAATGAGAAAGAATACTTACACCACTGTACAATTGGCGCCTGCGATGTGTTTTTTGATGGTTATGGGCGTATTAACTCTTAACGTGTGGATCCCCTACATTTCCAGCAATATGGTATCTCCTTTTCATTTGCTGTACATTTTGCAAAATATACTGCTCCACAAGTGTTTGGGATATCGTATTCAATCGTTTTCAAAAGTATGTAATTGTTCGGTCTCCGTCTTGTATATATGTATATATTATGTAAATATTTTATTTTCTGTATTCTTTTCTATATATCTTTCAATATTTCTGTCTATATATTCATTTTACGATGCAACTGGAAGGAACTGCAATAGTTCTTGAAATTGGGCTTATATTTTGCCTTGTGTCACTGACCTGCGCCATACATTCAATATTGGCAGAGGTAGTGCGATCAGGCAAGAAGAAGAAAATCGAGCCACACCCCCCCGGAACCACCGGGTCCGAGGTGACATCGTTAGTACGAAACACACAAAAAGACATTCTTTTCTAAAACACCGAACGAAAACAGTCGTGTACAAGTGCACCCTCTTCTAAAATTACTAGAACGAGAATCATCAACATCCCACGCGCCTGGCTGCTGCACTACTGGTAAGTCCAAATATTAGAATTGCATAGTGTAGTTTCAGTGATTTTCGATTGACGAGAATTGTGAGTCTCAGTTCGATAATTATCTCAATATCATACTCATTGATACCAAATTTCTGAATCAGTGGATCCCTTGCAATTATTAACCATTTCATTCATTTCATTTCAGTAATCTTCGAGAAAATCTCTGTAAAATCACTAAAAACTCAATTACAACTTGAATCGATCCAATAAAAATCAGTATGAGACATTTCGTCAATCTGGTCGCCTTTTTTCTGAAGTTTGGTTCTTTGCGCTTCATGATCATGAATGTTCTTATTTTGAAATGAAGTCAGTTTATCAACGCCTTCGATTTGAAACGAGTTTTCTGAAAATACCAAGACGTAAATTAACAAACGCTGAGGCTAATAGGGCTGTCGGAATGCTACAGGGTGGCCTAACTCAGGTTGTAGTAGCGGAAAGGCTCCAAGTCAGCCAAAGTGTGATATCTTGACTTTGGAATAGGTTCAGGGAGACAGGTTCCGTGTTGGAAAGACCAAGGCTTGGTGGGCGACGAAAAACAACACCTGCTCAGGATCGTTTCATCACCGTTTCGGCGAGAAGGAACCCTACATCTACGTGTAGAATGCTATGGAATACTCTTCAAAATGCAGATGGGGTCCAAGTTTCCATCGAAACCATCAGACGACGTTTGAGAGAGGTGAATCTAGGTTCTAGACGTCCATTAAGAGGAGTTCCATTAACACGTGACTATAAGCGTCAAAGACTGGAATGGGCAAGGCAACATATCAATTGGAACGGTCAATGGCGTAGTGTCCTTTTCACTGATGAATCCAGATATGGACGATTTTCAGATTCTCGAAGAATAAGGGTATGGACAATCCCACGCATAACCCGTAATCATCGCTATGCCCAAGAAGTCCATCTATTCCGAGGGGGTAGTGTTATGGTATGGGCCGGGATACGTTTCAACGAGCGCAAAGATCTACACATTTGTCCTGGGAATATAACCGCCTTACTCTATAGGGAGCATGTCATTGACAATGTTGTGACAAAATTTCACGTTGCTATTGGTGAAACTTTTCAATTTATAGACGATAACGCTAGATCGCACCGTGCAGCCATAGTTGAGAATGCGCGCGAGGAGCTTGGTATTCCACATTTACCAATACCTCCGCACTCACCAGATTCGAATTGCATAAAACACGCATGGGATATGCTCCAAAGAAGATTAGATAATCATCAACATACCCCAGAATCCTTAAATGATCTGAGAGAGCTTCTGCCCTGTTTATGGAACAAAATTCCTCAAGAAATGTGTGTAGTATGCAAAGAAGATTTCGAGCTGTTATTGATGCCCGTGAAGGCCATACATTATTGTATTGATAGTCTTAAAATGCTTGAATTCTCTGGGAATAAAATTTCGTTATTAAACTCGATTTTTCTTAACCACCCTGTATACGCTGCAGACCTACAGGCTTAAATTAATTTGCAACTTGAAATCATATCAATATTATGAATTTTTATCACAAAAATCTCATTTAACTATATTTTTTTGCAATTCAAGTCAATATCCCGAACTCATGTGGAGGAACCTATGGATTGGCTGGCCCTATCGCCAAATCTGAATCTCTTGGATTTTTTTCTCTTGGGACACCCTAAGAACGAGTGTGTTCACTGAAATCTTCTAATTTGACACACATCCTCTCTTTGGGATGCGATGATAAGTTGAGCAGGGGTCGTGAAAGACCGGAAGTGCTCTCGGTTGTCGCCAGTCCGTTTGATTTTGCGAGATCCACTTCCGGTGGACCCTCAATTCCGGAGTACACGCTGACTGTACACATCAGATGCGCGAGATAATTCCAGCGTGCAGGATTGCAAGGGTGCGAAGAGGAATGACCAGGACCAATTAGGATAACGAAAACAGGTTTTCTCTTGAAGCCAATCTTATTAGTCCCTAGTTAATAGATTTGCCTACCAACCCTTACGCTCGAAATGATTCCGGAGACCGTTGATTTGATGCCATTATCTTTGAAATTCGACTCTTATTCATTCGTAGCTATTGTGTCTAGCAGGATATCAATTTACGATTGGAGATTGGTGGAAACTGGAATGTTTTTACGGATTCGATGGAGACTCCGAATGTCTGTTCAACGAACCTTCAACATCGATTAGTTATAACTAGAACTCCAGTTGATAAACAGAACACTGATGGAGGAAAGGTCAACAGTTTCCTCAGTATTTTGTCGACTATTTCCCTCGTCTTAATTTCGACCAATCAGATACGGCAATTTTGAATCATAAATGGTTTCTAGATGGAAAAACTGTATGGCAGCAGCTGTCAGCAGTTTTTTCGGGTTTACCCGCGGCAAAACTTGATAATTGTTGTCAACGAAAATTACCAATACATAAATAATGCATCCAGAATAATCTGTTACTCAGGGCCCCCGTCAGGGCTACTGGCGCCTGTGTGCAAAAATGAATTTTGGCGCCCCTTAAGGCATTTTGGATTTTTTTTTTATTTAGGTATTAGGTGGGTAGGAGCTAGGTGCTTGAAATAAATCGAAAAACTGAACTTTAGAAATCAAAAACTAGACTAAAATATAAAACAAACAAAACACAACAGAACAAACAAACAGAATAAAATCATAACGAAAAAAATAACTCAAAATAAATTCTTGTTCACAACCACTTTGAAGTATTTCCTTGAATAGTAGGGTACAGACACTCTGTTGATAAATACTATAAAATAACCCAAAACTAAAAATCACATCTTTTTTAGGAACAAAAAACAGAAATATTGGCTAATGTATATATACAGAGTGTAACAGCCAAATGAAATAAATTCGATAACGAATAAATGAGGGGGTGTTTGGAAAAACGCTCGGACACGTCGATTTGTAATTTTAAATGCGCATATTTTTCAAGAAAATAAAATTATATAGGGTGTTCCATGCGACCGTGGCCAATACCAACTTTCTTATTTCAAATGCAACCCCCTGTATATTATTTATTTTTTGGATTCTTCAGAAAATTCTAGACATAATTTATACCCATCTTCAACTTTTTCGGAAATATTAAGTGTTTTCAGATTTTTTACAAAAATTAACATTTTAAATGAAAATTATTTTATTTCACAAATTCGATACATTACGCTCAATACTTATTTCCCATTTACCTCTTGATATGAAGAAAGTAAGCAAAAACCATTACTGAGAAGAAATTAAAAAAAACAAAAACAGATTTGTTTATTCTCATGGCCTTAGTAACACGTTGTCTGTTTGCATGACAATAAGTGATCAGTGTAAGTGCTATTGTCTTTTGAATTTCGATAACTGTACTAATATTAGAAAAATGGTTCATTTAACAGAAATGCACAAAATAACCATTCTTCAAATGATTGGTTATGGAAATTACACACGGACGCAAATGGAAGTTTCTCGCAGAAAAATAAAAAATAGCTATTATATTAGCGATATTTTCCTAGACTTGGCTGTTGCAAATTCATCAATTACCTCGCTGAAATTGATACCATCGAGAATTTCTTGTTCAATTGCTAATATTGCTTGGCCAGACAATCTTTCTTGAAGCATTGTCGATCTTAAATAATTTTTAATGATTTTTAACTTTGAGAAAGATCGCTCACCAGAAGCTACATATACAGGCAATGTCAGAAGAATTCTTAGTGAAATGCTTAGGTTTGGAAGGGTCGAGATTAAATTGTTTTCAAATATATATTGTAAAATACTTAATCGGTCAGTATCATCAGGTAATGAGAACGACTACATTGGTTGGATAAATTCGTAGAAACGAGATTGACGGGTGAATGCGGCGCGGCGTTCGACGTCCAGTCCGAGGAAAGCGTACCTGTGCGTTGAAGAACGTTTACAGGGACGCATCAAATACAAGCATTTTTATTTTAGTATTAATTTTTGTTTATTTTTTTTTTGCAAATATTTTTGCGATTTTTGACCCAGGATTTTGGCGCCCCTAAAAGGATGGCGCCCGTGTGCATTGCACACTTTGCACACATGGTAGAGGGGGCCCTGCTGTTACTCATGAAATAGTCTTGTCAAATACCATTCGGGCATCTAATTCTTCCTGTGAAAAAAATCGAAAAAACACAATGCAAAGTAATATTTTTTAACAAGAAGCATTCGTGCAGGTGCAAAAATCCTCGTCTTCGACCATTTTATGGTACCTAATTGTGTTTTATAATTGCAAATTATTTGATGTTAGGTTAGTTTTGGCGCGTAGAATGATGTATGTTCCGTCTATCATTCTACGCGCCAAAACTAACCTAACATCAAATAATTTGCGATTATAAAACACAATTAGGTACCATAAAATACTCTCCGTACAACTGATGCTACCTGAAGTGGTATCTCATTGAAAGATTGCTGTTTTTCCTGTCTCAAGAATTATATGATTTCCCCACTTTACAATAAACCAACACCTAAAACGAAACCTCAACTTGTAAGTTTTATGGTTCATGGCTTTTAAATCGGTACAATAAATATGTATTTCTGGTTTTGTTGTAGCTGCTCCTGATGAAGGAATAAACATATTCCGAAAACTCGAGCTCAAAGAAAAAAGGGTACTCATTGTTTTTTTGACTGCCTTCCCAATAAACCTTTAACCTCAGTTAATATTAATTGGTCGTACAAAAACGTTTAAATGGGCAAATTTGTAGTATTTTTCATGGGTTTTCAGAATTCAGTACCGACTCAACCCCACTGGACATTTTTTATGGGGATATTTGAAATCTAAAGTGTGTCCGCAAAAAATTGAAGACAATTCAGAATAGAGGAAGATTTTGACAACCTCAATAATAATCCAGAAATGATAAGAAAAACCCTCAAAAACTGAATTAAAAGATACCGAATGTGTTAGAAGCCTTTTGAACATATAATTTAACTTCTAGTTAATAAATAAATGAAATAAATATCAATTGTTTTATTATTCACGGTTCCTTTGATAAAATCGCATCGTTGTCGTGTGGCGTTCTACAGCTGCCTTAGATTCAGACGAAAAAACCTATATTTTTAGAAAACTGCCGAAAATCCTTATGTCCTCAATGTCCGCGATTTCACGATGGGGAGTCCTTATCAAGAAGAAAATTATTTTATTATACGAAAGGTTATCATTGAATTGATAAGAACGACTGCAAGTGTGAAAATGTTGCGAAATATGATATATCTGATGATAAACTTTGGATGCATTGTAAAAAATAGAAGAGTACCATGAAGAAGGAAGATATCAGATTCTGATCGTCTCAAAGAGTTTTCTCAAAAAAGCAAACATGGGAGATGTTCTTTATTCACCGTATTACCTACGTAGATCTAGTTTGGACCATGTTTGAACTGTATAAGTTCAATAAGATGTTGCGATAATTGACAAGATCTGAAATTACAATACAGAAGGTCTGGTGAACACTGATTTTAAAAGGTCCTACCAATATGGCGGTGTAGTTCTGATTTCCTTGTCGTCTGCTGGAGGGACTTACATTAGAAGAGTGCCTTCATGTTGGCAAACTGTTTAAAAATACCTAAAAATCACTTCTCTTTTTTCGCAATGATTCAACTCTTACCTGAAAGCTTCAATTCTAATAAGTGTATCCTGAAAATATTAGATGTCACGAAGGTCTTCATCGAAAGCTATAAATTTTTGTTTTCTTATGTTTTCATCAATGGATAGGAAAATAAATATCCCCAAACAAAAAGTTTATCTGGAGAATTTGAATTTTTCGAATGAAATGAGGATTCCGCTAGAGTCTTTGTTTGGTACAATAATTTTTCTCATAAATGAGATGTTTCTATAAACAAATTAAAAATCATTCAAGATACTGTAGAAATAATGAAATTGAATATCATCAATTTCCGAAGAAGTAGCATTTATTTACAAACCTTTTGCGAGATGTGAAACTGATTAATGATTATTATAGGTGTTTTCTTTAAATTCGTGGAGATTATATGAAGATTTTCATTGAATTAATGTATTATTAACAGTGTATTGTCAAGTTTATTAAATGAAGGTGTATAAATTGGCTTTTCCCTTCTAATTGGATCGAAATTCTACGAGGAAATAAAAGGATATTAGGAAAATAAATGATTGGTTGGAATGTTTTTTATTTGCATGGAAACTTACTACAGAATAACAAAAAAGGATTTATAGCTGCCATAAACTATGATCTGGATGTGAATACGTTCTGATGACGCATGAGAAATTAAGATAATTGTACTGTTAAATCATTATAATCAAGTATCACTTTTAAATCATAGTATATTCTTAAAATGTAAAGTGGTAAATTCATCAATTTAACATCAGAACTTGGCCAGTGAATACCACATCTCAAAATATCAGCTTAATACACGATATATTCACTTATAGTTTATTAATGACAGCGAATAATGGTCGAAATAATTTAACGCGTGAGCGGAGCGAGCGCGTTAATGTTTGAGACCATTAATCGCTGAATTAATAAACGTGTTGATTACAAGATTTTTCCGTCGACTTCATCACGAATTGAATAAGAGTTATGGATTGAAATAAATTTTTATTTTGCATAATAGACAAATTTGACATAATGTAAATTTCTATGTTCATTTCGATATATTAAGATTTATGCTCCCTATGGAACAATACGAAAATTCATAGGAGAAATATTGGACATGTTGTGACATTCTGAATAGTTTACATTTAGATTGCATTTATATCATTACCTTTGATATCCCATAAGGAACGTGTAGAGAAAGTGGAGGTTGAAGTATTACTTACTTTGCAACTTGCCAACTTGTATCACCTGAAACTTCTTCTGCAGTCTATTTTATTTTGAATGGAGTTGTCAATATACCCTTCTGTGACAGAAGTTGATTTCCAACCAAGCTCGATAGTGCTCTGACTGAATATTTTATGTTCGGTTGCCATGACAATCATGCATTAATAAGAAAACATGCATTAAAATAGGTCATTAATGGATGATTTCGAGTGCGTTAAAATGAGCTTTTATTCTATGGTCGACGGAAAAACTATTAATAGTTCTTTGAGAAACTCTAAAAAAATGGCTACTATAAACTTCACAAACAATTTGTGTTTTATTGATACTAAAATTATTGTCTCTTAAGCACTCTATTTATTGATTTTTTATAATTATAAAATCAACCTGAAATAATCGTCCACCTGAAAGGAACAAACGCATAATATTTTCCATCAATAGTTTATCTATCCATGCTTTTCTCCAGTCTAATTTATACAATATGCCAAAGGCATTAGTGATATGTAGTAGACAGGTACTTTACGATTGGAGATTGGTGGAAACTGGAATATTTTTACGGATTCGATGGAGACTCTGAATGTCTTTTCAACGAACCTTCAACATCGATTAGTTATAACTGGAACTCCAGTTGATAAACAGAACACTGATGGAGGAAAGGTCGAGAGTTTCCTCAGTATTTGGTCGAGAAAGTCATTCAAGGTTGACACTACCCTTTTCGGTCAGATAGATCGAAAAATATTATGATATTAGTGAAAATAAAATTTCAGCCTCATTTCATTCTCATTCAAGCTGGATTCTACCACAGGGTTTTGAAATGGGTGATAGCGAGACATTCTTGAAAATTTCTGACTTTGACTTCCAAATGCTTCAGTTAAGTAAGTTAATGGGAAAAAGTGTCCAATCGTTTCGGAATTGAATAAAAATTTATTTTTCCTCATATTACAAAAACTACGTACATGATCGAATTGAGAATTCATTGGAAAAATCAAGATGCCATGTGAATTTCATTATAATTCCGTCATTCAATATATTCGTAAAATGAATCCGCATAACATACAAATATGTTTCAACTAAGCGTTGGTGTATCCCTTACTTTGGGGTTTCTGTACAAAGGCCTCGATGGCGTGGAAAAAAACATTTTATATCAGCCCCATAACCTCTTCTATACAGAACACAGCAGCAGAAAAGCAACATCGTTACTCAATACATTGAGTATTCACCAAGCAACTTAACTAGGTATAAAAAGCTTGCATTTCTACGTGTTTTAATTAATTTTGTCTGAGCGGACAGTGGTGGCAACAGCAAGAAATTGTTAACGTTGAGTTGGATTTATTAATCTCCACCGACCTCCCATATTTCGAGTTGGAAAATCAGTGGAAGCTCAGGCTACTTTGGTAGTTGAGACGAATTATAATTTCAGAAAGGAAAACGGAGTATTACTCATTTCCCAGTTCAGCAGTCGTTCAGTTTAGAGTTTATTTCAATACATTTTAACCTTTTTGTGTTTTCAAAGGGTATTATTTCAGATTTCACAATTTTTGGAAACGGATATTCTTCCACTAATTGAATGGGCTTAATGAAAACACATCTCATGATTAGATTTTAATGGTAAATCATTGTGGATACAAATGGATAATTGGATTTTTAAAGTTATTTACTTCTATAAAATACATGGCTTCCTATCCTACGAACAGTGGTAACATTATTCCTCCATTCACGATAGGGTTCCGCATCAGGATTATTGTAATGATCACAACCACCAGTAGGATCATTATGCATTGGTTCATCGTAAATTCTAAAAAAGAATTAATGATAAAAATTATCAGGAGAAAACAGTTGTTTTAGATTTTCATTGACAGCACAACTATAATATAATAATGATGAAATTTAGTGATGTCACTCCACTTGAGTAGAACTTGTCTGACAGCTCAGTAAATTTCATCTCGATTCATTATTATTTAAGATTTCAAATGGACCTCTTATTACCTATCAGTCATTGATTTTATCTGGGCATACAGGCTAGGTTCACCAATATGCAAATCGTCAACATCACATTTATCCCAACACTCAAATTGACCAGGATGAAGACAGACCCTCTTGATACTGCCTCCTCCCCAGTAACTCCTGTTGAGATGAGCCCTATTCTTGATTACCCAAGCAACCCATCGCCAACCTTCCGGTGGTTCACCTCTAGCTTCTGCATAAACAGTTTTGGCCAAGACTTCTTTTCCGGACATTTCTGCTGAAAACTGAATCATTACACTTAATGTTTTGGGACTGAAGCTGGGCTTGTTATGATAATGTGATGACTCTGATTGGAAGCCTTAGAGAAACTCTTTGATTTTTTGAAAAAGAAACTCTTAAATCATGCTGGATACTATTTCCATAATTTCTGTAATTTGTTTTCATTAAACTCATTTTTTCTGGTAGGTTTTCGAAGAACATCCCATTCTGATAGTTTCTTCTTTTTTTTTCTTTGCCGCATTGATTTATAAATACGTATTTTTTTATTCAACCCAATTTTATTCTTATTCTGCATCACCCTTCGCATTCAAACTGGACCTAACACTCAAATCATAGGTTCAATGACAAAATACCAAGCCATTACAAATTAAGTTAATTTCGTTTTGAATATCTTGCTTATTTTTATATTGAAAAATTTTTTTATTCACAGTATTTCTTTTTCTTCTTTATAGAGGAATAGATTTTTTTATACTTCTGTCACCTTGTATATTACAAAATTCCTGTTACGATCATTCAACGTAGGTTTGGGTCAAGATTTCTACAACTACAAAAAGCAGTAAAATCTCAGCAAATAAAATGAACAAAAAAATCATTGAGAATGATAGAAACAAAATATAATAATTTTCTTCGTTCTGAGACTTTCAATTCGCGTCAAATATGAACTTCAACACTTATCCTATACCTACATACTGGTTGTTCTGAAATGCAATTCACATGTAAGTAATCAACTTACGAAAAACCTCAACTCGTTTTTATCAAATGAAACATCCTGTGTTTCATGAAATTGAAAGCTTGGTGAATAAAATTTTCCATCCAATATCTGCTAATTCGAAGAGAATTGATTATATGTATGTACCTACTAGCTTTGATAACCGGCTTCGCTCGGGAGTTGATATGAGATTACGTGGTAGTCGAAATAAAAAAATATACTATGACGTAGAATGTAAAAAATTATTGAAAACATTTTCTCATTATTTAAACTACTTGTTTATAAACAACATATTTCATTTCTAGAATGTCCTCGACATTATCGTCCGCCGCAACAATAGGTTCTGCAGCTGTAGCATACGTAGTAAAGGCGCGAAATTTAAAAACTAAAATTTCAAAATGTTTTTATTTAGAACTGATTCGAATAACGAAATTTATGTCGCTGCAACTCCAAAATATAAGTTAGCTACTGCTGTATAAACACACAAAATTCAATTACTTTATCATAGTATCCAATGTCCTAATTCAAAACTTTATTGAAATTGGAATTTTAAATTTTGCGCCATTGATACACATGCTGCAATTGCTCGCAGGGCCTTCCGAAATGCAATCCAAATAACCGTTGAAGTTTAAATACTCTCCAACAGATGTCGCCACTATACTTAATTTCCAAGTTGAATGGTTGGAAAATCCCTTATATCTTTAAAAACACGTCCTTTAGGTTGAAACGGGAAATTTTTTGTTCGAGGGGGGGTAAAGGGCTATCACACTATATAAGTCCCTTTATCGTGTCGGGACTCCTTTTCAAGTTTTATCACCACGCACATCTTATGAACTTAGTTTTATTATACAGGGTGGCCACTTTTTCAATGGCATTGTATTGGTAACTTTTAAACCATAAGAGTTAGAAGGTCGGTCAAATGGAGAAAAAGTTGCATCCATACAAGCATTGTCAAGCAGTTCAAACAAATCGAGATTATCAGGGCCGGTTATTGAGATATCATTAGAAAAGTAAATTCTGTCATTTTGATTTTTATTTTTTTCCCACTTTATTTCAAATATTATCAAAAGATGTTACAGGAATTTTTTATTCGACAGTAAATTATCCTCAAAATGACATTATCAGATTTCGTATCCAACGTTTCTTACTTCCTGGGCCACCCTCAACCATATTTTTTTCAATACGGACCTGCATATTTTATGACACTTTTCGAAATAACTTTTAACGCTGAATTCAACGATATATCATACAATGTCATTAAAAGTTGATTTTACAAAATGGTGGAAATTTCGAACACTTACGTCATTAATGTTCATCATTTACCTTCGAATAATCATTTCATTTGTCTTTCATTAAATGAAAGTTTCGTTTAATTATTATGAATTAGGTTTTTCACCTCTTGAAATTTGTAAATAATTAATACGTAACAGAATCAAAGCAAGAAACAAGTAATAATTATTCACTAATTTCAAGAGGTGAAAAACCTAATTCATAATAATTAAACGAAAATATCACTCAATGAAAGACAAACTGAATGATTATTCGAAGGTAAATGATGAACATTAATGACGTAAGTGTTCGAAATGTCCACCATTTTGTAAAATCAACTTTGCATGACATTGTATGATATATCGTTGAATTCAGCGTTAAAAGTTATTTCGAAGAGTGTTATAAAATATGCAGGTCCGTATCGAAAAAAATAAGGTTGAGGGTGGCCCAGGAAGTACGAAACGTTGGATACGAAATCTGATCATGTCATTTTGAGGATAATTTACTGTCGAATAAAAAATTCCTGTAACATTTTTTGATAATTTTTGAAATAAAGTGGGAAAAAAATAAAAATCAAAATGACAGAATTTACTTTTCTTATGATATCTCAATAACCGGCCCTGATAATCTCGATTTGTTTGAACTGCTTGACAATGCTTGTATGGATGCAACTTTTTCTCCATTTGACCGACCTTCTAACTCTTATGGTTTAAAAATTACCAATACAATGCCATTGAAAAAGTGGCCACCCTGTATACTAGCGACCCGCCCCGGCTTCGCAGGGATGCAATGCAATCCTCATAAACAACGGTAGTGCCGGCGCCGCACCGCTATGTCCTGCATTTTAAATCTGTAATACCTTCAGAAATATTCGTTCAAATTACATGTTGTAAGGAGCCATATTGATCTATATTGAATGGACAATGTATTTAAGGTACTTAATTGGATAAGGATTAATGCTGTATTGCTTAAAATAACTTCCTGAATAAGCCATTTTTTCCCGTAAACGGTAAAGAATAAAAAATGGAGTAGTTGTTTATCTCCACTATAACTTATTTCTTGTGTTTTTAATGTTAAAATTTTGACATCGTTCATTCTTGTGTCATTTGACTTACATGATATTGGTTTTTTGAGAATGAACGAAAGATTTTCCTGATGATGTGTATGGAGATTATAGTATTATTTTTACCATTTTTATTATTATTGAAGTCTCACATTGTTTAGCCCCGAAGAAGGATGAGAAATTATCCGAAAGTTTGGCTGAGACAATAAAGAGCTAAAACAATAGACTACTTACCCGATCAACCGTTTCCATTATAAATAAAAAATGGTTATTGTGGGGCGTTTCAAAATCAGTTGCGTAGTTTTGAAGATTTAAGCATACATAAGGACAGACAGCGAAAGCGACTTTGTTTTATACTATGTAATGTTAATGATAAGGTATTTTGAATGAAATGATATACAAAGTTGTGATTCATTATATAGCTGTTAAGTATTTTTACCTGACTCTGATAAAAGTATTAACTGCACACTCGATAAACGGCGGAATGAACAATAAAGTAACTCAATCACTGAATCAGTTCGGCTGTAGCTTTCTGAGTCGACTGAATACAGAGTAGGGCCTGCAATGCTTTTATATACACACACTTATCGGGGGAACCACCGACTTATCTAGACACTTCTAGAATATTCAAAATGTATACAGTCGTTGAGGCGTCGATGTATGAGTCATAAGCTAAATTGCTCAATCTACAGCCATTTCTCGACTTGAAATGGAAAAATTGGATGACATTATACGAATGAAGTGGAAACACCAAAAACCCATTGGAATTTTTTTTTTGTGAATACTGGGGTTACAAGAGTGAAGGAACACGAGATTTTGGCATCCTTAAATGTTCATTTTCAACATAATCGAATACCTTTGATACATTTTGAACATCAATATTTTTCCAACCACTCCTCATAATCGAATTTTTTTTTTCGATCATAGATCCTTTATCAGTGAATGGACTGTAGTGAAGAAATTAAAAGAAAATCACAGTTTTATATTACTTAGAACATTTTTCACAGATGAATCTGTTTCCGAGAAAAAAAAACAATTTGTTTCACTAAAACATTCTTTTTGGAAAAATTACTAATAAGATATTTCATTTACAACTCAACAAATGATTTTGTTATCAACAGTATAAGGAATTCTTGTTGAGAGAGTTTCTGAGAAATATTCAATTCAAAATTTTCCATAAGTGAATTTGCTCTCCATGATTTCGAAACAGTTATACCACATTGATTATAAGCATGGGCGCCCGCAAGAGGGGGCCAGGGGGGCAAAGCCCCCCTGAGATTTTGATGGCCTCATTGTTTTACAGCACAACACCCTCAATATTGCTCTCTAATCTTTATTTGGCCCCCCCTGAGAAAAATTCCTGCGGGTTTCTGCAGGCGCCCATGATTATAAGTACTACAAACTTCAAATAAAAACGTTAAAGGGATTAAGCTTCTGTAGTATAAGCGACCACTTCTACGAATTTGAATAAGCCTGCAGAAGCTCTTGCCTGGTCAGTGCTTTTATAATCTTTTATTTCTTTCGTTCATTTCTAACACCCTAACACGTTGAATAACTAACACATGAAGGCTATATTTCGATCAGAATAGGTGGCTTTACCAAAAAATACTCATTCCCGTAGAGAAACAAGTGAAAATTCCATGCTGAAACGGTGGAAATTCGCTTGGAAAAATTTCAATGCGTATGAATCACGTTACATATTTGGAAAGATAAATAATCATTGTTTGCATGAACATTCACCTCTAAACGTTCACATCAAGGCCCCGAAAGTTATAAATAAACAATGTGAATCCCGGTTAATTCAACCAATCAGGAGATGAGTGGAATTGACGTCAGTGACGAGCCCCTTGCGCGCACACAAAATTTTCTGCTTAGAGTGGATCGTACGATCTGGATCTGGGACTGCTTACGAAAGTTGAGGAGGGATATGAAACTCCTCAAACTCCTGTCGCTGTGTGGCATTGTACTTAAGTCATATGCACAATTAGGATGAATCATTATGCCCTCAATGTCCGCGATTTTACGATGGGGAGTAGTCACCTTATCAAGAAGAAAATTATTCTATTATAAGAAAGGTTATCATTGAATTGATAAGAATGACTGCAAGTGTGAAAATGTTGCGAAATATTATACAGGGTCTTTCACGAGGAACCTCACCCATATTTATACGGGAAACTACTGAACGTATTTTCATGAAATTCAGCACTTATAAGTATTTCACGATGCTGATGAAATCTAAAATATTTTCAAGGCATGAGCACCTCCGGTTTTTCCGGAAATGACGTCAACTTCCGTTTTTCAAATTAGAACACCATTTTTTTATTGCAGAAATAGATTCCTTAGAAAATTTCAAGTTATTTTGATGTAACATTTTTCAGTTTTGGTTGGAAAATTCTCTCTGAGCGGGAAAATAGAGCTCCGCTGAAACTAGAATAACTTCGAGGTTTTTGGATGGAAAATTTTCATTTTTGGGATTTTCCAAGATGTAAGATTGATGTATCCACTTTAAAAATCGAAATCGCGATTCATGATACAGGGGGTGAAAAAATCGCTTTCAAAGTTAGGGATGACAAAATCGTGAAACATCAATTTTTTCAAATTAGAACCCCATTTTTTTATGGCAGATATTGAATCTACGTTAAAAAATAATGTGAGTGTATGCATCACACCCTTGCCCTAAAATGGATATTTTCTGAGTTAATATCCACTTTAGGGCAAGGGTGTGATGCATACACTCACATTATTTTTTAACGTAGATTCAATATCTGCCATAAAAAAATGGGGTTCTAATTTGAAAAAATTGATTTTTCACGATTTTGTCATCCCTAACTTTGAAAGCGATTTTTTCACCCCCTGTATCATGAATCGCGATTTCGATTTTTAAAGTGGATACATCAATCTTACATCTTGAAAAATCCCAAAAATGAAAATTTTCCATCCAAAAACCTCGAAGTTATTCTTGTTTCAGCGGAGCTCTATTTTCGATTTTTTTTTCGAATTTTTCCGCTCAAAGAGAATTTTCCAACCAAAACTGAAAAATGTTACATCAAAATAACTTGAAATTTTCTAAGGAATCTATTTCTGCAATAAAAAAATGGTGTTCTAATTTGAAAAACGGAAGTTGACGTCATTTCCAGAAAAACCGGAGGTGCTCATGCCTTTAAAATATTTTAGATTTCATCAGCATCGTGAAATACTTATAAGTGCTGAATTTCATGAAAATACGTTCAGTAGTTTCCCGTATAAATATGGGTGAGGTTCCTCGTGAAAGACCCTGTATATCTGATGATAAACTTAGTAGTTCTTTGAAGAAGATATCAGATTCTGATTGTATCATAGCGTTTTCTCAAAAACGCAAATATGGGAGATGTTCTGTACTCAACGTATTAAATACGTAGAGCGAGTTTGGACTGTATGAATTCATGAAGATGTTGCGATAATTGACAAGCTCCAAAATTGCAATGTGGAAGGTCTGGTAAATACTGATCAAAAAAGGATTTACCAATATGGCGGTGTATTCAAACTACGACTAAAATTCATCATTCACCCAAGCTCAGTCCCTCAGATCAAAAAGTCCCGGGTAAAAATTAGATCAATCCAGAATCTGAGTTTCCAAGAAATTGACTAGGGATGGATGGATTATGATTCCACTAGAATTTATGATTCTTGTGTCTACATGGATAATTCAATATTCGATGAAGCTGGATTCTCCCTGTTGAATATTCTCGAGTTGAATTTTAATTTTAAAAAATCTGAATTTTTGGGGAAACTACTGGAAATAATCCGAATTTTTTATGCTCATATTCATAGTTATTTAAACTGTGAATAAAATTCATCATTCACCCCAGCTCAGTCCCTCAGATCGAAAAGTCTCGAGTAAAAATTAGACCAATCCAAAATCTGAGTTTCCAAGAAATTGATTTGGAATGGATGGATTATGATTCCACTAAAATTAATGATTCTTATATATGTCCACATGGATTATTCATCATTTGATGAAGCTGGATTCTCCCTGTTGAATATTCTCGAGTTGAATTTTAATTCGACAAATTCTGAATTTTTGGGTAAACTGCTAGAAATAATCGGAATATTTTTATGTTTTTATTCATAATTATTCAAACTATGACTAAAATTCAGCTCAGTCCCCCAGATCAAAAAGTCCGGAGTAAAAATGAAATCAATCCAAAATCTGAGTTTCCAAGAAATTGACTTGGCATGGATGGATTATGATTCCACTAAAATTAACGATTCTTATGTCTACATGGATAATTCATTATTCGATGAAGCTGGATTCTCCCTGTTGAATATTCTCGAGTTGAATTTTAATTTTACAAAAACTGAATTGTAACTAACTTGCGTTAAACGCGGAGCGAAAAAAAATTAATCCAAGAACGTCCGAAATTTTGTGAAATCTTCACAAAATTTTCAAATTTTGATTTTCGGAAGTCGAAGATTGGGCGAATACTTCCTGTTGGTCATACAGCAATATCCTCTATGAGACCGTCGACTCCGAAGGCAGTCAATAAT
Source organism: Adalia bipunctata (assembly GCA_910592335.1). Lineage (NCBI taxonomy): Eukaryota > Metazoa > Arthropoda > Insecta > Coleoptera > Coccinellidae > Adalia > Adalia bipunctata. The sequence goes on from OU342955.1 coordinate 19,084,147, forward strand.
TAAAATGACTCCCAAAATGGAAATGTCACACACAGAAGAGAAGACTGTTTACGAAGACCGGCCATTCTCCGGTCAAACCCGGCAATAACAATAAATTGAAATAGTTGCGTATTAGCGTATGACCAACCCTGAAAGCGGCATGCATATTACATGTGATAATAAACAACGTCCCCAGAGTGGAATCCAGGGTAACTCACCCCTTTAATCACCATCAGAACAGGATCCAATCCGGTTGTGTCCGACTCGTAATGGTTTCCTATTAAAAATAAGTGTTGATTGGTTTAATTGAACAGATAAAATTATCGGCAACATTTCAAATCATGTCGAAATTCACAAATCTCCATAATATCTTTTTGAAATAACCAGAAGAAAAACGTTCTATTTGCTCATAACAAAGATTTCATTCTGACGCGTTTCGACCTCAATTGATCACACCTGAGCAGAGTGATATAGTCTCTTCACTCTACAGGGTCTTTCACGAGGAACCTCACCCATATTTATACGGGAAACTACTGAACGTATTTTCATGAAATTCAGCACTTATAAGTATTTCACGATGCTGATGAAATCTAAAATATTTTCAAGGCATGAGCACCTCCGGTTTTTCCGGAAATGACGTCAACTTCCGTTTTTCAAATTAGAACACCATTTGTTTATTGCAGAAATAGATTCCTTAGAAAATTTCAAGTTATTTTGATGTAACATTTTTCAGTTTTGGTTGGAAAATTCTCTCTGAGCGGGAAAATTCTAAAAAAAATCGAAAATAGAGAGCTCCGCTGAAACAAGAATAACTTCGAGGTTTTTCGATGAAAAATTTTCATTTTTGGGATTTTTCAAGATGTATTTGTATAATTGATGTATCATCCACTTTAAAAATCGAAATCGCGATTCATGATACAGGGGGTGAAAAAATCGCTTTCAAAGTTAGGGATGACAAAATCGTGAAAAATCAATTTTTTCAAATTAGAACCCCATTTTTTTATGGCAGATATTGAATCTACGTTAAAAAATAATGTGAGTGTATGCATCACACCCTTGCCCTAAATTGGATATTTTCTGAGTTAATATCCACTTTAGGGCAAGGGTGTGATGCATACACTCACATTATTTGTTAACGTAGATTCAATATCTGCCATAAAAAAATGGGGTTCTAATTTGAAAAAATTGATTTTTCACGATTTTGTCATCCCTAACTTTGAAAGCGATTTTTTCACCCCCTGTATCATGAATCGCGATTTCGATTTTTAAAGTGGATGATACATCAATTATACAAATACATCTTGAAAAATCCCAAAAATGAAAATTTTTCATCGAAAAACCTCGAAGTTATTCTTGTTTCAGCGGAGCTCTCTATTTTCGATTTTTTTTAGAATTTTCCCGCTCAGAGAGAATTTTCCAAACAAAACTGAAAAATGTTACATCAAAATAACTTGAAATTTTCTAAGGAATCTATTTCTGCAATAAAAAAATGGTGTTCTAATTTGAAAAACGGAAGTTGACGTCATTTCCGGAAAAACCGGAGGTGCTCATGCCTTGAAAATATTTTAGATTTCATCAGCATCGTGAAATACTAAATACATGTGCTGAATTTCATGAAAATACATTCAGTAGTTTCCCGTATAAATATGGGTGAGGTTCCTCGTGAAAGATCCTGTATACACAACCAAGAACTTCATTTCGATCTTATGGACCACAGTCGAATAGTACTGAGATGATCTGAAACCATCACGCCCTCTATTTTCCGAGCAGCGAACGATGAGGGATTTCATAGTACAGAAATCTACGGTTTTGTCTAATAGAACATGGAACTTTTGAGCATCGAGCTCGGATTTTAACAAGTCCGTCTCTGTCTTTAAGCTCACACTGTTTGGGTCAATAATCTATGCAGCATTATCAGAGTTGGTTCTACGTAATGGCGGACATATGAAGAATAACGTTCCTCGCTGATATTAGATTGTGGGATGAAATTTTTAATGAGATTCACATTGTTTATCGGTTGCTGGAAAACAAATCTGAAGCTAAGCTCAATGAAATTTTCAGAATGCCTCTGAAAAGGATGTTTTTCAAATTATTCTATGCTTCTATGATTGGTTATTATGCATTAAGGTGGGCGTTCAATGTAGTGTGTTTTTATTTCAAGTTGCATTTGAGAATGGTTTCACTTTGAGAACTGAAATTTTGTGGGTGAACTCAGAAAGGATTGGAGTTCTTAATGAGATGATTGAGATTTATTTCATTTCAACAGTTCTTTTTTTTTCTCTCAAAAATAGAAGAAAATAAGTCAACTCATGCTTCTGTTTTATTTCAAACGAAAGACCCATGAAAATAGTTCAACTTCCGATTAAAAGTGAATCTACAGATAATTTCGTTCAGAAAAACAACTTGAAATGCGGAATTGGCAGAGAATGCCCAAATTCAAAATATGGCGGGAAAAAGTTCCTGTTTTACCCACATATTTACTATTTTCATAATTCAGCTATTGTCGGATAGAGAGCGCCATAGTACATTTCATTCATAATTAGAGAGATATTCATAGAACTTATAGAGATAATGTAAGTTCTATGGAGATATTCCATAAAATGCACGGTGGCGCCTCTATCGGTCGACTTGTCCTACGCGCATCAAACGGCGACCTTAATTCGAACGATGGAGCCAGCAAAATAGAAATCAGAAGCAGAATCAAGCAAGCCGGGAGAGTTTTGATTGAGAAAATCCTGATAACATCCCGAAATATGGATCTGAGCATTTGAAAAAGGCTGGTCAAAACTTGTATGTGTGCTTCTTCACTTGAAGCATGACATGGACAATGAGAGAAGTGAAGATAATAGGTTGCTGACATTTGAGAAATGGCGTTAAAGACAGATGCTGAAGATAACCTTATCTAACCTAACCTTATCTAATCTAGCCTAACCTAACCCAACCTGTGTAGAACATGTAACAGGAAGAACAAAGATCATTATTAAAATCACTGTTGCGTCTCACAACAACAACATCTGGACAAATTGAAATTCCTCCGAACATAAAAATTGAGCTGTCTTGTTTAAAATAGGTTATATGGATACATAGATGTTTAACAATATAGGATCGATCGCTTGTGCTGCAATATTTGTTCCATATACCTGATAATAATCTTCGTTTGTTGTTTAAACACCCCTTAGACTGATTTATGGGTCATCTATTGAAAGTGTTCTCAACCCATGATACTCAGTCAAATTCGGGAAATCCATCTGGTTTTTCGAGACCTGTGAACCTTCATCAGTTTCTCAGAATAGGCTTATAAAACTAGATATATGGTGACAAATGTATTGCAGGATAAGTTTTAATTGGAAAACCCATGCCGGACATCAATACCCTGGTCCAAAGATGCTCTCATTGGTCTGTTGATACAAAAAATGTATTGCACTTTTGTGGCTTAGCAAGGCGTTTTTCGATTCTGACACCCAATAAAGTGTTAATCTTTCCCTCTTTGCCTCAGAGGAAATGAACTTCCATTTCTTTCTCCAGCTTGTCTTTAAGTCTATTTCCGTTATCCAATTTGTTTTTGAATCGTTAGTAGACCATACATATTCGTAATTCACAACTGATCATTATGCTTTCTTGCTATACATTTTCATATAGAAGGTACATTTCATAATTGAATACATATTACTTGTACAATTATTTCGTGCTTGTTATCTGAATTGAGGTAACCAGAAAATACAACTTGTGGTTTGTTGAGAGTGCATTCAAATTTCACCACTCCCTCATCCTCTTCGCAGTTGTTATTTGAGTACGGATATAAACTTATCGCAGTGATAATCGAGATTACAATAGGGTGTTTCTTACAGTTACCTTACATCGGAAGTGAAGTCACAAAAGTCCTAATCATAGATATTAACGAGAATCATAAGTATCACTGAAAATAGAAACAGTCAAGAAGTCCATTATCCTGGTAAAAAAATCAGGGTACAAAAATAAAACCAGAACACTTTGGTAAACTAATCAAGGTACAAAACAATGACTACGAAAAAGAAGGGCAAATTATGACGCGAAATGGAAAGCTGAATATCTTAAAGCTGAAGTTCTGATGGCATTAAAAATAAACTGCTCCACGAGAGTTAGGGATATCTTATTCAATCGTTTTTAAAAGTATGTAATCTTCGAGAAAATCGCTGTAAAATCATTCAAAACCCAATAACAACTTGAATCGATCCAATAAAAATCAGTAAGAGACATTTCCTCAATCTGGTCGCCTTTTTTCTGAAGTTTGGATCTTTGCATATGCTTCATGAAATTTCTTATTTTGAAATGAAGTCAGTTTATCCACGGCTTCGATTTGAAACGAGTTTTCTAAAAATGCCAAGACGTAAATCAACAAACGCTGAGGCAAATAGGGCTATCGGAATGCAACAGGGTGGCCTCACTCAGGTTGTTGTAGCGGAAAGGCTCCAAGTCAGCCATAGTGTGATATCTCGACTTTGTAATAGGTTCAAGGAGGCAGGTTCCGTGTTGGAAAGACCAAGGCTTGGTGATCGACGAAAAACAACACCTGCTCAGGATCGTTTCATCACAGTTTCGGCGAGAAGAAACCCTACATCTACGTGTAGAATGCTACGGAATACTCTTCAAAATGCAGATGGGGTCCGAGTTTACATCGAAACCACCAGACGACGTTTGAGAGAGGTGAGTCTAGGTTCTAGACGTCCAATAATAGGAATTCCATTAACACGTAACCATGGCCGCGTGAAGTTAGCGAAAAGTTGGTGGAACAAATTCTGAAACCAAGCTCAATATTTAGTACTGAATTTGTTCTAATTTGTTCTGTATGAATCATCCCCAGCACCCTTATGGTTTTCGAGTTATTCGCATGTCTTTGATTTGGTGCTGACTTCACGCTCAGCACCAACATGTTCGAATTTGGAAAAAATTTTCATGCCAATAATTAGTCCCGAATTTGTTCCAATTTGTTCTGAAGAAAATTCTCCGATATCATTTTTCGTTAACGAGTTATTCACATTCGTAACATTCGGTAGTGACGTCACACCCAGCTCCAAAGCTTTTTGTTCTCCAAGAAATTCGAAGAAATTTTGATGCAAATATTTAGTACCCAATTTGTTCCAATCAGTAAAAGTTGTTTTGTTGAAATACCATTGTTGGTTTTCGAGTTATGAACAATTGTTTTGAGCGAGAGACGCGAGCGTGAAGTTAGCGATAAAGTTTTAAATTTTCACTTTTTTTTTTCAACATATATTAGTACTCAATTTGTTCCAATTTGTTCTAAAAAGAACGAATCAATTTCATTATTAGTTTTCCAGATATTAAGACTTTACGATTTGATGACGTCACAGTAGGTGTAGCTCTGAATCTCCATTCGCGACCATTCCACTGTCGGCAGTTTTGGCTCATACAAAGCTATCTGTAATTGGTCATAAATCAAACATGAAAAGAGCCGTTGTCTCTCTGATCATGCGCCGCACGCAGCCGCTCTAATCACGTTTGAATGCAGGTTTGGATTCAGGACCAATTCGTTTCTTATTCTCGCTTATCAAATGGATAGGAAATAATTATTTATATCAACGACTTCTTAATTTGTAGTTTCCGTTATCTGGACTCAGTGAAATCCTCTTTATACGGAGGCAATTTTTCAGATTGAAGCAAATCATTCAGTTAGATAAATCGTCTGTTATACAGGGCGAGTCTTCGACCTGAACATATAAAGGGTGTTTCAAATTGCGTGTTTTTTTTCAAGAATAAATAAAATATAGATGGCGCATTGAATTCGTCTGGGTAATTTGGCATTCAAAAAGTGTGATTTATGACATTTATAAAAATGGCTCCGTACACTATACAACTCGCTATACAACAACGCGTTGAAATTGTTGAATTATTTTATGGAAATCAGCGTTCTGTGAAGAGTGTTTACGAAAAATTACGTGAATTTTATGGTTTACATAATCGTCCATCTGAAAGCACTATTGGTCGAATTATTGAAGAATTTCAAGAGACCGGTTCGATGGAAGATCAAAAAAGTGAAAAATACAGTCGTAGCGGTCCTTGACAAGGAAATATTTGGTTCGTGAAAATGTTGCAGATGACCCTGAAATGTCCATTAGACGAATTTTTGTGGCCTGAATCAAGGAATATAGATCTAGAAGATATTTGGTTTTAACAGACTGGCGCTACACCTCATTTTGCAACTCACACAACTGATTTATTAAAAAAAAAATTCGCAGTTCCTGGTTTGTCGCAAGAAATGTGAATGCTTCACAAAGTGGAGTTAGTAGAGCTTGGAATCGGTTTCTTAGAATAGGCTCTGTTGTCTATACGTATGAAGGAGGACGAGAACGAGCAGCAACTGAAGCTGAAGACCGCTTTTTAGTTGTCACGGCAAAAATAAATCGGACATTCACGGCTTCCCGAATTAACAGTGTCTTTAGACAAGCAAATGGAAGAATAATTAGAGGACAAACAGTTGAGTAGAAGAAGATTGCATGCTGTAAATTTGAGTATGGAGGGAAAGAAGTCAACGATACAATGAGAGTTGCATACTTGAAAGCACGTCTTTTGGAACAAGATCAGTTTGTGTTTGTGGAGGAATATGTTTTGATGGCCGCAATGACTTATTAATTCTCATAAATGATAACATTGATAACGCTCGTCCCCATCGAGCGAGAATTGTAAATGACCGCATAGAATATCATGGGATCACAACAATGGATTGGCCACCTTATTCACCAGACATGAATTGTATTGAATATGTTTGGCCGAAATGTCGAGGCGGTTAAACCAAATCTCTCGCCCTCACCAAAAATTAGAAAATTCAGCTGATGAATTGTGGGCAATTTGATTAGCTAAACCACAAGATTTTTGGAATAATTTAACAAAAAGTCTGTCTAATAGAGTAAATACTTTGCGAAGAACCAGAGTAAGTATTTCAACATAGAATTCATTTCGTAAAGAAATTCTCTGAATTAATGTTATGTTGCGAACGTGAAATAAATTTTTTTGGACCCTTCAACAAAATTTTATTTTTTCTCCTACTACATTCTACAGAACAGCCTTCAAAAGTAAGTGATCAGGTGAATATTTCAAGTTTATAAAAAAAGTAATAATACAATTTGTTGATTATTCAAAATTAAAAAAAAAAATTACATTCATCTGGAAAAAAACAATATTCAAAATCACACCGTATATAGAATCATATGGGGATTAACCACTATATCACTTCTTATATTCTTGAAGTCTCTCCAAGTCATTATACTCTTCCCACTGTCCATCATTTCTCCTACAGTAGGAAGTATAATGACCTATCCCTGCGCTCTCCATGGGGCTTATAAAATTTGCCAACCCTCTGAGAAAATATCTATTGTCTTCAATTATCAATTCTAATGGTACTTCCTCCAGAATTGCTGTTTCTCCCACATCAAGTCGATCAATAAATATTCTGAATATTGTTTTTCAATAATTAATTCATTCGCACATTTTTTGCATTTCGAATGCGATGGGGGAGCTATATAGATGCATTCTTGCAGGCAACTAAATCCTTCTTCTTTCAAACGATCCATATAGACCGCCATGAAATAGATATGCTTTATTTTCAAAGAATTATTACATTTGTTACAATTTGATTTCTCAACTGTGCAATTATTTCCTAACAATTTAATAAGCGAGAATAAGAAACGAATTGGTCCTGAATCCAAATCTGCATTCAAACGTGATAAGTTCGGCTGCCGACAGTGGTATGGTCGTGAATGGAGATTCAGAGCTACACCTACTGTGACGTCATCAAATCGTAAAGTCTTAATATCTGGAAAACTAATAATGAAATTGATTCGTTCTTTTTAGAACAAATTGGAACAAATTGAGTACTAATATATGTTGAAAAAAAAAGTGATAATTTAAAACTTTATCGCTAACTTCACGCTCGCGTCCCTCGCTCAAAACAATTGTTCATAACTCGAAAACCAACAATGGTATTTCAACAAAACAACTTTTACTGATTGGAACAAAGTGGGTACTAAATATTTGCATCAAAATTTCTTCGAATTTTTTGGAGAACAAAAAGCTTTGGAGCTGGGTGTGACGTCACTACCGAATGTTACGAATGTGAATAACTCGTTAACGAAAAATGATATCGGAGAATTTTCTTCAGAACAAATTGGAACAAATTCGGGACTAATTATTGGCATGAAAATTTTTTCCAAATTCGAACATGTTGGTGCTGAGCGTGAAGTCAGCACCAAATCAAAGACATGCGAATAACTCGAAAACCATGAGGGTGCTGGGGATGATTCATACAGAACAAATTAGAACAAATTCAGTACTAAATATTGAGCTTGGTTTCAGAATTTGTTCCACCAATTTTTCGCTAACTTCACGCTCGCTTAAAACAATTGCTAATAACTCGAAAACTAACAATGATATTTCAAGAAAACAACTTTTACTGATTGGAACAAATTGGGTACTAAATATTTGCATCAAAATTTCTTCGAATTTCTTAGAGAACAAAAAGCTTTGGAGCTGGGTGTGACGTCACCACCGAATGTTACGAATGTGAATAACTCGTTAACGAAAAATGATATCGGAGAATTTTCTTCAGAACAAATTGGAACAAATTCGGGACTAATTATTGGCATAAAATTTTTTTCCAAATTCGAACATGTTGGTGCTGAGCGTGAAGTCAGCACCAAATCAAAGACATGCGAATAACTCGAAAACCATAAGGGTGCTGGGGATGATTCATACAGAACAAATTAGAACAAATTCAGTACTAAATATTGAGCTTGGTTTCAGAATTTGTTCCACCAATTTTTCGCTAACTTCACGCGGCCCGTAACCATAAGCGTCAAAGACTGTAATGGGCAAGGCAACATATCAATTGGAACGATCAATGGAGTAGTGTCCTTTTCACTGATGAATCCAGATGTGGACGATTTTCAGATTCTCGAAGAATAAGGGTATGGACTATCCCACGCATACCCCGTAATCGTTGCTATGTCCAAGCAGTCCATACATTCCGAGAGGTAGTGTTATGGTATGGGCCGGGATATGTTTCAACGGACGCACATTTGTCCTGATGGAAATATGACCGCCTCACACTATAGGGAGCATGTCATTGACGATGTTTCAATTTCTAGACGATAACGCTAGACCGCACCGTGCAGCCATTGTTGAGAATGCGCGCGAGGAGCTTGGTATTCCACAATCCACATTTACCAATACCTCCGCACTCACCAGATTTGAATTGCATAGAACATGCATGGGTTATGCTCCAAAGAAGATTAGATAATCATCAACCTACCCCAGAATCCTTGAATGATCTGAGAGAGCTTCTGTCCCGTTTATGGAACCAAATTCCTCAAGAAATGTTCAACAACCTCGTGTGTAGTATGCAAAGAAGATGTCAAGCTGTTATTGATGCCTGTGGAGGCCATACATTGTATTGATAGTCTTTAAATGCTTGAATTCTCTGGGAATAAAATTTTGTTATTTACTCGATTTTTCTCAACCACCCTGTATACGCTGCAGACCTACAGGCTTAAATTAATTTGCAACTTGAAATCATATTAATATGAATTTTCATCACAAAAATCTTATTTTAACTATATTTTTGTGCGATTTGAGTCAATATCCCTAACTCATGTGGAACAGTTTATGTATTTCTTTTTCAAATTAATGATTTTCGAAAATGAAAATAATGTTATTAAATGAAGAATCTCCCCAAGTGTACACACACGAGCTTCGTTTTGATGGCTGCCCTCCCTGTACACAGAGAAAGGACTCTTAGATATCCCCAATACACCCCCAAATATGTCAATCATGAAACCAATTCCCACCACAGGAAGATCATTATCTCACCCATACATCCGTCATCAGCATACCCTTCATTCTCGATATATCCAAACGCAATTGAAATTGTTGGCGTTCTTGGAACACGGCAGTGAACTGTTGCCTCCTATTTCTGAGTTTCTGGATAGAAACATTCCGCTGGTCCAGTCGGGGCCACTCCTGACACGCTTGTGGTCCAGTTTACTCACGATCCCCAACTTGGGATTACCAAACAGCCCGTAAGTTGGCCTGGAATAACTGGATTCGGTTTTGATAGTGACGGAACTGGACCGCAGAATTGGCGATGGTGGACTTTGGCTTCACAACTATTTTGCCGGACATCACAAATTCATTTGAATTCAATTCTGGTCCTGTATCTTCGTGTTATTCAGATGGTCGGATCAAATACTTCGCATTCTTGAGGAAGATTTCTATGAGGGGTATTACGTGAAGCTGTAGTTTCGTTTGGTTCTGCCTGAATCTTCTGGTATTTTCATTTTCAAGCACTTGCATGGGAAAGTTAATTTTCTTGTATGATTGCAATCTTTAAATCATTGAATATCTTCGAAAGACAATACTTGAAAATAAAAAGATTCTAACTGACGCATATTACTTTCAATGAAAACTGAATCGATTCAGATATCCTTGTATCTTCAGAAGTATGGAATATCCAATCCAGAGAGAAGTGGGAAGTTGAAGATTTAGAGTTTCATGCTGACATTCTTTTTCCATAAAGATTAGGGAGGTTCTCGGGGAAACATGTGTGATCTCTTTCATATATTGGAAACGGTGGATGGAGATTACACTGTAAACTTCCTGAAGTGGGAAGTTCACTGAATTGTTACCGTATTTTTTCTCGAAGATGATGTACCCATCTTAAAACTTCAATAAGTAGGGGATCATTCATGAAAGCTTTTTTATTTGCATGAATGCTCTTCGCACTTTAGACGTGCAAGGGAATACACACAACCAAACTTATATGGAATCACCCAGTATTAAGATGAAATATTATTTTGATATCTTTTTCGTTAGAAGCAAATAAAAAGTGCATGTGTTTACTCACAAAAACAGTTAGGTTCATAAGCACTTGATAAGATTTGGCTTTGCAGTGTCGATTTTACCATTTCGTTCGAACGTCGCAGTGAATTTATATTTTGTTTTTTTGCGAAGTTTTAAAAAAAATGCCTTATGTGGGGTTATCGGAAGTCCAGAGAGGAAGAATTATTACTATGGCAGAACAAGGTATGTCACAAAGACAGATTGCAAGAACGCTGGGGGTTACACAAGGGGTTGTTTCAAAAACCTATGCAAGGTTTCTGGAGTTAGGAACCCTGAAGAATAGGCCGAGAAGAAGTCGTGGAAGAGTAACTACAGAAAGGCAGGATCGCTTTTTAGCCCAAACAGCAAGAAGAAATCCCGCAGTACCTCATTCAGAGCTTCAAAGGCAATTTTTGCAAGCTACAGGTGTTAGTGTTTCTGTCGAAACTATCAGAAAAAGATGCTCGGGAATTATTCAGGAGAAGAGCGTTAAGAGTTCCAGAACTATCAAGGCAAAATAAAGTTGACCGTTTTAATTGGTGTTTAGAGCATGAAAATTGGACTATTGAAGATTGGAAAAATGTCTTATTTTCGGATGAGACCAGAATTGGTCTACGATCAGACGACCGGCGTGTTCGCATTTTAAGAGGTAGAGGGAGGCAAGCTAGGCTCCAAGCTGCAAGACCGATCCCTAAATACAAAGGAGGTACTGTAATGTTTTGGGGCGGAATTATGTTTGGTGAGAAAACTCCTTTAATTTCCATTAGACAATCTCTGACAGGGCCTAGGTATGTTGATCTAGTGCTACAACCTGTAGTGAGGCTCTGGCGAGGTGCTTTTGGAGATTATTTCCTATTTATGCAGGATAATGCACCTCCACATACCAGCAGAGTTGCAAAAAATTTTTTCGAAACAAAAGGTGTGACTGTTTTAGAGTGGCCTTCTTGTTCACCGGACCTCAATCCTATCGAGCACTTGTGGGATAGGATCAAAAGAAAAATTAGAGCTCGTCAAAATAATCCTGGTAACGCAGAGCAACTTATACAAGCGGCTTTAGAGGAATGGGCAAATGTTACAGAAGAAGAAATTAACAACTTAATAGAAAGCATGCCTCGTCGAATTCAAGCTTTTATCAACGCGTGGTAATACTGATTATTGATTTGTTAAAATCGTTTAATTTGTTGTTCAATTCTCAGTTACATAAAAATTATTTTTAGAGAAATTTACACTTTTAATTTTCTGTTCTATTATAAAAATAATCTTTCAATAATTTATATTATTTCTGTAATAAACTTGTTTTGGGAAAACTGCTCTTCACTTTTCAGCGATTTTTTTTCAATGTAAATTCGTTTTTTCCAAATAACAGGGTGATTCCATATGTTTGGTTGTGTGTATATGAGAGTGAAATTAATCAGTTGTTCTATTCCTAGCTAGATCAAATGCATGAAAATCATATTCAAGTTCATGTAATGACCGTTGAATAAAACAGGCCCAAAGTGCTTTTCTGAGAAAGAAAGAAGCACTGAGCTTGTACCATAATATGGTTCCCAGAATTTAAGTAGATAGAAATACATTAACTTACGATGTTGTTAGTGAAATAAATCTCTATAAATTCTTGCGAAAAATAATGTGAAATTTTTTCATTTATTGAGTTCGCAGAAACCAATAAAAATTCGTACCAACAAATTGATCATCCTTTATTTCCAACAGTTGAAAGGACGTTGTAGCGGTATTGAATCGGGAGTCACAAAACCTAATTGAAATTACCTACAGTAAACGAGGTTATCCAGATTACCATATCCGACAAAAATTGTAAGACCGAGAAGAACTTTTAATCGAATCAAGTTGCCAGCCATTTGAATATGCAAGGTTGAATCTCTTTTACAAGCTAGACCATTAGAATCGAGATTAAGTAAGAGAAGTCTTAACAAAATTATCATTTCCTCCTGCAAACAAGTAAGAAATCCGATTGAATTAGTTAGGGAAGACGTCGTGCATAAGAATTACTGAATCTTTCATTGACTCCTTCGAAAATTCATGATGGGGAATTGAGCCCATATATATTAGAATAAAAAGCTTTCGAAATTTAATTTTCCTTCGATTTCGAAATCATGCTAATATAAAGTTTCGACAAATGACTATGAATATCATAGTCAATCTATTTTGCGGACCAATAACACCCATAGTTTGAGCTAATGAATGAAATTTGAAAATGAATTATGGAAAAAATAAAAACGAAAATTTCTAAGGATATAGGATGTATATGAACAACTTAGGTATCGTTTTAGGAGTTTTTAGGACGCTGAATTCAATAAAAAAATATTTCAAGGCCCTATATAGAATAGTTTAGTTTTTTACCTGCGAAATGGAATTTTTCAAAAATCGAAATTTTATCTGTCATAACTTCCGTTTCTGTGATCGCATCCAGATGAAGTCCAGACATTACGATTATTGCTAAGCATTGCTCACAGTGTATCTATGTAATGTAAAATTGATTTCGAAAATCTCAACTTTCTGGGTGGAAAATGATCGAGGGGTATGACCACCTGAAAACAGTATATTTGTCATCATTATGAATTTTTGGAGCCGTTAGATAGGTATTAAAGAATCAGGACGCTGTTCAAACGATTCGAAACTTTTATTATTTTTCAAAAATCGAATTTTCAATCTGTCATAACTTCCGTTCCTGTGATCGGATCCGGTTGAAGTCCAGACATTATTGAGCAGCATGGCTCAAAGTGTCTGAGTAATATCGAACTGATTCAGAAAATATCAACTTTTTGGATGAAAAATGACTAAGGGGTATGACCCCCTAATAACACTTTATTTGTCATCATAATAAATTTTTGGGGGCATCTAACGGTATTACCGAATCAGGAGTTTTTTCAAAACAATTCCAAATTTTCAGAAAATTCATTCTGCGGACTAATAATACCCATGGGTTGAGTGGTCTGAGCTAATGAATGAAGCTTGAAAATGAATGATGGAAAAAATAAAAATGAAGATTTCTTAGTATATGGATGAGTTTGGTATCGATATAGGTGTTTTCGAGGACGCTGAATTCAATAAAGAATATTCCAAGGCCCTATCTAGAATAGTTTAGATTTTAACCATTGAACCGGTATTTTTTCAAAAATTGAAATTTCAAAAGTTCATAGCTTTCGTTCCTGAGATCGGACCTAGTTGATATTGTTGATCAGCATTGCTCAAAGTATGTAGACAATCTAGAACTGAACTGTCGCATTAGCATGCTTGGTACCGAGACACTTGATATACAAGTCAGAGAAGCTTATTAGATGTACATATTTTACAATGATCTCGCAGATCGTAATAAATTGTGAGCAAACTGTGAATTATATCCGTGAAAATCGTAATGATTCAACGGATTCCAGTTAATAGAATATTAGGGCGGCAAAATGGGCATCCCATTCATCAATCGAGACGGCTCCAGTACGACAGCTCATCCACCACACAGAGCTCACTCGGTATCAATTAGGCGGAATGAATTTATCGGTATTATATGCAGATTCGCTGGGTTGTCCTGTTGGGCCGCCTCCACGTCTGGACGTAAACATCCATCTGTTCTATTCATTGCTATTTCGATGTCTCCAAGTTATCCCTTTGTTGAATTAATGGCGACAGGGCGTCTCAACCGAAAAATTCAATCAGAGGAAATATATGGCGAGAATGTAGAGGCAAGCCGGGTAGTTGATCAGCTGAAGGGACATGCGGATTTATCACTTTCTGTTTCGGAAATTAGAAAACCAGTTTTTTTACCGCTGCTCCGAAAGGTCACTCTATTTGGTCGACTTTATCGAGAATCCCTTGTGCTATTGTGATGGCTTACTGTCCACTCACAAAAGGCGCCGCCCATAAGCGAATCCTGCGCGTACTGCGGTACGATCGACAAGTCTTTTTATCCATTACCCTTGTTTGCTTCCAACACCTATGAGTCCTACGAGCGGAGCTGGGACGAAACGTGAACCCATCTGGACTATCTCAGCAAAGCGCTTTACTGAAGGGTTTTTCAATAAGAGGTGTTATTTTGGCCAGCCCGTCATTTCGGTAGATGTCACTTTTGAAGCTGTCATTTTTTTATTTGACCAGTAGAAACTACGCTATTAGGGCCGATTGCACCGTATTGGTTCTAAGAGTTAGTTAGTTGAGTGTCGATTAATTTATTAAATCCAGGATTAAATATTTGACTTGCACCGACGCTTAATGTAACTAGATGGAATTTAATCCACAAATCTGGTTATTTTTACATAAATTGGTACTTGTGCCTATCTTCACATTGTTTATTTTATCCCTTTTCATGCTTTGACAGTTTCTATGTTTAGACATTTTTTGATATTATCGAGCGTTTCGCAGATTGAGAGAGTTTTTAATAACAAATTTCTTTGGAAAAAACATTGCACAAGTTGACATCTTTCTTTGGATCATTCTATTTCCTTCTCAAATGAAAATATACCTGGTTAGAAACTCTAATTGTCGAAGCACTTAACATTTCAGATTTGGATGTAAAATATGATAAACTCATGGATTCTCGTATGAAAATAGCAGAGGCAAATAAAAAAGAAATGATCGAAAATCATAGTCAAACAACTATAAGAAAATTGTTAGTATTTATTCACTTTTATTTCAACACATAGGTGATAATATTGGTTCCGATTGAATTATACCATGTGTCACAGTAAATTAAAGAATAATTCTACATATCAGAAGAACTGTACCTCCAATTTGATTAGGCATGTATGGATTTGTTCAGTTCATATTATACCTCAACCGTTAATATTTAGTTCAGTTATTCATTCTTGTGTGTACTTTTCCTATCACACCAATTTGATCTTTCATATCTACGCCTAGGAAAACCAAAATCTATAATTTCTACTTCATCCATTATTCTTTCAATTTGATTTATCATCAAACATCATTTTTGAAACAAGCCTGACTTGTGTCATCCATGAATATTTAGGGTAAGAATTCAAAGTTTATCGTTAAACTTTCATTCAATCCTGTCAATTCGGAGGATGTTATTTGAGCGTCAGTTATGGTTGTTAAACTAGGATAACGAGACGGTGCAAGAAAATTATAGACACTAATCGAGGTTTTTGATTTAATCTGAAGTTTTGTCATACGGTGCAAGCGGCCCTTAATGAAAATGGAACGATCCATGCTTCAATAACGCATTGAAATCATTAAAATTCACGATGAAAATGGTGAAAATTTGGCAGAGACATTTTTGGGTAGTCGTGAAGAACCTTGTCGAACCGCAAAAGAACAATTGTTGGAAAAATTTGAGCTGTTGGGAAAAGTTAGTGATGTGAAGAATAAAACCCGTGCACGTCGCTCGAGAACAGGCGAGAATATTGCTGCCATAGCCGAAAGTGTTGAAGAAAACCCAGGTTTGTCCATTCCTTGTCGTTCTTTGGAATAAGGCATTCCACAAAAGTTTTATGGCCGGAATTGGATGGTATTTATCTGGACAACGTTTACTTTCAACAAGACGGCGAAACGTGCCACACAAGCAACGAAACCATTGATCATCTACGGGAAAAGTTTCCGAACCGAGTTATCTCTCGAAGAGATGATCACAATTGGCCACCGAGATCTTGTGATTTAACACCTTTTGACTTCTTTCTTTGGGGCCCTGTGAAAGAGAAGGTCTACCGTCTACGCGTCTACACCAAGGGGCCAGCGTAGATTCAACACCTTAAGGGGACGATATACTCTCTGGCCGACGGCTACGGCACCGATTCTAATTCAGAAAGTTCCTTTCAGTTCACGCCCTCAATTTTTCACCTGCAAGCTTGATTTTTTTTAATTGAAGTTGAAGGATGCCTTGAGGGCACTTCAATTTCTTCTCTGTGATTTCGTTCAAAAAAATCGGCTACGGCACCAATTCTCCATTCTTAAAGTGCCTTTCATTTTTCCAAGTTAACACCCTCAATTTTTCACCTAAAACCTTGATTCTTTTTTAAATTGATTTTAAAGAATTTCTTGAGGGCACTCCAATTTCGTCTCTTTGACAAAATTATGTTTTCGAATGAAAAGCTTGGGTTTAATTTGAGAGTCTTTGAAAATTGACTTCATATTCGTTTTTCGGTGGTTGTTCATCAATTTTTTTTCCAAAAAATTCATTGGGGTGCCCTCAACAAATCAATTTTCTATATTTTAAAAAGAATTCCATTTGGATAGGCGCTTGAATAATGCAAAAAATTATGGAAATACTGCAAAGACTGCCAGAAAGTGTGAAATCGCAGAGAATTGTCTGAAATTCCAGTAGAATTAAAAAAAATCAAGCTTCCAGGTTACCAGGTAGAAAATTGAGAGCGTGAACTTGGAAAAATGAAAGGCACTTTTCGAATGGAGAATCGGTGCCATCCGCCAGAGTATAACGTCCCCTCAAACTTCAAAGATGGAATTCGTGAGGCTATCCGAGGACATAGGGCAGTCACTTTGCGATTTGGTTTTGGAAACAAGGGCGGGGGTAATAACCCCCCAATGAGTATCGAAGACCTAAGAAAAAATTACGTGTCAAAGTTTATTTTAGGATGTTTTGTACCTGATTTAATGGTTTTCAATCATATTACTCCCCCATGAAAAAGAGCTATCCACCCTTGTTTGGAAAAGTTAATGAAAAGGATTTGGTCCTGTAGTCGTGGTCGTGGTGGTTAATTGTTAATTGATTATTTTCCATTTTTAACTGCCATAGTTATGATGAAATGAACATTCGATCATTCATCTAAAAGAAATGGCATTTTTCATTGAATGTCAAAATAACACCTCGTTTTGGAAAATCCTTTATGTGAAACCTTTTGTGTTCTGTGGGAAAATGAGCGATTCCCTTTTTCTGTAGGTATTTCAGCAAAAACGATCGAAATTCCTACACTTGTTTCACTCCCTTCAATTCAAACACATTTTATGTTTCCGGCAATGAAACCGGATTGCGAGTTAGATGCAATCGTTTTTTATTAAATTTTTTCTCACACCTCACTGCTCAAGCCTGGATAATTCACACGAATAAATATTTTGCATTGCTCGAAGCGACTCGCCTAAAAGAGGCGCATCTCTTTGAAGTTTCCGTCCAAAGTTAAACATTGCATCATTCTCATTTTAACCAAATGAAAGCAAACTGATCCTAATCGGTACAAACAGTTTCGATGAGTGTTTTCCAGGGGTATATTTAACTTTGTGATAGAATGGAGCACAACAATCGTGAAAATGATTATAATATAGGAGCTTTGATGATGAGTATCATCGAGATACCCTCTTTCAAAAGGAAAGAGTGATAGAATTATTATAGTAATGATAACTGTTATAAGATACAAAGAAGAAGCCATGTGGTTTCGTCATTTCTGTTCAGTAAGCATTGACAAATTATCAGTAGTAATATCACAAGAGATTGAATTTCCGTGAAAATTTTCTGACAGTTCTAACAACAAATCCAATTTTATGATTTTGTATCATATGGAACCATTTCAGCCAATCATGTCAACATTACATCGAAAACTACATCCAATGCAATTTTCAATCCCAATGATAACACGATAAAGTCTTATTAAATTATATGATAGTTCCATGGCAACATCATTCCAAACAAATTTCAAAATGTCACGTTTTGGTAATGTTAAAAATATAAATGAGCTTATCAAAGAAAACATTCCCAGAAATACTTCCAATAGCCACAAATATATTTGGGGAATATTTATGGAATTTACGAACGATCATACCAATTGGATGAACGCAGAAGCTTGGAAGAATTGGCGTTTATACTCAAAGATTGGGCTGTCAATATGAGAAAAAAAGACGGAACAGAATTCAAAGAAACAACGGTAAAGACAATATGGAATGTTTCGAGAAACTCTTACAAGAAAAGTATTATAAGGACTACAACATTATGATTGACCCGTTTAATAATATAATATTTAAACCAGCCCGAGATGCCCGCCATGCAATCAGAAAAAAAATTGCAAGCAGACCCAAGTAAACGTAAATCCAGTTCCGTTAAATTTGTCTGAAGTAAACAGAATAATATTGCTATGGGATGAAAATACTCCTGAAGGTCTTATGCGTAAATTTTATCATATTGCTGCAGTAGAACTAGCGTGGCGAGGAGGAGAGGCAGTTGCTTGTTTGGTGAATTTTTTTCAAATCGAGAAGAATAACGATGGTTCTCCAACAAATCGCATTGAATACAATCCGGTTTTCAGTAAAACGTGCCAAGGTGGTTCTAAAAGCTGTACAAGTAGTAAATGGTTGGTTTCCAATAGTGAGAGACAAAGCTGCCTTGTACGTCTTTTTCATAAACTAATATCAAAACGAGGCGAAAATATTACCTCACCACGACTATTCTTAAAACCAAATCCATATTGGAAAAATGAAACTGACAAATGGTACGATAATGTACCTGTTGGAAGGAATACCATAAATAAATGGACTAAATATGCTGCCGAAGCAATTGGCTTGAATGTCAAAGACAAAAAGATAACGAATCATTCAAATAGATCAACAGCTGTCAGCCAATTAGCAAAAAGTGGAGTAGAGGAACAACAATTGCTGAAGATTACTGGTCATAGCAATCAAAATTCTATCAAACCACACCTAAACCTCGATCAAGAACACCACAACAAGATAATAAATATTATGCGTGGAAATAGATCTTCTATACAAGAGAACAGCAACGAATCTGATGTTGAGTTGAATTTTACGAATTGCACTTTCACTAATTGTACTTTCAATAAATAAATGAATGTTTTGTTGTGTTGAGTTACACATTTTTTTTGTCAAAAAAATTTTCTGCCGAATATTCCTCGGACATTGATAAATGCCTCATAATTTTATAACCAATATCTCAAGCTCGTTGCTTGGTAACGAGCTCTCGATGGTCATAAAATTATCTCGTCTATTATCAAGGTCCTAGGGATATTACTACTGATAAGTCTATCGATTTATTTTCAAACGAAGATGAGTTGCTTGGAAACATCACGAGTCCGCAGGAAACTCATTTGAATTTGGAAATAAAAGATAGACTCATGAGGTAAATTCAATCTCGTGTGATATTTTATAAGACTATTTCACGAACGAAATGAATGGTCAGAAAGTTCATATTCGAGAAAATCAATGTAAAACATTTAATGTTGACGTCTACAATTAATATTTATTAGTTGTCAAACCCTTGGTATCCATAGTTCAATCACATATTAGTCTGTGGTTCAATCGCTGAAAATTCGGAGTTGTCAGACCAATCATAATTCGGAGACAGTTGGTATTATCGCGATAATACGAGCTGTATTTGGACTGTGATTGGTCAGTTTTTGAAATGAGTGAAATAGTCATGGAAAGACTCAGGACCCAACAACGTTTACAAATTGTTGAAATTTATTTTCAAAATCAGTGTTCTATATTCGCCAAACTTATAGATCACTTCCTGAAATTTATGGTTTACATATTCGTCCATCAGAGTAGCTCATTCCTCGAACTATCGATAGATTTCGGACAACATTTTCTCTACTCGATGCAACATCAACACTGTACGTATAGAAAAAAATATCGCTGCTGTGAGTGATTGTGTTAATGAAGATCCAGATTTTTTTATTCGTCGACGTTCACAACAAGTTTGTCTCTGTGCATCCACCACATGGAAAATTTCGTGCAAAGATTTTGGTCTACATATACCCATACAAGATCCAACCGGTTCTCTTAAGAACTAAAGGCACTTGACCATAATAATTGATTTATCGAAAGAAAGATTTGGCGATAACATTATTTCGAGAAATGGTTCAATTAATTGCATAACCCCAATGGACTATTTTCTCTGGGGTTATGTCTAATCAGAAACAATAGACGCTTTGGAAGCCTAAATAGTTTGTGTTATTGCTGAATTAAGGCATTACCTACTCAAAAAAAAAGGTCCAAAATTGATCTGGTCGAATGCGGTTCTTGGGAACTGGTCGTGGTGGACATTACCGGAAATTATTTTTTCCGTCGACCATAGAATAAAAGCTCATTTTAACCCACTAGAAATCATCCAATAATGACCTATTTTAATGCATGATTCCTTATTTTAATGCATGATTGTCATGGAAACCGAACATAAAATATTCAGTCAAAGCACTATCGAGCTTAGTTGGAAATCAACAACTTCTGTCACAGAAGGGTATATTGAACACTCCATTCAAAATAAAATAGAGACTTCAGAAGAAATTTCAGGTAATAAAACCTCCACTTTTTCCACACGTTCCTTATCGGATATCATAGGTAATGAAATAAATGTAAACTGAATATAAACAATTCAGAATGTCACAACATGTCCAATATTAACTTTATGAATTTCTCGAATTGTTCCATAGAAAGCATAAATATTTATATATCGAAATGAACATAGAAATTTAAATTATGTCAAATTTATCCATTATTAAATAACTATTAAAACATTACACATTACATTATCTTTCAAATAAAAAGTAAGCTCAAATCTTGATTCGAATGTGTTTTATTCAAGTTTAAAGTTCCATTACACTAAAAAAACACCCGATGGAAGAAGGTCCATTCAAAATTCTCCTATACTCATTAGACCGATCACCAAAATATTCCTTTCTTCATTAAATTAAAATACGTATTGTAAATATAAAAAACACTCTAAGAAATTCTTTACTTCCAACGATTTCTCAGCCAGCTATGACACTCATTTATATTCAATTTCTCCTTCGCTGAATCCAAGTTCTGAAAACTCCCGGTAAATATTTTCTCTGCAGCGCGAGCAAGACAACCTGATAAAGTATAAAACTTCACCTTCCCCGAAGAACCACCTGCACCAAATTAGTGAGATACAGAATACTCCCGACGGTTCAACCCAGACTGGATGGGACGAATTTCATTTGTATATTCTTAGGAATCTAATTTGTCATCCGTGCATATTACTTTTTCTGGGAAAAAAGTGAATCTAATGTTGGTCCAACTTCATGGACTAATAAGGAGTTTGAGAACTTCTTCGAGTCAAATAAAACACTCCAGACGGTTTATTATGTCTATGGGGGAAAGGAAACGACGGAGAACATACTAATGAATCGATAATAATTCTTTTCTGGCTTGAATAAGGTATGCTCTTCAGAAGAATGATAGAAATACTTATGTAGAGCAATCTGAAAGTTGAATTCACAATTAGTTGCTTGCAATTAGACCACATATTTTTTTACATACGGCACGATAAATATACTTACTGACAAAGAAACTGCAACACCCAGAAGAAGCTGTTTAAATTTTAAATTTCTTTTGGTAAAACATAGATAGTATAGCGAGTAGTAGAGGAAAGTCGCCTAATAAGGACTGAACGAGAATAAATTCGCTATCACAAAAACGCTTATATCTTTTGAACCACTGGACCGATTTCGAAAATCAAATTCATTTTCGAATCATCTTCTAATTCTAATGAAAACTGTGTTTACTATAAAAAAAAACCCGACTATTTTTACAAAATTAATGGATTTTTTCTGGAATTCTTTCCATCATGCTTCTTATAGTGTTCCCAGTCAATTTCTGGGATGCTGTCTTCCACTTTAGCTTGAATTCCGCTAATGTTTTCGTTGATTTCTTAGTCTTCTTCAATTCTCTTTTTACCAGGGCCCAATATCTTTCGATTGTCCAGAGTTCTGGGCAATTTGGTCGATTGGTCTCTTTGGGGACAAAAACCACCTATTAGCTTCGTACCATTCCTTGGTGGCCTTGCTGTAGTGGCATGAAGCTGCCCAAAAGATTGTTGACACATCGTGCTCACGCAAAAATGGTAAAAAAGTTGCTTCTTCAAGCATTCCTCAATGTATATCGTCGAGTCAACAGAGCCTTGGCAAACGAAAAATTTGCTCCTTTTCCCACAAGTGCAAATTGCTTGCCAAACCAGGAATTTCTTAGAAAACATTGCTTGTTTCTTCACGCGAAATTGTTCGTCGATATTTCCACCAGAATCTGCAATATGAAATTCCTGACCAGGAAGTTGCGAGAAATCAGCCAAGACATAGGTTCCGTCGTCCATCACGCAACAGGAAAAATTTTTCAAGAAATCTTTTTTCAATTTCTTTGCTCTTGATTTCGCTTCTTGATTCTTCACAGCGTTCCTGTCTGGCACTTTTTGCACTTTGTATATTCTAAGACCACAACTCGACTTGATTTTCTGAACGGTCGACTGCGAACAACCCACTATTTGGGCCACTTTCCATCCTGAAAGGTTGAGATTCTTCTGAAAAAGGCTGATGGCTTTCTTCACTTTTTTTGGGCTATGAAACCCCTTTTTCCTCCCGGTTCCTTCCTTTCGGTTAATTGATCTTCGTTGAAGCGCTTAACAACTCTTGATACCGTTTCCGGACGAACGCGAGCCTCGTTTGCGATTCTTTTGAAGCTCCATTTTTGATTATTTTGAAAAAGTTTCCCTATAAATTCTCGAGTTTTCACTTCGCTTGACATTTTGCGACAAAGAATTGAAATATCTATGAAGTAAATGTTCCACATGTTTCTGACTTTCATAACAAAGCTAACTATGATCAAATTTTTAATTTTTTCTCAATTGGTTCAAGAGATATAGGCGTTTTTGTGATAGCGAATTTATTCTCGTTCAGTCCTTATGGGGAGGTTTCCTAATTTGGGGAGATCCAAAATCTTAGACAATGAGGGTGTACGACTAATCGCACGCACTCTATTTTGTAGAGTATGTCTTGTTGCCTACACTATAGCAATGAACACCTGTTTCTAGTGTTGGGTACGTCTTACAAGAGGCGGCTCACTTGTCCCGTACAAGACGAAGAAATGTAAGAGCGGCTCATTTTTATAAACTGTACCACTTCAATTCGAATGTCCCACTAAGTCTGGAATCCTCGATGTCCGATGAGGCCCAAGAAGCGATCGAGGAGAACGCGACAAATGGTTCCGAAAGAGGGGAAGTCCTGGCCGCCGGGACAAGATCGACAGAGGACAGAGGTTGTATGATGAGGGATTGTACCTGAACTACTGAAGTGTTTCAGGACTCATAATACACAGATACAGATGTCATAAATTATGGAATTACGGTTGGTTTTATGGGGCGGCATCTTTGGCGCCTCTTATCGAATATGCTGGGATTTTGTAGGAGTTTCCTTTGATTTCCAACTTTCCGATTGAACAATAATTATTAATTATTATTGAGAATTCCGTTCGACACAGATAAAGAAAAATTAGTGCACAAGAATCGTCGATTCGACGAAAAATTGAACGAATTATTATTATTATCATTATAAAAGGGCGAAATTGTTTCTTACTAACCAAATTAACAAAAATTATTAAATACATATATGAAATCTCCGTAATAATAATACTCAATAAATGACCCTCATAAATGTTAAAATTGCGAATTTCGATGAGCCATAAACAACCAATATACCTCGTCGGCATAATGAAGTCCCACAAAAAGAATTCGACCCAAATTTTTCGGCCTGTAATCTGGAAACTTGCTCAGGATCCTGAAACTACCCTAATTTAATATTGCAGCAATTCTGGGTTTTCCAAATTCGTTTTTTGTGCATTTCATTCCTTCAACTCAGTCGACGTTACCCTCCTTTTGCATCGACTTATTTGAAGTGTAACGAGTCACCGAGACGGTCAACGACGTCCGACGTCAACGTTCCTACCTCTCCTCAACTAACCGTCGTCAGTCTGTATCTGTAGTAGTACATATTTTGTCCCGACTCCCCATCGCGTCATAAACGCCTCGCCTCATTTGAAGTGGTACATTGTACTGCTTCAGTACGAAAATGAGGCACCTCTTACAAACACAATTTTGAGACGTGTACTACCCAACACTACCTGTTTCATTAAAAACATGAAAGCGTGAGCCCACGTTATCTGAAGGTGAATATTCATAAAGTTATTCGTTTTATTGATTTTTATTAATAACTACGGCAAGGTAAGTAATTAAGGATTTGTTTTTTTAATGAATGTAGCTTTGCAGATACAACATTGATGCTTTACGTTTATTTTAAATAATAAAAACTTTCAATCATTTACTCCTTGCTATACTATCTTTTTTTACCAAAAAAAAATTCAAAATTTACTCAGATCCTTCTGGGTATTGCAGTTTCTTTGCATATTTCAATAGACTCCTCAAAAAATCCCGTAAGGAACTGAAATCAGGAAATGGGCATCCAGAATCAACATGTAAAAACGTAAACGATGCCTTCAAACCAACACATTCAGAAAATTAAATTCCTTGTGACCATTTCGATCGAATTTACCAGCAGTCTGATAATTCTCAGAATCAGTATTGAATCAACACTTTTCGTCTTGTGAATTTCACAAACATGTAGCGACAAAACAGTGAAATACTTCAGACAGTTCTATTTTTTCACGAAGGCTCTCTTTTTCATAAACCAACAACGCATACCTATCGGGAAGTTAATTAAGAGCCACTCTAAAAAGAATAAACCTCCCAGCGTCTATAGGTAGCATTAATTGGAATTCCAGGACTTATAGGGGTCCCACAGATGAAAAAAAAAATCAATTCGGAGCGATGGACATTTGTTTTGCTTTATCACGTCCGCCACCATTTGAAGTGGAAATATTTCCCGTTTGCAATCTCGGACTCTTTGTTGGGGAGAGGAATTCAAATGTTTTTGTTTTAAATTTGGCCCTGGATTTCTCAAATAAGCGGATCCCTTTCTTTGCACGCATGAGGAAGTTGAGGAGGAGAGGAAAGATCTCCAACAAACGGAATATCAAACAGTTTCGGGTATGTAGAATGTCACGATGAAAAAAGTTTGGGTTGGGAGTTGGTAAGTTTTGAAACAACTCATAGTGGATGAAAGGCCAGTCGAACGAAAAAGTGTTTCGAGCGAAAGATTTCATTTCAGATCGTAGGAAAAGTTCTACGTGAAGAAATGTTTTGGTAATTCTGATGCGGAAGTTATCTTATTTGACTAGTTGTGAGTTGTCACCACATGACATCTGTCACTTGGGCGACAGTATCAAGGACTCAATGGAAAATAACGCATACTAAGTTCGCGATAAAATGCAAGAAATCAAGCCTTAAATATACAGGGTGAGCCTTTGACTTGTACATATATTTTAACTGTAGATTCTTGCGACCAAAAGAAACCTTTTTTTCAATTTCCATTTTTCAAAAGTTGGCTCTGTTTAAAAGATATAGCAATTTGAAAAAAAAAAAATGGCCAGTTACGTGCCTGATGAGGTTCTTTGTTAAGACTTCAAGGTTCATATTTATCGATTGAAGTTGAGTCGATGCATTTAGGGAATACCGGGGGAATACTCAAGCACTAGCATTATTTGAATAAGAATGTTAAAAACACGATATTTCTTAACAGAAACACATGGTTTTTTCCCATCATTTCTGCAATTGAAAAACCATATTTCTCCGACCAAAATAAGCTCCTCCTTCGATTTTCCCAAAGATTAGTTTGTGAACACTTACTAATAACTTGTTCATATTTTCCTCGATATCCCAAAAATATCTCATGATAAATCAACCTAACTCATAGGATTCTAGGTCATTGACCTAACCTAGCCCATCTCCTAAGGATATTTCACAGAGCTTTTGAAAAGACAATGCCAACTTGTTGATTTTCTCTTGCGAGGTAGCGGGCGTGCAAGATAATCAAACTTTATATTGGTGTTCTGTGAACGACGCATGCGCGATACGTGAATGACATAAACACTAAACAAATACAGGGTCTTTCATGAGGAACCTCACCCATATTTATACGGGAAACTACTGAACGTATTTTCATGAAATTCAGCACTTATAAGTATTTCACGATGCTGATGAAATCTAAAATATTTTCAAGGCATGAGCACCTCCCGGTTTTCCGGAAATAACGTCAACTTCCGTTTTTCAAATCAGAACACCATTTTTTTATTGCAGAAATAGATTCCTTAGAAAATTTCAAGTTATTTTGATGTAACATTTTTCAGTTTTGGTTGGAAAATTCTCTCTGAGCGGGAAAATTCGAAAAAAAAATCGAAAATAGAGATCCGCTGAAACAAGAATAACTTCGAGGTTTTTGGATGGAAAATTTTCGTTTTTGGGATTTTTCAAGATGTAAGATTGATGTATCCACTTTGAAAATCGAAATCGCGATTCATGATACAGGGGGTGAAAAAATCGCTTTCAAAGTTAGGGATGACAAAATCGTGAAAAATCAATTTTTTCAAATTAGAACCCCATTTTTTATGGCAAATATTGAATCTACGTTAAAAAATGATGTGAGTGTATGCATCACACCCTTGCCCTAAAATGGATATTTTCTGAGTTAATATCCACTTTAGGGCAAGGGTGTGATGCATACACTCACATTATTTTCGATTTTTTTTCCAATTTTCCTGCTCAGAGAGAATTTTCCAACCAAAACTGAAATATGTTACATCAAAATAACTTGAAATTTTCTAAGGAATCTATTTCTGCAATAAAAAAATGGTGTTCTAATTTGAAAAACGGAAGTTGACGTCATTTCCGGAAAAACCGGAGGTGCTCATGCCTTGAAAATATTTTAGATTTCATCAGCATCGTGAAATCCTCATAAGTGCTGAATTTCATGAAAATACGTTCAGTAGTTTCCCGTATAAATATGGGTGAGGTTCCTCGTGAAAGACCCTGTATAGAGGACATCTTTTCTAGAGCTATGTTGTTATAAAATGAGAAAGTGATTATTTTCGGTGTTTTTCTTCGATTTCGTGATGATTATGTGAAGACTTTCATTGAATTAATGAATGTATCATTATTCGTGTAGTTTCGAGTTTATGGAATCCCAAGATGATATTTTTCAGATAGAAACATCGCCACAGATTATTCAGTAGGTACTAAGTATCATTTTATTTATTTTTCATTAATTTCAATTCAATACGTGGTTTGAACCGAAATTCATATGATGTGCATTTTAGCATTGTGTATTTCTGTGACATTAATTTTCAATATGGACCGGTACCAATAAATTTTTAATAGAAACTGTGCGCATCAAATGTATAATTTCATGATCCTTGGTGTTCAATTTTATTTCCCACATTTGTGGAATTTTATTATTACATATTTCTATATCAAACGTTTTTCCATTATTTAGATTTTAGTCTCGACAAACATTCTGACAATATTGTTAACTTGTTCAGATATATTTCGATGATATTTAATCCAGAGAATTTTTCTCGACATTCATGAGTTTTTCCTCGAACATCGTATATAATTAGGAATAACTCGAAAAAGATGCCTTTTATAATATAGAAAACATAAGAATACTTTTATTTTCCAAAATGATTGATTCTTTCGAAAATCCATCGTTCATCTTTTTCAAGTTGTTTTGTGGTATTTTTGCGTGGATTTCTGAGTCGGCTTCGCTGTAGCTTTTATACCAGGAAGGATAGTGAATGAGTTTTGATTGTGGAATATGCAGTTTAAATATAAAGAGTTTAACAGCCAAATGGAATAAATTCGATAACGAATAAACGAGGGGGTGTTGGGGAAAAACGCTCGGACACGTCGATTTGTAATTTTAAATGCGCATACTTTTCAAGAAAATGAAATTATATAGGGTGTTCCGTGCGACCGTGACGAATACCAACTTTCTTATTTCAAATGCAACCCTCTGTATATTATTTATTTTTTGGATTCCTCAGAAAATTCTAGACATAATTCGTGTACGATGTCCTACACCTATCTTCAACTTTTTCGGAAATATCAAGTGTTTTCAGATTTTTTACAAAAATTAACATTTTGAATGAAAATCATTTTATTTCACAAATTCGATACATTACACTCAACACTCATTTCTCATTTACCTCTTGATATGAAGAAAGTAAGCAAAAACCATTACTGAGAAGAAATTAAAAAAACAAAAACAGATTTGTTTATTCTCATAGCCTCAGTTGTCTGTTTGCATGACAATAAGTGATCAGTGTAAGTTTCCTACATTTCCTATAATAATATTAATGTTTTTTTCTTGTTTTTTTTTGATAATTCAGAAATAATCAGTATTAATTATTAGGTTTTAAGTGTAATGTACCGAATTTGTGAAATAAAATAATTTTTATTCAAAACGTTGATTTCTGCAATAAATCTGAAAGCACTTAATACTTCCGAAATAGGGCATTGTGCATTAATTGTGTCTGGAATCCAAAATATAAATAATACACAGGGGGTTGCATTTGAAATAAGAAAGTTGGTATTGGCCACGGTCACATGGAACACCCTATATAATATTATTTTCTTAAGAATATGCGCATTTAAAATTACAAATCGACGTGTCCGAGCGTTTTTCCAAACACGCCCTCATTTATTCGTTATCGAATTTATTCCATTTGGCTGTTACACTTATATGTACAAGTCAAAGACTCTCCCTGTATATGGAAACATACGGTATTCTATCATATTGGTCGATTCAAATTGAAAAGATCTTCGATTCCGTGTAACCTAACCTAATTTAACCTAAGCCTAAGCATTCGGAAAAAATGACCTGACCTGACAGAGTGTACCTATTCAATAAAGACAATTCAAGATGCAAAGTATTGCTGATTTGAACGGAAATTCACCAGTTTCAATATCATGAACATATTTTCCGAAATCACAATTACGGGTCGTTTATACTGGCCCGTAACTTTTCCCTTACCCTAAGTGTTGAAACATAGAAATTTCATGCTATGGTTTGTACCTACTCGAACTTTAACTTATTCATATATTAACAATTTTTAAAGGCATAAGTTAAGGGCATAAGTTACGGGCCAGTATAAACGACCCTTTAGAATATCCAATGGTGGACATCCTGTACATGCGAGGCTTCAGATCAAAAACCTCGATTTCCAGTATCAGACTTTCCCGTCAGCGGATGACGAGATTGAATTTTCATAGAGCCTCGTATCTGTCCCAATCCCATTGTGTCCCAACGGCAGACAGTTTTCGGGACACTGCATTGATCTCTACCAGCGAATTCGGTAAGGATCTGTTATTCATGGAATCATTGTCGAAACAACGACCTCGTCCAGAGTGGACAGTCAGACCGTCCCCCTTTTGTTCGAAAAACTGCACTGGACATATCGATTTGCCTTCAAACGCTGCATATCTCTCCCTGAAACATTAATGCAGAAGGTTAACTTCACCTAAATCAATATTATAACGCGGGTTTGTACTGAAAAATGCATGTAGATCAGTCTGCCTCTTTTATCCGAAATGATTTTGGGAGAGTTCTCGAGAACACTCATTTATTAATGCGGTTGCCCGAAGTTTCACGAAACTTTCGCTCTGTCATTCATTTTGAATTTATTCGGGAGTTTTGTGAATGGAAGTTTCGGTCTGGAAAAAATCCCGCTGGAATTTTGCTTTTCAGGTAGACAGGTCAAGGAACAAACTGGTTTTTATGGTTTTTGAATAATTTAATTGGTTTAAAATTCACATTTTAAAACCCCGAAATCACGTAACGGTGATATTCCAGATCTTTATTAAGCATGTAACGTACAGAGCACATTGTTCTATATTTGTGATGTATCAATTCGAGAACAAGGAGGTAACAATAAACTATAATAAGAATCCCACGTAGATAGATACTTATTCGTTCTATATACATGTAACAAACAATGCACATCGTTCCATATTTTTTATGTATAATTGTGAGAACGAGAAGCTATAATAGGAATGCAAAGTAAATGCACACTTGTGCATAGCATGTAGTTGATATGTATCGATCCTTCAAGAAGTGAACCAAATTGATGGTGAATCAGAAACTGTTTTATACCTTGATTATTTTACCAAGGTCTTCTGGTTTTATTTTTGTACCCTGATTGTTCTACCAGGATAATGGTCTTCTTGACTGCTTCTATTTTGTGTGATGCTGGTGATTCTCGTAAGCCTCGAGAATTAAGACTGTTGTGACTGCACAACCGATGTGAGGGGGTGAACTTAACTGTTAGCACACTATGGTTATCTGAATAATCACTACGATAAGTTTGTTATCTGTACTTAGATAACAACTGCGAAGAGGATGAGGAAGTGGTGAAATTTGAACGCACTCTCAACACAAATAACAAACTGTATTTTCTTGTTACCTTTGCTTAGATAACAAGCACGAAAAAAGTAATATGTATACAATTATGAAATGAACCTTCTATATGAGAATGTATAGCAAGGAACCAAAGTGATTTACGGATATGTATGGTGTACTAACAGTTGACTGACGAAAATTGATTATCGACTAACTTACAAACGACTGACTTACGAAGAACTGACTGAGTACTGACAAACTGAGTAGGTACTGGCTGCTTGTCTCTACCTTTTAAAGATAAGCTGGAGAAAAAATGAGAGGTTCTTTTTCTCTGAGTAAAAGAGGAAAAGATCAACAGTTGATTGGGTGTCAGAATCAAAAAAATGCATTCCTAAGCCACAAAAGTGCTTTGATTTGTCATGTTTGACTAACATGGGAAAATGAGACCAAATGGGGATCCTTGGACTTGGGCATTCGATGTCTGGCATGTGTTTCCTAATTCAAACTTGTTCTGCAATAAATGTGTCACCGAATATTTAGTTTTATAAGCCTATTCTGAGAAACTGATGAAGGTTCACAGGACATGGTTATGGTCTCGAAAAACCAGATGGATTTCCCAAAATTCACCTGAGTATCATGGGTTGAGAACACTTTCAATAGATGACCCATAAATCAGTCTGAAGGGTGTTCAAGCAAGGAACGAAGATTGTAAACCCAGGTATATTGAACAAATATTGCAGCACAAGTGATCGATCCCATTTTGTTAAAAATCTATTCATCTATATAACCTATTATAAAAAAGACAGCTCGATTCTTATGAAAGAATTTTATCTTGTCCAGATGTTGCCGTAGTGAGACGCAGCAGGAATTCTTTTCTGTATTGTTCAAATTGTGGCTTGATATAATCACAATGGTGGAGTTCACCAGTTTAAAAAAGATGCAGTTTTTGTTTTGATACTTGAGTCATGAATCTGAATCCAAATTGTCGAAAAATCGCGAAAAGAAAAGGCGAATTGACGTTTCAACTTCTCAGCATCCAATGAGACTTCTCGCCAACGTTTCGAACACTCACATCAACATTAATTTTTCAAACCAAGGACAGATTATTTCTGCTTAGTGAAAATATAAATATCAAAGAGTCCTGAAAGCATTCCCCCTTAATCCGAATTTCATCCCCTTGACTTCATGCGCATATAAGAATGGTTTGCTTTCATAAAGATTAAAAATGATTTGCATTATGATTTACTTGGTCCTATTTCCACACTGTGAAAAAATACAATGGCGTGGAACGAGAGAAACTGGGTAAAGTAATATTAAAATTAAAATTAATTCATGGGGCTTCTACTGCCGACGAAATTGAATCCGCTTCTACTCAACAATATCATTCAATTTAACGAATGTGCTCTTGTAAATTTTTAATCTAGATTTTTGAAAGCATACCTATTTAATTCACTGTGGAATTGGCTGGGGCAGGATATAAATTACCCTCGATAAAAGCTGTTCCGATTCAATTATTTAATTCCTGCAAGACCATCCTGCGGAAATATGAGGGATTTTGAGTCTTTTCTAGATCAAATATGCACAACCAAATTTTTATGAGATGTTTTCACAGAGAGGAAATCAATAACTCCAAAATAATCTCGCAAGTAAATTTTCCAGTAATTCCATTATTCCTGCAAGTTAGAAAAGACAGCACTTCTTTTAATTCTCAGAAAACACATAACGACGATGAAAGGACGGAATATTCAACTGGCTTGATACTATCGTAGTTTACGACACACTCAGTACATTTTATTACCCGTTTTCTCAGGTTCGAAACGAAGAAAGAAGCGCCGCTTTTATGTGGAAAATCTATCATAAAGCCGGAATAAAAAGAAAATAAACATCAGCAATCTTTTTGGAGAGCTTCCAGATTCCTTGGGTACCTAGCTTATCCATTCGACTTATTGGATACGGCTGTAAGAACTACATATTTAAAACTCAATGTCCCCATAAAATTTATAGGGAGACGAGGAAAAACGCCATTATCTTGAACGATGACTGTGAAAATCTAGGGAGATACGGCGACTAGAGAGACCGAAAGATTGGTGATATAAAAATGGGACAATTATTGTTCTTTCGGAAAAGTCCTATTATTTCAAGTGAAATATAGCTACTTTCGAACAAAATAACAGAGCCTTCTGGAATAGAGACTCAAGGTTATTAATGCAACAATGCAGATTCAGTTGAATTTACTAATATTTCAATGAATATTCTAGAGAATGTTGGACATTTTCCTTATCTACGATGGTACGATGTCCACCTTAGACTATATCAGACTACTTACACAGGGTGATTCCAGAGGAGACCATCAGATTTCAGAAGAAGTTTTCACTAGTCAACTCATTTTCTTAATAATGTTTGGTTTATGGTTGGGGACCTTTATTGAGAGTCCACATGGTGATTTGTCCAATTCGACCGATTTTTCTTTTATTCATAACTTTGGTATGGCTTGATTAATATTGAAATTTTCAGTGAAGAAGAATATGATTGTCTCCTTTCAATAATTCCAACACTTTTTTAAAATACAGGTTGGGAAGTCCAGATTGAATTTGCAGGTTGAAGAACCACCATGTACTTTCTGTTTTCAAAAATTCGATAGCTGCTTCAGATTCTACCATAAGGTTACATCACTGGAGCATTTTTATTTTTTTGGCGCACGTCCAGTTTTCGTAGAAAATTTTTTTAAAGATGAACAATATCGTTGTTTCGCTCCAAGGCAGTGAGGATATTCTGAACTGAAGAGTAAATCTGTATCCTCCAATGATACAAAGCTCCTTCTGAGTCCTAAAGTAACTAGATTCAAATTGAGATTCAAGTTTCATGGAAAATTTTCGAAATAATAAAAACTAGTTTTGATACATTCGGATGAGCTTTGTATCATTGGACGATACGGCTTTACTATGTAGTTCAGAATATTCTCACTGCCTTGGAGTGAAAAAACGATATTATTCATCTTTGAAATTTTTTTCTAGGAAAACTGGACGTAGGCCAAAAAAAACTAAAAACGCTCCAGTGATGTAAAGTTATGGTAAAATCTGAAGCAGGTAGCGAATTTTTGAAAACAGAATTTATAGGGTGTGTTTTCAACCTGCGAATATAATCTGAATTAATCATAATTCCCACCCTGTATTTTCGAAAAAGTATTGAAATATTATTGAAAGTAGATCATATTTTTCTACAATGAAAATTTCATCAATATTGATCAAGCCATACCAAAGATATGAATAGAAGAAAAATCGGTCGAATCGGACGAATCACCCCAAAGACTCTCAATTAAGGCCACCAAAAACCGAACATAATTTCGACTTCCTTGACTATAGTTCGTTCAAATATAAGAAGGAGCTTTGTAAACAAACGGAATCGTCTTCTTTGCGCACAATAAAGCTCCTATTCGTCAAACGGTCATAATCACGCTCCCTTTTAATGCCTTAAAAGATTGCCAGGATCGTACTCGGAACGGACTGTAGATGGTACTGAATAGAAATGATTCAATAATTTGAGTAAGCAATTCCCACATTAGAACTTTTTTCCTCAGAAACTCTATTGCAAAATTTCTGTTATGATTTGCAACTGTCATAAACATTTTATATCCGACGTACCCAATTTTTATTTTGTTTTGTTTTTATATTATTATCTACTAAATAATTTCTTTTTTGGATGCTCGAGATTGCGGCAAGGTAATTCCAGGAAACACCAGAGTTTCAGAGATTCGGGTCGGAACCTTGCAGGATTCCGACAAAGTAATTCCGGGAAACACCAGATTTGGGTCCTTTTCCCTAATGGGTGAAAGCCATCTTGATTTGCATAAATATCGAAGTTTCGATTGACAAGACTCGTATAAGATCTCTGTTCAAATTTATAATGGTCATTTACTTGTGATATCCGGAATATATTTAGTTTCGGTCCGAAATTTTATATTATTTTGTAGGCTGCTCAAGATTTCGACAAGGTTATTCCGGGAAACACCAGATTTGGGTGCTTTTCCTTAATGGTTTAAAGCCATCTTGATTTGCATAAATATCGAAGTTTTCAATTGACAAGACCAGTTAAAATACCTAGAGCTACTGTGAAGGTCTAGCTGTTCAAAGTGTTTATAGATTATGTTTTGAAAAGTGTATTGTGTTGAAAGATCTTTTGACAAAGTGTATATAGTGTTTATAGAACAATGTCAAATTCGGAATACTGCATCTGAGGGTGATATGTGAGGACCACCACGAAAAAGGTCCAAAAGGTCGCATTTCTCTACTGAAGAGAAAGAGATAATTTTGAACATTTTTCGAAAAGAATTGGAAGAACATCCTGATTTATCGAAAAAAGACTTAGTAGGAATTGTTTCAAAATCCTCAGGGGTGAGTGATTCAGCTGTATTCAGAATTCTCAGAGAATATGAAGAGAATAAAACATTGACGCAACCTAAGAGGAGAGCCCAGTCGTTAAAAATAATCGATTCGGTTGACGATTTCGATATGAACCTTATCAAAAGAATTGTCCACGTTTTTATTCCGGAATGAAATCCAAACGATTTCCAAACTTCTAAAAATCGTGAATGATGACGACAGTTCGCCAAATTTCAAAAGAACAACGTTCTATGAATTATTGAAGGGAATGGAATTCAAGTTCAGGTAAAACCGAACCACTGTGTGCAATCTCCTCGATTCGATTCTGGACGGAAAGAAACTTTGTGGAGACCCTCCTACCGATGCGCCAAACATGTTATTATTGCTCTTTCTTACATTTGAACAGTGTCAGTGGGGCTTAACATCAACCCAACCAAGACCACATTGATTCCGTTCACTCGGAAGAGGAAACTTCCAGCCATGAAAACGTTAGTATTTAACGGAAATATCTTGGAGTGGGGGTCTGAAGTCAAATACCTAGGAATCACACTAGATAGCAAACTTCTGTGGAATAAGCATGTTGATAATGCTACTGGCAGAGCTACGAGAGCTCTGATGGCATGCAGGCGTCTATGCGGCAGGAACTGTGGCTGTAACCCAAAAATACTGCGATGGATGTACGCCATGATTGTAAGACCTATAGTCACATATGGGGCAGTAGCCTGGTTTGCTAAGGCAAGTCAGGCAAGTACGAGGAAAATGCTCGACAAAGTACAAAGGCTTGCCTGTGTGTGCATCACGGGAGCTATGAGAACGTGCCCAACCAGGGCGCTTGAGATCATCACAGACCTCACACCTCTACATCTAGTGATTGATAGGGTAGCCCATGAGGCCATCCTCAGAGTATCTAAAGAAGGAGCAGGCAATGAGAGAGTCAGGTTTCAGAGAGCTTGGTCCTCACTGAATGACTACACCTCATCTGCAAACCTTCCTAGTGATGTAATGATCAAGAAAGTAAGCACTGAGAAGAACTTCAGTACACTGCTAAGTAAAAGAGAGGATTGGGAAAGGGAATACACCAACTACAATCTCAAAGACAATACAATGAAATGGTATACAGATGGTTCTAAAACCGCTACAGGAGCTGGCGCTGGGATATACGGGACAAGTACCAAGTGTGCACTATCGTTAGGCTCCTGTACAAGCGTCCTTCAAACGGAAATACTTGCAATCGCAAGATGTCTAGATATAAATCTAGAAAGAAACTATCAGAAGTGCGATATAGCTATTCATACAGATAGTCAAGCTGCTATTAAAGCACTGAGCTCCTACGTCATTGACTCAAAGCTGATTTGGGAGTGCCGAAACAAACTCAATGAGGTAGGCAAGAAGAATAAGGTCTCTTTAATCTGGGTTCCCGGTCATTCGGGAATCGTAGGAAACGAAGAGGCCAATACACTGGCCAGAAAGGGCGCACAAATACCCCTCACTGGCCCAGAACCCTTCTGTGGTATAGGAAAATGCACCTATAAGAAGGAGTTTATGCTGAAGGAGAAAACCGAAAGAGAAAAACTCTGGCGGAATCTCCCAGGGATGGATCACTCCAAAAAGTTCCTCCGGAACTTTGAAACTGCTAGATCCAAAAAATATCTGGATCTCAGTAAAAACCAACTTCACCTACTCACTGGCTTTCTCACAGGACATTGTCGCCTAAAAAAGCATCTGTTGAGAATGGGTTTATCAGACACTGATGAGTGTAGATTCTGTGGGGAGGAGGAAGAAACTCCTATTCAGCAATGCTATGCCATTGCAAGCCAAAGGAAAGAGTGCTTTGGACAAGAAACTTGTAGAAGTGGGGAGTTATCCTCCTTGAAGCCGTCCCAGATTCTGGATTTCATCAAATCTCTGGAACTGGAGGGCGAGCTGTAGGAGGCACGATGATAACAGCTCTGTCAGGGGGCACAATAGACCTTAAGGTCGCAGTGAACTGTAACCCCTTTTTACTATAAACTATAAACTATATACTATACATTTGAACAGAGTATAGTGTAAGCTTCTCCTAAAATCAGTCGGTCTCCTCCGGAACCACCCTGTAAAGTTTAAGATGGCCACCTCTATGTGAATCGGTGCAAAATGTGAACCTGCTATACCCAAATTATAGCGAAGCAATTGTGGTTTTGCATTGTTGAAATTCTGTGGAAAATTAAGTTTTTTATAACTGTACTCAAACCCTTTTTTGTATAAACCGTGCAGTGAACCATCAGCGTCTAGCTTCCTCCGATAGAATCAAAGCCCTTGATCTCCATATATTATCAAACAAAACTTCCGAAAGTTACTCAATCCGAAAGTTTAATCATTTCAGTGAATGCCTGCTGTCCTTACCGACTCGAAGAACTCGCTGTGTCCCTTTATCCAATAAAAACTTTCACGTTTCAACCGGAGTAACGTTGTTTATCCTAAGAACCGTTCCTGGCATGAGAAACGGATGGAAATTTGCACGTATCCGATAAATCGAATGGTCAAATCAAACGGGAACAACATTCACTAAGTTATTCAAAGGGAATCCGAATGACAGATTGGCGGATGCGTCGGGTCTGGAATGATAATTTCGTCCAAGACGTTTCCTCCCCTTGCCACCGTGATAACGATGGACAGAATATCGCAAATTCAAGCCTTGACGATATACTTGAAGGGGGAGGACAGGAAGGGTAGTTGGACCAAGATGCCCTGACGAACGGACGGAATACTAAGCGGGGCATGCTGATTCTTGGACGTGAATCTTTGGGTTGTGTACCTTGAATCAGAGGCTGAAAGGTTTTCGCTGTAAATTTTCCTATATGCATTCTCTGTTAAGATTAGGTGACCCCGTCAAAAAAATTAAGGGCAGTATCTGACAGGATTTTTTAAACATACGCGCAAATTTCCGCAATTTGGGTGAAAAAGCAACCAACAAGGAAAGCTAAGAATTTTTTCTGAGAGCCCTAGACAAAAGTTCGAACTTTTCAGAAGGTAGTTGAAGTTATACACGGCGCAGAAAAATTAACGCACATTCTTAAAATCTCAATTTTGATGAAAGTTAACTCTACATTAACTTTATAACTTATTTTTTATGTTCTCTCGGAAAGGTTTTGAACGAAACAAGACACATTAAATAGAAGAAAAATTCAGGATTTCACCGAATTTTATGTGAAAGACAAAAAAATTAACAATTTTAAAAATACTGAAATGCTGATGAGTGAATTAATACTTGGTATTTTCACCCCTTGCGTTAATTACAGCTCGGCAACGACGGTTTATACTCAAAATGATCTAATCCTTCCCAGATTTCTCCGAGTTGAATTCCTAAGTCATTAAGAGTAGCTGGATGATTTTCTGAACTTCTCAGCCTCTTATAGAGGTTGTCCCAAACCTGCTCAATCGGATTGAGATCTGGACTTCTTGCTGGCCATTCCATTCGAGAGACTTCAACCTCTTCAAGGCAGGCGCACGATGGGGTCTGGCATTATCGTCCATAAAAATGAAATTTCCACCAATGTTTGGGGCAAATGGCACTACATGCTCTTCAAGAATGTTCCTTATATACTTATCAGCATTCATAGCTCCATTATCAACGACCACTAGGTCTGTCCGAGCAGTCAAAGATATTCCACCCCATACCATAATCGATCCTCCCCCGAAACCAGTAGTATTCAGGAAATTGCACTGAGCATATCTTTCATGTGGACGTCTGCATACAAGGAAACGTCGATCACAATGGTAGAGGCAGAATCTAGACTCATCTGTGAAGAGAACTCTTTCTCAATCGGCCTCTTCCCAATGGATATGCTCTCTTGCAAAATCCAAACGCGCCCTTCGATGGGCTGGGGTAAGAGCTGGGCCTCTTGACGCGACACGAGGCTTTAAATCATATTCTCTGAGGCGATTTCTTATTGTCTGAGTGCTAATTCGCACCTCATGAGTTTGCTCAAGCTGATTTTGAAGGAGGCGAGCGGTTGCAAACCGTTGTCTCAACGAAGAAACTCTCAAGTAACGTTCTTGAAGGGCAGTTGTTACCCGTGGTCTACCCTGTCCTGGTCTTCAGACATTCATACCTGTCTCCTTGAATCGCTGCAACATTCTGGACACTTTCTGGAATGGACCTTTCTGCAATTCTTGTGTATGTCCACCCTTCTTCTCGCAAAACTACTGCTTGGGCACATTCCTCTTGGGTCAAATTGAGTGTTACGCGTTGCATAGCGATCGAGTGTAGAAAATCAAACGAAAGAAAAACTATTGATCACTAGAATTGATCGAGAACAACTGATTTTAGAATGGAGCCAATACATTCAAAATCTGATAATATCATCTTTTTTTATTCCTGCTGGGAGAAAACATCTGTATTGAAGAAAAACGTTGAAAGTGGATAACATATGCATGCATAATTCTGATAAAATAATTATCATTGAGAACACCTTCAGTTGTAGAATAAATTTGAGATTTCCATAATGTGCGTTAATTTTTTTGCGCAGTGTAGTTAAAAAGGGATTACTGCGTTCAGGTCTGTTATGACCCCTAACAGTGCTGTTCTCACCACGCACTTCACAGTTTGCCTTCCAGTTCCAGAGATCTAATGAAATACAATATCTGGGAAGGTTTAAACGAGGCTATTTTCTCTCTCCTGCAAGTTTCTAGCCCAAAGGATTCTTTCCTTGGGTTGCAATGGCAAGGCATTCCGTGACTAAGCGATTAGGAGTTTCTTTCTCCTCCCACAAAATCTACACGCTTTAGTGTCCGTAAACCCATTCCCACCAGATGCTTCCTGAGGTGACAATGTCTTGTCAGAAAGCCGGTGAGGAGGTGTAGCTGGTTCTTACTGAGATCCAGATACCTTTTGGATCTTGCTGTTTCAAAGTTCCGAGAAACTTTTTGGGGTGATACATTCCTGGGAGATTCCGCCAGAGTGTTTCCCTTTCGGTTTTCTTCTTCCCAAAAACTCTTTTTATAGGTGCATTTTCCTTTACCACTGACAGGTTCTTTTCTGGGCCAGTGATTGGCGTTCGTGCCCTTTCTCTGGCAAGCATGTTGGGCTCTTCGTTTCCTTGATTTTTGATTGACCTGGAACCCAGATTGAAGACATCTTATTTTTCGTCCCTACCTCATGGAGTTTTCTCCGGTATTTCCAAATCAACTCTGAGTCAATGACATAGGAGCTCTGAGGCTCAATAGAGGCTTGACTATTCGAGTGAATGGCTATTTCGCACTCCTAATAGTTTCTTTCTAGTATGTAGTTGAGGTAGTGGCTAAGAGGACTAGGAAAATAAAAATCCTTCATGAAATGCCGACGTTTCGACCTTTATTCCTGGTCTTTTTCAAGGCTATGGGGTGCCCGTTATAAAGGATTTTTATTTCGCCAGTCCTCCTAGCCATAACCTTTACTCTTTTCTGCATATTTGAAGAATTGTGGTACTCTTCACGTCCTACTAATTTGATAATCAAAGGTTTTGTCACGGGATTGAGGTCTCAAATAAAAAGACTCCTAAGTTGAAGAACTCCAGTGCAGGATATTCCATACGTTGCTCCCAGCGTGATTATCATTATATTGGTCAAACAAAGTAACATCTAGGCAACAGGATTAACCAACATAAACTTGATTGTCGAGAAGAAAATCGAGACTCTCCTGAAATGACTGTTTTAGCCCGTCATTCCTTTGATAAACATCACCAATTTTATTTCAATGGGGTTGATATTTTAGACAGGTAGGTTAACTATACGAGGAGAAACTTGAGTGAGATGATCTGTATAAATCTTCATTAGATTAGACTGTGAATTATAGGATTAATACACGAAACCTGAGTTCTTTGTTCGCGAATCTACTAAACTTATATAAATATCGGAATGATAGTTGACATTCTTAGTTTGTAGACCATTTAGGATTTTAGTTTACATGTAATTGCTATATTATTTGTGATACGCTGATTGTACTGATTTGTGCTGATTCCGCCATAATGTCTTTGGCTGAATCGATTGAATACAAGTTGCACCGAATTGTGTCGACTACAACACGAAGCGAATCACCTACAATCGCCCCAAGCTCAAACTGAATCACGAAAAGGGCATTCCCTGTACCTTTCCTTGAACGTCAATGACAGTGTTTACCATTAGGCCCACTCTACAGCTAGCATTGGTCGGCAGTCGTTTGTCATCTATGTATTCAAGATGTTTGATCTTCAAGTCACCGTCATCCTTTATTCAAACAAGGCCCCAAATGCCACCGTGGATTTACCACTGGGATTTAGGGTCGTGATCGGGATTCGCCACTACTTTTCATGTTTAAATATTGGCGTGTCCGCCCATGTGTCTTGGATCATCTCGTGATCGGGCATGTGGAGAATGCATGAAGAAATAGGGAGAATTTCATGCTATTGAAATTTGAATATTACAAAATTCGATATTTTAGAAGAACTTCTTGAAATAATCGGAAATTGCTTTTGCCAATATCTATAATTTTCTAAACGTTGAAAATTCATCATTCACTCAAGCCCACTTCCTCGAATCAAAAAGTCTCGTGAAAAAATTAGAACAGGGCAAAATCACAAAATCTGAATTTTCAGGAAATTGACTTGGGAAAGTAGGATTAGGATTTCACTAAGAATAATGATTTTAATGTGCAAATGGATTATTCATTAATATCTAAGTATAATTCTCAAAACTACGATTGGAATTCATCATTCACTCAAGCCCATTCCCTCAAATCATATAGTCTCGAGTAAAAATTAGAACAGAGCATAATCTGAGATTTCAGGAAATTGACTTGAGATAGTAGGATTATAATTTCACTAAAATTAATGATTCTTATGTGTACCGGGTTTTTCACCACAATTTGACCTCCCATTAACTTTGTTACTGAAAGAGGCACAAAAAAATGTTTATGTTGACTGCTTCATAAACACTTAATTCATGAATTCGTTCAGCGTCCATAATTGACTACTTTATTGGACACCACTTTATTGGACTCAACTGTCACAGCCTTCTCTCGATTTTGCAATTTTCTTCGTTTCACACCCCGTGTTATAGGCCGCATACAAATTTTCATAAGCACTTTTAGTGGGTAGGAGAGATTCTTTGGCACTTGCGGCTAAATTTTTTACGCTTTCCTCTCCCGAACTATCCATTTTTGGGATTATTATGACGTTTGTCACAGAATTAACGAAGTAAACATCTTTGTTCAGTGAGGTTGCTAAGATCGCTGATGGTTACTCAGGTAAGAAAAGCAAAAGCACACTTAATGTTTCCTTGAAATAAAGCGACGAATATATTAATTGCCATTTCAGAAAATAAAATTTCTGAATTGCAGTCAAACATAAAGCTTTGTATGCAACTCGTACATAATTAGGCTTATGGACTTGCCCCAATTATTGGCCTCGCTCGCTTTGCTCGCTCTGCCATAAACTTTTGGACTCGTCCATAAAGACCTAATTTACAAGGGCGGATATAGTTCTTTTTCATGGGAG
The DNA here is from genome assembly GCA_910592335.1 of Adalia bipunctata. Classification (NCBI taxonomy): domain Eukaryota; kingdom Metazoa; phylum Arthropoda; class Insecta; order Coleoptera; family Coccinellidae; genus Adalia; species Adalia bipunctata. Next base: position 19,126,858 of record OU342955.1, read on the forward strand.
GGGTAATAACGATCATGGGGGGGGGTAATAACGATTGAAAACCATTAAATCAGGTAAAAAACCACCTTTTTCTCAGGTTTTGGATACTCATGGGGGGGGGTAGTTACCACCAGTCCCCCCCCCCCCCGTAAATCCGCCCTTGCTAATTTATGTAGATACTTGTTACATGAAAAGCTACTTTCACAAAAGTTTCACGAAATCGACTAATGTTTAATAAAATGATTCAATTAAATGAAATATATACAGAGTGCGCAACTTTATCCTTTCAAAAATGGAACACCCTGTATACTTTCTATATTTGGCAAGCTTTTTTTTCCCTTATTTCGAATATATTACATACGTTTGGTCTTTCTTTCTTATTCTGAGTATCACAGAGTTTCAAATTTTGAGAATCAATTGCTTCAGTTGATATCATTCTTTCTACACTACCATAGTTTATTATTTTTTTATTTTTCATTGGATACTGTTAGGTAGTCATTGAAAAAATATTGCTGTTGAGTAAATTGCATGAATATAAAGAATTTCGGAATGTTTTCCCATAAGTATTTTTTTATTCCGTAGTTCCATTTCAAAACTTTGAAACTCTGGAAATAAAAGAGACAGACCCACATACGCATATATATTCGATATCAGGAGATAATAAACAATTAAAATTTGGAAGAATATACAGGGTGTCCTATTTGAAAAAATGTAGTTGCATTCAATATGTTGTTCATCCTGTATATATCCCAATTGACGTAATCATTTTCAGAAAATCTATTTGATTTCGTTCAATTTTTGTATGAAGTATTTTTATGTATCTGTTTTTGTAACAGAGTTAGAAGGGGGGTCAATTTATAGTGAAAAAGCCGGTACATGAGTTATTCATCATTCGATAAAGCCAAGTTCTCCCTATTGAATATTATCGAGTTGAATTCCTATTTTACAATATCTGAATTTCTGGGGAAACTGCTTGAAATGATCAGATTTTTTTTTGCCAATATTCATAATTCTCTAAACTACGATTGAAATTCATCATTCACTCAAGACCACTGTCCCTCAAATCAAATAATCTCGAGTAAAAATTAGAACAGGGCATAATCTGAGTTTTTAGGGAATTGACTTGAAATAGTAGGATTATGATTTCACTATAATTAATGATTCTAATGTTTACATGGGTTATTCATCATTCAATAGAGCTGAGTTCTCCCTGTTGAAAATTTCCGAGTTGAATTTCAATTTTACAATACCTGAATTTTTGGAGAAACTACACGAAATAATCGCAATTTTCTTTTGCCAATACCTATAATGCCCTAAACTATGTTTGAATTTCATCATTTGCTCAAGCTCACTTCCTCTGATCAAAAAGTCTCGACTGAAAATTAGAAGAGTGCAATATCATTCAATAAAGCCCAGTCCTCCCAGTTAGATATTCTCGAGTTGAATTCATACGGAATCGTGAAATTCACAGAAAAACACTGAGCTGTTGGATCCTGTCATAGAATTTTATATGGGCTCGATGCCCTCTCCCATAAAACTTCTAAGTTTTGTAGGAATCGCGTTCGATTGATTCGGAATGGACATCCCAAGAATCGGATGGGAAGAATAGATGAAATTCCTCAACGATCTGGATCGTGAAAAATATGGGATCCAATGTCCATACCGCTTTATCTCACGGTCAATGGAACCTGTGATGTATGTTCAAATTCCGAAGAAAGATTAGGATTTCCATTCTGGTCATCTGCATTTTTATATTTCCAGCGGATCAGAAAGGAAGAGAGAAATAATGCTGCTGTACCGATAAAAAACTTTTCGAGTTTTGTTAGAATTTTGGTTTATATAGACAGAGTGTTCCTGAATGAGTGTATTAACGGGCACTGTAGATTTCTCAAGAAAAAATTACTTTTTTTTACCCTCAATTTTTTTCCTCTGTCTTCGTTTCCGAGATACAGGGAGTCAAAAATTTATATTATTACTCTTAAGTGGACCGTTTTCGAGAAAACTGGCATTTTATGATCAAAAACAATTTGTTAACGCCTTGTAAATTTTTTGGAATTGAAAAAATGAGTAGTTTATTAACTTCAACAAAATTTTAACTAGGTTTTTGAGTTCAAATTGCAAAGTTATTTTTCATTATTTTTAGCGACCATAGTTGACAAGATAACAAGAATTTTTCCAATTACAAGAAATTTACAATGCGTTTACAAATTGTTTTTGATCATAAAATGCCAGTTTTCTCGATAACGGTCCAATGAACCAAAAGTACCTTTGGTATGTAAAACACATTAGCGCATCAGAATTTGTTTTGAAAATACAAATTTGTTCAGTGGTGAAAAACCTTGGTGCAAATTCAATATCTCCACCACTTGCACATCTGATCAAACCGAGTAAATTCCAAGAATTTAGCTATTTTTAATGACAATCTGTGTACAAAAACTCAATAACTTCTGTAATTAAAAAAGTTCCTGAGATATTACCAAAAAACTGAAAAAAAAATAGTTATTTAATAAACTAGTTTATTAATGACAGCGATTAATGGTCGAAATATTTGAACGCGTGAGCGGAGCGAGCGCGTTAATGTTTGAGACCATTAATCGCTGAATTAATAAACGAGTTGATTACAAGATTTTTCCGTCGACCTCATCACGAATTGAATATGAATTCTCGATAGAAATGAATTTTTATTTTGCATAATAGACAAATTTGACATAATGTAATTTTCTATGTTCATTTCGATATACATATTAATATTTATGCCTCTATGGAACAATTCGAAAAATTCATAGCGGGAATATTGGACATGTTGTGACATTCTGAATAGTTTACATTCAGTTTGTATTTATATCATTACCTATGATATCCCATAAGGAACGTGTGGAGAAAGTGGAGGTTGAAGTATTATCTACTTTGCAACTTATATCTCCTGAAATTTCTTCTGCAGTCTATTTTATTTTGAATGGAGTTGTCAATATACCCTTCTGTGACAGAAGTTGATTTCCAACCAAGCTCCATAGTGCTCTGACTGAATATTTCATGTTCGGTTGCCATGACCATCGTGCATTAATAAGAAATCATGCATTAAAATAGGCCATGGATGATTTCGAGTGCGTTAAAATGAGCTTTTATTCTATGGTCGACGGAAATAGTTATTTAATGAACTAGTTTATTAATAACAGCGATTACTTGTCGAAATATTCTAACGCGTGAGCGGAGCGAGCGCGTTAATGTTTGAGACCATTAATCGCTGAATTAATAAACGAGTTGATTACAAGATTTTTCCGTCGACCTCATCACGAATTGAATATGAATTCTCGATAGAAATGAATTTTCATTTTGCAAAATAGACAAATTCGACATAATGTAAATTTCTATGTTCATTTCGATATATAAATATTTATGCTCCCTATGGAACAATTCGAAAAATTCATAGGGGGAATATTGGACATGTTGTGACATTCTGAATATTTACTTTTAGTTCACATTTATATAATTACCTATGATATCCCATAAGGAACGTGTGAAGAAAGTGGAGGTTGAAGTATTATCTACTCTGCAACTTGTATCACCTGAAATTTCTTCTGCAGTCTATTTTATTTTGAATGGAGTTGTCAATATACCCTTCTGTGACAGAAATTGATTTCCAACCAAGCTCGATATAGTACTGACCGAATATTTTATGTTCGGTTGCCATGACAATCATGCATTAATAAGAAATCATGCATTAAAATAGGTCATTAATGAATGATTTCGAGTGCGTTAAAATGATCTTTTATTCTATGGTCGACGAAAAAATCAATTTTCTGATCAATCGTAGAGCCGCCCAAAAAAAGTTGACATATCATTCGTTAATTTTCCATAAATAAATTATCATCCTTTATAATTGATAAAACTATCAATATGAATATTCAATCCTCACAGATGGATTGCTATTTGGCAATCATGTTGAATATATCGACATTCATCTGTCCAATTATGTCACCAGTTGATGGTTTTCATGCAGGTCTGGTGAATAAATAAAACACAAGTTTAGACAATGGTTATATATTTATTATGCTTCAAAAATGTATAACCCCATTGTTACATATATGAAAGCCGTCAAAAGCTCGATCATTCTGAAATATATTCATACTGATATCAAGTTTCACGCATATAAAACAATTTCAAGTACTTTCATCCAATCATAATAGATCGACATAACCATGCATGTTCAGTTTAGCAGAAATCATCCAATTAAAATGATTCCCATTACAATCCATTCGACTGGGATCGAATTTTCAAATCGAACGGATTGAGTAAGTACCCTTAAAAGGTATATGTCAATCCATTGGACACGTCACTAATATGTTAGCTTATTGTTACAAATAGATAATTTACACTACTCTAAAAACCGAACAAATCAGCTTTTCCAGCGGAGTATAGGTACTAGTAGTGTTAATAAAATATCTTTTTTGTAGATAGGATCGATGCAATGGATTCAGAAATCATTTGAAAAGATTTCGAAGCAGTTGTTGAATGATGAGCTTCGAATCCATCACACCAAGCCGGATTGAATAGAATTTCATAAAATTCCCTGAACTGTCAAATTTCCAAAATCTCGAGATTTCCAATATGGCACACTTTCATGTGAGACTAAGAAATTTAAAACAGTTCAGTTTAACAAAATATCATCAGTGATAAAATGGTAGCAACCAGGGTCCTTATAACAAAAAATTATTCTATATAATTAGAAGATATGATAAACGATAAAATATACTAGAAATTACGTTAAATATTGTTGGTTAAGAATTATTCTATTTGCCTATTTTTCTGATGGAATGAGGACGATGATATTAATGTGAAAGATGAAATTATCTAAATAATATAGTATCTAAATGTAGAACCTTGGTATACATTGTCCAGCTCGATGGCAATATCCTTAAAACAAATATTACCTAAATGTTTTTCAACAATACAAATTGTTTATGAAAGTGATAGAGATATATAATAAGTTGGGACATCCTGTTGCTACGAATAAAACAAAATATCTGGCAATATCAGCTCAAGCTAAACTCTGAATAATAAAATGTCAATAATGAGGATAAGTAATAAAACCGAAACGGTGGGGATCGGCAGAATTTTGTACTCAATCAGTGATCACTTTTTAGATTTGTTACTTGCTTTCTGCAGTGTAACCTTTGAATGCATTCTCCAAGTTTAGCAATCTGAATTTTGATAATTTTATATCCATATGACTTAGGTATTTCTTTTTCAAGAAATAGTCGAGTCAATAAAATTGTCACTTTAATAAATGTTCATATGAAAATAAAAGCAGATGAAATGGAACAATTTTCCTCAGACAAAGAAAGAATTTAGTAGCTCAACAATATTTTTTCCCAAGAATATTTAGCTGATTTTGATGATTTATTTGGGTTGCATTAGGTTGGGTTTCTTGGAGAACTTCATGTTAAGGTTGCACCTGCATAAATCTAACGACCTATCTTCAACAACTAGGGATGACCAGCATTTGCTCAACTTGTACCACCAGATTAACTATCGAGAACGCCAAACGCAAAAGCCAAAACCCTTTTTTCTGCCGATCTGTCCACCGCTACTACAGTACACTATCAACATACATAAACTAACTTTTTCAACGTGCAACACTTTCCAATATCAATAATAATAATTGAAAACAGCAAGGGAGCATCCTATAATGGCTACTCTACAAAGAATTTTCAATGGAACAGAAACTGAAGAAACTCGATGATATTCAATGTTGTATACCTCAGATTATTTGGCAATATCGAAAAGGTCCAGAAATTCATTTGTCTAGGCGATTTTCTTCGTTTTGTTGAATGTGATGTCTTCTCACTCTCACTATTTTGTGATGTTTGACAGAAACGAATAAAATTTTATATTTTCTGAAATGTTCTGAAAGATATCTTCAACTCGGAATGATAATTATTGATTGGAAATTTTGAGAGGAGCTTGCAACTATTCATTGGCCTTCTCTACTTGTATATAAAACACAAGAAATGAGTTTGATTGAAATAAAATCCAAGAGTGAAGTCTGACAACTTAAGGGAATAGTTCTCAAGATTTTCGTTTTATTGTCTGATCTAGACTCAAAAAAAATTATTTTTCAATTGTTAATAATTTTTTTTTGATTCCTTGTGTTTGAGAAAACAGTTCTGAAAATAACCGAATAGATAAAATTAAATCCTAGATAATATGAAACTGGAAGGAAGATTTAGATTCATTAGAGAAAAATTGTTATGGGCATGATTATTCGAAAATCAAGTTGAACTAGGTGGAGATCTTTTAGCGAGTTTCTTCAATTTATTGTACTTAAAAAGAGTAATCGAGACTCCACAATACAACACCAAAACTTAGCCAAAGACTAAGGAAATAACCGATAATAATAGGTAATTATTATAGTGGATTTGTACTTCAATAAGATTAAAAAGGATGGCTGATATGGTGGCATTATATACCAGATTGCTACACCATTGAAGCCATGATGCAAAAGCAAGGGATACCATCCAACCATGACCACGAAACTACACCAACCGCCCAACAAACCTTAACTTCTAAACCTATTATGTTCAAGATATACAAATTTCAAATGGACCAGCCTGAATCCTAACTATTATCGAATGCCTCAGGCTTTATTTCTATCCTTATTTTAATTTCCAATATTTTTATTTTTATATAAAATTTATCACTTGTAAGATTCGTACCTCTAAATTTTGATCACACTTTTACGGAACACCCCGTAATTCAAATGGTATAAATTCAATGTTGAGCCACATTATAAAAATAGAAAAATGTCGAAAATAATTCGGCGGTGCTCCTTATCGAATTCTTACATCTACTTTAGCCAATTGTACAAAAATATATCATCACAAAATTGTAAAATGCCATCACTCTGTTTGCTCCTACCTAAAATCCGTAAAAAATTATCGCCTTATAGGCGCGACTTTGAATCAGATCACAACGTTTTTCAGTTAAACCTTCGAATGCCTGACTCCCCCTCACTTTAAACCCCTGTACCCCCATCATGGTTGGTGGTGTAGACTAAAAACAGTTACCACATAAGCCAAAATACACATATCATATCAATATATCGTATGTTATTATCTACTTGCAGCGAAGCTATCGACTAACACTAATCTACTCGTTTATATAAGGTGGTGTGGTACGACCCATATACCCTGATTATGCCTTAAATATTGTGAATCGACAGCCTTATCGAAAAAGCCCCAGACCGCTAGGGCGATATGGAATTCGACCCAAGCAGCTTTCCTCCAAGATTTCAGCAAACAATTTCTCAAAAATAAGCTGTATCGATTCAATTCCAATTGTGGGATTGAATTCCTGTCATTATGCACCAGCGGGCGTAAAGTCGACTTTATCGCCCGGTCCTGCGGCCGTAAATTAGAAGTTAACGCCCGCATAACACTTAAACGCCCTGCGGGTGCCAAGGCCGGTAAGCGAGCGTTAAGGTGACACGGTACGTCCGCAAAACTAAGCGAGGAACTGAGTTTACTTGATAAGTAAAAAGTTTCTTCAGTGAATTCAAGTTAAGTTTTCGCCTTGGATTTGGATACATAAAAACCTATGGAGGAAGATTTAATGACGCTTTTAATGTGAATTTATTTCGAATTCGTGGTATTTTTAAGTGTAGTTCTTGGGATGAAATCCATCAGAAAGCCACTGAGCCGTTGTTCGTATTTTCAATGTTTTTCGTGTAAATTTTGGGGACGGTTAGACTAACCGATATGAGGACACATTGGACTGCTTTTCAACCAGAAATTGCACGACGTTGTGTTAATTATGATTGTGCGTGAAGTCTTAGCTAGTAAAAACAGTCTTTTGTTGTGATTCCACCCTGTAACTCTTCACCTTGACTATGATTGCAGTCTTAAAGCTAGGCTATAGCCCAAAACAAATCAAAGATTTGTGGTTAGAAAATGCCCAGGAATTCATGAATTACTGTTAGGGCATACTCAGCAGTTATCACCCGGGTATACGTGCGTAAGTTGCTACTTTCGCACACGCGCAGTGCTTTATCGCCCGGTGAAGCTCAAATCGGTAAGAGCTTGACAGGGTGAAGTGGTACAGGGCGTTCTCATCGTGATAGGATGTATATGAGGCGATTTTAAGGCGACTGTCATGCAATTTCTAAAATTTCCGTTCATCCCTCGTGGATTCCGTTTTTTTCTTGTAATGAGTCGAGCTTTAGCAGCCACCCTTTGGTCCTCGCACCAGCTTTGGTGCCCACGCCTCTATGAAAGACTACACCTATATTCGTAACCTTACAATCAAGTATAAAAACTACTATATACGTCCTAAACTTACGAGTAATCGACATTAATATTATTGTTATAATTCATACAAATTAATCGATCCCGACATGTTGAAATTCACTGCGGATCTTCATTCGCTCGGAATTTTAATATTTACAATTTTCGAAGCCACACTCAGGCTTAATTTCGACACCGTGATTTCTTAAATTTAGGCCTTAAGATCGAGATACGATAGGGGTCGCCTGGATCACTTGAATTTCTATGGAAAATGAGGGGAACTTTCGGTTATCACAATTGCAATCAATCCCAGATTATGATTTTATTATTTGGGGAGCTGAATGAAGCTTTAGAATTCCTTTTGGACGGAGACTACATTCTTAAGAGTTCAGATTGTGGTTCAAGAATTATCTTAGCTATAGAGAGAGCCTTTTATTCGTATAAAATGTTTTCAATACAGAAATTTTTATCTGGGATTTCCAATGAATGTTCCCCCCATTTTCGAGATTCTATAGACGTGTTCTACTAAGATTCGCTTCGAAAAACGAGCATGCTATGGTAGGGGGTAGCTAAAGCAGGTGAATAATATAGTTGTGGTCGGTGCAAAATGCAGAACAAGCATTATTCTAGAAGGGGATCACGATACTAAAATATCTAAGGGCTACTATACATAAAGTGCCACTATTCTTTGAAGCAAACTCATCCACACGCACAAAAACAAGTCGGTCAAGTTTGTAGGACATTAATGGCCTCAGTGCTCTCTCTGAAATTTCAGATTGTAGTTATTTGTTTAAAATATTATTTATGACAGCTTATGACCTAGCTTGTCCAGATTCAACATCGATAATATTTTTGAAAACACGATATTTTTCTATTGCTTCCTTATAATACAGGTATACAAGGTGAGTATTACTTGTACATATTTTTCAACTTTGAGCTCCTTTCATCAAAAGAATAACTTTCTTCTAATCTTGAGGAAATTTCTAGATTATATATGAGTATAATAGGTAGAAAGTGACATATCAGCAATAAAAAGCAAAGACCTCCTCTTCTTAAGGTAGCCGAATTAAAAAAAAAATTAAAAATGATAAAATTTTTCTCAAGAATTTAATGATAAAATATATGTACAAGTAGTAGCTCTTCCTGTGAAGGATAAAATAAGATACTTTTCATCTTAAGAATCAACAGGATATAACTATTAGCTATTGGAGGATATTCCTTAATTCCTTTAAGTGTATTGAAATGAAATATGGGTCTTGAGTTAATTCCTCGGGCAGTTTATGAGTAAGATATTTCTCAAAACTCTTCGACATTGGGTGTACCATATATCAAACAGAAAAAAATTTCTGTTGAGAGTGTAGATTAACAATCGTGCTATAATTCCTGAGTCAGATTTCCCAATTGATATACCATGAGAATTTATCCTGAGTATTAACCTTTTTCTGAGAGAGCACTGTGACCGTTTGAAATTTTTAAACTTTGGCTAACCGGAGATAGGAATTAGTTTATTATTACCTTTAACAATTGGTTAAATGTATTTATTATTATTATTCATTATCATATAAAATTTGCAAAAGTAACGAACCGTTTTGTACTTGAAGCAATTTCCTAAATCCGCCTTAAGGTCTGTTTTACTGATCTGAAAAAGAGGTATTTGTTTTGAGGTATTTTGCAAATTGATCTGAGCGCTGTTGAGTCCTTTTGTACGTCAGTTACTGGAAGGCTTACTGAATGCGGCAGCGAATTGTTGCAGGGGCGGTTGTTCGAAAAAATTGACGACTTTTTGGCACAATTAGACTTTCACGTCATCGATAAATGATTTATTTGACTCAATATGAGTTATTATTGCTCTGAATTTCTTTATTGCTTTTTTATTGGTAAGTCTCCCATAGAGGGTGATCTCGAACGTAAGTAAATTAAAGTAGAAACAAAAGAAGTGATTTCTCCAAATGAGAATGTATGAATCGTCTAATATCTGAACAAAATAGAGGAATTTCACCTCAGTGATCTGTTAAAATAATTCAGCATGGAAAAACTACAGCTTAATGAACCTTACACGAGTTAAAATTCGATTTTTCTTTTTTGTTTCCAAAAAAATCAACGAAACAAAAATTTCAAAATTATTAAGAAAAATAACAACCGCCCCAACTGATTGGCAGTGCTACTCGCAGGAGACCGACACTTCACATTACTTCGATTCTCACATCGACGCTGAAAATTTTTTAACGATATAAAAACAACACACTCACGCCCTGATGACGGCTGAACCGAAACGTTGGCTCGTCGTCGTTTGTCACACCTATCACTAGTTATTGGGACACAGCAAATATAATTCATCGATAGATATACTAAGTTTAAATGTATAATCAATACTCAATTTTTTGTCTCAGACCTCATCCAAACCAAAAACATGCATCACTCTAATGCAAATAATATATCAATGAAAAAATTGTAAGATTGCTTTAATTCTGGTTCTCTCATCAGCACTAGGGTGCACATAATAAACATCGTGAAAAGAATTTGTTCTAACTTAACATAATATAATCACATTTCCATATATAAATATTTTGTCTCAAGACTTAGAGTTAAATTTACTAAAAGCTAACGAATGAATAATAATGAAACTAATAACACAACGATTTTGTATCAAGCATGTGTTGAAATCAACTTCTCACAATTAAACCAGATCGATGAAGATGACATTATTCGGAAGAGATTAACCGAGAAAATCTTTCAATAGCTTCGTGTAGTGACATCCGGGTAAATTGAGATACAACAATATAAAAAGAAGTTATTTTCAACTTACACGCAAATTTAAAAATGCAACAACATAATAACAAATGAAACTAAATGCGGTGAGGTTTACCAGAGCCGCGCATGCGCGGCGGTCACCTACCGCGATCTTGTGAGCTGTAAGTGACAAAACTCATCCAGGCGCATGCCTGCCAACTCCCGCCAAAGGAGACCCAGATCCAGATCCATGGGATCTGGAGAAGGGGAAGGTGGAGCTACTCGTGGTACTTTGGCGGGGGCAATGGGCTATGGCCACTGAGAGAAGGGCCGTGGATTCCGCTGGACAAAACAGTAGGTTAGGGATTTAACGAAGTGGGTGTCCAACGTGCGGCAGTGGGGGCACGGTACCATGTGGCTATAGTCGCTGAAGTAGTTTAGTCGTTGAGCCGGGTGTAGTACCGGCTTGAAGCATGAATTGCACTGTAAAAAAAGGTTTAACAGTTAGTGGATGCTTTGCATGAAGTCACCCTCGTTTATATCTTGAGAGGAGATCAGATAATTTCAATGCCTGATTTAAAATTGAGGTCCACTTAATCAGATAAGTTAAGAAGAAAGAAACTGAAAGGTGAAGTCAGAAAGGTTAAAATTGAGTAAGATGAAAGCAGATAAATTGCAATTATTCAAAATCAAGTGAGATAAGATTCGATTGACTTTAATGAGGTCATGTTAGTTGAGGTTAGCTTCTTTTGAATTGATGACAGATTGAAGTGAGGTCAGAATAATGAAGTTAAGCTAACTAAGCTTGTTGCCAAAATTTAAAAGTTCACCTGATGTGACCCAAATGGAATAAGGTTTGGTTATTTTTTTCCTGATTTTCGACAAGGAATTCTGAACATCAGATCTCTGTGGGACGAGTCGAAAGTTACAAAAGGCGACGAAGGAACCTTTCTTACTTTGTTATGAAAATATAAATCTATCTGTGCCATTCGTTAAGTTAAGTAGGTAGCTATGGAAGCAATGTTCCTGAAATTCTTTCAGCAATTCACATTAATGGATTTTATCTCAGCGCATTCCAAAGCATATCAGACTATTGAATTTTTCCTAACGCAACTTCGGAATTCACTATCGAATATTCAGAGGCGAATAACAGAATATCGAAAAGCATATCTCAATTTTCAATCTAGTTACACATACTTCAGGACCCCAGAAATGTTTTACAATCGATCAGTCAAGTCGCAGAGGAACTCGTTTTTCCTATGAGCGTGAATTGAAGTGGGGAACTTTATCGGGAAAATATCTGAGAGACATCCGAGATTACATTTGCGTTGATCGATGTCAAATGCCAATGCCAAATAGTGAATACGTTTTTCCATATAGAGCATTCTACTGGATTCGAGTCTCTTGCAAATATTCCGTCTTGTGTGTTCGCTGAGGAAATCAGCAATTTTCCCAGTATTCATTTGTCAATGTGCAAATCTGTACCTTTCAATTGCTGCTACTGCTACATTGAAAAGCAATATCGCTAAAATCTGCTTCAAGTAGACTAGTTCTGATTGGAATCTTATATTTCTACTTTCGATTACCAAGCTGCTCAATTTTGTTCCCAGAAAACAATTATTTCAACTACAATGATTAAATGAGCATCAGCATCAAGACTTTCTGTTCCTCTCTGAGAATTATCTAGATTTAGACTGATCTTGATGTAGGAACCGTTCATTTAAAGACACATGGCTGACGGTTATATGACTCGAATAACGAAAAGGTTCCTCCAAAAGAACACCAAGAAAAGAACGATCACCTATTATAGGACTTAAGATTGAAAAATGTTCCACTCACTTTAATTCTCTCCGTGCAACAAGGCATAGCTGCAAAAATATCGTAGGAATACATGGTCCCTAGAACCAAGGAGGATCCATCCCAACGGGTGTTACAGAATCTGCAGAAAACCTGTCTGCCAATATTTCCTTCTAGACAACCCATGCAGACACAAGTCAGAAACTGTGTTCGACCTTCTACCTTAACCTGGAATAGAAATACACCATTGTATAACACGTAATGAGCGGAATTAAAAAAAGGCTTACCTCTATGCAGAATTTGGCATGCTGTCGCGGACTCAAGAAGAACGTGCCATCTACCAGAGGATATCTGTCGAAAACCAGAAGATATTCTTCGCAGAGGACGCACTGAACCTTGGACCGATTGTGTGATGCTAAGGTAGATAGGATGAAGCAGCGCGTGTCGTCGTTACCATGGTTTCCCTCATCCTCGGTCTGAAACAAAGAAAATGAGGTTAGAAATTGAAATAGATATAAATGATGTAACAACTAGTCTCGTATGTCAACATCTTATTTAGGCCAGTAGGTAAAATATCTGCTGGATAAATCTGTCAGATAATATTTTTCTCTTTGATCACTCAGGTCCCCGATAAAATATCTACCAGATAACTATTTAATAAGTTAACGGAAGGTCGGTGCAAAGAAATTGCCAAACCCGTCTTCCAGAAACACGAAAAGATTTATTTTCATACTCTCGCCTTATAGAATGGCACCTGTCATGAAGGAAGTTGGGTGATAACGATAACCCAACTCCGGTAGATATACCGGATAAATATTTATCAGCCACATGATCCAGGGGTGAGAATATCCGGCAGTTCAACCTATCACCTGTGAAACACAATTTTTAGATATCTGTTGGATAGGTTATGAACAGCTTATCCGGAACTTCATCAGCAGGTGGTGAAACGAGCCCTTAGTGTGCAAACATCTTAGAATACCCCTGTATATCTGTATTCCAACACGGTGGAGATGTAATCTATCCCACGCCCCATATGGATACAATCAGCAGAGATGTTCCCAGATAAATGGGTCAGCTGACTCTCTTTTATATTCATAGAAAAGCCTTTCGTCCCAATATCCCGTCGAATTCAAAGGAAACCGAGATGCCCACAATAAGAAATGCTTCCCGCGATTTCATTCACTAAGTAAACCGGAAAATCTACCCCCCGATCGAGGTGAGATGAGGTGCAGGGTACGGATGTAATAACAGAGCTCCGTACACAAATAAGCCTACTGTGGAACCCTGGGGATTTGTATGACCCAAAAAGTAAATATTTGAGGATTGTGTAATATCATATCGGATAAACATCTACCCTTTGCGGATGCAGCGGCGAGATCAAAGAATAGCCCCAAACGGTTGTCTTTATTATTCCCTTCTCCAAGCAGATGTCATTTCCCATTCGAAATTAAATTTACTTCATAAGCGCCTGTACTGATGACGATATAAGTTCATAAAGTTCACTCAGAACAATAAAAATTTTCGTCTTCAGACATATACCATTCTGTGATCTGTAATCTCTGGAATCTAACTGCCAGTGCTCATCTGGAAATGTCGCAATGCCATAAAGCAACTGGCAAGAACCAACAAAGCATTCCTGTAGTCAACAGCTCATACATCCATACACGAAAAGCTTCCCTGACAGACACATATGTGACATATGTGTTGTGAGGCTTCCTTGTTAATCAGAGTGTTCCGAAAGACTTCGGTCTTCGGACAGCTGATACAGAGTAGTTTCCGTTGATCGCTAAACTCTGAGGAATATAGGTCTCTTGTTAAATTTATCAGAACATCTCTGCATTCTTCAGGGTGGTAAAAGAGCACAACCTATTTGGTCACAGTTTAGAGACATTGCGTTGCCATTTGAAGCAATATTTCATTGCATAATTGTTTTTCCAATCGACCTGAGTATCTTCTGTGATGAAGGTCAATTTCTTGAAAATGAGCTTTGAAACTACTTTAACGATTTCCTGTAGACGCCAGTGAACGTTGCTCTCATGAGTAAAACTATCTAAAAAATCCAACAGCCAAAAGAACCCCTCAAATGGCTACCAGGTAGAAAAAGAACCCCCAATCAACGTTTACGTCTCGATCGTAAATCGCAGCATCGAAATATCAGGGTGCAAACAAGTCTCATCCGATGGTCAAATCTCATTCTATTTTAATCTCAGGATTGATGGAGTCTGAAACCCCGCTTACGTTAAGTTGCCAGCCCGACAAGCGTGAGATATAAATCATGGATCTTTCCAGCCTCCAACGGACCAGGCAACCCCTATCGCGTTCCGAGATTCTAAAAAAGGGGGTGGAGGTTCCTTTATATGATTTCGCAACCCTTGTACCATTCAGACTCGTTCGTGGAGCAATCCATTTAACTCCTGTACATTTTCAAATTGACTCTGTAAACATTGATGCATTGGGAGTTTCTCGGCCGTCAGATGGATCTTGAAAAGGCGCGGGAGCTTTTGTAGGCGCTTTTTGCGGAGAGATTGGCTTTTTCTGAGTGAGGCGTCAGAATGTGTGAAATTGACATCACTCCATCATATGTTGGAGAGATATTTTGATTCTTCTTGGAGAAGTTCTCCGGTAGACGTTGAAGGTCAAGAAAAGTACAGTTTATCATCTGAATGGGGATTTCCAGTACCTCAAAATATGCACTTTTCCTTCCATGATATAATGAAGGGTAGTTTATAGCACATTTGTAACCATTTATTTACTCTGAATTTTGAAGAATTGATTAATTATTCGATATTGAAAATGTGATTTCAACGGGTGTGAATTCAAAAGTCCCTCTGCTGTGACGTCAGTGGCTCAATTTGTAATATGATCGGTTGAAGTTTATGATGGAGGAGACAAAGCTCAGAGTAACTGAGAGACACGCCGCTGTTGTCAAGTCTTTGTAAAATCTCTGAATTTATTTATAAAAATATTAAGTAATCGTATTATATTTGATGTGATCACTATAATGTTTTTGAAACATCGTCATATAACAACTTAATTTTCATTAAATTTGATATAATTATCATTCTCTGAAAATACAAATACCGATGTGACAACCACGCCAACAAATCATGAACAAAAGCATAACCTTCGTATATTTGTCATTATTCGACATTTCGACGTCTTCTCTGCGTACTCGAGAATGGCGTTCCTTACAGTTAAGTCTAGGAGTATTCTTTCTATATTCTTTATATTTCTATATTCTTTACTCTTAGGTACACAGTTGCCAGATCAATAATTATTCTTACCACTAATTTGTACTCCTCAAAATGAAAATAATTATCCTTCCTAAATATACCAATTCTTACCTGTGTAGACTAGGGATAATTATTTTTAATTGAATTTCTCACCTATCTGCTCACATGAACCCACTTTATCTTCAATTAGGAGGTCGTAAATTGAATGATAGTATGAAGCTTTATGGAGTACAAATGAAAATCTCATGATTATAAAAGAAAAACATCCAACATCAACATTATATTATGATATTATTAGGAAAGTGAAAGCAAGGGCTTTTTCAGCCTAATTTTTTTGTGTGATTTGGCAATGCTGTAATTTTTTATCAGCAGTACGTCATGACGAGTACAACCAATCAAAAATCTCTCTAGCCACCGACGTCACACGATTTCCTGCTTCTTCTGATCGTTTGAATCTGGTAGATTATTTTTGAGTTTTCAATATTTTTTAAGGGTATGAATTGATGAAGAAAAAATTTCAAAAAAATCACGAATTACGTGAGAATCCAATATGTTAAGATATTTTTCTGAAAATGACTCGAAATGCCTATTGTAACGTGTGTAGTTCTTAGAGTGTGCATGTGGACAGTGTCTTGAAGCCAGGGTTCTGCACGTCATAATTGCCCTTTTTCAATTCGGAGCCAATCAACAAAAAATCCAATTCAGAAGCCTCCTTCTTCTCCCGTATCTTAACAGATGATCTTATTTACGACATCCCTTGGATGTTTACACAGACGCCGTCCATCAATAATCATCCCTTCCGTTGACAAATGATATCAGATAAAAACCAATTTCTCATATTGACATCGTCGTTCCCTTTAGTGGTTTCTTTTTGCTTCCGATATTTTTTCCTTTGATGTATCCCGCCTCTCGCCACTCCGCCTGTTGTCGCCGCCCCCGATCTAGGATACTGGTCGGTGTCTAATGGCCACCAAACTTTGCTTTCAATGCCATTAATTCTTTTTATGCCGGGACAAGTTTTTGTTCTGTCGATATGGGACGGCCGACAGGACTGGGTGTCTTTTTGCCGTTTTTGTTATTGAATCCGGGGAAAAGTGGACTTTGATTATAAGCGACGATTAGCCTTATTCCCGTTTGATTTAAACCCCAAAGATGGAGGACAGACGCAGATGATACAGGGCCATCAAGAGGTCGAAACGTCAGAGCAGCCATATTCAAAGAGACCCAAGAATTAAATTACCTACGACTCGACATGAGGGCCATAGAAATCGATACAGAAATTCAAAACCAAATTTTTGGCAGTTCTAAAAACCATTCAAATTCAGTCATTTCGTTGAGATTAATTCTACCTCTGCAGTCGAGACACACAAATTGAATAAAAAAAAAAAATTCTACATTTTTTTGTCAAGAATTTTTTCGCCGAATATTCCTCGGACATCAACAAATTTTATGACAAATTCCTCAAATTTGTTGCTTACTACAGAATATGAACTTTGAAGTTGGAGAGGAAAATGTGTTCAGTTGAGCTTGCAGCATAGTGAAAATCTACGGCACTCGTTTTTGGGCGGTTCAGAAGGGACCATCCGAAATACAAAACGAAAGATCATCCATTAGTCATATCTCCGAAAAATCTCCCATTATTTGAAAGGCTTCAGCGACGAGCAGTCTAATCGGCTTTATGCCACTTTTAATCCCGTCTTCGTCGCCAGTCGCCACCTCGCGAAATTAAGTCCTAATCAGATCTTCCACCCGGATTAAGAGAAAACGAAAATCCTCGTAAATGTATTCCCGTTACGAAACGAGAGAGGGGAGCTATTTATAAGGAAAAATAATTTTACGCTATTGCTCAAGGGACCAAAATAAAATCTTTTTCGGTGGATGAGGATTATGGGATACGGTTCCGTCATTTTAAACAAGAGTATCCGGAGTGAGTCGAATGTAAAGCCAGATCATAATCATTTTGTTGATGGAACTCTGTAAGCATTTCCTTAACAACGTAGCTTCTAACGACAATATGTATTTATTATCTGCTGCCAAACTGTGAAAACTCTAGAATATTTCAATATCGCAAATAGTAGTAATGTAGCTCTTTCACCATTTATTATAAATAGTTCTGTAGGTACACATTGGTACGAATTTTGAATAAGTGTACTAAGTACTGGAAAGAAATGATTCAATAATTTGAGTCAGCAATTCCCACATTAGAACTTTTTTCATCAGAAACTTCAGTGCAAAATTTCTATTATGATTTGCAACTGTCATAAACATTTTATATCCGACGTACCCTTTTTTTGATTTTGTTTTGTTTTTATTTTATTATCTACTAAATAATTTCTTTTTCGGATGCTCGAGATTGCGGCAAGGTAATTCCAGGAAACACCAGAGTTTTAGAGATTTGGGTCGGAATCTTGCAAGATTCCGACAAAGTAATTCCGGGTAACACCAGATTTGGGTCCTTTTCCCTAATGGGTGGAAGCCATTTTGATTTGCATAAATATCGAAGTTTTCAATTGACAAGACTCGAAAAAATCTCTGTTCAAATTTATAATGGTCATTTACTATAATATCCGAAATATATTTAGTTTCGGTCCATAATTTTATATTATTTTGTACGAAACTCTTTATCGGCTGTTCAAGATTACGACAAGGTAATTCCGGGAAACACCAGGTTTGGGTCTTTTCCTTAATGGATTAAAGCCATCTTGATTTGCATAAATATCGAAGTTTTCAATTGACAAGACCAGTTAAAATACCTAGAGCTACTGTGAAGGTCTAGCTGTTCAAAATGTTTATAGATTTTGTTGTGAAAAGTGTATTGTGTTGGAAAATCTTTCGACAGTGTGTATAGTTTTTATAGAACAATGTCAAATTCGGTAACGGATACTGCATTTGAGGGTGATATGTGGGGACCACCACGAAAAGGGTCCAAAGGTCGCATTTCTCTGCTGAAGAGAAAGAGATACTTTTGAACATTGTTCGAAAGGAATTGGAAGAACATCCTGATTTATCGAAAAGAGACTCAGTAGAAATTGTATCGAAATCCTCAGGGGTGAGTGATTCAGCTGTATTCATAATTCTCAGAGAATATCAAGAGAATAAAACATTGACGCCACCTAAGAGGAGAGCCCAGTCGTTAAAAATAATCGATTCGGTTGACGATTTCGATATGAACCTAATCAGAAGAATTGTCCACGGTTTTTTTTTCCGGAATGAAATCCCAACGATTTCTGACGTTCTAGAAATCGTGAATGATGACGACAGTTTGCCAAATTTCAAAAGAACAACGTTCTATAAATTATTGAAAGAAATGAAATTCAAGTTCAGTCAAAACTGAACGACTGTGTGAAATCTCCTCGATTCGACTCTGGACGGAAAGAAATTTTACGAAGGCCCTCCTACCGCTGCGCCGCACATGTTACTATTGCTCCTTCTTACATTTGAACAGAGTATAGACTGGAGTAAGAAAGGTAGAGAGCAGGTCAGGTTTTACAGTTTGGTCTGTTTTTAGTCGTTGTGGTAACGGTTGTCGAGTTTGGTTATGAAATCACTGTTGCTGTACAGTTATCAGAGAGAGCTCTGACAAATACAGCGTGATTTTGACCGCGTGTTGTACTTGGTGATTCGACCCTTATATGTACATACTTTTTATTTGAATAAACTATATAAACTGTGAAGTCTTATCTATTTAACCCACGTAGTTGCTCATCGCCTCCTACACTACGAATAAATGAATAACTGAATATTAAATCTGTGGCTGGTGAAGATTAGACACCCAGTATCGATATCTCATTTAATTCCTGTCTATTTCAGTGGCGTTCATCATGATCCATCGACTTCGCTCACTTATCTCCCAATAAATCTGCTCACTAATCCATGATGAACCGACGACATCGTAAAAGCGCTGGATATTGATTCGGGCTCTCCGTCACCCCTCAAAGAAATCACTTCATGAGGTTATTAGGGTTCATCCATTTATTTATCAATCAGCCCCACGTCAAAATTGGCAAGAATGCCCCTTGGTCTCTCGATACAAGAAATTTCCGATTGTCACTGTTTCGATATCCGGTGCCGGATCCTGCAGGAGTCTGACGACCCGCTCCGGTGCCCGTCTCGATTCTTCGACAACATCAGACGAGAATTACGGAATGGATTTGGAAACGGCTCCCCAATAAAGAGTTTTACGTTTTGTAATATCCGAGAGGTCGGGTGGCTCGTAAAAATATGAAACGCTCGGTGCGTCCCGTTGGTTAGATCGATTTTTGTTGGATTCCCATTCCGTTTCTGGTGCCGAGTTATTGAATCTCGAATTGATTGGTTGGGAGATGCGACCGATGTCTTGGAAATTGAACTGAAGAGAGTCATGTTGGTATTAGAGGTAACAGGCGCATTCGCCATTCTGTAACAATTAATTCTCATTTATGTTTGTACTGCGAATAGTCGAATAGACCTCCAAGACTACTTGAGACTCTTGACTCTTGAGAGATTATTTGGTGGCAATTTTGCATGAAAGATTTTGATTTCAATCAGTGGCGTAGGCACTTTGAGTGCTTTGAGCTTGAGCACAAAGCTCGAAAATGAATTATGTAAAAAATTAAACAAGTAAAATTTCAGTGAAAGAGGGACTACATAAATAAGTTTGTTATCAAAATAAAGGTTTTAGAGGACGCTTGAATTCAATAAAAAATAAGCCAAGACCCTATCTATCGTAGTTTAGATTTCAACCTGCAAAATGTTGTTTTTTCCAAAAAATGAATTTTCGAACTCCCTTGATCGTGTCCAATTTTCATTTGTATATTGATAATCAGCATTGTCCAAAGTATCTCTGCATACATTAAATCGGGTTCAAAAATCCCATTTTTTTGGGTGAAAAATGACAAAGGGGTAAGAACCTTCAAAAACACTATATTTGTCTACATAACGCGATTCCTGGGAAACCTAAAGGTGTTGATCTATATGGAATCATCTACAATCCATTCGAACCATTGAAAAAACACATTTTGCGGATCGATATCACCAATACCTCGAGTGCTATGAGCGTGCGAACAAAACTCGAAAATGAAATTCCGAAAAATTAAATTACAAAAAATTCGAATCAATTAAGGTCTATACAGGGTGTTCCTAAATTGAACGTACAAACGAAAAGGGGAGATTCCTTAAGTAGGTTTACGAAAAAAAAGTCCCATAAACATGGGGTCGCAAACGTTTCGTTCTCAAGATACAGAGTGTTGAACTTTTAATTTTTTTCAAATTTTTTTCTCATAATATCTACACTTTACAAGATATTCAACTGAAATTTGGCATAGATATTGCATTTGACAGTTCTCACCATGTGACATGGCAATTACGATAGCAGATCTACAGGGTGATATTTTTTCTGGAACACTGTCACCTGTTTTCCTCCAGAACTTTTTTTTTGGTGAGCAACTGTTGATTTGAAATTGTTGAAAGAAGCTTTGTTTTTATACTGAACTTTTTGATCTTTTGTAGTTTTGTCGTATCTGCTACCAATTTCCAGAAAAAAATTGTGAACGATTCTCCCGAAATCCTCAGAAGAATCAAAATTGTCATATAAAGATCTAGTTAGTATGAAAAATCTGAACTATTCAACTCTGGGGATCTGGCGAGCCATGACTGATGTCCAATCCACCTGTTTTCATAACTTTCTTTCAAATACTCCCTAATAAACCTAGTACACCCTGTATCTCGAGAACGAAACGTTTGCGACCCCATATATATGGGACTTCTTTTTCTTGATCTTACTTAGGGAATCTCCCCTTTTCGTTTGTACGTTCAATTTAGGAACACCCTGTATGTATAAGTTTGGTATCAAAATATAGGATTTCGACGACGCGACGCTGAATTGAATATAAAACAAGCCAAGACCCTATCTATCATAGTTTAGATTTTCACTTCCGAAAATTGAATTTTCAAAGTGTTATAACTTCCGTTTCTGTGATCGTATCCAATTTTCATTCGTATAATGATAATCAGCATTGTCCAAACTATCTCTGCATACTATAAAATCGGGTTCGAAAATCTTAACTTTTCGGGTAAAAAATGGCAAAGGGGTAAGACCCCAAAAACACCATATTTGTCTACGTCACGCAATTCCTGGGAAATTTTAAGGTGTTAATCTATATGGATCCTCTACATATTTGAACCATTGAGAAAAAACATTTTGCGGATCGATATCACCGATACCCCGAGTGCTATGGTCGTGAGAACAAAACTCGGAAGTGAAATTCCGAAAAATTAAATTAAAAAAATTCGAGTCAAAGAAGGTCTTTATGGTCAAGTTTGGTATCAAAATATAGGTTTTCGAGGACGCTGAATTGAATAAAAAACAAGCCAAGACCCTATCCCTTATAGTTTAGATTTTCACCTTCGAAATGGTGTTTTTAAAAAAAATTGAATTTTCAAAGTGTTATAACTCCCGTTTCTGTGATCGTACTATCCAATTTTCTTTGGTATATTGATAATCAGGATTATCCAAAGTATTTCTGCATATAATAAAATCGGGTTCGAAAATCCCAACTTTTTGGGTGAAAAATGAAAAATGTGGTAGGACCCCCCAAAAACACTATATTTGTTTACATCACGCAATCCCTGAGAAATCTACAGGTGTTGATCTATATGAATCATCTACAATCCATTCGAACCATTGAGAAAACACATTTTTCGGATTGATATCACCAATACTTCGAGTGCTATGAGCTTTCGAACAAAACTCGAAAAAGTTCCGAAAAAATTAATTCGAAAAAATTCAAGTCAAAGAAAGACTATATGGACAATTTTGGTATCAAAATATAGATTTTCGAGGACGCTGAATTCAATAAAAAAATAATTCGAGGCTCTATCTATCATGACTGCGAAATGATATTTATTCAAAAATCGAAAATTAAAATTGCCAAAGCTCCCGTTCCTGTGATGCTATCCAATTGTTTCTTGTATATTATTGTGCCTGTTCCTTAAATATGAATAAAAGAATAGATTTTGAACACAAATTAGTAACTCTTCAAAATTTTTCAATCAATTCCGTTGAACGACGAGGTCCACATCTTTCCATGAATATTGGAACGAACTCAGAAGGGCAATTGATAATTCCGTTCAAATTTAAGCATTTAATATTGGAATTGACTTTCTCCTTCTTTCTCCCAAATCCTCGTAATCTCTTTTCCAGTTCGTTATTAATTTCTGAACTTTTAAAAGTACTGAACTCCTCGATGCTCAACTGGTTCATTTCATTTGAATTTTTTCTACTTGGCTAGATTTCTCCTTCTACGTTTCTTCATTTGCAAGTGGTTTTTGCGTTACAAAAAAGATGCTATCTATCCAGATGAATGATTTCATTATTACATAGCATCGAGAAAGAGTCCAAGAAACAGCTCTTTTACAAGGGTTATTTTGATTGTTGATGGATGGACTCACTCAGGAAATTATTGGTTTTTGTATATTATGGGGATGTTGAAGGGAAACTATTGAAATTGATTCAAATAGTGGAGTATTTTGATTACTTGAATTCGTTAGATGAGCATAAAATTCCTATCTCACTCTCGTCGCCAATTTGTGATATACTTTAGAAATAACTTGGATCGATGATTAGAGAATATTTTCATTCAGTTGGACAGCTTATAACCTGTTTTATATTATAGTTTATCATAATCTTGCAGGAATATTTCGTGGACCATAATCCAGCGCTATAGTTTTCCACGAGAAAAAGCACTCAACGGAAAATCATTTTCCCCCAAATTCATTTATGTTATACCCAGTCTGCCCGAATATATCCTGACAACTTCTTTTTTCATTTCCAGAGTACACTTAACATAAAACGTAGACGACTATAAAACAGCGGTTGTGTCGCGATACGAACTAAGCTAAAAGGCGCGAAATCGCAGGTGCTGCCAACCGTGTAAAATAAAATGTTACTACATAAACCATGAGCGAGTATGACGGACGCGAGTGATGTGCAGACTTTAAGGAGTTCTAAGCTCATACTCCACATGCATAAAATACGAAGTTTGAACGCATTCTGGGGGCGTTTGAATGAGATGAAGATCTTGTGGAAAGGCAGACGAGGAGTGTCGATATATTTCTCGAAGAAATGATGAGAACAGTTGGACGATAGCATTCACGAAAATTTGCGTTAAAACGTTTTTACCCTTTCAGGATTTCGAATTCCCTTACAACACTCTAGACGTATCGAGCGATCCTACGACCATTTTATGGCTTTTTTGATTGACAGTGACACGCAACTTTGCCAGTAATAGATGAGTAAGGGAGAGTTGGTCTGATGTTGCGTTCGCAGTGTGGAAAAAGTAGAACAGTCATATCCATTTCCTGTACGGCGAATGCCATGAAGTGAATGATCAAGGATTTGAACCGATCATATGAAGGGTTTTTCAATAGGAGCTATTTCGGTGGATGTCACTTTTGAAGCTGTCATTTTTTGACATTTGACAAGTAGAAATCACGCCATTATTAAAAATGGAACGATAAACGCTTCAACAATGATAGAAATTATAAAAATTCACTATTCCGCTCAATAATAGCGGAGAATATTGCTGCGGCAGCCAAAAATGTCGAAGAAAACCCAGGTTTGTTTATTCCTCTTCGTTCTTTCGAATTAGGCATTCCACACACGTCATTACACAGCATTCTGCATAAAGATTTGGGCTCAAGGGGACGTTATACTATGGCCGATGGCACGGAGTCTCCGTTTTTTTCAATTCTCCTGAAATTTCAGACAGTTCTCTGAGATTTCACACTTTCTGGGATACTTTTCAGTGTTTCCATCATTTTTTGCATTATTTAAGCACCTATCCGAATGGATTTTTTTTTAAATATAGAAAATTGATTTGTCGAGGGCAATCCAATGAATTTTTTTAAAATGGATCATTCTATTACCTACTGGCCATAATTCTGGATTCTTTATTTCTTCGAAATTCTATGCAGGTACAGTTAGTTTGAAAGAGGAGTATTCTTTCGGTCTTTTAGAATCTTTAGAATTTTTTACATATTATGTTATTGAAACCATTAATTGTTATTGAGATGTTTAACCAAAGCCGCCGGTTTTGAGCTGGGGTCGAGTTCACAGACGTGAAGATAACCATACTTGAGGGCCCCTTTTATTGACATTCATTTTATTTTCACTTCCTACAATGCTTTTATCGTTTTCTTTTGTTCTTCTGCTTTTTGCTGTTGTGAATTCCTCTTCATTGGTAACCTGTGACTCGCGATTTTTCGGATACGAATCATTACTGATTTTTGTTTCGAGTACTTTAGAACTAGATGGTGTTTGTTGTTGTTGAGGTTTTTTTACTTCCTCGGCCTCTGAAGCACTCGCTGAAGAGTTGTTGCCTCTTCTATTTCGATCAATACTAGGCTTGATTATTTCATTGAATGACATAAATTTGGGCTGCATTGTATCTGGATGATTAATACTTTTTAGAAGTTCCCAATTTTCCGCTATGAGATTGGAAACCGTATCTTGGTGATTAGGGGAAGTATGCCTATGATGGCATGCCATGAAGAAGTCTGTTAATATCAACTGAATAAACTTATGTTTACTGGGGTTGTTGGCCCGATAGCATTAATGAGACGTATTCGTAGTTACAACTCAATACGTGGCATTTTGTGTTTTTTATAACAGTTCAATTATTAGGGAAAGATTTTGCGGCATGCAGACAAATTTTGTGAAAAATCTTTCCCTAATTATTCACACAGACAATAAAATCCATTTATATAGTTCAATTATTTTGGTAAGTATTGTTGTATGATAATTATGTATCTCCTTTATTTTCGTATTATTCAGATGTTTCACAACTTTGTGTTAAACAAATTTTACTTTCCTTTGAATGCTGTAAGTGTGAAGATCACCTCAAGGTAATGCCGTATTGTTATTGCCTTCTTCGGTTGGTTGAAAGACGTATGACCTTCATGCCTATGATGGCATAGTCAGAGTGTTCCTATGATAGCAAAGGGTGCCATCATAGGACAAAAGTGGTTCATCACATTGAATATTCTTTTTTTCTAAATCAACTGTATGACAACAAGAAGCAAGAGGCAACTTTGGAAAGAAGAAGATATGGAGGCAGCGCTAAATGCTGTGAAAAAAAATATATAGATATGTAATAATATAAATTATGTAAGATATGTAAGAATTCAAATTTAGTTTTATGTTTTGTTACATTCATACGTGCAGGTACGCTCATCTGTTGACCTGTCAATTTTATTTTTATGTGACGAGAGTGCAATTTTTTTTTTGATAAACCAATTCAATAATTAATTTCTTTTCATTTTCAGACATATGTGCGCCTATGATGGCACCCTTGGCCAAATTTTGAGAAGTGCTATCATTCATATCATTCAAAATTTATACTGAAGATATACTCAAGAATGCATACTACATAATATGAGCATAAGTAAATCTATGAAATCGATTATTCAAAAAAAATTCTTTCAATGAGATATGTGGATAATTCGTTAAGGTGCCAACATAGGCACCCTCCCCTAGTTATTTGAAGCTTCAGTCCTTCCACCACGGGCAGGAATAGTGATTCAAAGTATTTTGCGATGATGATTTCGATGCTTTCAAGAAGGCTTTCATTAGGAATCTGAGCTAAGGTTGATAAATCCTCAGACACATCAATTAAAGATGTTATG
This sequence comes from Adalia bipunctata, assembly GCA_910592335.1. Taxonomy (NCBI): domain Eukaryota; kingdom Metazoa; phylum Arthropoda; class Insecta; order Coleoptera; family Coccinellidae; genus Adalia; species Adalia bipunctata. Next base: position 19,153,541 of record OU342955.1, read on the forward strand.
TCTACCGTTGAGCAATCATTACACATCCAGCTTTCGGAAGTTCCGGTCTTTTTCATTGATTCAATTTTGTTTCACGGAATATGAAACAAGTGGAGACTATCTTTAGAGCAAGATATGGAATCGTCATAACGACTCATTGATTTAGAACATTTCTTACACGTAAAGACCATCTTTTTACTTTTTTCCTTTTATTAACGGAATACCTTCCTCTTCACAAAGAAATAAACATCCGATCATTTATCTCAAAAACAACATTTTTATTTGAATGCCAAAATAACACCTCTTATCGGAAAAATCTTTGGTTAGAATCGGCCTTCATTGACCAGGAAGGCAACTACAAGGAAACCAATCGAACCAGTTGAACGTCGATTATTGTTGTAGGATCATCGACATGGATCCTGCTAAGAGAACCGACGAGGCAGCATTATGTTATCAAATAACCGTCAGCCTGGAAGGAGCGTAACTGCAGAACAAAACAGCGTTGACGTTTTATCTCTTTCTCGGAACTCATAATACAAAACAGCTCGTATTTCACCGTTTTTTGCCATGTCGGTCGCCAGCAAAAATACTTCGACGTCGGGACAAGAAAAAGTGATATATATTTTCGCGTTGTTAGATGAGAAACAGATTAAAATGGATATTCCCGGTAATCACATCTACTGATCTCCCTCCCACCGCTGTAGACGAACGAAAAAAAAAGGGGAGACGTGGAGAGCACAGTTGAAAAGTTCATTGGCTAGAGGGAAAAACGATAGATAAGATCCCTAATCGCTTGAGTGCCTTATTTGTCGCTCTGTTAAATGATGAACCATTTCCATTATGCATTATTTATCCCACGGCGTAGATACGCCGATGACAATTCGAGAAGCCGAATCGTTTTCAACGGTTTATGTCGAGACAAAGGTTCGAACGGTGTTCCAGCCCAATCGAGGATTAAATAGTTGATTCGATCTTAGCAAGCATCGGTGACTTGGGTAATTGTTTTGCAGAAGTAGATAATCCGATTGAGGATCTATAATTGGACGAGTTTTTCAGCTGAGACTTCATTCTGCTCGATTTGCAGTGTCAATTGGACTTTACATGGTCTTGCATGCAGTTGGATTGTTCACATACGTTGCAAAAGGTTGATCCAATTGATTAATGCCAGAGGGGTCCAATATTAACAGGTCGCAGAGAAAGGACCCCGCACTTTTCTTATGGCAAATGGTGTTTCGACAAATGTTCTAATTTTTTGGTATAATGTAATACTCGACCTACTGATCAAAAGTGTCCATGGCCCCAACTCAATCCTATGACTAGTTTTTGAGATACAGGGCGTTGAAGTTGAGAATTACCCACTTTTACTACGCGCGTACCTCGAAACAGAATCGAATGAAGTTAAATTTTTCTCGAAAAACATTTCATACCATCCCAGGGAGCAACTATACAGGGTATTTCACGAGGAACTTCACCCATATTTATACGGGAAACTACTGAACGTATTTTCATGAAATTCAGCACTTATAACTATTTCACGATGCTGATGAAATCTAAAATATTTTCAAGACATGAGCACCTCCGGTTTTTCCGGAAATGACGTCAACTTCCGTTTTTCAAATTAGAACACCATTTTTTTATTGCAGAAATAGATTCCTTAGAAAATTTCAAGTTATTTTGATGTAACATTTTTCAGTTTTGGTTGGAAAATTCTCTCTGAGCGGGAAAATTCGAAAAAAAAATCGAAAATAGAGCTCCGCTGAAACAAGAATAACTTCGAGGATTTTGGATGGAAAATTTTCATTTTTGGGATTTTTCAAGATGTAAGATTGATGTATCCACTTTAAAAATCTAAATCGCGATTCATGATACAGGGGGTGAAAAAATCGCTTTCAAAGTTAGGGATGACAAAATCGTGAAAAATCAATTTTTTCAAATTAGAACCCCATTTTTTTTATGGCAGATATTGAATCTACGTTGAAAAATAATGTGAGTGTATGCATCACACCCTTGCCCTAAAATGGATATTTTCTGAGTTATTCACAAAAAACTGTTTTTCGTCTTGAATTTTAAGCTATTTCTCTTCCCTTCACGCCAAAAAGATGAAATTTTCATGAACTGTTATTTGAACCATGCTGTAGATTTTTCACCCCTTCTTGAAACCGACTTCAAGTTACTATAAGGAGAACTATGGCAAACTCTCGCAGTTATAACTAGAGAAGATGCTCAAAGTTTCGACCGTTAATTTCTAGACATTTATTTACTTTATTACATTCTCCATGAAGTAGAATGAGATTTAAATAATATTCATTGGTAAAATTAGGTATAGTGATCGATTTTATAACTTAATACGAATTATCACCAAATTAATAGCAAACACAAAATGCTACTGAATAAAGAGGAATTTGGCAGATGTAATTAATGATATCTATCATTAAAAAAAAAGAATGTAAAACATGGTAAGTTTTTGCATATGGTTCATAAGGAATTATTTATTTATCACTGGAGAGAAAACCGATGGCCGATTAGTTGAAATAAAGAGGTTTCCGATACAAATTCGAATCCAAATTCGCCATCTATTTAGGAACAACCTGTAACTTTTTTCTCTTGCATACTAGGGTAGTAAAATCTAAAACATGGTTTAGGTAACAGTTCCTGAAAATTTCATCTTTTTGGCGTGAAGGGAAAAGAAATAGCTGAAAATTCAAGACGAAAAACAGTTTTTTGTGAATAACTCAGAAAATATCCACTTTAGGGCAAGGGTGTGATGCATACACTCACATTATTTTTCAACGTAGATTCAATATCTGCCATAAAAAAATGGGGTTCTGATTTGAAAAAATTGATTTTTCACGATTTTGCCATCCCTAACTTTGAAAGCGATTTTTTCACCCCCTGTATCATGAATCGCAATTTCGATTTTTAAAGTGGATACATCAATCTTACATCTTGAAAAATCCCAAAAATGAAAATTTTCCATCCAAAAACCTCGAAGTCATTCTTGTTTCAGCGGAGCTCTATTTTCGATTTTTTTTTCGAATTTTCCCGCTCAGAGAGAATTTTCCAACCAAAACTGAAAAATGTTACATCAAAATAACTTGAAATTTTCTAAGGAATCTATTTCTGCAATAAAAAAATGGTGTTCTAATTTGAAAAACGGAAGTTGACGTCATTTCCGGAAAAACCGGAGGTGCTCATGCCTTGAAAATATTTTAGATTTCATCAGCATCGTGAAATACTTATAAGTGCTGAATTTCAAGAAAATACGTTCAGTAGTTTCCCGTATAAATATGGGTGAGGTTCCTCGTGAAAGACCCTGTATAGAGAAATATGACCGAAAATCGTTACGAATACAGGGTTATCTATAATTGAATGCTTGCCCGATTTTGAAAGTATAAAATATGTCAGTTCCAGAGCGAGAACGTTCGCAAAATGAACTATTTCACTAGATATTTTGTTAATACATCGAAAAAACCTGAAATACCCAGCATTCATACTGGGTGATCCATTATTATAGAAAATATTCATAATGAAGGTTAAGTGGACACCCTGTATTTTCGGGTTGATTTAAGGTGTTTGTTTAATTTTTTCAGAACATATCATCATGGACATCAAAGAATACAGGGTGATTCAGTCATGAAATAAACTGTGAACCTCACGAAAATACCCAAAAACCAACTTTTTTTATCACTCTTTATTTCAAGGTTAACTCCGTTGAGGTGGGAGTTTTCTTTAACCACTGTACTTGATATAAAAACATCAATACGGCTGAGAGTTTTTATCCTCTTCCTATGACCAGATTCTTTGCTGGAATAAGAATAGAATAACATAATTTTCATATTACATAAAAAAATCTGCTTATAGGAAGTGGATAAAACTCTCAGTCGTATTGATGTTTTTATATCAAGTACAGTGGTGAAAGAAAACTCCCACCTCAACGGAGTTAATCTTGAAATATAGAGGGTGATGAAAAAAAGGTGGTTTTTGGGTATTTTCGTGAGGTTCACAATTTATTTCATGACTGAATCATCCTGTAATCTGTGAAGTCCATGATGATATGTTCTGAAAAAATCAAACAAACTCCTCAAATCAACCCAAAAGTACAGGGTGTCCACTTAACCTTCATTGTGAATAGTTTCAATAATAACAATCACCCAGTATGAATTCTTGGTGTTCCAGCTTTTTTCGATGTAACAACAACATATCTAGTGAAATAGTTCATTTTGCGAACGTTCTCGCGCTGGAACTGACATATTTTATACTTTCAAAATCGGGCATGCATTCAATTATGGATAACCCTGTATTCGTAACGATTTTCGGTCATATTCCTCTATATGGTTGCTCCCTGGGGATGGAATGAAATGTTTCTTGAGAAAAATTCAAGTTAATTTGATTATGTTTCGAGATACGCGCGTAGTAAAAGTGAATAATTCTCAACTTCAACGCCGTGTATCTCAAAAACTAGTCATAGGATTGAGTTGGCGCCATGGACACCTTTGGTCGAGTACTACATTATACCAGAAAATTAGAACATTTGACGGAACGCCATTTGCCATAAGAAAAGTGCGGGGTCCTTTGATTCATGATTATCACACATTGTAGTCTCTGGCACTGTTTAAATCCACACATAATTTTTCTACTTCCAATGTCATTTCCAAATTACGCAGGAGCCCAAAATATTGGGTGTTCAGGACACAATTACACCAGGAGGATCAACTGCCTTAGTCAACTGCGATTTCCAAATGGCCTTTACATTTTATGTGAAATACCGAACTCCAACAATTAGCACTCGACTATTGCCGACAGCAGCATTACCTAGCATCATACTCGTAATTCTTCCGAAGTTAAGAACTTGAGATGACTGATAAAACAAATTTTTCATCATTAAAGGACATTAAACAGCTTTATTGCCTACCTACACTACAGGATGATAAACACACTGACATTATAATGGCTATAAAAGAGATCGTTAAACTCTGCATTGTGCAATCCAAATATTTGGAGTGATTTGACATTTGATAAATGAAAGGCAAATAGATCGGCCTGCAAATATAGAAGGTGTGCTTTTCAATTAGCAAAAATACAAATACGATGTGGAGGAGTAATGGATATTCGAATTCAGAGGAAATTCAATTTCGATGTTTTACATAATATGTAGTAGATATATCTTTTTTTAGGAAGGATCCATTTCAGTCTAAAATTTTCAGAGCATCAAAGCTTTGATCAAACAATCAAGAGCTCAATCAATTGTCCCAAATTAAAATTGTTCGAGAAAAAAGAGTTTTCTGCCTACATCTTTGGAACCATTATACCAAATGAAATCAAAACAGAAAAAAAAACAGCAGACCCTGTAAAAGATTAATTTCATTTTGAACGTCAGCTTCTCCTTTGTACTAATAATGCGTTTTCTCACAAGAAGGAAACGTATAAAGACTGATACAATATCGCATTTCATCGTCTTCTCTTGAGTGAAAACAGAGAGCCCGCTCGCCTGTTACTTATAGCAGTTATTAACTGAGGTGTCTGTTCTGACAGATCCGTCCATCTTGTCATTCACTTGTCTAGCGCACTCCTCCACGCGTCATTTACTCCACACGAGAGAGCACCCCTCCAAATTAGTGACCATCCAGCCTGTGGGCTAATTTAAAAAAATGACAAATTATGGCAGCTTCCCCCCAGCTGTTTCTCCGGTTAACACGGCGAGCGTTCTAACTCTTTGTTCAAAAATTTCACGGCGAATTTGTCAGGCAGTTTTTCATTAAATCCGGACCATATTTCGTCCTAATTAATTTCGAATTTTAATGGCCCCTCGCGAAAATTAAATATGTAGCGTGCGTAGTCATCTGGTGGCGGAACCTCACTTTATTAATCATTTTTCGCCGGAAGATTTTCCCGGCGATTTTCGGCGTGTTTTGACGGCGCCAATGATTGATCGTCCTGGAAAATGACTCGCGGTAACATATGGCCCCCTTTCAACCTGTTGATGTGACTTCTGGTCTATTTCACCTTCAAAACACCTGCCCAGAAGGAATATCTTTTCGTCGTTGAGTTGGCACAATGTCCTTTATACTCACGCGAAGTTTGAGCGTCATATGTCATTTAGTTTGTTACCAATGCTTAATTTCGTTCATCTGAGGGGTGTTTTGTGACTTTTGCAATTCAATTGAAAATTATCGATTTGAGATTCTGTCTTAATTCTGTATTGTAAATCACTACTAAAAATCGTTTTTCGAGTAATGTATGAGAGTATTTTTTTCGTGAATTCACGGAATTCCTATGGAATAGATTTATATGCACAAAATGAGCTCGACTGGTTCTCATTCTCATTCCAGCCAGTAGGAGAATCCATAAAATGCGGTTTTTTTTACGGTGAAACGCCATTCCACATAGAACCGGTAGATAGCTCGAACCATATTTGTGAAATATCATAAATAACGTTGCAGTGAACTACCTAATTGTTAACCTATTTTCAGATTGACGTTAAAACGACGTAGGTAGACGCCAATTCAGTATTTATCGTCAGATTGATGTTTCCTGCAATGAAATTACGAGCTTGCGGTTTCAATGATCATGAAGTTGACGTTGACAACTACCACTATAGCGTAATTGGATAGTTTCGAGGGAAATGTGTGTAGGTGGTTTCAGAATTTGCGAAATGGACTGTCCAAAGGAAAATGATATTTGTCATTTTGATTTGGGTGGATATTAACCATTTTATCGCCAGTAGGTTTCTTGATTATATCGAAATTTAATACAAGTTCGTTTCTATAATGGTAGGCGTTTGAGAAGAAAACGGACGAAGTCCATACAGGGTGTTCGGTAGAGGAACCGACAAAAATTTTCTGTGTATTGGTAGGATTAATTGTAACAATTTATTCAGATGAACTTTTGTCCTAAGTCTTATAAATTTTGAGAAAGAATTTTTTTTCGGTTTCAGTTCGATTTTTTCAAAATTTCCACAAAAACCTCTACGACTATTTTGTTTGCAGCTGTATGTGCGTCAAACTTTTTGTATTCTATTCTGTAATGTATTGCCTTACAGGATAAATCATTCCTTCAGGCATAGAGTACCGAAAAATTTAGTTATAGGACTTTAAATTTCCAAAAATAATTTCAAACTGTAAAACTCAAAACTTTTCTATTTTTCAGAAAAAATAAACCAAAAATTGCTGCATTCTGACTATTAAAGAAATAATTTTGTGCCCTTATGGGCATATCATTAGAAAGAGGATGAATCATAGAACTTTTCATATGAAAACGAAGTCCTCTGTCGCTTTTGGTTTTTTCTCTAAAAAATAAAAAAGTTTTGAGTTTCACTGTTTGAAATTATTTTTGGGAATTTGAAGTCTTATAACTGAATTTTTCGGTACTCTATGACTGAAGGAATGATTTATCCTGTAAGGCAATACATTATATTACAGAATAGAATACAAGAAATTTGACGCACATACAGATGCAAACAAAATAGTCGTAGAGGTTTTTGTAGAAATTTTGAAAAAAACGAACTAAAACCGGAAAAAAATATAATACTTAGGACAAAATTTTATTTGGATAAAATGTTACAATTAATCCTAACAAAACACAGAAAATTTTCGACGGTTCCTCTACCGAACACCCTGTATAATGAAAGGATATTCCACATTATCTGTAGAAGGAAAGAATGAAAATCTGCTGATAAACTCGAGGAAGCACATTCAAAAGTTTTCATTGTTCTTAAGAAACCAATTTAAATTAATGTCCTCGTAAACTTTACGTCATTTTATATCGAGATGAACTGAAGAAGAAAGAAATCAATAAGAACTACGGGATGGTTCAAGTCCCTGAGACAGCAAAACATGTGTTTTATAGTTTGTCAACTTTATTTCCGAACATTCGCTCTTCGAATTCTACGAAATGTTCAGTTTATTCATTCCCAATTCTGAAACTCTGGAACCACGATGAAACGAAGAGGTATTAGCTTCAATGGAGATCTTTCTTGAGGTTATGGAAAAATGGTTCCATTGTCTCGAGTTCTCTTTCAGGTGAATTGAATAAAGTCCTCTCCTAAAAATGAATGAATATTCAGTTTTCACCAGGTCACACCATGAGGCAGTCAGTACGCAGGCGCAAACCACTCTCAACTTCTCAGTCAAGCTGGTTTAGATCGTGCGCATTGGAAGAACATCCGGTTGAACCCGCAAATACTCTGAACATGTTGGGTTTCTGAAGATATACCGATATACAGGGTGATTTTTTTAAGTGTTTCATTAGAAGTTTTCGAGGAAAGAATTGCGATACAAATTCAAAATTTTGTATTTTTGTTTTAGAGTACATGAACTCAATTTGTAAAATATTTTCAAGCGGAATCTACTTCCGGTTCTACCGGAAACGGATGTGAACTTCGTTATTTCAAATGGAACACCCTATATATTTATACATATTTGAATTCTTCGTTTAATTCTGCAATGATTTGATGTATGACATGCGCAACCACATCAAGCGATTGTTGAGTTATTGCCTGATTCTCAAATTTTTTGACAGAAAGATTGTCACAAATTAGTGTTAATATCTTCAAAATCCCTCATTGTAAAAATTTTTTTTTTGGAGCAGTGAGACAAATGAAAGTACGCTGATACGGCTTCTTGTATAAATTATGAGGAAATTCTATACAGGGTGCCTGAAACAGGGCTTCAAAGTGGGCCTCAATAAAACTATGAAATCTGATTTTTTTCAAATGGGAACCATATAATTCAATAATTCTGATCGATTGCTCGTGAAAAACTAGTTGAAGTGTGCCAAACATTTTATATCTTCAAAATGAGTAGTTTCGCCGTTAACGAATAAAATTCGAATTTCACGACTAACGCCAGGATTCTTAGTCTAAACATCAGGTTTATCAAGATAATTTTCAAGTAGGCTATGTCAATAGTAATAATATGTCAGTTTTAAACTAAAATTTCTTTATTTAGTCATCATTCATTATCTGCTCTGTTTATTTGTCACATTCGCAGCAAATACAGAAGAGATTTTGTATTTTTGTTTAAGAGTACATGAACTCAATTTGTAAAATATTTTCAAGCGGAATCTACTTCCGGTTCTACCGGAAACGGATGTGAACTTCGTTATTTCAAATGGAACACCCTATATATTTATACATATTTGAATTCTTCGTTTAATTCTGCAATGATTTGATGTATGATATGCGCAACCACATCAAGCGATTGTTGAGTTATTGCCTGATTCTCAAATTTTTTGACAGAAAGATTGTCACAAATTAGTGTTAATATCTTCAAAATCCCTCATTGTAAAAATTTTTTTTTGGAGCAGTGAGACAAATGAAAGTACGCTGATACGGCTTCTTGTATAAATTATGAGGAAATTCTATACAGGGTGCCTGAAACAGGGCTTCAAAGTGGGCCTCAATAAAACTATGAAATCTGATTTTTTTCAAATGGGAACCATATAATTCAATAATTCTGATCGATTGCTCGTGAAAAACTAGTTGAAGTGTGCCAAACATTTTATATCTTCAAAATGAGTAGTTTCGCCGTTAACGAATAAAATTCGAATTTCACGACTAAAGCCAGGATTCTTAGTCTAAACATCAGGTTTATCAAGATAATTTTCAAGTAGGCTATGTCAATAGTAATAATATGTCAGTTTTAAACTAAAATTTCTTTATTTAGTCATCATTCATTATCTGCTCTGTTTATTTGTCACATTCGCAGCAAATACAGAAGAGACTTTTGATATATCATTCTCTTCATTATTATTGTTATTGCTTGTTTTGCATAGTGCTTGATCAATAAAAATAAGTAAGAATGACTATTCCTAACATAGCCTACTTTGAAATAGACGAGCATTCCACTGAATTTGACTGATGGGACAACCCTGGCTTTATTCATGAAATTCTGTCGAATTGAGTGGTATGCTCGTCTATTTCAAAGTAGGCTATGTTAGGAATAGTCATTCTTACTTATGTTTATTGATCAAGCACTATGCAAAACAAGCACTAACAATAATAAGGTACACTAGAATGATATATCAAAAGTCTCTTCTGTATTTGCTGCGAATGTGACAAATAAACAGAGCAGATAATGAATGATGACTAAATAAAGAAATTTTAGTTTAAAACTGACATATTATTACTATTGACATAGCCTACTTGAAAATTATCTTGATAAACCTGATATTCAGACAAAGAAATCTGGCTTTAGTCGTGAAATCCGAATTTTATTCGATAACGGCGAAACTACTCATTTTAAAGACATGAAATGTTTGGCACACTCTAACTTGTTTTTGGCGAGCAATCGATCGGAATTATAAAATTATATGGTTCCCATTTGAAAAAAATGAGATTTCGTAGTTTTATTGAGGCTCACTTTGAAGCCCTGTTTCAGGCACCCTGTATAAAATTTCCTCATAATTTATACAAGAAGCCGTATCACCGTACTTTCATTTGTCTCACTGCTCCAAAAAAAAATTCTTACAATGAGGGATTTTGAAGATATTAACACTAATTTGTGACAATCTTTCTGTCAAAAAATTTTGAGAATCAGGCAATAACTCAACAATCGCTTGATGTGGTTGCGCATATCATACATCAAATAATTGCAGAATTAAACGAAGAATTCAAATATGTATAAATATATAGGGTGTTCCGTTTGAAATAACGAAGTTCACATCCGTTTCCGGTAGAACCGGAAGTAGATTCCGCTTGAAAATATTTTACAAATTGAGTTCATGTACTCTAAAACAAAAATACAAAATTTTGAATTTGTATCGCAATTCCTTCCTCGAAAACTTCTAATGAAACACTTAAAAAAATCACCCTGTATACACATTTCTGTTCGAAATGAAACGTTGGGATTATCACAAAGAGATCCGATTACAAGGTGAATCGAATCAAGCTCTGCTAATAGCACAAGAAACGCGCTCTAAAAAGGTAATTTCTCGATAAGATTGGAGAAATTGTGGCACGCCTATATTCATGAATGAAGGCAATATCGACGGTTATATGCGGACCACACTGCGTCTCATTCTGCCACTTTCGAATTATAAAGAGGATACGTTCCGTTAGCGATCGCACAATAACAAAATGCCATTTTTTATGGCATAAAATGCATAAGTAATCATCCGCGAAATAAAGAAGCGATCGAATGGTTCGTCGTGAAAAAGTAGGGAGTTATCCTACACGTATTATCCTGCCGACTCTAGCATGAAACACGTTATGGTAGGCCATGTAGACGAAAGCCAATGCATTTAAAATTAGGCGGCCTTGTATTCGATATTAGCATCGGAGTGCATTTGTTTCGTTCGTTGTCCTTTTGGTTAAATAGGTTCATGGCGGGTCAGGCTATTACATATATTTATTTTGTCATTAATCATTATGTGACAACTCAAACAAGCACAAATTTCGGTCGATACAGTAGCGTAGAGGGATTATTCAAAATCCTAATTTTTTTTATTTATTTGATACCACAAAGATGACTGGACTTCTCCAGCACACAAGAAAAGAGCGAGAGTCTCACTGGTTAATCCAGTCTGTGCTCTAAATATTGGAAAACTGAACGAAACTCACTTTATCGCATTTCTAACTCCGCCCTGCTGCACTTGCCTTCACTAATCTTGTAAATTATCCAGGTTACTTTGGAAAACCCACATGTTTCGTTAAACAAATTCGGTCCGTTAGAAAAAATACTCTATATACAATTCGAGCAACACATAAGGGGGCCAGCAGCCAAACAGATTAGACTACCATACAATATATTGTTTTAATATTTCTCAGATCTGATACCATTGAGCCATAAGAAATGGGCATTTCCAGTTATTTTCAGAAAAAATATATTTTGACCTATTGGATTCACACGTAATTCGTGTCTTTTTTAAATTTTTTTTTCATCAATTTATACCCTTTAAAATTATTGAAAACTCAAAAATAATCTACCGTATTCAAACGTTTAGAAGAAGCAGGAAATCGTGTGACGTTGGTGGCTAGAGAGATTTTTGATTGGTTGTACTCGTCATGACGTGCTGCTGATATAAAAATCACAGCATTGCCAAATCACAAAAAAAGAATTAGCCTGAAAAAGCCCTTGCTTTCACTTTCCTAATAATATCATAATATAATGTTGATTTTGGATGTTTTTCTTTTATCATCATGACATTTTCATTTGTACTCCATAAAGCTTCATAATATCATTCAATTTACGACCTCCTAATTGGAGATAAAGAGGGTTCGAGTAAGCAGATAGGTGAGAAATTCAATTAAAAATAATAATCCCTAGTCTACACAGGTAAGAATTGGTATATATAGGCCGGTCTTCTAATTTAGGAAGCAATAATTATTTTCATTTTGGGAAGTGCAAATTAGTGGTAAGAACAATTATTGATTTGCCAACTGTGTATGGGGACCATCTGAAGTATAGAATATAGAATACTCCCAGATTTAACTGTAAGAAACGTATTCTATAGTACGCAGAGAAGACGTCGAAATGTCGAATAATGACAAATAAGAAGGTAATGTTTTTATTTATGATTTGTAGGCGTGGTTGTCACATCAGTATTTGTATTTTCAGAGAATGAGTATTATATCCACTTCAATGAAAATTCAGTTGTTTTATGACGATGTTTCAAAAACATTATAGTGATTACATCAAATATAATACGATTTCTGAATATATTTATGAATAAATTCAGAGATTTCACAAAGACTCGACAGCAGCTATGTGTCTCTCAGTTACTCTGGGTTTTGTCTCCCCTATCACAAACTTCAACCAATCATATTACAAATTGAGCCACTGGCGTCACAGCAGAGGGACGTTTGAATTCACACGTGTTGAAATCACATTTTCAATATCGAATAATTGATCAGTTCTTCAAAATTCAGAGTGAATAAATAGTTACAAATGTGTTATAAACTGCCCTTCATTACGTCATGTGAAGAAGTGCATATTTTGAGGTACTGGAAATCCCCATTGCTGAAATTAGAAGTTGGATTTAATTTTTAGGGTTCAAATTTCTGGAGGATGATTCAAATGAATCACAGAAAAAGTTTCATATTCTTTCCTCCTAAAACTTTGGTGTTCACGCCATGAATAGTAGACGATGAACAAATGAAATTTCATTTACTCCATTCACTTCTATAATGTATCCTGGTTGGTCATGAAATTATGACACATTTCACCGTGTATATTTTGAAAATGTTAGTTTTGTCATTTTCTTATCAGATATCTAAGCAACGCTGTCCTTTCTACAGGTCGTAGTAATTGTAGATATTTATCAAAATTTTCATTAACTTCAGGAAAATAATGAATTTGAGAAAATATTATGTGACTTCAATAATTTCAAAGACCTGGCGAATGTTGAAAAAAAATTTTTCTCGGTTAATACCTACTAGAAATATTTGAAGTCTATAAACATGGTTGGGAGATTCAGTTATGCTATTTTTTTCTACGGAAATCGAGAATCGAGTGTAGAAATTTTACTGAAAAATAATGGACTACTTCGTGATAGTTAATTCGAACAAAAATAAAAGTACTCGAATAACCCGAAAGAAAAACTTGTCAACGGACAGACGGACCTATGGAATTCACCTCTTTCCAAAATACTCAAGAAATAAACCTACACAACATACAACATTCCAGTATGAAAATGTAGTAGTACAGCGGAACCTGTGTCATAGTTAAACCTTAGGAGAACTAACTCCATTTACAAAGTTAAAAAAGAGTAAATAAAAATTAGCATTGGCAACATCTCTGAGAATTGTTTGACATTTCACGAGTACCATACTGCGTCAGTTTCAAGTAGGAGAACTTCGCTAGCTTATAGAAACCATCATACAAATTCAAGACGTTAAAAATGGTTTTTCACTCATAAAAACCTGCGAAATACTCGGTTTATTTCAGAAAAGGAGTTCGTTTCTCAATTTGAATCACCTTCAACATTGAAAAATGAACACACTTGGGTCTATTTGACTCCTTTGCAGATTATGTTGAGTGCGCCACTGTGTCTCGTAAACCATTGCTACATAACGCAAACAACTGCAGCGTTTGGGTGATGAACTTCGAGGACATGCAATTTATTTATTGCATTTCTCTCGGATGTCTGACGGAAATAAAAATATGAAAAATAAGACAGGCGTCCTACTTTTTGTACAAACAATGGCTGCACTCAAGTACACAATTTTTACGAGTCGTAATGTGTGCATTCGTACTTTCGAATGGAAATTATGACGAAAAGTTATGGCGGCAACGGTTGAAAAAGAAAAGAGTGATTTTTATGGAAGTTTGTGGACGGTCACGCTTGGGGGAAAGTGTATTATTAGTTTCGATTGTTCTTTTTGCTGTTACAGTTAGCTTTTGTTCCCTGTTGTTCCAATCGGGAGTTCATTGCCCAAAATATATGCACAATATAGTAGACAGACATGTACTTAATTGAAACATTGGGTGCGCCGTTGATTAAAATCATTTCCTTCATCATATCGATTGATAATAGCAAAGAGAAACTGTGATGAGTTTTTGGCAGCATTACAGCTTTTATTTCCACGTATTATTTTGAACCTGTGAACATGAAATAAAACCATGGTCCTTAGCTAGTTCTCATTTTTGGGAGTCCAACAGAGCATTTGATAAAAAACGTTTGTCAATTTTCTGATTACAGATCTTCTTATCAAGAAAAATCACAATGCTGTCATTACACTCGATGAGTGTTCCTCCCAACAGAATGAGAAGTTTGGAAGTGTGGTGAAAATGAACAGGAATTCCAAATCCCCTTGAGCATCGATATAGGCCAAACGAAAACGTTTGTAATCCGCCCCTGTGGCAGAGTAACTGCATTTTAAGGTGTGTTGTGTGTGCACTCCATTTCAGCATCGGCATGTTACATTGCCATGCAGACTGGAGGCTGCAGACACCGTTTTAATAATCTATCTCCAAATTGGGAGACAAACAGACGATGTAGAAGGCGGTGCATGAGAAAAATTTATGATCAATACCGATCTTGTGGGACAGAGTAGGCTGGCGATGAATTAATCAAAAGCCATTGTCTTTGCATAGCTTGTTGGTTATGATTTGACAGATAACCTGGGGTGATGCACTTCTTGAAGACACCAGGAAGTGCTCAGGGAAAGTACTGAAGGAATGGCATCATTACTGGCGAAAAATGTGACTTTTTCACTTATGTGTAGAAGTTTGGATGATGGCACATATCCAAACAGATTTTTGATTTTGCAGAGTACTGCAATTCTAGTATAAGTGCTGCGACTTTCTAAGGGCCGGTTTTATAAAGGGCACGCCCTCAAATGGATATTTTCTGAGTTAATATCCACTTTAGGGCAAGGGTGTGATGCATACACTCACATTATTTTTTAACGTCGATTCAATATCTGCCATAAAAAAATGGGGTTCTAATTTGACAAAATTGATTTTTCACGATTTTGTCATCCCTAACTTTGAAAGCGATTTTTTCACCCCCTGTATCATGAATCGCGATTTCGGTTTTTTAAAGTGGATACATCAATCTTACATCCTGAAGAATCCCAAAAATGAAAATTTTCCATCCAAAAACCTCGAAGTTATTCTTGTTTCAGCGGAGCTCTATTTCCGATTTTTTTTTCGAATTTTCCCGCTCAGAGAGAATTTTCCAACCAAAACTGAAAAATGTTACATCAGAATAACTTGAAATTTTTCAAGGAATCTATTTCTGCAATAAAAACATGGTGTTCTAATTTGAAAAACGAAAGTTGACGTCATTTCCGGAAAAACCGGAGGTGCTCATGCCTTGAAAATATTTTAGATTTCATTAGCATCGTGAAATACTTATAAGTGCTGAATTTCATGAAAATACGTTCAGTAGTTTCCCGTATAAAGATGGGTGAGTTTCCTCGTGAAAGACCCTGTATACATAAAATTTGGAGATAGCATTTATTATTAACTTTCGCATAAATAGAATCAGTCTAGCAATATTATCCAGGACTCCGCAAGTCACAAAAATAAAAGTTGTTTTCAAATGTAATCAGATCCTGAATAAAAGAATGGAAAATGTTCTTTTACACACCAGAGAGTCTTTAAATTTAATTCATAGTTCATATGTGAGCTTCATTGAATAATTGATCATCCATTGATCTGCGAGATGGGATCGGTGTCATCAATGATTTCTTTAGAGTAGGTATATTTAAAATTTTCTATGATGAGAATTACCAAATTTATAAGCTTAGCAACTTGAAAAAACTTTGAAAAAAGTAATCCTTTTCACATCTGTAGCATTCAGCATTTTCACAACCCATTAAAATAAGCATGCACCAGTACTATGTAATAGATAATAATCAATAAATCCTTCTAGAACGTGAGTGCGCTCCAGCAACATGGTTCTAATACACCGAAATTTGGTCAGTCAATACAACCTTTCCCTTGATAGTTGCTATTCCTGTTGATTGCTTAGCATTTTGATAGAATGATAAAATAAGCACAATAATACTCTTTGATAATGTCCAAAGTTCTAGACATTTCACAACTTTCTGACTTTTTTCTGCTGTTGATTTATGTATACCACAAAAATTTTCGAAAATTTTAACAACTCTGAAAAGATTCAGCTTATTCAGAGTAATTTCATCCACCTGATAAAAAAGTTTTTTCATTTGACCAAAATCTCTTCTTCGTGCCATCTTCGAAGAGGTCGAAAGGAAATGTGTTATTTCATTATTATCATAATATCATTTTTGATATTATATTCACACAGGAACCTGGCAGTTCTATCCCTCGAAGATAAGGCACTTAAATTCAGTTTCAATTTAGGAATATTTTTCCAAACACCAAAGATGAATTTTTAATACATAGCAAACCTACAGAAGACTGTGATTAATATCAGGCATTCGATCAAGATAATATTTTCATATTTCATTCCAAGCAACTTCAATGTGCCCAAACAAAATGTTTTGTTTTGTTTTTAACATAAAGTGAGGTTAGTTGTCGGTCATCTGGAAACGTCAAACGTTTCAATCCTCGGTTCAAATCTCAAACGGAGCTATATTCACCGGTTGACTCAATCCAGGGTTGAACCCGAGGTTGGATGTTTATAATACGGAAATCGACATTCGACGGCGAATGTGGGCTCAACCGAGGATTGAAATTCTTTTACAAAACCGGCCCTAAGAAAACTCAAAAATGCATCAGGGTATTTGATGAAAATGGAAATTTTCGGGGTTATGCGACGTATATGGAAAAGTTTGAAATATAGGTATGTGATTAATAGAAGTTAGCATTGGCAACGTCTCAGAGAATTATTTGACATTTCACGAGTACCAACCTGCGTCAGTTTTAAGTAAGAAAACTTGATAAACCTAAATCTTGGCCAACCGGGATACTTATAAAAGTGAATGGAGTATTCCTGAACCAACTGAAACTACACAAATTGCATAACAGTAACAAGGCCCTTGTTAAACACTCGATAACGCATGAGTTGGTCATCAATCTTGATATTATATCGGTAAACTTGTTAAACTCTCGATGTAAACCACACCATTCTGGTCTATAAGTTGCAGATATTACACACTATCACATCAATCCCTCATAATTAGAGGCAGAACTTAGAACATCATGGGAATCTACAATGGATGTTCTCAAGTTTCCATCGAGAACATCTTGCCCTGGTTTATATCTCGAGACACTTCATTTGGACGTTTGTATATTATATTAGTTTGGGAGAACATCCTTGTGATCATATTGCGGTAGACTTACCGAATTACTTGAAGGTGAAGGACCTTTCATTTTCAGTAAAGCTGATGACAGATTGGAGAATCGTATGTCTGTAGTTTCACTCTTTTATTCTGCGTTGAGGTGACGGAATAACATTTGTTTGAGTATCACCGATCTTCAAAAGAATCATATTTGAAACAGAAGCGTGAATATCTCCCCGTGGAAAAACGAAGATATTCAGTAGCACAATATAAGTGAAAACTCCTATCGAGATTTACATATCAAGATGAATGCATTTTCGTGATCCGTTTTCCATGCAGAACAGGCAAACACTTCAGGATATGTCGAAAAGGAACAGCTTCTTGACAGGAGGGTTTCCATTCCTGGAGATTTCCTCACCTCAACTTTTCTCGCCTCGTTTGGCAAAGTTCACCTTTCCCTGTAACGACATTACATCGAAGTAGATGCATTTTCTTCATATCTTTTACTTTGTTATGTCGGTCGCACTAGCTGTTGAAACATTTTTTATCATTTTTCCCGGCGCTGTCTCGTGTCTTCTACCTGCAGACGCTCGTAAAAATACGGAGCGTTTTTGTTCAGCGAGTTTTACTACCGTCGTCTGTTTTAACTCGAAATGGTTTTTTCTTCGAACCTTTTCCGTGTTTTATACTAAGATGCTGCAGCAATATTGACAGGAGGAATTAAATTGCTACCAAGCGAGGAAAATGAGTTGAGCATTTTGCTCATCAATCATTCACTCAATGGTTTAATCTCTCACCTGAGTTTTTCAAGGAATCTCGCAAGGAATAGATCGCTATAATAAAATAAACTGCTCGTTGCAGTTGAGGATATTGATGTCTCCGTAAATAAAGATTATAGAAACGTCTTCCTGAAATTGAATTTACCATAGAATGTTTGCCATGTGAATCTTCAAACCATTCACAGTATCAAGATTGTGGTACAATGAATAACATGAATTCTGAACACCAACACAAGTTATATTCGATGACGAAGTCAACAGAGTTCTTAGCAAGCTTCAGGCTGGAAGAACTCAAATGCTGGTGCCACCGAGGGTGCCACATAGATCCCACCAGGTAATCACTGCTATAGAAAATCATGGTATTCCACTTTCAGCATAATCTCTAAGACTACCATCATCCAATCGAGCAATTATGAGACCAAGTAAAAAGCTATATTTTTGCTACAACTTGAGCAGGATATTTTTGATATTTCGTGGAAAGCATGCAGAGAAAATGCTATGATAAATCAAGGTTCATCCGACATGGCTGTTGATACAAAAAAACGGGATGAATCTCCTAAACTTGACCTAAATTATTGGGTTTGAGAAACTTTTCAATAGAACCATAAATTACGCAAGAGGGGAATTTTAAACAAAGAATGAGAATTGGAACAATATTGCCGTCGAATGGTTCGATTCCATATGGTTGAAACAATTCATCTCACAATTTTAAATTCGACAAGTCCTTTCTGGTGGACAAAGAAGATGGAATTTATGGTATACAGATGATGCGTGAAGTGGAACGCAACACTATGAAACTCGCTTTATGTATTAAAAAGAATGTCAAATGTTAAATGTCTATGAGAGGATTCTGAACGACCTATCTTGATACGGTCTGGTGCACTTGATGTTTACCAAGGATATTCTTGACGCCTCTGGAAGCATTTCCGTATGGATGCTTGCCATTGCACATTATTCGGTTTGACTCTTCATTGAATAAACGCTGGAAGGCTTCGAAAATAAGTATGTAAAATCTGCTCGATTTATTCACGAATGTCTCCGATACTTAAAGATGGAAGATGTATAAGGTCAGATCCTCCAGCTTTTTTGGGAGGCACAGCTAATACCACAAACTTTTCACAATACATTCAGAGTGAAATGTGTGAAAGTAGATTTGGCCATCCTAATGGATTATTCTTCTGATTCCTATTTAGATTTGAACTCAAATCTTCCCATGAGGTTATAATACTTCAGTCTGAACCTATTCCAGTATAATCAAATGGAATGACATGTCTGATCCATGAATGGATCCATTCACGCCAGTTGTGAGACAACTTAATAGGTACAAGTACTATGATATCGAACATCTGTGATCTAGCCTTCATACCTATTCGAGACACTCCTTTATAATCAATTCCACAGAGGATAAACGAGATAATGACATTAGGAAGGAACATTCGACTTGCGAATGGCAGTCAGTCTGGAGATTACTCCGCTCTGATTGGTTCGACAACAGAGAATCCCCAGAAAATTATATCATCGATTGAAAGCTTTCGCCATTGAGCATGTAAACGAATTTGGTTTTTTGCTATGCGTGTAGGTCTGCATAGAATGAATGAACTAATTCTTATTCTTCCTCTAAAATAGATGGACTGAACACCATTCTGATATGCTTCAAGGAACCTGCTGTAATTTATTCACGTTCAAGAATGGTGAGAGAAAATTAAGATTAAATTTTTCGAGATAAACCGACGTAAAGAGGGAATAATTATTACCCACGTATCAGACCTGTCATGTCTTATCTGTAGGAGTGTTATCATAATAGAAGTTTCTATTGTTCCACTAGATACATGATGGTTTGTTCAGGTAATGTACGTTGAGGGCATAGACAAGCGTAAAGACAATGCGCTGGTACAAGAACTTCGTATATCTCGCTGAACAGCGGACAAATGCGATGTAAGCTGGAGTAATTCTGACAGACTCCACCATGTCTGCTGTCGTTATTCCGTTTTATACTTTTGGTCTCCGGGAAAAGGCACAAATAAAGGTCGGAATTGCCGAGGTAAACGCCAGGCAAGATATCAGCTTATAGATTACGCTGTTTGTCCCTCGAGTTTTCACTTTTCCTTTATAAGGGGAAAATGTAAATATCTTCGCTGTCGGGGAGTTTGTTTACTGACCGTGGTTTTTGCCGGGCTTTGTATTCGATATTCATGAAGGCTGATGTGTATGGAATTTTCTTCCAGGTTGGATTTTTTGCCAGAGCTTTTTCCGCATTTGAAAACACTCAGTGAATCTTTGCGGGGGGAAAATGAATATGACTTAGCCACCAGACTGCTGAGCTGATATTTTGACAAAGAATTGTACGTATTTAATTTCTATGATGTTTTGTCGGCAGCACACAATTGAATGCAGACGCATTGAAGGTACCTTGAAATTCCAAGACCTTGTGGTAGCTTCTTCCTCCAACTAGATGTAAATGAAAATATCACGTTTTCATTAGGAGCGCAACCCTTTTATGACATTGATCATCATAAAACTTGGCATCGAAAGTAGGCACTGCCCCTCTAAAGCCGTTATTGCTTGAAATATGCGACAGAAACGTTGTAAACGAGCATCTGCCTCAAAAATAACGGTCTCGAGGAGCGTGCAACATCTTAAAGCACTGAATTACGAGACAACCGTGAATTGGCCGAGAAAGTTTTAGCGGATTAAAATTTCGGACCGATGAAAGTTTGAATGAATGAATCATTAGCGGAGTCGTAAACCGTGAAGACCTCCTCATAATGGCAAGGGTTATTATTTGTTTTAACCCTTGAAGATTCAACAAATTGCAGGCGGCACGACGTGAATGTTAATGGTGGAATTTGTCGTATTTGCAGTATTTCTCCAGACTTAATGGCGCATTAAACTTTTGGTGTTTTTGTCAAACTGTATTCTAAATATACAGGGTCATCCACGGGAACAAAATATACCAAAGCCGTTGACTTTTGCTGTTGCTACATGTGAAGTCATGAGATCAAATATGGTTCTCGAATATACAGGGCGAGTCTTTGACTTGTACATATAGGTATTTCAACTGTAGATTCCTAAGGCCAAAAGAAACCTTTTTTTCATTTTCCATTCTTCCGAATTCGGCTCTGTTCAAAAGATATAGCCATTTGAAAAAAAAAATTGGGCCCAATATGTGCCTGGAATTGAAGCAAAGTTCATATTTCTCGAATGAAATTGAGTTGATACTAGGGGGCCATGGCTCCCTTTTTGATCGTTTTTAGCACAACACCCTCAATATTATTTTCTAATTTTTATAGAGTTTATAAATTTCAGCCATTTTGTGATATTAGAAATCCAGGGAAGCAATATCTGTAAAAGTCAAAGACTTACACTGTATAATATGTATTTTATTTCCCTGGCATCAAATACATTTGGACATTTGGACGAAAGGAATATAATTATTTTTCTGAGAACTAGTAATTTTATTTGACAGGTGAGCTCAGAGTCTCATCCGAAAAAACAACTTCGTTTTCCAGTTGTTATGTTGAATTTCATTTACTAATCAAGCGTATACGTAGCAACTATGTAATAAAATTAATGGAACACTCTACAAAGTTCAGATCTCCTGCGAGATCAGTCAGCAAAAAACAATCTAGCATGTTTGAAATTCCGAAATTCACATTCCCTGAGGCTCTTCCAAACATCACGACCGACTAATTCCTACATCAGACGAATTTCTGTCAAACTTCCACCTCATGCAATATAAATTTCCGTTGAACATCACGCTTAATAATTTACGCCTTCATGTAATATTTATTTCGTAGTTTCCGTAGACGCGGCTGGGAATTCAAAAATATGCGCGGTAATTTATCATTTCGGTTTTTTCTTCACCCGGCACAGACGTAAGATGAAGTTGGGTCAAGGGAGAAGGCAAAAAATCGATTTGTAAATGTCTTCGGGGTACCCAGAACGTCAATTTTGCATGGGAGATTAGAAGGTAAACTTTGTGAATTCAACGAACTGGCTTGCAGTTTGGTTGCGGTGGTAATGAAGGATTCGATGTTCGAGAAATAATTTTGGATGTCAAATATTGGACTTAAACTCTGAATTATTGATAGTTGAGAACTTTTCCTCGTGAAGGAATAGAGGTTCATTCATTCTCCGAGTTGGACACACACCGCCTCATCTTGCTGAAAATTGAAACCTTTATATTTTTGAATCGATCCCCAGAAGACACACACACACACCTCTAATACACTCATATTACCCTTGCTACGTGGGTAAGACGTTACTTTTGAAACCGAAATTCAACCAACCGTTGATTAAAGGTTATATGTACGTATTTGAAACAACTCGTTGATACAGCTACCATTATGAAACATGTCCTCATCGTGCATTTCGACGTATATTCAGCAAGAACGCAGAAACGTCAAATAAACGTTTAATATAGGTTTAATATGATACTAGACACCTGCAAACTGAGAAATCTGTGTTCTACCCTTTTGTAAAGATATTTTCCACGTTTTATTTACGTAACAGTATTATGAAACGTTTCCTTATCTTGCATCTTCAACATTAACATTAATTCAACATAAGAATTATTATCGATAAAAATAATACAGGGTGTTTGGAGGATGAGTAGCCATAGGTAAATGGTGGATAGGTGTTGCTCTTGGCTACTTATTGCACCTAATAAAATAACATTTTGCCCAAAGTTCAAGGTGTTATAATTTTTTTGCCATTTTTCTAGAAATTTCCCATTTTTCTCATTAAAATCTTGAATTTTTTTGAATTTAATGCTCGAGGAGTATTGTCAACCGATGATAGAGAGAGCACGCTATTTTTAGCTGTGTAAGAATGAGAGAAAAGATTTTACCTGCTCAATCGAATAGTTTTGTCTTCACCCTTTTAAGGCATTCTTGAAGACAAAACCGTTTTTTGTTGAGTTATCTGGTTATTAATGGGTACATGTTACATACCATTGCAAAGAGTATTAACTAGAGAAGTTTTTAAAACCATCTTAAAACCCCACACTATGTGAATTTTTTTTTATTTCACTTTGTAAAGTGGACACAACATTATTTTTTTTTCATTTTGATGTTTGATACGACGCTGTCAGGTTTTTTGAAGACGTTTGTATGAAATTATGATTCAATCTGAATAAGACAAGACTAGACTAAAAAAATAAATCATTCTATAGGCACCTCGAGCATTAAATTAAAAAAAATTCAAGATTTCAATGAGAAAAATGGGAAATTTCTAGAAAAATGGCAAAAAAATTATAACACCTTGAACTTTGGGCAAAATGTTATTTTATTAGGTGCAGAAAGTAGCCAAGAGCATCACCTATCCACCATTTATCTATGGCTACTCACCCTCCAAACACCCTGTATATTGTTTATAATTTATATATTTATTAATCGAAGATAAATGGATAAAAATGGATAAAACACGTTGAAGAATCGTTGAAGAAAGGTTACGAGGAAACCGAAATTCAACGTGATGTTCCTGTAGCATTCTCGTCACAATAAGGATGTAAACAACGGATAAATAACGTGCAATCAACCATCAAACCAAAAAGAAAAGTAGGTACATATTGCCAAAAGACATTTTCCCTATTTCAACGAGTAGAAAAGGTGTTTTTTTAGAGTGATGGAATTTTAAATTGAAATAAAACACATTTAAATTGAGGTTTGAGCCACATTTTTCTTCATTTGAAAGATAATTATATGACATTTGTGTTTTAAAAATAATTTCCGGCATATGTTCACCACGATTAGCTCTGAGGAACCTCATTCGAACAGACCAATTTTGGACCACTTTTTCGAGTAATTCAGGCCGTTTTTCAGCAATAACACGAATTTTGTTGCCTTCCAAAACGTCTATTGTTTCTGGTTTATCATAAACCAATGACTTGACATAACCCTAAAGAAAATAATCCATTGGAGTTATGTCGCATGATCTTAGAGGCCAATTTATTGGACCATTTCTCGAAATCATGGTATCAGCAAATGTTTAATGTTGGGCTGGTTTATTTGGAAATCTTTTTGTACTCTGGCGTGAATAAGAAATAACGCAAATAATCTTCGTAGCTCTTTATTGTGCAGCAGACTGTATAACACTGATCTTCTCTCTTTCTTTCCGGGAATTGATACATGTGTGTAATAAATTACGATACAAATATCTTTAGAAAATTTAGAAACATGAAATATGCACAAAAGGTGGCGTTACTATACAATAAAATAGAAATAGACGAAATAGTTATAATATAGACTTTAACATTCCACCCACTTCATTTTCTATGTGAAAATGATTAATACTCATGCACAATATAACCTACAAAAATCTTAATTTTACAAGGAAACTTAACATAATTACAATAAAAATCATAATTATAGGAATCAAACAGTATATAAATGGTCACTGCAACTGTATACAAACGGTTAATCAAACTGTATTCTCACAAGAATTTTTACTCAAAAATACAAGCTTGGCTACAGGTCTATCTAATTCATTGGTAGATGTACGTAATCTTACAACTCTTACTTGACCATCATTAGCAGGAAAAATTTTAATAACTCTGGCCAAAGGCCACTTAGCAGGAGGATTATTTTCATCCGTTATGAGAACGATATCATTTATTTGAAGACAAGGTTCGGTAGTACGCCATTTATTTCTAATTTGAAGGGATTGTAAATACTCCCTTGACCATCTTTTCCACCAGTGAGCCAGCATTTGCTGAATCAATCTCCATCTTTCACTAGGAGAAATTTTAACTTCTGAGCAATCAGTTTCAGGTACAATATAAGAAGGTGAGTTGATTAAAAAATGCGCTGGTGTCAAAGGTTGAATGTCACTGACGTCATCACCCAAAGCTACGAGAGGTCTAGAATTCAAACACGCTTCAACTTGAGTGAGCAAAGTATAAAATTCTTCAAAAGTAGGCGTGTGAGAAGAAATGACTCTCTTCAAATGATACTTGGCAGATTTCACTGCAGCCTCCCATATACCGCCGAAATGTGGAGCTGCCGGAGGGTTGAAGTGCCAATTTGTCCCCTCATTAGATAGAGTTTCTGAAATTTCAAATATAAATGGAGTACATTTTTCAAATAATTCCTTAAGTTCTTTATCCGCACCGACAAATGTTGTTCCACGATCGCTATATAAATCCGAACAAAAACCTCGTCTAGAGGTGAATCTTCTAAACGCAGCAATAAATTCTTTTGAGGCATAACTTGACACAAGTTCTAGATGCACAGCGCGTGTACTAAGGCAGATGAAAACGGCCATATAACCTTTGTAGGATTTTTGACCTCGGCCAGCAGAGGCTCTTAAATTGAACGGACCAGCATAGTCCACGCCCGATTTCAAAAACGGTCGGCTCGGTCGTGTTCTAAATGGTGGCAAATTCGCAAGTTTTTGGTACATAGTACTTCCACGATATCGTAAACATGAATAACAATTATTTATGGTACTCTTTACCAATTGTTTTGCACGGACAATCCAAAATTCCGCCCGCAGGGTGGAAAGCGTTAACTTAATACCACCATGCAGAGTTTTCAAGTGGAAAAATTTTACAAGCAAAACTGAAAAATTGCAATTATAAGGAAGAATTAAAGTATGCATCTCTTCAAATTCGAGAAAAGAGTGCTGCAAGCGACCACCCACTCTGAGCAAATTGTCGTGTATAAAGGGATCTAATTTTAACAAAATACTCGAGCTATGGATTGGACGATTTTTTCGCAAAGCATTTAATTCATTTCGGTAAAGATTATGTTGAGTTAAATATACCCAAACTAAACGAGCTCTAGTTAATTCAAGAGTACTTAATGATTTGCAATTATTATTAATAGCATCAGTATACCATTTGCAGGTAAATAATTTTATTTTAGGCTGAAACTTACATCGGTTGATTAAATTATCGATAAATTTCAATATGAACGCAGTTACCCTTGTCAGTTTCTGAAGAGTAGAAAATCTAGTTTCCAGATCCCAAACTTTGGAATCGGTATTATATTTTGGACTTATAGTTGCTGTTGAGCTACTCATAGGTAGTATGTCACAATCTTTACTCTCTTCCGAGATCACTTCGAATGATCTCGTTTCATCACTCAACCACTTAGGGCCCTGCCACCATAATCGATAGGCACCTAAGTCACTAGGACTTATACCTCTAGAAAGGCAATCTGCCGGGTTATCACCACTGCGGACGTGCCTCCAGCAAGCATTAGGCACCAAAGTGTGTATCT
Source organism: Adalia bipunctata (assembly GCA_910592335.1). Classification (NCBI taxonomy): domain Eukaryota; kingdom Metazoa; phylum Arthropoda; class Insecta; order Coleoptera; family Coccinellidae; genus Adalia; species Adalia bipunctata. The sequence continues at coordinate 19,180,171 of OU342955.1, forward strand.
TGGAACATCTATTAGCGATGAATATAGGCCAACGAGAAGGATGATCCTTCAGCTAAAATAGCACGTCTGTTGAATCAGACCATAAATGTAAACTGATATCTTTTATATCGATAGCAGCTGACAACTTGTTAGCGAGCTTTGCTAACAGCACAGCAGCACTTAGCTCCAATCGCGGTATGGTCAACAAAGGTTTTATGGGTGAAACTTTTGTCTTTGCCTGTAAAACAGTAATTACTACATTTCCTTCATAAATAATGCGGAGATAGACAACAGCACCGTAAGCTAACTTCGCTGCATCTGCGAATCCGTGCAATTCAAATTTCTTAGCATCAGGATTGTAGCCTAACCAGCGACTTATTTCAATATTATTGAGGTTGCTGAGTTGACTATACCAATGTAACCACTGTTCCACCAACTCGGAATCCAATTCTTCATCCCAACCAATTCTTTTAATCCAAAGTTGTTGCATGAATATTTTTGCCGTTATAAGGGCTGGAGCAAGCCACCCTAGTGGATCAAATAATTTCGCTATCTTGGAGAGAATTTTTCTTTTTGTGAGAACAGTACTGCAATTGTCCAATCCATTCTCGACTTTGAACAAGAAGGAGTCGGTGTCTGGGTTCCAACTTAAACCCAATACACTGAAGGTAGCATCTGTGTCGAATTCATAACGGTGAGGAATGGCACGATCAGCTTCTGGAATTGACTGTAACAGTTCATGGTTATTTGAAAGCCACTTATGCAAAGAGAAACCACCCTCCCTACAAATATCTTTTAACTGGCACATTTTATTATATAATTCCTCAGATGTATGACCTCCTGAGAGGTTGTCATCCATATAAGTTTCATTCTTCAAGATATCAGCTCCAAGAGGATATCTCTTTTCTTCATCCGATGCCAACTGATGTGTTACTCTAACAGCCAAATATGGACTGGAAACCATTCCATATGTAACTGTCTGAAGATACCATTTTCTGACAGGTTCATTAGGGTTGAACCTCCATAGAATTGCTTGAAAAGGTTGGTCATCAGAATGAATTCGTATTTGTCGAAACATTTGTTTTATATCTGATACGAATACAAACTTATATTTTCTCCAACGGAGAATTAACTCCGTCAAATTGGGTAGCAAATTCCTTCCAACATGAAGCATGTCATTTATTGAAAGGCCATTGGCAGCCTTAGCAGAACCGTTGAAAACGGTTCTCAATTTAGCACCAGCAGAGTTTCGCTTTAATAAGCCGTGATGCGGCAAGAAATATTGAGCTTTTGCTGAATTTTCCCCCTTCATCTCAACCATATGGCCACGATCGATATAATCTGCCATAAACTCCCTGTATAAGAGACCAAATTCTCTATCGCGCTCGAATTTGGTTTCCATTCTACAAAGCATTTTCATGGCCACATCGAAAATGTTAGGAAAAAGTAAATTTGAGTCCTTTTCTTTGAAAGGTAAACGAACAGTATAGCGACCTGCATCGTCTCGTGAGAAACTATTTACAAAAATATTTTCGTTCTCCGTTTCTTCAGGAGAAAAGTACTTAATTTCGTTCGAAAATTCCTCCTGTGCAAAAAATCTACCCAGCATATCGTTCAAAGACATATCATCGTTAGCAATATGTAATACACTGGGAAGATTCAAATCATCAGATGAAGAAGCATCTCCGGAAACGATCCAACCGAGTGCACTTTTCATTGCTATAGGTTCATAAGTTTGTCCTCGAATAATTTGACCCTCAATAATTTTAGCGTGAATAGAGGATCCTAAAAGTAATTCTATTTGACCTCTTTCTGCGAAATAAGGATCCGCTAATACAAGTTTTTCCAGATATTCGAAGTGTTTATTATTGTTTCCCAATTCGGGCGCATAAGACGTTATCTTAGGTATTACAAAGGCATCTACAGGGCATGAAAAGTCTGAATTGAACCTAGCTTTCAAAGTGACTAAAACTAATTTTCTGCAAGTGAAGGTTTGACGTCCTCCAACTCCTGAAATAGGAACATCTACAGATTTGAAACTCAGTTTCAATCTCTGATACAACGATTCAGAAATAAAAGATGACTGTGATCCCTGATCTATCAGAGCACGAGCATAGGTGAAGTTTCTATTTTCAGCAAAAACTTGAACCACGGCGGTGGCAAGCAAAACATGATTAGGCAGTTTGCACAAATTTGAAGAAACCTCATCGCATACCATATTCTTACTGACCAGTGGAACCGACGGTTCAGAAGTCCTTGCTTCGGTAACATTTATATGTATAGATGAATGATGTTTACCATGGCATATATAACATCTTTTCTTAGATGCGCAATTTTTTACATTATGCGAAGAAAGGCAGTTGAAACAACGCTTTTGGTTAACGATAATTTCCTTTCTCTGCGTGGGACTTTTGCTTTTATACAAACCACAATGCAAGAAAAAATGAGCATCGTTGCAAAGCGGGCACTTGGTAGAATTGGATGGTGCAACATGATGCGACTTAACAGTAGAAAATTTATTAGGTTTGTAATAATTATTAGTGGTAGGTTTTATAGCAGTCTTAATTTCACTGTCCTCTAGGGCTTCTAATACAGTTATTTGATTTTCCAAAAAATTCATCAAAAACTTGTAAGAAGGAGGTTCCAGTGAGCTAGAATCATTGCCCAAATGTTTTTCCCATTGCCGGCGCAATTCTGGAGCCAAAAGAGAAACAACATGAAAAACTAATAAATCGTCCCAATGAGAGACTGAACGTTTCAAAGTTTCAAGTGCAGCAAGAGGGCTAGATATTCCAGAAATTAATCTTTTAATTTCGTGAGAAGATTCCTTTTTCATGGGTTTCATAGAAAATATTGAACTCAAATGAGCAGACACTAAGCGACGTTTGTTTTCATACCGATCTTTCAACTTTTGCCAAGCAATTGCAAAGTTCTCTTCGGTTATAGCATAATTATTAACTAATCGAGCAGCATCTCCCTCTAAGCTTAGCTTCAGGTGATGCAGCTTAGTGACATTCGATATGTGCGACTTATTAATTACCAATGTTGTAAAAAGGTCTCTGAAGGATTCCCATTCACAAAATTCACCCTTAAATTTGGGCAGTGATATGGCGGGCAACCTTTCCGAGTCTTCAAAGTTTTTTGTCATTTGATTTGCAGTTGGTGAAATGGCGATAATGTTCATCGAATCAAGAAAAGTTTGAAATTCGATACGTTTTTCCAAGTAGAGTTCTTCGGCTGTAGCAAATTGATCGGTCTTAAAATAATTGGACTTTTTAATTTCATCGGAATTATCTAACAAAAGCTTAGAATGATTGATTTCATAATTGCTCCAAATTTTCTCCAAATTCTGCATTCGAATATTGCAGTTACTAGCTGTCATTTCAGCACTACCATCCTTCTTGAAATTAATATAAGACCTCGATATTCGAGACAGCAATGTTTCTTGTTCCAGCAGTAACCCCGACATTTTAATAGAAAATTTTAAAAGTTTATACCGAATAAAGTTGAGAGCACAGTCCCCTTGGTAAACATACAATATTCAAAATAATTATTCAGCAGATAACTCAAATAAATTTGCAGCAAAATATCAAGAAATAGCACTTATTTATGTTAAAATAAGTAATAAGCGATAGGCAAAGCAAGTTCATACAATCAAACAATATATAAACCCAAAAAAAATGGACATTGGAGATACCTAAAATTGAAATAATATAATATTCAAGTATCTATTGAATGTAGCAAATTGATCCAACAGACATGATATGCAAGAAACTCATGTCATAAAGCAATAAACATTCAAAAAAACAACTGTAGCAAGCATAAAACCTTATCAATTTTAGTTCATGAACGTTTTTTCGAACTCTTATAGGTACGAAAGCAGCAACGAAAATCAATCGAAATCCGATTTAACCTTAAGTGTTCAATTATATCAATAACTGAAAGCAGTTTTTCATCAATAAACAAATAATCAATACAATAATTCACTCAATCAAAATATTACGAATGAAATGCAATAAAAAGTTTTTCAAATTCACTTTAGCAGTTGAAAATGAACAAATAATTCATTTTCATTCAGAATGAAATATTATCACCTGATTCCGTTCGCGATGTTCAGCATGTGTAGCGTAAACACTTGGAGTTCACGCTCGTTTTCGTTCTTGAAATTGAAACAATGACGAACTCGATCGGTGAATTGCTTCTTAGGTACCTCAGGATAGCTGGATCTGAATAAACATCCCTTATTTCTTCCACTGTAGAATTCCTCAATGAATCCGGGATATCGGGATAGGACCTCGTCGAATCACCCACTAGAAGGAAGGACGGCGGCCTTTGCAAATAGATCAGCTCCCCAGTTTCCAATTCAACGTAGATTTCAGTTTCCAAAATACTAATCTCCAAAAATCCGGTTCGTTTGGACCACTTGTTTAATGTTGGGCTGGTTTATTTGGAAATCTTTTTGTACTCTGGCGTGAATAAGAAATAACGCAAATAATCTTCGTAGCTCTTTATTGTGCAGCAGACTGTATAACACTGATCTTCTCTCTTTCTTTCCGGGAATTGATACATGTGTGTAATAAATTACGATACAAATATCTTTAGAAAATTTAGAAACATGAAATATGCACAAAAGGTGGCGTTACTATACAATAAAATAGAAATAGACGAAATAGTTATAATATAGACTTTAACAGCAAACAAACGTCGCTCATTTTGGTCAAGTGGATTTAGTTCTTGAACAAGTTGGATCTTGTATGGGTGTAGAACAAGATCTTTACCCATAGTTTTCCATGTGGTGGATGCACAGAGTCAACTCGTTGTGAACATCGACGAATATACAAATCTGGATCTTCAATAGCGCTATCACTTACAGCAGCGATAATTTCTTCTGTAAGTACAGTTCTTTGTCTTGTTATTGTTGTTGCACCGATTAGAGAAAATGTTGTCTGAAATCTATCGATAATTCGACGAATAAGCGGCTCTAATGGACGATCACTCTGAAAAAAACACCCGATACAACGTTTTTTCTACGTTTGTATGTTTGCTGGGCCATGGTGGTTCTCTTGGAATCATTGCAACCGCTACAATGGTTGCTTTTATGCCTTCAACATCTTCGTATTACCGAATGACGGAAAATGATAATTAATAATTAATCAGAGAGATATCTATTCGGAAAAGGTCATCACAAGAATCTAGCCTAAAGCACAGCATGGTATCAATATTTATTGACCAGTTTATTTGAGTAAACATCGAACACCACCTATGGTAGATCTGCAAACACCTCTACCTTTCACTTTTTTAAGTTCATATTATAATCTTTGCCGGGCATTAGGCAACAGGTCACCGACTCCAATGTTTATTTATACCAAGCTGTTAGGTAATTCAAATTTAGAGTAGTTTGGTATTTTCAGCCCGATGTTGAAGGAAATGGTGTGAAATAAGCTCGAAATGAAGTAGAATTTCGTGTGGAGCACGCACCGTGACTGCGTCATATCATGCATGTTGAATGTTGATATTTGAAAGGAAAATTGGAGCGATTTGAATCCGGGCATGCCGGAATGACTGTTAGATTATACGTCTATCGTGTCACAAAGGACGTTTCTTTCTCGATAATGGGACGTGCAGATGTAACGTGGATTTGGAGAAGCTGAACATTCGCTGACATGCGAGGATTCGGTTGATTGACGCAACAGTTATTTCACCTGTCAGATTGGGGAGATTGGAAAGTCGAGATAGATTGGGGCGATAAGTTGATAGGATATTTTGGAAGCCTTTTCATGTCTCCTCCATGAAACAACACTCTGATATTGATATTGAGAGTGAATAATCTCCCAGTCATGTCGGACAAGTTACCACATGAGGACCCCATCAGTATTTTCAAGAGGGATCATTTAGGTTCACCAACATTCAAATATTTCTCAAGGACCCACCAGGGGCTGTTGGCTTCCTAACTTTGCGGTCAAATCGAGCGAGAGTGGTTTCATGAATCTCAGTCGTTTTTGCTCATCTTTACCTCCAAAATGAGACGTCAATTTGCGCTGGCCCACCCTGATCTTATCAATATTAATATGGAGAAGGATCTTGTGTGAGAGGAATATATTTGAGTAATGGTTATTGCCACAGACGTGGATGCATCAAATATAGAGACTTCTCTAGATTATGTGAAGTTTCAGACAATGGAGAAATAGATAAATGATCGGATGTTTATTTCATTCTGAAGAGGAAGGTTTGCAGTTAATATTGGAAAACTAGCGGGCCCGGCGAACTTTGTTTCGCCTGAATGATATTTACTTACGGTGAATTTCACAAATCGTAATTACCATCGCCATCTAGTGGCGATAATATCAATTATAGTACCTCCACGACTACGCTACAGTGTCTAGATAAGAGCCATTAACCATAGCGACACCTAGTGGCCTTATTCAAAAGGAGGAAAAGCATTTTCTACATAAACAAATTCTTCATCGAATTTTTCCGAGTTTTGATGTATTTTATAATAACCAGGCCTTAGACGAATCCATAAATAAAGTTTCATAACAAACAGTCCATCCGATCTCGAGTTATAAATGGTGTAACCAACAACTTTATTTTATATATATAGATAACATCAGCCAAATGACCACCACGACCACGACTACAGGACTACAGGACCTTTTCATGAAATTTTCCAACAAAATCGTCCTCGAAGCCTCACGAATTCCATCTTCGAGTTTTAGGAACCGTCTGTGTTGAATTTTCAATATTTTCATATTGAATTTTAAAAATTTCAAAACATTGTTGAAGCGCGTATCGTTCCATTTTTAATAATGGCGTAGTTTCTACTTGTCAAATGTCAAAAAATTACAGCTCTGAAAGTGACATGTACCGAAATAGCGGGCTATTCAAAATAACACCTTCCATTGGAAAACCCTTTATATAGTGCACGTCAAAATTATGGAACAAATTCATTTTCTCAGAAGAAAAATATTTGGCAACAAAATCCTGAAACTGGTCAAAAATTTGTTTCACTTTTACCAAATTCTATACATTTTTGAAGGATTTTTGTTGTACCCTGTGCCATCCCCATCAACCCTCTAAATTTTTTGAATAGGGAAAGTGAGTAATGTGGTACTTTTTTGGCAAGGTCTTTGTATCTTCTTTACAAGCGTGCAGAAATTTTTATGAAAAATTTTTTTTTTTGAAAAATTAGTCTGCTCAGAAAGATTTTCAATATGTGCACTCTGTTATGGCTCATTTACTTTGAGACGATGGTACCTGATGAAATTTGTCACCGAATAAAGGTCGACCATCACAGTTTTGTTCATGCACAACTTTCAACCCCTTTCAAAAACTATTCACGTCTGTGAAGAAGATACAAGGACCTTGCCAAAAAAGTACCATATGACCCACTTTTCATAATCGAAAAAATTAGAGGGTTGATGGGGATGGTAAAGGGTACAAGAAAAATCCTTCAAAATTAGGTAGAAGTGAAACAAAAATTGACCTGTTTCAGGATTTTGTTGCCAAATATTTTTCTTCTGAGAAAATGAATTTGTTTCATAATTTTAACGCGCACTGTATGAATCGATTCTCTACATAAAAAACAGGACTGTTGGAGTTCTGAATTTTAAAAAGTGGTAAAGAAAGTGTGAGAGGAATTATTATTTTAAAGAATGTAAAAGTCGAAGAGTCATCCTGTATATATGAATACCGAAGATTTATTTTGAGAATTGAATACTTCTATTCCCAGAACTCTAGTCGGAGCAGCGTCAATATACAAAGCGTCGATTAAAACCGAACAAACAAATGAATACCCAAAACGTATACAAACACGACAAAATTTATTTATCTTGAAAATAGGAGTATAAAGCGATTGTCCAACGCAGCATCCAGTACTCGGCGAATATAAATATTCATACGGGATAATGACTTCAAAAAGACGGGAATGTTATGTGCCAAAATACGACCCCCATTTCCAGTCAGCGTAGCTCAAGGATAAACCAGAAAGAAAATATCTTTATTACCTTTTCGGAAATTTAATATTTCGTCTTGGTCCCATGTATTCCACAATTACTGTTGCAGGAATTCGGGCTCGTAAAATAATGAAATGTTCCTCTACCTCCTTCCTGAAGCTTATGGCACATAACGTTCTCTTTGTATTTTCTAGCAAACGGCAAACAACTTCCCTCAAGCGAATATGGCTGATAATAGGTGCACAGCGCCGTCATATTATGCGGCCATTTCAAGAAAAAGTTCATATACCGTGGAATATGAGTCTACAGAGGGGTAATTTGAAAGCCACAAAAATAAGATTGGAGAAATATTAAATTTTAAGTTCGTCTCGCATTCGCTACATTGTGGCCCTTTGTGAATCGTAAATGTGGTTAGGTATTCCAAAATTAGCTGACTAAAATGGGATTAGAGTCGCATAATGGTCCAGCGGTTGCCAATCTCAGTTTTTTTAAGTCTCATTTCTCTTGGTGAACATTTTTAGAAAAAAAAGGAAGATATCGTATTCTTCATTAGGAACTAATAATTTCAGCAAATTTGGCCAAATGATGTTGAAGAAGTGGCTCTTGAATGATATTCATAGAATGGTGATTTTTGGCATGGAACATTCCTCATTGGAGCGAACTTCCGAATTAAATCGATTGGGATGAAGCGTAACCACCTTTAGAAATCGTTTATTTTTAGCAGCAGCTGCTGTTCCTTGAGCACGCGACATAAGTTTAATGTATTATGTGAGGCAGGTGAAGAAATTCAACCTTTCAAGATTGTACTAATTGGATATTTTTCTCCGATCTTTCACTCAGATAAGAGGCCCCAAATATAATTGAGAAATAACTTCTGGAACGTGAGGCAATTTTGGAACATTCTGCATTCGAAAATTCCACGTAATTTCTTTGGAATTCCTCTTCTTCTTCAGAATGCATGAGTAGAGGAATTTCATATGAAGAATACAGATTTTTTGTCCACGAAACAATTATGGGTATATTGAATATAATGTTTGCACTTCAAGTTCATTAATCAATCGACTGTTCAAGTCGTTGATCACTCTGTATAGTCGTTGATGATCATAATTGTACTACCTTTTCAACTTGAATTTGGTTGAGAGTTCCTGCTATCCCTAATCCTACTCCAAAATCCCCGAATATATAGGAACTCGAGCTTTGGAATGAATCATCACTCTGCTATGAGTGCTAGGGGTGAGCGAATTGGGGAAATGCGTTGTTACCCCTTCTGAACAGGGTAGGACTGAGTGCCATCCATGAATTCACCTCCACATTTTTAGTGAATATTACATACAGCACACTGCTTTGCACATAACTACAACGTTCGAACGAAGTCGAGTGGTGATTGAATTTTGTATTGAGATTTCTTTCTTTCTTGCTTCTCTGCACCAATTTCACCGCTTGAACTCCCCCAAAGCGGAGAATACTGGCACCATGGAACAGCCAGTGGCTATGCTTCCAAACTCTACGTAGAAGGAGAAGATCAAACAGTCAGGGTCCCAGGGGAGGGGGAGTCTAGAGCTAGTCTATCCCAGACCGTGGTTGGTAGTCTAATTCTCGAGGTTACAGGTATCAAGTTTCTGGCTGAAAGGTACTTTAATTGCTTGCAAATGACTCAGTTGGCAAAATTAACTTCATGCGACTCAAACCCTCGTGGAGACAGAGGAGAACAACACAGGTGGTAGGGAACGAGGACACACAAACGAACCTGGAAGATGAAAAAATGGAAATGAGGCAAAGAACACAAGACTCCAGAAAACCTCTGTAAATATCTGTTATAACTCTTTCGAAAAAGAATAATGAATGAATTCATTATTGTGAATGGTGCTAGCTCTCCCAGAAAGCTATGCATCTGCACGTACATAACAAATATTTCAAGCGTTTGTTTCATCAAGATGAAAGAAAGAAGAATGAGAAATCTTAATTCTCAATAAAAAATTATAGAAGAGAGCTGAGAAAACTGACTCAATATAAATCGCACATAATTTGCACATAATTCCAGCAATTCTCCAATCGAAATAGAACGATGAATCTGTGGGATTACGGCGTGGATGTTTGCGAGGTACCACAAACCTCTCCTATCTTTGAACTTATCAATACAGCTGATAGGAGCCTGCTGTAGACGTGGGGGCGCGGGGGAATTGATTCCACCCGCCGCATCGATCAAGCGAAGGACTCGGTACTTAAAATCGATGCGGCCGTTCTATTGGGACGAAGGTAGAACCGCGCGACATCTATGCGGGAACGAGGAGCGGCTAGGGAGATATAGATCCCTACAAATCAATTACATATTGAGAATTTTGGGAGTTAGTAAATTTCCAAATAGCACAAGGATTGTAGGGAGAAGCAAAAACTAACTTATCACATAGATAACACATAATTTGCACCTAATTCTAGAATGTGATCGATCGACATCAAGTAATGAATTAGTTATACCTAGCACAATTTTGAATAAAAAATGACTCGTGAGTGTCACACATAATTGGAACATATAAACAGATACTTTTTAGTATCGCTCTTCAGAGCGATAAATGAACTAGTTATTGTTGAATTTGCCACCTCTCCTGTGAGATTATGGCTCTGCACATGAATTGCACATAGGGCAAAACGCCTGCGTTTTATTTCATAAAAATCTCAAATCTCAATAGGAATCTATCGAAAACTGACTGCACGCATAAATCACACATAATTTGTCCATAATTCTTGCATTTGTTTAACCGGAATCGACTGATGAATGAATTAGATATTGGGTGTAGTTGTCGCGCATTATTCGCACTGAATGATCGAAAAAGTTGTGGAGATTAATATGGTTGAACTTTCTCGTTGATGATTGTTGGCTCCAAGCTTCAATCATTGAATATATCTGGCATCTAATCCATCCTCATTTCTATTTTCAAAGCTCCCCCAATGATTTTTCAGTCGTGGACACAATCAGTTCTTCAAAAACTTTCGCCAACCAGTTTGGATAAAAAAAACGGGCAATCAATAGAACGAAAGCCATAAAATCCCGTATCACATTCCCAACTCATTCACAGACGATCCAAACGACTGAATCGCGATGTCCAGCCCTGCACAGCACTGCAGGAGCAGCATTTATTGATTTTGCAGGCGGCCAACCGGTAATTTAACCGAGTCCTAACCATCGACACAATGCTCTACATTGCGCAGCATTGGATAGTGTAGTTATCCCTGGTCTGGGTTGCTAGGCTGGCCCTGAAAACGCGTTCAGGGTGCATCCAGGGGAAGTTTAAGGTGGGATGAGAGCCATTTGCATACTTGCGTGAGAGGGACAGTCAAATATCAAGGTCAAAACTCGCGGTACACGTGTGTGGGAGGGTGAAAATTTTCAGCAAATCATGTTACGCGAGGGAGACTTGACAGATGAGGTGGGGTGACGCGAAGGGATGCTGATGATCGAGTTTTAGAGTTCGCATATCCAACATTGCATAATACTACCATTTCCTGACGTGCACCAACCGACAATTGTTCTTCTATTAATGGTTCTTCAAGAAAAATGTGTTGTTGTACCCTCTTTCCAGATATTCTCGAAGCGACGTGTACAATTTCTCCTGAATAAGTGTCAAATCATGCCAAAATCGAGGTGATTCAGTTCCATAAGCTTCTAAACGAATAATTCCGAAGTTTCCTTTTGCACAAAGAATATTTCCAGACATGATTGAATCATGAAGCAGAACCAGCATATGAGAACAAGGAACAAGGCACAAAAACGTAAACATAAATAAAACTAACTGAGGCTTTCATCTATTTTCATGCCCTAATTCCTGCACATTTTATTATGTCATTAATGTCGTCTCTTCCAGATGAATGTAGACCAAGCTTCGTCTAGTGTAATTAAAAGACATTTTTTGCCATTATGTTTCGTTATTCTTGGAAGTCATTCATGTAATATATGTTTGCTTTCCCATGCCCAGATCCTTCGATTTCAATTGCATAACAACGTTTTAATATCTCATCTACTCGATCACAATATTCTTCAATTCGATTTCCCTTGGAGTTCCCCGAGGTGATATTCTAGGGTCACTTATAAACTATAAAACGATAATTGAATAGAATATGAATCAACCAGTTTATATCCTCACAAAAATCGAACTTTAACTACTGTTCTCCAGATGAATACGATAAAAAATTGATAAAAGTCCTTTTAAACCTGAGATGGAGTATTAATCGATAGATTCTATCAAGCCTGCGAAGGTGAACATGTAAATATTCGCATACTTCATACAAATTACCTTCGCTTACACATCAGAGTTTCACTAGGTACTCGAAAATGCTGGAATACGAAACAGGCAAAGTTTGTTAATATTGAAACACGAGTGTTGGTTTAAGCTCTCATTTAGACAAGCTCACGCCATTTCTGTATAATAGCAGAAAGGGAAGGTGAACACTTCAGAACCAACGGATTCGGAACTGAGCATTTCAGCCATACCTCAGGCTCGAATTACACATTTGTATAGCTTACCTACTTGGGGAATATTCCGAATAGAAAAGAATACATACAGAAAAAGACGATTTAATAATTCAAAAATTATATCTTGTGTGAAGGGTAACAAGGGTTGAAAGAGTATACCGAGTTATAGAATTCGACAATTAATTACAAGATTCCTTTAATTAACGCATGCTTATCCTGTAAGAAAGGCAAATAGGAAGGCAAGCTAATCATAATCATCAATTATTCTACCTAGAGTCTCATAATTTGAGGAGCATTCGTCTAGGGATTCTAGAGGGTGGTAATAATAATATGCCTGGCTCGGCATTATCACAACCTGTGGCATTATGATTATGGATGTCTGTGCGGAGTTATTATTGGCTCCGTAAATTTTCGAAATGACGTGCTTCTGTTTAATAATAAAGGCGGATGTTATTTAATATCGCAACCGCTACTTGCAGAGCGAACAAAAAACGATACAGCCGAAATACCGCAGGAAAACTACCTCGAAAACTTGATAAGAGAGACTTAATTCATCAGAGGAGTCCTGAGATGAATGAACTGCGGACGAAATGGATAGGAGGGGATTAAAAACGGATGTACTTGTGGAAGATGCCTGCATGATGTAACTTTTGAGCATTGAGGTTTATATTCTTCATCCTCTTCTTCAAGAGACAGTTGCATATTAATTTGCCTCATCGAACATAACCTAAAAAAAGATCAAGAAACATACTATGGAATTTTTCTACGATTCCAAAAAGTTCCAATATACACACACGTGTCATACACGTTTAAATACCGTTGAATTTTGTGACGTTACTTCTGAAAATACGTTCTATAAACGTATAGAATACAAATCGTTGAAAAAGCTACCGTTTTGAAACGTGCTTCCGAAACGTATATTCAATATGAACTATGAAACGTTGCAGAAACGTTTAATATGACACTTCACAACAACCTGAAGTTTCAGCAAACTTAGAGATCTATATTCCGTTTTATCAACGTTTGAGAACCATTGTGAAACGTTTCCTCATCGTGCTTATTCAATGTATATTCATTAAGAAGTATAAAAAATTATACAATTTAAACACTGCGAAACCGAAATACAGGGTCTTTCACGAGGAACCTCACCCATATTTATACGGGAAACTACTGAACGTATTTTCATGAAATTCAGCACTTATAAGTATTTCACGATGCTTATGAAATCTAAAATATTTTCAAGGTATGAGCACCTCCGGTTTTTCCGGAAATGACGTCAACTTCCGTTTTTCAAATAAGAACACCATTTTTTTATTGCAGAAATAGATTCCTTAGAAAATTTCAAGTAATTTTGATGTAACATTTTTCAGTTTTGGTTGAAAAATTCTCTCTGAGCGGGAAAATTCGAAAAAAAATCGAAAATAGAGCTCCGCTCAAACAAGAATAACTTCGAGGTTTTTGGATGGAAAATTTTCATTTTTGGGATTTTTCAAGATGTAAGATTGATGTATCCACTTTAAAAATCGAAATCGCGATTCATGAAATGGGGTGAAAAAATCGCTTTCAAAGTTAGGGATGACAAAATCGTGAAAAATCAATTTTTTCAAATCAAAACCCCATTTTTTTATGGCAGATATTGAATCTACGTTAAAAAATAATGTGAGTGTATGCATCACACCCTTGCCCTAAAGTGGATATTAACTCAAAAAATATCCATTTTAGGGCAAGGGTGTGATGCATACACTCACATTATTTTAATGTAGATTTAATATCTGCCATAAAAAAATGGGGTTCTAATTTGAAAAAATTGATTTTTCACGATTTTGTCATCCCTAACTTTGAAAGCGATTTTTTCACCCCCTGTATCATGAATCGCGATTTCGATTTTTAAAGTGGATACATCTTGAAAAATCCCAAAAATGAAAATTTTTCATCCAAAAACCTCGAAGTTATTCTTGTTTCAGCGGAGCTCTATTTTCGATTTTTTTTTCGAATTTTCCCGCTCAGAGAGAATTTTCCAACCAAAACTGAAAAATGTTACATCAAAATAACTTGAAATTTTCTAAGGAATCTATTTCTGCAATAAAAAAATGGTGTTCTTATTTGAAAAACGGAAGTTGACGTCATTTCCGGAAAACCCGGAGGTGCTCATGCCTTGAAAATATTTTAGATTTCATCAGCATCGTGAAATACTTATATGTGCTGAATTTCATGAAAATACGTTCAGTAGTTTCCCGTATAAATATGGGTGAGGTTCCTCGTGAAAGACCCTGTATAGCGTTATATTCCAGTAGAGTTCTTGTTACAATAACAAAGTTTACAACGGATAAATAACGTATAATAAACGTGTGAAGGTAACGTTACTTGAAAACCAAAAACAAGCGTATTGCCTCACGATATATTTCCGTCTTTTCAACGATTTAAGAAGGTGTCGTTACTCGAGAAATACAGCATTTTTTCTGCGTTTGTTTGTTCACTGGGTAGACTTCGGAAATTACCAATTGACTAGGAATTACTTCACTCTGATCGTATAACGAAGATAAATTCATATCCAATTCCGAATTTTTCGTCTAATCGAATTAAAGATTGAATTCGAAATATTATACGTCGACTTCTCTCCGAGTCGTCCTACGAATAAGGAATAACCGATATTCGAGAACTTCGCAGTCAACAGATATCTGGCAAATTGAAATAAATCGACTGTTGAAGTTGAAAAAGCTGTCTCAGTTCGGAAACTGCCTTCTTGTATTCAAGGCCAGACAAGAATACGAGGAAGATGGAAAATAAAATCAGAACCATTTAGCCAAAATCGATGATAATTAAATTCTGTCAGACCCAGGGTTTTGGCTTTAAAAGCCGGAGCAACCCTTTTAGTTTTTTTCCTGGGAAGGGTCGATGCTTCTTCGTTTCACGACAACATGACCAGTTAGAGTGGTAATACTCCATAGACTCCATTTTCACACTCTAAGAATATCTGAAAACTGAAAATCGTTTTCAACGGAGTTCTTGATTCCCTCCTCAAGAATCTAGACTCACCCTGTACACTGTAAGGAAGGTATTTAATGAAGTAAGTTAAAATTTTTATAATCTCACTATCCGTGAATCTGCTCCGGAGGTAATCGATCAATTTCGAAACAGCAATTCATTTTCCGTTTTAAAATTCTGAGTGAGAAACTGAGGCCACAAAAAGATTCATTAATAACTGAGGTCTCCAAAATGAATGATGGTCCCTAGCAATTAGTACACAGATTGCGTATCACATTGTCTGAGCTCTCCATTTAGAGAGGAAAGTGGCGAACATCAAAAAGAATATTTGAATTTTTAAGTAATTGTAATCTTTTGATGGACGAACTGAAGGGGTGCATAAGTATTGCTTGATTAAGTGTGCTCACAACCGAAAAAATTCAGGAGGGAGGTTCGTTTTTCTGACGCAATGTTGTAGATGTGTTCTCGTTATTCGTGAAGCAAGTTTTGATCAAGTCTGATCATTTTTAGCACGCGGAAATTCGTATTTTAATGATTTCTCTTCAGTCTATACTTTGTTTTCAATAAGATCAAATTGGTGCTTCTCACTACAACAACATCTGGACAAGAACTGTGCCAAAGCATTGTGCTTTGTGCTCGTGAAAGTACTCGGAGTACTTTTGTGCTCCCGAGCACTGTGCTTCCGAGCACATTTTAAAAGCAGTGCTTAGTAATTGTAGTCCTTCATCGAAGGGCTTAGTGCTCAGTTATCCCAAAAGTGCTCTCAAGCACTCCTGCGGATTACTAAGCACTAAGCCCTGAGCCAATCTTGTGAGAATTTATTTTCGCATTCATAAAATCTGAAATCAACATTTCCTTACATGAGTAACATCCTAAAACTGTAAGAATTGCAATGACAGAAAGAAGATTTTGAAGGAATCCGATAATTATGAGAGGAAAAATGATGTGAGTGTATGCATCACACCCTTGCCCTAAAATGGATATTTTCTGAGTTAATATCCACTTTAGGGCAAGGGTGTGATGCATACTTTCACATTATTTTTTAACGTAGATTCAATATCTGCCATAAAAAAATGGGGTTCTAATTTGAAAAAATTGATTTTTCACGATTTTGTCATCCCTAACTTTGAAAGCGATTTTTTCACCCCCTGTATCATGAATCGCGATTTCGATTTTTAAAGTGGATACATCAATCTTACATCTTGAAAAATCCCAAAAATGAAAATTTTCCATCCAAAAACCTCGAAGTTATTCTTGTTTCAGCGGAGTTCTATTTTCGATTTTTTTTTCGAATTTTCCCGCTCAGAGAGAATTTTCCAACCAAAACTGAAAAATATTACATCAAAATAACTTGAAATTTTCTAAGGAATCTATTTCTGCAATAAAAAAATGGTGTTCTAATTTGAAAAACGGAAATTGACGTCATTTCCGGAAAAACCGGAGGTGCTCATGCCTTGAAAATATTTTAGATTTCATCAGCATCGTGAAATACTTATAAGTGCTGCATTTCATGAAAATACGTTCAGTAGTTTCCCGTATAAATATGGGTGAGGTTCCTCGTGAAAGACCCTGTATAGACTACATCAAAACGTTACACAGTTTAGTTTTCATCCTTCGTTATTTGTCACGCAACAATGTTTTGCAACTGTTTTGCTTCTGACAAATTATTGCAAGAATTGACATAGGAGCATTTCCATTTTTCCTTAAATTTTGTTTCGGGGATCGGTAATGAAAACCCATAAAAGTTCTCAGAAAAAAAAGTGAACTCGAAAAAATCGATCTTTTAATGAATAAAATAACCAATCAGAATCAATTATATATTAGATAGGTACCTACATTGAATCAAACTCGAAATAATTATCTGAAAGTATCGTTTCAATTGGTCACAACTTGGAAGGTGATGAAACAAGAATCTTCTCGTTTTCAATCGAATCGGAGGGGGAGTCCTTGAACATTTTTCAACACTCATAGTACGGACCAGCTCGAGCATCGAATTTAGGACACCCTGTGCATCTCTTCTCACCCGTCAATATTATCACATACACGAGAATACAATTTCTTTTCCGATTAAAATAACCTCACTTTCAACAATTCCTAAAATAGTGCTTAGGGCTTAGTGCTCAATTGGGCCTCCTAACAGAGCTGTTATCATCGCGCATCCCACAAAATAGAAGCAGTCATTATTATTTATTGCCACAGAAGTGAAGTTGCAACACATAGAAATCACAATATGAAATGAAAAATTGCGAAACAATTAAAGGAATGATCCGAAACAACTGCAAAATTCTTGTCCGGGTCCTAGAATAAGAATGAATATAGAACCTGTTTAGAGATAATAAAGATAAAAATAAACAAGGCAAGAATCACGAAAGGATTTACAATCCTTGTGCCTGAGATGCTCGTCCTTCTCCTCCCTACACATTGAATTTGAGAAAATTTTGAATCTACAATTCTCCTGGATAAAATGGACAGCAACAATAATATGATGTAATTAAAAATAGTAAACTTGTAAAGAGTAACAATAAAAAACCCAAAAATAACCGTGCTAAAATGACTAGGATATTTACTTAATTCAACGATATCATAAACACTTTTAATAGAATTGAACGATGCAGTAGATAAAAATGAAATTTGAATTTTTCAAATGCTTAGTTAAATTTAAATGAACTTATAATGAATAAATGTTTCCTGCTTGGGGTGACCGTACTCAGACTTTGGCCACAACTTTGGCAACAAATTCAGCAGAATATTCTGCATCAATTGGGGGAAAGCCTGAAGAGAGTATGCCATCTATTGATGATTCAATATCCTTAACTTTTGAAGAGGGGTTCTTTTCACCTCAGTGTCAAAGTGCAGTCGAGAAGCTAGGTACGTTGAGCTTATCCAGGTTGCCTTTTATCTGATATTATCATTATTTTGAATCATTCAATCATTAATCTACTTCCTCCAACTCCAATGTTGGATTTTGAGAAGTTTTAAGAAGAAATTAGAGGTTCCATCAGAAATTGTACGAAAAGCCAAAGGCGGAGCTTCCATAGACTAGAAGAACTGGCGATTGTTAACAAGAGAGCTTTAATATCTACCTGTAATGGGAATGAGCATCCTTTAGCTCTAACTCATCAGCGATCACATAGTTCGGTATAAAAACAGGAAGCCATTGGTTCTTCATTCCGCTATTAACAACTCCTTCGCAAGAGATATTATTGGCATCATCATTCCTTGGGGGAATAATCAAATAGGGAATATTCAGATTGGAGCGAAATTTAAGTATCCAAATTCGAACTAATGGCTGCATAAATATCTCCTAATTGCGTGGAGAAGTATATCGAAGAGTTCATAAAAACACAATGCATTTACATTCGTTCATATTTATTGCGGAAAATTGCAGATTCTTCGCCATTTTTCAGACGCAGTACTTTTCGCAGACATTTACAACTTATACAGAAAAAAGCCGGGCTGGGACCGGTGGAAAAAAAGGGGACGCTCGGTGCCTACAGGACTGTGACTTGGGCAGCTAGGGATGATTTAGAGGGTACTTTCCTGTCCGGTTTGCCAAAAACAGATGCCCCCGCTGGTGTGGCCATGAAAAATTATTGTTGTCGAATGAAAACAAACTCCTATTCCGAATTCAATTCGGCAGGATTGTTCAGGGTAACGGAAAATTCTATTGTCATTGAGATTCTATTGTAGCCTCGATTTTCATACGCCAGGTTGAGTTTTCTGCGTTGTTACTTTCATTGTGGAAATTACTGCCTTTATTTTTTTCGGGAATTATGGTTTCTGGACGAGTCTAGAACTTCCAAGGCAAGAGGAAAATGAAATTTTCCTCGTACATACCTCGATGAGTTTACGGACATCTCTGGAGAGAAAGGCGATGTCAGACTGTGGTTGATGATCGAGGAGTCCATACTCTTTTTTTAAATTTTTTTTAGTGAAATGGGTTCGAACTACAAATACTAAGGAAAATTTCTACTTGAAACTGTGCTAGTGCCAAAATTGAATGCCAGTGGCATCTATTGGTTGGATGCATTCACCTTGGTAGCATAATTCATTCATTGGGGATTCGTAAATAAATTTCCACATTGAGGAAGCAAACATTCAATTCATTAAAAACGAATGTTATTCTCGAATTCGACCATTGTTTCAAATTACCTATGAACCCAGTTAATTATAGAACAGACCCATAAAACTTATTTTTGTCATAATATCACGCATATTGGCATCAGAATGGGTTTCGTTGTCTGAAGTCAATAAAATATTTAACAACTTCCTCGACCATACTTTGAATTAAATGGTCCGGTTGTTTTCAGTATTGTGTAGAAATACCACCATTATTAATTTCGATTTAACGACTTTCAGCGAACAATAAGGCCGTTAAATTGTTTACGTTTATTTATGTATAAGACATATCGTTTTTAATTTCGCCATAAAGAAGATAATATACACTTCCTGTATGGTAGAAAACCAGGACAATGTTATTGATTAAAAAACACAAACATAGATCGACACTTTTCAATGATCACTCATAAGGAAATATCAGTAATGTAAATACTCACAGAACTATGAAAGTAGTGAAGCCAACGAAAAGCCTCTTACCTGAAAAAATAATGAATTATTAGTGATTCCATTTGTTAAAACCTCCAGAGCTTCCGATAATAAAATAACATATCTATAATAATTCAGTTAACAATCAGGATAACAAGTTTTAAACAAAATATGCAAAACCACTGGCAAAAGCCAAGTGGAGGACTAAAGAAGAAGTACTGTGTATTGTTGAATTCAGTTTGAATTTGATGAGCATTTCAACAAAATGCTATTGACTATAACCTGATTTGATTCACGTCAACCACAAGATCTTATCTTCATCCTTGAGATCAATGATTATTGACTTGCAGCTCAAATGTTTATTCACCTCGCTAATGAACCCATTAAAATTGATTCATCACATTCGTGAAGGAATATACATACTAGCACTACAGTTTTATCGGTAATACCCACTTCTATGCAATTTCGTTTATTTATGCCAAGAAATAATATGCGGCACTTGACATTGCGGTATGACTTAATATGCACAAACCTTCAATCAAGAAGTTATTTCTGAGTTTTGTTTACAGTACTGTCGAACAATCTTCCCATTAAAACACAGCGATAAATATATAAATCATGTTTTATTCACAACCCATTATGACTACACGAATATGACCATTGTAAACATTCCCATAATGTTATTTATCGGCTTGTTTTTCAACAGAATTTTTGTTCTCATTTTTTAACTGAATGCAATCATTCAGATTGATATGCTCCATTCACTCCAACAGCAAAACATTGCCGAGGAATTTGAAAGAAAGAAATGCAGTTGTTTATATGCATTCCCTGGAAATTCTTCATATGTTAACGGTTTTATCGGTGAAATAAAGCATGCAAATGGGTAAAGGTCTTCATAATCATACCATAGTGACCAAAGATCTAAACTGAAAAGGAAAGATTTGATTTTGGAGTGCCACAAGGGAGTATCTTTGGGCCACAACTATTTATTTCATAAGAAGAATAAGGCTTCTTTCGTTGCCTTGAAATTCGTCAAGGTTAAATCTGTAAAATGAAATTATCTTGGACGAATTTTCGCAATACAGTTTCTCAATACCTTTATTCGGCAAGAGATTCATACTTCGATGCACAGATGGCAAGGGAAGTAGCTCATAAATTATTTACTTTGGGCACGTCTTGGTTATTGTTATTTTGGCCCACCTATTTTCGGTGCAGTGACTCGTTCTTCACACACTCATGCAGTGGCGTAGAACGAAGCGGGGTCAGAAAATTCAGTTCAGCATCTGGTAGATTCAGATATTATTCAACAATGATGATTGCTTGGGATTCCAAGCAGTTTTTGAGAAGGAGTTAAAGCTTATACGAGTGAATTTCAGAATGCTGAGTCAGATTTTGCATAACTTTTCTATTTTCCCAATGAAAATATGATTCTTCTATTGTTCGAAAGTTGATTCGTTCCTGAATGGTCAAAGAAATGGGAGGAATTTTGAAAATAATAGTTTTGCAGAAATTATGGCTTTGGATGATTCCATCGTACGACACTGATGGTCCCACCCAAAACCGTATTAATTTTCAATGGTTCTCTCTTGCATAAGTGAAGGTGTGCGTGTCGTGCTCAGATTCGTGCATTCGTATTCAACGCATGCATACATTTATGATTCCTCATTAATTTATGAGACCTATTCATGTAAATTTTGTACAGTATGAAAATTTCGTTGACTATTCCCCTCGTCTTAATTTCCACCAATCAGAAACGCGCAATTTTGAATCACAAATGGTTTCTAGATGGAAAAACTGTATGACAGCAGCTGTCGGCAGTTTTTTCGGGTTTATCCGCAGCAAAACTTGACAGTTGTTGTCAACGAAAATTATTAATACATACATAATGCATCCAGAATAATCTGTTACTCATGAAATAGTCTTGTCGAATACCATTCGGGCATCTAATTTTTCCTGTGAAAAAAATCGAAAAAACAAAATGCAAAGTCATATTTTTTAACAAGAAGCATTCGTGCAGGTGCAAAAATCCTCGTCTTCGACTCGGATTTTTGTTGCCTCCAGAACTCATGCTTCTCGTTAAAATATTACTTAGCAACGAGTTTTTTCGATTTTTTTCAGAAAAATTGGATGCCCTTATTATGATATTACTTATGACTATTTCCGTCGTCTTAATTTCCACCAATCATAAACGCGCAATTATGAATCACAAATGGTTTCTAGAAGGAAAAACTGTATGGTAGCAGCTGTCAGCAATATTACAATGCAAAGTAATATTTATTGAAAAAAAACATTCGTGCAGGTGCAAAAATCCTCGTCTTCGACTCGGATTTTTATTGCCACCAGAACTCATGCTTCTTGTTAAAATATTATTTAGCAACGTGTTTTTTCGATTTTTTTCAGAAAAATTGGATGCCCTTATGATATTACTTAAGGAAAAACTGCATGGCAGCAGCTGTCACCAGTTTTTTCAGCAAAAACTTGACAGTTTTTGTCAAGGAAAATTAATCATACATATATAATGCATCCAGAATAATCTGTTACTCATGAAATAGTCTTGTCAAATACCATTCGGGCATCTTATTTTTCATGTGGAAAAAATCGAAAAAACACAATGCAAAGTAATAATTTTTAACAAAAAGCATTCGTGCAGGTGCAAAAATCCTCCTCTTCGACTCGAATTTTTGTTGCCACCAGCACTCATGCTTCTTGTTAAAATATTATTTAGCAACGTGTTTGTTCGATTTTTTTCGGGAAAAATTGGATGCCCTTATGATATTACTTACGATAAAACTTCCTCGTTGTTCAGGTTTGATAACTAAGAGTATTTAGCATTGGGGAGATTTTCTCTTGGCGAAACCCAGAGGTGACTAAATAAGCATGCAGTTTCCGAACAATGGAGAAATCATAATTCAGCGACGGAAATTAATGGCGACCATTTCCGAGTGAAATACGGCCCTGTTGCATATTCCTCTCACGTTCATCTCTTTTACCGACGGCGTCTACGTAGAGATAGAGAGTCGTAAATTTTTTTTGTTGCGTAACTTCACGTCCGATGTCGTAAAATTTACGCTATGGACCCGTGCTCTTCTTTTTAATGCCGCGATAATAGAATAAATTTGGCCGCTTTTTTATGAATGAATGTATGAGTTTCGATATAAAATTTAATGCGGTCATAATTTTCGTTATTAATACGGGATTTGTTGGAGGAAGGAGCGGTTCTAACATAAAAGCGCCATTACGATAGTTTTCGGAAGTCGGAATCTCTGCCGCTTTTGGTTTTGTGTCCTCCAACGATATATTATGATGCGTTTCCTTGTTAGGGCGCTCAAGAGAAACCATAAAAAAGTTTGCGACGAGATTATCCAGAAACGACAGCCAATTTGCGTTTTAATTGTTTTTTCTTGGGGTCGACATTCCAGGGTTTCTCTCCTTATCGATTCGGAATCGGATAAGTCGAATAATATTTAGGTGGTCAACTTGGTTCCCGCTGTTTGCTAATAGATGGCTCCAGCAGTAAGTGCTGGACGATTTCGACATATCCAAAACGTTAGAACCAAGCTTACACATAAGGAAACAAACGTTGCATTCTGATTTGCGTCATATAAAAGTTTTTCCAATGAGAGGTGTTATCTTGACAATCCAAAAAAATGCCATTTTTTAGATCAATGATCGGATATTTATTTCATTACGAAGAGCATGGTATGCCGTTAATAATGAAAAATAACAGCCAAATGACCACCACGACTACAGGACCATATCCTTTACATGAAATTTTTCATAACCAAATCGCAAAGTGGCTGCCCCATGTCCTCGATAGCCTCAAGAATTCCATCTTTGCGTAGCATTCGGATCTAGGCAGTCGCGACCCGGCAGCTACGACCGAAACGGATTTGCATGCAACGCTTTCCGATACAAGCGACCGTGCAGCGCGACCGGGAGGCGTCGCCACAGCGCGACTTTGGTCGCGCTGCAGAGCCGCTCTGGAGGAAGTATGGTCGCGCTGCTCACTCATCGTGATTTTTCCTGTGTTTAGGTGTTGTATAGTATGGCAGCGTTTACCGATGAAAATGACGAGTTCCTAGTAGAACATATGGCCCAAAATCCACCGCTTTACGATTCTCGACTTGAAACTCATAAGGATAATGTTATTCGAGATAATATATGGGAGCATATTGGAAAAAAAATTAATTAAAGTTGATTCATGAAAATTTTGCTATTCGAAACAGGACCGAAATGCACAACTGTTCGTACTGGTTTCTTGCTGACTACTGCACGTGACACTGTGGCAGTCGCCGCCGGGTTGCTGGTATCCGAAAGCTTGTGGCAGCGCAACCCAGCAGTGGCAATGGGTCTGGTCATTGGGTCGCGGCTGCCGGGTCGCGACTGCCTGGATCCGAATGCTACCTTTTCAGGTCTTGAATCGACACAGGGCTCTTGGCGTAGACCTTCTCTTTCACATGGCCTCAAAGTAAGAAGTCGCAAGGTGTTGAATCACAAGATCTCGGTGGCCAATTGCGATCACCTCTTCGAGAGATAACACGGTCCGGAAACTTTTTCCGTGAAAGATCAATGCTTTCGTTGCTTGTGTGGCACGTAGCGTCGTCTTGTTGAGGGGTAAACGTTGTCGAGATCAATACCACCCAATTCCGACCATAAAAATCATTAATAAAAGAACGACGAGAGGTTTTCTTCAACACTTTCGGCTACAGCAGCAATATTATCGGCTGTTCTTATCCCAACAGCTCAAATTTTTCCACAAATTTCTGTATTGCTTCACGACGACCCAAAAATTTTCTAGTTTCCGCCAAATTTTCACCATTTTTATAGTGAATTTTAATAATTCCAATGTGTTGTTGAAGTGTGTATCGTTCCATTTTTATCTAATCGTGTAGTTTCTTTTGGTCAAAGTGAAAAAAACAGCTTCAGAAGAGACATCTACCGAAATGGTGGGCTATTCAAAATTACACCTCTTATTGAAAAACCCTCTATAAAAGCATCAAATAATGACTTGATTCGTGGATTGCCTTGAAAGATGAACACCTTCACAGCAACAGTATTCGAACTCTTCCAGAAAGATGTGAAAAAGTTGAAGCTAACCATGGGAAATATTTTGAATGATTCATTTGTAACCACTTCCTCACAATAAAGTTGCATTTTCATCAAGAAAAAGTGGGAAATGAGTTGCGCACCTATACAGGGTGGCCAAGAGATTGACGCCAAAAAGAAAAAAACAGGTCCCTCGTGTCATGGGCTATTCGAATCACCCCATGTATGTTATGCAATTTTTCACGGTTTTCGAGTTATGCATTTTTTTATGAACTTTGAGAATTCTTGTCTTGACCATCTTAAAAAAGAAAAGTACAAAACTTCTCTGTGAAATTATTTTGTAACTTGATCTACATGAATTGTACTTTTACACATATAATACAGATTCGTAACTTTGATAAAAATTATGGAAATGTTGGTCTAAAGTGAAAAGTTTAATTGAATTATGATCTGAATTTTCGAATCATAATCAAAAATGTAAAAAGGCTAATTCACGGTTTCTTATCGTGCTTAAAAACTGCGCTCAGCAGTCAGCTTTAAGAATCATTGATAAAAATGGTACTTAACACTCTACTTTTGCTAGAATTAGCCTTCAAAGCCATCGAGGTGGAAAAAATCAAAGAACTAGACATTTACTACAAAATTATTTTTTGCCATTTTAAGATTCTTCTGATCAAGTTATGATAGAAAATGCTGAAAATTAATGAAAATCAGCTAAAGATGTTGGTCAAGAAAAGTTCTAGGTGAAAAAAAAACAAAAAGGTATGGCCCCTGGCTCAGTGGTAGAGCGGTGGAATTCGGACCCAAAGGTCCGAAGTTCAATCCCGAGCTAGGAAAGAAATTTTCTAGTCTCGGTAGGGGCCACCATTCTCACTGTTAGGTCAAAAATTAACAGTGCTGTGCCTAAGGTGGCGTAAGGACACAGTAACAAAGCCTACACAGAACACAACTGCTTACTCCGAACTCGGCACAAGTTACAAGCTTCAAAGCTTGTAATTTCAGAGGGGTCTCCACAGGAGACCTAGGAGTAATCAGGATAAACAATATATCAATATATCATTAAATCACACATCATAATGTAAATAAAGATAAATTTATTTATAAAATTCACAGTAGATTTTCGAAGTGGCCACCTCCAAGAACAGATGGATCGGACGCAGTCGACCAATCGAGGTGACCCCACGCTCACCTGACCTTAATCCCATCGATTTTTTCGTTTGGTTGATTTAAGAGAAGCCGAACGTGTCCTAAGAAAGAATAGGGCAAATTTTATGCGTTTAAAAGAAAATTTTGTGTGAAGGTGTAGAATATGTATTTAGGGTAGAGGTGGCCACATTGAAAACCTACTGTGAATTTTATAAATAAATTTCTTTTTATTTACATTATGATGTGTGATTTATTGCCATACCTTTTCCTTTTTTTTATCTAGAACTTTTCTTGACCAACATCTAAAGCTAATTTTCATTAATTTTCAGCATTTTCTATCATAACCTGATCAGAAAAATCTTAAAATGGCAAAAAATAATTTCGTAGTAAATGTCTAGTTCTCTGATTTTTTCCACCTCGATGACTTTGAAGGCTAATTCTAGCAAAAGTAGAGTGTTAAGTACCATTTTGTATCAATGATAAGCTGACTGTTGAGCGCAGTTTTTAAGCATGATAAGAAACCGTGAATTAGCCTTTTTACATTTTCAATTATGATTCGAAAATTCAGATCATAATCCAATTAACGTAACTCTTTCACTTGAGACCAACATTTCCATAATTTTCATCAAACTTACGAATCTGGTTATTTTATGTGTAAAAGTACAATTCATGGAGATAAAGTTGCGAAATAATTTCACAGAGAAGTCTTGTACATTTTTCTTCAATATCTTTTTTAAGATGGTCAAGTCGAAAATTCTCGAAGTTCTAAAAAAATTCATAACTCGAAAACCGTGAAAAATCGCATAACATACATGGGGGTGATTCGAATAGCCCATGACACAAGGGACCTGTTTTTTTCTTTTCGACGTCAATCTCTTGCCACCCTGTATATGGCCATAATCATCTAGAAGGAAACCCCGCATGTAAAACTGCTTCCTAAAGAGCATTCCTATAGAGTAAAATTACATGTAAGCACAACGAAAATCCTGTCTGCATCCCTGGCTTTGTAATAAAGACACACGAAACCATCCTCCTGATTTTATCATGTGATAAAATGCGAGTCTCTTGACAATAAAAAAAGAGCCAAAGCAACCAACCCTTAGCTGGAAGGAAAACATAATATTCATATTACCCTAAGGCGCAACCCATTACACGCCAAGCTCCCGCGGCAAAAAACAACCTTAATCACATTTCATGCCCGCAGATTAGATTTAATTGTAACTTAAACTCGCGACAGATAATCCCGATTCTCATCCACAAATCTTTCGTTGCGAAAGCTGCAGAATGTGAACCGCTCCGCATAAAAAAGGCTGTAGCGAAGATTACGACAGCCTTAGAAGTTGCAAATTATCCGAGGAACGCAAGAGAGATTGTCTGCTATTTATGCAGCTTCTTCATTTACCGCCGACTAACTTCTGGTGGAGCGGGAGCAACAAAAACCTCCTGAGGGAGGAATATTTGCATTTTATTAAATCACTTAATTTGCCGATTTTCTGGGGTGTAAATTTCTGGAACGGGGAGGATCTGTCGCGGGAGATGGATGTTGACGTATGATTCATATCAGCTTCTTGTGAGGAGAGTTTGAAGAGGATACAACTCAGCAAATTGAGATGTTTCTTCTTTGGAATGTGTCACAGCTGAAGTACGATACAAATAGTTCAAAATTTCATAATTATTTGTTCTGTTTTTCAGCATACCGTTTATTTCGAAAGTTCTCACAAATGTCTTCACTCTTTTCAGAGCAAAACGTATTGAAATCATTGCTCCAGACGATATTGAGTATAATATGTTGATAATTCACCATTCAATCAAGCCCAGTCCTTCAAATTCAAAATATTTGAGTGATCATTCGAATACTGCAAAATCGGAGGTTATAGGCAATTGGTTTGAGATAGTAGGAATATGAATTCACTAGTATCAATGACCATAATCGTCATATGAATTTTCAGTCCTCCCTGTCGAAATGTTCGAGTTGAAATTTGAGGACATGATCTTTGAGAACAGACCAAAAAGTAATAGAACCAGAGAAAGACCAAGGCTTGAATCGAAAGAGGGGTATTCGAGGATGCCAGAAAATTGATGCTGCTAATTGACCATATTCATAAGCTATCGGTGGCAGCTTTTTGAGCGTTCTTGGGTTGGCAGCAATAATTTTTATGCTAGGGATATTGTACCGAAGAAATTCAGGTTAGATTTATGACAACACCGCAATTATTTCTACTTCAGTTTGAACGGAGATGGAGAGATACTTTGGTCAACACGTGGTTCTCGATGAACCAACGTTGCCGAAATAATCCGTTGAATTATAGGAGAAACTTTGGTGGAGTGTGGTGGTTGTTTATGATTCATTGGCGTAGATACTTTAAATAAGGAAGCTTTCAGCTTGTATCTGTTCAGGTACATACAAATTCATATCACAGTCAGAATTGTTTGCTGTTTTGTAACAATGTAAAGTGTACACAGTCTCTGCTACATTTATTGTCAGTTTGTCGTTACATAAACACTCGTTGTGAAGAATAAGGTCTTTATTGGCCAAAAATTCAAGTTTGTTGGGATTACTATCAGACAATACTAGTATATAATTTTTTTTTAACTTTGAATTGTCGAGTGTTGGACTCCGATTAGTTCATTTATTACAACAATTGTTTCGCTCTCATTTGATTCCTATAAAAAGGTATTTCCATCAAGTGAAGACCGAGTCAATCCAGTATAAAATACATATTTCTGTAGAGTTGAAATAAGTCATTTTGAAAGCTTAAGAGTGCCGAGCACTGAAAAATTCATTATTCTTCTCATTTGTGAAATATTTTCAATAAAATTACATATATTGAAAGGAAGATTTATTCTGCAAAACAATAAATGTCGCAGCAAAAGTGATTTAAAATCGCACGCCCATGTTCATCCAAAGTTAAGGATTTATGCGGTGTTGCCGAACAAAGAGATCCCAACTTTTATCCTTGTTCCACCCATTGTGATGACTTCTAATGTGGGATGAGCACGGCCTCCTCTAACTCTTCTAAATTTCCACCCTCTATATTGTTCGAGGGCTAGCATATCTGAGACGAAAATCACTAACATTGGTCCTTTACAAGCCGAAATGAGTCACCCTTGTAAGGCGTTAGACTCTCTGACAACAAAATCTGACCTGGGTGAGGAGCTTCAAGAGAGTTGTTTCTACTTCCTGAGCTTATAAGAAGGAGGATCATATGTATACAGAGAGTGGCAAACTACATAATAATATGTAGATAAAACTACAATCATTCGTGGACATATCTCTTCTTCTCCAGACGTAGAGGTCCAAGAGATGTCATTCTAGAATACCTCAACCCACGCAGACCCGCCGAATTGACTTGAATCTTGTAGAATATAGCAAAACCGAGAAGACGGCTGTAACAGCTTATCCTCTTTAATCCAACAGTTTACGGCGGTGCAGAAGCAACGTCTCGATCAAGCCTCCCTCTCTTTCTATCTCTATTTGGGCCACCTAATTTACAAGCACGATTATCGGGCTTACATGACGATATAAAACAGATGCAAAGCAGGCTTAACGCCACGACTTATTTTCACCAATTTATGTGAGCCGATTCGGACATGAACAATGAGCTAGACGTGCCGTGATGCCGAATTGCTTCGTTATCAGCGCCCACTACGATCTAATTTCTCCCCCGAGGAAGGAGTGGAAGAAGGCGAACGAGACAAGGAGATAACGTAAAGTGTTGAAGTTGTTTTATTTTTACGGTTTAATTTTCGTCTGGTTACTTAAAGAAATAAACTTGATCTGGCGAGTTTCAGGCGGGAAAAATAAAGCGGTCGTTTCGCGAATTACCGCAGCACGTTTCGCGAGAATATTTCAGCTCGAATGAGTTGCAGGAAGTTCCCTGTCTTCGTGGTGAATTTTGAGAGCGGCCGCTGTGGAGAATGCAGAAGTTTCGATCCGGAACTTCGTCAGCAGGTCATTTGGACGGATTTGCAGCTTCCGGTTCATTATTGGCCATAACGAAAATGCTTTAATACGCTGATTGAACTGAAGAATAGAAAAACGAATAAACCAAAGTCTGTTTCAGTTGAGGAAATCTCAACACCGTTCTGAAGAAGTAGTATTGGGTTCTTCCACCTCGAAATCTGAAGACAGATAGGTTTTTCTCAACCACTCTCTTGTGGCCACCATCCAATCGACAGCACCAATTTTTTTGGCATCCTCGGATACCCTTTCTAACTGAGCCTTAGCCTTCCTCTGGCTGTAATGCAAAAAATCGAAATATTGCGGGACTTTCGAGTTTATATTCATGGCTCCGAATATCACTTTGTTTCATAAGGGTACCAGTACGCGAGAAACAGGATGTATGCGGGGAGATAAGCAATAATGTATTACCTTCAATCCTACTATTGAATGCAATATTCCACTATCTACTGCTCTAATGCAGGGTTCCCGTTCCTAGCTACAGTGGAGATGGGTGTGGTTCTCACAAAATTAATAGATTTATGGGCGCCAGGTAAATTTGTCCCGGAATCAAAAACCCTTACTGTGGAAATCCTCAAATTTACCAAAAGGACAATCACATAAAACATACAACTTTGCCCAGTAGACGTATAATATTTCAAACATACAAGAATCCCAATAGCCGAAATATTCGGGGCTTATTAATATAGTATGGTGGTGAAAAAGCTTACAATAGTGACTGATTTAAAAGTGGAAATTGAACGGGGTAACTTTATTGTGATAAAAAGAGACGAGTCGCATGAGCTCAGGCGCAGCACGTTATGGGGTACTATATACCAACTGATATCGAGGGAACAAATATTCAATTTCAACTGAACAATATACCATAAAATCTAGAAATCCTATATACTTATTACTATCTTTATCAAATATTTCAAATTATATGACGGTGTCATATACAACACTATACTCAAGGTCTTTCTCTTACGTCCCTCCTGCTAAGGGGAAATCTGGTGTACGTTGGCTGTCTCGTACACCACCCTCTCTGCTCTTTCAACCTCCTGATCTCCAACAACTCCGTCCAGGTAACCTGTATACGTTGGCTGTCTCGTATATGCTGGCTGTCTTGTAATCGTTCACCTTCTCTCTCCAATTCAACAACTTCCTCCAACGAAGCTGGTATACGTTGGCTGTCTCGTATACTGCTTTTCAATCCAATCAATACTTGTCCAATGATCAGATTGGATACACTTATATGAAAGCCTATCCTAAAAACCCTGTAGAAGGAAACCCTAGTTTACTAGTATCCTTCGACATGAAATAACCAAACACACAGAAAACATTCACAAGAAAGAAATCGAACCTATGCCTCTACATACCCTGATCTTTGGGGTTTTTTCCACGTTATCGTCTTGTATGAAAATCACCCAGGAATACACAAATGGTACCAATCCTGATGACAAACTCCAATTCACACTTCCAGGTAATGGGTATAATCCTCTTTCGAGTGTGATACTGACAAACTATTCAACAATCTATAGCCAGAACCACTTTCTACGAATTCCCAATTTAATCCCAAAAATGGATGACTTCATAAATCATTTATTAATTGAGAAAATTCGTATCCCATTCACCTTTCTCGATCGATAACCTTTATTTCCAGTTTTTACCGAAAACCTGACAGACACAAAGAGACATAGAATTGCGATAATGACATACCTAATCCCACAGAACACAAATGATTCAAACCAGCCACGGAGCCGGCTGACCTAACTTCCACATATACTCCGTAAACGACGTAAACAAATAAATAACACGTAACAGACCCCCCTTACCTTAAAGAAATTCACCCGAGAATTTCTTAGCAGGCTGTCAATAAAAAAAATTAACCTACTATCACGTCGGACCGCTCATAAGCCTTCAGGTCCTTGAGGTGCCAAACACCCTTCACGACGCCACTGTCACCTTTAATCTCATAAGTCCAAGGCGATACCCTGCGACTTATTTTGATATTTCGGAGCCCATCCGGTCTATCAGTCTGTATTGGCGCAGCTAGCACCACCAAAACCCCATCGGTTTCAGAACTCCCCGAGGGTAAAGTTTCAACATAGTTCAGATCTGGTCCTAAACAACCTCTTCTAGACGGCAAAAAATACGACTCCATCAACCTCTTTTGACCTTCGACCTGACGACAAATTGACTTCAATTCCAGCAAAGCATTAACAATACCTAAATTCACCCCATCCAAACAGTAAGGATGCAAATCTTTCCTAACAGTTTTCAATTTTTCCTGCTCTGCAATACCCTGAAACAAACAATCGAACATTGAGGACATCACTATTACGAACACTACTATTGTCTCATTCGGATCCATAATATAAAACTATCCAAGATAAATCCTTGAAAGGAAACAAACCAGAACACAAACAAGAGTCTAAATCGATGAACTCAAACCAACCAAGCTATAGCCTGCAAAAAAAAATTCCCGAAAAGGTAAAGTTCCCCTTGTCTCACCAAATCACACCTCAAACACTTCAGCCACCAATCGCAAGTCTCAAATCTGAAAAGCCTCAAACCTTGAAATGCCTAGCCTTGAAATACCTAGCCCTGAAATGCCTAGGAGCCTTGAAATATCTGGCCCCACGTTGGGCGCCAATTTATTACCTTCAATCCTACTATTGAATGCAATATTCCACTATCTACTGCTCTAATGCAGGGTTCCCGTTCCTAGCTACAGTGGAGATGGGTGTGGTTCTCACAAAATTAATAGATTTATGGGCGCCAGGTAAATTTGTCCCGGAATCAAAAACCCTTACTGTGGAAATCCTCAAATTTACCAAAAGGACAATCACATAAAACATACAACTTTGCCCAGTAGACGTATAATATTTCAAACATACAAGAATCCCAATAGCCGAAATATTCGGGGCTTATTAATATAGTATGGTGGTGAAAAAGCTTACAATAGTGACTGATTTAAAAGTGGAAATTGAACGGGGTAACTTTATTGTGATAAAAAGAGACGAGTCGCATGAGCTCAGGCGCAGCACGTTATGGGGTACTATATACCAACTGATATCGAGGGAACAAATATTCAATTTCAACTGAACAATATACCATAAAATCTAGAAATCCTATATACTTATTACTATCTTTATCAAATATTTCAAATTATATGACGGTGTCATATACAACACTATACTCAAGGTCTTTCTCTTACGTCCCTCCTGCTAAGGGGAAATCTGGTGTACGTTGGCTGTCTCGTACACCACCCTCTCTGCTCTTTCAACCTCCTGATCTCCAACAACTCCGTCCAGGTAACCTGTATACGTTGGCTGTCTCGTATATGCTGGCTGTCTTGTAATCGTTCACCTTCTCTCTCCAATTCAACAACTTCCTCCAACGAAGCTGGTATACGTTGGCTGTCTCGTATACTGCTTTTCAATCCAATCAATACTTGTCCAATGATCAGATTGGATACACTTATATGAAAGCCTATCCTAAAAACCCTGTAGAAGGAAACCCTAGTTTACTAGTATCCTTCGACATGAAATAACCAAACACACAGAAAACATTCACAAGAAAGAAATCGAACCTATGCCTCTACATACCCTGATCTTTGGGGTTTTTTCCACGTTATCGTCTTGTATGAAAATCACCCAGGAATACACAAATGGTACCAATCCTGATGACAAACTCCAATTCACACTTCCAGGTAATGGGTATAATCCTCTTTCGAGTGTGATACTGACAAACTATTCAACAATCTATAGCCAGAACCACTTTCTACGAATTCCCAATTTAATCCCAAAAATGGATGACTTCATAAATCATTTATTAATTGAGAAAATTCGTATCCCATTCACCTTTCTCGATCGATAACCTTTATTTCCAGTTTTTACCGAAAACCTGACAGACACAAAGAGACATAGAATTGCGATAATGACATACCTAATCCCACAGAACACAAATGATTCAAACCAGCCACGGAGCCGGCTGACCTAACTTCCACATATACTCCGTAAACGACGTAAACAAATAAATAACACGTAACAAATGCTGTTGATTTTCGGAACAAGTTTCCTCATAAAACGAAAGCGAGAAATCAAAAATAAATTGTATGTCGAGACGGTGTCATTGATTTGTGTCACGACAATAGTGGGAATTGCGACATTACAACTAACTGAACATTTCATACAATTACGACACCCTCCTCAGATTCCGGAGGAGGAATAAGAGATTCTTGAATTGCTTTTGAAAACGAAGGGGTGAGAGTAGCTGGAAAAATCTTAAATGGGATTTTCAAAATTAAATCTACGCTTTCGGATATTATTCTCTAGCAATGCACCAAAGATGTTCCGATGTCACGATAGAAATATTCAATATTATAGTCCGTTCAAATATAAGAAGGAGCTTTGTAAACAAACATAATCGTCTGGTTTGCGCACAATAAAACTCCTATTGGTCAAACCATCATAACGACGCTCCCTTCGACCGCCCTAAGAGACTGCCAGGATCGTACTCGGACTGTATGGTACTGGATAGAAATGATTCAATAATTTGAGTCAGCAATTCCCACATTCGAACTTTTTTTTCAGAAACTCTTGTGCAAAATTTCTGTTATGATTTGCAACTGTCATAAACATTTTATATCCGACGTACCCTATTTTTTTATTTTGTTTTGTTTTTATATTATTATCTACTAAGTAATTTCTTTTTCGGATGCTCGAGATTGCGGCAAGGTAATTCCAGGAATCACCAGAGTTTTAGAGATTTGGGTCGGAATATTTCATGATTCCGACAAAGTCATTCCGGAAAACACCAGATTTGGGTCCTTTTCTCTAATGGGTTGAAGCCATATTGATTTGCATAAATATCGAAGTTCTCAATTGACAAGACCAGTTGAAATACCTAGAGCTACTGTGAAGGTCTAGCTGTTCAAAGTGTTTATTGATTTTGTTGTGAAAAGTGTATTGTGTTGGAAAATCTTTTGACAAAGTGTATATAGTGTTTATAAAATAATGTCGAATTCGGAAACGGATACTGCATCTGAGGGTGATATGTGGGGACCACCACGAAAAAGGTCCAAAAGGTCGCATTTCTCTGCTGAAGAGAAAGAGATAATTTTGAACATTTCTCGAAAAGAATTGGAAGAACATCCTGATTTATCGAAAAGAGACTCAGTAGGAATTGTTTCAAAATCCTCAGGGGTGAGTGATTCAGCTGTATTCAGAATTCCCAGAGAATATGAAGAGAATAAAACATTGACGCCACCTGAGAGGAGAGCCCAGTCGTTAAAAATAATCGATTCGGTTAACGATTTCGACATGAACCTTATCAGAAGAATTGTCCACAGTTTTTTTTTTCGGAATGAAACCCCAACGATTTCTAAAGTTCTAGAAATCGTGAATGATGACGACAGTTTGCCAAATTCCAAAAGAACAACGTTCTATAAATTATTGAAAAAAATGGAATTCGAGTTCAGTTAAAACTGAACGCTTATGTGAAATCTCCTCGATTCGACTCTGGACGGAAAGAAACTTCACGAAGGCCCTCCTACCGATGCGCCAAACATGTTATTATTGCTCTTTCTTACAGTTGAACAGAGTATAGTTGTGTGTTAGAGACTCAGACCTATCCAAAGATTCGGCCCCCGTTATGGATATGTGTCTGACATTGTTGCAATAGAACAGAATATTCAGAAGACTACGAAGAAAACGAGAACAATAATGAAGTCGAAACAATAAATCATGCCCCAACTTTTCCATAATTTACCCCAACAATTACGCCCGAGAAAATAATTCACCTCCTAATTCCGCCGCAGCAAAACGTTCCTTCCACTCCAATAATGGAATTTATTCCAGATACAACCAACAGTAGGTATACGAATTTTCATTATGTAAGATTTAGTACGAAGATGCCAGAAAGGCTGCACCCGCCGTGGAATAAATTATCTGGAATCTACACAGCATCTTTGAACCGTGACTGTTCTGTGTCGAAATAAATATAGCACTTTAAAGCTATCGCAGGGCTTAAGTAGGTCACTGAAATCATGATCTGAATATCTTGTGTGGTACATGCAGTGTATTCCTCTTTTATTCGTTGCAGACGCATGTTGAGAATGAGATGTTAGGCATCATTCTTGTTCTGGATCTCTCTTGTCCATTATTTCCGAAAAAGATCTTTCTGAAGAGAGTCGTTACCTTTAGAACTATCAAACTTGGACTGAATCTGTTAACTTTTGGGTTGAAAAATGTTAAAACTGTTCTACAGAATAATTTTCTCGTTTATTTTTCAATCAGAACCTGGCGACAACACAGTCCTATGTTTTCATCTATTTCGTGCCACTAGAAGGATACAAAGATCCTCAGCATCCTTTTTTTGGAGAAGCTACACCAGAAATAATGACTGTCTATGCGTTCGTTCAAGAGTGTTTAAAAAGAAACCTCAAACTCAGACTTGCATAAATACTGCAGCAAACAGTCAATCTGCACTAAGAGGTCTGGAATCCAACTACTAGTGCTCAAGCCTCACCAGGGATTGTCACAACACCATAAACTGACCAGGAGCAACAGAGTGGCCCTCTCATGGGTGCAGGGCACTTTGGCATTGAGGGTTATGAGAAAGCATCAAAGGTTAAACCAGTTGAACCTGAATTGCCTTAGGAAGGACCACTATAGGGCAGCGTTCCAGCAATGGAAGATGAAAAACATGACAATCCTATGGAGAAAATCTCTAAAACTAAAACATTCGGAAAGATCTGTAGGATTCCCACCAAGGCAAGCCGACCCTTGGTCCTCTCGATGTGATGGTCAAAGCTCTCAGGGAGATCATACGATTCATGAGGATGATAGATGATCTCTTCAAGAATTGGTTCAGTAGGGTATAAGAACAAAAAGGTTGTTCTATGGCCAATCGACCCCATCGACGAAGAGAACATGAAGAGTTGGGGATGTAATTTGCTTAAATGTTCATTACTAACCCCCTGTTGGTTTGAATCGAATTGGGTCAGATATTTCAATTACCCAGCAGGAAATGAGTACGAAATTTGGACACCAACGAAATTTAGCAACCCTTTTTCAATTTCAATTTCGATTAGGAGGGCAACAACTGCTGTGGAAGAGTTATTCAACTTTGAATCTGGGATAATTTCATAGGAGTTCGAATCCAATAATATTTTAAATTGTTTTCCATTTCAAATACCTTGTTTCGATGACAATAGTCAGGTAATAATCAGAAATATGCTGCGAAAATATCAAACCCAAACAATCCGCACGGATAGCAATAAAAACATTAAACATAATCACCAGCCACCATCAAATGGGATACTACTCGTATTTTCAGCTATATTTCCGATGAAAATCGGCATTAAGTGCTGTAGTCTCGATTATAAAAAGGCACTGAAACGTTTCTATAAGCCGAAAGGAAAATAACCTGGGAATCTCAACATGTCGGAGGTAGGTTTGTTATCGCGCTTTGTATTCAGTCGATTTCTATTATTGTTTCGCCTTTCTGCTTCGCATGGCTCGTCCCGAATACCTCAGAGAGATTTCACCAATGAGATGATATCCCCGAAAAAGAAGAAGTGATATGACAGGATTCTTGCCAGGGACGGTTTGAGGAGTGCCTTCCCCACACACTTTCAGGCAAAAGCAACCTGAAATGTTGTGTTCTGAAGTAAATCTGAAAGAAAGCCTTCTTCAAACCACGAGATATCAAGACAACATCGCGAGTCAAGCCAAAAAATAAGACACGTGCCGAATTTACAGTTCGGTAGCTCCAGTCACCCAAGTATCATCTTCCAGTAAAGTAAGTGATTTTCTTTTATGCCTAATACACTGCAAATAATGTAAAGAGAACTTTATGGCTTACAGTACGTTTAAGCAAAGTAACAGCTTTCTCTTAATTAGTATAAGAGCTCCTTACAATTCTTCGTATAAGTTTCATTCTGAAAAAGGCCCCTAAACGAATCAACGTCTGATCGGCCGTTCTGTAGCACATTCCTAGGTTTTAGAGGAAATGCCGACAAATTTATTGAATTATGATGTGATTGTAAACATTGGAATTCGGCCGCCACCCTTGACGGAATTTATTGCAGGCAGACAAGTTAATTAATAATTAGGGACAGTACGCTGAATCTCGGATGGTGTGTTTTTTCCAACATCTGAGTTTTGCTCTGAGGCTTTTGTTATTCAATTGCGTTTCATGTGAATGTATTAACTCATAATTCACAAGTTGCCTCTGAGCTTCTTATAAATATAGTTC
The DNA here is from genome assembly GCA_910592335.1 of Adalia bipunctata. Classification (NCBI taxonomy): domain Eukaryota; kingdom Metazoa; phylum Arthropoda; class Insecta; order Coleoptera; family Coccinellidae; genus Adalia; species Adalia bipunctata. The sequence continues at coordinate 19,218,497 of OU342955.1, forward strand.
AGTCTGACCTGTCTGACTATTATTTTTTCTCACATTTACAGACCGAATTTTCATTCTAGAAAAAAAAAATTAATTCGATCGCCGGGGGCCCTACGCTGCAGCGTAATGAGCGTACCGGTTAATCCGCTACTGGAAAAAGGTCTCGATGAGATTCATCTGCAAGAGGTTTTTCCAGCTGAGGTGAATTTCAAGGACAGTTCTTTCTAGTTGCCTGGAAAAGCATGACAATCTTTGGGGCCATTAGCTTTCTGGACTGAAAAATCCTTCCAGCGAATCCACTGTACCCAGATATCTGATCCACCCCTGTAGTCCCTTGGAAAACCAAGGCAGAAAATCGAATTTCATAGAATCATCCAACCTCACATTATACTTCCTGAATCCGTCTCGAAAACAATCGGGAAGGAGCAACCAAACACGAAACAACATCAACGTTGTCCTTTAACAGAAATATTGTGACAATAGAAGTGGGAGACGTGTTTCGAATTTCGTCTGAGGCGTCTAGGCCTCGAACATGACGGAAAACAAACTCCTGACGGGTGCCGACGTGACTTCCACAGTTGCCATTCTTTGCGGTGCTGATTGAGTGTGTTAACTCGAGCTGAGTCTTATGCAATAAATGATGGTGGTGCTCTGAATTCTAATGAAAGAATCAGGGATTTCTTTGGGATTTTTTCCGGTTTGACCAATCATTATTATTCGATAATGAACAACTTATTGAATCAATAAGTTCTTGGGAAGGTCACAGCTTTTCGAAGCCTCGAAATAATCAGTCTTACTTGCCCAGAAATTTGCAATAAGAGGGGTCTTTACCGTTCGACATTCAGTTCAAAACGCGATTCGGGATTTCTCACGATAGAGACCACCGATTTATATGAGGGTTTCACTATTATTCAATTTGAAGAGTTCTCCAAGTGGGAAAGTTCCCAACTTTTTTTTTCGTCGAGTGAAAAAAAAATTAATGTGTTTTTTAGACGAAAAAAAAGTTATGAACTTTTCCATTTGAAGAACCCTTCAAATTGAATAATCGTGAAAACCTCATATAAATCGGTGGTCTCTTTCGTGGGAAATCCCGAATCGCGTTTTGAACTGAACGTCTAACAAAACATCTAAAACAACTCATTGGACCTATTCCACCTCAGTTTGAAAAATTTCAAAGGGAAACACATTGAATAACTTCACAGCTTTTCGAAGCCTCGAAATAATCAGTCTTACTTGCCCAGAAATTTGCAATATGAGTGGTCTTTACCGTTCGACATTCAGTTCAAAACGCGATTCGGGATTTCTCACGATAGAGACCACCGATTTATATGAGGGTTTCACTATTATTCAATTTGAAGAGTTCTCCAAGTGGGAAAGTTCCCAACTTTTTTTTTCGTCGAGTGAAAAAAAAATTAATGTGTTTTTTAGACGAAAAAAAAAGTTATGAACTTTCCCATTTGAAGAACCCTTCAAATTGAATAATCGTGAAAACCCCATATTTATCGGTGGTCTCTTTCGTGGGAAATCCCGAATCGCGTTTTGAACTGAACGTCTAACAAAACATCTAAAACAACACATTGGACCTATTCCACCTCAGTTTGAAAAATTTCAAAGGGAAACACATTGAATAACTTCACAGCTTTTCGAAGCCTCGAAATAATCAGTCTTACTTGCCCAGAAATTTGCAATAAGAGGGGTCTTTACCGTTTGACGTTCAGTTCAAAACGCGATTCGGGATTTCTCACGATAGAGAACACCGATTTATATGAGGGTTTCACTATTATTCAATTTGAAGAGTTCTTCAAGTGGGAAAGTTCATAACTTTTTTTTTCGTAGAGTGAAAAAAAAATTAATGTGTTTTTTCGACTTTTTTATGAACTTTCCCATTTGAAGAACCCTTCAAATTGAATAATCGTGAAAACCCCATATAAATCGGTGGTCTCTTTCGTGGGAAATCCCGAATCGCGTTTTGAACTGAACGTTTAACAAAACATCTAAAACAACCCATTGAACCTATTCCACCTCAGTTGGGAAAATTCCAATGGGAAACACATTGAAGGTCAAGATTATCTGTACCAAACTAACAAATGTGGATTTTGTGGAAGGGATCCACAGTTGTGGATCATGGACAAGTATTTGAGAATTTGAATGTTCTACCTTGAAGTTCTTAGAAATAAGTTGGAATAGGTTCAATGAGTTGTTTTAGAGTGGTTATCCATGATTCATATGGTAGTTTTTTCCACATGACATTTCTATTCTCAGCTCGTCCCATTCTTTTTCATACATCCAATTTGAAGCGCCATTGAACAATACAAATGTTTCAAAACGATATATTCTCCTTTAACCATTGAAATTCAATGTCAGCGTCAGACTATTCCATTTCTTCTAAGATATACATCTCTGTATCGGATTTTTCTTCAATCGCTTGTGAAAAACCGAACGTGTATAGCCACGCCAGAAAGAAAATCAATCGTTTTATGTCTGACTCGAACAATCCAAAGTGCTGTCGGTACATTCAACGGCCAACAATCACGACATCGTTAAAAATTTAACATGCCAACAATAAGTTTCGTCCGCAATTCGGCAGACATTGATTACCAACGAAACGTTCTGTATAAATCGAATTTATCTATAATGCAATCTCTGTTGGAACGAAAGTCTTGGATGTAATTTGGTGAACAACACGAGCTACAATGTAACCTTAATTCTTACCATATTTATCGGCTTGTGAAACGCGCAAGATAGAGTCTTTTTGTTGGCCGACGAAGAGGTGTACGGAATTTAATTAAAACGAAAGTTTACGCCTTTTGAAACTCCAAAAGCACTACCCTGAATCTCTTGGTTTGAGACTAATTTCCACTCTTATCTGCATCCTTTTGGAGCTCCTGGCGCCAGTTTTATATCAGGACTATTGTTTAAGTTCGCCTTCTTAAGTGAATTCGCGATGGATGTTCAGTTTGATAGCCATGCTCCAGTGAATTCCTCACCGGAGCTTTAAATTCTGGATTCAATTTAGACACTGAAGAGATATTGCTTGCAGAAATATTATTTCGAGCGTATTCAAGAGATGTGAAGGGTCTTCTGAAGGTGGCGGCCTAGAAGACGATGTAGTTAATAGTTTCTGTTTCTGAAAGCTGTTCCAGTACTGTTGCAGAAATCAACACACAAAATTACGGTGCTGTACGTTTCATTGTCTGATGATTCTGCTTTCCACATTTATACTCCATTCACTTTTATAAGGTATCCCGGTTGGCCATGACATTCTGACACATTCCACCGTGTATATTTCTAAAATTTTAGGTTATAGTCATTTTCCTGTCAGATAACTACGCAAGGTTGTCCTTTCTACTCAGTGGTCGTAGAAATTACGTAATTATCAAAATGGTTGATCACTTTGGGAAAATAATGAATTTGAGAAAATTCCAAAGACCAGCCGCTTATTCGATGTCGAATAGCTCTGAGGTTTCGATTCTTCCACTGTTCAACTGGACTAGAAGACTGCTCGAATTTTGTACTGAAATCTCAGGGTTTCCAACTACATTTACTATATCTGTATACTAAGAACTGTATTCGTGTACTAGATGATAAATCATGTACTAGATACATAATACATCCATTTCAACAAGATAAAAAATACGTAATAAAGGAAAGACACACTAATAGTGCTTGATCAATAAAAATAAGTAAGAATGACAATTCTTAACTTCCTACTTTGAAATAGACGAGCATACCACTGAATTTGACTGAGCCAAACCTAACTTTATTCGTGAAATTCAGTCAAATTCAGTGGTATGCTCATCTATTCCAAAGTAGGCTGTAATGGGAAGTGTCATTTTTATTTTTTTGATCAAGCACTACTGACACTACTGATTTTCAATACATGAAATCTTTGAACACTTCAACTTTTTTTTGACGAGCAATCGATAGGAATTACAAAATTATATGCTTTCCATTTGAAGAAAATGAGATTTCATAGTTTTATTGAGGCTCACTTTGAAGCGCTGTTTCAGGCACTCTGTATGATTCTTCCTCATCATTTATACAAGAAGCAGTATCAGCGTGCTTTCTTTTGTTCCACTGTGGCGAAAAAAATTTCTTACAATGAGGGATTTTAGAGATATAAACACTAATTTGTGACACTCTTTCTGTCAACAAATTTGACAATCAGGCTATAACTCAACAATCGCTCGAAGTGATTGCGCATATTATACATCAAATCAGTGCAGAATTAAACGAAGAATTCTAATATGTATAAATATACAGGTTGTTACATCCGAAATAACGAAGTTCACATTCGTTTTCGGTAGAACCGGAAGTAGATTCCGCTTGAAAATATTTTACAATCCCTTCCTGGAATACTTCTAATGAAACACTTGAAAAGATCACTCTGAATACACTTTTTCACAATAGGAAACACATTCCACATTCAAATTTAGTAGGTAGTAACAGGAGGATTATTATTAATTAATTTTCATACGGAAGAGACCGGAACCCAGAACGGTGGCAACGAGAAATAAACATGAAGCTATGGCAGTAACTGCAGAAAGCATTATCACAAACTATCATAATTGCACCCCAGCCGTTTTTGTTTTTATAACGACGCGATTCTATTCCAGCATCTGGTAATTTTTACCAATCCTAAACATTTCTATTTCGAGGACTCCATCGATAACGATAATTGCTCACGGATTTCAGATCTTTGCATCACGTTCTTCTGAAGCATTCCTTTGTTTATTTTTTTCGGTGAAGAGGAACAAGGAATATTTGATTTGACAAGACTCAAAAATTCAGTTTCATTGAATTTTTTTTGTCTTCTCATTCAGAATTTGGATGATTAGAGTAATAATCAATAATTAAAAAAACATTTATCGCTTTCAGATTTGTTGAAAATCATATTTTTCACAAAATGACATATAAAGGTGACGGCCTGCGGCCGCTCCTGATTTGGCCACCCGCGTGCGGGGCACGCGCTGCACACCTGCTAGGATCGGCCCTGCCGTTACTTGGTGATAGTTCATTCGAAAAAAGAATGAAAGTACATACTCGAATAACCCGTCTAAACGAACAGACAGACCTATGGAATTTCCCACCTTTCAAAATTCTCAAGAAATAAGCTAACAGAAGACATTTGAATCCCTTTTTGCACAACTGGAAATACTCCAGTATGAAAATGTTGTAGTACTACGAAACCTGTGTCTACCTACTCCATTTAAAAAGTTCTTGGCAATCTATGGTTGCTATCAGAATGAGCAGATTTCAATTCTACAGCACTTCCTGATATTTTGTCTCTGCTTCTTCAAAACTACCTTCGGCATTTTTAGTTTCCAAGCGTGACGATTATATTGAGATTGAGACTAGAAATTAGCATTAGCAACGTCTCTGAGAATTATTGTGACGTTGCCGATATTTTAAGAGTGGCAACCTGCGTCAGTTTTAAGGAAAAAAACTTGATAAACCTAAATCTTGACCAACCAGGATACTTTATAAAAGCAGAATTCATGTCATCTTTGATATTTATGTCACCTGTGCTGTGACATATGTCAAGATGTACGACATATGACAGATGTACGATTAAACTCAAAAATGACGGTTGAAGAGAACATTTTGTGAGAGCATTCTGTGAGGCAGAAGACGAAAAGGACGTTTATCTCTTCAGGAGTTCATTTTAACGTAACCTGCGGCGAATATTCCATGAATCATGGTCCGTTCATGCATTCAGCTTATAAAATCGTCCCCTTCGACGTCCAACGTTTAATCTGACGTTCCTGATCATGGCATCCATTGTTAGTCAACTAATACCAACTTGGGTAGGGTTGCGTAGCTGAAGCATTGAAGTTCAGCCATCAGGGCGTGGGACAAGCGAAAACAGGTTCATCACGTTTGGGCGCGCATAACAGCTTGGGGATTTCTGGGGACGTAATTGACGTTTTTTGTTCACCGAAAATTATCGAAAAATAGGTTGGGAAAGGCCTGAATTGGGTGGCAGGCCCATTTGGGTGTGTTGAGGTTTCGAAGGGTTTCCGGAGCGTAATATCAACAACGGGAGAAGAATAGTAATCTGTCACGTGTTTACGACAGCCAGAGAGGTTCCGTTCGCCAGTGGCGATGACAACAACGCCGAATTGAGTCGTCCACTTCAGTTTGGTTATTTTAGGTTCATTAGGTCAGTTTGATTTCAGTGAAGTTTTTTACAGAAAATTGCAATTTCTCATAATGAGTGTTGTTCGCGATTCAATGGCATCATACAAAATGATCCTCATGTATTCATTCTCCACCTTCACCTGCCGGGAAACCGAGACCCTCACACACCCCCTACTACGGAAAATTTCAATTTGGGATAACGCCCAACTGATCCCCTTGACAACAAAACAGCAGTCACGGGGTTGAAGAAAGAGAAACTGAATGGAGATAGAAATCATCGTGATGAGGAGAGCAGTTCCAATTATCGACCGGCCTCGGTATCAGACCCAGAGTCCTGTTACTACCCAGAAGGCAAGTGCAGTGGGGAAGTCCCGTCGGCATTGGAAACGCATAATGCGTGGAACCGAGGGTGAAATGGCGCAATGTTTCCCTCGATAGGGTAGGCCGACTGCTTGCCAGTCCCGGACGCAGGGATCATGAGGGATTTCGGGATTTGAGCCCTTATCTACAACGGTGCAGGGACTGGGGTGGAATGCATTGAGCGGAGTGAAATTTCGATATGAAAATACCATTATGGTTGTGTTTGGGGTGGGGGTTGCCGCTGGGTCGATTGGGAAAATGGAAAGTTTGAGCTCGCAATTCGAAGAAATTATCGGTGAAGCCACGTTGCATATCAACCACGGTATACTTGTCATCGATATATCGGGTGTTTTTCTTAGGGTGATAGAACTTCAAATTTCACGAACATTTAAATTGAGACCGAAGCCATTTTTTCTATTCGAAAGATAATATTATGACATTTATGTTTCAAATATAATTTTTGGCATATGTCCACCACGATTAGCTTTGAGGAACCGTATTCGACGAGACCAATTTTGCACCACTTTTTCGAGTAATTCAGGCCTTACTTCAGCAATAACACGAGTTGTGTTGGCTTCCAAAGCGTCTCTTGTTTCTGGTTTATCAGCATAAACCAAAAATCTACGTTAAAAAATAATGTGAGTGTATGCATCACACCCTTGCCCTAAAATGGATATTTTCTGGGTTAATATCCACTTTAGGGCAAGGGTGTGATGCATACACTCACATTATTTTTTAACGTAGATTCAATATCTGCCATAAAAAAATGGGGTTCTAATTTGAAAAAATTGATTTTTCACGATTTTGTCATCCCTAACTTTGAAAGCGATTTTTTCACCCCCTGTATCATGAATCGCGATTTCGATTTTTAAAGTGGATACATCAATCTTACATCTTGAAAAATCCCAAAAATGAAAATTTTCCATCCAAAAACCTCGAAGTTATTCTTGTTTCAGCGGAGTTCTATTTTCGATTTTTTTTTCGAATTTTCCCGCTCAGAGAGAATTTTCCAACCAAAACTGAAAAATGTTACATCAAAATAACTTGAAATTTTCTAAGGAATCTATTTCTGCAATAAAAAAATGGTGTTCTAATTTGAAAAACGGAAGTTGACGTCATTTCCGGAAAAACCGGAGGTGCTCATGCCTTGAAAATATTTTAGATTTCATCAGCATCGTGAAATACTTATAAGTGCTGAATTTCATGAAAATACGTTCAGTAGTTTCCCGTATAAATATGGGTGAGGTTCCTCGTGAAAGACCCTGTATAGATGATTCCTTGTCTAGTGGTATCCAATATTGCTCCGCTCTGAAGCTCATTATTTGACACACTATATTATGCATGCCATACTAAAATCATTTTTGTATCCTGATCCTTCTTTTGACTGTGTTCAAAATTCATATTTTTCATTTTTTAATGCCACAAAGTTTATACTGCGATCGAGATCTCGAGAACTCTATATTCTCGATTCTACGGTCTTGAGTCAGCGAGAATTCAATATGTTCATAAAACGCCGTTATTTTGGTATCTAAAAAGTGAATTCTTTCCGTGAGGCCAGAAAACCAGCAGATACCTACATCTTTTCAAGTCAGACCAACCGTGGTGATAGGAATTATACAAGGGAGATCTTGTATAATTGACACACTGTGACATTGATAACCGTAAAGAAGTACTCGGAATGTCAAATATTCAATAAAAAAATTGGTTCTATACGATTCCATCCACCGTGCATTTCGAATTCGAATTCCCAAACTTTGCGAGTATATTGAATGGACTCATCCTGTTGATTACTACTAACATCACGGTGAATTTCTTCGAAAACCAGTCAGTCGACCACAGACTACGCTAATCTCGCGAACGCAATTTACTGAACGTGACTTAGTGGCCATTCACATAACGCTGGGACATACTTCCAAGAAAATACGTGAAAATCAGAAATATACAACCATGTACGCCGAGATTAAACCGCATTACCATGAATCAACGTCATGTGTATGTAATCAACGCTTTATCTCAGCGAAAAAGCTGCATTTCCATATAAAAATAATATTCTAATTGCGCAACATCTCCTGAGTTGAGGCTCAGGTTGATTTTGTTTACATCTAAATATATCTCCTTCGAATACTTGTTTATGTAACGGTTGAAATGGCAGAGTTATTTCTGTGTTGTATTGTTATGTATTTTAACAATGTTAATCGGTGTTTTCGTCTGAATAGTTGGGACCGTTGATGAGTTCAACAAGATGTTGCAGCTTTATTTTATGGGGCAAGAAAATGGGAAACGGAATGGATTCTGTGATGGACGTTTTCACGGAATTGCAATTTATGAACAGTTCAGTTCTCGAAACTGACAACAATAAAATTTCAAGAAGTTTGAGGAATGTAGTCTAAACGGTTTTCTTGCAATAGATTCACGAGAAGATAAACTTAGAAACCAAACGAACCCACAGTATACCTTGATGGTGGACTACAGAAAATAGGTCTATGAAGCACTGACGTGAAGTCAGCAGGTTTTAAGCGCTTCTATCCACCGTTCAGTTGGATTCGCATTATAGAATGTGACGCGAAACAAATTTTGACGACAGAATTATTAATGTAGAATGGGGCGAGAAAAAAGTACCTATAAAAAGTAGAGGGGTTTTCCAATGAGATGTATTTCGGTAGATGTCACTTTTGAAGCTGTAATTTCTTGACATTTGATAAGTAGAAACTACGCCATTAATAAAATGGAACAATACACGATTCAACAAAGCATTAAAATTATTAAAATTCACTACAAAAATGGTGAATTTGAAAAAATTGAATTTTCTTTGAATGTCAATATAACACCCCTTTTTGGAAGACCCTTGATGAACATGACTTTTACTGGTCAACATTGTTCTATTAATATCATTTCATCCGGTAGTTGTTCCAGAAAATCGTAAAAAGTGTTAAATGGCAATTAGTTCAAGTCTTACCTTTATTTGATAGGAGTTGAGCTTGAGTTTTGGAAGTGTATTGAAAGAACTGAAATCTAGACGACGTGTGAAGATTCCATTGGCACCTCCAGCAACTCTGCAATAAAAGAAAAAAATCAGTAACAGGGAAGAAGTCAATTCATACTTTCAACTTTCACGAATTATTTCTTTACTCTCTACACCCTTGTATGCTTTCTTCATTAAAATTTCCTTGGTTTTCTTTTTTGAAAGTTTCATATTTTCAGAAATGATATGATATAATTATCCATTTTCGTTTTGATGAAAATAAATAATTTTTTATAGAACCTGTATTTATGTTTCAAACAATGTTGATTATGGCCAATTGAATACCTTAAGTGGTTGAAGTGTTTATTCAAGTTTCCAGTAATAGAGAGGAGAGATAGAACTGTAGAAGCCTAGTTTGAGTAGAAGCTTTACGGAACCTACTGAGAGAAACTAGTTTTTATCAAAAATAAGTACATATTTCCTAACCATAGCGAACACATCTATTTAAAATCATATTCAATTTCACAGAAACCAGACCACGATTCACAATTAAGAAGAAGAGAGTTCCCCTCTACCCAGTGAATATTTCAATCATCCGAAAACTCCGTAACAGAATCGTGTTCAGCAATCGGTGCAATCAGGCCATTCATTCTAATGTAACTAATTAGATGATTCCTCCACTTCATTAGGTAGAACCAGACAATGTCTTCGAGAAACTCCACAGTCGACACTAAGAACTGGTTATGCAGTTCGAGATTTGTGTACTACAACGGAAAAAGCTATAACAAAAAAATCATTTTTTTAAACAAGCTTTTATAATAACAACACTCATCCGCCATTTTGAAACCGCCATCTTGAATTCCTCAATTTAGAAAAATCGTAATTTCCTACCCAGAAAACCCCCAGATACCAATTTTGAATAGAATCGGATCATAATTACAAAACTCGTCTGCCATATTGTAGCCGCCATCTTGAATTTTTCAATTTTGACGGAAGAATCATCATTGTCGAACCCAAAAACCCCCAGATACTAATTTTGAATGGAATCGGATGATAATTACAAAACTCATCCGCCATTTTGGAGCCGCCATTTTGTTTTTTTCTATAAAAAATATTTCATGATGCATTGTCACCAGAATTATGTACACCTGCCAAATTTCAAATCAATCGGACGGTTAGAAGTGTGTCAAATTCAACTTGCAAGATTTGATTACAGACAGACACCGGGACAGGTGAAACTAAATAAAAGCTTGTAATAAAAGCTTGTAATAAAGTTGAGCAAGTTCTGGAGTGTTGTAGCGTTGTCGTCCTTAGAGAGCGCTTGCTCCTCACTCCGTAATATTAGATTTGTAACGTTATATCTGTCACAAACATCGTCTTGGAGATATAAATTCCCCAGCATATGATACCAGAGGAGTTATTAAATTACGCAATGAATGTGCCTTGTTAATATCAGATCTCCAGTGGAATATTGTCTGTTTGGCGGCGTTTTCCGACTTGGAGTTGAAGGCTTCAATGAAAAGCTCATTCCAACATCCAAGCTCTTAATTTATTACTTGCACAGCTCATGAAAACCAATTTTCAATGTGAACTTTCACCAGGATTTGGATGTTATTGAAAATAGAGTTATTTCGGCTCGAAGGACCAATAATTTTGAGATGGTTCAGCGTATATACAGATACGGAAAGGAAATTTGGAAACGAAGCTGAATTCGCTATGTTTCCAAGTCTCAAGTATCTGCATATGTAACCGTGTTTGAAGGTCACTGTGTGAAGAATCATTTTGTTGTGAGTGATGATTTCTTTAAAAAAAATTGGAGGCGCCGGGCATCGATCCCGGTACCTCTCGCATGCTAAGCGAGCGCTCTACCATCTGAGCTACGCCCCCTGTATTATTTGCTTTCGTACACAAAAATTTGAGACATATATTGACCCAGATAAACGCAAATAAAACTGTATCTTTAATTATCATGGGTGCGGTTACAACAAGACCCACAAGCTCCATGAACCAGTCTTGAGGGCTGACTTGGTTTATGTTCACGCTTGCAGAATCTTACTAAACAGCTAGCTTCTACGTGGTCACTGGGTGGGACATATGACGATACTGGAGGGCATAGGCTTGAACCTCTTGGCAAATCCCTCTGACGATATGCTACTTTAGAAACACCCTTCGCAAACAACGGCCCTACGTGACTGGAAAAGTACGCAAATCGAATAGACAAAGAGTCCATATGGTACACTGATGGATCAAAACCTGCAGAGGGAACAGGCATAGGAGTATATGGTCCTAAACTGAGGTTTTTCATGCAAATAGGACAAAAACCCTCCATTTTACAGGCGGAAATATGACTGTCTATGCGTACGTCTAAAAGTGATTGAAAAGAAACCTCAAAGGGAAGTGCATAAATACAGGGTCTTTCACGAGGAACCTCACCCATATTTATACGGGAAACTACTGAACGTATTTTCATGAAATTCAGCACTTATAAGTATTTCACGATGCTGATGAAATCTAAAATATTTTCAAGGCATGCGCACCTCCGGTTTTTCCGGAAATGACGTCAACTTCCGTTTTTCAAATTAGAACACCATTTTTTTATTGCAGAAATAGATTCCTTAGAAAATTTCAAGTTATTTTGATGTAACATTTTTCAGTTTTGGTTGGAAAATTCTCTCTGAGCGGGAAAATTCGAAAAAAAAATCGAAAATAGAGCTCCGCTGAAACAAGAATAACTTCGAGGTTTTTGGATGGAAATTTTTCATTTTTGGGATTTTTCAAGATGTAAGATTGATGTATCCACTTCAAAAATCGAAATCGCGATTCATGATACAGGGGGTGAAAAAATCGCTTTCAAAGTTAGGGATGACAAAATCGTGATAAATCAATTTTTTCAAATTAGAACCCCATTTTTTTATGGCAGATATTGAATCTACGTTAAAAAATAATGTGAGTGTATGCATTACACCCTTGCCCTAAAGTGGATATTAACTCAGAAAATATCCATTTTCGATTTTTTTTCGAATTTTCCCGCTCAGAGAGAATTTTCCAACCAAAACTGAAAAATGTTACATCAAAATAACTTGAAATTTTCTAAGGAATCTATTTCTGCAATAAAAAAATGGTGTTCTAATTCGAAAAACGGAAGTTGACGTCATTTCCGGAAAAAACGGGGGTGCTCATGCCTTGAAAATATTTTAGATTTCATCAGCATCGTGAAATACTTATAAGTGCTGAATTTCATGAAAATACGTTCAGTAGTTTCCCTTATAAATATGGGTGAGGTTCCTCGTGAAAGACCCTGTATAGCAAAAGGAAGTAAATCAGCACCAAGAGCTCTGGAATTTTACTGCTAGTGCTCAGTGGTCAACTGGTAATGCCGAAATAACATAAAGCAACTGGCCAAAGGCAACAGAGAGACTCTCATATGGATGCCAGGGCGCTGAGGCATTGAGGGTTATGAGAAGGCTGATGCACCTGGACCTGAACCCTTTTGTGGCCTTGCAAAGGACCTCAATAGGTCTCACACAAGGAATCAGGTCCAGCTACAGGGCACTTCTTATGAATATTCCACACAAGGAAATGCTAGCCAAAAGCTATTTCGTGTTATTCGATACCGTGAGATTAGGTCGACTGAATCCGCAAAAAAAAAAGATTTCTTAGAGGTAAAAAATAATGTTCACCCGAAGAAACTAATTCAGAAGGACCTCTTACATAACACCTGACATGACGTAATAAACCCGCTTCCTTTGTTTTTGGAACCTTTCGACCATCGCCAAAAAAAACAAAAGCAGAATGAAATGCGATGCGGGTTTTAATGATGCAAGAATGGTCCGCTTAACCTTCACATTGTTATGAAGGCACTGGAGCATTCTAGCGAACAGAAGACCAGTTGGCCTTGAATCGAGGCCTGACTAAAATTGTTAAATCAAACACAGACGACGATTCTGCCTGCTGAAAACCACTTGCGTTTGCGTTGGTCTCTCATTTTCGATAGGAAGCAAGGCGAATATCGGACTGTTCAGGTTGAGGAATACAACATTGCAAAAAACTTCATTATCGCTAGGTTCCCATAGAATTATCTTTGCTGTCTGAAATGATAGATGCAGGAAGCGATGGTATTCTGAATATCCTCATTGAGTTCCGCGACCACTTTGCAATTATTGCGATAGTATTGCAAATCCGGTCAAAGAATCGGAAGAAAGGATTGATATGAAAGATAAGGTTTTCCTGATACTTTAATCATACATTATGTTCACCTACTTAACTTCAGATTGAGTAGACTCCTCTGCGATAATTGTATGATATCTATCACTATTTCATATATTGTATCATTTTGCTGGGTCAATAACCTGCCACGATCCAAACAAATCAATACATAAATACAATAAAGAAATTCGATCCAAGAGAAAAAACAAACAATAATTTACCCCGTTAACCTATGCTCTATATAATTCACCTTATTATTTAGGTATAACAAGCTCCGAATTAAGCTCTACTTGAAAGAAAATTTTGTGATCTTACTTCTCAACACAATAGACTTATGACCATCTCATGGTGTTCGACCAAGACTTATGATATTATGTATGTAATAAGCTCCAACAAAGCTACTCATTCCATTCACTTTTATAATTTATCCCGGTTGGCCATGAAATTCTGACACATTTCACCGTGTACATTTCGAAAATGTTAGGTTATAGTCATTTTCCTGTCAAATGAATGAGCAACGTTGTCCTATCTACATAGAAGTCGTGGTAATAAAGTATTTATCGAACTGTTTATTTACTTTGGGGAAATAATGAATTGTAGAAAATATTTTGTGAATACAATAGTTCCGAAGATCTGGAGAACGTTGAGAAAACTTTTCTCTCTGTTAATACTGAAAATGTTGCACGTAAATAAAAATGATCGTACGGAAATCCAGAATCGATTGTTGAAATTTTACTGAAAAATAATGAACAGAATATTCCGATACTTTCATTCGAAAAAAGAATAAAAGTACTCGAATAACCCGACACAAAACTCATAAACGAACAGTGGAATTACCCACTTTTCAAAATTCTCAAGAAATAAGCCTACAGAAGACATTCAAATACCTTTTTGCACAACTTGTAATACTCCAGTATGAAAATGTAGTAGTACTACGAAATCTGTATCGTTAAACCTCACTCCATTCACAAAGTTAAAAAAGAGTGAATAGAAATTAGCATTGGCAACATCCCTGAGAAACATTTGACATCTAGCGAGTACTAACCTGTGTAAATTTCAAGTAAAAAAACATAAACCAGGATACATTAAAGAAGTGAATGGAGTATGAATCAAATGGGTAAATTTGGAGATCTTAGATAAGAAAGTAATGCAATTAATTTAAAAAATCCATAATGATTTTCAGAACGGTCAATGTTATTGTTCTCATGATTATGACCATTGCTTTTTCAATAAAAGAGAAAGAGAAAATTGAAATAGTTTGCTAAAACGAGAGGTCAATATCAATTTTTTTTTTTTAATATACCGTATGGTTCAGGAAGCAAATTGCTTGAAATGGGGTTTTGAAGATTCAAGATCTAGTTAAAGACTCAATGGATTGATCGTCAGAGACTACCAAGCAGGACCCCACAAGAGGAAATTGGAAGACCACGGAGTCTGTCGGTCTGCAAATCGAGTATCAATGCGAATAATTACTAAACGAGTACCTCCGAGGTAATTTCGATAATCCTGCTCGATTCTTCAAGCGTTAAGGCGTTCTAGTAATTTAATTTCGTCGTTATTATCCCACCAAGGTAGTTGTTTCGCTAACGATACTGGGCATGAAAATTAAATTCGTTTCAGTTCCTCCCATTTCAATTCTGACACTTCAATGAGCTTCAGATTATTTCGAGGCAGGTTCTCCTTGAATAAGTGAAGGCGAACAGATGAAGATAACGCGGAATTGAGATGTTCTGGGAAAATTTGAATATTTTTAAACGATTACAGGTTAACAACTTCAATGAGGAAGTAGGAAGTAGATTTGTTTTGATGGTGTAGCAGATAAGTTGGAACGAGTTGATGACAAACGATTATTTTGTTGAAACTCCTCGATTGATTGAGAAACTGAACACAAAGAGTGTCTCTGCTGTTTATGAAGCATTCTCAGATCTTGGAGTTCTTCAAAGTACTGTGAATGAATGAATGGAGAATACTACGATAGCAAGAGGAGAAGAGAAGACACTAGCAACAAAATCACAGGCAACACCTGAAGTACCAAAGTACCAATGTTTCCCTTTGAGGCCAAGAAGAAAACAAATTCACCACGAAGAAACTGAAATAGCTCAGAATAATGTAGCAACCATTTTTTCAATTATTATCTGAAGGTATATAAGTGATAAATGATTGGTATGTTGAAGTTGCTTTTCCAATGAGACTAAAGTGTCCATGTTTTTCGCAACATACCATACGAACAACACGCTGGCTGTCATTAATTTGTCGACCAGTGTACCATGGCTACTCCGCAGTTATTTACAAGGATCTCCACTCAGATAACGCTCACAATCGAGTTGACTAATAGTTCGAACCGAAAATCCCAAATGGCTAATAAAAGGTTTTTTGTGTCGAGTGGTTTTTAGGTACAAAACGATCGGGAAATTGCAGACGCTATACAACTGAAAAGTTCCATTCCGTTCTGTGTACATCTGATGTCCATCGGATGAACTTAATGAAAAGAAGTTTCAAGCGGAAAAGTTTTTTATTTCGGGGGTGTATCATCCCTTGCCGGGTTTGTCCATTTCTCATCAGGAAGGATGAAGTGGATGCAATTTCTGCCATATTGGGAATCGCTATAGGACATGTTTCCGATATATTACCCCCTTGTTTCAATTGATTTTCCGAATATAGAACAATCTGTGGAAATGAATGCAATAGTTATATATACTCCATTCACTTTCATTTAATCACATAGGAGGTCATGGTTTCGTTTTCAGGAATTGGTGCACCTGATAAAAAGTCTGTACGCGTACAGAAAATATCGTTAATGACAAAACGACGTTGCCAGATTCTTTGTTTACATCGAAGTAAGAGATATTCCACATTTTGTTGGTTCGAATCGATCGGCGATTTTGGGGCGTAATATCGATAGGAAATCGCCTATTTTTCCGTTCTTCGTCGTCCAGAAGAAGTTTTCCGTCGATATGAGAAATTTCGTGCAAGTGTCATTTTTTCCTTTCACGACTTTTAGCGTGAGTACGAACGGCAAATTTGAATTGGACCAAAAATCGATTCATAAGCATAAATAAAGCGGAAGTAAGCACTAATCGACCTTTTTACACTTGATAATGGAGTGTTTCTTAGGTATCTGGCCGGTTAGAAAGATTTCAAACGAAATTCCGGTCCCCCAGAAGTTTGGTATCGTTTTTGGTGCCCAAAATTTATTTTGAATGTGTGAATGGACAAAAAAGGCTTCCTTATACGATCTTCTAACGAAAGCGACCGGAAAATATGGTTCAGGTAGGATTTTCGAGGAAATATGAGGAAAGAACTTGCAGAATGAAATTGCACGATTTTCGTAAGTAAACGGGTTCAGGATGGCCATCATCGGTCTCTAAATGATTATTGTTGATTTTTTCACGTTTCATAAAAAAACACGTCGAAAAAGCTAAAAAAAAGGAGTATGACTATATTCCATTCAACGGTAGGTGAATTCAGATTCCGATGAATTGAAATGTGTCACTGGAGCTTTCATTCCTATCAATCCTTTGCCGAAAGTAGAAATAGGCTATATTGAACCAGAATACATCGGTTTTTCCATATTCCAGGAGTTTGTCTCTTATTTTAGAACAGGTGAATGATAAATGTGAAGCATATGTTTGACCTATTCCATTTCATTTGTACAAACCTACTGTGGTAGTAATGTATGTACAGTCAGAATATCTTCTGACTGTATAGTAATTTATTAGTTTGAAAAATATTATAAATATACAGGGTGTTTCACCATAAACTGGACAAACATATATAGCCGTGTAGTTGACATCGGGAAAGTCATTTCTGCCTTATGACATATACCCCGTTTTCGACGCATTAGCGAGATACAGGGTGTTTAATGTCAACTTTGAGCAATATTCTGATGACTGTGGTGAGTTATGAGTGACATTTCAAATAAGGGTTTCTGGTCACATCTCAGTATTTTTTAGGGCTCAATTCAATTGTGTTGTAGAATTTGGAAAAAAAAATTCAAAATGGCGGAAAACCTGCAAAGTTGGAATTTTTTTTTCTTGGTTGCCAATTCGGAAAGCATAATCTCAATGTACTCGATTTTCTAAGATATTCCGTGAAAAAATTTTTTCAAAATTCGAACTCAACTTTTTTTTTACATGTCTTCAGTGAAAAAAAAATTTCGCCCAAAATGTTTGGAATTTTTTATGGTCGAACTATCTTTAATTTTGAATACTTGGGTGAAAACAGAATGAAAAAATATCCATTAGTTTTCTTTTTGTAGGCTTCCAAAGATTACGCTCGGTGTACTTTCTTAATTTTTTTTTGAGAAACTGGAGGCCGTACGAAGGTCAAAATTGTGCTGATGGGCTGCCAGAACGACTCGGATAAAAATATGAAATTATAAACAAAAATTTTTTTTTTTCAAAAAACTTTGGTAGGAATCGAACTCTACGAGTATGAATTGGATTAATTCTAATCCTATAAATCTCCCTTGCCAAAGCAACCCAAGTAAATCGAGAGTGTAGAGTTCGAATCTTACCAAAGTTTCTTGGAAAAATAAAAAAAAACAAAAATTTTGTTTTAAATTTTTTTTTTTTTTTCGAAAAAAAAATTTTTTGGTTCATAAATTCATATTTCTATCTGGGTCATTCTGGCAGCCCAGCGGCACAATTTTGGCCTTCGTACGGCCTCCGGTTTTTCAAATAAAAATTATGAAAGTACTCCGAGCGTAATCTTTGGAAGGCTACAAAAAGAAAACCACTCGATATTTTTTTATTCTGTTTGCACCCAAGTATTCAGAATTAAAGATAGTTCAACAATAAAAAATTCCAAAACTTTTAGGCGAATTTTTTTTTTCACTGAAGACATGTAAAAAAAAAGTTGAGTTCGAATTTTGAAAAAATTTTTTCACGGAAAATCTTAGAAAATCGAGTACGTTCAAATAGTGCTTTCCAAATTGGCAACCGAGAAAAAAAAATTCAAACTTTGCAGGTTTTCCGCCATTTTGAACTTTTTTTTGCAAAATTTTACATCACAATTCAATTGAGCCCTCAAAAATACTAAGATATGACCAGAAACTGTTATTTCAGATGTCACGCATAAGTCACCACAGTTATCGGAATATTGCTCAAAGTTGACATCAAACACCCTGTATCTCGCTTATGCGTCGAAAACGGGGTATATGTCATAAGGCAAAAATGACTTTCTCGATGTCATCTACACGGCTATATATGTTTGTCCAGTTTATGGTGAAACACCCTGTATAAATGAAATGTATATCTATGAAGCTTTCAGGAATTGACATTCTTGCTCATTAATTCATAACAAAACTCAGTTACTATTGCATTGAAATCATTACTTTATCTGTAAACAAATTCGTTAACTTAGTTATTATGTTTATTCTCTTTGTGATGAATGAATAAAACTGTGATTTATTTGAAATAAAGAAATATTAGAAATAGATTTTATGCACCCTTACAATAACATCACATACAATATCATGATGAAAACAAAGCATATCGATAAATCTTTACGATCATAAATCCAAAAACTCCTTTATATGTAGAATATTGTTCACAATTTTCTGTTGTGTTCTCCGAAATGAAATATACATTCTGAGAAATACGCTAAGAATGTAGAAAGGGCAACATAGTGTTGACTTGGAACATAAAAATATTTTGAAAAACGTCATAACTTCCAAGGCCAGAGTTGTGATTTTATAATTGTGAATGGAGTATAAATACACGCTTCAATTCGAAATTTCGCGGCCAATAATCCATGAATTATATTCCCACATATAGTCTCGATGTGAATGCTTGAATTCTATTGGAGGAAGCAGTTGAGGGACGCTTTCATAGCTCGCGAAACTTCTTCGCGTTGCGTTTTGTATCATTCCTTGCAGCCTAATTATATTGACATTGAGTCAACCTAAATTTCTGGGTTCCATTGTCAATGTATCAATTGAAAATAAGAAAAAATGTTCAATTAATACATGGTTAATCATTTCGAATTACTCTACCGACTTATATTTCAAAGTAGATTCAAAACTATAGCCTGATCTTTCATTTAAAAATCCCCAATGAACACTGAAGACATTGTTACAAAATGAACGATGAGTATGGCAATCGTCAATTCATTTGTAGTTACTCAAAGTTTATTATGGTGATATAAATATTTGTCCTTCTATTTATAGATTTTATCAGTAGAGGTGTGTATTGAAATTTCCTCATGATAAATATACTCCATAGTATCCTGAATTGTAAATATTATTTGCGATGGAAATTCATGAGTAGATAAAGGCGAATAGTAGCAAGGACTGAAAGAGAAAGAGAATTCAATTTCAGGGTTTGTTCGAAACAAAAATTGGCAACCATTTGAATACTATAAAAATTTTTGAATTCGAGGAATGAAAAACTATGAACTAATTCAAGGTTTACTGATCCTTATTAGAAGGAGCATTCGATTAGATTTTTTTGTTTTATTATTCATAACTAGTAAGGAAAGGACAGTTGATCAATATTTTCAATAGCAACAAATCGGAGATGAGTTCATGAAAGGAATCATTCAACCAATGTTTGCCCTGGCGCTTGTAGAACACCCGGTAGATTCGCTTGCTAGATAAATAAAGAGAAGCCTGAACCATTCGAAAACAGTCATAAATAATTACGAAAACTTTCCCATGACATCCTGCAAATATTTTCGACAGAATGCGAGCACATAGACAATGGAGCAGTGAAATGCGCGCTAGCAAATCCATGACCTTGACAAACGATAGAAGGTTGCGTTGGTGGAACTACAGGACTTGGCCATGGCCAAGGTTAACTTCGATAGCAGTGAGTGTACCCGAGTTGAAACTGTAAACATCAAAATTGGTTCTATTAATAGAAAGTAGTTACATCACATTGCTTGTTATCAAACTCCAAACGAATTAAAGCGAACAAATAGCGAACTGGCTGGAAATAATGAATTTTACGATCCGAACTCAGTTGTTTACATGGATTCTACGTTCTAAAATAGATACTGGATGGAATTTGGGGGCACGTACACGAATCTGGGAGCCTAACCTAAGGCGCGGTTGAATGAAATGTCACAATTTTTTACACCTAACCAATTGTGAGGAATACAGAAAGCTGACAGTCGCGTACCAAGAAGATTGGAATACGGACAGCGACATCTATCCACCCGGATGAGGAAGGGTTCGATACCAGAGATAATAGAAAGAGCATATTCAAGTCACCTACTTCTTATTCGTTGATATGAGTTTGCTGCTCTAGTAGTTGTTATATTTTTTTAACTGTTGTCGAAAGAAATCCTCTTTCGTAGTTTTTATTTCTTCGAGTTCACTTATGTTGAGGATATTGAATTAATTTCAAGAAACACCCAACTTTGCTTTTAACTTATATTCTGTGATTTTCAGAAACGAGTCGAACCGAAGATAGCAGGAGATTATTCCATCACGATAATTCACTTCTTTTTCCCCCTTTCCTTTTTTTTGAGGAAAACGGAACGAAATAATCTGAAATGGGCTGTTTAGTTGCGTTTCTTAAATTATCATTACGTAGTGTAGAAAAAGAGTTCACGAAAATGGAAATTAATTGCTGAATCTACTTTCAACCCCACATTTTAGCATAATTGGTTAGTGTTTCCTTTAACGCAGTTTTTGTGGGAAGGAATTAGGACTGTGGTCTCAATTCGTTTTACATTCCCAATTTTTTTTCCGCTTCTGGAATGAGAGTATGACTATTTGGGAATAGAGCCGTTTTGTTTTCGTAGATTATAGTTGATTCGAAATCAGGTAGGTGTAAAAAAATGATCACCAATTATGATATGCATTAAAAACAATTAAGTTCAGCCAAATAACAATTGGCACGGTGAGCACTCCTGATTTATCTAAGCATCACGAAAGCTCCTAAGCGATTCGATCCTCGTCAATAGATAATTCCTTGGTGTGTCATTCTGCCAGAATGGCGACCTGCCTCAATAAGTACGTAGCGAGGCCGAACAAATAGTTTTATCATTGTTAATATTCTCCTTGCTTTAAATTCGAGGAGAGCTGATTAAACCAAGGCTTAACGTTTATGTAGTGAGTGACGGCTCTTAATGATCTGTGGTCACACTCGCTGATAACCGATTTGTTTGTGCAGACCCTTTGGTAAATATTTTCATTCTGGAGTGCACAGTATGAAAAACATTCGGATTGACTGATCGAATTCAAATAACTTCATCAAAATCCATTTATTATGCAGTTGATATTTTTTGATGCTTTGAAAACATTCAGTCAAGGTTGAACGAACACGAAAGTGAAAGAACCGTGCCGTTTGCTTACAACCTAAGCAATGCACAGGGGCCATCACTCATCTCAAAACAAGTCCTCAAATTCTCTGGGATTGGATTATTTTACTGACTATTCTAGTCCAAGATCCCAGGGCCGCCAGACGTCACGTATTTTCTGATGAACGAAATGTGGATGATTGAATAGTGTTAGTATGTACTACGATCACATGCCTTTCGGCTACCTTGCTCAGACGGCCAATTTGCAGATATCAGGTCGTCAAGTTGCAAAAAAACATTGCTTACCTCTTTTAAATTCTCATGGCTGATTTTCACATATATTTTAGACAATTCCGTTTAAGATGAGTTTTCAATAATGCCAGACACTTTCCGTCGGCCGAATTGCTTTAACAGACGCCTCAAATGTCTCCAAAAAATTATTTAACTTCACGTAAATTTCCAAACCACTATTTTGAAATTTCTTACAAGAAGACAGACCGATCCAAGGGGCCAATCATCCCTCAAACTCAATTTTAATGCCTCTATGGCTTAGAGCGCGAGGGTATTATATGCAAGCATGAGGATGAGTGAGAGATGTTTTGGCTCATATTGACTTCCTGTCTCCCTTTTCAGTTTACTCGTATCAATCAATAATTAATATTTGTAGAAAAATCAGCTTAAAACTAATAAATTCATAAATCAGGTGCTCATCTAACCGCAATAATTGTAGAATTTTGACCTGCAACCTGTTTCAATAAACGACTGACCAAATGATTCCATTCATCGGCGATAAAAAAAATTTCATGAAGTTTCGACAATGCCGTTCTTTCGCCGTGGTCAACAATAGAGTAATGACTAAAATCCATGCAGAGTTATCGTGTTCCTAGCATGATGAAGCTGATACAAAGATCGTATACCTTGTTCGCAACATCGATGCCCAGGCTGATTTCGTAATACGATGTTCAGATACTGATAGGTATAGCAGAGATGATGCTGGGAAATATGCAGAATTTGAAAAATGATGATTCCCATGTTTGGATTTTGACCGGCACTGGTAACAAGAAGAGATACGTTGATTCGAATAATATCTACGAACAATTAGGACAGTCGTTGTTTACCAGCATTCCATGCCATCACATCACTCGCCAGATGGCTCGTGATTTTGATACAAATGTCATTCGCGAAATTGCCGAAAGCAATAAACTTTCATTTTACAATCGAGAAATTTTGCCGGCAAAATTTCATCTTTAGTGGTATTAGATATGCCAATAGGAAAATGGCAAACTGAGTCTCAGTTTTGCTTGGGCGAATGATTGTTCTTGGACTGGACTCATTATACTTGAAATAGTTTGTCCACATCAAACTTATGTTGACCACATTGGCCAATTTTGGTGCATGATTCGAAGAAAATTAACTAGCGTTAATTCTCATTAGGAAAATTCGCAGAATAGATAAAGTAAAGTAGTAATTGATACAATATCGATACAATAAAAATAGATTACGCATACAACAATTTCTCCAGCAAGGAAGTTGAAAAAAAATTGATTATAATTAAGGATGCATATCAACATTTTGTCAGGAAAAAAGGCTCATATCATACAGGAAATTGTTTCGAAGATAATTTGGGGTATTTAAACCGAAACGAATTATGGGGGGGCCATTGATTTGAAAATGAAGTTGAACCTCATAATCCTCCTCACTTTACTTGTGGCGCTGTTCACTTTCAGTAGTGCTGCACCAGAACCAATGGCAGATCCAAAATTAAAATTTGTAAGTAGAATTTGAATTATCTGTCCAATTTTTGTGAAAGTACCTATTTGATCAACCATGAAGCATATATAATTGTGTGAGAGTATTGATTTTTTCAATTGGGAATTATAGAATTGAAGTTTTTCCACTCATGAATTATTAGAAAATTGTCGCCTTCTGGTCATAATTGAATTAGTTAAAAATTTTCCAAACTTCCCAGCAGTGACTTGTGTACTTTTACAGAATATTCAGGAAAAATTCTAATTAAAGGTGAAAGTTCTGATTGCTTTTTCACAACGTAAAAGCATATCAATTAATTCGATTATATTTCTTTCCAGGCAAAAAAACAAAGAAACGCTGTATCTAGTGACGTTCTAAGGAAAATATTCGGCAGTTGATCAAGATGTATTGTAGCTTTGAAACGTGAAAATTATATGTTATTGAAATATACGAATAAACTCAGGAAGTAAATTGTTTTTAAACCTGATTCCTTCATCAAACATACCAAAAAAATATATATTCAAAAAAATTCGAGTAATCAAAACAGAATGATAGAAATCCTCGCTTTTCATGGAGGAGCCACCGAGCTGAAGACTAAGTTTTTCAGTGAAAGAACTCATTTTGCGGAATCCCCCTAAAAATCGCCCCATTCAAATTCTCAATTAAGCACAATAATACGTGTTTTTGCGTTCAACATCCTGCTTTAATCTCTTCCGATAAAAGGATCAAAGTTGCCTGTATAGCGTGGATGAATAGAATAAAACAAAAGGTCTGGTAGGTTTTCACCTGGGATGGCATTACAGAGACTGAAAAAGCATTGGAGTAACTCTGGTGGTGAACTCAGTGAGTGGAGAATCTTGCTTCGAATAAGCTAATCCCCAATGGATCGTAGATGAAGTCCCGTTTGTTTTTGTCGATACAGAGGGAAATCTTTTATAATAGGTTTTTTCTTATGGAGGATTTGAATGGTGGATGCTTCTCTCGAGAACGAAATATACAGAGTGGGTTTGTAACTGTAGGTTCCTCTCAACGAAACACTTTCAGGACTGTTCACAGAAAGAAGAAATTTGACGTTTTAAATTTTGACATAACAATATTTCAGTTGATTATTAAATATGCATTCTCAATATAGCATCAATATCGTTGAGGTACTTTCATCACTTAAAGAAACGCTCCATGTTTTTAATAGACCCGAATTCAGAAAAATGGGGGAAGAAAAAGTATTGCTTCTTACTTCAAACATGAGCAATTCTTCAGCGTTAGTGTGACGGAGCTGTGTAAATCAAACTATGGGCGTTATAATGAAGGCTCATTACTGTTGACAAAGCTAAGAACCTCGGTGTTGTTATCGGTTCTCAACAATCTCAAACCCACATATTTCCATTCCATTGTTTCTTATGAGTAAAAATAGAATTCGATGAACTTCGCGAATGTGTATAAGATCACATACTCTATCTCAGCAGAATGATACATTGTTGGAGTATGAAGAGAAATATCCATATCTTATCAGCAAATAGTGCTTATTTAAAATTGGTCAACAAGAGAACGGAAATAATAAGCTCTTCATCACTGTATCTCCCAGAAATAAAGAGTTCTAGCTCGCTATTTTGGTAGATGTGACTTTCGAAACTGTAATTTTTCGACATTTGACAAGTAGAAACTACGCCATTAAATAAAATGTAACGATACATACTTCAGCAACGCCTTAAAATTATTGAAATTCACTTTAAAAATGGTGAAAGTTTGGCATAGAGGGTTCGAAAAACTCGAACAATTTATGGTCGTCGTGAAGCACCACAATACAGAAATTGGTGGGAAAATTTGAGCTGTTGGAACAAGTGAGTGAAGTGAAGAATAACGTCGCTCAAGAACAGCCGAGAATATTGCTGCTGTAGCCGAAAGTTTCAAAGAAAACCAAGGTTTGTCCAATTTTTTTTAGATTGAAGCTCAATCATTTCTCTAGAATGTGTATTACTCGCTTTTCCGTTTTTCTGCGTATATTGGGAAAAAAATCTGGCTGAAAATACGACCAATAAAGTTCCTTATTTGGAATTCATTTAAAAATTGAGGGGGCAATAAACAAAAAAAACTGATCGAGTGATCAATACACATTCTGAAAAATATTATTTCGCATGTAAACTGAAAATTTCATACATTTATCCCTAAAATTGATAGAGATATCATAGAAATGAAATCGTTTGTCCAGATTTTCATTAAATTACAGCTCACCAGGTTTTTTCCTAATATATGAGGAAAAACAGAAAAGCGGGTCATACACAATCTAGAGAAATGATTAAGCCTCAAAAAAAAAATTGTTGGTCTTCGCGCCGAATACGAACTGAGATATCATGTCAAAATATCACATCTTATTGGAAAACTTATTACCTATGGAATATTCACCAATTTATTTCCTTTATAGTTCAATTTTTTGTCTATCGGAATTTTGAATAGAAAATTTCATGCAATCTCGTGAAATTTCCTAAATACTTCTTCTGTAATTTATTCATTTTTCATTATAATGATGGAATGATGTAAGTACACTTTGATAACCCCCTCCATTATCAACGTTTTCTGTGAACTACTGGGTTGGAGTAAGTTTGTTGAGTTTACACCCAAGTTACTTTGGACTTCATGATCGATAACCAACAACATTGTCCCCAGACACACTTGATGTGTGCATTATAGCACACGTCGAATGACGGCCATAAACAGAATCCTTCGTGTTCAAACTTCGAACAGGTAATTTCGCAATGTTAACACTCTGCCGTATGGGACGTGATCAACCCCGTGCTTGACGGATTTGCGAGCTGTCTGGCAAATCAAATTTCCGATAATTCTAGGTAGCTCGTTCCGTGAAAGAATTAGCGATTAGCCATTGTTTAATCTGAGTTGTCAGAGAACCACGCCAGATTTAATTGGCCGTTTGAATTCTCGCTACATTCGTCGAGTCTGGACGTTCCGGATGGCGAAAAAATTGGATTCATCTCCCATAACGTAAATACAGGGTTTTCAATAGAAACAAGTTGTTTTTGAGAAGCTCTATTGGTCTCTGCGACTTTGATGTACTTGGATGGTTTTTCCTTGAACCTCATATCTACTCAGCCAGGATGTACAGGGTGGCCAGATTTCGATGATGTAGTACTACAACTCCTTAACTTTAAGAGATAGAGAAAAAGTAATATACATGTCATGTTCTCTTTTTTCGAGAAACCGAAATTGCTGAAAACCCGAAGTTGCTACGGCGTCTAGTTTCCGAGCTACAGGGCGATTCTGGTATTTGGCCAATTATTAAAATTGTCTATAACTTCC
Source organism: Adalia bipunctata (assembly GCA_910592335.1). NCBI lineage: Eukaryota > Metazoa > Arthropoda > Insecta > Coleoptera > Coccinellidae > Adalia > Adalia bipunctata. The sequence goes on from OU342955.1 coordinate 19,245,450, forward strand.
GTATTACAGAATCTAGGCTCTCGAAATTAACACATCTTTAGGGCACTTTTTTTAATGCTTTCCAGCGGTGCTATTGGATTTTTTGTATCTGCTCAAATTTCGAAGCTATAACGAAAAATTTTTTTTTTCAAATGGAAACCATAATGGGAAGTCATATTTCCGAATAGATCTTTCTTCAACGATTTCAAAAATATATATCATGTTATACTTCCGAGTTCACTATATATCGAAAATTTCGAAAAAACACTTTTCGTTCAACAAAATTCAAGCAGGCTTTGATTCACTTCCATCAAAACTGGGACGGTCATAGAATTTCATGTCTTATTTATTTTCACCTGTCAAATTCAATTCAGTTTCATCATTGTTGTATCGTCTGGCGCTTCTAAAATTCTTATAAGGTCATAGAATTCGATATCTCACATTTATTGTAAGCTGCCAAATTGATTCAGGAAATATTAGCTTTATCAATACTCGCTTCGCGAACTTGTTGATTCTAGTAGGATTTCTCTGCTAAATTGAAAAATGAAAAGAATACGTTGATAGCAATAATTAATGTTTCCATGAGGGGCAAAAAAAAGCTCCTTCAAGAAAAAATATAGATTTATTTGAGAAAAAGTATATTCATAACAAATGTTCAAATCGTTGTCCATTGGAGCGAGTCATTGGAGGAAATATATAAATTGCATGATGTGATATAAATAAGAACTTCAGAAGCGCCAGACGATGCAATGATGAAACTGAATTGAATTTGACAGGTGAAAATAAATAAGACATGGAATCCTATGACCGTCCCAGTTTTGAAGGAAGTGAATCAAAGTCTGCTTGGATTTTGTTGAACGAGAAGTGTTTTTTCGAAATTTTCGATATATAGTGAACTCGGAAGTATAACATGATATATATTTTTGAAATCGTTGAAGAAAGATCTATTCGGAAATATCACTTCCCATTACGGTTTCCATTTGAGAAAAAAATTTTTTTGTTATAGCTCCGAAATTTGAGCAGATACAAAAAATCCAATAGCACCGCTGGATAGCAGTAAAAAAAGTGCCCTAAAGATGTGTTAATTTAGAGAGCGTAGATTCTGTAACACAGAAGTTATAGACAATTATAATAATTGGCCATATACCAGAATCGCCCTGTAGCTCGGAAGCTAGACGCCGTAGCAACTTCGGGTTTTCAGCAATTTCGGTTTCTCGAAAAAAGAGAACATGACATGTATATTACTTTTTCTCTATCTCTTATAGTTAAGGAGTTGTAGTACTAAATCATCGAAATCTGGCCACCCTGTACATCTGCCGTTTTTTATCCGTAATTTATCCGTGAAAAAATTAATTTTGCCGCTCTTGTATTCAAAAAGATAACGAGATGTGTCGCAAAGTTGATATCAACTTAGCGGAACAACTAACCGAAAAACTTTTTCAGCCGAAATGAAACTAGCTTTCTTTTCTTTTTCAATGATTTATCCGTAAATTATCCGTGAAGGAAAAAACATCGCCACTCTGGTATTTTAAAAAATATTGGATGATTTGCTAACTTGATATCAAGTTGGCGAAACAACTATTCGAAAAATGGTTTCAGCACGAAACAAAATAGGTCATCTTTTGAAATGATTTATCCGAAAAAAATCAAAGATGGAAAGTCACATATTCCCTCTAAATTTCATCAATATTGTTTCCTTCGTTTTCGAGAAGAATGCATAAAATATGTTCTGTCGGCTGCTGATCGAACAATCAGATTTTGTAATTTCTCTTCGAAATGATACAAATTTTCTTTTTTCACGGATAATTTACGGATAAATCACTTAAAAAGGTGAGATATTTTGTTTCGTGCTGAAGCCATTTTTCGAATAGTCGTTTCGCCAACTTTATATAAAGTTAGCGAAAGATCCAATATTTTTCAAAATGAAAGAGTGGCGATATTTTCTTCTTCACAGATAATTTACGGATTAATCTTCGAAAAAAATTGAATTATCTGTTGATTGCTGAAATAATTTTTTCTATATGTCACCTGGTAATTTGATGTACACTTAACAGTGCACGTGATATTTTGTTAAGAACTGGAGCGGCAAAATTTTTCTCGTCACGGATAAATCAGGGATGAAAAGATACATCATCATTTCAAATTTCAACAATATTGCCTCCTTAGTTTTCTAGAAGCATGCATAAAATATGTTCCATCGGCTGCTGATCGATCAATCAGATTTTGTAATTTTTCTTCGAAACCTTGAATGATACAATTTTTTTTTCACGGATAATTTACGGATAAATCACTTGAAAGGATGAGCTATTTTGTTTCGTGCTGAAACCATTTTTCGAATGGTTGTTTCGCCAACTTGATTTCAAGTTAACGAAACATCCAATATTTTTCGAAATACAAGAGTGGCGATGGTTTTTTCTTCACTGATAATTTACGTGTAACTCATTGAAAAAGATGAGCTAGTTTGATTTCGGCTTAAAAAAAATTTCGGATAGTTGTTTCGCTGAGTTGATATCAACTTAGCGACACATCTCATATCTTTTTAAATACAAGAGCGGCAAAATTAATTTTTTCACGGATAAATTACGGATAAAAAACTACAAAATTCTGAGCTATTCCGAGTTTGATTCACGAAAGTTGTTTCGCTAACTTTATGTACAGGGTCACCCGAATTGCTCGATTTTGGCTGTTTCTGGTACTTCTAGTCTAAATAGGTGAAAATGTGTGACGAGGAGTCCTGGGCTCAATTTTCGTGAAAACTCCATAACTGAAAGCCGTTTCACGGTATCTTCATTTGTTTTGAAGATATAACGAGATTTTGATATTTTGGCGATTTCGAAAATGTGCCATATAACTTCTTCATTTTCTAAATTATCTAAAAACGGCAAAAACTTTTTTTAGGCACTTTTTCATTAGCCGTACGACACCGTATCCAGTTATTTTTTATCTCTTGTATAAAGAGTGAAAAAAAAACAACTTCAAAAGCTACCACAAGGTCAAGGTTAAATGCATCGTTAGATTTTGCTGATAAAATTCGAATCTGAAAATAAAGCCCATTTTCCACAAATTGACCTGTTTCCGGATTTTGTTGCCAAATATTTTTCTTCTGAGAAAATGAATTTGTTCCATAACTTGACGCGCACTGTATTATCAATAATAGTTAAAACATATTACATATTATGCTTCACTACGAAATGAAGAAAAGAGTGTTGGTTTTCATAACAAATAACACCCCGCAAATAAAAACGTATTTCTTTCGAATTACGAAATTCAACACGATGCGACCAACGTATTTATTTACCCCATCCAATCTAATACGTATTAACACATAGCAAGGTCCAATCAGCAGCAACAGCAAGCAACTCGGTCTTACCGGCCGGCGATATTTGCACAGCATCCGTGATTTGTGTTTACACATCGGCCAAATTAATCAAGAAGATGGGGCATCCAGCACGTTCGCTGTTCCCAAGGGTGCCAACGTGACTGCTCGCAGGACATTTAGGGAAGAATAAATAGCAATTGTTTTCCCGCTGTATTTACTCTTAGGTCTCTTGTTGATTTTCGAAACAGCCGTACGATCGAGAGGCTTTGGTGTTGATTACAAAACATCCTATTACTTGATCATTTTTATAATTTCGTCGTTGGAGAGTACATCGTTCTTCTTTACCACTTTATTTCATCAAGTCAACAGCAGCAACAAGGGCGCCTTATTTGAATAATGTGAAAGCTTGTGCCGGAAGCAAGACTCCTTTTTTTCATATTCAAACAACCCATAAATCCTCGTTGGCTCGAGACCACTTCCTCCAAGTCAAGATAGTGTTAAAAATCGATTCGCTCCAACCATGCAGTTCTGAATAACTCTGTGCATGTTGGAATTATGAATCCATTTCATCTATGGCACTCTCGAGTCAGTGCACTCTCATGGAAAGGTATGACAGAAACCACCACTCCTCTGAGCTAGACCCAGACGATATAACTGTGTTTCTACACCATTATATTAGTCGCCTTATTCGTGTAATGCATTCCCTCCTGCGACTCGTACATTCAACAACTAGACATTTGCGTGCCACTAAATTTAATTTACCCTTTCGCAGTTGAGGATATATGGAGAGAGCGGAAGAAAAATGTACAAATCTTGATACTGGTGCGCTGTCAACGAAACTGGCACGGAACGCCTATAACAGCATGCGATGTGCGCTCTCGAAAACAAGCGGAAACTATGAGATATTTAGGGCTTTGGAATTTCCTCCATTGGGTACTTAGCTTTTATTTATATATGATGGGGTCGACTGGCTATGAAAGATCCTCTTATAACTGCGACCAGATTGATCTTTGGTTTTTATAACCCTACTGAATCAATTCCCAAGAAGATCATCTATCATCCTCGTGAATCGTATGATCTCCCTAGGAGCTTTAGCAATCACATCAAGAGGATCAAGAGATGGCTTGCCTAGGTGTAAGTTCCTGAGGCAGACAAGATCTGGGCACTTGAACACCATCTCTTCGGTGGTACTAGAGATACTTTTACAGATAGTGCCCTGTCAGTCCCCACAATTCACCAAAGCTCTATCCACGTTAGCTGGACAAGCTTCCTTGTGTAAGACTCTACAAATCTTTGTCCTTCTCCTAGTCCTAGAGATCATTTCTAGAGGAGTGTCATGTTGAGCTACTTCCATCGCTGTAACGCTGCCCTATAGTGGTCCTTTCCAAAGCCAAAGAAAGGTTCAGGTCCAACGGGATTAACCTTTGATGCTCTTTTCGCAAGTGCGTCAGCCTTCCCATTAACCTCAATGCCACAGTGCCCTGGCATCCATAGAAGAGTCACTTTGTTGCCTCTGGCCAGTGTGGTAACATCAGGAATCATTTTAGAGAGGGTGATCTTTGGAATTCTTGTGGTGGAGATAAGCCATCGTGGAAGAAAATGAGTAATGTTTCTATTCCAGCTTGCATACCTATTTCATGTGAAGTGTGGTGCTAGGAAGACCGAAAAAAAGATTCAGTATGGAACATAACTGAATCATTAAATCACATTTTCGAAAAGGCTCTAATTGGAAAGACTTCCTCTCCAACGAATTCAACATTCACAACTCTCCAGACCGCGATTAATAGGAATCAACTACCGGAGTGTGAGGAACTCTAACTCACCTCCAGATCCTTTGTGAAATAACGAGTGGTCCTGGATAGAACAGACTTGTTTTATGGAGTTTCCCCGAAGACGACGTGCTCTCCTAATCCAGCGCACTGTTATTCCTAAGACTTAGCGTTAATTGAATTAATTACTCCAATTAGCCCTCTCCCGAATGTTGTTATTCCTTGACGCTTATTTAAATATTAACGACTTTGACTTTGGCGCGAGTTGAAATTAGCACCGGGTTCTTGTGCATGTAGCGCAATTAAAGGAACCTACCCGGAGCGTGTGACTGCGGTGTTTGCCGTGCTTCGTCATTGTTTGCTTTTCTAATGGCATATAACTTAACTTCGTATGCATAACTGGGATTTGCCTGGAGGAAACTTTGAGCTGCATCAGTGTCTAGCTGGTGTGAAAGAATCGAGTGGCTATCACTTAATTGTTGGAAAGTCTCTTCAGGTAGAACTTTCGATTAGATAAACTGCAGTTTGATGTTTGTGTTTGCGATTTTTTTAAAGAATATTTGTTGAGTGAAACATGAAAATATACTGGTTGATGTGGCGGTATTCAACAGCCCATCGTTATCCACCCTGCTTGAGACATTCATTGAATATTTCCTAGCAAAATCCAGGTATTTCAATTGAAATATTTGGAAAATGCAAATTTCATGCATATTTTGTAACGTGTCCAAAATATTGTTCTGCGATTTCTTCAAATATTTCAGCTGAATTAACCTGAAATATTTCATATTACTCTCGAAAATATTTCTAAAAAACCTTTCATGGAAGGATAATAAATGATGCAACTGGATTATTCTGTCTGGAATGGGTAGAGAATAGTCTAGTAACTAGTTGTATGAAAAGAATGTTTCCACCTCCTGTTTGTTGATGTCGATAATAATCTTTCATGGTTTCCAAGTTCAAAACATGGAACTCGCATAAATCTCTCATACAAGTTTCCTGAGACCTCGAATAAATCGTCTTTCCTACTCGAAAAAACCATACGGTACGAAAATCCGATGAAAATGTAGAAAGGACATTCGTTTTCCATTGCATAAAGTTATATTTTCCGCCAAATTCGAAGTATTTGTGAAATTTTCCAGTAGAATTTACGACTCGTATTCGAACGACGTTTCCACTGTCCGTAAATATGCTGCAGATTTATGTTTCAGACAAATTATCTCTATTTCTCCGAAATACAGTCGTTTTAGCTTTTGCTCCCATGGAAGGGAGCTGAGGTTTATCTTTCGAAAAGGTCCACGACTACCAGATACATAAATTATGCAGCTGAAGCTGAAGATTGCCCAAACGAATAATGGTCGCAACATACAGGGTGGGTCTTTGGCTTTAAGATATATTTCAAAATCAGCTTCTTCCCCGTTAGAAGAAACCCACTATACCCATATACATTGAAGAATAGGTCTCAAAGAGGAAAACAAGATTCTTGCAACGGGTTTGTTTCTTCGGAACTTTAAAACTGCAAGATACAAAAGGTATCTTGATCTCAGTAAGAACCAGCTACACCTCCTCACCAGCTTTCCCACAGGACATTGTCGCCTCAGGAAGTATCTGGTGCGAATGAGTTTATCGGTCACTGAATGCCTTGCCATTGCAACCTAAAGGAAAGAATCCTCGTTGAAACCTTCTTAGATATTGGATTTCATTAGATCTATGGAACTGGAAGGTCAGCTGTGAAGTGCGTGGAGACAGTTCTGTCAGGGGTCACAGTCACAGTGAACTGTAACCCCTTTCTAACTATAACTATACCAGAGGGTATAAACAATAAGCTGGAGAACGAAGTTGGTTGAACTTAGATCGTACTAAGTTAACTGGACTGGTATTGGCAACCCCAGAAGCAGTCCAGGTCCTATAAACTCTCAAAGAGTCCTCTTCTGCTCTTTGCTCTCACTTTGTACTGATGCTATTTGGTCTCTAAACTATCAAAGTCATGTTTCCCCAGATGAATCTTGTGAAACGGATCAAGATCCTAGTGAGTTGTGCTCCAGGGAAGGATCTCTTGACCCTGGCAAGGATCAGACGCCGAGGTCAGGCCAATTCGGCATCCCATAACTACCGCTACGTGATGAATATAAGAACGAACAATTCATCTATTTTTAAAGCTCGTTCTTCCTTCCCTTTCCGAAGTCGAGGTGTAACTTCATTTTATTCGATATCGTAAAGCCCCGATCCACCCAGATGAGGAAATAAAACATTTTATGGCCCTTTTATACGCCCTGCTGCTGCCGTTCTGTTTATTCGCGTTTTGTTGAAGAATAAATACAACCTGAAATAAGATTAGTCTGCGTTTCTCCGTGGTTTGTTCTAGCGAGAAATTAAAAGGCTGGATACAGTACGTCATTTGCGAAATTGGAGAGTGGATACATGCTTTTTTGCTTCGAATGCAACGGGATAGATTGCCTGTTTTATGTCCGCCTGGTTTGGAATCCCTGATGAAGACGCTGCAATATTTATCTTGGTGTACCCGAATTTATGTTGATGGTCTTTCCCTGGCTCATATCCTGAAAAGGCCATTTTCATTTCTTTTCATGCTGCTCTGTATTGTGGTATAACTATGGAAATACGAGATGTTGTGAGCTCAAATCATCATTGCCTGATATTGAAGAGATGCATCTGCGTTTCCTCATTGGGAGAGACAGACCAGACATTCGTAATAGGAGCACTGACCTTGCAAATTTCATCATCCAATGCAAGTCAGGCTTGGACGAATGTTGATCTTCAATATAAATTTCATCTCTCCGTAATTTCAATAACTAGCCACTTGAAATATAAGTTCTCCTCGAAGAACAACAGCGTTTGTTCTCTTGCTTGAAGGTCTCACAGCTTGAGAGTTGTCTATGAACGAGTGATAGAGGAACAAGATAGTTATGCACCTTATCATGGTTTCAGACACAATTTGAAATTATGTGTAAATTAATTCTCAAAGTTTGAAATTCTTCAGAATTTCAGAGGAAATGGGAGTGGACTTTACCAAATTATTACAAGCTTCGAAGCTTGTAATTTCAGAGGGGTCTCCACAGGAGACCTAGGAGTAATCAGGATAAACAATATATCAATCAATATCAATATCAATTTAATGAAATTCAGTCATCAGTGAATATGACTTTGTATATTTGGACAGCCTTAACCAACAAATATTGAAATTGGATACATTGAAGTTGTGGTAATAATGATTAGATTCCTGAGAGTATCAATTAATTCATCAAGGGAAAATGCCATTTCACAATCATAAGCAATAGTACATAAACAAACTTGATTATCAGTGCATTAACCTCATAATTTTGACTTCATACGTTTTCAATCTATGTTAGCATTGTTCTAGGATTTTTACGATCCATTGTTGTTGTTTGTAAAAATTCTTTTATCGTCTGAATTGTCGTTCAGTAATTAGTTGGAAGTTACGATTGTCGCAAACATTGTTACTTAGAGGAACTCTAGTATACAATTGATGCACTCATAGTTCCAACACTTATAATGACCGCTGTTAAAGATATCAGGTTATTAAACTACGAGGGATTAGCATTGCCATTCTTCATTGTAGGACAATTTCGACATGAAATTAAAATGGACCCATTCGAGAGTCCTTTTTTTTTCAGTCAACATAATTCGATTCATATCACTATCATAGGGACAGTTATCAATGGTCCTTTTGAGTATATTTCGATTTAGTTGAATAAATGATCAAATCAAACATTGGTCCAATTGTCAAAACCTTGTAGAGACTTTGGGAGAAGAATACAATTTTCGATTGCAAAACTTTCAGAAATCCTCTTAAAACCAACTTGATGTGATGCATTCTTCATAAGTGACGAAATCGTATGAAATGTTTTTAGCTTGTTGACGACAAGTTGCGAGAGAAATAAAACACCAATCAGGTTATGAAGTGCTTCGGATTCATTTAAAAAATGCTTTCCACATAACTGCATCACATGACTACTCATTATTCTGCATAATCAATTCAAGGTGACACTGATACATGGCGCCAACACAAAGCGTAAACAAACATTGGTTATGGCAAATTAAACTATTTGCGTTTGGCTGTTTCTCCCACACAATCGTCAGCGTTCTAGAAAATTTCGTGCCAATTCCCAGGTAGTATTCATAACTACCAATATTCGGATAACTGCATTCTATTGTTTATCCGTGTTGATGTTTTTCCGATAACTGAGTATAAGGAACCATATAGAACCATATAAAACAGCAAATAGATTCTTACCTCATGTTTTTACATTCTAACAAAAATTTCAAACTGTTTTAGACTGTTTTAGAAGATTTTTCGATTCCAATGAATTTTAAAACTGATAAATCGTGTTGTTTCAAAATAATATCGACCTGAGTGAATGAATGAAATGTTTTTACACGTTATTATATTGATTTTAATCATTTTCATGTGAATTTGAAGTTGTATAGTGAAAATTCGAAAAAATTGAAACCCTGTATGTTTTTGACACAAACTCGTAGACCAACTCATTGAAATATAATTTTCTATATCCTTTTTTATGATATGAAACAGAATTTGACCATTTCCTTTCATTTTGAAGAAATATTGGGAAAATCCAACCTGAACTTCAAAGTCGAATAATTCAAGGAAAATTCAAATAAAAACGAAAAATATGCATACAAAATCAAGTAAGGATTGTTTTTTTTTTTCAGCATGGGCATTGGTAGAACTACAGGCCCTCTAGTTTAAGTAGAAAAAATTCATAACTGATAGAGTATGAACAGATGGAAAAGCATAGCATCTCCTTCTAAACCACGTTATTCGTTGCACTTATACAATCGAGATAAAAACAACACACCTTTCACGAGCCTCTTGTTTACACCTCAAATAAGATCATACTGAATTAACTTCAGTAAACAATACAAGCCATAATTTCTTATTCCTCAGCCACCAAATATTTATCCATACATTTGAATTATCATAGCCGCTCTGTCATTTAGAATAAATGATGTGTTTAAACGATGATAGAATCATCATTTTTTGTTTATTTGAGATTCTGTAGCTCCGCAAATTATTATTAACAACTCATTCAAAGCGTCGAGTTTTTATTTTTGGTATTACAATAATTTTAAACAGAATCGAAACAGAATGAAGAATTCTCTTGGTAATAATTGAGCTCTCACAATCCAATCACTTTTCGTATAATAAAGCCGATAAACCCATGATCGAACAATTATACCATTGTACACCAAAAAACGCAAACATATTATTCACAATCGTTATCGTACAGTTATCAAGCCGGGTATGGCAAATAAACATTCTATTTATAAGATATTTTCGAAAACTGCTGAATGCATCTTGAGTTTTCAGCGGGATAGAGCAGCTGTTCTATCACTTATCTTGTTTATATAATACGAAATGGATAACGAGCTTATACTTGTTGACTTTCTGCTAGTAACGTTCAACCACATCATAAATATTTATCTGATACACAGCAATGAGGAGGATCGGGTTATGGGCTTCATTAATATTTACGGCTTATATTTGTGCTACTATGCATCTTATGGAATTTTCAGCCGACCACTGCAATAAACAATACCAATACAGTCATTCTAGGAAGTACCCTGGTATCTTCCAAATATTTCATTTTTGTTAAATTCTGAGGCAACATGCACCAAATAGGTTTTGCCAACAGTAAGCTATAGCCAGAATCGAATGACACAATACCAACTATCAAATACTGTTGATTTTAAACGAGTTCAAGCTTTGGGAAATGAAGAAAGAGTGGAATGTTTGAAACGTTAAAATTTATTACTATTGAGTCGAAAGAAGTGCACTGTGCAATGTGTATGAGGAAGTAGGGTAAAGAGATTTGGTTTTTTTCCCTATACTTTGAAAGGGAAAGGTGACATTGGGACGCGCTATGATGACCACATATCCATTGTAGGTTTAAGCGTTCAAGTTTTTCCAAAGAGACTTTTGCTAGGCTAGCCCACATGGCTGCTGAAGCTTCGAAGACAGTGCTTCTTTGAGTTAAGCCTGTAATATTCTTATTTATTGGAAAAATTTGAAGCGATATTTCAGGCTTTGTGCTTTTAGCTTTTATTTGAAGTGAGCCCATCACCTTGATCAAAAGTACCACTTTTTATCTCCTTTAACTTCGTTTCAATTCCTCCCAAACAGATCCCATGTAAACTTCAACATGCCATCAACATATGTGAAAAATTATAATTGCTGGACGATCCAAATTCACACATGCTGCTTCCATCAGTTTTTTGGAACAACTTAACATCAACAGCATCTCACATCGTGCTTACGTCAAAGGCCAGATGTTGGAAATGTATATCTGCTCCACATTACTTTAGGAAGTTCAACAAACCTGCGAGTTTGATCGATTATTTTTTTATTGGGAACCAATGGGAGATCTTGAGTAAACTGGATCAGACAAAGAGGCTCATTTACAACTGAAAAACATTGGTGTTTCGGATTTCAGATGGAAGACCTTGAATTTGAATGGCGCTGTGGGAATTTGTGATGACGATATTGGTTTTCGATGTTTAGCTATTTATATTCATCAGAGGAAACAAAGTGATAATGAGATTGAATTATAAGGAAGAATGGAATCATAAGGATTATAAAATCGCCAACTCAGACCATAAAAGAGAAAGTATTGTAAGTCTGTTAACGTTTTCGCATAGATTTAAGTTAATGTGTATTCAGAAATCATAAAGCTCCAGGAATCCAAGATCGTATCGAACACACTTTAAGAGATCTGCACAATAAATATCATCCTATCCTTTTGTGATGCCTTGTGAATCTCTCGAATCCAATTTTGGACGTTGCCATTCTCGTAATGTCGCTTCCGAAATAGTCGAAAGTAATAATTCCCAGTTTTTCTCCTAATTTGGACCGAATGATGCCCAGACTGTGTACTTACGAGGATTTATACTTCCTTAATAACGTCTCGGAGCAACTAACAGTTGATTATAATGTCAAACCGTAAGTCTGCGAAATACTCGAAAGGGGCTATTGTTAGCTATATTTGGAGGTGTGATGGTAGTAGCAGCTTCTAGTCAAGTTGAGCGGGCTCTTTAGAGGTGGATGAAGTGTTAAACGGAATTTGATACACACTGAACACTTAATAAATAGAATTAATGGTTCTTTTTAATAGAAATAAAAAATTTTGTTTTTCGAAAACGGTTCATTTTATCGACGAAAAACAAGAGTAGGGGAAATACGTACAAAACGACATATATGGACAAAATGACGTAGGCATCATAATTTGAGTTTGGAGGTATCAAACGCGGAACTGCCCACCAAATCACACGACCCGAAGGGGTTCAATTAACTTCTGAAAACTCGCAAGCGCTACTCTAGTTTATTCGGTCGTTATGAGTGATAACAGAAAATAATAGGTCACGAGTTTTTTTTATTGCGCCAAATTTTTGGAAGAAATTGCCAGTTATCAACATTTTTTTTCATTTATATTGCATTCATTTCGATTATTACTTATTTGTCATTGTACTCCCGAAGCTTTTTTCATGTTAAATACACTTTTCCGTCGACCATAGATTAAAAGCTCATTTTAACGCACTCGAAATCATCCATTAATGACCTATTTTAATGCATGATTTCTTATTAATGCATGATTGTCATGGCATAAACATAAAATATTCAGTCGGAGCACTATGCAGCTTGGTTGGAAATCAACTTCTGTCACAGAAGGGTATATTGACAACTCCATTCAAAATAAAATAGACTGCAGAAGAAATTTCAGGTGATACAAGTTGCAAAGTAGATAATACTTCAACCTCCACTTTCTCCACACGTTCCTTATCGGATATCATAGGTAATGATATAAATGCAAACTAAATGTAAACTATTCAGAATGTCACAACATGTCTAATATTCCCTCTATGAATTTTTCGAATTGTTCCATAGGGAGCATAAATATTAATATATCGAAATGAACATAGAAATTCACATTATGTCAGATTTGTCTATTATGCAAAATAAAAATTCATTTCTATCGAGAATTCCTATTCAATTCGTGATGAGGTCGACGGAAAAATCTTGTAATCAACTCGTTTATTTAATTCAGCGATTAATGCTCTCAAACATTAACGCGTGAGCGGAGCGAGCACGTTAAAATATTTCGACCATTAATCGCTGTCATTAATAAACTAGTTGATTAAATAACTATTTTGTATCAATTCGATATATTTCTAGTTTCATAACGCTTTATGGACAAAATGACATATACAGTGAACGGACAAAATGACATAGGTATTTCAGCTGAATTAACCGTATCTACCGGACAACAACGAGACCATTCATCGCAGGCTCCATCACCAAACTAAGAGCCAGGACTTGTCTCAACATATTCATAACAAAATATTCATCTGCGGCTAATAAAGGCAATGCATCTTAACCTATTCTTGCTGATCCTATGAGGAGGTTTCCTCCAATTCCTAAAGGACGATTCATAAGTGGATAAGGCAAACGTGAGCCGAAAACTCGATAAACGTACTTAGTTTCAACTTCTATACCTAATATGATTGCACTCAAATCAAAAAATGAGCCCATACCTCTTCCAAAGAAAAGGAGACACGTCCCTAGGGCATTATTTGAAGAAGACAATGAAGAAGAAAATGATCCTAGCAACTTTCGAGATGATGAAGACGATTTTCCAACTGTCTATTGTTATTAGTGTTATTACCTTTTTTCCCGATTTAGGTCGGGAAAAACCCAGTCTTCCCTAGGATTAGACCTGGAAAAGACTAGTTACGATGCATGCATTGGTTGCATAGGGCTCACGTATCTTGTGCTGATGTTCCAAGCGTTTCATTGGTGAACTTTTTCCAGGTTTGGTAACTACGAGGGGCAAACCGCTGACAAAAATTTGTACACCATAATCCCGTCCAACCAGAATTCCATGGGAATCCCTAAGAATTCCACAGGAATCCCGTGGAATTCTTAGGAATCCCGTGGAATTCTTAGGAATCCCGTGGAATTCTTAGGAATCCCTTGGAATTCTCAATAATCCCGTGGAATTCCAAAGGAATCCCGTGGAATCCTTAAGAATTCCATGGAATCCCTTAGAATTCCATGGAGAAATGATATTTAGTATCAATTGTCCACAATTATTTCATTCTTGACAATTGTACCCTATTGAACACGCTTTTACATCAACTTCACATGTGTATTATTTGTTTGTAACCGACTCTTTTGAACTTGATTTTTGTCTATTTTCTAATGTCAAATTCAATTCAAATTTCGTATAGGTAGGTACTCATGAAGAACTGATGAATATACAGTAATTCGAACAGCACGTTCCTTTTTCAAATTTTCAGTTGGGTTTACTATTAGAGCGTGTGGTTCAATTTTAAAAAAATATCCATTCTATATTCATTCATTGCATTAAGATTTTCAGAAATGGGGTTCAAATAGGTCCTTTCTCTGTGTTAAGCTAATTCTGTCCAAATTTCTTGGAAATTCGGGAGTAAAAGTTCATTTATATAAAAAAAATAGATATGTAATGGAGGAAGAATGAATAAACCCAACTCTAGAACCCATAAATTGATACTTTTTCTTCGTACTCCAACTCTGTTGTCAGAATGTCTATAAAGTTAGCAGTGCCACGTGCGAGAAAATCAATAAAACCTATAGCATTAATTGTCGAATAATTGTCGAGAATTTGTCGTGAAAGAAAAAAAAATGTCGCGTCATTAGTTTGTTTTCTACGGGGTGGCTTTGCTTAACTTAACGTTAAGTTAGCAGAACCACTTTCTCAATATCGACCAAATATCATGAAAATAATTATCGAGTAATTGTCGAAGTCAATATGAAGTACAAAAAACACAAAAAATCCATTCCTTCTTGTTCATTTTACGTCTTTTTCCGCGAGTTCGAGATATTTCTAGAATTATCGCATTTTTGGCAACAGCGCATTCGTATTTGACTTTTTTTCTATTGCATTAATTGTCGAATACCTGCCTCGAATTTGTCGTGAAAGAAAGAAAATTGTCTCGACCTTCGTTTTTTTTACTAGGTGACTTTGCTAACTTTATATTAATTTAGCAAATATTATCACGATGATCATAAAAGATTGTCGGGCAATTGTCGATGTTCAAATAGATTGAAAAACACGCAAAAGATTTAATCTTTCTAGCAATTTCCACTCCATTTTCTCGCGATTTTCCTATATTTCTGAAAATATCGCATTTTTGGAAACAGCGCATTCGTTTTTGAGTTTTTTCTATTGCATTGATTGTCGAATGCCTGTACCGAATTTTTCGTGAAAGAAAAAAAATTGTTGCGTCCTTAATTTTTTTTCTACGGAGTGGCTTTGCTAACTTAACGTTATGTTAGCAGAACCACTTTCTCAATATCGACCAAATATCATAAAAATGGTTATAAATAATTGTCGAGTAATTGTCGAAGTCCATATGAAATAAAAAAAACACAAAAAATCCATTCCTTTTAGTTTATTTTACGTCTTCTTCCTGCGAGTTCGAGATATTTCTGGAATTATCCCATTTTTGGCCACAGCGCATTCGTTATTGACTTTTTTTTATTGCATTATTTGTCGAGTACCAACCTTGAATTTGTCGTGAAAGAAAAAAATTTGTCGCGACCTTCGTTTTTTTTTCTACTAGGTGGCTTTGCTAACTTTATATTAATTAAGCAAATAGTGGTCGAATATCATCACAATGATCATAAATGATTGTCGAGTAATTATCGATGTTCAAATGAAGTAAAAAACACAAAAAAAATTTTATCTCTCTAGCAATTTCCAATTCATTTTCTCGCGATTTCCCCATATTTCTGGAAATATCGCATTTTTGGCAACAGAGCATTCGTTATTGACTTTTTTTAATGCATTAATTGTCGAATACCTGACCCGAATTTGTCGTGAAAGAAAAAAAAATTGTCGCGTCCCTAATTTTTTTTCTACGGGGTGGCTTTGCTAACTTTATATTAAGTTAGCATGACCACTTTCTCAATATCGACCAAATATCATAAAAATGGTTATAAATAATTATCGAAGAAAAAAAATTAAGGACTCGACAAATTTTTTTCATTCACGACGAATTCGGGACAGGTATTCGACAATTAATGCAATGGAAAGAAAGTCAATAACGAATGCGCTGTTGCCAAAAATGCGATAATTCCAGAAATATCAGGAAATTTCGTGAAAAAGGCGTGAAATAAACTAAAAGGAATGGATTTTTTGTGTTTTCTTTTACTTCATATGGACTTCGACAATTACTCGACAAAAATGGTCATGGGCGCCCGCAGAAATCCGCAAAAATTTTTCTCAGGGGGGGCCAAATAAAGAATAGAGAGCAATATTGAGGGTGTTGTGCTGTAAAACAATGAGGCCATCAAAATCTCAGGTAGGCCCCCCCTGCGGGCGCCGATGAAAATGGTTATAACCATTTTCATGATATTTGGTCGATATTGAGAAAGTGGTCAGGCTAACTTAATATAAAGTTAGCAAAGCCACCCCGTAGAAAAAAGATTAGAGACGCGACAATTTTTTCTTTCACGACAAAATCAAGGTAGGTATTCGACAATTAATGCACTCGAAAAAAAGTCCATAATGAATGCGCTGTTGCCAAAAATGGGATAATTCCAGAAATATCTCGAACTCGCGCGAAAAATCCGTAAAATAAACTAAAAGGAATAGATTTTTTGTGTTTTGTTTACTTCATATGGACTTCGGCAATTACTCGACAATTATTTATAACCATTTTCATGATATTTGGTCGATATTGAGAAAGTGGTTCTGCTAACTTAACGTTAAGTAAGCAAAGCCACCCCGTAGAAAACAAATTAAGGACGCGACAATTTTTTTACTTTCACAACAAATTCGGAACAGGTATTCGACAATTAATTGAATTAATGCAATAGAAAGAAAGTCAATAACGAAAGCGCTGTTGCCAAAAATGCAATAATTCCAGAAATATCACGAAATCGCCTGAAAAAGCCGTGAAATAAACTAAAACAACTAAGAGGAATGGAGTTTTTGTGTTTTTTCACTTCATATGGACTTCGACAATTACTCTTGTCGAGTATTATTATTTATAACCATTTTCATGATATTTGGTCGATATTGAGATAACTTAACGTTAAGTTAGCAAAGCCACCCCGTAAAAAAAATAAAGGAGGCGACAAATTCTTTTCTTTCACGACAAATTCGGGACAGGTATTCGACAATTAATTCAATAGAAAAAAAGTCAATAACGAATGCGCTGTTGCCAAAAATGCGATAATTCCAGAAATATCTCTAACTCGCGGGAAAAAGACGTAAAATAAACAAGAAGGAATGGATTTTTTGTGTTTTTTCTACTTCATATGGACTTCGACAATTGCTCGACAATTATTTATAACCATTTTCAAGATATATGGTCGATATTGAGAAAGTGGTTTTCACGACAAATTCTCGACAATTATTCGACAATTAATGCAATAGGTTTTATTGATTTTCTCGCAAGTGACACTGCTAACTTTATTTTAATTTTTTTTTATTAATCATTTGAGAGTGACGGAAGGTAATGTTAGGGTTTCAAACATTGAAAAAAAGGGACCCAGCGCTGTCGAATTCTATTTTCGAAAGGATGTAGAATGTTGGAAAACGTGGAGCAAAAGAGTTGGAGAAATATTACTTATCCCCTCCCTGAGACATAATGGATGGATTCGTTTGAATCAGTCAAATCTAATCAAACTATATGGGTGTATTTTCCCTTGGAATCCCTAACGAATCCTTTGGAATCCCGTGGAATCCTGATGAATCCCGTGGAATCCCGAGGAATCCCGAGGAATCCCGTGGAATCCCGTGGAATCCCGAGGAATCCCGTGGAATCCCGAGGAATCCCGTGCTCTTGTACACCATAATTCCTCAGCGGTTTGCCCCTCGGGTAACTATAAGTAGAAAAATACAGTTGCCTTTTGCCGGTATGTCATTTTGTCCATAGCATTCGGACAAAATGAATTTCGTTCATCCCAATTTATCTGAAAATATTTAATTTTTTGATACTTTTATTTCATAAAGGTTGATTAAATTTTGTGAAGAAAGGACCAAAGATCATAGGTGTAGAATATGACATTACTGTGATTCACTACTAACAAGTTATGCATCTGGAATAAAACCCTATATCATTTTGTACGTACTTCCCCTACCCCTTTTAGCTTGATATTCAAGCTATCCAAATTTTTTTTTTCTACCGCTTATCATACAGGGTGTTGAAAATGTAAGCATTAAAAATATAACCTAGTCCGCCCCTGGTAAACTAAAAGAGCTAATTTAAATTGAAGGCAGTATTTTAAGAGGTCCTTACCACTGTTCATCATATCAAATTTTCTTTAAATTATATTAAGTAGTTTGAAATTTATTCGAGTAAAATGGATTTCCAGTGACGTCATTTAGGAGGCCGTATCTCCGTAGGGAGGGCAGCTAGGAAAAAAAATGATGGGAACTTGTCATCTTATTTTTTGATGTTCTATCTGAATCCGAGAGATTTCCCACATTTTCCCGGACACCCTGTATACGCTCCCTTCGCGATAAACCCAGGTAGTGTTGATTTCGTTATTGCAATAGTTATCATTTCTATTTAAAGAATGTCAGGCGTTATTAATATATCGGTTATTTCAAGTTGTTTATCTCGACGAGCCGATTTAATTTCTTGGGTAGAGCTTGTTTATGCATTCGTCAAAATGTTACTTAGGTCACGATTTGAGTCGAGTTATAGAACGATGGTGTGCGGTATCGTGATACAAATACGAGAAATAATGGTTTGCGAGAAGGAGAAATATCAATAAATTACTCCTGATAATGAATATGTTCTGTTTCCTTCGTAAACAACAAAACCGCAAACGATTGTAATATCCTGTGCCATTAATACACTTTTCTTTATGAAACGGCCATGAAAACGTTTTGTGCAGCAGCATTCACAGCAGAAATAAGGGTCAGTATCTGTCGGATGCTACCTATCATAAAATTCTCCGGGGAATAATGATAATTAATTCTCAACTTTCATAAGATAATTGCAGCATCAATGAAATTAAAGGAAATCTTAATATATTAAATGTTTTGATTGAAATTTCACACAATCACTGGAATAGAGGGAGATGTAATATTAATTGCAACTTCTTCGATAACACTTGAATACGACAACTTTCACTTGACGAATTCGTGGAAACACAAGCGAATTTTATAATTTATTTTCAGACAGTTGAACAAATCATTTCATATTCTATTGTAAAGATGGATCCAACTGATTTCAATCCGGGTTGTTGCATGAGTTGACGTTTGGCTGACAAATTCAGTTTTTGATTACTTCATTTATAAATTTTCCTATATTTTTTTTTTCGTTTTATCTTATGAAGATCAGAGAGTTTTTGTGCCTTTGGATTTCATCAATTTGAATAACAGTGGACAACAATGTATATTTCATTCATTTCTAATATGGTTGATGAAAATCCAGCTACACAATCTATAACTCCTCCTGATGGCTAAACCTCCCAACTTAGCAATGTTCGAACATATCCAGAATGCTCGGGTTCAAGATACTGATCAACTGCGGTTCGATTCAGTTGGCATGGGTTATCTCCAATAGGATTTATTAGGTTCGAACTCAATTATCTAATCTCTCTCTTCAGGTCGACGATAATGCCAATTAGCCAAAGATGTTGAATGATCCGAGTGACTCAATGGGATTGTTCTTGATTTAATTAGGTAATACAGGATGCTTTGATCTGATCTTGGATTACAGAATTCACGATCTTCGTGAGATCGATGAACGCACAGATAAGATTAGTAGGAGCTAGAATTGCAATTTTATTTAGCCAATGAGGAAGCGTATCTTATTCTTGCTGAGATCCAAAGATTTCTTGGTTCCTACAGTTCCGAAATACCGAAAGAACCTTTTGGAATATCTAATCCATTCCTAGAAGATCCTCAAGAGTGCTTCTCTTTCAGTTTCTTATTCCTCTCATAGGTGCATTTGCTTATGCCACAAAAAGGTAATTTGTTTTTTTTCAGGACCACAAATTTCAGATTTTGGAAAAGTGGTTCGAGAATGTTGCCAAAATTTCGGCCTAGCGTGAAAGCGTGGGGGTTCGAGAGGCGGCGCTTCCGACGCCGCCCGTCCTAAGACGTCGGGAAGAATTTGAAAATAATTCCCGAATAGTGCAAAAAACAACCGATTTCGACGTTTCGGGGGAACTTTGAGGCGCGAAAATGCGTTTCTCCACGACTGCCACAGAATACAGCTCTTCCAACATCGAATTTGACCTTTGAATGTTAGTATTCCATTGATATGTAATATTCATTCTACAACACTTTTATCGATTTCAAGTAAATAACCAGTTATGACCGCGGTTGTTGTTCAGTTTGGTCCTTGGTTTTCGCCCTTTATAGATTACCACCAATAACCAACTGGAGCTTGAGTATAATCCTTGTTTTTTAAGCATTTCGACTGAATTTCATTCTCGCACAGTGTGTGAGAATATTCATTCCGTAACACTTTTGAAAACATAGAGAATAAATCTATGTGTCAGCCGCTCTGATTGTCATATTTATTGCGGTTTTCGAAACGTCATAATTCATCTTAGTATTCTTTTTTCTTTTATTTCAACATTCGTGGAGAAAGTATAGTCTGTTACTCGGTTAGAATGAAAATTCGATACTCGTGATTCCTCAGGCTCGCCTCCGGCTCGCCCTCGGAATGATTCACTCGTATCGGATTTTCATTCTGCCCTTGTTACAGAATATACTATTCCATAAATACCGGATTTAATTTCAGGATTTTCGAATGACGTTTCATCGTCGGACTATGAAGTTTTATTTTAAAATGCAGATTTTTGGTATTTAATCGCAGTTTGATAGTAGGTATTCGGTCGATTATCGAAGATTAACGTTGGTTTCTCTTTATAGCTGAAATTTCGGCCAGATAAAGCATTTTTGGAAGCAGGATTGAATGTTTACGTTTCAGGTTATACACTTAGGTATACGGTAGAATGAGAAAATGGATAGAAACGTATTAAAAGGGGGCAATATCGTCTCAGATGGTTCGGATGGGGGGTATTGAGGTAGATCACGATGATTTTTTCCAGATTTTAGAAGAACTCCGGCAATTTTCAAGCCGATTTGAAAAAGTGACGTCGCCGTGAGAGCCTGTAAGTAAGATTGATTTTTCCTATTTAAAAGATGTTTTTCAGGTAGAAATGAGGAAAAAGTTGTTCTTTAGATGTTTTTTTAACGAAACCGACCAAGGTTCAAGCTCGAAGATTGATTTTCGGAGAGTTGTGAACGAAATCCATCAGCTCCAATTGACCATATTGTTCGGATGAAAGAAAAATGTATTTTTGGATAGAAAATCGCAGGTAGGGGGCCAATCCTGTTCGAAAATGTGATTTCACGATGTCTTTCAACGTTAAAATAGTATATGATATTCCATGGGAAATTCATAACAGATGAAACTCGTAATGTGAACTGCAAATTCCGTTTTTCTCATTGAATCGTAAAAGCCACCGACATGTTGAACTTCCGCAGCAGCCAGACAAAACGAAGTATCGGTTTCTGTCTAGCTCGAGACTAATGAGATTATTTATTCCTCGGAAAAGCAATTAAATAATTAGGGACAAATTTCACAGTCAGAGGGTGGTACTTCGATCGCTGAGAGCAAAAAGAGAGTCTTGTCACATCAGAAGTGGGATTGAAAACCACACAGCGAGAGTCAAATTGGCTACGACGACGTCTAGGTGGTTGATTGGGTTAGTTTGGAGAGACAGGCTGAGGGTCGTGGAAAAGTTTCTTTACAGACCTCAACTAATAGAATTTCTCTCTACCTACCTCCTTTTCAGGTTCGGATGTCTCGGTGATTATCGCAGAACTTTCGTTATGGAGAGCTAACTTATCAATTTGAATGAATTAATCGTCCCAAGTAATAATCCCTTATTCTCATTCCCTTGTAAGGGTTTCGTATTTCAAATTTCTTTCATACATCTTTCGATAATAGTTTATTTAGTTAGTTGGGTAAGGGGGTTACATTCCACTGCAACCTCCAGGTCTATTTTGTCCCAAATTTGAGCTGTTTTTGTAACTGTTTTTCGTACAGCTTACCCTTCAGCCCCAGAGATCCAGTGAACTCCATCTAAAAGGGCTTCAAAGCAAGGAGGCTAAATCCTATTTCCTTCTACAGAGTGTAACAGCCAAATGGAATAAATTCGATAACGAATAAATGAGGGCGTGTTGGGAAAAATGCTGGGACACGTCGATTTGTGATTTTAAATGCGCATATTTTTCAAGAAAATAATATTGTATAGGGTGTTCCATGTGACCGTGGCCAATACAAACTTTCTTATTTCAATTGCAACCCCATGTATATTATTTATTTCTTGGATTCTTCAGAGAATTCTAGACACAATTAATGCACAATGTCCTATACCTATCTTCAACTATTTCGGAAGTATTAAGTGTTTTCAGATTTATTGCGAAAATCGATGTTTTAAATAAAAATTTATTTATTTCACAAATTCGGTACATTACACTCAAAACCTAATAAGTAATTCTGATTATTTCTTGATTATTAAAAAAAAACATTAATGTCAATGTAGGAAATGTTCAAAATGCTCGCCGCGAACTTCTTGGCAACATGCTAATCTGGTGTAGAATTGTCTTCTAACGTTACTCAACATTTCTTCTCAGTGATGATTACTTTCTTCATATCAAGAGGTAAATGGGAAATAAGTATTGAGTGTAATGTATCGAATTTGTGAAATAAAATAATTTCCATTTAAAATGTTGATTTTTCTTAAAAATGTGAAAACACTTAATCGAGCACTTAATATTTCCGAAAAAGTTGAAGATAGGTATAGGGCATTGTACATGAATTATGTCTAGAATTTTCTGAAGAATCCAAAAAATAAATGATATACAGGGGGTTGCATTCGAAATAAGAAAGTTGGTATTGGCCACGGTCGCATGGAACAACCTATATAATTTTATTTTCTTGAAAAATATGCGCATTTAAAATTACAAATCGACGTGTCCGAGCGTTTTTCCTAACACCCCCTCATAATATCGAATTTATTCCATTTGGCTGTTACACTCTGTATAATTTTGCTTGTCTGCCCTGCGTTAGCAAACTAGACTAGTGTCCCTTAGGAGATCATTGATGATTTAACACAAGAGACTTCTCGGCACAAACTGGGGACAGCAAGCTCAAAAACGGGAAGCTTGGAAGAAGTTGGAGGAAAAATATATAGAGAGATGGACAAAGCTAAGGGAGGCTTAATTCGACAATGGGTTGTTAGCTGAGAATGATGATGAAAGATGAACACAGGAGAATTATTTGTTTATAACTCAAATATGAATTATTCGATTCAATTTTGAGAGAATATCGAATCTCTTGGGCCTTATAGTTATGGGAGAAATTACTCGGTGCCACAACCCGAACCATGGGGTACCTCACGACTATAATGTAATAATTCAGACTGATCTTATCTCATCCCACTTGGCATATTGAAATTCGAAGTAAATTATGAGAACCATCTAATGTGATTCACAATGGAAATCGACAATACTGCGTGCAGAAAGAACTATGTTAACGGTTGCATCCTCTACTGTTTTCCGTTCTCACCATTAACATTCTTTCTGTTCGATTATCTGCACGTTAATTTCATTACTAACCCACTCAGTCGGCTGTGATGCACTTCTAATTCAATTACCTCGACCTGAACTTTTTATAGAAGCCGTCTACTCTCCCGAGTGAGATTTTAATCGACGGCTGGTACCTCCAAGAAGCTGCTTTCCCGTTTCTTACTCTGGTGGCATTCTAGACACGTGCAGATACAGCTCGATACGGAAACTTGCCCCGGCTGGGCCGTTCCAGGAGCAAAAAACCGTCCCGTTTGACATCGCATTACTGTAAAATCTCCTTCGTATGCACATCGATACAGAGTGAATCGAATGGTGATCCCAGATTGTGTTTCGAAAATAGAGATGTGAAAGGTTCTGCGATATTCCGATGGAATGGCGGAATATATGAGGTCTTGTGTATTTTTACGGATGCCAGGGATCAGGAGCGAGGCCGTTGTTGTGGAAAATATTGTCGGATATCGTGCCCGACCTTTTTTTCCGTACCTGCCCGAGCCCTTTTCCCAGAATCGACGATATTGAATTATCCTAAAGTTTTCTCGAAATGGTGAACTGTGTGGACTCAGTTCGAGTAAATTCAATTTTAGGTTGAATTAAAAGCATCATTGGTGAAATGATTTCTCCAATCTCAAATCGTTTTCCCAAAAATACCGACATTGGTTGATGTAAATGATAGCTCGAAATTAGGACTTAGCTTGGGTGAGTGGTATACAGATGTTCCTAAATTGGAGGTACGAACGAAGATGGAAGATTCCTGGCATAATTTAAAGAATAAAAGTCCCTCAAACATGGAACCGCAAATGTTTAGTTTCCGAAATGCAGGATCCTACTGGTGTATTAGGAAGAATTTGAACGACAATTATGAAAACAGCTGGATTGGACGAGGTGGACTTCAGTCATGGCCTGTCAGATCTCCAGGCTTAAATGGATTTAATTTCTTTCAATGAGAACAAGATTTTTATGACAATTTTGATTTTTCTGAGGATTTCTAGAGAATTACCTACTCAACATTTTTTTCTAGAAATCAGTAGCAGATACGACAAAATTACAAGAGACCATAAATTTCAGTAAAACAACAAGGCTCATTCAAACAACTGTAAAAAATAACAGTGGCTCACCAAAAATAGTTCTGAAGGAAAACAGGGGACAGTGTTCCAGAAAAAATATCACCCTGTAGATTTGCAATCGAAATTGGCATGTCACATGGTGTAATTTCTTAGTTTGAATATCTTTGCCTAATATCAGTTGGATATCTAATGAAGTGCACATACTAAGAGAAGAAAACTTGAAAAAATTCAAACTTCTACACTCTGTATCTCGAAAACGAAAAAGTTGCGATCCTATACAGGGTGTCCCAGAATAACACTGACTGACTGACAACGTTCGGCCATATATTCTCAAGTTGAAATTTAACGGGTAGTCGAAAAAAAGGAAGGTAAAATGTTTTTAGTTTTTAAGTTATCAGCCATCAAATATGGCGTTGTAATGATTTGATTTTTCTCGAAAACGGTTGTACCTAGGAAAATTTTGCAGGAGGGCATGTTTCTTCTAAAATTAACATTTTATACGGTGAGTTGATCAAAATATTAAGAAAATGTGGGTAAAAAAAATTCCAAATGTTTTGAGGTGGCCAGGACGCTGAAAATCATAGATCCATGTTTTCAATTTGAATGACATTTCGTAGAAAGAAGTAACTCTAGTCACTGAATTGATCCACCAAATTTTATCACGAATTGAAAAAAAAATCGCCATTTTTTATGGCTTATAACTTGAAACCTGAAAACATTTTACCTAACTTTTTTTTTTCGACTAATCGTATTAATTTTATATTGAGATTATATGGTCGAGCGTTGTCGATGTTATTCTGGGACACCCTGTATGTATCGGACTTTTTTCTTAAAATTATGCAAGGAATCTCCCCTCTCCGTTTTGAAAAATTATGGAAAATATGATTACCGAGCTATTTTGCATTGACTTTTCCTCTTTAGATCCGTTTATTCACATCACGGCTAGGATATCTGTGGAAAAAGTTTTAACGAGTTTAAAATTGCCCTCTTTGCCGGTTTTTTCTGCGATTTTCGTGAATTTTAAAAAATACTTCCACATCGCTTAGAGAATCAAAATTTCACCCACGTATGAAACGATTACTCCTCTATTCGACCGTATGAAAATTTTCTCAGTGTACCGCAGGATAGCTGTGATTTTAAGATTCCTCTAGACCCACTTTTACGAGTTGGTCCACAGAGTTACCATTATAGTATAGATTCATTGGTATCGGTAAAATCAGGTTTTCTATAATTTAAATTTATTATAATCCTCGGGGATGTAGTTACACTGAGTGATTATATCAAATCTTACATTGCTATCAAAAGTTTGCTATTTGCATTGTTAACAGCTGCTTTTGTTTTTAAATATGGCAACACTGATGTGGATATGTCAAATTTGACATTGTCCTCGTGACGTTTGTCACTTAAAATGGTGAACGTACGTCACAGTAATGGGCGAAAGTTGACGTAACATTTAGAACGAAACGCCTTAATTGTCGCCTCCTAATGAGTCTGAACCTCCAAGACTAGAACACCAACGCCGCAAGAATTAACTCCATTTCCTCCTCCTTCGCAACCTCGAAGGAAACAACGGTCTGGTGCATTTTTCGTCGCAAAACGACTACGCCGCAAGAATCGATAGGGTCCCTGTTTACCACGTACCTCACCTTGACCTACGCGACTGTAACGCGACTTACTCCCCCGCGTCATTACGCGCCAAGACCGTCGACGACGCTGGTGTAGGCCGATTCGCCGTCCTGCGATTTTTTACGAGAAGAACGGGTTTGAGTTCATTCATAAGAAAGGCTTGGAGCGGGCAACTCTTTTCATCAATATCTATTATACTTTCAACTTCACAAAATAAAGAGTGTTTCTGAATCAGGATAAACAATATATCATATCATTAGTACAAACAGAGAGGGGAGATTCCTGAGCTTATTTTTAGAAAAAAAGTTACAAAAATTGAATACGTTTCGTTTTCGTTATCTCAAGTCAATTTCCTGAAAACTCAGATTTTGCATTGTTCTAATTTTTACTCGGGACTTTCTGATTCAAGGGAGTGGGCTTCATTATTTCAAGCAGTTTTCCCGAAAATTCAGATTTTGAAAAATTCGAATTTAACTCGAAAATATTTGGAAGGGAGGACTAAGCTTTACTGAATGATGAATAATTATCCATGCACACATAAGAATCATTTAATTTTAGTGGAATCATCGTCTCAATCTTAATAGGTATCTCAAACCAATTTTCTGAAAACTCAGATTTTGCTCAGTTCTAATTTTTACTCGAGACTTTTTGATTTGAGGGGGTAGGGTAGGGTGAATGATGAATTTTGATAGTAGTGTAGAGAATTTTGAATATTGGCAAAGGAAAATTCCCATTATTCCAAGCAGTTTCTACAAAAATTCAGATATTGAAAAATTCGAATTCAACTCGAAAATATTCAACAGAGAGGACTTAGCTTTACTGAATGATGAATAATCCATGCACACTTAAGAATCATTTAATTTTAGTGAAATCATAATCTTACTATCTCAAAAAAAATTTCTAAAAACTCAGACTTTGCACGTTTCACACCCTTGGCCTAAAGTGGATATTTTCTGAGTTAATATCCACTTTACGGCAAGGGTGTGATGCATACACTCACATTATTTTTTAACGTAGATTCAATATCTGCCATAAAAAAATGGGGTTCTAATTTGAAAAAATTGATTTTTCACGATTTTGTCATCCCTAACTTTGAAAGCGATTTTTTCACCCCCTGTATCATGAATCGCGATTTCGATTTTTAAAGTGGATACATCAATCTTACATCTTGAAAAATCTCAAAAATGAAAATTTTCCATCCAAAAACCTCGAAGTTATTCTTGTTTCAGCGGAGCTCTATTTTCGATTTTTTTTTCGAATTTTCCCGCTCAGAGAGAATTTTCCAACCAAAACTGAAAAATGTTACATCAAAATAACTTGAAATTTTCTAAGGAATCTATTTCTGCAATGAAAAAATGGTGTTCTAATTTGAAAAACGGAAGTTGACGTCATTTCCGGAAAAACCGGAGGTGCTCATGCCTTGAAAATATTTCAGATTTCATCAGCATCGTGAAATACTTATAAGTGCTGAATTTCATGAATATACGTTCAGTAGTTTCCCGTATAAATATGGGTGAGGTTCCTCGTGAAAGACCCTGTATATCATGCGACATGCCGATTCTGAATGAAAACCTGCAGGGTGATATTTTTTCTGGAGCACTATTCCATGTTTGCTTCCACGACTTTCGTTTTGGTGAGCAACTGAAGTTTGAAAAATTGTTGAAAGATGTTATTTCATCCAAGCTTATGGTTTCTTGAAGCTTTTTGGCATCTGCCTATCTCGAAAACGAAACGTTCGCAGTCCCATCTTTTTAGACTTTTTTTCTTGAAATTATTTCAGGATTCCCCTCCAATTTAAAAACACCCTAGGCAATTTTATATGGGCCATCTTGTATTTGTTTGGAAAAACCTAAGATAGATCGGTTGATCCAACAACAAAAGTCAGCATACGTCTGGACTGAAAACGATATTATTAAGGAGTAACGCAATACCCCGCTCAATGAAGTTTTGAGTTTCCATAACTCAATTCTGCCAGCAATGCGATATAGCTTCGTCTAACTGGTGATTTTTTTCTCGGTGAAGGTCAACTAATGTTCGAATACACAGGAAGTTTTGGTTTTATGTTCCATAAATAACGGAACGAGTGTAGGCGACTGCTAACCAAGCTTTAATGAAAATTCAGTACGCATCAATAGGTTTCGGTTTCATACAGAAGGAGGCTTTCCAATCCGATGATCTCATGCCGATAGATTTGGATCGTCTTTCCAACTAAATAATATTTCGTCACACTGATCATTATCTTTATATTTATGGAGTTGTTTGGAAATGTCTTGAAAGCGCCGAAACTGAAATGATATCGATGAAAAATGCAGGCAACCTCGCATAAATTCAATTATTCAAATGATGTTATGTTGGTTGGCAATATGAATATTTGTCATTGTTGTTAATTCACTGCACGTTTCTATTTTGGATGATATCTGATAATTTATTCTATACATGGACATATAAATACGAGTATAAATAGCATTCGTTATTTACATTATCGGATCCTGTGAAAATACGTTTTGTTTTCCGCAATTTTTGTTTTCGATTTTAGCTGGCATGGCCATTATGGTGAAATCAGAGTTTTCAGATAACGAGTCATGAATTTATTCAGTAAAATTCATTGTTACATTTCTGAATCATCGTGAAATGTTTTGTTTTTCCAATTGAATATAATTTATGTATAATTTATATATTCGATCGAAATGGTCATTTCCATGTGTTTTTGATTTCGATGTTTTATACAGAGTTTCAATTATTCATTCTTGGGGCCAAGAACTTCTTTTTCGATTTTGACTCTGTTGGGAAGATGAAGACTTTAAAAAGAACTTATACATGCCTAAAATTACTGACACTAACTCCATTGGAGCGACATTTCAAAAAAAAATCGTAAAAATACCCCAAATTTTTTTCAACTATGCCTGCATTCAGAATCTCTTTGATTTACCTCCAGGTGAATTATTTGTCATTAATAATTAATTCCTTGCA
The DNA here is from genome assembly GCA_910592335.1 of Adalia bipunctata. Classification (NCBI taxonomy): domain Eukaryota; kingdom Metazoa; phylum Arthropoda; class Insecta; order Coleoptera; family Coccinellidae; genus Adalia; species Adalia bipunctata. The sequence continues at coordinate 19,274,839 of OU342955.1, forward strand.
TAATTTATAACACAAAACAATAAAAATACTTTCGATGTTTTCATTGAAATTCATTTCAGCGAATCTTTTCGGTAGGAATTAGGAATATGCTTAATTCCAGAAATACTTTTGATTTCCAAAATGATTGATATTTCAAAAATATCTTTCAAACGAAGACATGTTTGAAAAATGGTATATCAATAAAACACTTTCTTCAAGAGAATCTACCGTTCAAAAAATTACAAGTCAAAGACCCACAATATAATTAGAATACCTATGTATATATTCAATTTATGTGCCCCCTTTTTCATTAAATATGTTCATTTCAATTATTAATTGAAGTATGTAATAATACGGTTTTTTTTTCTGAATTGGAATCTCTATTTCTTTGTTATTCACCCTTCAGAATTGAATACATGGCAAAGTTTGATAGGTCAATTAGAAGACAATTTTTGAGAATGCGAAATTTTTTGATTAATTCTTTTTCATTGAAACCAAAGCGATTTGATCAATATCAATGTTTCTCTTTTCCTGAAATACATTAGGAAGCATTGGGAGAGAAGTAATTAGCAAATTATTACTAGAAAAGAATTGAAAATATGGTATTTAATAAGAAAAACTATGCTGTCAAATCATAATCTTGATGAAGGTGTATATTACTGTATATGGATTCTATTTTTTTTAAATATAAAAACCAAATTTTGATAGTTGAATATTTGATTTTTTTTCTCGTGCATTTTTTGCAAATTTAACCAGAACATACAAAAAAGCACATCTGAATATGCAATATGCACAAGAAAAAAAAAAGAATAAAGAATTTTTTTTCGCAAAAACCTAAAACAATCGCAAACAAATTTGGCGGTTTAACTCTGAATCACCCTCTGCGTTCTGTTAATATTTTATAAAATCAATATCCCAACTTATTTGAAAATTCAAAGACAAAGATAATTCTTCAAGAAGTTGCGTCAAATTATTAACATCGATGCCTGAATAAATGAAAAAATTCACAATATTTTTACTTGAAAATCTAGATGGAATAACATTACAAAATTCGCGAATTTATTGCGATAATTACCAATTACGGTTTCCATTCACATCATTAAATCGATAGCAACAAAATAAATTGCAACATTTCTTCGAATAATCAATGATTTCGCCAAAATCCGTCCAAAAATATGCGACATTGACGTAAGAATCGAGTTTAGTTTGTTTGAGGTTATGATATAAAAGCACTGTTACCGGCTAAAGCCGGCTGTACAGCACCGGCATGACAAAACTCACCGTATCCTCTCTGGAAGCTCTATTTTCGTCTTCTTCTTCGTATGAGCGTGAACTGGAGAAATGCTGGGTTCGCTACCAGAAGCTGGAGGCGAGGAAGAACGGTTGCTCGAAGACAGACTTCCAGTCCTACCACGACTTTCCATAACAGTGGTAAGGTTATGGCTTGTGTTGACCGTCAAAACGGGCCTCGAGTTACGGTTGCGCTTCTTCTTTTTCTTACCGGTGTCTATCTCTTCTATTCTCCCGAAAATATTGCTAGTTGGTGGAGGAGGCATCCAGTCTAAGTCTTTCTTGAGATGTCCCCTCCCGCACTTGCAAGCACAGGCCTTGTAGGCCAGATCGTAGCCCTTTTTGGTCCACAGATTCTGGTGCCTTTGGCGCTCTGACCAAGACCTTGCTCTACCGCAAGTCTTCAGGTAAGCGAGTACTGTCTGTTCCCACTGCTCGAAACACTCGCGATGCATGAAACGTCCGCTGGTGCACAATTCGTTGTTGCAGGTGACGCGAACTGTGTCCCTCAAATCGTCCAAGGAAATAAGCATAGGATCATTGTTATTGTGCAGCATTTGCTGCTGCTGGGCCCGAAGACACTCCCCCGTGGGCACGCAACACCTGGTGAAGTTACTGGTGGTCTCTTCCAGGGAGTCCAACCCCAGAAGGCCTTGAACTTGGCCGAAATGACGTCGCGGTGCCATGCTTACTCTACAAAACCGAATCTGGCGCACAACGTGCCCGCTGAAAACGCTGTGGCGGGACTCCTGCGAAGGTGACCTTGATCGTGTACACGTCTGATAAGCGGCTCACTCCGCAGCCTACTGCGATGCAGCGAAAACGCGATCGGCGATGCAAACGCATAGAGCGGCAGGCCGGGGAAAGTTGTGCGGGAGGGGAGGCTGCCTGAAGGACTGAAAGCGAAAGGAAGGGGAAAAAGTGGGGGGAGCTTTTCACTTTCAGGAGCGACGCTTGCGCCCCCGAGCTTTCACTCTCGAACAGCCCTGACCGACGCCGGTGTCGGGGCGCTCGCGGATGGCGCCGCGGCGGCCTGATGCGGCAGGAGGTGGTGGAGGAAGCGGGAGACGGTTTCATGGGATAGTTGGTTCGACTCCGCTTCCGGTGACGGAGATGGATCGGAGAATGTAGCTTGTAAAGTTTTTTCGAGTCGACGTCACTCTGTTCTTTGGTTTGTTTGGATTCGCGACAGACGAGATGGGAATGATGTTTGTCAGTGAAAAATGTTCACCTCAAGGTCTTCAACTTTCATACAAACATTCACTTCGATACAAAAGAGGGAAAAACTTATGCTGGATTCATCTCATGACATGAATCTCCCAATTTTCAAAAATATTTCAACTTCTACTAAGTAGATGCGTTTTATGTTATGGGTCTTCATCTTGTGACATAATACACCAATTTCCAAAGTAATTTTCTCATTGAGTACTTTCAACTCTATGTTAATCAAAACTTCATTTTGAAGTCATACAGTGTGTTTGGGCATGACTTAGCGATTATTAAGGGCATCATACGCATACCTAATTTTATCGACAGAAACACCCACATTGAGGAGTCAACTTCCCTATTTTTGAAATATCCGCCATTTTAAATTATTTTTTTTTATTTTAGTTGACCCTTTCAAATGATATCGATTTTTTGGGTCATAAAGGTTGAAAAAAACTTTTTTTGAAATATAATACTACCACCTTTTATTGGAGAAGAACAATATGAAAAAATTCAACTAAGAAAAATGTCATACAGAAATTCTTAAAAAAAATTTAGTCGAAAAATTTACTGAATTTTTCAGGAAATCCCCAATAGTTCAAGAACTAGCACATTGAAGTGTAATCTTTTTTCAATGAATTAACACGCAAGGATATTAGCTACAAAACTACACCCACATCATTTATGTAAGTTACATAATTTGAGAGTTTGTTTGAAATTGATACTTATGAAAATTGATAAAAAAAAACCCAGTACTGTACTTTTGATCATTTGTAATGATTAAACTTAAAAATTTTTCATTTTGTGCAATGTGCAATTTTGCAATTTTATGATAAATTTGTGTCAACGCTTAGTACTAAATACAATGCCACTACTTTATGCCCAATTTGTGCCCATTCCTGCCATTAAAATGGCTCCATTATCATTTGTAGTTTTTGAGTTAATCAAGATTGAATTTCTTGTAATCCACTCCACGCTTAGTACTTAGCAAAGTGTTGATAGTTCATGCCCAATCTGTGCCCATTTGTGCTTTTCAAATGACTCAATTATTCTACATAGTTTTTGAGATAATTTATGTTGAATTTTTTGTGCCAACTGAACGCTTAGAACTTAGCACAATTCCATTAGTTTATACCCAATTTGTGTCCATTCATGCCTTCGAAATGACTCCATTTTCATTTTTAATTCATTAGTTATTTCTATTTTCTGATCTTGAAAACATTTTATATGAATAGATATTTAATTCCCACTTTTTGGGGAAATTCAGATTAAATTTCTTAATGCCAAAAAACGCTCAGCACTCAGCACAATGCCATTAGTTTATGCCCAATGTATGCCCATTTGGGCCTTTCGGCCATGATCTTATTATCATTTGTGAGTTATTTAAAATTGATTTTCTCGGTGCTAACTTCACGCTGAGTACTTGATTATGCCCTTCATATGCCCATTTGTGCCGCTCAAATGAGTTCATTGTCATTGGTAGTTTTTGAGGTAATATGATGAATAAATCCCTTGGTGTCAACTTAACGCTTAGTACTTGATACAATGCCATTAGTTTATGACCAATTTGTGCCCATTCGTGCCGTCAAAATGGCTCCATTATCATTTGTATTTTTTGAGTTAATCAAGATTGAATTTCTTGTATCCACTCCACGCTTAGTACTTAGCAGAGTGTTGATAGTTCTGATTGAATTTTTTGGTGCCACCTTAACGCTTAGCACTTAGCACAATGTCATTAGTTTATGCCCAATGTCTGCCCATTTGGGCCATTTAAATGATTTCATTATCGTTTGTGAGTTATTGAAGATTGAATTTCTTGGTTCCAACCACACATTTAGCACAATGCCATTAGTTCATGCCAAATTAGTATGCATTCGCGCTTTTAAAGTAGCTCCATTATCTTACTAAAGTCCCAATTGATTATGCCCAATGTGTACCCATTTGTGCTGCTCAAATGACTTCATTGTCATTTGTGGTTTTCGAGGTAATATAGATTAAATTTCTTGGTGCCAACTTTACGCTTAGCACTTAGCACAATGAAAGTATTTGATGCCCAACTGTGCCCGTTCGTGACTTTAAAAAGGCTCCATTAGCATTTGATGTTTCTGATTTATTCAAGATTGAATTTCTTGGTACCAACTACACGCTACTCATCAAAATATCAATAGTTTGTGCCCAATTTGTGCCCATTTGTGTCGCTCAAATGACTATATTATCCCTCGTAGTTTTTGAGATAATTTACTTGGATTTTTTGTGCCAACTTAACGCTTAGCACAGTACACACGGGTACATCCCGGACGGTTGCCGGAAAAAATGTTTTACTGAACAAAAATATGTCAGTTATTTCAACGGTCGAAATGGCCTAGAATTGGCATTTTAATTTTTTCAAATCAGGAAATGTTGGGGCTTAGTGTGAATTCAAAGTCGAATGAGTTGAAAACTATAATTTATTTGAACGGCACAGATGGGCACAAAATGGGCAGTAGATATTAAGCTCAGTTTCAAAATTTGTGCCGACAATTTTTCGATACCTTTTGATGAAATCACCAATCATCTTCCATAGATCATATTCCCTGAATTCGACAGTGCCACCTTCGAATCGACACACGCAATTGCTCATGACTTGTCCAGACGCCTATGAATTAATGAAAGGAGGAAGATCGCATGCTGGCGTCGGCGTCGGCAGCGTCCCATGTTCGGTGACGTCGGTCTCTTCCATTGTGCCTGACATTTCGACATCGGCATTGTTTACGTATTGATAAATCAAACCTGTAATAACAAGCCAGTCGCGCTTTCCCTGCAGGGAGATGATTGACCGCTGAATGTGCTGTTAATATCGAAGCTTAATCCTGGAAACAGAAATCGCATTCACGGAATCCGTGCAGGTGCAGACTTGTCTGTTGCTAACCTGAGAAATGCATGGTTGGAAGAAGACGTATCAAGTTGATCGAAATGTTTTGAAAGAAAATTTAAAGTGGTATGAACCGAAAGGCAGGAAATTGGGTGCTGTATGAGCAAAAGCTAAGAGCTGTAGGTTAGGCATTGCTACTTCGGATTGTCATCTCTTCGAATCGATGCAACATGGCCAAGCTGGCCAGCACTTCTCCTATAACGATTAAATAAAAAAAATATCGATGCATGGATAGCGATCAAGGAGCCGGCCTTATTACGCGAAAGGATCTGTCATTTGCCAGAAAGATGGGAAAAAGTAATGGCTAGCGATAGACAAATACTTTGAACATTGAATGTATGAGTGTTTCTTCACAAAACAGCTCCAATTTTCGACAAAAAACCACAAGAACATATTCCATACTATACTTAAATGGTGACTCTGTGGACTTACCCGAGGGAATCTGTCGAAAGAGTGAGTCAAGAAGAATCTTAAAATCGCAGCAAAGCTGCGATACGTTGAGGAAATATTTATATGGTCGAAAAGAGGAAAATCGATTCATACGAGGATATATTGAAAAATTCTCAGCTTACTATAGAATCAAACAAAATTTCAATGACAAAATATTTTATTACTCAACATATTATCCTTTTAATTGAATACATTTATTACAGCGTACCTGCAACGTCTCTAGACCTTTCAAAAGAATGTTTCTTCTTGCTCTGCAAACCAGTTCTCCATAGCTTTCATTACCTCCTCGTTGGAAGAATATTTACGACCTTTTAATTTTTTTTTCAGTTGCGGAAAGAGATGATAGTTGGACAGGGCCAAATCTGGTGAATAAGGGGGTGTTGTAGTAATTCTAACCCTTAATCACGAATTTTTTGCATGGCAACATGAGATTTGTGTACTGTAAAAATAAAACACCTTTGGATAGCTCCCCGCGTCTTTTCTCTTTAATTTTTTCCCGTAGAGAGGTCAGTGATGTCGAATGGTAATCTCCAGTTATTGTTCTATCCATATCCAAAAAATCAATCATGATTACCAACTCCATGGTAGTCCCAAAAAACTGAAGCAAAAACTTTTCCAGTAGATTTTTGGACACGAAACTTCTTAGGTCTTGGAGAACCAGAGTGTCGCCATTCAATCGATTTTTGCTTTGTTTCTGGATCGTAGAAATGTACCAAAGTCTCATCCATAGTAAGAATTCGGTTCAAGAAGTCTACATCGTTTTCAAATCGAGCACAGATCGAACGCGATGCTCCTACCCTTGCACGCTTTTGGTCAACATTCAAACATTTGGGGATCCATTTTGCAGAAATTTTTCTCATGTCCAACTATAAGATGAACGCGTTCGTATGAAATCTTCAGTGCTTCAGATATCCGTTTTAGCCCAATTCGACGGTCTGATGAAATCATGTCATGAACTGCATCGATATTTTCGGGGACTGACACAGAAACTGGCCTTCCCGATCGGTCATCATCTTCAATGGAAAATTTACCTCTTCTGAAGCTTGCAGTCTAATTTTTCACGGTCGCATATGAAGGACATTGATCACCAAGGGTATTAAGCATATCTTCGTAAATCTGCTTACCTCTTAACCCTCTTAAATACAGGTACTTGATGATGGCTCGATTCTCCAATTTTTCGATTTTTACAATTTCGGTGGACATCTTTTTTTTATTCATCTCTGGTTTTCTTTTTTGACGTCAAACTCTACACTGACACTTCTAATAATTTATTGTCCGTAGATATGGTATCGCAATATTTTTTTATGCATGGAACTGGTTTAGGCTAACTAGATATCAATATATCCTCGTACGTTGGTGAAATTTCGATTCTCTAGGCGATGTGGAAGTGTTTTGAAAAAAATTCGTGAAAATCGCGAAAAAGTCCGACAAAGAGATCAATCTTAAACTCGATAAATCTTCTTTTACAGATATCCTGGCATTGATTTGAATATAAAGATCGAAAGAGGAAAGTTCAATGCAAAATAGCTTGGTAATAATATTTTTCAAAATTTTTCCATTTCTTGAGTAAAATTGATCAAACTTTGACATTTTGCTTATAAAATCACCCGATTTGGAGAGATCTACCGATAAGGATAACTACTTTATAGGTAGATCTAGGGTCTCTACGAGTTAATAATCCTAATACTTCAACACTTGAAACACTTTAACAGATCTCTTCTGAGTCTATTTTGATAATTTCTGTTGCAAAGTATTATTAATTTATGGAATCACATCACACATTATCATAATAATCTTGCCGATAACTCAGGCCTTTCCACTCTGATTCCCTTTTCACCTTTTCAGTCAAACATCGCAGGAATTCAGCGGAGCAGAAAGGACAACGAATATGTATGAATTCAGCAACAAGGAATAATTAGGAAAGTAACGAGATAACATCATAACAATAAAAGCAAATCGTCTTAATCACTGGAGACGAACAAAAAGCGACACAATAGGGGGCATTAGCAACTATTTATGTGAAGGATATCTGAGTCAGCTCACGCTAACGAATGGGAACTACAATGGGATTTCGAACATAAACATTTTCAGGAACATGCACGGGGAATGTTAACCTTTACAAATTCGTGGAAACGAACCGCGCTTTCGGATTGGATCACACGAAGTCACACGTGAAATGAAGGCTGGGATAACAACCCCACGAATGGTACAAGATGATTCGAAATATTGTCTGGATAATTTTATTTTAAATATTGTTTCGGATATATCGAAGTTGTGCTGTTAGTTGCCTAGGTTGTTCTGGTTTTATTTTTGTACCCTAATTAGTTTATCAGGATAATGGATTACTTGCACTGCTTCTGGTTGATGGACGCTGGTGATCCACGTAAATGTTGACCTAAATTCTTGGGTTTGAGAAACCTTCCAATGGGAACATAATTGGTTGAAAAAAGGTATTTTTAAATAAAGAACGAGAAATTGTAACAATGAAACATATGGGAATATTGCCGTTCAAGGGTGCGATCTCATACCGTTAAAATTGATACAACATTTTCTAAAACGTGAAAGCTCCTTTCTAATGAACAAAGAAGACGAAATTTAGCTGTTCCAGATGTTTGAAAGCGGAACGCAACAGAATTTTTCTATTAAATTGTTGTCTTTTCGAGTTAGATTTATTTACAACTTTATGAACTCAACAAATCTATCAAGACAGTAGCGGATTAACCGGTACGCTTAGTACGCTTCAGATTAGGGCTCCGAGGTCCATAGGGGCCCCTGGCGATCGAATTAATTTTTTTTTCTAGAATGAAAATTTAGTCTGTACCTAATTGTGAAAAAAAAATAATAGTCAGAAAGGTCAGACTGAACTATATTTATAAGAAGCTCAGAGGTAACTTGTGAATTATGAATTAATACATTCACATGAAACGCAATTCAATAACAAAAGCCTCAGAGCAAAACTCAGATGTTGGAAAAAACAAACCATCCGAGATTCAGCGTACTGTCCCTAATTATTAATTATCTTGTCTGCCTGCAATAAATTCCGTCAAGGGTGGCGGCCGAATTCCAATGTTTACAATCACATCATGATTCAATAAATTTGTCGGCATTTCCTCTTAAATGTAGGAATGTGCTACAGAACGGCCGACAAGATGTTGATTCGTTCAGGGGTGTAAAGTGACAAATACTTGTTCAGAAGTTCTTAGGTCTGCATATTTTTTTCTCACATTCATTCGTCATTTCACAAGATTCGAATAGTATTGACAGTGACGGGCGAGTTTCATGTAACGTGTAGGTAAGATTCAAATATTGTGAAAAACTAGGACGTTGCTGGCCGTCCTAGCTTCGCCCGGGTAGAAATTTGTTTCACCGTTTTCACGCGGTGAAACCGGTGTGAATAAAGTGTTAGATTTTTCGATTGGCGACTTAGACCGTCGAAGTTCTTTCTATCGATATATCATTGTGAAATTCAAATGTATATTTGATATATGTGAGCTCTCGCAAGATAATACCTATTGATAGGTAGAGTTTTGAAACGCTCTTGGAGTATTATGAAAAAGACCTTGAGGAGGGAATTATTAGCGAAGCATCTCAATTCCAGGAATATCTCAAACTATTGAAACAAAAAAAAAATACTAGTTGTTTAGAGATGTTGAAAATAATATATGATAAGGTTATGATAGAAGTATTATCCAATTTATATATTGCTTCGAAGTTATTTGTAACGCTACCTCATACAAGTTGTAATGCAGAGTGCCCATTTTTCAAACTGTCATCGATAAAAAATAAATATAGAACTGTTATGACAGAGAAAATAGACTGCAGTTTTCAGGAATACTTTCTATCGAAAGTGATATAACGAGCAGTCTCGATTATGATTCTGCAATAAAAGAATTTGGTGATATTAAAATAAAAAAAACACAATTTATCTAGTGGAATTTTTATTTTGTAGGTAACTGATTTACAGCTTTACGATACTTGTATCTTTTGTGATGATTTTATTTATTCCTTTTTCTCGATGCCGCAATCTGCAGATTTGATATTCTAGAGATATTTTGTATTTGAATTTTTGCGATATTTTTCCCTTTTTTAAAAATTTTATTCATCTTTCATATTTTGTTTTGATATACATTCCTTGTATTTCATTGATGAATTTTATGTTTTGTTTTTAAAGAATTGGGGTTCAATTAAAAAATTCTTTCGAAAAAAATCGAGAATGTTTCAGAGAGGGCCCCAAAAGTTTTGAAGCGTAGGGCCCCTGAAATCGTAAGTAGTATCTAACTTATTCCCTTTTGAAATAATTGCCCGCAGAAAAAAAGATGGAAAAAACTTCTGGACTAGAACAAAATTTTCAGGACATCTGATCAATAGAATTCAAAATGAGAAGAGTTCAGATTATACCAAATAATATTCGATAACTGTTCCATTTACACCGATCAAAGGCTAAATAAATCAGACAACAAAACCCCGTCACCACCAAAAGATGCCCGAAATCACCACATCTCCCATTCATCCAGACCCTTCCATCATTCCGCTCCAGATAATAAAATCTCCGAAAGAGAAAGAAAAGGAAGCTTTGTTTTATTACTGGTGACTAATAGCGCTATACAATGCCGAATTTAATTCAAATTCAAATGATCCATCTTTGACGAAATTATGCGCAGTAGTAAAACCAGGGTGGTAAAGGGGAAGGAGAGGTGTATCTCGCATAGTAATGAGGGCACACCTGGTGCATTGAAACCGATGAATGAATGGGAACCAAGGAGGGTTCTCATTTTTTCTTGCTCTTAAAATTCTCATTGAATTGCGTTTTTTGGTCGGAGTGCTATGCTACAGCGATGTCAAGGACAGGAGAGTTTTCTTTGTGCGGGATTTAGTAGGCCATGCACGTTCGTCCCTCCTAATAGGGGGGTTAAGTATTTATTTGTATCGCTGGTCATCACGCAGAATATTTAAAAAAATTATAAACACTGAAAATGGAAATTTCTCACAACGAATATTTTTGAACATTCTGAACAAGCACAAGGATAAGTATGAACCATTAATTATTAACAGAGGAACTACAAGGATCCTCCATCCCATGTTTCTTTTGTCGAGATCGATCACTTTGTTATTGTATAATCTGTTCCTTGTCGCCATTTCTTCACACGTGCCATATGCCATGTATTGTTTGATTTAAGAAAACAGTATGTAATTCTCTCTTTCGAAAGAATATACAGGGTCTTTCACGAGGAACCTCACCCATATTTATACGGGAAACTACTGAACATATTTTCATGAAATTCAGTATTTCACGATGCTGATGAAATCTAAAATATTTTCAAGGCATGAGCACCTCCGGTTTTTCCGGAAATGACGTCAACTTCCGTTTTTCAAATTAGAACACCATTTTCTTATTGCAGAAATAGATTCCTTAGAAAATTTCAAGTTATTTTGATGTAACATTTTTCAGTTTTGGTTGGAAAATTCTCTCTGAGCGGGAAAATTCGAAAAAAAATCGAAAATAGAGCTCCGCTGAAACAAGAATAACTTCGAGGTTTTTGGATGGAAAATTTTCATTTTTGGGATTTTTCAAGATGTAAGATTGATGTATCCACTTTGAGAATCGAAATCGCGATTCATGATACAGGGGGTGAAAAAATCGCTTTCAAAGTTAGGGATGACAAAATCGTGAAAAATAATTTTTTTCAAATTAGAACCCCATTTTTTTATGGCAGATATTGAATCTACGTTAAAAAATAATGTGAGTGTATGCATCACACCCTTGCCCTAAAATGGATATTTTCTGAGTTAATATCCACTTTAGGGCAAGGGTGTGATGCATACACTCACATTATTTGAACTTTGAAAGCGATTTTTTCACCCCCTGTATCATGAATCGCGATTTCGATTCTCAAAGTGGATACATCAATCTTACATCTTGGAAAATCCCAAAAATGAAAATTTTCCATCCAGAAACCTCGAAGTTATTCTTGTTTCAGCGGAGCTCTATTTTCGATTTTTTTTTTCGAATTTTCCCGCTCAGAGAGAATTTTCCAACCAAAACTGAAAAATGTTAACTCAAAATAACTTGAAATTTTCTAAGGAATCTATTTCTGCAATAAAAAAATGGTGTTTCAATTTGAAAAACGGAAGTTGACGTCATTTCCGGAAAAACCGGAGGTGCTCATGCCTTGAAAATATTTTAGATTTCATCAGCATCGTGAAATACTCATAAGTGCTGAATTTCATGAAAATACGTTCAGTAGTTTCCCGTATAAATATGGTTGAGGTTCCTCGTGAAAGACCCTGTATATATACTTTGTTGAGGTCCATTTCACAAATAGTTAACATTTGCAGGATGTTTTTGAATTCATGCAAAAAAATCAGGAGGTGATGGGTATTTTCTGTTACAAAATTTCTTCAGCCCACCCCTTCCTGAGATATCATCCTCAAAAGGTGGTGACTTAATTTTTTTTCTGAAATTTCAGTGAAGCTAGAAAATTGAAATTCTGTAATTTTCGTGCACTTGCAAAGGACTTACCACGGGTATTCTTTCAATACTTCTGTAACGTTATACGGGGTCGAAATTAGCAACCCTTACTCCATTTCCTATCAAAACCGTTTTTTCGAGATGAAGATTCACGAAATAAAATTATTACTTAAAATCATCATTTTATTTCAAAACAATTTCTTATTCTATTTTTTTTCCCAAAACCAATATCTCAAGAGAAAAAAACTAAAAACTCGATTTTAGTCACCCCCTTTTAAGGGTGATATCTCTGAAAGAGACGGACTGGGAAAATTTTGTTACAGGGAAGACTCATCTTAATTTCATACGAGCAATCACCTCCTGAATTTTTTCGCATGAATTTAGAAACATCTGTATAGGTAGGATTCTATTTGGGGTAGGTACATTTATTCTTTCATTTGAGTTGGGGTTCAATTAAAATTCTTAGTTGTTTGATTGATTGATATTCATATCGATTTCAGTTTTGAAATGTTCGTATTCATTAAATAGGAACCTAAGTAATATTCCGAATAGAATAGAGCAAATAGTTCGAAGAACGAGATAAAATGGTCAATTCTTTTTCGTTTCGATGATATTCCAAACAATTCAATGGACCTCATCCATTGTGGTATTATACAGGGTCCTGCAATAGTGCGAAAATCTTCCATAGCTGCCGAACCAGACATCTCAGAGTTTTCGTTGGGAAGTAGACCTCTTGTCCTACATTTCTGCATCTCAGGTAATTATTTTCTCATAAACAGGGTGTCCCCCATAAATGTTATTCAACGATGGCATGATTTCTATGATGGATCAGCCCATATATTTCACATATTTTCAATGACCTTCATCACCTCTTTCATGACGCAAAATATTAGAGACATTTTTCCGAACGTACAGATCTTATTCGGAGAAAACTGCAAAAAGTTGAGGGAAAAGCAGTTCAGTAAAAGTCTTCTGACGATTTCCAGAAGCGATATCAACATGAATTTGATCTAAAAGATCTTTAATTGAAGGATTTGCCTTGACACTGTTCCTAAACGATCAACCTGTCATATACAGGGTGTGCGTTATTGAGGTCCAAATATGAAGAACATAATATTATTATTCTCGATTTTTTCAAATGGAACACCCTGTATTTTTTTTTCACAATAATGTAGACAATTGAATACCTTACATTTTCTCAGAAGTAACCTTAGGATTATTTCAACTTCCGCATTCAGCAGACACGAAAAATGATATCGCAACTAAAAATTTTATTCATAATAACATAAAAACTAACGGACATTCCAAACGGATCAAACAATAAAATAAAACTAAATGAATAACTATTGACGAAATTCAAAACCTTCACAGAATCGAACTTCCGGAGCATCATCATAAAAATGATATTTCTTTTCCGTACAAGCAACGGATATAATTGGTTGAATACGTGATCAATATGTATTGCTTGCACGGAAAAGAAATATCATTTTTATGATGATGATCAGGAAGTATGATTCTGGGAAGGTTTTGAAGTTTGTCCATAATTATTCATTTAGTTTCATCTCATTGTTTGACCTCTTTTGAATGTCCGTTAGTTTTTATTATGTTATTATTCGAACAAAATTTTCAGTTGCGATATCATTTTTCGTGTCTGTTGGATGCAGGAGTTGAAATAGTCCTAAGGTTACTTCTGAGAAAATGTAAGGTATTCAATTGTCTACATTATTGTGGAAAAAGTACGGAGTGTTCTATTCGAAAAAATCGAGAAATAATAATTTTTAAATTTTTTATATTTGGACCTCAATAACGGACACCCTGTATATGACAGGTTGACCGTGTCAAGGCAAATCCTTCAATTAAAAAATTTTCAGATGGAATTCATGTAATTATCGCTTCTGGAAATCGTCAAAAGATTTTTACTGAACTGCTTTTCCCTCACCTTTTTGCAGTTATCTTCGAATAAGATCTGTACCGTTGCAAAAATTTCCCTCAAATTTTGCGTCATGGAAGAGGTAATGAAGGTCATTAAAAATATGTGAATATTTATGGGGTGATCCATCAAAGAAATCATGCGTTAGTTGAATAACATCCATCGGGGACAGCCTGAATATCAGAAAATTATTTCCTGAGATGCAGAATTGATGGTACAAGAGGTCTACTTTTCAACGAAATCTATGAGATGTCTGGTTCGGCAGCTATGAAAGATTTTCGCACTATTGCAGGACCCTGTATATTATAAAAAATCGTTCTTGAAAAATTTCAACGCTCTTCGAAACAAGTCGTTCAGAGGTCTTTGTTGATATGGAATTCTTTTCTTGAAATCAGATTCTCTATCAACTGTTACGGTCGTTGTTTCTTTGGAACAACCTGTACAGAGTCAAAGATGATTCATTATTCTTCATTAAATTCGCAAAACCCTAAGAAAGAATTCCTGAACTTCTTTTAGCAGAGTAAGTTTCAAAAAATTCTGCAAATTAAATGACCGAAGATTGGTCCCGAAATAGGTGCACTAATCCAGCACAAATTACTGAACCCTTCCGCATCTTCCGGAAAATTCCTCCCCAATCCCTCAGACCGTGAATAATTAAGAAAGTACATCATCCACCCTCCAAGATTATATTAATACCCGAACTGATTTTTCAACCTCATTTTCCACACCACTGTTAATAATCGAACTTCTTTGTTTCCATCTCCGAGTAATTTCAGGAATCTCCGGTTCGAAACAAGTTAATGGGTTTTTCCGATCACAATACTTTTCGACTTTTTTAATTACCGGTATTCAAGTCATCGGAAATATTTCTCATTCCATTACTCTTCATCCTCCCTTCAATTTTTGAATGAGCGATTGCTTTCATCGAATGATTTTTTAATTTTCTCTGGATGGAGTCTAATAGAATTAGATGGGGGTAGCTCCTTGCCAGTTTTAATGGGTTCCGGGAAAATAATCGGTCATTTCACTTTCACAGAGTGAGTCTTCGACAGCGCGTTCAATTTTCATGGATGAGTTTTTGATAAGCTATAACTTTTTTCAAAAAAACGTTTTTCACTGTCGATATTCAAATTCTTCAATCGTTATATTTATCTCGACAATACTTCTACTTCGTCTAATAGTGTCCTCCCCTCCTGATCTGTTATTTTTCCGCAATTATTCAAATGAGGACGCCAAACCCAACCACCACAAACAGCAAAATAAACACTAGCATCCTGAATTCATTATCCTCAATAAAAAATCTCCCCTTCTCGCAAATTATGCACCATCTTAACTGAAACAATCCGAAGTACTTAAAACCGGAAACTAATTCAGCGATATTCCTCGGGAGGTGTATAATTTTTTTGTGTGTGAGATACGCAATCTGATATCCTCGCAATTACGTTCACGAGATGCCGTGAGATGGCCGGCGATACAACCTGATTGTTAAAAACCCCCCGTGTTCAAAGGGCGGAACATGTATGACCTACTAAACCGGACACAAAGGAGTGGAGCATTAACATGTAACAATGGGTAAGTTCTTTCAGTGAAGCCCTTGCATTAAAATACTTTGATTCGAAAGATTTGCATGTCTCATATGCGAAAGATTTTGTCTTCATCAAAAATTAAGTAGAGACTACTCAATTTATTAGTTTCAAGTCAAAAACCATACATAAAACTTTTGTACAACACACTATGACTATGAACCCTAGACAGTAAGCTCCTGTGGACTGAGCATGTTAAAATTACTACTATACTCTGTTCAAATCTAAGAAGGAGCAATATAAACAAGTTTGGCGCATCGGTAAGAGGGCCTTCGTATAGTTTCTTTCCGTCCTGAGTCGAATCGAGGAGATTTCACACAATCGTTCAGTTTTAACTGAACTTGAATTCCATATTTTTCAATAATTTATGGAACGTTGTTCTTTTGAAATTTGGCAAACTGTCGTCATCATTAACGATTTCTAGAACTTTAGAAATCGTTGGGATTTCATTCCGGAAAAAAAAACCGTGGACAATTCTTCTGATAAGGTTCATATCGAAATCGTCAACCGAATCGATTATTTTTAACGACTGGGCTCTCCTCTTAGGTGGCGTAAATCTTGTATTCTCTTCATATTCTCTGAGAATTCTGAATACAGCTGAATCACTCACCCCTGAGGATTTTGAACCAATTCCCACTAAGTCTCTTTTCGATAAATAAGGATGTTCTTCCTATTCTTTTTGAAAAATGCTCAAAATTATCTCTTTCTCTTCAGCAGAGAAATGCGACCTTTTGTACCTTTTTCGTGGTGGTCCCCACATATCACCCTCAGATGCAGTATCCGTTTCCGAATTCGACATTGTTTTATAAACGCTATATACACTTAGTTGTCAAAAGATTTTCCAACACATTAAACTTTTCCCAACAAAATCTATAAACACTTCGAACAGCTAGCTTGTCAATTGAAAACTTCGATATTTATGCAAATCAAGATGGCTTCAACCCATAAAGGAAAGGTCCCAAATCTGGTGTTTCCCGGAATTACCTTGTCGGAATCTTGAGTAGCCGACAAAGAGTTTCGTACAAAATAATATAAAATTTTGAACCGAAACTAAATATATTTCGCATATTACAAGTAAATGACCATTATAAATTTGAACAGAGATCTTTTACGAGTCTTGTCAATTGAAAACTTCGATATTTATGCAAATCAAGATGGCTTTCACCCATTAGGGAAAAGGACCCAAATCAGGTGTTTCCCGGAATTACTTTGTCGGAATCTTGCAAGATTTGCAGAAATTTTGCACTAGAGTTTCATCTGAGGAAAAAAGTTGTAATGTGAGAATTGCTGACTCAAATTATTGAATCATTTCTATCCAGTACCATTCACAGTCCGTTCCGAGTACGATCCTGGCAGTCTCTTAGGGCGTTAAAAGGGAGCGTCTTTATGACCGTTTCACCAATAGGAGCTTTAATGTGCGCAAACCAGACGATTTTGTTTGTTGACAAAGCTCCTTCTTATATTTGAACGGACTAAGTAAAGCTATAAGGGCTTCTTCAGTAAAACTTGGTGCTGTAAGCCTCAAATCTACGACAGATGTACCGTGTTTTTCACCATAATTTAACTTTGTTTCTAAAAGAGGAAAGTACAAATACATGTTTTTCACGAAAGTTTCACGAAATCAACTAATGTTTTTTAAAATGATTTCACCTCGGATTTCACAAAATGAAATATATACAGAGTGGGCAACATATTGATTGCAACTTCATTTTTTCTAATTGAACACCCTGTATATTTTTCTATAATTGGCAAGCTCTTTTTTCCCTTATTTCGAATATATAACATATGTTTGGTCTATCTCTCTTATTCTGATTACCACAGAGTTTCAAATTCAAAGAACCAATTTCTTTAGCTGACATTATTTCTTCCATACTACCATAGTCTATTATTTTTTTTTATTGGATATCATAGGCGCCCGCAAGAGAGGGCCAGGGAGGGCCATGGCTCCCCCTGTGATGGCTTTATCGTTTTTCAGCACAACACCCTCAATATTACTCATCGTTTATCAATAATATTCATTTTGCCCCCCCCCTGAGAAAAATTTCTGCGGGCGCCCATGTTGAATATTGTTAGGTATATATTGAAAAAATATTGCTCTTAAGTAAATTGTTTGAATATAAAGAATTTCACATAATTCCACATAATGTACCTATTCTTTTATTCCGTAGTTTCATTTCAAAACTTTGAAACTCTGAAAATAAAAGAGACAGACACACATACGCATATATATTCGATATCCGGAGAAAATAACCAATTAAAATAGGGGAGAATATACAGGGTGTTCCATTTAAAAAAATGTAGTTGCATTCAATATGTTCTTCCCCCTGTATATATTTCAATTGGAGTAATCATTTTCAAAAAATGTATTTGATTTCGTGCAATTTTTGTATTGAATATTTTTATGTACCTGTTTCTGTAACAGAGTTAGAGGGGGGGTCAATTTATAGAGAAAAACCCGGTACCCCATGATTGTGAGAACCATAATTAGTTATGGGACAGTAATCTGACAGGACAGACAATAACGAAGAAAATACTCGACAAGGAACAAAGACGTCCTGTGTTTGCATCACAGAGGCTTTGAGGAAGTGCCTGATCAGAGCACTTGAGGTCATGACAGATCTCACTCCTCTACATCTAGTGATCATTAAGGTAGTCTATGATCTATTCTGATAGCCAAGCAGCTATCAAAGCACGAAACTCCTCCATATCATCGACTTAAAGCTGCTATGGATGTGCCGATGGAAACCTAATGAAGTAGACAAGACCAGCTACGTCTTTTTAGTATGAGCTCCTGGTCACTCAGGAATCAAAGGACTACAACTACAACAACAATAAACCTTGCTTTCAAAGACTCAACTCATATTTTCATCTCTCCAATTGTGATTACGAACAACCGTTCCCAGTCATCCGTAATAATCGCCACGAAAATAAAAACTAAAACATTTATCCCAGAATAAATCATGAACCAACAGCGTGATTGAAACGGGATAGAACTGCAGCCTGAATTATGTATTTTTCCTGGCGACAAACAGCGCGAAGGACAGGCTTCCACTCCATTCCATATTTCAGACGTGTTCCCGACTTTCTATCACAAACATAATAAAAATTTTCAGCCGTTTTCTCAATACCGCCATAAAGAAAGAAAAATAACAACAATAAAATTTTGACAGTATATTTACTAAAAATACAGCCTCACGTCTATGCATAGGAAATGCTTATTGAACGTCATATTTCAAGTTTATAGATTTAGGGAGCGAATAAATTTGCGCAAATCTATGCAATTTATCCTGCCGGTGCGATTTGTATCATGGGCTGGGGTCCAGACATCCTTCAATTCTGACTGTATCCCGTTCGAAATGAACGCAGTTTGTGCAGTATTACTTCGATAACTGGGAATCAAAAGTGATGAATGTGCTCTTGAAAATTTGTAGACTGGAGGCATGAAACAATACGCGGTTAGTTCTGGATGAAACCCAATGAAACAACTTATTCATTCTACTATAGAGAAATATACAAATTTCACAATCACAATTTTCACCTATACATGAACTGAATGGGAAGAAATTGAACACCATATTGCAACGTATTCAGAAACATACTGATTATGATCTGCGTAGAAAATGAGGGAGCATGGAACCACTTGAGCAAAACCTTAAAATGTGTTGGAAATTCAATGGCATATTGATCGATAAAAAAACATCTGGGAGGATCTGAGGGTGTTATGTGTAATAGCCATTCTTCGGATTGGAAAGACCAATACTCTGAGAGCTCTGTGCTTGTAATGAAAAATTGAAAACTGATTATCGATGAGAATCAACAAAAAAATGTTGACTTTGGTGAAGGTTTTCGAAGTCGCTGAATTCAATAAAAATATTCCAGAGTCCTAACTAGCATATTTCAGATTTTTCCAGTGAAATTAAACAGGGTGTCCCACGGTCGAGTGCCTATTAGACGTTTCTGGAGAACTGGACATATTTGGAATCCGAAAATATTATGATATTGTTGGAAATTCTCTACAGACCTTAAAAGATTTATGTTATATCAAGAGTAGACATAAATTTGTTCAAAAAATATTTTTTTCAATATTTTCGTTTCTGATATGATTAGGTATTCAATGCTGAATACATTTCTATTGAAACCATTGTATTCATTTAAATATCGAAAAAAATCCTGAAAAAATGGCAAATATGTAACGTAAAAATTACGTTATACTCATTAATTGACTTCTTTTCAACACTCGCCTCTTTAGTTGAATCATCATGTGTTTCGAAATGATTTTTCGAAATAATATTGTCGTCCTGATATGGTGGGGATGCCCAGGAAGGTGCGCATATTTGATTGAAAAATTAGTGATGAATGAGACGGTGAAAAGTGTAGATATTGGCTATTCAGTTTTTCTATTTCGTATTGCGTTTGTAATAATTCAGACAAAATTGCATTTCAGTCAATTTTCCAGATTTCATGTTTCTGTAATAATTTTTTCGATATCAGTATTCAATTCGTAGTTTGATTACCTATGCATTTTCAAAATTAGAGTTATCTTTTTCAAAATTTGCTAATTTAATGGCGTAAGCTTCCATTTTGTTAAATTTCATTTAATTCATTTCAGTTATTTTTTTTATTAGTATTTCCCGATTCTTAAACTTAAAATTAAATATTTTCAATATATATTTTATTTTGTTCTTAAACTGTTGCTTGCTTCTGTAATATTTTGCAGATAATCAAAACCTCTCTTCTTCAATGGTTGAACCCTTGTGGTTTAGGATTTAACCAATATATACCATTAAGAAGTGAGGGCAGGTTGAGGTTTTCATCAGAATGACGGCCTATTGAATTATTACCACAGGATATTTCCAAATTAAGGGGGAGAATTTCATAGGTTCCGAAGTTGTTTGAAATCGAAGGTAAGATCTTTCCAATTTTATGAGAAGGCTTATCTTGGGTTTTCCTGAGGAGAATTTCAAACTTAACAACATATTTAAAAATTTTGATAGCTTCTTCATTATTTATTTGAAGTCACCATTGAGAAAAAATTTTTCGATTCATAATTTGACGGCCAGTCGACACTACCTTTCTCATTTATTCACTCGAATAAAATCAGGGTTAATTGTTTTGTTTTCTGTTTTTTGAGTCAATTAATTAAATATTTTCAAAACTCCTTTATAATTTAATTCACTATATTGTCGGACAAAACTTCTGTACTCTGTATTTTTCTATTACATGTACCACTACTGGTGAGAAGAGCCTGTCAAGAAAACCAGTCCATTCAAAATTTAGAATCCATTCGATCCAGCAGAATATTGCGTTTTTGCAACTCAGAGCTCAATCCACGAAGTACTGTCCAGAAAATTTCGGCAAAGGTACAACACAACAAAATTATTTAGCCAGCAGTTATTTGGATCTATTTGATAAAAGCATCTGGACAAAGATTTAATAGGCTGCAAACCAGAGGGTATAGGAAAACTTGGTATTTGTGAGTCAGGCAATATATGTATTTGTATGAAATTTGATGATTTTTAAGTTGAATATATGTTTGAAAGTTTTTGACTGCAGTTTTATTTGTTGGTGAGCATTAAGGGTTCTCTATTCTGAGTTCATATTATCAGTTCAATTAAGTTAAATTTTGAGGGAACCTAGGTGCCCACCCAAGGAAGCAAACCGAGCACAGATTCACTTCCCTGAGCTTACTAATCGTAATAACATTTTCATTTTTAACATAACATCACAGGTTACAAATATTCATAGTGAGAGAAGTAAGGTTAAGGTTAAGGCCAAAAATAAGAGCGGTCACTTGTGAATTATTGATGGGATAATTTATCTTCTATGTTCACAGAATATTCCCATGCGAAAGATAAGATAAATTTGACACTACGTATTTAACATGAATCCAGAAAAGCTCAAATATCTCGGGAATTACTGAATTTAGGAGCAATCTAGCAATTTGTCGTATGCATTATTTGTTTATATTTTCGATCAGCATATCTCACAGTATATCTGTGCAAAATGTGAGCGATTTTGAAAATCTCAATTTTTGCCTGAAAAATGATGTGTGAGATAAAAAAAAAACATATCCGGAAGGTTCTAACGGCGTAGGTGTTCGAAAAAGTTATTGCAGCCATTCGAATTTTCCATAATAGTCGTTTTGCGGATCGATAACACCCATACTACGAACGATCTGAGCTTGTGAACAAAATTTGAAAATGAATTAACAAAAACAATAAAATTCTTTACTTATGAGGGATGCATGGTTGACTTTGGTAGCAAACTGTAGGTTTTCGAGGTCGCTGAATTCAATAAAAAATATTCCAGAGTCCTAAATAGCATAGTATAGATTTTCATCTGTGAAATTGAATTTTTGTCCAAATTCGTAATTTCGAACTTAAGAGCTTCCGCACCTCTTGACGTATCCACCATTTGTTTATATTTTTTTGATCAGCATATCTCAAAGTATCTCTTTGCGACATACGAGTGATTTTAGAAATTTAAGTTGTTGGGTGAAAACGACTGAGGGGTAAAACCCCCTAAAAACAACATATTTTCCGATAAAAAATATATCCGAAAGGTTCTAACGGCGTTAATGATTCGAATAGTTATTCCAGCCATTCGAATCTTCCATAAAAGGACATTTGCTATCCGATAACTAAAACCCATACCACGATCAGTCTGAGTTTGTGAACAAAACTCGAAAATAAAATATCGAAAACAATAAAATTAAACGAATCGATACTTATGAGGGCTACATTGTCGACTTCGGTATCAAAATGTAGGTTTTCGAGATTCGAGGAATTCAAAAAAAAAATATAAGAGAGCCCTAACTTGAATAGTTTAGATTTTCAGCTGTCAAATGGCAATTTTGAACATTTGGAAATTTCAAATGTTTGTTTCCGTTTTCTTCATGGCATACAAATGTAATTTATGCTATCTTGATCAGCATACGTCAATGAGTCTCTGTGCAAAATATGAGCAATTCAAAGATCCTCAACTTTCTGTGAGAAATGATCACGGGGTATGACACCTAATATAACAACATTCAAGGCCGTAGCCAGGGGGGGTCCGATGGGGTCCGGACCCCCCCCAAATTTTTCTAGAGCTCAGTTCAATGGACACCCCCCTGCCCCCGACATTTTTTTCTAGCTACGGCCTCGGACGGACCCCCCCGAAATTTTTTTCTAGCTAGGGCCTTGACAACATTTGACATTGGTCAAAAAAAAATATGTGTGAGGATCTGACGATACAATTTCTGTACTCACTTTGGTTCCCCTTTTCGCCTATATTCTATTTTAGCAGTCACAACACTATTTGGTCTTTCATCCGAAGAAACACCTACTGGACGGTTATTTCCAAGATGCCATAACCTGGAAAATTTTGATATAGCACTCCAAAATAAAACATATGAAATTACCCACATAACTGGATTCGTAATCGTGTCTGAAGACCAAATAATTTTCGCTTTAGTATTTTGTTTTTCCACATTCCCATTCAGTTCATTCTTAGGAGGAGTAACAACTCTTGGATTGACAACTCTATCACGTAATTTTTCCAACACTTCCACAACAACGGCAGCTTCTCTCCCATTAGATTTATTGGATTGCGGAATCTCTGTGCATGAATTCATGAGGGCATCCCTTTCCTTTTGACGCCTCCTTTCTTTTTTTCTCGCATATTTGGGTAGGATGAAGTTTTGGTCATCGTCGTCTCTGTGAACTGATACATCAGAGAAGATTTCTCTAGATAATGATGAGATACGTACTCATTTTTCTGTAATAAAAAAAGGTAATGAGTTCTTCAAATTT
Organism: Adalia bipunctata; assembly: GCA_910592335.1. NCBI lineage: Eukaryota > Metazoa > Arthropoda > Insecta > Coleoptera > Coccinellidae > Adalia > Adalia bipunctata. The sequence continues at coordinate 19,298,450 of OU342955.1, forward strand.
GAAAAGAAAGTTACTGGGGAATATCTCATTTAATTTTGGATGAACCTTGGAAAACTCTGGAGAAAATCTCATACAATGGATGATTCGGAGTACAAGTACTCTAAACTCGTGAAACTTTTCCGATACCTGATCGACTTCGGCATGAACTTCACGAAGAATTTCAATTGTTAAGCTTGCCTTGAATAAACCACCCCTGAAAGCACCGAATACACGATGTATTTCTGAAAATTGAAGATAATCAGGGTAAATTTATTAATTAAATAGGCTAGTGAAGTGGATGTCGAGTTTGATGTGTACTCTTCACTAAAAATTCCAGGAATATTGTTCAAAAGTTTCAGGAAGAAAACTTGATATCTATCCGAACTTGTTTTGATGGGAGCATTGAGTAATATTGAGAGAAGGTATCAAATAAAAAGAGTTCTTAATTTATTGGGAATAAATGATGGATAAATATACTCACAGTATTTTTTGAATCATTCTGAATCACACTCATTTTTTTATTCACAACACAAAGACACAAACACTAGAGAGGACATACAAACGAAAATGTTTAATATAAACTGATAAATATTAATATCACATATCAAATTGAAATCATCAGATAATTTTTTGTCTACTCAGTGGATATGTGTTCTATTTTACAACATAGATATAGCAGCATATGTGGATCTTGATTATAGGTATATCCCCAATAAAAAAACCGTTTCGATTGCTCACGAAATTGAACACTTGAGAATTGAGATTAGATTTGAATATTCCATTCTCTGAAACTTTCTTAGAAACGATACCTTGCAAGTAATAGTATTCTCTTTGTGCATCTCAATAGAGCGCCCGCAGGGGGACCTTGCCCCCCCCTGAGATTTTGACAACCTCAATATTTCAATAATTTCTATTTTGCCCCCCATGAGAAAAATTTCTGCGGGCGCCCATGATAGATAACAGTTTCTATTTTCATTTCAGAGGAAATATACACAATGTTACATTTAACATGAAAGAGAGGTCTTTTCTAGTAAAAAATAAGGATTTTGGAAAATTTCTCGGACCCTTCAATTTTTTCATGAGTCGGACCTCGACTCGAGATTTAATTATTCCCTACTGTGAATTTTGGTATGAAATCTATAACAACGTATGAATTTTATCTTTTGGGATTCATGAAGTGATTGAGTTCGAGAATTTTCCATCCAAAATTTATTTTGCCAAATTGTGACGGGAAAAAATAATGTAGGACCTAATAAAGTCCAATCTCGTGATGAACTTGCGAGGCAGTCACTACAATTTAAAATTCGACAATAGGGATGTTGACAATTTTTTGGAAATGAGTTTAATTTGTAGATAAGCCCTATACAAACACGAAAAAATATGTTCATGGAAAAAATATAGCAAATACCAATGAAAAATGCGTAAATAAAAATAGTTTTCAAAATTCCCGCTGAAACGCAGTGATTTCGATGACGTCACTCGCTAAACAGACTTCGCCTTCTGTCAAAGCGAACTGATCTTGTGTGATTTCTTGCGAACAAATCGTTTTCGTAATAACAAATAATCGTGAAATAGTTCGCTGGTGATACGTTTTACTCTCTTCTGTTCTTCGTAAGTTCGTACTCGTGATGACAGTAAGGTTATAGGTTAGCTTGATTACAGAACAGTGACGTCACGTATTCTCATTCGTGTTTGCAGTCACGTGATAAACGGTAATAGATTACACATTTTAAATCGATTTTATTTAATTAAATGAGGGTAATTAGATCAAAAAAATATTTTTTTAGTATTTCAAGAACTACCTTCAATGTAGAAAACCTCAATTTATATGAATTTGTAACATGTGTCAACATCCCTATTACAGTCATGATTGAATTTGATAATTCCCTCATTGCTAGAAACCACCGCACAAAAATATCTAAATGTTATTAATTTTTTGATAATATGCTGTGGACCTCTCTTGACACATTTAGGACCCCAACCTAAACCTTTTTAGCCTAAATTTTACATCTCGCTAATTCATCCGCGTCAAATATGCGTATATGATAAGGCGCCTGTTTTATTTTCAATTTAACTAATGGACTTAGACTTCAGAAATTTTCGGACCAAAACTAATTGAATTTAGCAACATGGATAGGCTCTCCACGCGGTCATATTCGGACACGCCGAAGGGGGAGATGTGTTGAATTCGTGCCACGGCTTTAAAAAGGAACCGGAAGTGTTTTATAATGAATTCTTTCAGTCATTTCACCCGCCTCATGTGGATTCACTCGTATGTGCTCGACTTTCGTCAGGGGTTATGACGTTCACGTCAGAATTTGACCGTGAGGGGAACGACGAATTAGAGGAACGCACGAATTGCATGACTCGAAGAGATGGGGAAAATCAGGGTTATTCAATGATTAGAATGCTTTCAAACCGTCGGAACAAGAATTGAGAAAATTAAAATTTGAAAAAACAGTGTCCTATCGTGGCCTTGACCGACGGTTTTATCGTAGTGTATGGCCCCCTTAATATAACTTGATGAAATGGCTTTTCATTATTCGATTTCTATTACCGGCCTTCTCCAGCCATAAAACATCCCATGGTGCTGCACTGACCAGCGATATAATTTTCAATTTGGATTGTCTCGTAAATCAAAGCAGCTGAAATATAAAACAAGCACAGTTTCAGAACAAATGGTCCTGCGTCCCCTGTTTCCTCTCACATAACGACATCTGCATTATTGATTCATGTTAAGAATAAGTGTTAAATACAGCACGAAGTCGGAAAAATTTGACCAACAATATTCCAATAGCGTTTGGGCAATTTGTCCAATTTGGAGAAATACTCTTTCCAATTATCGCACTGACTAATGGATACTATTTTTTTATCAAATGTCTTTACCATTTATTGAATGTTTGCCAGTAAGATTGAAATATTTCATGGATAAAGTAATATCCTAATTTTTCTCACAAATATTTTATAATTTATCTCAATATTTCATGAAAATAACTCACTGAAATGTTCATTCAATAATTCAACACGATTTTCAATACAGATATCCTATATTTTTCACACTGATATTATTCTTGAAATATTTCAGCTTTATTCTCATGAGGAAATATTTCAACACATATTTCATTTTATATTTCATCAAATATTTCAACGTTATTTCATCAAATATTTTAACGTTATTTCGTTCAAGTTTCAGGTGAATATTGTTGAAATATTCCATTTGATATTCCTCAAATTTTTGTTATTGAACCGTTTTTGATGAAGACGAACCATCAGAATAACAAATATCAACTCCAGCAAAAACAGAGTGAAACTCTGTTCGTGGATTTGAGGAAGACACAAGTCTTTGTTCCATCAAATATTGAATGAATTCAAATCAATTTTCAAGCAATATTCAAGTAACTTTTTATGCATACATAAGCAATGAGATATTCGACGAAATATTTTTCATTGCAAATATACTGCTCCACATGAGTTAGGGATGTTGACTTAAATTGCAAAAAAAATAGTAGAAATGAGATTTTTGTGATGAAAATTCATATCAATATGATTTCAAGTTGCAGATTAATTTTAGCCTGTAGGTCTGCAGCGTAAACAGGGTAGTAAAGGAAAATCGAGTAAAATAACGAAATTTTATTCCCAGAGAATTGAAGTATTTCAAGACTATCAATACAATGTATGGCTTCCACGGGCATCAATAACAGCTTGACATCTTCTTTGCATACTACACACGAGGTTGTTGAACATTTCTTGAGGAATTTGGTTCCATAAACGGGGCAGAAGCTCTCTCAGATCATTTAAGGATTCTGGGGTAGGTGGATGATTATCTAATCTTCTTTGGAGCATATCCCATGCATGTTCTATGCAAGTTATCGTCTAGATCTAGAAATTGAAAAGTTTCAATAGCAGCGTGAACATTCGGCACAACATTGGTCAATGACATGCTCCCTATAGCGGTCATATTCCCAGGACAAATGTGTAGATCTGTGCGCCCGTTGAAACATATCCCGGCCCATACCATAACACTACCCCCTCGTAATGGATTGACATAACGACGATTACGGGGTATGCGTGGGATTTTCCATACCATTATTCTTCGAGAATCTGAAAATCGTCGATAACTGGATTCATCAGTGAAAAGGACACCATTAATCGTTCCAATTGATATGTTGCCTTTTCCATTCCAGTCTTTGACGCTTATGATCACGTGGTAATGTAACTCCTCTTAATGGACGTCTAGAACCTAGATTCACCTCTCTCAAACGGCGTCTGATAGTTTCGATGGAAACTTGGCCCCATCTGCATTTTGAAGAGTATTCCGTAGCATTCTACACGTAGATGTAGAGTTTCTTCTCGCCGAAACGATGATGAAACGATCCTGAGCAGGTGTTGTTTCTCATCGCCCACCAAGCCTTGGTCTTTCCAACACGGAACCTGTCTCCCTGAACCTATGCCAAAGTCGAGATATCACACTTTGGCTGACTTGGAGCCTTTCCGCTACAACAACCTGAGTTAGGCCACCCTGTAGCATTCCGATAGCCCTATTAGCCTCAGCGTTTGTTAATTTTCGTCTTGGCATTTTCAGATCGTTTCAAATCGAAGCCTTTGATAAACTGACTTCATTTCAAAATGAGAACATTCATGAAGCATAAATGCAGAAAACCAAACTTCAGAAAAAAGGCGACCAGATTGACGAAATGTCTCATGCTGATTTTTATTGGATCGATTCAAGTTTTATTGAGTTTTAAATGATTTCATAGCGATTTTCTCGAAGATTACATACTTTTAAAAAATATTGAATACGATATCCCTAACGCTTGTGGAGCAGTATATTTCTTCGGAATTACACTGAAAATTGATGCGAACATTTTTTAGGCATATAGGAAATATTCAAAAATTATATTAACTAAATATTTCTGAAAAATTCATAAGATATTCAATGAAAATTTCTAGATAACTGTCTTGTTTTCATGCAATATTGTAGAAACCTCTCATGAAAATGCAGTGAAATATTTGATAAAATAATAAAATATATCATGCATTATCCAAAAAATTCGGCAGTTTCTTGTGAATTAGAAAAAGCTAAGCACTACTCCCACACACTAAATTCTTCGGTTCTATCAATATAAGTTAGACGCAAATAATATGTTGATTATAAATATTTCATCTTGAGCTTGAGGTTAGAAGTTGAAACGTGCTGCTCTTAATTGACTTCCCGAATATTTCAATCTATTTCGTCATTCTCAATTAAAAATCGTAATTGCTGATTGTCGATCCCAGAAATTATCTTTATCAATTTACTGTCTACTTAGTTTGGTTAGTTCTTCCATCATCAATTCAAAATCGTTGATGATTTCTGAGAACCAATTTTAAAAATTCCGCATAGACGTTCAGATCTCAAATTCCTTGCAATAAATTAGCACGTACTGTACATGTTCGATCCCCGCAAAATGGCGAAATGTAGGTTGGATTTACGACTGGCAATAAATGATCAATTAACGGAATTGTAGAATTATGGCTGGAAAATAATGAAAGCAGTGGGTGCAGTTGGAGTTGAGACGCAGTTCGTTACTCCCTAGACGATGACTTGAATGAATTCGATTCCAGAATGAGCGTTCGGAGTTTGAAAGATCAAGAATAACGTTTCGGAGATTCATTCATCTTCCCAAGATAACTCTGAAATCGGTTTTAGGAAATCTGCCAACGCTGATTATTTGATGAATGTGTTTCCTTGAGATAATTTGGACAAAATGACTACTTTCAACTTTCATTATTATTGAGGATGAAATTCTTATCCCATCCTTGTCGCCAATTTGTAATGGACGATACTCGGATCATATTGATGGAATATAACTCAACGCCAACAATTGACAAAACTGTATATTTAATTTCAACCTGCGCTTGCCTCGAAACAAGTGTGGCCCCAAATCTTTCTAATCATTCCGATGTTTCGAACTCTGAAAAAACCCACCTACCAAGTTGCCCACCTAATGCCCCAATTCCCCACTCAATCCTTCCCTAACAACGCAGAGCCATACTTGCCTTCCTTTCATTTCCTACCCCTTGCCAGCGATGTGTATTATTAGGACAACCCTTCACTTCTTTTATTCCCGTTTTAATCATCCTCTCTTTTTTAATCAGCAATGACGCCACAAAGCAACGTTGACAAGTTGAAAACCGGTATCGTATTCTCTGAAGAGAGTTTTTCGAATGGATGTGGATTTTTCGATGTAATCCATTGAGTGACGGGGATCAGGTGGAGTTTTTCAATTCGAAGGAAATGAGAGTTCTGGTGGTTGTTGGGGGAGTATCCGGTTACAAAAACCGATATTCTGTTAGGATTACGATATGAGGAGCGTTATAATATCAATAGAGTATCTTCTAGCGCTAGATTCCTCCATTAATAAATGAAGAAACATACCTTACCTATGTGGGATATTCGAACTCTCACAGAGAACAAGTAATTACATTTTAGTTCAACTTTCAATTAAAGTGACACTTTCAATGACAGCAAACAATGTTAAAATTGATTAATTACGTGGAAGCGTAAATGATGAAATCAGATGAAAAAAGTTCAGCAATTGCGAATTTTAATTATCAATATTTAACAATCATGAGATACTTATGGACATTGATATTAATCCTAAAACTAGAACAATTACTAACATTAATGCTCTGTGAGGTTAGGGAGCTTCGCAACACATTATTAGAATCCTCAGCACCATCAGTACTTGTAGAAACCGGAATTACAATATTGGATGATGATGATCCGAAATCTGTTGAGGTTGGGAAAATTTTTTCAGCAATGACATTTCTTTATGCAATGGAATGATCAACATAGCCCTTGACTACCGTCGTAGACTTCCATCCACCATGTTTTTTTTATATCCGTATTATTTGCTCCTGATTCTGCTAGCAATGAAGCGGAGGATCTTCGAAAAAAGTGTCCTGTATATTGCTTTGGTTCTGGCAGTTTGAGGAATTCGGCAACAATAGATGGAATTTTTCCAAATGTATTTCCAACGGGATTGGCAGTGCATTTATGATTCATGTATTTCAGGAAAAAGGACGATATTTGATGACAGAAGGGCGCAGTGCAAAGTACTCATAAAAATAGTCAACATACTTCCCAATAATAATGAAAGAACGACTGACTTTCGTTTTTGTGTTTGGAAGTTGTATAACCAATGATTAATTGTTATTTCGATGTCTTCCACTGATAAATTACACAATTCTTCACTCCGACAGGCTCCAAATAATCCGAAAATAGTTGCAACCTTAACCGTCAAGTATTTCTCATCTGGTGCCTCATTTATAAAGTTTTCAACTTGTTCACGAGTGAGAATTTTCGATTTTTGGGACGATATCCTTCACTTTTCCGTTTTAAATATAGACCAGGGTCGATAATTTTTGAAACAAAAAAAAATTACAGTAGGATGAAACCCATTAAAAAAGGAGGGGAATATGATCTAAATGAAAGGAAAAATAAATTACGGTCGATCCGAGTCCGGGAAGTGGGAGAGGGTGAGTTTTTAAGGGTGAAAAATGGTTTTCCTTGATTTCCGGCAAAACTACAAGTCCTATGGAAAAAAGTTGGAGGGCAAAGTTGTAGGTAATAAAAAGATCTACAACTTTTGTTCTTGCAATTTTTTCACATTACCTCAAAATTTATATGAAAATTTCAAAAAACCAAATTTCAGGTTTTTTATTTATATCTTTCTCAAAAAAATTTTTTTTTTTACGAAATTTGGTGAAAACTTACCTATATCCCGAATACACTGTAATTTATTTGATTTAAAATATTTATGATTTCGTCTTATTTTAACTTAATATCAAAAAAACACCCTAATTTTCAATCGAAAATTCTGACGTCAAAATATCAGCTTTTTTCAAAAAATTTGGGGGCTTTTTGTTCGCTGAAATATCTACTTTCCGATGGTGTGAAAAAAATATACATTACTATAAGGAGTGTTCTCAGAAAATGCAAAAAATTGAAAAAACTCAAATTCGAAATTTTTTTTAATCACTATGTACAATTTCATCAAAAAAATGTGATTGCTGCATTTTTTTTTAGGATAAAGAGTTTATTTATTTAATTCGAATTACATTCATGTCATAGAAAATCTTATACAATATAAATATACAGGTAAATCGTACTATTGAATTTAGATACTTAATTCTGATTACGCATTCTATTTTTTTTTCAAAAACGTTAATCTTGTTATTCATAAATACCTTATCTAAAATTCTAATCAGTTATTCATTTGTTTTTGTCTCTTCGAAGGCATTTCTTCATCGTCAGATTCGAAAAACCTTTCGAACTCTAGTTGATCGTCGAAATCTTCAAGACCATCATTTTCGTCCCCAATGTTATTTCCAGTCTGCATTGTTTCTTCTTCCACAATTTCATCTGAATCATTTACTTCCTCATAGATTTTTTCTTCTATATTGGAGCAATTCTCAGAACCATGACAATTAGTGCATAAATTTGTGCATTTTAAACCATGTTTTCGGCAGCCACATTTTAAACTGTTACATCCAGTTTCCAGCTGCAGCAAATAGTTTTGAGCAATACTTCCGGGATTGAATTATACAAACAGATTCATCCATACTGACAATCTGAAAAGACAGAATCAAATTAATAATGCCTTCAAAGTTTTATCATGAGTATAACTAAATTTGTTTGTACAAAATAAACGAAATTACTAGTTTTTATTCTTTTACTAAAATATCAATCAATTTTTATTTTTTAGGTTAAGTAACGTTAAACATACTATTTATGAAAGAAAATATTTCTATTTTTATTTAAAGTTGATTAATATAGATTAAAATACAGATAGTATTTACCTTGCTATGTAGATTCCAAACAATTCTTTTAATAAAGTAAATTTCTCACAACTCACTCAATCAAGCAATTGTATGCTAAAAATTTCGAAAATTAGAAATCCTATTGGTTGATTTGACAATTTCGTCGAATGATTCTGTGATTTGTTCAATCAACGATTTATGAAATCCACCATTAGAGTAACTCAGTCCCCACTTCTCTATGAAATAACTTACAATGGGTTAAAAATTAACCAAAGGTCACTCAGGTATATAAATTATCTTAAAACAGCAATAAATAGTCATCTAAAAATATTATTTAAACAAGATTCTACAACGTTTTCAAAATATTGTAGATGTCTTATTAAATATTAACTTTATTAACTCCTTTTTTTGTTAATTATAAAAGTATATTTCAATTTGCAATTTTTTCGTTTATAAATGAAATAGGAAATCTCACGTTTTTTGAGTAATTAAAGAGTAAATTTTAATAAATACCTCAAAATTGTACATAATGATTAAAAAAAAATTTCGAATTTGTGTTTTTTCAATTTTTTGCATTTTCTGAGAACATTTCCTATAGTAATGTATATTTTTTTTACACCATCAAAAAATAGATATTTCAATGAAGAAAAAGCCCCTAAACTTTTTGAAAAAAGCTGATATTTTGACGTCAGAATTTTTGATTGAAAATTAGGGGGCTTTTTTGATATTAAGTTAAAATAAGGCGAAAACATAAATATTTTGAATCGAATAAATTACAGTGTGTTCGGGATATAATAAGGTAAGTTTTCACCAAATTTCGTAAAAAAAATTTTTTTTTCGAAAAAGATATAAATAAAAAACCAAAAACTTGGTTTTTTGAATTTTTCACCTAAATTTTGAGGTTATGTGAAAAAATTGCAAATACAAAAGTTGTAGATCTTTTCATTACCATTTAACTTTTTTCCATAGGACTTGTAGTTTTGCCGGAAATCAAGGAAAACCATTTTTCACCCTTAAAAACTCACCCCTCCCACTTCCCGAACTCGGATCGACCGTAATTTATTTTTCCTTTCATTTTGATCATATTCCCCTCCTTTTCTAATGGGTTTCATCCTACTGTAATTTTTTTTCATTTTTTACCATTTTCGAAGGTTTCGGCCCTGGTCTAATATAATAATAATAATAATTTATTTACACACGCAAGAAAACATGTACATGTATAAATATTTGCCATTAAAAATATATGACTTGTCAAAAAAAACAATTAAAATATACACTCATATTACGACAATTATAAAGATCGAGGACAAATGGCGGAAAATTCATTCAGATCATAGATCGTCCTTTCTAAGAGCAATTCTTTCACGTTCCTGGTAAATGCGGGTAAGCTTAATTCTTTCACATAATTTGGTAGTTTGTTGTATAATTTAAGACAAGTATAATTTGGACCTTGTTGTGTCTTCCCTATTCTCGAGTGCGGGACAGTGAAGTTCTGTTTCTCTCGTGTATTATAACCGTGGTAGTCCGAGTTTTTAGGGAATTTACCCTGATGTTGGTGAACATATTTGACGCATGTGAGAATGAAAACAGACGTAGTAGTAAGTATCCTCTCTCTTTTAAAAACTCCTCGACAACTGTCTGTTATCTGCATGTTGTAAATTGCTCTTATAGCACTCTTCTGTTTAAGAAGGACTTTCTTGGCTTCTGCAGATTGCCCCCACAGGATAATACCATATGTTATCAGACTGTGGAAACTTGAATAGTAGGTCATTTTAGCGACATTGACATCTGCTATTTGTCTCATTCTTCTGATCATGAAAATAGAAGTCGATAATTTTTTGCAGAGGTTGGTCACATGTTTAGTCCAACTTAAAGATGGCTGGAACTCCAATCCCAAATATAGTATCGCCGAATCAGTTTTTTCTTTGTTGGTGAAAACTATCCTCTGTGTTTTAGTCTCATTCATTAGCAACCCATTCGCTGAGAACCATCTCTGTGCATCTTTTTCACTGACTTTCGTCTTTTCATGGAGTTGTCTTCTAGATTCTGATTTATTAAGAGTAATCGTATCATCGGCATAGCTACAATTTTTACTAGATGTTATATTACTAAAGAGGTCATTAGTATACAATATAAAAAGGATTGGACCCAGAATAGATCCCTGGGGAACCCCACATTCAATTTTTTTCAGATCAGATCTAGAGTTATTCCACTTTACTGATTGATATCTATCTGTTAGATAGGACTGGAATAGCTTATTTGTTGTGCCTCGTACTCCATAAAAATCAAGTTTTTCCACGAGTATTTCATGACAGACACTGTCGAACGCCCTGCTCAAGTCTATGGATATCATTTCTACCTCCTCAGAACAATTGTATGCCTCCAACACAGTTTCTAGAACGTCTATCATTGCAGTTATTGTTGATTTATGCTGCCTGAACCCGTGTTGGGCTGTATCAAGTAGTGATTTTCTCTCCAAAAACCCCACAAGACGCTTCTTCAGCGCTGCCTCGAAAACCTTCGATATAACTGGTAAAACTGAGATGGGTCTATAGTTTTTCTGGTCGCCAGTATCTCCTTTTTTGTGAACAGGTGTTACAGTTGCTAGTTTTAGTTTCGCTGGGAAAATACTTTGACTGAGACAGTCATTAATAACTTTGCTGAGTGGGATTTTTATATATGGGATAATGGATTTCAATAACCTGACAGACATACCGAAATAGTCTAAAGAATCGGTATTCCTCATTTTTTCCACCAAGCTGAGAACCTCATCTTCAGTAACTGGAGACAGGTATAAAGAGTCCGCATTATTCCAATTACTGTTTTTGAGGAGGCCAATCGAAGCTTGTAGTGATGGCTTTACCTGTTCCTTCATTTCTTCACCTATGCTGGTAAAATAGGTATTTATTTCATCTGCTGTTATCCTTTCATCTGATGTTTTTGGGCGGCTACAATTTGTCTGCTGTTTTATCAACCTCCACACTGCCTGAAGTTTATTGACTGAGTTAGTTATTTTTTTTGAATTTCTCGTCTTAACAGATTCCGTTATAGTTCTTTTTAGCGAAATTTTCAATGCCCTATAAGCCTCTCTACTACTTTCATCATTTTTCACCTCGACAATTGTTTTAGCAGCTTCTAGTTTATTTTTTAAGTCTTTGATTTCCTTATTAGAATTATATTTTTTACGTTTTTTTATCTTTACTTTTTTTTCAGGGAAAGAGGAATGGAAAAGTTCGATCAGTTTCTCGTGAAAATTATTATACTGCTTCTCCGCGTCTTGGTCATTCATAAAAGCCCAGTTTTGTTCTTTTATACCGTGTATAAAACGGTGCGTATTTGCCTCATTCATTTGTCTTACCATCTTGTACATTTCCTTTGCGGGTTTCTGGTGAATCGACGGAATTTTTAGGATCTGAGCAAAGTGGTCAGAAATGTGTGGTTCGCATGTAATAGCTTTACAAGTTTCACTGTTAATATTGCTGAATACATTGTCGATACAACTTGAAGAGTTTTTTGTTTCACGTGATGAGTCCGAAAATATGTAGTTCATATTATAAGATTTGAACAGTTCGATTAGTTTAATTTTATCATTTGATCGTCCTTGGAAGTTCACGTTATAATCGCCAGCGAACATGAAACAGTCCGTAGGATAGTTCTGTTGGCATATGTCAAGTGCCTGGCTCATGATTGATAAAAAAATATCAAAGTCTCCGGATGGTGGCCTATATAGAACCACAGTTATCAGGTTTTTTTTTGCTATTCTTATAGCCGTCATTTCTGTTATCCTTTCAACAGAAAGATTTTTTATCTCATGTAGTATATTGAAAGGAACGTCATTTTTTAAAATTATGGCTGAGCCACCATGCCTTGTTGATTGCCGACAGTATGCACTAGCTACCACGTAATCTTCTATGAAAATTCTATCAAGTATGCCGCCGGATAGCCAATGTTCAGTTATGCATGCCAAATCTATTTTTTGCTCTTTCAAAAAATGCGTGAGATGATCAATTTTATTATTTAGCGATTGTACATTTATGTTAGTCAGATTAAAATAATCATGATTCTCACCACATATATGTTTATCTCCATGCTGTTCTTCTGCGAAAAAGTTTATAACGTCGAACTGTTATTCCACTCGGCCAGTTCCCACTTTTATATAATTCATCGATCAATTCTATGTCTCCTCCGACTTTGAATGACATGCTATTTGATTCATTTTTAGGTGTAAGGGCTTCAATACTAAATGAGTGACCTGGAAACACTTGAGAGAGATGGTTGTTTATACTTTCTACGGTCGTGTTAAGTTGCACTTTGCCAATATGTACCCATACTTTCTGCTTTGCACTAGAAAATGCCATTTTCTTCTCATTGTCGACTCTAGTTCCCTTTACTGTTTTATTTGCATTTCTTTCGATCTTCTTCGGGGGTTTGAGAACTTCATTGTTTTTGTTTTGACTATCAGCTGATATTTCCGCATTATTTACATTCCGTGGCTTCGTCTGGGAGTTTGAAACAGGTGCTGGATTGTCTGCACCTTTTTTTGGTTTGCTAGATGACACATTCTTACTATCAGAGACATGCCTCGCTTCATCAAATGTATTCGATACTCTTGACGTGTGGGTTGGGAAGTCACATACGGTTTTGTTGTTTTCCTTTTCTATTGTTTTGATTTTGAAGAGTAGTAGTTCATTTTTATCTTCCATTTCTGATATAAGCTTTCTCAAAATTATATTTTCATTCAATAATCTATCATTTTCGCGAGTTAAATCCACTATTATGCTCTCATTCGATTCAACCATGTCATTAACATTCACTATTGTGTCCACGGAACGATTTAAATCTTCGTCCTCGTCATCGACTAGGTTATGAATGTCCTCCGGCGGTTCACAGCACTTAATACGATTATTGTCCAATCTCACAATATCACTATAATATTTAATGCATCCAGGGTGCATCAAAGTTCCACAGTTTATACACTGCAACCCGTTGTTGGGGGTGTTATTGCACTTTTTACATTTCTTTGTAGGGAGCTCACCAACGCGCATCTTATCGGCCGCCATGTTCAATTAAATATGCTATTATGTACCTTAAAATATTTACTAACATCCACACCATTATTAACAAAAGCGCCCGAATCGATGAAAATTAGCTCCACAAAGTTGATGATCTCCATATTTTTGATTTTTCTTTTAAGTATGCCAAGAAAATAGGTTCACTGAAGTTCCCTTCTACATTTTTCAATTTACACCAGGCCAGGAAATTGTTATATGCAATATTGTACTGCTGAACAGATTTTTTAGGTAGGAGTTCCAGACTTGCTCTTCTTGCAGACTCTTCAATATCCACAGAAATAACCAAATACTCACTTTTATTAATAATTGGACTCTCGATAAACAAATTAAGCAGTTAAAAACCCAAAACGAAAATTGGACAGGAACGAAATTCAAATGACAGCGTCTTTTCTCATTTGTTAGTAATCATAACGTTGGCAACATTTGTCATTCACATCAACCTTTCGATTTTTTGAATATTAAATTGAATTTTGAAGTTTATTGTCATTGCAAATTCGCCCATTTCATTATCAAAAAAAGGAGAGTTGTACAAAAAACATTGTACCTATGGTATTTGTTTTAAAAGTGATTTTATTTTGTTCGTGATATTGTTCAATTCGCTCCGCCCATTCAAACTTTTTCACTCACAAAATAAAATGTCACTTTTAACACTCATATCATAAATAACTATTTATTTTCTGATTTTCACATTTTCCGAAAACGTTACCAAATGGCGGATGCGTCGGGTCCGATTTTGCACCAATTGAGGAATTGTGGAGGGGAATTAAATCGGTGCTCCCAACACTGAAAATATTCGGTTTCTAGTGAAATCAGAGTGTTTCGAAAGAGAGACGAATTTCTTCCATTAATTAAGATATATTGTCGGACATAAACGAAACGTTGTGATAAATGTATCTGTCACCCCTTTATTGTGTGTTTATTATCCGTTTCAGGAATCATTACTAGTCTTAACGTGCTCATTTATTATACTATTTATCTCGAATACAATACAGATTGGAAGATCCCTATTGCAAGGGAATAAACAATTTCGATTGAGAAGCTTCATAATATGGAATTCAAAAATAATAATTGACAATCATTTCAATTTTCAATTACCGTAAACACATGTGAAAAAAAGGATTTCTGAGGGATGTTGTATGCGTTGCGAAGTCCCTAAAATCGGACGTGAACACCGTGAACATTCGTTCTTGTGTCAGTCGTGACTTTTCCATTTCATTTCTTTCTGGAAGATATCGTGCCTTAGACGTGAACTTCATAAATAACAACTGGAATCAGGAGCTGTTCGGTTCCGGTGTTAGCGTGCATGAAATGATTTTTCATGCTGTAGGGATGGAAATCGTGGCTGAGAAATGGATTTGCACGTCGAGGAAAACTCATTAGGCGTTATTTCAGAGTTATTAGAAAAAAAATTCATATTAGAAAGTCATGGAAAGATTCACATGAAAATAAATTGGCCATTATTACAATCATTATTCATCTAGACATATTTATTTCTTAGTTTTTTTTTCTAGACTAAATAATTGTGAAAATTTGAAATATTTCTCTAATGTTTCTCATCAAATTGTGTGTGGTATGCTTTATATCTTCCCTTGATCCTCCAATGAATGATTTCTATCTATCTATCTATATTTCGGGTGTTTTTTCAGAGTGATAGAACTTTAAATAGAAAAAAAAATTTGAAGCCAATTTTTTTCTGAAAGATAATTTGATGACATTCATGTTTCAAAAATGATTTCTGGCGTATTCCTCCACGGCTAGCTCTGAAGAACAGCATTAGACCAGACCAATTTTGGACCACTTTTTCCAGTAATTCAGGCATTATTTCAGCAATAACACGAGTTATTTTGGCTCCCAATGCGTTTATTGTTTTGGTTTATCAGCATAAATTGATTCAATTGACCTCACCCCAAAAAAAAAAAAAATCCATTGGAGTCATGTCGCATGATCTTGGAGGCCAATTGATTTCTCGAAATAATGTTGTCGCCAAATCTTTCTTTCAATAATTCGCTCATTATGGTCAAGCGGCTTCTGTTCTTGAATCAGTTGAATCTTGTAGACGAAGATCTTCACGCAAAATTTTCCATGTGGTGTATGCACAGGGTTCAACTCGTTGTGAATGTCGACGAATAGACAAATCTGGATCTTCATTAACACTATCACTTACAGCAGCGATATTTTCTCCTGTACGTACAGTTCTTTGTCTTCGTGTTGTTGATGCATCGAGTAGAGAAAATGTTGTCCGAAATCTATCGATAGTTCGACGAATGAGCTGCTCTCATGGACGATTATGTGAACCATAAATTTCACGAAGTGCTCTATAAATTTGGCGATTACAACACTGATTTTGAAAATGAATTTCAACAACTTGTAAAAGTGGTTGCGGCGTCAGCCTGTCTATGATAATTTGTGAATGCTTACTGAACAGAAATGTCAAAACCACGTGCTTCTTCCTCCTGTCAAATCGCCGTTATCCCTATCTAAAACAAACCCGATATCTATAGCTATACTCCATTCACTTTTATGAAGTATCCCAGTTTGCCAAGATTTAGGTTTATTGAGTTTTTTTCACTTAAAACTGACGCAGGTTGGCACTCGTGAAAGTCCAAATAATTTCAGAGACGTTGCCAATGTGACACAGGTTTCGATCTCTGTGGTCGTCGAGAATCGAATCGCGGAGAAAGCGACAAAAATTCACGTTTTACAATGCAATTTTTGGATATTCAGACCAGAGGAAATGTAGAAATGAATGGCGAGAACGTTACCTTGATGTCTGAAATAGTGTTCCCGATCTATCCATCTTTATCTATTCATTTCGTAAGAAATTTCATATATTTTAACTGTAGATTCCTCTCATCAAACGAAACACTTTCTTTCCATACCATTTCTCAAAATACGGTTTCGGTTGAAAGATACAGGGTGTCGAAAATTCATGAAAAAAACACTTTATTGTCCATATCTTCGTAACCGTTATCTCAAATGGACTGAACTTTGGTTCATTGGTTACTCTATTCATGGTGCATATTTCTCTCACGAAACTTATTCAATATCTCTCCTGGTATAAAAGTTACAGGGTGGTCGACTCATCAATACACGCAAAAACACCATAAAACCATTATTTCTAATTTTACCTAGAAAAAATTCGACGAAAAAATCATTGATTTCAAGAATTATCCTTTTTTGAATTAAATATCATTGAATATTTTTCCTTCGTTGGTCTTTTAACGAGTTTACAATGTTGTCACGCATGCGCGTGAAACCGAGAAGTCGATTTCTGATGAAAATGGCTGAATTCATACATATTTTTACCATGTTACGTAAAACCCTGTCTTCAACCCCAATGAAAATATCAGCAAGCTGACAACATCTTCTTAAAATTTCTGTGGAAATGTCCACAGAATGGATACAAAATAGATTAGGTTAGGTTGTTTAATAATAAATTCTGATGATCTGAATGAAAAGCCTTTCTTCATGAGATTGTTTGGGAATTTCGAGGAGAATATGAACAAGTTATTAGTGTTTACAAACTAATCTGCAGAAGAATAAAAGAAGGAACTTATATTGGTGAAAGAAATGTGGCTTTTTAGTTGGAAAGTCACATGAAACCGGAAGCCGGATGAAACTAACTGTTTTTGTTGAAATTATCGTGTTTGCAACATTTTTATTTCAATAAGGTTAGTACTTGAGTATTCCCTAAATGTATAAACTCAATTTGAATCGAGAAATATGAACTCAGAAGTCAGAATCAATTCCAGAGAATTGTATCAGGAACGTGATAAGCCCAATTTTTTTTTCAAATGGCTATATCTTTTTAACAGAACTGAATTCGAGAGAATGGAGAATGAAAAAAAGGTTTCTTTCGGCCTCTCGAATCTACAGTTAAAATATATGTACAAGTCAAAGACTCACCCTGTATACTATTACATCTCAAAATCAGTTGAATAATAGATTATTCTATGGTAGTACCCAGAGCCGATCCTAGGGTGTTGGCCGCCCGCGTGCAGAATCCTTATGTGCCGCCCCAAAAACCAAAAATATATCTTTTTTTTGACATATCTACATACAGGGTGTCCCACTAGTGCCGCAGCGGACGATATACGCGTAACGGAATGCGTTTTGCAAAATTTTTTGATGCAGACTTGATATACTACAAGAAGAGCACAATCTAAAAATATTTTCGAATATATAGGGTGGCCCACAAAAGAGGAATAGCGGGTGACTTTGTTTTTTCAAATGGGACACCCTATATTCAATAGTGTTTTTCCATTCTCTGAAACTTCCTGCATGCTTCCGTATACTTTTCACATATTTTTATTCGACAGTTTTCGAAATATTCGCCATTTTGACAAAAAAATGATACTTGTAGAGGCTATGCAGATACCAATAATAGTTTTATATGGATTGAAAGACAAGACTTCAAAGTACCACACCCAGCTATAATAAAGCATCTCCAGCATATAGAGTGTCCACAAAAAGACTATCAACATGACGAATTTCAAATCGATTTTTCTTCATTTTTTCAAATGCAATGCATATAATTTTTTTTCATCATTGTAATCACCATTCATTTTACTTTATTTTTTGTCCAATACATGATATGCATATCTCTAACGGAATAGGATTTTTTAGAGTTTTTCCTCCAAGTTCACATTTACTTTCGAATTCAAAAAGCAGATTTGGCTTTTCTGTGGTTATTGGAAACTGTCAAATTATTCTATTCAAAATTAACATCATTGCAGCTTCAATTCAAATAATCATAGATTTTACGGATTGGATGAATACTCACATAATGATGTGAAAATTCAAAAAATACCAACGAGTTTGAATGTACAAGTTATGAATGCTTCAAAAAAACGAGTTTCAAGCTTCAGGATACAAAAAAGTGCCCGCTCTTATCCTTATAAAACTTTCTTCGAAAAAATGATATTCATAAGTTTCTCAGGCACGCACGCAGATCTTCAAGCTCCCAAGCTCAAAGCTTGTTAAAAATTTTTGGAAGATTCGACGTTCCAAGTAGAAACATAGAAAATTATCAAAAATGTATTTTGAAAAATGGGTACAGAAAGCAAGTTTCTGTCTTCAGTAACTGATTTCATCACATTTTTGAGTAGATACATCAAAACCTTCTAGTTCCTCATTTCGCTATAATATGAATTGAAGCTTCAATGATGCTAATTCTGAGTGGAATAATTTGACAGTTCTCAATAACCACAGAAAAGCCAAATCGGCTATTTGAATTCGAAGGTATATGTGAATTTTAGGGAAACATTTCGAAAAAGCGCTTAAAAATCCTATTCCGTTAGAGATATGCATATCATGTATTCGACAAAAAATGAAGTGAAATGAATGGTGATTACAATGATGAAAAAAATTATATGCATTGCATTTGAAGAAATTAAGAAAAATCGATTTGAAATTCGTCTTGTTGATAGTCTTTTTGTGGACACTCTGTATGCTGATGATGCTTCATTATAGCTGGGTAGGATACTTTGAAGTCTTGTCTTTCAATCCATATAAAACTGTTATTGGTGTGTGCAAGCGTTCGTGAAATATAATTGGATAACATAGCCTCTACAAGTATCATTTTTTTGTCAAAATGGCCAATATTTCGAAAACTGTCGAATAAAAATATGTGAAAAGTATACGAAAGCATGCAGGAAAAATGCATGGAAAAACACTATTGAATATAGGGTGTCCCACTTGAAAAAACAAAGTCACCCGCTATTCCTCTTTTGTGGGCCACCCGATATATTCGAAAATATTTTTAGGTTGTGCTCTTCTTGTAGTATATCAAGTCTGCATCAAAAAATGTTGCCAATCTCAGACCGTTACGCGTATATCGTCCGCTGCGGCACTAGTGGGACACCCTGTATATACGTCCAAAGTTCGAGTGCCTATTAGACGTTTCTGGAGATCTGGACATAATTTGAAATCTGAAAATTGGGACAATGATAACCCAAATTCTTTACTGACCTAAAATATTTTTGGAGCCTGAGCACTTTCGTTTTAACAAGGAGTGAAAATAAATTGGTTCAAAAAAAATTTTTTTTCAATTTTTCGTTTCTGATATGATTGAGTAGTCAACTCTGAATACCTTTCATTGTATTCATTCAAATAGTTTTCAAAATATCGAAAAAAACTGAAAAAAGTCAAATATTCATAGAAAGTTTTATGTAGGTACATTTTTCTTATTCTGAACATTTCAAGTGTACCTAAACTGTTCTCACAACGTCAAAGTATAGAAGAATGAATCTGTTCAGATTCGATGAATTTGTCTCTACATACAACATGAATCCAGAAAAGCTCTAATAACTCAGAAATTACTGAATTGAGGAGCAAGAGCATCTCAGAGTGCTATCACTATATTTCTTCGCAGAATCCAACACGATCATGAAAAATAGGGTTCTGATTCGAAAAACAGAAGTTATGGCCAATTTTCGATCACAGTTTTTGACACAAAATTGGAAACATCCTGTGATGATATTTATGAAATTCAAAAGATGTATAACATTTCCTCATTCTTTTACTTCGACGTTGTGAGAACGGTTTACACTCGGGTTGTTCAGAATAAGAAAAATGAACATAATACTGACTATGCATATTTGACTTTTTCCAGTTTTTTTTTTCGATATTTTGAAATATATTTGAATCAATACAATGTTGTCACCAGAAATGTATTCAGCATTGACTACTCCATCATATCAGAAACGAAAAAATTGAAAAAAAAATTGAATAAATTTATTTTCACTCCTGGTATAACCGGAAGGCTCCAAAAATATTTTAGGTCTATAGAGGATTTCGAACAATATCATCATTCCAATTTTCAGATTTCAAATAGGTCCAGTTCTTCAGAAACGTCCGATAGGCACTCGAAATTGGGAAACCCTGTATATATAAAATCTTCAAGGGTCTTCTTTTTATTGTAACATATTAGATTCAGGGGGGATTACCCCGTTACTGTTTCCGTAAATATTTTGATGATCCCTCTGCCCTCCGGCATCTTCTCCAAAAATTTTTATGGTATCTGACACAATAAAAATGCAATTTACATGCACGAATATAATATTTACACGAGTATATACTACTGTATTCGTGTATACTGGTGGTCTAGATGATGAATCAAGTACTATTCACATTATACATCCATTTCAACAAAATAAAAAACATTCAATGAACAATTTGTAATGGGGGAAAGAAACAGGATCTGAATACTAAAAAAAAACAAAGTCATATGTCACAAAAAACTATGTGTATAAACAGGAACTACTACATTATCTCTACGATATAATTCTGAAACAGTTCGCCTAAATGCTAAATTCTGACTGGCCAAAAATTGTACTACAGCAATCATTCTTTAAATGATGGCGCGCCATCGCTTTTTCTATCGATTATAAACATTTTATTGTTCCGCATCAATAGTACAATTCTTTTTCCATCTCAATTTCAACTCGCACCAAGATTTCACAGAACTTACAATTTTTAAGCGCAATTTCATGTTTATTTCAGTTCATTTTGAATTATTTTTGTCGTCTCATTCAAAATTTTGATGATTAGAGTAGCAATCAATAATTAAAGACAACTTTATCTAAGATTTGTTGAAAATTATATTTTTTACAATCTCACGTACAAAGGTGGCGGCCTGCGGCCGCCCCTTGAGTTTGGCCGCCCGCGTGCGGGGCACGCGCTGCACACCTGCTAGGATCGGCCCTGGTAGTACCTACATGAATAAACATATTGATAAATACGTAATCACTACGATGTCTATGAAGAAACGACAACGTTGCGTATGTATCTGAAGGGAAAATGATCATAACCTAACATTTTCAAAATATACACGGTGAAATGTGTCAGAATGTCTTGGCAAACCGGGATACTTCATAAAAGTGCATGGAGTATATCTATCTATCTTTCAATCTATCTATCTATGGTGGAAAGGTATATCAAACCTCAATCGAAATGGAAAAAGTGCTTAGAGAATCGGTATCCACTTGGTTCCATTTACCTTATCCCAGCCCTGCTCAAATATAGGTAAAACAGCAACAAAACTTCTCGTCTAAAAAGCAGCGATATGATTGAGTTGTATTAATGAGTTATGGGTTGAAAAACATATAAAACACCCAAATCTCCATGTCTGTAAATTTCGAAGCGTACTAATTCGATTGCTGAAAAACGCAGAGGGCCCCTGAGCTACACATTTAGTAAATTGAAAATGGCCACTTTTTCAGCACCGTCTAATTCGCAATGGTTTCGATGAATATTCATCACTTTCATTCAGTTATTTATCGTTACGAAGTGCCCTGGGATTGATTGCGAATATTACGTCGGAAGCCCAATAACGAATATTTCCATAATGCAGAGCTTAGTAATTTTGTTCAATTTCTCGTGTTTCACTTATGAACTCGAAAAATTTCTACTTCCAGTATTTTCGAATGCATATTCATCTTTTTTTTTATTATAGATATATTAAATCTTGTTTTATAAAAACGTAATTTTGTGTTTGTTTATTATTTTTCAATGATGCCATTCTTGTGGTAATTAAGTATTTTCTTCTTCTCCTTCATTTTGGAACGTATGATATTCTGGCGCTTAACAATATTCCATTATGAAGATTTGAAAATACCATAATTTTCATTTCCTAAACTTTTAATTATTACTGTAACTGTTCGTTCATTTCGTGGAGTAACGGTTCTACAATTTTCATGTTGGTCGTGGTATACGGAACGTTTAATCGATACCAATTAGAAACAATGTATGTAACAAACTACTTGGGCTCGGCCACACGAAAATGAATTCGCTCATTAGGATTTAGTAGGAGCAGCTTTAAAGAACAATGCGTGCAAATTGTAGGTTCCGAAATAAACGACGATAATAAACTATATTTATTCAATTTCATTCGTACCCTATTTGGCATTCAACATCTGAAAGTGACAGTACACTACTTATACTGATGGCATAGATTATAGGTTGTTATATTCCTGCCTTCCATCTAATGAAATTTCAGATACAAATAATCTCTTTTTTATCTCTCTCACTCTCTCTTTCTCACGATAACACTGGTTACCGTTTTATTTTACTTCCAGGTGTTATTTCATTACCAGTCGGTTTTAATTTTTTTAACGGTTCACTATTCTTATTTCCTGAATGCATTGAATTATTACCGGTGAAAAATTGTCCGCAAACAAGTTTTCTGGTTCTCGTAAAAATATCTCATTCCACTTTAAATTGGAATCTTGTTCCAGCACAGTGTGAAAGAGCGGTCCTTTTGTAGTTAACGTATATGGAAATATTTCTGGGTCATTAAAATACAGTCGAAATTCCACCACATATAACGTTTTCAATTATACTGTTCCCAGAAACCATAATCGATAATTTGTTGCGGTCTATTGTTAGAACCAGATCAGGTCACTGGTTGATTTCGTCATCGATGCTGTAATGCTACGAAAGAAAGTCAAATTTTTGATAGCTAAAACGTAGGAATATGAAAAGAATATTTGATATAGGTACAAGTATTATGTATAAAATTATAAACTCTACCTTTTATTTTTATATGAAATTGAACAGCAAGGAAGAATCATGATTTACCTTCTATATGAAAATGTATAGCAAGGTATCACAGTATTATTGTATGAAAAAATACATAGAAACAAAAGCCTTATTTTTGGTGGATCTAATTTATTCTTATTGACAGCAAAAGCTTGTCTGCTCGACTAGTTTCGGTGAGTCTAACTCACCATTCTCAAGAGCCAAGTAACACGACAACTGCAACGAGAGAAAAAATATAAAAGTCAAATGATGTTAAATTGATTCGGGGAACATTTTTAAAAAAATTAAAAAAATAAATTGAAAATATCGTTTTTTGACGAATTTTCAACGATATTTTCAATTTATCTTTTTAATCTTTTTAAAAAATGTTCCCCGATCGATTGTTCGGCCGGTTTCTGAAACTGTGACAGACTGCTGCATCGTGAGTTCTAATACTTTATTAATGAAATTTTCCTTTTATCTGAATCAATTTTACATCATTTGACTTTTATATTTTTTCTCTCGTTGCAGTTGTCGTGTTACTTGGCTCTTGAGAATGGTGAGTTAGACTTATCGAAACTAGTCGAGCAGACAAGCTTTGCTGTCAATAAAAATAAATTAGATCCACCAAAAATAAGGCTTTTGTTTTTATGTATTTTTTCATACTGATACGATGGTGGACGCCAAAGGGTTTAGAGATATTATATACAGTATTATTGTGAATTACAACTGATGAATTACCGATGATTTTGAATTACAACTGAATCATTACTGTTCGATTAATTTACTTTACTGCTTGTCTCTGTAACGGAGGAATTTGAAGACGAGCTGAAAAATAAGGGAGGTTCATTTCCTCTGAAGAAAAGTGGGAAAGATCAACAATTGTGTGGAAAAAACAACCCATTTCTTGAATCTACAGACCAATGAGAGAAACCTTGGACGATTTGGTATTCGATCTTGCCATGTGTTACCAAATGCAACTCGAACTGCAATAAACGTCACCATATATTGAATTCTATGAGCTTTTACTGAGAAACTGAATGAAGTTTCACAGGACATGGTTATTGTATCAAAAACCAGATGAATCTCCCAAACTTGACCTAAATTCTTGGGTTGAGAACCTTTTCAATAGCTTACCATAAATCAGTCGAAAAATTGTATTTTCAAACAAATAACGAGAATTGTAACTGAAGGCATATGGAACAATATTACAGTTCAAGGGTTCGATCCCATTTGGTTAAAATCGATTGATCTATAGGTACAAAATTTTTAAAGGCGACAGCTCATTTCTGGTGGACAAAGGATATGGCATTCAATTTGTCCAAATGTTGCGAAGTGAGACGCAACAAAGCCAGTGAGGTGGTGCATCTTATTCCCCCTGAGATCCAAATAGTTCTTGATTCTTACAGTTCCAAAATCCTGAAGGAACTTTTTGGAATGATCCATTCCTGAAAGATTCCTTCAGATTGCTTCTCTTTCTTAATTCTCCAAAAACTCTTTCTTATAGATGTATTTACCTTTACCACACAAAGGTTCTGGGCCAGTTAGTCGCGTTTGTGCTCCCTTTCTGGCTACTGTTCAAGCCTCTTCGTTTTCTTTGGTTTCTGAGTGATTCTTTCGACTCTCCCATACCTGCTTTGAGTCGATGACATTGCAGTTTACTGCTTTAATAGCAGCTTGACTATCGGAATAGATCACTATGTCACACCCTTGATAGTTTCTTTCCAGGTTTGAGTCTACGCATTTTTGGATTGCGAGTATTTCTGCCTGAAAAACACTTGAGAAGGAGCCTAACGAGTATACACTTGGTTCTTGCCCCGTATACTCCAGCACCGGCCCATATCGTGGTTTCAGAACCATCTGTATACCTTTCGATGGTATTGATTCTGAAATATTGGGTAGTGTATTCCTTTTCCCATTCTTTCCTTTCACATAACATCGTTTTGAAGTTCTTTTCAATGCTTATTTTCTTAATAATAACACTAGGCATGTTTGCTGATATGTAGGTACTTGTTCAGAGAGGACCAAGCTCTCTCACATTTAATTCTCTCATTACCTGTACCTTCCCTAGATATTCTCAAGGACTACCCTATTGATCACTAGATGTAAAAGTGTAAGGTTTGCGATGAGCTCGAGTGCTTTAGTTGAGCACGTTCTAATATATTGCATTCACTTTTATTTAATCACATAGGAGGTCATGGTTTCGTTTTCAGGAGTTGGCGCACCTAAAGAAAAGTCTGTGCGCGTACATAAAATATCGTTAATGACAAAACGACGATGCCAGTTTTTCTGTTTACATCAAAGTAAAAGTATCAAAGATTTTCCACATTTTGTTAGTTCGAATCGATCGGCGATTTTGGGGCGAAATATCGATGGGAAATCGCCTGTTTTTCCGTTCTTCGTCGTCCAAAAGAAGTTTCGTGCAAGTGTCATTTTTTCCTTTCACGAATTTTGGCGTGAGTACGAACAGCAAATTTGAATTGGACCAAAAATCGATTCATAAGCATAAATAAAGCGAAAGTAAGTACTAATCGACCTTTTTACACTTGATAACGAAGTTTTTTTTAGGTATCTGGCCGTTTTGAAAGATTTCAAACGGAATTTCGGTCCCCCAGAAGTTTGGTGAGTTTCGGTATCGTTTTTGGTGCTCAAAATTTATTTGGAATGTGTAAATGGACAAAAAAGGCTTTCTTAAGGCAGGATTTTCGAGGGATTATGAGGAAAGAACTAGAACTTGCAGAATGAAATTGCACGATTTCCGTAAGTAAACGGGTTCTGGATGGCCATCATCGGTCTCTAAATGATTATTGTTGATATTACTATATTGCATTCAACGGAGTAGGTGAATTCAGATTCCGATGAATTAAAATGTGTCACTGGAGCTTTCATTCCTTTGCCGAAAGTAGAAATAGGCTATATTGAACCAGAATACATCGGTTTTTTTCCATATTCCAGGAGTTTGTGTCTTATTTTAGAACAGGTGAATAATAAATGTGAAGCATATGTTTGACCTATTCCATTTTATTTGTACAAACCTACTGTGGTAGTAATGTATGAATATTTTTTAACCTAATAAATTATTATACAGTCAGAATATTTTACTCCTTGTTCATATCAAATGAATGAAATGTCGTCAAGTCTTGAGCTTTCAGTTCAAGAGGATAATAAACATCAAATCCTCACAAGCATGCATGTGAAAATTATGTGAAAGCAATGCAATTTTCTTCCATGGCGAAAAATAATATATTTCAACAGTGATCTCTTGTACTTTTCATGCAAATAACTAGAAAAGGAATCATTTCTATCAATTCATATAAACGTTAATTATTTTCGTCCATCACATCTTTTCCAATTCATTCACATTCTGAGAAATACGCTAAGAATGTAGAAAGGGCAACATAGTTTTGACTTGGAACATAAAAATATTTTGAAAAACGTCATAACTTCGATACAGAGTGGAATGTGTCAAATTTCCAAGGCCAGAGTTGTGATTTTATAATTGTGAATGGAGTACCTATAGTTCAATTCGAATAAAGCCAAGCCTTTGTACCTTATCGATTTTTCTCCTCGTGGTTGTCTGCCCTGCCTTAGCAAACTTGACTTCAGAAACTGGCTTAGGACCAATAAGAGGTGACACTCTTTCTAAGATGTCAATTTATGTAGAAGTAAAAGACAACCCCTGTCCCCTGTGCCTTGAAGTCAAAATGCAAATGAGAATATAAGGGTTAACATTTCTATTTTCTGGTGAAGCAATAACTTATAGGTTTCTGATTGTGTTATATTAGAATTTGGAGAGCACTTCTGACAAGAAACTGTTCGAGTATCTTTCAAATAGGCTCTATGTCATATCTCCATCCTATCCTCCACTCCATTCTCTTATACAGGTCTATACGTGAAATTCGAGGAAATGAGCTTTATTCGCAAACATAAAGTAACGAAATCACTCCGCACTTGATACAATATACCCCGGGAAATATATCCATACCATATGCTGTATAGTACTGTGAGAAAATTGGATTTGGCGAGAAAATGTGTGAACAATGTTACTGCAGGGAGAAATCGGAGATTCTTCTCCGGATTGGCATCTCCCAACTTCCAGGCAAGTTTGACATGCCTGTTGATCACAAGTGGAAATTGTAAGAGGGCGATCTCGTCCTCACGGATGTCTAGATCGGAGCCAGTCTCCGAAGAGTTTAAAAAGAAAGTGAACTGAAATGGAATCATCGTGTTATATTCGAAAGTTTCTGCGTGGCTCTATCCCGGTGTATCCAATTTTGATATGATACGTCTCGTACATATCGGATCTTGCTAGCAGGGAGATCACATAACCGCTTCTGGAAGAATTCATCCAGAGTTTTCGATGAAATATGAAGAAAAAACACGCAATAATTCTACTGATGTGTAAAAGCAACAAAAAGTTTTTCCCTCTCATCTCAATTCCTGTTGTTTCGAGGAAATAAAATACATATAATGAAAATTAAAATTGAACCAACAGCGAATGTAATACATTAATGTTGAATGTAGATATTCTTGCAGTCAAGTTTTTACCCAAGCGATGTTATCTACTTGAGAACCTTTATCTATCCGATCGAAAAGTATGTTTTCTGCATTGACCATTCAGTTTGTTAATTATTACTTTAGTTCTGTCAATAAAGTTATTATTATTATTTAGCTGAAGGATTTCCAATAAGAGGTGTTATCTTGACATTCAACAAAAAATGCCATTTCTTTAGATAAATGATTAAGTAAAATGAATGGCGATCATAATGATGAATAAGAAATATATTTATTGCTTTTGACAAAATGAAGAAAAATCGATTTGAAATTCGTCACGTTGATAGTCTTTTTGTGAACACTCCATATGATGGAGATGCTTCATTATAGCTGACTAGGATACTTTGAAGTCTTGTCTTTCAATCCATATAAAGCTGTTATTGGTATGTGCAAGGGTTCGTGAAATATAATTGAATAACATAGCCTCTACAAGTATTTTTTCGTCAAAATGGCCAATATTTCAAAAACTGTCGAATAAAAATATGTGAAAAGTATACGAAAGCATGCAGGTAGTTTCAGAGAATTGAAAAACACTATTTAATATAGGGTATCCCATTTGAAAAAACAAAGTCACCCTCTATTCGTCTTTTGTGGGCCATCCGATATATACGAAAATATTTTTAGGTTGTGCTCTTCTTGGAGTACACACAAACAAACTTATATGGAATCACCCAGTATTAAGATGAGATATTATTTTGATATCTTTTCGTTAAAAGCAAATAAAAAGTGCATGTGTTTACTCACAAAAACAGTTAGGTTCATAAGCACTTGATAAGATTTGGCTTTGCAGTGTCGATTTTACCATTTCGTTCGAACGTCGCAGTGAATTTATATTTTGTTTTTTTGCGAAGTTTAAAAAAAAAATGCCTTATGTGGGGTTATCGGAAGTCCAGAGACGAAGAATTATTACTATGGCAGAACAAGGTATGTCACAAAGACAGATTGCAAGAACGGTGGGGGTTACACAAGGGGTTGTTTCAAAAACCTATGCAAGGTTTCTGGAGTTAGGAACCCTAAAGAATAGGCCGAGAAGAAGTCGTGGAAGAGTAACTACAGAAAGGCAGGATCGCTTTTTAGCCCAAACAGCAAGAAGAAATCCCGCAGTATCTCATTCAGAGCTTCAAAGGCAATTTTTTCAAGCTACAGGTGTTAGTGTTTCTGTCGAAACTATCAGAAAAAGACTTCGCGCTCGGGAATTATTCAAGAGAAGAGCGTTAAGAGTTCCAGAACTATCAAGGCAAAATAAAGTTAACCGTTTTAATTGGTGTTTAGAGCATGAAAATTGGACTATTGAAGATTGGAAAAATGTCTTATTTTCGGATGAGACCAGAATTGGCCTACGATCAGACGACCGGCGTGTATACTAGACATACCACAACTATAAGATTCATTCTCGATTCAAAGCAGAATCGAAAATGAATCTTATACCAATTAACTATAAGATTCATTTTTGATTCAAAGCAGAATCGAGAATGAATCTTATAGTTGTGGAATGTCTAGTATAATTTAAGCTTGAAAGGGTTAAGAGGTAGAGGGAGGCAAGCTAGGCTCCAAGCTGCAAGACCGATCCCTAAATACAAACGAGGAACTGTTATGTTTTGGGGCGGAATTATGTTTGGTGAGAAAACTCCTTTAATTCCCATTAGACAATCTCTGACAGGGCCTAGGTATGTTGATCTAGTGCTACAACCTGTAGTGAGGCTCTGGCGAGGTGCTTTTGGAGATTATTTCCTATTTATGCAGGATAATGCATCTCCACATACCAGCAGAGTTGCAAAAAAATTTTTCGAAACAGGAGGTGCGACTGTTTTAGAGTGGCCTTCTTGTTCACCGGACCTTAATCCTATCGAGCACTTGTGGGATATGATCGAAAGAAAAATTAGAGCTCGTCAAAATAATCCTGGTAACGCAGAGCAACTCATACAAGCGGCTTTAGAGGAATGGGCAAATAATACAGAAGAAGAAATTAACAACTTAATAGAAAGCATGCCTCGTCGAATTCAAGCTTGTATCAATGGTATGGGTGGTGATACTGATTATTGATTTGTTAAAATCGTTTTATTTGTTGTTCAATTCTCAGTTACATAATAGTTATTTAATCAACTAGTTTATTAATGACAGCGATTAATGGTCGAAATATTTTAACGCGTGAGCGGAGCGAGCGCGTTAATGTTTGAGACCATTAATCGCTGAATTAATAAACGAGTTGATTACAAGATTTTTCCGTCGACCTCATCTCGAATTGAATATGAATTCTCGATAGAAATGAATTTTTATTTTGCTTAATCGACAAATTTGACATAATGTAAATTTCTATGTTCATTTCGATATATTGATATTTATGCTACCTATGGAACAGTTCGAAAAATTCATAAAGGGAATATTGGACATGTTGTGACATTCTGAATAGTTCACATTTAGTTTGCATTTATATCATTACCTATGATATCCCATAAGGAACGTATGAAGAAGATGGAGGTTGAAGTATTATCTACTTTGCAACTTGTATCACCTGAAATTTCATCTGCAGTCTATTTTATTTTGAATGGAGTTGTCAACATACCCTTCTGTGAGTCTGTGACAGAAGTTGATTTCGAACCAAGCTCGATAGTGCTCTGACTGAATATTTTATGTTCGGTTGCCATGATAATCATGCATTAATAAGAAATCATGCATTAAAATAGGTCATTAATGGATGATTTTGAGTGCGTTAAAATGAGCTTTTATTCTATGGTCGACGGAAAAAATTATTTTTAGAGAAATTTACACTTTTAATTTTCTGTTCTATTATATAGAAATAATCTTTCAATAATTTATATTATTTTTGTAATAAACTTGTTTTGGGAAAACTGCTCTTCACTTTTCAGCGACTTTTTTTTAATTAAAATTCGTTTTTTCCAAATAACAGGGTGATTCCATATAAGTTTGGTTGTGTGTATATCAAGTCTGCATCAAAAAATTTTGCCAACCTCAGACCGTTAAGCGTATATCGTCCGCTGCGGCACTAGTGGGATACCCTGTATATACTCTTGGATTTTTCGATCCCAAGATGCGACAATTTTGCTCGTTGACGAAGCCACCGAGGTGGAAATGGCCCCATCACGCAATATGATTTTTCGATGGCATTCCGGATCATTTTCATGCATTTCAAGGACTCAATCAGCAAAGACACTTGAGTTCTTGTGGTACTATCAACTGAACCTTATAAGCCGCAAGAACCAAATCTTTATGTGAAATACGGTGCAATGACGTTTGTGGAATGCCTAATTCCAAAGAACGACGAGGAATGGACAAACCTGGGATTTTTCGAACACTTTCGGCTACAGCAGCTATATTCTCGGCTGTTCTTGAGCGAGGTGCTCGGGTTTTATTCTTGACATAACTAACTTGTCCAAACAGCTCAAATTTTAATTTTTCCACCAATTTCTGTATTGCGGTTCGACGACCAAAATGTTCGATTTTTACTCTGCCAAAGTTTCATCATTATTACAGTTGAAGCGTTTATCGTTCCATTTTTATTGATAGCGTGGTTTCTTCTTGTCAAATGTCAAAAAATGACAGCTTCAAAAGTGACATCCACCGAAAAAGCGGGCTATTCGAAATAACACTTCCTATTGGAAAATGCTTCATGTTATTACTATTCCTACATCAAATCAAACATAAGAGACGAGTGGCGTCCCTCAATTTGGCGAAGGATCTTTCGGGACAGCTCATTTACAATGCCCTCTGTGTTTTCGTGTTCAATGGATATTACCACTTTATTTTTCATCCTCTGGAGGGAAAAAGGCCGTGAGTAATAAACCGTCAGTTACGGTAGCTGGTCGTGATTTGTTTTACAGCTCATCAAAACGGGTGGTACGAAATAACAAACGGCCATCCCGTTTTCTCTCCGTCAGTTCACCCTCCTACCTAGCCAATATAAAAGCGGTCATTAAATCAAACACTAAAACACATGAGAGTATTCACTTTTGATGTCCGTGTGGGGAAATGATGAATTTATATCTAGTTGCCCTATCCAGTGTTAACAAAAGAGAGCCAAAGCGATTCAGTAGGTTGGCATCGTGTTTTATTCCATTTCGCCGAATTGATGCTATTCGATACATCGGGATATACAGGCTGTGCCGTAATGATCGGATAATACCGTACATGCGAAAAGAAGACTTTGTGGCGGTTCAGAATCAGAAAAATATGTTTCGTGTTCAGTAAAAGTCCCATTGTTTTCGAGATATTCGACATTTTCGAAATTTCAAGAAAAATAGACCCTCTCTACTGGAAAGACTCCAAATGAAGGAAATTTTCGAATTTATTTATGCGTATTATTCCTGGACAGATGCGCTATCGAATGTGGGACATGGGCGGATATAGCTTTTTCTCAGGGGGGGGGGTAATAACGATTGAAAATCAGGTACACAATGTATGAAATATTTTATGTGTACCACATTGCGTAACTTCGATGCTCATGGGGGGGTAATTACCTCGGTAATTACCCCCTCTACCCCCCTCCGTAAATCCGCCCCTGATGTGAGCTAAGATTTTTAGGGCGCATGCATCTCTTTCAACAAAGATTTAGCTCAAATTACATGTCAAACATAGTTAAACCAAATCTGGTGTGAGGAAAATATGGTGCCAAATCAAGAAACACATTCGATCCATTCCAATCATTGAGAAACCCATTTTGCGGATCGATATCACCAAAACACCGAGTTCTATGATCTTGCGAACGAAGATGAAATTCCGAAGAATTGAATTAAAAAAAATTCAAGTATCAGAAGTTGTTGCGTCTCACTTCGCAACATCTGGTCAATTTGAATGCCACATCCTTTGTCCACCAGAAATGAGCTGTCGCCTTCAAAAATGTTGTATCACAACGAGACCTTGTTACCTTGCTATACAGTTTCATATAGAAGGTAAATTCCAAAATTCCAAATTAGAAAATACTAACCTCTTGGGTGAAAAATTAGTTAGGGTTAAGACCCGCCAAAAAAAGTATATTTGTCTACATCACGCCATCTCTGGGAAATCTAGAGGTGTATGGATCATCTACAATCCATTCGATCAATTGAGAAAACACATTTTCCACCAATATACTCCGAGTGCTATGAGCTTGTGAACAAACAATATAATATATATAACATATAATGGTATCAAAATACAGGGTGGACCAGATCGTAACCAAGAAATGCATGAAGAAATCGCCAAAATTTATCTTATCTTAGAAAATTGCTACAAAACCGTAGTGAGCTTTTTACTATATCAAATTTTGGCGATTTCTTCATGCATGAAATTGTGTTTTATTTTTTTAACCGGAAACAGTGCCTCTTACAGCGAGAAGTCAGGATATCGAATTTGCTCCTAATCAAATGGTGATTCAAATAGTAATTTTTATTGTCGAAAAAACCAAAGGCGTATCATTTTTCATCTGAAAATATTCAGTCTCGCTGCAGTACGGACGCCGCTGGTGGAATAAAAAAGGGTTAAAATTATGCAAAAAGTGCCACTTGACGCTCAAAACCTATGTCTCAAATTTCATAAAAATATTTCAAGCAGTGTGAAAGTTATTAATAAAAAACATCTTTTTTTCTCTAATTTCAATTTCAACACCCCGTATCTCGGAGAGAAAACATTTCTCGACATATGTTTATATGACAAACTAGGGCTTATTTTTGATGTAGAATACGTGGTTAAAATTTCTTAGGTACGTTCTGGACCAGCCTGTATAGGTTTTCGAGGACGCAGAATTCAATAAAAATATTTCATAGCCCCCTTCAGCATAGTTTAGATTTTCACCTATGAAATACGAATTTTGTCAAAATTGGAACTTTCAAACTGGCAGATTTTCCGTCGCTCTTATCGTATCCACCATTTATCCTTGACATTCTAATGAAACACAAAATCAGGCCAATTAGGGGCGGCTCCAGGATTTTCTTTTTGGGTAGGCCCAGCTGAGGAGAAACACTACCACTAGGAAAAAGCCCTCTGGTATTAGAAGGTTCACAAGTATCAATATAAAATTTTTGAGTTGGCCGGGCCTACCCGCTAGAACCGCCACTGCACAGTATTCATTCATTCTGCCACTGCACAGTATCCATTCATTCCACCACACACTGTATAATGAAGCCACGCTACAAAACGTGATCTGGTGTGTCAAAGGATGGTTGGCCACCCTGAACAATATTCTTGATTCCTTGAATTTCATTGACAATAGTAGCAAACAATAAAAGCCGAAAATAATCACTCCATAAATCCATAACGACATCATCAGTGCCAGCAAAGAAGCCCGACTCCCTTTATACTCATCAAAAAACCTCCACAATGGCGTCCCAAATTTAGATGGAAAAGAATAAACTGAAAAAGTAAACATCAGGACTTTCAAGTGGTTTTATATTCGTACAACGTTGACGGCATCAAGAGTTGCAGAAATAACTTGGGAGTAACTCGATAATTGGCTTCTTATGTCGAGTTCCAAATTAGAGCTTAGGAGAAAAAGTGACTGAGAGAACTTTCAGACGAGTATATCCAACTGAAGCAGCGGATTATTATTTTTGTCATACAATACCTTGGAGTTGGGCCGAACATGCACTCGTTAAAATATCTAGTTCGCATAAGCGAGAAAAGAAGTTTCGTTACGGCAAATAAAACTCGAGATTGCGAGTTTCTCGGAATTATTATGAAGGAACACGAGGCTCCGAACACAAACTTATGGTCCTTCGGTTGTTGATCCAACTCCAATCATGGGCAGCTACAGCCTGAACAAACAAAGCTGTTGTTTCGATTCTGTTTTGATTTATAGGGTCTTTGTTGATTTGGTATTTTCACGATGTTTTGTTGATTACGAAACGTTTTATTACGGCTTGGGTAGAGGAATTTAAAAACCCTTTCAATGTCTTGGTCAAGAAGTAATTTATTGCTCCATACAGGGTGAGAATTTGATTTGCACATATATTTTAACTGAAGATTCGTGAGGTCAAAAGAAACCATTTTCTCATTTTCCATTCTTTCGAATTAGGCTCAGTTAAAAAAAGGGAAATTGGAAAATAATTGGACCAAATACGTGCCTGATTAGATTCTCTGCAAAGACCTCAAAGTTCATATTTCTCGTTTGAAATTGAGTTAATACATTTATGTCATACTCAAGTACTGACCTTGTTTGAATAGGAATGTTAAAAACACGATATTTCTCAACAAAACACTTAGTTTTGTCCGATTATATCTGCAACTAAAAAGCCTTATTTATCTCACCAAAATGAGTTGCTTCTTCGATTTTCCTGGCTATTAGTTCGTGAACACTAATATCTTGTTCATACTTTCCTCGATATCCCAAAAATATCTTATAAACAAAGGGTTTTCCACTCTATTTATAGGATTCTAGGTGAATGACCTAACGTTACCCATCTTCTATGACAGAGCTATCACAGAGCTTTTGAGAAGACGATGCCAGATGGTTGATTTTGATGGTGCGAGGTAGCAGGCGCGCAAGATCCATAAATCGACCCTTCCTAAACCTTTCATTGTTGCTCTTTAACTCACGCATGCGTATAGCGGCAACCGGCACTATTTGCAAGTGTATACAGATATAGAGGACAATTTTTCCAGAGCAATATTGTTTTAAACGGGGAAATGAATTATTTTAGGAGTTTCCCTTTGATCTCGTGATGATTATGTGGAAGACGTTCAGTGAATTAATGTAATATTAACCGGGTAGTGTCGAGTTTATAGAATTTACGTGTATAAATTGGGATTTTTTTGCGAAGAAGTCTTCAACTACTTGGTAGTTAGCAGCAAATTATCACAGAGGATATTGTTCGCAAATAAACATCGCTCCAGATTAGGTAGTGCTGAGTATCATTTTATTTTTCATTAATTTCAATGTAATACGTGGTTTGTATCGATATTCATCATTCATTCATCTGAATTTCGTATTTTATTGAGCTTATTTTCAATATTTTCCGGATGGACTGGTAACGATACATTTTTGATAGAAACTGTGAGAATAAAATATATAATTTCATGATCCTTAAAATTCAATTTTATCACCCACATTTGTGGAATTTTATTATTACATATCTCTACATCAAACTTTTTCCATCATAGAAATTTTAGTCTTGACAAAGTTGATAAACATTCTGACGACATTGTTAGCTTGTATAGAGATCAGAGGGTTTATAAACTCCAGCCATTCTGTGATATTAAAAATCCAGCAAAGCATCCAGATTATTTTTGTGATTTTTGATTTTTTAGCAAATTGAATCGGGTAAAATTGGGAGTATCTCGAAAATGACGCGTTTCATTTAAAAAACACAGGAATATTTTTATTCACTAAAATGATTGATTCTTCCGAAAATTTGAACCGTTCATCTTTTTCGAGTGGTTTTATAGTATTTTTGCGTTGATTTATGAGTGGGCTACTCTGTAACTTTTATACCAAGCTGAAATATTGAATAAGTTTTGAATGAGGAATATGCACCATGGATAGAGTACAAACTCAACCAAAATTTCGTTCATTTGAAATAAGGGTTCCGGATATATGGAAAGAAAAGTGTAAATTTCATGAATTTTCGACACGTAGTGAATAAATAACAACTAGCAGAATCGGTCAATATTGAAGAGAAAATTATCAAATAAGATCTTTTTTTCAAAAAAATCTGTCAGCCACTAGAGTATTTGCAATGCTAAAAATGGCAACGCAGCAAGTATAGTGGATGACCATAAACTCCACCTAATGATCTCTCCATTATCCTTGCAGGAGACCTTCGTTGATCCCTAACAGACGATCTTTAGAGTAACAAGATTCTAAACTGCCCTGTCCATCTATTAATGGACCTCGTTTCAATAAATTATGAAACAATGACCAGGCAGCGATTCATAAGGGGAAAGCTTTAATCCTCCACCCTGCTAAGCTTGTCATTAGGGCGTATTCCTCCTCCCCGACAGGGTACCACTCGCAGTGGGGCACTTGTTCATCTGTTTCCCCCCTACTCTAACGCAATTTACATGTCAATTTGAAATCATGTTATTGGGTATCGAGGCTGGTGAGGACTCCCGACACACAATATCGAAAAGAACGGATGAAAATAAATTGCTTTTTAGGAGACCCTCATTGAGCTTTGGAGTTATAATCGATACTTTTCAATTTATGCTTTTTTTCTAATTTCGAGTTTATGCTCGAAAAGGCTGATATGAATTGCAGATTATGGCGTTTGCAGATACTTGACGGATATTTATGTCATCACTTTCGAAGTGAATATCCGTGTACTGGTAGATTCACATTCAAGTATCCATAAAATTGTCACACAAAAAATTGTCAGTACGGTTTTTAGTAATATAATGAACTTTTTACGGCATTGTTTTCAGTTACATTCTTCGTTTTGTGGTGTCAGCACTGACTTCGGATCCTATCCAATTTCAACACACGTCAATTATCAATATAATTTAGTTTGGAAATGATTGTTGATGAGGCAAGTTTAAAAAATTGGTGATTTTTTTGACATTCCACCTAATTTATTTATGCAAGTTTTTTGCGCACCTACTGCATCTGAGATTAATGAAGAAACGATCATGATCTCGTCTCAGTTTATAGTATTCTTTCTTTGAAGACTCAACCAGAATGGTCCGAAAATGATAAATTGCATGGGACTTTAAGTTCTTGTATGGTGACCAAAATACAATCATTTTTTGATTCTATGTCTTGGACCTTCATATTGCTGAGCTCTACCCGTCTGCATGTCCCAGCATATCCGATGATTAATACTACATACCTGAAAGTGGTTATGTTGAGCAGACAGAGAACAGGATTTCATTGTTACCTTTATATCCAAATGAGTGTCATTTGCTGCTTCCTTCAAAAATTTATCAATTTAGTCGAAATCAAGAAGTTATGATTTTTTTGGTTTGTATTCTTCAGAAGAAGTTTTCAGTAAACATTGCAATCTTACAAACTTTGTAATATCAATGATGTCTTTTATCAAGCATACTGCGTAACATTCAATAAGTTCTCCAGAATGTAGAACATTTATATACCCTACTTAAATGTTCAAATTACGCAAACAAAACATTTTCTTCAGACTTTCTCACAAGTTTTTCGCATTCTTTTTCATACAAGGATTCGGATTTTCAAGGTATCAATTTATTCGCAACATTATTCGCAATTTTTCTCAATTCTGGAGGTGTTAAATCGATTTCGTCAGACATAATTCACGAATTTAATGCGTAATTATGAATTGTTTCAAAATTCGAAACGTACGATTCAAATTCCGTAATCTGTCAATTTTCGTAACAGTCACACCGACTGCCAAGATGCAATACAAAAGTCACAAGGATGTATACTCCATTCACTTTTATTTAATCACATAGTAGGTCATGGTTTTGTTTTCAGGAGTTGGTGCACCTGATGCGAAGTCTGTGGGCGTCCAGAAAATATCGTTAATGACAAAACGACGTTGCCAGTTTATTTGTTAGCATCAAAGAAAAAGTATCGAAGATATTCCACATTTTGTAAGTTCGAATCGATCGACGATTTTGGGGCGAAATATCGATAAGAAATCGCCTATTTTTCCGTTCTTCGTCGTCCAGAAGAAGTTTCCTGTCGATATGAAAAATATCGTGCAAGTGTCATTTTTTTCTTTCACGACTTTTGGCGTGAGTACGAACGGCAAATTTGAATTGGACCAAAAATCGATTTATAAGCATAAATAGAGCGAAAGTAAGTACTAATCGCCCTTTTTACACTTGATAACGAAGTTTTTTTTTGGTATCTAGCCGTTTAGAAAGATTTCAAACGAAATTCCGGTCCCCCAGAAGTATGGTTAGTTTCGGTATCGTTTTTGGTGCTCAAAATTTATTTGGAATGCGTAAATGGACAAAAAAGGCTTCCTTATACGATCTCCTAACGAAAGCGACCGGAAATATGGTTCAGGTTGGATTTTCGAGGACTTATGAGGAAAGAACTCACAGAATGAAATTGCACGATTTTCGTAAGTACACGGGTTCTGGATGGCCATTATCGGTCTCTACATGATTATTGTTGATCGTTTTCACGTTTCAGAAAAAAACACGTCAAAAAAGCTCAAAAAAAGAAGAAATATGACAATATTGCATTCAACGGTAAGTGAATTCAGATTCCGATGAATTGAAATGTGTCACTGGAGCTTTCATTCCTCTGCCGAAAGTAGAAATAGGCTATATTGAACCAGAATACATCGGTTTTTTTCTATATTCCAGGAGTTTGTGTCTCTTTTAAGGAGAGGTGAATGATAAATGTGAAGCATATGTTTGACCTATTCCATATTATTTGAACAAACCTACTGTGGTAGTAATGCATGGATATTTTTAAACGAATAAATTACTATACAGTCAGAATATTTTACTCCTTGTTCATAAGATCAAATAAATGAAATCTATAAAGCTTTCAGGAATTGACATTCAAGCTTATTAATTTATAACCAAAACTCAGTTCCAAGAAAAAGTTCCTCTTGCATCAGAACTCCCTTCAACTATTTGGATTCCAATAAAGGGATATAATGTTCCATTATTCTTTATTCTTGTAATTACCCATCAATTCATCTTATATCTTTGGGTTGATTTTTCCTAATGAATTCTTGATTAGAATCAACAATTGATGTCGTCAAGTCTTGAACTTTCAGTTCAAGAGGATAATAAACATTAAATCTTCACAAGCATGCATATGAAAATTATGTGAAAGCAATGCAATTTTCTTCCATAGCGAAAAAAATATATTTCAAAAGTGATCTCTTGTACTTTTCATTCAAATAACTAGAAAAGGAATCCTTTCTATCAATTCATATAAACGTTCATTATTTT
The DNA here is from genome assembly GCA_910592335.1 of Adalia bipunctata. Lineage (NCBI taxonomy): Eukaryota > Metazoa > Arthropoda > Insecta > Coleoptera > Coccinellidae > Adalia > Adalia bipunctata. Next base: position 19,338,196 of record OU342955.1, read on the forward strand.
CGTCCATCACATCTTTTCCAATTCATTCACATTCTGCGAAATACGCTAAGAATGTAGAAAGGGTAACATAGTGTTGACTTGGAACATAAAAATATTTTGAAAAACGTCATAACTTCGATACAGAGTGGAATGTGTCAAATTTCCAAGGCCAGAGTTGTGATTTTATAATTATGAATGGAGTTTATAATCAGAATTTTTCATTTAATTTCGACAGTATTTCACGAAATATGCCTGAAATAGGGAAAGTATCGTCTAATACTCGTTGAAGAAGGCCATTCCAACACTCATGCGTTCGAAAACTCGCTCCTTCGTCGCTCGTTTTCGAATTTCGCATACCTGTTGGAATAGGGGCCCATTGTGCAACTAGTTTTGGAATAAACTATTACTACATTGGAAATGGAGTGAAAATTCTGTAGAAAGATATCGTCCTTGTTTGAAAATCTATTATAAAACGGAGCTTCGTTTTCGAAACAATGCCCGATGGAAAATTCATTAGCGAAATTCCCCATAGCCATACAAGGAAGGAACATGGATAGAGCGGTTAATTGCGAATTGTGACATGACTACGCCGTTAAACCGACAGAGGCCGCCAGTCGTAAAGTGTTTATCCCCGCTATAAACTGATCTGAATGACGCCCTACCACCTGACGCGGCTATAACCTGGCCGAAAACAGCGAAAGTACTCAAGCTAGAATGATATAGGACTCCTGGGACTTCTCTATTTTACGGCCTCGAGAAAGAATATGAAGCAGCTTCATTTAAGATTCAATTTGATGGCCGAAAAATTCGAATGGAAACTGAAAGGTTTTAATTTCAATTCGGAGGGTACACACACAAACACACACACATGCACACACACACACGTGTAATACACATTCTTAGATCTATTCTGAATACTTCAGTTCATTTTTATTCCTACTAATCCTACTCGATACCACAAAGTTGTTACTGCGAACGGACCTAATTGGTAACGAAGATGATCTAGACCTCAGTGGTTGACCCACCCTCTTTGACTCTCTCCTCTAATCATTCTCAAGAACCTAGCTAAGCCAGAATCGGCATAGCCCATTTCTATTCAAATCGCAAGTACACGCAAGTTAGTTTTTCTATTGAAAATCTCGAATACAGCTTCATTCCACCACCACATGGGAAACTAAGATAAGAACCCCTACGTCGACATTAAGCTGGTTGATATAATATAACAACGACATGTGTTATTTTTCGATTTACGACTCTGTAGAAAGTTATACCACACGTTTTTCGTCGAGAAATTGGTTGACACGCACATAAAATATTTATGGAGGATTATATCTTGAGTAAGTGGGGGAAGAAAAAAGGGGGTGAAGCCTGGACTCCTTCCTGGAACGATAACATTGGGATGTGGGTATGATGATGAGCATCAAATTTCCTGCAATGCATTAGACGCACCTGGATTTTATTATTCTGTGATACGAAGAAAGGAGACCATAGGTTGAGATTCATATTCCTAATTTTTTGGATCTCGCCTAAGACAACTTGTTTCATTTCAATTTTTATTATTATGAAAATTAAACACTGTGGAGTTTATATATGAAAAAATATCTTACCACACATGAATATCTGTGGTTTCAATGGTTTCATGAACGATAACAATAAGAAAGCAGAGATGTTGTCAAAATGACATAGATTCACATCTCACAAGAAGAAAGTAATAAAGTATGAACAGAATCAAGATAATAAACTACCCATCGTAGCGGAATCTTTGCTCCACTCTTTTCTTTGATGAAAGTGTAGCAGGACAGTTACAAATTGGTGAAGGTGCCAGTCATACATATAACTACATACTACATAATTAATGAAAAAGATCCGTTTGTATAGGCGAATTCAATTGTTTATTGAGAGAGTAAACTGAATTTCAATCACATGAGCAATTCAAGTTCAATTTCACAGAATGATTTTTTGAAACTATTGATTAGAATGAATCAGAAAGTATATATATATATATATATCTGAATATAACATATTGAAGGACATCTCGTTTATCCAAACGGCTCTTCGGAGGTAGGATTTCCAAACACCCGAAAAAAACTCCAATCTGAAATCAAAAAAGGCAGAAGCAGACAAAAGAATGCAATTTATAACATAATGAATTTCATCAAATTGATCTAAAATTTTCAATCCATTGGAAAAATGAAATTGTTACATTGTGTATGGCTCTAATGAGTCTAATGCCATCTTGAAATTTATAAATCGAACAACTATTAATTAGGTGATCAATAGTTTCATCTGCTTCACCACATTCACAATTAGGACTCTCAACCGAATTCCACTTGAGAAATCATGAAATGAAAATATTTCCAAGATTGCGGCACTATCGAAAACACCGGACATAAAATCATACTCTCTTGTTTCGAATCGAACTTATATTCTTTATATTTTTTTAGATTCATGTTGTTAATTAAGAAGGGGATAATCATCTGATTTTTTTTCAATTTTAATGATTTTTCCTAATTGATTCGTGTTTTTTGACAAATGTCGTGTCAGATAGTTAACCTGAATATTTTTAGGGATATTCATCAAATTAAACGAAATACTGAAGAAGAAGCCCTGAGAATCACATATTACAATAAAATTTGTTGCTACAAAAGGACACCGCTCTTTTTGTTTGTAAAGTGGCGGCCGGTCAAATTTGAATCTGAAAGTTTGTTATGTTGTTGTACCCGACTCAGTGACCAAAAAAGTCAATAGGCCCAACCCAATCCTATGACCAGTTTTCTAAATACGGGGTGTTAAAGTTGAAAATTGCCCAAATTTTCGGATTTATTTTTTGATTATTGAGTGTTAGATTGGATTCATATTGCATACACACGTTTACTACATGTTCTAGTGATGAAATTAGTGGATACGTATATTTATATTTATATTACAGAGCGATTCACGAATATATGACGGCCGTTTTTCGCCAAAATTCACTTTTCCTACTGTGACGTCAGGAAGGCATATTTTTGAAATGTTCTTTTCGATTTAGTAGTATGTCGACAAAATATTGCACAGTGCACATTTTTTATACAGGGTGTTTCACAGAAAGAACCACAAGACATAATCATTTTCTTCTAGATTGATGCGAAACCCAGTATTTTTCAATTGATTTTTGGGAAAAGTAATACCACAAACATATGTGTGTCTCTTATCTCCAAAATATTCATGGTGGTTTATTCATAGGAAGGTATTCTATTTTGGGAAATGTACAAAAAACATTCGAAAATTTCCTCGGTCAAATGCAACTATTTCCTCACTATACACTTAACAGGGTGGCCATTTGAAAACGAAACAGACGAGATTGCAGACGAAATAAATTTTTTCGATAGAAATGCTCGGACAGGTCGATTTCTGTCTCGAAGGGGACAACTTGAGATGTAGGTTACGGACGCATAGCGCTTCAACCCTTGCTACTACAACCCTCACCCCCAATTTTTGAATAGGGAAGATGAGGTGAGTGATACCTCATTTGAAAGGTATTTTTATACTGATTTCAGCACAGTAATTGTTTTTTCATTTAATGCATTAGTTCTCGAAATATTCTCAACTAAGTATTTGAAAATGAAGTGGTGTTTTCATGGCACTTGTAGTGTTTTTTTTGTGAAAAATCGACATTTTGAGCTTCAAAACAACCATGAATGTGGCTTCCTTCCTCCAATCCACTGACATAGAAATCTTTAATCAAAATGTCGATTTTTCACAAAAAAACACTACAAGTGCCATGAAAACACCACTTCATTTTCAAATATTTAGTTAAGAATATTTCGAGAACTAATGCACAAAATGAAAAAACAATTACTGTGCTGAAATCAGTATGAAAATACCTTCCAAATGAGGTATCACTCACCTCATCTTCTCTATTCAAAAATTGGGGGTGAGGGTTGTAGTAGCAAGGGTTGAAGCGCTATGCGTCCGTAACCTACATCTTAAGTTGTCCCCTTCGAGACAGAAATCGGCCTGTCCGAGCATTTCTATCGAATAAATTTATTTCGTCTGTAATATCGTCTGTTTCGTTTTCAAATGGCCACCCTGTATACTCGATATCAGGAAAACATAAACAATAAAAATATGGAAAAATATATAGCGTGTCCCGTTTGAAAAAATGTAGTTGCATCAATATGTTGTTCAGCCTGTATATATATACCAATTGAGGTAATCATCTTCAAAAAATTTATTTGATTTCGAACAATTTTTGTATGAAGTATTTTTATGTATCTGTTTTAGTAACTGAGCTATAGAGTGGTGGTCAATTCATAGTGAAAAACCCGGTACATTTGGATATTGCACATTTGGATGTTGTTCAATCAGATATTGTACCGGGTTTTTCACCATAATTTGACCACCCCTTTAACTTTGTTACTAATAGAGGTACAAAAAAATGTTTCTCACAAAAGTTTCACGAAGTCGACCAATGTTTTTCAAAATGATTTCACAAAATGAAATATATACAGAGTGGGCAACAAATTGATTGCAACCTTCTTTTTTCAAATGGAACACCCTGCGTACTTTTCTATATTTCGCAAGATCTTTTTCTCCTAATTTAGAATATATAACATATGTTTGGTCTATCTCTCTTATTCTGAGTACCACAGAGTTTCAAATTTTGAGAAGCAATTTCTTTAGTTTACATTATTCATTCTATACTACCATAGTTTTTTTTTCTTTATTTTTCATTGGATATTGTTAGGTATGCATTGAAAAATATTGCTCTCAAGTAAATTGTTTGAATATAAGAATTTCGGAATGACTTCACGTATTTATTTTTCATTCCGTAGTATCATTTCGAAACTTTGAAACTCTGAAAACAAAAGAAAAAGACCCACATACGCCTATATATTCGATATCAGAAAAGAATGATCAATTAAAATATGAAATAATATACAGGATGTCCCATTTGAAAAAAATTAGTTGCATTTAATATGTTGCTCACCCTGCATAAAGTCCAATCGACGTTATATTTTCGAAAAATTCATTTGATTTCGTACAATGTTTGTATGAAATATTTTTATGTATCTGTTTTTGTAACAGAGTTAAAGGGGGGGTCAATTTATAGTGAAAAACCCGGTACATTTCGATATTGGATATTGTACAGTAGATGGAAAACTTGCTGGTTCTTGCTAAAGTGACAACACGTTTCAACTCTTTCGATTTGAATATTGTAGTTGGTTTAGTTTAGAAGGTCTTCATGAATATTCATCGAGTCGTATCAGAATTTTTGATGGTAAACCAGACGAAGCCTTTCCTTCGATCAAATTCCATCCCTTCAAACATTCTCCTTCTCAAATTATTCGAAACTCGATCTTCCCCAGGAGCTATGAACCAGATACTGAACATCATTATTCTCCATTAGGAGAAGAATTCACTTCCAATCGGAGAAAGTTCAGATTTGATTGAATCGCGTCTGACAAAAAACCCTCGTCAACAAATTAATTCGTGAAAAACGAATGAAAAACCAATTTAGCATTATCTAATGAATACAAAGGAATGAGTGGAAGCGGGGGCTCGTAAATTGGAAATTGGGAGAAGAGATTAGACGTGGTGACGTATTGTGTTCTAAATAAGGAAAAAGTTTTAATATCTTTTTCGCTGTTCACCGGGAATAATTGGGATTTATTGAGAGTTGAGAGTTACCTTGACTCGTTCATTTAAAGATATTTACAGTGTGAAACTGAGAAGGGAACAAGAAGTGCAGAAGAATAAAATTCAGGAAAATTATTCGAAACGACATTTTCTTTGGAAAATATCATTTACTGCTCCGGAGATAAATGGATTATGTACTACACTCAGAACGAATTCTTTCTTTGAATTCGCTGTCTCAAGATGCTGTGGTTGAAGAATGAGTAAATGGGAACTTCACATATCGCATATCGCCTTTTTTCTCGTGAATTTTATAGTCGTTATTCATAACTTCATTCTCGTTTGGGACGTTTGATGTGATTAAGAGGGTATATAGATTAAATTTTTATACGGTCCTCTACCGATTGAAATAAAATGTTATAGCTCCAGATGGCCTGTTCAACATCGAAGTAGGGGTGAATTTTTTACGACTTTGTTCATCTAATCGTTAATAATATCGAACGAAGAAATTGTCATGCCCTCTTGTAGGCTCTTGTATCTTTCGCTTCCGAAAAATATGAAAATTATCAACATTAAATTGAATCTTTCTCGACATACAATTGAAATCTTCTTGGTTGTATTCCACACCAGATGGTGTTAAAAAAATAGGCATCTAGAAATCAAGGACCTATGTTTTAATTTTGGTCAGACAAAGTTAATTTTGAATTCTGATCCCTTAGAGCTTCTTGCCAAACTACTGGAACCGGAATTTCATGTCACCCATAAATCACGAAACAAAACTGAGTAATTAGAAATTATCAGATTTAATTGCTACGATTCACACTCAACATTGAATAATGTGAAATAATTGCTGCACATTGTTTATTTGTAACAAGATTCAGCCGTGGTAAAGACATTAACTAACACATTAGAACTCTAATTAAGGTGGTTTCAATCAATTTGAGGATTTCGAAGACATTTAACTTCGATTGAACTTGAAAGCGATATAAAAATCGTTGTTGAATTGGTATCATGGTAATCAAGGATTGTCATAATCATCGCTGAAAAAAGGTGGTAATCTCTAAGGTCTTAGTCGAAAACAGGCAACTATACTTAGGTACCTAATTGTATGTAATCACCCAGTATTGTCCAGAACAATATTATAATTAAACTTTCATTGGATATTACTACATGCTTTATTAGCACATACTTTATGACGAAAATTGTCAGAAATGGAATAAAATTCACAAATTATCAGAAATGAAGCAAAAGACCCCGCACTTTTTGTATGTAAAGTGGCGACCAGTCAAATTTTCTGAAAGTTTGTTATGTTGTTGTACCCGACTCAGTGACCAAAAAAGTCAATTCACTTTTTCTACGGTGACGTCAGGAAGGCATATTTTTGAAATGTTCTTTTTGATGAAGTACAGGTTGTTTCAAAGAGAAAATAGTTTTTTAGATTAATGCGAAACCCTGTATTTTCGAATTGATTTTTTGGAAAAGTAATACCACAAACATATGTGTGTCTCTAATCTCCAAAATATTCATCACCAAAAATACTTATGCTGAATTGATTGAAATGAGAACTTTTTAGTGAATTTTGAGTATCTTTATGAACGCGCTCACTAACTGCGCTATCACCACCACAAAAAAGACAATTAACCATCTTCTTGTGTAGATAGAATACGAACCTATTTTTATAGGTAGGTACTCCACAGTTCACAATATTCATGTAGAGCGAGTTATAAGTAGGTATATTGAAAAGTTTCAATATTATTATAGTCATAATCTCGGTTATTACTTTATAAGTATACTTTTTTCAGCAAAAAAAATGTTTATTTAAGATGATCAACGCATGCAAGAAATGTATATTTTTGGTATGTGATTATTTCTAAAGCACCTTGTATATTTATATATTAAAAAATTCTTACTCGATGTATAATGTTAAAAAGTTATTCAAAATTCACCAGAAATGTTTTCCTTTCAATTATTTCAAAGCATATTATTTATGGCTCAACCTATATGAAAAGTAATTATCACGAAGTATTTCAGACTGAAAATTGTGAACGACTAGGTATTAACTTCAAGAAATAATTTCTGGTGACGAAACTGAAGAATTATCGAGTGTTTGCAAAAGCTATTGTGATTTATTCGTGAATCACCCTATAACAGTAAATATTTAGCTGAACCTTTCCATGCGCATCTGATCTGTACTCATACTGAACTCATGGGCGCAACATCAATCCTGATTTTCAATTTGAAAAAAAAAATTGATGAAATAAGTTATTCTCCACTTTAGCGCCCTGTATCTCGAAAACTGGTCTTAGTATCGGATTAAGAATTCATACCTCTGGAGATGTTATGGAAATCAATATACAGAGTGGCCATTTGAAAACGAAACAGACGAGATTACAGACGAAATAAATTTTTTCGATAGAAATGCTCGGACAGGTCGATTTCTGTTTCGAGGGGGACAACTTAAGATGTAGGTTACGGACGCATAGCGCTTCAACCCTTGCTACTACAACCCTCACCCCAAATTTTTGAATAGGGAAGATGGGGTGAGTGATACCTCATTTGGAAGGTATTTTTATGCTGATTTCAGCACAGTAATTGTTTTGTCATTTTATGCATTAGTTCTCGAAATATTCTCAACTAAGTATTTGAAAATGAAGTGGTGTTTTCATGGCACTTGAAGTGTTTTTTTGTGAAAAATCGACATTTTGATTGAAGATTTCTATGTCAGTGGATTGGAGGAAGAAAGCCGCAGTCATGGTTGTTTTGAAGCTCAAAATGTGGATTTTTCACAAAAAAACACTACAAGTGCCATGAAAACACAACTTCATTTTCAAATACTTAGTTGAGAATATTTCGAGAACTAATGCATAAAATGAAAAAACAATTACTGTACTGAAATCAGTATAAAAATACCTTTCAAATGAGGTATCACTCACCCCATCTTCCCTATTCAAAAATTGGGGGTGAGGGTTGTAGTAGCAAGGGTTGAAGCGCTATGCGTCCGTAACCTACATCTCAAGTTGTCCCCCTCGAAACAGAAATCGACCTTTCCGAGCATTTCTATCGAAAAAATTCATTTCGTCTGTAATCTCGTCTGTTTCGTTTTCAAATGGCCACCCTGTATTTACTGAAGAAATTGGTTCTTGAAATTTGAAACTCTGTGGTACTCAGAATAAGAGAGGAAGACCAAACATCTGTTATATATTCGAAATAAGGTGAAAAAGAGCTTGCCAAATATAGAAAAGTATACAGGGTTCTCCATTTGAAAAAATGAAGTTGCAATCAATATGTTGCCCACTCTGTATGTATTTCAATTTGTGAAATCATTTCAAAAATTATTAGTCGATTTCGTGAAACTTTTGGGAAAAAATTTTTTTGTACCTCATTTAGTAACAAAGTTAAAGGAGGGGTCCAATTATGGTGAACAACCCGGTACCTACAAAAAAAAAGGTTTTCAAAAAAGTTTCACGAAATCGACTAATAATTTTTGGAATGATTCCACAAAATGAAATACATACAGAGTGGGCAACATATTGATTGCAACTTCATTTTTCCAAAAATGGATCACCCTGTATACTCTTCTATATTTGGCAAGCTCTTTTTTCCCTGATTTCGAATATATAACCCATGTTTTGTCTTTTTCTCTTATTCTGAGTACCACAGAGTTTCAAATTTCAAGAACTAATTTCATTAGTTGAATTCATTTATTCTATACTACCATAGTTCATTATTTTTTTCATTTTTCATTCAAAAAGTTTCATTTCAAAACTTTGAAACTCTGGAATCAAAAGAGATAGACCCACATACGCATATATATTCGACATCAGGAAAAAATGAATACAGGGTGTCCCATTTGAAAAAATGTAGTTGCATTCAAATATGTTGTTCACCCTGTATATATCCCAATTGACGAAATCATTTTCAAAAAATTCATTTGATTTCGTACATTTTCTGTAAGAATTATTTTTATGTATCTGTTTTTTTAAAAGAGTTAGAAGGGTAGTCAATTTATAGCGAAAAACCCGGTGAAACATCCCAAAGTGCAACATTCAATTGTACAATATGTAAATGTGCAATATCCAAATGGATAATTTCCAAATGTGCTATATTCACATGGGCGAAATCAAAATGTAGTATGCAGTATACAAATCTGCAAAATGTTTTTTCTATATGTACAATCTCCAAATGAACATGCACTAAAAGTGCAATTTTTCAAGACTTATCTCTATTTTCAAATGTTCAATCTCCAAATGAATAATCTGCAAGTGAACAATTTGCTGATGTACAAACTCCAAATGTTTACTCTCCAAATGTGCAACATCCAAATGTGCAACATCCAAAGGTACAATGTCGAAATGTGCAATATGGCAATATCCAAATGAGCAGAATCCAAATAGGTTATCTCTAAATGTGCAATCTCCAAAAGGTATAATCTCCAAGTGTACCTACAATAAATAAATGTGTGAAAGGGCAATCGCTTCATTGCTGAACATATTGGCATCAATTAATCATTTTTCCAAAGTGTATATAAAAGTTAGAATAGAATTTTATGGGGGATCATCATCGACAGGTGATTAGTCGGTGAATTCCAAATAAAACAGCAAAACTGTTGGAAGGACCAATATTTCGAAGCACCAGAAAAACTTTCCAGTAGGTAATCTATCTGGAAGTTACCTTGTACTTTGAAAGATATATTGAACTAGCATTGGACATTGATGGTTCTGTTATAAAGAAACATTAATGGGAGTAATTTCATTCGTGTCAGTTGTGTGTGAATAGGAAAATGTTCTATGTAGTTATTCTTGTTATTGCGTTAACATTCGTACTTCATAGGTGGGTAACTAGTAAGAGATCTGATAGTGTTACGTGCCTTATTGGAAAAACAGCTATAGTCACAGGAGGAAATGAGGGTAAAATTTTTTTCGAATAAATGTTTCGTCGTTTAAATAATATATGATTTTCATACGATTTTCAATACTTAAAAATTGAATAAAATCACATTGACTCATCTAAATTTGAATAACATAAGTTTTCGAAGGCTGTCTTGAATGTTGGTGCAATAGAAAATACGTGAATTATAAACGTTCTTGTAGAGTAAAACTAACTTACATTTTTCCGCTGTTTCAGGAATTGGATATGCCATTGTTGAGCTCTTGGCATCGAGAGGTTGCAAGGTGATAATAGCAGACAAAGCAAATAGCGAAAAATCAGTACAGAAAATAAAGAAACTAACAAAAAATGATAATGTCTCCTCGAAACACTTGGATTTAGCTTCCTTCGCTTCAGTGAGAAAATTTGCTGATGAGGTCAAATTGTCAGAGGACAAAGTTGATATCTTAATAAATAACGCAGGCATCAATGCTTACGATTCTGTGAAAACGGAAGATGGGTTGAGTTCGGTGATGCAAGTGAACTATTTTGGATCTTTTCTATTGACCCATCTTCTAATAGGTAAGTTCTGAAGATTTACTCTGAAGAACGACACAAGATTTTTAGCAAGTGGAAACTTGGTTCAATTGAATTTGTGGTCTAGAGTGCTGTGACATTTCACTGCTCACAATTTTTTTGCAACAACACTCTGGACTACGAATTTATTTCAGTGTTCGTTATAAAGTTGTACATTGAAAACATAGAAGACATGTCTTAATTGCATATATCTACTAATACCATATATCTAATAATTCCTATATGGGGAAAGAGCCAATCAAAACTGAAGCTGGGCTTTGGTAACAATCCAGATCTGCGCTTGTGCGGCAATATTGAGAATAAAAATATTTTTTTTAATTCTATCTCTCTCTGACACATCGTATAATGTCGTGAAACGTATGTCATTCTTAACTTCATGTGAATAGTTTCGATCGTAACCTCACAATTCAATTTGAAATGTTTCAATAGCTTCATTCCGTTTTGTTCAAGTCCTTATTGTCATTGTTAACTCCTATTCCTATTCTAAAATTGAACTGAAAGTATTCAAGTGACTTATTTTCATTCTGGATATCTCTTTTCTTGTTGTCTTTCACAATAAACATAACCTCTAAATTTCTCGCAATTTTTGAATTTCCAGTTGACGCAAGCGTACAACTCAAGCCTTACCAAAGATCTGGCTTCACTTTGTGACTTTGAAAAGCAGGGGTATAATCCATATTGGTATTAGTAGATATATGACTAATACCAATATGGATTATACCCCTGCTTTTTACACTCACAAAGTGAAGCCAAATCTTTGGGAAGGCTTGAGTTGTACGCTTGCGTCAACTGGAAATTCAAAAATTGCGAGAAATTTAGAGGTTATGTTTATTCTGAAAGACAACAAGAAAATAGATATCCAGAATGAAAATATGTCACTTAAATGCTTTCAGTTCAATTTTAGAATATGAATAGGAGTTAACAATGATATTAAGGACTTGAAGAAAACGGAATAAAGCGATTGAAACATTTCACATTGAATTGTGAGGTTACGATCGAAACTATTCACATGAAGTTAAGAATGACATACGTTTCACGACATAATACGATGTGTCAGAGAGAGATAGAATTAAAAAAATATTTTTATTCTCAATATTGCCGCACAAGCGCAGATCTGGATTGTTACCAAAGCCGAGCTTCAATTTTGATTGGCTTATTACCCATATAGGAATTATTAGATATATGCTTAATTGAGCTAATTTAAATTCAGTGTTGCTATAAACAGAGTGCTCTTATTCACATAGCTTTTAGAGTTTGATATTCATACTAACATAAAAACTGTCAGTGTGATGCGAATGAAGTTCAAGTGTGAAATCTCATCTTATTTCTTCAGATAAACTGAAAAAATCCGGACAAGCCAGGATAGTATTCACTGGATCCATTGCGGTTTTCCTCAATAATTTGACTGCGGATAACTTGGATAGATACGATTTTGGTCAAACACTGTTTGGGCATATTTATTATGGAAATTCCAAATATTGCAACGTACTGGCAGCCCAAGAATTTGGTGCAAAACTAAAGGATTACAATATCATGGTGTTTGCAGCCGATCCTGGCACAATAAAGACTAGAATTTTTTTTGTTTCGAATGATACCTTCTGGTCAGCCTTTCTGAAGAAGGCAATGCTTTGGTGTTTTGGACACGTGAGTTTTCTGGATTTTTTCAATCTGAGTTTCATATTGTGAGCATAATGATAATAATTCACTTGTGATTTATGAGTAATTAATCACTTGTGATTCATGGTTTATCAAACAATTTGCAACCACAGAATGTATTGATATGAGAGCAGAAAATTCTTCAGAATGTCATTTAAATTTGTAACATCAATTTGTTCGTAAAAATATAAATTATCACAAAAAGAATTATTCAAAAGTCGTGGAAAAACATGAATATTCTACTCGCAAATTATGGTATAATATGATAGCTGAATAATATAGTATTGTCCATGGAGGCCTTCGATTTTCAGGAACCTCTGGTAGGAGCACAAACAGCGTTCCATGTGGCGACAAGTACTGATCTAGAAGGTAAAACTGGTGGATATTATTTCCTCTGCAGACCTTGGATAAAACCCTGGAATCTGAGAAATCCTGAATTTTGTCGAAAGATCTGGAAAAGAAGTGAGGAACTTGTTAAGCTGAGACCAAATGAAAAAATATAGACAATAATTTTGAGTCATTGATATAAGATTTGTAATTTATATCATATTAGATTGTACTGTTATTGCTTTTCAATATGTTAAATATAAAATTCGCTATGCTATCCAAATTCTGCACTCAATTCTTTGTCCTCCAAAATTAATTCTATGACGATAAGGAAGATATTTCATGCTCATGAATACGTTTTTGTAACCGATAATTTCTTATTTAGCCCAAAAAAGTTTTCACAAAAAATTAATGAATTCATCATTCAGATAATACAAAAAAATAATTCTCACAAAAATAAACTGAATATAATCGTATCATTCAGAAAATTTAAAGAATCACAGTCTTGTTGAACATTGAATTAGAATGAAATCCAAGTATTTAGATCAGATAAAGAACGGTGTCTCTCTTCCGAGATTTTTCAAATGGAAGACATATATAATATAAACTGCTCCAGAAGAGTAAGGGATATCGAATTCAATCGTTCTCAAAAGTGTGCAATCTTCGAGAAAATCGCTGTTAAATCATGTAAAACTCAATAACAACTTGAATCGATCCAATAAAAATCAGTATGAGACATTTCGTCAATCTGGTCGCCTTTTTTCTGGAATTTGGTTCTTTGCATATGCTTCATGAAGTCGGTTTATCAACGATTCCGATTTGAAACGAGTTTTCTGAAAATGCCAAGACGTAAATTAACCAACGCTGAGGCTAAAAGGGCTACCGGAATGCTACAGGGTGGCCTAACTCAGGTTGTTGTAGCGGAAAGGCACCAAGTCAGCCAAAGTGTGAAATCTCGACTTTGGAATAGGTTCAGGGGGGAAGGTTCCGTGTTGAAAAGACCAAGGCTTGGTGGGCGACGAAAAACAACACCTGTTCAGGATCGTTTCATTATCGTTTCGGCGAGAAGAGAGCCTATGTCTACGTGAAGAATGCTACGGAATAGGTACACTTCAAAATGCAGATGGGGTCCAAGTTTCCATCGAAACCATCAGACGACGTTTGAGAGAGGTGATTCTAGGTTCTAGACGTCCATTAAGAGGAGTTCCATTAACATGTGACCATAAGCGTCAAAGACTGGAATGGGCAAGGCAAAATATTAATTGGAACGATCAATGGCGTAGTGTCCTTCTCACTGATGAATCCAGATATGGACGATTTTCATATTCTCGAAGAATAAGGGTATGGACAATCCCACGCATACCCCGTAATCGTCGCTATGTCCATCCATTCCGAAAAGGGATAGTGTTATGGTACGAGCCGGGATATGTTTCAACGGGCGCACAGATCTACACATTTGTCTTGGGTATATGACCGCCTTACACTATAGGAAGCATGTCATTGACAATGTTGTGCCAAATTTTCACGCTGCTATTGGTGAAACTTTTCAATTTCTAGACGATAACGCTAGATCGCACCGTGCAGCCATAGTTGAGAATGCGCGCGAGGAGCTTGGTATTCCACATTTACCAATACCTCCGCACTCACCATATTTGAATTGCATAGAACATGCATGGGATGAGATATGCTCCAAAGAAGATAAGATAATCATCAACCCATCCCAGAATCCTTGAATGATCTGAGAGAGCTTCTGCCCGGTTTATGGAACCAAACTCCTCAAAAAATGTTCAACAACCTCTTGTTTAGTATGCAAAGAAGATGTCAAGCTGTTATTGATGCCCGTGAGGGCCATACATTGTATTGATAGTCTTAAAATGCTTGAATTCCCTGGGAATAACATTTCGTTATTTTACTCGATTTTTCCTAATCACACTGTATACGCTGCAGACCTATAGGCTAAAATTAATTTGCAACTTGAAATCATATTAATCTGAATTTTCAACCCAAAAATCTCATTTTAACTATATTTTTTTGCAATTTAAGTCAATATCCCTAACTCATGTGGAGCAGTTCAGATCAATATTCCCAAATAAAATAGGCATGAAACTGTTGTTCATCGATTTTTTTACTGAAATCTGGATATTATTACGGTTGGTCTCGGGGGAAGGAATGGGTTACTCCAATTCGCCTTGATACTGCTAGTAGCGCATTGCTATATGAAAAAATTCAAGACGAGCTCCGACCAAAGTACTCATCAGATTGATTATTATGAAAGAAGGGTCACAATAAAGAATCTCCAAGGAACCAGGAAGGTGTGAACAATTTCTTAGAGTGTATGGGAACCTTTATAATGCCTATAAAATGACATTGAACATTGAACACCAGGAGCTCTAGTTATTGTGTCGAATTCACAGTGTCATAAGCGAGTAGCGGGGTTGTAAACCGGTTTTATAGGAACCACCATGCGTTTTCAACTCGAAAAGAATTTTACGAAGCGCCCTTATACGGCAAGTACTCCTGGAATTAAAGTAATAAAGTGCCAGGATTCCTGTTTCAGTTCGGGGAATAAAGGATCGTAAATATTCAGGACGAAATTGAATTGAATCGGTTATAGATTCGAGTAAATGTGGGGTGAATTTACGATTGATGGCGTCAAGGCTGATTTGGTGGAGAACGAATGGGCACAGTGGGATTAAATATGTAGAAGGGGTACCTATAAGCTCAGCTAAATGAAATAAGTCGTCTTCAGAGGGTGAAACAATGAACGAAATCATCAGAATATAATAAAGGTTCAAGTTAAAAGAACCTCTGTGCAAAATATGAGCAACTAGCGACCCGCCCCGGCTTTGCACCGCTTTGTCCCTGTATTTTAAATTTGTAATATCTTCGGAAATATTCATTTAAATTTCATACTGTAAAGAGCCATATTGATCTATATTGAATGCACAATGTATTTGAGGTACTTAATTGGATAATTTTTTCAAAAGTACAGGGTGGGCAAAATTGGTGCTACATGAACTAAAACTTTTTAACCCGAGGAGATAGAGAAAAATGAATGGCACCTTATAGTCCTCTTTTTTAGAGAAACTGATAATGCCATCAACTGGATTCCTCTATCTTCTTTTGTTTCCAAGTTATAGGCCAAAATTGAAATTTGGGCGATTTCAACTTTGGTCATTATCTTCGTTTCTGCTTATGCTAGGATGTTTAAATGAAAACATTATACAGGCACTTTTCTGATAGAAATCCAGTGGCGTACCCGCATTTTTTTAAGAGGTTCATTTGCTGAGTTATAACATAAAGTTGTGTTTCTTCTCATGGAAACAGTAGTTTGAAATGACTGAAAAAGAATCGCCATTTTTTTTCCGTTTCATAAATGTATCATATGTCATACATCGCCCTCAGATTCGTTAAGATATTACGAAAAATATGGTTTGTATATGGAACTCTATTTATTGACTAAGTAGGCTGAATCATAGAATCATGTGTCTCTTCGCATGGTGTAATTTTTATTTCACGGTTGGATACTTGACGGTCTGATCTCTGTTTGAAACACAGCAAGTGATTCATATTTTCAAAGCTTCCCCGAACGTCATCAACCAAATATTAGATATTTTAAACATTTGGCAGATACTTTGGCTGTGTTTGGCTCTTTTAAGAAGCCACGTTCGAAGAATTATTTAAAAAAGAACCAGGATGAGGAGACCGAAGAAATTATAGGGGCTGTGACCATAAATCTGGATATGTCATCTCGCCAAACACAGCCGAAGTATCTGCCAAATGTTTAAAATTTCTAATATTTGGTTGATGACGTTCGCGGAAGCTTTGAAAAAATGAATCACTTGCTGCCCCACTATTCTCATTCGCTAAAATGAAAAATTTTTTAACATATTATTATAGTTTTCGAAATTTTGGAATATCTCCATAATGCCGCCAAGGGGAATTCAAATTTTAATAACAAACTGACAGTTGTGTCAAACAGAGATCAGAGACCACACCATGAAGTATCCAACCGTGAAATGAAAATTACACCATGCGTAGAGACACATAATTCTATGATTCAGCCTACTTAGTACTCAATAATTAGAATTCCATATACAAACCATATTTTTCATAATATCTTAACGAATCTGAGGGCGATGTATGACATATAATACATTTCTGAAACTAGAAAAAAATGACGATTCTTTCTAAGTCATTTCAAACTACTGTTTCCATAAAAAAACACAACTGTATGTTATAACTCATCAAATAAACCTCTTAGAGAAAAATCAGAGTACGCCACTGGATAGCTATCAGGAAAGTGCCTGTATAATGTTTTTATTTCAACATCCTAGCATAAACAGAAACGGAGATAATGACCAAAGTTGAAATCGCCCAAACTTCAATTTTGGCCTATAACTCGGAAACGAAAGAAGATAGAGGAATGCAGTTGATGGCATTATCAGTTTCTCTAAAAAAGAGTACTATAACGTGCCATTCATTTTTCTCTATCTCCTCGGGTTAAAAAGTTTTAGTTCATGTAGCACCAATTTTTCCCACCCGGTACAATACCCAGTACATTATTTTGATTTATCTCGCGGGGTTCATTCACGACATCACATAAGAAACCTGTAAATTCATTAGTGTTCCTCTACAATATTATGCATGTATCATACATATTAACCTTCCTCTTGAATCACTTCATCTATTGACAAAAAGCGTTTCAAAATCCGTTGCGTAGTTTTGAAGATTTAAGCATACATAGGGACAGACAGCGAAAGCGACTCTGTTTTATACTATGTAATGATGATACACACTGCTTGTGTAAAGTGGTGAGTTTTTCGAACTCTAATTTGAAACAGTGGCATGAAACTCTTTCATTGTTGAAGTCTTCGCTCTGCAAACCTTCATTTCAGAGCCCAAATGTTATCAGTTTTGGAGTTAACCCTTTACTGCATGATATATTAAATATTGGAGAAAAATTTTTTTTTCGAGAAAAATGTTTCATTAATGCTTCAAAATTAATTCTAAAATTTTTTTTTCATCAAAAAGTACTTTTGTTTAATTTTTTTTCAGAAACCATATATGGGTTCGTATGCATCGAAGCTTCAAACACTTTGGACATATATGGTTTCGTATGCATACTAAGCACATATGATGAGTGTTATCAAAACATTATTATATTTGACGAAAATTATGTAATCAATAATGTCATACAAATTTATTGATGAAACTTAATCAAACAATTACTTTTATCTTCTCCCATAGAAGAATTTGCCCATTATTCAAATGATTTTGAGCTGTAATAGTATCTATAAACCAACTCCGATAGTAATAATAACTCACACCTATAACTCATTCTAATACAAATTGGAAAACAGCTTACCAAATGAATAAAAAAATCGGATCGATCGGAAACTCTATTTCAGACATCAAGGTAACGTTCTCGCCATTCATTTCTACATTTCCTTTGGTCTGAAAATCCAAAAATTGCAATTGGAAAACGTTTTCTACGCGATTCGATTCTCGACCACATACTTGACAACTGTTGTCAATTTTGAAAATGCAGATTAATTCGAATTCCACTGAAGAAGTCGAAGATAAAGCATAGTATTCGATTCGCGGTAAATGTCATAACACACGCAGATGAATTTTGCAGCACGAGCCGTTAGGCGAGTGGTGTAATTCATCAACTTACATATTGCTTGAATGCATACGAAACCACATATGTCAAAGCGAAAAAAGCGTAGAATGCATACGAACCCAGATATGGTTCCGAAACAATTGGTATCGAAAATCGGTGGAATCGAATTGAAAGTGAAAATCTATTATAGTGCATACAAACTAGAGTTTATGTCACACAACAAAACATTTTTTGTTCCTCCAAAAACTCATCTTTTCATTCTTATTTCTTTTCTCAAAGTTGACAGTCGCACGAGCATGTAAACATTCACTGACCTTGTCTGGAAAAGGGTGGTTTTCTACAAGTGGCGTCGGACCATATACAGAGTAGATGCTGTTTGTTATTGTTAATGATATAACAAATAAACTCCGCTAGGGTCTTCATGTTAGTTTTCTATATTTTCACAATAAATGAACGGTAAAGATGTCAAACCATATATGGTTTGCTATGCGGTAAAGGGTTAACTCACTTTCCATCTCTTTGTTGAGAGGGACACCTTCCTGTCGGCTCGCGGCATTCTTATCGGCGTGCCTTCGGGTCTGAGTCTCTCTAGTTTAATGCAGTATGAACAATGGGCCACAAGGCCTACGTTCGGCCGACCAGAGAAAGCCCAAATGTTGAAATATTCCAGAACCTTTAGCGTTCTCCATTATCAAGTATCTTATGCAAGTAATGTTCCACAAAATATCTTTGTTGAGTGGAAAAGTCATTTCATAAATTAGAGAAGATCCGTGTCGAAGGTGACTCGCTTCCACTGAATAACACCGACTTTCATTTATGTCGATGAGAATTCAGTAATAACAAAAAGGGTTGAACGCGGCAAGATATCTAAACATCCCTTTTAAACGCTAAAAGCCTGCTGTATTAATTCCCGACTAAGTTTACCGACGCTCAAGACAATTACGCGGCCTACTTTAGGCACTTTAATTGCGCGGCAATGCCGACTAGGATGAAGTGGAAATTTTACTGCCGCGCTCGACTTAGAGCGATTTCTTATATGGCCTCATGAAATCTTGGCAGAAAGCGTTTTCACCCTATTTGGCGGAAAGCAATATGCCAAATTGTTTGGTGGAGCCACCGAGGGTTTCCGCGAAAATCGAAAGCATCAAATCTAAAACTAGAGGCTGTTTCAAATTCCGCGTTTTTTCAGAATAAATAAAACACATAATTCGCATTCATTTTCGAAAACTTTTTATTGGTAATTGAAGTATCAGTTATGACATTTATGAACGAGAATATCTGCCAAATGGCCTCATCTTGCAGGTTTACAGACGTCCACTCTTTCGACAAAATTTTCAAGAATCTTTTTCACTAATGACACGGATAATTTCATCCTTGAGTTCAGGAATCGTATGTGGATTATCCTCATAGACCTAGCTTTTCACATAACCCCAAAGAAAATTGTTCAACGGTGTCAAACCACATGATCTTGGTGGTCAATTCGCGATTCAAGGGTGGGCTCGCCCTCTACATCACGTGTATACGGGAGTGATTAAAATTTGTAAACATAAGGTCTAACATAAGTTTATTTGCGGGGAAAAAATAAAATGGAAAGTGGAAAGAGTGTGTTTCTTAGCATAAGCGAATATTTTCGATATTTGGAAGCAACTCCAAATAGTAGAGGAAGGCTCTTTGGGTCTGAAGGAATGAGTAGCGTTGAGATAATAAAAGAATTCAGATAGCCCTTACGAAGGTGTACTTAGGTATTTTGTATTGCATAAGGTTTTACTCTTTATCAAGAAATATAGGTATGTAATATCAATATTTCACCAAATATTTATGAATGAAATTCATGTTCTATTCTATAAAAACTTTTATTAACATATCCTGATAACTTGATAACATTGGAAAAAAAAATAGGACATAGTTAATACAATGAATCTATACATGGATATTGAAAACTAATCATTACACTTGGCAATATTTCTTTTTGCTCTGCAAACCAGTCCTCCACAGCTTTTATAACCCCCTCGTTGGAAGAAAATTTACGATCTTTCAAACTTTTTTTCAGTTGAGGAAAGAGATGATAGTCGGACGCAGCCAAATCTGGTGAATAAGGGGGTTGTTCTAGTAATTCTAACCCTTAATCACGAATTTTTTGAATGGCAACATGAGATTTGTTTACTGGGGCGTTGTCCTGTAAAAACAAAACACCTTAGGAGAACTGACCGCCCCTTTTCTCTTTAATTTTTTCCCGTAGAGTGGTCAGTAATATCGAATAGTAATCTCCAGTTATTGTTCTACCCTTATGCAGAAAATCAATCATGGTTACTCCATGGCAATCTCGAAAAACTGAAGCAAGAACTTTTCCAGCAGATTTTTGGACACAAAACTTCTTAGGTCTTGGAGAACATAGTGTCGCCATTCCATCGAATGTTGCTTTTTTTCTGGATCGTAGAAATGTACCCAAGTCTCATCCATAGTAACAATTCGGTTTGAGAAGTCTACATTGTCTTCAAATCGAGCGCGGATCGAACGCGAAGCTTCTACCCTTGCACGCTTTTGGTCAACATTCTAACATTTGGGGATCAATTTTGCATATACTCCATTCACAATTATAAAATCACAACTCTGGCCATGGTTTCGTTTTCAGGAATTGGTGCACCTGATGAAAAATCTGTGCGCGCACATAGAATATGGTTAATGACAAAACGACGATGCCAGTTTTTCTGTTTACATCAAAGTAAAAGTATCGAAGATTTTCCCCATTTTGTAAGGTCGTATCGATCGGCGATTTTGGGGAGAAATATCGATAGGAAATCTCCTATTTTCCCGTTCTTCGGCGTCCAGAAGAAGTTTCGTGCAAGTGTCATTTTTTCCTTTCACGAGTTTTGGCGTGAGTACGAACGGCAAATTTGAATTGGACCAAAAATCGATTTATAAGCATAAATGAAGCGAAAGTAAGTATACTAATCGACCTTTTTACACTTGATAACGAAGTTTTTTTAGGTATCTGGCCGTTTTGAAAGATTTCAAACGAAATTCCGGTCCCCCAGAAGTTTGGTTAGTTTCGGTATCGATTTTGGTGCTCAAAATTTATTTGGAATGTGTAAATGGACAAGAAAGGCTTCCTTATACGATCTTCTAACCGAAGCGACCGGAAAATATGGTTCAGGTAGAATTGAAATGTCACTGGAGCTTTCATTCCTTTGCCGAAAGTAGAAAAGGCTATATTGAACCAGATTACATCGGTTTTTTCCATATTCTAGGAGTTTGTGTCTTATTTTAGAACAGGTGAATGATAAATATGAAGCATATGTTTGACCTATTCCATTTTATTTGTACAAACCTACTGTGGTAGTAATGTATGAATATTTTTTAATCCAATAAATTACTATACAATCAGAATATTTTACTCCTTGTTCATAAGATCAAATAAATAAAATGTCGTCAAGTCTTGAACATTCAGTTCAAGAGGATAATAAACATTAAATCTTCACAAGCATGCATATGAAAATTATGTGAAAGCAATGCAATTTTTTTCCATGGCGAAAAATAATATATTTCAACAGTGATCTCTTGTACTTTTCATGCAAATAACTAGAAAAGGAATCCTTTCTATCAATTCATATAAACGTTAATTATTTTCGTCCATCACATCTTTTCCAATTCATTCACATTCTGAGAAATACGCTAAGAATGTAGAAAGGGCAACATAGTGTTGACTTGGAACATAAAAATATTTTGAAAAACGTCATAACTTCGATACAGAGTGGAATGTGTCAAAAGCTGTGATTTTATAATTGTGAATGGAGTATACATTTTTTTCCTGTCCTAATTGAAGTGAACTATATGATGAACGCGTTCGTATAATCGTATGAAATCTCCAGTGCTTCAAATATCTGTTCTAGCGCAATTCGACGGTGTGATAAAATGAACTGCATCGATATTTTCGGGGACTGACACAAAAACTGGCCTTCCCGATCTGTCATCATCTTCAATGGAAAATTTACCTCTCCTGAAGCTTGCAGTCCAATTTTTCAC
Source organism: Adalia bipunctata (assembly GCA_910592335.1). NCBI lineage: Eukaryota > Metazoa > Arthropoda > Insecta > Coleoptera > Coccinellidae > Adalia > Adalia bipunctata. The sequence continues at coordinate 19,360,886 of OU342955.1, forward strand.
GGTTGCATAAGAAGGAGTGAAGGACATTGATCACCAAGGGTATTAAGCATATCTTCGTAAATCTGCTTACCTCTTGACCCTTTTAAATACAGGTAGGTACTCGATGATGGCTCGATACTCCAATTTTTCGATTTTTACAATTTCGGTGGACTTCCTTTTCTTTTTAATTTATTGCGTAACTCCGGTTTACTTTCTTGACGTCGAACTCTACCCTGACACTTCTAATAAGTTATTGTTCGTTGATATGGTATCGCAATATTTTGTTTATGCATGGAACTGGTCTAGGGGACTCTAGGCTAACTAGATATTTATACATCCTCGTACTTTTTACAGAACGCTGATTTTCATAAAATAATTCAACAATTTGAACGCGTTGTTGTATCGTGTAAGGAGCCATTTTTATTAATGTCATACATCATAAATGTCAAACTACCCAGAGCGAATTCAGTGCGACATCTTTATTTCATTTATTCTAAAAAAACGCATAATTTGAAACACTATTAGGTTAAACTCACTCTTAAGTCTAAGAAGAATTTAATTGGTGTCTTCAGATCGAAAGATGAAAAATATATATAAATTTCGGGATATCACGATCCGATAAGGAAATGAGTAAGGCTTCTTGCAATATATTACTTCTTTCCACAACGACAAGAAATCATGACATCAGGAATTCTTTTATCAATCTCATCCATACCTCATCTCATAGGCTCAATCGGAATCGCACAATTTGCTTCAGCGAGTCCTTGAGTCAACACAATACCTCATTGTGCCCTTCCCCGATCTCCTTCCTTTCATTCCCTCCACCCGGATTTATCCCGAAAACATAAAATCGTAGCGAAGGTGAATTACGCCCGCTGAAGCGTGCATAAGAATCGTTATGTGTGTAGCACAAATACCCGTGAAAATATTTGATCCGTAGGAGAGTCGAGGGAATGTGCGTAAGATGAAATGCCAGGCATTTAGTGAACCATTAAAATGGAACACGATATGGATAATAATACAGGATTCGGGGGGAAAACTGATTCCCATCGAATGTGGCTGTCACTCAAACGAAATGAGAAAATATTTTCCGGACAGTATAGGATTGTATTTTTTCTCGCGGATTATGGTTCTTCGTGATATAGGTACCTACATGTAGAATATTGAAATATGTCTAACGATTTCTTTATTCACAAATACACGTGTTGATGTCGCGTTAGTTTCATCAACCAAAACAAAATGGTAGGTTATGTTACAGTCACCGGTCAGCTTCAACAGGTTATATCAGGAAAAGGTTGGGTGGAAAAAGAGAAATGGCATTGGAGCATCAAGTCGTAATCAGTTTGAATCGAATAGTGTTCGAACATTTTTTCATCTGCGCTATGGTATATACAGGGTGAGTCATTGACTTGTACATACATATATTTCAACTGAAGATTCTTGAGGTCAAAAGGAACCTTTTTCTCCTTCTCCATTTTTCCGAATTCGGCTCTGTTTAAGAGATATAGCTATTTGAAAAAAATTGGGCTCATTACGTGCCTGATAAGATACTCTGGAATTGATTCAAAGTTCATATTTATCGATTGAAATTGAGTTTATACATTTAGGGAATACTCAAGTACTAACCTCATTGAATTAAAAATGTTACAAACACGATATTTCTCAACAAAAACATTTAGTTTCCTCCAATTACATCTGCAACTAAAAAGCCATATTTCTCCCTCCAAAATAAGTTCCTTTTTCGATTTTCCTGCAGATCAGTTTGTGAACACCGATAACTTGTTCATACTCTCCTCGAAATCCCCAAACAATCTAATGAAGAATTGTTTTTACACTAATCGAACATAACTCCATTATAGGTCATAGGATTCGAGGTCAATGACGTAACCTTACCCATCTAACCATATTTTATGACAGAGCTATCATAGAACGTTTGAGAAGACGAAGCGATTGTGTTAATAGTCTCACGAGGAAGCAGTACGTCCCCTATGTTTACTGCATGAACTGATGACGTCTTGTCGTGCCTCTTTGAAAATATTTCTGATTGTCGCCGATAGAGCGCTTCGATCTCAATTTTAGTCGCCTATAACCAAAGACTGCTATAAAGTTGCGCAAGAGAAACCGTTGTTCCACAGACCGAACAGTTGGTCTGTGGTTATTGAACGAAGCATGAGTATAGCAGCTTGATGGAGATTTGTCGATTTGTTCTTTGTTTATTCACAGTGCAGAATTCGAACAGTTGATGTAAAAATAAGATTTTCAGTGGAAGTGAATAAATGTGATAATAACCGTGTGGTGTCGAGTTTTTAAAATTCCAAGAGGATATCGTTTAGATAGAAACATCGCCACAGAACATGTAGTGTTAAGTATTCATTTTGCATTAATTTCAATTCAATACGTGGTTTGTATGGGACATTCATCATTTATATCCAAATTTTGTATTCCATTGACATTTTAGTCTTGACAAAGTTAATAAACATTCTGACAACATTGTTGATTTGTATAGATAATCAAAGAGTTCATGAATTTCAACCATTCTGTGATATTAAAATTGCAGGGAAGCATTCAGATTATTCTTATGATTTTTGAATTTTCCGTCAAATTTTATTGGGTGAAATTGGGAAGAACTCGAAAACGAAACATAGGAATATTTTCATTTTCTAAAGTCATTGATTCTCTCGAGAATATGAACCGTTTATCTTTCTCAAGTAGTTTTATGGTATTTTTTTATGGGTTTATAAGTGGGCTACTTCATACCAGGAGAAATTTCGAATAAGTTTTGATTGAGGAATATGCAACATGAATAGAGTAACCGATCAACAAAAATTCAGTTCATTTGAAATAACGGTTCCGAAGATATAAACAGAAAAGTGTTTTTTACGTGGATTTTCGACACCCTGTATCTTCCAAACGAGACCGAATTTTGAAAAATGATATAAAAAAAGTGTTTTGTTTGATGAGACGAATCTACAGTTAAAATATATGTACAAGTCAGAGACTCACCCTGTATTTTTCATCAAACTATCACAAGGTAGGTTCGCTGATGAGATGTACTTATCAGAGAGAACCAGACTCTCAGACTTTTATTTCTGTGAGAGGTGGATTTTTATTTCTCTCATTACCTGTACTTCCCTAAATTTACTAAGGATAGCCTCATGGGCTATCCTATTGATCACTAGATGTAGTGGAGTGAGATCTGTGATGACCTCAAGTGCTCTAGCTATGTAAACCCACGCAAGACCTTGTACCTTATCCAGTATTTTCTTCGTGCTATAATTCCGCATAGTAAAATCATGTAGCGATCTGTGGTACCTCCCTTGGGATTCGCAAAAGATCCTTGTTTCAAACCTTCAGAGATCGCATGGAGAAATAAGTTTCAGTTACGGCCCTGCATCGGAAAAGCACAGGAAATACTTCCTTCTAATCCGGCTTTACTGACGAATGGCAGCTTTGATTTACTCGACATCAAACATGATTCCTGTTGTGCCTCGATTTTACTCAGAAATCAACTTCGTATTTTCCGTTTAGGCCTGTCAACGATAACATTATTGTTTCAGCCGACTGGCATGTTCACGCTTTCTCATGGTGAAGAAGAATTATAGGATCATCGATGGAAAATGTGGCACATTAACATGCCCAGGTTAACCCATATTACATGGTTCAAACGTAGTTTTTGAATTATTCGAAATAATGAAATCGGGACATCACTCTGATTTCCATGAGAAATCTGTATAAAATAGAGCGGAACTGAAACAGTATCACATCCCCGAAATGTGGAAGATTTATGACAACGAAAGTGAATTTGTACGTAATCCATCATCCTCAGTAATATTGCTTCAAGGGGAGCTTTCAAACATCCTAATTTCGAAAGGAATGCTAAAAGTATCGGAAAAAAGACGTTACTCCGAATTAGAAGTGCTGTTCGAGTGATATATATTGCTCCCCCTTTAATTCGATAGCATTCCACACTTATCCCCTCAGTTCCGAGGATATGTCACTTTATGATATAGGGAATATTGGGATGAGGAACTGAATTGGTGAACGTTAACAGAAAGTTTTCATGCTATATATTTTATATCACTGGATATTCGCAAAACGAACAGAATGAAAAGTGAACAATTGCAAAACTATCGGGCGTTTTTTTTCAAGTGATAGAACTTTAAATTGAAATAAAATACAATTAAATTAAGATTGAAGCCAATTATTTTTATCTACTACAATAGAATAATATATCCATTATTCAACTGAATTTCACCTGTAATGGTCTCTATAAACCAATAGTGCGAGGTAATAATAACTCACGCCAATAACTCACTCTAATACAAATAGGAAAAATGTAGCTTACGAACTATCGTTAGGCTCCTGTACAAGCGTCCTTCAAACGGAAATACTTGCGATCGGAAGATGTCTAGATATAAATCTAGAAAGAAACTATCAGAAGTGCGATATAGCTATTCATACAGATAGTCAAGCTGCTATTAAAGCACTGAGCTCCTACGTCATTGACTCAAAGCTGATTTGGGAGTGCCGAAACAAACTCAATGAGGTAGGCAAGAAGAATAAGGTCTTTTTAATCTGGGTTCCCGGTCATTCGGGGATCGCAGGAAACGAAGAGGCCAATACACTGGCCAGAAAGAGCGCACAAACGCCTCTCACTGGCGCAGAACCCTTCTGTGGTATAGGAAAATGCACCTATAAGAAGGAGTTTATGCTGAAGGAGAGAACCGAAAGAGAAAAACTCTGGCGAAATCTCCCAGGGATGGATCATTCCAAAAAGTTCCTCAGGAACTTTGAAACTGCTAGATCCAAAAAATATCTGGATCTCAGTAAAAACCAACTACACATACTCACTGGCTTTCTCACAGGACATTGTCGCCTAAAGAAGCATCTGTTGAGAATGGGTTTATCGGACACTGATGAGTGTAGATTCTGTGGGGAGGAGGAAGAAACTCCTATTCACCTGGTTACGGAATGCTATGCCATTGCAAGCCAAAGGAAAGAGTGCTTTGGACAAGAAACTTGTAGAAGTGGGGAGTTATTCTCCTTGAAGCCATCCCAGATAATGGATTTTATCAAATCTCTGGAACTGGAGGGCGAGCTGTAGGAGGCGTGATGATGACAGCTCTGATAGGGGGCACAATAGACCTTAAGGTCGCAGTGAACTGTAACCCCTTTTCACTATAACTATATAACTAGCTTACGAAATGAATAAAAAAGTCAGGTCAATGGGGAACTCTATTTCAGACATCAAGGTAACGTTCTCGCCATCCATTTCTACATTTTCTTAGGTCTGAATATCCAAAAATTGCATTTGGAAAACGTGAATTTTTGATGTTTTCTACGGGATTCGATTTTCGACCACAGAAATCGATTTTGACAACTGTTGTCAATTTTGAAAATGCAGATTAATTCGAATTTTACTGAAGAAGTCGAAGATAAAGTATAGTGTTCAATTCGCGGTAATGGTCATAACTCATAACACACTGGATGAATTACACCCCTCGCCTGACGGCTCGGGCGGCAAAATTCATCTGCGTGTGTTATGACTTACATTACCGCTCATAGAACAATATATGTACTATTATTTGAAAGACAATTTTATGACATCTATGTTTTAATATAATTTCCGGCATTAGCTCGACTAGCTCTGAGGAATCGCATTCAATCAAACCAATTTTGGACCACTTTTTCAAGTAATTCAGGTCCTATTTCAGAAATAACAAGAGTTATGTTGGCTTCCAAAGCGTCTAGTGTTTCTGGTTTATCAGCCTAAACCAAAAACTTGACATAACCTTGAAGAAAATCATCCATTGGAGTTATGTCGCAAGATCTTGGAGGCCAATAAATTGGACCATTTCTCGAAATTATGTTATCGCCAAATATTTCTTTCAATGAAACAATGATTATGGTCAAGTTCATGAGCCAGTTGGATCATGTTTGGGTGTAGACCAAGATCTTTACGCAAAATTTTCCATGTGGTGGATGCACAGAGACCAACTTGTTGTGAACTTCGACGAATAGACAAATCTGGATCTTCATTAATTCTATGACTTACAGCAGCGATATTTTCTTCTGGACGTACAGTTCTCTGTCTTGTTGTTGTTGCATCGAGTAGAGAAAATGTTGTCCGAAATCTATCGATAGTTCGACGAATAAGCTGCTCTGATGGACGATAATATAAACCATAAATTTCATGAAGTGCTCTATAAGTTTGGCGAATAGAACACTGATTTTGAAAATAAATTTCAACAATTTGTAAACATTGTTGCGGCGTGAGTCTTTACATGATAATTTGTCAATGCTTACTGAACGTCAAAACAACATGGCTTCTTCCTTCTCTCAAATCACAGTTGTCCCTACCGAACAGATGAATAAAATCCCTTGTTCTCTGGATCTGTGCATTGTAATTCTTAGAGGAAATGGAAGTAGATATTAATCTTCCCGAATAAAATTATTGATGTTAGTGTGATATTCATTCATTAAATCATCTTCTGCTGTTATTATTGATGTACATATACCTATCTGATATGTTGTTTGGTGTAATTTCCAACTCTAAAGACAAGGGTTTTTGCTTTGGACACCAACCATCTCCTTTGTTACAAACATACATACAGAGTGTAACAGCCAAATGGAATGAATTCGATAACGAATAAATGAGGGCGTGTTGGGAAAAACGTTCGGACACGTCGATTTGTAATTTTAAATGCGCATATTTTTCAAGAAAATAAAATTATATAGGGTGTTCCATGTGACCGTGGCCAATACCATTTTTCTTATTTCAAATGCAACCCACTGTATATTATTTATTTTTTGGATTCTTCAGAGAATTCAAGACACAATTCATGCACAATGTCCTATACCTATCTTTAACTATTTCGGAAGTATAAAGTATTTTCAGATTTATTGCAAAAATCAACGTTTTAAATAAAAATTATTTTTTCTACAAGCGTGCGCTTACAACCCTTTTCCCGCACGCATTTCAATTCGTAAAGAGTCACATTGCCAAACCCCTGCTATTCCATTCCCGCACACTTTCAGTGCGGGAAAGGATTAGCAGGGGTTTTTCTCCCACGCTTTTTCTAAAGAATAAACTGAATAATGATATGTCTCTATGCACCAAACGCCACCGATGACGTTGCTAAGGAAACGACATGTCAATTAACATTATTTGTCATTAGTATGAAATTATTTGAATGAATCAAATCGAATTTTATCAGTGTGTTGAAATCAAATCGATATCAAGTAAGTGCTTGTAGAAAAAATATTGTTCCTAACTCGTGCGGAAAGTGTCTTTCCCGCACTCAACTGCTTGCCCGAACTCCGCTTCGCGTCGTTCGGGCAACGGCAGTTTCGTGCGGGAAAATATCTCAAATTCGGTACATTACACTTAAAACCTAATAAGTAATACTGATTATTTCTTAATTATTAAAAAAAAAACAAAAAAAAACATTAATGTCAATGTAGGAAATGTTCAAAATGCTCGCCGCGAACGTCTTGGCAACATGCTGATCTGGTGTAGAATTGTCTTGTAACGTTTCTCAACATTTCAGGCGTGACTGATCTAATCGCAAGCGTGATTCGGTTTTTTAGGTCGTCTAAGTTTAACAGTTTGACATATTCTCACAAAAAGAAGTCTAATGTGAAATTGTAAAAAATTGTAAAAATCTGAAAACACTTAATATTTCCGAAAAAGTTGAAGATAGGTATAGGACATTGTACATGAATTATGTCTAGAATTTTCTGAAGAATCCAAAAATTAAATAATATACAGGGGGTTGCATTTGAAATAAGAAAATTGGTATTGGCCACGGTCGCATGGAACACCCTATATAACTTCATTTTCTTGAAAAATATGCGCATTTAAAATTACAAATGACGTGTTCGAGCGTTTTACCTAACACCCCCTCATTTATTCGTTATCGAATTTATTCCATTTGGCTGTTACACTCTGTATACTCCATTCAGTTTTATAAAGTATCCCGGTTTGCCATGAAATTGTATATTTTGAAAATGTTAGTTAGGTTATAGTTATTTTCTTATCAGATACGTTGTCGTTCCTACATAGAGATCGCCGTAATTACGTATACATCAAAATGTTCATTTACTTTGGGAAAATAATGAATTTGAGAAAATTTTATGTTAATTCAATAATTCCAAAGACCTGGCGAATGTTGAAGAAACTTTTTTCCCTGTTATGCTATTTTCTTGTACGGAAATCAAGAATCGAGTGTTGAAATTTTACTGGAGAATAATGGACAGAATAGTCCGTTACTTTCTGATAGACATTCGAAAAAAAATAGGAATACTCGAATAACCTGACAGAAAAACTACTAAACGAACAGAACAGACGGACCTATGGAATTCCCCACTTTCCAAAATTCTCAAGAAATAAGCTTACAGAAGACATTCAAACACCTTTTTGCACAACTTGTGATACTCCAGGATGAAAATGCAGTAGTACTACGAAACCTGTGTCACATTGGCAACGTCTATGAAAATTATTTTGACTTTCACGAGTACCAACCTGCGTCAGTTTCAAGAGAAAAAACTTGGTAAACCTAAATCTTGGCCAACCGGGATACTTCATAAAAGTGAATGGAGTTGATTATATTAAAATTAGAATCATTATAGATTTGTACACTGAATATTTTAACAATGATTCTGTCAAAAAACCTCCCTCTCTTCAACGACCATTCCCAGCAATGAATCCTTATCCGACCCCAAGCCACAAGGAACCCATTAAGGCAATATTCGGAATGATTTTCTGGCGACTTAAACGTGTCACGATCAGCCAACGATAACGGAAAATGAGGGAAGTGTATCGAGCAGCAAGAACGAATTTCCTGCTGTCCGATCCAGAAGCCGTATCGACTTCTGAAGACTTTTTGCAGGACGGTCATATCATTCCGCAAGCCATTATGTGATACAGTCTGGAATGTAAACATTTATTACATTGCAGAGGGGCTCTTAAGGCTTCACAATCCTACGTATGCTTTTCTTCTTCACGTCAGCCAGTCTTCTTCTTCATTCTCCCTCCGCTGGAAGCTCTCCAGGATTAGGACGTGGGGGAAAAGATGTTGAGATGAGAAATCTGTTACCGAGAATGGAGATGTTAGAGATATATATTTTGTCTAATGGGCAGATAAACCACCTATGTTTATTCAATTTCTTTCCATAATATGTTTTTGTCGACTGGATGAAGACTTGAATATATTCAAAATGGGCAATAAAAGCTGTTTCGTTCATGCTACATCGCACGGATTGCTAATATATGTGCATTTTATCATAATTTTGTGGAGGAGTTAGATATCGACCTGGATTAAATGCACATAATTTTGCCCGGTCTGAAAATATTGCAAGGGTTTTATGTCTTCTACAGACTGAGATTCATTTTCAGATCGAATGAATTTTGATCTTACACCTAGTATCCTGAATACAGAGGGTCAGAGAAGGGCAGAAAATACTTCGGGACATAAATTGAGATCGTCAAGAATTAAGGGTGTTGAATTGATTCGTGTCTTCTTTTAAGGTAAACCCAATTGTGAAAATTTCAGGTTGATGAATGGTGCTATATTCAACGTTTATATAACGTTTTATCATAGGAGTTGAGGAAGCACGACAAAAAAACGTTTCATAACGGTATCAACTGTAACGTTAATGAAACGTACATAGAAATAATTACTGAAACGTAGAATATAGATTTATTAGTTGTCTGGAAACTTCAGATTGTTGTATAGTTTCATATTGAACGTCGGTAACTGTATTAATGAGATGTATGATCTAAGTATATCGAACGCAGAATCAACGTTCGGTTGAATTTTGGTTTCAAAAGTAACGTTACACGAGTAAACTCTTATCAACGGTATAAACGTGCATTTTAAAGGGTATTTCAATCAGAGCGCAAGATTTGAATTGCGCGCCATATTTGACAGTCGTAATGTCATCTGATTATGACGTGATTGAAAGCCTAAATTAATTAGACGCTGTATCAATGAAATACCAGTCCTTGGATTGAATAACATTTTCGAAAATCTCGTCAAAAGGGTACGCATATGCAAGCAAAGCCATTTGATATTTTGTTTCATGATTAATTTTCAAATATATATTTTCTAAATCGAGAAATATTTCGAAACTTTGCTACAGAAAACCATGTTTTATAGAACACCGAAATCTTGCGACATTATTGAGACCCCCTTACAGTTTATTGAGTTTATTGAATCCACCGCAAGTTATCTAAAAAATCCTGCTCAATCTGTTGCCTTAAATTGTAGAAAAAGATATCGGAGCTGTTGGATCTTTTTTGACTGTTGTCTGTGGGCATTGAGGGTTCTTTTTTATTGGTCTCGAGCGTTCTTCTAGTTATACTGGTTTTTTTATGAATATAACGGGCCTCGACATGGGGAAGAATATTAGGGTATATTGAGAGAAATGGGCTAGCAGAGGACAAAGAAAAATAATTGAAGGACGTGATCCTCTATTTTATTAGGGTACATGTCTGTTAAGAGGACGTAATACTCTGGCTGACGGCACCGATTTTCCATTCAAAAAGTGCCTTTCATTTTTCCGAGTTCACGGTCTCAATTTTCCACCTGAAAGCTTGATTTTTTTTTATTCTCCTGAAATTTCAGACAGTTCTCCACGATTTCACACTTTTTGGAAGTTTTTTCAGTATTTCCATCATTTTTTGCATTATTTGAGCACCTATCCAAATGACTTTTTTTTAAATCTAGAGAATTGATTTATCCAGGGCACTTTAATAAATTGAAAAAAAGTTTATGAACAATTTACGAAAAACGATTATGAAGTCAATTTTTATAGACTCTCAAATTCAACCCGTTTTTCATGCGAAAAAATAATTTTTTCGAAGAGACGAAATTGGAGTGCCCTCAAGCCATCCTTCAAATTCAATTAAAAAAAAAAATCAAGCTCTTTGGTGAAAAGTTGAGAGCGTAAACTTGGAAAAATGAAAGGCACTTTTTGATGATGATGATAATGAATAGAGAATCGGTGCCGTAGCCGATTTTTTTCATGCCAAAAAAAGATTTTATCGAAAAGAAGAAATTGGAGTGCCCTCGAGACATCCTTCAACTTCAATTTGAAGAAAGAATCAATTTGGTAAAAAATTGAGGGCGTGAACTTGGAAAAATGGAAGACACTTTTTGAATGGAGAATCGGTGCCGTAGCCGATTTTTTCATGCGAAAATTGAATTTTTCAAAGAGAAGAAATTGAAGTGGCCTCAAGACAACCCTTAACTTCAATTTGAAGGAAAAACTCAATCTTTCAGGTAAAAAATTGAGGGCGTAAACGTGGAAAAATGAAAGGCAATTTTTGAATGGAGAATCGGTGCCGTAGCCTATTTTTTCATGCGAAAAAAATTTTTTTTCAAAGAGAAGAAATTGGAGTCCCCTCAACTTCAATTAAAAGAAAAAAAAAAGCTTTTTGTTGAAAAATTTAGTGGGTTAACTTGGAAAAATGAAAGGCACTTTTTGAATGTTGAATCGGTACGGTAGCAGATTTCTTTTATGTGAAAAAAATAATTCTTTCAAAGAGAAGAAATTGGAGTGCCCTCAAGGCATCCTTCAACTTCAATTTGAAGGGAAAAATCAAGCTTTTAGGTGAAAAATTGAGGGCGTGAACTTGGAAAAATTAAAGGGTTTTTTGAATGGAGAATCGGTGCCGTAGCTGTCGGACAGAGTATATCGTCCCCTCAGTGTGGCGACCTGAGCCGTATTACCATTACGACTTATTGCAGAGGTATCTAGAGAGGATGGTGTTTGTGGGATCCATAGGTGACAAGACCATAGAAAATCGAGAACATAGAAAACTCGGTTTTTTTCGTGATGGACCAAGTCCATCCACAGTATGAACTTTGTGGTACTTAACAAATGAAAAATATGAATTTTGAATCAAAGGAAATCACGATGAAAGGGGCAATTTCAAAGAAAATTTTGCCTTTCTTATAATTTCGAACTGCGAAATTCTGATTTCACCAAATCATCGAAGCAACCGGAGCCCTAACGACCTAATACCTCGACGCCGAAGAAAAGTTATTCAATATCTCCCACAGAAAACATCCACCTTGATATCAGCCCCGATAAGATCCGAGTCTAATTCAAACAATTCGGATTCGTGGCAGCGCCGATTCATATTCAAATATTGGCATAAGCGGGCTGCACGCCCGCCAAAAATTCCTACTCGGAAAACTTGGTAATCGACGACTTTGTCTGGATTTCCACGAAAAATTCTCATTCTTATTCAGGCCGGATTTCCCGTGGAGGAATTTGACCCTTTCAGATTCAAATTAGGCACGACGGCATGAAAAGATAACCCCTGAAAGGTTTCCCAAAGATATCGGCGATCACTGCTGCAAAATGTTGACACACAATAAAAACTTAATTCGCTTTGGAAATTGATTCAATATTGGGCGGTTATCTGGGTAAGTAAGGGGCGTGAGTGGAATGCCGAGCGAAATGTGGGGGCCTCGAAGCCCCGATGATATTCTGTATCGTACAAATATAAAATATTCGTCCGGAGTGTTATCTGACATTTCCAAGATCAGAACAGATTTTTATAACTCAATTTAGATTCAGAGTGAAAAGTCTACAACTCACCCATCAACAATACTAATTTCTAATACACAAAATGTCACAATGAATAACTGTAAAACAGCTGCAATAAATTGGATATCAACAACGCCTTTGCTGTATATGCCACAAGGAACTACTTTTCAAACTATCCCCAATGAAAACACACAGATCCTTGATTAAAATCATCGTACAGTTCCTAGAGAACCGAAAACTATTCACAAGAACTAACAAATCAACATCAAATACATACTCTCCAAAGCATAACAAACTAAACTTACTAAGACAATGAAAAAGAAGACCATATTTCGTTCAAATCATTTCTACGAACTCATAATAAGAAACCAAGGACTTTCCATCAAAAGTGATTCTTGAAAAACCTTTTTTTGCCACTGTTAAACAGATATACAGGGTGGCCACTTTTTCAATGGCATTGTATTGGTAACTTTTAAACCAAGAGTTAGAAGATCGGTCAAATGGAGAAAAAGTTGCATTCATAGAAGCATTGTCAAGCAGTTCAAACAAATCGAGATTATCAGGGCCGGTTTTTGAGATATCATAAGAAAAGTAAATTCTGTCATTTCGATTTTCATTTTTTTCTCACTTTATTTCGAATATTATCAAAAAATGTTACAGGAATTTTTGATTCGACAGTAAATTATCTTCAAAATGACATAATCAGATTTCGTATCCAACGTTTCGTTCTTCCTGGGTCACCCTCAACCTTATTTTTTTCAATACGGACCTGCATATTTTATGACACTTTTCGAAATAACTTTTAACTCTGAATTCAACGATATATCATACAATGTCATTCAGAGTTGATTTTACAAAATGGTGGAAATTTCGAACACTTACGTCATTAATGTTCATCATTTACCTTCGAATAATCATTTCATTTGTGTTTCATCAAATGATATTTTCGTTTAATTATTATGAATTAGGTTTTTCACCTCTTGAAATTTGTAAATAAATAATACGTAACAGATCAAAGCAAGAAACAAGTAATAATTATTCACTGATTTCAAGAGGTGAAAAACCTAATTCATAATAATTAAACGAAAATATCATTCAATGAAAGACAAATTGATTGATTATTCGAAGGTGAATGATGAACATTAATGACGTAAGTGTTCGAAATGTCCACCATTTTGTAAAATCAACTATGAATGACATTGTATGATACATTGTTGAATTCAGCGTTAAAAGTTATTTCGAAAAGTGTCATAAGATATGCAGGTCCGTATTGAAAAAAATTAGGATGAAGGTGGCCCAGGAAGAACGAAACGTTGGATACGAAATCTGATTATGTCATTTTGAAGATAATTTACTGTCGAATCAAAAATTCCTGTAACATTTTTTGATAATATTCGAAATAAAGTGAGAAAAAAATAAAAATCAAAATGACAGAATTTACTTTTCTTATGATATCTCGAAAACCGGCCCTGATAATCTCGATTTATTTGAACTGCTTGACAATGCTTCTATGGATACAACTTTTTCTCCATTTGACCGACCTTCTAACTCTTATGGTTTAAAAGTTACCAATACAATGCCATTGAAAAAGTGGCCACCCTGTATAACCATTTGAAAAAAAAATTGAGCCAAATACATGCCTGATACGATTCTCTGGATTCAATGCGAAGTTCATATTTTGGATTGAAAATGAGTTAATACATTCAGGGAATAATCAAGTACGAAAGTTATTACAATAAAAATTATACAAACACGATATTTCTTAACAAAAACACCTGGTTTTGTCCGATTATATCTGCAACTGAAAAGCCATATTTCTCCAATCAAAATAAGTTCCGTCTTCGATTTTCCGTAAGATTAGTTTGTAAACACTATCAATAATAATAATAATAACTTTCTTTATTCTGAAAAATCATTCTCTTAATCATATACAAATATATACATACATACACAAAGGATTGAATGAAATACAAAACAAGTCAAAGAAGTACATGCAACATTGCCTGCAACCAAAAAAAAACAAAAACCAACTTCTCAAGGAGATAAATTCATTGACATTGTAAGGCTCCCGTTCTATCAAAAGATTAAAAAGTTTTCTTCTGAAAATATTGAAAACTTTTATCTGTCTTAGATCTTTCGGAAGTGAATTGAACAATTTTATAGCCATATATGTGCACTGTTTCTCAGTAGAAGACAACTTATGTTTGGGATATATGTACAAACTATGACGACTATTATAAGTTTGTGAGGCCTTGAATTCTCCAAAATATTTTTTTTTTGTGAAAAAACTGTAAAATTTTATAAATATATAATCCCACCAAAGTCAGTAATCCATTTCTCCTGAAGACGCCTCTACAAGTTTGGGCATAACCCAACCCAAATATTATGCGAATAGCCATCTTTTGATTTCTGGAAATAGATTCAGAATGCATACTGTTACCCCAAAAAATCAGTCCGTAAGACATAATCGACTGAAAATTGAAGTAATATACTGCCATCAAAAACGGTTTACTGGCTTCCGTCTTTAACACTCGAAGTGCATACACAGTAGATTTCAATCTGCTGTTCACATTTTCTGAATGGGTTTGCCAGTCGAGATGTTGTTCTATATAGAGATTCCCAGAAATTTGGTGTGTCTCACATATTGAGTTTGGTCATCGCTTTGTAAAATATCCAGTGAGTTATTCGTTGGTCTACGACTATGTGAAAAAAAGATATACTTAGTTTTTGACTCATTAACCGATAAATTATGGCATATGCACCAATCATGAAGTGCATCGAAAAAATTTTCTTCGTAGATATGGAGTTCGGTTGGATTTTTAGCGGTTAGAAGCACATTAGTATCATCCGGGAAGTTTACGAAATTCACCAAATTACCAGTCATACTAGGTAGATCATTAACGTAAAGGATGAACAGAACAGGCCCAAGTATACTACCCTGAGGTACACCCTGATTAACGTGGACTTTCTGAGAGAAATATTTCTTAACCCCCGCACCAAGACACACAAGTTGTGATCGGTCTTTCAAATAACTTCGAATCAGGTTTAGCTGTTTGTCCCTGATTCCATAAATTTCCAACCTACTCAGCAAAACCTGGTGTACCACAGAGTCGAAAACCTTCGAAAAATATATAAAAATACCCAGTGGAATACAATCGTCCACAAACGCCCTCATGATGCCTTGCAGAAGTTGATATATGGCTGTGTCAACTGTCAATACTCTTTCCACGCACGTATCCATGCTGGCTGTTGTTAATAATATTAAATTTTTTGAAAAATTTTAATAGTCTATTACACAATATTTTCCCAAAAATTTTAGAAAAACTCGTAAGAAGACTTATCGGCCGATAATTTTCCAAATTATTTGGATCTTCTTTCTTATGCATAGGTTTGATGATTGCAACTTTGAGCAGATCGGGAAATATCCCTTCCTTGAAGGAATGGTTTAAAATAAACTGCAATGGCTTCACAATAAGTGAAATAGATTTCTTTATGATACTTATTTGAATATCAGCATAACCACAACTTTTTTTATTCGGCAAAGATCTAACCGTTTTCAATATTGCGTCTTCTTCGATGTGGAAACAGAAGAAACTTTTATTATTTCTCGAAATTCGTGATGAACTGGATGAAGTTGGCAAATTCGAACATGGATTAGTTTAGTGGGAAAAATACTGACTAATTAACTTGTTCATATCCCAAAAATATCCTATAACGAATGTCCCTCAATCAATTTATCAGAGTTTATTATTAAACAACCTAACCTAAATCATTTTGTATCCATTCTGTGAATATTCCACAGGAAGGCTTCATGCTTATGTTGCCAGCTTGTTGATATTTTTATTGCGGTAGAGGATTTTTTAGGTAACATTAACATATCTATGAATTCTGCCATTTCCATCAAAAATCGACTGCATCGCAAAATTTCACGACGCATTCGTATTGCGAAAACTTGCGGAGGACATTGGTAATCTCCATTACCGTTAGTGGCGCTGCCAACTGTAAACAATCTTGGAGGTTTCTAGAGCAATGTTGTTATGTCTCGATAAAGTTGAGAAACATTCTGACAACATTGTTAACTTGTTTGGAGGCCCGAGAAGAAATAATATTCGATGATATTCAATCCAGGGAAGCACCCAGATTATTCTCGAAATTCATGATTTTTTCCTCGAATCTTATCGCATACCTACAATTGGGATTAACTCAAAAACGACGCGTTTCATTGAAAGAACATAGCAATACTTTTTTTTCTCAAATGATTGATTCTTTCGAAAATATGAACCGTTTATCTTTTTCAAGTGGTTTTATTGTATTTTCGCGTGGATTTATACCAGGAGAAATATTGAATAAGTTTTAAATGAGGAATATGCACCATGAATAGAGTAACCAAACAACCAAAATTCATTTGATTTGAAATAACGGTTCCGGAAAAAAATTTGGGTTTGATTTTTTGTCAAATAATGGGGTGGGTCCTTATAAACTTTACTATATTGAGCCCCCTTACTTAGATACAGCCCCCTGAAGATGACGCCCAGGAAATAGTTTGTAATTATTTTCCAAAATCGAAAAGCTGTCAAGAATAAAATTAAGCAGACATTTTATGAGAGCGAGAAGGCACTCAAAAATGTTTGATGGTGTTGTTCCATGATTGCATGGGGTAGCAAATGCGACCCCAAAATCTTGTTTCGCATTTTCCATACTCATATTCTACAAAAAAAAATAGTTTTTGATAGCTTCTTTCATTCTCAACAAAGATCTCTTGTAATTTCTAGCTAAAGTTCACGGTTTTCAAAAAAAATATGTAATTCATGGTCAGACTTCAACAAATTTGTTGGTAACGATAGACGAATATTTCTTGCTATTGTTGATGTATTGCATTTGCTTGCCCTTTCGGCGTTTACCTTCTACCTATTTGATATGATTTTTATTTCGTGGATAGTTCAAAATTGTTCGTTTTGTTACATTTGTTTAATATTTGTGCCAGTTCTCAATGAAAATGTCATCTTGACATCAACCTTATGGATAAGTTCAAGGTCCAAAAAATTATCTGTTGGTTAATTAATTTTCTCCTCAAAAACCGTGTAATTTACCAAGAAATAACAAGAGATCTTATTTGTTAGGAATGGATCCGAAATTAAACTTTTTTCATTGTAAAATATGGATACGTTAAAAGTTTCTATCGGAACAAGGTTAAGGGAATGGGTTTTCTACTCCTCGCACCACCACAAATGTTTTGAGTGCTTTCTCACCCGCATAAAATGTCTGCTTAATTTGTATTCTTGTCCGTTCTTTGGTGTTTGAGTAAACATTGAAAACTTTTTGACGGTCACCATTTTTAGGGGGCTGTAACTAAGTAGGGAAGGCTTAGAAATGATAAGTTCATATAGAAGACCCTACCCTTTTTTGACAAGGTATCACCCCCTGAATTTTATCGCAACTATTCACACACACCCTGTCGAAGAGAGTGGGTGAACCAGCGGCGTAGCTACGTGGGTGCAAGGGTGTGCAGTGCACCAGGGCCCCCGTACTTAGGGGGCCCCAAGGCCCCAAGCGCTGACCACCGTTTATACCACGTTACAGGGTTTGTATAATTTTTTTCGGAAATGGCATCAAACGTTGGTATTGTCAAAATTCACTGGTGCATCGGACACCTCTCTGAAAAAACTAAATCCGACTAGATGGTCCAGTAGGGTCAACACAATTTCAGCAATTAAACTTCGTTTTTTGATATCATTCGTGCCTTATCAGAAATAGTTATGAAAAATTCGTGCAAAGATGAGCGAAGCCAAGCAAAAATATTAACAAGAAATGTTGAATTTACTTTTCTCTGCGATTTTATGCACATTATTATTGATATCAATTATGCATCTTAAGTATTACAAATATGCGATATCAATTTGGACGACGCATGCAGAGCTCAGAAGAGACGAATACAAAGATAAAAATTTATAGGAGTGACTTCGAGTCCTTCAAATGCGAGCCTAGAAAAAATGCCATAGCATATGGTACAGATCCCCATTTCGAAGAAAAGAGACAAAAAAGTTCAAAATTATTTCGATGAATTAGCTTCCTTTTGATCACCGATTTCGAAGTAGGGAAGAATTGTTCAAAATGAATATTTTCTATAGAGTGCTCGATACAATAATTTCACAACTAAGGGGCGGCCGTTATACCACAGACCAACAAGACATTTCACTTAACCCATCCCGCCAAATCTGCGAAACTGTCCTTGAGAAATTGTGGGGTGGTGAAATTCGTGGTGGGAGCAAATCAGACGAAGCGCGAAATTCAAATCGAAATAACATAACCTCTAACTGTCATTGGGAAACGATTCGTATTCTGTTTTTCTAGTAATTTTGAATAAATATCTAATGTTGTTCTTAACTTGATTTGATGAAATGTGACAACAATGATCCCTAGATCTCTAAATTTGGTGCTGAATTCCTGGAATATTCTCAGTATTCAAGAATCGTCTTCAGAATAACCAATTTCCATTTCCAAACAGTATATCCTCAAATTGAATATGTTCTAATATTTGACAAGTTATAATATAATTAATGTTAAACTTATCTCTTCGGAATAATCAATAGCCAAACAACACTACTTTGAATTTTCAAAGTTGAGAAAAACGAACTAATCTTGCATACAAAAGATGGTAGGTTCTGCAATTAAAACTTTCCAAACCGAATGTATTCCTTGACAATCCCTGAAAAGCTGTAAATAAAGACCGAGGACAGCACGAAAATTAAGAGTAGAAGATAATTATTGCATGAATTCCCAACAACAAAATTCCCCATTCGAGAATTTTCAGCGAAATATGTAAACATAATTGACATTACATCTTCGCCAATCTTCGCAAGGAACACGTGAGCTGATCGGCCTTATTCGGTTTTATCTGCGCTCTGATTGGCGGCCTCCCAATTTTAATCGTTTTTAATGCTATCAAATGTAGAAAACGGGCGGCTTAGACAAGGACACAAAACACTCAAGGTTGCAAAGCACGCAACCAATAGCTGGGAACTAAATCGTGTGAGTGCCAAGTCTTGTTGGTCTGTGGTTATACTCTGGCCGACAAAAACTGGATCTCTACGTAGGTACATTCATTTTTCAGTTGTTTGCTACCGCAGGAAGGGCTATGTGGCACTGATGACGGCTAACAAGTTCACGCCTTTAATTATTCACCTAAAAGCATGATTTTTTCTTCAAATTGGAGTTAAAAGATGTCTTGAGGGCACTCCCATTTCTTCTCTTCGAGAACATTATTTTTTCGCATAAAAAAACCGGGTTGAATTTGAGACTATATGAAAATTGACTTCATAATCGTTTTTTGCCGGTTGTTCATCAATTTTTTTAGTTTTATTCGAAAAAAATTCCATTTGAATAGGCGCTTAATTAATGCAAAAATGGAAATACTGAAAAGACAGAAAGTGTGAAATCGCAGAGAACTGTCTGAAATTCAAGGAGAATAAAAAAAATCTAGCTTTCAGGTGAAAAATCGAGGGCGTGAACTTTACGAATGGAGAATCGGTGCCGTCGGCCAGAGTATAACGGCCCCTTAAATACACGTTTCGAGGGTATGACCACTGAATACCTAACTACTACTAGTTAAGTATTCTGTGGTATGACTGCAGTCAACAAAATTTTTAATTTTCTGTCACCCTCATTTCTGATAGATGTAGGAGAAAAAACTGTCATTCAAAGCTGCGACCAATTTCAAAGTAAATATTGCGTTATGATAGGGACCAATTTTTCGATTCAATTTCTTAATATTTATCACCTATTTCTACTTGAATTGAATAAGGCATGGACAATTCACGAATACTGTATGAAAATACGTAATAAGGAGTTACGAAATGCGATCCAACAGAAGTATTTACAGCAATATTACTATTCCATAAAATTCCGGTCATCTCTGTAGGAGTCGAAAGATCTTTCAGCAAATTATAAATAATAAAAAATTATTTAAGGAACACTATGGGCTAATCTCGACTGCGACAATTATCGCTCATATCAATTAAAAATGAAGCTGCATCAAGTCTAGATTTGAGTAAAGTCAATAAATCTTTTGCAAAAAAATGAGTCTCGAAGGTTGTGAACATATTTTTCCCGAAGAAATCAATGACTTCAAATTTAGACTTGATGGACCACAAGGTTTGAATCCTCATTAATTAATTTAAATGAATTCCTTAAATAAGTTATTCTTATTGTTAATTTGCCAAATAATCTCACATATCAATAAAGTGTTTTCAAAGTTTTTTTTCATCCTTCTAAATATAATTGATTTAATATACCTACCTACTACATAAATAAACATTTCGAATTACCTATTTCTTTTCATTACCTAATGACAACATCATTTATTCAAGTATACTCCTCAATTGTACCTTCAGTAAGGAGCTCTGCTTCTTCGAAGTATTTATATTTCGACTTGTTAAAAACCAATCAATTCATTAAGGGGCCCTTCTCCGATTTTTGCACCAGGGCCCCTGACTATCTAGCTACGCCACTGGGGTGAACCACAAAGCTCTTGATCTTCTTTGTTACTGACAAAGTCCATACGCAGTATGGACTTTGAGGCAATCATAATAAAAATATGAATTTTGAACACCATGTTTTTCTATGTCTTTCCTCATCTATGAATCTGATACAAGGGAATTCCCGTATTTCCCTGATCTAATTGAACCAGGCTGTATCTTTTAATTCTTCCGCAGCTCCACCTAAGCCTCGCAATTTTCCTCGGAGTAATAAATAGGAGCGGATTTGCAAAAATGCCATATTTCGCCCGCGTTATCAAGGTCATTATCAAAATGACTGCTCCCCAAGCCTCCGGGCTTAATACGCTATCCGATACGAATTAGCCGATTTTTAACTCGCTCTTTTGCTTTCGCTTAAATGAGAATGCGCCTCGACGATAAGGGAGTTGGTTCCAGAATTGGTAATGCGAATGGTGGTGCTCAGTCGATATCAGTCAGAGAAAGCTAAGTCTGGACTGGCAATATGCAAAGTGGAAAGTTACAGAGTAGTTTGGTGAAATGGGCATTATTTTATAAGGAATTTAAACGTCAAAAGCTTCAGGCACAACTTTCGTATCTTCGAATATTCTGGGACAATGGGATTCAGAATTTTCAGGTGTACTGAGAAGTCTCAGTGTTTGCTGAGAACAGAGTGCTCATCGTGGTTAAGCAACTTAGCCCAATTGAGGGTTCCCTCCAGCTGACTACAAGGAAACCAGGACTACATCGCCATATTGGTGAGGCCTTTTAGGATCAGTTTTTACCAGACCTTCTGCATTGCAATTTTGGAGCTTGTTAATTATCGCAACATCTTCATATTATGTCCAAACTCGCTCTACGTAGAATAATTTCGGGCCTTACATTCCCTGTTGCATTCGAACGAATTCGACTGCACCGACTGCAGCAATAATTGATACGTTTCCTGGAGCTCCCTTCCCATACATCAGTTTTACAGAGCAACATGCGAACCAAAGGATCCGATTGGTCTTACCGGACGATTTAGTGGCGTTTCGAGCTCCCGGGCCATCCAGTCCGGCCATGAAAAATTCATATTAACTCCCCCTCATGGAATACCAATATCGCTACAGTGAAGCAATAAATTTAATATCACAGAAAATTCCTCCAGCTGTTCATTGAGATAATGTCTCGGTTTCGAACGGGTGCGGTTTTAACTTACGGCGCTACTGGATATACGTGGAACACACATGTTCGGTAATTTCGGTCTGGGCGGAAAAAAGGCCATTGGGACGTGATCAAAGGATCCGATGGATGGGGAACAAAGGATGGAGGCCGATAAATTTATAATTCATTTTCGGGAAATTGCGACGCCTGTATGATGGGGAATTGTTGAGCAGTTTCTTTGCTGAGCATTGCGATATAACGAACCTTCAGAAATTTCGAGGTCGAGTACCTACCCTGTAGAGTGTAGACTATTTAGGGTTGATGGTTTTGACCTCAACAAGACGTTCTCCTGTTGTGACTTCACAGCCGATGTAAGGTGGTATACTTAACTATAAGAATCCTATGGTAATCTTGATGATTACTACGATAAGTTAATTGTTTTCCGTACTCTGATAACAACTACGAAAAGGATGAGGAAGTGGTGAAATGTGAACGCACTCTCAACAAATAATAAGCTGTATTTTTTTTGTAAACTCAACTCAGGTAACAAGCACGAAACGATTATACAAGTATTATGTATAGAAATATTAACTCTACCTTCTTTATGAAAATGTATAGCAAGGTGATGTTGTGATTTTCAATGGACTGTATAATTACTAATTTCTTTACTTTACTTTACTGGTAATTGACCGACGATAATAAGCTTTTACTTTCAGTGGCGAATTTACAATTTCAGGGGCCTCACGCTTCAAGACTTTTGGGGCCCCCTCTGAAACATTTTCGATTTTTTTTAAAGGATTTTTCAATTAAAACTCACTTCTTTAAAAACAAAACATAAAGTTCATTAATAAAATACAAGGTGTGTATATCAAAACAAAATATAAAAGATGAATAAAAATCTGAAAAAAGGGGAAAATATCACAAAATTCAAATACAAAAGGCTTAGTTTCAATGATAGAATGGCTTATGTCATCAATAGTTTTGTTTTCCACTGTCACGGTATGGAAGCTCATAGATTCGCTATTTTCTTCCAGGAAACCATCGCTACTATTTTCTTTATCAGGCCGTTGTGAAGTATCTACTAGTTTCACATATTTCATCGACATTTCCGATGGTTTGAGAACAGAGGCTTTCTTGATTTTCAGTAGACTCTTTAGATTTATTTGGAGCAAAAAATTCTTTCAATTTTGGATGCTTAGGAGCTTTCGTTTTTGGTAGCCGCATAGATGCATAGAATACCTGGTGTTGGCACTGATTAGATTTTGTTTAAGACTTTCTCGTCGATCGAAAATCTGAGTTCTTGAACTACTTTTCATTTCTCCCGAAAGGGGTCGCGCTATTTTCCGTTGCCGCCGTAGCCACGACCGATGAAACATTACGGATTATTCCGGAAGTAAATCGAGAACTCAAATCTAGAGTGCCGTTTTGATCTACAAATTTTGGTCACCATTTTTAGTAAGTAGTCATTACACCAGGTATTTCTATGCATCTATGTAGCCGCTGATATAACGTCTGTCAGACATGTACTGTAAAGATAAGAAAATGTTGAATTTTATTTCATATTCTGTAATGAATAACCCAGAAATTCTTTGACTTCGCTTTATTGAAGTAAGAAATCCGAACCGATGAGCTAAAATATGAAAAATTATTATCATATTGATACAACAAGAATGGTAAAATATGAACAGATTATTGAACATAGTGAATGAGTCTATCGGAGATGATCGGAAGTCAAGAAAAATTGCAACAATTAGATTTATAAATATCTAAATAGGAATACATCCATAATTTCTGTAAATCGTATTTTGTATTTCTTTTTCCCGGTATTGAACCAATATTATTTCGTTTGCCTTATATTGAAAATGAATTTGACTGGTCTGCCTCATCATCTCTCGAATTATGTTTGTGCCGAAAAATTAGAAGAATATTATTCCTAGCATATGAAACTGAACTGTAAAGCTTACCTTTTATATCAATTATATCGTTCAATGAGAGTACAAGTCCAAACACGAACAGAAATTGTTCAATTCACCAATCTTACACGAAACACGCCTGTCACTATCAACACTATTCGAATCTTGTGAAAGGAATGTGAGAAAAAATATGCAGACCTAAAAACTTCTGCATAAGTATTTTTCACTTTACATTCCTAAACGAATCATCTGGTCGGCCGTTCTGTAGCACATTCCTAGATTTTAGAGGAAATGCCGACAAATTTGAATGATGTAATTGTAAACATTGGAATTCGGCCGCCACCCTTGAAGGAATTTATTGCAGGCAGACAAGATAATAAGGGACAATACGCTGAATCTCGGAGGGTGCGTTTTTTTCAACATCTGAGTTTGGCTATGAGGCTCTTGTCATTCAATTGCGTTTCATGTGAATGTAATAATTCACAAGTTGCCACTGAGCTTCTCATAAAATATAGTAGGTACCTACATCCTGACTATTTTTTTTCACACTTACAGACTGAATTTTCATTCTAGAAAAAAAAATTAGTTCGATCGCCGGGGGCCCTTATGGACCTCGGGGCCCTACGCTGCAGCGTACTAAGCGTACCGGTTAGTCCGCTACTGTTTACTTTACTCAACTGGCTGCTTTTCTCTATAACATAGGTTTTTAAAGACAAGCTGGAAAATAAGGGAGGTTCGTTTCTCTGAATTAAAGTGGAAAAGATCAACAATTGATCGGGTGTCAGAATCGAACAACGCCCCGCTAGGCAAATAAAGTGCTCCCATTTGCCATTTTCGACTAAAGTGGAAAAACAACTCATTTTTCGAATCTACAGACCAATGAAAGAAACCTTGGTTGATTTGGTATCCGATACCTGCCCTGTATTCTCATAATGCAACTTGTACTGCAATAAATGTCACCATATATTCAATTTTATTAGCTTCTACTGAGAAACTGAATGGAGGTTCAAAGGACATGGTTTTTGGGTTGAGAACCTTTCCAATAGCGAACCATAACTCAGTTTAAAAAGGGTATTTTCAAACAAAGAACGAGAATTGTAACTAAAGGCACATGGAACAATATTACAGTTCAAGGGTTCGATTCCATCTATACAACATTTTTAAAGGAGACAGCTCATTTCTTGTGAACAAATGATACGACATTTATGTTATCCAGATGTTGCGAAGTGAGACGCAACAAATTCTATGGGCACACTCAAGATCCAACTGCCTAAGTCAAGTTCTCCAATGATTTCGAAAGTTATTATGTCAAATTTAATTCAACCAAAAACTTCTCATCCCATAAGTTAGTCCAAATAAATCGTTGAAGAACATTTCGGCCAAAAGATTGAGTATTCATGATGGGTAATCATTGATCTTCTCAATTGGAGGCATTTGGCAGAAATCTTAACGCCTTGTCGCCTTGATCATGCTTCAAGAAGATTTTGTTAAATGAAAATTAGTTGCTCAGAAACTCACAAATGGATGCTTTATTTTGCCCCCACTGATTTATCAATGCTGAAAATCAAGATGTTCGAACCATAAGTTTGCAACAGTAAAATTCGGCACTCGATTTTTTCGAGAAAAATATTGGTTATTGGTGAAGGTCTTCAAAAATGCCAATGGCATTTATCATGAAATCTTGAGCAGGTTTGAAAGGAATAATTGAAATGGTTGACAAAAAAAGGAAGACACCGGACAGGATTATTACTGTAGAAGCTGCAACACAGGAGCTTCGAGAACATTTGTCACATTTGTAGCATGTCTCAAGGTATTGAAATTAGATGTTAATTGTCCTCGAATAGCTTAACTGGCTATCAAAGCAGCTTTCAACATACTCGACATATAATCAGTTTTTCACTGGCATTCAAATATAAATAAATTCTATAACTTCCGTTTAGAAAAATCTGTTATCAAAGTTCATGACCCCATATCATCAAGGATTTATACAATAATCTTCAGTTCTGGTTAGGTGCTACGTAACAGATGATTCCATTCTTCCTCAAAATAATCATCTGCGCGATTCTTGTTTGTGGTGACCATAATGGATGCGCCAATTGCAACGATCTTCAAGATGTCAAAACGTCAAAAAATAGCACCGGAGTCCATCTCAACGACACTGAGAAGAACCCTAACAGTAATAACTCAGCAAGCCAGTTGAGTATGTATTTTCCCAGAGAATTACTTTTGTTTTATCACCTCAATGTCATTGTACTCAAACCTTTAATGCACATCATCAATTTACAATTTTTCCATTGAGTACATGATGAAAAAATTAGATTTCAGTAAATTTTCTGTCGGATAGTTTTGAGAGACAGGGAAAAATATTGAAACAAAAACATTACTGCATCATATTTATTGAAATACAAGATCTTAAAATAAGGAGTACATTAGGATATTTAATTTCCCAAATCATCTTTCACCGTAATGGAATCAACGAGATTCAATTGTTAGGAAATTTACAGAAATTATCAATGGCAAAATCTACATCATCCAAACCTTCAAACCTAAGGCAATGGGTTTAAAGAAACAGGAACTACTAATATCCACAACTGAGAACATTCTAGGTGAGATCAAAGCTCTTCGTCAGGTTATTGATTTCATGAAACTATCATTCCCTCCACTAACATTCTTCTCCCTGAATAGGACCTTCTTGTACTACACCTAACAATGATACAGGACATTGCATACTGCTGAAAGAATGTCCTGTACTGAATAATGTCAAGAGTAAAGAAACTAATAAAGAATTCGTTGAAGATTCCACTTGTCGAAGATATGGAAATGAGGTGAGATATTGCTGTGGGAAATATGAAAATTTCAAATACCTATGTGAGTAGTTTCAAGTGAATATAATAAATGTTCTTGAGTAAATGATGTTATATCGAAAACGTAACTGGTCATCACGATCATTAGATTCTTCCAAAACCACCCAATGGTGGACAGATATAAATAACTAGCTGGCCCGGCGAACTTTGTTTCGCCTAAATGATACCCTTACTTACGGTGGAATTCACAAATCGTAATCACCAGTGATCGGAGATCAATGGCTTGGTTAGATTTCTGAACTGTCAAATCGAGTTGATTCTAGATCAAGCTCCGATGATATGCTTCGTGGAACTCATCGTTAAAGCTGTATAAACTTACAATTGCTATTTTTTCAAGCAAGAGATTAATTAGGCACAATGAAAGTTCTGTCAAATGCCATCTGTCAATAGTCAAATATCATCTGTCAAATGTCATATGTCAAATTCCACCTGTCAAATGTCATCCTTCAAATGCCATCTGTCAAATGTCATCTGTGAAATACTATCTGTCAAACGTCATCTGTCAACTGTCATCTTTTCCATGGATATGAACAGAAATACAAAAATAATATGGCAATTACTGATTATGGGCAATTTTGAATTCAGTTATTTCCGCAAATATATTTATCACCCAAACATAAATCAAAAACATTTCAGAAATATAGAGAAAAAGTGAAAATGGACAACTCATGATTGATGCTGATCGTCACAATCTGATTCACTTGACATTCCGGTAAAAATTCACTGTTCCACCAACTTGGGATCTTTACCCGCTTTTTGATCTGATAATAGCCTTCCATGTTATTATAAGTTCTATGTAAATTACACAATAATTGTATACATCGCCATCTAATGGCGATAATATCAAATATAGTACCTTCACGACTACGCTACAGTGTCTAGATAAGAGCCATTAACCGTAGCGACACCTAGTGGCCTTATTCAAAAAGAAAAAAAGCATTTTCTATATAAGCAAACCGTAGCGACACCTAGCGGCCTCATTCGAAAGGAGTAAAAGCATTTCCTACATAATCAAATTCTTCATCGAATTTTTCAGAGTTTTAATGTATTTTATAATAACCAGGCCGTAGACGAATCCATAAATGAAGTTTCATAACAAACAGTCCATCCGATCTCGAGTTATAAATGGTGTAACCAACAACTCTGTTTTATATATATAGAAGCTATTTCAATTTAAATAATTCTAGTGTTGGATATATGTTGACTAAACTCGAAGATATTCAGTTATTTGTATGTTACAACGAAAACAAATGGACCAGCGTTTTCTATATAAACATCAAAGAATTTAACTCAAACTAAACAAACCAAACAAAAGCAATCTCAAGTTTTCGTTCCAGTACCAAAACGCCCACTGCCCAAGTCTTGCGGTTTCGAACAAGTCAACTTATTGAAAGGAAGAGTGTTTGGCGGGACTCCAGCAAGACTTGGGGAATTCCCTTGGCTGGCGAGAATAATTCACACGAGTAATGAAGGAGACAAATCAGTTGGTTGCGAGGGTTTCTTGATCCACAAGAGATTCGTCTTGACCGCAGCCCACTGCGTCAGAAGTCCCAGGATTGTTCTGGTCGGAAACATGTAAGAACCGACATGAAAAATTTATCGTACCCAATCCATCAACACACAAACGTAGAAAAGACAATAGTCCGTATTTATAAAAATGAAGCATTTACTCACAAGTGAAAGGTAGAAGCAAAAAGGTAGAAGTAAGAGGTTTTGCTTCAATTAGTATTCATAATCTCCACCTTTTCCTTGCAAGGAAATGCTTCGGATAAGTGAAGTAAAATGTAAACCGATTTACGTATTCGTCTCCAAATTGGGCTGGCTTTTCAATACGAATGTGCGTGCATTCAACAATCCCAATAGCCGTTGGGGAATGGAACCTGGTCAATCACTTCTCTTTGGCCTGCGTGATCTGATTTTCAGTGTTGTACCGGGTTTTTCACTATAAATTGCCCCCCTCTAACTCTGTTACAAAAACAGATACGTAGAAATAATTCACACAAAAATGGTGCGAAATCAAATAATTTTTTTTTAAATGATTACGTCAATTAGGATTCATACAGGGTGAACAAAAAATTGAATCCGAATACATTTTTTCAAATGAGACACCCTGTATTTTCTTCCATATTTTAAATGTTCATCTTCTCCTCATATCGAATATACATATATGCGTATTTAATTAGGACCCAAAGGTCTGAAGTTCAATCCCGAGCTAGGAAAGAAATTTTCTAGTCTCGGTAGGGGCCACCATTCTCACTGTTGGTGTAAGGTGGCGTAAGGACATAGTTACAAAGCCTACACAGAACACAACTGCTTACTCCAAACTCGGCACAAGTTACAAGCTTCGAAGCTTGTAGTTTCAGGGGGGTCTCCTCAGGAGACCTAGGAGTAATCATATCATCATCATATCATGTGGGTCTGTCTCTTTCATTTCCAGAGTTTCAAAGTTTCGAAATGAAACTACGGAATAGAAAAATACATAATACTCCATTCACTTTTATAAAGTATACCTGTTGGCCATGGAATTCTGACACATTTCACCGTTTATATTTTGAAAATGTTAGGTTGCAATTATTTTACTGTCAGTTGCACAAGCAACGTTGTCATTTCTACATATACGTCGTAGTAATTAGGTATTTAACAAAATGTTCATTTACTTCGGGAAAATAATGAATTTAAGAAACTTATCAGGGTTACTTTCAGAATGCGCAGATTTCAATTCTAAATAGCACTTCCTGATACTTTGCCTCTGCTTTTTCGAAACTACCTTCGGCATTCTTAGTTTCCAGGCTTGAAAATTAATAATTAATAATGAAAAATAAACGTCGGCAACGTCTACGAGATTCATTCATTCACGTTATGTCATATAAAAAAAACTAAAACTTGGCCAACCGCGATACTTTATAAAAGTGAATGGAGTATATGAGAAATCATTCCGAAATTCTTTATATTCAAACAATTTACTTCAAAGCAATACCTGACAGTATCCAAAAAAATATAAAAAATTATAAACTATGAATGGCGGTATAGAAAAATTATATCAACTAAAGAAATTGGTTCTAAAATTTAAAACTTTGTGGTACTCAGAATAAGGGAGAAAGACCAAACATATGTTATATATTCCATTTGAAAAAATGAAGATGCAATCAATATGTTGCCCACTCTGTACATATTTTATTTTGTGAAATCATTTTAAAAAACATTAGTCGATTTCGTGATACTTGTGTGAAAAACATTTTTTTGTACCTCTTTTAGTAACAAAGTTGAAGGGGGCAATCGATCAGAAGAAGTGAGAAAAGTTGTTGTGAACCTAGATTTCTATTTTTGGAAGCAAATCCTCTAGTTTGTGAGCAAATGCTTCTTTTTATAAATACGGCGAACGTATAACCTTTTACTTCGAAGCAAACTCCTCGAAGCAAAATCTTTTTCTTCAATTCTTTTTATGCATATACCTTGAAGGAATTGCTTCATTTTTCGAAAGTAAAAGGTATGGCTTCTATTTATGAATACGGCCTATTGTATTTCTAAAGAAACGCCACCTTTATAACTCGTTGATGAAACGGGAAATGTAGCTCTTTTTCGTTTTCGTTACCTATATTCAGTTTCTTATATATTTTCATGCTGCTCCCCTAGGTCTGGGAGAGCTCAAATGAAAAAAGTCTACACAGTCCTCCAATTGGGAAAGCTATAATAGCTATTTATGTAACAAGTACATGAATTAGGTCTTTATGGACGAGTCCAAAAGTTTATGGCAGAGCGAGCAAAGCGAGCGAGGCCAATAATTTGGGCAAGTCCATAAGCCTAATTATGTACGAGTTACATACAAAGCTTTATGTTTTACTCATAGAACTTATAGTACATGGAATGCCATTAGCCTTGCTGCTCAGCTTAAAAAAGTGGATAAACATCTCCAGTTGGAGGAATACTGAAGTTTCCATATTCCCATGGATACGACTTGTCATACAGAATAGAAACACAGAAATACTATGAATTTAATCGTCAAGATCCGATTCACTTGGTATTTCGGCAAACATTTCTGTGTTTCTGTTCGGTGTGACAGGTCGTATCCATGGGAACATGGAAATTTAAAGATTCCTCCAACTTGAGATGTTTACCCACTTTTTGATCTGGTAATAGCATTCCATGTACTATAAGTTCTATGGTTTTACTGCAATGCAGAAATTTCATTCTAATGGCAATTAATATATTCGTCGCTTTATTACAGAAAAACATTGAGTGTGCTTTTGCTTTCCTTACCTTGGTAACCATCAGCGACCTTAGCAACCTCACTGAACAAAGTTGTCTATATACATATACTCCATTCACAATTATAAAATCACAACTCTGGCCTTGGAAATTTGACACATTCCACTCTGTATCGAAGTTATGACGTTTTTCAAAATATTTTTATGTTCCAAGTCAACACTATGTTGCCCTTTCTACATTCTTAGCGTATTTCTCAGAATGAGAATGAATTGGAAAAGATGTGATGGACGAAAATAATTAACGTTAATTCCTTTTCTAGTTATTTGCATGAAAAGTACAAGAGATCACTGTTGAAATATATTATTTTTCGCCATGGACAAATTGCATTGCTTTCACATAATTTTCATATGCATGCTTGTGAAGATTTAATGTTTATTATCCTCTTGAACTGAAAGTTCAAGACTTGACGACATTTTATTTATTTGATCTTATGAACAAGGAGTAAAATATTCTGATTGTATAGTAATTTATTAGATCAAAAAATATTCATACATTACTACCACATTACTTGTACAAATAAATTGGAATAGGTCGAACATATGCTACACATTTATCATTCATCTGTTCTAAAATAAGACACAAACTCCTGGAATATGGAAAAAACCGATGTATTGTGGTTCAATATAGCCTATTTCTACTTTCGGCAAATGAATGAAACCTCCAGTGACACATTTCAATTCATCGGAATCTGAATTCACCAACTGTGGAATGCAATATAGTCATATTTCTTCTTTTTTTTAGCTTTTTCGACGTGTTTTTTTCTGAAACGTGAAAACGATCAACAATAATCATTTACAGACCGATGATGGCCATCCAGAACCCGTTTAGGTACTTACGAAAATCGTGCAATTTCATTCTGCAAGTTCCTTCCTCATAATACTTCGAAAATCCTACCTGAACCATATTTTCCAATCGCTTTCGTTAGAAGATCGTATAAGGAAGCCTTTTTGGTCCATTTACACATTCCAAATAAATTTTGAGCACCAAAAACGATACCGAAATTAACCAAACTTCTGGGGGACCGGAATTTCGTTTGAAATCTTTCAAAACGGCCAGATACCTAAAAAAACTTCGTTATCAAGTGTAAAAAGGTCGATTAGTACTTACTTTCGCTTTATTTATGCATATAAATTGATTTTTGGTCCAATTCAAATTTGCCGTTCGTACTCACGCCAAAACTCGTGAAAGGAAAAAATGACACTTGCACGAAATTTCTCATATCGACGGAAAACTTCTTCTGGACGACGAAGAACGGAAAAATAGGCGATTTCCTATCGACATTTCGCCCCAAAATCGCCAATCGATTCGAACTTACAGAATGTGGTAAATCTTTGATACTTTTACTTTGATGTAAACAGAAAAACTGGCATCGTCGTTTCGTCATAAACGATATTCTATGTACGCGCACAGATTTTTCATCAGGTGCACCAATTCCTGAAAACGAAACCATGGCCAGAGTTGTGATTTTATAATTGTGAATGGAGTATACTTCGTTAATTCTGTGACAAACGTCATAATAATCCCAGAAAAGGATAGTTCGGTACAGAAAAACGTAGAAAATTTAGCCGCAAGCGCCAAAGAATCTCTTTTATCCACTAAAAGTGCTTATGAAGATTTGTATGCGGCCTATAACAAGTGGTGTGAAACGAAGAATATTGCTAAATCGAGGAAGACAGTGACAGTTGAGTCCAATGAAGTGGTGTCCAATAAAGTGGTGGAGAGATGGAAACCGGAAGCGAAATACTCTGGTGGATTCTCCAAGGCTGGATCAGTACATTGCCGCCTAAGGAAGCTCCTGAGCAGAATGAGTTCATGATTAACTGGCAAGTGGAGATTTTGGAGAGAAGAAGAAGAAACTTTGTGTGCATTTTTTCAAGAATTAGACGCAGAAACATAACTCTGAATTCGTTTCTCTTCGTTCCATTAAAGTTTATTCGTCTTGAATAGTGTCTGATTCTTTCCCTTGCCCTCAAACTAATCCCCAGCATGACCAAATAATTGGCTACCTTTGCGGAGATCAAGCTCGACTTCCCTCCCAACTCTATCCCATTTATTTTCTCATCTGTCACAGAAGAAACCCAATGAGCCCTCCCTCAATTGAAAAATCCGGAGTGGAACAAATATTGACAGGCTTCAAATTTCCGATTTCAGTACCGAAATACAACTCGGCGAACATAATACTCGGACCGAGAAAGATTGCATTGGACTGAAGTGTGCCGATCCTCTCCAAACAATGAGAGTGAAAAGTATAATTCCTCACCCGGACTACAGGCACAATTCCAGGGATCATCATTATGACGTCGCTCTCATATATCTGAAGGGGGAGGTGAAATTCTCCGGTGAGTAGCTTCACGTCAGAAACGGGGGTTTTTAGATGAATTCGATGGGAAAGAGATGCTTCAGACAATGATACTTCGAAGTTGTGCGTCTCGCAAGAGAGTAATTGCTTTCGCTTTGATTTCATTACGAGTAACACCTCAGGGTTTGATGCAGTAAAGGGAAAAGTTGACCTGAGTTTTGTTTCATTCACATTCTCAGAAAGAAATTCTTTTGAGACTTCATTCACGGAAAACTGGGAGTTTAAGAGTCTTCAAAGCCTTCAAAATAAGAAACGTATACCGCCAGATAACACTGCAGTGCATTAATTTTTTTTATTGTATTATTCAGCTTAATAGAACAAATGTTGGGGCTCAGGGAATATAACAAGAAATCCTACCCTGAACAAGATCTCACACTTGCTGTAGAATACTCTCTCTTTCCTTCACCAGTCATCTGGAAGGAGATACCTGCGGGGCGTGTCATTTAAAAAAATACAAATCCATGTTAGAATCCACAATTGTGAGAAACAATTATGTTTCACTAATCGACGGCTAAAACAAACCTGAATGAATTGTCGTTGATGAAAATGGATATTTATCATTTCGTTTGAAAAAATTCAAGGTTATAAATTTCGGAAAACAACACATTGATGTAATATTATTTACAAAAAAACGGTAAATTTTGAAAGAAGAATGAGATAGACGTTTGATTAACTAAATGATAGACTTCAATACTGAAATGAAAGAACACAGAAATATTTGTTCGTTTTGATAGTGGAAATGTTACAAAATAACCAAAGTTGATGGGGAATATCCTTTCCATTCATTCAATACTTATAATAGCTATTCATGTATCGAGTACATAAATTAGGTCTTTATGGACGAGACCAAAGTTTATTAATAATTTGGGCAAGTCCATAAGCCTCAGTATGTACGAGTTGCATACAAAGCTTTATGTTCGACTGCAATGGAGACATCTTATTTTCTGAAATGGCAATTAATATATTCGTCGCTTTATTTCAAGAAATACATCGAGTGTGCTTTTGCTTATCAGCGACCTTAGCAACCTCACTGGACAAAGTTGTTCACTTCGTTAATTCTGTGACAAACGTCATAATAATCCCAAAAATGGATAGTTCGGGAGAGGAAAGCGAGAATAATTTAGCCGCAAGTGCCAAAGAATCTCTCCTACCCACTAAAAATGCTTATGAAAATTTGTATGCGGCCTATAACAAGTGGTGTGAAACGAAGAAAATTGCAAAATGTAGAGAAGACTATGACAGTTGAGTCGACTGCTTCATAAACACTTGATTCATGAATTCGTTTAGCGTCCATAATTGACTACTTTATTGGACACCACTTTATTGAACTCAACTGTCACAGTCTTCTCTCGATTTTGCAATTTTATTCGTTTCACACCACTTGTTATAGGCCGCATACAAATTTTCATAAGTACTTTTAGTGGGTAGGAGAGATTCTTTGGCACTTGCGGCTAAATTTTTTACGCTTTCCTCTCTCGAACTATCCATTTTTGGGATTATTAAGACGTTTGTCACAGAATTAACGAAGTGAACAACTTTGTTCAGTGAGGTTGCTAAGGTCGCTGATGATTACTAAAGTCGCTGATGGTTACTAAGGTAAGAAAATCAAAAGCACACTTAATGTTTTCTTGAAATGAAGCGTCGAAAATATTAATTGCCATTTCAGAAAATGAAATTTCTGCATTGCAGTCAATCATAAAGCTTTGTACGCAACTCGTACATAATTAGGCTTATGGACTTGCCCAAATTATTGGCCTCGCTCGCTTTTCTCGCTCTGCTATGAACTTTTGGACTCGTCCATGAAGACCTAATTTACTTGTTACATAAATAGCTTTTTATTATTTCATCTTTTTACACTTAAACATTCCTTCATCAATCAGAAAAAAAATGAACCGTTTCTGATTCCTTTTTTTTTTCAAGGACGTAGACCCTTAACAAACACAATTAACAGAACGCTGAGACATGTAGGTCGATTACATTAGTTATAACAGAACGTTTCTAACTTTTTCGTTCCGTTACGTACAGGGGCAATAGCTCAATAAATTATGGATGTTATCTCAAAAATCATCGTGGTTTTTGGGATAATAAACAGTAGAACAAGGCCAAAATAGAATATTGACCTGAGTCAGGAACCGCTTCCCTGATAAACCTTTGATAATTCATGGAGCAATAAAATGTTCCCATGAAAAGAAGAAAGAAAGAGAAATTAACTATGTTGATTTCAATCAAAAGTCTTCCTGTCAGTATGAAGAAACTCAAGAAACATTCACCATTTCAGACTATGTTCAACCCATTTGTCTATCACCTGAACCGAATATGACTGAAGCCTATTGGATAAGTGGTTGGGGTAAAACGGAAAAGGGTAAGAAGAAATTATACAGATTGAATGAATAACAAATAAAATGAAAAACAATACTCTCATATTTGAACGAAAACTGCTGGCAGTTTGCGTTCATACTGCTTGCTTTGTCAATTTGTATTCTATTGACGAATGCCTCTTTTTCTTTTATTTTTATTGTGTTAACTTTGTATCTCTCCAAAATTACTTTTCACTTTCCATAAATAACTACCACCAGATTCTTCAAATTAAAATAGAGAAAACTGAACTTTTTATCAATGAAAGGAGTGAGTAATTCAATAATCTTACAATTCACTGAGAGAAAAACCTTTTTAGGTTCTTACAGTGGTGTGAAATTGAAGGTTTCAGTACCACCTTTCGACATAGTGGAATGCAACAAACTCTACACCAAAGTCCGTGTCAAAGTGGGTCAGAGTCAGTTATGTGCAGGAGGCGAAAAGGGTAAAGATAGTTGTGTGGGGGACTCTGGGGGTCCTCTTATGCAACAAAGCAATGACAAAAGATGGTAGGTAGATAGTTTTAACCAAATTCTGCTGATCCATTTATAATAAAGTGATTTTGAGATCAAGGCAACGAATTCATATTTGCTTTTCTTCTTCACTATATTTAACTTTTTGTTCTCTTTCAGGTTTGCTGTTGGTTTGGTAAGTTTTGGAATAAGTTGTGGATTGGACGGATGGCCTGGAGTTTATACAAGCATTGCCTATTATTATGACTGGATTGTGGATGAAATAATAAAACTAAGGGAACCCGAACTACTCATAAAATTCAAAAACCACAGCCGATCCGAATCTGACTTCAATTAGAGGAACTCAAAGTCAGAAATAATCTGCTTTCGAAATTGTCAGAATATTCAATACAGATCTCGATTATAATTGATGGTGAATATATGTGTGAATAAATGTTGGAATTCATTTCGACTTCTTGTTTATCCTAAATTGACATAGGAGTATGAGGTTAATGAGAATGATGGATACGATAAATCAATGTCAATGTTCCAAGCTGCTAATTAAATCGCCATCATGATACTTGTACGAATTTAATTCTCCTACCTTTGAATAACCATAGTTTTTTCCAGTAGTTTTAAATTACTCTTGGTTGGAAATACCGAATGAACCCAGACAAAAAGTGAACAATTTCAGTGGCGTACACTCGACATACATTGAACATTATGTATATTATATTCATCTACTTATTATATGTGGAAGCTTCATATCACATTCATAAAAACTGAATCATTGACTATCAAGAAATGATAAAGTTTTGATGCTATAAAAATCAGTTCGAAATAGAAAAAAATCCAAATTGTGTTAAAGCTGGGATTCAAAGTTGATTCCAGATGATGAAGATGCTTCAAATGCCTCTATTGTCTCCATTGTCATTTTCAACAAGTCGAGACAAGAACTCGGTATTCAAGGGACAAATCGGGAAGAGAAAAACAATAGGAATGATAGGCTTTATTCGAAAGGAGAATAGCTTCAAATTTGTATCTATTGCTTCGCCTAGTGGATGATGCAAAGCTCAAAATGCATTTTTCTTCTCAGAAGTCAGTAAATGGGTGCAGACTCATTTCGACAATTTAACTTTCCAATAAATGTTACCAACTGATAAAACTTGGTTAATAGACGAATATTTCCTTCGAATCCAAGAAAATAAAAATCAACAATCCAATGATTCACAAGAACTGATAACGAGAAAACAGACTCGATAAAACCGCAAATTCAGCACGCCAATGTTTCACGAAAGATTTCTCGGAACCGTAAGGTTTTTCCGGGGGTTTCAAACTTCTGGATCGAGTTATGTCGTTCCTGTTTTCTTCAAATTGTTTACGCATTTGCATGTGTGAGATATCGTCAAAGTACATAAACATTTCCAACCTAATCAATTCATCAACTCCAGTGATCCAATAAAAATAATAAACCTGAAATTCCACAAGGCAGTTAAGAGGATATCTTCAAAGCGGTTGTTAGTGAAGATGTGGTTCTCAACAGGAATACTGTGTTTAGTTTCGTTCTTCGTGTTTGTCGAAGCACGTAAGTACCTCCATCATACTTTCAATTGATAGGTAATCTTACGTAGAAAATATTGATAACGAATGAAGATTAAACACATTTACGTAAAATATTTCTTGAAATGTTGAATCGAATTGAATTTCCATGCAATGATAATAATGAGATTATAAGTGGAGATTACGTCTTCAGAATGTAATCAACACCTGAACTTGACTACTGTTGTGAAGGTTGACGTCTATTCGATAGAGAATAATAGCGATAATTGTGGTGAGACTTGGAATGTGAAAAAGACATTTTTATTCCATTGAATTGTGGATAACAACGAGAAACTTTGGTAAGTTCAAGCATAATCCAAGTACTTCAACGATACTCATTATGTTGTAATTTTAATTTTCACATCTATATATGTAATTATTCTTCCTTGGCATTTTTGTGGGTTTCACCTTCCAGGAGTTGGTACACTCAAACCAATATTTTATTGGGTCCCCTATGTGATATTTTGATCAATATTGAGCATAATCAATACTAAAACTAAAAGAACAATATTAAAAAATATAATTTCAATATTTCAGTATTAACAGATCCAGGATCATAGACCATTTCTTCGACAGCTGCGCTAATTTTTCAATTCAATTTTTAACTGGCAAATACGAATCTACCTACAAGGTGGATCTTTCGAAGTGATACTTCTCGGGGAAAAAATTTTGAAAATCGGTCGATTATTTTCAAAAAGAATTGTCATCAGACAAAGTGAAATTTACGAGGAATTGGATTGGATTCTATACTGATTTAAATTTTCATTATCAACGACATTGAAATGGGGTTATCTCGACTGTGTGGGTCAAACATAATATTATTGAAAGAAGGATTTTCTGAATGTTAATTCTCAAGGTGATGTCAAAAACCAGATATCCACTTGGATTTCCACTATTGGTAGACCCAAGGTGAATGAACGTTTAAAGTATACAACACACCTACTCAAGATTCATTTCTGAATGCCATGTTTATTTTTTCGATACAATACCACAAAGACTATCAATTCGTTTATTTTTCCAGAAGATCGGTGTACAACTCCTAACGGCGACAATGGCAGATGTATTTCTGTCTACTCATGCCAGAATTTGTTGAATGTGGTGAGAAGTAAGGACTCAGAGCAAATACGTTTTTTGAGAGAATCTCAATGCGGCTATAACTCAAATCCCTTGGTATGCTGTGGACGATACAGCAACTTTCAAAGACGACAAACAACCTCTAGTTGGGGAGGAAATAGAGGCAGTGACGAAGATGAGGACAGAATAGAGTATGGAAACGGTGACGACAATGATAGAGACACGAATAAAAACAATAACAGAGACAAAAATAGCAACAACAACAACCACAATGTTAATACTGGCAGAAGGGGTGACATTTTACCGAATAAAACAGTTTGTGGTCGACAAGTGAGTATCAAAAACTTGAAAATGATTCTCAATAAGGTGGTTTTATTGATACTAACTGCTTTTTTAGACGCCTGATAAAATATTGGGTGGGCAATCAACTTCTCCAGATGAGTTTCCATGGATGGCGCTCCTACAATATCGAAAGAAAAATGGAGACACGCCTTTCTCTTGTGGTGGATCTTTGATTTCTTCCAGATATGTCTTAACAGCAGCACACTGTGTGACTGGTAAAATATTGACAGCAGTCGGAACTTTGTAAGTGCGATGATTTATGACCTATACTCCATTCACAATTATAAAATCACAACTCTGGCCTTGGAAATTTGACACATTCCACTCTGTATCGAAGTTATGACGTTTTTCAAAATATTTTTATGTTCCAAGTCAACACTATGTTGCCCTTTCTACATTCTTAGCGTATTTCTCAGAATGTGAATGAATTGGAAAAGATGTGATGGACGAAAATAATTAACGTTTATATGAATTGATAGAAAGGATTCCTTTTCTAGTTATTTGCATGAAAAGTACAAGAGATAACTGTTGAAATATATTATTTTTCGCCATGGAAAAAAATCGCATTGCTTTCACATAATTTTCATATGCATGCTTTTGGAGATTTAATATTAATTGTCCTCTTGAACTGAAAGTTCAATACTTGACGACATTTTATTTATTTGATCTTATGAACAAGAAGTTCCTAAAATATTTTGATTGTATAGTAATTTATTAGTTTAAAAAATATTCATACATTACTACCACAGTAGGTTTGTACGAATGAAATAGAATAGGTCAAACATATGCTTCACATTTATCATTCACCTGTTCTGAAATAAGACACAAACTCCTGGAATATGGAAAAAACCGATGTATTCTGGTTCAATATAGCCTATTTCTACTCTCGGCAAAGGAATGAAAGCTCCAGTGACACATTTCAATTCATCGGAATCTGAATTCACCTACTGTGGAATGCAATATAGTCATATTTCTTCTTTTTTTTTAGCTTTCTTGACGTTTTTTTTTTCTGAAACGTGAAAAAGATCAACAATAATCATTTAGAGACCGATGATGGCCATCCAGAACCCGTTTACTCACGAAAATCATGCAATTTCATTCTGCAAGTTCTTTCCTCATAATTCCTCGAAAATTCTACCTGAACCATATTTTCCGGTCGCTTTCGTTAGAAGATCGTATAAGGAAGCCTTTTTTGTCCATTTACACATTCCAAATAAATTTTGAGCACCAAAAACGATACCGAAACTGACCAAACTTCTGGGGGACCGGAATTTCGTTTGAAATCTTTCAAAACGGCCAGATACCTAAAAAAACTTCGTTATCAAGTGTAAAAAGGTCGATTAGTACTTATTTTCGCTTTATTAATGCTTATAAATCGATTTTTGGTCTAATTCAAATTTGCCGTTCGTACTCACGCCAAAACTCGTGAAAGGAAAAAATGACACTTGTACGAAACTCCTTCTGGACGACGAAGAACGGAAAAACAGGCGATTTCCTATCGATATTTCGCCCCAAAATCGCCGATCGATTCCAACTAACAAAATGTGGAAAATCTTTGATACTTTTACTTTGATGTGAACAGAAAAACTGACATCGTCTTTTTGTCATTAACGATATTTTATGTACGCGCACAGATTTTTCATCAGGTGCACCAACTCCTGAAAACGAAACTATGACCTCCTATGTGATAAAATAAAAGTGAATGGAGTATATATTAATTCTTTTTATTTTCTATATTTTAGATTTTTTTTTTCTGTTTTTAGATATAGCGTTCGACTTGGAGAGTGGGACACAGACACAGACCGTGACTGCCAGACAGTTTATAATTTCCAATCTTGCAATGACCCACCCATTGACGTAGGGGTTGAAAGAGCATTCGCTCATTCAGGATACAGTGACACCAACGTGAATCGATATAACGATATCGCTCTTGTCAGGCTGAAGGAGAGTGTTGAATTCTCGAGTGAGTCCATAATTTTATTTTTTCCCTATTTTTTATTGACTCCCCAAAAACATGATGTAGAGACCCTTTTTCTGTCAGTCTGAAGAGGTTGCAGCAAGGGCGTCCGATAGATTATAATCTCATAGCGAGACTTGATTATCTTGAAATATAAGTTGTTGAACGAGTACGAACAATAGGAGTTAAAACCAGCGACCGAAGAAGGTCATTTACACTAAAATTGTTCTCATGGGCGCCCGCAGGGGGGGGCCAGGGGGGGCCATGGCCCCCCCTGAGATTTTGTTGGCCTCATTGTTTTACAGCAAAACACCCTCAATATTGCTCTCTAATCTTTATTTGGCCCCCCCTGAGAAAAATATTTGGGGATTTCTGCGGGCGCCCATGATTGTTCTATAGAAATTTCAGAGTAATTGAGCAGTCCATACCAAATTGAGAAAATTATTGTATCCCATATAGTACACTCAAATACATGATTCAATAAGGAGAATTGAAATTTGGTAGGTCTACGCTGGATTAGGTACAAAAGAACGCCACTTACCTTAATTTGAGATGACCGATTGGCTACTGAGTTCTAAATTCAGCGGGTGGTTTCTGGCTGGAAGCTGGAACTTGTGATATCCCGTGGCATGAAAGAGGCTTCCTTGAAGATGGTGAAACGTGAAAAAAACCCTATTGAAAATGTCACTAGGAAAAACGACGACGTAATAATTCGATTCAATGAAATATAATTTTAAATCTACTGAGCTTCTGTTCAAGGGAGAACCATCGAGGATTCAGAATATAAGACCTGGTTTTCTTTTCAGATTTCGTGAGGCCAATTTGCCTTCCGTCATCCAGTGATCGTTCGCGTTTGGGAGATGAGCTGTACGTAGCTGGTTGGGGAAGGACTGAGAACAGCGGTCACAGTAACAAGAAATTGAAACTTAAAGTCCCTATCGCTAGAACGGACCAGTGTCTTGCAAAATTCCGATCTGCTGGAGTCTCATTGAACGACAAACAAATATGTGCTGGTGGACAAGCAGGTATGGAATCTATTCTTCATTAATTTGTTCAAAATCTGTTCTGTAATTCGGTATATTGGTTTACTCTTTGACTGGAAAAATATCTACTGTATATTCTTCCATCAGACGAAACACTATTTCTCAAAATTCGGGCTCAGTTTGAGAGATACAGGAAGCTTATTTTTCGTCCTGGCTTCGCTCATAGATCTCATCAGATTGGTTATCGTGATCTGAGTCTCTCGGTTTCAGAGAAGATCTTCGACGTTTTTCAGTGTTCTCTTTTTGACATTGTTAGATACCAAATATTACTGAATTTAATAGTAAATGCTGTTCAATTGGAGATGGTGTTTTAGTTTATGACAATTGTGGGGCTTGTTTCCAGGTAAAGACTCCTGCAGTGGAGACAGTGGAGGACCACTCATGAGTACCTTCAGCAGTGATGGCTCCCAGTGGTACATCGAGGGAGTGGTATCATTTGGAGCAAGTTGTGGCAGAGAGGGTTGGCCTGGTATTTACACAAGAGTATCTGAATATGTCGAGTGGATCAAAGAGAACGCTAACTGATAATAGGTTTTGAGGATTGAAATAAACTTTTTCTGTGTTTCATTTATTGTTCGCCCAAATGCTCAGTATTTTAGTGTTGACTTCAATGGGAATTGGTATCAGTCGAGCCTGAGTGCCATCATATTCGATTATTTATTTAAGTGTATATAGAAAAATGTGACACATGTATTCTTTGCATATAAGTTTTTTAAGATGATATTTGTTTGATTTTCCTGGCCATAATAAAACGTTTTGTCCTACATGAATAATCCTCACAATTGCAGATAGGGTTGGGATAAAGTATGGAACCAAGTGAATATCTTTTAAACGAAAATAACGATATTTATGAAAATAAAGATAGGTGCAATGGAACAAAATGCATCTGATGTACATATTTCTGTTGATAATATATTTTCAGTTTAAACGGAAATGCCATCAACTTCTTTTGAATAGGACACCCTATATATTTTAACACGTTTTGAAAGATCTTGTTATTTTCAATTCATACATACTGAGTTTAGTGTGAAAAAAATTGTAAAAACGAGGGATTGGGACAAAGAATTATTGATGAATTTGAACTAATACGTGAAGAAGTCTTGGAGAGAGTGACTCAAGAATTTGTTTATAGGATTGCATTTTGTCAGCAAGTAAAAGACGGGCATTTTGAACATTTGAAGTAATTTTGTTTCTTATTATTCCAAGATGAAATGTACCCACATCTATTGTACAACTAATCGTTTTAACAATTTATTTACACTAAACTCAGTATGTATGAATTCAAAATAACCAGTGGTTTATATATAGGGTGTCCCATTTAAATTGAAGACGGTGATGGCATTTCCGGTTGAACCGTAAGTATATTATTAAGAAAACAATGTACATCCGATGCATTTTGTTTCATTGCACTCAACTAGAAATTTTAATATCGTTTTTTCGTTTAAAATATATTTACCTGGTTTCATACTTTATTCCAACCCTGTATTCCTCGTTCTTTTGAATTTTTTACACTAAACTCAGTATGTATGAATTCAAAATACCGTAAAAATTTATAGGCAATATATGGCATTTCCGGTTAAACCGGAAGTATATTATTAACAAAAAAATGTACATCAGATGCATTTTGTTCCATTGCACTTACCTGCAGATTTCCATAAATATCGTCGTAGGTTAATAAATAAATTTGACAAAAACGAGTCATTAAGGTGGGCGTTCAATGTAGTGTGTTTTTATTTTAAGTCGCATTTGAAAATGGTTTCACTTTGAGAACCGAAATTTTGTGGGTAAACTCAGAAAGGATTGGAGTTCGTAATGAGATAATTGAGATTAATTTCATTTGAACAGTTCATTTTTATTCTTTCCAAAATAGAAGAAAATGAGCCAACTCATGCTTCTTTTTTGTTTCAAACGAAAGACCCATGAAAATAGTTCAACTTCCGATTAAAAGTGAATCTACAGATAATTTCATTCAGAAAAACAACTTGAAATACGGAATTGGCAGAGAATGGCCAAATTCAAATTTTAGCGGGAAAAAGTTTCTGCTTTACCCACATTTTCACTAATTTCATCGTTCAGCGAGTTTCGGATAGAGAGCGCCATTGTACATTTCATTCATAATTAGGGAGATATTCATAGAACTTATAGAGATAATGTAAGTTCTATGGAGATATTCCATAAAATGCACGGTGGCGCCTCTAGCGGATGAGTTTTTCTACGCGCTCTG
This sequence comes from Adalia bipunctata, assembly GCA_910592335.1. NCBI lineage: Eukaryota > Metazoa > Arthropoda > Insecta > Coleoptera > Coccinellidae > Adalia > Adalia bipunctata. The sequence continues at coordinate 19,405,509 of OU342955.1, forward strand.
AACGGCGACCTTAGGCGCAAGTCTCCCCGAATCGCGACCGACGTTAATTATGACTTTTAATAATGAAGTCAAAAGTCGAGCGGTTGGATAAAAGTAAAGTAATTTCCTATCATATCATTTATTGTTGTTATTGAACATTAGTTGACAACTGGTCTTCCAATTCAAATAAACCGCGTATGAACAAAATTGGAGATTAAGAATGTATCGAACTTTGATTTTTTATCTTCTTATCGAATTAATTTTCCTTAATGTATGTAGTAATATAAAAGTAGTTCGAAACTGTATTTTGCAGTGAGCACAATGCATAGTTCTTGGTTTTCTGTGTTTTCACTTCTGGTTTTCTGCAAATTAGGTAGATTCCTAACTTTTTTCATCATTTTATTTATATAAGTCATTCATAAACTCATTATTATCTATCTTGAAAAAATAATGTTTTTTTGCGCCGACACAATACTATACCTTTTCAACTTCAAATTGGGAATTAACATATTCAAATTGAGAATAATCAAAATCAGATTGGGAATAAACACATTCAAATTGGGAATAATCAATTTCAAATTGAAACGGCATTCGTGGCTATGTAAATCAAGATCAGGCATGATCAGAAGATCTTTATATTGATGAAACATCAAGAAAAAACTATTAATATATATTTGAACTTATCAAACATTCAAAAAGTGTAAGAAGTACTTAAAAATTTCATGATTGTGCTCAAACTCTCATATCCAAAAAGTTCAAAACATCAGGTATGAACCTCTGGATATGAGCCACATATCTTGTACAGGTACTAACTGAAATTGTATATATATTTCTTCTTATCAAATTTTCCATTCTTTGAAGACGAAATTCTGTCTGTGTTATGTTTCCATTGCATACCTCAATAACCTGCTTTTTCATTGAATCTGCACCTTTCTTCTTTATATAAGGCATGATTATGAAAAAGAAATTGTAAACTTATCGTTTGTTACTTACTTTTGGTAAATTTGAGGGTTAATTACATATCGAGTAATTCAAAGATCTGATTCACATAGATGTCATTCCATTATGAAATTGATTCTTCCCAATCTGATATTGATTATTCCCAATTTGAATATGTTAGTTCCCAATTAGATTTTGATAGTTCCCAATTTGAACTTGAAAAGATATAGTTTCCAATTGTGGTTATTTCGGAGATAATTTTTGGAAGAATTAATCGAAAATTTCGCTAAGTAACAGCCCATACTTGATCTATAGGACCTCGCAAAAGGAGTTCACAAAAGAGCAGTGAAAGATCCCTTAGACCAGACCTAGAGAAAGCTGGGACTGTTTCATAATCAACATTTCACTTGGATTAAGGATTTATTTACTAAGGTAGCTGAACATTCTGTAGGTTTATGTTGTAAAAGGTAGTAGCTAAGAGAACGGGGGGAATAAAAATCCTTTATGAGATGCCGACGTTTCGACCTTTATTTCTGGTCTTTTTCAAGGCTAAAATAGAATAAAATTGATAACATAGGGCGAGCATACATTCAAGTCAACACATAGTGCCATAAAATCCTCTATAGTGAAATCAATAATATGAAAAGTAAAAACAAAAAAGACAAGCAACCGTACAAGACAGGAAGCGACACACTCAGAACACACGGATCTACAGCAACATCTACCTATGCTCCTTATAATTTTACGGAACAGACATCAAATGGTGCGTCAAATCAAGAAATTTTAATATAGCCTTGAAGAAGACCAGAAATAAAGGTCGAAACGTCGGCATCTCATAAAGGATTTGGATTTCCCCAGTCCTCTTAGCCACTACATTAACTACATATTCGAAGAATAGGACACGAATACTGAAGATGAATTCTGTAGGTTTACACAGAGTTATGTTGGAAAGAACAAAACATATCTTATGGAGAGAAGTCACGTGGATCGATCAGCAAGGTTGCAAATGTACTGATGTGGAAAAATGAATGGTTTGACATCTGAATATCCCTAGATATTACATATGGTTTCTGAGATCCCTGGTAGCAGACTTTCTTGGGGAAATTGCTAATAATGTGATAACTTTTTCTTTTGCAGGTATCAGCAAAGACTGCATCACACCCCATGGAGACCTTGGAATATGCAAAGAAATCACCTCTTGTCAAACGTATTATGATGTTCTTGATTCGTGGAACAACGTTAGTGTGCAGAAATATTTAACGCAATCGTATTGCGGCACTAGATACGGTAGGGATCTCATTTGTTGCGGATCAAAAAAGAGGAACGTGAATGAGGAATGTGGTTCGATGAAAAATTCAGCTCGAAGAAAACGTGAAGAGGAAAATGCAGGAAAACATTTCCCATGGATGGTTGCTTTACAATACAAGGATGACGAGGAGGCAGAACCTGCATTCAGATGTCAAGGTTTTCTAGTCAATCAGCAATTCGTGTTGACAGCTGCTCATTGTTTGATCGAAAAGGTGTAGGTAATTCATTCTCAAGATGGAATGATGATGAGGGATCTATCTGAAGATCCTTCCCTTGTATTTTTCGAAGGATAGAATGGTCCCAACAGAAACAGGTTACTTTTCACGGTCAGTTATGAAAACATCTATTTCAGACATGGTGTAATTTTGGGGGTGTCAAACTTGACCGATTACGATAAGCATGAATCGTATAAGAAAGCTGAAGTCGTGAACCTTTATCGTCATGACGATTTCGAGTCGTATGCTGATGATATCGGTCTTATACGAATAAAGCCGGTGCAATATACAGGTAAAAATACAAATTGTCCGTTTTTTTCTTTCTCAACGTTGAAAATTATTCCAGAGAATATAGGCTGGATTTGCTTGCCCTCAAAGAAAACTCCTCCACCAGATTTGTTCACAATTCGAGGCTGGGGAATGGACGATGGTAATTCTACAAGTTCAAATTTAGAGTATTCCAGGCGTGGTCCAATAGAAATTTTTGCTATGCAATGCTCAAACGAAACCTATTTTCAACAACCACGTAATTGGCAGGCTTCGATCAGAATAGTCAATCAGATGGGTCTTGTAAGCGAAGCTGGGACGAAACGTAAACCGTATCCCGATTCACAATTAGTAGCAACGCGCTATAAATGTGTAGAGGTGACTCCTACTCTTACTTTTCAGGCTGAATTCAATGACAATTTTTTCAACTTTAAGCGGAATTAATTACTGAAATTCCTTAGGCGCTGGTCTCCCCGAACCGCGACCGATGACGTACGCGGGTCTGCCGCCGGCAACTTCCAAAAAATGATAAATTTGGAAAACCATGGATACGGTCTCTCTCTCGCGTCCGACGTTCAGCTGAACGTATCATTCGGAAGCTGTACGCGGCGACCGACGACGGTCGCGGGGTCTGTCGTCGGTCGCGGTTCGGGGAGACTTGCGCCTTATTTAATTTAATAGTATATTTTTCTATGAGCGGTAATGTAAGTCATAACACACGCAGATGAATTTTGCAGCCCGAGCCGCCAGGCGAGGGGTGTAATTCATCAAGTGTATTATGACCATTACCGCGAATTGAACACTATACTTTATTTTCGACTTCTTCAGTAAAATTCGAATTAATCTCCATTTTCAAAATTGACAAGAGTTGTCAAAAGCGATTTCTGTGATCGAAAATCGAATCGATATCGAATCCCGTAGAAAACATCAAAAATTCACGTTTTCCAAATGCAATTTTTGGATATTCAGACCTAAGAAAATGTAGAAATGAATGGCGAGAACGTTACCTTGATGTCTAAAATAGAATTCCCCATTGACCCAACTTTTTTATTCATTTCGTAAGCTACATTTTTCCTATTTTAATTAGAGTGAGTTATAAGCGTGAGTTATGATTAATATTATTACCTCACACTATTGGTTTATAGAGACTATTACAGATCATACTCAGTTGAATAATGGATATATATTCTATGGGAGTAGATGAAAGCCTATAATGGTATTAGAGAAAATTAATTTCGCAGTTAACTAAGGATTGAATATTCCTAGTGAGACAATGAAAAAACTATACAGGATGATTTTTTTGGGGAAGACATATAAAACAAAAATATTCAGAGCCGGATCTAGATTTTAGAATTATGAATAGGTTGATTCCTGAAGGTAATTCAAAACAATATTCCCAGAAAATTTCAATCGATTCGAGAAAACCGTTCCAAAGTTCTAAAGGATCGAAATTTTCAGAGAAAACCGAATGAAAATATTCTGAATAAAACTTCTTGAGGGGCCGTTATACTGTGTCCGACGGCAACGGCACCGATTCTCCATTCAAAAAGTACCTTTCATTTTTCCAAGTTCACGCCCTCAATTTTTCACCTAAAGCTTAATTTTTTTTTATTGGAGTTGAAGGATGTCTTGAGGGCACTCCAATTTCTTCTTTTTGATCAAATCATTTTTTGGCATGAAAAAATCGGCTAAGGCACCGATTCTCCATTAAAAAGGTGCCTTTCATTTTTCCAAGTTTACGACCTCAATTTTTCACCTAAAAGCTTGTTTTTTCTTCAAATTTAAGTAAAAAGATGTCTTGAGGGTACACCAGTTTCTTCTTTTTGAAAAAATAATTTTTTCGCATGAAAAAATCGGGTTGAATTTGAGAGTCCATGAAAATTGACTTCATAATCATTTTTCGAAGGTTGTTCATCAATATTGTTTTAGAAAATTCATTGGAGTGCCCTCGACAAATTAATCTCCTATAGTTTGAAAGAAATTCTATTTGGATAGGCGCTCAATTAATGCAAAAAATTATGGAAATACTGAAAAGACTTCCAGAAAGTGTGAAATCGCAGAGAACTGTCTGAAATTCCAGGAGAATTAAAAAAAATTCAAGCTTTCAGGTGGAAAATTGAGGGCTTGAACTTGGAAAAATGAAAGGCACTTTTTGAATGGAGAATCGGTGCCGTAGCCGTCGGCCAGAGTATAACGGCCCCTTAAGAGGACAAGATATTCACCGGAGCCTCTATACATGTCAGGAATATGTGAAGTTTCTCGCGACTCACTCTGTTTCTCAGAATTTTTTAAAAAATCCCAATATTTTCACAGATAAGCCAGGAGTTTTCAGTGTAGCGAAGGAAAGTACAGTACCATATGTGCATTACGAAAACTGTCGAAAAGCCAATGAACACAAGGTACCAATGGACAAGGTTTTATGTGCGGGAGGTGAACCTTTCAAAGATTCCTGTAGAGGAGATTCTGGAGGAGCTCTGATGAATGAGACCGCCGATTTAGGCTGGACAGCTTTTGGAATTGTCGCATTTGGTTCCCCAAACTGTTCAATTGGGGTTCCCGGAGTTTACACCAGGATTCAATATTACTTGGATTGGTTGAATACCAAAATGATAGATATGTTGAAGCACAAAGATTGATGAATTTTCTTCTAGAGCCAATTAATATGAGAATATACAGGGTGGGGCAGAAAAACCTATCCGATTTCAAAACGATATAAAATTAAAACCATTCAGCTTGTCAAAAAATTTTTTTTATTAACATATCGCAAATTTTATGCTATTTTTAAATTTAAGTTTTGAAAAGCACATCACTCAAATGTCGTCCTTGGGAGCGGATACACTTATTTAGGCGCCGAACGACGCGGGGAACGTTCAATCGCGGCTCTCACATTGGCCACGTTTTCAGGTCCTGTTGCTGTCCTGGGACGTCCAGGCGACTTCTTTTTCAATGCTGAACTCGTCTGTCTAAAATTTGACACCCACACTTTAATCGTAGCGGGATGTGGAACAGGATCATGACGCCCGAGTCCGAAATGAATTCGAAAAGCACGTTGTGTAGCAATTATCGAACCGCCGCATTCGATAAACCGCTCAATAACAAAAGCACGATGTTCACCAGACCAAGGCATGTTGACTACTGACAAATGGCATAAAACCAGCTTTCTAACGGTTTTTACCCCACTACTCTACCTGCTCTCTCTTCTGAGAAAAAGGGATTTGAAATCGGATAGGTTCTTCTGCCCCACCCTGTACATATGTTTTCTTCAAATGAAATCGATTTTTTGTGAAAAAATGAAGGGGATTTTTTAGGTCCTCTTGAGTGAAAAGTGATTCTATTCCAAACAAATAGTATTTCAAATGTATACAGGGTGTCTACTTTTAAAACGGCAAAACTTCAAAGGGAGATTATTCAAGTGATTTGCAACAAAAAATGTCATATAACACATGGTCGAAATCTTGACGGTTTTTCTTCAATTTAACAATTCTCGTTTTCACGAAATATTTCAATTTTTTCCATCAAATCTTCAATATATCAGTTATGCTTGTGACTTCATCGAATTCGATCACATATTTGAAAATGGTAATAAATTTTCTACAAGAAAAGAATTTCAGTGTGCCAAAAATATTTCTATTGCGGGTTTGGTGAGGAGATGAATATCACGATACTGAAGTGAACAAAATCAGTCATATTTTTCCAATGGGGTTTTCGTTGAAAAATTATTTATTATGGACATGTTTTCTTTTCAGCAAAAAATACCTCATTTAGTGAACTTTCGAATGACATATCAACTTTTTTGTTAACAGCTTGTTTTCTGCCATAATATCATGGCTAACAAGATAAAAACGAAAAAGTCGAAAAATTTCAAACCTAAATTTGCTCCATTTTGAAACTCCTTATGATTGAATATCGAAGTAATTCTTATGGAAATAATGAATTTATCAATGAAATAAGAATAATTCAGAAGAATGAAATAATTTTTAATAATAAATACAGATTTTATGAAAAAATGTAGAAAACAGACTATTACTATTTATAACAATTGTTCGAAATGTCCACCTCCTTGTTCAATACATTTAACACATCTTTTTCGTACTGAATCAACAACCCTGCGAAGTTTGCAAAGTTTCTGACGCATTTCTGCACAACACAATTTAATCCTTTCGATCAGAGCCTCTCGAGTCTGAACGCGAATTCGGTACACATTTTCTTTTAAGGTGCTCCAGACATAAAAATCCAAAGGCGTCAGGTCTGGGCTCCTTGGTGGCCATCTTATCGGACCGTACCTTCCAATCCATTTCTCAACTGTCGTCCGTTTTGGCTATTATGAGATGGACAGCCATCCATTCGAAACCAGACATTTTGTCTGGTAGCCAGTCAGTCAGTCAGTAGCTATTTCATCCAAAATGTCTGTTAAGCTGCTTTGGATTAATCTTATGAATTCATCGGGAAGTATAACTTGTTCGAAAAAGATGTGTTAAATGTATTGAACAAGGAGGTGGACATTTCGAACAATTGTTATAAATAGTAATAGTCTGTTTTCTACATTTTTTCATAAAATCTGTATTTATTATTAAAAATTATTTCATTCTTCTGAATTATTCTTATTTCATTGATAAATTCATTATTTCCATAAGAATTACTTCGATATTCAATCATAATGAGTTTCAAAATGGAGCAAATTCAGGTTTGAAATTTTTCGACTTTTTCGTTTTTATCTTGTTAGCCATGATATTATGGCAGAAAACAAGCAGTTAGCAAAAAAGTTGATATGTCATTCGAAAGTACTCTAAATGAGGTATTTTTTGCTGAAAAGAAAACATGTCCATAATAAATAATTTTTCAACAAAAACCCCATTGGAAAAATATGACTGATTTTGTTCACTTCAGTATCGTGATATTCATCTCCTCACCAAACCCGCAATAGAAATATTTTTGGCACACTGAAATTCTTTTCTTGTAGCAAATTTATTACCATTTTCAAATATGTGATCGAATTCGATGAAGTCACAAGCATAACTGATATATTAAAGATTTGATGGAAAAAATTGAAATATTTCGTGAAAACGAGAATTGTTAAATTGAAGAATAACCGTCAAGATTTCGACCATGTGTTATATGACATTTTTTGTTGCAAATCACTTGAATAATCTCCCTTTGAAGTTTTGCCGTTTTAAAAGTAGACACCCTGTATACACAGATAGTGATTTAATTTGAATCAATAAAACTCTGACCAACTATTCAGCAATGATTTTCTTGTTAATCTGAAAATATTACACTACATTCCATTCCAAGAAACCAATTTGATTTGCCAATCATTCCACAGTTTCCAGGAACATCCTGAAATCTCTAGAGTCTTGACCATTGAGTCAACCTTTCACTTTGGGATTTTGTTCTAATCGATGCTCACCATACAGTTCTCATTAATTCACTTTCCTCATCATGGGAATCACCAAAACACTGTACCTATTATTCATACGACGCTGACTAGCAGAAATGGTAGAAGAAGAAGCTTGACGTCACTGCAGCAAAACTGAGAGTATCTTGAGATGGCTTCCAGATACTCATCGAAAATACTTGAGTGTAGACATGCTTACTAGAAATGAGTGTTTCAAGCAGTGAATTTTGCCGGTTTGAGGTTTTGTTAATTTTTGTCTGGATAGCTTACGTCTCTATAAAATGTAAGTGAATTACACGTATTTCATATTCCTCTTTCAAAATCGACAGTTTAGGTATGTATTGCTATGATTATCACCTATTCTTATAATTCCATTCAACTTTGCTCTTCAATAACAACACTATGTGATCTAGGGTCATGTTCAACAATTTCTATTTAGTGTACTTTGTTCGCAAATTTATCGATAAAACGGATATTCGAAATATTTGAATTGCGAAGAATTTATCATTGAATCATTATAGAAGTTCGTGATAATTTTATTCAGTTTCAAGGTTTGTTGATCCGAAAAAGATGATAAGACTTAACGTCATTGTGCTTCCGTGCGTTCGATCAGAATTATTCTGATGTGAGTTCAAAGGCTTACAGGAAAAAGAAATCATAGACAATTGATTTTTCCAAAATCTATTGAAAAAATATAAAAAATTAAAAAGTCGTTCTCATCAATACGTTCATAAAAAAATAAAACTTAGCCCATTTTCGCAAACACATTTCATATTGAAGGAAAGAGATCAATACATATACAAACACGTTCAATGCAATAAGATCCTACTGTTTGTGGTTCCCTTTCTTCATCCAGTATGTCATTGAACATTGAATTTAAGACAATGAATTTTTGATTTGTTATTTTTATCCAAGGGATATAACTTACTCCCCAGTCCTTTCAATAATTCACAATCTTCAATATTGAATTTTCTGTATAATCATTATATAACTGATGAATTTCTATGATATTTCTACGAGATTTCAGTGTAATCTGATATATCGTTTTTATTTTCTCTTCGAAGCAATTTTGAATAGGAAAACAAATCAATTCAGGTACCTATAATAGAATTCAGCGATGCCTAAAAGTCCATATTAAAATAAGTCAACATATCACAAACACTGTTATAATCGAAAAAATACTTAAAATTAACTCACAAACGTGATACAAAAACTGTCTCTGTAATAATATCATATTTGTTGGTTATCACCCCATACTTTTAATTATATTCAATATAAATCGAACTTCTCGATATAATCAAATCACGAACTTTGTTTATATTTCATAAAAATGTCAAATATTCAAATGTCAATTTTCTCTATAATCATTTTATAACTGAAGAATTTTTTCAATTATTCGATTGTTTGATACGTATTATTAGTATGTCGAATTAATTATGTCTTTTTTAATGAAATTTAACAATCTCTTTCTGTCCACTTGAAATAAATCAGCATAAACAAAATAGAACGAATGAAAAAATCATTTTATAATTGGAGCAAGGGTTCAATATATAATTAGAAACTTTATAAAGTATAGTCATTATAATATGATCAAATGTTTTTGCTATTTTTCAATAAATCGAATCTCAGAAATAGAAAATTTCTGATTTGATGTTTTTATTTCACAAAATCATCAGACACCTAAAGTTTTAACAGTCAATTTTCTTTATGATCATTATATAGCTATTTCTCATTTTATCGGTATTCAGACGGATTTTTGAATTTCGGAAAAAGTTTTCACTTCAAACTAGAGCCGAACCACGCATCTTTGGATTTCCGGCCCATATATTTCACAGACGTTAATCTCCAATTTAAATTTCTCATTTTATTTTGATTCTTTGAGCTAGTCATGAAGGCAATCAACTTGATTCAAACACCTCCAATAAAACTTAACAAACAAACAAAACAAGAAATTTAGGACTGGGAATTTCTGATATTTCCAGTTCTTGAATAACTGTAGGAGCACAACGAACCCACATAAGGTAGATGGAAAATTACCAAAACAAGATAGTCGTAAATCAGGTCGATTAAATATTCTTACTGCATTATAATTTCATGAATTTTTTTCCTTCAGTTGTTTCCTCTGAAGATGATATAAATTGTATCAGACTGAAACATTGTCCTTTGGCACTAAAATTAGTGGAGACTAGAAGAAATGATCCAACAGTCATCAAATTCCTCAGATTTACCCATTGTGGTTTTCATGGAAAAGAGCCCATGGTTTGGTGCAATATGTTTGAAAACTGCAAAGACCCTGAAGGTAATGAAGGTAAACATGAACCGAATCTATCAACCTTGAAGTTGTCTATATATTTTCGTCTTGTAGGTAAATGTACCAGTGTGAGGAAGTGTAATTCATTCGTGAATCTCATAAAAAAATCCGACCTAAGCATTCCAAACACTGAAAAATACTTGAATGAATTCCGTTGCAGCACAGTCTATGATCCTGACATCAAAGTGTGCTGCAGAGAAGTAGAAGATAAGAAAGAGGTAGATGACAATGACGGAATTGTTACAGAGAATCACGATGTGATTGACAGGTTCTCTTTTTCCTTACAAAATCCACGTTTACAGAATTGTGGACTGCAGACTGGTGACAACAGAATTTTTGGGGGCGTCGAAACGAACCTTGACGAATACCCATGGATGGCTCTGGTAAGGTATCAGAAAGCTTTTGGAGGGTTTTCTTATGGTTGTGGAGGAGCTCTGATACATTCTAAGTTCGTTATCACTGCTGGTCATTGTTTGGATCCTATTATTTTGAAGGGTAAAGGATTGAGAAGAATGTAAGTAAATTATGACTATCAAACAAATGTTTTCAATGAAGATATAGATAAAAAATATTAAACCATCGTTAGAAACTAGCTTGATTTCAAACTACATACCTAATCAGTTCGATATCTCGAATCCCATAGAAAATATCTGAGCGACTAATTCGAAAATGATTCCCTGTTCATGCCTCAATTTTTTTTATAGACATCGCATCATTCTGGGAGAATACGATACCAGAAATAAAACAGATTGTATTTACTTGAAATACGGGACAGATTGTGCTGATCCTGTGCGGGAGATAGAGATGGAATCTTTCCTCATTCATCCAGGATATATGTCTGGATACACCGACCATGATATTGGAATCATTCGATTAAAAGAGAAAATTTTATTCACTGGTACGTTTGCGAATATGAAAAATAGCTTTTTTCATTGCAATTTTTTTTACAGATTTCATAAGTCCTATCTGTTTACCACCAGCAACCTTGGAATTGAAAGAAAAGGATATATTTATGATAGCAGGATGGGGTAGAACATCTAAAGGTGAGTATACAAGAAACAGCTCTCATAAAATGGGTGAAGTAAGAACTTTCCTTCGCTTGCAAATTATTGGAATTGTTGTCTTTTGTTTTGATTATTTTTTGATTATTCTCAATTATTTTCATTTATAAAATCTCTGAACTAAATTTCACAGAAAAAACCAGTGCTGTCAAAAGGAAAGCTAGAATAGACGTTGTTTCTAAGGAAAAGTGCAATGATTACTCAGAGAAAATGTTAGATGAAAGCAAAATATGTGCAGGAGGTACTGGAGATGGAGTAGACGCATGTTTTGGAGATTCTGGAGGTCCATTGATGCTAGGAAGGAATGTTGACAATAAATACATAAATTTTGTGATTGGTATTATATCTCATGGTTTTGGATGGACTTGTGGAAACAAACCTGGAGTGTACACATATGTGCCATACTATGTCGAATGGATTGAGAGTAATTTAGTATTTTGAGAAGGAATGGATAGAGGAGTAATAGGTTGTGAGCCCAGAAAGGGTCAAAAAGTTTGGAAAGAATAGAGCAAGATCAGCTAAAGAAAAACTTAAGATCATACATGAATGAAAAAGTATTCAGCCATAATTCGAACTGAAGGAACAAACATCACACATTTCTCTCGATACTAACAATACATTCGTTGCAATATTTCGATTCCCTGAAGCTTCATGCAGAATTCTTCGAATATTGACAAAAGTTAATTCTACAACTAATGATGTTCAGTTCACACATCGCAAAACAGCTACTTGAAGACTTTCTATGAATCAAAGAAATATGGAATGAAAGAAAGCTTTGGAATTCTTATGGTTTCACCAGCTATTGATAAGAAAATTTAACAACTTAGAATTGCTTATATGCTTATATGTTGCTGATGATATGATAGTAGTTGGAAAGTTATATTATTCTATTTGATTGTAAATAAATAAAATGAACTCTTTTTCAGTATATTGTTTTATTGAATCCTATTTTGTGATTTTGCTCGATATAGATTCCATAATTTCAAATTACCCAACAAACCTGATTTATTACACTCCTTTCATAAATCTTTTTCCTAAAGTACGATTTCAATGGTTTTTTTTGTTAGACAGTTTAATGCATATTTCGGTATTATTAATTTCATACAGTTCTCCAAACGAACATTTATATTAGAAAGAAAAATAAGAAAATATTTGTTTTTAACGGCAAAGTCATTTTCGGAATTTCATAGGAAAAACATTGTGGTGGGGCTGCCTATTCAAAGTAACGTTGGTCGCTAGTTTCACTAGTAAACATTTAATGACCTCAGAATACTGACTCACAATAAATACAAAACAGATGACATTTCTTTCAACTTTTATTGGTGACACTCCACGGGGTGATAAAATTCCTTCTGTTATTCGTTTCCTGCGTAGTCGTTCCATTTCGCATTCCTTCAAGAAGATCGGTTATCGCAGGACCCTTCTTGCTGACGATGGATTCACTGGCGCTCCTGATCTTCTCGAAAATGGCGAACTTCCTCTGGTCCTGCTGCCTCAGGGTACCGTTGTGCTTCATCGAAAAATACACGTGTTCCAGGATGCCTTGACTCCGGATCAGATAGTCCCTTTGAGCAAGACGCTGCAGTCGGTCCCTTTCCTCAGCTTCCACAATCATTTGTGGTTCGAAAGAGCAAGAAGTTCTCGCTGAGGAAAACTGCTGTGATATTCTTGAGGAAGTTCTAGACAGCATCGGGTCGTTCTTCTTCTGAGGAGGTCTTATGATTGGTGAAACTCTCTTGGAAGCCTCTAGTCTCGCCTTCAGGATCATCTCATCCCTCATGGCGTTCTGGGCAGCTTCTCTAGCTCGACTAGCTGCTGTATCACAGTACAAAGACCCTTGACCTTGATCGAAGAATTTTATGTATTCGGTCGAATTGCAAGGGTACACCAGACGAAATCCTCCCTTGTGCATCATCTCATGCTTGTAATACTCAGCAAAGCACTTCACTTCAGCTGGCGCTGGTATGTCTCTATTCAAACCATGCAAAAGTCTTTCCCTTACTCTCTTTCTATCTTCCCTCATGATCTTCTTCTTATCACATTGTTCCAAGTTGAGCATCGCGAACATATCGGAAAGAAGAGATTCCTTAACTTCTAAATCTAATGGAGTATCTGTATGAAAACTGGGAGAATGATTGACTTCCAATATTTGAGGACTGAGTCTTCTATCGAGTATGATATCAATGCCCAATAACTCACAGCATGCTGGTATGACATCATGGTTTGGAAAACAGGCTGCGTAGCTGTGTTTCAAGATTGGCCAAGCACTTATGATCGTTTTAATGATAACATCGTCGATTTTAGCCCAAAGATGATCAACGTCATGACCTAGATTATGGAGATAGTTGTTGAGCCAAGATAGTTTCCTTTTACTACCAGCTTCAGTATCTAAATTGTACGTTCTGCTGTGTTTGTTCACCGCGTAATTTGTTAGATGCATGAAAACATTGGAAATGTTGACGCCATTCGGTTCTTTGTACCGACTGGTCGCAAACCTGACCAAACCTTCCCTGAAAACGTAGATACGTAATGGGTCACATGACGTGATTAATGTGTAGACTCTAAGATCAAATTTGTAACCATCAATGAGGAATGGTCTGTTGAGGTAAACTTGACATATACCTCTGTCACAAGGTCGGACGTCTTTTAGAGTTTTGGTGACGATGATTCCTCTACCTTGACTTCCAGCGTCAGGTTTAAGGATGAAAGTTTTATTCTTTCTGAGCCTACTGTAAGTGAGTGCTTCGCCTAGATCAGCAGGAAAACACCAGGTTTTCGGAAAAAAATTGTAATCTTTAGGAAACAATCGGACCATCCTGTTTAGGTTACGCGCTAATAAGTCTTTTCTGCAAATTTCCAACATACCGGGAAAGTGGTTGATTTTCTGGAACCTCTTCATTTCTTTGCATCTTTCGATTGTGATTGACAGATCTGTCCAGTACATGTTCCAGTTTTCACCCTCTGCAACTTCCTTGAATCCAAATTTAGAGGCTGTCTTCCTGATGACTTCATAGCGACAGTTCGAGAGGCAGAGGGTAACAGTTCGTTTCTTCTTCCGCCTAATTTTTGGGCCTATACCTATAGACAATTTACTGTTCTGCTTGCTGAGTGTTCTTTTCTTCGTTTGTATGTATCCATCTCCATTTTCTGAAGCTCTTTCGAGATCTGAAGATTCGTCTGAACTATCAGAGTTCGCTATAACTGGCAAACTTTCCTTGGATTTATTGCCCTGTTCCATACGAAATGTTGAATTTTACTGTTATTTTCATGTCAAAGGGAAAGCACTAATTATCGTAGGAATTTAGTTTCGAAGGGAATTATCTACAGAAGTTTTTTGACGGTGTTTTTTGACTAAAATCCACTCACTTCAAATGTCAGTAGGAACTCTGGTGAAATGTGGCAATTCTTGTCATCATAACAGACTTCAAAATGTCACGATTCCTGATAGACATGCCAAAAAGTTTCAGAATCAAATATTTCATTGAATATGTTTCTAGTGGGTCTCTTTGTTTATTCATTTCAAGACTGGCTTGAGGCAAAAGGTGAAATCGTTGCTTTTACAATTCCACTTTTTTTAAGTAGAGTTGAATCCTGAAGAATCATTAATGTTTTTCAATGAATTCAAATTAGAGAAAGCGGCTTTCAACCTACAATTCATCTTTAATTTCTGTCATGAGGGTGGAATGAGGCAAAGCGAAATGTAACAGTGATAATATGAGGTCGAAGGGCTTTCGAATATTCGGAACGTGATGAAGGCCTCTGTGGTCTGCGAGGTTCACATTATATAAATAGGCGGAATTACTCTTCAACACGTCCCGAAAAAAAAGGACTGCGTTCATATATTCATTTCTGTTTTGAATGTACTGAAAGAGAGAAAAAATAATTATCAGTTCGAGGGTTACAGTCGACCCAGATTCGATATTGATCAGTTTTGGAAATAAATGTGGGAAATATGGCTTTACTTTTGAGTTTCAAATTTATTATTGAAACAGTAGAGTAGCGATCAGATAGAGTCAGTCACCACTTAGAGCTCTGAAACAACTAGTGTTGAGTGCTCACCATAAAGCGACTTACCAGAGGCAACAAAGTGACTCTGTTATGGGTTCCAGGGCACTGTTGCTTGGAGGGTAATGAGAAGGCTGATAGACTTACGAAAAGTGCATTAAAGGTTAAACCTATAAGACCGGAAACCTTCTGTGCCTTTTGGAAGAACCACTTGAAGTAGAGCACTATATAGAGCCTTACTTGAAGGCAGCGTCACAGCAACGGTAGATGCAAATCATGACACACCTCTGTAGAAGATTTCGATGACTAAGACAAGCGCAAAGATTTTTAGGGTTCTCGCCGTCTTGCAAAAGGAAGCTTGTCCAGCTAACCCGTATAGAGTTAGAGTTGTATATTGGGACTACTGACAGGGCAGTATCGGTGTAAGTACCTCTTGTATAGAATGAGCGAGCAACCCTAAATGCAGGACAATCAAAAGCTCTGAGGGTCAACTCTATAGTACACAGTCTAATAGAAATTTTCAATAAAAAGTCCCCAACATGAACTTTCCTTCCAAATCAATTATGAAGCAGTTCAAAGTAAAAATTCATTTCCATTCCTGAAAATTCGCCGGAACACCTTCGTATTTTCGACGAATTTCATTTTATTGACCCTTCAAACTGACTCACTTCAAAGGTTTCCATAGTGCTGAATGTGTCGTTGTGTATTATTGTGGAGAATAATGAAGAGGACCTTTTATTCATCATGGAAAGCCGAAGGTTGGAAAAATTCATGGATGGACTGGAATGCGGTGAAACGTCAAAGGATCCACTGAGAGCGTTAATAACATCCTGTTTTCTATACAGTCCGGATTCAGGGAGAGGGACAACATTATAAATCACAAAAGCATTTTTTCGTTCATATAATTGGGTACCATGGACATAACACAATTTTCGAAGATTCCGCGTCTTAACAGTTCACTGAAAGTAAGAAGTCACATAGAATAACTCTGAAAAATAACAGTGAATGAGGAGCCCTTAAATAAATTAAGAGGTAGCTGGAATTCATAAATGAAAATAACTGTAGGTAACCCATACAGATAGCTTGAATCGATATGCCTACTTAGTGATAATGAGATGGATGCAGGAGAATATTTTTATTGGTCTCTAGAATGAATATGCACAAGTACCAGTCCATTTCCAATCGCATATGAATTAACATATACATATACAGGGTGGTTTCACCATAAACTGGACAAACATATATAGCTGTATAGACGACACCGGGGAAGTCATTTGTGCCTTATGACATATACCCCGTTTTCGACGCATAAGCGAGATATAGGGTGTTTAATGTCAACTTTGAGCAATATTCTGATGACTGTGGTGAGTTATGCGTAACATTTGAAATAACTTTTTCCACTCACATCTCAGTATTTTTCTGGGCTCAAATCAAATGTTGTGTAGAATTCTGAAAAAAAAAATTCAAAATGGCGGAAAATATATAATATCAATTGGTTTTCTTTTTGTAGCCTTCCAAAGATTACGCTCGGAGAACTTTCATAATTTTTATTCAAAAAACTGGAGGCCGTACGAAGGCCTTAATTGTACTAATGGGCTACCAGAATGACTCGGACAGAAATATAAACCAAAAAAACTTTTTTCAAAAAACTTTGGTGGGAATCAGAATTCATAAGATTAAAATAAACCCAATTCATACTCGTAGAGAGTTCGAATCCTACCAAGGTTTCATGTAAAAAAATTTTTCGGTTTATAAATTCATATTTCTGTCCAGGTCATTCTGGTAGCCAATTAGAACAATTTTGGCCTTCGTACGGCCTCCAGTTTTTCAAATAAAAATCATGGAAGTTCTCCGAGCGTAATATTTGGAAGGCTACAAAAAGAAAACCAATAGATATAATTTCCTTCTGTTTTCACCTCAGTATTCAGAATGAAAGATAGTTCAACCATGAAAATTTTTTTTTCACTGACGACATGTAGAAAAATCAGAATATTGCTCGAAGTTGACATTTAACACTCTGTAAATCGCTTATGCGTCGAAAACGGGGTAAATGTCATAGGCCAAAAATGACTTCCTCGTTTTCGTCTAGACGGCTATATAATATAATTAATAATTAATATAATTATTATGTTTGTCCAGTTTATGGTGAAACGCCCTGTGGGTATGATTACTATGATTAAAGTCATCAATTTAATCAGAAAAGCAACAAAGGAAAAATATTTTTGCAGACCTAATAGTGATTACAATACTAGGTCTGTAGGTAACTTAGAAAAAGGATCAAGTTTCACAGAAGACGCTCGAATCGTTGACCATCCGCAGCACTGCACAGTCGACACCTTTTCTCGATACTGCGCACCGTATTAAATAGATGAATATTTGAAATTGTTTTTTTTTTTTTTAATTTTTTGTGCTTCGATATCGCAGATCATTAGCACAACGGGACAATTACATCTTATTTATATTTACAGTGTAGGTCAAAAACTTTTATCTAACTAAATAAAGAATTCAAATTGTATTGATTAAATTAATGAGTTGCAGAAATTGTGTTCAAACTCTTTCTGGAAAACTATTCAAATAGTCTTGTGATGCTTCATCCTCATTATAATCATTCAATGAAACATTCGAGCATGTTGAACTTTTCATTACCACTTTCATAAATCATTTTGAAATGACTATTTCCCTCGTCTTAATTTCCACCAATCAGAAACGCGCAATTTTGAATCACAAATGGTTTTTAGATGGAAAAACTGTATGGCAGCAGCTGTCAGCAGTTTTTTCGGGTTTACCCGCGGCAAAACTTGACAGTTGTTGTCAACGAAAATTAATAATACATACATAGAAGCATCCAGAATAATCTGTTACTCTTGAAATAGTCTTGTCAAATACCATTCGTGCATCCAATTTTTCCTGTGAAAAAAATCGAAAAAACACAATGCAAAGTAATATTTTTTTAACAAAAAGCATTCGTGCAGGTGCAAAAATCCTCGTCTTCGACTCGGATTTTTGTTGCCACCAGAGCACTCATGCTTCTTGTTAAAATATTACTTAGCAACGTGTTTTTTCCATTTTTTTCGGAAAAATTGGATGCACTTATGATATTACTTACGAAAAAATATACCTATACGTATTTCGAACCAATGATATCGCTGATTTGAATTCAAAGTTTCGAATCATTTGACAGTCCAAAGCTCAAATCTCAATGACAGCAGTCCATTTTCTTCGATGTTGAAGAAATTAGAGAGCATAGAAATGAGAAGACTACTAGAAAGTACAGTGGCTTTATAATACAGGACAGTGGCGATAATAGACGTTCACGTTTTGATGGGTCGGACTGTTTTCGACCACTTATGGCGGACTTTCATTGATTTGTTGTCATGTCATAGTGTATAAAGCTCAAAATCGAGTCAAATGTCAAACAGGACACTCAAATGTAAACAAATATCCGCCATGTTTGTGCAAAAACGTGTTCTATGACCCTATTGTCGCCACTGTCTTGTATAAAGCCACTATACTAGAAAGAGATTGTGGTAATTATACGATGCTTTTTTTGCATTTTTCTGTATTTATCGACACTTGAAACCATAGAAAATATTGAGACTCAGATGAAAATAGATGTTTGACCATTTTCTAAACTCATATTGATACAAACCATATGATGTTATATATTTTTGAAATCGAAAAAAATTTAGCTTTCAGAAAATGGCACAGAAATCTAGTGTTCTCGTTTAAAAAAACATGATTTTGGATCATTGCTTCGTAATTGAAAATGGTGCAAAAAAGACGAGCGTGCCAATTGATTCTACATGAAAAAGTGCCTCTATGATGTTTTAAATTCCGAGCTCTATCATCAGTATTGGCGGAGATAATTTTTTTTTTATTTTCGCTTAAAACTCGAAAACAAAAGGAGGTAGCCAAAAATGAATACTACTCTTGTTAGTTTCTCAGAAAAAGAGATCGCGAATGGAATATCAGATTTTGTCTATTTCCTCTGGTTTAAAAGTTGTAGTGCTAAAACATCGAAATATGACCACCCCCCCCCCTGTACAGGGGCAATCGCTTGAATGTGAATGTTTTGAATCATTAAAATTAAATTGAAAAAATTAATACTTGACTCGAACGGAAAAAGACAGACCATAAAAAAATGGCACCAAAAAAACATCAGCAATCTTACAGATACAAATTTGAATGGGAAGAAAGGAAAGTTACAGATGCACGATAGATTATTTCCACCGAAAATATCCCTCATTAATAAGGTACCCGAAAATGAGTTCGAGTCGTGAAACAAAGACCACACTCACAACTCAAGGACACCGCACACGACACTGCACATTGTCGGCCATTCCGCTTTATTAAAATTACGTGCCTGTTCTCGAAGGAATTCAAAGCAATCCGAAGTTGAGCATCCTTTGTGCGTCCGAATTACACGTGACCCGCTATTTCGACGTTTTAATATCGGCCAGGATATCGTTCTAAATTAGACACCCTTTTGAAATATCAACTTTCCGTATATGATTAATTTCAAGCAGAAGAGGGCCGGAATTGGCCGGACAACCCTTTCTGATTAGCCCTGTTGGTTATTTCCTGTTGGGACTTTGAAGTTGTCCATCTGGATGAATGGGGATATCGCTTTTTGACTGAAGGATACCTGCCTTTTCAATTTCGGGATCATTTTCCCCCTTTTCATCCACATCTAGTTTGATTTACCAAAACTTGAAAGCCTCCTACATGCCAGAATACAAAGGATAATGGTAATAAGGACAATGGGCATTTCCAGTCATTTTCGGAAAAAATATATTTTGACATATTGGATTCTCACGAAATTCGTGATTTTTTTCGATTTTTTCTTCATCAATTTATATCCTCAAAAAAATATTGAAAACTCAAATATAATCCACCGAATTCAAACGATCAGAAGAAGCAGGAAATCGTGTGACGTCGGTGGCCAGAGAGATTTTTGATCGATTGTACTCGTCATGACGTGCAGCTGATATAAAAATGACAACATTTCCAAATCACAAAAAAAATTAGCCTGAAAAAGCCCTTGCTTTCACTTTCCTAGTAATATCATAATAAAATGTTGATTTTGGATGTTTTTCTTTTATCATCATGACATTTTCATTTGTACTCCATAAAGGTTTATAATATCATTCAATATACGACCTCCCCATTGAAGATAAAGAGGGTTCAAGTAAGCAGATAGGTGAGAAATTCAATTAAAAATAATTATCCCTAGTCTACACAGGTAAGAATTGATATATATAGGCCGGTCTCCTAATTTCGGAAGCATTAATAATTATTTTCATTTTGAGAAGTGCAAATAAGTGGTAAGAATAATTATTGTTCTGGCAACTGTGTATAGGAACCAGTCGTTGACTTAATCTTGGAGTATAGAATATAGAGTATAGAATACTCCTTGACTTAACTGAAAGAAACGCCATTCTATAGTACGCAGAGAAGATGTCGAATAATGACAAATAAGATGGTTATGTTTTTATTTATAAGTTGTAGGCGTAGTTGTCACATCAGTATTCGTATTTTCACAGAATGAGTATTACATCATCTTTAATGAAAATCAAGTTGTTATATGACGATGTTTCTAAAACATTATAGTGATCACATCAAATACAAGGTGGCCATTTGAAAACGAAACAGACGAGATTACAGACGAAATAAATTTTTTCGATAGAAATGCTCGGACAGGTCGATTTCTGTTTCGAGGGGGACAACTTGAGATGTAGGTTACGGACGCATAGCGCTTCAACCCTTGCTACTACAACCCTCACCCCCAATTTTTGAATAGGGAAGATGGGGTGAGTGATATCCCATTTGGAAGGTATTTTCATACTGATTTCAGCACAGTAATTGTTTTTTCATTTTATGCATTAGTTCTCGAAATATTTTTAACTAAGTATTTGAAAATGAAGTGGTGTTTTCATGGCACTTGTAGTGTTTTTTTGTGAAAAATCGACATTTTGATTGAAGATTTCTATGTCAGTGGATTGGAGGAAGAAAGCCACAGTCATGGTTGTTTTGAAGCTCAAAATGTCGATTTTTCACAAAAAAACACTACAAGTGCCATGAAAACACGACTTCATTTTCAAATACTTAGTTGGGAATATTTCGAGAACTAATGCATAAAATGAAAAAACAATTACTGTGCTGAAATCAGTATAAAAATGAGGTATCACTCACCTCATCTTCCCTATTCAAAAATTGGGGGTGAGGGTTGTAGTAGCAAGGGTTGAAGCGCTATGCGTCCGTAACCTACATCTTAAGTTGTCCCCCTCGAAACAGAAATCGACCTGTCCGAGCATTTCTATCGAAAAAATTTATTTCGTCTGTAATCTCGTCTGTTTCGTTTTCAAATGGCCACCCTGTATAATACGATTGCTGAATATATTTATGAATAAATTAAGAAATTTTACAAAAACTTGACAACAGCGGCGTGTCTCTCAGTTACTCTGGGCTTTGTCCTCTCCATCACAAACTTCAACCAATCATATTACAAATTGAGCCACTGACGTCACAGCAGAGGGACGTTTGAATTCACACTCGTTGAAATCACATTTTTAATATCGAATAATATATAAGTTTTTCAAAATTCAGAGTGAATAAATGGTTTCAAATGTGTTATAAACTGCCCTTCATTACGTCATGGGAAGAAAAGTGCATATTTTGAGGTACTGGAAATCCCCATTGCAAAATGTCAAATATTATCGAGATATCCAAAAACTGGACTTTACACATTCATCCTTGCAGTATCGAAGAAAAAAAATCCAAGCTCCCCATGCGTAGTGAATCCGAGCAGAAACATCTAGATAACACGCCAAAACCGGCGTAAATAATAAAAGAAGACATGCAGCGTTCACTGCAACATTAATCTCGACATCCGTAAAAGCTGAGAGTAACCGAGTGACATGACGTGTCCACTGGCCTCCCTTTTGTCCCCCCGCTCAATCAAGTGGGCCTGGAAAGGAACAATGGCGGATAACGATGATTGTCGGTCCCTGGAGGACTCTTGGCGCTGATGGAACGTTTTCTTATGGCATTAATGATTTACTCTCGAACGGCAATCCAATATGTCAATCTTGCCGAGTCATAAGGGCAGGTGAAAGGTGGGAGAGACTGGAAAGAATCTTGGTGGACTGGGTGTTAATGACCAATTATTTCTTGCAATTTTCTTCAAGTTTCCTCGTCTGGTAGGCAATTATGGCAAAATCAGGCTCAATCACCATTCACACATCAAACAGAAAAGGATCAATTCGATATACGAGGATGAATTGATCTAGTTAGCCTAGACCAGTTCCATGCATAAACAGAATATTGCGATACCATATCAACGAACAATAACTTATTAGAAGTGTCAGTTCGACGTCAAAAAAGTAAACCAGAGTTACGCAATAAAAAAAAGATGTCCACCCAAATTATAAAAATCCAAGAATTGGAGTATGGAGCCATCATCAAGTACCTGTATTTAAAAGGGTTAAGAGGTGAGCAGATTTACGAAGATATGCTTGATATATATATTCTTTTGAATTAGAGAGCATAAATAATACAATACATAGTGAAACAAAAAGGTCCTAGCTGAGGTTAAAAAAAAACGGGGTACCATAACATTCTGCGTATGATACTAGAGCTCAGGGAAAAACCTCAGCCGAAAAAACCCTGTCTCCCCGTAAAAAAAATAAAATAAAATTGTGTAGTGTGAAAATATCTGAATATAACATATTGAAGGACATCTCGTTTATCCAAACGGCTCTTCGGAGGTAGGATTTCCAAACACCCGAAAAAAAACTCCAATCTGAAATCAAAAAAGGCAGAAGCAGACAAAAGAATGCAATTTATAACATAATAAATTTCATCAAATTGATCTAAAATTTTCAATCCATTGCAAAAATGAAATTGTTACATTGTGTATGGCTCTAATGCCATCTTGAAATTTATAAATCGAACAACTATTAATTAGGTGATCAATAGTTTCCTCTGCTTCACCACATTCACAATTAGGACTCTCAACCGAATTCCACTTGAAAAGCATACTATTGCAACGACCGTGACCTGTTCTTATTCGATTAAGAAGGGACCATATTCTCCTGGGAAGATCAAAACCAGGAACTTTATTCGATGGATCAGATATTAGATCTTTATTAGACAAAAAACATGCATCCCATTCGGATTTCCAGATTTCTTTAACGTTATAGTTCGAACTAAGAAAGTTATTCGACCATATAGGTTTACGGGATTTCAGTCGTGGAATTCTATTTTCTGGCACGTAGGAAAGTAACGAAAAAGAATTTGGAAATAAATTGAATTTATTCCAAGAATTCAAAGCTGCAGTCTGCCTACGAATATGGGGTGGGACTATATTTGATAGCACTGGTAGCCACTGAGTAGGTGTAGATCGGATGGTTCCAGTAATGATCCTCATTGATAAATTCAGCTGTGCGTCGATTTTCTGAACATGAACACTATTCAGCCAAACAGGGCAACAATATTCAGCGGTGGAAAAAACCAGGGCAAGGGCTGCTGTACGAAGAGTAGTTGCGTCAGCTCCCCATGAGGTACCAGCAAGTTTCTGCAGAATGTTATTCCTCGTTTTCAGCTTCATCCGTAAGTCATCCAAATGTGCTTTGTAATTCAGAGAGGAGTCTAATTTAACACCTAAGTATTTTGGAGTAAAATTATGATTCAAAACAGAGTTTCCGAAAAGAACATTTAATTTTTTATATTTTTGATGGTTATTTAAATGAAAAAGCGAAACCTCGGTTTTATTGGGATTTGGACACAAACGCCATTCGAAAAGATAATTTTTCAGAATTTTCAAATCAGAAGTTAAATTTTCCTCAATACTTTGAAAATCAGAATGTTGGAAAGCGAGTGCAATATCGTCGGCGTAAATAAATTTTTCAGATGATGTACAAGGAATATCACATAAATATAAATTGAAGAGAAGGGGTGCTAAAACAGATCCTTGTGGAAGACCATTATTCAAAATTTTGAAGTTACTACTATTATCATCAACAAAAACACGAAATTTCCTATCTGACAACATATTCTCTAAAAGACGAATCATCTTTCCACACTTAAGATGTGTATAAAGTTTATAGATCAACCCATCTTTCCATACCGTGTCGTAAGCAGCAGATAAATCTATGAAAGCTGTGCCTGTTTTCGATTTGTTATCGAAACCTGATTCGATAAAGGTGGTTAAACTGAGAACCTGATCACTGCAATTTCTATTTTTCCTGAAACCGCCCTGACAATTTTGAAGAACATCCTCTATGGTAGGTTCGATCCTAAAGAGAATTAACCTTTCTAAAATTTTCAAAGGAACACTCAATAAACTAATTGGCCTATAACTACTTGCTTCGGATGGATTCTTTCCACGTTTCAAAATTCCTATTACTTTCGCTTTGCGAAACTCAACCGGAAAATTACCAGTACACAAAATGTTATTATAAAAGGATAACAGCCACTTCAATGCCCTTTTTCCTAAATGTTTTATGAATTCAGGATAAATTCCATCGAAACCCGCAGCTTTGCGTGATTTAGTGCATTTGATAGCTGCTTTCAGATCATCAATTTTGAAAGGTTCCGATATAATTTCTACAGCTTGAGCTGATGTCCTAAATCTGTGTAATTTTTTCTTTATATCCTTGACTTTTGATTTTGAAGTTTCAACTGAATTGGAAACATCAACGAGACGACGTGCTATTAATTTTGGGTCGATTTTATTTGATGTCATTGCTTGAGGTGCAGCCTCACCTAGTTTTCTCAAAATGTCCCATGAACTCCTACTAGAATGTGTGAAATTCATGCTTGAAACTACACTGTTCCATTTATCTTTACGACTGGCATTAACTGAATTCATCAATTTTTCACATTTTTCTTGCGATGGAGAATTTTGATACCCTTGGTGATCGATGTCCTTCGTATGCGACCGTGAAAAATTGGACTGCAAGCTTCAAAAGAGGTAAATTTTCCATTGGAGGTGATGACCGATCGAGAAGGCCAGTTTCTGTGTAAGTCCCCGAAAATATCGATGCAGTTCATGACATGATTATATCAGACCGTCGAATTGGGCTGAAACGGATATCTGCAGCACTGAATATTTCATACGAACACGTTCATCATACAGTTCACGTCAATTTGGACATGAGGAAAATTTCTGCAAAATGGATCCCCAAATGTTTGAACGTTGACCAAAAGAGTGCAAGGGTAGAAGTATTGCGTTCGATCTGTGCTCTATTGGAAAACGATGAGTACTTGAGATCAAGAAACAAAGCAACAATCGATGGAATGGCGACACTCTGGTCCTCCAAGATCTAAGAAGTTTCGTGTCCAAAAATCTGCTGGAAAAGTTCTTGCTTCAGATTTTCGGGATTGCCATGGAGTAATCATGATTGATTTCTTGAATAAGGGTGAAACAATAACTGTAGATTATTATTCGACATTACTGACTACTCTACGGAAAAAAATTGGAGATAAAAGACGCGGAAAGCTATCCAAAGGTGTTTTATTTTCACAGGACAACGCCCCAGTACACAAATCTCATGTTGCCATGTAGGAAATTCGTGATTTAGGGTTAGAATTACTAGAACACGCCCCTTATTCACCAGATTTGGCTCCGTCCGACTATCATCTCTTTCCTCAATTAAAAAAAAGTTTAAAAGGTCGTAAATTTTCTTTCAACGATGAGGTAATAAAAACTGTGGAGGACTGGTTAGCAGAGCAAGAAGAAACATTTTTTTGAAAGGTCTACAGACGTTGCAGGTTCGCTGTAATAAATGTATTCAATTAAGAGGAGAGTATGTTGAGTATTCAAATATTTTGACATTGAAATTTTGTTTGGTTCTATAGTGAGCTAAGAATTTTTCCATACATCCTCGTTATATCGTTTAAAAAAATCCCATTCCCATTTGGTTATCTAGACTACTACGGTTCTGATTTGCTCAGTTTCCTAATCAGAGAAGAAGACTTCTGTCTTCAGCCTTCAGATCTTTTAATCCACTTCAAGATAACGATAATCTCCTAATTGGAATAAGAGCAGACTACACTAACTGTAGGTTTCTTATGTTAATATGACCATCTGCCCCAGTGGAAGACCAATTTCCAGAGAACAAGGGAGCAATTACCAAACATTATCAAGGAACATTCGCCAAATGTCTTCTTCCAACCCTTCCTTCAGAGTTATATCAGTTCCGGTATAGAAACGTATACGTGTGCATACTTCGGATGCAAATTGATATTATACCATCCGTATATGTTCCTCATTATGCAGATTTTCGCGGAAATAATGTTGACTCTACATTTAAATATTCCTTTGTTGTGTCGAACCCTCCGATATTCGAACGTTTGTGATGCAAATGTTAGGTTATTTAACGCGTTTAAGTGATGTGAATATGAGTTAGTATAAGGGTTTTGATGCAAGGTACATATTGACTAGTATGCTCAAAATTCGTTTTCCCCTAAACCACCCTGAACAGGAGACTGTTCGATTTGTTAGTTGTTAAATTCTTAGGAAGAATATGCTTACGAGTCTTGGCCGTTATCTCGTGGGTATCCAGGACCGGTTTGCCAATTTGAATGGTTCTTAGGCCAGCCAGCTCTGGACTCTTGCATACCATGTGCCTCTGCTTCCACAGTCACAGAGCCTAAAAATGTCATCTGCTGACTTTCCCCTGACTGCTGACTGCCCTATCAGCAGACCTACCATCATCCGAAGCAAAGCACATGACAGCTTCAGGAACTCACTGCTGTAGGTAGGTGATATCATCAAAAGTTTCTTAGACTGAGTAAGTTAAAGAGTGTTCCTCCAGAGGGTTATTCTGTTTTTCAACTCCCATTGTTGGACCGCTGCCTTATATTGGTCTTCACCAAGCCCACAGATAGGCTCAGGTCCACCTTGATGCACTTTTTCAAGCTCATCGGCTTTTTCATTTCCTTGGACACCACAATGCTTTGGCACCTACAGCAGAGTCACTTTGTTGCCTCTGGCCAGTTGCTTCATGGTGCTACGGCACTCCTAGGTCAGCAGCTGTCCATGGTGATGTACATATGCGCCCTTTTGGGGTTTATTTGAAGACATTCCTGGGCGCATACGTGAATAGTCAGTATCTCGGTTTGTGAAATAGAGGGCTCACTAACAAAGGCTTCAGAGATCCTCAATTGAGGTCCATATATTCCAATACCAGTGCCTCTGTCTGATTTCGATCCATCGATGGACCATATGGATGACTTTTGTCCAAGTCATTTACGAAACTTATTGCACTACAACGGTCAGCTATGACCGTTTCAAAGGGCTTTTTTAAATCGAAGCTTGTTGGAATATAGTTTATAGTTCATAGCGAAAAGGGGTTACAGTCCACTGTGACCTTAAGGTCTATTGCACCCCCTTACAGAGCTGTCCTCATCGCGCCTCCTACAGCTCGCCTTCCAGTTCCAGAGATTTGATGAAATCCAGTATCTGGGACGGCTTCAACGAGGATAATTCCCCACTCCTACAAGTTTCTTTCCTTTGGCTTGCAAAGGCATAGAATTCCGTAACCAGGTGAATAGGAGCTTCTTCCTCCTCCCACAGAATCTAAACTCGTCAGTGTCCGATAAACCCATTCCCAACAGATGCTTCTTCAGGCGACAATGTCCTGTGAGAAAGCCAGTGAGTAGGTGAAGTTGGTTCTTCCTGAGATCCAGATATTTTTTGGATCTAGCAGTTTCAAAGTTCCGGAGGGAATTTTTGGAGTGATCCATCCCTGGGAGATTATCTCACGGTTTTCTGCTTCACCATAAACTCCTTCTTATAGGTGCATTTTCCTATACCACAGAAGGGTTCTGGGCCAGTGAGTAGCGTTTGTGCGCTCTTCCTGGCAAGTGTATTGGCCTCTTATACGATCCCCGCATGACCGGATACCCAGATTAAAAGGACCTTATTTTTGTTGCATACCTCATTGAGTTTGTTTCGGTACTCTCAAACCAGCTTTGAATCGATGACATAGGAGCTCAGTACTTTAACGGCAGCTTGACTATCTAGATGAATAGCTTTATCGCACTTCTGATAGTTTCTTTCTAGATTCATGTCTAGACATCTTTCGATTTCTAGTGTTTCCGTTTAAAGGACGCATGTACAGGAGCTCAACGATAGTGCACACTTGGTACTTGGTCCCGTAAATCCCACCGCCAGCTCCAATAGCGGTTTTAGAACCATCTGTATACCATTTAGTTGTATTTTCTTCGAGATTATTCGGTGTATTCCTGTTCCCAATCTTCTCTTTTGCTTAGCAGTGTACTGAAGTTTTTCTCAGTGCTTACTTTCTTGATCATTACATCACTAGGAAGGTTTGCAGATGAGATGAAGTTAGTCAGAGAGGACCGATCTATCTGATTCCTGATTCTCTCATTGCCTGTTCCTTCTTTAGATATTCTGAGGATGCCCTCATGGGCTATCCTATCTATCACAAGATGTAGAGGAGAGACTTCTCTGGTGATCTCAAGTGCCCTAGTTGGGCACGTTCTCATAGCACCTGTGATGCACACACAGACAAGCTTTTGTACTCTGTCGAGCATTTTCCTCGTACTTACCTGACTCGCCTAAGCAAACCAGGCTTCTGTTCCATATGTGATTGTAGTTCTTACGATCATGAGGTACATCCATTGCAGTATTTTTGGGTTTCAACCCCAATTTCAGCTTGTAGCTCTGTCAGTTACATTATGAATGTGCTTATTCCACAGAAGTTTGCTATCTAGGGTTATTCCTAGGTATTTGACTTCAGACCTCTACTCCAAGATATTTCCGTTTAAAGCTAACGTTTTCATGGCTGGAAGTTTCCTCTTCCGAGTAAACGGAAACAATGTGGTCTTGGTTGGGTTGATGTTCAGCCCCACTGACAACCACCACTTCTCTATAATTCTGAGGCTCTTTTGCAATAGGTCGCAGAGAGTGCCTTCGAATGTGCCTCTAATTATCAGAACTATGTCGTCAGCATAGCCTACACATTTGAAGCCAAGCTCCGTTAGCCTGTGTAGAAATTCATCCACTACACACAAAAAACACTGTTAGTAGAAACAATGGAATAACCATTGAATCAATGATATACTGTATTCCCTATTCCTGAATGATTACTATATTCAATTCAATGCTTATCTTGTTCTTCCTATGCCAATGCTGCCTATTTTTGATTCAATTATAGGTCTCATTGATTTGATCCAAGCAGTAAAAGTATTCAATGAAATGCTATAATTGGGACAAGAAAAGCGTTAGATAGTTTCAATGGAAGAATACAATTAAAACAAACCCAACCTCTTTTCTATCAATTAACTATAATATTCCAGGAGAATAAATATATTATTGAATAACTATACATTTGGATTGTTTTAAATGTAGGATATATTTGAACTGAAACAAGATGTAATTTCTTGAAAATTAGTTTACTTTAAAAAGAATGAATGCTTGATTTTGATTTAAATAAACTTCTTATTGGAGAAAGAAACTTCATCAATTGAATCAATATGATGCAGTTGTTAGAAATATTTTACTATATTTGAATTGAAAGTTTATTATTGTTAATTTAACTCTTTAATTTATTGATTGAATGATAAGATGTATCAATTAAAACTATTTTGAATGTTTTACATTTGTTTATTATTTTATCAACAAAATCATAAATGTTGTCTCAAGAACACAATAACAATAAGTAAACAGTAACATACTAATATTCATAACAAAACAATAACTTATTTCCTCTAATTTCAACATAGTTATGGTACTGTGATAATAAGCGACAATATTAAATAGGGATCTTAAGGGATATTTTTCTTTTCGATTTTCTAAACCTCAAAAAACTACATAAGCAAAACCTTGTTTGAAAATAGAATGAATGTTAGAGACTTGATAAAATTTTTACTAACATCAAACTCTGTAAGTAGTGGATAACTGTGGGACACAGTTGTATGATCAATACCCAGTTTCATAAAAAAACAAATTACAATTTTACAAGTAAAAGTACTTTAATGCACATTGAAAACAAGTGAATTTCATCAAATACTGCTGCCACTTTTAGTTGGATTACAATTTTACGAATTAATTCAATCGGTATTGTTACCGTAGTTCTTAGTTAGTTATTTTTATGGAGCGGATATTGGACAAAAAACTTACAACTCGCAGAATATCTGCCTGTTAACTTATAACTTGTTTTATGAAACAGGCCCAGGTATATCAAAAGCAACCACTAAGATTTGGTTCAATTTAATCTTGAAATTGGATGTCCCTTTTTCGAAAGCGATGGTGCACCAAGTTTTAACTTAAGGGATTGAAATAGTGAAATAACTAACATCCTAGCAACTATCGGTAAAATAAGTACCATTATTAGATTGTCTTTCGTTCATGGCACACATTCACAATAAAACAGAAGGCTTTGAGACATTTTTATATGAATATGAAGCTACTTACCCTGAAAATGTGGAACTAGAGATTCCATTCCCCACTTATTTAATAGCTCTTCCATTTTCAAACTCTTTCTTCGCAGTAACACACACACGCAGCACGCAACTAAATACTAAATCAAAATCCTGTCGCGTCTTGTCTTGATGCAGTCGTCTTCGTAGCTTTATTTACTATTTTTGAATCAATCATAGGCTTCATTGGAATAAATCTAGTTATTGTTCCGTTACTTTTTTTAGCTATTGAATGAAATGAATCAATTCATTCAAATATAGGTTGTATTCAAAGCAAATATAGTTCTTTTCCATTTCAATATTATTCTGATCGATCCAATCAAATAGATGTCTTATTTAACGAATATGCAGTTCTTCCTTATTTCAATATTATTCTGACTATAATCGAATGAGAGCCGTATTATTCAATGAATTATCTGAATTTAATTACTTCAAAAATAATTTATTGATTTAACAAGAAGTTTTATTGGGCCAACTGAAACGATGTCAATGAAATATCTACTATTGCCGTTAGCACAGTCTTTTTTGTGTGTACTGAGCTACATAAGAGAGGAGATATCACCCCACCCTGAGGTGTTCCACGAGTAGCTTTGAAGAAGACGAATTCCTCGCCCATCGATGTCTCAGCTATTCTCGTCATTGCTATGACATACGATGGTTTTGCCAAGCGTATACCCAACGAAGTTTCCTGGTAGGAGCTTCTTGTTATAAGTGATTTGGTACTAAGTAAATCCTAAAATCTTGAGCTATAAGGATTTCAGAGGAGACTCCCTTGCCTCCACTGAATAAACTATTCTGTTCGCTAAACCATGTGGTGCAAATAAATTGTTCAAGCTGTAAATCACAAGACTATTCGTTTTGATTGCTTGATCAGATTTGGCAGCCTCCATATTGCTTGTCTCGATTCTTCTCAGCTAAATTTTGTATTCCCCAGACAGACAAGATAAGATGTTTTAGATACACAGCGAATCAAAAATTCTTGCAAATTGTTTATGACAATCTCAAATGGAGTTCCTAAAGTTTTTTTCAAGAGGAACTGTTAAATACTTCCCGCAAATTCTCAGACGGAAGCTTACTGCTGGACGAACAAAATGGTCTTTCCTCTCACGGGTAAAAGCCAATATTTTTAATGAAAATTTTCATGTCTAATATTTTCGACGCAACCGAGCAATGATGACCCAGACGAGAAAGAGAATAGCCTCAAATGAAATCTCGTGCAGATATTTTCATCCTTTTACTGCTGTCTCCATGTCATATCCAGCATAATACCTTTTCTAATACTCTGTCTAATATATGAATGGAGTCCCTAAGTTTTTATATGAAAGACATTAATATCGTCTCCATGGAATGCATCAGGCCGGAGAGTGCTCTTTCCGGAAGCTGACAGGAACAATAAAAGATGTCACATGATGTCTATGACTAATATGAAATGGATTTTCGCCATTGTCTACCTCTCAAAGGATCTCTTATCTCTTTCTTCATGTAGGCAGTAGGAGTTTCGGACCGTTTTCCAGGTCAGGAAATGACGAAAAATGATTTTGTATCAGTGAGAACGTAACAAATTTGTATTGGAAAAAAACAGAATATTTGAGATATTGAGCTGAGATTTCTTCCAGACGCAAGATAGGTATACTCCATTCACAATTATAAAATCACAGCTCTGGCATTGGAAATTTGACACATTCCACTCTGTATCGAAGTTATGACGTTTTTCAAAATATTTTTATGTTCCAAGTCAACACTATGTTGCCCTTTCTACATTCTTAGCGTATTTCTCAGAATGTGAATGAATTGGAAAAGATGTGATGGACGAAAATAATTAACGTTTATATGAATTGATAGAAAGGATTCCTTTTCTAGTTATTTGTATGAAAAGTACAAGAGATCACTGTTGAAATATATTATTTTTCGCCATGGAAAAAATTGCATTGCTTTCACATAATTTTCATATGCATGCTTGTGAAGATTTTATGTTTATTATCCTCTTGAACTGAAAGTTCAAGACTTGACGACATTTTATTTATTTGATCTTATGAACAAGGAGTAAAATATTCTGATTGTATAGTAATTTATTGGATTAAAAAATATTCATACATTACTACCACAGTAGGTTTGTACAAATAAAATGGAATAGGTCGAACATATGCTTCACATTTATCATTCACCTGTTCTAAAATAAGACACAAACTCCTGGAATATGGAAAAAACCAATGTATTCTGGTTCAATATAGCCTTTTTCTACTTTCGGCGAAGGAATGAAAGCTCCAGTGACACATTTTAATTCTACCTGAACCATATTTTCCGGTCGCTTCCGTTAGAAGATCGTATAAGGAAGCCTTTCTTGTCCATTTACACATTCCAAATAAATTTTGAGCACCAAAATCGATACCGAAACTAACCAAACTTCTGGGGGACCGGAATTTCGTTTGAAATCTTTCAAAACGGCCAGATACCTAAAAAAACTTCGTTATCAAGTGTAAAAAGGTCGATTAGTACTTACTTTCGCTTTATTTATGCTTATAAATCGATTTTTGGTCCAATTCAAATTTGCCGTTCGTACTCACGCCAAAACTCGTGAAAGGAAAAAATGACACTTGCACGAAACTTCTTCTGGATGCCGAAGAACGGAAAAATAGGCGATTTCCTATCGATATTTCTCCCCAAAATCGCCGATCGATACGAACTAACAAAATGGGGAAAATCTTTGATACTTTTACTTTGATGTAAACAGAAAAACTGGCATCGTCATTTTGTCATTAACCATATTCTATGTACGCGCACAGATTTTTCATCAGGTGCACCAATTCCTGAAAACGAAACCATGGCCAGAGTTGTGATTTTATAATTGTGAATGGAGTATAGATATGGGGTTTTTCAATAGGAGGTGTTATTTTGAAATGCCCGCTATTTTGTTAGATGTCACTTTTGAAGCTGTAATTTTTCGACATTTGACAAGTTGAAACTACGCCATTTATAAAAATGGATCGATATGAGATACAATAGCGGAAATAAATGGGACTAAGGAAATCTTGAATCAAATTCGATATGGCAATGAAATCAATGGCTTGATTGAAAGCGCAAAAATTTTCCCAAGAATATTGGATTTGAATCCTGATGTTGAGTTTTCAAGACATCATCGTCGCAGAGTTCTTCCGAGAAGGTATGACTCTTACATTCAAAATCAGACAAATTTTGGCATGGAACAATTTTACCGCGTCGAATTTATCCAGATTGTTGACGTTCTTGTGGGCTTCTGGACAAAAATGTGGAAGATGTTATACAAACTCTTTCTCCCATTTTCAAAATATTTTCCCTTCTATTGAAATGGGAGAATTTGAATATTTCTAATATCGATACCTTTTCAAATTAATTTTCTCGTGAATTGCCTGATCATTTCGCCCTTCAAGAAGAATTGGAAATCATTTTTCAAATAATGATGCAAAAACCTGACGCTATTCCTTCGTCTATGAGCGAAAAAATTTCAAATATTTCAGTTAAAAAAACATCCCTAAAACTGGCATTCGAACTGTGTCAACTTGTTTTGACCGCTGGATACTCAGTAGCAGCTAAAGAAAGAAGTTTCAGCATTATGAAATTCATTAAGAATCTTAGGTCTCAAATGTGAAACGATGGGCTGATTCAAAAAACCGTCAAGTAAAAGTTGAAACTTGAATAGTATATTCTAAAACTAGTTGCAGAATGGGCTCCTATTCCAATACGAATGCGAAATTCGAAAACGAGCGACGAAGGAGCGAGTTTTCGAACGCATGAGTCTTGGAATTGCATTCTGCAACGAGTATTAGACGATATTTTCTCTATTCCAGTCAAATTTCGTGAAATTCAATGAAAAATTCAGATTATACATCCTAGTGACTTTTGTGTTGTATCTTGGCAGTTGGTGACTGTTACGAAATTGACATTTCTAAATTGACGTATGTTGAAAATTGATAGGATCGGAAGCCAGTGCTGACAACCAAAAAACGAAAAATATAACTGAAAACATGCTGTAATGAATTCATTACAGCACTGTTCTTAGTACTGTAATGAACTCATTACGATACGATACGACATCTATTTCTTCTATTTCAAGATTTGAGCATTCTTCATTCTAAAATTTCTCTAGCAAGTGTTCAGTTTGTTACCTCAAAGTGTAAGAGAGGATCCATAATTACCTTTTCTTTTCGAAAATATATAGGTACCTATACTATTTAAAAATATATAATATTCAACCTAAGTACCTATTTTTTGAATAGTAGTTTGGTGTAGAAGTTTAATCAATGTGTATTGTTTTCGAAGACCTAAACAAGAATTCTAATTGCACTGATTGCACCTGAATAATAAGTTTCTTTGAAATTGTGCTCAGAAATTCAAAACATGCTGATGCTGCGACAAATTTTGTCTTATTGTGATACATCTTATATGACTGACCACATGTTCTATTTTCACGTATGTATTTTTTTCAGTAAACTTGAATGAATCATTCATTTTTATTCGGAATTAATCATAAAAATCGAAACACCCAAATTATGACAGATTATTAAAAAAACTACACTACAAAATTTTCTAATTATTTTTGATGCTCTCGGGAAAAAACATTGACTCACAATCCAAAATACCACCCCCTTCCACCATAATTTTTCTATTCCTTCAATGCACAATTGGAAAATTTTCGAAGCTATCCCCCCCCCACAAATTTGGCTTCGGCCCGTCCCTGACTAGACACAAATGACATCTAGTGACATTTCTACCATTTCAAATATTGCTGTTTTTTACAGTTCTGAACCTCTTTTTTTGTGTTCAGCCGCCCTTATTTCGTCCTGAGTTTTGTGTGGCACAACCTTTATTTAGATCATCATAAATGGGTCAGAATTCAGAATCGTTTCAATCAGAACATCTAGAAAACGAGAATCGTAACGAATCCTATTTCGCAATACCTACAAACAACGCAAACACTCTACCGTTCTCTCTAATTATCCTTATCCGGAAAATAATTAGTGAATGAAAAACAATTATAGGAAGTGAGGGTAAAGTTTTCCTTCATCCGAGAACTTAGTTGGTGGTAATTTGAAGGTGGCGTGTGAGATCCAGCAATTGTTGAGTGCCGGTGACACTTCTGCATCCCTTTTAATTGCAGGTTATGTTCTTGACACGTACTTGGGGGGAATTCCTCTCCTAACGACTCTGGATATCTGGATGATCGCATCAGATTTCCACAGATTCGCGATTGGAAAAAAAGTCACCTCAACGATGGGAAAAATTTTCGCTCTACAGTCGGGTTTCTTGTTTTTTCTTCAATAATTTTTATATTGAATCAAAATCTGGGTTATTAAGAATGCTAATTTCAAATCGATAATTCATGAAACCAGAAGTTACATTCGAACATATAGTGATACTTTTGAGTAGAATTCTTCTACTACTCACCAGGTTATGAAGTCAAACACATAAAAATTGAACTTTCTTTATTGACACAATTAGATTAAATAAATAGATATGTACACTTTTTTCTCAACCAATCTCCTTAGTCTGCACCAAATTCACGAACCTCTTATCGCCTTCAAAGCCTCCTTAAGATAGTTTTCAATTGCTCTATATATCTTTATTGGGTTCAAATTTTCTGGCCAACTAGTCTCTTTTTCTGTCTTAAAAGAAGGGCCCCAGCATTCACTTATGACGATAAAAAAGATCAAAATCACAAGTGATATTCTCAATTGGTACGAAAACATTTTCAGTTAGTTTTGAGATTGTGATTTATAGGTTGTATCGTTCACCTCTGCTTCGAAATGAATGAAATGAAACGTCATTTCTACCCCTGACATCCTGTGGAGTGAGATAAACAAAATGCGGAAATATGTTGAAACGATAAATGGACTATTTTCCAGGAAATATCACGAATAGGTACCTAATCTTATCAATTCGTTCTAGCAACAATATTCACATTAATATTTCATTGAATTTCAACAGGAAATATGTTTACATGTACTTATACAGGGTGGCCAAGAGATTGACGTCAAGAATAAAAAAACTGGTCCCTTGTATCATGGGCTATTCGAATCACCCCCATGTATGTTATGCGATTTTTCACGGTTTTCGAGTTATGAATTTTTTTATGAACTTTGAGCATTTTCGACTTGGCCATCTTAAAAGAGATATTAACAAAAAGGTACAAGACTTCTCTGTGAAATTTTTTTTGTAACTTAATCTCCATGAATTGTTCTTTTATACATAAAATAATCAGATTCGTAACTTTGATAAAAATTATGGAAATGTTGGTCTCAAGTGAAAAAGTTACGTGAATTGGATTATGATCTGAATTTTCAAATCGAAATTAAAAATGTAAAAAGGCGAATTCACGGTTTCTTAGTATGCTTAAAAACTGGGATCAACCGTCAGCTTTTAGAATCATTGATAAAAAATGGTACTTAGCACTCTACTTTTGCTAAAATTAGCCTTCAAAGTCATCGAGGTGGAAAAAATCAATTACTACATAATTATTTTTTGCAATTTTGAGATTTTTCTGATCAAGTTATGATAGAAAATGCTGAAAATTAATGAAAATTAGCTTTGGTCAAGAAAAGTTCTAGATAAGAAAAAGAAAAAGGTATGGCAATAAATCACACATCATAATGTAAATAAAAAGAAATTTATTTATAAAATTCACAGTAGGTTTTCAAAGTGGCCACCTCTAGCCTCAATACACATTCTACACCTTCTTAGAAAATTTTCTTTTAATCGCATAAAACCTGCCCTGTTCTCTCTTAGGACACGTTCGGCTTCTCTTAACTTCAGTCGCAGCTCGTCTTCACTCGAACATTCTCGGGCGTAAACAATATCTTTGAAATAACCCCAAACGAAAAAATCCATGGGATTAAGGTCAGGTGAACGTGGGGGCCACTTGATTGGTCCGCTGCATCCGATCCATCTGTTCAGGTATCGTTCATTCAAGTGATTACTAAGGTGTAGAATGTGTATTGAGGCTAGAGGTTGCCACTTTGAAAATCTACTGTAAATTTTATAAATAAATTTCTTTTTATTCACATCATTATGTGTGATTTATTGCCATACCTATTCCTTTTCTTATCTTGAACTCTTCTTGATCAACATCTGGAGCTAGTTTTTATTAATTTTCAGCATTTTCCATCATAAGGTGATTAGAGAAATCTTAAAATGGCAAAAATAATTCTGTAGTAAATGTCTAGTTCTCTGATTTTTTCCACCTCGATGACTTTGATGGCTAATTCTAGCAAAAGTGGAGTGTTGAGTACCATTTTTTATCAATGATTCTAAAAGCTGACTGTTGAGCGCAGTTTTTTAGCATTCTAAGAAACCGTGAATTCGCCTTTTAACATTTTCAATTTGGATTCGAAAATTCGGATCATAATCCAATTCACCTAACTTCTTCACTTGAGACCAACATTTCCATCATTTTTATCAAAGTTACGAATCTGGTTTTTTATGTATAAAAGTACAATTCATGGAGATTAAGTTACATAAGGATCTCACAGAGAAGTCTTGTACTTTTTTTTAATATCTTTTTTAAGATGGTCAAGTGGAAAATTCTTAAAGTTCATAAAAAAATTCTCAACTCGAAAACCGTGAAAAATCGCCATAACATACATGGGGGTGATTCGAATAGCCCATGACACGAGGGACCTGTTTTTTTCTTTTAGACGTCAATCTCTTGGCCACCCTGTATATCAGAAACCTGAATTGAAACAGCACTCAAAGATTGTCATTCAAAGGTATGCATACAGGGTGCGTCAGCAAGGCGTACGGCTAAAATAGCACCTAAACTATACCGTGTCGAAAAAATTCATATAATATGGGTGTGAGGTTGACAAAAATCTGCGTCAAAAGAAGTTACGGAAAAATTTGTAGTTTTTTCAAATGAAACACCCTGTATTTCATGGCTTAATTCTTTCGAGGACAACAAGAGCTGTACACTACATTTTTCAAATTTCATCTCGGCGGTGCCACATAATTCGTATTTTTAGGATATTTTCAGTGTTTTGAGGGGGTCATCAAAATTCTTATAGCAACCGCTGTTTTCAATCTAGATAAACGAAATTTTTACCGAAGTTAGCTTAAGGTATCAGCTTCATCATTCGGTTAACATCTGAAGTTTTTTTCATACGGAGTGTCTAACATGAATTTATCAATTCACTCAAATTAAATAAGTGATAACTCGATTTTTTCAAATGGAACACCCTGTATTTTTCTCTTTCATGAAATTTGTTTCTGAATGTTTACCTTTTTTACTAAGTAGGTAAGTCCCGTACTTGAACCGCTCTTTTCTGAGATATTTCAGATTCTTTGAAAAAACGATTAATTTTTAAAAAAGGTGGACATTCCAAAAACTAATTTCATGAAGGACAAAAATACATGGTGTTCCATTTGAAAAAATACAGTTATCGCATTTTTAATTTGAGTAAATTGGTAAATTTATATAAGACACTCTGTATAAAAAAAACTTCAGATCTTCACCAAATGATGAAGCTGATAGCTTATGCTAACTACTGGAAAAATTTCGTTCATCTAGATTGAACACAGTGGTTGCTATAAGAATTCTAATGAACCCCTTAAAACACTAAAAATACCCTGAAAGTGCGAATTATGTGGCAACGCCGTGAAGAAATTATAAAAATGAAGCATAAGTGTAAAGCTCTTGTTGTCCTCGAAGGAATTATGCCATGAAATACAGGGTGTTCCATTTGAAAAACTGCATATTTTTCCGTAACTTTTTTCTGACGTTCCCTGTATACTTATTTAAAATTATTTTTTGTGTTTAGATTTTGTCAACCTTATAGGTTATCCCATATAAGTTTTTTCCACACGGTACCTAGTTTAGGCGCTATTTTAGCCGTACGCCTTAGCGACGAACCCTGTATAATAATTTTTCTATAAAAAACTACGAATTTTGTTGTAATTCATCAAATTTTGTTTTCCATAAAACAATCACTTATCTGCATAAGAGAATTGAAAATTGTATCATGTGTCATTTATCTAGTTGTCGAGACAAGTAAATTAAAAAAAATTCTTATATTTCAGAAGAATATATTTGCAATTGAGTTGACCATATTTAGCCAAATAGAAGGTATTGATACTTGACAAAAACTATCGTACGTACACACTTCCAATTACCAACAACTGGGTTTTCCACAGCCACCATATGAAGCTCCACAACCATTTCCTAAACAACCTGATGGAACCACCACAGGACTCGGGAGAAGTCCCAGTTTCGTCAAAATAGTACACTCGTGCAACTCAAATGAAAGCATCATGAGAAACAAGGCAATACCAAAAATTTTCATTGTTATCGATTTGTATCACAACTTGTCTCAATTACTTCGACTTCGATAGTTAGTAGATACTTATTGGTAGTTACTTTGAAAAACAAATGACTGATTTTCGACTGAATCAAGTTATAAAGATACGATCATTACTGAACGAATATGGACAATAAATATAGATTTAAGTAGTTCATTGTTCCATCACATAAATGAGGCACTAATGAGGTTGTTAAAACTTCAATAAAAGTAATTTTAAATTAATACTTGTATACTCCATTCACTTTTATAATATATCCCGGTTGGCCATGATTCAGGTTTTTCAAGTATTTTCACTCAAAACTGACGCAGGTTACTGGTTAAAGGTCAAATTATTCTCAGAGACGTTGCCAATGCTGTTTACCCTATATTAACTTCGTAAATGGAGCTAGTTCTTTTCAGGTTTAACTGTGAAACTGCTTTCGTAGTACTACTACATTTTCGTACTGGAGTATTTCAAGTTGTGCAAAAAGGTATTTGAATGTCTTCTGTACGCTTATTTCTTGAGAATTTCAAAAAGTGGGGAAACCCATAGGTCTGTCTGTTTATTTAAAAGTTTTTCTGTCGTGTTATTACACTCGATTCTTGATATCCGTACAAGATAATAGCATAACTGAATCTTTTCAACCTTGTTTATATACGTGGACAGGCGCGTACCCAGAAAGGTGTGTTGGGGGGGGCTCAGCATTTAGCAAGTAAAAGAAAAAAATGTTTAACTATAAGAAATTATAAAAAACAAATAAGAAAATATTAAAGCATGCAAGAGTGACTAGTTTTCAGTTAGTGGGCTTTTCTTATAATACACGGAAAGAAATCTATTCTCTAACCAAGTGGATAATATTTGATTGAAGTAAATGATAGATTTATATATGAGCAAGAATAAGATTTAGTTGATTCAAGTATACCTTATTCTCCGAATTCAAATAAAATAATTCTTTCGATTAAGTATATCATATACTTAAATTTAATAAATCACGTATTATTGATTCAAAAACATTCGAATATTCCTTGAGAGTAAAATGAAAATTTTGAAATGATTATTTGAAATATTTCGTCTAAGGGAAACATAATCTCAAATGGAATTATTGTACATCTTAATCGCAGTGGTTTCTTCGTTCGAAGCAAAGATACCAAATACTTGAACGAACTCAATAATTTTACTCAATCCAACATCAGAAAATTGTTGAATTGAGTATATAATATTTTCAAATCAAATTTCTTTCCATAATGGTTTTGAGTAAATATTACCTTCAGATTTAGTTTTCGGTCTACTTACAAGAAGTAAATACCTGTTTGGTCGAAACCATTTATATTCTCACTCTGAACCAATGAGATTTCTTCATTTCAGTTTTTACTATACTCAGTAGAAATGAACTTCATACTTAATTCAACTATTAATTATTATATTATTATATGTAAATGCATGTTGAAATAAGTATATTATATAAACTGAAAATTTATTTTATGCATGTTTTGACAAATAGTGAAATTATTTGGAAAAAGATATTCGTTTAAGATTGCTGTGATTTCTGGATGAGGATTATACTCGGGATTATATTCATAAAACGAGGCTTATGAGAATTAAAAACAAATTTATTATTCTTCTCAAATAATCATAAACATACAAAAGTATAAAATGGATCACTGAAAACAAATAGAGAAAATGCTAAATTAAACATATAATCAACTGGACTAGGTACAAATAAACACAATAATAACTTAGGTGAAGAAATAAGTACCAAAAATAAAAATTCTATTCTATATGAAAAATCATAATCCTAAGAATATTATCACATATTATACATATACAGACAAATGGAATAAATCGATAACGAATAAATGAGGGGGAGTTAGGAAAAACGCTCAGACACGTCGATTTGTAATTTCAAATGCGCATATTTTTCAAGAAAATAAAATTATATAGGATGTTCCATGCGACCGTGGCCAATACCAACTTTCTTATTTCAAATGCAACCCCCTGTATATTATTTATTTTTTGGATTCTTCAGAAAATTCTAGACATAATTCATGACAATGTCCTATACCTATCTTCAACTTTTTCGGAAATATTAAGTGTTTTCAGATTTTTTACAAAAATTAACATTTTGAATGAAAATTATTTTATTGCACAAATTCGATACATTACACTCAATACTTATTTCCCATTTACCTCTTGATATGAAGAAAGTAAGCAAAAACGCCTGAAATGTTGAGTAACGTTAGAAGAAAATTCTACACCAAATTAGAATGTTGCCAAGACGTTCGCGGCGAGCATTTTGAACATTTGCTACATTGACATTAATGTTTTTTCTGTTTTTTTAATAATTAAGAAATAATCAGTTCACTTATTAGGTTTTAAGTGTAATGTACCGAATTTGTGAAATAACGTTGATTTTTGCAATAAATCTGAAAACACTTAATATTTCCGAAAAAGTTGAAGATAGGTATAGGACATTGTCATGAATTATGTCTAGAATTTTCTGAAGAATCCAAAAAATAAATAATATACAGGGGGTTGCATTTGAAATAAGAAAGTTGGTATTGGCCACGGTCACATGGAACACCCTATATAATATTACTTTCTCGAAAAATATGCGCATTTAAAATTACAAATCGACGTGTCTGAGCGTTTTTCCCAACACGCCCTCATTTATTCGTTATCGAATTTATTCCATTTGGCTGTTACACTCTGTATGTACAAACAACAGCAGAAATATCAGAAGAACTACAAATAAAAAAATTACATAGGTACACACCCCTGTATAAAAACACATAAAGGTTCTGGCACTGAAAGGGATAATTGATATTCAAAACGTAAAACAATTTGAAAATAATGTCGAATGTCTTACGTGCAGGGAAAAACTGATGGTAGAGGTTATCAACAATAATAAAGAAGCTTTTCGGTTCTAATAGAGACTGTCCCAAAACCAACAAATAGGGCTGCACTGTTCCCTTCCTTTGTATTGCTTTCTGCCTCTGCTCTTGGAATAATTTTCTCCAAACCTCTGCAAGAAAAATGCTTATAAATTCTGTATCCTCTGAATTATTATCCGCATTCTATAATGAGTGATATGAAAGGCTATTCCCCCAAGAAAAAGATACAACAGTACTGTACGAGACCATTTCAATCTAATAATTCAAAATTCGAAAGTTACATAAGAAAATATGGTATAACTGGTTGATTATCGCTGGTATAGTATTGTGTAAATCGAAAAATTATTTTTTAAAGTAGTAAGAGCAAATTCATTTGATAAAAATAACAAATACTTATTTCACTTATCTACTTCAGAATTCATCTCTTTAATTTTCCTTGAATTCAATTTTCATTCCTAAGATAGGTATGAGATCCCAATGTAATAGGATTTTTGAAAATGAATGTTCTTAGAAATGTGATGCGCACTTAGAGTATTTCAAGTATTAAATTTATTGAAAGAGAAAACAGATTTGTGATTCAAAACGTATACGATTCAAACTAGAAATTAAGTTTTTTTTTTCTAAATCTCAATATTATAGATTTAAATCAATACATCTAACATAGCTTACCTTGAAATAGCTTGATAACACTGCCCGAGCATCTCCATCCTCTCATAATTTTTCCACATTTCACTAAAAAATGGTTAAACTTTCTTCAACACACTGAACTTGGACGAAATAAGACGCGGTATGAACAAGTCGAATCAAGATCGGGAGTGATATCCCCTTTTGCGTACTGAATAGAGGGCGCTTTTTAGTATATTGTTGAATAATTTACTTGGATCTAGTGGATGGAGAAATTTATATACTTGGATTACGATAAAACCTATAACTACCGGAGAATTGGCGTATTAGTATATCGCTGAATATTATACTTGGACCAAGTGAATGAAAATTTGATCAAGATTAATAATGGATTCAC
Source organism: Adalia bipunctata (assembly GCA_910592335.1). NCBI lineage: Eukaryota > Metazoa > Arthropoda > Insecta > Coleoptera > Coccinellidae > Adalia > Adalia bipunctata. Next base: position 19,449,657 of record OU342955.1, read on the forward strand.
TTGAATTTTCAGTTATAAAGATTTGTTCTACATTTTTTTTCCTTTAAAAATTTTGTAATTTCTGAATGTTCCAGATTTGATGATTTCTGTTTACATCGTTCAAGAAAAATTTTTAGGATACTTTGATATTTACCCTTACGAAAGATTACTCAAAACGAAATATTTCATAGTACGTAGAAATTTTAATCGTTGGCCAATAAGCAGGCTTCTTTCCAATGATATTAGTAACAGTAAATATCAGATATTATTTGAAATGGTACTAGAACTGTGCTGAGTATCGAAAAAATTGTGTACGTTGGATTGTAAATTTGAGTGTGAATTCAAAAAGTTAATTCGTGGATATGAAAACGTCATATTCATTTCGATTATAGGGATTAACACTTGATGAAGCGTGATGGTGTTGAAAAATATGTGAAAATTAGATATACTCTCTTAAATAACAAATCATTAAAAATCAAGTTGGCTTTGAAATAACCTTGAACAGGTTAAGGCTAAAACAAAATATGATAGCTAACAATTCTCACTCAAAACATATTCTTCTTAAGTTCATAGTTTTTGAGATAATTCACAGCCTCAAGTTTAATGCCTATTTATAATCAAAATCAACAAGTAAGGGTGCTATAAAGCCCTTTCTGGGGTTCAATACCAATACTTTATTTTCATAAATACAGAAGTAAAGAGGTTTAGCATTGTTTACCTAAAGATGGTATATTGTCGAATAATTCACTTGGATCTAGTGGATGGAGAAATTTATATACTTGGATCACGACAAAACTGCCCGCAAAACGGATCAGAGGGTTTTCATTGTTCCTTTTATTCATGCATGTTGCCTAATTACCGGAAGAAGAATTGGCATCTAAGTATATTCTGAAAATTACACTTGGATCTAGAGAATGCATGTCATTTCACTTAAATTTACAAATACGATGACGGGTGAATTGTTCTACAACTTCTTTCTCTCTCTTTCAAAATTATGGAATTACTAAGAGAAATGTTTTACAGAATGTAATAGATTTGGTGATCTTTTTTTTCTATGATGTTTTATCAAACAATTTCATTATAAATCGATTTGTAAAAAGTGATTGAAATTTTCTTTCAAATTATTTTTTCATAATTTAAACTTCATATCATCCATACAATGTATAGATTGGTAACTTTTTTCAGATTTCTAACTTATCGTATAGATATACATATAATCTAAAATCTAAACGTTATCCTAGCAAGTAGCAATATTTTTTTCTCGATTTTATTCCATTTGCCGAAATATTCTCGAATCATTATTGATTGATTAATTAATTATTCAATACATAATTTTATGTCAATCGAAATTATCATTTTGAGAAAACCAATTTCTTGAATATAACATATAGAATGAGGATATTCCAATTCTCGAACTGAGAATATTATATTTTCGAAGTCAAGATATCATATAGTTACCTGAAATATAGAAGTACTCTCGAATTGATTAAAGTGAATAGTTTGGATTGAATAAATAATTCACTTGGATAGAGAATTTCATTCTTCAATCAAGTATATGTTTTTTGAGTAAAATAAATTCATTCCAAGTATAAAAAATTTACCTTTTTACTTGTTTCGATTCTATATATACTTGAAACAACTCTAATATTTCAAGAATATTAGGATTCTTGATTTGAGGATAGATTTCTTTCCGTGTACTACTTAAAAGTTCTTTGTGGTGAATGAGAATGAGACTTTCGCCTGAGGCGAAAGCCTTGGGGGGGGCTAGAGCACCAATAGCCCTCCCTGGATACGCGCCTGTCCGTGGAATATTAACAAAGAAAAAAGTTTCTTCAACATTCGCCAGGTCTTTGAAATTATCGAATTCATAATATAATATTTTCTCAATTTCATTATTTTTCGAAAGTAAATAGACATTTCGACAAATACGTTATTACTTCGACTTCTGTGTAGAAAGGACACTGTTACTCAATCATCTGAAAATGACTATAACCTAACATTTTCAAAATGTACACGGTGAAATGTCTCAGAATTTCATGGCCAACTGGGATCCATTATGAATGTGAATGGGGTATAGATATAAATTTTATTATAAAATTTCATGTTAAAAGATATTTGAAGGTTGTAACATGCAATTCGGCAGATTCGTTCATTTTTTATTAATTTATTTTATCCCAATGTAAAATTGTCCTGCTACTCATTGTACATAAAACGATTCAAAGTAGTTCTCAAGAGCGTCGCCAGGGGGGAGCCGTACAGGGGGACAGCTGCCCCCCCCCCTAGAGCTCAAAAATCCTTTGAAAACTTATGAAATAATCGCATAATATACGAAAATCAGTTCATTTTTTCTATTCTGATTGTTTTTTGCCCCCCCCCCCTTGGGTCAAAGGCTGGCGACGCCCTTGGTGGTTCTCATTATTATTATTATTATATTTTTGACAAGAGTTGAGAAAAATTCTGTAACCTCAAAGAAAATTAAAAATAAATACAGATGCACATAGCTAGACAAAAAAAAGTATAAATTACAATTGAAAAATGAAAAGCAATTACAAAATCAAGAAAGGAGTTTGGCGACGATCAACTCTGCATCCACCTGTCGAATCGGTTTTTGAACGAATTGACAGAGGATGCATCCACAATGGCTTACGGTAGACGGTTCCACGATGAAAACACTCTGTTGGACAGGAAGTGTGAATTGCTTTTATATTTTCACTTAATTTGATTTGACCACAATTACAAGTTGTATAAAAAAGGCCCCATTTCAAAAATCACTTATCGAAGTAAAATTTACTGAAACATTCAATGGATAGTCAACACAAGACATCTGTCACCAAAACAACTATACAAAAGATAATTTTGCGTACCTAAATAACTCAGGTCACAGGGTAGGAGGAATAGGAGCGAAGTATTACCTAGGAGCATAGAATGAATGGAGGGAAGGCTCCGCTACAAAAATGAACTGCCAAAAACGTCCGCACTTGTCAGTTCGCCGCAAGGTCACGAGATGGCGCCAACGTCGTTAGTGGCTCCAGCATGGCTATAACGATACATATTTAAAATGAAATTCGTTTTGACAAATTTATTTCCGATCATAGACTTTCCATATAATTGCGCATAAATAATTGATTAGAATGCGGTGATATGTCAACAATATTGTTATGATTAATATTTGGTGTTATTTTGAAGGGTGAGACTTAAAAAAATTATTTTATTTAAGTAACGTACAGGTCTTCTAGAAGCTGAAAAAAACGGAGATGGAATTGTTGTAGTAAGAATTTGTTTCGATTTCTTCATATGGAACAACCGGACGTCATTTCAAGTCAATCAGAAGGCGTGATTATTCTTTCTTCAGAAATTTTGAATGCGTCATGATCCCACCGAGGCCTTTTTGGCTAAAATAGATAATAATAAAATTGTTCAATATGTTTGGATACTTGTCAATAAAAATTCAAACTGTTTACCTTGTTTTTTCATTCAATAATTATATAGTATCTACATAGCATAATAAATCACACTATATCAATTAAAAATATTATACTTAGCAACACTCGTTGAAATGAACAAAACCATCAGGTAAATTAGATAGTTAAAGCCGCAGAAATTTTTTTTTATCGAAGCCGATTCAATTCGTATATTATAGTAACTTACTTCAAACAATATTCGAATTCAATACAATTTGTTTCGACCTCCTTTAGTCCTTTCAGTCAACGATAAAAAGTTTTATTATTCAATCACTTTGGTGTTGGTCGTAAAAATGTATCAATAAAAATGACAACCACATAATATTCTTTGCAACTGTAGCACCACAGAACAAGACATATGTGACATATAGCCCTATTTGCGATCACAGCGTTATCTATCGGGCGTCACAAGAAACTCTAACCTCCGCCGAAATTCAAAGTTCAAAATGATCTGTCGAGCGTATGAAGCCTTCCCTCCATTCATTCTATGCTCCTAGGTATTACTCTGAAATCTAATTCAGAAATGAAAGTAGAGATATGTTTGATCTGATAAATTGAATTCAGAGAGTATTATGGAAATAAGAAACAACACGATAAAATGAAAGAGGATCAATAAAAGTTCGCGCTGTGTCTGTTTTTTTCGAATATTGGGGAAAAAATATAAGTATGGGTGGAGGAATATACCACGGAGTAAACAATGTAAGAATGTTACTCACGGTTGATGCTGGTTTGAGAGATAATGGGATGTGCCGATTCATAAAAATACGAATTCTGAACACTGTGAATCATCGTGGAAACAGAGTATATCCCCAATCAATTCATCCTTGAAGCCTCCCATATGCCCCTGTAACTCAGGAATCCTCGATGAGTCCAATTAGAGGATGAAATCTCCCGAAGATCCCTAATAACCTCTCGACCTCCGCTCTGACGGTGCTCCGGCAGCATCCAGGATAATACGGTACATATGAGCATAATATCAGAAAGTATCTCGTCATCCACAAAGTAGCGAATTCAATAAGGTGAGCTCTCAGAAGTCTCCACAACCTACTGCCTTTGATCAGTTCCACATTATATTTGTATATTTTTATCCCCATTGCGTGGGCTTAAGGTCCATTATCCTTTATTAAAGCAGTCCATTATGTACTCACGAGGATGGAGATATGTTGCGAATGTGACTTTGGGCATGATGAAAAAAGCGATGCCGCAGATTGAACTGGGGAGTCCTGAAAACTTCCGCAAAAGGATGAAAAGTTTCGAAGTATGATTGGGTGAAATCAGAGACCATTTTCTATACCGAATTTGAAAGGGAAAAGTGTTTGAATTCAAGGGAATTTCTAGAAGAGTATTTCTTCAAAAAATAGAGCATAAGAAGTCTTGAAAATTCTCAGATAATATTGCGGAAAATTCTATGACACCATCATTTCATGAGTTCGTTGGAAATTTCGGATTTCCTAAGAGAACCTCATCGGGAGATACCGCTGCAATCATAATCTACCACAGATAACAGGACCGACACTATCTGCCTTCAAAATTATATTAGTTTTCTAAAGAACAACTCGTTGAAATTTAAAATTGGCAGAAATGTTCGGTACTTTCAAGAGTAAAACGACATTGAGTGTTTTTTTAGTTCTTTTCATCTTATCCTGTTACTCTGGATCAGCTTTGGGAGCACCAAAAAGAGGATTTGTGAGTAGATACTTCTCTCGAAGAATTGTAATAAATCAAAGACGACACCTTTTGACTTTTTCGAAACTGACAAAATATCCCATTGGAAAACACAACTTCTTTAAGGCTGGTCAGCAAATTCAACTCTATAATAAACTGCTCCACATGACTTAGGGATATTGACTTAAATTGCAAAAAAATATAGTTGAAATAAGATTTTTGGCATGAAAATTCATATAAATATAATTTCAAGTTGCAAATTAATTTAAGCCTGTAGGTCTGCAGCGCATACAGGGTGGTTAAGAAAAATCGAGTGAAACAACGAAATTTTATTCCCAGAGAATTCAAGCATTTTAAGACTATCAATACAATGTATGACCTCCACTGGTATCAATAACAGCTTCACATCTTCTTTGCATACTACACACGAGGTTGTTGAACATTTCTTGAGGAACTTGGTTCCATAAACGGGACAGAAGCTCTCTCAGACCATTTAAGGATTCTGGGTTAGGTTGATGATTATCTGATCTTCTTTCGAGCATATCCAATGCATGTTCTATGCAATTCAAATCTGGTGAGTGCGGAGGTATTGGTAAATGTGGAATACCAAGCTTCTCTCGCGCGCATTCTCAACTATGGCAGCACGGTGCGGTCTAGCGTTATCGTCTAGAAATTGAAAAGTTTCACCAATAGCAGCGTGAAAATTTGGCACTACATTGTCAATGACATGCTTCCCATAGTGTAAGGCGGTTATATTCCCAGGACAGATGTGTAGATCTGTGCGCCCGTTGAAACATATGCCGGCCCATACCATAACACTACCCCCTCGGAATGGATGGACTTCTTGGACATAGCGACGATTACGGGGTATGCGTGGGATTGTCCATACCCTAATTCTTCGAAAATCTGAAGATCGTCTATATCTGGATTCATCAGTGAAAAGGACACTACGCCATTGATCGTTCCAATTGACATGTTGCCTTGCCCATTCCAGACTTTGACGCTTATGGTCACGTGTTAATGGAACTCCTCTTAATGGACGTCTAGAACCTAGATTCACCTCTCTCAAACGTCGTCTGATGGTTTCGATGGAAACTTGGACCCCATCTGCATTTTGAAGAGTATTCCCTAGCATTCTACACGTAGATGTAGTGTTTCTTCTCGCCGAAACGATCCTGAGCAGGTGTTGTTTTTCGTCGCTCACCAAGCCTAGGTCTTTCCAACACGGAACCTGTCTCCCTGAATCTATTCCGAAGTCGAGATATCACACTTTGGCTGACTTGGAGCCTTTCCGCTACAACAACCTGAGTTAGGTCACCCTGTAGCATTCCGATAGCCCTATTAGCCTCAGCGTTTGTTAATTTACGTCTTGGCATTTTCAGAAAACTCGTTTCAAATCGGAGCCGTTGATAAAATGACTTCATTTTAAAATAAGAACATTCATGAAGCATATGCAAAGGACCAAACTTCCGAAAAAAGGCGACCAGATTGACGAAATGTCTCATTCTGATTTTTATTGGATCGATTCAAGTTGTTATTGGGTTTTAAATGATTTTACATTGATTTTCTATAAGATTAAATACTTTTATAACGATTGAATACGATATCCCTTACTCTTGTGGAGCAGTATAGTTTCAACAATAATCGTTTGTTATATTGTATGAGTTTGGGTTCAAAATATAAAGATGCTCTGTACGAAGTTGAGTATCTCCATGATTCCAGTATTGATAACTTGAAAAATCTAGTGATGAATGGTATTATTTCAAGCATAATTCATACCCAAAAAAAAAATCTGGGATAAATTAATTGAATAAAGGAAGGATTTCTTTATGAATTTAGTAATTTTTTTGCAGGGGCGTGTTCCCTTAAGGAATCTGTTCAGGAAAAATAGTGCCAACATTGACTGTCTACACAGTGGACTCAAAGCAGCAGTCTCAGTCATATTATTTGTACAGATTTTCAACATGAACAGTTTGTTTTCCTTCTGAAGTTAATTCCACCTGTATCTACTACGTTTAATGAAATTTATGGAGATCATTTAAAATCACTACAACATAATAATATGTTCTCCAAAAAAAATTTTTTTGTTCATGGTTATTAATATTGAAAATATAAATTCAGATCGAACAAATTTTCAACATTCTTTATATTCCGATGCAGAACACAAAACTGAGTCTATTACTCGTATATATCCGAGAAATTGTTTAAAACTAGACTTCCACATGAAGCTGATCTTTGAGTACACCCAAGTTTCAGTAAGATTAACAACAAAACATTTCCTAATGTAATGTCGGTTTGTCTTGTTCAAATCCTTTTATTTTTTTCAAACTGATCTTTATTTTGTGAATTCAATTTATCTTTTTCACTATTCAAAGTCATAATTTTCGATGAATTTAGGTCAAATATAAGCGTAGCTTCCAGCCAAATGTCACCTTATTGTACCTGTACCAATAAATCTTTTGTTATCCTTATTATTTTTTTATTACCCATCCTTATTTATTTGCAGTGGAAAACGTAAAAATTATTCTGATCAATTGCCTCACACTTTTGATTCAAAATTCAGGTTATATTGATAAAACAATCTTGTTACGAAACGGAAGGGGAATTGAGACTAGGGCTAAGACTTTTTTGGCTTTTTGTATTCGAATATTCATTCTTCAATTTATTCGATTATTCAAATAATTCATTCAAACAATTTTTCGTGATTTTTTCATGGGTATTCATGAATATAGTTTTTTGGTGATAATTCAATACATATTCAGTGAATATTTATAAGAATATTCAGTACAACCAAAATGATAAAAATATGTAGTATATTATATTATAAGGATTAAAAGTGCATATTTTTTTACAAGCAATATTTGCAATTGCGAGGCGGAGCGCAGCGCAGCCGAGCGAATGCAAAATTGCGAGTAAAAATAGGCACTTTTAGTCCGTATAATATATACTATTTTTTCTCCAACCAAGTCAAATATCTGGTATCGTTGGTAAATATTGATTGTCAAGTAGACGTCAGTAGACTTCAAATTTCAATTAGAGAGCTCAAATTCAATTACTTTTAGTCCTAGGATTAAAAGTAGCGTTTTTAATCCTAGGATCAAAAGTGTCGCTAAGCAACGAGCAAATTTTTGTACGGTAAGGGAATTGATGGCTTTTGCACCTGAAAATAGTACAAAAATGTCAACATTTTTTGATGGTTGGAGAAAAAAGTTATTTTCCGCAAATCGCTAGGAAATTTTGACATTCCTCACAAAATTTGTCATAGAAAAAGTCAAAATTTCCCAACTGTTAGGAAATATTCATTTCCTCACTGTGAGGAAATGATATTTCCTTGCAGTTGTCAGTGTTCTACATAAGCATATTCGTAATTTTCCCTAGATTTCTCTGGCAATAATTTTAATGAAGCAGTATTTACTGCCTCATTTTTCAGAAATGGAAAATTCATCATCACTCATCATTTCACACTGTTTTGTCTTCGAAAAGACCAGCAATTAAATTAATATCATATCAAGTTTGACAATTCAGCATTAATACGTGTCCATAGTAACGCAACCAATGCCTTTCCGCTCCATTTATTTATGAATCGAATAATTCGCAATTTTCTTTAAAATTCATTAAAATCTGTCGAATTTCCAACGATTTGCGATAAAAATAGTATGTTTACCTCGAAGGGAAAGCCATATTCCTGGACTCGGCTTACGCCTCGACTTGGCAATCTTCACGATCGTCCAGGAATGTAAAGCTTTTCCTACCCGGTAAACAATGTACTATTATTATACAAGGAAAAAAATTTTAGCGCGAGGCAGACACAGAATCGAGAGCTGAAATCTATTATATTTCCTTTGTATAAAACACTATTTTTCTCTGTAATTGGAGAACCGACGAATCAATAATAAAAAATCAAATTACTCAGATCAGTCCCGAACAAATAAATTCATAAAAATTTATTTGTGGGATATTCAGTGATCAGTTGAATATTCCGTGAATCGTCGGGTATTCACTGAATATTCAGCTATTCAGTGAGTACTCAACTATTCACTGAATACTCAACTATTCACTGAATATCAGAATAATGCAAACCCAAATTATTCGAATAAATATTCAGTGATCAAATCATTCATTCATGATTCCCAGACCTAATTAGGACCACATATTGACTTATATAACATTATACATTCTAATAATATTTGCATCCATGTTCATCAAACTGGAGAAAGATAGCAGGAATTTGGACACTTTTTTCTTCAAAAATTTTTATTCAAAATTTGCCGACGTTTCGGAGAAGCATTTCTCCTTTCTCAAGGCTTATTTTATTCTATTTTTAAAGAAGGAATTTTTGAATCGTCAAACATGAAAAAGATAAGTTGGACATTCGCCAGATATTGTTATAAAATTGTTGTTCTGGAAAGATTTCTAGAACAACAATTTTATAACAATATCTGGCGAATGTCCAACTTATCTTTTTCATGTTTGACGATTCAAAAATTCCTTCTTTAAAAATAGAATAAAATAAGCCTTGAGAAAGGAGAAATGCTTCTCCGAAACGTCGGCAAATTTTGAATAAAAATTTTTGAAGACAAAAGTGTCCGAATTCCTGCTATCTTTCTCCAGATTATACATTCTGGTGTTTATGATACTACTACATGAATTTACATGATGAAATGCTGAGGCCAGATCTACTCTTAAGATCTATATAGCGTTGATCTGATGTACTTGTACGAACATTTTATGATTCGAACTGAATGTAGCCCAATGCCATCTTTCTCTTACCACACTACCTCCTAGGAGTATTCTATACTCCTAGCCACGGATGTTTGAGTATCCATGACTCCTAGCTACCTCTCTTCGAAAAAACCTGGTCAAGCTGACCGGTAACTGTAACATAACCTACCATTTTGTTTTGGCTGATGAATATAACGCTGCACAAACACGTGTATTGGTGAATAAAGAAATTTTTTACCATGCTCACTATTTCAATATTTTATATACATGATTGAAAACATGGGTGACCCGATCTGTTATTCGTGTTAACGTGGATGAAGAAGATTTTTTTCATCAATCAACAATCGAATGGGATAAAAAGAAAATTGCGGAGGGGGTCCATTAATGAACGGAGCATTCACCTGTACCCGCCAGACCACAAACCCGAGGGACACAAAGGGAGCACCAGAAATATCCGGGCAGACGTCAAACAAAATTAATTCGAATGTAATATTGAAATGTAGAAGAAGCAGCGTGCCATGAATAATCAAGCGGAGGGATCTGGTAAATGTAGTAAGCAACAATCGGTGCTGCCCTCTCCCGATACGCCAAAGACAATGACGTTCGGATTAGAAGCCCACGGGAAATCCTCTTGGCGACAGATCGCTGAATGCGAGGAATTCCAGAAAGGATCCTCAACATATCCATTGTTTCGCTATTAATTCCGACTGAGAACTATAGTAATTATTATTCCTCATACGAGCGGTTGGAGAAAGGGTTCCGCAAATTAAATCTGAAATCAGATACGTTGCTGATATATCGCTTTAGTAGTGCTTAGCCTTGCTAGGCATGTCAAATCTCTCAGTTTGGTCCACGGTCCTATAAAGAATGAATTGGATTTCACAATTACAGTTAAATCTATACTCCATTCATTTTTATGTTCCAAGTCAACACTATGTTGCCCTTTCTACATTCTTAGCGTATTTCTCAGAATGTATATTTCATTTTGGAGAACACAACAGAAAATTGTGAACAATTATATAAAGGAGTTTTTGGATTCATGATTGTAAAGATTTATCGATGTGCTTTGTTGTCATCATGATATTGTATGTGATATCTATGATTGTGAGGGTGCATAACATTTCTATTTCTAATATTTCTTCATTTCAAATAAATAACAGTTTTATTCATTCATCACAAAGAAAATAAACATAATAACTAAATTAACGAATTTGTTTACAGAGAAACTAATAATTTCAATTCAATAGTAATTGGGTTTTGGTTATAAATTGATAAACAAGAATGTCAATTCCTGAAAGCTTTATAGATATACATTTCATTCACTTGATCTTATGAACAAGGAGTTAAATATTCTGACTATAGTAATTTATTAGTTTAAAAGAATATTCATACATTACTACCACTGAAGGTTTGTACAAATAAAATGGAATAGGTCAAACATATGCTTCACATTTATCATTCACCTGTTCTAAAATAAGATACAAACTCTTGGAATATGGAAAAAACCGATGTATTCTGGTTCAATATAGCCTATTTCTACTTTCGGCAGAGGATTGATAGGAATGAAAGCTCCAGTGACACATTTCAATTCATCGGAATATGAATTCAACTACCGTTGAATGCAATATAGTCATATTTCTTCTTTTTTCAGCTTTTCCGACGTGTTTTTTTTTCTGAAACGTGAAAACGATCAACAATAATCATTTAGAGACCGATGATGCCCATCCAGAACCCGTTTAGGTACTTACGAAAATCGTGCAATTTCATTCTGCAAGTTCTTTCCTAATAATTCTTCGAAAATTCTACCTGAACCATATTTTCCGGTCGCTTTCGTTAGAAGATCGTATAAGGAAGACTTTTTTGTCCATTTACACATTCCAATTAAATTTTGAGCACCTAAAACGATACCGAAACTAACCAAACTTCTGGGGAACCGAAATTTCGTTTGAAATCTTTCTAAACCGCCAGATACCTAAAAAAAACTTCGTTATCAAGTGTAAAAAGGTCGATTAGTACTTACTTTCGCTTTATTCATGCTTATAAATCGATTTTTGGTCCAATTCAAATTTGCCGTTCGTACTCACGCCAAAAGACAAAATTTCTCATACCGACGGAAAACTTCTTCTGGACGACGAAGAACGAAAAATAGGCGATTTCCTATCGATATTTCGCCCCAAAATCGTCGATCGATTCGAACTCACAAAATGTGGAATATCTTCGATACTTTTACTTTGATGTAAACAAAGGAACTGGCGACGTCGTTTTGTCATTAAGGATATTCTCTGTACGCGCACAGATTTTTCATCAGGTGCACCAACTCCTGAAAACGAAACCATGACCTCCTATGTGATTAAATAAAAGTGAATGGAGTATACATATAATAAATAGGGCAGTTGGAAAAGACTGAAACTTATATCGACGAAGAATATATTGGAAATGAAATCTCGACCAACGAAATAGTTTCTATAAAAAAATTCCACTTCGATAATGAAGATAATAAGGGCAGATTAACATCGAAAAGTTCTACCACTTATTCATAAAGATACCTAGAAAAATTGATAAAACAAGAGTTCAGAGATCTCGACCCATTTTAATTAATTTATTAATACGATCCTCGAGTGTTGTGGGGTCGGTAAAGCTTCTTAAAATATTTAATCTCCTCGTATTTTATGACTGAAGTAAAAATATTCACCCTCTAGCTGATATCCCGACATAATTGCGAGTTCCCTCCCCCGAATATGAGGTGAAGTATTTTAATTGCCCTAATAAGAGATGCAAATCCCAAATTATTATAAAAGTTTAGCTGCGGTTTGTTTTTTAATAGGATTATATTCAGTATTTTACGTTCTGCTAATTGGAGGTTATTATTTCCTGTAATGCTTGTTCTTTTGTTTTAATTGCTCAATTTTGTTGAGAGATAAAAGTTCGATTGTCAAAATATATCAATTTTTCATGGGAATATTTATTGCTCTGAAACATTTCATTTTTTAATGGTGGAACTGCAAGTAAAAACGGTAAGGGAAACATTTGGGTAAAATGTTATCAGGGAGATAACCCTCAAAAACATCATATTGATCAATAGAAAAATATCTGGTAGTATTTGAGGGTGTGATAGAATGCGTAAGATTTTGAATCATTCATAGTAGCTATTTTGCGTATTGGTAACTTCAGAATCTTGAGTAGTCCGTGCTGGTGAGAAAAATCTAAAATGAGATATCGAAAAGAAAAACAAGAAAATCTCGACTAATGAGGACTACGGGGAATCCTGCGCATTGATATTCTGCAACTCAGTTCAGTTATTTCAGAATTTAAATACAGAGCACCATCTCGTATTTGCCTTGCCAACATCCTCCCGTAATTCAAAGGTATTCGTGTTTTTAGTTTAGACCAGGTCCCGTATTCTCGACAAGTGATCTTTCGGTGCGTATACGTTTTCTGTATTGTATGTATGTATACCAAACGTATACGCACCGAAAGATCACTTGTCGAGAATACGGGCCCAGGGAGCCGATTGTTCGTTTCACGACGCTCTGATCTAATTTTCGAGTGAAATTGGAATCGTGGAAAGTACTTCTAATATTGATTTCTAATGAATCTATTGCATGACTATTTTCCTTCATATATGTGTAGATTATTTATTGCAAAAGAACAATCAATTGTATTTCGTCATCTACTGTCAGTGATTAGTTAGGTTAGGTGACTCACACCGGGGGAATAACGCGCAGCTGCAGCGGGGTAATTCTTCAATAATATTCTGTTGGTTCTCATCCATAGTTTAATAAAATCAAAGACAAATTCTCAGGTAACTGGATATATTTGTAAGAATATTATCGAACAATTGCCGACGTTTCGGGAACTGCTTGTCCCTTTTTCAAGGCTAAAATACAAAAATGATACATCAAAAAACATAATTATAATGTGTGTTAGGTCATACACACCTGGTTCGTGTATATTCTGAAATATTTTGCGTTGAGAAGCGAAAATTCAACCATTTATTGAGGAATCATGCGATTATCAAAAACGTGTTCACGTGTAGCTTATTCTTAACCTAAAAGATGTTTCATGTAACCACAGAAAAGTTAAATCACTTATTTTGTTCTTCTTTCACATACATATAGTCATATACAGGAAAACCATCTCTCCCCCAGTGACCCCCTACGTCTATATACCATTTAAAGTCTGTCGACTGTCAGTCACTGGGAGAGGAAGAGTCCACCTTCAACAACAAATGATCTTTCAGTACACAATTCTATAAAAATGACCGCATCAAAGACGGCAACAATGTCAAATCTCCTGTCAATTATACCGTGGTTATACAACATCAAATGACAGTCACGTTAGGCCGTTTGCCCATCTCAACAAAATTACAAATTGCCGAAATCAGTCAATGTTTACATAAAATTATATTTATACTTTACTATTATCTTCAATAATATTTTTTTCCGCAAATCGCTAGGAAATTTTGACATTCGCAACAAAATTTGTCATAGAAAAACTCTTTCCCAACTGTAAGGAAATGAAATTTCCCTACAGTTGTCAGTGTTCTACATAAGCATATTCTTACTTTTCTCTAGATTTCTTCGGCAATAATTCTAATGAAGCAGTATATTACTGCCTCAAACAGCTCTGTACGAGTCCCAGAAATGGAAAATTCATCATCACTTATCATTTTACACTGTTTTGTCTTCGAAAAGATTAGCAATTAAATTAATATTCATCAAGTTTGACAATTCAGCATTAATACGTGCTGTCCATAGTAACGTAACCAATTCCATTCCGAATTTCAAAGCTCCATTTATTTATGAATCGAATAATTCGCAATTTTCTTCTAAATTCATTAAAATTGTCGAATTTCAAACGATTTGCGGAAGGATAGTATGTTAACCTCGTAGGAAAAGCCACATTCCTGGACTCTGTGTTGCTAAGTCTCGCTTTACGCCTCGACTTAGCAATCTTCACGATCGTCCAGGAATGTAAGGCTTTTCCTACCCGTTAAATAATGTACTATTGTACCTATTCATGGAAATTTGTTTAATATTCATTGTAGTTGGTTATTACCTAAATAATAAAATATTTTTTTGAGTTTCTCAGCTGTTCAATATGTGCGCATAATTACCCCATCGCATGCGCGGTATTACCCAGTACGTGGGGGAATACCGCGAAAAGAGAGAATTTTTTTTCTCAATTGGTATAGGTAGTTGAACCTTTTCCTTGTGATGAAAAAGTTTCAAATGGGTTCATGATTCAGCAGTTAAATTATGAAAGTTTGTGTGTACATAGGAAGGTCTTTGTGAGCATTTTCTCTTAGGTGCGTGGAATTCCCCCGACCTCCCCTATACGACTGACTTTGGTTTCAAAATATATGTTTGCGAGGTCGTTGAATTCAATAAATAATTGTCCATCTCCATAGCCTCGATTAGCTAAGTTTAGGTTTTCACCTGTCAAATTTGGAAATTTCAAACTTGTTTATACAGAGTGTAACATCCAAATGGAATAAATTCGATAACGAATAAATGAGGGGGTGTTAGGAAAAACACTCGGACACGTCGATTTGTAAGTTTTCAAGAAAATAAAATTATATAGGGTGTTCCATGCGACCGTGGCCAATGCCAACTTTCTTATTTGAAATGCAACCACCTGTATATTATTTATTTTTTGGATTCTTCAGAAAATCCTAGACGTAATTCATGTACAATGTCCTATACCTATCTTCAACTTTTTCGGGAATATTCGTAAGTAACGTAAGAAGACAATCCTACACCAGATTAGCATGTTGCCAAGATGTTCGCGGCGAACATTTTGAACATTTCCAACATCAACATCAATGTTTATTTTCTGTTTTTTTTTCAATAATTAAAAATAATCAGTATTACTTATTTTTATTTAAAACGTTGATTTTTGCAATAAATCTGTAAGCACTTAATACTTCTGAAATAGTCAAAGATAGGTATAGGGCATTGTGCATGAATTGTGTCTAGAATTCTCTGAAGAATCCAAAAAATAAATAATATACAGGGGGTTGCATTTGAAATAAGAGAGTTGGTATTGGCCACGGTCACATGGAACACCCTATATAATATTATTTTCTTGAAAAATATGCCCATTTAAAATTACAAATCGACGTGTCCGAGCGTTTTTCCCAACACGCCCTCATTTATTCGTTATCGAATTTAGGTATTCCATTTGGCTGTTACACTCTGTATAATGCTGATCAGCATGTCTCATAGTATCTCTATGCAAAATATGAGCGATTTGTAATATCTCAATTTCCGGGTGAAAAATGATCAAGACAGAGTGCGAGGTATCCATTCCTAAAGGTGCTCATACACCGTCGGAGGAGAACTAGTCGAGGAACGACAACATTAAACTCTATTTTTCCCTCTTGATTTGATGGAACATTCGAAGATAAATATTTGATTGGTATAAATTGTAGATATAGGGTATTCAATAACCTTGATACCTGAAACTTGTACACTTTTTCATAGATATTGTAAAATGGAGAAAATAAACATTTTTAGAAAAATTAGCATACGAATTGTAGGATATATGGAATCAGGAAGCTTTGAACGTGGATTATTCGAGGTCTAACCCAAGCTCGTTTTAAAATTTTTGGCTAAATCATGGTTGAAAAATTAAATAAGTTTTCCTATTTTTTGGTTTTTTCCCTACTCTCTCATTTTATATTTTTCGATTCTTTCGACTCCACAGCCAGTACTAGTGGTTTTATTTCTGGTAAAATCTTCATCTTGAATACCTTCGAAAAGTTCGAAGATATGTCAGTTATGGTTCAAGACTGAAGAATTGATTTATAAAAATTCTTCAGCCTAAGATGCAATATCCACATATAATTGAATTCACCATATTGCACCCCACACTACTGAAACTACATAGTTAGCCACGTAATACGTCTCATAACCCCAAATAACCCGTGTGCCATAACTAATAAAGGAGCTGATGAAGCGAAATGTCCCATGTTTAATAACAGGGGGGCCCCAATGGAAACACTTGCCATTACATTAATCGATTCTCAAGACAAAACATGATGCAGAACACAGGCGTCTGCTGTCACCCGTACGTCGGTTCTTCAACCCTTCCGTCGTAGCGTCTCTCTATCGGCCCTTTATGGAGTTGCACAAACTGATATTAGTTTGAAATTAAATTGATGTAAATGAATTGTTGCTCGCTGCAAAGTTGTTTCTAATTTAGATTATGCCCGGGAAAGTGATTGTTATGGAACCTCTGGAGTATTAATAATTAGTTTTCTTCTTCTTTTTCGTTCGGATTCAATTTTGGGACTCATATTGCACGTGGAGATTGAATGTTTTTGTGACGGGAGTAAACGTCGAAGTTAATGACGTTAAGCTGGATTCTCAGAGGACGTATATCTTATATCTCTGTTTGGAACGTGCCCCCATTGGTGCACGTTTGACCTGTCTATGACATCGCACATAAAACGATCCATTTGTTCACATTGAAATAGAAATAGTTATAATCAACTAGTTTATTAATCGCTGAATTAATAAACGAGTTGATTACAAGATTTTTATGTCGACCTCATCACGAATTGAATATGAATTCTCGATAGAAATGAATTTTTATTTTGCATAATAGACAAATTTGACATAATGTAAATTTCTATGTTCATTCCGATATATTAATATCATATATCTACTAATACCTATATGGCTTATACGCCTGCTAATCTGAGTCTGAAAGTGAAGCCAGATCTTTGGTAACGATTGATTTGTACGCATGCGTCAACTCGAAATTCGAAAATGACAATAGACTTGGAGGTTATGTTATTTATTTTCGACTTCAAGATTTTCTTGCATAGATATGTCTTGCATGAAAACGTTCTACTAAAACATTTCCATTTTAGTTTTCACAAAGAAATAAATGTTATAAGATTTCAGAAAACTATTAGATTCATCGTATCGAAGGGAATGCATTCTTTTAGCCGGAATAAATATTGATAATTCAATTCATGTGTCAAGGATTTATCGAGAAATTTTCGTCAGAGGTTTAATGGAATTCCGATAAAATAATACGTAGGTATGCCTGAACATCATTGCTGTGAGAATTAAGGTTGATAAAATGGTAACTCACATAGTTAAATAAACTCTCGTTATCAAAGTAATGTAGAAGTCAAAAAGATTCTGTGTTTTAGGTTAATTGAATAGTGAATATTTCATTGCTGAAACAAAATTGAAATGTGTTTTTTCAGTTAGGTATTCAAGGATATGTTTATTTGCAATGTTGCATCCCAATAGTTGTTCTCTTCACAATTTTTTTTTGATAAGAAGTCTACAATTTTTGTCTCGTTTTGTTGATCTACTTGCTCAGGGTTCGATGAGGTTTCAATTCTGAATGAAAAATTCTTTCTTTGCTTCAAACATTCCTTTTTAAGATCCCACTTATAGCAACTATTGAAGATAATATCAAGTAGAGGCCATAAACATTAATTATTTAAATTTGCAATTTCTTTAAATGATGTATTCAATCATTCTATGTAATAAAACAAATAATAACTATTTTACAGTTTATTTATACATTTTTTCATAACAACTTCATACCGAAAATTATTGTTAAGGAAGAGAAAAAACAAGTTTACATGCTGAGGTAGGTAGAGTTGGATGAACTTATTCTTAATTGAGACATATGACGTTTTGTTTACTTTGGTGGATTGGAAAATATGGGGCCTCTTCGATAAGGTTTTTTGGGAAACAAGCTTTCATGACATATTCAATATGAGTAAAGTATTAGAAAAGTTTGAATCCTCCTCCAATTTTAAAATGGTACATGAAATTAGAAATATTTTCTTACTATGAGTTTTCAGGTAAACTATGAATTTTTAGTCCATGATCCATATTATAATTGCTTACATAGTAAGGGAAATAGCCGTCAGATAAGGGTAAATCCAAAATTATTCTCAGAAGGGCACTTTTGAGAACAAGTTGAACTTTTCTGATTGGATTATTATGCGTTTTGGATTATGGCATGAAAAAGGAGTTTGTTGGTAGTACCCTCATAGAAATATGCAATTTTTTAATAACCCAGGGACTGCATGTTCCATTAAAATTGAATGAGAGGCTATTATTATGACAAAGTGAGAACATGAGAGTGGAGGTAGCAGTACATACACTAAGTAATACAGTATTGCAAAAACACTGTTGCTTTATTTTGTTAAATTTTCAATAATACCATCTGAATAGTGAGTAGGAGGATAATATGTGATCTAAAAAGACATACCGTTGATTGGAAGGAAGATAGTGGATTGTCTGTAAACAGTGGAAGATTAAAATCATGCAAATTTTTTGCTAATACAAGATGAGTACGTAATGTTGTGGTGTATAAACCTTGAGTGGAACCTCGATATAACACATTTTAGACCAATCTCACCTTAGTTTAATGAATTACTTGTTATAACGAATCTCTACTGGTTCCCCACCGATTTGTTATATCAAGGTTCCACTGTGTTTATATGACGTAATCAAAAGCCAAGGCAAATTTACTTCTCAATACGATGAACATAAATACAGAACCCAGATAATATGTGACAAATAATTTATCAAGTTTCAGAATGCATTTATTCTAGAGTCAGTTTAACTGACTGATTTCATTCATTTGATGAAAAGAAAAACGCACCCAATATGTGTGTTACAGTTTTTTCACCTAGCGGTACATTGCCATTAAAAACTTAGAGCCAACCCTTTCAGTGGGTTACTATTCAAAAAGAGATTTATACTTTATAAGATGTCCTCCATCCAAACCAAAATTGACTTCTCTAAGTGTTTTCTATTAGTACCTTTCCCTTTAAAATAACTTTCAACAAAATGTCTTCCTCAAATCCTCATTTATGCGACATCATTATCAGCATTTATGTGACATAGGTAGAGCCATCCATTGAGATCTTTGCAGGTGATTCTTAGGGAACCTGAAAATAATATAGTGGTAAAGGAGAAAGCATGAACGTATAACAGTAGTATTTGAATGTTTTACCTGTGATATGAATTCGAGCATGTAGGGTCACAAATGTAACATTTGTAAGTAGATTTCCTTCAAGACATGTTTAATTCCTTATTGAATAAAGGAACAGCAACAAAATTTTCGAATAGATATAAGTATTATTCGGACCAACTATAACTATAAAGACTAACCAACTCAACTAGGTAAAAATACTTTGATTATATTGAACGCGAAAATTAACAATAACAACAACGAACAGAATGAAAAAACGAACGAGAATTTAAATTATTAACAAACCATGAATGTTCAATAAGAGCGGAGGGTAGAAACGGAACGCAAAAGGATAAAACTGGGGAAACAAACTTCGATTATATCATTATATCAAACACGAAAATGAACAACAACGAATGATTTGTTTGGTTATGAGCGTAAATATCCACATGAAATAATACATCACATTATTAATTTTACGTCTATGACATAATAAAATGTGCCAGAGAGAGATAGAATAATCACGTTATTTTTATTCTTAATATTTCTGCACATGCGCAGATCTGGATTGTTACCAAAGCCCAGCTTCAATTTTGATTGGCCTATTACCTATATAGGAATTATTAGATATATGATTAATATTTATGCCTCCTATGGAACAATTCGAAAAATTCATTGAGGGAATATTGGACATGTTGTGACATTCTGAATATTTACAATCAGTTCACATTTATACAGGGTGTTTCACCATAAACTGGACAAACATATATAGCCTTGTAGACAACACCGGGGAAGTCATTTTTGCCTTATGAAATATACCCCGTTTTCGACGCATAATCGAGATACAGGGTGCTTAATGTCAACTTTGAGCAATATTCTGTGAACTGTGGTAAGTTATGCGTGATATTTGAAATAACGGTTCCTGGTCACATCTTAGTATTTTTGAGGGCTAAATTGTATTGTGGTGTAGAATTTTGCAAAAAAAAATTCAAAATGGCGGAAAACCTGCAAAGTCGGAATTTGTTTTTCTCGGTTGCCAATTTGGAAAGCATAATCTCAACGTACTCGATTTTCTAAGATTTTCCTTGAAAAAATTTTTTCAAATTTCGAACTCAACTTTTTTTTTACATGTCTTCAGTGAAAAAAAAAATTCGCCCAAAATTTTTGGAATTTTCCATGGTTGAACTATCTTCAATTCTGAATACTTGGGTGGAAACAGAATAAAAAAATATCAATTGGTTTTCTTTTTGTAGCCTTCCGAAGATTACGCTAGGTGTACTTTCTTAATTTTTATTTGAGAAACTGGAGGCCGTACGGAGGTCAAAATTGTGCTGCTGGGCTGCCAGAACGACCCAGATAGAAATATAAAATTATAACTAAACAAAAATTTTTTTCGAAAAAATTTAAAAAAATTTGAAAAAAAACAAATTTTTTTTCTTATTTTTTCAAAAAATTTGGGTGGGAATCGAACTCTCCACTTTCGATTTACTAGCGTCGCTTTGGTAACGGAAATTTATAAGATTAAAATGAACCCAATTCATACTCGTAGAGAGTTCGAATCCTACCGAAGTCCGGATCATTCTGGCAGCCCATCAGCACAATTTTGACCTCCGGCCTCCAGTTTCTCAAATAAAAATTGAGAAAGTACACCGAGCGCAATCTTCGGAAGGCTACAAAAAGAAAACCAATTGATATTTTTTCATTCTGTTTTCACCCAAGTATTCAGAATTAAAGATAGCTCAACCATGAAAAAATCCAAAGAATTTGGCCGAAATTTTTTTTCACTGAAGACATGTAAAAAAAAAGTTGAGTTCAAATTTTGAAAAATTTTTTTTACGGAAAATCTTAGAAAATTGAGTACGTTGAGATTATGCTTTCCAAATTAGCAACCGAGAAAAAAAAATTCCAACTTTGCAGGTTTTCCGCCATATTGAATTTTTTTTCGCAAAATTTTACACCAAAATTCAATTGAGCCCTCAAAAATACTGAGATTTGACTAGAAACCGTTATTTCAAATATCACGCGTAACTCACAACAGTTATCAGAATATTGCTCAAAGTTGACATGAAGCACCCTGTATCTCGATTATGCGTCGAAAACGGGGTATATTTCGTGAGGCAAAAATGACTTTCTCAGTGTCAACTACACCGCTATATATGTTTGTCCAGTTTATGGTGAAACACCCTGTATAATTACCTATGATATCCGATAAGGAACGTGTGAAGAAAGTGGAGGTTGAACATGTCCTGTGCATTAATTTTAAAGATAATAATGAATATAAGACATCCACAAGCTCTGTCAAGTTTTTGGGCGTATTCTTGGAACACAACCTTAGGTGGGATGCCCATATTGATCATGTGAGCCAAAAAATTAATAAGACTAATTATGCTATTTCTCGCATAAAACATACCCTGCCTCTTGATGTTGTCCTGAGTGTATACTACAGTATGGTCTATACCCACCTCTCGTACAATGTGGTGCTTTGGGGTAATGCGGTAGATAGCAGGAGAATTCTAATAGCACAGAAGCGCATAGTGAGGAATATATTTGGTTTACGTCATTTGGATTCCTGCAGACCTTTTTTTAAAAAATTCAGAATTTTAACGTTTCCTTGTGTTTACATTTTAAACGTTCTCTTGTACATGAAAAATAATATAGCGAGTATGAATAGGAACTCATCTTATCATACGTATGCAACCAGGTCATCCAACTTATTGAGTATTCCAAAGCATAGAACGAGCAACTTTGAAATGCACGTTGAAAACCAGGGAATAAAGTTCTTTAATCACTTACATGTCGAAGTGCAAAACTTAAACTTCAAATCATTCAAGGGGTATCTGAAGGATCTGTTGATTTCCAAAACTTATTATTCTGTTGATGAGTTTATGAGCGATTCTATTGCCACCTTGAACTACTCTCAATGAATTTGATGTAATTTTTGTTTTGGTGTGAGATCTGTTTGTTCTTCTTGTCTTTATACACCAGTGTACATGTATTATAATATGTATTTATATATTTATGTATATATTTATGTTCTTTTCTGTAGAGCTGTTTCATTGTACTTTGTATTTTATTGAATGTTCATGGTTTATGATATCTATATAATATGACTTGTCCTATACACATCATATTTGTGTCTTTTGGATCAATAAATACTATTACTATTACTATTACTATTACTATTACTATTACTATTATCTACTTTGCAACTTGTATCACCTGAAATTTCTTCTGCAGTCTATTTTATTTTGAATGGAGTTGTCAATATACCCTTCTGTGGTGTAAGTTGATTTCCAACCAAGCTTGATAGTGCCAAATAATTCTATACCTATAACATGATCCTTGTGGTTTTCCTTGAAGCAGTCGACCTAGGCATATGGAGACTACTGCGCATGCGCGAATAAGGGAAGTAGCTTGGGGTAGGATTCTAAGCAGGGTAGGGGCAATACGGCGGTGATGGCGCATGCGTATAAGCCATTATATGTCCAGGTCTTGGCTTCATTTTTACGCAATTTTTTGCACAATGCTAGCGGTATAGAAGTTCAAGTACATATATGGATAGTGCTCTGACTGAATATTTTATGTTTGGTTGCCATGACAATCATGCAGTAATATAAAATCATGCATTAAAATAGGTCAAAATGGATGATTTCGAGTGCGTTAAAATGAGCTCTTATTCTATGGTCGACGAATAAATTCAATTATTGGATGGCTTTTCAAATTCCATAATGAATTATCATGTATTTATCGAACTGTAGCAAATTACAACTCTCAGAAAAGTTTAAGTGTCTTTTTTGTTTCTGTCCTTTGCAGTTTCTCATCAGAATTCCATGTGGAGGGGGTGTTTCGATAAGAGCGCAAGATTTCAGTGTTCAATGAAAAATGGTTTTCTCCAAGTAACGAAATATTAAATGATTTAGAAAATTTACTAGTATGGGCCAGCAGATCTACCTTTTAAGTAGTTATCCTCATCGTAGAACTCGGGTGATTTTATGGACGAAATGTCAAAGTTTGATCAATTTTCCTGAAGAAATGGAAAAATTATGGAGAATATGAATATAGAGCTATTTTGCATTGACGTTTCCTCTTTCGATCCGTATTTTCACATCTGTGAGCCCTTTTTGTAAGATTTTTTTGTGATTTTCGCGAATTTTCAAAAATACTTCTACTCCGCCTGGAGAATCGAAATTTATCCCACGAATGAATCTATTTAATAACAATAACAACTTCATTATTTCAAATAATGTGGATCGTTACACAATTTTCATGCATACACACACCATCAGTAAATGAAATGACGTCACAGCACAGTGAACATGTACATTATAATATTAACTGTGCACCAAAATACTCTGCCACAGAATATGGCTCCAAGTTTAACAGCAAAGAAAACACTTCCTTTCTGAAGTCCCCAAAAAATTATGCCGTATCTTAATTTAGACCCAAAATTAGCATGATACAATATTTTTAGTGATTCTACTCCAACATACTTGAAAGTTATTCTCATAGCATAACAAATTGCACTGAAATTTTTTGATACAATATTTGTATGGTGGTCAAATTTCAAAAATCAATCAATGTATACACCTAAGAATTTTGTGTATTCCTAAAGAACAATATAATTTTCATTTATTGTTATTTGTTATCGTTTTTCTAATTTACATCGGTTAGTACCAAAAATAACAATGTTTGTTTTTTTCTCATTTAGAACTAATTTATTTGGTGTGAACCATGATTGTGGTTTGTTGACGAAAATTGTATCCTCATTGGTCAGATTTTCCATTGTTTTTGCCCGTACCAATAAATAAATCTCATCAGCAAAACTTGAAATAGATGAACCTGAGTTAATTGCGATCTTACACAAATCATTGATGAAGATTATAAACAATACTGGGCCTAGAATACTGCCCTGTGGTACACCCACAGTGATTATTCCTCTTTTCGACCGTATAAAAATTTCCTCACCGTAAAGCAGCTTCGCTGCGATTTTAAAATTCTTCTGGGCCCACTTTTTGACAGATTCTCTCGGGCCACCGAGTTGCCCTTTTGAAGAAATTACTTTACTTAATACATGCGATGGTATTTCATTGATACAGCGTCTAATTTCGGCTTTCAGTGCTTCGATGGTTGCAGGCTTATTGGCATAAACCTGTGGCTTCAGATAACCCCACAGCCAGAAGTCTAAAGGCGTAAAATCGCAAGAGCGTGGAGGCCAATTCTGGTCACCAAATCGTGAAATGACACGATCAGGAGCAAACTCATGCAATATCGTCAATGTTTCACGTGCGGTATTACATGTGGCACCGTCCTGCTTAAACCACCATGTCGTCAAGATCGAAAGCTTCCAAATGAGGCACAAAAACTGTGTTCTCATAGCACGATAACGTTCGACATTCACCGTTACTGCATTTTTTGACAATGAGGACGCGTTGTTCTACCGTGTAATGCTCCGTGGATGCTATCTCCCATCTGTCAACTTTCGATCTGTCACGTCATAATAATGTGACATTATGTTTGTCACACGTTGCGCGCCATTCAAATCTTGAGCTCTTATTCAAATATCCCTTAGATATAAAAGGTGTATCTGAATAGAATGAAAGGGGTGATTCGTTGAGAAAAATATTCAATATGAAATTTTTTGAAAAACCTCCCACCGGAAAAGTTACACCCCTCCGAAGATCAACAAAGAAAAATGTTTTTATTTTTTATTTTCCCTGTATATTACGCTAAGGACACGAAACTTGATTATCATTTGTCAATGAAATTTCAGATGTTGGAATTTTTTCAACCCTGAAGTATGCTCAGAAAGGGTTGAGATAGTAACCCTCTAAGATATTTCTTCCCACAACTTTTTTTCTGGTGAAAATTTTCCTTTCAAAAAACATGGCTGAAAAGCCCAGTTCATACACAAACTTTTTTGATTCCACAAGTTATTTTGAAAACTCGAGCATTTGCGAGAAAAACAATTTTCTGAGTTAATATCCACTATAGGGCAAGGGTGTGATGCATACACTCACATTATTTTTCAACGTAGATTCAATATCTGCCATAAAAAAATGGGGTTCTAATTTGAAAAAATTTATTTTTCACGATTTTGTCATCCCTAACTTTGAAAGCGATTTTTTCACCCCCTGTATCATGAATCGCGATTTCGATTTTTAAAGTGGATACATCAATCTTACATCTTGAAAAATCCCATAAATGAAAATTTTCCATCAAAAAACCTCGAAGTTATTCTTGTTTCAGCGGAGCTCTATTTTCGATTTTTTTTCGAACTTTCCCGCTCAGAGAGAATTTTCCAACCAAAACTGAAAAATGTCACATCAAAATAACTTGAAATTTTCTAAGGAATCTATTTCTGCAATAAAAAAATGGTGTTCTAATTTGAAAAACGGAAGTTGACGTCATTTCCGGAAAAACCGGAGGTGCTCATGCCTTGAAAATATTTTAGATTTCATCAGCATCGTGCTGAATTTCATGAAAATACGTTCAGTAGTTTCCCGTATAAGTATGGGTGAGGTTCCTCCTGAAAGACCCTGTATTCCTAGCGAATTTCGTATCATTTCACACCCTGCTACAATGCGGTTCCGCAGATCATAGAATTTTTTTCTCGTTGATCCTGGAGTTTTCGGAAAAACTTGTAGAAATAAAAAAGTAAGAGTATTAGTTGTGCTTTCCAGTCTTCATTTTTGAAAAGGAAAATTTTCACCAGAAAAAAAGTTGTGGAAAAAAATATCTCATAGGGTTACTTTTTCAACCCCTACCGATACCGGAGGAGAGGTTTTTCAAAAATTCAAAAATGAAACTCGTTGAATAATCTCCATTTCTTCGTCTCTACGATGAATTTTTTGTGTAATTTGTGATACATGGTATTGGCAATGAGTTAAATCATCTGATTTCATACAGAAGCAATCATTCCACTTTTAATCAACCCTATCTCGCACTATGGAACCATCAAATAACGTCTATCCTTATCGAAACTATACAATAACGATGGGTATTTCCGGATGAATACCTCCCTAATTTGAACGGACGTCGTAATAATCCTCTCACTATGGTAAAGACGACCCCAATGAGACTTGATCCGGATATTGTCCAAATTTATCAAGGTTCTCCATCTATAACTCCATATCTGGCTCTCAAAATGATTGAGATCTACTGATAGCTCGGACCGAAGGGTTGTTGAACAAAGCGCTTGAAACTACTTCAATAGCGATGCGGTTTCAGAAATACGTAACTTCTGTACGCCTTATGTGGCAAAATTTTAGACAGATTTCATTTAGAATCAGAAAACACACATGAAATTAACTGACAAATGAAGCACTGTAAATAAACCTCATAACCGATGACATTTCCGATAATCTCCTCACTTCCTTGGCTGCATATTTCACAAATTTTCGATTTCAATTTATTGTTAACCCTCAAAATTAACAGCAAAATCATGATATAATATTCTGAAAATCTCAATTTTAATAAAAGTTAACTTTACATTGACTTTATACCTTATTTTTAATGTTCTCTCGGAAAGGTTTTGAACGGAACAAGATACATTAAATGGTATCAGGATTTCACCGAATCTTATGTAAAAGAAGAGAAATGAACAATTTTCAAAATACTGAAATGCTGATAAGTGATTTATTACTTGGTATTTCCACCCCTTGCGTTAATTACAGCTCGGCAACGACGGTTCATACTCAAAATGACTGATCTTAAAATGTTCTGATCTAATCCCTCCCAGATTTCTCCAAGTTGAATTCCCAAGTCATTAAGAGTAGCTGGATGATTTTCTGAACTTCTCAGCCTTCTATTGAGGTTGTCCCACACCTGCTCAATCGGATTGAGATCTGGACTTTTTGCTGGCCAATGGCCATTCCATTCGAGAGACTTCAACCTCTTCAAGGTACTCCTGAACGATGCGCGCACGATGGGGTCTGGCATTATCGTCCATAAAAATAAAATTTTCACCAATGTATGGGGCAAATTGGCACTACTTGCTCTTCAAGAATGTTCCTTATATACTCATCAGCATTCATAGCTCCATTATCAACGACCACTAGGTCTGTGCGAGCAGTCAAAGATATTCCACCCTATACCATAATCGATCCTCCCCCGAAACCAGTAGTATTCAGGAAATTGCACTGAGCATATTTTTCATGTGGACGTCTGTATGCAAGGGAACGTCGATCACAATGGTAGAGGCAGAATCTAGACTCATCTGTCAAGAGAACTCTTTCCCAATCGGCCTCTTCCCAATGGATATGCTCTCTCGCAAAATCCAAACGCGCCCTTCGATGGGCTGGGGTAAGAGCTGGGCCTCTTGCCGCGACACGAGGCCTTAAATCATATTCTCTCAGGCGATTTCTTATTGTCTGAGTGCTAATTTGCACCTCATGAGTTTGCTCAAGCTGAGTTTGAAGGAGGCGAGCGGTTGCAAACCGTTGTCTCAACGAAGAAACTCTCGAGTAACGTTCTTGAATGGCAGTTGTTACCAGTGATCTACCCTGTGCTGGTCTTCGGACATTCATATCTGTTTCCCTGAATCACTGCAACATTCTGGACACACTTGTATGGGAAACTCCATACCTTTCTGCAATTCTTGTGTATGTCCACCCTTCTTCTCGCAAAACTACCGCTTGAGCACATTACTCTTGGGTTAAATTGCGTGTTTCGCGTTGCATAGCGATCGAGTGTAGAAAATCAAACGAAAGAAAAACTATTGATCACTAGAATTGATCGAGAACAACTGATTTAAGAATGGAGCCAATACATTCAAAATCTGATAATATCATCTTTTTTTATTCCTGCTGGGAGAAAACATCTGTATTGAAGAAAAACGTTGAAAGTGGATAACATATGCATGCATAATTCTGTTAAAAATAATTAACGTTGAGAACACCTTCAGTTGTAGAATAAATTTGAGATTTCCATAATATGTGTTAATTTTTTTGCGCAGTGTATTCTAGAACTCAGCAAATAATGAAAACCCCTCAATTCCACTCCAGCATAGCAAGGAAATTCCATACAATTTATTTCGTCATTCGCACAGAGATTTCGCATCATCTGAAACAGGGATTCGAAGCCGTATCCTTATAAATTTCCGAATGTTAAAGGAATGGTTCTTCATTTGAATAACGGAAGTGGAGAGGATAGGAAATGAGCAAAATTTCAAGAGTCATCATACGCGGAATGGAAATCGTTTGCGAACTTTAACAGTCTCATCTCTTGGAAAATAGGATCCGATGACTCTTTTCAATACTTTCACCAGGGAACATTCAGAAAATGGAGTATAATTTATGTTTGTCGTGGATGAAATCGGAGAATGTCACAACATATCTTCAGATTGACTGATTCAACTCAAAAAGCCATGTGTGGATTCTCTTGTCCTGAAAGGACCCCGCACACTTACTTAGGAAAAGCGGATCTAGTGAATTTTCCCCATTAAATTCATATCAAGAACAATATATCAGATTCTCACGAAGGTCTTACATCCGGTTTGTTCTATAGGGCGTTCCAAAATTGCAGCTACGGAAAAATGAATCTTTAAATTTTGATGATAATTCTTCTAATTTTCAGAATTTCATCATGATGCCTTGGGTTCTGAATAATAAGATACCACAGATATTCAAACACCGCCCACCACGTTAAGTTTCGTTATTCAGGCTGTTCCATGAAGCTGTATAAGTAGCTGAATGTAACTTTGTTAGTGACTTTGGGACCACCCTGAGTGTTTCAAAATATGACACCATGATGTATGTCCACCTCTGAAGGAAGTTTCATTAATGTACAAAAAAGAGTTGCAAAATTATTCAGGTTTAAATTCGGATTTCATACAATTTTTCTTTAAAACTTATCTGTAGTTGAGATTGCTGTCAAGGAATATAGGTTTTCATTCAGTATAATTATTATGATAGGTATTGACGGTCGGTCCAAAGGTGTTTTTATTCAGGAGTGTACAGGATGGACATAATTCGGTGAAAAACAGTGTTATCATTTCAGGTTATTGTATCTTTGAGCACTCTAAGGATGCATATTTTTTTTAAATATTATACCATAAAAGTATGTCGATCTTGTGAAAATTTCACTCGTGTATAAATAATTAAAAGATTGTTCCCAAATCATTCAGGTTTTGGTTCAGTATACACCATTACTTGAAATAATAATTATCAACAATTTATATAAAAATGTATCAGCACAAAATATGAAATCTATTAATTCCAATCTTAAAATAGGGTTATTAACACGACTTGTTAACAATTGAAAGATTTGACATTTGAAAGACTGAATATTTTAGCTTTATATTTGTTACACCACTATATAATCTAGGGCAGTTATGGTGTACCTATATTGAACTAAAACCTGAATGATTTGGCAACAATCTGTTGATTATTTATACACGTGTGAAATTTTTCACAATGGTATAATATTCAAAAAAATATGCATCCTTAGAGTGCTCAAAGATACAACAACCTGGAATGATAATATTGTTTTTCTATATAAATAGATTTTGAGATAGCGTACTGAGGAGATTAGTGACACCGAATTATGTCCATCCTGTACATTCCTGAATAAAAAACACCTTTGGACCGACAGTAAAAGCTATCATAATAATTATACTGAATGAAAATAACCTATATTCCTTGACAGCAATCTCAACTACAGATAAGTTTTAAAGAAAAATTGTATGAAATCCGAATTTAAACCTGAATAATTTTGCAACTGTTTTTGTACATTAATGAAACTTTCTTCAGAGGTGGACATACATCATGGTGTCATATTTTGAAAAACACAGGGTGATCCCAAAGTCATTAACAAAGTTACATTCAGTTACTTATACAGCTTCGTGGAACAGCCTGTATAACGAAACTTAACGTGATGGGCGGTGTTTGGATATCTGTGATATTTGGCACCATGGTGAAATTCTGAAAATTAGAAGAATTATCATCAAAATTTAAAGACTCATTTTTCCGTAGCTGCATTTTTGGAACGCCCTATAGAACAAACCGGATGTGAGACCTTCGTGAAAATCTGATGTATTGTTCTTCAGGTTAATATAAATATAATATGTAAAAATGGGGAAAATTCACTGGACCCGCTTTTCCTAAGTAAGTGTGCGGGGTCCTTTTTGAAAGAGGAACAACCCACACTGAGACACCCCGTACAAATGCTGTTCCAATCCTCACATTTCGGTGGAGTTCAACATTCATTTTAATCCGCCTCTTCGACACACCCGAACAGAATACCCCCGAGTGAAAAAAATTATTATGATATAAAACTACCCCTCCAGATACCGTAAAGATGTATACAAAAGGTCACCATATCGCCAAACTTTTATTGCCCGAAATATGGCGAGAGCCGATAACGATATACGTTCAAATTTACAACGAAAACAAAACGTTCAAACGACCACCCTGGACCCCTTCAATAAAAGATAAAATATGCCGGAGGAAAAAATCACTCAAATGAAAAATATCTCACTGAGAGCTTTCGCGTTATATTGTCTTCTTCGGCGAGGTCGAGGATGTGGAAACATGATGAATGCGTATCATATGTTCCGTGAGTCCCCATTTGAATTTGTTCCAGGGGTTAATTCTCGCTGAATAAAACATTTCGATCTCATCCGCGGGATTTTCGAGGCGACCGCTGTGAAGAATTAAAATATTTCGGTTCCGTGAGCTGCCCGAAAATATTGGGTTTTATGGTGTTCGGATGTGGTGAAACCGCTGAGTTATCCTGATGAATACCAAGGAAGGATATGAGAGCAAAACTTGCACGAGTTATAACGAACGCCAAATTCATTTCCTTATTGAGATTTGAATTACAGAGTAGGATTGATACAGAGATAAATGGTTAGATATATAGATAGACGATGATTGATTGATTGATTGTTTGATATGTAGAAGGATGGATAGACGGATAGATAAATAGATAGATGGACAGAAAGATAGATGGATAGATAGATGAACATACAGGGTGTTCCACTATAAACTGGACAAACATATATAGCCGTGTAGATGACACCGAGAAGCGAGGAAGTAATATTTTATTCCTTATGACATATACCCCGTTTTCGATGTATAAGCGAGATACAGGGTGTTTAATGTCAACTTTGAGCAATATTCTGATAACTGTAGTGAGCGGTAGTGAGTTATGCGTGACATTTGAAATAACGGTTACTGGTCACATCTCAGTATTTTTCAGGGCTCGATTCAATTGTGGTGTAGAATTCGGAAGCAAAAATATTTAAAATGGTGGAAAGCCTGCAAAGTTGGAATTTTTTTTCTGGGTAGCCAATCTGGAAAGCTCTATTTCAACATACTAGATTTTCTAAGATTTTCCGTGAATTTTTTTTTCAAAATTCAAATTCACTTTTTTTTACATGTCTTCTGTGAAAAAAATTCACAGATTTCGCAATCCTTGCAACCATCAGAGACATTGGAAATGATAACACCACATGTGAATATTACCAACATTTATTTGCATTTGAACTTAAAATAAAATAGTATTTTCAATAAAAATAATGGGCAATAATAATTGCAAGAAACAATCAACATTCCTAATTCCTAACATAAACATGTAAGAGGAAACTTGTCACCGTATTTTAAAACGAAAATGTTCTTTCTGAAGTAAGTATTCTCAAGATATAATAATAAAAAATAAAGATATAAATAATTGGATGAAGCTGGGTCCATCCTGTCATTCCTGTCCAATATTTTCGAAGTGAATTTTGATTTTAGCAAATCTGGGTTTTCATGAAATTGGCTTCAGATAGAAAGATTCAGTTTTTATTGAAATTCATGAATCCTATATGTACTCGGATCCACTATCATCGAATGAAGCTCATAACATCGAGTCCAATATTTTCGAAGCTAATTTTTATTTTACCAAATCTGAGTTTTCTCGAAATTGGCTTGAGATAGAAGGATTATGTTTTTACTAAAATTCATGAATCTTATATGTAGGGGAGGACGGGGGAATTCCACACACCTTAGGGAAAATGCTCACGAAAACCTTCCTATATGTACACACAAACTTTCATAATTTAACTGCTGAATCATGAACCCATTCGGAACTTTTTCATCATAAGCAAAAGGTTCAACTACCTATACCAATTGAGAAAAAAAAATAATTCTGAAAACTTTCCTTTCGCGGTATTCCCCCACGTACTGGGTAATACCGCGCTTGCGATGGTATAATTATGCGCATATATTGAGAAACTCGAAAAAATATTTTATTATTTAGGTAATAACCAACTATGTACAGGGTGGCCAGATTTCGATGAATTAGTACTACAACTCCTAAACTATAAAAGATAGAGAAAAAGTAATATTCATGTCATGTTCTCTTTTTTCGAGAAACCGAAATTGCTGAAAACCCGAAGTTGCTACGGCGTCTAGTTTCCGAGCTACAGGGCGATTCTGGTATTTGGCCAATTATTATAATTGACTATAACTTCCGTATTACAGAATCTACGCTCTCGAAATTAACACATCTTTAGGGCACTTTTTTTACTGCTTTCCAGCGGTGCTATTGGATTTTTTGTATCTGCACAAATTTCAGAGCTATGACAAAAAAATTTTTTTTTTCAAATGGAAACCATAATGGGAATTGATATTTCCGAATAGATCTTTCTTCAACGATTTCAAAAATATATATCATGTTATACTTCCGAGTTCACTATATATGGAAAATTTCGAAAAAACACTTTTCGTTCAACAAAATCCAAGCAGGCTTTGATTCACTTCCTTCAAAACTGAGACGGTCATAGAATTTCATGTCTTATTTATTTTCACTTGTCGAATTCAATTCAGTTTCATCATTGTATCGTCTGGCGCTTCTAAAGTTCTCATTTATATCACATCATGCAATTTATATGTTTCCTCCAATGACTCGCTCCAATGGACAACGATTTGAACATTTGTTGTGAATATACTTTTTTTCAAATAAATCTATATTTTTTCTTGAAGGAGCTTTTTTTTTGCCCCTCATGGAAACATTAATTATTGCTATCAACGGGTTACATAAGTATTCAAATGCTTTTCATTTTTCAATTTAGCAGAGAAATCATACTAGAATCAACAAGTTTCGCGAAGCCCCTCTATTGGTCTGAGTAATAATAAAGCTAATATTTCCTGAATCAATTTGGCAGCTTACAATAAATGTGAGATATCGAGTTCTATGACCTTATAAGAATACTAGAAGCGCCAGACGATACAACAATGATGAAACTGAATTGAATTTGACAGGTGAAAATAAATAAGACATGAAATTTTATGACCGTCCCAGTTTTGAAGGAAGTGAATCAAAGCCTGCTTGGATTTTGTTGAACGAAAAGTGTTTTTTCGAAATTTTCGATATATAGTGAACTCGGAACTATGACATGATATATATTTTTGAAATCTTTGAAAAAAGATCTATTGGGAAATATCACTTCCCATTATGGTTTCCATTTGAAAAAAAAATTTTTTTGTTATAGCTCCGAAATTTGAGCAGATTCAGAAAATCCAATAGCACCGCTGGAAAGCAGTAAAAAAAGTGCCCTAAAGATGTGTTAATTTCGAGAGCGTAGATTCTTTAATACGGAAGTTATAGTCAATTATAATAATTGGCCAAATACCAGAATCGCCCTGTAGCTCGGAAACTAGACGCCGTAGCAACTTCGGGTTTTCAGCAATTTCGGTTTCTCGAAAAAAGAGAACATGACATGTATATTACTTTTTCTCTATCTCTTATAGTTAAAGAGTTGTAGTACTAAATCATCGAAATCTGGCCACCCTGTACAATGTAAATTAAACAAATTTCCATGAATAGGTACAAAAAATATTATTGAAGAATTACCCCGCTACAGCTGCGCGTTATTCTCCCGGTGTGAGTCATCTAACCTAACTAATCACTGACAGTAGATGACGAAATACAATTATATAATTGTTCTTTTGCATTGAATAATCTACACATATGAAGGAAAATAGTCACGCAATAGATTCATTAGAAATTAATAATAGAAGTACTTTCCACGATTTCAATTTCTCTCGAAAATCAGATCAGAGCGTCGTGAAACGAACAATCGGCTCCCTGGTCCAAACTAAAAACGCGAATACCTTTAAATTACGGGAGGATGTTGGCAAGGCGAATACGAGATGGTGCGCTGTATCAAAATTTTGAAATAACTGAACTGAGTTGCAGAATATCAATGCGCAGAATTCCCCCGTGCGCGGAATTCCCCCGTCCTCCCCTACTCGGAGGAAATATCATCAGATGAAGCTGAGTCCACTCCGTTCAATATTTTCGAAGTGAATTTTGATTTGAGCAAATCTGGGTATTCATGAAATTGGCTATAGATAGAAGGATTCTGTTTCTACTAAAATTCATGAATCTTATGTGCTCGGATCAACTATTGACCTATTCTTCAAATACCGAAGTAATTGCCCAATCTGGCAACGTTGCAGCGAATTTGACGGACCACTCATCGCGGCCCAGATCTCACTAGATGAAACAACAATATAAACACTCGAAGTGCTAATGAAGGAAATAAAACAATGATCTATCCTTCAAATACAGGAATAATTGCCCAATCTGGCAACGTTGCGGCGAATTTGACGTACCTCCCACCGCGGCTCACTGGTCGCCGTCGCCGATTCTCGTATGCTGGCTCAATACACCTATGTCACCTATATCACGCGATAACTTTCGAATGCTTTTTTGGTCTACTAGCGACACCTTTGTCTTTTGACCTTGAACGAAAACTCGTAACTTGCCTGTAATATACGAACATAAACATTTCCAATGTTAAAAACTTCGACCGAAATTGTTAAAATTTTCCATGACAAAATTTCTTCGAAATTCGAGCTCAACTTTTTTTTTACATGGATGAACTTTCTTTCATTCTGAATACTGAGGTGAAAACAGAATGAAAAAATATCCATTGGTTTTTGTTTTGTAGCCTTCCAAAGATTACGCTCGGAAAACTTTCAATATCATTTAATTCTGTTTTCACCTCAGTATTCAGAATGAGAGATTGTTCATCCATGTAAAAAAAAAGTTGAGCTCGAATTTTGAAGAAATTTCGTCATGGAAAATTTCAACAATTTCGGTCGAAGTTTTTTTTTCACAGAAGACATGTTAAAAAAAGGTGGATTTGAATTTTGAAAAAAAAATTTCACGGAAAATCTTAGAAAATCTAGAAAATCCTCGGTGTCGTCTACACGGTTATACATATATGTTTGTCCAGTTTATGGTGAAACACCCTGTATAGATAGATGGATAAATAGATAGATAGTTAGTAAGAAACTAAACACCTGTACATTAAAACTCCTATAAAGATAGATAGAAAGATGGAATGATATACCTACAGGGTGGTGGCTTGTACATATATTTCAATTGTAGATTGTTGAAGTCAGAAGAAACCTTTTTTTCATTTTCCATTTTCTCGAATTCGGCTCTGTTAAAGATATAGCCATTTGAGAAAAGAAATTGGGCCAAATACGTACCTCATACGATTCTGGATTCAATGAAAAATTCATATTTCTCGATTGAAATTGAGTTTATACATTTAGGGAATACTCAACTAACAAATACGATATTTCTTAACAAAAACACTTAGTTTTGTCCGATTACATTGCAACTGAAAAGCCATATTTTTCCCATCAGAATAAGTTCCTTAAGATTAATTTGTAAACACTAAAAACTGGCTCATATTTTCCTCGATATTCCAAAAATATCTTTTGAAGAATGTCTTCCAATCAATTAATTATAGTCTATTATTAGTCCACCTACCCTTACCCCATTTTGTATCCATGCTGTGAATCTTTCACAGAGAGTTTCATGCTCTCTGTGAAAGATTCATAATAAGTTTTGATTGAGGAATATGCACCCTGAATAAAGTAACCATTCAACCAAAATTCAGTTCATTTGAAATAACGGTTCCGAAGATATAAAAAAAAGTGTTTCTTCATGGATTTTCGACACCCTCCTCTATCTTTCGAACGAAACTGAATTTTGAAAAATGATATAGAAAAAAGGTGTTTCGTTTGATGAGAGGAATCTACAGTTAAAATATATGTACAATTCAGAGACTCTCCCAGCATAGATAAATAGATAGATAGATAGATGAATAGATAGATAGTTCGATGTATAGGTAGAAAGAAGGTTAGATAGACGGATAGACAGGTAAAAAAAATATAAATGGAAAGATCAAAAAATAGATAGATAAGTAGATAGATAGATAGATTAATAGACGGATGGATAAATATTTGGACAGATAGATAGATATGAAGATAGATAGATTGACGGATAGAAAGATAGAAAGAAACATAGATATATAGAAGGACAGATAAATAGTTAGAAAGATAGATAGATAAATAAAACACACCCCTATTTCAATGATGGTAATAATACATAATCTCTCCAAAACTGTTCGAGATCAAAGTATGATTTTGCTTCTTCGAATTCCTGAAAAGTTTTCAACTCTCCGTATTTTCTGACTGGTCAATGATGAATTATTCTGACGGTTGTGAAACCTCGAGCTGCACCTGGTAATAATTCATCATGAAATAGAAATAATAAACAATAGAATTCAGATTTCAGACTTGTTAATTATGGATAAAACATGTCTTTGGGCTATTTGTCTCCATTGTTCCATCCTACACTGCTCAACAATTTGTTTGTATAGAAATGTTGTAGTTTTTATAGTCGATATTTTGGGCCATTATATCATGATAAGTTGAAGAGCATCAATTCAAAATGAAAATAACGAATAATGAAGAAATATGAAATTGAGACAATTATTTCACTTTGTTACTTCTGTAATAGTAGAATTAGATGCTGCCTTTGACAATATCAATGTAACCTTTCGTCGAGGATGAAACAGTGTGTTACTAAAAGTGTTGCAGTTGAAATTCTCCTTGAAAGGAGTCCTCTTCGATCGTTGAGCAGTGTATGGCCATCCGAGAAAGAAATACAAGCGTAACAGCATGTTTTCCGTCGTTTCCGAGACTTGAAGCATCTTTCATGAATTTTGATATTCCTCTCTTCCCATAACGGGCGAAAATCAACACCAGCAATAATTCTTGAAGCTGCTTTTCCCCGGACTCTTTGGCGAATATATTCGATTCCAGTGGGGTATTTGCAAACACATTGTGTCCCGCTCTGGGAATTTATAGCACAACTGCCTTAAATTTCCCCCTTGCCTCACGCATCAACGATTACAGCTCGTTCCCCGTGCATATTTTACATCATGGCGCGTTTTTGATCTGTCTATAAAATCAAAGATGCGTAAATACTGCGCACATAAAAGTGTTTATTTCAAAAATCGTATAAATTTTAACGCCCGAGTATGGAATAACTTGTAGTTAAATTTTTTATGGAGTCGATATTCCTGAAAACGGATGGATTATCGTTTCGTCATAAGGTTCTCTTGTCTTGAATGCTCGGTTTATGGAGGTCGACATGTACAGGGAGGAAACTGCTCTACTTTGAAATCTTTTGCCCAAATCACTCAAGCAGAACCATATAAAATTCTAGTGGCACATGATACAGCTGTCCAATTCCAATTGATTTTTTGACCTGGACAATGCGAATCTACCTAAAAGGTGGATGATGAACGAGTATTCCAAAAAGTTTCACCAAAATTCAGATCAAATTCAGGTCAAATTTAACTCGAAAATATTTGAAAGGGAGGACTTATAGCTTCAATAAATGAGATAATTAATCCATATAAACATCCCAGGCAACACAAAGATATCCCATAGACATCCCTGCGACTTCTTTTTAGGAAGTTGTGACGCCTTTTGTGACATCTTTGAGAGGTCGCGGAGAGCTCTATATCTGCTCCAAATGTCCGCCACAAGAGATCTCCCAGAAAGCTCTTGGCGATGTCCTACGTGGATATTCTCAAACAAGTCACACTAGGAGTTCGCATACACCTCCCGCGGCGAGGACTTTGAGAATTTCGCATTAGCCTCCTTTAGTGAGATCTATGCGAGCTCGCATTGCGAGATCTATAAAATATTCTCAAATGAGTCACATTGCGACATGTATAAGATGTTCCTATACACGTCGCATTGGGAGATGTATAAGATATTCCCAAATAGGTCACATTGCGAGATCTTCAAGATATTCTCAAATAGGTCACATTGCGAGAAGTATAAGAAGTTCCTAAACAGGTCGCTAATATACAGATTTTTATCATATAAATAATACTTACTCCATTTGTTAATTATACAAATGTAGTATGCTACACTGAAAGTACCATGATCGATCATTTCTTGTAGAAAGGTGTAAATAGAACAGGTGTACCTTTCTACAGGAAATGATCGATTATGGTACTTTCAGTGTATCATACTAGATTTGTATAATTAATAAATGGAGTAAGTTATATTTATATGATGAAAATCTGTATATTCGCGTATGACTTTATATTCATATGATAAAAGTCTGTATATAAGCTAATATTATTGAGTTGACCTACACAACAAACAGTGTTGAAAGTTATTTATTATTTTCGGCAGCAACAGAAGGTAAGTATACTAAAACAATCGAATAACTCCTATAATCTTTATTAATAACGAACAGAAAAATAAAAAAATATTTCAAATCATCCAGTTTCTTTCTTCTTCCTTCTTCTTCCCTTGGCTACAATGGCGTAGCCAACTTTGTGAAAAAACTTCGAATTCCTTCTCAGTTGTTTTCCATGTCTGCTTCATTACATCTGGAAGAATGAAAATGACATGTATAGTAATGCACTTTTGTAAGGTCAGTTGTTTATTCATTCATCAACGCGAATGAAAATTGTAACAAGTTCTTCTGGAGCACAAATTGAATAGAATTTCAACAACAAAAATTTTATATGCCCATATATTTCAGCAAACAACATATCATCCTCTGCACCTCTGCAGACTTGCGAAGTTTCTTTCATAATATTTATTCAAGCAATTACCATTGAGAATGAATGACTTCTTGAGTGATATCAGAAGATCTGTTGTTAGTAGAAAGTAGATAAATGTAAATTAATCACTTCTGTTATTGCCAGTGGTTGAATTACTCAAAAAGACCTAAAGCGGCAAAAATGATATACCTATAAATATATCCTAACTGGTGAGTGGTGGGTTGAAACTCAAGAATTTAATAAAAATAACACTTACCTTCGAATACAAATATCTTCTTCGAAATTGTAAACAAAAGCGATGTACAGCACAGGTACACTTAACTAATTATGCACAAAACATCTCTTTTAGGTCAACACTCAACAGTATATCAGAACAATGAGAGCATCCCACACATACAAGATATGGTCTGAAAATACGGGAAGCGGGAATTGAGAAAACGAATAGACAACGTTATTTTCCGTAATCCAGAATACACCAACCGAAATGGACGATGTCCATGATCCGCGACTATGAACCTCAATACTATAATCAATTGGGTTCCAGTTCCCGATTCAGTTGAGCTCTATGCTCTATATTTCCCTCATACCGTGTAAAAAATTGAAGACATGTGTGCCTTCCGAGTGCCGCATGTCGGCGCATGCAACTATCGTACAGATTGGCGGCACATCAAAACAAGGGAGTAAATAAATCTTATGGAGACGTTTTCGGCTGGAGATCCCTTTGTCGGCCTGCGTAATCATATAATACATATGCTGAGAATTGGATCGGGCGAAACAAAATCGACAAATTCGGCTGCTGGAATGCGCTAGCCATGATATGTCTATACCAACACAGGGAGTTGCATATTTCCGGAAATGAAATTATTGATGATCAAGCAAGAAGACCAAGGCGACCTGACTTTGTTTCATGATAGCAAACCAAACTTTCTGATTATGATTTATTCTTGTTTTGCAATAAAAAAATTATTATTTGTTTCATATCCCCCCAAGACAAATGTCTGGGTACGCCACTGAATAGTTCGTATGATCAATAGTTGATTATCTCCTCTGTTCGAAGTTAGGGATGCGGGATAATTCTGTTGATATTTATTTTTTGATGTGTTTTCATTTGGATAACTTTAGAGTTTAGGAACATGCAATAAAAATTTCAAATTCTCCCATTGTATTTCCAAACACTTCAGGAACTCGCCTCATTCGATAATTTCCAATTCATCTTTCATAGGTACATAATTGCGGAACAACTAACTACTTGTTCTTGTTGAATATAAGATCTTTTCGAAAATATTTACAAATTAAGTATGTAATATTAAGGACAACTTTTGAAGCCCGCAGTAAGAATTTTTTGTTCTGGTTTGTTTCGTTATATCTTGAAGATCTCGCAAAAAGATTAACCATGTCAATCTCATGGTGAGCTCTCAAAGATATCACATGGCGAGGTCTCCAAGATATCGCATGGGCACATCAGTGGGAACTTCGCTTAGTAACCTCACATAGAGATCTCTGGGACCTCGCGGTAGGATCTCGCACAAAAGTCGCATTGTTAGGCGCAGGTCTCCCTGAAACGCGTCCGTCGTCGGTCGCGTTTCTGCCCCGTACAACTTCCTAGTGATACATTTGAAAAACCATAGATACGACCGTATCCACGAAAATTGTACGGGGCAGACCCGCGACCGACGACCGACGCGTTTCAGGGAGACCAGCGCCTAACCTCTCAGAGATATCGCATGGGAGAGGTTTCAAAGATATCGCATGTCGAGGTCACCAAGATATCGCATGGGTACATCAGTGGGAAGTTCGCTTAGGAACCTCACATAGAGATCTCTGGAACCTCGCGGTAGGAGCTCGCATAAAAGTCGCATTGTAACCTCTCACAGAGCTCGCGGAGAAGTCTGTGTTTCCTGGGATAAGTATTGTGGGTTGCTGTGTTCGTTCGAACTGTTACTTCAATTAATCCATAGGGAAAGGAAAGTGAAAGAAAAAGTTCAGGCAGTTTTATTTCAACCCAACTCTTTTGATTTTGTCCCTGAAGTCACAGGGCACAGTTTTCAGAAAAACGATTCATGTATACTCCGTTCAAATGTAAGAAAGAGCAAAAATAACGTGTTTGGCGCATCGGTAGGAGGGCCTTGGTAAAGTTTCTTTCCGTCCAGAGTCGAATCGAGGAGATTTCACACAATCGTTCAGTTTTAACTGAACTTGAATTCCATTTTTTTCAATAATTTACAGAACGTTGTTCTTTTGAAATTTGGCAAACTGTCGTCATCATTCACGATTTCTAAAACTTCAGAAATCGTTGGGATTTCGTTCCGGAAAAAAAAACCGTAGACAATTCTTCTGATAAGGTCCATATCGAAATCGTCAACCGAATCGATTATTTTCAACGACTGGGC
Source organism: Adalia bipunctata (assembly GCA_910592335.1). NCBI lineage: Eukaryota > Metazoa > Arthropoda > Insecta > Coleoptera > Coccinellidae > Adalia > Adalia bipunctata. The sequence goes on from OU342955.1 coordinate 19,491,710, forward strand.
TCTCCTCCTAGGTGGTGTCAATGTTTTATTCTCTTCATATTCTCTGAGAATTCTGAATACAGCTGTATCACTCACTCCTGAGGATTTTGAAACAATTCCTACTAAGTCTCTTTTCGATAAATCAGGATGTTCTTCCAATTCTTTTCGAAAAATCTTCAAAATTACCTCTTTCCCTTCAGCAGAGAAATGCGACCTTTTGGACCTTTTTCGTTGTGATCCCCACATATCACCCGCAGATGCAATATCCGTTTCCGAATTCGACATTGTTCTATGAACACTATATACATTGTCAAAAGATTTTTCCACACAAAACAATTTTCACAACAAAATCTATAAACACTTTGAACAGCTAGACCTTCACAGTAGCTCTAGGTATTTTAACTGGTCTTGTCAATTGAAAACTTCGATATTTATGCAAATCAAAATGGCTTTAACCCGTTAGGGAAAAGGACCCTAATCTGGTGTTTCCCGACCCAGATCTCTAAAACTCTGGTGTTTCTTGGAATTAGCTTGCCGCAATCTCGAGAATCCGAAAAAGAAATTATTTAGTAGATAATAATATGAAAACAGAACAAAATAAAAAATAGAGTAAGTCGGATATAAAATGTTTATGACAGTTGCAAATCATAACAGAAATTTTGCACTAGAGTTTCTGAGGAAAAAAGTTTTGATGTGAGAATTGCTCACTCAAATTATTGAATCATTTCTATCCAGTACCATCTACAGTCCGTTCCGAGGACGATCCTGGCAATCTTTTAGGGCGTTAAAAGGGAGCTTGGTTATGACCGTTTGACGAATAGAAGCTTTATTGTGCGCAAACCAGATTATTCTGTTTATTTACAAAGCTCCTTCTTTTATTTGAACGGACTATAGTGTTGTGACAAGTCGTTATCGATGGTCCGGCGCCAAAGGTAGAGATTATGCGAAACAGTTGAAGAGGACGGTCGTACCTACTTGCGGATGCTGGTCGAGTTTTTGTCGAGGGTTTTGATGAAAAGTGGCTGTCGTTGATTATCGCTGGTATATTCTTCTCGGGGGCTGGTGCTTCTTGAGTGCTGGTTTTATGTGATGAATCGAGGAGATCTGATTTCTGGTTTGCATATCAGTACTTTTTATCCAATTTCTGGACCGATTTCACATGCTCCACTAAGGTTGCTCGAAAGAGTTTCACCAGATTCCACATTTTCTCCGTCTGTCGAACTTACACTCGAAAATCCTTTTATTCTTTTGATATTTCTGTAGAAATTAGTTTCCCACAGTATCATTGAAATCATATTCCTACTATCTCAATTGCCTTAAATTGCAGTGTTAAAAATTATCACTCGAAAATATATAATTTGAGGGGCTGGGCTTGAGTAAATGATGAATTTGCAACATGGTTTGAAGTGACCCATTTTTTATACACAACACTGTAATTCTTCGAAGGAAACATTACCCCAACGGTCTCCAAACTTAGGAGGGACGCCCCAAATTGAACAGATCCTTGGTCATCCTTCCCCCTAAAAGGGTCACGTATGACCTGATATGAAATGAAATAAATATTTCATAAAACTAAACCGATTTCAGTGAAAGCTTTCTACGTCGAGATAATTATTAACGAGCTCTTCGGGATTATTTCGACCCTTTTTACCATTTTTACGCTTCGGCTGTCCAATTCGGATTAATACGGTGTGGACGGTGGGGTAGTTCCGTTGAGAGGCCTTGAATAATGAATTGAGACACTCGGAAGTTTTCCTGTTGTTGCGAATTCCCCTAAAAAGTACACATGTGTCGATAAAGGAGGTAGCTCACGTCGGATTTTAATTCGGGCTTTACCGTTGAACAGGACAACGGACCACTCTGTAAATCTGATGGACAGCAGACATTTACAATTTATTCAAAATTCCGTTTTGAATTGTCTGCATCGTATACATTCTGACATCTCCAAGTGTGGGATCTACAACTTAATCTTGTGGCTGGTTTCGGCTACGTCTTCAGCCGATTTGACCTTCGATTAATTTGAATCGTCCAATAAGATCTAATAGATTGTGAACATGTCCCCATATCTGATCTGATCGCAACGGAATGCGTGGATTGAGGTATTCAAGAGACGCTTGGTAACCTCTGCCGATTGATCTATCCGGCATAAATTTCATCCAGCATATAAAATCGAAGCATTGCATTCGTTCTTTTTTCGTTACGAATGCAGCAAGGACAATACGGGAAAAAACCGATAGGACACTTGTGAATGCCGTGACCATAATGGTGCCAAGTGGCATCCTCCAATTCGAGCAGTGCTGGTAATTAGCGAGGAATAATGGTCACCGACTGCTGGGCGCTTCATGAAGTGGTCTAGACGCCGCTGGATGTGTTTAATGAAATTTTATTTGAATAAATTCTCATTATGGCTCTTTATGCGTTGTTTTTGATTTTATTTCGGGTGTTGGGCATAATTGAAACGAGCGAGGACCTCCGTCCTACCTACATTATAGTCCTGGAAGTAATATACTCCAACTTTTATGAGGGGGACGGGATGTTTCAATGAATTTATATTAGGAGTTCAAAGGGCAAGGTTGATGAAATTTCAGAGTCTGGTGGATGATTCGTTTTGATGTTAGGCTTTTTATTTGATTTTTCACTTTGTTCCCACGGTTGACACTGTGAATAAGATACGAAGACGAGTAATTTGTCAAAAAAAAATTGGGTAAGATGGTATACCTACCAAATATTTTTTTCAAGAACGACTGGATTGGTTTGGTGAGAGAGTTACATTCCACTATGACCTAGGTCTATTTTTTCCCTTATCGGAGCTGTTTTCGCACCTGCGCTATCAACAGTTCTGCAGCTCCAATGAACGTCAGTTTCTGACAAGACAAGCCAATTCTCTCCATACGCTTCGTAAGACAACAATGTCCTATGAGGAAGCCTGTAAAGAGACGTATTTAATTTTTTAATTCATTCATTCCTGACCCTCAATCAGCACAAAAGCTGGTATCAGAGCAATATTTTCTCTTATAAACAAAGGTAATCTAAATCAGCCTTGCTATATCAGAAACATCAATAAAAATTCAAACAAAACATTAGTTCTTCATTTGAAAAAAAATTTTGAAGTTTAAGAGGTAAGAGATTCTTTAAGGTCATGGCACATTGTTCTACATTTCTATCGCACACTTTTTCCACAGGAATGGAATTGTAAGTGACAGCAGCTCGAATTATCTGCGAATTTTGTCCGATACAAGTTCTTGTATATTTTTTTATGAGAATATTTCTAGTTCTAACATTGTATTCATGTTTTTCTTTGACTACGGATAAAGGAAACTTGTGCCCGCAATAAATTATTCTTTATTTTGTAAACCAGCTTTGTCTGTTCTAGCTTTTTCAGTTTATCTATATTTAATGTTGACGTCCAGAATATAGTTGAGCCATTGGTGTTGAGAGGTCCACATTGTTATAGATTTGTTCTGTACTCTTTGAATTTTTTCTAATAAATATTTTGGAGCATCATCTCAACATGGAATTGAATTTGAATATCTCAACTGAGATTCTATTTAACTAAAGGTAATGCTCTCTATGACTGTTCTGAAGATAATAACATCTTTTTCACACCTCCTACCATTGGAGATATCTCCTTTGTTAGATTATCTAGGTATATGAGGCTCAACATCCAAACTTAGACTTAAATTATTCTTTTTGACATCCAAAAGCGAATAATTCTTGGCCTCTACAGTTCCGAAATCCGGAAGGAATTTTTGAAGTGATACATTCCTGAAAGATTCCTATAGAGAGCTTCTTTCTCAGTTTCTTCTTCCACTCTTTCTTGTTGTGCATTTTCCAATTCCACAGAAAGGTTCTGAGCCAGTATGTGGCGTTTGTGCTCCCTTTCTGGCCAGTGTGTTGGCCTCTTTATTTCTTTTGATTCCTGATTGACCAGGAACCCAGACTGAAAGGACCTTGTTGTTCTTGCCTACCTCATTAAGTTTACTTCGGCACTCCCATATAAGCTTCGAGTCGATGACATATTATAGGAGTGCAGTGCTTTGATAGCAGCTTGACTATCAGAATGGATCCCTGTGCCTGAAAAACACTCGAGTGGCAGCCTAGCGATAGTGTACACTTGGTTCTTGCCCCGTTAACTCCAGCTTTGGCAAATCTGCCAAATTTAGGGATCCCTCAAGCCGACAAGGAATCCAGAATTACACGTCATATTGGATGAGGCTTTTTAAAATCAGTATTCACCAGACCTTCTGAATTGCCATTTTGGACTTTGGAGCTTGTCAATAATCACACAATTCTCTTCTTAACTTTATACAGTCCAAACTCGCTCTACGTAGGTGAGTTGAGTACAGAACAGAGTTGTTGCGTCTCACTACGTCACTGTCTTGTTTAAAATACGTTATATAAATGAATAGATTTTTAACAACATGGAATTGATCGCTTGTACTGCAATATTTGTTCCATATGTCTTGGTTTACAATCTTCGTTCCTCAAGCACCCCTTATACCTACTGATTTATGGGTCATTTATTGAAAGTGTTGCGAACACTTTCACCCAAGAAACACCCAAGAAAGTCAGGTCATGTTTGGGAAATCCATCTGGTTTTTCGAGACCATAACCATGTCTTGTAAACCTTCTCAGTTCCTCAGAAAAGGCTTACAAAACTAAATATCTGGTGACACATTTGAATTGGGAAACCCAGGCCAGACATCATATGCCAATGTCCAAGGATGCTCACATTGGTCTGTGGACACAAGAAATGAGAGCACTTTTGTGGCTTAGGAAGGCGTTTTCCGATTCTGACACCCAATCAAGTGTTGATCTTTTCCTCTTTTACTCAGGGGAAATTAACCTCCCATTTTTTTCTCCAGTCTTTAAAACCCTTACAGAGACAAGCAGTCAGTACTGTAACGAAGTTACTTTTTTTGTCGGGGTAGTCCTATCTCATAGAAAATTTTTTCGATCTAGTTTCATTATTTTCATTCAATAAATTCGATCTGATAAATTAAACCAGATAAATCGAATATTCCCAATCCCAATCCGCGTGTAAAAGAAATCCCATAAGGTGACATATGGCTGCTGACAAGGTCCGATAAATTCGCGAATTTTTATGTTTTTCAAGCGGCCTCGGATCCAAGAAAAAAAGCGGCGGACTTCGAATTTTGTTGCCTTATAAGGTAACGTTTTAATCCTTTTTTTTAATGGAGTGATGTCATGAGGGCCAATCAGACGGTGCCTTAGTTCCCTTCTTCTCGAAATCAAGAATTTTCACACGCGTCATCACCCCACTTTTTCGGAGGTTTCAAAAGGGGCCATCAGGGCTGATCCGACATCTTTTGTCCTACCTCTTGCCGTCTGAATTGTTTGAATACGTTTTTCCGATTTAAGAAGATCTTTTTAACTACCTTTTTCCGTCTGAATAGTTTGAGTACGTAATGACGATTCAAGAAATCCTTTTTGACTTGCTTTTTCCGTTCAAACAAATCACTGCGTTTTTGCCGATTTTGAGAAACCAATTGAGACCGTGTTGAGTGAATTTTCCATTTGTCTTTCGAAGACCGTCACTAATTGATTTAAATAGATCAGTGAAAGTGAGATAGAACTCCGTTTTGAAAAGTGAAAAGTGGGAAATTTCCGGAATCGGTGAGGCCTCCGTTCTCATTACTTTTATGCTCATTGTTTCCGCTGAAATATCGTTCCAACATTTTTTTTGTGTTTTATATTCTTATATTTTCCTTTTATTGTGTGCATACTTCATGATTCTTGCGATTTTCATCTGGATTGACCTCGGCGAGACTATATAGCGTTGTTACGGTACCGTGTCACCCTTGGTCAGTCTACTGAAGGTTTGCAGAATTATTGAAGGCACTCCGCCAGGTTGAGGGGTTTCATTGTTGAAACCACTTTTCCGGATGGTGTTGTTGGCATCACTGTACCTTTCATTCACTGACCCTGCATTAGTTTATAATGAAGAGTTAATGAAGTACTAGAAATAACGACGTAGAGACCAATAGATTGATAGTGAAATCCTGAGAAGAAATAAAATGAATAATGAATACGTCAATAGAGTCGAATAAAAAAGGATGTCAGGGAAAACACATATTTTATTGTGAAGGCGTGAAGAGAGTTCTACGCGAAATAAGGCCGTTGATGACATTTTCATCGGCCAAATCGGAAAAATTGTCAATCGCATCCGAAAGCACCAGCCAGCTTCCCACATCACCCATCCTACCAGGTATCTCTCCACATGGAGAATGACACGTATAAATGGCTGTTTGAAACGCATTACTGCGGTTCGCAATAAAGGGCCGAAATTAAAAAGTCGTAACGATGCTTGCGGGCCAGCGGAGGGGCTGTAATTCACTATTAAACTTCGCCAACGGCGTCGAAATGTTATCTCTCCGGCTGGACATTACTAGTATTAACTTCGGATTACGGGTGGAACTCGTAAAATTTTACTACGTTATATGCGTTTTCCTCATTCAACGATGCGGGATAATTGAGGACCAAATATTATGGGAGGTGAATGATTTCGGGAAAAAAATGAGAGACATGTATTACACTTTATATTCCTTCGACCTCTTAATGTTGTGGTTCCTACGAGATAAATATTATTATTATTATTATTATTATTAAATAAAGTTTAAAGTTTAGGCATTGCCTATAAACTCACAGAAAATATGAAATTTACAATCCAAAGAAAAAAGAGAAAAAAAAAAAAAAACAAATCTAAATGAAGAAAAAAACAAATTCAAATGAAGAGGTCAAAAGTGCTAGAATTAAGAGCGACAAAAAAAAAACATAGATCCTCTGAAAAATCACACAAAAATGTTCCACTAGTATCTAGTATTTTGAAATAATATGATGTAATGTCCACTGATCTCTGGAGGTGCCAACTATCTAAATTGTTTTTAAAGGAGTTCACTGACACTGACTCAACCACAACAGGAGGCAACGCGTTCCACACACTAAATATTCGGTTCGTCAGAAAGTGCTGCCTTTGCACTGTCTTGAAGTTTTCCTTCCGAAGCTTAAGAGCATGGCCTCGCAAACGGCCATCCGTGTTCAGCGTGAACAGGTTGCTCAGACTAATACCGAACAGATCATTCAGAGCTCTAAAGGTTATTATGAGGTCACCACGGGTCCTTCGGTCCATAAAAGATGGTAGGTTCATTATGGAGAGTCTTTCACTATATGACGGGCGTGAGTATCCGTAAGGGAGGCGCGTTGCTCGACGCTGGAGAGCTTCGAGTTGTGTCCAATCGCGGCATAACGTCGGACTCCAAACAGGCCCGGCGAACTCTATAATAGGACGCACATAAGTTCGGTAAATAGCCGCGCACGTTGAGGGATCACACCTGCCAAATGCTTTTTTGATCAGGAATAAGGATCTGTTGGCTTTGTTGACAGCATGGAGAATGTGATCGGACCAACTCAAGTTGTCAGTCACTATAACACCCAAATCACAATGGCTGCTGGAAACAGGGATGGCATGTCCATTGAGATAGTACCTCTGACGCGGATTGCGGGCACCCAAGTGGAGAACTACGCACTTTTCACTGTTGAGTGGAAGCTGCCAGTCTTCACACCACCGAGAGATGGAGTCGAGGTCATCTTGTAAAGTGGAAGCTGCACTGGAGTAGTTATATATTTTGGTGTCGTCGGCGAACTGTGAACAGTATGAAGCAACAAGTTGTGGCAAGTCGGAGACATAGAGCAGAAATAGAACTGGTCCCAAGACCGAGCCCTGAGGCACTCCACTCAAAACAGCTCTCGGTGAAGAGACAGAATCTCCAACACGAACTCGGAAGGTACGATCCGAAAGAAAGGCTTGGATCCATGAGAGAAGGCGGCCACGAATTCCGATGTGGTCGAGCGTGCACAGAAGACGTCTATGAGGCACGCGGTCGAAGGCTCGAGAGAAGTCAAGGTAAATGACATCAACTGAGTTGACCTTATCAAGGGACTTCGACCAATTGTTAACGCATTCGAGGAGGTTCGTGATGACCGAGCGTCCTGGTAGGAAGCCATGCTGACAGTTAGGGATTATGCCATGTCCGAGTGAGAATTGAAGAACTTCATCCAATATAACTCTCTCACAAACTTTTGCAATGACTGGGATCAGGCTGATAGGGCGATAGTTCTCAGCACAGCGCTTATCTCCCCTCTTGAAAATTGGCGTAATACGTGCACTTCGCCAAGAAGAAGGAAGGGAGGACGTTTCAAATGAGCGAGTGAAGATCATAGAAAGGGGTAGCGCTAAAGAATCGGCACATTCTTTCAGTAGCCTAGCAGAGAAACCATCAGCTCCAGGTGCAGACTGGACATTCAGGGCAGAAAGCTTGGCTTTCACGATGGACGGAGGAAAAGTTATGTTCCCGAGCTCAGCAGACACTCGAGGCGTGGTTATCGCGGGAATTGGACCAGTTTCTCGGGTGAAAGATGATGAAAAAGAATCAGCCAAAAAACCCGCGGAGTCTTCTGGGTGTGAGCATGGCCTTCTGCTTTGATCGTAAACTAGCGGAACCTCAACTTTGGTGTTCAATGAGGATCTGATGTATTTGTAGAAACCCTTGCGATCACTTGATCGTGTCAGCTTCAGTTCGTATTCCCGTTTGGCCTTAGCAATTGTAGAGGATAGACAATTGGAGAAACTCCTGTGGGCATCGTAATCTCTTTGATCTCTACGACGTGTATAGCGCTGCCACAGTGATTTTTTATGACGAATTAGCTTAAAAATATTTGCATCAATCCAAGGTTTCGATGGAATGAAGGTGATGCTTCTTGTTGATGTGCAAGTTTTAACTAGCCCTTGCAGAGTTTCAGTGAAAATGTTCCACATAAGCTCCACACCAGCAACCGGCTGAAGCAGAGATACCCAGTCAACCGCCTCCACCAAACCATCCAGTCGACGAAAGTTCGTGACTTCAATTGTTTTTGTCCACTTTTCATTAGCGGAAGGAAATGTGAGCTGTAACGTGGAATATAGGATGATATGATCTGATTTACCGAGTGGTGGGTGCTGCTCTAAGCTTGAAACAGTGTCAGGATCATTGACTAATACCAAGTCGAGAAGAGAAGGATTTTGCAGATTACGAAAGCGGGTCGGAAAGTCAACTAACTGAGTGAGGTTGTTATCGCGGATAGTGTCAACAAGAACAGCAGAGGCAGAATTATAAATATAATTATAAATAATCGGTAGTATTCAGAGATCTTCGTGAGAACCAACGGAAAGAAGCTGAAAGGTTTTCCAATAAGAAGATACACGCTTCAACAACGCATGGAAATTATTAAAATTCACTATAAAAATGGTGGAAATTTGGCAGAGACGGTTCGTAAAACTCGAACATTTCTGGGTCTTCGTGAACCGCAATACAGAAATTGGTAGAAAAATTTGAGGTGTTGGGACAGGTTAGTCTTCTTCTTCTTCCTCTTTCAATAAGACCTGGTCCTGTTCACTCCTGTACGTTTTGCCCCCTCTTGGATCTTCCTGAGAAGCTGAACTCCAGCTCTCGTACCACCTCTTTGGTAGTCTGCCTACAGGTCTGCGTGTGTTCGGTCTCTGAGTTTTAGCCCACTTTGCCCATTTATCTTCTGGCATTCTTTCTACGTGGTCCCTCCAGAATCTTTTTCGTGCTCTTACCACATCCTGCACGCCCAGTTCTACTCTTACGTCATCACTCCTTATTCGGTCCCTGAGGGTGACTCCCTTGATGGTTCGCAGTATTTTCATCTCTGTGGTTCTCATTATTCTTTTTGTCGTTGATGTCTCTGGTTTCTGAGGCATATGTGAGAATAGGTCTCACACAGGTTTTATAGATTCTGGTCTTGCTCAGTGAACTCATCGCTTTATTCCTCCACACTATATCTCTCAGACAGCCGCTGACTCTTGCTGCTTTCATTGCTTGTGTTCATGTCTCCTCTGTCAGGTTTCTTTCACTCCCAGGTAATTGAATCTTGATACCTGCTGTATTGTTGCGTTATCGACTGCCAATTTGCATCTGATAGGATCTTTGGATATAACCTGTAAGGGTACGTACATGCCGAAGATGCAAGGATGAGCGCGGTGGAGGTCGCGGTCGCGATAGTTACATCGATGTCAAAACAAACCTTCAGTTTTGAATGGGACCGTACATACCAAAGATGCTTCACCTGTTCACCCTTGCCGCCTATAAAAGCGACTTATAGCGATGTCGGCAGTGGAACGAGATAGTTTGATTACGTACATATAGAATATGCAAGGATGAGCGCGGTGGAGGTCGCGGTCGCGCTAGTTACATCGATGTCAAAACAAACCTTCAGTTTTGAATGAGACCGTTCATACCAAAGATGCTTCACCCATTCACCCTTGCCGCCTATAAATGCGCTCGATACCGATGTCGATGGCAAAACAAAATAGTTTGATTTTATAGCGCGATCGAGCTGTTGCCGCGTGATCGACACATGAGGGTCATTTTTAGATCATTTTTCATTCTCGAATTTGTGTATATTATAATTATATTTCGGAAAGTATTCGCCGTAGCATAAACATATTTGGTATGTGGAATCCTTATACCGATGTTGAAAAAATCATTGACTCGCAACGGGGTAATTATTCAACCCTTAAATTTCGAAATTCGATATAACGGATATCATTCGCCGTAGCATAACCATATTTTGTATGTAGAATTTTCTTGGCAGAATCCAACGAAATCATAAAAAATAGGGTTCTCGTTTGAAAAACAGAAGTTTTTGACATGGAATTCGAAACACGCTGTGATGATATTTCTGAAATTCAAAAGATGCATGAAGTTTCCACATTCTTCTACTTTGATGTAATGAGAACGGTTCACGCTCAGGATGTTGAGAATAAGAAAAACTAACATAATAATGGCTACGAATATTCGATTTTTTTCCGGGTTTTTCTCGATATTTTGAAAAATATTTGAATGAATACAATGGTTTTCACAGAAATTAATTCATGACTGATTGAGAAAAAATTTGAAGGAAATTTTTTTACAAATTTATTTTCACTTGTATAACCAGGAGTGCACAGGCTGCAAAAATATTTGGGCTTAGTAGAAAATTTTGAACAATGTCAAAATCCCAATTTTCAGATATTAAATATGTCCAGTTCTCCAGAAACGTCTAATATGAACTCGAACTTGGGACACCCTGTATATCATTTTCGTATTTATGTTGCGAAAACAAATATGCAGTGACGACAATTATTGGATGGAAACTTGTAACAAACATAACCTACTCATTATCAGAAAAAAACAACGAAAAACAGTAGTAAAGTTTTCAAGGTGATTATAATTCCGAAAGGAAGTGTTGAAAAGGGAGAACGTGACAATTACAGGCATTTTCAGGTAGGTTTTCGCAGGACCATGAAAAGCTTGAAGTGTGGGTTTCATACTTTCATTTCAGCATGTGGCGGACAATCCTAATTCTCACTTTATGTGAATATTGTTTGCAAATATCTCACTTATCAACAGGTATTTAAAAACACAACCGACAAAGCTTTTAACCATATCCGACAAACTACCTGAATTCTTTAAATAGTACGACATGGCGAAGGGAATTTTTTTTATTTCCAGAATATGGGGTCAGAGAGCATAATTATCTACTTTTAACATTTTCAAATATTTTTGGTGAGAACACAAATTTTCAGAACTGAGAAAATGTGCAGAAATGAAATTAGTTTTGAACAAGAACCTTTCCAGTTCCTCATTTCACTAAAATATGATAATGTGAATATTGAAATCTTCAATTATGTTAATTCCAAGCAAAATAATTTGACAGTTCTCAATGGCCACAGAAAAGCACATTCGACATGTACGGCCAGGCGCCAGGCAGCGATGGAAACCTCCACCGCGTTTATCCAAGCATCTTCGGTATGTACGGCCAGGCATCGATTTAAAACTTGATCGCGACCGCGACCTCCACCGCGCTCATCCTTGCATCTCCGGCATGTACGTACCCTAACATTCCTCCTTTTGAAGGTGGAGAAATATTATGAAAAGAAATGAAAAGAGCAAATACTTCGCTGTGTATCTACAGGGACATTTACGTTAAAGGGGATTTTATACTTATATTTTTGGCTTGGCTTGTGATCGTCTATGTTTGGTAGGCTCTGTGCTATGTAGTAGTAACTCCGATTCGTAATAACTCAGATAAGTTAAATATAGGATGGGAAATAATGAGGTGAAATAGATAAAATAATACACTAGATTGGACACAAGGGTGGAACAGGTCTTTATTGGTCCAGCGAAACAGTTCGAGAGGAAAGCTTCCTAAAGGGAAAACGAACCAAATCCTCAGTGTATTTGAAAGCAAAAACCCTTATAGCATTACAGATGAAATGTTTACAATCCATAGATCAATAATTAATAAGACAAGCACTGGTGGTATGTACAATATGAAGCTTCCTATACTCCGGTAAGGTTATTACTGGCACAATCCTGATAAAAAGCAGAATCCAATATATCCAAAGTTATCCAAAGGTTATAGGCATATAAAGTGTGTCACCTGATTATTATTGAAATTCCTACGCAGTGTGTTTGTAGTTCCTAGTGTGAGAATCCTTACTTCCAAGTGGAGCTATCGAGAGACGATCAACGATTTTTTTTATGACCGGAATAAGATGGTATTGATCTGGACAACGTTCACTTTCAACAAGACGAGGCTACGTGCCACACGAGCAACGAAACCATTGATCTTTTACAGGAAAAGTTTCCGGACCGTGTTATCTCAAGAAGAGGTGATTACAATTGGCCACTGAGATCTTGTGATTTAACACCTTGCGACTTCTTCCTTTGGGGCCATGTGAAAGAGAAGGTCTACGCCAAGAGTCCATCGTCGATTCAATACCTCAGAGATGGAATTCGTGAGGTAATCGAGGACATAGGGCGGCCACTTTGCGACTTGGTTTAATGAAAAGGATATGATCCTGTAGTCGTGGTCGCAGTGGTCATTTGGCTGATGTTATTTTCCATTATTAACGGCATAACTTGCTCTTTATAACGAAATAAACATGCGATCATTTATTTGAAAAAAAAGTCATTTTCCTTTTAATGTCAAAATAATACCTCTCTTTGGATAACCCATCTATCTGAGACGAAGAAGAGCAGTTCACCAGTTGACCTTTGATGACGAAAACCATATTGCCTTTCATTGGTTATTCCTGAGCGTTCCCGATATCTCATATTAACACTTATACAGGGCAGTTATCCAAAGCTTCAGACTGGGAATATTAGATTGGAAAGTGGAGTCCAGAAAAAAGCAAGCGTATACAAGTTGCATTTTCTAATTCTGCAGATGTTTTCAAAGGAAAAACAATATTTTCTATCCTTAACTTCGTAATTGAAATTTTCTGAGGATAACTTCAAAAGGAGTTAATTTCCCAGAGCAATAGGAAAAATAAACATTCGTTCTTCAACCTCCTGCAGTGAATGAATAATGAGAAAGAACAAAATCGTAAAAATAGAATATAAGAAAGATCTACACGAATTTAATTAAAATGCGATCCAAGCTGTAATTGGTCATTATTTTGGATAAGTTATATGATTATCTACCTCCAGAAGCTGTAAAATCTTCGTTTCATACTATAGACGAAGGATGTTTCGATCTGGGTAAACTTCCCTCATAACATTATTTCGATAACTTGAACTTTAAAAATAGTTCCACTGAATCAATGACAAAAGGAGCGTCATACGCATTATTCGAATTGTCTCCCTTAAATCTAGTAACAAAGAAAATATAGATATTCCTCCCCCAAATTCGCACAGCCGAAATATTAGAGAGTCGTCCAACTGTGACGTCCGAATTGATTCCTTTTGTGAAATCCTTATCGAAACAAACGAGCTGGTAACCACCGGTCTGCCATTTTACACTTTACCAACCTGTAGTGGTCAATTACTGAGCGAAGCTCCGAGCTGAAAGTTTTCTCCTGTCTTGTGGGACAAAGTAAGGGAGAATCCGATACAATTGTCTTGATTTTGATCAGATTTGAAGTCTTTCGAATACTCTCGAACAGTCAGATCAAATTCTTCACAAGCAACCTCAGCTGTCAAGCCTTTTTTGTTCCACAGTACATATTCAGATAAAAATGTAGGTTTGTTTTTGGTTGTCTAGAAATATGACCTTCGCTTTGGCTGCCAAACCTATATTTTACGTCAATCGCCTTTCTTCAGTTCTCTCAAGACTGTCTTTATACAGTTTATTTACAGTCCTTACACTATTATCTACACTTGCAGATTATACGTCCTATACTAATTATATACTAGATAAACTTTCAGTTACGATTTATCTGCATTTACTGGACTTCGTGAGATGAAAAAACGTCTTCACGCTGAACCAATGAATTGATCTTGTCCCACAGAAATGATACCGTCTTGAAGATCTAATTCCGTCTCTAGAGGCAATAACTACCTTCGTCTTAACTCTCTACCGACTTCCCGACTAACAATCAACTATCCCGCTATCAACTTCCCGACTCGTCATTGACTTCACTACCCCAATTACGCCCCTAACGCTAATTCTCGGTTCCGCTTCCAACTTGCATTTGAGAAAAGAGGTGTTACCTCTCGTACGACTCAAGCCAATCAAATAAGCAAGAGCGAAGTGTATCTTCAAGCATCATACATCATCCTAGGTAGCATCGGTCGACCAGAGATGATATGCTACCAAGAAACGCTCGAGCCCAAATCGGTCCATTTATCTTATTCTAGGAAATGGTACCTACAACTGCTAAATATCATATTGCCGATAAGAATTCTTTTCAACTACAAGACAAAGGTTTCACATTCAGAGCTCGAAACCTCACACATGGAAGTCATCAAACGCAAATCAGAAATGTCACGCTCATCTTGGGGACAATGTGAAGCGTCCCACACACGAAATTCAGAAACATATGAGAGAAACTTAACAATTATGTACCTACCTATATCGCTCTGAAATTGAGTTTCCTTTTATATGAAATATTAAAACACTGAGAATAGATTCATTAATCAAAAACATGGTAAGTTATCTTATAGTCAACGGTCTCAGTTTCAACAGTTTATATAAGGCAGCGTGGGGGAGATACAGAAAGGGTGTTTTGTACCTTAATTTATTTACCAAGGTGTGTTGGTTTTATTTGTTCTACCAGGATAATGGTCTTCTTTGCTGCTTCTATTCTGTGGGATGCTGGTGATTCTCGTCAGTCACGAGGATCGAGACTGTTGTGACTGCACAACTGATGTGAGATGGTACACTTAACTGTAAGCACCCTATGGTAATCTTGATGGTCACTCACTGCGATAAATTGTTGTCTGTACTTAGAACAACTTCGAAGAGGATGAGAAAGTGGTGAAATTTGACCGCACACTCAACAAACAACAAACTGTATTCTCTTGCGATCTCAACTTAGATAAAAGGCACGAAATAATTATACAAGTAATATGTACATAGGTATATGTTATTCGCAATAGCCGAAATCGGCCACTGTCCGAAATTTTCGCTCACAACGCGTTATGGGTATCCAAATTTACCCACGATGCGAATAGATGTTTTTTTTTCGAACATTAAGTAAAACGCAATACCCAGAACGCGTTGTGGGTAAATTCAATAATTCACAGTGCTAATGCAATTTTGGTACGCTTTCATTCTGCGTTGTGGACAATTTATTTTACCCATGTCGCGTTCTGGGAATTGCACTTCACCCAGAAAGCGATGAACCAGAATTTGTCGTCGGTGTAGATTGTGTACTGACAGATACGAGTAGCGAGTATTACGCGTAGCATGAATGGTTTACTTACCACAGTGCTTAGATACGTTGTAATTTCTTGAAAATGGTTTGACTGTTTTTTGGTTTTAGTGCGTGTTTTCGATAATATTTCAATATAAAAGCTGTTTTCGAACTAAAATTGAGTGAACAAGTCGTTGTTATTATCAGACGAAGGTCATTTAGAGATTATGTATGAAACCAAAGTGACACTACAAAGAAAACGGTATGGACTTGAATTAAAATTCAAAAAATATCGTAGATTTGAACGGTTTGATCCATAAATAGTTGAAGAAAAGGATAAACTTGTTCACATGGAACATTTAGCAAATCGATCTGACCCAATTTTTTAATGAGCAGCAAGTGAAATGTATGATGTGATATAGACAACTCATTGAAAAATTGGACAAAAGAGAAAAAGCTATCTGCCCATTTCGCTTTACCCAAAATACGTTTCAAGTAAAACAATGAATACAAAAAATCTCATATCGAAAGTTTTTATAGGTGAAGCAAAACAATATATTAACAACTTATTAGAACTGAAAACCAATATTATTTATTTTCACAACAACTTTTATGACATCTTGAATTGCATTTTACATTCAATTTCACAGCGTGTGCATGTGTGTGTGCGTGTTTCTTTAATTAATCAGCACAGGAAAATAAATATACAGTCCACTACGTCGAAATCAATCCACTCCTTTCAAATAATTGCAATTCATATCGAAATATTTTCGAAAACACGCACTTAAACCAAAACACAGTGAAACCAATTTCAAGAAATCAATCACAACGTATCCAGGCACTGTGGTAAGTAAGCTGTTCATGATATTCATAATATTCGTACCTGTACACAGGTACACAACCTACAGTAGACAGACTTCGACGACAAATACTGGTTCATCGCTTTCTGGGTGAAGTGCAATATCCAGAACGCGACGTGGGTAAAATGAATTGTTCACAACGCAGAATGTGAGCGTGCTAAAATTGGATTCGCATTGTGGATTATCTAATTTGCCCACAACGCGTTCTGGGTATTGCGTTTTACTTAATGTTCGAAAAAAAAACACCTGTTCGCATCGTGGGTAAATATGGATACCCATAACGCGTTGTGAGCGAAAATTACGGACAGTGGCCGATTTCGGCTATTGCGAATAACATATACAATTATGAAATGTACCTCCTATATGGAAATTGGAAATGTATAGCAAGGAAGCAAAATGATCAGGTGTGATTTACGAATATATTTGGAACACTTAACTGGCGAAAATTGATTAATAACTTACAACAGACTGAGTAACAACTCTGTACTACTTAGTACCTACGGACTGCTTGTATCTGTAACATAGGGTTCCAAAGACAAGCTGGAGAAGAAATGGGAGATTCATTTCCTCTGAGTAAAAGGGAAAGATCAACACTTTATTCGGTGTCAGAATCGAAAAACGCCTTGCTAAGTCACAAAAATGCTCTCATTTGCCATTTTTGACTGAAGTGGGAAAAACAACCAATTTTTTGTATCTACAGACCAATGAGGGCATCCTCGGACTTGGCATTCGATGTCTGGCATGGGTTTCCCCATTTTAAACTCGTCCTGACATAAATGTGTCACCGAATATTTAGCTTTTTGAGACTATTTTGAGAAACTGAGACGTTTCACAGGACAGGGTTATGGTCTCGAAAAAAAATATGGATTTCCCAAACTTGAATACCTATCTTGGGTTGAGAACACTTTCGATAAATGAACCATAAATCAGTCTGAAGGGTGTTTAAACAAGGTTAACCACGGTATATGAAACGAATACAGCACAAGCGATCGATCTCATGTTGTTTGAATCTATTCATTCATACAACCCGATTTTACACCAGACAGCTCAATTTTTATGGCCGAAGGAATTTAGTACCTAGTGTGAAATCATAGAAGTATTGTCAAACAGCGTTGACACAGTTGACATTTCTGTTCATTGCGGAATGTGGAGGTCATCTCCCTTACATGCCGAAACTCCGATTCGTATTGGTCAATTACGAAGCGTACCTGCCTAGAGGAGCTTTCCACCCGTAGATTTCGCATTGTCCGTAACGAGATGGAAACGGGATGAAATCTCTCCGTTCTGTTGTTATGGTAACGGACAGCAGACTCTTCAAGTTCTCGAGTCCATCGAAGACGTTAAATTAATTCTCTCCCTAATTCTCTGATATATGGGGTAAACTTTGCATTCAGCGGAATAGAAAAAGGTGGTCCGGATTGAAACTTGAACCTCAAGTTTGTTGTTGTTACTCTCGCAAAGTTAATTTCTTTGCGGATGGAAGAAGGAAAATACCTGATTAAGAAACTTGGAATCTCTCAACCCCTGTTCCGTGTAAGTCGATCTTTAAAGAAGGAAATGCAAAGTTGGTTTCGGAGTGGAGTTAAGGAGGAAGTTTCATTGAGACACGCTGCTCCAAATAGCTCATACCCCAAAAAATGTGATGAAAAATAGCATATTTTAAAACCCTTCGATACGGAGAACAATTTTTTTAGCGAGCTACTTGCTTTCATAGAAATAATTCCGGAAAGATATTAGCTCAGGTAGTTCAATGGGCAGACCAGACATCTGAAGATGCGAGGTTCGAATCCCGCTGGAATTGAAATTTTTTTCGGAATTCGAAATAGATTGTAGCTCGATTCTTCGGTGTCATCTCTCTTTTTATACGCTACCTTAAACAGTTATAACCTGTAGAAACTGACCGGTAATTATTAGGCAATCCAACGACCTGTCAGATATTTTTTTAGGTTAGTGCTGGTGATCAAACAATAGGAATTCAGCTTTGTTCATGTAGATATTAAAATCGTTTATTTGCTTCAAAAATTGTTTAATGTAGACATTTTTTGATATTCTTACTCAATCCTACTCTTAGGAATATCAGACCAGTGAAAATTATTTGAATTAAGTGCATTTTTAATAAAAAAAAATGGTCTCAATGTGTGCCAAAGTTGGATGTGCAAGTTGTTCAAATTAAGAGCATTTTCTGGAATATTTTGGAACACCCGTGTATACACACGGGTATATTAGTGTATTATACACATATTAAGGGACTTACCAGGAAACAAAGAAAAATTGGGTCAGCAGTCATCAAGACTTAACAAAATCGAAGACAAGAAACTGAAGTGAGTATTCCTTTGTAGACACTGAAATGGGCAGTATTGAGATCATGTAAAATGTGAAACTGCAGGCCGTCCCAGCTTCGCCCGGGTAGAAATTCGTTTCACGCGACGGTTTCATCTTCAACACTTCAACCTACCATATCTTTTGATGTACTCGTTGTAACTGTATGATGTGAAGGGCAATTTCGTTCTTAATCAAATACTGGGGATGAATAACGTATTAGGTTGGATGAGGATCAATACCCAATTCATAAAAGCACACTGCCAAATAGTGCATAATTTTGGAAAACATCTGATTAGCATAAACAGGTAATAGCAAGTCAATCTTGAGAGATAGATATATGCTATATATCTATCTATATGTGAAAATAGCGGATTATGGCTTTTTTCTGTAATTATTGAAGTTATAGTAGGTGTCCTTAAATTTTTCGGGTGAGAAGTATACCCCATGTCACTCAGGGATAAAGAAGCTTTCTAAGGGTGAAAGAATTTTTGAAATCGGTCCAGTAGTTTTTGAGCCTATTCGTTTCAAACACACAAAAATACAAACCTTTCCTCTTTATAATTTTAGTAGGTATAGATAAAAGGATAAAGAAGTTAGAGGTTGCAGTGCTCTGACAAATATTCCTTCTCCAATACTTCATCTTCAATCTCATCGGAGTCCCAATACTAAAAGTTGTCATCAAATGATTGAGTAAAATTTTCTTCGTCAGTGTTGCTTCAGGATATTTCTTGATATTACAAATCATAAAAACTCACCGGTTCACTCATGAAATGCATAAAATTCCTCATATTTACCGCAAACCAGCGACCTGTCAGAAACTTTTTGAGGTTGACAATGGTGGAATAATCACGTGGTTTGGATTAACTAATTGTAACATAACTTACCTTCTAACGCTGCATGCTCTCTCACGATTGTCAGCACCTTGACGTGGTGTGAGGGCTTAAGTACCTGCGAGGATACTTGGGGCGATATCGACGGAACATAGTTCCAACAGGGTTACCCATGTCGAGAAGGTCCAAGTTGAGTGGCGAAAACTAAGACTGACATCATGGAGGTAGGGAACCGCCACAGTAGCCAGATGGTTTGCTGGAAACACTCCCTATTTGTCTCCCTGTAAGGTCATGTCTCTGCAGGGAGTGCGCCTGGGCGGTTGGGACCCGCTCGAGTAGCTGTAAAGGTTTGCTCAAACCAATCCCTCCCAAGCCAAGGTGGAACAGCACGCGCCGAGGGCTGCGTGGCCAACGGGAAGGTTGGTCGTTAGCATGCGGACTCTTGGTACCGGGGGACCCCAAGTTTAAATACCCTTGCTGCATTAAGAGGCTCTAATGCAGCCGACCTTTATTTCCTCATACAACGAAAATATATATGGATGAAGAATTAAACAAAAAAACGATAGAGTCTACCGAGGAGCCACTGGATACTCCTGATGTGTCCTTGGTTCCTATGGAGACGGACGAGACTCAGGCTGTCGAAGGCCAAAGTCTCGAAACACCTGAGGTTCAGACTGTTACCGGTCAAACCTCAACCACAACCACTTCTGTAACGGAATTGGAGGAAGACCTGCTTCTCGCAAGCTCTTCGGGAGAGGAGTCTGTGCGGGCTCAGCTTGAAAAGCAGTCCAACAGGCCACCTCGACTGACGAAAGCTGAAAGGAAGCGGTATAAATGGCTGGTTAGTCATAGTCATACGCCGGAAGAGGCGTACAAACTATGTAAGCTGACCATTGCCGAGAGGAACGCTCAAAAACCTGCTCCTGCTACAAAGCGGGTCAGGTCGGAAGACTCCACTCCAGACAAGACTGCCTTGAAAAAAATCAAAGGTGACAAACCTAGCGGAAAGGGTCAGAGTTCATCGAACGAGCGGGCTGGTTCAGGAAATGAACCTCAGCGAACGTCGAAAACTCTAACGCGACCGCTCAAATCCACCTACAGCAACATTGTTGGGGGGGTGAAGGTTGGACTAGTACCGGCCGGACACCCCAAAGTTAGTCTAGAGGTGGAACAACTCACGGAGCTGGAGAAAAAACTGGCCCGATTAATTCTGAAGTGTGAGGACAACATAGTTCCCACCTTCAGAAACGTCGTATTTCGCCCAGGCTTCATGGTCATCAACTGTGATAACCAGGCAACAGCCGACTGGGTGAAGTCGAAGGAGGGGGAGCTGCAGCTTCCTAACATCGAGGTCCGGGTCAAGGATGAGAAGGATATTCCAGGAATGACGGTAGCAACGGCCTATTTTCCAAACAGCCTGGAATACACCGTCGACGAGATCCGGACCTTCCTAGAAAAACAAAACCCCAGTGTCAGAACCGCACAGTGGAGGGTGCTGAAGGTAGGTGATACTGGGAAGAACTGCAAAGAAGTTATCTTCTCTCTGGACTGTGGAAGCCTGGAGGCCTTGCAGGCACTAGATTTCACAGTCAATTATAGACTGGGTAAGGTGAGGTTTTGGGTCAAGAGGCCCACCAACAGTCAGGTCCCGGCGGCTGCTGGCGAGATAGTTGCTGAAAGACCTGAGGCTGCGGCTCCGGCTCCTACGACAGTGGGAACGGATGTCCTGGCATCTGCGTCTGGATGCTCCACGCTGGCTCCGGCGGGGGTGGCTGGCCCTTCTAAAAAGGAGGGAGATACTTCGGGAAGGTTCAAAGAAAGGCCAGACAAGGTACCACCACTCTTACGAGAGGAGCGAGAGCGGAGGCCGCTTTCCCGGAACAAGGGGAAGCCATGGAAGCACCGCGATGACGACCGTAGGAAACGTCATTAGGTGCCTCCAAATCAACCTCCATCACGCCAAGGCCGCTACTGATGCGGCCCTCTGGAGGTTGATCAAACAAAACCTGGACATCATGGTGGTCCAGGAGCCTTGGGTCGTTGGAGCCAAGATCAGGGGGCTACCGGAAAGTTCAGGTAAACTGATATATCACGAAGGAGAGGCTGCTCCAAGAGCAGCACTGTATATCAAGAAAAACATTAAGTTCATGCCTCTTTCTAGGTTCATACAACGCGATATGGCTGCAGTAGTACTAGATGCAAGCCTTCCCGGTGGTAGTGTCAAAGTTGTCATAGCTTCAGCATACCACCACGAGGAGGAGCCATCTCCACCGGAAGAAGTTACAAGCCTGGTGGGCTACTGCAAAAAGATGAACATGCAGTACATCATTGGATGTGACAGCAACGCTCACCATACCCTCTGGGCGAGCTCTGACATCAACAAAAGAGGTGAGTCTCTATTTGAATTTCTTGTAACTGAAGGGGTGGGCTTAGCAAATCGGGGTAGCGAACCTACATTCCGCAATGCGATAAGGGAGGAGGTATTAGATCTAACACTTATCAGCCCAGCTCTACAGCACAAAATCACAAACTGGCATGTCTCAACAGAGGCTTCCTTCTCTGATCATAGACTAATTCGGTTCGACATAGGGTTACAGCCAATGCTACAAGAGCCCAGAAGAAATCCTAAACGGACTAACTGGGACCGCTATCTTGGTCTGCTCGAGACCAATAACGAGCTCTCGGGGGTACGAGGAATTGATTCTGTGGAAGGCATAGATTTGATGGCGAAAAATCTCCAAAGCAGGATTCTTACCGCTTATGAAAGTAGCTGCCAACTCAGGAAAACGGTTTCCAACAAAAACGTACCCTGGTGGAATTCAAATCTATCAAAGCTACGAAAACATGCCCGCAAACTGTACAACAAGTGGTCTACTACTAGAACATTAGAAGACAAGATTGCGTACAGAGCGGCAACGACTAAATACAACAGAGAACTTCGGGAGTCTAAACGAAAGTCGTGGCGTGCCTTCTGCGAAAGCATTGAGGAAACTCCAACGGCTGCTAGACTTCAGAAAGCTTTATCGAAAGAACACAACAACGGTCTGGGACAGCTTAAAAGAAGGGATGGTCAGATGACTGGCACAGATGATGAAACGTTGTCTCTCATGCTAGAATCTCACTTCCCTGGCTCCCAAATATTTCGTGGCAGCAAACCTAGCCAGGACTTTTCTGCGCCCAGAAGAGGAGCTAGAAAAATAGCTGCCAAACTTTTCACAGGGAATAGGATTCGATGGGCTATTGAATCCTTCAAACCATACAAATCCCCAGGGGGAGATGGCATATACCCAGTGCTGCTTCAGAAGGGACTGTCGGCTCTATTACCAGAGCTTATAGTCTTATTTCGTAAGAGCTTCACATGGGGATACGTGCCTGAATGCTGGCGGGACGTGAGAGTGAGCTTCATTCCAAAGGTCGGCAAACGGCCAGGAACAGACGCAAAATCCTTTCGCCCCATAAGCCTCTCATCCTTTCTACTGAAAGCGATGGAAAAAATAGTCGATCAAGATATGAGAGCCGGACTTCTATCAAGGTTCCCTCTGCATAAAGATCAATTTGCGTACCAAGCAGGTAAATCCACAATCTCTGCTCTTCATAGCCTCACCAGCAAGCTGGAAAAAGCCATAGAGCATAAAGAAATAGCATTATGTACTTTCATTGATATTGAAGGCGCGTTCTCAAACACACCTCGACAGTCCATTCATCGCACGCTGGTTAAGAGGGGTGTGGAACCGGCGACGGTGGCTTGGATTATGGCAACACTGAACAGCCGGATAATCAATTTAAACCTAGCATCAACATCCCTAACTGCGACACCAGGAGATGGGTGTCCACAAGGAGGTTGCTTATCGCCACTTTTGTGGTCATTAGTGGTCGACGACCTCCTTAAAACGCTGTCAGAAGCGGGTTTTGAGATCTGCGGATATGCCGACGACCTTGTGATAATGGTTCGGGGCAAGCATGACGGTACAGTATGTGATCGCATGCAAAATGCTCTGACCCTAACACACGAATGGTGTGTCCAAGAAAAACTCAGCGTGAACCCTAAAAAAACGATTCTGGTACCGTTTACTAGGAGAAGGAAACTTTCTCTTAAAGTAATTACGATGGAAGGAATCGCTTTAGTCCCCACTGATCATACTAAATATCTTGGTGTAATTTTCGACCAAAAGCTCTCTTGGAGCCTGCACCTCAAGGCAGTGATCAGTAAGGGTCAGAGAGCTCTCTTCGCATGCCAGAGGATGGTCGGAAGTACGTGGGGACTCAAACCTGAAATTACCAATTGGATCTATAAATCCATTGTGCGACCAATCGTTAGCTACGCAGCTTTCATCTGGTGGCCGAAGGCGAAAACACTTACGGGGCAAAAAACCCTAGATAAACTGCAGAGAACAGCATGTTTGTCCATAACGGGAGCCTCTCGCTCTTGTCCGACTGCTGCTATGCAAGTCATCCTGGACCTGCCTCCACTAGGATTATTCTTAGAAAGTGAGGCAGCCAGGTGGGCCCTTAGGGTAGCGAGTGAGCGGGAACCCAAATCTGGCGACTACACAGGCCATCTTCGCATTCTGAATGAGTGTAAGCAGCTTTTAGACGTGGTCACAGACAACCTTACCCTTAAACATGAGTTTCAGAAAAACTTCAGCGTGACAACGCCAAGTCGCGAACAATGGATCAACGACGAAATGTCGTTCCCTGCAGGGTCTCTCGTGTTCTACACTGATGGCTCGAAGACCGAAGACGGTCGAGTCGGAGCCGGAGTATACGGTCCCTCGATACAACTAGCCCTATCAATGGGCTTTTGTCCATCGGTGTTTCAAGCGGAAACCTTTGCCATAAGGGAGTGCATTGCACATTGTATGGGATGTAACTACCGGAATAAAAGGATTTATATACTATCTGACAGCAGAGCAGCCCTACTAGCGCTTGACTCACCACGAGTTCGGTCAAAGTTAGTCTGGGAATGCAAAATGTCACTCAACGCACTCGGGCTCAACAATCAGGTCAACCTCGTTTGGGTACCTGGCCACTCGGGAGTGCATGGTAATGAAATGGCTGATCAGCTAGCAAGGAAGGGTGGACTTGTCCCCTTCATTGGGCCGGAGCCTTTCTGCGGCTTCCCAGCAAGCCATCAAGCGATGGCTGTTAGAGAATGGGAACAGAAAAGGAAGACTAGGTCCTGGCGACTGGTCCAGGGACAGAGACAGGCAAAGTCTTTCCTCTCCTACTCAACGAGCTGGACCAAAAAAGTTCTGGCACTAAGCAAATCAGAACTGAGGAAAATGACGGGCATACTCACGGGACACTGTCCGGTAAATTATCATCTTCGGAACATGGGAAAGGTTCCTGATGATACCTGTCGCTTCTGTCAAGAAGCCACCGAAACAGCTGAACATCTGCTTTGCAGTTGTGGAGCTGTCTTCAGGAAAAGGCTACAACATCTTGACTTCTGTTTCCTAAAACCGGAACAAGTAATGGGCGTGGCACCGAGAAGAGTAGTGAAGTTCATAGAGGCTTTGCTACCTGACTGGTAAACAGCGCGGGGTTGCACAATAGATCTTCAGGTCAAGGTGTTTGCGAGGCTAAGCTAAGTCTAACCGCCCCTCCTTAAATCTAATCTAAATCTAAACGCTGCATGCTGCATTAACAGGTGTATTTTGTCCTTCATGTAATTGATGTCTTTAACACGCCAATAGATGGCAGGTAATCCACGTCAAGATCACCTCAGTGATCATGACATCAGCCAAGTTGATCTGATGGTGTACCAATGACTTAGGACGTCAACTGGTTATCTGGGATGTTGGTTCATGATAGAGAGAGTTAGCAGAGAGATGCGAATGTTTTTTTATGATGAATCTAACCATTCATAGATCGACAATTTCTCACCTGGAAGTGGAGTGAACCAATGCAGTATTGCGGTTGGTGTTTTAGAGCAAATGAACGAGTGAATCAAGGGAATTAGCAATAGTAATCTTCTTGTTCTCACATCTCGACCGAAAACTCAATATCCATTCTAAATTAATGCAAATTGAGGCTTACACATTCGTTCCATCTAACCCTCGTTTCAAGAAAACCGGCAGAAAGCCGTGCAGCAAGCGCTCACATCAGCTTAAATAAGATCCGATTACGAAAAAACAGTGAGATTAAAATTAGTTACTCAACAAAATCACCGGTTAAGTGACAGCCGAGTAAATCAACTTAGAAATTCAATTAAATCGACTTATTTAACATTTAATTACATTTGTGGACCACCATCCCTGGAGCTGAATTAAAAGTTTGCGGGGAAATAAATTAAAACTTTTCTAGATGGGTCGAGCCCTGTTGAATCATAAATATTTTTTATGTTCGACTGCTTCATAAACACTTGATTCATGAATTCGTTTAGCAGCCATAAATGACTACTTTATTGGACACCACTTTATTGGACTCATCTGTCACAGTCTTCTCTCGATTTTGCAATATTTTCATTTCACAGTTTCACACCACTTGTTAAAGGCCGCATACGAATTTTCATAAGCACTTCTAGTGGGTAGGAGAGATTCTTTGGCACTTGCGGCTAAATTTTTCACGCTTTCCTCTCCCGAACTATCCACTTTTGGAATTATTGTGAGGTTTGTCACAGAATTGACAAAGTAAACAACTTTGTTCAGTGAGGTTGCTAAGGACGCTGATGGTAACTAGGGTAAGAAAATCAAAAGCACCCTTAATGTTTTCTTGAAATGAAGCGACGAATATATTAATTGCCATTTCAGCAAATAAAATTTCTGCATTGCAGTCAAACATAAAGCTTTGTATGCAACTCGTACATAATTAGGCTTATGGACTTGCCCAAATTATCGGCCTCGCTCGCTTTGCTCGCTCTGCCATAAACTTTTGGACTCGTCCATAAAGACCTAATTTATGTACTTGTTACATAAATAGCTATTATTGTCCTAGGCTTTATTTAACATGTTCCTGTTTCGTGCACTTCGGTTGTATGGGATAAAAACTGTTCCGACTGAATATTAAACGACTCATTGAGTCTTTTAGACTTTTGAATACTCTGGAAATAAATTTCATTGATACATCAGCTTTCCAAGAGAGGAAGTAGCTACAACTTGCATTTGTTCATCGTACAACACGTTCTGAAAAGTTGCTTTCGTCTGTTCATCAAAGACAACGGGAATATGTTCAACAGCTTGAAATTCATTTCATCATTGGGAAATTGCAATGATTTTGTGAAGATGAATATGATGAAGATGACAATCATAAGCGTCTTTATAAAGATCTATTCAGTCTTTTAGGTCTAAAGAGAATCTTTATATTTTGAAGGATGTGAGGTTATACGTATTATTAGGTATGGTTTTCAAAATTATATGGGTTTTCATCAAGTTATTTGTGTGAAATTATTCCAGATTTCGACCACGATGTCCATCTATGATTTTCGGGAACTCATTTGCGGAAACTTTTCCGTGTCCCTAATAGAAGTTAAAAAATAGCAATAGTATTTATTTATTCTCGCAATGATTATACAGGGAGAAATGAAAGGAATATTTTCTTTTTCTACTTCGAGTAAGTAGAGCGCTATGCCAATTCGCCCTTGTCTATTTGGTTTGAGCTACCGGCCACTAGAGAGAATTTCTTTATGACCGATAGTCAAAACGCATTCGAAGCCAGTCAACAAGTGCAACCGAATAAGATACATGTTATCTTCAAGATAAATCTACCTCAAGGGTCTACGTCCCTGAAAAAAAGGGAGTCAGAAACGATTTATTTTTTTCTGATTGATGAAGAGATGTTTGGGTGTATAAAGATAAAAATAATAAAGAAAATATTTTATAAGTATTGAATGAATGAAGAGGACATTCCCCATGATTTTTGGTTATTTTGTGATATTTCCTTCATCGAAACGAAAAAATATTTTTGTATTTTTTCATTTCAGTATTGAAGTTTATCATTTAGTTAATCTAGTCTATCTAATTTTTTTTCAGAATACATAGGTATACTGTTTTTTTTTAAATAATGTTACATCAATGTGTTGTTTTCACGAAATTTAATTCCTTGAATTCAATTCAATCAATTCATTAAGGTTTGTTTTAGCCGTCGATTAGTGAAAATTAATTGTTTCACACAATTGTGAATTCTAACATTGAATTGAATATCTTTTAAATGACACGCCCCGAAGGGTATCTCTCTCCCAGATGACTGGTGAAGGAAAGAGGGAATATTATGCAGCCAGTGTGAGATCTAGTTCAGAGTAGGATTTCTTCTTATATTCCCTGCGCCTAAACATCTGTTCTATAATCCAATAAATAAAAATTAATGCACTGCACTGCCATCTGGAGGTATCCGTTTCCTATTTTGAAGGCTTAAGACTCTTAAGGCCGCAACGGACGACGAGCGATAATATAATATACAGGGTCTTTCACGAGGAACCTCACCCATATTTATACGGGAAACTACTGAATGTATTTTCATGAAATTCAGCACTTATAAGTATTTCACGATGCTGATGAAATCTGAAATATTTTCAAGGCATGAGCACCTCCGGTTTTTCCGGGAATGACATCAACTTCCGTTTTTCAAATCATAACACCCTTTTTTTATTGCAGAAATAGATTCCTTAGAAAATTTCAAGTTATTTCGATGTAACATTTTTCAGTTTTGGTTGGAAAATTCTCTCTGAGCGGGAAAATTCGAAAAAAAAATCGAAAATAGAGCTCCGCTGAAACAAGAATAACTTCGAGGTTTTTGGATGGAAAATTTTCATTTTTGGGATTTTTCAAGATGTAAGATTGATGTATCCACTTTAAAAATCGAAATCGCGATTCATGATACAGGGGGTGAAAAAATCGCTTTCAAAGTTAGGGATGACAAAATCGTGAAAAATCAATTTTTTTCAAATCAGAACCCAATTTTTTTATTGCAGATATTGAATCTACGTTAAAAAATAATGTGAGTGTATGCATCACACCCTTGCCCTAAAATGGATATTTTCAGAGTTAATATCCAGTTTAGGGCAAGGGTGTGATGCATACACTCACATTATTTTTTAACGTAGATTCAATATTTGAAACCGAAAGCGACTCGATGTCATCTCCGTCTTTCATCACTACCTTTCTCTGATATGACCTGTTGAAGCTGACTGGTACAATAACCTACCAATTACCATATTGTTTTGGTTGATGAATCTGACACTGCATTAACACGTTTATGTGCATCACTGTTTTGCCCAAAGTGAATGAAGAAATCGGTAACCATCCTCAGGTTTTTTGATATTTTACATCTATATATTCTTTTTTGAGTATTTTATTCAAAAGTCCTTGAGCAAAGGTGTTCTTCACACTTAGTTCGAATTTATTTTTGGTTCCCCAACGATGGCCTATTGAAACCTATAAAAATTTGTTTCTGGACCTTGTATTATACGGAAATTTTCATTGTCGAATGATGGAATTTCACATTAAAGTCGAAGATTCATTTTGTGGATTTCACAGAACCGTAGTGCTAGTTCAATGGCATATTTCCTGTTTCTGACGCTGTCCAAACCACCAGCAGCTGTTTTGAATAACTCTCGAATAAAAACTCCTCGCAGCTCAAACATCGTGATTGACAACCTGCCATCGACTTAATTCCGCCAATAAACCGTTCAATGAAGAATTCAACCTCTGGGTTCGAATGAAAATAATCCAGGCTCGTTTCCTCGCCCCCCAACAACAGGACTAAAGACGCATGCAACCCCAAAATCCGTCGAAGCATGGCCGACTCACCTCTTCTTAGGCAAATGTACCGTATATGCAAAGTACTCAAACTCGCTAGTTCGAGTATTTCAGTCGAAATTTATTCATTCGAGAACTTTCTCCAAACTTGCTCGTTAAATGTTCCCGTTCATGATTTATCCCCTGTATGCTTGATTTTCCAACAACTATGTTATTAAATTTCGGGTGCCCTTCTCCGAGATGAAGTGCAATTGAAGCGGAAAAGCAAATTATGGCACTCCTGCCGAGTTGAATTCCAGTCTACTACTTGATGATTAATTAGGATTTTTGTATTTCTGAAGACATTTTTGCGCGACAATGGGAGGTTGGCGGAAAATACTTTTTCATGGATACTAATTGAGATTTTTGCGAAGCTAATTTCGAAAGTCCTCCGATGAGTTATAGGTATGCCATTCATCAGAGAGTATTCTTCCTTAAAAAATATTAGTAACTCAAAAAGAATGGAACAAAGCTTTCAATAAAGTCTTCTCCAGGTTTCACAACGTCTGTTTTTGAAATAACTAGTAAACCAGCAGATCCACCTTGTAGGTAGATCTAACTAACAGGATGAGATATATGGACCTAAACTGAGGATCTGTAAATTCCTCTATTTTACAGACCGAGATACTGGCTATTTGCGTATGCTGCCAGGAGTGTCTTGAAATGAACCTTAAAGGGGTGCATTTCTACATCACCACGGACAGCCAGCCCACGCTGAGGTCCCTGGAATCACACTGCCAGAGGTCTCTGCTGACCTAGGAGTGCCTTAACACCATAAAGCAACTGGCCAGAGGCAACTAAGTGACTCTGACACGGTGACACCCAAATCCACTCGACTTCCCACCGATGACAGCTCATTGTTTAGTAATAAATGAGACCAGGATTATTTCTGCCCATGTGAACAATCACACACTTCTCCAGATTCAGGGGTTAGAGTCATTCCTCAGACCAACGTAGAAGAAAGTTCAAGTCATTTTGCATAGTTTGGCTGCAATTAAAAGCATCGTTGAAAACTTTCGTGTCATCTGCAAAAATTGCCAACTATTAGGTAGATCGGATGTGTATAGCAGAAACATCTGAAAATGTATAGCAAGGAAGAATAAAATTATGACGTAGGGGAAATACGTACAAAATGACATATATGGATAAAATGACACATAGGCATCATAATTAGAATTTGGAAGTATCAAATGCGGAACTGCCTACCACATCACACGACCCGAAAGTCTTCTATTAACCTCTGAAAATAAGCAAGCGCTACTTTAGTTTATCCGGTCGTTATGAGTGATAAAAGAAATCAGTAGGTCACGAGTTTTTTTTTCAGTGTGCCAAATTTTTAGAAGAAATGGCCTGTTTTCACCTTTTTTCATTTATATTGCATTCATTTCGAACTATACTTATTTGTCATTGTATTCACGAAGCTTTTTTTATGTTGAATAATTTTTTTTGTATTAATGGGATATATTTCTATAACGCTATATGGACAAAATGACATAGGTATCTCAGCTGAATTAACCGTATCTACCGGATAACACCAAGACAATCCATCATAGGCTCCATCAGCAAACATAGAACCAGGACTTGTCTTAACATATTCATAGCAAAATATTCATCTGCGGCTAATAAAGGCAATGCATCTTAACCTACTCTTTCTGATCCTATGAGGAAATTTCTCCAATCCCTAAAGGACGATTTATAAAAGTGGACAAGGAAAACGTGAGCCGAGGACTAGATAAACGTACTCATTTTCAACTTCTTCACCTGATATGATTGCAATCGAATCAGAAAAAGAGCCCATACCTCCTCAAAAGACAAGGAGACAAGTCCCTAGAGTTCCCTAGCAACTTTCGAGATGATGAAGACGACTGTCCTTTTATCTATTTAGATTTAGATCTTCTCCAGGATAAGCCCTGGAGAGGACTGGTTAAGATGCATGCATTGCTTGCATTCGGCTCACGCATCTTGTTCCTAGAAGAACCAAACGTTTCATTTGTGAACTTCGTCAGTAGTTTTGTAACTATAAGTATAAAACTACAGTTGCCTGTTGCCGGTATGTCATTTTGTCCATAGCATGCGAACAAAATGAATTTCGTTTATCCCAATGTATCTAGGTTTATTTCATGTCTTGGTACTTCTATTTCATAAAGGTTGAATAGATTTGATAAAGAAAGGACCAAAGATCAGAGGTGTAGAATATGACATTACTCTGATTCACTACTAACAAGTTATGCCTCTGAAATAACGTACTTCCCCTACCTCCTATATAAAAATGTATTACCGACTGCTTGTCTCTGTAACACAGGGTTTCAAAGACAAGCTGGAGAAAACATGGGAGGTTCATTTCCTCTGAGTAAAAGAGGGAATATCAACACTTGATTTGGTGTCAGAATCAAAAACCTTCTTGCTGAGTCACAAAAGAGCTCTCATTTGTCACTTTTGACTTTAATGGTAAAAACAACTTTCTTGAATCTACAGACCAATGAGAAATTCCTTGGCCTTGGGTTATTTCGTTGTCCGGCATGTGTTCCCTAATGCAACTTTTTCTGGAATGAATGTTTCACCTTTCCACCTATATTCTAGGAGCATAGAATAACTGGAGAGAAGGCTCCGCTACAAAAATTAACTGCCAAAAACTTGTCAGTTCACCGCAAGGTCACGAGATGGCGCCAACGTCGTTAGTGGCTCCAGCATGGCTATAACGATATTTAAAATAAAATTCGTTTCGACAAATTTATTTTCGATCATAGTCTTTCCATATAATTGCGCATAAATTGTTAATTATAAATTCATTATAAACAAGCGTATCAAGCGTCGTGTAGTGAAATTCCAGTCGATATCAGATCGAGTAATATACATCATAGTAAGGTTGAACGCACGATATGAACTTCAAATTATACATGTATATGCCCCAACAAGTGCAGCTGAGGACGAGGAGGTGAAACAGCTTTACGAGGATATAAGGACAGCGAGACAGAAAGAGGACGCACATTTCCTTCTCGTTACCGGAGACTTCAATGCCAAAATCGGCAGAAAGACGTGCAACGACACCGAGTACATGGGGAACCACGGCCTGGGCCTGAGAAACAACAGAGGTGAAATGCTTGCAAGCTTCTTAAACGCTGAGTGCCTATATTGTTTGAACACCTTCTATAAAAAGCCGCCACAGAGAAAATGGACCTGGATAAGCCCAGATAAAACGGTAAAGAACGAAATAGATTTTATAATGGGTAACAGTAGGAAAATATGTAAAGATGTATCAGTTATTAACAGATTCCACACAGGCAGCGATCATCGACTGGTCAGAGCACATATAAAAATCAACACGAAGCTAGAACGAAATAAATTAATAAAACCACACCGTTTTCCCTCAAACCAGGAGCTAGCAGAAAATGAGGACCAATATCAGAAAGAACTGAATAGCAGACTTGTCACATGTGAACTCGAAAACATGGAGATTAACCAACTAAATGAAAAAATCACGTCTAGCATCCAATTGTCATCAAAGAAAATATGTTTCAGGAAAACGAAAATTGCAAATGACAGAATTACTCCAACTACAGGCCAACTCATGAGGGAGAGGAGAACATTAAAAAGGGAAACAGACGAGTACAAGGAAAAGAATAGACAAGTGAAAACAGAAATTCGTAGGGACTTGAGAACGCATAAAACGAAAACTATCCTAGACACCATAGAAAAGAATGCAAACATGAAAGTGTTGAGATCCAAACTATCCAAGGGAAAACAAAGGCTGACAAAATTAAAAAACAAGAACAATATAGAAGTTACGAGTGCAGAGGAAATGACGAAAGTTATCGCAGATTTTTACACTGAGTTGTACGCATCAAACGAATCACAGTTGGCACCAAGAACTCAGGCGACTTTAATCAACGTTGGATCTGAGGAGATTCCTGAAATATCCATTGAAGAAATCAGATCGGCTCTTAGGAAGATGAAGAGCGGAAAGTGTCCCGGCGAAGACTGCGTTACGCCGGAAATGTTGAAGCATGGTGGTGACATTTTGGAGAAAGCCTTGCAAGTGCTTTTGAACAGGTGTTTAAACGAAGGCAAAATACCCGATAAATGGCACAACTCCGAAGTAGTGATCCTCTTCAAAAAAGGTGATATAAGTAATATCGAGAACTATCGCCCTATAAGTCTGCTGTCTGTACTATACAAACTTCTCACCAAAATTCTTACCAACCGCCTAAACAACAAATTTGAATTTTATCAGCCAGTAGAACAGGCAGGCTTTCGAGCGGGCTACAGTACCGTTGATCATCTTCAGACCCTACGAACAGTAATTGAAAAAACGACAGAATATAATGTACCTATACACCTAGCTTTCATCGATTTCCACAAAGCTTTCGACTCCGTAGAAACCCGTTATATCCTGGACTCAATGGACAATGCCAGAATTGACAGCAGATACACACAAGTTATCAAGCACATATATGAAAATGCCAAAATGCAGGTTAAATTCAACGAGAATATGAAAACCAATACCATAAATATAAAAAGAGGAGTGAGGCAAGGCGACACCATCTCGCCAAAACTGTTCACATTGGTACTTGAAGATGTATTTAAAAAACTAAATTGGCAAGCAAAAGGCATCAAAGTTGACGGCTCATTTCTCAACCACCTGCGATTCGCTGATGACATTGTCCTGTTTTCCAGTGATGTTCATGAATTGGCGGACATGATAAATGAACTAAATCATACATCTAAACAAGTTGGTCTGAGGATGAACATCCAGAAGACCAAAATCATGAGCGGAGAAGACATTGTCATCACGGTAGATCAGCAACAAATGGAAAACGTTTCTCAGTATATATATTTAGGACAGAATATCACCTTAGGTAAGGATAATCAAAGAGCAGAGGTCACTAGAAGAATATCACTAATGTGGGCAGCATTCGGAAAACTTGCGCATATCCTGAAAAATACGGACATCCCAATAAACCTCAAACGCAAAGTTTTCAACTCCTGTATCTTACCTGTTACAACATACGGGATGGAAACTATAACTCTCACAGCTAGAAGTGCAAATAAACTGAGGGTGGCACAGAGGGCGATGGAACGCGCTATGCTCAACATATCATTGAGAGACAAAATAAGAAACAAGGAAATCAGAGAGAGAACTGGAATCAGGGATGTCGTGGCGGAAATAGCGGTTAAGAAGTGGAGATGGGCTGGTCACATAGCCAGGCAAGATAGTGACAGGTGGACACTGAGAACATTACAATGGAGACCTCGTGAAACAAAAAGAAGTAGAGGCAGACCACAAAGAAGATGGGTGGACGATATCCGAGAGATGGCAGGTAGAAACTGGCTGTGTCATGCTAGAGATAGACGAATGTGGAAGAGTATGGAGGAGGCTTTCATTCAGGAGTGGATGGCGAATAGCTGAGAAAGAAGAAAGAAGAAATAGTTAATTAGAATGCGGTTATATGTCAACAGTATTGTTATGATTAATATTTGGTGGAGTCAAGACATCCCTTGAACGTTCTGAGTCTGGTGGTTCAGTTGCCTCAACCTTCAAGCAAATGTTGCTTCAAATCAAAGGAACAACAGCGATTCTGAATCTTGTTTCAAAAAAATTCAAATGAATTAATGAATATGTTTCTGAATAAATTCCTGTATATAGATATATTTTATTGCTTAATGATCCTTGCATTCGTACCAACAAGTTGGAGCTAAAATAGGTATCTAATATTAAAATTGTTCAATATGTTTTGATACTTGTCAATAAAAATTCAAACTTTTTACCTTGTTTTTTCATTCCATAATTATATAGTACATAGTTTAATAAATCACACTATACCAATTAAAAATATTATACTTAGCAACACACCTTGAAATGAACAAAACCATCAGGTAAATTAGATAGTTAAAGCCGAAGAAATATTTTTTTTTCGAAGCCGATTTAATTTGTATTGTATTGTAATTCAATACAACTTGTTTCGACCTCCTTTAGTCCTTTCAGTCAACAACAAAAAGTTTTATTTTTTAATCACTTTGGTGTTGGTCGTAAAATGTAAAGATTATTCTCTATAATCTTCGAATGTATCAATAAAAATGACAACCACAGCTTTGCAACTGTAGCGCCACAGAACAAGGTATGTGACATGTAGCCCTATCACAGCGTTATCTATCGGGCGTCACGCGAAACTCTAACCTCCGCCGTAATTGGAAGTTCAAAATGATCTGTATATGTAGCCTTCCCTCCATTTGTTCTATTCTTCTAGATATATTTAATTTTATGAGCTCATACTGAGAAACTGGATGGAGGTCTTCAGGACATGGTTATCGTCTCAAAAAACCAGATGAATCTTTCAAACTTGACCTGAATTCTTAGATTGAGAACTTTTTCGATAGATGTCCCATAAATTAGTCCAAAGAGGGTATTTTTGAACAAAAACGAGAATTGTAATTCATATAAAGCAAATATTGCAGTAGAAGTGATCGATCCCATATGGTTGAAATCAATTTATATATACAACCTTTTCAAAAGAGACAGCTCACTTCTTCTGGACAAAGGATATGGAATTTTGTCCAGATGTTGCGTAGTGAGACGCAACATTGCATTTCAAAGTTCTATGCCTGCATTGAGTTTAAATGTATTTAAACTCAATGACTTCTGAAAAATAGCCTACATATTATGCTCAGTAATGCAGAGCTCCAAATATTTGGAGCAGAACATATTTTAACATCATTTGAATGAGCAAATTAGCCGTAAGTTCGAACCTCGCCGGCTCGAGTCGAAATTGAAGACAGTTCCAATCAAAGTTTCCCTTTGAAACTCGATTAGCGAGCGAGTCCCTTCATCCCTATGGCAATCCGGATACGAGTACACCTCGTATTGGCAATACATTTCGCCATTCCAATTCAAACTTCGGATTCCATACCGCCGAAAAGTTCCCAAATAAAAACGTTACCTTGCCCTCTACGTCTGCGAGTGGCACGGTCGTATTCAAAGCAGCAGAACGTAATTAGCAGAAAAACCGATTCAGACATTCAGTTTTGAATTTAACCCTCTCTCTCCCCCGACCCTGTATCCAATTTGAAGCGGCGTTATTTTTGAACTTTAATTAAAAGTTACACCGCCAACTAATCCCGGTGCTGGCCTTCTTAATATTGTGTAAAAACTCGTCTAAATGCAGACGGTGCACTACTCTTTCCATATTATACCATTCGTTTTTAACACGGCAATAGTGTAATAAGCCGGGTCTGGAGCAGATCCGGATTTATGAGGCCGGTAATCCGGTCGGGATTAGAAATTTCCGGACAAGAAAATATATCAATTTACTTGCCAAGGCACGTTAGCGCCAGTTCCACCTTTTGGTGCACCAACCGTTCGTCAAATTTATTCACTACCTGTAGCTAATTTCGGTATATTCATCTCATTTATCTCCTCAGTAGTTATGAAGCTGATAACGATGACACAATCAGTACAATTCGATATCGCAATGCAAGTCCATAGTGCAATAGAGGGATAGTAGTTGTAGTTATAGTTAGAAAGGGGTTACAGTTCACTTCGACCTCAAAATCTATTGTTCCCCCTGACAGAGCTGTTCTAATCACGTACGCCACAGCTCGCTTTCAAGTTCCAGGGATCTGAAGGAATCCTGGGAAGGTTTCAACGAGGCCAGTTCCTCACTCCTGCAAGCGTCTCTTGCCCAGAAGATTCTTTCCTTCGACTTGCAATGGCAAGGCATTCCGTGACTAGGTGAATAGGAGTTTCTTTCTCCTCCCCACATAAACTCAACTCTTCAGGAACCGATAAACCAATCATGTATCAACAGATGCTTCCTGAGACAATGTCCTGTGAGGAAGCCGGTGAGGAGGTGTAGCTGGTTCTTACTGAGATCCAGATATCTTTTGGATCTTCCAGTTTTAAAGTATAGTTGCATTTCCCTTTACCACAGAAAGGTTCTTGGCCAGTGATTGGCTTTCGTGCGCCCTCTCTGGCAAGCATAATGGCCTCTTCATTTCCTAGGATTCCAGAATGACAGGAAACTCAGATCTCATTTTTCTTGCCTACCTCATTGAATTTTCTTCGGCATTCCAAAATCAACTTCGAGCTCAGTGCTTTGATATCGGCTTGGCTAGCCGAGTGAATGGCACTTCAGATAGTTTCTTCCTAGGTTTATGTCTAGGCATATTTCAATTGCCAGTAATTTTACCTGAAAAACACCCAATCTTCTCTTTTGCTTAGCATTGTACTGAAGTTTTTCTCAGTGCTTACATTCTTGATCACTAAGAAGGTTTGCAGATGAGATGTAGGTATTCAGGACCAAACTCTCTGATTCCTGATTCTCTCATTGCCTGTTCCTTCTTTGAAAATTTTGAGGATGGCCTCATCGGCCTCTCTATCAATGAAATGTAGAGGTGTGGAATCTGTAATTATCTCAAGTGCCCAAGTTGGGCACGTTCTCTAGCTCCCGTGATGCAGACGCAGGCAAGCTTCTGTACTTGGTCAAGCATTTTCTTCATACTTACCTGACCTGCATTAGCAGTATTTTTGGGTTACATCCCCAATTCCTGCTGCCAAGATCTGCAAGTAGCATTATCAACGTGCTTATTCCATAGAAGCTTGCTATCAAGGGTTATTCCCAGGTATTTAACTTCTCACTTCCACTACAAGTTATCTCCGAAGAGGGAGATGATCAGAGGTGTTCCATGAATGCCCCTAACAGATTTTTCGAGCAAATAGCGAAAACGACATACAAGGTGAGTCTTTGACTTGTAGGGGAAATACGTACAAAACGACATATATGGACAAAATGACATAGGCATCATAATTTGAGTTTGGAGGTATCAAATGCGGAACTGCCTACCAAATCACACGACCCGAGTGGGTTTAATTAACCTCTGAAAACTCGCAGGCGCTACTCTTGTTCATTCGGTCATTATGAGTGATAACAGAAAATAATAGGTCAAGAGTTTTTTTTATTGCGCCAAATTTTTGGAAGAAATGGCCAGTTTTCACCATTTTTTTTATTTATGTTGCATTCATTTCGAACTTTACTCATTAGTCATTGTATTCACGAAGCTTTTTTATGTTAAATATACTTTTTGTATCAATTCGATATATTTCTAGTTTCCTAACGCTTTATGGACAAAATGACATAGGTATTTCCGCTGAATTAACCGTATCTACCGTACAACACCGAGACCATTCATCCCAGGCACCATCAGCAAAACAAAGAGCCAGAATTTGTCTTAACAAATTCATAACAAAATATTCATCTGCGGCTATCAAAGGCAATGCATCTTAATAGATTAAGATGCATTGATGATCCTATGAGGAGGTTCCTCCAATCCCTAATGGACGATTCATAAGTAGACAAGGCAAACGTGAGCCGAAGACACGATAAACATATACCTAGTTTCAACTTCTACACCTAATATGATTGCAATCAAATCAAAAAATGAGCCCATATCTCCTCCAAAGAAAAGGAGACACGTCCCTTGGGCATTATTTGAAGAAGACAATGAAGAAGAAAATGTTTCTAGCAACTTTCGAGATGATGAAGGCGATTGTCCAACTGCCTATTGTTATGACCCTTTTTTCCCGATTCAGATCGGGAAAAAACCAGTCTTCTCCAGGATTAGCACTGGAAACGACTGGTTACGATGCATGCATTGGTTGCATTGGGCTCACGCATCTTGTGCTGATGTTCCTAGAAGAACCAAACGTTTCATTGGTGAACTTTGTCAGTGGTTTTGTAACTATAAGTAAAAAAATACAGTTGCCTATTGCCGGTATGTCATTTTGTCCATAGCATTCGGACAAAATGAATTTCGTTTATCCCAATATATCTGAGAATATTTTATTTTTTGATACTTTTATTTCATAAAGGTTAATTAGATTTTGTGAAGAAATGACCAAAGATCATATTTGTAGAATATGACATTACTGTTATTCACTACTCACTAGTTATGCCTCTGAAATGAAACCCTATGTCATTAAGTACGTACTTCCCCTACATATATTTTAACTGAAGATTCTTGAGGACAAAAGAAATCTTTTTTGATTTTCCATTTTTCCAAATTCGGCTCTGTTGAAAAGATATAGCCATTCAGAAAAAAAAATTGGGCTGATTACGTCTCTGATATAATTCTCTGGAATTGATGCAAAGTTCATATTTCTCGATTGAAATTGAGTTGATACATTTAGGAAATACTGAGTACTAAACCTTATTCGAATAAGAATGTAAAAAACACGATATTTCCGATTATATCTGCAACTAAAAAGCCATATTTCATCCACCAAAATAAGTTCCTTCTTCGGTTTTCATGAAGATTAATTTGTGAGCTTTTATAACTTGTTTATATTCTCCTCTTTGCCCCAAAACTATCTCAAAAAGAATTGTTTTCACACTAATCGAACATAACTCCATTAAATCAGGTCAAAGGATTCGAGGTCAATGACCTAACCTAACCCATCTGATCATATTCAATGAAAGCTATCATAGAACGTTTGAGAAGACGATGCCAGATTGTGTTGATTTTCTCTTTGAACAAAGAAGCAGTAGGTTCCTCTATCATTAACGGATGAACTAACGCAAAGGCACTAGTTTTGTTCACTTTTGGCTGTGGCTTCTTGTCGTGGC
The DNA here is from genome assembly GCA_910592335.1 of Adalia bipunctata. Taxonomy (NCBI): domain Eukaryota; kingdom Metazoa; phylum Arthropoda; class Insecta; order Coleoptera; family Coccinellidae; genus Adalia; species Adalia bipunctata. The sequence goes on from OU342955.1 coordinate 19,531,754, forward strand.
TCTTTGGAAATGTTCTAATTCTCGCCGATAGTGCGCTACGATCTTAATTTCAGTCGGTGCGCAAGACAAATCGTTGTTTTATAGACCGAACAGTTGGTCTGTGGTTGTTGAACAAAACATGCGTATAGCGGCGTGATGGAGATTTGTCGATTTCGATTTGTTCTTTGTTTATTCTCAGTGAAGAATGCGAACAGTTGATGTGAACAGATTTTCAGCGAAAGTGAATTAATGTGATAATAACCGTGTAGTGTCGAGTTTATAAAGTTCCAAGAGGATATTGTTTAGATAGGAACATCGCCACAGATCGTGTAGTGTTAAGTATTCATTTTGCATTGATTTCAATTCAATACTTGTTTTTTGTATGGGATATTCATCATTAATATCCGAATTTTGTATTCCATTGACATTTCAGTCTTGACAAAGTTGATAAATATTCTGACAATATTGTTACCTTGTATAGAGGTTAATAATTCGAGCCATTCTGTGATATTAAATATCCTGGGAAGTATCCATCAGATTATTTGTATAATTTTTGATTTTTTCGTCAAATTTTATCGGGTAAAATTGGGAATAACTCGAAAACAACGCGTTTGATTGAAAAAAATTAGGAATACTTTTATTTCCTAAACCGATTGGTTCTTTCGAAAATATGAACCGTTTATCTTTTTCAAGTAGGGGAAGTACGTACAAAATGACATAGGGTTTTATTTCAGAGGCATAACTTGTTAGTAGTGAATCACAGTAATGTCATATTCGACACCTCTGATCTTTGGTCCTTTCTTCACAAAATCTGATCAACCTTTATGAAATAAAAGTACCAAGAAATGAAATATCCTTAGATAAATTGGGATAAACGAAATTCATTTTGCTCGCATGCTATGGACAAAATGACATACCGGCAACAGGCAACTGTATTTTTCTACTTATAGTTACAAAACTACTGACAAAGTTCACAAATGAAACGCTTGGTTCTTCTAGGAACATCAGCACAAGATGCGTGAGCCCAATGCAAGCAATACATGCACCGTAACCAGTCTTCTTTAGGGCTAATCCTGGAGAAGATCTAAATCGGGAAAAAAGGTCTCATAACAATAGATGGACACTGGACAGTCGTCTTCATGATCTCGAAAGTTGCTAGGAACATTTTCTTCTTCATTGTCTTCTTTAAATAATGCCCTAGGGACTTGTCTCCTTGTTTTTGGAGGAGGTATTGGCTCTATTTTGATTTGATTTCAATCTTATTGGGTGTAGAAGTTGAAACTAAGTACGTTTGTCGAGTCCTCGGCTCGCGTTTGCCTTGTTCACTTATAAATCGTCCTTTAGGGATTGGAGAAACCTCCTCATAGGATCAACAAGAGTAGGTTAAGATGCATTGCCTTTATTAGCCGCAGATGAAGATTTTGTTCTGAATATGTTAAGACAAGTCCTGATTCTTTGTTTTCTGATGGAGCCTGAGATGGATTGTCTTGGTTTTGTCCGGTAGATACGGTTAATTCAGCAGAAATACCTATGTCATTTTGTCCGTTCACTGTATATGTCATTTTGTCCATATAGCGTTATAAAACTAGAAATGTATCGAATTAATACAAAAAGTATATTCAACATACAAAAAGCTCCGTGAATACAATGACAAATAAGTAAAGTTTGAATTGAATGCAATTTGAATGAAAAAAATGGTGAAAACTGGCCATTTCTTCTTAAAATTTGGCGCAATGAAAAAAAAACTCGTGACCTATTGATTTCTGTTATCACTCATAACGACCGAATGAACCAGAGTAGCTCTTGCTAATTTTCAGAGGTTAATTGAAGCCACTCGGGTCGTGTAATGTGGTAGGCAGTTCCGCATTTCATACCTCCGAACTCAAGTTATGATGCCTATGTCATTTTGTCCATATATGTCATTTTGTACGTATTTCCCCTAGTTTTATAGTATTTTTTCGTGGATTCATGAGTTGACTACGCTGTTACTTTTATACCGGGAGGAATATTGAATAAGTTTTAATTTGTAAATATGCATCTTGAAGGGAGTGAATATTTCACCAACATTCAGTTCATCTGACTTAGCGGTTACGGATTTTCGACACCATGTATCTTCCAAACGAAACCGAATTTTGAAAAATGGTATGAGAAAAAAGTGTTTCTTTTGATGAGATGCATCTACAGTTAGAATATATGTACAAGTCAAAGACTCACCCTGTATATTGTTTCCCGTCAAAAATCTCCGTTTATTTCGCGGGATTGAAGGAACCATTTTGGGCGAAACAGATTCATGGCTTAATTTCGCGAAGCAATATAACAGCTAGCCCTCCATTAGCAGATGAAAACAGCCTTTCAGATTCGAAACTTCCCAAATAAAAACAATCTTCCAGGCATGTTTCGTGGTTTTGTTGATTATAAACGGGAGTTTTCGGGGAAGGTAAATAATCATCCAATAATTACTCCGTTCGAAGTGGGCCTGGAAGCTCAATTACTTAACCGATGACCGTCTGTTGTTTGCCCAGCTCTTCTAAGATTCGACCATCCGTGGTTACTTCCGCGCGCTGTTTGTTCAGCCACAGGAATCTTTCTCTCGCTTTATGCGCTCTTTAAACAAACTCCCAAGTTCCCAAATCCCCCTTCGCCGTATGAATCTTCAAATAAGAACCGTCATAATTGGGGCGATTCAAGGCTGCCAAATGTGTACTCGCAATTATACTTATGTTTATGCGTGTCCTGGATGGCGGAAAAGATTTTGGGGTTTGTATATTGGGGGGGCGCGACGTTAAGTACTTTTTATGGTTTTCGGTAAGTCGGAAGACGCTAGGTATATACGGTTATTCAAGTATTTGTATGATCCGGTTATTCGTTAGGACGGGGAATGTTTATGGCTCAAAGTCGGCTCTATATTTCTGGAGTTTGGAATCTGAATCGTTTCCAGTGGCGGATTAAGCTGGAAGGGAGCCTAGAAATATCGTTGAATCGAGCCACGCCAAGGGATTTCTGTTTCTGAAGATCACTAACATGTTGATATTTTATTCTTATCGCTTATCTTCGTCCTGGATATCTTTCCAAGAGGAGTTTCATGTTTTGCATTCTCTATTGCTGTAACGCTGCCCTATAGTGGCAGGCCCAACGGGTTCAACCTTCTTGCTATTGCATCCACCTTTTCATCACCCTCAATACCACAGTACTCTTGCACCCATAAGAAAGCCACTCTGTTGCCTGTGGCCAGTTGCTCCATAGTTTTGTGGCATAAATTAGGTGAGCAGGCTGTTAGATTCCATCTTCGAACACTCTTGGCCAATATTTTTGCCTGTTCTTGCCCTATTTGCACAAAAAGTCTTTGCTCAGGACCATACAGGGTGAGTCTTTGACTTGTACATATATTTCAACTGTAGATTCTTCTCATCAAACGAAACACTTTTTTTCTATACCATTTTTCAAAATTCGGTTTGGTTTCGGAGATAAAGGGTGTCGAAAACCCATGAAAAAAACACTTTTCTGTTTATATCTTCGGAACCGTTATTTCAAATGAACTGAGTTCTCATTCTATTCATGGTGCATATTCCTCAATCGAAACCTATTCAATATCTCTACTAGTATAAAAGTTACAGGGTAGTCGACTCATGAATTCACGCTAAAACACCATAAAACCACTTTAAAAAGATAAACGGTTCATATTTTCGAAAGAATCAATCATTTAAGAAACTAAAAGTATTTCTATGTTTTTTCAATAAATCGCTTCGTTTTCGAGTTATTTCCAATTTTACCCGGAGAAATTTGACGAAAAAATCATAAATTTCAAGAATAATCTGAATGCGTTTCTGAATTAAATATCATCGAATTTCATTCCGTCTCTGTTCTTCAAACGAGTTTACAATGTTGTCATCAACTTTGCCGAGACTTTAATTCAAACGATGGAAATCGTTGATGTAGAGATATTTTAATAATAAAATCCCACAATTCACAAATGTGTGAGATAAAATTGAACACCAAGGAGGATTTAATACGCACAGTTTCTATTGAAAATTCATAGGTACCGGTCCATATTGAAATTGAATGTCGATGAAATACAAAATTCGGGTATGAATGATGAATCTCGATAAAAACTACTCATTAAATTGAAATTAATGAAAAATAATACGATACCTGATAATCTGTGGCGATGTTTCTATCCAAACAATATCCTCTTGGAATTTCATAAACTCGACATGGTTAAAATTATATTAATTCACTTCACATAATAATCACTTTAGAACAATAATTCACTGAATGTATTCAGAACTTCACATAATGTTTACATTTTGTACAGAGACTCTGGTTTGTTATTGTTTAAAGGTGGCCTCGAGGTAACCAATCCGTCGGTTTTCGCTCTACGCATGCGTGGTGATAAATTCCGCGGCAAAGTCGATTTCTGATGGAAACGGCAGAATTCATAGATATTTATACTATGTTCCGTAAGAAATCCTCAACCTCAATGAAAATATTAGCAAGCTGAAAACATCTTCTCAAAATTTCTGTGCAAACATTCACAGAATCGATACAAATTAGATTAGGTTAGGTTGTTCAATAATAAATTCTGATGATGTGAATGGAGAGTCTTTCTTTATGAGATTGTTTGGGAATTTCCAGGAAAATATGAACGAGTTATTAGTGTTTGCAAACTAATCTGCATTTTGGTGGGATAAATGTGGCCTTTCAGTTGCCGATATAATCCAATGAAACTAACTGTTTTCGATGAAATTATCGTGTTTGCAACATTTTTATTCGAATAAGGTTAGTACTTGAATATTTCCTAAATGTATCAACTCAATTTCTATCGAGAAATATGAACATTGCATCAATTCCAGAGAATCATATCAAAGACGTAGTCAGCCCAATTTCTTTAATGGCTATATCTTTTTAACAGAGCCGAATTCGGAAAAATGGAAAATGAAAAAAAAGTTTCTTTTGGCCTCATGAATGTGTACCATATAAATGTCTTTTTCGTCACGTATGACCGTGGCCAACGGTGTTTTGAAATGAGAAGACTCTATCAGAGTGCAACCTCGAAATAACTATAGACATTTGTGCAAAAAGCATAGTGCTTTCGTTCCTACATGCTCAAAATATAATCGCCCCTCCAAAAGATCAATTAAATGTACCGACTGTACAAAACCAATTCCAGTTCACCTCTATCCTTCAGTTCACCAGTTTACATTAGATCTAATCCAATCTGCTCCTGAACTATCCAAACTGTCCAAATCATTCACCACTCTCCACACATTGCATCCGTTGTTCGATACAGATTGTTAGCTTTTATTGATAAATATTTGTTTAGAGGGTTGTTTCCTGGAGCGGGAGATCTAATTTCATCGACAATGCTCAAAATATATCGGGGATACTTCATAATGGGATTGCATGAAATTTGGCAGATCCATTTAGCCGGTCGTATCCACTGGGAATACGAAATTTCGAATGCTATGCATGCAAATGACAATTCAGTGTTGAGGAATATCACTTCGTTGCTTTCATATCATTATGTTCATTTTCGTGTGAATTTATAACTTATTTTTCATTCTGCATTTAACATGTCAGGAGTATGCCGATATTGTGTTAGTAAATGGCTATTCTGAAGAAAACTTCAGAAAAGGAGCTCGAGAATTCCAAAGCAAATGGATACCTTCTGAATGCATAATTTTCATCGTTAATTGTTGAAGAAGTGAATGCAATGTCAAAGTCTAAACATGTCACTCCATTTTCCACTTTATTTCCCCATTTTCCAATCTTCAAACCTTGATGCCAACACAAAGGACACATAGATCAATACTCCAATCGCCTAAAGGCAGGTTATAACAACCGATGTCACAACAAAGGAATTGGATCAGAGTTTTCACTGCCAAATTAAATTGTGCGGACATATCATTTTTGAATACATCCATCAATCTCATTCTTCCACGTCGTCAGGATAAAGACATTTCAATCACTTTTGTTCTCGGAACTTTGAATGAGAGCCATTGTGGAGGGACGGTACCACAATATTTCAGAACAAACTGAAAGCAATAGGAAGAAATGGGAATGATAATGAGACTTTTCTGGAATAAAAGAATACGTAAGACCCTCTACAGCTGCCGGCTATACGTTCGTATTAGGAGGAGAGCCATTGTATCACGAAATTGGATCATTTTTCTTTGACTACACCGTGAATAACATGGGATCTACATGGGTTAGAGATCTTACTGACCTACATAGAGGAACACTTGCTATCCAAATATTATATAATAGTTCGTCCCTTGGCAGGAGAGTATCGTGGGCTATTTTTTCTTCTAGCATAGTTCTGCTATGCAAAAATTCACTCAAATCGTAAAAAAATTGGTTCAGTTGAAGGCAGAATTGAACTGATTGAAACCATTATTTTCGACTAGAAGTTCTTCAGCCTGCTCCAACCCTTCTGCATATTGGAAATTACAACCCTTTCGAGAAGTAATTCAAGCTGAAATTAATGTTTAATTCAATGAAGGAGTCGCATGCTACGAAAGATTGACGTATAATTGTGTTTCGTTGTAATAACCTATTATAGCGATTCTATTTTCTTTACCGATATACCAATTATCATTAATTTCATCTTCTATTTGTAGTAAGTATATTCTCGATTTCACTTTTTAATCTTTTGAAAATCGTACCATTCAATGGATCAGGATAATTTATCAATGTTCACGTACTTGATTATGGTGTTACCATCATAAGATTCAACATGGTGAAATTTACTTATAGTGTGACTTAATAGTCGAAAATTGATGATGTCTGTCAATATGCTCATTATGTTCAGGTTCTCGTTTCACCAGATTCAACGTTTATGGCTTACGTAACAATGCATTTTCAGTCTCTAAACCTTAATTTCGATGTGGCTGATGTATACATACATATAGGCGATTTATAGAGGGCTATATCATTTGTAACAATTAGAAACCTTCGAATTAGTTTTGGGATTAGTTGGGAACTTTACGGTTGTTAGAGAAGACAGACTATTCATCCTCGATAATTGAAATAAATGAAAGAAATATAACTGGAATTAGGGTTCTTTTCTGAATGTTGGTCTGTTAATATGATGTGCTGTTAATATGTTGTGCTCGAATGAAAACTAAGTCATTGAGCAGAAGAAGGAAATAAACCAGTTGAAAATCGAACATAACCCCAATAAATTGGGTCAAAGGATTCGAGGTCAAAGACCTAACCTTACCCATCTAACCATATTCTATGAAAGCTATCATAGAACGTTTGAGAAGACGATGCCAGATTGTGTTGATTTTCTCTTTAAACAGGACAACAGTACGTCCTCTATCATTAAAACGAATGGACTAACGCAAAGGCAGTAGTTTTGTTTACTTTTGGCTGATGGCGTTTTGTCGTGCCTCTTTGGAAATTTTCTCGCCGATAGAGCGCTACGATCTTAATTTCAGTCGGTGCGCAAAACAAACCGTCGTTCCATAGACCGAACAACTGTTCGGTCTATGGTTGTTGAACGAAACATGCGTATAGCGGCTTGATGGAGATTTTTCGATTTGTTATTTGTTTATTCACAGTTAAGAATGCGAACAGCTGATGTGAAAAGATTTTCAGTGAGAGTGAATTAATGTGATAATAACCGTGTAGTGTCGAGTTTATGAAATTCTAAAACATATTGTTTAGATAGAAACATCGCCACAAATCGTGTAGTGTTAAGTATTCATTTTGCATTAATTTCAATTCAATACGTGGATTGTATGGGATATTCATCATTAATATCCGAATTTTGTATTCCATTGACATTTTGGTCTTGACCAAGTTGATAAACATTCTGACAACATCTTTACCTTCTATAGAGTCTATTTATTTGAGCTATTCTGTGATATTGAAGAGCCAGGGTTGCATCTAGATTTTTCTTATGATTTTTTATTTTTTCGTAAAATTTCATCGGGTCAAAATTGGAAATAAATCGAAAACGACGCGTTTCATCGAAAAAACTTAGGAATAGTTTCGATTTCTGAGCCGATTTGTTCATTCGAAAAAATGAACCGTTTATCTATTTCGAGGGATTTTATACTATTTTATAGTGCAAATAACAATGTCCGAGTAGGAAGTTGTTTATTAAATAAAAAGATCTGTTACTTCCTAGTTCGTTTATTGGTGACTAGTTTCGCTCAAGAACATCTGAGCATCATCAGACCAGTCCCACTAAAAATCACAAAATACAAGAGTTTCGATATTACATACCTATTACACACCAATATTTCCTCACCTGAACTCTCAACCAGATTCGTAAATAATTATTAAAAAGGTACAGTTATTATTCTTAGTATAACACATCAACACAACTTTATCCACAATTTCTTATCTTCTTAAAATGGCTACAACTAACATGGAAAAACAAAAACTAGAATCACAGAAACAATACAGACTTTTTTGACATATTATTCTATAATAAACATTTCATCAGACAATCATTACCAAAATCTATCTGAGCATTAAACATCAAATTACCATTAAATTTTTTATGTTTTAAAATTTCAAATTTTTCTAAACCATCAATGATCCAACTATTAAAATATTGTACTGTGTCAATGGCCCAGTTGCCGAGACACAATAATTTAAATTAAAAAAAAAAAAAAAAAAAAAAAAAAAAAACTATTAAAATTAGCATGTAAGATATCAAAATTATCCTCTTTTTTAAATTCATGTTGATATTCATATAAGTGGTTTCCAAAATGCGAGCTATCATAGTTATTTCCTAACCTTCAAATTCTCAAATGTTCTCTTATTCTCTGTTCAAAAGTCCTCACTGTTCTTCCCATATAATAAGCCCCACATGTGTTACATGTCAACCTATTTACTCCGTTCTTGGTCAGTTTATCATCTTCGTCCTTATTATTCATCAATATATTCCCAATACTATTTGTTGGTTTGAAAGATATTTTTATGGTGGATGCTCTTTCTAAAATCTTTTTTACTTTCGATGAAATTGTTCCAACATATGATAGCGGAATGAACTTCTTATTTTCTTGATTATTCTGTGTTATAAAGTGTTTTGAAATATTTTGTAAGATGCAGAAGAAAATAATTCAAGAACACTTTATAACACAGAATAATCAAGAAAATCATATGTTGGAACAATTTCATCGAAAGTAAAAAAGATTTAAGAAAGAGCATCCACCATAAAAATATCTTTCAAACCAACAAATAGTATTGGGAATATATTGATGAATAATAAGAACGAAGATGATAAACTGACCAAGAACGGAGTAAATAGGTTGACATGTAACACATGTGGGGCTTATTATATGGGAAGAACAGTGAGGACTTTTGAACAGAGAATAAGAGAACATTTGAGAATTTTAAGGTTAGGAAATAACTATAATAGCTCGCATTTTGGAAACCACTTATATGAATATCAACATGAATTTAAAAAAGAGGATAATTTTGATATCTTACATGCTAATGTTAATAGTTGGATCATTGATGGTTTAGAAAAATTTGAAATTTTAAAACATAAAAAATTTAATGGTAATTTGATGTTGAATGCTCAGATAGATTTTGGTAATGATTGTCTGATGAAGTGTTTATTATAGAATAATATGTCAAAAAAGTCTGTATTGTTTCTGTGATTCTAGTTTTTGTGTTTCCATGTTAGTTGTAGCCATTTTAAGAAGATAAGAAATTGTGGATAAAGTTGTGTTGAGGTGTTATACTAAGAATAATAACTGTACCTTTTTAATAATTATTGACGAATCTGGTTGAGAGTTCAGGTGAGGAAATATTGGTGTGTAATAGGTATGTAATATCGAAACTCTTGTATTTTGTGATTTTTAGTGGGACTGGTCTGATGATGCTCAGACGTTCTTGAGCGAAACTAGTCACCAATAAACGGACTAGGAAGTAACAGATCTTTTTATTTATTTTATAGTGGATTTATGAGTTGGCTACGCTGTAACTTTTATACCGGGAGAAATATTGAATAAGTTTTGATTTGGAAATATGCATCATAAAGGGAGTGAATACTTCACTGAAATTCAGTTCATTTGAAATAACGGTTCCGAATATACATAACCCGATGGATCACCCGTTATAAACAGAAATCATGGATTTTCGACACCCTGTATCTTCCAAACGAAACCGAATTTTGAAAAATGGTATAGGATAGGAAAACAGCGTATCGCTTGATGAGAGGAACCTACACCACAGTTAAAATATATGTACAAGTCAAAGACTCACCCTGTATTGTAAAATCATAATTTCGTTCGCCTTCACGTGGAAATTGTGAACAAGGAATTAACAACTTCCTAAGCAACTGAAACTTCCAAATGAATACGAACCTTTTTATATACAAGTGAAATTATGAAGTTATTTCCCACTTCATGTTCACATTCGATTCGCCTGTTTGACCGGTTCATTCACCATTTTGCATCGTCCAATAATGAAATAAATCTGAGTCCCACATGTCTGAATTTTTTTAAGAACTAATCCATCCTTATCATGGTCGCCAAACTTTCAACCAATTTTTTTTGGGATGATCCCAACCCCCGTGCCTTTGAATTTGAAGCGTATGATATAAATTCGAAGGCCGATAAAGTCGAAGGGGACGCAATAATAGTATATTGTATAATTAGTGGGAAAAGCATAATATTCCCAAACGACTGTGATAATTACCAGACGAGGAGCGTAGCGACGAGTCTGGTAACACAGGAGTTTGGGAATATGCTTTTCCCACGAATTATACATACTATTTTTTCTCCGATCGTCGATTTATATTTGAAAAAATTATTAAAAAATATTTCATTCAAGATGTAATCAAGTAAGTTTAAATAGGTTTCTCTATGTTCATATTTAAATATAGAAGTGGTAACTATGGAAATTACTTTGTTATGACAGAAGTAAAATAATTTTCAAGCCGATTTTGTTCGATTCGTTGTATTTTATAAGAAATTAAAAAAACAGTAGTAAACATGGACACTGATGGTGATTATTCGTTACCTTGCACGCCTCCTGAACTTGTAGAAGCAGCGAACGCGGCTTCACTTGATTTACTTCCGGCGAAATCCAGAGAGAAGTATGAACTTGCGTACCAACGCTTCATGGATTTTTGCAGAAAAAACAACAGTGTATCCTTTTCTGAGAATGTACTGATGGCGTATGTTGCTGAATTGGCTAAAACAATGAAATCTTCGACGTTGTGGGCACATTATTCCATGCTTCGATCAACTTTGTCTATTAAAAATAATATTAATATTGCCCAGTACCATAAACTGAGAGCATTTTTGAAACGTCAAGCTATAGGATACAAACCGAAAAAATCTAAAATTTTAACCCAGGAACAAGTTCAGAAATTCATTTTAGAGGCCTCAGATGACATATTTTTATCGACGAAAGTAAGTAGATAAAGATTAAATAGTATTACTTAAATTAAATGAAATACGAAATATACAATGTTCGATTAATTTTTAGGTGGCTCTGATATTTGGAATAGCAGGAGCCTGTCGACGAGATGAGCTTGTCCGAATAAAAGTTCAGGATATAGAAGATTTCGGTTCAAAAATACTGGTAAAAATACCAGAAACAAAAACAAATAGACCTAGATCATTCATCATCAACGAAACCTATTTAAATGTTTATAGAAAGTACGTATCATTCAGGCCTAATGATTTTGAAAATCCTAGATTTTTTTTTAAATTCAACAAGGGAAAAGGATGGAAGACAGTCATTGGAATTAATCAATTTGGAAAAATGCCGCAAATTGTTGCAAGTTATTTACAGTTGCCAAATCCGACAGAATATACAGGACATTGTTTCCGAAGATCATCGGCAACACATTTGGTAGATGCTGGAGCTGACATTCTTTCTTTAAAGCGCCACGGAGGATGGAAGTCTTCCCATGTGGCGGAAGAATATATTGACGAATCACTTAATAATAAAGTAGAAGTGGCTAATAAAATATTCAACACCCCTGCCTCGACTTCAAATGAAAATGATCGAAACGAGATAAACCAAACAACTAGCCATGCAGCTTCAACGTCTATAAATTCTCGTTGCCCTCCAGTACAATTTACAAATTGTACAAACTGTACAATAAATGTAAATATTAACAACAATTAATTGTGTTCAAGAATAACGTTATAAATTAGATGTTTCTTTTATTTATTTCATACCAAATTTATCAATATTAAAATGAAAACCATACTTTGTTTCATTTCATTGTAATAATCCATTTGTAACATTACCGCACGCTACAGCAGTGCGGTAATTATTACCGCACTGTTATTTTCTAATTGCTTAGCAACTGCCCACTGTTCTGGAATGTTGAGCTTTGCGCATAGAAATCAGGTCAAAATAGTGTCACTTTTCCCACGATCGGAGAAAAACCATTTTTAGTGACGAAAATATGCCCTGAATTTGACATCGAACTGCTGCGGTTTATAAACGCCGATTTATGGTTATGGCAAAAAACACATCGAAGTTTGTCCTTTGTCTCATCTCCAGACGGCCGGTCACAGCGGTTCATTTACTGAAATTAATTAGCCAATTATAAGGGAGATGGCAAGATGGCTCACTGGCAATAGTTCCAGATACGGTTGGGCGATTTTATCTGGTCAGCGTATTTGTCACGACACTCCCATAACTTTAGATTGGATTTGGATGGCTTCCCGATATTATTTCGGCGTACCGCTCAACGTGAAATATTTTTGATATTTTCGACGATTCATGATTAATAGAATGGAATTTCCGGCTATAATACCTTTCAGTTTCCTCCGGATATCGTAAAGTAATGAGGTATTATTGCTCAAACATAATTTTTGGAGAGTGAAATTATGTTCTGTCGCTCCTTTGTTGGTCTATATGCGATAGTTTTTATGGTAACATTAAGAAGTAAGTGATAGCCCAAGTGCATTGCTTAGGTTATACGCGGGACTTGACGGGCACGGTTTTTCTACTTTCGTTTTCAGTTAACCCCCTATTGATAGGCAGCGGCGGCCTTACCCATTGCGAGGCTCCGGGCGGCAGGTCTTTGCGAGGCCCTTTGTCTTTCGTGAAAAGTATGTGATCCGAAATTAAGTCGAGTCGTTTGGTTTAGGTATTTTGTCATGTTCGACGAAAACTGCCCGAGTTTTACAAATAGATACCTAAGTAAATAAATTTTGTGTTTTAAAATATTCTACTTAGAAAGATTCACAAATTCAACAAATTCGGAGAAGATGAATTTTAAAATTGATGTTAAATTTCAAAATTGATGTTTGTGGCTTTTTCTCAAACTAAAATCTTCAATCAATAATCCAACGAATGAGCTGCGTCATTTTCTATTGAAACAAAAGCAAGTGCTGAAAGCCGATCTTGTGCCATCGCATTTCTCAAATGAGTTCTGATCATTTTAAGCCTCGGAAAACTCCTTTCAGCAGCCGCAACTATAACAGGTGTGGTGGCAATAATTCTCAGGAAAATTTCGATAGTGGGGTAAACTTCACTTATTTTTTTTTCTCTTATGTATTTCAGCACGGAGATAATATCGTCGTTTCTGTCATACACACTGATGAACATATTCAGTTCTTCATATAATTTATCTCCATCAATATCACATGATTCTTCTACTGTCATGGACATTTTGAACGTCGTTGTATTGCATCAGAAGTTCAGTATTATTGATTTCCCTTATTTTTTTTTTATTATATGAAACCAAATATGCTCTCATGCTGTTTAAGTGCCAGAAACCTAGGATGGCAGCTTGTGCGCAAATTGTCGACAAAGACATAAAAATAATTAATTTTGAAAATCTCTTCCGCATTCAATTCATCAGCTTCATCTTCCCCTTCATAATCAAAATGCATTTTTTTACAACGTCTTCTAACTTCTTTGAACTTTCTTTCAATATCATTTTCCTCAGTTATTTCTGTCGCTGTTACAAGGGATGACAAAGAGAGTGTACAACTTTTGTAGCAACTCAAAAAAAGATTTTGCTTGGGCACAAGATGATGCTACATTTCCTAAGATGAGATTCCAGCTATGACTCCCACAATGTAAAAAATAAGCAAGTGGATTAATTTCAAGAATACATTTTTGGACACCACTTCATAGCAAGTAGTACGACTGTTCGCAGCACAACGCCAGTCGATAGTTGACTCGAACTTATCGCGAAATCATACTTCTTGAACAATTCGAATGAAAATTTTCACTGTGAAGAAAATTTGCTTGGGTTCTTGCGCGAGGCCCCTCCAAGAGCGAGGCCCTGGGCGATTGCCCCGTTCGCCACCCCCTAAGGCCGCCTCTGTTGATAGGTACAAAAGGGGACCGTTTAATGTAACCCACCTGACATTCATTCTCCTTATGAAAGAGACCTTCATGGGTTACAATAATTTTAATGGATGATGAGCCAAAGCGCCCAAAGCAATCCGTTATTTGAGTCTGGGTGTCTCACTCACACTAACTCACTGATCGAACGATCCTCCTGATCCAAGAGAGAGTTAGGACTTCGTGAAAAGGTTTTTTTTAGCAGGTGAATTATTGTTTTTACTTCTTCTTTCTTGGTTTTTCTTCGTTGTTCTTGTTACAGATATAATTTCAAGATACTTTCATCCAGATCTATGAATGAGCTTATTTTCAAGTACAAGAAGCTGTGTAACATGTAACACTGGAGACAAGAGTTTTTCAGAGGTTTTCATCTGTTCTCGTGTATCATACGCAGAATTGTATTGTACCCCGTTTAAATTCCCTCTGCTAGCACTCAGATTCGGAGCAGGAAACATTTTTTTTCTTTTATACAATATGTTCTTTGTTGCCATTTCTTCACACGTGCCTCATGCCATATATTGTTTGATTTGAAAAAGAGGAGGTGTTGCTCTCTTTCAATGAAATATAGTCTTTGACTGGTACATATATTTCAACTCTAGATTCCTCACATTAAACGAAACACATTTTTCCTATACCATTTTTCGAAATTCGGTTTCGTTTCGAAGATACACGGTGTCGAAAATTTATGAAAAAAACACTTTTCTGTTTATATCTTCGGAAGCGTTATTTCAAATGAACTGAATTTTGGTTGATTGGTTACTCTATTCATGGTGCATATTCTTCAATCGAAACTCATTCAATATCTCTCCTGGTATGAAAGTTACAGCGTAGCCGACTCATAAATACTTGCAAAAGTACCATAAATCCACTTGAAAAAGATGAACGGTTCATATTTTCGAAAGAATCAATCATTCAAAAAATTAAAAGTTTTCTTATGTTTTTTCTATAAAACGCGTCGTTTCCGAGTCATTTCCAATTATACCCGGAAAAATTTGACGAAAAAATCATTAATTTCAAGAATAATCTGAATGCTTCCCTGGATCAAATATCATCGAATATTATTCCTTCTCTGGTCTTCAAGCCAGTTAACAATGTTGTCAGAATATTTATCAACTTTGTCAAGACTTAAATTCAAATGAAGGAAAACGTTTGATGTAGAGATATTTGATGATAAAATCCCACTATTGTGAGAGATAAAATTGAACACCAAGGTGCATTTAATACGCACAGTTTCTATTGAAAATTTATTGTTACCGGTCCATATTGAAGTTAAATGTCGATGAAATACAAAATTCAGATATATGAATGATGAGTGTCGATTCAAACCACGTATTAAATTGAATTTATGAAGAATAAAATGATACCTAATAATCTGTGGCGATGTTTCTATCTAAACAATGTCTTCTTGGTTGTTTGATAATAAATTCTGATGAATTGAATGAAAAGCCTTTCTTCATAAGATTGTTCTGGGATTTCTAGGGAAATATGAACAAGTGTTTACAAATAAATCTGCAGGAAAATCGATTAAGGAACTCATTTTCGTGGGAAAACGATGGCTTTTTAGTTGAAGATGTAATCGGATGTTTTCATTAAGAAATATCGTGTTTGTAACACTTTTATTTCAATGAGGTTAGTACTTGAGTATTTCCCAAATCTATCAACTCAATTTTAATCGAGAAATATAAACTTTGAGGTGTTTGCAGAGAATAGTAGCAGGGACGTAATTGGCCCAATTTTTATTTCAAATGGCTATATCTTTTCAACAGAGCCGAATACGAAAAAATGGAAAATATACTGAGATCCAGATACATTTTGGAGATTGCAGTTTCAGAATGCCGAAGGAACTTTTTGTAGCGATACATTCGTAGGAGACTCCACCAGAGTGTTTCCCTTCCGGTTATATCCTTCTCTAGAAACTCTTTCTTATGGGTGCATTTATCTATGCAACAGAAAGGTTCTAGGCCAGTGAATGACGTTTATGCGCCCTACCTATCTGTCAATCGTATCGGACTGTTAGAGCTCATTTTCCTTTCTGAAGACGGCCACAGTATCGAATGAAACCAAACAAGAAGAAATTGGGAATACTGTTGCATGGAATGTAGTGTGTGACCGTAAAATTATCGTCTCGCTGTACAGGGTGGGCAAAATTGGTGCTACATGAACTAAAACTTTTTAACCCGAGGAGATAGAGAAAAATGAATGGCACCTTATAGTCCTCTTTTTTCGAGAAACTGATAATGCCATCAACTGCATTCCTCTATCTTCTTTCCTTTCCGAGTTATAGGCCAAAATTAAAATTTGGGCGATTTCAACTTTGGTCATTATCTCCGTTTCTGTTTATGCTAGGATGTTGAAATAAAAACATTATACATCACTTTTCTGATAGCAATCCAGTGGCGTACTCTGATTTTTTCTAAGAGGTTTGTTTGCTGAGTTATAACATAAAGTTGTGTGTTTTCTTATGAAAACAGTAGTTTGAAATGACATGGAAAGAATCGCCATTTTTTTCCCGTTTCAGAAATGTATCATATGTCATACATCGGTCTCAGATTCGTTAAGATATTATGAAAAATATGGTTTGTATATGAAATTCAAATTAGTGAGTATTAAGTAGGCTGAATCATAGAATTATGTGTCTCTACGCATGGTGTAATTATTATTTCACAGTTGAATCACTCGCTGCCCCACTATTCTCATTCGCTAAAATGAAACATTTTAACATATCATATTTTTCGTAATTTTGGAATATCTCCATAATGCCGCAAACGATGACTTCAAATTTTAATAACTGACAGTAGTTTCAAAGAGAGATCGCACCATCAAGTATTCAACCGTGAAATAATAATTACACTATGCGTAGAGACACATAATTCTATGATTCAGCCTACTTAATACTCACTAATTTGAATTCCATATACAAACCATATTTTTCATAATATCTTAACGAATCTGAGACCGATGTATGACATATGATACATTTCTGAAACAGAAAAAAAATGGCGATTCTTTCCATGTCATTTCAAACTACTGTTTCCATAAGAAAACACACAACTTTATGTTATAACTCAGCAAATAAACCTCTTAGGAAATATCAGAGTACGCCACTGGATTGCTATCAGAAAAGTGCCTGTATAATGTTTTTATTTCAACATCCTAGCATGAGCAGAAACGGAGATAATGACCAAAGTTGAAATCGCCCAAATTTCAATTTTGACCTATAACTCTGAAACGAAAGAAGATAGACTATAGAGGAATGCAGTTGATGGCATTATCAGTTTCTCGAAAAAAGAGGACTATAAGGTGCCATTCATTTTTCTCTATCTCCTCGGGTTAAAAAGTTTTAGTTCATGTAGCACCAATTTTGCGCACCCTGTACATGAATTTGCCCTATCGTCCAATTCCTGCCGAATAGTGTGGTACGACGATTGAGCAACTGGAATCGCGTGGCTATAATCTTCATATTCCCCAGCAGCAGCAGCAGATCTAACTGCGGGGATTCCCCGCATATCACGACCGTTTTTTGCGTCATCATGTGAGCTCATCGGCGTGTGAATTTTCCCCGCTCGGCGCTTCAATTATTCACATGCCCTACTCCGCGATGTTCCCTGGTATGGCTCAGAGGGAGGCTCAAGAGTGCCGGTCCACCCCTATAATTTCATCCCTGCATCCCGACACACTGATGTATTATCGCAACATAGCGAGATAAACGTTTATTTAGCTCATATTTTACAATTTGTAATGACACCCGCTTACGACCCATTTACAAGCTATTTTAATAAAAAATCCAAATTTCGTTAAAACGTTTCGGGCATAGAGGATAAATTACGAAGGGGGTGGCAAATGAGTTTCCGAAAAAGATAAGCGTAACATAGGGCCGGCGGATTTATCGGTTAAGTTTGGCGTCATAGGAGACCAGGGAATTAGGCTGGTGATAATGGCGACAGTTCATTCGGTCGACGTGTTTTGAATTTTGTGTATCTGCAAAAGATCCAGCAAAATAAACTGCAAAACATGAGTTAGGGATATTGACCCAAGTTGCAAAAAAATATAGTTAAAATAAGATTTTTTTGATGGAAATTTATATTGATATGATTTAAAGTTGCAAATTAATTTTAGTCTGTAGGTCCGCAGCGTATACAGGGTGGTTAAGAAAAATCGAGTAAAATAACGAAATTTTATTCCCAGAGAATTCAAGCATTTTGAGACTATCAATACAATGTATGGCCTCCACGGCCATTAATAACAGCTCGACATCTTCTTTGCATACTACACACGAAGTCGTTGAACATTTTTTGAGGAAGCTCTCTCAGATCATTCAAGGATTCTGGGGTAGGTTGATGATTATCTAATCTTCTTTGGAGCATATCCCATGCATGTTCTATGTAATTTAAATCTGGTGAGTGCGGAGGTATTGGTAACCGTGGAATACCAAGCTCCTCGCGCGCATTCTCCCTGAACCTTTTCCAAAGTGGAGATATCACA
Organism: Adalia bipunctata; assembly: GCA_910592335.1. NCBI lineage: Eukaryota > Metazoa > Arthropoda > Insecta > Coleoptera > Coccinellidae > Adalia > Adalia bipunctata. The sequence goes on from OU342955.1 coordinate 19,550,504, forward strand.
CTTTGGCTGACTTGGAGCCTTTCCGCTACAACAACATGAGTTAGACCACCCTGTAGCATTTCGATAGCCCTATTAGCCTCAGCGCCTCAGCGTTTGTTAATTTACGTCTTGTCATTTTCAGAAAACTCGTTTCAAATCGAAGCCAATGATAAACTGACTCCATTTCAAAATAAGAACATTCATGAAGCATTTATGCAAAGAACCAAATTCCAGTAAAAAGGCGACCAGATGGGCGAAATGTCTCATACTGATTTTTATTGGATCGATTCAAGTTGTTATTGAGTTTCAAATGATTTCACAGCGATTTTCTCGAAGATTACATACTTTTAAAAACGATTGAGTATGATATCGCTTAACCTTATGGAGCAGTATATTTGATTTTCAGTTGAACTGGAAGCACATTTAATTCCTATAGTTTGTCTGTGATAACACAAGCTCCAGTAACGTAAACATTGATGAATATCACCCTTACTTAGAGTTTTGAGCTTGTGAACAAAATTAAAGAAATAAAACTAGAAAAATTCAAGTCGAAGAAGGGCTATATGGATAACAATGGTATCAAAATGTAAGTTTTCGAGGACGTTGAATTCAACAAAAAATACTTCGAATTGCTATCTTTCGTAGATTTTCACCTACGAAATGAAGTTTTCTCCAAAAATTGAATTTTCCAAAGTGTTATTATAACTTCTGTTCCTTTGATCGTATCTAATTTTCATTAGTATAATAATGATCAGCATTGTCCAGAGTATCTCTGCATATAATGAAATCGCTTTCGAAAATCCTAACTTTTCGGATGAAACATCACTAAAAGACCCCCCAACAATAATATATTTGTTTACATCACGCAATCCCTGGGAAATCTTAAAAGTGTTGATCTATATGGATCATCTACAATCCATTCGAATCATTGAGAAAACACATTTTACGGAACGATATCACCAATACTCTGAGTGCTATGAACTTGAGAACAAAACTCGAAAATGAAATTTCGGAATATCAAATTGGAAAAAATTCGAAACATTGAAGGGCTATATGAAAAAGTTTGGTATCAAAATATAGGTTTTCGAGGACGCTGAATTCAATAAAAAATAAATCAAGACCCTTTCTATCATAGTTCAGATTTTCACCTGCGGAATGGTGTTTTTTCCAAAAATTTGATTTCAAAGTGTTATCACTCCCCTTCCTTTGATCCTATCCAAATTTCATTTGTATATTAATAATCATCATTGTCCAGAGTATCTCTGCATATAATGAAATCGGGTTCGAAAATCCCAACTTTTTGGGTGAAAAATGACTAATGAGAAAGACCACCCAAAAACACTATATTTGTCTGCATATACCTGGTAAATCTAAAAGTATTAATCTATATGAATCATCTACAATCCATTCGAACCATTGGAAAAACATATTTTGAAGCTCGATATCACCAAACCTCCAAGTTTATGAGTTTGCGAACAAAACTCGAAAATGAAATTTCGAAAGACCAAACTAAAAGAAATTTGAGTCATAACAGAGGACTATATGGACAAGTTTGGTATCAAAATATAGGTTTTCGAGGACGTTGAATTCAATAAGGAATAATCCGAGACCCTATCTATCATAGTTTGGATTTTCACCTGCGAAATGGTGTTTTTTCCAAAAATTTAATTTTCAAAGTGTTATCACTCCCGTTCCTTTGATCGGATCCTATTTTTATTTGAATATTGATCATCAGCACTGTCCAAACTATCTCTGAATATAATAAAATCGGATACGAAAATCCTAACTTTCTGGTGGAAAATGACTAAGGTATAAAACTCCCCAAAAACACCATATTTGTCTACGTTACGCAATCCCTGGGAAATCTAAATGTGTTGGTTCAGATGTATCATCTACAATCCATTCGAACCATTGAGAAAACACATTTTGCGGATCGATATCACAAATACTCTGAGTGCTATGATCTTGCGAACAAAACTCGAAAATGAAATTCCGAAATATTAAATTGAGAAAAATTCAAGTCATAGAAGGACTATATGGACGGTGAATTCAATGAAATATAAGCGGCCCTATACAGGGTGATTTTTTAAGTGTTTTAAGTATTCGAGGAAGGAATTTTGATACGAATTCAAGATTCTGTGTTTTCGTTTTTGAGTACATGAACTCGAATTGTAAAATATTTTCTAGCAGAATCTAAGTACTTCCCGTTCTACCGGAAACGAATGTAAACTTCGTTATTTCAAATGTAAGCCACTGTATATTTATACATATTTGAATTCTTCGTTCAATTCTGCACTGATTCGATGTGTGGTATGCGCATCAACCACTTCAAGCGATTGTTGAGTTATAGCCTGGTTGTCAAATTTGTTGAAAGAAAGAGTGTCACAAAATAATGTAAATATCTCCAAAATCACTCTTTGCAAGATATTTTTGCCACAGTGGAACAAGAGAAAGTACGCTGATACTGTTCCTTGTATAAATCATGATGAAATATTATACAGGTGTCTGAAACAGGGCTCATTTTTCTCAAATGGGTTCCATATAATTTTTTAGTTTCGATTGATTGCTCTACAAACACTGAATTTGTCTGAGCCAAACCTGGCTTTAGTCGTGTAATTCAGTCTAATTCAGTGGTATGCTCATCTATTTCAAAGTAGGCTATGTTAGGAAGTGTTATTCGTACTTATTTCTATTGATCAAGCACTATGCAAAACAAGCAATAATAAAAAGGTACACTAGATCTAGAATGATATATCAGAAGTCTGTTCTTTATCTTCGGCGAATGTGACAAATAAACAAAGCAGATAATGAATGATGACTAAATAAAAATTACTTAATTCAAAACTGACATATTCTAACCATTGACATAGCCTGCTTGAAAATTATCTTAATAAACCTTATGTTTAGACAAGAAAACCTGGCTATAGCCGAGAAATTAGAATTTTATTCAATAACGGCAAAACTACCGATTTTAAATACATGAAATGTTTGGAACACTCTAACTATAGTTTTTGACGAGCAATCGATCTAAATTACAAAATTATATGGTTCCCATTTGAAACAAAATGAGATTTCATAGTTTTATTGAGGCTCACTTTAAAGCCCTGTTTCAGACACCCTGTATAATTTTTCCTCATAATATATGCAAGAAGAAGTATCAGCGTATTTTCTCTTGTCCCACTGTGGCATAGTTCAGATTTTCACCTGAGAAATGCTATTTTTTCAAAAATCTAAATGATTTCCTGAAAGGTTTCATCGCAATCATCAGTTTAATCCATGACTTACTGTTTTCTGGCACCCTGTATATTACCAAATGAATTATTGCTTCTCCTCCTGAATACGTAGAACCTTTCTTTCGGCAATAAAAAGTAACGAAGACTTGAAAGACCTCACGCTGCTTTCTTGTCAAGCTCCTTTTATATATGACCCGCGATATAGAAACGAAGGGAGAAAAATCTGCCAAGTGTCACCCCCTATATACGAAAAGCTCCAATTAATTTATAAGTCACACAGAGATTATTATTTCCTTGCTTGACACAGTAGTAATGAAGAAGGAAGTTTGCCCTCCCCAAACATCATTCTTTATCCTCCTTCTCAGAGTGCTGCACCGAACAAAACAAAATCTTTAGCCAAATTCCATTAGGGGTTATAAATGATGTAACAGACACCCAGATCGTTTTTGCAGCATAATCAAATAGAATTAAATTAAAATGTTTTCTGTACCGAAAGTTTGCGGTATCGATGAGAGCTGTTGGTAAATTCATTGTTGAACTTTTGCTTTCACGGTCTCGTATTTTTATTTTTAATTAAGAGCAGCGCGAAATGATATTTTAATTAAATATGTCTGGGAGGAAGGAAGAGCTTCGTGAAACTTCGTGAAACATTGTGAAATAGGAACATTATGGATACCATAAAAGGCAGACATGAACTCATAGTAATTCGGGTTGAATGATACAGAGATTGTTCGAGAGATATTAATCGATCGATTTCAATTATCTCTAATGATGCAAAATTGAAATTTAAGAAAAATCTCATAATAAATAATTTCAAAAATAAAAGTTTCATAATTATTTCGAATCTCAATGAAGGTTCAACTTAATTTCAAAATTAATGAATGATGAAATATACTGCTCCACAAGAGTTAGGGATAAGTATGTTATCTTGGAGAAAATCGCTGTAAAATCATTTAAAACTCAATAACAACTGGAATCGATCCAATGAAAGACCTTTCGTCAACATGGTCGCCTTTTTTCTGAAGTTTGGATCTTTGTATATGCTTCATGAATGTTCTTATTTTGAAATAAAGTCAGTTTATCAACGGCTCCGATTTGAAACGAGTTTTCTGAGAATGCCGTGACGTAAATTAACAAACGCTAATAGGGCTATCGGAATGCTACAGGGTGGCCTAACTCAGGTTGTTGTAGCGAAAAGGTTCCAAGTCAGTCAAAGTGTGATATCTCGACTTTGGAATAGGTTCAGGGAGACAGGTTCCGTATTGGAAAGACCAAGGCTTGGTGGGCGACGAAAAACAACACCTGCTCAGGATCGTTTCATCACCGTTTGGGCAAGAAACCCTACATCTACGTGTAGAATGCTACGGAATACTCTTCAAAATGCAGATGGGGTCCAAGTTTCCATCGAAACCATCAGACGACGTTCGAAAGAGGTGAATCTAGGTTCTAGACGTCCATTAAGAGGAGTTCCATTAACACGTGACCATAAGCCGATAAGCGTCAAAGACTGGAATGGGCAAGCAAGGCCGTAGCCAGGGGGGGGTCCGATGGGGTCCAGACCCCCCCGAAATTTTTTCTAGAGCTCAGTTCAACGGACACCCCCCCTCCCTCCGAAATTTTTTCTAGTTACGGCCTCGGACGGACCCCCCCGAAATTTTTTTCAAGCTACGGCCTTGTGGGCAAGGCAACATATAAATTGGAACGATCAATGGCGTAGTGTCCTTTTCACAGATGAATCCAGATATGGACGATTTTCAGATTCTCGATGAATAAGAGTATGGACAATCTCATGTATACCCCGTAATCGTCGCTATGTCCAAGAAGTCCATCCATTCCGAGGGGGATTGTTATGGTATGGGCCGGGATATGTTTCAACGGGCGCACAGATCAACACATTTGTCCTGGGAATATGACCGCCTCACACTATAGGGAGCATGTCATTGACAATGTTGTGCCAAGTTTTCACGCTACTATTGGTGAAACTTTTCAATTTGTAGACGATAACGCTAGACCGCACCGTGCAGCCCTGATTGAGAATGCGCGCGAGGAGCTTGGTATTCCACATTTACCAATACCTCCGCACTCACCAGATTTGAATTGCATAGAACATGCATGGGATATGCCCAAAGGAGATAAGATAATCATCAGCCTACCCCAGAATCCTTAAATGATCTGAGAGAGCTTCTGCCCCGTTTATGCAACCAAATTCCTCAAGAAATGTTCAACAACCTCGTGTGTAGTATGCAAAGAAGATGTCAAGCTGTTATTGATGCCCGTGGAGGCCATTCATTGTATTTATAGTCTTGAAATGCTTTGAATTCTCTGGGAATAAAATTTCGTTATTTTACTCGATTTTTCCTAACCACCCTGTCTACGCTGCAGTAGTCCTACAGGCCTTCATCAATTTGCAACTTGAAATCATATCAATATAAATTTTCACAAAAAGCTTATTCTAACCATATTTTTTGCAATTCCAGTCAATATCCCTAACTCATGTGGAGCAGTTTATTTTGAGATATTCCAGAAATAATATCAGTGATACCAACAATAAAAATTCACAAACTCTTAAGTGAGATTGCTTATTAATTTCAACTGGGACTCTAGTTAAAGAAAGAATTAAATAGGAAACTAGTTTCTCCTCGATATTATTATTTCTCCCATCATAAAAATCTCAACCGGGTAGCATATACTCCAAAAATGGTAAGCACCACCACTTCGGGCTTCTCCCAGCCATTTAAATAGCATCCGCAGTATTCAAATCAACTCATTCATAATATATACCTCTCCAGAAAGACGGTCTCTGCCTGGATAGCTCCTTCAATTTAAATCCTGCAATTCGAACGGAACTTCCAGGGTAATTTTACTACTATTGCACTCCCGGCTAAATGCGCCTTGTATCCAGGGAGAAATACTGCGAATGCCGGCCAATTCCGACAACTCTGCAGTATTCAGAACGAGATATTTCTGTGAGATAAGCGCAGAAGAGAACCGAATGACTTCATCTTCAACCCTTGCGGGTTTAATATTTGGAGGACATCTAAGAGCTTGTCGCAAATACTACTCAGGAAAATTAATGTGTATAGTTTTAATTCCTTTCAAAGAAAATTTAATATTGCACTGTAATCTACTTTTATATTATTGACTTCAAGATGAATTCATGAGTTTTTGAAATACACGACGAATCAGAAAGGTTAAAGATCGTGATGGATTTGGTCTTTCCAAGCTTCTAAACACGATTCATGAGAATAACGGAATTTGTGATCAATGGGGATTTTCAGTACCTCAAAATATGAACTTTTCTTCACATGACGTAATGAAGGGCACATTTATAACCATTAATTCACTCTGAATTTCGAAGAACTGATTAATTATTTTATATTGAAAATGTGATTTCAAAACGTGTGAATTCAAACGTCCCTCTGCTGTGACGTCAGTGGCTCAATTCGTAATATGATTGATTGAATTTGTGATGGAGAGGACAGAGCCCAGAGTAGCTGAGAGACACGCCGCTGTTGTCAAGTCTTTGTAAAATCTCTGAATTCATTCGTAAATATGTTTATTCAGTAATCGTATTATTATTTAATGTGATCACTATAATGTTTTTGAAACATCGTCATATAACAACTTAATTTTTATTAAAGCTGATATTATACTCATTCTCTGAAAATACAAATAATGATGTGGGAACCACGCCTACAAATTATGAATAAAAACATAACCTTCTCATTTGTCATTATTCGACGTCTTCTCTGCATACTATAGAATGGCGTTTCTCACAATTGAGTCTGGGGGTATTCTATATTCTATACTCCTAGGTTAAGTCAACGACTGACAACCAGATCGTCCCTATACACACAAAATCAATAATTATTCTTACCACTAATTTGCACTTCTCAGAATGAAAATAATTATAAATGCTTATATATATATATATACCAATTCTTACCTGTGTAGACTAGGGATAATTATTTTTAATTGAATTCCTCACCTATCTGCTTATTTGAACCCTCTTTATCTCCAATTAGGAGGTGGTAAATTGAATGATATTATGAAGCTTTATGGAGTACAAATGAAAATGTCATGATGATAAAAGAAAAACATCCAAAATCAACATTATATTATGATATAATTAGGAAAGTGAAAGCAAGGGCTTTTTCAAGCTAATTCTTTTTTTGTGATTTTGCAATGCTGTCATTTTTATATCAGCAGCACGTCATGACGAGTACAACCAATGAAAAATCTCTCTAGCCACTGACGTCACACGATTTCCCGCTTCTTCTGATCGTTTGAATTCGGTAGATTATTTTTGAGTTTTCAATATTTTTTTAATGGTAGGTATATATTGATGAAGAAAAAATTTGAAAAAAAAATCACAAATTACGTGAGAATCCAATATGTCGAAATATATTTTTTCTGAAAATGACTGGAAATGCCCATTTCTTTGAACACATGTTTTTAGCAATAATAACGAAATCAGTTCAAAAATTTTCGGGATAAGGACCAGGAAGAAAAAAACAGCTAGCTTTCAACCAACGTTTCGTTAACTAAAGTGCAAACTTCCTCAGGGCGTCGATCAACTACTTTTGAACAAAATCTCTAATGAAACCATGTAGTGAAGTACCTACCAAGAACCAATAATATGAGGAAGTTTGCACTTAAGTAAACGAAACGTTGGCTGAAAGTTAGCTGTTTTTTTTCTTTTTTTTGGTCCTTATCCCGACAGTTTTTGAACTGAAAGTTTATAGAAAGAGGACGCAGAAGGTGATCCAGAAGTAATTACAAATTTAATAACGCCCTATTTAATGTTTCAATGCAATGCAGAGAATTGAATGCTCCACATTTTTCCAGAAGCCAGCTTGGCGTTATTTCCACTCCTGCGCAGTAATGACTCATTATTATTTGAACCGGTGTCGTCATGGCTCAGCTAGCCTTCTGGAATTGCCACCATGTAGATCTTCTGTTCCCTATCCTACTCATTCATTGGAACCCAAGGAGGTCGTCAATGGTGTTGATAAAACCGACATCATCCTGAAGAGCCTTGGCTATTACCTCGTGGGTATCCAGGACTGGTTTTCCCATATGAATGGTTCTCAGACCATCTATTTCTGCTTCTGATCCACAGAGCCTACAAATTTAATCTTTTGACTTTCCCATACGGTACAAATGATGTTTGTACCGACAGTGTCCCTCAGCAGACCCACCATCACCCGAAGCTCAGCTCTTGGCAGCTTTAGGGGCCTACTGGTGTAGACTGAGTAGGTCCAGAAGTGTGTCTCCAGAGAGATATTCTGTTATCCAACCTTATTGGTCTTTTACTTACCCGCCCATAGAAAGGCTCAGGTCCAGAAGGTCTCACCCTGATGCACAATTTGCAAGCTCTTCTGCTCTTTCATTTCCTTCAACACCAAAATGCCCTGGCACCTACAGCAGAGTCACTTTATTGCCTCTGGAAAGTTGCTTTATGGTGTGACGGCACTCCCAAATCAGCAGAGATCCCTGGCAGTCAGCAGAGATCCTTGGCAAGCAGTATTGACTCGATGTAGAGTCAGTTACTCTATTACCTTTTAATTTGAATGGTTTATGTTGCAATGAGATGGAACTATAATTTCTTGATTATTATCAGACTGAAACCGTTTTATGGCTGGCTAAACAGGTCGAACACGGCAAGATTCTTGGCGTGATTCGCACCATGAGTGTAGAGCGCCCTTTAGACAGTTTATTGACATTCATAAAACATACGATTCCGAGATAATTTTCCTGCATCTAAGATTTTTCCACTGAGGATAAAAGAAGAACAGATAAAGGAGCACACGTTGTAGGTTATAAATAATATTCTATTCCGAATGTGAAGCACGTTTTGCAGACAGAACAGCGATAAGACACTCCGTCTCACTGCAGAGGCTCAATCAGATGATTTGATTTTTCACACCCCATGAACAGAAATTGCTTATTCACTGTCTCGTAGATTTCTCCTTTTTCCTTCTAATACTCCTCGTAACTAGCAGGACGGGATGGTACCAACGTCCCTATATGTATAATATTGAACACTTGTAGGATGTTAAAGTGGTCATAAAGGGGATATATGGTATGTCTTTCCCCCTTCGGAAATAGATTACGTAATCTGGTTCTAGTAGGCTCGATAGGATCTGGTTCATTCCGCGCACATTTCCTCCATCGTTAACTGTTTCGCAGGAAATGGAACTTTCGCAGGATTTCGAAAACGACTCCACTATTTATTGATATTATCCATTGCAGAACGGGTTTCTTCATAATAAATAATTGGGGTAACCGCATGAAATAGATTTTCATTTCTTATTGAATTATGTGCCATTCATATCCAAAACATATAATATGTAGGATTTCATTCCCATCAACTGTAAATAGTTGTTAAGTTTCTCTCATATTTCTTAATTTCGTGTGTGGAACGCTTTATATTGTTCTCAAGATTAGCGTGACATTTCTGATTTGCGTTTAATGACTAACATGTGTGAGCTATCGAACCCTGAATGTGAAAGCTTTTGTCTTGTAGTTGAAAAGGGAGTGCAATATGAGATTTAACAGTTTTTGCCATTTCGTGGAATTTGGGCACGGATAATTTATGATAACACTCGGCACTTGTTCATTTCATTGGCTTAAGTCATAAGTGATGCAACACCTCTTTTCTAAAATGCATGTTGGGGGCGGAACCAGGAATTACGTTAAGGGCATAATTGAGGCAGTTGATAGTTGATAGTTAATGAGTATCTCGCGAAGTTCAGTAAATGCAAATGAATCGTAACTGAGCGTGTAAAGTTGTTTAGTAAAATAATTAGTGTTAAGACGTATAATCTATTATAGATTACTGTATAAACTCTGTAAATAAACTGTATATAGACAGTTTGGGTTTTTTTGGTTCTTGAGAGAACTACAGCAAGAAGATAGAAGTGAAATATAGGTTTGGCAGCCAGAGCGGAGGTCATATTCCTAGACGACCGAAAACAAACCTTCATATATGTATGCTTATTATGTGCAAATTATATGCCATCCATATTCAAAACATATTTGATATTATATACTAATCATGTGCAAATTATGTGCCAACCATATCCAAAACATATGTGTAATTATTACATACTAATTATGTGCCAATTATGTGCCATCCATATCCAAAACATATATGTATTTCATTGTATACTAATTATGTGCCAATTATGTACTATCCATATCCAAAACATATATTTTATTGTATACTAATTATGTGACCTTCATATTCAAAACATATGTTATCATACTCTCATTATGTGCATATCTATCCAAAACACATATTATGTAGGTAATTTCATTCGAATTGTGTTCAAATTATGTGCGGAGTACTTTTTTTTGCGCACTTGCCAATAACTGATTCATTAATCACTCGATTCCAATGGAAAAATGCTGGAATTTTTTGCAAATTATGTGTGATATACAAACGTCGTTTTTTTCCACCATCTTCAATACCTTTTATTGATAATTGTGCTAGTTTTTCCGGAAGGCGGAAAGTTAATTCATTTATTGGTCGATTTTGATGAAGAATACTGGACTTATGTGCAAATAGTAAGCGAATTATTGATATATGTGTTTTTTCTTCAATATTCAATCACTTCTTATTGGTAATTATGCAAGTTTGCACATCAAGCCAAATCAATGAAACAAATACTGCAAGTATGTGCAAATAATGTATGATATAAACCGAGGTAGTTTTCTACTGCACTCTACATCTTTTTCATTCATAATTATTCTAGTTTACTAGGCCAGCTTGCCTGATTCTCATTAAAAAATTCATCTGGTACTCGATTTCATTGAGAAATGCACATGATTTTCAAATAATTTGCACATAAATTATTTGAAAATCATGTGTGAATCATAATTATGTGTTCTTTCTTCAATCACCGATGATTTTTCATTGAGAATTATGTTAGCTAGTACAATTTCCAAATCACTCACCCATTTTTCACTCGATTTCAATTGAACATAATGCTAGAGCTGTGATCCAATTATGTGTGATATGATCTTGTGTGTATTTTACCACTCTTCCATTCCACTATTCATTCTCTTCTAGATATCAATTAAAAATATTGAAGGAATGTGCAAATGATGTATGATTCATGATTGTGCGTATTTTATCTTCACCTTTCAATACTTAAAATTTTCGCGCAATTTTCATTAACTAACTCAATTTCAACTCGAATTCAATGAAATGAAATCTGAAATTATGTGCCAGTTATGTGTGATTTATGTTCAGAGTGAGTTTTTTCCTTAATTCTTATTGAGAAGTTTGTTAGTTTGCTCGATAACCTAGCACAATCTTCAATAATTTATTGATTTGATACTCGATTTCAATGAAGCGAATACTGGAATAATGTGCCATTCATGTGTGATTTTTACCGAAAAAATGAAAGTGGTGATTCTTTGTTCAAAATGAAGGGTAGTTTAATATATAAACGTTGGGTCAAAAGTCAAACGTTAGGGACTAGGGAGATATTGCGTTTCAAAGATGGCGATAAAAATATGTTTTTATTTTGTATCTTGAAAACGAAAAGCGATAGAAGGGGAATATTTCATGGAAGTATTACTATTATGAAAACATACTTGAAATGTTTTCATATTTTCAGAATGAGTGGAGGGGGTTGAAGTAGACTACCCCTTTCCTTTTTGTTAACTGAATTCAGAGAAAAAGTCACGCAACGACTTGGATAGAAACAAACTCGGATAGCCTGATTCTGTTAGAAACTTTTTCATGTCTCATATTATTCTCGTGAAATGTACCGTTTCAAAATAAAAAATTATAATGTAAATAAGTTCTAAAATGAATTGCCCTTTCCCGACACGTAATGATTCACATTTTATTTTTTCATTTCGAAACGGTACATTTTACGAGAAAAATACAAGAGATAAAAAAGTTTCTAACCAAACCAGGCTATCCGAATTTAATTCTATCCAAGATCAAAGTCGTTGCCTAATTTTTCTATAAATTTCATTTTTCCGCCATCTTCGAAACGCCATATCTCCCTGACGCAAGACTTTTGACCCTACATTCATATATCAAACTACCCTTCATTTTGAACAAAGAATCATCCCTTCCATTTTTTCGGTATTATTCAGATACACCTTGTGCTGAGTAAAAAATGACTCCACACATTACTTTGCACATAATTTGCACATCATTCCAGCATCTACATTTTCATATTTCATTAAAATCTAGTTATTGATATAAGACACGAAGCATAGGCGAAAGCTTTCTGGGCAAGGAAAAAATATAATTTTGCACATAATTCGTATATAATAACAGCTATGAATGTCATGGATCCATTGTGCCGTACTAGTTGTGCTAGCTTAATGTGGTTCTTGATGCATGCACTCCATTCATGCGTATAAAAGCGCCCCACAAACCTCAAATGAGTTCTCACTGGGGACAACTGAGCAACTGAAAGAATTATCAACTTGAACATTTCAACAAAGATTCACCTCTTGAAGCCGCACCCCATAAATTCAATATGTGTTGGGGTCTTCCCTTGAATGAGGTCAACTAGGGGACCAGTCAGGAGGGGACCTAGATTCAGAAGTTCTAGCTACGCAATAAATGAAATTGCGTTCTGGGGGAATACCTAAATTCCGATTTCACCAGAATAAATCAGTGGTTTGAAGACAGGGCATTCATTTCAATTATTCAAAGTTTTCACGAGGATATAATCGGGGCAGTGTTCAATCGAAGGGTAATCTTAGGATGATTATCAATTCTTACTGATTAGTTCAATTAATCAGTGAAATATTACTTTGAAGGGTGTTTCACCATGAACTAGACAAACATACATGGTTGTGTAAATTAGATAGAAAGAAACATTAGGGAAAAATAGTTATTCATAATGTGAGTGTTAAAAGTGACGATTTATTTTGTGAGTGAAAAAGTTTGAGAAATGAGCGAAGCGAATTGAACCATTTCACGAACAAAATAAATTCACTTTTAACACAAATACTAAACAATGTTTTTTGTACAACTGCCCTATTTTGATAATGAAATGGGAGAATTTTCAATGACAATAAACTTCAAAATGCATTTCAATATTCAAATAATCAAAAGGTTGTTGTGAATGGCAAACGTTGCCAACGTTATGATTACTAACAAATGAGAAAAGACGCTGTCATTTGAATGTCGTTCCTGTCCAATTTTCGTCTTGAGTCTTTAACTGCTTAGTATGTTTGTCGAGAGACCAATTATTAATAAAATTGACGATTTGTTTGTTCCTGTAGATATTGAAGAGTCTGCAAGAAGATCAAGTCTGGAACTCCTACCTAAATCTGTTCAGCAGTACGATATTGCATATAACAAATTCCCGGCCTGTTGTAAATTGAAAAATGTAGAAGCAAATATGGAGTTCATCAACTTTGTGGAGCAAATTTTCAATGATAAAGACAAGCGCCCTTGTTAACAATGGTGTGGATGTTAGTCAATATTCTAAGGTGATAGCATATTTAAAACTGAAAAGAGAAGGATATCGTCCCAAAAAATCGAAAATTCTCACTCGTGAACAAGTTGAAAAGTTTATAAATGAGGCACCAGATGAGAAATACTTGATGGTTAAGGTTGCAACTATTTTCGGATTATTTGGAGCCTGTCGGCGTGAAGAATTGTGTAATTTATCAGCGGAAGACATCGAAATAACAAATAAATCATTGGTTATACAACTTCCAAACACAAATAAGAAAGTCAGTCGTTCTTTCAGTATTATTGGGAACTATGTTGACTATTTTCATAGGTACTTTGCACTGCGCCCTTCTGTCATCAAACATTGCCGTTTTTTCCTGAAATTCATGAATGATAAATGCACTGCCAATCCAGTTGGTATCAATACATTTGGGAAAATTCCATCTATTGTTGCCGAATTCTTCAAACTGCCAGAACCAGAGCAATATACAGGACACTATTTTCGAAGATCCTCCGCTTCATTGCTAGCAGAATCAGGAGCAAATACTACGGATATAGAAAAACATGGTGGATGGAAGTCTACGACGGTAGCCGAGGGCTATGTTGATCATTCCATTGCATATAGAAATGTCATTGCTGAAAAAATTCCCCCAACCTCAACAGATTTTGGATCATCATCATCCAATATTGTACTTCCGATTTCTTACAAGTACTGATGGTGCTGAGGATTCTAATAATGTGTTGCGAAGCTCCCTAACGTCACAGGGCATTGATTTTAGTAATTGTTCTAGTTTAAGGATTAATATTAATGTTCATAAATAATGATTGTTAAATATTGATAATAAAAATTTGCAATTGCTGAATTTTTTTCATCTGATTTCATCATAAGAAAATGAAGTGCTAACACTAATGTTAAAAATATTTTTAATACGCTTCCACGTAAACAATTAATTTTAACCTTGTTTGCTGTCATTGAAAGTGTCACTTTTAATGGCAGTTGTACAAAAATAAATTTTGTGTGAACACTTTAGGTATACAATTCACTTCCACGAAGAAAAACCAATTTTCGCTTCCCTTCAACAAAAAATATGAGAACTTTCATTATAATTTTACCCTGAAGAAAATAAAACAGCAATTTAGTTTGTTGAAACGAATTACACGAAAGAAATACCATTCCTTGTTCTCATCAACGGAAGAGTGCCCCAGCGAAAGAATTGAACGTATTTGCGCTCGTAATACGCTAATCCGAATGCATCAAGGAAAGTATACGGCAATATTCTCCTCAATTGTAAAAGGAAAAGGAACGGAAATCATATTTACTTTTTCATTACGAATAATCCAGGGAGTTAGGATGATTGTGCCGGAGTTGTGAAAGAGAAATAAAAGAATCCGCGTAGAACATGGAAATTCCACCTTGAAGGTAGACAGTTCCTTTCATCCCAGCCTGCCACCTTTCCTTTGTAGACAATGCATTTCCATTTATAACTAAAATTCAAACACTTTCGACTCTATGAAATATTTATGAAGCTGAATTCCGTATGCTCCATCTCACATACACACAACTCCGTCTTGTCTGATTATTCCGACTTTTAATTCTTCCATAGTACCAATCGTTTGATATGCAAAAATTCCCTACCTCCCTACCTGTCAAAAAAACTGAATACAACATGGAAATTTGAGTTGTTCCCGATACATTTTCACGATAAAACTTCCAGACATCCTCCAGCACCAGATGATAACACGCTGAAGAGTTAAGATGGATCTTAACTCATCAGCATTCCCAATTGTGTAGTCCCTTTGATCTGTGGTCTTCATTGTTTGTCACTAGAAAGTCGCCCTGAAAGACCCCAGTGGCCTCAAATACGGTCGATTTCCTCATGCAAATCAATACAGTCCGAAGCCGAAAAAATTATAAAAATAAAAAAAATTAAAAAAGGAAATAAAAAAATAAAAACAAGAAAGATTTGAAAGAATGAAAAAAAACCAAGAAGACACCTCTCCAGCATAGCCCAAAACAATAATTCTCTGTCAACTCTAGCAACATTGATTATTATTAGGTACCTAAAGTTTGAGATCCTGGCGTATCCGCCAATTTGTAATAGGCTGATTATCCTCAGATGGTTATTCAAACAAATAATCCCCCACAGCGCCAATCGTTGAGACTGCGAAAATAAATGACTCCCAGTCTACCCACCTGTCGATAAAAGCTGAATAAAATATGTGAAGTTGTGTGTATATTCCCAGCGAGACCTATAGACGAAAATATCAGACATAAAAAGTTAAATTACATTTTTTTCCACTTCTCGCATATTCTGCCCTCCAACCGGAGTCGATGAAACTCCATATTTTATTTTTCGTGCAGGCTCACTCCGAATAAAAATAAACCTGGAATAATAATTTGGCGAACGTACCTACGCGGATTTCGGAGTTAGGAGGAACGCATTTCTTAGTTACGTTTTGTTAATTCGTTTTCAGGATTCAGTCGAAATCGCCAGACTGAAAGGATGTGTATATTTCATATTATATGATGCACCTTTTTTCGTATACTCAGGAATCATAACCTTTTTCTTAATTCGAAGCCCAATTAAGGGATCACCGCCATACACAGGGTGAGTCTTCGACTTGTACATATATTTCAACTGTAGATTCTTGAGGTCAAAAAAACTTCTTTTCATTTTCCATTTTTCTGAATTCGGCTCTGTCAGAAAGATATTTGAAAAAAAAATTGGGCCAAATACGTGCCTGATACAATTCTCTGCAATGACCTCAAAGTTCATATTTCTCTATTTGAGTTAAAACATTTAGGGAATACTCAAGTACTAACCTTGTTTGAATGAGAATGTTAAAAACACGATATTTCTTAACAAAAACACTTATTGTACCGATTATATCTGCAACTAAAAAGCCTTATTTCTCCCACAAAAATAAGTTTCTTCTTCGATTTTTCCTGAATATTAGTTAGTAAACACTCAGGGCCACTTGTAGCGTAGACAAAACTGTGGATTAAATCCAAAACCTCGATTAGTGTCTATTGATTATCATAGACACTAATCGAGGTTTTGTATATTATCTACAGTTTTGTCTACGGTGCTAGCGGCCCTAATAACTTGTTCATATTTTCCTCGATATCCCAAAAATATCTTATAAACAAAGGGTTTTCCACTCCATAGGATTCTAGGTAAATGACCTAACCTCACCCATCTACCCATCTTCTATGACAGAGCTATCACAGATCTCTTGAGAAGGCGATGCCAGATTGTTGATTTTCTTTTTAAACAATGGTGCGAAGTAGCAGGCGCGCAAGATCTATGAATCGACCCATCCCAATCCTTACATCGTTGCTCTGTGTCTCACGCATGCGTATAGTGAAGCGGCAACAAGCTATTTGCGAGTGTTGGATGTGGGACAATTGTTCTAGAATCTAGAGCTTTGTTGTTATAAACGGGAAAATTGATTGTTTTAGGAGTTTTCCTTCGATCTCGTGAGATTATGTGGAAGACTTTCAGTGAATTAATGTTATATTAACCGTGTAGTGTCGAGTTTAGAGAATTTACGTGTATAAATTGTGATTTTTTTGTGCAGAAGTTTTTAACTAGTTGGTTTTTGGCATCAAATCATCACAGAGGATATTGTTTAAATAGAATCATTGCCACAGAGTATGTAGTGCTAAGCATCATTTTATTTCTCATTTATTTCAATTTAATACGTGTTTTGTATCGACATTCATCATTCATTTATCCGAATTTTGAATTCTATTGAGCTTATTTTTTAATATTTTTTTCGGATGGACCAGTAACAATAAATTTTTAATAGTAACTGTGCGTATAAAATGTATAATTTCATGCTTCTTGGATTTCAATTTCATTTCCCTCATTTGTGGGATCTTATCGTTACATATCTCTACATCAAACGTTTTTCCATCATAGAGCTTTCAGACTTGACAAAGTTGATAAACATCCTGACATCATTTTTAACTTGTAAAGAGATCAAAAAATTTATAATCTTTCAGCCACTCTGTGATATTTAAAATCCAGGGAAGCACCCAGATCATTATTAGACTTATAATTTCTTATTTTTCGTCAAATTTTATCGGGTAAAATTTGGAATATCTCGAAAACGACGTTTTTCATCAGAAAAACAGAAGAATACTCTCATTTTCTAAAATGATTGATTCTTTCGAAAATATGAACCATCTTCATCAAGTGGTGTCATAGTATTTTTGCGTGGATTAATGAGTCGACTACGCTGTAACTTTCGCCATAAGGAATATTGAATAAGTGTTGATTTAGGAATATGCACCATAAATAGAGTAAACAATCAACCAGAATTCCGTTCATTTGAAATAACGGTTCTGGAGATATGGAAAGAAAATTGTTGGATTTTCGACACCCTGTATATTTCAATATTTTAAACTAAACCAAATCTTGAAAAATGGTATGGGAAAAAAGTGTTTCGTTTGATGAAAGGAATCTACAGTTGAAATATATGTACCAGTCAAAGACTCACCCTGTAGGTAAGGCCATTTAAGATCAGTATTGCCAGACCATCTGTATTGTAATTTTGAAGCTTGTCAATCATCGCAACATCTTCTCATATAAAGTCCAAATTCTTTCTACACTGAGTAGGTACAGAACATTATTGGGTAGTTCTAGTCGGCAAACTAAAAACTATGATATTAAGGCTAGACCAATTCCCTTTTCCGCCGATATGAATTACTGCCGTCCGAAAACACCCGACTCCGATTTTTGACAGAGCGCCCCAATCAAAGCAATAAAGATCAAACGCAGAGCGTAAAAGGGAAGAAGATAGCGGACGTTGAGAACGATTTAATAACGGTATACGGTCGACTAAATCTTTATAAATTCCTGTAATTATAACATATAGGTTGTAATTAAATTGCCATCCACATCTGAAGATCTACGGGGGCTTTGGCGGCAACTCAGGCGGAAATGCGGATGCCAAATATGATTCGCAGAAGGCTGCGAAAGCGGGGGTTATTAAGACGTGGTCGGTCGTTTTCTGAATTACGGCAGAATAACTTTCGTTGCCATCAGTTAACGGTTGGAGGGAAGCTGTTTGCTTGAGATGGGGCTAAACAGGAGGGAGTTTGGGACATCAGGACGGCTATATAGCATATCTTCAAGTTTTTCCTTTCGAAAGTCGGCATGCAGTAGTTCTCTATGGAGCGAGTGGATAACAAGGTAGTTGCCGAGCGGTTGCGGAGACGATGGATAAGTTGAGTTTGACATTTCTGTGAAATCGAAGTATCCTCATTTCTTCGTTTTGTTTATCTTCAGAAACATTGTAGGTACTTTTTGAAATCTGTACTTGCTCCTAAGATTTTTGTGAAAAATCTTGAGACAGTAGATATACAATATATCATTGAACCTCAGATTATTATCATCAATTTTGCACGATGAGGACATCTGTTTGTGACCGGACTTGACGTATATACCCGATTTAGATTGTTTGAACATTTCTGTTCACTCGGTTGCATTCAATTCTTGGGATACTGTTGTGCTTTATTGTGTATACATATTCATTACAACGTCAAGAGAATTAATGTATTTTAATTCATTTCAAGAACTAACAGGCGATCTTGTAGAGAGCCTCTGTTCACTTGTCTATAAGCAATATTCAGGTAGAGAGAATGATATTAGGTAGTGTTGGAACCAAATAAACTTAATTATTATTATCATTATTGTGAGACAAAAAAAAATAACAATACAAAGCGAGGATTTCTTTATTGGGAATTTATCCATATATTCTCAAAGATGATGTATTGTTGGTCGACAGATGTTGCTCTTTTCTCAAATTAAACACATCCTTACATCCTCATTAAACCAGGCTTATATGTATAATTGACTGTTCTAACAAATAGATTATCAAACAAAAAACTTCCCAACATCTTTTTTCTAAACAGCATCGCTTGTCGAAATGGACATAACAGAAAAGTAGACAAAAAGAGTTGTTCTAAACTTCTTATAGGAAACTTTTTATTCAGTTGAGTGGAATACATTTGTAATCGAAAAAGTGAAGATCCTGTGAATGCCAGAAGCTTCAAGTAGTTCAAGAACTCAAAGTGGAGTTTATTATAGATAATATTGTTGTGTAGATAATAATAATATAAATTCATCTTCTGTATGAAGATTATTCATAGTTGTTTCGAAGAGAAATATCCATAATGGGGATTTCCAGTACCTACCTCAAAATATGCACTTTTCTTCCCATGACGTATTGAAACGCAGTTTATAACACATTTGTAACCATTTATTGATTTATTCACTCTGAATTTCGAAGAACTGATTAATAATTCGATATTGAAAATGTGATTTCAACACATGTGAATTCAAACGTTCCTCTGCTGTGACGTGAGTGGCTCAATTTGTAATATGATTGGTTGAAGTTTGTGATGGAGGGGACATAGCCCAGAGTAACTGAGAGACACGCCGCTGTTGTCAAGTCTCTGTAAAATTTCTGAATTTATTCATAAATATATTCAGTAATCGTATTAGGATTTGATGTGATCACTATAATGTTTTTGAAACAACTTAATTTTCATTAAAGTTGATATAATAATCATTCTCTGAAAATACAAATACTGATGTGGCAACCACGCCTACAAATTATAAATTAAAACATAACTTTCTTATTTGTCATTATTCGACATTTCGACCACTTCTCTGCGTACTATAGAATGGCGTTTCTTACAGTTAAGTATAGGAGTATTCTATACTCTATATCTTATACTCGTAGGTTACGTCAACGAATGACGACTATACACAGAGTTGACAAATCCATAATTATTCTTACCACCAATCTGCACAAAATCAACATTATATTATGATATTATTAGGAAAGTGAAAGCAAAGGCTTTTTCAGACTTCTTTCTTTGTGATTTGGCAATGCTGTCATTTTTATATCAGCTGCACGTCATGACGAGTACAATCGATCAAAAATCTCTCTGGCCACCGACGTCACACGATTTTCCACTTCTTCTGATCGTTTGAATTCGGTAGATTATTATTGAGTTTTCAATATTTTTTTAATGGTATAAATTGATGGAGAATAAATTTAAAAAAAATCACGAATTACGTGAGAATCCAATATATCAAAATATATTTTTTCTAAAAATGACTGGAAATGCCCATTGTGGCAGAATGTCATAACATTACTCCCGAAATGCTACAGCATGTACGAAATAATTTTGAAGAACGATTGTATCGCTTCATGCAATCTAATGGCGAGTACCTTGGGCATTTGCTGTAAATTTTTACTAATACTGTTTCCTAAAAATATTTTTCTGTCAATAGAAATTATACGATCAAATAGAACATCTTTGTTTCATTTAGTTAGTACCATAATTCCATAAAAAACACTCTGCAACTCTCTGAATTTTCACTTATAAACAGCAGGTTCATACAACATTGAATCCATGCATACATTTGTGCTACAAAACTACCCACTATCCTTAATCAAATTTCAGAGGTTTGCTAGTAGAAACAAGCTTTGTATCCAGATCATGTCCCCCTATCATCAAAAATCGACCTGTCTAAGTGTTTTCACAAATTATGATTCGTTGTTGAGTTATTGAGGTTTGAAACTTTTGAATGAGCCACCCTGTATACTGTTCACAGGCGGTAATCTATCACCTAGGAAACCTTTCATCTATATTCTATATGGTGAGAGGCTCTGCTCCTTGTCGGTTCGCTGCATTCTTGTCGGCGTGCCTTCGGGTCTGAGTCTCTCTACTCGAATGCGGTATGAACAATGGGCCACAATGTCTACGTTCGGCAGACCAAAGGTCGCACTATTGGAAACTTATGTATCGTATAAATATGTTGAGAACGATTGGAAATTTTCTTCCGCCATTGCATGTTATCCAGGACAACCTGATTCAAACCAAACAGAGTAGATAGAGGTATTATTTCAGTATGATGTACAGACATATTGTTCTTGTAGTCCTCTATTTTGAGTAAGTTTAAGAAAATAGTTTCAGCTTTACCTTGTCCATTTGTTTACCCTCCCAACTTTCAGCCATCCCCAATGCTATTTTTCCAATCCCTGATCACCCCGCAGACGGACTCGAAATCACAGTTACGACAGATCGAACACAAACAGGTCTCCACGTTTGAAAACAATCCAATAAAACAAAAATAAATTGCGTTTGGCGGCACCGGCCGGCATATTTCCAACCCTTTCAGCTCGTCCATCTGGGGTGGACGTCCAAGCCTCGGAGCGGGAACAAAGGAAAGAGACGTGTGATTGTTTTGTCAATTTGTAGTTGCCTGAGCGTCAAATTAGATTCATCGATTATTTGATTAATACGTGTGCGATTCCGGCGTAGCTACAAATTTCGCAGGAGCCCGACGTGAATGTCTTTATCGATTGTTGCGGACGTTTTGAAATTTACATTCTAAATTGGGTTGTTTCCTGCGGAATCGGCTGGGTCTGATCGTTGTCCCTTCGGTAGTGGGGTTGATATTCTTATCGAGGTGAAGGATTGCGCTGATTTTTCGCCAAATCAACCAATTAAGCCAATACTTATACACATAGATTCGAAAGTTTTGCATCATCTCATTCCATATGAAGTTCATCTTCATCTGCCGACATGAATGTTGCTGCTGATTTCGCAAAAAAATCATTTACAGTGATAAGTCCCATTTAACCCTCCATGGCTTCTATTCGTTGATAGGCAAAGCTGTTGCATTTGGTTCATCTCAAAGCAATGCATCCACAACGGGTCACTGTGTGGTGTGCATTATGGTCTGGAGGAATGATTGAACCGTTTTTTATATAAACATAATGATTTGTTCGATACATATCGGGGAATTACTGAATAATCAACAATTTATAATCCTAATCATACAGGTCGAGTGCTACACGACAACCTCTATGACTTCACCGGAGACTTTATGTCACTAGCCAGGAGCAGACCTCTGCCTTTTTAATTCAAATCCAGAATTGGATGCACCCGCCTCAATTATTTTGTACGGTATATCTGTGAATATGTTAATTTGGGTTGTTTGCGCCCACATTACACGGCGAATGTGGATGTGAGGGGACGAGGGAGTTCGAATATCTTCACACTTGACGATACAATTACGAAATTCGATCATAAAATTCACGGGGGGAGACAGTTTAATCCTCCTGGAATCAATTTATGCGCTTTTCGGCAAATAGTGTGTTGTTATGTTAAACCCACACGAAGCTTGTTGGAAATATGATATCGAGCCAAACACAGGGTAAAACCATCGTATTTTGAACGTCGGACATATTTGTTTCAACATTGATTGGTCCAGGTGGAATCAGTTTATTCAGTTCTTAGAGAAGGTATACGTTTGAGCATTATTGCAAAAGAAATTCACAGATTTTGAATCAAAGTAGATTGTAAGAACCTGGAAGAATAACTGATCCAAAATTCTTAGAAACGCAAACGCAAAGAACTTGATAGTGAAAAAGTTATAAAAGTGCAAAAAAACATTCAGATGAAAGAGATTCAACATAAATGCACATTTGGTGGACAAGAATCTGGGACTCTTGAAACAGTCATAAAATTTAGGAACTACCTACCTTTACTTTTGTAGAGCAAAATATGTGGTGTAAACCTACTTGCTCTATAAAATCATCACGTATACAGGGTGTCCCACGGTCGAGTGCCTATTAGACGTTTCTGGAGAACTGGACATATTTGCAATCTGAAAATTAGGATTATGATATTGTTGGAAATTCTCTACAGACCGAAAATATTTTTGGAGCCTGCGCACTTCCGGTTATACTAGGAGTGAAAATAAATTTGTTCAAAAAATTTTTTCGAATTTTTTTGTCTTTGATATGATTGAGTATTCAATGCTGAATACATTTCTTTTGAAACGACATATTCATTCGGATAGTTTTAAAATATCGAATAAAAACCTGAAAAAGTGTCCAATATTCATAATCAGTGTTATGTTCATTATTCTTATTCTGAACATCCCGATTGTAAACCGTTCTCACAACGTCAAAGAAGAAGAATGCAGATAGGTCATACATCTTTTGAATTTCATAAATATCATCACAGGGTGTTTCAAATTTTGTGTCGAAAACTGTGATCGAAAATTGGCCATAACTTCTGTTTTTCAAATTAGAAGTCTATTTTTTATGATTGCGTTGGATTCTGCGAAGAAAAATAATGATAGCACTCTCAGATTGCTCCTAAATTCAGTAACTTCCGAGTTATTTGAGCTTTTCTGGATTTATGTTGTACGTTAAGTCAAATTCATCGAATCTGAAGAGATTCGATGAATATTTTTATGAAACCATAGTAACAACTTATAATTAGACCTGTTACCTGTGAATTATTAATGGGATCATTTATCTTCTATGGTCACAGAATATTCTCATGCCAACAGATTCGATGACTATTCTTATGAAACCATAGTAACCATTGAAGTAAAATCGAGAAGTAAGGTTAGGGCCTAAAATAAGACCTGTCACTTGTGAATTATTGATGGGATAATTCATCTTCTATGGTCACAGAATATTCTCATACGAAAGATAAGATGAATTTGACTCTACGTACAACATGAATCCAAAAAAGCTCAAATATCTCCGGAATTACTCAATTTAGAAGCAAGAACATCTGAGAGTGCTATCACTAGTTTTCTTCGCAGAATCCAACGCAATCATAAAAAAATAGGGTTCTAATTTGAAAAACAGAAGTTATGGCCAATTTTCGATCACAGTTTTCGACACAAAATTTGAAACAGCCTGTGATGATATTTATGAAATTCAAAAGATGCATTACCTTTCTACATTCTTCTACTTTGACGTTGTAAGAACGGTTTACACTCGGGATGTTCAGAATAAGAATGATGAACATAACACTGACTATGAATATTTGACATTTTCTCAGGTTTTTTTTTCGATATTTTGAAAACAGAAATGTATTCAACATTGAATAATTAATCATATCAGAAACGAAAATATTGAAAAATAAATTTTTTTAACGAATTTATTTCCACTCCTGGTATAACCGGAAGTGCTCAAGCTCCAAAAATATTTTCGGTCTGTAGAGAATTTCCAACAATATCATAATACCAATTTTCGGATTTCAAATATGACCAGTTCTCCAGAAACGTCTAAGGGCCGGTTTTATAAAAGGCGAACCGAGGATTCAACCGTGCGCCAACTACCAGATAGTGAGGAATTTGGTTGTTGACGCAACGATTGAATCCTCGATTGGCCTTTATAATACCGGCCCTAATAGGCACTCGACCGTGGGACACCCTGTAGTTGAATTTTAATTTCACAAAATCTGAATTTTTGGGAAAACTGCTGGAAATAATTTATTTTATCATTCACTCAAGCTCAATCACTCATTTCAAAAAGTCTCGAGTAAAAATTCAAAGTCCAAAATCTGAGTTTCTCAGAAATGTCTACATGGATTATTCATCCTTCGGTCATATAATTCAACATATATAAGTTATAAAAACTACATTCAACAGTTGAATCAAATAAAGAAGTTGAAATTATTTTTCTAAACATAGACAGCTCAATAAGAAGAAAACTATAGAGAATATAAAGCTTGCCTGTGAATGCTGTGATTTGTATGAAGTCAATTCGAAACAAATTAACAAAATGAGAAGCTTCATCCCTCTCCATTGATTGACATCATGCGTTACACCTCTGTATTCCACTTGCTGAAATCAAAATTGGCTAAATCCCTTTACACAGTTTCATATCGACGATACACGTAGGAATTAATCTCGAGTATTGTTTCCTACTTCGTAACATTCCCAATTAGACGTAAGGTCTTCCACCTCAATTCTCCAAATTGATAATTAGACTGTTCTCCCCCAATATGCGGTAGGTACACTTCTCTGGATCGGGAGGACACTCCAGCAGAGATTAGCGTATCCTTAGCGACATCTTAAGTTATTAATACAACGTTATTATGAAATTAAACTGGTAGCGAGGCTTCGTCAAGCCTCACAAAGGGGCCTCAACCCCGAGGGACCGGAAGTGCCCCCCGGGGGTCACGGGGGCATTCATTAAAAGGCACCGCTCACTAATCATGGCCCTCTCTGAGGAATCCCGGTAAACACCTTCATCATCTTGCGGTCATCCGAAGAAAGGTCTGAGACGTTGCCAAATTTGCGTAGCCGATATTGAGGCCCTGACAAACAATCCTTTATTGTTATTAGTTCCTAATGGAAATTCGCCTTACCCTTTGAAGTCAAAGGAGAACTGGAAGGTCAATTGGGAAAGGAACCGCATCTCGACTACTGGATTTGGCAGCCAATTTGTGATCCGAATTATAGTTTCCAATGGCAACTTGGATGTGTCTGCAAAAACCATACGTGACGCCAGTCTGGATCCGGGTTTAATTTAGTAAGAGGCAGGGCTGGATGGATGTTAATCCCAAGTTATTGGTTTTCCATCAGTGAACCTCATTGTTTTAAGCATGTAAGAAGTTAAATTTCTCTGAAATTCGAACCAAAATTCTTTATAACATAATGAAGGAATTTTATTTCACCTTTCTCATTAATCAACACATCAAGGTGGCTTTTGTTGTTGAAGGGCCGATTGCACCGTAACAAAACCGTAGATCAAATCCAAAACCTCGATTAGTGTCTATGATAATCATATGACACTAATCGAGGTTTTGGATTTAATCTACATTTTTGTCTACGGTGCAATCGGCCCTGAAATAGTTATTTAATCAACTAGTTCATTAATCGATGGATTAATAAACGAGTTGATTACAAGATTTTTCCGTCGACCTCATGAATTGAATATAAATTCTGGGTTGAAATAAATTTTTATCTATATTAATAAAAGGCGATCTATGGTTGGTTCAAAACTTCGAAATGCCATATTGTTCAAACGATCGCACCAAATTGGACAATACTTTTTTTGTTGTGTTTATTATTGTTAGGGCAAGGTTTATATAACAAAATATTCCCAAAAAAATCCTACGGAAAAGAAAAAAAGCCTTCCTTTTTATCGAGCAATCATAGAGTATTTATGTAGGTTTTGACATTTGGACAAAGGAGGTTAGTTTTTCATTCACAGAATCGCATGTCAAGTGAATAGTTGAAAGTGCAGTAGGTCTTACCACAGAATACCTAACAATGGTATAAGAATATTCCATGGGGATTAATAGTGGTAGAACGAAGTTCCACGGTATTTAATAGAAATGCAATAATAAAATAGAACGAGAGAAATGGACTCGCTATCTATATTAATAAAAGAGGATCTATGGTTGGTTCAAAACTTCGAAATGCCTTATTCTTCAAACGATCGCACCAAATTGGACAATTTTTCTTGTTGTGTTTATTATTATTAGGGCAAGGTTTATATAACAAAATATTCCCAAAAAAATCCTACAGAAAAGAAAAAAAGGCATTCCAATTCCTTACGACGAATCGAGCAATCATAGAGTACTTATATGGGTTTTGACATTTGGACAAAGGAGGTTAGTTTTTCTTTCACAGAATCGCATGTCAAGTGAATAGTTGAAAGTGCAGTAGGTCTTACCAACGGTATAAGAATATTCCATGGGGATTAATAATAGTAGAACGAAGTTCTACGGTATTCAATAGAAATGCAATAATGAAATAGATCTTTGTGAAGTTATAAGCCATGAAGTAGTCTGGCAATGGTGCATTTCATTTTCTTAAAGGGTAGGAAATTCAGAAATGGCATAGAGTATGAATGGCGATGTATACAATTATTGTGAAATTTGCATAGAACTTATAATAACATGGAAGGCTATTATCAGATCAAAAGCGGGTAAAGTAAATCGGATTGTGACGATCAGCATGCATCGTGAGTTGTCCATTTTCATCTTTTCTCTATATTTCTGAGATGTTTTTGATTTATGTTTGGGTAATAAATATATTTGCGGGAATGACTGAATTCAAAATTGCCCATAATTAGTATTTGACATATTATTTTTGTATTTCTATTTTGTGTGACAGCTCATATCCATGGAAAAGATGACAGTTGACAGATGACGTTTGACAGATGACATTTGACAGATGACATTCGACAGATGACATTTGACAGATGACATTTGACAGATGACATTTGACAGATGACATTTGACAGATGACACTTAACAGTTGACAGATGACATTTGACAGATGACATTTGACAGATGACATTTGTCAGTAGACAGATGACATTTGACAGTTTACAGATGACATTTGACAGAACTTTTATTATGCCTAATTTATCTCCTGCTTGAAAAAATAGCAATGGTAAGTTTATACATCTTCAACTTTCACAAAGCATATCACCGGTGATCGGAGCTTGATCTAGAATCAAGTCGATTTGACAGTTCAGAAATCTAACCAAGCCGTTGGTCTCCGATCACTGGTGATTACGATTTGTGAAATCCACAGTAAGTATAGGCACGGCCTTCTTAAGATAAAGATGGATATGGGTATAGGTATCATTTAGGCGAAACAAAGTTCGCCAGGCTAGCTAGTTTTGTATAATAGACAAATTTGACATAATGTAAATTTCTATGTTCATTTCGATATATTAATATTAATGCTCCCTATGGAACTAATGGAAAAATTCATAGAAGGAATATTGCATATTATGTTGTGACATTCTGAATTTATGTAGTTTACATTCAGTTCACTTTTATATCATTACCTATGATATCCGATAAGGAACGTGTGGAGAAAGGTTGAAATATTATTTTATCACCTGCATGAAATTTCTTCTGCAGTCTCTATTTTATTTTGAATGGAGTTCTCAATATACCCTTCTCTGACAGAAGTTGATTTCTAACCAAGCTCGATATTGCTGTGACTGAATATTTTATGTTCGGTTGCCATGACAATTATGCATTAAAATAAGAAATCTAGCATTAAAATGGGTCATTGAAAATGATTTCGAGTTCATATTTTGAAAACGTTTTTTCTCGTAAATCCTTGAGTTTTCGAAAAAATTTGTTGAAATAAAAAAGTTAGTGTATTAGTTGGGCTTTCTAGCCATGATTTTTTAAAAGGAAAATTTTCAACAAAAAAAAGATGTGAGATAAAATATTATCTTTGAGGGCTACTATTTCAATCTTTTCTGAGTATACTTCAGGGTTGAAAAAATTCCAACATGTGTAATTGCATTGACAAATGATAATCATCAAGCTTCGTGTCCTTAGCTCAATATTCAGAGAAAATAAGAAAGAAAAAACATTTTTTTCTTGTTGATCTTCGGAGGGTGTTACTTTTCCGGGGGAGGTTTTTCAAAAAAGTTTATACCAAATACCCACTTTAGTTCTCTGCAAAGAATCACCCCTTTCACTTTTGTGGTATTATTCAGATACACCCTGTGTATCTCTTCAGCCAGAATTAACCGTTACAGTTATTCAGTTTCATAGAGGCATTTATTTTTCCAATATTCGTTTTCAAAAATGGATAAATCAGTCCATTCCTCTCTCCAAGAGAGCTCTATGTATAATTAATAATTGTTATATGGATTCTACTACACATTACAGACATCAGTATAAAGTTTCTTCATAAGGAGGAAGGGAACGTTTCTCTTTTCACCATGAATCAACTTTTGCATTACCACCCCGAAACGAAATATATACTAAAAAAGTAAGCTTCAAAAGTTGACATAACACATTAAAATACTTTCTGAAACCTAGAATCCGATTCTTCAGTTTCAAGTTGTTTGAAAAAATACCATATTCAACGTTTATGTATCGTTCCATAATATACGTTGAAGGAGCTATGTTTGAGCCTAATTCATAGTTCGAAAAGGTCGGTTTGGTTCCAATAAAGTATCACCGTCCCTCAATAAATAAGAACACAATAACTCTATCGCCCTCTGGAATTTTGTGTACTTCTATGCCGTTCCCTCGAAACCAAACCCAAGACGGTACCATTCAGGTACAATTCCTAGGACAACAGTCACCTCTCCGACCCACGGAGTACCAGGTCAAGGTTCTATTTACATAGAAAAAAGATAAAGTACGTGAACGATCCATCTCAAGAAACGCGAGGGTTTTTTGTGATGAGATTCCCTCTTGACTAAGTGCCCCTATGCATTGGTTAGGTCATCCGCAGGACGTAAAATGCAAGAGTCTTTACATTCGTCTCAGTTCAACAACTAGGTTCAATCGGGACCTTTACACGTGAGCCCCATTTCCAAGGAAGCCTCCTGTGTGTGTTCATTGAGTGGAATCGGCCATAGCCTCCTAGATGGCAATTCTGGTGACTTGAACGCATAAATCGCTAAAGGGCCATCTAAACGGAACCCATAACGCACGCAAGATTGATGTAGCCGGCGTATTACTCCGAGATAACGGGAACAAGCCACTAAACATGATATACAGGGAGGCGGTAACTATGTTGAGCTATAGGAATATTAACTTATCTGCTCGATACGTACGGGATTCGACTCTGCTGATTTACGATCGATGCGTGTAAAAATTACGGTTTAGTCTTTGAATTTATGGGGTAATTATGTAGATGACATAGTTAAGAAGGGGTGCTCCAGCAATAATGTGAAAAGTTGTTTTGGATGATATAAATAAACGTGAGCAGTATACTACTGGAATAATAGTTTCTTAAGAGCCTATAGAATCCAATTTATGATCATAAGCCAAGCATCACTGACAATTAGGTAGTATCTTGCCCCTCAAGAAAAAAAATTTCTAATAATTTCGACCATTTCGAAAAGTATACTGAGTTCTCACGCCTTATTCATTTTCTCAACAAATTTTATCTTCACGACCATATTTCCTGCATGAATGAAGACGATTACTGTGAAAAATTAAACCGCAACTTCGATAAGTGTTTTCAGGCACTGATAAGCAGTGAGGAAAAGGTTTCCAAGTCCATTATCTGCTAGATGAATTATCTCTTGTCACATTTCGAAATTACTGTAATCTGATGATTTATCAAGCTTTGTTAGGATTTGAATTTTCTCCGCAGAACACTGATTTTGCTGAAATTTGGTCGTGTTCTGATTTATCCAAAAAACTGCGTTCATCATATAGTTCACGTCAATTTGGACATGAGAAAAATTTCTGCAAAATGGATCCCCAAATGTTTGAATGTTGACCAAAAGCATGCAAGGGTAGAAGCATCGCGTTCGATCTGTGCTCGATTTGAAAACGATGTAGACTTCCTAAACCGAATTGTTACTACGGATGAGACTTGGGTACATTTCTACGATCCAGAAACAAAGCAACAATCGATGGAATGGCGACACTCTGTTTCTCCAAGACCTAAGAAGTTCCGTGTCCAAAAATCTGCTGTTCAGTACTTGCTTCAGTTTTTTGGGATTGCCATGAAGTTATCATGATTGATTTTTTGGATAAGGGTAGAACAATAACTGGAGATTACTATTCGATATTACTGACCACTTTACGAGAAAAAAATTAAAGAGAAAAGACTCGGAAAGCTATCCAAAGGTGTTTTGTTTTTACAGGACAACGCCCCATTACACAAATCTCATGTTGCCATGCAAAAAATTCGTGATTTAGGGTTAGAATTACTAGAAGACCCCCTTTCACCCCAGATTTGGCTCCGTCCGACTATCATATCTTTCCTCAACTGAAAAAAGTTTCAAAGGTCGTAAATTTTCTTTCAACGAGGAGGTAATAAAAACTGTGGAGGACTGGTTAGCAGAGCAAGAAGAAACATTTTTTTTAAAGGTCTAGAGACGTTGCAGGTTCGCTGTAATGAATGTATTCAATTAAGACGAGAATATGTTGAGTAATAAAATATTTTGACATTGAAATTTTGTTTGGTTCTATAGTAGGCTAAGGATTTCTCAATATATCCCCGTACATAAATATTCTGGACTGTATTTAGGTACACAGAAATATCTGAAATAGTGCCAAAAAGCTTTCCAAAAATGTTGATTTCGCCTTCAAATTTCCTGAGGCAATTTTCATCTCAACAGTTTCCAAGCTTCATCCTGCAGAGGTCTTACATCAGGATTTCTTCAGCTCATCTCCCCATAATCTGCAATTTTCGAGGAGCTCCACCTAAGTCTATAACTCACGAAAATCTCCGAGTCTGATCGTTGACATCGTCTTCTAAACCCGCATAAAATCAACATGCCGATATAATAGTAATAAAGAAGATTTTTCCATTAACTCCGTATATCCGACCATAATATGCAATTTTCCTATGAAGAATCGCTCGGGAATGGAATAAGTTTTATGACTTGCATTGAGGGATTTCCAATAGGACGTTCACTTTTCTGATACCTGTTTTTACGATGAAGAAACCCATTGTTTTCAGTGAAGAGATATAATACTTTCGAGAATTCATTTCAAAATAGGGAGAAGGAGAATCATGAAGAAACTGGACACTTTTCCACTCCACAGAACACTCAATACAATACATTATTTGATAAAATTAAACTTGGCCTGTATTCAACTGTATCCTGAAGTTTGCTAAAGAATAAGTCGACCTGCTATCATTGATAAAAATCGATAATCAAAGAAAACATAAGAAGGTACCTTGTTTCAATGAACTGGTGATAAACCAAGTTATGTTCCTCTGAAAATACGCAATTCAAAATGAACTGATGAATGAATTACGCAGATTTATTACTTCCTAGACAGTGAACTTATAATTGATTTGATCCATATAAGAGACCGATCATTATTAAAAATAGATCGATCTCTGTACAAGAGTCCAGAATAACCATGTTCTTTAGAATGATCGCCAGCTTTTCCTTCATTTTCTTCGTATGTCTTCTGATACCTTTTTCACAAGAAGAGAATAAGGAGGTAAGCATGAAACAATCTTTTTCCAGTACTATTTGAATTGCCATTTCTTTTCCAAAATAGTTGTTGTTGACTAAATTTCAAAGAGTAGAACAAATGATATTGATTTAACATTGGTGAATACAAACACTTCAATTTTCATTATACAAATTTTTAGTTGAATTTAAACTGGATTGCAGGTAAAGGGCTGGCTGGATAGATGCGACCTCGGCAGATTAAGGGAAGGACTTAAGGACGCATCTGTAGAACCTGTGAAGCCATCGACCATTAAACCTCCAGGCAAACCCAGTTCTAGCAAAGGAACATCGTGGGCGTGGGACATTTTTTGGAAACAAAAACTCTTGGGTTTGAGGCCATTAGCAGACAAAGAAGAATTATTGGAGGCTCTCAAACAAAAGTTTCTCCTTGATTCGTGAGTGTTTCCTAGAACAATTCATAGAAAAAGTTTTCGCAGAATTGAATCGAATTTGGAATGCATTGCTTCTGTTCATAGTACAATTTGGCATTTCAAATCATTTTCTCATTCTAGGAAAGGAAGAGGTAGTAAATTGGAAGCAGGTGATTGGACAAAGGACGCAAGAGGCTTTATTTCAGACTTCTACAACGACTACTATGATGAGAAGGAGGAAAGGAAAAGATGAAATATTATTTCAATATTAATGTATTGTCATGTAGTTTTTAGTCTGTGACGAATTGTAATTAAAAATGAGCACATAAAAACGTTTTTCTTTTCGAATCAACACTTGACAGGGCTAGATGATTCGTCCTAGATAATTATAAAAGCCACAACCTTAATTCAGAAGCTCTTGCAGGCTTGTTCAATGTCCTAACCAGAGTGGTAACCCATTCAGGTACTGCGTTAGACCAATGCTATTTTGCTTACATATAAAAACAATTGAGCGTTCCATGCGAATAGAAAATTATCTAGCCTTATAGGTATTCAATATACATATACAGGGTGGCCCACTCCAGACGCGGTTCTCATTTTGAGGCAGTGAATGAAGACATTTTGAAAAATTATTTTTCGTGAAATGTGAAGGACAATCAGATGTACAATTTAAAATTGTTTTCACATATACAGGGTGTTCGATAACAAAGATATAGACCATAGTTACACTTTTTTAAATGGAATACCCTATATATGAATTCAAAAATTGAATGGCACGCTCAAATAATGATGAGTTTATAAAGACCATTTTATGCCTTAGAAGAACCATTGTAGAGAAAATTGCGAGAAATCGAAAAAAAGGAGTGTTTTCAATTTGCAATTAATGAATAAACCCTTCAAGCCAACGAGACAGACAATGTTTTTTCGTGTAGACATATTCGCTGCCCTTATGCAGAAGAAAATTTAATTTAACTCTGGAATATACTGAGTGATCATAATTAATGTTCAAACATTAACTACAAATAATAGTCAAAAACTTTCTTATTTCAAATGGCATACCCAGTATTTCTGTACCTTGTTGAACGTAAAAATTAATATCGAAACTATCTTCATTGGGTTTCCCTATACCTAAACCTAATAGTTTTCAAGTAATTTTCGATTTTTAATTCAACTAGTTAACCTACTATTATGATTAGGGATATTCATAGAAATACTTGGAAATATTCGTGGGGAAATGCTTACAATATTATTTGAAATCTGAAAAACTCATATAAAGATCTCAATAATGGTGTTGCGGTCCCGCAAGATCTATTATTCCTTTATAAATGATTATCTACTATTTTTCTGAATATCAATCCTTTTTTCAATTATTTTCAAATTAATTTCGCCTAGGAGGTATTAAGTGTCATTATCATTCGATCTTTTCTGGAATATGCCCTCAAATTTTTCTATATTCTTATCGTTTTGAAGTTAAGCCATACGTTCAAAGAATCATGTAACAAACGATTCATTCAAAAAAATATTTGCTCAGGCGATGAGCCTTTGATTCCTCATACTTGTTATCTCCAATTGTTGGATTGAGTATTAGTAGACTCAAAGATTCAAAGATGTTCACAAAATACCTTGAAATACTACCTTACTACTGAATGTCCTTATGCTGGTGAAACTCGATCCACTCGGTACTCAACTCACTCCTCACTCTCTGGCCAGAGGTTCACTATCACAGATCTCTTTTGGAAATCTCGAAAAGTCTTCAAAATATTGAAAATGTGAAGAATAGGGAAAATGTTGGACAGGAGCACAGGTTCATCGCCTGAGCAAATATTTTTTCGAATGAATCGTTTGTTACATGATTCTTTGAACGTATGGCTTAACTTCATATCAAAAGGATCGGAATAAAGAAAAATTTAAGGGCATGTAACAGAAAAGATTGAATGATAATGACACTTAATACCTTCTAGGCGAAATTAATTTGAAAATATTTGAAAAAAGAATTGATATTCAGAAAAACAGGAGATTATCATTTATAAAGGAATAATAAATCTTGCGTGACTGCAACACCATTATTGAGATCTTCATATGAGTTTTTCAGATTTCGAATAATATTGTAAGCATTTCCCCACAAATATTTCCAAATATTTCTATGAATATCGCTAATCATAATAGTAGGTTAACTAGTTGAATTAAAAATCGAAAATTACTTGAAAACTATTAGGTTTAGGTATAGGGAAACCCAATAAAGATAGTTTCGATATTAATTTTTACGTTCAACAAGGTACAGAAATACTGGGTGTGCCATTTGAAATGGGAAAGTTTTTGACCATTATTTGTAGTTAATGTTTGAACATTAATTATGATCACGCTGTATATTCCAGAAATAATTTTTTTTTTCTGCATAAGGGTAGCCAATATGTCTACACGAAAAAACATTATCGGTCTCGTTGGCTTGAAGGGTTTATTCATTAATTGCAAATTAAAAACACTCCTTTCTTTAGATTTTTCGTCATTTTCTCTACAATGGTTCTTCTAAGGCATAAAATGGTCTTTATAAACTCATCATTATTTGAGCTTGCCATTCAATTTTTGAATTCATATATAGGGTATTCCATTTAAAAAAGTGTAACTATGGTCTATATCTTTGTTATCGAACACCCTGTATATGTGAAAACAATTTTAAATTGTGCATCTAATTGTCCTTTGCATTTCACGAAAAGTAAATTTTCAAAATGTCTTCATTTACTGCCTCAAAATGAGAACCGCGTCTGGGGTGGGCCACCCTGTATATTGCATCATTATTATAATCCGAAATGCATCCGAAGCTATCAAAATCTAATCATGTTAATTTTAATGACTTCAATAAATTACAAGAATCCTTGTGTTTCCTTTACAGTCCTGATGCAGTCTGTTAATTTCATTTCATTTATTTCCTGTAGACTTACAAGTTACAAGCATGAGTATAGGATAAAGTCAGGTAAACGAACATATAGAAGTATAAGTACACACAATTTGAATTACAAAAAAACATAAATCACATGAAATGGAGTTACGATGTATTTCCTAGCTACAATTATTTAAGACCTATTCAGACGAAACGTTGTCTTTCGAATGAAGTTTTGCTTTATACACGATTTTGTCCTCGTTCCCATGAAATCTACTTCATTAATTACAAGAAAATTTATACAAACCAAAGGATATATTTTTAGATAGATAAGTTTATTTCAGTGAAAAAACGAGATGCATCACAGAGGAACAATTTTAGCTGTATTTTTATCTAGATAAGAATGATGTTTTGAGGCGACTAGATGCAAAATTCTGTCGAGAACAGGCAACCAGAACCAAATGAAAGTTTTGCGAACAGCAGATCCAGAATCATAGACAATTTCTTTGACAGCAGCTGTCAATAATTTTTCAATTTCTTCAACAGCAGCTGTCAAAAATTTTTCAGTAGGTTTTTTGAACTGTCAATTTTGAATCTACCGACAAGGTGGATGAACGACCTACTGACTTTACGTCAGTGCTGTTGGGGAATCTTTTTTCTTTGATTCCATCCTTCTTCCACCATGGCAAGTTCAGATTTGCGTTGCGTAGTCCTCCACGGAAATATCTGATTGAAAATAAACCATTTTCCTCACGGATTTTCTCGTTTGACTCATAGATTCATTCTATTGAGCAGCATTTCCGTATTTTCATAAATGGATTTTTGCGTCACAGTACAATTGGACCGATAAGAAGATTATTATTTAATGTTCAAGCAAAAATCAAGACTCAACAGTATAAATTTACTCAAACTGATGTGCAGCTCTGTTAAGAGTTTGATCTCTTATGAAATATCGAATTTTTCCAGAAAATTATGAGATACTCTTGTATTGTGAGTTTTTCGCTTTTACTCGATTTAGTGTTTCACACAGATTCAGCTCCACCAGATGTTTTCGTAAGTTTTTATTCATGTGTGCGAAATGGCATAATTATCATCACATAACTGCTTGATTGAATTTCATAAAACATAACGACTATTGATTCCAACAGGCAAAAAACTGGCTTGACGGTTGTGACATCAAAAGACTCAAATTGATGCCTCAACAAACAACAACGCAAGTGATTAAAACAACGAGAAAACCATTCCCACCACTGATCCCTGGAATGCACCAGCCCTCCCATGGGGGAAAGATGCATATAGTTAATAACCATCCGATGGTTGATGTTTCAGCTAAGTTAGAAAAGCTCATAAAGGCACTCAAAGACAAACTTATCCTGGACGCGTGAGTAATGGCAAACAATTGAATATCGAAATAAACTGCTGACTTCACATTCTTGATAATGGAAATAGAATTTATAGTAAATAGTATCATATCGGCAAAAAATTTCAATGGATTTTGAACATCTTGGTTCTACCAATCGAAGGGATTTGCTATCGGTTCGAGCAAATCAGAAAGGGTACCATCAGTCCTTTCTTCAACACAAACCAAATTGTTCAATGAAAAGATATTCCAACTAGAAGATACTGATATTGAAAATGTCTCGATAATTCTCTGAAAAAAAATGGTTTCTATTCTTTTTACAGGTTAGAAAGAGGAGCTGATCCAGAAGTGGATCCAGTTAACCCTAACGTCAGAGGCTTCGAGAGTAACCTTTACCATGATATGTACGACGATGAAGGAAGAGATTATGCAAATGTTGGAGGTGGTAGTGGAGAAGGATATGGTGGTGGTGAAAATGAACCTCAGTATGCTGAGAAAACTTATCCTGATTCACATCATCATGGTCCTCATCATCCTGGTTGTCATCATCCTGATCCACATTATCCTGGTTGTCATCATCCTGATCCACATTATCCTGATTGTCATCATCCTGATCCACATTATCCTGGTTGTCATCATCCTGATCCACATTATCCTGATTGTCATCATCCTGGTCCACATCATCCTGGTTGTCATCATCCTGGTTCACCTCATCCTGGTCCACCTCATCCTGGTCCACCTCATCCTGGTCCACCTCGTCCTGGTCCACCTCATCCTGGTCCTACACCGAACTTTGACCATATACATCCAGGGGATACACTCCAAGATAAAAAGAGAAGGAAAATGAGGGGAAGATAAACCTGAATTATTGAATAGTAAATGCTTTCAACATCGAGCATTATTTTAGTTTTTAATATGATTAAGTTATTTGAATAAATGTTATGCCAATAAGTCTTCATTCACTAGTTGTGCCCTCAGCTCAGTGGTAAGAGTGTTGTTTTAAGACCGGGATGTTCAGAGTTCAATCAAGAGGCTAGGAAAGAAATTTTTTAGTCCATACACTGTTGGGTTGAAAATTCACAGAGCTGTGCCTGAGGGGGAGTTAAAACACAACAGGACTGGTTCTCCTTACACAAGTTACAAGCTCAGAAGCTTGTAGCTTCTGAGAGGTCTCCTCGGGAGACCCAAGAGTTATCAGTATAATCTTAATCAATTTATTGTAATTGAAAGATGCGTAGACATAAACCTCGAGAATGAGACAAAGTGATGCAATCACGAGAGTTTATTCTATTAGAGTAAGATCCCAGAGCAATCAGACATAACTTATTTTCACACGGATGAAACCTGAAGTTTTCAGTAGCGTCTCGTGTGCCTTGAAGTCCTACGCGCTTTGTGGAACTTGCCGAGTGACACCTGGGCAGGTACCAGGTGAGAAAGGTATGTAACTAAAAATAAGAATTATTTTACTTAAATTCACATGGCTGTTTTTCATATAATATGTCATGTAGAATATTATTTTTAAGTAATATCATAAGTGTCAGACACTTTTTATGGACCAGAGCTTTTGTCAGGCGCTTTTAAGCTATCCAAAAAATAAATGAACTTTACTTATTTTTACATGTCTGATTTTTTAATATGTTATTGAAGTATTTATTTGAAGTTATGTTCAATCAGTCAGACAAATTAGAGTAACCAAACATCCCCTAAGACTAAAATTATTCAGCAAGAAGTATGAGGGCGAGAGCACTATGCATGCGCTTCAGAGTGAGTGAGACGTCCATAATAACTCGGTTCCCCTTCTTAAACTC
This sequence comes from Adalia bipunctata, assembly GCA_910592335.1. Taxonomy (NCBI): domain Eukaryota; kingdom Metazoa; phylum Arthropoda; class Insecta; order Coleoptera; family Coccinellidae; genus Adalia; species Adalia bipunctata. The sequence continues at coordinate 19,589,339 of OU342955.1, forward strand.
ACCATCTGTTGCAATCTACTGTGTGTTCATTTATTTTTTGGAAAGCTTAAAAGCGTCTGACAAAAGCTCTGGTCCATCAAAAGTGTCTGACACTTATGATATTACTTAAAAATAATATTCTACATGACATATTATATGAAAAACAGCCATGTGAATTTAAGTAAAATAATTCTTATTTTTAGTTACCTTTCTCACCTGGTACCTGCCCAGGTGTCGCTCGGCAAGTTCCACAAAGCGCGTAGGTATTCAAGGCACACGAGACGCTACTGAAAACTTCAGGTTTCATCCGTGTGGAAATAAGTTATGTCTGATTGCTCTGGGATCTTGGACTATATGGGGAAGCAGAGAAAACTCCTGTTCACCTGGTTACAGAATGCCTCGCCATTGCAAGTTCAGAAAACAGCTCTGAGGAAAGCCACAATAGACCTTGAGGTTACAGTGGAATGTAACCCCCTTACCAAACAACGAACAGAAACTTCTTTTTCTGGACAGTATAATTCCCACGAAATATACTAATTAACTGAGTCAGATTTGCGGGGTACTTTCAATCAACAAAAATATTTACAAACATTGATATTGACTATTTGACTCTTGATACTCCTGGAGAACTCAATAGTCTTCACAACCAGGTGCAAATCAGGTCATAGAAGCATGGATCTTAAAAGAATTTTCAGTCTTTCACTCTTTTTAATTCATTCAATATCATTAGTGAGTGCATGCAGATCTTTTCCGGTAAGTGAAATAAGATTTCACTATTATGAGTTGAAAGTTTTACTGACTGTCTATTTGCAGAAAAAATGTTCGACTTCTGAATGTGAAGACGATTTGATAAATGAATTTTTGGACCTGGCTAGAACTACAACTGTGAAACCTATAGCAACTACGCAGTCATTCCTTGCCAAATTTCCTAGGGTTAATGAGTGGCCTAGACTGAAATTGTTTCCATCAGATAAACATCTTCGGAAACAAATCAAACAGAAGACTGATATTGATATGTGAGTCCTCGATAGTTCAAAGAAAAATTTGCTTCTTCATTTCACTATATTATATCAATAAAGGCAATTTTTTCAGAGCTCGAAGGGTTCCAATACCACCTTGTGAAAATTGCTGAACGTATTAACTGAACTGCATTATTAATAAAAATGTTTTGACGAAATAAATATTCCAATAACTATAAATTTTTGTTTGGATTAGTTCCTGCTTCACTTTATTCCTACTGTAGAACATAATCAAGGAATACAATATTTGAGGAAGTCCAACAATGAATTGAATTCCAAAGATATTCTTCACGAAAATATGATTAATAATTAGTGAGTAATGATAAGACTTTTCGTTTGTTCTTTTCTTGAATGATCCAAGTCCAATTGAGTGTTAGGGAACAATAATTGATTGGCTAGCATTTAGTGGAATGACCTCAGTCAAGTTAACTCGACGGGGTTCTTGGAAGAAAAAGTATGATGTCGTTGAAATTTTTTGGTTTGATTTTACTGGTTGTACTTTATTTCCTTCACTATGTGATTGCCGAGAATCCACCAAATAAATCAAAGGTGAGTTCCTCTAGAATACATAGCATTGTAGTGACATTACTGGTAGTGATATCTCATTTTATATTTTTTGTGGGAAATTTTTTGTTATCCAGCTTGTGCTTCACGTCCTTCCATAATTATTAGGGGTGGATATCACAGTGTTAGGACTTTAATAACAGCAACTTTGTTTACTTCATATTGTCTCGTTATTTTCCTTATTCACAAAGCTTATTTTGAACAGGTTCTTGTTCTGATTGAAGATTGTGCTTAATTAGACATTGGATTTTGTCATAGATTTGAAAATATACCTACTTTTTTCAATATATCTAAATTTTGAGCATGATTTCTCATGTAGCACTTGTAATTGAAGGAAAAAAATGAAAAATTGAAATTTAATCAAAATTATGTTATACCTGATTCTCCAAATGTTTTCAAGTAGAACCAATCTTAACATTTTTCATCATAATTTAAAAAGAATATCAATATTCGAAAACTGTATTTTTCCAGCAGGAAGCTGTAGAAGTAGCTGGAAATGTAATCAGCACTGCAGGAAGCATTGCAACAAGAGTAGTCGATGGTATTAGAAAAGGATTCAATGGGATAATGGGCATGGGAAAAATATTTCAAGGAAATTGAGTGATAAAAATGAATTTCCCGAAGTATTTCTTGTTTGTAGGTATTTTTTGATAATATACTTTGGATTAATAAAATTCAATACGTACCTCCTTGAAATGTTCCATCGAATCATGTATTTCAATTCAATTTCAAATTCATCCATTTCTCGTTTATAATTCAACAACTCGAGATTCTATTCGAGAATAATTTTCAAAATTAGCATCTCTGATTCTGTATTGCATTGAAAAAATTTTCATTTCAGAGATCCATAGAAAGAAGACCATTGCAGGAAGAAAATTAGAAATACAAAATGCGAATTATATTGTAGTTATGTTTTCAATAGAATCATGAAATCCAAATTGTAGAAACCGAATGGATTTCGATAATAAAGGTTGATTACATCAATTAAGTATTTTTTTTAATAGTTACCCACCTGGATTAAGGAGATATGAAATTCATAAAATAATCAAACATCAGTTTATTTCTCAGTCAGATTATGAAACATTTTTCATGGCAGTTACAATAAAAAAATCAGTTATTCCTTCTGACTCAAGAAAGATAAACCAGTTATGGTCTTCATAGACTTGCCCAGTCTTGTACAATAGGTATCCATTTGGCGGTGCTTACCAAAACTTGTCCAGCACGTTTAGTCTAAATCAGAAATTTAATAATGATATTTACAAATAGACTACTTTTGAGTGAGCAAATATTGAAATCACCATGATATAAGGCCTCAATGAAAAATAATATTTTATAATAAACAAAACTCAAGTCCTAAAAAATTTAACTCCAAGTTCAAATGAAGAAGTTCTTAACTGAATTCCATCAAAAAGATGTTAAGTTAAGCATTATCATTTGAAAATTGCGTGAAAAGTATTGCAAATCGTATTTGATTGATCATAAGAAAAGAAGAAAATAAACATTTTTTAAAAATAAAAAAATATTTTGTTAACTAACTCAACAGCATATATTTCACATACCTATAAGAAATGATAGTAAAAATAATATGTTTGAAATATCTATATTACTCACATTCCTCCATTTATTTTTTGCTTCAGGTTCAGCAGAAGCATCGCAGTACAAACTGACGCTGAGAAGCAGAACGAAAACAACTAAATAATTTAGACGATTCATGTTCTACTCGAATTCACTTAGAATATCCAAAATGAAGCCATGCAGTATTCTTTTATAGTTTCGATAAAAATTTTCCTTCACAATGTTGCAACAAACAAAACCAAATGAAGAAATATTAGTTCCGGTTGAGATACCCAAGGATTCTATATGACTGTAACATTGTAAATAACCGTTGACATTTATTTTCATTCGACACTATTTAGTTAAGGAGCATTTAATCCAACGCCAACAATTTTTTAAGAGATATACATATCTTCATGTTTATTACATTTATAATTATTGTTTTTTTGTTCGATAAGGGCCTTCATTAACATTATTGAATTTGCCTCAAGATCATCTTTAATAACACAAATTTTTCGCTAATTTCCACACAAGAATGAGAACTTTTTTCGAGTTGAAAGAATATGAATATGATACATCTCATTTTTTTCGAAAACTCATACTGATTCACTGTATTCGAAAGTATCTTTGAGCTCTCAGTAGCAATAACTTGATTAATATTTTTTTTGGAAAGCCGATAAAAACTTATATAATTGGTTGAATACGTGATCAATATGAATTGCTGGTACGGAAAAAAAATATCATTTTTATGTTGATGCTCAGAAAGTATGATTCTGGGAAGGTTTTAAAGTTTGTCAATAATTTTTCATTTAGTTTCATTTCATTGATTGACCTCTTTTGAATGTCCATTAGATTTTATTATGTTATTATTTGAATAAAATTTTCAGTTGCGATATCATTTCTCGTGTCTGCTGGATGCGGGAGTGAAAATAATCCTAAGGTTACTTCTGAGAAAATGTAAGGTATTCAATTGTCTACATTGTGAATAATAATTAGTGAGTAATGATAAGACTTTTCGTTTGTTCTTTTCTTGAATGATCCAAGTCCATTTGAGTGTGAGGGAACAATTGATTTGCTAGCATTTAGTAGACTAACCTCAGTCAAATTAACTTGACAGGGTTCTTGGAAGAAAAGTATGATGTCGTTGAAATTTTTTGGTTTTATTTTACTGGTTTTACTTTATTTCCTTCACTATGTGATTGCCAAGAATCCACCAAGTAAATCAAAGGTGAGTTCCTCTAGAATACATAGCATTGTAGTGACATTACTGGTAGTAGTGGTAGTGATATCTCATTTTATATTTTTTTGTGGGAAATTTTTTGTTATCCAGCTTGTGCTTCACGTCCTTCCATAATTATTAGGGGTGGATATCACAGGGTTAGGACTTTAATAACAGCAACTTTGTTAACTTCATATTGTCTCGTTATTTTCCTTATTCACAAAGCTTATTTTGAACTGGTTCTTGTTCTGATTGAAGATTGTGCTTAATTAGGCATTGGATTTTGTCATAGATTTGAAAATATTCGTACTTTTTTCAATATATCTAAATTTTGAGCATGATTTCTCATGTAGCACTTGCAATTGAAGGAAAAAAATGAAAAATTGAAATTTAATCAAAATTATGTTATACCTGATTCTCTAAATGTTTTCAAGTAGAACCAATCTTAACATTTTTCATCATAATTTAAAAAGAATATCAATATTCGAAAACTGTATTTTTCCAGCAGGAAGCTGTAGAAGTAGCTGGAAATGTAATCAGCACTGCAGGAAGCATTGCAACAAGAGTAGTCGATGGTATTAGAAAAGGATTCAATGGGATAATGGGCATGGGAAAAATATTTCAAGGAAATTGAGTGATAAAAATGAATTTCCCGAAGTATTTCTTGTTTGTAGGTATTTTTTGATAATATACTTTGGATTAATAAAATTCAATACGTACCTCCTTGAAATGTTCCATCGAATCATGTATTTCAATTCAATTTCAAATTCATCCATTTCTCGTTTATAATTCAACAACTCGAGATTCTATTCGAGAATAATTTCAAAATTAGCATCTCTGATTCTGTATTGCATTGAAAAAATTTTCATTTCAGAGATCCATAGAAAGGAGACCATTGCAGGAAGAAAATTGGAAATACAAAATGCGAATAATATTGTAGTTATGTTTTCAATAGAATCATGAAATCCAAATTGTAGAAACCGAATGGATTTCGATAATAAAGGTTGATTACATCAATTAAGGTGGGCGTTCAATGTAGTGTGTTTTTATTTCAAGTTGCATTTGAAAATGGTTTCACTTTGAGAACTGAAATTTTGTGGGTAAACTCAGAAAGGATTGGAGTTCTTAATGAGATAATTGAGATTAATTGCATTTCAACAGTTCATTTTTTTTCTTTCAAAAATAGAAGAAAATAAGCCAACTCATGCTTCTGTTTTATTTTAAACGAAAGATCCATGAAAATAGTTAAACTTCCGATTAAAAGTGAATCTACAGATAATTTCATTCAGAAAAACAACTTGAAATACGGAATTGACAGAGAATGACCAAATTCAAATTTTAGCGGGAAAAAGTTCCTGCTTTACCCACATGTTCACTAATTTCATAGTTCAGCGAGTTTCGGATAGACAGCGCCATTGTACATTTCATTCATGATTAGAGAGATATTCATAGAACTCATAGAGATAATGTAAGTTCTATGGAGATATTCCATAAAATGCACGGTGGCGCCTCTATAGGTTGATATTTCCTACGCGCGTCAAACGGCGACCTTAAGTATTTTTTTTTAATAGTTACCCACCTGGATTATAAGGAGATATGAAATTCATAAAATAATCAAACATCAGTTTATTTCTCAGTCAGATTATGAAACATTTTTTATGGCAGTTACAATAAAAAAAATCAGTTATTCCTTCTGACTCAAGAAAGATAAACCAGTTATGGTCTTCATCCACTTGCCCAGTCTTGTACAATAGGTATCCAGTTGGCGGCGCTTACCAAAACTCGTCCAGCACGTTTAGTCTAAATCAGAAATTTAATAATGATATTTACAAATAGACTACTTTTGAGTGAGCAAATATTGAAATCACCATGATATAAGGCCTCAATGAAAAATAATATTTTATATGAAACAAAACTCAAGTCCTAAAAAATTTAACTCCAAGTTCAGATGAAGAAGCTCTCAACTGAATTCCATCAAGGAGATGAAGTTAAGCATTATCATTTGAAGATTGCGTGAACCGTATTGCAAATCGTATTTGATTGATCATAAGAAAAAAAGAAAATAAACATTTTTCAATAATCAAAAACTATTTTGTTAACTAACTCAACAGCATATATTTCACATATAAGGAATGATAGTAAAAATAATATGTTTGAAATATCTATACTACTCACATTCCTCCATTTATTTTTTGCTTCAGGTTCAGCAGTAGCATCGCAGTACAAACTGATGCTGAGAAGCAAAACGAAAACAACTAAATAATTAAGACGATTCATGTTCTACTCGAATTCACTAAGAATATCTAAAATGAGGCCATGCAGTATTCTTTTATAGTTTCGAAAAAATTTCCTTCACAATGTTGCAACAAACAAAACCAAATGAAGAAATATTAGTTCCGGTTGAGATACAAGGATTCTATATGATAAGTAACATACCGTTGACACTTATTTTCATTCGACATTATTCAGTTGAGGAGCATTTAATCCAACACAAACAATATTTCAAGATATATACATATCTTCATGTGTATTACATTAATAATTATTGTTTTTTTGTTCGATGAGGGCCAAGCGCGGATCCAGGGGGGGTCATGGGGGTCATGACCCCCCCCCTGGACTGGACGAACCCTCAAATCTTGTGTGTTTGATAAAAAAAAATCAATTGGCGGGTATGTAATCCACCTGACCGTGACCCCCCCCCCATTTCTCGAGAGCTGGATCCATCCGCCACTGATGAGGGCCTTCATTAACATTATTGAATCTGCCTCAAGATTATAATTAATAACACTAATTTTTCGCCAATTTCCACACAAGAGTGAGAACTATTCTCAAGTTGAAAAAACTCAAAAATATGATACAATTTTCTCCTGCAATAGTGAGAAAATCTTCCATAGCTGCCGAACCAGACATCTCAGAGATTTCATTGGAAAGTAGGCCTCCTGTACCTTCATTTCTGCATCTCAGGAAATTATTTTCTGATATACAGGGTGTCCTCGATGAAGATTATTCAACAAATGGATGATTTTTAATGGATCACCCCATATATTTTCACATACTCTCAAAGACCTTTATTACCTCTTTCATGACGCAAAATATTATAGTAATTTTTCGACGGTACAGATCTCATTCGAAGAAAACTGCAAAAAGGTGAGGAATAAGCAGTTCGGTAAAAGTATTCTGACGATTTCCAGAAGCGATAGTGACATGAATTGGATTTTTCAAATGTAACACCCTGTATTTTTTTCCACAATAATGTAGACAATTGAATACCTTACATTTTCTCAGTAGATTATTTGCACTCCCGCATCAAGCAAACACGAAAAATGATATCGCAACTGAAAATTTTATTCAAATAATAATATAATAACATAATAAAAACTAACGGACATTCAAAAGATGAATGAAGATCAATGAAATAAAACTGAATGAATAGTTATTGACAAACCCTTCCCAGAATCATACTTTCCGAGCATCAACACAACAATGATATTTTTTCCGTATAAGCAATACTTGATCACGTATTCAACCAATTATATCAGTTTTTATCAGCTTTCCAAAAAAATATTAATTAAATTATTGCTACAAGAGCTCAAAGATACTTTCGAATACAGTGAATCAGTATGAATTTTCGAAAAAAAATGGGATGAATGTTTCCTATCGGGATATTGGGCAGCATAAGTTCGACTTCCTAAAAAAATAGTTTCTGTGGCACTGCCTCAACATGAAAGTCATATCAATCATCCCATTCTTTTCGAAAACTCATACCTACTGATTCACTGTATTCGAAAGTATCTTTGAGCTCTCAGTAGCAATAACTTGATTCATATTTTCTTTGGAAAGCCGATAAAAACTGATATAATTGGTTCAATACGTGATCAATAAATGAATTGCTTGTACGAAAAAAATATCATTTTTATGTTGATGCTCAGAAAGTGTTATTCTGGGAAGGTTTTAAAGTTTGTCAATAATTTTTCATTTAGTTTCATTTCATTGATTGACCTCTTTTGAATGTCCGTTAGTTTCATTATGTTATTATTTGAATGAAATTTTCAGTTGCGATATCATTTTTCGTGTCTGCTGGATGCGGGAGTGAAAATAATCCTAAGGTCACTTCTGAGAAAATGTAAGGTATTCAATTATCTACATTATTGTGGAAAAAATACAGGATCTCACATTTGAGAAAAATCAAGAAATAATAACTTGAAGTTCTCCATATTTGGATCTTAATAACGGACACCCTGTATATGACTTCAATTAAAGAACTTTCAGATCGAATTCATGTTACTATTGCTCCTGGAAATTGTCAGAAGACTTTTACTGAACTGCTTTTCCCTCACCTTTTTGCAGTTTTCTTCGAATAAGATCTGTACCGTTGGAAAAATTTCTCGAATATTTGGCAAAGAGGTAATGAAGGTCATTGAAAATATGTGAAAATATATGGGGCGATCCATTAGAGAAATCATGCATTTGTTGAATAACATTTATCGGGGACACCCCGTCTATCAGAAAATAATTTCCTGAAATGCAGAAATGAAGGTACAAGAGGTCTACTTTCCAATGAAATCTCTGGGATATCTGGTTCGGCAGCTATGGACGATTTTCGCACTATTGCAGAACCCTGTATAGAAATATACGAAATATGTATATTTTGAAACCCCTAATAGTAGCATCCGTGAATATAAATAATTTTTCCATTGAGACTGCGATTGCGAAATTTCATTAACAATTCAGCGAATTGTCTACCGGTGTATTAGATAAGATCGTCATTTCCTCAAATAATCTAGAAATTCACCAATAACCGAATAATTTGAGGAAAACTGATTTGACATTGTGATCTGCTAATACTTATCGTACCTACAGAAGGAAATATAAAAATAAATTCAATTCTTTATCATTAACCAAATTCGACTATTCGATAAACGTTAAAGGAAAATCAAGGAATCGGCCTTATATAAAATTCGAGGTGTACAGGTACTAATTATTCAGAAAGTTCTCAAGCTTGAATCATCATGAAGGTCTCAGTGTTTGTGTTTGCCTGCTTGGTAGCATCAGTCTACTCAAGACAAATAGTTATCAGATATGTGAGTATCAATAATTCATGTTGGTGGTACATAATAAGCAAATAGATTCGAGCAGTGGAAAGAAAAAAATATATAAGATTATGAGTACTAAAAATATCTTCTTCATGTTTTAAATAATGTCACAACAATTAAACGTTGCAACCTTCCTTCAGTAGTACTGACTGTTATCCGTGAATAATTTATGATTTGCAAAATTGTCTACAAAAATTGATTTTGGCCTTTTTTTTTCTGATGAATCGTTCATTTTTCAGGTTGATGCTGATCAAAATGGAGTAAGTACCTACTATACAGGGTCTTTCACGAGGAACCTCACCCATATTTATACGGGAAACCACTGAACGTATTTTCATGAAATTCAGCACTTATAAGTATTTCACGATGCTGATGAAATCTAAAATATTTTCAAGGCATGAGCACCTCCGGTTTTTCCAGAAATGACGTCAACTTCCGTTTTTCAAATTAGAACACCATTTTTTTATTGCAGAAATAGATTCCTTAGAAAATTTCAAGTTATTCTGATGTAACATATTTCAGTTTTGGTTGGGAAATTCTATCTGAGCGGGAAAAATCGAAAATAGAGCTCCGCTGAAACAAGAATAACTTCGAGGTTTTTGGATGGAAAATCTTCATTTTTGGGATTTTTCAAGATGTAAGATTGATGTGTCCACTTTGAAAATCGAAATCGCGATTTATGATACAGGGGGTGAAAAAATCGCTTTCAAAGTTAGGGATGACAAAATCGTGAAAAATCAATTTTTTCAAATTAGAACCCCATTTTTTTATGGCAGATATTGAATCTACGTTAAAAAATAATGTGAGTGTATGCATCACACCCTTGCCCTAAAGTGGATATTAACTCAGAAAATATCCATTTTAGCCCTAAAGTGGATATTAACTCAGAAAATATCCATTTTATGGCAAAGGGTGTGATGCATACATTCACATTATTTTTTAACGTTGATTCAATATCTGCCATAAAAAAATGGGGTTCTAATTTGAAAAAATTGATTTTTCACGATTTTGTCATCCCTAACTTTGAAAGCGATTTTTTCACCCCCTGTATCATGAATCGCGATTTCGATTTCTGAAGTGGATACATTAATCTTACATCTTGAAAAATCCCAAAAATGAAAATTTTCCATCCAAAAACCTCGAAGTTGTTCTTGTTTCAGCGGAGCTCTATTATCGATTTTTTTTTTCGAATTTTCCCGCTCAGAGAGAATTTTTCAACCAAAACTGAAAAATGTTACATCAAAATAACTTGAAATTTTCTAAGGAATCTATTTCTGCAATAAAAAAATGGTGTTCTAAGTTGAAAAACGGAAGTTGACGTCATTTCCGGAAAAACCGGTGGTGCTCATGCCTTGAAAATATTTTAGATTTCATCAGCATCGTGAAATACTTATAAGTGCCGAATTTCATGAAAATACGTTCAGTAGTTTCCTGTATGGGTGAGGTTCCTCGTGAAAGACCCTGTATAGAATGCCTATTCTTTTCGAACAGGCTTTATGTTGGAGTATAAAATGACAATTATTCAAGAAATTTCATTCCAGTAACGCAGAAAATCAATTGATATTTTGCCTGGCTTATTTTTTGCAAGAGAATTAATTTTTTTTTTCTCTCTTCTGGAAATCAAGATTGTCAATCTCTTGTCATGAGATTTGAGATTGAGAACCATCCAAGGATCTTTTTTCTGATAGACATCATATTTTCCAGGTGCAGCAACCATTAGCAGATCCCATACCAGTGCAGCCACAACAGCCAGTAAGTAAAAAGAAAATAAGGGAAAAAACGTGGTCAAGTCGGATGATTGCAAAGGTCAATTATACTCGTCGGTACTGAAATCAATAAGGTTTCAAGCCACTAGACCTTTCTCAAAATATCGTTACGATCATTCATCTGAACTACTATCAATTTTCTTCTTCACATTCTTCGACGAATAATAAAACAATTCTTCATCTTCTATCAACAGGCTAAGGATAATGCAGAAGGAGACTTTTTCTCTAACTTATTTTCCAAAGGGGGAGACATAGCAGGAGATACAGCAGATACCGCAGGAAGAATAGCATCTGGAATCGTCGATGTCCCTGCTGCTTTGGCCACCAACGTCTTCTCTGAAGCAGGAAAAGGAGCTGCTCAAGCCCTCCACGAAACTGGCAATGTCGCTGCTCATGCAGCCGCTGATATCGAAAATGGAGTTGATAACATTCTTGGAGATTTCGTAAGGAAAACTAAGATATTGTCATATCCATTTATTTTTCGAGAAAGAATTTTCATTCGAAAGTATAAAATTGGATAGACACCGAAAAATCTCAATCCAATCCTCTATTTCAGATTCCTGGAATAGTTTCCCAGGAAAGCAAGGTGTCCCCAGACAAAGGAGACTTCTTCACTAACATCTTCTCCAAAGCAGGAGACTTAGCTGCTGACGCTGCCGACACTGCTGGTAAAGTTGCATCCGGTATTGTTAATGTTCCAGCTGCTTTGGCCTCCAAGACTTTCTCGCAAGCTGGAAAGAGTGCAGGTACTGCCCTTCACAACACAGGCAACGCCGCAGCAAGGGCTGTGTCTAGCATTGAAAACGGAATCGATAACATCTTCAGTGGGTGGTGAAAATGAATTTTTTGTTGTATTATAATTCTTTGTTGTTTCTATTTATGTTGAAATAAATTCTTTATGTTTATTTATTGTTTTTTCCTCGAATATGAGAGCCTGGTTTGGTGAATCGTCCGAGTGAATAAAACGATGTTTTATTTTTATGTTAATCTTGTTTCTCACATTTTTCCTGAAGGAAAATTATAAGGTGTTATCCAGGTGATAAAGGTGGGATAAACCTTCAATACTGCAGAAGTCATATCTATCGGTTGTGTGATAATTGAATGGCCGGAAAATGAGATGCTATATTAAGAATAAAATTACACAGGAATTTTCATTTATTAAGCACAACTGAAGGCCTTGAAGATAGTCGAAGATGAAAACTTTCTTAGCTATATTGTCAATTTGTCTTGTGAGCTCATCCTTCTCCGAAGCACATATCCTATCTGATGTAAGTATCATTCCATTTCATTCTCAATAAGTTAATTATATCACTAAACTCAGAAAGTGAAGAATTTTGAGTTATAAAACTCAGTGCACCATTTTTTCAGCCTGTACCAAATAAACAAACGGTACAAATTCCACAACAATGTATGCCTCTCTATCAGAAATACGTTCAGTTACAACAGCAATATCAGGTAATACATCAATATTTGTTGAAACTTACAAGTGATCCGAATCAAAAAGTGTTTATATCACAAGGATCTCAGTCTGGAGGATCTCGACAACGCCAGGTTGTGAGTATTCTAGGTTTGTTCTTCTTGAGAAGATTAGAAATTTTCATTGAATGTTTTTCAATAAGTAGTTTCTTAGAATGAGGAGTAAATCAATGAAATAAATATTGGGTGTTTTGGATATTTAATGATCAATTGTTAGTTTATAACAATGCCGACGTTTCGAAGCAGTTTGCTTCTTCCTCAGGGCTAAAATTCAACATACAACATTATTAAAATTATGCTTAAAATTACAATAAAATTAAATCAATTACCTAGTTATTTAAAACAATGTCGTACGTTATTATATGAATCCTGAATATAAAACTCAAAGAAATCAAAATCATTTCACAACAATAAAAGTTCTTGTCTTGTAGTGGGATTGGCCTTTGGATATGTCGGTAGATTGGAGTACTTTTCCGTTTGGATGACTCTGGTTGTTTCTCGGTGGATGTTTGGACCCGAACGAGTTTATGTTTGTATCCGTTTATTAGTATCACGATTCGTCAATCCTCTATTTATATTATGGGTTTTGACCTGTCTACGGTGAGGCGACCAGTGTTGACCAAGAATATCATCGAGGAACCCATCATTCATACTCCGACGACACATTGGTTTGATAGTCGACGCGTTTTGTTGTGTCCATGTATAAACCATGATTATGTCTAGCGTCACATTTGGTGTAACATTCTTATCAGCTGCAAACTTTTATTGTTGTGAAATGATTTTGATTTCTTTGAGTTTTATATTCAGGATTCATATAATAACGTACGACATTGTTTTAAATAACTAGGTAATTGATTTAATTTTATTGTAATTTTAAGCATAATTTTAATAATGTTGTATGTTGAATTTTAGCCCTGAGGAAGAAGCAAACTGCTTCGAAACGTCGGCATTGTTATAAACTAACAATTGATCATTAAATATCCAAAACACCCAATATTTATTTCATTGATTAACATAATGGATGATAACCTAGGAATATAATGAGGAGTAAGTTCGGAATTAAATGAATGAAATGAATAAAAATTGATGAATGAAGATAAATAAATGTAAATGTAAATAAATTAAAATGAATGAAATTAAATAAAAATAAAAAAAATAAATGAAAATAAATAATTTTATTTGTAGGGAGGGGGTTCAAAAGATTATGTCGTCAAAGGAAGTGTAAGTATGAAAAATTATTCAAAACATTCTCTGATTACCATTGATTTCTCCTGATATAAATGAGTCGTGTTTGACTTTTTAAGGAAATACCATCTTCCGTTGGTGTCATGAGCAACGTCATCTCCAGAGGTGGCAACATGGCTGGTACCATCCTAAACACTGACGACCAAGTTGACCACAAATCTGGCTCAATGGGCAGAGTCATAGAAGGAGCTGGACAAGTTGCTGGTGATGCTCTTCGCATGACAGGAGATGCAGAAACTCAAAAGGTGTTCATATCACAGGGTTCTCAGTCTGGAGGATCTCTACAACGTCAGGTTGTGAGTATTTTGAGTTTGTTCTTCTTAAGAAGTTAGATTAGTCACTTTTCATTAAATTGAGTTCGGAATTAAATTAGTCAAAGAAATGAAAATTAATGAATAAACATAAATGGAAGTAAATATAAGTATATTGAAATGAATGAAAATAAATGAAAATAAATGACAATAAATGAAAATAAATGATAATAAATTAAAATAAATCAACATTTTTATTTGTAGGGAGGGGATTCAGTAGATTATGTCGTCAAAGGAAGTGTAAGTATGAAAATTTGTTTGAAACCTTCTCTGATTACTACTGAATTCTTCTGATATAAATGTGTTGTGTTTATCGATTTTTCAAGGAGACACCATCTTCCATCGGTTTCAATCCCAGCACCCTCTACAGAGGTGGCAACATGGCTGGTACCATCGTGAACACTGATGGTCAAGTTGACTACAACTCTGGCTTAATTGGCAGAGTCGTAGAAGGAGCTGGACAAGCTGCTGGTGATGCTCTTCGTATGACAGGAGATGCAGAAAATCAAAAGATGTTTATATCACAAGGATCTCAGTCTGGAGGATCTCTACAACGTCAGGTTGTGAACATTCTGCGTTTATTCTTCTTAAGAAGTTAGATTAGTCATTTTTCATTAAATTTTTTTCAATAAATAGAATTTTCTTGAAATGAGGAGTGAGTTCTGAATTGAATTGGTGAAAAAAATGAAAATTAATGAATTAACATAAATAAAAGTAAATATGAGTAAATTAAAATGAATGAAAAAAATTAAAATAAATTTAAATAAATCACAATAAATAAAAATAAATGACAATAAATGAAAATAAATCAATATTTTTTGTAGGAAGGGGATTCAGTAGATTATGTCGTCAAAGGAAGTGTAAGTATGAAAATTTGTTTAAAACCTTCTCTGGTTACTACTGACTTAATCTGATATAAATGTGTTGTGTTTACCGATTTTTCAAGGAGACACCTTCTTCCATCGGTTTCAATCCCAGCATCCTCTCCAGAGGTGGCAATATGGCTGGTACCATCGTGAACACTGATGACCAAGTTGACTACAACACTGGCTTAATTGGCAGAGTCGTAGATGGAGCTGGACATGTTGTTGGTGATGCTCTTCGAACGGCTGGAGATGCAGTTTTTCAAGTCGATAATGGTATAAACGATATTTTCAGAAACTTGAGAAAATAACTTGTTATTCGTGGTTTCATTTCTTATTGTAATTGTTGATGTTGTTGAAAATAAATACTTTTCAATTCAATTTCCATTTATTTATTGGGAAAAATGAATGTTCCATTCAGTTCATTTCTATATTACATACAGGAGTCATGAAATATGATTCAGAACAAAATTCATGATAATTTACTATCACGAATCACCGGAAACTTTCCACTAATCTATCTCCCACATTTGAATTCGATCGATGTTCAACATTCAGTTTTTGTTTACTCGAAAATAGATCATGGCAGTGAAAAATATTATCGGGTGTGTTGTGCTCTTCTCCATTTTTCTCAGTTTTGTAAACAGTTTTCCTGCACAACCATTCGTCGATACGAGTGTAAGAAGCGATGTCATAACAACACACTGGACTTCACCTATCCAAAAAGGAAATCTTAAGGAGGAGGACCAGCCAGCATGGATGGTAATAATGTTGTCACTCAAAGACGGTCTTTCAATATTCGTCGTGAATATATTTTTGAAATGAAACATAAATACGGAGAGTTTTCTTAGGTTGGGCTGTGAATTAACGTGCATAGGTACAGAATTTCATGAATATCATAATATGATTGAAAAAGCGAAAAAAATCATAAAAAAATTCATTTTATCCAAAGTTTGGCAAATTCATGACTATTACGAATATTAATTAGAACTTAAACCAACTAGCTTCAGGCTAATACTTTCACAATTCTATTTTTTTTTTTGAGAGAGCCTAATTCTCAAAGTATTATACATAGTTACATCATGTTCTCTTCACAGAAACGTCAGCTGATCAACTTCGGGAAAGCTGCAAGTAAAGTGGGGAACATGATGGGTTCCCACGCGACCAAAATCTCGATTGCTCTGGATAAAATATGTGAGATCATCAAAACAGTGATCCCACTACTTGCTGCCGTTTGTCACGTCGGGCAGTTTGGATTTTGTGCAGCAACTAATGGGGCACCAGCAGACCTGTCTGCAGCAATTTCCCCGTCGATGTTGAGTGAATTGGATCGGTAAATTAGAGAAAATTTACCTATGAGTGCTATCTTTTCATTGGAGTACGAAAATATTAGCTTTAATTGTAAATAAAAGTCCATTTGAAGTTTTCGAATTTTTTATTTGTCTTGGAAGGTGAAGATATAAATTTTCTAAATTGTTTGTGCCCCCTCATCAGAACTGTTTTCACAGCTGCGTTTTCGAGAGCTTGCCTTCCAGCTCTACAACTCCATTGAACTCCAGTATCTGAGAGGCCTCCAAGGGGGCTAAATCCTCCTATAATTCTTGCAAAGGCTTGCAATGGCTAGGTATTTTGAGTACCTTTTGATCTGCCATTCTTATGTAAAAAAATAATTCTATATGTTCAACACGTTGTTCTATCATTTTCTATCGCCAATTGTCTTTCCCCCAAAACCGAAATCAACCCCTTCCCTTTCTATTTTCTCCAAGTTCCTCTCTAATAGCAACTATAGGGTAACATACTCCAGCTCTTGTTTTCACCAGAATATCGCGCTCGCTAGAATAAATATTTGAACGCCTCTTACATTCTCCAAAAATGTAGCATTACCATAACCACACATATCTGCATGAACGATGTGGAGCATCCGCTTTAGATCCTACACGCTCATACTTCTGACTGTGGCAACATTTATTTGACTTTCAAATGAAACACCCCCCTTGCTTTCTCGTTCCATCAGAAGCTTGAGCAGCTCATTTCTTAATGGCATTATAGCAATGAAATGTTTACCGACTGCCGTACATTGATGCGATTTGCCCCTATAGCATCTGCACTTAGATTTCGACTGATATAGAGAACGGGTCCAAACGAGTCGAATCCAGGACAGGAATTCGGTAATTTGGATTAATCCTTTACCAGAGAAGGTGAACTGGTGATTTTCAAGCAGAAACTGACGAGTACAAATATTGTAAGGAACAGTAGAAAACTCCTGTTCACCTGGTTACAGCTGCCTCACCATTGCAAGACTGCGCAAAGAATGACTTGAACAAGAGACTTAAGGGTCTACGTCCCTGAAAAAAAAGGAGGTCAGAAACGCTTTATTTCTTTCTGATTGATGAAGGGATGTATGAGTGTATAAAGATAAAAATAATAAAAAAAAATATTTTATAAGTCCTATTGAATGAATGAAAAGAATACTCCCCATCATTTTCGGTTATTTTGTAACATTTTCACCACCAAAATGAACAATAGTACATTGTTTACCGGGTAGTAAAAGCCTTACATTCCTGGACTATCGTGAAGATTGCTACACAGAGATAGACAGATTTTAATGAATTTTGAAGAAAATCGCGAATTATTTGATTCATAAATAAATGGAGCTTTGAAATTCGGAATGGAATTGGTTGCATTACTATGGACACGTATTAATGCTGAATTGTCAAACTTGATTAATATTAATTTAATTGCTGGTCTTTTCGGAGACAAAACAGTGTGAAATGATAAGTGATGATGAATTTTCCATTTCTAGGACTCGTCTAGAGCTGTTTGAGGCAATGAATACTGCTTCATTAGAATTATTGTCGAAGAAATCTAGAGAAAAGTACGAATATGCTTATGTAGGACACACGTAAGGAAATATTTCCTTACAGTTGTCAGTGTTCTACAAATGGATATTCGTACTTTTCTCTTGATTTCCCTGACAATAATTCCAATGAAGCAGTATTCACTGTCTCAACCAGCTCTGGAGGAGTCCCTGCTATGGAAAATTCATCATCACTTATCATTTTACACTGTAAAATCAGTAACAGTCGAAAAAATCAACAACGAATATTCGTCAAGTTTAACAATTCAGCATATGTATACAGAGTGTAACAGCCAAATGGAATAAATTCGATAACGAATAAATGAGGGCGTTTTGGAAAAAACGCTCGGATACGTCGATTTGTAATTTCAAATGCGCATATTTTTCAAGAAAATAATATTATATAGGGTATTCCATGTGACCGTGGCCAATACCAACTTTCTTATTTCAAATGCAACCCTATATTATTCATTTTTTTGGATTCTTCAGACAATTCTAGATACAATTCATACACAATGTCCTATACCTATCTTTAACTATTTTGGAAGTATTAAGTGTTTTCAGATTTATTGCAAAAATCAACATTTTAAATAAAAATCATTTTATTTCACAAATTCGGTACATAACACTTAAAACCTAATAAGTAATACTGATTATTTCTTAATTATTAAAAAAAACAAAAAAACATTAAAACAATGTAGGAAATGTTCAAAATGCTCGCCGCGAACGTCTTGGCAACATGCTAATCTGGTGTAGAATTGTCTTCTAACGTTACTCAACATTTCAGGCGTGACTGATCTAATCGCAAGCGTGATTCGGTTTTTTAGGTGGTCTAAGTTTAAGGGTTTCGCTTCGTATACAATACTTTTGACATATCCCCACAAAAAAAATCTAATGTGAAATTGTAAAAAATCTGAAAACACTTAATATTTCCGAAAAAGTTGAAGATAGGTATAGGACATTGTTCATGAATTATGTCTAGAATTTTCTGAAGAATCCAAAAATTAAATAATATACAGGGGATTGCATTTGAAATAAGAAAGTTGGTATTGGCCACGGTCGCATGGAACACCCTATATAATTTTATTTTCATGAAAAATATGCGCATTTAAAATTACAAATCGACGTGTCCGAGCGTTTTTCCTAACACCCCCTCATTTATTCGTTATCGCATTTATTCCATTTGGCTGTTACACTCTGTACGTATACACGTCCATAGTACCTACCTAACGCAACCAATTCCATTCCAAAGGACCCCGCACTTTTACTATGGGGAATGGCGTTCCGTCAAATTTTCTAAAATTTTGGTATACATACTGATCAAAAGTGTCCATGGCCCCAACTCAATCCTATGACTAGTTTTCGAGAAACAGGGCGTTGAAGTTGAGAATTACCCACTTTTACTACGCCCGTATCTCCGAACAGAATCGAATGAACTTCAATTTTTCTCAAGAAACATTTCATCACATCCCCAAGGAGCAAGCATATAGAGGAATATGACCGAAAATCGTTACGAATACAGGGTTATCCATAATTGAATGCATGCCCGATTTTGAAAGTATAAAATATGTCAATTCCAGAGCGAATACGTTCGCAAAATGAACTATTACACTAGATATGTTGTTGTTACATCGAAAAAGTCTGAAATAACCAGAATTTATACTGGTTGATCCATTATTATAGAAACTATTCTCAAGGAAGGTTAAATGGACACCCTGTATTTATGGGTTGATTCAAGGTGTTTGTTTAATTTTTTTAGAACATATCATCATGGACTTCAAAGAATACAGGGTGATTCAGTCATGAGTTGAACTTTGAACCTCACGAAAATACCCAAAAACCACCTTTTTTTTTCATCACCCTCTATTTCAAGATTGAATCCGACGAGGTGGGAGTTTTTTTTCGCCACTGTACTTGATATGAAAACATCAATACGGCTGAGAGTTTTTATCCACTTCTTATGACCAGATTTTTTTTTATGTAATATGAAAATTATTTATTTATGTGATTCTATTCGTATTCCAGCAGAAAATCTGGTCATAGGAAGAGGATGAAAACTCTCATCCGTATTGATGTTTTCATATAAAGTACAGTGGTGAAAGAAAACTGCCACCTCGTCGGATTCAATCTTGAAATAGAGGGTGATGAAAAAAAAAGGTGGTTTTTGGGTATTTTCGTGAGGTTCAAAGTTCATTTCATGACTGAATCACCTTGTATTCTTTGAAGTCCATGACGATATGTTCTAAAAAAATTGAACGAACACCTTGAATCAACCCATAAATACAGGGTGTCCATTTAACCTTCCTTGAGAATAGTTTCTATAATAATGGATCACCCAGTATAAATTCTGGGTATTTTAGACTTTTTCGATGTAACAACAACATATCTAGTGTAATAGTTCATTTTGCGAACGTTTTCGCTCTGGAATTGACATATTTTATACTTTCAAAATCGGGCATGCATTCAATTATGGATAACCCTGTATTCGTAATGATTTTCGGTCATATTCCTCTATATGCTTGCTCCTTGGGGATGTGATGAAATGTTTCTTGTGAAAAATTGAAGTTCATTCGATTCTGTTCCGAGATACGGGCGTAGTAAAAGTGGGTAATTCTCAACTTCAACGCCCTGTATCTCAAAAACTAGTCATAGGATTGAGTTGGGGCCATGGACACTTTTGATCAGTGTGTCGAGTACTACATTGTACCAAAATTTTAGAAAATTTGACGGAACGCCATTTCCCGTAGTAAAAGTGCGGGGTCCTAAAGCTCCATTTATTTATGAATGGAATAATTCGCGATTTTTTTCGAATTGATTGAAATCTGTCGAATTTCAAACAATTCGCGGAAAAATAGTATGTTCACCTCGTAGGAAAAGCCACATTCCTGGACTCTGTGTTGTTAATAATATTACAACAATCGGGGCTATTCACTAAGCAAAGTTGTTATGGATAGCAACTGTAAATCGTCGTTATTCCATGTAATAAGCATGGGATAACGACGATTTACAGTTGCTATCAATGCTATCCATAACAACTTTGCTTAGTGAATAGCCCCGATTGTGTTGTTTTCGCGAAATTCATTTCATTGAATTTTTCTATTCGAACTGATAAATATGCATATTTATCAACGACAATTTATTAAGGTTTGTTTTAGCAGTCGATAAGTAAAAATGTGTATTCTAACATGGAATTGAATTTAATTTAAATGACATGCCCCGCAGGTATCTCCTCCCAGATGACTGGTGAAGGAAAGAGAGGGTATTATACAGCCAGTGTGAAATCTAGTTCAGGGTAGGATTTCTTGTTATATTCCCTGCGCCCCATCATTTGTTCTAAGGCTAAAGACTCTTAAAGAAGGAACGAGTACTCAGGCTCTTTGAAGCCCTTCCAATTACTGGAGTTCATTGGAGCTCTGGAGCTGGAGTGCGAGCTGTAGATAATTCAGTTGCGAAAAAAGCTCTGGTCGCAGTGAAAAGAACGCTAAAGACGAAGGAACAATAGTATTCGCCGTGATTTTTGCTTTTCGGAAATTATTAAACATAGATAATCAAATTAGGAGCATAATGCAGACATATCTATCTCTTTCTTCTCGTTCAATACGGTTACTTCCCTCCAAATAATCGACTCCAAACCCTTTCCTTCCAATTGACGAGTGGCAGCTTTTATTCGTTGCTATTTAAACACTTGAAGCGCACAGCTCAGAGAATCGACTGGGTACATCAATCCATTAATTACTCCTGATTAAAAGGACGCGTTGATTGGAGCGGACCATCTGTTTATCTTGTCTTGTTAGGAGGAAGGAAGGGTTCCAAATTAGGTTATGATAAGTGCAAACCTCCTTTTACCGATTCGTTTTAATGAGCAGGCAGTTGAGAGTGATGCTGGAGTAATAAATTTGGGGGTGGTGACGGACAATGAAGTCGTTGGGTTTGAAAGGGGTAGGATTGTATTCTTTTCCGCCTGAAGAATGTTCGATCCTTAGTTCGATCAATTTGTCTAGGAGCATCAACGAAATGAGCAATAAATAATCTATGTAAAAGTCAATCGCCTCAGAGAACTTGGATTAAGAGAGGACTAACTCAAACCAAGGGAAAGGAATTGACGGTATCTCCATAATTAACTTATTGTAATGATTAGTAACCTAATCGTTTTAACAACCGTTCACAAGTTATATCATTGGATACTCCCTTACATATGTACTAAAGGCATTGCATGACTTAGTACTATCATATTACTGTATACTAGGAATCGCAGATAGAGTAAGGGAACCGTAGGTTACATGCTTAATTGTAAATCATATTATAATCATTATTGTACTGAATGTAGTGACTTTCACATTGTCCTCTTCGTCAATAGTCAAATAAAGCTTTTTAAAAACAAGCTCTTCGTTTCAACAAACATAAGTCACAGTTTATTGAAACTTGTTTAGCTCAACTCATCTATAAAATATGATTGTGCTATGATCGTACACAGGTATTCCCAACTTTAATCGAGTATCTTCATTAATCTTTCAGTTTTACCAATTTTTAACCGTGAAAAAATTTATTTCTCCTACTTGCTTGTTCGACTGTTGGTATCGTCAGTAGCGGCACCTGGATTTTTGAAACAAATAAGACACGAATCATTTGCCAAGATAAATAATGACAAATGAAATGTGAATACGAACCAGGTCTTCCACACCGTTCACCCTACCAGACCGAATATTCAATATTTTACGTGGATTTTTATTTTGGGAGTGCACATGTGGGAGTTCGGGAGAGGAACAAATTTTGAAAACTATCCTTCAAAACTCGCATTTTAGAGCAGTTTGTGACGTTCTTTCGCCTTATCTTGGGATAATGATAATATTCAGAAAAGGGGTTAGCGAAAAATCTGAAATAGTAAGTATACTCCATTCACTTTTATAAAGTATTGCGGTTAGCCATATGATTTAGGTTTATCAAGTTCTTTCACTTAAAACGGACGCAGGTTGGTACTCGTGAAAATCAAGCGACATTGCCAAGTCTACTTTCTATTTAAGTACTCTTTTTCAACTTTGTAAATGGAGTTAGTTCTTCTAAGGTTTAACTGTGACCCAGACTACATTTTCATACTGGAGTATTTCAAGTTGTGCAAAAATTTATTTAAATGTCTTCTGAATTCACATAATATTTTCTCAAATTCATAATTTCCCAAAGTAAAGGAACATTTTGATAAATACGTAATTACTACGATTTTTCAGCAAAAACGGCAACGTTGCTGTTTCAACTGAGAGAAGAATGACTATAACCCAACATTTCCAAAACATACACGGTGAAATGTGTCAGCATTTCATGGCAAACCGCGATACTTTATAAAAGTGAATGGAGTATACAAGGGGTATCGTCTATAACTATAACCATTTGGAAAATGTTTGAAATGTCACTTGTTTCATCACTTATCACGGACAAGAATTTCGAGGCAACAATTTCTTTTCTAATGTGTGCATGACACACAGAATGCATACAGTCCAATAATTCATTTCGAATGTCTTTGGATGTTCCTTCATACTGTGGATTGATCCAAATGATCCCTGACTCCCTGAGTGCGCTAAATCTTATTCTGCCGAAAAATTGATAAGACCTTTAAATATACCAGGATTTATCGAATCATTTCCTTCATAATAATGACCATCGTAATGCTAATTCGAAAGCACCACAAAATTTGATACAGTTTATGATATTCGATGAAATGTATCTGTTCTTTTTTACTTGCTCATAATGTTTCTCGATATTCAGTCAGTAAGCACTGTTTAATTGTTGTCGAATATCTTTTTTACCTAATAAATCGAAACTCAATTTGGCAGAGAGGTGTGTCTTGGAACTTTGATGTTTTAATAGGGGAGATAATTTTTGAAACTATAAAACAGACATGTCTTGAAAATTGGGACTTGAACGTTTTCTTTCCTGTAATATTTAACCGGTATTTTCCACTTCAACTTCTGAAATTTAATAGCCTTGTATTAGAAAAATTATTGGATCGTTTATCAAGCCCACACAGGATGTCTGGCGAGACGTTAACGACCGAAATTGTTGATTTTCAGTTAAGTTTATTTAGAGAACTAAATGATAAATTATAATTGTCCCACGAATTTGGTTGCAATTACTGCACACGATGACAGGAATAAAATTCAACGCAGGCATTGTTGAGAATTGTCACGTAGCATTTCCCAAACCATTGCATGGGAAACTGCAATATCTCAAGAAGAAGGTGGGAAGCAGAAAAAAATCTTTAATTTGATTGGTTCATAAAAACAAAGATGGAAGAAGTTTTGGTTTGATTGGTTTCGAAGTATCGATGGAGGAAAAATCTTTAATTTAATTGGTCTCGGAAGAAAACGGAGAATAAGGCAGCCGGGGAAGTCTGGACGAAAAAGGAGTTAGTTATTCGGAAGACGGCATTAGGGTAACTCATAGATCTTGGTTTCTTTTGAAGTTTTGGGAAAATCAGTCTCAAACAGGGACATATAAAAAAGTGTTAAGTCGTTATTGGTAAAGTGTCTAAAATTACTTGGAATTATTTAGATTGCGTATCGTCGGTATAGGTATTCGGGAGTGAAGGTCAATTTGTCGAAAACGTGTGGGTGTCGTGTTTCGTATCTAATCTGTCTGTTTCAGGAAAGAAGCATCGTCGTAGAATTATCCTCCTAGGTTCATCATTCTTGGGATCATTGGTACAGGAAAAAGGTCAGATAAATTGTTCATGCTTAGCTATTTTTGAGGATTGGTAGAAAAGCCGCATGCCCGCCCAAAATATATTTATAGTCCAGAGTCCTGAAATCTACTATAAGTCATAGTTTCACATTTTCGTATTTTTTTTTCTTAAGACGTATTATAATCTTTGTAATCACCCTTAAGTAGTTGAAGATCTAAGTGGAGTTTTCCTGCTGAGAAAACTCATGTTCATTTGAAAGATCATGAGGAAACTATTGTTGAGTTTTCCCTTATCTATGTGAAGTTTAAGAGGGATTATTTTCCGTTTTCCCGTTTGGGTATAGTAAATTTACTTTGTATTGTAAATTCTTTTGGAGATTATCCGTGGTTATTATTGTTGGGGTTATTTTGATAAGCCCTTTTCATTTCTGTCGATAACTTGAATATAATAATATTTTATAATTTGGAATTCACACTGATGTTGATTTAATTTCAATGAATAGATTTGCCTTTGTAATTTAAAGCTAATATAACAGTTTTATTTGATGGGATTATTTCCTTTCGAATTAAGAAATATCCGAACATTTAATAATTTGAATCATTTGATTTAAGTAACACATATCTAATTTGGTGAGAATTTGTGTAGTTGATTTGGTTTAATATACGTCTTAAATTTAATCTAAAAGGTTTCATTTACCATCCCTCTCCCTAGAAAATAATTTTCAAACACCAAGACCCGACCCAAGTGCGTTGTGCCGATCCCACACTTTCTTCCGTCGGAAGAAAGAACTTCAAAATTCTAATTAACATCTTTTATTTTTTTCTTTAAGTAATAACACCCTTGATTGGTGGAAAGCCGCTCTTCCGTCCAATCACGAAGAGGGTGCTTTTTACAATGTTTTTTAATTTTTTCTTTAATTGACCTGGTAAATTATTTGTCCTATGTGAGTTTTGACAATTTGTATTTACTTTCGGATATTGATAACTGTTTTTCTGAATTTATGAATATTATAAGTTATTGTATTGAGAGAACATGTCCAATGAGATTTTCTAAGCGTTATAACAATAAGCTATGGATTAATAATGAAATAAGAGATGCTAGCACTGAATTAAAAAAATTGGCATGGGTTAATAAAAGTTTGAATAGTCATAACTCCCATGAAATATATAAGAAGGCCAAAATTAATTTCAAAAATTTGTTGAAACAAACAAAATTCAAGTTTTACCAGCGTTTAATAGAAAATTCTCCAAACAAAAATAAAACTGTTTGGAGTATTGTAAATAGGGAGACTGGTAGAAAAATTAATTCTCGTCCGAATATCAAGCTTAACCAAGCAGACGGAGTATGTTCCGATCCTGTTAAAGTTGCAAATAAGTTTGCTGAATATTTTAGCTCTGTTGCAAGGGATAGTCTTGTAAATCATTTTGGTGGCTCGATTTCACTAACTTGTACTACCTCAAAGTTATCGCTGAACACATTTTTTTTCTTTCCTGTCATTGGAGAAGACATAATTAATACTGTAATGTCCTTTAAAAATAAAAAATGTACAGGTGTGGACAATATATCAGTTCGTATTTTGAAAGCTACAGTAAACATTGTTGCGGATCATATTGCACATATGATAAATTTATCTGTAAACACAGGGAAATTTCCTTCAATGTTGAAATCCGCTTCCATTATCCCGGTTTTTAAAAAGGGCGATCCTTGTAATATTGCAAATTACCGCCCAATTTCGATCTTGAGCGTCTTTTCAAAAATTTTTGAAAAAATTATATATAGTCGAATGATATCGTACTTAACACGTTTCAAAATTATTACCAACTGTCAACACGGCTTCCGTGAGGGTAGATCCACTGAAACGGCTGCCCTTTCTTTTGTAAAATTCGTATACAGAAAATTAGACGACGGTCATGTTGTTGCTGCTCTATTTTTCGACTTATCACGTGCTTTTGATGTACTTACCCGTAACTTTATGCTAAGTAAGTTTTATAATCTGGGATTCCGCGGTGTTTTTCTAAGCTGGCTCGATGATTTCATTTCGGAACGTACATCGTCGGTTAAAATTGGAAAATTTGTTTCACGTGAATATAATATGGAACTGGGGGTGCCGCAGGGCTCTGTTCTGGGACCGCTATTGTTTCTTCTGTATATTAATGATCTACCTGATCATATTGTTTGCAATAATTCAATGAATTTGATCATATTTGCTGATGACACATCGATGGCGGTTTCAGCGCAGAGCCTTCCGGCACTCTTGTCCCTATGTAGTCAGCTGATCGGTGGTTTTGAGAGTTGGTGTCGCTCCAATGCTCTCATATTGAATATTGAAAAAACTGACTGCATTTATTTTCGTATAAAAAACCCTGGTGATGAGCGTTCAGTGGTAAATTGTCTGGGCAAGCAGGTAACCTCCTGTGAATATGTAAAATTTTTGGGAATTTACTTAGATTGTTCCTTGAGATGGGATCAGCAGGTTATGGCAGTTTGTAAAAAGTTGGGAAATTCTTATTATGCCATTAGTAGGGTTAAAAACTCTCTTCCATTCCAATCTGTTATAACCATTTACTTTAGTTTAGTCTATAGTTTTCTGAACTATAACGTTTTATTATGGGGTAATTCTATTGACTCTAACAGAGTGTTCATTGCTCAAAAAAGAGTAATACGTTTAATTTTTAATTTGGATTCTCGTGAATCTTGCAGACCTACCTTTAGGAAATATAAACTTTTTACACTTTCAAGTTTGTACATTTATAGATGTTTACTTTATGTGAAAGATAACGAAAATATCATGGTGAAGTTGTCCGATTTTCATAATTATTCAACCAGAAATGCGAATACTTTGTGCATTCCTCCTCATACAACTTCTAAATTTGAATCGTCTTGTACTTATCAGGCGGTTATTCTCTATAATCATGTACCACCAGCTATTAAATTGTTGGGTAAAGCAAAATTCAAAAAAATAATTAAAAATGAGTTACTGAAGAATTGTTACTACAGTGTTGGAGAATATTTGGCTGATGACCGCTTTCTGGTTTGAGGTAGTATAATTTGTAGTTATAGTTAATTTTGTATTTCTGTTGACTTGTCTCATACATATTTTTTTATGTCATAAGGGATCAATAAAGCTTATTATCATTATTATTATTATTATTGAATCCTTGAGACTGGATCTGGTCCATTCTGTTTGATCATCAGCAAATAAATAAACAAGGAAAACAATGAAGACTGTCACTAATTTCACAACCACATAACGATTCGGCTTTTTCATAAGTGTCTATCTTAAAGGTTCTTTTATCTTTTATAATCGCGTGTTTTACATTTTGTTACATGCGTGATCGATAAATTCAGTTTTGGACAAACAGCACTTCTTTTTCTTCTGATGTCAGCAAAGAAAAACGAATTGTTTTTTAATATTGTACGCTAATGCAAATCAGATTCTTCAGATTTTCGTCCATAATTGCGGGAATACAACAAACACGGTAGACAGCATCTCACCCATAGATGAAGAATTATCTCACCAACACACGACGTACATCGTAGCACTATAGTTCTTCATCTATGCCGTAGCCTACGCGTCAGCTAAATACTGTTGACTGTTACGGGACGTGGGGGGGCGAGGACTTGAAATAAAACACGTTTAAATTTAGATTGAAGTCGAAATTTTTTTATTTGAAACATAATTTTATGACATTTATGTTTTAAAAATGATTTCCGGCATTGTTCGAGTGATTTAGGCCTTATTTCAGCAATAACATGAGTTATGTTGGCTTCCGAAGCGTCTATTGTTTCTGGTTTATCATAAACCAATGACTTGACATAACCCCGAAGAAAATAATCCATTGGAGTTATGTCGCATGAACTTAGAGGCCAATTATTAATCGGACCTTTTCTCGAAATAATGTTATCGCCAAATCTTTCATGTAAATCAATTGTTCAGGGCCGAATTAACCATTAGGCAGAGTGAGCCATCAGCTAGGGGCCCCACGTGCCCTATTGAATGTTTTATACAGGGAAGATCGCACTTCCTAGGGGCCCCCCGCATGGTTAATCCGGCCCTGCCTAGGGGCCCCTGTATTTAGTTTTGTCCAATGAATTCAAACAAAAGGGACTGAAGGAAGTTGTCAAGTCAGGTTAGGAATAATTTCGAAGACCAAAATAGCTCATTATTTCGTGTGAATTTGTTACAATTTATTGTCTATCAACTTTTCTCCCACACAAATCCCCATCTCGCATCCAAAATGAGGGAAACTGAAAATCCAATCACTCACCAAATTTTCCGCTGATGACGCTTCAACGCCCCTCCAACTTACTCGGAAATGAAGCACAAAATCGTAATTAGAATATAACGTATTTCATCAAGGTATCCAACAATGGAGCCGAACTAAATTAGGGCCGTCTTATTAACTGTAAGATTCGAAACAAATTCGCGTGTGCGTGATTTCCAATTTCCATACGATTAGAGACTTGATGGCTTTTCAAGTTAATCTACATATAAAGGCGACGCCATCTGAGTGCTTTCAAGATCCTCGGTTCTTACATGTGGATGCCTCGAAAAATTAAATTGGGAATCTGCTGCCTCTTCTGGAAGACGGAACGCGATTTGGGGTTGGCTTTGGGACCTGAAAAAGATCTATTTCTACATTATTAACATGGGCAAATAGGTTGAATTCGGCCCATGCATGTGACACCACACGCAAGCAGGGGCGGATATAGTTTTTTTCAGGGGGGGGGGGGGTAATAACGATTGAAAATCATTAAATCAGGTACACAATGTATGAAATATTTTATGTGCACCACATTGCGTAACTTTTTCTCAGGTCTTCGATACTCAACAACTTTTACAAACTCATAAAGCAACAACAACAAGAGAAAATACTGAACGTACAGCAGCATATACTTCTGCTGTAAGTGTTGATGAAGGTCCAGATTTGTCTATTCGTCGACGTTCACAACTCTGGACTCTGTGCATCCACCACATTGAAAATTTTGCGTAACGATCTTGGTCTACACCTCTACAATATCCAACTGGTTCAAGAACTAAAGCCGGTAAAGCCACTTGACCATAATAAGCGTCGTTTGTTTGCTGATTGGGCCCCAGAACAGCTTGAAGTTGATTTACTTTTCTACAGGGTGGGGCAGAAAAACCTATCCGATTTCAAAACGTTATAAAATTAAAACCACTCAGCTTGTCAAAAAATTTTTTTTATTAACATATCGCAAATTTTATGCCATTTTTAAATTTAAGTTTTGAAAAGCACATCACTCAAATGTCGTCCTTGGGAGCGGATACACTTATTTAGGCGCTCGCGGTAGCTTTCCATGACTTTCACCGTCATTTCCACAGGAATTTGGCCACGTTTTCAGGTCCTGTTGCTGTCCTGGGACGTCCAGGCGACTTCTTTTTCAATGCTGAACTCGTCTGTCTAAAATTTGACACCCACACTTTAATCGTAGCGTGATGTGGAACAGGATCATGACGCCCGAGTCCGAAATGAATTCGAAAAGCACGTTGTGTAGCAATTATCGAACCGCCGCATTCGATAAACCGCTCAATAACAAAAGCACGATGTTCACCAGACCAAGGCATGTTGACTACTGACAAATGGCATAAAACCAGCTTTCTAACGGTTTTTACCCCACTACTCTACCTGCTCTCTCTTCTGAGAAAAAGGGATTTGAAATCGGATAGGTTCTTCTGCCCCACCCTGTATAAAAAAAATTGTGTTTAGTAATGAAGCTCATTACTGGTTGGACAGCTACTTAAACAAGCAACATTGCCGAATACGGAAAGAAAACAATTCCCAAGAAGTTCTATAGCATCCTGAAAAATGCACTGTAAGGTGTGCTTTACACGCTGGAGGCATCATCGGTTCATATTTCCTTAAAAACTATGGTAGAGCTAATAATATAATGTTACAGTGAATGGTGCTCGTTACAGATCGATGATCAATCATTATTTGTTTCAAAATTTGAATGGTATCGAACCTGAAGTGTTATGGTTCCACCAAGATATGCTACACCTCATGCTGCTACCTTAACAATTGCAGGTATTCAGTTGTCTATACTCCATTCACAATTATAAAATCACAACTCTGGCCATGGTTTCGTTTTCAGGAATTGGTGCACCTGATTAAAAATCTGTGCGAGTTCATAAAATATCGTTAATTACAAAACGACGATGCCAGTTTTTCTGTTTACATCAAAGTAAAAGTATCAAAGATTTTCCACATTTTGTTAGTTCGAATCGATCGGCGATTTTGGGGCGAAATATCGATAGGAAATCGCCTATTTTTCCGTTCTTCGTCGTCCAGAAGAAGTTTCATGTCGATATGAGAAAGAAGTTTCGTGCAAGTGTCATTACTGTCATTTTTTCCTTTCACGAGTTTTGGCGTGAGTACGAGCGGCAAGTTTGAATTGGACAGAAAATCGGTTTATAAGCATAAATAAAGCGAAAGTAGGTACTAATCGACCTTTTTACACTTGATAACGAAGTTTTTTTAGGTATCTGGCCGTTTTGAAAGATTTCCAACGAAATTCCGGTCCCCCAGAAGTTTGGTTAGTTTCGGTATCGTTTTTGGTGCTCAAAATTCATGTGGAATTTGGAATTCAGGTAGAATTTTCGAGGAATTATGAGGAAAGAACTTGCAGAATTAAATTGCACGATTTTCGTAAGTAAACGGGTTCTAAGGATGGCCATCATCGGTCTCTAAATGATTATTGTTGATCGTTTTCACGTTTCAGAAAAAAAAAACACGTCGAAAAAGCTAACTAAAGAGGAAATATGACTATATTGCATTCCACAGTAGCTGAATTCAGGTTCCAATGAATTGAAATGTGTCACTGGAGCTTTCATTCCTTTGCCGAAAGTAGAAATAGGCTATATTGAACCAGAATACATCGGTTTTTTCCATATTCCAGGAGTTTGTGTCTTATTTTAGAACAGGTGAATGATAAATGTGAAGCATATGTTTGACCTATTCCATTTTATTTGTACAAACGAACTGTGGTAGTAATGTATGAATATTTTTTAATCTAATAAATTACTATACAATCAGAATATTTTACTCCTTGTTCATAAGATCGAATAAATAAAATGTCGTCAAGCCTTGAACTTTCAGTTCAAGAGGATAATAAACATTAAATTTTCACAAGCATGCATATGAAAATTATGTGGAAGCAATGCAATTTATTTCCATGGCGAAAAATAATATATTTCTAGTGATCTCTTGTACTTTTCATGCAAATAACTAGAAAAGGAATCCTTTCTATGAATTTTATATATAAACGTTAATTATTTTCGTCCATCACATCTTTTCCAATTCATTCACATTCTGAGAAATACGCTAAGAATGTAGAAAGGGCAACATAGTGTTGACTTGGAACATAAAAATATTTTGAAAAACGTCATAACTTCGATACAGAGTGGAATGTGTCAAATTTCCAAGGCCATAGTTGTGATTTTATAATTGTGAATGGAGTATAATACATTATTGTGGAAAAAATACAGGGTGTTATATTTGAAAGAATCGAGAAATTATAATTCTAAGTTCTTCATATTTGGACCCTGTATACCTAGAGGAACAAATCATTGAACGATTATAGTTACTTTAGTCGATATTGAGTACCGCCACTTTACGGCCAAAAATTTTAGCTTCAATTCGTCCAAGGACGTTGTTACTCTAGGTATATTCAAACTCAATGACAAAACTAAACTTTTTCGGGGTGAAGAATTGAGAAAAGGCGCTTAGGAATCTACCACAACCGCACATGTACAAAAGAAAATAAAACGCTCATCAAAAAAATTCAAATTGATATTTTCCTAAAATGAACCTTTGACGTCCAGTTTATACAAGGTGTGGCGTAATGAATTGATAATGTAATAGCGCGAAAAAGCAATAGATAGTTTATGTTATTGCTGGCGGTTCCTTCGTACTTTCACGAGATCCTGAGCTTAGTTCGATGAGTCTGTTACAGCCTATAGTTCGGTCTGCATTTAGTGTATTCAGAGTTTCGAGAGCTAGTATATGTCTCCTACACAATATCCATTAATATCGAATACGATAACAACACGTATTCAAGATCAAGAAACACCATCTGTTCGCCACCAAATTTCCATTGATTGACATGTTCTCGTTAGTGAGTTCGGAGGAAATTAGTTCGGAACACAGACAGCGAACACAGAATTCCGCGATTTCCCAATAGGAAACTAACAATTTCACGTGAATCTGACACGCAATGAATCGGGTGACATGTGACAGGTTCCAAGGACTAAATAACGTTCATTTGGAAGTTCAATTCCCCTATACAGATCGGGGGGTGCTCCATGCCGCATTTGCATAACACACGGATCCAACTGTTTTAAGCGAGACACTCTTGGATTTATTTTATGTCTTTTTGCACACGCACAGATGTGACACCGCCATCGAGAACCTTATCGAAAAAAGCTTCTTTCTTTTTATCTGCACTTCCGGAAAATTGGTCTATTGGCCTTGATGCTGGCGTAATTTTCCTTATTGTTCGTCGCTATCAGCAATTGCGAGAAAAGCAACATACTCGGATTACGCATTTGATATTCACGACTTACCGAGTATAAAAAATGGTGATGGACTTATACTTCGTGTTTTCATGAAGTGGAATACTTTATTCATTTTTTTAAAGACTTTAAGCATAGAGGAACATCAACAAATTTTTTGAGTTGCTTATCGCTCGCATAAAATGTCTGCTTAATTCGTATTCTTCACAGTTTTTTGATTTTTGAGAAAAAAATCTTTAGGGGGCTGTAACTCAAAAAAGAAGAGTTTATTTGAAAAATCCACCCCATTTTTGGCAAGGAATTACCCCCAAATTTTTTTTTCGCATCTATTTATACGAAAGTGATTTACTCAGATTTCGAAATAGTTACCCCATAACAGACATTTCTATGAATTCCTGAATTCAGAGAAATACTTGGGGTTGAAGTTCAAATGCATATTCAACCGAATTAACCCTCTAGATCATGAACCACGGAGCGACATCTGCGGCAAAGGGTGAAACCAGAATTTGAATAATTATACAATAACACGCATCTAGTCGTAAAAGTTGTGTAGTCAGTCGTCACGTGATTCCGCAGCACTTCTGATATTTTCTCATTAAAATATTTTAATTACAATTCAATGTATATTCAAATGGCGGGAAAATTTCAGAATAAATTGCGGGGAAATATCAAGCGGCATTCAAAGATGTCATAGCCCGTCTGCTCTCGAGAGAAAGGGTTGCGAAACAAGAGACGGTAATTTGTAAACTTTTTGCTTCGCTTGCTGTAACACGATTTGCATCGTGTTCAAGATTTAGGAATTAAGTTGGTGGTGGGAAGAGGAAACAGGACATAAATTATTATTGTTAGTTGCGTGAAGTGATCATTCCCTTATAACATTTTTGATCAAACGCAATATTTGTAAATAAAAAAATTTCTACAGGATCTGAAGATGTTATGGAATGAGGAAGTTGTTCGAACCATTCAAATCTTTCATAACAGCCATTTTGCTGATCGTTCACACCCATAAATTGAGTGGTATATGCTTGTGTAGAAAACTCGAACATGAAAAATCGAAAAAAAAAAAAACGAAAAAATTCTCAACTCATGAGGGGTACATGGATGATTTTGGTATCAAAATGTAGGTTTTCGAGGTCGCTGAATTTGATAAAAATTATTTCAGAGCCCTAACCAGCATAGTTCAGATTTTTATTTGTGAAATCGAGTTTTTGTCAAAATTGGAAATTTCAAACTGTCAGAGCTTCCGTTCCTCTTGTGGTAATCACGTTTTGTTTATTCAAATGATCAGCATATCTCAAAGCACCTCTGTGCGAATATGAGCGATTTTAAAAATCTCAAATTTTTAGTGGAAAATTACCAAGGGGTAACACCCCCTGAAAACACCATATTTGGCAAAAAAATATATCCAGAAGGTTCCAACGTAATGAATGATTGAAATAGTTATTTGAGCCATTCGAATCTTCCATATAAGGTCATTTGCGGATCGATAACACCCATACCGCGAACGGTCCGAGCTTGGGAACAAAATTCGAAAAAGAAAAATCGGAAAAATTAAAAGAAAAAAATTCTTCACTAATGAGGGGAACATGGTTGATTTTGGTATCAAAATGTAGGTTTTCGAGGTCGCTGAATTCAATTAAGAATATTCCGAAGCTCTGACTAACATACTTTAGAATTTTTGTCAAAATTGGAAATTTCAAACTGTCAGAGCTACCGTCCCTCTTGTCGTGTCCACCCTTTGTTTATATCATGTTGATCAGCATATCTCAAAGTACCTTTGTGGAAAATATGCTGAAAATATATATGTGCGATTCCGAAAATCTCAATTTATGGGTGAAAAATGATCAGAGACAAAATCGTCTAAAAACACCATATTTTTCAATAAAGGCATGTTTATTCTCGTTGTTTTGGTGCCATAATTATTTGGCATCGCCAAAATGTCGATATGTTTTCAATATTAAAAGTAAAATATTAGAACTGATAAAGGAGTTCTCAAAAGAATCAGTCGTCTTTTGGATTTAGAATAGTAACATTCTCTTAATCTCTTGATGCCAATCTATAACAGCATAGTATTCAAACTCATTTCAGGATATTAAAAAAGACACATTTTTGTTATCATATTCTTTTAATATTCTTCATCGACAATAAAATGTCATGGTGTCACTGATGGTTATTCTGCTGCACCAAGAGGATACACTTTTCTTCCTGGTTTGCGTCTCTGAAAGTTTAATAATATTGAATAAATCAGAACAAAAAAAAATTACGAAAACTTTTGTTTCTATCTTTCTTGCCCCCTCCATATGGAGGGGCCATATGGAACGGTTATCATAAATGATAACCGTTCATAATTTTATTAAAAAATATAAGACAACAAAGTGGAACTGAAAATTAATTCTAAGATTTGATCAATCACTTACCCTTGGTGTTGTTCTTGCATCTGCTCCAAGAGCTTGAATTGCAATCATGAGCATCATTAAATAGACCAAAATCTTGAAGTTCATCATAAAGTTTCACTCAAACTGAGCTCGAATGAGATTCACTGCCATATTCCTTTTTAAAACGTATTCCTTATCGATTATTTTTCAACTTAATTCTTGTAATCAGGAAGTAAACATTCGAAAGAATCGATTTTTTCCAGGCATCAAAATAATGAAAATAAACTTCCCGATTAAAAATGATAAATAATCGTCTTGTTTATAAATCCTCCTACTCGACGTTTGAAAACTATCAACTTATTCAGAATTGTTATCTTGTTTTTCAATACTCATTGTGATTCATTGAAAAATCTATACGAATAATGAATTAGGATTATTATTCATAAATCACTATTGGGAAAAATCATTCAAGGAAGAAATGACTTTGGGAATCAAAGCATAAAATATTTTGATTTGATGAGATGAACACCACTATCTGGATTTCTGCTTCAAACACAACTTATTATATTCTATTAAGAAAACACATTAGAGCGTAAATAATAACATCATGAAGTTATATGTTGAGGACTGGCGCAAATCTACATTCTTGGCTTCTGACATAAATTTGAGAAGCGTAAGATGCGGGAGGAATTACTGTTTCAAACACAGCGAGTCTGACGAAGACAAGAAGGTCTCTCAGCATAACTAGCAATTTTATGGTTACCCTGTTAACGAATTGAATTGTTCTAAAAATGCGAATTTTTAAAATTAATTGAAACAATACCTACCCTTAAGTTAGTAGTGGTCACTATGCGGCTACTGAAATCGCTCAAAGCTGATTGAGTGCCATTTAATCTTCATAAATTCGTCAACAAGACAATTCGGGCTGATGCTATCCTGAATACGATATAGATTTCCATTCAACATTGAAAAATCGTTCAAGGGTTGATACACAAATATTAATAAAACTGCTTTCGAATTGAATTCGCCTGACGAACGAGGCGATTTAGAAATCAATTTGATGAATTCGTTAAAATATCATCATTCTGACGTATGTGCTCTAATACAGTTGTTCCATAAATCAAACGACATGTGTCATTCAGTGGGGGTGAATGATGGATAACCCAGAATATGAAATTTGGCGAATTTATTTTCTGTACCCCAAACTTTACATATTTGAAAGGAATGAATTATGATGTTTCGAATGAATATTTCAAAATCACGATGAAGATATGGGTGTGATGGAGCCGTTATCTCAGAGTTGTTGAAGAGAA
This sequence comes from Adalia bipunctata, assembly GCA_910592335.1. NCBI lineage: Eukaryota > Metazoa > Arthropoda > Insecta > Coleoptera > Coccinellidae > Adalia > Adalia bipunctata. The sequence continues at coordinate 19,626,179 of OU342955.1, forward strand.
ACTCAGAAGAAAACTAGAAAACTAATAGACTACAGGCCCGTGTCGAAAATTGATGGGTCATTTGAACCAGAAGATGACCTATCTAGAACGATAGAAGGACATAAAATAATAAGATTCAGCACTATGCCGTCACTTGTAAGCTGTCCAAGTGAGTACAGGTGGCAATTCAAAAGGATAGGTAAACTGGGTACATTTGGGTCATATGACTTTTGACGGCATTCTTACCATCGATAGCTCCATGGAAAATAATAGGAAAACGGGCAGTGCCGTACAAAAATGATGCGCCATATATTCGAAAAATTTTTTTGATTTTCCGAAAATTTCCATGGTAAAATAGGTCATTTGACTTTGTACGGCATCAGTTTTATACGGTTGCCATACATCTTCTAATCCATTATTCAGCAACGCCGTACAAAAATCATGCGACAAAGGGAAAAAATCGAGGGTTGCAACCCCCTCTCTTACCGTGCTCCAGGGGGTCATTTGAAAAAGTACGGCTTCGGTTCCAAAACATTATCCAGCACTCAAAATTACTATTAAAAATAAGGCCGTCAAAAAAAATTGTTCATTTTGATGTTATATCAATAATTATCTTAATTTCATCTTATGCTTGACCCATAAAGCTCTAAAGTCATTTGACCCAGTACGGCAACTTCTTTTTTTACATGATACTTTAAGATACAATTCTTATATTATATTGCCGTTTAAAAGAAACTGTTCTAAACAAAGTTATCCTTTTGAATTGCCACCTGTATTCAGTTGGACAGCTTACAAGTGACGGCATAGTGCTGAATCTTATTATTTTATGTCCTTCTATCTAGATAGGTCATCTTCTGGTTCAAATGACCCATCAATTTTCGACACGGGCCTGTAGTCTATAATGGAATGCTGTCACCATTCAAAATATTGTAATTTTATCTAAAAGAAAACCGTTTTCAATTTCCCAATGTAATGAACTGAATTCAAATTTCTAGTGTCACCCTCATTGATAACCGAGAGAAAGTAGTTTCCCACTCATAATATCGTTTACTTTTTTAAGTGACAGAACTTTAAATTGAAATAAAACACATTTATGTTCGACTGCTTCATGAACACTTGATTCATGAATTCGTTTAGCGTCCAAAATTGACTACTTTATTTGACACCACTTTATTGGACTCATCTGTCACAGTCTTCTCTCGATTTTGCAATTTTCTTCGTTTCACACCACTTGTTATAGGCCACATACAAATTATCATGAGCACTTTTAGTGGGTAGGAGAGATTCTTTTGCACTTGCGGCTAAATTTTCTACGCTTTCCTCTCCCGAACTATCCATTTTTGGGATTATTATGACGTTTGTCACAGAATTAACGAAGTAAACAACAGTGAGGTTGCTAAGGTCGCTGATGATTGCTAAGGTAAGATAAGCAAAAGCACACTCAATGTATTTCTTGAAATGAAGTTTCTGCATTGCAGTCAAACATAAAGCTTTGTATGCAACTCGTACATAATTAGGCTTATGGACTTGCCCAAATTATTGGCCTCGCTCGCTTTGCTCGCTCTGCCATAAACTTTGAACTCGCCCATAAAGACCTAATTTATGTAGGGGAGAGGCAGGCAAGATGGCATACAATCTTTTGAAAATCGATATCTCTTATGAGGAAAAAAATATAGAGTACAGCATTAGTTGAATCTCTAGTCAATCAAGTTAGCTATAAATTTTTGAAGAAAGATATGAATAAAAAAAATTATAGACAAAAAAAACGCGATATTCTGTAACATCCGAAAAACACCCGATAGAACAACTTCCGCGCCAAACTTCCCTGTTTGCGCTCTTATTCCGCGTGGAACACTGTTCATGTACCGTTTTTTCCATACAATGTATCAGAGCTTATGAATTATGAACTAATTAATTTTTTTTTCGTGAAAATTCGTCGCATTGGTTATTACATGAGTATATTTGTTGAATCTTTCACATGTATTCTGAAAAAAGATTCTCATAATCTTGTTCACGTTGATGATCAGAAAACACCAGCAAAAGGAAAGAGATGGAGAACCAAACTCTTGAGGGAGTTCTATCGAGATGGAAAAAAAAGATGAAAGACCGTTTCCCCATCTTCATCAGCTGCATCACAGGATGTTAAATAAGCTTGAAATTCGGTCAGTTCAGATCCCATTCCACAACTCCGACATTATAAAGAAACATACAAACTTCGTAGCAAAATTCGATTTGCTCATCATATGCAGAGATCCCCATCGGTAGTGTATTCAATATCTCAACAGGCCAACTTCAAAAGGACGCACTTTTGATATCTTATTATGTTACTTTTGGGCTGGCGAACCTTGAAAATAGGAAAAGATGACGTTCACTCGGAGCCAATATCGCTTTATTAAGTTTCGAGCATTTGGGAATGATTCGAGAGCTTTCGATCCCGCAAAAAATTCTACGTATTCGCTTTATTTTGAATAAATGGGAGTTTCTTATACCCTCACTTTCAAAAGTCTTCCATCTCCCTGGCATTTCGCACTAGCAGGATAAGTTTTTCCAAAAATCTTACAACTAGATGGAACGTTGAAAGTTAGATATTTATACTGCATTCACTTTTATAATGTATCTGTATTGGCCATGAAATACTGACACATTTCACCGTGCATATTTTGAAAATGTTAGGTTATAGTATTTTCCAGTCAGATGAATAAGCGACGTTGTCCTTTCTTCATAGAGGTCGCAGTAATTACGTATTCATCGAAATGTTCATTTACTTTGGGAAAATAATTAATTTGAAAACATATTATGTGAATTCAATAATTCCAACGACCTGGTGAATGTTGAAGAAACTTTTTTCTCTGTTAATACTGAAATTATTTCACGTACACAGGGTGAGTCTTTGACTTCTACATATATTTTAACTGTAGATTCCTCTCATCAAACGAAACACTTTTTGTTTCAAAGATACAGAGTGTCGTAAATCCATGAAAAAAACACTTTCCTGTTCATACGGAACCGTTATCTCAAAAGAACTGAATTTTGGTTGATTGATTACTCCATTCATGGTGCATATTTCTCAAACAGAACTTATTCGAAATTTCTCCTGGTATGAAAGTTACAGCATAGCCCACTCATAAACCCACGAAAAATTACCATAAAACAACTTGAAAAAAAGATAAAAGGGTTCATACTTTCGAAAGAATCAATCATGTCAAAAGATTAAAGTATTCACATGTTTTTTCAATAAAAAGTGTCGTTTTCGGGTTATTCCCAATTTTACCTGATGAAATTTGACGGAAAAATCAAAAATCATAAGAAAAATCTTAATGCTTCCCTGGCTTTTCAATATCACAGAATGGCTTCAATTTATAAACCCTATACAAGGTAACAATGTTGTCAGAATGTTTATCAACTTGGTCGAGACTAAAATGTCAATGGAATACAAAATTCGGATATTAATGACGAATATTCCATGAAAACCAGGTATTGAATTGAAATTAATGCAAAATGAATACTTAACACTACACGATCTGTGGCGATGTTTCTATCTAAATTCTAAACAGTATCCTCTTGGAATTTTATAAACTCGAACCTACACGGTTATAATCACATTAACTCACTTTCACTGTTCACATCAACTGTTCGCATTCTTCACAGTGAATAAATAAATAACAAGTCGACAAATCTTCATCAAGCCGCTATACGCATGCTTCGTTCAACAACCACAGGCCAACTGTTCGGTCTATGGAACAACGGTTTGTCTCGACCACCGACTGAAATTAGGATCGTAGCTCTCTATCGGCGAGAATCAGAACATTTCAAAAGAGGCACGACAGGACGCTATCAGCCAAAAGTAAACACAAACTAGTGCCTTTGCGTTAGTTCATCCGTTAATGATAGAGGACGTCCTTGTTTTAAGAGAAAATCTGGCATCGTCTTCTCAAAAGTTTTATGATAGCTTTCATAGAATAAGTTTGGATGGATTAGGTTAGGTCATTGACCTCGAATCCTATATGACCTAATTTAATGGAGTTATGTTCGATAAGTGTAAAAACAATTCTTTTTGTAGTTTTGGGAGATAGAGGAAAATATGAGCAAGTTATAAGTGCTCACAAACTTATCTTAATGAAGATCGAAGGAGGAACTTATTTTGGTGGAATAAATATGGCTTTTCAATTGCTGAAATTATCGGACAAAACTGAATGTTTTCATTGAAAAATATCGTGTTTTTAACATTATCATTCGAATAAGGTTAGGGTACTTGAGTATTCCCTAGATGTATCAACTCAATTTCAATCGAGAAATATGAACTTTGCATCAATTCCAGAGAATCATCAGAGACGTAATTAGCCCCATTTTATATGTGCAAGTCGAAGACTCACCCTGTATAAACATGGTTGGAAGATCAGTTATGCTTTTATCTTGTACGGAAATCAAGAATCGAGTGTTGAAATTTTACTGAAAAATAATGCACAGAATAGTCCGTTACTTTGTGATAGTTCATTCGAAAAATAAAAGTAGGTACTCGAATAACCCGACAGAAGAACTCATAAACCAAGAGTGGAATTCCCCACTTTTCAAAATTCTCAAGAAATTAGCCTACAGAAGACATTCAAATACCTTTTGCATAACTTGAAATACTCAAGTATGATAATGTAGTAGTACTACGAAACTTGTTTCACAGTTAAACCTCAAAAGAACTAACTCCATTTACAAAGTTGAAAAAGGGTAAATAGAATTTAGCATTGGCAACGTCTCTGAGAATCATTCAGTCAGTCAGTTCTATGTCAAAACACTGGATAAACCTAAATCATAGCCAACCGGGATACATCATAATGGTGAATGGAGAATAGATACCTATCTTCAATAACCAAATGAGAAATAGAGTGAAAATAGAATTGCATAGAAATGATACACAAGTTTGCACAAAATAAGGTAGAAAAAACCGTAAATAACCTTAGTTAAAGATGACAGGTCAGCTACTGAGATATTATAAATTCAGCAGGTGAGTGTTTTCTGGCTGAATCTTGTGATATGGTCTTGATATATCTTGGAGATGGTATAACATGGAAGAGTTCCTACTGAACCTATCAATAGGGGGTTAACCGACCACAAAAAGAAAGGACCTTACATTCACGTTTCGCGAATAACTTAAGCAATGCACGGGTGCAATTACTCAATTGTGTATGACATATGACAGTTTTTTGGATAACATACACTGTATGTTATCCAAAAAACTGTCTGATATTCGCACTGTGGGTTTTGGTTCAACGGAGAACTTCGAAGAACTTCGAAATCACATGACATCACGTTAACTCATATTACTACATAATTCTTAGTTTTATGACAACGTAAGAGCATAAATGGAAAATGCATGTTGTATCTCGGTAGTCATAATAATGTTTACCCTCCAAGGGATGGATTCATGGATTCAAGGAACGGGAATTCTATACTACACAGATGTCAGTTTGAACATTAGTGATAATTCCATTAACTCCATTCATCTGCCAGGTTTATTTCAATCTGAATTAGTTTTACGGAGTTCAGAAGCGTTGATAATGTTCCTCGAGCAAGAGAAAACAATGAAATGAACTCCAACAATCGAGTCGAAATGAGTGAAGTTCTATTTCATGCCCAAAAGAGAATGGAGAGAAGTTGATGGGAGGATTCATAAGATTTCATTCGGTGGAATGATGAAGTTTTCCGCATCTTTTATGGGAACAACTGAATCGATCGGTCATAAACGATTTTATCCTGATGAGCACCAATGGATTCGAAACTGAAGACCATTAAGCAGCTGCATAAACTTATTAGGATTATAGGAACGTTTTCTGGCTCAACGTGAAGCCAACTTTAATCATTTTTTGTGCAATTGTGCCTCGTGAATGGAAGGGCAGTATATCGATAACTATACAGGGTGACAATTCAAAAACTTGCCAGGCCAATTATGCCGCGACAAGGATGTTTTCAGAGAAAATGCCGGAACAGGTCAATTTTTATTCGCAGGTGGACATATTTTGAGCAGAATTGTAAGCCAAAATTTCCTCGAACCTAGGTGTAGGGGCTTTAACCCCTGAATTCCTCATAGGGAATAGAGGGTGAGCTAAACCTCAATTGGAAAACTTACCTAACATTAAGGAGATTTTGGCTTACAATTCTGCTCAAAATCTGTCCCCCTCCGAATAAAAATTGACCTGTTCCGGCATTTTCTCTGAAAACATCCTTGAATAAAATACAGGAGCTCTCTTGGAGAGAAGAAATGGACTGATGTACCTACCAATTCTTTTCGCCACGAGAATCAAAGAATAAAATGGATGTATGAAATAGATAAAATACCACAAAGTAAACACTGTAGGAAATGGTACTTACGGTTGGCCTGTCTGGAAGAGAATTATCTGCTGGTTGTCTGGTTTCGTGTAATGTTGTACCGGGTAGAGTCCTTATCTCACGTAACGAATACACTTTTAAGTACGAATGTAACGGGGTCTGACTTCGGGAAGGAAACGAGAGTATATGTCCGTTGAGGGTTGCGAGCTTAGGCGTATCGAGGTTGCGACTTGGCAGGGTAGATTGGCACTGAACAAGTAGAAAGAAGGATGATTTCGGGATTCTTGGTGAACCACAGAAATGTGGGTAAAGTCATAGACCTGTTCTTCTTTGTAACCGGCAAGGAAAGCCCATTTCAGTAGAAAAGTTTGTGGTATCAGTAAAACAAAAATATGAATTTTGAACAAAACTTGTCGTAACATAATGGGTATTTCCAGTCATTTTCAGAAAAAATATATTTTGACATATTGGATTTTCACGTAATTCATGATTTTTTTGATTTTTTCTTCATCACTTTATGCCCTCAAAAAAATATCGAAAACTCAAAAATAATCTATCGAATTCAAACGATTAGAAGAAGCGGGAAATCGTGTGACGTCGGTGGCTAGAGAGATTTTTGATTGGTTGTACTCGTCATGATGTGCTGCTGATATAAAAATGACAGCATTGCCAAATCACAAAAAAAAATAGCCTGAAAAAGTCCTTGCTTTCACTTTCCAAATAAAATCATAATAAAATGTTGATTTTGGATGTTTTTCTTTTATCATCATGACTCTTCATTTGTTCTCCATAAAGCTTCATAATATAATTCAATTTACGACCTCCTAATTGAAGATAAAGAGGGTTCAAGTAAGCAGATCGGTGAGAAAATCAATTAAAAATAATTTTCCCTAGTCTACACAGGTAAGAATTGGTATATATAGGTCGGTCTTCTAATTTAGGAAGCATTAATGATTATTTCCATTTCGAGAAGTGAAAATTAGTGGTAAGAATAATTATTGATTTGGCAACTGTGTATAGGGACCAACCTAGGGGTATAGAGTATAGAATACTTCTAGAATTAACTGTCAGAAACGCCATTCTATAGTACGCAGAGAAGACGTCGATGTCGAATAATGACAAATAAGAAGGTTATGTTCTCATTTATAATAATATGTGGGCTTGGTTGTCACATCAGTATTTGTATTTTCAGAGAATGAGTATTATTTTTATTTATTTATTAAGCAGTTTACAGCTGACCTTAAAACAGTTCCTGCGAACTGATGACAAGGCCTACAGGTACATCATATATTGGTCAGTTGACCACGAACTCCAAACAAAAAAAATAATACACATATAAAAAACATACAAAAAACAAAACATATATCACAGAGATTATTCTCAAAAATTAAATAGTCTCTTAATATCACATACTATTTACATAGTCCATAAGAACTTTACTAAATTTATTCTTTTGTATCACAGACTTTACTTCTTCCGGAAGCTGATTAAACATCAGACTTCCAACAAATACTGGTGATACTGGTTATATCTACTTTAATGAAAATTAAGTTGTTATATGACGATGTTTCAAAAACATTATAGTGATCACATCAAATATAATACGATTACTGAATATATTTATGAATAAATTCAGAGATTTTACAAAGACTTGACAATAGCGGCGTGTCTCTCAGTTACTCTGGGCTTTGTCTCCTCCATCACAAACTTCAACCAATCATATTACAACTTGAGCCACTGATGTCACAGCAGAGGGACGTTTGAATTCACACGTGTTGAAATCACATTTTCAATATCGAATAATTAATCAGTTCTTCAAAATTCAATGTGTTATAAACTGCCCTTCATTACGTCATGTGAAGAAAAGTGTATATTTTGAGGTACTGGAAATGTCCATTGGCCTGGCAAGTTTTCAAATTGTCAGCCCCTGTAACTACTTCAAGGACTCAATAAAAATTTGCAAACCATAATATTCCTGTAGAGGGTCAAATGATCTTTCAATTGAGGTATAGCTCACCCCCTATTTCCTATTAAGAGTTTAGGACTATCACCCCTACACCAAGGGTGGAGGAGATTTCGGCTTACAATTCTGCTCAAAATTGTCCCCCTCCGAATAAAAATTGACCTGTTTCGGCATTTTCTCTGAAATCATCCTTGTCGTGACATACTTGGACTGGCAAGATTTCAAATTGTCACCTTGTATAATTTTGCAGAGTTTTGCTAGGATTCTAGCAGCTGTAGCGAACTTTCAAAATGAGCCCCTGAGGATTTTTTTTCAATAAATAGATAGAAGTACTTCATTACCGATATTCGCTGTATTCGTCTACAGAGGGTACGTTTTTCTTCCCAGTCCCCTATGATTATTCTTGAACGAGAATCAAAATAGATCTTGACACACACCCCTTGATTAACACTAATCCTCTCCACCTACTGAAGACTGAGATTCAGCAATATAAATCAGAATTAATCAGTGAAGACGCAAGTGTACACAATCAGTATTAATTCGGCTAATGCACCGTTGACACAATAGGCGTAATAAAATGAAGCCGTCTATCCACAACGAGATTTTCCGTCTAGAGGCTGTCCCGGTGAGACATGACCGGGAAGATAATCAAGTAAAACGGCCTTAATGTGTGGTTTCGCAATGGTATCAGCACTGCGAAGTGAGCAAACTGGCCCCCGAGAAGCGCTATTAGACAGCAGTTATGCAGATTGGTCGTATCAGTATTCAGATCGGTGCTGGGGCACTTTCCTGATTAACACGCGTGCTGGTGGTGATGATGTGGCGTAAACAAGGTAGGAGGGAGGATGTTTTCATCACCTGCAACGACAGGGAGTTTTTGCGCCATTAAATTGCGAGAAATATAAGAAAACCCCAACCTCGAATGCCCTGTAGAATTCCTCCTAGTATAACCTGCTGTAACCCGCAGTCAGCATTGGACGTTACCTATCCTATATACCACAAATGTACACCTTTGTAATGTCACAGCAATCTCCACAATCGATAACTAATCTTCAAAGGATCCGTTCAGTAAATACAGGGTCTTTCACGAGGAACCTCACCCATATTTATACGGGAAACTACTGAACGTATTTTCATGAAATTCAGCACTTATAAGTATTTCACGATGCTGATGAAATCTAAAATATTTTCAAGGCATGAGCACCTCCGGTTTTTCCGGAAATGACGTCAACTTCCGTTTTTCAAATTAGAACACCATTTTGTTATTGCAGAAATAGATTCCTTAGAAAATTTCAAGTTATTTTGATGTAACATTTTTCAGTTTTGGTTGGAAAATTCTCTCTGAGCGGGAAAATTCGAAAAAAAAATCGAAAATAGAGCTCCGCTGAAACAAGAATAACTTCGAGGTTTTTGGATGGAAAATTTTCATTTTTGGGATTTTTCAAGATGTAAGATTGATGTATCCACTTTAAAAATCGAAATCGCGATTCATGATACAGGGGGTGAAAAAATCGCTTTCAAAGTTAGAAATTAGAACCCCATTTTTTTATGGCAGATATTGAATCTACGTTAAAAAATAATGTGAGTGTATGCATCACACCCTTGCCCTAAAATGGATATTTTCTGAGTTAATATCCACTTTAGGGGGCAAGGGTGTGATGCATACACTCACATTATTTTTTAACGTAGATTCAATATCTGCCATAAAAAAAATGGGGTTCTAATTTGAAAAAATTGATTTTTCACGATTTTGTCATCCCTAACTTTGAAAGCGATTTTTTCACCCCCTGTATCATGAATCGCGATTTCGATTTTTAAAGTGGATACATCAATCTTACATCTTGAAAAATCCCAAAAATGAAAATTTTCCATCCAAAAACCTCGAAGTTATTCTTGTTTCAGCGGAGCTCTATTTTCGATTTTTTTTTCGAATTTTCCCGCTCAGAGAGAATTTTCCAACCAAAACTGAAAAATGTTACATCAAAATAACTTGAAATTTTCTAAGGAATCTATTTCTGCAATAAAAAAATGGTGTTCTAATTTGAAAAACGGAAGTTGACGTCATTTCCGGAAAAACCGGAGGTGCTCATGCCTTGAAAATATTTTAGATTTCATCAGCATCGTGAAATACTTATAAATGCTGAATTTCATAAAAATACGTTCAGTAGTTTCCCGTATAAATATGGGTGAGGTTCCTCGTGAAAGACCCTGTATATTGCTCCACAAGAGTTAGAAATATCGTATTCAATCGTTTTCAAGAGTATGTAATTTCGAGAAAATCGCTGTGAAATCATTGAAAACTCAATAACAACTTGAATCGATCCAATAAAAATCAGTATGAGACATTTCCTCAATCCGGTCGCCTTTTTTCTGAAGTTTGCATGGTTCTTTGCATATGCTTCATGAATGTTCTCACTTCTCATTTTGGAATGAAGTCAGTTTATCGACGGCTTCGATTTGAAACGAGTTTTCTGAAAATGCCAAGATGTAAATTAACAAACGCTGAGGCTAATAGGGCTATCGGAATGCTACAGGGTGGCCTAACTCAGGTTGTTGTAGCGGAAAGGCTCCAAGTCAGCCAAAGTGTGATATCTCGACTTTGGAATAGGTCCAGAGAGAAAAGTTCCGTGTTGGAAAGACCAAGGCTTGATAAGCGACGAAAAACAAAACCTGCTCAGGATCGTTTCATCACCTTTTCTGCGGAAAGAAACCCTACATCTACGTATAGAATGCTACGGAATACTCTTCAAAATGCAGATGGGGTCCAAGTTTCCATCGAAATCATCAGACGACGTTTGGGAGAGGTGAATCTAGGTTCTATATAGACGTCCATTAAGAGGAGTTCCATTAACACGTGACCATAAGCGTCAAAGACTGGAATGGGCAAGGCAACATATCAACGATCAGTGGCGTAGTGTCCTTTTCACTGATGAATCCAGATATGGACGATATTCCGATTCTCGAAGATGGTATGGACAATCCCACGCATACCCCGTAATCGTCGCTATGTCCAAGAAGTCCATACATTCCCAGGGGGTAGAGTTATGGTATGGGCCGGGATATGTCTCAACGGGCGCACAGATCTTCACATTGGTCCTGGGAATATGACTGCCTTACACTATAGGGAGCATGTCATTGACAATGTTGTGCCAAATTTTCACGCCGCTATTGGTGAAACTTTTCAATTTCTAGACGATAACGCTAGACCGCACCGTGCAGTCATAGTTGAGAATGCGCGCGAGGAGCTTGGTATTCCACATTTACCAATACCTCCGCACTCATCAGATTTGAATTGCATAGAACATCATGGGATATGCTCCAAAGAAGATTAGATAATCATCAACCTACCCCAGAATCCTTAAATGATCTGAGAGAGCTTATGCTCCGTTTACGGAACCAAATTCCTTAAGAAATGTTCAACAACCTCGTGTGTAGTATGCAAAGAAGATGTCAAGCTATTATTGATGCCCGTATTCCGTGGAGGCCATACATTGTATTGATAGTCTTAGAATTCATTAACATTTAGGTTTCATTATATTCTTTATAAGTTTTAGGTGTACACAAGATGTACTGACACCTTTTTAGCATCCATTTTTACCAAAAATTGTTTTCGCTCTATCAAAATTCAAATTAATTATCATATTCAAAACTTCAAAAATTGTAAACAGTCAAAGACAATTGACATTAATGAGGTTTGACATTGACATTGATGACACATTGGTACCAATCCAAAGATGCTCAAAAAGCTGCAACCGATAGCTAATGAATATGGTCAATTGCATGAGTCGTCCTCTGTTGAAAACTATTATTTGGGTCTCCAATTACCAACGTAGTTTGCCTACGCACAGTATGAACTGATGATATGAAAACTGGAAAGAAAGTTCCTGTAGATTCATGGGGTAACTTCTGAAACCACCCCGCGCATTTCCTCACCTGCTGAAACGTAAAGGGGTTAACTCGGTCAACCGACTAACACTTAAGCCATGACACACAATAAATAATTACCACACAGGAACCCCACCACGTATGCCGTGCCTTGATCCTAATAATCCAGCTTTGATAAATAATTGAGTAGTTCGTAGTTTCCGTAAATCACAAGACGTGAGGGTTGTTCTGTATGTGTCGTAAGTTACGAAGGGGTGCTGCTAGCTTCTTGATGTAGCCAGCTACCGTCACTTCGGCTTTGTGAATTCACCTTTCCGGAATTAATCCAGAGACGGAAAGTAACAAGCTTATTTGCGGAATGTCAGCACGCTCTACAAATCATGTGGATCCGCCATAAGTGGCATCGGAAGACGGAGCAGCGGGAAAATTAATTGTATCGGCTGTTCGCTCTGTGCGTTAATACGTTCTATGTCCCAATCGATATTGGGATAGAATTTCATATTTTCAACAATCTGGCTGCGCAAAACCAAAAGAATTCACCGGTTTTATGCTGAAAGTCCAGGTGTTCATGATGTTTACCGAGCTTCTAGATCGCGACGAGTATAACCAACCTTTCGTCAAATTTATCCACTACCTGTAACTCATTTGGGTAAATTAACCTTCGTTCATCTCCTCGGTAGTTATGAAACAGATATATCCAAAGACGATATATTGATATATCGATGACACAACGATTTTACTAGGTCAGTTCAATTCGATGGCAAAAATAACGCTATACAAGTCCATAGTGCAAGAGAAAGATTATGAATGGAGCCTAGGCGAAAACCTCAGAGCAATAAGAGATCCATTTCCAACAAAATCAATTATGAATATCTGCTCAACAAAACAACAAAATTCTAACGCCTAACACTCCTAACAGTTTATTCTATCAAAGAACATCATCTGTCAAATATGGACTTACAGCTCCAGCTGGCAGCTACCAGCTGGTGTCCAGTGGTATCCAAGAGACAAATTTACCAATCACTCCCCTGCTAAAAATGTCTCAGAGAAATTGATAGAAAATATTTTGTACGAGATCTTATGAGATTAAATTGGATAGTGAAACCAGAAATCCGTAAAGACGATACAATAATAGGTAGGCACCATAGACTAATAATATATATTATTAGTCTATGGTAGGCACACACGAAAGGGAAATCTGTAAGATCTGATCCGCAGTCCAGATATGGACAGATCTGGACTGCGGATCGGATCGCTCCTGCTTTAGTTTCTAAAAGCATATATGATGAGGAGTTATAAGAAAAAGCATTACGTAGTGCACCTATAATTAACACGAAACTATATTGATTGAGTGTAGGCCCTGTTTTTTTTTTAATTAAATGTGTTTTGCAGTCGGCATTTTTTTCATTAATAATTTGTTTTACGGTATAATTCACAATGAGTTAGGGATATTGACTCAAATTGCAAAAAAATATACTCAGTTAAAATAAGATTTTTGTGAAGAAAATTCATATTAATATGATTTCAAGTTGCAAATTAATTTAAACCTGTAGGTCTGCAGCGTATACAGGGTGGTTAAGAAAAATCGGGTAAAATAACGAAATTTCATTCCCAGGGAATTCGAGCATTTTAAGACTATCAATACAATGTATGTCCTCCACGAGCATCAAAAACAGCTTGACCTGCTTGGCATTTTCTTTGCATATTACACACGAGATTGTTGAACATTTCTTGAGGAATTTGGTTCCATAAACGGAGCAGAGGCAGAAACTCTCTCAGATCATTTAAAGATTCTGGGGAAGGTTGATGATTATCTAATCTTCTTTGGAGCATATCCCATGCATGTTCTATGCAATTCAAATCTGATCTGATGAGTGCGGAGGTATTGGTAAATGTGGAATACCAAGCTCCTCGCGCGCATTCTCATCTATGGCTGCACGATGCGGTCTAGCGTTATCGTCTAGAAATTGAAAAGTTTCACCAATAGCAGCGTGAAAATTTGGCACAACATTGTCAATGACATGCTCCTCATAGTGTGAGGCGGTCATAATCCCAGGACAAATGTGTAGATCTGTGCGCCCGTTGAAACATATCCCGGCCCATACCATAACACTAACCCCTCGGAATGGATGGACTGCTTGGACATAGCGACGATTACGGGGTATGCGTGGAATTGTCCATACCCTTATTCTTCGAGAATCCGAAAATCGTCCATATCTGGATTAATCAGTGAAAAGGACACTACACCATTGATCGTTCCAATTGATATGTTGCCTTGCCCATTCCAGTCTTTGGCGCTTATGGTCTCGTGTTAAAATGGAATGGAACTCCTCTTATAAATGGACGTCTGGAACCTAGATTCACCTCTCTCAAACGTCGTCTGATGGTTTCGCTGGAAACTTGGACGCTTGGACCCCATCTGCATTTTGAAGAGTATTCCGTAGCATTCTACACGTAGATGTAGGGTTTCTTCTCGCCGAAACGGTGATGAAACGATCCTGAGCAGGTGTTGTTTTTCGTCGCCCACCAGTGTTGCCAGGTCTACCGTTTTAGCGGTAGATCTACCGTTTTGGTGTATGATCTACCGTTCTACCGTTTTCATATAATTTTCTACCGCTAAATATGATTAAATTTATTAAAATGACATTGTAGACGAACAGACGAACGATTCGGCAATCATTATCATTTTAAAACTACAATCAAACCCATTACTGTTCGTATTATAAAAACTAAATAAAGAAACTCTTCATCGACATCGACTGGTATTGTTGGTTTGATGAATTCAGAAGAATATATGCAGAGTGAATGTTTTAATTTGAAATTGACCAACAATTGTTATCATATCATAACAACAATATGTACATCTTCAGTATTCGTGTCCTATTCTTCAAATATGTAGTAGGTATAGGTAATGGCTAAGAGGACTGGGAAAATAAAAATCCTTTATGAGATGCCGAGATGGTAGCTTTTTCGAAGCTATTCAATATGGAGTGCCCCTAATAATTTTACGGAACAGACATCAAATTGTGTCGTGAAATTAAGAAGTTTTAATGTAGAGGCATTTGGAGGAGTAAAAATATATTTTTAATCGTAAACAATAAAACATGCATCTGATGAAGGATTTTTATTTCCCCAGTCCTCTACCTTTACTACAAACAATATGTACAAAAAATCTGGGGAGTTTTCCGTTTCTGAATGACCTATACATTTCAATTTCGAATCTATTTTTATTTTCTATTATGCACTCGAATTAATCAATAAAATTTTATGTTGAGTTGATGAAGGGTTTTGTTCAACTCTAATTTGAGTTTTATCCATATATTCTATGTACAGAGTACTTCTGATTAAGCATTTCTAGTGTATTTTTGGCCCAATCAGAGTAAATATCTTGTCTATGGGCATATCTACCGTTTTATTTTCAAATCTACCGCTTTTTTTGGTCCTGTCTACCGCTTTCCTCATTTTCAACCTGGCAACACTGTCGCCCACTAAGCCTCTTGGTCTTTCCAACACGAAACATGTCTCCCTGAACCTATTCCAAAGTCGAGATTTCACACTTTGGCTGACTTGGAGCCTTTCCGCTACAACAACCTGAGTTAGGCCACCCTCTGTAGCATTCCGATAGCCCTATTAGCCCCAGCGTTTGTTAATTTACGTCTTGGAATTTTCAGAAAACTCGTTTCAAATCGAAGCCGTTGATAAACTGACTTCATTTCAAAATAAGAACATTCATGAAGCATATGCAAAGAACCAAACTTCAGAAAAAAGGCGACCAGATTGACGAAATGTCTCATACTGATTTTTATTGAATCTATTCAAGTTGTTATTGAGTTTTAAATGATTTTACAGAGATTTTCTCGAAGATTACATACTTTTAAAAACGATTGAATACGATATCCCTAAGGCCAATTCTCACTTTCGTGCAAGCCACGCGCTCGGCACAGGCAAGGCAACGAATCGGCAAAATATCTTTTTCATTGATCATATGGGGCGGGCAAAGGCCGTCGCTTGCCGAGACGTTGCCGGCATAATGTGAATTTAACCACACAAAAACCATATGATCAATGAAAAAGATATTTTGCCGATTCGGTGCCTTGCCTGTGCCGAGCGCGTGGCTTGCACGAAAGTGAGAATTGGCCTTTAGGGATATCGTATTCAATCGTTTTTAAAAGTATGTAATCTTCGAGAAAATCTCTGTAAAATCATTTAAAACTCAATAACAAAGTGAGAATTGGCCTTTAAGGCCAATTCTCACTTTCGTGCAAGCCACGCGCTCGGCACAGACAAGGCACCGAATCGGCAAAATATCTTTTTCATTGATCATATGGTTTTTGTGTGGTTAAATTCACATTATGCCGGCAACGTCTCGGCAAGCGACGGCCTTTGCCCGCCCCATATGATCAATGAAAAAGATATTTTGCCGGTTCGTTGCCTTGCCTGTGCCGAGCGCGTGGCTTGCACGAAAGTGAGAATTGATCTTAACTCTTGTGGAGCAGTATATTAAAAAACATATGGCTCTCGAATGAAACCCCAATACATCCTGACTTCTGAGCCATTAATTCTCTTCTCCGGGCGTTCAGCGTACGAATCCAAGTGACAAAAAAGATGTCCGAATGTAATTTCACAATTCGAGAGGAAAAACGGCATTTATCTGGTAAGAGCGTTGCAGTACCGACTGATTTGTGATGCTGGGGCCATCTGCGTACAGAACGTGACTCTAGTTATAATTCAATGAAAGATAGCTAATTCGACCGTTTTGTCCAGTTTGCGATTTCTTCGGCCAAATTCATTTTCATTTGTTCCTCAAAAAGGGACACGTGAATCGTGACCGGAATTTTCTGCAACGACGAAAGGAAAATTGGTTTTGCCCAATTAATTGTTGCCTAATCGGTCATTTCCTCGGGCTACCACTGAGCGTTGTTTCCTCTGGCCTAATTGAGCACGAAATATGAATAATAGCTACCTTTTTGTAACGAGAATATATTCAGTTTTGTCGAAAAGTTTCCCGATCATGAGATAATCAACTAAAAAAAAAGGTTGAAACATAGAAACAATAGTTGTTTCTGGATTACCTAAACAATACGAAAATCCAGCTTTCAACTGGCAAATTCATTTGATTCTGAATTTAAAGAATTCGTTTTCCGGATTCCATAAAAAATTGAGTAGAGAAAAACATGCTCCATAAACCTACCAGCTCGTAGTTTGTTCAATATCAAAGTAAAATTGGAAATAAATTCCGCCTAAGAAACATTGGGGACAGGCAACCCATAATACAGAAGTCTTGTACGACTGGATGCCTAGTTTTTTTTGGAGTGGCATACGTTAGATGGTTGAACTAGACGTCTGTGATCTATATAATAAAATTCTATTTGAAAGTGGGATCACAGGGATAAGGACAGAACCAGTGAAACAACTTCTTCAATAGCCGACGTTTCGCATATATATTTATGCTTCCTCAAGGCTAAAAACATACAAACATAAAAACATTTTCAACGAAGTCAAGGATACACAGAAAGACGACAACTTACCACATCGAATAGCTGTTAGGTTAAATAAATATTAGGCGCATTGGTACATACAGGTGAAGTCTGCATGGAGACTTTGCGGTTTAAAACTATAGTTCGAATACTAAAATAGCTAAAATTGAAGGATTAAAAGGTCCACAGGCAACTAAAAACAGAGTCTACAAAAAGTTCCTTCACTTCAACAACAAATATTACACCGCGCAGAGAAACAGTTATTATATGGATCAATCATATGTTATAACGTCAAGATCGAAGCCATCAGTGCATTCGCCAAAAATCAGACCGAAACGATGCAGCGGCGTAGAAATTCTCACCTCAAATCTATATGTTAACCCGAAGTGTTAATCATCTGGGATTTCTAAATCTTTTGTGTATATTAAACAGGTTCGAATATTGTGGACTCAGAGATATAGTGTCCGTCCTGAAATTAACAGTTTCATTTAAATTTATATAGATCATCTCACTTATGTTCCTCATCAAGTAGTTCCTCTCCACATCCACAATCTCAAAATCAACAAAATCAAAACTGTGGCCATTCTCGAAGTGGTGGTCCGCTAAAGCCGTTTTTTTCCCTCTTGTTCATGTTAATATTACGACAATCATATTCGTGTTGTTTCAATCGGTTGCTGATATATTGTTTAGTTTGGCCTACATAACACTTTTCACAATCTTTACAATTGATCTTATAAACTATACAGGAACATTTTAATTTGTTAGTCTTATCCTTTAGTTTGGTGAATACGGAATTAACAGTCTTCAAGTTATAGCAGGTGAGTTTTACTGATAGCTTTGACTTAAACAATCTGATCATTTTCTCTGATAGGTCGGGTATATATGGGAAACTGAAAAATCTTTCAGCTGTCCTGTTAACTCGATTCTCGGGGGTGACACATCTACTAAAAATACCTCTGATAAGTCCTCTAGGATAGTTGTTAGCGACTAACATATTTTCTATTTTTCTTTTGTTAGCGTCGTGGAAGTCACTGTGGCTTAATTGGTTAGCTCTAAAGATTAAGTTTTTCACAGTTGCGATCTTCTGTGAAAACTGTTGGTTGGACAAAAAATTTAAAATTCGATTAGAGCTACTAGGTTTTCTATACCAGCAGGTTTTCAGCGTTCCGTCATCCTGGTGGTGAACCATGACATCCAAAAATGGAATTTGTCTGTCCGTCTCCACTTCTATTGTGAATTTTAACCTGTCATGGTAACTGTTAAAGACTGTGAGGAGTTCGTCAATGCCGTGTTTAGGGACAGCCATCAACGTGTCATCCACGTAAAGTTTGATTGTGGGTATGTGGAAAGAAAGTTTCTTCAGAGACTTCTCAATCAAGTCATTCATGACCAAGTCCGCGAAGCCGCCCGAAGCAGGATTTCCCATGGCAGTACCCTCATTTTGGGAGTAAATTTCGTCATTAAACGAGAAGTAGCTGCTCTGGAATATAAATTCAATGACTTTAATGAACATTTCTTTGGTCATGTCAGTGTAGGCCGATATATAACCCCATCTTGACTTTGTAAGCTGTTCAACTAAATCTTTTGGTACGTTCGTAAATAAGGAAACCACATCCAAAGAAACAAGGATGTAATCCTCAGGTAGGATCGAACCTGCTATGGACTCCACGAACTCGAAAGAACTTTTCACGTTATAATCTGAAGTTGTTGACACCTGTGTTAAAATGTTCTGGATGAACTTTGATAAGTTGTATGTTGGTGAATTTATACAGCTAACTACCGGTCTCAAAGTTGGTGTTAGTTTATGGGTCTTTCTTAACCCATATAATTTAGGAGGGACGGCATTGTGGGATTTCAGCCTCTTGGCTGACTCATCGTCAATAATATTACATAGAGCCATTTCTTTGACTATATCATTGCCTTTCCGTTGGAATCTATCGGTTGGGTCTCTGCCAAGTTTACTGTAGGTGGATGTGTCCTTCAACATTTCGTGCATTAGGTCCATATACTCTTCTTTATACATGATTACCGTTGAACCTCCCTTATCTGACCTTGAAATAATCATTTCTGGGTTGTTTCTCAAAAATAATTTGGTTTGGTGGTAGTCTTTTTTAATCGGGTTGTATAGTTTTCTAGAAGGTCTAGAAAACTATACTTCGATCTTGACGTTATAACATATGATTGATCCATATAATAACTGTTTCTCTGCGCGGTGTAATATTTGTTGTTGAAGTGAAGGAACTTTTTGTAGACTCTGTTTTTAGTTGCCTGTGGACCTTTTAATCCTTCAATTTTAGCTATTTTAGTATTCGAACTATAGTTTTAAACCGCAAAGTCTCCATGCAGACTTCACCTGTATGTACCAATGCGCCTAATATTTATTTAACCTAACAGCTATTCGATGTGGTAAGTTGTCGTCTTTCTGTGTATCCTTGACTTCGTTGAAAATGTTTTTATGTTTGTATGTTTTTAGCCTTGAGGAAGCATAAATATATATGCGAAACGTCGGCTATTGAAGAAGTTGTTTCACTGGTTCTGTCCTTATCCCTGTGATCCCACTTTCAAATTCATTCAGAGGACGTGATATCACTCAATAAAATTCTATGTTGTGTAACTGTGGTTTATTAGAGTCTCTGTGGTTGGGTGATAAATGCACGGAAAAAAGTCTCTGCATCTTTGGTTGATAATTCGATGACTGAACACATCTAGGCATCTATACTCCATTCACAATAATTGGCGATTTCAACCACCGATGAGGGCGCTGCTGACTGTAAATAAACATGGCGAAATTCCAGTAACCTCTTTTGAAGCTACGTTGTTTTGATATGTAAAACAGATTATTTTAAGTGATTTTCTTAGTTCTCGTGATGATTTTGTTGATAATTTCAGTGAATTAATGTATTATTGACAGTGCACAGTCGAGTTTATAAAATTTTGTTATACAAATTAGCTTTTTTCCCTTCTAATTGGATCGACAATTCACGAGGTATTCGATGGAAATTATGTAAATAAATTATTGTTTTGAATGTTCTTTATTTTTATAGGAATAAACTACAAAATAGCAACACAAAAAGATTTACATCTGCCTAAACTATGATCAGAATGTGAATAAGTTCTGATGCGACATGAAAAACATGAAGATCTACGTATGGTATATCCTTATGATCAAGTATTACTTGAATATTCCCAAAATGTTAAGCAGTAAATTCATCAATTCAACCTCAGAACTTGGCCACTGAATACAACCTTCCAAAATATTTGCTGTATATTTAATATATTCACTAAAAATATTGTTCGCAGTTGTTCGAGAAACACTTAACGAAAATCTTTCCAGCAAGTTTTCTCCATCTATAGTTTATCCATGCTATTCTTCAGTCCAATTTTCCCAGTATAGCAAAGGCATTAGTGATACATAGTGTTAAGGCATCTTTCTTACGAAATTCATGTAAACGTACAGACCAGTTTTTATTTGTCCTTGAAGAGCAATTGAAATAATTGCAGTTACAATTGAATACAATTTCTTTCAGTACTAGTACTTAGCTAACTCAGTGTTCTATAATCAATCCACTTGCCTAAAATTATATACAACATTAGCATTAAAACATGAATCCCTTCGTTCAGGTACTTCACCTTATTTAATTTCTGCCTTACAGAAAGTTGAAGGCACAACTCAGTACCTTGAATTACGCTGATCAATTTCATAATCATCTTGTTGAGAATTATCGTATTAACCTTCCTCAGCAGTTAAAACTGCACCAGAAAATTGGACTCAAACAACACGCCTTGTAACCTAAAACATGATAACTTTGTGAATAATATTTTAAATGAATAACACTGATATAAATACCTTCTCAACAATTTTTATTTAAATACTAATTTATCTGTTCAGAACACTATAAAAACTTCGAAATATCACTCAAGAGAATACCTGGATATGAAACAATATTATAGCTCAAAAGCACGCGGAACATAGAAGATCTTGACGCATTACTGGTTCCGTAGTTTGGAATTTTTACCGAAAGAGGGCGCTTTGATCTTTGGATTCGCCATATTGGCGAATCCAAAGATCAAAGCACAACTCTGGCCATGGTTTCGTTTTCAGGAATTGGTGCACCTGATGAAAAATCTGTGCGCGTACATAGAATATGGTTAATGACAAAACGGCGATGCCAGTTTTTCTGTTTACATCAAAGAAAAAGTATCAAAGATTTTCCCAATTTTGTTAGTTCGTATCGATCGGCGATTTTGGGGAGAAATATCGATAGGAAATCGCCTATTTTTCCGTTGTTCGTCGTCCAGAAGAAGTTTCCCGTCGATTTCGTGCAAGTGTCATTTTTTCCTTTCACGACTTTTGGCGTGAGTACGAACGGCAAATTTGAATTGGACCAAAAATCGATTTATGAGCATAAATAAAGCGAAAGTAAGTACAAATCGACCTTTTTACACTTGATAACGAAGTTTTTTTAGGTATCTGGCCGTTTTGAAAGATTTCAAACGAAATTCCGGTCCCCCAGAAGTTTGGTTAGTTTCGGTATCGATTTTGGTGCTCAAAATTTATTTGGAATGTGTAAATGGACAAGAAAGGCTTCCTTATACGATCTTCTAACGGAAGCGACCGGAAAATATGGTTTAGGTAGAATTGAAATGTGTCACTGGAGCTTTCATTCCTTTGCCGAAAGTAGAAAAAGGCTATATTGAACCAGAATACATCAGTTTTTTCCATATTCCAGGAGTTTGTGTCTTATTTTAGAACAGGTGAATGATAAATGTGAAGCATATTATGTTTGACCTATTCCATTTTATTTGTACAAACCTACTGTGGTAGTAATGTATGAATATTTTTTAATCCAATAAATTACTATACAATCAGAATATTTTACTCCTTGTTCATAAGATCAAATAAATAAAATGTCGTCAAGTCTTGAACATTCAGTTCAAGAGGATAATAAACATTAAATCTTCACAAGCATGCATATGAAAATTATGTGAAAGCAATGCAATTTTCTTCCATGGCGAAAAATAATAAATTTCAACAGTGATAGCTCTTTTACTTTTCATGCAAATAACTAGAAAAGGAATCCTTTCTATCAATTCATTTAAACGTTAATAATTTTCGTCCATCACATCTTTTCCAATTCATTCAAATTCTGAG
Organism: Adalia bipunctata; assembly: GCA_910592335.1. Lineage (NCBI taxonomy): Eukaryota > Metazoa > Arthropoda > Insecta > Coleoptera > Coccinellidae > Adalia > Adalia bipunctata. Next base: position 19,648,953 of record OU342955.1, read on the forward strand.
AAATACGCTAAGAATGTAGAAAGGGCAACATAGTGTTGACTTGGAACATAAAAATATTTTGAAAAACGTCATAACTTCGATACAGAGTGGAATGTGTCAAATTTCCAATGCCAGAGCTGTGATTTTATAATTGTGAATGGAGTATAGTTGATAATAATAACAATAAGTTTCTTTTTTAGTCTTTGATAATATCGACTTTGATTGTAATGAAAGCATAGCACAGACCTGATATTTAATCGAGGAATAACTTCTGAACTATTCTTTCTATATTGCTAAAACTAGTTCATCATTTTCCAAATTGTCACTGATTTAAATATTGAAGCTGGTATTTTCGAATAAAATGTCGAAATCAACAACACAAGAGAGATTTTCCTTTATTCATTTCAAACTACATTAAAAATTGTATGTAAATATAAACATTTCATATAATAAAAATATACATCGAGTTTATCTTATTGAGGCCAATAACTTACAATTTCCGACTAATATGATCATTTTTTACACTAATGATACAATGAAAATTCAAAATAACTCATTCTGTGCAATACAATAAATAATAATAGCCCTTATACTTCACATAAACACTGATATGCTACGTTTTAATGAGTTAACTATTCTTATTCACGCTAAAGGAACACAAGTTATGGCAAAAATGAATCGATATACTACTTATCGTATAAAAATAGGAAATATTGGAGCTGGGGGTTATTATTCATTGTTTGGAGCAACCAAAAAAGAATAGAAAACTCAGTTGAATTTTATTATTTATAAAAGCTCCGTGAATGAAATTGTCGAAGAAAAATAAATGGGAATTGCGTACTTTTCTGAAAGAGGAATTGATAATAACAAATATATATGACTAGAAAACGTTCAAATTGCTATTGAATCCTTGTATAACTATTTTTTATATGGTAATCATAATTATTAACATGATTATTTAACAAACCTGTACCTATTTTTTTAAATATACGACAACAAGAAATGTTGCTTTGCTAAGTCTACAACGAATCCTACATCTGGAAGAAATCACTGTGATTATTCGTATTTGCTACTAAAACATAGCATCGACAGAAGTTTTAGTTGAAAGGGCAGTATGACGATCAAGTTCAGAATAGGTTCGGTATATATTCTTGAAAATTATTTCAAACAACATTACGAACAGAAACAATAAGATATTCAAAATATCAATATTACAGGGAGTTTTTTTCCTTCATTTATGCATTCAGAATACGTCGTTGTGATCTAACCTCATAGGAAATTCTCATGTTAGTGACACTTTCGGTTTAGCCGGAAGTGAATGTCAAAGTTTATCATTCCACACTTTTTATGGCTTTTATATTGACCATTTCCCTCGTCTTAATTTCCACCAATCAGAAACGCGCAATTTTGAATCACAAATGGTTTCTAGATGGAAAAACTGTATGGCAGCAGCTGTCAGCAGTTTTTTCGGGTTTACCCGCGGCAAAACTTGACAGTTGTTGTCAACGAAAATTATAAATACATACAATAATGCATTCAGAATATTCTGTTACTCATGAAATAGTCTTGCCAAATATCATTCGGGCATCTAATTTTTCCTGTGAAAAAAATCGAAAAAACACAATGCGAAGTAATATTTTTTTAACAAAAAGCATTCGTGCAGGTGCAAAAATCCTCGTCTTCGACTCGGATTTTTGTTGCCACCAGCACTCATGCTTCTTGTTAAAATATTACTTAGCAACGTGTTTTTTCGATTTTTTTCGGAAAAATTGGATGCACTTATGATATTACTTACGAGAATACTCCCCTATCAAACGTCACAAAGGTGTGTTATTTGTCTGCAATGTCAATTTCGAAAGTTATATCTGCACGTAGCTAACATAGAAGTGTTTTCAAATGAAAATCAAGAAAAGAGGAAAAGGTCATATTTTGACAGTTGACTTCCGGTAAAACCGTTATGCCAGATACCCATGCACTCGTCTACGACAGAAGCAACCTTGTCGTGTTCAGCGACTACTATTTCAGTATTCGACGTTACTTGAAACACCCTGTATTTCATTACTTACTCCAAATGAACGTTAAGAATCGGCATCGCCTTATTCAATACCAATTTCAAAATATAATGAGGAAAGAAACAGAAAGTTATAAACATAGGTACATAGTTTGTTCGAAAGTTTGAAAATATTGTTCTCTAGGATTTTCCTATAAACTTACTTCATTTATTGTGCTAAGACTGGAAGGTTTTCAACATTTTACAGCGTTATATAATATATGCATTTTTCAACTTTAAGATAACGTTTTACTCTATAGTTATCAATTGTTTGAAGTTTTCCTATATAACTGATGTCAAAAATAGTTGTCGACCACTAATATATGCATGATAAGGAAATATATGTATTCAAGGTTCACAAGAAGGTTAGAGTAGAGCAACAGACGATCAGTGCCGCCTACACTTTCTAGAAGTTCAAAAAAATTCATCTCACCAGAATATTTAGCATTGTACTAGACAAGAGTGGTTTTCTGGAAATTCCTCATCAAAATTACAGATCCCGCCTTGTCCAGACATGGTTACCAACGTTAAGGATAAATATATGAACACAAATTATTTATTAAGCATGAATTCGAGGAAGTCAAAAGTGTTTCCAAACCAACTGAAAAGTTTTACATAGAGTCAAATAAAATAAATCATTCGATATAGCACCAGGAAACAAAGATACTGGAAATTCAGTATGTTCACAACAATGATTAAATAACAACGAATTAGTAATGAATACTGATAACTATAATAATTGACAAAATCCATTAAATATTTTTTTTTAGACAATTCACTGAAGATTACACTAATAAGTTTCAATGTCGAACCTAATAGTTGCCATCTTCAATTGTTGTTATTAATTCCAATGTGCAGATAGACATACACACAAAAGCTAGAACCTATCACACTAATACTGAAATATGAAAAAGATATTTAATTCGAATAGTCGTCAAGTTTCATAACCACTTTTTCATCCTGAAAATTTTCGATAACATTTTCAACCTCAACAATTGACCAAGACGTTTATAACCTAAGCAGTTTCTTATCTCTGAGCCTTCTCCTTGCCAGCTCAGACATAGCAACTGGGCCTAGATGGTGAGCTATCTGCGGAGAGCTCGCGATAGCCCTGTATGTTGCCGCTACAGTCTCTCTCAAATGGACACTCTCGTCGCAAGGTACCACCTGGTTGTCCATTCGATTCGGAAATGGCACGTGCGCACTTTGCGGCATGACAACGCCGCACGGCTGTCTGACCCAGGGATGGTTCGCTATTTGCGACGCGTTGGGTCTTCTCTGAGGCGATATGTGCAGCATTTCTAACATAAGGGCTTTAGCCTCTTGAGAAACAAACACCCACTGGCCGTGCTGTAGGATACATAAGCTGCTTAATTTTCCGCCGATATCAATCTAGATCCCGAACATTGAACACCCTGTAACTTACCTGTAAATCGAGTTTGCCAGTGTTTATCCTGTCTAAGATCTGTTGGGGGCTATCGTTCGGGGCTGTGCTGTAGGGGCATCGACCTGAGAGCATTATAAATAATATCACACCAAGAGACCAAATATCACAGGCTGCGTCGTAACCCTGCCTCTTCAGAACTTCCGGAGCTACGTAGTTGGCCGTGTAGCATGGCGTCATCAACAGGCCATTGCCAGCTCGCAACTGAAAAACGTTGCCGTCACAAATTACGAAAAAAACAAGCGACCACCGGATTTGGGGGTCTAATTCTTGCATACCTGCTTCGCAAATCCCATATCACAGATAGTAACACTTTCAGGTGTGCAGTTTTCGTTGGCGAATAGAATATTTGTCGGTTTCAGGTCTCTGTGGACCACCCCATTTTCGTGCAAATAGGCTACGGCATTCACAAGGTATCTCAAGATCGCTGCTGCCTCAATTTCCGGCAAGAAACGCTGTGCAAAAAATATTCGAATCATCCCTTGGACCCTTGCACATCACCTAAATAATGATGACCAAAACAAGTCCAACAAACATATATTTCAACACCATTTTTCCAGTAGCCTGATTCATGGGCGCTCGCAAAAACCCGCAGAAATTTTTCTCAGAGGGGCAAAATAAAAATTAGAAAGTAATATTGAGGTGTCGTGCTGAAAAACCATCAAAATATCAGGGAGGACATGGCCCCCCTGGCCACCCCCTGCGGGCGCCCATGGCCTGGTTACAAATTTAAATCTACACCAGTAGCTACCCAACGTCATAAAAACCTCTTATTTGGTATATTTCCGTAATTTTTGCGACTTCCTCTCAATGTTATACTTTCACGTCAGATTAAAGTCTCGTTAATTATCAAAATATTGCTCCTGTATTGTTATTCTATACTCCATTCACTTTTATATAGTATCGCGGTTAGCCATGATATAGGTTTATCAAGTTCTTTCACTGAAAACGGACGCAGGTTGGTACTCGTGAAAATCAAGCGACATTGCCAAGTCTACTTTCTATTTAATCTTTTTTAACTTTATAAATGGAGTTGGTTCTTCTAAGGCTTAACTCTGGCGCAGGTTTCGTAGAACTACTACATTTTCATACTGGAGTATTTCAAGTTGTGCAAAAATGTATTTAAATGTCTTCTGAATTCACATAATATTTTCTCAAATTGATTAATTTCCCAAAGTAAAGGAACATTTTGATAAATACGTAATTACTACGATTTTTTAGCAGAAACGGCAACGTTGCTCGTTCAACTGACAGAAGAATTACTATAACCCAACATTTTCAAAACATACACGGTGAAATGTGTCAGAATTTCATGGCAAACCGCGATACTTTAAAAAAGTGAATGGAGTATAGTTCTAGTTTTGATTTAGGTCATTATAAGGTTATTTTAATGCCGCCAAGACGTGAATGGATGACGTAACGGGGCTGTGACATTTCTACGTGACAGGGATGTCATGATCACGTCATTTGCCGACATCAGCCCAGATGACGTATAAATGACGTACCAAACACGTCATCTGGAATGCTGCAAGTCTTGGTTACTTTTTATTCTTCTGATTTTCTTTGGAATAAAATGAAACATTGGTCCTTTTCTGTTAAGTCCCATACCTATCTTGAAGTTCAACCTAAATCTGTCCAACAATTAGATAGTTACAGAGCTCAAATGTTAAATTTCGAAAACGTTTCTTTCTGTTCATTACTGCATTACTGCTCCTTGGGTGAACGTTAAAAAAACTTTTCCACAGCATGAAGAAATGCCGCAAAACGGTATTGATTAAGATGAAACTCACCCTTTTCAACATGTATTCCAATAAATTCCCGCCTCGCAACAACTGAAGTACCATATATACTTTTCCAGCATCCTCGAAAACTGTTTTTAAACTTACAATTCCTGGGTGATGACCATAGCGCAGAAGAATTTCCACTTCTTCCCTACAGTCGCACATTGATTTTTGAATAATCTAAAAATTTCGAAACGATAAATGTGCAGTAAGAAAAATGGGTCAACAATTTCTTCTGTCTCACCTTAACTGCATATTGTTGATTTGTTGCATTATGTCTCGCTAATTTACAAACACTATAACTACCACAGCCTAAAACGTCCATCAAAGTATAGTCGTCAAAAAAGTTTCTTTCAGTAGTTCTAACAGATTTAGATGGCGTTTCGAATTTTTTCTTCACGTCGGTTCCATTTTGGAGCAGGCAGGGGGCAACAAAACTGAAACTGGAGACAAAACAGAACTGAAGCCAGTATTAGCCTCAAAACAAATCAACTAACACAAGAAGAGATGGTGATAAAAAAAATTGTGTCATTAGAGAAAACTCACCCTCTGAACAACTCATGGGCATTGGCACTTGCAGGTACACCAGGAGAATCCCTAGGAGTCTTACTAGTGAATTCAGAATCAAAGTAGGCATCTTCTGGGCCACAAACCGCTGGCTGAAAAGGCGGTCTGACTTTTTTGGCAAGCAGAGCGTCAAAATCTATAGTAGCAAAAAATTCGTGCTTTTTGAAATCCTAAAAACAATTTGTTATCTTCAAAGAATCAAAATAATAATCAAAAATTACTTCTATCCCACCAGGACCGGCTCCTAACCTATTAATGGGATTTCTCTTGAAAAGGACCCTCAACAGACTCTGTGCCTCTGGACTTAGATTGGCAGGCATTGCCAATTTTGCCCTAAGAATTTGAGTCATGGTATCTTTTCTATTGGCCGCTTGGAATGGTAAACTACCCGTAAGCATTTCATACATAAGGACTCCAAATGACCACCAGTCCGCAGCAAAGGAATGCCCTTTTCTGTTCACAACTTCAGGAGCCATATATTCCACCTTGAAAATACAATTTCTGGTAAAACTACCAATTTTTTTTACTGTTTTCTTACTGTTCCACAAAAACTGTAAGTCTTCCCTTCTTCCTCTTCCAAAGGCATCTTAGACAAACCGAAATCGGTGAGGGCAATATGCCCTTCAGCATCCAAAAGTATATTTTCAGGCTTCAAATCCCTGTATATAATGCCTATAGTATGAAGGTGATGTAATGCTAAGGCCAACTCTGCTAAATAAAACTTGACGTCTTCTTCAGTGAACATAACCTAGAAAAAACATCGAACCACCTACAAACACAACTAACCAGATTCTAACCTCTTTATTCAGTCTTGAGAACAGATCTCCACCTCTGAGGAAATCGAGTATCAAATATAGTTTTCCTGTCGTCTGGAAGGCGTAGTGAAGCTTAACAATGAAAGGATGCTCAACATCCACCAAGATATTACGTTCCATCTTCGTTCTGTATCTGTCTCTCACTCGAAGCGTTGCTTTTCGCAAAACCTTCATTGCGTATAACATACCGGCATCAGAGCCAACCACTTTCCGAACAAGGAATACTTTTCCAAAAGAACCCTCCCCGAGGACCTTGAGGAGTTCGAACTGGCCAGGATCGGCCTTGTCGTGGCCCTCTCTGATGACCTAAGCAATAAAAAATTATCCTAGAATGGGACCTCGAAAATGATGAGCGAACTGAAACCATAGTAACAAAAACAAATATCATGACAGCTGCCAAATAAATCTTCCATAATACCATAATGGAATAATGTGATTTTTTTTCAATTCGCTACGATTTTATATAGTTCTGGTTGAGCCATCTTGCTGGTAGCTTCAATGATACATTTTCTATCTAAATGCGAAATTTCATCTCGATCAAATACATAGTTTTGAAAAAAACGGGAAAACTAATCTGCCGAATTCACGGAAGCCCTAGTCGAATTTTTGCGCATTAACGAATTTATTATGAAATGATTCAAAAACAGTAATTGTAAAATTTATAAATAATTTGTAAATAAAATTTATTTAGTTTTTGTGGGAAGAAATGAGATACTCTCTTTAGGAAAGAAGCCTTCAGATGTTGAATAATGAATAATCAATAATTTGTATCGGACCTGGAGTCCTGGAGAGTACTCACAAATTTCATGATTAAAATAATTTTCCACTTTTCCAAGAGCCTTAAGAAATTAACTAGCAAAAAAGAAAAACTGATATATTTCATATTGATTCAAATTTGATAAGGTTCATTAGATTTATCATGCATGAGTAATGCACTGAACAAATATCAAGAGTGAGAAAGCAACACTAAACAAACTAATTCAATTAGAACTTCAACAAAAACTTTCCTATCTTGGAAAATAATGAGTCTAAGAAATGTGTATATATCTATAGATATGTATTTGTCTTTTATTGTGATATTTATAATTAACACTAGTTAGCAAGGTATGCATTTCTGATAAATTGAAATTTCACAGAAACAAAGTTAAAAATTCATCAACTCACCTCACCAAGCTCGATTTCATGTTCACCTTCATTTCCATTGCCCTCGTCTGAATTTTGAACATCTTCTCCATCTCCAGATTGAGACTGAAATTAATTTTAAATGACAAATAAAATAAGCGAAATATATTTTGAAAGAAACTATTAGAATCACATTTGTATTAATTGGACAACTGATCATTAAGGAATGTTACTGCTTTTACAAAAAAATTGTTTCAAAATTATTAAGAGCAGTTTCAAGCAATTGAATTAGTAACATAAGCATCAAATTAGACAAATCATTTCACACAGATCAGCTTCCACATTGATTTAATGACAATAATATATTTGATTATCAAAGTATTCTCAAAGCTACTCCCTAATAATCCATCAAAAAATAGCCCCTTTATATTCGATTAATCAACTGTTGCTTCAAAAAAAAGCACTACGAAGTGCCGCATATACAAAAAATTATACACTATCAGAGAAGCATGCAATATGATATATGATCCTTTGCAGTCAGTCTAATTCAATAAAAAATTACGTACAGATAAAATTCTTAGGGATCTTGAAATTCCAAAAGCTGTAAATAAATAACTCAATTAAGATCATCTAAGAGCAATCGATCGTCTTTCAAAACAGTGAATTCTAGTTAACAAATATGTTGAAAATTTAAGAAACTGATACAAGATAACACATCAATTACCTCCGTTTCGGCGTGCTGAACTTGCCATGGTTCAAAGGAATTTGCTAAAGGCATATTAGTATTTTCAGATAATCATTAAAATATCCTAGATTATTCCAATTCTTATTTTATAATTTATAATGAATGATAAACAAATAGGCCCCACTTCTGACAAGACAAGTGCAGCAGATTTTGACAACAGATGACACATGTCAACTCCACTGGACCACATATGACACGCAACAAAACAAATGGTCTAATGAAATTATAAAAAATACTGGTTTCCCTCAACAGTTGGATTTCCGAAATTCTCTCAGGGCTTATAAAGCAAGTTTTCATTTGATGGAAATACATGGACATACAATTTCTTGGAAATTTGTAAAATTTCTTTGAATTCCGAAATTTATGAATGAGCGGCTGGCGGGCGCATGCGAATAGATCATTTCCGTCTCTGCGACCCACCAACTCCATAATGGAATTCTCGGAAAGCTTCACAAGTTTGTACGTGTAGAATTTTGCTGATGTTGTCTTTGCTATGTTGCCGATAGTAATTTGATTTCAGGATGTACTCTGAAAAAGTTGTTCCAATGAAAATGTTACACGTGCTAATTAAAAACAAAGTGTCCTTTTTCTTTTTGCGTTTCTGATATATATTTTCCATATTTCATTAGTTATCAGTAAAGAATCTTCTTCATATTTAATTTAATTTAATGTGATATGCTATGTTATACCTTTGCTTAGGTATATCAACCTTTATTTTTATTTCTTCTATTGTTTTTGTTGCTTCCTGCTTCCTTATATAGATCTCATATCTAGCTAGATTATATAATCATGTTCAAGTTGAAAACCTTTACATGGTACTACCTCCGGTGTATGTAAAGTGAATAAAAAAAAATAAATAATTATGAAAAATTCCACAACTTATGTTCTGAGATATAAAAGTACTAGGTCTACGAGTATTCCGCCGAATATGTAGTTGAGAATTTTCAAACATTCTGTTTTATTTAAATTAACTCATAGTGGTCAACATAGGTACCTGATAGAGTTTAAGGATTTTGATCTAGGTCGAATGTACTAGGTATAATGAAAATTGAAAGCCGAAAAATGTTGTTTCTTGTTTCATTATGCTTCAAGAATCGACAATAATCAACAAAAATACTCTTTGAAATACCTACCTGTGAATATTCCCACTTACTTGTAATTAAGGAATTATTAGTTAGGAGAATGTTTAAATTATGTTGGTTATTAAATACTTAGATTTTAGATTATAGAAAGAGTCTATAATAGTCTAAGGTTATTACATCCTGTTGGTGAAAATTCCGGAATTTCATATTATGAACTTGGCAACGCCGCTTTCGGCCATTGAATGAACCCAACGGCATCCTTCGCAACTTGCAACCGATTTTAGAATAGGAATCCAGTTGTATTCAAACTTTTGGTAGGTTTAAATATCCTCACCAATTGTACAACTAAAAACTTAGGTTTTTAAAGTACTTCTAGTTCAAACTTAACTGTGATATTATACTCCAAAGTCTGTAAGTTTTACCAAAATACAAATTCATGCTTTCTCAACATAGCAAGCCACGCGGTGAATCTGTTCATGAAATAAACAATAGACGCAAATAATCATCCATCTTTTAAATATTTGCTTAAAATATTGTATTGCACATCGGATAAAAAAATTGATGTTATGACTCTTAACATGCCTCTTTCAAGCTGGATTATTTCTTTCTACATACTGTAATGTAACAAGTAGAGTCTGAGCAGAAATTCATGTGAGGAACAAGCTATAAGTTATCATACGTAATCGAAAATAATATGCTTGGAACTGTGTATTGACAATGTTTCAATTCAATTGAGCATTATATGAGATCTTGTGCACTTTACTTGAAATAAAGAGATTATTATTATTAATTTATTTTATCTTGAAATGCATTACATCGATATTCTTGTTTATCTAGAGACCCCCCAGAAACTCATACCAAATAATGAATCACAAGAATAATTATCTGAAGTAGTTTCTGAACATCATAATATAATTGTGAATTTCTTTTCAGATAAACCTCTATTGAGCTTCAATAATGGATTACGATCATCGTAGAAATCCTTGTTTTCCTTTCTATAAATTAGAAAGCGACACCTCAGCTCTGTCTAATGAAGACACTGAAAGTGTAAATAGCTTTCAGGAACTTGAAACTGGTAGGAGACTGCGACAATTGGAAATGTGTGGCAGATGGTTTTTAATTACTTCTTTCTAGACTTGGTCAGAGATTCGTCAGATACGGATAACTTTGGCAGCGAGTATGAGGTAGAAATAGAATACGAAGTGGAAAGTATGTCTGGAAGTGATCTTAATTCGCTTATTGACCCTTCAGAAGACTCTGATGTAAGTAAAAGACAATGAGGAATAGCCCTATTGTTAGAATGCCAATAACGAGGACAGTAAGTTGTGTAACTTGGTAATTCTTTTGAAGGTCGAAAAGGACATGCTGTTTGCTGCAGCGGCTGCCATCTGTGACAGTTCGTTCGAAAATTGGGTGACGGACGGGGAGGATTCGGATATAACGTCATCTGAGGACAATTCGTATAACCGGACTGATTTCTGGATTTGCGTCAAGTGCAAGTCTCAGAAAAATAATCCTCTCTTTCGTTACTGCGAGAAATGCTTTCAGGTAGTTATCTAGCAGCCTCTCAGATTTGCATGTACTGGTTGTATATTTTGAGAAAATTTCATGTCCCTGCTTGTTTTGGAGCCGGTGAGTCATTTTCAGTCTTTCCATTCCTGTTGCAACACGTTGCAGTTGCGAATCATCCGAGAATTTTTTTATCTTAATTGCTCTTATCCTTTGTCTCCTCAGTTAGATTCCCATAATTTCAAGTCAATTATCAAGTTTTTGCATTCTATTTTTGTCCCCTATTTTACCTATATTTGTCTAATTTTGTAATTAACTTATCAGATCTTTGTTTGATTAAATCAAAAAAGAGGTTCAAATGATCTTTTAGTTCAGAATGTTTGTGGTTGTTTTTACATCATCAACTTATTCATTTCATTCATCATAGGGATTTAATCAAGGTCAACCATAATTTACCCAAATATCCATTTTCCTATGTTTTGAGCATCAATAAGTCAGTCAAATCTTAAATTTTCTCGAAGTACCAGCCAGTGCAATATACGTAGAGTGTGGATGTAGATAGGCAGAAACATTCTCGATTAGGTATATTGTTAAAAGGCATGCAAATCTGGTGTGCTCAAAAACTATAGTTTTAAAGTGCTGTGTTGTGTGTAACCAAATTTGGAACATTCTTTAATTGAGAACTTAGTACAAAGTATAAATGCGCAGTAGTCAGGTATTATTGAATAACAACAAAGTGGTTAAGATATGCTGTCAGAATTCAGGTAATTTCTTTTTTTCATTGAGTATATGCGGGAAGCTGATTGCGGTAAGATTTTCTCAATTTCTTTTTCAGTGTGGAAAGGAATTGAAATGAATGCTGCTCTCTGCAACTTTGCTTGTCGATCGACTTGCACTTGCCGAGGTCGTATTCGTTTGATTCTGCTCCATACAACTTTTTTAAGAAATCAGTTTTGTAACTTTTTTGTGAATTATGATTAAGAATTGGATCGAATACTTTTCTACTCAACTTTTCTCGTTTATAACTTGAACTTGGGAAGATGGTATTCGGTTGATTGTTAATCATTTGTGTTTATTGTTTTTGTTACTTTTATTGAATAACTATATTGAAAGTTTATCTCTTAAAAAACATTCTGAAAGTCTCAGATTGAAAGTAGGATGTTGATAGTGCAATCATGCCCAAAAAAGCTATTGATAAGGATACCATTTTTAACTTCATACATGTTGAAGAATTTCGACAATTATAACCTCAATTTATGGAGACGTCCGCTGCGTTAGTTTGAATTTTGTTTAATCTGCGATTTAATTATTCTTTGTCATAAAATTACCGAATTTGATCCTATTCAGTATCTTGCTTTTGTCCATAGATTTTTCGGCATTTTAAGAAATATAATTTAAATCAATCTGGTACTAACTTGCATTGTTTTTGAGACAGGGTCGGTCAAATAAACTTGAGATAATCGCGGAATGGGTCTAGTTTATTATTCGACTCGTATTTACGCCAGGTTAGAGCTGAGAAATATGATTATTTTCGAGAAATATGCGGCATATACGTCAATAGTTCATTATTTTCACGTTTTCGATTTTCAAAAGAATAAATCGCTATATTTTCATCTCCATCTTAATTTCAATGCAAGTAAGGATACGCAGGTAAATCAGCTAAGGGGGACTCTCCTTTATTTCTTCAACTGTTCACCTAAGAGAAGTGGGTTTGAGTAAAGTAGAACTCTATGTAAGTAATTTTTTTCAAACCTTTAGGCTCTGTACATGGAAGGAATTACCAAATTTCGCATATTTTTCGATGAAACAAAAACCGTGAAAATTGAATTTTTTGAGTCACCCTGTAAATTATCGTTTATACTGAAAGACAATCAAAATTCCGTGAAGATGTAGGGGAGAGGGGGGGACATTGGGACGCTGCAAATATAATTAGCTGTATAAAGCTTGGCTTTCAATATATCGATCGAATCATTTTATGTTGTTGACATTGATAAGTGAACTATCATTCACCATAGTCTTAGCGCTTATCCACTCATAGATAATTCAAATTTTGATATTTTCCCAAGTATCAAAATTGTCCCGATGTGCCCCTTGGCTGGGGCAGATTAGGACAGTGTAGGGGCAGATGTGGACAAAAACAATTTTTTTTATTTAAAAAGTAATAATCATATTTATTTGGTGAATAAATGTGGAGCGATCTATCATAAATCATATAAACAGTAAAAAAAATTAAAAATACATTGAACACAATCCTACCCAGCGGATAACGAGTTATTCCAGCTCGGAAATTACTTCACATTTAATTTTTTGGCATAATCATATGCCAGTTTTTGAGCTTATAGATATATGTATGTGAGACCATAATTCATTATCGAACTTTGGTTGAAATATTTGGCCAGTTGTTCTTCTTGAGCAGATGTGAAAACTTGTTGAGACGAATTCTTCGACTGGAATGGTGATGCAAATGATATTTGGACATCTGGATCTTGTCTGTCAGGAGCGTCATGTTCGCGGTCAGGATCTTCAAGACGTCGTCCCTTTATTTTTTTCACTTTGTTCCCCACTGTCGATTTTGTCAAGTTGTAGGTTGTAGCAGCAGCTCATATTGAAAGTCTTCCTTGCAGAACATCTTCAACAGCGGCAATTATGTTTTCCTCTGATATAGCAGAACGATTGGTCTTCCTCTTGTCCCTACCATGTTAATTCCTGAAAAAAAATTCAGTCATTTCCCACGTTTTTCTCTAGGGCAGATTGGGACAATGTCCATATGTGCCCCCGACTAGTTGTCCCAATCTACCCCACTCGTTCTCATAAATACTGTGAGGTTATATTAATAACTAAAATGATTAGCAAATACAGACATAGCAAGCATAAACAAGTGTACTTACCTTTAGAATTTCAACTGAGGTAATTCTAGTATCCACTTGAAAAATATTCGATCTTAAACGATTTCTGATTTATTCACCACGACGGACACATGCACTTAACAAACTTTAACTAGCTACTGAGTCGCTTTACGCTGTCGGAACTTTTTCACAATAAAATGGGCAGTTTGTGCACTCTAACGATGATCAGTAGAATTAAACTTTACGCTTAGTGGCGCTGAAATTTGAAATGTCCATATGTGCCCCGCGTCCCAATGTACCCCCCTCTCCCCTACCATGTTCAGTTCATGGAATAATCTACCCACGGCGATTGTGGAGGCCCCTTCTGTGAACGCTTTTAAGAACAGGCTGGATGGATGGCGTCGAAATTAATTTTTTATTTTGTTATTTACACAGAACTTATAGTTCCTTCAGTTGCTTTATTATGAGTCTATTTGAGTTGGGTTTATAGATTTAATATCTCAACCCTTGTCATTATTTAAATAAATGTTCAAATACGTGAATCATCAAGTTCCCTTATTGAAAACAAGTTTTCATAAATATTAGTTTATTACCATATTTTCAAGTTGTCTCTTCCGGTTATACCGGAAATAGCTATATCAACTTCGCTGTTTCAAATGGCATTCTCAATAGATTATCACCTTACTATTATTCGGGAGTTTGTCTGAGTTATTGGAGCTTTTAGACAAATATTTGGGATGATCAGAAAATGGTCATAGGATACAAATTTCAGAAACTGTTGTTCAAGCCATATTGCACGTTTTTTACAGTACTTTCGACAAAAAAATTGTACAGGGTGTTCAACAAAAACATGCCGAATTTCATTTAAAGTTCTCATGAACCTTGTTTCAAATTCTGTTCAACCATAAGTGCAAAATTGTCCATTTTCGATATAAACATGAAACAAAAACAGTTTTCTCTAATGTGAACAGTGCAGAAAATGAAGAGTGGTCTCACTTTGCTTTCTTACCCTGACATTTAGAAATAGGTGTATAAAAACCCTGGTGTTGGCTTCTTATTTCATTTTGTTTCTGTCGAACAGATTTATCATTTTACTCTTTATTTCCTCGTGTTATCTTTATAACCTAACTGAATGAAAAACGAGACGTCGTAATTTGCATAATGAGACCTAACCTATTGAAAAAATAGCGCCACGACTGTAGAATATTGCGGAATTAGACCAACAATCAAAATCGAGAGCGTCATATAGATCGACAATTTTGCATTACACTTTTTTTAGATTTGGCGTGCGACACCAGGATTTCTATGCATTTATAAATAAAGGAACTTACCTTTTGTGGATTATATCACAAAGTAATCGTCTTGATTGGAAAATCGTTGCTTTTATACCCCGTGTTAACAAGTTTTCAAAATTTGTATGAAATGTATGACTCAAACAAATCAAGACATTCACAATGAATCGTTTAATTTGAAAATGGGTACAAAATGAAGATGGAAAAAATACGCAAACAAGATATTGATATGAACGGAGATGGAGTACCCCCAGACTTAGTCAATGGCTCATTAGGGTCACGCTTTGAACGACCAATCAAATATACTTACGTGTTGTTTGATCTGCAGGATAGAAAGACATTATTTCCGCCAAGGCCGAAACCTAGGAAGCCGAAGAAAAGCCTCAAGAAACCGGAACATCCCGTAAAAATAGACGCCCTACGTTCTTGCCTCAAAGGATTGTCCCAGGATTCGGGTATAGGAAGCAGCCAGGAGTGCCCCCCACTAGGATTAGACAAAATCGTCATACCGAAACATCTTACCGTCGGTACCAGCGCCGCCTTATCTTCCAACGCCGAAGAAGACGTTATTCCGAGTAGCCAACCTGAAGGTATCGATAGACCATCCACAAGTAAGCAAGTAACATTAAACGATATAGTTAAGACCAGTCGAAAACGTCAGTTGTCGGAAAGTAGCTTGTCCGACGGCGAAACCAAGAGACCAAGATGGAGGGACATAAAAAAATCGCCCAAAACAGATCAGTCTTCGCACAGTTTATCGGTGTCTCCGTCTAGAAAAAGAAAATCGACCTCTTGCGAACGAGACTCGTTAATTAAAAAATTAAAGTGTTCCGATCAGCATCAGTCGCCGCCTAATTCGATATCTGCGTCAGAAGATGAAATCGTACCTCAGAAAACTATTTCTACTAATGGTAATTCTGCGTCTCAGGAGTCTATTGATGTTGGTAAAACTTCAGATCTTGGTTCGGAAATAAGTTCAGGTTCTGGATCTGGGATATTCTATAAGACAGAAGATCTACTTCCAGTGGTGGTGGATTCCAAAGAAATATGCATTTTTTGTAACACTACGCCAATTAATGCTGGATTTCTACATGGGAATATTGCTCACAGGTGTTGCTGTTATACGTGTGCGAAAAAAACATGGAAAGCGATAAAACGATGCCCTATGTGTAATCGAAAAGTTAACAAAGTTATCAGAGTTTATTGAAAATTGTTTAAATTTATTAGGTGTAAAGAAGAAATTATTTATTTAGTAGTTAGACAAATTAATTTATATCAAAAAAAAAAAATTTCGATTTTAGTGAATGTTGCCAAAGATTATCCTTATACAACATAAACGGAATGTATAAGCTCTATTAATTATTAATAATAATTTCATTCGAGGTTAAAGAGATATTTTTAAGTTAATTTAACTAAATGTAGGTGTGTGTTCCATAAGGCCGGTGTAAAAATTTTTCATCTTGAAGTGCAATATTAAAATATCCTTTTAGTTATATGCGACCTATCAACCTCTTCTGATGTCCTTCAGCAGTTATTCAACAATAGCGCATCGAAGGAAATTATTTTTCAGGCATACAAATTTTCCCATTTTTGTTATAAAATGTGTTTTGATTAATTTTGTTCTGCCAAGATATCTTGTATGAATTAAAAGAGCTTTTGCATTCCTTATATTAAGCTTCAGTCTCACAATTTCCAAACAATCATTTCATTCAATAATTGAGAGTTTGTTCATGTTGAGTTTGAATCAGATTAGTAATAGATTTCGAGTCATTTTCTTTTTATTGTTTCATTATTTGTTTGTTGAATCGAAATATGAATTGTTTAACAATTGTAGTTTGCATTCAAAATTGTTTCCACATTTTTTCAAAATCAGGAAAATATGTTTCATTTCTTTGTTTTTTATTAAAATGAAGTTCGTAATTGATTAGTGTACATGGAATATATTCAAACAATGCATTTTTCAGACCAACTTCTGCTTCCATAACCTGTAAATAATATTTATTCAATGATCTTCCAAATTTTAGTGTTTTCTCAGTTGATGAGATTGTACTAAAATATTTTGATAATTCATTGATTTTGCTTGAAATGAAGTATGTATTTTGATGAGTCAATAAAAGGTTATGTAAATCTCAAAAATGCGTTTGTTGAATGGAAATAGCGTACTCGTCTAGAACAACAAGATATAGGGCGCCAATTGTATACATATTTGGGATCATCAAGCAGCACCTTGCGACATCGAGAGCAACCTTGAATGCGGTATTTGCCATTAGTTACAATATTTTCTGAGGAAAACCAAAGGGTACTGTATAGTTTTTCGCCTTGCGATTATTTCAGGTAGTATTATCTTATCTTCTCATGGATAATAATCATAAGGTGAATATGAGGTTTGAAAAATTTAATCAACATTTTTCTACAGACAAAAGTGATAGAGACCAAGTTGGGATGGCTCAACTGAATTCTTTCAAAAGATATCATTCAGGGATGAAATTGTGGAGGGGTTATGGGTTGTTCATAATCTTGGTTGTCTGAAAAAGAAGTCAAATATTCTGATATTTCGACGCTTTTTCATATATTTGGCTCTACTGAAGTGTTCAATATTGCCTTTATTCTATAATGAATTGTAGGGATTGCAAAGGAGCCATTACGTTTGTAACTCATAAGGTAAAATCATGAGATGGTGTTTCATTCCAACCCGTTGATTCTCAAGTTATTAGGTTCAGCTTTCTTTGTCACTAAAAAAAATGGGGCCATCCACTTAATAAGATCGAACCATGAGGGTCGAACAGGTTGATGAAGAAATATGAAATTGTTTTTTAAATGCTGATGAAGGAATCATAGGATCACTTATGTTAACGCCCAGGCTTTTATATTCTTTTTGGTTAGTTGTTTGTTGAAAAAATCCATAAGGGGAAAACCTTGTCTTCATTTTTAGGAAAGTGTCTTAAGTATTTGTGGTAAGTTTAAAATTAGAGGATATCTGAGCAAAATATTGTAATTCCGAGAGCTAGTGTCTTTGAGCTAAGGGGTAAGAGTTTATGAAGAAACAAAGATGAAATAGAAGGTTTTCATAAAGCAACATCCTAGTGTGTTTGATAAGCTGGCTTGAGTGTATTGATGAGTTGATAAAGGGGTATGAAGTACTCTACATGTTGAAAAAGATGTAGGTTGAAATAGTAGGCCCAGTTCCATAATCTATACGAAAAGGC
The DNA here is from genome assembly GCA_910592335.1 of Adalia bipunctata. Taxonomy (NCBI): domain Eukaryota; kingdom Metazoa; phylum Arthropoda; class Insecta; order Coleoptera; family Coccinellidae; genus Adalia; species Adalia bipunctata. Next base: position 19,667,391 of record OU342955.1, read on the forward strand.
TCCTATTCGGAAATGCCGCTTTTCAAGAAAGCCGCCTTTGAAGACACTTTGAAAGTGCATCCGGTTTCATAAACATAATCCGACCCTCATTTAGAGAAAGCTCCCATTTGTTCGTAACTGTCAAATTACCTAGGGTTGGCTATTGTGAGATCTAGTGGTTTATTGCTTGTTTATTGAACTGAAATGACAGAACAGCACGAGGTTTTGTTTTTTAGATATAGAGCATGCGCGAAGAAAAAGGATACCAATATCCGGGCATTATGATGAAGAATACTTCAAAGCTTCTTTCAACCTTGAATAGACCTTTCCAGAATACGTAGAACAAAGATGTGAACTAAACCAGAATGAGAGAGAAACAGGTATATTTCATGAGCAACTTGTGGGCAGCTTTAAAAGATGAGCAAACCTTAGTGCGAGAGAGAAGAGAGAGAGGGAGGCAATGAAATGAGATTCTACTGTTTTTATCGTACCGTGACCCTTACTTAGTAACACAACATTGTTGGGGCATAATAAAATTTTGATTTTCGATAAACAATACAACAAATAACATCCACAGCCAAAACGTCGACCATGTAAAATAATAATATCAATTGTCAAATGTCAACGATTTGAGGGGGGAAATTTTGACGACCAATAATATTCATTCTTAGCCCACAAAAGACGCGCGCAACTCTCACCTACACAGGTAATTCTGGAAAGGTCTATTGGTTCATGGAACCCTTTTCATTTGTTAAGGGGTCTTCTCCAGGAAAAGGAGACTTTATTTTCGATTATGTAACTGGCCCTTAGGTATTTAGAACTAGGTTGCTACATTGAGTTTTTGTTAAACGAGGTCCACATTTTGCTAGGAAAATGAAAAAGTACTTAGGGACAGGAGTATTTGATTGCTCGTTCATCCGTGTAGGTAGATTCGAATTTTCCAGTTCAAGAAACATGTTTTAGAAATGTTCCATCATCTGAATTGGGTTTGTTGTCTCGACAATTCGCTTGAATTTTGTATGGTTCGGGTTACGCGCTGTGAACAAAATTTTGCGTGCCTTGAATACCATACGCCATTTTCAATCTAAATGTCATCTGTATCGAATCAGTAGTACCCCTGGCTCAGTGGTAGAGCGTTGGAATTCGGACCCAAAGGTCCGAAGTTCAATCCCGAGCTAGGAAAGAAATTTTCTAGTCTCGGTTGGGGCCACCATTCTCACTGTTGGGTCAAAAATTAACAGTGCTGTGCCTAAGGTGGCGTAAGGACACAGTAACAAAGCCTACACAGAACACAACTGCTTACTCCGAACTCGGCACAAGTTACAAGCTTCGAAGCTTGTAATTTCAGAGAGGTCTCCACAGAAGACCTAGGAGTAATCAGGATAAACAATATATCATATCATAGTAATTTTGAAATGAGCAGGAAAACAAAATGTCGAACACGGAATCTTATTTTTTTTTCTCATTGAGTTGTGGTAAGTTTATAATGGGTAGGATGGTCTCGGAGCAAAAGGACAGAATATTTTGTATGGCAGGTTGTTTATGAAGAATGAAGATTAGAAGATGTTTCATAAGCATTGAATTTATGAGTGAGTGCCTTGAAGCAAAGGTATTGGTTAAAAAGAATGAAGATAAAAAGGTATTTAGAGGGCCATCTCCTGGAAGCAGAGGGATTTGTTGTTTTTGGAAAGAAAAAGATGAAAGTTATTCCATAAGTATTGTATTCGAGAAGACAAGTGTCTAGAAGCAAAGGGATATATTATTTTTAGAAGGAATGAATGTGAAAAGTGCTCAAGCGTGTTTTGAAGGACAGTCTGTTCGCTTAAAAGTAAATTAATGAGGATGATACATGAGTAAGTGCACAATAGATTCTTGTACTGACAGGCAGCTTGCTTTACCGAGAATTCTTAGGAAAAAATCAATTCAATAACTCCATCTCAATGATGATGGTGTTCATAGATGATGGAACTATAAGATGGCGTTTTGAGGTTAAGTTTTCAAAGGAATCTTTAAAGTCGGTTTCAAAACTGGAAGGTGAATACTTGGTCTTAAAGTGGTCTCTTTTTGGTGGATATGATTATTTCTAAATAATGTTGATTCGTTTTGATCAATGTAGCATAGAGAATTTAGATTTGAGATGGAAAGGAAATTCTTCTTTACTCAAATATCTTTTGTATTTCTAAAAACACTTGTACCCACAGCTATAATGGATTGTAATAGTCGATATGAATTAGGAACACTTGCAAGTTGGATGCCGATTGAAAAGTAACATTCAAAGTTATCAGGAAAAAGAAGTTGAAAAGAGGTAGTTATCGTTGGTAAACACATAGTACAAAACCTTTATAGAACAGCTTTTATTTGTTCCTCCAGAATTTACATTCAGGGTCTCTGATTCAGGTTTCAGATGCAGTTAATGAATATCAACCAGATATTCTACAATATCTGTTTGATATCAACTTCAACATCTACTGTAGTAGGACATCATATTTTGTGAACTAACCAACAAATTTTGATGTTCTGTGATATAACCCAACATTTATTCGAAGTAAAGAAAGGCTCTGGAGGAAATAGTTTGTGTAAATTTTTAATAACTAATTTAAATTTATTACAAAGGTAAGATTTTTTTATTGATTCCAGTTAATTTATTTTCAGATCGAACATTCTTGTATGGTGTTGGTTTCACCATCATTTAGGATCTGTATGAAATGTTGAAAATACTTGGTAGACTGAACTTATGGGAACTTGGTAAATGTAGTAGTAGAAGTTTCAGGTCTAAATGTACGTTTTTATGAGAATGTAGCCGGGATTTTTATTAATATTATAATTGGACATTTTAGGTCTGGATCAATCGATAATGACTACACCTAATCAAATTCTTGATTTGGAGGCAGAAAGGATTGTTTGGATCGATATGGAAATGACGGGCTTGGATATTGAGAAAGATAAAATAATGGAGGTGGCTTGTATAGTAACAGACTCAAAACTGAATATAATAGCCGAAGGTCCCAATCTTGTGATAAATCAACCTAAAGAATTACTAGATAATATGAACGACTGGTGTAAAACTCAACATGGAAAAGTGTGTATGGAATTCCAATTTTCGAGTGGTTTCTAAAGAATTTAATTTGTAGACAGGACTGACGGAAGCTTGTATAGAATCGAAGACTACAATTGCCGATGCTGAAAAAATTTTACTGGATTTTGTGAAAGAACATACTACCTATAAATTGAGCCCATTAGGAGGAAATAGTGTTTATATGGATCGATTGTTTTTAGGTAAATTCATGAAAAATGTCGACGAACATTTACATTATAGAATTGTGGATGTTTCTACTATAAAGGAGTTATGCCGACGATGGAATAGTGATGTATATAGAACTCAACCTAGAAAAGGATGTACTCATAGAGCATTGCAAGATATAAGAGAAAGCATTGAAGAATTGAAATTTTATAAAGAAAACTTCTTTAAAACTGTGATGAAATAATAATTGATTATGGAGGACATCAAGATTGTCATATTGTACAGGATAGAATGAGAATACATGCAATTCAATTTGTACATTCGAAGCCTCAGGGATATTGAGAATTTTCATTCAAAATGGCTATTTATAATATTTCAATCATGAAATAAACGATTTGAGATTCAACAAGAGCATTTTCATTTCTAGGGAAAGATTTTGCGGCATGCAGACAAATTTTGTGAAATTCCGGAAAAAGTCACACACCGAGCAGGAATCGAACCTGCGTCTTCCACTTGCCGGGCGGAAGACGCAGGTTCGATTCCTGCTCGGTGTGTGACTTTTTCCGGAATTTCACAAAATTTGTCTGCATGCCGCAAAATCTTTCCCTAATTATTCACACAGACAATAAAATCCATTTATTTTCATTTCTTTTCCAAAATATTCGCAACAAAACACTTGGAGGTCAATTGTAGTCAATTTTTTATTGGTATAATCTGTATGCAGTCATGAATTATACAATTTTCATAAACATGTTACAATAAAGGGGGTCTTTTAAATATCTGGATTTTAATCACGTTTGAAGTATAGGGATATAGACCAATCCAACAAAACAGCTGATCACCTTTTTTCAAGATGGCTGCTGGAACAAACAAATAACAAACATTTCTGTTATAGTGTTTCTCTATTGTCTATCATTTTACATGGCATCATTGAAGTTGAAAATTGAGAAACCAACAGAAACTACCCTGAAACACGTACCTCGTAACTGAATATCCTCGGTTTTTTATTTGTTTGTTCCAGCAGCCATTTTGAAAAAGCTGATCGTGACAGATCGTTGGATTGGTCTATAGACTAATGATCTATGGTTTGAAGTGCTATGGATTTGACAACTTGGAGGTTAGTTTTCGTCAACTCAAAATGACAACATTATGCATGCAAATAAACAAACCGATGAAAAATTATTAGAAAGTTTATTACTTGACTTGTGAAACTTTGTGCAATCGTTTGTTCAAATAGGAATCACAACGTGAAAGAAGAAATGTGTCCTACTTAATTGTGCTTCGCGTACAAAATGCTATCCTCGAAATTAAAATCCATTTCAAAATATTCCCTGATAGCAGGAACATTAGTAACAACTACTTATAGTCTACACGAGAACAACTATGATATAAATTCAATCGGCATTGTGAGGTTCACAAGGGCCGCAACAACAGTAGTAAAAATCGGTGCAACTTATAAAAATGAGTTATATGGATCCGGTCTCGAGAGAGGAAGTCCTCAATATAACGAACTCAAATCTGCGATACATAAGAAAAGTGCTGAGAAACTTCTAGATTTGTGTTGTACCAACAAAGGTGTATATATTAAAGTCGGTCAACATATAGCCACCCTAGATTACATTTTACCTAGTGAATTTGTTAAAACTATGAAAATTTTGTATAGTCACGCTCCAAAAAATGATTTGAAAGATGTTTATAAAGTATTGAAGCAGGATTTAAAGAAAGATGTGAGTAAATATAGTTTCTAAACTGGCATAGGGCCTAAAAATTGGAATAAGAACGGAAGAAATTAACAAGATGAATTTTTTTTCAATTCAATAGCCTGAAGAAATTTTTGCATCATTTGATTCAGAGCCTTTAGGAACTGCTTCTCTGGCTCAAGTTCACAAGGCAGTCTTGAAAGATGGACGATGTGTCGCTGTGAAAGTACAACATCCTTATGTACAAGGAAATGCAAAAGTTGACTTGAAAACAATGGAGTATCTATTTAAAATAATGAGTTACGCATTCCCAGAATTCAGGTTTCAATGGCTGGTGGATGAAACTAAAAAAAACATACCTGAAGAACTCAATTTTGAACAGGAAGGAAAAAACGCGGAAAAAATTGAGAGTCTTTTCAAAAATACACAGTGGTTGCGTGTTCCCAAAATTTTGTGAGTGCTCCTTAGTGACCCTCGATCTCTCTCAATTTTCATTGCATTGAACATTTAAGCTATAAAATACGACTTATTTTAGGTGGGATTTAACAACTTCAAGAGTTTTAACCATGGAATTTGTAGAGGGTGGTCAAATAAACGATTTAGACTACATAAACAAACATAAAATCGATCCTTACGATATCATCGACAAGCTTGGAAAGCTGTACTCGCAAATGATTTTCAAGCACGGATTCGTACACAGTGATCCACATCCTGGTAACATTCTTATTTCTAAATCAGAAAGAGGAGACTGTAACTTGACACTCCTAGATCATGGTTTATATGCAGTGAGTTCGAACTTCTTTTTTTTTTCTTCAATATTTTTTCAATATCAAATTTATCAGGTACTGAGTGACGAATTTCGATATAATTACGCCAGTTTTTGGCTGAGTATATTGGATAGAAACAGGCAGACTATGAAATTACACAGTAAGCAACTGGGAATAGACGGAGATCTTTACGGAATGTTTGCCTGTATGGTGACTGGACGGTCATGGGAAAGCATCAATAAAGGAATAGTAATGTGAGTTTTCCCAACAGAATTTTCTAAAAAATCGATGGTTTTTGTTGGTTAAAAAGGTTTTCAGTGTTTTTTTGTGTTTGACAAAAGCTGATATGTTTTCCGATGCCATTACAGAGACGGAGTGCCGTCTAAAGGAGAAATGGATTTCGTGAAACAAAATTTATCCCAAATTCTACCTCAAATGTCTACAGTTTTAGACAGCGTAAACAGACAGATGATCTTAATTTTCAAAACTAACGACCTCATAAGAGGTATAGAGCACACATTGAAAACTTCCAAAAAAATGAGAGCCTTCAAGGTGATGTCTGAATGTTGTGTAAACTCAGTTTACGATCAGAAGAAAGTGAAATGTTCTTCAAAACTAGAAAAATTAAAGATTCAACTGGCACAATTCTGGACGTTATTGAAGTTGAGTGTGTATTACAATTACTTGCAAATATCCAATTTTTACACGAGATTATCTTTCCATTAACATTTCGTTCTGTTCAGGATTAGTTTAATTCATTGTTTAAAGAAATGACATTGAAAAGATAACAAATATTAAATATATACAGAATTTTATTTTACATCACATAATCGAATTTAATTTTTTAATCGTTTATGAATATATTTATTCTGAGAAGTGTGTTGTTTTTTTTGAAAAGAACCAATTCAAAATGTCCCAAAAGCCCAAGTTCTGATACTAAAGCATAACTGCAACCTGTCAAATATTTTTTTAGGTTAGTGCTGGTGGTCAAACAATGAAAATTCAGCTATGTTCATACATAAGTAAAAAATTGATTTATTGGGACTTTTTTTAATATTTCTAGTGAATATTACTCTTGGGAACATCAAGCGGTGAAACTGATCGAAATTAATAATATAACTTACTGTTGATTTTCTCCGTAAATTTCTTGAAAGAAGCGTTGTCTCTTTATAGAATCGTTTCAACATAACTTTAATATGGTACTGCTGGAAGCTAGAAGCAATTTTATTACAAACCAATTTGGGTAATCTGAATTCTGAGCAGCAATTAGCGATTATGTTATAGGGAATTTTGTAAGTTTATTCTTGAAATGAAACAATTCTCAAAGTCAATAATTTTAATCAAGTTCTTCATTATAAAATAAATAAAAAACTAAATGAACATTCTCAAAAAAAAAAATAACAAGAAATATCACATTGGCATTAGGTACATAATCAAGTGTACAGAGGAGTTCAATATTAAATACAAACAACAATATACAAGTTTGAAGGACACAAAATATATCAGTTTTTCTATACTTAAAACGAAAAATAATTCTGAAAAAATAAACAAAGAATGATTTTCTGCATAACATGTAAATAATTTTTATACTTAAATATTCAACAACAGGAACTCTAATTTCAATATCAAAAATGATTGATATCACAATTATAAGGCAACTTAAATTACAGATATATGACTTAGATTAAGTCGAAAAAGACATTAATTCACGAGATCTGTAATTTAATTATGTTCAAAAATAATAACGCGAAAAAAATTGTGTTTTGTTGGGAAATGTGCATGTGAAGTTACTGAGATCTACTCCAGTTCAAAGCATGTATATTCACCAAAAAGACCACTTCAAGCTAAATTCGTTAACCGAAAGTTTCTGAATGATATAAGACAAATTTGGCAAGTAGAAGTTACTTAATATAAGTCAAATTTGGCAACTGAAAGTTTCTTAATAATATAAGACAAATTTGGTAACGAGAAATTACTTAATATAAGTCAAGACAGGCAACTGGAAGTTACTTAAAATAAGTAACATTAAATATCATTTTACCTTTTAAAAGGCATCTTCTTAAGTTACAACATAACTTATTGCTGTTTAGCAACAGCGTGAGCTTGGGTGGGGAAAATGAAGCCTTGAGCATTCACCCCAACAGGATACCACGCTGCATTTGGGGTAGGGGGGTAAGAGTATTGATCAGGAACAATATAAGGCACTTCGACTGAAGGAGTATACATGTGTAACGGAGTCGTAGGCATGTATATCTCAGGGGTGGGGCTATAAATAACCGGAGTACCCGGTGGTACAGGGAGTACCGGAGAATACATCCCCATTTGAGGGTTCACCCTAGTTACCCCTGAGCAAACCAAGGGTTGTTCCAGTTGGGTATTCTCAGTATTATCGTGGTAAGACACATACTGAGTGTTTGATTCAGTCTGTACAGGTTTTGGGTTGGGTATGATTTCTTTATTGTGATTAATGTCTAAAGTGACTTGTGGATGGGGTGATGTGGGGGTTTGTTGCGAGTCTGGCACTTGGGCCCACGTCTGGTAGGAGTAAGTGTATGGTTCCATCGGGTAGTTGTAAATCGGAGACTGGTTCACATCTGCGAAGAAAACATTTGTGGAATGTTGTGAATGGATTGATTTATCTCATTTTATTCAAATTCAGTATTCATTTCGTGTACTCACCACAGTAATGCATAACATTTGGTGTAGTGGCCACAGGCGTCATTACAGGTCGAACATTAAAATTGAACACCCCCGGACTGACTGGAGTTGGGGGCCAACTGTATTGTTCCTGTATCACCGGAGTCATCATGCCGGGGTAGGAATAATAGGGCGCTTCCCACTGGTATGTTTGGGATGTGTTACATTGCACATCGTCATTGGCAATATCAGGATTTGCCTTGATTATATCATCGACATTTTCTTCTTGCGTCGAAGGACTTTGCATTTGCTACAATTTTTAAATTTTGATATTGTTTCGATCGAAAAGTTGCGTAAATAAACTCACAAGTGGTGCCCCGACGTATGCTGTTACATTGTGATCTAACGAGTCTGTCACTTGATTGCTGTTAGAGGCACTGATTTCGATTTTATTTTGATTTTTATCTTTTTTTCTCCTGTGCGACTTGATTTTATCCAAAGAAAGTATGGTTGTAGTAGCGGATATATTCAAATTTTTTGAGAACCTGTGCAAAGAATATTGTAACATTTCTCAAGTGAATCGGATTTAAACCCACCTGTAAGGTAGTGGCCAAGGTTTGGCGTCATTTTCAGGTGATAAGTCACTGTAATTCACAACTTTTTTCTGCGCAAGCTTGGTTATGTAAACGATGCATTTATTTTCATTTTTTATAATATCTTGGATGTAACAATCATAAGTTTCATTGTTTTCGTTGAAAATGCACCGTGTACCAAGTATCAATTTGTCATCACCATAGTACCAATCACCAAGTCTCATTTCTAAAGTTATTCAAAGAATTATGTGAATGAAAAGCAATATTTGACAAAAAATATGAAATATTTTGATGAAAATATCTATTTTAGCAACAATCTTTTTGGCTTACCTCGTCTCACTTCTGTCCAGGAATCATATTCGATATTGCGATAAATGGAAGGATCAAGAGCTTTAGCAACTTTGAAGGGAAAAGGTGCTATGTTCAGCGGTAAACTGACCACATTTTCCTTATGATTATCAAGATCCTTCTCCAACGTTTCTTCTTGTTCCTGCAGTTTTTCATCTAACAACAAATCAGCCTGAGTTGTAATATAAGTTTTATCATAAAGCATGCCCTGTACTATATCATCTACACTTTGTATTTCAAATACGTTTTCGTATAAGAGCTTATAAACAATTGCTACAAAAAAATAAAATGTCCTTACAAGAGATTGAATCACCTACTCTGTATCATTGTGAATGAAAATGATAAAAGGAGATGAGATAATCTATTTGAAAGACTCACATTGGCAGAAACCAGCTGTTACTATATGTTCTCTTTGGTAAACTGCATCGTAATGATCCTCATTCATTAAACATAATAAAATAACTTTTGAATTCCCCTTTTCAACAATATATTCTGCCTGCTGTCGAGATGCATCAAAAATTGTTATATCACACCTAAAATATGAATTTTGTGAGATGCATGAGTAATACCGATGCATGTATCTCAGATTTAGACTTCTTTTTCATTTCAAACTCACTGGTACTTCTTGCAAATCATTTGTATTTCTAAATTTCCACATATAACCATATGTTTTTCCAATTTTTCAATGTGCTCTTCCAACTCTTCTTCAGTTCCAATAAATTCCAGAAATTCATGTAAATTTTTCCTAGTATAATTTATACAATCAATTCTAACGCGTTCATGATATGTTTGAATATCGAACAGCTGAAAGACAAATGTAATTTGTTCGAGAATGGGCGACAGAAATAATGAGATTGTTTATTACCTGTTCAGATACAGCTCTGAATAAGCAAGTTTCATCATAGGCAACATTTTTTCTGTAATAACCTAACGCTTCTAGCCAGTTATCAACAGCACCAGGATTTCTACCCTTTTTACTCAATTTTTGTGCCATTCTTCACTCTCGAAAAAACGTGATTCGCCAGAGCACGTTTTCAATACTTTCTAAACAAATATAAACCCCAATTTCGAAAATGGTAATCGATTGAAATTTTTCTCCGAGCCTAACACTAAAATACAGACCAGCAAGAGAAATTTCACATTAATTTTGTTCGAATAATCTAGATATAAAAACTACGAACCGATAAAAAACAACAGAAACACGGAAATTCGCGCGTCTGATCTTCGCGAACTCTTCGCATCTCAAGAAAGAATGAAACAAAGACAAAACAAATCTTCTCTAATTTCCATTGGCCGAATACGGCGGCATTCGAAAAAGGGTTTGTTGCATTTGCGGGCGCGCGTATTTCGAATGTGTAAACAATCTTTCTTTGAGAGATAAGTTTCTGTAAACTACCGGTAATAAATATCAAGAGTTCACGCCGTTTGTCGGCGAAATTACCTAGAGAGTTATCGTTTTATGCTGAAGCTGAAATATTCTTCTATTTTGAAAATAACGAATCGTCAGAAATGGATGTGTGGCCGTAGGACAACATGAGGGATGTCCAAGAATTTACGAATTCTGATTTCTGAAACTAGGGATAAGATCAGTGGCGGAGCACGGGACCAAGGCATAGGACTGGACGTTAGTATCATTGTTTAAACTGTTGTTCTTTAAACAATGTTAGTATGGTTTTGCATGCCTTTAAATAATTTTATTTTTATTATTAATTATTTATGTTTTTGCAAATGTTTTTGTTTATTTGGGAGTGAATTCGTCATTCAGGGTGCTGTACTGCTGTACACTGTGTCCCATTTTGGTTGAGACGTCACTGTATCTCAGCTTTTATGAAATATAGAGACATGCGGTTTTCGCGACCCTGTATCGCCTTTTTGTAAAACTTTCAAAGCCACAAACAGAAATATTCCACCTACTTTTGTTCCTGAAGTACAGAGCTGAAACTGAAACGAAAATGTTCCCTTTTTGAGATGTTATTATTTATTATTTTTCAGGCCCTGTATCAGGTAGAAAAAAGATGAAAACTGCTCATAATAGATATTTTTACAGTGGCGTATTCAAAAATTTTTTTCATAGCGCTGTTTTCAAAATTGGACACAAACTTGACATTTTTTAAATGGAACACCCTGTATATTTTGAGGTTAAATATTATCAATTTTTTTCTGAATACTTAGATGTATCACAACCTAATCTTCAATACATTTTAGCTTCAAAAATCAGAAAAATCCTTATTTTTTATATTCGTTTATTTGAATGCATAAAAGTTAAACATGTATAAAAAGTGTTTTGTTTATTGCATTCATGGAAACTGAGTAACAATAAACATTGTCATTACAGATCAATAATGACGGCTGACGGTGAAAACAAGGAATTTCAAAATTTTGAAGAGTATGATATTATCAAATGTTCAAACCTCTCTAACGAAAATGTCGAAGCTGCAATGCAATTATATTTAAACATGACGTTTCAAATTCAAAAAAGTAATAATTAAATGCATGTGTGCAAGAATTCATGGCCTACTATTGAAATAACAAACATAAATATGGATTTATTGAAAATTGGGTTGTGATACATCAATTTATTTAGAAGAAAAAATGCGAAAATTTTACATTGAAATATACAGATCCCCCCCAATGTTGAACAGAGAGAATATTTTCGAAGCTGTTGCAAATTTTTCGAATCCGTTGGAAAAGTTTCGAAGAAGTTGGAATATTTTCCCCCAAAAAAAATTTTTTCGATGATGGGTTGAGGGGGCCTTCGAAATTTTCTTTTTCCTCTAATTTCAAAACTACTGATTGGATCGTATTTAAGCCAACAATAAAGATGTCTTTAGTGAAGCTGCGAATTTTGAAGCTGTCAAACAATTGGGGTTTCTCAGTTTCTGAACTGGCAAATGTGTACCTTCCTTGCGAGTTGTTTAGGAAAAACAGTTTTCTAATCAAAAATTTCTTTCGGAAGGGAAATTTTGAGGGGTTCAATAAGAATACCATGCTACAATTTGGATGTTTAATGAAGCACCATCATGCAAAATCAAGTTCACATTGAAATTCTATATTCTTAAATAAAATAAGATCTTAATAATAAAATATTAGTAGTATCAAAATTTCGAATTGAAGCTAATCCTACAATTACAATTCTTCAGGAGTACCTTCATAAATAGATGAATATGTAAAAAAGTATAAAATAATATAAAATTGGCATGAGCTTATACAGTACATAAAAGGAATCAAGAATTAGCCATTCAATCCCAAAGTTCTTGCACAGTTGAGCGATCCAGTCGCCATTTTACTCGTGTCAATAATTCTCAATTGATTTTATGTATCAGTTTCAGGGAGTTTGAAATTACTGATTTCGACGAAACGAACTCTTATGCACTCTTTTCTTGGTCGATTATTTCTTTTGTGGGTAGGGGGTTTTTCTCACAGGTTTCTGCGTGCTTAAGTTTGGAACTATCGAAATTTTCTATTCCGGAAATGAGTTGTTTCTGTCCTTTTTCTAATTGGATAACTGCGAAATAAGATAACATCGTTAGGAAATATTCTAAGGCCAATTTTTTGGCCTCACAAGTCACAACAAGCATAAGCGCTTATATTCTATGCATTTCCAGAGCAGTGGGAAGATGTCACAATGCAATTTTCTGTGTTTTATCACTCACCTTCACTATCAGGCAAAATCATTTTCTCTGTTGTTGTTGTATGTTTCATTGTTGCTTTATCGAAATGCTCTACTCCATTCAAAAGATTCTGGTGGGTTTTCTCTTGCAATACCACTGCATGCAATCACAAGCAAACATAAATATCAAGCAAAATGAACACAGCTTTATTTGATACCATATTTTTACATTCAAGCATTTAGCACACATAAAACAGATATTGTTCATTTTTTTCATCTTGTATGCAAAATATTTAATAGGAAAGAGTTTTTTGAATGAAACTGTTTGATATTCGTAAATAATATTATAAGGGCATCCAATTTTTCCGAAAAAATTGAAAAAACACGTTGCTGAGTAATATTTTAACAAGAAGCATGAGTGCTGGTGGCAACAAAAATCCGAGTCGAAGACGAGGATTTTTGCACCTGCACGAATGCTTTTTTGAAAAATATTACTTTGCATTCTGTTTTTTCGATTTTTTTTCACAGGAATAATTAGAGGCCCGAATGGTATTTTACAAGACTATTTCATGAGTAACAGATTATTCTGGATGCATTATGTAGGTATGTATTAATGATTTTCGTTGACAACAACTGTTAAGTTTTGCCGCGGGTAAACCCGAAAAAACTACTGACAGCTGCTGCCATACAGTTTTTCCATCTAGAAACCATTTGAGATAAAATTGCGCGTTTCTGATTGGTGGAAATTTATATTTTTGCACTATTTCAGAGAACCATGAACATATAGAATGTGATTAAGCAATTGCATGTGTTTTTGATACCATGCATCAAGCAGGAAGCAATGAATGGTCTGAGAGGAACCTACCGTCTTTATCAGGCAGTGAATTCTTTTCCTGAGTTTCTGTATGTTTCAGCTTGTTCTTCTCGAAATGTTCTATGCCTTGAATTAAAGCTTTTTCGGTTTTTTCCGCTGCAACATCTGAAATACAAACGAATCGAGTGAAAACCAGTAAGAATAAGTAGAAAAGTTAATTTGTGAGTGCTATATCAACACACAAAGTCCACACTAAGCATTGTTAATCCTTTTAAGGTCTTCAGGGGTATATTATTTCATGAGGATATTAGAAGTTGGCTGTCTGCAAAAACCGTTAGCTCATTTAAGTAAAAGCCACTTCACTTCGATACCTGGCAATTACCTTTTGCGTTAGGTAATACAATCTTCTCTCTAGTATCGGTTTTTTTCAAGGATGAGGAATTAAAATTTTCTACGCTGGCGAAAAGAGCATTATGGCTTCGTTCCTGTGCAACATCTGAATAATAAAATAATAATTTAACCCCTTAACAACATAATTAGGTATACTGTATCAGAAATTTTATTTCAACCACTAGATAATTAATTTTGTCCCAATGAAAATAAATGATAAAAATTAAAAATGATCGACAAGGAAACAGAAATATCAAACAAAAACAACAAAGAAATAATGAGAAATAGCTTGAACTGCCATCGGAAAATTCCTTCAAGTTCACACAGATTTTAAAAAATTCAATGAAACAGTGGATACGAAAATGAAATCATGACTTCATTTCAAAGAACCGCTTTAAATACTAAAAGATAATCGACTGAATTACTCCTCTATCAGCATAAATACTGCCTGCACTTCGATTGAAAATGATTCTTTTTTCCTCTTTTACGATATTTTTATATGGATCATTTATGATATATTGATACCCACGACTTTCAAAGCTAATCAGTTATAATTATTGAAACAAAGGAATGCAATTAAGACAGTTAATTAATTTATCAATAATTTGATCAAGGCTTCAATATTAATTCTTCGGAATTTATTGTGAAAATATTTCATTATTCCAATTATATTTTATTCAATTCTTTTTTGAAAAAAAACAAGAATTCTTGTTCTCTTCGAATCGACAATAGAGCGAGGTATTCAAGAATAACATTTTTGACAACCAAGACCAAGTAAATTTGGGGATCTCTCGGAGAGATTCTCTCTCCTAAATCAGATTATTTTGATAATGAATATAAAAAAGCAGTAGGTCCAAATTGAATAAAAATGTATATCTGATAAGTTCGTTGGGGCGAAACAATTTTTAATTTTGTGAAAAATTGAGTATGTAATTAATGAATCAAAATAGTTGCAACTTGCCCAATTAAAATGCAGCCTTATTGCCCAAAGTGGTATTTATCGATAATTTCGAATAAAAAGCCGATGAACAGATTTTTTGCATCTGAAAATATGGACGAGCCTTCCCTGTATTTGCATAATTAAAATGAAAGTTCAAACCTCAGATCCATAAGTAGGTACCTAACCAAGTAAGTAATAATATAAGGACATGGATAAGAGATAGAGAGGATGCTATTAATCAAAGGAGCTTTTGAACGTTCTGTTCTGTTTAATAAGCATGTTTTAAGATGATGAACGTCTTGTCTACTTTCTAAACTTCCGTTAGATAATGACGGCGCTTCTTGAAATTACATCTTTCTGACTAGAAAAAATCAAAGAGTATCAAGGAGAAAAAAATGTTATTTTTGTATTTTTCTGTAGGTGTCTGAATAGTTTTCATTATTCTATAATTTTTTGAGTCAAAACAAGATTTTAGATATCAATATAAGAATATGTGTAGGTATACAGAGTGGCCACTTTTTTAATGGGATTGTATTGGTAACTTTTAAACCATAAGAGTTAGAAGGTCGGTCAAATGGAGAAAAAGTTTCATTTATAGAAGCATTGTCAAGCAGCTCAAACAAATCGACATTATCAGGGCCGGTTTTTGAGATATCATGAGAAAAGTAAATTCTGTCATTTTGAACGATATATCATACAATGTCATTCAAAGTTGATGTTCAGGTGATTTGACCCTTATCCAAATTAATTTGGGTCGGATCTGTATTACATTTACCTTTTGTTTAATTAACAACGTGCAATACATTTCGATAAGAACATTGATATCGTTGATAGACTTGTTTTTTCTTACATAAACACAACTCTAGGTTTATTGAATGTATTATTTTCAAGTAGTAGGCCGTGGATAAAAAAAACATTGTATGATATATCGTTGAATTCAGCTTCAAAAGTTATTTCGAAAAGTGTCATAAAGTATGCAGGTCCGTATTGAAAAAAATGAGGTTGAGGGTGGCCCAGAGAGTACGAAACGTTGGATACGAAATCTGATTATGTCAATTTGGGGATAATTGACTGTCGAATAAAAAATTCCTGTAACATTTTTTGATAATATTTGAAATAAAGTGGGAAAAAAAGAATAATCAAAATGACAGAATTTACTTTTCTTATATCTCAATAACTGGCCCTGATAATCTCGATTTGTTTGAACTGCTCGACAATGCTTCTATGAATGCAACTTTTTCTCCATTCGACCGTACTTCTAACTCTTATGGTTCAAAAGTTACCAACACAACCCCATTAAAAAAGTGGCCACTCTGTATATCATATGAAGTTTGAATTTTTCTAGAGTAAGATACTAGGAATTGAATAAAAAGTGCTCAAAAGTTCGAATATATTCCTAGAATTGATTTTCAGTTCAAAACATAAGAAACGTAAAAGTACAATTTTTTCAAATCAATTAATCCATTTTTCACTTCACACTCAGATATATTTCGGAAAATGATGAAGCCACCACACACGCACAATTATAAGATTTTTACCGAAATACAATATAGATGTTTAGGCAAGCAAATTTTAATTGAGACTGGCCACCCAGAACCTTGAATATTCTATCAAGGATTAGGTGATTGGTCATTCTTTATGATTAATCTGATTATATAACAACTAGCGACCGGCTCCGGCTTCGCACGGATGCAATGCAATCCTTATGAACAACGGTAGTGCCGGCGCCGCACCGCTATGTCCCTGCATTTTGAATCTGTAATATCTTCGGGAATATTAATTTAAGTTACATTCTGTAAAGGTTGATCTATATTGAATGAAAAATGTATTTAAGGTACCTACTTAATCGGATAAGCATTAATGTTGTATTGCTTAAAATAACTTCCTAAATAAGCCATTTTTTCTCTTAAAATGTAAAGGATAAAAAAATGGTTATTGTGGGTTATCCTTAAGAGATAGACATATACATTCGCGGACTTTTTTGTTGACCTTTTTTGGGAGTACAATACCAAGTACATTATTTTGATTTATCTCGTGGGGTTCAGTCAGCGTTTGCAATGTAAGCGCAAAAAAATGTGTTTATTTACGACATCACATTAGAAACCTGTGAATTCATCAATATTATGCATATATCATAAAAATCGTTATTAGTTATCTCACTTGAAAATATTGCTGGAAAAATTGTAGGTTTCATTATTGTGGATGATATTCCCTTCATCAATTCAGAATATGCGCCCAGAAAGCAGAAACAAGATTGCGCCAAAAATGCGGAAACAGGATGATGTGAAAACAGATGCTTTAACTAACGCGTTCATATTCCCTTGGCGGAATTCGTTCAAAACGGCGAGCACTCTACCTACAGGGTGGTGTGGAAACGAGTGCATTAACTATCGCGTTCATATTCCCTTGGTGGAATTCGTTCAACTGGATAATGCCAGTATGCGCCCATAAATGCGGAAAGAAGTATGCGCCGATAAATGCGATAACAAGTTTGCGCCAAAAAATGCGGAAACCTATTAAAGACTATTCTCTTCATCAGATTTCGCCAAATTGAAAAATAAAGGGAAAAGTTATATTTCTTTCTGGATCTCCGGTTTTCTTTTGGCCATAAGGGGCTTTAATGGCATGGTTCCCCAGGTTCCCCTAATCCCACATATACTGTACGTATCTGTTTGACTTTGAGAAGAATCGTAGGCTAGAACTAAATTGAAACTTTTCCTTTCCGCGATACTCTGAAATCTGAATATCTAGTTAATTTATTGATTAACAGATTATTAGAACCAAATTTCACGCATTTCGACATAAAGTGGAGTAGGCCTACTGGGTATACCACTTAAAAACAAAACGCGCCGAGCACTCTACCTACAGGGTGGTGTGGAAACGAGTGCATTGAATATCGCGTTCATATTCCCTTGGCGGAATTCATTCAAGAAGCCGAGCACTCTACCTACAGCGTGGTGCGAAAACGAGTGCATTAACTATCGCGTTCATATTCCTATGGCGTAATTCGTTCAACTGGCTAAAGGGTCGTTTATACTGGCCCGTAACTTATGCCCTTAAAAATTGTTCTCTTTAAGGGAATAAGTTAAAGTTCGAGTATAAACCATAGCATGAAATTTCTATGTTTCAACTCTTAGGGTAAGGGAAAAGTTTAAGTTACGGGCCAGTATAAACGACCCGTAATGCGGAGCCAGTATGCGCCAATAAATGCGGAAACAAATATGCGCCAATAAATGCAGAATAAGTGGACGCCAATAAATATTCGGTTCGTCGTTCATTTTAAACAAATTTGGGGGTATTGGGGATACCACTTAAAAACAAAACGCGCCGAGCACTCCACATTCAGGGTGTTGAGGAAACGAGTGCATTAACTATTGCATTCATATATTTCCTTGGTGCAATTCGATCAACTGGATAATGCGGAAACAATATGCGCCAATAAATGCGGATAAAGTATGCAGCGAATAAATAGCGTTAGCGGTAGCGTTTCTTTTTGACAGCTTTTCTAGGTGGAAGAGAAGGTAGGTCCCAGAGAACCCTTGGCCTTTCAGGGCTGAGTTGCAAGGGATTTTCTGGATGTCATTCCCAACTTCAGCCATCGATAGACCAAGAGCGGAAAATCAACAGTTGGAAGCATCAATGTGATTGACTTTAAGGGGTTTTTGGTGGTGGTTAATTTCAGGTATATTGACATCAATGTCGGAAATGTTCTGGCGAAAGAGAAATGTCTCAGAGCACACATGCGTCAATAAATGCGGAAAAAGTATGCGCCAAATAAATAGCGTTAGCGGTAGCGTTTCTCTTTTTCAGTTTTTCTAGGTGGAAGAGAAGGTAGGTCCCAGAGAACCCTTGGCCTTTCAGGGCTGAGTTGCAAGGGATTTTCTGGATGCCATTCCCAACTTCAGCCATCGATGGACCAAGAGCGGAAAATCAACAGTTGAAAGCATCAATGTGAGTGACTTTTAGGGTTTTTGGTGGTGCTTAATTTTATAATTGACATCAATGTCGGAAAGCTTCTGGCGAAAGAGAAATGTCTCAAAGAACACATGCGCCAATAAATGCGGAAAAAGTATGCGATTATTAGAAACAAATTTGGCGCGTTTCGACCAAAAGTGGAGTAGGCCTTCTGAGTTCTGGGGATACCACTCAAAAACAAAACGCGCCGAGCACTCTACCTACAGGGTGGTGTGGAAACGAGTGCATTAACTATCGCGTTCATATTCCCTCGGCGGAATTCGTTCAAGTAGCCGAGCACTCTACCTACAGGGTGGTGTGGAAACTGGTTAATGTGAAGCCAGTATGCGCTAATGAATGCGGAACAAGTAGACTCCAATATTCGAAACAAATTTGGCGCACTTCGACATAAAGTGGAGTAGGCCTACTGGGGATATCACTTAAAGAAAACGCGCCAAGCTCTCTACCTACAGGGTGGTGTGGAAACGAGTGCATTGAATACCACGTTCACATTTCCTCCGTGGAAGTCTTTTATGCTAATGCGCAACGAGAATCACTTTTACAATTATCTTGTTCGCAGAAACCAAAGCGGCATTCGTTGGACTGAACATGCGGAAACATGTCGAGGATGCTGAATAGTGAATAGACAGGTAAAGATTATGAAAGAAACGAAATATGTAATTCGTAAGTTATCTCATGGCTTATGTGTTCAAAGTACAAATAAAAGTTGGACTGTTTCGGCGTTTTCCTGAAAGACTGTTTTAAATGCGCCACCCTGCCTTATTTTCTACAACACATAATATTTCATATATAATAAAACAATCATCGACTAATTTTCCTTACCTTCAGCAGATGGTAATACAATTTTTTCTTGGGTATCTGCATTCTTTAAATTCGTTGACTTGAAAGCTTCCAGTTCACTCTTAAGATCACCGGCTACTTTTGGCAAATCTTTCAATGCAGGTGGTGCTGGTGCTGGCATTGGGCAAGACATCTGCAAGACGATGGTACATTAGGTACTAATTAATATGTATGAGGAGATGTGGGTATTGGAGACAGGTTTTCAGGGAATACAATCGATGTAAAAAGGTTATGGAGATATTAATTTCACTTCCACTTCAAATATGAAGGATTGATAAACAAGAAAGATATATTTTTGATTTCAAAACAGGTACAGTATGAGGTAAGTAATTATGGTCAGTTTCATAGGGAGGGATTTTAAAGATATCTGAAATTCTGTCTGTTCTTCAACCTATGAATCATACATCGTTGCAGTAGACTGGAACATGCCTCGAATATCAAGAGGGCGATCCATTGGTTGAGTATCTACTTCCGGTAAGTAATACAGCGCAGTTGGAGTTGGTAATATACGTGTGGTGTTTAGAGATAAGTCAAATTGGCATTACAATCAACAAATAAATATTCTTGCGATGAATCAGAGCTAAACGTCAGGATTCTTTGTTTAATCTTTTTTCTGATTGAGCCCAAGAAGTTTTATCTATGTATTCGCGGAGAATTTTTTTCTCACTTATGAGAAACTTGCTGGTACCGCCCCTGGTTCACACCACAGCACTCCCGATTATTATTAATGTAGCAATACTGATAAATGAAAATGACTTCGGCTTCGTACTCCATTTATGGCTTCAAGTTTGCGCTACTCGTACAAGTTAATGACATGAAAGTAAACGTCATCCAACCTAGTTGGCCAACTTGTCTGAAGACCATATGGTGTTCGGATCGAGAAGAAACGCAATGTGGAGATCTAACTGTCGGTAATTCAATGAGGTTGCCAGTGCAACTGCAGAAAAATCTGAATGAAAGACTAATTGGGTTGCGAGAAAAGAAGCAAGTCTAGCATGAACTCTAACGGCTTGTTGCTAATTTAATTTCTGCGAGAGCTGGTAGAATTTCGAAACGATTTTCTTTGAAATTTAGCCATTCAAGCAGCAATTTTCATAGGGGGCAAAAATTATGAGACTTTGGGGAAGCCAGCCCTACATGAAAAGCCCTTGAACAATGGTTCAAAACGATGTTATTTTTCCAGAAACGTTACAGGCCAAAATGAAGTTCCCTAGAAATTTTCTTATAATGGTTTCCCTGAGTGACCTTCATTTGCAACGAGAAAAATGATATTATCCAAATGTAACTATTTTTCATTGATATATGATCTTATCAGTTTAGTTTGTATAAGGAAATATCGTATTAAATATGAGTCATGTGTGATATCACACCAGTAACAGGTTTGACTTAAGTGAGTTTATAGTTTATGGGTATACAATGAATGAAGGCGATCATTTGAGCTACCATAAAACAACGAAATTCTTTAATTGCAATCACCATATATTTTCAAGCCAACAGATCTTTTCAATGGAAATACCGTGCGGTAAAAAATTTAAAAAATAATTGCTCTTATAGACCTGTACAGAGTGGATCACATAAGCAGTCGATTGAAGAACAAGAACAATAAAATTTCAATATCAACAAAGGCCCATTAACGCTTTGTTTATTCCTCATGAATCATCTGCTTGAAATTTGTATGGTCTTGGTGAACCTGTGATTAATATGCCATGAAATAGTTCATATTTTGATCATTGATTCCGAATGATATCAATAAGAAATCCTTTTGATTTTGTACTGAATTCGTTGAATTTTATATTAATAAAACCCCACAACTCCAGCACTGATTGAGCCTAAGCTGTTTACCAAATTTTCAAGTTCAAGTTTGTTTCTGTTCATTGAAATACACTTTTTCAGAATAAAAATGAGATTAGGAACCATTTTGGCACGGTTGTGACTAGTGCATTCAAATATCAACCTGAGTCACTGATATCTTATGTTTGCAAAAAAATGATGTCACTTATATCAGATTATTCATTGCTATCAATTATTTTCTCCTGAATAAACACAATCGTATGTTTTGCTTGGATGTGTTGAGAACCGAATATTATTGTAAATATTGAAATAAATATTGAAACATTTTATCCATTGCCAAAGCTCAAAAACAAATAGAATATGTTTTACAAGATCCGAACCCTTCAGTTTTACAACCTCATTTACAGTCTTGAATATCTATGAAAATATATGAGAGATTTGAAACGAAAAACAAGTTGATGAAAAAAAAATCAATAGATCTCTTTCAGGAAGTTTATTTTCTATCCCTACTAAGGATTTATTCTTGTTGACATCTGCATTTGCATCCGAGTATTTTTAGTACAGCTCCGAGAAATCCTCAGGGTTGTTAGCCAAGATTGGAATTTTGGGGATAGACCAAAATAGGAATGTACAAAGGAAGCATTCCATCCAAGTGACATCATCAAGAGAAAGACGATCTATTTTAATGAGGAAAAGAGACTGAACATATGTGTCTCGACTGCATGTACGATGCATTTGGAAGTTTAGCATTCTTCCATTGACGGTATAAATATTTACGTATTAATTATGGACACGACTTGAGTTCATAACCTACTTTCTAGGTCAAATTTGTATCCATGTATCAGTACTTTTCATCTGTTTATCTTTACTGTGTGCTGGTTTGCAATAATAAAACAGTAGAGGTGTCAATCGCAGATATGTATTGTGTAAATGTGTATGAATCATCTAATTAATTATTGATTAGATTAGAATCTTTATTTAAAATAATTTTTTTAGAATCTATTGAATCTAGAGCAATTCGCATATTTTCTTGAGTAACTTCTGAATTATGCTTCTTTGCTGAATAAATATTTGTTTACCTCAAAGTAAAGGCTTTAATTCGAGTTCCGTATGATTCACATTTTGAGCGCTCGTTCTGCTTGAAAAAGAGCTATTTCGATACGATGTGTATTCTTTCAATTATGAGCTGATAGAATGAGATTCGACACTGATGACGAATCCGTGGCCAAAATTCAATTCTGTCCATCTTTCCTTTCCAAATCACCTAGAAGTTTGAATTTTTTTAATTGATTTGATTGGCGAATGCGAATTTACATTTTTTTCAAATAAAAACCATGTTTTTCAAAGCTTCTTCATTTTACTACGAGAATGGAATCTCCAAGCAGAATTTTTCCAAGAAAATTGTGTCATTAAAAGCTTTTATTTAGTTTCACCTGTCCCGGTGTCTGTCTGTAATCAAATCTTGCAAGTTGAATATGACACACTTCTAATCGTCCGATTGATTTGAAATTTGGCAGGTGCACATAATTCTGGTGACAATGCATCATGAAATATTTTTTATAGAAAAAAACAAAATGGCGGCTCCAAAATGGCGGATGAGTTTTGTAATTATCATCCGATTTCATTCAAAATTAGTATCTGGGGGTTTTTGGGTTCGACAAAGATGATTCTTTCGTCAAAATTGAAAAATTCAAGATGGCGGCTACAATATGGCGGACGAGTTTTGTAATTATGATCCGATTTCATTCAAAATTAGTATCTGGGGGTTTTTGGGTTCGACAAAGATGATTCTTTCGTCAAAATTGAAAAATTCAAGATGGCGGCTACAATATGGCGGACGAGTTTTGTAATTATGATCCGATTCTATTCAAAATTGGTATCTGGGGGTTTTCTGGGTCGGAAATTACGATTTTTCCAAATTGAGGAATTCAAGATGGCGGCTTCAAAATGGCGGATGAGTGTTTTTATTATAAAAGCTTGTCTTAAAAAATGATTTTTTTATTATAGCTTGTTTAATCAAATAATCAGAGGAAGTGGTGAAACTTTTATCTCCAAAACTCTCACTCCTTATTAATTTCTACGAATTCGTTTCTTACAAACGGAAAACGTTGTATCATTATTTGGAAAGTATGGGAAAAAGTTGAATGGAAAACCTACGTCAGGAATTCAATTGTTTCAGTGGTAGTACAGGCATTTACCTATTGTGCTGATAACGGCCCATAGTTTATCCAATTAGGTATATAAGTTAAAAGTGTTAAATTATGTTCACCGTTTTTATAATGTAGATTTCTTCCTTAAGCTTAATTTGCTTTAATATTCACACTTTTCTTGTTAAGACCGAGAATCTTGAAGGTTGTGAGAACCTATATTCATATTGGCAATGATTTTTTCCATTTCTTGCAGAATCTAAAGTTTTTTAAGGTGGTGCCCTCTGCCCTAATCTATTATTATCTATTATTCTGATAGATTTCCTTCTACATCTTATTAATTGAATATTGTTGAGTTTTTAGTTAGTTATCCATGTATCCAGTATCCATAATAAATAAATACATAATTGAAAGTACATACATATTTTTTTTTCTATTTTTTCTCGCTATCTGTACCAAAATTTGATTGAGTTGAAAAACACTGAATCAAAGTGAATGATTGAAAATTATAATTTATTAATTAATTCAAAATTAAATAACATTCTATTACTTCAAAAGCATTTCCTGCAAGAATTCATTATCTCCATGTTATATTGTCCGCACTACAATATCATAAAGAATTTGTAGATTATGTCCATATATAAAAGCACACCACTCATTAGGAGGTTCAAACCCGAAAAAAATGTAGAATGTTCAGCTACCATAAAGATCTAATGATTATTTCTAATAAGGTGGCTTCTTAATTAATTCGCCTAAAACGATTCAATTCGCTACAAGACAGTTCATCGACCTAATGAGGTTTTTCCACTGACTTGCAACAACCTTAAATGCTGATTTCTTATCGTTTGGACAAAAAACATCGATTTAACGATGGTCAATAATCAATTAATGATTAAAGTCAAAGAAAGTTAGAGAAAAATCATAGGAAATAGAAATTGTCCATCAAAAAATTGTCTTCGGTCAATTTTCACGAATTCAAAATATGTAGTTATCTGCCACTGCCATTGACAGAATACTAACATAACAAAAAGAAAAATTTTCCTCATGGGAATCCTCAATAAACTTACGATGAAGTTAAATGAATAATGCGATTCTGACATAAACATAAGAAGGGTTGCACCTCAATTCATTGAACTTTGGGAAGAAATAATGTAATTTAGATTGATTTGTTATTAATTTTTTTAACGACTGCACATTTTCTACTTTTTATGCGGCCGCATCTGCCACTTCAATGAAGGTAATGAAACAATTCGATAGCGGTTGTCTTAACGGATTACTCTTTGCGTCCAAGAAAAAAAGACATGTATACTGCGATTGCTAGGGATGACTCATTGTCCAACAAAAAGCAACCGGAGACACCCAAACAAAACCCGATCGATCAAAATTACACAGATACAATAACTCGCAGGGATGGGTGCAAATCCAAACAATAAATTGTTTAAAATCGTGACCGCACCCTAAAGACAATAATTTGAATTTCCCCCCATTCTTTGTTCATCTTCTATTCCTTTTTTTAATCGAATATGAATGAAATGGTGAAGCACTTACCTTTTTTGATATGAGGTTGATATAAAATTCGTTGAGATGAGGTAAAGTAACTGTTCACTGATGAACCGGCTTAAGAACTAGTAACAGCTGATGATGACAACCAACTGGTAGAAACGTCGCGTTTGATATGGGCGAAATTCGAACTGCGCTATGGAAATGGAAGAGTCCTCCAAGCAGCCACGTAGAATTGAAGAGGGAAAGGCGGTGCGATTGCAGCTTTAGGTTCTCCTTTGATCCTCCATCCATACAACTCGAAAAACAATTTTTTTAATTAATTAGTTACCAGAGTTACCTCTGGCAAAAGCCTAGATGCATATCTGGAAAAGTTAGTAATTTCGAAATTGAAATGATATTTGATGATGTTCTCGAATATGTCTTTCTTTATTATACAAGGTGTCCCATATAGTGTGCGACACACTATACATATTCATCACCATTATTCGCATCGGAAGTCAACGTTGTTCTAACAATATACAGAAGTAAGACTTTAAGTGAACCCGATCAAAGAAACAGGAGCTTTGACAATTCGATTTGAAAAAAATATCGTTTCGCAGGTTAAACTGGAAAACCTATACATATTTCGATACCAAACTTGGGTATATTACATCCTTTGCCAAGAATTTTTCGAGTACTCCGTCTATATCTTCGAACGAGGGTGGTCTTAAACTGGAAGTACTAACGAAGAGTTGAGATTCCCCGCATAACTTTGAGAAAAAGAGTCCAACTGGATTTCCATGACAAGTTTTTGAACTATCAGTGGCTCACCCAAAAAAAGTTCTGGAAGAAAACATAAAAAATTTCACCCTGTAGATTTGCAGTCGAAATTGGCTTGTCACAACTCACATGGTGTAAACTCGAAATTGTATTAGGGTAAATGTGTCTAAGAGTACGCACTTAGTGATTTAAGTTCAATATCTTTTCGATTTTCAATACAAGGGTGGTTTTTTATGTTTTTTTTTTCTTTTATAAACACCGAAGATTATGTTTTGATGGCATTTTACGTCTGAAAGGCACAGATAAATAAATTATTCCACTTTTCCTGGACTACTTCCAGTGCGTACTCTTATGCACAGCTGTGCATAAGAGTACGCACGCTTATACTTAAGAGTACGCATATTACCATAATTCTTTGTAACACTCATTTTTGAATGAAAAACGGTTAAAAACGAACCAAAACATTTCCATTTATTAAACTTTGTTTCACATACATAACGTCTTAGGTATCATCACAACATAATAATAAAATAAAATAAAACTTTTTTCCACTTAATTTTACTCAACAAAGTATTAATAAATCTGATAAAAGAAAATACCTACTACTCTTCGCAGTCGGAGCATATGAATTCACCTATAACATAATTTGTGCAGGACTCATGCTACCACTGTTCGCAATGGGAACACATAATCCAGTCTTCTACTGATTTCGAATATAAATCATTGCACCTTGGACAACTGACATTCTCATCTTCTGATTTCTTGTTCATTTTTCTTTGGTTTTTCTCTGCAGTTTCAGATAAGGAATGTAATTTTCTTTTTGCTGCCCTTGCTCTTTTCTTTTCTTCCCTCTCCTCCTTTTCTTGTGCTAGTACGCACTGCGTACTCTTATGCAGGGAATTTTGCGTACTCTTATACACATCCATGAATTTCGATACTTTCGGCTTTATTTATGACAAAAACAAATTTTGCTACCGTTTTCATATTAATTGAAATGAAGTGAAACATATTGTGACATAATTCAATATCTACAAGGCCAAAGCGCCAGTTCTTACCTGTACAAACACAAAACTTTGAACGATAAGAATTACAGTGCGCGGCAACGAAAACTTCTAACCCATTTTTCTTCCGACCTACGCTCAGAATTGCAGATTTCGATCTTGTTAGTAGCATTAGATAGCATTCGGATTGAAATAGGCTTTTCAAAATCAACAAAAGTTGGCGGTCTATTGAAATAACAGTGGTGCGTACTCTTAGACACATTTACCCTATGCCAAATTTCCGTTGAATATCCTGTGAAATGCAGATAGGTACTATGACAAAAAACTTGAAACGTTCGCGTTTATTTCTTAAAATCATTCGAGGAATATCTCCTATTGGTTTGTACCTCCAATTAAGGAACACCCTGTATAATTGGCAAGAATCTGGGACTGATGGCCGACTGCAGGACAGTATCTATATTCACATTTCTCTCCTTGAAACTTATGTATCTACAGGTAATTTTTGATGAAATCATTCATTTTCATGATCTCTACCTCCCTTTAATGAGACCCATCTTTAAAAACACCCTGTATAGTGTATATCATGCACTGCTCAGCTCTGATGGAAATTCGAGGGTCGTTGAATTTTCTCTTCATCAAATTACTGTTTCCATGACGTTGGTATCCATGATAGGAAGCTCGGCAGATCCATATGGGCTTTTTAAAACGAAACAGACGAGATAACGGGCGGAATAAATTTATTTCGAAAAAATGCTCGGACACGTCGATTTTTGTTTCGAGGGGGACAACTTTTAAGGTCAAATTCACAACTATATCGCTTCAACCCTTAGTGTTAGAACACCAACCCCTAAATTTCGAATAGGAAAGATAGGGTGAGTGATATCTCATTTGAAAGGTCCTTTTATGCTGGATTCAGGATATTAATTTTTTCTTCATTTGATTCATTGATTCTTGAGATATTGACATTTGACGTTGAAACAAAGATGGTATTGTCGTCAAGCAAACTGTCTGAATCAATCGAATTTATTATTCATTCATTCTGTAGATTTGATGAAACTCCATAACTGATGCCATACACCAGACATAAAAATACAAAGTTAATATTTTAACAATGAATAATTAGTCAAATAATTGATGAATTCACATAGCATTGTTAGCAGGATGAATGGTACTGTACGAAATTCAAAATTGAATATCTCAAAAACGAATGCGTTGAATGAGAAAAAAATTATTACGCTGAATTCATGATAAAAAGGACTTTCAACTGAGGTATCACTCACCCTATCTTTCCTATTCAAAATTTAGGGGTTGGTGTTCTAACACTAGGGGTTGAAGCGATATAGTTGTGAATTTGACCTCAAAAGTTGTCCCCCTCGAAACAAAAATCGACGTGTCCGAGCATTTTTTCGAAATAAATTTATTCCGCCCGTTATCTCGTCTGTTTCGTTTCGAAAAGCCCACCTGTATAGAGATAGTTACCCCCAAGATCTTGAAAATTATTCTTTCGAAATACCACGTAAAGTAGGTACATAAGATTCATAAGAAAGATGGTAGTCGAAGTTAAAAACGAAACAAAGCAGAGAACGATGAAAGAATTATGCTCAGAGGCCAAATATCCAAGAAGTGACCATGGAATTTTGAGTTAAAAAAAATTGAAGGAATTCATGGAATATAAAGCATACAATAAGTCTTGCCTCTTGCCGATTCGAATATTCAATGCAACTGGTGTCACACTATTTTTATGTGAGCAGGGTTCTCAACATGACGATCTGTCTGCATTTTATAACTAGCATGATACATGAAAATACAGTGCGCGTCAAAATTATGGAACAAATTCATTTTCAGTATGTGCATCCAGAACAATGGTGGTCATTTTGAACATTTAATTCAACTTATCTTTGTAATGCACAATGATTCTCCGGGTGGTACTTCAATGCCGAAATAAATTTACAATGTCACTCCATTTTTTTTCTCCATCAAAGAGTTCGTAGGGGTTGAAAGTTGTGCATGAGCAAAACTGTAATGGTTGACTTTCATTCAGTGACAAATTTCATCAGGTACCTGAGGTACCATCGTCTCAAAGTAAATGAGCCATTATACAATTAAAGTGCACATACTGAAAACCTCTTTGAACTAACTGATTTTTCAAAAAAAAACATTTTCTGCACGCCTGTAAAGAAGATACGAAGACCTTGTCACAAAAGTACCACATGACCCACTTTCCTATTCAAAAAATTTAGAGGATTGATGGGGATGGCACAGGGCGCAACAAAAATCCTTAAAAAATGCATAAAAATTTGGTAAAAGTGGAACAAAAATTGATCAGTTTCAGGATTTTGTTGCCAAATATTTTTCTTCTGACGAAATGAATTCATTCCATAATTTTGACGCGCACTGTATGGCCAAACTTTCTGCCACAGTGCGAGAAACCGAGAGGGATCAAAGATCGTTTTCCACTCCATCTCCAGCAGATTTTCAGCTCCAGACAACGCCGTCTGTTGTTGTATTAGCCACACTGTATAACTGGGGAGGAAGAGTGACTCATCGAGGATTCGACGACTGCAGATAATAATTGGATTGAGGATATACGAGTGTTTTCACAAGGCGCATATTATATTTGTCGTTCTTGTCTTAAACGTTTCCAAGAAATTGCGGTACACAACAACGAAATTCATTCGTGACTCAATTTGACCCTATATCTTCCTTTTTTATATATGGATACTCAGACATCTAGAAATTTAAGGGAATTCTTGTATGAATTAATGACAGAATAATATAATATGATGGAAATAGCTTCTGCAAAATGCCATTGTGAAATTCTTATTCGAAGTTTTCATCAACAATTCGTAGCACTTAATGCTTGGCGCGTTGATAAGGTTGTTGTTATTTTTTATCCTTTTATCACACCTGAACGTACTACAAATGCTGATAAAAATATTAAATAACAATTTTACTGCCGCCTAGAAGCAAATTATAAGCAATATCAACATTTCAATGCTCAAGTAGTCAAGTCACACTAACAAATTATTTTAATACTCCATCTGGGCTGAGCCACCCCAAGTATATTTCCGGTATAATCACATCAATTCCACTGTAAATAATTTAGGAGCCTGCCCTTCTACAATATTCGTCTCTCTGCAAGTTTTTATTTTGAAATTGTTATGAAATTAATATCCGAATCGACCGAATCAACTCACATCAGGCAATTCTCCTTGGAAAGGTCATCCGAGTGTGGGTGTTAAGCTTCAGGAACGGGCCTAAGAGGGGGATGGGGGGACGAGCCCCCGCCAAATTTGGCAAATTTTAAAAGCAGTTGGAATATTTTCGAAGCTGTTGAAACATTTTCGAAGCAGTTTGACAAATTTCGAAGCAGTTGGAAAAGTTTCGAAGAAGTTGGGAAAATTTCGAAGCAGTTGGAAAAATTTCGAAGCAGTTGGGAAAATTTCGAAGAAGTTGGAACAAAACAGTTGGGAAAATTTTGAAGCAGTTGGTAAGATTTCAATTGAGTTGGAATACATACTTCTACAAAAGCTTTCTTAAAATGTGAATGAATTTGACATTTTTCGATAAAGTTTGAAATTAATGTTTTTTAAACTGGTAGAACTAAGCCCACGTTTAGCCGGACAAAAGCATGCAGAGAATAGCGAAAATTGTACAAATTCTTGTTATAGAGTATATTTAGGGTATTTGGCAGATTTGGCCCAATTCGCAATGTGTATAACCAACAATAAATGGTATTTA
This sequence comes from Adalia bipunctata, assembly GCA_910592335.1. NCBI lineage: Eukaryota > Metazoa > Arthropoda > Insecta > Coleoptera > Coccinellidae > Adalia > Adalia bipunctata. The sequence continues at coordinate 19,698,167 of OU342955.1, forward strand.
TTTTGATATTGCTGCCAAGTGTTTGAAAAGATGAACAATTTTTCATCTTTTACGTTATACCTCATCAGAAGGTAGTTGTTAATTTCTCAGTATGGCCGCATCGACTGTGTCATAAAAAACTATCTGGTACCAATTTGCGCTATTTCTCTCGGTCGGGCAGTAGGCAGTAATGCAGTATTTTTTCTCATTCTCAATATTATTTTATCGACTCTCCGTTCAACTCGTAAATCATTTAAGGGGCCGTTTGGCCGTTATACTTCGGCCTACGGCACCGATTCTCCATTCAAAAAGTGCCTTTCATTTTTCCAAGTTCACGCCCTTAATTTTCCACCTGAAAGCTCAATTTTTTTCAATTCTCCTGGAAATTCAGACAGTTCTCTGCGATTTCACACTTTCTGGAAGTCTTTTCAGTATTTCCATAATTTTTGCATTGATTAAGTGCCAAATGGAATTTAAAAAGAAAATGGAAAATTGATTTGTCGAGGGCAGTCCAATTTCATAGACTCTCAAATTCAACCCGATTTTTTCATGCGAAAAAATAATTTTTTCGAAGAGAAGAAATCGGAGTGCCCTCAAAACACCCTTCAACTTCAATTTGAAGAAAAAATCAAGAATTTAGAGTGAAAATTGATGGCATAATCTTGGAAAAATGAAAGGCACTTTTTGAATGGAGAATCGGTGCCGTAGCCGATTTTTTCAAGCGAAAAAGTAATTTTATCGAAGAGAAGGAATTGGAGTGCCTTCAAGACATTCTTCAACCTCAATTTAAAAAAAAATCAAGCTTTCAGGTGAAAAATTGGGGGCGTAAACTTGGAAAAATGAAAGGTACTATTTGAATGGAGAATCGGTGCCGTAGCCGATTTTATCAAAGAGAAGAAATTGAAGTGCCCTCAAGACATCCTTCAACCTCAATTAAAAAAAAATCCGGCTTTTAGGTTAAAAATTGAGGGCGTACCTAAACTTGGAAAAATGAAAGGCACTTTTTGAACGGAGAATCGCTGCCGTAGCCGTCGGCCGAAGTATACAAGAAGTACGCAAAAATGGACCGGAAAAGATTCAAAGTGAAGTGTGTGGTATGTGGACTTTTGTCAGTACACTTGAATAAATCATTCATTTTTCTTCGGAGTTGAACTTAAAAATCGAAACATACAATTTACAAATGATAACAGATGCTGTGTAATCATGTAGAGGTTGTCTCTGGTGTTAATCTGGTAATGCAGAATTAAAAAACTACACTACAAAATTTTCCAAATATTTTAAATGCTCTCGGGGAAAAATATTGACTCGCAATCCAAAATACCACCCCCCTTCAACCATTGGTTTTCTAATCCTAATGCACAGTTGGAAAATTTTCAAAACTATCCCCCCACAAAAATTTGGCTTCGGCCCGTCCCTGTTAAGCTTTACAATTTTCATTACCTTCTCGTACATGTTCATAAAGGGGGTGGGTTTTTGATAGGGTGATGGTAATGTAAATGACATTTATCCTGGAGGCAACCCTACATAAGATGCAAATGAAGTTTTCTCAATTTATCATGTACGTATAGGGTGAAATTTATCCTAATTTAATTAACGGCGTTGGAAATATTCATATTATTGTAATAACAATGTAATCAAATGATAGGTATAGTGATTAAATTTCAATCAACGTGTGAAAAACGCTGTTAATCCAAATAATTGATGGACTTGATCTAAAACTTCGTTATTTTCAAATGAGGCTTTCTAGACCAAAACTCATTAGAAATGCTTGAGTGAAAAACGATAAATTTTAACTGGTTTAAATCATGGATACTTGGCTAAGCAGTCGTTGGAAAGCATTAATTAAGCTGAGGAATTTATAAACGGTATATTACCTAATCAAAAGGAGTTTTCAACGGATATATACCTTCTTGTATTTTTTATACGTTCGCTAAATATGGCTCTTTTTGTTTTCCTGTTAATAACTAAAGATTCGATCGATATATTTTTCATTCACATGATGAAAACAAGCTACACGAAAATTGGGCCATATCGCTAAACCAGAAAACCATATAAAATTCTAGAGAAGCACAGCAATGAACTTAAATTTTTCTTAGAAAATCTGCCTCCATTTTAGGAAAGTTTCTGTTTTCTGAATGTTTTGAACTAAGAAACAAATTCCGTTTTCGATAGTCAAAAGAAAACGAGGAAATCATCTGTTAGGAATCAAATTCTGCTCTCAGAAATAAACTAATTGAAATGGCATTTCTGCTTCCAATTTTTCAATTGATTCTTCTCAGTTAGTTGTCATTGATATTCGCAAGATTCAGAGCTCTCGATTAATTCTTCAGTTTTAAACAGATTATTATGAATTTCTGCAGGTTTTTATTTTTTTTTTTAATTTTTTCGTGTCACCAGAAAAATGTATATGCAACCTTTTGTTTGCAGGAAAAATACACAACTCTTCTCCATGTAGTTCTAACCCTACTTGACAACTTTTTTCGGATTTTTGGCGAGGAAAATAGGGAGAATAAGGTTTTGAATATAAGAATAAATGCATTTTCAAAATCATATATTTTTTATCATTTCACATTATCTACAAAAATATAAAATCAAAAATTCAAGGTTTCCACAAACGAACCAACCCATCTTCACTATAGGTACAAATAAGGTTTTGATGAGGATGATGTGCCATTCCTATGACATCCTTCTCGTGAATCTGAAAAAAAAATTTAATAATGTGATTTCCTCAAGATTCAATATCGAAATAATGGAAATATACTCACATTTAACGTCCTCTCAAGTTTTCCAGAATTGGTCGAAAAACAATACAATACCATATCTTCACCTACACAATAAATCCAATCTCCTTTCGGAGAAACGGTGGAACAAACAAAGTCACCACCTTCTCTTTTACCGCTCGCAAAGGATCTGACAATCTGAAAAAATATCACTTAAGCATTTCCAAATTTCATTTGAGACTCTTTTACACACCTGTCCTTGAAGATTCATTATAACAGCTGTGTTACTTCTATTACAAACAACAAAATGTTCTGGATTCTTCGCAAAATTGTGAATGTTATTAACAGTTGTGTCTCCCGCTCCGAACGATTTGAATGTACTTATACATTCTGTTGTTTTTAAATTCCAGACTTTTACCGACCCATCAGAAGAAGCACTTGAATTACATAAAGTATTATAAATATCCCAGATCAGACATAAATAATTTACTCACCTCAATACATTATGTCCATCTTGACTGAAAATAACCTCATTTACAAATGAGGAATGTCCTCTGAACTCCTTCAGTGTTTTGCCTGATTTTAAACCGTGTAGTCTGAAATCAAAAACGGAAAAAATAGATGATATATCAACAGGAGATACAGTAGCAAATGATCCCAGCAACGGATTCGGTGCACAGGCAACGCCACACGATGAGTACGCCCTGCATAACCCTTGCTTTGTATTTACCTGATGCTATGGTCGAAGGATGCACTCAACACTTGACTGTTGTCCCGAGAAAACTGCAAACAAGTGATACCTTTGCTGTGCGCCTTTTCGATTTTTCTCAAACACTGGCCTGAACTTATTCTCCAAACTTTTACACCGCCTGTTTGAGATCCCGAAACAAGCATTTCACTGTCTCTTGAGAAGGCTAAACAAAGCACAGCATGCTCCATCAGCATGTAGTTATCCTAAGGCAACAAACTTCAAATTACTCATGGAAAACTTGATGAATTTCTAATCTTTCGAATATTATTCAGAATTTTACATGAAACTGCAAATTCCACTTACTTGTGCTTGGTATTTGAGATCCTTCCTGATTTTTCCTGTTGTGAAATTCCAAACCTCAATGATTCCATCCACACTACCTGTAATAAGATATTGCCCATCGGGCGAAAATCTAGCACATTCCACATGGGATTTCTGACCAAACTTGATCTGTTTGGCCATTTGAGTGGGAAACTGTTCGTCTTCTTGGTCTCTAATAGCCGCTTTACCCCTGAATAAATCGATTGTGGTTCCAGGAGGCAACAAACCTTGGTGCTGTTGCCATTTCAACGCCTGCCCCAATAAGGCTAAAAGACGGGAAGAAGGAACTACGGATACTTCTCCTGAAAGTGCGTGAGCTATTGCTGCCCTACGTTTTTCTTTACTACTTCCATCCGCATAAGCTTCACGTGGATCAAAGTAAGACCTTGCCAGTAGATTTTCTGAAAATATTAAGTAGCATTGGAAGTCCACTTCGAATTACTCTATTACTCACCCAAGTGAATATACCTTTCTGGCTCATTTTGTTTCAACATAATCATTGGATCAGTTTGTCTCAATAAAGATCTTGCGGCACCCAGTTCACGCAATTCAATCAATTCTAAAACAATCTAAAAAATGGTTTTTTATTAAGTTCTCACAAAATAGGTATTGACACTCACTTGTTCATACAAATCGATAAGTTTTTTATCAGGTAATTTCAAAGACTGTATAGCCTTCAATACTGTGTCCCAATGTCCATTATTAATATCCGCACAGAAACCATCAACACTGTCCACTGTGTTGAGCGTAACACCAGTTTCTTCCTAAAAATTTCTATTCTCAAAAAAGATACGTCAAGCATACACCAAATATTCACCTGTAGGGTGTGAAGTGTTCTATACAGATTAGATTCTTTCAGGTATTGTTGTATCAGACGAATAACACTGAAAAACAAATGTGAATAAAATATATTTTATTGTTTTTTCAATTTCAACTCACTCTGCTGATTCGATTTCAATCGACATTTTTCACTTTGTAAGTTTGTATCTTGAAACTTTGATGTAACTCAGAAAAGTTGATAGAAAATTGTTGATTATATTATGCGTCTCGTCCTCTAGATCATTTAACGTAGTATACCCAATTCTGTCCGAAGTGATCACATATTCAAAGTAAGAAAAAGAAATTTCTTACATTTCTAGGTTAATTCTCCGCTCTGTGGTCCAAGTTAGCGCCTCCGAGGAAGCCAACTATTTCAGCCATTATTCATTTATGTGCGAAAGTGATAACATACTAAAAATGTTTTTATTTTTTAGAAAATGGGACGAAGCAAGAGAACAAGAGAAGGAAGGAAGGAAGGAAGTGAAAGGTCTCAAATAACTTGATACGTTTCTGATAGAAACGATATCATAGCCACAGTAAAAGGTAGAGTACCTTATACAGTGTGTCCTGAGAGGACATTTGCTTTATTTGATGACCTGGTCAGAGACAACCTGTCTCTGACTTGATACGTTTCTGAGAGAAACGATATCATAGCCACAGTATAAGGTAGAGTACCTTATACTGTGTGTCCTAAGAGGACATTTGCTTTATCTGGTGTCATTCTTCTACGAGTTCAATCTAATCCGGGACCATGATCCGAGACGGGGACCTGAAATGGAAGGAAGGATAACATGTAAGTTGAATTTCTAGGGGCCTTCAATGGCCACAGTAACTTGATACGTTTCTAAGAGAACCGATATCATAGCCTTTATGGTTGAGTTACTTAACATGGAAGTGTCCTGAGAGGATCACATCCATAATTTGTAACTTGATACATTTCTGAAAGAAATGACATATCAGAGCCTTTATGGTTAGTTACTTAACATGGAAGTGTCCTGAGAGGATCACATCCATAATTTGTAACTTGATACATTTCTGAAAGAAATGACATATCAGAGCCTTTATGGTTGAGTTACTTAACATGGAAGTGTCCTGAGAGGATCACATCCATAATTTGTAACTTGATACATTTCTGAAAGAAATGACATATCAGAGCCTTTATGGTTAGTTACTTAACATGGAAGTGTCCTGAGAGGATCACATCCATAATTTGTAACTTGATACATTTCTGAAAGAAATGACATATCAGAGCCTTTATGGTTGAGTTACTTAACATGGAAGTGTCCTGAGAGGATCACATCCATAATTTGTAACTTGATACATTTCTGAAAGAAATGACATATCAGAGCCTTTATGGTTGAGTTACTTAACATGGAAGTGTCCTGAGAGGATCACATCCATAATTTGTAACTTGATACATTTCTGAAAGAAATGACATATCAGAGCCTTTATGGTTGAGTTACTTAACATGGAAGTGTCCTGAGAGGATCACATCCATAATTTGTAACTTGATACATTTCTGAAAGAAATGACATATCAGAGCCTTTATGGTTGAGTTACTTAACATGGAAGTGTCCTGAGAGGATCACATCCATAATTTGTAACTTGATACATTTCTGAAAGAAATGACATATCAGAGCCTTTATGGTTAGTTACTTAACATGGAAGTGTCCTGAGAGGATCACATCCATAAGTTGTAACTTGATACATTTCTGAAAGAAATGACATATCAGAGCCCTTATGGTTAGTTACTTAACATGGAAGTGTCCTGAGAGGATCACATCCATAATTTGTAACTTGATACATTTCTGAGAGAAATAATATCATTGCCATCACGATTGAGTTACATAACATGTAAGTATCCTGAGAGGATCACATCCATAACCTGATAAGTCCTGAGAGGACTTTTATCAAATAATAATGGTTGAATTATTAACTTATTTAAACGATAGATTGATAGAGGCACTCAATTCAACTGCAGTTGATGGTTTTCTGTATGGTAATAACCTTGGCGAGAAAATCAAAGAGACAAAGGCTTTCGAAGATCTTAAACTGAACAGAAGACCAACGAAGCAGGCTACAGCAACAGTTCGTAAGCCTTTAAACTCGTAGGCCTCCCCCTGGCTGTATCAACACATGCGAGAGGCAGACAGCCAGTGCTTCGGAAGAGGAGAGAGTACCAGGGCAGGAGCAATCGCCTCTACAATCCATCACCCGACAACAGCGCTCAAGTTGGAAAAAACAATAGAGGTTAGGTGTAATGCTGGTTGCTTAAAGTTTTTCATTAAGAATTGGATGGCATTTACAAAAGATCCATTAATTTTATCCTGGTTCAAAGGCTATAAGATCCTATTTACTGAAACCCCACAGCAGTTTACTGTCCCTAAAGAGCCTGACTACTCTTCAAAGAAAAGGGAGCAGATAGAAGACCATATATCTCAACTATTAAGGAAAGGGGGTTATAAGCAAATGTTCCCCTGTGAAGGGACAATTTGTTTCAGGAATATTTGTGATTCAAAAATTAAATGGCCCTACTAGGCTGATACTCAACTTGAAATCCCTGAACAAATTAATTTTGACAAAGCACTTCAAGTTAGAGGACCATAAAATAGTTGCAAAATCACTATTGTTTTCTGGGAACAGATGCATATCATATAATATCTGTTCATGAACATGGTCGAAAGTATCTGCGCTTCAGGTTTAATGGGGTTCATTATTAGCTGGGAAAACAGAAAATTGAATCCATCTCACGAGGTAAAATATTTAGGGCTTACTTATAATTTGGAAACTATGACAGATATGGAGACAATTGTATCCTTGATCAGTAAATTTAAAATTGGAGCTCAATTAAAAATCAGGGAATTTGCAAAAACAGTTGGGGTCTTAGTATCTGCTTGTCCAGCTATGAAGTACAGCTGGTTATACACAAAGGCTATGGAACATAAAAAGTTCTAAGCATGGAAAACTTCAACCACTGTTATGATGATACAATGAAAATTCCACATTCTATTGAAGCGGATTTAATGTGGTGTAGAGATCACGTTTCTTGTTCAAATAGTTGAGGCCCCCCAGTTACTTATTGGAAATCTTTAGTGATGCATCACAAAGGGGGGGGGGTATGTTGCAATGGCTCCAAACCCATGGTTTTTCGAATAACGCAGAGATGTTAAACCACATTAACTACGGGGAGCTTTTAGCCTCTTTGTTTGGACTGAAATGTTTTGCGAAAAATCTAATAAACTGTTAGGAATTGTTGCGTATTGATAACACAATAGCGATCTCATACATCAACCGAATGGGTGAGGCAAAAATACAGGCATTTGAACAGGTTAACCAGAGTTATTTGGTAGTGGTGAGAAACTAGAAATATTTTACTACATGCATCATATATTTCGTCAGCTGATAATGTAGAAGCGGAGAGCTGTTTCTTCGTTTTATACCAGATTCAGAATATGAACTAGCTAATTATACATTTAAGGTAATCCAAGAAAAATTTGTGAATACTGAAATAGATCTAGGAACAATAGGAAATGTTCGCTTTTCATATCATGGCACTTAGATCCGGATGCTATGACGATAAATGCTTTCACGATTTCCTGGACTAACCTCCAACACTATACGTTTCCACCGTTCTGCCTGATCCCTCGAGTTTTGCAGAAAATTATTAACAAAGAAAATGATGATATAAATGTGTCTTATTTCTTTCAATTTCAGAAAATTATTGTTGAAAGAGCAGAAGGAATTGTAGTGGTGCCAGAGTGGCCCATGGTACCCTCTTTTTAACTGTCTGCTAATAAGAAAAGCTTCAATCCTTCTTTTGCAGGATGGTTCACAGGGAGGGCTTGAAGAAGAATGGCTACCCTGAAGAGGCGATAGATACGGCCATTTTATCGCTAACTTCCCTTAAACAATACAATCATGGACTTGAGTTATGGTGGAACGGGTGTAAATTACATAAAATATCTCATTTGAGAAATTTGGTTGAGGACAGGCTAAAATTTTAACTGAACAGTTTAGTAAGGGTGCTTCCTACAGCCTGCTTAACACAATACAGTCTTTTCTCTTTTGATTTCCTCAGAGGTAGGATCTGATTTCCAGGTGAGAAGATTTTTTAAGAGGAGGTTACAGGCTCCGCCTCTCATTGCCCAAGTACGATACTACATACTTGGAATCCTACCATTGTACGGGATTACTTAGCTCTGCTCTATCCAAACGCAGAAATAGAATTGCAGTTATAAACCTTCAAATTAACTATTAACAATTATAACTGCACATCAGTTTCAGACACTTGCCCCACTGAGGTGAAAAATATAGAGGATCCTCATTACTTACTTGGAATGAACGAAGCCGCCAAGACATACTACTAATAGGTTATTTATCTGTTTCAAGAGGTCCTATGCTCTAGTGTCGAGTCAAACTCTGAGCAGATGTATCGAATCAACATTAAAGGAAGGGGCCCGGGATACCAACATTTTTAGTGCCCACAGCACTAGACATGCTAGCACATGTGTTGATCACAAAAGTAGGTATCCTTGGAGGTAAGGAAAATGGCTAGATAGACAGCCGCATCAAACACCTTCAATAGAGTCTATGATAGACCCACCTGCTCAACTGATTCCCTAGCCAGGGCAGTTTAAAGTTGATGTCATTATAATCAGGGTTTGTACACAGCGTGTAAGATTTTGTTTTAATCTGAATGGAACTAAAGTGGAAATTGGTAGCACTTGTGAGAGTTGTACATTACTTGTACATTAGTTGCAGTTGGTTTTGCTGATTCATGTTGTATAAAGGTGGCTCTAAACATCTACGTTAAATGATCTAGAGGACGAGACGCATAATATAATTATAAGATTAAACGAACTTACCTTAAGTGAAGTTCGATCTTAATTATATGAAGCGTCTCGTCCGAATAGATCATTCCCACCCACCCTAACCCAAGCATCAATTGATGCAAGTATTCTTGCATCATGATTACAATTACAACATGAATATTCCATAAATTAGCTTTGAAAATAATGGCTGAAATAGTTGGCTTCCTCGGAGGCGCTAACTTGGACCACAGAGCGGAGAATTAACCTAGAAATGTAAGAAATTTCTTTTTCTTACTTTGAATATGTGATCACTTCGGACAGAATTGGGTATACTACGTTAAATGATCTATTCGGACGAGACGCTTCATATAATTAAGATCGAACTTCACTTAAGGTAAGTTCGTTTAATCTTATAATAAGTTGATATTAAGTTTTTGGTTAAATCAAACATAACCTCTTTTGACGTTTTCTCATTTCAGTGGTATTTTATCTGGTGTTTCTATGGTCTTGCCTCATGACTTCAATAATTTGACAATTGACATCCAATAAGAAAAGAAGTTGATATTCGCATTTCTATTTTACTCATTTAATTGAGTAATTTCTATAAAAGTAGCGAATAATTAAATATATAAAATGGCTCTTCACGTACCTAAAGCTCCTGGCTTCGCCCAGATGCTAAAAGAAGGAGCAAGGGTGAGTAAATCTTCCATGAAAACCGATTTTGGAAAACATGTGGCTAGTGCACACAGCATGGGATGATTTATTTTAAAACATTTACAGCATTATTCTGGCTTAGAAGAGGCAGTTATAAGAAATATAGGAGCATGCAAAGAATTCTCCCATTCCGTCCAGTCCGCCTATGGGCCAAACGGAATGAACAAAATGGTTATAAACCATTTGGAGAAAATGTTTGTTACTAGCGATGCCGCTACTATTATCAGAGAATTGGATGTGGAACATCCAGCAGCAAAGTTGATGATTCTCGGTTCTGAAATGCAGGATTCCGAAGTTGGGGATGGAACCAACTTTGTTATTATTCTAGCAGGAGCATTGTTAGGTTTGTCAATTTATGATTTCCGAGTCGAATAATCATTTCTATTATGAATGCTTAGTTCTTACGAATCTCATTTTTGGTAGAATGCTCAGAGGAACTCATTCGACTTGGAGTCACAGCCACAGAAGTTGCTGACGGTTACGAATTAGCTTTAGAGAAATGTTTAGAAATCTTACCTAAATTGGTATGCAAAGAGGTGAAAGATTCTAAAGACATTGAAAATATGAAACGTGGAATTCTCACTTCTGTTCAGTCTAAACAGTATGGAAATGAAGAGTTCTTATCTGACTTGATCATCAAAGCTTGCGATTCAATCATAAGTGAAGGTACAACTTTCAACGTAGACAACGTACGCGTTTGTAAAATTCCAGGATGTGGTCTTTTCAGCTCACAGGTATGACTTGAATCCATATTTTTTGAAATTTGCTGACAGGTTTTTTATTAGGTCGTTCGAGGCATGGTTTTCAAGAAGCAGATCGATGGCGAAGTAACGAAAGTGGAGAAAGGTAAAATTGCTCTTTACAGTTGCCCCGTCGATATCATGCAAACCGAAACCAAGGGTACGGTTTTGATCAAAACTGCAGAAGAATTGACAAACTTCAGCAGAGGCGAAGAAAACTTGTTAGAGAATCAAATTAAGGCCATTGCGGATACTGGAGCTAAGGTTATCGTGTCGGGAGCCAAGTTTGGAGACATGGCCATGCATTATGTCAATAAATATGGTCTTATGGCCGTCCGATTGAACTCCAAATTCGACCTCAGGAGACTCAGCAAATCGGTAAGTGTTCAAGGCACATTCTTTTGAATTTTCATTGAAATGACATTTATTCCTTTCCCGATCAAATATTTTTTATTGATAATAATAAAAAATATTTGATCGTTATTGTCAAAAGTACTCCATATTTTGCTTGCTGCAAACAGGTTGTTTCAAGTTACATTTGCTAGGATTGGGATGTAATGTAACTAGTCATCTTGATCTATCTTTCTAAATAGGTTGGAGGAACGGTTCTTCCCAGAATGACACCACCCTCTCCACAAGAACTAGGCTATTGCGATCTTGTTTGTATCGAAGAACTTGGCGATACACCAACAGTCGTCTTCAAATCAGAAGGCAAGGAGGCTAGAATCTCCACCATCGTTGTCAGAGGTGCTACTGACAGTTACATGGACGACATCGAAAGGGCCATTGATGATGGTGTTAATACATACAAGGTGAGAGTAGTGAAATGAAATGGACAGGGGAAAATTTTTTTCTTTCTTAGTGTTTGTCAAGAGATGGCAGACTTGTACCTGGAGGTGGAGCTCTGGAAATTGAGCTGGCCTGTCAACTGTCAGAATACGCCGATACTCTGCCTGGACTTGAGCAGTACGCTGTCAGGAAATTCGCAGTGGCTCTTGAGACTTTCCCCAAAGCTTTAGCTGAAAATAGTGGTTTACGCTCTACTGTTGTTCTAGAGAAACTATTGGCTGCACACAAAGTGAGTTCAATTCTTCCTTCGTCTCTTTTTCAGCGTTTACTTCATTTTCCCTTTCTTTCTCCCTCTTTCCTTTTTGATTCTTTTTTTCTTTTTTTTTCTATTTTTTCTTATATGTACTCTAATAGTGGTTCACTTTTTGATTGTCTTCTCCTTTATTGTTCCTAGAATGGCGAAAAGAATGTTGGAGTAGACATCGAATCCGATAACTCAACATGTGATGTTTTGGAGAAGAATATCTTAGATCTTTACAGTTGCAAGTACTGGGGTTTGAAGTATGCTGTTGGGGCTGCTGCTACCATACTTAGAGTTGATCAAATCATCATGGCTAAGAGGGCAGGTGGACCCAAACCTAGGCAAGGACCAGCCGATGATGATGAATGAAGTGTTTTTTGATTTAATAACTACCAGTATCGCTTATAACTTATAACTTTTTTTAAATTAATCAATAAAATGAATTTTACTTAATTGTTTTTTTTTTAAATCCTACACTCAATATTTTTGAGATCTAAATGAGGTAAGCAATGTTTGACCTTGACTGGGAGGCACTCTTGTTCATTTCATCTTGACTGATTCCTACAGGTAAATTCTTCAAGGTAGGTTGATGATTTCAGCTTCCCCAGCCGATCGTGAAAAATGAAGAACTGGTAAAAAACCGGAATTTCAAAAGTCATTTTCGTCAACTCGAGAATTTGGAATTATTGTTCAAGGATTGATAATAATTCGGGTAATAGGTCAATAAAAGCACTTTCGAAGATAAGAGCTTTTGAGCTCTCGTCCATCCACCTTATAGGTAGATTCACCAATAAAAGAAACAAATGTCAGCTGTCAAAAAAACTGACAGCAGCCGTCAAAGAAATCGTCTATGATCCCACACCATTGTAAGTTGTAACATTTGTAACAGTAAAAGGGCCACTTGCACCGTATTGGTTCTAAGCGTTAGTTAGTTAAGCGTCGATTAATTTATTTAATCCAGGATTAAATATTTGGCTTGCACCGAGGCTGAATGTAACTAGATTAAAGTTAATCCACAAATCTGGTTATTTTTACGTAAATTGGTACTTGTGCCTATTTTCACGTTGTTTATTTTATCCCTTTCTATGCTTTGACAGTTTCGATGTTTAGACATTTTTTGATATCGAGCGTTTCGCAAATTGAAAGAGTTTGTAATAACGAATTTCTTTGGTGAAAACCGATGCAACATTCATTGCACAAGTTGACATCTTTCTTTGGAATATTCTACGTCCTTCACAAATGAAAATATATACCTGCTTCGAAACTCTAATTGTCGAAGCACTTAATACTTCAGATTTGGATGTAAAATATGATAAACTCATGGATTCTCTCTGTCGTATAACAGAGGAAAATAAAAAAGAAATGATCGAAAAGCTTGAACAAACCTGATTTTCGATAATAGGCAAACATCTATAAGAAAATATGTGATTTTTTCAATAAACATGCATCTTGGAAAATTGTTAATATTTATTCACTTTCATTTCAACACATTGGTAATAATATTGGTCCCGATTGAATGATACCATGTGTCACAGTGAATTAAAGAATAATTCTACATATCAGAAGAACTGTACCTCCAACTTCATGAGGCATGTATGGATTTGTTCAGTACAAAATATACCTCGACCGTTAATTTTTAGTTCAGTTATTCATTCTTGTGTGTGCTTTTCATTTCACACCAATTTGATCTTTCATATCTACGCCTAGGAAAACCAAAATCTATAATTTCTACTTCAGTCATTATTCTTCTCAATTTGATTTATAATCAAATTATAATCATTTTTGAAACAAGCCTGACTTGTGTCATCCATGAATGTAGGGTTAGAATTCAAAGTTTATCGTTAAACTTCCATTTAATCCTCCCAATTCGGAGGATTATCTTTAAGCGTTAGTTAGGGTTGTTAAACTAGGATTACGACACGGTGCAAGAGAATCATAGACACTAATCGAGGTTTTGCATTTAATCTGAAGTTTTGTCATACGGTGCAAGCGGCCCTAACAGAAGTAATTTTTTTTTTTTGATAATACGCTAGAATTATGGTTCTATAGTTACGCGATCTGGACAAAAAGCGTGTAGCTTGAATACGTCACATCCCATCTGAGCACAAAATTTCATCTCGATCGGATGATTGTCTTGAAATTATCAGGAAAACCAAATTTGGTGGTTATAGGTTTTTCTGTTCGACAGTTTACGGATTATTAATAAATCTTACACAAACATTAACATCTGATGGTGGAAGCTCTTTATTAATGCTCTCGATGTTCCCTTATGTATACAATTTACTCATATAAATTGGATAAGTGAATCACTCTTCTGCCTTTCATAAAGGATGAAGGTAAGTATCTAAATAGTGTGTAGTTGCATTTGATCTTCATTCAATTTTAATTTTTATAACCTTTGTTTTGTACTGTTTCCATATGTGGAAACGAGAGAAAGCAATGGTTTTCAAAGCACATCTGAGATGTCTAAAGTTACAATAATTACAAATCCGTATGGAAGTACAATGAGGCTTTCCATTTCTTCAAAATTTTGGTTCCTCGAAAAAGAAATTTTACAGATGGATGAGAAATTTTTGTGTATATCCATAAAAAAGTGATTTCATGAGATTTCTAAAATTTGTGATCCGAAATAATGTTATTTCACTGGGTTTAATATTTCCAACGTGGTCTAGGTGTTGAGCTGTTTCCATGATTAGCTGAGAAAGATCTGGATAATCTGGATATTCTTGAGGAAGACCGTTTTCCATTATATACCACTTCTTCCTTTACAGTTTCTAGATATCTTGGTCTGTAATCAAGGGATGAATAAGCATCTCTGGACAGAGGTTTCTAAAAATTTGAACACGCTGTTATTTCTGTCGCTCTTTTTTGAAGAAAATTTTAAACTTTTGTGACTACCTATATGATTCAAAATTAATGTTCTAAGATACTTACCTATTTGAAACCGCTTTTCTAAGTTGGTGAATGGTGCCAGTGTGCTTCTAATTTAAGCATACCTACTATACTGCAGGTGAAATAATACTACTTATGTGAATTTTCAAACATTTTAATGTTTCAGTACTTAGACTTAAGTGTTACAATGATTGAACTTATTTCTATCTTATTGATTCAAAATAGAATATTCGTGGTATAATTAAATAATTATTCATGAAATCAAATATGAGGTGTGAATTAGGAATTGTGTAATAAGTAAAATTGTTTATGAGTGGAATATAAAAGTTTGGTAATATAGTAAATATCACAACACCAAACCATCCTGACGTAAAAAACAGAAAACTTTATTATATGAGGAGTGTGTCCTTTTCCTGAAAGTGATTTTAGGTACTTAATCCTTGTTTTAGTTTAACAATAAAAAACTACAAGCTCCTGCATTAATTGAAATGAACTATGCAGAAAACTGTTTTTGATTGCATTTTATTGTTTTTCATTTGAATGAGATGGATAACCGGATGTTATTCCAATAAAAAGTGATTTATGAAAATTATTATGGATAAAAATGTTACATGGTGATTTTTGAAGTGATTTTGTGACATTATTCTTTTGATATTATCTAAAGATTATGTTTCATTCAAGTGAATGAGTAAACTAGGAATCTTCGGACATTCATTTCTCATTATTACTGATGATGTTGATTCAGGTTTTCATCTGCTCCAGCAGCTGCACCAGGTTGAGAACGTAGAGAGTTCTGGTGAAAAAATTTTAATCATCTGATGTAAAAAACAAAGAAAATTATACATGAAAAAACAATCCGAAAAACCACAATTGTATCTAGCGCATATGCTCTTAATTCAACCATGATAATCAACTCGGAACCTCAGTCTTAAAGTGAAAAAATTTCCCTAGATGACCATAAAAAAAGGTAAAGCTATTCAAATTTCAGCTTTGGGTATCATTTAGCTGCCACCTGTAGAATCAATTCTTCTCAAAAGTAGTCCCTGATCATCTCCAGCAAATTACCAGTGAATGTCTTGCATTCCTGTATTTGACCATGGGATTGATCCAAAATTGGAAGTTCCTCATATGGAACCCAAACATTCTTATCGTTCAATGCCACTGGCCGAGAGAACACTATCTTGTTTGGTATTCCAGAAGATCCATCCGAATAAATCCCCAAAGAAACCACAACATCTGCTGCTTTCTTCGGCGAAGACCACAGTTCGAGAAGATGCATTGTGGCCCTTACCAGAGGTAGCATAGGCTTTCTCTCCAACTTATTGTACATGTTACAACGAGTGATCATGCTGTTTTCAAAGCTCTTCTGATTGACGATACAAGATAACATTCGAAGCTCCTTCCTAACTCTTTTCTGAGGCAGTGAAGAATCTTTCACGTCTTTAATGGCTCTCTTGTACGGTCTTATGATATCTTGAATCACTATGATCCCTTGTACGTCTATAAATTGATCCAAACCCACAAATCCCCAGACTGGAGGAGCTGCAAGGTGGGAAATTGGTATCTCGGTTAGTTTACTGACGGAGTTTAAAGCTTTTAAGCCTTCGTGAGCTGTAACTGCGACTACTTGACTGTAGTACTTCTCCTTGATGTACTTTACGATGGTTGTGGCGGAGAAGCAAACGGGCCCCAAGTGGCAGCAAATGATTTTTAAATGTTCTGCGCCAGAGTCATTTATTTCATTTGCCAGTTCGGACATATCCATGCTGCATCTTTTTAACCAACTTTCTCTATCTTCGTCGTCGTGTTGAGAATAGTCTTCGGTGACCAGTATAAGATCCGTGTCTTCTATGAAGAAGGAAAGGGTGGTGCAGAATACCAATTCGTATTGGACATCTGTTTGCAACTCTGCTTCGTAACTCTGGATGACTGTCCTTATTTCGTCTTCTATTTCCAAATCCCTCAAAGATTGAGGATCGTATATTTTGACCGAAACTATGTTTTTGTGGAAGAGATCAGGTACGTCGAAGATTTCAGGAAGCAGCATTTGGGCGAAGTCGTTGTTGAAGCCGTACATACCGAACACTGAAGACTTGAGCCTTTGCTGAGCTGTTAACAAGTTTTTCTCTTTGTACGCTTTGAGATTCTGCGAACATAGCTCAGTAACAGCGTCTTTCTCCAGAAAAGTTTTCGTTCCATAGTAGTCGTCTATGTACTCCCAGAATTCACTCAAACTACCAATCAGATGAGGTTTACTGCCGGCGTACCCCACTTCCTTCCATATAACAGGGGACTTGGTGATGTACCAGTTGTTGGTTTCATTGATGTCGAGCAAGAATTCGCTCCATGCTTCCCCGAGAAACTCCTGTTTATTTATTACGATGTCTGGTAGATGGTCGCTTAGATAATTGGCGATTTGAAGTGCATGGACGAAGAGTGGACAGTTTGCTTTACCCGCAATCACGAAGAGCATTATGAATCTTTCAGGATGACAAGTTTGAACTCGTCATTCGATGCTTTTGAAATATTTCTATGCATCTATAGTTTGAATGACACATGGGGCAACGAATAGATTCAAGAGAAACATAAGGCCGAAAATAGAGTTGAAGAAATGATTCCTACATCCAGATGTAACGATTCTAATGTCATTGTTAGTTTTTATTACAAAGATTCAGCAAAGAATTTCGTAGAAGAAGCATCCAATTTAAAGAGAGATTCATCGGTTTGTTAGTAAAGTACGCATAGCAAAGATTACCTCAATTTATCAATAGAATGTGTACAAGTACTCATCAGCCTGAAACGAAAATGAATAGTGCTTGTGAATGTTATGAAAATAAATGGTTGAAGCATCGAAAAACTGGAAGCAAGTTAGTAAGATTACCTGAGATCCTGAAAGGGATTGGTTTTCACTGGTTATCCCTGACATTTGCCTTAAATATTCCTTATCATCGAATATTTTTTTATCGCCCCCTTTTGGCTTATGTTTTACGTTATCCATCGACCCCACTTTACTCTGGACGTTGAATTCTAGTTTTTTGGTTTCTATCTGTAAAGCGAATTCCAATTCAGAAAGACGTTACGCCTAAATTGGATGAACGCATGATCGTGATTCTAATTTCTAATGTGATTTGGACAGTTTTCATTTGTGCATCCCATTTTGGCTGGACACCAACATGGCATCAGTTTCTTTGCCTAACTCAGCACAAAAATCAAGATTTTGAGGGAGCAGGACCAAAATATATTGTTGTCACAAATTGGCGACGGGGCAGGTCACTAAAATATAATGACGTCACAAATTGGCGAAGGGTCTGGTCACAAAAATAAATTGAAGTCACAGATTGGCGAAGGGGTTGGCCACAAAAATATATTGAAGTCACAAATTGGCGGAGGGATTGACCACAAAAATTAATTGATGTCACAGAAGGGACAGGACACCAAAATACAGGGTCTTTCACGAGGAACCTCACCCATATTTATACGGGAAACTACTGAACGTATTTTCATGAAATTCAGCACTTATAAGTATTTCACGATGCTGATGAAATCTAAAATATTTTCAAGGCATGAGCAACTTCCGGTTTTTCCGGAAATGACGTCAACTTCCGTTTTTCAAATTAGAACACCATTTTTTTATTGCAGAAATAGATTCCTTAGAAAATTTCAAGTTATTTTGATGTAACATATTTCAGTTTTGGTTGGAAAATTCTCTCTGAGCGGGTAAATTCGAAAAAAAAAATCGAAAATAGAGCTCCGCTGAAACAAGAATAACTTCGAGGCTTTTGGATGGAAAATTTTCATTTTTGGGATTTTTCAAGATGTAAGATTGATGTATCCACTTTTGAAATCGAAATCGCGATTCATGATACAGGGGGTGGAAAAAATCGCATTCAAAGTTAGGGATGACAAAATCGGGAAAAATCAATTTTTTCAAATTAGAACCCCATTTTTTTATGGCAGATATTGAATCTACGTTAAAAAATAATGTGAGTGTATGCATCACACCCTTGCCCTAAAGTGGATATTAACTCAGAAAATATCCATCACCATCACCCCCTGTATCATGAATCGCGATTTCGATTTCAAAAGTGGATACATCAATCTTACATCTTGAAAAATCCCAAAAATGAAAATTTTCCATCCAAAAACCTCGAAGTTATTCTTGTTTCAGCGGAGCTCTATTTTCGATTTTTTTTTCGAATTTACCCGCTCAGAGAGAATTTTCCAACCAAAACTGAAAAATGTTACATCAAAATAACTTGAAATTTTCTAAGAAATCTATTTCTGCAATAAAAAAATGGTGTTCTAATTTGAAAAACGGAAGTTGACGTCATTTCCGGAAAAACCGGAGGTGCTCATGCCTTGAAAATATTTTAGATTTCATCAGCATCGTGAAATACTTATAAGTGCTGAATTTCATGAAAATACGTTCAGTAGTTTCCGTATTAATATGGGTGAGGTTCCTCGTGAAAGACCCTGTATATTGTAGTCACAAATTGACGAAGCGGTTGGTCACTAAAATATAATGACGTCACAAATTGGCGAAGAGTCTGGCCACAAAAATAAATTGAAGTCACAGATTGGCGGAGGGGTAGGCCACCAAAATATATTGAAGTCACAAATTGACGAAGCGGTTGGTCACAAAAATATATTGAAATCACAAATTGGCGGAGGGGTTGGCCACAAAAATATGAAATCACAGAATGGCGAAGGGACAGGACACCAAAATAATATAATGAAGTTACAAATTGGCGAAGGGGTTGGCCACAAAAATAAATTGAAGTAACAAATTGGCGGAGGGGTTGGCCACATAATTGAATTGAAGTCACAGATTGGCGAAGGGGCAGGACACCAAAATAATATAACGAAGTTATAAATTGGCGAAGGGGTTGGCCACAAAAATATATTGTAGTCACAAATTGACGACGGGGCAGGTCACTAAAATAAATTGAAGTCACAGATTGGCGAAGGATTAGGCCACCAAATATAATGAAGTCACAAATTGGCGAAGGATTAGGCCACCAAATATAATGAAGTCACAAATTGGCGAAGGGGTTGGTCACAAAAATATATTGAAGTCACAAATTGGCGAAGCGGTTGGTCACAAAAATATATTGAAGTCACAAATTGGCGGAGGGGTTGGCCACAAAAATGAATTGAAGTCGCAGATTGGCGAAGGAACAGAGCACCAAAATATGATGAAGTTACAAATTGGCGAAGGGGTTGGCCACAGAAATATATTGTAGTCACAAATTGACGAAGGCGCAGGTCACCAAAATATTACGCAGTTATTGGTGAAATTATTTAATCCAAAAATTACAAAAACCAAACGAATTGACTTATTACATTGGCGTATCCTAGTTGGGGGGAAGTCTCAAGAACTTCAATTCCAGTAATTCAAACGATAGTGAAGTTTGTATAGAAAAAAATTAAATCCCTTCCAGTTTCTGTATCTGTGATTACCTCTTATACCTTTGTGAAACGATGCAGAAAATATTGAATTATCCATTTCCTCTTTTTCTACTAGTCATTGGAGTTGCCCAAAATTTTACCTTCTTTGTTTCTTACCCATAGATGTTTGGCTAGTGCCAGCGTGCTTAAGTATAGAATTTGCAGTTTCTACTACATTTCAGTTAGTGAAGTTAAGTGTTTGTAGTTACAAGTGTGAAGCAGTGAAACATATCAAGTGTGATTTACAGAAAGTCTTTGAATCAACCCTATCTCATATAATAATGTAGCTCTTCTAGCCTTAGTTTTACTCACTTTACGCAAATCTTCTAGAATATCCTTATCATTCTAAAATGAGATGATTGAAGCCATTAAAGATATTGAAAATATGAAAAAATAAAGGGATAGGTACTATCTCATCTAGATCGTCTTCAAATAAGAAAAAGAATGAACAGAAATGAATTTAAAAACAAAATGTATACAGGGTGAGTCTTTGACTTGTACATATATTTTAACTGTAGATTCCTCTCATCAAACGAAACACTTTTTTCCCATATCATTTTTCAAAATTCGGTTTCGTTTGGAAGATACAGGGTGTCGAAAATCCACGAAAAAAATACTTTCCTGTTCATATCTCCGGAACCGTTATTTCAAATGAACTGAAATTTGGTTCATTGGTTACTCTATTCATGGTGCATATTCCTCGATCGAAACTTATTCAATATCTCTCCTAGTTTAAAAGTAACAGGGTGGCCGACTCATAAATTCACGCAAAAACACTATCAAATCAGCTGAAAAGGATAAACGGTTCATATTTTCGAAAGAATCAACCATTTTAGAGAATAAAAGTATTCCTACATTTTTTCAATAAAACGCGTCGTTTTCGAGTTATTTCCAATTTAACCCGTAGAAATTTGACGAAAAAATCATTAATTTCAAGAATAATCTGAATGCGTCTCTGAATTAAATATCATCGAATATTATTCCTTCTCTGGTCTTTCAACGAGTTTACAATGTTATCACAATATTTATCAACTTTGTCGAGATATTTTAATAATGAAATCCCACAAATGTGGGAGAATTTACTTATTAAATTAAAATTAATGAAAAATAAAATGATACCTTATAATCTGTGGCGATGTTTCTAGAATCTAAACAATATCCTCTTGGAATTTTGTAAACTCGACTCGGTTAAGATTATATTCATTCACTTCACATTAGAACAATATCTCACTGAATGTATTCAGAACTTCACATAATGTTTACAGTTTGTTCCGAGACTCTGGTTTGTTATTGTTTATAGCTGGCGTCCACATAACCAATCATTCGATTTTCGCTCTACGCATGCGTGGTAAAATTTGGCGCGAAGTCGATTGGAGGCAGAATTCATAGATATTTATACCACGGTACACAAGTGTATCGTGATTTATACTATGTTTCGTAAAAAATCCTTAACCTCAATGAAAATATCAACAAGCTGACAACATCTTCTTGAAATTTCTGTGCTAACATTCACAGGATCGATACAAATTAGATTAGGTTAGGTTGTTCGATAATTGTAATAATAAATCTGAATGAAAAGTTTTTCTTCATGGTATTGTTTGGAAATTTTGAGGAGAATATGAACAATTTATTAGTGTTTACAAACTAATCTGCAGAAAAATCGAAGAAGGATCTTATTTTGGTGGGATGAATGTGTCTTTTCAGTTGCAGATATAATCCGATGAAACTAACTGTTTTTGTGGAAATTATCGTGTTTGCAACATTTTTATTCGAAAAAGGTTAGTTCTTGAGTATTCCCTAAATGTATAAACTCAATTTCTATCGAGAAATATGAACTTTGCATCAATTCCAGAAGACCATTTCAGAGGCGCAGTCAGCCCAATTTTTTTTTCAAATGGCTATATCTTTTTAACAGAGGCGAATTCAGAAAAATAGAAAATGAAAAAAAGGTTTCTTTTGACCTCAAGCATCTTCAGTTAGAATATATGTACAAGTCAAAGACTCACCCTGTATAACTAAAAACTATATTAGATCATAAAGAAAATAAATCAGTAACATTTGATTCCTTGAATTTTGAATATTGGACCAACCTTTCAGATGGCATTATTTCATAAGTTTCCCTGGAAGATTTTTGAAATGATTTTCAAATTACCTTAATATCCCCTCCACCAGGAACATATTTCATATTATCCTTGGACCCTACTTTAGGCTTCGCCTTGTCCTTGAAATCCAACTTTATGGTTTCGATTTTTTTCGCACTGGACACTGGTTTGTGGTTTGCATTGTCCAATGATCCAACTTTGGGTTTGGCATTCCACTGCAGTTTTTGCGAAATTATCTGAAATGGTTGCAATACATGTATTTTATTTCGATGTATTGAGTTTCAACTTACTTTTTTCTCTCCTCCTTTTGAAATATATTTGTCGTTTTTAGCCTCAATCCTTGGCGTTACGTTTTTCAGTTCGATTTTCTTAGTTTCAATTTTGATGTTTCCACCACCTGGCTTATGCGTCGCGTTCTGGAGGGAACCTATTTTGGATCGGACTTCCTTCAGGTTTGGTGAAGGAGCGGATCCAACTTGGACTTTGTTCATTGGAAGTTCTGAAAAATGCCATTATGGAAAACCTTTAACAACCGCTTCACAAGATCTCTTGTCTATTCCCTTTCTGTTTTTTTATGTGATTAATTTTTTATTCATTTTACTATTTTTTTCATAAATTCTAATTCACTTTTCAATTTCAATTATTGTTGTTGTTTTGATTTTTGTAATGTATTTTCTGTTGATTCTCTGTCACATCTTCAGAGAAATTTTTTCATGAGCATCTTGGTTCTGGGTGAGACCTACTCACTTTTTCTTTCAGTGGTGCCCGGAGTCGTAGCATTGGAATCCGGGCTTTTTAAGCTTGGCGATTTGGATTCCCTAGAAAGCGATCTGTTCTTAGAAGGTGTAGCCGAGGATATTCTTTTCGGCATTTTCGAGGCTGATTTCCTTGGAGAACTGGCATCGCCGTTGCTCGATTGGTCCTGAAATAGACGAAAATCAATAGGGTGAAATCGGCGTTGTCTCATCAGGTTGAAAATTATGATTGATGATTATTTAATGCACATATTCGTATAGATTTTGGTTCTGTTGGATTAAGAAGAGATGAAAGAATCATACCATGAATTTCTGCTACTCAGAACTCACGGGAATCAATGAAGTATGAGGTGTACAATGGCAATTTCAATCGAATGCTCTTCAATATTTCTAGTTGTGAATTCCTCACAACCTTTACATGCAGGAAAAGTTTTTTTAGTGGAATTACTCAGCGATGAAAATAATAAGGTGATTCTGGTTTTTGATGATTTTTGCATTTTCTTAATAAGAAAAGATTAAAAAATCATTGAATCGTTTGGATACAAAAAGTATCTGACCTCTCGATATTATGAGACCTCAAGTCGATCTGCATTTGTATTGTTTAAAACAAGGTGTTGGACGATAAAGTTTTGAAACTGGGGCTTATCACGTGATATTAACTGGAAAAGTGTGGAAACAACCTGACGTGTTCCCCGCTTTATCTGGGTTGTAAATTATAGTTATAGATTTTCCATGTTCAACAGAATGAAGACATATATTGGGGTATATCATGAAGTTAAGTGAGTAAACATTGGTATTTCCATATTTGTTCTGTTAAGCGTAAGGAATTATATGATGGTTGCATGAAATACTCCCTCAGATAGTTTGACCTTTTATCAAGCTATCAATCATTCATGAAAATCAATTATTAAAATATTTGAGTACCTATATTTCACACTGACAGTACCGAAACAACATCTGCATCTAGAGAAATTACCTTAAAGGGTTTTCCAATAAGGAGTGTTATTTTGAATAGCCCGCTTTTTCGGTAAATGTCACTTTTGAAGCTGTCATTTTTTGACATTTGACAAGTAGAAAAATTTGAGCTGTTGGGTCAAGTTGGAGATATGAAGAATAAATCCCATGCACGTCGCTCAAGAACAGCTGAGAATATTGCTGCTGTAGCCGAAAGTGTTGAATAAAACTCAGGTTTGTCCATTCCTCGTCGTACTTTGGAATTAGACATTCCACAAACTTCATCACACCGTATTTTGCATAAATATACTGCTCCACAAGAGTTAGGGATATCGTATTCAGTCGTTTTTAAAAGTCTGTAATCTTCGAGAAAATCGCTGTAAAATCATTCAAAACTCAATAACAACTTGAATCGATCCAATAAAAATCAGTATGAGACATTTCACATTTCGTCAATCTGGTCTCCTTTTCTCTGAAGTTTGGTTCTTTGCATATGCTTCATGAATGTTCTTATTTTGAAATGGAGTCAGTTTATCAACGGCTGCGATTTGAAACGAGTTTTCTGAAAACGCCAAGACGTAAATTAAAAAAAGCTGAGGCTAATAGGGCTATCGGAATGCTACAGGGTGGCCTAACTCAGGTTGTTTTAGCGGAAAGGCTCCAAGTCAGCCAAAGTGTGATATCTCGACTTTGGAATAGGTCCAGGGAGACAGGTTCCTTGTTGGAAAGACCAAGGCTTGGTGGGCGACGACAAACAACACCTGCTCAGTTCATTACCGTTTCGGCGAGAAGAAACACTACATCTATGTGTAGAATGCTACGGAAAACTCTTCAAAATGCAGATGGATTCCAAGTTTCCATCGAAACCATCAGAAGACGTTTGAGAGAGTTGAATCTAGGTTCTAGATGTCCATTAAGAGGAGTTCTATCAACACGTGACCATAAGCGTCAAAAACTGGAATGGGCGAGGCAACATATCAATTGGAACGATCAATGGCGTAGTGTCCTCTTCACTGATGAATACAGATATGGACGATTTTCAGATTCTCGAAAGGGTATGGACAATCCCACGCATACCCCGTAATCGGGGCCGGGATATGTTTCAACGGGCGCACAGATCTACACATTTGTCTTGGGAATATGTATAAAGGGAGCATGTCATTGACAATAGGCCGTATTTATAAAAAGAAGCCTCACGTTTTACTTTGAAAAAATGAAGCAATTCCTTCAGGATATATGCTTAAAAAGAATTGAAGGAAAAGGTTTTGCTTCGAGGAGTTTGCTCAGCAGTGAAAGGTTATACGTTCGCCGTATTCATTAAAAGAAGCATTAGTTCAAAAACTGAAGGATTTGCTTCCAAAATAGGTATCTAGATTTACAACAACTTTTCTCACTCTTTTCAGTATTCGTATTGAAAAGCCAGCTCAATTTGGAGAAGAATACGTAAATCATACATTGTATTGATAGTCTTAAAATGCTTGAATTCTCTGGGAATAAAATTTCGTTATTTTACTCGATTTTTCTTAACCACCCTGTATACGCTGCAGACCTACAGGCTAAAATTAATTTGCAACTTGAAATCATATTAATATGAATTTTCATCCCAAAAATCTTATTTTAACTATATTTTTTTGCAATTTAAGTCAATATCCCTAACTCATGTGGAGCAGTTTATTTGGGTCTTAAGACTTGTGACGGTTAGTTAACAAAGTATATGGTCCTGTAGTCGTGGTCGTGGTGGTCATTTGGCTGATGTTATTTTCCATTATTAACGGCTTACCTTCCTCTTTATAATTAGAAATAAATTTCCAAAATTTATCTAAAAAAAGGCATTTTTCTTTGAAGGTCGAAATAACACCTTTTATTGGAAAACCCTCTGTAACTTCACTATCGTCAAAATAGTACATTCATCCAGAGCTGATTAAGGCAGTGAATACTGCTCCATCAAAATTTTTGCCAGATAAATCAAGAGAAAAGTACGAATATGCTTATCTAGAACACTGACAACTGTGAGGAGATATCATTTCCTCACAGTAAGGAAATGAATATTTCCTAACAGTTGGGAAATCTTGACTTTTTTATGAGGAATTTTGTCAGAAATGTCAAAATTTCCTAGCGTTTTGCGAAAAAATATATAACTCTGAAATAATCAAGGTTGTCATAATTTTGCGCATCGATTGAGCAAAAAGAACTACTTACATTTCCTTGTGTCGACTCGTCTACGCCACTGTCGTTATCGCCCTCTGAAACAAAAACAAAAATCAATATTCCTGTCTGAGTCTTGATTTTTACCGAAGTACCTAGTCTTGGAGAAGATTTTGTCTTTGAAAGATTCTTAAGTTGTAAGGAATCTTTGTTCTTTTCAACAGTATTCGCTTTTTCTGTTTTCATCGGCGTGGAAGTCTCACTTGGAGGTCTTTGCAACTGGTTGCTGTCTTTTTCAGTATTCGTTTTGTTGATTGATTGCTCGCTAGTTTTGCTTTTTACTCCTTCATTCGATTTATTTGTGTTTTGGTCTTCTTTTATGTTTTCTTTTGTTGAAGCGGGAAGCGAAGCTTTGGAACTAGTGGATGATCTGGATTCAGGTCTCTGAATCAAGCGATCATCAACTGGAGATGTCCCATTAATATTTTTAGGATCATTGCTTTCCAAAATATTACTCATTCTTGAACTGGTCCTCGAGTCTGGCCTAGAAGGATACTCATGTTCCGACTTCCTATCCAAATTTTCCTGCGAATTTGTGAATCTCTTATCTTCTATACTGCTGTTTCTACTCAAAGCTCTTAACGGTTCTTCATTCAGATTTGTGTTCGAAGAATGTAAAGAACTGGAAGTAGATTTGGGAGGTGTATATTGCTGCATATTAGCTAATGGCTCAGCTGTCTCCATATTCGCATGCCCAGGAGGTGCAATATCTGTGGAATCCAGGGTTTGACTTCTTGTAAAATTATCTCTATCGAACCTTTGCTGATCCGGATTTGGTTCCGACCTCTGGTGCATCAAAGGAAGTCTAGCTCCTGGCGGAATTCCCCTGGGAAACGCACCAGGTGGGAAAGGGCCTCCAGGAGGTCTTATATTAGGCCCTCCGGGCCTTATATTCTGGTTTATCTGACTGTTGAAACCTGGTGGAAAAGGCGGCCTATTCGTTGGACCTGGAGGTCTTTGTATGAAAGCTTGGCCTGGTTGTGGGGGTCTAAACTGTTGTCCCGGCTGTCTTGGAGGAGGACCCTGTGGGTTTGGATATCCTGGACGTATAGGGAATGAGCTTCTGCTATCGATTCTCGTGAGGGGCGGCCTGGGAGGGTAACCGACTGGAGGTGTGTTGTTTCCGTTAGAAAATTGCTTGATCTAATTAAATTAGGGTCAATGAGTTCATATTCTATCATGATGTTATAAGGGTTCAATACCATGAGTATTTGTTGAAGGAATTAAACTGATAGGGAAGAGAAATTTTGCGGATAATGAGAATGGATACAGCATGAATCTCAAAATGAATTTTCTCGTGAGATTCGTGAATTTTCTGGCTGGAATATCGATTGTATATGAGGAAGTTTGGTATCAAAATATAGGTTTTCGAGGTCGCTGAATTCAACAGGAAATAATTCGAATCGCTATCTATCATAGTTCAGATTTTCACCTGCGAAATGGCATTTTTTCAAAAAATCGAAATTTCAAATCGTCATAGCTCCCGTTCCTCATGTCGTATTTGAATGAGGTTTGTACACCGCGCAAAAAAATTAACGCACATTCTGACAATCTCAATTTTAATGAAAGTTAACTCTACATTGACTTTATAACTTATTCTTTATATTCTCTCGGGAAGGTTTTGAACGAAACAAGACACATTAAATGGAAGAAAAATTCAGGATTGCACCGAATCTTATGTGAAAGTAGAGAAATAAACAATTTTCAAAATACTGAAATGCTGATGAGTGATTTAATACTTGGTATTTCCACCCCTTGCATTAATTACAGCTCGGCAACGACGGTTCATACTCAAAATGAGTGATCTTAAAATGTTCTGATCTAATCCTTCCTAGATTTCTCCGAGTTGGATTCCTAAGTCATTAAGAGTAGCTGGATTATTTTCTGAACCTCCAGCCTTCTATTGAGGTTGTCCCAAACCTGCTCAATCGGATTGAGATCTGGACTTCTTGCTGGCCATTCCATTCGAGAGACTTCAACCTCTTCAAGGTACTCCTGAACGATGCGCGCACGATGGGGTCTGGCATTATCGTCCATAAAAATGAAATTTTCACCAATGTATGGGGCAAATGGCACTACATGCTCTTCAGGAATGTTCCTTGTATACTTATCAGCATTCATAGTTCCATTATCAACGACCACAAGGTCTTTGCAAGCAGTCAAAGATATTCCACCCCATACCATAATTGACCCTCCTCCAAAACCAGTAGTATTCAGGAAATTGCACTGAGCATATCTTTCATGTGGACGTCTGTATACAAGGGAGGTCGATCACAATGGTAGAGGCAGAATCTAGACTCATCTGTGAAGAGAACTCTTTCCCAATCGGCCATATCCCAATGGATATGCTCTCTCGCAAAATCCAAACACGCCCTTCGATGGGCTGGGGTAAGAGCAGGCCCTCTTGCCGGGACACGAGGCCTTAAATCATATTCTCTGAGGCGATTTCTTATTGTCTGAGTGCTAATTTGCACCTCATGAGTTTGCTCAAGCTGATTTTGAAGGAGGCGAGCGGTTGCAAACCGTTGTCTCAACGAAGAAACTCTCAAGTAACGTTCTTGAATGGTAGTTGTTACCCGTGGTCCTAGTCTCCGGACATTCATACCTGTCTCCCTGAATCGCTGCAACATTCTGGACACACTTGTATGGGAAACTCCAAACCTTTCTGCAATTCTTGTGTATGTCCACCCTTCTTCTCGCAAAACTACCGCTTGGGCACATTCCTCTTGGGTCAAATTGCGTGTTTCGCGTTGCATAGCGATCGAGTGTAGAAAATCAAACGAAAGAAAAACTATTGATCACTAGAATTTATCAAGAAAAACTGATTTTAGAATGGAGCCAATACATTCAAAATCAGATAATATAATCTTTTTTATTCCTGCTGGGAGAAAACATCTGTATCGAAGAAAAACGTTGAAAGTGGATAACATATGCATGCATAATTCTGATAAAAATAATTATCATTGAGAACACCTTCAGTTGTAGAATAAATTTGAGATTTCCATAATGTGCGTTAATTTTTTTGCGCAGTGTATATTGCTAATCAGCTTTGTCTAACTAAAGTATCTCTGGAGAAAATGAAATGGATATCGAAACCCTCAACTTTCCCGGTGGAAAATGCATAAGGGGGATCCTAAAAACACCATATTTGTCATCAACAAGAATTCCCTGGAAAATCTAACTGTGTTATCCAATCGATAATGTCTTCAACCCAAATCGAACTATTCAGAAAACCCATTTTGGTGATTCATATCACCCGTATACATTGAGTGCTCTGAGCTTCAGAACAAAACTCGAAAACGAATTATGGAAAAAATAAAACTGAAAAAATTCGAGTCAAAGAGGGACTACATAAAGTCTGAATATATTCAATCCAACGATGTTTCATGATGCAGGTCCATCACATAAACCTCGGGGTTGTTGCATCGTTATGGATATCGATTATACAAAAACATTTGGAATCCCGAATTTTGTGTTTTATATGAGGGGCCTCAGACGTTCGTGATCTAGAGTTACACGAGCCTAGATTCTACGAATAAAATTTGAGTGTCTGAGCAGAAGAATGTCACACGACTATCTTTTGTTGCATTTCATGTACCAGGCTCTGAGGTCTCCGATTTACACGACCTCTCTAAAAACAATGTGCTATATATTCATCTTGGTAATTAACATATGTCTCATCACCGTGTAGTGTCATGTTTCTTAAACTTAATCGTATTATACAAGTGCTCTGGGACGTCCCAACTCGAAATACACACAAACAAACTTATACAGGGTGTCCCCTATTTAACTTTACTGCTGATTAATAATCGTTTAAAATGTATAGCTATTTAAGTTTTCGGGCATCCAAATGAAAAAAGAACTGCTTGTAAGAGTTGAGGATATTGAATTATTGGTACTTTCGTCTCGCCCTTCTTTATATTCAACAAACTGTCAAAATTTCGGCTTGAGGACTAGTGGATTATTGTAAGAAAGGAAACACAACCTCTTTAAGAAGATAACCTTTCGAACTTATAGAAGATCTTCACTAGGGGTGCAAGATAAGTAATAAAAATTCAATGGTGAAGGATTCGAAATAAAGATAGCACAAGTTTTTGAAAACACAAGTACAAACTCTGAGAAGTCAA
The DNA here is from genome assembly GCA_910592335.1 of Adalia bipunctata. Classification (NCBI taxonomy): domain Eukaryota; kingdom Metazoa; phylum Arthropoda; class Insecta; order Coleoptera; family Coccinellidae; genus Adalia; species Adalia bipunctata. The sequence continues at coordinate 19,728,595 of OU342955.1, forward strand.
TGAATAACAAACACGAAAGAAATAAACAAAGAATATTAGAGAATGAATATATTAATTCATGCTATCGTAATCAATTCTTACTGTTTTCATTATACAGGGTGACTGGTGACGTAAGGGACAACGGCTAAGTGGAGATAGAGGACCTCAAACTGAATGAGAATTCGTTTCGTAGATATAGGGTGATTTATAAAAAAATGCTAAATCTATGAAATTCATATCTTCGTTAATATGATATGTTTTTCGCTGATATTTTACATGTTTGTTCATACAGGCATTCTCTGTCAGCATAAGAAAAAAAAATTGAAAACATTGCTGGCCTGTACTCAAAAATTTCAATTTACATGTCAAGTGAGAAATATCACACGGTATATGAGATAAAATAAAATCAAATAGAAATTTGGGAAAAGGAAAAAACTGATGAAATATCTGTTTTTTGTTGGAATGGCACAAATTTTCTTTCGTTTCTATGATATGTTGAAGTGAGAATATTATAATATTTTTATATTCAAATCATGAAAATTAGTACTACCACAGAATACCTAACTACACAGAAGCGTCATTCCGCCTTCCCGCCAAAACTTTATTTGATGACGCTTGTGCCATGCTAGGTAGTACCACAGGTATTCTGTGGTAGTACCTACATATGTCAACGTGAAATTTCAACTTCCCATAGAATTATAAATATAGTATAGAATTATGTGGCTGGATCGCTCAAAAGTGACATATGTTCTACCTAACAGAGGATGAAGGTCACGAAAATTTGCCCCTTGAAGATCAAAGTGCCGACGCTAAGTGACGCTTCTGTGTAGTTAAGTATTCTGTGGTACTACTGATAGAGAAAACCTTGAATTCGAGGCGCTAGAATGAGCCTGGCATCAAAATATTCCTTCAAATCTTGAAATCTATTTTTATCAATTAATGTTTCGATGCCATATAAAATTTCAAAATAAAATTTGTTGTAGATGGGGTGATGAAAGAGTTGGATACTCAAACACAAAAATAGAAAATGTCGCAAATATAATTCATAAAAAAATCAAGTAAGCAAATGTTCGAAATGAGAGCCGTTTACCTCCATACATTTATTAGCTCTCTTGAACAAATGAAGCACAGCTTTTCTAATCAGAGGAATATATGTTTCAATTTCTTCGCATGCTTCAGTTATTCTGCTCTTCAAATGTTCACGGCTTGTTATTGTTTCTTTATACACCGTATCCTTAAGATGACCCCATAGGAAATAATCCAGAGGAGTTAGATCGGGTGATCTAGCAGGCCAATTCCTAGAACCTTCCCGACCATTCCCCTTTCAGGAAACTCCCTATTCAGAAAATTATTTTTTGTGATGGGAATATAAAAATATTGTAATATTCTTACTTCAACATATCATAGAAACGAAAGAAAATTTGTGCCATTCAAACAAAAAACAGATATTTCATCAGTTTTTTCCCTCTTTCCAAATTTCTATTTGATTTTATTTTATCTCATATACCGTGTGATATTTCTCACTTGACATGTAAATTGAAATTTTGAGTACAAGCCAGCAATTTTTTAAATTTTTTTTCTTATGCTGACAGAGAATGCCTGTATGAACAAACATGTAAAATATCAGCGAAAAACATATCATATTAACGAAGATAATATGGGAGTTCATAGATTTAGCATTTTTTCATAAATAACCCTATATCTCCGAAACGAATACCCTTATGGGGCATTTGAAACCCAAATTCTCATTCAGTTTGAGGTCCTCTATCTCCACTTGTCGTTGTCCCTTACGTCACCAGTCACCCTGTATGTATTTTTTTCCCATTTGAGAGACGATTTTAATTGTTAAATCAAAATTTGAGATTGAGTGTTGCAGTTTTGGCTAATTTTGAATTCTTCTTTGGTCTGTTCTTCATTTTTCTTTCAATGTAGACAATGTACGTCTGGTTCATTTTGCATAATCTGTTCTCTTCTTCATAATTATGATTTCAGATGAGAAAAAAGTAAAAAATAGAATGAAAACAGTATGAAATAATTATTATAGAACGAAATAATATTTTCTCTATTTCTGTATCTTAATGAGTTCATTACAGTACTAAAAACAGTGCTGTAATGAACTCATTACAGCATTGTTTTCAGTTATATTTTTCGTTTTCTGGTTTTCAGCACTGGCTTCCGATCCAAACGATTTTCAACACACGTCAATTTGGAAATGTCAATATCGTAACAGTCACCAACTGCCAATGTACAATACAAAAGTCACTAGGATGTATAATCTGAATTTTTCATTGAATTCCAACGGAATTTGACTGAAATAGAGAAAATATCGTCTAATACTCGTTGCAGAATGCAATTCCAACACTCATGCCTTCGAAAACTCGCTCCTTCGTCGCTCTTTTTCGAATTTCGCATTCGTTTTGGAATAGGAGCCCATTCTGCAACTAGTTTTAGAATATACTATTAGACCCACTCATGTTCTTTGTATACTCATTTCGTGTTTGTTGTTCATTGACTTCTCAGAGTATGTGCTTGTCTCTTTAAACACTTGTGCCATCATTTTTTTTTGTATCCTTATTCATTATACAGGGTGAGTCTTCGACTTGTACATATATTTCAATTGTAGATTTCTCCCATCAATCGAAAATTTTTTTTGCTGCACCATTTTTCAAAATTCGGTTTCAAAAATCCACTAAAAAAACACTTTTCTGTTCATATCTTCTGAACCGTTATTTCAAATGAACTGAATTTTGGGGAAGTATTCACTCTCTTCATGATGCATATTTCCAAATCAAAACTTATTCAATATTCCTCCCGGTATGAAATTTACAGCGTGGCTGACTCATAAATCCACGCAAAATACTATTGAACCACTTGAAAAAAATAAACGGTTCACATTTTCGAAAGAAACAATCGATTCAGAAAATAAAGAGAAGTTTTCTCGATAAAACGTACCTACCTAATGAGTATTGAAATCTTCATGATGGGAAAACGTTTGATGTGGAGATGTGTGATAATAAAATTCCACTTTGGTAGATAAAATTGAATAGGTTGTAGCTGCCGACGCAGCTGATTGTTTTAATATATCATGTTTTCATGTATAGATAATATTGAGTTCTAAAGAGCAGGAAATTTCTCAAAGATAGTGATTGAAGTTCACCTTAACAGATTTCTTTTGACTCAAGAATCTTCAGTTATAATATATGTACAAGTCAAAGACTCACCCTGTATTTATGTTATTCATCTTGTATCACTGCTGAAGAACTAATACTAGCTCGAAACATTGGCTTTTCAATAAATATGAAGTCGAATTCTTTGATCTAATCGTGACATTGCGCAATTTTTTGACTCATGGACTGTACTACTCCATGTCAAGACTGTCTACCTTCAACCTGTTCATTTTCTTACCCCTTCCATCGCATATTTTTCTTGATCTTTGTAAGACTCAGCCCGTTCAGTCTCCGGTTGATGGAAAGCATTATTAGTAGGCTGTGACATTATTTACTGTCTCTTCAGATATAGTAAAAAACTGAAAGGATAATTGAAATTTCATGAAAACTGTCTTCGACCATTAATCACAAGCGGTGATTGTGTTTGCTTTGCTGTTTCGTGCCAACAACTCTTTACCTAAGTGATAAGGGTCCATGTTTTGGCATTATGGCTTCAAGGATAGCGTGCTAGAAAATTCGATTGTGTAATTAACAAGAGATGCTTGCGGTCTCCTCCTATTCACTCGAAATGTAGAGTTTTATCCCATTATTTTATTGGCAGAAAGGCCAAAGTGCAACTGATATCTACTCGCAGAATCTAAAAGTTGTTGAACACTTTCTCCCATCAAGCCACGAAATAAAAACGACTACTCAGGATGTATTGAAGGTATTGGTTAAATCTTCTATTTATACAGAGTGTAGGTACTGTAAGCCATAAATAATACAAAAGGTACCATAGGGACTCTGCGTTCTTTTGCAACCCGGTATACTTTAAGAAATATTCTATCTTTCCTGAATTCACTTGAATTCCACTCAGTTTACCATTTCTGATCGATTTTATTATTTGAAGCATAATTCTGAAGTGAGATGAATAACAAAAATCGAGAATTCAAAGTCCATGAACCTATGAAATTAAAACATTAGCGAATTAACAAGAAGTCATGAGTTCCATTACGAAAAACACACCTGTAAACTTATCTTTTATGTCACATCTTGACACATACCTTGAAAAATGTTAATACCACATTCGCGTGCTTGAACCAAGCGAAATTAGCCCAATTGGAAATGGAGGGCATCAAGAAAATTGAAGCAGATTTGTTGAATTCATTTTGACAGTAGAAGAACTGAAATTGAAACGGTGAAAAACAAGTCATTCGTGTGTGAAATGAATAAGGTATTACCGAAGAAAAGTCGTTCAGAAAATTGGAATTTGTTCAAAAAGTGTTGAAGCTTTCATGACTTTATAATTTGTTTCCCATTTTGTTACAGTCCACCATAAGAAAACATCACTAATTGTTGCTGAAGTTGATTTACAGAACTTTGACTCAGTCTGTATAATTTCAAGTAGTCTCCTTTGGAAAAAGCTTTTTTGGGAGTCAAACTTTATTTTTTCAAACAAATGTATATTTCTCAAACGGAGGATGATATGAAGAAGAAGCAAAGCTGAATGATATGTATAAATTGAATTTCTTAAGAACCCTAGAGGGTGTTTCCAACCAATGAAGAAAACATGATTTTTTTGTTTTGGAATATTTTAGTCTGATGAAGATTTTCTTTGATGAGTTTGGAAACAATTAAAATTCATGGAAATTTTAGTGTTTTTTGCATCTGCCAGATGAAACCATCTTCGATCATTCCTTATCAATCACTCACCTACACCAACTCTACAATTACACTACAACTACACACAAGCTCTGCAAAACAAATAATACACTCGAATTTTATGCCAATTGAAACCCACTACGTCAGTGTGTCCCGTTAATTCATATCACTGTGAAAGACAATTATTACTGCATCGTTTTTTTTTATCAATTAATTACATAGCTGCATTTGTGCGGGGCTACAATTACGTGCTGGTTTCGAGTTACCTGTGGACGATAAAAAAGGGGGTGAGTTCACTGTGCTTTCGGAGTACACTGACTTTGAGGAGGTTTTCTGAAATCGAGTGCGCTTGTGTGAAATCGATTTCCGCGATTCAAAACAAAACATGGGCGGTCCGGAGGCGAGCGTGCCCGCGAGAATCACCCTGTAGGGGTGACACTCTTGGATATCCTTACGTGTTAATTGTGGGTAAGTGCAAGGTGATTCTTGGGTTTATCCCTTATAAACTTTTTTCCCATTTGAAAATGTTTGTATTTTGAATATTGAGATTTCGAGACAAATGTTCTGTGAACAAGAAGACCAACCGTTAAAACCGCTTTGTAGTCTATAGTTTTCGACAGTCAAACTAGACCAAAATCGGCCTAGGTTTTCTAACCTTTCACCGTTGAGACCACTGAGAAAATAACCTCTTCGTTTGGAAGAACTTTGACTCCCTGGCCGTGAGTACCATTGTTTCAGAATTCATTTTGTTGTAGGTATAGTTAACTTCACACATTTTTCTGCAATTTTCGTTGTAACAAGACTGATATAATCAGTCCATTTCGCTCTCCAAAAGCTCTATGCAGGTATAATGCAACTTTAGTAAGCTATGGCCAGAATCTCATGACGAAGATGAACCTTGGTGTAGCAACTCATAACTTAACTTACAGCTCATAGATCAGTTCTTGTTTTAGTTTGGAAGGGGATTACATTACACTGCGACCTCAAGGTCTTATGTGCACCTATCAGAGCTGTTTCTACAACTGAGTTATCTACAGCTCGCCCTCCAGCTCCAGAGCTCCAATGAGCTCCTGTATCTGAGAGGGCTTCAAGGAGGTTGAAATGGCAAGGCATTCTGTAAACAGGTAAACAGGAGTTTCCCCCTTTCACAGAATCATCAGTTTCTGACAAGCCCATTCTCTTCTTATGCTTTCTTAGGCGACAATGTCCTGTGAGGAGGTCAGTGAGGAGGCGTATCCAGTGGCGTAGCGCAAAATTCGGGGCCCCTATCCGCAAAATTTCAAGTTCAAGCGAATTCTATTGTCGGAGGCCTACTTACTGCTCTTTCGTTTGGCTCTGGGGCCCCTTTAGTACCGGGGCCCCCTCGCACCGCGGGGGCCTCCGCTACGCCACTGGGCGTATCTCATTGTTACCGAGATCCAAATATACTGCTCCACAAGGGTTAGGGATATCGTATTCAATCGTTTTTAAAAGTATGTAATCTTCGAGAAAATCGCTGTAATAGTATATTCTAAAACTAGATGCAGAATGGGCTCCTATTCCAACACTATGCGAAATTCGAAAACGAACGACGAAGGAGCGAGTTTTCGAACGCATGAGTGTTGGAATTGCATTCTGCAACGAGTATTAGACGATATTTTCTCTATTTCAGTCAAATTTATTTGAAATTCAATGAAAAATTCAGATTATACATCCTAGTGACTTTTGCATTGTATTTTGGCAGGTGGTAACTGTTACGAAATTGACATTTCCAAATTGAAGTGAGTTGGAAATTGATAGGATCGGAAGCAAGTGCTGACAACCTCGAAACGAAAAATATAACTGAAAACAGTGCTGTAATGAGTTCATCACAGCACTATTTTTAGTACTGTAATGAACTCATTACGATACTGAAATAGAGAAAATCATTTAAAACTCAATAACAACTTGAATCGATCCAATAAAAATCAGTATGAGACATTTCGTCAATCTGGTCGCCTTTTTTCTGAAGTTTGGTTTTTTGCATATGCTTCATGAATGTTCTTATTTTGAAATGAAGTCAGTTTATTAACGTCTTCGATTTGAAACGAGTTTTCTGAAAATGCCAAGACGTAAATTAACAAACGCTGACGCTAATAGGGCTATCGGAATGCTACAGGGTGACCTAACTCAGGTTGTTGTAGCAGAAAGGCTCCAAGTCTGCCAAAGTGTGATATCTCGACTTTGGAATAGGTTCAGGGAGACAGGTTCCGTGTTGGAAAGACCAAGGCTTGGTGGGCGACGAAAAACAACACCTCCTCAGAATCGTTTCATCACCGTTTCGGCGAGAAGAAACCCTACATTTACGAGTAGAATGCTACGGAATACTCTTCAAAATGCAGATGGGGTCCAAGTTTCCATCGAAACCATCAGATGACGTTTGAGAAAGGTGAATCTAGGTTCTAGACGTCCATTAAGAGGAGTTCCATAAGCGTCAAAGACTGAAATGGGCAAGGCAACTTATCAATTGGAACGATCAATGGCGTAGTGTCCTTTTCACTGATGAATCCATATATGGACGATTTTCAGAATAAGGGTATGGACAATCCCATGCATACCCCGTAATCGTCGCTATGTCCAAGAAGTTCATCCATTCCGAAGGGGTAGTGTTATGGTATTGGCCGGGATATGTTTCAACTGGCGCACAGATCTACACATTTGCCCTGGAAATATGACCGCCTTACACTATAGGGAGCATGTCATTGACAATGTTGTGCCAAATTTTCACGCTGCTATTGGTGAAACTTTTCAATTTCTAGACGATAACGCTAGACCGCACCGTGCAGCCATAATTGAGAATGCGCGCGATGAGCTTGGTATTCCACATTTACCAATACCTCCGCACTCACCAGATTTGAATTGCATATAACATGCATGGGATATGCTCCAAAGAAGATAAGATAATCATCAACCTACCCCAAAATCCTTGAATGATCTGAGAGAGCTTCTGCCCCGTTTATGGAACCAAATCCCTTAAGAACCTCATGTGTAGTATGCAAAGAAGATGTCAAGCTGTTATTGTACATTGTATTGATAGTCTTAAAATGCTTGAATTCTGTAGGAATAAAATTCAGTTATTTTATTCAATTTTTCTCAACCACCCTGTATACGCTGCAGACCTACAGGCTAAAATTAATTTGCAACTTGAAATCACATTAATATGAATCTGAAGATGGTTCACTTCCTTCTGGTATCATATTCATATTGGGTGACAGGACTTAGGAAATCAGTGGTATAGATCAACAAACCATAGCTAATATGCCAACGTTTCGCAAAAATATATTTGCTTCTTCAGGGCTACAAAAATTTAAAAAATTTCAGATACACATCGACAAAGAGCTTAACAAAAAAAAAAAACCACAGGGTCAACACAACGTTAAAAAACAACAAATTCATCAATTAGTATAAGTCTTGTAAAATGAAATTACTAATCAACAATCATCAAGTACTAAAAAGTCCAATGGAATCTGAAATACGTCAAAAAACAATTGTTAAGCTCTTTGTCGATGTGTATCTGAAATTTTTTAAATTTTTGTAGCCCTGAAGAAGCAAATATATTTTTTCGAAACGTTGGCATATTAGCTATGGTTTGTTGATCTATACCACTGATTTCCTAAGTCCAGTCACCCAATATGAATTAATATGAATTTTCATCACAAAAATCTTATTTTAACTATATCCCTAACTCATGTGGAGCAGTTTAGTTCTTGGTTCTTACAGTAGAAAATCCCGAAGGAACATTTTGGAATCATCCATTCCTGGAAGATTCCCCCTGAGTGCTTCTCTTTCAGTTTCTTCCTTATCCAAGAACTCTCTCTTAAAGGTGCAATTGCTTATACCACAGAAAGGGTCTGAGCTAGTAAGTGGCGTTTGATCCCTTTCTGGTGAGTGTGTTGGCCTCTTTGTTTCCTTTGATTCCTGAGTGATCAGAAACCCAGACTAAACAGAGTTTCTGTTACTTTTTACAAGCTTTTATTTAGTTTCACCTGTCCCGGTGTCTGTCTGTAATCAAATCTTGCAAGTTGAATATGACACACTTCTAATCGTCCGATTGATTTGAAATTTGGTAGGTGTACATAATTCTGGTGACAATGCATCATGAAATATTTTTTATAGAAAAAAACAAAATGGCGGCTCCAAAATGGCGGATGAGTTTTGTAATTATCATCCGATTCCATTCAAAATTAGTATCTGGGGGTTTTTGGGTTCGACAATGATGATTCTTTCGTCAAAATTGAAAAATTCAAGATGGCGGCTACAATATGGCGGACGAGTTTTGTAATTATGATCCGATTCTATTCAAAATTGGTATCTGGGGGTTTTCTGGGTCGGAAATTACGATTTTTTAAAATTGAGGAATTCGAAATGGCGGCTTCAATATGGCGGATGAGTGTTGTTATTATAAAAGCTTGTCTTAAAAAAATGATTTTTTTATTATAGCTTGTTACTTCAACGTACAGCAAACAAAAATCCGTAATTCCAATTCATTTTGCTTTCTTGAATAGTCTACTTCATTTTTGGGGCATTACCTCCATAAAGCTGAGATATGGGATGAAAAGTTCGATATTTTTGAGCTCCAGATAAAATATCGGTCCGCTATTTAAGATTCTTTTGTCTGAAGTTTCGAAAGAAGAAACTCTACGTTGAAATGAGTCAACTTTATGTAAATAAGTACGTGAAAGTATTATCGGCGTATCAAAAACAACTTTAATTACCTCAGTACATCCATGAGCAAGTTCAAAGGATCAAAGTATAACCGTAATTTTCGTAAATAATGGATAGTGCAATGATGATTCTGTCATGTTAGCAATCACTTTTTAAATGACGACATATTGGAGGTTTCAAGCAATATTAATGATGTTTCCATTTTAATGATATTTCTATTGGGATGAGTTTTGATTCAATTACTTTAACTCAAATAAGTTTCCTGAAGGAAAGGTAGACCGTTTATGATTAAAAAAAATGACCCATCTAATTGTCCACCTGATTTGAAATATATTGTTATTGAATCCCAACCAATCTGAGCAGGTAGTAGACATATAAATAGATGAAAATGATATTTTCCGACCTGCGTTAGTCAGCAGATTCGTAATAATAGAGAGGCAATCCTCTGCCAAATCGTTTTGACCTGTTGCTGTTTACTAAACGAAAAAAGATACCATAAGGTCTAGTAAGCAATTCATTGGTTTTATCGTTATAAAGAACTCAATAAAAAAACTAATTCTAAAGCACAATTTGATGTTAATTGGAAGGATAACATGGGGAATCTTTTCTGATATTCGAAATGTTTTATCCCTTCAATGAAGGCATATACAGGGTGGTTGCCTAGGAATCCGAGATACATGTATAAATCCTATGGCTATTTAAAGGCAGAAATGGTTTTTGTTCTGTTTTGTTTTTTGTGTCGATCATATTTTGTGAAAAAAAAAAGGTTTACTATCCATGAGTTCATTTTTCTGTGGATTGAAGGCGATAATCAACAATCTATTGTCAGCCAATTGGAACAATTGTATTAACACATCGTAAACTAAGTAAGAGAAGTCGCTGACATAATTGTTTTGGTTCAGCCATCCCAGAAACGATGTATGATGTAACTACTTAAATGCAAGGCCATTTCGTTCTAAATGGGAAATGACAGCAGTGAGAGTGATAAAAATCGTCCTTACCTAAAGCTTTTTGTATTATCACTACTTATAACCTTCAGAATGTCTTCAATACGTAGTTATGCACGTAAATGTGAAAATTTTTAAATATGGAATTCAATTTTTCTGCCCAAGCTCAAAGAATTTCCTTCTGAAATACTGAACCAAAAACCTTGTAACTTGATTGTTGATTTTCACAATATGAAGAATGAGGATAGCTTACCTGACCTCATTGGCAATCAAAAAATCAATCTTAAATATCTGGACAACTTCATCTTTCAGCAAAACCGTTTTATTTAAGAAACTTGTAAGAAAACAGTAAAGATTCACCTAACGTTCACCTTCAGTCCATAAATACACTCCGAACTGATTTGGGCACTACAACAATTCTTTTCCTAGACTAGTGGGTGTGTTGAAATGACAGAAATTAGTCTCAATCATTAGGAAGCATTATTTTATTGTTCTTCAAATTGAATGATTGTAAGGCGCACCCAGGTCGATATTTAAGAAACACCCAGTCGATATTTGACTTTTGTTCTATCATTATTCAATCAAAGAACATCTTGAAACTTGGGAATTCTCACTTCTTCGATGTTGAAGCATGTAGGTTTAAATGAGGATATGTCAACTATTATTTGGAAATAGGTCATCTCACTAGATCATCCAGCATGTCATCGCAAAATTAAATTACCTCAGATTTTTTTACTTAGAGTGTTGGGATTCTGGACCCTATAGGGGCTCCAAGGGGACAAGAACAGAATCAAGGGGTTTGAAAAAATTCAAAATAATGTTATCACTATAAGCATTGGTGAATTTATGGGCCCACTAGTTGAAGTAAAAGTATCTACTTTGAATGGGCGCTCCAAAGCTCAAAACCCTAAATAAGTGCGTTTTTCTATTTAATTTTGTATTTCATTCTAGACCTTTTCAGTCAAAATTCATAAAATGTGCTTTATAGCAAAATTGAGTAGAACATCTGCATCGGTAGAATTATTATAAAGAATCAAAATTTCTGTTTCTATTTTCTTTTCGAAATAAGTTTTCTATCTATTATTAAAACCATACTAAAGCACTCTGTATAAAAATGAATTTACTTCTTCAAAAAAGAAGGAAGGAAACTATGGATTTTCCTTTGGAAGTACGCGGAAATTGCAAAAAATATTAGGGGTGAAATATCGAACCGTCACGCCGTCTATTGGTAAGGGGTTGAATCAAACAGAACCCTGAAATGATATAATTTTTACTGAAAGAGTATTCTTCACAGTGGCGAATAAATGATAGATAGTTTTAAAATAGTTCTGACCTAATTTTTCTTCGAAATTTTTTTGTGAATTGATATAATTGAAGGCTGCATTAACATGAACATTCGCCTGTCAATAAACCAATAAAGCTCAACTTTTCTTTGGAGAAACAACTCCATTTCAAACTATGAAGAACACCTGGCAAATTTCTACTCAAACAATTCTTTTTTCACCTCGATTTTTGTTCTACTCCAGGCTGATCGATGAAGGAAATGTAATTAAAAAATAAATCGTATCTGAAATAATATCTCCGAGCGAAATGATGGATATACCAACGAAATGGGACCTGATTGTACCATCCTTTTGACAAATTTTCTCCATCAGAAATATCATGATGTCACGACATCCCCAGCTGATTTTAGACGTTGTTTATGGTCGATTGAAAGTAGGATTTTCAGGGAGGATTCAGTTTTGAGGAGGTCGAATTCATTCTTCAGCTATTTTTCATAAATGGACATGATTCGATGAATCTGATTTATGATCTGGGGACGTTAAATCCTAATGAAATGAAGGCAGTAAAATGAATTTTCAAGAACGATTCAAAATATTCCACTGAAGAAGATTTTAATTTACTCTCGTAATTAATATACTACTCGATTTCATCCTTCTAGCATCAGTTGCTGGTGCCTACTCTTCTTCTTTCTAGACTTGGACATCGATAGTTTCAGAAGAGCTCTATAGTATTCGTTCTCCTGTCTCAACTGTATATTATCGAAGATCAACAAATTATTCTTCTGCACCTCTTTTAATAGTTGCGCTCTTTCAGGTATTTGTTCTTCCTTTATTTTGTCGCTTAAAATCTCATTCTTTTTCATGCATTCTTCATGGAGCAAACTTGCCAGTTGATTGTGTACCGTTCTCAATGTGTCTTTTTCAAAATTCAACTTTTCTAGTTTCTGTTTGTGTTCTGTTCGATATCTCGATAGTTTCTCTGTCAAATCTTCGATTTTTTCTGAAGATTCTTCTAGTTTAAATTTGTAAACTTCCAGTTCTTCCCTCAACTTAGTCTTGTCTTCTGACAGATTATGAATTTCCGTCAATTTTTTCTCCAACATTCTGAGAAGACCGTTATGATTGCTTAAAAGTTCTTCATATTTGTACTGTAGGTTCACCATGCTCATGGTGGAAACGGATGTTGTAAGTTCTGTTCTAGGATTCTCATTGTTATATCTATTATGCAGGACTTTCAGTAAATGTTTGTTGTCTTGTTTCGCGTCATCGAGTTGAAAAGATATAGCCTTCGATTTGAGGTTGTCTACGTGAAAACACAAATGAGCCTTTCTTTCAGTGCTTCTCGATTGATGTAAATTGTCTTCTAGTTCTTCTATTGTTGAGTTTATTTCTTGCATTTGGGAGCGAATTTTTCCGTCTGTCTTGTTAGTCATCTTCTCTATCGATTGTATTTACTTTTTCGATTCTTGAAAGCGAAAAACATGTCGTTAAAAATGACAGGTAGGTTTGTTCACAGAAATCCTGTCACAATTTTCAATATCTGCTGTTTTTCCTTTATTTTTCGTATGATTTACTCGATTCTTGAACGAGCACTTGTATTAGGGAAAAGGGAATTGAGAATGCCTAATATATTCATTCGATAGAAGTGGATGTTTGATGAACGAATGGAGTACGTTTCTGATTTGATAAGATAACTTTAATTGGCACAAAATTAAGATAAGATTTTATATCTGATTGGAAATTACAATTTCAGAGAACGTGATATACAATATACTGTCTTTTATTTATTTGTACACCTGGATGTGCAATGAGTTCTATGCAGACAAATATTTTTCCGATTATAAAGTAGACCTCAAGTTCGTTATTTCAAATGGAACACCCTATAAAAGGTGTTGTGCTTCCAGTTCAAGTTTTTAACTGTAACCTATCGACTCATCTCGACCTGAAAGACCCTGTATGTCTATATGTTTAGGGTGCTATGAATGGAGTTTAAAGACCACCAGTACGTTCATGCATACGAGACGAAGATTACTGACTCTTTCAGGTTGTAGTCATTCAAATGTTAATGTTGAAAGAGTGGTGTCAATTCAAGAACAATTTGCATGAACTGCTTCATATTTTAGGAGAGTGTTTTTTCATATAGGACATCGGCGAAAAAGAAACGAAATATTTTTGAATGAACCATCATTTTCTGTTGTGGATCTTATTTAAGGAAGGTTCGATAATTTGTGTTGTAACAATGTTCTATGAAGGTTAAGTGTATCTCCTATCTTGCATGCCATACTTGTAAGCAAAGTTTGGCTTCTTCGTCAAAATTTTCCGCATATTAATGAGAATTATTTCTGAGCGTTCATCAAAGACAATTTATTTCAGGATAAACTGAAATTATTTCGAAATCCTCTACATCTGGAACGATTTCCGAGTAGTATTTTTTCTTGGGAACCCACCTGTGATATTTGAAGGAACTGGATTCCTGTTGCTGCCCTCAGGATACTGTCTTCCGTTACTTTGCACTTCCGTCATCTTTACAGGACCCGCACAAACATAAACCTGCACGGAAACCGAGCAAACTTAATATCCGGCTCGAAGGACCAGAGTCCTGGCTGTCAAACTTCGATGTTCCGTGAAACCGCAATTTAAAAACACTGGTGAGCCACTAGGCGTTTATTATTACGATATCTCTGCTGATAAACGAGCATCTATTGCCGTTATCCTTCCTCATTGAGCGAGCCGCCACGATCCCGGCCGGAGATAACCGAATTGTCAGAATCTTCGCAATATTTTGAATGAGAGAGGCTGCGGTTGCTCGATTCGATCGGCGCCGGCATCTCCCTCAGGAATGGGATGAAAGAAGGGTAAAAGGGCGCCTGTTGGATTTTGGAGTGTTTGTCTTTCATTAAATGTCCTTTAGAGTTTTGAAAAGAATCTGGTTTCGCTCACATTAATATTTCATTTCGAGCACAGCCTTCTTTCCAAGCAGTGGCGTTGACCTATCGATGTTACCAAGAAAATATAACGATGCCTTAGTTTTTTCGGTTAAATCTTCCTATTTTGGGCTGATCCTATAGTTTGAATATTTCCAATTAGGTACTCATGACACACCCTGTACAAGTAGGGAAAATACGTACAAAATGACATATATGGACAAAATGACATAGGCATCATAATTAGAGTTTGGAGGTATCACATGCGGAACTGCCTACCACATCACACGACCCGAGGGGCTTCTATTAACCTCTGAAAATTAGCAAGCGCTATTCAGTGTTTTTCAACCTGTGGGTCGCGACCCCCTGGGGGGTCGCGAAGCTTCTGTAGGGGGGTCGCCAGAAGTCCGGAGAACTTTAGTAAAAGAAGGTTGTGGAACACTCTAATTTCTCCGAGATATGATTTTTTTTCATTCTTCATAAATAACCCCCCAAATCTCCAAACCTAGGGGCTAAAAAACTATGGGGTCTTTTGTATTTCATTCTTTCGGCATTCAAGAAACACATATTCGAATCTGATCGTGAAACACTCTCATTTCGTCGAGATATGAATTTTTTTCATCATTTTTCATAAACAACCCCCCGATTCTCAAAACCGTTTATTTATTTATTGAAATTTATTAAATAAACATATTATTATTATTCTTTCGACATTCAAGAAACACGTATTTGAATATAATTGTGGAACACTTTCATTTCGTCGAGATATAAATTTTTTTCATCATTTTGCATAAACAACCCCCAAAATCTCCAAACCAGGGGGCTTACAAACTATGGGGTTTATTGTATTTCATTTCTTCGACATTCAAGAAACACATATTCGAATATGAGAGTGGAACACTCTCATTTCGTCGAGATATGAATTTTTTTCATAATTTTGCATGAACAACCCCGCAAACCTGGGGGCTAAAAAAATATAGGGTTTATTGTATTTCATTCCTTGGGCATTCAAGAAACACATATTCGAATCAGATCGTGGAACACTCCCATTTTTTCGAGATATGAATTTCCTTTACCATTTTTCATAAACAACTCTCCAAATATCCAAACCTGGGGACTAACAAACTATGGGGTTTTTTGTATTTCATTCTTTCGGCATTCAAAAAACACATATTCGAATCTGATCGTGGAACAATCTCATATCACCGAGATATGAATTTTTTTCGTCATTTTTCATAAACAACCCCCCGAATGTAGAAACCTGAGGGCTAACAAACTAAGGGGATTTATTGTATTTCATTTTTTCGTCATTCAAGAAACGCATATTCGAATCTGATCGTGGAACACTCTCATTTCGTCGAGATATGAATTTTTTCATCGTTTTTCATTAAAAACCCTCAAAATCTACAAACCTGAGAGCTAACAAACTATAGGGTTTATTGTATTTCATTCTTTCGGCATTCAAGAAACACATATTCGAATCTGAACGTGAAACACTTCCATTTATCCGAGATATGAATTTTCTTCATCATTTTTCATAAACAACCCCCCAAATCTCCAAACCTGGGGGCTAACAAATTATGAGGGGTATTGCATTTTATTCTTTCGGCACTCAAGAAACACATATTCGAAACCAATCGAGAAACACTCCCATTTCGTCGAGTTTATAATTTTTGTCAGAAACCACCCCCAACAACCCCCATAACTCCCTCCCTGAGTCTTGAAAGTCTCCAAATTAAAGAGGATTCAATTTCTTATCAACCCATCAAGCTCACATCTAAATCTGATTGCAATACCATCTCATTTCACTGAGTTATGAATTTTTTTCCATAAGCCATTTTTTGTCTTTGAGTGTGTATGTGTGGATGGGGCTAACTTCTCATCGATGTATGGAATGAATATTTGCAACACTGTAACATACACAACCATACATGATAAAAAAGCAAAGGGTCGGGGGGTCGCGAAATATTTTCTCATACCAGGGGGGTCGCATCATAAAAAAGGTTGAAAAACACTGCTCTAGTTCATTCGGTCGTTATGAAGGATAAAAGAAATCAGTAGGTCACCAGATCTTTTTCATTGCGCCAAATTTTTTGAAGAAATGGCCAGTTTCTACCATTTTTTTCATTTATATAGCATTCATTTCGAACTTCACTTATTTGTCATTGTATTCACGAAGCTTTTTTTATGTTAAATAGACTTTTTGTATTCATGCGATATATTTCTAGTTTTATAACGCTATATGGACAAAATGACATAAAGGTACAGTGAACGGACAAAATGACATAGGTATTTCAGCTGAATTAACCGTATCTACCGGATAACACCAAGACAATCCATTCCAGGCTGCATCAGCAAACAAAGAACGAAGACTTGTCTTAACATATTCATAACAAAATATTCATCTGCGGCTAATAAAGGCAATGCATCTCAACCTACTCTTGCTGATCCTATGAGGAGGTTTCTCCAATCCCTAAAGGACGATTTATAAGTGGACAAGGCAAACGTGAGCCGAGGACTAGATAAACGTACTTATTTTCAACTTCTACACCTGATATGATTGCAATCAAATTCAAGAAAAGAGCCCATAGTTCCTCAAAAGTCAAGGAGACAAGCCCCTAGGGCATTATTTAAAGAAGACAATGAAGAAGAAAATGTTCATAGCAACTTTCGAGATTATGGAGACGACTGTCCTTCTATCTATTCAGATTTAGATCTTCTCCAGGATTAGCCCTGGAGAAGACTGTTTACGATGCATGCATTGCTTGCATTCGGCTCACGCATCTTGTGCTGATGTTCCTAGAAGAACCAAGCGTTTCATTTGTGATCTTTGTCAGTAGTTTCGTAACTATAAGTATAAAACTACAGTTGCCTGTTGTGGGTATGTCATTTTGTCCATAGCATGCGAACAAAATGAATTTAGTTTATCCCAATTCATCTGAGAATATTTTATTTCTTGGTACTTTTATTTCATAAAGATTGATTAGATTTTATGAAGAAAGGACCAAAGATGATAGCTGTAGAATATGACATTAATGTGATTCACTACTAACAAGTTATGCCTCTGAAATAAAACCCTATGTCATTTTGTACGTACTCTCCCTATCGTCTTTTTTGAATAAAACACATTTGAATTGAAGCCAATTTTTTTTATTTGAAAGATATTTTATGACATTTATGTTTCAAAAATTCACGACTAGCTCTGAGGAACCGCATTCGACCAGACCAATTTTAGACCACTTTTTCGAGTAATTCAGGCCTTATTTCAGCAAAACTATGAGTTATGTGGGCTTCCAAAGTGTCTATTGTTTCTGGTTTGTCAGCATGAACCATAATGACTTGACATTACCCCAAAAAATAATCTTTTGGAGTTATCTCGCATGATATTTGGAGGCCAATTAATTGGACCATTTCAACTTCAAGCTTTTCTAGGGGCCCGAACAGCAAAAAAACGACGCTCATTATGGTCAAGTGGCTTTAGTTCTTGAACCAGTT
Organism: Adalia bipunctata; assembly: GCA_910592335.1. Classification (NCBI taxonomy): domain Eukaryota; kingdom Metazoa; phylum Arthropoda; class Insecta; order Coleoptera; family Coccinellidae; genus Adalia; species Adalia bipunctata. Next base: position 19,746,714 of record OU342955.1, read on the forward strand.
GGATCTTGTATAAGTGTAGAAGATCTTCACGCAAAATTTTTATGTGGTGGATGCACAGAGTCGAACTTGTTGTGAACGTCGACGAATAGACAAATCAGGATCTTCATTAACACATTCACTTACAGCAGCGATATTTTCTTGTGTACGTACAGTTCTTTGTCTTGTTGTTGTTGCATCGAGTAGAGAAAGTGTTGTCCGAAATCTATTGATATTTCGGCGAATGAGCTGCTCTGATGGACGATTTTGTGAACCATAAATTTCACAAAGTGCTTATAAGTTTGACAAATATAGCAATTTTGAAAATAAATTTCAACGATTTGTGAACGTTGTTGCGGCGAGAGTCTTTCCAGAATAATTTGTCACTGCTAACTGGACAGAATTTTCAAAACAACATGGCTTCTACATTCTGTCAAATCACAGTTATCCCTATCGAAAGTTCTATCACTCTAAAAAAACACCCGATAGTTTAACGTCAGATGCTTTCCTTGCCCTTATAAGGCATCAAAACATTGAGCCTAGATACTAGCTCCTCAAGATTTGTGCTATCATCATCAGACACAGAACAGATTGAGTTTGATGGGATAAATTTTATTTTCATTTAATTATAAATTAATTATATCTCATCGAAAAGTACATTCATTTGATGATCATTATTTCTTCTTCACCTTCAATGGTGGAATCTTTTCACACATGCGTTGTAGAAAAGCTGCGAATAAGAAGAAGTAAATAAAATTCAGTTGGCACAATTACACAGTGGCACCATTATTCAACTATAGATAATTCTTTAGATACGAATACTTACGTATGTATGGAATTTCTCCCTCATCGTCTTCTTCGTCAAGACAATCTTCCATCAGTTCATCAACTTCAACGTCTGTCATTCTTTCTCCTGATAAAGGGATAAGAAGATTGATTTGATGCACTTTCAGTTATTCGAAAATTTCACTCACCAAGAGATAAGAAAGCATGTGTCAGTTCACCAGCCAACATTTTATCGTCAGCTCTTTTGTCATACAGTTTCAAGCATTCAATGAAGTCTTCGTAACAACCCATATCTTTCACTTCCTTCTTGAGTATTGATATCATCGGGAGCACCTCCTCTATTTTGAATTTTTTTTCGCCTGAAGAAAGGATATTTCGGTATGAAAATTTCGGGAGATATGATCTCTATGGACCATGAATTGTGAGAATTTTGGTAAATTTTGAAAATTCGAATTTTCGCTTTCAAATCCGCAGGAAATGTGACTATTCCACTTGGGAATATCAAATTTTTTCGACAAACATGATGAGAGATTGCAAAGTTCACATTAACACCGATGACATATAAGGAAAAATGGTCCAGGAAGTGGTTTTCACGATGGAATATGGATTGCATTCATACAACGAAAAATGCAAAAAAGCTTTATTTGCAGGTATAACACGAACAAATAGCTTGTGAATGATAACATAAAATATAGAGTACAAACAGAAACACTGTCTCTTAGAAACAGAAACATTTTTACACGAAGGACTTCAGAATCTTTAGTATTCATTTAGTAACAAACTGAATGCCTTTATTTTGACTCACCTTCTTTCTTGGAAGCTCCCAACTCTTCAAGTCTTGCCAGACTTGGATTCAAGCTCATACACCGCATGAATTTGCCCAATTCTATAGAGTCCAACATACCATTTTGGCCATACAGCTCGAAAGCAAACTCAGCAGCTGCAGAATGTATAAAAAAGTAATTAAAAACATGTCCTTCTTGAATTTAATGTTTTATTGAAATATTTCCACCTTTAGTTCTGTAATTTTCGAAGAATTTTTTAATTTTATCAAGATTTTCTAATCATATTCTAATTCTATTCAGATATTTAGAATTAATCCAACACCACATTTCCTAGATCGATACATTGACTCAACAACTGATGTAGAATCTATCTTCCTAAAAAGTGTATCTTAATTCTTGAGATGGGACTGAATTAGGGGATGAAATTCATGTGAGAAGTGAGGAGTGAATGGTTGAATGTTTGATTGGCCTTTTCACGAAATTGACTTGAGCTTTCTGGAAACTTCATACAATCTGTATTCTTAACAACACCCCTTTGAAAATTTCGGATGAAACTTACTCTCCACTTCAAATGGCTTTAGATCCGTCTGAAAAATACAACTTCATCATTAAATTTCTTCACTTTCAACTTCTTTTCACTCACCATCTTTCCTCTGGTCACTTCTCACTTATCGATGACCGAATGACATTAGGACTGGGAATCGGCAGGAGCATTGGCAGGTTTTTATAGAAGAGAATGTAATCTATATCGGTCGTTTAATTGCAAGTATGTCAACGTTCATTGGATCCAATCATGAGTCTATAAAAAAGTCGGGTGCTAATGTAAGGTACTGCAGGGACACTGCTGATTGAAGTGCATGTCATTCCATCCTGAGAAGATTGGCAGGTAACGAGATTTCGATCAGTGTGATATAAATGGAAGGCTTGGGTTACCAGTATGAGGTGGTCCATCTTTCGTATCATGAGTTAGTCTGTTACTGCAGTTTTGGGATAGTGAGATGAAAAGTTTACAAGGTTTTTAACTAACTAATGGAGATCAGAGAAGATTGGTGAGTTAATGTCCAATATTATTCGCAGTTTTATAAATTTTCTTTTATATACGATCTTACTCGAAATATACTGCTCCACAAGAGTTAGGGATATCGTATTCAATCGTTTTTTAAAGTATGTAATCTTCGAGAAAATCGCTGTAAAATCATTTAAAACTCAATAACAACTTGAATCGATCCAATGAAAATCAGTATGAGACATTTCGTCAATCTGGTCGCCTTTTCTCTGAGGTTTGGTTCTTTGCATATGCTTCATGAATGTTCTTATTTTGAAATGAAGTCAGTTTATCAACGGCTTCGATTTGAAACGAGTTTTCTGAAAATGCCAAGACGTAAATTAACAAACGCTGAGGCTAATAGGGCTATCAGAATGCTACAGGGTGGCCTAACTCAGTTTGTTGTAGCGGAAAGGCTCCAAGTCAGCTCAAGTATGATATCTCGACTTTGGAATAAGTTCAGGGAGACAGGTTCCGTGTTGGAAAGACCAAGGCTTGGTGGGCGACGAAAAACAACACCTGCTCAGGATCGTTTCATCACCGTTTCGGCGAGAAAAAAACCTACATTTACGTGTAGAATGCTACAGAATATTCTTCAAAATGCAGATGGGGTCCAAGTTTCCATCGAAACCATCAGACGACGTTTGAGAGAGGTGAATCTAGGTTCTAGACGTCCATTAAGAAGAATTCCATTTACACGTGACCATAAGCGTCAAAGACTGGAATGGGCAAGGCAACATATCAATTGGAACGATCAAAGGCGTAGTGTCCTTTTCACTGATGAATCCAAAAATGGACGATTTTCAGATTCTCGAAGAATAAGGGTATGGACAATCCCACTCATACCCCGTTATCGTCGCTATGTCCAAGAAGTCCATCCATTCCGAGGAGGTAGTGTTATGGTATGGGCATCAGGGATATGTTACAACGGGCGCACAGATCTATAGGGAGCATGTCATTGACAATGTTGTGCCAAATTTTCACGCTGCTTTTGGTGAAACTTTTCAATTTCTAGACGATAACGCTAGAACGCACCGTGCAGCCATAGTTGAGAATGCGCGCGAGGAGCTTGGTATTCCACATTTACCAAAACCTCCGCACTCACCAGATTTGAATTGCATAGAACATGCATGGGATATGCTCCAAAGAAGATTAGATAATCATCAACCTGCCCCAGAATCCTTAAATGATCTGAGAGAGCTTCTGCCCCGTTTATAAAACCAAATTCCTCAAGAAATGTTCAACAACCTCGTGTGTAGTATGCAAAGAAGATGTCTAGCTGTTATTGATGTCCGTGGAGGCCATACACTGTATTGTTAGTCTTAAAATGCTTGAATTTTCTGGGAATAAGATTTCGTTATTTTACTCGATTTTTCTTAACCACCCTGTATACGCTGCAGACCTACAGGCTAAAATTCATTTGCAACTTGAAATTATATCAATATGAATTTTCATCACAAGAATCTTATTTCAATTATATTTTTTTGCAATATCATGTCAATATCCCTAACTCATGTGGAGCAGTTTATATCCAGTGGTATGATAGGTTGTAGACAAGCGAAAGTATCATCTAGAAAGACCATCAACATCTTTTCCAGGTCTTGAAAAGGTTGAAAGACAGTATTTTAAATATTGTTCTTCATTGGACCAAATGTTGTTGGTTTGTCCATATCGACATAGCTCCATTTTGTTTTTCCACCCTGTACCTCGAGAACAAGAGAACAAGTGGCAATTCTAAATATCATTTCCAACCCAAAGGCGCATAGATATTCAAATGTGTCTGAGTCAAGAGAGTGCTTATTATTCTTGTAAAATACACAAAATGGTGTGTTTTTGTAATTTTTGGGTTGCTGTTTCATTTGTTATCGAAGAAAAATTTTCTGCGAAATCTGTCGAATCTTAGTAAAATAATAAATGAACTCTACTTGTCCTGAAGCACCCTGTAGTTTCAATCGATTGTAATGAAGCATACTGTAGTTTTCGATTCAATGTTGAGCTAATGAAATCTTTACTTCAAACGGAAATTTCTTCCAAAATTATTGTTTCAAAATTTCCACCAGAGAGTGCGGTACAGCGTATATTCTCTCTCATAGTTCCTCCAACTGATTGCTTCATGTGAAATTTACCCCAAAATGGCGGCTAGAATTCCCAACATCTTTGGAAGGCGTGAAAATGAATATTATTTGTTCGATCAGAAATAAACGAACAATTCTAATGCCCAAAAGTATTTCTGAATAGGCGCACCATCATTAAGCAGGACCGTCATTATGGGGTGTCCTTGGCATGGTTGACAAAAGGTGGCCAGTCTATGACTCTATTTTATCATAGAAATGAGATCTTACGTTTGGTTTCGGGGCATGCAAAATTTCATACAATAAATTTGAATCATTTAAATTATTGCTACCTTTTTCATATTCATAAAAGAATATCTCAGCATGAAAAATGTTCATTTTTGATTATTGAACCACTCAAATAATTGAGACTTTATCAGAATGTTCAAATTCCTAAAAACCTCTGCGAAAGATCACAGTGAAAAGAGAATATTTAAAAAAATTTTGAAATTTTTATTCTCAGATAACAGAAGGACCGTGGTCCATCGCCATTTGTGAGAGACTTTTAATAATGGAGCACTTTCTTATAATTATTTATGAATTCTTTTTTTATTCAACAAAGTTTGGTTGGTATCATGTTGGGATCTTGAGGGAAATAAATCACAAATTGGACTTACGAATAATATAAGTTTATTTTTGACAATATAATATAATGTTTGGAATATAACATGTCTTTATGAATATAATCATCAAATATTCATAATTTCAAAGAACGATATACGCTTAAAGATGTTCTCTCTGTGAATGTACCCTTATTGTTGTTCTTCAAAGTTAATCAGAGCTGCTTCGTATACAGGTTGTTGTTGTCCGTGATCAAGTTGCTGAAACCACATTTTTATCAAAGATTGGAAACAAAAGGTTCAAATTTGAAGACCATAATAGCGAAATCATGCTGGAGAAGATCAAATAAAAAAAGCGAAGAATGTAAAGAACTGGAGAAGAAGAAAAGCGCTTCAAATCTGATGATAATTATAGCGAAAAAATGTTGAAAAGGATCACATGAAAAGAAGCGAAGAATATAAAAAAGCTGAAATAAAAATAAACTGAAACCAAAAGCTTTGAAGCAAATTGCTAATGAAGTTTGAAAGTGAAGCGTTTCCTAGCGAAGCAAGATCCAAGGAATCCTTAGGCTAGCTGGTGATGCAACAAAATTCTCGACTTACTTAAAATAAATTCTAAATTTAACTTCATATAATTTACGCCATCATCTTCTTGAGGAATGCTGTAAATTGGATATGGATCAGTGACTCAATAAATGTTGTATCGAGTTTCATATTTTTCGGAATGTTACTCAAACCTTATCAGTTTGAAGACTTTGATATTTCCGAAATTCACAAAAATATAAGAAATCATTTGACAATTATGTTAGGACTGTTGGAGTTTAAATCTGCCAGTAGTCTTTCTTCATAGTGAGGAGGTGATTTGTGATTTTTGAAGTCATAATTTGATATAAAATACTCACGTTCGTAGGGAATAAATCCTTCATCATCTTCTGTGTCGAGGCAGTCTCTTAAGAGCTCTTCTGTCTCAGTGTCTTCTAAACGTTCACCTGAAATAATGAATTAATGCGTACAGTTTTGAACAAACAGAAATGAATGTTTGAATATATGGTATCAAGGTTTTTACCTAGGGACAAAAGGGTATGAGAGAGTTCAGCAGCCATCATTCTACCATTTTCTTCCTTGTCGTACAATTTTAAACATTCCAAGAAGTCCTCAAAACCGCCCTGTTCCTTGTCTTTCTTGATTTGGCTGAAGATTGGCAAAAATTCATCTACCTTCAATTTCTTCTCGTCTGAAACAAATCAACGATGCATCTGACAATTCTCAATAGTTTCTGGAAAACTTACTCTTCTTCTTGGTTCCTCCAACTTTTTCGACGGTGGACAAGGTTGGGTTCAGGTTCAAGGCACGGAGCATGTCACCCAAGTTGACAGCATCGACTGTGCCATTACCCTCGAAGTCATAAATGGAGAACACAAAGTTTGCTCCTGAAAAATCAAGACATTACGACCGAACAATTTTTAAAACTCCTCGAAATGAAGGAACAGCTGTAGATTATAAATGAAATTGTTCATGAGCGCGAATGGTATTAAACAATAAGGGATCTACCTAGTTTTGTCGCAATAACACAAAAAGTTTTTGAGAACTAAAAATAATTTGAAAGATTTAATGGAAACTAAGAGAATATGAAAAAGATTCAGTTTGATATCGGAAAAAATGAAGGAGTTGAAAAGTAAATGAAGAATAATCGAGTCGCACTAAAATAGAGAGTAGCAATAAAAATGTTACATTAAGATAATTGCCAAAGGTCAATAAAGTAATAAACCAATTGAAAAATTCGACCGAATATTGCAGTTATTTTCACTTTCGAAATTTCACGGTATTATATCCATTTTATCCCAAAGTAATCTTTGAATGCAACCCATTTGGAAAAACGCCAATTCGTAAATATTTTGTTGTGATTATTTGAAAACAGAGTGAAATAATATATTTGGAATGATGTTACGAAATAGTGGATTGACGCTAACGTCAGCATATTTTTAACCGATGTAATTTTAGATTCCAATAGTAGATTCGGCTTTCCATATATGTATGTACCATTCTAAATTTAGCGGTCGTTGAATATATCCAGTATTCTTGATCGATGGAAATGTACTTTTAAGGGACACAAAAACTTACTTTCTACGTCTCTGGCACTGAGATCAGCCTAAAACACAGAAAAGAATCAGAATATGAATTAAGGATAACAACCCTTTTCTTGAAAAGAGACGACTGTTGTGGTGAAAAAATTATCGGTCGTTTCATTGAAAGAAAAAGGTTATTAACGAAAAGTTAATTCTAAATACAACATATACAAGCGACATATACAACATATACATATATTTAATCTACGATGAGTATGTGCAAACTTCTACAACAAATGAGTGATGCCTACAAGTGTTAATAACATTTAAGAAAGACAATACGGACAATACAATTAAGCCATATGGATTCAAAAAGTACATTCACAGTAAAATTGAAAAATTTACCCTCGGTTACCTATAACTGTCCTATATCTGGAAGTAGATCATGAATAATTAAAAAAAAATGGTGATATGAAAAGTGATGGAGTCGGTATTAAAAAAAATATGTACTATTTTCGCCAACTTGATCTTCTTCTTCCAGTATTTGAAAGCTTTGACGTAGGGAGCGTCACCGAGAGTAATTTTGGGCAAGGTGTTCTGTTGCATCGTCAGCACATGCACATACGCGAAAAAAATTACGTTCACTGCTCACGAGTACTCACCATTGTGATGATGTGATAGCTACGTGCCTTCTAGTATAATTGGACCAGAAGTGGGGCTCGCAGGACCAAGGCTTAGTTGTTTTATATAAGCAGATGGCGCTGCGATCTGAAGGTAACTGAAACCGCTGAAAATTCATTTTCAGGAACCGGCCTTACTTTGGCAACGTGGGATGGCACTCTTGGGTAACTCCGAAATTATTTTCGTATTGTTTTTAGAGGAATGGGAGGTAGGTCAAGTTCGTTGGCGGAATATGGATTTCGGAGACACTCTGTATGAAATTCGGGGCAGATGATCCAAATAATTGTGATTGCTTATGTAAAAAGTTTCTTTTCTATTCTGATGATAATTGATAGATTACACAGGGGGTTCAGTTAAATGGGACAGGACTGAATTTTCCCTGAACTGTTCACTCTATTCATAGTGCATATTCCTCAATCATTAATATACAGGGTGGCCCAGATCGTAACCAAGAAATTTCAACCACGTATTCTACATCAAAAATTAGCCCTAGTTTGTCATATAAACATATGTCGATAAATGTTTCCTCTCCGAGATTCGCGGTGTTAAAATTATAGAAGAAAAAATGTTTTTTATTAAGTAATAACTTTCACACTGCTTGAAATATTTTTATGATATTTGAGACATAGGTTTTGAGCATCAAGGAGCTCTCTTTGCAAAATATCATTTTTTTTTCTATTCTACCAGTGGCGTCCTTACTGCAGCAAGACTGAATATTTTCAGATAAAAAAAATGATACGCCACTGGTTTTTCCGACAATAAAAATTACTGTATAAATTCTTATTGAATTTGGAGCCAATTCGGTTTCTTGACTTTTTGCTGTACGAGGCACCGTTTCAGGTTAAAAAATAAAACACATTCTCATGCATGAAGAAATCGCCAAATTTTGATATAGCAAGAAAAGCTTACTACGGTTCTGTAATAATTTTCTAAGATAAGATAAATTCAACACCTCCCAACTCCTATTTTTAGGGTAGAAAAATTTGATTTAAAAACTCAAATGACAGTTTTGGTTTCCAATTACTCGTTCACAAAAATAGTCTTATTATTATTATGTACCTACCATATCAAAATTTGGCGATTTCTTCATGCATGAGAATGTGTTTTATTTTTTTAACCGGAAACGGTGCCTCGTACAGAAAAAAGTCGGGAGACCGAATTTGCTCCAAATTAAATAAGGATTTAAATAATAGTTTTTATTGTCGGAAACACCAGTGGCGTATCATTTTTTTATCTGAAAATATTCAGTCTCGCTGCAGTACGGACGCCGATGGTGGAATAGAAAAAAAATGCGATAATGCAAAAAGTGCTCCTTGACGCTCAAAACCTATGTCCCAAATTCCATAAAAATATTTCAAGCAGTGTGAAAGTTATTAATAAAAAACATTTTTTTTCTATAATTTTAACACCCCGTATCTCGGAGAGGAAACATTTCTCGACATATGTTTATATAACAAACTAGGGCTTATTTTTGATGTAGAATACGTGGTTAAAATTTCTTGGTTACGATCTGGACCACCCTGTATTTATTCTGCTATAAAGTTACAGCCCAGCAAATTCAAGAATCCACGAAAAAATACAATAAGACATCGTATACTCGTTAATTTGTAATCAAAAGATGTCATCTTCTGAAAAAAATTGACCTGTCTCTTCGAGGTTCACCCCTATCACTTAGAACTATACCCCGGACTACATCATATTTTGCATTTTTCCTTCAGAAACCGGACCCCAAAAAATTAAATGAAAACCGAACACATATTCCAATAATTTTATTCTCAATCATCCTCACAAACCAAATAAATCGGATTTAAACTTCAGATTTTGTGATATCCCTCTTCGAAGCCTTCTTCTTGATGTAGTTCACAATCTTCGACCCCAAATTCCACTTCTTCTTATCTTTGACAGCCTCTTTCCCCTCGTGTTCTGTTGTAGGAATTTTGGAGCAACTTGCGATAGGAAACGTCATCGATTTCTGGATATGATCCATTTCAATCCCGTATGGATCGGCGGTTTGTCCTTTCATGTCCTTCAAATTTATATTCTCCATTCCTGTCTCATCTGGAATCCTGATCATTTCTCCTGAGTGTGAAGGAGTTACTGATCGAACGTTCGGATCGTTTGGTTTTTTATCTTCCTTACTGCCCATTTGGTCAAGCTCGATGCACTTCACGAATTCTTCGCTGTGTTCTTCCCACTCTGTATCTTTAGATTTAGACTCGTTGGAGAGGAATTTCGATATAAGACTTTTGGAACTTTTCACCAGATCTGTCAACCTCGTCTTTTTCTCTAGCGTGAAATTCCTGGAAGAGAAAGTGAAAGATTTCTTCTTTGCCACAATTTCCTCGTTTTCAACAAGCTGGTCCCCTGTTCCTTTGGTTGATGGCGAACTCAATTCTCCGATGAATTTTTTCACTTCTTCCTCAGTAGACGTCAAAATTTTTCTGTTTTTCATGTCACTCGAAACATCATACAAATCTGTGAGCTTCGTTGCTCTTGGAGTATACTGATCGACATCTCCCACCATACAGACGTTTTTTGTTCCATCATCTACAGTCAAAACAGAATCAAGAGCATTTTCAACAATGTCGTTCAACAATTCCACTGCCACTGTGTTCGATTTTCTTTCAACCTTCAGTACATTTTTCGAATCGAGCGGATCTTTTTCTGAAATTATAAATTAAATAAAGGTTCTCGATGTGAATCGAACTCCTCACCTATTCTCTCTATTTCACACCGTTGTACATCAATTCCAGACATTTTACTTGATTTTCAAAAAATAAAACGTCTAATATTTTTACTTTCATGACAAAAGTGCACTCGATTCTACTCGTACATGTCCATGCGATGACTTTGACATTTCTAAGTATAAATTCTCGGGAATTCGCGAATATTTCATCGAGAATAAATATGAAGGAAAAACCAAATTATTCAGTTTAGCAAGATATGAATTCCAATATAAAAAATCCTAAGTACAAAACGAATAATAATGAGGAGGGAGACTACGACGAGGAATTCGAAGAAGTGCGTACCTCTAAGAGGAAGAATAAGAAGCTGCCTCAACTATGTATCGATATTGAAATGGACCAAAGCGTCCAGAATCTGCTGTCTTCTCCTGATCAGTGCGATTCTGCTCTGCTTGACGTGACAATCATTAAACCATCAGGAGCAGACAACCAGCCAGCCATAGAAACAAACATTATGAAAGCTACCCAAGTCAGAAAGCTACTAACTACTTTGGATCGGGAAAAACGAGACAAGAAACTCATCAAAGAACTATTCGAGGATAAAGCTCCTTCTGAAGATACAATTATCAGGATACACAAACATAATCCACGTCGAAAAATGCAAGCTGCCAGTGATTTATGCTACGACAACATGCGTGAAAGGAAGTTTTTGAAATCCCAGTTACACAGGCCTCTCAAACCTAAAACTATGTGCTCTAGTGCTCCTGTTGAGACTTCTGGAAGAAAGCAACAAATGTTCAATCACTGCTACTCTCCAGGAGTTCTCCAAGTCTCTCCTGCAATCGGGGAAAACTGTTCCAAAGTACCTTCAGACGATTCCTACACTGATCATATAGACCCAGTACAAAACTTCAAATGTGGAGATCATAAGAAAACTCAGCAAGTTTACGCAGCACCCAGGACCTTCAAAGATTTAAACTCCATCATAACATGCCAAAGTATGAGTAAAGACGATAGAACGCCATGTCTTTGTGACCACTGCGGTATCGCCAGTCTCTTGAGTGAAACGCAGAAGAGACCAATCATAACAGCGCCTGTTGAGCATGTGAGTGACTTGAGGAGAAGAATGAATAGGAAGGAATATAAGGAGCAGTCAAAGCACGAATATAGAAAGAGGAAACCGGAAGCGTCTTCCTACAGTTGCGAGGATAAAGCGAGTTTCCAAGCTGGTTTGGCTCATTTGTACGAAAGAGTTAAGATATTGGAGGAAAGAATGGATATACAAGAAGAAAGAGCTGTTCCGAAAGATTACTTCAAGCGTATCATCACAAAGATAATCTCACATTTTTCCCCCAAAGATCCTTATAGAAACGACAACTTCCAGATAAGAGACTCTGATTCCAGCTCTTACGTGGTCCAACCACGTTACAAGAACAACTACTCCGTCAACACCTTATTGGTGGACAAGAACATAAGTCAAAAAGGTGTGAACGACAAAACTGACAACCATGAGAACCTGAAGAAACTGTTGAGTAATCTTACGGAGAATATGCCAGAGGGAAGGAAGACGGAATTCGCTGAGAATTTTTGGAAATGGGGTGGTGAAATCTTGAAACCTGGAGTGGATTTGAAGAACAAGATATTATCTCTGCTGGATATGGCCAAGGAGCAGCAGAAGCAAGAGGAAACCCGACCGAAAACTCAAGATGCAAGAGAAACCAAAAAAGTGAGAAATTCAAGTAGCAACCGTTCGTTACCAGACAGCAAAGATTTCAATTCTGCTGCTTTCAAGAGTTTTGTCGAAGCCATGTCTGCTAAAATATACAAGTCGTCCCAGAAAAGGGAAAAGGAAGAACAGGCCTGTAAGAATAGAATGGAGGTGGACAAATCCAGCGGCCAAACAATGTCGGATACTTCTCTGTACAAAAAACCGCATAGAGGAGACAAAGACCAGAAGTCCCAGAAGAAATCCATGATTCCGAAAATGACGAAGAAGGAGAAGTCCAATAGTGAGAAAAATTCCCACGAGACGACCAAAAAGTTAAACGTTTCGTATTTGAATCCGAAAATGTCGACTTGGCAAGAGGAGGAGTCGCAAATCTCTTTCAGACTGGAATTCTCTGACGCCGACACAAATACGAGGAGTAAAGACTCTAAAAATAGAGATCTAGGTAGGTTCATTCAATTATATTTAACAAAAGATGCGCGCTGTGACTCACATATCGAGTTCGGACCTATGGACAGTGGGTCCATTTGCGGCAACATTGGTCCTTTTCTCACTGAGCGTTCATTTGTGGATTCGGATTTTTCGTTGGGTATTTGCTGATATGAAGCAGGAAAAAAGGAATTTTTTCTACTAGGTTATGCCCATTGGATCAGAAACCGAGCTATTTGAGTTTTTCATCATTTTTTTGTCCACTGAATATATGGTCCACATTGATTAAAAAAAGAATTAAATACAGAATTGAAGGCTTTTGAATCTATAAAAGAACTAGGAAGGATATGTGATATGTAAGGATATCAATATATTGATATTCTTTTATAGTAATTCTGGAGATTCGAAAGCCTCGAAACTGTATTCAACCTTATTCTTATTCCTTCTTTTAAATAATCTGGATCATCATCTTTACGAAGATCAGGTTAAGTTTGAACGAAAGAACGGTTTTTTTTACGTCATTTTTAGATGATAACGAAACATTATTCTCCTGCATTTTACCATAATATATTGCCAAACTATACCCCAATCAAATTACAGGGACATTTCTATCTTTCAAAATACCGCTGCCTCGACATTCTCAAAACATTTTGTCTCTTCTGAGAAACAGTTTACTCAGATATTCGACTGGATGAAATAAAAAAAAATGATCGGGGGGTAAAAACTGAAAAATTATATTATTAAATTTTTTCAGAGAAACTGGAATTTTTGAGGACCCTATCCAGGACGAAGGATTCAGATAAGGAGCGACTCTGGGAGAGCATTTGGGCCCAGGCTAAAGCCAATGGACAGACAAAACAGGATAAGGTCACCATTCAACTACCTCGCAAAAATGGTTCTGAATTCAATGACATGATAGAGATCGAATTCACTATCGGGGAAATTGAGTACATGCTGACAAAACACAAGTACGCAGATAAGAATAAAATGAAATCCTAAATTGTAAATCAGTTTGTGAAAAATCCAAAATGTGTAGGTATATGATGAGGAATGTATTTCAAAATATTTTGAGTTGTGCTTCATAGGAAATATTTTTGTATTGAATATAGGTATTTCAAAAATGGCCACCTTTCATGTTTTACGTCCGAATTTAGGTTGAATTTTCTCTTTGAAATCATTATGTGAAAATCTTCTAGTATTGATTGATATGTGCGTGTTCAATAGAAAAAAGATTTACACGGAACTCATTTCAGGATTCATGATTTATTATCATTCCAGAAATTTTCAGGGGAACCATTACCTTGAATAACGCTGTATAATCTTGCAACAGACATTCGTGACTATAATTTATAGAAATACCAAACTATCTATCATATTTGTTCATCAAAATGAAACATGAATTGTTGGAAAAAAGTTATAAAGCTTGTAAATTTCAATATTTTTGTATTTAGATGGAGACTAACGTATTTGAGCAACATATGACGTTTTTTCTGCTTCTCCGAACTCGTACAAGCTTCGAAGCTTGTAGTTTCTTCGCGAGACCAGAACCATAAAATTCAAGAGAATTATTGTAATTTGTAATAACATACGGAATCATGTACGAGAATGTCCGAAGTTCAATCCAGAGATAGGAAAGAAATTTTCTAGTCTCGGTAGGAGCCACCATTCCACTGTTGGGTCAAAAATTAACAGTGCTGGGCCTAAGATTGCGTAAGGACACAGTAACAAAGCCTACACAGAACACAACTGCTTACTCCGAACTCGGCACAAGTTCGAAGCTTGTAGTTTAAGAGAGTTTAAGAGTTATCAGGATAAACAATATTGCGATACTATATCAACGAACAATAACTTATTAGAATTGTCAGTGTCATAGAACTTATACAGGGTGGGGCAGAAAAACCTATCCGATTTCAAAACGTTATAAAATTAAAACCACTCAGCTTGTCAAAAATTTTTTTTATTAACATATCGCAAATTTTATGCCATTTTTAAATTTAAGTTTTGAAAAGCACATCACTCAAATGTCGTCCTTGGGAGCGGATACACTTATTTAGGCGCCGAACGACGCGGGGAACGTTCAATCGCGGCTCTCACATTGGCCACGTTTTCAGGTCCTGTTGCTGTCCTGAGACGTCCAGGCGACTTCTTTTTCAATGCTGAACTCGTCTGTCTAAAATTTGACACCCACACTTTAATCGTAGCGTGATGTGGAACAGGATCATGACGCCCGAGTCCGAAATGAATTCGAAAAGCACGTTGTGTAGCAATTATCGAACCGCCGCATTCGATAAACCGCTCAATAACAAAAGCACGATGTTCACCAGACCAAGGCATGTTGACTACTGACAAATGGCATAAAACCAGCTTTCTAACGGTTTTTACCCCACTACTCTACCTGCTCTCTCTTCTGAGAAAAAGGGATTTGAAATCGGATAGGTTCTTCTGCCCCACCCTGTAGTACTAAGTTCTATGGTCAGTGTAGATTTCGACGTCAAAAAAGTAAACCAGAGTTACGCAATTAATTAAAAAAAAAGATGTCAAACGAAATTGTAAGAATCGAAAAATTGGAGTATCGAGCCATCATCAAGTACCTGTATTAAAAGGGTTAAGAGGTAAGTAGATTTACGAAGATATGCTTAATAGCCTTAGTGATCAATGTCCTTCGTATGCGACCGTGAAAAATTGGACTGCAAGCATCAAAAGAGGTAAATTTTTTATTGAAGATGATGACCGATCGGGAAGGCCTGTTTCTGTGTCAGTCCCCGAAAATATCGATGCAGTTCATGTTTGAATGTTGACCAAAAGCGTGCAACGTACATATGCATCGCGTTCGATCTGTGCTCGATTTGAAAACGATGTAGACTTCTTAAACCGAATTGTTACTATGGATGAGACTTGGGTACATTTTTTCGATCCAGAAAAAAAGTAACAAACGATGGAATGGCGACACTCTGGTTCTCCAAGACCTAAGAAGTTTCGTGTCCAAAAATCTGCTGGAAAAGTTCTTGCTTCAGTTTTTTGGGATTGCCATGGAGTAATCATGATTGATTTTTTGGATAAGGGTAGAACAATAACTGGAGATTACTATTCGACATTACTGACCACTCTACGGGAAAAAATTAAAGAGAAAAGACGCGGAAAGCTATCCAAAGGTGTTTTGTTTTTACAGGACAACGCCCCAGTACACAAATCTCATGTTGCCATGTAAAAAATTCGTGATTTAGGGTTAGAATTACTAGAACACCCCCCTTATTCACCAGATTTGGCTCCGTCCGACTATCATCTTTTTCCTCAACTGAAAAAAAGTTTAAAAGGTCGTAAATTTTCTTCCAACGAGGAGGTTATAAAAGCTGTGGAGGACTGGTTTGCAGAGCAAGAAGAAACATTTTTTTGAAAGGTCTAGAGACGTTGCAGGTTCACTGTAATAAATGTATTCAACTAAGATGAGAATATGTTGAGTAATAAAATATTTTGACATTGAAATTTTGTTTGGTTCTATGGTAGGCTAAGGATTTTTCAATATATCCTCTTATTTCTTCAACGGCTGCTATCATATTTTTTGACAGCTGCTGTAATATTTTTTGACAGATGCTGTCAAATTTTTCGACCACAGCTGTGATATTATTTTGTTGGAGGAACTGATGTAGTTCAAAAAAAAACATATTCAATATTTCACCATTTATTCAACATTTCATACAAAATTTAAATTATATATCACACAAAATGTGACGGAATACGATTCGTTTGATGCACAAGCATCTATAAAAGTAAAAATTATCAACGAATGATTCAAGGAATGAAATTGAGAATAAGAACACCTTAGTGGTGGATTCGAACAGTTCTTCCTTTTGGTTGGATATTCTTCAGGAACTGCTGATCAATCTAAGCTGATGAGGATCTATTACTGAAGTTTCATCAAGTTGATCTTTTTGGTAGGTTTGGCTGGTACATTTCTGATCAGACGAAATGAAACTTCGGTGGGTTGCGTTGTTTGGGAATTGAGGAAAAATATAGTTGTGGTAACAGCAAAATGATGTCGTTGAAGAAAAAGCACCAATGTCATGTTTTGTTAGTTTTGGGAGCTTTGATGGGCATTCTCGAGGTCATTTCACTCTCAATCGGTAGAATTGGTTTTGTTTCCACGGCGTTTACTCAGTTGCCTCCAGAATCTCTTATCCGTTCTATCCATTTGTTTGTCCTGGAAATACAAGGTCTTCGTTTTGAGCCAAATAAAAAATAAACAGCTTCCATAAGCTAAATTTGAGGAAAGAAATAACGGCATGCAGACAATTGAATATTTTTTGAAATTCCGGAAAAAGGCACACACCGTGCAGGAACCGAACCTGCGTCTCGCTACTTTCCGGGCGGGGGCCTTGACCACTGGGCTAACGGTATATACACTGTGTCCGTAAAGTATGGAACAAATTCATTTTTAGCTAAACAGGTCATTTTAAGAAATAATCCTGAACACGTCGATTTTTGATGTTAATTTACTGTATTTTAAAATAATAATCTAATATACAGGGTGAATTACGTTCGAGTTATGACGTCACCGTCAGTTTTTTTAAATGCAACATGCAACACCCCCATTTTGTCTCCATTTTGGGATTACTCTAGCTGAGCTGATTACAAAAATGTATCACATGTTGATTTCAATTGCACAAAAATACAATAGTTTCGTGTGTGCTCATAAAGTAACATGTTTGGAAACAGCTGATTTTTATTACTTCAAACATGTAGTAAACTACAGGGTGTTACATTCAAACCAATTGCCGCTAGACAATAAGTATTTTTGATAGTATTGTTAATTTACCGAATAAAGAATGTTACGCGATACTTTATGAGCACACACAAAACTGTTGTATTTTTGTCCACCCTGTTCCAATTGGAATCAACATGTGATACATTTTTGGAATCAGCTCAGCTAGAGTAATCCGAAAATTGGGACATAATGGGGGTGTTCCATTTAAGAAAAATGACGGTGACGTCATAACTCGAACGTAATTCACCCTGTATATCAGATTATAATTTCAAAATACGGTAAATGAACATCAAAAATCGACGTGTTACAGGATTATTTCTTAAAATGACCTGTTTAGCTAAAAATGAATTTGTTCCATACTTTACGGACACAGTGTATGATACTTTTCCCGGAATTCAAGATCCTGAAGTTCACCTCATATGTTGGTGAGAGGGGGATCCTAGGTGGGGAGCAATGATTCAACATCACTAGTCAGGGGGGTTTCTGATGTTGAATCATTGCTCCCCACCTAGGATCCCCCTCTCACCAACATATGAGGTGAACTTCAGGATCTTGAATTCCGGGAAAAGTATCATATATACCGTTAGCCCAGTGGTCAAGGCCCCCGCCCGGAAAGTAGGGAGACGCAGGTTCGATTCCTGCACGGTGTGTGACTTTTTCCGGAGTCTCAAAAATATTCAATGCATGCCGTTATTTCTTTCCTTGATTATATTTACAGACGTTAACCTATTCTCATCTAAATTTTGAAGTTTCTCAACGGAAAAGATACAATATTTCAAATGTTTTTTTCAGCGTTTTGGAAATTACCTTTAGCTTCTTTGGCGAATTGTTTGTGTTCTGATAAAATGATCCTGGCATGTTATCCAGAGCGCTCTCGTTGAAATACCTGATCAACTCCTTCTCTTCGGGGTTGCCTTCGTGAATTCTTCTTTCCAGTTTGCGAACATTGAAAAACTGAAATCTGGAACCAGAATGTGAAGTCACCGAGCTTAAATTCGCACATCAAACAATTGCAATAGTTTTTATACTCACATCCTGACACTCCTGGATTTGGGCACCTTCTCAATACCTGCGAATCGGGCTGTCGGTCTGAACCTGCTGAAGAAACTCATACTGTCGTCCACCATCTCTTCCTCGGCCGCCTCTACAATTTTGCGGTAGCTTGGTGACCGCGGGATAGACGGTAGGACCGGAACTTGATGTGCGTCTGAAGGTGCTGAGGGTTTCTCTGTAGGTGTCCCTTGGTCTTCTGCAGCATCCGAACATGTGTCAGCAACATTTCCAGCTCCGCTGTCCTGCCCACAATATCAAACCTCAAATATATAAATTATTTTCGTCTACAGCTTTTCGATTCAACAACTGATCGTTTGCAGAGCTTCAACATCTCATGAAGTCACTGTGATATCTCAAAAATGTGATACTCAAAGAGTGTTGCTTCAAAAATTCATCAGAAGCTAAAGGACGAAGAGTGCTAGGAAATATTTACCTGGCCAGAGGAGGATGAAGGTTCCGTAGGAGTTACTGATGGCGACGAGGAGTTAGTATCAGATATATCTTCTTCTATCAGCGGCTCCAGAGTTCTCCGTGGTAGTAACCCCCTAATTATAGCACCAGTTATGGGTGGAGTCATCAGGAGCTCGTCCATCATCAACTCCGTATCGTCATTGTATTCAGAGGATAAGGATCCATCATTGGGCTGAAAAATTAACTCTTAAAGATGTCCAAACAATGAAAATTATGTATTTACCGATTGTTTTCCTTCGTAGTTCGGCGAATTCATCATATCATCAAATTCACCTCCACTTGTTGGAGTTCCCCAAATCTCTTCCCCGGATGTACCTCCAGAAGTCTCTTCCTCCTGGACCTCTTCTCCATTTATGTGGTTTTCTGATGACTTCAGATACCTTAAAAAATCAACATAGCATGTAAGAATTCAAGAAGATGAACTTGCTCATCCTCACCTTTGGAAGAATCCCCCAGAGGCTCTATAGTCCTCTCCCAGCTTCTCCAGAAAAGCCATTTTCTCAGCTACGTACATTCCAGCTTTTGCAGTCCAAGTAAGTTCAGAACTGTTGAAACCCTCATGGTCCAACCCTTCCAAGTCATCTTCATCGTCGCTGTCTGAACTGTTGGCTTTCTCAGACTGTTCTTCTTCATTTCCCAGCATCTCCAAGCTGGGAACTGTGCCAAATCTTCGTATGGTCAGGTTTGAACTACTTAATGAATGGTAAGGATGTTCTTCCGAAACAGGGGAATCATCAGGAGTGCTCTCGTAGCTTTCAGCTTCCTTTCTGTCATCCTGAAAAAGTGCATGGTTAATTTCTTGATGTTCTACTGGTTATCACTTACATTTGGACAACAGTTATTTTGCGAGTTTTTGAAATCAGAGAATCTGTTCGTGTTTTCGTTAGGAAGAAATGGATCCACTTGCAGTAAGCTGGCTGCTGGGTTGATAGCTGTGAGTCCCATTAGGAATAGGGAGCCCCAACCATCATCGTCTCCTTTATTTACAGTCTTTAGGCTTGCGTTGGAATTGTCGTTACTAATTCTACCATTAACTGTAAGGCAACTTTTGTGGCACTGTCGGCAAACTGGTATTGACTCAGGTAATATTGGGCTAGATCTCACTGTTACCTAAAAATATGGAAAAGAAATGATATTCAAAGCGAATATTGGGTAGATGGAGAGAATGAAGCTCTGATACTACCTGCCGGTGATTTACCTGACTTTCTGAAGTACTTTTCGATGGACTCCTCTCTGTATCAGACGCATAATTATCCTCAGTCATGTGATCCACCTTTTTGATGTCTTTGTTACGACAAATTACGTTTCCTTGGCAATCGATCAGATGCAGTTCTTCTGATCTCTTCCTGAGCCTCTCAGCAGTCCATTCCTCCGGTTCTAAATCTGGAGTTGTAGATCCTACTTCTAAATGACCCTTAATCCATTTCTCTAAATGAATAGCGTTACCTTTGCTACTGTTATTACTTTTGCTTATTTGTTTACATTTATGCTCTATAAGGGCATCTATCTGCTTGTCAATTTCTGAATTGCTGTTTTGATTTAAGTTATGTGGAGTCTGAAAAATGTTTAGAGTTAATCCTAACTTTTGTTTCCTTCCAATCATTTGATTTTGAGGTTATTAAAAAGCAACTGTAATAACTGAAGCTTTTATTTGCAAATATATAATCATAAGTAATTACACTCTGTAACAGTATAAACTTTAATCTAGGATGCAACTACTCAGTATACCAAATTTGTGGGATCTTTAGTCAACGAGGCAGTCAGTTTGGTACAAGTGCTTAGCAATAATCTTCGAAGATGTATCGTCCATACAGAACAATTAAAAAAGAGCGTCTGTTGTATCTTTTGAACCTTACTCAGATTTTCGAATGGAGCTATTTGTAATCGTAAAACTTCTTTTCAATGAACAAATTTGGCAGTTCCAATAAATCTTCAAGAATTTTCAAATGAAAAAACAAGACGATACACCTTCATCTGAATAAGTTATAAAATAGTTCTAAAATAAGTAATTAAGTGATAAATTGAATGGTAACAGAATTTGCTAAGGCGGGATTAACTACATGACAGACTGAGGATACTTTGGGATGTAGGTCGTAGGTAAATTAATGCATTCTCAATGTCCACATCCTTGCGACTAAAATGAGATGAAGATGCATGGGGTTTAGATTATCACAAATATTGGATGAATATGAAGCTCAGAGACTCCCTTAGTTTTTGATGATAATGTGTATTTCCAAGGGGATCTTTTCTCATATTCGTAACAATATTATTGCCAGATACTTTTATTTCATTCGTACCAACTTCGAAGGTCGATGCACCATTTTAACAAGAGAACCAGCAGCCATTAGTCAAAGTGATTTAGGCTATTTCCTTTGACATTTTTATGTTACCAAATTATGGATTTGAGGGAAAATCCTATCATTGTAAGTTAAAGATGTAATCAATTAAGGAAAGAGATAACGGCATGCAGACAATTGAATATTTTCTTGAAATTCCGGAAAAAGTCAAGAAAATATTCAATTGTCTGCATGCCGTTATCTCTTTCCTTAATTATATTCACAGACGTTAAACCTATTCTGATGTAATCAATAGTCCTCAGTTATAGAAAATATGAATGAATTCTCCTGTAGACCTGATATCAAATGATGAATTGATGATTAAAGGAATAGAGCTATACAATTGAGCCAGTTGAATATGTCCACTCATTGCATGGCAAGAGCATTCGTTGTATGTTGTATGAAGCTTCAATAAAATATAACAGATTTTTGTTGTGTGAAACGAAAGTAAAAGGTGGCCAAGCATCAAACATGGGAAATGGGTCAATTAATGATTTTGGGCCAACACTTGATTCGAAGTAGGGCCCAGATAATCGATTTATTCGGCTTCAAAAATTTACCAAGAGGGACTATATGCAATGGTTGTGGCAATATATTTCCCTTCTCTGCACATCTGCCTGTGTAAATTTGAAGAGTACCCTCTGGTTCATCTATCAGACCAATATATGGCTGCAGCTGACGCTAAACATAGAGATACTATATCTAGAGGATGCAAGTTGCAGAAGAACCAGAGTATGTCCCTGTTTTAGAGTTGCACTAATAATTGGAGACAATTCTTGTCATTCTGCTTCTCTACCTCCTCTATAGAGTACTATCTGTATGGAAGTAAGCCTTTCAGCACTCCAGACAAGCACAGCAACTGGCACAAACATTAATTCGTTTTTCTCTAGATCTCAGTTAGTTGTTTAAGGCAAAGTTGCCAAGCCCAGGTCAGGTGTTCATGTTTCTGATGACCACTGCAAACACAGATACCTATCTTTTTGTAAAGTGTCATAAAACAGCGGAAGCACTCTTTGGCAGACCACCATTCCTCATTCTGAGGCCACACTTTTGGTAGAGGTTTCGTCGAAATTCCAACTGATCAAATCGTAATCGAAATTCGAAAAATTCCAAGGATCTCCGCTGTACCTCAAGAACTCGAACTCCTCAAAGTACCTATTTTCCGAATCGGAAGAGAAGTCGGGAGATGGCGTAAGCAGCGTCGGCGACAGGTCGTCGCAAGGAGGATGCGATTGAGGAAGCAGGTTCATCTGGGAGTTGAAATGCGATGAGAAGGCTTGGGAATTTTCGGAGGTGGTGGATGAGACGTTGGCTGAGGGACTGTCGGGCGTTTGGGTGAGCGAAACTTGATGGAGAGGAGCTGGGGAACTACATTTATTGAGAGTGTTGAGTTGTGTGAGTGCAGGCAAGCGGGGAATAACTACTGGCTGGCTGCAGTGACCGCTATTCAGACGCACCTGCTGTCGCGGAGACAGCGACTCTGCAGATTGCAAGGTCACCACGGAGGAGGTAATTGGAACATCTGGGGATTCTAATGGACTGCTAAGTGAACTTCCTTCCATGCCCGCGTTTATGTAGAGGCTGCGTGCACACAAGAGAAGTCAGATGTAGAGGTGATGATTAAAAAATGTTTTGAAATTTTTTTTTCTTTTTGATTTCCAGCGGGCATTTTGGAAGAAGATCGAGAAATCCTATTCAAACTCCATTAACTAACTAATTTTCTCAGCTAAGTTAACTTACTTTTGGATGAGGAACAACTGTTCTATGTAGAGCTTCCAGCAACTATATAAATAACAGGTTTTCCAATAGAGACGATATGTTATTGAATTTCGAAAAAATACTTAATGATCGAAATAAAAAGGATTTTTTTATTATCAAATTAAACTTATGAAATCAGGATTCATTTCAGTATCAAAATATACAGAGTGTAACAGCCAAATGGAATAAATTCGATAACGAATAAATGAGGGCGTTTTGGGAAAAACGCTCGGACACGTCGATTTGTAATTTTAAATGCGCATAATTTTGAAGAAAATAATATTATATAGGGTGTTCCATGTGACCGTGGCCAATACCAACTTACTTATTTCGAATGCAACCCCCTGTATAATATTTATTTTTTGGAAATTTATTTCAGAGAATTCTAGACACAATTCATGCACAATGTCCTATACCTATTTTCAACTATTTCGGAAGTATCAAGTGTTTTCAGATTTATTGCAAAAATTAACGTTTCAAATGAAAATTATTTTATTCCACGAATTCGGTACATTACACTTAAAACCTAATAAGTAATACTGATTATTTCTTAATTAAAAGAAAAAAAAAACATAAAAAAACATTAATGTCAATGTAGAAAATGTTCAAAATGCTCGCCGCGAACGTCTTGGCAACATGTTAATCTGGTGTAGAATTGTCTTCTAACGTTACTCAACATTTCAGGCGTGACTGATTTAATCGTAGGATCTAATCGCAAGCGTGATTCGGTTCTTTAGAGTTTAGGTCATCTAAGTTTAAGGGTTTCGTTTCGTATACAATACTTTTGACATATCCCCACAAAAAGAAGTCTAATGTTAAATTGAAAAAATTGTAAAAAATCTGAAAGCACTTAATATTTCCGAAAAAGTTGAAGATAGGTATAGGACATTGTACATGAGTTATGTCTAGAATTTTCTGAAGAATCCAAAAAATTAATAATATACAGGGGGTTGCATTTGAAATAAGATAGTTGGTATTGGCCACGGTGGCATGGAACACCCTATATAATTTTATTTTCTTGAAAAATATGCGCATTTGAAATCACAAATCGACGTGTCCGAGCGTTTTTCCTAACACCCCCTCATTTATTCGTGATCGAATTTATTCCATTTGGCTGTTACACTCTGTATGATATTCCCGACCATAGAGATCTGTATCATTATTCGAAAGACACCATGTATTACCAATTCGTCTGATATAATCTAGTCCGACTTTCCCAGATTATATCTGACTCTAACGAACACTTCTAAAAGCTCAGTAAAACAGAAATCCAATGTTGATTTGTCAGATTGAACTCAACATCAATGACATCAAGTAGCTTTTCCACCATTTTGAATACTTCATTACGTTTTATAAACATATCCTCCCTATTGAGTAACCTATTTTTTTTTGGCCAGGATTATTTAGCATCAATGAATTTTCATTTAAATTTCTAAATGCAAATTAATGTCCTAGGTCTATGTACTAATCTAGCCTGATTTGGAAATTTTCTAACTACATACTTCATAATGTAATTCATAAATGAATTTGTATGAATGTTTTATTAGACATCTCTCTTGAAATCATTGTCTGTAGATTTTCAGAGCATGATGGAAAACCGAATAATTAACTAGTAATTCATTTCTCAAGAAGAGAATGGTATGAAAAATTTTGTTACCAAATGTTCATCTTCATTTTGTCTCGATTGAAATGAAGTTCGAATGAAAGAAGGAGATTGAACATCAACATCACATGGGCCACGACTTTAAGAAACCATTCGCTTGATGCTGTTTCAGTTGCTTGTCTATTTGGAGCTTCTTCCTTACAAAAAAAGTACATAAGCTTGAAAAAAGCATTTTTTTTGTATCAGGACTAATGAGCTCGTGCGGAATTGATAACAGATATGGCCACTAGTTTATTATTCCATTGTTTCATCAGTCAATTTGAAGTGGCCTTATTACATCCAAACGCAAGGGCCAAGAGACGAACTCGGAAAGGCTCAAATGGGAAGTCCTACCCCACCATCCGTACAACGGACAACCTAGACTTTGCTCCTTCAGATCGATGCAACTAGGCCTGGCTGTCCAGCTCAATTTTTCGAAGAAAATATTAATCATCTCGTTCTGAGCTAATCAGTTAGCTCAGTGCATTTTACTCGGAAATTTTAAGACAAGAAAGGAAACCGCATCAACCGAATGGAATACCCACAATTAGACAATATTTTCCCATGAAAAATACACAAATAAAGACGCATATCAATGTACTCACATCTGCCTCTGTAGGAGATTCTGCCAAGCCGCTTTGAGCTCTACGGTTGGCGCTCTAAGGATCACAGTTTTTTTCGAAGCACTTTTTTTCGGGGTTCTTGAAAGGTCTGGACCGCAATGAATTGTTGGACTGACTGCCGATCTTCCTTCTGGCGACACTTGTATCCTAAATTCAGTATCTGCAAACCGGAGAAATAACTATTTCGAAACGGACTAACTAGACTTTTCAGTTTCATACAGAAATGGATCTGGACTCACCTTTTTTCCTAACATTAAATAACATATCTGTAACGTGAGCAAGTGGAAGAGGGTCCTCTGTTATAAACAAAACTCGATCCCTCGATACTTTGGCAAATAACAACAAATCGCTGAATAATAACGTCCAATATTGTCGCACATTCCTTCCCTCTATTCTACTCAAGTCGCTACCAAATATCCATTGCCTTCCAGGTTTATTCAAAATAAAAGGCTGCGAAAAAACTACACATTAATATTGCATGTCTTGAACAAACATCTATTCATAAACGATCTCGTCGATTTCCCATGTGCGTCAATTCACCATGGAAAATTGACGAGAATCTCACAGTTCCACTGTGAGGAGACATAAGATGCTTTCTATACAGGGTCTTTCACGAGGAACCTCACCCATATTTATACGGGAAACTACTGAACGTATTTTCATGAAATTCAGCACTTATAAGTATTTAACGATGCTGATGAAATCTAAAATATTTTCAAGGCATGAGCACCTCCGGTTTTTCCGGAAATGACGTCAACTTCCGTTTTTCAAATTAGAACACCATTTTTTTTTATTGCAGAAATAGATTCCTTAGAAAATTTCAAGTTATTTTGATGTAACATTTTTCAGTTTTGGTTGGAAAATTCTCTCTGAGCGGGAAATTCGAAAAAAAAATCGAAAATAGAGCTCCGCTGAAACAAGAATAACTTCGAGGTTTTTGGATGGAAAATTTTCATTTTTGGGATTTTTCAAGATGTAAGATTGATGTATCCACTTTAAAAATCGAAATCGCGATTCATGATACAGGGGGTGAAAAAATCGCTTTCAAAGTTAGGGATGACAAAATCGTGAAAAATCAATTTTTTCAAATTAAAACCCCATTTTTTATGGCAGATATTGAATCTACGTTAAAAAATAATGTGAGTGTATGCATCACACCCTTGCCCTAAAGTGGATATTAACTCAGAAAATATCCATTTTAGGGCAAGGGTGTGATGCATACACTCACATTATTTTTTAACGTAGATTCAATATCTGCCATAAAAAAATTGGGTTCTAATTTGAAAAAATTGATTTTTCACGATTTTGTCATCCCTAACTTTGAAAGCGATTTTTTCACCCCCTGTATCATGAATCGCGATTTCGATTTTCAAAGTGGATACATCAATCTTACATCTTGAAAAATCCCAAAAATGAAAATTTTCCATCCAAAAACCTCGAAGTTATTCTTGTTTCAGCGGAGCTCTATTTTCGATTTTTTTTTCGAATTTTCCCGCTCAGAGAGAATTTTCCAACCAAAACTGAAAAATATCACATCAAAATAACTTGAAATTTTCTAAGGAATCTATTTCTGCAATAAAAAAATGGTGTTCTAATTTGAAAAACGGAAGTTGACGTCATTTCCTGAAAAACCGGAGGTGCTCATGCCTTGAAAATATTTTAGATTTCATCAGCATCGTTAAATACTTATAAGTGCTGAATTTCATGAAAATACGTTCAGTAGTTTCCCGTATAAATATGGGTGAGGTTCCTCGTGAAAGACCCTGTATACGCGTCAATTTGCCAAGGACGAGGCATTTGGCTACTGATTGCCGTATGCCTCATTTTTGGTAAAATGACGCGCATGTAAAATTGACGAGAATCTCATGACCCACTGTGGTCTGTGAGGAAACATAAGAGGCGTGACTTTCCATGTGCGTCAAATTGCCAAGTACGAGGCATTCGGCTACCGGTAGCCGAATGCCTCGTTTTTGGTGAATTGATGCGCATGGAAAATTAGCGAGATTCATACAGTCTTACTGTAAGGAGACATAAGAGGGGAGGTCTAATGTTTCCCTTACCTTACATTTGGTGAAAACTAATCTATTCTCTAAATCCTGTACTGTAAGGAGCGGTCTTCCTCCACCTGTGGGCTCCATCAATCCTGCTTCCGAGGTCATTTCTCTATATGCAACCTCGAAATGAAAATGGAATAAATATAGAGTGTTCTCTCAGATAACCAGACGTAATATTTGTAACATTTTTCGTCACATGAGTTTTTTCAATCAGAGGTGTTATTTTGAATGGCTCGCTATGTCTCTTTTGAAGCTGTCATTTTTTGACATTTGACAGGTCGAAACTACGCCATTAGTAAAAATGGAACGATGCACGTTTCAACAACGCATTGGAATTAATAAAATTCACTATGAAAACGGTGAAAATTTGGCAGAGACGGTTCGTAAAAATCGAACATTTTTGGATCGTCGTAAAGCAGCTTGTCGAACCGCAATACAGAAATTGGTGGAAAAATTTGAGCTCTTGGGACAAGTTAGTGATGTGAAAATAAAACCCGTGCATGTCGCTCAAGAACAGCCGAGAATATTGCTACTGTATTCGAAAGTGTTGAAGAGAACCCAGGTTTGTCCATTCCTCGCCGTTCTTCGGAATTAGGCATTCCACAAAGGTCATAACACCGTATTTTGCATAAAGAGATTTGTGTCTTGAGGCTTACGAAGTTCAGTTAACACAGAGGAACTCAAGCGGGCCCATCATCTACAACGTCGTGTCTTTGCTGATTGGGTCCATGCATGAAAATGATCCAGAATTCCATCAGAAAATCAATAATCTACAGTGATGAGGTCCATTTCCTCCTCGGTGGCTTCGTCAACAAGCAAAATTTTCGCATCTGGGGCTCGGAAAACCTAAGAGTTGTTCTTGAAAAGCCTCTCTATCCTCAACTTATGACTGTTCGGTGCGGTTTATGGTCAGGCGGGGTCATTGGACCTTACTTTTTCGAGAATGAGGCTCGAGCAGCAGTTACGATGCATGAATTGCGCTATCGAGAGATAATAAATGATTTTTTATGGCCGGAATTTGATGATATTGATCTGGATGACGTTTGCTTCCACCAAGACGGCGCTACGTGCCACACAAGCAACGAAACCTGTGATCTTTTATGGGAGAAGTTTCCGGACCGTGAGGTGATCACCATCATTGGCTACCGATATCTTGTGACATAACACCTTGCGACTTCTTCCTTTGGGGCCATGTGAAAGAGAAGGTCTATGCCAAGGGCAAGATCCCAAGCGTCGATTCAAGACCTCAAAGTTGGAATCGAGGACATGGGTCCGCCACTTTGCGATTTGGTTATGGAAAAGTCCACGGGAAGGATATGGTCCTGTAGTCGTGGTCGTGGTGGTCATTTGGCTGATGTTATTTTCCACCTCTGATTGGAGAACCCTTTATTAGGATGGTTTATCCTTTCAAGTATTATGTCATCTGATTATCTGAAGCTATTGAGAATTTCCCACAACATGATCAGATGGGAAAAGGGGAAGAATACTTTTTCAAACTGTGAATGATCATATTTCAAAGTTTCCGATATTTCTGTTGTGAAACGATCAAAGTTCTGTTGGAATAATATAGTTTCCTATTTATTTATAGCTAGGCAACCAGTCTCACAGGTGGAATGTATCAATGGAATCCTATAAGGCGAAATAAGGATACTTTTGACGCTCATGGCTCGAAATTTATTTCCTGAATGTTTTCTTGAAGCAAGAGACAATTAAGAAAAGATATCATTATATATAAATTTTCCTCTAGTAAATAGAGTATCTAACAATTTTGCTCTAATGTAGTATGGCTTCTATTCCTAATATCTGTGTAACTATGCTACCCTTAGACAAAGGAGTCTGAGATGCTACCACAACTTCACTGCGCAAAAAAATTAACGCACATTATGGAAATCTCAAATTCATTCTACAACTGAAGGTGTTCTCAATGATAATTTTTTGATCAGAATTATGCATGCATATGTTATCCACTTTTAACGTTTTTCTTCAATACAGATGTTTTCTCCCAGCAGGAATAAAAAAAAGATGATAATTATCAGATTTTGAATGTATTGGCTCCATTCTAAAATCAGTTGTTCTCGATCAATTCTAGTGATCAATAGTTTCTCTTTCGTTTGATTTTCTACACTCGATCGCTATGCAACGCGAAACATGCAATTTGACCCAAGAGGAATGTGCCCAAGCGGTAGTGTTGCGAGAAGAAGGGTTGACATACACAAGAATTGCAGAAAGGTTTGGAGTTTCCCATACAAGTGTTTCCAGAATGTTGCAGCGATTCAGGGAGACAGGTATGAATGTCCGAAGACAAGGACAGGGTAGACCGTCCACGGGTAACAACTGCCATTCAAAAACGTTACTTGAAAGTTTCTTCGTTGAGACAACGGTTAGCAACCGCTCGCCTCCTTCAAAATCAGCCTAAGCAAACTCATGAGGTGCAAATTGGCACTCAGACAATAAGAAATCGCTTCAGAGAATATGATTTAAGGCCTCGTGTCGCGGCAAGAGGCAGCTCTTACCCCAGCCCATCGAAGAGCGCGTTTGGATTTT
The DNA here is from genome assembly GCA_910592335.1 of Adalia bipunctata. Classification (NCBI taxonomy): domain Eukaryota; kingdom Metazoa; phylum Arthropoda; class Insecta; order Coleoptera; family Coccinellidae; genus Adalia; species Adalia bipunctata. The sequence continues at coordinate 19,776,806 of OU342955.1, forward strand.
GCGAGAGAGCATATCCATTGGGAAGAGGCCGATTGGGAAAGAGTTCTCTTCACAGATGAGTCTAGATTCTGCCTCTACCATTGTGATCGACGTTCCCTTGTAAACAGACGTCCACATGAAAGATATAGTCAGTGTAATTTCATGAATACTACTGGTTTCGGGGAGGATCGATTATGGTATGGGGTGGAATATCTTTGACTGCTCACACAGACCTAGTGGTAGTTGATAATGGAGCTATGAATGCTGATAAGTATATAAGGAACATTCTTGAACATTGGTGAAAATTTCATTTTTATGGACGATAATGCCAGACCCCATCGTGCGCGCATCGTTCAGGAGTACCTTGAAGAGGTTGAAGTCTCTCGAATGGAATGGCCAGCAAGAAGACCAGATCTCAATCTGATTGAGCAAGTTTGGGACAACCTCAATAGAAGGCTGAGAAGTTCAGATAATCATCCAGCTACTCTTTATGACTTAGGAATCCAACTCGGATAAATCTGGGAAGGATTAGATCAGAACATTTTAAGATCACTCATTTTGAGTATGAACCGTCGTTTCCGAGCTGTAATAAACGCAAGGGGTGGAAATACCAAGTATTAAATCACTTATCAGCATTTCAATATTTTGAAAATTGTTCATTTCTCTTCTTTCATATAAGATTCGGTTAAATCCTGAATTTTTCTTCCATTTAATGTGTCTTGTTTCGTTCAAAACCTTCCCGAGAGAACATAAAAAATAAGTTATAAAGTCAATGTAGAGTTAACTTTCATTAAAATTGAGATTTCAGAATGTGCGTTAATTTTTTTGCGCAGTGTATCAACTATACTAACTATACATAGTGTGAATGCTCTTACTATATTTGCATCAATCGCGCTTTTCCTTATACATACTTTCAACATACCTGCATTTCCTGTACTATTTGATTTATCACAGTGTATTCTTCGTGTGTGCATTTAGTTAAACTTTGAATCACGGTGAGCAGCTTCAAAGTCTCCCTAAAGTGCTCCAAAGGTTTATGAATGAAGGTGGTCAGGTCCGGCCTCCGCCTAGGTATCTCAGGCTTTTGAAGAAACCTACAGAAATCCGAACTCGGGTTTCTCGATTTGTTTGCTAAGACACAGTCCGCTTTTTTGATTCCTGAGCAGTAACGTTTGTAAGCACTACACAATTCCCTAGTTTTCGAAAGGTAAGTTCTACATAACGAATTTATTTGAATTTCGCCATCCTCTTGCACTAAACTGTCGATTAGGTCTTCGGTTATCCTTAATATCTGAAACGGGATTTTTTCAATGATACAGCACATGTTTCTCGATGGTTCAACAGAAAACATCGAAGAAAAGGCTGTGTTTTGATCAGAAAATTTAACAGGAAAAATTTCACAGTTTCCGTATTTTTTTTTTCAAATATATAGTTTGGATCAGCAGATTCTGACTGGATGGAGAAGCGTAACTCATTCATTTTCCTATTCTATACTGAATCTATATCGTCTAATAAAAAACTACAGTTTTTGAAAGCGAAACAATGCATCATCAACATAAAAATATGCATACTAAATATTACAAAAATGGAAGTAGGATTTCCAACAGTGATCTAAATATTTACAGCGAATAACTTTTTCATAATTCTTTCCTCTTGAAATATTTCGATTTCACCAATTACAAACATCGAATCAAATAAAGAAAACTTATGAAAATGTTGTTTACCTCTTCAGAATTCTGAAACAATATTTTATGTTCTGAAGGAGTAATTAGGTCGTTTCTTTCTGCCAAAGCAGCCACAAATCTGGTGACTGCAAACTGCATTCCTGTTGCATATTGTTGTTCCTTGTTTATTAATTGATACATGGTTCTCTTTCTATTTTCTTCGGGGTTATTTGACGGTTTCTGTAAGAAGAATTAAGTCACCTTACATGAAGATGTTTCGTCATTCAGAACACAAGCAGATTCCAAACTCTTGATTCTTCGAAAGTCAAACTAAAGTTTACTTTAGCCGCGTTCGGCATTGACATCACAGATCAGAGAGATTTTTTGGCACGTGACTGCAGATATGTCTGACAAATTTGGAATTATCGAACGATCTAGATAAAAAATTGACAAGTATTTGTTTATAACTACAAACGTCATTTTGAAAGATTTCCCGGGAGGGTGTTTATTGTATTATGGCTGGAAGTGGAATTAAAAGGGATCTTAAACTTGCCATTCAGTGGCAAATGGCAATTTTTTGTTTGATGAGGATGAAGCTGATGTAAATATGAAAGATAAAGTCAATAATTTTGCTGAACTGATCGTGCCTCGGTACGCTGGCAGGGCTTGGGCATTCTATCAGAGACAGTTCTACACTGCCAATATATGGTGTTTCAAACACATCTAGAATTAAATGAATGTTTTATGAAGCTATTGGCATAAGGTTGGTTAAGTGGATGAAAAGTTGAGTACTTGAATGCCCAAAAATAACAATCTCTTCATAGCAATCTTTAAAAATGCTTCAGAAAAACATAAAGTGACAAAGTTGAACGCATGAAAATTTCAGATTGTGAGTGAGAGATGATAAATCTACTAACTAAAAATAAATTGAAAAAAAGGGCTACTCTGTTGTTGGCTGATAGCCAAAAGCATATTTTTCTTTTTTTAAATTTATTGAATTGGGAATAAAATGCTAGTGGCAATTGGCGAGGTCGATGATTTTTTAGTTTCTGTCTACCCTCAAAAGCTGCTCTTCATCCCGCAGTACATACACGGGGAGACGGAGTTTTTTCAGAGGTTTTTATCTGTTCTCGTGTATCATACGCAGAATTGTATGGTACCCCGTTCACATTCCCTCTGCTAACACATAGATTCAGAGCGGGAAAAAGATTTTTTTAAAACCATCTGTTCCTTGTCGCCATTTCTTCACACATGCCTTATGCCATATATTGTTCGATTTGTATTACTCTCTTTCAAAAGTATATATTTATATTTGAAAAGACATCTCGATATCAATAGTTAGAAATTAGAATACCCAGCAAACAAATAAAAACCTGAACCAAAACTGTCATCTGCTGACATTAACCGATTAATCTGTTCGATCCGTCTTTCGAGGCCGAGCAAAAAGATTTCATCCGGATACTTCAGACGTCAATTGCCGAACGAAACAGATTTACCTCCCCTACATCCAGACGTAATTATCGAACGATAAAATTATGTCAGACGAATCCGATCGCAATGCCGAACGCGACTTTTGAAGTGGTACCAAAAATGACGTAATTTTGACGTTATTTGAGTACGTCATTCCTAATTCGATGGTTATCATCAATGGACGTTATTTAGACATAATTTAGACGTCTTTTGGGATCAAATCATAAAATGTGAAAAAAATATAAACTTCAAGCAACAACGTGAATAGAACGAAACAAATATAACACAGAAACAATGATATTTAACTAACAAAGTACAACTTGTAGGCGAAAACAGCAGAATAGCACTCGTTATTATGCTATATTTATTTCTGCCAAAAATATGTCCAATATGTGCATACTAGACGTTCTTTGCATCTTGGTCATTAGTTTAGACTATACCTCAGTACTGACACCCAAATAACGTTTTTTTATGTGATCTATACGTCGATATGGAACGTAATAAAGACGTCACAACTCACGTTCAGTTCTTCATGAGATATCCTAGATACCTGGGAAATACCAAAATTTTCTCGTGATTAATATCATAAGGGAATCCAATTTTTCCGAAAGAAATCGAAAAAACACGTTGCTAAGTAATATTTTAACAAGAAGCATGAGTGCTGGTGGCAACAAATTTTGTTGAAAAAATAATAGATACTTTTCCACAGGAAAAATTAGATGAACGAATGGTATTTGACAAGACTATTTCATGAGTAACAGATTATTCTGGATGCATTATGTACCTATGTATCATTAATTTTCGTTGACAGTAACTATCAAGTTTTGCCGCGGGTAGGTTAACCCGAAAAAACTGCTGACAGCTGCTGCCATACAGTTTTTCCATCTAGAAACCATTTGTGATTCAAAATTTCGCGTATCTGATTGGTGGGAATTAAGACGAGGGAAATAGTCATATACAGGGTGCGGCACGGAGGATGGATGGTTTAAAAAAAATAATAAAAGCGTTAATTTTTACTCAAAAACACATTTATTGACGGAATCAGATTCTCAAGGAAATAGCATTTGAGACAGTCAAGTGTGGAAAATCACATCAGGCATGTGGTGGCCGAAATCGGTGATGCAGTGCTGGAGGCGCTCTTGGAAGTTCGCGTAGACTCTCTCCAACATCGCTCTCTCAACTTCCACGCGAATAGCCCTTTTCAATTCGTCCAGAGTTCGGGGCTTGGTCTCGTATACTCTAGCCTTGAGGTGTCCCCATAAGAAAAAATCGCATATGGATAAATCTGGGGACCGGGGAGGCCAATGAACATCGCCAAACCTGGAAATAAGGCGACCAGGGAAGAGAGGGCGAATAACGTCCATTGATGCTCTGGCTGTGTGGGCGGTCGCCCCATCCTGTTGGAACCTGGTAAATAAATGCTAGGAACACACGAGTCTAACGGCACCTTCCCCACTTCTCTCGTCCTCAGTGGGGGAAAGTTATGCCCATCTGAAAAACGTCCGCCCTCCGTGCCGCACCTTGTATAATACCACAAGAGATGAAATTTTGCCGCCAAAATTTCTCGATTGTAACTTAAAAGTTTGTTGCTGAGGCAATTTCGTGAATGACATTTGTATACAAATTTTGGAAAAATGTCTTAGCGAAATTGCCGAAAAGCAACAAACTTGAATATTACAAGAGAGAAATTTTACCTGCTCAAATTTCATCTCGAGTGGTATTCGACATTCACGAGAAAATATGGTAATATGGTCACATTGGGCACGTATTGCGGTCTTTGACAAAAAAATATTCATCATAGACTAACTGAACGTTATTTGTTTTTTCTATGGCACTCATTTTCGAAGCTATCTATGAATTTGAGAAACGTCAAAAATTTTATCGCTTGAAAACCAACTTGTTAGTTTTGCCCGTTTCCATATTTTATCGATGAGAAACGAGTGTTGTTAAGGAAACTTTCTCACTGAAAATGGAATGAGTGAAATAGTCAGAAAAATCTGGAAATTCTTATTCACACTCAGTTTGGGGTTCATTGTATTTTGCGTACCTACTCAGATTCGTATATTCTCTCATTTGTTGATACTTCGATAAGAATAATATCTCCTTACTTACTACTCTCATGTGAAGTAAATTGTAAAATGGCAATAAATGTTAAAAAATATATATATAAATCACTCACCTTGAATATGCTCAAAATGAGCTCTGAGTCTATAAATAATAAGCGATGAAATAAGTATGGGTGAATGAAAAAAGAAAAGAAATAAATTCGGGAAATATATTTTACAGAGGCAAAACTTGAACAAATTTCAACAAAATAACTAAAATTAAAAAACAACTATGAAACACTAATAACTTCAATAAATAAACTTAAAAACTAAACTAAATAATAAATGGAAAACAAGCACTGAACATATCTTACAAACTAATAGTTACTGGCCGAATGGATGAACGAATCAAAAGAGAAAGAATAACTGATAAACATTCAAGGCAATTCTTTACACTCCCATAAAGGAAGAAACATATAAATAATAAATTATATACAAATACGAAAAAAAATAGACAACATCAAACAATTACACCACTACCAACCTCGGAACTAAATGTGACCTGAGGTAGTTGCAACTTCTTCCTGCTACAATCTATGGAAGTTGTATTCGTAGAACATACTGTGGAAGGCCTACGAGGGACGAAACTTGTTGGTGTGGGAAGCGCTACTGAGCTCACTGTGCCAATGCTGTTTATGCGTTTCACACTTGGAACTGAACCGTTTCTTGAGTAATTTCTTCGGAAAATTTCTAACGTCAATTGGTTTCCATAGGACCTGCAATGAGAGGAATATTCTTCGTAAGGCTTTGCAACTCAAATATTGTAAAGACATTGGAGTGGATGAAACCAACATGTCGTTGGATCATGTTGAAAAAGGCCGAGACAGTAACTGGAGAAAGCTACAGAAACATGATTTCGATGAGTGATGTCAACAAGATGGTTTACTTGAAAGAAAGGAGAACTTACCTAATCAAATTTAAGATTTCTATTTCAGGCATCATGACCACGTTGTGTTTGTCCACAAAGATGAGATAATCTCCAGGCAAGATCCCTGCCCTATCCGCTGGCAACCCTTTCTCCACCCTCTCTATCCTTGGGGGATGTGTCCACACCACCGAAAATCCAAACCCAGATTTTCCAGACTTCGTCAACCTCTTCGTGTGCGTGAACGGAGTCCTCCCATTTTTTATCCCGGTGGCTCGTCTCTGGGTCGCAGCAGGGATAGCGTCTGGTCCCTCGACGGGATCGAGCTCCAAATACCGGAGGAAGAGATTTTCATCTGCCGATTTTTGCTGCTCGCTGAGCACGGTCTTGTTGGCGTTTCCTAGGATGTTCTCGTACTCGTCCAGGCTGATCATCTCGTCGATGCTGGTGGAATGGCTGTCGCACATGGTGGCTTGGTGTTCTGAGGAATGTTTTTCTTCTATTGTCTTCAGGTTGTTTTGGGTTATCGGAATATTCTGATGTCTGCCGGCTGGTAGAGGTAGGAGTTGGAAGAAGCCGAATATTTCCTGGAAAGGACATGACAATGAGGAACGTATTGGAACATCAACTCGATATTCATCAATTGATAAACGCTACTCGATGATTTATTGCGCACACATAGATTCAAAGGTTTCGCATCACCCTATATCGACGAAAGTATTTTTTCTTCATCAGAAATGGAGTATATACAGTGTGTCCCACGGTCGAGTGCCTCTTAGACGTTTCTGGAGAACTGGACATATTTGAAATCTGAAAATTGGGATTATGTTATTGTTCGAAATTCTCTACAGTCCTAAAATATTTTTGGAGCCTGAGAACTGCCGGTTATACCAGGAGTGAAAATAAATTTGTTCAAAAATTTTTGTTTCCACATTTTCGTTTCTGATATGATTGAGTATTCAATGCTGATTACATTTCTGTTGAAACCATTGTATTCATTCGAATAGTTTTCAAAATATCGAAAAAAAAACCTGAAAAAATGTCAAATATTCATAGTAAGTATTATGTTCATTATCCCCATTCTGAACATCCCGAGTGTAAACCGTTCTTACAACTTCAAAGTAGAAGAATGTGGAGAGGTCATGCATCTTTTGAATTTCATAAATATCATCAGAGTGTTTCAAATTTAGTATCGAAAACTGGCCATAACTTCTGTTTTTCAAATTAGAACCCTATTTTTTCATGATTGTGTTGGATTCTGCGAAGAAAAATAATGATAGCACTCTCAGATGCTCTTGCTCCTAAATTCAGTAATTCCCGAGTAATTTGAGCTTTTTGGATTCATATTGTACGTAGAGTCTCTTCAGATTCGATGAATATTTTTATGAAACCATAGTAGCAACTAATTATTAGACCTGTCACCTGTGAATTATGAATGGGATCATTTATCTTCTATGGTCAGAGAATATTCTCATGCCAACAGATTCGATGACTATTCTTATCAAACCATAGTAACCATTGAAGTAAAATCGAGAAGTAATAATGTCAAGGCCTAAAATTAGACCTGTCACTTGTGAATTATTAATGGGATAATTTATCTTCTATGGTCACTGAATATTCTCATGCGAAAGATAAGATGAATTTGACTCTACGTACAACGAGAATCCAGAAAAGCTCAAATGTCTGGGAATTACTGAATTTAGGAGCTGAGAGTGCTATTTTTCACTATTTTTCATCGCAGAATCCAACACAATCATAAAAGAATAGGGTTCTAATTCGAAAAACAGAAGTTATGGCCAATTTTCGATCACAGTTTTCGACACAACACCCTCTGATGATATTTATGAAATTCAAAAAATTTATGTACTTTCTACATTCTTCTACTTTGACGTTGTGAGAACAGTTTACACTCGGGATGTTCAGAATAAGAATAATGAACATAACACTGACTATGAATATTTGACATTTTTTCAGGTTTTTTTTTCGAGATTTTGAAAACTATTCGAATGAATACAATGGTTTCAACAGAAATGTATTCAGCATTGACTACTCAATCATATCAGAAACGAAAAAATTGAAAAAAATATTTTTTGAACAAATTTATTTCCACTCCTGGTATAACTGGAAGTGTTCAAGCTCCAAAAATATTTTAGGTCTGTAGAGAATTTCTAACAATATCATAATCCCAATTTTCGGATTTCAAATATGTCCAGTTCTCCAGAAACGTCTAATAGGCGTGGGTCACCCTGTATCTACTACCTCATTGATTGGTTCCAGGAAAATAAACACACTTATAGCTTTGGTACGAACTTTATTATCCACCAATATCTTCCCTTAAATAAGGATGTTTTAGAGAAATCCTAAATTCATTAACTGATAATTTTGTTCTGAAAATGAGCCACAATTCTTGCAGAGTCAATCTCACTTATCACTCAACGGTTCATGTCGGCAGTCAAAATAACAAAATTCAACTGCTTTCGCTCACGAAATAATATGTGATGATTCAGAAAAAAAAATTTTGTACAACTGCCATAAAAAGTGACACTTTCAATGACAGCAAACAATGTTAAAATTGATTGTTTACGTGGAAGCGTGTTGAAAATATTTTTAACATTAGGGTTAAAAATATGTTTAGCACTCCATTTTCTTATGATGAAATCAGATGAAAAAAATTCAGCAATTGCAAATTTTTATTATCAAAATTTAACAGTCATTACTATATGAACATTTGTTCATATTAATCGTAAAACTAGAACAATTACTAACATTAATGCCCTCTGACGTTAGGGAGCTTCGCAACACATTATTAGAATCCTCAGCACCATCAGTACTTGTAAGAAACCGGAAGTACAATATTGGAGGATGATGATCCAAAATCTGTGGAGGTTGGGAGAATTTTTTCAGCATTGACATTTCTATATGCAATGGAATGATCAACATAGACCTCGGCTGCCGTCGTAGACTTCCATCCATCATGTTTTTTTATATCCGTAATATTTGCTCATGATTCGGCTAGCAATGAAGCAGAGGATCTTCGAAAACAGTGTCCTGTATATTGCTTTGGTTCTGGCAGTTTGAGGAATTCGGCAACTATAGATGGAATTCTCCCAAATGTATTGATACCAACTGGATTGGCAGTGCATATATTATTCAAGTATTTCAGGAAGAAACGACGATGTTTGATGACAGAGGGCCGCAGTGCAAAGTTCTTATGTAAATAGTCAACATACTTCCCAATAATACTGAAAGAACGACTGACTTTCGTTTTTGTGTTTGGAAGTTGTATAACCAATGACTTATTCCTCATTTCGATGTCTTCCACTGATAAATTACACAATTCTTCACGCGGATAGGCTCCAAATAATCCGAAAATAGTTGCAACCTTTACCATCAAGTATTTCTCATCTGGTGCCTCATTTATAAATTTTTCAACTTGTTCACGAGTGAAAATTTTCGATTTTTTGGGAAGAAATCCTTTGCTTTTCCGTTTTAGATATGCTATGTCCTTGAAATATTCACTAACGTCCACACCATTTTTAACAAGGGCGCTTGACTTAATCATTGAAAATTTGCTCCACAAAGTTGATGAACTCAATATTTTTTATTTTTCTTCTAAGTATGTCAGGAAAACAGGTTCACTGAAGTTCCCTTCTGCTTTTTTCAATTCACACCAGGCCAGGAAATTGTTATATGCAATAATGCAATATCGTACTGCTGAACAGATTTTTTAGGTACGAGTTCCAGATTTGCTGTTCTTGCAGATTCTTCAATATCCACAGGAAAAACCAAATCTTCACTTTTATTAATAATTGGACTCTCGACAAACATATTAAGCAGTTAAAAACCCAAGACGAAAATTGGACAGGAACGACATTCAAATGACAGCGTCTTTTCTCATTTGTAAGTAATCATAACGTTGGCAGCGTTTGCCATTCACAACTTTTTGATTATTTGAATATTAAAATGCATTTTGAAGTTTATTGTCATTGCAAATTTGCCCATTTCATTATCAAAATAGCCAAAATAGGGCAGTTGTACAAAAAACATTTTATTATTTGTGTTGAAAGTGATTTTATTTTGTTCTTGAAATTGAAATTCAATTCGCTCCGCTCATTTCACAAACTTTTCCACTCACAAAATAAAACGTCACTTTTAACACTCATATCATAAATAACTATAATGGTTAAGAAAATATTGGTATTGAATTTTCATATGAGAATAAGGTGATGCGAAATATTTGAATTTAAACCAATGGCCCAATGGGATCTGCTTTTTCACGGAGTAGAAGAATAATTTTCATTTCTGGGGAAGCATTTCTTTGAAAAAAAAATTTCATTCTGCTTTTCAAAATCATGAAAATGACTATAATTAATTGAACACAGAAATATCTAGAGAATATTTGTGTATATTTTTGAAACAAAAGCAGACAGTCTTACTATATTGTATATAAATGGGGGAAGATGCATAAAGCGACATTCAAGCGTATCTTAATGACGTGTTATTTATCCAGCTAGGTCCCGAATTTTGTGGTTTTATCGGGCCTGAACACGCTGCCGCTGAAATAACCCCATTTAATGGCCCACAAGGCGTATTTCGCTGTTTACCATCATGATAGCACACTTTTGTGTGCTGACTCCCTGTGTTTCTGGATTATATAGAATTGAAACAATGTGCAGGGAGCTACTTACCGATTGACATTCATCTTGTATGGAAAATGATGTACATCCAACGAACTCGCTTGTTCTGCAAAGAAAAAAAGGAATCAGAAAATATTCCGAATAGAAATTCAGTTTTTGCACAAAAATTTATTTCGAATATGCTGATGGATTTAGATTTCCACTTTCGGATTTATCTACGAAATTGAAAAATTCTGGGCTCTCCAAACCGTGTGTGAATGCCCCTTTGAGTAGTCCTAATGTGGACTTTCCCACAGTTGCAAGGAATTCTATAAATACCAACTCAAAAAAGTATATTGGTATGATCAATCTGCCAAAGCAAATGGTTTATTACTTAGATTTTGAAATGCTCGTACCAAAATATATAAAATTCGGATTGCAAATGACGAAATATATAAAAACCTGACTGCAAAAACATTTTATTTGTTTCTCATTCGTAAACGTCAGTTTCCAAAAACACAATATTAATCAAGAAAGTTTATTTTATCAAGTCACTAACTTGTAAAACTGACAGTTAACTTGCAAAATTTAGTAGTATTATTAACATTAGAAATTTTGTTTTATCGTCATATATGTTGAGAATCATGGTACAATTGTTATTTCCAGTAACACAGATTTTTGATGATGAAAGAGTTGATACTGATGATGATAAACCATCTGTTGACTCAGAAACTGCTGAACTCGAGGACTGCAGAACATTTGTACTCTCCTTACTACCAAATAATTTGCTAGACATTTCGATTTTTTTGTTGACCGAATCATCGACATAACTCATTGCAATTGGTGGTCTTCCACCCTCCTGCACGCTATAGTGCTGAAAGAGTGGCCGGTGTATAACTCTGGGTCTCTTAAACCTAAATATTTCGCTATTTGCTTTGGAACACCACCAATAGTGTGCTGGCCAGCATTAAGGGAAATGCACTTTCCATGTCGGTATGTCAAAAAAAATCTTAGGCTTTCTGTTCCAGGAGGCCGAAGATTTACATATTTTCTGTATAACTTGCAGGGCTTGAAGCTGCAGCCATCATCGGTTATGGTAAATCTTCTTGTTGTTACATTTTTTGTTTGCCGCAATGTCACAATAACGTATTTTCCCATATCTTTTACATCATTCATGTTTAAGGAGAGAATTTCGTCACATCGACAACATCCAAAAATCCCAAATATTGTTACAATTTTCGCCAGCAACCACTGGTCATCAGGAGCATGTAAAAGAAATTGTTCAGCCTCTTCTTCACTTAATAACTTGGCCTTTTTTGGCGTATAACGCTCATTTTTTCGTTTCAGAAACGCTATTACCTTTTGAAATCTGCGAATGACAACTAAACGAAATATTTTTCAATAAATTTTTTAAGGAAAACAAACCTGCGAACAGGGGCATTTTCTTTTATTTCCGAGCAGCTTTTCAGCATAGACCATTTGCACATTTTCGCTTTCGCCAAAACAAATGTAAAGAAAAATAAACAGACATGTTCATGGCAACGCTTCCATAGCTTACGACATTTGCGACAAATTATTGAGATTTTTTTGGAATTTATCTAACCTTTTTACAAATGAGAAACAAATAAAATATAAAACAATACACGCAAGGTAACGGGTTTTACTGGCTCAAGGAGGTAACCCTCTTACCTTGCTAGTAATGTTATTTACTATAACTGAGAAAAAAAAAACAAAACTTGAATTACATCAACAGTATGTATGAAGTTTCTCCAGAAAAAACCTATGCCACTATCACAATTCATGAAAAAGAATAAACATACCTACAAACACTCGAAAAACATTACCCTCCTTTCAAAGCAGTCTTGTGAAAAGTTTCAAAAAACTCAGAATGTTAAAGGAAACTCGCTGACGTACTTAACTACATAATATAGAATTAGAATTAACGAGCGTTAAAAAAAATTTACAGATTTCGCAATCCTTGCAACCATCAGAGACATTGGAAATGATAACACCACATGTGAATATTACCAACATTTATTTGCATTTGAACTTAAAATAAAATAGTATTTTCAATAATAATAATGAGCAATAATAATTGCAAGAAACAATCAACATTCCCAATTCCTAACATAAACATGTGAGAGGAAACTTGTCACCGTATTTTAAAACAAAAATGTTCTTTCTAAAGTGAGTATTCTTAAGATATAATAATAAAAAATAAAGATATGAATAATTGGATGAATTATCCTGTCATTCCTGTCCAATATTTTCGAAGTGAGTTTTGATTTTAGCAAATCTGGGTTTTCATGAAATTGGCTTTAGATAGAAGGATTCAGTTTTCACTAAAATTCATGAATCTTACATGTACTCGGAGTTAACATCATCAGAATAAGCTGAGTCCACCTCGTCCAATATTTTCGAAGAGAATTTTTATTTTACCAAATCTGAGTTTTCTCGAAATTGGCTCGAGATAGAAGGATTCTGTTTTTACTAAAATTCATGAATCTTATATGTTCTCAGATCAACTCTCATCGGATGAAGCTGAGTCCATTCTGTCCAATATTTTCTAAGCGAATTTTTATTTTACCAAATCTGGGTTTTCATGAAATTGGTTTGAGATAGAAAGTAGAAAGATTCTGTTTTCACTAAAATTCAGGAATCTTATATGTACCTTCTCGGAGTAAACATCATCAGAAGAAGCTGAGTCCACACCGTCCAATATTTTCGAAGAGAATTTTTATTTTACCAAATCTGAGTATTCTCGAAATTGGCTTGAGATAGAAGGATTATGTTTTTACTAAAATTCATGAATCTTATATGTAGGGGAGGACGGGGGAATTCCACGCATCTTAGGGAAAATGCTCACAAAAACCTTCCTATGTACACACAAACTTTCATAATTTAACTGCTGAATCATGAACCCATTTGGAACTTTTTCATCACAAGGAAAAGGTTCAACTACCTATACCAATTGAGAAAAAAAATAATTCTGAAAACTGTCTTTTCGCGGTCTTCCCCCACGTACTGGGTAATACCGCGCATGCGATGGTATAATTATGCGCATATATTGAACAGCTGAAAAACTCGAAAAAATATTTCATTATTTAGGTAATAACCAAGTACAATGTAAATTGAACAAATTTCCAGGACTGTACAAAAAATATTATTGAAGAATTACCCCGCTACAGCTGCGCGTTATTCTCCCAGTGTGAGTCACCTAACCTAACTAATCACTGACATTAGATGACGAAATACAATTATGTAATTGTTCTTTTGCATTAAATAATCTACACATATGAAGGAAAATAGTCATGCAATAGATTCATTAGAAATTAATAATAGAAGTACTTTCCACGATTCCAATTTCTCTCGAAAATTAGATCATAGCATCGTGAAACGAACAATCGGCTCCCTGGTCTAAAATAAAAACACGAATATCTTTAAATTACGGGAGGATGTTGGCAAGGCAAATACGAGATGGTGCGCTGTATCCACAGAAATATAATAAGATATTTATTTATTCATATGTTTATTATATTTCTGTGGCTGTATCTAAATTTTGAAATAACTGAACTGAGTTGTAGAATATCAATGCGCAGAATTCCTCCGTGCGCGGAATTCCCAAGTCCTCCCCTACTCGGAGGAAATCAAATGAAGCTGAGTCCACTCCGTCCAATATTTTCGAAGTGAATTTTGATTTTAGCAAATCTGGGTATTCATGAAATTGGCTTCAGATAGAAGGATTCTGTTTCTACTAAAATTCATGAATCTTATATGTACTCGGATCAACTATTGACCTATTCTTCAAATACCGAAATATTTGCCCAATCTGGCAACGTTGCGGCGAATTTGACGGACCACTCACCGCGGCCCAGATCTCACTTGATGAAACAACAATATAAACACTCGAAGTGATCTATCCTTCAAATACAGGAATAATTGCCCAATCTGGCAACGTTGCGGCGAATTTGACGTACCTCTCACCGCGGCTCACTGGTCGCCGTCGCCGATTCTCGAGCATACATTAATTCTCACGAATTCCTAACCAATCAGATTCACTCGATTCCGAGTGCTTCCGAATGCACCCGAGAGGACGATCGTGAGAAGAAGCCGTTGCCCGTTATTCAGATCGCGCGTTTTGTCTTTTGTCGTTCTTCATAAACGAATCTGATAGTGAAATAGTTGAAAACGGTTGGAACTTGGAACTTCGAACAGTTTGAATTATATTATGGTAATTACCCCCCATGAGTATCAAAGTCCTTAGAAGAAGTTACGCAATGTGGTGCACATAAAAAAATTTCATAAATTGTGAACCTGATTTTCAATAGTTATTACCCCCCCCCATGAAAAAAAGCTATATCCGCCCTTGCATTTAGAACAAGCTATAATAAAAAAATCATTCTTTAAAACAATCTTTTATAAAAACAACCCTCATCCGCCATTTTGAAGCCGCCATCTTGAATTCCTCAATTTTGAAGAATCGTAATTTCCGACCCAGAACACCCCTAGATACACATTTTGAATAGAATCGGATCATAATTACGAAACTCGTCCGGCCTATTCTAGCCGCCATCTTGAATTTTTCAATTTTGACAGAAGAATCATCATTGTCGAACCCAAAAACCCCTAGATACTAATTTTGAATGAAATCGGATGATAATTACGAAACTCATCCGCCATTTTGGAGCAGCCATTTTGTTTTTTTCTATGAAAAATATTTCATGATGCATTGTCACCAGAATTATGTACACCTGCCAAATTTCAAATCAATCGGACGATTAGAAGTGTGTCATATTTAACTTGCAAGATTTGATTAGATAGAGACAGACAGACAGACACCGGGACAGGTGAAACTAAATAAAAGCTTGTAAAAAAGCACATATGCGCTTACAAAAACCTCAAAAGTGAGAATTTAAGTAGGTAATTTAGCATATGTATTTTGAAATATGGCAATATAACTGTGTGTTGTATCATAGTTTTCTTGGATGGCGGATGGGGGAAATGTAAGAAATATCAATCATACAGAACACCATGAATTATTCTCAAATGATCATATGTAGAAAACGTTTCCTGGTTTTCATCAGTAGAACAAAATATATTGCTTCTTCACCACTCTAGCGGAATCATCATTATGTATTGGAACTTAAGTCTAAGTGGTACCTAGCAACGAGGAACTTTTAAGGGTAAGCGGTGCAAACAGGCGTTAGAGGCCGATTTGAGCATGGGCGAACAGTGTCATAAGCGGATTTTGTTGCCAGACTGTGCAAATCCGTTTCTTCAGTGGATCAAATAACGAAATAATTGCCCAATCTGGCAACGTTGCGGCGAATTTGACGGGCCGCTCACCGCGGCCCAGATCTCACTTGATTAAACAACAATATAAACACTCGAAGTTCTAATGAAGGAAATAAAACAATGATCTATCCTTCAAATACCGGAATAATTGCCTGCGACGAATTTGACGGGCCGCTCACCGCGGCCCAGATCTCACTTGATTAAACAACAATATAAACACAAACACTCGAAGTGCTAATGAAGGAAATAAAACAATGATCTATCCTTCAAATACCGGACTAAGTGCCCAATCCGGTAACGTTGCGGCGAATTTGGCGGACCTCCCACCTGAGTCCCACCTCGGCGCAGTTCGCCGATTCTCGTATGCTGGCATATGCTGGCCCAACACACCTACGTTAATGAATCACGCGATAACTTTCGAATGCTTTTTTGGTCTACTGGCGACACTTTGTCTTTTGACCTTGAACAAAACCTCGTAATTTACCTGCAATATACGAACATAAACATTTCCAATGTTAAAACCGATTGTGTACAAATTCGTTGACGTAGGTCGAACAATCTATCGGTGAAGGAATAATTCTATACAATTGGAAACATATGCTAGGGGCACGAGCCAGACCATTACCAATACCTACGCCTTAATTAGCCCCCCATAATCCACAGTGGTGGGTAAATAATGGGGGAATTAAGCCAGTAAATAAACTCCTACACTGACGATCTGCAAGTAGGTACTCAAATCGATTGTTTGGAAGGTACCCGCATAACAAATCCCTTCGGTTCGGTTTCCTTCGGAGTCAATGCAGCCGAAATCCTGCTCCAATCACCGTTCGGTTATCGGCGCTTTCACAAGACCCTGATTGCCATTTTATCATTCTGTCCGCCTGTCGATAACCCTCGGTACAAAGCCTGACCACGCGGCCACACTCTCTAATGAAGTGCATGTCAACAGCAGCTGTTGGGGATCCTGATAGCGGCGTGATATGCATGAGGACAGGGTTCAGTCATTGTTCGTGGATTGATATGTTCGATCGACAATGAGCCCTTCGATGCGGACCTCTTTAAAAAAGCTTGCGATGTCTTTTACATAACGAATCAAAAAGAAGAAATTGCTGCAAAACAAATACTTTCGTGTAGGAAACTAAAAAACTTTCCAAATGATGTATCACATGCTCTTTTGACCCTACTAAAAACAAGGGCACCCACCCTTCGCACTTTCACTGAATTCCGTGCTCAATATTCGCGATAAAAGTTTCTTAAGAATCAATTTTTTTCCGCTTAATCATACCGTTCACACTGAAAGCTCTTTAAGTATTCTCCAACGACACCTTCAAGCCACGAAAACTAATCATATCGTTTCGTCTGACGTGCAAACAAAATCACAGGAACGCCTTTTATTCGCGTGAGCGTTTCGCCAGAGAAATCTTTTTTTAAACATATTACTTAACGCGTTTGTAATTTAATCAAGGAGTAGTTTACAGTAACCTGTAATTTGGAACGGTCATAAGAAAGCTGCCATTAGGAAAGAGGCTAATGGGGCAATGGTAATGAGATGTAGCAAATTGGGGGTGTGGATTCTTCCTGTTTTTTTTTAGGGATAGGGTAGAGTTGAAATACTGTTATTGAACGCTCGTTCTATATCATTTCTTCGCGATGTCTGTATTCTTTGAATTTCTGACTGGGAATGATCTCAATCGACGAGGTTCATTATAGACGTCAGCTAAGAGGAAACAGAGACAGATTATCAAGAAATTCAGCAACAAAACCATCTCAATTCAATTTCAGAAACTGTATTCTGAAGTCAAACTAATTCGTGAAATGGTCATTTAAAATTCAGATCAGTCTCAATTATTTCGAAAATCGTTGATTGTGATTCAGATTAAATCATATGTGATTTGTCATTCAGAAACTGTCATTTGTAATTCAGAATCCGTCCTTTGTATTTTGAATGAGTTAGTTTAGTTTGAGAAAAAGTCATTCGAATTTCACATCAGCCTCATTTATTACAAGAATCATCGATTATATTTAATATTGAATCATATGTATTTTAGAAACCGTCATTTGCAATTCAGAAACCGTCCTTTATAATTCAGAAACCTTGGTGTAATTCAGAAACCGTCATTCGTAATTCAGACACACTCATTTGTAATTCAGAAATAGTTCTTTTGCAATTCAAAAACCGTCAATGAATACATATACTCCATTCACTTTCATTTAATCACATAGGAGGTCATGGTTTCGTTTTCAGGAGTTGGTGCACCTGATGAAAAGTCTGTGCGCGTACAGAAAATATCGTTAATGACAAAACGACGTTGCCAGTTTATTTGTTTACATCAAAGAAAAAGTATCAAAGATATTCCACATTTTGTTAGTTCGAATCGATCGGCGATTTTGGAGCGAAATATCGTTAGGACATCGCCTATTTTTCCGTTCTTCGTCGTCCAGAAGAAGTTTCCTGTCGATATGAGAAATTTCGTGCAAGTGTCATTTGTTCCTTTCACGACTTTTGGCGTGAGTACGAACGGCAAATTTGAATTGGACCAAAAATCGATTTATAAGTATAAATAAAGCGAAAGTAAGTACTAATCGACCTTTTTACACTTGATAACGAATTTTTTTTAGGTATCTGGCCGTTTAGAAAGATTTCAAACGAAATTCAGTTCCCCCCCAGAAGTTTGGTTAGTTTCAGTATCGTTATTGGTGCTCAAAATTTATTTGGAATGTGTGAATGGACAAAAAAGGCTTCCTTATACGATCCTTCAACGAAAGCGACCGGAAAATATGGTTCAGATAGAATTTTCGAAGAATTATGAGGAAAGAACTTGCAGAATGAAATTGCACGATTTTCGTAAGTACACGGGTTCTGGATGGTCATCATCGGTCTCTGAATGATTATTGTTGATCGTTTTCACGTTACAGAAAAAAAACACGTCGAAAAAGCTAATAAAAAGAAGAAATATGACTATATTGCATTAAACGGTAGGTGAATTCAGATTCCGATGAATTGAAATGTGTCACTGGAGCTTTCATTCCTATCAATCCTTTGCCGAAAGTAGAAATAGGTTATATTGAACCAGAATACAGTTGAATGATTAATGTGAAGCATATGTTTGACCTATTTCATTTTATTTGTACAAACCTACTGTGGTAGTAATGTATGAATATTTGTCAAACTAATAAATTACTATACAGTCAGAATATTTCACTCCTTATTCATAAGATCAAATAAATGGAATGTATATCTATAAAGCTTTCAGGAATTGACATTCTTGCTTAGTAATTTACAACCAAAACTCAGTTCCAAGAAAAAGTTCCTCTTGCATCAGAACTCTTGTAATTCTTGTAATTACCCATCAATTCATCTTATATCTTTGGGTTGATTTTTTTTGATGAATTCTTGATTAGAATCAACAATTGATGTCGTCAAGTCTTGAACTTTCATTTCAAGAGGATTATAAACATCAAACAGCGGCGGCCTTACCAATTGCGAGGCTCCGGGCGGCAGGTCTTTGCGAGGCCCTTTGTCTTTCGTGAAAAGTATGTGATTCGAAATTAAGTCGAGTGGTTTGGTTTAGGTATTTTGTCATGTTTGACGAAAACTGCCCAAGCTTTACAAATAAATAAATTTTGTGTTTCAAAATATTTTACTTAGAAAGATTCACAAATTCAACAAATTCGGAGAAGATTAATTTTAAAATGTTTGCGGCTTTTTCTCAAACTAAAATCTTCAATTAGAGCACAATAATCCAATGAATGAGCTACGTCATTTTCTATTGAAAGAAAAGCAAGTGCTGAAAGATGATCTTGTGCCATCGAATTTCTCAAATGAGTTTTGATCACTTTAAGCCTCGGAAAACTCCTTTCAGCAGGCGCAACTATAACAGGTGTGGTGGCAATAATTCTCAGGAAAATTTCGATAGTTATTTTTTTTTCTCTTATGTATTTCAGAACCGAGATAATATCGTCGTTTCTGTCATATACACTGATGAACATATGCAGTTCTTCGTATAATTCATCTCCATTAATATCACATGATTCTCCTACTGTCATGGTGGACATTTTCAAGTCGCTGCATTGCTTCAGAAGTTCACTATTATTGATTTTCTTTTATTTTTTTTTTCTTATATGAAACCAAATATGCTCTCAGGCTGCTTAAGTGCCAGGAATCTAGGATGGCAGCTTGTGCGCAAATAGTCGACAATGACATAAAAATAATTAATCTTGAAAATCTCTTCCACGTTCAATTCTTCAGCTTCATCTTCCCCTTCATAATCAAAATGCATTTTGTCACAACGTCTTCTAACTTCTTTAAACTTTCTTTCAATATCATTTTCCTCAGCTATTTCTGTCGCTGTTACAAGGGATGACAAAGAGAGTGTACAACTTTTGTAGCAACTCAAAAAACGATTCTGCTTGGGCACAAGATGATGCTGCATCTCCTAAGATGAGATTCCAGCTATGACTCCCACAAAGTTAAAAATAAGCGAGTGGATTAATTTCAAGAATAGGTACATTTTTGGTCTTTTGGACACCAATTCATAGCATGTAGTACGACTGTTCGCAGCACAACGCCAGTCGATAGATGGCCCGAACTTATCGCGAAATCATACTTCTTGAACAATTCGAATGAAAATTTTCACAGAGAAGAAAATTTTCTTGGGTACTTGCGCGAGGCCCCTCCAAGAGCGAGGCCCCGGGCGATTGCCCCGTTCGCCACCCCCTAAGGCCGCCTCTGACATCAAATCTTCACAAGCATGCATATAAAAATTATGTGAAAGCAATGCAATTTTCTTCCATGGCGAAAAATAATATATTTCAAGAGTGATCTCTTGCACTTTTCATGCGAATAACTAGAAAAGGAATCCTTTCTATCAATTCATATAAACGTTAATTATTTTCGTCCATCACATCTTTTCCAATTCATTCACATTCTGAGAAAAACGCTATGAATGTAGAAAGGGCAACATAGTGTTGACTTGGAACATGAAAACATTTTGAAAAACGTCATAACTTCGATACAGAGTGGAATGTGTCAAATTTCCAAGGCCAGAGTTGTGATTTTATAATTGTGAATGGAGTATACCTACTTCAGATTAGACCCATTCATTTAAAAAATCATCGATGGTAGTTCAGACTGAATAATATGTATTTCAGGAACCGTCATTCTTATTTCAGAAAGTAGAACTATGATTCGTTAATAGTTAAGTATTTCACGAAAGAATAAATTTTATGTAGGTATTGCAATCAATTATATTCTGAATTAAAATTGATATTTCTGAAATACAATCAACGATATCTGCAATAAATCTTAATTATAAATGACGGTTTCTGAATCACGAATGACGGTTTCTGAAATAAAAGTGACTAAACTGAATTTTAAATGAACATTTCTCAAATAAAATGGACTTATGTGAATTACATCGAATGTTCTCCCCATGGGCCAATATGTCTAGAGAGTTCAAACAATTCTCCCCAAGTCTGATCCTTATTTCCCATCTATAAACTCCCACTTTCTCAATCCACTGGACTCTTGTATTCACCGAATAGGTTCCCCCGGATTCCCTACCAGATTTCCCTCTAAAGCGGGGATAAGACCTCGGCAACGCTAGGCTTCGAGTCACGATTCAAGAGTACTCAAATGTGTGGATGAGGATCAGAAACTGAATATGGATTTCGCCTTCGATAAATGGAAGCCTTGAAATGAATATTTTATATCTGGTTCATTGATCGTGCATTCAATAGGAAATGAGTGCTACTTGTGGAGAATGCAGGGTTGTTGCAGGGTTACGGCAGTATACCTGGCGTCTCAAAAAGGATTGGAAATTTTTGGGGCATCGCAAGTGAAATTGGAAGCAGATGAAGTTGAGGAAATGAATTCTGATAATGGTTCAGGTGATGACAAAAGGAAATGTGTAGTGCTGGACTACATATTCTGTATATTTACACTTTTTTCCGTCACCTACAAAATAGATGAAGACATATAGAAAAATAACTGTACTAGATGCTGTCTGTTTCAAGTATTTTTCATAATAATTTTGAATTCTCAATTATTTGAGATTGAAAAAAAATGTGATATCAGTTCTTGTCTATCTAGCTCATAAATAGTATTTTTCATTCAAAAGTGTCCACCCTGTACATTCTCGTAGAATCAGTAAACATATTTCGTATTTTCTCGAGTTCTCAAAGCACCTCAAACTGCTTATTTGGAAAGCCTGCATTGAGAATCGACGATAAAATCTGTCAATCCCGATAAAAAATTAAATTTCAATCTTCAACCCCCACAAAACGGAGAAAAAGGACCTCAAAGTCCCCGTGCACCGCGTCGAACCACTGGAACAAAGCCTCGGTCATGAGTAATTCACGGGAAATCTACTGAATAAACCTAAAAACTTCAAGCCATGTTTGTCTGACTCTCGTGTTCACCCTTGTGGGGGCACTTCAGAATACAGAACGTAGTCCACTCTCACTGGGGGTCATAAATTTATTCTCGGTTGCAGAGGAACTCCATGAAATATCGATAAATGTGGGGAGAATTGCACAGTCCGTGAAGTTTCATATTCAGACAATGCTCGGAACTTTAAACTGAAGGAACATCAAAGAATGTTTCATCAACCGCATTATTAAGATAAGAAACTCTTCTCTTAACAAGAACTGATTTTAGATCCCAATGTATTTTCTCGAACACTAAGTAGACGGAGAACATCAATTAGTAATTGAGAATTTTAGCTAGATTCGCATTTTTAAATTCCAAGAATCCATTCGAAAATTTTTTCACAACTGTAAAAAACTGACAGCAGCTGTTGTGCGTGGACCTTCGAATTTCGAAAAATACGAGCCTTCAAAAAACCAAAGAGAAAAATTAAAGAGAAAAAACATTAAGTTGAATAATAGTACAAAAGGAAAAGACTGAGAGTAAAGATTAGAAAAGGAAATCAGCCTCCAATCGAAATTTTGCAGAATTCATTCTGATAAATATATAAAAAATATATAATGAATGATTTAAACACATAAAGGTTTTCCTGTACAACTGCCATTAGAAGTGACACTTTTAATGACAGCAAACAATGTTAAAATTGATTAGTGTTAAGAATATTTTTAGCACTCCATATTCTTATGATGAAATAAGATGAAAAAAAATTCAGCAATTGCAAATTTTTATTATCAAAATTTAACAGTCATTACTATATGAACATTTGTTCATATTAATCGTAAAACTAGAACAATTACTAACATTAATGCCCTCTGACGTTAGGGAGCTTCGCAACACATTATTAGAATCCTCAGCACTACAGTACCTACTTGTAGAAACCGGAAGTACAATATTGGAGGATGATGATCCAAAATCTGTGGAGGTTGGGAGAATTTTTTCAGCATTGACATTTCTATATGCAATGGAATGATCAACATAGACCTCGGCTACCGTCGTAGACTTCCATCCATCATGTTTTTTTATATCCGTAATATTTGCTCATGATTCGGCTAGCAATGAAGCAGAGGATCTTCGAAAACAGTGTCCTGTATATTGCTTTGGTTCTGGCAGTTTGAGGAATTCGGCAACAATAGATGGAATTTTCCCAAATGTATTGATACCAACTGGATTGGCAGTGCATTTATTATTAATGTATTTCAGGAAAAAACGACGATGTTTGATGACAAAAGGGCGCAGTGCAAAGTACTTATGAAAATGATCAACATACTTCTTAATAATACTGAAAGAACGACTGACTTTCGTTTTTGCGTTTGAAAGTTGTATAACCAATGATTTATTTGTTATTTCGATGTCTTCCACTGCTAAATTACACATTTCTTCACGCCGACAGGCTCCAAATAATCCGAAAATAGTTGCAACCTTAACCATAAAGTATTTCTCATCTGGTGCCTCATTTATATACTTTTAAACTTGTTCACGAGTGAGAATTTTCGATTTTTTGGGACGATATCCTTCACTTTCCTGTTTTAAATATGCTATTACCTTAAAATATTTACTAACATCCACACCATTTTTAACAAGGGCGCTCTACTTTATCATTGAAAATTTGCTCCACAAAGTTGATGAACTCCATATTTTTGATGTTTCTTCTAAGTATGCCACTGAAGTTGCCTTCTACATTTTTCAATATACACCAGGCCAGGAAATTGTTATATGCAATATCGTACTGCTGAACAGATTTTTTAGGTAGGATTTCCAGATTTCCTCTTCTTGCAGACTCTTCAATATCCACAGGAACAACCAAATCGTCACTTTGATTAATAATTGGACTATCGACAAACATATTAAGCAGTTAAAAACCCAAACGAAAATTGGACAGGAACGAAATTCAAATGACAGCGTCTTTTCTCATTTGTTAGTAATCATAACGTTGGCAACGTTTGCCACTCACAACAATCCTTTGATTATTTGAATATTAAAATGCATTTTGAAGTTTATTGTCATTGCAGATTCGCCAATTTCATCATCAAAATAGGGTAGTATGTACGAAAAACATTGTATGGTATTTGCTCCTAGGTATTTGTGTTGAAAGTTATTTTATTTTGTTCGTGAAATTGTTCAATTTGCTCCGCTCATTTCACAAACTTTTTCACTCACAAAATAAAACGTCACTTTTAACACTCATATCATAAATAACTATTTTCGATTTGAGTTGATGAAACCACATTCAGATGGACAATTTTACCATCGATACTGGTCTGGTCTGACTTTTTTTAATTCTATGTCAATGATCGATTACTCTGTGGTAAAGCTAATTGGTCTTTCACTGGACTGAGGAAGGATAATACCAAATAATTCGTTCGATTGTGTCAGACTTCTCAATTGGCGAATTGCCAACAAGCTGCGTGTAATTTGATCAGTTGTTCCAAGAAGTCGATCGATTAAATGATATTATTACTTTCTGAATTAAATTGGCTAGCATAGCAGCAATGCATTTTCCTTAGGATCATGCTTCAAGAGCAAAGTGAACCACTAAATTTAATCACATGTCATTTGCAGTAAATCTCTCCATTTTCCAAAGGAGTAGTATTTGAAGAATGTCCAAATCATTACCCGTCAATTTCTCGGAAATGGTGTCAGTGGACATGTAAGTACCTCGTTGCATTGGCTGTTCCATTCGTAGTGTATCCCTCACTTTGAAAATTCGACATTTTCAAAACTGTAACAGATTAAACGATGCGAAAGCATACAAAGCTTTTCTTACAGGAACATGAAATACCTAAGGGGACTTGGCATTTCTGAAATCAAGTGCACACAAACAATTGCACAAAATGGAAAGAGTTCCCTGTATTAACACTACTGAGACTACCTACACAATATGATCCGCATATCAAATACATAGTGTCTTTAATAAATACAGAAATATACCTTGAAATGACTGAACTCTAGAGATCATGGATCAAAATCCCAGAATGTTTTGCCCCAACATAAAAACAATTATGGTAATCAAACTGCCTGATACTCCAGGATCAGATCGATAGAAAGGAAAGTTCCAGGAAAACGAACTGAGAACTTTATCCTTCCAAATCTTCTCTGCACTGTAAATATTGATTTTCTCAAACGAAGACGTTCGAGTTCCATCATGTTCAAAAGGGAGGAAAGTTTCCCGGAGTGAAACTAACAGTTTTTAGGGGGGTAGTTTTAGGATTGAAATATTTGTTTTCCAGTCCCTTGTCGATTCTTGTCTATTGTTTGTGTATTCATAACTTTCGCATCGATTGACTTTATAGGTTTTTCGTTTTGCTTTGATATCGTTCCAGTTTTGAAGTTTTTGCATAAGAGGATATTTACGTAAGAAATATAACAATGGACAATTTTTGTATAACGGTCATGTACAATTAACATTGTACCAGATCACTGACAACTATAGACGTAATAATTTTCCTATAGGTCACACCCTTCAAATTAGATTGAATGACTTGAGACCGTATATTGTGGATCAACAAGTAGTTTTTCTGACATTAGTTGAGATAATCATGGATCAAATTTTGCGTATTCTCACATACATCTCGCCCAAAAAATGTTCATATTTGATTGAATAAAGGGGCATAATCAATCGCTCAAATTTCGAAGAACCGGTTCCTCCGCCAATCTGTACCTTCTGGGATTTAATTCTTTATGAATTCAACCCGTTCAAAAAAGAAATTCTGAGATTGGAATCATGAAACAACTAACGAAGAGATTGAGCTTACTTAACTCAATACAAATATTTAATTAGGATCGTTTATTGATTTTATTTGAACAGATTTTCAAATTTGAAATTTTTGAAGAAGTTGATGTAAACTTTTTAACAGATTAAATTCTATTCGTTCGGGCCGTAAATACGATAACTCTGGAACGGAATGCGAAGCTACCTCAAAGTTCAAGGGTAGCTTAGGGTCTCGAATGCTTCAGTTGAGTTAGTTAATTGGCAAAATTCGACAGGAGGTTACTTGTTTATGCCCGTTAAAAATGTTGTGCCCGGAAAATTTCAAAATTACTGATTCGATGGAGATGAAATTTAGCATTCAGATTGCGAATGACGTATTTTAGCTTCTTGCAAAATTTTGTGAAGATTGCGTTACCAAAAACATATTAAGGTGGGCGTTCAATGTAGTGTTGTTATTTCAAGTTGCATTTGAAAATGGATTCACTTTGAGAACTGAAATTTTGTGGGTAAACTCAGAAAGGATTGGAGTTCTTAATGAGATGATTGAGATTTATTTCATTCCAACAGTTCATTTTTTTTTCTTTCAAAAATAGAAGAAAATAAGCCAACTCATGCTTCTGTTTTATTTCAAACGAAAGACCCATGAAAATAGTTCAACTTCCGATTAAAAGTCAATCTACAGATAATTTCATTCAGAAAAACAACTTGAAATACGGAATTGGCAGAGAATGGCCAAATTCAAATTTTAGCGGGAGAAAGTTCCTGCTTTACCCACATTTTCACTAATTTCATAGTTCAGCGAGTTTCGGATAGAGAGCGCCATTGTACATTTCATTCATAATTAGAGAGATATTCATAAAACTTATAGAGATAATGTAAGTTCTATGGAGATATTCCATAAAATGCACGGTGGCGCCTCTATCGGATGAGATTTCCTACGTGCTTCAAACGGCGACCTTAAATTTCAGCGAATTATCAGAAATATTCCTAATCTTTGTGTGACACACCCGGGATTGTAGACATTCTGTTGGATGTCATTCAGTTCAATAGTTTTTTGAACTGGCGAATCTACCTACAAGGTGGATCTTCATACGAGGTGGATGTCGAGTGCAAGAAGTTCCTGACATCATTGTCAGAGCTTGAGCAGGTGACTCCTTTTCACCTATTTCATCGATAAATATGGCGAATCTCAGTGGAATTGAATTATTTTACTATCTATCTATCAAATATTGGTTCAATTTTTCATTCTTTTTCAATTCAAACTATCTTCATGGAATGTAAT
The DNA here is from genome assembly GCA_910592335.1 of Adalia bipunctata. NCBI lineage: Eukaryota > Metazoa > Arthropoda > Insecta > Coleoptera > Coccinellidae > Adalia > Adalia bipunctata. The sequence continues at coordinate 19,804,218 of OU342955.1, forward strand.
ATACCCTTCAAACTAGTTATTCTACAACCTGAAAACAAATTTCGACTTCACCGATGCAGTTTTTGAAATATTTGGGGAGAAATTCAATATTCCGAAATCCTAAGATTATGCTCATTAAAATACTCTACAGAGATATTCAGAGTTCGTGAATATACTCCATTCACTTTAATAATGTATCCCGTTTGGCCATAATTTGGGCAAAGTAGGTTGATAGTATCTACCCTTCGTTTTAGGTTTATCAAGTTTTTTGACTTAAAACTGAACTGACGCAGGTTGTTTCTCGTAAAATGTCAAATGATTCTCAATGCTAAATTCTATGTATTCTTTTTTAACTTTTTTAATGGAGTTGGTTCTTTCAAGGTTCAATTGTGACACAGGTTTTGTTGTACTTTTACATTTTCATACTGGAGTTTTTCAAGTTGTGCAGAAAGGTATTTCAATGTCTTCTGTAGGATTATTTCTTGCGAATTTTGAAGAGTGTGGAATTCCATAGGTTTTTCTGTCGGGTTATTCGAGTACCTACTTTTATTCTTTTTTCGAATGAACTATCACAAAGTAACGGACTATTCTGTCCATTATTTGTCAGTAAAATTTCAACACTCGATTCTTGATTTCCGTTCAAGAAAATAGCATAAGTGAATCTTATGTTTATACAGGGTGTATTTTAAGGTAAGGCTTTTCTTTTTTCAGGTGGTAGAACTCATCAAAATAAGTCATTCCACCAACTTTTTTTATATGAAGTATGCCCCTGTTTCGAGAAAATGAAGCTAGAATATTTTCAAATTTTTAGGTGAATCTGAAAATTCCTCAGTCCGAACCTGTACCCTCGCCTGCTCTTCCGTAGATATCGACATCTCTTGTTTTTTGTCTTCTTATCTAACAAATTTGCAAGAAAATTCTAGTGCGTAGAACAGATTATTTTGCCATATGCCGCTTTTTTATAATTTTTTTTATTGAACAATTTATATTATAAGAGATTTTCGGTAAAATGATTTTTTTTATGAGTTCTATCACCTGTCAAAAGAAAAGCCTCACCTTTAAATACACCCTGTATTAACCCTTTCAAGCGTAGTGGTATACTAGACATAGGAAATCGGGAATGAATCTTATACTAATTAACTATAAGATTCATTCTTGATTCTGCTTTGAATCGAGAATGAATCTTATAGTTGTGGTATGTCTAGTATAAGTTAAGCTTGAAAGGGTTAACGGAGAAAAAAGTTTCTTCAACATTCGACTGGTCTTTGGAATTATTGAATTCATATTATATTTTCTCAAATTCATCATTTTCCCAAAGTAAATAAACATTTCGATAAATACGTAATTACTACGACTTCTATGTAGAAATGACAACGTTGCTCATTCATCTGACAGGAAAATGACTATAACCTAACTTGTTATGAATATACACGGCGAAATGTGTCAGAATTCCATGGCCAACCGGGATACATTATAAAAGTGAATGGAGTATACTTTGAAAATTTCAAGAGTGTGGGTCTCTTCTATCGAAAATATTTTGATAGAATTCTCATTTTCATATTTCACTCGACATTCTCCGGAAGAAATATGAAATATTTTGTGTATTTCTCACAAAAATATCTCGAGAACTTCATGACACAGTAAAACCTCATTGAGAGAGCTCAATAGGATAGTTTTCCGAAAATCAAAAAAAATGTGAAATCAGTAGAAACTACACTTTTGAATTTCACTTCTGGTCTAAGTTTGTTGGTCACAAATATGAGAAAATTAGCGCCAGACTCGGTTGTGAAATCCGAATTGTCAAAATCACAATCTGGGAGGTTTTTTTCGAACCATTGACCTTCCACGATCTGTGAAAGACTCTGTATAATAGAATTGTGAGTACTCCAGCAATATAGCTTGTAATGACATTGACCCAATTCCTTCCGGAATTTGGTACAATGCGGAACATGATGGTTTTTATATTCCTGAGCTTTAGATCTGAAAAACTGCTGATTCTTTTGGTTGGATGCCATGTTAAAACATCATTAGTTTCCTCTTTTACAGATAATATGACAATATTCAGACATTAACTGAAAACTACTCTATTCCTCCCTAAATTGAGGAAACTCCAATTTTCTTACCTCCAAATCACCGAATATAGAAACCAACACAACCTGGGACTGCGGAAATCACAAATTTCAGTCTACAAAACTCCGGCCAACCAAAACCCCACTTTTTCACCAAGCGACAACTGTACCATCCCCAAATTTAATTAAAAAAATCTCATTACCGCCTCTATCTCCTCTTCCCGCAATTAACGATCTAATAAACACGGGGACCGACCGAGAATCCGATGCGAAGAGCCCCTTTTGCCGCAATATCGGCTGCCGTTAAGCAGGACCCAGGACTTTTGCTAGGTCACGAGTGGTCTACGATTCGCCAGGACCCGCAGTGGCAGCGGAAAACCCGCACGGGAGGAAAATCAGTCCTGGCTGCCTCACTTGTTACCCGGTCCGAGAGCGGCCTTAATATTCGCTGTGGGGACACCGGAGCTTTTACCTCCGGTTTGGAGGACAACGGAGTAAGGAGGGCCCCATCGATCGAGCGGGCCCGATTTTGCGTACTGGATGTATCGCAAGATGAGGACAGGGGCGTCTTCCTGCCTTTCCGGAAACCGGAGTTTATCCATCGAAATCCCGATTGTTGAATCGGAAAATTAACAGGCTGACCCTGTACCGGCATTTGGAAAATTGGAATTTTCATTCAATTACGATTTAATTAATTCAATCACTTGATTGACTTAATTGAATACTTCGATGAATGAAATGAATAAATTCATGAAAATAATTGTAGGTACTTTTTTTTTTTTTTTTTTTTTTAATGTTGTGATTTTCACGAAAAGGAATATCCTGTAATGTTCAGAGAACATCGTGAGAACCAAGGGCAAGCAGGTAGGAATTGGTGTTCTTCTTGAACTTATGGAGGTTATATGCCTCGGGGAACACCTCCCTAGGCAATGTGTTCCAAAGCCTCGCTGTTCGTTGGATGAACGAGTCTTTGAAGAGAGATGTTCTGCAGGTCTCCAAAGTTACCACGAAGGGGTGTGAAGACTTAACTTGACGGGTTAGTCTGGAAGAGACTGCCAGAGGGGGAACGATTGCTGATAATTCAGAAGAGCATCGCCCATGGAAATATCTATAAAATAGAGACAGATCGCCCACTTTTCTACGGTGTTCCAGAGAAGTGAGTGAGCTTGTAAGCGATGCATCACCCACGAGACGAATTGCCCTTTTTTGTACGGAATCCAAGAGTTTTAGGGTGTGTTTAGGTGCAGCACTCCAAACATGGGAACAGTATTCCAGGACAGGTCGAATCTGTGCCTTATAGATCATAAGCAGCTGACCTGGGGTGAAATAGCTCCTGGCACGAAACAGAAAACCAAGTTTTTGGGATGCACTTTTAGCAATGGATCTCACGTGATTCTCCCAGGAAAGGTTACTGCCGACAGTAATGCCAAGCATCGAAATGGATGACTTCAATGGTATGGTCACTCCCGACAATTTTATGCTGGGCACAGTAAGATCGGCTTTTCTAGAGAAAAGACATGCTTGCGTTTTGTTTGCGTTGAATTCTACCAAGTTATTAGATCCCCATTCAAGAATTGTTGCCAAGTCCATATTTATGTTGTTAACATTTCTTCCTCGTTCGTTTTTGATTTGCCGGGCTGGTATTGGAGCCCTAGAAGAAAAGGCGGTATGGAGGGTACTATCATCCGCGAAGCTGTGCACTGGACACGAAGTTGCTTCCAGCAAATCGTTGATGTAAAGCAGAAACAGCGTTGGAGCCAGAACTGATCCCTACTAATGATTCAATGAAATGAAAGAGATAATTGAATCATTTTATTTAATTAAATTTATTTAATCGATTAGTGGATTGAATCAATGAAATGATTCAATTGAATTGATTCAATTATTTGAATCAATTTAATTAATCGAATCAATTAAATTAATTTAATCAATCAAATTACTTCAATTTATTGACTTGAATGAATTCACTCAATTGAATAAGGTAATGAAATTAATTCAATTATTTAAATTAATTAAATCCATTCAAGTATTCAATTTCTTCAGCCTTATTTATGTAATAAGCAAGGGCGGATTTACAGAGGAGGTACTGGGGGTAACTACCCTCCCCATGAGTATCGAAGACCTAAGAAAAAGGTGGTGCACAATATTTCATACATTGTGTACCTGATTTAATAGTTATCAATCGTTATTTCCCCTCCCCATGATCGTTATCACCCCTCCCATGAAAAACAGCTATATCCGCCCATGGTAATAAGAACAACTCAATCAATTAAATGAGTCCAATCCAATGTATTAAATTATTTTAATTGACGAATAGAGTCCCTAGATCTACCTAATAATTAGTTATCCTTATCGGTAATCTCTGCAAATCGGGTGATTTTATAGGAGAAATGTCGAAGTTTGATCAATTCTTCTGAAGAAATGTGAAAGTTATGGAAAATATGAATACCAAGCTATTTTGCATTGAGCTGTCCTCTTTCGATACGTCCATTTACATCAGCGCCAGGATATCCGGAAAAAAGTTTTATCAAATTCAAAATTGCCCTTCTTTTCGGATTTTTCCGCGATTTTTGCGAATTTTTTTAAAATTCTTCTACATCGCTTAGAAAATCGAAATTTAACCTAGGTATGAATCGATTATTCCTCTTTTCGATCCCATAAAAACTTCTTTACTTATCGCAGCTTCGCTGCGATTTGAAGGTTCTTCTGGACCCACTTTTTCGACAGATTCCCTCGGGCCGGTCCACAGAGTTACCACTTAATTCAATCAATCAATCAAATTTATTTATTCCCTCTAGACATACGAATATGTATGGGACATGTCAATATAGCAAAAAAAACACAAAAAATTTACAAATAGTTATCTAGAACAGACTAAACAATCAATTATAGTATAGAAGAATTGAGTTGATAAATTAAATTCAATTCATGATATCCATTTATCAAATTCTTCACATTAATTAATTTTTCTGAATTTAGGAATTTTAATTCAATCACAAAGATTAAATTTTGAAGCTGTTGTCGACACGCTTCTACTTTTTTCTAACGTAGATTTCATCAGAGCAATGAAAGGAGGTTCGAATTTTGACATGGCTGACTTTGATATCGAATGTAGAATATCAATTAATGGAAGAGGATTTATGTTGCTCTTTCATATAAAAGAAAAGTCTTCTTTATTCAGAAATTTCGAACATTTTTTGTAGGTTCCCATCATAATAATTTTAAATCGAATTCTCTCTAGGAAAATGATGAACAGTGAGTTAATCAAATTGACTGCTTTTGAGGAAAATTCTTCTGTTATATTGAGAGATTTTTTTGAAGGTGCCTAAATACGCCCCTGGGTCCAACGACCCATCGTACACCTCTGTGTAACGAAAATGACGCTGTGTATAATAAATTACATCATATTTCCATTATCGGTGTGTACATTCACATATGTAAAATTGGCCGTTCAGTGTCGATGACGTAAAATCGAGGCGTAATTGACATTTCCATCGGAGTGATCCAAAATGCGACATATTGCCGATTTCCAGAAGCCCCTGCTGTGGCGAATCGGTGCTTAAACTGGCTTTATCGCCCTAATCAGAACGCTTCTCAGAGCTCCCACCTTATTAGCTGCCGATAATGAAATCACCTTCACCCTGCTCGATGGCCCACTCGTTTTCTGACATACCATCCGCGAGATATTATATTTCGACATCGGCTTTCTGATATCCCATTAAATTCTTCGCGAGAACAGAAGGTGAAAGTCATAATTTGGTCGTTCACAGGAAATTTCGATTTTGTGTTTTGCTCAGAATTCGTATTTTTATTCAGATTTGATGCCACGAAAACCAAACTGCAAATGGACAAGATCCAGATCTCAGTGGTTGACCCACTCACTTTAATCTTCAAGAATCGAGGTAGTCCACAACTCTGGATAGGTTTTGAAATTGCATTCTGAATATGACCACCAAAAATTATAAAAATCAAATCCAACCCACTACGAAAGCTCTTATAACTTCGTTTTCCATTTTACGAGTTTTGCAATCATATAAAATTGTCCATGCACTGATGAAATGGATTGTTAGAAAACCGAATGAAACCCATAAAAAATTGCTTATGGATAATCAATACAAGGATTGGCAGAGTGCCACTCAACAACATAGGATGACTTGACAGATTCTTCCTGATGAGTATAAAATATCCAGCAAGCATTGCGGATTGTTGACTGACCTTTTCGCAAACTATTGATTATTGCTCAACTCTTCTTCTTGTTTGAAGAACCCAAATTACTCAGTTTTCTTTTGACATGGATCTGACAGCCTCACAATGCCCTTCACGCTGAAAAAATGAGTGTGACATCCTTTTATTTCTCAATTTTGACGTTTCATCAGAACTGTCACTCATAATTGTTAAATTAGAACAATTTAATTTCTTAATGGACGTGGTACAGAAGCACGTTAAGCTGGGATGGATTTTATTCTCATTAATTCTTGTGAATATTGTAATGGTTATGAGTGAGTAATTAACTTCTTTTATTCTTACAACTGAAGTGTTACTTAGTTATTTGTAGTGAGTGCGCTGGCAGGAGGGATATACTCTCAAAGAAAGTTATAAAAGACACTATAAGATGGGAGTTCTGAAGTAGGTACATTAGAAAATGCACTAGCAATAATTCGTATTCCATGTAGCCTGAAAATCATTCCTACTTCAATGTTTGATATAAGTTATAAACATCGTTTATAGATACCTACCTAGAATAAAAATACTATTTTTCGAAACATATTCATACGTTTCAACAAAACATAATAAGAAACTTCTAAAAAGGTGTCAAACTAGTCTTTAAGTAGACCTGGTACACGTCCGAGCTCCCTTCAAAAATTGGGCTTTTTATTTGCATGATATCTCAGTTCGTATGCTGCGTAGACCAACAATTTTTTTTAAGCTTAATCATTTCTCTAGACTGTGTTTTACTCGCTTTTCTGTTTTTCTTGGTATATTAGGAAAAAAACCTGGTGAGCTGTAACTTCATGAAAATATGGACAAACGATTTTATTTCCATGATATCTTTGTCAATTCTCGGGATAAATGTATGAAATTTTCAGTATACATGCGAAATAATATTTTCCAGAATTTGTATTGATCAGTTTTTTTGTTTATTGCGCCCTCAATTTCCACATGAATTATAAAGTAGGAACTTTATTGGTCATATTTTCAACCAGATTTTCTTCCTAATATTCGCAGAAAAACGGAAAAGCGAATAATGCACATTCTGCAAAATATTATTCCGCATGTATACTGAAAATTTTATACATTTATCCCGAATATTGACGGAGATATCATGGAAATAAAATCGTTTGTCTAGATTTTCATGAAATTACAGCTCACCAGGTATTCATCCTAATATACGGATTACGGAGAAAAACAGGAAAGCGAGTTAAACACATTCTAGAGAAATGATTAAGCTTTAATTTGAAAAAAAATTGTTGGTCTACGTCGCATATGAACTGAGATATCATGTAAATAAAAAGCCCAATTTTTGAAGGGAGTTCGCGAGCTCGAACGTGTACCAGGTCCCTTTAAGGAGTGCTACAGACCTGCTATTCATAGGGTATTGGGTATTGGGACAACTAAAAAGAGCATTCACACAAATAGTGTTGTTGACAGTAGCGGAACATGCTTCGATGGATGGACATTTTGTTTTTTTCAAGATAAAAAGTGGACCCACCATTTTTGTTCTGTCCAACATCAAAAGCTATTATCCAGCATGAGTATGGAGACCAACTTCCATGGAAATAGCGCTGAGGATGCCAGAAGCTTACCAAAGCCGGCTCATCAATATTTTATTGAATGTTCTCACAAGGAAACAAACACAGATTTCGCGTGGGTAAAAGCAATAAATTTAATCTAATCTAGTTCCTTTATGCAAGGATATACATATCCCTGAGAAGTAAATACTGTGTTTTCAGGTCTATTCTTCCCTTATTGACTGAAGGAAGTATTCCATCAAAGCATGAAATCGATCATATTGGTGCTGACACTCCTCGCGCAAAGTGTTGCTTTTTGACGTTATATTTATAGTCAAATAAACCAAGATCATTAAATAACCAGTGGGGTATAACGAAATTCAGATAGATCAATCAATTGATTAACTTCACTCCATTGACTTTTATAAAGTATGCATCCCGGTTGGCCATGATTTTGGGTTATCAAGTTTTTTCTCTTAAAACTGATGCAGGTTGGCACTAGTGAAAGACACAATGTGACACAGGTTTCGTAGTACAACTATATTTTCATATTGGAGTATTTCAAATAGTGCAAAAAGGTATTGTAATGTCTTCTGTAGGCTTATGTCTTGAGAGTTTTGAGAAGTTGGGAATTCTATAGGTCCGTCTGTTCTGTTCGTTTAGAAGTTTTTCTGTCGGGTTATTCGAGTACTCTTATTCTCTTTTCGAATGAACTATCTCAAAGTAACGACTATTCTGTCCATTATTTTTCAGTAAAATTTTAACACTCGATTTTGGATTTTCGTAAAAGAAAATAGCGTAACTGAATCTTCCAACCATGTTTATATACGTGAAATATTTCCAGTATTTACAGAGAAAAAAGTTTCTTCAACATTCGCCAGGTCTTTGGAATTATTGAATTCACATAATATCTTCTCAAATTCATCATTTTCCCAAAGTAAATACACATTTAGATGAATACGTAATTACTACGATCTCTATGTAGAAACGACAACGTTGCTAATTCATCTGACAGGAAAATGACAATAACCTAACATTTTCAAAATATACACGGTGAAATGTGTCAGAATTTCATGGCCAACGGCAACCGGTATACTTAATAAAGTGAATGGAGTATGCGTTAGACTTTAAAGGGACCTGGTACACGTCCGAGCTCGCGAGCTCCCTTCAAAAATTGGGTTTTTTATTTCCATGATATCTCAGTTGGTATGCTGCGTAGCCCAACAATTTTTTTTAATTAAAGCTTAATAATTTCTCTAGAATGTATATTACTCGCTTTTCCCTTTTTCTTCGTATATCAGGAAAAAAACCTGGTTTCATGAAAATCTGGACAAACGAATCTATTTCCATGATATCTCCGTCGATTTTCGGGATAAATGTATGAAATTTTCAGTATGAATGCATAATGATATTTCGCAGAATGCATATCATTCGTTTTTCCGTTTTTCTGCGTTTATTAGGAAAAAACCTGGTTGAAAATATGACCAATAAAGTTCCTTCTTTATAATTCATTCTCAAAAATTGAGGGGGCAATAAACAAAAAAAAGGGATCCATACACATTCTGAAAAATATTCTTTCGCATGTAAACTGAAAATTTTTTCCTAATATACGAAGAAAAACAGAAAAGCGAGTAATACACATCCTAGAGAAATTATTAAGCTCAAGGTCGCCGTTTGAAGCGCGTAGGGAAGCTCGCCCGATAGAGGCGCCACCGTGCATTTTATGGAATATCTCCATAGAACTTACATTATCTCTATAGGTTCTATGAATATCTCTCCTAATTATGAATGAAATGTACAATGGCGCTCTCTATCCGAAACTCGTTGAACTATGAAATTAGTGAAAATGTGGGTAAAGCAGGAACTTTTTCCCGCTAAAATTTGAATTTGGCCATTCTCTGCCAATTCCGTATTTCAAGTTGTTTTTCTGAATGAAATTATGTGTTGATTCACTTTTAATCGGAAGTTGAACTATTTTCATGGGTCTTTCGTTTGAAATGAAACAGATGCATTTGTTGGCTCATTTTCTTCTATTTTTGAAAGAAAAAAAAATAACTGTTGAAATGAAATAAATCTCAATTATTTCATTAAGAACTCCAATCCTTTCTGAGTTTACCCACAAAGATTCAGTTCTCAAAGTGCAACCATTTCCAAATGCAACTTGAAATAAAAACAAAAATGTTGGTCTACGCCGTATACGAACTGAGATATCATGGAAATAAAAAGCCCAATTTTAGATGGGAGCTCGCGTGCTCAGACGTGTACCAGGTCCCCTTAAGTCAATTAGATATGAAAGTCAACAAATGCCATTTCTGCAAAGAACTAGCCATATAGAAAAAAGAAGTGTCCTTCTTGTCGAAGAGAAGTATATGCTGACAATGGTTCTTGTTATGACTTTTGTCATAGCAATATAACCAAAGAGTAAGAGTAGGTTCCAACTCTTTGACATAAGTCACCTCCGATCATTTAACTGCGAATCATTCCAGAAATAAGTTCCTTTCCAAAAAGCTCATCCGCTTCTATTCTGACCGAATCACGGCAATATCCGAAGCTTCATCTCTTCGCAATCTACAAATCTACTTTAAAAACACGGATCCCGTAGCCAAAGCCTTTCCAGACTTCAGTCTCAATCTCCCCAAATTCGGTATCGATCTGAGAACGACCTCAAGTTGTGGCAACAAAGATGAACTAATAACTTACCTAGAGGATCGGTCCCTGTGCCAAACGTCAATGTGCACCCTTTCATGTTTATTGCAATCCTCCAGCTTGAACACGTGATTGAAAATGGGTTTATTCGAATCCGCTTGCACAGCCGTGCGCTGAGATGTTTTTCCGTTTCCGTTCACCGCTCCAGATTGATTGCTCAAGTAAACCTGGAAGGAAAAGAAGCATTACGTGGCGGTTGGAAAGTTGGATTGGGATCAAAGTTTTGGGGTGGCGGGGAAGTAGGGTGTAATTATGGGCTTTGGTTAGTATCAACAGGCAAGAATGAAAGATTATCTCGTCTTCAGTACGGGAATTGGAGTTGTAAAACCTATTCCTATTATTATTATTAATAGGTCCATTGGCTATTCCCTAGGAGATCATCTACGAGAATGTTTTGATGTCTAGTTAACATAGACCAGTTCCATGCATAAACAAAATATTGCGATACTATATCAACGAACAATAACTTATTAGAAGTGTCAGTGTAGAGTTCGACGTCAAAAAAAGTAAAAAAGAGTTACGCAATAAATATAAAAAAAGATGTCCACCGAAATTGTAAAAATCGAAAAATTGGAGTATCGAGCCATCATCGAGTTTCTGTATTCAAAAGGGTTACGAGGTAAGCAAATTCACGAAGATATGCTAATTACCCTTGGTGGCCTTGGTGATCAATGTCCTTCGTATGCGACCGTGAAAAATTGGACTGCAAGCTTCAAAAGAGGTAAATTTTCCATTGAAGATGATGACCGATCGTGAAGGCCAGTTTCTGTGTCAGTCCCCGAAAATATCGATGCAGTTCATGACATGATTTTATCAGAACGTCGAATTGGGCTAAAACGGATATCTGAAGCACTGAAGATTTCATACGAACGCGTTCATCATATAGTTCACGTCAATTTGGACATGAGAAAAATGTTTGCAAAATGGATCCTCAAATGTTTGAATGTTGACCAAAAGCGTGCAAGGGTAGAAGCATCGCGTTCGATCTGTGTTCGATTTGAAAACGATGTAGACTTCTCAAACCGAATTGTTACTATGGATGAGACTTGGGTACATTTCTACGATCCAGAAACAAAGCAACAATCGATGGAATGACGATACTCTGGTTCTCCAAGACCTGAGAAGTTTCGTGTCCAAAAATCAGCTGGAAAAGTTCTTGCTTCAGTTTTTTAAGATTGCAATGGAGTAATAATGATTGATTTTTTGGATAAGCGTAGAACAATAACTGGAGATTACTATTCGACATTACTGACCACTATACGGAAAAAAAATAAAGAGAAAAGACGCGGAAAGCTATCCAAAGGTGTTTTGTTTTCACAGGACAACGACCCAGTACACAAATCTCATGTTGCCATGCAAAAATTCGTGATTTAGGGTTAGAATTACTAGAACACCCCCCTTATTCACCAGATTTGGCTCCGTCCGACTATCTTCTCTTTCCTCATTTGAAAAAAAGTTTGAAAGGTCGTAAATTTTCTTCCAACGAGAAGGTAATTAAAGCTGTGGAGTCGTTGGTTTGCAGAGCAAGAAGAAACATTTTTTTGAAAGGTCTAGAGACGTTGCAGGTTCGCTGTAATAAATGTATTCAATTAAGAGAGGAACTGTTGAGTAATTAAATATTTCGACATTGAAATTTTTATTAGTTCTATAGCAGGCTTAGAATTTCTCAATATATCCTCGTACTATTCTCTTAAATCGTATGATCTCCATAGGAGCTTTGGCAATCAAATCACGAGGATCAAAAATATGGGCTTGCCTAGGTGTAAGTTCGTGAGGCCGTCGAGATCCGGGCACTTGCACACCTTGTATTGGGCGGTTTCTTCCTCCGATTCCCTTAGAAAAGAGATTCTTATATCTATAGAGTCCTGCAAGCACCGAAGCTCTATCTGCGTTAGCTGGACAAGCTTCTTTTTATACCTACATAGACATAGATAGTAAGTATGGCAAGAAGTACCTAAATGATTAAAATTTGGAGAAAAAAACGAAGGATTTACAATTTTTTTCAATGAATTTGTCAATAATGTGTTTGTCCAACACGACTTTCTATACACTCCCGAACACGTCTTGGCATTGATGCAATAAGATGGTCTATTTCCCAAGCTACCATGTCTCAGTCTCAGAACCGCCAAAGTTCGTGGGGGCTGGGGTCAATTTCCAAGCCTTCTACCTCTGGCAACAAGAGGTCGAGCATTATCTTGCTGAAATATTGGATTCTCGAGCCGATAAAGGTAAGTGAGAACATATAGATCCACTATTTCTTGAAGGTAACGCAGCGCTGTCATGTTACCTCGAATAAAGACTAAAGGTGACCTACTTGCTTGTGCAATAGCACCCCATATCATCACGCCTACTGTCCGGTGTACATGACCACTCATCAGCCAAAAATTGAGTTGACGCAAATCGGTCTCTGATGGCCATAAGTCTTAGACGTCGATCTTGGACTTCATTTGTACCCCTGCGAAGTCCAGTGCCTACTCCTCTTCGATTTTGGGCATCATCAAACCATGTTTGACAACATCTCATAACAGTAGTTGGATTTCTGTTCGTATACGGTTAGCGATTTCTCGAAATGACAACCCTACCTCCCGTAGACCAATAATTCGACCTCTTTCAAATTCACTTAGCTGGCGATAAATTCCGCGTACACGTGCTCTAGGCATTTATACAACAACTAAACATCGACTTTGGATCTCCTCGAACAGCTGGTTTGTTGTGAAATTAAAAAAATTTGCAAGAAACGACTACAATATTCAAGTAACAAAAAATGTTCACATACAAATTTAATCATTAACTCCTTGCTATACTATCTATGTTTCACCAAAGAAAAATTGAAATTCAAACAGATCCTTCTGTGTGTTGCAGGATCTTTGTCAGTCAGTATATTTTCACTTGTTTCAATCCCGGAGTTCTTCCCCAGAGAAGTGTCACTTTTTGCATCTCTCATTGCTGTCACACTACCCTATAGTGGTTCTATCCAAGGCCACAGAAGGATTCAGGTCAAACGGGTTTAACCTTCGATGCATATTTATGTTAGCCTTATCATTATCATTATTATCATACCCTGGCACTCATAAAAGAGGCCTTATGTTGTCCCTGGCCAGTAGCTTCATGGTATTGCGGAATTTCCAGGTGAGCAAAGAGCACTGGCAATTAGATTCCAGAGCTGCTGATTGACTGTCTGTTGCTATATTTATGCGCGCCCCATTGAGGTCATTTCTCAGACTCTCTTATAGACTCACCGGTAACACCTATACAAGCTAGCCAATGCAGTGTCTGCAGAAGATTGCGTGTGGTGACCTCTTCTAATTTTGTCCACCATACTGAAGAAACATAGCTGATAATGGCGCTATAGCCAGACGAACTTGTCTGGTTTTAGCCCTCTAGTTATACTTTTGCATGCCCATATGGCCGCTATAAAACGAAATCATTGTTAAACCTATTCTTCAATGACTCTGCCCTCTGCCACACATTTTGGTGGAAAAGGCTGCTATCTCACGTTTATTATTGGTTGGCACAGACCAATGACACACAGGTGTTTTATAATCATGTACGGCGCATCAGCAGGTCACTCCAACCTTCGAACATTACCTTGTCAAAGAGCAACTTGTACAAGCCAACTTAAGGGCGGTCCTAGGCTGATTTCCTGGGGGGGGTAATAATTGAATGAACAATTGAAAAGACTATAAAAATTTTTTTTTGTTAGTTTTTTTATAAATAAAATTTTAAAAATAGAATTGGTTGTAGTGCTCTGGGGGGGGGGGGTAATTACCCCCTTTACCCCCCCGTAGGACCGCCCTTGAGCCAACTTCCATTGGCACAAACCTCTATAGAAATGCCGCCATACCAATCTTAATCGAGTTTTGGAGGTAGCACGCCAGTGGCAGTCGATTTGATTCAATTATAGCTTGGAACTATATAGATGGCTTCATCATGAAATAACTTCTTCTATCTGCTTACACTAAATGGCGATCTTACCTTTCAGTTGACCCGAAAAAGTCTACTCCAAGACCTATCGCGAATATTCCTTGTTGTTGTTTTTTTCTGTTGAAATCGCTTATTGTGTCTGAGATATTTGATAAAAAAGAATTTAATTTGAAGACACAGTTGTTCTATTCTGAAATGTTTGATATATTGAAATAGTTTTTTTTCATGGATGAAACTTTTTGTACTCCTTGCACATGTAGACAGTTTTTGTGTATGTCCACAGTGAATTTTTCCAGACATCGCCAACAACAGTATCTTACGCAACTCAATACTTTGGCAAACCCAAATAGACCTGAAGTAGAACAAACACGTCCAGCCTTGGCAACCAAGCCGCTTGGCATGTGGCGAAACGAACATAGGACAGCGGACATGTTGACAGAGAAAATAATACACGGTGTAAATTTCATAATCGCGTCCGACAAGGCATCAACTGCCACCGAAGCATAAATTCACGCTTCTTCTCATCTGCTCAGAGCCGAGGGTATCTTGTTTCAGAATATACAAAGGTCGATATTTGCGGTCACGATAAAACCCACCGTAATCACATCAGAAAACAACGGCGTATCTGAGGACTTCCTTTGTGGAACGGAGGATATGCCAAAGGGGGTATTCCGCTACTGATACCATCGCTCGTGTGCGTCTCTTGAACGTTATTGCATAATCTTGATGTCATGCTGGATTGGACTCAAGGAAGAAGATTCTGAAAAGGTCTGGAACATCACAAGACGTACAGTGTGACCTTTCCAACCTTGTCATCAAAAATCTGAAATTTCTGAATAAAGGAATACTTACCCTGATTTTTTTCTTGAAACGAGGGTTTGAATTTGAAAGCACTGCACTGGTAATACTTTGAAGCACATTGTTGTAATTATCTGTTTTTGGACTTACGAGGCTTACGAGGATATATTGAAGAATTCTTAGCCTACCATAGAACCAAACAAAATTTCAATGTCAAAATATTTTATTACTCAACATATTCTCCTCTTATTTGAATACATATATTACAGCGAACCTGCAACGTCTCTAGACCTTCAAAAAAATGTTTCTTCTTGCTCTGCAAACCAGTCCTCCACAGCTTTTATAACCTCCTCGTTGAAAGGAAATTTATGACCTTTTCAACTTTTTTTCAGTTGAGGAAATGATTACTCCATGGCTATCCCAAAAAACTTAAGCAAGAACTTTTCTAGCAGATTCTTGGACAAGAAACTTCTTAGGTCTTGGAGAACCAGATTGTCGTCATTCCATCGATTGTTGCTTTGTTTCTGGATCGTAAAAATGTATCCAAGTCTCATCCATAGTAACAATTCGGATTGAGAAATCTACATCGTTTTCAAATCGAGCACAGATCGAACGCGATGCTTCTACCCTTGCACGCTTTTGGGGATCCATTTTGCAGAAATTTTTCCCATGTCCAAATTGACGTGAACTATAAGATGAACGCGTTCGTATGAAATCTTCAGTGCTTCAGATATTCGTTTTAGCCCAATTGGACGGTCTGATAAAATCATGTCATGAACTGCATCGATATTTTCGGAGACTGATACAGAAACTGGCCTTCCCGATCGGTCATCATCTTCAATGGAAAATTTACCTCTTTTGAAACTTGCAGTCTAATTTTTCACGGTCGCATACGAAGGACATTGATCACCAAGGGTATTAAGCTTATCTTCGTGAATTTGCTTACCTCTTAACCCTTTCAAATATGATGATGGCTCGATACTCCAATTTTTCGATTTTTACAATTTCGGTGGACATCTTTTTTTTTAATTTATTGCGTAACTCAACTGGTTTACTTTTTTGACGTCTGCACTGACACTTCTAATAAGTTATTGTTCGTTGATATGGTATCGCAATATTTTGTTTATGTATGGAACTGGTCTAGGCTAACTAGATATCAATACATCCTCGTATCTAGAATCAGTTTTTGGAGAGGGATTGAACAATAGACCTCTGAACCCTTGCAAATCTCTTAGAGTGTGATAAGTCAATCATTTGAAGCAAATAAGTAGTTTTCTAGAAATAGTGAAACTAGAGGAAATTATTCCTCTTCACCTACAAACCTTCTCTGTTAATTCGAGGACAAAGACCATTCTGAAATAAATCAGGTATTCCACAATATTTTTAAATAGGTTACTATGGTAGGTTTTACAGGCTTGGAGAGCACAATGGCTACCCAAGGAAACCTTTCCAGGTCCAGAAGAGAAATGTGTCTCAATTTTCCTGTATTCGTTTCGTGAAAATTCATTCCACTCATTTTTAATCCAATTTTCTCTTGATAAATGGATATCAAGAACTTCATTTCTAACTCCGCAAAATAGGCTGGTTCAACGATTAACAATAAAGATGGAAGCTTCTTATAATGCTGCCATCTCTGGTAACTTCCCAGTTTCCCCATCGAGAAACGAATCGCTGAGTGGCCCCTCTGCCCTTCATCCCTTTGCCGAAATTCCCATTTTATCCCGTCCACAATCCTGCGAGAGTACGAGGGCACTGGGGCACGGATCCCCTACGGATCGATATCATTAGCTACGTCACTGGAGTGTCTTCTGCGTCATCATGGTAATGTGCTAGCGAGCCGACTGCGGGACATTCAAATTTCGGGAATTTAGGGACCGTTCTGTGTAGCTGGAGAGAAAAGGATGGCTTTGATTCGCGATTGAAGTCCCTATAAGGCGATAGGATTTGCATGAATTCCATTCTCAGAACGAGATATGAGATTTGTGATTAGGATTCGGTTTTTTCTCTGTCTGTAAAGTCTACGTATCAAGGCGTCTGCAGAAATGAATCCCGGAAAGGGTATCATAAGGAGGTTTCAGTTGGAGACTGAATTCTTCCAGATGGTATTACCATTGGTAGAAGGGGAGATCAGTCATTAAATATTCTGTATTACGTTGTTAACCACTCTTCCATTTCTTGAACTTGAAGGACTTGATGCAGAGAGTGTCTCAACCATCATCCACCACAACCTTCGTTTTCAATTTCTGGATAAGGATTAAGCATTTTTCCAAGCTCATGTTGATAGTGGATACATCATTTATAATTTCAGTAAGCCATTTGTTGTATTCGAAATTCAAACTAACCACCACATGGCATTTCTCTATGAAAAATAGATTGGAAAAATGTTGAACTAGAATTTCTCTCGTTCGAATTGGTTACTTTATCTCCATTAAGAGTATTCGCGCCTCGAAAACAACAGATACATAGATGTTCATAATACGTTACTGCAATGTACAGGCAAGGTATATCCCAAACGGAACGCTACAGTGGAAAGGAAGACATAAATTTGGAAATTTTATTGCTCACCGGA
This sequence comes from Adalia bipunctata, assembly GCA_910592335.1. Classification (NCBI taxonomy): domain Eukaryota; kingdom Metazoa; phylum Arthropoda; class Insecta; order Coleoptera; family Coccinellidae; genus Adalia; species Adalia bipunctata. The sequence continues at coordinate 19,821,992 of OU342955.1, forward strand.
GCAGCCAATGTTTCAACGTTAACGACGTACCCTCTGAGGCTCTCAGAACTGAAATTTATATGATTTCGAGGCGGCTCCATTACTGGAATACGAAAAGGTTATGTACCTTTTCCAGAATATGCGCCTTTGCCTTGTTTGAGCGTTTGTACGTATGAAAGCAGGGAGTTTATACGAGTTATTAAGTCGGGATTCAATTCCATTCGCATGGAATGGTTGAAAACAATCATATGAATATATGCGATATAGAAGAGCTTCAAATATTCACCATCAGCTGCGAGGAGTAGGCTTCTATTTGATGGAAAGGTACAAAGGGAATGCTCTCTTCAGTAAAACGTCTTCATTTCAATCAAGCAACAATTTACTTCTATAATATCCCCCAATTTATTTATTTATTTATCGTATTTATATATCCCCCAACAACACAACATATTATAAACAAGTGAAAATAAAAAAACATAAATAGTTCACAAAAGCTTGCGGGTGAATTTTCGGAGTAGTGCAAAGGTACTTGGTTTCTTACTCACCTTCACATATGAGTTGATTGGTCCTTCTAAAGGTCTCGTGATATTTGAAGCCTTTATAACTGAAACAAAAACTGAATTGAAAAATTTGCTTCGTCTTATCCAAGGAAATAATATGCTGAATATCTTTCACATAACAAACTATCAATCATTAACTTCAGTAAGGAAGCTAATATGATCACGAAATTCGATCTTGGTAATACCCTGCTTGACCTTTAAGAGGATATATTTAAGTGGATAATTATGGCATGCAAGCACGCAACTTTATGAAACATGAAGTATCCAGGAAGGTACTGAATATTCTAAATGATATTTAGCAATGAATGATATGATTTTGGTCGATCGAATTCCTTTTTTTAGATTTCTAAAAAATCTCTTTGAACGCTCCTTAGTCCAAATAATTCATTTCCTCTGAGAAATAGACTGAGTTCAATTGCTTTTTTATCAGCGTTTAGATGTCAACGGTTGCAGATATAAAAAGTGAGGGTTATACAAGGGAGTACATTAAGATTACAGATATCTGATGAAGAGTTTCCTTTGACCGATATATTTCAACATCTAATAGCTTGCAGACAAGCACATATTTACTTCCCCTTCGTTTCCTCAAACAAACCAGTCACGAAGACTATGAGAGATTACTATCTGCGTTTGTCCAATTAAGTTGATAATCTACATTTTTTACGGAAGCGATTTTTCTCACGATGATTTAAAAAATGAAGGAACTCGAAGTCTTTTCTCTGAAAAGGACGCAGTAATTGGTGGTTTGACGATCATTTAGTTCCTTCGGTTGAGAGCTTCTCAAGATATCATTTTGGAGAAATTCTGAAGGGATTTTAAGGGTGCATCGTTAGCGAAGCGAAAATAAGGAAAAGAGAATAGTTCGGAGCACAGGAATTCTTCCTTATTATCATCTTTGTCTCGAAATACACAAACTATTGAATGAATTCTTAAAGGAACTCCAAGAAAGGATAGATTTATTCATAACAAGCAAATTTGGAAGCATCAAGTTTTTCTCCCTTTCGAAACTGAGAAAAACAAACGTAAAATCTAATGAAATGAAAGCTTACCATTCACAATCAACTCGTTTTCCACCGGTGTAATCTTCAATTGTATCTCTCCAGCAGGCACCATTCTCAAATCTGAAGACGTTGCACCAGATTCAGCATTCAAACTATTCAAGGAACTAAACAGAAGACATTTCCTCAGCCTACCTTTCCTAAAAGTAGGAGTATTCAACTCAGGATTTTCTGCCTCTGTTGAGTTTATATGCAAATCGGTCATCTTAGCAATATCGGAATCAGAGACTATGGAAGATTCGAAAGAGTTATCGTTCAGCATCGGGTTTATTTGGTTCGACAACTGTATTCTACTGGATGATACACAGTTTTGAAAATCAGCGTCGAGGTTGAAGCATTTTTCGTTTATGGTTTTTCTTCTTCTCACGCATTTCTGCCTCTTCAAGGCGAAATTTAAGTCCTCGTAATCTTTGGTTAGGTTCAATCGTTTGGTCTCCATTTCGCAATAATCGTCGAGGTTGGTTCCAGTTCTTTTCTTCACCACCGTCCTATCCACACATCTCTCATTGAATGTTTCATCCAGGTTTATGATGGTCTTACAAGCCAATTCGCTGATGTCAAAATTGTTGTTATTGTTGCATTTACAACAGTTTTCCTCAAACTGATGACATGCAGACGTAGCAGAGCTCTTGAACCCTGAATCCAGGGATGTGTTGTTCTTCTCGAACTCAGTATTCAACATGTTTTCCTCGTGAGTTTCGTTCAACTCGTTTTCTTCCTTAGGAACCACATGGTCTCTATTTTTATTGTACAAATCGATGTAGTTATCATCTGTTTCATCAAGTATAGCATCGACAATTTGACTCAAAGACAGGTCGTTTATGAAAGAGGAATCGTTAATGCCCTTTCTCTGTTTACCATTTTTCTTATTACTAAATCCTAAATCTACGAGTTTTTTGACTAGAGGCGACATCTTAGCTTTCTTGATACATTTGGTCTTGAGGAATGTGGATCCATTTTCTTCAGGGGAGGTGAGGAAAGATATTTGTTGCAGAAAATCATTGACGTGATCCACTCTCGGTTTTTTGAATAGGGGATAGTCTTTTGTGGCCGTTTCAAGAACGCCTTTGAGAGGAGTCGATCTTGAAGGGCTTCCTTTGTTGAGGGTAAGCAAGCAATGAGTGGTTTTCATAGAACTAGGGGAATAATCGATGGTGAAGGTTGGTAGCGTTGGGGCATATATATCTACAATTTTTTTCTTAGATGACTCATTTTGAGGAACGTTTTTGGTTTCACCACAATCACAGTTAGGTAAATCTGGCATCACACCGATATGAGAGTCCACACCTTCGAAATGTTTGAAGAATTCGGAACTTTGGTTTGCGCGTTTCTTCACTTGGAAGTCTCTGAAAGGAGTGAGAAAACTCTTCCTCTTCTTCAACTTCTTTTGCGTGACAGGAGGGGTGACCGAGAAAGTGCTCTCTAGATGATTGTCTAGACTTCTTCTAGATTCCAATCTCAATGCTGGATGCCTGGCTTCAAATCTTTCTTTCGGAGACAGATTACTGACGTCTCTGAAGACCTCGATGAGGTTGAGGTCATCGAACGATTTGATTGGGGTAGAAGTGAATTGGTTTTCTTTGTCTTCTTCGTATTCCAAAACTTTTTTGTTGGGTAAACTGTGACGTTTTCTCTTGGCACTTGAGGGTCGTCGTTTTCTTGGGCCTCGAGGAGTGACGCCATTTTCTGCTTCTGAGTTTTGGGGTTTTGGGCAGTCCACGGGATGTTCTTGGTTGCGTCGAGATGTGACTGACCACTTCAACATTTTCACCTGGAAAAATAAGAAATTTGATAAAAACTGAATGGTTTCAATGGATAGTTTGAACCAGAATGACACAGGTCAATCAGGTTTAAATTCGCAAGGGTTGTAAATCAAAAATGTTGATGGCTTAATGGATCAAAAATGAATCCAATAGTCCCAACGGTTTCTCGACAGCAAGTTCAGCAATAAAAAAACAATTTAAACTGTCTGCAACGAAGTTTCATCAAACCAAGCCAATAAATCTTCAACCTGTTTCAACTACCAAAGCGAAAGCATACAAACATCAAACAGAATTCTTTTATGATCTAATATTCCCAAAAAGCAGGTGCTAAATGCATACGCATCTAATCACCTGCTAATTTAACTCAGATATAATAACAGTGCCAGCCGGGACACTTTGGTCGAGAGGTCCAAATGGGGTAATTGGTTAGAGGGGGTGGTGGTGGCGAAAGCCACATACGGTATGCGATAATTTATTTATGCCAACGTTCACAATTTGGTTGGAATTGGGGCCCAGAGACGTGGGAAGGGTAGAATGGGGGTTATTTCTGTGGGGGTACATAAATGGATGAACCAACAAACAGAAGTTGTTGAATTATTCTATCAAATCAGCGTTATTTGCTGAATTTTGGGAGATGGAAGCCCAGGCTTGCAAAACTAACTGAATCTATCTCGATCTTCATTGGTCCAATCTTTGTCAATGGAACTGAGATCTGGAGAAGCTCCTGGCCATGAAAACGTCAGGAAGCCAATGAGAAGATTATTTTGATTTTCACGAGTGCCAACCTGCGTCAGTTTTAAGTGAAAAAACTTGATAAACCTAAATCTTGGCTAACCGGGATACTTTCTAAATTGAATGGAGTATACCAGGCTGCGTTTACTAGTGATCGTAAAATTTAAAAGTCTCTTGATGATTTAGCTCAACCCCAGAATTGGATGCCGTATGTCCATATTGGTTTGATAATTGCCTTGTATTTATACTCCATTCACTTTTATTTAATCACATAGGAGGTCATGGTTTCGTTTTCAGGAGTTGGTGCACCTGATGAAAAGTCTGTGCGCGTACATAAAATATCGTTAATGACAAAACGACGATGCCAGTTTTTCTGTCTACATCAAAGTAAAAGTATCAAAGATTTTCCACATTTTGTTAGTTCGAATCGATCGGCGATTTAGGGGCGAAATATCGATAGGAAATCGCCTATTTTTCCGTTCTTCGTCGTCCAGAAGAAGTTTCGTACAAGTGTCATTTTTTCCTTTCACGAGTTTTGGCGTGAGTACGAACGGCAAATTTGAATTGGACCAATAATCGATTTATAAGCATAAATAAAGCGAAAGTAAGTACTAATCGAATATATACGATACGAAAGCGACCGGAGAATATGGTTCAGGTAGGATTTTCGAGGAATTATGAGGAAAGAACTTGCAGAATGAAATTGCACGATTTTCGTAAGTAAACGGGTTCTGGATGGCCATCATCAGTCTCTAAATGATTATTGTTGATCGTTTTCACGTATCAGAAAAAAACACGTCGATAAAGCGAAAAAAAAGAAGAAATATGACTATGTATATTGCATTCCACAGTAGGTGAATTCAGATTCCGATGAATTGAAATGTGTCACTGGAGCTTTCATTCCTTTGCCGAAAGTAGAAATAGGCTATATCGAACCAGAATACATCGGTTTTTTCCATATTCCAGGAGTTTGTGTCTTATTTTAGATCAGGTGAATGATAAATGTGAAGCATATGTTTGACCTATTCCATTTTATTTGTACAAACCTACTGTAGTAGTAATGTATGAATATTTTTTAAACTAATAAATTACTATACTGTCAGAATATTTTACTCATTGTTCATAAGATCAAATAAATGAAATGCCGTCAAGTTTTGAACTTTCAGTTCAAGAGGATAATAAATATTAAATCTTCACAAGCATGCATATGAAAATTATGTGAAAGCAATTCAATTGTTTTCCATGGCGAAAAATAATATATTTCAACAGTGATCTTTTCATGCAAATAACTAGAAAAGGAATCCTTTCTATCAATTCATATAAACGTTAATTATTTTCGTCCATCACATCTTTTCCAATTCATTCAAATTCTGAGAAATACGCTAAGAATGTATAAAGGGCAACATAGTGTTGACTTGGAACATAAAAATATTTTGAAAAACGTCATAACTTCGATACAGAGTGGAATGTGTCAAATTTCCAAGGCCAGAGTGGTGAATGGAGTATAAGTAATTTGTTTTGAAGGGATAATTTGTATTTCCTGCCTATTGGCAAATACGACGGATCTTCATATTTATTTGGTTTTCTGAGCTTGAATATGTTGTTTCCAAGTAATGTATACCGAGATATTGGGCTTTGGTGTCGACTGGTATTTTTTTTTCAAACATTTTGACAGGAGGACATGTGGTTCTTTTGGTTGTGAAAGTTACTTGAATTGAATTGATTTGGTATCATTGATGTCGAGTTGCCATTTTCGATGCCACTGTCCAAGATCATCCAAGTGATTTTCAGAAGCTGTTGTTACATTCTCGTGAGATGCAAGTAGGGCTGTATTATACAGGATAGCTTTTGAATAACAAGTTTTTGACTTGAAGTTCCAGCTGTTTTATTTTTGTGTAGCTCTCTCTCTCCGCTACTGTTGCAACCCCTAACAGAAATGCCGAAGTCGAATGTGGCATAATAACGCAATAAAATTTTTAAATCGGAAGTGCACAGCAGGTGCCCAATGGCAATGGCGTAAGTCAGCTGCATAATGGATTTTCTAATAGTGAATAATGGGTGGTAACGCTTGGTGCCACGCTTATTAATTCGTATGATGCGGTTTTTCGATTGTCATTGCGTTTTGTTTGATTTCCAACAGATTTGGTGTTAATTACAGTTTTACGTTTTTGTGGGAGGTATTAGCGGAACAAAGGGTCTTTCGACTTGATCTATCTTTCAAACGAAAAGGGGGTTCATGAAAGCATTGACGAATCAAATACAGGATGACCAAATGCTACGTCTTCAATATAAGATTTCATGAAACCAGAACTCCAACTGAACCATTTTCATATTATTGTGCTCTTTGGGCTTACTGCGAATAATTTTCAAGGTCTGACATAACGAACCACTGGCGGATCCATTAGGGATAAAGTTGCCTTGGAAACTTCATCAGCAAACTAAAACAATGGGTCCAAATTTCAATATAACCCTATTGGCACGTGTAGCTTCAATAGAAATCCTCATAAAATCGCCGCATTTCAACGTTTCCCTTCCCTTTTCTTCTGTCACACCAACGTCACACTTTATTGGCATCCGCAGTCCAATAACAGTAATATATTTGTCCTCCAGCCAGTGAACACGTATAGACGCATAAGGGTTTCTTCGGTAATTATGCAAATACAGCCATAAAGAAGGTTAACCTGGCATGTGGGTGACGATCTAAGCTAGCACGTGCTCCTTATGTCCTTCCGAAACACGCCAACGGTATTTGGGAAAATAGGCGAAGAGTGAACAGGGTATAACCTTCAATTTAATGCCGATTTTCTGAATTGCGAAAACGTTTGATAGGCAGCAAATTATACCGTTGGTTTCTGCGTAATTGTAGAGGTTGAAAGATGTATAAAACCACTTATTCGAAGCTTGATCCTCGATTCAGAGGATTGAATATGATTATGAAGGGTTTGCCAATAAGGACGAGATTATTTTGAAATATAGTACAAAATACTCGAGGTGAAAGCTATTTTATACTAATTTACAGCTTGTCACCAAATTTTGTCTCGATCAGATGTGTAGTTGAGGAAACATTAAATTTCGAAATTCAAAAATTAATAACTCTGAAAAATCGTGTTTACGGCCAGACGTACGGACATAATCATGTTTTTTTCATCATTGAACCCAGCTTAATCGCTCAAGACGTTACTGTATACATTATTAATTCAAAAACACCCAGCACATGTGCCAATAAAAACGAAAATTATGTTCATATCCATATGCTTCTTAATATGACGGTTAGAAGAAATTCTGGAAGTACTATATGGAATTTAATATGTAAGAAGATAAGGAAGTAACGTTAGCGTTTTGAAGGACAATGTGTTAATTACTGCTATCTATTCGTAACATCGTTACTCAGGGGGTTATAATTTAGGGGATGTCGATTTCAATGTATTTCCATCCGATCTTGCATACAGATAGGGAGTGTTTGATTAGTATTCAATAGAACACCTGTGAAATAGTGAATTGGATATATTTCATCAAGTATTCAAAACTGTTTCAATATCAGCTTATAAGCGTATTATTTGAACAATTGAATTAAATTCATATCAATCAAACAATAAAGGATGTACACCTTTCTCGATTCCGTTTGATAGCATTCAGTATTCCTAATGAACTTTTTTATACCCTAAACCGGATAATAACATCAATAGAATCACCTTCTGAATACCACCTAATGCATTTCAGGTGTACATTTTGGGGCCCAAGAACATTTATTTCTAATTAGGGTATCACTTTAATTATTGCACCGGAATATTGGGCAGTTTGTATGTATATAGTTCTGATGTTTCCGGTACATCAGGAAATATGGATAATCAAATTAAAATTTTATTTGACGCTTTCAAATTGAAGATGCGAAATTTGAAGTCTTTAGGGTGAACACTTCCTTTTTATTGCTAGAGAATTCATAGAAATTCGTTACTAATTAGCGTAACTTGTAAGATAATTGATGGAGTAATCTATAATTAAGAATGAGTGTGAGTAAAGAATATAAGAATGAGAATACAAATGTTAATATCAACAAAAACGTTTGCAATAAATTCCTGATATTTCCAGAGCACACAGCTGCTGCTTTGAGTTGAATATTGCTAGTTTTTATCAGTAATTTTTGTTGTTGTTGGAAAAAACGATTCTAGAGGTAACTAGTGAATACAGAAAATGAGGATCTTCCGTAAATTTGTGCTCACGAGGAAAAATGAGGCATTGTGAACGATGCAATGAAGAAAACACAAAGGATTATAAAAAATTCTAGCATAGGGGATGAGAAACCATAACTAATTCCCCTAAAAACAACAATAATCGCGAATACCTAGTTAATAACAGTAAAAAAATGTATGAATAAAAGCTATTCGAAGGTGAGTTCGAAATGAAATACTCATTGTATATATGATAAAAAAACATGAATCGTTTCAATACAGGGTCTTTCACGAGGAACCTCACCCATATTTATACGGGAAACTACTGAACGTATTTTCATGAAATTCAGCACTTATAAGTATTTCACGATGCTGATGAAATCTAAAATATTTTCAAGGCATGAGCACCTCCGGTTTTTCCGGAAATGACGTGAGTGTATGCATCACACCCTTGCCCTAAAGTGGATATTAACTCAGAAAATATCCATTTTAGGGCGAGGGTGTGATGCATACACTCACATTATTTTTTAACGTAGATTCAATATCTGCCATAAAAAAATGGGGTTCTAATTTGAAAAAATTGATTTTTCACGATTTTGTCATCCCTAACTTTGAAAGCGATTTTTTCACCCCCTGTATCATGAATCGCGATTTCAATTTTTAAAGTGGATAAATCAATCTTACATCTTGAAAATCCCAAAAATGAAAATTTTCCATCCAAAAACCTCGAAGTTATTCTTGTTTCAGCGGAGCTCTATTTTCGATTTTTTTTTCGAATTTTCCCGCTCAGAGAGAATTTTCCAACCAAAACTGAAAAATGTTACATCAAAATAACTTGAAATTTTCTAAGGAATCTATTTCTGCAATAAAAAAATGGTGTTCTAATTTGAAAAACGGAAGTTGACGTCATTTCCGGAATACGTTCAGTAGTTTCCCGTATAAATTTGGGTGAGGTTCCTCGTGAAAGACCCTGTATAGTGTATAGGTATAAACAGAAAAAAAACTATACAAATTATATGTTGCTATGAAATCTAACGGTATTATCGAATAGGGTAGTGGTTCAAACGATTCTAATAATTCAAAAAAATTTTGTGGCCATACTTTGAGTTTGAGAACAATTTTGAAAATTTTATTTGAAAAAACAAACAAAGTTTCTCGGGCAACCAAAGTCATACCTAGGATCAAGTTATATTCATAAATGAGTTTAAATTTGTACCTATAACATTCAAAATCAAAGAGAAGAATTTATATTTAAATATATACAACATAGAAGTAATATAAACAAAAAAGCAAAAAAAAACTCAATTATAATCAAAACAAAACAGATAATAATCGAATGAGGAAAAAACAACAACCGTGTAAAACATTCCCACAGAAAAACTAAAAATGATTCCTTAAGCTGCGTCTAGATGTGCGAGCCGAACCTATCGCGAACCGCTTGCGAACCAATAGCGACAATTATTTGGACGGCATGTCGAACCTCCATAGAGCCGCTCGCAAACCGTTCACGCCGAACCATCGATAGTCGGATTCTTTAGCTGCGTCTAGATGTGCGAGCCGAACCTATCGCGAACCGCTCGCGAACCAATAGCGACAATTATTTGGACGGCATGTCGAACCTCTATAGAGCCGCTCGCAAACCGTTCGCGCCGATCCATCGACAGTCGGATCCTTTCACGAACCCAACGCGAGCCCAGTGTAAGTTCGTTAATCCGTCGGTATTGGTTCGCGAGCGGATCGCAAGTGTGTACGTGAAATTAACGAACATGACACGAACACTTCGCGAACGGTTCGCGATAGGTTCGGCTCGCACATGTATACGCAGCTTTTCACGAACACAACGCGAGCCCAGTGTAAATTCGTAAGCCGTCGTTGGTATTGGTTCGCGAGCGGATCGCAAGTGTGTACGTGAAATTAACGAACATGACACGAACACTTCGCGAGCGGTTCGCGATAGGTTCGGCTCGCACATCTGTACGCAGCTTTACGTCTCACAGTCCCGAAACACTCGACACTTGAATAGGAACAAACGAAGAATCTCACTTGATTGACACTTTCCTGATCTCAAAAGGAAAAATTTCCATATCATCACTGCCCCTCTTGTCTTCTCCCAAATTTCATTAATAAAATTAACCCCTCATTATTCATTCTGTAACAAAATTTTTCCACGAGTCTATCTCACATGTTCAACCTTCATCTCAACGGAAAGGATCGAGGTAGGTACTTTTTGTAACTGTTGAATCTATTTTTTTAACATGATGCAGCCTCCGAATTACTCCAACTTCTCTTTTCAACTTCCGTATAAGGGGAGGGGGGCAGACTGTCAGGGCTTGATCCAGGTGATGTTCTCAAAGGTGAAACCGTCTCAAAGGACCGAGTCAAGACCCTGCCTAACCTTTGCTTCTTACCCCTCGGGTCGTTCACAATGCATGATCTAATTTTAAATAACACAATGTAAGGTATGTTGGAAAAGGTTTGCGAAGGATCCAATCACTTTCTCACGAATTTCAGTTATAGTATGTGATCGATTTCTCATTGTTGGTATGCAGCTGGACATCGATTGTTGATGTTATACTTTCTTTTAGTTCAGTTTAGTTTCTCTTATGTGAAATTGATACTCTCAATAACTGTTATGAAGAAGAATCCATACTGAATAATCTGTAGATTCCCTCGAACCTTTATCAATCAGTTACTATTACTACTTTATATTTCTAATAAATGTATCGAATTTCTTGAAACTCATTATTATTTTCTATCTTAGGCAGTCTTTACTGTTATTGAGTCAATTAAGTTCCCAATGAAAGATTCCTCAGCTTTTCAATGAAAGACTTCTAATTAATTTTACTGAATTTTCGAGTTCATTCAGTTTATTTCCGTTTGTAGAGGCTTCTTAACAGTTTCTGTTTGTTTGTTGTAGGTTTAATTGTACCTATTAAGTTCCTACTAAAAGAGTTCTCAGCTTTTCTTAATACGAAACTTCTTCTCATTAATTTTACTGAATTAATGTCTGCATTCTCAAGTTCATTCAATTTATTTCCGTTTGTGAAGGCTTCTTAAGAGTTTCTGTTTGTTTGTATTAGGTTATCTTTAGTTTTATTGAACCTATTAAGTTCTTACTGAAAAAGTTTTCAGCTTTTCCTAATGAAAAACTTCTTCTCGTTAATTTATTTTACTTAATTAATGTCTGCATTCTCACGTTCATTCAGTTTATTTCCGTTTGTGAAGGCTCCTTAACAGTTTCTGTTTGTTTGTATTAGGTAATCTTTAGTTTTATTGAACCTGTTAAGTTCCTACTGAAAGAGTTCTCAGCTTTTCTTAATGAAAAACTTCTTCCCATTAATTTTACTGAATTAATGTCTGCATTCTCGAGTTCATTCAGTTTATTTCTGTTTGTGAAGGCTCCTTAACAGTTTCTGTTTGTTTGTATTAGGTAATTTTCAGTTTAATTGAACCTATTGAGTTCCTACTGAGAGAGTTCTCAGCTTTTCTTGATGAAAAACTTCTTCTCATTAATTTTATTAAATTAATGTCTGCATTCTCGAGTTCATTAAGTTAATTTCGGTTTGTGAAGGCTTCTTAACAGTTTCTGTTTGTTTGTCCTAGCTAGGTAATCTTTAGTTTTATTGAACGTATAAAGTTCCTGATGAAAGATACCTCAGCTACGTTGAACGAAAGACCATTACTATCAGTATTGGTAAAAATGCATTTTTGGGCTCTTGAAGTTCACGGTTTTATACATTTTCAGTTGTTTCAATATCGGATTATACCATTTTTTTTACAAGCTTTTATTTAGTTTCACCTGTCCCGGTGTCTGTCTGTCTGTCTGTCTGTCTGTAATCAAATCTTGCAAGTTAAATATGACACACTTCTAATCGTCCGATTGATTTGAAATTTGGCAGGTGTACATAATTCTGGTGACAATGCATCATGAAATATTTTTTATAGAAAAAAACAAAATGGCGGCTCCAAAATGGCGGATGAGTTTTGTAATTATCATCCGATTCCGTTCAAAATTAGTATCTGGGGGTTTTTGGGTTCGACAATGATGATTCTTCTGTCAGAAAAGTCAAGATGGCGGCTACAATATAGCGGACGAGTTTTGTAATTATGATCCGATTTTATTCGAAATGGGTATCTGGGGGTTTTCTGGGTCGGAAATTACGATTCTTCAAAATTGAGGAATTCAATATGGCGGCTTCAATATGGTGGATGAGTGTTGTTATCATAAAAGCTTGTCTTAAAAAATGATTTTTTCATTATAGCTTGTTTGTATGGATCTTTCATTCTTCCTCACCTTCTCTAAAGGGTGTTTCAAAAGAGCGATGTGAATTCCGCGCCAGGTTTGACATTCATAATGTCACATGATTATGACGTGACAGATCGAAAGTTGGCAGATGGGGGTTAGTAACATGGAGCATTACACGGTAGAACAACGCTTCCTGATTGTCAAAAAATGCTGTTACGGTGAATGACGAACGTTAACGTGCTATGATAACAGTTAGTTGTGCCTCATCAGAAAGCTATTGATCTTGACGACATGAGGTTTCAGCAGGACGGTGCCACACGTCATGCTACCCGTGAAACATTGATTATCAAGAGTTAGCACCTGATCGTGTCATTTCCCGCTTTGGTGACCAGAATTAGCCGCCATGCTCTTGCGATTTAACGCCTTTAGAATTCTGGTTGTGGGGTTATCTGAAGTCACAGGTTTATGCCAATAAGTCTGCAACCATCGAAGTATTGAAAGCCGAAATAAGAATCTGTATCAATGAAATACCAACACATGTATTCGATAACGTTATTGAAAATTTCGCCAAAAGGGTACGCATATGCCATCAAAACCGAGGCGGCTATTTACAAGATATTTTGCTCCGTACATAATTCCCAAATGTACCTATATTCTCTAAATCAATTAATATTTCAATACTTCGATGCAGATGACCATGTTTTATTGATCACTGAGATCTTGCGCTCTTATCGAAACCTCTTTCATTTTCCAAGATTTCTTCAAGCGTGGACACCCTGTATACAAATCGAGTTACCGTAATACTTCACACAACTTTCTGCATTTACTATTTCTGTTTTTTATGATGGCATAAATCTAGGTGCACATTAATAAATACGCTGGCTAGTACCTACTCAAACCCTTTCTTAACGGATTTTAGTACATCGTGTTCAAAACCAGTCAGGGTAAAAGCCAAGGGTCCCGTTCCAGGACTCTTAGATCTAGTTCTGATTGAGAAACAATTCAAACTTTCTGTTGGATACATCAGAGAAATTTCCAACCCCTCAAAGTACCCAGTAAGAAAAAATTGTAACGTTGTTAATGGCCGAATCCAGTTTTAAAAGTGACTAAGAATGTTTTATGGGAGGCCCACTATGGTTACACGAATTTATGTCCTTTTGACTAAGCGAGGGTAAAAGTTATGGTTGAAGAATTTTTGTTACGCTAGGGCTTTTTGAATGGGTGGATTTTTTAAACTGGACAGGTTTTTTTAGAGGACAGGTATTGGGCACTGAATTCGAAAAAGAAACTTCTGTAGGTTTTGACATCAGAAAATTACTCCATTTTCTTATTCTCCCATCGTGTCTTTATTTCTATCCAAGTTTTGGTTGAAGGTCAATTTTGTGAAGGAATACTTTTTGAAGTAGGTACACTATGTCCCATTCTGGCTGAGAGTGCACTGTATCTCAGCTATTATGAAAAATAGAGACATGCGGTTTTCGAGACCCTGATGTATCACTTTTTTGTGAAACTTTCAAAGCCACAAACAAAAATATTCCGACTACTTTTGTTCCTGAAATACAGGGCGAAAACGAAAATGTTCACTCTTTGGGATGTTATTATTTCACAGGCCCTGTATAGGATGAAAAAAGAAAACTTATAATAGATATTTTTACATAAAAGTAAAACACCCTGTATATTTTAACCTCAATTTTTTTCTGAATACATTGATGTATCACAACCTTATCTTCGATAAATCAGAAAAATCCATATTTATGTTTTTTCAATAGTAGGCCATGAATTCTTTCACACATGCATTTAATTATTACTTTTTAAAACGTGTAGAATCAGGGAACTGATCCTACGGTAGTTTGTATGGGGATGGAGGGATGTTCGTATTGTTTGGAAAGATTGGTGGAGAATTCACTGTCAACCGTTTATTGAACTAGCTAACTGCAGAAACTCTCGTGTAATCTCAACGAGCTGGAGTTTATATAGTTTAAATATTGAAAATAATAAACAATTGTCATAAGCCTACTGATTCACCGTACCGACCTTGCTTACGTACGCATTCTTTCTTTCGTTTATTTGGTGCAAGGCCAGACGGTGTTACAATGAAAACTATTGAGTCAAACTTAACCTACTAACATTGAAATATTTATGTCATGATTAGGATGAAATATTTCCTAAATTAATTGAAATTTTTGTTAAGTCCATTTTGTGACTTAACAAAACGTCATGTTTAAATATAATTGCAGAGCTGCTTCGACATTTTCGTTAGGAAGGTTTAAACATTTGATAATATCACACTTTTCAAAATTTTGAAATTCCATGTTTTCACAGTCAGCCATCATTATTGAATTGTATTGACTCTGTTTGTGAACTTAGTTTTCATGAATGGAATAAACAAAACATTTTTCATACATGCATTTGAATAAACAAACATAAATATGAATTTTTTTTTTAAACCTAAAATTTATTGAAGATTAGGTTGTGATGCATCATAGTGTTCTGAAAAAAAATAGCAAAAATTTGACGTTAAAATATAGAGGGTGTTCCATTTAAAAAATACCAAGTTTGTGACCAATCTCAAAAACAGGGGTCTTAAAATTTTTTTCAAATACGCCACTGACTTTTATGTAAAAATATCTAATATATGCAAAATTTTACAAAAGTAGTTGGAATATTTCTGTTTGTGGCTTTGAAAATTTTCCAAAAAAGTGATACAGGGTCGCGAAAACCGGATGTCTCTATCTTCAATAACAGCTGAGAATCTCAGCTAAGATAAGGCCATTTTTTTTTCGATTATTTTTTTGCTCCTATTACCTAATCTTTCCTATTTTAGAAGGCCAAACTGAAAACATAGTGTTGGCCTTCTACAATCGAAAGAAAAATGGCCTTATCTTGAAATTGAATGTGCAATCATGAATATTCTTGGGTGGAAAAAAATTTTTCTCCCGTTCATTTTCAGTCCGACAAAATCTGTTCTTTCTTCGTCTAGTCGGACATAAAGCTCTTTGGAGCATTTAGCCAGTAAAAATCAAATGAATCATGTGCATATAAAAATTCACCCCAAGAGTTCAACCTTCCATGAACTATTGAATTATTTATATCTCAGCTCAAGAAACGTTAAATAAAACCCAATTATGCCACATTGGGTTCAGCTATCGACGTTAATTTGGGGGTTAAAATCATAAGTAATTCACAATGTTTGACAGTGGTATACCCCTTGCTTACTATCATACATTATGGCCGTAAAATGCTAATGAATATTGGTGGCTTGCCAGACTATAAAATGTCTGGAAGGGACTAGGAATATCGCGAATTTAATAGTATTTATTTTTGTGAAGTAGAGATTTATTACCAACGTCGGATGTAGACAGGATAATTAATTCTCTTTAGGTTTAAGATTAATTAAATTTTATGATCCTCGAAAATTTGAGAAGAAGCTCTGGAGCGTTGCTTATTGAACAGAAATTTTCATAATTATGGAGTTTATCAAACCAATTAAGTTCCCACTGAAAGATTCCCCAGCTACGTTGAAGACTACTGCTACTAGTTTATATTACATTTTTCAGTTTTTAAATTTATTCTTTGATCTTCAAGTTTATTCACATTTTCGTTTGATTGAGATGAGCTTTGTGGTGGTTGAATTTATCTTTATGAGACATTTACAGGGTAACATTCCGATGTCTAACTCTCTTCCGTTCACCTCAAAAAAATTCTGGAACTTCTATACGAATTAAATCGAAAATTACCTCAATTTTCGTGGAAAAATCGAATGGGGTTCAACTCTTTGGATGTTCCGAGTATTGTTCAATCTATGTCCAGGCAGAATATCACCCGAATTCATATTGTTTCTTTCAAAATCTGAAAAGAACAACGATCATGTCTACCACCCCCTGCTGTTTTAATCACCACTCAAAGAACCATCCGAACAACAGCTCAATAGCTGGATGACTATCGATTTCCCAATTTCATTCAGCAGCACAATGCGACACTTCATCAATTCAACTCTTCACTTCATCCATATACCTCGATCAATTCTCTCAAACGCAAAGGATATACGAAATTTAGACATCACAGCAACTGCTACATCAACAATTTTCCAATTTGCATTGTAAGCACAATGACTGGTGACTTCAGGCATCATTTGTCAAATTGCGCTTTATGTAACGCCACAGGGATTCTTCACAGCTATCATTAACTTGAATGAATGGATGAGAGGTGAGGATAGATCCTGTTGTTCCTTCTGGTACAGAATAGACTTGAGAACTAGTTCTGGGACATATCTTCCGGTGACTGGAGGAAGTGATGGTAAGTCTAGTACTTTTGCACCTTCAATGGGAGATCTCGAACTTCTTCCGTTTTGATGAACAATGACCAAGAATTCAAAATGGAAATTCTTGGCTCATACGGTCTTTATGGTTGAGTATGGTATCAAGATGTAGGTTTTCGAGGTCGTTGAATTCGATAAAGAAAAATCCAGATCTCTGTCTATCATAGTTTAGATTTTCACCTGTGAATCGACATTTTTCGAAAAATTGGAAATTTCAAACTGTCATAGCGTCCGTCCCTCTCACCGCAAACAAGATTGATTCATATATTGTTGATCAGCATAGTCCAAAGTATCTCTGTGCGAAATATGAGCGATTTCAAAAATCAGAATTTTGCGTGAAAAAGGCTCAAGTGGTAAGACCTCCCAAAAACACCATTCGTCGTTATGGAAGGAATCTCATAGGATGTGACGGTGTTATTGATTGATAAAGTTGTTCGAACAAGTCGATTCTCGAATAATAGCCATCAAGATGATCGATATCACCCATACCTAGGGTGCTGTGAGATGGTGAGCAAAAATTGAAAATGAATTAACGAAAAAATTAAAAATGAAAATTCTTGTCACATACGGTCTTCATGGCTGAGTTTGGTATCAAAATGTATGTTTTCGAGTTCGCTGAATTCGACAAAAAATAATCTAGAGCTTTATCTATCATAAATCAGATCTTCACCTGCGAAATGGAATGAAAAAAATGGTAATTTCAAATCGCCATATCTTCCGTTCCTTTCATCGCATCAATTATTGATTTATACCTATTGTTGATCAGCATAGTCCAGTAGTATTTATTGAATTCACTTCCTCAATCGTCTTTCAAATATTGAAACCAAAAAGAAACAGCGGCCTTTCTCGACAAAGACTATATAAGACCCATTTCTCCAATTGAATTTCTCTATTCTTTTCCCTAAACGGTTTCTTCATTGTCGAAACAGGGCATATGTTTCTTAAACAAGAACTGTTTGTTTAAGTTTCAATTCCACCTTCTTCAACGTCAAAGAACACACTTTCTTCGAGTGGACATCTGCTCAAGGTATCGTAGATAAGATCAGTTACAGCTGATTTCAAAACAAGCTAATAGGGAGTTTAGATTCCACATCAACATGTGTAACGTATAGGTGGGTGGTTGTTTAGGTTGTTTCTTGTTTCAGTAAAGGTATCCACATGTGCAATTCTGTACCTATACTCATTTTTTTAGTGAATGTGTAATCCTCGAGGTAATCCAAGCTTTCAAGCTTGGAAAAGAAGTCCAAAAGGTATCTGGATCAGCAACACCTCCTCACCGGCTTTCTTTCAGGACATAGTCGCCTCAGGCACCTTCTGGTGAGAATGGGTTAATCGGACACTGAAGAGTGTAGATTCTGTGGGGAGGAGGAAGAAACCTAGACACAGAATGCCTTGCCTTTTCAAGCCAAAGGAAAGTATCTTTTAGGCAACAAACTTCTCAGATATTGTATTTCATTAGATCTCTGGAGATGGAAGGCGAGCTGTAAAGTGCGTGGTGAGAACAGCACTGGTAGGGGGCACAACAGACCTTAAGGTCGCAATGAACTGTAACCCCATTAACCATGACTATGAGCCTAGTAGGTAGATCTCTATTTAAGAATGTTTGTTATTCGACAGAAAGGAATTAGATCCAGGTTCATTCAGCGAAAAATTTTTGGAAGTACCCCAGTTGTCAACTACCAAAATTTGTTATAGGACTTCTGGTAACATCCTGTATACTATCACACCTATTTCCTAAAGTACATGGTGATTTTAGTCCTTGATGTACAAATTCCACAATAATTGCAACTGAATCAAAGGATATAGAGTTTTCTAACTGATTCCATCGAAGAAAAGGATTGATGATTTTGCCATATTTCAATTTAATAGAATTAATGAAGCAGAGTCAATGAAATAAACCTATTACAAAAATTTCAAGAAATATCCAGAACTATCCAAAAGTGAAACCGGAAATCAGTTTCATACCAATAGATCTGAAAATTTCATCACTGAATGAATAAATTTCAATGGATAGTTTGCGAATATCTTGAGCACATACTGGGTGATAGCAAAAATCGAATTTTCATCGATATCAATAGATAATTGTCAAGTTTTTCGAGTTGCCAAAACGTTCAAGAGTTTGCCATGAAAATTTGGAAGTATTTGAGTTCTAAGTTCTAGGAATGATCAACAGCTTTAATATTCACGAGGAAGGTTGAAATTTGTCTCAGTATATGACAGCACAGTCTAAATTTATCAAAAAATCTTCAACTCACCTTCTTAAAATCCTGGAAACGTCCAAAAATTCACATATCAAATCACAGCAAGTAAATCACGCAACTGTTCAGCGATAGGGTTAACGTCACTAAGAATCCGCGCGAATCTATCGAACATAACCTCGAAATCGTTGTCAAACCGACGTACAGACTAGCAACTGCAGAAGTTGTCTCGAACTCGTTCCGCAAGTGTCTGGTGACTGCGACTAGGGCCCTACCTGGGGAAGGTACCCATACCTGGCCTACCTCTACTGGCGTTTGTCTTCGCACCCCACGGATTCGCCCCTACGGACCGTCGAAGGCCACATACATGCCGGCTAAGCACTCTATACAGTAATCCCCCTCTTTTTGTCGGCCTAATCCCGTTTTTATGCGATTTCTTGGCCGCAATCAAATTTAGAAGGAATTTATGAGATGCTCGAAGCACGCTTCTAGACCGCCCCTGGAGGTGAGGTGATAAAATCAAAATTTATCGCTTTTTTGGTATTTTCCGAAAGCTTGGAGAATCTGGGATTCCCCAGGGTGACTGTATGGGGTCAATAATGATTGACCTATCCGCTATTTAGCTACAATAACTGACGAGGTTGATTTATTAACTGAAAAAATGGCTCACCAAAGTCAGGAGCATTTTCCGAATCTAAAACCATTCAACGAAATATTGTCGACATATTGATTAAAAAAAAATCAAATTTATAACATTGGTTGAGCCAGAATAGAAAAATGCGAACCTTCTCAACTTACTTTCAGGACTCACTGGGTCAATGATGAATTTTAATCGTAGTTTAGAGATTCATTGATATAAAAATAATTTGAAGCAGTTTCCCCCAAAATTCAGATATTGTAAGATTAAAATTCAACAGGGAGGACCCAACCTCATTGAATGATGAATAATACTTGTAAACATAAGAATCATTAATTTTAGTGATATCATAATCCTACTTTCTCAAGTCAATCTCCTGAGAACTCAGATTGCACTGTTCTAATTTCTACTCGAGACTTCTGAGGATCTGAGGTAGTGGGCTTGAGCGAAAAAAAATTTCAATTGTAGATTTTGATCAAGTACCTAGTCTCCCACAAAAATTCAGATATTTAAAAATTTAAATTCAACTCGAAAATATTCAACAGGGAGGGCATTGAATGATGAATAATCCATGTAAACATAAAAATCATTAATTTTAGTGACATGATAATCCTACTTTCTCAAGTCAATCTCCTGAGAACTCAGATTGCACTGTTCGAATTTCTACTCGAGACTTTTTGATCTGAGGAAATGGCCTGGAGTGAATAATGAATTCCAATCGTAGTTTAGAGAATTATATAATAATAATAATATAATGATAATAATCTTTATTTATCCAGTAAGACCATTTACATTGTGTTGGACTAGTCAGTATTCAATGATTGATATTAACTTAATATTAAGAAATAGACTATAACAATTAATACGTACACTAACAACTGATACTGGTTCAATGAAAGAATCCAAATTTCAATTAACAAAACAAAAAAACTAGATTTTAACAGATATCTATTCACATTTATTTTCTAAGAAGCGTTCATACTAGTGTTGAAATAATCACCCACACTGTAAAATGCTTCTTTTAATAATAGACTTTCAACAGATTTTTTGAAATAATTCAAATTGAGTGACCTTACTGCTTTTGGTAGGTGATTAAAAAATTTAATGCCCTGATATGACGGAGAAGATTCATATTTAGCCAATCTGTGCTTCGGTATGCATAAAATTTCCCCATTTCTGGTATCATAATGATGATAGTCAGAAAGTTTGTTGAACTTATCTTTATTTTCTCTCACATATAGTAGACACTTGTATACATAGATAGAAGGAACGGTCATAATTCGCTTACCTACAAATATTGGCTTGCAAGAATCCATCGGTTTGAGGTTGTATATCAAACGCAGAACACGTTTTTGCGTCAAGAGGACTCTATTAAGATCTATGGAGTTACCCCACAGAACGATATAATAACTAATATTGCTATAAAATAAGCCATAGTAAATATTCATCACAGCATGAATAATGAATATGCAACGAATCTCTTATTCTACCGATGGCGTAACAGACTTGGTTAAGCTTACCGCACAAAAAATCAACATGTTTGCACCATCTCAACTCACTATCAACTTGCATGCCAAGGAATCTAATGCTATCCTTGGAAACCACAGTGACTCCACCACTCTCAAAACTAAGAGTTTCATTATTTGCAGCTCTTGTATTGAAAAAAATACATTCTGTTTTGTCAACATTCAAAATTAGAGCATTTCGGTGGCACCATTCAGAGAAACATGACATTATAGATATTGGCAAAAGAAAATTCCGATTATTTCAAGCAGTTTGCCCAAAAATTCAGATATTGAAAAATTAAAATTCAACTCGAAAATATTCAACAGGGAGGAGACAGCCTTATTCAATGATGAATAATCCATGTAAACATAAGAATCATAACTTTTAGTGACATCATAATCCTACTATCTCAAGTCAATTTCCAGAAAACTCAGATTGCACTGTTCTAATTTCTACTCGAGACTTTTTGATCTGAGGGAGTGGGCTTGAGTGAATGAAGAATTTTAATCGTAGTTTAGAGAATTATAGATATTGCCAAAAAAAATTTTGATCATTTCAAGCAGTTTCCCCAAAAATTCAGATATTGAAAAATTAAAATTCAACTCGAAAATATTCAACAGGGAGAACTCAGCTCTATTGAATAATGAATAATCCATGTAAACATAAGAATCATTACTTTAAGTGAAATCATAATCCTACTATCTCAAGTCAATTTCCAGAACACCCAGATTGCACTGTTCTAATTTCTACTCGAGACTTTTTGATGTGAGGGAGTGAGTCATGAATTTCAATTGTAGTTTAGAGAATTATAGACATCGGCAAGAGAAAATTCCGATCATTCCGAGCAGTGGGTTTCACAAAGGTCTGTCAACTCGTAATCAGTTGATTGCTAATCAAATGTGAATTTTGAAATCTCAAATCCAGATGATTCTCCGATAAAGCCCGTGATTCTCTGATCAACGCTGATTGCGCTTTGTAAAACCCACCATTACTCGTCTTGCTTTGCAGTTCTAATTAAATGACTTCAAATTCATATTTGAAAGTTCGCTGAATGTTCCTTGCTGCGAAATACTGAAAAAAATCACTAGCTTTTCGCCATATACAAACGAGACAGATTGTATTCAACCCTTCTCTGCGGGGCTGCGCTCGCGCCCTCCTCTAGATCGAGAACTAGATTAATAGACCACATCTAAGCCTCACACAATCGAGCGTAATAAGCGTAATTGAAAGAAACCCTGGGCGTGCTCTCTAAGTTCACATATATTCGTAACAATAACAGTTTTGAGCAGCAAGAACCTCCCCATTAACAAGCACCTGATGTATGGGCACTCACATAGCTACTTCAGTAAACATGTTATTGTATTTATTACGTCTAGTGATGAACTGCCCATTTCTTGCAAGGGTGAAGAAGTTAATGAGGTGATTCAAGGAGTATCCCTAAAATTATGCGCCTGGATCTGCATTCCCTAAAATTAGCTCCATGAGAAGGATTGCTATTAGCAAGGGTGGGTGGGTTTGCGCATAGATGTGATTTATATCACTAGAAACATTGTGGAGTCTTTAATGAACTGGAAATTGATGAATTTTTCAATATTTTCGACAAGATACAGCAAGATCCCACAAAGATACAGAAAACTGAACTACTTTGAATGATCCTTTTGAAAATCGACTAGTGAGATTGACAAAATGCCCACATACAAAATTCAAAAGAAAATTGGGGTTTTCTGAAAAAAAACACCATTTAATTCAATATCCCCCAACTTTTGTGAAGCGGTTCATTTTTAATATCCACTGATTTTATAGACGTCGTCGTTTAAATACTCTTTTCACATGCAAATTAAGAGATGAAAACCTTTTTCAGCTTCCGAAAATTAATTACTGTAAAAATCCCATTCTGACTCAATTCATCAAAATGACCTGACCGAAATTGCTGTTGTTCTATAAGCTCTTGATATTTAATGAGCAAAAACCACACAATATCCCTTTCTGGAATTAATTACTTTGGTATCTCTCTAGAATATGAAGCTCATCATCACTGAATACACCCAAGAAACACAAAAAGGTAGAAAACCATTCTATTTCTGAAGTAACTCGTTGAAAAAACGGTAAACGTTATGACGACGTAGAACAAAAATCAGATTTCTCAGTTTGCTGAAAACTGCAGGTTGTTGAATAGTGTCAAATCAAACGATTATGTAACGTTTCAAAGTTCATATTGAATATACGTTGATGAAGTACGATGAGAATACGTTTCTTAATGGTATCTGTATAAAGGAATTGCATTATATTCATATACGTAGAATCAACGTTCGGATGAATTTCGGTTTCAAATATGACGTCAAATCAACGTTATAAAAACGTTTCATTATGATGGGAACTGTAACTTTAGTAAAATGTGGAAATATAATTACTGAAACGTAGACTGTGGTTTTTTCAGTTTGTTAGAAACTTCAGGTTGTTGAATAGTGTCATATTAAACGTTTAGGTAACGTTTCAAAGCTCATATTGAATATACGTTGATGAAGTACGATGAGAATACGTTTCCTAATGGTAAATGTATCAATGAGTATACGGAAAGTAGAATTAACGTTCGCTTGATTTTCGGTTTCAAAAGTAACGTATAATCCACGTAGCCACAGTAAATCAACATTTATGATAGGTACATGTTTATTGGGCCATCTTCTCTCAAATTCGTCATCTTTATTTGCACGTCTCTAAACGATTTTCTTCTGCTAATTCTGATCCATAGTCCGCTCAAATATAAGAAGGAGCTTTGTCAACAAACAGAATCGTCTGGTTTGCGCACAATAAAGCTCCTATTGGTCAAACACTGCATCTGGATCTGAGGGTGATATGTGGGGACCACCACGAAAAAGGTCCAAAAGGTCGCATTTATCTGCCGAAGAGAAAGAGATAATTTTGAACATTTTTCAAAAAAAATTGGAAGAACATCCTGATTTATCGAAAAGAGACTTAGCAGGAATTGATTCAAAATCCTCAGGGGTGAGTGATTCAGCTGTATTCAGAATTCTCAGAGAATATGAAGAGAATAAAACATTGACGCCACCTCAAAGGAGAGCCCAGTCGTTGAAAATAATGAATTCGGTTGACGATTTCGATATGAACCTTATCAGAAGAATTGTTCACAGTTTTTTTTTTCGGAATGAAATCCCAACGATTTCTAAAGTTCTAGAAATCGTGAATGATGACGACAGTTTGCCAAATTTCGAAAGAACAACGTTCTATAAATTATTGAAAAAAAATGGAATTCAAGTTCAGTTAAAACTGAACTATTATGTGAAATCTCCTCGATTCGACTCTGGACGAAAAAAAAACTTTACGAAGGCCCTCCTAACGCTGCGCCTAACATGTTATTATTGCTCCTTCTTACATTTGAACAGAGTATAGTTTCATGAAAAAATTTGTTGTAGAGTTTCATAAAATTCGAATTATTTGAAAAATTATATTACCTACATTTTTCATTGAAATGTCAAGTTTTCACCGACAGAAGAGGTTTATTGAAAATATGAATATTCAACGATTTGGCAGAACTATTATTTCTTGTTTCAGCTCAATTAGGTCCAGTCATGTAATTGTCTGAAACGGTCTTCGGCTTAGTGGTAAAAGACCCGAGAAATACCTGTGTAATTAGAGACAAAACTTGACTGGTCCTTATTTATCTTTAGTTGGTTAACATTGGGGCAGATGTTGAGTCAAGAACAGTGAGGCCTTCTAGCTTCTAGCCGTAGGCTAAACACTCGAATAGGTGGACCCTTGGATGAACGTAATTTGGATTGGAATTAGACTAATTAAATAATAATTAGAGAATGACTTGGGGAGACTTTGATAACGAGTTAAGTTCATTCTCGCCCATCAACTTTATACGTTTGAATATAGATTTGAAATTCATAGTGTAGTGCGAGTCTCAGTATAATTGAAAATAAAATTCAGGAAAACCAAACGAATTATCCTCCAACACGTCAATAGTTCACACATAAAGCTTTTTGAGCAATCAAAACATCTTCAGATGTTTGTAAAAACTCCATTTCATTTCGAAAACCTGGAAATCTATACGGATACATAGGACGACCTTTATAAAAATAAGTAAATCAATAAATTCCCATTTTTGATCGACTACAAAGTGCACTGGAGTAAAATTCTTTCCAATTTGTGCAAACCGAAAATGATCATCATAAAACCACAAAATTAAAGGGTCAACCACCCCTCTGCCACTCAAGATCCCAAATGAGCAATATCGCCCTCCATCGATCCTTATCTCCCAAGTAGGCGAACTACTGCTACACCCTGTAACGAACAAAATACAGAGTGATACTTTTAAGTACGTATACGTCGATCAAACCATATCGCGATGAATATTAAATTAGCAGTTTCGAATTGTTCACGGTAGAAAAAGCACGTAAAATACTGGTAAAGTTTCACTTAGTTGGACCATGAAAAATTCGTGCCATATGCGACTTTTGACCCCGAGTCGGTAGAACATGTGGTGCCGTTTTATGTATCAAATTGAATAACATTAATGGAACGGTTCCGTTGAAAGGGAACAAATTGAAAGATGCATATCTGGTGTAGGTGGACTGATCTGATTTAATAAAAAAGGATGGAGAATTTGGAAAACACTGGATTTCAGTTTAACTTCAATTTTGTTTACTTTATGACTTCCGAATATTTGGAGGAAAATGTACCAGAGAGGGGATAGATATGTTGACGCAGATTTTTTTCTAGATCTTTTGGCGCACGCCGATAAATCGAAAAATTCTTCGGCTCAAACTATATTAACAATATTTTCATACTGAATGAAGTTTCCTCAGAAAAAAATAGCTCGTGTCACTCCCACAATTCACACAAATCTAATGATACCGCATTTGTTGAAACCCATCAAGCCGTTGGGACTGTAGATCTTGAAAAAGAATAGACATTCAAACTTCGAACATTTCGAGTTATATGCCCGTTATTTGAATATTAACAATCATTTTTTTTGTGATTCTGCCTGTTTGTACGGACCAATTTTTGGAATGACTGACCCAAATTTCAGGACTCCTCAACAGTTTTGGAAAACTGCTTTTCAGAAAAGGCACACAATACTGCGTTCACTTGCCCTCTTGAAAATGGTTGAAACCCTTATTATGCGTTAAAAAAAATCCAGAAGTTTCAACGAAATTTTTTTCGCGCGAAATTGTTGGATTTTGGCTGTTTCTGGTACTTCTAGGCTATAGATAAGTGAAAATGTTGGAAGGAGTCCTGGGCTCGATTTTCTTGAAAACCCTATAACTGAAAGCCGTTTCACGGTATCTTCATTTGTTTTAAAGATATAACGAAATTTTGATATTTTGGCGATTTCGAAAATGTGCCATAACTTTTTCATTCTCCGAAATATCTAAAAACGGCAAAAACTTTCTACAGGCACTTTTTTATTAGCAAAACGACACCGTATTCAGTTTTTTTTTATCTCTTGTATGAAGGGTGAAAAAAAAACAACTTTCTCATTTTAAATACGAATGGTCTTTTTTTATCCTGCATTACATAGGATATAGCGACATACATATATGTATGTCGATAGGTGTATTTTTTTTTTGCATGGGGCTATGTGAAAATCGAGGTGAAAATTGAAATTTTTAATATGGCAATTTCACTAAAATGCTGAGGACATGTTCCCAGTTCACGATGAAAATACATTGAAAAAATATGTGAAACATTGGATGGAGAGCCCAGACTCGTTGATGGTTTGGTATGTACCTAATATTCACTCTACTTTTTGTCGCAATAAGCTTTTTTATACATAACATTGTTATTCAAGGTGCGAAATAGGGATTTTTCCCCTTTAGTAATAAAATCCCTACATGCTCTCAATAAATCTTTAAATATTTCAGACAATAAAACCTTCAAATGTCAAATAATTGACAATTAAAATTGGTATCGTTTGTTCACCCCTGATTTGGTTTAATTCTTTTTTCCGCAAATCGCTTGGAAATTTTGACATTCCTAACAAAATTTGTCATAGAAAAAGTGAAGATTTCCCAACTGTTAGGAAATGTTTATTACTGTATGGAAATGATATTTCCTTACAGTTGTCAGTGTTCTACTTAAGCATATTCGTACTTTTCTCTAGATTTCTTTGGCAATAATTCTAATGATGCAGTATTTACTTCCTCAAACTGCTCTGGACGAGTCCCAGAAATGGGAAATCCATCATCACTCATCATTTTACACTGTTTTGTCTTCGAAAAGACCAGCAATTAAATTAATATCATATCAAGTTTGACAATTCAGCATTAATACGTGTCTATAGTAACGCAACCAATGCCCTTCCGGATTTCAAAGCTCCATTTATTTATGAATCGAATAATTCGCGCTTTTCTTCAAAATTCATTAATATCTGTCGAATTTCAAACGATTTGCGGAAAAATAGTATGTTTACCTCGTAGGAAAAGCCACATTCCTCGACTATGTGTTGCTAAGTCTCGGTTTGCGCCTCGACTTATAGCAATCTTCACGATCGTCCAGGAATGTAAGGCTTTTCCTACCCGGAAAACAATGTACTATTTTTGATTATACTAAGGATTTCTGTGTCTGTCCAATAAGTGATATTCCAACTCCCATCTTAATATTCAATTTTCTTTTCTAGATGGTTTATTTGAAGGGCATTGGAGGTTCTAGCTATAAGGATCAGTCGCATGGTTAAGTCGTTAATATCAAATGATCTGGGAATCAAGTACTCCTGGAAGGGCCAAAGGGGAAATATAAAATTAGGAGATCAGACCATCATAAAGGCTTGTATACTACAATTTTATACTAGTTTATTTGCATTTTATGTCGTTTAATCTTTTGTTTATCTTTTCAATCATTACAGATTTCATTTTTTTCTAATCACCGAGAATATAATTTTTCGAATTGGTGATTAATGTTTCAAATGAATATCTTTTGCCATAATGATGTTTGGAATGATATATTATTATGTTTCTAGCTGATAATATACATATAAATGGGCATAAAAAATTTTTGTTGTTGAAATTCTATTTACTCAATTGGTGCTCCAGAAGAACTTGTAACCATTTTTATTCGCGTTGATGAAAATATGGAAATAATGTATCGACATATATATTTTTTCGACGGTTTGTTTTTTTTAGCATAACATAGGATCAAAAAAAGATACCATTCGTATTTAAAATATGAAAGTTTTTTTTTCAACCTTTATACAAGAGATAAAAAAAAACTGGATAAGGTGTATTGCTAATAAAAAAGTGCCTGTAAACAGTTTTTGCCGTTTTTGGATATTTCAGAAGATGAAGAAGTTATGGTACATTTTCGAAATCGCCAAATCATAAAAATTTCGTTTTATCTTAAAAAAAATTAAGATATTGTGAAACAGCTTTCAGTTATGGAGTTTCCACGAAAATCGAGCCCAGGACTCCTTTCAACATTTTCACCTATCTAGCCTAGAAGTATCAGAAACAGCCAAAATCAAGTAATTTGGGTTACCCTTTACTATGATTTTTATTCAGATCATATAGAAGGTTTCTTTGACAGCTGCTGTTAATTTTTTTACAGCTGTCCAAATGTTTTCAAATTGATTCTAGAACTGATAGGTAATTGCGAATCTACCTAAAGGGTGTTTTGAAAATCCTGACTTCACGTGGCCTATTTTTTACGTACGTTTTGTGATCATCAATATCAAAGTTACCGAAGCAGTCGGAGGTCGAAAGTTAAGAAGGAGAGAAATAAAAAAGCGCAAATCCGTTATTGAACATCCGTTCTTCCTCCATTGGCAACGCCGATTAGTCACAGGAAACTGAGGAAATATGCGAGATTCCCAAAAGAAGTTATTTACTTGAATTATGATCGAGCTATCTTTCAGGTCTTAATCCGGAACGATTGTCCCTTCCCCCCCTTATTCAATAAATCCACCGAACTGGGCATAAACTCCGGAATCTCACAAAACGAGACAAAAGGCTCGGAAGTCACTGTCACCCTCTCTGGGCAAGATTCATTCAAAAACGGACGGAGTTCCTGAAGATCTGCTCCAAATTTCTCGGCGGCATTGTAGCCCCAATTTTATCCGCCTTTCAACAGAATCCTAACGCCGCGTTATGGCGAATCAATATGAAAACACCTGGTGTTGGTTTCTTGCATAACAGTCACCAACAGTCTGGAGTTCTTGCAGTCCGCATTGTGAGAATCACAAAAGAGGATGTGTACCACTCCAAAGTTGCAGAATGCGAGCGCCCAAGGTGCCCGAGTCAGCTGTCTGTACCGCCGAAATTTCATGTTGAGATGCCGATTCGTTCTTCGGTTCGGATTCTTGCCAGACTCTTTGAAATGCTTCTGGTCGGCTGAATAAGAAACCCTGCACGAGCCACTGCATTTCCGTGTCCGTCTTGGACGGTTCGCAAACGACTGAACCCATCTTTTATCCGGTTTAAATTATATGCCGGGATGAAATTGAAGCAGGGAGTGTTTACAGACGGGGTTGCTAAAAAATAGATTCGCCCGATGGGTTTTCGTTATGGGCGATTTGAAGATTGAACATTATTTGAAGACTCTCGAGAGAATCGTTTTTTTTTCTCGAAATCGGTAGCAGGTTCGACAAAACTACAAGATTCCAAAAAGTCAAGTAAAACAACAAAGCTTCGTTTACAATTTTTCCAATTATCAGTGGCCCGTCAGAAAAATGGCATAGGCTTTTATTTCAGAGGCATAACTTGTTAGTAGTGAATCACAGTAATGTCATATTCTACAACTATGATCTTTGGTCCTTTCTTCACAAAATCTAATCAACCTTTATGAAATAAAGGTTTCAAAAAATTAAATATTCTGAGATAAATTGAGATAAACGAAATTCATTTTGTCCGAATGCTATGGACAAAATGACATACCGCCAATAGGCAACTGTATTTTTCTACTTATAGTTACAAAACCACTGACAAAATTCACCAATGAAACGCTTGGTTCTTCTAGGAACATCAGCACAAGATGCGTGAGCCCAATGCAACCAATGCATGCATCGTAACCAGTCTTTTCCAGTGCTAATCCTGGAGAAGACTGGTTTTTTCCCGATCTGAATCGGGAAGAAAGGTCATATACATATTATACATTAGACAGTTGGACGATCGTCTTCATCATCTCGAAAGTGGCTAGAAACATTTTCTTCATCATTATCTTCTTCAAATAATGCCCTAGGGACGTGTCTGTCTCCTTTTCTTTCGAGGAGGTATGGGCTCATTTTTTGATTTTATTGCAATCATATCAGGTGTAGAAGTTGAAACTAAGTATAAGTTTATCGTGTCTTCGGCTCACGTTTGCCTTGTCCACTTATGAATCGTTCATTAGGGAAGAGAGGAACCTCTCATAGGATCATCAATGCATCTTAATCTATTAAGATGCATTACCTTTATAAGCCGCAGATGAATATTTTGTTATGCATATGTTAAGACAAGTCCCGGCTCTTTGTTTGCTGAATTGCTGATGGAGCCTGGGATGAATGGTCTCGGTGCTGTCTGGTAGATACCTACGGTTAATTCAACTGAAATACCTATGTCATTTTGTCCATGAAGCGTTATAAAACTATAAATATATAGAATTGATACGAAAAGTATACTTAACATAAAAAAGCTTCGTTAATATAATGACAAATAAGTAAAGTTCGAAATGAATGCAACATAACAGAAAAAAATGGTGTAAAATGGCCATTTCTTCCAAAAATTTGGCGCAATAAAAAAAACTCGCGACCTATTATTTTCTGTTATCACTCATAACGACCGAATGAACAAGAGTAACGCCTGCGAGTTTTCAGAGGTTAATTGAACCCACTCGGGTCGTGTGATTTGGTAGGCAGTTCCGCATTTGATACCTCCAAACTCAAATTATGATGCCTATGTCATTTTGTCCATATATGTCGTTTTGTACGTTTTTCCCCTACCTGAAAAAATATCTCCTTGTAGATTTACAATCGAAATTGGCATGTCACATCGTCTAAACTCCAAATTGTAATTTCTTTTTGTACAATGCAGAAACTATGAGAAAAAAACTGTTTATGGGACTTTTTATTCTTGAAATACTTCAGGGAATGTCCCCTTCTGTTTGTCCCTCTAATTAAGGGGCCGTTATACTCTGGCCGACGGCTAAGGCACCGATTCTCCATTCAAAAATTTTCTTTCATTTTTCCAAGTTCACGCCCTCAATTCTTCACCTAAACGCTTGATTTTTTTTTTTAAATTGAATTGAAGGATGTCTTGAGGGCACTCCAATTTCTTCTCTTTGATAAAATTATTTTTTCGTAAGTAATATCATAAGAGCATCCAATTTTTTCGAAAAAACACGTTGCTAAGTAATATTTTAACATAAAGCATGAGTGCTGGTGCCAACAAAAATCCGAGTCGAAGACGAGGATTTTTGTATCTGCACGAATGCTTTCTGTTAAAAAAATTTTGCTTTGCATTGTGTTTTTTCGATTTTTTTCACAGAAAAAATTAGATGCACGAATGGTATTTGACAAGACTATTTCAAGAGTAACAGATTATTATGGATGCATTATGTATTTATTATTAATTTTCGTTGACAACAACTGTCAAGTTTTGCCGCGGGTAAACCCGAAAAAACTGCTGACATCTACTGTCATACAGTTTTTCCTTCTAGAAACCATTTGTGATTCAAAATTGCGCGTTTCTGATTGGTGGAAATTAGGACGAGGGAAATAGTCGCATGAAAAAATCGGCTACGGCACCGATTCTCCATTCAAAAAGTGCTTTACATTTTTCCGAGTTTACGCCCTCAACTTTTGAACTAAAAGTTTGATCTTTTCTTTAAACTGAAGTTAGAGGATGTCTTGAGGGCACTACAATTTTTCCCTTTGAAAAAATTATTTTTCCGCATGAAAAAATTTTTTTTCCGCATGAAAAAATCTAGTTGAATTTGAGAGTCTATGAGAATTGATTCATAATTGTTTTTCGGCAGTTGTTCATCAATTTTTTTTTAGAAAATTCATCGGAAAGCCCTAGATAAATCAATTTTCTATATTTAAAAAAAAATACCATTTGGATAGGCGCTTAATTAATGCAAAAAATTATGGAAATAATGAAAAAAAATTGTGAAATGGCAGAGAACTGTCTGAAATTCCAGGAGAATTAAAAAAAATCAAGCTTTCAGGTGGAAAATTGAGGTCGTGAACTTGGAAAAATGAAAGGCACTTTTTGAATGGAGAGTCGGTGCCGTCGGCCAGAGTATAGCGGCCTCTTAAGGAACACTCTATACACCAGAATGTGAGGTAAAAGTTTGGGCAAAATTTATACCATCGCATTTGACGAAATGATGAAGCTCAAAAAAGTTTAATTCGATGTAAAAACATTAATGCGAAAAAGGTTCAATTCAATGCTAAAAAACAATAATTCATCATAAGGCCGTGAGAATTTCATATCTTCCCGAAGTTTAGAAAGCTCCTACATACATTCACCTTCAAGCGCTCAAATATTTGCATAAAGATCCCCGAATTCTTCCCTCACATTCCACGTTTGGTATAAATTACCCATAACTCAATGCCCAAACTGGGACCAACCATTTAGTTGAAATTTACGGATAGATTTTAGGTTCTTTCCGATACGAAAAGAATTCTCGTTAACATTTCACATGATTCGGACATAACAAGCTGGTGAACTGAAAGGTTTGTCGGGTACATTATTGAGGTGGTTCCATTGTTGGTATGTTGGTTAGAAGCAATGAAATTTGCATTCAATGTCATGCTTGACTTCTTTTCTTCTGCACAATCCTTTCATGATCATTGTTTTATCAACAGGAGATTTTATAACTGAAAGTCTGGAGTCTATAACGATCTAAAATGAAAAGATTGGACCACCATCGAAAAATGCAGAAATTATCTCAGTTACGTCAATATTCACGTCAATATTCACTATATATTTCTAAAATATCAATTCATGAAGATATTAAAAAGGTTCCTTCTAATAATTTGGTGTATAAAGTCCCACAAGTATCAGTTGTCACAAGGCAATCACCCCTCACATTAACAGTCCATAAAATCAGTTTAATAACACCTATCTGACCTATCTGCAACCTATAAAAGTCAAAGCAACCGTCAAGATATATCCATTACAGTATTACAGATGAATATCCTAGAGGGTCCTTCCGGGTCCAGAAATTCCTCAGATCTCATTTGATCCTTATCAATCTGAATTTTCGTTAAGAACCAATCTTGAGTGGTTGTTTATACATGGACGTCCGGAGGGGGCTGTGACCCCCTGGAAATTCGGGATATGACATAACTTTGCTGAAATAATACGCCTTTGGATCTGGATAATTGATTTAAATAATTTCTAAATGTAATTGTGTTTTTGTCATTTATAAGTTATCGTTTTTATGCTTCTATTTTTCATTATTGAATCTTCTCTTTCTTTCTGATCGATTGCCTCTATTCCTCTCTCAGAAATTAGCAAAAGGCCTCAAGTAAGATTGCTACTTATCCCAATGATATGAAGTACATGACGAATAAATACAGGGTCTTTCACAAGGAACCTCACCCATATTTATACGGGAAACTACTGAACGTATTTTCATGAAATTCAGCACTTATAAGTATTTCACTATGCTGATGAAATCTAAAATATTTTCAAGGCATGAGCACCTCCGGTTTTTCCGGAAATGACGTCAACTTCCGTTTTTCAAATTAGAACACCATTTTTTTAGTGCAGAAATAGATTCCTCAGAAAATTTCAAGTTATTTTGATGTAACATTTTTCAGTTTTGGTTGGAAAATTCTCTCTGAGCGGGAAAATTCGAAAAAAAAATCGAAAATAGAGCTCCGCTGAAACAAGAATAACTTCGAGGTTTTTGGATGGAAAATTTTCATTTTTGGGATTTTTCAAGATGTAAGATTGATGTATCTACTTTAAAAATCGCGATTCATGATACAGGGGGTGAACAAATCGCTTGGCAGATATTGAATTTACGTTAAAAAATAATGTGAGTGTATGCATCACACCCTTGCCCTAAAATGGATATTTTCTGAGTTAATATCCACTTTAGGGCAAGGGTGTGATGCATCATACACTCACATTATTTTTTAACGTAGATTCAATATCTGCCATAAAAAATGGGGTTCTAATTTGAAAATATTGATTTTTCACGATTTTGTCATCCCTAACTTTGAAAGCGATTTTTTCACCCCCTGTATCATGAATCGCGATTTCGATTTTTAAAGTGGATACATCAATCTTACATCTTGAAAAATCCCAAAAATGAAAATTTTCCATTCAAAAACCTCGAAGTTATTCTTGTTTCAGCGGAGCTCTATTTTCGATTTTTTTTTCGAATTTTCCCGCTCAGAGAGAATTTTCCAACCAAAACTGAAAAATGTTACATGAAAATAACTTGAAATTTTCTGAGGAATCTATTTCTGCAATAAAAAAATGGTGTTCTAATTTGAAAAACGGAAGTTGACGTCATTTCCGGAAAAACCGGAGGTGCTCATGCCTTGAAAATATTTTAGATTTCATCAGCATCGTGAAATACTTATAAGTGCTGAATTTCATGAAAATACGTTCAGTAGTTTCCCGTATAAATATGGGTGAGGTTCCTCGTGAAAGACCCTGTATAACAGGAATAAGAAATATGACCTTCTCTGCAACTTGATATATCTGTTGGAGAATCGAAATAAAATATGAAATTACGTATTTTCAGTTTTTATGGATTTTAATTCATTTATTTTTTCTTATCGATGTGTATGACTTTTTATAAGACAATAATTTTATGATGACACCTTCGGATTTATGTCTGCAGGCTCTCAAGGTGTCATTTTATGGTGCAGAATTGCCTCCAATCTCGTTTGATTCTTATCCACCTAAATGGTCGTCGATAACGAATGTTGAGTGGTTGTTTATACCACACAGAAACAGCAGACCCACACCCAAATTCACGCAAAAAGGCCAGATGGGCAGCCAGAAATTAGTTGCTCTTGATATTGCGCCATACGTCAGAAATCGTGATATATTTTGAGACAGATCGGGAGCATCTGCTTGAACACAAAAGTCCTTCACCTGCCCGAGGTGATTTGACGGTTGAATGTGTAGGATTTATGTTGGGGATCTTCAATCGGTAGATTTGAGTCTTGTCCTCTCTTACAAGACCAATTCGAGGGTGTTGTCATCGACAATGTTGATAATTTTTTCTATTGTGGGATCGTTGTGATGGAAAGAGAGCAATTTGAGGGTATACCTTTAGTGATGGACTTCACCTTTTCTATTATCTACAATCTTAGGAATCATTCGAATAGAAAATGAAGTATGGTGAACTTCAAAACAATATTAAGAATCAAGCAAATTCTGCAAATTCATTATATTAACATCTTGAATATTTTCTAACGACTCAATCAAATTTCATCAAATTTGTGTGCTTGTTTGTGTTTAGATAAGGTACAAATAATCAATTAACTCGAAATCTATTCAAGAATTACATACAGCGACTTTATACAGGGTGGCCACTTTTTCAATGGCATTGTATTGGTAACTTTTAAACCATAAGAGTTAGAAGGTCGGTCAAATGGAGAAAAAGTTGCATTAATAGAAGCATTTTCAAGCAGTTCAAACAAATCGAGATTATCAGGGCCGGTTATTGAGATATCATAAGAAAAGTAAATTCTGCCATTTTGATTTTTATTTTTTCCCCACTTTATTTCAAATATTATCAAAAAATGTTACAGGAATTTTTTATTCGACAGTAAATTATCCTCAAAATGACATAATCAGTTTTCGTATCCAACGTTTCGTTCTTCCTGGGCCACCCTCAACCCTATTTTTTTCAATACGGACCTGCATATTTTATGACACTTTTCGAAATAGTTTTTAACGCTGAATTCAACGATATATCATACAATGTCATTCAAAGTTGATTTTACAAAATGGTGGAAATTTCGAACACTTACGTCATTAATGTTCATCATTTTTCTTCGAATAATCATTTCATTTGTCTTTCATTCAATGATAGTTTCGTTTAATTATTATGAATTAGGTTTTTCACCTCTTGAAATTTGTAAGTAATTAATACGTAACAGAATCAAAGCAAGAAACAAGTAATAATTATTCACTAATTTCAAGAGGTGAAAAACCTAATTCATAATGATTAAACGAAAATATCATTCAATGAAAGACAAATCGAATGATTATTCGAAGGTAAATGATGAACATTAATGAGTTAAGTGTTCGAAATTTCCACCATTTTGTAAAATCAACTTTGAATGACATTGTATGATATATCGTTGAATTCAGCGTTAAAAGTTATTTCGAAAAGTGTCATAAAATATGATGGTCCGTATTGAAAAAAATAAGGTTGAGGGTGACCCAGGAAGAACGAAACGTTGGATACGAAATCTGATTATGTCATTTTGAAGATAATTTACTGTCAAATAGGAAACTCCTGTAACATTTTTTGATAATATTCGAAATAAAGTGAGAAAAAAATATAAATCAAAATGACAGAATTTACTTTTCTTATGATATCTCAAAAACCGGCCCTGATAATCTCGATTTGTTTGAACTGCTTGACAATGCTTCTATGAATGCAACTTTTTCTCCATTTGACCGATCTTCTAACTCTTATGGTTTAAAAGTTACCAATACAATGCCATTGAAAAAGTGGCCACCCTGTATACAAGCATTAAAAAATTGAGAATAAAATTCTTAATAGTCCAACAGCAAAAAAACTAAACAAATTCTCTACACAAATACAGAGAACGCAATGATAATGGATGAGACCTTATTACGTTCCAAATCAGTCATACAGTGCATTACCTCTATTCCTATTCGGTGAAGTACCAATCGAGATACCAATTACGACGACTCAATTACGACCCCTAAAAACAACGTTAGGGTAATAAGTATGTTGATACTGTTGACTGATTGATGATTCCTATGATTAATTAGGTATCGAGTGCTCTCAAAGTTCATTTGGCCCATATGACGCCGATAAAAACTAATAATGTTGTCATATGTTCTGTTTGCTCAATTTAAAAATAGGTTTGCCATGCCAATTATTGAATGGGGCAGAAATTCTTGAACAGATGCGCATTTGTAGATGATTAAAAATTGATATTTATGACTCATTTTATCGCAACGTTTGATATTTGCAATTGTTATACTCCAAATTAAATCAATACATCGTTTTCTGTTATTATTTCTGACATTCAAGGTGGTCCATGATTTTAAAACTTTTGGCAAGTTATTTATTTGAATCTTCGAGTGTGAAAAATAAAGTTATTCATCATTCTGTTTCTAAATGAAGACTCCATACTGAGTGTAACAGCCAAATGGAATAAATTCGATAACGAATAAATGAGGGGGTATTAGGAAAAACGCTCAGACACGTCAATTTGTAATTTTGAATGCGCATATTTTTCAAGAAAATAAAATAATATAGTTAAAACGAAAAGATTTTTTATTACTATGTTTTACTACCAATAATTTTAAGATACAATATGTAAGGAATACATTTTTGCGACTATAGTTTCGAACTCTCGTTCATCTTCAGACAACTGACCTCTGGGTACAAAGTACAGGCTATTTATGCGGATTCAGGTAGTGATAATAAAAAAGAAAGTGAGAGCTGAAGGAATTTTGTTTGCAACAGATGTTAGAAAAAATAAATTTGTGGATTATTACAGTTGTAGATGTTATTTAAATGCTTTGAAAATTTGAGAATTGCACAGTTCTATTTGGTCATTCATTATTTCGTGAATATTTTTCTGCTCTAATTTGTAAATTTCAATAGACTCCAGATAATTGAGTTTTATTACTTTCGATTCTACGTGTAAAATTTTCAGATTATCTATTGTTGGGAATGTGTGGCCATTCTCAATGCAATGGGTTGCGACGGTGGACTTGCTTTTGTTCTTGGTGAAATCCATTCGATGTTCATTGAATCTTATCATTCAATGCCAAAGATTCAACCCCAAATTTGCTTAAATCAGGAGTTTATGAGTTAAAATGTTCAACTTGCAATATGAAATATATAGGTCAGACTGGACGTTCATTCAAAACAAGATTCAATGAACATCGAATGGATTTCACCAAGAACAAAAGCAAGTCCACCGTCGCAACCCATTGCATTGAGAATGGCCACACATTCCCAACAATAGATAATCTGAAAATTTTACACGTAGAATCGAAAGTAATAAAACTCAATTATCTGGAGTCTATTGAAATTTACAAATTAGAGCAGAAAAATATTCACGAAATAATGAATGACCAAATAGAACTGTGCAATTCTCAAATTTTCAAAGCATTTAAATAACATCTACAACTGTAATAATCGACAAATTTATTTTTTCTAACATCTGTTGCAAACAAAATTCCTTCAGCTCTCACTTTCTTTTTTATTATCACTACCTGAATCCGCATAAATAGCCTGTACTTTGTACCCAGAGGTCAGTTGTCTGAAGATGAACGAGAGTTCGAAACTATAGTCGCAAAAATGTATTCCTTACATATTGTATCTTAAAATTATTGGTAGTAAAACATAGTAATAAAAAATCTTTTCGTTTTAATTATGATCAACTACCAAATAGTAACGGCTGAAACTGTTCAATTTTTGAAAAATAATATAGGGTGTTCCATGCGACTGTGGCCAATACCAACTTCCTTATTTCAAATGGAACCCCCTGTATATTATTTATTCTTTGGATTCTTCAGAAAATTCTAGACATGAATCATGTACAATATAATTTTCTTGAAAAATATGCGCCTTTAAAATTATAAATCGACGTGTCTGAGCGTTTTTCCCAACACGCCCTCATTTATTCGTTATCGAATATATTCCTAGTGGCTGTTACACTCTGTATATTTGTTATTGGATGATCTATTCAAATTCATGATATTATGTTGCGAACCTATAATTTACACTGAATAAACGGCATCCGCTAAAAAATTATTCAGTTCTCATTGTTGAAAGAAAGAACAAATCCAGAAGTGTAGAAAATGTTCGGTCCTCTGATTTTATCATTTTTTATAGTTTCTCTAGTTTTAGTAGAGGTAAATGTCCACTGATTCATCAAATTTTTTGATAGGGTTCTCTGAATGTGCGAATATTATACATAAATTAATATACCTAGAGTCCAAAGTGCGGTTGTCAATTTAAAGTTGCAAATATTTGATTGAATGAATAATATAATAAAATATCGGTACATGCAAAACCTTAAGCCGATTATGTTTGGCACAATTTTTTAACGGTTCAATCATAATCTCTACAGGGTGAAAAAGAGATTATATTCGAGGTGGAAACGTCTACCAACAAATCTGACAATACCACTCTGCTATGCTACTTGAAGTGTAAATCTGATGACCCTGAGGTCAATGGAACTATATTTTTACATACTGTGAATATTTTTCAAGAAGAAAAACTTTTCACAGTCGATGGAAACATCAGAAATTTGA
Organism: Adalia bipunctata; assembly: GCA_910592335.1. Lineage (NCBI taxonomy): Eukaryota > Metazoa > Arthropoda > Insecta > Coleoptera > Coccinellidae > Adalia > Adalia bipunctata. The sequence continues at coordinate 19,861,601 of OU342955.1, forward strand.
TACTGGAATGTATGGAATCCAATCTATCAACTGAACCATGTGGGGAGCAATACAGCAGATGTAAGCCTCTTATATCGAAGGTAGGTACTGAATAAAAATTACTTTTGCCCATCGCTGAACAGTTCTGATGGGAAACCATCGAGATGGATGATTCCTTTATTTCCTTCCCATTGAATTTTCATGAAGAATCGCCGAATGTTAAAATGGGATGTCTTCATTAGACAATGTGATCATAAAAAACATGGAGTAGTTCTATGGTTGGACTATTAGGTTTATTATTTGTTAAATACGTTGATAATATGCAGGGTGATTCTGGTTACACTCCACAAGAATCTAACTGGAGTAGAATGGATTTTCCTCAGATAATAACTATAATATCGTGAGAAAAGAATGAATCTATACAAAGGACCCCGCACACTTACTTAGGAAAAGCGGGTCCAGTGAATTTTCCCCATTTTTACATATTATATTTATATCAACCTTAAGAAAAATATATCAGATTTTCACGAAGGTCTTACATCCGGTTTGTTCTATAGGGCATTCCAAAATTGCAGCTACGGAAAAATGAATCTTTGAATTTTGATGATGATTCTTCTAAGTTTCAGAATTTCATCATGATGCCTTGGGTTCTGAATAACAAGATATCACAGATATCCTAACACCGCCAACCACGTTAAGTTTCGTTATACTGGCTGTTCCATGAAGCTGTATAATTAACTGAATGTAACTTTGTTAGTGACTCTGGTACCACCCTTTTTTTTTCAAAATATGATACCATAATGTATGTCCACCTCTGTAGAAAGTTTCGTTAATGTACAAAGAACAGTTGCAAAATTATTCAGGTTTAAATTCGGATTTCATACAATTTTCCTTCAAAACTTTTCTGTAGTTGAGATTGCTGTCAAGGAATATAGGTTTTCATTCAGTATAATTATTATGATAGGTATTGACGGACGGTCCAAAGGTGTTTTTATTCAGGAATGTACAGGATGGACATAATTCGGTGTCACTAATCTCCTCATTTCGCTATCTCGAAATCTGTTTATATAGAAAAACAGTATTATCATTCCAGGTTGTTCTATCTTCGAGCACTCTAAGGATGCATATTTCAAATATTTACCATGAAAGTATGTCGACCTTTGTGAAAAATTTCACTCGTGTATAATATCTAATTGAAAGATTGTTGCCAAATCATTCAGGTTTCAGTTCAATATACACCATTACTTGAAATAATAATTATCAACAATTTACATAAAAATGTATCAGCACAAAATATGAAATCTATTAATTCCAATCTTAAAATAGGGTTATTAATACGACTGATCAACAATTGAAACATTTAACAGTTGAAAGAGTCGAAGATTTTAGCTTTAAATTTGTTACACCACTATATAATCTAGGACAGTTACTAAAAAAAGTCATGGAATAATCAATCCTGCATTCAAGATAGAATTCAAGAGTTGAGTAGAGGGCATCCTGTATATTGAACTGAAACCTGAATGATTTGGCAACAATCTTTCAATTATTTATACACGAGTGAAATTTTTCACAAAGGTCGACATACTTTCATGGTATAATATTTGAAATATGCATCCTTAGAGTGCTCGAAGATAGAACAACCTGGAATGATAATACTCTTTTTCTATATAAACAGATTTCGAGATAGCGAAATGAGGAGATTAGTGACATCGAATTATGTCCATCCTGTACATTCCTGAATAAAAACACCTTTGGACCGTCCGTCAATACCTATCATAATAATTATACTGAATGAAAACCTATATTCCTTGACAGCAATCTCAACTACAGAAAAGTTTTGAGGGAAAATTGTATGAAATCCGAATTTAAACCTGAATAATTTTGCAACTGTTCTTTGTACATTAACGAAACTTTCTACAGAGGTGGACATACATTATGGTATCATATTTTGAAAAAAAGGGTGGTCCCAGAGTCACTAACAAAGTTGCATTCAGTTACTTATACAGCTTCATGGAACAGCCTGTATAACGAAACTTAACGTGGTGGGCGTTTGGATATCTGTGATATCTTGTTATTCAGAACCCAAGGCATCTGAAGAAATTCTGAAAATTGGAAGAATTATCATCAAAATTTAAAGATTCATTTTTCCGTAGCTGCAATTTTGGAACGCCCTATAGAACAAACCGGATGTATAAGACCTTCGTGAAAATCTGATAAATTGTTCTTAAGGTTGATATAAATATAATATGTAAAAATGGGGAAAATTCACTGGACCCGCTTTTCCTAAGTAAGTGTGCGGGGTCCTTTCTGATTCCACTGTTCAGTTCAGCTTATCTAAGTTCTTTCTTTTCAGTGGTCCAATGCATCAGACGATAATACAGAATGCTGCATCAAAGAGAGCTTTCTTGACATGTCAACCCTTGACTGGGTCAATTTTTTGGGCTTTCCAACTGGGGTAAACTGTCTGATGAAGTGTATAAAAGCTCGAAGAAGCATATTCGATAAGAAGGGCCAAGCAGAGGCTCTAAACGTCTACATCAACACTGAATTTGTTGATATTATCCCCGAAAAGAAGAGAGTGTTTAGACGTTGTGTACTCAATGGATCTGGTGTTCATACGTGTAAAGAGATTATGCATCTTTACGTTTGTTTTTTTCGGAATATGAAAAGGGCTGATTCAAGGGAATGGCTATATAATTAACCCTTGCTGAAGCATAAATGCTTTATTGATTTTGGTGGTTCCTTTTTTTTAAATTTGTTAAATTATGTACTAATTCTAAATATTTTCATTATATTACAGTTAATGCTACTGATCGACTGAATTACAGCAATCATGAAAACAGTTTCTTGTTATCTCAAAGTATTTTCCTTCCAACTTTTCTCACGGAAGTATCTGAAGAGAAAAACGGATTTTTCATTTTTAGATGCTCAGTAAGAGCAAGACAGTGAAATATATGCTAAGTCGGCTCACGTCTGAACCTCATTACATTATGTAGCTATTTATTCTGACCCTCCTTAATATTATTACCTCTGAATGAGATTTATTCTTATTCCAACTGAATTTACAGTGTTGTTGTAATACACTATTCATTGTAGTTATAGCATATTTCCGTGTAATCATAATAAATGTCTTGTTGGAGGGTGAATGTTCTCTGTTTTCACGAGAGGTTGGATGTGCAAGTGTTCTTGAAATAGATTGGCGACATTTGAGCTTTTTCATCTTTTCTCCATGTTAGCTTCATCGAGAAATCCAACACAATGTGATCAGGGATATGATGGTCGAAGGACAATAATGTTGCGAGAAATGTGCCTTGCATAGCATGATCTAACTTTCTTCACCCTTTGGTTCTCAGTCAGCAGACTTCAAGAGAGACGAAATTAGCTCCTTGAGCTCGCCCAAAAAATGGTTGTAACTCAATATTTACACATTTTGAGTTCACCGCCGGATACCCAGGACATAATACATGAAACCTTTCAATATAACTAATTAGTACACATCTTCTTCAAGCTGTTACGCTTTTAGTTACAACTTCATCTTTGTCGACTTACTATAAACTGGAGAAACATAAAAACCGAGGAACGGGCCCGGTTCAACGTATCAAAATAGGAAGAGGTATGTCAAACAAAATGCTGAAAATCCTCGTGTAGTTTTTTTTTGGGAGCGAAGTCGACAAGTATGATTATTATTACTTTTTTTGAAGATGAGGGAGATTTATCGGTATGATATAAGGCGCCAGGTGAAGGAAATATGATACCTATTGCGTTTTTACCTCAAAAGTTCAAAGGAATAGCGTTTGTATGTATATTACAGAAGGAATGTTGTTTTTAACACGTCTGCCTATTTTTCCGCGAAGGTCCACATTTTCTGATTTTCCAGCGACCGTAACTTATTCAATTAGTTTGGTTCCTAGATGAATGGTTCGGAAAATAAATCACTTTTGACGGAGAATTCTCGAAAATTTGGTCAATTTTGGACAGACGTATATAGCAGCCAGAAAAATAGCACTATAGGCGAATGTTGGTTTTAGATTGATTTTTTGCGAATCGAATGGTCCAAATTTTATTCTCCTATCGCGATTAGTTCAGATTTTCTGATTTTTTCCGCGAAGGTCCACATTTTTCGCTTTTCCAGCGACCGTAGCTTGAAAACAAATTGTTTTAGCGGAAATCTGTTCGCAAATTCGTAATCTTCGCCATCGATTTAGTAAATATGCTGCTCCACAAGAGTTAGGGCCCCCGCAGACTGCAGACATTTTATCGGCCGATAGTTTGGTCGGCTTCACGATCAGTATGGAGAGGAATCGCTGTAGTGTGCGCATATGCATTCCTCTCCATACTGATTAAGAAGCCGACCAAACTATCGGCCGATAAAATGTCTGCAGTCTGCGGGGGCCCTTAGGGATATCGTATTCAATCGTTTTTAAAAGTATGTAATCTTCGAGAAAATCGCTGTAAAATCATTTAAAACTCTATAACAACTTGAATCGATCCAATAAAAATTATCAGTATGAGACATTTCGTCAATCTAGTCGCCTTTTTTCTGAAGTTCGGTTCTTTGCATATGCTTCATGAATTTCCTTATTTTGAAATTAAGTCAGTTTATCAACGGCTTCGAGTTGAAACGAGTTTTCGGAAAATGCTAAGACGGTAATTAACAAACGCTAAGGCTAATAGGGCTATCGGGATGCTACAGGGTGGCCTAACTCAGGTTGTTATAGCGGAAAGGCTCCAAGTCAGCCAAACTGTGATATCTCGACTTTGGAATAAACAATGTACCAATGTACCTACTATTGAATTTCTCTAGTCATCAAATCGATAGACAAGTTATAGTATATTTTTTTACACGCCTTAGGTTTTATCTCTCTTAAAAATAGCACTAGTTTCTTCAAAATAAACTCTATATTTATACTCTCTCAGATTCAATTTAATGAATTTTTCCTAGATCTGACGGATTAAAACTACGATTTCGGCCAAGAATACTAAGAAACAGTAAAAAAATCAGCAAATCACTATATCTCCGTAGAGTAAAGACAGACATCGAACCAAACAAATAAAACGAAAGATATATGTGCTATTGTTGAAAGAAAATCCCTGCGTAATGAAATAGGAGACATGTCTTCAGGTAAATAACTAAAACAAATAGTAAGAATAGATATAAATAAAGCATCTTAAAATTTATAGTGACTTTAGGGGACGAGCATCTAACAACTATTATCTCAGCACAAAAGGAAGACGGTTCCTCACCTATGGCTACGTTTTTTTTGCCTCATTTCAATAATCCTCCCCATGGTCTTAGACAATGGGTTGATGGGTTGGAAGGTAGGGGAACTCATTTTTTTGCTATTTACAGGGGGCAACGATTCCTTCGGAGATGAAAGAAATAGAAATAACAATTCTAACACTTTTTTTCGTAATAATTCATGTTGTATAACTTTGGCGGCTTTCTCGCTAAAAATAACCATCCGTATACGGTTACAGTGTTTGTAGGGGCGGCAATTTCGTAAAATATGAGTTTTCGCACCGGTACCCGCACGTGATGGAGATTGCGACAGTCGCAATTCATAGATAAGGGCATTCATGCATGTTCATTTCGATAAATACGTTGGCATCCCTGATGCACGAGTCCTAACCCGCATTTCGGCCGTAGCGGTCATCGGCGGATTTGTGTTCGGATGCAGGGAAATTTGTATGTTAAATCTTTGTATAAATAATGGCAGGTGGCGTGGCCGATGAATCGACGGTTAAGCGATCGGTTCTCCATAAAAACAACCCCTATGCCTACTCTGTACCACGATTTGTACATATGCGCTTTTCGATTTACATAATAGGAAATCCTGTGCCTAATGAACCTCCATGCGGTGGATTCAGTCGTCAATTATGTCAAAATATTGACATCCACCCCCAGCTAACTGAACTGTTCCTCAAAAGTTGAGTATATTGATAAGATCTGTTCTGTACCAACGTAGAGCGAGTTTGGACTGTATTCGTATAAGAAGATGTTACGATAATTGACAAGCTTCAAAATTACAATACAGAAGGTCTATTAAATACTGATCTCAACTGGCCCTATCTATACAGGCCACAGGGTGAATTTTTTTAAGTGTTTCCTTAGACGTATTCGAGGAAGGAATTTCGATACGAATTCAAGATTCTGTATTTTTGTTTTGGAGTACATGAGCTTGAATTGGAAAATATTTTCAACCCCACATAGACTACTTTGAAATAGACGAGCATACCTACCAGTTTTATTGAGCCAACCTGGCTTTAGTGATAAAATTCAGTCAAATTCAATGGTATGCTCGTCTAATTCAAAGGAGGCTATGTAAGGAATTGTTATTCTTACTTATTTTTATCGATCAAGCACTATGCAAAACAAGCAATAATGAGAAGGTACATTAGAATGATATATCAAAAGTCTGTTCTTTATTTGCGGCGAATGTGACAAATAAACAAAGCAGGTAATGAATGATGACTAAATAAAAAAATCTTAGTTTAAAACTGACATATTCTTACTATTGACATAGCCTACTTGAAAATTATCTTAATAAACCTGACGTTCAGACAAAGAAACCCGGCTTTAGTCGTGAAATCCGAATTTTATTCAATCACGGCAAAACTAATGATTTTAAATACATGAAATGTTTGAAACACTAACTAGTTTTTGACGAGCAATCGATCAGAATTACAAAATTATATGGTTCCCATTGAAAAAAATGAGATTTCATAGTTTTATGCATTTGTTGAGGCTTTCGCGGCCAGCGAATAGCTCAAGTATAAGAGAGAAATAATTCCTGAAGATGCCAGACACTCGATCTGGCGAAACGTCGAAATCTAATAATCCACGCCGGCCGAAATGCTCGAAACAAGAACAGATTTCATAGTTTTATTGAGGCAGTGGCGTACCGAGGGGGGGGGGCGGTCCGCCCCAGGCCCCGCACCAGCATAGGCCCCAAATGGCCAAAAAGTACAAATGAGTTGAAAAGAAAAATAATTTATCAGGCCCCATGACGGCGGAGGCCGAAGGCCTCCTTATTAGTCCATATGTCAGACAAATAATTTTTTTTATTTGTGATTACATAATTTTATTTTATATGAAAAACTATTTGAAGGTCAAAAAAGTCTAGCCACTTCGACATAAATCCAGAAAAGCTCAAATAACTCGGGAATTACTGAATTTAGGAGCAAGAGCATCTTAGAGTGCTATCACTATTTTTCTCCGCAGAATCCAACGCAATCATAAAAAAATAGGGTTCTAATTTGAGAAACAGAAGTTATGGCCAATTTTCAATCACAGTTTTCGACACAACCTGTGATGATATTTATGAAATTCAAAAGATGACCTTACCACATTCTTCTACTTTGACGTTGTGAGAACGGTTCTCACTCGGGATGTTCAGAATGAGAAAAATTAACATAATACTGACTATGAATACTTTACGTTTTTCAGTTTTTTTTTCGATATTTTGAAAACTGTTTGAATTAATACAATACGATCCAACAGAGGTATTTACAGTAATATTACTATTCCATAAAATTCCGGTCATCTCTGTTGGAGTCGAAAGATCTTTCAGCAAATTGAAAATAATAAAAAATTATTTGGGGAACACTATGGGCCAAGCTCGACTGCGACAATTATCGCTTATATCAATTAAAAATGAAGCTGCATCAAGTCTAGATTTGAGTAAAGTCAATGAATCTTTTGCAAAAAAATGAGTCTCAAAGGTTGCAAATATTTTTTTCCCGAAGAAATCAATGACTTCAAATTTAGACTTGATGGACCACCAGGTTTGAATCCTCAATAATGAATTTAAATGAATACCTTAAATAAGTTATTCTTATTGTTATTTTTCCAAATAATCTAACATATCAATAAAATTAAAAGCTTTTTTTCATCCTCCTAAATATAATTAATTTAATATACCTACTACATAAATAAACATTTCGAATTACCTATTTCTTTTCATTACCTAATGACAACATCATTTATTCAAGTATACTCCTCAATTGTACCTTCAGTAAGTAGCTCTGCTTCTTCGAAGTATTCATATTTCGACTTGTTAAAAACCAAACAATTCATTAAGAAGGGGCCCTTCTCCGATTTTTGCACCAGGGCCCCTGACTATCCAGCTACGCCACTGTAACGAAGTTCACATTCGTTTCCGGTAGAACCGGAAGTAGATTCCGCTTGAAAATATTTCACAATTCAAGTTCATGTACTCTAAAAACAAAAATACAGAATCTTGAATTCGTATCAAAATTACTTCCTCGAATACTTCTAATGAAACACTTAGAAAAATCACCCTGAATATCCCCTGATCCTTTCTGCCGGAGGGATCCCTGAATTGGGGTGATTTGCTCACCCACGATCAATTCTTGATAAATATACTAACTGACAAAGAAATAGCAACACCAAGAAGAAGCTGTTCAAATTTTATTTTTTTTTGTAAAACATAGTTTAGCAAAGAGTAAATGATTCAAATTTGGAGAAAAAAACAGAGGGTTTACAATTTTTTTAATAAATTTGTTAATAATGTGTTTGTCCACCGGGATTATCTATACACTGCCCAACACGTCTGGGCATTGATGCAATAGGATGGTCTATTTCTTCTTGAGGGAAACTATCCCAAGCTACCTGTACTTCATTTCTCAGAGCCGCCAAAGTCCGTGGGGGCTGGGGTAATTTTCCAAGCCTTCTACCCATGCTCTATGAGCGAAAGATAGGAGAATCTGGGCCACGTTAGCAAAAGATTCACATGGGTCGCCTCAAAAAAGTTTAAACTAACTCTGGCAACATGAGGTCGAGCATTATCTTGCTGAAATATTGGATTCTCGTGCCGGTTAAGGTAAGGGAGAACATATGGCTCCAATATTTCTTGAAAGTAACGCAACGCTGTCATGTTTCCTCGAATAAAGACTAAAGCTGACCTACTTGCATGTGCAATAGCACCCCGTACCATAACGCCTACTGTCCGGTCTACATGACGCTCAACATCAAACTGAGGTTCACGTCTTTCTCCTCGACGTCGTCTAACCCTTCTTAGGCCATCATGTGCACCCAAGGAGAATCGAGATTCATCAGAAAAGACGAACTGACCATTTCACATTCCAATGTTGTCGTTCTCTGTACCACTGTCATCGTTGCCAGAGATGCTCAACCGTCAGAGGTACCACAAGATGGGGAGAAATCAGTATTTCCAACATCAGTATAAACAATATCATATTATCATATTATGATGCTGAGGTCCAAAAGAGCCTATTCGGCGGTAAACCGTTCGGATACTTACAGGATGGCCTCATTCTTCTAACCACTCATCAGCCAAAAATCAGTCTCTGATGGCATCAAGTCTTAGACGTCGATCTTGAAATTCATTTGTGCCCCTTCGACTACCGGTGCCTACTCTTCTTCGATTTTGGGCATTATCTAATCACGCTTGACAACATTTCATAACAGTAGTTGGATTTCTGTTCGTACGGTCATCGATTTCTCGAAATGACAACCCCGCCTCCCGTAGACCAAACATTCGACCTCTTTCAAATTAACTTAGCTTAGCTGGCGATAAATTCCGCATTCACATGCTCTAGGCATTTTAACAACAACTGAACATCGACTTTGGATCTCCTCGAACAGCTGGTTTGTTGTAAAATTTAAAAAAATTGCAAAAAACGACTACAATATTCAAGTAACAAAAAATTTTCACTTAAAAAAACCTTCGCGTTTTTTTCTCCAAATTTGATCATTTACTTCTTGCTATACTATCTATGTTTGATCGAAAAAAATTAAAATTTTAACAGCTCCTTCTAGTTGTTGCAGTTTCTTTGTCAGTTCAATGTGTTCAATGCGCAGCGAATTAATAGCGCATTGTCAATATCTTCTAAATATATCGAATACAGAAGGGTCTTTTGGCTCATCGTGTAGCCAGTTTTAATAGGTGTAATCATGATTTCCTCAAATTTCAATTTTCCAAAATTAAAAAATCTCTCAACTCCAGTTTAAAGCTTCAATAATCCTAATGCTGGCTATTGCCCAATGTAAGACTCATCTAATATGACCCAATCCATTATGCAAATTCCCAAAATGAGCTTCCCTGGCAATAACAAATGCGGCGGATGTCAAAATTAACGTGTTCCGAGCGCCACATACGAACATATGTGGCGTTCAACAGCTTTGAAGAGGCAAGATTGATAGACATCTCGGTGAGGATGAAGAGGTTTACTGATTGGCGCAAATTACGTAAACTAGTCGGAGCTGTCATCCTTCACTCCATCCTCCCACATCTGAGCTGTGGGGTGCAACACAAATCATGCCGTCTGATGAAGGATGGTCTGAAGGACGCCTAATTAATAAGAACGATTGCAGTCAGATCTTCTTTTATTCTGTGAAAGTGCGCCAATGAGAATTAGCGGAGGGGACTAAAAAATAGGAGGCTCTGGTCCTTTTTTTATTGATGATGATCAAGGCAGATCAGAATATCATGATCCTTGGTAAAGACTGATTTGCTCATCATTCTCAGATATGACAATGGAGTACCAGAAGTTTTTTGAAAGAGCTCTTGCTTTTTTGTTCCTATTCCGATAAAAATAATCACTTTGGGAGATGATCCCCCAACATAAAGGCCCTGTAGCGTGACTTAAAACACCTGAAGAACAGAAGAATCATTACTTATTGGAACTTGGAAGATCGGACCTGGTCGAAAGATCATCCTGATCAACTTTCCAGATATACAGGGTGTTTCGAAATTCATGCGAAAAAATTCAGGAGGTGATTGATCGTATGAAATTAAGAGGGGTCTTTTCTGTGACAAAACATCCTCAGCCCATCCCTTTCCGATATATCCTTTAAAGGTGGTGACTAAAATTGAGTTTTTATTTTTTCTCTTGAGATATTGGTTTAGAAAAGAAAATTCAAGAATAAAAAATTGTTGATAACAGGGTAAACAAACACACTTGACGATACGTTTCAACATTTTAATAGAAATAAATTATACAGTTGACATGCATGTTTCGGGTTTTAACCCATTCTCAAAACTGAAAACAAAATATGTATACACACAACCAAACTTATATGGAATCACCCTGTTATTTGGAAAAAACGAATTTTAATTAAAAAAAAGTCGCTGAAAAGTGAAGAGCAGTTTTCCCAAAACAAGTTTATTACAAAAATAATATAAATTCTTAAAAGATTATTTTTATAATAGAACAGAAAATTAAAAGTGTAAATTTCTCTAAAAATAATTTTTATGTAACTGAGAATTGAACAACAAATAAAACGATTTTAACAAATCAATAATCAGTATTACCACCCCTGGCATTAATACAAGCTTGAATTCGACGAGGCATGCTTTCTATTAAGTTGTTAATTTCTTCTTCTGTAACATTTGCCCATTCCTCTGAAGCCGCTTGTATAAGTTGCTCTGCGTTACCAGGATTATTTTGACGAGCTCTAATTTTTCTTTTGATCCTATCCCACAAGTGCTCGATAGGATTAAGGTCCGGTGAACAAGAAGGCCACTCTAAAACAGTCACACCTTCTGTTTCGAAAAAATTTTTTGCAACTCTGCTGGTATGTGGAGGTGCATTATCCTGCATAAATAGGAAATAATCTCCAAAAGCACCTCGCCAGAGCCTCACTACAGGTTGTAGCACTAGATCAACATACCTAGGCCCTGTCAGAGATTGTCTAATGGGAATTAAAGGAGTTTTATCACCAAACATAATTCCGCCCCAAAACATTACAGTACCTCCTTTGTATTTAGGGATCGGTCTTGCAGCTTGGAGCCTAGCTTGCCTCCCTCTACCTCTTAAAATGCGAACACGCCGGTCGTCTGATCGTAGGCCAATTCTGGTCTCATCCGAAAATAAGACATTTTTCCAATCTCCAATAGTCCAATTTTCATGCTCTAAACACCAATTAAAACGGTCAACTTTATTTTGCCTTGATAGTTCTGGAACTCTCAGCGCTCATCTCTTGAATAATTCCCGAGCGCGAAGTCTTTTTCTGATAGTTTCGACAGAACACCTGTAGCTTGCAAAAATTGCCTTTGAAGCTCTGAATGAGATACTGCGGAATTTCTTCTTGCTGTTTGGGCTAAAAAGCGATCCTGCCTTTCTGTAGTTACTCTTCCACGACTTCTTCTCGGCCTATTCTTTAGGGTTCCTAACTCCAGAAACCTTGCATAGGTTTTTGAAACAACCGTTCTTGCAATCTGTCTTTGTGACATATCTTGTTCTGCCATAGTAATAATTCTTCCTCTCTGGACTTCCGATAACCCCACATAAGGCATTTTTTTAAAAACTTCGCAAAAAAATAAAATATAAATTCACTGCGACGTTCGAACGAAATGGTAAAATCGACACTGCAAAGCCAAATCTTATCAAGTGCTTATGAACCTAACTGTTTTTGTGAGTAAACACATGCACTCTTTATTTGCTTCTAACGAAAAAGATATCAAAATAATATTTCATCTTAATACTGGGTGATTCCATATAAGTTTGGTTGTGTGTATATAGACACAACAGATACACTTCAAGTGACAGATGTCAACACCGGAGATAAACGGAAATCTAACTGATCTTTTACGATTTGAAGTTTATGTTTAAATGCTAATGCTGTATGCTGATGATATTTCCACAATTTCTAAGAGATCTAATCTTTTACTTTTTCCACCTTTGTGAAGAATTTTTGTTTTACCAAAATCTATGAAATGATTGCAAGTGATGCAATGGTTGGAGAAGCCAGTTGTGGGCTTATTTCCAAGAATGGATTTTTTGTGTTCTTCAATTCTAACTTTGAGAGACCGACCAGTTTGTCCTAAATAGAATGCAGGACATTCATTCATCACAGAAAAGTTTATAAACACCATTTAATGCGGTCCTCACCATTAAAAAAAAATTGATCTCAAGTTTTTCTTGTTGGTACAGATTACATCAATATTATTTTTCTTTAATCATTTACACACTTTGTCGCCTATGGTTGGAATATAATTGACATTATGACATATACAAATTTCTTTAATTGTGTTTCAGGATGAGGTGGATAGATGGAATTTAATAATCTCTTATGTTTTTTCTTAAAAATTAAATCTTCTATTATAATAGAAGAATAGCCAGTGTTCTCAGCTAATAACTTCAAGACTCCAACCTCCTTTTTGAAATTACTTTCAGACAATGGGACAGAAATCGTACTAAAGTACGAAATGCTGACATTTTCTTTTTATAGGGATGTGAGCTACTATTGTGAACAAGAATGTCCGTAAATTTTGATTGAAAAATTGTTTGAAATAAAATGAGGATTTCAAGTTATGATTTCATTTGATGAAACTTCATCTCGAAAAAAAAGTTTTGATATGAAATAAAGTAAGGGTTGCTAATTTCAACTCCGTATGTGACAGGAGTGTTGAAAAACTAAATACCCGTGGTTAGTCCTTTGCGAGTGAACGGAAATTACAAAATTTCAAGTTTCTAGCTCTACTGAAATTTCAGAAAAAAAAATAAATTAAGTCACCACTTTTCAGGGGTGATATCTCAGAAAAGGGTGAGCTGAGGAGATTCTGTTATAGGAAATACCCATTTTAATTTCATACGAGCAATCACCTCCTGAATTTTTTCGCATGAATTTAGAAACACCCTGCAGATTTACGAGTAACTTCAAAAACGCGATTTTCTCACCCCCCTAATTCGCATTAATTCCCAAAAGGCGATAAATTCTTCCCATTTCAATTTACCCATTCATGGCCTAAGGTTATTGTTGTAATGTACGAATGCCAGACAATTTCACGCTCCAATGGACATTCCGATAATCCCCGAATAATGAGGGAATGCCAGTTTGAAGACTTCCCATGAGCGGAAATCGAAAAAAATTCCTCCAGTAAGTTCCAGCTCCCAGCTTTGACGTTCGTCCAGTCCAGGAAGTGATCAGTGAATACGAGTTTGGCTGAACTTGTCCCATTCATTAACGACAGTTTCTTCTGGTTTTTCTGGAAGGGTGGTGAGGTTGTTTGGTGACGTAAATGGTCTGTACATTTAATCGCAATTGAAATTGCAACTGCAAAACGGACCACTTCTCACGAGGATGTTGATTCGAAAAGAGGGACACATACCGTATTCTTTCAATGGAAACCGATGGTTGATTGACAAAAATCCCTTTTTTGTTGATTCGTTATAGTATTTGGACTTTTTGGACTCTAACGTCGTGAATATCGAATACAACAAAGCTTTCACAGGTGGAAATCTGAACTGTGGACAAAGGACCCAGCACACCATTTTTACATATTACATATATTTATATCAACCTTAACTAAGAACAATATATCAGATTTTCTCGAAGGTCTTACTTCCGGATTGTTCTATAGATCGTTCCAAAATTGCAGCTACGGAGATAAATCTTTAAATTTTGATGATAATTCTTCTAATTTTCGGAATTTCATCATGATGGTTCTGAATAACAAGATATCACAGATACCCAAACACCGCCCAAAACGTTAAGTTTCGTTATACAGGCTGTTCCATGAAGCTATATAAGTAACTGAATGTAACTTTGTTAGTGACTTTGGGACCACCCTGAGTTTTTCAAAATATGATACCATGATGTATGTCCACCTCTGTAGGAAGTTTCATTAATGTACAAAGAATAGTTGCAAAATTATTCAGGTTTAAATTCGGATTTCATACAATTTTCCTTGAAAACTCATCTGTAGTTGAGAATGCTGTCAAGGAATGTAGGTTTTCATTCAGTATAATTATTATGATAGGAATCGACGGTCGGTCCAAAGGTGTTTTATTCAGGAATGTACAGGATGGACAAAATTCGGTGTCACTAATCTCCTCATTTCGCTATCTCAAAATCTGTTTATAAAGAAAAACAGTATTATCATTCCAGGTTGTTGAATCTTTGAGCACTCTAAGGATGCATATTTTTTTAAATATTATACCATAAAAGTATGTCAACCTCTGTGAAAAATTTCACTCGGACTCGTGTATAAATAATTAAAAGATTGTTGCCAAATCATTCCGGTTTGAGTTCAATATACCTACACCATTACTTGAAATAATAATTATCAACAATTTACATGAAAATTTATTAGCACAAAATATAAAATCTATTAATTCCAATCTTAAAAATGGGTTATTAACACGACTGATTAAATCAATTGAAAGATTAAACAGTTGAAAGACTGAAGATTTTAGCTTTATATTTGCTACAACACTAAATAATCTAGGACAGTTACTAAAAAAAGTCATGAAATAATCACTCCTGAATTCAAGATAGAATTCAAGAGTTGAGTAGAGGGGTACTTAATATTTCGCATATGTCGTATCCAAGAAACCAGAGTTATTATGTGAGATTATGTCCCCAGGGTTCTGGCTCCAGTAATGGTGTATATTGAACTAAAACCTAAATAATTTGGCAACCATCTTCTAATTATTTATACACGGGTGAAATTTTTCACAAAGGTCGACATATTTTTATTGTATAATATTCAAAAAAATATGCATCCTTAGGGT
This sequence comes from Adalia bipunctata, assembly GCA_910592335.1. Lineage (NCBI taxonomy): Eukaryota > Metazoa > Arthropoda > Insecta > Coleoptera > Coccinellidae > Adalia > Adalia bipunctata. Next base: position 19,877,081 of record OU342955.1, read on the forward strand.
GCTCAAAGATACAACATCCTGGAATGATAATACTGTTTTTCTATATAAGCAGATTTCGAGATAGCGGAATGAGGAGATTAGTGACACCGAATTATGTCCATCCTGTACATTCCTGAATGAAAACACCTTTGGACCGACCGTCAATACCTATCATAATAATTATACTGAATGAAAACCTATATTCCTTGACAGCAATCTCAACTACAGATAAGTTTTAAAGAAAAATTGTATGAAATCCGAATTTAAACCTGAATAAGTTTGCAACTGTTCTTTGTACATTGATGAAACTTCCTACAGAGGTGGACATACATCATGGTATCATATTTTGAAAAACCCAGGGTGGTCCCAAAGTCACTAACAAAGTTACATTCAGTTACTTATATAGCTTCATGGAACATCCTGTATAACGAAACTTAACGTGGTGGGCGGTGTTTGGATATCTGTGATATCTTGTTATTCAGAACCCAAGGCATCATGATGAAATTCTGAAAATTAGAAGAATTATCATCAAAATTTAAAGATTCATTTTTCCTGCAATTTTGGAACGCCCAATAGAACAAACCGGATGTAAGACCTTCGTAAAAATCTGATATTATGTTTATTATATTGATATAAATATAATATGTAAAAATGGGGAAAATTCACTGGACCCGCTTTTCCTAAGTAAGTGTGCGGGGTCCTTTATTAGTCATAATGACTTCATTATTTCTGATGACTGCAGTTGAAACAATTCCAAATCCATTGATATTTTGAAAAGGATGGTGAAAGCCCACGAGGCAGAGGCGTCTAGTAGGCGGGTTCAGCCCACATCGGGCGTGTAGCACCACACAGCGTGGTCCATATCCATGTCAGATCATCGGAAGCATAGGATGCTGTTCAAGATGCATCAGACCGTGCGCTACTCGTCATCTAGACCGCTAGACGGCACATGTGTTTCTGTGGTTACTTGTGGTCATTCGATACGCCCTGTAAGAAACACCGACGGATGCCGACCATAAAGATGACTGTGTTTATTCGTTGACCCAGGATATCGATATCCTAGAAGTTTGAAAAAATTCGCATGTTAAATTCTGGAGAAAAGGTTCAGATTTTAAATTTCGATTACTTGGCTTATACTGCTCCACAAAAGTTGAGGAAGTTTGGAAACTTTGAGACGTGATCATTTATCTTTCGCTATAGTTAACCAGGATCCTTTGGCGGTTTCAGAAGATATACCTACTAACTAACAAAGAAACTGCAACACCCAGAAGGAGCTTTTTAAATTCTATATTTTTTTTTGGTAAAACAAAGATAGCGAAGCGGGAGTAAAGGACCCCGCACTTTTCTTATGGCAAATGGCGTTCCGTCAAATGTTCTAATTTTTTGGTATGTATTTAGGGTATGTATTTTCGTGAGGTTCACAATTTATTTCATGACTGAATCACCCTGTATTCTTTGAACTCCATGTTAATATTTTCTGGAAAAATCAAACAAACACCTTAAATCAACCCAAAAGTACAGGGTGTCCACTTAACCTTCATTGTGAATAGTTTCTATGATAATGGATCACCCAGTATGAATTCTGGGTATTTCAGGTTTTTTCGATGTAACAACAACATATCTAGTGAAATAGTTCATTTTGCGAACGTTTTCGCTCTGGAACTGACATATTTTATACTTTCAAAATCGGGCAAGCATTCAATTATGGATAACCCTATATTCGTAAAGATTTTCGGTCATATTTCTCCATATAGTTGCTCCCTGGCAATGGAATGAAATGTTTTTTGAGAAAAATTGAACTTCATTCGATTCTGTTTCGAGATACGCGCGTAGTAAAAGAGATTAACTCCCAACTTCAACGCACTGTATCTCAAAAACTAGTCATAGGATTGAGTTGGGACCATGGACACTTTTGATCAGTAGGTCGGGTACTACATTATGCCAAAAAATAAGAACATTTGACGGAACGCCATTTGTCATAAGAAAAGTGCGGGGTCCTTTGGAGAAAAAAAAAGAAGGGTTCGCAATTTTTTTCTAATAAATCATAAATCTATTAATAATGTGTTTGTTAATCGCGATTATCTATAGGTACACTCCCCAACACGTCATGGCACTGATGCAATAAGTTGGACAGTTGGTCTGTTTCTTCTTGAAGGATACTTTCCCAAGCTACCTGTACTTCATGTCTCAGAGCCGTCAAAGTCCGTAGGGGCTGGGGCAAATTTCCAAAAGCCTTCTACTCATGATGTCCCAAACATGCTCTATGGGCGAAAGATCACAGGATCTGACCGGCCATGGCAAAAGATTCACATGGGTCGCTTCAAAAAGTTTAAACTAACTTTGGCATCATGAGGTCGAGCATTATCTTGCTGAAATATTGGATTCTCGAGCCGGTTAAGGCAAAGGAGAACATATGGCTCCACTTTTTCTTGAAGGTGACGCAGCGCTGTCATGTTGTTACCTCGAATAAAGACTAAAGGTGAATTTCTTGCTTGTGCAATAGCACCCCATACCATAACGCCTACTGTCCGGTGTACATAACGCTCAACATAAAACTGATGAGGTTCACATCTTTCTCCCCGATGTCGTCTAACCCTTCTTCGGCCTTCATTTCCACCCGAAGAGTATCGAGATTCATCAGAAAAGACGACCTGATGCCATTCCACATTCCAATGTTAACGTTCTCTGCACCACTGTAATCGTTGCCGGCGATGCTCAACCGTCAGAGGTAACACAAGATGGGGTCGATAATGCTGCAGTCCAAATGACCTTATCCGGCAGTAAACCGTTCGGACACTTACAGGATAGCCTTGTTCTCCTAACCACTCATCAGCCAAAGATCGAGTCGCAAATCGGTCTCTAATGCTTGCCATACACGGAGCGACCGATCCGAGCGTTTTATGGCCTTTTATGACATTTAATGAGCACCCGATCAAGAGACTCTTTTCGCTCGTGGTCTCATAAAATGTCGTAAAACGCTCGGATCGGTCGCTTCGTGTATGGCCATGCATAATATGGCCATTAGTCTTATGCCGGCCATTCACGAAGCGTCTGTTTCAAGCGTTTTACGACCTCATCTGGACGCGTGACTTTTCAAGCTTCCAACCGGGCCTTTGAGCGTCGTAAAATTCACCACCGACGCAGCGTCCATGCCAAGTTTCCGCGTTCAAGAACGTAGAGTCTCGAAACAGTCGAAACGCTTTGGTCGCTTCGGACGCTTAGGTCGCTTTAGGAAAGTCCCGTCGGCCATAGACGGAGACTGTTTACAAGCTTTCGTGCGAAGCTGGTAGCTCGAAAGTCCCCTAAAAACGCTCCGTGAGTGGCCTACCTATGACGTCGATCTAAAACTTCATTTGTGCCCTTTCAACGTCCGGTACCTACTCTTCTTCCATTCTGGGCATTATCAAACCATGGCTTGATAATGCCCAGTTGTCAAGCACGACAACACCTCATAAAAATAGTTGGATTTCTGGTCGTACGGTTAGAGATTTCGAAATGACAACCCCCTCGCCTCCCGTAGACCAATAATTCGATCTCTTTCAAATTCACTTAACTGGCGATAAATTCCGTGTACGGGGTGACCCAAATTGCTTGATTTTGGCTGTTTCTGGTACTTCTAGGCTAGATGGGTGAAAATGTTGAAGGAGTCTTGGGCTCGATTCTCGTGTAAACTCCATAACTGAAAACCGTTTCACGATATCTCCATTTGTTTTGAGGATAGAACGAAGTTATGATATTTTGGGGATTTTGAAAATGTGCCATGATTTCTTCATTCTCTAAAAAATCTAAAAACGGCAAAAACTTTCTACAGGGACTTTTTCATTAGCAATACGACACCCTATTGTGGTTTTTTTTATCTCTTGTATAAAGGGTGGTGAAAAAAACAACTTCCTTATTTTGAATACGAATGGTATCTTTTTTTGATCCTATGTTATGCAAATGCAAATATTGAATTTGTATTATGGCAATTTCACTAAAATGCTGATTTTGCGTCAAATATCGAAATAATATATCGTACATTTATAAATATTTTCGAAGAGCTGATTTTCTTTGCATAACATAGGATCAAAAAAAGATACCATTCGTATTTAAAATAAGAAAGTTGTTTTTTTTCCACCCTCTATACAAGAAATAAAAAAAAACTGAATACGGTGTCGTATGGCTAATAAAAAAGTGCCTGTGGGAAGTTTTTGCCGTTTTAAGATATTTTAGAAAATGAAGAAGTTATGGCCCATTTTCGAAATCACCAAAATATCAAAATTTCGTTATATCTTCAAAACAAATGAAGATATCGTGGAACGGCTTTCAGTTATGGAGTTTTCACGAAAATCAAGCCCAGGACTCCTTTCAACATTTTCACCTATCTTACCTAGAAGTACCAGAAACAGAAACAGCCAAAATCAAGCAATTTGGGTTACCCTGTACACGTGCTCTAGGCATTTTAACAACAACTAAACATCGACTTTGGGTCTACTCGAACAGCAGGTTTGTTGTAAAATTTGCAGAAAACGACTACAATATTTGTAACAAAAAATGTATACCTACATGAAAAAACCTTCACAATTTTTTTTCTCCAAAGTTAATTATTTACTCCTTGCTGTGCTTTTTATGTTTTACGAAAAAAAAAATTGAATGTGAGCAGCTTCTTCTGGGTGTTGCAGTTTCTTTGTCAGTTGGTATAATAACACTGGTAGGTATATCGAATAGAATAGAATATATATTTAATTCAGAAATTATTGTACAACACAATAAAATTGGAATTCGTCAAAATCAAACTATTTAACTTCTACACAATTCAAAAAATTCTGACAATGTATAGGGTTCACCTTCAATCAAATGACAACATGTTACAGAGTTTTTTTTTTGGGACAGAGGATCATTCGTTGATATGGGCTTAGTTGGAATTCGAAAGTAGTAGCTCTGTTTTTTTCTGAGGACTTCATGTACCTATAATGAAGCGTTTGTGGGCAAATGTTCATGGAAGTTTTCATCTTAAATATCAGTTTACTATCTACTGTAACATCCCTGCTAGTAAAAAGCGTATCAACATATTCTCTTCGAGAGTTGTATTTTCCCTGAAAAAATTATGAAAAATTTGCGTTTGAATGGGTATCCATGAAAGATTTTTACTGGAGGTGAATCCACATGCCAAAGCAAGTGTTCAAATATGATTCAATAATCTATTCCGGAATTTTTCTGTAATCTGAACAATGTGCAAGATATTTGGAAGAATTTCACCAATTCCCCCGTTTGGAGAATTCCTGACCACCCTGACAGCACCCCCCGAGTCTGGCGATCCATCACCCCAGTGTCCCGATGGTCCGGAAGTGTTCATGATTGTCGAACACATATGAGATCCCTCAGGAATGTAACTATACAGAAATAAATCACTAGGAGTCTCGTTGTCATCGACCATAAACACAATATACGACCGGTTAAATCTGAATCTTCCTTTCCGCACATTTCCAACGTCAACACAATTATCACCAATTACCGAGGCCATAATTTTCGAAGAAACATAGGCGGGGCACAGATGTGGGCTACGCAGAAAAAAATTCCTCACAGGGTTTTTATAGGAGACACAGTGTAAGATGGAACGGTTTTCTTGAAGCTATTTTCCACAGAAACTACAGTTTCATGTAGTGTATTCGGTGAGACCATGCAGGTCGGTGTTTTTAAGTATAATGAGCTGTTGGAACCAAGTGAAACCATTACCACAGTATAAGGTCGAGATCTACCTTATACTGTGCCATTACTGGGGAACGGTATCCACTTCAATTGATGCGATTGGTCCGAGGACTGCGCGAAAAACGGTCACGATACAAGAAGAGGCACGATAATGTAATTCTACAGCATGACAACGCTCGGACTCATGTTAAAGCCTATCTGGAAAAGCTCGAATGAGACGTAATACCTCAATCGCAGTATTCTCCAGAAAAAATTGCTTGTTACGTGGATAGCCTCAAAAGGTTATTCGAGCTCTAAAAGATTGATGGGAAAAAGTTGGTGCTAACAATAGGCAACACTTTGAATAATGCATTTGTAATCATTTTTCAGAATAAAGTTGCATATTCATAAAAAGGCAAAAGGAACAAAAAAAACAAAAAAACAAAAGTTCCCTTCTTGTCAAAGAGGAGTAGGTTGACCATGGTGTCACTGTCAGTCTAGTTATGACTTTCTTCAGAGCACCTCCAACAAGTACAACATAAAACATTGGTTCTAATCAATCAAAAATAACTTTTGAGATAACCATAATTCACTCACAACGACATCTAAAAATGAAAATATCGAGACAAAACCACTAACCAGAGCAGAGAGGAACAATAAAAAATATTCGGTTAAATTTTCATAATCCAATTGTTTATCATTTTATTTCGAATATAGGTACACTGCGCAAAAAAATTAACGCTCATTCTGAAAATCTCAATTTTAATGAATGTTAACTCTACATTGACTTTATAACTTATTTTTTATGTTCCCTCGGGAAGGTTTTGAACGAAACAAGACACATTTAATGGAAGAAAAATTCAGGATTCCACCGAATCTTATGTGAAAGAAGAGAAATGAACAATTTTCAAAATACTGAAATGCTGGTAAGTGATTTAATACTTGGTATTTCCACCCCTTGCGTTAATTACAGCTCGGCAACGACGGTTCATACTCAAAATCAGTGATCTTAAAATGTTCTGATCTAATCCTTCCCAGATTTCTCAGAGTTGGATTCCTAAGTCATTAAGAGTAGCTGGATGATTTTCTGAACTTCTCAGTCTTCTATTGAGGTTGTACCAAACCTGCTCAATCGGATTGAGATCTGGACTTCTTGCTGGCCATTCCATTCGAGAGACTTCAACCTCTTCAAGGTACCTACTCTTGAACGATGCGCGCACGATGGGGTCTGGCATTATCGTCCATAAAAATGAAATTTTCACCAATGTATGGGGCAAATGGCACTTCATGCTCTTCAAGAATGTTCCTTATATACTTATCAGCATTCATAGCTCCATTATCAACAACAATCACTAGGTCTGTGTCAGTCAAAGATATTCCACCCCATACCATAATCGATCCTCCCCCGAAACCAGTAGTATTCAGGAAATTGCACTGAGCATATCTTTCATGTGGACGTCTGTATACAAGGGAACGTCGATCACAATGGTAGAGGCAGAATCTACACTCATCTGTGAAGAGAACTCTTTCCCAATCGGCCTCTTCCCAATGGATATGCTCTCTCGCAAAATCCAAACGCGCCCTTCGATGGGCTGGGGTAAGAGCTGGGCCTCTTGCCGCGACCGAGGCCTTAAATCATATTCTCTGAGGCGATTTCTTTTTGTCTGAGTGCTAATTTGCACCTCATGAGTTTGCTCAAGCTGATTTTGAAGGAGGCGAGCGGTTGCAAACCGTTGTCTCAAAGAAGAAACTCTCAAGTAACGTTCTTGAATGGCAGTTGTTACCCGTGGTCAACCCTGTCCTGGTCTTCGGACATTCATACCTGTCTCCCTGAATCGCTGCAACATTCTGGACACACTTGTATGGGAAACTCCAAACCTTTCTGCAATTCTTGTGTATGTCCACCCTTCTTCTCGCAAAACTACCGCTTGGGCACGTTCCTCTTGGGTCAAATTGCGTGTTTTGCGTTGCAGTGTAGAAAATCAAACGAAAGAAAAACTATTGATCACTAGAATTGATCGAGAACAACTGATTTCAGAATGGAGCCAATATATTCAAAATCTGATAATATCATCTTTTTTTATTCCTGCTGGGAGAAAACATCTGTATTGAAGAAAAACCATGGGCGTAGATAGGGGGGGGCCTGGGGGGGCACGGCCCCCCCCCCAGAATCCACGGTGCCCCCCCCTTACTGAAAAACACATTTGTTTTTCCTTGCTCGTTTTCCACTGTGCCCCCTCAGGCTCCCCCCAGGAAAAAAGGCTAGCTACGCCCATGAGAAAAACATTGAAAGTGGATAACATATGCATGAATAATTCTGATAAAGATAATTATCATTGAGAATACCTCCAGTTGTAGAATAAATTTGAGATTTCCATAATGTGCGTTAATTTTTTTGCGCAGTGTATTATACCAAAATCCAAGTGAGATACAAAAGTTCATAATTAATCAGTGAAATCACCAAAGTGTCGACTTATGAGATGCAGGACCCGCCTCTGGAGATCCCGAAGCGCCACTTGATGACTTAATTTAACTCAAACCGCCCCTTTTCTTAGTAAGTCATTTTGGTGGGGGAAGGACCTAACACCGCCCGACTTAAGTCAAGATCCAAAACATCGCAATTTGCTCAGTCTCATCTCAGAAACAAGGCTTATTAGATTATCCAATTTGCATAAACAGCCTTTTCCAATTTGAAATCTGACAAATTATGTGTTGAAAGTGAGATCGGTTTCGATAAAAACGGACAGTTTGATCTTCAGGCAGATTTTTTATACCGTTCAATTAAAAAGATTATTTCTGAGGATGTTCAGTTACGAAAGGACTTACACGGAACTGTCTCCTTTGGACTATCCTACAAGGACGAACTATTCAGCGAATAATAGACAATTTTCGGTGTGCAGTTTATTGAGATTGGGGGATAAAGGAAAATCGTCTGAAGTGGATTGCAATGAAGGTGAGAGAAGAAAATGGAAATCGGAAAATGAGGTTTTCAGGTTCATTGGATTGACTGCAGAATCTTCTGAATTGTCTTTATTCATATTTAGATTTTCTACATCATTTTGATGAAGGATCATTTGCTTTTTTGGGTCAAGTGGTCTAAAATAAAAAATTAATAATTTTCATTATGGGGCTTCATCTATTCCCTTTTTACTTTATATTGGACTAATCACATGCAAATTGAGATTGAACAACTTCAAAACGAAATAGGCAACTTGAAACTGATTAACACAATCGAATTGAGATTTAACAAAATCGAAATGGGACTCTAATTTGTTTTTTATACAATACATAGAGACTTTTAAATAGTCTTATCGAAAATTGTTTGGAAGTTTTTATAATGAAAATGTCACTACTCAATGCGAGATTGTCTAGTCCCAAATTGAATGATAATCTCAAATGGATTGACTGCGTCAACCAAGTTGCTTATTCTCATTTTGAAGTTGTTCAATCTCAATTTGAATTTGATTAGTCGCTCTATTTGAAGTTGAAGTGATATATTCTTATTACAAATTATCTTGAAATGTTTATGATGAAAATCATTTCTCAATACGAAATTATTCAATCCAAATTTGAACTTCTTCTATCTCTATTTTAAGTTCCTTTTTCTCAATTCGAAGTTGTTGAATCTCAATTGGAATGTGATTAGTCATGATTTGAATGTGATTAATCTCAATTTGAAGTTGCTTATTCTCATTTTTAAGGTGTTGAATCTCAATTTGAATGTGAATAGTCACGGTTTGAATGTGATATTAATCTCAATTCGAAGTAACTTGTTGTAATTTTGAAGTTGTTCAATCTCAATTTGAATTTGATTAGTCTCAATTTGAAGTTACCTATAGAGATATTCTTATTACAAATCATTTCGAAGTTATTATAAATAAATAGTTATTTAATCAAATAGTTTATTAATGACAGCGATTAATGGTCGAAATATTTTAACGCGCTCGCTCCGCTCACGCGTTAATGTTTGAGACCATTAATCGCTGAATTAATAAACGAGTTGATTACAAGATTTTTCCGTCGACCTCATCACGAATTGAATATGAATTCTCGATATAAATGAATTTTTATTCTGCATAATAGACAAATTTGACATGATGTAAATTTCTATGTTCATTTCGATATAATATTTATGCTCCCTATGGAACAATTCGAAAAATTCATAAAGGGAATATTGGACATGATGTGACATTCTGAATATTTACATTTAGTTCACATTTATATAATTACCTATGATATCCGATAATTAAGGAACGTATGGAGAAAGTGGAGGTTGAAGTATTATTCACTTTGTAACTTTTAGGTATCACCTGAAATTTCTTCTGCAATCTATATTTTATTTTGTATGGAGTTTTCAATATGCCCGTCTTTGACAGAAGTTGATTTCCAACCAAGCTCGATAGTGCTTTGACTGAATATTTTATGTTCGGTTGCCATGACAATCATGCATTAATTAGAAATCATGCATTAAAATAGGTCATTAATGGATGATTTCGAGTGCGTTAAAATGAGCTGTTATTCTATGGTCGACGGAAAATGTCATTTCTCGATACGAAATCATTCAATCCCAATTTGAAGGTCTTCAATCTCCATTTGCAGTTCTTTTTTCTCAATTCGAAGTTGTTGAATCTCAATTTTAAAGGGAATAGTCTCGATTTGAACTTGAAGTCGAAACGGTATAGTTCTATAACGTGGATAACTGTGAGATATTGTTTAATGGTATAAAAACTGAAAATCTTGAATTGAAAGTTGAAACCATCATACACGGAGCTTCGCTTTCGCTGCGCAATTGAGTCACACTTTTTAGTGCCCCACCATTAATGCAATCGCAGTTTTTCGAGCTTTAAGTACTGAACGGATATTGTCCCCAACCTACGCAGCTGTGAGCAATTTTGAATTCTTTTTTCTGTCGAAGTAGGCTTCAGAAAAAGAGAATCATAAAACCATGATGGTTCAAAGCTTCCAAAGTACTTACTAAAATGAAAGAGTTTTTTGAATCTATATTAATAAAAGGCGATCTATGGTTGGTTCAAAACTTCGAAATGCCATATTGTTCAAACGATCGTACCAAATTGGACAATTCTTTTTTTGTTGTGTTTATTATTGTTAGGGCAAGGTTTATATAACAAAATATTCCCAAAAATATCCTACAGAAAAGAAAAAAAAGCCTTCCTTTTTCTTACCACCCATAGAATTATGTGTTACCACCAATCGAGCAATCATAGAGTACTTGAATAGGTTTTGACATTTGGACAAAGGAGGTTAGTTTTCCTTCCACAGAATCGCATGTCAAGTGAATAGTTAAAAGTGCAGTAGGTCTTACCAACGGTATAAGAATATTCCATGGGGATTAATAATAGTAGAACGAAGTTTCACGGTATTCAATAGAAATGCAATGATAAAATAGAACGTTGTGAAAATATAAGCCATGAAGTAGTCTGGCAACGGTGCATTTCATTTTCTTGAAGGGTAGGAAATTCAGAAATGGTATAGACTAGAGTATGAATGGCGATGTATACAATTATTGTGTAATTTGCATAGAACTTATAATAACATGGAAGGCTATTATCAGATCCAAAGCGGGTAAAGATCTCAAGTTGGTGGAACAGTGAATTTTCACCGAATTGTAAAGTAAATGTGACGATCAGCATCAATCGTGAGTTGCCCATTTTCATCTTTTCTCTATATTTCTGAAATCTTTCTGATTTAAGTTTGGGTAATAAATATATTTGCGGAAATGACATTCGACAGATGACATCTGACAGATGACATTTGACAGATGACATTTGACAGATGACATTTGAGAGATGACATTTGACAGATAACGTTTGACAGATAACGTTTGATAGATGACGTTTGACAGATGACATTTGACAGATGACATTTGACAGATGATATTTGACAGATGACATTTGACAGATGACATTTGACAGATGACATTTGACAGATGACATTTGACAGATGACATTTGACAGATGACATTTGACAGATGACATTTGACAGATGACAGTTTACATTCGACAGATGACAGATGACTTTTGACAGATGACATTTGACAGAACTTTCATTATGCCTAATTTATCTCCTGCTTGAAAAAATAGCAATGGTAAGTTTATACAACTTAAACGGGGGTTTCGAGAATCAACTCGATTTGACAGTTCAGAAATCTAACCAAGCCGTTGATTTCCGATCACTGGTGATCACGATTTGTGAAATCCACAGTAAGTATAGGCACGGCCTTCTTAAGATAAAGCTATGGTATAGGTATCATTTAGGCGAAACAAAGTTCGCCGGGCCAGCTAGTGCTTTATAAAAAAAGAAATTGTTGTTAAAGTGTATATTATGTTCCAAATCGCAATCCTTTCAGCCAAAGATTCGGAGAATTTAACTGAGACAGACAAAAGCTATATAGTGATTCTACAAGAATTTTTTTTCAATCCAATGTATGGAAATCTGAACTTCAATGCATGTGTAATTTTTCTAGAATTTCAAATCAAAACCAAAACTCAATCGAAATAGGTACAAACGTGAACCTATGCATATGCAACGCGAATTAAGAATTCTTGACATCTTGACTGAGCCATCTCTTACTTTTATTACTCGATCTGCGAAAGTCCACCATCATTTAAACTCATTAACTTGTTAACCCGAAGCAAAAAGCTTGAAAGCGTTCAAATGTGAATTCACTTTGCAATTAAGCATGATGGTCTCAGGATCTGAACAGAGACCGTCAGAAGTGGTAAATTTATCTTCTGCTATTGGATCAAAGGACAGATCAAAAGGAGTACGCTCCTGCCGCTATAAATTAAGTTGAGTGGAACCATCAAATGATTTATACGATTGTAGGTATATGTGATATATGTTGGCTCATATCGAAAAAATTAGATGTTGGATAGTCATACACTATTTTTTGTTTAGCTTAATGAGTCACGCTTACATTGATGTTTATTTTTGACCAAGCGGAATTCTCAATAATTTATGTCTCGAGCCGCGAGGAATTTTGAAAAATCGGTTAACTGGATCAAATAGGCCGAAAATCAACTTTCTTTGAATTGGTTTGCTTCCTTTATTTTCTTTTGAAAATTCACATTTCCTTAAGAAACCCAATATTTCGGTAAAACACAGGAATATTACACATATATGTGTCTTATTTATGCTGAATGTGTGATTTCGATCATTTTACATACAGAGTGTATCTAACAGCCAAATGGAATAAATTCGATAACGAATAAATGAGGGGGTGTTAGGAAAAACGCTCGGACATCTCGATTTGTAATTTTAAATGCGCATATTTTTCAAGAAAATAAAATTATATAGGGTGTTCCATGCGACCGCGGCCAATACCAACTTTCTTATTTCAAATGCAACCCCCTGTACCTACCTATATTATTTATTTTTTGGATTCTTCAGAAAATTCCAGACATGATTCATGTACAATGTCCTATACCTATCTTCAACTTTTTCGGAAATATTCGGGGCTATTCACTAAGCAAAGTTGTTATGGATAGCAACTTTGCTTAGTGAATAGCCCTGATTAAGTGTTTTCAGATTTTTTACAAAAATTAACATTTTAAATGGGAATTATTTTATTTCACAAATTCGATACATTACACTCAATACTTATTTCCCATTTACGTCTTGATATGAAGAAAGTAAGCAAAAACCATTACTGAGAATAAATTTAAAAAAATTCAATTCTACACCAGCTTAGCATGTTGGCCAAGACGTTCGCGGCGAGCATTATTGAACATTTCCTACATTGACATTATTGTTTTTTTTGTTTTTTTTTAATAATTAAGAAATAATCAGTATTACTTATTAGGTTTTAAGTGTGATGAACCGAATTTGTGAAATAAAATAATTAAAACGTTGATTTTTGCAATAAATCTGAAAACACTTAATACTTCCGAAATAGTTATGAAGATAGGTAGGTACCTACCTATAGGATATTGTGCATGAATTGTGTCTTGAATTCTCTGAAGAATCCAAAAAATAATAATATATAGGGGGTTGCATTTGAAATAAGAAAGTTGGTATTGGCCGCGGTCAAATGGAACACCCTATATAATATTATTTTCTTGAAAAATATGCGCATTTAAAATTACAAAACGACGTGTCCGAGCGTTTTTCCCAACACGCCCTCTTTTATTCGATCGTTATCGAATTTATTCCATTTGGCTGTTACACTCTGTATACAATAAATAAAAAGATGAAAAAATCAGATTGTCGAAAAGACATTGATCTGATATTTTGGACTATAGTTTGGGCCACTCTGTAGGATTTATTAACATACTGTGATTGAATTCTTTAAATGAATAGGCTCCTTCTTAGTTTCAGATTCTTCTGATTCGCCCCTACACGACGGCAAGAAAAAACCAAGAAGAAATAGAACAACTTTTACAACATCACAGCTAACAGCTCTGGAAAAAGTATTCGAGAAAACACACTATCCTGATGCTTTTGTAAGAGAAGATTTAGCAAACAAAGTCAGTCTGACAGAAGCCAGAGTACAGGTAATTTTCATTGAAGACATACTTGGTTTACATCACGCGAAAACGAGAAACATTCTGTATAACTATATATGAATGATTTTAACGTCTGTGAATCAATAAGAAAGATTTAACGGCATGCAGACAATTTTCTGAAATCCCGGAAAAAGTTACACACTTTGAATTAGTATTTAAGGATTGCTCTCATTCACGGGGTAAACAAGATTAACAAGAATTCTCGAAATCTGACGCTCTGAGGATCATTTCCACCATTTCATCCCCTTATCATTGTTACAGGTGTGGTTTCAAAATAGAAGAGCCAAATTCCGCAGAAACGAAAGAACCTTATGCACGCAACAAGGCATAAACAATTCTCTACCAAAAACCACCAAACTCCAACCAACATCTTACCGCCTGGAAGAAGCAGATAAACCTATATTTCGACCGTCAACAATGCCCGCCCACGTCAGCAGCGATATACAGTACGTTCTGCCATGGAAATGCTCCCAATACCAACCAGATTTCTACACTTCCAGCTTCAACAATTCCCACAATAACCAAACTTGCGGTTCAGTACAGAAGCCACCCTTTAGTTTCTGTTCTCCTGATATACATCAGACGAATTTGTGCAATAGGTTCGAAATAAATGGACTGAGGTACAGACATCCAGATTTTGGTTTTTAGTGAAGAGTGGAATGAGATGAGATTATAGATTGAATTTGTATAAAAGTTTATGATTTTATATAGGAGTATATGTTATTAATTATACATATATCAGTTGGTGTCTTGTAAAAACAAATAAAACAATGAAATACCTACCTACAGTCCTACAGAGTACAGGCTGACCCACATAAAACAGTCTCCCTGATATCCAAACATGATCATCATTGTATTCTTTGATTGGTATAGTTCTAACAGAAATAAATTTTAATGTTAAGCCATATTTTTTATTTTTACAGACTGTCGAAACGAACGAGTTTGTTTACTGAAAAGGAAAAAATGATGCTTATCCTCAATTTAACGTGTTATCTTCTTTCCTCTAATATTTTTTCGCTTCGTCTGGGACCTCTGGTCAAACCTTTGTGTAATCGAAGATGGAAAATTGGTCCATACTTTTGTGAAATATTTGGGAAGGAAATGATTAAATAAAAAGTTCTTGTTTTAAAAAGTGAATTGTATTTACATTTGAACAATCCAGTACATACATGTCTTAAAAAATATCAAATAAATAAAGCAGAAGAAACAATTATATGGAATTTCTCATCAATATGTACAAACTTACAAACTAAAATTAGAGTCAAACAACATATTCAAATCTAAGAAAATATAATACTAACAATTTCCAGGACATGTTCCCTATAAATATATATTTCCATTTTATAGTGAGTTTAAAATAATTTTAAGAATGATTGTTGTTAACTTATTTCCAATTACCGATAAAATTCAATATAATTATATTTATAACTCTCTATGTACTCTTATATACAAATTCAATGAAATATTTTCAGGGCATCTACATCTTCAGTCACTTTTTATTTATCTTAACTAATAAAGAATCGTAGGAGTAAGAGAAGATTCGGAAATGAAAAATATTTGGTTTTCAGGGGCTTTTTCAAAGTGGTGTCATTCTGAATATCAATTGAAAATTTGAATGAAAACTAGTTTAAAACAACAAGAACAAAATACAAGACAACCCCAATTTAAAATCTAACCCTAAATATTCAAATTATCGGGATGTGTGATGCAAATTGAATATTCATTCAGTTATTTACAAAAATTCAATTAGCCGAGAGAAAAGGTTTTGTGCTATCAGATTTTTATTATTCATCTTTTAGCAAAACTCAAGTTTCTCTATCACATTCTTCCAAAAATTTTATAATTTTTTCTGTTGTTTTGATAGCACAAACACTGGATGCTTCAGTCTGAAACAAAAAAAATCAATCAAAAAATTAGCTTGATTTATCATAACAAACACAATATTTTCTTTCAGAAATATTACTTACCGACGCTGTCATCTTCATAAAATTGAAGAATTTATTCAGAATATCCACCATATCTACAAAATTATTGCCCTTCAAGAAATGTCGAACATTTGTCTGATAAACTTCATTCTGCATAATCAGAAAACCGATCAACATAACAATATAGGATGCCAGGAATGTAAACTCCATGTGGGTACCAGCCTTTTGGAGCACTGCAAAAGAAAATGAATCAAAAAGATACAATAAGATAAAAAGAACAAACTTACATTTCGCAACAGTTTCTTCAATGAATTCTTCGTTACTCTTATATTGGGTCTTTGCACTTTCAGTATCTTTCTCTCCGTCCAGAATTGCGTTCGTTCTTTTTTCTGCTATTTTCGCGCAACCTTCCCAATGGTAGAATTGTTTGATCAAAGCTTCCACCGCACTTTCCTCCCCTGTGAAAAAAAACAGATTGCAATGACAATATATTGAATAATGATAATTCAGATTAACTGAATACTCTCCTGTATGACAGGAAGAAACTTACTTGAATAAATACTTTCTGATTGCGGTGGTGCTTTAGCTTCAAGGAGAAGTTTTTGATTTCCTTCATTGTCCTGAATTAAGTTGATCAAAAACATAAGTACCTGTGAAATAAGTTATGTTAGATTACATCAGAGAAGAGAGACAACATATTTATTGAATAATTATTATAAATCCTCACCAAAACTCCCAACTCAAACTTTTTCTGTTCTGGTATGTAAAGCGGCACTTGTAGAAGCAGATGCAAACTTGTGTCTATTATTCCTGGTCTAGCTCCAATCAAACAGCCACCCATAGCTGAAATGGTTTGAAAACATGTAAAATTTTTCAGAATGAATAAAAGATTGTTTTAAAACATAAAACAAATTAGTATAATTCGAAATCACTAACGAATTGAGGCTCCAACTACATCTGGGATTGAAAAAATGCATCGTATTGAAATATGTAGTTCAAAAAC
This sequence comes from Adalia bipunctata, assembly GCA_910592335.1. Lineage (NCBI taxonomy): Eukaryota > Metazoa > Arthropoda > Insecta > Coleoptera > Coccinellidae > Adalia > Adalia bipunctata. The sequence continues at coordinate 19,894,180 of OU342955.1, forward strand.
GTTAAAAATTCTCAGAATGAATCTTAAATAGTTTTAAAACATAAAGCGGAGTACTGTCAATTGAAAACAGTAACAACTTTAGGAGCTACTTACATCTTGGATTGAAATGATGCGTCAAATTGATGAACAGTTTCAAAGTAACTAGCAACGCCTCCCTTATAATCGTGCCTGTGGATTCTTTATCACTTATATCTGTCACTGGATATAACGGAATTTCCCTATCACAGAGCTTGTATAAATTCACTAAAGTGTCCAGCATCACTCCATCACTATACTTCAACAGGTACATTTGATTCTCTTCATTATTATGAGTAACCTATAAATTCAAGAAGACAAGCATGAATTATAAGTTCGCTTATTTCAATTTATTCATTCAGTTAACTCACGTTTTCTAACACCCGCAAACATCTATCTATTTTCCTCAACTTGTCCAATAAAACTTCAGTCCACGAGACAACATAATCTGATACTTGACGGCAACATTCACATATTGTCTTCATTATATGTTCTAAGCCACCTAATTCCCTGAGTTCTTCTTTGAACCATTCACCAGCCCTCTTCGACGTCAAACTGAGCAAGGTTTCCATGGCCAATTGACCCACCTATATGAAAAAAATCAATTCGAACGTTGTTCATTTTGGAATAAAAATTCACTAACCGTTATCATGTCTAAATTCAAGTGCATAGCATGTCCCTGGCTTTGGATTTCTGCGCATAATTCTCTCACTCGTTGCTTGTTCTTTTCCAACTGACTCGAATTCAATCCGCTCACATCCAGTGCCTGCTGATAGCTGACGTCAGAATCGAGAAGATTGAGCATGAGTTCGAGGCAGTCTCGATCGAGGTCCATATTGAGCCTGTCTTGACTCAAAACGAACATCACTGTAGCTGTGCACAGACCCAAACTCTGAAAAAGACACGAATAATCGATAGCTGTAACACTTCAATAAATCCATAATAAAATTAAAATGAAAAAAAAAAAAAAAATGTATGTTCTCTAGAGGAAGATGTTTATGTCTGAATGATGCTCACCTGATCTTTGGTAGCATCGTGGAGAGCCTTGAAAAATTTGGTAACAGTTCCATGAGCTCTCACGTGCATTCTGAAGGCTGGGGCCATACATTTGGAGGCCAGGGAGATTGCCGAAAGGCATCTTGTACTGATAGGGTTGTTATCTTGCAAGGTGTCCAGTATATAATCGACATCATCGTTAAATTCTTGAAATTCTCCTATTTCTTGTATTTGATGCGCTTTCTTCACATTTTTCACTCTGGTATACTGAAAAAAATTGGCGCTTTACATTGCGACCACTCACTCAAAATTTACACAAAAAAACATAATAAAATAAAGGGCACTTACAGCCTTGTCACTCTTAACATCTTCAAACTCCATAGATTTGCTTTCGTCAGCTATTTCCTTAACAGCCATATCGTCGAACGAAAATTCATCCGGTATCACATTATTCGCAGAGTTTTCCTGAGCTTTAGGCGTCCCGTCTTTGTCGTCGCTCCACTTGTGCTTGTACAGCGCCCTTCTCTTCTTTGTCCCATCCGCCACAAGCGCCCTGCTCTTAAAGATACTACCTTTTTTCTTAGAAATAACCAGTTTAACAGGGGGCACTTTTGGTTCGTCGCTGTGGTTAGAATCTTCAGGCGGAAGAACAGCGGTGGCCTCATAAACGGGATTTTCCGGCGTTTCTGACTTTTCTGTCGGTTTCTCCTTGTCCGGTGTGGTACTGTTGCTGTTACTGTCTGAATCGCTGAGCCAGTCTTTGGATATGGTCGATACATGATTTGGTGCAGGTTCTTCTTCAACAGGAACTTCTTCTTCAACTTTATCTTCTATTGGTACACTTTGATTGTTATTTTCCGATTCCTGAATGTCCATTTCCAGACTGTCATTCTCTTCCTGTTTTTCCGGGATATCAGAAGGGTCTTCTATAGCTGGAAATAAATTATTATTCCAACACCATCAGAATATCTGATCATGCAAAATGAAATTTCTTTGCACAGTAGATTTGCTGAAAGAAGAATCGTTGTTTGTTGATACTTTACAATATGTTTATTGTTTGATTTCAACAGAAAATTTATTATCAAAACATTCAGAATTCCTAAACAATTGATATTTTCCTCAACAGTACTTAATCCCTCCTTATGCAAATCAAGAATATAAAAGACGTTTCCTACATTTGTCCTCATAACTGTAAAAAAAATTTTCACACAAAAAGCCACTGAAAAAAATTACAACAAAACATTCCGGCCATGAAGAATTCAAGATGAAATATGCAGAATTCATTTTCAGTTACCTGAATTTTCATCATTCTCTACAGAACCAGTATCAACATTGTCTTCATTTGTATTTGAGAATGGCTCTTCCGTTAAAATTTCATTGTCATCATTTTGACACTCATTTTCATCAACTACTGGTGCACTGGAATTCAGTAAAGTATCATAAAGTGCCTTCCTTTCTGCCTCATACTTTTCCGCAGGAATATATTGGGGGGACAGTTCCTCGTCATCTTTTGGAGACATGAACAGGGAAAAGTCACCAGCAGCTGTTTCTGCAGTGGGGCTATCTTGTTGCATGCTTCTTCTAGCAGACCTGGTTATCCTACAGTTTGGAGATCTTTGAACCTAAAAATAAGGATTTGAAAATACGTTACAATTTTGGATGTATCGTATGATTCAAATTCAGATTAGATTAAGGCTTTTTGAGCGTAGCTTATGACTTCTTGAATAAAAAATAACTAATATAAACAGGGATATTGGAAGTGTTGCATTAGCTCATATCATATGAAAGTGAACTTGATTAATCAATCACACAATAGAGAAAAGGGAGAACCATGTTGCCATTTATCACACCGATATACGAAGTATACAAATTGTAGGGTGAACATCAAATTTTTTTTCGATTAAAGTCCAATTTTCAGCAAATCAGATTGTTAAAAAATGGAAATTTTTTCAGTTGATCATTTCTTTGACATGACTGATATCTCATTCCAATCAATTTTAGATCAATAGTCTGAAATAATAATAAAACTGGCAATAATCTTCTCATGCTTATTTCATTGGTTAGTTCATGTGCAGTATCATAGAAATAGATGTTATATCTATGGGCAGTAAAAAAGAATTAATGCTACTTATCCTATGAATCAATAAATAAATTACTGATTTGGAACAAAACATGCATCACAAAATTTTTGGAATTGTATGGGATTCTAGCTAAAGAAATGACCAATCTACTCAGGCAGACAGTTGCCAGGAAAAGATGGATTCGAACTGACCTGAGGTTGTGACAGATCTCTTAAGGCTCTTGGTGAGGTAGCATTGGATGTAGAACTAGGCGTTGGTGTGGTTTCCGATTCTTCAGTATCACTAAGTAATTGAGATTTACCCCTAAATATTCTCAGAACAATAGGAGGTTTACTATCTTGGGATTTAGAATTATTTACATTAGAACTTAAAACAGTCTTTTCTGAATTGTTTTTTGAAGAGAAAAACTTCCTCACAGAGGATTTTATTGGTTTTTCAGTACATTCACTGGTTGATTTCATCTTTTTTAATGGAGGATGGTCGTAATCTGGGTCCAAACTCCTGTTATCATGTATTATAATTGATTGCTTTGGCTCTGGAGCATCAGCATTTCTACTTTTAAAGAATTTTTTTGGCTTTGGGGCACTTTCTACTGTGGGCGATTTCTCCGGTTCCCTTTGTCCAAATCCTAAAATTGCGGTTAGAAGAATACAGTTTATTACAACCAGATCAAGCCCAAATCTGATATAAATGCAAATGATATTCTAAATACTTATTATTTGTATGGACTTACCATTCACCGTACGAATAGAAGTGAAGGAGGTTATTCCCCATTTTCCTACAGTAGCAGCTGATCTGGCAGCTGAGGGTTTGTTGCTGTTTTCTTTAAATATGTTATCAAAGTGGAAACTAGCGTGGGGATGAGCCCCCCTACGATATTTACCATAACCTCTGGACATTGTATTTCAGATTTAATTAAAATTTGATCATACTCCTAAACATTTTAAGCGATTATTATGTGTGTAGAGCATATATACTTGGCTTCATAACCGAATTATTCTCAAAACATATGGAATTCGCTGTGAATTAATTGGTTGCTTCTTCAAATTTCTAAAAGTCTCATGATGAACCACTTCGCCATTTTTCACAAATATAAACGTTAAGCACTAATAATTAACCTCAAAGTATAGTCTTCTAATTTCTTTCTATTTGAGTCAATATTTCTAATATATTATTTGGGAATAGTATAAAGATTCAACTATTTATATGGTCAATATAGTTTTGAAAACACTTTTATGAAAACAACTTACGATATGGGAGAATTGCTTTCTGTTGAGTCTTTGACTGGAGTTTCTGCAACTCAACAGAATGCGCAAAATAATCAAATGCATTGGAAGAATTCTTATAAATTATCACGTAAATAAGAAGCGGAGATTTAATATTTTTTAAATTTGATTCCGAGTTGAATTAATCTCCGAACGATTACTGGAAATTTGTTTCCCCTCATAATATATAAACCATTTTCTGGTTTCAAATGATATCCCATAGGAAATGAACAATCTTGAATATGAGAAATAATAACGATCATTGTTAGTAAAAAAATATATTTCTATAAATTATATCGAATACAAATATCAGTAAAACTCCATTTTAATAAAATCAGATCTTTTCACTGTTTAATAATCAAATGCTATAATATCTTTCATTGTTCATTCTTTGGGTACAATTTTCAAAGTTCTCCACCATGTCTTTCTAGAATTCGACTTTCCAAGTCCAAATGTATTTTTTCAACTTTCCTTGCATGCTTTTTAATTTGATCTCTGACAAAAGACTCATCTCCCTGTTTACTTCCTAGGGCTGCTTTATGTGCATTGAATTTTTCGTCATTTATTGCTTGTTCCGTTTGCAGATGCCTTAGTTTTAAAAGTCTATTCTCATAATGAAGTAATTCAGTTCTCAACGACTCTAATTCATCAGGGGAAAAGTTCGATTCCATTGCTATTCTCCACAGTCCTTGTACTTTAGGCTCTATAAAGTCTTTGCTGCTGGGTCCTTTAGATGTGAGAAGAGTTAAACGATCATAACCGTCTTTGATCACTTTGGATTGTTCTCGAATTAAATTAGCCTTATGTATGTAGTCTTTGGTAGGTTTATCCTCCTCTTCTGCTCTGTCGATTTCATTAAATCTGTCCAATTTTTCATCGATAGAATCTGAAATTACAAAATTAGAAACTAGTGAACTTTTGAGTATCAAACTTACTCTCATGAGCTTTATCATCGGTATTATTTTTTACATCATGTAGAAGTGAATAATACTGATCAACTTTATTCTGGTGGTGCAAAAATTCTTCTTTTAAAGTTTCTAATTCTTCATGTGTAAAGCCAGAATGCTCTGCCTTTTCCCACAATTTATTTAATTTTTTGTCTCTGAATATGCTCTTATTTATATATTTATCAGATGCACTGTTCATTGCTTTATGCCCTCGATGTTTCGCAGGATCATTAACAGTATCAATTTGATCTAACAGATCATAATTCGACATTATCTGTTTTAGTTTATTTCTCAGCTCGTTCTCTTTCAATCCATCTTTATCTTTGCCTTGTGATTTCTCATGCTTGTACGAAATTTCTAATTTATCGTGCAATTTAAGCTCACCCAATAACGATTTCAATTTAGGTTCTGATAATCGCTGAAAACATACATTCAAGAAATGAAATTAAAGTACGAAAATAAGATTCCTAGTAAGTTGTCACTTACAATCACTGCTTTAGACCATAACAGATTTAATTTGGACATTCTGAAAGGCTTATCCAAATGCTGTAAATAATGGGGCCTGAAATCTAAATCATCTTCAGGAACTTTAGGTTTATTTGCCTCTTTACTGTACTTATTATGGGAAATTATTCCGTTCATCGAAATGAAAAATAATAATACTTGTAGAATATGCATTTTTGAAATCCCTATTTATTATTAGTCTTTCTATAAAGTTACAGGCTAAAATAAATATTAATTAATATAAATTAATAGCGGTTGCCAGAGCCCTCATCCAGCACATTTTCTGATGTGGCAGAAAAAACATCTGTGGTCACGGATCATAGATCACGTGAATCTTGAACCTTTTTGTTTTGATTATTGTATTTTTTAATGTATAAATTGAAAATGGTAGCTTTTTAGCATTTTTTGTACACAAGTGTTGTTTCATGTTATAGATCAGGCTGTTGGATTTCATCAATAAATTTGCTTCTTATAAAAAATTACAAATTGAGGCAATAATGGAGTATTCTATAAATGAAAGAAATGAATTTTTATTGAAAAAAGTACATCCTTGTCTTCGTGATATGATGTATAAATTACTCACCAGTTGTAGAATCTGTAAGAAGAAACGATTTCTTCGAGTTTTATATTGAACACTCAAACTGTTCTAGCATTACGACCAATTGTTGTGAGGGAAGCTATTACAGGACTACCGCTAGAAGATGCTGAGTATACATATGCCTTTAAAATTGATATACCCTATGCAACCAGAGTGTTATCATGGGACGTAATTTTCAATCCTGATGATTTAACACTCGCTCCTGATTTTAATTTCGATGATGAACGTTTCGAGGACTTCATACACTTGAATAATATCAATAGTTCTGTACCAGAATGGGCTGGTTGGAGTTTGAAGAAAACTGAATCATTAGAACTAATCATTGCAGGTTTCGTCAAATTATTTACAGAGTATCAGGTTCATGATTATAATAAGCAGAAAAAATATTCAGTGATAATCTAATACTTTCAGGTGACGGAACTCCCAAGAGTTGGTGCATTTATCTCTGAAGAGTATCATCTAGCTGTATCTACTGAACACTACAATCCTAGTGATATAGAACTTATTGTCGAGGCAGCATGTGTTACTTTGATGATAAACCTTCATCTTGATGTAACTGAACTCCCTGAATATATTCAGTGAGTATGAAACTTATTGCTCATCAATATTTCATTAATCGTTGCTGTATCGAGTACTTGTTCTGACATAAGCAAACTGTCGAAAAATAGAAGGTAGATTCAAGTTTTTGTTTTAATTATTGTAAGGGTATAATTATTTTATAGGGCAGTTGATGAAGAAGGAATCCTTTTGAATCCTAAGTCAGATTATGCCTTGTTAGCAGTTTACTATGGTGATCTTGAAGGAAGTAGTAAGTCAACTCAATTGAATCTCTCACCAAGGCTACACCAGTTCATTGGAAATGAGGAAGCACTTGCTCTTCCCCGATATTGGAATACATCTCTGATGACTTATATTCCAAAAGTAACAGAGATAGTCCAAAATAATATCAATAAAGCCATTTTTCATTTTCAATTCAAAAAAGAATTTATTGCATGCATCCTCATACTAAGAAGTAAAAGCATTTTAGAATATGATGCATTCTATTTTAATTGTGTGTCATTTTTATGTGAATTCAAACAAAGTTATTACGTCGTGAATATTGAATTAGGTGAGTTTTTCCGATTTCCTCAACTTTATATTTCATTGTATTACTATTACATTTCAAGGTGATAGATTTCCACACGAATCCGCCGATATAGAAATTCTTCCATTCCATTCGGATCTGGTTCCTGATGTGCCGGAGAGGATCAATTTTCAATATGAAAATTGTTCTGAAAATGTACCAGATAAAGTGGCTATCAGTATAATAGATCAATTGAAGACATTTTTTGTTCAAACTTTTTGAATTGCCATTCCTTTGTTTACTCAGCAAGTTAACTGATATCAACGGTTTCATCGATCTGAGTTGAGATTTTCAAGCAAGATTGTATACTGTGTATAATTGGATCATTAGATATTTATTACATTAATAAAGGATAATAGGTATATGAATGTTTACACCGTTCAGGTTGATATTAATTAAAACACTTTTACTGATAATATATTTATTTGTTGTTTTTACTCTTAGACTCCAAAAAACTTTGGGAATACCTCTTCAGTTTGAAGTTAGGTAAATATCTCAGTTCCCCATTCCAAGTCCTCAAATAATTCAATTGTTCAGCATTCAACAAATCTGGAATTTCTAAAAAATCAAGAATTAGAATTTCAGTGAAATAGAATGATTATCAAAAGAAATTTACATACCGATTCCGCATGTTTTGAACTCTTCTACTTCCCTTTTCACAGTTAGTTTTATGATATCTTCCCTACTTGCATGCTGTCTGTTCTTTCTATTTCCAATTGAATGTTTAATAGCTATTTGTTGTAATTCGTCATTAAAACGATTCAAATATCTAAAATTCAAATGCCATCAGTAAATTATTCTTTAGAATATTACAACATAATCTTCGAGAATTACTTATTGATCAATTCCTCAACAGCCTCTGCTGTAAGATTTTGAGTTGGTTGTAAATGTTCTTGAAACCATAGTAGTTTTTCTCCAATAAGATTATTTTTCATACTTCCTTGAAGCTTCTTCTTTTCTTTAATTGTTGATCTAAAAGGTTGTTTGTTGATTACATCACTCTAAGAAATGAATATACTCACTTTTTAATTTGTCTTTGCAGTGCTTTAGTTTTGCGACTGCATGGGTGTTTGCATTCTGAAATGTCCTTAACTTTAGTCTGAAAAGGAGAATATTATAAATTTATTGTAAACTGTAGATATGATTCAAGCATTACCATTTTTTTGTTGATAAATGTGTGCTATTTGCATTAACTATTAACTTAGGCTATTTACTATTTTGAAAACACATATATATGTATAAAGTTAAAGGTTATGTCACAGAGTAAATTGCTACATTTGTTTCTGTAAACTTTGACTTCTGCACATGGATCAGCATCAGCATCTTATCACTCAGAAACATGTAATGTTTTTCCTTTTTAATTGAAATAATTTCGATTGATATTATCTCAATTGAATGTGTGATCATCAAATACCGCAATTTTTGCAACGAATAAAATGACACAAACGAAATCGAATATTATATTGTCATTATCAAATATTCATGTATTTTGCAGAGGAATTTTTCTTCTTGATAATCTTGCTGTTGAGAAAATCCATATATTATGCTTATCTTGATAGGTGCTTGGAAATTCTCATTGCTGTAAATATGTCATTTCTCATTGACTTCAACCAGTGCTGATTGAGTAGCTCCAAAATCTTTGGAATTATTGTCTAAAACATTTATAACGTTAATGGCATTAAGTAGTTTTGCATGGGGTTATCTACTTGTGAAAATCAAGATGAGGCTGGTGCTAAGATGGATGAAACCTCTCTGCATTCCTTAGAACCTTATTTAATCGTTTACCAACTAATTTTGGATATGTATTGTTTTTGATCCTAAACTCTTTACTTTCATGGGATACTGCGCCGTTCTGAAGTTGATATTCACATAGAGATTTGAGGGGGTTTATGAGTTTTTCCTTGTAAACAAAATCGTTTTCTAAAATACTCAAAGCTTCAGCAGCCGTTTCTAAGGTACTTAAACAACCATCCGTAGGCTGAGTTCTAATAATATAATTACTGCTTCCTTTTACTATTAATTTAGTCTGTCTTATTTTATGAAGAACCGAGTTTCCTGAGTACATTGTTTTTGCTTGTGGCCAAGTTCCATCCAAGAGAACTAGATTCAAGGAAGAAAAACCGACTTCTTTTACTATCTCCGATAAATCTTCTGAATCTTGACTAGGCCACAGCAATAGGGTATTTGGTTGTAGAAGTATGTTCTCTAAATCTTTATGTTGTCCAGGAAATCGTTTGCCTTTAAAAATAATACAACTGCCAGTTCGCAAACCCAACTTCAGCATCGGTGCTGTACGTAGTGATCTTTTTTCTTCTGCCGGATGTTGCAGAATGATTATTCTGTGCTTTGGACTAAGGGGAGGGTTTGGTAAGGCACTGCACCAGCATACACTCGAAGGCCTCCTAGAATCAAATTCAATAAAGCATTCTCCTGATCAGAAAAATTTGGGATTTTTATAGCTCACTCGCAATTGTCACAAATATTTCTCATCTTAGGAGGATCAGCAGGTAAATTTGCTAAATCTGAAAAAACCTCGGCATCCAACATTTTGATGAAAAATGTTTCACAAAAAACAAAACGAAAATTTATTTATTTAGGTTAGGTTCAACAATTGACGTGAAGGACTTTTTTTTTGACGATTTGACATTGTAGATTGTAGTTCAAAGAACTGTTAGATCACAGACCGTTAGATCATATGTATATGTTTGAAATTTTTTTAGGTTATAAATTGTATTTGGTACGTCATTAATTCCTGATTTATTAATAATTTAATTATAAATGCTTCTCATTTGAAAGCATTCGGAAAAAAGTATGTCTGGCTTCTCTCAAGAAAACTCATTTTGGGGTCAACAAAATGAAAATCCATACCAGCCAAATAACTTTTACCAGGCTGAATACAATCAATTTCAAAATCAAAACCTAGGTAGTGTTCAAATATGCCAGAAATTAAACCATATTGAGTCTCGATCATTCTAGATTTCAAACCTTTGGAAGATTATGGACAGCAAGTATATAATCCTGGTTTCACACCTATGCCGAACATGGCTTATATGGATCCCAAAGAACCAGTTTCGGATGAATTTGATGAACCTCCCCTATTGGAAGAATTAGAAATATATCCTGACAGAATTTTAGAGAAGATAAAATTGGTTCTCAATCCTTTTCGAAGTCATTGCCTAACAGATGATGCAGAATATTTGACTAAAGATGCAGATCTTGCTGGACCTATATTCTTTTATTTAGTACTGGCTGTATGTTTGTTTTTGTCTGGAAATAAGCCTCATTTTGGTTATATTTACGGGGTTACAGTTTTAGCATCTTTGCTCATGTATGGTTTACTTTCCTTAATGACTTTAGAAGACGGAGTGTTTACTTTTCCAACTGTATTCAGTGTGTTAGGCTATAGCGTATCCCCTATTATAGGGTTATCTGCAGTTGGAATATTTTTCTCTCTTCGAGGTTTAGTAGGCATTGCTTTATCTATAATTGCGGTTTTATGGTGTTGTTTATCTTCATCACGATTGTTTGTTACGATATCTGGGGATAAAGAACAACAGCCACTCATAGCTTATCCTTGTGCTCTTGTCGGAGGAATCTATATTTTAATGGTTGTTTTTTGAAGAATACCAGTTCAGACTTTGTTCTTCAAAAGGAAAATTTACTTAACATGTTAATATTTTTGTAATCCATTAATTAATATTGTCTTATTTCGATATCCATTTGTATAAACTGAATATATTGTTTTATGAAAATGAGAGGGTTCATGACTTCTGTAAAAATATTTATTTGTTAATGAATAAATAAATCCATACATATTTATTTGCAATTATTTGTGCTATAATGTTAACATTGTATTTGAGAATAAAATCGAAGTTGTCAATGAGAAGTTTGCTTTTTGAATTATTCCTAGTAGTTAATGGCAGAAAGACGAAAGTCGTTAGCCATTTGCTAGAGCAAAATATCTTATCTCTCTCTCCTACTCAGAAATAAATTACTATCGGTAATTTCTGAATAATTGAAATTCTTCGAGTTTTTGAACTATTTCAATGTTAATCGAGTAAAAACAAGCACGAGACCGTAACAGTCGAAAGAGGACCTTTCGGTGAACGTTTTAAAATATTATTGGTACTTCTATTTCGTCGTAGGAAACGAAATTCTTTTCTCAGATCACATCAACATCAGAAATGGAACAGTTGATAGGCGATAGCGAGAAAGATAAAATTCATAAAAAGTATTTTCGCGGTCTACTTCAAAAGCAATATTTTAGATTTGCGATTCCCATAGTAATTCATCACCACCGTGGCAATCTCTCATTCAAATGGGGCGTTTTCCGAAATATCGCGCAGACTGGCCCATACAACTTTCGCCTGAACATAATAGCAAGGCACACACGAAAGCGGACCCCTCGACAAAGTTGTTAGCTTTGTAAACACGATTGTACACATGGTCTATACGGCGAATGATTTAGTGAAAGGTGGAACTGAACCTGGCATTGCCTGATTTATTAGACTGGACCAATTGTCATGTCGTCAAATGGACCCAAATAGGTTGCATCCATTTTACGCCGATGGGTGGTATGTCCCTTTGTTATTAAACAGAATGGAATGTTAATTTACGGTCTGTGTTTTCAGGGCAGATTCACACAACTTAACACATATGTACATTATTGGTTTAATCGGCATGAAACCACGGATAGCGATGGGTCCCTTTGTGTTGAGAAAACAGCATTTGTAGGTATTGAGGGTAAATGCCGATGGTCTGAGCGTTACTGCCGTTGTCATAAGTTATTTCGTGATCCTTTGGAGTGGAAATATCAGAAATACATACTTTCGATATTCCGGAGTAGGTACTGTTATCTGTTATGATTCCCTTTTATGTGCCTTTATATTTCGAATAAAAAAATTTGGAATCTATCAAATTAATTAAAAATTTAAATTTTGCTCTGCCCGGTAATTTTCTTTCCCAATTGAGGGTCCAAATTGAATCAAACATTTAGATTTATACAAATTTGAATTCTAATATCAGTTTTCTTATTCTAATGCACAAAAAACAACTTATTCTAGCTCTAAATAAAATCAAACTCACTTATATGTATTTAAATTGTCCATACACTTCAATTCTGGTTTCAAGCCCAAACTCTGCTCCGTATTGTTTTTTTTTTACCATTCAAACACTCTCGTCATATTTCTTTCGTCTTCTAATATCTATCTTTTCTCAACTTAGCACTCGTACCGTGTTCTTTCTTGTTGGTTTCTTTAGGCACCCTTAACAGCTCAATACTCCATATAATGTTCCAATTATCATTCTAATGTTGTTTTAAACTCTGAATCATCTCATTTACTTCCATTTTCCCTTAAGTTTTCACAATTTATTTCCTGACTTTTCTCTTCGATTTTTCCAATTCAATTATCAATAACAGTACCTACCTATACCGGATATCAAAGGAACTTATATGGGGGTCAAGAGAAAATGTTTATAGTGCAATATTCCCAGTGGCGTACTGACATAGTTTGGGGCCTGGGGTGGCCATAGATAGGGGGCCTTATGTTTACAGGGTGTTTCACCCTCGGTTTCACCATAAACTGGACAAACATATACATATAGCCGTGTAGACGACACGGAGGAAGTCATTTTTGCCTTATGACATATACCCCGTTTTCGACGCATAAGCGAGATACAGGGTGTTTAATGTCAACTTTGAGCAATATTCTGATAACTGTGGTGAGTTATATGCGTGACATTTGAAATAACTGTTACTGGTCACATTTTAATATTTTTTAGGACTCAATTCAATTGAATTCTGAAAAAAATTTCAAAATCGGCGGAAAGCCTGCAAAGTTGGATTTTTTTTTTCGTTTGCCAATTTGGAAAGCCCCTATTCAAAGTACTAGATTTTCTAAGATTTTCCGTGAAACATTTTTTTCAAAATTCGAACTTAACTTTCTTTTTACATGTCTTCAGTGAAAAAAAAATTTCGGCCGAAATTGTTGGAATTTTTCATGGTCGAACTATCTTTCATTCTGAATACTGAGGGGGAAACAGAATGAAATAATATCCATTGGTTTTCTTTTTGTGCCTTTCAAAGATTACGCTCGGAGAATTTTCATAATTTTTATTCAAAAAACTAGAGGCCGTACGAAGGCCAAATTTAGGCTAATGAGCTGCCAGAGTGACCCGGACGGAAATATGAATTTATAAACCAAAAATTTTTTTTTCAAAAAACTTTGGTGGGAATCGAACACTCCACTTTCGATTTACAAGCGTCGCTTCGGTAACGGAAGTTTATAAGATTAAAATAAACCCAATCCATACTCGTAGAGAGTTCAAATCCTACCAAAGTTTTTGAAACTTTGAATTTTGGCCTTCGTACGTACGGCTTCCAGTTTTTTGAATAAAAATTATGAAAGCTCTCTGAGCGTAATCTTTAGAAGGCTACAAAAAGAAAACCAATAAATATTATTTCATTCTGTTTTCACCTCAGTATTCAGAATGAAAGATAGTTCAACCATGAAAAATTTCAACAATTTCGGCCGAAATTTTTTCTACACAGAAGACATGTAAAAAAAAAGTTGTGTTCGAATTTTGGGAAAATTTTTTCACGGAAAATATTAGAAAATCGAGTACGTTGAAATAGTGCTTTCCAAATTGGCAACCGAGAAAAAAAATCAACTTTTTGCAGGCTTTGCGCCATTTTGAATTTTTTTTTCAGAACACCACATTTCTATTGAGCCCAAAAAAATACTAAGATGTGACCATACCAGAAACCGTTATTTCAAATGTCAAATTCGGCCTCCGCCGTCATGGGGCCTGATAAATTATTTTTCTTTTCAACTCATTTGTACTTTTTGGCCATCAGGCCTATATGCTGTTGCGGGGCCTGGGGTGGACCGCCCCCCCCTTGGTACGCCACTGAATATTCCTGAAGTCTCGTCACTGTCAACATTTTATTGCATGTTCCTTTTACTAATTTAACCATCATTACCTACCTCTAGATACAAGATCAGCGAGGCCTTCGCTGACAATTTTTCATCACTTTCTGGGAAGCATCAGTTATATATGTTAATTTCATGGGCCCGCAGAAATTTTTCTCAGAAGGGGCTAAAATATTTCTCAGGCGGGGCAAAATGAAAATTATTGTAATATTGAGGGTGTTGTGCTTGTGCTGGAAAACGATAAGGCCATCAAAATCTCAAGGGGGCCATGACCCCCCCCCGTGGCCCTCCTGCGTGCGCCCATGGTTAATTTGATTACGATTTGTAATGAGATATGGTACGACATTATGCGATATTCTGATTTCTGACACTATTTTCGGTTTCCTTCATTAATAAAACACAATTTACGAAATAAATCTTTATTCAAACACATGGAGAAATTTTATGTACACAATCAAATATAAATCCTCCTATATTTTAATAATACAATCTTAAAGCTCATTTAAACAAATCTATTCACAAATGAACCAACAATTTTAGAAATGCCAATTCATACCAAAAATTTAGGAAATTTTATATTTTTACATTAGGTAGGTATAAACTTGTTTTTCTAAGGGGATTTCATATCGTCCATTTTCGTTTTTTAAGAGAATGACATTGAAGGTGCGGAAGTTAAGGTTGATGATATGAAAATTGATATGCTACAGTTGATGACAATTTACATCGAATGAAATTAATGAAGCTATAGGTACATTACAGATGAAGATGTAAACTAAGTATTAGCGTATTCTGGAAGACATACATAAAAACGAGTAAAATATAAATTTGAACATATCAAAAACAATAACGTATTAGTAGTTAACAATGAGAACTATTCTAATCAACAAATATTAATCAACATATGGAACATTGATTTATTTTTATCATACACATATACTCTGTTGCATTTAAGGAGAAAATAAACTGCATCAATGCTATTTGTTTTAAAATTAGAATTGAAAATACATATTGACAATATTCCAACTTTATTAAACTCTTACAAGGAAGCGATATTGAATATACTTTCGAAAGTAAAATGAGTTTGAATTAAATCCTATTTGCTTCTATAAGAGATTCCTGTGATGAATGCTGTACTTATTTTCTATACAGGGTGGCCCACCCCAGACGCGGTTCTTATTTTGAGGCGGTGAATGAAGACATTTTGAATTTTTTTTTTGTGAAGTGTAAAGGACAATCAGATGCACAATTTAAAATTGTTTTCAAATATACAGGGTGTTCGATAACAAAGATATAGATTATAGACCATAGTTACCCTTTTTCAAATGGAATATCTTATATATGATGTCAAAAATTGAATGGCAAGCTCAAATAATGATGAGTTTATAGAGACCATTTTATGCCTAAGAAGAACCATTGTAGAGAAAATGGCGAAAAATCGAAAAAAATGAGTATTTTTAATTTGCAATTAATGAATAAACCCTTCAAGCCAACGAGACAGACAATGTTTTTTCGTGTAGACATATTGTCTACCCTTATGCAGAAGAAAAAAAATTAACTCTGGAATATACTGAGTGATCATAATTGATGTTCAAACATTAACTACAAATAATGGTCAAAAACTTTCTTATTTCAAATGGCACACCCAGTATTTCTGTACCTTGTTGAACGTAAAAATTAATATCGAAACTATCTTCATTGGGTTATCCTATACCTAAACCTATTAGTTTTCAAGTAATTTTCGATTTTTAATTCAACTAGTTAACCTACTATTATGATTAGCGATATTCATGGAAATTCTTGGAAATATTTGTGGGGAAATGCTCACAATATTATTTGAAATCCGAAAAACTCATATGAAGATCTCAATAATGGTGTTAATTGCGGTCACGCAAGATTTATTATTCCTTTATAAATGATTATCTACTGTTTTTCTGAATATCAATTGAATTTTTTTCTTCTGCATAAGGGTAGACAATATGTCTACACGAAAAAACATTGTCTGTCTCGTTGGCTTGAAGGGTTTATTCATTAATTGCAAATTAAAAATACTCATGTTTTTAGATTTTTCGCCATTTTCTCTACAATGGTCTTTATAAACGCATCATTATTTGAGACCATTCAATTTTTGAATTCATATATAGGGTATTCAATTTAAAAAAGTGTAACTATGGTCTATATCTTTGTTATCGAACACCCTGTATATGTGAAAACAATTTTAAATTGTGCATCTGATTGTCCTTTACATTTCACAAAAAAAATTTCAAAAAGTCTTTATTCACTGCCTCAAAATGAGAACCGCGTCTGGGGTGGGCCACTCTGTATATGAGGCATGGTATGCGTTTGAAAATAAGGAATAAATAATCTTTATTCGACGTCTAGAAACGATAGTTGAGGATGCTAGTGATGGTAGAGATGACTTTTTTGGAGAAAGGAACATAAACTTTTTTGGATAATTTCCCAATGGCTAGTTCTGTTATTTTCATATAAAAACCGTTTAATTAATTATGATTTTAATATTGATTGGATTCGATTTCACCTACGATTTTTTCCCCATTGTTTTCCACGCATTGAATTTCGATTTAATACAATATTTTGACTTTATCAACGTTGGAATGGGTATAGCTATGAATAATGATATTTTCGTAGGCTGAGAAAATCGTTTTGGCTTCATTACGACGAAACCTACGAGAAAATTGTATTTGATTCATTTCATCAAAGTGAATTATTTATCAACACGGGATCATAAATACGATTGAATTTAGATGGTAGGTAATGACGGTAATGAGAACAAGGTATATTCATCGATGAATTCTTTATATGCTTATTATGGAAAATAATCAATGTCAGGATTTGTTGAAAAATTTATTCTCATTAACACTAATCGCTTCCCTCGATATTATTTTTTGATATTTTTTTTCATTCGAGTTAGATTCGAAACGCAATCCAAATAAACTGAAACGAAAAAGTTAAGGCGCGATATAGAAGAAGATATTTATATAATCGTTATGTAATTGAAAAGCAATGAAAATGATACGGAAAATATGGATCTTCGAAAAATATCAATATTCTCAACTTCTGACTTGCAGTTCACTTTCTGTCAAAGTCAAAGTAGATGCCGAGAGACAAATCCTTTTACTCAGCAGTAGGTACAAATACTGAAATACCTGCAGTTTACTCAGGTCTTTAGTGACTGCAATCTAGCAATGAAATTCCTCAAAGCGAAACAATTTCGGTAGAACTGTTGATATTCCAAACAATCTATTAAGCTCAAAAGTAGCGGTGGACGTTTTCTATTTCTATGGACCAATGAAGTGGTTTGTTCTGAGATCGACTCGATTTGAACTGACGCCATTTGATTAAATATCATGCACACAGGGCCGAGTTAATTGAGCTATCGATTGCCAAAGCTCAGTTCAATTGAGTCGAGAGTTGAATAAAGTATGTCTGAGGTATTTGCTTCTTCGATAAACAGATTAATTATCAACTGGGGCGCACAACTTTCGTAGGTTCTGAAAGGTTTAATCACAACTCCTCTTTTTGGCATCAACATGAAAAGCGGTTTATTAAGCATAAATTTCAATCGGAGTTCCTTTGAGGCAGTGAGCATTTCATGTGCGTTATGTTCAATCAATATTTATTCGTCTTGTTATTAGCGATCGAAATGATTCGTTGGAAAGCTCCAAAAGGTTTCCTGTGAAGTGTTTACCAATGGAATAAGAGCATCTGCGATGGTCCATGTCGCTGCAACCACCATGGCTAAAGTATACCGCAAATGAGGATACCTACAGCATTTCCAATGGAATGAGAATGCCTGACAAATATTTTTAAGTTCATGATTGATTGAATATGAATACATATATATTCGGATTCAGATAAAAATAAAATATAAAAAAAAAGATGCAAAGTTCCCATTATTTTTTTTTCCTAGCTGCCCTCCCTACGGGGATACGACCTCCTAAATGACGTCAGTGGAAATCCATCTTACTGGAATAAATTTCAAACTACTTATTACAATTCAAAAATTATTTTTATGATGAACAGTAGTAAGGACCTCTTGAAATACTGCATTTAAGTTTAAACTAGCTCTTTTAGTTCACCAGGAGCGGGAAGGTTGTCCATTTCAAAGCTTACATTTTCGAAAACCTTTAAGATAAGGAGCACAAGAGTACAAAATTGGATAGCTTGACTATTAGGCTGAAAAAAAGTACTCTTGTTTATTGTAGATAAAATGAACCGTTTTCGAAAAACAAAATACAAAGATTCTCAACTATGCAGTTTTGGCGAAAAAAGGTACGTTAACAATAGTTAATTTATGTAACAAGTCCGGAAAATAGGGTTTTTTTGGACAAATAGACAAAATTCTGGAAGTCTGTGAGTCCAAAAAAACTATTTTCGGGCGTGTTGCGTACAATATTTTTTCGGCAACCGTGTAGAATTCCAGATAAATGAGACGACACATTTCTTTATTATACGTTCTAATTCTTATTTGAATTAATCAGAACAGAACTGTCATCCGTTATTGTGATGATATAGATGCATAGAAATACCTGGTGTAACGACTCCTTACTAAAAATCGTGACCAAAATTTGTAGATCAAAACGGCACTCTAGATTTGAGTTCTCGTTTTACTTCCGGAATAATCCGCAATATTTTATCGGTCGTGGCGTTACTGCGGCAAAGGAAAATAGCGCGACCCCTTTCGGGAAAAATGAAAAGTAGTTCAAGAACTCAGATTTTCGATCGACAAGAAAGTCTTAAACAAAATCTAATCAGTGCCAACACCAGGTATTCTATGCATCTATGTGGTGATCATACAATGATAACAACGACGTGGTTTTTTTCGGCCTAGTCCGGAAAGTACGTACTTCCCGGACTAGACCGGGAAATGATACATTCTCAAAGAAAAAGCGTCCGAGAAGTGGGACATCCCGGATGGTTGCCGAAAAAAAATATTTTCTTAACGTGCCTTTCTGTGTCGAAACTGCATAATTATATTTTCAGTGACGTCATTTAGGAAAAAAAATGTTGGTAACTTGCCATGTTATTTTTCTATTTTTTATCTGAATCCGAGAGATTTTCCACATCTTCTCGGACACACTGTATAGGCGTTTTCTTGGTGGAATGGTTTATTTTGATGAGTTTTACATCCTGTTGAAAATAATCCTAATACATGCACAGTGAACCATAATTGTTTCCTCAGTCTTTCAAGTCTGGCCTTATGTGAAATGGGTGAATCCCAAAACCTATCGCAAATATTTGATGAAGAATGCGCCATAGGGCCTATTTTCGTTTGTAATCATATCGACCTTTTTCGATTAAATTGAACGGACGAAAGGCCTGAGTTATTAACTCGAAAGTACAAGTTCATGTTCACATATTATACATAATTCAGCTGGTGGAAGTTTCCGACACGGTTAACCAGTACATATTTAGAGATGATTAAATATTTTCCAAAGTTGTCATCGCTTTTTATTCAACAGCCCCATGGAATTTCATCTAATACTCGCGTTCACTTTCCCTGCGTTCCAAACAAACTTCTCAATTATTAATTACGAACTCCAATTGTCAGTTGGAGCCAATTTTCGATATACATGCGGGAAATATTTGTCATTTCGAAATTATCCTTTTGATGAACCTGGCATAGGAAAAGTACCTTCATATAAAATGACATAGGGTTTTATTTCAGAGGCATAACTTGTTAGTAGTGAATTACAGTAATGGCATATTCTACACCTATGATCATTGGTCCTTTTTTTATGAAATCTAATAAACCTTTCTGAAATAAAAGTACCAGAAAATCAAATGTTCTTAGATAAATTGGGATGAACGAAATTCATTTTGTCCGCATACTGTGGACAAAATGACATACCGGCAACAGGCAACTGTAGTTTTCTACTTATAGTTACAAAACTACTGACAAAGTTCACTAATGAAACGCTTGGCTCTTCTAGGAACATAAACAGCACAAGATGCGTGAGCCCAATGGAACCAATGCATGCATCGTAACCAGTCTTTTCCAGGGCTAATCCTGGAGAAGAAACAGGGAAAAAAGGTCATAACAATAGACAGATGGACAGTCGTCTTCATCATCTCGAAAGTTGCTAGGAACATTCTCTTCTTCATTGTATTTTTTGAATAATGCCATAGGGACTTGTCCTTTTTCTTTGGAGGTGGTATGGGCTCATTTTTTGATTCGATTGCAATCATATTAGGTGTAGAAGTTGAAACTAAGTACGTTTATCGAGTCTTCGGCTCACGTTTGCCTTGTCCACTTATGAATAGTCCTTTAGGGATAAGAGCAACCTTACTCAAAGGATCAGCAAGAGTAGATTAAGATGCATTTATTAGCCACAGATGAATATTTTCTCATGAATATGTTGAGACAAGTCCTGGATCTTCATTTGCTGAAAAAGCCTGGGATGAATGGTCTCGGTGTTGTCCGGTAGATACGGTTGATTCAGCTGAAATACCTATTTCATTTTGTCCATTCACTGTACCTACCTACATGTCATTTTGTCCATAAGGCGTTATAAAACTAGAAATTTAACGAATTACTTAATACAAATAGTATATTTATAAAAAAGCTTCGTGAATAAAATGACAAATAAGTAAAGTTTGAAATGAATGCAACATGCTTAAATAAAAAATGGTGAAAACTGGCCATTTCTTCTGAAAATTCGACGCAATGAAAAAAAAAACTCATGACCTATTGATTTCTGTTATCACTCATAACGATCGAATGAACTAGAGTAGCGCTTGCGAGTTTTCAGAGGTAAATAGAACCCACTCGGGGTCGTGTGATGTGATAGGCAGTTACGCATTTGATACCTCCAAACTCAAGTTATGATGCCTATGTCATTTTGTATATATGGTACGTATTTTACGTGAAATACAGAAAATTTATTGTGTGGGATTTTGTTGATTGCTAGAACTATGAAATGTACTAGAGGTGACAATGATATTTCGAAAAGCGGATATACCTAATTCTTTATTTTCCAATTTTTTCAACCCTGTACCCTGTTTATGTTTCTTAAATTTTAAAGAAAGTTTAGAAAATATGAATGCCCCCTCATTAACTTGCCAATAGTAGATTTTGTCCAGGTACAGGTACCTACTTCTGATGAAAGTATTCAATATCTCTTCAGTATGAAGAAGTTATCGACAAAAATGATATGTAATTGACTGAACAAGTAATGAGTAGATAAAATAAATCTGATCAAACGTCCAACATATTCCTATTCAATGCAAACATGAATGATTTTTGCCCGATATGATGGTAGACAATCTATTTTTTATTTGCAATTTGTTGAACAAGAAAAATGAACGAAAAACACATAATAATCATATTTTTCAAGTAATTCCCGATTTTCTTCATATTTTCTAGTTCGAGTTTACGATGATGCCTCAAACATATCTGAAAACAACTGTTATGTTATAAACCATGAGAACTTCCTTTGTTTTCATGATAATTCTCTTATCCCAAGGTCGTATCTTTTTTTCTGGAGCTCATAAAACGAATCCAGTCTCTTATTTCTCTCAGTTTATTGACTCGAATTCGATGAAACTATATTTTCTCGATATGTTGATTTTTTTCAGTCAGTCGTTAACCGCTGATTCGAAAACTTATTACATTTTTACCCTAAGAGATATATACAAGCGAGATTTCCTAAAAATACTGGAAAAGGATAAGAATCTTGACACATATTCCTGTGTGGACGTGACCTTCACATTCAAATAGCAAACATCCGTTTTTTCGCTATACACTTTGTCGAAGACTTTAGACCCTTCGAGCACCCCAGAAGATGGGTCACCTCGAGATGGCGTATAGGACGATGGACGTCATCGTTTGGGCAACGTTGATTTTGATGGTAGTTGAGCTGGAGGAGCTTTCACTGTTTCTTGTTCGATGACCTCTTGCTGGTTCTGCTAATCCTGAAAGGAAAGGTATTCATTTTCAATAATTAGAATATAGAGATTGAAAACTGAACCTCTACATGAAGTTAGCGGTTAATCTTTCGCCATTTTATCATAGTACAGCGTCGATAAAAATTGATGAATTCGTAATGAATATTTCAAGCATTCTACCTGTGTGAAATTCACCAAAACTTCTTATACCCCACTGCATCAATCCCCACTTTCAGACAATGTCTGTCAGTAGTTCCACAATACACCGAAGCTCTATTTGCGTTAACTGGACAAGCCTTTTTGTGTAAGATGGCGAGAACATTACAAATCTTGGTCCTGGAGATCCTCTCCAGAGAATTGTCAAATTTTGCATCTCCCATTGCTGTAAAACTCTCTAAAGATTTCTGAGGCCACAAAGGGTTCATGTCCAACAGGTTCAACCATTGATTCGCTTTTCGTAAGTGCTTCTCATTACACTCAATGCCACAGTGTCATGGTACCATGGCAATGAGGCATTTCCAGGTGAGCACTGAGCAGTAGCAGTTAGATTCCAGAGCTGTTAGTGCTGACTGACTGTCTGTTGCTATATTTATTCGCGCTTGGACGTACTCGTATGAAGCCATTATTTCTGCCTGTAAAACAGAGGAATCTTTCCCTATTGGCAAGGAAAGTCTCAATTTAGGAACATGCTTGTTCCTCCCAGATCAAGCCATTCTACATTCTCATCTATAGCAAATGATTGGGCTGAAGAAAGGACCCATAGCTCAACTATTAGTCTGTAAGATTCCTGTGTTAAAGAATGGCATACATGCTGCACCTATTCCTACGCAAATTTTGGAGCTGTAGCTGAACCAGCAGAGTTCCTGAAGCAGAAGAATCCTTCTCGGTATGTTCGTTCATTGCTGGCTGGATTAGAGATATAGTTTGGTTTCATCCAACTGATTCCAATGCCTTCAATCGTGGCATGAAGAGGAACTACTCCCTAGCTTCATCAGTCTGTAGGTTGCTAATTGAGCCTTGCTGATGATAAGTCATAAAGAGGAAGGATCTCCAATGCTGTCGCAGGTTTATCCCTTAAAGCTCCTAACACCATCAGGCAGGCCTTATTTCTTTTTAAATTGAGCTAGATACGAAATAATTGAATCACAGAATCAACTTACCTCCTACTACACTGACATGGTCGTTGACTCCTTCTGGGCCAACTTTGATTTCTGAAATGGAAACATTTGATGAAGTTGAAATTGATACACGAAAATTGCGAGCCATTAGTTGATGAACAAGAGTTTCTATCTAATTCTATCTCATCTTATAATTATTAGAGGAAAGTCACCAAATATGAAATAGTATCCTAATATGGAATACCTTAATTTCTCCAAGACTATAAGTAATAAACGGAACACTCGACCATCTTCTGTTTTATTCGGTCTACTTACTATCGCACTCACACCATCGAGTCAGTGGCGCAAACGCTTAACGTGTGGCAGGCGTGTTTTGTTTTGTTGTCGTGAAGAAAATTTTAAAAGGTAAGTAGTAAATAAGTATTACCAGCTTTTATGTTTGTATACATAAGTGTTAAACTATTTAGTATATCGGTATTATGTTCATTTCACCATTTTGTGATCTTTTGTCATTAAAATATTGTGACTTGAAAAAATATTCAGAAGAGTTTGAACTAGTATGAAAATCCAAATATGGACAGTCGTCGGTGTCTAATTATGGAATATGCTTGATGTGTGGGCTCTGGGCACATTATGATTGTGCTGGTCCACAGTTTAATACTTGGATCTGTGACTTTTGCAAGTAATTTTGTAACTTCTTCCATTTATCACAATATGTTATATTCATTTAATTGATCTCAAAGATATTAATGTCCATTTTTGTTATTGTTATGTTGATTTAAGCTTAAATTCCATGTATGGGTTCCTATTCCATATTTGGTTACTCATTTGTGATTTTGTTTTTCGTGTTAGATTTCAATTAGATAATTAATTTTTTGATTAGTCGCTGTTAATTAGTAGTACATATAAATGTATGACTGATTTGTATAAACATTAAACTGATTTAATTAATATGAAGTTTCTTCTTTATATCCCAAAAACAAAATGGTATTCCATATTTGGTGAGTTTCCTCTAGATATATAGTTTCTATGCATCTATGTGCGGAGACAAGTTGTCATTCGGATTGTCATAAATATTCCGAGATATCGCCATTCAGAAATTTCAAAATGTCAAAATTTTCAATAGAACTTTCAATTTTTTCCATATCGAACGAAAGGTTTGCATGAAATGAAAACGACCAAGAAAAAAACCGAGAAAGTTGACCCTTTTGCCGATACCCTTCAAGTGCGCAGAATATGTTCTGGTGATACGGAAGCTAAAAAGGAACAACCAAAGCCTGAAAAACTTACGAAAAATACAAGCAAAAAGAAGTCTGATCTTCCAGACTACGAGCGACGAAAAACTGGAGCTGACATTGGTAAAACAGGTCTGAAATATTTCCTTCCTGACAGAAAAAAGATGAGTAACATTAGTGGTGTACCAGAAAAGATTTCGATTCCTCGACAGTTGAAAAGAGCTCCTCTTGGGTCAGAGATTAAGATGATCTCAGTCAACCTACCTCGGTTTGGAAGAGGTCAAGCTGTAATTAACTCGAATATCAAGGACGAATATGATTATGAAGAAAGTTACAACGGTAGTTTCCAAGAAAAAAGACCTGAGCGTCTGATGGACACTTTCAACTACGACCAACCAACAAACGTTTTAGAAGACGCTCAAAAAGAGATTGATATTTCTCAAAACCAACTCCAGAAAATTCACACTATATTGAAGAACAGGAACTCTGAAGACAGTTACTCCCTCAAACCAAAATGGAAAATTCCACCATCAAAAACTGGAAGCAAACTAAACGGTAAAGAGAGAGTGATCTCAACTTTAACGAATCTAAACAAAAAGCTGAACGATATGCAGGAGAAATACTTCAGCGGTACCAGAAGTACTTACAAGTCTATCCATGACTTCCCAAACAAAATAACACAAAGTATTTCTGAGGTAGAAATAGACGACTCCAATAGTGACTTCAACTTACAGTTGCAAAATAAGGAAGAGATTCTGAAACGATTTGATTTGTCGAAGAGATTTCAGAAGGTGAATTCAGAAGAAAAAGGAACATATTTCAACGAATTGGAAAGGAGGAACTTGGGGAACTCAACAGAGCAAACTTCAATGATAAATTTAACGGAATCCAACAGCAATTGTATTCTACCTTCCGAAGCTAAAAACAGAATTTTAGAAAAGTTTCATCTAACAAAAATACAAAGAATGCAAGACAGTGTGCACAGATTCGGTAAAAGACTTTCGGATAAGGGTCAAAATTTTTCAACCACAATCCCGGATGTTATTTTACGTGATAACTATTCCAGTTCTGACATGAATGAACTCACAGCGAAAAATTCTGAACAAAATTATGAGATGTTTGACGATTCTAGCGAGATGGATTTCATCCAGGATCCCAGAAAAGATGTGGATAACATGTTAGATTCTAAATTAATTGATGGGGGTAGTTTGAAAAACGAATTACCGGAGGACGATGTTGAGAAATTCAGGGAATTGTTGTTGACGCAAGAAGCCAGGAGTTCTGAGAAGATGAAGGCTGGAAAATCTTTGAGTTTCCTTCTCCCTAATGAAAATAACAAAGCTTCATTGCATGAACTTGTACCGTTGGGATCCAAAAAGCAAACAGTTGATGCCCTGAATTCAAAGTCTTCAGAAACTCATTATTTCGACTGCGATTCCAAGAAAGAAAACACGAGTACAACTTCTACAGCATCGAACAAAAAGATTTTTTACGACAATTTCGGTCGTTACTCTTATTTAATTGAAAAGAGAGAGGGCAGGAACCCTGCAGCGAACAGTGTTCCAAATCTGTCTAGCAATAAGTTCGCTACCAATGAGACTATGACGAGAAGCGATAAAGAAATATTCGACAATACACCTCTTCAGGATGCTGTTCTTAAATCCGATTACTTGACGAAAACTTTTGAGATTGATTCTTCAGGCAATTTTTCAGAAAGTCACTCCAATCAGATAACGAAGAATAAAAGCGATCAGTTTTTCAACGGTTTAGATTTTAAAAATTTGGATGGGAAAAATGTTAAAGGGTCTAAGATGAACAAGGATATGTATATGACGCTGTCGAAAGCTTTGAGTAATTCGTTTTACAAATTATCTCCCCAGAAATGACATTTTTATGTTGAAGTATATATTTTTATATTGAGAACTGAGAGTCTTGACATCAATAAAACTTTTTCGAAGATTTATACGTTCATTGAACTAATTGAGTAGATATTCGTAGGAGCGAATAGTCGACCATGATAGTTCATTTAGGTCTACACACATCATCAAAAGTCTTGGCTTGGTTGCTCAAGAAAAAAAAATCTTTGCTCTGGAAATGAAATGAATATTTTCCTCTATTTCAACTCCAATATATTTGATTGTTACTCTTCGATTCATGCAGGATGAGACAAACTAGGAAAAATGAGAAAAAATTGGAATAAAAGCTCTATGTTCCACCAGAATTTGAAATTTGTAACTTGTCAACAGACACCGTTACGAATTTTCAAAAATTGGTAATCGAATAAAATTTTTTTTTGTTGATTTATTTCTTTCCCCCGATCTTACAACCACAGGCTCGCCTAGTAATTTTTTTTCTGAAGAGGAATGAAAGTTCTTTATCCCACCAGAATTTGATAGCTTTAGACACCTCTACGAATTTTCGAAGTTTGTGAAGGGAATAAAGAAAAAAAATTAATTTTTCTTGTATTATTTTTTTTCTCCTGATCTAACAACTTCGAAACCTCCTAGAAATTTTTTTCTGAAGAGGAATGAAAGCTCTATATTCCACCAGAATTTGATAACTGTAGTAAGCCCACAGATACCGCTACGAATTTAAAGAAATTGTGATTCGAATAAATTTTTTTTCTTGTTCTATTTTTTTCTCCTTATCTTACAACCGCAGGTTCGCCTAGTAATTTTTTTCTGAAGAGGAATGAAAGCTCTATATCCCACCAGAATTTGATTACTGTAGTTAGGCCACAGAAACCTCTGCGAATTTTCAAAGTTTGTGAAGGGAATAGAGAAAATAATTCATTTTTCTTGTTTTAGTTTTTTTCTCCTGATCTTACAACCTTGGACCCTCCTAAAAATTTTTTCCCGAAGAGGAATAAAAACTCTATACTCCATCAGAATTTGATAACTGTAGTTGGCCCACAGACACCGCTACGAATTAAAAAATTTGTGATTCGAATGAAATTTTTTTTTGTTGTTCTATTTTTTTCTCCTGATCTCACAACCACAGGTTCGCCTAGTAATTTTTTTCCGGAAGAGGAATGAGAACTCTATATCCCACATGAATTTGATTACTGTTGTTGTCCTACAGACACCTCTACGAATTTTCAAAGTTTCTGAATCGAATAAAGAAAAAAATTCATTTTTCTTGTTTTATTTATTTTTTCTCCTGATCTTACAACCTCGGAACCTCCTAGTGATTTTGCCCTGAAGAGGAATAAAAGCTCTATATTCAACCGGAATTTGATAACTGTAATTAGCCCACAGACACCGCTACGAATTTTCAGTTTGTGAATCGAATAGAAAAATTTTTTTTCCCTAATTTTATTTTCTTTCTCCTGATCTCACAATCGCAGGCTATTCTAGTAATTTTTTTCCTGAAGAGGAATAGAAGCTCTATATTTCACTAGAATTTGATAACTGTAGCTTGACCATAGACACCGCTACGAAATTTATCGATTATTTATTATTTTGATTGATTATACAACTGAATCCAACTGTGGCTGAAAAAAGTACTTTGTGCCATTGTGGTAAAAGCCAGTCTTGGTGGTGTTAAGCCCATTTCTGACGGGAAGCTCTATATCCAGGTGATAGCCGAGGTACTCTTCAAGCCCTTCTTCCCCTTAAATTGGAGGAATGCTTGTCTTCTTATGGTACTGGTTGTGACTACCCGTCTATAGGTCCTCAAAAAATGACTTCGAAGGTCTGTTACAGATACCATTCGATTCCCTCGAGTAGAATTTGCGATATCATGGTCTTCAATCGCGGATATATTACTCTGGGTCGACCAGGCACCGGTCTCCGGGCAACGCTGCCGGTTTCCAGGAACGAGTTCACTATGAGCTTTAATGAAGTCCGTGGAATATTATTATTATTATTATTATTATTATTCAATATAACAAGAGTTGAGGAATAATTCCTATAAACTCACACAGTTGAGAAATTACATACAAAAAATGACAAAAAAAGTTGAAGAAAAAATATCAGCTATTGGGAAGATGCGCAATCTGGTGGTTCGGCAGAGCTTCTTGATGAAGGGCTACTATTCTTGCAAACTGAGAAATAGGATGTCCCGGCATTTTCCACGGAATATTCTCAATATTTAAACTCTCTTTATTCGCTGAAAACTGATTAACTGTATCCTCCCGAAAAAAAACATTTTTTGCTGGTTTATTGTTTTCATTTAAGTGATGAGATAGTGAA
Source organism: Adalia bipunctata (assembly GCA_910592335.1). NCBI lineage: Eukaryota > Metazoa > Arthropoda > Insecta > Coleoptera > Coccinellidae > Adalia > Adalia bipunctata. The sequence continues at coordinate 19,923,092 of OU342955.1, forward strand.
GATTTCACTCACAAGTAATTGTCATGTTACATTCAAAAAGTTGACAGTTGATAGGGGGGGGGGCAAGAATTTTGACGATGTGTGTAACTGTGTATGTTATTGCTGGTTAATGGTACATTTATATCGACCTTTGCAAGAGGATAGTTCGAAAAATTATCACTACTTTTGTGAAATTCCATTAGAAATAAAACCACTGGGACAAAAAGATGACGATGTATTTTCTAGTCATAAATTTCGGACTTTTACGATGGCCACAGCCTTGAAATCGATTTTCATCGAATTCCTGAATATTTTACCAGTTTCCGTCTCTCACAACTTTCAATTCCCTGAGACTCTATTCCAGACTCCAAGAATGAGAAACAGGAAGCGTATTTTATTCGGTCATAATTTCAGTTGTAATTCCGATATCTTCCCGACAATTTGCCCTCGATATTCCATTGAAATAATTCAGCTGCGGCGAAAATGAGATCAAACCACTTTGTATTCAATGCAGGAATTGCTCATAAAATGGTACTTCGGAGATAACACAGCAGCCGCCACGGCAGTTAATGCTAAATAAAACAAATGGAAGGACGAAGTAGCAATTATCTATTAACGCTCCATTCTCCCCTTAGTTTTTCAACATTAACTTTCGTCTAGCCAAATTTTCGAACTCGTTAAACTTTACACTTCGGGTCCATCAAATATATAACAACTCTTAATTTTATGCGCAGACCAGACGGGTATGCTGTTGATACTTTAATGGCTAAAGGTTGCTTGAATAGTATCATGTATAGTAGATGGCTTGTGGAAGAGAAACTACCCATTGTATTATAGCAGGTGGAATTTTCATGAATCCCACAAGGTGGACGCCTGTGAGATTCCACGTCCTAAATCCAAACGAGCTAAAATAAAACAACCACTTCTTCGATACATTTTTCTGCTATCTATCGATTTGTACAGGGCCACGAAAAAATTCTGAGCGAAAAACAGAGACCAAATGCTCCCAAACGACAAACTTTAGATTGATATGGCCTCCACGTGCTCTGATATCGAATCGATAACGCATGACGAACCGAAAATTCGCAGCCGACCGAATTGAATCCATCACACTCTGTCTAAACATCATCAATCATATATAACTAATAGTCCATGAAAGGCCCAAACCCACACAAAGAGTCGACACCTCAACAGTTGTTACTGCCTTGATGGACTGTCAGCGGGAATTCTTTTCCAGTTCGATTGAAACGAGGATGAGAGATTGACAACTTCTTTTTTATGAAGTGCGTGAGTGAAACAACGCCTTTGGGTCGTTTGAAAGAGAATTGTATCTCCCAGAGATACATTAGTTCATAATTCATAAAGTCGGATACATGTTTGAAAGCTAAACTTCTTAACATGTTGAACGTCTCGCCATTCTCATATGGTTTGATTGTTGATCAAGTTGTAATGATGACCATTTCCTCTCCTGAAAATTTGGACATCAAGTCGAAAGATCTCATAGAGAAATTTTTTGCTGGATTTCAAACAGTCCAACAGCCGCTTCTACATCACACAGCATTGCAAATGGTTTCAAGAATCTCTTCGCTATTGCTGCTGTTTAAGGAAGCTCATACCCTTAAGGAATATCTGAAGGATCCAAGCAAGATTTCTGCTGCACCTGCAGCTTCTGCTGCCCCAGCTGCTGCTTCCGCTGAAGCCAAGAAGGAAGAGAAGAGCGAGGACAGTGAAGTTAATGACATGGGTTCCGGTCTATCCGACTTGTCGTTTTTGTTTTGAGCCAGACTGTCCTCAAAGAATGACAGATAGGAAGGCACATGGGTAAACTTATGAGTGAAAAAATTCAAATCTCATTGGATTTGCTTCGGTGGACTGTATTATATTCTTTCCTGCGCTGGTTAATTTAATGATAGGTACATGTTAGTTCTGACACTAACAAATAACAATATTATTTCAAGATGTAAATAGTTACGAAGATAACCAAACTAGGTTGGCAATTCGATAAAATTATCGAAAGAAACTAGGAGTTCTGAAAAGCAGAAGGCTGAAAAATCTTTGAGTCTTGGCAGATAGAGAGATATACAGGGTGTCCCAAATAAGATTGACTGATTTTAAACATAAATGCCCAGCTTATAAGTTATAAATTGCTCCAAAGAGATGGGGTTCTCACTAGTTTCCCTAGTTTAACAAAGAGATTTTTTTAGGCTTGGCTGGAATTTCATCTCATCAACACAGGGTGTTTTACTAATGTTGGTCAAATTCAACAGGAGAAAATATGTATTATTTTAAATGGAACACCCTATAATTTTTTATCTCATTCGAAAGAGCAATCATTCTCCTTTCCAAAAATGTATAGTTTTCTATCTTTTGTTTCATTAACAACACAGATATTCGAGGTTTCATGCAGTAGTACATTTCTGATTAGTAGTTTTATATAAACGTATTTTTATATCAAAATGCTGCATATGCCTACCCTCTTCGTTTATGCAAAACTGTAAGCGACATTTTGAATTTTCAAATGAATTTTCTTGCATGAGCTGATTTTGGGCATCAAAATACGTTCATATAAAACTAATAATTAAAAATGTACTACTGCATGAAACCTCAAATATCTTTGTTGTTAATGAAACAAAAGATAGAAAATTATACATTTTTGAGAATGAGAATTATTGCTCTTTCGAATGAGATCGAAAATTATAGGGTGTTTCATTTAAAATAAGACATATTTTCCCCTTTGAATTCGACCAACATCAGTAAAACACCCTGTATTGATGAGATGAAATGCCAGTCGAGCCTAAAAAAATCTCTTTGATGAACTAGTTACTAGTGAAACTAGTGAAACTAGTGAAAACCCCATCTCTTTGGAGCAATTAATAAGCTGGGCATTCATGTTTGAAATCAGTCACTCTTATTTGGGAAACCCTGTTCATTATAATAGAATATTCCAAAACTAGTTGCTGAATGGGCTCCTATTCCAATACGAATGCGAAATTCGAACGCATGAGTGTTGGAATTGCATTCTGCAACGAGCATTAGACGATATCTTCTCTATTTCAGTTCAAATTACCGGTTTACCGGTATTTACCGGTTTTTTCCGACATAAAAGAATAAGCCACAAAATAAATAACATGGTCAATTAAAACAAAATGATATACCTGACTCAAAGACTAGTAAAGGTGGAAACACATTGTTATCACGTCACGTCACATCACGTCATCTTCCCAAAATGTGCAACCACGATAATGCATGGAACTTAGACCATGGGAAGAGAGACACACCTTTCAATAATGAATAGTGAAGCCAAATCATCAGAACTAAACTGGGTGATTGTACTACTACGGAATCAAAATGTAGTAAAAATTTTTGCAACATTGTATCTGCTGTCACGTTATAGCACTGATATCACGCGAGATCTATATTCCGCAAATTTACATTTTCTGACCGCGCGTGATATCACGTCTGATATTTTGTGAAATGTCATTCTGACATACATTTGAAACCGATCTGGGTGCTCATTCATAATTCTTGAATGAATTGATGGAATTCCCCCCCTTCCTCTGTTCGTTGATTCATTTGGTAAATCGAATCCCTTCTATGAGAATCACCAGCAACTGTAAAAGCAGCTATATTCTCCATATCTTCTTCCCATTTCCTCGCGTGAGCTCACGTGACGTGACAACAGTTTGTATGCACCTTGAAGGTGGATACAAACTGTTGTCACGTCACGGGAGCTCACGTGAGGTCAGGTTCAACGTATTGCGCTAGAGACACACCATTTGACATTCGCGCTGTCATGAGCTATTCGGCAATATTCAGTGACGAAGCGAAATATCAGACGTGATATCACGTGCGGTCAGAAAATGTAAATTTGCAGATTTATACATTTCGCGTGCTGTCATGTGACAGCAGATACTAACCTAGCGACCGCGTAAATCACAACAATGCGTTTCTAAGCGCATAAACTTCCATGCATTATCATTTTGCGAAATGACGTGATGCGTGAGCTCCCGTGACGTGACGATAATGTGTTTCCACCTTAAGAGGCCCTAAAACATTCGAAATAGTTATTTAATCAACTAGTTTATTAATGACAGCGATTAATGGTCGAAATATTTTAACGCGTGAGCGGAGCGAGCGCGTTAATGTTTGAGACCATTAATCGCTGAATTAATAAACGAGTTGATTACAAGATTTTTCCGTCGACCTCATCACAATGGAATACTTATAAATTCTGGAATGAAATAAATTTTTATTTTGAATGATGGACAAATTTGACATAGGTAATGTAAATCTCTATGTTCATTTCGATATATCAATATTTATGCTCCCTATGGAACAATTCGAAATATTCATAGAGGGAATATTGGACATGTTGTAACATTCTGAATAGTTTACATTTAGTTTCCATTTATATCATTACCTATGATATCCGATAAGGAACGTGTAGAGAAAGTGGAGGTTAAAGTATTATTTACTTTGAAACTTTTATCACCTACAATTTCTTCTGCAGTCTCTATTTTATTTTGAATGGAGTTGTCAATATACCCTTCTGTGACAGAAGTTGATTTCCAACTAAGCTCGATAGTCATAGAACTTATAGTACTCTAAGTTCTATGTCGATAGTGCTTCGATTGAATATTTTATGTTCGGTTGTCATGACAATCATGCATTAATAAGAAATCATGCATTAAGGTCGCCGTTTGATGCGCGTAGGACAAGTCGACCGATAGAGGCGCCACCGTGCATTTTATGGAATATCTCCATAGAACTTACATTATCTCTATGAGTTCTATGAATATCTCCATAATTATGAATGAAATGTACTATGGCGCTCTCTATCCGACAATAGCTGAATTATGAAATTAGTGAATATGTGGGTAAAACAGGAACTTTTTCCCGCCATATTTTGAATTTGGCCATTCTCTGCCAATTCCGCATTTCAAGTTGTTTTTCTGAACGAAATTATCTGTAGATTCACTTTTAATCGGAAGTTGAACTATTTTCATGGGTCTTTCGTTTGAAATAAAACAGAAGCATGAGTTGACTTATTTTCTTCTATTTTTGAAAGAAAAAAAAAGAACTGTTGAAATGAAATAAATCTCAATCATCTCATTAAGAACTCCAATCCTTTCTGAGTTCACCCACAAAATTTCAGTTCTCAAAGTGAGACCATTCTCAAATGCAACTTGAAATAAAAACACACTACATTGAACGCCCACCTTAAAATAGGTCATTAATGGATGATTTTGAGAGCGTTAAAATGAGCTTTTATTCTATGGTCGACGGAAATAGTAATTTAAATAAAAAAATATCTGTCGTTTCTAACTTTTCCAACGACTCGTCCGATTCCTTTAGGCCCTGACAGAACAAAGCTTATAAGCTTTGTTTTCTCTGGACCTTTTTCATTAAACTAAAGGGATCGAAAGAATGTAAATGTGTGAAAAAGAAATAGCAATATTTTTGAAAAGAGGGATTTCAGGGGAAAAATTTAAAATTTTAGACATTGCTTTCGCAGCACTCATGACAACTCGGCCTCCTAGTGTGGAGTCCAAAAAAGCTATAACTGCGGCAGGAACAATTCTAACATTTCTAACAAAGATCAGGTAGCGGCAAGTGATGAAAGTATGGATATATCAATACCTACAATAAGATTAGGTCTCCACACTAGTAGGCCGAGTTGTCATGAGTGCTGCGAAAGCCATTTCTGAATATTTCCCTGAATTCCCTCTTTCCAAAAAATATTGCATTTCATTTTCACACATTCACACACTTGAATATTTTACAATCCATCCCGTCTACGCTGCCCGTGCATTACAGAAACAACGGATCAGCGCTGGCATTTTTTTTACCGAAATTACCGGTAAAAGATGTCGGTTTCTTCGTCGGTAATTTGAAGAACATTCGCGGTGGACCAATACATTATTAACAAATTTATTTAAAGAATTGTAAACCCGTAGTTTTTTTCTCCAAATTTCAATCATCTACTCCTTGCTTTACTTGTACGTACTTCTAGGTGTTGCAGTTTGTTTGTTTCACGCTGAAGTATGACAGGTATCGAGACTGTCGCCAGTCGCCTCGTGTAGGATGTCTTTCAAAATACTCGATATTATAATAGGATTCTAAAACTCTAGGGGAAAAATGCAAAACAGTTCAAGAGGAAGTTGCCAGACTGTGTAATCTGGGGAACTGATATATTCACAGTCTAATAGACTGAATGTTTCCCAAAACTCAATTTATCGGTGAAACTTCCCAGGTCGATGAAAAAGGGACCTTTGGGAGATTACTATCGAAAATATTTAGTCCCCGATCGACGGCATCAAAACGGATCGTCTTTGTAATCCGGACCGGTCACTTCCCGGAAATCCCTCAAGGGGTAAAACTTACCGTAAAGCCGCAGCGTGCCCTCCACCCTTCCCAGGGAGTTGGTGGATACGCAGTTGTAAGTCCCAATATCGGCGGCGGAAAAAGCCCTGATGACCAGCCACATAAACACCTTGTATCCGCTGCGTTCCTCCCTTATCGTGTATTTGCTTCTGCAACAGAAAGTGAACCGCATCAATCAGGTTTAATGGTTTGCCGATTGCAGATCAAAGCGACTTTTTCGGTCTTTTACATTACAAAGTTGCGGTCTATCCGAATCCCCGTAGCAATTACGGGCCCACCTTTCTTTTTTGCGAGGATTTAACACGGCGACAAAGCGGTTCTGGACCGGGCGTTCGGTGTTTTAAGAGAGACACGAGGTACAGAATTCGTATCAGGTGATTGTGTTTTTTGGAAACGCTTTCGTTCGGTTCACTTTATTTAATTTGTTCTTCTTGTTCGAGAACGGAATTTAAATGTTCGAGTTTTTATTGGAAAAGTAATGAAGCGTAATTTGGGCTGAGGCGGAGTTTGTATTCTGATTCTTAAGTCGGAAATGTTTTGTTTGGATTTCACTCGTTCTCACTGACGCCCCAGCAAGGTATTGTGTTCGTTTTCTTTGAAAGACTCATTTGGAATCCATTATGTTTTGAAATTTCAGAAAATGGACCTTCGAACTTTTTATTGCTGTCTCATTTATGACCGTCTTTGTTTTATACTATTCTAATTTGTTCTTTATTTAGATTTTAATAATTGTACTGTACTATTGCAACATATGGACAAAATAAAATTCCTTTGGCCATAAAAATTGAGCTGTCTTGTTGAAAATGGGTTGTTTAGATAAATAGATTCTTAACGTTTATTGAAAGTGTTCTCAATCCAAGATAGTCAGGTCAAGTTTCGGAAATCCATCTGGTTTTTACAGACCATAACCATGTCCAGTGAACCTTCTGAATTTCTCAGAATAGGCTTATAAAACTGAATATATGGTGACACATTTATTAAAAGATGAGTGATAATTTGGAAACCCATGCCAGACATCAAATGCCCAAGAGAGTACTCATTAATGTAAAACTGTGATAATTAACCATTTTTAAGTGAACTTCACGAGGTTTCACTTAATTATATGCGATAACACATTCATTGCAGGACAAGTTTAAATTGGGAAACCCATGACAGGCATCAAGTTCCCAAGTCCAAGGATTCTCTCATTGGTCTGTAGACACAAGAAATGGGTTGATTTCACCACTTTTGTCAAAAATAACGAATGAGAGCACTTTTATGGCTTAGCAAGGTGTTTTTCGATTCTGACACTCAATCAAGTGCTGATCTTTTCCTCTTTAACTCTGAGGAATTGAATTTCCCATTTTTTTCTCCAGCTTGTCCTCGAAACCTTATGTTACAGAGACAAGCGGTCAGTACATAGTTGTTACTGAGTCAGTAGTCGTCAGTTGTCAGTTGTTAGTAAAGTTTGTACTTAAGTCAGCTTTCGTTGATCAATTTGCTACTAAATCGCTAATAAACCATACATATTCATAGATCACAACTGATAATTTTGCTACCTTGCTATACATTTTCATATAGAGGGAACATTTTATAATTGTAAACAGGGCGAGTCTTTGAATTGTACATATGTTTCAACTGTAGATTCGTGAGGCCGAAAGAAACCTTTTATTTTTTTTCCATTTTTTCGAATTCAGCTCTGTTAAAAAGATATAGCTATTTGAAAAAAATTGGGCTAATTACGTTCCTGATACAATTCTCAGGAATTGATTCAAAGTTCATATTTCTCGATTGAAATTGAGTTAATAAAAATAGTTAGTTTCATCCGATTAAATCTGCAATTAAAAAGCCATATTCCTCCAAAATAATTCCTTCTCCGATTTTCCTGCAGATTAGTTTATAAACACAAATAACTTGTTCATATTTTCCTCGGAATCCCCAATCTCATGAAGAAAGGCTTTTCATTCAGATCATCAGAATTTATTATTAAACAATCTAACCTAATCTATTTTATATCCATTCTGTGAATATTCGCACAGAAATTTTAAGAAGATGTTGTCAGCTTGCCGATATTTTCATTGAGGTCAAGGATTCTTTACGTAACATAGTATGAATATCTAGAATTCTGAAATTTCCATCAGAGATCGACTTCGCCGCGGAATTTCAAGACGCATGCGTATAGCGTAAACCGTTGGAGGCGCTATCAACTATAGTCAAACTGTAAACATTATGTGAAGTAGTAAATACATTCAGTGCATTATTGTAATAACGTGATTATTATGTGGAGTGAATTAATATAATATTAACCGTGTAGTGTCGAGTTTATGGAATTCCAAGAGGATATTGTTTAGATATCGCCACAGATTATCAGGTATCATTTTATTTTTCATTAATTTCAATTTAATACGTGGTTTGTATCGACATTCATCATTCAAATCCGAATTTTGTATTTCATCGACGGTAACAATAAATTTTTAATAGAAACTATGCGTATTAAATGCTCCTTGGTGTTCAATTTTATCTTCCACATTTGTGGGAATTCATTATTAAAATATCTCTACATCAACGTTTTCCATAATTTGAATTTAAGTCTCGACAAAGTTGATAAACATTCTTACAACATTATTAACTCGTTTAAAGACCAAAAAAGGAATAATATTTAATGATATTTAATTCAGAGAAGCATTAAGATTATTCTTGAAATTAATGATTTTTTCGTCAAATTTTTCCGGGTGAAATTGGAAATAACTCAAAAACGACGCGTTTTATTGAAAAAACATAATAATACTTTTAGTTTCTCAGATGATTGATTCTATCGAAAATATGAACCGTTTATCTTTTAAAAGTGGTTTCATGGTGTTTTTGCGTGTATTGATGAGTTGACTTCCCTATAAATATATATCCTCATAAATATATGGGAATTAGATTATATAATGCACTTCCAATCGAATTAAGACGCATAGATTGTAAAGTATTGTTTAATAAATCTGTAAAACATTTTTTGATTACAAATTGCTACTATTCTGTTGATGAATATCTTATGCGTAAATGCTATTAAATATATCATTTTGTATTACTGACATATCCTATACCAAATGTATTTGCTTTGTGAATATGTGGTTTTTGTGGATAAATATATATTATTATAACTTTTATACCAGGAGAGATATTGAATGAGTTTTGATTGAGGAATATGCACCATGGATATATCAACCAATGAACCAAAATTCAGTTCATTCGAAATAACGCTTACGAAGAGATGGACAATGAAGTGTTTTTTTCATGGATTTTCGATACCCTGTATCTTTCAAACGAAACCGAATTTTGAAAAACGGTATAGTAAGAAAGTCATTTGTTTGATGAGTGGAATCTAAAGTTGAAATATATGTTCGAGTCAAAGACTCACCTTGTACATTATTTGTATAATTATTTCGTGCTTGTTATCTAAATTGAGGTAATAAAAGAATACAGTTTGTTGTTTCATGAGAGTACGTTCAAATTTCATTACTTCCTCTTCCTCTTCGCAGTTGTTATCTTAGTACAGATAACAACTCATCGCAGTGATCATCAAGATTACAGTTAAGTATAGGTACCCCCTTACATCGGTTGTGCAGTCACAACAGTTTATCATCGGGATTAACGAGAATCACCAGCATCCCACAAAATAGAAGCAGTTCTGAAAAACCATTATCCTGGTAAAACAATCAGGATACAAAAATAAAACCAGAACACTTTGGTAAACTAATCAAGGTACTAAATTATCCCAATAGGATCACCACGATGACAAAAATGAAAAACATGATTTCAATACATTCTCAAACTAACCGGGACCTCCGCCATTTTGCGACGACCGACGTTCAGGTTCAGAGATGTGAAAGGCTCAGAGAGGTCGATAGGCTGTAGCCTTATAAGTTACACTTTGGCGCCAACTTTATCTAAGTTTCGCCCTTACCTAATTGTAGTATATTTGAATTTAAATAAGGTATTCATGTTCGGTCATGCGTACTCATGCGTCAGGTCGACAAGGACTTCCCGACATATGAGGAGGCAGTTAGTTGATTGTAGAGATTGAATGAATATGCACTGTATGTTATGTACCAAACTACGAAGTAAAGTTGTAACCCCGAATGTTATTTTATTCCGGCCAAAGACATTATAGTTGGCGACGAGGATAAAAATCGGAATAAGTGATTGAGACACTGTTAGTTGACAACTAATAATACGTTGTTTCAATTCCACACATTGTGAACTACCTAAATGGCGAATTCTCAAGATACGATAGGTGTCATGGCGTGCTCCGCCATCGGGAAACTTCGCGAGTTCCAAAGTGGCGTAACGGACTGGACAATATTCAAAGCACGTTTAGTGCAATACTTCATCGCGAATAATATTCAGGATGAAACAGTGAAAAAGGCGCTACTTCTCAACGCTTGCGATGAAGAAGCATTTAGAATCATCCATGGTTTGTGTCTACCGGTTGCCCCGGACCTGAAATCTTATGAAGAGCTTATCCAGCTATTTGACAAACATTTCATGCCGACTTCAAGTCCCTTTCCAGCAAGGTATAAATTTTACAATGCCAGGAAACACGGGGATGAAACTATCAATGAATGGGCCGCTCGAGTCAGAGGACTTGCAACCAAGTGCGAGTTTGGACAGGAATTGCAAATTGTGCTACGTGACAAGTTCATCATGGGCCTGGAAGGAAAAATTCTCGATAGAATTTTCGAAGAAAAATCTTCAATCTCCTTTGAAAAAGCAGTGGAAATTGCCGCCTGCTATCATGAGAAGGAGGTTTTCAACGTTAAAGAAGAAGTTTTTTACTCCGCCGTAAACAAGAAAAAAAGTGGACCATATGAGGAGGTAAATTCTAGAAGTCCATCTTTCTTGAAACGAGGGACGCTACCGAAATTGGCAACGCAGCAGAGGCAGAGCTGGGCGCAGGAGCAGATGCAGCCGTCAACGTCAAACAGAATTGACAGTGACAGATCCAGAAGTTTTAGTGGTTGTACCGTGTGTGGGAAAACAAATCATACTAAAGATAAGTGTTTCTTCAGAAATTATATTTGCAGAAATTGTCAAGTTAAAGGACATTTAGCTGCAGTTTGCAGATCACAAAAACATAATTATTTGTATTCTGAGGAACTCGATAAAATTTATTCCATTTATACTAATAATAACAATCACAATCAGCCAGTTTCTTTGAACATTAGTGTTGATAATAGGAACTTTGAATTTGAATTAGATACGGGAGCAACAGTTTCCGTGATTTCATCACAATTCCAAGAAAAGTATTTCAAGAAATATCATATTCACAAGACTGATAAGCGATTAACTGGTTATACAGGAACAGACATTGTACCGATTGGTTATATTGTGGTTGACATTGAATTCAAGGGGGTGAATAGGGAATTGAGGTTGTATGTTATTAACAATGGGGGACCACCCTTGTTAGGTAGGGACTTCTTGTATGAATTCAATTTAGGGTTGAATACCTTGAGCGAAGGGGATTCAAACAATGTGAAAAGAAAGTTGTCATTAACATTTCCTAATGTTTTTTCTGGAATTTTAGGTAAGTACCGAGGTGGTACACTTCATATTAACATTGAAAAGGATTGCCCTCCCAGGTTCTTTAAGCCGAGACCCTTGCCATTTGCACTCAAGAGTGGAGTTGAGACAGAACTGGAGCACTTAGTACAACAAAATATTTTAAGTCCAGTAAGTCATAGTGACTGGGGTACTCCGATTGTACCAGTGGTAAGAAAGGACGGCACAATAAGAATATGTGGTGATTATAAGGTAACAATAAATCCTTTCTTGAAGGTGGACCGTTATCCACTACCGCGTATTGAAGATTTGTTTTTTAAAATGCAAGGCGGTGAAGAGTTTACAAAAATTGATTTGTCACAAGCGTACCAACAGATCGAGTTAGATGATGAATCTAAATTGTTGACAACTATAAGTACTCATAAAGGCCTTTTTGTTTTCAACCGGTTGACTTTTGGAATTTCAAGTGCACCAGCCTTGTTTCAAAAAAGAATAGAACAAGTGTTGGGGGATTTAGAAGGGGTGGCCGTATTTCTTGATGACATTCTTATAACGGGTAGAAACAAATCGGAACATATTGAAAGGGTTTATAAGGTAATGGAAAGATTAGAAACTTGTGGGTTCACGATTTCCTTAAATAAATGTCAGTTTTTTGAAAAGTCAGTTACTTACTTAGGTTATATTATTGACAAAGATGGAATGCATACGTGTGCAGACAAAGTAAAGGCTATTAAGGATGTGCCGGTTCCGGAGAATGCAACCCAACTAAAATCTTTTCTGGGGTTGGTGAATTTTTACAATCGATTCATTCCGAATGCTTCAGCTTTGCTTCAACCATTGTATTGTTTACTACGCAAGGGGGCTAAATTTGTATGGTCAGATTCTTGTGCTCAGTCATTTGAAAAAGTTAAGGAAATTCTCAGTTCGGATAACATTTTGGCTCATTACAACCCAGATTTGCCATTAATTTTGACAGTTGATAGTTCTTTTTACGGAATTGGTGCAGTTATATCTCATCAGTACAAAGACAAATCGGAACGTCCTATTTCTTATGCTTCTCAAATTTTAACTAAAGCCCAACAAAATTATTCACAAGTAGAAAAAGAAGCTTTAGGAATTATATTCGGAATAAGAAAATTTTATCAGTATTTATATGGTAGAAAATTCATTTTAAGAACTGATGCAAAATGTTTGGTGGCATTGTTTGGTCCGAAAAAGGCAATACCAGTGTTAACTGCTCATAGATTACAAAGATGGGCTTTAATCTTGTCAAATTACTCTTATGACATTGAATATGTTAATACAAAAGAAAATGTCGCAGATTGCTTTTCTCGGTTGCCTATAAATGAAGTGATAGAAGACTTAGAAGTAGAAACTTCTTATTTTAATTTTATTGCTGGAAATAAGGATTTTACAATTGACTGTGATATTATCAGATCAGAAACTGATAAAGACGAAATTTTGTCTGAACTGAGAAACTATATTCAGGAGGGTTGGCCAAGTAAAATTCCTAGTCATTTGAAGGATTATTCTATTTATAAAAGTCAATTTAGTATTGAAAAGGGGTGTGTATTGTTAGGGCATAAGGTTGTCATACCGAGAGTGCTAAGAGGTACAGTTTTGTCTCAGCTCCACCAAACCCATTTGGGTATTGTAAAGACCAAAAGTTTAGCTCGTTCATATGTTTGGTGGCCACGTTTGAATAATGACTTAGAGAATATGATTAAGTCCTGTGAAAACTGTCTGAAGACACGAAATACTCCACCTAAATCTAAGTTGACTCCTTGGGAATACCCCAGAGCTCCATGGGAGAGACTACATCTGGATTATTTGGGTCCTATCTTTGAAAAGTACTATGTATTGGTTGTGGTTGATTCTTATTCTAAATGGTTGGAAGCTGTTGTAACGAATAATGTGAAATCTAAGACTACAATTGATGTTCTCAGAGACCTGTTTTCCAGGTTTGGTCTGCCTCATGTAGTGGTAACGGATAATGCTACTAATTTTGTTTCGCATGAATTTCGTACATTTTTGGAGAAAAACAAAATTAAATTTAAAACATCGCCTCCATTTTTTCCTGCTACAAATGGGCAGGCAGAGAACGGTGTGAAGACTGTAAAATTAGCTTTAAGGAAAACCCTAGAGAATAAATCATTAGAAAATGTAAATTTAATCCTGAATAACTTTCTGTTATCCTATAGGGTCACTCCACACTGTACTACGGGTGTAACCCCGTCGGAATTGATGTTTGGTAGGAAAGTTAGGACAGTTTTGGATTTCCTCAAGGAGGAGATTGTAAATGATTGTAGTAGTTTTAGTAATAGGGTTAGAGAAAATGTTGAACAGTCACAGGAAAAACAGGTCAAGTATTACAAGGGTAGGAAGACCAGAATATTTAATGTAGGTGAAAATGTAGCTGTTAAGGATTATAGAGATGTAAATAAAGTAAATTGGATCAAAGGTATAATTTCAAAAAAAATAGGCCCCAAAACATATTTTGTTCTGATTCCGTCATTAAATAAGACTTGGCGAAGACATGTAAATCAAATAATTGATTTTTATGATTTTTCTATTCCAGATAATAAACATAATAATTATTGTCATGTAGAACAAAAATGTAATGAAGAACATATTGATGATGATGTTGAGGATTTGAATGGTAATGATAAGGATGATTGTGATGATGATGATAATATTGATTTGCCTAATAATGAATGTACTGAATTAAGAAGATCAAAAAGAACTCGAAAAATTGTGAATTATTCTAAATTGTAAAATTTTTTTTTGGGGGGAGAAAGTGTAGTATATTTGAATTTAAATAAGGTATTCATGTTCGGTCATGCGTACTCATGCGTCAGGTCGACAAGGATCGACTTCCCGACATATGAGGAGGCAGTTAGTTGATTGTAGAGATTGAATGAATATGCACTGTATGTTATGTACCAAACTACGAAGTAAAGTTGTAACCCCGAATGTTATTTTATTCCGGCCAAAGACATTATACTAATTGAAGCTTTTTGCCAGCATTTTACAACCTAAACCATTTACAAAACTAGACTCAATTTCATGTTGAAGTCAACGTCCTCGCCCTACTGTTGCTACACGAAAATTCATGAAAAATTAACGAAGTGCACTCATGCCACTTACAACAGCGAAGTACGAGAGTGAAGTAGCAGCATTGTCCTGTGAAAATTGAGTGCATTTTGATGCAGTAAACTGAAATTTCGCTATAATTTTCTGACATGCTCTGAGTTAATTAAAAGCGAACTTAAAATAGCCTAATAACCTGATTGTTTAATGTGTGAGTTTAGATTGCAATTCAGCAAAAATTACCCGACGTACTCGCACTACAAACGGGCTCTCACGGCTTCTGCGGCAATTTTAATATTTGCTCGAAATTGAAACGACGGAAAAACTAAATGGCCGGCGGCTTCGAAATGTTTGACTTGCACGAAGTTGCAGTTTTGCGTGGAGCTAATTGATTTCGGTAGTCGTTTAGGAAACACATTTAACGTGAAATATTTCATGCACCCGATTTTGCCCTCTTGACCACCTCTCAGACATCATAGAGACGTCAATAAATGACGGATAATAAACGTCAACTGACATAACGGGGCTGCGTCATTTTCACGCGACTAGGACGTCATGATAACATCAGCTAAGAACCTTAAACGATATCTGGTTAGCTTGGTAACTGATTCATTTCAGAGATTCAGTCTCATGAAAAGATTCTCCTCACAGACGTTATTGAAACTCACGCCATGACGTTATACTGACAGCAAATGACATTTCTAATGATCAAAATGGCAGGTGTCACGTCTGACATATTCTTTCTATTGTAGAACCATAGGATCAACACTTAAAATCCCAAACACGAAAAAAGAAAATTTTTTATTGTTTTCTAGAAGGAAATCTCCGAATCAATTTGCCTTGAAGTTCCGTTTGTTGCTTTGACAGGAATTGCGAACAATTTTGATGCTCCCGGTATCAAAAGGACTTCTTTCATTCGACTTCTTATTTGTAATTTCAAAATGAGTTTCGGAAACATAGGTTCAATTGGCAACAATAATCGTTTGAGAGGATGTTTTCATTTAATCATTGCCAAGTTATACTGTGGAGATAATTTTATTCCTTCTTTTTCGTAAAAGAGAGAGCGATTTTGTGACGGGTAGAGATAAATTATTGCTGATTTCTGTGTTGTTCGATTTATCAAAGAGATCAGCCCGGAATTTGGATAAGAATTCCATACGGATTGATGCAATCTTTATCGTAATTCCACACATAGTTTCTAACATTCTCATGAATTCCTGTCATATTCTTTCATCGAATATAATAAACTGCTCCACATGAGTTAGGGATATTGGTTTAAATTATTATTATTATTATTATTATTATAATTTGACAAGAGTTAAGAAAATTCTATAAACTCAAAAAAAAATTAAAAATAAATACAGATGCACATAGCTAGACAACAAAAAGTATAAATTACAATTGAAAAATAAAAAGCAAATAGAAAATCAAGAAAGGAAAAAAGAATTTCTTCTTAAGTTTGGCGACGATCGACTCTGCATCCACCTGTCAAATCGGTTTTTGAACGAATTGACAGAGGATGCCTCCACAATGGCTGACGGTAGACGGTTCCACGATGAAAACACTCTATTGGGCAGGAAGTGTTCTCTCTGAGTTGTCCTGAAATTCTCCCTTCGCAGCTTGTATCTGTGACCACGCAGACGTTCGTCATCATTCAGAGTGAACATTACACCCAGATCTGCATTAAAAAGACCGTTCAGAGCTCTGTAGGTGATAATGAGGTCACCTCGGGCCCTTCTGTCTGAGAACAAGGGGAGATCCATAATAGAGAGACGTTCAGGATAGCTGGGTCGCAGTACACCATAGGGTATTCTAGTCGCACGACGCTGGACACTCTCAAGCAGCTCCACATCGCGAACCAGAGACGGAGACCAAACTGCCCCGGCATATTCCAGGATTGGGCGCACGTAAGTGGTATATAGAATTCTACAGGAGGCCGGATCGCAACGGGAAAATGATCTGCCCAGCAGATAAAGAATTCTCTTCGCCTTGTTAACGGTGTGCAGGATGTGATTGGACCAAGAAAGATCATCGGAAACCACGACTCCAAGGTCACAATGAGAGGTTTCTGCAGAAATCGTATGGCCGCCGAGATAGTAATCGACACCAGGATTGTTCCTTCCCATGTGAACGACCGAACACTTAGAAAGATTTAGAGGCAAACACCAGTTCACCGACCAGTCATAGAGGGCATCGAGGTCCCTCTGAATGACACCAGGGTCCCCAAGCGGAAAAATATAGTTAAAATAAGATTTTTGTGATGAAAATTAATATTAATATGATTTCAAGTTGCAAATTAATTTTAGCCTGTAGGTCTGCAGCGTATACAGGGTGGTTAAGAAAAATAGAGTAAAATAACGAAATTTTATTCTCAGAGAATTCGAGCATTTCAAGACTATCAATACAATGTATGGCCTCCGCACGAGCATCAATAACGGCTTGACATCTTCTTTGCATACTACGCACGAGGTAGTTGAACATTCCTTGAGGAATTTGGCTCCATAAACGGTGCAGAAGCTCTCTCAGATCATTTGAGGATTCTCTTCTGATTATCTAATCTGTTTTGGAGCATATCCCATGCATGTTCTATGCAATTCAAGTCTGTTGAGTGTGGAGGTATTGGTAGATGTGGAATACCAAGCTCCTCGCGCGCATTCTCAACTATGGCTGCACGGTGCGGTCTAGCGTTATCGTCTAGAAATTGAAAAATTTCACCAATAGCAGCGTGAAAATTTGGCACAACATTGTTAATGACATGCTCCCTATAGTGTGAGGCGGTCATATTCCCAGGACAAATGTGTAGATCTGTGCGCCTGTTGAAACATATCCCGGCCCATACCATAACTAACCCTCTCGGAATGGATGGCATTCTACACGTAGATGAAGGTTTTCTTCTCGCCGAAACGGTGATGATACGATCTTGAGCAGGTGTTGTTTTTCGTCGCCCACCACGTCGCGTCACACTTTGGCTGACTTGGAGCCTTTCCGCTACAAAAACCTGAGTTAGGCCAACCTGTAGCATTCCGATAGCCCTATCAGCCTCAGCGTTTGTTGATTTACGTCTTGGCATTTTCAGAAAACTCGTTTCAAATCGAAGCCGTTGATTAACTGACTTCATTTCAAAATAAGAACATTCATGAAGCATATGCAAAGAACCTAACTTCAGAAAAAAGGCGACCAGATTGACGAAATGTCTCATACTGATTTTTATTGGATCGATTCAAGTTGTTATTGAGTTTTGAATGATTTTACAGCGATTTTCTCGAAGATTACATACTTTTAAAAACGATTGCATACGATATCCCTAACTCTTGTGGAGCAGTATATTTAATTTCACAATTTCCTATTAATTCGGATAAGAATTCACTCAGTATGAATTGAAATGCTCGTCGATTACCAACTGAAAGTTTGGTGGAACTTTCGTATTCAGTACGACGAAAATATTCCTGGTTTGCTCTTAACAAAGGCAGACGGAATTCTTACGTTCTTAATTCATTTAGGTCTCTGCTGGATAGAATTTTATTGGAACATCTAAACCTGATGAAGAAATGTCTCCTTGGGAATTCCGTGAAAGAGGTCAAACACTGCCTGATTAATTGCGTTTCATTTCAAGTTGAGTCAAAATTTGATTTACGAGTACTCTGAAAGATTTTCTTCGAGACAAGAAATGTAAGTGAGACACGAGAATATGGATAATCTCATCATTGGATGAAATCCTCAAATCGATTCAAGTATTCTCTATTCGAAAACTTTATGAGAATGAACTAAAATTCCAGATATTTTCATTCGAAAAGTGTCTACTCACCCATTAATTAGCATTTCTGCCCTATTCTTGATCCAGTAGTTTATGGTATTCGGGAACGCTTCAACGTAACACTCAAGTTGGACATCCGTGTTGAGTGGGGCACCAAGAAGTTGATTGGGAACCTTTATGAGTGGTGCAACTGAAACAAAATTTACATAATGAAGGAATGGGTATGATTGGAATCTTGAAAAGATTTCAATGAACACTGTCAATGACCACAATACGTAATATAAATCGAATGTAGGTACAGAAATACGGCTGCAATAGCGTGGGCGATTATGTTTGTAGAAATATAGTTGCAAACTGGCGGAGGAGCCAGGTAGTGGAACAGTGACAGCTTGAACGAATCTATATACATAAAAGAGAGCTGTTGGTTACACCATTTATAACTCGAGATCGGATGGACTGTTTGTTATGAAACTTCATTTATGGATTCGTCTACGGCCTGGTTATTATAAAATACATTGAAACTCTGAAAAATTCGATGAAAAATTTGCTTATGTAGGAAATGCTTTTCCTCCTTTTGAATAAGGCCGCTAGGTGTCGCTACGGTTTGCTCTTGTAGGAAATGGTTTTTCTACTTTCGAATAAGGCCACTAGGTGTCGCTACGGTTTATGGCTCTTATCTAGACACTGTAGCGTACAGTACAGTGACTAGATAAGAGACAGTGGCGACAATAGGGATATAAGCCCCGCCCATCCGCCATGTTGCATCTAAATTCAAACGAAATAGTACTAGAACGCCGGAGTTAAGTGATGAAATGTCTAATAAATAATATATAAAATGAAAAACTTCGAATTTTTATTGTGAAGTCCTCTCATTATTGAAATAATTACTCAATAAACACATTATTCAAGCTCTAGGTATCTAAATAAATTAACTGCGACCGTTTCAATACCTGATCGCACTTTTTTAATATTTTGATTTTTTTCTTAAATGGAATGAGTGTTGTATAGAGATTGCACTGTAAATTAATAAACCAACTATTCAAATTCGAATGATAGATAAATCAATGCAAAAACAGGAGAATTTCTCAAGGTAAAATTGTTTCTAATCACAACATAGCATGAAAACAATAGACACATTCTGATTAGATAACAAGATGCTTTGACTTCTGAGAATTAGAATATTTATCATAAATGTTTCCTGAACAATTTTTCAAGAATACCACAAGAACTTTGGGACTGACTGACACTATGAAATTTCAAGGAGTATGAACTTTCGATCGTTAAAAAATTGACAGTGCTTTTAAATAAACAGACCTTTTCTTTTCAAACGAAGGGAATGGGTTGGTTATTAGGAAATGTAATATACAGTTGAACACTTTTTTTTAGATTATATCTTTATTGTACATTTTACTTTATTTTTATACAAGTGAAATTTGAAAGCTTATGGTAAAAAAATATATTATACATACAATTATAGAAAGACAGGTGATCATCTTGAGAAAAAACCATATTCACAGATTCTTGGAAAGAATGAATCTGTCATACTGAATGTCCAGATATCGATTTACTGGCTAATCGTATAGCTGAGGTCTCAGTTTTTCTCTTATTCCTTTTCAAGCGGAACACAATGAATCGATTAATAATTTTGTCTTTCAATGTAATTAGGTAAGTCAATACAAAGTGAGGACATTTCATTGAAATAAAATTCCTCTGGAATTGGCATACTTCTCCGTTTCAGGGGTTCTATTGATGGTTTTATTTCTGATGAAAATGAAAATTTAGTGGGCATAGCATTGTTTTCTTGTACCATTATCTAAAGGTTTTTCCCACATTTCAGGTGCAAAGTGAATCTAAAATTATATTAGGATCAATTTAATTCTTCGGTTGATATAACATAACCTCTAATATGTACTATCAACTTTTCTTGTAACATACCCCACATAAATGTGAATTGTCATTTATCCCTACTTGTTTTAATTTGCCAGAGTTTTCTTCTCTCAGGATCCCTTGAAAATCTCCTCATTGAAAAACCTTTTCAGAGGAATTTTTTAGATGCAACATGGCGGAAAATCCCACGTGACGGCGACAACCAATCAAAAATAGGACAGTCTATTGTCGCCACTGTCTCTTATCTAGTCACTGTAGCGTACAGTGACTAGACACTGTATTTGATATTATCGCCACTAGATGGCGATGTATACAATCATTGGGTAATTTGCATAGAACTTATAATAACATGGAAGGGGTAAAGATCTTAAGTTGGTGGAACAGTGAATTTTTACCGAAATGTCAAGTAAATCGGATTGTGACGATCAGCATCAATCGTGAGTTGTCCATTTTCATCTTTTCTCTATATTTCTGAAATGTTTTTGATTTATGTTTGGATAATAAATACAGGGTGTCTCAAGTTCGAGTGCCTATTAGACGTTTCTGGAGAACAAGACATATTTGAAATCTGAAAATTGGGATTATGATATTGTTCGAAATTCTCTACAGAGCTAAAATATTTTCGAAGCCCAAAAACTTCCGGTTATACAGGGAGTGAAAATAAATTCGACGAAAAATTTTTTTTTCAAGTTTTCCATTCCTGGTATGATCGAGTATTCAATAGTGAATACATTTCTATTAAAACCATTGTATTAAATCGAATAGTTTTCAAAATATCCAAAAAAAACTGGAAAAAATGTCAAATATCCACAGTCAGTATTATGTTCATTATTCTTATTTTAAATATCCTGAGCGTAAACCGTTTTTACAACATCGAAGAGGAAGGATGTGAAAAGGTCATGCATCTTTTGGATTTCAAAAATATCATCACAGGGTGTTTCAAATTTTGTGTTGAAAATTGTGATTTTAAATTGGCCATAACTTCTGTTTTTCAAATTAGAACCCTATTTTTTCATAATTGTGTTGGATTCTGCGGTCAAAAAT
Organism: Adalia bipunctata; assembly: GCA_910592335.1. NCBI lineage: Eukaryota > Metazoa > Arthropoda > Insecta > Coleoptera > Coccinellidae > Adalia > Adalia bipunctata. Next base: position 19,944,756 of record OU342955.1, read on the forward strand.
AATGATAGTTTTCTCACATGATTATGCTCCTAAATTCAATAATTTCTGAGTTATTTGAGATTTTCTGGATTTATGTAGTACGTAGAGTCAAATTCTTCGAATCTGATTCATTAGGATATTCTGTGAGCATAGAAGATAAATCATCCCATTCATAATTCTCAAGTGTCAGACAGGTCTTATTGTTAGTCGTTATGAATTTTTTTGATTTCACAAAATGAATCGTTGCTATTCTATTAATGAGATTTTGGATTTATTTCTTATATTGTATTTATTCAATTGTATACGCAATACACATTCAAATGCACTTAATGATATTGTTTATTTCAAATCCATGGTGGATGACACAAAATGTTGAGTATCCAATGAGAAGTATCCCCATTTTTGTTACAATTTCTGAAAAGATGTTTCAAACTTTCCAAATTTTGGAATGTAAGAGCCCCTAAAGAATACAAAAAAAGGGCAGTTGATGAAATTAGTATTTCGACTTATTTCGAAGCGAATGAGAATTCATCTCTTCAATAGGAAACACATTAAATAGATTCGCTCTCTCAGTACACCGAATTATGATTATAAATAAATTATGATAATAAAAATAAAAATACGTTTCAAAACTCAAATTAACAAAATAAATGATCAGGTAAGAGTTTCAATATGGTAACCATTTTGTTCCACACACTTTCGAATACGTCTTGAAACACCTCGGTTAGTCGCTCGCTCAATTTCCTCCTCCTTTAGTGAGTGAAAAGCATCCTCCACACGCCGTTTCAAATCTTCTTTACTTTCAATAGGAGATTCATAGACTAAGTTTTTTATTCTACCCCATAAATAAAAATCTAAGGGAGTAAGATCGGGAGATCGTGGGGGCCAAAACAGTGAAGAACGGCGTCCGATCCACCGATTACCAAACATTGCATTCAATTCTTCAGACACCTCGTGCGAGCTATGTGCCGGAGCCCCATCCAATTGATAATATGCGGTAGTCGACATACTCAACGGCAGTTCATCCAAAAACTCAGAAACAAAATTTCTCAGGATTTCCAAAAATTTTTCTGTATTTAAATTTTCTTCATAAATGTAGTACCGCACTTTATTGTTCATCAAAAGAGCAAACACATTAAAACTAAATTTGTTCTGGGGGTTTCTTTGTCTTTTTCTATGAGGATTTTCACTTCTCCAAATGTGGCAATTCTTTCTATTAAATAGTCCTTCATTATTGAATTTTGCTTCGTCTGTCCAAATGATCTTTTTCAAAAAATTTTCATCAATTTCAAGTTTTTCTGATATTCCTCTACAAAAATTTAACCTTTTTATGTAGTCACCTGGTTCTAATGTATGAACTTTCTCATATTTGTAGTCATGCATGTTGTGTTTTTTCAAAATTCGGTGCACTGAATTTCTGTCTAAATCGATTTCATGAGCTGCACTTCGAATAGATGCATTTTCATTTACTTCGAAATAAGTCAAAACACTAATTTCATTTTCCTCATCATCAACTACCCTTCTTTTGTATTCTTTAGGGGCTCTTACACATCCAAAACTTTGAAAGTTTGAAACATACTTTCTAAAGATCTTCTCCGTTATGGAAGGTAAATGGGGATACTTCTCGTTGAAGGCCCGGCAGGTTCTACTAATAATTCTGTCACATTCACCATGTATATAAAATAGATCCAGAATTTCGTAATTAGAATAACGGTTCATTTTGTTAAATCGAGAAATGAAGATAACGAATAACAATAACACCTGACACTTGTGAATTATTAACAGATAATTTATCTTCTATGGGTACAGAGTGTTCCCATGGTTTCGAAAGAATATTCATTGAATTTTTTTAGATGCAATCAATTTGACTCTACGTACACCATGAATCCAGAAAATCTCAAATAACTCAGAAATTATTGAATTTAGGAGCATAATCATGTGAGAAAACTATCATTATTTTTGACCGCAGAATCCAACGCAATCATAAAAAAATAGGGTTCTAATTTGAAAAACAGAAGTTATGGCCAATTTAAGATCACAATTTTCAACACAAAATTTGAAACACCCTGTGATGATATTTTTGAAATCCAAAAGATGCATGACCTTTTCACATCCTTCCTCTTCGATGTTGTAGAAACGGTTTACGCTCAGGATATTTAAAATAAGAATAATGAACATAATACTGACTGTGAATATTTGACATTTTTTTCAGTTTTTTTTGGATATTTTGAAAACTATTCGATTTAATACAATGGTTTTAATAGAAATGTATTCACTATTGAATACTCGATCATACCAGGAATGGAAAACTTGAAAAAAAATTTTTCGTCGAATTTATTTTCACTCCCTGTATAACCGGAAGTTTTTGGGCTTCGAAAATATTTTAGCTCTGTAGAGAATTTCGAACAATATCATAATCCCAATTTTCAGATTTCAAATATGTCTAGTTCTCCAGAAACGTCTAATAGGCACTCGAACTTGAGACACCCTGTATATTTGCGGAAATAACTGAATTCAAAATTGCCCATAATTAGTCATTGACATATTATTTTTGTATTTCTGTTTTGTGTGACAGCTCATATCCATGGAAAAGATGACATATGACAGATGACATTTGACAGATGACAGATGACAGATGACATTTGACAGATGGCATTTGACAGATGAAATTTATCAATAGACAGATGACTATTGACAGATGACATTTGACAGTTGACAGATGACATTTGACAGAACTTTTATTATGCCTAATTTATCTCCTGCTTGAAAAATAGCAATGGTAAGTTTGTACAACTTTAACGGGGGTTTCACAAAGCATACCTATCACCGGTGATCAGAGCTTGATCTAGAATCAACTCGATTTTACAGTTCAGAAATCTAACCAAGCCGTTGATCTCCGATCACTGGTGATTACGATTTGTGAAATCCACAGTAAGTATAGGCACGGCCTTCTTAAGATAAAGATGGCTATGGTATAGGAATCATTTGGGCAAAACAAAGTTCGCCGGGCCAGCTAGTAGTTTAATAAAAGGCAACCGAGAGAGGAAGAGGTAGAAATCAATTGCAGAATTAGTATCTACCAAGGAAGCGAGTAATAAAAATGGGCAACGAAAAAAACATTGAACGTATTCTCGAATTTATAGCCAATTATATCAGGTGTTTTCGCTTAATTTGCTTGTGTGAAACGGATGCTTATCGAGGCTTTTACTGCGTCGCCATCTAAGCTAATATAAACCCCATTTTTCACTACAACAATACCTATTTTCCTATGCTAACCTGCATTGTGCTCGAGCATAAAACGTTTGCTGAAACGAGAATTGTTAACGTGTCTTCAAAAGGCCAATATATCTTCCGTTTTATTTGATCAACACAACATATAAAACAGTCGAGCTCAATTTGTTACCCTTTAATCTTGTAGTGTTGGAGGATTGTAAACGTGGAAAATTCCGTTTATATTCATTGCATTTTATTGTCATGTACATGGGCGTAGCTAGCCTTTTTTCCTGGGGGGGGCCTGAGGGGGCACAGTGGAAAACGAGCAAGGAAAAACAAATGTGTTTTTCAGTAAGGGGGGGGCACCGTGGATTCTGGGGGGGGCCGTGCCCCCCAGGCCCCCCTCTATCTACGCCCATGGTCATGTACAGAATTACCGCTCATCGTTGAGAACAACGATGCCGAAACATTTCTGGCTACGAGGTAGGTATTGAACCTTATGGGTTTCAAGTTTCAAGTGTCTGTATTTATTTTCATGGCAATTTGTTTTTTTTTTTGGTACTACTTGAAAAGTGGAGTGCACATTTTTGACATGTCACAATGTCCAATGACAACTATTTTTGAAGGAGTAAATATATCCTCCATTCACTTTTATAGAGTATACCGGTTGGCCAAGATTTAGGTTTATCAAGTTTTTTCACTTAAAACTGACGCAGGTTGGTACATGTCAAATGATTCTCCGATACGTTGCCAATGCTAATTTCTATTTACTATTTTCAAACTTCGTGAATGGAGTTAGTTCTTTTAAGGTTTAACTGTGAGACAGGATTCGTAGCACTACTACATTTTCATACTGGACTTTTTCACGTTGTGCAAAATGTATTGAAATGACCTGTGTAGGCTCATTTCTTGGGATTGAATAGTGGGGGACTCCATAGGTCCGTCTGTTCGTTTAGAAGTTTTTCTGTCGGGTTTTTCGAGTACATCCATTCTTTTTTCGAATGAACTACCACAGAGTAATGGACTCTTCTGTCCATCACTTTTCAGTAAATTTTCAACACTCGATTCTTGATTTTCGCACAAGAAAATAGCATACCTGAATCCTTCAACCATGTTTAAAGACGTGAAATATTTCTAGTATTAACAGAGAGAAAATTTTCTTCAACATTCGCAAGGTCTTTGGAATAATTGAATACTCATAATATTTTCTCGAATTCATTATTTTCCGAAAGTAAATAAAATTTGTTGGTTTATAGAAACTGTTACAGCTCAAAATCAGTTGGATAATGGATATATTATTTTATGGGAATTGATAAATAAAATTTTGATGAATACGTAATTGCTGCGACCTCTATGTAGAGAAGACAACTTTGAGTAGTTATCTAACAGGAAAATGACAATAACCTGACATTTTCAAAATATACACGGTGAAATGTATCAGAATGTCATCGCCAACCGGGATACTTCATAAGAGTGAATAATTATACAGTGCGCGTCAAATTTATGGAACAAATTCATTATCACAGAAGAAAAATATTTGCCATCAAAATCCTGAAACAGGTCAATTTTTGTTTCACTTCGAAGGATTTTTGTTGCATCCTATGCCATCCCCCTCAACCTTTTAAATTTTTTTAATAGGGAAAGTGGGTCATGTCGTACTTTTTTGGCAAGGACTCTGTATCTTCTTAACAGGCGTGCAGTAATTTTCAAGAAAAAATTTTTTTTTGTAAAAATTAGTTAGTTAAAAGAGGTTTTCAGTATATGCACTTTGTCATGGCTCACTTACTTTGAGAGGATGGTACCTGATGAAATTTGTCACCGAATGAAAGTCGACCATTACAGTTTTGTTCATGCACAACTTTCAACCCCCTCACGTGAAAAATTAGAATGTGTGAAACACTGCGCTTCAGTTATGATCTGACTAATTTAAAAAAAAAAAAAAATTCTTCTCGAAAATTTCTGCACGCCTGTGTAAAGAAGATAGAAAGACCTTGACAGAAAAAGCACCTTTGATCCACTTTCCCTATTCAAAAAATTCAGACTGTTGATGGGGATAGCTCAGGATGCAACAAAAATCCTTCATAATGCATTGAAATTTTAAAAAAGTCAAACGTTAGGACTATGTTGATATCTTATGAAAATATTACTATTATATGAAAACACACTGATATTTTTTCATATTTTCAGCATGAGTGTTGGGGGTTGAAGTAGTCTACCCCTATCATTTTTGTTAACTAAATTTAAAGAAAAACTTACGCAACGACTTGGATAGAATAAAATTCGGATAGCCCGATTCATTTAGAAACTTTTTTATGGTTTGTATCTTTCTCGTGAAATATACTGTTTCGAAAAAAAAAATTAAATGTAAATCAGTTCTGAAATGAATGGCCTTTTCTCGACACGTAATGATTTACATTCTATTTCTCATTTCAAAACGGTACATTTTTCAAGAAGAATAAAAGAGATTAAAAAATTTCTAATCAAATCAGGCTATCCGAATTTATTTCCATCCAAGTCGTTGCGTGAATTTTTCTTCAAATTACATTTTTTCGCCATATTTGAACCGCGATATCTCCCTTACGTTTGACTATTGACCCAACATTTATACAGTGTGTTTGGGCATGACTTAGCGATAATTTAATCAAAAACACCTAATCTTATCGACAAAAACACCCACATTGGGAGGTTTATCCCCCTCTTTTTGAAATTAATTTTTTTATTTTAGTTAACCCTTTCAAATGATATCAATTTCTTCGGACGTAAAGGGTCTACAGATGTGAAAAAAGATTGAAAGATAATACTACCACTTTTTATTAAAGTAGAACAATATGAAAACATTTAACTCAAAAATGTCATAAAAAAAAATTTAGTCAGAAAATTTACTGAATTTTTCAGTTAATCCCGAGGGGAATTTCACCCCCAAAATTTTGTACACTAAAATTCCAAATCAGTCCAATAATTCCAAAAACACCAAATAATTCCAAAACTCGCAAAAAATTCCAAAAACTCCGAATAACTCCAAATAAAATTCCAATAGTTCCAAATAATTCCAGAAAATTTCAATAATCCCAAATAATTCCAATAATTCCAGTAATTCAATAAAAATTATGTCGCTCTTTTGAGCTAAGAATTCATCAAAAAGCAGCCATTATTTACTTCATTGATTTATATTTTCGTGACCAAATGGATTATGAGAAGAAAAATAGGTAGCTTTTATTTCACACAGTTTTCAGACATGAAAACACTTTCCGAATTTTTATTTTTTTGAGTAATGTTCAAATGAAAGATCTAGTTCGGTTTATATATTTGACTGCCAATATTTATTGAAACTATTAATCCGATCATTCCCTATTAATATACAGGGTGTTTCACCATAAACTGGACAAACATATATGTATAGCCGTGTAGACGACACCGGGGAAGTCATTTTTGCCTGTTGACATAAAACCCGTTTTCGACGCATAAGCGAGACACCCTGTGTGTTTAATGTCAACTTTGAGTAATATTCTGATGACTGTGGTGAGTTATGCGTGACATTTGAAATAACTGGTTACTGGTCACATGTTAGTATTTTGAGGGCTCAATTCAATTGTGGTGTAGAATTCTGAAAAAAATTTCAAAATGGCGGGAAGCCTGCAAAGTTTGAATTTTTTTTTTCGGTTGCCAGCCTGTGAAGCACTATTTCAACCTACTCGATTCTTTAAGATTTTCAGTGAAAAAGTTTTTTCAAAATTCGAACTTAACTTTTATTTCACATGTCTTCAGTGAAAAAAAATTTCACCCAGAATTTTTGGAATATTTCATGGTTGAACTATCTTTAATTCTGAATACTTGTGTGAAAACAGAATACAAAAATATCAATTGGCTTTCTTTTTGTAGCCTTCCAAAGATTACGCTCGGAGAACTTTCATAATTCTTATTCAAAAAACTGGAGGCCGTACGAAATCCAAATTTAGGATAATGAGCTGTCAGAGTGACCCGGACGTAAATATGAATTTATAAACCAAAAAATTTCTTTTCAAAAAACTTTCGATTTACTAGCGTCGCTTTCGTAACGGAAATTCATAAGATTAAAATAAACCCAATTCATATTCGTACAGAGTTCGATTCCTATCAATTTTTTTGGTTTTTAAATGCATATTTCTGTCCGGGTCATTCTGGCAGCCCATTAGCACAATTTTGGCCTTCGCACGGCTTCCAGTTTTTTGAATGAAAATTATGAATGTTCTCCGAACGTAATTTTTGGAAGGCTACAAAAAGAAAACCAATAGATATTATTTCATTCTGTTTTCACCTCAGTATTCAAAATGAAAGATAGTTCAACCATGAAAAATTTCAACAATTTAGGCCGAAATTTTTTCACTGAAGACATGTAAAAAAAAAGTAGAGTTCGAATTTTGAAAAAATTTTTCCACGAAAAATCTAAGAAAATCGAGTACGTTGAAATAGTTTTTTCCAAACTGGCAACCGAGAAAAAAAAATTCCAACTTTGCAGGCTTTCCGCCATTTTGAAATTTATTTTTCAGAATTCTACACCACAATTGAATTGAGCCCTAAAAAGATACTGAGATGTGACCAGTAAATGTTATTTCAAATGTCACGCATAAATCCTCACAGTCATCAGAATATTGCTCAAAGTAGACATTAAACACCCTATATCTCGCTTATGAGTGGAAAACGGGGTATATGTCATAAGTCAAAAATGACTTCCTGGGTGTCATCTACACGGCTATATATGTTTGTCCAGTATATGGTGAAACACCCTGTATGTAGAGATAATCTCTTGTTTGTGGTATCTTAAATTCCCTTCCTGTTTCTGACCGACACTGTTCTACCTACACAACTATTAACAGTATAGTTTTTCTTTGGGGTTCTTGAGTTGTACTCAGAAATAAGGTTATTCGAAAATATCAGATTATGATAAAAATTTCATAAGTTTTGACAAGGTATGTCACTGTTCCAAAAAGGTGTTCAAATTCTTTATTTTATTCATTGTGTATTGAATAAACAATACTGTATTGCATATTGCATGATTGGGTCCCCTAGATCTACGATCTACTTGCGACTGACAAAGAACTTCGTGATATGTATATGATAATGTTAGGTTAGGACTATGGCGCAAGCGCAGAAGTGACGTAATATTCGAAATAATTCCAAATAATTCCGAATAATTCCAAATAATTCCAAAAAATTCCAATAATTCAAAATAAATCCAAAAAATTCCAATAATTCAAAATAATTCCAAAAAATTCCAATAATTCAGAATAATTCCAAAAATTCCAAATGATTCTAAGCTTTGTACACTAAAATTCCAGGGTGAAATCCCCCTCGGTTAATCCTCAATAGTATAAAAACTAGCACATTGAAGTATAATTTTTTTTCAATGAACTAACACGCAAGGATATCAGCTACAAAACGTTCTTATTATATCTTATCAATTTTCATCAGGGGAATGTTCAAACAGCAATAACTAAAATTATTTTTAAGAATTTTTTTATGACATTTTTGAGTAGAATGTTCTCATATCGTTCTACTTTAATAGAAGGTGATAGTATTATCTTTCAAAAAACATTTTTTTCACATCTGTAGGACCTTCATGTCCAAAGAAATCGATATCATCTGAAAGGGTCAACTTAAATAAAAAAAAATAATTTAAAATGGCGGCTATTCCAAAAATATGAAGCTAGGTGTGAATGTGATTATTTTGTCGATGAAATCTGGTATATTGGATGCCCTTAAATTATCGCTAAAGCCTTGTTCGGACTATAGGCCAGTAGATTAGTCGAGTGGAGAGTAGAGAGTAGCTAATCTACTTACTACTGTCACACAACTGTCAGGAAATCGTTCGCACTTTGGTCGAGTCGAGTTCACAAGTGAAGTGAAAAGTGAGTGATATTTCGAAGAACGAAGAGCATGCAACGCAATGAAGTAAACAAACTGGTTAACCTCATCGTAATGACCATTTCAGAAGAGGTGGATGAGGAAATATGTGAGATCCGTAAAAAGAAGCTTTGGGTACGGAAATGGTAATAGAAGATACGAACTAGGAACTACGAATTGTCTTCTGAAGGAATTGGCATTAGAAGATCCCAAAGAATACCTCGATACTTTGAGAATGTCAGAAAGTTGTGTAAATTTTCTGTTAATAAAACTTTACAGACGTGAAATATTCAAGTATATAATTATATATTGTACTAGTTTGGGCCCAGCGATCTACCTTTTAAGTAGATTCACCTTGTTAGTAGATCTCCCTTTGAAGACAGATTCGCATTTTGAAAAATCAAAAGCAAAAACGCAACCTCCAAACGGTCATCTATGCGTCGAGTTAAAATTTGATTGCCGTTGTCAAGAACCCTAACCTATATGTAACTTCACCCTTGACGTCTCGAAATGTCGAAAAAATCCAACCTTCAAACGGTCATCTGTGCTTCGCTCAAACTTTGACTGCCGTTGTCAAGAACCCTAACCTATATGTAATGTGACGTCTCGAAATGTCGAAAAAATCCAACCTCCAAACGGTCATCTATGCGTCGCGTCAAACTTTGACTGCCGTTGTCAAGAACCCTAACCTCTATGTAACTTCGCCCTTGACGTCTCGAAATGTCGAAAAAATCCAACCTTCAAACGGTCATCTGTGCTTCGCTCAAACTTTGACTGCCGTTGTCAAGAACCCTAACCTATATGTAATGTGACGTCTCGAAATGTCGAAAAAATCCAACCTCCAAACGGTCATCTATGCGTCGCGTCAAACTTTGACTGCCGTTGTCAAGAACCCTAACCTCTATGTAACTTCACCCTTGACGTCTCGAAATGTCGAAAAAATCCAACCTTCAAACGGTCATCTGTGCTTCGCTCAAACTTTGACTGCCGTTGTCAAGAACCCTAACCTATATGTAATGTGACGTCTCGAAATGTCGAAAAAATCCAACCTCGAAACGGTAATCTGTGCGTCGCGTCAAACTTTGAATGCCGTTGTCAAGAACCCTAACCTAATTCTAACGTCGAAAGTCATCGCAATAACTGAAACTCTCTGGTTTTATCGATATTTTCTGGTCGAGTCGGAAATTTTTACCATTTTCACGAAATGTCGAAACTTTCCGAATTTATTTCGGAGACCCGGAAGAACGTGTCGAAAAACCCTTTGCGTACCTGTGGTAACGGGGATATGGGTCTTTGTTTAAAAAAATCTCCGAACGTCCAGGTGCCTCCGGAAAAAAGCCTTATTTGCATGAAATTCGCTATTTAAGGGCGAATTTTACCGTTTTTCGCGAATTTTTTTAAAATACTTCCCGGAGTCCTAGAAAAAATCCGAAAACACCCACGCGTGCTCCCGTTCTTCAACTTTCCGACGCCCTCCTCCCCTCGCCCGTAGTAAAACTTTACAGACGTGAAATATTCAAGTATATAATTATATATTGTATAAGTAACCGGGTAAATGCATTTCGGATTCTATATCCTCTGATGAGGATTGCCTCATCATTTTATGTTTGTAGTCTTTCGACTTAATTAATGTTCCATAAACATTCGTGACCCAATTTTCTGAACTATATATATTTCGTATGAGAAGCACACATAAAAAAGGACATTGTATACAAATAATAAATAATAAAAGGATAAATGAACAACTTCGTAATATATCTAAATAACGCGAATATCCAGGCCTTCAACTCAGTCCACCGCCTCTGGGGAAGCGGAGAAAACCTCATGGATACCACCAGGATGGGATCTTATCGGGCATTCGTTCGAAATGTGGTCCATAGTCTGTCTCGTTGCGCCACAATCGCACCCCGCTGAGTCCACTATGCCCCATTTGAACATTTCATCACGACATTTCTGAACTAATCTTACTAATCTATATGTAATATTTTCGCTCCAACGAAACATTTTTGAAAAACGACTGACTTTTCCTTTCGCCTGTGACAGTACTGGCGTTCCAGTGGCAAGTGGCGCGTGGTGGGGGAAGCTACTCGCCCGAGAAAATAGAATGAAATGGATCGACTCGACTCGCCCACTGACTAATCCACTCGACTCGATTTTTGGCGTTCGCGTTCGCGTCAGTCGTTTTTCAAAAATGTTTCGTTGGAGCGAAGATACAACATATAGATTAGTTCAGAAATGTTCAAATGGGGCATAGTGGACTCAGCGGGGCGCGATTGTGGCGCAACGAGACAGACAACGGACCACATTTCGAACGAATGCCCGATAAGATCCCATCCTGGTGGCATCCATGAGGTTTTCTCCGCTTCCCCAGAGGCAGTGGACTGGGTTGAAGGCCTGGATATTCGCGTTTAGATATATTGCAAAGTTGTTCATTTATACATTTATTATTTATTATTTGTATACAATGTCCTTTTTTATGTGTGCTCCTCATACGAAATATATATAGTTCAGAAATATTTGGATCACGAATGTTTATGGAACATTAAGTCGAAAGACTACAAAAATAAAATGATGAGGCAATCCTCATCAGAGGATATAGAATCCGGAATGCATTTACCCGGTTACTTATATAATTATATACTTGAATATTTCACGTCTGTAAAGTTTTATTAACAGAAAATTTACACAACTTTCTGACATTCTCAAAGTATCGAGGTATTCTTTGGGATCTTCTAATGCCAATTCCTCCAGAAGACAATTCGTAGTTCCTAGTTCGTATCTTCTATTACCATTTCCGTACCCAAAGCTTCTTTTTACGGATCTCACATATTTCCTCATCCACCTCTTCTAAAATAGTCATTACGATGAGGTTAACCAGTTTGTTTACTTTATTGCGTTGCATGCTCTTCGTTCTTCGAAATATCACTCACTTTTCACTTCACTTGTGAACTCGAATCGACCAAAGTGCGAACGATTTCCTGACAGTTGTGTGACAGTAGTAAGTAGATTAGCTACTCTCTACTCTCCACTCGACTAATCTACTGGCCTAGTCCGAACAAGGCTTAAGTCATGCCCAAACACATTGTATAACAAACTATCCTTAATTTTGAACACCATTTGAAATCTTTCGCATCAATTCAGAAACACCCTGTATACCGAATCGGCGTTCTCTGAAACCCCGATCAACCTCCGCTAGGCTAGAAGCCGGTCCTTGTCCAAAGAAAACAAAAGGCCGACTAGAATCCGATGTATTTTCGTATCCGATCGAATGCGCCCCATATTCAGTCATATACGAAACAAATTTTCCGCTAACGAGCCTCGGCAAATAATAAGCTCTCGCGGCAGCAGCGATCGGCTGCCGCCTTCGGAACCGAAACTTGAAAACAAAAGCTCGTGGGAAAACGGCAGGTGTTGGAAATAAACGAAATTCGGAAAGGCAGGAAATAGAGACGAATCCGCTCCCGGGCCCCCACATTTCTATAGAGGCATAATGCTACTCATGCACCCGGAATTATTGCGGGCCTTAATCGGATACGGAATGCGCGGCAAGAAATCGGATATTATTCCGTGGCATCGGATCCACTTGCGCCGATTGCGGAGGTTCTGAAGGATGTGCCGGGAATTCTTCCGGGAATATTCGAGCTCCGTTCATTTGGAGGAGCGCAACCGTGACAAAGGGAATAATACAACATGTTGGCTCTTTTGAGGGTAATGAATAAGACGTGAAGACACTCGTCGAGACGAATGTGGGATTTCGTTTTCCCTATCGAGTTAACATGGTTGTGATGTTGCTCCATTATTTTCGATTCTATCGCTAGCTGTGTATCCTCCGTTAAGAGGACGTCGGAGCTCGTGAGCTCCCTTCAAAAATTGGGCATTTTATTTCCATGATATCTCGTCATTAAGAGACAAGAGGAGGCCACAGGCCTAACTCTTGTTCTCCAAATCGACGAGACCTCCTTGAAGAACCTGCAGGCTAGGGGAATGAGAGCATTTCTGGGGCTAACGCAGGTCAACTTCAAGACCATAAATCCAACCAGGAGCAATCCTAATGCTGCGGGCAGTTCAAGCCAACCTGCAACACAGTAAGGCTGCTACAGCAACCCTGTGCAGAATATTCGCACAGGGCAATATCGACGCTGCCCTAGTCCAAGAACCATGGCTAGTGAAAGGGCGCATATCAGGCCTTGGACCATCCAAGGGTAAGATTATTTATAATCAGCACTGTGGAAATGCCAGATCCTGCATAATTGTCAGGAATGATTTAAATGTTTTGAATTTGACTGAATTCTGTTTCAGAGACATCACAGCGATCAAGACGACCTACATCGAGGATGGAGTAGAGAGGAACATAGTGCTAGCCTCCGTCTACATGCCTTATGACTCTCCAAGCCCTCCACCATCAGAACAAGTGAAGGCTTTGGTAAAACACTGCGAGGACTCAAAACTCCAGTTAATTATCGGAGCCTATGCAAACTCCCACAATAGTGTATGGGGAAGCACCGACACGAACACAAGAGGTGAGTCATTGCTTGAATTTATTGTCTCCAGTAACCTGGAAGTACTTAACAAGGGCAATGAACCAACCTTCGTCACCCGCAACAGACGGGAAACCATTGACGTAACTTTGGGCACCCCCCTGGTGTCTCGGCACGTTGGCAAATGGGCAGTATCTCAGGAGCCTTCAAACTCGGATCACCGACACATACATGTGGAAATTGGTAACGCCAATAAACCCGTAAGGATGTGTCGGAACCCCAGAAAAACCAACTGGCCGGGATACCGGAGGGAGCTCAGAGATAACCTAACTAATCTTAGAAATGTCAAATCTAACACTCATACCATCTATGATATAGAGCAAACCTCAATCTTGTTGCAAGAGGCCATAATAACTTCATATCAAAACAACTGCCCACTAAATCGCAGCAATGCTAAAGGTAAAGTGAGCTGGTGGAACAACGAACTCAAATACCTTAGAAGTAAAACCCGTAAATTATTCAATCGGGCAAAGAAAACTGGAGAGTGGGAGGAATACTCCGGAACACTCACAGAATATAACAAACAAATAAAAGCGGCGCAAAGGAAGGCTTGGAGGAAGTTCTGTGAGGACATAGAACAAACCTCAGAAGGAGCAAGACTCCATCGCATCCTTTCCAAAGATCCAATCAACCCAATGGGGACTCTTAAGAAACCCAATGGCAATTATACCAACACTGGGAAAGAAACTATGGAACTTCTGCTCCAAACACACTTCCCAGGATCGACCGTGACCACATACCAAAACCCCAATGAAGAAATCCCTGTAAACCCTGAAATAAGGGCAAGAAGGCAAGACTGGGAGGTGGCAAAACGGATTGCAACTCACTCTAAAGTACTATGGGCAATCAACTCGTTCAACCCATACAAATCACCTGGTCCTGACGGAATATTCCCAATACTATTACAGCAGGGAATTGAAGATCTAGCACCAGAACTGTGCAGACTATACAGGCTGAGTTTAGCACTAGGATGGCTACCTCAAACCTGGAAAACTGTGAATGTGGTCTTTATCCCGAAACCTGGACGAGACTCCTACGACCAGGCCAAGGCATACAGACCAATAAGCCTATCTTCCTTCCTCCTGAAAGGCTTAGAAAAACTGATAGATAGAGACACAAGGGAAACCGCTCTCATAGAGCGGCCTTTACACCAAAACCAACATGCCTATCTAACAGGAAAATCCTGCGAGACAGCTCTTCACCATCTCGTCTCAAGGATTGAAGAGTCTCTGGCAAACAAGGAAATCGCACTATGCGTATTCCTAGATATCGAAGGAGCTTTCGATAACACCTCCTTCGAAAGCATGGTCTCTGCGGCAACTCGACGAGGCATTGATGAGACCACCGGCAGGTGGATACGTTCAATGCTTCACAACAGACTGGTCCAAGCCAACATGCTCGAGGAAAAACTGCGGGTCGAAATCGCCAGGGGTACCCCACAGGGGGGTATACTATCCCCTCTCCTGTGGGACATGGTGGTGGATGAACTGCTAACTTCCCTGAATAACCAAGGGTATTATTCTCAAGGATACGCAGATGACATAGTCATACTCGTCAAGGGAAAGTACACCGGAATAACCTCAGAACTTATGCGAAACGCACTGAGAATCGTAGAGGAATGGTGCAGCAGAGAGAGCCTAAGGGCTAATCCGAACAAAACAGCACTCATTCCCTTCACTCGCAAAAGAAACATGGGAGATCTCATTCCTCCCAGATTATTCGGCGAAACATTACAAGTTGTAGAACAGGTGAAATATCTTGGGCTGATTCTCGATAAGAAACTAACCTGGAACCCGCATCTGCATCATGTAATCAAAAAAAGTAAAACGACACTTATGATGTGCAGGAGAGCTTTTGGAAAAACTTGGGGACTCAAACCGAAAGCCATGTACTGGCTTTACACAGCGGTTATAAGACCCAGAATCACTTATGGCTCGCTCCTGTGGTGGCCAAAAACAAATCAGAGACAGGCAAAAACCAACCTCGGGAAAATCCAGAGGCTTGCCTGTCTCTGCATCACAGGTGCAATAAACAGCACTCCAACAGCTGCTATGGAGGTCATCCTTAACCTCTCACCCCTTGACATACAGGTCAAGGGAGAGGCCAGGATGGGTGCGTACAGACTGATCCAAACAAAAAACTGGAGAACCCGCACAACTGGGCACACCAGAATCACTCATGTAGCTGACGTAGCCGAGCTCGAGATGATTTCAGACTACATGCAACCCCTATACTCATTCGATAAACCATTCAAAACACAGCTCGACTGGAACAGATGGGACTCGAGTATAGAATCACAATCATCTGCAGAAATAGTCTGGTACACAGACGGTTCAAAAACAGATGAAGGAACAGGAGCGGGAATACATGGAGTAAGGCGAAGAAGGGATTATATAATACCTCTCGGCAAACACGCCACGATATTTCAAGCTGAAACACATGCGATTAGAACATGCATACAGAAGAACCTGGAAAGTGGCTACCAAAGAAAACACATCCACATTCTCTCTGACAGCCAGAGCGCCATCAAGGCCCTCAACTCGACACAGATAAAGTCTAGACTCGTCTGGGAATGCCTCCAGGACCTTCAGGAGCTGGCAGAACACAACAAGGTCACTTTGATGTGGGTGCCAGGTCACAAGGGAATAGCGGGCAATGAAAAAGCAGACCAATTAGCAAGACAAGCATCTGAAACACCATTCACAGGGCCAGAACCTGTGCTTGGAATAAGCAAAAACCGATGCAGGACCCTGATTGAGGAGTGGATAAAACAAAAACACCGACAACACTGGGAACAGAGCGACGGGCAAACACACAGCAAAGTCATGGTAGGACACATAAGCCAAACCTTGACGGCTGACTTTTTGAATCTAAACAGAACAAAGGCACGTATAATAGTAGGTCTGCTAACAGGACACTGCGGCCTCAGGAAACATATGAACACCATAGGAATAATTGAAGAACCTGTGGATTGCAGACTTTGCGGTGAAGAGGAAGAAACAGCCTCTCACATAATCTTTGAATGCGACGCCCTAGGAAGAAGGCGTCACAGAATCTTCGGAGAAATCAACTCAGAAATGGGAATGAATCCGAAAAACCTCATAAACAGGCTACTGAACCTGATAAAGGACACGAACCTATTCTCGTGAGGAACCACTGACGAAAGAGTGATACAATAATAGACCCAAGCTGGTCGTAGTGTCACAGGGAGGCCAAGTGCTAACCCGGTCTCTTGTCCGTCAGTAAACAAATCAATCAATCAATCAATCCATGATATCTCAGTTTGTATGCGGCGTAGACCAATAATTTTTTTTATATTAAAGCTTAATCATTTCTCTAGAATGTATATTACTCGCTTTTCAGTTTTTTCGTATATTAGGAAAAAAAATCTGGTGAGCTGTACTTTCATGAAAATCTGGATAAACCATTTTATTTTCATGATATCTCCGTCAATTTTCAGGATAAATGTATGGAATTTTCAGTATACATGCGGAATAATATTTTGCAGAACGTGTATTATTCGCTTTTCCGTTTTTCTGCGTATATTAGGAAAAAAACCTGGTTGAAAATATGACCAATAAAGTTCCTACTTTATAATTCATTTAAAAATTGAGGGGGCAATAAACGAAAAAACTGATCAATACACATTCTGGAAAATATTATTTCGTATGTAATATGTAATATATTTTATATCTCTTGTCAGCGAAATGACGTGAAAATTGTGGCCGAATAAAGAAAAAGTTTACCAACAGACAGTTTCCTCATAATCAATATTTTAAGTGCTGAGAATGCAACGGATCAAATTTTATCTACCGAAAATGGACTTTTACCTCAAGCAGCATTTCCCGTATTATTTCCGCAACGGAATACTCGTGGCATAAACCGAATAAACGGTTACGACCGCCTCCCAAGCCTCGTACTTTATTCCGTCGAAGGGAAAGAGATAAACTTAAAAATGCAGAAGTTCAAAACAACTCCCACACAAACAATTCTCGTTAAACATGTGGATAAGGCCGCCAGAGACCGTATACTGCGCTTCCCCGCGTGCATTTTCCAGCTAGAATTTTTCTGATATCAACTTCGCAATTTCGTTGCAGTAAAATAGGAAGGACGGAATGCAAATGAAGCGATGCATACACCGGAGTTAACCAGCGGGGGGGGCCAGTAACGAAGCTGACGCAAAATTTACGGCTCATCTCGTGTGAAGGTTCAATTTTGAAAGCCGTTATATGGCGAAATTCGCGTTTGGATCACGTGTAGGTGCAAGTCGATCGAATTTGACGTTATCGCGGATAGTTAAGTAGTTTTCGATCAGGGAGATCAGATTAGTTTCTATGGAATTACTGCAGGACACGACAGTTCGAAAATTGTCAACTTTTTAATATTTATCATTTTTCTTTTTGTCGTTTCTTTCTGGTTATCATTTTGGTTAGGTTGGTATTGAGAGAATCAAAAGTCGGAGAGTCTGGTCAGAATCATGTAACACTTTTCCATTTTGGTTGAGACTGCACTGTATCTCAGCTATTATGAAAGATAGAGACATGCGGTTCTCGCGACCCTGTATCACTTTTTTGTAAAACTATTAAAGCCACAAACAGAAATATTCCAACCAATTTTGTTCCTGAAATATAGGGCGAAAACGAAAATGTTCACTTTTTGAGATATGATTATCTCTCAGGCCCTGTATCAGATAGAAAAAATATGAAAACTGCCCCTTATGGATATTTTCGAATAGAAGTCAGTGGCGTATTTAAATTTTTTTTTAGAAAACTGTTTTCAAGATTGGGCACCAACTTCAAAAATCAGAAAAAACCACATTTACGTT
Source organism: Adalia bipunctata (assembly GCA_910592335.1). Classification (NCBI taxonomy): domain Eukaryota; kingdom Metazoa; phylum Arthropoda; class Insecta; order Coleoptera; family Coccinellidae; genus Adalia; species Adalia bipunctata. The sequence continues at coordinate 19,963,191 of OU342955.1, forward strand.
TGTTTATTTAAATGCACAAAAGTTCAATGTTTGTCCGCTAATCGCTAGGAAATTTTGACATTCCTAACAAAAAACGAAAAAGTCAAGATTTCCCAACTGGAAATATTCATTTCATTACTGTAAGGAAATGACATTTCCTTACAGTTGTCAGTGTCAGTTGTCAGTTGAGCATAATCGTACTTTTCTCTTGATTTCTTTGGCAGTAATTTTAATGAAGCAGTATTCACTGCCTCAATCATCAGCTCTGAAGGATTCCCAGAAATGGAAAAGTCATCATAACTTATCATTTTAAACTGTTTTGTCTTCGAAAAACCAGCAATTAAATTAGTATTCGTCAAGTTTGACAACTGCAACCAATTTCATTATTTTCATTTCGAAGTTCAGAGCTCCATTTATTTATATGAATGGAATAATTCGCGATTTTTTTCTAAATTAATTGAAAGATGTGGAATTTCAAACAATTTGCGGAAAAATAGTATCTTTACCTCGTAGGAAAAGCTACATTCATCGGCTTACGCCTCGACTTAGCAATCTTCACAATCGTCCAGAAATGTAAGCCTTTTCCTACCCGGTAAACAATGTACTATTGTTTACCGTATGTCTAAGCTAGATTCTTGACGTCAAAATCGACCAGCTCTTACTGACAAACAGCGGTAACTTAATTCAGCACCTGAAAATAACACTGTATTCATTTGAATTTCGCAGAAATTTAAATATTTTTAATTTTTAATTAACTTCTACACTACTTCAACATTTCCGAAAATTGAATACCTGAAGTTATTACGAGCCGAAATCGTGTTGAACTATAGTGTTCGGTACTACCCACGCTTCAATCACAATCGTCCAGGAATGTAAGTCTTTTTCTTCCCGGTAAACAATGTACTATTGTTTATTGCATTCATGAAAACTAAGTCACAAACAGAGTCAATAAAAATCAATAATGATTGCTGACGGTGAAAACATCGAATTTCAAAATTTGGAAAAGCATGATATTATCAAATGTTCAAACCTTTTTTTTTAGTTTGTTATGAGTGTAATGTTTGTCTTATATGTACTTGAATATTGAATGTTGATATTTTAAAATTTAACCTATTGATGTATTGACGCCCCATAAAAAATGCTGATGGGTTAAAATTATTCACTTGTATCATATTGTATTTCTAGTGAATGAATTAAATGAAATGTATTCAGAAAAAAAATTGCGAAAATTTGAGATTGAAATATACAGATTATTCAATTTAAAAAATACCAAGTTGGTGCCCAATCTCAAAAACGGCGCTCTAAAAATTTTTTAAATACCTACGCCACTGACTTTCATGTAAAAATATCTATTATGAGCAGTTTTCATTTTTTTTCTATCCTATACAGGGCCTGAGAAATAATAACATCTGAAAAAGTGAACATTTTCGTTTTCGCCCTGTATTTCAGGAAGAAAAGTAGTTAGAATATTTCTTTTTGTGGCTTTAAGAGTTGAAAAAAATGATACAAGGGCGCGATAACAGCATGTCTCTATCTTCAATAATAGCTGAGATTCAGTGCAGTCTCAACCAAAATGGGAAACAGTGTACATCTCATCAGCGAACATACCTAGTAATATCTAGGAGCATAGAATGAATGGAGGGAAGGCTTCATACCTAGGAGCATTCTATGCTCCTAGTTCATACGCTCGACAGATCATTTTGAACTTCCAATTTCGGCGGAGGTTAGAGTTTCGTGTGACGCCCGATAGATAACGCTGTGATCGCTAATAGGGCTATATGTCACATATGTCTTGTTCTGTGGCGCTACAGTTGCAAATAATAATAGATGCATCTTTCAAAGAATATTATGTGGTTGTCATTTTTATTAATACATTTTTACGACCAACACCAAAGTGATTAAATAATAAAAATTATTGTTGCTGACTGAAAGGACTAAAGGAGGTCGAAACAAATTGTATTGAATTCGAATATTGTTTGAAGTAAGTTACTATAATGTACAAATTAAATCGGCTTCGATTAAAAAAAATTCTGCGGCTTCAACTATCTAATTTACCTGATGGTTTTGTTCATTTCAACGTATGTTGCTAAGTATAATATTTTTAATTGATATAGTGTGATTTATTGTGCTATGTACTATATGATTATTGAATGAAAAAACAAGGTAAACAGTTTGAATTTTTATTGACAAGTATCGAAGCATATTGAACATTTTTAATATTACCTATTTTAGCCAAAAAGGCCTCGGTGGGATCATGACGCATTCAAAATTTCTGAAGAAGGGAATAATCACGCCTTCTGATTGACTTTAAATGACGTCTGGTTGTTCCATATGAAGAAATCGAAACAAATTCTTACTACATTAAAATTCGACAATTCCATCTCCGTTTTTTTTTCAGCTTCTAGAAGAAGATTTGTACGTTACTTGAATAAAAGAATTTTCTTAAGTCTCGCCCTTCAAAATAACACCAAATATGAATCATAACAATATTGTTGACATATCACCGCATTCTAATCAATTTATTTATGCGCAATTATATGGAAAGTCTATGATCGGAAATAAATTTGTCAAAACGAATTTCATTTTAAAAATGTATCGTTATAGCCATGCTGGAGCCACTAACGACGTTGGCGCCATCTCGTGACCTTGCGGCGAACTGACAAGTGCGGACGTTTTTGGCAGTTCGTTTTTGTAGCGGAGCCTTCCCTCCATTCATTCTATGCTCCTAGGTAATATGATGATTAAAAAAGCTAAAACGTCAACAAGATGATATGTGAAAAGAAAGATTGGGAAAAGAAATGCACTTCTTGAAATTTCATAGTGAATAACATCGAATGGCAGACAGATCGTAATGAAACAACGATAGGGGCCAGCGCTGAAGTAAACAGGGTTTTCGAAATGAAAGCAGATTTCTTCAAAAATCGGGTGTGTCAACAAGTTCTCCCACATTTGATACTAGAAAAATTCTTCTTTATTTTGAAAGCCTTCATAATCAAGTTTTTCTTCATTTATGTCTTGAAAATAATATCATCCAAATGACGGCCTCGGCAAGCGACGCACATGTGGAGTCTTTCGTGAAGTTTTCCATTACTCTCTTCAGCATAGCGGTTTGCCTCTTTCAAGTCGAGAAGGGAGACCTCAAGGTCTCCCCTAGGACCCCTGATGACTTGAAAGGGGCAATCAAGAAGGAAATCATCCAAATGCAAAACTTCAGCGAAACACTCCACATGTGCATCGCTCGCCGAGGCAATCATTTTAATTATATTATTTTCAAGAAATGAATGGAAAAAAAACTTGATTATGTAGGCTTTCAAAATAAAAAAGATTTTTTTATTACCTTTTTTCGTATTTTTCAACAGCTCCTTCAAATGTGGGAGAACTAGTTGCCGCACCCTGTAGAAGTGGCATCAAACTTTGCTCTATTACAAATCGAATAATAACCCTAAGGTTCCTTCGTTTATGGCATCGAGTAATATCATCTAACTCCACACACTCCCAGTAAAATTCCTGAAAATTTTAAACTCATTCCTCTTCCCTCTATCTAGAGTCCACATTCTCATAACTCATCATTAGGCCCTATCCGTGGGAAAATTGTATTAGCAAGTGTATCACGCGTCAAGAAACTTTCGTTTCAGATAAGTTTATAATTAGTTTAGGCAATGTGTTACTTCCCATGGAGAGTGGATTTATTTGATTGTGGACCGCTGTAGTATAAGATCATGCTGGGATCTTACTGATGCAAATAATCCCAGGAGTTTCGTAAAACTTAGTCTATCACCTAATATAATGCGTTTTCTAGTTTTTTATTCGGTAATTTCAAATTCAATATTTCAATCAAGGGGTAAGACCCTCAAAAACACTATACAGGGTGAGTCTTTGACTTGTACATATATTTTAACTGTAGATTCGTGAGGCCAAAGGAAACCTTTTTTTCTTTTTCCATTTTTTCGAATTCGGCTCTGTTAAAAAGATAAAGCCATTTGAAAAAAAAATTGGGCTTATTAAGTTCCTGATAAAATTCTCTGGAATCGATTCAAAGTTCATATTTCTCGATTGAAATTGAGTTTATTCATCTAGGGAATACTCAAGTATTAACCTTATTGGAATAAAAATGTTGCAAACACGATAATTTCAACAAAAACAGTTTGTTTCATCCGGCATCCAGTTTCATGTGGCTTTTGAACTAAAAATTCACATTCCTCCTACCAAAATAAGTTAATTTTTCTATTTTCCTGCAGATTAGTTTGTAAACACTAATAAGTATCTTCCTCGAAATTCCCAAACAATCTCATGAAGAAAGACTTTTTATTCAGATCATAAGAATTTATTATTAAACAACCTAACCTAATCTATTTTGTATCTATTCTGTGAATGTTTGCACAGAAATTTCAAGATGTTGTCAGCTTGCTGATATTCCTATTGAGGTTAAGGATTTCTTACGAAACATCGTATAAATATCTATGAATTCTGCCGTTTCCATCAGAAATCGATTTTTCCGCGAAATATTCTGGCAACATTGTAAACTCGTTTAAAAACCAGAGAAAGAATAAGACGCATTCAGATTTTTCTTGAAATTAATGATTTTTTCGTCAAATTTTTATTTTTTATTACGTTTTATTGAAAAAACATAGGAATACTTTTAGTTTCTTACATGATTGATTCTTCCGAAAATATGAACCGTTTATCTTTTTAAAGTGGTTTCATGGTGTTTTTTCGTGTATTGATGAGTCGACTACCCTGTAACTTTCATACTAGGAGAGATATTGAATAAGTTCCGATGACGAATATGCACCGTGAATAGAGTAACCAATGAACCAAAATTCAGTTCATTTGAAATAATGGTTACGAAGATATGAACAATAAAGTGTTTTTTTCATGGATTTTCGACACCCTGTATCTTTCAAACGAAATCGAATTTTGAAAAATGATAGCAAGAAAGTGTTTCGTCTGATGAGAGGAATCTACAGTTAAGAGAGGTTTATACCTTTCGACGTTCAGTTCAAAACGCGATTCGAGATTTCTCACGATGAGACCACCGATTTATATCACTTTTATTCAATTGGAAGAGTTCTTCAAGTGAGAAAGTTCATAACTTTTTTTTTTTCGACGAAAAAAAAACATTTTTTTTCACTCGACGAAAAAAAAGGTTATGAACTTTCCCACTCGAAGAACTCTTCAAATTGAATAATAGTGAAAACCTCATATAAATCGGTGTTCTCTATCGTGAGAAATCCCGAATCGCGTTTTGAAATGAACGTCGAACGGTATAGATCCCTCTTAAAATATATGTACAAGTCAAAGACTCACCCTATACTTGTCATCAGCAGGACATACCTGGCAAACCAGAACTTGTTTTCCAGTGAATATGATCTTCAATCTATTTGAATCTTTGAGTGCCTTAAGCTTCTGCAGAAAAATCGAAAATCGATTATCGAAAAAATAGAACATGGAAAATCCTAGTCGAAGAAGGACTATATGGACAAGTTTGATATCAAAATAAAGGTTTACAAGGACGTTGAATTCAATAAAAATAATCCGAGGCTCTATTTATTATAGTTCAGATTTCCACTTGCGAAATAGCATTATTTGAAAAATCTAAATTTCAAACCGTCATAGCTCCCGCTCCTGTGATCGTAGGTACCCAATTGTTGTCTGTGAATTGTTTATCAGCATACTCCCAAGTTTCTCTGCATAAAATAGAATTGATTTTGAAAATTCCAAAGGAGTTAGACCCCCAAAAACACTCCATTTGTCATCACCAAGAAATCCCTGCCGAATCTGAAGGCGTTTTTCAATCTGGAAGATCTACTACCTATCCGAGCCATTCAGGAAACCCATTTGGCTGATCAATATCACCCATACTTTGAGTACTCTGAGCCTCTGAGAAAAACTCGACACTGAAATATGGAAAACAGAAAACCAGAAAAAATCGAATAAAAGAAGGACTACATGGACAAGTTAATCATCGAAATATGGGTTGCCAAGGACGCCGAATTCAACAAATAATATTTTTATTTATTTATTTTTATTTTCTTTGAGTTTATAGAATCTTTTCTCAACTCTTGTCTAATATATAATAATAATAATAATAATAATTCTTGTCTCTATGAGAGCTCAGCTTTTTACCAGTGAAATGATAATTTTTTCAGAAATCGAAATTTCAAATGGAAAAGTTCTGCTTGTTTTATACAGGGTGAGTCTTTGACTTGTACATATATTTTAACTCAAGATTTTTGAGGTCAAAGGAAACCTTTTTTTCATTTTCCATTTTTCCGAATTCGGCTCTGTAAGAAATATATAGCCAGTCTAAAAAAAAATTGTGCTAACTACGGCCCTGAAACGATCTTCTGGAATTGACGCAAAGTTCATATTTCTCGTTTGAAATTGAGTTTATACATTTAGGGAATACTCAAATACTAACCTTAGTCGAAAAAGAATGTTAAAAACACGATATTTCTTAACAAAAACAGTAAGTTTCTTTCGATTATATCTGCACTCAACAATCCATATTTGTCCTACCAAAATAAGTTCCTCCTTCGATTTACATTAAGATTAGTTTGTGGGCACTAATAACTTGTTCATATTCTCCTCTTTCTCCCAAAACTATCTCAAAAAGAATTGTTTTTACACTAATCGAACATAACTCCATTAAATTAGGTCAAATGATTACAGGTCAATGACCTAACCTAACCAATCGAATCATATTCTATGAACTCTTATCATAGAACGTTTGAGAAGACGATGCCAGATTGTGTTGATTTTCTCCACAACGAAGCAATAGGTCCTCTATCATTAACGGATGAACTAACGCAAAGGCACCAGTTTTGTTTACTTTTGGTTGATGGCGTCTTGTCGTGCCTCTTTGGAAATGTTCTGATTCTCGCCGATAGAGCGCTACGATCTTAATACGCAAAACCGTTGATCTGTGGTTGTTGAAGTAAGCATGCGTAAAGCATTGCGCAAAGCGGCTTGATGGAGATTTGTCGATTTGTTTATTCACAGTGGAGAATGCGAAAAGTTGATGTGAAAAGATTATCAGTGGAAGTGAATTAATGTGATAATAACCGTGAAGTGAGTTTATGAAATTCCAAGAGGATATTGTTTAGAAACATCGACACAGATTATCAGGTACCTATCATAGTATTTTTCATTAATTTCAATTTAATACGTGATTTGTATGGAATATTAATCATTAATATCCGAATTTTGTATTCCATTGACAAAAGTTGAGAAACAGTCTGACAACATTTGAGCCATTCTGTGATATCGAAAAGCCAGGGTTGCATCTAGATTTTCTTATGATTTTTGATTTTCTCGTCAAATTTTTCATGGTAAAATTGGGAATAACTCGAAAACGACGCGTTTTATTGAAAAAACTTAGTAATACTTTCATTTTCTAAACCGATCAGTTCTTTCGAAAATATGAACCGTTTATCTTTTTCAAGTTGTTTTATGGTATTTTTTCGTGGATTCATAAGTTGGCTACGCTGTAACTTTTATACCGGGAGGAATATTGCATAAGTTTTCATTTGTAAATATGCATCATGAAGACAGGGAATACTTCACCAAAATTCAGTTCATTTTAAATAATGGTTCCGAAGATATAAACAGAAAAGTGTTTTTTTCATGGATTTTCGACACCCTGTATCTTCCAAACGAAACCAAATTTTGAAAAATGGTATGAGAATAAAGTGTTTCGTTTGATGAGAGGAATCTACAGTTGAAATATATGTACAAGTCAAAGACTTACCCTGTATAGAAATATTCGTGATAGAGTCGTGAATAGATTAAAGTGTTGAATTGTTATTATTGACTTCAACTACTGTATATTCATCGGATATCATTAGGAAAAATAGCTTTATTTTTTCCATATGTATTACGAATCCGGAAATTTGGTTCTGTTAGTTTATGCATCCAATTCACGTTTCTCACGGTCCTGAGTTCAAATTCATGGTAATTCTTTTCGTGGCAGGAATAAACCTACATATAATGAGACGCAGGGTAATGATGTTGCCGTTGGAAGATATATTTTTTTTGGCAGGACTATGGATGAGGCATTGACAAATATGTTCACACACGCAAGTCCCTCCATTTATAACATCAACATTATTGATTTGCGATAAAACGGCAGTATTAGGTCTAAGTGTATCAGCGAAGGAAATTTAATAAAACATCGAAAAAATGTGTCGAGGAGAAAGGAGATGCTCAGAAGGAAATAGAAAATGTGGAAATAGAGATTTTATCTGAGATTATTGAAGGTTATGGTTCGACTCTTCATGTCAATAACGCTCAACAAAAATTAAGTTTGAAAATACTAATATCTAAACCCGAAATTCCACCAACTTGCATGTACAAAATGTCACTCAAATTCTGGGAGACATATTCAATTGATACAGAGTCTAATATGCGAGCAGACCAGCTGTTCAAGACATTAATACTCAAAGGATCTCATTATATTGTCACATCGTGCACACAACGTTTTGTTCCGCTCAGTTAACTAAAGATCAATGCCATTCATTATGCATAAGCAGTTAATTACGTTACCTGTAATGTTTCTACAAAGTCTGACGGAAGTATGAAGTTTCAGAACAGTCAGTATTCCGCGTTAACTTGCTAGGAAGTTGTGAACGATACACCAAATTCGCGGAATTTGATGTACAAGCTTTTTTAAATATGAGACATTTCTGGACTTATGTCTTGGCTCATATTTTTGTCTTTCACATTTATTCCTTGAACTTATTTTCACTTGTTTGCCTATTTTTGGTCATCATATTGTTTTTCGTTAGTTAACTTATTCTTTTAATAGTGAAACTCGAACAAAGTATGTGATAGTGTGAATTGATGGCGCGAATTTCAATGGAAAATACATTGGTTATTGTGAGGTCATTTTCAGGCAGGATGTGTGAGGTTATGATTCGATTCATGATGTTGTGATAAAATATGCTGTGATAAATAATGCTGAGATGAATAATTTGGTACCTTGGTACACATGCGTGATAGACAATGGTGTGATAAATAATTTACGGAAGATATTGTTATGGACGAATTTATGATGAATGATGTTGCAATACAAATATACTTCGATGAAAATATGTTTCGATGGAAGATGTTGTGATAAAAGATATTCCTCCCTGACAATTTCCAGCAGTACATTTGGTCTTGAATCATAGTGTTCGTATGATATTGGGAAATATTTCATCTAGTTGGGAATTCCTGTTCAATGTAAAGCCGATTGTGATGTTATTGAATTTATAATGATGAATTTCGTTATACCATGTTTGATTCTAGACCGGAACAATAGAACGATGATTGATGGTTTGTTTATTCAATAACCAGCAAATAATCTGGGTGAATATGTGTGGGAATGCGCAAAAAAAAAACGTTTGCAAGTACGTCATCGACTTTTTAATATAGGTTCATACCAATATTTTATTTTATTGATTTCGCCAAGTTTCGTTATTTACAGTCCAAAAATTCATAATGAATTAATCGTAGAGGGCAAAGTTGGTAAATAAAGTAGAATTGTTTCTGATTTTCAATCCCGTAACCAAATCTACTTGATCCTTGAGCAACTTCTGAATAAAATTCACGAATTAATATATCTGGGACTCACTTTAAGGCCGTCGTATCAGAATCCCATTCAAAATTATCTACCATCTACAGCGGAACTGATTCGTATTCTGTCGCAGTTCCGTTATAGATCTCATCGCATAAGATTCTGGATATTTTTCATATGGTCTTGACGTGCCGACAATTCCTATGGAATTCGAATTTAATTCGCACTTCCGTCACAAAGAAGAAATATTTGAGGATATCGAATAAAAGATTGAAGGCTCTCGGGGATTTTCAACTGTATGGCAATCGAGAATCGAGGCTTTAGGTTTTCTGATTGAATAGGATTTTTGTACGATGAATTTTTGGGAGAAGATTAATTCAATTTGAGAGGAGTTGAACGGCTGAAAATCACCAGGAACATCTTTTATCACGACGTCTTTTATCGAAACGTCTTTAATCACAACGTCTTTTCATCGCAGGATATTTCTTTTACAACTCAGTTCATCACAACATCATTTATCACAACTCAGCCTATCACAACTTTATTAATCACAACGTCGTTTGTAACCAAATCATTCATCATGATATCGCTCATACCACAATCGTCTATCACAACATCATTCATGACACCATTATTGAGATTCGCCTTGTTGGCTTCTTTACTATTGTGAAAGATTTCCGTCCTACAATTATATGAATTCAATTCAAATGAAGTTACAGAGTATTCTCGATACACGCACATTTCTTTCTAAGTACTTATGTATTACAGTCAGGTAGTCTTGAGGCGAAATGATATTGTAGCGTCCTCTATGTATTAAGCGAATAAAGAATTAATTCCTTGAGTAGAAATCTGCAGTATGTCTGAATCAACATTGAAATAGGAACTGAACTCAAAATAAGGAAGTGTCTATGTTGTTGATTTCATAATCACCAAATAATCTGTTCTATGTCGTTTCCTGAACAATGTTACGAACGGGAAACGTAAAACTGACTTGAAACCAACTCGTAGCTCCGTATATCCGGTCTGATGGAGCAAATAGACGCGTCAATTGATAGGAGAGATTGTCGATTTTTCTTATACTCACAGTTGACATTCAGAGCTATACGCTTGCTCACAGCAGGTGGAACATCATTACTCGCGATGCACAAGTAAGCTCCCATTTGTTTCCTGTCCAACCGCCAGAAGAATAAACTGCTTCCGTTGTAGGTTTCAACTGAAACAAAAAGAGACATAGTGACGTCGTTGTCGAATGGGCTGAGGAGAGAAATATGGCCGGGAATGAGGTACCTGAGACGGAAGTTTCTAGGAGCCTGATAAGAAGTGGGTCACACGAAGTCAGGGGCTGTTTGTTGGGAGGGATTCAACAAATCTAATGATGAGCTGTAGAATGTTTATTCAATATTTTGTCTAAATTTTTCATGCAGAATTATGAGAAGTTTCTGAGCTTGGTTTTGTTTTCTCGAAAAGATCGAACCTTTTTTCTATTTTAAGATGCATTCAGAAATACACAATTTGAATGAAACAGTCACTCTTCATGTTGTTGTGATGTCAAAAGATGTCGTGATGAAATGAGATGATGTGACGCGATAAGATGTTGTGATGAGTTGAGTTTAAGGGATGTGATAAGATGTGATTTGACGATATGTTGTGTTATGGTAATAAGTATCATGAAAAGATGTTGTGATACGCGCAGGTATTGCGATATAAGAACCTTGTGAAGTGATGATAAGTTGTTGAATTTCATGATGTTTTGGTGAGTTATGATGTTGTGATATGGTATGATGTTGTGATATGATCAGATGTTGTGATACTATGATATTTTGTGATATGTTGCGACAAATCACAACATCGTATTATATCACAACGTCTTATCCCTCAACATAGTTTTTATTTCACAATAAGATGTTGTGATATGGTATGGAGTGAAAATTTGTTGTTCTGAAGAATTATATCACCTTTTCAAAAGATTGGCCTCGGAGGTTGTGAATATGTCTTCTCTCCCGATTGGGGTCGATACGATCGCTTTTGGATTGACGAGAACCGGGGTAGCTTCATAGGTCGATGAGAAACAATCTTCCAGATAGAATCCATCCGAGCTCCATCCATTTATTATTCAGATTACCCCATTATTATCGTTTCGGCTGAACGCTTATGTAATTCTCTTCAATCCGACACATTCGGGCCAACCAGCATCATTGTACGTAGAATGGCATCCAGAATTTCAATATTTAATCTCAAATTTATCTATTTGCCGTATAGCGTTGGGTTTGAATGAAACTCTCGGAATTACCGGCTATATATAGACCCCAGATATTTATTTCAGTGTTATCTGACTGAATTTCATACCAAAGCCAGAGAGGTTCTTTTGTTAGGTTCATAAAGGATCGACGTCTTCTTCGTTGATCTTCTTGAGCTTCCGTGAGATCGTGACGACGGCAGCTTCGAAGTGAGCCCTCATCAACATAATAAAAACTACCGATTTACCAAACTGCTCTACCAAAGTTGAGAAAATTCCAAATCCTATATCAAAAGATGTCTAGTGAATATTCGGCTGGGCCACCCTGTATAACTGGAATAAAGTGTCCTTCAATGATATCGGGTCATCTAATAGATGGCGTCATTCTCGATAACTGTCGTGTGTTAGCGTTAACGCCGTTAACTGTTATATAATTTTATTTATTTTTCGTATTCTCTTCACAGTACAATCTTTATGAAGTATGTTAGTTCCTTATAATTTGTTGGTAAAATGCTCTGAACTTCATGTGAGTTGTTCTTCGATATAATATTTTTTCCTATGTAACTTTTCTTTGCTCAAATGGGATATGCCAATGAAAATAATTGTTATCTCTCTCCACTTCTTCGTTGATAATTGTCCATTGAAGAAACACAACCTTATTTGGTTATACTCGTACTTATACGTATTATTAATGTAGGATTTTATTCCGATTAAATGTAGGTACATACTTGTTAAATTCCTCTGTTATTTCTGAATTGTGTGTGGGATGCTTTATATTGTGCCCAAGATGGGTGTGACACTTTTAGTTTGCATTTGATGTGAAACTTTCATCTGTGATAGTTGAAAAGAAGTGCAATATGAGATTAAGGATTTGTACCATTTCGTAGAATAAGATTAATGGACCAATTTGAGCTCAAGTTTTTTTTTCAGCTTTCCATCTCTAGGTGGCCTCGGGCCACCAGGGTGGTATAATTTATGATGCTCGAAGATGCACTTGGCACTTGCTTATTTCATTGGCTTAGATTGTACAAGAAGTAACACCTCTTTTTCAAGATGCGAATTGGGGCGGAACCGAGAATTAACGTTAAGGGCATAATTGGGGTAGTGATGTCAGTTGTTAGTTGGGTACGGAGTTGACTTTGGGTCGGGGAGTTGAGTTCAGAGTTCCTGGGAGTCGGTAGAGAGTTAAGACGGATGTAGTTATTACCATTAGAGACGGAATTAGTACTTCCAGACGGTACCATATCGCCGGTACAAGATCAATTCATTTGTTCAGCCTAAAAAGACGTTTTCTATCTCACAAAGTTCAGTAAATGCGGATAAAACGTAACCGAAGGTGTGTTTGTCAAAAGTTATTAGTATAAGACGTATAATTTACAAGTGTAGATTGTTGTGTAGAATTAACTCTGTAAATGAACTGTATACAGGGTGAGTCTTTGACTTGTACATATATTTTAACTGTAGATTCCTCTCATCAAACGTAACACGTTTTTTCTATACCATTTTTTAAAATTCGGTTTGGTTTCGAAGAAACAGGGTGTCGAAAATCCATGAAAAAAACGCTTTCTGTTAATATCTTCGGAACCGTTATTTCGAATGAACTGAGTTTTGGTTGAGTCTTTACTCTATTCATGGTGCATATTCCTCAATTGAAATCTATTCAATATCTCTACCAGTATGAAAGTTACAGGGTAGTCGATTCATCAATACACGCTAAAACACCATAAAACCACTTGAAAAATATAAACGGTTCATATTTTCGAAAGAATCAATCATTCAAGAAACTGAAAGTATTCCTATTTTCTTTCAATAAAACGCGTCGTTTTCGAGTTATCTCCAATTTTACCCGCAGAAATTTGAAAAAATCATTAATTTCAAGAATAATCTGAATGCGTCTCTGAATTAAATATCTTTGTCGAGATATTTTAATAATAAAATCCCACAAATGTGGGAGATGGGATTGAACACCAAGGAGGATTTAACACGCACACTTTCTAAGTATTGAAAATTCATAGTTACCGCACCGGTCCATATTGAAGTTGAATGTCGATAGAATACAAAATTCGGATATGAATGATGAATCTCGATACAAACTACACACCTATCAAATTGAAATTAATGAAAAATAAAATGATACCTTATAATCTGTGTCGATGTTTCTATCTAAACACTATCCTCTTGGAATTTTATAAACTCGACACGGTTAAGATTATATTAATTCACTTCACATAATAATCACATTAGAAAAATAATTCACTGAATGTATTCAGAACTTCACATAATGTTTACAGTTTGTTCAGAGACTCTGGTTTGTTATTGTTTATAGTTGGCCTCCAGATAACCAATCTTTCGGTTTTCGCTCTACGCATGCGTGGTAAAATTTGGCGGCAAACTCGATTTATGATGGAAACGGCAGAATTCATAGATATTCATACAACGGTACACAAGTGTATCGTGATTTATACTATGTTTCGTGACAAATCCTTAACCTCAATGAAAATATCAGCAAGCTGACAACACCTTCTTGAAATTTCTGTGCAAACATTCACAGAATCGATACAAAATAGATTAGGTTAGGTTGTTTAATAATGAATTCTGATGATCTGAATGAAAAGTATTTTTTCATGATAATGTTTGGGAATTTCAAGGAAAATATGAACCAGTTATTAGTGTTTACAAACTAATCTGCAGAAAAATCGAAGAAGGAACTTATTTTGGTGTGAGAAATGTGGCTTTTTAGTTGCAGATATAATCCGATGAAACTAACTGTTTTTGTTGAAATTATATCGTGCATGCAACATTTTTATTCTAATAAGGTTAGTACTTGAGTATTCCCTAACTGTATAAACTCAATTCCTATCGAGAAAAATGAAGTTCGCATCAATTCCAGAAAATCATTTCAGAGGCGTAGTCAGCCCATTTTTTTTCAAATGGCTATATCTTTTTAACTGAGCCGAATTCGGAAAAATGGAGAATGAAAAAAAGGTTTCTTTTGACCTCAAGAATCTTCATTTAAAATATATGTACAAGTCAAAGACTCACCCTGTATAGACAGTTTGACTTTTATTGGTTCTTGGGAGAACTGTAGAAAGCGATAAAGACGTAAAATATAGGGTTTGTAGCCAAAGCGGAGGTCATAATCCTAGACGGCCGAAAACAAACCTACATTTTCATGAACATTGAAATGAACTTCTTGGTGTTAAAAAGGCATGTTTAATTCAATTAACCAGTGCAGGAAATAATATGATGCATTCCACTAAACCGAAGCAATTCATAGACCACATATATATTTCAGTATTTAGTATCTGAACTCCACGGCGTGGTTAGAGAGATCCTTTTGTTGTATTCATGAAAGATCGACGTCTTCGTTGTTGAATTTCTCGAGCTTCTATATAAAACCATGCCGCGGGCATGGCTTAGAAGGTAGAACGGGGTATTTGCCTCTGCTTCGACATAAGTCCTCATTAACATATTTCTGCTGCAATCGCTCCCGATACTTAACTGTACGGATTAAATCTGGTACCTCGTCAATTTTTTTATTACTTCGTTGTTGGCTTCTGCGTCGTATTCAATCATGCGAAGCTGCAGCTAGGCATTAATAGGGGAGTCTCACGAATGTCGGAAAATGGAGAAATGGAAATCGGAAATGAGTTAATAATATAATATGCCTCGATGCACCACGGCTGACGCTTTTCATTGATTTTTCTTCTAGACCTAGATTTCGTCAATTTTTTCCAGGAGAAGAGAAATGTGTTGACAATGTTGCCTGAAAGTTCTGAAGACGTTTGTGTTGATTATTTTATGAGCCTGATTCAATATCGAAAAAGTTGGTTTAGGTACATGTGAATAATATCATCTACAAGGAAGACTCATTCAAGCCACGGGATATCAAGGGGATACCAGCCAGAAACCATACCTACTGTCTGCTGTATGATAATCTGTCATATTTTATTGAGTTTAATGACTTTTTTAAACCCTATCCTATTTTAACTCAAAGACAGTTTTCATAGATAAAGAGCTCCAGCATTCCCTTATTTGGGTTGGCCTTCTCAATTTTGTTATTTGAAGGTGAGAGTTTCGGCATATTACTGCGGGAATATTGTATACAGGGTGTCCGGAAAAATGTGGGAAATCTCTCGCATTCAGATAAAACTATGTTTCATCAAAAAAAATTTAAAATTTGAACAGCTCCTTCTGGGTGTTACAGTTTCTTTGTCAGTTAGTATACATAGACAGGGTGTCCGGGAAAATGTGGGAAACCTTTCCGATTCAGATGAAACATAAAAAAATAAGATGACAATTTCATTGTCATTGTTTTTTCTAGCGGCCCTTCCTAAATGACGTCACTGGAAATCCATTTTACCGGAATAAATTTCAAACTACTCAATATAATTTAAAGCAAATTTGATAGTAGTAGGGACCTCTTGAAATACTGCCCTAAAATTTTAATTAGCTCTTTTAGTTTACCAGGGGCGGACTAGGTTGTATGTACATTTTAATGCTTATATTTTCAACACCCTGTATGATAAGGAGTAGAAATAAAACAAATTTGGAAAGCCTGATCATTAAGCTAAAAAAAATGTTTGGTGTCGATAAAATGAATCGTTTTCGAAAAACAAAATAAAAAGGAAATTAATTACTTTGTATTTACCAAAGTAACGTTGTATTCCTCTCCAGTTGTAGAGAATCACATTTCATTGTGATGTGATAAGAAAAAAATTTTGTCGAATTCGATAACATAAACTGAAACTTCTTTGTTCCTCGAAAAACTTTCGTATCACACTTTGTTGCAGACAAAAAAAATTGAATTCATGGTTCTTTTTAATAGAAATAAAAAATTGATTCCTTTTTCATATTGTTTTTCGAAAACGGTTCATTTTATCGACAATAAACAGGAGTATGTACCTGTTTTCAGCTCAATGTTCAAGCTATCCAAATTTTTTTTTTACTGCTTTCCATAGAGGGTGTTGAAAATGTGAGCATTAAAATGTACAACCTAGTCCGCTACTGGTAAACTATAAGAGATATTTAAAATTTTCGTCATATCATATTTTCGTTAGTTTTTATTGAGTAGTTTGAAATTTATTCCAGTAAAATGTTTTTCCAGTGACGTCATTTAGGAGGCCGTATCTCTGTAGGGGGGGGGGTTGCAAGGAAAAAAAAATTATGGAAAATTGTCATCTCATTTTTTCATGTTTCATCTGAGATTTTCCACATTCCCGGACACCTTGTATATACTAACTGACAAAGAAACTGTTCACCCAGAAGGAGCTGTTCGAATTTTGAATGGTGAAGCAAGGATTCAATTATCAAAATGAGGAAAGAAAATCGTGAAGGTTTTTTCATATGAACATTTTTGGTTACTCAAATATTGTAGTCGTTTTACGCAAATTTTTTTAATTTTTCAACAAACCAGCTGTTCGAGGAGATCCAAAGTCGATGTAAAGTTGTTGTTGAAATGTCAGAGCACGTGTACGCGGAAATTATCGTGTGCTGAGTGAATTTGAAAGAGGTCGAATTATTGGTCTACGGGAGGAGTGTTGTCATTTCGAGAAATCGCTAACCGTATACGAACAGAAATCCAACTACTGTTATGAGATGTTGTCAAGCGTGGTTTGATGAAGCCCATAATAGGAGAAGAGTAGGCACCGGACGTCGAAGGGGCACACATGAAGTTCAAGATCGACGTCTAGGACTTATGGCCATTAGAGACCGATTAGCATAACTCTTGGACTGCAGCATTATTGACCCCATCTTGTGTTACCTCTGACGGTTGAGCATCGTCGGCAACGATTACAGTGGTGCAGAAAACTACAACATCGGAATGCAAAATGGCATCAGGTCGTCTTTTCTGATGAATTTAGATTCTCCTTGGGAGTACATGATGGAAGATGAAAAAAGGGTTAGACGACGTAGGGAAGAAAGACGTGAACCTCAGTGTGATGTTGAGCGTCATATACACCGCACATGCAAGTAGGTCACCTTTAGTCTTCATTCGAGGTAACATGACAGCGCTGCGTTACCTTCAAGAAATGGTGGAGCCATTATACGTTCTCCCTTTCCTTAACCGTGTTGCCAGAGTTAGTTTGAACTGTTTTGAAGCGAACCATGTAAATCTTTTGCCATGGCCTGTCAGATACCCCGATCTTTCGCTCACAGATTATGTTTGGAACATCATGGGTTGGAGGCTTGGAAATTTAGCCCAGCAGGTTCTCTTGCAGATCACAGTTTGACCTTGCAACTATTTCATACTCGATTACAGAACTAGATTTCTATTTGGTGGTAGATTATGAAGGACTGAAATTAAGATCGAAGAAAATACATGGTATCTTTCAATTTCGCATTGCCGTACCCTCCCCGTATAGAAACTCCTAACCTTAAATATTCGAGAACCCCCCAAATACTTTTATCACCTTCAACTTTCACCCCACAACCAGCGAATACGTAAAAATCCGCGCCCCTGCGGAAGCGCGGGCATAAAAACCGCCGCAAACATAAAAACCGTTGAATCATTAGCATTCGCGACGTCTTAAGACGCCATAAATTCGACCTACCTCTGCTCGGTTCTCTCCCGGGCCTCCGGATGAGGATGGGTTGTCCGTCTTCCCTTCTCCATGCGATGCGTGGCTCAGGATGTCCGGTGGCCTTGCACCAGAGAGTGGCGTTCTCGGTCTCCGATACCGACAAATCTCCGCTGGTGTCGTCGTTTATGATATCCGGCGGCACTGGAATGAGATGAGAATTTTAAATTAGGGGGGCCGTTCAGAGGGGGAAGGTCCTGAGCGAGTTTCGCGTAAGGGGTGGAAATAAGGATAACATGTTTTTATGGTCGTGGAAATCCCGACAAATACAGTTGTATATCCAGCTGGTCTTTCGGAACACTATAATTATATGAAAGGGCGATATGTCTTTATTCAAAATTCATATTTTTTATTACCATATAGTTCATACTGCGGATGGACATCGGACATCGTTAACGCAGAAGACCGAAAACTCAGTGGTTAACCCCTTCTCCTCGATTCTTGTGTCACTGAGAACCCGACGAAACATTCTATCTGTTGACAACACTTCTGCTACTTGTCTAGCAACGACCAATAAGGCCTTCAGTTCGCCACCCTATCAGAGTACACCTCATTTTCTGCCTCACGCCGGAACCCATCCAGTTTCGTATGTAATAAAGTGAATTCGTTCCGTGACAAGAAGAAGAAGCAGAAAACCAGCAGATATATCTCTTCAAGTCAGTCCAACCGTAAATACAATTTCTCGAGGATTTACTTTGTTGTATTTGTTCCTTTCTCATGCATAAATTATTTGTCTTCTGTTCTCGTGGTGATAAGAATTGGAACAGCAGTACATGCTCCTCTCCAGGAGAACTCTTGAAAAATTAACAGTCATGGCACATCGTACCCGGAACTGTCACCCATGGGATGTATAGCAACTCATTATCCTGCTACAGATCATGGTTTCACAGCGGGCAGATCAACAGAGACTGCCGACCGAAGTAATCCAGAAGACTCTGTTTCGTACCTTGATAAGTTTACCAAGGTTGTTATCGTTTTATTTTTGTACCCTGATTGTTTTACAAGGATAATGGTTTTCTTGCACTGCTTCTTGTTGATAGGATGCCGGTGATCCTCGTTAATCTCGATGATTAACTGTTGTGACTTCACAGCCTATGTAAGGGGGGTATACTTAACTGTAAGCACCCTATGGTTATCTTGATGATTACTGCGAGAAGTTGTTATCCGTACTCAAATAACAACTACGAAAAAAATGAGGAAGTGATGAAATGTGAACGCACTCTCAAAAACAATTAACTGTATTTTGCTTGTTACCTCAAATTAGGTAACAAGCACGAAACGATGTATTATGTATACAATTATGAACTCTACATTCTATATGAAAATGTATTGCAAGGAAGAATTATGATCTACCTTCTATATGAAAATGTATAGCAAGGCCGCAAAGTGTTATTGTAAATCACAAACTGATTAATTACCGACGATTTTGAATTACAACTAAATCATATTACTGTTCGATTACTCAACTTTACTGACTGCTGGTCTCTGTAACATATGGTTTTAAAGACATGCTGGAAAATAAGGTTAATCTCTTCTGAATAAAAGTGTGAAAGATCTACAATTGATTGGGTGTCAGAATCGAAAAACGCTTCGCTAAGCCAAGAGAGTGCTCTGATTTGCCATTTTTGACCATAGTGGAAAAAACAACCCATTTGTTGAACCTACAGACCAATGAGAGAAACCTTGGACGATTTGGTATTCGATCCTGCCATGTGTTCCCAAACGCAACTTGAACTGCAATAAACATCGCCATATATTTAATATGAGCTCATACAAAAAAATTGAATGAAGGTTCACAGAACATGGTTATGTCTCAAAAATCCAGATGAATCTCCTAAACTTGAACTAAATTCTTGAGTTGAGAACCTTCTCAATAGCTGACCATATATCAGTCGAAAATAGTACTTTGTTTACCGAGTAGGAAATACCTTACATTCCTGGACGATTGTGAAGATCGTCTGTGTGATGATAGAGTCCTGGAATGTGGCTTTTCCTACGAGGTTAACATACTATAATAAATAAATGGAGCTTTGAAATTCGGAATGGAATTGGTTGCGTTACTATGGACACGTATTAATGCTGAATTTTAAAACTTGAGAAATATTAATTATATGCTGGAGTTTTCGAAGAAAAAACATTGTAAAATGATGATGATGTAAAGTGATGATGACTTTTCCATTTCTGGGAGCTGGTTGAGGCAGTGAATACTGCTTCATTAGAATTATTGCCGATGAAATCTAGAGAAAAGTACGAATATGCTTATGTAGGATCCTGACAACTGTAAGGAAATATCTTTTTCCGCAAATCGCTAGGAAATTTTGACATTCCAATCAAAATTGGTCATAGAAAAAGTCAAGATTTCCTAACTGTTAGGAAATATTCATTTCCTTACTGTAAGGAAATGATATTTCCTTAAAGTTAGTTCGACATATGCATATACGAACTTGTCTCATGATTCCTTCGGCACTCATTCTAAAGAAGCACTATTTTCACTGCATCAACCAGCTCTGGAGGAGTCCCAGAAATAGCAAATTCATCATCACTCATCATTCTACACTGTTTTTAATTCGAAAACACTAGCAATTAGGCAATCCAAACCACGTGTTTTTTTCCACCAACAAGCCTCAAAGAAATATTTGACAGGTCGCTGCCTTGGAGTGGAATTTTATTATCTAAGGCATTTCATGAGTGAACAAGTGAGTTTTTATTATTTGAAATTTCAAAAAATATCCTGAAGCAACACTGACGAAAAAAATTCCACTCAATCATATGATCACAACTTTTAGTATTGGGAGCCCGAAGAGATTGAAGAGAAAGTATTGGAGAAGAAATATTCATCAGAGCACTGTACCTGTAACTTCTTCATCCTTTTAAATGATTAAAATTAAAATATTCATCAGTTTTACATTTTACATGAACTGAATACTGCTTATTTCAGCGTCTACGAAGAAATATTCACTTTATTCCTTATCATCGATATTGTCAAGTAGTATTGATGACGGCTGACCAAATTTCCCTTTGTTTCCTGGAAAGTCACTTAATATGTGTATAATACACCAAGTTACACACACTGAGTGTTCCAAAATATTCAAGAAAATCCTGTCAATGTGAACGACTTGCACATCCAACTCTGGCACACATTTATGGCATTTTTTTTATTAGAAATGCACTTAATTTAAATAATTTTCACTGGTCTGATATTCCTAAGAGTAAGATTGACTAGAAATACCAAAAAAATTTCCATATTATACAATTTTTCAAGCAAATAAACGGTTTTAATGACTACATGATCAAAGTTGGATTCCCATTGTTTGACCACCAACTCACCTCAAAAAAATATTTGACAGGTCGTTGGACTGCCTAATTAAATTAATTATATGCGTCAACTTTGACAATTCAACATGAGTACGTTTCCTTAGTAAATCTCAATACGAGTTTTGAAGCATCATTTATTTATGAATTGAATAATTCGCGATTTCATCAAAATTAATTGGAATCTGTCGAATTTTAAACGATTTGCGGAAAAATAGTATGTTCACCTCGTAGGAAAAGACACATTCCTGGACTCTGTGTTGCCAAGTCTCGGCTTGCGCCTCGACTTAGCAATTTTCACAATCGTCCAGGAATGTAACGCTTTTCCTACTCGGTAAACAATGTACTATTCCTTACAGTAGGGAAATGAATATTTCCTAACAGTTTGGGAATCTTGACTTTTTCTATGACGAATTTCCTAGCGATTTGCGGAAAAGGGTATTTTTAAACAAAGAACGAGAATTGTAACTAAAGGCATATGGAACAATACTGCAATCAATTTATTTATACAACATTTTTAAAAGCGACAGACGACAGTCATTTTCTGGCAGTGAACTCTATACTAACTGGAAAGGACCCGAATCGAGCGAGAAGTGAGGCCAAACCACTGCATATGCAACCCGCAACTGTTAGGTATACCTATCTCTTTCTAACTCATGTCCGTTAATGGAACCGCCGCGCATTTTATTTTTTAAAATTCATTTGTGAACAAATGTGATTATTTTTTCTCAATTGTTTTTCAGGAAAAAAGTAATAATGCAAACAGTACAACGTTCATGTAAATGTAAAATTTTTACTGTTCTTCCACGATGTTGATAAATAAAATGAATTGAAAATTAGAAACGAAATTTATCTCTTTCTAACTCATGTCGGTTAATGGATCCTGGAACCACCGCGCATTTTATTTTTATAAATTTATTTTTGAACAAATGTGATTATTTTTTCTCAATTGTTTTTCAAGAACAAAGTAATAATGCAAACACTACAACGTTCATGTAAAATTTTTACTGTTCTTCCACGATGTTGATAAATAAAATGAATTGAAAATTAGAAACGAAATTTATCTCTTTCTAACTCCTGTTGGTTAATGGAACCACCGTGCATTTTATTTTTTCAAATTTATTCTTGAACAAATTTGATTATTTTTTTCCCAATTGTTATTCAGGAAAAAAGTAATAATGCAAACAGTACAACGTTGATGTAAAATTTTAACTGTTCTTCCACGATGTTGATAAGTAAAATGAATAGAAAATTAGAAACGAAATTTTTATTTTATTTCACAATTCATTGCTGATACTATGAATCTAACAATTATTAAATAAAACCAGTAAAACAAGAAGAAAATGATCCCCACAAAGTTTGCTACTTCTGAATGGAGTCCAATTCTTCGAGCGAACTGCCTTTATCCATAGCTTCAGGATATCTGGTCGTTTGAATGGAAAACTGTACCAAATGAATTCACTCTTGCTAGCCAAGTCGCTAATTATTCATTAAATAGCAAAATCTAATATAATCAATTCACCCGTGAAAAGATATTTTCCGATAATCGTACTCGTTTTTGCATCCAAACGCTACACAAGACACCACCATTGTTTTTTTTAGTTCAAATTTCAAATATAGTTCAAATCAAAACTATTGCCGAAGCAATCAACAAATTACACCAACGCAATATGCTGCTTTTTAAACCACACACGAGGAAGGAAACGAAACTAATAGCACAGTAGAACACAAAAAATGTATATCTTCACTAATATTGTACGTATTTAACAAAAAGAATTCCCAAACTAATTAATTTTCACTTAAAAGATAATTTATGCATACAACCGTAATTCATTTGCCTGAGTAAGACAAAGACAGGTTGCCCTAAATAAGGCTATCTCTGTTTCAGGCCCCTGCCTCACTTTACGTTCCAAAGTATACGGTCGGATCCGTTCCAGGTGATATAGAGTTCACTGGACGCAACACACCCTGTCGAAAGAAATCACAATGTACACCTACATTAATTACGATGATTTCATTAGGTTGAAATACTCATAGAGAAATGTTTGTTTTCATCTCAATATTTTTGGATATGAGGTCGAATAGTAAAATTAGCGAGTTCCTTAAAAACATTTCCTACAATTTTATAAGATATACAGTTTCCTTTCAATCGATACGTTTTCTCGAATTGCAGGCCAAGAGCTTCGAGACTAAACGCGTTATACCCAACGGTGGATACTCCTCCACATTTCCTTTGTAGCCAATCTCTGTGAAGGAAATGAATTTAACAAACTATCCGAGGCACTGATTCTCTGTGGAAACCTGTAGGAAAGGAGTGCATCTAGCTGATGTCCTTTCGGATCCTTTGAAGTTTTAGCACGTCGATCTGTGTATGTAAATTCCTTTAGGAAGTAGGGGATGTGCACTGAATTTGGGGAATTATTTGGAGCACCGAAAATAGGTTTAAAGTGATGTCTTCGTTGAGCGGTGTTTTTCATGCAAGATAACGAAGATTCTTGTGGATCATCATCAAGGAGACATCAAGGACAGGTCATGGCAAAAATTCTAGAGACAGTAGTACAATTTGACCTTGACTTATCAAAAGAATGAGTATGTATAATATTATACAGTTTCACTCCGGAACACCCTGTATGCAGGGGCATCTGTTATATACGAAGAATCCTCAAATGAAAAATATTCAATGTAGGTACTTTCAGAACTCCTCCTTATCGAGTTCCTCATATCCGTAACCAGTCAATCGTGAAAAATTTCGTTCCATTTCTGTATCCACTTCGAGAAAATTGAAGGGACCCTGTTAAATCGAATATTTCAATTAGGGGTCCATCATCGAATGGGTAGCCTTATAACGAAAGATCTTCCCCCGATCGAGAAAATAAAACTTAGTTCCTGAAGATTATGGTACCCTTCTTTTATCAGCTATTTTATCTACTCTTCTTCGTATTACTTCCATTCGTACGGTCTCAGTATGCTGTTTATCACTAGGGATGGCAATGAGATTTATCGATGTTTGAACGTCGATGCAGGAGGAGAGTTTTCCATTCATAACCTCTCTTGATGTGGGCACTGCAGTAGGAGTGCTTGCAAGAAATCGAATTGTTTCTACCCTTCGACAGGCAATTCTATGCATTTATGGCTTTATTTAAACAACAATTTGTTAGTTCATATACGAACAAAAGCTGCAGTTTCCCTGAAGAAATAATTAGAAAATTCAAGTATTTTAAACCTTGCAATTTCTATTGGAGCTTGTCGAAAGTTTAAACTATATCCTAGTTGTATCGACAAAACAACACTCATATTGGACAGACTCCTACTTGAAATTCTTCGAAAGACTTGCAAAAAGAATCAATTATAGAAATAATGGCTGTCAAGTTGTGTTTATCGTCAATTCTTATTCATTACATTATTATCGATGCCATGGAGATATCGATGTGTTAATTCATCGATGTACGCTTGAACATCCCTAGTTCAGGGCTCCAGGATTCCTCGTATTGCCGATACGAGGCAATCAAATCGAACATTAACGTGTTATGAAGCAATAAGAAAATGCCATTCTCCCCCTGTTCTCTTATGTTTTTCCTACATTGAATTCTTTCGCATTTTCTCGAGTATAGAGCGATGACCTGCTCTAATGGATTGCCATTATTGGGTAAGGTTATTCTGGAAGATTTCGAGGAATTTGATCGTTCACTGTACATTATTACCTTTATAAGTCTTAGATTGGGTGCGATCATCTGGAGTTATTACGTGCAGGTTGATGATGATACGACCAGTTCAGATTCATTAAATTTGTCTGAAGTTTTTTTAAGCTTTATTGAAATTTACACTCTACTGTCTCTATTTTCATGAAGTATTGAGTGGATTTTATGTATGTACATACTATGAAAAGATATGAAACATATTATTAATACCTACTTCATAATATCACTTCAAATCTAACTGTTGGGCCAGATCCATTGTAGTCTTCGGAAGCTGAATGGGTTTTCTTTCAGTTGATCGATCAATTGGTTGGCATGCCTTTCTAGTTTCAGTTGGTATTTCCTAGAGTGATTTTCAATTTCGTTAAAGGATCCCGCACTTTTCTCATGGCAAATGGCATTTCGTCAAATGTTGTAATTTTTTGGTATAATGTAGCACTCGACCTACTGATCAAAAGTGTCCATGCCCCCAACTCAATCCTATGACTTGATTTTGAGATATAGGGCGTTGAAGTTGAGAATTACCCACTTTTACTAATCTCGAAACAGAATCGAATGAACTTCAATTTTTCTCAAGAAACATTTCATTCCATCCCCCGAAAATCGTTACGCATACAGGGTTATCCATAATTGAATGCATGCCTGATTTTGAAAGCATAGAATATGTCAGATCCAGAGCGAGAACTTTCGCGAAATGACCTATTTCACTAGATATGTTGTTGTTACATCTGGGTGATCTATTATTATAGAAACTATTCACAATGAAGGTTTAGTGGACACCCTGTATTTTTGGGTTGATTCAAGGTGTTTGTTTGATTTTTTCAGAACATATCATTATGGACTTCAGAGAATACAGGGTGATTCAGTTATGAAATAAAATGTGAACCTCACGATAATACCCAAAAACCACTTTTTATTTCATCACCCCCTATTCAAGATTAACTCCGTTTAGGTGGGAGTTTTTTTTCACCACTGTACTTGATATAAGAACATCAATACGACTGAGAGTTTTTATCCACTTCCTATGACCAGATTTTTTGTTGGAATAGTAATCGAATGACATAAATAAATAATTTTCATATTACATACAAAAAATCTCTGGTCATAGGAAGTGGATTAAAACACTCAGTCGTATTGATGTTTTCATATCAAGTACAGTGGTGAAAGAAAACTCCCACCTCAACGGAATTAATCTTGAAAAAGTTCAAATTTAAATTTTAATAATTGTACTTTCGATGAATAGAATTATGATTCGTCGTGAAGAATTATAAATTTATAAATCGGAGATTGACAAATGCCTCATAATTTTATGAGGAATTCCTCAAGCCTGAAGGCTGACAGCTCTAACCAAGCAACGAGCTCTCGATCGTCATAAAATTATCCTTTCTTTTATCTATGTCCCAGGAAAATTAATACTGATAATTGTACGTGGTATTTTACATACAGGGTGCGTCAGCAAGGCCAAGGCGCAAGGCTAAAATAGCGCCTAAACTATATCGTGTCGAAAAAAACTTATATAAGGTTGACAAAAATCTACAAACTAAAAATAAATTTACATAATATACTGAGTTACGGAAAAATATGTAATTTTTTCAAATGGAACATCCTGTATTTCATGGCATAATTCTTTCGAGGACAACAAGAGCTTAACACTTATACCCCATTTTCCAAATTGCACCACGGCGTTGCCACATAATTCGTATTTTTAGTGTTTTAAGGGGTTCATAAAAATTCTGATAGCAACCGCTTTTTTCAATCTAGATAAACGAAATTTTTACAGAAGTTAGCTCAAGGTATCAGCTTCATCAAGCGGTAACCGTCTGAAGTTTTTTTCATACAGAGTGTCTAATATAAATGTATCAATCCACTCAAATTAAATATGCGATAACTCGATTTTTTTCAAATGTATTGTATTTTTCTCTATGATGAAATTTGTTTTTCAAGTGTCCACCCTTTTCAATGAAGCTGATAACTTATGCTAACTATCCACTGAAAAATTTCGTTCATCTAAATTGAACACAGCGGTTGCTATAAGGATTCTAATGAAACCCTTAAAACACTAAAAATACCTTGAAAATGCGAATTATGTGGCAACGCCGTGATGAAATTAAAAAAATGAGGTAGAAGTGTAAAGCTCTTGTTGTCCTCGAAGGAATTATGCCATGGAATACAGGGTGTTCCATTTGAAAAAAACCTCATAGCTTTCCGTAGATTTTTGTTAACCTTATAACCATGCCAAATAAGCTTTTTTCCACACGGTACAGTTTAGGCTCTATTTAAGGTGGGCGTTCAATGTAGTGTGTTTTTATTTCAAGTTGCATTTGAGAATGGTTTCACTTTGAGAACTGAAATTTTGTGGGTGAACTCAGAAAGGATTGGAGTTCTTGATGAGATGATTGAGATTTATTTCATTTCAACAGTTCTTTTTTTTCTTTCAAAAATAGAAGAAAATAAGTCAACTCATGTTTTATTTCAAACGAAAGACCCATGAAAATAGTTCAACTTCCGATTAAAAGTGAATCTACAGATAATTTCGTTCAGAAAAACAACTTGAAATGCGGAATTGGCAGAGAATGGCCAAATTCAAAATATGGCGGGAAAAAGTTCCTGTTTTACCCACATATTCACTAATTTCATAATTCAGCTATTGTCGGATAGAGAGCGCCATAGTACATTTCATTCATAATTAGAGAGATATTCATAGAACTTATAGAGATAATGTAAGTTCTATGGAGATATTCCATAAAATGCACGGTGGCGCCTCTATCGGTCGACTTGTCCTACGCGCATCAAACGGCGACCTTAAGCCTTACGCTTTACTGACGCACCCTGTAGAGTTAAAGTGAGCAAAATAAAATCTTTCTGACATTAAAAAGAGGAGGCTGCATATGCATCCACATTCGTACGAATCAACAAAGTATTACTCAGTTGGCGACATTTCTCGTACTCGTATGATAAAATCCGGCACAACATCGTAGTGAAATCTTCCATCATCCGCAGGAAACTACTTTATGACGGACATATCTATAAAAATGAAACAATTCGACCTGAGAGACGATTCTCGCGAACCATTTCCTCTCGGCTCTCCAAGTTTGAAGAATTATTAATGGATTTCGTGACAGAAGAACGTCGGGAAGTTTCCGTGAACTTCTGATGCTCCTGCAGTAAAACTGAGTGGGATTAGTCTACCTTCCTTTTCCTTTTTTTTCGGAAATAATCTGCTACTTTTTGCCGTGAGTCGTGCCAGTATCCCAGACGAGAAAATCATTGAATTAATTGTCTTGATTAATCTAGGGGGCATTATTTACTTCTTATCTTTGGCTTGAGGGTTCTCCGTTGCTGTCGTTCTTGCGGTATTTTTTATACTGGGACTGTTTCGTTACAATGAGCGGTAAATATCATTCAATCCTCGCAAATTACGCAGTGGCCACTGGGCACTGTTGTTGAAACATAACCTGAATTTATCCCACTTTTACGTCGCCAGAGTTCTTATTGAATATTCCTTTCCGAAGAATCAATGTTCATGAATTTGGAGTGGAATTGATCTGGCAACTCTGCATTCGTTTATTATGCCTGGACTCTGAACCCGAATACAGTTAGAATCAGACCGCCATTATGATACTGTCCCCATTCAAACGCCCTCCTTGTGACCTAACTCCATAATCACCACGTCTTTCAAAACGAAGATTTCGTTCTGAAATCGAGGAATATTGTTTCCGAGCACTTGGTTAACTGTTAGAAGCCGTTAACTCCTTCCAAATTCTATTAGGAAGGAACGACTAACCCAATATACCCTAACTTAATTGATATAGGAAAGACCCTTCTAGTGATCAGCCCAGGGCACTCAATTGTCCTTTGTCCGTTCTGCAGAAAGTCTATTTAGTGTTTGCAACACTGTGAGGGAAACACAGCTTATCCATTTAAACTAAACAGAGGCAGAGTATAAATATTCATACTGGGGGGGGGATGGTTTTGGGAAATTCTGATGAATGAGCAACCCCAACATAAGACGGGAAATTATAATCGAGAAGAATAACAGCTTATAGGTACTTAATATTTTCTAATTTTTTTTAAGCTGAAATCTGAAAGGGATAAAAAGTTTTAATATATATTCACGAGGCCATTCCGATTTATGTCTACTCGAAATAATGTTCGTTTTTACGAGTTGGGTTATCAGAGTAAGTTGATAAAAACTTTTCGGAGGAAGATTTGAACAAGTTTGAAACCGTAGCATTTTCATTCGTTTATGAATTCAATGTGGAGGGTGCTTAACGACAAATTTTCTGAAAATGTCTTTTAACAGAAGAGCTTTCAACTTCCGCCTCCACTGAATAAGGGTCAAACATTCGTCAATTCGAATTCAGGACCTTATGCATGGATGTCCCAAAGTTTACACTGCAAATGTACGTTCGCCGGTTACGAAGAAGATCCACACATCAGTGGTGTTCAAAGTTCAGATTTTTCATTAGTTTGATACCACAAAGTTGAGGGACTTACTCGGTTTGGAATGAAGAGAAGATTTTTCTGTGTTCTCCATTCGATGGTCGTGTCACAAAAAACCCGACAAAACCCTACCTTCTCGGTGCAAATTTACACTGCAGCCAGTTGCAATCTCGATACGGCTAAGCTTGCCACCCTCTACAGACATATACTGTCGTTTCTTCCCAAAGTCGGAGCCCGTTATATTAGCACCTACCTGAAAGTGTATTCGTTACGTAAGAGGACTTAACCCGGTTCGACAATACACGAAACCAGACAGCCAGCAGATACATCTCTTCCATTCAGACCAACCGAAAGTAGCTACAGTGTTTACCTTGTGGAATTTATTTCCTTTTTCATACATCCATTTTATTCTTTGATTCTCGTGGCGACAAGAATTGGTACAACAGTCGATTTCTTCGTTCCAGGAGAGCTCTTGTATTTTATTTAAGTGATTCATCACCTGTCTTCGACTCTGTGGTCTACAGTTCAACAATAGAGGTACCATAATCGACTGGACCTCCTTCAATCTCACCTTCTTCAATTTTCTATTTGTTAATATTTGGTAAAGCGGTCCATCCATCTCTCCAAAAGAGCTCTTTGCATAATTATTTGTAATAATTTCCAATTTTGGTTACATTCGTGATATCTTTGAGAGCTCGCAAGTACCATTTCTTATTATCGTTCAGTCGGGATATCTTCAGATATAAGAAAGAAGTTTAGGAACTCGTAGAAAAATTCGATTGGGAGTTTTGTATGAAGAGGTGAAAAATGCCATTTTCTCAGATAAGTGATCGGATGTTTATTTCTTTTTGAAGAGGTATGACGTAAATAATGAGAAAAAAAACATCAGCCAAATGACCACCACGACCTAGTGGTTTACTGTAGTAGTCTACAGGACCATGTCTTTACATGAAATTTTTCATAATCAAATCGCAAAGTGGCTGCCTTATGTCCTTAACACCCTCACGGATTCCAACTTTGATGTCTTCAATCGACATTGGCTTTTGGCGTAGACCTTCTCTTTCACATGGCCCGAAAGGAAGAAGTCGCAAGATCTCAATGGCCTATTGGGATCATCTCTTCGAAAGATAACAAAAAAGGCAAAAAGACCCTACCTAGCAACTACAGACCTATCGCTCTGTTATCTATTATTTCAAAGGTCATGGAAAAAGCCATCAACTTCGAGCTCATGAAACATCTGGAACACTCAGGAATTATCAACGATAGACAATATGGTTTCCGTCATCAGAGATCCACTGGTGACTTGCTCGCTTACGTCTCACATATATGGCAACTATCTATCGAGAAATATGGTGAAACTATAGCCGTAGCACTGGATATCTCCAAGGCATTCGATCGAGTCTGGCATCAGGGACTCCTCACCAAGCTTCCATCTTATGGCGTGCCCCCAAAGCTATGTTCTCTGCTAGCTAGTTTTCTCTCTAACAGATCTCTCCATGTAGTGGTCGATGGAGTTTCGTCTGACTCTCTACCCATAAATGCTGGTGTTCCGCAGGGATCAGTTCTGGCTCCAACGCTGTTTCTGCTTCACATCAACGATTTGCTGGAAGCAACTTCGTGTCCAGTACACAGCTTCGCGGATGATAGTACCCTACATACCGCCTTTTCTTCTAGGGCTCCAATACCAGCCCGCCAAATCAAAAACGAACGAGGAAGAAATGTAAACAACATGAATATGGACTTGGCAACAATTCTTGAATGGGGATCTAATAACTTGGAAGAATTCAACGCAAACAAAACACAAGCATGTCTTTTCTCTAGAAAAGCAGATCTTACTGTGCCCAGCATAAAATTGTCGGGAGTGACCATACCATTGAAGTCATCAATTTCGATGCTTGGCATTACTGTCGGCAGTAACCTTTCCTGGGAGAATCACATGAGATCCATTGCTAAAAGTGCATCCCAAAAACTTGGTCAGCTGCTTATGATCTATAAGGCACAGATTCGACCTGTCCTGGAATACTGTTCCCATGTTTGGAGTGCTGCACCTAAACACACCCTAAAACTCTTGGATTCCGTACAAAAAAGGGCAATTCGTCTCGTCGGTGATGCATCGCTTACAAGCTCGCTCACTTCTCTGGAACATCGTAGAAAAGTGGGCGATCTGTCTCTATTTTATAGATATTTCCATGGGCGATGCTCTTCTGAATTATCAGCAATCGTTCCCCCTCTGGCAGTCTCTTCCAGACTAACCCGTCAAGTTAAGTCTTCACACCCCTTCGTGGTTACTTTGGAGACCTGCAGAACATCTCTCTTCAAAGACTCATTCATACAACGAACAGCGAGGATTTGGAACACATTGCCTAGGGAGGTGTTCCCCGAGGCATATAACCTCCAGAAATTCAAGAAGAACACCAATTCCTACCTGCTTGCCCTTGGTTCTCACGATGTTCTCTGAACATTACAGGATATTCCTTTTCGTGAAAATCACAACATTAAAAAAAAAAAAAAAATCCGGAAACTTTTCCCGTGAAAGATCAATGGTTCCGTTGCTTGTGTGGCACGTAGCGCCATCTTGTTTGAATAAAACGTTGTGCAGATCAATACCATCCAATTCTGGCCATAAAATCATTAATCATCTCTTGATAGAGCTATCCATTCACCGTAACTGTTGCTCCAGCCTCGTTCTCGAAATAGTGAGGTTCAATGACCCCGCCGGACCATAAACCGCACGAAACAGTCACACGTTAAGGAGAGAGAGCCTTCTCAATAATAACTCTTGGGTTTTCTTAGCCCCAGATGCGACAATTTTGCTTGTTGATGAAGCCACCGAAGTGGAAATGGGCCTTATCACTCAAGATGATTTGTCGGTGTAATTCCGGTGAATTTCAATCCAAGGACCCAATCAGCAAAGACACGACGTTGTTGATAATCAGCCGGCTTGAGTTCTTGTGATAACTGAACTTTATAAGCGTTAAGGGGACCTGGTACACGTATGAGCTAGCGAGCTCCCTTCAAAAATTGGGCTTTTTACTTCCATGTTATCTCAGTTCTTATGTGGCGTAGACTGAAAATTTTTTTAAAATTAAAGATTAATCATTTCTCTAGAATGTGTTTTACTCGCTTTTCTGTTTTTCTTCGTTTATTAGGAAAAAAACCTGGTGAGCTGTGATTTCGTGAAAATCTGGACAAACGATTTTATTTCCATGATATATCTGTCAATTCTCGGGATAAATGTATGGAATTTTCTGTTTACATGCGAAATAATATTTTCCAGAATGTGTATTGAACAGTTTTTCTGTTTATTGCCTCCTCGATTTTTAAATGAATTATAAAGTTGGAACTTAATTGGTCATATATTCAACCAGGTTTTTTTCTAATATACGCAGAAAAACGGAAAAGTGAATAATACACATTCTGAAAAACATTATTTCGCATGTATACTGATAATTTCATACATTTATACCGAAAATTGACAGAGATATGGAAAAAAAATCGAAGGTCCAGATTTTCATGAAATTACAGCTCACCAGGTTTTTTTCCTAATATACGAAGAAAAACAGGAAAGCGAGTAATACACATTCTAGAGAAATGATTAAGCTTTAATTTGAAGAAAAATTGTTGGTCTACGCCGCATAAGATATGAGATAACATGGAAATTAAAAGCCCAATTTTTGAAGGGAGCTCGCGAGCTTGGACGTGTACCAGGTCCCCTTAAGACCCAAATCTTTATGCAAAATACTGTGTAATGTCGTTTGTGGACTGCTTAATTCCAAAGAACGACCAGGAATGAACAAACCTGGGTTTTCTTCAACACTTTCGGATGATCTTGTGCGACGTGCATGGGTTTTATTCTTCAGATTTCCAAATTTTTCCACCAATTTCTGTATTGCGGTTCGACAAGGTTTTTCACGATGACCCAAAAATTTTCGAGTTTTACGAACCGTCTCTGCCACATTCTCACCATTTTATAGTGAATTTTAATTAATTGAATACGTTTTTGAGGCGTTGAAGCGCATTGTTTATAAATAGCGTAGTTTTTACTTGTCAAAGGTCTAAAAATTACATCTTTACAAGTGTCATCTACCGAAATAGCGGGCTATTCAATATAACACCTCTTATTGGAAAAACCATTAGTAACAGCACGACAGAAGTTCACATGAATGCCGCATTTCAACCTCTCAGGGATTTCGCAGAGGATTCTGAGTTTCTTGGGTTTTGATGAAATTACAATATTTTTCATGGTGACTATTTGAATTTAGGTTCTTCACAAAATTACTGCCTGAATTTGTCCCAGCGTTCCACAGAGAAACTCATCTTCGAGGAAATATTCAGGTGGACTCTTTTATGTGGGCCATCCTGTATATACCTTATTCTCATTCGAAATAACTCCGACTGCTTAATCCTGCCTATCGTAATCCGTAAAAACCTAAATCAAGAACAGATACATCCGTACAATATTGATTCGAGCGGATCGGTAAATTGGCCATATTTTCCATATTTCAACTTCCCGCAGGGACAATTCCGATCGGGAACTGCCCTCTCCAGCAGCTCCAATTAAATTTCGACGTGACATCGAAGCAGCCGAATTTTTTTCGGAGCCGCAATTTGTGCTACCGCAAAAACGGTTCCGCAATTTTATTGAGCGTGATTTTGTCGCAATAAACAAAAACGAAACGGCGAATTCACGAAACAAACTAATAAAATTGAAGTCTGCAAACACTTAATTTAAAGCCGGACCATTACATTGCTGGGCGAGCTTGTTCGGGGGGATATTACACGTGCGATCGCTAATAAAAAAACAAAAAGTGTGATGTTCAGCAGGGCGGGCTTAATCCGAAATGATTCATAACGGTGAAAGGGACGATTATTTTCCCTTCGAAAGGACGTCGATGAAAATGGCCCCAGTACCAACAAATATGAGGCATACACCATGATTAACATCACGAATGAAATCATTAACTTGTTCACTTGACTCTGTCAATAATTCATTGAAATTTATGTTCTATCTTTCAATATTTGGAAAAGGTGGGTACATAATGCAATTTGTGTCGCTCTTGAGAAGAATACATTCACCAACACACCACGAATAAAAATTCATTCTCACTCCTTGAATACAACTGTTCGCGAACTACATGAGGATCTTTTACACGATCTTAAAGTATCAATAAAACGTGGTTTTTACCGCTCCGGAATTCTGAGGAAAACTAAGCAGCTTATGTCGAAAGATTTTCGATTGAAACATGTAGCACAATGAAATGTATCCTTTTTGTAAAAGTGCATATAGAGATATTCTTTTATGTATATTCCTTGAATGTTCTTTAAATAGAAAATGGAAATATACAATTCTTGAGAGCCCCTTCATACAATCTTCAATACATCTGTTCCGAGATGAATAGATCGGAAATGTGTTCTGGAATATATTTTTGTTCGAATGGTTATTCTTCTTCATTATTATTAATTTTGAAAATTACCTCTCCCCAGAAGCCACTGATACTGGTGAAGTTAATAATATTCTTAAGGAAATTGTAACAATTGGCAGAAATGAGGGTGAATTGTGTTCAAATCAAATAGTCATTGCAATAGATCCAGAGGGTTTGAAGAATGAGGAATTGAAAATAACTTTAAAGCTTTAATCTCATTAAACAAAACATCTGCCTCGATATCAGCCTGCATCTTTACCGCTTCAGTAAGCTTCTGTTGTAGAGCTTGGCAGTTCTTTAGGAGATCATCACAAAATGTGAAAATATTTAAAAAAAAAACCAAAAACATTGTCATAATTAGAGATCATATGAAATCTAATATTTGAAGAACTTTTTGCGGTTTTGGGATTTTGAGGAGATTCATCCTCATGTTCATAATCAAAAAACTCTGATTTACATTTTCGTCTAGTGGTATTGATTGCGGAAAAATCTTCACCTACCTCAAGTTTGACGGCTGATTTTGCCGCTTGAAAAATTATTTGCTCGAAGAAATTATCATTTCTATAACTTTCGAAATGATCTTCTATTCTTTTAATAGTTTTGACAATCTTTAATGTCAATTGTTACACTTTGCATCATTTTGCTAATAATATTGACCTGGAATGAAATATCATACCAAATACTCAGACTACAAATAAATTTAGATGATTGGATATTTGATAGTAAAGAACTTGCTTTATGCCTACTTTCTACAGGGTCCGGCAATAGTGCGAAAATCTTCCATAGCTGCCGAACCAGACATCCCAGAGATTTCGTTGGAAAATAGATCTCTTGAACCTTCATTTCTGCATCTCAGGAAATTATTCTCTGATATACAGGGTGTCCCCGATAAATGTTATTGCCGTCAAGCTTGAAATTGCTGACAGGGGAAAAAATTTAAAAATGTGTAAAGAAAAAAATTGCTTTCCATTACGATATACTCTATAAATGAATTTATGAATAGCTAAATATGTACCTACTCAGATTCTGTTGACCTGGCATGTAATATTTTGATGCTGTAAATTGTAAATATATTATTATTATTTTCATGGATCGTGGACTTATTCACTATCTCGGCACCCGGCCGGATAAATTTACCTTTCCCAGATATAATAATCAAAGGGAATAGGCTCGATCACGATACACTTGACAAAAATTTACGAACAATTCTACAGGTATTGAGAATAACAGCTTTTTGCATTTCAATGAAGCTGTTTACATTTAATTCTAATTTGTTCAAACTATTGTGTAAGCTCTTAGGTATCAATCCAGTCGACGAGATGATTACTGGAACGATATCAACCTTCTCTAGGTGCCACATTTCCTTGATTTCGAAAGCCAGGTCTGTGTACTTGCATATCTTCTCCTGGTACTTATTCAACATGTTATTATTGTTGGGCACAGCTACATCCACCAAAATTGCCTTTCTAACCCTCTTGTCGTAAACTACTATATCCGGCCTGTTATTCGTCACCGTTCTGTCAGTGATAATAGGCGTAGTATAGTCTAAAAGAGTCATTTTCCAACACAGGTAGCGGCTGATACT